>OX493386.1:3474838-13474838 GCA_950371165.1 Lacanobia oleracea | reverse complement strand
ACTATATATGATATTACTAAAACCAGCACTGTATATAATATAAATAACAGATGCAACTCAAACTCCGCGCCAAAATGGAAAACAGTTGTGCCAATCTAACAACTACAAAAAAAACAAAAAATTGAATATGGAACCATAAACAAATCATCCATTCCCGATACTTTTTTGACTGAATGTATGTCGACCATGCCGTCTTTCACAATAAATCTCCGGTAGTTATTCGTCATGATAACTTCGTCCATAATTGCACAAACAAAACCTTCGGTTTCTCCAAAAAGATCACCGAAACGCAGCCCGGCTACGGACGCTAGTTGGTCTACGTCGGGCCCATGTAGGGCCCGGAAAAAGCGTCCGTGAAGCTCCTTACTCTGCCATACCGCCCTGCGATCGTTAGTGTCGAGCACCGCAGGTTTGCGCCAGTTTTCATTTGCCAAGGAGAGCGGGGTGAGTCCCTTGTCCACCGCCACTACATCTCGATGTATACCCACGTCGACAGCTAGGAAATATTCCCTAAGACTGCATTTCTCGCGATTGTGGAGAGTCTTAGCATTTAAAAAGCCTCGACCTCCACACTTTCGCGGGATATACAGTCTCATTACCTACGACCGTGGATGATGCATTCGATATGCAGTAAGCAGAGTGCAGACCCGCCTATTCAGGGCGGCGTCAAGTTCCGTTTGAGTCCATTTGAGTACACCGAAAGACCGGTATTGATGTATATCAATACCGGCATGACCCAACCGTTGAAGGCGCGCACCTTGTTTCCACCTGATAGAAGGCTATTAAAAACCTTCTTCAGGTGGCCAAAGAAGCGCTCCTTCAACGATTGCTTCATGTCAGTAACATTGATACGAGTACCTAACGCTTCCGACATACCCAAATACTTGTAAGTTTCAGTTGGAGAGAGGGATCTCAGGTTTATGGAATCCGAGAGTTGAGTTCCCACGGATTCCATAATCTCTCCACGCTTTACATGCATGACCGCACATTTGTCCACACCAAACTCCATCCTGATGGCGTTACTGAATGTTTCAGTTACCTTCAGTAGTATGTATAGTCTATCCAGCATGTCGACAGATCCTTTCGGGAACGCCGAACCTTTTGGCTAATGGCCATATCAATAAGGAGTAGCTCCTTAGTACCGCGGGATCCATTCCTACATCCATTCTGAGAGGCAGACATGATGTTGTTGTTGTTAATATGACTATTAATCTTTGCCCTCACAATGGATGTAAGAACTTTATAGACCGTCGGTAAACACGTGATCGGTCTATAATTTTTAGGTTCCGCAGTATTACCTGATTTATGGAGCAGGTGGGTTATTCCTGTAGTTAAGAACTGGGGTAGCGACCCAGACTCTAAGGCAGACTGGAATTGAGACGCCAAGTAAGCGTGCGATCTCGTAAACCATTTAATCCAGAAATTGTGCAGCCCGTCCGGCCCTGGAGATTTCCAGTTAGGCAACGGGCGGACTGCACAAACTACATCTTGGGGGCTGACGGAAATTGCCCCCCATTTCTGGTATCGGATCGCACACACGCTCGACCTCCCGAGTCCAATCACCCTCAGTATGACTGACAGGAACCGACCAGATGCTGCGCCAGAATGAATACATAGCATCATCATCCGGCAAGCGCGTGTCAGTCACAACTTGGTCCGGTCGCTCCCAATCCCTATGTACCCACCTTTTGTTACTTCGGAATGTGCGATTCTGGGTGTATCGCTCCACTCGCCGCCTGTATCTACGAATACGGCTTGCCCATGCATACACCTTCTGCTTCAGGAAGTCGATGCGCTCTGTGACACGAGATATATAATCTCGGGGATTGACATCAGTCCCCGAAAACGCCCGTCTCACAAAGCGCATCACTCTAGGGCGTGTGTTGCCCTCCCTGAAGCAGAGCAGTTTGCCGATTAGCGCTTTGGCCTCACCAATACGACGCTCGATCCTGCACTGCCAAGCTGGTACGGCTGGTTTTGGTCGTGTAACTCCGTCATTGGTTATTTTTATTTTGACATGAGCTACACGACATGCCGCTACAGCCGCGCAGTACATAATCGAAATTTTGACTTAAATATGTGTTATTAGTTTAGTTTAAATTTTTCTTTTAAAGGCTCAATATTGTTAACTACAATTGAGGGAAGTAGCGAGACAACCCTAACACAAGTATTATTAATTACTTACTGGGGCTGTTTCATTCACATTTGTTGATGTAACCTTTTGAGACACAATAAAAATTTATTTATTTATTTATTTATTTATCGCTCACGCACGCAGACACACACACACACATACACAACACACGCATTTTAATTTTGTTTTATATTTTGATTTTAGTTTATAAGTACCAACACACGCATTTTAATTTTGTTTATTTTTTTATTTTGATTGATAAGTACATTTTCTTGTATTCTTTTAAAATGGTTCAACAATTATTGTTGTAATCCTATTCTCGGCGAGGGGGGCCAGGAATCCATAGCACAGGGTATCCTAGTTTGGATTCCTGTCTCCCACAAACCTTTGTACCTCCTTTATAACCTAAAATATTGTAAATTGTAATTTTGTACTTTGTGGGAGAAAATAATAATAAATCTTATCTTATCTTATTTTATACGCTGCACAATTCCACCGATAGCGGGGACCCTGTCAGAGACCGGTGGGCCTCGAGGTCCTAAGCTGGCCGGTGGTCAGCCTCGTCCACGCCGACGCGCAGGTGGTGGTGTCGTCGGCGGCGAGAAGTATTCGTCGCTCGAGCTCGACGCAACTGCAGCTACCGGAATATAAGGAGTTACGGCTGGAGCAGGTCCCGGCGGCTGCGAGGCGGCCGATTAATGCAAGAAAGAGGTGGGAGCTCTGTTCCTCGTCAGTTTTCACCCCGGCCAGCCAATAAAGGCAAGCCGGAAATGAGGAACAAGAACTGTCCCTGGAGATCAGGTCCGTGGGGTCGCCAGTGCCCAACAGTTCGCCACAAAACTGCCTTGCGGATTTATTATTATTGGTTGTACGTTGTTTTAAAGAAGATAGTTTCATAGAATTTCATTTCACATAAAAAAAATCTCGTATTATCATTTCATAGAATAATCAATGCGCAGAATACTTACTTTGAATAAATTTAAATCATAGATTTTTGTTACAAATAAACTTTGTTTCGATATTTATGATATCATAGGATTACAAATCAAATATTCTTTATCCGCATAATGAGTAGTTAACATAAAACTTGTTACCAAGAAAAACTTTTCATCTACTGACAGTTTCTAAACGTTTGACAAAATTCATACCCTCCTATAAAATTACAACATCGCAATCACAAAAAAAATGCGGATAAATTCTACTCAAGTAAAACTTTTCATTCGGGCCCGCTCGACGGAACCCCGCGAAGCGGCAAAGGTGGCAAATGGCGATGGGAATAAAATACAAAACTTTCAAGCATAACCATTAATGCAGCAAGCATACAGCTAGCATGCAGGAAGCATACAGTAAGCAAGCATACAGCACATAAACGAGCATGCAACATGCATATTGCAAGCAAGCATGCAGTATGTAAGCGACCATGCAATATGCAGAATGCAAGCAAGCATGCAGTATGCAGGCGAGCACGCAACATGAATGCAGCAAGCATGCAGCAATCATGCGGCATGCAGCATAAAACAAGCATGCGGCATGCAACAAGCATGCGGCTTGCAACATGCAGCACGCAAACGAGCAGGCAACATGCAGAATGCAAGGAAGCAACATAGTATGCAGGCAAGCATGCAACAAGCAGCAGGCATGGTTTCTGTCACGGCTCCGGCGCTGCGGGGCTCCGGCGATCCCACGCGACCTTATCGTCGCAGATGCTCCTCAGCTCGCGGGCCGCCTCGCCCCTCCGCGCCTACGCGGGCTTAAATAATACTCTTGGGGAAGGGCAGACAAGACTACGTGGGGTCGGTTTTACAGCGATTCATTTCAGTCAAAAAATTTTTTAGCACACATGTTGATTTTTTAAGATAGTATGTTATTTAGGTTAAATGCTATTTTATAAAAATGGCAATATTTGTAGTTAAATTATTCCGAATAAAATTCTGCTGTCTTAAAAGTATGCCATGACATATTATAAAACAATAATATTTAATTATAATTACATTTCACCGAAGTATAAAATACTGTGAAAAAAAACACCGGACAAACAATATTCGTTAAAACATAATTCTACTGTGTGAAAGTTTGTTAAAAAAAAAATGTGATCATGAAATTCATTGAAATATGTTTCTGTGAAATGGGTTTTTATTCAAGTAAATAGTCTTTGAAATAATAATAGTTGACATAAAATTACAACAACCAAATATTATGTGAAACATTTTCTGCGAAACGATATTCTATGAAATTTCTGTCTGCGAAACAAGGGTACACCATTATGGTTATTATTATAACACCCCAGACGCACCACCTACTTTTTGTTGGCAAATGGGCGAATCTTGTATTGACGTCACACTTTCTAGTGCAGACGTACGCTTGGATAGGTGGCGTGTCCTTCCTGACGCGTCTTGTAGTGATCATCGCCTGATCGTGTACGAATTTGTTCCTATGTTTACTCAAGGTTCGTCACACATAAGAAATTTTAGATATAAAAGTAAGGGCGCGAATTGGGAATTCTTCGGCTCACTTTTTTCTAGTCATGTTAAAGACTTCACTTGCGATGGACTGTCAGCTAAGGAAAGTGCTGAGATAATGTCGGACGCCTTCACTTACTGTGCTGACATTGCTATTGGTCGCTCATCCATGACCAATATTCGTAGATGTGATTGGTGGAGTGACTACCTTGTTAAACAACGTAAAAGCTTTCGTAGAGCTCGTAGACAGCTTAACAAGTTAAAAAAACGTAAGGTTACCGGGGACCTCCTTAATCTTGCTTTAAGTACTTTTAGAGTTGCCATGTCACGCTACAGAGCATCTGTTGAAAAATCTAATGGTAATTTATTGCGAAAAATTGTTGATAAACTTGATAAGGAGGGTCCGTGGTCTCCTTTGTACCACGAGCTCAAAGCTAATAGATCTGTCGACCTTGCGTACGTTCAAAATATTAAAGTAAACAATAAACATACAACGTAGGCCACGGTGCCACCTGAATCACCGGAGTCAGATCTTCCATCCACTGACGAATTCATAAACGTTGTCAAGAGATTACCTCTCAACAAATCATCCGGTGAAGACAAAATATCTAATAGAATGATTATAGAAGCGTGTAAGACAGCAGGAGACGCGATCTTATCAGTATATAACCGATGCATTGCGGAAGGTATTTTTCCTCGAATATGGCGACAAGGCTTTATACGCATTATTCCGAAGAGTGGCGATAAGCCCCCGGATGACCCTAAGTCCTACCGGCCCATAACCCTACTTCCATCTTTGGGAAAACTCTTAGAGCGACTAATCGTTCCGCGCTTACTACCGAATGGACCTAAATTTCATACAATTTGGTTTCACTATTGGTAAATCCACCATCGACGCGGTGCTCTCTGTTCGTAAAATTATTAACTTATCGGAACATAAATATGTGGTTGGAATCTTTCTCGACATTTCTGGCGCTTTTGATAGCGCATGGTGGCCGATGCTACTACTTAAAATGAAAAACCGTGGTTGTTACAAAAACATCTATAATCTGATTCTTTCTTACTTTCTAAACGGCTCCGTGAAACTCAAACTTGGACATCATTCCATTACTAAGTCTCTAACCATGGGATGTCCTCAGGGCTCAGTTATCGGTCCATATGTTTGGAATATTGGCTACGATGATTTCCTCGCGCTTCCGCTCCCATGCGGCTGCTCATTAACCGGTTACGCGGACGATGGCTTGCTTTTCATTCAGGCAAGTACTCGGGCTGGCCTCGAGAATTTGTCTGACACATGCCTTTTTTTTTTTTTTTTTAAGGATTGGAAATCATCAAATGACTCCTCCCGCTTTGGGTGAAGCAGAAGGGAGTGTCAGACTCTTACTGACTAAAACCCATCCGCGTTTCTCCCAGTGCCCTTTGCGTTCCAGGGTACGGTGCCTCTTTCGAACGAAGTCCGCAGCCCCAGCAGGCACTGGCCCTAGCGGGCCCCGTCTTTTACGCTGACAGCTCATTGAGGCACGCGTGAAACACAGCGCGCCGTCCACCCGGGCCTGGTTCTGATCAGACGGCGAGCCACCCAATGCTCGCCGTCCGAAGGCTCGCGCTTACGGTGGCCGAAAATCGCCCTGCGACTCCCGACGCCCGGGGCGTCTTCTTCTGTTGCGGCGGCTGGGGCGTGAGGTTTCCCTTTCTCTCACACGTTCGGCTTCCTCCTTTGCTAGCATTACTGCTTCGCAGAAGGAGGTGACCGCTTCCCATGTCTCCTCGCTTCGGACCATAGCCTGAACCAGGGCCGGACGCGAGAGATCGCCGCCGCCGATCGCCTCGGCGAGGGCACGGCGGTGCTCCGCCCAAGCAGGGCAGACCTCAACCGTATGCTCCACCGTGTCCTCCGGGCGATCCTCGCAGTGTTGACACCCGGGCGTATCCTCCCGCCGTATTCGAAACAGGTACCTCCCGAAACAACCGTGTCCGGTGAGTACCTGCGTCAAGCGGAAAGTAAGGACGCCGTGGCGCCGCTCTAGCCACTCCTCAAAGAGGGGACTTATCGCCGCAATTGTGGCGCGACCAGCGCTGGGTTGGGACAGTCTTTGTCTCCATACTGCCATGAGATCCTGCCGGAGCTCCGCCCGCCGTACTGCGATTTGCCGCGGCAGAGGAGTCTCGCCCCGGCGTAGCACTTCCAGGCGCCATTCGTAAATGAGTGCGAGGGCTCTCGCCTCTAGATCCCATGGCGGCAGTCCGGCAAGGAGGTTCGCCGCCTCGCCAGAGAACGTGCGGTATCCCCGGGCAAGCCGGATGGCCATCACCCTCTGGGACGAGTTGAGGTAACGGGCAGGTCGCTTCCTCAAAGTAAAGACCCCGGCAGGAGGCGTTTGGACCCCCTAGATTGGGCAAAAGCCGCTTGAAGGCAGCCCCGGCTCGCTCCAGTCTAGGAGCCAAACGACGGAAATGCTCAACAAAGTTCCAGCGGCTGTCAATAACGAGACCCAAGTAAGTCATCGTCGATCCGACGCTGATTTGAACCCCTCCTACCGTTATTTGGGATCCCGACGGTGGTCTGTTCCGAGATCCATGAAAGCACATGGCTTCGGACTTGTGTAGGGCCACCTCGAGACCCAACTGCCGGATCCTCTCAACGACTATCGCAACCCCGCGTGTCATAGCGTCAACCGCCGCTTGGTGCGATCCCCCTTGCGCCAGTACCAGCGTGTCGTCGGCATAGCACACAACGCTGACGCCACTAGGGAGGTCGGCGCGCAGCACCCAGTCGTAGCCGATGTCCCACAGAAGCGGCCCCAGAACGGAACCCTGTGGAACACCGCACGACATCTCTCGCCGGTTCCACTCTCCCAGGTGACCGGGGTAGATGACGGCTCTGTCCGTCAAGTAATCCTCGACTACGCGACGGAGGTAGGTCGGCACCCGGTGATACCGAAGTGCCTCCCTGATGCAACTCCAGGGCAGGGTGTTGAAGGCATTGGCGATGTCTAGAGACACCGCCAAGACGACCCCGCTCCGGGAAACTGCGTCCCCCGTCGGGCTGACACATGCCTACGATTAATATCTCAGTGGGGCGATCGAAACCGTCTGACTTTTGCACCGCATAAAACCTATCAACTTATTTTAAAAGGAAACTTTAAATCCTGGCCTAGTATTAAATTTAATAACGTACCCGTTAAAAGAAACGAATCCGTGTGCTATCTCGGGTTGCTGTTAGAAAATAACTTTTCATTTATTGATCATATAAAAACAGTAGGTGAGAAAGCAATAAAGAACTTCTACGCTTTGACGAGAATATCCAAAGCTACTTGGGGTCTATCTTTTCAAACCGTAAAAACTATTTACGGGGCTACCTACTTGGGTTGTATGTGCTACGGGGCACCTGTCTGGGCCGATAGGGCCACCATAGGTGCGGTACGGCGTAAATTGCTTCAAAGCCAAGCTTTGATATTCTTATGCAAGGCGTATAGGACGGTTACTACTGAAGCCTTGCCAGTGCTGGCGGGTGTTCTCCCAGTCGATCTAGAAGTGCGGCGGCGTGCTGCAATGTACTACTACGCTAGAAAGATTACGGACCCAGAGTTCTTACCGCAACGCGGCCGTGCTAAGATCTCTAGATTACTAAAACCCCAGACTGATGTCTGGGAGGACCTTTTATCCGAGTGGCAATGTAGATGGGAAAATTCCATCAAAGGCCGTCACCTCCACCAGTTTTTTCATCTGTTCGTTAGCGGCTGGACAGGACATGGCTGGGGGTGGATCACTGTATTGCCCAATTTCTCACAGGTCATGGCAATTTTAAGAGTAAATTATTTTCCTTTAAGCTTGTGGCCTCGCCTTTATGTCAATGTTCTAAAGCTGACTATGACTATACGAACAATCCGCACATCACATCTTATGGGAGTGTAGTCTTTGGCAAACTAAACGCAATATTATGTTAGATAGTATTAAGGTTACATCTGGGGTAGTTTACTATACGGACCTTGTTGAAACCAGAACAAATTTCCGTGCGTTCAAGCGATTTTGCCATACCTATAACTGGAGTCAAAAGTAGCTCACAATTTAGGACCCATTTGTTTAAGTGGTAAGATATAATCCGTGGTGCTTGGCAACTGGGCTTAACCCAGTTGTATTTGTCCCTTGGTGCCTATTGGCCTAGTTCTATTCTCTCCTGCTTGCTGTATTGCCAAATCTAGAGTCGAGAAATAATTGTCAAAATACACGAAGCAGGCTCTCGTCTGTATTGTCTTGCATAAAGCAACGACAACTTTAGCTCCTAAGGTTAAGGTGGATGCTCCAGGGTGGCCCGCGAAATTCAAATATTTATCTTTTTATATTGAATATTTCAGAAATAATCATTCTTTCGAACTACATGAACTTAGAGGGCTATATTGATGATTAATATGGTTATAAATCTTTAGATAAATACGCGTTACGGTCGCAGATCGCATTTGGTCCACATACAGCTTCACACTGACCGGCAAATTGCAAAAAACATAAAAATATTTGAATTTCGCGGGCCACCCTGGAGCATCCACCTTAAGGTTTCTTCGGCTTGTGAAAACTGGATATATCTAAATGTGTCTTCACCTCCATAAAGCAGGAAGTCATATTCAATTCCCGACATGCCTGCTCGGACAAAGTTTTTGAAACCCCATTTATTGGGTTTCATGGGATTGCACTGTCTCCTGTTACCCGCCTTTTTGCCTTTATACGGTATGGTCATCTCGTCAATACTATATCTCATTTCCTCTTCGGTGGCCAAACAGTTTCTCCTCACCTTCTCTACAAAAGGTCTTACTTTGATGTAGCGATCTGAATCTGGACAAGAGTTATCAGCAAAATGGATGTATCTGCGTATGGTTTTAAACCTTTTCAGTGGCATGATTTCAGCAATAGCTGGGTAGCGTAATTCTTTTGACCAATAATCTACATATGATGGCAAATTTACCACACCCGTAAGTAATAAAATGGCAATAAAATCTTTCATTTCGTCCTCAGAGATATTGATGAATCGGACGGTAACTTGAACTGCATAAAGGTTGGTATTATACCAAAATAAAATAATATGTGTTAAAATATCCAAAGAAAAGTATTTCCAAAAATAATCTATAGGCGTGAAATCGGCATGTAAGTTATTCTTAAATTCTCAATTAGTTATTTCGGCTTTGTGCAGGAATTTGCCTTTTTCCATTTGTAGTCGCGTGTGTTTACGTTTTTTGGGCTTGATATTATGAACTCGAGAGTGGGTGTTGACATAGGGCCTTCTCTTAGACCTGGTATTCACGGCATTGGGTATCGGTGATATATCTTCAACAGTCGGTATAGACTGAAGGGACGACAAAGTTGGAATATTATCAAAATTTACCTGACTGGTCGACGGCAACACTTAGTTGATAATTGGTGTTAGAGACACTGCTAGTTCTTGATCTTCTTGCTCGCTATTGGGTATCTCATCACCAGAAGCATTATTCCTATCTTCATCGTTTTCGGAAATATCCAAGTTTTCTAATGACGACGGTATAGATGGTGCTTCAGAGGGCAAATCGTCACTGTCTTGGCGGCATGTGCTTATAACAACCTCTTCATCCTGTTAGGATGGCGCTCCGTGGGTTCTTTTTAACAAAACACTTTGTTACTGCTAAAAGAATATTTAATTAAATGAGGTTACACTAGGACACACTGGTTACACAACAACTGAACTCTCGACACGGAATGTACAATATGTACTGCTAAATGGCTATGACTGTCTGTCTGAGCACATGGAAATGCCCTTTTATAATATTGGTATCAATATGGAAGCGGCGGGGTTTTTATCATAGTCAGCATTTGATGCATTACAAAGTCCGTTTATAACATCTCCCCCCTTTAGACTGAGCTTTATTTAATTGATTTTAATTAAAAATAAGCGAAGGAATATTGAAAAGAATATTAAATTAGTAAATAAAACTCAGTTACATTACAGAGTGTGTCTTAACTAAATACAAAGTATGCTTAAATTTTAAAACTTATTTAAGACACTATAATTATTAATTATTGAACCCAAAAATATAAATTCAAACTAATATTTAAGATGGAAGTAATATTAAAAGTTACTGATATTTCTATTTGATTTTCTTAAACCGAACAAGGCTTGATTTTTATCAATTTCTATATTTGGAAGACTTTTTACAGATTTGTTATCATTTCCTAAATCATCAGAAATTTCATTAAGTTCTATGGATGAGTGAACATTATTGTTTTTCCTCGTTTCCTTAGTATTATAGCATTGATTATAAATCTGAATACAACAAGAGGAATTTCTAAAACTGAAACATTTGGTATACAGTTTATAAATAATAAAAATAATGATTGCTGTTACTATAACATAAGTCAGTCCTGAATAATAATTACCATATTTAACAATATGGGACTGATTTTCGCTATTGCGAATTTCGGTTTCTAAATTTTCCAATTTATGTGAAGCCAATTTCAATGACTCTAAATCAATATTTGATAAGCTATTTGGATTGATAGAATGAGTACTTTAATTAAGAATATTATACTTGCAACAATCATCCAAGGTCAGATCAAAATTCAGAATTATCTGACTCGGTACAGTAGATTTATACACATTTGAGGGATAAAATTGCAATGTATGAAAATATGCTACACAGTTATTTTCTAAAGATAAAATTCCTGTTCCATGTAAAATATAATCAGTAATGTTATTGTTACATTTCATAGTTAGTTTATTAGGTTTAGATTGTACATAAATATATCTGTTGTTATTTAACTTTTGCCAAACATTTATATCACCATAAATAACTTTAGAGTCACAAATTTCAGGAAGTGATAAGGTGACTTCGGTTAATAACTTAGATTCACATGAAGGATTGTTAATCGTTGACAATATTGATGGTGAAGGACATAAAATATAATCACTATTGACATGCTTACATTCACTTATGCTATCTCATAAGACGTAAGATAATCTGTCATCCGTTACTGCTACATATAACTTTGAAGGACGAATTAAAACATAAGTTAAATATTGATTCGTATCACGTGGAGTAGGTAGAGGCAAATTCTTGTACAGGTTGAACTTTATAGGATACATTAATGGTACTTGTATGCAAGGGCGGATCCAGCTTTGGTGCCAGGAGGGGGTCACGTAGTTGTGGTCAAGTCAAGAACTTATAATTTAATTTTGATAACAATAGATACAAGTAAAAAGTAGGTATTTAATTAATGTACGTAAGTACTGTACTTAAAAATATTTATTCTTTATTGTACACTTGAAAAACTTAATACATAATAAGTAATAACTTGTACATATACACGTACATATTGTCATCTTTTCTTGAAGACATCCAGAGAAGCACTATCACGCACGGAATGAGGCAGCCTATTTATATTCCATAGCCGTGGTGAATGATTTGGCATAACAGCTAGAGGTATGTCGAGGGTGTATCTGTATGATGGTCTATGTGTATGACGCAAAACTCCGCAAAAGTGAAGAGGTGGTACGACCAGGGTTTCCAACAAACAAAATAGAAACAGACAAAATACATATATTTAAATAACAAAATCAATTTTTCTTTTACGTCTTCTCCCGAAACGCGTTATTACGTCATTTACGTCAATGGGTACGTTTTTACGAACGTGGAGAAGTGCCAGTCTGGTTAGGCGATCCTCAACCATTGAAGATCTTAGCCACGATTTAATTCTGCGGAACGTAGAGAAAGACCTTTCTGCTGTCGCTACACTGACAGGTAGTGTAGCCATAATACATAAAAAATTTCTTATATTAGGATACATATCGATGTCACAATTTAAAATAAGATCAGAAATCGACTGCGGTATGTCCTGGCACCGCTGCCACGCCTGCCACTTCACCATCCACAGCCGATATTCATTTGCAATGACAGAAACGGGAGTGTTATCTAGTAACAATGTATAGTCGGTAGCTAGTTGTTTCACAGTTTCAATGTCTTCATTATTACATTCTATTTTTGGCATGAAAACGCTTAGCTGAAACAAATTAAATACATCAGGAGACAGGCGGTCCTGGAGATCACTTATTATTGAATCTAGAAGAGGGATGTATATAGCTCTGCGGAAATACTCTTCAGCAGATTGAGCAGGTTGTTTATTGGCCCTATGTATTTGTTTTGATACTATAATTTCTACATCTAGCTGCTCAGCTACTTCTTTAGCCTCTTCAAAAAGCTGTCGGTAGATTACGTCTACATTTTCTCTTTTATTTTGTAAAACACTTAAAGTATCATTAATAGCGTCCGTAGCTTTTTTTAAATCAATTGAGTTCGATTGCAGTATTCTGCTTAAAGATACAGTAGTACCTGAAAAATAAAAAGTAAGTGACTGTGACTGCAGTGCATAAACTAAGAATTTATAACTAAATATAAACGGTATGTACTCGTAGCATAAAATATTAACAAAACAACATAATTTTAATGCATGCAGCACAACATAATTTTAAACCATTTCTTGTGAATTTGCAGCAACAATTTTTAAGAATACTCATAAAGGTACACTTATAAACACATTAAAGGAAGAAATAAATTTTTGTTTTTTAACTTAGAACTATGTTATGAAATGATATGTTGAAGTTTAGTTGAGGTTAGGTCTAGCTAGATGTTACGTAGTCGACAAGCGCGCGCAAGTGTGGCGCGGTAAAATTCAAATTTTCGATGCGTTCGTTCCCAAACGTTTGCCAACATAAAAAGTTATTATATTAAAGGTATGTAGTTACATAAAATCTGTATTGTGACAAAATATATAAATAAAATCATTATGTTTAATTAGTGGTCCACCTAAGTCCTGGAACCAGCTCAGGGGGGGGTCATGACCCCCATGACCCCCCCCCTGTATCCGCCGTTGCTTGTATGATAAACATTAGTCTGTTATTATAATAATATACAGTTAGTTTAGATAAGTCGATTATAGTGTGAATGTTTTGCAATGTTAGCGAAACCGGGAACCGGGAACTCAGTGGTTCTCTTTAGTTGACTGTTATTTGATAACTCATTGTATAATTTATTGGGAGTTATGACGTATGCGTGTAAAATATTAGCTTTAGCGAATAAAATTGAGTTAAGTATTGTGTCTAGAATATTGGAAATTGACAGTAATGAGCCTTCGATAATATTAAACATAGAATTGTTTTTTTCTACATTCAATATGTTGTTATTTGTCTTAGAAATACTTGCAAATATGTAATTAAGTTTTTCAATTTGCTTGTTAAGTAAAACTTCATTATTATTTAACTTTTGGATAGAGACATTAAAACTATTTATCGTAGAACGTACAACATGTATGTTATCTTTCATTAAAGAATAAATATGATGCTCATTTTGTTGACAAGTGCTAACAGCTTCGTCGTATTTTCTCGCGTCGTCAGCATCTAATGTAACGAAAAAGAATTTTAAAATTTTGCCTCCAAATTCAAGAGCGCGTTTTTGACGATTATCGGAAATAAGATGCGACAACGATTCCAACTTAAGATTATTAGAATTAATAAGTATTTCTAAGGGATTAATAGTATCCTTACACTCTAAATTAATGTTAGGTAAATCACGAGTTTTTTCGCAAAAAGTTGATATGCTTTCAATAGACTTTTCTATATTTTCCATATAAGGTCTAATAGGAATCATGTCTATATATGTGATAACATTCCAGTTATCGTTTTGGAAATAGACTATTGATGTTGGATCAAAATAGATTCCTGCACTATGTTGTATTATTTCAATTGGCTCGGACAAACTTGAACACACGAAACATCTGAAACAAAATTCACGCTGGTTTAATTTCGTTAACATGATATTTCACATGTTTCCTATTGACGCATAGAGTGACGTTATTTTTACCGTGCGTTTTTAAAATCTTAAATGGTCCCTTCCACACAGGGGACAGAGCCTTACGGAGCCTGTGATGGTGCTTTAAATAAACTAAATCACCGGTTTTATATGTTTTTCTCGGGCTGTAGAATCATAATATGTTTTTGAGGATTCTTTACTTTTATTCATATTTTCAATAGCTTTTTCGCGGGAGTATCTCATCCTATATTGTAAAGCACGAATGTATTCCTGATAGGTAACGTTATCATTCGACTCGTAAACACTACTGGGAATTGAGAATTCGGTAGTGCAATGAGGGGTTGTATTACAAGACAAAATCGCTGTTGCGAGATAGCAATGCCAGTCGTTTTGATTTTCATTAACAAAAGACCTTAAGTACTCCTTAAGAGTAGCATGGCTTCCATTTGTTTGAGGATGATACGGAGTAGAGAATAGATTTTTTAATTTAAGAATTTCAGTTAACTGCCTAAATAACTCTGACGTAAAGGTTGTACCTTGATCCGTCAATAACATTTTGGGAAAACCAAATAATGAAAAGAAATGTACGAGGCTGCGTGCAACTTCTTCAGTCGTACAGGTTATCATAGGATAGGCACATAAAAATTTTGTTAAATCATCCTGAAGTGTTAAAATATATTTAAATTTCTGAAGGCCTGCTTCGGGTAAAGTACCAACGATATCGAGGGCTAATCTTTCAAAGGGCCTAGTACTCGTTGATGTTATTACCATAGGTGCTTTGTTTGATGCTCTTAAAGGTTTATTTATTTGGCATAACTTACAGTCTTTAACAAATCGTTCAATATCTGAACGCATTCCTTTTCAATAGTATGAGGCTTTGTTTCTACTTAACATGCGTTTAACGCCTGGGTGACCTGCTATAATCGTCCCGTGATTTTCTTTAAGGATATTGCAGATCTCGGCAGGAGTTGGATAAAGTATTTGGTTTTTATAAATATGGATCTCAATTTTAGTGCCATGAAAAATGTAAGAGATTATATTATATATTTTAACATAAACTAGTTTAGAAAATGGTTCAGAAAAATCAGGCAAAGCTAATTCCTTTTCATAATCATTTATAGAAATAATATCATCACGTAATTTAAGTAGTAAGTTATAAATAGTTTTGTAAGTTGTTTCATCGAAATGATGGACTTTAGTGTATAAGAAATAAAGTATCTTATTATTTTTACAGACAACCGTTTGTGAGGTGTCAGGTTCGCGTTCGCCTGCGCGATATTCCTGGGGGTTGTCAAGCATCGCTAATGATTGCTCAGTATGCGGCATTCAGTTATCTAGATCTAAAGAAACTGGACAGGCAATACACTTTTGTTTTGCTTTATGTAAACTCTCATTATGTTCTACGATTTTCGTGTCACAAACCGAAATGGTTTTTGTGAATTGTTTTTTAAAGTATTCCTCATAAGTATTCTAGTTAATGTTGGAACTTCAGGTAGTCACAGCATTGACTGGATAACGCGATAACGCGTCAGCGTTACTATTAACTCTGCCGGGTTCATACACAATCTCATACTCGTACTCTTCGAGTTTTAGTCGCCATCTTAACAAACGGCCACCCGGGTCTTTAGCGTTAAATAACCACGTTAAAGGGCGATGATCAGTCACGATTTTAAATTTATAACCATAAAGATAGGGCCTAAATGTGTTTACGGCGAAAAGTATAGCGAGGAGCTCTTTCTCAGTTGTTGAATAATTACCTTCTTGTTTATTTAAAGTGCGAGACGCATATGCTATGGGCTTATCTTTGCCTATTTCGCCCTGTGATAAAACTGCACCGACGGCATAATTGGAAGAATCCGTCGTCACAATAAAAGGTTGAGAAAAATCTGGATATTGTAATAAAGGAGCTGAGATGAGCTTTTCTTTAAGCATGCTGAAAGCTTGCTCTTGTTCATGAGGCCAATGAAAATTAACATCCTTTTTTAGTAAAGATGTGAGAGGTTTAGTAATATGAGAGAAATTCTCGATAAAGCGACGATAATAACCTGTTAAACCAAGGAAAGATTTTACATCTTTGGGAGTTTTCGGTGTGGGGAATTGAGATATAGCCTTTACCTTAACTGGATTAGGCGTAACACCGTTGTCCATAATAATATGCCCTAAATAAGCCACTTCTCGTCTTAAAAATTCACACTTATCGGGCTGTAATTTTAAGTTTGCCTCTCTAAGTTTAGAAAATACAGATTCTAATTTCTGTATGTGAGATTCAAGGTTATGTGAGTAAATTATACAATCATCGAGATATATTTGTAACAATGAAGACCTTGAAGTCCTGAGAGAACAATATTCATCATTCTTTGGAATGTCGCCGGAATCTTTAGGATTTAATAAGACTTGGTGGAAACCTGAATATAAATCAAGAGTACTGAAATATTTTGAATGACCTAATTGATCCAAGATGTCAGTTATAAGAGGAAGAGGATAAACCTCGAATACAGTAACGTCGTTCAAGCGTCGATAGTCAATTACAATACGCCACTTTTGTTTACCCGATGCATCTATTTTTTTCGGAACCACACACACAGGCGCATTCCAAGGAGAAGTTGAGGGGCGAATAATGTTTTGATCGAGCATTTTTGTAATTTGTTTTTCGACTTCGTTTTTATGCACTTCAGGGAAACGATACGATTTCACGTGAATTGGGGGTGCATCCCGTGTTAATTGAATGTTTAATTACTAATTACATCTGTATGACTTAAATTTTCGCCATCAAGATGAAATATATCCGTATATTTGGAAATACAGTTCATCAAAGCCTTATGTTCTTGTGGATTTAAATGAGAACACCTTATTTGCTTAAGAACTCCTGTATGCCGGTCAGTTTTTGAGAATTCTAATTGGTAAATAAATTCCGTATGAGTGTTATCTAATTTAGAAGGCAGCTGGTCAAACGGAGTTAACTTGACTTCGTAGTTGTCAATTGGGACCTCATATTCCGTGGTATTGAGAATAGAGACATTAACTCTATTATTAGGTTTTAAGCTCACTATGCAGTTTGCTAAGAAAACACCGTCACGAATTTTATGATCTAAGATCAAACCTTCTTTTAGATTAATAATCTCGGAGAGATTGGAAACGGAACACTCAATAACAGTTTCTGACCGCGGGGGTATGACATATGATGGCTTACTAAGACAAATAGGTATTTTGTAATTTTCTAAATTAAGAGTGTTGGTAGAGTAATGAATATCTATTTTAAAATGTTGGATAAAATTACTACCGATAATACCATCGTAATTTAAATTGATCGCATTGTTAATAGTATGAAATAAATACTCGAACATTATCATTTTTTTTCGACGAAATGCCATATTCAAAAATTGGCTTCACGGACCCAAGAGATTCGCAATATGAGTCATTATCGCTTAAACCTCTAAGTTTTATAATTTCGGGGCCCAACACTGGTTTATTAAGTAAACTTGAAAGTTTAACAATAGAAACTGAGGAACCAGTGTCAATTAGAAAGCACAAAGGCTTGTTATTGTAATTTGTTTTCAAATAGACGTGAGGTAAGGAAACTTTATAATTTATATTAAGCGTTTGCTCACGTGTTAAAGAAAATGTGGGAACACATTGTTTAGAAATTTGCGTGTCATTTTTATGATTTGTAGGTTCCGGCAGACACGAAACCGAAAACTTATTTAATTTAAATTATCGGAATTATTAATATCTACTTGATTCACATTAGAGCGATTATCGCTGTTGTTCGGTGCACTTGCACTTGGTGGTGTAGAATTACTAGCCTGTGAGTTCTTTGCCTTAAGTATCCGACACTCGCTTATCAAATGACCGCGTTTTTTGCAGTATTTGCATGATTTCTCGGGGTCAAACTTGGAAGTATTATGAGAACTGTTTGATGAATTTACATGATGCAAATTTGGAGAAGACCGTTTATTTTTATAACATTCGGATGCGGTATGACCACTTTTGTTGCAATGTGTGCATTGTTTATTAGAACGCGTGGTTAATTTAGACAAATTAAATATTTTCTCCTCTTCAATGGCATGCGTTATTGCTTCGGATAATGATTTAGGATTCCTACACCGTACTATATGCGAAAAATTGGAGTTCAACCCTAACAAGAAAGTATTGAGGGCGAGATCTTCCATAGCGGCTAGTCGACCTAAAAGTTCTTTATCATTATCGCAGCTGTAATGGATGTCGGATTGCAGTCTTGTTAAACATGATTCAATACGCACAGCATACTGCATCGCGTCTTCAGAAGGCAATTGCTGCATTGTTGTAAGTTAACTAATAAATGTGTGGAGTGTTTTTTCTCCCCAAAAGTAGTTTTAAGGAACTGATTGATATCAGCTCAATCGTCAAATTTCTTTAAGCAAGCTGCTAACTGAGCTTTGCCTTCTAATTGCGAGATGATGTATTTACATAAAAAGTTCTGTTGTTCTGTAGTTGCTAAAGATATCGCACTCTCGCAGTTTGTTAAAAATGCGGGTAAATACTCGCGATCCCCGTCAAAGGGTTTAATGAATTTAGTGAGAACATTGAGGGTGATTTTGTCCGACATTTTAGTTTTGTTTTACTGAAATGTTCTCTGATTCTGAACTGGATGAAGATGCGATTACCTCTAATTTTTCTTTCTTTAGAGTCATTAAAATAACAATATGATTATTGCTTAGAGCACTTACAGAACATCAGATAAAAACAAAGCGTGCACAATAAAACTTCTAAATTATTTTTGTTTTAAGAAAGTACGAGTGATTTGAATATTTGGGAAACGGCACTTCACTTCACTAAAACACTTTTATGATATTTGAAAAAACTCACATTAGCAGATGTACAGCAGTCGCACACGTGAACATTCTGGAAAGGTGACGTCACGAAGCACGCGGCGCCAGCGCCTGGCAACCCAGAGAGTCGTATTGCAGGCAGCTCTTGCACGTGGTGCGCTCAGAACACGTGGCTGATGATGAATGGAGAGACAGTCACAAATCCCATACGTGAGATGTTGATGCAGTGCAGAGGTCCTGTGTTGACCTGGTGATGCGGGCTCACACTCGAAAGTGGAGGCTGACCGTCGATCACAGCAGCAACAGCGCGGACTTAAGCGTTTTTAGGAAGCCTAAGATTTACCGTCGACCACGACACAAAGGACTTTCGACCACGAAGCAAACAAATAATGGTGCAGACACGTGGAAATATTCGCGACGCCTACACCTAATGGATCCCAGTACTTATCGATTTTCTTGGGATCCCACTTCTGACACCAGTTTGTTAGGATGGCGCTCCGTGGGTCCTTTTTAACAAAGCACTTTGTTACTGCTAAAAGTATATTTAATTAAATGAGGTTACACTAGGACACACTGGTTACACAACAACTGAACTCTCGACACGGCATGTACAATATGTACTGCGAAATGGCTATGACTGTCTGTCTGAGCACATGGAAATTCCCTTTTATAATCTCATCTACCTAGCCTTTTCCCAACTGTATTGGGGTCGGCTTCCAGTCAAGCCGGATTTAGCTGAATACCAGTATTTTACGAGAAGCGGCTGCCTACCAGACCTCCACAACCCATTAACTGGGTAACACGGTATTTCATGGCAAGACTGGAGTCAGATTTACTGGCTTCTGACTATCCGTAACGACTGACAAAGATCTACAAATGACAGCCGGGACCAACGGCTTAACGTGCTTTCCGAGGCACGGAGGAAACTCGCTATGTTAAGATGGTCACCCATCCACAGACCAACCTTGGCAAGCGTTGCTTAACCTTGAAGATCGACCCGTGCGGCTGTTATTATCTAGCCACGAGCTCCTCCGAAATACCCTTTTATAATATTGGTATCAATATGGAAGCGGCGGGGTTTTTATCATAGTCAGCATTTGATGCATTACAAAGTCCGCTTATAACAATCCGAACTTGTTTGTTTTCTACGTCTGATGAAGCGTTAATTGGCGGCACTAGTGCCAATAACTTTGATGCACGTGATGTTTGTTTGAACACCTGCAAATAATACAAATTGTTAGAAAAAAAACATTACACATTATTACTAAATACAGATCTTAGTTTATAAAATCACACATCCCAAAACCGCACTAAAACAGTACCTACTTGGCAATGGGAAATATACTGGACACGCTAATTTCATTAAATATTACGGTAAATCCGTAACAGCTATTATAATTTTAGATTGTGTACACAAATTCATAGGTTTTATAAAATATGTTAATAATTTATTTGAAAAATAAAACAACGTGCTCTCATATGACTCAAAAAAGGAAGTGTATTTATTATAACATCTATCTATCTATAGGAATGACATTGTTATACATAACTGTTGACAGATGGCGCTGATATACTACTCTGTCAAGAAAGTACCGGGAAAAGATCAATAATACACAAAATGTCTGTTATTCATCCAAATTTATTTTATCACCTTCAAAGTATGCTCCTTTAGAAACGATACACTTGCGCCAACGAATAATCCATTCATCAAAACATTTTTTAAACGCTGCTTCCGGAATTGAGTTCAGTTCTCGCCGCGAATTCTCCTTTATGTCTTCTATCGATTGAAAACGGGTGCCACGAAGTGGTAATATTGAGTTTAGGAAAAAGAAAAAAGTCAGCAGGAGCCATATCTGGTGAATATGGTGGTTGCTGGATGGTATTTGTTGAGTGTTTGGTTAAAAATTCGTTCACAATGATAGCCTTGTCCGAAGGCGCATTGTCGTGGTGCAAAATCCAAGAATTTTCTTTCCACAAATCTGGCCTTTTCCGTCGAATTTGCTCTCTTAAACGCCGCATAACGCTCAAATAATATTCTTTATTTACCGTTAGACCTTCCGGTCAAAACAGTCAACATGACTTTGACTTTTGATCGACTTTGGCGTGGTTTTTTCGTTTTCGGTTCAGTTGGAAGGCGCCACTCCGAAGCTTGTTGACTAGTTTGCATGTCAAACTCGTAAACCCTGGGTCTTGTCACCAGTAACAATGCGTTTCATGAATGTTGGGTCCGAACTGACTCGTTCTAGCATGGCCTCAGCGACTTTCATGCGATTGAGTTTTTGGAGAAAATTCAGATCTTTTGGGACTAGCCGAGCAGCAACATGTTTCATACCCAAATGATTAAAATGATTAGTTAAAATGGTACGGATCGACTCGTGAGATACAGAAAGTTCGGCGGCTATCTCTCTCAGAGTTGAATGGGGATTTTCAGTCACTATTTCCTTCACTTTTGCGATGTTAACTTCAGTTGCAGACGTTGACGGCCTACCAGAGCGAGGCAAATCTTCCATCACATCTCGACCGCTTTTGAACGCTTTGAACCACTCATAAGCACGAGTTTTTGATAAAGTCGATTCACCGTAAGCCTTCTGTAACATTTTCAGTGACTCCGAACACGAAATTCCATTGGCGATGCAAAATTTAAGACAAACTCTTTGTTCGATATTTTTGTCCATTATGAAATTCGCAATACACACTATATATGATATCACTAAAACCAGCACTGTATTTAATATAAATAACAGATGCAACTCAAACTCCGTGCCAAAATGAAAAACAGTTGTGCCAATCTAACAACTACAAAAAAACAAAAATTTGAATTTGGAACCATAAATAAATCATCCATTCCCGATACTTTTTTGACTGAATGTATGTATTTTGAGGAAACTACAACACCCGCACTCTCAAAATACTGTATTATTCTAATACATTTATAATGCCTAACAATGATGTTTAGTTGAACAGAAACTTTTTGTCAACATATCAGCTGGCATATTACAGGTGGGCAAATAATTAAATTTAACAAACTTTTTAGAAATTACTTCTCTACAATAATGATAGCGAACATCTATATGTTTGGTTCTATTATGAAACATAGGATTCTCAGACAATTTTTGTGAGCTTTGATTATCATTATACAAGTTAATGGTATACATTTGTTCAGTAAAAAAGATACACAGCTTCTCTACAACCTTCTGTAATAGCCATGTACTCTGCTTCTGTGCTCGAGAGCGCTACAGTTCTTTGTTTTTTGCAACACCAAGATATAACCGAACCTTACAACATGAAACAGAAACCAGTATATGATTTTCTGTCTATAGGATCATTTGCCCAATCGGCATCAACATAACCTTGAATATCAACATTACCTGTTTTACAATACTTTAAACCCAAATTTCTAGTTTTCTTTAACCCTTAGCCACCTGACGTGTTTTTCAGCTACACTACCACCTGACGTCGGTCATAGAGACTAGGGTTGATGAGGAAGTGGTTATGAGGAAGAGGATGCGGATGAGGAACTATTAAAAATACGTTTTGAGGAAGAGGAAGAGGATGAGGAAGAGGAATATAGAACCTGTGATTTGGAATTGAAATTTTAAATAAAAGAAAGATTGCGAAATTGACTTTTTTTTTCTAAATATTAAAGGGCCCTTTCTTTTTCAATTTTTGAATAATATTCCCGCAAGTTTGGTCAGTATTATTTATATTATGTCTCAATAGATTCTGCAATGTGCAGGTCAAGACATGGATTAGAGGGGGATCACTGATGAAATACAGGCCCCAGAACTACTCATGGTCTTGGTGACCTCTTCAAATGGCTTAAGGATTGTTGCAAAGCTTTCAAGTTGTAGCCAATCGTTTGGAGTAAACTGCGGCAAATTTGTATGTTATGAGGTATAAAGTACTATGGCATCCTTTATTTCAATTAGACGTTGAATCATGTTAAACATACTATTCCATCTTGTAGGACACTCTTGAATAACTGAAAGCAGAGGCAGACCCAGACGTTCTTGAAAACCTTTTAATTCGCTTTGGGCAATTATTGAGTGGTTGAAATGTGTCGCGATTTGCTTACATTTTGCCAACAAGGACATATATTCATCAATCGCCAAGGCCGCACGTATGCACAATTGCAATTGATGTATATTGCAATCAATGTCGTTAATCTATGACACGCGAGCCACTCTCTCTTCATGTTAGACCCACCATCGCGAACCATGATATGTAGTTTTTGACGGGGAATCTCCCATTCCTCTCGTATTTCGTCCAACTTTTGTGCTATCACATCGCCCGTATGTCGTTCCTCGAGTGGGACACATTTAAGAAATAAAGATACTCTTTGAAAGTCATTGTTGATACCATGAATTGTAAAACTCAGCAACGAAACTCCTGCTCCTGGTTCAGTCCATATATCAGTGGTGAAAGATAAGTATTGCAAATCTTTAATAAGTTTTTTACCTTGTTCCTTAATTTAGGATAAATATAATTACACAAATGAGATGTGTAACTTTGACGTCCTCTTAAATTATATTTTGGCTGAGCAGCATGAAACAACCGTCTAAAGCATTGGCTTTAGATGGTTGGTTGGTTTGGAAGGAATTGTCCTTCAACAAAATTAAATGGTAAATCTTGAAGAGCTAACATTTCGCAAATTAAATTATCCAGCTCGCAGCTTTTTTCGTGAGATGTATCCCAATACTGATGTCTTTGTAATGCCTCCTGTAAAGTTACCTGTCTCTTAGCCTGTTGAAGAGGAGTCTCTTCCGACAATTTGCGTTTATCAACCGCGGCTTTTTTTAATGCTGTATCCTTTTGTTCATACTCAGCATATTCTACTTCATGGCGTGACTTGAGATGACTTCTTAACCCCGAAGTCCCGCGCCCTTTCCTTGAATATGTTTGGTCACATATTTTACATCTAACAGTATCAGCGTCCACTTCACTAAAATACGTCCATATAGCACTACATTTTGGCTTCATCTCATAAACTTTTTAACTTAACAATAAACCTAACCTAATTACGACTTACGTAGTTCTAGTTACGTACGAAACGACCACTCAAAAACAAAACAAATTTAAGACTGGCTAAGTGGCTACATTGGGATGGGTACGTACACTAAAGTACAATACTACACACACACACACAATAGCGTGCTGTGTTAGTGTGTTTTATTTCTAAAACACGTTCAAGCCTGCTGTGAAAGTACCTTACTTAACTTCCAATGGAGTATCTACTGTTTTACTCTCACACATATTGAATTTAAATAATAACTGATCAATATAGTTTTCTCGGCTCATCTCTCCCGCATCCTGATCACCGAGGAAATGCCGAACCAGTGGCGATTTAGCCTGATTATCCCTGTATACAAAGGCAAAGGTAGCGTACAGGATTGTAGTAGCTACCGCGGTATCAAGATCATGTGCCATGAAGCTCTTCGAGCGCATCATTGACACACGGCTCCGTAGCGAGTGTACTGTCTCTGAGTGTCAATATGGCTTCCGGGCGGGTAACAGCACCATGGACGCAGTATTCGCCTTACGGAATCTGGCTGAGGCTTACAGAGAGAGAAGGAGAGCTTTGCATATGGCCTTTTTAGACCTGCAGAAGGCCTTCGACTGTATACCTCGGCAGTCCATCTGGTGGGCACTGCGCTTCAAAGGCGTTCCCGAGGCCTATATTGACACTATCAGAGACATGTACCGCGATTCCGTGTCCTCTGTCCAGACCGCTGTTGGCGAATCGAATGGCTTCCCAATATCTGTTGGCGTTCACCAAGGCTCGGCTCTTAGCCCGTTCTTGTTTAACGTAGTGCTCGATGTAGTTACGGCAAACATCCAAGATAAGCCCCCATGGCTAATGATGTATGCCGATGACATCGCCCTCGTTAATCAGAACAAAACACATCTTGAGCGCAAAGTCAACATTTGGAAGGACACGCTTGAAAACGGTGGTCTGAGACTAAATGTGGCGAAGACTGAGTACATGTCCTGTGGCGGCACGGATTCAAATAGGTTCATCCGAATAGGTTCGGACCTGATCAGAAAGTCCGATACGTTCAGGTACCTTGGATCCGTGCTGCACGAGTCTGGCAACGTGGACGACGATGTCCAAGCACGTATAGGCGCGGCTTGGGCGAAGTGGCGCGAGGTAACGGGCGTTGTATGCGACCGCAAAATGCCTCCGAAGCTCAAGGGGCAGATATATAAATGCATCATACGGCCTGTTCTACTGTACGGCGGTGAATGTTGGCCAGCACTAAGCAGACACACCCAGGAGCTTCGCGTCACGGAGATGAAGATGCTGAGGTGGATGAGTGGCGTAACGCGATCCGATCGCATACGCAACTCTTTCATCAGAGGTAGTCTTGGTGTCCGTGACGTGGGGGAAAAACTGCAAGAGTGTCGTCTGCGATGGTATGGCCACATCATGCGCCGCCCTATGGAGTACGTTGGTCGGGGATGCATGAATATGGCTGTTCTTGGGGCTAGGTCCCGTGGTCGCCCTCGCAAGCGCTGGTTGGACGTCGTTAAGTCCGACATGAGAGCCAATGGCCTAACTGAGAAGGATGTTCAAGATCGGGCAAAGTGGAGGAAGCTAAGTAGGAAGGCGGACCCTGGCAATAGCCGGGATTAACGCCAGGTAGAAGAAGATAGTTTTCTCGGCTCAAAGTAATGAAATTATTCTCTTTATCAATGTTAACATTTATACCAAGACATTGTTTTATCTGCCCCAAATCTTTAATTTTAAACTGGCTACTCAAAGTCTCTTTTAATAATTTAATTTCTTGTCCATCATTAGAAAATATGAAAATCTCATCTACGTACAAGGTAACTATTGTCCTGAGACCATTTACAATTTTTTATAACCACTAGTTAACATGACATTATCAACTTTCTTATGCTATGCTCTGGAGGATTGTTTGAGACCATATATAGCCCTGTTCAACTTTAGAACTTTACATTTTTCATCATTAGAACATTCAAATGATTTCTTCCAATTCTCCGTTAAGAAACACATTCTTAACATCCAGATGGCTAGTTTTTAAATCTAATTGTACAGCTAAAGCAAACAACAATCGTAAAGTAGTATGCCTAACCACAGGAGAAAATGTCTCATTGTAATCAATACCACTTTTCTGATTATAAACTTTAGCAACTAGTCTAGCACGATAACAAATGTTATTTTCACTGTCACACTTTCTCTTTAGAACCCACTTACACTTCACAATTGTCCCATCTAATGGGGCGTCCGCAGGCTCCCATGCATTATTATCTTCGAAGCACTGTAGCTCCTCCTGGATAGCACGCAACCAATGCTCCTTCTCTAGACCATTTAGAGCTTCCTCCAAAGATAACTCACTGTCATTAACAGTGGCACTCGCTGTACACATATTTGTAAAACCATACCTCTTCGGTGGATGTCTTTCTCTAGCAGGTAATCTCTTTACCACACTGCTAGTACTTGCAGTAGAACTGTCTGAGTTTTCACTTTCATCTAGCACAAATGTAGAATAATCAGCATTATCTGTAGACATGAATTACTCATCTGACTGACTATTGTTCCCCACTGAATCTGAACTCTTCTGCTCTTCAAAATTAGTTTCCAAATTCTTCTCATTTACAATTACATTGCTGCTCATGTCCTTCTCGATAATAACGACATCTCGGCTTGTTGTAATTACCTTGGTTTGAGGATTATATATTCTATATCCCTTTGTATCTTCAGCATAACCCACCAGGATACACTCTTTAGATTTCTTATCCCATTTTAACCTCTTTTCTTTGGGCACATGCTTCATTACTGTACTCCCAAACACTCGGATGTGACTAATATCAGGTTTACTATTAGTCCACAATTCATAAGGAGTTTTATTATTTAAAGTGGCTGATACTGTCCAGTTCTGTAAATAAACAGCAGTATTAGTTGCCTCTGCCCAGAACTCTTTCTTCATGTTAGCATCGAACAGTAAACATATAGCCTTTTCAATAATAGTGCGGTTCATTCTTTCGCTTAATCCATTTTGCTGTGGGGTGTAGGGGTTAGACTTTTGATGAACTATGCCTTTTTGTTTAAAAAAAATTCAAATTCATTACTGAAAAATTCTCCCCAATGATAATGGCAATCGAACATTCGGGGATGAGTATTACAACGGACTCCATTAAATCAAAATTACTTGATATGGAAACAGAAGTGAATGGAAGCGAACAACCACGCTCTGCTACCAAGTGGGGTTTTTTTCAGTTAATCCAGCCAATAATAATGATCCTATCCATTCGTCGCTGATGTTAAATCCTGTTCCCGCCAATTTTTGTCCCGTTTCCACTAATTGAGTAACGTAGGAATTCATTGAAGTAGAATTTTCCAGACGAATTGATATGAGACTTCTCAATAGACTTATTCTTCTAGTGAATCCCGAATCGTCATAATTATAAGGATTTAAGTTTATCCCACAGTTCCTTTGTAGATGTAACTCCTTTGATGTGCACATAGATAGAGGGATCTATTGTTAAAATCAATTTAGCACGGGTTTTAGCATCTTCGGCTGCAGAAATCTCTGGTTGGCCTGCTTCTAGATTGATAATTCCAAGCGTGCCTTCCAAAACAAGAAAATTTTCTGCCGCGAAACACCATTCTATGTAATTTTCGCGTCCTTTGAGCTTGGGAACGTTTATTAAATAATTTGTGTGCGACGCCATTTTTTACGTCACTACACGAGCAGTTATTTCACAACTATACTGTTCCTACACTGCAACTATTGAAATAACACAATACACTGTCGCGAGAATCTAATTAGATTATGCCAGATACGTTCTGGGCCCATAACCTATTAATAATTTATTATTAAGGATATTTGAAAAATAAAATAACGTGCTCTCGTATGACTCAAAAAAGGAAGTGTATTTATTATAACATCTATCTATCTATAGGAATGACATTGTTATACACAACTGTTGACAGATGGCGCTGATATATTATTTTGAGGAGACTACAACAAAATATATTTAGAAAACATGAGTTATCATTGAAAAGTAAAATAACAAATAAATCGGGACTTACCGAGAGCGGTGGCGGCACGTGCTTCCTTCCAGACATTTCGGCGGCGACTAACCAGCAATGAGCACGCGCACCTTACGCGTAATTTTATAAACATTATATTAGTTTACAAATAAACTAATGGAATTAAAATAAATACAATATAGTTTAAAAAAAATATTGTTTAATTTTTTTAAGTTGTTGTCCAATATATTGCACGTAATCGAAATAAGGGTTAAACAAGTAATTACATGATTTCTGGAGATATATGTACGTACCATCACAAATTACAATTGGTACGCTCTCCTCTCTGTTGCCGAATAAACCCTCTGGTATAATTAGATTTCTATTAATTAATTCTTCTCTTGAAATGAGATATTTAAGAAAATTAGTCTTCTTGTTACATTGACTTGCGCTTAAAATACTAATAGGAACTCTGAAACCTTATAAATACGAAAAAATCACATGTTTTTTTTTTTTACTATTGATAGGCACGCGTTTGACCACTATCTCACCTGATGGTAAGCGAGGATGTGGTCGAAGATGGAGCACGCTTGCCTAGAAATAACCTATTCACTCTTGATTTAAAGACTCCCAGGTTGTAGCTATCAGGAAACAGGGAGTTCTCCTTAGCTGTACGCACTATGAATGTGTTCCCAAAACGATTTGTGCGTATGGATGGGATGTCCACCATGTACCGGTGGGGCATCGCCTTCCGTCTTGTGGTCCGATGATGGAACGGGCTTGGCGGAATTAAATTATGCAATTCCGTCGCACATTCCCCAAAATGCAACCGGTAAAAAACCGACAGGCTAGCAACTCGTCGTCGATGTTCAAGACTTTGGAGCTTTGACGCGACGAGCCTCTCATTGCCGATGATCCTCTTGGCTCGTTTCTCAATTGACTCAAGGGCATCAAGCTGGTATCTGGCAGATCCATCCCAAAGATGAGAGCAGTATTCCATACACGACCGAACTTGCGCTTGATAGAGTTTGAGCAGCTGTTCCGGCGTGAAGTACCGTCTCACCTTAGCCAGAATCCCCAACTTCTTTGCAGCCACTTGAGCTTTTGCCTCTATGTAAGGGCCAAAATTGAGAGTAGATGTTAATGTAACCCCAAGAAGCTCAAGATGGTCGGTTATCGGCACGGTTTCACCGCGGAAAGATGGAGCTGGGCGGAATTGGCTCCTTTTGGCGGAAAATAGACACGCTTGGGTCTTAGCAGCATTGAACTTGACCAGATTGGCATCGTCCCATTCAGAGACCGCCTGTAAGGACACGTTCAAGCGCTCAACCATTGCCTCCCGGAGAGACCGAATCTGCGACCCACCAGCTCGTGCGTCGGACACGTATCTCTCAGCAACAGTGCTGTCGTCTGCATACCCAAAGGTACCGGGTTTTAGCAGATCATTAATATGCAGCAAGAACAGTGTTGCCGAAAGCACCGACCCCTGAGGAACCCTGGCATTAATATCCAGCAGTCCAGTCGAGCAGCCATCTATGACCACTCGCATAGACCGATCCCTCAGGAAATCTGCGATCCAATCACACAAACCGGCGGGCAGACCGAAGGAAGGAAGCTTACTAATAAGGCTATCGTGCCAGACCCTGTCGAAGGCCTTCGAGATGTCAAGGGAGACCGCCAGTGCCTCCCCGTGCTTCTCTATGGCCTCACTCCAGATGTGAATGGCATACGCTAGTAGATCCCCAGTTGACCGATTTCGGCGAAACCCGTATTGTCGGTCACTAAGGATATCATTCGCTTCTAGGTACGCCAGGAGCTTATGATTCAGCACGCGTTCCATAGTCTTACAGCGTATGGACGTTACCGAGATGGGTCTATAATTCGACGGGTCAGCTCGACTACCCTTCTTGGGCACGGGCTGCACGTTAGCTTGCTTCCAAGCCTTCGGCACTTTTCCAGTCTCGAACGAAAGGCGAAGATCGGAGACAGCTCAGGCGCACAAGTCTTCAGAACAATTGCCGGTATCACGTCGGGACCACTAGTCTTGTTCACGTCTAGGTTACGCAGTACCCTACGGACATCCTTCTGATGAATGCGAATGTTCGACATACTCGACTCGTATTCACCAGGAGAGGCGGAGGGCGTCTCGCCACCAGGATCCAGACGTGAAGATTCCGCAAACAAAGAAGCAAACAAGTTCGCTTTCTCCTCAGCGGAGTGGGCCAGCGTTCCGTCGGGTCTCAGCAGTGGTGGTAGTGAGGGGCGGCAGAAGTTCGATTCGACCGACTTAGCCAGGGACAAAAAAGCCTTACTACCTGCTGGGTATGAAGCAAGTTTGTTCCCTATTCGGCTAATGTGGTCAAACCGAGCCCTCCGCAACACCTTCTTGCAGGACTTAGCAGCCCTGTTGAAGGCTCTCTTGTTCTGACTCACGTCATTTGCTTTGCGCGTACGAGCGTCGACCCATGCTAGGTACGCCGCGTGCTTATGCGCATCAGTGCGATTGCACTCGGCACCAAACCAAGGACGAGCTTTGCCAGATATTGCTATGTCAGAGAACGGAATGTAGTACTCCATTCCCCTCCGCAACACATCCGTCACGGCATCCGCGCACGACGTAGCATCAGTGGAAGAAAAGCAAGTAGGCTGCCAAGGGTAACATGCGAAGAAAGATCGCATGCCATCCCAATCAGCTGACTTGTATCGCCATACCCGCCGGGTGCCTCTTGGGCTAGGATCGGGCGGAGAGTAGACAGATACAGACTTCACCAGACAGTGGTCGGAACTACCCAGTGGTGATGAAATCGACACCGAATAGCGGTCTGGATCTGTTGTCAGCAAAAGGTCCAAGCAATTGGCAGTGTGCGAATCAACATCGGGCACCCTCGTTGCTCCCTGGACCAGCTGGGTAAGATTTAACGCAAGCGCTAGCTTTCGCGTCTCTCGTCCAGCATGGTCTGTGCACTGGTATGGGAAGAGCCACTCCTGATGGTGGGCATTGAAGTCCCCCAGTAACACCAATTAGGCAGAAGGGTACCGCTGCTGAGCCGCATCCGCCGCCTCACTCAGGTGCTGTGTAAGCCCAGTTGTCTCCAAATCACCACCGTGCGAACGGTAGACGCATGCGTAGACAATTTTGTCTAGACCTGTGTCCACTATAGCCCACAGCGTTGAGAACCTGGAGTCTTCAAGGTAGCGGAGACGCCGATAGCAGATGTCGTCCCGGGCGTACATGCATACGCCCGCGCGGGTCTGAAGTGGTGCTCCAGGGTAAACCCTGGGTAAAACAGGTATGACACGTCCGACGGACATCCGATCTGCGTCTCCGACAGGAATAAGAGCGCTGGTTTCTCGGTCTCGAGGTGGTGATGGACTGCGGCGAGATTTGAATTCAGACCTCGTATATTAGAGAGGTGCACTTTATGCGAAAGGACCAGTTGATATTCTCGAACTGAATGAGAGAAAATTTAAAGCATGCATAAAACGCACACTATGTAGGCAAGCGTATTATAAACTGGAAGATTATATCCTCGATAAAAACGCTTGGCTAAATGCTGGTCCTGCTCCACAGTCACAGCTGCTTAGGTCCACTTTTTAGGTTTTTATGTTTTCATATTTGGAAGAGATGCTCGCTCCTTTTAGAGGTTCTTACATTATTTCGTTTATTTATTCTTATATACATACAAATTATATTATTATATTAATTACTTATTTATTATTTTTGATGTCAGATCTTAATCGTTCTCTTTTTTAATTTATTTTTCATTATTTGGTCATTGACAACCATAGTTTTGTGTAAAGTAGAAGCATATTTATCAAATTTTGTAAATGTGAGTACCATGAAACCATTTACATTTTATGTGAGTAGTTATAGTTTTACTTGTTGGACTTGAACGAGCATGGTGGTTGAGAGCATGTCATGCTCACTCAAATGTCTCGCTGATGGCGGCGCGTGGGTTTGATCATTCGGTTCCCTTCGAAATTGTTGAGCTGAAGGGTGCCGATACACGCGTCATGTTCGTGAACAGGCGCCGTCGGTTGAGACTGGTCATCTCTTAACTGCCATTGGCTTATTTTAATCTTTATATTTAAAATTCTTATAATAAGCCCTTTTTTTTTCTTTGCATTGTCCTCACATGCAGAAGCAACAAGTATATGTAACTTGGAATTTTGTAAAACAGAACATAATTTAAAAGAGTGTCCGTGGAGTTTCTTGCACGTTCTTCTCCATAGAGATCTACGCTTTGGAACGTGCAAATAGCTTCCATGTTTTTGACTGACCGACCTTGACGTTTCAAAAGTGCCTGTGAATGGTTTATTTGAAATAAAATGCTTTGAATTTGAATTTGGACTTGCTGCCGCTGTACAGCTTTTCTCTTTTTTTCCTGTTCATTCAAGTGATGGAGGTTGAGGAGAAGGAAGTGAAATGAGGTTCCAAGCTGCTAACCTTCAGGCACGCCCTGACAGGACGACATCTTTGGGGGACTAGTCTGGAGACTGTGGGGACGCCCGAGCCCCCCCGGGAATGTCCATCGGGCCCTTTCATCTGGTCGCCAACCAGCACGATGGTGCATTCCGGGATTTCTCTCTTTTTTCGTCAGTTGGCGGGGCAGCCTTTCATGTGTGGCTAGCACACTACTTGGGCCCCCAACTATCTCCGGTCGGCCAGCGGCGCACCGTGCCTCGGATCCCGCTACCCTCCAAGACTAGTCTCCAGATACGCCCATGCCCAACTCCTCTGAATTGGCTACACTGAGCATCGTACCGGAACACAGCTAAGCCGCTTGGCGGTACGTCTTTGCCCAGTGGGTGGTCACAAGCCATCGGCCGAAGCCTACCACCAGTAGATGTTTTGAACATAATAACAAAATATCTATAAAATTCTTCTTATAGTCATCAATATTTATCTTATTTAAAAATAATCAGTCTTCTAGTGCTTAAACGTATAAAAAATATCAATCTAGATTAATCTTTAGTCGCCTGTCTACCTTACTTATTGTGGAAATTATAAAAGCAATTTCTTTTGGTTACTAAGCACAAGCTCTGCTTGCATTTAGAACAATGTATATTCGTTTTGTTGTTCTTTCAAAACTTACAACGTCCATACGTCGTATATTCAGGCCAGTGGCTGAAACCATCATAACAGAAACTGGAGGCCTCGGTGCACTTGGGTTTTGAATTAGCGCTTTTTTCGGTACAGGGCTTGGTGGGTCCGTTTCAATTGACCTTCCCATTTGCCTTAATTCTATTGCCAACCTCTGTCTAAACTTTTTTAAGCTTATGTTTTTCAGGCTCTTTATGGCACAATTCGCGCTATATCTAACATTTGGCCAAAGATGTTCATGTACCAAGCATTGTTAACCGCTATATCTAACGTTTGGCCAAAGATGTTCATGTACCAACGGCGGCTCTTAAAAGATGTTCTGTAAAGAGCTATCAACATATCGCACAGGTATCAGTAGCCGGTAAATCAAACACGAAGTCATTTGATGGAATGTCAGCCTTGTGTCTGAATTGCCCTTTCTTCCATTTGTAGCTCACAATTAGTGTTTTTTTGGTATTTTTTGCTCTGACATTTGGCACAGCTTGTACTGGTAGTTTCCTCTTACGTCTGGTTATTCTTGTTGTGGATGGACTGGCAATAGACGATGCATTTGACGATGGAATTGACAGTAATGAGGCTAAACTTGGTAAAGCATTAAAATTTACTTCACCAGTCGGTGTTAGCACGCTGTTTATAATAGGAGTCAATGGAGGTTGCGCTTGGTTCAGGTTGTCTTCATCTTCTAACACAGGATTGTTGTCACTGCCACTGTCGCTAACCTGGTCCTCTGATGCATTATTTTCGGAGCTGTCTAAGATATGCATGCGCTCCATGTCTGAATTGATGGAAGGATAGGGTGAGGAAGACAACTCTTAAGTTATATAAATAGCGATTTCCTCTTCGTTCTCAAGTTCAGAACCGCTGTCTATATGTAATGGTGCATTTTCAGGCGGGACCAATCCTACTATGCGATGTCCTCTAGACTTAAAGCTCTGAAAAATTAAAAGTAATAAGGTGTAAGACATTTTATCTACTGATCCCTAAAAATATATAACAGTGCTTAAGATTCTAATAATACGGCAACGAAAAGTATACTAGACAAACGATTTTGTAATTTGTTTTTTACTAATTTGACTAGGGGAAGAATGCTGGACATAAGATTTAGAAGTTACTTTACTAGTAATTCGACGACGGGAAGTATACTGGACATACAAATTGTTGACGTCGTAAAAACTAAATAAAACTAAATAAGATAATCAAAACATTATGAATAGCTTTCGAGGTATGTTATCTTTAATTTTCAATGATAACACAAGAAAATAAACTATAAAACAACGAATACAATGCAACTTACGGAAAGCCCGCGCAGCGAGTCCTTCCTCCCCGCCATCTTTGAATAAGGGCGGGAAATGAACGAGGGTCGTGTTTGACCGACCCGGTTTGTACAGACGCAATTATATTAAGATTACATATTTATGGGAGTTGCGTCGAGATACCTGTGAAGTGTAGACGTGCTGTCAAAAATAAAATTGATCCTCACATTATAACAAAATAGCTACACGTAATTCTGACCCGTATCTCAAACAATCAAGTGTCAATGTTCAGTGCATTAAAATAAGAAAACTCATAGTAAACAATTCGCGTGCGGGATTGCTGTGTGCTGAGGTACCCCCCGCCCTACCTCGAGTAAACGAGACGGACTGCGCCGTATATATAATTCATCCCTTTCGCACTACCGGGAGGTACTGACCACCGCCGACGCAGCTGCAGGTGCGCCCGGATTCCAGGAATTTTACACCGATTTGTTTACATATTCCCAAGTTCACAAGGTCGATTCCAATTTATAAACAGTAACAATGGCTAATAACTGCGCTTCTTGTCAAAAACCTTTAAGGTCATCTAATATAAAATGTTCGAAATGTGATCTATTATTTCATATAACATGTGCTAACACTGGAAGTCAGACGAAATTACTGGGTGAAATGAAAACCAACTGGGTCTGCCTTTCATGCAAGGCAACAAAGAAAGAAAATAATTATAGAATTATAATAATTAATTCAAAACAAAATCCGAATTTTATTAACAAATTTGCTTTGGTAAATATTTAAGCATACCAAGTGAATCGACATTAACAAGACAAAATGTTGTCATACATAAAAAAATATCTATTATAAGATAAGATATATTTTTTATTCATGTATGATAAAACGTCAAAAAAACAAAATAAAATAATAACTTCTTAAAACTCAACTAACCAAACAATTGTATTTTCATAAATGATTCGGTTATTTTAATGTTTGGAAACAAACCTTTATCTTTAAACAATCAGAGCTTAATATTAAAGTAATCATAATCAGTCTTTAAAATAAAATTGCACAGAATCAAAATGAGTCCTTAAAATAAAATTGCAAATAATCAAAATCAGTTCTTAAAATTAAATTGCACGTTATCAGAATCAGTCTTTAAAATCAAATTGCACGTTATCCAAATAATAACTTAAAATCAAATAACACATAACCGAAATCAGTCAAATTCACATTCAGTCGTCTTCTTCGTCAGTACTCTCAGAAATATTAGCATTACCAGCTTGCTTATGAGGCAATGTTCTAAAAAATGTGTGGTATTCCTCTGGAATAATTTTAGCCTCACACATTGATATAAGGTCTTTATATTTATCTTTTTTTTTTAATGGTTATCCATTTACTGGCGTGACTTCCGAAACTACAGTTTTTTTCCCTCTAATACCCTTTCTTAATGTAGTGTTTTTTTTTGTAATCCTCATCCAGTTCATATTTATATTTTAGAACGTTAATGTTGTCCTTACTAACTTGCACTTCTTTAATTTTGTTCCATACAACTTTTTCACCATCGTCATTCTTTAACCAGTTCTTGCCATCGAGCAATTTACGATAATTATAAATATCAGCCAAAGTCATTTCTTTTACCCTATAAGTTTCTCCTGATGTTTTTGCCCATCTGATTAGGTTGATCCATTGATCTGGAGTATAAATAGCTTTTTTGCTGGAAGCTCCTTCTATAACAGAATGGACACTGTCTCCCTCATTCTGCGTATGGCCGACTTCGAGAAACCTATGGGTAATACATTCAATGTCAAATTTTTCTAGGATATGTTGATAAAAAGCGAAAACTATACGGTTCCGGTTCTGCCCGGAACAGTTATCCGACCAAAATTTAAATGTTTTTGCACCTTCATCAATCTGTCAGTTGTCAGTAAATCAGTTGGCTCTCTGGTATTATAAAATGCATGGCATTTGTCACATTGATCTTTTTTGGGAGCGTAAAAGGCAATATTAAAATTAGTGTTGACAATATCTTGATCTTGGCGCAATGTAGCCATTTGAGACCTATAAGTTTGTGGATCAAACTACTCAGTATATAAATCATGAAGTCGCTTGTAAGAAAGTTGTCCATCAAGGTATTTTTTCGTACTACTTTTTCTATAGTAATGCGATTCTACAGGTGCAAGGGAGAGAATGTGATTTTTCACACTGTCAACAATGATTTCTTTTATCTTCTTTGGTCGATTATAGTGTTTTCCCCTCAAATCCAGTAGAATATGCTCACTGGTCGCAGTATCCCGTTTTTTAAATGAACTTCGTATAATTTTTTCGCTGATCGATTACGTATTTAAAAACATTTTACGACATACTACGACGCTTTCATTATTGATTGGTAAACTATATACTCTTGTCTGTGATCTATTAGGACCTTCGGCTTTAATTCTCTTCGGTATGTGGCTCTTTACGAATTTTAAAATAAAGTCCCACTGTTTTTCGTGACTTCCTATCTCCCAGAAACAATTAAAAATATGTTGCCTATCATTTTCTTCCAACTTTTCAAAACATTTCTTTGGACAACTGCATGGTGATTAAATTTTTTTTTCGGGAACAGTTTCTCCCTTCTTATTAATAAAAGCTTTTCCGGAATTTTTCAGCGCTTTTCGTTTTAAGTCTTTCCATTCTGTAGGATTTCTTGTTCGTATTTTACCTGGACCTCGTTCTTTGGTACATCTGCGAGTAGAAGGAGCACCTACAGGCGAACTAACAGCTGACGATAACGGAGTGGGGATCGTAAAACTCGAAGTCGGACTATCTAAAACGATATCAGCCATTGAAACGGATAGATTTTCAGATTGAGGTGTGATTTCACTTTGTCTCGTTTCTAACTGGCAATTAATTCTTTGGTCGGACTCTTCTATAAATTCTATAATTATGTCACTTACAATTTGGGATTTGGACGAAGGTTCTAGAGGATCGCCATTGTTTTTTTCCGGATTCTGTTGATTTTGTATTTCGGACAAGATTACAATCTGACTTGCACTATCATTTTGGTTAGGCTTGTTCATGTTGTTTTCGACATCCTGAAAGTAGGAAATGAGACTTATAAATTATAAATCATAAAATTATCATACTAAACTAGTTTCGCAGTATTATAGATGAAAATGAACTAAAATTATGAACTAAACGTGTGCGTACGCGCAGCGAAATGTTGTTGAATTTAAAGATTTTAATTATGCAGATATTTAGTGTATGACGTCGTATAATTGTGTATGGTAAAAAAAAAATTGTGCACGCAACGATTGTGGAGAAATTCACCAAAAACTGATTCCGCTGGGCGAACGTTGTCCTGGCGGATATTTTTTTAATCCATAGACTTTAGAAGAAGAGAGATGTGTCCAAAAATTAGTGTGTATTTGTGTGTAATTGTGTATGTATGAATAAAACTAGTGCATGCATAAACTTCGGAAAAATTCAAGTTTCCGCTACGCGAACGTTTGGCCATTAGCTAGTTTTCATATAAAGCGCTTACATAGAGAGCTGTAGATTTTTACATACGTTGTTTTGAATTTGTTTAAAAAACAGATTTAGAAAAAATCGTAGGGCTTAAAAGATAAAAATATAAACTTAAAATACGCTTATTAGGTCTTAGTTCTTAAAGTATGCACTTTGGGGTGTAGATTTTCACGTTTATACAAACCTTGTAAGTGTCTGCAACATGTTGCCAAGTATCAATGATGTTCCGTTAGTAACTAAAGAGTTATAGGACAAATTTACCATGAATAGATCACTGTTTACAAAGCAGTCAAATATCACGACGTTCTGAAGGAATTGCATGGTAATATGTATGCCAATAATTAGTGTATTCATTCAACTATTCTTATGCAAAATTTCATGTCATTAAATTCAGTAATTAAAGAAAAACAATTATAATACTGACGAAGCATCGAAAACCTACATAACCCGACCAAGTTCGGATGGCTACAAAAAAGCGGCCGTGCAATATATTTAGGTAACATCCCAAAATTTACAGTATAATACCGGTATTGAATTGGTATAGGTGATAACACAATTGTTGTTTCGATATAATTTATAGGTCATTTATTTTTGTACACCTACTTTTTTAAATGTATTTGACTATGACAGAAAGTAGGTACTATTTACGTAGGTACTTTATTAAAGTATGCGCTTGAGACTTGAGATATAATCTAAATATATTATTTAAGACAAATAAAATTCATACAGCTAATTTCTATTGAAGATTTCACGGATCAGGATTCTAACTATAGACCCCTTAGGGAAATTAAATATTTACCACATGTAAGTATGTACTACTGTTTAGGTAAATATTTATCATATTGTAGCTTATTACACTATTCAACCAATAGACTAGGCATGCACGAGCGTTCCCCTTTGCAACTTTAGTGGATCAAACAATCTTATAACTTAAAAAAAACTACTTCTTGAATCGATTTTTTTTTTCTTATGTATGTGAGCGTGTTCCCCCGCACCCCACCAAAATATGCAGAATTATTTTGTTCGAAGTTCGGTACGCTTAATCCTTTAGTAAAATAGGCTAAGTATTGTAGTTATGAATTGATCAAAAATATTCTAGTGTGAAAAATAGACAACGCGCTACGCGCATCAGCGATAGGCGGCTTCCCGCTTGAAACGGTACTGTCATCCTTGAAGAAAAGAGAGGGCAATATGTTTTCGCGCGTATTCGTTTGTTGTTGAACTTGAACCTGATTTTGATTCATCCCCAGTCACAAACAAATAAATGTGCAGTCAAGGACAATGTGCATATGCGCTGTTGTTTTGCTATGCATCGCCAATTCTCTGTAATAATAATATTGACAAAGTGTGTTATTAATTTTATAGTGTAACAGTGAAGCATAACATAATTATGTAGTAGGAATATTGAGTGAATGATAGTGAGAAGCTGATAACAGATATAAGGTAAGATTTTATAATAAATTAATAGCTATAGACTTATTCATTTACGTAGGTAGTTTATTAGGCAGATAAATTATAATAATTGTGTTATGTTAACATTGGACTGACACCATAAACCCAAGTTAATATCTACGGATTGATCTAATTCTACATCTATTTACTTAAATTTATAATAATAAATTATACTAGACATATATTATAATATAATCGTAACAAAGTAGATGTTTTTCCTGGTTAAAGACAAACTACTGAATAGATCTAAACTACTAAACGACCGACCAGATTGTAACGAAATGTTGAAAAGAAATATTGTTATTAAATAATCACCTTATTATGTTTATTACCTACATGTAATGATATACGTATGTAGGCCTCTCACAGATTGTCAACTCCTCGGCAACCTGGAACAACTTCCAGAACAAGATCACCACCTTCCTGGGTAAGGATAAACCGAGTAACAGGAACTTGCTCATTTAGTTGCAATTTTGTTGTAAATTAGACCTTAGGTCTTTTGATATAGAGTTTAATTTGTGTACCTAATCGGTTTTTGAATTGAAATTTTGTGTGTTAGTACAACTCGGTCACATTAACTTGACGCATGGCGTCGATATAATAATGTCCAAAAACAATATAACAAACAACAACAGAGAACTAGCCAAATTATTGACGAGCGTATCAATAACGAAGATTCGGACCATACCAGACACCTGCCGGGCGAGCTAAGGGAATGCGGGGGGAAGCGGGGGGATGTGAGTATTTCAGAGATGCGTCAAGTTAATGTGACCGGATTGTAATTATGAGTTCATACACACAAGCGGCATGTTGCACGAAGAGCTCGTGGCTAGATAATAACAGCCGCACGGGTCGATCTTCAAGGTTAAGCAACGCTTGCCAAGGTTGGTCTGTGGATGGGTGACCATCTTAACCTACCGAGTTTCCTTCGTGCCTCGGAAAGCACGATAAGCCGTAGGTCCCAGCTGTCATTTGTAGAACTTAGGTAGTCGTTACAGATAGTCAGAAGCCAGTAAATATGACTCCAGTCTTGCCATGAAGTACCGTGTTACCCCAGTTAATGGGTTGTGGAGGTCTGGTAGGCAGCCGCTCCTCGTAAAATACTGATATTCAGCTAAATCCTGCTTGACTGGAAGCCGACCTCAATATAGTTGGGAAAAGGCTAGGTAAATGAAATGATGTAATGATATACGTATAAGGCAGATTTTTATTAGCTTCTTTCTTTTTGTGGGGTTATGTGTAGAGATGGCAATAACGGCTGTTTTTCAATACTTAATTATGCATATGACAAGAAGACATACTCCCCTTAAAAGGAAAGCAACTAATAAAGTATCACAATTTTACATTAGCTTTATGTACTACTCTGTCAAGAAAGTACCGGGAAAAGATCAATAATACACAAAATGTCTGTTATTCATCCAAATTTATTTTATCACCTTCAAAGTATGCTCCTTTAGAAACGATACACTTGCGCCAACGAATAATCCATTCATCAAAACATTTTTTAAACGCTGCTTCCGGAATTGAGTTCAGTTCTCGCCGCGAATTCTCCTTTATGTCTTCTATCGATTGAAAACGGGTGCCACGAAGTGGTAATTTGAGTTTAGGAAAAAGAAAAAAGTCAGCAGGAGCCATATCTGGTGAATATGGTGGTTGCTGGATGGTATTTGTTGAGTGTTTGGTTAAAAATTCGTTCACAATGATAGCCTTGTGCGAAGGCGCATTGTCGTGGTGCAAAATCCAAGAATTTTCTAACCACAAATCTGGCCTTTTTCGTCGAATTTGCTCTCTTAAACGCCGCATAACGCTCAAATAATATTCTTTATTTACCGTTAGACATTCCGGTAAGAATTCAGAGTGCACAACACCGCGATAGTCAAAGAAAACAGTCAACATGACTTTGACTTTTGATCGACTTTGGCGTGGTTTTTTCGGTTTCGGTTCAGTTGGAAGGCGCCACTCCGAAGCTTGTTGACTAGTTTGCATGTCAAACTCGTAAACCCACGTCTCGTCACCAGTAACAATGCGTTTCATGAATGTTGGGTCCGAACTGACTCGTTCTAGCATGTCCTTAGCGACTTTCATGCGATTGAGTTTTTGGAGAAAATTCAGATCTTTTGGGACTAGCCGAGCAGCAACATGTTTCATACCCAAATGATTAGTTAAAATGCTACGGATCGACTCGTGTGAGATACAGAAAGTTCGGCGGCTATCTCTCTCAGAGTTGAATGGGGATTTTCAGTCACTATTTCCTTCACTTTTGCGATGTTAACTTCAGTTGCAGACGTTGACGGCCTACCAGAGCGAGGCAAATCTTCCATTACATCTCGACCGCTTTTGAACGCTTTGAACCACTCATAAGCACGAGTTTTTGATAAAGTCGATTCACCGTAAGCCTTCTGTAACATTTTCAGTGACTCCGAACACGAAATTCCATTGGCGATGCAAAATTTAAGACAAACTCTTTGTTCGATATTTTTGTCCATTATGAAATTCGCAATACACACTATATATGATATTACTAAAACCAGCACTGTATATAATATAAATAACAGATGCAACTCAACCTCCGCGCCAAAATGGAAAACAGTTGTGCCAATCTAACAACTACAAAAAAAACAAAAATTTGAATTTGGAACCATAAACAAATCATCCATTCCCGATACTTTTTTGACTGAATGTATAAGTCCATATACGTAAATTCATACTTTTTATTAATGTTTCAGATTATAATGGCGTCTTAATCTCACTAGAAGCGAACACCTCAACGACCTAATTCTACAAACCAAACCAATTCATCCAACACATCGCGCGGCGCTACCGATGGGAGGAAAAATTTAAAATGGCCGGCAGAAAAAGTACTGTACCGTTAAGTAATATGAAAGTAGTAGTACGAATACATAAAGACACATTTGTTAAATCTGTTCCTTCTGTTAGCCATAAAGTGTATGACTGTATACAAAAGCAGTTAGCTGAATTATTTAATTACCACATGAAGAAACCTGCCATACAAATGTCAATTAAACGCCATTTATAATTTCTTTTTTGACGACAGTGAAAACATACCCACCAGTAAACATTATTTTGATGATTCTGATGAAAAAAATGTTGATATTACAGACGAATCTGATGAAGTTCAAGTAAAATTTCTAATGGATTATCATGAGTACAGAAATATAGAACCAACAAATCACAAGTTGTTAAAAAATAATTGGACGAATGAGCTACAAGACCAAATATGGGCAAAAACGGACATTCAGTGCACTTTTTCATTTAAAAGCAATTACGTTCCTTCAAATTTAAAGCTAAATAACATCAAATGTGATGGCAAATGTACCCAATGTGAAGCAAATATTTTAGTGACTATTGATCCAATAACTAGTAATTTCATAGATGTTACTTGTTTGATAAGCCGATATAAAAAAGATTTTGTCCATGATTCGACTATAAAGAATAAACTTAATTCTGTAAGAAAACAAAAATTAGCAGTAATGTTAAAACACAATAGGGCATTAGCAGTTAGAGATATGATGGCAGACAAAATTATAGGCATAAATGAACCAAGTGAACCTCCAACATTTCCGAAATTAAGTACTTTGAGGCGTATACGACACGAAGTTAAAAGGGCACTCCAATTCGATAAGAATACAATTCTCTCCATTTATGCTATGTCGCAAAGTCCACCATTTGATTCTTTTGTTCAAAAATTTAGTTTAGTCCCGTTTTTTTATATTTTTGGACCCAAGAACAAGGTAAATATTATGATGAAGTATTAAAAAATACACATATCGTTTTATCTATCGATGCAACCGGTTCGATTTTTCAAGTAATTGCACCGCCAAATGTTAACGATAATTTAAGAACTAAGGAACCCAAACATACCTTTTTGTATGCCGTTGTGGCATACCCTGCAAACACAAGTATACCTTTATGTTATATGGCGTCTCAGTCCCATACTACTGAAACCATAGCCACGTGGTTAAGCACATGGGCGCGTAACCGTAATCTGCCGAATGAAATTATCAGTGATGATTCGTCTGCCCTATTAGGAGCAATATGTCGCAGTTTTTTAAACACCGACACAAACAAATATTTGGCGCAGTGTTTTTCGATATTAGAAGGTGAACATAATTCTATACCAGCATGTTACATTAGATTGGATAAGTCTCATTTTTTCAAAAAATTATACAAACAAAGCTGTTTCGAAAAAGCGACAGAAAAATGTAAAAACTTCTATATCAATTGTATAAAAAAAATTTACTTGCCTAGTCCAACGACGAAGTCAAATCAGTAATCAAAGATATCGTTACTGTATCTTTACATGAATATGTAACCCTAGATTTAGATGGGCAATCATGCAAGAAATATGATCAAGCTGTAGCGTGTTTAGCGAACATAAGCGAGTATAAGGTTGATATCCAAGATTTATATAACTGTAACGATGATGATTCATTATGTTCTGTATTACCCGATGAAAAGAATGACACCAACAATGCAGGTACAAACCCACTCATTCAATATTACGACAATATTCTAGAAACCGAAAAATTGTATTTAATGTTAATTGACCCGAACGAACATAAAAACGAATATTATTTACCAGAAATAAATGATACACTAAAAAGACTATTGAGAAAGTTGCCAATGTGGAGTGGCGTTCATCATCAGCCTAGCCTTTTCCCAACTATATTGGGGTCGGCTTCCAGTCAAACCAGATTTAGCTGAATACCAGTATTTTACGAGGAGCGGCTGCCTACCAGACCTCCACAACCCATTAACTGGGTAACACGGTACTTCATGGCAAGACTGGAGTCAGATTTACTGGCTTCTGACTATCCGTAACGACTGCCAAAGATCTACAAATGACAGCCGGGACCAACGGTTTAACGTGCTTTCCGAGGCACGGAGGAAACTCGGTATGATAAGATGGTCACCCATCCACGGGCCAACCTAGGCAAGCGTTGCTTAACCTTGAAGATCGACCCGTGCGTCTGTTATTATTTAGCCACGAGCTCCTCTGGCATGTGAAGTGGCGTTATGGATAAGTATTTTCGTAATGTTAGAATTGTTGGGAGTAGCTCAAATGTTGAAAATCATTTCAAAGATATAAAGACCATATATTTCAACACAAAGCAGGAGCGAATACGTTTAGACGAATTTTTAATACAACATTACACTTACATTAATGGGATGATCAAATTAAATAAAGCTAAATATTCTGAAACTGCTACTAAGATAATTAAGAATAAGAATGAACATATGATTTTAAATCAAGTTAAACAGACGAAAATTATAGGTGATTTCGAGGAGCAATCCATTTTTCAAGACTATCCTGTTGAAATAGAAAACTGGAGAGGTCTAGTTATTCCCAACACAAAAACTATCTCGTCGAAGCCTCTATACATCTTACAAAATGGTAACGTATCAATATCGAAAGACATCAAAAATGTAGTGACTAATACCTGTGCATTTGACGCAGTGGCTGAAAGCTTTCGCAGTCGCATATACTGATCGTATCTCTTTCCGTCATTTTATAGATCCCTTGATTAGCAAAGATTCATTCACTCGTTTTTTTATCCCATTATCTTATACGAAAAGGAATTGCAAAACGTTATACGCAAAACGAGACATTTTACTAAATCCATTGTTTAATGTTAATAACAATACACTCGATGCAACACAGTGCCAAATTATAGATTGTGCGTGCAATGTCACAAAAATTATTGAAGACATCTGTTTGCCATACTTTTCTGGAAACAGAGAGAAATGTTGTTCAAATAAAGAATGCCTTGTTTCCATAAATAACAGCAATTTTAAATGTAAATACCTACCTTTAAACATTGATATCATTAAGTGTAAAGGCGTTGCCAAATTGCAAGAGTCTGTAGAATCTGGTATCAGGAGTGACAATCCTCCTGTTTGTAATTTTTTTGGAATAGGCACTGTCGATTTTAAATATGATTTAAATGATTTGATTATCTTTGAACTACATAGTTTGTACATAAATCTAGAGGACATACCTCGTAATATTGAAATAAATAATAAGCTATTTTTAATATTGGCTATTATTGAATATGTTCCACCTTTACAAATGCCAGGTATTGGTCATTACAAGGCGCATTGTTCGAGACCCCCGTACACTAATAAATCATTTCAGTGTTACGATGATTTATGTAGCAAAATTCAAAATAGTTCCAAAAACATGATGCCTCATGCAATAATTTATACAACTGAATAGTCTAGTTATGTGATCTGTGATTGTTAATCTGTGATTTTTTTTAAGCTAGAGTACATTATACTTAGAAATGTTGAGGTTATTTTCAGTATTTGTAATAATTGGTATTGAATTGAAAATACCTGTTTTATACCAATGTTTTATTTTATAAGTACTTTTTAAATGTTGATTTATTTTTATATTAGGCAGACTCTCAAACCCAAACAACTAAATAGTCTAGTTATGTGATCTGTGATTGTTAATCTGTGATTTTATTATTGAAACTAGAAAATATTAGGTATACCTACTTAGAAATGTTGAGGTTATTTACAGTATTTGCTACTCATTTAAGAATATTTTCTTGAAAATACCTTTTTTATACCAATGTTTTAGTTTATAAGCACTTTTTTAATGTTGATCAAATCTAAACAACTGAATAGGTTAGTTATGTGATGTGATTTTAATTTTTATTGATGCTAGAAATATTATACTTACCCTAAGTTTCGTCATCCACGCGAACGAAGTCGCGGGCAAAAGCTAGTTCATAATCTATTTTAGTTAAAACACATTTAAGTCTATTGCTGTCATTGCAAGCGTTTGTTAACGTTATTATAATTACATAATTAAGTATTATATGTAATTAAAAATATTTTTGTACGCGGATATTTAAATAGAGAAGTACTTGTTAATTGAAGATTTGTTTTTATCGTAGATAGTGGCGTTATTATTAAAAAAATATTTTTCATTCAAGAAATGCAATTGTTTTATTTTTTCTTTTCTTAACGCTTGTGTACGCAATTGTTTTTCTTTAATGACATGAAATTTTGCATAAGAATAGTTGAATGAATACACTAATTATTGGCATACATATTACCATGCAATTCCTTCAGAACGTCGTGATATTTGACTGCTTTGTAAACAGTGATCTATTCATGGTAAATTTGTCCTATAACTCTTTAGTTACTAACGGAACATCATTGATACTTGGCAACATGTTGCAGACACTTACAAGGTTTGTATAAACGTGAAAATCTAGACCCCAAAGTGCATACTTTAAGAACTAAGACCTAATAAGCGTATTTTACGTTTATATTTTTATCTTTTAAGCCCTACGATTTTTTCTGAATCTGTTTTTTAAACAAATATAAACAAATTCAAAACAACGTATGTAAAAATCTACAGCTCTCTATGTAAGCGCTTTATATGAAAACTAGCTAATGGCCAAACGTTCGCGTAGCGGAAACTTGAATTTCTCCGAAGTTTATGCATGCACTAGTTTAAGTTAGTTAGTAGTAGTCGTTTATGGTTTTTTCTACCATGTAATCATTAAATCGTCGGACAAGAAATACTCCATTATCTTTTCTATGGTTATCTTACCTTCTTCATAAGATACAGCCTCAACATTTTGTAAGCCAGATCTGCCTGTAAATGGTTCCCTTCCTATTGGTAATATATCTTCTACCCATATATGACTTCCAGTGTCCTGATCATCATTCAGTTGATCACGGGCAGCCGAGTGATTCTCATGATCATCCTCTATTGCCGATCCATCTCCAGGTACCGCTGAAACAGGCCCAGACATGGAAATCTCTGCTTCAATATCACTAAGAGTTTCGCCTTGATTTTCAACCTCAGTATACTCCTCTCCCAACTCGTCAACTCCAAAAGATTCGTCGTCATCTATTTCTTCATAATCAGGCTGATATAACTCATCGCTTCCATCACTAAAATCTCAGTCTTGATCAGATTTTTCTTCTAAAATTCTGAGTATTTGCTGCTCCGTATATTTTTTCCTCGAATTCATTTTTATATAGGTTATATCGTTTTTTCGTAATAAAACAACAATAAATTATAACCAAAAAGAGATAATTACACGGGTTTTAATACATTTCTGTCACATTGATTGACAGAAATGTGTCAAAACACTACAGATAATAAATCATTGCATCATATTTGACACCTGAACGTAGTACTGAAATATTGTTCCTATACGTCCAATGAATTATATATGAGTCGGACCATATATGATTCAAGGGACTTAGGAATCTTAAAATCATCCACTACGCTCATGAATCATATGTGCATCACGTTTTTTTTACGTTTTTTACGTCTAAAACACCTCTGACATGTTTCCAAAACACATTATACTACTCTGTCAAGAAAGTACCGGGAAAAGATCAATAATACACAAAAGGTCTGTTATTCATCCAAATTTATTTAACCACCTTCAAAGTATGCTCCTTTAGAAACGATACACTTGCGCCAACGAATAATCCATTCATCAAAACATTTTTTAAACGCTGCTTCCGGAATCGAGTTCAGTTCTCGCCGCGAATTCTCCTTTATGTCTTCTATCGATTGAAAACGGGTGCCACGAAGTGGTAATTTGAGTTTAGGAAAAAGAAAAAAGTCAGCAGGAGCCATATCTGGTGAATATGGTGGTTGCTGGATGGTATTTGTTGAGTGTTTGGTTGAAAATTCGTTCACAATGATAGCCTTGTGCGAAGGCGCATTGTCGTGGTGCAAAATCCAAGAATTTTCTTTCCACAAATCTGGCCTTTTTGGAACTGACTCGTTCTAGCATGTCCTCAGCGACTTTCATGCGATTGAGTTTTTGGAGAAAATTCAGATCGTTTGGGACTAGCCGAGCAGCAACATGTTTCATACCCAAATGATTAGTTAAAATGGTACGGATCGACTCGTGAGATACAGAAAGTTCGGCGGCTATCTCTCTCAGAGTTGAATGGGGATTTTCAGTCACTATTTCCTTCACTTTTGCGATGTTAACTTCAGTTGCAGACGTTGACGGCCTACCAGAGCGAGGCAAATCTTCCATCACATCTTGACCGCTTTGAACCACTCATATGCACGAGTTTTTGATAAAGTCGATTCACCGTTAGCCTTCTGTAACATTTTCAGTGACTCCGAACACGAAACTCCATTGGCGATGCAAAATTTAAGGCAAACTCTTTGTTCGATATTTTTTTCCATTATGAAATTCGCAATACACACTATATATGATATTACTAAAACCAGCACTGTATTTAATATAAATAACAGATGCAACTCAAACTCCGCGCCAAAATGGAAAACAGTTGTGCCAATCTAACAACTACGAAAAAACAAAAAATTGAATTTGGAACCATAAACAAATCATCCATTCCCGATACTTTTTTGACTGAATGTATCCCTTTTAAATAACTAACAGAAGCGAAATTAAAAAAAAAAAGTGCTGGACATTACGTCATGAAAAATCTTTGTTATATAGGGACAGGGAACCTAAACCATAAGACGAAATGCCACGCCTAGTTTACACCAAGTACAAGAATTTTTGCAATAATCTGTTACACAAACTCAAAACAGATTATAACAGTAACCTTATCAATAAAAATAGTAGCGACCCGAAAAAACTCTGGAACATCATCAAATCCATTTTCAACCCCAATACTCAAAAAACAGATTCCTCCCAATTAATATCTAAAGCCCGTAGAGGCACTCAACAAATGCAATTCGTACTTTATCTCCTTAGGAAAAAATCTTTCAGATGTAATTTTAACGAGACTGTCCGAAACGGAAGAATCACTATCTAGTAAATATAGGCCGCGTGGAAATCCTCTTCATTCCTTTTTCTTTCAACCTTCCGTAGAATCAGAGATCGAAAAACTGATAGACCAGCTCAAAATTGATAGCGCCCCCGGGCTCGATGGCATTAGTGCTAGACTAATCATAAAACTCAAAAAGTCTTTACTCAAACCACTCGCTCACATATTCAATCTGTCCTTAGAAAATGGGGTATTTCCAGACTGCTGGAAGGTTGCTAGCGTTTGACCCATTTACAAAAGTGGTCCCACAGAATTAGTAGAGAACTATCGCCCTACAGCTCTCCTTAGCATCCTATCTAAACTACTGGAAAAATTAGTCAATAATCGCCTAGTTAACTTTTTTGAAGAAAAAAAATCTTATATCTAAACGACAGTTTGGTTTTAGACGAGGTAAGTCGACAGAGGACGCTGCAATAATACTGACCAATTCTGTAGCCTCCTTCATCGAAAATGGAGAGCACGTCATGGGCGTCTTCTTAGACTTAGCCAAGGCGTTTGATACAATTTCTGTAAAACTTCTCCTGTCTAAGCTAGAAGGAATAGGAATACGGGGTGTAGCGCTTAACTGGTTCAAGTCGTACCTCTCCAATCGCCAGCAGTTGGTCAAAGTAGGAAACACTTCAAGTAAATTGCTACCAATCAGCTTCGGAATTCCCCAAGGCAGTACCCTTGGTCCTACTCTCTTTTCTTTTTACATTAATGATATTTTAAATGCCTCACTGGATAAGGCCGAAACTATATCTTATGCAGACGACACAGCCATTATATTCCATGCCAAGACATGGAACCTTGTCTATCATCATGCTGAGAAAGGTCTGCTTACTATTGCTGATACTCTAAGCAGAAACCTTCTGACCCTCAAATCAAATCAAATCAAATCATTTATTCGCATAGAATGTGGGTATTTAACAAAGTTGGTAAAAGAAAAATATATATTGGCCCGTGCACATTCTGCCTGAGTATTGGCATGCAAAATTTAACAAATTAAGTTTCAAATTTAAATACAGTTGGAACACTAATAAAATAATTAATATAATAATTTCAAAATTAAATTTCAAACTTTAATACATTAATAAGGAAAACTAATAAAATAATTAATATAATAATTTCAAATTAAAATGTCAATAATAGCTACTTAATGTCAATTATAATTAATGTCAATAATACTTCATGTCAATATATAATGTTCAGGGTCATGGTTCAAGGGTCATTCAAAAAATCACTTATTGTATAGTAACATTTTTGAGTCAAATATTCCTTGTTTGTTTTTAAATTGTTGAAGGGTGTCATTTTTTATGTTGTCCGGTAGTTTATTAAATATAATTGGACCCATGCAAAGAACACTTTTTCTAAGTAGTGCAGTTTTATAGCTGCTGACAGTTAAAAGATTTTTGTATTGACTTCTAACGGGACCTTTCTTGGTGTCTGAGACCTTAGCAAATAGCTTTATGTTGCTTTTAACAAAAATTGCCATTTCTAAAATATACAATGACGGAAACGTAAGAATTTTTAACGACTTGAAGTAGGGTTGACAGCTATCTCTTGGTTTTATACCGCACATGGCTCTTATACAGCGTTTTTGGGCTTTAAATATGGTATCTCTTAAAGCACCATTACCCCAGAAAATTACTCCAAACCTCAAGACCGATGCGACTAAGCCATGGTATGCAACTAAAGCTGTCTTAATGTCAACTTTTTTTTTTTCAAATTAAATAGGACATACGCAGCAGTACTCAATTTTTTACAGACCTCTTCTGCGTGTGGTTTCCATGTTAATTGATCGTCTATAAGGATTCCTAGAAATTTTGCGAACTTCGTTTTTTGAATCGTCTGTCCGTTATAGCTTACGTTAACGTTTGGTGGAATTGTACGTTGGTGAAAATGCATTATATTCGTCTTTACCAAATTTATTACCAAATTATTTTTATCAAGCCAATCAATTATATTTCTAAGACTATTGTTGATGTCCTCTTCATAATCACTAATGTCATTACATTTTATAAGCGCTGTGCTGTCATCGGCAAATAGAATCATAGGATGTCGAATTTGTTGAGGCAAATCATTTATATACAGCAAAAATATTGGAGGACCTAATACACTACCCTGTGGTACACCAAATTTGACTATTTTACCCTCAGATTGATATTTCTGTTCACATTTTGACTTAAGACAAATTCTGGATATCTCGGTATACTGTGTGCGGTTACTAAGGTAAGATTTTAGGAGATTTAACACATTACCCCTTATACCGTATTTGTTAAGTTTGCTTATTAAAATATCATGATTGACAGAGTCAAAAGCCCTAGTCATGTCTGTAAAAATAGCACAAACAGGGTTCTTTTTATCAACGTTTATCATAACTTCGTATAATAAGTCATACAGTGCTGTATTAATACTTTTATTCTTTCTGAAACCTGCTTGTTCACTACATAGGATGTCATATTTTGTCAAAAATTTGTTAATTAATTCATAAATAACCCTTTCTATAACTTTGGAAAACACAGGAATCAATGATATCGGCCTATAGTTAGCTATATCTTCTTTGCAATTCTTTTTATGTAGCGGTTTAACTATGACAGTTTTTAAAGCGTCCGGAAATACACCGGTGCTGATGGCTAAGTTAATAACATGACAAATATGTATGCTTATATTAATTGATACAAACTTTATAACTTTAGTTGCTATTTCGTCATATCCGACGCTATTTTTATTTTTCAACGTCCTTATTACCCTGACTACGTCTTGCGGTATAACTGGAGTCATAAACATTGTATTAGGGTTTTCGCGTAAACTACTTGTGTCGACTGAGGCTCTCGATGAGTTTTTAACTAGATTAATGAAATAATTATTGAATGCGTCTGCAATGTCCTTTGGGTTACTAATAATTGTATTGTTAATTTTTATCTGAGAAATGGGTTCTTTAGTACATATTTTATTGTTGATTACTTGCCAGGATGCCTTCGATTTATTAAGTGAAGTGTTGATAAAAAAGTTATTTTGTGCTTTTTGAGTTAATTTCACTATTTTTTTAAATCGCTGGGAGTAATTCTTAAATTTATATTTGCTTTCATGCGATGGATTAAGTCTGTGTTCCCATAGAAGTTGACGCTGTTTCCTACTACATAATCGTATTCCCTTAGAAATCCATTTAGGTTTTTTTAATGGCGTTATTGTAATTCGCTTGTAAGGGAAACAAAGATTATATAACAAACCAAACTGCTGCATAAATATGTTATATGCTTCATTTACATTTTCTGTCTTATACATTTCGGAAAAAGAAAGGCATTGTAGATAGCTTTGGAATTTCAACAAATTTTCCAATTAAAAAGCGGGACCTATTCCCGCTTTTTAACATACCATGAGTTCAATCTATAAGTTTTGTTTACTTTTATCTCAAACATTTGTGCGGAGTGATCAGATAAGGCGAAGTCTATTACAGTACATTTACATTTATTATTTGAATTATGTGCAAAATTATCCAAACAGCTGTTACTAGATAGCCGAGTTGGTTGGTCAAGCACTAATCGCAAGCCAAAGCCCAGAAGAAAATATTCGAAATCTAAACTAGTATTATTTCTTTTTAACCTATCTATATTAAAATCCCCGCAAATAACTACTTTTTTTATTAGGGTTGGTACAAAGTTTTTTTAAAATAGTCTCAAGATTACCATAAAAGGTATTTAAATTACTCGACTTTGGTGGTCTATATACACATATAATTATTAGTTTCTGTTGTATTAGTTCAATAGCACAACATTCGATCACACCTGATATTGAATACTTTGTTGCGTCTCTAAATTCTGTGCATTGAAGAGACTTATTAACTAGAATACAAGCGCCTCCCCGCTTCGTCCCACGTCTTGAATAACATGCGGCCAGTTTATAATTTGGAATATTGAGTAGTTTTTCTTGCCCACGCATTATAAAATGTTCGGTAATGCAAATAACATCTATGTTTACTTGTTTTCCAGTCATTTCTTAAAGGTAGACGGTTAGTAAATCTGCTTTGTTTAAAAGTCCAGCTATGTTTTGGTGTAGTATTATAACACTATTGTGAACGAAATAAATTCATATTCTTGGTCAAATTCGTGTCACTGTCGTCACTGAGGTCGATTTGTAAATTTTTTGATAGCAGTTCTGGTTGTTTAAGTGAGTCAGATTCATTATTTTGGTCACAATCAACATAGGAAAACACTTTATCCAGGCTACATATTTTTATAACTAATTGTTCCAAGTCTGATACAATAATATTTAATCCCTTATTAATCAATGTGTTATGTCGTTTGTTATAGGTGTTGTACGTATATGGCAGATTTAAATTAGAATCTAATACTTGCGCATAATTACATGTCTGTGCATCCATATAAAGCAGGTTATTAAAGGTTTCTATACGACTGTTGTACATAATATTATGGTTTTCCATGTATTTAAAAGTAGGTAAACAAATAATGAAATTGGTGTGATTTAGTGGTAATAACCTTCCACGAATAAAAGTGACGAGTTCAATATAATTATGAGTTGTACGAAAATCTTCCTCACCAATAAAAATAATACAGTAGTCACACTCTACATTTACGAGTGGCGCGTGGAGGCGCAACGCCGGGGCGAGACACCTCTGCCGCGGCAAATCGCAGCAAGGCGGACGGAGCACCGGCAAGATCTCATGGCGATATGGAGACAGCGACTGTCGCAACCCAGCGCTGGGCACGCAACAATCCAGGCGATAAGTCCCCTCTTTGAGGAGTGGCTGGAGCGGCGCCACGGCGTCCTCACCTTCCGCCTGACACAGGTACTCACCGGACACGGTTGTTTCGGGAGATACCTGTTTCGGATTCGGCGGGAGGACGCGCCCGGGTGTCATCACTGCGAGGATCGCCCGGAGGACACGGTGGAGCATACGGTGGAGGTCTGCCCTGCTTGGGCGGAGCACCGCCGGGTCCTCGTCGAGGCGATCGGTGGCGGCGACCTTTCGCGACCGGCCTTGGTTCAATCTTTGGTCCGGAGCGAGGAGGCATGGGAAGCGATCACCTCCTTCTGCGAAGCAGTAATGCTAGCAAAGGAGGAGGCCGAACGTGTGAGAGAGAGGGAAACCTCACGTCCCAGTCGCCGCAACAGAAGAAGACGCCCCAGGCGACGGGAGTCGCAGGACGATTCCCGGCCGCCGTAGGCGCGGGCCTGCGGACGGCGAGCAGTGGGTGGCTCGCCGTCTGATCAGAACTAGGCCCGGGTCGGCGGCGCGCTGCGATTCCAGCGCGCCTCAAAGAGATGTCAGCGTGGAAGACGGGGCCCGCTAGGGCAGGTGCCTGCTGGGGCTGCGGAATCTGTTCGAAAGAGGTGCCGTAGCCTTAGAACGCAAAGGGCACCAGGAGGAACACGGATGGGTTTTAGTCAGTAAGAGTCTGACACTCCCTCTTGCTTCACCCAGAGCGGGAGGAGTCATTTGATGATTTCCCATCCTTAAAAAAAAAAAAAAAAAAAAAGTCACACTCTGTAAGGTCTCGGACTTTTGCATCAATATTATCGAAGATAAGTTCTATTCCACATTTGGGTTTACGATAATGACACAATTCAAAATTATTTAGATAAGTTTTTTCAGCCATACTATACAGTCTATTAGATGTTTCACCACTCAATAAAACTATTTTATGTTTAGTCGATGGCTCCGACGTGGGCGGCGTCCGTAAGGGCGGTGATGTTTTCCTGCCGGTATTTGTTGTCTGCAATACAAGCTCTCTTTCGCTTGAAGTGCATGCATTATCAGCGATATTAATTTTTGTACAGACATCCAAAGAAGTAATATCTTCCCCGACGATCTTCTTCGATAAATTTATAGTTTGCGTTTGTTTGAATTTTGTTTTAATATTAGATGATGTTTTTATTGGTGTTGTTTGTTTCTGGTTCACTGGACTACTGACGATTCTCTGGAAAAGATTATTTTTCTTCAATAGTTCTTCATTGCATAACTTTAAATTATTATTTTCCAATGTCAATAACTCAACCTCATGATGTGCACTATTTAATTGTGCCTTTAAAGTATCAATCTCGTCTTTCAATATTTTTATTTGGTTGTAATCATCATCTTCTGATATATCCGGCATGCTATTTGAGGTACAATTCAATGTTTGTGATATAATATCACTGTCATCGTTACTTGGTTCTGATTGTCTGCGTGTACGACGGAAAGTAATATTTTCAAGGAAATTCATGATGATAAATTGATACTAAAACTCAAAAACAATATCTTCCTAAAATTTTCGTTTTCTGGGATTCGAACTCACACCTCCTTACTTGAGAAGCCAACTGGTAAGCCGCTTGGTCATTTGGCAGACGCTTTCAAGTGTGAAATTAGCGGTCGTATTATGTACTACGATGAAGATTACTATTTCTACCAAGAGATGTCGCTATTCACAATAGTCAATTAGGATTTATAGCATTGACGTAGGGTATCACTCAGTACGTGTTAGTTCCTGTGTGTTTTAATAGATGGTGCTGTGGTAACACTCAATTCAAACAAAAAACGAAATCCCATCGCCGTAATTTTCAATAGCGTTGATTTATCCATATATTCACAGATGTTTATGATATCGTTGGTAGATGTTTTATTTAGACGGATTACACGCACACACGTCTTTCACTTTGCCTTTTGGTCATTAATTATAGTAATACAAGTCTTTGTTTATGCAGGTCGAATATCACTGTTTTTATGTTAATTATGCTACACAGATTGTTTATAACACTGTCACAATTAGTTTGTTGCGTCAGGTTCACTTTTAAACGGGTTCCACTGTCTAAGAGTTAGTTTTTATATTATTTAAATGATTTTTTACGGGAGCACAATAAAACCAATGTTTACTTAACAGCGCCACCTGGCGCTGGACCCTGAACGTTAAAAAAACAAAACTTATCACATTTTTCAAAACCGCAGCTTCGGACTAGAAGCTGCGGTTCCTCCATACTTAACACTTAAATTTTATTCATGCGGTAACCATTCGCCTAGAGACTGTACCTGTACCTATATAGAACGCACTCCTTCAATAAAATACCTGGTTATCACTACAGATGAAAAGATATCATTTAAACCACATTTACATCTGCTCACCGCTCGGGTCAGAAAACTTATTTACGTCTTGAAAAGATTACGGGACTGCACACCCATTAAAATACTACGAAATGTATATCTTGGTCTCTGTCAATCAGTGCTTCAGTATGGTATCTCGGTCTGGGGTAGCGCCGGTAAAAGCACCTTAATAGATGTAGAAAGGGCTCAGAGGGCGGTCATAAAAGTGATGTTAATAAAACCATTCCAGTTTCCAACAGACCTGCTCTACAGTGAATTCCCAGTTCTTCGAGTACAGTTGGCAGTTATACATTCTGAGTGCTACTAAACATGCTCACAAATCAGTAAAGAGCAGGCCTGACTATCTAAGTCTGCACTCAAAACGCGTTTTTCACGTCCCTCTGCCCACTGCAAAAAGTCTCCTAGCCAGACGGTGCCCCTTCTATTCACACACTCATGTCTACAACCAAATAAACAAATTCTGTAATATTAAAAACCTTAACCACAACTTATGTAAAAGTCTTACCAAAAAACTACTCATCTCCCTATCATATGATGAAACCGAAGAAATTCTCAGTTACCAAGTTTTGCTATGTACCTACTTCCAATCATAATTCCACACATCACTTACAGGAACATAAAACAGTCACGCAAATCACTGACCTAATTCTAATATTTGTTTTTATTTGATTTATACCTTTTTTTTTTCTCTATTTTACTTTCTTGCCAAAACTGTACTTATAATTTAACTTATGTAATATTTAGCAATTTTGATAACTGTATCAACTCACATTGCTAACAAATCTGTATAACCCAAATAGTCAAATACATGTTAACGCAACTCCGGCCCCCGAGATACAGGCGCTGCCTAGTTCGGGGACCACGGTGTTATTTAATGTAAACTCAACTTGTTACTACTACCGACTAAGTATAAGAATTAATAAGAATTTTCTATAACAATGGCTCAATAAATATTATTATTTTTTTCAATGTTTTTTACTTTCTCGGGTCCCTCTTCCTAGAGACCCGGACCTTTGGTAGGCGTACGAGGGGCCGAAGCCAACTCGCAGAGGCCTCTTTAGACATTTCAAATAGAATGGGACACCAACCGACGATTATCCCTGTATGCACTGTGAAAGTATAACCAAGGACAATCCCCGGTTGGAGCAGGACTATTGCAGAATATGGAAACAAAAGATGAAATTGGCTGGTTTAGTGGACTAATAATCGTTTACTATGGAAGAACTGTTGACCCCTGCCTGACCATTGACAATTAAAACGGCTTTAAAATGGCAGGGGGTGACTTGCACACTCAATAAATGGGCCCCCCGAAAAGAGTCGCTAGCACAAAGTAACGTAGCGCCAAGGAGGCAACATATCCTGAGGTGCTAGAGGAGTGGAGAGGTATACCACGGCTATCAGGACAATCCCGGAAGTACGGTCAAGATCCCTACCAGCACCTTACTGGATTATACATCCTTCTCCCGAGCACGTTTGCTCTTGCGAATCTCCACTCAGACCGGCCGATTAAGGCTAGAAAGAGGTGGGAGCTCTGTTCCTCGTCAGTTTTCGCCCCTGCCAGCCAATAAAGGCAAGCCGGAAATGAGAAACAAGAATTCTTCCTGGAGATCAGGTCCGTGGGGTCGCCAGTGCCCAAAAGTTCGCCACAAAACTGCCTTGCGGATATTATTATTATCTTGCCGGCTACTGCTCGCGTCCCGTCGATGTGCGCGCTTTGTGGATTTTTGACAACGTAGTTAAATAGTTCAGGGTGCAAATTATAGTATCTCGGCCTTAGATATACGGTCTAATTTTTCAAGGAAATGTTTTTTTTATTTAACGTGAAGTCTGTACAGCGTCGAATTAAGAGTAAACCACACTGCACGACAAGATTTTGACATTTGACTCACCAGCTGAGTCGACAGGATTTTGCGAATTACGTCATCAAATTCAGGAATTACATCAAATGACGGCAATCGAATTTACTATGAAAAACTTGTTACCAAAGCTATAATATACGATAAGTTAGTGAGAAATATCTTAAAGTACTAGTTAATGTCGATCAAATCTCTTCAGTCTACTTAAAAATGTATTTTAAATATGAATTCCTTCACCTTCAGCTTTTTTACCAGCAAACTTCTTGCTTGGTAAAAAGATGCAAAAGGGCAAAATTAAGACATAATCATTCTATTTGCGATCTTCGTTTTGTCCTTATTCATACATAAGTTAATAAAATTAAGAAGTCGGTTAAAAATACGATCGAATCTTGACACAAAATTATCTGCGTTGCAATTTTGATGACAGCGATGTTTTTTGAGGCTAAAAAAACATAAAAATTGTCAGACACCATTACGGGAGTAGTGGTTTACTCATAATTTGATTATCTGACGAATGTATCCATATTTCTAACGATATATCGTCGTTCATATTGCAATTAGTTCTATGTCAAAAATGACAAGTTTACAGGAGAGTAAAAAAACAACATAAGATTGCTAGCCACGGTGGCACAAAATTTAAACCACAAACTGTTCATCGATAATTTATATACCAGCCTTCCGCTCATGGCACTTCTGCATGGCATTAGAATTCTACCATTAGGTACAATTCAACTGAACAGAGCGAAAGACATTGATCTGCCAAGCAAAAAGGCATTGCTGAAATGTGAAAGAGGTCACTACATTGAAAAGTCCACGGAAATGGATCGAGTTCAAGCATGACTACATGGGTTGTAAAGAAACCTATAGCTCCTTTGAAATGATTTTCAAAAAAAAAAGCGAATAATTGAAGTTCCTCGTCCAATATCTGTAGAAATGTACAATAAACATATGGGCGGGGTTGATTTATTAGATACAATGTTGGGATTCTACAGAATAAAAATTATAAGCAAAAAATGGTATCATAGCACATTCTTCCTCTTGATCGATATGACGTGTGTGTGAATAGCTGGCTCTTATGGCGTCGCCAAAACAATCTAACAAGGAAGTGTATATGTCATTTGATTTTAAACTGTATACAGCTGATGTTCTGATGCGGGAAACGGGAGGAGTTTTTACTCCAACTATCCAAGACCGAGGGCGCCCTGCTCTAGAACATGCCGAGATAAGAAAAAGAAAACGACGTATTGAACTGTCTCCCAAGAAGTAGTAGTATACGACGCGATTGGACATTGGCCTAACTGGGGCGACGAACGGCAGATATGCAAAAATTGTTCACGCCTATCTTACATTTACTGTAGTAAATGTTAATGTTTTTTTTTTAACAAAGAAGTAATTGTTTCAAATGGTTTTGTATTAAATAATCAAATAAAATATGAATCTTTTTGATTTAAAAAATAAATTTATCTTGATAAAATATAAATGCCTATATACCAGATGCTGATTTGCATCCTATTCAAATTCAAGGACGTAATTATGCTAATGATTCTCGACCCAAATCAACAATAAAATGGGTAGGTATTTTTGTTTGTTATTTACTGAAATCCGTAAGTGTGAACCAGCCATATTTAAACGCAGCCCGTCTGTTACTAGCCCTATAACCGCGCTTTCACACACAAACAAACGCAAACAATACATACACAACGCATACGCGAACGATCATTCGATAAATTCGTAGGTAATGAATTCCACCCCAATCACGGTGCAAGTACTCTCTCGCGCAAGCTCCTAGCCACGCCCCCGCGGCCCCGAAACTTACAGTGTATTTGATGACGCCGAAGCGCGCGTGCGATTTGCGAATTCCGCTTCTCGGTACATCGTTGAGACGTAGGTACAAAGTGCAAGATGACGGACAATTATTCAAATGTAAGCGTCATGCTGGCTGCTACGCAGAGACTGCGGGATCATCGGCAGTTTAACGTTCCCCGGCTCGTTCATGTTCAAGCTCGCGGCAGCGTAAGCCTGCCTGACGCCTTGCAGGAAGACATCCTGGAATACTTCCAGGGAGACCCACGGGCAAGCACGCGGGAGGCTGGTCAACACTTAGGAGTGCACCACACTACAGTGTTTCGCCTACTGAAGCGTGAACTGCAGCACCCATTCCGTAAGTACGCGAGTACTTGACCGAAAGTTTTGGTAACCAGATCGGTCGCGGAGTACCTGTGGCCTGGCCTCCGCGTTCTCCGGACCTGATGCCTCTAGACTTTTATTTGTGGGGAGACGTTAAAAGGCTAGTTTACACGGAGAAAGTGACAAGTGTAACAGAATTACGGGCAGGGATCATTAGTGCTTTCAATACTTTAAAAACGAATGTGTTAGTGTTACGTAAGCTGAAGGAAAACCAGCTACATCGTGCTCGATTGTGCGAAGAGTGTGATGGTGGCAACTTTGAACAATACCTCTGGGTAACTAAGTATGTAATTTATTTATTTGTACATATTTAAATACGTTCTCAGCTAAATCAATTTTATTGGTGTAAATAAGTTGATTTCAAATTTTTAACTTCGTCAAAAATACCTAAGAGTCGAAAGTATCACCACGTACTTACACTTAACTAACACGTCTTCCCATTCCCGTCAAACGTAGAAAACATTTTTAGACTTAGTAGATCGGTACTCTAACTAAGGTAGGTATTATTACTCGGTCTGAAGCCCGTTAAGTAAGAAGGAAAATTTCAAATCAACCAATTTAATCCACAAATAAAACAAAATCACTCCGAAAACTTTAGGTTGAAGGATAAAGGCTCGGGCAGACCGGATGCGTATGCTTGACTACGACGTAACCACGTCGTAGTCATGCGCGTGGTTACGGCGTAATCCGATGTCACACCGGGTTACGTATACGTCTACGCTTACGCTTATACCATCGAGCTGAGTACGCAATGCAGGCCCATTGCATGCCCGGCTGCGGCACCATATTTTATTTGACTGTTTTCAACGCTTATGTTGTGCGCGATGTCTGACGAAGATTGGGTATATGGATCTAGTAGTTCATCTGACAAGGGAGAAGCCATATTACTACTATTCTGCCAGAATCCTACTGTGTGTGCAAAAAGAAAATGGGTGCATGATATAAATAAAAAAAGAGAAACACATAGAGAATATCATAACCTTTGCCGTGAACTCGAATCGTATGAGGATCGCTTTTACTTATATTTCCATGCAATTCTTCAAAAGAACTTTTTAACATAGTTCTTTTGAAGAATTGCATGATTTAGTGAAATCACATATATTTAAACTGGACACCAACTACAGAAAGGCGGTTGCAACAAGAGAAAGACTAGCAATTTTTTTAAGGTTACTTTTTCATTTTAAAATCAAATAACAAATTGTGAAATAAAACCAAATAAGATACAAAATAATATGATCATTTGCTCAACCTTCATGCGACTCATTCGAATTGTGATTCGTTAGATCTATGGCCAGAGCGACGACGACGTCCTGGTCTTGAGGTGGTTCTTGAGAAGTTTCTTCCGTTATGCACAGGTACAGGTTGCATCGGTTGTTGTATATGCTCTTCTGTTATTAAAATGGTTTCAGTAGATCCATCAGATAATACAGAATAAGCAGGTGATAGGTACATTAGCGACGATGGTTTTTGGCTGGTCATTTGGTTTTGTCCTTCATTTGTTGAATTATTTCCAAATTCTTCCAATTCAACATCAGCAAACAATTTTGCTAATGCTACTTTTATTTTACCTCGATTTCGCACTGATAATTTTTTAAACGATTTAACATAGCTCATGAACAAGTAGTCAGCGTCATCACATTCCCTTTTCTTTTTATTTTTAAGATAATCAAGGACTCTATCGGTGTTGTCTCCCAAATTACGGCTGTCAGTCTTTTTTTTCGTTGTACGTGACGCTGGTGACAGCGATGGCTGTAAACTAGTTGGAGACGGCTGCGGCAATTGTGTTGAAAAAGGTAAATCAAGTGTTTCCAATATTGATTGTGAAGAGTCATCAACTTCAGGTTCAGGATACAGCCATGATGGTCCAGGTTGCGGGGAAGGCGGTGAGGGCATTAGGGCAGGCGGTGACTGTCTTGGTGTAGGCGACGACTGTCTACCTACTGGCAATGATTGTCTTGGTAAAAAAGATGGTGACAGTGGTGCATCGGAACCTGGTTGCGGTGGTGTTACGTTAGTGCTTGTAGGTCTTAATACGAGCGTTCTGTCTAAAAATGACATCTGGGAACTCCATGTGAAATTTGAATATTTCCTGCTTGAACCAGTTTGTCCTCTGATTGTTTTTTTTATGTCGCATATATCCATCTCTCAATGATCTCCACGCATCCTTTGCTTTGGAACCTAAAATAAAAATAAAAGATTTTTATAAATAAAAATATAGTATTATTTTATTTATTCATTTTATACACATATATTTTACATTTTTAAATATTTCATTAAAAAAAATATATTAAAAAAACATTTAAAAATATAAAAAATAGTAGCCCACCGGTATCGGGAACAGGGTCCAAGCTACCGGTGGTCAGGGCTCCTGAGAGAGGAACCTCCTCACTATACGCGCCGTGTCCAGGAGTACAGCTTTCTGGATCAAGCCCTTGATCCAGCTGCCCAACGAGAGCCTCTTGAGATGTTGGTCGAGGCTCTTCGCAATTATGCCATTGGCCGTCATGACTATCGGCACAATGACTGCTGTGTTCACATCCCACATGTCGACAACCTCGCGAGCCAAGTCAAGATACTTCGTTTGTTTCTCTTTCTCAGACTTCACGAGGTTCTCGTCATGAGGGACTGCTATATCAACAATCATTGCGCGACGCTCTAGTCGGTCTATCACCACTATATCAGGCTTATTGGCAACAATAGTCCTGTCAGTGATGATAGACCGATCCCAATACAATGTGCAATTGCCACTTTCGAGAACTGGGTCGGGCACATACCTATAGTACGGTACTTCCGATTCCACAAGATTGTATTTAAGAGCAAGTTGCTGGTGGATAATCCTGGCTACAAGGTTGTGCCTGTGTAAATAGTCTCCGTTAGCCAGACTAGAACAACCGGAAATAATGTGGCGGATGGATGCCCCGGGCCGGTGACATGCCCGACATATGTCAGCCGTACCGTCCTTCACAATGTATTTCCGGTAGTTGTTCGTCATCATAACTTCGTCCATAATTGCACAGACAAAACCTTCGGTTTCCCCGAAGAGGTTACCAAAACGCAGCCAGGCTACGGACGCTAAGAAGTCTACATCGGGCCTATGTAGGACCCGATAAAAGCGTCCGTGAAGCTCCTTGCTCTGCCATACCTCCCTGCGATCATTAGTATCTAATACCACAGGTTTGCGCCAGTTCTCGTTAGCCAGGGAGAGTGCGGTGAGGCCTTTGTCCACCGCTACCACATCTCGATGCATACCCACGTCGGCCTCTAGGAAGTACTCCCTAAGGCTGCATACCTCGCGGTTATGCAGAGTCTTAGCATTTAAGAAGCCACGACCCCCGCACTTCCGTGGGATATAATATAGTATTATTATTATTAATTTTTCAGGTACATCAGAACAGGCGACTCCTTTATTACCATCTCGTTTTCGTTCCGCATTGGACGAAGCACGGTTTCTAAAATCATTGAAGAGGTAGCAAAAGCCATTTGGGAAACTTTACAACCTATATACATGCCTAACCCTGACGATAACATATGGAAACAGTCGGAATTGGGTTACAGAGAAACTTGGAATTTTCCAAACTGTGTCGGCAGCGTCGATGGGAAACATGTTAATATAAAATGCCCACCCAGTAGTGGATCCAACTATTATTGTTATAAAAATCATTTCTCAATTGTTTTACTTGCTATTGCCGACCCATTTTACAAATTTACGATGATAGACGTTGGGAGCTACGGTCGACACAGTGACAGCAACATATTTGAAAATTCTGACTTTTATCGTCATTATTTACTGGGAAAAACAATATTAACATCGAAACCTCTGCCCGGTACTACCGAATCTGTACCACATGTACTAATCGGTGATGAAGGTTTTGCATTACAAACCATCTTAATGCGACCATTTCCCAGAGCCACAACTTTACATGATACGAAAAAACGAAATTATAACTACAGGTTGTGCCGTGCCCGTCGTATCATTGAAAATACTTTTGGTATTTTAGCGGAAAAATGGAGGATTTTTCATAGACCTATTGAATGCCATGTCGAAAAGGCTATTCTCGTTACGAAGGCAGCATGTTGTTTGCATAATTATGTAAGAATAAAACACGGTGATATTGTGATGCACCAGATTCAAACTGAAACAAGTCAAACAAACTTGGAAGAAAGTGCATTAATGCCTCTAAGACGCACTAACACAAGATCACCTAATGATGCAATTACTGTTAGAGAAAAGTTTGTTACATATTTTAATAACTAAATAAGTACATACCTTGTATTTCAAGTGTAGCTCCAATTTATTCCCATAATAAACTTTTATACGATATATTTTTATAATCTTTATTTTTTGTATTGTAAATACATTCATACTTACGCACCATTTCAATAAGTTTTTCTTTGTTCATTTTAAAAACCAAACAAAACTTGGTAACGGTTTGTAATAAAATACAACTGACTGCAGTTACACGCGTACGGCAGCGCGCTGCAAACGTACGTGCGTGTTCGGTGTGACGTCCAATATGGCGCGCCATTGAATACAACGTCATCAACGCGATGTTGCCGTTCTGCTCTGCGTTAGGTACGGCGTAAGACACGCAGCCTGTTTGTGTCTTGGGAGCTGCATTGCGTAGGGTTACGCGTTACGTCGACGCGCACGTCTACGTTACGCAAGCGGTGTGTCCTCACTCATACAATTCCATACATTACAACTCAATGGTACATGCGTGTCTACGCTTACGTCTACGCATACGCATCCGGTCTGCTCGAGCCTTTAAGCAAAACTAACATTTTATTAATCATCTGATAACAGGTCAGTGAACTTTTCTTTGGCGCACTAGTATTACTTACTGTCTTTAGTAAGATTTCCGTATTCCAATGATGCTCAAAAATGAGTTAATTATCAAGCGAAATTTATGACAATAATGTAGGTAATTTTCGAAATAAAATTAGGTAAAATTATGTACAGTAGTACCCAACTGATATGGCTTACCGATGTACCTGCGCAGAAGATGAATTTTCAAAGCGCGGGAAATGCTATTGACCAATCTGCACGTTCCACGCACCGCGCTTCTTTTTCTTGAACCGCTATTGGTCGGCAGCCGCCGCCATCTTAGCGACCGCCGCGTGGCATGTTAGTCAGCCGCCATACTTCTTACTGAGTGCACGCGTAGCAGGCAAAAAGTACACTTAGTGGCAAAAAAACTGATTTCTTTTTATGTTATAAAATGAGTTCTTTAAAAAAAGTGGGCTACCACTTAAAAGTCAAGCTCGGGAAATAATTTTCAATGTGCACGAGTTTATGAAGAAAGAAGCTCAGGAATCTAAGACCACAACATTTACAAAAGATCGGTTTTTGAAAATTATTGACCGAACGGGCGAAGCTACACAAATTTCAAAACGAACAATAACGAGAATTCTTAAAGAGAAGGATCAACATACGAATGAAAACACTGCGGGGCCATCTTTTAGAACGCCGAAAAAGGGCAAATTGAAAAAAACTTATCGTAAGGAATTGGACGATTTTTAATACCAAGCCATACGCAGGAAAATTTATGACTTTCACCGCGAAGAAAAACAGATAGTTACAATGAAAGCGCTATTGGAAAAATTAAGAAGAGATATCGACTTCGAAGGGGGCAGAGAAACTCTACGCCGAATCGTAAAAGAGATAGGATTTAAGTTTAAGAAAACGCAAACAAACCGTAAGTTGCTGACAGAAAAAGACGAAGTAAGGCTTTTAAGAATACGATTTTTAAGAAATATAAAAAAGTATGGGCATGAAGGGAGACCTATTGTATATGACGACGAGACTTATGTTCATTCGACTCACACCAAGGAACAAGCTTGGTCTGATGGTCAAGGCAAAGGCATAAAAAAACCAATTTCGAAAGGACCGAGGTTGATTATAGTGCATGCTGGTGGTGCTAATGGATTCATACCAAATGCTTTGCTCATGTACAAATCGGCTCAGACTACAGGAGACTATCACAGTGAGATGAACAAAGAAAATTACGAAAAAAGGTTGCAAGAGAAGTTAATTCCCAACCTCCAACCGAATTCTGTGTTTGTCATTGACAATGCATCATACCATAGCACATTAGAGGACAGGGCACCGAACAGTAACTCTACAAAAAAGATTATGCAGGACTGGTTAAAAGATAAAAACATACCTTTTAATATCAACGCGTATAAACCGGAATTGTACGATATAATTAAACGCCATAAGCATCTATATGTAAAGTACTCGCTTGACACCATAATGGAAGCTCATGGCCACACAAAGTTAAGGCTCCCTCCATATCATCCGGACTTCAATCCGATAGAAAACATTTGGTCACAGGTAAAAGGTCACGTAAGCAAATTCAATGTTGCCATGAATTTGACTGAAGTGCAGCGTCTTTTGTCTGAAAAATTCGCATCCATCGGGCCCGACGAGTGGCAAAAAGTTGTAGATCATGCCATCAAATGCGAAGACAAATTTCTGACATTGGAACAGGCCATAGACGATAGATTGGACCAATTTGTTATAAACACCAACGAAGATACGAGTACATCATCCTCTTCGGATAGTTCGAATCGTGATAGTGATAGTAGCGACGCTCAGAGTGATATTGGGATAGCAAAAGTACAGACTTTAGATTAAGTTTTTTCTATTGTTTACTAAACAAACACTTAATTGTTAATTAAATAAATCGTACATTTTAAATAACCTCTAATTTTTAATTTAATTAAATAGAAAAAAATGGTGGCCCGATAAAATTAGCATGAAGTGTAATTGTGCGGAGGGGCGTGGCTTGCGAGTGAGATGGAACTAACAGCTGCAGTGTATTATGAACCTTATAATAGTGATCTTAGGTTGATTGTAAGTTTTAAGCATTCTTTCGTTAATCTTCGGGACCATACTTTCTTTTCTGCGCGAACGAAGATTCACGACGCGCCTTATCAGTTGGGTACTACTGTACCGGTCATTGCTCGGTCGCGCTCGCATTTCGTAGGTAAGACGTCGACACTCACGCTCTCAGCTGCATTTTTGCTGTGTGCGTAGTCGGGTGATTCTGTTTTCTTTGTATTAAATTAAGGGTTTAATTCTGAAATACCGTTAAATTTCAACAACAAAAAAAAAGCAGCGCTTATTAGTTATTGCCCGCTACCGTACTTTCAATTGATTATTTGTCTTTTATGACAACCTCCTGAAATTTCACGAGGATGCAAAACAACATCGTGTATATACAAAAACACTTACCATACTGCATATCGTTACCCACGACTGCATGTTGTATCAAATGTGAGATTTTGAGTTTCGTATACGACGACAAAAAAAAAAATTCTATTGTATTTTATAAGGCCGTAGAATCATATAAACTATTTTGAGCCAAATTTAAACATCTATGCGGTAAAGGGTTAGACATAAGCTGTTTTTCTGTTATTTTATAAATCTGCATTAATATTATAAAACAAAATAAAATTTGTATTTTTGTTTGTGTGTATTTTTGTAATGAATAAACTCAAAAACTTCTGGACCGATTTGAAAAACACGCGCGCTCTCACCACAACACCACCGCGCAGGATGACGGGAGAAACAACAAAAGGCCCTTTTATAAATATGTTCATGTGATAATAATTCATGCTATATTTTATTCCCGAACTCCCACGGGAACGGGAACTACGCGGGTGAAACTGCGTGACGTCCGCTCGTTTACAGATAAATTAGGCAAGAGGTGAATATAAGAGAGATGTTCCATAAAACATCTGGACCAATGGTAATAGTAGTCACCAATTGTAAGTTATTCTTTCTGCAGTAACTTGGTCAGTATTTTCGCCGGCTTTAGTGATATAATAGGGTCATCTAAAGCATCTGTTGCTGGTGACACATACAAGGTTTCTCCGTCTATTTCAGAAAATTACTCTTAAATCTCTCTCTCTTAAATTACTCTTCAATGCTGTTAGAATTGCTCGTAGATTTCAACGTTGGATGCGTTGGACGTCCAAGAGCGGTTTATTTTTATAGATGCTTTAAGTATGTTTCGCATCGTAGGAGTTCGAAATTTGTGTACAACACTGCGAGTTTCATCTATAATGATACTGATTCTGCAATGTGTTATTGACTGCCAGCTGCAATGTATGTGCAGCGCACCTTATCGAGGTAACACTGTAAGAAATCTCGGACTCTGTAACGTCGCCGTCATTATTATTAAGTATTATTTCGAGTTGTTCCGTATCCGTATCTTCATCGCTGGAATAGTCTCCATCATTTAACGATTGGGTCATTTTTATCAGTTGTTGTAGAATATATTCGTTGACCTAAAATTTTATATTTTCTTAAAATATAAAACAGTTTTTCTTTTAGGTACTGAGTACCTAAAATAAAAACTGTTTTCCTGTCATGCAATTCTGTAACGCCCAGATGATTAACATGAATTTTGCCATTCAGTATGTATGGGCATTAACTGCAAAAAATGATCTATTTAAGCGTGCACTGCCGTCAACTTTTAAGTAAATAATTTGCCCTTTCATGGCTGAATGTAACTTTTTTGCGACGTAAATATTTTGATGGAGTGTGAACTTCAATTATGGAGAACGGTCTTTCGTGTACAGTTACCAAATTGACACATTGGTGTTTCAAAAGAACATGTTTCGTTGAAGAATATGTACTTGATTCGTCTTTTGCTAGACGATTTTGATCAGTTACTATTTTGTATTTATGGTACAAAAGATTCGTCTCATGTTCGCCCTGAAAAAAAAAAATGATTTTCTTGAAATCCATGATTCTTACTAGTTAAAAGCGCTGTCACAATTTTTCTTGAATTTGAGCATTTGATTCGAGTTTTGATATCTGATTATGCTTTAGATATAACAAAAAACAAAAATACGTCTAAGAAAGTTTGATAGTTGATCTTGGGAGTGTTCTAAATAAATACTATATATCAATTTGTTCACGTACATCAGTAAATTCTTTGTCTACGCAAAGGCTGTTTCATAAAATTACGCTTTTGGGAATCTTTTGATGCTTTAGTACACCGAAGATATAATAATTTAATCATTTTAAAAAATGCTCATGATACAACTGTACCTTCTACTTTGGAATGATCAAATCAATTTATTACGATTCATGCACTAATACACCAAAAATAATTCTGTAAAATTGAGAATTTTTGTCAATTTTCCGTACGAAACTATAATTTTTATCTATGAAAGTATAATCCAAATTCAAATAAAAATTATTTAATAATTAAGGAGGTATTGTTATACTGCATGAAAAAAAATATTGGTCTATTTAAAAGTAAACTCATATTTTTAAGCAATTGTTGTATACAGCGCTACAATCACTATAAATTTCGGGAAACGCGGTTTGTAGCTTTAGTCCGGGGCAAGCGAGCGATTTTGTAATAGCACCCTTAACGACTTCCTAGGTGCTTTGTCGGTCGTTTTTCTGTCCGTTAACCATCCATCATCTTATGGCTCATGACAAATAGAGTTAATGGACTTATAAATAACCGATAAAAACCTCAGAAACCGGGCATTAATAAATAAAGATAATAAAAATAAAATATACCAATAATTTATACGTATTTCGTGGATTGATGGCGCCAACCATTTCGAAATCTAATAGTCACGTGATCGGAAACGCAAGTGCGCCATACCGTTTGAACACGGTCGTCGGTAGACAGCGAGAACTGGCGGGGCTAGGGTATGGTCGCTCTAGCGCTCGCTAAGGCCGTCTCGACTGAACGCTCAGTTCCAAGTAAAAGTGTGTGGATATGTGTGAGGATATTCACGTCAATCTGGTGAGTTATTTTCATATTGTTATTGTTGTAGTGCTGAGGCTGCCGTTAAATAACATTTTTCTATTTTGTTTACGAGTTAACATTTTTATGCGGTGGAAACTGACTCACTTAAGGGTACGACTTCGTGATTGGCGATTATTGGACTTTGATTTGACTATCGTTTTATTGCTCTATGCTAAAGTGAGGCTGTTATTCTCATGTTGACTATAACTTATAGAATAGACAGAGCGAGAAGTCGTCGCCGTAGTCTGGGCCGCAGAGAATTATCGCCCATACATTGAGGGTCATCCAGTAATCTACCGTCGTAACATCGTCGTGAAGTGTTAACCCTTAAGTCTCCCAGTGGCAGGTTGATGCGCTGGGCCCTAAAATTGCAAGCTTTTGAAATCAAATATGAGTATACTCCTGGTAAGATCCGGTTGCATTTTGCGCCAAGCCCGTTTCATCATCGGACCACAAGACGAACGGCGATGCGCCACCGGTACATGCTGGACATTCCACCCACACTCACAAAACGTTTTGGGAACACATTCATAGCGCGAAATTAATTCCAAGGAGTGGAATTCCCGGCGGGAGTCTGTTTCCTGATAGCTACAACCTGGGAGTCTTTAAGTCAAGAGTGAATAGGTTACTTTTAGGCAAGTGTGCTCCATCTTCGACCACATCATCACTTACTATCAGGTGAGATAGTGGTCAAACGCGTGCCTATAATAGTACAAAAAAATAGGTAATTTTTTTTTACCTACTCATTTAGTCGACCTAACTGCAAAATAAGAAAGCTGCGGGGTCTGTTCGGTGATCATAGATAGATGTACCACGAAAGCGTCAAGCTATTTGCGATTTGCTCAGCTAGTTGAACTAACAGCTGCAGTGTTATGAACCTTATAATAGTGATCTTGGTTGATTGTAAGTTTTCGCATTCTTTCGTTAATCTTCGGGACCATACATTCTTTTCTGCGCGAACGAAGATTCACGACGCGCCTTATCAGTTGGGTACTACTGTACCGGGCATTGTTCGGTCGCGCTCGCATTTCGTAGGTAAGACGTCGACACTCACGCACTCAGCTGCATTTTTGCTGTGTGCGTAGTCGAGTGATTCTGTTTTCTTTGTATTGAATTAAGGGTTAAATTCTGAAATACTGTTAAATTTCAACAACAAAAAAAAGCAGCGCTTATTAGTTATTGCCCGCTACCGTACTTACAATTGATTATTTGTCTTTTATGACAACCTCCTGAAATTTGACGAGGATGCAAAACAACACCGTGTATATACGAAAACACTTACCATACTGCATATCGTAACCCACGACTGCATGTTGTATCAAATGTGAGATTTTGAGTTTCGTATACGACGACAAAAAAAAAAAAATTCTAGGGTATTTTATAAGGCCGTAGAATCATATAAACTATTTTGAGCCAAATTTAAACATCTATGCGGTAAAGGGTTAGGCATAAGCTGTTTTTCTGTTATTTTATAAATCTTCATTAATATTATAAAACAAAATAAAATTATATTTTTGTTTGTGTGTATTTTTGTAATGTATAAACTCAAAAACTTCTGGACCGATTTGAAAAATTCTTTCAGCATTGGATAAGCTACATTATCAGGGAGTAACACGCGCGCTCTCACCACAACACCACCGCGGAGGATGACGGGAGAAACAACAAAAGGCCCTTTTATAAATATGTTCATGTGATAATAATTCATGCTATATTTTATTCCCGAACTCCCACGGGAACGGGAACTACGCGGCTGAAACTGCGTGACGTCCGCTCGTTTACAGATAAATTAGGCAAGAGGTGAATATAAGAGAGATGTTCCATAAAACATCTGGACCAATGGTAATAGTAGTCACCAATTGTAAGTTATTCTTTCTGCAGTAACTTGGTCAGTATTTTCGCCGGCTTTAGTGATATAATAGGGTCATCTAAAGCATCTGTTGCTGGTGACACATGTGCAGCGCACCGTATCGATGTAACACTGTAAGAAATCTCGGACTCTGTAACGTCGCCGTCATTATTATTAAGTACATTCAGTCAAAAAAGTATCGGGAATGGATGATTTGTTTATGGTTCCAAATTCAATTTTTTGTTTTTTTGTAGTTGTTAGATTGGCACAACTGTTTTTCATTTTGGCGCGGAGTTTGAGTTGCATCTGTTATTTATATTAAATACAGTGCTGGTTTTAGTAATATCATATAGTGTGTATTGCGAATTTCATAATGGACAAAAATATCGAACAAAGAGTTTGTCTTAAATTTTGCATCGCCAATGGAATTTCGTGTTCGGAGTCACTGAAAATGTTACAGAAGGCTTACGGTGAATCGACTTTATCAACAACTCGTGCTTATGAGTGGTTCAAAGCGTTCAAAAGCGGTCGAGATGTGATGGAAGATTTGCCTCGCTCTGGTAGGCCGTCAACGTCTGCAACTGAAGTTAACATCGCAAAAGTGAAGGAAATAGTGACTGAAAATGCCCATTCAACTCTGAGAGAAATAGCCGCCGAACTTTCTGTATCTCACGAGTCCATCCGTACCATTTTAACTAATCATTTGGGTATGAAACATGTTGCTGCTCGGCTAGTCCCAAAAGATCTGAATTTTCTCCAAAAACTCAATCGCATGAAAGTCGCTGAGGACATGCTAAAACGAGTCAGTTCGGACCCAACATTCATGAAACGCATTGTTACTGGTGACGAGACGTGGGTTTACGAGTTTGACATGCAAACTAGTCAACAAGCTTCGGAGTGGCGCCTTCCAACTGAACCGAAACCGAAAAAACCACGCCAAAGTCGATCAAAAGTCAAAGTCATGTTGACTGTTTTCTTTGAATATCGCGGTGTTGTGCACTCTGAATTCTTACCGGAAGGTCTAACGGTAAATAAAGAATATTATTTGAGCGTTATGCGGCGTTAAAGAGAGCAAATTCGACGAAAAAGGCCAGATATGTGGAAAGAAAATTCTTGGATTTTGCACCACGACAATGCGCCTTCGCACAAGGCTATCATTGTGAACGAATTTTTAACCAAACACTCAACAAATACCATCCAGCAACCACCATATTCACCAGATATGGCTCCTGCTGACTTTTTTCTTTTTCCTAAACTCAAATTACCACTTCGTGGCACCCGTTTTCAATCGATAGAAGACATAAAGGAGAATTCGCGGCGAGAACTCAACTCAATTCCGGAAGCAGCGTTTAAAAAATGTTTTGATGAATGGATTATTCGTTGGCGCAAGTGTATCGTTTCTAAAGGAGCATACTTTGAAGGTGATAAAATAAATTTGGATGAATAACAGACATTTTGTGTATTATTGATCTTTTCCCGGTACTTTCTTGACAGAGTAGTATTATTTCGAGTTGTTCCGTATCCGTATCTTCATCGTTGGAATAGTCTCCATCATTTAACGATTGGGTCATTTTTATCAGTTGTTGTAGAATATATTCGTTGACCTAAAATTTTATATTTTCTTAAAATATAAAACAGTTTTTCTTTTAGGTACTGAGTACCTAAAATAAAAACTGTTTTCCTGTCATGCAATTCTGTAACGCCCAGATGATTAACATGAATTTTGCCGTTCAGTATGTATGGGCATTAACTGCAAAAAATGATCTATTTAAGCGTGCAGTGCCGTCAACTTTTAAGTAAATAATTTGCCCTTTCATGGCTGAATGTAACTTTTTTGCGACGTAAATATTTTGATGGAGTGTGAATTCAAAGATTGAGCCTCTCTTGGACTTATAATATTTTTAAAGGCTAAATCTTCAATTATGGAGAACGGTCTTTCGTGTACCGTTACCAAATTGACACATTGGTGTTTCAAAAGATTGTGTTTCTTTGAAAATATGTACTTGATTCGTCTTTTGCTAGACGATTTTGATCAGTTACTATTTTGTATTTATGGTACAAAAGATTCGTCTCATGTTCGCCCTGAAAAAAAAATTTGAAATCCATGATTCTTACTAGTTAACGACTTCCTAGGTGCTTTGTCGGTCGTTTTTCTGTCCGTTAACCATCCATCATCTTATGGCTCATGACAAATAGAGTTAATGGACGTATAAATAACCGATAAAAACCTCAGAAACCGGGCATTAATAAATAAAGATAATAAAAATAAAATATACCAATAATTTATACGTATTTCGTGGATTGATGGCGCCAACCATTTCGAAATCTAATAGTCACGTGATCGGAAACGCAAGTGCGCCATACCGTTTGAACACGATCGTCGGTAGACAGCGAGAACTGGCGGGGCTAGGGCATGGTCGCTCTAGCGCTCGCTAAGGCCGTCTCGACTGAACGCTCAGTTCCAAGTAAAAGTGTGTGGATATGTGTGAGGATATTCACGTCAATCTGGTGAGTTATTTTCATATTGTTCTTGTTGTAGTGCTGAGGCTGCCGTTAAATAACATTTTTCTATTTTGTTTACGAGTTAACATTTTTATGCGGTGGAAACTGACTCACTTAAGGGTACGACTTCATGATTGGCGATTATTGGTCTTGATTTGAGTATCGTTTTATTGCTCTATGCTAAAGTGAGGCTGTTATTCTCATGTTGACTCCCAGTGGCAGGTTGATGCGCTGGGCCCTAAAATTGCAAGCTTTTGAAATCAAATATGAGTATACTCCTGGTAAGATCCGGTTGCATTTTGCGCCAAGGCCGTTTCATCATCGGACCACAAGACGAAAGGCGATGCGCCACCGGTACAAAAAAAAAAAATCATAAATGTTTATTTCTTTTCCAACTAGTTTAAATTAGTTTATGATTGGAGCTTCCTTTTAAGCATGATAACGCCTGTGTTAGGAGACTCCGCTCCTCCATAACTTTGGCTGTTTGTGCAACTTACAATTTTCTTTTTTAAAAGATTAAAAATAATAGCTAAATAATAAATTTTTCTCGAGCGCGTGTTACGTTTACATAAAGAACAATTAAATTAATAATTTCGAACATGCTCGCTCGCTCGTGAATTGAGAAGAATGAATGGGTACATTAATGTAAGTGTGTGATGAATGCAGGGTGTGTCGCGTGTGTGTGGTGTGTGATGTGTGTGAGGTATGTGGTGTGTGATGTGTGTGAGGTATGTGGTGAGAGATGTGTGTGTGGTGTGTATGAGAGAAGATGAACGAGTGGCTGTGCAAATATGTATAACTAATTTCCACTTATTGTAACAATGATTCAATATCTGCATACGAACGTGATTTTAACCATTCGATTAACATTTTCTTTCCTTCATGAGTATGTTTAGTGTATATGTAGATGTCTTTGTTTATTTTATTATATAACTGTGCTGATTGTTTGTTATATTGTGTAGCAGCAACATTGGTTTTAGATTTTGGGACTTGCGCAATAATATCCTTTCTTCTTTTTAATATTACATTATCTATTATCATATGTAAGTGTCTTATGTTTTTTTAAGACGGCGGCGCAGATATACAATTTCCTAACAGATAGCAGGCCACTCATTTCATATAGACTTTCAGTAGGGAATCTCCGTTTCTTAAAGTACATAATTTTTATCAGTCCTCTTTGCGCTCGTTCAACGTCTATAAAATTAGATTTGGCTGTCCCACCCCATACAGTTATACAGTAGACTATCACAGATTGTGCAAGGGCTAGATAGATTTAGTTTAGAAGATTTCTCTTAGCGCCCATTTTCGTAGCTATACTTACAGGAACCACATATCTCAGTGATTTAAATATCCATCCCAATTTTCGGATTCTACCAGTAACGTGCTCGAGGTGGGAGTACCAGCTTAGATTTTGGTCAATTATGACACCCAAGTATTTTGTTTGTTTTACTTTATTAATTGTAGGACATGTACAGGAATAATTAATGCCTCGTTTACAAGAATGTATTTTAATGTTTAAATCTTGATCTGGTAATGAGCGATTTCTAATTGTAAAACATATATAATTGGTTTTTGTAGCATTTAACGTAAGGAGATTTTCATTAAGCCAATGGGCAATTTGAGCCATACCTATTTCAGCTTTGTGCTTTGCTTCGGACCAGTTATTTCCATAAAAGACAATGGCAGTATCATCGGCATAGGAGAAGATTTTTGCCTTATCAACTTTCAAGCTACATAGGTCATTTATGTAAATTAGGAAAAGTGTTGGTCCTAAGACGCTTCCTTGGGGTACGCCGAATGATACCCCCACGTTATTACTGATGTATGTCCCTATCTTAACTCTCTGTGTTCTGTTTGTTAAGTATTCTTTAAAAAAACTAAGGGGTGGTCCCCTTATTCCAATTCTTTCTAGTTTGGACACAAGGGTAGGAACGGAAACGGTGTCAAACGCTTTTTTCAGATCAAGGAATACTGTCAAACATTTTTTCCCAGCGTCTAAATAATCAGTAACCAACGAGCTAAGTGAAGTAACTGCATCCTCAGTTGATATTCCCTGCCTAAAACCAAATTGTGTAGAAGATAAAATGTTATATTTTTTTAAATAGTGTAACAGTTTCATATTAGTTATTTTTTCTAAAACCTTGGATAAAGCTGGTAAGACAGAAATAGGCCTGTAATTATTGACATCGTCGCCGTTCCCTCCCTTGTGAACCGGTGTAATAATAGATTGCTTCAGTTGTGTCGGAAAGATACCTTTTCTAAAACAGAGATTTACCAGATGAGTAATGATACGTAGGAACAATTTCCTTGCTAATATATTTTAGGAATTTAGTTGGAATGTTATCCCACCCCGGAGCACTGTCGGATTTCAAATTCATCAGAACACTTTCTACTTCCTTGGGGTCAGTGTCCAAGAGCACAAAAGAATTAATTTGTGTGGGTGGAATGTTAGACCGGCCAGAAGTTATGTTAGTCGGAATTTGCTGAGCTAATTGTTTTCCAATATTGGCGAAATAATTATTTACAGAGTTCACTGATGCACTTGGGGTCCCAGGCAAGATATTTAATAATTCAGTGCATTGATTTTTAGGTGTATTTGAGTAGGTGATTGATTTTATATTTTTCCATAGTGATTTCGTATTTGTAACCGATTTAGTAAGTAATTCTCTTTTGAATTTTCTTTTCAATTTTAAGATTGTTACAGTAATTTCTGTATCGACTGCAGGTTATTTTTAAAATTTCATTATACGGATCAGATCGATAGCTTTTTTGTAACCTGTACGATTTTTTATGCATTTTAATAATCCTGGGGTGATCCACGGCTTAATTATACGTTTGCTACTAGGGATACTTTTTGTGATAGTGTTGTATTTAATAGAATCAATAAGTTTTTGAATGAGTTTATTTGTTAGCAAGTTCGGGTCATCACAAAAAAGCAAATCTGTAAGATTTTTTTCCTGTAGATATTTTAGTGCTTTTTCAAAATTTATTGTCGTGGTGATCTTACTAGCTGACTCCTTACTGTTTATTTTGGAAAGTGTCTGAAAATCCGTAATAGTAGTTTTTAAGACAGCAATTGAAGCTGATGTCTTTTTTTTATGAATCTTCAGCATAAAGTGGTCTAAACAGTTCCGTTCTCTGGTCGGTAATGTATGACCAGGTAAAATACCATATGTCGACAACATGTTAAGGTAGTTCACTCGGTTTTTTCTCTCATGAGACGGTTTCTACTTCTTTAGCTCTAATGTTGATATTTATGTCCCCCGATATAATAATATTTCTTTGTGTAGGTAACGTATCTAAGTGTTGACTAAGTGAATCCATAAAACTATCAAGGTTGGTGTTGCATGGAGGCCGATATATATGTCGCAGTAAGATAGATAAAGCCGTAATATAGTTATATCTCTAGGGATATAATTATATACCGTAACATAGTTATACGAAAGCGATTCTTTACTATATCACTAGGAATATAGTTATAAAACCGTCGAAGTTTAGTGATATACTTAGATTACTAGATTAAGTTCAGTGTTATAAATATATTAGGGTTTGTCTCAAAAAAGTCATATTGTATCATATTGTCATCATATTGTAGTATAAAAATTTTAAAAGTGTGCCACTTTTTTGAGACAGACCCATTACTTGATTAAGCTTAGTGAAATAGAAATCTACAATGTCAGGAAATTTCTGTGATGAGTGGGTTTTCATTTTTTGTGCGGCTTTTCTTAAGTTTTCGGCAGCTTTGTCTCTTTGGTATTGAATGTTTTTTATGTGCAGGTGTTGCCGATGAACAAGATTGTTGTTGATTTAATATCTTCTCAAGATCTTCTTCAGTTCTTAGTTTATTAAGGTGAATGCTCCAGGGTAGCCCGCGAAATTCAAATATTTTTATGTTTTTTGCAATTTGCCGGTCAGTGTGAAGCTGTATGTGGACCAAATACGATCCGCGACCGTAACGCGTATTTATCTAAAGAATTATAACCATTTTAATCATCAATATAGCAATCTAAGTTCATGTAGCTCGACAGAATGATTATTTCTGAAATATTCATTCTGCAGGCACTTGTGATGACAAACCAATTTGAGGATCCACCCCAAAAAGAGCTTTGTATGGTGTTCTTTTTATAGTTCGATGAAAAGAGCAGTTTTTTTGGTACTGTACAAAGCGTATTCCAATCGACCAATTAGTAGAATTATTATCTTGCAGCCAAGCCTGTAACATATTCTCCACATCTTGGTTCGCTCGCTCCACAGATCCTTGACTCGCTGGATGTCTAGGTTTTCCGTTAATTCTCGGCCGTTATCACTCTGAAGTATCTCAGAGCATCCAATATCCAAAAAAAAATTCAATAATTCCAATGCGGCCTTTGCGGCGCGCTTGGAGGTTAAAGGTCGAAGAAACGAAAACTTTGTTGTGTGGTCTTGGTAATGAAGTATCCATTTATATTCTGTGTCTGGAGTTGACTGTAGGTCTATTAAATCTACTTGCCCTCGACGGTTAAATGAGTTCGAAATTATAGGTCGAACTACAATACCTTTCTTTGGAAACGCCTTCTTATTTTGGCACGTTACACACTGTTTAACGAAACTGATAACCACCGGCGTAGGTATAAAATATTGAGATTTCAAAGTATGTAACATTTTATCACGACGACCATATCCTGTGTTTTTACACTCCGAAAGCTATTTCACTAAACTTAATCTAGTAATATAAGTATATCACTAAACTTGGACCGTTTTATAATATTCCTAGTGAGATAGTAAAAAATCGCTTTCGTATAACTATGTTACGGTATATAATTATATCCCTAGGGATATAACTATATTACGGCTTCATCTATCTTACTGCGACATATACATAGAACAGAGTTACCTAGTATGTCTAATTGTAGGCAGGTCGCCTGGTCTAGTTGGATTTCTTGAATGTTTGATTTTAAAGACTTTTTTAACAAATACAACTACTCCATCATTTTGATTAATCTGTCGTGTTGATACAAAGGCCTGATAATTACTGAGTTGAGGTATATGTTTGTTATTATTTAATCTGCATTCTGTTAATATTATCACGTCTGTTTCGAATTTAAAAGTGGACAACATAACGGTGAAGTCATCAAAGTTGCAGTATATACTTCGTATGTTCTGAGATATAATAGTGAAATCGTTTGTTTTTTACGTATATATGATCAGTAAGATTTGAAGAATCACATTCAACTGTTCTCGAAATTTCAATGCTGTCTATTTCTGTATAACTGCTTGCAATGTGTTACTCATAAATGATACCAGAGATTACTGAGGTCATCACAAGGCCGTCGTAAATACCACATTAATATTTGTACACAATATAGATAAACCAGGGGAGAAAGTAACAAGCTAATGATCTTAATATTTTTAAAGGTAAATGTTTTTTTATGAAATAATAGTTTCGCATGTTTGTATTTAAAGTGTAGTTCTTTTGTATTGACATGTTTATAAACCTGTTCCAACATTTTAGTATATATTTCTAAATACATCTCTGTCAAGAAAGTACCGGGAAAAGATCAATAATACACAAAATGTCTGTTATTCATCCAAATTTATTTTATCACCTTCAAAGTATGCTCCTTTAGAAACGATACACTTGCGCCAACGAATAATCCATTCATCAAAACATTTTTTAAACGCTGCTTCCGGAATTGAGCTGCTTAAACGCCGCATAACACTCAAATAATATTCTTTATTTACCGTTACACTTTCCGGTAAGAATTCAGAGTGCACAACACCGCGATAGTCAAAGAAAACAGTCAACATGACTTTGACTTTTGATCGACTTTGGCGTGGGTTTTTCGGTTTCGGATCAGTTGGAAGGCGCCACTCCGAAGCTTGTTGACTAGTTTGCATGTCAAACTCGTAAACCCACGTCTCGTCACTAGTAACAATGCGTTTCATGAATGTTGGGTCCGAACTGACTCGTTCTAGCATGTCCTCAGCGACTTTCATGCGATTGAGTTTTTGGAGAAAATTCAGATCTTTTGGGACTAGCCGAGCAGCAACATGTTTCATACCCAAATGATTAGTTAAAATGGTACGGATCGACTCGTGAGATACAGAAAGTTCGGCGGCTATCTCTCTCAGAGTTGAATGGGGATTTTCAGTCACTATTTCCTTCACTTTTGCGATGTTAACTTCAGTTGCAGACGTTGACGGCCTACCAGAGCGAGGCAAATCTTCCATCACATCTCGACCGCTTTTGAACGCTTTGAACCACTCATAAGCACGAGTTTTTGATAAAGTCGATTCACCGTAAGCCTTCTGTAACATTTTCAGTGACTCCGAACACGAAATTCCATTGGCGATGCAAAATTTAAGACAAACTCTTTGTTCGATATTTTAGTCCATTATGAAATTCGCAATACACACTATATATGATATTACTAAAACCAGCACTGTATTTAATATAAATAACAGATGCAACTCAAACTCCGCGCCAAAATGGAAAACAGTTGTGCCAATCTAACAACTACAAAAAAACAAAAATTTGAATTTGGAACCATAAACAAATCATCCGTTCCCGATACTTTTTTGACTGAATGTATGATATTACTAAAACCAGCACTGTATTTAATATAATAACAGATGCAACTCAAACTCCGCGCCAAAATGGAAAACAGTTGTGCCAATCTAACAACTACAAAAAAAAACAAAAATTTGAATTTGGAACCATAAACAAATCATCCATTCCCGATACTTTTTTGACTGAATGTATGTGGTGTGTGAAAATTAGGTGTACGCTTTATAAATTGTTTTTGTGTTATGGCGTAGGAATATAACTTATGTTTTGTTTGTTGTTGTGAGTTTGTGTTATGTAAAAGTGTGCTAAGTTCGTTCAGACTGAATGTAAGTGTGTGTATAGTAAAATTGGAGTGTTTTTGTAGGTAAGAATGATAATGAGTTTTAAAAAAATTAGAAAAAGTATTAAAAAGTACCTCATTGCTATGCAGACAATACATTGGTAGGATGACAAAAAATAAAGTCTAATAAATGAGGCATGACTAGAAAAATGCTCCGCAGATAGTCATGTTTTAACCATAAGTTGATGAATTTGTTCTTCACTTCTCATAGTTACGATTGGCGCTTGATCTTCCTTCCTGATATAAACTTTGCCGTATGCAGTCCAACAATATTTATAGCCTCCAGTTTTTATTACATCTCTGGCAAGGAAATACAGACGAGATCCCTTAGCCGTTAGATGTTCAGACAAAAAGACAGGGGTGTCTTCTTGGGACTTAAAACTGAGATGTTTGCAACATAGCTTCGAGTGATGTTTTTTATTGAACAGCTTACTTTTTCAGTACGTCATTTTTTATAAGAGTGGATCCAGTTTCTACAACAATGGGTGTATTTTGGATGTCGTTCTTTCCCCGCACTCTATAAATGTCCCTTATGTCAGATTTGGTTAGGGAACAGTCTATATTTTTGGAAAGAGTCATAACTAAGCCAATGTGTTCTTCTAGTCTCTCCAGCTAATTTAGGCACATTTTTTAAAACAAAGTTGGCCTTACGACTTCCTGTTTCCATTTCTTCTATTTTATTCTCCAAAAGCGTAATATGTCTCTTGTCTTCCTTTGACTGCTTTTCTAACAGGGATATTTTGTTTTCCAAGTCTTGATTTTGTGACATAAGGTGTTTGACCGTATTTTCTATATTAAAATTAGTTTGTTGAATTTCTTTTAAAGTTGAAGTAACTTCTTGTATCTGCTGAGTCAACATAAAAGCCAACATTTCCTTCATTTCTTTTTTAAAGTCATCTAACTGTTCACCAATAAATAAGTCCTCCCGGCTCCTCTTAGACCTCTGGGTGACAAAATTTGGTGGCGTGCGATTTTCATCTGTTGCCATTAGGTCAATCTCCGTCTCTGAAGATGATTTATTAATCAGCGAGGTCATCTTGTTAGTTGGAATTTTGTGTAACAAAGATATCCGTGCGATTACAAGCAGCGCGTGGCGTAGCGGATCCCGTCAAGACCGCTGTGCGATGTATCGCGTAGCAGATAAGTACGGCCGTCGTAGCACCGTAGCAGCGTAGCACTCAATGCGGAACCGTAGCAGCGCGCGTGACGTAGGACATTCTTCGTAGGCAGGTGACCAATTTTGCACTATGACGCACTCGTTAACCTGGCGCAGTGGCTACGAACACGACGCGACGCTCGTCGCGACCCGGGTTCAAATCTCACCGGTTAACTGCGGAACTTTTCGAAGTTTCGAAGTGGTGGTTTATCCAGCCCAGCAATCTCCTCACTCGTCGTCAGTGAGGATTGTGGGAGAGAGATTTCCGACACAATCCAATATGGCGGCTGCACTCAATGGACGCTCTCGCAAGATAGATAAGGAGGGTCCGAGTAAGGAGTGGAGTAGCTTGGTTGAAAAAAAATATTAAAATAAAATTTAAATTCAAGAAACAGTCACACCATTAAAAACACGTCCAAACCGAATCGCCGCCGCAGGGAAGAGGAACATGCTGTACATCCCACCCACACTCACAAAACGTTTTGGGAACACATTCATAGCAAGAAATCAATTCCAAGGAGTGGAATTCCCTGCGGGAGTCTGTTTCCTGATAGCTACAACCTGGGAGTCTTTAAGTCAAGAGTGAATAGGTTACTTTTAGGCAAGTGTGCTCCATCTTCGACCACATCATCACTTACTATCAGGTGAGATAGTGGTCAAACGCGTGCCTATAATAGTAAAAAAAAGAAGGTAATTTTTTTTTACCGACTCATTTAGTCCACCTAACTGCAAAATAAGAAAGCTGCGGGGTCTGTTCGGTGATCATAGATAGATGTACCACGAAAGCGTCAAGCTATTTCCGATTTGCTCAGCTAGTTGATACTGAGGTGAGTAAGATCATCGAAGATATAGAAAACACCACTTCCACCTTCTATCTTCTTCTCACTGGTTACAACGATACCTTATGGCCCGGGGGTTTCCTCTATCGTCTCGCTCCTGACTCGGAATCTGAGGAGCCACAATTAGTGATTCCCAAATCCATTTTTAATGATGTTATGGATGAGTTTCATAATGCCCCTACCGCTGGTCCCCAAGGTGTTGATCGTACAATTGATCGTCCTAGACAACGATACTACTTCACAGGTATGCGTAAATACGTTACAGAATATTTAGAGAATTGTTTTGACTGTCAAAGTTATAAGTTCCCCAATCAAAAGATAGCCGGTCTTTTGCAGAAGTACTGGCTGATGATCTATTTGGGCCCCCTACCAGAAGCTGGAACAGGAGAATAGTATACCCAATTTTTTCCTGTTTCAGCTTTCAGTTTCCTCTGCAAACTTTTTGTGATGTGTGTATGTGCCAAAATAACGATTGAAGAATACTTCCTTCGATATGATTTTCCCAGACGTCATCTCTGATAATGGAGTGCAGTTCATATCTGCAGTGATGCAATAGCAATGCATATTTCTATTCGGTGACAAGCAGAAGTGGTCTCAGGATCCTGAGGCCAATCCGGCCGAAAGAAGAATCGGGACTTAAAGATCCAACTGGCAAATTTGGTCAGAAATGCGCATCGCATTTGGCCCCAATTCTTATCACAGGTACGGTTCTCCCTCAATACTGCTATTTGTTCGACCACAGGACATACATGACGTATGGCCGCGGTATGCGGACACCATTCGATGCTGGCACGATATGCATGCAATCCTGGATAAGGAAACGTATGTACCACGCGTAAGTACGCCAAACTTGTCAAAATTTATCTACTCTTTTCGAAGGAAATATGAGATCGGTTCGAAGGATGCTAAGACCTTCGAAAAGATTATGCTGACGCTTCCCGATGCCAATCTCCAGTATCTCAGTTTGGTGACCAAGTATTGCTAATCACTCATTCTCTAAGTAATACATCAAAATGATTCGAGAGTTTATACCCGCAGTGTCGATGCGCATATAATATATGACGTCGAGTACTTGGTTTTGTGTGAAAATTATTTTTTTTCTACAACTACCCCTTGTTATTAAATACTAATATTATTTGTTGTTATTTTTTATTGTAACTAACTCGCTACGCCCATCGGCTTTTTATGTTAAAATATTGTATATTCTCTATAAGTGATTGTAAAATCTTTTGAACTAGCTTTCTCACACCAAGCGCTTCATGCAAGATGTTATGAATGGTTGTCCCTGAGATGCCTAATAGAGCCTCTATCTCTCGATACGTCACATGACGATCATCGAGAATTAGTTGTCTTACAGCAATGATGTTATCTTCAGTGAAAGCGGATTTTGGGCGTCCTTTGCGAGATTTGTCACTAACACTAGTATGTCCACGCTGGAATTCTAAATACCAACGTTCGACAGTCCGCAAACATGAGGGCTTCATCACTGAACACAGATGTTAGCTCTTCAAAACACTGAAGCCGTGTCAGGCCTCTTCTAAAATTGTAGAAAATTATTGCACGAACATTTTCCTTAGAAAAATTCATTTTCGTACGTAACCTGACATTTTTTTTTTAAATTTGTAATGGGTTTGCTCTTGACTCTAGTCTTTGTCAGAGATGACAGAGACAAAGTCTACGATGGAGCGAGCTTACCCAGAAGGAGCCTGATCACTCTAACTTTGAAGAGATTAGGTTTGTAAGCTTTTGGAAAAACAGACGCAGGCAGAGAGTTCCACTTCTTTGCTGTGCACCTTATAAAAGACGTTTGAAAACGCTTAGTGTGAATTGGTGGAATAGCCACAAGGTAGGGATGGTAAGATGCAGTGCGTCTGGATGTCCGATGGTAGAATGGGGCCGGTGGGATGAGGTCGTGGAGTTCTTGGGCACACTCACCGAAGTACAATCTGTAGAAGACCGACAAGCAGGCAACCTTACGGCGATGAGCCAAGCTATGTAGCTTGGCATCCACCAGTTTTACGTCAAGGCAAAACGATCGATTTACGACGACAAAAGCATTTAAAACAAAATCATTGAAATACGCTTATTACTCGTACATACGTTTAGTGTTCTCTACCCTTCAACGGTCAAAAATCCACAAAAGATTTTTTATTTGCGAGTGAGACCCGTTTACAAAAGCCGCTATTGTTCGACTCTTGGCTTATTGTTAAGCGTGCCGCCAGTATTCTACTAAACTCGGTGCGAATACATTGTGTCGATGTGCAGTTGTTTTGAAGTGAAATCTTATTTTTTAATATGCATCCATTACCATGTAGTAAGTACTTCATTATAAACCCATCTAATTGAGTTTTTTCGACGCTTTAAACATAGAAAATAATCTACATATATCGATAGACTTCCAATAATCTTGTTTTGCTGTAGAAAAATAATTCGTCGAAGCTTTTGTAAAAAGTTCCAACGAATACCAGTTTAAATTTGTTAATTATCAATAACTATGATTGTTGTTATTACGAGGAAACTGGTTTTAGCTGCACATATATACACATCTCTGAGTATTTGTTGTTTTTGTTTCAGGTAGTCGAAATGATGACGTGGAAATTATGCGAAGTATTAAAATACTAGAATTGTATTATGTTTTAAAAAGTGAAACTTTTTTAAATTTTATCTGCCTAAATGAATTGAACAGTTACTTAAGTTTATTTTGACCAAATTAAACATTGTAAAATATGGTGAAGACTTTGAAAAATTGAAAATTAAAGGGTTTGTGGCAAAGTTATTTGCAAAATGGAAACAATGCCATCGCGTCCATGACCAACTGATTAAAAATCATCACGATTGGTTAAATGAGGAGTTCAAAATGCCGAACATACAAGGAGACCAACAGACGCCAAGTAAGAAACCGGTTTCAGGACGACCAAAGAAGGATTTTGGGGGTCTCATCGCTGAGTTCGAAACAAAGATATGTGCAAACTATAGTGAAAGGTCTTTCTCTTGAACAACTTTTATTTGCAACTGAATCCAGCTTAGTTGTATCGGGAAAACGCAAAGCTGCTAAAGTAATGAAATTAGCCCTACAGTCGTCACCAAAAACTTTAAAACGAATGCAGCAGTCAGAAAACAACAAGCCCTCCTGCATACCATACACACATGTGGAAGCGCTAGCTCTTATTGTTGACATTGGTATGACAAAAGCAGATTATATAAAAGTACAAAGAGCAGCTAAAGCTAGAGGTGCTAATATTTACCCGGCCTATAATCAAATCTTCCAGATAAAGCAAACTTGCTATCCCGAAAATATTACTGTTTCGGAGTTCGAAGCCAGGATTCCTATGCAAAATTTACTTGATCACACAGTCCGAAGATTATATGAAGTGCAACGAGAAGTTATTTCTCTTCATCTTCCTCCAGGATGGTAGTGGCGGGCACAGCATTTATAAACAGCACTTCGCAGACAGTTCAAAGTACTCCGATTCGAATATTATATTAAGCACTATTGTTCCTCTCGAAGTGTCTATATTCCATGAAGGAGAAAAAATGATATTTTGGAAAAACCCCAGCCCATCGTCGACAAAGTGGTGTCGCCCTATTGGTTTCAAGTTAATTAAAGAAACAAATCAGACCATAAAACAAGAATTCGATGCTACTGAACAACAGCTGCGAACTGTTACATCAACAACCGTAAACCTTCAAAAAAAATTAATCACCTTTAAGCATATTCCAATTTGTACAATGATGGATGGCAAAACATGCAATGTCCTTACACAAACTGCATCGTCTCAGGCATGCAATATTTGTAAGGTTACTCCGAAGGACATAAACAACTTGGATAAGGTCTTACAACGATCCTGCGATGTTTCCGCCTATAAGTATGGCATATCTGTTTTACATGCCTATCTGAGGTGTTTCGAATATCTTTTGCATATAGCATATAAAATTGATATTAAACAATGGCAAGCTAGGGGAACTACATTGAAGAATAAAGTAAAAGAGAAGAAGAAAAATATAACGGACCTGTTTTACGAGAAGATGACTTTAGTAGTGGACCAACCTAAGCAAGGAGGTGGAAACATAAATGACGGCAACACGGTACGAATTTTTTTTGAAAATCCAGAGATAGTTGCTGAAATTACTGGAATCGATAAAGAATTGATTGAAAGGTTTTCAAATATTTTAAAGACAATTTCCAGTTGCCATTACATCAATATAAACACTTTCAAACCATATTGCATGGAAACAGCAAAAAAATGCATTGAACTGTATGGATGGTACAAGATGAGTGCGTCAGTACATAAATTACTTATCCACAGCAGCGACATCATAAGTCAGCTATCTCTGCCTGTGGGTCAGCTATCCGAGAACGTATTGGAAGCCTCTCAAAAAGAATATAAAAATATACGACTTATGCACTCACGGAAAACATCAAGAATTAATACCAACACGGACATTTTAAACTGGCTATGTACTAACTCTGATCCATTGATAAGTCAACATCGATCAGTGAAAAAAAAAACAATAAAAGGTTTTAATGAAACAATTATGAATATGCTCACAATGCCAACATATTTAGGTAACGATCAGAATGAGAAAGACGATGACGAAGAAGATGATTAATTATGTTTTTTTTTAATAATAAAAAGTTTACGATTTATTTTGAGTTGTTTTATTACAATGTAAAAATTAAATATTGGAATAAAATTTGAATATATTAAAAATCAGTACTTATAGGTCCGTAGGTTGTGTTAGAAAATGTCAAACTGCTTAGTCTAAGTAATAGCCATTCAAAAATATGTTCAAATAATTAAATTGAACAAATTTTCGTTAGAAATATTTTTGTCGTCGTAAATCGATCATTTTGCCTTGCGCGCCGATGAGCCTCTTAGTTCTACCGAGTCAAGCGCGGCAAGCTGATACTTAGCTGTGAGCCATCCCAAAGATGGTTACAATACTCCATGCAAGATCGGACTTGTGCTTTGTAAAGGGTTAAAAGCTGCCCAGGCCTAAAGTATCGCTTCACCCTATTTAGGATGCCCAGCTTTTTGGCCGCAGTTTGGGCTTTGTACTTGATGGTGGCGTCGAAGTTGAGACTGGATGTCAACTCCATGCCTAGGAGCTCGAGCCGATCAGTCACAGGAAAAGATGCACCCCGAAAAGTAGGAGTATATTCCAATCGACGCTGTGACTAAACAATAGCATTAATCCTAATACTTTCAACTGTTTTGAGATTCAAAATTTAAACATATTCAAATATACAGAAATTCGAAATTAAAAGGCATGGCTCGTAATATTAAAATAATATTTTCATTAATTGTCTATATTTAAACCAAATACATTTCTTCTTATTAAATTACTCGTTTTGTTCCGCGTGTATGCGTACTATACGCAGATGGTCGCGATTAAAACAGGAAATAGGACTTGTGTTTTAAATTCCTTCTCTTTTTCTTTTTTTGGTCTCGCAGCCAATCAGATACTGAAAAATAGTGATCAGTCACATACTGAAAAATAATGATCAGTCACATGCTGAAAAATAGTGATCAGTCAGATACTGAAAAATATTGATCAGGAATGCCGCTCGGATCAAATGGATAAATTCCACATGATTTTAATACTGACACACCGTTGAAAACAGTCCGATTAACTTGGACACCTAATAGCGTGTCAAGTTCTTCTCTTTGTTCCTAACCATCCATGTTTTCGCTTCCTGGAAAAAGTATACCTTCAATGGCCTAAAAAAGGCTCTGTGAAGAGGCTACAGAGCATGCGTAGTGTGACTTGGTAGGCACAAAAGAATAACATCATTTTCTTTAGCCACTTTCAGTAGGTGAATACTATTACTGTGCGAGCTGTGACCATCTAATACGCGCGTTACTTTTAATAAATTTCCAGATAAGCTTATTATTTTTCCCTGCCTTCTGTAGTTGATCTTTCTCGTATTGTTTTTTTAGTTTTTCGAACAAGTCCGGTCGTAATCCATGGTTTAATGTTATTGTACTTTCTAGGTATTACTTTTGTTAAAGTGTTCTTCTTAATCGCATATTGTAACAAATCAATAAAACACTGTTATGAAATATTTGGGTCACTCAAACTATAAACTGGGTCGAAATTAATTGCTCGTATGTCATTTTCAAGATTAGTCATGTTGAGTTTAGAATAGGTGCGCATGCACTTTTTTTTTGTTGAGGGTATTTGCAATGTTAGTAAAACAGCTTGATGGTCAGTAAGTGACGTATTTGTAACCAGTTTTATGGACGGCGCTTTTGACTTTATGATGATATGGTCGAGGCATGAGCCGCTTTGGTGCGTTGGGTAATAATGAGCTGGTAGAAGTCCATGAAATGTGCAGATGTTCAGATAGTTATGTGCATGAGTATCAATTTTCCCGGAAGCAATGTTGATGTTAATGTCACCTAAAATTATATTTTTAAAAGATGATATTATGTCCAGGTTTATGTTAAGCGAGTCAAGGAATCTGTCAATATTTTTAGATGGTAGTCTATAAATGGCCATAAATACCGTATCGGGGGAAGTTTTAATTAACAAGCAATTACAGTCTTGAAATAAGGGTTCCTCTACTACTGCTTCTAAATTATTTTTAATGTACACAACTAGTCTACTATTCTGGCACTTTTGATAACGCATGGTGGCCGATGCTACTACTTAAAATGAAAAACCGTGGTTGTTACAAAAACATCTATAATCTGATTCTTTCTTACTTTCTAAACGGCTCCGTGAAACTCAAACTTGGACATCATTCCATTACTAAGTCTCTCACCATGGGATGTCCTCAGGGCTCATGAGCCCTGAGGGACCAAGAGTGAGAGACCAAGTAACACAGGAAGCATTTTAAGAAACGAATAGTAAACTTATGTAGAACTTAAGCTACGTATACACTCTTATGTAAGTTCACCGAGCATCTTGACGCTTTATATTAGCATTTCAAAAACATGATGCTTTACACTGTAAAACGGTTGGATAATGGCATATCATAATGCTTTTGTAAAGCCTTTAGTTTTAGTGCAGCAAACCATAACGCAGCTGTAAAGCTTTCAGCTGTTTTTAGTGCATTTAGATCTACAATAGCATTTTTAAGTAGTAAAAAAATGCTTATTGCTGTTTAATAGTATAAACATGAACCATTATAATGACACGTAAATCCGCTATACAGCTTTTAGCTGTGTTTAGTGCCTTAGGGTCTACGATAGTATTTTTAAGTAGTAAGATAATGCCTAATGCTGCTTAATAGCATAAACTTGTACCATTATAATGCACCGTAAATCCGATATACAGCTTTGAGCTGTTTCTAGTGCCTTTTGTTGTGTAATAACACTTTTAAGTGGTTAGTAACAGCCTAGTACTGCTGAACGGCATAAACGTGAATCAGTGTAATGCTTGCATTTTTAAAGATCAACTGAGTTCTGTTGTACAGCTAACAGCTCTTTAATCAAATACACGTGAGTTATTGTAATGCGTAAAGCTGTATATACATTCATTTTACTGTATTCGTAAAACCATTTGTCGGATATATTGGGAAAAGGCCATATTATATGATCAACACAACAACAGCAATTATTATAGTGGGCGTACCTATAGATATTATATATTATTAATGTAACTGTGTGGGTTGCATAACACACACGCATTATAATAGTTATACACGTGTGTGTATAACTATTATAATGCGCTAATAACAAAATTAAGTTGTGATTTCATTGTACGTGTAATTTAACATAAGTGCAGCATTTATTTCACAAAATGTTGAAAAAATCGTTTAAAATAAGAGTAAAAACCGGAGGAATCAGGCGAAAAATATCAAAAGAACATGCAAGAATTATGTTGTCTCCGAATTCGATGAATGCACAACAAAATGAAGTGAATTGTAGCGATACTAAAGAAGGTTCCGTGAGTCACCAAAATAAAGTAGGACCAATCAACTTTGTAAATAAACACGATACGGAATCCTCATGTTTTGAAAAAAAAAAAAAATATATTGCGAATAATGACAATATTCAACAAAATCGTGTTTATGCCTGTCTGCCTGATGCTGTAAATGTAAGACCTGAGAGCTCCGACGAAAGTGAAGATGACAGTGATTTTGATAAATATGTAAAATGTTCTTCATTTCGTGAAAATATAAGAAGATGGGCTATTGAAAGGAATATTAATCAAATAGCATTAAAAGATCTCGCAAAAATTATGAATGGATTGATTCCGGAAATATTACCTATGGATCCAAGTACAATTTTAAAAACACCTAGATTTGTCAATATGAAAAAAATTGAAGGGGGCGAATATTGGCATAATAGAATTACTAATAATTTAACTTTGCTTTGGAAAACTGGACAGATATTCCAGAAAATATATCTTTAAATTTCAATTTTGACGGTTTGCCAATTTTTAAAAGCTCAAAAAAAGAATTTTGGCCAATACTCTGTAACATTTCTGAAAATTCTAACATTAAACCTTAGTGATTGGAATTTATTATGGAATTGGAAAACCTAAAATTTTACAGCTTATTTAAAAGATTTTGTCACCGAACTTTGTCATTTATTACACCATTGCAAAATTCTGAGAAGAAAGTTACAGTAAAGTTTAGATGCTTTATTTGTGACTCACCTGCTAGAGCTTTCATAAAAGGTAAGCATGTCCTTAATTGTCCTTGTGTTGTTAAATTCATTTTTGGATGTGCATTATTTAACGCCGGGTACTGTACTCGTATTTCAGCCAATAGGAGTATTTATGCATACCTACTTACCTGGTTTTGTAGAACTTTTTACAATAACATTTCTTTTTATTTTTTCAAGTGTTTGTAACACGGCTGCATGAAGTGTGTTACTGTAGGTGAATATTCCCACAATTCACACCAGTTACTTTCCCAGATACAAGTTGTTCCGAGAGAACAAATGAAGGGTTCCGAAATAAACTTTATGGGGCGCACCATAAAAATGATTCTCCTTTGCTTAATCTTCCAATAGATATGGTAAAGGATTTTCCAGTTGGTGATTCATTGCATTTCATTGACCTAGGAATTATGAAGAGGCTACTAGTTGGATGGCGTGATGGTAATTTCGGAAAATTTGTAACGAAATGGCGTGCTAAAGATATTGAAGTAGTAACAAATTTCTTGAACAAGTGCAAGTTACCATCTGAAATTCATCGAGCAGTGCGAGGTCTGGAGTATCTGGCATTTTGGAAAGGATCTGAATATAGAACTTTTTTGTTCTATCTTAGTAGTATTATACTGCCAGATGTGCTCACAAGCGCCGTATTTTCACACTTTCTGAAGTTGTACTGTGGTATTACAATTTGTTCATCTGAATGTCATCTGCGTTTGCTGCCATTAGCTAAAGAATTGCTAAAAGATTTTGTCAAGCACTACAAAGACTTTTATGGAGCGGACTATGTTACTAGTAACGTGCACAATTTAATCCACGTAACTGCAGAGGTAGAACGATTTGGGTCTTTACACTCTTTCAGTGCTTACCCTTTTGAGAATGAGCTATCACAAATAGCAAACAGAACAGTTGAAGCCACGACAGAGTTTAGTGTTAAAAAAAATCCTGAGTTAAGTGACAAACCCGATTATCCGTTTCTAACGACAAGTAGGAATAATTGTAGAGTACTTTATTTACAACAATTTAAAGTTTCCTCAACAAATAAAAGACAGATATGTATTGACAACTGCCAACGACATAGTTGAAATCAATAATATAGTGGAAGAACCAAATGGAATTCGTATTTTTGGCTTAAAAATTAATGGTAACAAAAAAGATGCGTTTACGTATCCCATAAAATCTTCACATTTAAACATTTACAAAGTAAAAAATGATGATGGTAGCAATTGTGATATTATCCTTGATCCTAGTGACCTACAATGTAAATTAGTGTGTTTGCATCATAATGAATACTTATATTTCATACTACTATTGCATACGTACCAATAAAAAACGTTATTTTAAGTATCAAAGTTTTATATTTATGTAGATTTAAGGGTAATTAAAAATTTCTTTTGCATGTTATAATTTTTTTATGGAAATTAACCTTACAGAATCAAAGTTTAAAAAATAAATTGGTATTGACAATTATCCTCATGTATCGCTATTATATTTTTGTTAAAGAAACTGTATGACTGAACCGTTATTGCAAAATGATAAGATTTAAATAATGTTTTTGTCAATGATACTTCTCTAAACAAACAAGAGATGAGAAAAAATTACAAATTAAATTTTACTCTAGCTTTTGATTAGGATTTTAATTATTAGAGTGGGTAACGAATCCAAACTTGCTAGTGTTTTAACCATTGTGTAAATTTTAATTTAAATAAATAATGACACTTGCAAGTTCGAATTGTTTAATGGAAATTAACTAAACTTGTTTTCTTATCATTGCCTTATTAACAATAGATTCATTAATACAAATTTAAATCAGATTTATTTAGCGAAGACAAACCTAACAAAAAAGTTTTGTCAGAAATGTTTGCGTCCTTGTTCTGCCATATTTTATTGCCAGTAACCTACGAATAAGTAACAAGTAACTGTACCAAAGACCTTTTAAGTACGAAGATGTAAATGGACCTATTAATAAATTAAAATTTAATTTATAGAATTGTCTACAGATTAACACAAACCACCTTCGATATCATCATCACTCATATTATTTAAATAAATATTTTCTTTCTCCATTTTTTGTTCTTGAATTTGCATGCTTTCTCCTTCAGGTATTTCTATGGAGTCATCGTTTGGTGCATAATCTTGAATTTGCATGCTTTCCCCTTCAGTTTCTTTTTTATCATCATTTGGTTGTATTTTACTTCCACTCTTTTGCTGTTTATCTAAATTATCCTTATTCTTACGACATCTCTTAGAAGACATCCTGAGGTTTTTCATGGATTTCTGTTGCTTCGAATTTTTTGTAATAATCTTGAAAAACGTTTCATCGTCTTGTACAGTATAGGTCGGATCCCAAGTTTGAATCATGCCATGAAAGAATTTTAAAACGTTCTTGTAATCTTTAAGCGCAATTTTCGACATACCTCCTCTACTTCCACCTGCCCATGAACAGTTGCAAAGGAAATCCCTAGTGAATAAAATATCTAGTAATTTATAAGCACACGTTTTTCCTTCGCCCTTCGAAGCTGAGCATAAGAACGACAAATTTCTTTTTAGTTTATTCTTTTCTGCTCTATCTGCCAGTTATTGGTCCAGTGATATAAGATCTCTTTGATTTTCAATGGGTTTTAGTGTAAAACTTTCGGTATCTACAGGGTTAGCATCTTTCAACAAAGTAACGCTTGGACCCTCTTTTATCTCTGCAAGTTGTACAGAGAGAGAGATTTCCTCTAACTGCACAGATTGCATGGCCAATTTTTGAACAATTTTCTGCTGGTTTTCGAGAGTGATCGCTTGAATTTGGAGCATATTGTCTATTTTTTCGGATAATATTTTTTGGTTTCCTAAAATTTGGTTGAAGTTCAAAGTTTCTGTGCTAATTATCTGAACTATGTTTTCATGATTAGTGGTGTTTTCAGTAGCTGAAACCTGACTATAATCCGTAGACAGGTTTCCTTGATTTTCTTGATCGAAAATCTGAAAACAATATAATGATTGTATTAAAAATACACAAATTTGATTATACTTGTTACCCCTCGATTTGAACGACTTTAGTCGCGTAGTGGGGGCCCTCCTCAAACCAAATCAGCTTAGCATTCAGCTATTAAGATAAATTAAATTTAATTCAGACAGCAAAAACAAGTTTGTTTTACTACGTTAATTAATACACGTAAATAATTTAACTTTTTGCAGTAAAGTGAGTAGCCCGCTTAAGCATGGAAAAGGCACTGGCGTAGTAACTTAATGCGAATAACGAAATAAACTCGCGTGCGCGCGCATACTAGTTAAGATCATGCACACTACATAAAAATGAACTTACCAGCTTGTTGGCCATAAGTTCAAATTTCATTTCTTCATGATTTTGTACTACGGTCGTCCGGGGTGCAACCATGCCTGTGTCATTCACGTCTGTGTCTGAATTGTCTTCCATTATTGATAATTAATCTCCATTCTTTTTTATCGGGCTTGGATTGCTCATCTTTCATTAATTTGTACTGTCTTTTTAGGCGGCCACCACAAGTTACCATTTTCCTCCCACAAAGAAGGTACAATAACTAGTATCGTTTTCCCTCTCTCGATCGTCTGTACTATTTTGTACGGCATTTTATGGATGGTACAAAAAATACTGAAAATAAGAAAACAATATTGTTAAAAATTATCTCATCACCCATAAAAGTTTCTTCGGTCCTTTTTATAAACTTGTTGCGGAAAAAAATATCTTAATGACGTACGAATAACGACACGCACGAGCACAACCGCCATGTGAGTCTCTCACAAAGTTACAACTGAACTGACAAAAACGGTTTCCGCTGCGGTGTACAGAGCACGCGCAGGACACGCTATAAACATGCATAGTGCTGTCTCGCTCGGACTAGGGAAACGGTCCCGCAAGTGCGGCGCACAGAACAGATAAAAGAGGTGCGGCGGCATTGAAATAAAATCTATAGAATCACAATAAGGTGAATGCGTAGTGGTAGACCGCGAAAATCAAATTTTCTTTTGTTTTTGCAATTTGCAGGTCCGTGTCAGGTTGTATCTTGATGAAAATTTGATTCGCGACTATAACAAGTACGTATTTACAGAATTATAATTATTACAATCATTAATAAATCTTTCCAAGTTAGATTTGTACCACAAGCACTTTTCCTAGTCGCGAATCAAATTTTGATCAAGATACAACCTGAACCTGACTTGAAAATTGAATTTCGCGGGTTATAACTGCGCATTCACCCTGGCCTTGTTAAATGAGTAATATTCAAGTAGTTACTCGAATGAAAATATCGACTTTTTTTTGTTGGCAGCACGATATTAGATATTCGATACGATAGCCTGTCGTACGGTTGTGAATAGCTATGCAGAAAGCCTTCTACTCTTCAAGTTGTACAAAAATTCTGAAATGGGGTATATTGTTATGCTCAAGGAACCCCAAAATTGCGTTCAAGTAACGGCACTATTTCAGTCTGCATCAAGTCTACTGGTATACCGGTGAACCCTTAAAGAACTACTTTATAGACAATGGCACTACAGTGGTTCATTAAAAGGCTTTTCTCTGGGCTCTGGCTTAATAATTGTTCACGCGTGAGTATTCATTCTGCTGGCGGCATTAATTAGCCTTTTTAAAGGCTCACAAGGCTGCTATAGACCGACACCATTTTGTAAATATTTTATAACCAAAAAATATTATCATTCGGACCTATTTTATAAAAGCAATAGACCTATAATGTAATGATATAACTTAATTTAATACTGCCCAACAAATACCATAATGTAATTAAGCAAAATTCGTTATAAACTAGGAATACACAATTGTTTTGGTTATTTTACACATATCTATAAATAACATTTTATATCAAAACCACAAAATATCGAAGGCGCGTGAAAATTTTCAATGAAACTCAAAATGCCAAAACGATACAAAAATGCTGTAAGTCGGCCGCTATGTTGCTTTGATGTGTTACTTGTTATCGGTCCATATGTTTGGAATATTGGCTACGATGTAAGGCTCGACCGAGATGGGTTTTTCGTTCTCGGCCGAGACCGAGACCGAGAATAAAATAATATCTCGGCCGAGACCGAGAGCCGAGACCAGAGAATAGACAAAGCGTGAAAAAAAATATTTAAATGCTGTTAACTTTTTAATACTGTTTAACAATATTAACTGTTTTAATAATCAAAGTTAAATAACATTATATTATAACATAAAAAAGCAATTTTTCGGCATTTTCGCCCTTCAAAGAGTGTCGCCTCTCGTCATACAATTGTCCAGCTTTGCTAAACAGTTGTTCACTTGCTACGCTAGTAGGCGGCGCAGATAAAAACTTATTTGCTGCAGGCCTAAGCACTTTATAAGGCGACGAAAACTAATACTCGAAAATATTAGCATTTCTTTGCAATCTCGGCTCTCTAAGAAAGCTTTCTAGCGCTATTTCGATCACAGAGCTCGAACTGTATTCGTCATTGGTCATTGGCTCGTCTTCCGACTCTATGGAATCATGAGCTGCCCATAAGCTGGATTGATTTGTTGCAGCCATGTTTGACGAGTTGGTTAAAGATGTCCATGTCGTCTCACGAGAATCTGATCCTACATTTTCATTGAGAGTCTCGATAATATGAAGCTTGGCTGAGTTAACTTCGCTTTCAGTTAGGTATTTGGTTTTAAAGCGTGGATCGATCAGTGTTGCAGTAACTAGTGGCAAACAACTTTTAACAAATGAAAACCGCTGATTAAGTGCATCCAGTAGCTTGCTCTTCATCGTATCTGCGTGATTTTCATTCTCATTATCATCTTACTGGTCATTAAAGGACTGAATGTTTTGTGTTGGCGCCAATTTTCCATTTAACATTGCCACCAACGGTATTATCACTGAAACACAGGACGAGTCGGAAGAGATATCCAACGTGGCTTGGTAAAAGCATTGCAAAACGTTCACCATATCTTTCATGAAATTCCATTCATCACTGTTAATTTCTAGTATGCCTCCTTTTTCAATACGGTATAAGTTCAAAGTATTTTTTTGCTCAAGCAGTCGTTCCATCATTAAGTAGATACTATTCCACCGAGTTCCGACATCTTGAAAAAGCGCATGCTCCGGCAAATTTAAGGTTTTTTGAAAGGTACTTAAATATCTTCGAGCTTGTTCACTCCCATGAAAATGGCCGACTACTTTATGACATTTTTTTATCAGCGTTTCAACTACTGCGACCGAAAAAATGGCATCATGGATCGTCAACTGCAGAGTATGAGCAACACAACCCAACGAAGTGAATTCAGCTACTCGAGTGGCGCGGACCATGTTGCGAGCGTTGTCTCGTATAGCCAAGTGAACTTTTGTTGCGATGTTGTAAGTTTCGGCAATTTCTTTGAGTTTTTCTGCTATACAGGGTGGCCCAAAAGTCGTGGATCAAACGCAACTACGGGTTAGATGGGGTCATCAGCTGCAAAAAGTTGTTCTACGGGAGGTCCTTAAGGTCAACCCCTGCAGAGTTATAATTTATTTTGTGTTTTTATGGGAAATATGACTTTTTTTAACTAATTGTTATTAACATTCGAAAAAATCTACATCCCCTGTATCTTTTTTATAATTTTTACTAGATTGGTACTTATGAGTCCTTGCGTTAGACATGCAATTTATGGTTGTTTATTGGGTGTGTTGAAGATAATATTAAGTTTTACGATTTATTTTTTTCTCAAATCATAACTTTTTATATACTTCGGACCCCACTGTGAAAAAAAAAATACTCTACCGAAAAGTGACCCTGTATTACAAGTTTTGGCGCATTTGATAGGGATTCTGAAAAGGTATTACACATGGCCATGAGTGGCTCTAATATCTTTCTAGGACGAAAAAACAAAACAACGATTGTGAAATAATTGTTTTATTAAGCAAAACATTTTACAATAAATGCTCAAAATTCCTGCCTCTGACCATAATACATAATCTGCACCGCCTAATAAAATTCCTACGTAACCTACGGAATGCACCTCTGTTGTTAGTAACTTGTACCCTAGCAAATTCGAGCTTTTGTCGTAGTTCTTGTTCGCTATTGTTCTCTCCTTGGTAAACTATTTCTTTAAAATAGCCCCAAAGAAAAAAATCTAATGGATTTAAATCGGGCAACCGGGGTGGCCACGCAATATGTCCGCCTCGACCAATCCACCGGTTGGGGAAGCGCTCGTTCAAATGATCTCTAACTGCTCGAGCGTAGTGAGGCGGGGCGCCATCATGTTGCAGCCACATTTCTGCTATTCTTTCTTCTGGAACTTCAGCTTCGTTAAGAATATGGTTTAAATTATTTTGCAAAAAATTTAAATACTGAGCACCATTCAGCCTTGCTGGCATTTCATGTAGCACCAACTGCTGGCCAATTATACCAGCCCACATGTTAATATCAAACAGATGCTGGAATCGATCATTTCTTATGATATGGGGGTTCACTCTGGAGTAAAAATGTAGATTGTGGATATTGAATACTCCCATTCTTCTAAAAGTTGGCTCATCCGTCCATAAAACCTTGTTGAAGAACTGCGGATCCTCTCTGTGGTATCTTAGCATCTCTCTGCAAAACCGCACTCTAGGTTCATAGTCACTGGGCAGCAAAGCTTGCACCCTTTGCATGTGGTAGGCGTGATATCTGTTTCTGTTAATGACACGTTGCACCGTCGATCTTGGAATCCCGAGATTACGGGATATTTGGCGTTGACTTATACTAGGATCCAATCTTAATTCTCTCAGCACTTCATCTTCATTTTCAAATCGCACCACTGGTCTGCCTGCTCTCGGAGCATGCTGACCGGGTAAGACTCCCTCCATGTATGAATTATGTACGCGCATAAAGACCCTGTAGTCCGGAAAACGATCACGGTTAGGGTAGCGTTGACGATATTCCCTGGCAGCAGCCCGGGCATTACCGTCGCAAAAGCCATACAGGTAATGCATTTCTGCATACTCCCGTTGGGTGTATTCTCTCCTCGCAGCAGCCATCTGTCCACTTTTGTAGCCAATCCGTCCGATTCCGAATCTAGTCCGATTCACACAGCACTGGTCACAGGTAGGCAATCTATCACAAGTCCGAAAAACAAAGCGTAGGTCAAAGGAAAGAAACTGATGTATAATCGCCAGTGTGGTCGTCTTCCAGAACAGTCGCAGCCAGCACCACTTTAAGGCGCTGTTCTTTCCGAACGAAATGGGCCGTAAAACTAAGCAGTGAACAAGTTTTTGTAGGATTTGACCATATATCAGTAGTATAACTTACCCAATCAGCTTCAATTAACAGAGATACCACTTTGGCTTGAACCTTTTCATATGTTTCAGGCATTAACTGACTGCGAAAGTATTTTTCGGACTTCAATTTGTACCGTTTTGGCCCAGACAATTTCAGCCAGTTTATTCTCATAGTGTTCATATTCAGATGAATGATATTTCGACAGATGCAGTTTCAAACCTTTGATAGTCTGATGTTTGGGCTGAGAACTGCCTAGTGACACCGTTTTACTATACGACTTACAAATAGCCTTCGATGGATGTAATACAATATTTTTTCATAATATTCCCAAATAGGATTTACTTTAGGCATATTTAGTTTTCATCTGCAACAATACAATATTATACCTTCTTAGTAAACATAAACATTATTAAATCGAAACAAAACTGAAAAAGTAGCACCTGATAAGTTTGTTGTTTAAAAATAAAAATGTCGTAAGCTTTGGTCAAAACAATCCTCGATTAATTTTACTAAGAAACGTAGGTACCTAACCTACGTAACGTATTTGATTTTAGCAAAAAGCTTTGCAAGTGCTATACCTATTGACAAACAAAACATGTTTGTTTAGTTATTTTTACCCTATCAATCTGTAATTTATATTATTTAATTTACTTATATTTATATATAATAAAACAACTTACGCGCTTTATATTCCATCGCAAAACTATAAATGATCTTGCTTTCACCAAACCAGTGTAATTAATCAATTTACAAGTACCTACAAGTAAATCACAGCAAGTAGCATCACAACACTTAAAAAAAAATATTTTAATTTACTGCGTTTAACCAAATTTCCATCCATTACTATTGTAAACATAAACAATTACAACGGAGCGAAGGTGGCCGGCCGCAGTTCGCCAGCCGGGACTTCAACCAATCACAATTCAGCTCTCTCACGCACTTACATCAATCGACTTCGCGCTGCGGTGCGTGGCCGCGCGCGGTAATATTTGAATGCCGATCCGAACAAAGTTACAATCTCGGTCATGACCGAAAATCTCGGCTATAATTAGCCGAGAACCGAGACAAATTTCTCGGTTGGATTTGTAGCCGAGAATGCCGAGACCGAGATCTCGGTCGAGCCTTACTACGATGATTTTCTCGCGCTTCCGCTCCCATGCGGCTACTCATTAACCGGTTACGCGGACGATGGCTTGCTTCTCATTCAGGCAAGTACTCGGGCTGGCCTCGAGAATTTGGCTGACACATGCCTACGATTAATATCTCAGTGGGGCGATCGAAACCGTCTGACCTTTGCACCGCATAAACCTATCAACTTATTTTAAAAGGAAACCTTAAATCCTGGCCTAGTATTAAATTTAATAACGTACCCGTTAAAAGAAAAGAATCCGTGTGCTATCTCGGTATACTATTAGAAAATAACTTTTCATTTATTGATCATATAAAAACTTGTAAGATACTTGGGGTCAATCTTTTCAAACCTTAAAAACTATTTACGGGGCTACCTACTTGGGTTGTATGTGCTACGGGGCACCTGTCTGGGCCGATAGGGCCACCATAGGTGCGGTAAAACGTAAATTGCTTCAAAGCCAGCGTTTGGCTTTGATATTCTCATGCAAGGCGTATAGGACGGTTAGTACTGAAGCCTTACCAGTACTGGCGGGTGTTCTCCCAGTCGATCTAGAAGTGCAGCGGCTTGCTGCAATGTACTACTACGCTAGAAAGATTACGGACCCAGAGTTCTTACCGCAACGCGGCTGTGCTAAGATCTCTAGATTACTAAAACCCCTGACTGATGTCTGGGAGGAACTTTTATCCGAGTGGCAATGTAGGTGGGAAAATTCCATCAAAGGCCGTCACCTCCACCAGTTTTTTCCATCTGTTCGTGAGCGGCTGGACAGGACATGGCTGGAGGTGGATCACTGTGTTGCCCAATTTCTCACAGGTCATGGCAATTTTAAGAGTAAATTATTTTCCTTTAAGCTTGTGGCCTCGCCTTTATGTCAATGTTCTACAGCTGACCATGAATACGAACAATCCGCACATCACATCTTATGGGAGTGTAGTCTTTGGCAAACTGAACGCAATATTATGTTAGATAGTATTAAGGTTACATCTGGGGTAGTTTACTATACGGACCTTGTTGAAACCAGAACAAATTTCCGTGCGTTCAAGCGATTTTGCCATACCTATTACTGGAATCAAAAGTAGGACCCATTAGTTTAAGTGGTAAGATATAATCCGTGGTGCTTGGCAACTGGGCTTAACCCAGTTGTGTTTGTCCCTTGGTGCCTATTGGCCTAGTTCTATTCTGTCTCCTGCTTGATACGGAGGGAAGTGGAAATTATATTAGGTCTTTACCTATGAAATTGCCGTTCTGCAGTACTGGCCATTTCAAATCAAAATAATTGTTGTTTGGCTAAGAATTCTAATTTTAAATTAATTTTATTTTAAAAACATTGTTTTTTTTTCCAAAGTAGTCATTTGTTTATTGATTAGTGTTACATTTTCATCGCATTTCAATCTTTTTCGTCATCATGGATACGTTAAAAATTCGAGTAATTATGGAATAAGAATACCATCGTGGCAGCAACGCGGCACAAGCGGCACGCAACATCAACGACGTTTACGGAGCTAACACTACAAACCAACGCACCACCTGTTATTGGTTTGCTCGCTTCCGTTCTGGAAATTTCGACCTGAAAAATGAACCTCGCGGTCGTCCGAAGACTTTGGTCGACAATGACGAATTAAAGGCGATTGTGGAAGCTGATGATACACAATCTACGGCTGAATTAGCAGCAGCTTTCGACGTTAGCGTCAAAACAATATTGGTCCATTTGCGTCAAATTGGCAAGGTAAAAAAGCTTGACAAATGGGTTCCCACGAACTCAATGATCGCCAGCGCGAAGTACGCGTCGAGACGTGCCTTGCACTGCTCAACAGACACACAAATGAAGGAATTTTGAACCGCATTGTTACCTGCGATGAAAAATTGATTCTGTTTGATAACCGCAAGCGCTCAGCAAGTTGGTTGGATCCTGGTTCAGCACCTAAACAATGCCCTAAACGAAAACTTACCCCTAGAAAAGTGATGGTCACTGTTTGGTGGTCTAGCGCCGGTGTGATTCATCACAGCTTCTTACCAAACGGGGTGAGCATTACTGCAGATGTGTACTGTGAAGAACTGAACACAATGATTGAGAAGCTGGCACATCTCCAACCAGCATTGGTCAATCGCTCGTCTCCGCTGCTCCTGCACGACAGCGCGCGACCTCATACTGCACAGCAGACGGTCTCCAAGTTGCAAGAACTGGGGTTGGAAGCTCTCCGTCATCCGCCCTACTCACCAGACCTTGCGCCTACAGACTACTACTTTTTCCAGAATTTGGATAACTTCTTGGCGGGAAAAAAATTCAATACCCGAGAGGCAGTACAAAATGCCTTTGAAGAATTTGTTGCCTCCCGTCCAGCTGATTTCTTTAAGAAGGGCATCAATAAACTGCCACTGCGTTGGCAAAGATGCATTGATTGCATGGGTGATTACTTCGATTAATACCAATAAAAAATACATGAAAAAAATTCGTTTCAATTTTTTCATACAAAACGGCAATTTCATAGGTAATCTATTATATATATTTTTTCCTACTCCTCCGCTATACTTTTCTGATTAATTTCGTTGCAGGATCCAAGACAGTTGAATCGTTTCTCCGGGACTCGTCGGGTTTCATTGGCTCGGCGTTTTTCTGGTGGTCGCCACTGTTGATTCTGGCTCTCAGGAGTTGCAGTGGTTGGGAATGTGTGGCGGGCTTGTCCCAAAAAAAAAAAGTCCACTATTTTGATTAATCTGGCTAATGGTTTTGTGTAAGTTGTAGCCTTCTAGCGATGGTATATTCGTTGTTTGGTCGGAGAGCCAACATTCTGTTAACACAATAAAGTCACAGCTTATTTCAAGATTCTGTAACAGCACTTCAAAGCCGTTAAAATTTCGGTTTTATACTACGAATATTTTGTGTGAGCACTGTTAACATTTTCTTACCAATGTGAATAAGATTTTTGCACTCCTCAAGATTACAAATTGTTGCTTCGGACACTGAAAAACTGTCTAGATCACTGATTAGCTGATTAGTCATAATACTAAAATTAACTTATCTACTTTTTATGTGCGAATTTATAAAATATTTGGTGGCGCTCTTAGGCGCCTTCATAGTCTAATTAATTAATTTGTCCTTAGCGAATTTTCGTGCTGGGCAATTCACGTCACCAGTTGGGTGATCATGTTTCCGCTTAAAACGTTTGCACGTTGCACACCGAGGAGATGTTTCGCGGCAAAACTTGGCTGCGTGACCGAACTGCTGGCAGTTGAAGCACGTGGTCACCAATGTAAAATCTCTAACTGGACATGATGTCCAATTTATAAAAATACGGCCTTGGTTCACCAGTATTTTTCTGATGTTGGGAGGGACTTCGAGTATATAATTACATGTTGGGCGATCGATCTTTCTTTCCGGACTTATGGTTCATTTTTATTGTTTCTAAAAAGGCTTCTCGAGTAGTTTTCGGCAATTTTTCAGAGAGGTTTTGCTCATAAATACCTCCTTTTCACTGAGAGCTACGAGGACACCAATTATTGCTATCCTGGGGCGGCGTTTTGATGGTTCTTCGATTTTAAGGCCCGACGAGACCAGTTTCTCCGAACTTTTTTATTTAGCAATGTCGTCTTTACTATCCGTGCTAATAATAACGCCTCCATTCCTAATTTTCCTTAGGCTACGTTCTAGATCCTCCGGCGAGATAATTTTTTCTACGAGTGTTTTTGTATCGTCACTTGAATGTTTCTTATCGGTAGGATAACAACAACAACTGAACTAAAGTTAGCTAGGCGAATAAAATTATCTGTACCCTTTTTAACCATATTGGCATAAGAACTAGGTTCTGGTTGCGTTACCTTTTTATCGACGACCTCTTTAAACTGGTGCAGAGTGTTTGCAACGACCTGCTGTTCTTGAAGGAACTGGATAGTGCTGTAGGCCTGAATAGATTTTTGTTTCAGGGATTGGTATAGGACAGCCATTTGAGATGTCCCATGTGCGACTTTTCGACAAAGTTTGGTGACGCAGAGCTTCTGGTCAGAGTTCATTTTTCCTTCGGCAACAGTAGAGCAAATTTCATTTAAACAGGTCTCTATGGATCCTAATCATTTCTGGATCTCCGGCGTAGCGATGACATCAGCCAGTAAGCTATCCTCCGTGGATGGGGGGTGGGGGTTCCGTTTCAACTGGTTTGATTTGGTCAGAGGTTGATGGAGGAGGTGGTGGACTTCGCCGCATTAGTTGGCTGCGACCAAAGGGGCTAAACCCTTTGTTAGACATAACTACCACAGCACTATTTTTGTGTATAAAAGTAATTAGAATACCGTACACTGTGAAAAAGTTGTTACTTGCAAAATTAACACGCGCGACACACTTTACTCATTAAGTCTGAGTCCACAAATTTTTATGTTAAGTAATATTTGTAATTATTTAGAGGCTATTCATGACAAATAACACAAAACACGTCCGCTTAGAATCGCGGCTCGACAATGTCCAAAGTGTTGTGAAGTGATTCAAAAGAATGTGATTGTAAATTATACCAAACATTTACCACTAGTACAGCTGCCATATATTCGTGATCAGTTTTGACTCCAAAAGTTATAAACTCAATTTGCATCAGAACTAAGAAGTGAAAAAAAAAATCAAAACTAGTGAAAAGTTAAAATAAAAAATTAAATGATGAAATTGAGACCACGTATTCATAAGGCATATAATTCATCCGTACTTGTTTTTTAATTATGCCAGTTATTTAATTTGTTATGTTTTACGGAAAAACAGCACGGATCACAGAGCAGAGGATAAAAATAAAAAATCTAAAATGAATATGAAAAAATATTGCTATTATTATTAATTAGTAATTTTATTGAAAATTTATTGATTACTAAACAATTCATACATTCAAATATTATAATTGTTCAAGAAATAAAAATTTCTTACGGTTTTTACGGAAATCTGCTTTAATATACTAATTTTGAACCCTGGGAAGCGTAGGTATATAACAATTTTCATTGAGCAAAAAATTTATCACTTATGATATGATCTTTATATTTTTTAATTTATATTAGAAAAAAATAATAATCATCATATCCTAATCTGGAATTAAAGTCAGTAACGGGTGTGTCCCCCGTTATTATCTATTATCGCTTGTAGTCTTTCCCTCATTGAATCCACCATATTTTGGCATACATTCGAACCTCTAAATTATTCTCATATTTCAACCACATGACGTTGTATATTGACCCGGGTGCGGGGTGTATCGAGTCCCACTGCTGAATCTTGAGGCCACAGAGATTTTCAATAGGGTTTATGTCTGGGTTTTTATTTATTTATTTAGGGAAAACAAACAATTGTACAATGTATATTACAGTAAGTATTCGAAAATATTAAAATTAGGCAAATGCACAATCCACGACGTTTCCACAGATTACTAAGCTAAGAGATACAGTGTAGACACTATATTTTAAATTACAACAACACAAATAAGGAGACAAGAATGATAATAAAACAACGACAGGAAGAGACAAGAAGCAAACTATGGTAAGTTACTTAACTAATGGCTAATGGTGCCTGCTCACAAATAGATCTAATTACAAGAGGCAACACGAACATTGCTAGTTACACAAATGCAGACTATCCACTAAACGTTTCTTAAATTTATGGCGGTCTAAAGCGAAAATGTCTACGTTAACAAAATGTTCATTATAGATCTTGACCATTCTATGGAGAGGCGCCCGTTCACCCGCGTGTGTACGACAAAGTGTCGTAGCAAAGAGCGGGTAGTCGCGCGCCTCTCGTATAACAGTTCTGGGCACAACATAAAATAAATTATTGATTATGTCGGAGCAATCAATTCTATTGTGCAACAGATCATGAAGCATCATGGTTTGAAGCAGGAGGCGCCTAGACTCCAACGTGAGTAGGTTAAACCTATCCAAGGACTCGATGTATGAGCTACGTTCCATATGGCATCTATACTGCATAGATCTTAAGAACTTGCGTTGTACTTTTTCTAAGGCGAGATTGTATTTGTCATAGTAAGGGTCCCATATCATACAGGCATACTCAATTTGTGGTCGAATTATAGAATTAAATAGATACAGTAAAGTTGCTGGTTGCTTGAAATCTAGCGATGATCTCATTACAAGATGATACATTTGAAATGCCTTGGCGATAATCTTATCAATGTGCAGATTAAGGTGTAATTTACAGTCCAATAAGATACCCAGGTCACTGATCTGAGTCACTCTAAGAAGTAATTCATTGCAAAGAGAATAATTAAAACTAACGATGTTTTTATTCTTAGTGAAATTAATATACCTACACTTAGTTACACTTAATTTCAGCCTATTAATTTCACAATAATCGGATAACCTATTGAGATCATCTTGTAAGAGATAGCAATCATCGATCGTCAAAATTTTTCTAAAAATTCACTCACTTTTTGGGGGAAAGGGAAGAACTCTTATGACGTCACGATTATTTTAAAACCACACATTACAGATTCTTGCAGTGTGCACTGAGCTGTTGTCATGAATAAATGAGGAAGCCACAAGATCTGGTTGGGAAATATTAACAGTGGGTATGAGCGTGTCTCGAATAATTTCCAAGTAGTTTTGACTGTTTAAACGCCCTCCTATTTCAACTAACTCTCCTGGTCCAGCAGCGGACATCCATCCCCAATAGCCAATATTAATTCGTCCACTACTTCTATTAGGAACAATATTTTCTTCATTACCATGAACGCGACCTCGCGTGTTATTTATTTGCCAGTGTGAGGCGACCCTGTTCACTCGAAGTGAATGTTTTTTCGTCTGATAATCAAAATCTTTGCGCAAAATTTAGTCCATGGTGTCATAACTTCAAACAACCAGACAGAATCTTCAAAAAATTTATTGCCCTATGCACTAGATGGTGCTATTTCAAAATTAAAATATTTTTAATATACTGGTATTACTGTTTTTTTTTTTTGTTATGGCTACAACACAACACCGTTGTCATGTGTTTGTTTCATTTCACGCTTAAAACTTATAAAATAGCGAATAAAAAGAACTAAATTTAAAATTTGTAATTTATTTACTTATAATAATAATTACAGAATATTACTAATTGACTTTCATTGAGTTCAAAATGTTAATTATTTGTTATCAATAATAGTCATCCGTTCAGGAATGAAACGTTATTATTGACATTGACGTTAACTGTTTGTTTTCAAATCTTCACAATCCGTTTATTTTCTTCTGGATGCGTTTATTGTATTTTGTAAATTTTCAATGACGACCCGGCTTGTTGTGACGACCGTGCTATTTCTATACCCGACTGACCTGACTTTTACTTGAATTCCGATACTACCGCTTTCACCGACTCACCTCTGGCTGAGAATTTGGACTTTATTGTTTGCTTTGTGAATTGGATTTTTTCGCCCATGCCTATGAAAAGATGTTGTGCCTACAGCAAAACCCGTATGTGCATTTAAAATTATATATTATTATTAGTTAATTTTGGTCCTTTATGTACATACATGCGTAAATGGCAAACATTACATTTTAAATTACATTTTTAACTATTCTTTCACTTTACAGGGGCATTTATTTCCTAACTCAAACAAGGAACCAAACAGATTTAAATTATGGGTTAATGCTATTCAAAATTCAAAGCATTTTATTTCAAATAAACCATTCACAGGCACTTTTGAAACGTCAAGGTCGGTCAGTCAAAAACATGGAAGCTATTTGCACGTTCCAAAGCGTAGATCTCTATGGAGAAGAACGTGCAAGAAACTCCACGGACACCCTTTTAAATCATGTTCTGTTTTACAAAATTCCAAGTTACATATACTTGTTGCTTCTGCATGTGAGGACAATGCAAAGGAAAAAAAAGGGCTTATTATAAGAATTTTAAATATAAAGATTAAAATGAGCCAATGGCAGTTAAGAGATGACCAGTCTTAACCGACGGCGCCTGTTCACGAACATGACGCGTGTATCGGCACCTTTCAGCTCAACCATTTCGAAGGGAACCGAATGATCAAACCCACGCGCCGCCATCAGCGAGACATTTGAGTGAGCATGACATGCTCTCAACCACCATGCTCGTTCATGTCCAACAAGTAAAATAATGAAAAATAAATTAATAAAGACAACGATTAAGTTCTTACATCAAAAAGAATAAATAAGACATTATAATAATAATATAATTTGTATGTATATAAGAATAAATAAACGAAATAATGTAAGAACATCTAAAAAAAAAAGGTGCGAGCATCTCTTCCAAATATAAAAACATAAAAACCTAAAAAGTGGACCTAAGCAGCTGTGACTGTGGAGCAGGACCAGCATTTAGCCAAGCGTTTTTATCGAGGATATAATCTTCCAGTTTATAATACGCTTGTCTACATAGCGTGCGTTTTATGCATATTTTAAATTTTCTCTCATTCAGTTCGAGAATATCAACTGGTATTTTATTATAAAATTTAATACAGTACCCCATAAAAGAAGTGTGTACTTTGGCCAATCTGAATCGGGGTTGATCTAATTTGTTCCTATTTCTAGTATTAAAATTATGCCTGTCACTAATCTTGCTAAAGAGATGAAGATTTTTCCGAACATACATAATATTTTCGTAAATGTATTGACAAGGTACCGTCATGATGTTGATATCCTTAAACAGTTTTCTTAGGGAATCACGCCGACGGAGATTGTAAATGGCTCTGATGGCTCTTTTCTGCAGGATAAATATAGACTCGATGTCTGCAGCACGTCCCCATAATAAGATACCGTAAGACATGATACTATGAAAGTAACTAAAATAGACCAGCCTCGCGGTATCTATATCGGTAAATTGACGGATTTTTCTGACAGTGTATGCTGCTGAACTTAGCCGTCCCGCAAGAGATGTTAAATGAGGACCCCATTGTAGCCTTGAGTCAATCGTAATCCCCAGGAAAACCGTGTTTTCGACGAATTCAAGTTTCTCCTTGTTCAATACTATGTCGCAAACATTTCTTTTAACGTTCGGTAAGGCAAATCTGATGCATTTAGTTTTTTTCTCATTTAATACTAAATTATTAGCAGTAAACCAATTTTGGACCTGCTGTAGGGCGTTATTTACGTCGTCAAGATTTATGGAACGTCTATCTATCTTAAAAATTAAGGACATATTGGTGGTGATCTTTTTTTAATAAAAGATCAAACTATTTTTGATTATTATCGAGTGTGCCATGTACACTTTACTGAAAAGGACCGCACCTGGAGTAAGAGACTCAGCCCAAAAGCAGTACCTACATTAAACTTGCGAGGTAATAATAATATTGTCTTTGACTTTCATAACCGTCTTATTACCACAAGGTAAATAAACTTCCTCATCAGTCCCAAGAGTGGCTGTGCAGAAGTTCACCTTATAGGAAATACAGGAGTGATAGTATGTTGTTGTAGTTCATGATGAACTTAGGTCATGTTTAGTTGTGTATTAGTTTATTAATTTGAGTATATATTATAGTATTTTATTGTATTTATAGTTTATATATATATACAGAGTTGATACGACAGAGGGGCATTAAATTAAACTACGTATACTATACGTGTTCAGTATTAATTCGATACGGTACAAAAACAAAAAGCGCCATAAATGAGAAAATATTTTTTTCAAACAAACTAAATAGCTTGCAAATCCGAATAAAACGCAACCACCTTTTTTAAAAAAATGACACTGACCTTAGATACCGCTAGGTAACAAAGCGGCAACGTCGCGCGCGCGCCGGAGCGCGGTGTGCGGTATCTCGTGTGCTCGGCGGGGGCCGGGCCGGGGTGGCGGCCGGCGACTTGGCCTCCGCTCGCACTGGCTTTTATGTTAGGTAACGTTTCGAAGTACGCGCACAAAAACAAACACACTAAATTTTTTAATTTTCGATGTGTCCTCCATTCACATTGATGCACACATTGTACCGACGGAGAATATTGTTATTTATTTTTCTTATTAGAGCACTGTCCGTCGCTAAGCACTTTAATTTGTGAAATGCTAAAATAATCCTATTTTTTAACTCATCAATTGTATTTACCTCTGAGGCATACACTTCACCCTTAATGTAACCCCACAAAAAGAAATCCATGGAAGTGAGGTCCGGAGATACTAATACTAAATAATAATAATCCCAAGTTACGTGTCCTATCACCATAAAAAACAGTCAATCACAAAAAAAAAACACTAATACTAAATAATAATAATCCCAAGTTACGTGTCCTCTCACAATAACAAAATAAAATCACAATTGTTAGCGCGCGAATTCCACAAACCGTACGTTCCGAAAAACAAGCGTCGGCGCACTGAGGGACTTACCGATCGCAAAAAACAAGGATGCAACAAACTGACCTATCTCTTTTTCTTTCGCTCGCTTTATGTTAGTCGCTTTCGTAGTGAAAGTGCAAGTGTGTGTGTATTGATTGCTTCCTTGTTTGCATTGCCAATTTTTAGTGAATGTCCTTCGACATGCGTCAGAGCGGCAACAACGCATCGTAGATTTATCGTTGTAAGGTGCATGACCTATGCTTAGACGATAATCAGCTGTTAGAAAAGATACATCGTGTTCAAACCGTGCAAAAACTTTAAAAATCATTTGCGACTAAACTACTGCTCCTAATTAATTTATTTTTGGTACAGAGCTTGAAAATTGTACCTAGTATAGGCAGTTTAAAGGAAAGCCCCTCTGTCGTATCAACGTTGTATATCTTTGTATTAATTTAAATATTGATCGCGTTTCTGTTTTTTTTTTTTCAGCGCTCAGCAAGTTGGTTGGATCCTGGTTCAGCACCTAAACAATGCCCTAAACGAAAACTTACCCCTAGAAAAGTGATGGTCACTGTTTGGTGGTCTAGCGCCGGTGTGATTCATCACAGCTTCTTACCAAACGAGGTGAGCATTACTGCAGATGTGTACTGCAGAGATCCTCTTTGGGAGGTGCAACCTCAATGACATAAGCCTTGAAAGAATTAAGAATAAAGAAAGTTAGGTTTCGAATGTGATGACATAAAGAAGTGTTAGTTTTTGATAAGAAATTCGATTGTTTGCCCTGACGTTGAAAACACGCAAAATATATAATTATTCTCTGAAATAATCTGATTTTAAATTATTGAAAAGTCCCTCTCGTATTAGTTAAAAGCGAGTCCTCTACAAGTGGCGGAGGTGCCTGATAATGTACGCGTGTGCACTGCGTAAAGTATAAAAGTGCATGAAGAAATTCCCAATTTTATAGATTCATCTCGAAAAGGACGAGATGCGAACGATTTTCAGGCGCTAGATGGATGGACGCCTGGAAATAAGAGCTAAGTGGTTTTTATATTTGAAAGAAAGATTGTATGTGTAAAAGATGTCTATGTTATATACCGGTATAGACCGAGTATGTTTTGAAGAGTTCGTAGCCGAATTCAGGCGAGTCGCTATCGAAAGCGAGTGGCGAGAAGCCGATTATTCGTTAATTTTGGGCGCATTTCTGCAGAGCGCTGCGAGATATTTTTATAATACAATATACCATGACGGTATAGATTTTTTGCTGCTATGCGACAAGATAAGGAAGGAATTTCCGTGTAAATGCATTTCCTGTAAACGACGACGGCCATTGGAATGCTCTATTTATGTCGAAAAGACAATTACTGAAGTGTCCGATGGATGCGGACAGCAGGAATATGTAAATGTCGATAATAATACACCATTATATTCTAGTTTGAAAATTGACGACCCACAAATCGAAAACAATGATGACCATGATGACCATGATGACAGTGATGACGAAGTAAAGCAGAGCTGTGGAGAGAGCAGCCTATTCGAGGACGAGATGGAAGCGGACATGACGGATGAAGAGAAAGAGCCCGGTGTGTCCATTCCATTATTTATTCCAGATTCTATTCCGGAATGTCAAGCGACTTTGTCTGAACCTGTATGTGATCTCCATGACAAATCAGTCATCGGTAGTAGCGTATTGGATCACATGTTGGATAATGCCCAAGTTGAGGAGGCCACCACTCAGGAAGACGAACCGAAGGAGATGTTCCCTGAGGAGGCGCAACTTCCTTTGTCCTCCAATGATCTTTCTGATAATAATATATCTGTTTCATTTGGTAGGAAAATTTTAAACACAAACACACAGACACAACTAACACAGGCTATTAGTAAGTACTTGAATGGGGCCTACAAAATTTGTCTTCGTGCCCAAACTGAAAAGAAAACAAGGGTTGGAAGAAGAACAAATAATAATTATAAACACATTTATATATATAAATAAAAATCGTACACATCAAAACATCTAAAACATTATACTACTGGTTTGATAGTACGGCAACCTTTATTTTGTAAATGGAAATATTTTAGAAAGAAATATGAATCTATTATACGCAATTATAAGGTCAGGAAACGTTTTATTTTGAAGATTTTATAGTTGTTCTAAATTCCACTTTATTATACTCGCTAGACTTATATAATGTTAGTTATTTTCAAGTTTTCTGCTAATTTCATAACATATGTTTTATTTATTTTAATGGCAGCGAAAGCCGAAGGATTGACTTGTATTATTTCAGTCATAGGATGACATGACAACATAAAAAACAATTTGTCATATTGTGTCAAACGAACCAAAAAGATTATGCTTGCATATAGAACCTGTAAAGGTTGAATTGAATGAGGTTCTATAGTTAATATTCATGTGAATAGGTTGAAACCATTTTATTATAAAGAATATTTATGGTAATAGAAAAAGTAGGATGTCAAAGCAGATAGATGTCAATTACAATTTTATGTAAACAAACATTATTTTCGTTGGTAGGTTGAATAAGTTATTGAATGAAGTCTTTTTTCCATGTACATTCGAAAAAGGACGTGTACGTGATCGACGACTACGAGGGCGCTCCCAGATTTGTGAAGAGCGCGTTTAAATAATATTAGCTAGGGTGAACTCATTCCAGTGGTGTCAGAGGTAGAGTTTTCGCGATTAGTTTTACGCCATTAAAAAAAACTCCATGGGCGGTTAAACTAACTTTGCATACGAGGTGTAACGTAACCTTCGCGAAGGGTGGCTAGTTGTCACCATTGGTTGAACTGATTATGGAGGCAATTGATTACAATTCTTATGTATTAGAATCACTGGAGTAAGTTCAAAGTTAAAATTTAAAAACTTTAGCAGAGTAGGTTCATCCGACGAGCAACCACATAGATTAGTTAGGGTAAATCTAATCAATTCAATCCCTTCTGGATAGATGTGAATTGTCGCATCGATTTTGTTTACGTCCGACGATGTGTTGCAGGTTTTTGTGGCGTTTTACTGCAGCAGGGTTTCAGCATAACTGCTTTAAGTTATTGCGCAAATGGCGCATAATAATATAAAGAATATTGCCCAGAGCAGGGTATGACTGAAACTGCTTCTATAGAAGTATATGTCCAAGTGTCTACGAAGAGTCGCCACTTAGGCAGGGACTTCGGGTTAGGAGTAGGTAGGTGCTTGACTCTTCCAAGGCTGGGAATGTATGATTGCAAGAAAATCATTCTTACTATCCTCCATTCTTCGGGGGGTAGCTCATGCAGAGATCCTCTTTGGGAGGTGCAACCTCAATGACATAAGCCTTGAAAGAATTAAGAATAAAGAAAGTTAGGTTTCGAATGTGATGACATAAAGAAGTGTTAGTTTTTGATAAGAAATTCGATTGTTTGCCCTGACGTTGAAAACACGCAAAATATATAATTATTCTCTGAAATAATCTGATTTTAAATTATTGAAAAGTCCCTCTCGTATTAGCTAAAAGCGAGTCCTCTACAGTACTGTGAAGAACTGAACACAATGAAGGAGAAGCTGGCACATCTCCAACCAGCATTAGTCAATCGCTCGTCTCCGCTGCTCCTGCACGACAACGCGCGACCTCATACTGCACAGCAGACGGTCTCCAAGTTGCAAGAACTGGGGTTGGAAGCTCTCCGTCATCCGCCCTACTCACCAGACCTTGCGCCTACAGATTACTACTTTTTCCAGAATTTGGATAACTTCTTGGCGGGAAAAAAATTCAATACCCGAGAGGCAGTACAAAATGCCTTTGAAGAATTTGTTGCTTCCCGTCCAGCTGATTTCTTTAAGAAGGGCATCAATAAACTGCCACTGCGTTGGAAAAGATGCATTAATTGCATGGGTGATTACTTCGATTAATACAAATAAAAAATACATGAAAAAAAATCGTTTAATTTTTTTTATACAAAACGGCAATTTCATAGATAAAGACCTATTATAGATAAAGAACTATTATTAGAATCATAATATTAACCACACAACAATCTGTCAAATATCATTTTCATCTGTTTTCTAACGCATAAGGTTCAAGGTTCATTGGGAATATTTGACAGTGACTAGCACGATGTGCTTTCTGATTCTGCTAAAGTGGCCTTTTTAGGTGTCAGTCTATCTGGCAGGCCCCAACGAGATTTATCAACAGGTGACAGCTTTTCATAAAAGAAAATAAATCTATACTTCTATATCTATACTAATATATAAAGCTGAAGAGTTTGTTTGTGTGTTTACTTGAACACGCTAATTTCAGGAACTCCTGGTCCGATTTGAAAAATTCTTTCAGTGTTCGATAGCCCATTTATCGAGGAAGGCTATAAGCTATATACGAGGGGCGGCTGATAAGTTCGCGGCCTAAGGCATTTAATTAATGAAAATAATGGTTTACTATTTTTTATTTTTCAATGTAATCCCCCTCAAGTGAAATACACTTTTCACATCTTGTATATAAAGCCTTTAAGCCACTCAAAAAATATTCTTTTGATTTCTCTTCAAAATGGGTTTCTACGGCTGCCTTCATCTCACTGTCGTCCGAAAATCTTCGCCCCCGTAACTCCTTTTTTAAATTAGAAAAAAGGAAATAGTCACTGGGAGACAGGTCCGGACTGTAGGGTGGGTGGTCAATTTCTGCGAATCCCGTAGTTTTTAAGGCAGCCCTCGCAACCCGAGCGGTGTGAAAGGGCGCGTTGTCCTGCAGAAACAACACTCCGCGCGCCAACTTGCCACGTCTCTTCTGTACGACTGCTTCACGTGCCTGACACAATAAATTAGCGTAGTACTGGCCATTCATAGTAGTCCCTTTAGGCAAGTAATCAATTAGTAAAATTCCCTCGCTATCCCAGAAAATGGTAGCCATAATCTTGGACGCCGACTTTTCCACTTTGAATTTCTTTGGTGGCCTTTCTCCCTTTTTTATCCACTGCATCGACTCTTGTTTGGACTCTGGATCATACTGACGAATCCAGGTTTCATCAACGGTCACAATCCGGTTGCAAATTTCGTCCAAATCAGTCTGACACAACTCTAAAAAATCTTTAGAACTCTCCAATCGTCGCAGCTTGTCGAGAGGTGTGAGCATTCGCGGTACCCAACGCGCACTAATTTTTTTCATGTGCAAATGTTCATGTAAAATCTCTCCAATTCGTTCTTTGCTTATCTGCAGTTCTTCTGCTATCTGCCACAATTTAATTCTTCGATCGGCCAGTACAATTTTTTTAACTTTTTTGACATTTTCTTCGGTCACTACCGTGACTTGGCGACCGTCTTCACAGGTCTCTCTTCCTTGTTGAAAAAGACGAGCACATTTTTTTACCATCGTATATCTCCCCAAGAACCGTTGACATTTCTTCAAAAATTTGTTTCGGCGTATTTTCTTTCTTCACAAGGAACTTAATCACAGCGCGGTGCTCCAAATTGCGAGAATTTTCAGTTTCTGTCGACATGGTGTTGTTGCTTGCTCCAGGGATAATTATAGAATGAACTAAATAAAAAAGGGGGTAGTAGTTATACTATTAATGAGTCACGCAATTAGTGGTATCAGTAACAAGATGATGAGTCACCGCCAAGTACCTTAGGCCGCGAACTTATCAGCCGCCCCTCGTATCATCAAGCTAAGACAAAAATAGGAGCGGAGCAGTAATGAAAATTGTGACGCAGACGAAGTTGCGCGGGTCAACTAGTAATATATAAAGCTGAAGAGTTTGTTTGTTTAATTGAACGCGCTAATCTCAGGAACTACTTGTCCGATTTGAAAAATTCTCATGTTGTAGTATAGAGATTAGCTAGTCAGTAAGATCATTGTTCCTGACGTCACATCGGACCACACACGGCGGTACATGGCCATGTACGCCCCACCGCGATCGTCATCGTAGCCGCAGCTGCGGCCGCCACTCACTCGACGACGTCTTCAACGCGCGCACGCATATCGGTCATCTTTACCTTGCAATCAGTACCTACAATACAGTCTATTTAACTATCGAAGTAGTTTTATTCAATAGCCAAGACCACCAGCAGCACACCTGGAGCTTGACACTCAAATATTGGTCCTTCGAGAAAAGAAGATCGCAGTCTTTTTGCTGTGTACGCGTGACTCGCCATTCTGTGGACTTTGGACTGGCCGCCCGTTCCGCGAGCTTGCTACGGGCTACGCCGTACAGGATACATCAAGGACAGTCTACCCAGAGGGAAATTATTCTGAGTGAGTCCGTTCCATTACCTATCCTTAATTTCCTGTCTTTTTACTATCTTCTTCCAGGAATTTATGATAGTGCTATACGGATCAGCATACATTGATCTCTTCATAATAGCTTTAAACTAGTAATATTACAGATTAAATCATCAATCCATCGTCATTTCGCTCAATAACTTTTATTTATTAACTTGGTTCAAATCCTTTGTTCGCTTATCGCACGCATGGATGTTTTAGCGCGTAAACAAACTCATTAGTGTTTCTTAGAATTTTTACATATTGAACCGGTTTGCACACCGGGCTTATCTACAACATCAGCTGATTCACCATTAACTGCGCTAGTTATTTACGCATTATTTTATAACTTAGCTTACATTTTATTTGGTTCTTTGTCTTTGTTTGCACTTCGGCCATTTTGCTTTGTCTTAACTGCCAGACTACCGACACACTTATGTCTGAAGCAAAAATAAAGAAACTGATAAAGAGGCGTGGTGGCTTTAAGGCCATGTCTTCCCGGTTTTGCCTGTTTTAGAATTCACTTTTGATAGGCAAATTATAACATTTTGAATCTGAAATAAATATATATTTAGGATACATTCTTTCTCTTTACCATGTACCCGTTCAATACACGATGCAATACAATTTTCTCGATAGAAAAAAATACTAAAGTAACTTCGATTTGTAGTTTTTTTACAAGTAAATTTCATTGTAAACGAGTACTATAATACTCCATATTTTATAAATTATATCAATTTATAGGTAGGTAATTAATTTTAGAATCGATTCTACCCGATCGTTTTTTTCATTGAACTTATTAATTTTTTTATCGATTATTTCAAGTAAATTTCGATCCACGCGTCGCTTCCCAGTGTCATGCGGGACGTTACCGAGGAGAGACCTGTGCCAAATTTTTGCGCGCGCGCTTCGCTTCTGTTCCGTAAATGACAATAATTCGAACTAAAATAATATTGTACTAATAAGTACCATAGTTTAGATTTTGTTTGTTTATTTCTCATTGTGTAAATCATTTGTATTTTATAATAGTTATTAAGACAATTTATATTTGTGGTTTGGTGAAAATGGCAAACAAAACAAATAAAATTAGGGCTAAATCACGGTTGAAGGCAAAAAAAATCGCAAAAGAAATATGGTAAGTTATAATCATTTATTCCTAATGACACTGGCTGTTACAGTTTTATGATGTTTATTATTTCCTTACAGTAAGTAGCGAAATGGATTTGATGACGGGTGACACCGCCCGCACAACATAGTTAGGTACAGAAGTCAATCTCATTTATATGTGCTTCACTTTTCATATCACGTCTTTGAAATATCGTGTCCGTGACTTCTGTTTCTATCTCCTTTGTGTCGCCCGTATACTTACACTTAGGTATATTAATCTCCAATTTTTTGTAATAAGTAGGTACTATAACTTATTTTATTGTTTCAGTTCCAAAATGAATCGAACTAAAAATGGCTTATTTGTTGGAAAAAAAAGCAGTGAAGAACAGTAAGTACTTTTTTTATTTTTTGATAATATCAATCTTCACCACAAAATATACATATAGTAGAAAGTACACGTAAGATAACAGCGCGAGTGTTTGAAGTTCAAGGCTATATTTCTGCCAGCACTTGTAATCACATTCGGCATAATGATGGCGAAAGACTTTGGAAAACATACATAACAAAACAACATATACATTTCATCATCTATCTATAAATATAAAAATGAATCCCTATTTCCCTTGGCCGCGCCATCATGCGTGAACGGCTGGACCGATTTCACTATTTTTTTTGTTGTTTGTTATTGTCAGGAGAAGGTTCTCATGGAAAAAACATGAAAATTAGGGTAGTATAGGGTAGAGTAAGGTAGAGTAGAGTAGAGTGGGGTAGTGTAAAGTAGAGTAGGGTAACGTAGGGTAGAGCAGGGTAGGGTAGAGTAGGGTAACGTACAGTTCGCGTCAGCGTGGCTTACTTGCCGGATAGCTTTTGAAACACTGGCCTGGGAAATAAAATGGTTCCTGCTGTCTCCAACTATGGTCTGATAAGACCCAGAAGCATAAAAGGCCAATGCAACCAAAATCTAAAACAAATTCAGGTTATCTATTGACTGACCTATGCACACACATTGAACTTTATTATTTGTCTGATTTGTGGTTATTTATATAGAACAAAAAGGTTTTTAGTAAAAGTAATAATGCTGTTTATGACTTTAGAGAGGAACCATCACAAAATCTGCCCCTACACTCCTTACCTTGGTTTCAATATCCAAAGCATCACAACGCAGGACGGGTGGCATATGAGGAGTCAGCTTGGAAATTAATTCACGGGTTAATTCTTTCGTGAGTCTATATCTCTTCACAAACTGTCGATCACTGTATGAATCACACCTAAGTCTAGCTTTTAAGTTTTTCCTTTTGGTTTCGGTTCGAGCCACCGTTACATCGTGTTCAAGAGATTTCTCCAGTAAATTTATGAAGGCGTACATGATATTTTTGTAAAATTTTCACTCAGAATCACTTCACAACAATGACAAAACACTCTAACAATGCGCTAACGATCCTGAAAAAGTAGCGTCTATCAACTTTTACGTTTGACAGTGGTAACGTTCCAGCTACGATCGCGGTGCGTCTCAACTTGCTGTCAAATTTTTAACGCGATACGAAACGGTCGAAAAGTTGTGATATGGTAGCGGTTCAGTTGCGATTTTGTTGAAAAAAAAAATAGCGCGGTTTAACTTAAATAACGCACAACCTCGTAAGAGGTCACTGACTCATAAAAAAAATCTGCTTTTCGCTAAGTACATTTATATTCGCATATGTCGTCAAAATGTATTATAATACATATATATATATATTGTATATATAACATATATTGTATCATAATGATGAGTACAATGACCATTAAGAGGTTATGCGTTATTTAAGTTTTAAATTGTATACAGGGCCAAATTAAATCATTTTTGGTGAATAGTAGCTATTCAAACATCATAAAATATGCCCTTAGGCTTATTTAGCCATGAAAGTAAGACATTAAGTTTAGTGCAGTGTAAGCAGTCGGTCAATTTATCTCATTTTAAAAACAGCTTTGTCATTTCAGGTCAAGGAGTACTCCCTCAAGAATGTGAGGAAACAGCTGCACTACTCAAGCTCTTTGACGAATTATTTGACTCCATGAACGGTAGTTTTGAAAATTTTAAAAGAGAAGAGGAAAACTGCTGCTAGGCCCAGTATCACCATAAAAAATATGGGCTCATGCTAAAAAAGTATTGGCAACAATGACATTTAAAAAACAAAATGGAAAATCAGTTACTGTACCCTCCATTAAAAACTGGTTACACACTATCGATAATATACAATATCTTGTAGATACATTACAAAAAAAATATAAGCTGACATCTTTTTGGATGCGCCACTTCAACCAGGACCCTTTAGAAAACTTTTTCGGAAGCATAAGAAGCCATGGGTACCGCAACAATTCTCCTTCTTGTGCTTCCTTTGAAGCAGCTTTTGCCTCTCTTCTAATTAATAATATAATAATATAATATAATATAATATAATATAATATAATATAATATAATATAATATAATATAATATAATATAATATAATATAATATAATATAATATAATATAATATAATATAATATAATATAATATAATATAATATAAATGAGACAGCTAAATTAATGTTGGAGATTCCAGTTCAGACAGATGTCACAGTAACGCATAATAGACCGGATATAATTTACGTAAATAAAACAGAAAATAAAACATATTTAATAGACATAACAGTACCATCAGATTATAACATAGGGCCTAAAGAGATAGAAAAATTGAGCAAATACCACTTACTCAAAACAGAGATTACACGATTGTGGAACACACCTACAGAAATCATACCGGTAGTCATAGGAGCAACAGGAATAGTAGCTAAGAGCATACATAGATATTGTGATAAATTAGATGCAGGCATAAACATACATATAATACAGAAACAAGCAGCCATTCATACAGTCACCATCTTAAGCAAAGTACTGGGAGACACAGTATTTGTAACCACTTAGCAGGGAATCCGAACCTCCTTTTCCCTGAGGGTTTCAGGGCGGGAGTAAGGAAAAATCACCGGGAGCAAACCCGAGTAGAAAACTCTTTCAAAAATAATATAATATAATATATTATATAATATATTATATTATAGAGTGACGTTTTGACGTTCATACCGGTGGGATCTGTGTCCGACTTGATAAGCGCAAAAAATAAAAACACGACGATTAAGTGATTAAAGTCTTTAATAAAGTGTGTAGTGACATGATACATAACATATAGTGTGGTGGAATTACGCTATTGCTCCTAATGTTTGTAAATCTGGTGTAAATAAATAACAAATCGTCACCGAACATATTCTCATACCCACAACTTTCTAAATTAATTTGAATCGACAACTGTCAGCAACTACGTTTCCATAACTGTCAACGTCTACTTTGACAGCGTTAATCTGTCAGTGTAGATTGTTTTCATTCAGTTCATTGAACTCGAATCTACATCGAACTCAGCCAAAACAATGCCTGCTAAGTGTGGAGGATGCGGCAAATTTGTGTCGGCAACAGACACGACGAGGTGCACGAAATGTGGCGGCATCTATCACCGTACGTGTGTCGGCCTCCCTGCGAAAGGTCCCACAGCCACCATTGGGCAGTGCCCCGAATGCAAGAAAAACGTCCGCAGGGATAATAAGGCTGAGACACCTGTTCGTGGGTTGGTAGCTGAGCTGCAAGGTGAGGAGCCGGCGGATGTGCCTTTGTCGACGCCGCCGCTGATGACGACGTCGGAGCCAGTAACACCTGCGGGTGCAACTCAACTGCTGGTACATCAGGTGTCGCCTCAGTCAGCGGCTGCGTCACTACCCGAGTTCCCGCGGGACGTGGGCGCTGCGTTGAGGTTGGTGGTGGAGGAATTGCGCACCTTACGGTTGGAGGTGTTGGAGCTCCGGAAAGACGTGGCCGATTTGAAGGCGTCCAACGACTCGTGTAGGAATCGTGTGGACGGGATTGAATCCAGGTTGGAGGTGCTCGAGAAACGTCGATGTGAGGGTTGCACTCTATCAGCGGATTCGGGAGCTGTGGAGAGCGTAGTGGAGCAACTGAAGCGAGACCTGAATGACAGGGATCAGGAGCTGATGGCAAACGATCTAGTCATTGCAAACGTGCCTGAGGCTCAAGGAGAAAACACCACACATCTCTTCCAGCTAATTGCCACGAAGCTGGGGGTGTCTCTAGATGACCGTGACATTGTGAGCGTGGAGCGAGCAGGAGGTAGACACATCAAAGCAACTAGCCCTACCGCATCGACAGATCCTCGCCCTCGTCCTATCATGGTGCGCCTTGCTCGACGTGACCAGCGTGACGCCCTGTTAAATGGCGCTCGGGTGCGGCGTGGCGCTACGACGGACAATCTTGGTCTCGCGGGGAGGCCAGTACGCTTCTTTGTCAACGAGAGGCTGACTAAGCTGAACCAGCAGTTGTTTCGCCGAACAAGGGCTGCTGCGGGGGTGCACGGCTGGCGCTTTGTTTGGTCGAAGCGTGGTCGCATCTTGGTTCGAAACAAACCCGGAGACCCCACTCACAGGATTACATCTGAGGACGACATTAGGAATTTTATTGGACTTTACTCAGAAACAAATAAATAATCCATTGTTTGGTGCTCTTTATTTTAGTTTTGTAATTAGTTATAGCTTTATTAGTGCAGGTGTTCAGTTTATAAAAGTTGTGCGTCGTATTCGTAATGGTAAGGGGAGATGGGGTTATAAAAGTGAGTATATTGCGGAAATAACACAAAACATATTTTATTTACATACACTACAAATTCATGAAACATATTTAAATAAATTTAAAACACATATATATCAACTTCATCAACACAGTTCTATTCCTAAATTATATATTATAATATGCATGGAATTAGTTATTTTTATTTTATTTTTTTACATAACTTCAGATGGCTAAGTCTAAATTATTGAGGTTTGGTTTGTTTAATGCTGGCTCACTGGCAACTAACCAGGATGAGTTCCTGATTGCTATGTCACAAAACACAGTGGATATTATGGCAATTACTGAGACATGGCTGAGACCTGGGGAGGAAGGACGAGCGCCTAAGGTTCCAGGTTATAGGTTGAAGCACGTGCCACGCCCAGCGACTATGCGCGGGGGGCGAGGTGGGGGCGTAGCTTTTTATATTAAAACGGGAGTAAGGGCGCGTGTACGACCACATTCAGAACACTCTGGTGTGGAACAGATGTGGTTAAACCTAACAATTAATGGTAAAAGGTTATTGATAGGCACTGCATATAGACCACCCTGGTTTGAACTGTCGAAATTTTTGGATGGGTTGACTGACAGTATTAGCGCATTGGCACCATATGATCATTTGGTGGTGATGGGGGATTTCAATGTTAATTTATTGGACACAAGTGGTGCAAAAACCAAGGATTTAGTGGAATTCCTAAATTACACTGGTCTAACTCAGGTAGTTCAGTCACCAACCCATTTTGTAGGAAATAGTAGTACCTTGATAGACGTCATCTGTACTGATATAGGGGTACGTAATGTACAGGTTAATCATATCAGTGAACTTGGTCATCACTCATTTATAGTGTGTGATACTGTGGTTAAGAAAGTCAAGAGCAAACCTAGGCTGGTTGAATATCGACCATTAAGGGATATTTTGGAGGACTATTTTGCAGCAAATCTGGAGTCAATGCCTTGGATGCAAATAGGCTCACTGCCTGATGTGAATAGTATGGTAGATTGTTTCAACTCCCTTACTACCCAATTATTTGACTTGCATGCCCCCATAAAGAGAAGGATAGTTAGGGACCGTCCCACACCTTGGATAACAGACAATATAAAATTAATGTTTAAGTTAAGAGACAAGGCAAAGAAAAACTATGATAAGAGCAAACAAGACACTAAAAAAAAATATTATTTAGACTTAAAAAAACATGCTTCTGCTGCTCTGTTGCGAGAAAAGAAGGCATACTTTGATGGGCACATTAATAATCAGTTGAAAAACCCCAAAAAACTATGGAAAAATCTCAAGTCCGATGTTCTTTCAGAACATAGTGATGGCACGCTCCCCGGACAATTTAATGACCCAGATGAGATTAACAGGGCTTTTCTTAATGTGCCCGGTCAGTGCACTTTGTCCCCATCACAGCTGTTATATTTTGACACTAACCGATATGGGGATGCACATTTCAAACTGCGACTCGTTAATGAGGATGATGTTGGAAAAATTCTTAACAGCTTGGGGTCGAATGCTAAGGGAACGGATGGCCTGAGAGGATGGAAGTACAGCAGTGGTGGTGGTCTTTGGTTGACTCCGCCCTGTTCAGAATCAGTATTCTAACCCTCAAGGTTGATCCTATATTCGTGGGGCATGGTGGCTGTGTGTATGTGAAACTTTGAAGGGGTTGGGCATTGCGTTTGTCTCCACATGTCTCTTTCGAAGTGCCGATGGCTGTTCCAATCGACCTGCGATTCATTATTCGGTTCATTCGGCCACCAACACCATGTCAGTACAGTTTCTGCGCCTCATCTCTTGTTGTGTACAGGGAATATGACAATTTCACCACTTAGATAAGCAAATATGCAAATGGCCGCCATCATACTGTGTTGGAAATGATGGGATATGTATGGTGTATTGTCGAACATCTATGCATTATGTTTCCTGCAAAGAAGAAAAAATTTATTTATTAGTATTACAAATTTAATTTGACTCATTTAATTATTTAAAGTGTTTACCTGCATTGTATTGTTTATTTATAAGTACTCGCGGAGGGACGCCAGGATGCCACTCAACCGGTGGTTGCTGAAAACCAGCGCTGTGATTTCTGGGCTTGTCCAGAGTCGCGGCATACGCTGAGCAACGACCGTTTTTTGCTCGGATGCGGCGCACAACTTACTTGTTAATTTATGTTTTCGATTTTATTTTTGTACCTATTGTAAATTATTGTTTATTTTGTTTTTGTGTTTAATGTCAACTTGTCAATGACGGGCAGCACCGGACGCCGCGGTCGCACCATAGACAATCTGTCGAACTTTTGATGATGGAACTGTGTTCTGTTTGTCTATGGTGTGAACAAAGACTTGTGCCCGGTCCTGACATAGTCCTAGTGACAATAGGTTATTTAGTTTAGTTTTTAGTTAAGTTTTTATTTATTCCCTTATTATTTTGTGTTTTGTGCGTCGCTTTTGGGAAAATAAACGTCTTTTCTTTCTTTTCTTTCTTCTTTCTTTCTATTATATAATATATTATATTAAATCACCGGGAGCAAACCCGAGTAGAAAACTCTTTCAAAAACACCATAAAATAATATAATATAATATAATATAATATAATATAATATAATATAATATAATATAATATAATATAATATAATATAATATAATATAATATAATATAATATAATATAATATAATATAATATAATATAATATAATATAATATAATATAATATAATATAATATAATATAATATAATATAATATAATATAATATAATATAATATAATATAATATAATATAATATAATATAATATAATATAATATAATATAATATAATATAATATAATATAATATAATATAATATAATATAATATAATATAATATAATATAATATAATATAATATAATACCGGTAGTCATAGGAGCAACAGGAATAGTAGCTAAGAGCATACATAGATATTGTGATAAATTAGATGCAGGCATAAACATACATATAATACAGAAACAAGCAGCCATTCATACAGTCACCATCTTAAGCAAAGTACTGGGAGACACAGTATTTGTAACCACTTAGCAGGGAATCCGAACCTCCTTTTCCCTGAGGGTCTCAGGGCGGGAGCAAGGAAAAATCACCGGGAGCAAACCCGAGTAGAAAACTCTTTCAAAAACACCATAATATAATATAATATAGTTACTCAGATAAAGAAATAAAAATAGCAACTACACAAGAAGCGATAGAGAAATGGCGGGCCAAGCCGCTACATGGGCAATTCTGTAAAGCTGTACTAGAAAAAGCAAACATCGATAAAAAATATTCATTCAACTGGCTAAAAAAACAACCGATATCATCTTCACTAGAGTCTTCAATTTTTGCTATTCAGGATCAGGCTGTAATGACCAAGCAGTTCGAAAGAGACATTTTGAAAAGGCCTGTTGATGGTAAGTGTCGGTTATGTCTGTCGAAAGATGAGACCACACAGCACATCATCTCTGGGTGTGAAAAACTAGCTGGCACTTACTATATCAAGCGGCACAACAATATTGTAAAATATATATTCTGGGCATTAGCGAAAAAACATAAATTTGAAGCCCCTAACCTCTGGTGGCAAGAAGTCTTAACTCAGCCACAGATAAAAGAAAATGAGACAGCTAAATTAATGTGGGAGATTCCAGTTCAGACAGATGTCACAGTAACGCATAATAGACCGGATATAATATACATAAATAAAACAGAAAATAAAACATATTTAATAGACATAACAGTACCATCAGATTATAACATAGGGCCTAAAGAGATAGAAAAATTAAGCAAATACCACTTACTCAAAACAGAGATTACACGATTGTGGAACACACCTACAGAAATCATACCGGTAGTCATAGGAGCAACAGGAATAGTAGCTAAGAGCATACATAGATATTGTGATAAATTAGATGCAGGCATAAACATACATGTAATACAGAAACAAGCAGCCATTCATACAGTCACCATCTTAAGCAAAGTACTGGGAGACACAGTATTTGTAACCACTTAGCAGGGAATCCGAACCTCCTTTTCCCTGAGGGTCTCAGGGCGGGAGTAAGGAAAAATCACCGGGAGCAAACCCGAGTAGAAAACTCTTTCAAAAACACTAATATAATATAATATAATATAATATAATATAATATAATATAATATAATATAATATAATATAATATAATATAATACACATCATCTCTGGGTGTGAAAAACTAGCTGGCACTTACTATATCAAGCGGCACAACAATATTGTAAAATATATATTCTAGGCAATAGCGAAAAAACATAAATTTGAAGCCCCTAACCTCTGGTGGCAGGAAGTCTTAACTCAGCCACAGATAAAAGAAAATGAGACAGCTAAATTAATGTGGGAGATTCCAGTTCAGACAGATGTCACAGTAACGCATAATAGACCGGATATAATTTACGTAAATAAAACAGAAAATAAAACATATTTAATAGAATAACAGTACCATCAGATTATAACATAGGGCCTAAAGAGATAGAAAAATTAAGCAAATACCACTTACTCAAAACAGAGATTACACGATTGTGGAACACACCTACAGAAATCATACCGGTAGTCATAGGAGCAACAGGAATAGTGGCTAAGAGCATACATAGATATTGTAATAAATTAGATGCAGGCATAAACATACATATAATACAGAAACAAGCAGCCATTCATACAGTCACCATCTTAAGCAAAGTACTGGGAGACACAGTATTTGTAACCACTTAGTAGGGAATCCGAACCTCCTTTTCCCTGAGGGTCTCAGGGCGGGAGTAAGGAAAAATCACCGGGAGCAAACCCGAGTAGAAAACTCTTTCAAAAACACCATAATATAATATAATTGTTGGAGTGGTGGGATGGCAAATAATTAGGCCAGCAGTAATGTTGACAACGTTTATTCGTTGGAAGATAATTTAGGAAACTTTACATCTTAGTCGTGTTACGAATTACAAGCAAGCGACGCCATGACAGTTGGCAGAGTTAATAAGACACTGTAAGGTGGCGCTGTATGTAGCATAGTGAAAATCAAGTTTATAATATTTACCACAGATTACAACACACCTCCTTAAATTTATAATCTTGATCTTTTACATAGACAATATTACTATAGACATATACAGAACTACTACTAGGCACACTACACTACACTTTATATGCTAAATTAATTTTAAGCCCATTCTGTTTCTCAAAAATTTGGTCTTATCTAAACTTTTAGTTAACATGTCTGCTAAGTTAAATTCTGAATCAATTTTTACAATATCAATTATACCCTTTTCATAGTTTTCATTTATATAATGATACTGAACTTCAATGTGCTTTGAATTTTTAGTAAAATTTCCATACTTAGCAATCGAAATTGCACCTGAATTATCTTCATACAGTTTTATTGGCTTATCAAATTTAAAATCGAATGATTCACTTAACAAGTTTTTGATGAAAAGTACCTCTGTCACTGCTTCTGACATGGCAGTATATTCTGCAAAAGTTGAACACTTTGTTACTGTACTTTGTTTATGTGTTTTCCAAAAGTTACCAAATAATCTTATTACAAAACCTGTTGTAGATTTTCTATCCACATTATCTCCCGCATAATCAGAATCTACCATACAATCTAATAGTTCAGAGTTAACATTGTCATAGTATGTTAACTTTAAATCCTTAGTCTTATACAAATATTTTAAAATTCTCATTGCATATTTATAATGCGTCTGATCATAACAACTTTGATATCTGCTCAAGTAATTAACACTATATGCTATATCTGGCCTTGTGCCTGTACTAATATACAATAACTCACCAATTATATTTCTATACATAATGCTATCATCTACTTCTCTAGCTTGTTCTAATTTTAAATTTGTTTCCATTGGAGTATCATACAACTTAGTATTTTCCAAATTATATTTTACAGCCAAAGATTCAATATACTTTGTTTGACTTAAGGTCATTCTTTTCCTATCATTATTATAATCAATATCTATGCCAATATAACTTTTAATTTTTCCTAGGTCTTTCATTGCAAATTTTTCCATTAAACTAGTTTTTACCTTTGTTATTTTATCTTTATCTTTACAACAGATTATAAGATCATCGACAAATATTAGTATGTATATTGGATCTTTGCTCGTACTGTTTACATAGAGACAGTAATCATAATTACTTCTAACATAATTCGATTTTTCAATGAATTTGTTGAAACAATCATACCATATTCTAGGGCTCTCTCTGAGACCATAGAGTGCTTTATGCAATTTGTAAACTTTATTATCTCCAGTTTCATAACCTCTCGGTTGATTTATAAATACCTCTGACTTTACATAACCATTTAAAAAAGCTGTCTCAACATCCATTTGTTCTATAAATAAATTGTTTTTACAACTGTATGATAATAAAACTTTCAATGTTTGCATTTTTCCTACTGGTGAATAAACATTTTCAAGATAATCCTTTTGCTGAAATCCACGTACTACTAATCTAGCTTTATAAACATTATTATTTTTCCTTTTAAATACCCATTTAACATCAATAACCTTTTTGTCTTTTGGCCTTTCAACAATATGCCATGTGTTGTTTTTGTTTAAGCTATTTATTTCTGAATCCATCGCTACCTGCCATTGCTTACAATCGTGGGAGCTCATCGCCTCCGCAAATGTGTTTGGTACATTTGCATCAATGTAATTTACATAAATAAAATGTGATACTGGATTACCATATCTGGAAACTGGTTTTATCTTTCTTTTTGGCCTTTCTTTCGTTACAAGATTATCCCTATTGGTACTTAAATTTTTATCATTAACATTATCTTCCACAGTATTATTAGTAGAACTGGTTTCATTTTCATCCACATAATCTTTATCAATATCAGCTTTAACTTTTTCATTTTTAATATTTGAAGTTATATTTTCCAAGATTCTATCCTTTTCATCATCAACTTTTTCTAAACAAATTAACTGAGTATTTTCCTCGACTACCTGTACATGTCTAGCATTGATTATTCTATTATTCAATAAAACTCTATAACCATTTTCATTATAACCCACTAGGACTCCTAGTTGGGCTTTATCGTCCCATTTACTTTTTCTTAAAACTTCTGGAACCCTGACATAAACTCTACTTCCATAAATCTTTAAATGCTCAACATTTGGTTTAATACCAAAAAATATTTCATAAGGAGTTTTATTCTCTACTGTATTAGCAATTGTTCGATTTTTTAAGTATGCTGCTGTTTTTATAAATTCGGGCCAATACCTTCTGTGAATTTTAGCTTCTCTCATTAAGCATCTACCAATATCCATAGCAGATCTATTATATCTTTCCGCTACTCCATTTAATTCATGGACATAGGGTGGACGTGGTAATAACTCTATGCCTTTTTGTCTAATGAAATTATAAATATCTCTATTTAAATATTCTTTCCCATTATCACACTGTATTTTCTTAACTCTTTTATTAAATTTATTTTCTACTAAATTAACAAACTCTATAAAACAATTTACAGTCTCTGCTTTACTTTTAATACAAAAAATTCTAGTACACTTACTATAGTCATCAATAAATGTCAAAAAATATTTTTCTCCACCATAACCAGTTGTGTTATGTGGGCCATTTAGATCAGTATGTATCAATTCCAGAATTCCAGTAGTCTTAGTTCTATTATTTTCAAAAGGTACATTGGCCATTTTGCTTTCAATACAGTTTGAGCATTTCATTTCCATGCTTTCAATCTTATCTGGCAAACCTTTTACTAATTTGTTGCTTATCAACTTGTTTAAATATTGAAAGTTTACATGACCAAGTGCCCTATGCCATTTCTCTTTATCAGTTAATTTTATTGAATTTACATACATGTCATTTTTATCAATTTTTGAAACAAAACTTTTTATACAATACAAATTGTTTATTTTGTTAGCAACAACTATTAACTCTCTAGATTAATTATAAATTTTTGCATTTTCATGTCTTGCTACTATTGTGCAATTTTGGGTTATTTTTGAAACGCTTAACAAATTTTGTTTAATGCCTTTTACAAAGTATACATTTTTTAAATCAACTTGTTTTATAGTATAATAATTTTTGAAATGGACTTGAACAGTACCTACTTTGGTTGCTTTTAACAATTTACCATCTGACAATTTCACATCAATGGGATTTTTCAAATCTACATAATTATAAAAACATGTATCACTTTTAATAATATGATCTGTACACCCACTATCTAACAACCAATCTATCTCATTGCTGTTATCATATTCCCCTTCGCTACACCCTGTTATCTGATTTACTAATGGATTGCATACCTGAGCTGTCCATGACTCGGATGCTGAGCCGTCTTGTTGAGTGCTTGACGACTCACCTCTGGGATGACCGTCACCTCTGGGGACACTTTGACCTCTGCCAGGGCCGCAACCTCGATAAAATCCTCTGTTGAAACCTCTTTGTTTACCTCGCTGGTGTTGACTGGTTGGACCTTGGTAGCTTTTCTGACCGTGCCAGCAATCCTTCTTCAGATGGCCGGTCTTTCCACATACATAACATTTTGCTTTAGTTTTTGCTGAGAATGTGCTCATATTGCTTTTCCTGTCTAGATCACTAGTGGTCATACTTTTTTCTTTAATTTTAGATTTCACATAATCTACTGTTCTTTGTTCTTCCGGGATTACATCAATAAAATCTCCAATATAGCTGTAGTTGGGAGGTAAAGCTCTGAGTAAGTACCTCATCTTCTCAGGTTCACTTATATTTCCACCAGCCGCTTTAAAATCATTGATTGTTTTCTCGAACTCAACAAAAAAATCTTCTATTGTATTGTAATTGTTTAATTTAATCTCTTCAATTTTTCCCCTACATATTATTTGCATTGCGGTAGACTGTGTCAAGTACATCTTGTCAAACTTTTTCATAATTTCGTAAGCTGTTGTACATTCACTAATATATTCTAGTTGTTTATCGGAAATCGTGCTCATTATTATAGTCCTTGCTTTTAAATCCATTTTCTTCCAATCCGCCTCTAATTGTTTAAATTTTTCCGGCATCACGCCAATGGCGGGCTCGTTACATTCTTTGTATTCTAGCAAAGTTACTAACCTTAATTTCCAGCTTGAATAGTTTACCCCATCAAAAATGGGCATCATTATGTCTTCTACTTTTGCTTGTTTAGCCATTTTGGTGATGATAATCTATTTATAACGTATTGTTCCTGGACTTCTAATTTTCACGAGGCGCCAACTACTTTGCACGTGGCCTTTTTTTTTGAACTTACGAAATTTCACTTATTGAACCACCCAACCACGCTCTGCTACCATGTTGGAGTGGTGGGATGGCAAATAATTAGGCCAGCAGTAATGTTGACAACGTTTATTCGTTGGAAGATAATTTAGGAAACTTTACATCTTAGTCGTGTTACGAATTACAAGCAAGCGACGCCATGACAGTTGGCAGAGTTAATAAGACACTGTAAGGTGGCGCTGTATGTAGCATAGTGAAAATCAAGTTTATAATATTTACCACAGATTACAACAATAATATTCCACACAACTATCACACAACGCCATCTAGTCCCAAGCTAAGCAGAGCTTGTGTTATGGGTACTAGACAACTGATAAACATACTTATATATTTCTAAATACATACATATTATAGATAAACTACACCCAGACACAGAACAAATGATCATGCTCATCACACAAACATTTGTCCTGGGTGGGAATCGAATCCACAACCTCTGGCATAGCTGTCAGGGTCACTAACCACTAGACCAACAGGCCAGTCACATAATATGAGTATGAGTAGTGTTCATTCACCAGGGTCCAATTGTGAAGGGGATTCCTGCATCACATTTAAATCTTTAAAGAGATTGTTTTTTAAGACAAATGAGAGGTCAGCTTATACAACACAAGTAGATTTTGAAGATATTGACAGTGACCATATCTTTAAAGATTTTGAAAACAAAAGGAGTGATCCAAAAATAAGAGCACAAATTGATTATGTGACTGAATATGTTCTGCGCAAATTAAAAATAAGGTGTAGTTTGTGTAGAGAGTCATTATATAATAAAGACATTGGTGAAAGTGCTATAAAGGTTAGGGAATATTTCAAAAATAAAAATTGCCTCACATATCCATCACTTTCATTGATAAAGTGCTTTTCAAATATTCACGATGTGGTCATGGGTATATTAAGGGTAAAATCCGATATTAATAATATAATGCAATATCTGAAAACCATATTATCAATAGTGATTGACTACAGTTTTATAAAGTGCAATGAGCACAAAAAACAGGTAATTTTAAGAATTGAGCAAACAACTCTTAACACATTAAACGCCGACTTAAATTTAGTGGTTGTTCCGTTTGGGCCGTGGGGCTCACCGGTGAGCGACAGCAATACTATCCGTTCAGGCCGTGGGGCTCACCGGTGACCGCGCGTCGGACTCGTGTTTGAACTCAATTTTCTCGCTGGAGGACACAGTGCCGGTACAAAACTATATTGAGCGTGCCCGGCGCGGCCCTGGAGAACAGTTTACGCATACTAGTTCGTTTCGACACTAATTTAAAATTTGAACTAAATGACGAAACTAAAACCGCGGAGTGGCACCACTTAGAACTCCTCATGAAGGAAAATCCAGCATACAAAGGTATTCGACTGGTGCCGAAATTAACCGAAAACCATATTGATGGTAAAAAAATTAGCAAAATGAAAGTAAAACATGCAGCTCAAGTATTTAGTCAAACAGTGGCGTCGAACATGGGGTACTTGGCAGGTTGGTACATAATTTTTTTTTCCCGACTGCTCGAGAAGGACGGTTAATTAGTTATAATAATTAATAATTTTCGACTTGCACGTTTTTTTATATCCACGCGTCACTCGTCGATTGTAAAGAAACTTTTTTTAATTAGTAAGAGTTTATCTCATAGTAGGCCCTATTTTAATTTAAAATAAAACATCCGGAAGGTATTTTTGATAGTTTTCCCACTGATTTTTCAATTGTTTTTTTTTTCTTTTCAGATAAACGAATTTTGCCAAAACATTGTAAACATACTGCAGATTTACTGCTAATTTTCGACGAGTTGTTTGATTCGGTCAACGGCAGTTACGCAAACAAAAAAAAGTTTGCGAAGCCTCTTTTACAATCTGTAAAACCAAATTCCGCACATCACAAAAAATGGATGGAATTAAAAAAAAATTGAAATCAATGAAATTCTACAAGGGCAAGTCTTCAGAAAATGTACCGACCTTAAATAGTTGGGTGTGGACGCTGGAAGGTATACAAATACTTGTAAAAAAACTAGAGAGAGAATACAATATTACGTCAGTTTGGATGCGGCACCTAAATCAAGATCCTCTAGAAAACTTTTTTGGCGCAATCAGGAGCCATGGGTGCCGCAATGTTAATCCTACTCCGGATGCATTCCAATCTGCCCATGCGGCGTTATTGGTAAATAACCTCTCCAGCGTTCATGCCCCGGGTGCTAATTGCCAAAAAGATTATTGTGAGGCCTTAGTTAACTTGGTTACAAATAAGGACTGCGAAGCCAACAAAGTGACATACGATATTAATTTAAATAGTATTTTAAATAAAAACGTGGTGCCTTTGGAGGACAAGACTGATCCCAAAATAATGGCTCCATTGAAATTATAAAAATTCAAAAAAATCCAAAAAAAAATATAAAAATTGCTCCCAATGTAAAAAAGATTTAATAGACGAAAACGAATTGGAATACATAAGGTACAGAGAATACTCAAAGAAACGTTGGCTTTGCAGTCCTACTAAGTCGGTAATCTCGCTAGTTTCTGCTTTCCAGGACATCGTTACAGAAGAAATAAAAGAAAATTTAGAAATTAAGAATATCGGAGAATATATCAAAACCCTTCTATATATTTCTGCTGATTTTAATTTTACTAAATGTAATAAACACAAAAAGGATTTACAAGAATATTTAACAAATTTAAGTATACGATTCTTTGTATTTAATTATTGCAAAACAATTAATAAAATTCTTACTGGAAAGCAAGAGTCTATCAGTGACGACACCGATAAATACCAATTAATGGCTAGAAATTATTCTAAAAAACACTGTAAAAGGCCTCATAGTGGATATAATAAATAGAATTACTTAATGATTCAGATTCAGATAAATTTATTTGCTCGAACATGTGTGTACATACAATTAAAAACAAATGCATGAAAGGTGATAAAAGTACATGGAGTTGTGCTAACATGTTTACCATATTGTCATGGTGTGCAAATATTAAATGTACAAGTTTGTTGTTTTACTTATTTTCTTAATGTATGGGCTTTATTAAATCCTTAATTATTGTAATAAAGGATTTAATAAACTTTTTATATTAACCATACATTGATTACTTTAAAATACAATAAAGAACAAGCAAATTTAAATTTAATAACCTGAGGACTAGGTAGGAGTAGGTACTATAGGTTCAAGGTTATACATACAAAGTTTCCTTCGAAAAAATCTACGTGGCGCTGATGTCTATTGCTTGAAAAACCCGTGAAGTTAGGTCTCTCTCTATGCCCATATAGAAAAAGTACTCTGTGGACAAGTTCTTGTGGCTTAGCGGTTTGATGCTGGATTGGCGACGAACAACATGTGGGTTCGAAAACACAGTCCACATAGTATTAGTTCCTTTTTTAATTAGTTGTAATGACAATCAATTAAAAAAGGAACTACAATATTGCTTGCATTATTAAAGAACGACCAATATGATTTACGCCTAATAACTTATCTTGTAAACAGGTAGGTAAATTAAAAAAACTTTAGGTTTAGAGAATTTAAAGGACATTGCTCGTCGTACATACATAGCTCGCCTAAGATCCAACAGGGAGGTGTATTTACTCTTTGGGTTTTAGATAATGTATATATTCGATTAAACCTAAATTAAAACAACGGACACTTTTGAGAATTCTGAAAAAATCAAAACACTTTCGGATTTTGAGGTTATAATTACGTCAATAAAAACATTCGGTATGTAGCAATAACTTAGCATTTATTACTGAATGTAAGTACGACAGATGCGCGCTTCTTGACATTGAACTATAGGAGTCGGGAGTCTTATGGACATGCAAGGGTTTTATTAAGGATTTACTTTTTCATTTTCGTGCGATTATAAAGTAGGTATAGCATATGTAGTACATACGTGCCAAGTGACATTACTACCAAATGTCAAATGTTGTCATCTGTTAATTCGTCAACTGTCAGTGTCGATATTATTGCTCGTTTCAAACAGCGCTTTCAATCAAGTTTTTTGATAAGGCTTATTATGGTTCCGCGACATCATAGCGGACTGTTTGTAACTAAAAATCATTATCGTATATCAAGTGTTGAGAATACTGACGCTTGTCTGTGTCAAACTCCTATTAAGAGTGCCGCCAAAGACTTGGCTGTATGAGCTATAATACCTTTGCCTATTAAAAACCTCAAATTGAACTAAAAAATAATAGAACTGTCACCGAGGATTATGACGGCAGCTAAGGACGAAAGTGAATACTTTTTAAAATGTTTTCGAAATTAAAAAGGGTCCGTTCTATTAAAATATAATTAACGTGTATTATTAAAAGAACTAGTAATTATAGTAAATATTTCATGCGTGTTGGTTCATAGGCCATTTTTTACAATGTCCTTTACCAAGAATGGTTGGATACGAAGTAAAGCATACATTTGCTTTGTGAGGTAGATAATAAATTCATATAAGTGACAAAAGTTACACATAACTCGTTAGCAATTTGGTGTAAAAAAGCATCATGTCGCAACTTGATGACTATACCAAACATAAAATCTTATTTTTACGTGAGCAGAATGTTGGAATTAGAGAGATTGGTCGTCGACTTAATATAGCAGTAAGTGTTTTTTTTATACCTATTTTATTTTATTGATTGTGATTAACGCGTAGTTTACTCCTTACAAGTTACAAACACGGTTCCAAAAATGTTTTTTTTTTGTTTTAGAGAAATACGGTCAGGCTATGGCTAAGACGTTATGAAGACAATGGAAATATTCAGCGGATTCGTCCAGGAGTAAAAGCCATCAAGTATAGTCCCGAATTCGAACGCCACCGGGCTATTGTTTCAAGCCATGTTGATAATCCATTTTTGCCCATTCGTGTAACCGCAATAAACCACAATATTTCAGTGGAAACAGTGAGAAGGCATTTAGACGCTGCTGGGATAAGGAATTATAAACCGGCACTGAAAATTGCATTAACACCTGCTCATCGCGAAAAAAGGGTCCGTTTTGGCCAGGAATATTTAAATTTTAATTGGGAAGAAAATGTTGTGATCTTCACTGATGAAAAATCATTTAAATCGGACAAAGATGGACGTAAAATCTTATGGCGAAGGAAAGGAGAACGCTACAATGAGAAGTGCTTACTACCTTGTAGAACCAGCGGTAGAATAACCCTGGGCTACTGGGGCTGGATGTCGTCTATGGGACCTGGTGAATTGGTGGAAGTTGGTGGTAGGTTTAATAGTAGTTTGTATTTGGAGATTCTGCGTGACGTAATGCTGCCGACTGTGCGAATTGCCTATCCAACATCACATATTTATTTCATGCACGATAACTGCTCCATCCACCGTGCAGGCATTGTGCAGGATTGGTTAGCTGCTCAAGAAGGTGTGACAGTTATTAATTGGCCATCTAAAAGTCCTGATTTGAACCCTATACATAATCATTGGGGTGAAATGGTTTTAAATTGGGACACAACGGAAGTGCGAAACAAACAAAACTTGGCTGAGATCGTGACTTGGGAGCACATGAGAGGCAAAGATTTGTGTTGGAATATGGTGCGCGGTATGCGTAGCCGCTTACAGCAAGTTATAGCAGGGGACGGTGCGCCAATCCGCTACTAATTAATCTAGTGTCTAGGCATTTTTAAACACACCATGTAAGTAAATGCTCAATGGATTGACTGTTAAACCATTAAAATGTTGCTGATTATGTGGTGATGTTATTGTTATAAATAGATTTTTCTATTTAAATAACATGTTTATTCACTACATATAGGCAGCTATAAATCTGTAAAGCATTTCAAAGAAGAATTCATTTTCTCGATAACAAACATTTAAGCATAAGCACACCTTTTTTAATGTTTATAAATGGTTAGATTTGATTATGGCATACTAATATAAAATGTATATTAATTTGGAAATATACGAGCATTTACTTACTTTATCTTAACTAAGTGTTTTAATGAAATAATAAACATTTTAAACTTGCAATTGTTTAGTTTTATTTCTATACAAACTGCTCTTTTAAAAAGACAAGACCCTACGTCGTCCATTAAAGAAATGTAAAATAAATGTTATGAAATAATTAAAAAAAAAAAACAGCTGAGCAAAAAGCTATATTTAGGTTAAACTTGGTTCGAACGTTAGATAACGATGAACATCGCACTACCTTAGTGACCGCAAGACCAACTCAACTCTTATAAGGCGCATTAAAATTTGATCTTAGTTGTAATTTCTAGACGCAATATTCTAAACAATTTAAGTAAGTAAGTAAGAATAGTATACTTTCATAAAGTTTATTCTTGCACAGCACAAGCAGCCAACCTTCTCCTCGTGCAAATAGATTATTTTGTATTTTAAATAATCACTCCATTGAGACATCATAATAAAAAAACAACCTATAAAATAGAAAATTGTAAAGAGACGTTGTTTTTGCAATTTAGTAAGGCAAGGTAAAATATGTTTGCGCGTAGTCACTGCATACCCTTAGTAGCATTTGAATACCAGTTTTATAAAATACATAAGCCTGAAACTGTTAACCCAGGTCAACAACAACTAACAACAATGCAGGCCAATAAAAGCCGATGTGTTACATTGTGTAGATGGGTGGTAGAGGTCGTAAATGGTCGCTTTAAGCGTGATTACAAATTATTCAGACAAGACTTTTTCAATGTTGCATCTAAGCATCTAATGACAGATTTTAAAATTGCTGCAGCATTCATCGACAGATTCCATCCGCTAATCACAGACAGGTCTGATGCTCCTGATATTATAAATAGAGTTAGGCAATATTTACACGCCCGTAATTATTTAGCTGAATATGTTGCTGAAGAAAATCTTAATAGAAGGCGGGTAATGTTCTCAAGAATTGATGCAAAAATGCCTGACTTAGCAAGTTTCCCTCAATTCACACATGAGCAATTAATGTTAGTGTCTCTTGGGCTTTATCAGGTAAAGCAAGCTCGTTCCTATTACGGAGAGAATGTTAGGAATAACGGCATTTACGAAGTGGAAGTGTGTCCAGAATTGCAAAATGCTCAAAATATGATTGCACAAGTGCGTGGAAATAGCCCTTATCTTTTGAGGGGGCGAATAAAATCACGGCACATAAGCCGTAAACAATATTTTTCATATATTTTGTTTGATAGGGAGCCATCCAGCCCCAATCCCTTGGATGCCATTTTAGGTTATTGTTGTAGCTGCCTCTCATTGCCGATGATCCTCTTGGCTCGTTTCTCAATTGACTCAAGGGCATCAAGCTGGTATCTGGCAGATCCATCCCAAAGATGAGAGCAGTATTCCATACACGATCGAACTTGCGCTTGATAGAGTTTGAGCAGCTGTTCCGGCGTGAAGTACCGTCTCACCTTAGCCAGAATCCCCAACTTCTTTGCAGCCACTTGAGCTTTTGCCTCTATGTAAGGGCCAAAATTGAGAGTAGATGTTAATGTAACCCCAAGAAGCTCAAGATGGTCGGTTATCGGCACGGTTTCACCGCGGAAAGATGGAGCTGGGCGGAATTGGCTCCTTTTGGCGGAAAATAGACACGCTTGGGTCTTAGCAGCATTGAACTTGACCAGATTGGCATCGCCCCAATCAGAGACCGCCTGTAGGGACACGTTCAAGCGCTCAACCATTGCCTCCCGGAGAGACCGGATCTGCGACCCACCAGCTCGTGCGTCGGACACGTATCTCTCAGCAACAGTGCTGTCGTCTGCATACCCAAAGGTACCGGGTTTAAGCAGATCATTAATATGCAGCAAGAACAGTGTTGCCGAAAGCACCGACCCCTGAGGAACCCCGGCATTAATATCCAGCAGTCCAGACGAGCAGCCATCTATGACCACTCGGATAGACCGATCCCTCAGGAAATCTGCGATCCAATCACACAAACCGGCGGGCAGACCGAAGGAAGGAAGCTTACTAATAAGGCCATCGTGCCAGACCCTGTCGAAGGCCTTCGAGATATCAAGGGAGACCGCCAGTGCCTCCCCGTGCTTCTCTATGGCCTCACTCCAGATGTGAATGGCATACGCTAGAAGATCCCCAGTTGACCGATTTCGGCGAAACCCGTATTGCCGGTCACTAAGGATATCATTCGCTTCTAGGTACGCCAGGAGCTTATGATTCAGCACGCGTTCCATAGTCTTACAGAGTATGGACGTTACCGAGATGGGTCTATAATTCGACGGGTCAGCTCGACTACCCTTCTTGGGCACGGGCTGCACGTTAGCTTGCTTCCAAGCCTTCGGCACTTTTCCAGTCTCAAACGAAAGGCGAAATAGGCGTGTCAAGATCGGAGACAACTCAGGCGCACAAGTCTTGAGTATACTGACTCCCTCTGCATTTAGCTGGCCATATCCAAAACCACCGTGAACACGTCCGCACTCTCCAGCAAACTGACCTACGTGACCGTTGAGATCCCCCCCAACCAAAACACCTTCGGAATTCGGAATAGCGCGTAGTACGTCCTCGAACTCATCCCAGAAGGCCTCCTTTTCAGACTCACAGCAACCAGTTTGAGTAGCATAGGCGCTGATTAGGTTCGTTACCGACCCTTCGATCAGCACCCTAAATCGCATCAACCGGTCGCTGCATCGGTCTACTTCAAGGAGTCCATCCTGAAGGTCCCTAGACAGCACCACGGCCACTCCGCCCCTGCCCGTTGGTGATCCGGTGTACACTAGCCGGTACCCCTGCCCGATGTCACGTGACTTATTTCCCTTCCAGCGCGTCTCCTGAAGGAAGGCGCACTGGACCCGACGCTTCGCAAGTACGTCCGCGAGTTCTCGGCAACGTCCGGTTAGGGAGCCAATGTTCCAGGTGGCAAAGCGGAACTTCTTCTTGGGTACTATCCTCTTTAGCCGTGCCCGTACTCGACACGGTAGCCCTAGCCCACTTATCGCAGGTTTAGGGCGATGTGCCTGCGCGTCGTTATGCGGCGACGCCCTAGCCCGAGTACCCGTTTTCAACTTCTTGTCCATTTTATTTGGCTGAAGTTGGTTTTACGTGGGGCGACCAGCCTTCTGACCCCCACAACCCTACGAGAGGGAAACCAGGTTCGCCAGAGCCGTCCGTCCAACGGTCCACCAGCATTCATGTTTTAATAATGGTACGGAACCCTCAGTGCGCGAGTCCAACTCGCTCTTGACCGGTTTCGATAAATTAGGAGCCATTCCTACGTTTTATCTCTACGCGAGCGCGATTCACAATGAAGCTCGCCCGTGATGGAGCTTAGATTACATCCGTGTAGTCGAAACACAATCCGCGGATGCAATCGTGCCTCCCTCCAAGGTTACCTTGGATAGGATTGGATGGAACGCTAGATTACATCCGTGTGGAACACGTTTAATGCGTAACGTGATCGACATTATGACACGCGGCATGCAGCTAGAAAAATGGTGTCTGCGATAATAGGTAGTGACTGTTGACTTTTACAGATGACGATTCTGGCAGTCGCGGGTATTTTTTATTTTAGTCTGATCTTCAGGCTTGCTACAGATAGTGTTTGTCATATGCGTGTATCCAAACAGAGAGGCAGTTGTGTACCTAATGAGTAGAATAATGTCGAAATCAAAAACCACACAAAATCAATTAACACACATATTTTTTTGTCATTTTTTGTCGCCTGTTTTAGAGAAATGTAATTGTTGCGATTTATTTCTGTTTATTATATAAGTACTTTTCACATATTAATAATTGCTGTACATTTATGTATTCTGGATTGATTAAGGGCAGAATTAGGCCATGTCGTTTGCGTGTCTGTATTATTATTGTATTTGTTCATCAAGTCCTCGAGCACTTGTCTGATAAGCTCGTATAAATTGAATAAACCTTAATGTTACTGTCAGAGGGTCCAAATTAGTTTGTTTATAGGGTGGGTAAGATAATGTTGCCAAAAGACTGTACTTACGTACTTTTTTGACTGGCCACGGACCTACCGATTTCGAACCGAACCGACAGAAAAGAATTGAAATCGGAAGGCGAGGATGTTACACAAAATCCGTCAATACCTTTTTTTTTTTTTTTGTAAGGATGGGAAATCATCGAATGACTCCTCCCGCTCTGGGTGAAGCAAGAGGGAGTGTCAGACTCTGAGACGCGTTGAGGTAACGGGCAGGTCGCTTCCTCAAAGTAGGCGCCCACACCGGCGCCCCATAAAGGGCCATGGACCGCACAACCCCCGCGTAAAGCTTCCGGCAGGAGGCATTTGGACCCCCTAGATTGGGCAGAAGCCGCTTGAAGGCAGCCCCGGCTCGTCCCAGTCTGGGAGCCAAACGTCGGAAGTGTTCGACGAAGTTCCATCGGCTGTCAAGGACGAGACCTAGATACGTCATCGTCGACCCGACGCCGATGTGAACCCCTCCCACCGTTATTTGAGATCCCGATGGTGGCCTGTTCCGAGAACCATGGAAGCACATGGCTTCGGACTTGTGCAAGGCCACCTCGAGACCCAACTGCCGGATCCTCTCAACGACTATCGCAACCCCGCGTGTCATAGCGTCGGTCGCCGCCTGGTGCGACCTCCCGTGCGCCAGGACCAGCGTATCGTCAGCATAGCAGACAACGTTGGCGCCACCAGGGAGGTCGTCGCGCAACACCCAATCGTAGCCAATGTCCCACAGAAGCGGCCCCAGAACGGAACCCTGTGGAACACCGCACGACATCTCTCGCCGGTTCCACTCTCCCAGGTGACCGGGGTAGATGACGGCTCTGTCCGTCAAGTATGCCTCAACTACGCGACGGAGGTAGTTCGGCACCCGGTGATACCGAAGTGCAACTCCAAGGCAGGGTATTGAAGGCATTGGCGATGTCTAGAGACACAGCCAAGACGACCCCGCCCCGGGAAACCGCGTCCCCCGTCGAGAGGGCTCTTGCGCGCATGATGGCGTCCACCGTCGAGCGTCCCGTGCGGAAACCGAACTGGTTTTCCGCGAGATCCGGCCCCACCCTCACTAGGTGCTCGACGAGGCGGTTTGCAATTACTCTTTCAAAGAGCTTGCCCACCTCATCGAGCAGCACGATGGGCCGGTATGCGGACGGAGAGTCCGCGGGGCGCCCCGGCTTCTTAATGAGGACCAGTTTCCCCGTCTTCCAACGAAGTGGGAACTGGCCCCTCTCCAAGCATGCGCTTAGGAACCCTCTTAGTCGAGGCCCAAGAGCCTCCAAGGCCAGGACCCAAGCTTTTCCAGGTAAGCCGTCGGGTCCTGGGGCGGTATTTTTGGCCTTCAGCCTATTAACCGCCACTCTCAGGTCTACTTTAGTCACCTCAGGGGCATCGTCATCGTCATCATCAATGCAGTCCGCATCGGGCACCGCAGGTGGCGGAGCCATAGGCGGGGGAGTATGCTCCCCTCGCGAGGGGAATAGAGCGCTCACCACGTCCTCCACCAGCTGGAGCCAGAGACTCTGCGTCAAAGGGGGGGGGCAGGTGCGGAGCTTATTCCGCACCATTTTGTAGGGTCTACCCCACGGGTCCCCGTTCAGAGACTCCAGCATCTCCTTGCGAGCCAGATCCTTGGCCTGCAGGATCCCTGCTTTGAGGGCGGCCTTCGCCACTTTGTACTCCTCGTATAGCTCCGCCTCTCTGACCTGCGCATCTGGAGGGCGGATGCGGAGCCTGCGGTGCCTGGTGTACCGGCGCCGTGCGGCAACGCATGCCTGACGCAGCGTCACCAGCTCTTGCGACCACCAGTACACCTGGCGGCGGGCGCGTCCTTGCTTAACCCGGGGCATTGCCACATCATGACATGACCTCAGGACACGGCCTCCCGGAACCACTCCGCTTCGTCGTTGATGTCAGCAGGCCTGTCCGGAGGTGACACCCAGGCCTGCACGATCGAAGCTTCCAGGAGGAGCTCCCGGTCCAGCTGCTTCAGCGCCCACCGCGGACCACTCGGGGCCTGCCGGACTGGCGCCGTTGAGGTCTGGGTGGAGACGTCAAACCGGATATACCGGTGATCGGAATAGGTCTCCACCTCCTCTAATACGCGCCAGTCAATGACACGCAGTGACAGAGCAGGGCTGGCGAACGAAATGTCCACCACAGACTCCCCCTGCATCCGCACACACGTGGGGACAGAACCCCGGTTTAGGACGACCAGGCCTGCCTCCAGAGCCCAGTCTTCCACCATCCTGCCCCTCGTATCCGTATAACGGGAACCCCAAGCCAATTGCTTGGCATTGAAGTCCCCGAGAACGAGTACGGGGAGGGAACGACACCCGGCGACGACGACGCCCAACTCCGTAAGGGAGTTTTGGAACTCAGCGAGAGTTCGGTTCGGGGAGAAGTACACTCCTACCACGACAATCTCCCCGAACCGTGCTGCTACGCACCCCTGTCCTCTCCTGACGCCTTCGAGGGATGGGGTACCGGCAGCGGCCGACGAAATTGGGGCCACTGAGCCGTTCAGGTCCTCCACCCAGTCATCCCTGGGCGAGACAAAGTAGGGCTCAGCGACCACGGCGATGTTAATCAACCACTGTGCCATGCTCTGGACCAACAGGTCTTGAGCGGCGGCGCAGTGGTTGATGTTCGCCTAAAGGAAGCGTAATGGAGCCGTTATTGGCACTCCATTTCTGCTTCCTCCTGAGTCCCTTGTGACTCACTCGCGACAACCGAAGCGAATTCGGTGGCAGTGACGGCGGTGGTGGTCGCAGCAGCGGCGACAGCAGTGGCGGCGGCGGCGGCAGGGACGGCGGCGGCGGCAGGGACGGCGGTGGTGGAGGGCTTCTTTTTGCCCCCGGCTTTGGCGGGTGGGACGCAGGCTTTGCCCCCAACCCAGTGATCGGCCGGCTTGCCAGCTGCCGCCACATACAACGCAGTGCGGCTTGGCGTTACACGAGCCGGCCTTGTGTCCAGGCTGACCACAGCGAAAACAAAGATCGCTGCGGTCCACCTCCGAGGTGCACTGGACTCCCACATGGTTGCCCACTTGGCAGCGGAAGCACCTCAGAGGTCTGGGTTCCAGCAGTTTGACCTGCGCAGATACCCAGCCCACCAGGAGTCTTCGGCCTTCCGAAATTTTCTTGCCCACCGTCACGGGGCAGCTCACCACGACGGTTCGCATGCCCGTGTGGTCAGGACGTATGGTGCCTGCCTTCACCTGCTCGGCAGAGCATCCCCCAGTCCTGACGACGGCGGCCACCACCTCCTCCTCCGTGACGGAGTCGTCCAGGCCTATAATGCGTATATCAACGCACTTGGTGGGCCTATAATGCGTATATCAACGCACTTGGTGGGCCTGGACACTCGGACCTCGTCCGCACTCAAGGACGCTCTAAGCCTTTCAGCCAGAGCGTCAGCGGTCGGGCCACTGGCTGCACCGGGGATCTCCAACATCCGGGCCCCAGTCATGGTCACCCTGTGTCGGAGGCCCCCAGTAATGCTGAGCTCCTGAAGGTTCACCGCCTCCCTTGCCTTTACGAGCACTTGGCTGTACGTCACGCCCTTCTTCTCCGCGTCCGACTGTAGTGTGATCACTACAGCTGCGGTTTTTGGGGCACGGAGCCTGGCTGCGACGCTTCGCTCTTTTTGTCGCCGCCTCCTCTCGCGTTTCTTGGCCGCCCTGGTTGCCTTTCTCGCCTTCTTCAACTCTCCAGCTATTTGCCATCCAGCTTCGGCCGCAGGAGAGTTTGAAGACGGAGGCGTCTGCTGCACAGCTGGAGCTGGAGCTCGTGCTGCCTGTGCAACCATCCCACCTTTCTTCAGCTTGGTCTTTGCCAGTCCAGCCCCTCGGTTGGCCTGACCAGGTGACCCCGGTTTGGCAGCCACGGTTGCCGCATACGAGGCCGCCTTCTGCTGGCCCGAGCCCGTCTGATTCGCCGCTAGTGGGGGGCGCAATACGATGCCCTCCAAAGTGGAGTATCGTGCCTGGAACTGCTCCTGGAAGGTAGCCAGCTCTTGGCACACCAGGTTCAAGAGCTTGTCCTCCGCCAGCATGGCGTGGCTTTGCCCGCCTTTGCTTCCCCCTTGAAGCGCCTCGTTTGAGCCGGCCCCTCGAAGCCCGGCCAGGTCTGCTTGGAGCTTCTTATTCTCCTTTTGGAGAAGCTCGGTGGCTGCTGCCAAGCGGGCGATCTCCGCCCGCAGCCTGGACAATTCGTCCGATGGAGGCCCGCAGCAGCAGTTGGCCTCCGCTGCCGCCAAAATGGAGGCTGAGGCCGCACTTATAGCCTTGTTTTTAGAGGACTGCGACCTCTTCAAGGCTACATCGCGGATCGCGGCCTTCACGACCTCCGCAAACCTAGCCTTACGCTCCACATCGGAGCCAACACCGGTGTTTGGCTCATCGCCGGAAGATGCCAAGGGAGCCCTCCGATCGGTCACTCTAGGCTGGCGCCCCTCCTCGACGAATTTTGAGGCTCGCTGGGCCACCTCCTCGGAGGCGAGCACCCTCCCTTTACCTCCTTCTCGGCCCTTACCCCGCCTACTGGTGGGGATTTTTCGGGCCGAGGCCATCTCGTTTGAAGACGACCCCTGGTCATCCTCCTGCCGGGGCCGCTTTCGAAAGAACTTGGGAGTTCCCAGCAGCAGCCCCCACTCCCTCGCGTCCAGAGCTTGCCGAGCCGACGTCTGACGCAGAGTCCAAGTCTGACCCGGCATCTCCTTGACGCTCAAGACCGCGCAAGTCCTGGTCGGACATATTTGGATCCTCTATCGAGGATCGGGAGCCTCCTCGGCTCTTGTTGCCGTCGCCGGCAAGCGGTACCTTCACAACTCCTCCTTTCTATTTCTGGGTTTTTAGAAATATTCATATTGATCCCACGAGTAGTAAGGAAAAAATGTCCACCCAGGCAGAGCCTATTTACCTGGGTAAGCCTACATACTGCAGAGTGCGGCAGGTGCTCTACAGGGGAAGCGCTCGCGACTGGACTCCCTCCAGCCATTCATCCTCTCACCGCGCTTCAAAGCTTAGGATTAGGTGGTTTTTTATCTTAGAGGTAGCCTTCCTCTGGGCCAGGCGGTCAAGCCAAGCCCCCGGCGGCGGCATTAAACATGCCTCCGTTCGCTGTCCGGCCAACCCAGCTCAGCGAACCCGCCGAAAATTCTCTCCTAAAGGAGAGAAAGGTGCGCCACTTTGGTGCGCCTGCACCGCGGTGGCATGGTCACGTCATCTGTCGATCGATTACCGTCGATCAATCAGGAGCAACCACTTCCCGGTATCTCTCTTGGTCTGGTCTCTCACTCGGACCTTTCCGGCATGAGTAACTCTACCGGCAGAGCTCCAAGATCATTGAGACACACAAGCCCCACCACGACGACAACGTGGAGATACAGTGGTGGGGATCCGCCACATACCTACCAATCCGACCTATACAAGACCAGCAGCAAGCAATTAATATAAGAAATGTACGATCCAGTATACAAGATATGGCTCACGAAATTCGTGGAAAAATCTCTAACGAAATAAAAAATAATCTACTTGCACTTAAAGTAGACGTTGCATCTATTAAGTTGCGAAGATTTCTGGGACTAAATATACAGTATGTTGTGGGTAAGTTCCTTCAGAATGATTTTGAGACTATTTTGTATAAAATTTTTTAGATTTTTGTAAAAAAAATCAGGGTGATGTAATTCATGCTCTAGATTAAGGGAAAAATATTTAAAAAATCCTAGTATATATAAATAATACGAAATAAATAAAAAATTGTATGATGGAAATATCCACCATCATGCAATTCTGCATGTTTAGCTCAGTACTAAATTAATAAAACTAGAATATCCTTGTACATTGTTTATTCTTGGTGATAATTTAGAAAACAATTATTATTCTTATTAAGGCAAAAATTAACTCCACATTTACTGCATGATATTGTGGAATAACCTTTGCATTTAGGATATTTGCACCGGAGTGACCCACCTACTTTTGGCCAATGTTCAGAACCATCCCTCCTTATGTCTTTTGGAGGTGGAGGAGCTGGAGAACCTTTTCTTTTTTTTGACAGCAATTCTTCTTCTAGGGTACTGCTGCTAGGACGCCCTCTTCTAGCATCTTTGATGGTTCCTTTGTTGCAAAGCACAAAGGCCAATTCATTTCTGAATTGGCTCATTGTAAGCAGACTATTTTTAGGTTCACCCCTTTTCTGAGCATTTTTTTTATAGACAATCCAAGCATTTATAACTGCAAGATCAAATAAATGAAAAAAAATACGCAGTTACCACTTTTTGGACCTCAGTGTTATGTGATTTCTACCCAAATAGCTATCCATGAGGTCTACTCCTCCCATGTGTTTATTGTATTCTTGGACAATAAATGGGCAAGTAATATCAATTTTTTCTCGTTTTGCCTTGTCATACCTGTTTACTTTAGCCACAGGCAATGCTCCAGCATAAGTAGATAGTAGGGTCACTACCTTATTATCTTTCCACACTACACAACTCATATCTATACCATCAAGCATAGAAACTCTCTCTTCATAACTACCTCTGGGCACTGATTTCTTCATGAAATCTTTTTTATCTGGTAATTTATTATTTGGAATCCTGTTTTGTTGCACAGTCCCCACAGTATGTATTCCTTCTTTAGCTAGAAAATATACCAATGGCAAAGAGGTATAAAAATTATCAAAGTATATTATGTGGTTTAGCCTTCTTGGCACTCCCCGAAGCAAACGCACTACAACATTTCCTGTTGCACCAAGATCTGGTTCATCGGAGAGTTTTTCTGAATTCTCTTGTCCAGAATATACCTCAAACTTATGAGCATATCCCATCAAATCACAAAGAACATATAATTTGAAGCCCCATTTGTGGGGCTTATTGGGCAGATATTGTTTTAAGAAGTGCCCTATTTTTGTTGAACACATTTGTTCATCCACAGAAAGTCTTTGGTCCATTGGCACTGTAGCAAACCTCTCATTGAGGTGCTTGATTACAGGGCGGATTTTAAAAAGCCTGTCATGTTTTGGATGGGCTATAGGTTTATGAAGTTCATTGTTGTTGAAATGCAATGATAATTTTATTTTTTCAAATTTGTTTACTGGCATTGTTGAAGAAATGGGGTCATAACCAAACTTTGGTGACCAGTAAGATCTTGTGCTAGGAAATTTTTGTACTGACATGTATAGCAGGATACCAAAGAACTTGTATAAATCATATTCTGTAAATGTTATAGATGAATTGGGATTACTTTGTATTATATATAAATTTGTTTGCTCCACTAATATATTCATAAAATCTTTCGTTATGAAATGGTTGAAACATTGATATGGGGTTTCCAGATGTGATATTTCATCTGGAGCAGCAGAACTCCCCAAGAAAGTAATCTTATCTGCATCATACACAAGATTCCTTTTTTTCCATATCAAGTTTCTTTTGTCAAATAAAAAACTGGATGAAGACTGCAAATTGGATGAAGATTATGAGTGTGAGGGTTCCTGGTCTTCTGTGGTGACCTCTTCTACAAGAGGAGGATCAATGTCAGCAGTTTCATCTTCCACATCATCATTATCATTTTCCTCCTGCAACACTCTTATAATTTCATCAGCATCACGGTACTCATCGTCGGAATCTTCGTTATCAAGGCCATCTTCCGAGAGCCAACCGCCTTCTAACTGACTCAAATAAGCTACAATGTCTCTGTCTTTCAAGTTTCCCTACAAAAAAAAATATTACTAAAAAACATTTTCGCCATACATTACAAGTGAAGTTATTGCATGGTGATGTAAATTTCTGTCACATAGTTTTGAGAAATTTATTCAGGAAATTTCAATATAAATTGCACATAATTTAACAGAAACACTAAAAACAAACCTTTTTTTCACTCATTTTCACTTTTATTAGTGGATAAATCTCAGATTAGTTTCCTAAAACAATATATAAATTCACTCGTTTCTTCGAATCACAACAAACAGCTGAATGACAAGTTCAAGGCCTTGTTATTGACAGTGAAGTCTGTTTTTTTTTGACAACTGCGTTTCGTTTTATGCCTTGGTCGTGTAAAAAGTTGCCAGCAACAAACCATTTACAGTACGCCTGTTTGGTGTACTTTTTTTTACCACTAAATGTTTGTGATGGAAATTTCCACCATCATGCAAAGAAGGGTTAAATCGTTGTCCTGTAATGGAAACTTATACAATTTTTTTTTGTTTTTAAAAACGTCGCCCCATACTAGGAATTTCGCCTGTATCGTGTGTGCGTTTCAACATGAAATATCACATACATCACAAACATCCAGACTCGAAACAAACATCTGCGGTGAACCCTTTTTTTGTCTCGTGAAAAAGGAAATCTCATATCCACCCTGTATATATCTTTTTTTTTGGGGGTCAGATAGCCGAGTGTGAGTTCTAAAATATTATTATTATTAATTTCTTGATTATGAATCGTTGGTAATTCATATTCAATAAAAGTTTGTTTTTCATCTGTAAAAGTTAAAATTTGTGTATGTACCTACATACAAATGAATAAAGTTGTAATTTGTGAACTAAACCTAGGCCTGCAATTTAGAACTCCTAGCCCTCTGAATAACATCAACATTAATTATTATGGGTACTTGCGGAATAATTTATTGATTATTTTATTTTTGTTATAAAAAAATCTTGAAAAATACTATTTTCAGTGTGATTTATATTAAGCATATAATTAGGAGTCGTGGCATTGTTTACTGGTTAAGTACAGAAATAAAACAATTTTATTTAAAACAAAAACCTTAATGATCACTTCAATTTGGTCTGTATGATAACCTTTTACAGTGTTCAAAAAGTTTAATATTTTTACGTAACATCTTGTACACATACACGGTGAGATATGCTTTAATTCCTCTTTAATGAGGTCTGCAAAATGGTCATTCCTTTGGTCTACTTCTACTTTTGAATGTTCTGAACAAGACAAACATATTTTATTTTCTTGTTTGGACACTTCTGCTTTAACATTCTTTTTTTTCGACGTAGGTACTCATGTTTGGTTTTAACAAAGACGGAGATGAAGGGCGCTCAAAATCATCATCTTCTGAGTCTAAAGGTGAGTTGCTTCGCTTTAATCCTGAAAAGAATAAGTAAATTAAGTAAAGAAAGGACGAAAGCTAGTTAAAATGAAGTCAACATTATTAATTCAAATAAAACTCACCTCTGTTATTCATCCTTCTTTGCCTATTTACAGTCCTTGTATCAACTGCACAAAGTTACGAAATTTGGTGAAGGAAGACGGTGGCGGCGACGTTGCGAACTTGCATGCGACTTGATGCGACTATTTTGTAACTAAATGACATCGCAACGTCTTGACCGTGCTTGTGAGAGTGGCGGGGGCGGGGTGTTCAAATTTGGTTTTAACCGGTTAATTTTCACTTTCAAAACCAAAATTCATGAAAAACCGGTTTCCCGCAAAAACCGGTAAAGTGCAAACCTTAACCTTAATCGATTTCGGTTTGGGGTCAATGACCGTAACCGGTTAAGAATTTCAACCGGTTTCCGAGCCCTGGGTGCCGCAGTCCTGCGTCCTTTAAACGTCGACGAACAGTGGTCATACACACTCTCATATTAGTGGCGATATCTCTGATTCGCGTAAACCCATCATTTCTCATCCTGTTTGCAATTTCTCGATTTTGCGTAGCTGTTGTGCAACGAGGACGACCGGACTTTCTTTGTGTGTTCACGTGACCCTCATTTTTTCATCTTCTTGTCCAAAGGTGCACAGTATTTATCTGAAATGAACAATTTAATGTATATTTATCATAATTTATTGGATATATATATATATATATATATATATATTGTTACAAATAGAAACACAGAAGGGTTTTTTAAAAAGATTTTAATGGCCTTCGGCCAAACAAATTACAATTTAAATAAGAAAGCAAACAAAATAAAATATTTGAAAATAACGACAGTCGCTAGTGATTCGGGCAGAGGTTCCGTACGCTGTGATGACCGACGATCAAATGAACGAGTGCCGCCAGCCACCTTCCTTATATAGCCCGTCGTGGTGTGGCTATTCTTGATTTAAATTTTCTTCTAATACGGCTTCTCCTGACGGGGCTGCGTGCTCGAAGCCCTCAGCAGGAGCTCGAGGATGGTCCAGCAACACCCTCCGCGTCCAGCGGCTGTTCGGCGTCATCATCATCGGTATCTGTGAAGATACACACATTCTAAGAAACATACTCTTTTACATCGTTTATCAACAGCTGGTCTGAATTCATATAAGTGCAAAAGCATCAGATTATGTACTAATTAGCCAACCAAGCCACTCAAGCAATAATAAACGCTACACACTAGCGTTTCCAATCACATAGGTTTTACACAGGTCTGTTCCCACGCAACCGAATACCTCGCACATACTCTCGTGCGCAAACAGGGTTTACATCAGTCTCTAGCAGGTCACCCCAGATACCTAATAAGGGCTGGATTTACACAGGTCTGTTGTCGGTTGCGCCACCGACTCACCCCAGAAACCACCAGTGTCAGGGTCACCCCAATACCATGCGCACAGGCTTTACACGGGTCTTTTCCACTGAACACAACACATAACATAGCCAAAATAAATAAATCCGGGCTTGTTTAGTACATAATCTAACTCAAGAATAGGGAAAAGACTAGTGGGTATGTAAGCTAACAAAGCAAACATAACAGCAATCGTACAACAAGTACCTTCAAAAAATGCAGCAATAGTTTCGGGTGTCCATTCACCCTTCCATAACACCATGTATGCAGCAGCTGCCTGACTAGTCTTTCCATAAGCTCCAGCTAACAATTGGACCTCATATCTATCGTTAGGGAGGATCTTGGTAACTTTATAAGGGCCCCTCATACCGCTATCCAGCTTTCCGGTGCTTTGAGAGCTCTTAATCACATAGACTAAATCATTAACTTGAAACCTTTTAGGCGGACTCCTATTTTTATTGACGTAGGAGTCTTGTTTATCTTTGTTTTCGCGAATAAGCCCTTAAGCACGTTGCCGTCTTATCTCGCGAATTGCATCATGATTAGGATTCGAACCTTCGCAAGTTATATCTTTAATCAAAGTGTTTATTAAAGGTGTAGTGGAATCGGTGCCAATAAGGAGATTTAATGGCGAATATTGAGTAGTCCTATGTTTAGTGACGTTTAAAACCAATTGCAGTTTCCATAATATTTTAGACCAATCATTTTCGTTATAATTTACTTCAACTCTTATCATGTTTAAAATTGTACGGCAATAACGTTCTACTTGTCCGTTTTCCTGGTGCATTTCAGGGGTAATGAAATGCACTTCGATTCCATAATTAGATATCCAATTAATAAACTCATGGTTATCGAACATACGACTTCTATCACATACTAGTCTTTTAAAGGTACCGAACAATGAAATTACTTGGGTCATTACGCGCTTCAACTCTTTACAATCTTGTCTTGGTAAGGCATGAAGTAAACAATATTTAGTATACGCGTCAACTATGATAAGTACATGTTTATGACCATCACTTTCTCTCAGTGGTCCGAGTACATCCGCGTGAATTGTATCAAATGGTACCGGAGCCTTTTCCCAAGAGGATATTGGTTGCAAAGGTGCGCGTGGAACTTGCTTATGTGAAATGCACACTACGCAGTGCGTGACGTATTTCCTGACAAATTGTCTAAGATGTTGTAATGATTTTACTACCGCGAGGGTCTCCAGCTCATAGCTGTGATATTTGGATTCCGCACCAGCCGTCAACTTGCTAAAATAAGCAACTACCCGCCTACGGCCGTCCTTGTGTACCTGCATAAGGACTCCGCCGTAACCAATAGAACTGGCGTCTGTATGCAGCTCAGTTGTCAATTCAGGATCGAATATTGCCAAAATTGGTTCATTGGTTAAAAAAGAAATAATGTCTTGACGTGCATTTTCGTGTTCGTCACTCCAATTAAAGATTACTCCTTTTCTAGTTAGTGCGGCGATTTGCGAAGTCTTAATCGCGTAATTTGGAATATATCTTCTGAAATATCCTGCGAGGCCAAGAAATTGGCGAACCTGTTTGACATTACTCGGTCGCGGTGATTTAACCAATGCATCAATTTTGTAATTGCTCGGTCTAACCTGACCATCTCTTATTATCCTACCTAGGTATTCTATTTCATTAGTAAGAAAAGTACATTTCTTTAGATTTATTGAAAAACCTGCTTCAGTTAGCGTTTTTATAACCGAATCTAATAAAACGAGGTTTTCGTCAATCCCGTCGGTCAGTATTAGTACATCATCAATGTAGACCATGACCTTGCCATCCTCAATGAAGGATTTAAGCGTTTTTGTGATAGTTTTCTGATAGAAAATCGGCGCGTTTGCTAAACCGTAGGGTACCTTGCAATATTCATACTGTGCCTCTGGTGTAACGAACGCGGTCTTATGAATAGACTCTTCAGCAACTCGGAGTTGATGGAAGCCGGAAACCATATCTAAAGAGCTAAACCAGCGAGCATTACCTAACCTATCTATATAGTCGTTGATCAAGGGGAGTGGATGTCTAGTTTTGACAGTTATTCGATTCAGTGCACGGTAATCCACGACCAGAATGGTCGTGGATTACCGTGCTTCTTTTTTACCAGTAAGAACCATCCTTCTTTTTTACTAGTAAGACCGGACTAGCGTATTCGGAATCGGACTCGCGAATAATTCCTTTATCGAGCAAATCCTTAACTATATTGCGTACTTTTAATTTTTCGTCATGCGATAATTTGTAGGGTCTGTAGTACACTGGCACATCACTTGTTAACTTGATATGCATCTCACTATCTTTCACTGTTGTGGTCGCGGTACCACTTAAAAAGAATTCGGAATACTTGGTGAGGATCTCTAGTAACCGTTCCCTATCTTTTCCAGTTACCGACGTATTAACTTGATCGGACAAAGAAATCGTGTTTACTTGCATAACATCGTTTACGGTCACCTCACTATGAACTATACGTTGGCAATCACCGGTCCTAACATAAGTAATACCTTTTCTATTCAGTACGTCTGTACCGATAAGGACGGGTACATTTAAATTATTGCCACCTACAACACAAAAATCAATTTCTAATGTTATATCGCTAAACTCAACGGGTAGTGTTACAAATGATTCAGATCTAATTTCCGTACCGCCCAAGCCGCGTAATAACTGATTAGTAGGCCTTAATTGACACGGAAAATATTTAACAACATTTTTTGACATTAAGGAAACACATGAGCCACTATCAATTAGTACGTCTAACGGTATCCCCAATATGACAGCAGTGGTCACGTCACGATTTTTATAACTACCCGCAATTTCGCGACAAAAATTGACACCGTTATTATTTCGAGAATTTGTGCGTTCCTTAGCGAAACAAGTATCCTCGGAATGACCTATTTTTTTGCAAAACGAACACTTCTTCGGATCGCCACGAGATGTCGCCGGTAACAGCCTTATGACCAAATTGCTTACACTGAAAACACTTGACTGATTTTGAATCTTTAGAATCATATTGACGTTTTAATGGTTTGCGATTTGAGTTACTAGTATTGGAAGACTTATCAGATCGATCATTAGGAAACACTTTCTTATTATGGCTGTTAGAAGGTTTAACAAAGCTCGATAAAAACTCCACTATAGAATCAGGTGATAATTTAGCGTTGGTAGCCATAGCGCGAACTTGTGGATCTGCAATTCCACGAATAATAATAGCAGTAAGCAGCTCGTTACTTAGACCTTTAACTATGCGTAACCGTAAAAGCGATTTACGAGCATACTCAGCATATGTGGAGTATTTATAGGACTCTGTCCGCATTACATCATAAAGAATGTTCGCGACATCGACAGAACGTGGGCATAGCGCTTTTAGTTCTAATTTAAAATTGGACCACGTGCGAATATTGCTAGTCCATTGGCTAAGCCAGGTGCGAGATTCGCCCTTTAGACAATGTCCGACGCGAGCAAGGCATTCTCTGTCGTCCCAACAATTCGAAATACGGGCTCTCTCTACTTCATCACACCACGTGTCGAAGTCATGAACACTCGGATCAAAATCAGAGACAAAATAACGGTTGGATCTGACCTGAGCACAGCTGATAGCGGTCAAAAGACGCTCTGCAGCGTTCGTCACCACGTCTTCAGACTGCGTTGACCCCATGTTGCTAGTATGTGGAGTCGGCGGCGGCGTCCCCATCTGCGCGGACTCGAGCTCACGCGCCGTTGTAGGCGCCCCAAGCTCCGATACCGATGGCGTCGAGTTGGTCAACCCGGCGGCGCGGCTAGGGCCAGCGCTGGTCGTTGCAAGGGCTTGCGTCTCCACAGACGCACGGGGCTGGTCCTCCAACGCGCGCAGCCTCCTCAGGATCTCTTCCATCGGATTGGGCGAAGGAGTTCGCCCACGGCGTTTTCGTTTGCCGCGTTGATCGTTGGCAGGCATCGCACAAACAAACACTCCGCCCGAATATTAAATAACCAAACCACGTGGAGGAATACTAAGTTTCCCTTTATGAAACCAGAAATGTAGGCGTTCAGCGGCTTTTCAGCCTCGAATCCAACTTCTGATGTTACAAATAGAAACACAGAAGGGTTTTTTAAAAAGATTTTAATGGCCTTCGGCCAAACAAATTACAATTTAAATAAGAAAGCAAACAAAATAAAATATTTGAAAATAACGACAGTCGCTAGTGATTCGGGCAGAGGTTCCGTACGCTGTGATGACCGACGATCAAATGAACGAGTGCCGCCAGCCACCTTCCTTATATAGCCCGTCGTGGTGTGGCTATTCTTGATTTAAATTTTCTTCTAATAATATATATATTGGATATATATATATATATATATATATATATTGGATATATATATAGATAGGCTTGAGTTTAAACACCGCCGAAAAAAGTACCTATTTTACTACCAAAAAAGTTCTAAACGGTTACCAAAACAGATAAATGGTCACCAAATAATATTCGAGAAGTAGCGCTCGCCGGCCGCTGCCGCGGCACCGCTCGCTTTGCTCGCTCGGCTCGCGCGCGGTTGGTCACAATTCTAACCTAACCTAACCTAACCTATTTTATCCAGTTTGTAACCCCAAGCCTACATTTTATGGCAATCACAGTTGAGTTGGATACAATTTGGTCCATTTTGGTGCCTAGGCTTAGAGTCTTAAAAATATTATTTTTGGTGACCGTCTAAATTATACCCATATAGAAATACGTTATTACGTAAAAATGTAGCATTCAGAATATCCCCCTACGAATTTCTAAAACTTCGATTTTTTTTTTGTCTCTGTGTGGCAGGCGCAGGGCATTACCAGTATTGGTAACTGATTGGCACTGCTCCTGTCTATGGGCAGACGAGGCGCTTACAAATACAGGGTGGCCCAAAAGTCGTGGATCAAACGCAACTACGGGTTAGATGGGGTCATCAGCTGCAAAAAGTTGTTCTACGGGAGGTCCTTAAGGTCAACCCCTGCAGAGTTATAATTTATTTTGTGTTTTTATGGGAAATATGACTTTTTTTAACTAATTGTTATTAAAATTCGAAAAAATCTACATCCTGTATCTTTTTTATAATTTTTACTAGATTGGTACTGATGAGTCCTTGCGTTAGACATGCAATTTATGGTTGTTTATTGGGTGTGTTGAAGATAATATTAAGTTTTACGATTTATTTTTTTCTCAAATCATAACTTTTTATTTACTTCGGACCCCACTGTGAAAAAAAAATACTCTACCGAAAAGTGACCCTGTATTACAAGTTTTGGCGCATTTAATAGGGATTCTGAAAAGGTATTACACATGGCCATGAGTGGCTCTAATATCTTTCTAGGACGAAAAAACAAAACAACGATTGTGAAATAATTGTTTTATTAAGCAAAACATTTTACAATAAATGCTCAAAATTCCTGCCTCTGACCATAATACATAATCTGCATCGCCTAATAAAATTCCTACGTAACCTACGGAATGCACCTCTGTTGTTAGTAACTTGTACCCTAGCAAATTCGAGCTTTTGTCGTAGTTCTTGTTCGCTATTGTTCTCTCCTTGGTAAACTATTTCTTTAAAATAGCCTCAAAGAAAAAAATCTAATGGATTTAAATCGGGCGACCGGGGTGGCCACGCAATATGTCCGCCTCGACCAATCCACCGGTTGGGGAAGCGCTCGTTCAGATGATCTCTAACTGCTCGAGCGTAGTGAGGCGGGGCGCCATCATGTTGCAGCCACATTTCTGCTATTCTTTCTTCTGGAACTTCAGCTTCGTTAAGAATATGGTTTAAATTATTTTGCAAAAAATTTAAATACTGAGCACCATTCAGCCTTGCTGGCATTTCATGTAGCACCAACTGCTGGCCAATTATACCAGCCCACATGTTAATATCAAACAGATGCTGGAATCGATCATTTCTTATGATATGGGGGTTCACTCTGGAGTAAAAATGTAGATTGTGGATATTGAATACTCCCATTCTTCTAAAAGTTGACTCATCCGTCCATAAAACCTTGTTGAAGAACTGCGGATCCTCTCTGTGGTATCTTAGCATCTCTCTGCAAAACCGCACTCTAGGTTCATAGTCACTGGGCAGCAAAGCTTGCACCCTTTGCACGTGGTAGGCGTGATATCTGTTTCTGTTAATGACACGTTGCACCGTCGTCATCTAACCCGTAGTTGCGTTTGATCCACGACTTTTGGGCCACCCTGTATATCTAAATTTTACTAATAGTTTTTAAACTATGAAAAATAATAATTCTAATTAAAGGTTTAATCTGGACTAGTAGACTAAACTGACAGGTTTAATTTAAATGTTTCTTTAGTTTTTTCCAATTACCAAATTAACCAAATTACCAAATGATCTCTAACTGCTCGAGCGTAGTGAGGCGGGGCGCCATCATGTTGCAGCCACATTTCTGCTATTCTTTCTTCTGGAACTTCAGCTTCGTTAAGAATATGGTTTAAATTATTTTGCAAAATATTTAAATACTGAGCACCATTCAGCCTTGCTGGCATTTCATGTAGCACCAACTGCTGGCCAATTATACCAGCCCACATGTTAATATCAAACAGATGCTGGAATCGATCATTTCTTATGATATGGGGGTTCACTCTGGAGTAAAAATGTAGATTGTGGATATTGAATACTCCCATTCTTCTAAAAGTTGAGTCATCCGTCCATAAAACCTTGTTGAAGAACTGCGGATCCTCTCTGTGGTATCTTAGCATCTCTCTGCAAAACCGCACTCTAGGTTCATAGTCACTGGGCAGCAAAGCTTGCACCCTTTGCACGTGGTAGGCGTGATATCTGTTTCTGTTAATGACACGTTGCACCGTCGTCATCTAACCCGTAGTTGCGTTTGATCCACGACTTTTGGGCCACCCTGTATATCTAAATTTTACTAATAGTTTTTAAACTATGAAAAATAATAATTCTAATTAAAGGTTTAATCTGGACTAGTAGACTAAACTGACAGGTTTAATTTAAATGTTTCTTTAGTTTTTTCCAATTACCAAATGTTAGGAGTTATTCCCATAAAGAAGTTATGAATGTTTGCTTACCGTGACACCTACTCTTCTCATTATATCACTAACACTCAATCCGTCTTCATGCTCTATTATATGGTGTGCCATATTTTTAATCTATTAGTTCTTGGCTATAATAAATCAATGCAATAAATAACAGACGCACTTAACGCTAACAGTGTGACAAAAGCGCAACAAGTCAATATAAGTAGTTAATGCCCTAAAGATAAAAATATAAATCTACATAAAACTTAAGCTCATTCATTTTATGTAGGTCCGGCCACAAGGCCGTTGCCGCCAGGCATCAGATTTACGAGGCCTTGACCTTTTTCGGGCTTTGGTTTGGGCTGTCTCAGGAACTACTGGTTCGATTTGAAAATTTATTTCAATGTAAGATTATATTTCATTGAGGAAGGCTAAAAGCTATATACGAGTATCATCACGCTAAGACCAATAGCTGCGGAGCAGTAATGAAAATTGTGACGCAGACGAAGTCGCGCAGGTCAACTAGTAATTGAAATACAAGTTTCCAACAAGCGATTCATAACTACTATTTATCCCAACCTACTACAACACAAACACTTACAAAGTTAATAATAACTGTATTCATAGTAGCAGACGGAACGGTCCGCAAACCCTTGTTAGTAGAGGTAGTAATGTTTTTAATTACCTATATACAGCTTGAAATATTGTACGAAGCAATTACTGTTAAACTTTGGTTTTAATATATTGTAGCCGACTGGGCAAAAGCAATAATTAGCCGCGACCAGACCGGCTGAGCGCGGCTCGCGAGCCGCGCTCTGTCTTCCTGCTCGCGGGCCGTGGCACCCGAGCTAATTTGTGAAGTTCCTAGCCGGGCTCGCAAGCCAAGGTGAGCCGGTTTGAGCATTCAGTTTCTCTCCATATAACGATGGAAAACCACGTATTATTAGCTGCTACGGCGCTTATGTTGTCTGGATATATCATAAAAAAAAGAAAAGAGAAACGAAAACTCTGGATTAAAAAATTGTACCAAAACCGAAACCTATACGGTAACAGTTTGTTAAAGGAACTAACAATCGACCATTCAGTCTCAAATTTTACACGCATGTCTGCGGGAGACATTGAATATTTGTGCTCCTTAGTGGCTGTGAAAATACAAAAATGTGACACTAACTACAGAGAAGCAATAACTGTATCCGAAAGAGTGCTGCTAACATTGAGATATTTGTCAACAGGAGACTCCTATAGCAGTCTTCAATATCTTTTTAGAGTATCGAAACAATCTATATCAACTATAGTTCCAGAAACGTGTGATGCAATTATAGACGCCCTCAGTGATTACGTTAAGGTAAATAAAAATCATGGTAATTAAGCAATCAAATTATTTATTTATCTGCCTCATATTTAAATAACGGAGCTGTCACCAAAATTAAAGTCTGATGTTTCTGTAGTAGTAGCAGGAGTAAATTGTGTATTCTGCAGATTTTCACCGGAAGTTATTGTTGACGTGGTAGTGGGTGGTTATGTGTAATATCCTGGTATATACATCTGATATTTTTCCATGTCCGCTTCGTGAATAATAGTATTAATAGCATTTTTAACACATGATTGAGTGTAAGGATCGTATTTTCTGAGTTCATGTGCAATATGATTACCGAATGCTACACATGGATCATTTATGGAAGTTGAACTTTTCTCAATTATGGCAAAAGTGTCCTTCAATATATTGTCAAGAGAATCATTTTGTGCATTCGTATTCAGCCGTCTTTTCTTTCGCGATGGTTGTGGCGATGGCGATGGTTCTTGTAGCGATGGCGTGGGTTCTTGTGGGGATGGCGTGGGTTCTTGTGGGGATGTTCGGGTTGTTGTGATGGTCCTGGTTGTTGAGAAGGATTGCTCTGTAAAAATAATGTTTATTTTGTTATTTGCAGACACCGTCCACAGAAGAAGAATGGCTAGCAGTATCAAATGAATTTGAAATAAAATGGAACTTCCCACATGCTATGGACGGGAAACACGTAACTCTTCAAAGACCCATCAATATAAGTACTGATTACGACAACTACAAGAATTTTCCTAGTATAGTGCTCTTCGCTCTCGTGGATGCTAATTACAAATTCTTGTTTGTTAATGTCGGAAGTAAAGGGCATATTTCCGACGGCGGAGTTTTTAAAAATACGATTTTATATCGAAAATTAGAAAAATGTCAACTGAACATTCCTGAAGCGCAGATACTACAAATACCGTACATAATGAAAATACCTTATTTCATATTGGGCGACAAAGCTTTTATGCTTACCAAATATACTATGAAACCATTTGAAGGTAATCCAGAGGCGGTTTCCAAAGAAAGAGTGTTTAATTACAGACTTAGCAGAGCTCGCAGAGTCGTTGAAAATGCCTTTGGTATTTTAAGTTCAGTCTACAGAGTCCTTAGGAAACCTATCCTCCTAGAGCCAGAAAAAGCTACAAAAGTTGTCTTAGCAACTGTGTATTTATATAATTACTTACGAAGAAATAACTATTCTACTCCACCAAAATATTATGATAGATAAGTTGATGGTTCATTTATTCCAAGTCAATGGAGAAACAATATTCCATCTACAGCACTAATAACCTCTAACGGCCATTCCGCGCAGAGGTACTGTTAGTGCTAAAGATATTCGTCTACATTTAGCAACACATTTTGTAACAAACGGAATAATTCCATGGCAGCATCAATATTAATGTTCAACTAATTTTGAAAATAAACAAAAATAAAGGACTTACGTTATCTATTCCGCCTTCTTTTGTAATTACTGTGTCATCTTTATTTGACATAAAGTCAAAATATTTGAAACCAAACCACTTCGATATATAAATTTCGTCAGCACCTGTAACAAATATGTAGACGTTATAGGTTATTTTTCGTTTCCTATGGTGTGTCCTATAGTAAATGTTGTACATATTGATATTTGATAATGAGATTAACTAATCTAACATTCACTATAATTAAATAAAAGAATCCTTACCTGAACCAGTGATATTACTTTTACTCTGCTTTTACTTTACGCGTCGGTATGAACCTGTCAATTAGTCAAGTTTCTTTTTCAACTCGGGTATAGGTAACTTCATTTCCTTAGAGATCTTCCTCCAGCAATCTTCTCGCTTGCTTTTATTTAAATGATCTGGATCTTTCGAATCCCATAATATTTTGAAGCTTCCGTAAAGTTGTATTAAGCGAATACTATATTCTTTATCCATTTTTGATTCACTGGCTCGCGAGTGTCGTTACGTCCGTCCACACCGGGCGAGCAGCTCAGACTGAGCCGCCTTTGAGCATCGGCAAAAACCGACAACGCATGGCTCAGGGCCGAGCGGCGCTCAGCCAAGCCAACGTGTGCCCGAGGAAGCCCGAGCGCCGTCCACACTGGCCGAACTATTGGCTCGCGAGCGGGACTCGCTTGCCGCGCTCAGCCGGTCTGGACGCGGCTATTGAGTTATAATTTTGTATCGCATCAGCTTTTTTTGAACATTTGACAGAAGTTACAAAAAAAAAACAATTCAAATAGTAAAGTTTTTTAATTATATGATTTTTAACCGACTTCTGAAAAAGGAGGAGGTAATGAATTCGGATGTTTATATATATTTTTATGTATGTTCGGGCATAACTTTGTCATACTTCTCTTTTTGTTTGAAAGGGTATACTTTCGATGTGGTCCCACTGTCACCAATCAGAATCCTATGAAGGGATCCCATGGAAATCCGGAAAAGGGATCCCATGAATTTCTGAGGGAAACCCTCAAATTTTATAGGCGCACCTATTTATTTTAATTGACTTGGGTATTTTTTACAGTAACTCGTGCACCACTCGGAAAGCACCATTTACTGAAGTGGAACTGATGATGAAGACCACAGATGTGCATCGGAACTACTCAATTATACCTAAGTATTACATGGGTTGCGATTCGATTACTTTAATATGGTTGCTAAGTAATTTATGCTCGTCAAAATGCAGTGATGATGATGCCTTCACCATGGAGCTCCAGTTCTCCTGGTTTTTACTAGGAGAACTCCTCAACAATTAACGTCTCTGCATCGGGGAAAGCAATATGTTGTAAAAGGTGATGAGCAGTTGTCATTGGGCTGTTGTAACTTACACAAATTACAAACTGACCCACTTAAAAGTAAAAAACAAAATCTTTTTTTTCAATACAAAATACAACCGACTTCCAAAAAAAACACTTCAAAGTGAAAAATAACTTTAATTTTGGAAATCGGTGGCATAAAACTAAAACACAGATCCAAAGACACCGACTTCCAAAAAAGTCGGTTATTTTTTTTGTAAAAAAGTTTTTATTAATGAATATATGCTTTTTAGGGGTTCAATTGGATGAAATTTGGCATATATTAAATATGCAATTTTTTATCAAATCCAGCTGATTTTCCGTAAAACATAACAAATTAAATTACTGGGCTAATTAAAAAATAAGTATGGATGAATTATTAGCCTCATGATAACGTGGCCTCAGTTTCATCATTTAATTTTTTATTTTAACTGATCACTAATTTTGTAATTTTTTTTCACTCCTTAGTTCTAATGCGAATTGAGTTAATAACTTTTAGAGTCAAAACTGATCACGAATAATTGGCAGCTGTACTAGTAGTAAATATTTGGTATAATTTACAATCACATACTTTTGAATCACTTCGACGCCACACAGTTCTGACGCGAACTCCGTTCATTAGTGTTGAATTTCTGATTTTGATCATCTTTATTTGCTGTTGACTGTACATCTTTTCTATTAACTCCATAAGCTCGAGCAAGTGACAAGCCTTTTGATTTTCTTTAACTTAATTCAGAGTTGCAAGTCATGAATCCCGAAAACTTTCCATTTCCAGCTGATTCTGAACTTGCTGAAAATGGGTTTTTAATATTAAGTTTCTTAGCTAGTTGATATGCATTTTATTTTACATATTTTCTGTCAGGGGCAAATCCAACTTTTCCAATTTCTTTTTATGGACAACCAGTGTTTTTCATATTCTACAGAAAGTACTGGTTTGCGTCCTAGAGTGTTCTTTGATTTTCCTGCAGCAGTTGTTTCAATTGAAGTGAGATGAAGAAGAAGAGGCTTTTATTTTTATAGTTATTTATTAGCTCAACGTTACACACAACAACATTTTACATATCCACCATTGTACAGTACAACAATGTTGCCAGTGTACAAACATAAGGCTACCAACATGAAATATAATTGTTGCTATATTCGAAACACCCCCTCAACAGTTAAATTATATGACACTACCATTCATACTACTGGCTCCTGTACTATAATAACCACATAACATAAGATTAAAAATTTTAAGATAAAATCAAATTTCTAACTTTAATGAACAACTGTTTGCCTATTGGCTTTGTGAATAAGTCTGCAACATTATTGTTAGAATTTATATATTCAAGATGTACATTACCATTAGACACCTGTTCAACTATATACCAATACTTAATGTCTATATGCTTTAGTCTTTTATTACTATCAGTATTTCCAATAATCTACAAAACACTTTCAAGAGTTTTTGCAGGAAACAACCTTTCATAATAGCCAAACTGAATGCTATATACTCTACTTCACAAGATGACAGAGTCACGCAAGACTGCTTTTTTGTACTCCAAGAAATTGGACAGTTAAAAATATAGAAAATCTGACCAGATGTCGATTTTCGGTTGAACATCACCAGCTCAGTCTGCATCACTGTAACCTTGTAATTTTACATCATTATCAACCTTAATGTTAAAGACAAATCAATTGAACTTTTAATATACCTAAGTATTAAAATAATGCCATACTAGCACAATGTACATATCTGCTTAAGAAACCTACTGCGACTGCCAAATCGAGCCCAGTACAAGTAGCATAAAGCAAACTTCCTATTAAGATCCTACATTTTTTTTCAATATTTAGGTTTTCAGATTTTTCTCTTTGTAACAATTCAAAATTAAAATTTTGTTCCATAGGTGTGGCAACTGCTTTACAATTTGACATTTGATATTTATCAAGCAATTTTTCTAAATACTTTTTCTGATTTATTTTAGTAAAATTGTTTTTAAGATCTTGATTAATATTTATTCCTAAGTAGCAACTAGCAAGACCTAAATCTTTCATTTGAAAATTACAATTTAAGGCATTTTTAAGGTCATTTACTAACTTTTCATTTTGACCGAAATAAAGCAAGTCATATACAAATAGCAAAACATAAATATATTCATTTTTATCTCTTTTAGAATACAAGCATGGATCGTTTTGAGACCTTTCAAAACTTTCTTTCAACATAAAAGCATTAAATTTAGAATTCCAGTACTTAGGTGACTTTTTAAGACCATAAATTGATTTTATTGTTAGGTAACTTCATATAAAGAGTCTCATTGATTTCTCCATAGAGAAATGCTCCTGTAACATTCATCTGGTATACTGGTTTACCTTTCTGGTTTACTACTGCCATCATTGTCCTGAAAGTAGTCAGTTTTGCAACGGGTGCATATGTTTGATCATCACAATTTTTCTGTTCAAAGCCTCGAGCTACTACGCGAGCTTTGTATATAGTTTTACCTTCTATTTCCTTCACTTTGAACACCCACTCACAAGATTTTGTCCATCTGGAACTTCTTTTACTTCTTCCCAAATGTTATTTTCCTCTAAAGTCTTTAGTTCTTTCTTAATTCCTTCTCCCCACATGCATTTGTCAGGTCTTTTCATGGCCTCCTCATATGTGATAGAATCATCGAAGCTGTAGGTAGTGAAACTATAGTCCGTTTCATCAGAGTCTCTGTCCACATCGTAATCTTCCAGCCATTTCGGTTTTCGAGTAGCCCTTTTTGGTCTCCCTTCTGTAGTTACTAGTCGTATAGAAACAAAAACAGCAATCTGACATTTCACTAATTAGTGGTAATTAAAAAAAACGTGTCATTCTTTAATATAATAATAATAATTTATTTCAGATTTCTCCATATAAATTGTTAGTAACACGAAAATACTTAGAAACTAATGTTAGTAAACAAAACAAATGGAGTATGACAAAAGAAATATAATACAGATTTTGGGAGAATCCGACACCAGAACGCATACAACATGCTATTTTACTGCGTGCAGTCGTATCCAGCGCTCAAGCATCGTACAATCCCACCTGTCCGTCAATACGCTCAAGATGCTGTTGGAACTAGCTCGCACGCGAGTCAGGGTCGAGGTGCAACGTTTACGCATGATTGTCGCAAAACTGTCGACGTTGGCCTCGGCAAACATGCCGGAGGCACTGCAATACCGCGGCAGTCCCATCAGCATCCTAAACGCATTATTGTACTGCACCCGCAGGTCACTGTATGCCCTCTGCAAATAGCCAACCCACAGGCTGCACGTGTAAAAGGATTGACAGTATGCCTTAAAAAGCGTTACCTTTACTTGTGTTGTACAGCGTGCAAACCTGCGAGCCAGCATATTACATCGAACAGACAACGACCTACGCTCTCTCTCAATGTCAGTACTGTCCTTTAAATCCTCAGTGACCCAATGACCTAAATACTTAAATTTATTAACCCTTTTTAAAGGGGTACCATTTAAGACTATATCAGGTACATTTTCATAGTGCTTGGTACCTGATTTAAATATCATAAGCTCAGATTTGATTGAGTTGTATTTTAGGCCATGAGTGTTAGCATAAGCCTCACAAATCTTTATGAGCTCCCTCAACGCACAGATCGAGGGACTCAGCAGCACCATATCGTCAGCATAGCTTATATTGTTTATACAGACACTATCTATATGACATCCGATTCTGGTGCTTCTGAGCTCCTCGATCAGCTCATTTATATAAAAGTTAAAAAGAAGAGGGGAAGAGAGTCCCGGTTGCCTCACTCCGCACTCCAGCTTGTACTCATCTGAAAAAGTACCAGTCCATCTCACCTGATTTTTCTGTGTACTATACCAATACCTCAGTACAGAAACGATCTCCCTAGGGACACTGGTATTCTGTATCTTGTCCCACAGCTTGTCGTAAGACACTAGGTCAAAAGCTTTTGACAAGTCTAAAAAGCAGGCATAGACAGGAGTTTTTCTAGCTGTATAGTAATTGACCGTCTGTTTTAGCGACAAAATAGCACTTTCAGTTGAGAGACCTGACCTAAAACCAAACTGTGCGTCGCTCAACTTTAGGTGTGACTCTAATTGTCGCTCAATCAGACCGTCCAGTACCTTAGCTATAGTTGTAGCCAGAGAGATCGGTCTATAATTTGCGACCTCTGAAGAATCACCAGTTTTTGTTTTTAATAACGGGAATTACGATGGTATGCATCATTTTCTCAGGTAAATAAGAGTGGGATACACACATATTAAAAAATAAAGCCAGCACTCTCATATAATTGATAAGTTTATCATTTATGATTTAATTTGGTAAATTATAGGTTTGCATTTTAATTAAATATTACATTGGGTAGATTGCATTTAGAAGAAATTAATAAAATTTTAATAATTTTTTCAGATTGCTGTTTTTGATACTTACGTTTAAATATTGCTGGATTTGATTCTAAACAAACACCAGATTGCTGCTTTTGTTAATAGCTATGTCAAAGATTGCTGTCTTTGATTATAATAACGCAACACGTAATTTAGGGTTGTCACTCAAATTAAAATTCACAAAGATGTTTAATTTTTATTTATTTCACAAACATTTTTATTGTTTTCACAAAATTAAATTCTAAGTTCGTCAGGTTCCTGAACTTCTTCATCACAATATAAATCTTCAGAAGGCGTTTCTTGTAAGGCTTCCTGTCTTAATAATATTTCTTTATAAAAACTTAATTCCAATAAGCCTTGCCATTCGGTACCAAAATGTTTGCTTAGTAATTTATTCACATCACTTAATTTACTTTTATTAACAGCAACTATGCTGGGCAGTATAATCGGATTTATCATATTCATAAGTTTTCGTGGTCTGCAAATATTTTAAGCGGTAGCTAGATCACTTTTATAATATATTTCGCCCCTCACAAGCACGTTATCAGGTTTTTTTGAACGACGCAGAATAAATCTTTTACACTGGTTGAATTGAATATTCCAAGTTGTGGTGGGTTTTACGATGTCTTTGATAGATGTCTTCCAGTCAAAAACCGTGCAATCTTCACCAAATTTTACTAACGTTGCGTTTTCAGACACAATATCTATGATTTCTTTGGGATGAAGTACTACCTCCATTTTACGCAGCTTTTTTTCTATAACTCCAAAAAAGCGATCAGCAGGCATAAAGGAATGACCGGTGACAGGAAAAATGACTTCTAAACTCTTAATGTTTCCATTTTCTAATAACCATTTGCAGCACATACCAATTAAAATACAATTTTTGTTTTGCCCGCCGAATCCGTCTGCAACCAAACGAATTCTTGATATGCCCGTTTTATCAGTTTTACAAAGCCGGTCATAAACTGCAGATGCCACCAAATTCGCATTTTTGCTAAACTCGTCTTCTGTACAATAATAAGAGAATACACGCTCTTTATTTAGAGGCAAATTTGAATGGCCTTCAACTACGGCTAAATTGTAGAAATATAATTGTCGGCTATAATAGCATGATTGGTCAGGCACCTTAGGTAACGGTAATTTTTTTTGGAAATCAAAAGATATTATTTTCAAGCCGGGTGTAGTGTCTCTCAATTTCGCTCTCAAAGAATGAACCCTCTTCTCTGTCATAAAATATATTTTTTTATTTTCGTCTTTTTCCATTTTTATCTTTTCTTTTAGTTCTAGACATTTTGAACAAACATCCGTTTGTGGTGTGCCGAAGCCTAAATTATATTCAGTGTTGAAAATATGCCGAAAGTACGTGAAGTAGTAGTAGTATTTTACCCCAAGTTGTGCATTACGCTGGTCAGTATTATACATTACGTAAAGTTTTTTAATATTCAATTCACATGGCAAGTATTTTCTTTCAGCTTCCTTGCTTTTTTGGCAGTAATGAGACTATACATTTGAGATTTTGAATAAAACGATGAACAGATTCTTTTTCTCTGCATACTTTTCAGTCTTCCGATCACCTCCACGAGCTTCACGAGGAAATTCTCCCGTTTCATAAAACTTTTTCATCAAGTACTCCACTCTATACTTTTTAATGCCAAAAATACTCAGAAAAAATTGTTGGCAGATTGGCACTCTCTTTTTGTTAATGAATACGGAATAGTTAGTTTTAAATTTCTTTTTGCCTTTAAAGTTTTTTTGAGTTTCTTTTATTGAACACAGTTTGAAAATAATTATATTTTGGTCATGCTTTGTCGAGTTCTTATAAAAATCCCGATGTATTTTTGATAGATTATTCATTGTCAATGTTGCACATTTCAATGCTTTCGTATTATGTTCGCATACTCGAGTTGGCATGCCTTTTGACGAATATCTAAAAAGAAAAACAAAGCGTGTTAACATGTGTTTATTTTAACTAAATTAAAAAATAGTGTATAAAATAAAGAAATCCAAAACTGATTTGAAATAATAATGCGCATTCAATTAAAATTTATTTTGGTAATTTCATAATAATTGAACTCAACATTCATTATTGTGTAAACCAGTTTAATGTTTTGTAACAGCCCTACGTTAAAACAATGTTAGTACATACCTCAAACATTTTGCAATATTTGTTTTCTATTTTGTGGAATCTTTTTTCTTCTTTCGTGCAAACTTATTATTAACACGCGTGGGGTGCACCTCCATGTCCAGTTTTTTAATGTTAAAACTAACTTTTCAACGTTATTTTTATAATAAAACAAGAAAATACACGCATAAAACTCACAACAAAAACAACGCGGACGCCATTTTGACGCACAACCGAAGTAACGCTTGTGATTGGTTGACACTCACAGATTGCTGTTTTTAAAACATATCGTCAGTATATTGCTGTATTTGATACTAACACAGTTTTTGAAGTTCAATTTTCGGTTGTAAATTGCTGTTCTTGATACAATGTTATTAAATAAGCAAAGAATATTCTAATGGAACAGTGTTGCCCTGTATAACTTCATTTTCGTTAAAATGACAGATTGCTGTTTTTGATTCTATACGACTCCTGTATCCTGTTCCCTAAACCTTTCTCCACTTTCATTTACTGGTTCTTCCTGTATCTCTATTGACTCTTCTGGTATTGTATTTGTGACTCTTGATCAGTCGCACTTGTGGGGTGTATGGGATCCGTTGCCATCTTAAAGACCCAAGCCAACCTTACCTGCTAGCGGTGCACCCTGCTGTCCAACGGACGAGGCTCTGGCGAACCTGGTTTCCCTCTTGTAGGGTTGTGGGGGTCAGACGGCTGGTCGCCCCACGTAAAACCAACCTCAGTCATATATGTATGGAGAGAAACAAGTTAGGTAAGGGTATTCGGTCGCCGCATAACGACGCGCAGGCACATCGCCCTAAACCTGCGATAAGTGGGCTAGGGCTACCGTGTCAAGTACGGGCACGGCTAAAGAGGATAGTACCCAAGAAGAAGTTCCGCTTTGCCACCTGGAACATTGGCTCCCTAACCGGACGTTGCCAAGAACTCGCAGACGTACTTGCGAAGCGTCGGGTCCAGTGCGCCTTCCTTCAGGAGACGCGTTGAGGAGGAGACACGTGACATCGGGCAGGGGTACCGGCTAGTGTACACCGGATCACCAACGGGTAGGAGCGGAGTGGCCGTGGTGCTGTCTAGGGACCTTCAGGATGGACTCCTTGAAGTAGACCGATGCAGCGACCGGTTGATGCGAGTTAGGGTGCTGATCGAAGGGTCGGTAACGAACCTAATCAGCGCCTATGCTCCTCAGACTGGTTGCTGTGAGTCTGAAAAGGAGGCCTTCTGGGATGAGTTCGAGGACGTATTACGCGCTATCCCGAATTCCGAAGGTGTTTTGGTTGGGGGGGATCTCAACGGTCACGTAGGTCAGTTTGCTGGAGAGTATGGACGTGTTCACGGTGGTTTTGGTTATGGCCAGCTAAACGCAGAGGGAGTCAATATACTTAGCACCTGCGCTGTGTCTGACCTAGCCATCGCGAACACATTCTTTCAGAAGAAGCCCCAGCATCTTATTACGTACCGTAGTGGTGCCTACTCAACCCAAATAGATTACCTGCTGGTGCGACAGTGCCACATTGGCAAGGTTACCAACTGCAAAGTCATCCCAGGCGAAGTCTAACGGCTCAACACCGCCTCCTTGTCCTGGACTTTGCGGTTGTACCGAAGAAGAGAGTGACCGAGAAACGCAAACCCCGCACTAAGTGGTGGTTGCTTGATAGTCCTAGGCAGTCGGACTTCATCGCGGAGGTCGAGCATCTCAAGATCAGTGCTCCGCATGAGTCCGCTCAAGAGATCTGGAGTAGGATCCATTCAGCAATCACCGGTGCGGGTAAGCGCGTCCTTGGCACTTCTCGTGGTGGCCGCACCATAGGGAAGGAGACGTGGTGGTGGGATGACGGGGTGCAGGAGGCGACTCGGAAGAAGGTTTTATTTAAACAGTGGCAAGGGTCCAACTCTCCGGATGACAGGGAGGCATATGGAGCGGCTAAGCGCGCTTGCAAAAAAGCTGTAGCCAGAGCCCGCAGCAAAAGTCTGGCGCCCTTATACGACAAGCTGGAAACTGCGGAGGGGCAAAAGCTTATTTTTAAGCTGGCGCGTGGCCGGGAGAAAGCTACACGGGACATTAGCAAATGTCTTTGTGTAAGGGACGCCCAGGGTAAGCTGCTCTACGATGCCCCCTCTGTTAAGGAGAGATGGTGTACATACTTCGCGGAGCTGTCTAACAAACAGCATCCCCATAACCTTCCTCCGGAACCGCCTCCTAACCTTGGGCTTATTTCCCCTATTTCCCCCGACGAAACCCGCATTGCTCTTCTTCACATGAAGAACCGGAAAGCGGTCGGGCCTGACAATGTGCCAATTGAAGTGTGGAAGGCGATGGGCCCACATGGTGTGGACCTTCTGACGGATCTTTTTAACCGCATCCTGATCACCAAGAAAATGCCAAACCAGTGGCGATTTAGCCTGATTGGAAGGTAGCGTACAGGATTGTGGTAGCTACCGCGGTATCAAGATCATGTGCCACACCATGAAGCTCTTCGAGCGCATCATTGACACGGCTCCGTAGCGAGTGTACTGTCTCTGAGTGTCAATATGGCTTCCGGGCGGGTAACAGCACCATGGACGCAGTGTTCGCCTTACGGAATCTGGCTGAGGCTTACAGAGAGAGAAGGAGAGCTTTGCATATGGCCTTTTTAGACCTGCAGAAGGCCTTCGACTGTATACCTCGGCAGTCCATCTGGTAGGCACTGCGCTTCAAGGGCGTTCCCGAGGCCTATATTGACATTATCAGAGACATGTACCGCGATTCCGTTTCCTCTGTCCAGACCGCTGTTGGCGAATCGAATGGCTTCCCAATATCTGTTGGCGTTCACCAAGGCTCGGCTCTTAGCTCGTTCTTGTTTAACGTAGTGCTCGATGTAGTTACGGTAAACGGAGGCAGATCTTGGATGATCAGCCTCCATGGCTAATGATGTATGCCGATGACATCGCCCTCGTAATCAGAACAAAGCCCATCTTGAGCGCAAAGTCAACATTTGGAAGGACACGCTTGAAAACGGTGGTCTGAGACTAAATGTGGCGAAGACTGAGTTCATGTCCTGTGGCAGCACGGATACAAACACCATCCGAATAGGTTCGGACCTGATCAGAAAGACCGATACGTTCAGGTACCTTGGATCCGTGCTGCACGAGTTTGGCATCGTGGACGACGATGTCCAAGCACGTATTGGCGCGGCTTGGGCGAAGTGGCGCGAGGTAACGGGCGTTGTATGCGACCGCAAAATGCCTCCGAAGCTCAAGGGGCAGATATACTACTCTGTCAAGAAATTACCGGGAAAAGATCAATAATACACAAAATGTCTGTTATTCATCCAAATTTATTTTATCACCTTCAAAGTATGCTCCTTTAGAAACGATACACTTGCGCCAACGAATAATCCATTCATCAAAACATTTTTTAAACGCTGCTTCCGGAATTGAGTTCAGTTCTCGCCGCGAATTTTCCTTTATGTCTTCTATCGATTGAAAACGGGTGCCACGAAGTGGTAATTTGAGTTTAGGAAAAAGAAAAAAGTCAGCAGGAGCCATATCTGGTGAATATGGTGGTTGTTGGATGGTATTTGTTGAGTGTTTGGTTAAAAATTCGTTCACAATGATAGCCTTGTGCGAAGGCGCATTGTCGTGGTGTTAAATCCAAGAATTTTCTTTCCACAAATCTGGCCTTTTTCGTCGAATTTGCTCTCTTAAACGCCGCATAACGCTCAAATAATATTCTTTATTTACCGTTAGACCTTCCGGTAAGAATTCAGAGTGCACAACACCGCGATAGTCAAAGAAAACAGTCAACATGACTTTGAATTTTGATCGACTTTGGCGTGGTTTTTTCGGTTTCGATTCAGTTGGAAGGCGCCACTTTGAAGCTTGTTGACTAGTTTGCATGTCAAACTCATAAACCCACGTCTCGTCACCAGTAACAATGCGTTTCATGAATGTTGGGTCCGAACTGACTCGTTCTAGCATGTCCTCAGCGACTTTCATGCGATGGTGTTTTGGAGAAAATTCAGATCTTTTGGGACTAGCCGAGCAGCAACATGTTTCATACCCAAATGATTAGTTAAAATGGTACGGATCGACTCGTGAGATACAGAAAGTTCGGCGGCTATCTCTCTCAGAGTTGAATGGGGATTTTCAGTCACTATTTCCTTCACTTTTGCGATGTTAACTTCAGTTGCAGACGTTGACGGCCTACCAGAGCGAGGCAAATCTTCCATCACATCTCGACCGCTTTTGTACGCTTTGAACCACTCATAAGCACGAGTTTTTGATAAAGTCGATTCACCGTAAGCCTTCTGTAACATTTTCAGTGACTCCGAACACGAAATTCCATTGGCGATGCAAAATTTAAGACAAACTCTTTGTTCGATATTTTAGTCCATTATGAAATTCGCAATACACACTATATATGATATTACTAAAACCAGCACTGTATTTAATATAAATAACAGATGCAACTCAAACTCCGCGCCAAAATGGAAAACAGTTGTGCCAATCTAACAACTACAAAAAAACAAAAATTTGAATTTGGAACCATAAACAAATCATCCATTCCCGATACTTTTTTGACTGAATGTATAAATGCATCATTCGGCCTGTCCTACTGTACGGGGGCGAGTGTTGGCCAGCACTAAGCAGACACACCCAGGAGCTTCGCGTCACGGAGATGAAGATGCTGAGGTGGATGAGTGGCGTTACGCGATCCGATCGCATACGCAACTCTTACATCCGAGGTAGTCTTGGTGTCCGTGACGTGGGGGAAAAACTGCAAGAGTGTCGTCTGCGATGGTATGACCACATCAGGCGCCGCCCTATGGAGTACGTTGGTCGGAGATGCATGAATATGGCTGTTCTTGGGGCTAGGCCCCGTGGTCGCCCTCGCAAGCGCTGGCTGGACGTCGTCAAGTCCGACATGAGAGCCAATGGCCTGACTGAGAAGGATGTTCAAGATCGGGCAAAGTGGAGGAAGCTAAGTAGGAAGGCGGACCCTGGCAATAGCCGGGATTAACGCCAGGTGGAAGAACATCAGTCGCACTTGTAAAGGTGTCATTTAGTTCAGGGTTTCTCTCTTCACAAATCTCTTCATAAGGGTCTTCAGAAACTCTCAACTTCCTTGTCAAGTCCAGTAAATATTTCTTTGTATGTCTTTTCAGGGTTTTGCTTTTCAGGCTTTCATTTGAAAAAAATTTAGTCCCTTTTAATTTCTACTTTATTTTTCTCAGGTAAGTAAACTCGATATCCTTTGGTATTTTCTCCGTAACCAACTAAGTATCCCAATTCAGATTTCCTTTAAAATTTTAGCCGTTTCTGATCAAGAACATAAACGGAAATTTGTGCTCCAAAACGTCTTAGATTGTTAATATCATATTCTTGTCCAAACCAGAGCTCAAATGGCGTTCTTTTCTCTATACGACTTGGACCCGTTCTGTTTATAATAAAGATTGATGTGTTTAATGCTTCAGCCCACAAAGAACATGGGTCTGAACGTACCCAGTTTGTAGCAAGTTGAAATTGGTACCATTCGAAAGGTCTTTGAAAACGTAGATATTTTTTGTATGGGAGCAACTTTGTAACTTATGTAGTAAAAAAGATATTCGATGTTGAAAATACCGAAAATCCTTAGTAAAATCGACCCACGCACGTTCAATTTTTTTTTATTTTATCCATTAGGTGGGTAGTTCGAACTATTTTGTGCTAGCGTCGGTGTGTCGTCAGTAGTTAGTACCTGTTAGGAACTGATTTTGAGCGCGCGCACATATCTTAGTTTATTTTATTCTTACTTTTATTTACAACCTCGGCTTTCACAACGGACTTCAGTGTATTATTTAACGATTGGATTATTATTATTACTCATCTGCTTCGAAAAAATGGAAGGTGAACGCCGTATACAGTGTGTTACATGTACAAGATCAGTAATTCGTGACCGAAACCGGCATATACTGACGCGAACCTATTTGGAAGACAATCCAGGCTTCACAGAGTATGTGATGGCACGGATTAACATAAATGAGGTTAGTATAACAATAGCTTTTGATCATCGAGTACACGGTGTCTTTTTGTTCACTCTTTATTAAGTTATTTATTGTTTTAGTTACTTGAGGATTTGGTTTTTGTTTTAGATGGCCCTGAATCAACTTCAGGCTATGTGTCATCGTTGTTGGGTAGCTGGAAGACGACAGCAAGCTAGGTTCGAACAAGAACAAAACCAGGAACTTGCAAACCCAGAGCACCCAACGTCTGTTCCAACTTATAGAAGGGTTGCAAATACGGCGCGTCACTGTTTATTTCATGGGTGCATCAATCAAGAAAGAGTGTCCAGGTTTATAAAAGTATTCTTGTTGGTTAATCATAGCGTGTACGTTCCTGAACATGCACGCGTTTGTACACATCACATCAACACAGAAGATTGGAGCTCCCTGTATGATAATGGAGAGACAATATTCACACCAGACCATCTCAAAGATATGATTGATACGTTACGAGATGCATATAAACATAAGACTAATATAGATTTTGACAATGTAAACAACATTTTACCAGAGGATCTATATTACCTAACTGGCTTAACACACCAACAATTCGAAATCCTTTTGAATGAAACACCGTCTCTTTTAAATCAATGTAGAAGACCAAAAACTACACTAGGAATATATTTATTAAAACAACGGTCTGGTGAAACAAATACACGTATAGCCTCCCAAATAGGTGTATCTCGTAAAACGATCGGTATTTTGCTTAAAACTGCTAGAAACTGCTTGACCCAAGACTTTGTTGTTCGCCATTTGGGTTTCAATCATATAAGTCGGGATGAAATTATAGCTCACAGTCTTGCAGTACCATCATCAATATATTCCAACCCTATAAACCCAGTGGCTATAGCTATTTGTGATGGTTCGTATATATACGTACAGAAAAGTAAAAACTTTTTATTTCAAAAAAAGTCTTACAGCTTACACAAGTATAAAAACTTGTTAAAACCCTTTGTGATTACTTGCCCAGATGGCTATATTATAGATATATGTGGACCATACGCTGCAACAAAGACTGATGCCCAAATCATGACTGAGATTATGAATGATCAAACGTCCCCAGTGCATATAACGTTACAAACAGATGACGTTTTTATATTAGATCGAGGTTTTAGAGACTCTATACCAGATATAGAAAGTGCTGGCTATGTTGCCCATATGCCACCAAGTAAAGATAGGCATGCCACACAGCTTACAGATATTCAAGCCAATAAATCTCGAGAAATCACCATAGTGCGTTGGGTCATTGAAGTAATAAACGGATGGTTCAAAAGGGACTACAAAATATTTAGGCATACAGTTATCAATAAAACACTCCCTCACTTATTTGAAGACTTCCGTATTGCGGGAGCCCTTATAAATGCATTTAGGCAGCGTCTGACAGATAATGAGCATGCCCACGCTTTTATCAATATAATAGCGCAAAGAAGAAGTGAACCCAACAGACTGGGCAATTATGTAGTCGCAGAACATATGAACAGACAGCGGGCGGTGTTCACAACAATGACGGCTACGTCAATACCATTTCCACAATTGACAGAAGAAGACGTCATTCTACTCAGTTTGGGCACATACCATTTAAAGCTCGCTAGATCATATGTTGCCGAGCATTTGCGAGGTGGAGATGGTATATATAATATTGAGGTATCTTCGAGCCGTAGCCCTAGTATGTCGCAGCATGGGCTAGTAACCGAAAACTGCTCGTTAATTAGAGGCCGCATATTATCGAGGCACGTGTCGAATAAAATATTTTACACATATATTTTAATCAAGGTTAATGTCCAGGGCAGAGAAGCCATCGAAGCGTATTATTGCTCCTGCATGACGGGTATGAGAACTCTAGGTGCTTGTGCCCATCATCTATTATATCATCCCAGGCACTTCCTGGGATGATATAATCATTGAAAGTAACAATACAATTTAATAAAACTGTGCTATTTAAGATTGATAGTTCTTATTTAATATTTTTTCTGTACCAAAAACCAACGATAGGAAGCTATATCGCTCTCTAAAGACAGAAAAAATGACTGGTTACCTATTTATTTAGTCCAAAAAGCAGAAAAAGTGCGATTATTGGCAATTAAAAATGTTACAAAGAAGTTATCATAACTTCGGTCTTTCATTCATTCATTCATTCATTCATTCGTTCACTTATTTTCGAGTTACTCTATTAGGCCTCTTCTAAATTACACCTAGTCTAAAATGCTACAAAGTGGGTACGGGTTCCATATAAAATTACCCATTGTTCTTTTTCTCCCTTTAGTTCGCAAGTGAAAAAAGACTGCATTTTTTTTCTTTTTTCTTTTTAGGGACTCTAATTATTGTTAAAATAGCTCTATAAAAATGTGTTGACGCCTTGCATGTGTGCGAGCAACATTATGCACACACACACACATACGGCACGGCGCGGAGGCGACGCAAAGCACGGCAGCAGAGAGAAGGAAGACAATGGCGTGTGCGGGGTAGCAGAGCGGCGCGGGGAAGCAACGCGGTGCGGTGCGCGACGCTCCCACGCCGCCCGCTAGTCTGCCGACCGCACCGGTCATCAGTACACGTCGTTATTTTTATTGTGAGCGCAATCCATTAGCGCACTGTATCGTACAAAGTTCATTAAATTCATTTATATTGTATGCTCTTGTCTCATTAAAGAGCCCAACGAGTTCACCCCTTCGCTGCCAGCCTTCAATCAGTTCTACATTTTGGTCCTTCGAGCCGGATTACGGGCGACGCGACGCGACAAGAACAAAGAAACTGCGCACGAGGCGGCCATTAGTGGACTACGCAAGCATGACACGTGGAGTCGTGCAAAATATCATTAAATCGGAAGAAAAATAGATCATGGATGGAACTCGAAGATTATAGTGCCAACCTTTAGTGCAATCCATCCTCATTTCATATAAATTTCCTACCTAACGTGGGCCTATGCCACGTGCTCGTCCTTTTATTTTAAATTTTTAGTACGAGTACTCGACTCGTTTCTTTAAAAATCCCATTGTCAGGCCTTTAGTAACGTGGAACGCCCCTGATATTTATTGTGTTCATTAACTCATATTTGTTTTTTTCGTGTTCACAGCTACTTAATTGTGAGGTCGTGGTCGCTGTTGCTTTCTGCCGCTAGGCAACTTGGGCAGTTGGGCTGGCCACGTGGCATGTTTGCGAGCCGCGGGTCCCTTGCTAACGAATTGCACTGCTTGCCTGCTTCCTTGCAGATAAAATTTAAGTATAACCTTGCACTAACTACCTTAAAGATTTCCGAAGCTAATTTTAAACTTTAATTTCATTGAGTGATCGTTATCATGGATTACAAGTCATTACTAAAAAAACGTATAAAGCTAAACATATAAAGCTAAATTAACTCAATTTAAATCATATTTAGAAGTAATAACAAGTTGTGATGCTTTAAGTACCTTACAGATTACTGAATTAAAAATAAGGTTAACAAAAATAGAGGAGTTATATCCTGATTATAATAGTATACAAAGTGACATAGAAAATGTATCTGAAATTCCAGAGGACCAGTACAAGGAACGTGAAACCTACGAGACCCAGTACTATGCTGCGATTGCTGTTGCCCAGGAGCTGTTGAGTAAGCAGGAGGCCTCTGCAGGCACTGGATCAGTGACAGGTGCTAGTACTGTTTCTGGAAATAAAGGTGGGATAAAACTTAAACTTCCTACAATTCACTTACCTACCTTTTCGGGTCAATATCACAACTGGCTTGAGTTCCATGACACATATATCTCATTAATACATTTAAATGACACTATTCCAAGAATTAGTAAATTTCATTATTTGCGAGCTGCTTTAAAAGATAGCGCTGCCTTAATAATAAGTTCTCTTGACTTCTCCGATGAAAATTATGATGTTGCATGGCAGTTACTATGTGACCGCTACAATAATAGACGGCTTCTAGTTTACAATCATGTTCAAGCTATCTTTAATATTGAACATGGATCACAAGAATCATTTAAAGTTCTGCGTAACATCATTGATACAGTCAATCGTAACATTAGAGCTTTGAAAACACTTAAGCTGCCCACAAATGGTTGGGATGTGCTCATTATACACATAGTCTCAAGTAAATTGGATTCAGTGACAAGTAGGGAATGGGAAACTTACCGTAATGCATTAGATGACTTGGCCACACTTGATGATTTTAACAAATTTCTTAAGAATAGAGCAGATTTATTAGAAACTATTGCGGAGGTTCACAACAATTGTGCAAAGGGAAAACATAGTGGTAGTACACACAAACAAGGTGAAAGTACACATAAGCAAAAGACCTTTACTGTCAACTCAGAGTCTTCAACAAATAACAGACCACATAGTTGTCCATTATGTAAGGGTAACCATGCCATATATCAGTGCTCTAGTTTTAAGTCATTTTCCATCGAAGACCGCATTCAGAAGGCAAGATCTCTTAACCTGTGCCTTAACTGCTTACGTAGTGGTCATAAATCATTTAAGTGTAGGATGGGTGGCTGCAGCCACTGTCACAAACGACACAACACCATGTTACATTTGAATGGGCCATCCAGTACACAGGATACAAACAGTGGTAGTACTGATACTCAACCTACTTCTACACAACCTACTCCCAATACTAGTAGTGTAGCACTCTGCACAGCACAGTTAAACACACAGCTGTCAACAACATCACAAGATAATGTAGTTTTGTCAGCCACTCATAATACTCAGTGTGTCATATTGCTGTCAACGGCTACCATTAATGTTATTAATCACAGTGGTCACAAACATAGAGTACGTGCATTACTACTTTAGACAATGGTAGCACATCAAGCTTCATTACAAAGAGCCTATGTGACAAACTGAAATTACCAACTCATTCAACCTCGACATTAGTTGAAGGGTTAAATTGTCAATCTAGTTACATACTTAAAAGTTGTGATGTCATTATATCATCACTTATCAATTCTTATTCTGAGAGTATACATTGTTTGGTGGTCCCACACATTACACAAGCGTTACCTAGCAGACAAGTCAACCATAAAGGGCTAGATATACCCCCAAATATTACATTAGCGGATCCTTTATTCCACACACCGTCTCAAGTAGATATGCTACTTGGAGCGGACTTATTTGGAGTGAATTGTTGAACAACAACATTTCTTTAGGTAAAAATAAGCCCACATTAAGTGAAACTAAGTTTGGATGGTTGATATCTGGGCCCACACGCTCATTAGTTCATTACAACATAGCACAGATACAGTCCACTGCAATCATTTAAGTACACATTATGATGATCAACTTCAGGATCTTCTTCCACCTGGCGTTAATCCCGGCTATTGCCAGGGTCCGCCTTCCTACTTAGCTTCCTCCACTTTGCCCGATCTTGAACATCCTTCTCATTCAGGCCATTGGCTCTCATGTCGGACTTGACGACGTCCAGCCAGCGCTTGCGAGGGCGACCACGGGGCCTAGCCCCAAGAACAGCCATATTCATGCATCTCCGACCAACGTACTCCATAGGGCGGCGCATGATGTGGCCATACCATCGCAGACGACACTCTTGCAGTTTTTCTCCCACGTCACGGACACCAAGACCACCTCGGATGTAAGAGTTGCGTATGCGATCGGATCGCGTTACGCCACTCATCCACCTCAGCATCTTCATTTCCGTGACGCGAAGCTCCTGGGTGTGTCTGCTTAGTGCTGGCCAACACTCGCCCCCGTACAGTAGGACAGGCCGAATGATGCATTTATATATCTGCCCCTTGAGCTTCGGAGGCATTTTGCGGTCGCATACAACGCCCGTCACCTCGCGCCACTTCGCCCAAGCCGCGCCAATACGTGCTTGGACATCGTCGTTCACGATGCCAGACTCGTGCAGCACGGATCCAAGGTACCTGAACGTATCGGACTTTCCGATCAGGTCCGAACCTATTCGGATGGTGTTTGTATCCGTGCTGCCACAGGACATGTACTCAGTCTTCGCCACATTTAGTCTCAGACCACCGTTTTCAAGCGTGTCCTTTCAAATGTTGACTTTGCGCTCAAGATGGGCTTTGTTCTGATTAACGAGGGCGATGTCATCGGCATACATCATTAGCCATGGAGGCTGATCTTGGATGTTTGCCGTAACTACATCGAGCACTACGTTAAACAAGAACGGGCTAAGAGCCGAGCCTTGGTGAACGCCAACAGATATTGGGAAGCCATTCGATTCGCCAACAGCGGTCTGGACAGAGGACACGGAATCGCGGTACATGTCTCTGATAATGTCAATATAGGCCTCGGGAACGCCCTTGAAGCGCAGTGCCCACCAGATGGACTGCCGAGGTATACAGTCGAAGGCCTTCTGCAGGTCTAAAAAGGCCATATGCAAAGCTCTCCTTCTCTCTCTGTAAGCCTCAGCCAGATTCCGTAAGGCGAACACTGCGTCCATGGCGCTGCTACCCGCCCGGAAGCCATATTGACACTCAGAGACAGTACACTCGCTACGGAGCCGTGTGTCAATGATGCGCTCGAAGAGCTTCATGGTGTGGCACATGATCTTGATACCGCGGTAGCTACCACAATCCTGTACGCTACCTTTGCCTTTGTAAACAGGGATAATCAGGCTAAATCGCCACTGGTTCGGCATTTCCTTGGTGATCAGGATGCGGTTAAAAAGATCCGTCAGAAGGTCCACACCATGTGGGCCCATCGCCTTCCACACTTCAATTGGCAACTTCAGGATCAATTAACTAAATTCTTTGAACTTGAAACGGTCACAGTGCACAAACCTGTGTCCAAAGAAGAACAGGAATGTGAAAGTAATTTCGTACAAACTACTACTCGGGAAAATGATGGTCGATTCGTTGTAACAATTCCTTTAAAAGAATCACCTCAACATTTGGGTATTTCATATGAACAAGCCCTATCTAGGTTCATATCGTTAGAACGTAGATTCAAGCGTGACCCTTTATTCAAAAAGCAATATGCTGAATTCATTAGGGAATATATATCATTAGGTCACATGACAGAAAACACAACTCCAGATAAGGATAAATACACATACGAGTACATTATGCCACATCATGGAGTATTGCGGGAAACAAGTTTATCAACTAAATTAAGAGTTGTTTTTGATGCATCTGCAGCAACGTCGTCTGGGTTATCATTTAACAATATTCAAATGGTCGGCCCTACAGTACAAAGTGACCTTATTAGTATATTAATTAAATTCCGACAGTTTAAATATGTAGTCACTGCAGATGTTGAAAAAATGTATAGAATGATAAAGGTAATTGAAAGCCAACGTGGGTTACAACAGATACTGTGGCGTTTTGAACCTAATGAACAACTTAAACAGTTCAAACTCAACACTGTCACTTATGGTACTGCATCTGCACCATATCTTGCAACAAGATGTCTCGTTCAGTTAGGAAAGGAGTGCACTAATAAGTCTGTTTCCGATCTATCATTAACGGATTTTATGTTGATGACTTTATTTATGGGCACAATGATATGACAAAGCTGGTAGACATCTGCAGAGGCGTCATTAACCAACTTGAAAGCGGTCAGTTTTCTTTAAGAAAATGGAATTCAAATAACTCACACATTATACAACAACTTGTAGGTGAAAATAGCAAAGATGAATTACTTAATTTAAGTAACCATGAGTATTCAAAAACATTAGGGTTACTTTGGGGGTGTAAAGAAGATGTGTTGTTATTTTCAGCAAACATTAAGCCACATGAACACATCACAAAACGCACAATCTTATCTACCATGGCTCAAATATTTGATCCACTTGGACTCATTAACCCTTGCATATTACAAGCTAAAATTATTCTACAAAATTATGATCATTAAAAATAAAATGGGATGAAAGGGTGCCAAGTGAGATTCAAGCTGCATGGTGTAACTTTGTTAAATCATTTGGTGACATTAGGAAATTAAGAATACCAAGGCATGTCACCTGTGACTATCCTGTCATTTGTGAACTGCATAGGCCTTTAGTGATGCATCCACACAAGCTTATAGTGCTTGTATTTAACTGCGGTCTGTGTCTAAAAATAATGAAGTAACAGTGAAGTTGGTGGCTGCAAAGAGTCGTGTAGCTCCAATAAAGCCAATGACAGTGCCACGGTTAGAATTAGTGGAGCTCTAGTGGCAGCTCGTTTAGCTGATAAGGTAAAATCTTCGTTAATAGGAGTTCACACTTGCACTTACTGGTGTGATTCGACCATTGTGCTAGCTTGAATTAATACTCCCAAGACCAATTTATTAAAACCATTTGTTTATAACAGAATTCATGAACTTAAGTCTCTTACAGAATCAGGCATTTGGCGTTATGTACCCACAAAGTCGAACCCTGCTGATATAGGGTCGCGCGGCGCAGATGCACGCTATCTAGAATCTAATAGCTTGTGGTGGTCGGGACCAGCATTTCTAACAAAATCAGAGTCTAACTGGCCGGCCCTACTTACAAACATTAAGGAAGATGACTTGCCGGAATTTAAGGTACAAAGTCATTTAAATGTCTCAAATCAACCAGCATTCGAATTCGTGAGCAAATATTCAGATTTTAGTAAGCTACAGCGCATTACAGCTTATATATTATATAAGCTAGCTGTAGCTTTATAGCTGTTAGCCTATTTGGCGCAGCCGCGGGGCACACGATGTTTTTGTTTTTATAATAAATTTTGCATTTCCTTTTGTTGTTACAAACATTGTGTGATTCCGTGTGTGCCAAATAAATTAGTATTTCTTTCTTTCTTTATATTGAGATTTATACATAATTGTCGTTATTCACAAAACAAATGTATAGGATTTTTAACTTTACAAGAACTTAATAAGTCTTTGATTACATTATGTAGACTATCACAACAAGAATCATTTCATCAGGAGTGTACATTATTGAAAAATAAAAAACAATTGCCATTAAAAAATAAATTAACTGATTTGAATCCATTTTTACATTCTGATGGTCTCATTAGAGTTGGTGGTAGGCTCTCTAACTCACATTATAGGTATGATACCAAACACCCCATCTTGTTACACGCATCTTATCACATTACAGTACTTATTTTTAGACATTATCACAAATTACTCATGCATGCTGGTCCACAGTTACTGCTGTCAAACATTCGCCATACATTTTGGGCATTAAATGGTAGAAACCTTTCTAGAAAAACAGTACATAACTGTGTCACATGTTGTCGTTTTTCAGGCAGAATCATACAGCCAATAATGGGCAACCTTCCTGAGCATCGCCTACATGCTGACTATCTTTCTTATTCTCTATCTATCTTATTCTATATTTGTAAACACAGCAGTAGATTATGCAGGACCAGTGATGATTTTGAACCGAAAGGGTAGAGATAGTAATTTAATTAAAGCATATATTTGCATTTTTGTGTGCTTGGCTGTTAGAGCACTACACATAGAGCTTGTGACAGATCTCAGCTCCGAAACCTTTATATCTGCTTTAAACAGATTTATTGCCCGCAGAGGAAAACCTGTCAACATCTTCTCGGACAATGGTACATGTTTCGTAGGAGCATGTAATGACCTGGCTAGGTTTTTAAAATTAAATTCAAACTATTTAAGTTCACATGCTGCAAGTTTATCAATAAACTTTAAATTCTCTCCAGCCTACAGCCCGCACTTTAATGGTTTAGCTGAGGGTGCTGTGAAATCAGTAAAGCATCATTTGAAGCGTATACTAGCTCTTGCAAACCTTACTTATGAGGAAATGAACACAGTACTTACGCAGATAGAGGCTATCCTGAACTCAAGGCCTCTAACTCCTTTATCTCATGATCCTTCAGACCTAGTAGCCCTCACACCGTCACATTTTCTTCTTGGACGAACATTAACTGTATTACCCTCTCCTCAGGCACAAGACACTACAAGGTTGAGCACTTTCTCACGTTATATGAGAACTCAACAGTTGAAGACCCATTTTTGGAATAGATTTTACAAAGAATACATTACAGAGCTGCAAAAAAGACAGAAATGGTGCAGAAGAGGACGAGACCTCCGACTTGGAGAGATGGTGCTAGTTAAGGATGATCGACTACCACCAAACAGATGGCTGCTCGGGCGAGTAACCAGCGTGTATCCAGGCTCCGACGATGTGACCAGGGTAGCAGACGTGAAGACTACATCGGGCACTCTTCGGCGCGCCTTCAATCGGCTGTGCCCGCTACCAGTTGAAGATCAACCTGATGTGTCGGCAAGCCACAGTCCCTTGCCGAGGGGGGAACTTGTTGACGCCTTGCATGTGTGCGAGCAACATTATGCACACACACACACATACGGCACGGCGCGGAGGCGACGCAAAGCACGGCAGCAGAGAGAAGGAAGACAATGGCGTGTGCGGGGTAGCAGAGCGGCGCGGGGAAGCAACGCGGTGCGGTGCGCGACGCTCCCACACCGCCCGCTAGTCTGCCGACCGCACCGGTCATCAGTACACGTCGTTATTTTTATTGTGAGCGCAATCCATTAGCGCACTGTATCGTACAAAGTTAATTAAATTCATTTATATTGTATGCTCTTGTCTCATTAAAGAGCCCAACGAGTTCACCCCTTCGCTGCCAGCCTTCAATCAGTTCTACAAAATGTTTGAAAAAATCTAACATAGATACTTTTTGAGAAAACATATGTTGTTCAGATACAACGTTGCGAAACATTCTATTGAATAGTGGCAGAATATTATGTCGTACACTAACAACATTGCGGCTTAAATAGACAATTACACTTTCAATGAAAATAAAAAGGAATATGTGGAAAACCAATTTATTGAAAAAAAAAAACACAAATTCCGCATTCTTTCACATGGTTATCATTTAGACGTTGACATGGTAATGGTAATAACAATTTCTTTTTTCCAACATACATAATAATCTAAGGTTACACTTATTGCAATAAACACTGGTATAACCTTTTTTACAATACTTGCACCTGCCTTGAGACACAAATGTTGGTAAGTGGCCTATATTATCATAGCGAACAGAATCTGGTGGTCTTGGAGCAACAGGAGTCTTGATCTTGACAGACGCTTCGTTTTCTTTTGACTCTGTCTGTCGAATTCTATTTTTTTGGAAAAGTTCTGTTACCAGCTGAATTCGAAATTTTTTGAGAGTTAATGTTTTCTTGTTACTTTGGCAATCCCTTCTATACAGCAGCCAGGCGTTATTGACGCAAATGTCTAGTGCTTGAGCAAATAAAGCCATATACCATCTTTTTGTTTTAAAGTTAGAGTGATATAATGACACCAACATGTCGGCCATATCAACACCACCCATGTGAGCATTATACTGCTTGACTATTTGTGGGCAATCTACATCAACCCTCGATTTGGTTTCTTTTGAGTATCGCTTAATTTTTTCTTTTGGATGTGAGTCAACGAAAGAACTTACTAAAGTGACTACTTTATTATTATACCACTTGACCACGGCGAGCTTCTTCTCATTGCAGACAATCTGTTGGCTGGCACCCCTACCCTTCTTTGCAAGCGTTTGTCAGAGAGTAACATTTCTTGACAGCCTCTTAGACGGTTATTTCTGACTGTTCCTAAGCTGAAAATGCCATATTCGTTGCGTAAGTGATGGATTAGCTCGAGCGATGTAAAAAAGTTGTGGAAGTACACAGTAGCTGGTTTTTCCTGTATGGTCTTGCAAAGAGCTATGACAACTTTAGCTCCTAAACCTAAGCTATTTTCGTAGTCAGTAAAGTGTCGGTTTCTAAATGTATCTTTACCACCATATGGGATGAAGTCATATATTAATCCAGAGACTCCTGCTCGCACAAATATCTTAAATCCCCATTTTTTGGGCTTCTTGGGTAAATACTGCCGCCTACTCCCTGCCCGTGTTCCCTTGTAAGGGACCATCATTTCATCCACACTGTAGCGCCCTTCTGGCACGAGCAGCAAACGATTCTTACGAATCCTCTCAAGTACAGGTCGCACTTTGAAATAGCGGTCGTCATTTGTGTCAGTGTTGTCTACGAAGTGAAGAAATTTCTTATTTTTTCATATTTCTTTAGAGACATAATATCAGCAATTTCGGGGAACCTCAACGCTTTGCTCCAGTAGTCACGGTAAGCTGGCATTTTGACCACACCCATCAAAAGAGTTATGCCAATAAAATCACATATGTAATTTTTAGTAACGTTTATGCTTTTTGAAACTTCATGTTGAACCGAATAAAGATTCGTATTTTCTGTGATAAGATCCGTTTTGTCTTCTGAGAAAAAATTTTGGAAATAATCAAGAGGGCTTTTCAGGCCTGCATCAAAAGGTGGATTATATTGTGGTAATTCTACTATTGCTATGTGTTGGAATTTGCCTTTTTTGAATTTGAAGTTCATGGGTTTTCTAACAAACTTCTTCACTCATTTTGTCAGAAGCCTTGGTAATGTAGTTGCACGCTCTTTGAACGTGTTGTGGTTGCCGGTGAGCTAGTCAAAGGCGATAAGATGGATGAAACCGAATTTAGCATGAAAGGGAGTTGTTCTTGCGGCCGACAGGTCGGAAACATTTCATTGATAACAGGTGACAGTGGAATAGTTTCTTCGTCCGATAAAACTGGGTTGAAGTGAGCTGTTTGGCGGTCTTCATTGTCAGAACAAAATATGTCCAACTCATTTAGAGAAGAAGGATAGGATTTTGGTTCCGAACTGCAGTATGTAATATCATAATCGTCATCGTCTTGTTGATATAAATTCTGGACAATAACTTCATCGTCTGAGCCGCTACTATTACCATCTGATGGTGCATTTTCAGGTGGCACAAGTGCCATTATAGTACATGTTCGGTGCCATTTCGGCTTAATCTGAAGTAAGCAAAAACACAAAAACCATGCAAAACCGCACCCAAAGCATAACAAAAATTTCAATCGCAAATCATCATCATCTGCTTAGCCTTTTCCCAACTATATTGGGGTCGGCTTCCAGTCATACCGGATTTAGCTGAATACCAGTATTTCAAACGCAAATATAAATACCAAATAAAAAATTTAAAACATTTACCCACTGTGTTAGTTATTATAGGTAGTTCGAAAATATTTGAAAAAGCTCAGTTCGTTAAAGTAAAGTACTTGGTAAGCAAAAGAGCAATGTTGATTGTGAACGACATTCAGAATACTCGGTACTTTTCTGAGTACTCCGCAGTGTTGGTCACAAACAACATATCATTTCACGGGCTCGTAAATTGGATATTTGTTGTTCAAACAAGATGAATTTTACACCTATCAATAAAGGGAATATTTATTAGGAATATTTTCATGCATAGTATCGATAAATTTAATTGAAATGGTCAAAATCAGAAATTATTTACCTTACATCCGTGCGTGGCAGGTGTTCTCGACGCCATCTTGTCAGGAAGAGAGAGAAAACATTCGCGCGTAATGACAGTTATATTTTTTTTGGTTACGTTTCGTTTTAGGTAACTATTGATTAACAAAAAAAAACAAGAACATGTCAACAGAAATCGAACAATATTTTTGTGTTTACTATGTCGTTCAGGTTTAACACTGCGAATTAAAGGGTTAAACTTTAAAACCTTACAAAGCTGATGTTATTACAAAGAAAGTCAAAACACAAGCGCTTAATAAACGTAATTCTTCCAGCTTTTAAACTTTAAAAATATGAATGATATACGTTAGTGCTTAGAAATCAACTGTAGGCATCGGCGCCCGCTCGCCCGTGAGTACCATTGCCATCTCAAACCGTTTTGAACCGCGCTCACTGTCAAATGTGTCATCCGTGCGTTCAAACTCAGCAAACTCGCGCAGTCTGTCACGCAAGCGTACACTGAATGAGATCGGGGATACTATCGCCCCTGAAGCAAAAAGACTAGCCGCGCGGAAGTTGGTAGTCTAATGCGCGCATGAGAGACACAACAGTAAACGGGAACGGATATGTTTCCCTAATACTTATCAACGATTCGCGCTATAAATTCAGCAACATAAAGGACAATAAAAAAGTAATGTCAGCCAATTGATCAGTGACTTACCGCGCATCCTCGCAACGTATAAAGGCAGAGTCAGCCGTAACGAGAAAAGTAAGAACATTTTCAACACAGCAACAGACCTTGATAAACGCAGGCTGTGCATTGAGGAAATAAAGAAATCTAAGCAGATCTTGCTTTTAAAGCTCCGAAACATCGTGCAGAGCAGCGAAGACATTGGCGCATTCACAGTGTTATGTCCTCACTGCAAAGCGCTCATATGGAACGGGGAGCCTAATGGGGTGTGTTGTGCATCTAGAAAGGTCAGCTTGAACTCTATCTAAGACCCGGCCGGGAACTGTTAAGAATACTCATAAATGGCGAGCATTCAAATTCCAGCCATTTCTAGAAAAACATCCGAGCCTATCAAATCGTTGAAGCAGGGTTCATGCCAACTTTTTAAGTACAGGGGCAAGTTTACCATTAAATCGGTTCTCTGCTACCAACAGACGTGCCAAAACTTTTGCAAATATATTAATTAATCAGCGATTTTGATTTAGTGTGAAGCAGACACATTACGAACTTAGACTCTGGTCTTATCAGGGGGTTGCAAATTATGTTGCATAATGTGAACCCGTCGTTGCCTGAGAACGAGCGCAATTCAATTTATTATCGGGTACGGAACCCTGAAAAGATCGCGAGGGTATAATAATAATTTATTCTAATAAAAGGTTTACAAAAGGTGTACACGTAGCCAACAGTTGTAAGTTATCCATACAATTGGTGCCTAAAAAACTAACCCAAAGATATTATTGTTGGTGCAAGTAATGGTTCTTCGGAATTGCAACGTTAGATAGCGACCAACCCGATCTAGGTTAATTTAAACCTATGTATCAGGCCATCAAATCATCATCTTTTAAACTTTAAAAATATGAATGATATTCGTTAGAGCTTAGAAATCAACTGTAGGCATCGGCGCCCGCTCGCCGGTGAGTACCATTACCATTTCAAACCGTTTTGAACCGCGCTCACTGTCAAATGTGTCATCCGTGCGTTCAAACTCAGCAAACACGCGCAGTCTGTCACGCAAGCGTACACTGAATGAGATCGGGGATACTATTGCCCCTGAAGCAAAAAGACTAGCCGCGCGGAAGTTGGTAGTCTAATGCGCGAATGAGAGACACAACAGTAAACGGGAACGGATATGTTCCCCTAAGACTTATCAACGATTCGCGCTATAAATTCAGCAACGTAAAGGACAATAAAAAAGTAATGTCAGACAAATTGATCAGTGACTTACCGCGCATAGGCAGAGTCAGCCGTAACGAGAAAAGTAAGAACATTCTCAACACAGCAACAGACCTCGATAAACGCAGGCTGTGTATTGAGGAAATAAAGAAATTTAAGCAGATCTTGCTTTTAAAGCTCCGAAACAACGTGCAAAGCAGCGAAGACATTGGCGCCTTCACAGTGTTATGTCCTCACTGCAAAGCGCTCATATGGAACGGGGAGCCTAATGGGATGTGTTGTGCATCTAGAAAGGTCAGCTTGAACTCTATCCAAGACCCGGCGGAACTGTTAAGAATACTCATAAATGGCGAGCATCCAAATTCCAGCCATTTCTAGAAAAACATCCAAGCCTATCAAATCGTTGAAGCAGGGTTCATGCCAACTTTTTACGTACAGGGGCAAGTTTACCATTAAATCGGTTCTCTGCTACCAACAGACGTGCCAAAATTTTTGCAAATATATTAATTTACCAGCGATTTTGATGATGTGTGAAGCAGACACATTACTAACTTAGACTCTGGTCTTATCAGGGGGTTGCAAATTATGTTGCATAATGTGAACCCGTCGTTGCCTGAGAACGAGCGCAATTCAATTTGTTATCGGGTACGGAACCCTGAAAAGATCGCGAGGGTATAATAATGATAATGTATTCTAATAAAACGTTTACAAAAGGTGTACACGTAGCCAACAGTTGTAAGTTATCTATACAATTGGTGCCTAAAAATAAACTAAAACTAAGATATTATAGTAGGTGCAAGTAATGGTTCTTCGGAATTGCAACGTTAGATAGCGACCAACCCGATCTAGGTTAATTTATACCTATGTTTCAGGGCATCAACGGTATTGCAGAGATCCTCTTTGGGAGGTGCAACCTCAATGACATAAGCCTTGAAAGAGTTAAGAAAAAAAAAGTTAGAATTCGAATGTGATGTCATAAAGAAGTGTTGGTTTTTTTTCTAAGGGATTCGATTGTTTGCCTTGACGTTGAAAACACGCAAAATATAATTATACTTGAAAATACTCTGATTTTACTTATTGAAGACTACCTCTCGTACCCAATTAAAAGCGAACGCTCACATTATATATCTAACCATTATGGTTAAGCTACAATTACCGCTTTAAACTTTTAAAACCTTAAAAAGCTGCTGTTATTACAAAGAAAGTCAAAACACAAGCGCTTAATAAACGTAATTCTTCCAGCTTTTAAACTTTAAAAATATGAATGATATTCGTTAGAGCTTAGAAATCAACTGTAGGCATCGGCGCCCGCTCGTCGGTGAGTACCATTACCATCTCAAACCGTTTATAACCGCGCTCACTGTCAAATGTGTCATCCGTGCGTTCAAACTCAGCAAACTCGCGCAGTCTGTCACGCAAGCGTACACTGAATGAGATCGGGGATACTATCGCCCCTGAAGCAAAAAGACTAGCCGCGCGGAAGTTGGTAGTCTAATGCGCGCATGAGAGACACAACAGTAAACGGGAACGGATATGTTCCCCTAATACTTATCAACGATTCGCGCTATAAATTCAGCAACGTTAAGGACAATAAAAAAGTAATGTCAGACAAATTGATCAGTGACTTACCGCGCATAGGCATAGTCAGCCGTATCGAGAAAAGTAAGAACATTCTCAACACAGCAACAGACCTCGATAAACGCAGGCTGTGCATTGAGGAAATAAAGAAATTTAAGCAGATCTTGCTTTTAAAGCTCCAAAACATCGTGCAAAGCAGCGAAGACATTGGCGCCTTCACAGTGTTATGTCCTCACTGCAAAGCGCTCATATGGAACGGGGAGCCTAATGGGATGTGTTGTGCATCTAGAAAGGTCAGCTTGAACTCTATCCAAGACCCGGCGGAACTGTTAAGAATAATCATAAATGGCGAGCATCCAAATTCCAGCCATTTCTAGAAAAACATCCGAGCCTATCAAATCGTTGAAGCAGGGTTCATGCCAACTTTTTAAGTACAGGGGCAAGTTTACCATTACATCGGTTCTCTGCTACCAACAGACGTGCCAAAACTTTTGCAAATATATTAATTAATCAGCGATTTTGATTTAGTGTGAAGCAGACACATTACGAGCTTAGACTCTGGTCTTATCAGGGGGTTGCAAATTATGTTGCATAATGTGAACCCGTCGTTGCCTGAGAACGAGCGCAATTTAATTTATTATCGGGTACGGAACCCTGAAAAGATCGCGAGGGTATAATAATAATTTATTCTAATAAAAGGTTTACAAAAGGTGTACACGTAGCCAACAGTTGTAAGTTATCCATACAATTGGTGCCTAAAAAACTAACCCTAAGATATTATTGTTGGTGCAAGTAATGGTTCTTCGGAATTGCAACGTTAGATAGCGACCAACCCGATCTAGGTTAATTTAAACCTATGTTTCAGGCCATCAAAGGTATATATCTAACTATTATAGTCACAATTACCGCTTTAAACTTTTAAAACCTTAAAAAGCTGCTGTTATTACAAAGAAAGTCAAAACACAAGCGCTTAATAAACGTAATTCTTCCAGCTTTTAAACTTTAAAAATATGAATGATATACGTTAGAGCTTAGAAATCAACTGTAGGCATCGGCGCCCGCTCGCCGGTGAGTACCATTACCATTTCAAACCGTTTTGAACCGCGCTCACTGTCAAATGTGTCATCCGTGCGTTCAAACTCAGCAAACTCGCGCAGTCTGTCAAGCGTACACTGAATGAGATCGGGGATACTATCGCTTCTGAAGCAAAAAGAACTCTATCCAAGACCCGGCGGAACTGTTAAGAATACTCATAAATGGCGAGCATCCAAATTTCAGCCATTTCTAGAAAAACATCCGAGCCTATCAAATCGTTGAAGCAGGGTTCATGCCAATTTTTTTAAGTACAGGGGCAAGTTTACCATCAAATCGGTTCTCTGCTACCAACAGACGTGCCAAATTTTTTGCAAATATAATAATTTATCAGCGATTTTGATGAAGTGTGAAGTAGACACATTACTAACTTAGACTCTGGTCTTATCAGGGGGTTGCAAATTATGTTGCATAATGTGAACCCGTCGTTGCCTGAGAATGAGCGCAATTCAATTTGTTATCGGGTACGGAACCCTGAAAAGATCGCGAGGGTATAATAATAATAATGTATTCTAATAAAACGTTTACAAAAGGTGTACACGTAGCCAACAGTTGTAAGTTATCCATACAACTGGTGCCTTAAAATAAACTAAAACTAAGATATTATAGTAGGTGCAAGTAATGGTTCTTCGGAATTGCAATGTTAGATAGCGACCAACCCGATCTAGGTTAATTTAAACCTATGTTTCAGGCCATCAAAGGTATATATCTAACTATTATGGTTAAGTCACAATTACCGCTTTAAACTTTTAAAACCTTAAAAAGCTGCTGTTATTACAAAGAAAGTCAAAACACAAGCGCTTAATAAACGTAATTCTTCCAGCTTTTAAACTTTAAAAATATGAATGATATTCGTTAGAGCTTAGAAATCAACTGTAGGCATCGGCGCCCGCTCGCCGGTGAGTACCATTACCATCTCAAACCGTTTATAACCGCGCTCACTGTCAAATGTGTCATCCGTGCGTTCAAACTCAGCAAACTCGCGCAGTCTGTCACGCAAGCGTACACTGAATGAGATCGGGGATACTATCGCCCCTGAAGCAAAAAGACTAGCCGCGCGGAAGTTGGTAGTCTAATGCGCGCATGAGAGACACAACAGTAAACGGGAACGGATATGTTCCCCTAATACTTATCAACGATTCGCGCTATAAATTCAGCAACGTAAAGGACAATAAAAAAGTAATTTCAGACAAATTGATCAGTGACTAACCGCGCATAGGCAGAGTCAGCCGTAACGAGAAAAGTAAGAACATTCTCAACACAGCAACAGACCTCGATAAACGCAGGCTGTGCATTGAGGAAATAAAGAAATTTAAGCAGATCTTGCTTTTAAAGCTCCAAAACATCGTGCAAAGCAGCGAAGACATTGGCGCCTTCACAGTATTATGTCCTCACTGCAAAGCACTCATATGGAACGGGGAGCCTAATGGGATGTGTTGTGCATCTAGAAAGGTCAGCTTGAACTCTATCCAAGACCCGGCGGAACTGTTAAGAATAATCATAAATGGCGAGCATCCAAATTCCAGCCATTTCTAGAAAAACATCCGAGCCTATCAAATCGTTGAAGCAGGGTTCATGCCAACTTTTTAAGTACAGGGGCAAGTTTACCATTAAATCGGTTCTCTGCTACCAACAGACGTGCCAAAACTTTTGCAAATATATTAATTAATCAGCGATTTTGATTTAGTGTGAAGCAGACACATTACGAGCTTAGACTCTGGTCTTATCAGGGGGTTGCAAATTATGTTGCATAATGTGAACCCGTCGTAGCCTGAGAACGAGCGCAATTCAATTTATTATCGGGTACGGAACCCTGAAAAGATCGCGAGGGTATAATAATAATTTATTCTAATAAAAGGTTTACAAAAGGTGTACACGTAGCCAACAGTTGTAAGTTATCCATACAATTGGTGCCTAAAAAACTAACCCTAAGATATTATTGTTGGTGCAAGTAATGGTTCTTCGGAATTGCAACGTTAGATAGCGACCAACCCGATCTAGGTTAATTTAAACCTATGTTTCAGGCCATCAAAGGTATATATCTAACTATTATGGTTAAGTCACAATTACCGCTTTAAACTTTTAAAACCTTAAAAAGCTGCTGTTATTACAAAGAAAGTCAAAACACAAGCGCTTAATATGTTGGAATATAACAAAATATATCGGTCCCACTTAAGTACTTTAAGAGTCTTTCTCTTTCATACGTATTTACATTGTGCATAGCTTTATTATAGTTTAGATGTTAGTGTACCGCTGTGCTCCGTCAGGACTAAGCGAGAGCGCGCACACACCTCTCCTAATTAACAAATATAATAAATAATTATATGAAAATCATAACTGTGTCTTTCATTGGTTCTCAAAACCCAATAGGTTATGGGCCCAGTGATTTACACTTAATAACAATTCTAAGTAACTTTTAGTGATTGTTTTAGTGATTTAATAAAATGGACAATCTTAAAATGAGAAGAAATATTAAACCGTTTGACGGGGACAAGTATAGTGTGTGGAAACTAAGAATACGTAATTTATTAAATGAACTTGATGTGCTTCATATAATTGATGAAGAAACTCCTAGTGAACCGGACAGTGAGTGGCATAAAAGACAACAAATCGCTAAGAATACAATAATAGAGTATTTATCGGATTCATTACTGGGACTTACGAGTGAAGTAAATACTGCGAAGGAAATTTTCAAGAAGCTGGATTCCATCTATGAAAGGAAAAGCATAGCGACTCAACTAGCTTTGAGAAAAAGGTTGTTGAATTTCAAATTAAAAGCAGAAAACCCCTTGACTAAACACTTCCAAGAATTCGACGACTTGTTAATCGAATTAATCGCTGCAGGTGCAAAATTAGAAGAAGTAGATAAGGTAACACATCTGTTTATGACTCTACCTAACAGCTATGATGGAGTCGTAACAGCAATCGAAACATTGGCAGAGGACAATCTGACCTTAACCTTTGTCAAAACTAGACTTCTTGATCACGAAATAAAACTGATCAATGAAAGACGCGATACAAGCTTGAAAGTTCTCCAGGCGGAAACTACAACAATACCGGCGGGCACTACAATACAACCTAAAAGTCAAGACCGACACAATTATAAAAATGCAAACATGCGACGGAACTCGAATAGAGAACAGTTTAATAAAACCTCATTCAAGAAGAAAAAATATAGACTGAAACCTGTAAAATGCTATTGTTGCGGAAGGAATGGTCATATACAAAAGAACTGTTATTATAACAAGCAAGCGAAACAACGTTCCGAAAACAATAGAACAGTTCAGACTGTAAATATTACGGATACTGAAAATCCTAATATCCCGGGATTTTCTTTTATGGTCGGAGACTGTGAAAATGAACGTGATGATCAAAACGAGATTACATTTATTTTGGATTCAGGCGCCTCAGACCATTTAATTAATAGAGAAGATCTGGCACGAAATTTCGAGGAACTGAAAAAACCAATTAACATCTCAGTTGCTAAAAATGGAACTTATATAAGCGCAACGAAAAAGGGTAATCTTGCTGTAACCAGCCACTTGGGGATAAAGGGAATGCTACAGGATGTCCTTTTCTGTTCCGAAATTCCTTACAACTTGCTATCGGTTAAGAAAATGCAACAAGCAGGAATGACCATTGTTTTTGGCAATAACGGTGGTGTGCAAATATATAACGAGGGTAAGATGGTAATAAAGGGTAAGTCTTTGAACAATTTAATTGGTATTAATTTCATACTTGAAAAATGTGCTTTAAATGCTAGATGCTCACCAAATAGGTTCGTAAACAATAATAGTTATGAATTATGGCATCAAAGGCTTGGTCATATTGGCAAATCTAAGTTTGTGCAAATAAAAGGCAAACAATTTTATTCTGATAATGAAAAATTAAATCATGTTATACCAAATGATAAATTGTGTGAAGCTTGTATAAAAGGAAAACAAGCATGTTTGCCATTTAATAAATCGAAGTCAAAAATTATAAAACGACCTCTATATAATGTCCATAGTGACGTGTGTGGTCCCATCACTCCTTCAACACTTGACGAAAAAAACTATTTTGTAATTTTTGTCGACGAATACACACACTACTGTGCGACATACTTAGTAGCTCATAAATCTGACGTTTTTACTACGTTTCAAGATTATGTTGCAAAGTGTGAAGTCCATTTCGGTTCGAGAATTGTCAATTTATATTGCGATAATGGTGGTGAATATTTGTCAAATGAAATGAAAAAGTTCTGTGTGCAAAAAGGTATAAGTTACCACTTAACAGTGCCGCATACCCCTGCTTTGAATGGTATTGCCGAAAGAATGATAAGAACTATAACAGAACGAAGTCGAGCCATGATATCTTGGGCTAAACTCGACAAAACGTTCTGGGGCGAGGCTGTGTTGACAGCTACATATTTAATAAATATCTGCCCAACAAAAGCACTGAAAACAGCTAACACACCATTTGAATTGTGGCATAGTAAAAAACCACAACTAAAGTATTTAAAGGTTTTCGGTTCAACTGTTTATTTTCTGAATAAAACTAGAAAAACCAAATTCGAAGACAAATCCTTAAAAGGGATATTAATTGGTTATGAACCGAATGGTTATAAGGTGTGGGATGTGGTAAACGAAAAGTTTGTAAAAGTCAGAGATGTGATAGTTGATGAGATTAATTTCTTGTTAAACAGACCATTGAAGTCTGACAGAGTTATGCCTGAAAATTGTATTAACTCTGATAACTTTGACAAACACAACGTAGAGAAAATGTGTAAACAGACTGACAGAATGCCTGTATCATTAGGTCCCTCACCTAATAAATCTGTAAGTGAAACAGATATGCATCAAAACATGTGTAAACAGGCTGACAAAATACCTGAATCATTAGGTCCACCACCTAATAAATCTGTAAGTGAAACAGATATGCAACAAAACAGTTCTTCATTTCAAAATAAGTTGACTTTATCTCGAAATGAACTGACTTCATTTGGTCAAAGAAGAAGTGAGAGGATTAAAAACTTGCCTACCGTATCTTATAACGAAAATGAAGATGATATTTCTATGAACTATTTGCTATACGCGAAATCTTTATTATGCAAAATACCTACATCTTATAAAGAAATCAGATCCAGGAATGATAAAGTTTTATGGGAAAAAGCTATAAATGAGGAAATTAAATCTCTCACTGAAAATGAAACCTGGACACTTGTACCAAGACCCAAAAATAGAAATATCATCGATTGTAAATGGGTGTTTACAATCAAAAATGATGAGTTTGGAAAACCACTAAGATATATAGCTCGTTTAGTAGCTCGCGGTTTTAGTCAGGAATATTTGGTTGATTACAATGAAACTTTTGCACCAGTTGCAAGAATCTCAAGTTTTAGATTTATAATAGCTTTTGCTAATCAGTTTAATTTATTAGTTCACCACATGGACGTAAAAACTGCATTTTTAAATGGGAAACTTAAAGAAGAGATATTTATGAAAACTCCTGAAGGAATCCCAAATGCAAATGATTTAGTGTGCAAATTAAACAAATCATTGTATGGATTAAAACAGTCTGCACGCTGTTGGTTCCAAATGTTCGAGCAAGCTTTAATAGAAAAGGGTTTTCGATACTCATCAGCTGATCGTTGTATTTACATTCTAGATGCGGGTGACATTCTTGAAAACATTTATGTAGTACTTTATGTCGATGATCTTGTAATTTCAACGGCAAATATAAATACCATGAATAGTTTTAAAAACTATTTAATGAACAAGTTTAAAATGGTAGACTTAAATGATATCCGTTGTTTCTTGGGAATCAGAGTCGAAAGATATAATAACAAAGTAACATTAGACCAGAAAATGTACATAGAAACAGTTTTAGAAAAGTTCAATATGAGTGACTGTAAAACTGTCAACACACCTTTGGAAACTAAAGTAGATTATACCGCATTGAATTCAAATGAAACAACAAAGGCCCCTTGTAAAAACCTTATCGGGTGCTTGATGTATATAATGGTATGCACTCGTCCTGATTTGAGCTTTAGTGTAAACATCTTGAGTAGATTTGCTAACAAAAACAATAGTACACTTTGGCTATATTTAAAAAGGGTTTTAAGATACTTGAAAGGGTCAATGGATCTTAAGTTAACTTACGTGCGGGGTGACAAAATAATAAATGTGTTGACTGGCTTTGTTGATTCTGATTGGGGAAGTGATGAAATAAGCCGTAAAAGTACTACAGGTTATTTGTTTAAATTATTTGAACAATGCACAATATGCTGGAATACAAAAAGGCAACTCACAGTGGCGGCTTCATCCACTGAAGCAGAGTACATGGCTCTATTTGAAGCTGTTAGAGAGGCCCTATGGTTAAAATCCTTAATAACCAGTATTAACATAAAATTACCCAATGCAATTCCTATTTATGAGGATAATAATGGGTGTATAAGCATTGCAAGTAACCTTACAAGTCACAAAAGATCAAAACATATTGACATAAAGTACCACTTTTCAAGAGAACAGGTGGAGAAAAATGTTATTAAAATTATTTATATTTCCACAGGTAATCAGCTAGCTGACATCTTAACGAAGTCATTACCGACAGTGCGTTTTACAGATATGAAAACGAAACTCGGTATAATTTAAATACGTAAATACGATCAAAGTACTTGTAAACTATAAAGAGTTGAATTATAGATAAGAATGACTTGGTCTGATTAGGTTTTCCTGGGTTTTCCCTAATCCTGTGCATCGAATGGTGGACCATATAAAAAAAATTGTACTCCCAGATAAGGAAGGTGTGTGATATTATTATTGTAAATATTATTTGATCATTTATTTTGAGAAAGAGGATATATTTTGAGGGGGCGTGTTGGAATATAACAAAATATATCGGTCCCACTTAAGTACTTTAAGAGTCTTTCTCTTTCATACGTATTTACATTGTGCATAGCTTTATTATAGTTTAGATGTTAGTGTACCGCTGTGCTCCGTCAGGACTAAGCGAGAACGCGCACACACCTCTCCTAATTAACAAATATAATAAATAATTATATGAAAATCATAACTGTGTCTTTCATTGGTTCTCAAAACCCAATATAATAAACGTAATTCTTCCAGCTTTTAAACTTTAAAAATATGAATGATAGATATACGTTAGAGCTTAGAAATCAACTGCAGGCGTCGGCGCCCGCTCGCCGGTGAGTACCAATACCATCTCAAACCGTTTATAACCGCGCTCACTGTCAAATGTGTCATCCGTGCGTTCAAACTCAGCAAACTCGCGCAGTCTGTCACGCAAGCGTACACTGAATGAGATCGGGGATACTATCGCCCCTGAAGCAAAAAGACTAGCCGCGCGGAAGTTGGTAGTCTAATGCGCGCATGAGAGACACAACAGTAAACGGGAACGGATATGTTCCCCTAATACTTATCAACGATTCGCGCTATAAATTCAGCAACGTAAATGACAATAAAAAAGTAATGTCAGACAAATTGATCAGTGACTTACCGCGCATAGGCAGAGTCAGCCGTAACGAGAAAAGTAAGAACATTCTCAACACAGCAACAGACCTCGATAAACGCAGGCTGTGCATTGAGGAAATAAAGAATTTTAAGCAGATCTTGCTTTTAAAGCTCCGAAACATCGTGCAAAGCAGCGAAGACATTGGCGCCTTCACAGTGTTATGTCCTCACTGCAAAGCGCTCATATGGAACGGGGAGCCTAATGGGATGTGTTGTGCATCTAGAAAGGTCAGCTTGAACTCTATCCAAGACCCGGCGGAACTGTTAAGAGCGTAGACGGGCTGCGCGGGAATTGAAAAATAGGTATTTGAAGAAACTATTGCCGTCGCGCTGCGCTCTAGCAACCAGGCGGTATCAATATGTGAGTGAAGTCTGTATTTGTGTGCGTAGCTCAGTAGCGCGCATCTCCCGCCCGCTCGCGCCAACCAAACTACCTACGTTACGTTCGTTTCTGTCTCAGTCGGATTGAAAATATCGGCGAGCGCAGTGTTTCGTGTGATCGTGCTATTTATACTCGCTTATTATTGTGTTATTTAGTACTTATTAGACCTTTGCTATTGTTTACGGACTTGATTCTTTCCTTCACTGTTTTGACTCGGCTTGTGTATCGGATTACGGACTTGATTCTTTGCTTCACTGTTTTGACTCAGCTTGTGTATCGGATTACGGACTTGATTCTTTGCTTCACTGTTTTGACTCGACTTGTGTATCGGATTTGAATAAGTACCTATTTGTTTACGACTGGAGAAAAATCGTGAGTATTATTTTATTTGTAAATAAATTTTATCATTCATCTGTTACCCCCTTCAAATCGAAAAAATATTTCAATAATGTAACAAATCACTACCTACTTGAGTAGTTTTTTGTTAAATAATTACATTTTGTTTGATAAAATGACAATTTACTAATATATAGTATTACTCGTATAATCATACCGTAATAATTTTTGTTTCAGGTAAACCTTTTTGATTTAATAATGGGTGGAAGAAAAGGAAATAAAACTCGTCTATTCTTGAGTGCTAAGAAAAAAAGACATCATTTACGTATAAAACGGAAGATTCATTTTGCACCGTGTACAGTACCACCTAAGTAATTTAATTTTCATATCTATTATGGTCAAAGGGGAGTGAGGTGGTCAATTTTGAATGGCATGGTGTGATTCTACCCCAAATGGTCCTTGTCGGCGTTGCGCGGTGCCGTGCGGGCAAGCACGTTACCTACAGCCCGCGCCAAACTTTGTGACCGCCCCGAAACTAGGCTCATTGCATGCGCAGAACACAAAATCAGGGTATTTTGTGTTCTGCGCAGCGCAAGTTCAGACTCGCGACTATATTCAAGGCGGTCACAAAGTTTGGCGAGGGCTGTACCTTCAGACTGGGGTTGCCATCGGTGATAGGGCTTTTACTTTTTTTATGATAAATACAGTGTAAATATCTATTTGCAAAACAATGAGTGTTTTTGCGTTATGGAGCTTAAATGGAAAAAAAGGCTTCAGTGGAAAAAAATGGTTTTCTCAAACATGCATGGAAATGTGGTCATTATTTTCGAAAAAAGAACCGCGAAGTGTCAAATTTACGGACGGATGAAAATCAAATCCATTGCAGGAGTGGTTTTTTAATTTGGAACATTAGTCATATTGGGTCAATGCCCCGAGCACGCCTTTTCATACAACATTGCCGGCGCGTTGTGATGTTCCAATTTCAAAAACGCGCCGGCAATGTTGTGTTGTGAAACGGCGTGCTGGGGGCATTGTCACTTTTCAATTAGTTCTACAATAGAAATAGTTATTTGTGCAACAAGAGAGCAAAGTTGTTTTTTGCTGCGAGTGCTAATTTTAAGTCCCGAGCAATCGAAGGATTCTTTGATTGAATCACGAGCGTTAGCGAGTGATTCTAAAGTAGAATCCTGAGCGAGGGGAGGGATTCAAAGGCACGCGATGCAAAAAGTTTTGCTCTCGTGTTACACACATAATTTTTCACTTCAGCAATGAGAACACATATTACTTGGGAAATAAAATAATTAACAGTAATAGATTTAATAATGATTTACTTAAACAAAGCGACCTGAAGTGTTTTTCTTAGATGTTTTCTCATTGTGTTGTAATGAAAAATGGCCGCGGCATATTTGTAAAGATATAATCATACCCAAAATTATATTACCACTAAACCAAAAATAATGTTTTTTTTTTTGTATTTACAGCGATGAAGATAAAGAAAATTCTTCAACATCATTGAATACAACTTACAGAGACAGTCGAGATTTGTAAGAAGAAAACGCAAGCTCCTCATCGTCGACCACTACACTTGATGACTTGCATTTAGTTTGTGATGACGATGATGGTGACCATAAGGAGGAAATTATAAACGACAAGTTAACAGGACGCAGAGTCGTAGATATAAAATATTTGTTTTCTGCAATTTCAAACATTAAACACCAACATTTAGGCTGCACATTTGCCGATTTAAATTTCCTTAAAGAGCAACGACATGGTTTTACAAGCAAATAGTTTTTTGAATGTAAAATGTGTAAAATAATTGAAACAGTGCACAGTGAAGACCCAAATGTGAAATTAAATGCAAATAAGGCGATTGTAGAAGGAATTCTCTGTTCAGGGAATGGATATGCACAGTTAAACGAAATTTGCAGCGGGCTAAATATGCCAAATATGAATAAATCAACATATACGACTATTGAACAATCTTTGATACCAATCATTGAAGAATGTGCCATCGACGAGATGATCGCCGCTGGGCAAGAAGAAAAAAGGCTTGCCATTTTATATGGCGAAGTAGGCAAAGATGGCTGGCCTTTAATAACAGTAGTTGCAGATGGCTCTTGGGCAAAAAGATCCTACAAAAGTGGATTTAGCTCTGCGTCTGGTGCTGGATGCATTGTTGGACTGCGTACTAAAAAGGTATTGTTCTTGGGCGTACGCAACTCATACTGTTGTATATGTGCGAGAAGTCAAAAGCTGAATGTAGATGTAGCTGAACACAGATGTTTTAAAAATTGGAATGACTGCGCTAATGCTATGGAAGCAGACATAATTGCAGAAGGTTTTGCAAAAAGCATAGATATGCATGGAGTCAAATATAACAAACTCGTTGGAGATGGTGATTCTAGCATAATGAAGAAATTGATCTTAAACAAACCCTACGGTCCTGATTTCATTATCTCAAAAATTGAGTGTAAAAATCATTTACTGCGAAATTTCTGCAACAAATTGAAAGCTTTGGGGAAAAAAACAAATAATCACAAAGGCTTTGTAGCAGTGCAGCTTCGAAAAAAGGTGGAAGAAAATGTTTTGCGTTTGAGAAAAGCGATAGTTGGAGCAGTAAATCATAGGAAATCAGAAGATATAAATCCCAATGAAAATTTAAAAAATCTAAAAAAGGATATAAAAAATGCACCCAACCATGTCTTTGGAGACCACACTAATTGCAGCGCTTACTTTTGTAATCCCGAAAAATATAAAAAGGACACAAATTTTGTTGCTGATCTTCAGACTAGCGGATTATGGACTGACATCCAGCATTACACATTGAGTTTAGCATCAAATGCAGAAAGTCTGATACTCGACATAACAAACAATACAGTAGAACAATTTAATAACGTAATAGCAAAATTTATTGGAGATAAACGAGTCAATTACACGGCCAGAGGTTCCTACCAAGCACGATGCTTTGGTGCGGCTCTATCATGGAACAGCGACACCGCTATACATTCACACCTGTCAAAAAAAATCCAGGGTCGCAGCCCTGGCAAATACACAAAGAAGTTCATTGAAAGACAAAGGCGATCAAAAGTATACAATGAACAATGCCGAAAGAGAAAACTTTTGTTCGTCGACGATAGGTCATGTAAAAAACGAAAAGTTACTGGACCTGACGAAAATTACGGTCGACTAGAATTAGAGCCTTATCAGGCCATCAGAAATATTTGAGGAAAAGAAAAAAACATTTATTTCTGGGCTAGAACTATCAAAAAAGAGTGCTGAAGAACTTGAACGTAGCACGATTGGCCAGAGTGACAATGAATTGTGGGCAATAGAAAGGCGCAAGCGTATCACGGCGTCAAATTTTGGCAAAGTATGTAAACTGCGTAAAAAAACATCAGTTGCAGGTTTATTAAGATCTTTGTTATACTCGCAATTCAAAGGCACTCCTGCTACAAACTACGGAAAAGAGAAAGAAGATGAAGCAGCAATTGATTTTTCAAAAGAAACAGGACTGTCCGTAGTCAAGTGTGGGTTGGTCATCGATAGCAATAAAAGCTTTTTGGCCGCAAGTCCCGATGGACTAATAAATGAGGATTCAATTATTGAAATAAAATGCCCGTATAAAATTGCTGAGATGACTCTGATGACTCCAACAGAAGGAATAAAAAATAAAAAATTCGACTCCTGCATACTCCACAACGACAAGTTAATATTAAAAAGGAATCACAATTTCTACTATCAAGTACAAGGCGAATTGCACATCACATGCCGAAGATTTTGTTACTTTGTTTTGTGGAGCCCCAAAGGGTTATTATATGAGAAAATTGAAAAAGACGTCGAGTTTTGGGAAAATATGGAACCAAAATTGGAAAAAAAATTCCATGAATGCCTTCTCCCTGAAATAATTGACGGTCGGATACCAAGAAATTTATCTGTAAGAGAAAGGATGGAAATAACGACAGAATAAATAAATGTACATATTATTAGAAGAAAATTTAAATCAAGAATAGCCACACCACGACGGGCTATAAAAGGAAGGTGGCTGGCGGCACTCGTTCATCGTCATTCCGCGCCTGACGCCCGCCCGTGACGGACGTGCCGCTCCCCGCCGCTCGTCCGCTATCAGTGTGCGTTCGCTCTGTCCCGCTCTCGCCCTGACGTCATCAGTGGTCGTTGACTACTACACCCGATCCGAAGCCGCCTTTTTCAAGGCAGTGGACGACATCTGTTTCTTTTGCAAATAGTTCGAAAAACGTAGTGCCCCTTCAGGGAAAATCCACAGTTTCGTGGTACTTGGTGGGAAACCTCACGGTGCCAACGAAACCAAGTGGTGTGGACCCGACACACCTACCAAGCCCCTTCAGGACTTAGGTAAAGTCGGAAGGGCGTTGGACCCGCGGCCTTGGGGGGCCTCCTAGTCGCGACCAACCGCTTAACCCCGCTCTTTTTCAGCTACACACCTAGAGCTGGTTGGGTGTGTCTATCCCTTCACTCTAGACCCAGTTAGGGCCCGGTTCGCACAATAAGATTGGCGACCGGTTACAAGCTTAGGGCTCACCAATAGGTACTCACCTCCCAGTCTATACCCGACTGGGAGGGTTACACATCCCCGGGCCCGTCCACCCGGGGAGCTAGAAATAGGTCCCCTCGAGGGAAAACCACCATTTCCCACTAGGAATTCCCATTATGATGACGGACGCCGTTATTGTAGCGTTCGTCAGGGAAGTCCTCTTAAAGGACCCCGACTTTCTTGCCAAGTATGGCAAGAAATTCACGGAGATGCAACATGCATCTCCAGCCATCGAGTCGAGTGTTGCTGATTTCAGCGACGCTTTAGAAAGTCCCCTTTCTCCCCCGTTTGCAGAAAGACAAGCTACCTCAAGTTGGGTACCGAAACCGGTACCACTTGTCGCCGCTGTCTCTGCTATCAAACCGGCCTTTGTTGCCGCCGCCAAATCTCCTATTGTCTCAAAGACAATAGACAATGCGGCTCCCGCCCCCGTCTCTTCTAAGAAACCGGCCTTTGTCGATTCCGCCGCGGCTCCTGCCCAAGTCCCTTCCAAGAAATCGGCCTTTGTTGCCGCCGCCGCTAAACCCTCTATTGTCCCAAACACAATAGACGCCTCGGCTTCCGCCCCTGTTCCCACTAACTCTAATGACCCGATAGACATGGACACATCAGTGCCATGCTCGAACCCGCCATCTGACTCAGAAGGCAGCTCTTCCGATGCCTCTTCTTCTGAGGATGACTTTCAGCTAGTCACCTCAGGAGGAAAGAGGAAGAAGAAAGCCAAATCGTCCCAGGCCAACAAGGCCAAGAAGTCCGTAGCGTCTTCAAAGACCTCCACCTCCACTGCCCCAGCAGCACAGGCAAGACGGCCGGCTAGTCCCAATGCCCCTGCTTCTGCTTCCCAAAAGAAGCAACGCCCCCCACCGCCTGTGTACATTCAGGACAAGTCGAAATGGACCGATGTCTCAAAGATGTGTGTTGATCGCAAGATCAACTACACCAATGCGAAAGCTTGCCAAGATGGAATCAAAGTTGCTGTCCCGACAGCTAACGATTACCGGGAGCTAACCCGCGCCCTGCGTGAAAGGAACATTTCCTTTCACACTTATACCCTTCCGGAGGACAAGCCCACCCGAGTAGTGATAAGACGTATCCCAAAGGAGATCTCTACTGACGACGTCAAAGAGGATCTCCTTGCACAGTCCATCCCAGTGTCCGCCGTCCATCGCTTGCACAAAGCAAGGGGAGGAGAACTCTACGACATGGTGCTGGTTGTGTGCGACCCCACCGAGGGCCACCACCCGATTTTTAAAATAAAATCGGTCTGCAACCTATCTGGCATCCAAGTCGAGAAGCCTTTCCGCCCGACAGTAGTTGGCCAGTGTCACCGCTGCCAACTATATGGGCACTCACAGCGTAACTGTTACGCGAAACCCAGATGCGTTAAGTGTTTGGATGAGCACAGTACCAGCGAGTGCCCCCGCCCCAAAGACCACTCACAGTGCGCAGAGCCTCCCAGCTGCGTACTATGCGGTCAGACCGGTCACCCGGCAAACTACCGTGGGTGCCCCAAAGCCCCCAAGATTTCCCCCAAACTGGCAAAGCGTGCCAACGCCCGCCAGCTACGTGAGTCAGGCCCAGAGAGAATCCCAGCGCTAATGGCTAAGCCCATCCCAGCGCCGACACCCGCGCCTGCGTCCGCAGCTGTCACAGTTGCTTCCCAGTCTGCGCCACAGCGCACTGCTGCTCACCAACCTGCGCCTCAGAGCGGTGTTGCTGCTGCAACAGTGCGAGCGCGTCCCATCCCCACAACCAACACGGTCAAGAACCCTGGTGTAGGCCCCACAATCCTGGAGGCTTACAGCTTGTTCATGACCCGTGCTGCGAGGGCAATGTCCGACGAGTTGAATGCGACCAGAGGAAACGATGGTCAATTAAAACTCTCCACCAGAAAGGCGCATGAGATATTCACCGCCTATAAGTCCATTACGGATGCTCTGGACGCCATGGATGCAATTGATGACTAATCAATGGATAAGTCACGCATCAACACCACCAGGCCCAGATCACTCAAACTAGGGTTTTTCAATGCCAATGGCATTAGTAACCAGCGCGATGAAATCGCCAAATTACTCCGCGATCATCAGCTAGACATCCTCCTCATACAGGAAACATTCCTAAAACCCCACCGCAGCGACCCTAAAATTGCCAACTACCGCATAGTTCGCAACGATAGGTCGCGTTGTCACGGCGGTGGCACTCTCATTTATTATAAAAAGGAGCTGTACTGCATTCCCTTGATCTCTCCCACACCTCGCTCTCTGCTCGAATACTCAGCCTGTCGGCTAGGCATGACTGGTCATCAACCGATCACCATCATCTCCGCCTACTACCCGCCGCCCTCAATCTCGTCTCCCACGCCTGACGACCCAAATGCACTCGCTAGTGACTTCACCACCCTCTTTGGCTTGAGTGACTCCGTTATTTTAGCGGGTGACCTCAACGCCAAGCATCCCGCGTGGAATTGCAGTACTGCAAATGCCAGAGGCAGGGTAGTGTACAACCTAGGGGAAACCCTAAACTATGACGTCATCGCTCCGATGACTCCCACTCACTTTCCTCATGATCCCAATCAGAATCCTGATGTCCTCGATGTGGCGTTGCTGAAGAATGTAAACCTCCGTTTGCAATCTATAGAAACGCTACACGAGCTCAATTCTGACCACCGTCCAGTGATCATGCATCTAGGCTCCCGCTCGGGGCAGCTCGATCCCGACCAGCCTCCCCCGTCTCAAGTGATCACCGACTGGAGGAAAGTAAGCGAAAGACTGAAATCCACCAAGTCGCCTCACCTAGACACCATCCCCGATCATATTGTCTCAGTCGCTGACACGACGGCGGCGATCGACTCGCTTACGGATCACGTACAACTCGTCCTGAACGAATGTTCAAGGGAGATTCCAGTGGTGGAAGACCACCGCTGGAAGCTCCCGGACGATGTTCGGAGTCTGATAACCGAGAAGAACGCAGCCATCCGTGCGTATAGTTCTTTTCCCTGCGATGCGAACAAAGCTCACATGCGTAACTTGCAGCGTGCTGTGAGGAAACGCACTTCTGAGCTGCGTTCTGCGCGATGGGACAAGACGCTAAGCGAACTCGAGCCCACCCACCTCGCCTTTTGGCAATTTCAGAGGAAGTTACGGTCCAAAGAAGAGGCCACAATGCCCCCTCTCATCCGCCCAGACAAGAGTGTCGCTTTCGACAACTCTGACAAAGCGGAATGTCTGGCCGACAGCCTAGAGTCCCAATGCTCTCCCAGCTCTCAACCGGTAGACAAAGCTCACCTCGATATGGTGGATGCCGAAGTCGAACGTAGAGCTTCCCTCCCACCAGTCGAAGATCCTGATGGTCCTCTCCCCCCCATCACTCCCGAAGAGGTGGAGGATATCATCAAAAGGCTTCAGCCTAGGAAAGCCCCTGGCTCCGACGGCATCACTAACAGGGTATTCAAACTCTTCCCCGCTCAACTCATAGTGCTAATGACTGCCATCTTCAATGGCGCATTAAGCAATAACATGTTCCCCCAAGCATGGAAACAGGCCACTGTTATCGGTATCCCCAAACCAGGCAAGCCCAAGTCTGATCCCGCCAGTTACCGTCCCATCAGTTTACTCAACGTTCTCGGTAAGATATATGAGAGGCTTATTTATAAGCGACTCAAAGACTTTGCCGAAGCAAAGAGTCTTATCCCTGACGAGCAATTTGGCTTTCGAACCGAACACTCGTGCATCCAACAAGTCCACCGCATCGTAGAACACTTAAGCGCTGGCTTCCAGCGTGGCTCGATGACGGGCGCCTTGTTCTTTGACATAGCGAAAGCATTTGACAAAGTCTGGCACAATGGCTTAATTTACAAGCTATACCAACTCGGCGTGCCGGACCGCCTCGTGCTTATCTTGCGAGATTTTCTGTCAAACCGCACCTTTCGCTATCGAGTCGAGGGTGCACTCTCGTCCCCTCACCCCATCCGAGCAGGAGTCCCCCAGGGCTCAGTGCTATCCCCCCTGATCTTTACGCTGTTTACCAGCGATATCCCCAAAAGTATCAAGGCTCAGTTGGCCCTTTTCGCTGACGACACGGCCATGTACTATACCGGTCGCGACCCTGACTCTATCGCCCGCACTCTCCAGACTTACGCAAACATCTTGGGCAGATGGTTCAAAAAGTGGAGAATTGAGGTGAACCCCGATAAGAGTCAAGCGGTTCTGTTTTCGAAACCGCGGCATAAGCCCCCCTCACCCCGTCCTATCACCATGTATGGCAAGTCGATTCCTTGGGAAAAGCAAGCCAAATACTTGGGGGTCATCCTGGACAGACACCTCACCTTCGCGGAGCACATAAGGCAGGCCCGTTCACGCGCCGCCTTCGCCCAGGGTAGGCTTCACTTTATCACGACCGCCCGCAGCAAATTGTCACTCAAGTGCAAATTGCGACTCTTCACTGCGGTCATCCGACCCATCATGACGTACGCTTGCGCTGTCTTCGCACACGCAAAGCCTCGTCACCTTCATAGAATGCAGACGCTCCAAAATCGTTTCCTCCGTAAGATCACGGGAGCCCCCTACTATGTCCGCAATGAGACTCTCCACGTAGATCTCAAATTGCCTACCATACAGCAGTTCATGAAACGCATTACAAAGCGTTTCTTCGATACTGCTGTCAAACACCACAACCCCCTTATCGCATCGTCCGCCCGATACGAACCCTCCCGCATTTCAAAAATCCGCCGTCCGAGGCACACCTTAACCACCCCAGATGACTATACCACTCTCTTACAAGAAAGTCGTAAAGAAACAAGCACAATCAAAACAAGACCGTCGTCCTTCCGACCTCGCCGCCGAGGCCCGTCGCGATCTTCTCTTCAATGTCCACCCCGACCCTTGCTCGAGCCAGCCCGCGCCGCTGAGCCTGTAGCTTTAAATTCGCCCCTAAATAATCAATGTTCGATCCAGCCCGTCCCTAGCTGTCCTCCCCCCAGCGATGCCCTAAGCCGAGGTCCGTACCCCACAGGGGGTGCCCTTAGCGTGTAATCGCTTAGCTTGTAAGTTTTTAAATAAGCCCTGGCTGGAGGCTTTAATATTATATTAAGGCCACCACAGGAAAGTCCGGTTAAGCAGTCGACAACCTCCTAGGTTGACCTGCGAGAGGCCACACACAAAAAAAAAAAAAAAAGGCACTCGTTCATTTGCTCGTCGGTCATCACAGCGTACGGAACCTCTGCCCGAATCACTAGCGATTGTCGTTATTTTCAAATATTTTATTTTGTTTGCTTTCTTATTTAAATTGTAATTTGTTTGGCCGAAGGCCATTAAAATCTTTTTAAAAAAAACCCTTCTGTGTTTCTATTTGTAACATCAGAAGTGGGATTCGAGGCTGAAAAGCCGCTGAACGCCTACATTTCTGGTTTTATAAAGGGAAACTTAGTATTCCTCCACGTGGTTTGGTTATTTAATATTCGGGCGGAGTGTTTGTTTGTGCGATGCCTGCCAACGATCAACGCGGCAAACGAAAACGCCGTGGGCGAACTCCTTCGCCCAATCCGATGGAAGAGATCCTGAGGAGGCTGCGCGCGTTGGAGGACCAGCCCCGTGCGTCTGTGGAGACGCAAGCCCTTGCAACGACCAGCGCTGGCCCTAGCCGCGCCGCCGGGTTGACCAACTCGACGCCATCGGTATCGGAGCTTGGGGCGCCTACAACGGCGCGTGAGCTCGTGTCCGCGCAGATGGGGACGCCGCCGCCGACTCCACATACTAGCAACATGGGGTCAACGCAGTCTGAAGACGTGGTGACGAACGCTGCAGAGCGTCTTTTGACCGCTATCAGCTGTGCTCAGGTCAGATCCAACCGTTATTTTGTCTCTGATTTTGATCCGAGTGTTCATGACTTCGACACGTGGTGTGATGAAGTAGAGAGAGCCCGTATTTCGAATTGCTGGGATGACAGAGAATGCCTTGCTCGCGTCGGACATTGTCTAAAGGGCGAATCTCGCACCTGGCTTAGCCAATGGACTAGCAATATTCGCACGTGGTCCAATTTTAAATTAGAACTAAAAGCGCTATGCCCACGTTCTGTTGATGTCGCGAACATTCTTTATGATGTAATGCGGACAGAGTCCGATAAATACTCCACATATGCTGAGTATGCTCGTAAATCGCTTTTACGGTTACGCATAGTTAAAGGTCTAAGTAACGAGCTGCTTACTGCTATTATTATTCGTGGAATTGCAGATCCACAAGTTCGCGCTATGGCTACCAACGCTAAATTATCACCTGATTCTATAGTGGAGTTTTTATCGAGCTTTGTTAAACCTTCTAACAGCCATAATAAGAAAGTGTTTCCTAATGATCGATCTGATAAGTCTTCCAATATTAGTAACTCAAATCGCAAACCATTAAAACGTCAATATGATTCTAAAGATTCAAAATCAGTCAAGTGTTTTCAGTGTAAGCAATTTGGTCATAAGAGTGTTAATTGTAACAAACGGTCGAATACAATCCCGAGTAACAGTGACGAAAAAGCAATCGCGTTACCGGCGACATCTCGTGGCGATCCGAAGAAGTGTTCGTTTTGCAAAAAAATAGGTCATTCCGAGGATACTTGTTTCGCTAAGGAACGCACAAATTCTCGAAATAATAACGGTGTCAATTTTTGTCGCGAAATTGCGGGTAGTTATAAAAATCGTGACGTGACCACTGCTGTCATATTGGGGATACCGTTAGACGTACTAATTGATAGTGGCTCATGTGTTTCCTTAATGTCAAAAAATGTTGTTAAATATTTTCCGTGTCAATTAAGGCCTACTAATCAGTTATTACGCGGCTTGGGCGGTACGGAAATTAGATCTGAATCATTTGTAACACTACCTGTTGAGTTTAGCGATATAACATTAGAAATTGATTTTTGTGTTGTAGGTGGCAATAATTTAAATGTACCCGTCCTTATCGGTACAGACGTACTGAATAGAAAAGGTATTACTTATGTTAGGACCGGTGATTGCCAACGTATAGTTCATAGTGAGGTGACCGTAAACGATGTTATGCAAGTAAACACGATTTCTTTGTCCGATCAAGTTAATACGTCGGTAACTGGAAAAGATAGGGAACGGTTACTAGAGATCCTCACCAAGTATTCCGAATTCTTTTTAAGTGGTACCGCGACCACAACAGTGAAAGATAGTGAGATGCATATCAAGTTAACAAGTGATGTGCCCGTGTACTACAGACCCTACAAATTATCGCATCACGAAAAATTAAAAGTACGCAATATAGTTAAGGATTTGCTCGATAAAGGAATTATTCGCGAGTCCGATTCCGAATACGCTAGTCCGGTCTTACTAGTAAAAAAGAAGGATGGTTCTGATAGAATGGTCGTGGATTACCGTGCACTGAATCGAATAACTGTCAAAACTAGACATCCACTCCCCTTGATCAACGACTATATAGATAGGTTAGGTAATGCTCGCTGGTTTAGCTCTTTAGATATGGTTTCCGGCTTCCATCAACTCCGAGTTGCTGAAGAGTCTATTCATAAGACCGCGTTCGTTACACCAGAGGCACAGTATGAATATTGCAAGGTACCCTACGGTTTAGCAAACGCGCCGATTTTCTATCAGAAAACTATCACAAAAACGCTTAAATCCTTCATTGAGGATGGCAAGGTCATGGTCTACATTGATGATGTACTAATACTGACCGACGGAATTGACGAAAACCTCGTTTTATTAGATTCGGTTATAAAAACGCTAACTGAAGCAGGTTTTTCAATAAATCTAAAGAAATGTACTTTTCTTACTAATGAAATAGAATACCTAGGTAGGATAATAAGAGATGGTCAGGTTAGACCGAGCAATTACAAAATTGATGCATTGGTTAAATCACCGCGACCGAGTAATGTCAAACAGGTTCGCCAATTTCTTGGCCTCGCAGGATATTTCAGAAGATATATTCCAAATTACGCGATTAAGACTTCGCAAATCGCCGCACTAACTAGAAAAGGAGTAATCTTTAATTGGAGTGACGAACACGAAAATGCACGTCAAGACATTATTTCTTTTTTAACCAATGAACCAATTTTGGCAATATTCGATCCTGAATTGACAACTGAGCTGCATACAGACGCCAGTTCTATTGGTTACGGCGGAATCCTTATGCAGGTACACAAGGACGGCCGTAGGCGGGTAGTTGCTTATTTTAGCAAGTTGACGGCTGGTGCGGAATCCAAATATCACAGCTATGAGCTGGAGACCCTCGCGGTAGTAAAATCATTACAACATTTTAGGCAATATTTAATTGGTAAATCTTTTAAAATAATCACAGACTGTAATGCACTAAAAATGACACAACGTAAGAAGGATCTCCAACCCAGAGTTGCAAGATGGTGGATGTATATGCAAGATTTCGATTCCTCGCTAGAATACCGTAAAGGCGCACTTATGCCGCACGTAGATTATTTGAGTAGAAATCCGGTGAATATTATTAATGTTGTTCAAAAACCGAAAAATTGGGCTCAAGTGGCACAGGCAGGTGACGAGGAGACATTGACGTTACTTGAAAAATTAGATAACGGTAAATTAGACAACACGCGTTACGTGAAACGAAATGACCTCTTGTACTATAAGTATGACGTCACGGGTGAGCAAGCGCGATTCTTATGTTACGTACCAAAGGCATTTCGACTAAGTTTATTACGCGTTTTCCATGATGAGCATGAACACATTGGTGTAGACAAAACTACTGATCTGATCCTGCGACACTTCTGGTTTCCCGGTCTTAGACAATTTGTCAGGAAATACGTCACGCACTGCGTAGTGTGCATTTCACATAAGCAAGTTCCACGCGCACCTTTGCAACCAATATCCTCTTGGGAAAAGGCTCCGGTACCATTTGATACAATTCACGCGGATGTACTCGGACCACTGAGAGAAAGTGATGGTCATAAACATGTACTTATCATAGTTGACGCGTATACTAAATATTGTTTACTTCATGCCTTACCAAGACAAGATTGTAAAGAGTTGAAGCGCGTAATGACCAAAGTAATTTCATTTTTCGGTACCTTTAAAAGACTAGTATGTGATAGAAGTCGTATGTTCGATAACCATGAGTTTATTAATTGGATATCTAATTATGGAATCGAAGTGCATTTCATTACCCCTGAAATGCACCAGGAAAACGGACAAGTAGAACGTTATTGCCGTACAATTTACGTAAATTATAACGAAAATGATTGGTCTAAAATATTATGGAAACTGCAATTGGTTTTATTAGAGATGAAACGGATAGCTGTTTGGCCGGATACCGGATATCCGGCCGTTCGATATTGTTTCAGCAGAGCCATCTTGTGCACCTATAGTGTACTTTTTGACACACCTGGTCATTCTCGTTGCAAGTAATTGTGTTGGCTCGGTCCGATCCGAGTGTGTTGGTAAGTAAACAGCGCCATCTAGATCGATTCCTGTGGTATTGTTAAACAAGTATAACACAATTTTGTTTAAAGGTGTCAAATTCGATAGCGGATCAATAGAGTATGATGTTCAATTTGAAATGGTCGAGTTATCTCTTGTGGAGTGTAGCTAGCGAGTGTATTGTTTGAGGTTATGTATGACACATAAATACGAAAATGGCTTTGTCACAAAAAAGATCCCCGTTATGGGAATATTTTGAAATAAATGCTGATAATAGTAAGTTTGCCGTGTGTACGTTGTGTAATGTTAACATTTCTCGTGGTGGGGAAGGTAAAAAGGCAGGTATGTATTACCGAATAAAACTCAACTTTTGTTTTCAATTACTCGTTAACCCAAGTGTTTGTTAATTGTAAATTGCAATTTTGTACTTGTTTGTTTGATTCTGATAAGAATGCGCGTATTGATGTCGTGAATAAATTTATATGAAAGACAACGCTCCTGCCATTTTTATTTATTGCCATTCTATTTTTTCTAGGTACTTCTGCTATGAAAAATCACCTAAAATCAAAACATCCAAACGAATATAAAGCAATAAGCAAAGGCCAGGCAGATATTAATGTAACTGCTACACCGTCAAAGATAGTACCCATTCCTGGAACCAGTTCTTCTTCAGCTACGACTACAAAGCAATTAACTGTGCCAGAATCATTCGAGAAGAAATTACTTTGGGACGTAAACGACGCAAAAGCGAAGAAATACCACTATTTGATAGCAGAAATGATTGCTCTTGACAATGAGCCGCTATCTGTTGTAGAAAGAACAGGATTCACCCGACTCCTACAACAAGCTTTACCCCGATACAAAATGCCAAGCCGCACATACATTGCACAGAAAATCATCCCTGACATATATGACAGTATACATGACAAAATTAAAGAGAATATTTCAAGTGCTGTTGGTATTTCTGTAACTTCAGATATTTGGACTTGTTTACACAACAATGCCAGCTTTTTGAGCTTCACAGCTCATTGGCTGTCTCCTGATTTTGACTTGGAACACGGGGTTCTTGCGATGTTGCCTTTTTCTGGTTCTCATACCGGAGAAAATATAGCAAAGGAACTTAACGCTATCGCGGGCCGATGGGATATTGACCACAGTAAAATACATTTACTTGTTCATGATAGTGGTGCTAACATGGTCAAAGGTGTTCGAGTAGCCGAGTATGATTCTGCTCGCTGTTTTATACATACTCTTCAGAGAGCTATAAGTGAGTCGCTCAAATCACAGCAACAATGATCGCTACTGGTAGAAGACTTGTAACGCACTTCAACCACTCAGGCTTAGCTCAAGAAAAGCTCCTCAAAATTGAAAAAGAATTTAATTTGCCCGAACATCAATTGGTGCAGGACATTAGCACCAGGTGGAACTCAACTTATTATATGATAGAGCGCCTGCTAGAACAGAAGCGAGCCTTGTCATTATATGTTGCGGATAACGTTACACTTGCCAGTTTGACGCCTCAAGAATGGTGTTTAATGGAACAATGCGTTAAACTATTGAAGTCTTTCGAAGAAATAACCAAAATAACAAGTTCTGGTTTATCCTGCGTATCGGAAGTAATACCACACGTTGCTGCTTTAAAGAAATATTTAGATAAAAATGAAACTGAGCAAAGAACTCCTGATTTGCCACACATGAGAGCCACCTTGAAAGCCGAATTAGAAAGTCGTTTCAGCTCTTTAAATCAAGATCCTAATTATTTGATCGCAACTTTCTTAGATCCCCGATTTAAGACAAACTACTTGGGGGTGATTGAAGCTGAAAGAGCACGCCAAAAGATTTTATTGGAATATATAAAAATGTCTTGTGACGAGTCTTCCCTCAGTAGCGACTCGTCATCGACACCAGCTAAAAGAAGTAGAGAAGAAGAAAATGCAGGGTCAGCTGTGTCTCGTGAAGCTCACGACACTTTCTGGGATTGCTTTGACGAGGTCGCATATGAGAATAGCGGCAGTCAGTTACAAGATCAAGAAAAAAAGAATTCAATAGCAAATGAGATTGACTTTTACTTAAAATCGGTGCGCATTGATCGCAATCAAGATCCATACAAGTGGTGGTCAGCTAATAAGAGGCAGTATCCAGTCTTGAGCAAATTTGTCAGAATTTATCTTTCAGCACCATGTAGCAGTGTTTACAGCGAAAGACTTTTTTCCGAAGCAGGACTTATTTATGAGGAGAAGCGAAACCGTTTGTTGCCTGTTAACGCAGAGAAGTTGGTGTTCATTCACCATAATCTGCCTCTACTGCACTATGAATACTAAATCTTATTTGAATAATTTTCACGCATACATTGTTTTGGTGGTAAATTTATGTTTTGTTTCGGTGTAATAATTAAATAATGTCCTAATATTTTAGTCTTTTATTGTATCCGGTATCTGGCCGGATGTTGGTTACTATCCGGCATCCGGCCGGATAGTAACCAACATCATGTTTTTACGCCGGATAGGCCGGATAACGGATAGTTGCCGGATATCCGTTTCATCTCTAGGTTTTAAACGTCACTAAACATAGGACTACTCAATATTCGCCATTAAATCTCCTTATTGGCACCGATTCCACTACACCTTTAATAAACACTTTGATTAAAGATATAACTTGCGAAGGTTCGAATCCTAATCATGATGCAATTCGCGAGATAAGACGGCAACGTGCTGAAGGGCTTATTCGCGAAAACAAAGATAAACAAGACTCCTACGTCAATAAAAATAGGAGTCCGCCTAAAAGGTTTCAAGTTAATGATTTAGTCTATGTGATTAAGAGCTCTCAAAGCACCGGAAAGCTGGATAGCGGTATGAGGGGCCCTTATAAAGTTACCAAGATCCTCCCTAACGATAGATATGAGGTCCAATTGTTAGCTGGAGCTTATGGAAAGACTAGTCAGGCAGCTGCTGCATACATGGTGTTATGGAAGGGTGAATGGACACCCGAAACTATTGCTGCATTTTTTGAAGGTACTTGTTGTACGATTGCTGTTATGTTTGCTTTGTTAGCTTACATACCCACTAGTCTTTTCCCTATTCTTGAGCTAGATTATGTACTAAACAAGCCCGTATTTATTTATTTTGGCTATGTTATGTGTTGTGTTCAGTGGAAAAGACCCGTGTAAAGCCTGTGCGCATGGTATTGGGGTGACCCTGACACTGGTGGTTTCTGGGGTGAGTCGGTGGCGCAACCGACAACAGACCTGTGTAAATCCAGCCCTTATTAGGTATCTGGGGTGACCTGCTAGAGACTGATGTAAACCCTGTTTGCGCACGAGAGTATGTGCGAGGTATTCGGTTGCGTGGGAACAGACCTGTGTAAAACCTATGTGATTGGAAACGCTAGTGTGTAGCGTTTATTATTGCTTGAGTGGCTTGGTTGGCTAATTAGTACATAATCTGATGCTTTTGCACTTATATGAATTCAGACCAGCTGTTGATAAACGATGTAAATGAGTATGTTTCTTAGAATGTGTGTATCTTCACAGATACCGATGATGATGACGCCGAACAGCCGCTGGACGCGGAGGGTGTTGCTGGACCATCCTCGAGCTCCTGCTGAGGGCTTCGAGCACGCAGCCCCGTCAGGAGAAGCCGTATTAGAAGAAAATTTAAATCAAGAATAGCCACACCACGACGGGCTATATAAGGAAGGTGGCTGGCGGCACTCGTTCATTTGCTCGTCGGTCATCACAGCGTACGGAACCTCTGCCCGAATCACTAGCGATTGTCGTTATTTTCAAATATTTTATTTTGTTTGCTTTCTTAATTAAATTGTAATTTGTTTGGCCGAAGGCCATTAAAATCTTTTAAAAAAAAACCCTTCTGTGTTTCTATTTGTAACAATATTATTATATAACTTTTGTATTATTTAAAATACCCACAAGCACCTTTTCTGCCTCTTCTGCATAAATATTAAGAACTAGCTTTTGCCCACGGCTTCGCTCCCGACAACTGACTACTACCCTACCTACCTAAAAAAATAATTAAAAAAAACTTATTATCCTATTTCGGACGACGGCTAATCCAAAAACGCAAAAAATAAAAAAATCGGTGTAATTAACACGATTGTCGACTTCCTTTAATATATATAGATTTACTTGATAAGAGCAGTCATTATTTTATAAACTCCCCTGTAAATATTTATGTCAAGTCAAAAGCAGAATTATCACACCAAGCAGTATAGTGCAAACTTTAGTTACGTATTATACCTAATGCTTACGGTTTGTATTTTGGTAAGAGACACTTCGCTAAAGTTCATTTCAATTATTAGTTAATTATAAACCCTAAAAATGTCATTGAATTGTTACTTCGTTGTCTCTTAAAAAAAAACAAAATGAGCATCAAATTTCACTATTCAGTAAATCAGTATAGGATAAACGTCGATATCGAGTGACATCACTATGATTTCGATAAAAACTTCGACACTAGTCACTTCCCTAATTGTGTACGTATTAGTCTAACCCTCCCTCACCTCTCGTCTCCCCCCGTAGAGTGCGATAGAGACAACTGCAGCTCAGAACGATTTTACCTACAAAAAACCTTGACCGATCGACGTTTCGTATTCTCCTGTTTTCTCCTCGAAACCTAAGCCAATTGAATTATATTTGGTATCAAAATTTAAAGGAAGAATAGATCTATGCCCCTATTACTTGTCTATATTTTAAAAACTTTTCAATTTTCTTTGGTAGTCGTCTGATTACGTAGGTAAAAACGGAGTATTTTTTTAGGTTTTTGGTAAGTCATATTTATTTTTGTAATAAATTTTTTGAAAAAAAAAATTACAAGGGCATGCCTTCAATAGACCTGGATTTTTATAAATAAAAACGATTACTCTAGAGGCATTATACAGGAAGAGAATAGGGGAATACATTTGTATGGAAAAATGCAGCCCGTCTACGCTCTTAAGAATACTCATAAATGGCGAGCATCCAAATTCCAGCCATTTCTAGAAAAACATCCGAGCCTATCAAATCGTTGAAGCAGGGTTCATGCCAACTTTTTACGTACAGGGGCAAGTTTACCATTAAATCGGTTCTCTGCTACCAACAGACGTGCCAAAATTTTTGCAAATATATTAATTTATCAGCGATTTTGATGAAGTGTGAAGCAGACACATTACTAACTTAGACTCTGGTCTTATCAGGGGGTTGCAAATTATGTTGCATAATGTGAACCCGTCGTTGCCTGAGAACGAGCGCAATTCAATTTGTTATCGGGTACGGAACCCTGAAAAGATCGCGAGGGTATAATAATAATAATGTATTCTAATAAAACGTTTACAAAAGGGGTACACGTAGCCAACAGTTGTAAGTTATCCATACAATTGGTGCCTAAAAATAAACTAAAACTAAGATATTACAGTAGGTGCAAGTAATGGTTCTTCGGAATTGCAACGTTAGATAGCGACCAACCCGATCTAGGTTAATTTATACCTATGTTTCGGGGCATCAACGGTATATATCTAACTATTATGGTTAAGTCACAATTACCGCTTTAAACTTTTAAAACCTTAAAAAGCTGCTGTTATTACAAAGAAAGTCAAAACACAAGCGCTTAATAAACGTAATTCTTCCAGCTTTTAAACTTTAAAAATATGAATGATATACGTTAGAGCTTAGAAATCAACTGTAGGCATCGGCGCCCGCTCGCTGGTGAGTACCAATACCATCTCAAACCGTTTATAACCGCGCTCACTGTCAAATGTGTCATCCGTGCGTTCAAACTCAGCAAACTCGCGCAGTCTGTCACGCAAGCGTACACTGAATGAGATCGGGGATACTATCGCCCCTGAAGCAAAAAGACTAGCCGCGCGGAAGTTGGTAGTCTAATGCGCGCATGAGAGACACAACAGTAAACGGGAACGGATATGTTCCCCTAATACTTATCAACGATTCGCGCTATAAATTCAGCAACGTAAAGGACAATAAAAAAGTAATGTCAGACAAATTGATCAGTGACTTACCGCGCATAGGCAGAGTCAGCCGTAACGAGAAAAGTAAGAACATTCTCAACACAGCAACAGACCTCGATAAACGCAGGCTGTGCATTGAGAAAATAGAGAAATTTAAGCAGATCTTGCTTTTAAAGCTCCGAAACATCGTGCAAAGCAGCGAAGACATTGGCGCCTTCACAGTGTTATGTCCTCACTGCAAAGCGCTCATATGGAACGGGGAGCCTAATGGGATGTGTTGTGCATCTAGAAAGGTCAGCTTGAACTCTATCCAAGACCCGGCGGAACTGTTAAGAATACTCATAAATGGCGAGCATCCAAATTCCAGCCATTTCTAGAAAAACATCCGAGCCTATCAAATCGTTGAAGCAGGGTTCATGCCAACTTTTTAAGTACAGGGGCAAGTTTACCATTAAATCGGTTCTCTGCTACCAACAGACGTGCCAAAATTTTTGCAAATATATTAATTTATCAGCGATTTTGATGAAGTGTGAAGCAGACACATTACTAACTTAGACTCTGGTCTTATCAGGGGTTGCAAATTATGTTGCATAATGTGAACCCGTCGTTGCCTGAGAACGAGCGCAATTCAATTTGTTATCGGGTACGGAACCCTGAAAAGATCGCGAGGGTATAATAATAATAATGTATTCTAATAAAACGTTTACAAAAGGTGTACACGTAGCCAACAGTTGTAAGTTATCCATACAATTGGTGCCTAAAAATAAACTAAAACTAAGATATTATAGTAGGTGCAAGTAATGGTTCTTCGGAATTGCAATGTTAGATAGCGACCAACCCGATCTAGGTTAATTTATACCTATGTTTCGGGGCATCAACGGTATATATCTAACTATTATGGTTAAGTCACAATTACCGCTTTAAACTTTAAAACCTTAAAAAGCTGCTGTTATTACAAAGAAAGTCAAAACACAAGCGCTTAATAAACGTAATTCTTCCAGCTTTTAAACTTTAAAAATATGAATGATATTCGTTAGAGCTTAGAAATCAACTGTAGGCATCGGCGCCCGCTCGCCGGTGAGTACCATTACCATTTCAAACCGTTTTGAACCGCGCTCACTGTCAAATGTGTCATCCGTGCGTTCTCAGCAAACTCGCGCAGTCTGTCACGCAAGCGTACACTGAATGAGATCGGGGATACTATCGCCCCTGAAGCAAAAAGACTAGCCGCGCGGAAGTTGGTAGTCTAATGCGCGAATGAGAGACACAACAGTAAACGGGAATGGATATGTTCCCCTAAGACTTATCAACGATTCGCGCTATAAATTCAGCAACGTAAAGGACAATAAAAAAGTAATGTCAGACAAATTGATCAGTGACTTACCGCGCATAGGCAGAGTCAGCCGTAACGAGAAAAGTAAGAACATTCTCAACACAGCAACAGACCTCGATAAACGCAGGCTGTGTATTGAGGAAATAAAGAAATTTAAGCAGATCTTGCTTTTAAAGCTCCGAAACAACGTGCAAAGCAGCGAAGACATTGGCGCCTTCACAGTGTTATGTCCTCACTGCAAAGCGCTCATATGGAACGGGGAGCCTAATGGGATGTGTTGTGCATCTATAAAGATCAGCTTGAACTCTATCCAAGACCCGGCGGAACTGTTAAGAATAATCATAAATGGCGAGCATCCAAATTCCAGCCATTTCTAGAAAAACATCCGAGCCTATCAAATCGTTGAAGCAGGGTTCATGCCAACTTTTTAAGTACAGGGGCAAGTTTACCATTAAATCGGTTCTCTGCTACCAACAGACGTGCCAAAATTTTTGCAAATATATTAATTTATCAGCGATTTTGATGAAGTGTGAAGCAGACACATTACTAACTTAGACTCTGGTCTTATCAGGGGTTGCAAATTATGTTGCATAATGTGAACCCGTCGTTGCCTGAGAACGAGCGCAATTCAATTTGTTATCGGGTACGGAACCCTGAAAAGATCGCGAGGGTATAATAATAATAATGTATTCTAATAAAACGTTTACAAAAGGTGTACACGTAGCCAACAGTTGTAAGTTATCCATACAATTGGTGCCTAAAAATAAACTAAAACTAAGATATTATAGTAGGTGCAAGTAATGGTTCTTAATTGCAACGTTAGATAGCGACCAACCCGATCTAGGTTAATTTATACCTATGTTTCAGGGCATCAACGGTATATATCTAACTATTATGGTTAAGTCACAATTACCGCTTTCAACTTTTAAAACCTTAAAAAGCTGCTGTTATTACAAAGAAAGTCAAAACACAAGCGCTTAATAAACATAATTCTTCCAGCTTTTAAACTTTAAAAATATGAATGATATACGTTAGAGCTTAGAAATCAACTGTAGGCATCGGCGCCCGCTCGCTGGTGAGTACCAATACCATCTCAAACCGTTTATAACCGCGCTCACTGTCAAATGTGTCATCCGTGCGTTCAAACTCAGCAAACTCGCGCAGTCTGTCACGCAAGCGTACACTGAATGAGATCGGGGATACTATCGCCCCTGAAGCAAAGACTAGCCGCGCGGAAGTTGGTAGTCTAATGCGCGCATGAGAGACACAACAGTAAACGGTAACGGATATGTTCCCCTAATACTTATCAACGATTCGCGCTATAAATTCAGCAACGTATAGTACAATAAAAAAGTAATGTCAGACAAATTGATCAGTGACTTACCGCGCATTGGCAGAGTCAGCCGTAACGAGAAAAGTAAGAACATTCTCAACACAGCAACAGACCTCGATAAACGCAGGCTGTGCATTGAGGAAATAAAGAAATTTAAGCAGATCTTGCTTTTAGAGCTCCGAAACATCGTGCAGAGCAGCGAAGACATTGGCGCCTTCACAGTGTTATGTCCTCACTGCAAAGCACTCATATGGAACGGGGAGCCTAATGGGGTGTGTTGTGCATCTAGAAAGGTCAGCTTGAACTCTATCCAAGACCCGGCGGAACTGTTAAGAATACTCATAAATGGCGAGCATCCAAATTCCAGCCATTTCTAGAAAAACATCCGAGCCTATCAAATCGTTGAAGCAGGGTTCATGCCAACTTTTTAAGTACAGGGGCAAGTTTACCATTAAATCGGTTCTCTGCTACCAACAGACGTGCCAACATTTTTGCAAATATATTAATTTATCAGCGATTTTGATGAAATGTGAAGCAGACACATTACTAACTTAGACTCTGGTCTTATTATTATCAGGGGGTTGCAAATTATGTTTTATAATGTGAACCCGTCGTTGCCTGAGAACGAGCGCAATTCAATTTGTTATAGGGTACGGAACCCTGAAAAGATCGCCAGGGTATAATAATAATAATGTATTCTAATAAAACGTTTACAAAAGGTGTACACGTAGCCAACAGTTGTAAGTTATCCATACAATTGGTGCCTAAAAATAAACTAAAACTAAGATATTATAGTAGGTGTAAGTAATGGTTCTTCGGAATTGCAACGTTAGATAGCGACCAACCCGATCTAGGTTAATTTATACCTATGTTTCAGGGCATCAAAGGTATATATCTAACTATTATGGTTAAGTCACAATTACCGCTTTAAACTTTTAAAACCTTAAAAAGCTGCTGTTATTACAAAGAAAGTCAAAACACAAGCGCTTAATAAACGTATTTCTTCCAGCTTTTAAACTTTAAAAATATGAATGATATACGTTAGAGCTTAGAAATTAACTGTAGGCATCGGCGCCTGCTCGCCGGTGAGTACCAATACCATCTCAAACCGTTTATAACCGCGCTCACTGTCAAATGTGTCATCCGTGCGTTCAAACTCAGCAAACTCGCGCAGTCTGTCACGCAAGCGTACACTGAATGAGATCGGGGATACTATCGCCCCTGAAGCAAAAAGACTAGCCGCGCGGAAGTTGGTAGTCTAATGCGCGCATGAGAGACACAACAGTAAACGGGAACGGATATGTTCCCCTAAATACTTATCAACGATTCGCGCTATAAATTCAGCAACGTAAAGGACGATAAAAAAGTAATGTCAGACAAATTGATCAGTGACTTACCGCGCATAGGCAGAGTCAGCCGTAACGAGAAAAGTAAGAACATTCTCAACACAGCAACAGACCTCGATAAACGCAGGCAGTGCATTGAGGAAATAAAGAAATTTAAGCAGATCTTGCTTTTAAAGCTCCGAAACATCGTGCAGAGCAGCGAAGACATTGGCGCCTTCACAGTGTTATGTCCTCACTGCAAAGCGCTCATATGGAACGGGGAGCCTAATGGGGTGTGTTGTGCATCTAGAAAGGTCAACTTGAACTCTATCCAAGACCCGGCGGAACTGTTAAGAATACTTATAAATGGCGAGCATCCAAATTCCAGCCATTTCTAGAAAAACATCCGAGCCTATCAAATCGTTGAAGCAGGGTTCATGCCAACTTTTTAAGTACAGGGGCAAGTTTACCATTAAATCGGTTCTCTGCTACCAACAGACGTGCCAACATTTTTGCAAATATATTAATTTATCAGCGATTTTGATGAAGTGTGAAGCAGACACATTACGAACTTAGACTCTGGTCTTATTATTATCAGGGGGTTGCAAATTATGTTTTATAATGTGAACCCGTCATTGCCTGAGAACGAGCGCAATTCAATTTGTTATCGGGTACGGAACCCTGAAAAGATCGCGAGGGTATAATAATAATAATGTATTCTAATAAAACGTTTACAAAAGGTGTACATGTAGCCAACAGTTGTAAGATATCCATACAATTATGGTGCCTAAAAATAAACTAAAACTAAGATATTAGAATTGCAACGTTAGATAGCGACCAACCCGATCTAGGTTAATTTAAACCTATGTTTCAGGCCATCAAAGGTATATATCTAACTATTATGGTTAAGTCACAATTACCGCTTTAAACTTTTAAAACCTTAAAAAACTGTTGAGTATGTTGCGGGAGGCAAGTGAAACTGCGGGCGGCTGTTGGCACACTGTTTATTGGACATACAGACATGCAGGCGGTCGGCCGGTCGCGCGCGTACACACATACTTATGCGCGCACACATACATAACACTTCCTCCCCTTATTACACTAATACAGTAAACAATAAAAATAAGTTGTGACGTGTCTACACTATAAATTTCTTAAAAATAGGCCTTATAATCTACGCGTGGAATGTCTCTTAAAAGTCTATTCGCACACCTTGATGCCGGGGCATCCGGCTCGGGTGACGACGGCGTATTTGGCACAACACTTTCCTCTCCCGCGGGTACAGGCTCTTGAGCCCTGTTTGTTGGTGTATTTCTGTTACTGTCCAAGTCGTCTAGGTCATAATTTCGTAACTGTTTTTGTGGATTATTACCTTTGCACAATGTCAACTGGTTTACATGCTTTTTTACTTCGTACGTAGTGTTTGTGTATTGGACGACGTACAACACTTTCCCTATTTTCTTTTTAATAATTCCTTTGCACCAATCAAATTTGTTGTTGTTTTTTATATTTTTTATACAATACTTGATCACCTTGTTTGAACACTTGTTTGTTTCTTCCCCCGTATGACTTAATCTGCGAGGACTGTTGACGAGTAACATTATCAGTGGGGGTTGTGAGCGAGGCCGACGCTATTTGTGGGTTAAATAAATCTAACCGTGACCTAAGCTTTCGCCCATAAACCAGTCTAGCTGGTGAGAAACCTGTGACAGAATGGACCGAATTCCTGTAATCAAATAGGTACTTTAACATTTTTAACTTCTGCTTTGCCTTATGTTGTGACGAGATAATACTGGCTTTTATGCCTTTTTTCACAATTTTGACAAAGCTCTCTGCTTGTCCGTTACTTGCTGGGTTATAGGCCGGTGATGTTAAATAAGTGATGCCATTAAGCGTGCAGAAGTTCCTAAATTCGAATGACGTGAATGCGGTACCGTTGTCACTGACTATTGTGTGGGGTAGGCCGTACTTTGACATAAAATCGTATAATTCTTACACGACGCTTGCCGAAGTGGTCGACGTGCTCACGTCATACACTTCTACCCACTTGCTGTATGCGTCTACAGCTATCAGAAATGTTTGATTATTAACCGGACCGAGGAAATCGATGTGTATTCTATAAAATGGTAATGGTGGGTACTGCCACGGAGCGAGAGGTGCTCGCCCTGGGGACGGCCGCAGTTGTTGACATACCTCACATGAATTAATCATTGTTTCCAACGCTGCATCTACACCGGGATACCAAACCCGAGACCTGGCTTCTGCCTTCGTTTTGACAATTCCCAAATGCGAGTTATGTAATTCCTGGAGTACTTTAGTACGTAAAGTTTCGGGTAGAACTACTTTATGACCCCTCATAAGACATCCGTTTTCGTAAGACAACTGTGTTTTACATAAATAATAAGGTTTAATATGCAAGTCTGATAATAATTTCCCTGGCCATCCATTCTGCACGTAATCAATCACCCTCTTTAGCGTAACATCTTTTGCAGTTTGTTCGCGTAACTCATCCAAGGTCACCGGCATATTACCTTCGATTACAAAGTTGACGTACGACGCGCGATCTATAGCAAGCCCGGCAGCGGCGGCGGCGGCGTGCGTGTCGTCCATTTCCTCCGCTTTTGACCTTTCAGTCTCACAGCGTATACTCGCCCGTGATAAATAATCTGAGCTATTTTCGGCACTGCGAACATATTCGATGGAATAATTATAGGCACTTAAAAACATTGCATACCTTTGCAATCTGTTTGCACTTTGCAGTCACCTCGGGTATTCCTTTATACGGACCAAATATAGAAATCAGTGGTTTATGGTCTGTACGTAATGTGAACGGTTCCGATCGCCCATACAAGTATTGATGGTAACGCTTTACCCCAAATATAATTGCAGTCGCCTCTTTTTGAATCTGCGAGTATCGTTTTTCAGCAGAATTCAGTGTGCGTGACGCGAACGAAATTGGTCGTTCTAAGCCGTCACCAGACTTGCGACAGAACTGCTCCTAAACCGTATGGAGAAGCATCTACTGTTAATATCATTTTTGATTTACTATTGTTATGTGTTAGTACTTGTTCGGACGTTAAATATTTTTTATTTTACTGAACGCGTTTTCGTGATCTTTTGTCCAATGCCATTTCACTCCTTTTTTAACAAGTTGTGCAATGGACAAAGAATGCTCGATGTTTGTGGTACAAAATTCCTGTAAAAAATGACTGCAAGGTGTTAACATTGGTAGGCACTGGGGCGTCAACAATTGCCTTTACTTTCAACGGATCTTTCTTCAGGCCGTTCCTGTTGATAACGTACCCTAAATAATGAGTGTACGACTAAACGCCGACAGACACTACGCCGACAGACTGAACACCGACAAGACTTTACTTCGACGGGACTCTTCGCCGACAGGACACTTCTCCGACAGGACTCTTCGCCGACAGGGCTCATCAGCAACGCAATTTATCTCCTATAATCAGATACTTACTTTGGAAATCGATTACTTATGCTTTTCTTGTATTATATATTTATTTTATACAATTCATACAAAATAAATGACGTTACAACATTGTAACGTATAATATGGTACCTACCTAATCCTAAAACAGTGAATGCTCCAGGGTAGCCCGCGAAATTCAAATATTTTTATGTTTTTTGCAATTTGCCGGTCAGTGTGAAGCTGTATGTGGACCAAATGCGATCTGCGACCGTAACGCGTATTTATCTAAAGAATTATAACCATTTTAATCATCAATATAGCCCTCTAAGTTCATGTAGTTCGAAAGAATGATTATTTCTGAAATATTCATTCTTTCGAACTAAAAAAAACATAAAAATATTTGAATTTCGCGGGCTACCCTGGAGCATCCACCTTAACTATTTTAAGATGCGGATTTGAAGGTATTTATAAAATATTTAGTTCACTAGTTGAAATGTTATTCTAACGGACACTTTTGCATTACAGTTCAGCACGAACACAGCACGCTTATAATTACCACTTTATTGTTTCTTTTATTTTGAGTTCATGTGAATTTATAAAATCAAAAACCGGCAACTTACAATTAGTGATTGAAGGATATTTGTATTGTCGAAATAAAGTTCGTGGGGATGTGTTTTATTGGAGTTGTGTCGAAAATAAAATAAAAAATTGTTACGTTTTTGTGAAAACCAAAATTACTGACGGGAAACATGAATTGGTAAGTAAAACTATCAGGCAGCATTGTCACATGCCGAATCTCGAATCACTGGTTGTTCGTAAATTCCAGGCTAAAATAAAAGACAAAGCTCATTCCAGTATGGATTCACCTATACAAATAATACAAAGTTGTATGAAGGATGTTCCAAATGTAAGTTCTCCAAGTATGCCTAATAAGCAAGCAATGACTAAAATGATAAATCGGACGAGAAATAAAAATAATTCTTGTATTCATAAAAAACTAAGTGATATAAGTATACCAGATAATTACCAAAACTTTGAAAAGGAACAGTTTTTAGTGGGTCATTACGATTACAATGGTGAAACTGTTATTATATTTGCAACTGAGCAAAATCTACGATTATTATTTAAAGCTGATTTCTGGATTCAAGATGGAACTTTCAAATGCTGTCCACTGCCGTTATGCCAGATGTACACTATTCATGGAAATGTTAGCAGCGATAAGAAGACGATTTTTCCTTTAGTTTACGCATTCCTTTCTCATAAATCGGAGAACTGCTACTACATTATGTTAGAAATAATAAAAATGCACACTTTGAATAAATTTAATTTGCGTCTAAATCTAAATCCAAAAACGATTAAAACTGACTTTGAAAAAGCAGCAATTAATGCTTGTAAACGCGCATTCCCAGAAAGCAGGAATAAGTGTTGCTATTTTCATTTAAGACAAAGTATATGGAGGCACATACAACAAGCAGGATTGGCAAAGTTGTATGGTGAAAACTGTGATTTTGCGTTCAAAATGAGACATTTGGCTGCACTAGCATTTTTACCTGCAGTAGATATTCCATCAGCTTTTAAAGAAATAGTTGAAAAAGTTTTACCACCAGAAGCGCACCTAGTAATAGAATGGTTTAAAAACTATTATATTGACAGCAATGTTTACAAAACCAAAAATACTCTAATCAATACGAGCACATTAAAATTATTGATTACAAAAGTGCCACCCACGTTCCCTCCAGAGACATGGTCAATATCGGATTCTATTGAAGCAGGCACACCAACAGCACAAAACGCTGTCGAAAGTTGGCACAATAGGTGGAACACATAGCTAAATAGAAAAAAATGGAATATATTTAAAACTATAGATGAAGTTAAAAAGGAACAAAGAAATACAAAATCTGAAATTGAGAGACTATTAGCGGGCATAATAAAACCACGGAAGAATAAAATAAATAAAATCAACGAAAGGTTGATGGTACATTTGAATAATAAAAACAATTTAGATGTGATCGAATTTTTAAAAGGTTTATCCTATATTATTCATTTTAAAACATAAAGTAATATTTAATTAAAAAGGAGTTGTTATTAGAATGATTTGTGATTTTTGTGATAGGTTTATTGTTACTAAGAGGTTTGTTTAAAAAAAAATATTTTTGTTTGTTTTTTTTCTATGCATTTTTATGGGTATCTTTACATAATGATACATATACTAGTTGTGCCCGGCATACGTTGCAATGCACCTTTTTTTACCCTACCCTACCAACCCCCTTATCACTTAGGGGTATGAAAAATAGATAGAAGCCGATTCGCAGACCTACTGAATGCAAATTTCATAAAAATCGGCCGTTTCGGAGGAGTATGGTAACTAACATTGTGACACGAGAATTGTATATATGTATAAGAAGAGATGTACCTACACTAATAACCAATACAAAATATTTATTTTTTATGAATTGATACTTACAAGAAAAGCATAAGTAATCGATTTCCAAAGTAAGTATCTGATTATCGGAGATAAATTGCGTCGCTGATGAGCCCTGTCGGCGAAGAGTCCTGTCAGAGAAGTGTCCTGTCGGCGAAGAGTCCCGTCGAAGTAAAGTCTTGTCGGTGTTCAGTCTGTCGGCGTAGTGTCTGTCGGCGTTTAGTCGTACATTCCTAAATAATTTATTTCGTCTTTGAAAAATCACATTTATCTTTCTGCAGTGTCAACCCTGCATCCTGCAGCCGTTCTAATACTATGTGTAGTTTTTCATATGTGCCTCAGCTGACTCTGCAGTTATTAATATATCGTCAAGCAAACACAAAACCCCATCTTATCCAGACAGCAATGTTTCCATGGCGCGCTGGAAAATAGACGGCGCACTCGACAACCCGAACACAAGACGCGTATAATTGAATAGGCCACGATGTGTGTTTATGCACGTCATGTGTTGCGACTCTTCGTCGAGTTCAAATTCGTTGTAGGCCGTTGATAAGTCTAGTTTTGAAAACTGCTGACCCCCATGTAGTTTGGAAAACAATTCATGAATGGTGGGCAAGGGATATTGTTCAATAACTAATAACTTATTTATCGTTACGGAATAGTCCGCACATAGTCTAACTGAACCATTACGCTTAAGTACGTGCACAATTGGTGACGCATAGTCCGAGTGTTGAACTGATTTTATTATTCCTAAGCTCAGTAGTCGTTCTAACTCCTTATCAACTTTATCGCGGAGTGCAAATGCGACAGGGCGCGCTTTAAAGAAAACCGGTTTCGCATCACTTTTGAACCTTAGTTTAATTCGATAATTTTTAAAAGTGCCTAGCTTATCCGAAAATACTTCTGTGAACTGACTCTGCAATTGTTCGCCTAAACTTTGGCTACCGTAAAAGAAGTTAACCGAAGTTAATTTTAACTTAAATTTTGATATAAAATCTCTGCCCAGCAGCGGTGGGCCGCCGCTACGTATCACATAAACATCGAGTGTGTGTGTGCTCTGCATGTATGTTACGGGCAGTTGCACATACCCTACATACTCCATTATGTTTCCTGTGTAACTATAAAACTTTTTCCGAGATGATAGCAAGGGTATGTCGACAAATACAGTTTTATAAGTACCTTCTGATATTACCGAAACAGCTGACCCACTATCAATTTGAAATTGTATATTTTTATCATAAATTGTACCGTTTCTGTCATAGGTTCCCCTTGAGCTGAACATATGTTAAAAAGCGACTTACCATCGTCGTCCTCGCGCACATCCCCCGTGGACACGTAATTTACTTTCCTACTACACATCCTTCGCAGATGACCTACAACGTTACATTTCTGACATTTGTACTTCGCGAATCGACATTCCGACGACTTATGATTACGACGTCCGCACACCGAACATTTATCACTCACGGCACTGTTGGATTTAGCACTGATTTGTCCTTTCCCGATCTTGAACACCTGAAGCTGGTCCGCTGATGGAGCCGGCGTGGCGGCGGCGGCCGCGGCACCTGCATGCGCGCACCGTACGCACTCTGTGACCTCTACTGCCTTTGCCAAGGTTAAACTCTCCAGGTCCCGGGCTAACAGCTTCTCTCGTTCTGGACCCGCTACCATTCCCATCACGAACCGGTCTCGTAGCGCTTCCTCTACGTTGCTGAAGTTACAATGTGCGGTGAGTCCTCGCAATCTTGCTGCCCATTGCGTGTGTGACTCGCCTGGTTGCTGCAAAGCCGAGTAAAACTTATGTCGTTCACTGAACCCGTACCGTTTCGGGGTGAAATGATCATCCAGCAACTTGATGAGCCCTTCATACGGCACCTCCTGTACGTCTTTCGGCATCGCTAAATCCGCTGCCAGTTTGTAGGTACCGTCGTGGAGTGCGCTGAGCAGAATCGCTCGCCTTTTTGTTCCTGCCGCGTCACTTTTGGCGTCGATGTCGTTTGCGACGAACCATTGCGTGATTCGACCTTTGTATGTTTTCCATTCGTGTACATTGTGATCGAAAGTGGACAATACACCAAACGACGCCATTTCGGGTAAACTCGTCGCCACTGTTGAGTATGTTGCGGGAGGTAAGTGAAACTGCGGGCTGTTAGCACACTGTTTATTGGACATACATACGTACATGCAGGCGGTCGGCCGGTCGCGCGCGTACACACATAGGTACTTATGCGCGCACACATACATAACAGTTATTACAAAGAAAGTCAAAACACAAGCGCTTAATAAACATAATTCTTCTTCAGCTTTTAAACTTTAAAAATATGAATGATATACGTTAGAGCTTAGAAATCAACTGTAGGCATCGGCGCCCGCTCGCCGGTGAGTAACATTACCATTTCAAACCGTTTTGAACCGCGCTCACTGTCAAATGTGTCATTCATGCGTTCAAACTCAGCAAACTCGCGCAGTCTGTCACGCAAGCGTACACTGAATGAGATCGGGGATACTATCGCCCCTGAAGCAAAAAGACTAGCCACGCGGAAGTTGGTAGTCTAATGCACGCATGAGAGACACAACAGTAAACGGGAACGGATATGTTCCCCTAATTTTTATCAACGATTCGCGCTATAAATTCAGCAACGTAAAGGACAATAAAACAGTAATGTCAGACAAATTGATCAGTGACTTACCACGCATAGGCAGAGTCAGCCGTAACGAGAAAAGTAAGAACATTCTCAACACAGCAACAGACCTCGATAAACGCAGGCTGTGCATTGAGGAAATAAAGAAATTTAAGCAGATCTTGCTTTTAAAGCTCCGAAACATCGTGCAGAGCAGCGAAGACATTGGCGCCTTCACAGTGAGTGAGCCTAATGGGATGTGTTGTGCATCTAGAAAGGTCAGCTTGAACTCTATCCAAGACCTGGCGGAACTGTTAAGAATACTCATAAATGGCGAGCATCCAAATTCCAGCCATTTCTAGAAAAACATCCGAGCCTATCAAATCGTTGAAGCAGGGTTTATGCCAACTTTTTAAGTACAGGGGCAAGTTTACCATTAAATCGGTTCTCTGCTACCAACAGACGTGCCAATTTTTTTGCAAATATATTAATTTATCAGCGATTTTGATGAAGTGTGAAGCGGACACATTACTAACTTAGACTCTGGTCTTATCAGGGGGTTGCAAATTATGTTGCATAATGTGAACCCGTCGTTGCCTGAGAACGAGCGCAATTCAATTTGTTATCGGGTACGGAACCCTGAAAAGATCGCGAGGGTATATTTGTTATCGGGTACGGAACCCTGAAAAGATCGCGAGGGTATAATAATAATACCTAATGTATTCTAATAAAACGTTTACAAAAGGTGTACATGTAGCCAACAGTTGTAAGTTATCCATACAATTATGGTGCCTAAAAATAAACTAAAAATAAGATATTAGAATTGCAACGTTAGATAGACCAACCCGATCTAGGTTAATTTAAACTTTGAATGCAATTTTGATATAGTTGCTTTTAAGATATTGCAACAAACTCAACAGTATTTTTTATCAATATTAGATTGAATTATTATCAATTACTCATTATTACAATAAAATTAATTCTTATCTGATTTTGTGGACTTGAGAGGTTGAGACTATTTACCTTGTAACATAAATTAAATAAGGTATTTTAAGAAAGCATTATGATATCATACTTTTGTTTACCTCTAAATAAAACTTGTGGATGTTATTGGAATTCGGCACCTAGAAACATTGTCTCCTATCAGTATCTAGCGTTATGCTATTATTAAAAAATTTGGGAGGGGTTTACTAACAAAATGAAACAAAAGTTACTTCACGAAGAACAAAATCAAAATATTATTTATTTTTAATGACCAACACAACTACTCGCATGCCTCAGGTAAGTCAGGGACATCTGCACATGGAAGATCCTATAACAACCGTGGAATATAGATGGAATCCACTGCAAAGATTTTTGTAAGTCGTTGTATTTGAGTTTCGAAATGGGCTTTTGAGTTTCGAATAGGTTTCGGCGTGGGTACAGAAAATCCTCTGCGTTTATTTCGTATGAAAGTCTTCAAAAGTTTCTTGATCAAAAGAAGTTTTGTAAAACATTGAACCTATTTAATTTTTTTGGAATTGCATCCATACTATAGCCGAATATGGTACACACTCTCCCGCAATTGATTTTTTTCTGTGCACAAAAAGAGCTGATGATCCATTGCAAAAGGTAGAAAAATCCATGAAATGAGTAGTTTCCATGTTTACCACTTTAATTTTTGAGTTTCTTGAACAGCTCTTTATAAACTGTAGCCAGTCCCAAGGAGTCACGATGGGAAACTCTTGGATTTTCTTTTCTCTTTCTATTATTGAGTGGACTACATCTACCTCCATGTGAGTATAACCACAAATATTTTAATAAATATTTGTAACGGTCACCCGATTGCCAGCCATGCCAAAGCCATGCCATGCCGTGTCGTCTTGGTGCAGCCAAAGCCACAGCCACAGCCTAAGCCATAGCCATGACGACCAAGTACGCCACGGCAGCCACAACAAAGAGGAAGTCGATTGACTAGCACGTCACGTGCGCTTGTCAACCTAACGCGATGGGCGTTACCGAGCGGCGATCCCCTCCTCGATTTAGAGTGGGGGTAAACTTACAAAATAGGTCGCGCAGCGCATTTATAACATTATTCTGATCTAGAACCTAGCCTAAGCCGAAACTCTGTTCGATTGTAATTTATACAATAAATACCTACCTACAATCGAGAAAATTGTTTTTCGCTTTCCTGTGTTTCACTCAGAAGTGAGATGAAGCGAAATCGCCGTGAACTTCATGGACGTGGGGTGCGTCCACCCGGATGGGACCCCTCGAGCGACACCGAGCAAGATGAAGACGGCGATTCTACACCACCGCCCGCTAGAAAAATTCTGAAAAATCTCCTGCAAAATGAGGTCGACAAAGCCGTCCGCGAACTGGATTCAGACATCGGTATATCCAAAAATCATCGTGCTGCGTCCCTCATTCCTGAATTCGACCCGGATGGCGAAGATTGTACAGTATCAGTATGGTTAAGAAAAATCGATCAACTCGGCGACATACATCGTTGGAGCGATGAGATAAAGGCATTCCATCTACAAGACAAACTACGAGGACAAGCTCGCAAATGGTACAACCGACTCGACGAGTATAATTACTCGTGGGACGAGTGGAAACAGATGCTGCTGCGTGCCTTTCCAAAACATCGGGACTACAGTGCATTGTTAGAAGAGATGATGCAAAGACGGAAGATGACTAATGAAACAATGACCAAATATTATCAAGATAAAGTATCCATGTGCTTCCGTTGTAAGCTATCAGACAGCGCCAGTGTCTCGTGCATCATTCGAGGCCTACCCTCATCTTTGCAACCAAATGCACGTGCTTTCCAATGTGAACGCCCTGATGAACTATATGAAGCATTTCTCTGTGCCCTCGACGACTACCGCGGCCCCGCACCAGAAATTCGCCTACCGAGTAAGGATCCTCGCCCAATGCCTGCCGAAAAGAAGATTTTTACGGAGAATGATCCTTGCCCACGCTGCAAGAAGACGGGTCACATGTTGCGAAATTGTACGCTTCCCGATCAACGTGTATGCTTTAAATGTGGTAAGCAAGGCCACATCGCTACCCGCTGCAATAATTCATCTGCAACTACCCTTCAAAAATCTACGTTTGATGTGAACAACAGCGTCAGAGACATTAAGATAATCCAAAACTACAATGACACCTACAAGAAAATAGCCAAGATCAACGGAGTCCACGTGAAGACCTACATCGATACCGGAAGCCAAGTGAACGTCATGACCAGTCGGATCTCCAAATTATTAACTCTCGACGTCATACCTACGAGTACGATCCTAAAAGGCTTTGCCGGCGGGTTAATTACTTCCCGTGGAAAAGTAAAATTTAATCTGGAAATAGACGGTATTCAAGTTACTTGCGATGCGTATCTGACAGACATCGAGATGGGTGACATTCATTTACTCATCGGTCAACCCGTCATTAATGCGAGCGACATTGCACTCGTCGTAAGCAACGGAACAGCCAAACTGATGCGCGAATCTGACTCCATGCCAAAGGAAGATGTGGTTGAAGAGCTCCACAAGTTCAAGATTGTTACGGTTATGCGAGAAACGTTGCCACCAGGAGCTTCCATCATCAAGGTCCTGATAGTGGGCAACCGCCAGAACAACGATATCTGTACCACTGCACGCCACTACGAGCTTCAAGGAGTTTCCTACTCCCTGCCCGCCACTCTCCTTCGAGGCGACAGCGGACACATCAAGGTCATCAACACCGGTACTGAAGACATCGTGTGGGAGGCTGGCCAGGTCCTCACACGCGCCGAGAGCTGCGACACATCACCCACCATAAGTCAGGTTAGCCAAGCCAAGCCATATTTGCCTTTAAAGCCTTCTGATTTGCCTATTTCATGTGATTTGCCTAAATTAACTGTGTCGGAAAATATGCCTTTTGTTTTGCCTGTGGATAAAGATTCAAATCTGAGCATAGGTGGAGTTTTGTTAGACGACATAAAAATAGGCAGTTTGAGTGTAACGGAACGTAAAGATTTAATCAAATTGCTAATTAGATTTAAACAAAGTTTCGCAGTCAGCACTAAAGATCTCGGCTGCACAAATTTAATTCAAATGCCAATTACTTTGACTACCGATAAGCCCGTTTATCGACAACCATATAGACTATCGCACTGTGAACAAGAAATAGTAAAATCTAAAGTCTCTGAATTATTAGAAGCCGGTATTATTAAAGAATCAGAGTCCAACTATGCTTCTCCAGTGATATTGGTAAAAAAAAAGAACGGGGATAGCAGACTGTGCATAGATTATCGCGCACTTAACGCCATAACCGTTAAAGACAGATATCCGTTACCTAATATTGAAGATCATATTTCCAAGTTAGCCGGTAAAAAATATTTTACGTGCTTAGATATGTCTCAAGGTAACCATCAATTGGCGCTAAAACCCGAAGATACTCGTAAAAGTGCATTTATTTGTCAGGCCGGTCAATTTGAATATGTCCGTGTTCCATTCGGTTTAGCTAATTCTCCGTCAGTTTTCATACGTTTATTTAACAAAATAGTAAACTCCATTCATTTTTCCCAAAATGGCGGTAGTAGCGACTCATGCGAAGTTTTAGCTTTTCTAGATGACATATTGGTACCCTCAGTCGACGTTAAATCTGGTCTTGACATGTTAGAGGTTGTGTTAAATAAATTCGAAACCGAGAATCTGAAATTAAATATGAAAAAGTGTACGTTTTTAGAAACTCGAGTAACGTATTTAGGACATGAAATTTCCGAAAGTGGTGTGCAACCGGCAGAGTCAAAATTAACCGCCGTGTCACAGTTTCCGGTGCCCAAAAATGTACACGAAGTTCGACAGTTTATCGGGTTATGTAGCTATTTCCGTAAGTTTATTCATAAATTTGCTCAAATTGCTCGTGCCTTAACCAATTTAACAAAGAAAAACGTTGCATGGGATTGGGGTAGTGAACAATCAGAGTTTTAACGAATTAAAAAAGTGTTTGTGCTCCAAACCGGTGTTAGTGATATACGATCCCGAGCTAGAAATAGAAATACATACGGACGCTTGTAAGTTAGGCATAGCGGGTATATTATTTCAAAAACAAATTGATGGTACCCTAAGACCGGTAATGTATTTCAGTCGTGTAACTTCTAAACAAGAAAGCGTATATCACAGCTACGAACTCGAAACACTAGCGGTTGTAGAATCTTTGAAAAAATTCCGCGTTTATGTAATTGGGAAACATGTAAAAATTGTTACGGATTGTACCGCGGTGCGTTCCATTTTGACAAAACGTGACATTATTCCGCGGATAGCCAGATGGTGGTTGATGATTCAAGATTACGATATAAGTGTAGAATATCGGCCGGGTGAGCGCATGAGACATGTCGATGCACTTAGTCGAAATCCTGTTGACGCGCTTAATGTTAACCGCCTAGAAGTATCTGATTGGTTCTTTACAGTTCAGTATCAAGATGACAAAGTCAAAAACATAATTGATCGATTAAAAACTGGTTCAGCAGAGCGCGACTTAACAAAGGATTTCGTACTGATAGATGATAGGTTATACCGAAAAACTCTGTGCGGTAATCGTCTTGTAGTGCCGGGACCAGCTAGGTGGAAAATTGTTCAAATGCACCATGATGAAATAGGCCATGTAGGGTTCAAGCGCTGCATCGAGCTTATTAAAATGACTACTGGTTTCCGAGAATGACGCGGTTTATTCAGAAATATGTTGCGGCGTGTTTACATTGCGCTTACGGAAAAGGGGAGCACGGGAAAAAGGAGGGTATGTTGCATCCTATTCCCAAACCAACTGAACCGTTCAGAACAGTACATGTAGATCACTTACCCAACTAGCACCAAAGCGTTAAAAAAACCTATATAAGACTCGTATATCAGTTCCATTTGAGTATAAAAGTGTAAACGCATACCTGTGCAACTGAGTTAGAGCATGCTCTAACTCACTTATAACCACGAAAGAGGCCCACAGTTTTACAGGTAAAAGTTATAGAAAGCCTATAGTACGGTGTCACAAAGATATTAAAGCTGCACAAGAGCGCTTATTCATCGTCAGCTACTACTTTAATCTGTATTACCGTTGTAAAATAGAGTTGGTAAACGCTACAGGTGCTATAAATCCTATAGTAAGGCGTCAAAAAGATCTTAATGCTCCACAAGAGCGTTTATTCATCGTCAGCTACTACTTTAACCGGTATTACCGCGTTAGTGAGCACTACAGGTGGTAAAAAGCGCACGTCAAGATTAAAAAGCCTGTAACCTTACTAAAATTAAATCTGTTCGTAATGGAAGTGTTATGTCATCCATTATTCAACACAGCAGAATAATATTATGGAATATTATGTTATTTAAGTATGTGAAGTGAAAAATGACTGCCCTTATGATTTCACGGTAAATGTATACCATGTTTCTCATCTCAATTTTAACGCGCCTAGGATTTGATGTTTCTATTCCGGGGCGGGTAGTCGAATCGACCCACGTGAAACGCACCAAGGCTAAGCAGCGCATTGAAAAAGCTAGCGATAAAATGAAACACCATTTTTATAAGCGTCGTAAGCCATGTCACACATATAAGAAAGGTGATTTAGTACTTTGGAAACAGGCTCCTACAAGTAGCGCGGCTAAAGTCAGTACTAAACTAGATGATCTCTATTCAGGGCCGCATATTGTCATAAAAGTTGTTGGTAAGGACAGATACAGGATCAGGAGTATAAAAGGTTTGAGAGGATATAAGAACTTCATAGGTTTAGTATCTGCTGAATCCTTGCGACCCTATCAAAGTGTAGCTCCTGTATCTGACAGTGCCAGCAGCTCTGATGAGCAGTTAGAGACAGAGGACCTAATAGATTTACTGGAAAGCTAATGGTGTTCCCTTTTCCCATTGCGGGAGCAATTGTTTCAGGATGGCCGACTGTAACGGTCACCCGATTGCCAGCCATGCCAAAGCCATGCCATGCCGTGTCGTCTTGGTGCAGCCATAGCCACAGCCACAGCCTCAGCCAAAGCCATAGCCATGACGACCAAGTACGCCACGGCAGCCACAACAAAGAGGAAGTCGATTGACTAGAACGTCACGTGCGCTTGTCAACCTAACGCGATGGGCGTTACCGAGCGGCGATCCCCTCCTCGATTTAGAGTGGGGGTAAACTTATAAAATAGGTCGCGCAGCGCATTTATAACATTATTCTGATCTAGAACCTAGCCTAAGCCGAAACTCTGTTCGATTGTAATTTATACAATAAATACCTACCTACAATCGAGAAAATTGTTTTTCGCTTTCCTGTGTTTCATATTTGTGGTTTACTACCTCCACATTTTCTTTTTGAGATAGCATCCACAAATAAGCCATCATTAAATAAATATTTTTATTCTGCTCCGCACAGTTTTCGCTCCATACTGTTATTTCTTGAATTATTAGAAGCCGGTATTATTAAAGAATCAGAGTCCAACTATGCTTCTCCAGTGATATTGGTAAAAAAAAAGAACGGGGATAGCAGACTGTGCATAGATTATCGCGCACTTAACGCCATAACCGTTAAAGACAGATATCCGTTACCTAATATTGAAGATCATATTTCCAAGTTAGCCGGTAAAAAATATTTTACGTGCTTAGATATGTCTCAAGGTAACCATCAATTGGCGCTAAAACCCGAAGATACTCGTAAAAGTGCATTTATTTGTCAGGCCGGTCAATTTGAATATGTCCGTGTTCCATTCGGTTTAGCTAATTCTCCGTCAGTTTTCATACGTTTAATTAACAAAATAGTAAACTCCATTCATTTTTCCCAAAATGGCGGTAGTAGCGACTCATGCGAAGTTTTAGCTTTTCTAGATGACATATTGGTACCCTCAGTCGACGTTAAATCTGGTCTTGACATGTTAGAGGTTGTGTTAAATAAATTCGAAACCGAGAATCTGAAATTAAATATGAAAAAGTGTACGTTTTTAGAAACTCGAGTAACGTATTTAGGACATGAAATTTCCGAAAGTGGTGTGCAACCGGCAGAGTCAAAATTAACCGCCGTGTCACAGTTTCCGGTGCCCAAAAATGTACACGAAGTTCGACAGTTTATCGGGTTATGTAGCTATTTCCGTAAGTTTATTCATAAATTTGCTCAAATTGCTCGTGCCTTAACCAATTTAACAAAGAAAAACGTTGCATGGGATTGGGGTAGTGAACAATCAGAGTTTTAACGAATTAAAAAAGTGTTTGTGCTCCAAACCGGTGTTAGTGATATACGATCCCGAGCTAGAAATAGAAATACATACGGACGCTTGTAAGTTAGGCATAGCGGGTATATTATTTCAAAAACAAATTGATGGTACCCTAAGACCGGTAATGTATTTCAGTCGTGTAACTTCTAAACAAGAAAGCGTATATCACAGCTACGAACTCGAAACACTAGCGGTTGTAGAATCTTTGAAAAAATTCCGCGTTTATGTAATTGGGAAACATGTAAAAATTGTTACGGATTGTACCGCGGTGCGTTCCACTTTGACAAAACGTGACATTATTCCGCGGATAGCCAGATGGTGGTTGATGATTCAAGATTACGATATAAGTGTAGAATATCGGCCGGGTGAGCGCATAAGACATGTCGATGCACTTAGTCGAAATCCTGTTGACGCGCTTAATGTTAACCGCCTAGAAGTATCTGATTGGTTCTTTACAGTTCAGTATCAAGATGACAAAGTCAAAAACATAATTGATCGATTAAAAACTGGTTCAGCAGAGCGCGACTTAACAAAGGATTTCGTACTGATAGATGATAGGTTATACCGAAAAACTCTGTGCGGTAATCGTCTTGTAGTGCCGGGACCAGCTAGGTGGAAAATTGTTCAAATGCACCACGATGAAATAGGCCATGTAGGGTTCAAGCGCTGCATCGAGCTTATTAAAATGACTACTGGTTTCCGAGAATGACGCGGTTTATTCAGAAATATGTTGCGGCGTGTTTACATTGCGCTTACGGAAAAGGGGAGCACGGGAAAAAGGAGGGTATGTTGCATCCTATTCCCAAACCAACTGAACCGTTCAGAACAGTACATGTAGATCACTTACCCAACTAGCACCAAAGCGTTAAAAAAACCTATATAAGACTCGTATATCAGTTCCATTTGAGTATAAAAGTGTAAACGCATACCTGTGCAACTGAGTTAGAGCATGCTCTAACTCACTTATAACCACGAAAGAGGCCCACAGTTTTACAGGTAAAGTTATAGAAAGCCTATAGTACGGTGTCACAAAGATATTAAAGCTGCACAAGAGCGCTTATTCATCGTCAGCTACTACTTTAATCTGTATTACCGTTGTAAAATAGAGTTGGTAAACGCTACAGGTGCTATAAATCCTATAGTAAGGCGTCAAAAAGATCTTAATGCTCCACAAGAGCGTCTATTCATCGTCAGCTACTACTTTAACCGGTATTACCGCGTTAGTGAGCACTACAGGTGGTAAAAAGCGCACGTCAAGATTAAAAAGCCTGTAACCTTACTAAAATTAAATCTGTTCGTAATGGAAGTGTTATGTCATCCATTATTCAACACAGCAGAATAATATTATGGAATATTATGTTATTTAAGTATGTGAAGTGAAAAATGACTGCCCTTATGATTTCACGGTAAATGTATACCATGTTTCTCATCTCAATTTTAACGCGCCTAGGATTTATTAAAGATTTAAAAGAAAAATTATGATAATAAAATAGGTACCTCAAGCTAAACATTACTATTCATTCCTGCTTCTTGAGCAGTCGTATGTAAAATTAAGTGGCATTCATGGAATGCTTCAAATAATGTAAGAAATTTTGTTTATTGTAGTCAAATGTTGAATAACTCGAAATAATATTAATTGTTAGGTTACCAAAACAATGGCGAACTTTACAAAAGTGAGGTTAGTGTTAATAACGACCCATACTTGCGTTGTTTGACACCAATACCTTTAGAACGTCTGTAAAAGAGGACTGCCTAATACAATAAGCTTTAGTTAAACCCTTTATTACAGGTTAAACCTAGATAGAGGAGTTGTTTGACACCTTTAGTTTCTCGTGTTACTAAACTCTCGATAAACTCTATTTAATAGCTTATGACTGCAATAATAGTCAATATAGCACCTCAAGTGGTATAAAAGAGTTGATTGCAATAACTATACAACAATAAGTGTTAAGAGGTGTCGGTGAACACTTTTATAAAGAAAAGGGTGTCACAAAAAGGTTAAAGCTATATCGTATTAAGTATACTTGCTCCTACTAGCGCCATTATAACTCTCAAAGCTGTATTACATCGTCCATTAACGCTATAGTGCTGCGATTGGGGCTAAAACTTGTTTGTTAACTCTTCTATATCGTCTTTAGTAATAACTGAGATAATTATAACCCTGTTATATTACTTAAAGTCATAAAAATGCCTGTGACTGACACCAAAATGTTAGTTGGGTAGGACCGTTCTGTAGGACGAAGAAAGGCTATGTGTACATGCTAGTGATAACCGATTCATTTACAAAGTTTGTAATTGCGGAACCAACTCGGACAGTAAACTCAATCGAGACGGTCAGGTTATTAAAACGAATTTTCGCTTTGTTTGGATACCCGGATAGAGTAGTGTCGGATCACGGAAAAGCCTTTACTAGTAGATATTTTAAGAAGTTTGCTACAGACAAACAGTTTAAGCATACTTTAACTGCTATAGCTTGTCCTCGAGCTAACGGCCAAGTTGAACGTACCAACAGAACCATTTTGAACGCGTTACGAGCTACTGACCCTAGTGAAGCCGCGAACAATTGGTCTAATAATTTACCTGACGTAATCTGGGGTATTAACAACACTTTAAACGACACAACCGGATATAAACCTTACGACTTGATGTTTTCACGGAGTAGTAGGCCAGCATGTGATGTTTCTATTCCGGGGCGGGTAGTCGAATCGACCCACGTGAAACGCACCAAGGCTAAGCAGCGCATTGAAAAAGCTAGCGATAAAATGAAACACCATTTTTATAAGCGTCGTAAGCCATGTCACACATATAAGAAAGGTGATTTAGTACTTTGGAAACAGGCTCCTACAAGTAGCGCGGCTAAAGTCAGTACTAAACTAGATGATCTCTATTCAGGGCCGCATATTGTCATAAAAGTTGTTGGTAAGGACAGATACAGGATCAGGAGTATAAAAGGTTTGAGAGGATATAAGAACTTCATAGGTTTAGTATCTGCTGAATCCTTGCGACCCTATCAAAGTGTAGCTCCTGTATCTGACAGTGCCAGCAGCTCTGATGAGCAGTTAGAGACAGAGGACCTAATAGATTTACTGGAAAGCTAATGGTGTTCCCTTTTCCCATTGCGGGAGCAATTGTTTCAGGATGGCCGACTGTAACGGTCACCCGATTGCCAGCCATGCCAAAGCCATGCCATGCCGTGTCGTCTTGGTGCAGCCATAGCCACAGCCACAGCCTCAGCCAAAGCCATAGCCATGACGACCAAGTACGCCACGGCAGCCACAACAAAGAGGAAGTCGATTGACTAGAACGTCACGTGCGCTTGTCAACCTAACGCGATGGGCGTTACCGAGCGGCGGCCTCCTCGATTTAGAGTGGGGGTAAACTTATAAAATAGGTCGCGCAGCGCATTTATAACATTATTCTGATCTAGAACCTAGCCTAAGCCGAAACTCTGTTCGATTGTAATTTATACAATAAATACCTACCTACAATCGAGAAAATTGTTTTTCGCTTTCCTGTGTTTCATATTTGTGGTTTACTACCTCCACATTTTCTTTTTGAGATAGCATCCACAAATAAGCCATCATTAAATAAATATTTTTATTCTGCTCCGCACAGTTTTCGCTCCATACTGTTATTTCTTTTAATGCGCTATCGTGAGCTGCTCAAAAAACTTAACTATTCCAGAAGCCATTTCATTTCCGCCCCTACTGCCACGGTCTCATCCCACATAAAACACCAACTTTCTTTGGGAACTGAATCCATAATTGTGAAGTTAAAGGTCCACAACTTTCTGTAATAGAAACTCTGGCCATTAGTTGAATAGGGAGTAGGTAAACATTTTTGAAGATCCACTATCAGCATATTCTTAGCACCGTGGCTTTCAATAGCTGCAACTTTATCAAATCCTTTCAAACTGTATCGTAAACTGCTTTCCTCAAAATGTTTATTAGTGATAACAAACGTATCACAATTATCACAAGTGTGTAAGAGGAGGACTGAAAACTCTGTACTAAAAATATGTCTGTATACTCTGTATAGCCACGCCTTTGCGATATTCTCTTCTTCAGCACAGAAATCTACATACAAAGAATATAATTTATCAATATTTAGGTGGCTTCCAAGATACTGTCTTTCTGTTCGGTTTGACTATAATGGCTCTCATATCTCGGTACCTTTCCAATGTGTTTCTGTACTGTTTCTTTAACTATATCTGCTGTTTTAGTAGGCGGTGGATGTCTTCCTCGTCTATCTGCTTGAACAAATCCTTGTGTCGATTTTTTTATCGCATTTCTCACAATAGTTTCTGAAATAGCCAAGGTATTCAGAAAAAACTTTTTGCAAACCTTTTCTACTTTTTCATCAATTAAAAATGTGTAACATAATGTTTAAGCTCTTTCAGGTGGTTGATCAGGATCAAGGCGTCTGGATCTAGCAGTTTGAACTTCTGAGACTCTTGAAATAATAAATTGTCTTTTTAAATCCCACGTCATCTCTTCCGCGTAATACTTCTGATAAATAAATTGTCAAACAGTTTCGTCTTTACGTTCACTACATTTCAATCTACAAGCACATACTGGTTTCATCTTTTTTCTGGAACATCTTTTCCTTTTTTTTTCCATTTTAATTTATTTAAAGTTCTTTTACGACTCTTAATTACAGAAATTTGAGGTGATAGGTCTGGTTGAAAATGTGGTAGCTCTGGCTGAATATTTGAGGAAGTATTGTTCAGCGATTGAGTCATTCTGCTTTCTCTCATATTTTCCAGATCATCGATGGACGACCTGTCTGATTCAGGTATATTTATCTGTCTTCGTTTTTCGAATTCACAATCTATAGTCTTCATCAGTGTTTGGAATATATTCTTCGTCTGATGGTGAAAAATCTTCATCTGATGAAGATTTTTCTCATACCATCTTCAGTTCTCATGCGGTGAAAGGTGATTTCGAGATTATTTGAAATGTCAGTGAGCAAAGCAGAGGTTGACGGTTGTGCATCATCGTCAGTAGCATCACCGACGGTATGCATTACTTCGGTTGGAGCCGAAGGCTTGGAAGCAAGCTAACGTGCAACCCGGCTGTTCTTCTCTCTGTGATCCTAAAAACAAAACGTTTCTTCATTAGCTACGTAGGTACTTATGCTATTATTTTATAACACAGAAAAACAAATCCATACTACGCGAGAATGATATTTTTACCCGCTCCTCACTACCACCACTGCTGAGACCGAACGGGACGCTTGCCCACTCCGCTGAGGAGAAAGCGAACTTGTTTGCTTCCTTGTTTGCGGAATCTTCGCGTCTGGATCCTGGTGGCGCGAGGCCCCCTGCTTCTCCTGGTGGATGCGAGTCGAGCATGTCGAACATTCGCATTCATCAGAAGGACGTCCGTAGGGTACTGCGTAACCTAGACGTGAACAAGGCTAGTGGTCCCGACGGGATACCGGCAATTGTTCTGAAGACTTGTGCGCCTGAGCTGTCTCCGATCTTGACACGCCTATTTCGCCTTTCGTTCGAGACTGGAAAAGTGCCGAAGGCTTGGAAGCAAGCTAACGTGCAACCCGTGCCCAAGAAGGGTAGTCGTGCTGACCCGTCGAATTATAGACCCATCTCGGTAACGTCCATACTCTGTAAGACTATGGAACGCGTGCTGAATCCTGGCGTACCTAGAAGAGAATGATATCCTTAGTGACCGACAATACGGGTTCCGCCGAAATAGGTCAACTGGGGATCTTCTAGCGTATGCCATTCACATCTGAAGTTAAGCCATAGAGAAGCACGGGGAGGCACTAGCGGTCTCCCTTGACATCTCGAAGGCCTTCGAGAGGGTCTGGCACGATAGCCTTATTAGTAAGCTTCCTTCCTTCGGTCTGCCCGGCGGTTTGAGTGATTGGATCGCAGATTTCCTGAGGGATCGGTCTATCCGAGTGGTCATAGATGGTTGCTCGTCTGGACTGCTGGATATTAATGCCGGATTTCCTCAGGGGTTGGTGCTTTCGGAAACACTGTTCTTGCTGCATATTAATGATCTGCTTAAACCCGGTACCTTTGGGTATGCAGACGACAGCACTGTTGCTGAGAGATACGTGTCCGACGCACGAGCTGGTGGGTCGCAGATCCGGTCTCTCCGGGAGGCAATGGTTGAGCGCTTGAATGGTAAGTTTAATATAATATACCTATTGTTATATTCTTTGATATTGTTCCCAGAAAGAGTTTGTGAATTTTATACGAACATTTTTTGCTCTTCGTGATGGATTAATATTGACTCCGCGGTTTCTGTGACGATTTTCATCATTAGATGGTGGCAGGTTAGACAGTACACGTTGGACATCAAGATCGAGATCGCCGTTTAAATCCATTATAACATTGTGCAGTATACACGCAGCTTTTATTATAGACAAGGCATTTTTTCTGTTTGTTTCAATAGGTTTAAATAGTATTCTCCATTTGCATGTTAAAATGCCAAATGCGCATTCGATTGTTTGTCTAGCGGTAGACAATCTGATATTAAAACATTTTCTTTCATTATTAAGTACTCGCTCGGGATAATAAATAAAAATAAATAAAACAGCCTTTATTCAGACAATTCTTAACATAATACAAACTTAATTCTTGCTTTTTCGTTCAATTTTAACTCTTAATCTATTTATTCTATTCTTCATCAGTTTCCCCGTCTGTTTGCCTTTTGGCAAAGGCCTCCTCTAACTCTTTCCAACTTTTCCGGTCTTTCGCTGTCCTTGTCCATGTATTTGTATTGCCTACCGCCTTCTTAATTTCATCTGCCCATCTTCTAAATGGTCTCCCTCTTTTGCGATTGCCATCTCTTGGGTACCACTCTGATATTGCTCTACTCCATTTGTCCTTTCCTCTAATCGTATGACCTGCCCATCTCCATTTTAGTTTTTTTACTTTTACTGTTATATCTTCAATTTTCGTTTTCTGTCTAATTGTTCTGTTTCGGATTCTGTCACTTTTCCGTTTGTTTAGCATACTCCTTTCCATGGCGACTTGGCAGACTTCCAGTTTTTTCAAGTTGGTTTGTGTCAGCGCCCATGTTTGGCAGCCGTATGTAAGGACAGGCAGTATGCAAGTATTAAATAATCTGGTTTTTATAGGCATAGCCATTTCTTTATTTTTCATAATGTCTTTAAGGGACCAGTATCGTTTCCAAGCTTTGCCTATTCGAGTTGCAATTTCTTTTGTCATGAGTTCGTCGGTGGATATCAGTTGGCCAAGGTAGATATACTCAGTCACATACTCAATAGGGTTGCTGTTGACCACAATGGGTACCTGCTCTCCGTTGGACATGATTTTCGTCTTTTGTGCACTCATTGATAGTCCTACCTTTCGGCTTGCCTTATCGAGATCGTTGAGCATAGTTTGTAGATCTTCTGGATTTGTCGCGAATATGATTAGGTCGTCTGCGAATCGAAGATGGGTTAGGTTTTCGCCATTGATATTTAAGCCCAATTTCTCCCACGCCATTTCTCTGAAGATGTCCTCTAGGACTGCCGAAAAGAGTTTTGACTCGCTCGGGATAAGGACGCATTAAATAATGTTTTAACGGATAAGCTTCATCACCCACAAGGACGTAGGGTGCAATGACGTCAGAATTTGTAAGTCTCTTTGGCATAGGGATTTTATATTTATTTTTTTCTATAAATTTAAACAATGTTGACGCAATAAAAGTACCACCATCACTTTCCTTTCCTCGACCGCCTACTTTAACTGCTACAAACTTCCTTTTTGCGTCAGCCACAGCTTGCATGACAATGCTATTTCTTTTTTTATAGCACCAATGAATGGGCCGAACCAGATTTAGGTGGTTTTTTTATTTCGCAATGTTTCCCATCAATTGTTCCGATGCAATGTGGGAAATTCCAGATAGCTTCAAAGTCTTCTGCAATAGCTTTCAGACGTTGTTCTGTTGGTATCGGAATGTGAATAGGAACTAACTCAGTCCATAAAACACGGCATGTTTCGTGTACTACACACGCAATGGTGCTTTTCCCTATACGAAAACCAAGCTAGTGCTCTAAATCCAGTTCCTGTTGACAAAAACCTGAAATAAAAAAATATTATGTTATTGATACAGAAAAACAACTGCGTAAAAAATGGAAGAACCTGCGTGATCAGTTTCGAAAAGAAAAGAAGAAATTCCCTACGTCGCGCTCTGGTGACGGTGGTGATGAAATAGAGAGCACGTGGCCATACTTTCAACTTATGCAATTCATAAATGATGACATTACACCTGAAGTTATAACGGGAAATCTACATGACAGTGATTCGGAATCCCTCAACGAGTCTTGCCAAACTGAGCAATCTAATATCGCTGACGTAATGAGTCCAGGTACATCAACCTGTAGCAGTCGCACAAACGCATGAAAGCGCAACAAATCGGCATCAGATTATAGAGATGAACTTATAGAATATGAAAAAAAAAAAAAATTTTGCTTCTTGAACAGAAAATGGCGTCAAATAGTCCAGACCAGTCGGAGAAATGTGATGATTATCATTTTTTTATGAGTCTTCTTCTTCTACCTGGCGTTAATCCCGGCTATTGCCAGGGTCCGCCTTCCTACTTAGCTTCCTCCACTTTGCCCGATCTTGGACATCCTTCTCAGTTAGGCCATTGGCTCTCATGTCGGACTTAACGACGTCCAACCAGCGCTTGCGAGGGCGACCACGGGACCTAGCCCCAAGAACAGCCATATTCATGCATCCCCGACCAACGTACTCCATAGGGCGGCGCATGATGTGGCCATACCATCGCAGACGACACTCTTGCAGTTTTTCCCCCACGTCACGGACACCAAGACTACCTCTGATGAAAGAGTTGCGTATGCGATCGGATCGCGTTACGCCAATCATCCACCTCAGCATCTTCATCTCCGTGACGCGAAGCTCCTGGGTGTGTCTGCTTAGTGCTGGCCAACATTCACCGCCGTACAGTAGGACAGGCCGTATGATGCATTTATATATCTGCCCCTTGAGCTTCGGAGGCATTTTGTGGTCGCATACAACGCCAGTTACCTCGCGCCACTTCGCCCAAGCCGCGCCTATACGTGCTTGGACATCGTCGTCCACGTTGCCAGACTCGTGCAGCACGGATCCAAGGTACCTGAACGTATCGGACTTTCTGATCAGGTCCGAACCTATTCGGATGAACCTATTTGAATCCGTGCCGCCACAGGACATGTACTCAGTCTTCAGTTATCATTTTTTTATGAGTCTCCTGCCACAAATGAAAAAATTTGGTGAATTACAAAAGTTACGCATTCGAAATAAAATTACCCAAATCATAATAGACGAGACAGAAAGGATGCAGTTTTTTCAACCGAGATACGAGGAAAATTATGGAGGTTATTCTACTGGCAACTACCCTAATTATTAATTTGATTATTACAAGTTTTTAGTTACCTACTTGTTTTATTACTAGGTACTTAGCTACTATATAAAAATAAGTCGGGTTTTCCTTCCTGACGCTATAACTCCAGAACGCACGAACCGATTTCCACGGTTTTGCATTCGTTGGAAAGGTCTCGGGCTCCGTGAGGTTTATAGCAAAGAAAATTCAGGAGTAGGGTAGGTAGGGTAGGTAGGTATAGTAGCCAGTTGACGGGAGCGAAGGTCAGCTAGTCTACATATAAATACAAAGCTTAGTAAAATCTTGTTTTATTCTTACCTCAAAGTTATGAATAATTTTTCCTCAGGTTTAATACCTTTGCGAAAGTTGGTATCTTCTTTGGTGATTTTAGGTGATATTTTACTTAGTATGTAGTCAAAAGTTGACACGGGCATTCGAGTATACTCAAAGAATTTTGTAGGGTATAATCTCAATTCTTCATTTAAGTTAAAAAATTCTCCAGTTATTCCTCTGTTTTTATTTATTTTGTGCACACCATCTCTATTGTTCAACACCTCTCATCTCAGGAGCGGACTGTCTAGTAAAAATAGCAAATCCTCGTCCATAGTTTGTAACACCTGATATACGTCGAACCGCTACAAGTGCTCACGCCTCGCTGTGGCCACCGCACGCCCCCGCTCACCGCGCCCGCCTCAGGCTCTAGTCACCTTGCATTCAGTGTGGCCGCACACTTAGACTCGAGTGAGCCGCTTGTACCCACTTTATCTTCCGAGATTCCTCTTGCCCTGTCTTCTTCTCCCGGTCCTTCCAGTTCTGTGGATGTTCCACTGGCCAGACCTTCAGGAGCCTCGAGTAGGCGTCGTTACAAAACCACTGAAGATATTCTGGCCATGTGGAACCCTAAACGGGTGTATTCCAAATTGGGCACACATGATTTGTGTATCAAGTTTGCTGAGCAAAGAGGTATGATACCGAAAACAAAGATGTGCACTTACCATCATCACCCTATGAGGATAAATTCTCACACTGGACAACTGGGCTCATTCCGTTGTTGCAAAAGCAACTGCAGGAGAAAGGAGATAAGCAGAGCGACCGGAACATGGTTTGAAAATGCTTGCTTACCTCTGCCACTGATATTCGAAATTATGTATTCATTTAGCCAAAATCATACATATGAAACAGTACAAGTCAACTTAAAAGATGACTCTTCAACAACAGTTCTATCTCATCGTACTATAGCAGACTGGTACAGTTACTGTCGTGAAACAGTAGTGATTTATGAACTGGAACATGAAGAGAAACGACCAAAGATTGGAGGCCCGGGCAAGATTGTTCAAACAGACGAGTCAAAATTTGGAAAAAGGAAGTACAATAGAGGACGTCAAGTGGAAGGCCACTGGTTTTTAAGTATAGTGGAAGACGGCAGTGATGATTTTCGTGTGGAAATGTGCCCCAACAATGAGAGATCAGCTGAAGTCTTGGTGCCACTAATCAAAAAACATTTTCAGGAGGGCTCGACTATACATACCGACTTTTGGAAAGCCTGCGATTACTTTTCTGAACATGGATATATACATAAAAAAGTTAACCATAGCGATAAAGAAAATAGATTTGTGGCACCAGATGGGACACACACTCAAAGAATACAAAGTCACTGGCGTGTCATAAAGAGGGCCTTCCATAAAGAAAATTATAAAGAAAAATTTTGCTGACTTCCTTGTAGAATTTGTATGGAGACGTCGGATTGCTATTAATCATTTGGATCCTTTTGAGGAATTGTTGAAATTTGTACTATATGTATATAAAATACAATAAATTATATTAAATGTTTTATTTTCTATTACAACCTATATACCTACATACACTACATAATAAGTAATGCACAGAATTACACACCTACATTAAGAAGTGGTAACATTTCGGTGGACTCAGAAAGCGAGCGGAGCGAGCTCTGGACTTGGGGGCACCCCAACTCGGATAGGTTAGGTCAGAAGGGGATGGCGGGGTCGAATGAGCGAGCGAAGCGAGCGAATAGACCCCGCCATCCCCTTCGTGGTTATTTTTTTATAAACCACTCAGAAGTAGGAGCCCCGCGCAGCGGGGCTCCGTCAACAGTTCCTGTCAAATTTACATTTTTGAGAGGTTCTAGTATGACCTTGAATATATGCTTGGCGTAAGAGTTTGATAGGGGGGCAATATTCTACGATTTTAGGCATATTTTAACCTTGAAGTGTTTGACCTTGACCTTTACGAGTTTAACCTTGACCTTGAAGATGCCCTTGACCTTAATTTAGATTGAAATCTTATATAGACTCGCCACGTAATCTTCCCCACCAATTCCGAAAGAAACTTGGCGATTTTTTTTCAGCACCTATGGTTTTTCGCGTTTTGGTGATTTCAAATTTACTTTAGAAAAGGTACATTCTACCCAAAAAAAAATACCTACTATAAAAAAACGGCAGTTATTTAATATAAAGTCCTTCCGGTCATTTTGCTAATGTGGCATTTTGAGAAATGACATTTTGCGAATGTGTAATTTTGCGTCAATGTCATTTTGCGAATGTGGCATTGTGTGCCTAATCGATTGGAAACAGGCCATCGACGATAGATTGGACCAATTTGTAATGAACATCAACGAAGATCGACTATCCTCATCGGATAGTTCGAATCGTGATAGTGAGCAGGAGTGCGGCCTTTACATTTTTTTTTCTATTGTTTACTAAATAAATAACTATTTGTTTATTAAATAAATCGTACATTTTAACTAACCTGTTTTTTAATTTTTATATTTGATGAAAACTGGTGGCCCGATAAAATTGACACCAAGTGTAATTGACTGCGGAGGGAGGGGCGTGATTTGCGAGTGAGACGGAACTAACAGCTGCAGTGTATTATGAACCTTATAATAGTGGTCTAAGATTGATTGTAAGTTTTAAGCATTCTTTCGTTAATCTTCGGGGCCATACTTTCTCTTCTGCGCGAACGGAGATTCACGACGCGCCTTATCAGTTGGGTACCACTGTAGCGTTGTTGCGCAATGCTATATCGTCAAGTGGGTCACCATAAGGCTCCAATGCAGTCACACGTCGCGGAGCACAAAATAATTCAGTACGCAGTTTTCAGTCGCTGATATTTACGTCATCGGCTGTCAAGCAAGCGAATTCAAGCATTGCATCGTGTTCCGCTAATCGCATCGTACCTGCCGGGGAAGCGACGCGCGTAATAGGTACATCGACCCCCAAAAGTGCCTATTCTGCAATTGTCGCCAAGGAGAAACCTGCTGTGTCGCAAACGAAACGATAAGCAGTAAAACCAAAAGGGGTAAAGCAGAGTCACTCAGCATCGAGCGCGACCAAATGCGCTGTGACGGATTACAAACAACAGGATCCACCGAAGAACACATGCGATGAGAACGGCTTCATCAAGTGGAGAGAAAAAGAGGAAGATTGTTTTTGCAACACACGTTTTGGGACAGTGCCGGCAGGTTCTAACATGCTGCTACGTCCTGCAGTACCGACGACGCAAAAGGTACCTGTCGCGTTTAAGAAACCAACAGTAAATAAATCTTCGAATGTCACCTCGCCCTGAAGAGTATATCACTGTTTAACAGAATCATTACCTTCCAGTGGATTAAGGGGCTCAGTGGATCCTTAGGCTACGAAGCTGCTGCGCGCCGACCTTCCTTGCGGCGTCAGTGTTGTCTGCTATGCTGACGATACGCTAGTCCTGGCGCAGGGACGGTCGCACCAGGCGGCGGCTGACGCTATGACACGCGGGGTTGCGATAGTCGTTGAGAGGATCCGGCAGTTGGGTCTCGAGGTGGCCCTTCACAAATCCGAAGCCATGTGCTTCCATGGTTCTCGGAACAGGCCACCATCGGGATCTCAAATAACGGTAGGAGGGGTTCACATCAATGTCGGATCGACGATGACGTACCTGGGTCTCGTCCTTGACAGCCGGTGGAACTTCGTCGAACATTTCCGACGTTTGGCTCCCAGACTTGGGCGAGCCGGGGCTGCCTTCAAGCGGCTTCTGCCCAATCTAGGGGGGCCAAATACCTCCTGCCGGAGGCTTTACGCGGGGGTTGTGCGGTCCATGGCCCTTTATGGAGCGCCAGTGTGGGCGCCTACTTTGAGAAAGCGACCTGCCCGTTACCTCAACGCGTCTCAGAGGGTCATGGCTATCCGGCTGGCCCGAGGATACCGTACGGTCTCTGGCGAGGCGGCGAGCTTCCTTGCCGGACTTTCGCCATGGGATCTGGAGCCCTCGCGCACATTTACGAGTGGCGCGTGCAACGCCGGGGCGAGACTCCTCTGCCGCGGCAAATCGCAGCAAGGCGGACGGAGCTCCGGCAGGATCTCATTGCGGTATGGAGACAGCGACTGTCGCAACCCAGCGCTGGGCACGCCACAATCTAGGCGATAGGTCCCATCTTTGAGGAGTGGCTGGAGCGGCGCCACGGCGTCCTCACCTTTCGCCTGACGCAGGTACTCACCGGACACGGTTGTTTCGGGAGATACCTGTTTCGGATACGGCGGGAGGACTCGCCCGGGTGTCAACACTGTGAGGGTTACCCGGAGGACACGGTGGAGCATACGGTGGAGGTCTGTCCTGCTGGGGCGGAGCACCGCTGGGTCCTCGTCGAGGCGATCGGCGGCGGCGACCTCTCGCGACCGGTCTTGGTTCAATCTATGGTCCGGAGCGAGGAGGTATGGAAAGCGGTCACCTCCTTCTGCGAAGCAGTAATGCTAGCAAAGGAGGAGGCCGAACGTGTGAGAGAGAGGGAAACCTCACGTCCCAGTCGCCGCAACAGAAGGAGACTTTGTAAACAAATATTCTAAAGTGTTCAGAAATACTTGCAAGGTAGCTAAAGACTACACATGGTGCCAAAAGTTCTAATTTAGAAGTAGCTCAAGAATTTGTAAATTTTTTCACCAATATACCAACTAAAACTACGGAATATTTAAATTCTTCACCTGAGGTCTCATATAATTTATTAAAAGCTAACGTTCCAGGTTGTATTGTTGAATTCCAGTTCAAACATATCAACCCTGTGACAGTCATAAAAGCTTTCCGGCAAATCAAAATCAAATTGACCGAAGACATATGGGGAATGTCTATTAAAGTGTGCACGTCCATAATTGAAACTATAGCACCTTACTTGGCTTTAATATTTAATTTATGTGTGGACTAAGGAGTCTTTCCGGATATAATGAAATATAGTAAGGTTATATCAATATTTAAATCGGGCGACAGCAAAGACACCAATAATTATAGACCTGTATCTGTATTGCCGGTTTTTAGCAAAGTGTTTGAAAAAGTAATGCTCAATCAGATGCTCAATCATTTTAACATCAATAAAATCTTACACGATCAACAGTATGGTTTTACCAGGGGTCGTTGTACGACTGACGCTGGTGCCACGTTGTTAAAACACATATATTCAGCGTGGGAAGAGGCACAAGATGCCATAGGAATCTTTTGTGACCTCTCCAAGGCATTTGATTGTGTAAATCACGAAACCTTGCTCCTAAAGCTAGGACATTACGGACTAGGTAAACTTGCACTCAGTCTAATAAAATCTTACTTAAATGATAGACAGCAGCAAGTTCAAGTAAATGGTGTCAATTCACGGGGTTTAAAAGTCAAAATGGGGGTACCACAAGGCTCTATTTTGGGTCCTTTTCTCTTTCTAGTATATATTAATGATCTACCCCATCTTTTAAAAAATCAACCTCATATGGTATTATTTGCTGACGATACGTCCTTAATTTTTAAGATAGATAGACGTTCCATAAATCTTGACGACGTAAATAACGCCCTACAGCAGGTCCAAAATTGGTTTACTGATAATAATTTAGTATTAAATGGGAAAAAAACGAAATGCATCAGATTTGCCTTACCGAACGTTAAAAGAAATGATTGCGACATAGTATTGAACAAGGAGAAACTTGAATTCATCGAAAACACGGTTTTCCTGGGGATTACGCTTGACTCAAGGCTACAATGGGGTCCTCATTTAACATCTCTTGCGGGACGGCTAATTTCAGCAGCATACGCTGTCAGAAAAATCCGTCAATTTACCGATATAGATACCGCGAGGCTAGTCTATTTTAGTTACTTTCATAGTATCATGTCTTACGGTATCTTATTATGGGGACGTGCTGCAGACATCGAGTCTATATTTATCCTGCAGAAAAGAGCCATCAGAGCCATTTACAATCTCCGTCGGCGTGATTCCCTAAGAGGACTGTTTAAGGATATCAACATTGAGACGTCAATAAAAGGCGGTGGTTATCGACAAACTGTTTATTCGGGTCACAGTACCCAACACTGTTTATATTAACCTAATAAACCTACGTCGGTCGTCACATCTCTCCTCACTAAGCTTACAAGACAGTTATTTTAAACTAATGATAGACAGTATAAGCATCGTTATCTAAAATGTTAACTATACTAACGTATCCTAAATTAAACTTGTATAAACTTATATAATGTAAATCTTAATTATTAAAACGTTTAGCTCGATTGTAGGCACGCAGTGCTCGAGCTGATACACTAGGCGGTGTCGGCTCTGGCATAGGCGACCGCTTATCTGACTCAGGTTTTGGTATTTCTGATGGCGGATTCGCAACCTCACAGTCACCGCCCGATGCATCCTCTAACAAATCATCGTCGGCTCCCTTATCGACCGGAGTTTCTGAATTATGCCCCTGGTTTTCTTCGCCTACGGCTACCCCGCTCATTCGAGATAGAGAGTATCTGTTTTTATTTCTATTTATTGGGATAATTTGGTCGGCATGACGCGCCATTCTACCCCTTTTCCCACATTAACTTTGTATGATACAGGGCCGGTCTTTTTAACAACCGTAGCTTCGGCCCATTTGTCTCCCTTTGTAGTATAGTCGCGAGCTAACACCGAGTCCCCGACGTCGAAATTTCTGTCGGTCCCGGAGACGCGCGCAACTTGGCGCTCCTGCTTAGCGCGCACCGTGGCAGCTACGTCCGGCCGCAGCGCGTCTAGTCGGCTTCGGAGTCGCCGCCCTTGCAGCGCCACTGCGGGTGATATCCCAGTGGTCGCGTGCTCACAATTACGGTATTGGAATAAGAATTTAGAGAGAGCCGCGTTTACGTCCTCATTTTCGTACAACGCTCTTTTGATTGCCTTTTTTACAATTTTAACGGCGTTTTCCGCTGCGCCATTTCCCTGCGGCCTATAAGGAGCCGACGTTGTATGTTTTATACAGTTATTTCCACAATAAATTTGAAATTCTTGGGATGTAAATGGTGGTCCGTTATTGGTCACGAGCTGCGACGGCAAACCAAAACGCGCGAAGACACTTCTGAATGCCTTTATTGTTGAAGTTGCATTTGTACATTTCATTGGTAACGCCTCAATCTACTTTGAGTGTGCGTCCACCATAACTAAATATCGAACGCCTCCACAATCTGCGAAGTCGGCATGTACACGCTGCCACGGGTACAGCGGAAATTCCCAAGGGTGTAACTGTGCATGCGGCGGCGCGTCGCGAACTATACGACACGCGGCACATGATTTACATAATTCCTCTATATCTTTATCTAAATTCGCCCAATAGACATAGTTTCGTGATAAACTTTTCATTTTATTTATACCTAAATGACCCTCGTGCACTTCTTCCAAGATTTTCTTTTGTAAGGCACAAGGCACTACAATTCTGTATTTGAAAATGACACACCCCTGGTCTACCACGAAATCTTGTTTTCTAGAAAAATATGCCTTTTCCGCATCGCAATTTGGGGCCGACGGCCAACCAAAAAGTACATAACCTTTAATTTTACTTAGTAACGTATCGCGTTCTGTCTCTTTTGCAATATCTTTATAACAAATGGGCAGTGCTGCTTCCACTAGATTTAAATAATCTACGGTTCCTGTAGCCGCAGAGCGACCCTCCTGAGGTAACGGTAATCGTGACAAAGCATCAGCCGGACCGTTGTCCGCCGATCGCACGTATTCTATACGGAAATCATATGCGGCTAATCTTGCCGCCCACCTTTGTAAACGACTAGCAGCCTTTTGTGGAATTCCTCCCTTTTCCCCAAAAATATACGTCAGAGGCTGGTGATCAGTGCGCAATGTAAATCGCCTACCAAACAAGTATTGATGGTGTTTTGTTACTCCGTACAAAATAGCCAGAGCTTCCTTATCCAATTGACTGTAGTTGCGCTCGGACGCACTAAGTGTTCGCGAGACGCAGCTGACGGGCCGCTCGCTTCCGTCCTCATACCGGTGAGCCAGTACTGCGCCCAGTCCGTACGCGCTGCTGTCCACCGATAGCACAAGTTCGCGCCCCTCCTCATAGTGTGCCAGTACCCGTTCACTCAGGAGGGCTCGTAATGCTTCCAAAAAAACCTTATCACATTTCGAGTCCCAATTCCAGCGGACTTCCTTTTTTAATAAGTTATGCATAGGTTGCAGTAAAGTACTCAGATTTTGAATGAATCGCCCATAATAATTGACCATTCCAAGAAAACTTTTAAGCTGAGTTACATTTTCAGGTCTCGGTGCGCTGGAAATGGCCTCTAATTTCTCCGGATCAGGCCGTAAACCCTCTTTATTAATAATGAAGCCCAAATATTTTACACTGTCCTGTAAAAATTTACATTTACTTAGCATGACCGTAAGTCCCATATTACGTAATCTATTAAGTACAGCTCGCAGATTCTTTATATGTTCTACCTTATTTGAGCCTGACACACAAATATCATCTAAAAACACTACGCATCCGGGCCACCCCGCGCAGGGTTTCCTCCATGATCGTTTGGAATTTCTCTGGAATACAAGATAAACCGTACGGTGTGCGTTTATAAACATATGTACCAATATGCGTTGTAATCGCCGTACACGGTTGGGAATCATCGGTTAAAAAACATTGTTCATACGCATGTCTAAGATCGATTTTTGTGAATTGTTCCCCACCGCTAAGATTTGAAAATAATTCTTCAATTCGTGGTAAAGGATAATAATCCCGTTTTAATTTGGGATTGATAGTGACTTTGTAGTCACCACAAATGCGTATACTCCCGTTTGCCTTGACGACAGGCACGATTGGAGTCCCGTAATCAGAATAATCTACGCGGTAGATGGTGCCGTCTGTCTCCAAACGTTCCAATTCCCTTTCAACTCGTGCGCGAAGTGCTAGCGGTATAGGTCTCGCTCGCACATAACCCGGTTCGTTATCTGTCAGCTGTAGTCGAATGAGCTGTTTACAAGTCCCTAACTTATCCCTAAATACTTCGGGGAATTCATTACGTAATTGCGTCACCAAGTCGTCATCTCTTATTTCATTGAGCGTAATTTGAGTTATTTTTAAAACGCGCATCCACTCTCTTCCCAATAGGGGTCGTGCACCCCCTTGTATAACGTAAAGACGCAATGATTTCCCTTTTATATGCCCTAAACAGACATCTACTACAATGTAACCTAAAGATTCAATTCGGGAGCCCGAGTAACAACGTAACATTAGATTGTCCGCGATATTTTTTTTATGCGAAAACATTTGTTTGTACATTTCTTCACTTATAGCTGAAATGCGGCTACCTGTGTCCACTTCACATTTAATGTTAATGTTATCAATGTTTAATTTAATATAATATGGTTTGTTACCTCGATCCCCGCATGTGGTGAGAGCCACCACACAACTTATTCAGTTGGCTCCTACAGAGCTCATGGCTGCGCTGAAAGAGAACTACATCATATCCTGTGCGTACTGGGTACTTAATGTGACGGACTCCACAGTTGTGAAGTATCACACCGGGGCCGCCCCTCAGGATATTGTGCCAACATCCAACGGGCAGCAGGGTGTGGGGTTTGTGGGTCTAGCATACCTAATAGGACTTGTGAAGGAGCCCACCTCCGTTAATGGGATAGCCTGCAAGAAGAGATGGGCCGCTGGCCTGGCAGGCATATCCAAGGTCAGCGCTTTAGTAGATGGGTTTACCGACACTGTCTGGAATTATATCGTAGACAAGCGTCCATCTCTATACAGCCACATAGAGGTGAGAAGGGAGCTGATGACAAAGTATCTGGAAATGACAAACAGAGATGATGAACCTCCCATTGCGAGAGCTGTTATGAGTCAGCTGGATTTGGTCTACAAGGATGCATACCTAAAGTCTGTTAATCTTATGCAAATGTTCACGGAATCAGGAAGCAGGGTAATGGAGATCCCCAGCGTGCTTGAAGAGGTCATGAAGCTGGAAGCCGAACTTGCAAAGGTAAAGGCCATAGAGGGGACCAGGTATAGCACTTGTAGGTTGGTAGATAATAACAAGCATCCAACCCTGAACCATGCCAACTATCCCATCCTCGTCGCCAATGAGACGTCAATAAAAGGCGGTGGTTAGCGACAAACTGTTTATTCGGGTCACAGTACCCGACACTGTTTATATTAACCTAATAAACCTACGTCGGTCGTCACAAACATCATGACGGTACCTTGTCAATACATTTACGAAAATATTATGTATGTTCGGAAAAATCTTCATCTTTTTAGCAAGATTAGTGACAGGCATAATTTTAATACTAGAAATAGGAACAAATTAGATCAACCCCGATTCAGATTGGCCAAAGTACACACTTCTTTTATGGGTTACTGTGTTAAATTTTATAATAAAATACCAGTTGATATTCTCGAAATGAATGAGAGAAAATTTAAAGCATGCATAAAACGCACACTATGTAGACAAGCGTATTATAAACTGGAAGATTATATCCTCGATAAAAACGCTTGGCTAAATGCTGGTCCTGCTCCACAGTCACAGCTGCTTAGGTCCACTTTTTAGGTTTTTATATTTGGAAGAGATGCTCGCTCTCTTTTTTATATATTATTGTTATAATAATTATATACTATATTATTATTATTATAATTACTTATTTATTATTTTTGATGTAAGAACTTAATTGTTGTCTTTATTCATTTATTTTTCATTATTTGGTCATTGACAACCATAGTTTTGTGTAAAGTAGAAGCATATTTTTCAAATTTTGTAATGTGAGTACCATGAAGCCATTAACATTTTTATGTGAGTAGTTATACTTTTACTTGTTGGACATGAACGAGCATGGTGGTTGAGAGCATGTCATGCTCACTCAATATCTCGCTGATGGCGGCGCGTGGGTTGGATCATTCGGTTCCCTTCGAAATGGTTGAGCTGAATGGTGCCGATACGCGCGTCATGTTCATGAACGGGCGCCGTCGGTTGAGACTGGTCATGTCTTAACTGCCATTGGCTCAATTTAATCTTTATATTTTTAATTCTTATAATATGCCCATTTTTTTCCTTTGCATTGTCCTAACATGCAGAAGCAACAGGTATATGTAACTTGGAATTTTGTAAAACAGAACATAATTTAAAAGAGTGTCCGTGGAGTTTCTTGCACGTTCTTCTCCATAGAGATCTACGCTTTGGAACGTGCAAATAGCTTCCATGTTTTTGACTGACCGACCTTGACGTTTCAAAAGTGCCTGTGAATGGTTTATTTGAAATAAAATGCTTTGAATTTGAATTTGAACTTATGTCTGTCTGTCTATCGCGTTTTCACGCCAAAATCGATTTAAATGAAATTTGGTACACAGATAGTCTAGAGCCTGAGAAAGGACATAGGCTACTTTTTATCCCGGGAGTATGTTCCCTAGGGACCAGGCGGGCGAAGCCGCTGGCAGAACCTAGTTGTAAAATATTTTTGAATATTCTCAAAAATGGCGGCAAGCTGAATCGATTGAAAAAAGTTTTAATTTCCTAGGTGATCAGGATGTGCCTCAAAAATCACTGCAAAAATATGTCGGTCTTAGTGTCGTTTTACATTACGCATTTTTTGGTCTAGCCCCTCAGCAAACAAATCAGAACGATAACGTGTGCTTAGGAACTCCTTCCAAAAACTTGGCAAGAACAACACTATTTCTAAAGAGCGAACAAGCACACACCTTTACTTTTTTACATGTTGGTTTCACGAAACTAGCGTGCAACTGCCGCACTGACCTAGGCTCCAATGACTTTACCTCCAACGAGTTTAGTTGCAGAACATACCTGTTTTGCTTCACTAGCGCGGCTGAACTATTTGACTGACAGCCTTCGAAAATTCAAGTCTGTAAATGGTCTAAAGATTTAACAAGAAACAAACAATGAACAAGCACACACCTTTACTTTTTTACATGTTGGTTTCACGAAACTAGCGTGCAACTGCCGCACTGACCTAGGCTCCAATGACTTTACCTCCAACGAGTTTAGTTGCAGAACATACCTGTTTTGCTTCACTAGCGCGGCTGAACTATTTGACTGACAGACAACGAAAATTCAAGTCTGTAAATGGTCTAAAGATTTTTTTTTTAATTTGCTTTTGACGAGATCTAAACTATCAATTTGCAACAAAATCCCTTTAATTTATGAATACGACTTTGACCTATCAACCTCAAAGTATACAGAAGAGGAAAAAAAATCGACCTATTTTTTCCAAATCAAACCCACCAATATTTACGGATATTTATTGTATCTGCAAATGGGTTAAAGGACAAGGCAGGTATGTATGTGTCACCAACCGTGACATTTGCAAGCAATAAAGGGAGATTATTAAGCCCAAACCAAGCACAAATAAGAATTATTTAAAGTGATTTTATCAAGAATACAATAGGAGAGACCAAGGTATAACACTAACTGAACAAACACTATTCGACACGGATGTTATCCATCGATTCAAAAGATTCCGTCAATATAGAATTTGCTTAAAATATCTTAAGCATAAAGCTAGAGACAAACGTATGCAACGCATTATATCTGGATTCTTGATTTTATATGAAAAACTATGCAGTAGAAACACACTTATCGTATGCAACGCAACATACGATAAGATACAAAAGGATTGCATACGTTGCGTACGTAGGACCAGTGTGTTTCTCGCTTTAAAGGTGCAAACAGTCTTAAGATATAACAGTTTAGGTATCAGACTTCCTAGGCCTATTTACACAAACCAAAGTTTGCTAACCCATTAGTTGCTAATGCGGGGCAATTATGTATGAAATACTTCTTAATTAACCTCGTGTTAGCAACTAACTGAGTTTAAAACTAACTGGTTTGCATAAGAGTATTAAAGTACTGTCCGAAAATCACATTCACAAGATATCAAGTTTCAATATAAAAAAAAACGAAGTCATTGGAAAAATATATTTTCGTAGGTAGCTACTTACAGAATATTACATTATGTATAACAAAATAACAGAGGATTACTAAAATTGACAGTGATATTATAATACATTGAAAAAATATTAAAAACAATAATTTACAAAACCACATTCAACATGCACTGTTTTTTAACCTGTACAAACACAAGTACCAAATGCCATCTTAAGTCCGCTTGCACAAAGCAAAGTTAATTTTGTCCGCGACTTATTACGCTCTTATCCCGTTTTTTCTACGACCAGTAATTTCGGCTGTGCGTCACTCGCTCAGTCAGTCCATTTGACCACGAATAACACATTAGAATGAAAAAAAAAACCTAAATTCGTGACTCATCTAGGAAGTTAGATTTGACAGCATGAACAACATTGCTATACTATTAGTGATAGAAGTATAAAAGAGACTCTCTCACACCTAGTGGTAAAGCGATCTTCTTTTCACTCGGCTGTCAAATCCAATTAATAATTTATGCTAGTCAAGCAGGCAGGTTATTGGCAAAACTAGCGTCACTTATTTAGCGTCCAATATCAACAGTGACATTCTGGTTTTTATACGTATAACCGACGCCAGTTAAATTTGCAATAATGTTCATTGACCCACCTGCATTTATTTTATTTCTAAAAACCGAAATACTTCCTAATATATAAAATTCTTCCGTTACCAACTGATTGAATGACTGACAGACAACGCACAGCCAAAACTATCGGTCGTAGAAAGCTGAAAATTGGTATGAAATGAAGCTTTCCTATACTCTAGAGGATTTCCCGAAATTCCTACGGGAACGGGAGAAAACAGGATATGCGCGTACGAAGTCGCGGGCAAAAGCTAGTAAAGACATAAAGCTGTCCTGCTTAGACATGTATAGTCCTATACTTTATTTTATAATCCTTTACTTTCTAGTAATGAAAAACTATTCAAGGTCCAGGTGCCTACGAAGAGATTTAAGGAAATGGCGATAAACGTTATTGCAAATTTATCTGGGGGGCTACTCTCTAAGCCCGAAGTCCGTAGTTTCGGGCATAGTTGCGGGCTTATTCTACTCCGTATCACCTAACCAAAAAGAATTAATGTAGTAAACACGATTTGACAATTACTATCAAATCGTGTTGACATTCATTCTTAGTTTGGGTTCCGGACTAATCGTAAGTCCGTAGGTGATACGGAGTAGAATACGCCCGCAACTAAGCCTGAAACTACGGACTTCGGGCTTAGAGAGTGTGTGTTCCGTTCTGGCCCGGCCACAACGCCAAACAAAGTCATGGTTATGGAAGAAGACTGTACAGATATGTACATATCTGTACAGTCTTCTGGTACTGGAAAGAGAAATAATAGTACCACATTTTTTCATGACTTATATACCATTTTCAGTGGCCGGGCTGCAGCGTATCCGTCCCAGCACGGCCACGCTTAGATTGGCTGAAATCCACAACTTTAATGGATGATTCGTATCTTTAACCCTTAAATGGGCATAACAATCTGGGAAACGGAAAATATTGCCAAATAGACAAAGCAATTAATGGTAGAAAATAAATTTCAATTTTTAAACAAAACATTATGTTCTTTAAGTATTTAATGATAAATCGTCTAGTCCTGCTAGCAGGACTTTCGGTCTTGCCGGTAGGACGCAACTTTATTGGTTTATTTTACCCAAACGGGCCTGCCAGCAGGACCTGGTTTGTTACAAGTAGATAGTTTGTCTCTTGTTTTTTTTTTTTTTTTTTTTTTACTATTGATAGGCACGCGTTTGACCACTATCTCACCTGATGGTAAGCGAGGATGTGGTCGAAGATGGAGCACGCTTGCCTAGAAATAACCTATTCACTCTTGATTTAAAGACTCCCAGGTTGTAGCTATCAGGAAACACAGACTCCGGCAGGGAATTCCACTCCTTAGCTGTACGCACTATGAATGTGTTCCCAAAACGTTTTGTGCGTATGGGTGGGATGTCCACCATATACCGGTGGCGCATCGCCGTTCGTCTTGTGGTCCGATGATGGAACGAGCTTGGCGGAATTAAATTATGCAATTCCGTCGCACATTCCCCAAAATGCAACCGGTAAAAAACCGACAGGCTAGCAACTCGTCGTCGATGTTCAAGACTTTGGAGCTTCGACGCGACGAGCCTCTCATTGCCGATGATCCTCTTGGCTCGTTTCTCAATTGACTCAAGGGCATCAAGCTGGTATCTGGCAGATCCATCCCAAAGATGAGAGCAGTATTCCATACACGATCGAACTTGCGCTTGATAGAGTTTGAGCAGCTGTTCCGGCGTGAAGTACCGTCTCACCTTAGCCAGAATCCCCAACTTCTTTGCAGCCACTTGAGCTTTTGCCTCTATGTAAGGGCCAAAATTGAGAGTAGATGTTAATGTAACCCCAAGAAGCTCAAGATGGTCGGTTATCGGCACGGTTTCACCGCGGAAAGATGGAGCTGGGCGGAATTGACTCCTTTTGGCGGAAAATAGACACGCTTGGGTCTTAGCAGCATTGAACTCGACCAGATTGGCATCGCCCCAATCAGAGACCGCCTGTAGGGACACGTTCAAGCGCTCAACCATTGCCTCCCGGAGAGACCGGATCTGCGACCCACCAGCTCGTGCGTCGGACACGTATCTTTCAGCAACAGTGCTGTCGTCTGCATACCCAAAGGTACCGGGTTTAAGCAGATCATTAATATGCAGCAAGAACAGTGTTGCCGAAAGCACCGACCCCTGAGGAACCCCGGCATTAATATCCAGCAGTCCAGACGAGCAGCCATCTATGACCACTCGGATAGACCGATCCCTCAGGAAATCTGCGATCCAATCACACAAACCGGCGGGCAGACCGAAGGAAGGAAGCTTACTAATAAGGCCATCGTGCCAGACCCTGTCGAAGGCCTTCTAGATGTCAAGGGAGACCGCCAGTGCCTCCCCGTGCTTCTCTATGGCCTCACTCCAGATGTGAATGGCATACGCTAGAAGATCCCCAGTTGACCGATTTCGGCGAAACCCGTATTGCCGGTCACTAAGGATATCATTCGCTTCTAGGTACGCCAGGAGCTTATGATTCAGCACGCGTTCCATAGTCTTACAGAGTATGGACGTTACCGAGATGGGTCTATAATTCGACGGGTCAGCTCGACTACCCTTCTTGGGCACGGGCTGCACGTTAGCTTGCTTCCAAGCCTTCGGCACTTTTCCAGTCTCAAACGAAAGGCGAAATAGGCGTGTCAAGATCGGAGACAACTCAGGCGCACAAGTCTTCAGAACAATTGCCGGTATCCCGTCGGGACCACTAGCCTTGTTCACGTCTAGGTTACGGACGTCCTTCTGATGAATGCGAATGTTCGACATACTCGACTCGCATTCACCAGGAGAGGCGGAGGGCGTCGCGCCACCAGGATCCAGACGTGAAGATTCCGCAAACAAAGAAGCAAACAAGTTCGCTTTCTCCTCAGCGGAGTGGGCCAGACAGACAAGAGGATATTGAAGAAACAACAACAGTGTGCTTGTAGGAGAAGTTGAGTGGCAGTTTAATAAAGAAATCCTGATAGACGTATATAAAGACGGTGTGTATAAGCCCAAGTTATTAAACTCGTCTAAAAAGCTAAGTGAATTAGAAACTTGGTTGTTATTTTTTCCTGAGGAGAAGATTTCCTATATTTTGTCCTGTACAAACTCACGCCTAAAAAATGTATCCAGCGCAGTTTCTGAAAATGAGTTGTATAAGTTTTTTGGTCTTATGTATGCTATGTGCACTAACCCACTTCCCGAAAGAAGAAACTATTGGAACACTGTGTCCAATGGATTATTTCCCGCACCCGAATTCGGGAAGAGACATGGTATGAGTAGACAAAGATTTGAAGAAATCCTTATGGCATTGTCCTTCACACCAGACAAAGTAAATGATAAGGACAAATGGTTTGAAGTTCGGCCGCTTATTCAAATGATAAATGAAAAATGGCGGTCTGTTATTTCACCTGGGTACAAAATAACCGTAGATGAATCCATGTTTGCATGGTATGGCCGTGGATCGTATTTTGCTAATGGAATGCCAGCTGTCATGAAAATAAAAAGAAAACCTAAAGGTGTAGGATGTGAAGCCAAAACTATAGCTGACAGCCAGACCAACATAATGATTGGTTTAGAGTTGAACGAGGGTAAAGAGGCTATGAGTAACAAGAAATGGCAGCGGCAATTTGGTGCTGGCACTGCTACCACTTTACGGTTGACAGAGCCATGGCACGGCAGTGGGCGTATTGTTGTCGGTGATTCATGGTTTTCTTCCGTTAAAACGGCAACTGAACTTTCAAAATGTAGATTATTCTATATCGGTATGTTGAAAACAGCCCATAAAAATTTCCCGCTTAAAAAAATTGCTGATAAGACTCCTTTAAGCAAAGGAAGTAGTGTAGTGGCCGTTGGTAAAAAAGATAATGTAGATTTATACGCATTAAGCTGGAGGGATAGAAAGATACATACTTTCATATCAAGTTGTGGAACCACACATTGTGCTGCTCCTGCAAGAAAACGACGATATGATGAAAATGGAACTCTGTATTTTAAAGAAATACCAAGACCACAAATCGTGCACACTTATTTTGATGGTGCACCGTCTACTGATATACACAACCAAATTCGGCAGAGTGGTCTCGCCTTGGAACAGGTTTGGAAGACACACAAATGGGTTCATAGGATATTTGCATCGGTTCTTGGTGTGATCGAATCAAATGCTTTTTTGGCGTTCAATTTTTTTATTCAGCCTGAAAGTGAGAAGCTCAGTCGCGACACTTTCACAACAAACTTAAGTCTTCAGCTGATAAATAGAGGCCACGATAGGCAAATATTACAAGAAGTAGATCAAAACCGTGTCGTTGAAGATCATATGCTAGAAGCACTCTCAAAAGACGATCAGCGCCATAGATCAAAACCGTGTCGTTGAATATCATATGCTAGAAGCACTCTCAAAAGACGATCAGCGCCAGAGAGTTCAACGAAAAGTATCCATAAAAGACAGCAGAAAGCCAGTTATTACTGCAAATTATGTGGAAAACGATGCGTCTTATGTGCTCCACAAACGGGACGGAATTGTTTTGCATACCACATTACAAATGGTATTCCTGCTTAATTTTAATTTTTTAGATTAAAATGTTTCTGTTACTCTAATAAATAAGTGTTTGATTTTTACCCAGATAACAAAAAAATTGATAATGTTTATATTCATTATTATAAGTCTTATAAGTACCTATTGTTTTTTTTTTTGGTTGGTAACATCATGAAATGAGTCCTCCCGCCCTGGGCGGAGCGGAAGGGACTGTCAAACTCCTACTGACTAAAATCCACCCTGTTCCTTCGGATGCACTTTGCGTTTCAGGGCCACGGTATCCTGCTAAGACAGTCCCGTGACCCCGGCAGGCATGAGTACCTATTGATAAACTACGAGTATCATATGAGGAGGAAAGTAAAAATGTTTACAATAACTGATTTAGGTATAAACGTACGATGTCCTGCCAGTATCTATCGTACTTCCAGAAGGACGTACGTCATACTTCATACAAAATAACGTTCTGCTAGCAGGACGATCAAAGTCCTTCTGGAAGAGCTTCTAGAAGAACAATCTTTTGGACGATCTATCATTAATGAGTGATTGATAAGTGTGTCGGTAAATATCAAAAGTAGTAAAATCCACTTTTTTCTTTCATATTCTGTCGATAGCTGATGACAAGTGGAATAGCTTGTCAAATTCAAATTTAGAAATATCCATCCATGAATTTCCTATAGAAAAACAGGTTTTAAATTCAACAGTATTTCAAAGTCGGTAATATCCAGCATTAGGTATAAATCAAAAGTGGTAATATCCGCGACAGCTAATCACAGGGCATGACGCGTCCACCATGGCGGTCAGTGTCAATAAAAAAACGAGACTACACTGCAGCTCTTCAGTTATTATTGATTTTCATTGATAAATAATACGTAAAATAATGAGTGGCATACAAATAGTTGCGCCAGACAAAGCCAGAAAGCGATTACGAAATCCAAATTTAACGAAACGTTGCAAGGAGAAGCAGAAACTGTAAGTAAACATCACATGCCTACCAGTAACTACCTGTTTGAATTCTAAAACCAATAGGGTTGTGACTAGGGAATGCAATCTCGTTCTCGCGAGATCTCGGCCCTTTTCTGCGAGATTAATCTCGGCCTAAAAATGGGCGAGATCTCGCGAGATTAGCGAGATTGAACTCGAGCATGAAAACGTCCTATTTGACGCGCAGCAGCGCGCGAACTGACACGACCGACACGGACGGAGCGAACTCCGATCGGTTTCGGTGCGCGGGCGGCAGGTCTCGCTCACTCAAATTTCGATGCGTGTGATTGGTTGAAATTTGAACCTGCGGCGTGCGTGCGTTTGTTTACTTACCAGATTTTGTTGTCACTTGTTGTCAATCCTTGATTGAATTAATTGAGTTATAGTGCTATTGTCGCTTAAAAAAATACGAAAAAGTTGTTTGTGATTCACGAAGTATTTAATAACGGACTATGTCGGCGAATATAGTTTATAAGGACTATAGAAGTGTGTCGGTAGTATGGAATTATACTCGTGCATCGTCCTCGAGATTAGTAACCTGAAAAACGTCTAAATATGTAGTAACACTCAAGTGACACCACTTATACACTGAATGTTTAAAGTCCTGTGCCTTTTTTTTTTTTTTTTTACTAGCCACCCCGGTCGGCCTCGGTCTTTCATTCACGTCACAGTGCGCCACCACTCGTTACTTATTTTCAAAAAATTTAAGATTATACCAGTCATTAAGTGAAACACGCAGAAATCAAAATGCCAAAAAGGAAATTGGAAGTAGAATACATCAATTGGAAAATAAAGAAGCTTAAAAAGAAACTTAAAAAACGGACACGCCGAGATGCATCCCCGGTGTCATCTTCATCAAGAACGGTTTCGGAGGAGGATAACGAACAAGATCAAGGTACATACTATCCCACAGTAACAGAAGTGTTATCGTAATAATAAAATAAGCCCGAAATCAACTATTTTACAAAGATTTCGTATATTGCACAACATGACTTAAAAAGTGGCAACACTGCCCAAGTGACATGTAAAATATTTGTTCCATATTTTAAAATTAGATTTAATTAGTATTTAAGTGAAATTAAGGGGTAATTGTTTGAGTATACACCATATAATTGCAAAAATACACAGGATTATTGTTTTCCTGGAATTATATCAAGAAAAACACAATTTTTGGTACCGGCTGTCACCGGTAACCTAAAACCGCCAGCAACTTGTGAACTACGTGGAACGATATTAAACGGGGAAGTATTGTTTACTTTTATTTTATAATAGCACACATTCGTCACTTTATCTCAGTGGCACGTCCTTACTTTTACGTAGATTTTTAGGACTCAGCGTTGATATTACCTATATTGCTTTGTTTACATCGTGGAAAACGTCAAAATACTTAGTTTCTGTTGATTTTCCGATATTTTTCAATAATGTTCAACAAAAATAACGCTTATATGATTGTTATTTTACATAGCTTACCTTTGATCTATTAAATCAAAAGTATATTTTAATCTAGTCATCCTACCCACATTAAGGAAATCATTATTTAAAAGATATCTTAAGCAAGAAAATTCAATAAACAATATCTTTTAAAGCTAATTCAGCAGCCTACCTCATTTCTCCACTTAACTGCACTAATTTATCCCCATTTTTATTACCCATTTCTTTAATTTCCCACTTTCCTTTATTTTGTCTTTTTTTTTATTCTCACACATTTCTTTTACTCTATTTTCAGTACTTAAACCTGAAAACATGCCTGTGATGACCCGCAAAGCTACAGCTCTGGATGTGGAGCTTAAACTGAGAACGGCTCTCCAGGAATTAAAAGCCTCAAATGAACAATGTCAGGAAATGTTACAGGAACGAGAGGATAATGAGGTGGAAGTAAGAAAAATGGTCCATACAAACACCTGCCTTAACCGGGAGCTAGTAGACCTCAGCCAACAATATCAAGATGTTGTTGATGAACGTGACCAACTGCGGGTAATCACGGATGGTTTCAACAACTGTAGCAACTTGTATGAGGAGGCTTTACGTAAAGTTAGGGACCTAGAGGATGAACTTATTACTGCAAACAGTTGCATCATCAAATTGCAGAATGAAAAACAGAGTGCTCAGGATAAAGAAACTTACCACTTATATAATGAATTAATAGGTATAAATAATAATTGTAACCCTCATTCCACACCCACAGTCACGATAGACCTAACTGAAGATTCCTTATTGAAACAGAACTATCCTAGTCATAATAAGTTAAAAAAGTATGCAAAATTAAATAGGTTTATTAAAAAATGTTATCGGTACAAAATACAACATAAACAGTTTTTAAAGAATATTCCACTCAGGAAGGAACGTGTTGACCTGATTAGTAAATTAAATAACTATCAAATTAAACTTGAAGATAGCATAAAAATATATGAAATTGTTACACAGCACTTACAGTCTGAAATACAGGTACTCGAAGCTTCACTAAGTTCTCTTAATAGTAAATATATACAATCTCAGAACCAAATAAGAGAACACATTCTTGCTGCAAATGAGTTAGTCATGTGTCAGTGTACTTGCCATACAGTATCAAATCTTGATGCTGTCCAGCCTGAGGTATCGAACGTCCCGTCCCAGGCGGAGAATTTATCCCAAGGCTGTGTCATCAACCAAGTTGTAATTGATTGTGAACAGGATTTATCTCAAATTGAACAGCCCAAGATTAATAGTTTCTTATCTGTGAAAAGTGGTTATCATTCAGTTATGTTCTCAGACAGCATAGGAAGAGGTTTAGGTAAATTATTAAGTAACAACCTGAGTTATCCTATACAAAATTACTGTATGCCAAGTTCATCATACAAGCATATTATGGCGTCATTAAGAAACAAGAATTTTAGTTCTAATACCAATATTACAGTGTTTATAGGGAATAGTTTAAATGTAAAAAAAGCAGATATCACGGACAATCTAACTGAGATGTTAAAGTTAAATTGTAATAAAATAATATTGTGTGCATATCCTTATTTTGAACAATTGTCAAGTAGACAAAATAATTATATTCATAGTTTAAATAAACACATGCACTTTTTAGTAAGTCACTATAGTGACAAGTTTATGTTTTTTGACACAAACATTTTTGTGGAAAATTTAAAATCGACTAGGGATACAGTGTATTTGCCAATTAGTTTTAGACACACAATAGCAAGGCTATTAGCTTATTTTATTAACTCAGACATAAGTAGTATGTCGCAGTCTTGTATAATTAAATCCACAATGTTTAGTAATTTTACTAAGAATCAGGTGGAGAGCCTTACAATACCTTACAAAATAAGTTAAATTTTGTAGGCCATAACATTGAAGATGCTAATAAATTTTATGATAATTTCTTTTCAGTGGTTCTTAAGGAATTCAATGCAACTTTTGAAAAGAAGTCTAAGGATACTTTCCCTAAGTATGTATTTAGTGACTGGGCGACTAAAGGCATTAGGATAAGTAGGGAAAGACTATATGAGCTATATGGCCTTAAGCCTGTCATAAACACTGATTCTTTTAATAAGTTTGTAAACAAATATTCTAAAGTGTTCAGAAATACTTGCAAGGTAGCTAAAGCCCTATATATTAGCAAGAAGATCAAATCGTCAGAAAATAAAATAAAGACAGTTTGGAAAGTTATTAATAATGAAACTAATAGAAATAAAAAACGAAACACTGATTATTTACTGGAGACTACACATGGTGCCAAAAGCTCTAATTTAGAAGTAGCTCAAGAATTTGTAAATTTTTTCACCAATATACCAACTAAAACTACGGAATATTTAAATTCTTCACCTGAGGTCTCATATAATTTATTAAAAGCTAACGTTCCAGGTTGTACGGTTGAATTCCAGTTCAAACATATCAACCCTGTGACAGTCATAAAAGCTTTCCGGCAAATCAAAATCAAATTGACCGAAGACATATGGGGAATGTCTATTAAAGTGTGCACGTCCATAATTGAAACTATAGCACCATACTTGGCTTTAATATTTAATTTATGTGTGGACCAAGGAGTCTTTCCGGATATAATGAAATATAGTAAGGTTATACCACTATTTAAGTCGGGCGACAGCAAAGACACCAATAATTATAGACCTGTATCTGTTTTGCCGGTTTTTAGCAAAGTGTTTGAAAAAGTAATGCTCAATCAGATGCTCAATCATTTTAAAATCAATAAAATTTTACACGATCAACAGTATGGTTTTACCAGGGGTCGTTGTACGACTGACGCTGGTGCCACGTTGTTAAAACACATATACTCAGCGTGGGAAGAGGCACAAGATGCCATAGGAATCTTTTGTGACCTCTCCAAGGCATTTGATTGTGTAAATCACGAAACCTTGCTCCTAAAGCTAGGACATTACGGACTAGGTAAACTTGCACTCAGTCTAATAAAATCTTACTTAAATGATAGACAGCAGCAAGTTCAAATAAATGGTGTCAATTCACGGGGTTTGAAAGTCAAAATGGGGGTACCACAAGGCTCTATTTTGGGTCCTTTCCTCTTTCTAGTATATATTAATGATCTACCCCATCTTTTAAAAAATCAACCTCATATGGTATTATTTGCTGACGATACGTCCTTAATTTTTAAGATAGATAGACGTTCCATAAATCTTGACGACGTAAATAACGCCCTACAGCAGGTCCAAAATTGGTTTACTGCTAATAATTTAGTATTAAATGGGAAAAAAACGAAATGCATCAGATTTGCCTTACCGAACGTTAAAAGAAATGATTGCGACATAGTATTGAACAAGGAGAAACTTGAATTCGTCGAAAACACGGTTTTCCTGGGGATTACGCTTGACTCAAGGCTACAATGGGGTCCTCATTTAACATCTCTTGCGGGACGGCTAAGTTCAGCAGCATACGCTGTCAGAAAAATCCGTCAATTTACCGATATAGATACCGCGAGGCTGGTCTATTTTAGTTACTTTCATAGTATCATGTCTTACGGTATCTTATTATGGGGACGTGCTGCAGATCTCCGTCGGCGTGATTCCCTAAGAGAACTGTTTAAGGATATCAACATCATGACGGTACCTTGTCAATACATTTACGAAAATATTATGTATGTTCGGAAAAATCTTCATCTCTTTAGCAAGATTAGTGACAGGCATAATTATAATACTAGAAATAGGAACAAATTAGATCAACCCCGATTCAGATTGGCCAAAGTACACACTTCTTTTATGGGGTACTGTATTAAATTTTATAATAAAATACCAGTTGATATTCTCGAACTGAATGAGAGAAAATTTAAAGCATGCATAAAACGCACACTATGTAGACAAGCGTATTATAAACTGGAAGATTATATCCTCGATAAAAACGCTTGGCTAAATGCTGGTCCTGCTCCACAGTCACAGCTGCTTAGGTCCACTTTTTAGGTTTTTATGTTTTTATATTTGGAAGAGATGCTCGCTCCTTTTAGAGGTTCTTACATTATTTCGTTTATTTATTCTTATATACATACAAATTATATTATTATATTAAATACTTATTTATTATTTTTGATGTAAGAACTTAATCGTTCTCTTTATTAATTTATTTTTCATTATTTGGTCATTGACAACCATAGTTTTGTGTAAAGTAGAAGCATATTTTTCAAATTTTGTAAATGTGAGTACCATGAAACCATTTACATTTCACGTGAGTAGTTATAGTTTTACTTGTTGGACATGAACGAGCATGGTGGTTGAGAGCATGTCATGCTCACTCAAATGTCTCGCTGATGGCGGCGCGTGGGTTTGATCATTCGGTTCCCTTCGAAATGGTTGAGCTGAAAGGTGCCGATTCACGCGTCATGTTCGTGAACAGGCGCCGTCGGTTGAGACTGGTCATCTCTTAACTGCCATTGGCTTATTTTAATCTTTAAATTTAAAATTCTTATAACAAGCCCTTTTTTTTTCCTTTGCATTGTCCTCACATGCAGAAGCAACAAGTATATGTAACTTGGAATGTTGTAAAACAGAACATGATTTAAAAGAGTGTCCGTGGAGTTTCTTGCACGTTCTTCTCCATAGAGATCTACGCTTTGGAACGTGCAAATAGCTTCCATGTTTTTGACTGACCGACCTTGACGTTTCAAAAGTGCCTGTGAATGGTTTATTTGAAATAAAATGCTTTGAATTTGAATTTGAATTTGTAGACACGCGTTCGTGCAAACGAAAACTTTTCCACGAAATCTCGTGGAAAATTCAAATAAACGACACTAAAATCGTGCAATCTGTCAAAACGCCATCCTAGAATGTTGCGCATAGACACTTTCGTGCAAAGTTTATTATTGTCAACAAAGAAAATAATTGTCAATAAAATCGAGTTCTAATGCATGTTTTCCTGGTGTTCTATGTTTTAAACAGCATTGTTAACTACATATCGTATTTTTGCATCAAAACCATACTGAAATACACAATACCTACCAGTGCGGCTACGCTGCCGTATCGCCAGGTAAAAGTGTATTATGCTGAAACACCCAACACCTACCAGAGCGGTTTTTGGGGCCGTATCGACAGGTTTATCCAGGGTTACTTATCCAAAACAGTCATGAGACGGATTCATATCAGCCAATCAGATCAGTTTTTGGGACTGCTTCACCGGCTCAATTTTCATAATGCATCATTAAGACCTTCATAATATGATTTTACCGACAGCGGTTACCGATCCACCAAACACCTATCAGAGCAGCTTATGGGGCTGTGTCGCCGGGTTGTTTCATGGTTAAGCACCATCTCATTAATGTATAGGCAATCAACAGTCTTGGAACTGCATTGTCATTATACTAGCCTCATATGGGTAATCTCTTGAGAATAAACAGACACTAAGATTCCTTACTAGGATATCTCTGGTTTTCAGTTGGAGTGCTGCTAGACAGTCCACGACAAATACAACCAGAAGAGGTCCTATCACCAGACATTGAACCTGTCGAAGACATCGAACCTACCGAATATGTCCTACCACCAAACATGGAACCCGTCGAAGAGGACTCACAACCGTTTACCACCGATCACACTCCTCGACCGACTTTGCCCCTTGAAAATAATTTGGAATTAGACTTGGCCACAAAGACCGATGGAAAAGACCCCTCTGCTGAGGACTTAGACCCAGAAGTGTTGGAAATTCTAGGATCTGATCCTTCTGCAGTCATGAGTTATGGTACGGACATTCATACAGACCTAGCCACGAGGCTACAACACATAGCCACTCAGGGCCTAACCAAAGAAACCCGCAAAGAACTTAATGAACGTTACCTCATCCCTGCTAACAGTGCATTTATTGGAGCACCATTACTAAATGGGGAAATAAAAGCAGCGGTAACAGAAACCGTGTTGAAGAGAGACAGAGGCATTGAATGTCGGCAAAGTCAGCTCGCTACAGCTATTGCAGGATTAGCAAGAGTCCTCACAAAAGAACTCGAAGATAAAAACAAAAATAAAGAGCGCCTCAAACAACTCATGGATGTATGCCGGATTTTGTGCGATATACAACATGCAGAGTCTGTTACCAGGCGAAACTTCGCTATATTTTCCATAAAGAAAGACCTAAAAGACCATCTGACAAATACGAAGATTGACAAATACCTATTCGGTGAAAACCTAGCGGACACAATTAGATCAGCAAGAGCGGTAACAAAGTCAGGCACTGAAATGAAAACTAGGACACAGGCGAAACCCAAAACTTTTCCCCAAACTAACAATTTAAACTGGCGAAGCCCGGCCCCAGCACGCAAACAACAAGGAGTATACCGAGGTCGCGAAGCAGCTCCCCCGCCGGCGCCGGGCCCCTCAGCACGATACAATCGCAACACGACGCAAGGCAACTCGTCGAAACCATTGCGAAATCCGTCGAAGTTCAACCGCCGCCGATAAATCCGGTAAAGTACGCAGGACAATTATCTCTTTTTCATGCCCAATGGTCGCTCATCACTGAAGACCAAACTATACTGTCTTGGGTAAACGGTTATACACTACAGTTTAACAAACCAGTTGTACAGACATGTTACCCAAAAGTCATACAACACTCACAAACTGAGAAAGTACAATTTAATGTAGCAATCAGTAACTTGCTCAAAATGGGAGCAATATCTGAGTGCAAACCATGTAACGGACAATTCATCTCAAGTGTTTTTCTACGGCCCAAACCAAATGGCAAAACGAGATTCATACTGAATCTAAAACCATTAAACACATTCATCGATACAGATCATTTCAAAATAGAAGACTTAAGAACAGCGGTAAAGTTGGTATCAAGAGACTGCTTCATGGCCAATCTTGACTTAAAAGACGCATATCTTTTAATAAAAATCAATCCTGTATCTCGAAAATATCTAAGGTTTGAACTTTATGAGTTTAACGTGTTGCCATTTGGGTTGAACAAAGCCCCTTACATTTTCACTAAGATAATGAAACCAATAATAAAACTGCTGAGGACATGCGGATATCTGACAACAATTTATTTGGACGACATTCTTTTAATAGGACAGACTAGGTCAGAATGCTTAGACAATATTATGGTCACCATGAAACTATTAACATCTCTGGGGTTTATTATTAATACGGAAAAGAGCAATCTCACTCCTTCAAAATCATGCAAGTTTCTGGGCTACATAATCGACTCAAAAAAATTCCAAATCAGGTTACCTAACGAAAAAAGATCAAACATTAGGGCTGAACTAATAAAGATGATGTATCGCAAAAGATGTAAAATCAGAAAATTTGCACAATTGTTAGGACTACTTATATCGGCATGCCCAGCAATCGAATATGGGATACTTTACACTAAAGAATTAGAAAGGTATAAATACCTGAACCTAAAAGACTATGAAGATTACAACAAATACATGATTATACCTGACTCTTTGCAGGCTTCATTCAAATGGTGGATAAAATCAATAGAGTCCTCTTTCCGAAAAATAAGAATTGACGAATACTGCAAAGAAATCTATACTGACGCCTCAACTACGGGGTGGGGAGCCGCATGCGGGAGTGAACGAGCCAGCGGGGTTTGGTCGCGAGATGAGAGGAAAATCCATATAAATCAGCTAGAACTGATGGCAGCTTACTTTGGTCTTAAAATATTTGCCAAAAACCTCAGTAACTGTCAAATACTCCTCCGCATAGATAACTCCACGGCAATTGCCTACATAAATCGTATGGGCGGCATACAGTATCCACATCTCACCCAGGTTACTAAGGAGATATGGCAATGGTGTGAAGCCCGCAATATCTTCATATACGCTTCATATATAAAATCGTCAGATAACATAATAGCTGATGCAGAGTCTCGTCGAGTACACCCGGATGTAGAATGGGAACTGATGGACATTGCTTTCCAAAAAATCGTTGAAAAATTGGGCTGTCCTCAAGTAGACCTTTTCGCAAGTAGGGTAAACGCTAAGTGTGCTCGTTACGTGTCCTGGCATCGCGATCCAGTCGCTTTAGCAGTCAATGCATTCAAAATCAAATGGACAACACTTAATTTCTATGCCTTCCCTCCTTTCGCAATAGTATTAAAAACCCTAAGAAAAATAATTTCTGATAAGGCATCAGGAATTATGGTGGTTCCTAAATGGCCCACACAACCGTGGTTCCCCATATTCCAACGCCTTCTGGTATCCGAATTGCTGGAATTTCAACCTAACAAAGCTATTATTTCGCATTCCAGCAACCGGAATATTCAAGACAACCTTACCCTGGTTGCCGGAGCATTGTGCGGACAGCGCTACTGCAACGCAGGATATCGCTATCCACAGTGGATATAATGATAGCGTCGTTGTCGAAAAACTCTTACCAGTAATATGACGTAGCACTCAAAAAATGGTTTAAATTTTGTACCGAGAACGATGTCGAACTATATGAGGCGTCAATCCCTACCATTTTATATTTTCTCACTCAGCTATTCAACCAAGGATACCAATACGGCACCTCGAATTCATGTAGGTCCGCCCTGGCCCTTATACTAGGACCACTCGTTTCAAACGACGATCGCATCACAAGGTTTTTCAAGGGAGTTTATCGGCTCCGCCTACCACGGCCTAAATATAATACCACATGGGACACTTCGCTTGTACTAGATTTTCTAAGCCAACACTTTCCAAATGAAAGTTTGCTATTAGAAACATTAACCAAAAAATGCGTTAGCCTTCTTGCTCTTACGTCGGCACAACGCATGCAGACATTAGCGAAAATCAACATTAACAATATAGAAATCTTTCCCACCAAAGTTATAATAAAGATACCTGACCTCATTAAAACTTCCAGGCCGGGCTCAAAACAACCAACCCTGAGCTTGCCATTGTTTGAGACGAAACCCGAGATATGTCCTTGCAAAACCTTAATAGCCTATATTGACAAAACCCAGCCAATACGTGGTAAAAATGTAAACCTATTCATTAGTTTTAGGAAACCGCATAAACCGGTAACAACGCAGTCGTTAAGCCGGTGGATTAAAGCCGTTCTGAAGGATAGCGGAATTGACACCTCCATGTTCTCTGCACATAGTACAAGGCATGCTGCCACTTCGAAAGCTAATCAATGCGGGGTGTCCATTGACCTCATCCGCAACACGGCAAGCTGGAGCGGAAGTTCTAATGTCTTTGGAAAATTTTATAACAGAGTGATCATTGACTCTTCCGAAACAGCACTCGCCACAGCAGTACTATCTGATTCATAATTATCTACAGTCATTATCGACATACCTATTGTTAACGAAAAACTGTGATTTATAATTAAGAAAAACATGGGAAATATAATTAGAAAAAATATTGTGATACTAATTATTATATTTAAGAAATGTTAGCAATAAAGCAGTTGATTCACACAAGTCTTTTCTGGTTGACATTTCCACAGCCATCTCTCAAGGTCTATATATTTAGACGTTTTTCAGGTTACTAATCTCGAGGACGATGCACGAGTATAATTAGTGATTAAACGAACTTACCTGTACGTGAAGTTCTATCACAATTATACGAAGTGCATCGTCCGAAGAGATTAGTAACACCCACCCAACCCAAAATGTTCCCCAGTCTGCTGCAGAAATGCCAAAACGGTACATGGTGGCTTCAAACTCTAAACTTAATGAAAGACCGAGGCCGACCGGGGTGGCTAGTAAAAAAAAAAAAAAAAAAAGGCACAGGACTTTAAACATTCAGTGTATGAGTGGTGTCACTTGAGTGTTACTACATATTTAGACGTTTTTCAGGTTACTAATCTCTTCGGACGATGCACTTCGTATAATTGTGATAGAACTTCACGTACAGGTAAGTTCGTTTAATCACTAAATACTTTTCAAGAGCAGAAAATGGATTGAGTGCCAAGTGTAAACTTTGTAAGAAGATTCTGAAAACCAAAGATCGATCTCCGCGTGGATTACATGTGCATTTAAAATCTATCCATCAAATAGACACCAAAACGAAGAATGTGGAATTGCCGCGATTGCCAGGACCATCGTCTACTGTTCAAAACATGGAAGTAGGTACAGCAACCACCTCAACTTCGAGTGGTAGCACGGAATCACCAGAAACATCGGCACCAGCGCCACCAGTGAGCGAAAAGAGGCAAAAAATAACTGATCACTTCGTTTTGTCTGAACCTGAAGATACTTCTGTGGAAAAAAGAATATCAAGAATGGTGGCAAAAGACGGTCTACCATTCCGTGTATTTTGCTCGTCTAAAGATATCAGAGACCTGTTCAATTCTTCGGGTCAGAAACTTCCCAAGTCTCCAAACACAATTAAATCTATAGTTATGAACTATGGCATGACATTAAAAATTAAAATAAAGCGTGAACTGGCTCAGCTAAAGGAGAATGATCACAGATTTACGCTTACATTCGATGAGTGGACTTCTTCTATGAACAAGCGATACATGAATGTAAATGTACATGGGAATAATTTTTTCTGGAACTTGGGGCTGATTCGCGTCTATGGAAGTATGCCTGCTGAGAGTGGGGTCAGTATTTTGAACACAAAGTTAACCGAATTTGGACTTATTCCTAGAAAAAGATATTGTCAATATTACTACAGATGGGGCCAGTGTGATGAAAAAGTTGGGTCGATTGATAACGCCTTTACATCAGCTCTGCTATGCCCATGGAATCCAGCTTGGCATAATCGATACTATTTATAAAAGGCATGTATTTAAATCGATATCTGTATATTCCCTTTTTTCGGATCAAAATATTTCAAAGTTAAACCAAAAATACTGACTTGCACTCAAATTATGCACACTAAATAAATCAAATTCGATATACTGTTTAATGGTATTTGCAGAACTGTTTTACTGAACAAATAACTATTATCAAAATAGTATATCTAACAATTCTATAATTCAACAAACATATTAAACCTTTTTTAAGGAAAACCATCACCTAATTTACTTTTAGGAACATCGTTTATTCTAAATAAAACCCAATTTAATCAGTCATCTTTATATAATTAGGTACACAAAAAAATAATCAAGTGCTCACTTAACATGCACCAAACATTGGCACACTGAGTGGTAACTCAGTTTAGAAAAAACACTTTAGAAACAATACTGAGGTAGTAATGATTTTTATTCAATTATTAGGGCTGGTCTTGCTTTACCAGGACGGCCGCGTTTACGCTTGATGCCGATAGGAATGTTTTTAGCCTCTACAGGCGGTGTGGCATATTTTAACCTGATTGCAAGTCCGACTATATGCTTGCAAATATAGTGCTTGAAAAACCACGGGCAGGTGCACTCTCCATTTTCCCAATCATCTTCATTTATGGGCAATACAACCTGCCAAAATGCAAAAGCAACTTGTTTGTATTCTTCAAAAGAACTCCACTCTTGTCCAAATTGAATGGTTCCGGCCCTAGAACTAGAAACCAAGTAGGTTTTTTTTTGTGGAATCCGTTCTCAATATCACCACTTTTCGGTCAGACTTCGCCCACTGGTAACCTTGAGTCCAATCTTTGAGCTCGATTAAAGGAGTGTTTGAAAATGATTCCAACTGATGGGTCTCTGACCATTCTTTCACCATATCTGAGACGATTACCAGAAATCTGGATAACGGAAAACGGTCTCGCAATGTGTGGCTATCCTTGATGGTTTTGTTAAAAGCTTCAAGCGCATTATTCGTAACAGGAGATCCTTGTGAAGACCCACCCAAGGTACCAGTTCGAGTTTTTACATATCCATTCTTTTTTAAAGTAATTTATGAATTCTCTTTGCTCGGAGTATTTTATCAGAAATGCTTCTAATGCAGAGTTGAACATATCTGGAGATGTGGCAGAGTGTAACATATCAATATCCTGTAGTAAAGTTTTCTGTTTTTTTTTTTGTTAACAAGTCTTTCCACATGAGTTTTAATATTTTTCTTTGCATGAGCCCAGCACATTACCACAGTAGTTTCAGTACCAAACACGTCTGTAAATGCGTTTTGGATGCTTTTAGCCGCGTCGCATATCAATGCTTTTGGGCGTAAAGGGAAAAGGCGCAGTTTTGAACACCTTCGAACACCATACGAAAATCTTCTTTTTGTTCAGAAGTAGACACAGCCAGAGAAAGAGGATGAAATCTCTTAGTTTTATCAGTAGTCCCGACTACCAGTACAGGGAACCCCTGCCAAATAAGTTTGTATGTAGCATCTGCGTGAATATTAGTGGCTAATGTAGTTAACTTTAGCAGAAACTTTGTGGAGATAGCAAATCGAAAACTCGGTGTGTCGTTTTCGTAGACATAGTAACAAATGACATAGGGTTCGTGCTCATCATCAGGTACCTTCGAGTGTTCAATTAACCATGCCTGAAGCTCTCCGAGGCTGATTGTGGGTGATCCGTAAACAGCTCGACGATGGTCTGACAAATAATTGTTCAGTTGCTTCTTTGAGGGAACTGTGATACCTTGTATATTACGTAAACTGTTGAGTATAGCCTTAGGTTTCAAACGTAATGCAAAAAGTTTATTTATCTCTTCTTTTGTTTCTTGACTTATACCGTAATTAAATTTCGAACCAATACATTGATGGTCGTGGTCGGCTTCTGTCCGGTAAAGTAAAACTTCATTAGAGTCGCATTCAAAAAGCAAATAAATACTTGCTGCACACTGCGGTCCTCGAAATCTGACTTGATTGCAACGATAAAACGTTTTCATACCATCTTCCGTGTTATGCGAAACTTTGACCGACCACGTATTTTCAGCTTGCAGAAAAGTCTCGGCTTCGTTAACATTTGCAAATTTCTTCACGAATACATATTCTCTGCCTCTTGACCTTTTCTTTTTGGCGGAAGGCTCCTCTTCCACTTCAGATTTGTCTGAACAATAAATAGGAACATTTTCCTGGTTTTGCACACCACTACTGCTGATGTCTTCTAATAGTATTTGGTTTAATTCCATATTAATTGACCGTAGAAACAGCCACTAGTAAAAGTTCAAGTTTCACTAATTAAATTACCTAATTTGCAATTAAACACGAGCGAGATCAATCCGAGCGCATCCGACGTCATAGATAAACAATAACAAATGCATGCGCTGCCGCCGGCCCCCACCCGCCACCGCACCGTCTGCTTACTTCGCATCGCTCGGTCTCCCTCGCACTCGCGTTAGATGCTAAAGAGCAAGCGCGAAAGAGCGAGCGCGGCGCTAGATGTGCAGGCGCCAACATGTTTTTCAGTAAAACAGAGAAACAAAAAGCAAATAAAGTTAGGTATAATGTATTTTAGTTGCACGACTAGTCGATTTGTAGAGCTTTTTTGATAATGGAAACTTACTTTAATGTGGTGCACCTTTAGATATCAGTTTTATAAATTCCGTAGTAAGAAAGTACAATTTAGAGTGCAAGTTAGTATTTTTGATAAGCAATTCGTATTTTTGTTTTATAAATCATATATCCGATGTACGAACCACATTTTTGGTGTGAATTCGATAAAAAAGGTCATCTCGTTTTGTGTTATTTTTTAGTTTTTTTTGCAGTACTTGTTTAGTTAATCAATTGGTTTTTTTGCACAGCATTCATTTTTCTGGTATGCATTCAGTTAATTAGTGGAGTTACCTAGTGTGCTGAAAAAATATACAGATGTGCATTTAAAAATATCCCTTTATAAAAGACCAACTAATGTTGATGAGCAGCCTGCTGAAATAGAATCAGAAAATGACGAAAACGACGTTGAGATTTCTGATGAAATAGACGAAATGCCCTGCACAGACTCCGAAGATGAAGCTTTTTATTGCTCTATACCAAGAATAGAAGTGGACCTAAATGAAGAATATGCGGGTATCATTGAGAAAGTTAGAAACGTGGTGAAACTTTTTAAAAGATCACCGACTAAAAATGACACTTTGCAAATATACGTAAAACAAGAATTTGGACAAGATATAAAATTACAACTTGACTGTAAGACACGATGGTCGAGCCTAGCTGACATGATTTCTACATTCAATAGAATCAAACTATGTGTCAGCAAAGCTTTAATCGATCTTGGCCTGGAAGCTAACCCAAACTACTATTTGAGTGCAGAAGAACATGCGGTTTTAGCGAACTTAGACAAGGTATTTGAACCCGTTAAGCTGGCAGTGAAGGTGCTATGTCGTCGAGATACCGACTTGGCTACTGCTGAGAAAACACTTAGGTTTATGATTCGTAAACTGGAAGAGCTAAAAACTCCATTGGCAGAAAAACTAACTGATTTCTTGAGAAACCGCATTGCTGAGCGTCGGACGAATTTAACGGCATGCTTGTTATATTTAAGAAACCCAGCTAAGTACCAAGAAGATAAAGAAGAGTTTGCGAGAGATGAAACCTTTAAATTACTTCCGAAAAGTGTAGTTCGCACTGAACTTAAAGCATTAATACAGCGCCTGCATTCGCAGCATGGTATAAAACAGACCGAGTCAGTCACATCAACATCACCTGCGCCTGCTGCCACTGCCACCCCTGATGAGGATGATGAACCCCTCTCATCCCTTTCCCAGACTCTGAATGAAGCAGGCAAGCTTTCTTTGCAAGAAGAACTGGAGGAAGCAATAACTTCCTGCAAAGACCCTAGGAAAGCAAAGATTTCGCTGGACCAATTGTTGAAGAAGGAAATGAATCTATACGAGTCCGGGGGGTCTAAAGGAGAACTTTTGCAGTTCGCTGATAACTGCCTCACAACTATAGTACCAACAAGTGTGGAATCTGAAAGGGCATTCTCAGCGGCTGGCTATCTAGCCTGCAAAATAAGGTGTAGGTTAGGTGACGATACCTTAAATACGTTGTGCTTTCTAAGAAGCTACTTCCAAAACAGTTTGTAAATAATTGTATAGCGAGATGTTGCTAATGTTCCTAATTTGATTGTTTTTATTTGGTTTTCACTTTATATTCTATTTCTCTTTTTAGTTTGGCGAAATGAGCCATTGATTTGATTGATCTCAACTCAAATTCTATTATTTTTGTTAATTAATCTTTTTGACTTCGTAAAAATAAATGTTGATTTCAAAATACCTATGGTTCTTTTTCTTTCAATGTCCCGGGAGTTCTATATCTATTTTATTAGTGAAATTATTTGCAAAAATTGATACTCTTAACTACCAATCTCGCGAGATCTCGAAATTGCCGAGATCTCGCGAGATTGATTTTCATAATCTCGCGAGATCTCGTCCGATCCTCAATCTCGCGAGATTGCATTCCCTAGTTGTGACTTCCAATAGAATGTCCGAAGCTGAGTGAATTGTTGCAAAATTAAATAGGTACTTCATTTGGTTTTTACGGGACTGCGTCAAAAGGAGTGTTTTTAATATTTAGTTTGATCCCGTTTATTTATTTTTGCTTCCAATCTTGTAAATGCTTTTTCACCTTCTTTTACTTAACCGATTCTGATGAAACTTTACACATACCTACCTACATTAAGTTCCCTGTACAATACAACATACACAGTACTGAGGGCATCGCAGTGCCCCCGCCAAGTTGAACAAAAAATTTGGATATTATAAAAACCCTTTGACTTATTTTTTTAAAATTAGGTTAGGTTATTTATTAGAAAAAAATATTTTTTTCTACAAGTACCTACAATATTATGTCGATATTGTTAGTAGCTGACTAGGTATGTTTTTTTTATATTTACAGATATTCAACTACCTCCTTACCAACAAAACCGAACTGTCACCAAAATTCTAAAACATACAAAGGCAGTTCTTTAACATCATTTTTTTCTACAAGTACCTACAATATTATGTCGATATTGTTAGTAGCTGACTAGGTATGTTTTTTTTATATTTACAGATATTCAACTACCTCCTTACCAACAAAACCGAACTGTCACCAAAATTCTAAAACATACAAAGGCATATTGAAACTAAAGAAAGGACGAGTACAGGGAGTACTTAAAAGACATAAGGTGCGTTGGGGTAAGATCGGCGCTGGGGAAAGAACGTAGAAATCAAATATTCCACTTATTTGGCTATATTTTTTAATGCTAGCCACATTGCGCGCCACGTCATTTTGTTCCGCCTCGCCCCGCACTGACCGCCAGTCGCTCCGGGTACGCGGACGTGTACTACGTGCCGTTAGAGAAAACAAGGTAAGTTTTATGAAATATATATCGATCCGGTCTTTTACCTTCATTTGTTTTTTACATTTTTAAGCAAAAATATGGCTTATTTGGGATTATTGTGCCTAAATACTAAGTTTTAAGCAGTGATAACCCGATAAAACGAATCCACAAATGTCTACTACCTCCATAGACTGAAATCCGGTGTTAACCATGTCGAGTAAAGATCGGAAAAAAATATCCGGTCTTAACCTGTTTCGAAATTGGCAGTGATTGTCAAACTTTTATTACACATGATTTTAATTTTAAATACTGAATTTTTATTCGTAATCGCTTTAATATGGGACTTACGTAACTGTAACTGAGATGTTAAGGTTTGCGTCAGGGGTCATAATTAGATTATACGAGGTCTGTTCAAAATAAAAGGTGAATTTTGAATTTTTTTTGAAAAGTGTTTTTAATGAATGAATGAATTTTTTTGAAAAGTATTATTTATATGATTTATTTTATATATGATTTATTTATTATTTATATGAATAAATAAAAGTCCGGTCCACGGTGGGCAACACTGGCAGCTTCAATGTGGCTGTTGGCTTACATCAAGAGTCGGCTCTTAGCCCTTACCTCTTCCTGATGATAATGGACGCTCTGACGTCGGACATCCAGGAAGAGACTCCCTGGTGTATCTTGTTTGCCGATGACATTGTGCTGGTTGCCGAGAGTGCCCTAGAGGTCCAGAGCAAATTGGAGGTGTGGTGGCACAGACTGGAGAGTGTTGGCTTAAAATTGAGCAGAACGAAAACCGAATACTTGTTTTGCGATTTCGGTGGTCTCTCCGGTTCTGTGCCATTAACTCTCGCTGGAACGCCCATACCAATCTGCTCTGACTTTCGGTACCTCGGGTCGCTTATCCAAGGAAATGGCGATGTAGACCGAAACGTAACAAATCGGATCAATTCAGGATGGATGAAATGGCGACAGGTCACTGGAACAACCTGTGACCCACGGATGCCCCCCAAGTTGAAGGGTAAAATCTACAAGTCCGTGATAAGACCTGTCATACTGTATGGATCAGAATGTTGGGCTGTGAAAAAGACGGATGAAAAAAGATTGCATGTAGCGGAAATGAGAATGTTAAGATGGGATGTGTGGTGTGACGAGAATGGATAAAGTGAGAAATGAGTATATAAGAGGAAGTTTGAAAGTGGCGCCAGTGACTGAAAAGTTGAAGGGGAATCGTTTGTCTTGGTATGGTCATGTAAAGAGGAGAGATGAAGCGCATGTTACTAAAAGAGTTATGAGTTTACATGTGGACGGGTGGAGAGGGAGAGGGAGGCCAAGGAAAAGATGGATGGATTGTGTGAAGAGTGATATGAAAGAAAAGGAAGTTAGTGATAGCATGACGAGTGACAGGGGAGAATGGAAGAAAAAAACGTGTTGCGCCGACCCCAAATAAGATGGGACACGGGCAGGAAGATGATGATAATGACCTACTTTTCAAAAAAATATTTATTTATATTGATGACAATTTCCATTCTGTCCCCTTCAAAATAATCCTTATCAGACATAATTCTCGAAGCACTGCCGAAATGCGCTTTTCGGTATGGCCATCAGCTCGTTTTTCGATTTTAACTTTATCTCATCAGATGTGGCAAAACGCTTTCCTTTCATTGGTCTCTTCAATAATTTTGGGAATAGGAAAAAGTCGTAAGGAGCCAAATCTGGTGAATACGGTGGTTGAGGTATGATTACGGTATTGTTTTTGGCCAAGAAATCACGTTCCTTTTGCTCACAATTTTGCAATTTCGTAAAAAAACTTCGCTGCCACACGTTTTATGCCCAAAACATTCTAGAAAATTGCATGAAATGAGCCGATTGACAGGTCAACATCCTCTGCAACTTCCCTAATAGTGATTCGTCGATTTTCCAAAACCATTTTTTTCATTGTTTCGATTTTTTCTTCGCGTGTCCTGACTGCTATACCGGAGGTCATGGGTTCAAGTCCCACCCAGGACAAATGTTTGTGTGATGAGTACGATGATTTGTTCTGTGTCTGGGTGTAATTTATCTACATAATGCATGTATTTAGAATATAAGTATGTTTGTCAGTTGTCTAGTACCCATAAAACAAGCTCTGCTTAGCTTGGAACTGGACAACGTTGTGTGATAGTTGTGGAATATTATTATTATTCCATTTTTAACGCAAAATTTAATACATATTCTTTGATCATTTTTTTTAAAGTCAAAAATCGAAGAACACATGACTAACCTTTTCAGTAGGTACTCAACAACAAACTACTAGTCTAAATTGGTTGATAATTCCAACATATGATAAACATATGTGTACCAACATAACAAAAAAAAATTATAATCGAATGTACACAGCCCGCGAAAATTCAAAATTCACCTTTTCTTTTGAACAGACCTCGTATACTTATAAAAACAATTCACTTGCAGATGCCACGTAAATATACCCGGACCTCTTCGCGGGCCACTTCTTATACAAAAGAAGCGCTGCAATTAGCCATTCAGAAAATAAATAATAAGGAGCTCACCTATGCAGCCGCTTCAAAAATGTACGGCATTCCTACATCCACACTTAGTGATAGAATACAAAAGAAGACAGCAATAGTAAGTAATACCCTTGGCAGACCGACAGCTATCCCAGCGGCATTAGAAATGAAACTGGCAAATTGCCTACGAACACTGGAAAAAATTCCTTATTTCCTTTCGTGAACGCCACAATTTGTCAATAAAAAGCCACAACCTGTAGAATATCTTAGAAAAAAAATGACAGATCCATTATCATTCATGAATATTTTACTCTTCTTGAAAAGACACTCCACGAGTTAAATATTTCGGATCCCAAGCAAATCTGGAACCTGGATGAAACGTCAGTTTGTCTCGATCCCACAAAAACTAAAGTTGTAGGTGCCAGAGGGGAACCTTGTACACGAACAACATGTGGAAGCGCTAAAGAAAATATTACAGTTTTGACTACTGTAAATGCAGCCGGACAGAAATTAGACCCCCTGATCGTGTTTAAGGGCAAACACATGTATGAACAGTGGATGTTACAGAATCCTGAAAAATACGATTTCAATCTTGCGTATGCAGCCAGCAAACGAGGCTGGATGGAAACCAATATTTTTTATGATTACATATCAAAAGTATTTATACCTAATTTGGGTGAAGACAGGCCTGTACTATTGCTATATGATGGACATGTCAGTCATGTTGATGACAAAGTGGTAGCTTTAGCAATAGATAACAATATTACTATATTGAAGCTTCCTGCACACACATCACATCTATTGCAACCGCTAGACTTGGCTGTGTTTAAATCATTTAAATCACTATGGGACAAAAATCTCGTAAAATGGCAACGACAAAACGTTGGAATGAAATTAAGAAAACAAAGTTTTGCTCAAATGTTTGCTGAAGCGTGGCAGGAAACCAAACCACAAGTAATAAAAAATGGCTTTAAAAAAGGTGGCATTTACCCTTTTAATCCTGCAATTATACCAAAGAACAAATATGATCCAGCAGCTTATGCGCGATGGCAAAAGCACATGGCTCGAGTGACTTTCAAACAACAGAAAACTCTAGCACAGATATGTGTAGATGAAATTAATAAGATCATGTCCATAACAGCTCTACTTCTATCCCAAATAATAATATTATTGACACTGAAATTTTGGACTTACCGACTTTAGAACATAGAAACAGCCAACCACAACCACTCACCAGTTTTGAACAATTACTTCTAGAAAAAGTTTCGCAACATCCTCAAAACTCCAAGAACAATATGGCTATTAAGTTAAAACGAGACGCAGAAGTGATAACGAAATCTTTACTTGAAAAACTGCAAGCGATAGAATTAACAAATGAAACACAGAAGACAACAAAACGGAAACCAAAAACAGTACTTCAATCGAAAAATTATGCAATTGACCCTATACCAGGAACATCTGGAATTCAAGATAAAGGCTTAAGATCAGAAAAAACGGTAAATGTATCAATTTTGACTAACAAGAACAACAATGACATGTATGTTTCTAAAAAAGGCAAAGGAGTAGGAAAAAAATCTCGAACTGACAAAGAAAATGTTTTAAAAGTGAACGTCCATGATGAGCATAGAAAGAAAAGTGTATTACATAAATTGGACGAAGAATCTGACCAAAAGACAAATACGAAGACAGCTATGAAAAAGCGTAAAAGATCTAGTAGCAGTGTTACGACAATTGAAAGTGTTCAGATGAGCTTACACAGTGATTCTGACTTATTAGATTTTTTGAGCGACAATTTATCTAACTGTGATAAATTGTCTGACTTCAATTATGATGAGGAAAACAAGACTGACTTAGAATTAGCATCTAGAGAACAACAAATTGAACAAATAGTTAAAGAAATATATGGCATGGATAATATTCAAGAGATAATAGCAAGTCCAAGGGACGATAACTGCGAAGAGAGAGATGTGAGATAGAAAAAAATCCAAAAATTCATACGATTAAGACAAACGTTAAGGCAAATGAAAATAACAAAGTGACTATCTTGTCGTCTGTGAAACTCACACCAGAAAACAAAGCTTTCTATAAAAAAATTTTACCTGGAATTTTACAACTAAAGCCAATTGATAAAGATTTAGATTTGTTTACAAACCAAAAGCGAAAACTGTCACAAAATTCAAGTGTATCTAATATACCAAAGAAAAGAACGAAGAAAGTTAATTGCCCTACAAAAACAACGACAAAAGATCAAAAGGATGTTAGTGGAAACTTTTATATCAACACTGATAAAGATGATGACGGTGAGACCAGAAATTACATCGATGATTTGAAGACATATAATATTGGGGATACAGTTCTCGTAAGATATTTCAAACGAACTTGGACATATTACGTCGGTATCATTGAAAATAATAATATCGATTCAAACCCAAATATGTATAAGATAACATTCTATAGAACTGTTGGCAAGAAAAATAACCTAAAATTCATTATTCCTAAGCGTAAAGATCAAGACTACGTACCTGATTCTAATATAGTCAAAGTGATAGAACTACTACAGATAAATGAAGACCCGGTTGAGTATATCCTTATGAATGACGATGATGAGATTTTTTTTTGAATTGAAGAATGATAACGGTTTTGCTTAGTTGGATTATAATTATTCCGTGTTTGTAATATTTAAGATCTTTTTTGATAGGTCGTGGTAAAATGTTCCTAGTGAAAATGTGTTTTGTTATTGATAAATAATGTTTTGACTTTTATTTTTAATTTTCATAGATATTTCAGTCATAGCTGAAGTTTAATTAAGCTTTTTATCCTTATTAAACTGCAATGTCTACGACAACAGTCAATACTTTGATTGTTTATATTCATTTCTTTTACATTGCAGAAAGTTAATTTCATAAAATACATATATTTTTTCCTTCCCTGTTTGTGATTTTTTATACTTTGAGATGGTAAAATGTTCCTAAAAAGTGAAAATGTGTATTTTGTTACTGATGATTATGTTTTGATTTTTATTTTTATAGGCTATTGTCTTGGACATTTCAGTTTAAATTTTTTATCCTAATTAAACTGAAGTGTCTATGGCAACGGTCAATACTTTGATTGTTTATATTCATTTCGTTTATATTGTAGAAAGTCGATTTCATAAAGTACGATATTATTTCATTCTCTATTTCTGATTTTTATACTTTATTGACGATTATGTTTTAATTAAGATAAAAATTAATGTTTAATTAGGATAAAAATCTAACACTGAAATGTCTATACATTTCAGTGTAAGATTTTTATCCTAATTAAACTGAAATGTTTATGACAATGGTCAATTCTTTGATATAATTGTTTGTTTTGATTTCTTTTTAATTGAATAATATTACGTCGGCTAAGGATTCTAAGCTGCTAACTCCATTTTTGACTCAACTGACTTTTTGGTATCAAATGAAAGAGAAAAAAATAATGCGTAATTGTCAAAAATGCTAACGCCACAAACTATCCTTATTTCACAGCTAACGCACCGCAATCTTTTATGCTAACTCCGCACCTGTCAAACTGCGTGCACAATTCTGACAACTCCCGCCATTTGACGCCATTTTGTTCGAGCGTAAGCTTTGTTGAGAGTTATCTGCAGTGTTTTATTTCTAAACCTGGTTTTTTTTTGGTTTGATTTGCGCGAATATGACGCATATCTTCCCAATTTTTTTTATAATTAAGTATTAGTTAATTTCTATTTTATTTTTTTGGTATGCGTCATGCTTGGCGCAAATAAACGCTTTTTCTTTTCTATTCTTTTTCTTTTATTAGCATACTAGACTGGTGTTTTTAAAAAATGTAAGTTCTATTCTATAATAATTTAGTAATATTAAAACCTGTATTGTGTGTTTGTCGATTCAAAAACGCTTATCAAATATAATGGTGCACATAATGGGAGTTAGTAGAATTTCATTCTTGCTTGTCATTAATGTTTGGGGAGTTACCTACTTTTATTTTTTATTTTCTACGCTTCGTGGGTACAAAGTGCTTGATTTGCTTTAGGCATGCAATGGTTTAATTCCTGTCAATGTCTGCTTTTATTTAATATTTAATTTAATTTTCGTAATAAACTAACACTTAGTTTGGATATGCGGTCGAATAACCGCACATTGAACAAACAAACATTGTGAGTATGGTATACCAACACATCAAATACCTAAATGTAAAAAAAAATGTTTCATTTGTTATTGATATATATTATATGATATAATATGCTACATAATACGTAAATAAGTTGAACATTAGTTGAATAAACTTGACAGCCTTAGGTAGGTTGATATGTTGGTATACCTACTGTTTTTAAGGTTTAAGATTTATTTATATTATTGCATTTTTTTGCTCCTGTTTTGTTGCCTGTTTTTTGCCTGCTTGGTGAGGGTTAAGATCGCTTTTGTTTTATTTACAGATGGCTTCCAATAGAGCCAAAAAAATAATGAGTTTAGCACTCACTAAAGAGCCACAGTGCGATGTCATAACCACGAAAGAACCGAAATTGTCTAATGTAGAAAATAAAATTCTCCTTAATATTATGATTCTGACATGATACGTCTCCCATTAGCATCTAGTTCCATTGTACCATTGGGCAATATTGAGAACTACTCTCTGGTAGAAAATACACAGATTGAAGTAATTGATCTTCATGACATGGCTACATGGGATGTGTCCAATGAAAAAAAACACGATTTGTGAAAGTATTATTCCGGAAAATAATGATGAAGATGTTTCTGTTCTTGCTTCACATTTACAAGAAAAATTTGATGAAGATTGTAATATTATGGAGAACTGGGAAGTAATATCGAATTTTAGTGACGATTTAGGCCGCTCTAAATTAGTGGCATATTCATCAACCTCCGATGATGAAAGCGTTTCTTCTTTACCAACTAAAAGTAGGACAAGAAAAAGACGTTCGCAAGTAAACAAAAGTAATTGGTTTGCAGAAAAAAAAAACAAAAAATTACGCGAACATGGCGCACAATATTATGGAAAAATTAAAAAAGATTCCAAGTGGGTCTATGAAACTGTAAGAGAACCAAAGCGTATAAAAAATAGATGCAAATGTGACAACAAAACAGGTATAATTAAGTGTACCACTATAACTGATGAACAAAGATTAATAATATTTAATAATTTTTGGAAAAATTATACGTGGGGCGAGAAAAAAGTGTTTGTCAATGATACTGTTCAGGCAATTCCAATAAAACGTCAAAGGGATCGAAAACAGTCAGATAAATCTCGGAGAAAACAGTCATTCAAGTGTAACTTGAAAACAGCTGATGATGATTATATAAGAGTATGCAAAACTATGTATTTGAACACGTTGGTAATAGGACGAATGACAGTAATAGCCTGGAAAGATAAAATGAAACATGATCGCACTCCTAATCAACTTAAAGTTACTAAAGATAGAGCGGACCCTTTTGCAGACAGACAAAAATCAATGAACGAATTCTTCGATTCTCTGCCGACAATGGAGTCTCATTATTGTCGAGCCTCATCTTCAAGACAGTATCTACAGCCTGATTGGAAAACCAAAATGGATTTATATAAGTTTTATGTGTCTAATTGGTGTAAATCACATGCCACAGAACCATTATCAAGAACTTCTTTCTTTGAGCTTATGGCATCTAGAAATCTTTCACTGTTTCGTCCTAAAAAGGATGAGTGTGAAACATGCACAAGATATAAGACTGGTACAGTTGAAGAAAATGATTACCAATTACATGTATTGAAAAAAGAAGAAGCTAGAAAAGAAAAGCAAGCTGACAAAGAAAATAATAAGTTTGTATTTACAGTAGATCTCCAAGCAGTTTTGATGGCACCTCAGTCTAATGTCAGCACATTGTACTACAAAACCAAGCTGCAAGTACATAATCTGTGCTTTTACGATAACATCACTAAAGATGGCTATTGTTTTGTGTGGAATGAATCGGAGGGAGGGCTAAATGCAGATGAGTTTGCCTCTATTTGGACGTATTTTATTGAGAAAAAGATTCTCTCAAAAGTTGCAAACAAAACGGATTTACGTGTTATTATTTATTCTGATGGCTGTGGTTACCAAAACCGCAATGTAACTTTATCAAACGCTCTTCTAAATTTGGCAGTTAAAAACCAAATAACCATAGAACAGAAATATTTAGAAGTCGGACATACACAGATGGAGGTGGATGCTATGCATTCCTCAATAGAACGAAGAATGCGTAATAGGATTGTAAACGTACCCGCAGACTACGGTCAAATTATTAAGTCCGCCCGTAACAATCCATTCTATGTTAAATATTTGGAACATGGTTTTTTTAAAGCTTTCAATAATCTAACAAGCTACAAAAGTATTCGCCCAGGCCGAACGGCGGGAGACCCTAAGGTGACCGATACACGTGCGCTGATGTATTCTCCATCGGGGAATATCTCGTATAAACTACGGTTTAGTGAGCCATGGATGCTGCTGCCCCAGAGAAAGGGAATTTTTTCAGCACTAAGTTTTGACGAAATGCTAAATTTACACCAAGGTAGACTCAAAATTAAAGCTAAAAAATACAACGACCTACAGCAAATTAAAGAAGTCCTGCCAGCAGATTTTCGAGAATTTTATGATAATTTACCGCATGACTAAATGTTGCAATTTTTTTTAAGTTTTTCATTCTCTTCTCTTTTTGTTTTAACTTTCATGTTTTATTACTTATTTTTATAATAAACGAAAATTATTAAGCAAGTTATTTTTTTTCTTTATTATTCCTAAAGATAATCGTCGGTGCGCTTGCTAAACCTGATATGTGCATTTTTTTGATTTTTCGTTTTTTCGCTAGAAGGCATTAATTTTTATCGACACATTGATGGCAAAAACTGTTATGTGAAAATTATAACTGGAACAAAATTTGCAATATCTTATATGTGTCTTTATTAAGTCAGAAAAAACTGTCATGTGCTCAATTTACACATAACAAGTTTGTCGATAATTTTTTTTGCACATGTCAGGTTTGTTATGCACATATCAGAATGTGACAACACGTGGACAATGGCGTGCCACTAACAAGTTTGAGGTTAAATGTAGTTAGTTTTTTAAGAAATGATACCTAGTTAACTGTTTAAAATTCATAAAAATATTTACAGGTGAGTGGATTTAATTTATATTCCGCATATTTTCTGACTCACGGAAACTGACTGAACGTATTTATGACTTTGTTGCACGTGTTTTGTGGCTTAACCTAAAACAATAATATAAAATTTAATATTTTTTACACTATGCACTGCTTAAGCTTGCTATTTGTGTTTTGTTTTCAGACTGATTACTCTAAATTAATATCATTAATAAAATGACTTCTCATAGAGGAAAATTGTTAGTGAACTTATGCACTGGACATGTTGTTATTGAAAAACCTGAGGAGGGTAGTTCAGATATATTTATTTCGAACGCATATGATCCAACAAGAAATGAACATCCGAGACAGGGCTATTCTTCAAATTCTCCAGAGTCATGTTCAATGGAAATGAGTACACCGTTGCCACCAATTCAGCCGAATCCTATGGTTGCATGGAGTTCCACAGACAGTGAAATTTTGTCAACCGATTTACCATTGCCGGATTTGGATTTAACGCATTTTTATAATGAATCATATAATGAGGACTATAATATACCACCACCAATTCAGCCTGGTCCTTCTGGTATTCAATGTAGCCCAAAACAAATTGATATTTTGTCTCCCAGTTCGTCACAATTCAACATAGAAAGAACAAAACAAACTTACGCAATAGTTAGCCAGATGAAATATAATGAAAATAATCACTTTTTAGATGAAACTACTGGATTATTTGTGACTAAAGTAAATTTTGTCGACACACAAACACACAGTTCTTGTTCTGACTTTATATTGGATGATCAAACAGGTGAAATGATTGAGTTGGATAATAATGTAAATGAATCTGAAGAGAACTTTGATATGGATATTTTCAATAAAAAAAGGACAGAGCATTTAATAAAGATCAGAGAGTAAAGGGGAAACTATACGTTGGCAGACAAATAGAGAAAAGTCAAGATGATAAGCAGCATACCAATTTTGTTATTAAGTTAGGAAAGACTAAGAAAGCTAAATTGTGTAGTCACAATACACTTGAAGCAAAAACACCTAGGACTTTTCTTTGTGCGACCATAAACGAAGATCAAAGGGATAATATTTTTAAATACTTTTGGAGTTTAGATTCGTGGGTCGCTAAAAAGGCTTATTTAAAAAATCTTGTTCGCATTCGGCCGATTATGAGAAGGCGTAAAAGTTCTACGTCTTAACAGCTAACTAAACATATGGGATTTGACTGCTTTTTACCTAATGATGATAATGAACCTGTTAGAGTATGTAAACATTAAAGACAATAGACATGAATAATGAAACACTGTGTGAATGGGTAAAATCGATTCATGAGAAACCAGCATCAAAAGAAAATGCCGTCACAAAATCTAACAAGAAATCAAGAGTACCTGTAACAATTAAATCAGATAATGTAAAGGAATGGTTGGGTTTATTGCCAAAGGTACCCAGCCACTATTGCAGATCCAGTTCAAATAGAGTGTATGTAGAGGATACACTCAGAAACAAAACTCACATGTTTACAGAATATAAAAAATGGTGTTCCAGTAAGAATATTCTAGCAGCACAACGCAAACTCTTCTGTTCAGTATTAAAAAATGAGAAAATATCTATATTCAAACCCAGAAAAGATCAATGCGACACTTGTACTGCTTTCAAGGAAGGCAATTGTACACCAGAAGAATATGAACACCACACCCAGATGAAACAAGAAGCTTACCTCGCTAAAGAAAACGCTAAATCAATGTGTTCCTCCGATGTACTAGTAGTGACTATGGACGTGCAAAGTGTTTTATTATCACCTAAATTGCAGGTTTCTGTTCAATACTACAAACAAAAACTTCAAATTCATAATTATACCCTTTATGTAAACAATGATAAGGAGGTACATTTATATGTGTGGCATGAAGGTGATGGCGGAGTAACTGCCAATGAATTTACAACTTGTCGTAAAATACAAAACTTGATACTTAATACTTTGTGTTAAATACAAAAATTAATCAAAACTATAAAAAAATAATACTCATATCAGATAGATGTGGCTATCAAAATAGAAACAAGGTACTATCCTCAGCTTTACTACATCTTACTAAAGAGAACAATTCAATTCAAATAGAACAACTTATTTTGGAAAAGGGGCACACAATGATGGAGGTGGATAGTGTCCATTCCACATTAGAACGGCTTTTTCGACCGCCTATTTATTCCCCGAATGATTACATAAACAAAATGACACAAGCTCGCCCAAGCCAACCTTACATAATTCACCATTTAGACTACACATTTTTTTTAAATTTTGAAATGATATGTCAGCTAGATTCATTGAGACCAGGGAAAAGAGCTGGAGATTCTGTAGTCACCGACATCAGAGGATTATTATACAAAAATGGTCAAATTTACTATAAATTGCGGCATCCCCACGAATGGCAATTGTTACCACAAAGACTTCGTGTTCCTGGTAGTAACCTCGTAAGCCTTTACGATGAACCCAGAAAAATAGAAAAGACTAAGTTTGATAGTTTGCAGTCTTTAAAGAAATATATGCACAGAGACTACCATTACTTTTATGACGGGCTTCAACATAATTGAATGTAAACAAAGTCGTTTTAGAAGTGTTTTTTTTTTCTGCTCTTAATACATTAATTAAGAATTGTTAATCTTGGAAGTTTTTTGTTTCGTTCTCTTTTTTCTTAAACACATACAATTTAACATTTTTAGAGATTAGTTATTGATTGTTTTGATGCTGGTTCCTAATATACGATCTCAAGTGACAATAATGAGACTGATCTTGTGCCTTACATAATTTAATAAAACTATTTGATAATAACGCCTCAAATTTGGCTATATTTTTATATTATTTATTACCTAATAGTTAAGAAGTTGAGGTTACATTGTAATAGATAATAAGTTTAAGATTATATTATTATAAACTCAAGAACAAAAAACAAAGTTCCAATGTTTAAGCACATAGCATGCATAATTTTAAAAACAAACCTCAAGATTACCTTACATGTGCTACTAGTGCACATATCATTATATTAGCCAGCAAACAAAATTTGACATGTGCATGAAAAACAACAAAAAAATATATTTAGCTGTCATACACGAATTGTAATACCTTTTCTATTATCTTAGACTAAATTAGATATTTTTTGCCATACTTTGTTGTATTTTTATATTTTCAGAAGATAACAAATTACAAAAAAAAACAGTTTTTTTGTTGTCCTGAAAAGTTCTTCAAATGCACTTAACAAATTTGGCAAGCGCACCGACGTAAAATTTGATAACTCCTAATACTATAGTAGAAAAACAAAAAAATGCAAGTGTAAAAAATGCTAACTCCAATTTTAGACCCTAAAGGGTATTATTAATATTAATAAAATTTTGAAAAAATGGTGTTATGTTGGTAAAATATCTATCAACTGGAATTTAGATATTGGAGTCGTTTAGTAACTATAATTTTAAATTCTTAATTTTTTATTTCTGTGACGTAGTATGATTAGGAGTTAGCAATTTAGCTTATTTAGCCGACGATTAATTTCATAGTAATATATAGGTAATTTCAATATAAATTATTTCGTTCCGTGTTCGTGATCTCTATACTAAAGATTATTAAATAATATATTCTACTGTCTTATACACTCGTTTTATTATTTGAGGGTTCCTGATAAATATTTTTGAGAGTTGGTAACACTGCTCTCTACCAACCATACAAAATTCCGATGTTTTAAGACGCGTTAACATGCGCTTATTTTATTTAGTAGTATGCTTGTGTATAAAATCAAACTTTGAGAATCTCAATTTCTTCTAAATTTGGTTCGTGGGGGAAGACCGGACAGTTTAAACCAAAAAAAAAGATTCATTTGGTACATCCATGTTTGCAGTATTAGGTAGATTTGGTTGATGTCATGTCAAAGAACAAGAAAGATCGGATGCATTCTTTATATACACCTTGTGTTCCTAGCAATAGAAATAGTATTAAATTGTTGTCCGAACTTGCCCCTTTGCGTCCTGATCGTCATTATACTAAAAAAAATTGTGTCTGGATTTTACAGGCTTACAAAACAAAAAGTATCGAATATTTTTAAATAAATTTAATTTAAAATGTTAATGTGTTTAACTATTAACAATTTCCATAATTTTTCAAGAAAGTGGTGTATACCAAACTTGAGAAAAAAAAGTTTTTGCAACATCCTTGCAACTATACGAAAATCCGTCCGGTATTACCCCAACGCACTGCGCTCAGGTGGAATGGCAAAAGAATTACGAGGAGGTGATAGAAAAACATTCACATTCGCATCACGAAAAGAAGCAGTTGAAAAATTTATTCAGTCTTTTACACCTTTAGAAACGCATTACTGTCTTGGAAAAGACCGTCACCGTGTATATTTGGCTCCCGATTTGTCTATTAAAAAAACACGCAATGTATAATGACCAATCCTTGCCGGGATATTCGGTAACGGTGTCTTATTTTAGAAAAGTGTTTAACACTTCTTTTAACATTGGTTTCGGTGCTGTTCGGCAAGATAATTGTTCTACTTGTCTACGACTATCAGAAAACATTAAAATGGAAAAAAATGATGGTAAAAAACAAGAGTTCATGGTTCAAAAAAGAATACATAAGCTGCGGGCAAAAGCTTTTTTCAATTATTTAAAGGAGGAAAAAGAAGGACTTCTAACCCTTTCATTCGATTGCCAGAAAAATCTACCCATGCCGAAAATTCCTGACCAGGCGACATATTATTCCCGACAAATCTACCTTTTCAACTTTACTGTAGTTGAGGGCTCATCACGGACTTCTTTAAATAAAGAAAATGTTTTTGCATATTTGTGGACGGAAGATGTTGCAGCAAAGTCATCTAATGAGATATGTAGTGCTTTGCACCATGCGTTATGTTTACTGGATCTGAATGGCATTAAAACCGTTCGGCTTATGGCTGACGGCTGCGCGGGCCAAAATAAAAACAGAATGATGGTTGGTATGTTAATGAAGTGGTTCAGTACAGCTCCCGGACATATCAAACGAGTAGAGCTCATATACCCAGTAACTGATCGGGTTTTTGCCTACATCGAAAAAAAATGCCGTGCTCGTGAAAATATAATAAACCCTCAAGAGTATACAGGGTGTAAGGGAAACGCTTCCGAAAACGAAGACAGGTGATAGGGCTAGTGATTCTCGATACGATACGATCAATAAATCTGAAAAAAAAAAATAACAATTTTACCTATTTTTTTAGCATTTTTCGTACACTATGCTGTGGGAACAGTTAAATGAAACCATTATTTGCGATTAAACAATTTTTTTTTCTTTACAACTCTAACAAGCAATGTATTCGTAAATAAATATCATCTGACGCTCGCACATGACCTCGGGGTCAAAGTGCGCGCGCGCTCGCCGACAGCCGCGCGGCCGACGACCCCAAGTCCACGTGACGCGCGACGGCGCGACGCGACGGCTGACGGCTGGCTATGTACCTAGTGCGGCGGTGCTTTGTGATCCTACCTCCTAAACTAGGTACTAACCTTTACTCGATCGCCTGAAGCAAATGTCTTTTCAGTTCACTTCTACCTAGTTGTGGGATATATGCTTTCGGGTTCCATTCGTGCAAGGATCGTAATGATTTTCCCCTTGAACAGGGTTACAATTTTATTTTAATCTGAATGTTCGCAAATACTTACAAATCTGAAAAATCCAGTTTACTTTGCTTATCCTTGAGGCCCATATCGAAGGTACCTACTTAGGTACCTACTCACTACTGTGATTGGGAAAGAAACGTATAAAAGTTGATTATGTGCAAAGACATTGACTTTACAAGCAACTGTTAATTCGGTCACTAAAATTTTGCATAGCAACAAAACTGAAATGCTTACCTACCTACATCCCGGTCACATTATCTCTAGACCTGGCGTCGATGACTTCATATCGGCAAACTTAACAATAAATATCGAAACAAAAATAACGAGACGCCTTTAAGCAATGAAGAGGCTCACCGTACTGACTAAAAACCCACTCCTGTTCCTTCTTTGCCTTCATTCCAGGGCCCCGGGTTTCATTTTTACATTACCCATGGCCCCAGTAGGCTTCGACCCTGCTGGGTTATTCCCCTCCAGCAGGGTCGCCCCTACGATTTGCTGACATCTCCTTGAGGCGCGCGTGGAACAATACGCGCCGTCGAAGACTTGGACTCGGTCCGGACGGTTACCAGACGGTCGGACAGTGAGCTACCTATTGCTCGCTGTCCGCAAGCCCGACGCGACGCTGCGCGCGACGGGTACGTGGGGAGGTGAAGATGGAAGCGAGATGGGTATCGCATTCCAGCGAGGTACAGAGATAATTGTGACCGTGTTGTAGCTGTCTGAACTCTGCACGACGTGCTCAAGTTAGTACTAATAACCTTCGTTCGAATTCTGATAATCACGGTAAATCACCACAAAACTCATTGGTATAGGCCGAGGTTTGAACCCGGGCCACCTAGTTTGAGAGAGATGCGTCGCGTCGACGGCGCGGCTGTGGCCATAAGTATCCTTTGTAAAGCGCCGCCAAAATAAATAAAAAGAAACATTACAGAGGCGTCAACAGTTTTAAATTGATGCACTGTGTCGTGCATTTAATAACAGTTTTGTATTAAGTCGATAATCGATAGAAAATGAAATAAAGTAAAAGATCGCCGACATCAGCTGTGATTGACTAAAAAAGTTTAAAGCGCGCGTGAATCAATTGAATTTGAACTTTATTATTTAAAGTCAACTGGATCCTTCATTTAGTAAGTAAACCCAATCAATTTAAAGTGGATAATTAAATTAATTTAATCTAAGAAACCCGTTAAATCTTATTTAAAAGTTAGAAAATTAAAACAGTTTGAAATAAAGCATAAGTACAATTTCCTAACAATTAAAATAAATTGGTTTCTGATTTCATAATTATTCTTTTAACATTTTCGCCTCTGTAAATTGTTGATCTTTGCACATCAAAAGACACCGCTATGTGACTCCGCGGAGTCCGCGGACATGCCGCCATGAAGATCAAACGTGCCGCTTTCGTTCGTTTCGCCGCCGAGCGGCGGTAGCGTTTGTCGGTAAGTAGCATAGAGCAACACAGGCCATCGGCGAACCGGAGGGGAGCAGCCATATGCAGGTGTTCCCCTCTGTCAAAGTATAAGTCCACATGGTCCTACGCCTACAATAAAACTAGTTGCAACCGCACAGGTCACTAGACTAAATCTAGTTGCGTAACGGAATCGACGTCGTAAAAAAATGCCGAATTGTTCTGTATTTTGCTGCAAAAAGAAATCTGCCACGTCAAGGCTACAAAAAGATGGCATTACCTTTCATATGTAAGTAATTTTTAATCACATTATTGCTATTTACTTCTTTTAAATTAAAAAATCTGCAATATTATCAATCGTGTTGTTCGGATTTGTTTACCAACAAAGGCCGCACGTTTTCGTTCAATCGAACGATCGATCGTACGACAGATCCGAGTCTTTTTCCTAGAAGTCGCTGTCGCCGAGCGGTAGTGATGTTGCCGATTTGTTTGTAGATACCTAGTTATCGATGAAAATGGAATTTTTGAGATTAGGTTTTCTGATTTAAATACCCATCATATTGTGGGCTTTATTTTTTTATTTATAGTTGTATACATAAATTAAATATAATACAATACTTACGCGTATTAGCACATTTTATTAAAATTACTCAGTAAGCACGTCAACTAAAATGTATTTTTTTTTAGGTTTCCTAAAGATCCAAATTTAAAGGATACATGGAAGGCATTTTGTAATAACAGGCCAACCTGGATTCCCACGAGAAATAGTGTCATTTGCTCAAACCATTTTAAGTCTTCTTACTTTCAAGTGTTGGTGAACAATAGACGGAGATTAGTTGGTGGCGCCAAACCAACTCTGACGCAGACCTGTATTTGTTCCGTAAGTTTTATTTATTCATGGACGAGGTAAACGAGCGTACATTCCACATGATTTGATTAGTTTTTTTTTTACGGTGGGTAAAATCATCAAACAGGGGATCATGTTTGATGATTTTACCCACCGTACACCGTACCACCGCCCTTGAGTGGAGCGAGAGGGTATGTCAGACTCTTACGAACTAAACAACCCACCCCGTTCGTTGCCTTTAATACCAGGACCGAGCCTTCTTTTCGAAAGCGGACCTCAATCCCTAGTAATGATTTACTTAGTTGAACTTATTCATAGTGAAATGAAGCGTAGATTTTTACAATTAAAGATATTAAATCTAATTTTCCAGAACCATCAACAAACATTCAATATGCCAGATGAGAGACTATCATCTTATGATGCCATTAATGACACTCGTACTGTTCCTAATTCATTGACATCTCCGTGTAGATCGTCAACTCCTCAAAATGTGAGTTGGTTTTAAATCGTTTATTGTAGAATCGCATATTGATAAAATGGTCATTTCCACTATTTTACTATTGAGATTAAGTAAGCTATGTAAAAATATGATAAGAGCATATTTATTTATTTGTTTTTCAGGCCCAATCAGAGGAAACATCTAAAAAATCTACTTCGGTTCCCACTACTGCACTTACTCCACGAAAAAGAAAAATGCAGCAACAATTAGATTATCAGAAAAAAAAAATTAAAAGGCTACAAGCTAAAAATCTTTTCTTAAAGAAAAAAGTTGCTGGGCTAGAAGAAATTCTTCAGAGTTTGGATGAAAAAGCTTTGATAGATAAAGAGGAAAGGATGGTCCTGGAGAAAATTGGCGTTGAAGAAGCTGAGCTTATTAAGCGTCAACTAAAGAAGTGTAAAAGTGGGAAGCTCTCACGAGCTAAGTATTCACCAGAACTGAGGTGCTTTGCTCTAACTCTCAACTTTTATTCCCCCAAAGCTTACAAATATGTTCGTAAAACGTTTGGGACGTGTTTACCTGCTCCACGTACTTTAACAAAATGGTATAGTAATATTGATGGACGGCCCGGTTTTACCAAGGAAGCCTTGGCGGCTTTAAAATATAAAGCCGATGCCAATCCACATAGTAAAATTTACTGTACTTTGGTTTTCGACGAAATGAAAATAAAGACACAATCACATGACAATCCAAGCGGTGACAGACGATTTGGGTATATTGATTATGGTTTCGATTTTATAACGGATAATACAGAAGAAGCAACAGATGTCTTAGTATTTCTATTAGTAGGCATTAATACTCCATGGAAAGTCCCAATTGGATATTTTTTAGTAAAAGGTACAAGTGCTAAGTTAAAAGCTCAACTTGTTACTAAAGCATTTGAATTAGTACATGAAACTGGAATAGAAATAAAAGCGTTAACGTGTGACGGCGCAAAGGCAAATTTAGCAATGGCTACAGAACTGGGTTGCTGCTTAGTTGCAAATAAATTGCAAACTACCATATTAGATCCTACAACGGGACAACGGGTTTACTTTTTTTTAGATCCAAGTCACATGTTAAAATTAATTCGAAACACTTTTTGTGACTACAAATGTTTTTACGATGATAATGAAAATAAAATTCAATGGTCATTTGTGGAAGCGTTACATAAAATCCAGGAAGATGAGTTATTTTATATGGCTAATAAGTTAAAAGCTAATCACATTTACTATAAAACGAAAATAATGAATATTCGCCTTGCAGCACAATTGTTCAGCGCAAGTGTTGCTGATGCACTTGTGTTTTGCGAACAAGAATTAGATTTGCCAGAGTTTAATGGAGCACCCGCAACTTCGAAATTTATTTCACTGATAAACGATATTTTTGATGTTTTGGATTCCCGGTCACGTCAAATTGGATATAAAAGAGCATTAAACTTGGAAAACTTTGACAAAGCTTTTAGAAAAATGGACGAAGCTCAAAAGATTTTGCTGAGTTTATCAACTTTTGTAAAAAACCGTAACGGGGAGTCGCGTAAAATGAAATTAGTAGATTCTCCAAGATACACAGGTTTTTTGGGAATTTTGATCTGTATTGAAAGTACCAAAGCTATCTTTCATGATTTAATACAAAGCCAACAAAATGGCCTCAAATATATGCCACTACACAGAATAAGCCAAGATCATATCGAACTTTTTTTTTCCATAGTAAGGAGTCATGGTGGTTATTGCGATAATCCCTCAAGCTCCCAGTTTAAAGCGATTTATAAAAAAATTCTTGTTAATACAGAAATAACACAAACGGGAAACGGAACGAACTGCATTCCGTTGGAAAAAATTACTATACTAAATTGCACATCTGCACTTGACAAAATTAATGCTTCAACCGTACGACAATACAATAGCAATGACGCTACTGACGAAGTCAATTTTACCAATTTTATTGACGATTTAGTCGATGAGATTGAAGCTCTAACTTTTTTATCCCCGTTTGCGGAAAAAGTTGTGGAGTATATAGCTGGATATGTTATATTCTCGACAAAAAAAATAATTAAATGCGATACGTGCATTAAAGGTTTGCTTGGGCCGCTTGATGAAAAAAGTTTAATTCACCAAAAAAGCAAAGGAAAGTTACTGTATGCCTCAAAAGAGGTGATACTTTTATGCCGGATTTGTGAAAAAGAAATAAGAAGACATTTAAGTGCCGACAATAAACCTACACGATCTTGTACCACACATGAAGTCGTGACACGCTCTTTGAAAAAGTTTATTGGCAAAGACTTATTTCCCTCAATTAGTTATCATTCACACGAAAACGATTTTACAAATCATAACTTGGAACTAGCAAGATTAATCATGCAAAAATATGCTGATACACGAATTTCTTTCTTAATGAAAAAAACAAACCCCCAAAAATGTATTCGTCATATTTATAGAAAACTAATACATTTTAAAAACCAGTGATAGTTCTGTAACAGTACCTATTTTTAATCGCTGGTTTTTATAATGGTTTTAGCTTAAACTTTTTCCGTCCTATTACAAAAAAAAAAATTCGTTAGTCCTAGGTTTAAAACAAGTTTGTTGACTTATTTGCCTAGCAACGGTTTTGTTTATGTCAATTATTAAGATTATATTTCAATATTTAATACAAAATCCATGTATTTAAAATATTTATATATTCAAATCTTCCAGATCCGTCAAGTCAATCATATTAATCTTAATTTGAGACTTGAATCTTTTTTTAAAGAAAATTTCACTAAGGATATACCAACCTTTGAATTTAAGCGTATCACAATCGATACAATTCAGAAAACCTTTAAGTCTCAACATAAAAAACACTAAGGACTTATGGGGTATATCCGTTAAGGTTCTTGGAGACATTATTGATACAATTGCTCCAGTCCTAACAGGCATATTTAATCAATGTTTAGCCAGTGGTACGTTCCGTGATCAAGTGAAACTTAGTAAAGTAATACCAATTTTCAAATCAGGTAGTAAGAGTGATCTCTCTAATTATAGACATGTATCTGTGCTTTTTAAAGATTATTCTGTAATACTATCATAATGTAGTAGTTAATACCTAAACTGAAATAAACGTATCTTGTGATTGTAAATGTTTTTTTTTTGCATTTAGCCATTTCCTCGCTGAGGTGGGATGAAAAGTTACGTATTGAACTCGAGTGCAAAGATTTTTCACTTTGTGCTCTTTTGATTCTCTCGCTAACGCTCAGGATTTTAATTTTTAAATCCTTCGCTTGCTCAGTCATCAAAATTGAGCACGCGGTTAAAAAGCAACTTTACAGGTTTGTGTAAAAAATTACCATTATTATTATCATATTCATTTTAAAATGTATAAAAAAAAATTAACGTTAATTTTATTAGTTTTATGATTATTGTGATACATAATAAATAAAGTCTATCATAATAATATCTACTTTTGAATAACTTATTAAACCTAATTTCCTTAACCGATTTCTTGAATTTATCGATAATGCGTATCGACAGTTGTTACAGCTATGGCTGCAAGGAGTTGTCAGTGTAGTTGCATCATATTATTATACTGTTATGACACGATTTATTCAATGTGTGTGTGAAATTGTTAGTGTATTTTGTAATTGTTATGGTGTGAGTTTCGTAGTGACAGACAACTGTTTTTGTGTGAGAATTTGAGAATGTGTGATTTCCCCCCGCGAAAAATGACAGACATATTTGTATCGGTAAAAAAAGCAATGGCTACTCCCCTCCGGTTCGCCGGTGGCCTGTGTTGCTCTATGGTAAGTAGGCACATGTTTGATCTTCATAGTACTTCTTTAGTAAATAATAGTAATCTAGTCAGTTCCTTTCCGACTCGGTTCGTGAGCTAACGTGCGTTACGTTTAATCGATCGATAGGTATTGAATCGTATTTAATTATTGTTTTGTTAGTTTAAATTTGTGTTTAGTTATTATTGTTACGTTTTTAGTGCTGTTTTATTGTTTTTTAGTTATTACTTTTTCTTGTTTTAAACAATGCCTGAGGCATACGTGTACAGTGCTCGTGAATACGGCAACATGTTGATGTGTTTAGGAGAAGCCCTTGGCAATGCTTCTCTAGCGTTGAGAATTTACCGAAACAGATTTCCGAACGTCCGACATCCGTCTGATTCTCGCATGATAACGGCAGCTTTTCAGCGAGTCTTAGAAAATCGACCGATTGCTCCGATAGCGACAGGTGGTGGACAACAAGTGAATGTTCAGACCGAGGAGCGTATTTTAAATGTGATTCGCCAAAATCCACGCCTGGGCACACGAAGTGCGGCGAAATTATTGCGGCGGCGGGGTGTACCGACAGTCTCTCACTGGACAGTTCACAAAGTCTTGCGCCGGAACAGAATGCGGCCCTACAAAATACACAAAGTACAAGCTTTGCTGCCCAATGATCACGTTCGTCGTCGTGCGTACTGTCGTTGGCTGCTAGATCAACAACAACGTGCGCCTGGCTTCATTGAGCACATTAGTTGGACGGACGAGTCCACATTCACGAGAAACGGGATGTGGAACAGGAGGAATGCCCATGTATGGTCAGACGGGAACCCGTACGCCACTCAAGAAACCGGCCATCAGACCAGATGGTCCGTCAACGTATGGGCTGGTGTTTTTAATGGACGAATTCTAGGACCAGTGTTTCTACCGCAGCGCCTCAATGGATCAGCATATCTTAATTTTATAAATGGACATTTAAATGATATGCTAGACAATGTGTCGCTGGCTGAATTTCGTCGAGCATGGTTCCAGCACGATGGCGCTCCACCGCATGTTACGCGTCCCGTCTGCGAGCGTCTCACTGAGCTTTTTGATGACCGCTGGATCGGAAGGCTGGGGCCGCACGCCTGGCCGCGGCCGGCTCGTTCGCCCGACTTAACGCCGTTGGACTTCTTTTTGTGGGGGTATGTGAAAGAAAGAGTGTTTGATCGGGAATGTGACAGTGCTGATGTGAATGTGTTGAGGATCCAACACTAATGCCTCGTGTTCACGGGTTGAAACAGCGACGGGCCCGGCTTTGTATTGAAATGGATGGAGCGCAGTTTGAACCAAACCTCATAAGGTCGCAAAGGATTTAGACAGGTACGTAAAATGCCTCTGTCAGCTTTTTAACAGTGGACTACAATTGCGATTAAAATTCATAATTTTGTGAAGTGTTGTAGGGGTGCGGCCTAGGCATTTTGAAAGTGATGTTTGTAAATTCCGTATAAATCCCGTGACTCGGCCGGGTCGTACGGAGAGGCGCGCGGTGGCGCGAAGTTGCCTTGCGTGTCAGTGACCTCACGTTTTGTACGGTTTCCATTGCGTGTTTACGAAATATGAAGTCTTGAAAATAATCAATTTAAAGCGATAGGTTATTGGTAACGGTTTGCATTTAGGTTGTATATAATCTACGTTCTGGCTTCGGAAGCGTTCTCCTTACACCCTGTATAGATCTCATTTCTGAACATAAGACAATACGCCATCTGGGCACTGAAGTTCCCGTCTTTGATTGGCGCACTGCTACAGAAAATATCTAAAAAAACCAGATAAACTGCATTTCAAAATCAGTACAGTGAAGAGAATCATAATAAAACGGTCGAGGACGTGAGAGGAGAAATCTCATACAATAGTGACACTGGAATATCTAAAAGTACTATTTTAGTCCGTGGTAAAAGAATAACGCAATTACAGCCAGAACGTTTGCCTTGTGGAGTTTCTGTAGCCCAGGCAAAATTGACCGATGTCCAAAGTCTTTTAAAAAAACACTACGGTAACGAATGGAAAAATATAGATGACTTAATCTTTTTTAAAAATTTATTAGATAGGGACAATAATTTACCCCAGGGAGAAATTGAGAATTATTGTCATGGTCAAGAGATGGAAGTGGTGATTGATTTTGTTTGATTTTCGTAGAATGTTTATAAAATAAATGATAAAATAAATTCATCTAATTTATTGATTTTGTTTGATTTTCGCAAAAAAAAAATACAAAGAATAGGTATCTATTTATTTAAGTTATAGAGAAATTTTAATTTCAAACTATTGTTGTTGAAATTCTTAGTGACAACCCTGATAATGATGCATAATGACGAATTGTATCAAAAATGGTAATATCCATAGATTTTTTCCAAAACTGGTAATATCCAAGCGTGTATATGTGTAAAATCCAATCAATTTCTGCTTTTTGCGCCTTAATTATCCACAGTTAAGGTGAGATTGTATATTAGGCATCCTTTTCTGACCCATATGGGTTTATCTTGCTCAAAAGAGACGTAAAATAGAACCTGCATTAATAGTATAGAATAAAATACGTCATTGTGTAAAAGCATCTATAACGGATTTTTCCACTTTTGATGTTCATCGACACAAGTCTTTAAATAACCTTTGTGCAACAATGGAATACCTATCAGGAACTCATTATTTAATTTATGAACTGAAAAAATATGGTGGGAAATATACTCCTTATGCCTTATTAAGGGTTTAAATGTACGTGTTATGTACTATAAAATAAAGCTACTTATTTTTAAAAGAAAACCTTTAAAACATATTTATTAGTCACTTAAACTTTTCACGTAGAAAACGCCTGACAATATTTCAATAGCAATAACTTGCCAACTTACAATAACTATTCAAGGGTGGTAGGTATACGATGATTCCATCTTCACTTATTTACTCACATATACATACTTATTTTAACTTATTATAGTTCTGTTAAGATGAATACTTAATAAGACAAACATACACAAAGACATTACGTGAGGTTTGTATTTCAATAAAAACTTCTCTTACTATTTCTCAATACTTGTAAAATCTGAACTACCCGCAATATAATTTATGATTAGCAAATATGATTTTGTGATTTCATTTTAAGCAGGTATTTTACATGTGTCGGAAATAAAAAAGCACTCTTGGTATGTAAATCATAACCGCTCACGATTCCAGCCACGGAAATATCTCGACATGTTTCTGGTCGCCTGGTTCTAGATGTTTCTGGTCTCCTGATACTTGTGAATCTTAAGCGCTCAATCAGCAGTGGCACTGAATTTCCACATCCTCCTCTCCTACCGATCTTGAATAGTTATTGTTATCGATCTGTCAACTTATTGCTATCGAAATATTGTTAGGCGTATTCTACGAGAAAAGTTTTAGTGACTAATAAATATATTTTAAAGATTTTCTTTTACACGTACGTTTATTTCAGATACGAATCATCCGTTAAAGTTGTGGATTTCAGCCGATCTAAGAAAATGGTGTATAAGTCATGAAATAATGTGATACTATTATTTCTCTTTCTAGTACCAAAAGGTACATATCCGAACAGTCTTCTTCCATAACCATAACTTTGTTTGGCGTCGTGGCCGGGCCAGAACGGAACACACTAGAGAGTAGCCCCCTGGCACGGACCATAAGAGAACTATCGTCGACAATAACTCTACACTTGCCTTGTCAGAGTCCATCTCTTTATAGCACTGATTCTACGGCCACACTACCGTAATATGGCAATATTTATTATGGCCATAATAGAGTATTTAAAAAAAAAACTAATTAGTATGTCAGATAGATTTTCAAAAAATATTGGACTCGTAATTATTTTAAACAAAAAATGAAGAGGATAAAGCGAGTTGAAGACACGCGTGAAGTCATGTGGCTTGGTCAAATTGAACCAGATTTACCAAGCCACATGACGTCACGTGTCACTGAAATACCCTATTGAAACAAAACCTAAGTGTAGCCACGGTCGATGGGCTTCTGCCAGCGGCTTCGCCCGCGTGGTCCCTAGGGAATATACTCCCGGGATAAAATGTAGTCCATGTCCTTTTTCAGGCTCTAACTAACTGTGTAATAAAATTAATTTGAATCGGTTCAGTAGTTTTGGCGTGAAAACGCGACAGAGAGACAGTTACTTTCGCATTTATAATATTAGTAAGGATGACGATAGGCAATATCTATGCCTAGTTTACTGTCATATCTAGGTAAACTGTAGTGTAGCCACACCACTTCACGCGGTAATGTAGGGAGTAATTTAATGCCATAATTATTACGGTAAACGGGCGGTTTATGGTAATGCTACGGCCACACTAGCGTAATATCGTCGTTGATACTGCTATACCGCGTAACTAACAGTGGATAATACCGCGGAAGTACAAAAGTATCAAATTTTAGATTTCGCGGCAGTGAGCTAACGATGCCGATTGGCTACGGACCACATTCACAGTTCGGCGTATCGCTCATTCAATATGCGACCAATCACAACTGGTTAAAACCGCGTGAACGAACCTGTCAAAATAATTTGACCAATACCGCGTATTCTCGCGATCATAACAAGAAGACGTATTGTTTTTGTGTGGTGTTCCGGAAAATAAAAGATTTTTTATAGTAATACGAAGCAGATCGGTAAGTTTTTTTACATTGTTTTAATGCTTATTTCTTAATCAACTTGGTTACATAATTGAATCTGTAAATTTCCTTATTTTACAAGTAAAATTTGCACTAATTGTTGTGATGGTAGTTCCGCGGTTTTGAAATTTTATCTTTTACTTTATGTCTTGGCTAGTTACGCGTATTTGTTGATTTTGTTGTGAACAAAAATATCGTATCAGTGTTTTTAGAAAATACTTTAACTCAAGTATTTTTAATTCTAGCGAAGACCAATAGCGCCTGGTATTTAAATATAATTGCTATTTGAGGGTAGTTTTCGAGTGTTTCTCAATATCTATTACTTTTCTTTTAGATGATCATGGAAGAAGAGTCAGGTGTTGATGAGGCTATAGTATGGAGAAATGCCGACGTCAGTAGTAATGTTGTTACATTACAAGAGCTTCAAAATCGACGCCAGGTACTTTTGAATAAAAGTAGGGTATAGAACCGGGACATCCCGGAACCGAAAATCTCGGGATTTCCCGGTTCTTTTCAGTTACTGAAAGAACCGGGAATTCAAAACGCGAACCGGGAATTACGGGATTTTCGGGACACAAGAAACATTTTTAAATTATTGGTTTAAACTTGTAAACTCTTTTATTAAATAAAAAAAATAAAAGTTGACGAAAGGTATTTATTCACTTTGTCTTTATAAGCGCGATAACATGTTCGGATACTAGTGTGGATGACACGAACGCGCGGGCGGAGGGCACCTCCCCTCCGCGCGCGCGTTACCCGGCGGCAGCCATTTTGTAGCCGCGACGCCAGTTGGTTTGTGATTTGCGGTGGTAGTGGTTGGTGTCGGTCGTGAGTCGTGCGTGACGTGCGGCCGTGTAATTTTTTCATCAAAACTAATATCAAATTGCTATTGGTAAGTAAATTATTCATAAATCATGCTTATTATGTGTTCGTAGTTTCGTACGTAATTAGTTAATTACGTATAATTTTGGGTACAACTGAAATATGCTTTTACTTAGCTTTTTATTTGGTCATGATATTAGTTTAAAATATGGTAGTTCATATTTGGGTATTTTTGTTATAGGCTATGGATTTTGAAGAAGTTTGCAGCAAGTCTAATGACAAATCATCGGTGTGGCACTATTTTCTTCGCGCTCGTGACAAAACGAGCGCAAAGTGTATAAAATGCCAAAATATTTTAAAATGTGTTGGAGGAAGTACCGGTGGCTTGCAAAAGCATTTAAAAAACCGACACCAAATAAATTTAAAAGCTGGCGATACTTTAGCTGGTGAACCAAACAGCTATGTTGAACGTGCTGTGATTCCATCAACCAGTAAGGAAGAAATTCCAAAAAAAAAAGCAAAATTAACCGACTACTATGCATCCGAAACAAACCCACCCATGGAACTTATGGTTTCCCGTATGGTTTCCTTGAATGGTTACTCTTTTCGGACTTTTGTAGAATGTGAAGATCTAAGAAGATAATTCCAGAAATCAGGTCACACGTTACCAAAAACTGCTGATACAATACAAAGTATTGTAGTCAAAGAAGCCGACAAAATTAAGCAGCAATTAAAGATCGAAATACAAAGATTATTCAAAGAAGGTTATAAATTTTCGATATCTTTTGATGAGTGGACATCAATCCGGAACCGACGTTATATCAGTTTGAATTTACACTCGAAGCATTTCTCCGGAGGCAAAAATTTTAAAAATCTTGGTCTCATCAGGGTTTTTGGGTCCATGCCCGCAAAAAAATGCGTTGAAGAAATTAGACGCAAGTTATATGAATTCGGAATACCTCTTGAAACGGATATCATTGCCGAGGTTACAGATGGATGTAGTATGATGACAAAATTTGGTAAACTATTGTCGTCATATCACCAAAAATGCATTGCCCATGCTCTGCAGCTCGCCATCAATGATGTTTTATATAAGAAAAGTGACATAGAAGACGAATACCAAATAGAACTCCCTGAGGTGGAATTGATAGACGACGACATGTCGTTGTCAGAATTGAGACGTCACTTTCATGAAGAGGAAATTGCTTCAGATTATCAGTCTGATGATGATTCAGATGGTGCAGAGTTCTCATCAAATCCAACGACTTCTCGATGTTTTCCTACGCCATCTTGAATACCACGAATTAATTTCAAAAGTAAAAAAGGTTGTAAAACTATTTCGTAAATCGCCAACCAAAAATGACGATGTTTTGCAGAAATACGTGGTTGCAGAGTTCAAAAGGGAATACTCACTGACTTGTGACTCAATTGAATCGATTATTTGAGAAACCCCATAAGTCAGCTTTTTTGGCAAAATTACTTTTTTTGTAATATGCATTCTTTGGCAGTAAATACACATTACAGAGAGAAATCCCACAAGTCAATGCATTAGTATGGAAATTATAACATGCTGAATATTTGGTTTATTTGAGTAACCCCTTAAGTCAGTGACTAATGGTGTTTCTCAAACAAATGAGTGGCAACACCGAATCAACTGTCGTCAATTGTCACTGTCAGTCAATCTTTACAAATAGTCTGTGTCACTCGTTGTTTTGTTTTAATTATATTTGTAACGGTTTCTTGTCGTTGTTGATTTTGTTAAAATTAAAAAAGTGTAAGAATGGCCGATAGTAGTGATTCAAGCAGTTACTGTGACAGTACGAAAAAGAGAAAAAGAGGCGTTATCAATAAATCTGCCTATAAATCGGAAATAATAAAACATGCTCGAGTAAAAGGACTTCAATACACAAACTCAAAGGGGCGGATTGTTAACCCTTTAACACCCAAGGAAGATTGCCGGTAAGGTTCAGTTTATACATATTAGCGAATATTAATTCTAATTTGGTGGAATGGTGGTATTATTAGCGAATATTAATTCTAATGGTCATTTCCGGGGGGGCTCGGGCGTCCCCGCAGTCTCCAGACTAGTCCCCCAAAGATGTCGTCCTGTCAGGGCGTGCCTGAGGGTTAGCAGCATGGAACCTCATTTCACTTCCTTCTCCTCAACCTCACTCACTTTTATTATGAACAGAGGCAAAAAGAGAAAAGCTGTACAGCGGCAGCACGCCCTTTCGCATAAAGTGCACCTCTCTAACATACGAGGTCTGCACTCAAATCTCGCTGCAGTCCATCACCACCTTGAGACCGAGAAACCAGCGCTCTTGTTCCTGTCGGAGACGCAGATCAGATGTCCGTCGGACGTGTCATACCTGTCTTACCCAGGGTTTACCCTGGAGCACCACTTCAGACCACGCGCGGGCGTATGCATGTACGCCCGGGACGACATCTGCTATCGGCGTCTCCGTTACCTTGAAGACTCCAGGTTCTCGACGCTGTGGGCTATAGTGGACACAGGAATAGACAAAATTGTCTACGCCTGCGTCTACCGTTCGCACAGCGGTGATTTAGAGGCAACTGGGCTTACACAGCACCTGAGTGAGGCGGCGGATGCGGCTCAGCAGCGGTACCCTTCTGCCCAATTGGTGTTACTGGGGGACTTCAATGCCCACCATCAGGAGTGGCTCTTCCCATACCAGTGCACTGACCATGCTGGACGAGAGACGCGAAAGCTAGCGCTTGCGTTAAATCTTACCCAGCTGGTCCAGGGAGCAACGAGGGTGCCCGATGTTGATTCGCACGCTGCCAATTGCTTGGACCTTTTGCTGACAACAGATCCAGACCGCTATTCGGTGTCGATTTCTTCACCACTGGGTAGTTCCGACCACTGTCTGGTGAAGTCTGTATCCGTCTACTCCCCGCCCGATCCTAGCCCAAGAGGCACCCAACGGGTATGGCGATACAGGTCAGCAGATTGGGATGGCATGCGATCTTTTTTCGCATGTTACCCTTGGCAGCCTACTTGCTTTTCTTCCACTGATGCTTCGTCGTGCGCGGACGCCGTGTCGGATGTGTTGCGGAGGGGAATGGAGTACTACATTCCGTTCTCTGACATAGCGAAATCTGGCGAAGCTCGGCCTTGGTTTGGTGCCGAGTGCAATCGCGCTAATGCGCTTAAGGACGCGGCGTACCTGGCATGGGTCGACGCTCGTAAGCGCAAAGCAAATGACGTGAGTCGGATGAAGAGAGCCTTCAACAGGGCTGCCAAGTCCTACAAGAAAGTGTTGCGGAGGGCTCGGTTTGACCACATTAGCCGAATAGGGAACAAACTTGCTTCATACCCAGCAGGTAGTAAGGCTTTTTGGTCCCTGGCTAAGTCGGTCGAATCGAACTTCTGCCGCCCCTCACTACCACCACTGCTGAGACCCGACGGGACGCTGGCCCACTCCGCTGAGGAGAAAGCGAACTTGTTTGCTTCTTTGTTTGCGGAATCTTCACGTCTGGATCCTGGTGGCGCGACGCCCCCTGCTTCTCCTGGTGGATGCGAGTCGAGTATGTCTAGCATTCGCATTCATCAGAAGGACGTCCGTAGGGTACTGCGTAACCTAGATGTGAACAAGGCTAGTGGTCCCGACGGGATACCGGCAATTGTTCTGAAGACTTGTGCGCCTGAGTTGTCTCCGATCTTGACACGCCTATTTCGCCTTTCGTTTGAGACTGGAAAAGTGCCGAAGGCTTGGAAGCAAGCTAACGTGCAGCGCGTGCCCAAGAAGGGTAGTCAAGCTGACCCGTCGAATTATAGACCCATCTCGGTAACGTCCATACTTTGTAAGACTATGGAACGCGTGCTGAATCATAAGCTCCTGACGTACCTAGAAGCGAATGATATTTTTAGTGACCGTCAATATGGGTTCCGCCGAAATCGGTCAACTGGGGATCTTCTAGCGTATGCCATTCACATCTGGAGTGAAGCCATAGAGAAGCACGGGAAGGCACTAGCGGTCTCCCTTGACATCTCGAAGGCCTTCGACAGGGTCTGGCACGATAGCCTTATTAGTAAGCTTCCTTCCTTCGGTCTGCCCGCCGGTTTGTGTGATTGGATCGCAGACTTCCTGAGGGATCGGTCTATCCGAGTGGTCATAGATGGCTGCTCGTCTGGACTGCTGGATATTAATGCCGGGGTTCCTCAGGGTTCAGTGCTTTCGGCAACACTGTTCTTGCTGCATATTAATGATCTGCTTAAACCCGGTACCTTTGGGTATGCAGACGACAGCACTGTTGCTGAAAGATACGTATCCGACGCACGAGCTGGTGGGTCGCAGATCCGGTCTCTCCGGGAGGCAATGGTTGAGCGCTTGAACGTGTCCTTACAGGCAGTCTCTGAATAAGGCGATGCCAATCTGGTCAAGTTCAATGCTGCTAAGACCCAAGCGTGTCTATTTTCCGCCAAAAGGAGCCAATTCCACCCAGCTCCATCTTTCCGAGGTTTAACCGTGCCGATAACCGACCAACTTGAGCTTCTTGGGGTTACATTAACATCTACTCTCAATTTTGGCCCTTACATAGAGGCTAAGGCTCAAGTGGCTGCAAAGAAGTTGGGGATTCTGGCAAAGGTGAAACGATACTTCACGCCGGAACAGCTGCTCAAACTCTATCAAGCGCAAGTTCGATCGTGTATGGAGTACTGCTCTCATCTTTGGGATGGATCTGCCAGATACCAACTTGATGCCCTTGAGACAATTGAAAAACGAGCCAAGAGGATCATCGGCAATGAGAGGCTTGTCGCGACGAAGCTCAAAAATTTCATCAGGTACAAGATTTTCTACGTTTGTTCCAGTTGCAAAAGAAAGTGTTACGATAAAATCAGTGAAGAAGTTGCTGAAAGGGCAGTTGTTGAAATAAAACAGAGACGACCACGAAGGCCTGTGTCGGATACTACAAGGCCGTCACGTGGTTCAAGTTACGAGTATAATATATCGACATGTTCTGGTAAATATCAAGTTTGCAAATTAGCATTTGCTAATATTCACGGCATTACCATCGACCGTATAAGACGATTGTGCTCCCTACTGTCTCAAGGAAAGGCACCTATTGATAAACGAGGACTGAATACACCCGGGATCGCGAAAGACGGAGCCCTAATACAAGCTGTGAAGCAACATATTGAGTCATTTCCCCAAAAGATATCACATTACGCTAGTCAAGAGTGCCATTATTTGGATGCTAGACTTAATGTTAAAATTATGCACTCAATGTTTCGAGCGAAACATCCATATTTGGATGTAAAATATTCCTTTTACATAAAAATTTTTAAGGAACAATTGGAACGAAGTTCCTTATCGCGCGTTGTGAAAGGGGGCTAGACGGAAAAAATTCTTACGAAAAGTTGTCACGACACTTTTTGCTATAGTAAGCTATTGTAAGCTGTGCGAATGGAATGGAATGGAATGGAGTGGAATGGAATGGAGTGGAATGAAATGGAGTGGAATGGAATGGAGTGGAATGAAATGGAGTGGGATGGAATGGAGTGGAATGAAATGGAATGGAATGGAGTGGAATGGAGTGGAATGGAGTGGAATGGAATGGAATAGAATTTCTCATCTCAATAGGGACTGATTGAGATGAGAAACAGTGGGTCATTAGTTGCCAACGATACGATACCATCTTAGGGAAAAGGATAAAGTCGTAAAACACAGTTATGTTTCTAGTTTTATTACAATTCGCGCGTTGAGAAAGGGGGCTAGACGGAAAAAATTAAGACCAAAAGTTGTAACGACACATTAAGACCAAAAGTTGTAACGACACTTTTTGCTATAGTTGTAAGCCATGCGGCGTAGGAACTTCGTTCCATCCGGGTGTCCCTTGACACCTCTCAAGTTTTTTCGCTTCGTTTTGGGCGACCCAAAGTAGATACCTGCTGTACTTGTGAAGAGTTGGAAGTGAAAATAAAAGTAAATTCTTGAATGACTCTGCTAAACGTGTGCCAGTGGCAGAAAAAATGGTACATTTACGACGTGCAAACAAATTTTATAAATAAATTAAATCTGTTACGGAGCTAGTACAAAATGAATCCGGAAAGAATGGAGCCATTTGCATAGATTACATGCAAAATATTAGCCTTCCCTTTATACCAGTGCAAGAAACTCAAACTAACTGTAAGTGTTTGCTGCATTCACAACCTAAAAGATAACAGTGCCCACTTCATAGTGTATCACGAAGGAGTTGGAGGTAAAGGGCCTAACGAAGTAAGCACATTTCTTCATCAATATTTGAAAGAAAATATGGGTGATGTTAAGCACTTGCATGTGTTTACTGATGGCTGTGGTGGACAAAATAAAAACCACACGATCGTAAGAGCTTTATCGGCGTTGTTGTCGCTCGGAATGTTTAAGACCATCGAGCAGTATTTTCCGATTCGAGGTCACTCGTTTTTACCTTGCGATCGAGACTTCGCCGTCTTGAAAAGAAAAATAAGACGAACTGATCGGATCTACACAGTGAAGGAAGTTGCAGCATTGATTCTAAGTTCAACGGCGAAAAACATTTTCTTGGTCTCATTGCCTTCGTCCTATGATATAATAGACTACAAAAAGTGGTGGCCAAAATTTTACAAAAAGAATATGCTCGCGGTTGAATCAGCTGGTAGACACATACCCAAAGAACAGAAAGTGTCATTCAAGATCAGCCAATATTGCTACTTTCGCTATTCTCACGAAAGAGATGGATTAGTGGTCGTAAGGGACTTTATTGATGGTCTGATTGAACATTCTTTCAATCTTAGGAATGCAAATAAAGAGAGACTTGTTTTGCCAACCAACAAAGCGTATCCAGAGGGTCAAATACCAATTAATAAAAAGAAAATGGAAGATTTAAATAAACTTAAAAGTTACTTGCCTCAAGATAAAGAAGTACAGGACTTTTACGAAAAAATATACGCATGGCCGGTCACAGATCGCGATACAAATGAGACTTTGGCCTAAGCAATTAATTATTCAATTATTCAGAAGATAATTATTGCTTTATAATGTTGGCTGATTAAAATTTCATGATATTTAAACCTATGAAACGGGTTTCATTTTGTTTATTGGAGAAAGCCCTTAAGTCAACGACATTCCGGCGCTATTTATTCCATGACAAAACAAAATTTTAAGAAAAAAGCATCAATTTATATAGATATCACTTCAACCATTTAAACTAAATACAAAACACATCCACTTCCATATATTTTTTTTTTGACGTAGAGGTTTTTTTCGTTTCCTGTCAAGTTAGGGTCTGTTGACTTATGGGGTTTCTCAAATAAACTATTCAATTACTCGCTGGAGTAGCCTAGCTGATACGTTACAACGATTTTTGAAACTGCGAAATTGCATAGCTAAAGCGCTTATTGATGTAAAATCTCAAATATTTTTTTCTGAAGAAGAGTGGGAAGAAATCGAGCAATTGCATGAAATACTGGACGTGATCAAGACTGTATTAGAAGCATTATGCCGACGAGATGCCACATTACTAACAGCTGATGTTGCGATCAAATTTGCTCTGAAAAAATTGGGAGATTAATAATAATCTGAGCAAAAAAATGATGACAGTTTTAAAGAAACGATACAGCGAACGACGTTTAGTAGAAGCGGCAACGCTAAGTTATTTGCACAACCCTGAAAAATATTTTGAAGATAGAAATGATGAAGATATAACAGTATTTTTGCGTCCAAGCAGTGATGAAATGTGCAATAACATAATAGCACTCCTAAAGCGCGTAAATCCTCCTCCTCCGACACCACAAGACCAAGGTTCATCATCTATTCAAAATGAAGAGGAAGACCATTCTGAAGTACTAATAGATGGGTTATCATCAAACAAAGAAAAGCTAGACGCCGAATTACAAAAGGCTACAAACCAGAATCGTGTGCTTGCAAACGACGATGATTTTAATAGTAACACTACTGTGAAATTCGAAATGGCACTTTTTGAGAACGGAGGCAATCGCGGGCGGTATTTGTCACAAGTACGAGGGTGCGTTTTTAAGTTCGCGGAATGGGAGGGTAGATGATAAAAATAGGTCATTATCGAGGTGGTCACGACTTCAGCCACTCAATATTAGTATAAATACCAGGTTTTGTCTTAATTGGGTCATTAGTCTTTGAACTATCGTCAAGCAAACAACTCAATCGGGAAGAAAGTGTGCATTATGGAAAAAATCGAGTACCGTGCCGTAATAAAGTTCCTTACCAAGCAAGGAAAGTCAGTTCAAAACATACTGGAAGAGATGGAATCCGTTTACGGGGACTCTTGCCCGGGTAAAACCATGATTTACAAGTGGCATTGTCTTTTTAAACAAGGCAGGACCTCACTTGAAGACGACCCGCGGCCCGGACGGGCGATCGAGGTGACTACTCCGGAAATCATTAAAAATGTCGAAAAAATAATATTGGAAGATGCCAGACTAAAGAAGAAACAGCTTGCAGAAATGGTTGGAGTATCGGATACAACTATTTTCAAAATTCTACACGATCATCTTGGCATGACAGTGCAAGATGGGTGCCAAGAATGCTCACGCCGCCTCAGAAACAACGCCGCGTGGAGTGTTCTCGCACGTTTTTGGACCTCTGTAACGAAGATAAGGATAGACTATTGAGTCGAATTGTTACTGGAGATGAAACTTGTGTTCATCATTATGAGCCTGAGTCAAAACAGGACTCTATGCAGTGGCACAAAAAAGGTACACCACCACCCAAGAAGTTTAAAGTGTCACAATCGGCTGGGAAAATCATGGCAACAGTGTTTTGGGATTCGGAAGGGATTCTGTTGACCGATTATAAAGATAAAGGCGTTTCTATAACCGGAGAATACTATGCTTCTATCCTCGAGAGGTTGAAAGAAAGTATTAAAGAAAAAAGGAGGGGAAAATTGACCAAAGGTGTCCTTCTTCTTCACGACAACGTGCCTGTTCACAAGAGCCGTGTTGCGTTGGCTGCCCTGCATAAGGTGGGCTTCGATATTTTAGACCATCCACCCTACAGCCCAGACCTGGCTCCCAGTGATTATTACCTCTTTCCAAATCTGAAAAATGAACTTCGTGGAAAGAAATTTTCAACTGATGAAGAAGTGAAGGACGCGGTTTCAGCTTATTTTTGGACAAAGACAAAACATTTTTTTATGAAGGTGGTATACATAAGCTAATTGAAAGATCTGAAAAATGTATTAGGGTAGCAGGTGAATATATTGAAAAAGAAAAATAATTTAGTATTTTTATTTTCACTCCTTGCCCTCCATTCCGCGAACTTAAAAACGCCCCCTCGTATATGACCATCTTTTATCGATTCCACCTACCAGCGTCGAACCCGAGAGGGTTTTTTCCTCGGCAGGATTGCTGTGTAACAAAATTAGATCACGTTTAAGTGATAAAAGTTTAGACTCACTAATATTTCTTAGAACCTATTACAAAGAACAAAGAGCTCTCAAAAGTAAATAATTTTATGTATTGTTCAATTTCAAACATAAGCTTTTTACTGTTAAATTATAGTTTGTTAATTTTTATTACCTAATATATCAGGGGTATAGTATCAAAACTAGCTACGTCCATAATTTTTCAAAATTCATATTTTAATGGTAACATTTTAGTTTTGAGATAACATTTCATAGAAAAAAAACATTTGGCATCAAACTTGGCTCTGTCCCGAATTATTTTAATTTAAAAAATAAGGTTGGTAGCAAATCTGGTTACGTCCACAAAAGTTTAGAATCAAAGCTGGTTACACTGACGCTAGCCAATAGGAGCGCTCCATTCGAATCGAAACTGTCATGGCCGCCTACTGCATTTCATTGTTTTTTAGTCGTCACAAGCCCTGTTTTAAGCCATTTTAAATAAAAATTCTTTTGTTTTCGTGTGTTTTCTAACGTTTTTAGCAAGATGGATGTTTTTCCTATGCCTGTGAATAAAAACCAGGCACGAAAACGAACTGCACAGCCACAAAATTGGAAGGCGAATAAGGCGAAGAAAGTGAGGTAAGTTAGTATTTTGCCAGGGCCGAACTTAGGTACGTGCAGTCGGCTAAAGTGATTTCTGTAACAAAGTTTTAATATACTTATAGGATTTTCGCCTTTGCAAGTCACTTGGCTAATTATCATTTCATTTTTACCATAAAGTATAAGCATTTCATCTCCCTTCTCTCTCTTAGAGAGGAGGCCTGTGTCCCAGCCGTGGGAACATTAAAAGGCTGATGATGATGATGATGATGATTCTATCATAACAACCGAACCGATTTACCTACGTAGCGGGCAGCTAGTGATGCGTTACTGATATTAGGAACTTGTATTTAATGCATAGGTAAAGAGTGTAGGTACCTACTTACCTTCAATCAATTCAAATTATTTTTTCAGGTATTCTGCGAAGACTTTGCCAAGAATACCACATTGTGAACATAAAGGCAAGGTCTTTGAGTGCAATAAAGTGACAGGCACGATATTACGAAAGTTCCATATAGCTTTTTATAAGGACCCTGTGAAAGTAAGCCAAGATGCCATCATATTGAAATGCTGTCGGAACTTTCTTCCCACTGCCACTAAAACTGCGCTTGCACAGTCTCTTCTGTTTCCCATCCTTAACTATGCTGATGTCAGTTATCTCGATCTTACTCAGGCGCAACTAGATAAACTTGAGCGTCTTCAAAACCTTTGCATAAGATTTATATTTGGCCTGCGCAAATATGATCACATTTCTGAATTTCGCACAAAGCTCAAGTGGCTTCCCATACGTCTTCGCCGGGATTCTCATATTTTATTTATGCTCTACAGTATTCTGTTCAATCCTACAACCCCCTCTTATCTTAAAGAACGCTTCAAGTTCCTTCATGACACACATAATAAATGTCTAAGGTCGTCGGAAAACTTGAGATTAGAGATGCCGATGCACTCCACCAGCTTCTACGACAAATCTTTTACGGTTCAAGCGGTGCGGTTATGGAATGCTTTGCCCGTATCAGTAAGACGTGCTCAATCTTTGTCCATTTTCAAAACAATGGTCGAAAATCACTACCTTTCTGTTTGATCGTTATCACTCGATTCCTATGCTTTTTATTTATTTGTAACATAATTATAATTGTATATATTTATCTATTATGTATTTATTTATATAATTCGTACACCTAAGACTACCTGCAGTACTGTATTTCCGTTATCGTTAAAATCCATCCAAAGGTTGTCTTGAAAAGATCGCTTTTAGCGATAAGGCCGCCCATTGTGTCACCCTATGTAATGTTTTCTTCATCTATCTTTTCTGTAACTTATATGGTGTACATAATAAAGAGTATTCTATTCTATTCTATTCTGTCAAGCCATACCAATTCGCAGAAAAAGGCCTAGGACACTGAGACTCGATCCTGTGACTGGGGTTCAGAAAGCTTAATCTACCAAGCAATTTACTATAAAATACCATATAATAGTCGATAAGCGATCTATAACTGTTTGCCAAAAGATGTTTTTAGCAGCACTTTACTTGAAAAAAGGGCGCGTAACAAATTTAGTTCAAAAATCTTTTGTTTATGGCGATTTTCCAGTAGAAAAAAGAGGTGGTGATCGTAAAACCAATCTGTTTAAAGATATAAGGTCATCAACTCATCAATACATGCATTTATTCGTAAGCTCAAGTGTTCGGAACCACACTACTGCCGAAACCAAACATCAGTCCGCAAATATTTACCAAGTGATCTGAATATCAGAAAACTGTACAAATCTGAATGTCCAGCTCCTACAAAAGAGTCATACTTTAGGCACATTTTTAATACAGAGTATAATTTGGGATTTGGCAGTCCTTACACAGATATGTGCTCTACATGCCTACAACTACTAGAGAAGATAAAAACACAAAAAGATGAGAAGAAGAATAGAGAGTTGAAAAGAGAGTTCATAGCTTGAGGGCAAAAGCATTCTATATGCTATTGAAGACTGAAGAAGAAGGTGTGAAAATAATATCTTACGATTGCCAAAAAAACATGGCCCTGCCTAAAGTACCGGACCAATCAAGTTACTACAGCAGGCAACTGTATTTATATAATTTCACCCTTGTTGAAGGAACTTCTAAGATGCCACTGAATAAGAACAACGTTTTCGCAAATGTGTGGACAGAAAATACTTTTTCTAAAAATTCCAACACCATTGCATCGGCTGTTTACAACCATTTGAACAAAACTGATCTCACCAATATAACTACCATAAGATTGGTCTCCGATGGCTGTGGAGGCCAAAATAAAAATTCCACCATAATCACAATGTGCTGCAAATGGCTGTTGGAACACCCCATGATCAAAAAAATGGAACTCGTATTTCCAGTTACTGGACATTCCTACCTACCAGCAGATAGAGTATTCGGAAATAGTGAACAGGTGTTTCGTAGGATGGACACAATAATAACTCCAAACCAATATATAGATATAATTTCAAAACAGTCAACTATTGTGAAAGTAGGTGAAGATTTCACTGTGTACGATTTCAAAAAGGAAGCCGAAACAGTATTGAAACCTCCGGGACAGTGGAAAGTACAATTTTCCCAATGCAAAAGATTCTACTTGAAACGATCGAAGCGGATCGGTAATGTGTTGGTCCAGTTGGAGAGATTTTATAAAAGTCAGTCTGGGACATATGAAAATGTTTGCCGAAAAAACAAAACTATGAGCATGATTGCTCCTAGCGAAATAAGACCAAATGTGCCTGTGAAGGCATTAAAACTGAGGGACGTGAAAACCTTGCTTTCAAAGCATTTTGGAGAAAACTGGCAAAGCTTGGAAGAGTTAAGTTTCTATTCAAATGTTATAAACACTGTTGAAGTTTTACCTGAAAACGAAAATGATACTGAAGATTTAGAGTGTGAGCCAAGAGAAGAACCACCGCTTTTGATTGTGTAGTTAATTATCGGTATGATACATAAAGTAGGCTTTTTAATTTGAGTTAGTAGGTAATAATTTCTTTTTTTTTTCATTTGGTCTCGACTCTCACTTAACATCAGGAGTAGCGGAATTATGTCTTAGTATAATCAGATAAATTTTTAAAAAACGATAAAACACTGTATTTTTAATTTTTATTGTTACTTCACTTTACTGACTCGAATTAAAAATCCAACTTTAGTTACCTATATAATAAATAATTATACTTAGATCAAGACTTTCTTTTAATTTAATCTCTGTATAGTATATTTTTTCTATACGGAACTAACTCTATTAGATTTTGACAAATAAAATATGCTTTGGCCCTAGTTTACTGAATCCAGCCCTGAGATTAGTTTAGAAACAAACTTGGTTAGGTCCCGAAAAGCTGGGATCAAAGATGGCTATGTCCATAGCTTGGGATCGAAACCGGTTATGTCCAACAGTTTTATTCAATTTAACGTATATTTTTACTTTACGGGTCTCCTGAATGCAAGTCATAATTAATATTTGTAAAGTAGTTACTTTATAGCTCAGTTGTTCCCAAAAAAATTAAGAAGATTTTTTCCGTCCTGTAAAATTTCTTTCGATGGACGTAACTAGTTTTGATCTCACACCCCTGATATGTGGAATAGTGAATAAAATGGCCTAAAAATAGACGAAACTTGATTAATGTTACAGTAGCTGATTTTCTCCACTTAAAATAAAACTGCCGTGCGATTCTGTAAACATCCACGGTGACGTGGGCACGACGTGAGCTGTCAACCTATAGATTGATCCTTTTCATTAGGTGGAATGTCGTCTAGAACGTCGCGCGTCGCCTAGATTTTTACGGTGAGATAATTACAGAATCGCACGCCAGATCTCATAATCTCCTTGTTACCACAAGACTTTTTATATGATACTGAAGTGAACTGTGATTATTTAAATAGTATCTTAAGATTGTTAAGTAGATTTTTGAAGATTCTGTTTAAGTTAAACTTAAGATATTACCTTTATTACATTTAAAAAAGAAAATATTTAAGGAGGAACTGATTATAAATCTATAAAAGACTGATTATAATGTTATAATTATGTAGGCAAAGAGACGTTTCAAAGTCATATTATAACTGTGACAATAAAACACAACTAGATTTAAGATACACGGACAAATATTAAAATATTAATGATTAGGATAAGTGAACTTACAAGATCTCAGTTTACATGATTTTTTAAAAGTTTCTAAAAATTTTGTTGATTTTTTAAAAGTATTTTTATGCTTCAATAGCACTCGTTTATTTATAAGGCTAAGAATTTCAGTTGGTTGTGTGATTTTTATTAGAATAAATATTCTGCCTTAAAGTTATCTTACTCTAATTTATTTTTATAATCCTGAGAGATTTGAAATTTAAATGCTAAAAAGCATTTAAATATCAAATCTCTCATAACAAAAAACAAAAAAGTCCCGAAAATCCCGGTTTGTCCCGGTTCCTAAACGTACAATCCCGATATTCCCGATTCCTCAAAATAGAACCGGTTCTCGATTCCCTAAAGAAAAGGAAGCAAATTTTGGATGAAAAGCGTGCAGGTAACCCACTTATATTTCAAAAACCTGTCGAACACATACTATGTACAGCTACGAATATCGAAAACTATATTGCAGACTGTGATACTCCGACCAGTCTTAGAACCTGTCGCTAGCTCATCAGGTCTTCCGGAAGTTGTTAACCCTTAAATGTTTGGAGGTACACATGCAAATAAAACTCGTGGATATCGGAAATGGTTTCTATTCGTTACTATTTGCAATACACAATATATATAATGAGAGCTCACGCTCGCTGGCTCGAATGTTCAGTGCTTGCTGTGTCAATTTACACTCTGGCGGCAGACTTATGTCTGGCGCCGGAAACATTTGGTGTTGCCACCCAAAATATTGTTAACGGTGTTGCGACATAATACGCCACAACCACCCCCCTACGGAGAAAATAACAAACAAACTGCAAGAACAGAGATTTTATATTATAAATATAATATTATTTCCCGATAAATAGTATAATGGCGGCCCCTGGTCCATCGCGTATGGATACTGATTTAGATGATATGAAGGAGCGTGACAATGAAATTGATAAATTGATGAACATTTTAGATATAATCTTAAATGAAAGAGGTGCGGAAAATCAAACAAAACTCTGTGCGGATCTGAACAAATTCATTTTTGACATTGATCTATCTGATGAGATTTCAGGATTCTTAATGACTGTTTTTACATGCTTGCGTAAAGAAGAGAATGATAAACCTGGGCATTTACGCTTTATGGAGTATACCGCTAACGTGGGAGGCGTTGAAATGTCCGTAAAGTCCGTAGTTGAAAAAATTAGGGCTAAAAATATCAAGATAAATTTCTTAATCTGTACACCGATTGTTGAAATAATCACCTTGTTTAGGTCCTTCTACGACGAAGTGAGAACAGGAGTAACCAGATTTAAAGTCAGGGACTCTGTGGCAAAACGTGGGGTTAAACGGACAAAAGATGGTAAGATGATATCTGTTACAAAGAAGCAAGAAAACACTCAAAATATATCACAATACGGATTGACAAATCAGCATATTTCCCTCCTACAAGGGGTTACACTTGCGCCTGAAAGAAGAACTGGAATTTTAAGGAGTGTAGGTCCATTGACTCAAGCTATCCTGTTAGTTATGGAAGACAAGTTCTTTGATAAGCTTAGATCAGCGCTTTCTAACAGTTTACAAATGCTCCCAATGGCAGCTGAAATCATAACAGCATTGAAAGAAGCAAACCATCCCGGTAATGTCTCTGGAGTACTTAAAGAGCTGGGAGATATCTTACTTTTGACAACTGCACGTTCAACACAGAAAGTTTATCTCCCACTATTAGTGTTCGCATCTCTTTGGAAATATAGGGGAAACACGCAGTGGAGTTTTACTGGCGCTCCGATGATAAAGTTTTACAGTGACTTCATCCAAACTAACAAGGTTGTCTTCAGAATGAGGAGTGGTGCAGACCCTATTAAAACATCTGAAGTGGTTTTCCACGCAATCTTTGGAACATACTTAGAGAATCTTAATGTTTTGGAGAAAATAACGAATAGACCTAAATGGCATAATAGGAAAGAAGTGAACAGCGTTTTCCAAAACAGAGCCGAAAAATCACAAATATCATTCAGCCCTATAACGTTTAAATATGTTTCTAAGATGGCACAGGCTTTAATGACTAAATCATTGGGAAACATTGACCCTATGTCCATAGGCAGACCCTCATTCACAGGTTTTAGAAAAAGGCACTTTACTCAAGAGTTTTTAACTTACATTACTACGGGTAAGAGCGCACTAAACTTTACAAGCGAACCTACTCAACTGCAGTATGCGCTCAAGAAATGAAAAGATGAATTGGTCACAGAAAAGGATAAACTTATGAAGGCGGGAACAAGTAAGTGGGAGACGAAGAACAATGAAGGGATTTGGGAAAAGTGTGACTTTGAGGTTGAAGAAGGCAACGATTATTTCTATGGGAATTAATTTTAATATTGCTTACATATTAAATTTATATTGTGTTCCATGTTATACTTTTATTTTGTAATCATTATTTTTGTAATTATAAAAAAAACCCACAACACGGTGCATTACATCAAGACGACCGACGGCCCACCCGTGGTGTCTAAGCCGCGCCGCCTCGCGCCGTGTTGTGGGTTTTTTTTTTTTTTTTTTTTTATAATTACCAAAATAATTATTACAAAATATGAAGGCACGGCGGAGACCAAGAATGAGTGTAAAGGTATGACAGCCACGAAAAACCAATACGAAAAATATGTAAACAAACATGAACATGTGTAAAAATAAAGATAAAAATGCTATTGTTATTTACATTTGAAACCACCGAGCACAAAGTTAGTTTTTTTAGTAAGATGCACATGCAGGCACTAATTATTTAGGGGAAAGTTAATCGTATTTTCAAGTCTTCAAAATCCCGCGTTGCGATGACATTGGCGTATCGGGCCGACGCGACAGTTCAATCATTCATTCGATCATAAATCGGGAAGTTCCGCTACTCCCCGATAGGTTGCGCATGGCGTCGAGATAGGTAGCGTCTTGATGGAGTTCCGTTTCCGGGTCGATGGCCTCGGAACATTCAAAAAACGAAAATGATGCGTAGGATGTACGTAAGATGATGAAAACTGCTTGCGAATGATGCACTAAATAACACAAACTTGCTGCAATCCGTTGTTGCGCCTTCTGACTTACGCAGAGGCCGGTGTGAGCAGTTAGGTAGGTACCTAGGTATCTACTCGGCAACTTCGTTCAGCGAATTTCCCGGCGGTAAGTGGTAAAACCAGCCTGGAAAACGTTGCGGCGTAGTCGGATTGGGCAGGCTGAAGATCTCAGCGTGGCTCACTGCTGAAGTCCGGTTCCACGTTCACTGCTGTAGGTACCTCCTCGCTGTATAGTTGCGTCTCGATCACGTCGGGGTCACCAACTTGGAGGTACACACGCAAATAAAACTCGTGGATATCGGAAATGGTTTCTATTCGTTACTATTTGCAATACACAATATATATAATGAGAGCTCACGCTCGCTGGCTCGAATGTTCAGTGCTTGCTGTGTCAATTTACACTCTGGCGGCAGACTTATGTCTGGCGCCGGAAACATTTGGTGTTGCCACCCAAAATATTGTTAACGGTGTTGCGACATAATACGCCACAAATGCATAGCGATGTAGATCTGCATCGTATGTTTAAAACCTCATATCACTTTATGTAGCGACATTGCAGACGTTTTTTTTTTTTAAATTTTAATTTTAGCAAAACCGTTTTATCGTTTCCGAACGTAAGTAAAAACTTTGACAATTTATTCTTTTATCTGTGACAATTTTCATTGTTGACGCGCAATCTGAATAACATTTCATTTCGGCGTGTGTTATGAATTACGATTATATCAAATAAAAGTGAGAAAAACGTACAAGAAAAATTGTTTTTGGATAGAAACAAGGTAAGAGTAACAAATAATATTTATATTTTTCAATATATTGATAAAGTTATGTAAGAAAAATGCATTTTTTTTTTGTGATGTAGAAGTACATCAGTATGCAAAATCGGTTTACCTAAGTTTACTAAACCTAAAGTTAATATGTGATATTATACACATATTTATCAGTATTTTTTAAGTAATTGTGTCGGTTAGAAACAAAACTGGTCAAATCCAAATATTAAGGTTTTGGAACACAGTACACCATTTTTTTCTATGAAAATTTTTGTGTTTGCTACCTGTTTCAAAAAGAGTCAAATCCAAACCAACTCGTAGAAAAATCAATTCGAAATGACAGCTCAGTATTAAAAAGAGTCAAATCCTTTAAGGTGAATGCTCCAGGGTAGCCCGCGAAATTCAAATACTTTTATGTTTTTTGCAATTTGCCGGTCAGTGTGAAGCTTTATGTGGACCAAATGCGATCTGCGACCGTAACGCGTATTTATCTAAAGAATTATAACCATTTTAATCATCAATGTAGCCCTCTAAGTTCATGTAGTTCGAAAGAATGATTATTTCTGAAATATTCATTCTTTCGAACTACATGAACATAAAGATATTAAGGCATCTTACTTCGGCTACCCTGGAGCATCCACCTTAAAGCTTAGAAACGAAAGCGGTCTAATCCGCGTAGCCAATCAGAAGCCAGAACTATGTATGAAAATGACAGCCGACCGGCTGCCATTTTGCGGAGTGACGAGCGCATAGATCGTGGTTTTGTGCATGCGTCGCCGTTTTTTATTAAAAGTTAGTGTTAAATTACAGTATAATGGATAATTTAATAAAGGAAACTACTCCCCAGTTGTCACGGAAAAGGACACAACAAAAAGCGGATTGGAAATGCAACAAATTGAAGAAGGAAAGGTATGTTTGTACTGCTTTGATTACTCACGCTGCCTTTCATGGTCAGGGGTGCTAAACATGTGGTAATTTTATTTGGGTGCTAATTAAGGCAGCTTCTTTAAAATGTCATTCTCGTCTGCAAATATATTTAGTTGTCTAATGAATTAATAGGTCAGCGACAAACTTTTAGCGTCTAATAAATGGTTTATAAGCGACCATATATTGTAAAACAAGCTACTGTTAATATGACGCAACATGGTGATAATTCTTAAGCAACTAAATTTGTGATATGTCTACTCATTGCCAGCTTCTAATAAGTGTATCAACTTCATCTATAAAATAATATCAACGTACTCTAATTTCATAGAGTCACCGTTATTTTTATATAACCTAACCTAACTCGGTAGCTCGGAGTCATATTAATTTACGCTCGTAAATTGACGCTGGTTTCTTGATATTTTGTTGGAATAGTAAAGATGATGAATTAATATAATTGAAGCTGTTCTATTAGCTCGTCGCTCACACATAGAAAAAGACGCTAGGTTGCAGGTGCTAAAGAAAACTTTTGTTGCCGCACATATAATTTCCCATTTTATTTTGGATCACCTACTGAATAATTTACTATTTTCTTGCAATTTGTTTGTTTTTTTACTTAGATTTATTTATTTATATTTTTATTTTAGATGGCATGAAGTATTTTTTATCTGACTACTGTGAAGCCTAAAAGGAGGGTTTTGTGTAGTCAGTATAATAGTTTTGAGTGTTGAAAGTGCTTTTTTTTTGTAATAGGTATTTATTTATTTATTATTGTTTTTATTTTAGGTACACTCCAAAAGAGCCACCAAATTTAAGACTTCCATGTGACCACTACACCAAAGCATACAGGTGCACTTCATTGAGTCATGCTGATATAATAGCATTTAATAAAGCTTTCTACAAAAAACCGGACAAAATTTATCAGGATAATTTTATAATTAATCATACGAAAGTTACTACTACTACTCAGCGACATAGGACAGTAAATCAACGTGGGAATAAAAAGAAATGGCTGTAACGTACTTTGCACGACGACACAATGTCTTGATTCCAATTTGCAAACGCACGTTTCTTTCTATTTTAGCTTTAAAGAAAGGAAGAGTGACAGGTGTAATTAATCGACATTTCAAAGCCATGGGTGAATCTGCACAAGAGAATAGAGGAGGCTCGCGTAAAACTCTAAAATATGCACCTAAGAGGGAAGCTGTCAAAGACTTTATCAAAAAGCTTGAGCCCTTAGAAATACATTACTGTAGAAGTAAAATAAAAAGTAGACAGTATTTGTCATCGGAGCTCAGCATTAAGAGTGTTCTCGGTAAAAAATTTAAATAATCACAAATTCCGCGCTTTTTAAAGTTAAATTACTCCATTTTGCCTGGAATTTGTAAAAAACTAATTTTAGTACCACATTAAGCATATCTTTAAATTGTATTTGTATAGAATAAAACATTGAATAATGAGAAAAAATATCAAAATTAAAGCTTATTTTAAACACATGTTTTTGAAATTTTGCAAGAAGGCTGAATTTCGGAATGAAATTATGAATCAACAATGAGTCGTGGAAGTCTGGAAAAAATCGTGGCGAAAGGCAACATACTGTTCATGTTATTGCATAAAATAGAAAAGTAATTTTAATTCATAAAGTCCCTAAAAAAAACATTTCCGTAACTAAAATTTTGCATCCTAAAACATCATTTTTATATTTTATTACGGCTGAAATAACTAAAAAAAATACACTATTTCTAAGTGGAGTTCAGGCAAATAGAAAACAGAAAAAAAAAAAATACATTAAATTAGTATATCGACAATATAAAATTCCAAAGTTACTAATAAATAACGCAGAGCGGAGCGGTGTCGGCCAGTCGCGCTGTGGCGCTCTCTGAGGTAGGACCTATGTCGCTCACGCTGCCGCGTTGACAATAAAAATAAGTAGTTGCACCGGGGATTCATACTACGCCTAACCAGTTTTGATCCGTAAGTGGCTTTTTTATAGAATATTAGTTTTGGCTTGATTCATTCGAATTTACAAACGAACTAATGTAGTGTGTTTTTATATTTACTTAATGCTTTTATGTTTTAGGTGATGGGCCGAAAAAGTAAACTCTATTACGGTGACAGTGGAGGTAAACGAAAAATTGAGTGCACCAACCATCTCCTCCGCAATTACAACGGAAAAAATTTATTATTGAAAGGTGATACTTCCATACCTCTCTCGGAGCGTAAATTATTAACACCGGAACGTTTGACTCGACTGAGAACAGCAGTCAGATCTTCAGTACGGCACTGGCAAATATAAAATTTAACGGAATCAGATAGAATAATAAAAATACAGAGAGATATTCTAAACAGCGTCAAACACATCTTCGGAGAGGGTCTACCTTTTATAGCAGAACTTTTTAGGTCATAATATTGTTTTGCATAACAACGGATAGCATAAACTTCATTTCGCAGAAAATCATTTCGCATACACTCAGTTGTCATACATTCAAAACTCATAATTTTGTTAGTCAGAATCATCTTTAGGCATAATGTTTATATCCATAATAATTAAAAAGCAGAACCATCATATCGCAGAAAATTCACAGTCAGAATCGTCTTTTGGCATACATTTTATATCGATAGTCATTAAAAGGCAGAACTGTTTTTTTCGCCACACACATAACCACCACCTAACCTAAATTCTAATTACAAAAATATTGTCGGCTTGGATGCATGTAGCATGCAAACAGGCATACAACATGCAAGCAGGCATGCAACATGCAGCATGCATGTAGCATGCAAGCAGGCATGCAACATGCAGCATGCATGCAGCATGCAAGCAGGCATGCAACATGCAGCATGCAAGCAGGCATGCAGCATGCAAGCAGGCATGCAACATGCAGCAAGCATTGTTTCTGTCACGGCTCCGGCGCTGCGGGGTTTGGGCGGCGCCACGCGAGCTTATCGTCACAGATGGTTTTAACGCTCGCCTTCCCCTCCGCGCCTACGCAGGTTTAAATTACACTCTAGGGGTAGGGCAGGCAAGACTGTGTAAAGTCGGTTTCGCAGCGATTCGTTTCTGTCACAAAATTTTGCAGCACAACGTATTGACTTTTTATGACACAAATTTAATTTAATATTGAAAATGCTACCAATACATGCTATATTTAGAACATTCTATGTCACTTTTGCAGACCATTCGATTTTAAATACATTGCACGTAGGTTATCTAACCATTCGACAGCATAAATTTACTTTATTTAAATTATCAGTTTTATTCTATATATTATAAGTTTTTGATGTTTAGAACACTAATTTTTACAAGAAGATACATCTATTTTAATTTTTGATGTTCAAATATGCACCCATACCAAATAATCGTATCTCTAAATAAATGTTATGCTAAACAAAATTATGCATAATATTAATTATGCGAAACAAAATTCTGCCAAGATAAAAGTATGCCATTGTAAATTCGGACACGTAAATATTCTGCCAAACAAAAGTTATGCTAAATAATTTTTATGCCTTAAAAATATTCGATTAAATAAGATTATGCCATGTGAGTTATGCCAAATAAAAATCGGAGTATCAAGATTCTGCCAAATAGAAGGAACCCCTTCGGAGATCACAGCGAATGTGACATTTATTACTGCACCGAAGAGAGAAAAAAAGAAATAAACCAAACACTCCAAGCAAAAACATTGATGTTAAAACTTCAACGAAATACCTCTCAGCTGGCTTATCATTCTCGTAGTCTACTTCATAACTTTACCACAAACCGTGCAGAGCAGTATAACAGCATAGTAGCAAAAACTGTAGGTGGAAAACGTATTAATTTTTCTCTAAAAGATTCTTACTCCGTCCGTTGTCATGCCGCTGTTGTCAGTTTTAACACAGGCAAACCTCAAACTAACTTCTACAAATCTGCCTACCAGAAAAGTCCAGGTCAATCCCTAAAACGATTAGAACAAAAGCGTTTTTCAATCAATCAAAATCGGAAACGCAAAATACCTCGACGAAAAATCAACTTTAGCGCAGGTCCCGTAACTAAAGTAGATTATGGAAACGTATATCAAAAGCCTGACATGGACCCAGACGATTTCAAGCAGGCACAGATAGATTTCCTAGAAAATTTAAAAAATCAGGCTTTAAATCGGCATGACATTGAACGAGATACAATTCTCCAGGCTGAGAGTGCCTTGTGGCTTGAGCTGAGAAGATGTATTTTAACTGCTTCCAATTTTGCCGAAATTTGTAAGCGACGCCCGAATTTGAATTCAGCACCACTTGTCAAATCCATATGGATATTCCTTGGACCATGTAGCGTCAGTAAAATATGGCAAAGAAAATGAAGGAAAGGCTATTGAGCAACTCGCCATTCAAGAGGACATAACCATCCAAAAATGTGGTCTTTTTATCGATGAGACCTATTGCTTTTTAGGTGCTTCGCCAAATGGACTTTATAAAGAAGGAATCATAGAAGTAAAATGTCCCATTTCCATACGCGGAATCGACCCTGATGCAGCAATCCGGCAAAAAAAACTTAAATGTTTTTTATTTGATGGTGATAACCTCATTATGAACACCAACCATGACTGGTACTACCAAGTTCAGGGCCAACTAAATATTGCAAATAAAAGAGTGTGTTTGTTTGCGGTGTACACTGGTCCTGAATTTCCAATGAAAGTATTAAAAATTTATAAAGACGATCAATTTTGGAAAGAAAAAATGATCCCTCGTTTGAAATTTTTTTATTATGAGTGCGTTCTTCCCGAAATAATTAATTCGAGAAAAAGTCGATTAATGCCACTGAGGGAAAATATTTTATAATTATACAGTTTTTTTATATTAAATGTTTTACTTAACAAACTTTGAGACCTCATCCTATGCGCAAAAACGAAAAAAACTATAAACCCCGTCCATTCCCGTCCCGTTCGTTTTATAATTCGAGTTACTAAAATTACATTTACAAACGTAAAAAAATAATATAACTTTGCTTGTATAAAATCCTCTGTTGATTAAAATTCGATACTGGTGGTTACACAAGGATACTCAAATCCTCTAATTTAAATAAACGATACATTAATTACAACATTTTAGTTGTTTCTTCAAATAAATAAATGTTGCGTGAAGAGGATTTTATGCGAGAAATGTTTTACTTTATGGAAAGGCAAAAAAATGTGTGTATTTCAATATTCAAAGGATCAAAACGGGTTGGTCGTTCATAAAATTCGCAATGTGCACCAAGCGCGCGTGTGTGCCGTGCGGATACACACAGACACATCGAGAGCTTGTCTATACCTAAATTACGGGCGGCCCGTTTACCGAGAACGCTCTTAATAAACTTTATAAAATGTTTATCGCAGAAACCGCGGATGAACATAAAGATATTAAGGCATCTTACTTCAGAGAAATTTTCAAAACCGAATTTAACATAGGTTTTGGATCCCCTCGCACAGACATGTGCTCCACTTGCATAGTTTTACAAGAACGACTAAAACATGAAAAAAACAATGAGGTAAAAAATCAATTAATGATTGAGAGCAGAATTCATAAATTAAGAGCCAAAGCGTTTTATCGTTTATTAAAAGACAGCAGCGAAAATATTTTAATTCTAAGTTTTGACTGCCAAAAGAACCAACCGTGTCCAAAAGTTCCCGATCAAAGTGCATACTACTCGAGGCAATTATATGTGTACAATTTTACGGTGGTAATCGGAAATTCAAAATCACCATTAATTGTTAATAACACGTTCATTTACACCTGGACTGAAGATATTTTGCCAAAAGCATCGAATGAAATTGCTAGCGCTGTTTTTCATTGCTTGAACACCATTTTTCTAAGTCCCGGATTAGACCATATTACACAGGTTCGTTTAGTAGCAGATGGGTGCAGCGGCCAAAATAAAAACCAATCTCTTCTTGGTATGACAGCTAAATGGTTACAAGATTATGCACCTGTACACATAATGGGCCTAGAAATTCTGTTTCCAGTTGTTGGTCATTCATTTTTGCCACCAGATAGAGTTTTCGCAAAAATTTAAAAAGAGATTAAAAGTCGAGAGGTAATGACTAGCCCTGATGATTATTTCGAAATTTTCACCCGTCATGGAACCGTGTATTACTTGGGAATTGATATAAAAGTTTACGACTGGAAACGATCAGCATCTGAAGTCTTAAAAACTACAGCCAATATGCACTTTTCAATAAAAAAATCGAAAAGATTTTTCGAAAGGACTCGTGACAAGCAAAATGTATATATTCGAGCGGAAGAGTCTTACCAAAATACTAATGTCTGCAAAGGAAAAAAGAAGGTTTCTGCTATAAACCCAGATGTAATTAAATTATACGTTGACGTTAAACAAGAAAAATTAAATGATGTGAAGAAATTATTAATCACACATTTTGGAGAGAAGTGGGATGAAATCTTAGATTTGAATTATTATAAACAAGTCCTGTCAAGACCTAAATCATCTATTACTCATGAACAGGTTGCTGAAGACTGTGATTTCTCTGAAGAATTACCAGCTATAATTGTATAAGTAATTAAGTACGAGTAATTAGTGTACGATATTTAAACACGTGATTGTGCTCATGATAGCAAACAATTTTTATTATGGAAGCAAAGCCGAAATCGCGAAAAAATATCAGCTGTTCAGTACATTAGGCAAGCATAAATGTACTGAACAGCTGATATTTTTTCGCGATTTCATCACGTGTTTAAGTATCGTACACTAATTATCAGTCACCCCATATACTTAATAATGATGATGAATGAAGGTTTTTCAAATAAAGCAAGATTGATTTCAAAGTACTAAATTGTTTATGTTTACTGTTTCTACCCAACCAACCCAAAATATTGAGGACCCCTGACCTGATATTTTTATAGCATCAAAATCAGTCATATCCATGGTGATAAGAATCAAAGATGGTCAAATCAAACTACATCAATAACAAAACTAGTCAAATCCATAGCTTGGTTTCAAAATAAGTCAAATCCAAAATAATATCCCAATTATTTAGATTTTTTAGTTTTGTGGTCATGCATGTTTTCTCTTTGATCAGAAATACTAACCTAAGTGAAGCCATATGGATTCAAACTCTATACACAGCTTGTGCAGGGAGATCAGAACGAAAAGTCTTTGATTCCTATAAATACACCCGAATGGATTTGACCACTTTTGTTTCTAAACGACACAATTATGTTGTTATTTTTATAATTATAATAATTACTATGAGGCTGAATTATTTTCACATTAATTTCTTACGAGTTTACGTTTATAATTTCACAGAATGTCTCGGTCCCTGCAAAATAAGGATATCGAACAACTCTTAGCTGCTTTAGAAGACGGTAATGTTTCGGATGATGGGTTAGAAAATGAGAATGATGACGAGGATCAATTCTACACGAGCTCTAGAGAGATCGTGCAATATTTGATGGAAGAAGATGACACGTTAGGCGAACCAGAAATTACTGAACACGAAGTTGGTGTAGATAGTGACCCACCTTTAGTCGAAGTTAATCCTGAGCCATCTTTTCCGGATGAAAGTCAACATAACTCAAATATATTAGAAAGACGTAGCCTTATTTGGAAAAAAGATTATATTACCTATGATGCCTCTAAAATAATTCACGAACCTAGCACATTAGATCCGAATATAGCCAACCTAGATACGCCATATAGATGTTTCCTCCATTATTTTACTCCTAATTTCCTTCAAAAAATTGTAGATGAAACCAATCTTTATGCCATTCAAACAAACCCAGCGAGCTCTTTTTTGATAACTGTTAGCGAACTAAAAAAAATCATTGGAATATTAATATTTATGTCTGTTCAACATTTTCCTAGTGTGCGTTCTTGTTGGCACGAAAAATTTGGCTACGAACTAATAAAGAACGCAATGCCGGTGAATCGTTTTGAGGCCATAAGAAGCATGTTGCATTTCAACGACAATGAAAAACATCTTCCGAGAGACCATCCAAACCACGATCGCCTACACAAAATCAGACCTGTAATAGACCATCTGAACGAAACTTTTTCATCTATTCCCATAGACCAACGCCTCTCAATAGACGAACAAATGTGTTCTACTAAAATAGGTCATTTCCTGAAGCAGTATTTGCCAAATAAGCCCCATAAATGGGGCTACAAGCTATTTTTTTTATGTAGCCTCACGGGATATGCCTACCGCTTTGAAGTATACTCTGGACAGGAAGAAAAAAGAAGCAGACTAGCAAATGAGCCAGATTTGGGAGTTACCAATAATGTGGTCTTACGATTGGCTAGAGTGATACCAAGAATGAGGAATCATATAGTGTTCTTCGACAATTTTTACACGTCATTGCCCCTGGCATACTATTTGTCGAAACAAGGAATCCATTGTCGGAACTGTACAACAGAATAGATTGCCTAATTGTAGACTCCCAGACAAGAAAGATCTAATGAAGACGACGATTCCTAGGGGTACTTATGAGGAAAGAATTTCTCACCATGATGGTGTTGACTTTTCAGCTACGGTGTGGAAAGATAACAAGGTGGTTACTTTGTTGTCTACTTATATTGGTTCACAACCCGTAGGTAATATCTATCGGTATGATAAGCGGCTAAAGCAAAAGATTGATATCTGTTGTCCAAAAATAGTGCAAGAATATAGTATGCACATGGGGGGAGTGGACTTGATGGATAGCTACTTAGGTCGCTATCGTATAAGAGTGAAAAGCCGCAAATGGTACCTCCGCCTATTCTATCATCTACTGGACCTTGCAGTGATAAATTCGTGGATTCTTATGAAGAAAAACCTTATTGCAAAAGGCATCCCAAGCAAACAACTACCAAATCTTGGTCTGTTCCGCAATGATTTGGCTGATGCTCTTTGCAATGTGGGATCTTATAATGGTAATAAAAGAGGTCGGCCTAGTAATGGCTCATTAGAGCAAAGTTTACAGTCGAAAAAACCTAAAGGGTCATCTCATCCTTTGTCGTCTATAGATGTACGAAAAGACGGCGTTGGTCACTGGCCTATATTTTCGAATAGATTGAGGTGTAAAATTCCACTATGTAAGGGTACCACACAGTGGTCTTGTAGCAAATGTAAAGTACCTTTATGTCTAAATGCAAAAAATAATTGCTTCATGAATTTTCATATTTTGTAATGTAATGAGATAATAATAACGTTTGTAAAATTATATTATAGTACGCAGGAAACTTGTAGAACTCAAGGACCGATTGTGCATGATGATGTAGAAGTACATCAATATGTTTTTTTGAAAATAAAAAACATATATTCCATAATTATTTTTTACAGTATTTTTCCCATTAAGTACACCCATTTTCCGATTCATTTCAAATTTTATTGATTAAAAACAAAAATTCATGCATTTAAGGGTTAATGAGTCACTGTGGAATTTGCATCCTCATTATTCAAACCTGTCGCTTCAAGGAAGCTTTTTTGTGACGTTTTAGCAGAAGAAAACATAGGTTTGTTCCAACCTAAAAAAGACGCTTGTGACCTTTGCTGTGCTTATAAAGTAGGCAACGTCTTAGAAGAAGATTATCAGCGTCATATTGAACTCAAGAACATGGCTCGAGAGGAAAAGAACATGGATAAACAAGCTGCAAAAAATGGGATCATTCACACTGTGACTGCTGATTTACAAGCTGTAAAACTGTCCCTATTTGACGGCTAGTGCTCTCTATTTCAAAACCAAGTTAGCAGTGCATAATTTCACTGTCTACAATCTTGGAACTGACGATGTCACATGCTATTGGTTTGATGAAACCACTTGTGACTTAAAAGCTACCACCTACGCTTCTTTTTTTGTGGATTACGTAACAAATCTATTAGATGAAGATGCAAAAGATGTAGTAATATGGACAGATGGTTGCACATCGCAAAGTAGAATCAGTATCGTTTCTAATGCGCTTCTTAGACTAGCCATGGATAATAATATTACAATAACACAAAATACCTCGAAAGGGGACACACACAGATGGAGGTGGACTCTGTCCATTCTCTCGTTGAGAGAAAGTTAAAAAACATAGAAATATTTTTGCCATCGCAGTATGCAACACTAACTAAACAAGCAAGAAAGAAACCCTCTCCATACAGAGTCATTCAACCGGATCATACTTTTTTCAAGGACTACGGGATTAAAGAATATCAAGTTTATGACTCCATACGACCTGGCCGTACTGCTGGCGATGATTGTGTGGTGGACCTGCGAGTATTAAAATATAATCCAGAAGGGACTATTCAGTATAAAAAACATTTCAAAGACGACTTAACCCTATTGCCACGAAGACCACGAAATATCATAACACTTGCAAATAGTGTTCCATTGCTATTTGCATCTCGAGTGCCAATATTAGAAAGCAAATATCTGCACTTACAGCAACTAAAAAACGTCATCCCCGTTGATTGTCATCTGTTTTATGATAACTTACCATTTAAGAAAAAATAAGTAATTTTGGAAAGACTGTGGTACCTATCTTGGGTGAACCACTTTTTGATGTTCCTAATTATTTTGTTTTGATACACGACTTTTTCATTTTTTTTTTTGACTGACTATGTTCAGCCTTTAATTATTTGATTTGTTATGTTTGTAGTAAGACCATTATAATTATACTAATAAGTATAAATACAACTTCTTTATAATATTATTAATTCTGTTTTATTCTCCCTCCAATTCCGCGTAAATGCCAAAAAGCTCAAATAACAAATGCAACATAAAATGAAAAACAGCGTAAGTGTATTTTCTAGCTAAATATTGACTGGATTAAGTTAAATAATAATATATAAGGCAGTGATGGGCAAAAAGTATTTAGATTAATAATTACAAATTACAGTTACATTGTAATTGGTAATTGAAATACTTTGTAACAGATTACTTAAGTAACTAATTGCAATGAGTACATACTGTAATTAAATACAAAGTAATTGAATTGCAAGTTAATCTAATTACATTATAATAGATTACATAAGTAATCTGATAAAATGTAATTACACATGTATATCGTCGTTGCAAATTTCAAATCTCCTATGTGACATTTTTCTCAAAAATGAGTTTTACAGATATTTGAAAAGCATTTTTGAATACGCATACTTAGCAAAAACTCCCATGTGAATATCTTATTATATCGAAACAGCACGTATCATTTTTAAAACCTCTCAAGTGTCAGCCTACATTTAATTGTAAATCAAAATGACCTATGTGTCTGATGTACACATGAGAGTTTTTAGTAACAGTTTTATTTCATAACATTGCAAATTAAAATATCCTATGTGATCATTTTCTCACTATAACAATGCAGTTTCGCGCCGATTTTGTGCTAGAAAGAGGAAGCATTATTACTTCACGCACGAGATAAAGTGAGATAGATGCGTCAAATCTAAACATTCGCCTCAAGGTCAGGGCTATGCGTCAGTGTAGCTGCAACTTGTCGCGCGTAAACACTTTCTTAGCGTTATTACTTTAGTAATTATGTCAGAAAAATATAAAACTACTGGCCGGGGTCATCGAATGATAAATTTAGTGCTTCAATCTGAGTTTGCTGACGATAATGCCGACCGTGCACCCTCTGTCGCCGCCGCCGCATCGGTGAAATCTCCTTCACATCTTGAGGATTCATTAATTACGCCAAATGATTTAGGATTTAATGTTGAATCGATATCTCCGATGTCGGAGACGCCGTCACTGTTGCTGTCACCAAAAACTACTGCAGAAATTATGCCAATCTTGTTCAGTAGTGATGACGAAGAGGAGCTGTTGATGATATCTACTCGGGCTATCGTACATTCCAATTTAGAAGGTAATAATGAGGTTGTCAATCTGAACAATATTTCCGTATCATCACAGTCAGTACGTCCTGCCAAGCTACCATCTCCAAATTTGGATACCATTCTCTCATTTGAGAGCGATGATAGTGTGCAAGACCCACACTGGGTTCCACCCTCAAAAAAAAGAAAACGGCAGTTGTCTTTATCTGACAGTGAAGATGAAGTCCCATTGTTGCCATTAAGAAAGAGTGAGCCAAGTTCTTCAGAAAATGTACAACCGACAGACGAGGAAATTGAACACCGTTCCAGGCCTAAAGAAAACGTTGTGCAATTAAATAGAAAAGCTAGAGTTTTAGGTAAGTCCTACCTGGGGTTTAAGAAAAGTGATGATGGGAAATATAAACCTTGTATTGAAAAACCAAAAAGAGAAATAAAACCTCGATGTTGTCACACAAAATTGAACACCGATTCAAAACATAAAAACTCATTCTTGTGTGCATCCATTGCGGAAGAGCGTAAAGCTATCCATTCATATTTCTGGAACCTTAGAACATGGGACGAAAAGAAAATGTTCGTGAGGACTGCTGCTGTTCGTAGATTAATTAGACGTCGTCGCCGCAAAGATCAGCCTTCAGTGAAAAAAGGAAGTGGCCATGATATTTTTTTTTTGAACACTTGCGATGAAAAATGCACTAAGGTTCGGGTATGTAGACTGTTTTTTTTAAATACGCTATCTTTAGGTGAAGACAGTTTTAAGCGCTGGACAAAAGAATGTGACACGGTTAATGAAGATCTTCGTTTTGATGATTCACCCACATCTGACATCGAGAATACACCGAGTGCAGCACTGGTACCAAAGTATACACACGTCACACAAAAAGTAAAAATTTGGATAGACTTGATTCCTAAAGTACCGAGTCATTATTGCCGAGCAAGTTGCAGCAAGCTGTATGTTGAGTCGACATTTAGGTCTGAAAAACACATGCATGACGTTTTCGTGGAATGGTGTAGAGAACACAGTTACCGACAGCCTGACATATCGCTGAAATGAACCTTTTTAGTGCAGCCGTGAGACACACACTTAGTTTTTGGCTTACTTACCATTATTTATTTTTATGTACCGTGCGTGTTTCATGTATGTGCTAAATAAATACTATTCTTTCTTTCTTTCTTTCTTTCTTTTCTTTACCAAGCAGCAACCAGACCAACTTTCCTAAAAGTTCTGAAACAGGAGAATATAGCAATTCACCATCCACGCAAAGACCAGTGTGATACTTGTTGTAGTTTTAAAGCGGGTAATATTTCACAAATGGAGTATGACGACCACATAATTAAAAAGAATGAAGCGCGCCAAGCTAAAAAACACGCCATAGAATCGGCGAACGAAAAGGTGGTAGTAATCACAGTGGATGTGCAGAGTGTCCTACTTGCACCTAAGCTTTTGGCCAGCTCTTTATATTATAAACTTAAGTTACAATGCCATAACTTTACTGTCTATGACTGCAAGACGAAAAAAGTTACTATTTACTTTTGGCATGAAGCTGATGGAGGCGTATCCGCAAATGAGCTTACTTCTTGCTTAATCGATTATATAGCAAACTTAGCGCCAGAAACTGAACAAGTCACTGTAATTTCTGATGGGTGTGGCCATCAAAATCGAAACCGGATTTTATCCAGTGCTTTAAGTGATCTCTCGCAAAGAATGAATCTTAGTGTTGAACAGTTGTACTTGGAAAAAGGCCATACCATGATGGAAGTTGATAGTGTCCATTCAACAATTGAACAGTACATTAAACCCCCTATTTATGCACCGAGTGACTATGTAGCTCGAATGCAGCAAGCTCGACCAAGAAATCCTTACGACGTAAAATCAATCCACTACGACTTCTTTCTTAATTATGAAGAACTAGAATCCAACTTCAAGTCTATTAGACCAGGTAAGAAAAAAGGTGATCCAGTTGTGGTCGACATACGAGGAATGAAATACTTGCCAGATGGGTCTGTTTTATATAAATTGCGACATCCTGACGAATGAACTATCTTACCACAACGAAGAGCTAGTCGTGGAACTTTACTACCAAAGCAACTATATCAACAGCCCCTCAAAATCACAGAAAGCAAATACAAACATTTGCAAGAGTTAAAAAGTGTGATTGATAAATTATCATCCGTTTTATGACTCGCTCTCGTTTATCCCAGGAACATAACAACAAAATATTTAATTATAATTTGTTTTAGTACCTATAATGTACAAGATTTTGTCACGCTGTGAAAAAAGTATAATTGTTTTGCTTATCTGATTTAATAAACACGAAATAATAATGATAGTACCTAGTTTCATTTAAACTATAATGTTTTAATATTCTGTAAAAACCACTTATGTGACAAAAAGTTGCAATTTTAAATCACCCATGTGTAGAAAAATAATTAAAATCATATAATTAGTCCATTTTTACTAATGATATTAAATTATTTATATTTGAATACATTGGAATCGCTAAGTTTTTCTTTATAACCAAGGGAATAAAAATATTTTCTAAGATTTTTTTGTAGCAGCAAGTTTATTTCGTTTTTCTCGAAAAGTTAGTTTTTATACATAGGAGATTTGAAATTTGCAACGACGATATAAGTATTGGGACACCTCTTACAAAAATGCCCTATTTAATACAGTTTTGACAAATACGAAAATAAAACCACATAATTATACAAAAACAAAAATGTAATCATCTGTCAATCATTGTTTAGTTTTAAATCTTTTATTAGTTATAATTTTCACCATTGGCTGATAAAAAAAAATACGTTTTCTGATTTATACTTTAAATTAACCTTTAATATGAGCACAATGCATAGAACCCCCCTGCTCCCCCGCACATTATACTTACTACTTCCCGATGACGTCGTACGGGCTGCACTTGCAGTATACCTATATCGCAACTGTGCGATGCAAGCATGCGACATTTTCATATTCAAAGCAATTATTTTATTATAATATAATTAAATACTATGTAATTAGGTTACATTGTAATCAAATTATTTCGTAATTAAATACATTGTAATTAATTTCATAGCACATCCAAAGTAACCTAATTACAATGTAATTGAATAATATGTAGGGGAAAGGAAGGTATAACGGACCCTGTAGGTAGAACGGACCGGACTAATAACTTTCAAACGTGTAACGCCATCTATTATCGACTTGCGTCAATTTGACAGTCGCCTCTCACTCGGCATCGGTCAGTGTCCTTGGAGCGGTCGTGCAGCGGCACACGTTTTTATCAAGGTAAGTTAATTTTTGCTTATTTCGATGTAAAAACAGCAAATTTTGATCTGCCTTCAGTTTTAATACGGTAAAGATAACAGGGTTTTGTTGCTATTGTTAAAGATATTGTTTATTTTACTTAGATTTAACGATAAATATGCAAGGTTGTCCTCAATCTTAACCTAAAAATAATTTATTGTATACATGCCTACACAAAAGGCAAAACGGAACGGGCACAACGGACCACGTGGTCCGTTTTGCCTTCAATACATTTCATTTATGATTATATTTATATAATTTGATATTTAAATAGGTATTTTTATTTCAGATGGTTAACAACTATAAAAGGAAGTCGGATCGGCAATCCTGGCGTGAGGAGGACATGAAAAATGCCATTGAAAAGGTAGCTACGCGCAAAATGGGGCTTAACAAAGCGGCCGCCACATTTAATGTTCCAAAGACTACATTAATAAGAAGACTTACCAAATATGAGAGCACCAAAGACTTAACTGTAGCTACGGAAAAGAAAATGGGCAGGTATGAAAAAGTTTTTAATGTCGATCAAGAGAGAGAACTAGCATCCTATGTCAAAAATATGGAAAATCGCTTTTTTGGTTTAACCACAAAGGATCTCAGGCGTCTCGCATATGAGCTAGCCGAAAAAAATAAATTGCAACACAGTTTCTGTCACGAGACGAAAATGGCGGGAAGAATATGGCTCGAAAATTTCTTAAAGCGTAATACCGACTTAAGTCTGCGAAAACCCGAACCGACTTCAGCAGCTCGAGCGTCTGGCTTCAACCAAGTTCAAGTTAAACGATTTTTCGATTTGTTGACAGACATTACAACAAAGTATAAATTGACACCCGATCGAATATTTAATGTCGATGAAACGGGCATGACAACTGTTCCAAAAAGTATGTCTCGGATTGTTGGTACAAAAGGAAAGAAACAGGTGGGGTTATTAACATCTGCTGAGCGCGGCCAGCTTGTCACTGTTGTTTGCTGCTTTGGTGCGGACGGGTCTTACATGCCTCCCTTATTCGTGTTCCCTCGTAAAAGGATGAAACCCGAATTGATGCTAAATGCTCCACGAGGATCTTCGGCGTTTGAAAGCGGGTGGATTCAAAAAGATATTTTCACAGAGTGGTTCAAGAAGTTCATCAAATTTTCAAGAGCGTCGGTCGATAATCCAGTCTTGCTTTTGCTTGATGGGCATGCCAGCCACATGAAAAATATGGAAATTATCGATTTAGGACGGGTCAACGGCGTGCATGTGCTTTCATTTCCGCCTCACTGCACACATAAACTACAACCCTTAGATGTGGGATTTATGAAACCTTTTTCGACTTATTATACAGAAGCCGCAAATAACTGGCTGAGATTAAATGCGGGTAAAGTAATAACCCAGTTCCAAATTGCAGAGCTTGTCGACAAAGCCTTCCAAAAAGCTGCAACTTTATCAACTGCTTATAACGCTTTTCGAGCCACCGGCATCTGGCCGTTAAACCCTGACGTGTTCACAGAGGCAGACTTTTTAGCAGCAGCGACCACTGACATTGAGATGCCAGAAGCAGCGCCAAGGGATAATGAACCTGAACCAATAGTGATTCGACCCGAAGAAACGCCCCTCATCGATGAACTTGGATTGTCAGTTTCTGACGATCATGCAACTATTGAATTAAATAGGACACCGCCTCTCGTCAACGATGAGATAATTATAGCGGAAGCTGGCATGACTAGCAATGAAGGCATCAATGAACTAACTAGAAATGATGAACCCCAGCCGTCTACGAGTACATCATTTTTTATTGCTCCAAAGGATATTATGCCCATACCTAGAACTTCTAAACGGACTAGACTTAATATTAAGCGTGGAAAGACAGTCGAAATAACATCCTCACCTTATCGCGAAGAATTAGAAGCCACTAAAAAAGCACAGGAAATGAAAGAAAATGCAAAGAAGGTAAAACAGAATCTTTTCAATGATAAGCAGGGAAAAGGGAAACAAACAAACGTACAAAAAGGAAAAGGAAAGGGAAAATCTACAAAGAAGAGTACAAAAAAGAAAAGCACATACTCATCAAGCGAAGATGAAGAAGACGTACGATGTTTCTATTGCAATCATTTATTTTCTGAATCGACAGAGGGCTGGGTTCAGTGCCCCGCATGTTCTTTATGGGCACACTGTAGTTGTGCCGGTGTCGAAGATGATGATGAAGATGTTAGATTTGTTTGCGAAAGGTGTGCCGTTGACTAGTTAACTACTACAAGTTTTTTTTATTCTTATGTTGCCATAGGTCCATTTTGCCTTCATGCCTGGTCCGTTTTACCTTAACGTGTAGGCAGAATGGACCAAACCGAAGGTTTTGGAAATCATCCAATATCTTCTTTAACTGTGATTTGATTCAAGTGCTCCTTAATAATAAGTAAGATTAATAAATGCTCAAACTTATAATAACAAAGAAAGAAGAATAAAGATATTATTTTTTGTGTTATATTGATTTTTCCTTAAGTGGTCCGTATTACCTTCTCTTCCCCTAATTAAATTACATTTTAATCAAATTATTATGTAATTCAATTATTAATTAGATTACATAAATAACTAGTTACGCCCATCACTGATATAAGGTAACTAATACACATTTCTAAATAGCTGAAAGTTCAGACACGTATTTGATAAGTACAGCAGAAGTTATTTAGTTTTTTCGCTCTCCTGTAAAATTTGCCATATCGAAGTTACGCGGTATTGTCTGTTGTTAGTTACGCGGTATTGCAGTATCAGCGACGATATGGCAATAATTGTGGCCATAATTGAAACAACACCAATTATAGCCATATTACGGTAGTGTGGCCGTAACATAGGGTAGTGTGGCCGCAGAATTACAGAACTCTTAATTTTTTTGTTAGCCTACACTTATGTCAAAAATGTTTTGGATTGACGACATGAAATTTTGGTAGCGCTTGTTAATCCCATAAATTTATATCATTTCGACAATCTTTAAACCTAACTGACAGAATATAATTAAGAGGCTTGGTCGAGTCGAAAACTCACATGAACGCGGGTTTAATCGTCACAGTTAACTGTCAGAAAAATTGACTAAACGACTTTATCATTTCAGCAGAAAGACGTCCACTACTAGGCCTCCCCCAAGATGGGGGGTTTGCCATAATCGCCACGCTTGGCAGGCGGGTTGGCGATCGCAGTGTATGGTGTTGAGTTTTTCAGAAAACGCTGCTGCCCATTCACTGGCAAGTACCTTAGTCGCCTCTTACGACACCCACGGGAAATGGTGGGATGGTATTATTCTTTTACGACACCCTTCGGCACTGGTCGACACCATACGGCAAAAACTAAATGACTTAATAATAAGGAATCTTCCTTCACTACTTTGGTCCACTGAGCGTCATTTCGCACGTCACAACACTTGCGTGTATTAGCGCCAATATCATTGTTTCCCGCGCTTGCCGGGCGGCTTCTGAAGCTGGAAGCCGGTCGACGTGTCGGCTTGCGCGACACCGAAGCTTGTGTTCAGAGATGTGTTCAGACTAGGCTGCGGCTGCGGCTGCCACGTTGGACCTGAAATTTTAAAACATTCATTTTTATAACTGCTGGGGATTTTTACAAGGTGGACCGATGACCTGGTGAAGGTCGCAGATAGCCGATGGATGAGAGACACGCAGGACCGGTCGTTGTGGCGACGCTTAAGGGAGGCAGTGTGTCCAGCAGTGGACGCCTTATGGCTGATATGATGATGATGATTCGCCACTTCTTCCTAGCTAAAACATTACGAAGTGTTGACGGCCGGGCGTTTGGGGGACTGTCTTACTTTATTCAGCGATAACATACACCCGGGAACATATTCTCGGGCTATGGTTTCCTATTTTGTTTGTCTTTATTAGCTGTAAATCCTCCATGAACTAAATGAAATAAAAAGTTCTATGTCCTATTCCAGGACATAGTCTACTCGCGTTCCAAGTTTCATTAAAATTGGTTTAGTTAAGAAATCGTGACAGACATCGTGCCTGTCGGTTTGTCTGAATGTCGACAAACCGACAGTCAGACATGCTGACAAAAACAAAAATTCCATTGCAGCCCATTCTTTTCAAGAGCCTTTTTAATACAAATGGTCATTTCAACTTAAAATACACAAAAACGGAAGGCACGCGTTATTATACATTTTCTCTTAGCCTATAACCGCCCCCAGGGTCCCATCATCTCTGTACCATCATCACACATCATCGCTATCGAATCGGCGATTTAGGCGTGAAAGGGTACCAAACAAACAAATGAACATTCGCATTTATAATACTTGTTAGGATTCAATGAAGTCAGATTGGACGTTAAATATTGATGTTATAAGGTTGACTTACCACTGGCATCTACTGATGGGAAAGGCGACATTGCGCTGCCGACGTAAGTGAACGGTGTTGGTCCAGCCAACTGTTGTAAGTTTCCTGAAAGTACGGAAGAGTTAATATTAACAAAATAACATAACGTGAATATTTATTTGTCTAGATAAGGGCAAAATGGGCATGCACGCAAAACACGGTTTGCTCAATAGAAAGAGGCCAGTACGTCTACCATGAGTTTTATCAATCTATACTCTCTAGTTAGTTAGTTAAAAATGTATGAAAACTTAAAAAAATTATAATGGAATTACCTAAGGCAGCTCTCGGATCGGAGAGTACGGCACTTCCCTGGTTGATGTCGGCCAAAGGACCAGACTTCATCTTCTTACGGTTGGTCTCCGCGTCCCGAAGGATTTGATCCAGGCTAGTACTGGCTGTAAACATTCATTTTTAAATGTTATTTATACAACTATGTTATAGATTTTCCTCGGCGGCAATCTATGGTTGCCGAATACATACGAAAGCTCTTCCTTGCTTCAGACAGCACGTTAAGCCGTTGTGGGTCAAAAGCTAACTTATCAATAATTAAAAAAATATCAGCTGCATAGGACTGGACGCCAAACCAAACCATTGGAAAAAGGTTCAGGAGATATATTGAGATGATGACAAAGTACTTACGGGACGGCGCGTCGAACACGTTGGTAGGGTCCTTGAGTATGTACTTCCGTAGGTTCAAGTACTGATCCTTCTGAGCTTCTACTTGTGTGTGCACGGCTTGCAGGCGACCCGCTAGCGCCACCAAAGACTCGTGCATTCTTCTGATGCCCATTGTTAACTCTGAATGAAGAAAACACTTTATATTTATTTTATAGTACTACCGATTTTAAAGGGTAAATTGATTTAGGTTTAGGATCAATGTTCCTTTATTTGAATAAATATTAATATGTTAATGTCTCGGGAATCCCAGGTTCCCAAACACAAGATTTTTGAATTTGGGAACTTGCTTTCAAGTCCATCGACAAGGTAGAAAGAAGCTTGCTCTTTACTGGCTGTATAATTTAGCACCATCAATTTTTTTGTGTGATGTGTTTATTACACAAAAAAATTGATGGATTTCACTATCTTTCTTAGAATTTTGTCTGTACAACATAGGAATGCAGAAATCATGTGATAGATTTTTTTTCAGAGTTCAAGCTTTTGCAGACAAAAGTCTGTTTCGTGTGGACCCCCCGAGGTGTCAACCAGAGACAGAATTTAAGCACAATTAAATCTTCAAAAAATCAACCACAGTACATTTTTGTTCGTATAAATAGACGAAAAATAGAGAATAGCAGATTTTTTTTTTATATGAATAATGTTAAATAAGGGTTTTCTGGAAAATTTACTCCACTATTTGGCACAACATAGGCGAGAGGTACTCTTGATTGAAAAAGTGACTGATATTTAACATGACGTCGACGTCAACTTAATGTCAGTCAACAAGCGATTTCATAGGTTTTTGGGACTGAAGTCTAAGTGCTGCTACCTGGTGCTCGACATTTCAGAAAACCTTCATATGGATACTAATAATCATTAGATATTATACCTGAAAAAAATTAGTATGGTGATAAAAGAAATAATTTGTAAAACTCACCTTGTTCAGTAAGTAATTTAGGAGAGGACTGCATTTGCTTGTCGGCGACGTCCATTTGTCTCCGGAATGTGATCAGCTGTTGTTCTAACTCGGCGATCAGATCCTTCACGTAGGAAGGCGGAGCTGTGCCTTCGAGCTCCGAACCTGGACAAAAAGGAAAAGGTATTGTCTTGATTATTTGAGCAACTCATAAACAAGGTTTTTATGATGTAATGAAATGTTATACTATATTGGTTTAAGAAAATGTCAAATCACATCACACAATAACATTCTTTAATTGTTAAGATATCTGTTGAATTTACCCCAGCTATTTCTTTCGTTGTTGTTGCAGTTCACAGCACAATACTAGCGATAGTATGTATTAAGAAAAACAAACAAATTTGTTTTGCAATCACACACACACACACCACACTTAGTCCAGACAGCCATAGACAGTCTATCTAGAACTAGCTTTTTGGGGGCCGAGTCACCCGAGTCCGTAGGAGAATACCCAATGTCAGACCTTACACGTGGTCCTCGGGAGGTGCTAATCAGGTGACACTAACTGGTGGTAGGCTTCGGCTGATGGCTTGTGACCACCCACTGGGCAAAGACGTATCGCCAAGCGGCCTAGCTGCGTTCCGGTACGATGCACAGTGTAGCCAATTCAGAGGAGACGGATCGAAATAGTTGTTCCAATCAGGCTTGCTCTGGCATGGGCGTATCGGGAGACTAGTCGCGAAGGGTAGCGGGATCCGAGGCACGGTGCGCCGCTGGCCGACCGCAGGTAGTTGGGGGCCCAAGTAGTGTGCTAGCCACACGTATCGGGAGACTAGTCGCGAAGGGTAGCGGGATCCGAGGCACGGTGCGCCGCTGGCCGACCGCAGGTAGTTGGGGGCCCAAGTAGTGTGCTAGCCACACGTATCGGGAGACTAGTCGCGAAGGGTAGCGGGATCCGAGGCACGGTGCGCCGCTGGCCGACCGCAGGTAGTTGGGGGCCCAAGTAGTGTGCTAGCCACACGTATCGGGAGACTAGTCGCGAAGGGTAGCGGGATCCGAGGCACGGTGCGCCGCTGGCCGACCGCAGGTAGTTGGGGGCCCAAGTAGTGTGCTAGCCACACGTATCGGGAGACTAGTCGCGAAGGGTAGCGGGATCCGAGGCACGGTGCGCCGCTGGCCGACCGCAGGTAGTTGGGGGCCCAAGTAGTGTGCTAGCCACACGTATCGGGAGACTAGTCGCGAAGGGTAGCGGGATCCGAGGCACGGTGCGCCGCTGGCCGACCGCAGGTAGTTGGGGGCCCAAGTAGTGTGCTAGCCACACGTATCGGGAGACTAGTCGCGAAGGGTAGCGGGATCCGAGGCACGGTGCGCCGCTGGCCGACCGCAGGTAGTTGGGGGCCCAAGTAGTGTGCTAGCCACACGTATCGGGAGACTAGTCGCGAAGGGTAGCGGGATCCGAGGCACGGTGCGCCGCTGGCCGACCGCGGGTAGTTGGGGGCCCAAGTAGTGTGCTAGCCACACGTATCGGGAGACTAGTCGCGAAGGGTAGCGGGATCCGAGGCACGGTGCGCCGCTGGCCGACCGCAGGTAGTTGGGGGCCCAAGTAGTGTGCTAGCCACACATGAAAGGCTGCCCCGCCAACTGACTAAAAATCCCGCAATGCACCACCATTTCACTTCCTTCTCCTCAACCTCCATCACTCAAGTTTTTTTTAATGAACAGGAATAAAAAGAAAAAAGCTGTACAGCGGCAGCACGCCCTTTCGCATAAAGTGCACCTCTCTAATATACGAGGTCTGCACTGAATTCTCGCCGCAGTCCATCACCACCTAGAGACCGAGAAACCAGCACTCTTGTTCCTGTCGGAGACGCAGATCGAATGTCCGTCGGACGTGTCATACTTGTCTTACCCAGGGTTTACCCTGGAGCACCATTTCAGACCACGCGCGGTCGTATGCATGTACGCACGGGATGACATCTGCTATCGGCGTCTCCGTAACCTTGAAAACTCCAGGTTCTAACGCTGTGGGCTATAGTGGACACAGGCCTAGACAAAATTGTCTACGCTTGCGTCTACCGTTCGCACAGCGGTAATTTGGAGACAACTGGGCTCACACAGCACCTAAGTGAGGCGGCGGATGCGGCTCAGCAGCAGTACCCTTCTGCCCAATTGGTGTTACTGGGCGGCCAGCGCGGCGGCGGCGGCGGAGCGCAGGCGGCGCGAGTGTGCGCGCGGCTAGGCAGGTGATGATGACGTAGTTACCTGGTGAGGTGTAGTCTCTGGTGGCGGTCTCTGCGGCGGCCAGCGCGGCGGCGGCGGCGGAGCGCAGGCGGCGCGAGTGTGTGCGCGGCTAGGCAGGTGATGATGACGTAGTTACCTGGTGAGGTGTAGTCTCTGGTGGCGGTCTCTGCGGCGGCCAGCGCGGCGGCGGCGGCGGAGCGCAGGCGGCGCGAGTGTGCGCGCGGCTAGGCAGGTGATGATGACGTAGTTACCTGGTGAGGTGTAGTCTCTGGTAGCGGTCTCTGCGGCGGCCAGCGCGGCGGCGGCGGCGGAGCGCAGGCGGCGCGAGTGTGTGCGCGGCTAGGCAGGTGATGATGACGTAGTTACCTGGTGAGGTGTAGTCTCTGGTGGCGGTCTCTGCGGCGGCCAGCGCGGCGGCGGCGGCGGCGGAGCGCAGGCGGCGCGAGTGTGCGCGCGGCTAGGCAGGTGATGATGACGTAGTTACCTGGTGAGGTGTAGTCTCTGGTGGCGGTCTCTGCGGCGGCCAGCGCGGCGGCGGCGGCGGAGCGCAGGCGGCGCGAGTGTGCGCGCGGCTAGGCAGGTGATGATGACGTAGTTACCTGGTGAGGTGTAGTCTCTGGTGGCGGTCTCTGCGGCGGCCAGCGCGGCGGCGGCGGCGGAGCGCAGGCGGCGCGAGTGTGCGCGCGGCTAGGCAGGTGATGATGACGTAGTTACCTGGTGAGATGTAGTCTCTGGTGGCGATCTCTGCGGCGGCCAGCGCGGCGGCGGCGGCGGAGCGCAGGCGGCGCGAGTGTGCGCGCGGCTAGGCAGGTGATGATGACGTAGTTACCTGGTGAGGTGTAGTCTCTGGTGGCGGTCTCTGCGGCGGCCAGCGCGGCGGCGGCGGCGGAGCGCAGGCGGCGCGAGTGTGCGCGCGGCTAGGCAGGTGATGATGACGTAGTTACCTGGTGAGATGTAGTCTCTGGTGGCGATCTCTGCGGCGGCCAGCGCGGCGGCGGCGGCGGAGCGCAGGCGGCGCGAGTGTGCGCGCGGCTAGGCAGGTGATGATGACGTAGTTACCTGGTGAGGTGTAGTCTCTGGTGGCGGTCTCTGCGGCGGCCAGCGCGGCGGCGGCGGCGGAGCGCAGGCGGCGCGAGTGTGCGCGCGGCTAGGCAGGTGATGATGACGTAGTTACCTGGTGAGGTGTAGTCTCTGGTGGCGATCTCTGCGGCGGCCAGCGCGGCGGCGGCGGCGGAGCGCAGGCGGCGCGAGTGTGCGCGCGGCTAGGCAGGTGATGATGACGTAGTTACCTGGTGAGATGTAGTCTCTGGTGGCGATCTCTGCGGCGGCCAGCGCGGCGGCGGCGGCGGAGCGCAGGCGGCGCGAGTGTGCGCGCGGCTAGGCAGGTGATGATGACGTAGTTACCTGGTGAGGTGTAGTCTCTGGTGGCGGTCTCTGCGGCGGCCAGCGCGGCGGCGGCGGCGGAGCGCAGGCGGCGCGAGTGTGCGCGCGGCTAGGCAGGTGATGATGACGTAGTTACCTGGTGAGGTGTAGTCTCTGGTGGCGATCTCTGCGGCGGCCAGCGCGGCGGCGGCGGCGGAGCGCAGGCGGCGCGAGTGTGCGCGCGGCTAGGCAGGTGATGATGACGTAGTTACCTGGTGAGGTGTAGTCTCTGGTGGCGGACTCTGCGGCGGCCAGCGCGGCGGCGGCGGCGGAGCGCAGGCGGCGCGAGTGTGCGCGCGGCTAGGCAGGTGATGATGACGTAGTTACCTGGTGAGGTGTAGTCTCTGGTGGCGGTCTCTGCGGCGGCCAGCGCGGCGGCGGCGGCGGAGCGCAGGCGGCGCGAGTGTGCGCGCGGCTAGGCAGGTGATGATGACGTAGTTACCTGGTGAGGTGTAGTCTCTGGTGGCGGTCTCTGCGGCGGCCAGCGCGGCGGCGGCGGCGGCGGAGCGCAGGCGGCGCGAGTGTGCGCGCGGCTAGGCAGGTGATGATGACGTAGTTACCTGGTGAGGTGTAGTCTCTGGTGGCGATCTCTGCGGCGGCCAGCGCGGCGGCGGCGGCGGAGCGCAGGCGGCGCGAGTGTGCGCGCGGCTAGGCAGGTGATGATGACGTAGTTACCTGGTGAGGTGTAGTCTCTGGTGGCGGTCTCTGCGGCGGCCAGCGCGGCGGCGGCGGCGGAGCGCAGGCGGCGCGAGTGTGCGCGCGGCTAGGCAGGTGATGATGACGTAGTTACCTGGTGAGGTGTAGTCTCTGGTGGCGGTCTCTGCGGCGGCCAGCGCGGCGGCGGCGGCGGAGCGCAGGCGGCGCGAGTGTGCGCGCGGCTAGGCAGGTGATGATGACGTAGTTACCTGGTGAGGTGTAGTCTCTGGTGGCGGTCTCTGCGGCGGCCAGCGCGGCGGCGGCGGCGGAGCGCAGGCGGCGCGAGTGTGCGCGCGGCTAGGCAGGTGATGATGACGTAGTTACCTGGTGAGGTGTAGTCTCTGGTGGCGGTCTCTGCGGCGGCCAGCGCGGCGGCGGCGGCGGAGCGCAGGCGGCGCGAGTGTGCGCGCGCGCGGCTCACCTCGCCGCTCAGCGTCAGCACCTCGCGGAGAGTCGACTCGGCCTCGCGGGACACCTGGTCAACGAAGCCAAACACATAAGGTTGGAAATAGCGTAGCTTAGCTAAACCCAGAATCAGCTTACAACAAGATGCAACGCGATGCTGTGCGTAGTTTTCAAAATAGCGATACAGTTTAGAACTTATCTGCTATACAAAAAGGTGCACATTTCAGCGAGAGAATACATTCTGCGGCGTCGCGCTACACGTCAACGCCGAGGCACCGCCACAGAATTCTTGAGGTACAAGTCGCCGATGGTAAGCGGCGTTGGGATAAGAGGGTTAATAAGCGCGTGCTAACCATTGGCCTCTTCAAGCATTGTCGCAACGCGTCATTGCTTGAAGAGGCCAGACTAACTGTTATTTAGTCATAGATGGAAAAAATCGTTAACACAGCTCATCTTTGAATCATATTTTCTAAACTAATATCATAAACATTTCACACTATCACCTAGTTTATAAGTACACACATCAAAAAAGTTTACAATCACTTTAAAAAATCGAAAACTTTTGTTACGGTAGATTATATTATGATTTCTTATTTTTTTAATTTAGATTATAATTCGTTATTTAAAAATATAGAATTAGAATATAGAACAGTTAAATTGTTTTTCCATATCTATAGGCTTTCAGTCCTAGCTTACGCTCATTCAGAATTCTGATTTAGTCAACTTTAACGGATTTAAAATACTTTTTCGCGGAAAGTTGCAATTGAAAAAATGCCAAGAGGATTATCAGAAGTTTTACGAGCAAGAAAAGTAACTTTGAGTGTTTGGACTGCTACCCAAAAGCCCTATATTAGATTGCTGGCAGCCCGTGACCCAACAATTAACGCTACTAAAATAAAATTAGAAGTTCGGGCCGCCTCTGGGCTTGAAGTTAGCACTCAGACCATTCGGAATTGCTTGCACCAGGCTGGATTACAAGCACGAAGGTCTTGAAGAGCACCTCTTAATTCCCGGCAACGTCAACGACGGAGATTGCAGTAGGCTAGGCGTCGGTAAAATGAAGAAGATGAAGAAGAAACCATTTGGCAAAACTGTCCCTTCGTTGAGGAATCGCGGATCAGTACTCATCCAGGTAACCGACGTGTCCGTGTCTGGAGAAGACCAGAAGACTGAAAGATAAAGAACTGCCACTGGAACAGTTCAGCAAGGCGAGAAATCGGTGTCCTTTTGGGGTGGAATTATGATCGGAACCAGAAAGCCTTTGATCCCGTATCGAGGCTTCATGACTGCAGACATGTATAAAGCAGTTTGCTATTGATGGAATTGTAAGACCATTCCGGGTAAACCATGGGCACCAATTTGTTCTACGACATCACAAGGTTAGACTGGCCTGCCGGCTCACCTGACTTAAACTCAATAGAGCACGCGTGGGATACTCTTAAGCGAGCTATTTGGAACCGTCAGCCACATCCCCAGACAGAGGCAGAGGTCAGGGAAGTTCAAGAATGGGACAGGTTACTCTAAGAAATACTGGATAACTTGATCCTCAGCATGCCAAGAAGGATCTCCGCATGTATTCGAGCTAGGGGAGGAGTTATATTGAATATAAATCTTTTATTAATAAATTGTTGTTCAAGTTTGGTTAAAGTCTTTTTCTTTCTATCAAATTCCTGTTACAATTACATTCTGATTGATGACTCTGTTTTTGTTGGTAACAATAGTTTTATTTTTTAATTTCAAACAGGGTTTTTTTATTTAAAGAAAACACACAACAAAGATGTTTTCTTGATAAAGTTAAATTTAAAAAAATATGTCAGCTTATGCTATAACAAACTTTTTTGATGTGTGTATTAAGGGTGAGCCCTAGAATTACTGATCCAACTACAAAAAGTTTCAGTGGAAAGCTTCTTTGTCTACGGAAAAATGCACGGGACGTAGAAACCATGCATTATAGTTGAGGAAAAAGCCTATGTTTTACCTTGTGTAAAGGTTTGACAGACACCCTCATAACTTCAGAGCTGAGCGACTTTTGTTTCTTCACAAATTCTTTGAACGACTCCACTGTAGTTGATATTTCATTTGGCAGCTTATTTTGTTTGGGTGGTTCACCTGTAAAAAGTAATGTGTTTAGCAATTTTCATTTTCAAAATTGGAGATGATACAAAAGCCTACATGTTTTGACTCTTTCTTGGGCTTGTATTTAACCCAGCAACATAGGCATTTCCAAAAAAAAAAGGGTTTTGTATCTCAAGTGTTCTTATTTAAAGAACTTAAGGCTGTGTTGTCTATCAGTCACTGAATTTAAGACTTAAACCAAACTGAAAATTTAGTATATTTTAGAAGTACTGAACAACATTGTGTGAGCTAATAAATAAATAAAAAACAACTAACAAAAAAAATAAACACTTGTCAAACTTTATCGTCCAATAAAAAGACCAAATGTTAGTAAACAAAACTATATATACTAACTACTATATGAACTGTGCAATGATTCAATTACTCAAAACTAAACTTCTTATAAAAGTTATACTAGTCCAATCAATCAACTGCGGCTTATACAAGATCAAACAAGAATTTACAAAGGACATTGTAAAAAATGGCCTATGAACCAACACGCATGAAATATTTACTATAATTACTAGTTCTTTTAATAATGTACATTACTTATATTTTAATAGAACAGACACTTTTTAATTTCGAAAACATTTTAAAAAGTATTCACTTTCGTCCTTAGCTTCCGTCATAATCCTCGGTGATAGTTCTATTATTTTTTAGTTCAATTTGAGGTTTTCAATAGGTAAAGGTATTATAGTTCATACAGCCAAGTCTTTGTAACAGCACTCTTAATAGGAGTTTGACACAGAAAAGCGTCAGTATTCTCAACACTTGATATACGATAATGATTTTTAGTTACAAACAGTCCGCCATGATGTCGCGGAACCATAATAAGCCATAACAAAAAATTCGATTGAAAGCGCTGTTTCAATTCAATTTTTTAAGGTTATGGCTCCATCGACGAACATTCGATGATTTTGCCAATGTCAAGGTAGGAGATGGTACTCAGTACGGTACTCAGTTACGATAACTGTTTAATGACTATTGATCGGTTTTTGTAGCGATGTCATCCATTATTCTCCATGCTAAAAAGGACAAAACATTTGGTTAATAATATAAAAAGCGCTGTTTGAAACGAGCAATAATATCGACACTGACAGTTGACAACATTTGACATTTAGTAGTAATGTCACTTGGCGCGTATGTACTACATATGCTATACCTACTTATAAACACACAAAAATTAAAAAGTAAATCTTTAATAAAACCCTTGCATGTCCTCAAGACTCCCGGCTCCTAGAGTTCAATATCAAGAAGCGCGCATCTGTCGTACTTACATTCAGTAATAAATGCTAAGTTATTGCTACATACCGAATGTTTTTACTGACGAAATTATAACCTCAAAATCCGAAAGTGTTTTGATTTTTTCAGAATTCTCAAAAGTGTCCGTTGTTTTAATTTAGGTTTAATCAAATATATACATTATCTAAAACCCAAAGAGTAAATACACCTCCCTGTTGGATCTTAGGCGAGCTATGTATGTACGACGAGCAATGTCCTTTATACAATGTAAAGTTATAAGCGGGTCTAAAAAGAGCACTTTAGCAGATTCATATTAGAATCACAATATTAACCAAACAACAATCAATAGGTTCAAGGTTGATTGGGAAAATTTGACAGTGAAGGGTAGCGTGATGTGCTTTCTGATTTTGCTAAAGTGGTCATTTTAGACCCCTTGGCAACAAATTCACTGACTGCTCACGGAAAACAAACCGAAACAAACTCAGATGTGCACCTCATTTCTTTTTTTTATTTGTGTTGGGTTTGCTCTTGACTCTAGTCTATGTCAGAGATAACAAAGTCTACGATGGAGCGAGCCTACCCAGAAGGAGCCTGTTCACTCTTAACTTTGAAGAGATTAGGGTTATAAGCTTCAAGTACAGTTCGCGTCAGCGTGGTTTGCCCCTCGGAAGTTAGGTTTGAGTGAAGTCTGCGCAGGTGCAATCGCGTAAAAAAGTGTTACGTTCCTAAAATATTTTTTGTTTATACGTATTATACTATAAACAAGCAACAAAGACTACCAGTAACAATAAAAATATCAAAAGTAACACAAAAAACACATACACCACAAGAACACAAATCAAACTGTAAGAAATAACCAAAATAAATAATTAAAAACAATAACAACGTGTAACACTTTGCATCCACAGTCGTATTGCATTGAGCAAGCGAGACACACATGCATCGAACGTATACGAGCGAGTGAGATGCCATTACACCCGAGCGCTTGCGCTAATCCGCGCATGCGCGAGCTACCCGCGCATGCTTGTATGTTTGTTGTCGAATCGACATCCTGCGCAGCCGATTGCGGCGTACTTTGCGGAGGCAAACTTGCGTGATGGGAACTGTACTTACCATTAGAATAAAGGGTGTGAGTGGAACTGAAGGTGAAACTTCTCACTCACTTCTCAGATACTTACTTTTAGCGTCCGATGTACTCGTGACGCCGATACCGCTAGTGTTCGGAGCTACGCCACCCAACCCAAAGCTCGGAGTAGCTATAGGAAAAAAAATGGATTATTAAAATTCTTTTGATCTGTAGACAGAACCCAGACAGCAAATAATCTTCAATAAATTGTTGGAAAAAGAATGATGTTGATTTAGCTTGAACTGATTTCGTTGTTTTTTATGAAATTATAGCGGAATCTATACCGCCACATACGAGCTTAAGACTTGACGGCACAAAAATTCCTGCATTGCGAGATCGAAGTTTGCCGTGCGATTTGAAAAGCCCAAATATCAACCATTGGATATCCCTTTTCAATGGAAGGTTTGCGGGACTACACTATTCCTATGCATTGTTCCTGTTCAGCATCATCGTCATCATTATCAGCCGAAAGCCTTCCACTGCTGGACATAGGCCTCCCCCCAAGTATTGCACGTTCATCATACCTCATAAATTTTTACTGGGTGGCCTCGGATATAACTCATTAAGAGGTAAGGCGAGCACGTGATCAGCTCACAATGAAACCATTGACGCGCCGGATCTGCTTACAATGCTGGCTCGCTTCTTTGTGCCGGATAATTACTGCAGGGGTAAAGAGCACAGATTGTTCGCTGTGCCTCCGTGTCGCACCGTTGCGCGTGCTAAGTCTCCAATTCCTCGAACTCTGGTTGCACTTAATGATCTCTTGGATTTTAATCCAACAAGCGATCTATTTGCGGATGAATGGACGAAGATTTTATTGGCATGTCAGAAGTACTGTGAGAGGGATTCATGACAGAGTACCCAACCCATTTTATTTTTTTAAATTTATCTTTGTTTGTGTTTAGTAGTTTTTGTGCTTTAGTTACTGTAATTGGTTATAAACCATTGTAATAAAAATAAAATAAATAAATAAATACCTTCATAAAAAAACTAGTTACTGCCCGCAACCTCGTCTGCGTGGATAGTCAGACTGAGTTAAAAGTATTCTATGTCTTAAATCTAAGTTTTAACTATATTTATCTATTTATTATAAGTGCCAAAGTTCATCGAAATCAGTTCAGTCGTTTATGGGTGAGTGAGTAACAAACATCCTGGATCCACCCTCACCTTCCACATTTATAATATTAGTAGGATAGGATAGCAATGTATCCTACTAAACTTATAAAAATGAGAAAGTAATTTTAGAAATTTGAAAACGGGTATTGAAACTTGTGTTCTCATAGGAAGCCATATTAAATTAAATCTGTACTAAAAATAAAGTAATGTAACCTACCTGAAATTGAAGGCTGTGTGCCAGTCACGCTAGTTGTACCCAATTTAGCACCTGTAGAAAAAAAAAACCAAATAGTTTCAAGTAACCATTTAATTTTTCGTCTTTCTATTGTGATTATCAAGTAAAAACCCTGATTGATTACTATTATTAATGAAATCTAGGCAAATACTACTTGCCTACTGAAAATATTAAATTGACTGTAGTTCATTACAGTTATCACACTACCTAAAACTTCGACTACTATACAAACAGCAAAATAGGCGATCATTACGAATCATCAATGTTTTATTTATTTATTGAAGACCTCTATCTAAAAAAAGCCCACCTTATGAAAGGCTTACAAACACTGCATCTTCTAGTACACTTTCAGTCTTACTTACTAAATACCTATCACAAAACATAACAGTATAAAATAACATCTCACCATAACTAGGCGTAATGGTGTGATAGGGGCCCCTTTTAGCACTCAAGACCTTATACCCACACTGCGGTTCACAAGGTATGGGACTAAGTTCGAAGTTAGGCTTTGTCAACAAAGTAGTAGACGGCAACATTTGAAATGTTTGCGTTACTGGTATCATCAGACAACGGAGTGGGGAACTTGGGTTTGGGTTCATGGTGCTGGAAGGAAGGGAAAAAGTTTAGGAAAGGTAGGTGGATTAGCTCCGTAGAATTGTTAAGGAGTAAAGAAATTAGATTCCTTATGAACAAACCTATCATTGTACAAAATGCCTATACAATGCAAGGTAAGCTTCTGCATGACTGTAAGGGAATAAGGAAATTCGATTCCTTATGAACAATGCTACAATGCTTCTGCTCACAGCTTCTACTGGAAATGTATAGTTTGATATGACATATTGTGTGAACTTAGTAAACTTACTATTTCTTATGACTTGGATTGATATTCTAAATGAAAATTTAATTCAGAGTAGGTATTGACCAGTATTTTGTAATGAGTGTGCCATACAAGGTTCATATTTATCAGTTTATGTATTTTATGCTAATAGACAGTAGAGGCACACATTTGAACTTTGTCAGATCCATAGCCAGGATCTGGTTCCAATAATAAGTAATGTGCAGGTGCTATAGGTTGCAGCACAGAAGTGTCAAGTATATTTTACTTATAAGTGTCGAAATGCAACGCTAGATGGCAGCTACTTCATGCAAGTGTTCTCCTAAACGTAGCAAGCAGGAACTATATATAGGCTTAAGGTGGATGCTCCAGAGTAGCCCGCGAAATTCAAATATTTTTTGTTTTTTGCAATTTGCCGGTTAGTGTGAAGCTGTATGTGGACCAAATTGTGGAATATTTCAGAAATAATCATTCTTTCGAACTACATGAACTTAGAGGGCTATATTGATGATTAAAATGGTTATAATTCTTTAGATAAATACGCGTTACGGTCGCGGATCGCATTTGGTCCACATACAGCTTCACACAGACCGGCAAATTGCAAAAAACATAAAAATATTTGAATTTCGCGGGCTACCCTGGAGCATTCACCTTAACCTTAGTTTCGAATATGCAACACTAGATGGCATAGAACACCATGCACATTCCCGATTCCATGTAGAGTCCAGATGTATTTTCAAATAACCTAATAGGCTTAACCTGAGTAAAACTAATTGTACATTTGAATAAGATAAAGTACTGTTGCTTAGACTAACCTAAAATGCTAGTAGTCGTGGTAGCTGTACTTGTAGCACCAAATCCACCAAAGCCAGTGCTTTGTGTTGAAGCCGCTGTCCCAAAACCAAAGCTTCCTAGCCCACCAAGACCTGTGCTAGCCGATGTCGCTGGTGCACCGAAGTTTAAGCCTGGAAAGTCACAATTAATGATGTTGAAAAACTATTGCACTTTCAAACGTAATTTTAAGAATGTGAAGTTGCAAATTGATATATCTATATACTACAATGCTGAGAATAAAAAGAGGTACTTAAGAGTTTCTAGAAGTGAGCTATTTTTACTAATGTTCTTTTAGAATAAGTATTCAAAAATCAAACAGAAATAATAAAGAAACCTGATCATAGATCAATATTTTGTTTGTTCAGTTGCGTAGTCACAATCGTAACAACTGGCCATGGGTCTTTTAATAAAGACCTCTGTCATAGCGGTCACTGACAGCCCACTATGCAGAGCCTGAATGGAGGAGGATGAGACAGCAGCACATCTGCTTCTAAGCTGTGGTAGCTGATTACAGGGCTAAGTACTTCGGTAACCCAGGTATTCTTTGAAAGATAATTAGTAACACCAAGGAGTTGCTGGCCTTCCTTGGGGTGCTGAGGTGGATCACATTTGTCCCACCTGCACGCAACATACGCGCTTGGTCATGGAGTTGCGGAAACTAGCCCGATTTACATACATATTTTGTTTGTTTGCAAGTTTATGTATGAGTTAGTTAAAATGTAAACAAACTTAAGATAGGCCTTATTTATATGGCAAGTTAGTGTGATTATAAGATATAGCTCCATATTATTAGTAGTGTCAGATTTTTGGCCTTTTAAATTCCCACAACTACGGATTCTACCTACATCTACAAAAAAAAAAAGAGATTGAAATGAGAAGCTCTTCCTTTTTAGGGTTCCGTACCCACAGGGTAACCAATGGAACCCTATTACTAAGCCTCCCATGTTCGTCCGTCTGTCTGTCTGTCATAGGGCTGTATCTCAATAACCTTAAAAGGTAGACAGTTGACATTTTCACAGATTGTGTATTTCTATTGCTGCTATAACAACAAATAATAACAATTAAGGTTTATGGTACGGAACCCTTCGTGTGCGAGTCCGTACTGTATCACCCATGAAAAATTGACAGGCTTCAGATATTTACCTGAGCTAGTATTTGCTGTGTTGGCTCCAGCGGCACCAAAGCTAATGCCACCAGCACCCTGTAACCCTGCCGTACCAAATGCAGGAGTAGTGGTTCCAAATGTTGGAGCAGCACTTGCACCAAATGCAGGTGCAGTTGTGGCTCCTGGGTTGAAGAAACATAGTATTTTATAAAGAGAGAATATATTTATTTCATTGTTATTGGGATCAAATAAAACTGGTTTATCATTTTTAAGGGACAATGACACTTTTACGAATGATTTTTGTATCATGTATTGGCAATGCAAAGATTATCCGCGCGCCTCTAGTTGCGAAATTTAGAAGTTATCTAAAAACAACACTTTGCTTTAAAGTTAAGGTTAAGTTTAGACATAATCAGATGGATCACGATTACATACAGCTAAGATGACCCACTGACCAAAACCTGTTGCTAATAAAAGCAGAAATACAAAATATAGTTGCATTCCTCAATGAAGTACTTACCGAGATTCGGGAATTAAGTTTCAGTTTCCAAATCACAAAAATAAGGAGACAAAATGGGAGACTGCTTTAAGAATAGGCAAGCCAATTTCACCAGCAATGAGGGTTTGTTCTCATCATTTTCAAGCTTCAAACTATTGTCCAAACAGCAAGTATAATATAATGTTTTAATTATTTTATTGTTCTTATGTTATATTCATGTATTTGTTATATTTATTTAGTTTAAGCTAAGGCGAGTTTCTCGTCAGATAACGAGATTATGTTTATTGTTTAATGCTGTACTGTTTTAGAATAAACCTAAAAAAAGCTCTGATAAAGAAGTATCATTAGCCCAAAAAGTTGAATTCTTCTCCAGAGCGCATTGGTTTTTTCAACAGAGGGTAGTTAATTTTTTTCATTTTGTGAGGATGCATTTTGGATGGATCATTATGGAGTTTTTTTCATTGTGATAGATAATTCTGTTGAAAAGTTAGTTTTGTTTAGACTGGGGTCGCAGTTGAGAACAATTTTTTTTTTTAATCTATATAAAATATATATATTTTTTTAATATGAAGGGCAAAAAGCAAGAAATGTCACATAAAATTCATTTTGACTTTTATTTTTGTAACTTTCCTTGAGAACCACTATCTATTAAAAAAACTTGCATCAAAATCCGTTGCATAGTTTTAAAGATCTTAGCATTCATAGGGACAGACAGACAGCGGAAGCGAATTTGTTTTATACTATGTAGTAATGGCTTAAACAATTTATTACCAATGCTTCCTTGTACCTAAAGATAATCTCAGCGGGGTTAACTTGAACTTCTATGAGTAATATCTAGAATTAGATACATAGATGAAAGTACACTTACACTTTGAAAACTTAAAATGTAAATTACACAAAATTTGGTTTTTAAGACTTTCCTTGTTTTTTGCCTGTACCCTTCATGTTTTCCGTCGATAAAATTAGGTATAGTTTCCCTCTTTTCAATATGTGCACATTATTAAGACTCACACTGTATATATAAAACGGCATCACTTATTTGGTTCACCAGAAAACAATTATTTAAAAAAACTAATAAAAATGGGTAGGTAGGCTTCACTCCCGTCAACTGACTACCTACCTACCTATGAGTTCCAATAATTCACTTACCAAAGCTGGGGGGTGCTGCACCAAAGGCTGGTGTAGCAGTAGTTCCAAAAGTGGGAGCTGAAGATGTAGCCCCAAATGCAGGTGTCCCAGTACCACCGAACGTGGGCGCTGCAGCCCCAAAGGCAGGGGTGGTGGTGGCCCCAAAGGCAGGAGTTGCAGTGGCCCCAAAAGCAGGAGTTGTAGTGGCCCCAAACGCCGGAGCCGCAGATGTCGCTCCAAAACCAGGTGTTGCAGCACCAAAAGCCGGCGTTTCGGTCGCAGGAGTACTTCCAAAGAGCCCTGGAGCCTGTGACGTCGCCGTTAAGCCAAACGCAGGAGTTGCAGGTCTAAATAAAATTTAGTATATTATAAATAGAGCGTAGGCAAACAATTTTAGCGTCACTCTCGGTAAATGCTAGGTATTTGGGAGTCAAGACTTGCCGAAACAAACGAAAATTAAAATATTTACAAGGAAAGAGGTTATATTTTATGACAACACATTCTTTTTAATTTTGACGTTTATAGATGAGTCAAAATATTGTAACAAACAAAAAGAGTTCTACACCATGTAGGTTGCAACTATGTGGCGGGATTATAAGATTTTTTTACAATAGTGGGTGTATTTACTTGTTGGCGCCGAAGTTGAAGCCTCCTGTAAGTCCCGTTGTTGCAGGAGCACTCGATGGAGTGCCGAAGGAAAACGACATTTTCACTTACTAGGTCCCTTTTAATTAATTATCTTATATCTAAAACAATTTTAGAAAGACTAAAATCAACGCGACGGTTACAAAAGTAGAATAAGAACGGGCATTTGTGCTTGATTGACTGACAGGATCAGTGTTGCCAACTTACTTAAGGAAATCGTACCGTCATGTTTTGCATTTTTGTAGCGATGAAAAAAATACTTTGTTTCTTCTTCACCATGCGCAGTGAACTTGAACATGTTTCACTCCGTAGTCGGGATGAATTTACGCAAATATTTGTTGTATTTCTCAAAAGGACTATGTAGAACTTTTTACAGCAGTTATCGACTGTAAATATTATTTGTAGGTACTTTGCGAAAAAAATATATAGGCAGAATAGGGAACATGCAATATTATCATCTTGCAAAGAATTATATGTAAAATAGTCCATTCATAAATTTAAAAAAATAAAGCGCTTTTGTACGGGTCTGAGTGCTGAACTACAAAAAAGACGCATGAGCAAAGGGTACCTACATACCAGCGAAATGAGGCTGCTTGTAACGCGCGCGGCTGGATAAAATTCGCAATGAATACATACTCCTCATATTATTATACTCTTTGGAATACATACGTGGTAGCTTTAGAGAACCTCAATGGAGAGAGACCATAAGAAAGCTTAATTACACGAAACGTCAACCCAAGATCGCTTGACTTAGCGCAGGAAAGTGAGGAGATTGCGGTTTTAATCTGACAGTTTGACTTTTCGCCCGAAAAAGGAAGTTGAGTCACTCCTGTCTGACACTTGTCATGAACTGTCCTAACTCAAAGTCATAAGGTTGCCTTTTCGCTGTCATAACAGCATTTACGTCAGTAAACGCTGCTTCTTTTTAAAATACGTTCCGTATCAAGTTACTTTAATTCTGAGATTCTGTTCTTTCGGATATAAGGATACCTCATAAATTATTTATTTAGAAAATTAAAAATAACACAAAATAACATACTGTAAAGTAAAAACAAGAAATGTAGCCTCCTAGGCAGGCTCCGAGGTTCCGATTGGCAGCATTGAATATTATTGTATGAGAAATAAGTAGTTACTGTGGTATCAAAGTGTAGATATCCCGTTAAACTGGAAGTCGATCCCAACGTGCTTGAGAAATGGCGAAGCAGATTTGAAATGGTGGCGCGCGTCGGCCTCCACTGCATGGAGCAAGTCGCGCGACCATAACTGTGGCTTCAGCCCGCGCCGGTCAGTAGTACAGGAAGTCGGCGAATACGAAGAAACTATAAAAAACAAAGCCCTACCAGACCATTGGTCGAAAACAGTCGTGCGAGCGCGGGGCGCTGCGTTTTGTTTTGACAGTGACATTTTTGGATTTTTGTTGGAAAAATTTGTGGTGTTTTAGATATATTTTTTTATTTATTTATTTATTTTATTGGTTCACCAACAATTGTTTACACTGGTATTATTCTAAAGGTAACTAGCAATAGAGTAGAGTACAATAGTGTAACAATCACTTATAGGTAAACTCCGCATGCTTTAAGGATAAGTTGTATATGAGAAAAAAAAACTTAATTAAACTAATCTTAAAACTAACATTATTATTATTGAAAACACGCTACTTCATAAATGTAATCTAATCTAATCTATTTTGTAGTTATAAAGTGTTTAAAGTGTTATACTATTGTTTAAAATTGTTGTGAATATTTTTCTTAGTTTTATCAAGTTTTTAAGTGTGTTATTACGTAAGTAAAATCAACTTTTTATGTTAAATCCCGGCTGTAGCGATGCCGGAACCTGTAGCAGTCAACCTGCCACATCCCTTGACACACAGCTGGTGAGATGCCCTCATTGCTCCCAGGCCCGGTTTTTTAAAGGCGAACGGGGGCTGAGGATACACTATGGTAAGGTCCACACACCACATAGTGTACCTTCGTGCCCCCCAGTTACAACCCCACCTTTTGAACACACCCTTTGGAAAACGTTGTCAAAATTTAAAAATTCTACTCCCGTTTTAAAAAGAGTCCCTCGAGGCGCGAGACGGTCCGTTGCGCTCAATTTGCGCACTGCGTTCGTCTCGCACTCCAAGAGAACTCAGAAAGCGCTTGGGAGCAACTGCTCACCTTTCCCTAAAGGATTCTTCACGTTCGAAAAGATTTGGCAACTAAAAAAACTTTAACAAATCAAATTAAAGAAAACTGCAACGATTCGACCTCATTTTTTAGACCCGAAACGGTGGTACCGTTTAAAAACCTTCCACACAAAGGCCTATGTTCGCACGTGGAGTCAAAACTGAATGAAGGTGATATTAAGGGAGCAGCCAGGCTGTTGTTCAGCAGTGATGTGGTGTCGCCTTACTCTCCAGAAACCATTGCAGCCTTGGAGAGTAAACATCCAGCGCCTGCGGATGATCTAACCCCTCCCGATCCTCCTGAAACCACCGATACCCCCGATTCATCACTTTTAAACATTTCAGCCCCAAAACTGATTGCTGCCGTGAGCTCCTTTCGAAGTGGTTCCGCTGGCGGCCTCGACGGCCTGACTCCGCAACACTTAAAGGACCTTTTTAGTTCAGGCGCCGGGGAAGCTGGCGAGTCACTTTTGAAGGAGCTTGCGGCTTTAGTAAAAGTAATGCTCTCCGGCGGCGTGAACGATGCCGTCGTCGATGTCTTGTACGGAGCAAATCTTTGTGCTCTACGCAAGAAGGACGGTGGCATTCGTCCCATCGCTGTCAGGTGCACTTATAGGCGTATGGCAGCCAAAATTTGTTGCAACCTTTTCGGTCAAAGGTTGACAAACAAATTCCAGCCCCTACAGCTTGGTTTTGGCTCTAGAGGGGGCTGTGAGGCTGCCGTACATGCACTTTCTTCTTTTCTAAATTCTGGCAAGGGTGAGGTTATCCTCAAGGTTGACGTCAAGAACGCTTTCAATTCCGTTAACAGGGACATCTTGTTGGCGGAGGTAAAAAAGGAACTACCTGAAATTTTTGGTTTTATATGGCAATGCTATAGACACCCCTCCAAATTATTACACAAAGAAAACCTTTTGGAATCTGCAGTTGGATGTCAACAAGGTGACCCTCTCGGGCCAGTCATTTTCAGTTTGTCTATTCATCCAATCATTCAACAACTAAATTCAAAATTCAACGTCTGGTACTTAGATGACGGGACACAAGGAGGTGACATAGACACTGTTTTAAAAGATTTCATTTTTCTGAAAAGACAGTTTCTATCTATTGGCCTTGACCTCAACCATTCCAAATGTGTTTTTTTTTTTAATGACAATACCGACAGACTAACTACTCTATAAAAATTAAACGCAATAGCCCCAGATATCAAAATTTTAGACAAGAGTTCACTTCACCTCCTAGGTTCACCAATATTTGAAGACAGTTTTTCCTCATTCATTGACGACAAAATTAATCGTTTTAACGATATTTCGGAAAGACTTAGCAAAATTAATTTACATTCGGCTTTCACCCTCATTAGATATTGTTGTTTTGGGCCAAATTTTATGTATTTTCTCCGCTCTTCCCCTTTATGGAAGCAGTCACATCTTTTGGACAAAATTGATCAAATCATTCAAGATATACTAACATCTATCTTAAATGTGGCTCTGGATGACCGAGCGTGGCTGCAAGCCACTCTACCTGTAAATTTAACCAAAAGTATTTTAACTCCATCTTTGGTTAATAGTGAAGTGCCTTACTTGACCGAAGCAGTGAACGCCTGGGAAGTGGCTTGCCCGAATACGGCGTTGCCCGATAACTTATTTTCCCAAAGACAATGGGATGAGCCGCTCTGCAAGTTGGTACGGAATAACCTCTTAAATACGTGCACCAATACTGCGGAGCGTGCCCGCCTGTTGGCTGTGGGTGAATGGGAGTCGGGTCTTTGGCTACAGGCACTACCGTCACCCAACATAGGTACTATGCTGAGTGACAGTACTTTCCGTATCGCTACGTGTCTGCGTTTGGGTGCTCCTAGTGGAGCTCCACATCGGTGTCAATGCGGTAAAGCAGTCGACCGCCTCGGACACCATGGCCTGTCTTGCAGTAGGAGCGCTGGTCGGTTAGAACGGCACGCCAGCATTAATGACATCATCCGTCGGGCTCTTGTCACCCCCGGGGTGCCAGCTGTTGTAGAACCCAACGGCTTGGCACGCGAAGATGGGATGAGGCCCAATGGGATGACCATAATGCCTTGGAAGTTGGGTAGGCCTTTGGTGTGGGATGCAACATGTGTCGACACCCTTGCGCCATCCCATCTTTTTAGCACGGCGGGCTGCGCTGAGGCGGCCGCTGCAGGTGCAGAAAACCTCAAACGGCGCAAATATAACAACTTAATTGGGAGTTACATATTTGAGCCGTTTGGGGTTGAAACATTAGGGCCATGGGGTCCAAGTGCGCATCGAGTCTTTCGGGATATCAGTAAACAACTTGTCGACTGTTCACGTGACCAGAGGGTTGGACTTTTCTTCGGTCAAAGAATCAGCATTGCGATTCAACGCGGCAATGCTGCCAGTGTTCTGGGCACTTTTGCCATTGACAGCGATGTGGATTATTTTTTTGATGCCCAATGATTAATTTTATTTTTTTATACGCGTTTGTACATAATTTCTTGTTAATTAGTAAGTTTTAGTGTATTTAGTTATAAAAATATCTTAGAATATACCGGTAATAAGGATAAAAAAAAAGTTACTTTAATTCATTATTTTTGTTAAAAATCGATTTAACTAAAATAAAAACGTTGCAATGGCGTTCATTTTGTACTTTTTTTAATTTTACTAACAACATTCTCATAAGTTATGTATTTGCATCTTCCCTATTCTTGAATCTTTTAACTGTTTAGCGGTTTACATGGAACACTTTTTCTACATAATATTTATGTTGCTTCCAATAGTCTCCATATGGTCGTGTAGTATTTGAACGGAAAAAGAGAGAGACAGGCGCGCACACAGGATTTAATTATACCGATTCCATTTATATGTTTGACATTTCCTATCAAATCCTAAAAGATATTATTATGGAAAATGTTGAAAACTACCACCATTTACATGTAAGTTTTAAAGTCATACGATGGGCAACACTGGCCAAAATTGTCATTTTCATTTGTCATCGGCGTTTCGTTTCACGCAACAATCTGTTTTTTTAATTATTTATTTTTTTACTATTGATAGGCACGCGTTTGATCTTTGATCACTATCTCACGGCTCACCTGATGGTAAGTGATGATTTGGTCGAACATGGAGCACGCTTGCCTAGAAGTAACCTATCCTCTCAATTAATTTTACGCCACGGCACCGGCGATAAAACCTCACTCAAACAAAGTAATAGGTAATTTTATGTAAACGGATGTACAAATGTAACGATTGTACACGGTATATCCGATGAGGCCAAACTGACGCAGGTCGCATATTTATACCTTCCCGTCAATCGTTATGTTAGAATTAGACGAATCAGTAAAGTGGGTGACAGACGTGCGAACAAGTACGCGTACTTGTGGCTCGACGAGCTGTTTCCCCCGTAACCACGCGTACATAAAAACCACCGAGTAAGTTAGTTAGCGATCCAACAGGTTGCAAATGCACGCCTGTCAGCGCTATTGTGTTGCAAAATAACTGATTTTCAAAGCTATTCACACTAATAATTTACCTACAGAATTCTTTTCATTGCTTCTCTCATGCAAATATCCTGTCTGGCTATGATAATATATTATTCTTCAATAAGAAAAAGTTTCCTCCATTGACGACAATGCGATCCCCCTTTTTTAACCGACTTCAAAAAAAGGAGGAGGTTCTCAATTCATCTGTATTTTTTTTTTTTATGTTTGTTACCTCATAACTCCGTCATTTATGAATCGATTTGAAAAATTGTTGTGTCATCTGAAAGGGTACCTATACTTCTCGATTGGTCCCATTGTCATCATGTCAGAATCTGATGATGGGATCCCATGAAAATTGAGGGCAACCCTCAAATTTTATAGGCACATTCAATGTTTTTCATGGACTTTCTAACGCAATTTACATGTTGATTATAAAATTGATGATGAAAGGTATAAATTAGGATCTGATGATGAGATCCCATGAAAATGTTTGTTCAGCGATACTTTAGCCAATTGTCAGCCGATTTGGATGATTCTTTTTTTGTTTGAAAGAGTATTTTCCTAGACTGGTCCCGTTTCAATTTGGTGAAGATCTGATGAAGAACTTCGGAGGTAGGCAACGGAACTCTTCAATAAATGATAGCACAGGGATCGGGATTGCTGAAATCGCATGTTTTTTTAGTGTTTACACCAGTTCTTAACATAACATTGCGCCGGTACGCTGTTAATGGTACCTAGGTACCACTAAAAAGTGAAAAATAAAAATCTTTTTTACAAAAAATACAACCGACTTCCAAAAACAAAACACTACAAGGTACAAAATAACTTCGAAAGAAAGAAAGAAACTTTAATTTCGGAAGTCGGTGTCTAAAAACGAAAAAAATAACCAAAAACACCGACTTCAGAAATTAAAGTTTTTTAACCGACTTAAAAAAAAGGAGGAGGTTCTCAATACGTCTGTTTTTTTTTTTTTTTTCATGTTTGTTACCTCATAACTCCGTCATTTATGAACCGATTTGAAAAATTTTTGTTCCATCTGAAAGGGTATACTTCTCGATTGGTCCCATTGTCATCATGTCAGAATCTGATGATGGGATCCCATGAAAATCGAGGGCAGCCCTCAAATTTTATAGGCACATATAATGTTTTTCATGAACTTTCTAACGCAATTTACATATTTGTGCCTGGTAACCATCATCTCATATTGCTGACCTGATGATGAAAGTTATAAATTAGGATCTGATGATTAGATCCCATCTTGTAGTGTTTTGTTTTTGGCAGGCAATGGCCCTAGCGGGCCCCGTCACCCATGCTGACAGCTCCTTGAGGTGCGCGTGGAAACGGCGCGCCGCCGACCCGGGCCTGATTCTGATCGGACGGCGAGCCACCCAATGCTCGCCGTACGCAGGCCCAATGCGATCCCCCTAGTACCAGAGTAAAGAGCAAGCTTTCACGTGTGTCACCGACGTCGATCCGAGTAAGTTCGCGATCTTAAAACCGCGTAGGTAGGTACTATAACTTCGTACGTCTATCACCCACCCTATGAAAGAAGCCAAACCAGACAGAAATAAACATAATCTTGTTGGCTTTGTGGATTGAGTTTCTTTAGTACCTACTTAGTTCTTACTCTAAAGACCGTTGCCATTTTTTTCTCTTTTGCCTTCATAGTGCGATTGTTCTAAATGTCATTAAGATGTCAAAGAGATCAATTATACTAATCAGCTCAAACCATTGACTTCTACAAGTTTTATTTTAATCTTTTGAATTCCGAGTTATTGCTATAAGCTACGAAATGAACCATTTTGCTTGGGGTGGACATCTCGCTCGACATTGTACCGTTGTTTTCAAAACGTCACCTGTAAGTGTTGGGATCCCTCATAGGGCAACGAAATATCCCTCACCAACAATCGTCAGATTCACACCTCCGCCGGTAACCGTTATTGAAGAATTATATCGTAGAATGCCAACTGGAAACCTAAGGGTAGAGTCTGGTATAACGGGTCCTGCGAAAATCGTTAATTCTGATTTAATGTGTGTATTTTGATTCTTAGGTTGATTTTACGCCAAATTCAAAAAGGTATTTGGGTTAAGTAGTTATCGAAAACGAAAGAAATATATAAACAGTTTCAGATACTTCTGTTTTTTCTTTTCTGACTTCACACACAGAATATGGTCCACCATATTCTGCTCGAACTAAAACTAATTACGGAACACGTGGACCATCATATTGCAATCAATATTCTAAAGCTCATACTTAAGGCATGGCTCGGTGTGATTAGACCTAACAGCCAAATTTTGGCTTGATAACTAGTTTTCAAACTGAGGCAGCACAACAAATATCTTCAACAAACATAGCTCTCATACTATCTACCTGTCTTACCAGTTAAAAAATGTTATGGTCTAATAATATTAGTAGACCGTAGCCTTTTTTAACTAGTTTAAGGCTATGTTATAGGGAAGATCACAGATGACTAAAAAAAATCTAATTTGTCCGTCAGATAGATTTCCAAAAAATATTGGACACAGTTTTTATTTTTCACGTACCTAAACACAAAGTTAAGACGAAACAGGGCGTTGAAAACTCGTGTGATGTCAATTTTCATTGGTTGTACGTTGTTTTAAAGAAGATAGTTTCATAGAATTTCGTTTCACATAAAATTTTTCTCGTATTATCATTTCACTGAATAATCAATACGCAGAATACATACTATGAATAAATTTAAATCATAGATTTTTGTTACAAATAAACTTTGTTTCGATATTCATCATATCATAGAATATCAAATCAAATATTCTTAATCCTCATATCGAGTAGTTAACTTAAAACTTGTTACCAAGAAAAATATTTTGTCGAGTGAAAGTTTTACACTTTTGACAAAATGCATCTATAAAATTACAACATCGCATTCACAAAAACAATGCGGGTAAATTCTAGTAAAGCAAAATTTTTCATTCGGACCCGGTCGACGGAACCCCATGGAGCAGAAATGGTGGCAAATGGCGATGGGAATAAAATACCAAAATATGCAAACAAGCATAAGTACACCACGAATGCAGCAAGCATACAGCAAGCATGCAGCAAACATACAGCAAGCATGCAGCAAGCATACAGAAAGCATGCAGCAAGCATACAACAAACATGCAGCAATCATGCGGCATTCAACATGCAGCATGCAAGCAAGCAAACATGCAGCACGTAAACGAGCATGCAGAATGCAAGCAAGCATGCAACAAGGAAGAAGCAAGCAAACGGCATGTAACATGCAGCATGCAGCAAGGAAGCAGCCAGCAAGCGGTATGCAATATGCAGTATGCAGCAAGCATGCGGCTTGCAACAAGCAGCAAGCATGCAGCACGCAAACGAGCATGCAACATGCAGAATGCAAGCATGCATTAGGCATGGTTTCTGTCACGGCTCCGGCGCTGCGGGGCTCCGGAGATCACACGCGAACTTATCGTCGCGTGGGGTCACCGCCGTGGAATCGTGCGTATGCGGTGGTGAGCGTTAAAGCCACGCTTATTACCGCAGCTTCGGCTTGCTGGCCGCGCCTACGCGGGCTTAAATTACACTCTAGGGGTAGGGCAGACAAGACTACGTGGGGTCGGTTTTACAGCGATTCGTTTGTCACAAATTTTTTTAGCACATGTATTTCAGTTTTAATTTAAGAGTTAAATGCTATTTTTAACAACAACAACATCATGTCTGCCTCTCAAATTGGATGTAGGAATGGGTCCCGCAGGCTTGGCATTCCCGAAAGGATCTGTGGACATACTGGATAGACTATAAGAAGGCCTATGACTCGGTGCCACATACACGGCTCATGAGGGTGCTAGAATTGTATAAAGTTGATGCAACGCTACGCACCTTCCTGATGTCGTGTATGTGGCAATAGAGGACAGTCCTTCGCTATCCAGGATGTCGAAATATCCAGAGGAATAGCGAACCGGTAAGGATCGAGCGGGGTATATATCAGGGCGATAGTTTGAGTCCACTTTGGTTTTGTCTAGCCTTGAATCCTCTTAGCACACTGCTGGAGAATTCAGGGCCAGGCTATCGGTTGAACAGAGGTGGTCAGGTTATATCTCACCTCCTTTACATGGATGATCTGAAACTCTTTACCCTCACTAATCTGCAACTGATGGAGCTACTGAATGTAACTGAAACATTCAGTAACGCCATCAGGATGGAGTTTGGTGTGGACAAATGTGCGGTCATGCATGTAAAGCGTAGAGAGATTATGGAATCCGTGGGAACTCAACTCTCGGATTCCATAAACCTAAGATCCCTCTCTCCAACTGAAACTTACAAGTATTTGGGTATGTCGGAAGCGTTAGGTATCAATGTTACTGACATGAAGCAATCGTTGAAGGAGCGCTTCTTTGGCCGCCTGAAGAAGGTTTTTAATAGCCTTCTATCAGGCGGAAACAAGGTGCGCGCCTTCAACGGTTGGGTCATACCGGTATTGATATACTCTTTCGGCGTACTCAAATGGACTCAAACGGAACTTGACGCCCTGGATAGGCGGGTCCGCACACTGCCTACTGCATATCGAATGCATCACCCACGATCGTCGGTAATGAGACTGTATATCCCGCGAAAGTGTGGAGGTCGAGTCTTTTTAAATGCTAAGGCTCTCCACAATCGCGAGATATGCAGTCTTAGGGAATATTTCCTAGCTGTCGACGTGGGTATGCATTACGAGATGTAGTGTGGCAGTGGACAAGGGACTCACCCCGCTCTCCTTGGCAAATGAGAACTGGCGCAAATCTGCGGTGCTTGACACTAACGATCGCAGTGCGGTATGGCAGAGTAAGGAGCTTCACGGACGCTTTTTCCGAGCCCTATATGGGCCCTTGGAGACCTTGTCGGACCACCGTTATGTGCGGTTCGACATCTCCACCCAGAGCCCCCGTGGGGAGATGGCCCGCTCTGGCAGGTCTCCCTTCCCACGGTGGGCTCTCACTCGCCTGGACCGGGAGGCAGCCAAGGAGGCGGCCTTCCTCCAAGACTGGCTGTCGCCCCCTGTTGGGGCCCCGGACGTTGACGCCGCAGCGGTCCGGCTGAGGGAATCCTTGACCGAGGTGTGCAACTCCAGCATGCCTCGGTCTCGGCGTCCGCCTCCCCGACGGGCCGTTTATTGGTGGTCGGAGGAGCTGGCAGGCCTCCGGGCCACTTGCGTGGCGGCCAGAAGGGCCTACACGCGGAGCCGCTGGCGCAGCGCCCGTAATCAGGCAGAGGAGGACCGCCCCTACGCCTCTTACCGAGAGGCGAAGGCGGTCCTCAAGTCGGCTATGGGCGCTGCCAAGGACTCGGCGAGGGCCGAGATGCTGGAGGGTCTCGACAGGGATCCGTATGGGAGACCATACAGGGCAGCACGGAATCAACTGCGGCCCCATGGTCCCCCACTTACGGAGAGCCTCGAGCCGGCGTTGCTGGATGGGGTGGTCCGGTCTCTGTTTCCGCGCAGGACCGACTTCGCCCCACCAGCAATGGACCCTCCGCAGTCGGCGGCTCCGGAGGAGGAGGAGGAGGCACCTCCGGTGACGGAGGAGGAGTTTCGCGCGGGGGTGCTTAGCCTCCGCGCGAAGAAGACGGCTCCTGGGCCGGACGGCGTCCCCGCACGGGTGGTGGCCATAGCTGCCGCTCAAATGGAGGACAGATTTCGGGAACTCTTCAGCGCGTGCTTTGCGGCTGGAAGGTTCCCGAAACTGTGGAAGGAGGGGCAGCTGTGCCTCCTCCGAAAGGAGGGACGCCCGGCGGATTCCCCCTCGGCATACCGGCCCATCGTTCTGCTCGATGAGGTCGGTAAATTGTTCGAGGGGATCATCGCCGGCCGGCTCAGGAGCCATTTGCAGGGTGTAGGGCCGAACCTGTCGGACGCCCAGTTCGGTTTCCGACAGGGCCGGTCCACCATCGACGCGCTGGCCCTTCTCAAGGGCCAGGTGAAAGAGGCGGTCGAAGCGGGGGACGGAGTGTTGGCGGTGTCATTTGACATCGCCAACGCCTTCAACTCGGTTCCCCACTCCACCATATTGGAGGCACTCCGGTACCACGGAGTGCCCCAATACTTGAGGAGCCTCCTGGCCAGCTACTTGGAGGATCGAGAGGTCCTCCTTGTGGACAAACTGGCCAGGATGCGGAGATACAGCGCGGAGTCCGGTGTTCCGCAGGGGTCAGTCTTAGGGCCCCCCCTGTGGAACATCGGCTTTGACTGGCTGTTGCGGGGAGCTCTTCTCCAGGGCACGAGTGTCATCTGCTACGCGGATGACACTCTCCTCACTGCCCGGGGGAAGAGCTTCGGGGAGGCGGCCTGTCTGGCCTCGGCTGGCGGGTCCTTGGTGGCAGGGAGGATCCGCCGCCTGGGATTGAGGGTGGCGCTGAACAAAACCGAGGCCGTGTTCTTTCACGGGCCTCGGCAGCGCTGCCCTCCCGACGCCCACATTGTGGTGGAGGGCGTCAGGGTGGACGTCCAGGCCCAGATGAAGTATCTGGGCCTGGTGCTGGACAGCAGGTGGCGCTTCGGCCCGCACTTCAGCGGGCTGTCAACGCGCCTGCTGAAGGCCGCGGACGCCCTGTCGTAGCTCCTCCCGAATTTGGGGGGGCCGAACGCACGATGCCGGCGTTTATATGCCGGCATCCTGCGGAGCATGGCCCTGTACGGGGCCCCCATCTGGTCGGACTCCCTCAACAGGAGGGAGAACGCTACTATGATGCGGAGGCCCCAAAGGGCCATTGCACTGCGGGTGGCGAGGGCCTACCGCTCCGTGGGCTTTTCGGCGGCGTGCGCTCTGGCGGGCACCCCTCCTTGGGAGTGGCTCGTAAATGTTTATCTGAAGGGAACTGCTATTGGAGAAACGCTGTCTACGCAAAAAAAAAACACGTTACATACATTACCTATGCGTCAACCGGCATTCTACACAATGCCTAGGTATTCCATACATTACCTAGGTAAAGTGTATAATAGTTTGAACATTCAATATTATTTCACACATTGCCTGGACGACCCCGGCATTCTATACAATACCTAGGAAATGAATAGAATGCCTGCATTATACACATTGCCTATAACATATATATATGACGGAGAAAGAGTCTCCATAGTCTTTTATAAAGCGTGACGTCAGCATTGCTGACGTCACAATTGTTGTTTTCATGATGATCAATTGATCACTCATTTTCGGTCTCTCAAGGAAAACTACAGTTACACTTTAGAAACTTCGTTTATTCAACGGGCAGCGTAATGACGTCACAGAGAGGTCCGTACTGTACGGCGGTCCGAGTGCGACTGCCCAAGCGCGTTTTTTTTTTTTTTTTTTTTTGTCGATGGCCACTCGCAGTTTCCACCCTGAGCCTCTAGAATTTAAGGCCCCCAGCCGAGGGCAGTCTGTGCGGCCGTTTTTATAGTGTGGCGAGCACGTGTTCATAATTTCTAGGTTAAGTATTGAAATTACAATGTTGACATTAATTTTACATCGTAATAAACTCAAAGTAATCAACTGATGATTTATAGACTAATTTTAGGACAATAAAATGATTAAACTTGGTGTGGTTGCGCCGATATATATATATATATTGTATAAAAATATATAAATAAGTAATGAAAATAAATAAAGGAAATAATAATAATCTGAATCTGTGGTCCGGCTGTCAAGTTGGCTGACAGCAAAAATTTTCATCCCGAAGTTTAATATCTATCTATACTAATATAATAAAGCTAAAGAGTTTGTTTGTTTGTTTACTTGAACGCGCTAATCTCTGGAACTACAGATCCGATTTGGAAAATTCGTTCATAGTTTATTTTTAGTTCGTAGTTAATATCGCCTATATTCTTCCTCGATAAATGGGATATCCATTTATCGAGGAAGAATATAGGCTATATATCATCACGCTAAGACCAATAGAAGCGGAGCAGTAATGAAAATTGAGACGCAGACGAAGTTGCGCGGGTCAACTAGTAAGTTTAAATAAATATCAAGCTACAAAATTGTTCAAAATCCTGGACACATCAAGAAAAAAAATAAAATAAAAACCACATTACACCAGTTTGATTGAAATAGTAACATACATTCAGTCAAAAAAGTATCGGGAATGGATGATTTGTTTATGGTTCCAAATTCAAATTTTTGTTTTTTTTGTAGTTGTTAGATTGGCACAACTGTTTTCCATTTTGGCGCGGAGTTTGAGTTGCATCTGTTATTTATCTATATTAAATACAGTGCTGGTTTTAGTAATATCATATATAGTGTGTATTGCGAATTTCATAATGGACAAAAATATCGAACAAAGAGTTTGTCTTAAATTTTGCATCGCCAATGGAATTTCGTGTTCGGAGCCACTGAAAATGTTACAGAAGGCTTACGGTGAATCGACTTTATCAAAAACTCGTGCTTATGAGTGGTTCAAAGCGTTCAAAAGCGGTCGAGATGTGATGGAAGATTTTCCTTGCTCTGGTAGGTCGTCAACGTCTGCAACTGAAGTTAACATCGCAAAAGTGAAGGAAATAGTGACTGAAAATCCCCATTCAACTCTGAGAGAGATAGCCGCCGAACTTTCTGTATCTCACGAGTCGATCCGTACCATTTTAACTAATCATTTGGGTATGATCCGTATGAAACATGTTGCTGCTCGGCTAGTCCCAAAAGATCTGAATTTTCTCCAAAAACTCAATCGCATGAAAGTCGCTGAGGACATGCTAGAACGAGTCAGTTCGGACCCAACATTCATGAAACGCATTGTTACTGGTGACGAGACGTGGGTTTACGAGTTTGACATGCAAACTAGTCAACAAGCTTCGGAGTGGCGCCTTCCAACTGAACCGAAACCGAAAAAACCACGCCAAAGTCGATCAAAAGTCAAAGTCATGTTGACTGTTTTCTTTGACTATCGCGGTGTTGTGCACTCTGAATTCTTACCGGAAGGTCTAACGGTAAATAAAGAATATTATTTGAGCGTTATGCGGCGTTTAAGAGAGCAAATTCGACGAAAAAGGCCAGATTTGTGGAAAGAAAATTCTTGGATTTTGCACCACGACAATGCGCCTTCGCACAAGGCTATCATTGTGAACGAATTTTTAACCAAACACTCAACAAATACCATCCAGCAACCACCATATTCACCAGATAGGGCTCCTGCTGACTTTTTTCTTTTTCCTAAACTCAAATTACCACTTCGTGGCACCCGTTTTCAATCGATAGAAGACATAAAGGAGAATTCGCGGCGAGAACTGAACTCAATTCCGGAAGCAGCGTTTAAAAAATGTTTTGATGAATGGATTATTCGTTGGCGCAAGTGTATCGTTTCTAAAGGAGCATACTTTGAAGGTGATAAAATAAATTTGGATGAATAACAGACATTTTGTGTATTATTGATCTTTTCCCGGTACTTTCTTGACAGAGTAGTAAATCGAAATAATCTAAGAAAATAATGCTGGCCAGAAGCCGGGCATAAGTACTAGCCGCACAAACAACATCTTCGGGTTCGTCGCTCAGCTTCGCCTCGTAGCCGTCGGGACCTGGGCTAGCAGCGAGTCCAGACATTCCGGTGGCTGCAGTTGCGTCGAGCTCGAGCTGCGAATTTTTCTCGCCGCCGACGCGCCAGTGGTGGTGTCGTCGACGACACCACCACCGGCGCGTCGGCGCGGACGTATTTCAGGTACTTGAACCAGCTGTCAACGTGTCGGCCCAACGACTGTCGGATCAGGTGCGCGTCATCCAGCGTAGATGTATGTTAGATGATAGTGTGCTTGATAGATTGCGTCTGGAATCACGAAGCGCCCGCGTCTCCCCTGCTTCGCCACCGGTTGCGATGCAAATACAACCCAGTGCAAGTGATTCACCGCGACTACGTCGGTGAAGATGATGATGATGGGGCCACATCCGTGAGTACCCAACGCAATGAGCGATTGAGGAGCGCTTTGGAGGATGCTTTCCGAGAGTATCGCTCCACACCGCCAGAGCTTAGGCCTCGGCTACCTCGTTTGCCCATGCATAATAAAAATAGGGCGCTAGTGCAGTCCGTTCGTTGCCTAACTGGAAATCTCCAGGACTGGACGGGCTGCACAACTCTTGGATTAAATGGTTCAAAAAATCGCACGCTCGCTTGGCATCTCAATTCCAGTCTGCGTTAGAGTCAGGGTCGCTGCCCCAATTCCTAACCACAGGGATAACCCACCTGCTCCATAAATAGTACCACAGAGCAAAACTATAGACCGATCACGTGTTTACCGACGGTCTATAAAGTTCTTACATCCATTTTGAGAGCAAAGATTAACCTTCATATCGATAGTAATTTAATAATGTCTGCTTCTCAGAATGGCTGTTGGAACGGGTCTCGCGGTACTAAGGAGCTGCTCCTCATCGGCATAGCCATTAGCTAACAGGTTCGTCGTTCCCGAAGGGATCTGTCGAAATACTGGATAGACTATAAGAAGGCCTACGACTCAGTGCCACATACATGGCTCATGAGGGTGATGGAGCTGTACAAAGTTGATGCAGTTCTACGCACCTTCCTGATGTCGTGTATGAGGCAGTGGAGGATGGTCCTTCACTATCCAGGATGTCGACAGACCCAGTCAAACAGCGAAGCGATAAGGATCGAACGTGGCATATTTCAGGGTGACAGTCTGAGTCCACTGTGGTTTTGTCTGGCTCTCAACCCTCATAAGTACATTACTGGAGGGTTCGGGCCAAGGCTACCGGTTGGGAAGAGGTGGTCAGGTCATATCGCACCTCCTTTACATGGATGACTTGAAACTCTTTGCTCCTAACAACTTGCAACTGATGAATCTACTGAAGGTAAAAGAAACCTTCAGTAGCGCCATCAGGATGGAATTTGGTTAGGACAAATGTGCAGTCATGCATGTAAAGCGAGGGGAGATTATGGAATCCGTGGGAACCCAACTCTCGGATTCCATACACCTTAGGCCCCTCTCCTCTACCGAAACTTACAAGTATTTTGGTATGTCGGAAGCGTTAGGCATCAGTGAGAAGACGACGTGAACAGACTAATGATTCTAGACATGCTTTTTCTTTACAATATCTGTAGTGGGAATATCTAGATCTGGTTCTTAAGTTAAGCACTCCATCTCGACGGACTAGACACGCACAGTTATTCGATTTACCGCGCAGTAGGCCAAACTACGCTCAAAATTCTGTCGTTGGTATGGTTATTAAGAAATTTTAACAATAAATTCTCTCATTTCAATATATTTAACACCAAAAGAGGTACTTTTAGGAGACTTTTGGTAACTACTATATGCGACGAATTGACTAAAAGGACTAAGAATTCTAACTAGTGTTGGTTAAAGGTATTCCACACACCACTTTAACTCTTCACATACACTCCTACACAACACACCCACTCACATCACACCAAACACTCTCATACGCTTAGATGGTGCTAGCATGTCATTCTGTTTTATTCAGTTCTGTTCCATTCTGTTTGTTTCTGATGCATACACCTTGCTCTTAAATATAATCTTGTGGAATCGGAAGTACCGTACTATAGGTATGTGCCCGACCCAGTTCTCGAAAGTGGTAGTTGCACATTGTATTGGGATCGGTCTATCATCACTGACAGGACTATTGTTGCCAATAAGCCTAATATAGTGGTAATAGACCGACTAGAGCGTCGCGCAATGATTGTTGATATAGCAGTTCCTCATGACGAGAACCTCGTGAAGTCTGAGAAAGAAAAACAAACAAAGTATCTTGACTTGGCTCGCGAGGTTGTCGACATGTGGGATGTGAACATAGCAGTAATTGTGCCCATAGTCGTGACGGCCAATGGCATTATTGCAAAGAGGCTCGACCAACATCTCAAGAGGCTCTCGTTGGGCAGCTGGATCAAGGGCTTGATCCAGAAAGCAGTTCTCCTAGACACGGCGCGTATAGTGAGGAGGTTCCTTTTTCGTGAGCCCTGACCGCCGGTAGCTGGGACCCTATTCCCGATACCGGTGGGCTACTATTTTTTATATTTTTAAATGTTTTTGTTTTTTATAGAAATATTTAAAAACGTAAAATTTATGTATATGAATAATAAATGGAATAATAATAATATCGTTTATTTATATAAATTCTATTTATCATCACGCTAAGACCAATAGGAGCGGAGCAGTAATGAAAATTGTGACGCAAACGAAGTTGCACGGGTCAATTAGTAAAATAATATTTTTACTCTCAGGAATCATCCCTATTGTTGTCTTAAAAATACAAGTTAGTTTAAGTAGTTAAAGTAATTGAAAAGCACTTAACCCCAAGACAATGGCACCTTTGTAATATTGAAGTTTGATTTGCCACGATTCATTACGATTTCAATCCGAAAGCAAACCGAGAGGGGCCCGAGTGTTGCCAAAGTTTAATTGACTTTCAAGATTTTTAATTACAAACTCGAGAAAAGATACACCGGAGGGAAACTCGAGATTGAGGGGATGCATTTGGGGTACCTACTAACTAAAAGTACTTTAAAACGGTCCTAGACTCGTCTGCCCCTTTATGGCACATTGTTAAGTAGGTATTATATACTGTATTCAAGATAGGTAAATATGTTATATACCTCCCTAACAAGGGATGAACTTTAATGTAAATCAATGCTTGCCGCGGTCGGTCCAACACAGTTGAGAAAAGGCTACGCAGTTGATTGATTTTGTGTACTTTTATCACTAGTAACAATATACAGGAACAGTATCTTTTAGATAAGTAGATATAGCCTAAACCTGTCATTTGGTTGGGAGGCAAACCAAACATTTGTGCCGTTCTCAATTTTTCTTTTCAGTAACAGCAGTGCGATTCTGTAAACCACTCACCGTGAAAGCTTTCAAGAAGTGAATATGAAGTGAGCTGTCAAATCATTTAAAAATCGGCCAAGTGCGAGTTGGACTCGCACACGAAGGGTTTTGTACCATAAACCTTACTTTTTATTACTTATTTGTTGTTATAGCGACAACAACTTTTGGGTACGGAACCCTAAAAAAGATGGAATTACAGTTCACTTCACGCTCACTCCACTTACGTTTACACGGTGACATGTTGACAAAATATACCGGCAGTAACTGAGCTGCGCTCACGTAGTTCACGAGTTATGGAACGGATGGCGCTATTACCAACATATCATTCATTTTATTTTTTTTTGTAATTTCTGAGATTCCGATAAATGCAGAAAGTGGGACCGAAACGACAGTAATGACAAAAAGAAAGAAGATAAAAAAATTTGACTACACATAATATAGATCCACTACACTGAAGTGAAAACCCGTCCCTTCTATTAGGTGGCCCATTAATTCGTAGATAAACATAGATAATAAATTTCGCATAGTGATTGATAAGATGAAACTGGGATGGTTCACTGTTAGTTTGTAGAAATATCAACAGGCTGTGTTAGAACATAAAGAAATGCATTTAAAAAATGAGATGCGGATCTGTCTAGTCCGCCATTTGCAACGAAAGATTTTACAATTCATAAAGAAAAAGTTAATATTTCATTCCGCCGGTCGACCAGTTTTTAACGAACGAAGTTCCCTTCTATTTATCTTGTATAATTAGTGCATTGTTCTGCAGTAGCGTGCACTTTTGATTTCATATTTTAATGATTTTTAACCTACCTAGGTACCTTACTTACCTTTACCTTTAGCCAAAGTACATTGATTTTTTCCTAATATCCCTTCGTTGATCTGATACTCGAACAATAAATTATGAACCGTTTCATTAATTACCTACTAGAAAACGTAAAAGATCACGAATTTTTGTTTTTTTTTTTTACTAAATATAGGCTCGCGTTTGACCACTATCTCACCTGATGGTTAGCGATGACGTGGTCGAAGATGGAGCACACTTGCCTAGAAATAACTTATTCACTCTTGACTTAAAGACCCCCAGATTGTAGCTATTAGGAAACACAGACACTGGCAGGGAATTCCACTCCTTAGCTGTACGCGAATTGAATTCACGATAGAACTCGATTCAGGACAGTTTCATGTCATTACTTCTATTATTGATAAGTATTTTAAAAGTCAATAAATGTACCTAAGAGGGTCAATGCTACAGACACCCCTCCAAATTATTATATAAAGGAAACCTTTTGGAATCTGCAGTTGGATGTCAACAAGGTGACCCTCTCGGGCCAGTAATTTTCAGTGTGGCTATTCATCCAATCATTCAACAACTAAATTCAAAATTCAACGTCTGGTACTTAGATGACGGGACACTAGGAGGTGACATAGACACTGTTTTAAAAGATTTAATTTTTCTGAAAAGACAGTTTCTATCTATTGGCCTTGACCTCAACCATTCCAAATGTGATTTTTTTTAATGACAATACCGACAGACTAACTACTCTACAAAAATTAAACGCAATAGCCCCAGATATCAAAATTTTAGACAAGAGTTCACTTCACCTCCTAGGTTCACCAATATTTGAAGACAGTTTTTCCTCATTAATTGACGACAAAATTAATCGTTTTAACGATATTTCGGAAAGACTTAGCAAAATTAATTTACATTCGGCTTTCACCGTCATTAGATATTGTTGTTTTGGGCCAAATTTTATGTATTTTCTCCGCTCTTCCCCTTTATGGAAGCAGTCACATCTTTTGGACAAAATTGATCAAATCATTCAAGATACACTAACATCTATCTTAAATGTGGCTCTGGATGACCGAGCGTGGCTGCAAGCCACTCTACCCATTCGCTTTGGTGGGCTCGGCATCCGCAAAATTTCTGATATAAGCCTACCAGCGTTCCTGTCATCGGTCAATAGTACTGTAAATTTAACCAAAAGTATTTTAACTCCATCTTTGGTTAACAGTGAAGTGCCTTACTTGACCGAAGCAGTGAACGCCTGGAAAGTGGCTTGCCCGAATACGGCGTTGCCCGATAACTTATTTTCCCAAAGACAATGGAACGAGCCGCTCTGCAGGTTGGTACGAAATAACCTCTTAAATACGTCCACCAATGCTGCGGAGCGTGCCCGCCTGTTGGCTGTGGGTGAATGGGAGTCGGCTCTCTGGCCTGTAGCCAGAGAGCCGACGACGGGTGACGGTAGTGCTACAGGCACTACCGTCACCCGTCAACCCAACATAGGTACTATGCTGAGTGACAGAAATTTCCGTATCGCTACGTGTCTGCGTTTGGGTGCTCCTAGTGGAGCTCCACATCGGTGTCAATGCGGTAAAGCAGTCGACCGCCTCGGACACCATGGCCTGTCTTGCAGTAGGAGCGCTGGTCGGTTAACACGGCACGCCAGCATTAATGACATCATCCGTCGGGCTCTTGTCACCCCCGGGGTGCCAGCTGTTTTAGAACCCAACGGCTTGGCACGCGACGATGGGAAGAGGCCCGATGGGATGACCATAATGCCTTGGAAGTTGGGTAGGCCGTTGGTGTGGGATGCAACATGTGTCGACACCCTTGCGCCATCCCATCCTTTTAGCACGGCGGGCTGCGCTGGGGCGGCCGCTGCAGGTGCAGAAAACCTCAAACGGCGCAAATATAACAACTTAATTGGGAGTTACATATTTGAGCCGTTTGGGGTTGAAACATTAGGACCATGGGGTCCAAGTGCGCATCGAGTCTTTCGGGATATCAGTAAACAACTTGTCGACTGTTCACGTGACCAGAGGGCTGGACTTTTCTTCGGCCAAAGAATCAGCATTGCGATTCAACGCGGCAATGCTGCCAGTGTTCTGGGCATTTTTGCCATTGACAGCGATGTGGATTACTTTTTTGATGCCCAATGATTGATTTTATTTTTTTTATACGCGTTTGTTTCTTGTTAATTAGTGTAGTTTTTTAAGTCTATAAAAATGTTCAATTTTAATTTGCCACGTATTAAAGATTACGCACATAAAAAGAGGGACAATGACATCTATCATAGGCACTATACCACAGTAGGTCTTTTATTAAAAAAAAACAATTAAAGGGCGGCGTAGAGATAATATCAATTTACCTATATCATGGCAAATCCTCAGTACAAATGCATTATGTTTTTATATTTTAAAATAGGTACCTAGGTACATGCAAAGGCAGCCTAAAGTGAGTGCCTATGCCCAACAGTGGACGACTTTCGGCTGATATGATAATGATGATGATGACATACCTACAAAGTCAAACACAAAAATTCACGAACTTTTTCCTATGAGGGGTGACAGAAACTGAACGTCACCGGATACGATTCTTATAAATACCTATAATTTTGCTTACGAGTAGTTTACATTCATACATCTGCAAGTCTTTTCGGCAAGAATGTCATGAGAACTTAAAGGATGACAACTGAGGTGAAGGGAGCGTGAAATGAGTTGTCAATCCGTAGTTGGTATAAATCTTCATAGTAAGTACAGAATGGACCGGCTGGTCTGGACCCCATTTCTTTTTTTTTTTTTTTAAGGATGGGAAGTCATCAAATGACTCCTCCCGCTCTGGGTGAAGCAAGAGGGAGTGTCAGACTCTTACTGACTAAAACCCATCCGTGTTCCTCCTGGTGCCCTTTGCGTTCCAAGGCTACGGCACCTCTTTCGAACAGATTCCGCAGCCCCAGCAGGCACCTGCCCTAGCGGGCCCCGTCTTCCACGCTGACATGTCTTTGAGGCGCGCTGGGATCGCAGCGCGCCGCCGACCCGGGCCTAGTTCTGATCAGACGGCGAGCCACCCACTGCTCGTCGTCCACAGGCCCGCGCCTACGGCGGCCGGAAATCGTCCTGCGACTTTTAGATTAGTAGATTACCAAACTTGTCAAAATCAACAATTATGAAACCAATGATAGACCATTCTGACACTATTGTAATAGCAGACTTGAGAACTTGAGGCCCTGGTCATTCACGCGCGCCGGTTGTGAGAAGGTACTACGAACCTGGACATCCTGAAGAACATCACTAATAATAGGTATCTGTGTATGTCGTTTTAGGGCTTTTCCAGACTCCCTGTGGCCCGTGTAAAGGCATTACTCCTAAAGTCTGTCTTGTAAACTCCTGTTAAATGCGATTAATCTCATTTCAAGAGCTTAAGGTGAATGCGCCAGGGTAGCCCGCGAAATTCAAATATTTTTATATTTTTTGCAATTTGCCGGTCAGTGTGAAGCTGTATGTGGACCAAATACGATTCGCGACCGTAACGCGTATTTATCTAAAGAATTATAACCATTAAAATCATCAACCTCTAAGTTCATGAAGCTCGACAGAATGATTATTTCATGAAACGAATGATTATTTCATGAAACCTTAAAGGCACGTACTTACATAATTACACTAAAAAAAAATTTTTTTTTATTAAATAAGTGTCCTCAACGACTTTGGTTTAAACAGTAGGTAGGTACTTTTAATTCATTATCAATCTGTCTTCAAGATGAATTCAAAACGTAAGTACCTATGTAGTTTTTCTATTTATATACCCGCGTTTGACCACTATCTCACCTGATTGATTGTAAGCGATGATGTGGTCGAAGATGGAGCACGTTTGCCTAGAAGTAACCTATTCAGTCTTGACTTAAGGTAGGAGCACCAGGGTTTGGACAAACTGGCCAGGTTGCGGAGGTACAGCGCGGAGTCCGGTGTTCCGCAGGGGTCAGTCTTAGGACCCCCCCTGTGGAACATCGGCTTCGACTGGCTGTTGCGGGGAGCTCTTCTCCAGGGCACGAGTGTCATCTGCTACGGGGATGACACTCTCCTTACTGCCCGGGGGAAGAGCTTCGGGGAGGCGGCCTGTTTGGCCTCGGCTGGCGGGTCCTTGGTGGCAGGGAGGATCCGCCGCCTGGGATTGAGGGTGGCGCTGAACAAGACCGAGGCCGTGTTCTTTCACGGGCCTCGGCAGCGCTGCCCTCCCGACGCTCACATTGTGGTGGAGGGCGTCAGGGTGGACGTCCAGGCCCAGATGAAGTATCTGGGCCTGGTGCTGGACAGCAGGTGGCGCTTCGGCCCGCACTTCAGCGGGCTGTCAACGCGCCTGCTGAAGGCCGCGGACGCCCTGTCGTGGCTCCTCCCGAATTTGGGGGGGCCGAACGCACGATGCCGGCGTTTATATGGCATCTTGCGGAGTATGGCCCTGTACGGGGCCCCCATCTGGGCGGACTCCCTCCACAGGAGGGAGAACGCTACTTTGATGCGGAGGCCCCAAAGGGCCATTGCACTGCGGGTGGCGAGGGCCTACCGCTCGGTGGGCTTCTCGGCGGCGTGCGCTCTGGCGGGCACCCCTCCTTGGGAGTTGGAGGCGTGGGTGCTCGCCAGAGTGTACGAGTGGACGGCGAGGCGAAATGCCTTAGGCGAGCGCCCCATCGCGGAGGAGCGGGAGGCGAGGGACACCATCATCGTCCATTGGACGGAGGACCTCGCCACCGCCACCTTTGGCCGCCGTACCTTGGACGCGCTCGGTCCGGTCCTCGAGACTGGCTCGAGCGCTCCCACAGTTTCCTCTCATTCCGTCTGGTGCAGGTTTGTCAGGCCACGGCTGTTTCGGCACGCACCTGCACCGGTTCGGGAGGGAGGAGACCCCGATGTGTCATGACTGCGGCGCGGCGGAGGACACGCAGCACACCCTCGAGGTGTGCCCGGCTTGGTCTGAGCCGCGCTGCAGTCTGACTGCAGAGATCGGACAGGATCTCTCACTTCTCAGCGTAGTCAACGGCATGCTGGAGAGTAAGAGGTCCTGGGCAGCGGTCGCCTCCTTTTGCGAGGACGTCATCTCGTAAAAGGAGGCGGCGGAGCGCACGTGGGAGGACGACCCTCTCGCTGCGCCGCTCCGAAGGCGAAGAAGAGGTCGGAGAAGACGTCGTCTTCTTCGTCCTCAGGTGGTGATGGGCGGGCGATAGGCGCAGGGGCGCCTCCGCCCGCATTGCACTCCACACCACCTTCGCCGGTCATTACCGGCCCTCCCCCCACGGGGAGGACGTGAGAGGCCCGCCGTTTTAGGCGGGTTGGCGACAAAAGAGGACTGGACGCCATTAAGGCTGCGCCGATCTCCCAGTCCTCCTCCACTCAGACGATGCGGGAATGCCGCTGGGTTATTTTATTGGGTAAACCGGGTCAGCCCGGAGAGTCCCGCATACCCCTCCTATTCCCCCGATGGGAGGGTATGCGTAATGCATTTTTTCTCAGCACAAAAAAAAGGAGCACCAGGGTAGCCCGCTAAATTCAAGTAAACAAACAAACTCTTCAGCTTTATATATTAGTATAGAAGTATAGATGTAGAGTCAAATTGAATAGGGATATTTCCTAAATAAGAAAAGTATGATTCTCATATATGTCCTATATTTAGTCCGTCACTTGGATTTTCAAAAAATATTGTACACGTTTATTTCTTTATCAAATCAACAAAAAATTCCAATATGTTTGTAAATTTTTATTTAAATAGGTAGGTACTAGCTGACAAGCGTAACACCGTCTGCGCTCCGCGTCTGCACCTATTATTGGTCGTAGCTTGATGTTATATAGTCTTCCTCGTTAATCGGGCTATCCAACACTAATATATTTTTTCGATTCGAACCAGTAGTTTCTGAGATTAGCGCCAAACAAATAATAATTTCCGTTTATTATGTTTCAAAAATGCGCCTATTCCGGAAGTCTTTGTTTACTAAAAAAACTGTTTTAGAAATCCCTAACAAAGCTTATTTCTATGAAGCACCTACACAAAGCGGAAGAATAATTCCGCTTCAGATGAAGTAGGTGCTCATCAAATAAAAATACATACAGAATTAAGTATAATATACTATCAACATTTCTACCGTAAAACCTGTAAACGCTATTAAGTCTAAACTTCTCTTAACACATCGCTTCCTGCACCAGACCATGGCAGCCGCAGTTGCTTTGAACCTTATGGTGTTGGAATGTGGATGATTTTGGCTTGGATTTTAGTTGAGTTAAGTTTGCATGCGCACCCTTTGTTGTCTAGTGACTAGACTAAAGGGGAGGGGGGTGCATTTTGTTTTATTTGCCTCAGTGTCGACGCTGCTTTGCGTCTGTGTGCTTGTGTGCGTTCGATCGATGTATGACCAGGATGCACTTATATGATTGTTAGCTTTCCAGATAAGCCTGTTAGAGGGTGATTTATTGAATCATATTTATGTTGTTAAGTAGCTGGTCAAATATTTGGAGTTATTAGGGTTCCGTACCCAAAGGGTAACTAACGGAACTCTATTACCAAGCTTCCGCTGTCCGTCCGGCCGTCTGTCTTTTAGCGGGCTGTATCTCGAGAACCGTAATGGGTAGACAAGTGATTTCGAAACACACCATGATTCGTTGTTTGTTTCTAGATTTGCTGATTTTTTATGATAATAAAATTAGGGGGGGGGGGTCAGCATTACAGACGGGGCCCGCTAGAGGCACCGTATCCTGGAACGCAAAGGGCACTAGGAGGAACACGGATGGGTTTTAGTCAGTAAAAGTCTGACACTCCCTCCTGCTTTACCCAGAGCGGGAGGAGTCATTTGATGATTTCCCACCCTAAAAAAAAATGCGGGGGGGGGGGGTGAATAGATTCGACGTTTTCTTTATATGTTTTGAGAATATGACTGACCAAATGCTGCATTCTGCGTGAAAATAATTTAAGTACAAACAAGTTAAGGCAACAAAATAGAAAGTATTTACCGTTGCCTAACACCTGTAACACTAAGGAGGTTGCCTATGCGTTGCCAACTGTCTAATGTGACAGCATTTACTCAGAAAAAATACATTCAACTCATTACTATCATCATATCAGCCGAAAGACGTCCACTACTGGACATAGGGGGGGGTTGCCATAATCGCCGCGCTTGGCAGGTTTTACAGAGAATGCTGCTGCCCATTCTCTGGCGAGTCCCTTAGTCGCCTCTTACGACACCCACGCGAAGTGATGGGATGGTATTGTTCTTTGAATTCAACTTAAATCTTTTTTATCTCTTTCTATATACCTGTGTACTTGAAAGATAGGTAGATAATCTCTGTTTCTACGTTATTGTGTTATTGTGTTTTCAACGTGATTAGATCCGACTATTTTCGTATGCAATCTTGATCAGTCATTTACACAAATTTTATAACAGGACAACACACTATGTCGAGAGCCTTTTTTAGCCGGCAAAATGCACAGTTCATAAATTGACCATAGAAGTGAAGCCGAGGAAATGTGCTTGTAGAGACGTTATATTTCCGCGAAAAGCCTTCTCTCAATGAGCTCCACTGGTCCTGCACTGTTCCTGCGGCTATCGTTCTGACACAGTGACAGGTATTTCCTGAAATTAACAAAAATAAAATAAACTAGTAACAGCGTTTTGTATCGATTGATACAACGGTTTTTCCTCAAATTGTAACGGCTTGTTACAATTTGAGTTACTAAAAACTTACACAAACTGAAAGTATTGTTTTAACATTTGTTATACGCTTAGCTACAGTCATGAAGTGGATTGCCTGCTGGAGACTTTATTTTCTGATTGCTTCAACCTAGAGTCCTTAAAGTCAAGAGTGATTAGGTCTTCTAGGCAAGCGTGCTCTGACATCGAGGGCCTGCGTCATCATTGACCATTAAGTGCCTACAGCAGTAGTATAAAAAAGTATTAAAACTTACCTACCGTTCAGCATGTGAGAACACAGAAAAGAAAACTACAACTCAGTCAACAAGGAAGCCTCACCTTTTACCGGAGAAAACTGTCTACGTTTTTCGATCAATTTTGTAGTCATTAACAAAAATACCTATTTGACCATTGGTCGAGCAAAATATTGATCAAAAAACGCACTCTAACTAAATTTCTCTGCATACTGTAGGTGCATGGTCCTCACATATATTAACAATTTTTTTATATATATTGTAAAACATTCATTTGAAAAGAGTAACTATGGAGTTTCTTGTAAGTTCTTCTCCATAAGAATCTACCCCCTTCCGAATGGACAGTAGAGTCGCTATATTATATGAAATGTAAATGTTGACGTTCAAAAGTGCCGTTTAATGATGTAATTGAAATAAACGTTTTGACTTTGACTTTAATTTAGGTTTCCTTACATATGGACACCTAAATCAAAGTCAAAGTCAAAGTTGTTAACCAATAGGTAACTACGGATACTCGCTCTTATTTCACCTAGTAACTCATTGTACCTCGTGTTGGCTCTTAATGTACCCAAAAATTATTATGTTCAAATCTTTTATTGAGATTATTTATTTACTAACAATGACTGACAAATGCCAATTTTAGTATTAATAGTCCAAGAAGTCTTTTTGGTGACATTTACAACCCCAAACTCCCCACTGTCGTAGTTAGTGACATTTTCATTCCTTCCCGAAGTTTTGTTTAACAGACACAGTCGCAGGTAAAACGAAGTAATTCTTCCAATCATAAATATTATATCAGTTTTCAGGGCTAGCACGTCGCGCGTCGTATAGTCGCGTCGCCATGAAACAGCCGGGTGTTGCGTCGGATCGACGTGGTTCGTCGGCCGCTCCGACGCGTCGCATCGATCGACACCTGTGGCAGCCTTTGTGGCGGCAGACTTCCCTGTTCGGAAGAGAACGTACACTTTCACGCTTCGGACGAGGTAAATTTGTTTTTCTTTAAGTTTGTTTCGGTTATTGTTCTCAGAGTAGTCAGCTGGAAAACGCTGGCCTCATCTTGTTTATGCTGACAAAAATATTCGTGTTTAAAGGGTTATTTTGGATCAATTTATAAAGTTAATATTTTTTTACCTTTGGCTTGATTTTTGCCTTAAGGTTTACAATTTTTGTGTGTTTGTAACCTCCATACAAAAACACTACAAGCGCGATGCCTCAGTGAGTGGGGGTGATGATTGAGGCTGAGGATGCTGAACAGGAATGCGCGGCTGCTGCTTGCTGGTGGTCAGGATATCCGTAGAAGCCGTGGGTACTGGCTGGCTGTATGACTCGCTGCTCGAGAGCTTGAGGTCACGATGAGGAGAAGTGATGATGACGTCACGCTGAAGTAGTTGCACGAAGGCTGCGCTGACGTTCAATGTCGAGGGTCACCAGTTTGGAGGTAGCGGTACAGAGAGTAAAGTCCCGCATACCCCCATTGAAAAGGAGGATCCTCCAACCAGGCGGCTGTTGTGCCTGGCGGGCTACTGCCCGATAGTTAATATTCGGGCTGATGTATACGTTCAAATCGCACGGTAAACTTTGCTTGCGCGATGCAGGATTTCGACGAAGTAGTTCGCTGCTAGTTGGATAGATGGCGTCGCGGTTCTTTTTGTTGCGATGTAGATTTGCTCCGTTGGTTTTTCTTGTAGCAGTATTGATGCCGCTACAGTACAAAATAATCTCGGAAGAAAGAAAAGAACTTTAATTTCGGAAGTCGGTGTTTTTGGTTACTTTTTCGTTTTTTGACACCGACTTCCGAAATTAAAGTTCTTTTTTTCTTCCGAGGTTATTTTGTACCTTGTAGTGTTTTGTTTTTGGAAGTCGGTTGTATGTTTTGTAAAAAAGTTTTTATTTTTCACTTTTTAGTGGTACCTACCTGCGTACCCATTAACAGCGTACCGGCACAATGTTATGTTAAGAACTGGTGTAAACGCTAAAAAAACATGCAATTTCTGCAATCCCGATCCATTTGCTATCGTATGTTGAAGAGTTCCGTCCATTGTCTACCTTGTTCTTCATTAGATCTTCACCAAATTGAAGAAACTCTTCTAAACAAAAAAATATCATCCAAATCGGCTGACAATTGGCGAAAATATCGCTGAACAAACATATTTCATGGGATCTCATCATCAGATCCTAATTTATACCTTCCATCATCAGCTCAGCAATATGAGATGATGATTACCAGGCACAAATATCTGAATTGCGTTAGAAAATTAATGAAAAACATTGTATGTGCCTATAAAATTTGAGGGTTGCCCTTGATTTTCATGGGATCCCATCATCAGATTCTGACTTGGTGACAATGGGACCAATCAAGAAATATACCACATACTTTCAGATGAAACAAGAATTTTTCAAATCGGTTCATAAATGACGGAGTTATGAGGTAACAACCATAAAAAAAAAATACAACCGAATTGAGAACCTCCTCCTTTTTTTGAAGTCGGTTAAAAATACGGTTAGTATTTACTTTGCTAAAAACCTTCCTGAGCGGGATCAAGCCCGTCAAAAGACTATCCTGGGTCCGCCCCTGTTTACAGAAAGATCGGCTGGTCCATAAATTCCCACCTCTAAAGCGTAAACGCATGACAACTCGAACCAAATCAACGAGGGAAAGGGAAAAGCCACTCCAAAAGATAAGAAATTAATTCTGTAGGGTGTTACACTCATTTATCACAACTTATCGGAGTAATCTACGTACCTTCTACTTCCTCTGCGGACCTGGAAGGGGAATGACAGATAAACCACTTTGAAAGGATAATGGCCAAATTTTGTAAAGCCATAGTGATTTATTGTCATTTAGAATTTTCTTTATTGTGTGTTAATTTATCATTTATTTTTAATTAAAATTTGGCAGGGGATGTTATACAGTTTTCTTTCCAACTCTCTCTTTAAAAATAAACGTTCATCATCATCATCATCTGCCTAGCCTTTTCCCAACTATATTGGGGTCGGCTTCCATTCAAATCAGATTTAGCTGAATACCAGTATTTTAGGCGGAGCGGCTGCCTACCAGACCTCCCATTAACTGGGTAACACGGTACTTCATGGCAAGACTGGAGTCAGATTAACTGGCTTCTGACAATCCGTAACGACTGCCAAAGATCTACAAATGACAGCCGGGACCAACGGCTTAACGTGCTTTCCGAGGCACGGAGGAAACTCGGTATCTTAAGATGGTCACCCATCCACAGACCAACCTTGGCAATCGTTGCTTAACCTTGAAGATCGACCCGTGCGGCTGTTATTATCTAGCCACGAGCTCCTCAGAAAAAAATAAACGTTAAGTCTGCTAAATAACTTGCTGATTAGGTGTTCCGTTTTGGAAAAAAGTAAACGACGTAAAGTATACACGAATTACGGAACCGAGCTTAGACAGACACTGTAAACCGTGATTAAACCAATAAACTCAAAATTAAAAAAAAAGCAGGGGAAAGTATCACAACAATTTACGTCCTAAGTTCGTCTGTCTGCATTTTATTGCATTACCGATCCTTCGAGCAAAATGTTAGAGAGTGGGTAAATTCCTCAGACACATAAATTGTACCCCACCCCGTACCTCGCGTAAACGCTGTGGAAAGTGGCTCCCCCTATTATAAGTGTTTCGTTCCAGGACTAATTGCTTTAGAAAACGTCTGATAGAAGCTAATGAGTGAGTAGCTTTTTAGAGGTCATGTTGTCAAAAGAATCAATTAGGTGTGTATCTAGCTTGGTAAAATTGGTACATTTTTAACAAGCCATATGATAGCCTGGAATATAGGCAGTCAATATGTATAGGCTAGTATAAACTATTATTACTAGCTAAAACACTGGTATTCAGCTGAATACCAGTGAAGCAAGAATGAAGCCAGAAGCAAGCCTGTACATATTCATCTGCCTAGCCTTTTTCCAACTTCATTGGGAACGGCTTCCAGTCAGACCGGATTCAGCTGAATACATTTATTTTCTTCAGCTAAATAACATAAACAGAATTGAGATTGGAGCCTCCCTTTAAGCAAAGTAATGCCTGTATTGGGAGAATACCAGTGTTTTACGTGGAGCAGCTGCCTACCAGACCTCCACAACACTAACTAGGTAACACGATACTTCTTGGCAAGACTGGAGTCAAATTTACTGGCTTCTGACAATTCGTAACGACTGCCAAAGATCTACAAATGACAGCCGGGACCAACGGCTTAACGTGCTTTCCGAGGCACGGAGGAAACTCATTATGTCAAGATGGTCACCCATCCACAGACCAACCTTGGCAAGCGTTGCTTCACCTTCAAGATCGACCCGTGCAGCTGTTATTATTTTGCCACGAGCTCGTCAAAAAAAAATGTAATCTTCAAAAATAAATAAAACAGATTATTGTCTTCCTTGTCAACTTGATGCAAAACACTATATATATATGATTTGGCAAGTGCACCGGACGTACTGTGCTTTTCACCCATTTATCTAAGTAAACTACAAATGTAAAGAACTTTACCCATTCACCCGACTGCTGTAAGTTCTATCGCTTGTTACTAGATGGCGCTAAACTTAAGTCTCGGTAGGCCCCAAGCGTTTCATGTGTCTTTGAAATACGATAGCCACTCAGACCACTTCACTCCTATGGGAAATTTTGATATGCAATCAATAGCTTTTCAGGGCTCTTAAGAGCATGTATTTTTTACTAAAGCATCTTAAAGTAAACGAAAATTGAGCAACAGTTGCTTAGGTAGCTTAGCTTTTACCTACATAGGTATGTTCCTCTGTTTTTATAGATTGGGCTAATAGCAATATATTATTTATAAATAAATAAATATTCAACAATCACAAATCTGAAAAATTATCGTGATTTTCATAATAATTATCCTACCTACCTTACATATTTTAGATTATGTTCTATATAAACGTCAATAAAAAGACGAACAGGCCTATTTATACCCGGAAAACATGAAATTAGGAAAGCTATATTTTGTTACAAAAACAAGTCGAACTTTCCGGGAACCCCACTTAAAACATATTTTATTCAACGAAGTTTTCAAGGGAAAATTCATATCTTTGATTCATAAAAAGTTGAAGGGAAGTCGACATTTTTGGGGGAACAATAATTGAAACGAATAGGGATGGCCTGGGGAAGCTATCCTCTTATCTATCCGCCATCTCATCACGTTAAGGAGCTCCAAGAATAAACAGTGCGTTGTAATTGTAGCGAAGCGGCCCTAGTGATTAAGTAGATACTTACAATCAGTTATAGTAATTAGCTAACCCACCTTTGTGTAAAAATAGTTGAAATTTATTAGAATCCGAATCGATAGAATAGGCTAGTTTCCACCATTAATCAATATTGCAAATCTATTTAGTCTGTCAGTAAGCGTATTGAAAAATAATGGATATGTATTTTTTGTTATTGTAACTCAATGAACATTGGCAAATATAAAACGCATCAAAACTCGGGAGTGGGGGCTCGTGACGTCAGAACGCACTAAAAATTATAACACGGCGTGACGTATTGAGAATTTTAAAAGCATCGTTCATCTTTATAAGATGCGCAAAGTCTTATAACAATTTGGTTGAATTTTATTAACTTGACTTATTTACTACTAAGCCGAATGTATTCAATCGAATACTTACTAAACATTGTTTTCAATTGGTTCACTAACTGTTTTACTTTAGCACTTAACTACGTATCATTTTTGACTGTATAATATTGTTTACGTACAGCGTCAGTGTAATTTACTTTTTTTTTATTGTTTATTTGTTTTTTTTTTTTTTTTTTTCTCTCCATCAAGCATGCTCTTAATATTTAGCTGTTTAAATGCGAAAACATGTAATTGGTTTTTAGTTGCATAATTTGTTGTTAAATTTGTAGTTGTTAATACTGTTTGTTTTCCTGTTACAATAAAATAAAATAAAATCGTATTTTCGTCAATTTTGGTTTCCGTAACAAAAGAAAAAAAAAAACGGGTCAAATATTTTTTGATGGTCTAACTGACGGACTAATTAGATTTTTTTAGTGGACAAGCCTATTACATCATCATCTGCCTAGCCTTTTTAACCGACTTCTTCAAAAGGAGGAGGTTCTTTCTATGTTCGGCTGTATGTATTTTTTTATGTGTTTCCACCGATTTCTCCGCCAATTCTGGACCGATTTTAAAAATTAATTTCATCTGATGATGGGATCCCATGAAAATCGAGGGAAAAAAAGATCTGATGAAGAACTTTGGAGGTAGGCAATGGAACTCTTCAATAAATAATAGCAACTGGATCGGGATTTCTGAAATCGCATGTCTGTTCATTGTTTACACCAGTTCCTTTTCTATCATTAAACCCATCTTCAAAAAAGACAACAAGCGGAATATGAACTGTTACAGACCAATTGCACTTATTCCTATAATTTCGAAATTTTTTGAAAAGTACCTACATATATAATCAAATTTATAAATATCTGGAAAATTTAACATTCTTTCGGAAAAGCAGAAAGGTTTCCGCAAAAATAAAACGATAAACATGGCTGTTTTTGATTTTATAAATAACGTGATGGGGAATGTGGATAGAAGGACGCCGGTATGTACCATTTACTGTGACATGACCCAGGCTTTCGATTATGTTAATCATGACATTCTCCTTCGTAAACTAGAAGCTTATGGCATTAGAGGCAATATATTAAATCTCATAGAATCATATCTAAAGGATCGTAAACAGTATACAGAAATATCTAAAGTGAACATTAATACCAAAAAAGAAGAAACTTATTCATCTAAAAAACGTATAGTTAAATATGGAGTCCCACAAGGGAGCGTATTGGGTCCTTTATTATTCATAATCTATATAAATGACTTGCCACTAGTAACTAAATATCCAGTATCACTTTTTGCTGATGACAGTACAGTCACTATTGATTGTATAAATAAAGATACGTATGAACCGGAAATTAATAACACAATCAATTCAATAATTAACTGGTTAGATAACAATAATTTAAAGATCAACCTAGAGAAAACAAAACTTATGTTCTTCAGCCAACGTTTAGAAGCACCAAATGTTAATGTTCAATACAAATCAATCGTTATTAAAAAGGTGGATACAGCTAAATTTTTGTGCCTAATCATTGACAATCGTCTGAACTGGAAGGCACACACAGAAGAATCAAATAAAAAAATATGTTCTTCTGCCTATGCTCTCTATAAACTAAAACCTATCATAAGTACCAATGCCCTTATAACTGCCTACCATGGTATAGTCGGCTCGATATTGAGGTTTGGAGTTTTATTTTGGGGAAACTGTACAAATAGAGAAATTATTTTTAGGTCACAAAAAAGATGTATTAGGGCTATGTTTGGTTTGAAAATAACTGATAGTTGCAAACAGTATTTTATAAAGTACTTATAAAATTTTAAGTCTGCCGTCCTTATTTATTTATAGCAAATTTTGTACAAACCAATCCCAACCTATTCAGGAAACTATCAGACGTATCTATTCGTAATCGACGGGATAATAATAGATTATGTGTACCAAGGTCAACCACGGCATTGATGCGAAAAAGTATTTTTGTTTAGCACCAATCATATATAATAAAATCCCAAAACCTATTAGACAAATGCCTACTGCTCTATTTAAAATGCATTTAAAAAAAAATCTTGTAAATAAATGCTATTATACCATATCGGATTTCTTAAATTAACGCAATTAATTAAGTACATTTTTCTGCAATTATGACATTTTTACAATTTGAATCTCAAATCCATAACCTTATCTGTACATTGTCTTAGTTTTTAAGTAGTATTAAGATGAAAAAAAAAAATAATAAAATTGTTTTTTGTTTCAAACTCAAATCGTTTGTGGTTATTTTAAACCAAATATGTTGTTTTTGTACGCCATAAATGGCAAAGCATGCAGATCTAACCATTATTATAAGACCTTGCACATTATATGATGTATACTCATGTTTTACAATAAAAATATATTCTATTCTATTCTTCCGCACGCTGTGTTTGTGACACTTTTTAGTGGTACCTACGTACGACTAAAAAGAGAAAAATAACATTAATTTCGGAAGTCGGTGTTCACAAACGAAATAACCAATAACACCGACTTCTGAAATTAAAGTTATTTTTTATTTTGTAGTGGTTTTTTTTGGAAGTCGGTCTTTTTTTTGTAAAAAGTTTGTCCCCAATATAGTTGATATTGGGGTCGAATTCCAGTCAATAGAATTTTACAATTCTTTTATATGTTTACCATTTCAGCAAACTAAATAATTACTACGAGTACAACTGACTGCAGATACCTACCTATTACGAGCATCTTAGCAACGATTGGACATTGTGGATGTATGGGGCCAGGAAAACAGCATTTTTTCTTCTATCTGTACTATTGTTACTGCGGTTTCTTTCTAGTTTATCATCATCATATCAGCCGAAAGACGTCCACTGCTGGACATAGGCCTCCCCCAAGCGTCGCCACAACGAGCGATATTCTAGTTTATTATATTTTAAATAGGGGTATTCAAGTGAATCCGGTTTGACTGGAAGCCGACACCAATGTAGTTGGTAGTAAAGGGCTAGGCAGATGATAATGAGTTGTTACATTATTGTTGAAAAAAAGATCCCTTGGTATAATAAAATACTTTCCTGTACGTATACTCTCATGTATGCGAATCTATATCTAAACTAATATATAAAGTTGAAGAGTTTGTTTGTTTACTTGAACGCGCAAATTGTGACGCAGACGAAGTTGCGTGGGTCAACTAGTTATGTTATATAATGTTGTGTGCCATATTACATTATTCGTGTTTTAAGCAGTTAACCTTAATATTTAATTATTTATCGCAAATGTTGTTTTTCTTACATACCTACGTACATCAATTTGCTAAATACCGAAAATTCGCGTAGGCAAGCGTGTTCCAACGTCGACTATGATCGCTTACCATCAGAAGAGATATAAATTGTAAGTGTCTGGTTGGTATATCAAAGTAACAGCTTTTTAATAAATGAATATGAAAGTATAGGGATACGATACTAAACGGCTGAACCGTTTTAAAGGCTCTTTCACTGGCATTATAGTTGGCTGAGTTAGCAAAAATTAGAGCATATTTTCAAAGTCAAAGTCAAAGTCAAAAACGTTTAGTTCAATTAGGCCATTAAACGGCACTTTTTAACGTCATCATTACATTTAAAATAACATAGTGACTCTACTGTCCATTCGGAAGGGTAGTTTCTTATGGAGAAGAACAGACAAGAAACTCCATAGTTACTCTTTTCTTTAGTCTCTTTTCATAGTTACTTCTTTCAGGCAGGGAAAGACGCAAGCACAAGCTGGTCAATAATAAAGGAAATACGATAAACAGCAACGCGCAACGTGCCGGTTCTATACATACGCGCAGTATTACGCGCGAATGAACTTAGGGTTAGAAAGGAACTTGCTCTTGTGCTTTACATTTTTAAAGTACTGCGAGGAAGCTTTATATGCAGCTTTGTTGGAGTTGTTGTGGTTATGTGTCCCTAACAGATACGTTTGGCGCCGACTTCGGCCACCACTGTTGAAGGTGCCGAAGGCGAGAACAAACCTGCTCAAGAAGTCGCCAATGACGCGCGCACTTCGCACTCTAAATAAAATACACAACAACTAGCGGTAATTTGCTATGATAATTAATCTGTATAGGTACTTTTACTGAAAAAAATGAATGTATACAATATTCTTGTTATTGGGTGTACTGTCGCATTGGGTTGTCCTGTAAAGATAGTATAAGTTTGATAAAATAAATAATAAATAAATATTATCTGTTTTCAGAGCCATACCACCAGGCAATTCAGTTGGTTACTTCCAAAAAGGCAGAAGTACCTACACTAAACGGGTCTAAACCGACCTTGACCTTTTTATTTGAACATTTATTCTCTCGGCTCCATTACCGTTGTCATGGCAACCGCTTCAGCTAACTCGCTGGCGTTTTTGGCTGAATATTTTAAGTCCGCTTACCTACTTCTTATACATTTTTTTAAGACAGTTTGGGAAGTTATGTCGGTCATGCTGTGATTTTGACATTACAATGCAACCATGCGAAATTATAAACATGGTGAAGTACAAATCCTTTACTTCACAAATACCAGTAACAGGCACTTTTGAGTTGTCAAGGTCTGTCAGTCAAATAGATAAAGCTAGTTCTGCCGCGCTAGTGACAAGAACTACAGAACGCAACTTGCTATGATCCTGAATTACTAATTATTTTGTTTCGTTTAAGTTGCCAAGTAGGTCATCATCATATCAGCTGTTCTGTGAGCATGTGCCCTGCTTATTGCCACTTTAGAATGGCGGTCCTTCGGGCATATCGGTAACCTTGGTTCTCCTGCGGATATCATCATTCCTGATTCGATCACGCAAGGTAACTCCACTCCTTTTGGAGTTTCCTTGCCAAGTAGGTACTCCGATAAAATCAAGTAACCCCTCTTCTCCCCAATAGAAGCATGCTTGTGGAAACTTTAATGAATGTTATTTTAAATCAGGCATTAGTTAAGTGTAACTGTAAAGTCAGTAAGCAAGCAATCCTTTACGCTGATTTGGTTCACTAATACGAGTTTAGTGTGCAGTCCAGTTAAGTTCGTGAACGGTTTTCTGCTTAGTTTCTTAACTACAGTTTGCGAGGAAGTTAGCGTTTAAAACATAGACGGTATGTTAAGGAATTAGAATGAACTTCTGAACGCAGAATAAATAAGGCACCTGGCCAATAATATTAAAAACGGCACAACGTTATCTAGAAAATTTTGCATAATCCTATGGACCGAATTTCGACCACGGTGGCCAATCTCAACGGACATTAGCCAAGTACGCATGAGATATTATAGTGCACAAGTGTGTGTTTTATTCCTTATTCTGATCAGTCGGCAATCCGACACGACCGCGGAGAGATCACGCGGAGGACCGACCGCTTAAGGAGCTTACCTTGGCACGGAGCATGATGCTACCGTCTTCCAAACTTCAAGCTGCCGCGAAGAAATCCTTTATGGAAAAACTTAATAACACTTGGCCCGACCCGAGAACCGTATGTCCTGGGTAGTAGACAACCTCTAGTCGCGATTTGCGACTACTTGTCTACGAGGCAGATGACTGCTACAGAATAACTGAATAAGTAATAAATGTCTCCTATAATATCTTCAAGCTTAAGATTAATTAATTTTTTTTAAGAATTTTGTAATTTATTGTATTTATTTTATCAATTGATAATAATAATTTGTGCAAAAAAATCAAGTTAATGTGATTAAATCCAATTTATTTTCTAATTTTATAAAATTTACTGTAAACTGTATTAAAGGATGTTATTTTAAAATGTTGTAGGTATTGATTGATTTCTATCGGTTTGTAATAGCCTAGATAAACGAATTTTATGTATTATTTATTTAAGCAACGCTTGCCAAACTGGATCAGCATAAGTGACCATCCATTGTAAACTGAGATTCCGCCTCATAATGTATGAGTACGTTAGGTCGTAAATCCCGGCTGTTATTTGAAGATACTACTCTGTCAAGAAAGTACCGGGAAAAGATCAATAATACAAAAAATGTCTGTTATTCATCCAAATTTATTTTATCACCTTCAAAGTATGCTCCTTTAGAAACGATACACTTGCGCCAACAAATAATCCATTCATCAAAACATTTTTTAAACGCTGCTTCCGGAATTGAGTTGAGTTCTCGCCGCGAATTCTCCTTTATGTCTTCTATCGATTGAAAACGGTTCAGGTGGAAGGCGCCACTCCGAAGCTTGTTGACTAGTTTGCATGTCAAACTCGTAAACCCACGTCTCGTAACCAGTAACAATGCGTTTCATGAATGTTGGGTCCGAACTGACTCGTTCTAGCATGTCCTCAGCGACTTTCATGCGATTGAGTTTTTGGAGAAAATTCAGATCTTTTGGGACTAGCCGAGCAGCAACATGTTTCATACCCAAATGATTAGTTAAAATGGTACGGATCGACTCGTGAGATACAGAAAGTTCGGCGGCTAGCTCTCTCAGAGTTGAATGGGGATTTTCAGTCACTATTTCCTTCACTTTTGCGATGTTAACTTCAGTTGCAGACGTTGACGGCCTACCAGAGCGAGGCAAATCTTCATCACATCTCGACCGCTTTTGAACGCTTTGAACCACTCATAAGCACGAGTTTTTGATAAAATCGATTCACCGTAAGCCTTCTGTAACATTTTCAGTGACTCCGAACACGAAATTCCATTGGCGATGCAAAATTTAAGACAAACTCTTTGTTCGATATTTTTGTCCATTATGAAATTCGCAATACACACTATATATGATATTACTAAAACCAGCACTGTATTTAATATAAATAACAGATGCAACTCAAACTCCGCGCCAAAATGGAAAACAGTTGTGCCAATCTAACAACTACAAAAAAAACTAAAATTTGAATTTGGAACCATAAACAAATCATCCATTCCCGATACTTTTTTGACTGAATGTACTTTGACAGTCGTTAGGGCTAGTCAGAAGCCAGAAAATCTGACAGATCTTGAGACGGGGTATCATGTTATCGAGTTGAAGGGTTAGATAGGCAGATGCTTAATTTATACTAATATTATTAAAAGGTTAAATTTTTGAGTTTGTGAGGTTGTAGGGGGTAATCTCTAGGTCTACTGAACTGATTTTGAAAATTCTTTTACCAATAGAAAGCCACGTCATTTGTGGGTGTCATAGTGTAAAATACTAGTTACTTTCCTAAGTCCTAGCCAAACGTAGTTGGGAAAGGCTAGGCAGATTGAAATAAAAGGAATTTTAAATTTTAAATTATCCCTTGCATAAAAAAGAGTAATCGTTTCGGTAAATCCATGCAACAGAACGGTACATAAAAGAGAGTGAATTTATAATTACATGCGATTGAATATTTTATTTTACCAATACTACATTCGTATATCCGCGAGCGGAAAATTTTAATCGTCAGTACGAAACTATATGAAGTCTTTTTTAATTTTCGGTATGCCAGAGGATTCGCTTGCATGTAAAAATAAATCACAAGCCGTTACTCAAAAATTATAGAGAACGCGGGTAAAATGTTTTTTTTAGAAGAACCTTTATATCCTTAAATCATTTTAGTCCAGTACATGTTAGTTATCCCGTCAGAGACTACAAAATTCCTGAAAATAAAACACTCTTTAACAAACATTACACAATTTTGGTTACTCTTTTTCGCCTTTCGTAGCGCTTTCCCCTTAATGGATTTCGTAGCAGTTCTACGAACTCGTAGCACCGCTTACGTGTTCGTAGCAATCTCTTGAGGATGCTACGGATGTGCTACGGTCGTGCTACGCCATACAACTCAGTCAGTTAATTAAATGAAACCAGTGTGGTTTTCTTTCAAAATGTGTTAGTTTCAACGCGTTGCTAAATAATAACAGCCGCACGAGTCTATCTTCGAGGTTTTGTGACTCTTGTCGATGTCGCTCGGTGAAAATGAGTATTCAAAACATACCGATACCCCATCAGGCCTTGGAAAGCACGTTAAACCGTTGGTCTCGGCTGTCATTTGAAGATCTTTGACAGTCGTCAGGAGTTAGAAAATCTGACACCACTCTTGCCAGGGGATGCCGTTTTACCAGAAACTGGGCGTTAGAAAGATCCAAGGCCCGAAAGTAAGTCGGTATGTAGTAGATGGCCATTGCTAACCCATCCCCAGACTGACCTCGGCAAGCGTAGCTTAACCTCGAAATTCGACCCGTGCGGCTGTTATCATTAGCAACGACCTCCCTAATAATAAGTTACTCCGCTGTTACTTAATACTCCCGTCACCCAAATGCGACATTTAAAGTCCATAATTAAATAACAATAGCAGTACTAAATAAAACCCTAAAAATAACAATAAAAAGGGATCGTTTTTCCGAAACAATTACGGGAATCGTTACAAGACCCTCAAAAGGACTATTGTTCTTCGTTCCAATTAAATTTTAATAACTCATTTCCCTGTTATATTAAGATTATAATAGAGGAAACATTATTTCGACATGTTACAAAGGGCTTTATTGGGCCTTTATCATTTGTCGTTTGTACAAAACGAGGGCTTTTGAAAATGTCGTGGTGACTCGCTTTCTGCACACCATTCTTTTAGGAAGGTTCAAAACTTAACGATAGTCGTCTAGGTCGTAGCAGTTCTCTTTCTAGTCGGTTTCATAAATAGTTATCATTTATTTATTTTAAAGTTATGTGCAGAAGTGAGACATGGATGAATTGCAACGGAATGGAATGCAACAAGGCATTCTCTACCAGTCAACGTTTGGGTTAAAATACTACCCTAAAAACACACACACAGTTAACACAGACACACTAAATATGTTTCAACCATAAAAAGTTATTTATCGGTTCGGTTTAGCCATGAAGATCTTACAACGACCATATAAAAGACTAGCGACCCGACCGCTTCGCACAGGTGCAAAGTAATTTACGGTGATTTTCCAAAAAAAAAAAACTTAAAAACCAATTGCTGTCAATTTCAAACATATCAAAAAAACTTAACCAAATCGGTCGTGCCGTTTTTAAGTAAACCTACAACATATTTCAATACACGAGTATTGACTCGTGTATTGAAATAAATTTTTCGGGTTCCAAACATCCGCAAAATACGGAACCCTTATAGGTCACTCGTGTGTGATCTGTCTGGCCGTCACAACCAATTTTCTTCGAATATACTATAACAGACCGTTTTCGTGAAAATTTGTTATTTACACAAGGTAAGATAAGGGGTCATTGTACTTATCATTATGAACAACTTTCACTATGTAGTTAGCGTTAATTTTTTTCTGGACTAGCTTTACCCGCGACTTCTTACGCGCACATTCCGTTTTATCCGTTCCCGTAGGAATCTCGGGAAATCCTCTCTTAGTATTCCCCTACACTCCCCACAGAACCTACATGCCAAATTTTAGCTCGCCTGTAGTTTTGGCTGTGCGTTGTTTGTCAGTCACTCAGTCACTCAGTCACTCAGTAACGGAAGAATTTTTTATATATTGATATTAGGATGTCGGTGTGTGTGCGTGTGAATAAGAACTTTCAACGATAGGAAGGCATAGCAATTTATGTTTTATACATAAGCCACTCAAACAAGAGCTATAAATATAATTAAAAACCTCATAAAAATAATATCAACGAATCACAAATACTCGAAAAAGCTTTGTCCCAAAACGAAATATCAATTCCCTAGCAACGGTTTGAAACAATATTTAATCACGCCTTCGTTTTGGAGGTGAAAGGAATAATTATAGGAATGCCCAACGATTAATTGTTTGTAGAAATGGTTCCAATGAACAGTTTCACTGGTTCGCGCCTCCATTTGACAAATTCGTTAATTGGTACGCGCAATCGCTTAGGGTAAGGGTATAGTGACGAGCGGAGCGGGCATGTGTTTTACAACAGTGAGTGAACGCCAAATGAAGTGGGAAGCCATTAGCATAAAATACGAAGTTAGAGATGAAAATGAAGGAGACGTTGGTGGTTTGTCAAGACTATGCCTTAATTCACCAATCAGTAAGTAATTTGACATATTCTAATAAATAAAATCAGAGAAAAGTTGGTCAGTTTTTACGCCAATCACATAATAGATCAAAGTACTAAATAAAAATGCCCTTTATTTCTTAGTAAAAATTAAACTCATCTACAGCACAAACAGCATACAGTATCAAAGTTCTCGTAAATACGCATTAACTAATATGTTATTGTTTCTGGTGTGGTATTTTGTATCAATTCCCCTTCGGTTGCAATGATAAAATTTGCCTACTTGCATTAAAATTAACTATTGCTTCCATACAAAATTATCATAATCGCTTACGCTCATGACGTTGAGATTATCCTGAATGAGTGGTATATAGCACTTCAAACCGTCGTTTGATACTCTGTATTTCAATACAGTTGTTTAAACTGATTGTAGAAAGCTGAAATTTGGCATGTACGAGTAGGATCCGTGAAATTTCTACGGAAACGGGAAAAAAGTACGAAATGGATTTAAATGCGGTTTATATTAATATATAAAGTAATTCAAGGAAGGTTTATATTGTAGTCTATGTTTAATTCGTCCCTAAATTCTTACGGGAACGGGTAAAATGGGACATGCGTGTACGAAGTGGGGCAAACGCGGGCAAAGGCTGGTTTTATTATAAAACACCACACTTCTAATTTTCGTACATTTTGGTAAGTTTTTCACAGTAATTGCCATTGAGATGATATAGCAGATTGAATTTGGACTCTTTCTAAGTACGAGAATTGCCCTTAAGTTATTCAATGACACATTCAGCTGTCGTCACCTTTTCCTTGCCCTACGTAGCTACCCACAATTCATTTGGTCATCGCTCACCCTTATCTCGTCCGCGCAGAGTACATTTTGCTTCAGCTATAATGACTCGACGACGGACCTTCGCGATAACGTCACTATTGTTAATTCGCTCGAGGATTCCGCTCGCGTATTTTGTTTCCTTTTGTCACTGGCCTGTTTATAAATCTTCATACTTTTTTTCAGGACAATGGTTGATATTTGAATTCAGTATACGGCACTTGTCTCACCGCCGGCGAGGAAGAGAGTAGTTATCGACCATTTGCTCGCTGAGGAAAGGGACAAAAGATATAGATATCGTGTGAGTAAAAGAGACACATACATTTATAGTCGATAGCTGGCTGTTCACACTGTCGGCGAGCGGCTCTTACCTCAAGTTGATCGCAGTGACTAGAGCTATCAAAGATTGTACTCGCTCAGCGACACTCGCTCCGCGATGCTCGCTTGGCGGTCGGAACTCGCCAAAGCGGTAATTTCTACCTATAGTGCGGGCTGGAGCGAGTATTGCGAGTAAAAGTTCGTCGCACAAAAGCACTCGCTGAAAGCCGAGCGTTGGACATTGGGGTGCCGCCCAAAATGGTCCGCCTGTTGGAGAGTATCTACAAGAAATATTTTTGCAAGGTGACTCACGACGGCCTCATTTCAAACGATATCGCAGTGCATGCAGGTGTCCGGCAAGGCTGCCTCCTGTCGCATCTTCTTTTCATAGTCATTCTCGACGGAATTATGCTTCGCATATATGACAAAAGCTGCCGGTGGATAGTGGGGATTATCCAACGTCTTGGAAGATCTAGAATACGTACATTACCTATGCCTGCTGAGTCACACACACGCCAACATGCAAGCAAAATAGAACGACCTGTGCAAGGAGGCAGCAAAAACTGGTCTTCAAATTAACACCAGGAAGACCCAAGAGATGCGTAAGGGGGTGAAAAATTCTACACCGTTGCTTATCGGCACAGAGGCCGCGGCTCGCGTCCATAAGTTTACTTACCTCGGGAGTATCGTGTCGGAGACTGGAGGAACGGAAGTGGACATCACTTCACGGATTGCCAAAGCCCGAGCTACCTTAGGGCAGCAGACCTGTCTGGCAATCACGGGAACTCACCCGAAGAGTAAAACTCAAAATTTTCCGGTTTCATGGCAAATCCGTGCTACTCTTCGTCAACCGATACCTTCGCAGTATCCTCGGGAATTACTGGCCCGAGACGATCTGTAACGTAGAGCTATTGGAGAAATTCCACGAGAGCCCGATCGACCGCCAGATCAAGCGTTGTAAGTGGAGGTGGATTGGCCACACGCTCCGGAAGGATCCCGATCGTATTCTCAAATAGGCCATGGATTGGAATCTTCAAGGGAAAAGGAAGCGTGGCCGTCCCTGTCAAACCTGGCGACGCACCGTGTCGGCAGAAGCGACGAGCATCAGAATGACGTGGAGTGAAGTGAAGACCGCTGTGCTGTGGTCGCCTTCTGCCCCCAGCATGGGGTCATAGGACCTTAAGTCTAGAAAGCCGAGCGTCAAAACTATCGAAACTTTTCACCCGATACTCGCTGCTCGCCAACTCGTTTCGAGTCTGAAGATTTACTCGCTACTCGCTGATCGCCGGCGGTCAGACAAGTGCCTTAGGTTTTAAGGACGTATCAAACCTTATTTTAAGCGCTAGTTTAGACACGGCGGGGACCGCACGGTTCAAGAATCGCGTGGGGACAGCGCGATTCTTATTTATGTAGATATTTATTAGATAGTTCAGACGCAATCGCGCGGCTTGAGTAACTGCGCGGTTACAGCCACTCAACCGCAAGAAAATAGAATCGTGCGGCGCCCCCGCGTTTCTATAACTATGAACTCTTTCGTCTGCGTTCAGTTGCGTTGCGGATACCGCGCGTTTAGCACGTCACAACAGAGCCACCACAGTAAACACAGTGCCTCTTTGTCGGCTACCATTTTTAAACTGATGTTAACCGCGTACGTGAATCGCTTCATAATCGCCGCTGTCTGAACACATACGCAAGTTTTTGGTTTCGAAACGCACAATTTGTAATCGTGCGGTCCCCGCGTGTCTGAACGAGCACTAATGGAAAGGGAGATAGGAGTGCGAATTCAATTATTTTTTAACCTCCTGAGCTTCCAATGCTCCACCGTTGTATCGCAAATGGAACCTTTTGGGAACGTTCACATTCGCGTGTCCGTTGCAATCTGTCAAAAATATATGGAAATTGAGACATTTTTTGGCAAATTGCGACTGAGATACGAATTGGCCCTCAGGTGGAATCTTGGCCTTATACTTATTACTAACCTTTTCTCACTGCTTGGTGTATCTTGCCTACTCCACCGAAGTACTTCCACAGATCACCTTCAAATCACCCAATCAAACCAATTTTCCTCTTTAAAATATTGACTTGAGCGCGAAAACTGGCCCATAGTTACGAAACGGTAACTTAGGTGCTGTATCGATAGGCGTTCCTACTTGTAAAACTGTTCGCCAGTCTACTTACAACTTTAGAACCAATGTGTTCTGTACAAGCAAATTTAATTACCGGTGTACTTAAGTACTATCCTGTGTACAGTCCGATCGTTAATACCTTCTTCAGTATTTAAGTTCGTGCCTTTTTCAATTTTGGACACTTCCGTCTGCAGACATGATGCTGAGTAGACAACTGCATGCATAGAAAACTATATTTTAATTACATTAAAAAGAAAGTACAAAAGTTTTTAACAATGTCCAGTTGTTATCAAGATTTATATAAAGGACAGGCCATTTTATAAAACACCAGCTGTTGTCCGCGACTTTGTACGCGCGTTTCCCGTCTTTCCCCGTTCCCGTAAGAATTTAGGGAAATCCTCTCTTAAAGCTCCCCTACGAAGTATAGGGAAGGTACATGCCAAATATCAGCCCTCTACGACCAGTAGTTTTGACTTTGCGTTGTCTATCAGTCACTCACTCAGTCACTCAGTTATGGAAGATATTTATTTATTTTGTTTTACAGGAATTAAATACAGATAAATCAATCCTGAGGCGTGATACAAATTTTTAAATAACGTTCGCATTCGCATTTTAGTCGCAATCTACATATATTGTCATAATATAATTTTTTTTTTTTTTTTTTTTTCAATCTTGAACCATATTTCTTTTATTAGAAGGGAACATAATCTAAATAAATTAAAAAATACTTAATTATCATACACTAATTAACACGAAATTATGTACAAACGCGTATATTAACAAAATAAATCATTGGGCATCAAAAAAATAATCCACATCGCTGTCAATGGCAAAAGTTCCCAGAACACTGGCAGCATTGCCGCGTTGAATCGCAATGCTGATTCTTTGGCCGAAAAAAAGCCCAGCCCTCTGGTCACGTGAACAGTCGACAAGTTGTTTGCTAATGTCCCGAAAGACTCGATGCGCACTCGGACCCCATGGGCCTAGTGTTTCAACGCCAAACGGCTCAAATATGTAACTTCCAATTAAGTTGTTATATTTGCGCCGTTTGAGGTTTTCTGCACCTGCAGCAGCCGCCCCAGCACAGCCCGCCGTGCTAAGAAGATGGGATGGCGCAAGGGTGTCGACACATGTTGCATCCCACACCAAAGGCCTACCCACCTTCCAAGGCATTATGGTCATCCCATCTGGCCTTTTCCCATCGTCGCGTGCCAAGCCGTTGGGTTCTAAAACAGCTGGCACCCCGGCGGTGACAAGGGCCCGACGGATAATGTCATTAATGCTGGCGTGCCGTGCTAACCGACCAGCGCTCCTACTGCAGGACAGGCCATGGTGTCCGAGGCGGTCGACTGCTTCACCGCATTGACACCGATGTGGAGCTCCGCTAGGAGCACCCAAACGCAGACACGTAGCGATCCGGAAAGTACTGTCACTCAGCAAAGTACCTATGTTGGGTGACGGTAGTGCCTGTAGCCAAAGACCCGACTCCCATTCACCCACAGCCAGCAGGCGGGCACGCTCCGCAGTATTGGTGGTCGTATTTATGAGGTTATTCCGTACCAATCTGCAGAGCGGCTCGTCCCATTGTCTTTGGGAGAACGGGTTATCGGGCAATGCCGTATTCGGGCAAGCCACTTTCCAGGCGTTCACTGCATCGGTCAAACAAGGCACTTCACAGTTAACCAATGATGGAGTTAATATCCTTTTGGTTAACTTTTCAGTGCTGTTGACCGATGACAGGAACGCCGGTAGGCTTACACTAGAAATTTTGCGGATGCCGAGCCCACCAAAGCGAATGGGTAGTGTGGCTTGCAGCCACGCTCGGTCATCTAGAGCCACATTTAAGATAGATGTCAGTGTCTTGAATGATTTGATCGATTTTGTCCAAAAGATGTGATTGCTTCCATAAAGGTGAAGAGCGGAGAAAATACATAAAATTTGGCCCAAAACAACAATATCTAATGAGGGTGAAAGCCGAATGTAAATTAATTTTGCTAAGTCTTTCCGAAATATCGTTAAAAAGATTAATTTTGTCGTCAATGAATGAAGAAAAACTGTCTTCCAATATAGGTGAACCTAGGAGGTGAAGTGAACTCTTGTCTAAAATTTTGATATCTGGGGCTATTGAGTTGAATTTCTGTAGAGTCATTTGTCTGTCGGTATTGTCATTAAGGAAAATTTCACATTTGGAGTGGTTGAGGTCAAGGCCGATGGATTGGAACTGTTTCTTCAGGAATTGGAAATCTTTCAAAACTGTGTCCACGTCACCCCCTAAAGTTCCATCATCTAAATACCAGACGTTAAATTTTGAGTTTAGTTTTTGGATAATGGGATGAATAGCCAAGCTGAAAATGACTGGCCCGAGGGGGTCACCTTGTTGGCAGCCAACTGCAGATTCTAAAACATTGTCCTTGTATAATAATTTTGAAGGGTACCTGTAGCATTGCCACAAAAAGCCGTAAATTTCCGGTAATTCTTTTTTGCTTCCGCCAACAAAGTGTCCCTGTTAATGGAATTAAAGGCGTTTTTAACGTCAACCTTGAGGATGACCTCACTCTTATCTGAATTTAAAAACGTTGAAAAGGCATGTACGGCAGCCTCGCAGCCCCCTCTAGATCCAAAGCCAAGCTGTAGGGGCTGAAATTTCTGTATTAGTGATTCACTATATAATTTACAGCAAATTTTGGCTGCCATACGCCTGTAGGTGCATCCGACGGCAATGGGACGAATGCCGCCGTCCTTCTTGCGCAGGGCACATAGGTTAGCCCCGTACAAGATATTGACGACAGCAACGTTCACACCGCCGGACAGCATTAAAGTGACGAGAGCCGACAGCTCCTTCAAAAGCGACTCACCAGCTTCCCCGGCGCCTGGACTTAAGAGGTCCTTTAAATGCTGAGGAGTAAGGCCGTCGAGGCCGCCGGCGGAACCACTTCTGAAGGAGCTCACGGCTGCCATCAATTGGGGAGCTGAAATAATATAAATTAGTCCGGTCAATTTAGACATCCGAGGTTACATTAATTAGCACCCAGCTCAAAATTGGCAGGATTGTTCAAAACACTATCATATAGAAATCTAAAAAGTCCTCATCGATCCGATGCGTGGAATATAAAACTTGGGGTCAAACACGATTTTCAGCAAAACGGTAAGTTTTATCATCAAATTAGTTTGAGACAAAATTGTAGATCAGATAATTATCTATAAAAAATGTCTACATACTTTTTTCCTAAGATATAACGATTCAAAAAGTTGGCGTGGATACGTGTGCATACTATGACGATTACAACTCTTGTATGTGACGTAATGTAATTTCACCCCTATTTTTTGGTCTAATTTGACCGAAATAAATGTCAAAAAATTAATTGACTCTTTGTTGTAATGTGCAAGTGAGTGTCATTTCAATAATATTGACATAATTATATTTTTTATGCAAACTAGTAAAGCAATCTTTAATAAGAACATCCATAAATTTATCTATTTAGTATGTACATTCAGTCAAAAAAGTATCGGGAATGGATGATTTGTTTATGGTTCCAAATTCAAATTTTTGTTTTTTTTTGTAAATTCAAATTCAAATTCAAAGCATTTTATTTCAAATAAACCATTCACAGGCACTTTTGAAACGTCAAGGTCGGTCAGTCAAAAACATGGAAGCTATTTGCACGTTCCAAAGCGTAGATCTCGATGGAGAAGAACGTGCAAGAAACTCCACGGACACTCTTTTAAATCATGTTCTGGTTTTACAAAATTTCAAGTTACATATACTTGTTGCTTCTGCATGTGAGGACAATGCAAAGGAAAAAAAAAAGGCTTATTATAAGAATTTTAAATATAAAGATTAAAATAAGCCAATGGCAGTTAAGAGATGACCAGTCTCAACCGACGGCGCCTGTTCACGAACATGACGCGTGTATCGGCACCCTTCAGCTCAACCATTTCGAAGGGAACCGAATGATCAAACCCACGCGCCGCCATCAGCGAGACATTTGAGTGAGCATGACATGCTCTCAACCACCATGCTCGTTCATGTCCAACAAGTAAAACTATAACTACTCACATAAAATGTAAATGGTTTCATGGTACTCACATTTACAAAATTTGAAAAATATGCTTCTACTTTACACAAAACTATGGTTGTCAATGACCAAATAATGAAAAATAAATTAATAAAGAGAACGATTAAGATCTTACATTAAAAAGAATAAATAAGTAATTAATATAATAATATAATTTGTATGTATATAAGAATAAATAAACGAAATAATGTAAGAACCTCTAAAAGGAGCGAGCATCTCTTCCAAATATAAAAACATAGAAACCTAAAAAGTGGACCTAAGCAGCTGTGACTGTGGAGCAGGACTAGCATTTAGCCAAGCGTTTTTATCGAGGATATAATCTTCCAGTTTATAATACGCTTGTCTACATAGTGTGCGTTTTATGCATGCTTTAAATTTTCTCTCATTCAGTTCGAGAATATCAACTGGTATTTTATTATAAAATTTAATACAGTACCCCATAAAAGAAGTGTGTACTTTGGCCAATCTGAATCGGGGTTGATCTAATTTGTTCCTATTTCTAGTATTAAAATTATGCCTGTCACTAATCTTGCTAAAGAGATGAAGATTTTTCCGAACATACATAATATTTTCGTAAATGTATTGACAAGGTACCGTCATGATGTTGATATCCTTAAACAGTTCTCTTAGGGAATCACGCCGACGGAGATTGTAAATGGCTCTGATGGCTCTTTTCTGCAGGACAAATATAGACTCGATGTCTGCAGCACGTCCCCATAATAAGATACCGTAAGACATGATACTATGAAAGTAACTAAAATAGACCAGCCTCGCGGTATCTATATCGGTAAATTGACGGATTTTTCTGACAGCGTATGCTGCTGAACTTAGCCGTCCCGCAAGAGATGTTAAATGAGGACCCCATTGTAGCCTTGAGTCAAGCGTAATCCCCAGGAAAACCGTGTTTTCGACGAATTCAAGTTTCTCCTTGTTCAATACTATGTCGCAATCATTTCATTTAACGTTCGGTAAGGCAAATCTGATGCATTTAGTTTTTTTCCCATTTAATACTAAATTATTAGCAGTAAACCAATTTTGGACCTGCTGTAGGGCGTTATTTACGTCGTCAAGATTTATGGAACGTCTATCTATCTTAAAAATTAAGGACATATCGTCAGCAAATAATACCATATGAGGTTGATTTTTAAAAAAATGTAGTTTATGTTTATGTAGTTGTTAGATTGGCACAACTGTTTTCCATTTTGGCGCGGAGTTTGAGTTGCATCTGTTATTTATATTAAATACAGTGCTGGTTTTAGTAATATCATATATAGTGTGTATTGCGAATTTCATAATGGACAAAAATATCGAACAAAGAGTTTGTCTTAAATTTTGCATCGCCAATGGAATTTCGTGTTCGGAGTCACTGAAAATGTCACAGAAGGCTTACGGTGAATCGACTTTATCAAAAACTCGTGCTTATGAGTGGTTCAAAGCGTTCAAAAGCGGTCGAGATGTGATGGAAGATTTGCCTCGCTCTGGTAGGCCGTCAACGTCTGCAACTGAAGTTAACATCGCAAAAGTGAAGGAAATAGTGACTGAAAATCCCCATTCAACTCTGAGAGAGATAGCCGCCGAACTTTCTGTATCTCACGAGTCGATCCGTACCATTTTAACTAATCATTTGGGTATGAAACATGTTGCTGCTCGGCTAGTCCCAAAAGATCTGAATTTTCTCCAAAAACTCAATCGCATGAAAGTCGCTGAGGACATGCTAGAACGAGTCAGTTCGGAACCCAACATTCATGAAACGCATTGTTACTGGTGACGAGACGTGGGTTTACGAGTTTGACATGCAAACTAGTCAACTGTGACTGTTTTCTTTGACTCTCGCGATGTTGTGCACTCTGAATTCTTACCGGAAGGTCTAACGGTAAATAAAGAATATTATTTGAGCGTTATGCGGCGTTTAAGAGAGCAAATTCGACGAAAAAGGCCAGATTTGTGGAAAGAAAATTCTTGGATTTTGCACCACGACAATGCGCCTTCGCACAAGGCTATCATTGTGAACGAATTTTTAACCAAACACTCAACAAATACCATCCAGCAACCACCATATTCACCAGATATGGCTCCTGCTGACTTTTTTCTTTTTCCTAAACTCAAATTACCACTTCGTGGCACCCGTTTTCAATCGACAGAAGACATAAAGGAGAATTCGCGGCGAGAACTGAACTCAATTCCGGAAGCAGCGTTTAAAAAATGTTTTGATGAATGGATTATTCGTTGGCGCAAGTGTATCGTTTCTAAACGAGCATACTTTGAAGGTGATAAAATAAATTTGGATGAATAACAGACATTTTGTGTATTATTGATCTTTTCCCGGTACTTTCTTGACAGAGTAGTATTGACGTTTGTATAAATAGTACATAAGTACTGTCTCTCCTTTTTCTCTTTAGAATCCATCCAAAGGTTGTCTTGAAAAGATCGCTTTTAATGATAAGGCCGCCCATTGTGTCACCTTATGTAATGTTTTTATCTATATTTTCTATAACATATATGATGTACATAATAAAGAGTATTCTATTCTATTTCATTCTAAGAACAGACTTTTCGGTGACGAACCTCTTCTTATCGCGACTGTAGCAGAGTACTATCCTGTGTAAAGTGCTTTCGCATTAATAAGGAAAGTTTCGTTATTTGTCGGGAGTGCGACTTAGCGCCTGCCTCTTGCTCTAATGAATTATTTTCTTGCGGTTTACTAACTGATTTATCAAAACGGAATAGGATCGCCTTCTTTAAATTTTCTTTGTTTTGCAGGCTTTTGGCGATAAGTGACAACGTGTTGTGAGGTACTTCGGCCACATTGCTCACAGAGGCTTCAAAACATGCAGCGTCTTTAGGTTACTGGAAAAAGGGGGTAAAAGACCTAGAGGTCGAAGCCTCAAACAGTGGCTGGACCAAATATCGGAGATACCTATCAGCGCTGCACTTCACCAAAATACCATTGACAAGTTGAAACGGAGTCACGATTCTCAGCAGAGAGAAAGCGTCTTCGTGAACTAAGCAGATCATATCCTGGCAGAGCATAAAAAAATTTTAGTTCTATTCGCATGCACCACACATCTAAGCGATGAAGAAGACAAGGTTTTAGGGGCCGTTCAAGTATTACGTAAGCACTATGGGGGGGTCTTTGTTTTGCTTATTTTGGATGTCATGGGGGGTAGGGGAGTCTAGATGATGATTACGTCATCGGTACTTTTACACATTCGTGTAAAAGTACCGATGGCAATCCTCACATTGTCTATGCTTGAAAACGCATCTAACGCATTTTCGGGGATTCCCGCAAATAATGCATACGTTTAGGCACTCGCTTTAGAACCGATTAGGGGAATTACCGCGCGCTATACACTTGTCTAAATTTCCTCTGTCAGTGTATTTTTTCGTTTGGATACTATAGCAAGTAGACGTGTAGACGTATTGTAAGCATAGCAAAGCAAGTTAACATTTGTGTTACCGTAATCAGTAAAATTTAATCTCTATCCTAAATCTATTTTAATATAAAAAAATATAATATAAAAAAAAACATTTAAAATTGAAAAATGTTTACGAAAGCATAGGGGGAGGGGGTAAGAGCTTTGCTTTCTTTCGAACGGAACCCTATTACTAGGCCTCCACGGTCCGTCCGTCTGTCTGTCAGAGGGCTGTGTCTCAAGACGATTCTTGATGATTAATAGGTGGACAGTTCAAATTTTCACAAATGGTGCATTTCTATTGCCGCTATAATAGCAAATAATAAAAATTCAGATTTATGGTACGGGACCCCTCGTGTGCGAGTCCGATTCGCCGATAATTTTAAAATAAAATATAGCCTATATCACTCAAGAATAACGTAGCTTTTTACTAGTGAAAGAATTTTTAAAATCGGTTGAAGATTACCAGAGATCAAACCCACAAACAAACAAACTTATCAACTTTACCCCTTTATTATAGTAGTGTAACAGCGTAGATTGCAAAACAGCATTATTAACAGCGTTGAATAATCTTACTAAGAGGTGTGTGATGGCTACAGAAGATAGGAACACCAAAGATAGTGTGAAAAAAAATATGGTTACAACAGAAGTGATGGTGGGGCTGGCATATCTGTATAGACAAAAGCCCCAAAAAAAAGAGAAAAAAAAACAAGTGATATAAAATTTAAGTAAGTACAACAATAAAGACCATTGGAAGGTGGATATAGTCGAATGGAAGTAAAATAACGAATTCTAAGAACCTTAATACGACGACCAAAATTGAAACAAAGATTCAATGTATATCATAAAAAGTGTGTCTGCTTAAAAAGATAAAAAGTATCCAAGTATGTCCTCCATATCAAAAGTACGAGAAAGCAATTTCAAAAATAAAGACGTCTTCGCTAATTTATCATACTTGGCACATCTATATCACTGTCACTACCCCCGAAGCTATTTAAATGCAAATTTTAAACCTAAAATAGGTAGATACGTTCCTCGCTCATAAGACTTCTATAGTTAATTTTGTTCAAAAGTCGCTTGCTGATTTATTGAAGCTTATCGAGACAAATTTATTCGTTCGAGTTTGTAAGATAACATCTATGTAGACTAGGGTTTACGGCCTTATTATATTATGTGATACCATTAGCGTGTATTTTAGTTTGGAATACTAAGGGTGGCCTGACCATTACAGCGGAGCGAGGCAGCGGAGCCGAGAAACGGAGAAATTTTAACCAATGAAATTGCATAAAATCTCCGTACCACGTGAGTCACTGACATTTTGACTGACATGATTGCTTAATATTTCTCAGTTTCTCCGCTCCGCTGCCTCCCTCCGCTATAATGGATAAGTACCCTTACTCTTAAGGTTAAAAATACAGTTTTCCGAAAACCTGTCTTCGGTGCTAATAATACCAGCCGCACTGGTCCATCTTCAAAGCAACGTTTGACGAGGTCGTGGATTGGTGATAATCCATTACTTACCGGGACTCTTCCATGCGTCGGAAAGCCCGTTAAGGTATTGGTTCCGTCAGTCATTTGTAGACCATTTACAGTCGGTACGCAAGCCCGGACTAGCCATGGGGGTCGGTTTCTTTTGCTATTTAAAAAAAATAAGGGGACATTATATAAAAAGTATCCCAAGGCACTCGATAATTTTTTTTCTAAGATAAGATTTAAATGAGAGATGTACCTGATATCGTTGAGTTAATATTTGCGTGCAAACAGCTTCAATTCCACGGACGTACAGGTTGATTTACTCTGCATTCGCTCTGAGTGTAATTGACGGCGGTATTCTGTAAACTTAATCGAAGGTATATCCTGAAATAAAATTTTATTTGCGACTCAAAGATTCTGTGGAGCTTTCGCATTGCAGTCGCAAACGATCAAAACAAACCACTATCTATCTAAACTAATATATAAAGAGTGGAATTTCCTGCCGGAGTCTGTGTTTCCTGATAGCTACAACCTGGGAGTCTTGAAGTCAAGAGTGAATAGGTTCCTTCTAGGCAGGCGTGCTACATCTTCGACCACATCATCGGTTACGAACAGGTGAGATAGTGGTCAAACGCGTGCCTATCAATAGCAAAAAAAAAGAAGAAGGCTAGTTCGTTTGTTTGTTTGCTTGAACGCGCTAATCTGCTAGTTCGATTTGAAAAAATATTTACGTGTTAGATAGCCCATTTATCGAGGAAGACCATCATCTCGCTAAGACCAATAGGAGCGGAGCAGACGAAGTTGCACGGGTCAACTAGTTAAATTATATTTCTCTACATTTTCACCAGTGAGGGATGAGTTTGCTAAGAACCAATAAAATCACTTAATTTTTTTTACTATCAATAAGTATACGTTTGACCACTATCTCACCTGATAGTAAGCGATGATGTGCTCGAAGATGGAGCACGTTTGTCTAGAAGTAACCTATTCACTCTTGTCTTAAAGATTTTTAGGTCCTAGCTATCTGGAAACACAGACCCACTCCCTAGATGTACGCACTATGAATGTGTTCCCTAAACGTTTTTTGCATGTGGGAGGGATGTCCACCATGTACCGGTGGCCCATCGCCGTTCGTCTTGTTTACCTACACTCGGTCAGTGCTAGCGATTCTATTGGTTCTTATCAAACTCATCCTTCACTACGCATCCTCACACATCTCTAGATACGGTACAAACGCAGCCTAGGCACAAACAAAGCAAGTTGTTGACATTGATATTTCGAGTTGAATTTTCACGCTTCTACGGTACGAGAATTGGCCATCTGATTGACAAAACAGTTTTGTTGTTTTGTGTTTATTCCCTTCTCTTTATAGACGGGTTGATAAAACAGTTTTCGTTTTGCACAAAGAAAAATGCACATCTGCCATTTATGGAACACCTAAAATTACATACCAGCTGCATAGTATTCAACAATGCCCAACACTGAACAAGTTTTGATGATAATCTGCTTAAGCTACTAACGATTTTGGTCCTTATATCTACTCATATACAGTCCAAATTATTAACATTCAACACAACACCAAAGTTTTGTGTTTACACTCACAGTTAGTTCATTCTACACATGACAGATGGCGTTAATCCGTCTCGTCTAGTTTTTGAAGCGTAACTGATTCAACTGAACTGATGAATGGTCAGGATTTGTTTTTATTATTCTGAATAAATCTACTAGGTTCTGTACCTACTAATAGTTTTTCTTTTCAGATTGACGAATTCCTAAAAGAAAAGTAGGCCCTACATATGTAAACATTTGTTGCGGGCGTCGTTTAATTTTCCTATCTTAAGTAAATTCCGCCTAATCCATTGGCAATTTTATTCCTTCTCATGTGTGACCTCCTCCCGATCTCGCCTTATACTGGTACTACTTCTCCTTCCAAAAATCTCGATTTGACCTCATCTTTATATTCATCTCCTATTTCAAGATATCATCATCATATCAGCCAATTGCCGTCCATTGCTGCAGGTATGCCTGGGGCCCGTCTTGAGTAGTCCGTATCCATCCGCTGCCAGGCACCTTCTTCAAATCATCGGTCCATCGTGCTGCAGGGCGTCCCACTCTACGTTTGCTTGGGCAAACGTAGGATCTCCACTCTAACACATGTCTGCTCTTCGACCGTCTGTCCGTTTCCAAGTTATGTCTTTTCTGATCTCTAAAGCAGCCGTACTAAACCTTTTTTTTTTCTCTGGGCCACATCGCGCTTCTACTATTGTCACGATGGGCCGCAATCATCTACCTACAGTATAATAAAATTCTACATATTTGAATACTAGGTAACTACATGAATGGGACTTTGGATTTGTGCATAGGCCAACTTTTTCACGTTGATAGTGGGTGAAAAATAGTCTTAGCACACTGTCAAGGAGTGAATCAGTACAATATTGATACATGCACCAATGTGCATGTATCAATATTATATTGTGTATTATAATATGTGTGTATGTATGTGCTAGGCCGCCGCCGCAGACCGCAGGTTGAGTATAGCTGCTCTAAAAAAACCAAGTCGCTACCTGCCTGTCTGTTGCTCCGATTACTTTTTCTAAACCACACAACGTATTTTGAAACAGTTTTCTGCCTGATACAAACAGAGCGATGAACGAGGAAAGTTTGTGTATATTATTTGCAACCATGCCAAGCCGAAGAGTCGCTACTCGCTAGTCATCTTTTTTTTATTTGTAAGCGTTCACTTGTGTCCCACTGCTGGGCTAAGGCCTCCTCTTTCTCGTTCCTTCTGTCTTTTCTTCCTTGATCTGTGTCTGTCTTGGGCGATCTCTGGCTAAGTTTGCCTGCAAACGTGATGAGATTTTCATACCACCTTCGCTGCGGTCGACTTCGACAGCGAAATCAAGTCAATCATCTTATAAAATTTTAAAACCTTAAATTAAAGGTAGAAATTGTACAGAATACCGTTCCGAGCGTTCGTAAATCAGAATCGAGGATTTCACATTTTCCCTCGAACCGAATAATTTGCACTTAACTCGACCCGGGTGACATGCGACGATTAAAAGTGTGTGTTGACACGTCGTCGAAGTAAATTAAATTATACTGTGGTATAACGTTACTTTTTAGGTATATTGTGGGACGAACAAGATGATTGTTGGGTTGATTGGTTGCGAGCAACTTGGCGTGGTATATATTCAGGCTATGCATATTTTGCGTGGATAAAGTGTTTTTTTGTTACCTCAATCTCACCCGATGGAAAGCGATGATGTTTGTGGTGGATGATAGAGCACGCTTGCTTTGAAGTAACCTATTCACTCTTGACTTCCAGCAATCAGGAAACAGACTTCGCCGGGCAATGACAGTACCGCCAGTGCGTTTTGCGCGTTTGGGTGGTTCAAAAATATCGTCTTCTACGGACGGTAACGTTGCAAAGCCAACAAGGTTAATCGATGTCCTGGTGAGGGCTGAGGAAATTCGCTGAATACGAAAAGCACAGGTTCTTGTACTTTTATTGACCAGTCCTTTTGAATTCAATGCTAGTATGGTAATGTTTGTACTAATAAACATGTAGTAATGTTTAAGATTCGTGGAAATATGACTGAAGAGATTATCCCTCTGGATTTTCTCAGTTGTTGCGTAGTCCGATTTACAAACATCTAATTGTGGACAAATATGGATGAGCATTGTGATACCTATCTGCCTTACCATTCGAGAATACAAGCTTGATGTTATATTCAAATATTAATTTTATTTATTTTCTGTTACCACACCACGCTTATAATCGCGCACAGAAGCTTCTCGAACGCCAGGCAAACAGCAATCATGCGATCACATAATATTATTACAATGCAATTTCGTTGCGTATCAAAGCGGCTACGCGCGCCATCCCTCATAGTTAATCGATCGCATTGTACACAGACAGACGGCTCACACAGCAACTATGTAGTAGATAGGTACATACGCGAACCCCATGCAATTCGGCCGATTCAAATGCAGATATTTTGACGAGGATGCACGGTCTATAGTCCTGCTGTAGGGATTTAGGAGGGCCCGTCCCTCCCAGACAGACGTATTGATTTTCGTGTTCACTGTTCACCCCCCGTAGTTGGGGTTGATATTATTAAATATAAATGGCGCTGAAATGTTGGTGGTGCAAATGATTTTGACGTGGGTTCTTGTGATTGTGTGTGGGAGTAATACAGTATTGAGGTATGCGCTTGTAGGTACTTAAATGTGGGTAAGTTTGTCGGTTGTTGGCGTTATCTTGTGTGTTTATAAAGTTTTGGCAAGAGTTATAATTACATATTATGAATTTTCTTCTTAGCGTTTCGTTCACATTATGTATGTGAAAATTGTATTTAAGTGAAATTGGATGTTTTTGCCGCAGTTTACAGATACAGTAACACCATTTACTGTCGCAGACTAGTCTTGACTTGTACAGGTGACTGGGCATGCGGCGCAAAATAAAAGATGGACCATCTGTTGAAAGACGACGCATGACCACTGAAGATCCTCACCTGTGGATGTGTTTGCTGAGGCCAACTTGATTGCGAAGTCTTTTTAACCACTTACATAAAATCTGAATACTGTGTTTTTGCTCTCTCCAGTCAGAACGAAATAATCTTTTCACGAGCGGCGTGTATGAGAAGAACAATGTAAGAATGCAAGAGAGGTACGAAGAGAAGAAAAGAGTAAATAAATCATTTAAAAGACAGAAAAACGTGGTACGTATGCCTATGTGCCTCTGATATAAATAAAAAGTCTGAATTTGTGTCCAGTTGATGATAATGTAAGTTATGCCTCTTATATAGGAAAAAAATACAATTGGCAAAATATGGGTGTAAGTACTTTATTTAGATAGTATGGGTAAACCTTTGCCTACTTCTATAAGAGGGGCAATTCTAAAAACACTTCTCTATATTCCCTACATTTAGATGAATTTCGACCGAGATCCGAAAGCGAACGTTGCTTAAAAATTTGTAGAATAAGCACTCTGGTATGATGCTGTGATGAAAACAACGATACTTTAAATAAGTAGGTATATTTTTCAGTTACGATTATTTTTCTTTTCAGCGACCTCAATAAAAATCGAACGTTCCTACGTTTCGCACCACCTCCCGTTCCATTGAATTATTCTATAATCGAATCTGTATTCACGATAGCGAGTGAATATTCATACCACTTGACGCTGTAATTGGTTGGACGAGTGGCCAGTAGTAATGCCGTTCGACGCATAATACAATACCAAGAAATATTCACTCGAATATAAGCACAATCGATTTTATAACCATAAAAATAAAGTTCACTTTTGAAGACGAAGTTGGTTGTTGAAAAGCAAAAATAACTTTGGATAACGATCCAGTGATTCGATAGATCTATACAAAGTTTTATTTGCTGTTAATTTGATGAAGTTTTCGCGAATTATAGCCTTGTTTGTTGTCATTAAGGTTTAATTTCGTAATGTGCGTTATCACGTTAGCTAAGTCAATAGTGTATCATCGACTAATGACAATTAGATCGAACAATAACTTAGTTTAAGGTATATTGTCGTGATGAGAAGCTTATTCTACATGTAGCAGTTTGAACAGTTTGAGAATAAAGACGGGAATACATGTGTATCCCAGATAGGCACCCATGTAGTTGGGACACTTGCATACCAGCTCCTTGCACGTACAAGCTACTGTTTACTTATATTTGACTCTTTGGTCCAGTACTCACAACCATGAGAGTTGAGCCTGGGTTCCGGTTCATTTCTCAAGTCGAACAGAATATATTATTATTGAAATAAATGAATGAATGAATTAATTTATTATTCGTTGAATTAGTTTTTTTCTAAACGTCGTTATTATTTTATTTTTTTATATGTATGTATGTATTTATGATTGTATTTCTTTTCCTCTCTGTTTGTCTTTCCTGTTGCACCTGCCATGTTGTCTCTGCACCATCCTAAGGTCGACTGGTAGAAAATGTCTAAGGCATTAAGTCCGCCTTGGTACAGTATTTTTACTAGTGCATCAATTTTTAATAAATAAATATTATTTTGTGGTTGAGAGTTCATTAGGGGAGAATCAAGGACATAAATAGGTACTTGCTTTTGCCGTTAATTAGCATGCAAGCTACCGCAGCCAGTCATGAGAAGCATGGGAAGAGAGTATTTTGTGGAAGTCCAATTAGCAGCCGATTCTTGCTCAATACTAGTCTGGTCTGGTCAGCTCTACTCGGCTAGTCTTGAAGCCGACCCCAACATAGTTGAGAAGCAGGGTTGCTGAATTTGTTCGAAAGAGTCACCGCGGCAAACGCAAAGGAGAAGTCATTTGACGATTTCCAATCCTAAAAAAAAACAGTTGGGAAAGTCTAGACAGATTGATTGATTAATTACAAAGAATAATTCGTATGGAGAAGACTTTATCGATCAAACAATTACTACACATATAACCTGTCTGCCTTCAAAGCAAGAGTGAACAGGCTTTGCACGAATGTGACGCATATCTTCCCAGCTTTTATAATTTTGTTTTTTTTTTTGGTATGCGTCATGTTTGGCGTAAATAAACGCTCTTTCTTTTTATCTTTTCTTTCATCCTCGTCCATCGCTTACCATCAGGCGTGTTCGAGGACAAGATCAAGCCCATTCCTCAATAAAAAAATACTACGTACTGGATGTTATGTAATAACCACAAAAATATACTTCGGTTTGAAATCCGGCCAGTTTACATAAGCAAGCCCTTCAAACAATGACGTAGTTCATGATTTATATTTATTTTGAAAGGAAACTTTATTTTCTGTGTGAAGCCTTTTAGTGCAGCCGTTACGGAATCGTAGCAGAATTTTTAACTACATTAGTTTGCAAAGTGACGAGAAGCTTCTTGGTACCGATTGCGAAACGCTGTCTGGTAAAATGATGAAGGTATTTTTAAGTTTAGGTATACCAGCGTGGAACTTCCTCACAGGAAAATCTATGCCTTGTGATGTTGTGTTCCGTCAACCCTACACATTCTAAGACTTGAACGAGGCAAGGGTTGTTTTTATCACATCATCGCTTACCATTAGGTAAGATAGTGGTCAAACGCGTACCTATCAATAGTAAAAAAAACCGGCCAAGTGCGTGTCGGACTCGCTCACGAAGTTTTCCATACCATAAACCTTAATTTTGTTACAGCGGCAAAAGAAATACACAATCTGTGAAAATTCCAACTGTCTACCTATTACTGTTCTTGAGATACAGCCCGCTGACGGACAGACAGACGGACGGACAGCGGAAGCTTAGTAATACGGTTCCGTTGGTTGCCTTTGGATAGGGATCCCTATAAAAGGGGTAGGACTGTTCAGGTGGCTATGTAGATATGGTATGATATAATCTGGGCAGTAGTCAATCGGCACGAAAAGTGGAAAATGTCGCAAAACTAAGTTCGAATGATTTCAGGCAAACTGCAAAAAATGGCACTTGTTAATTCTACATACGCAGGTCGGAGGTCCGTGTAATTAACTATTATCATCATCTATAGCTTTTATATTTATCTATCTTCAGCTTTTATATTTTACTAATATAAAAGTTTGTTTACTTGAACGCGCTAATCTCAGGAACTACTGGTCCGATTCAAAAAATTCTCACGCTAAGACCAATAGGAGCGGAGCAGTAATGAAAATTGTGACGCAAACGAAGTTGCGCGGGTCAACTAGTCTTTTTATAATTCAACTGGTTTTTGCCCGAGACTTCGTACGCGCATGTTCCGCTTTTCCCGTTCCCGTAGGGATTACCTCTCTTAGTGCTCTCCTACACTCCCCAAGGAACCGACATACCAAATTTCAGCCCTCTACGACCAGTAGTTTCGGCTGAGCGTTGTCTATCAGTCAGTCAGTAACGGAAGAATTTTATGTATAAGGAAGGATTATAAATATAAATTATGGATATATAAAACAATAATTATTACAATAATTGTTACAATAATCGTTACAATACTTGTTACAATAATTGTGAAAATAATTTTTACAATAATTTTTACAATAGTTTTTACAATAATTTTTATAATAATTGTTACAATAATTGTTTCAATAATCGTTACAATTATTGTTTCATCTATCTATAATAATTTCAGTCAAAAAACGTTCACAGCTATAGGCCTAGCAAGCGTCATCACATTCACCGGTCCTGTGTGTTTAGCATCCAATGGACTCCGAACGCTGGAATAACAATTGAACTGGTAATATTGGATAGGTTGTGTGTTATGTTTATATGTACCCTGTCCAAACGTAGCTAATCAGCAACACATGGACCATAGATGTCGCACCAAGATACATAAATTGAAGATCTATTCTGTACTGTCGCATACTGCAACGAACCGCATAATGTGATACAACTACAAGGCATTGTCTTGATAACAATTGATGTTCATAATTCCGCCTCGGGGCACCGACTGGCTTATCTAGTATCTAGCTTCGACGATAACAGATAACATCTACATGGGTCCATACATGTCCGGTACAGAACATGATTTTATACGTACTTAGTGCACGGGCGTTAACATGACATATTGAAACATAGGCCGCGTTTTTACCTGCAAGCAACTAAAAAACCATTGTGACATAGCCCCCCGCTGCTATATCGATTTTTTTTTTAAGTTGCAGCGCGCGATCTTCGTGTATAAATAAGTTAAGGATACTTCAAAAAACAAAAAATGATTGGTATATCTGTATATCTGATGAAATGTGAGTGTTCTTCTGTCCACTATCTGCTTGATAACACAGACGTAATTATGAGATATTATCTTGACACCATCACAAACTATTGCCCAAACACAGACTCCCGTTGTCAACTGGGGATGTTGGCACTTGACATTTCCACTTATTTTTAATCACAAAAGCATATTGACAAAGAACTCGAATGCCGAGTGCTGGAGTGAAGGCACACGTAATATTTTATAATGCAAATGTCTTACCCTCCATATTCATGAGCTGGCATTGCAATTAGAGAGATGGACTTCCATGTATTATGTTAATTTTGGCTCCTTTTTACCCAAAATAATATTGTGGGATGGATGGATCTTTGGCGGTTTCGACTTGGCCGGAAATGTTTTGATAATTTTATTCAGTACCAGCTTTTTCTCGCGGTTTCGGATGGTTTTTCTACAAATGAAATTTAATGTAGAGTTTCGCGAGATTACTAAAATGATTTATAGACAAACATATATTTTAAATTAGTTAATTCATTATTTCACCCGACTACAGCGAAGTTTTAAAATTAACTTGACACGACAAGACCTTTTTTTTTTTTTTTTTTGTGACGGGGGGAAATCCTCATCTCCGCCCTGGGGCGGGCGGAGGGGTCTGTCAGACTCTTACTGACTAAAACCACCCCGGTGCTCCATCTCTCACCAACCGGAGATCGCGAGGACTAATGCGACTTCCGTAATCCCCGGCTGGTGCCAGCCCGTCTCTGCGGGCCACCTCGGGTCAGCGGGGGGAGTGAGGTGTTTGACTCCCCCCACGACGTCAAAGAGGGGATCTCTGTGGTAGGCAGTGATCTCTCGCTGTCGGCTGTAGTTCGTGCTATGGTCGACGGCGAGGAGTCCTGGGACGCGGTGGTCTCCTTCTGCGAAACAGTTATCGCGCAGAAGGAGGCTGCGGAAAGGGAGAGGGAAATCTCAACCTCTCTCCCAGCCCGCAGCAGGCGCACCGGGCGTCGGAGGAGGGTATACGCTGCCCTCTTCCGGCCCCCCTAACTGGGTCTAGGGGCGGCGGAATTGGGGATGTCCGTCGCCCCCCATTCATTCGGCCCCTAGGTGGCGGCGCGTGGTGTTCCCGTGCGCCCCTCTTTGACACGACAAGACCTGGGATAACAAAAAAAAAGCGTAATTTTTTATTTATAATCTAAAAATGTTCAGAAACCAGAATCTGTGAAATAACTCAATATTGTACACGGTTTCTTAGACGAAAGACACTTAACCCCACGACACAGGGTATCCTAGTGTAGGGTTCAGTCCCATGTAAAGGTGGATATTTACTTTTTATGAACAATAAAATTTATTATAATTATTATAATCCAAGGTCTTGGACAGATAATTTATGCATGCTCTAGATTCTGGTTAAGGCGCTTTCCTGATAAAAGTCTTTTACAAATATGGTTCCAGTACTTACAATAACTATCCGGGTAGTGAATTTTCCTTGTAATCTTCTAAAATAAAATTTCCAGAAATAAAAGTTAGCCAATTATTCTATTTCCGAGCACAAACTAAGAAAATGAAAAGTTCAGCTGAAAATTAAAGTTAATCGAGAGTCGAGATTCAACGCTCAAGTAAATTAGTCTGAAAATTAAGATGCCCACTATTTCCCGCCTAATTGCGCCCTACCCTCGTAAATATTGCTGTAATCTACGAGGAACTTTCTAGAAAATATCGTCTGGTTATGATAACGACTAACTAGGGTTGGGCGACCCTTTATTGGTGATCGTGCTCTATTAACAGCCAAACGGGTCGATCTGCTTGCCGAAGACGGTCCGTGGATGGGTGACCAAAGACAATGCTGAGATTGGCAATCGTAAGCTTCAAGCGTCAGTCTGCTTATAGAAAGACACAAAGAAAATGAGGAAATTCGCGTTTATTTTCACAGCGTATCATTAAAACCAAGAGAAAAAAATCATGATTGTGCCAACAAGGGCTTAGCTCTGTGGAACGTCAAGTAGCAATACTAGCAGACTTAAAAAGATACTTACCGAATTGAGAACTTCCTCATTTTTAAAGTCGGTTAAAAAACGGAACGAAGTAATTCACACGCAAAAGTAATTCATTATTTTAGAATATTTTAATTAAACAAATAAGTTTAACAACGCGATAATAACCTCATTAAGGTCTCGTTAAGTTATTGATCCACAAGATTATACAGAGTGTTCCAAAAGTTTTGGATCATATTTCAAGGTGGTGTTGTGTAGCTGCTATACAGTAAGGAAGCAGTTCCTAAATAAATAAATAAAATGCCTATTTTCAAAAACCCGACCTCGAAAAACGACTAAAAAGTAAAAAAAATACACTTTTCAAGCAGTCTGGTGTAGTTGCTAGCATTGCATTAGTTAGTGAAGTAACATAGACGCCACCAACTGTGTCAGACTGCTTGAAAAGTGCTTTTTTAGATTGAGTCTTTACTTTGTTGAGCAGTGGTGGTTACGAATTGTAGGTCGTAGGTTCGAACCCAGGCAGGCGCTTTACTTTGTGTAAATTATTTCACACTCTTAAAACGGTGAAGGAAAACATCGTGAGGAAAGCGAAATGTCCTAAAAATTCGAAGACATGTGACATCAACCAACCCGCACAGGGTCCGCGTGGTGAATTACAGGAATTACTCCCTCTCACCGAGAGGAGGCCTGTGTCCCAGCAGTGGGAACATTATAGGCTAATTATAGTTATGCTTTACTTTGTAGCTGTATACCACGTCAAAGGCCCTTGACGCGGTTTAGAAACTCTGACACCAGAGTGTGTGGGGTCGTTAGACCTTACTGCCCACACGATGAAGCAGTATAGAACACCACCCTGCAATATGATCACGCAATTTTGGAACACTCTGTATAAGCGTATCTAATTAAATCATTTGAAAACTCTTTACCTTCCCTGACATAGCCTCGAGCAATGTTTGCTTCAATGTATCAAATATCAGGGATATAAGGCAATCTTTCCACTCATTAACGACTTCTGTAAGAATATTTTGTTTCATCTCATCATAAAATTAATATGTTTTGAACACTTTGGCAAAGGAGAACAAAGAATATCCGTGTAATTTGACGTTTCCGTCCAAATTTTAGAATTATAATTATTTTCAATGGAGAAAATCCAAAAACGAATTTGAATTGCTGTAAAATAGAAAAATATAAATAACAAAAATACTTAAAAAAAAGGAAAGGAAATGCCTCAGGCATTAAGTCCGCCTTTGTACTTACAGATTTTTTTTACTGGAAATTACATTAACTTTGATACTCGTTCTCTTTTGGCGATTTCAGACAGCCAAATCCAGGTGTTCTTTCAGGCTTAATTACAATAAATTAAAAAAGTATCCACAGTCCTTGTCTCAAACAACAACTGCATGTCAACAGACACTGTTACCACGAAAACAGCCCTTACAACTTTGTAATAAAGGCTTAGTCATCTCTGTTTCTCCCATACCCCAGACGAGCAGTACACTATACAGTGTACACAAATACATGAAAATACACAACGCCAATTTTAACTACCTACCTGACCTTACAAAGGTTATAATCAAAGCTACCAACCTACCTATCCCATACATAACCGTCTGTCTGGGCGTCGCATTCATGGTGCAGTGCCAAAAATCAATAAATGCCTCCCCATGGGATACGGCGAGCCACCTCTGCGAGCCCCTTTATGTATAAACAGATAGTTATATATTATATAATGAACATTGACATTGAAGGGTTCGAAATATTGAGTTGGCGTGTGGGGAACGGGATTAAAGAGTAAGTAATTTCGAGGAGAGCGGTCCAGGGGCAAGGATTTGTAAAGTTCAAGCTTTTATTTTGAAACGTAATATTTTTTTGTGCGACTGTTTTTTGAGTAGAGGAGACACTCAATCATTCTACACTTTGATAGTTTTTTTAGATTTTAGGCTAGACACGTTTCGACACACATCTACACAACACACGTTCATTGTATACTGGGCGGGAAGTTATAGCATAATTACCGATCGCCTACCGACCGAATTCGGTAAGGTGGCCCATACACAGTCAATCTCGAACGCGACCTATAGTGTCCACGATCAAAATCAATGATCTGCTAGTCTATTCTGTAAGTAACCATTTCGATATCGCGCTTCACCTGAGTGAGATAGCTCACAATGTGAACTTTATTCCACACATCATAAAGGTCTAATCTTTGTATTCAGTTCGGATTCCGCTGTCGAGATTCGAAAATTTTGTTACAGAATAGGGGTACTGATCCGTGGATCGCGTTTGAAATTGATTGTGTAGGTACGGATGGCTTTAGGACTTAACGACCGAATTCGGTATGCGATCGGTAACTATGTTGAACTTCCCGCCCTGATTTAAATGAGTTGGAGTTTGAACTGTCATCATCTGCCTAGCCTTTTCCCAACTATATTGGGGTCGGCTTCCAGTCAAACCGGATTCAGCTGAATACCAGTATTTTACGTGGAGCGGCTGCCTACCAGATCTCCACAACCCATTAACTGGGTAATCCGGTACTTCATGGCAAGACTGGAGTCAGATTAACTGGCTTCTGACTATCCGTAACGACTGCCAAAGATCTACAAATGACAGCCGGGACCAACGGCTTAACGTACTTTCCGAGGCACGGAGGAAACTCGCTATGTTAAGATGGTCACCCATCCACAGACCAACCTTGGCTAGCGTTGCTTCACCTTGAAGATCGACCCGTGCGGCTGTTATTATCTAGCCACGAGCTCCTCTGGAGTTTGAACTGTATTGTACCAAATTTCATCTAAAATTGTACAGTCGTTCAGATCCGATGGATTAAAAAAACATCCAAAGAGACATATTTACACATAACAATGTAAAAAGAAAATCAATCAATCTGCCTACTTTTTCGCAAATATACTAGAGTAAACCAGATGAATATTGATATTTTAAATGTAGCGACTGCCTGTTTGACATCCACAACCCAGTAAATGGGTAACAGAATAAGGCTTGGGTGAAGTGAGCAATCCTTGTGATCTGACGGAATGACAACTCATTTCATGATCACTTCACCTAAGCCTTTACTTCGACATGTTTACAGCCGGTCTGTTCTGTTGACATCTCACCGTGTATACTTAGATGGAGTGAACGACAAGTGAGCTGTCATTCCATCTTGTTTGTATGGATTGACAGCTCACTTGTCGTTCACTTCGCCTAAGTGTTCACTTCAACATGTTTTCAAAATCGCACTGCAGAATCGACCGGCAGATTTACTAGCTTCTGACTAACGGACCGCAACGAGTGTTAAATATCTATAAATGACAGCCGGGACCAACAATAAGTACAAATAAATTGTACAAATATTCACCCACTGTATATTCATCGAACTGGCATGCTCATCGGAAACTTCCCCGCAGCATCCCGAAGTCTTCCTCTCTCGATATTTATCTGTTCTATCGTAGTCCGATCCCTCGATGGCTAATTAATTGCATTGCTATCCAATGGTAATGACAAAATGCAACTTTTAATAACCAGCGCCCCTCTGAGCCGATTTTAATTAGCTTTTTTTTTGCATTCAAAGGCAATGCTGATATTATGATTTTGTTTTGATGTTGTGGTTAGATTTTCGCTTTATTTTTTTACTCCTCACGGTGTTTCAAACAAGGAAATAAATGAACTGATTTTAGTGAAACTTGACATGCATATGCCAGATATCTAGGTCTTAATAGTTTATTTGAGAACATTCTCGAAAATGAGTTATGTTTTGCTTTTTCGCGATTTCTGGGTTGGTCCCATAATAAAAGATGTCCATAATTATGAGTCCCACAAAGCGGACCGATGACCTGGTGAAGGTCGCGGGTAGCCGATGGATGCGAGACGCGCAGGACCGGTCGTTGTGGCGACGTTTGGGGGAGGCCTATGTCCAGCAGTGGACGTCTTTCGGCTGATACATGATGATGAGTACAATAACCCCTTAAGATGTATTGCGTTTATTCTGTTACACGTTGAATATATTTTTTTTATGACTTAAAAGTTTGATTGTTTTTTTTTTGTTTCCAGGCGACCCTACGCGGTACCCAAGAGCTGGCTGACATGGGATAAAAGATAAGCATTGCCACACAACGTAGGGTTACCTCCAGTCTTTTGGGCACACTTTCAATCGTAAGCGCTGCAGAGGTAATTTTTCGGCGCTTATTTTAGATTAATTTTATTTTGTTAAGAGTTTTTTTATTTAAGTCATCATCGTCATCATAACAGCCGAAAGATGTCCACTGATGGACATAGGCCCCCCTCAAAGGGGAGGTTTGCCATAATCGCCACGCTTGGCAGGCGGGTTGGCGATCGCAGTGTATGGTGTTTTTTTTATTAATTACCTATGGGTTTGCTCTTGGCTCTAGTCTATGTCAGAGATGACAGAGACAAAGTCTACGATGGAGCGAGCTTACCCAGAAGGAGCCTGATCACTCTAACTTTGAAGAGGTTAGGGTTGTAAGCTTTTAGAAACACAGGCGCAGGCAGAGAGTTCCACTTCTTTGCTGTGCGCATTTTAAAAGACGTTTGGAAACGCTTAGTGCGAATTGGTGGAATAGCTACAAGGTAGGTATGTTAAGATGCAGTGCGTCTGGATGTCTGATGGTAGAAGGGGGCCGTCGGGATGAGGTCGTGGAGTTCTTGGGCACACTCACCGCAGTACAATCTGTAGAAGACCGACAAGCAGGCAACCTTACGGCGATGAGCAAACCTATGTAGCTAGGCATCCACTAGTTTTACGTCGCCGATGAGCCTCTTAGCTCTGCGTTCCACCGAGTCAAGCGCGGCAAGCTGATACTTAGCTGAGCCATCCCAAAGCTGGCTACAATGCGTTTTACAGAGAACGCTGCTGCCTATTCTCTGGTGTTTATTTAAGTATACATATAGTAATAGTTAGGTGTACGTAGTTAGGGGATTTCGTTTTAAGTGTAGAATTAGATAAGATTTTAAAAGAAAACACCTTCAAAACTATTAGGTTTCCATTTTATAGATGTGTGGTAAGTCTCGAGCTACATCCTTCATAAGACTTATTATCCGGACTCACGCGATCGCCCAGATTTCCCCCGAGGACCTTAACTTTTACTATCCTAGTGCGCTTAGAAATTAGTTCCAGACATTGTAGAAGGTTTAATCAATTTTAAACTTTATTAACACTTACGTAAGTGCTACTAAAGATTAAAATTGATTAAAACTTACCTCAAAATCAACCGATCAAAGTTATCTAAATTAATATGAATTTAACCTTAAAATACCCACGTTTACGTAGATCTGAAAATCTGTCAAATTTTGACAGTAAAGACGTGACAGGACTTTATATGTTCATAACGCCAAATACTCAATTCAGAAATTGGCCCATATTCTGAAATTCAGTAATACATACATACTTCCACACTGAATATTATTAACGCTAGTGTGACTGTTTTTAACCGACTTCTTCAAAAAGGTTCTAAAGGTTTTTTCATGTATGTTCACCGATTTCTCCGCCAATTGTGGACCGATTTAAAAAATTCATTCTTTATTCGAAAGCCTATAGGTACTCCTGCGGTACAGCCATTGTCACCAAGTCAAAATCCTCAAATTTTACAAGTACACAAAGTTTTTCATGACATTTCTAATGCAATTCAGATATTTGTGCCTGTTAATCATCATCTCATGTTGCTGAGCTGATGATGGAAGGTATAAGTCAGGATCTGACGATGGGATCCCATGAAAAATGTTTGTTCAGCGATATTTTCACCAATTTTTAACCGATTTGGATGATTCTTTTTTTGTTTGGAAGAGTATTTTTTAGGTTTCCGTACCCAAAGGGTAACCATCGCTGTCCGTCCATCCATTCGTCCGTCCATCCATCCTGTCTGTCAGCGGTCTGTATCTCAAGAACCCTAATAGGTAGATAGGAAAGTTTAAATTTTCATTTCAATGTTTGAATGGAGTGTGATTAATTCAATTTTTATTTTGTAAGTATCACTTTTACACGTCAATCCTTTTTTTGTCGTTTTAAACTAGATGTGTATTTCTATTGCCGCTATAATAACAAATAATAAAAATTAAACATATATTTTTTGGATTATGGTACCGAACTGTTCGTGTGAGAGTTGGACTCCCATTTGACCGGTTTTCTATCTTTACACTTACAGGCTTGAAATTTGGCATTATGACCTGCCGGTCGATTCTGTAAACATGTCGAAGTGATCACGAAGTGAGCTGTCGTTATATCTTGATTACACGCCTTGACAGCTCAGTTCAGTCTTGTCAGCCTTCACTTCGACATGCAGATATTTATTTAAGTGTAGTTTAGACTTTCAAACCACAATTTTTGTCCCTCGGATAAAAGTTTTGAATATTAAAAAGTCATCTATACTAATATATAAAGCTGAAGAGTTTGTTTGAAATTCTTTCAGCGTTAGATAGCCCATTTATCGAGGAAGGCTTTAGGCTATATATCATCACGCTAAGACCAATAGGAGCGGAGCAGTAATGAAAATTGTGACGCAAACAAAGTTCAGTCGGGTAGGGCCCACTAGTTCCTTATACAATGAAGACTTATTAAAAACCTACAACTGTGTCATAGACTGCTTATAACATGAAACCTGTCACTTCCCATACTTTTAGGGTTCCGCACCTCAAAAGGAAAAAACGGAACCCTTATAGAATCACTTTGTTGTCCGTCCGTCTGCAGTCCCTTGAAGCTGTGGCGACATCAAACTTCTAAGAGTTAACGAAAAAACGATAGGGCCGTTTATGCCTGCGTATAATTTTCGGCACTCTCAAGGAAATCAAAATTACTACTTTCTTTTCTTTTTAGGGTACTTTCCGTTAACCTAGAACTATGAAATTTGGCAAGTAATACTGTCTTTTGCTACAAGTATAGGGAAAAACCTGAAGGGTATACATTTGTAATTAAATCGTAAAAAAATAAAGTCTTTTATTTAAAGTAATATGTATCTACAAAATGCGGAACCCTCGGTGGGCGAGACCGACTCGCACTTGTCCGGTTTTTGTTATGATTACCGTATTTGCCTTCGCAATAAATTCATTTCCATAAATGTTACGAACGTTTTACCACACCGATTGTGTTTATATAAAGAGTTACACAAAAAGAATCTTTTAAAAGTCGTTTCGTAAGCAGAGTGAAGGATTTTTTTTCGAGAAGGTTCCTCTGAAATATTTTTGAAGCTAATTCGGTACAGAAATGGCATGTAATTTAAATATTGCGTAAGTAGAATCACGTTTTTGTTGCGTACGAAATGAAACATTTTTCCCGTTTCATCATCGGATTACAAGACGTACGGCGATGCAACACTCACACGTACAAAGCGTTTCGAGAATACTTACAGTGCTGCTAAGGAGAGGATTTCCCTACCGGAATCCGTGTTTCCTGATAGCTACAACCTGGGGCCACTGGACCTGTACATTTAGCAGAAAATAGGGTCGTTAGTACCCTGAGGAGCTCGTGGCTACATAATAACAGCCGCACGGGTCGATCTTCAAAGTTAAGCAACGCTTGCCAGGGTTGGTCTGTCGATGGGTGACCATCTCAACATACCGAGTTTCCTCCGTACCTCGGAAAGCACGTTAAGCCGCTGGTCCCAGCTGTCATTTGTAGATCTTTGGCAGTCGTTACGGATAGTCAGAAGCCAGATAATCTGACTCAAGTCTTGCCATGAAGTACCTTGTTACCCAGTTAATGGGAGGTCTGGTAGGCAGCCGCTCTGCCTAAAATACTGGTATTTAGCTAAATCTGATTTGACTGGAAGCCGACCCCAATTTAGTTGGGAAAAGGCTAGGCAGATGATGATGAGGGTCATTGGTACCCTATGTCACTCACTGAAAATCTAGTTTATTTTTAACAGGATCAGTAATTCCATTGGTTATAATAATCTAATGTATAAAAATATCGTGTCACAGTGTTTGTTATCGAAATCCTCCGAAATGGCTTGACCGACTTTTATGTTTTTTTTTTGTATATTTGGCAGGTCTGAGAATAGTTCGTAGATTTTTTTTTTATGTCATATAACGTTGCCAGATCAACTAGTAACAAATACAATTTAGTTATAATACATGAAATAACTTAATTATAAATATAATGGTATACATTTTAACTTAATTAAATTCTAGTGAAAATGATAATAATACAAAAGGCACGTTCCATTATTATAATTGCAGACATTAAATTCAGCTTTACTAAATAAATAATAAATCTAATGAATCGCTTGCAAATAACGCCACAAATTATTCTAACGCGATATGTACCGTTCGCATAAAAGTTACCCGGGTGTTGTATAAGTAATTTACAAATAAAACGAAGGCGCGGACCACCATGTCCGCGGTAATTAACTCGATAATTTTTTTTTAATGAAACTGAAGTTTGTTTGTACGCGCTGATCTCTGGAACTGATAATAGTTTCATTCATGAGGATAGGGAAAAAGCTAGTTGGAGAGGGAGAGGAAGGCCGATGAAAAGATGGATGGATTGTGTGAGGAGCAATATGAAATAAAGTGAAATGAGTTAGTGATAGCATAGGACAGAATGGAAGAAAAGAACGTGTTGCGCCGACCTCAAGTAACATGAGATAAATGCAGGAAGATGATCAGATCTAACAAAATCGTTCGGAAATGTCGTTATCACCAACCACAACCTTCAAGTTTATTCAGACTCTGGATGGTGGGATGGTAACCAATTCTGAGAGAGTGAATGCGGTCTTCTTAGCAATTGTTCATCCTCCATTGTCGTCGACGCTTAGCATCAGATGAGATAGCGATCTAAAGATAGTCTATCATCCAATTCATAAATTCATACATAAGCCTGCCGCAAATAAATAAAGTAAAACTAAAATGTTAATTGACTTTTTTGCTAACAGTACAACAAAATGACTGAATTAATAATAGAATTTAACCCATTTAGGTTAACCTAAAACCCTCTTGTTGCTTAATGTTGCCTTTATGCAAAGGTTACTGTTAATAGATGAACGTTTTGTCAAAAATTGCATGAGTCATATTTTAGGTATACTAGTTATTGCCCGCGACTTCGTACACTTAGATCTCATTTTTTCCCGTTCCGAGAAATCCTTTCTTAGTCTTACACTCCCCAAGCAGGCCATGCAGGTTGCATGCCAAATTCTACGATCAGTAGTTTCGGATGTGCGTTGTCTATCAGTAATTCAACGTTAAAGATCAAAATGTTTTTTTTTTTCTTAAACCATCATTACTTGACATCATAAAAAGTCTCACTACAAAAGCATGAAATCCCATCTTTTAAACGCAATTGCAGCTTAAAAGATAAAACATTTTTCGCTCATATTCTTGACTTATCAGATTGTCTCATTTGAACTTAGAATTAATTAAGTCTACTGCAGATGTCTCCTTAATAAGGCTTTGATTTTAATCCAGACAAGTTTTCTTTCGAACTTATTGGGAATTTTGTAATAATATTTCTTTTATAATCTGCTAAGAAACTTCTGCTTTAATATTACATAATTTATAATGAAAGTTATGTAATTAGTAAGGATATTAGAAAACTTATGTAGGTTCGAACCCAGATAGGCTTTACTTTTTTATCCGACTGCGAAAGAAGGAGGGTTATGTATGTATTTATGTATATTTCTTTGGCACGCCCTAGAGCTTAAACGGCTCGATGGATTTTAGCTTGAGAGGTGCTGTTAGATTCGTATTTACTGTGAGAGACACTGGGTATATCAAAAATGACGGCTTTTTGGCGCCAAATTATGCATCAAGATAAAGGGCTCAAGGAGACGTCAGACGATTCCAAAAAAGTAACTCACTAAAATGTAGGAAATAAAAATTGACTTTGTCAAAAAACCTGATGCAGTTCAATCACTGATCCAATGCCACCAACTGCATCAGACTGCTTGAAAAGCGACTTGTTTCGAACTTTTTAGTCGTTTTTAGCGGTCGGGTTTTTTGACAAAGTCAATTTTTTTGTTATTTTGTTATTTATTCCAACACGAATGCTAGAAGAAAAACATCTCGTGAGAAAACCAGCAGGTCCACAAAGGATATGTAACATCTGCCAATTTGCACTGGGATCGCGTGGTAAGGACCCATTCCCTCTCTTGGCTTGTGTACCAGTAGTGGGTACTGTACAGGCTGTTTGGTAAACTATTCATCAGGAGGTAAAATATGGTGAAACGGGAGTAAGAAAGTAAGCAGAAAAGAATGGAACACCACTTGCAAACTACTTCATATCATTTATTATTTTAGTTTTAACTATTTTTACGCTGCTCCGGTCGACGCGGTCTCTCAGTCAACGCCGGCTGTCGCTGAAAGCCAGCGCCGTGGCTCTGTCTCGCACACGAGTTCCAGCATTATGCTGAGGGATGGCCATTTAGCGCGGATGTGACGCATATATTCCTAACTTGCATAACCCGATCAACTTTTTGTTTGTATTCGTTTTTTATGGTATGCATAATGCTTGGCGCGAATAAACTCTTTTCTTTCTTTTTTTTCTAAAGCTACACACAAAAATCTCGGAAAACTAGCAGTTCATTTTACTCACTTTGCACCAATTTTAACCTTGATACACCCCATAAAGTCCCCTAAATGTGTTCAGATCATGTGAATTGTACCATAATATTGATTGGAGTGGGTTCCCGCGGGCTAAACTATCGATCGTCTCCCCACGCTGTATTATCATGGTGTGTGTAGTAGGGACTTATCGTGGTACTTTATAACATTGAATTAGTTCTGTTGAACCGAAAGTCCATTGGGAAGTCTTCTCTAGGGATTTGTAAAAGGCGGCAACGCGGTTACCGGTCTGTGGACGGGCGCTGTCTGCCTCATGAGCTGAGTAGGCTTGAATATTTTGTTTGTTTCGTTGAACTCGCTAATCTCAGGAACTTCTGGCTCGAATTGAAAAATTATTTTAATTTTGGATAACATAATACTACAACCAATAGGAGCTAATGAAAAATGAGACGCAGGCAAAGTTTCGCGGGTTAGCTAGTATTAGGGTAAATCTGTCTAAGAATACAGTACTATTAGACTGGATTTCCTTTTAATAGACAAAAGAGAAGAGTTAATACGCAGTAAAAATCACGGAGTAATGAGCGTTTTAAAATTTATGATAAATGAAGTGATCACTAATTGTGTGTGACGTCATTCGCAAGTCACGGCGTCACCAAAACAAACGACGGTTTGCGTGACAAAGATGAAAGAAACTTTGTTAGCGTGTAACTTGTAATTTTTTTTATATTGGTTTTTATATTTTCACAAATCGTACAATTATAGTCACTCATATGTAAATTTTTGATAGTAGTCAATGTCCCCCACTGTCCGATAGTAGATAACTCTAGGTGTCCTTGTTAAAAGACTGAACTAAAGTTACAGATGTCAAATCAGTTTTTACCCTCAACTTCAACGTATTTTTTGTCGATGCGTTTTCAAATTTCAACTATATTTTGTACTATGAAGCTTCAGTTCAACTTGATAAGCAGTTCAAGTCTATGTTATGTTTCCGTTCTTTTCTTGTTTTGTAAGAGAGAAAAAGATGGAAATAGCCCAAATTAAGCTGATACTAATTTGCATCCATAGAGCTTAGCATTGTGTGATTCGAGAGGGCTGTCTACATCAAATCATGGATCAGTTTTCGATAACCAAAGGACAGACAAAGAATTCATGGTCATTAATATTAAATCCAACAAAACTGCACCCCATGGCAACCATTATTAAACCATAGAACCCTCCTGCACAACATCTGTCGTGTTACGCACGGGGTTATCGCCCTTGTGTGAGGCTGTTAGTGCCTATATTTGCGTGCACAACATTGATAGATGACCACTCATTACTTGTCATAGTGGGATTACCCTATAACGTGGGGATATCCATGGGTGCGGCGCGGGCGTATGTACCTACAGTGGCGATTGATTTTATGTTGTTGAATTTTCTAGAAGGTTGATAATTTCGTTTACTATGTGGCGAATAGGTAAAACAACCGGCACGAGTCGTGAGCACACTCTCCATTGGTCAGTTTGATGACAACTGCTCTGACGCTTCACGTTATTGGTTCGTCAGTCAATGCTCATCGGCTACTGGACTTGCAAGCTTCGTTTGCCCACCGAACATTGGTGAGATCACCCTGCTACATTCATTTATGCTCACGACTCATGCCAGCTACTTGGAAACTTTTGGAGGATCTCGTGGCCCGAGCAATCTCCATTGAAAAGAAAGGAACCTCCGGCCGGACGGTTTTTGTGTCCGGTGGGCAAATATTCGCCATATTGGGTCTGTTGAATATGTTCAAATCACACGGAGAAGTCTGATACCACGGTTCAGGATTTCGTAACTAGTTCGCTGCTGGCAGGATAGATGGCGTTCCGGCTATTTTTTGTTGCCGTAAAAATTTCGCTCCGTTAGTTTTTCTTGTGCATTGATGCCGCTACATTAGTCGCCTAAAAGGTTCATGTGAATTCCGCTGCAGACATATTGAATGAGCTAGTCAGTCGTATGGTCGTAAGCGCTACGGCTGAGTATGCGGTTTTGTCAATCAATCTGTGTAACCTTTTCCAAACCAAATTGGGGACGGGTCCCAACTAAATTCCGGACCAGTCTAACAGGATGCATTACGTGTATCATGAGTTTTATTAATCTATACTCGCTAGCGACTGTAGTTAAAAAAATGTATGAAAACTTTAAAAATAAGTTTATAATTTATTTGTTTGTTTATTTGTTATGGGTTTGCTCTTGAGTCTAGTCTATATCAGAGATGACAAAGACAAAGTCTACGGTGGAGCGAGCCTACCCAGAAGGAGCCTGTTTACTCTAAGAGAAGAGATTAGGGTTGTAAGCTTTGGAAACACAGACGCAGGCAGAGAGTACCACTCCTTTGCAGTGCGCATTATAAAAGATGTTTGGAAACGCTTAGTGCGAATTGGTGGAATAGACACAAGGTAGGGATGGTAAGATGCAAAGCGTCTGGATGTCCGATGGTAGAAGGATGTCGGTGGGATGAGGTCGTGGAGTTCTTGGGCACACTTACCGATGTTCAATCACGACGAAAAAATCGGTTAATAACGAGTCCGGAGGACCTAATGTCAAATTGTGTGTTACAAAAGGTTTTCCGATACTGTCACCACACAGCGCTTATTCAGTTCCAATACAAAACCGAATAGCGGAGGCTTAGTAATAGCGTCTCGTTGAACTTTGGGTACGGTAACCTAAACACCAGACTCGTAAAAAGCCTTTTCTAAATTCGTCTAAAACGGCAAATGCACAGCCATAGGCTTTTCCACTAAAACATGGAACTGAACTACATCAGAATACGTAATATTTGTCTGTCTACTTACTCCCTAGGGTTCTAGCCATGACGTGTATAAAAATTGCAATCTCTAGTCATACAAATAAATAAAATTGAAGTGTCTGTTTGTAATATCAAAATAACAATTTATAATTAAACAGCTTATACGAGTATATAACATACCCATTCGTAAGTCTTGTCTGTTTTTGTTTCTCATCTGTTTGTTCTGGCTAATCTTCGAAACAACTGGATCGATTTTGACGAGGCTTTCTGGCAGATAGCTGATGTTTTAAGAAATAACTTAGGCTACTTTTATTTTACAAAAAAATTAGGGATTTTGCAATAAAAATAAAACCCAGTTTTACCTGGCTAATTTCCGAAACGGCTTTTATTTCAGAAAAAGTACTAATAGTTTTTCAAAGATTCCTACCAAAAAAATTAAAAACCCAGTTTCATATGGGCGAAGTCACGGGCACAAAGCTACTCAAAAATACAAACTCTCCGAAGAGCAAACCGCTACGTGTCTACGGCGTAGCATCTCGTAGCCGCGTAGCATCCTCGTAGGCGCGTAGCACGGGGCGTCCAAAATTCATGACTCCTCGTTTGAAGTGTTAACTTTGCTACGTGAAAAGGAATATGTTTTCAGTTTAAAATGTTTCGGCCACTTTATATTTAAATAGCTTTAGTTTCATGTGTTTCCTTTAAAATGTGCCTTGAGAAGTGAATGCTGTTCTATTTATTGTCGAACTTGTGCTATTTGTATTACATGTTATTTTGAGTGCCAATATAAACGAATACTAACTGACGGAACGTGATGATGAAGATTTGACTAGCGAGCACAAAACTTTTATACTTCTCAAAAAAAAAAAGATTTATTTCATAACTAGCTCTTGTCAGCGGCTTCGCCCGTGCGAATGTCAAAAATAATCCCTATGTAGCATACTTCTAAGATAAAAAGTATCCTGTGTCCTGTCATAATCCAAAACATGGTTTACCCGTGTGTCATGATTGATTCATCGGAATCCATTCAGCGGTTAAAACTTAAAGAGGTAACAAATAGATACAGACCGACTAACTTTCTCACTAATAATATTAATATCAATAAACCATACTTATCCAATCAAATCAAATCATCTTTATTGTGGATTATAGGTTTACATCATAAATACAGGTCTTAAATAATTAAAATAAGTTCAGCGGACAAATTCAATTCCAAGTCATATTAGTCATAATTCATTATTACAACATAGCAAATTATATTCTTACATAAATATTAAACAACAACAACAACATATGTGGGAGAAAATTATACTTATTTTTCCTTTCTTGTCATTGGAATACAATATTTTTGTCACACAATAGTAATCTTTGACATCATAATAACATTTGTCTATTAATAATGAATGTAGTTTCTTTTTATACTGGAGGATTGGTAATTGTTTAATGTCATCTGGCAATTTATTATAGATTAATGATCTTGAGTTGGATAAATTCACCACATACATTAAAATAACAAAAATGTAAAATAATCTATCCTATAAATTAATAGGAACTTATTCAAACCCATCATTGTTACTGACCAGCAGAAAGTTACCGACACCAACATACGTAATTTAAACTCTTGATCAATTTATAATAAATACCAACCGGCCTTAATATTCATGCTTGCTTACAAAAGTACTCTCTCTGCATGCAAGTCATTACTCATCCTCATAACCCAACTTTTTCTCTGTACCGTCAGGTAAAAAATCTGTGGAAACCTCTCGGGAGAACCTAATTCCTATTTGAGAGGTGGTCTGCGTTTGTCAGGTGTAGGATTTAACTTGTCCCCCAGTATAACACGACAACTTGTAATTGGACCCTTGGAAGCATGTATGGTTGAATTTGATTTTTCAGTGAAGAATTGTAATTGAGGTTCAAATCTTATTTTAATGCCAAATTTTGACAAGTAGTCAGACTAAAGTGGAGTTTTAGAAAGTCTAACCTCCAAATGCGTAATTCAGAAATCGGGGGATAGTTTGATAAGACAAACCAAATCTTATCTTCACGATATTATTTTAAGCTCGCCAAACACGTCGGGTTATTCCTGATGGTTTCCTGTCAATAATGACTATCATAACTTACTTTCAAACTGTGTAGGTAAAATATGGAAACATTTCAGCGTATCCGAGAAAATTGGACGGTTATCCTGAAGTATGAAACTCTGATGTTTTCTAATTGTTTTATTAACATTGAAGACCTATTTGAGTTTCTGCTGCAGATGTAGAATTTAAAACAGCTTGTAACTTACCAGTTATGATTTTATCTACTATTTTTATTATAGCGGGGCTTCACCCATTTTACCTGTCTTATAAACACCATGTATTTTTTCTTCTATTAGTGAAATAAAGGTTACTACCTAAAACAAACACAAAAATATAAATTTAAAGAAATTGCTTAGGCTACTTCTATTCCCAGCATAGAAGACGGGCCCGCTAGGGCCAGTGCCTGCTGTGGCTGCGGACTTTGTTCGAAAGAGGCACTGTAGCCCTGGAACGCAAAGGGCTATAGTAGGAACACCGATGGGTTTTAGTCAGTAAGAGGCTGACAATCCCTCCTGCTTCACCCAGATTTCCCATCATTAAAAAAAGGCTACTTCTATTCTCAACTAGAAAATGATCTGCACATACAGTACTGGTGTTCCATTCAGAGCTGTGTAGTTATAGTCAGGTCAATTCGTCCTGATCGTATGTGTCCCACGCCCGAGGCGACGGTCTCCGTTCGCCTTATGTACATACATTATATAATATTGTATAAAAATATTTCAGACATGTCTAAACAACTTTAGTTGGAATTTGTTAAGAGGATACATATAATATGAGACATTTCACTGAAATAATACTAATTAAACTTACATAATATAAAGTGACTTTGATGTTCAAAAAGTGATTTTGCACGTAAAAATTATGTTTTTTTTTTATTAATTTAGTAAGCATTGGCAGTCCAGCAGTGAACGTCTTTCGGCTGATATGATGATGATGAAGCAGTGGCTAGTAAAACAACTTTAAACAGGCTTTTATCATGTTAAGTATGATATTATTAGGATGATGATGAGAGTTTGTATTTGTGTGAAAGTTTAATAGTAATAAATAGACGCTATTTCTAAGGCACTTTCAAGTATTACAGAGATCCTTTGTTCGTCTCGCGAATGTTCTTGAAACTAGACTTTAAAGCCCTTAATGATCTACTAGTAGTTCTATAGCCTAACAATAATTATATCAATTTAAATGAACGTCTGTATTTCTTAATTAAACTTGAAGTGAAAACATTGTTAAATTGTGTTTGTGTACTTTTCAAATAGTTGTCTATCGAACATTGGATAGGCCTACACGCGAGAGCAAGCGCCTAACTATTTGTACTAACTAACACTAGGCTAAGAATATTGTTACTAACAAACGTTATGGACTAAGTCTGAAATAAATTTATTATAATTATTATTTGCATACAAGAGTCAAGTGATTGCCATCTCGAAAATATGTTTAATTTTTAGGATTCCGTATCCAAAGGGTAACCAACGGAACCCTATTACTAAGCCTTCGCTGTCCGTCCATCCGTCTGTCTGTCAGCGGGCTGTATCTCAAGAACCGTAATGTGTGTATTTCTATTGCCGCTATAACAACAAATAATAAAAATTAAGGGTTGTGGTACGGGTGGTAGAATTATGTAAATTTTCACAATGAGCTCATCATCATCATCTGTCTATCCTTTTCCCAACTATATTGGGGTCGGCTTCGAGTCAAACCGGATTCAGCTGAATACCAGTGTTTTACGAGGAGCGGCTGCTAACCAGACCTCCACAACCCATTAACTGGGTAAGACGGTACTTCTTGGCAAGACTGGAGTCAGATTTACTGGCTTCTGACAATCCGTAACGACTGCCAAAGATCTACAAATGACAGCCGGGACCAACGGCTTAACGTGCTTTCCAAGGCACGGAGGAAACTCGGTGTGTTAAAATTAAGGGTTGTGGTACGGAACCCTTCGTGTGCGAGTCCGAATCGCACTTGGCCGGTTTTTATTTTACTCTGTCAGAATCAGAATGCTTTATTTGTAAAGATAGGTCAGATTACAACAGTGTGCGAGATGTCATAAATAGGTAGATCCTCTATGTTTTGCCCAGAGGCTTACAAATGTAGTTAGTTAATTAACATTGTCAATTTTTTACTTTTTTTGTTTGTTTACTATTGAAAGGCACGCAGTTGACCACTATCGTTTTACACACATTAAACTTTTAAAACATCATTGGTAGAACTATGCAAATTTTCACAATGAGCTGGGAGTGGAGCTAGCTCCATGTAAAATACTGACATTGAGCTGTACTTCTACCATGAGTTTTATCAATCTATACTCGCTAGCGACTGTAGTTATATTTTTTTTATGAAATCTTATAAAAAAAAACAGTTTCTAATTTATTTGTTTAGTTGTTAACTAAAGTTTTACTTGCAACTTGTTTGCTTGTTAGTTAACAACTAAACACAAGCACAAGTCTGATCCTGCATCGAGTATTGTAGCCGCCTTTGGGATGGCTCAGCTAAGTATCAGCTTGCCGCGCTTGACTCGGTGGAACGCAGAGCTAAGAGGCTCATCGGTGACGTAAAACTGGTGGATGCCAAAGTACATAGCTTGGCTCATCGTCGTAAGGTTGCCTGCTTGTCGTTCTTCTACAGATTAAAGTTCAACGAGACGCTATTACTAAGCCTCCGCTATTCGGTTTTGTATTGGAACTGAATAAGCGCTGTGTGGTGACAGTATCGGAAAACCTTTTGTAACACACAATTTGACATTAGGTCCTCCGGACTCGTTATTAACCGATTTTTTCGTCGTATCCTCGGTGTTTCTGGCCCGAGAAAATCACCAACCAACGTCTGTGTCAGACGTTGGTCGGAGTCTCAACTCCGATCGACCTGCAGATCAAACGCCGCAAGTGGAACTGGATCGGCTACACACTCTGAAGGGATCCTGAACACATACAGAGGCAAGCCCTAGACTGGAATCTCCAGGAAAGCTTAAACGTGGTCGCCCCAAGCAGACCTGGCGCCGGATGATCATTGCAAAAGCGAAGCAATTAGGAAAGGCCTCGAGCGAAATGGTGCGCGAAGCTCAAGACCGTTCGGGATGGCGGCGCACTGTGGACACCCTCTGCCCCATTTAGGGGACACAGGAACTTAAGTCAATTTGACATTAGCGAATATTTTCGCTAACGTGGTCAAGTACGTTAAAAAACTCACACTAAGCCCTCTGCACTAATTGCACTCAATAATATTTACCGAAAATATTCGTGGAGATCTTGCCATGCTACTGCATGACTTTCTCTTAGGTGATCGTGTCATTCAAAAGGAGGGCTTCTTCTGCTATCACGACATGCTTAGCTTGCATTTAGTAGAACCCATGTTTTCAATTAATTTTCTTTTGATCCAAGCTCTACTCTCTCCAGCTTCAAAACCTGTCAAAGTTTAATGGTAGAGTAGGATTGGACACGACAGAATTCAGTAACATTTTAGGAGCCACATATCATTTAGAGAATATTTCAGTTTGTACATTAATTAAATAAACTTTATTAATATTGACTTCGTTCGCGCATATACCGTTTTTTCCCATTCCTGTTAGGATTTCGGGAAATCCTCTCTTATTGCTTCCTTGCTCTCTTCGTTAAACTTTTTTTTAAACCTACACGCCATATTTCAGCTTTCTACGACCAGTAGTTTAGGCTGTGCGTTGTCTTTCAGTCACTCAGTCAGTCAGTAACGGAAGAATTTTATATTTATTGATTGATTCTCAACTAACTATAAGTACGATAGCCGTTTGAGGGTTGAAACTCTCGGGTCAGGGAGACCGACTTCTCATAACTTGTTTAAAGATCTATCCAAACATTTAATACTAGTAGACACTTCGCATGACCTATTACTGGCCTTTACCTTGGACAAAGGATAAGCATTGCCAATTGCCATACATCGTGGCAATGCTCGCCAGCATCGCTGTCCACTGATAATGTACATTACTAGTGAACAGCGATGCGGACGAATTTATATTTTAGATGATTTTTCGTTTTACTTAGTTAAGAGTTTTAGTTATGTAAGTTTATATACAGTTATAGTTTATTCGGGAGGAGCTCGTGGCTAGATAATAACAGCCGCACGGGTCGATCTTCAAGGTTAAGCAACGCTTGCCTAGGTTGGTATGTGCATGGGTGACCATCTTAACATACCGAGTTTCCTCCGTGCCTCGGAAAGCACGTTAAGCTGTTGGCCCCGGCCGTCATTTGTAGATGTTTGGCAGTCGTTACGGATAGTCAGAAGCCAGTAAATCTGACTCCAGTCTTGCCATGAAGTACCGTGTTCCCCAGTTAATGGGTGGAGGTCTGGTAGGCAGCCGCTCCTCGTAAAATACTGGTATTCAGCAAAATCCGGCTTGACTGGAAGCCGACCCCAATATAGTAGGGAAAAAGCTAGGCAGATGATGATGACAGTTACAGTCAATAGACTGTAACATCGGGGAGCCAGTTTGCCGGGAGAGGACACCATTGCAGAATCAGATCAGGAGTTCATAGAACTCGCCAGCGAGCGTGGCCAGCAACGGTAGTATGTAAGGATCGTAGCAGGTAGCAGTCTGTAATTTCTGCCAGCACCTTTGGGAAAAAGCCGTGAGTTATGTGTGTAAAATTCTAATTTACATATTATAAACGGCTAGATTTTTTGAGGTCGCTGTAGCGACTCCTATGGGAGGCCTGTGTCCAACAGTTTTCTTCTTTTAGCCGATCTGATAATACTATGATATTTTATAAATATTTGTGTGCATATGTGTAAACTCACTGTTTAATCTGAGTAATATTGTCCCACCCTGAACAGAAACATATACTTTAATTTCACTATTTCCCATTGTAATAGCTTTATCGTCGTATTTAAGAAACGCCAAGGGAATAAACAATAAATCTGTCAGCCTGTGGCATTCCGCAAGATATATGACAGTCTTGCTTAACACTGGACAGTAAGTTTCCATTCTGTGGTTAGGGTTACTTGAAGAAATGGGGAAACGGTGAGTAAATAGGTAATTTATCTTAGCTTATACTACCGACCGTAGTTCTAGATGTTATGTTACTACATAGGGTTCACTCTCGTTTATCCAGAATTAAGCTATGGCATTAAGCTATAGTCTTACTATTCATCCGTAAAAGAATTTTCGTAATTGAAGCAGAGAACGAATATTTTGTTTTTTTTATATTTTTTGTTTTTACTTAACGTAAAATTTTACTATTACTATAACTATCTCGTTTCGCACATTATATTTATATATTTACATTTTTATACGATAAAAATTGTGTATGTCGCATAAATTAAACCATGGAGTTCTTTTTTTTAATTCACTTACGTTAGTGATACTGTAACGTTATACGTCAAAACACGAATGCTTTGACGTATAACGTTACGAAATTGTTAGTTTTTAAAAGGTTACTCGCAGAAAGAACTGAAGGCCTACAAACAAACAATTTAACCGCTGTAAAATAATTATTGTTTACTAATTCTCATATTACAATAGCTTGTTTCTGTAGTTATCATTACAAGGCTAATTCGGAGATATATGAACTAAGATCCCATAAACACAAAAGAAAATATTTGAAATCCATTACAAACACTTTTGATGCATTGGAGGGTTATGATTTCTCAAGATACAAACCTTTATCGTTACACAGGACCTTCCCAATCTCGCAATGCAACTCGGCAACATTTTTACGACGCGCGCGCGACACATCCCGATTGACGCACGACGCACGTGCCGCGTCAACAACACGTGTTCCAGGCAACGTGACGAAAAACGACGTCACTTTGACGCTACAACACTTTGCCGCTAGCAGCGGAATGAAACAATATTCTTTGACGTTTTTAAATGGTTGGTTAAGAGATGACGTTAATTGTATTAAAAGTTTAACGTAGGTTTGACGTGATTTCAGACTTTTTCTTCTCACCACGGCTTCAGTTCTGTTGCCCAACCCTCGGAGAAATCACATTTTTCCGTAGTTAATTAAAGTAGCATTATGATACTCTACGATATTTAGCTTTGTATCAGTAACTATGTAGATTTGGAGTCGAGTCACAAACTATGCTTCACCTTCAGTCCTGCTCTCTGTGCCCTAAGATATTCGAGGTCACCAACGATGCTGTGGAAGTGCCTAAGTTTTGGACCTAACAAGTCCGAGTTCCTGTCGTGCCAGCGACACGAAGAAGTTGTGTTCAGTGAAAACAAAACATTGTATTCAGGTCAGTTCTTCTAGAGAATAGCTAGTAAGTAGGTACAAAAAATAACCTTTTGTTTTAATTAATCTTTTCTGTCCCACTTCTGGGCAAAGGCATTCCCCACCTGTCTTCCCTTCGTGTATTTGCTTCTCCGTTGGAAAGACTTTCGAATTCTTAAGATTTCTGATAGAAAAAAATACCAGCGTATTATTGTCTTACTCCAAGGTAACGACCTCTCCTTATAAAAATAACTACAATTCTAACAGTCTACAAGTTATTATTACCGTATATAAGAGCTGGAAACTACTATCCATCTAGAAGGCCAATGCATTTGCTTACAACGATACGATTCCATACTTACTATTTCAGTTAATCCAGAATCTCCAATGTACCTATATGATACCTATATGTTTTAAGGAGAGGTTCTATTTGAACTTACTAGCGGTCCAGAGTTAGATTTTGTGTGTTCGATTGAGGGTAATAGGCCTTTTACTTTGTTTTAGACTTAAATAAGTACCACGTAATAGTGGATGACGTGGTACTTGTTTAAGTCTACAACAAAGTAAAGGTTCTAGCATTATACATCTCTCCCTTGTCCTATGAGGAGATATAGGTGTAAGTACAGTTCATGGGGATGGTATTACTTTTTGTGTTACGCTCACCTTTCCTTCTCTTCTAACATTGTCTAACTTTACTTAGGGCATTTCTCTTTCTTTCTTATTACAGGATTCTAGGAAAGTCAAAACGGAGTGGGACCTAACAATGACGACGTCGCAGGCTGGGGTCAGACGAGTGATCCTGTCAGCAAGAGGCGACGACTTGACGAAAGTATATATGTATTTGAACAGTTCATATTATACATTTACATAAGTAGTAAACATCTTTCTTCTAGTGTTGCTTTTGTGCCAGGTTTGAAGTGGGGCTTGCAGTACGAAGCTCGTTTTCAACCAAGCTGCCTCCTATCGCTTAGTAAGTATCGAACTCACTTTTAATTTACTTTTAGTGAAAAATGTATTTTCAATCTAATCAGTTCTCCTTACTTTTGTATTTTACACAGTAATAATTGGGTGAAGACACTCAAGCATGGAAATTCTACAGAAAAGGGGATGCTGTTGTTTTGTGTACAATTGTACATACATATTATAATGTCGGTGCAAATAAAACACTTCTTTTTTCAAACCAGTTTCTTTATTTCGTGTTCATCATTTTAATACAACATACAAGTAAATTTATCATCAGATATTATTTTATCAATTCTTAAGATCTACCTTAACTAAGACTTGAATAACAAGTAGGTATGTATGAGTATTCATATCGATATATCGATACATCGAAATGGTATCGATATGTACCGAGAATCGTACGGGATTTAAATGCTCAACCCACACATAGTTAATCCAAAGATAAATAAACAAATTAACAAACTTCTTTTTCAAAAAACCGACAATGGAATGTTCAGTATTAAAAAGTATCAATTCCAATAAAAGCCTGTATAAAAATGCCCGGCTGATAAAAAGAAAACACAAAAACGCACAAATTCACACAATAACTTAAACATGGAAGATGAATGTCTTAACTTTTTACGATGCGCCTTTTTTGTAACGTCATTTGACGTTTATTGTTGTGGCAGTATAGTTTTCCAAGATGGCGTCTACGATATGAGAAAGTTTTATTAAATATTCAAAAGTTATGTATGTTTTGGTGATTAAGCTTAAACCTCACGTAGAATGTGCACATTTTTATACTTTAAAGATAAGCTATTTTTTATGACGACATACTTAGAACATACGAAAAACGACTTCGTGCGACAAATGACGTTACAAAATGGCGCTTAAGAAAAACAAAACCCAAAACTCCTTTTATCTCAAAGACAAATGACTGTAACATTAATTCCAACTGCAAAATATACTTTACAATATACTTTTTATTACTTTTAAATAAAACAAGAGGTACACAGTCAGTATTATTTCGACAACGATTAGCTAACAGGGAATCTAATTTTCCATATATTATTATAAATATTGAAAGGGTCGACAGTCACAGCGAAGGAAAGTTACAAGCTAGGGAAAAACACAGGGTGTGTAATAATGAACATGAAAAATCAAGTATTTAAATGTAGAGCAGTTTGTAAAACCAGCTCGCATTACCAAATCTCATCATTCTTCTTGAAATTACATTTGCCAGTCGAATTGGAAGATTTATTTGTGTAGTCTATTGAAGGACGTTCAATAGACGTAGTCAACTTTCATGTTCAGAATTATCCCTACGGACACACGTTATGGAGTGTCGTGACTAGAGAAAGAATAGTAAATGGAACTCCCGAGGGGATTAAATTAAAGACACTATTATTAAGAGGGTAAGTTACAAAAAGTTCCTTATAACTTAACACGCGTATGAAAACTTAGATTCTAACCTAATCGAAGTTAGATGACTAGCGTCGGTGACACACGATAATAAATTATTAATAAATTACATACTTTTCAACAAACAAAATCAAATAATTTCAATGAGACGAGATTTAGTTTTGACAGAACCGATCAGAGGTGATATGTCCAAAAAACTGGATGGAAAACATTACATTTTTAGCTTACCCGAAGTAGCCTTCCTTTGAGCCAAATTTAACATTATTTATGTATCGAATACATTGTATTATAGTGATAGATTTATCGCATACGAGTACTCCTAAATAATCAGGTATACTATTAAAATGATAATTGATAGATCGCATGGCTCAGGTGTACCGCTGACTGCTATATATAATTGTCGAACGGTCAACCTAATCATCGACATGACCAACATTATATAAGAAACTGCTAAATAAATAATTAATCAGTCTCTTTAAACAAAAATGTTGATTGATCAGAAGAGAATCAGTTTTAAATGAACAACCCTTAAGATATTTTATATCTGTAGGTAACCAACCATTTTGAAATTTTAACCGGCGATTAATTAACTTTTGCATGTAATCACGTTTAAGCCAGTACGAAGTTGGCCGGCTCTATTGTTTATCTAGTTTTTGAGAGAGTTAACGGATCAACTTGCGTTTAAACTTTGATTAGGTAAGTTGGTATCCGGAGTCGTGATCATTTAGCCTTTGATAGGTTCAATGTCAAAACATATTATGTTACTGAAGTGAAGAGATGAATCGATGGTGAAAAAATTGTGCATGTTGGGATCTTAAAATTTCCCTCATTTCTTTAGGTTTCAGAAGTTTTCTTTTAAACTATCGAATCTCAAATAAGCCCAATTAGATATATGTGTGATATTAAAATACAGATGATGTTTTTAGTTCACATTTGTGCAACTAATAAGAGTAACCAACATTTCTTTTTGCTTTGTTATATTATTCCAATAAAATAATAGAAGAATGTAATAGATTGGACCCAAATACCTTATTTTATGCCTTTTGAAAAAGTGATGGGTCGATGTACATTACTTAATTTATGAGCGAGTACAACTAAAATCATGCACATTTTTCAACCATAAATCCATCTCTGCAAATCTGTATTAAATTTCGGAAAATGTCTGTGTAACGGTTGATTAAAAAAAATGCCAATTGGTAATAAATTGTCCTTCAAATAAATATTTCCACAATTTAATGCCAAGTTGATGAAAGCTGTTTCTTGCAAGATTTTCAGATAATTTATTTACAGAAAAGTTCTGATATTTGCAAAGGGATTTAGCAATTAAAGCGGTAGCAATTTGAAAACGCTTTTTTGGCTATTTTTGTTCTTATGCAATACCATTAATAGTTTTGAAGATGTAGCACTAATGAGAAATCAACCGTTCAAACATACACTGTCCTTAAAATGTAATATTTTGTGCAAAAATCATTAGTGCGGTGAAAATAAATAGTGGGTTGATATCGATAAAATGGTGTGCTAAAAAGGCGGAAACAGGTGTACCGATTTAGAGATCAGAACTGTCGAATACAATCTAATGTAACATGAACACTAAACAACTAAATCATTTGCCATGATTTCACTGTGTAGCGAGTGAATACACGATCTTAATCATCAATGGTTACAATATCGTCACTATCTCAAATAATTATAAGAAATTGGTAGAGTACACAGTTAATTGAATATAATTGATGTTTTTTCTACAAAACACAGTACAAATCATGGTAACGATACATTTTATTACCACACGTTAAGTTTAAATTCCTACACAGATATAAACCCTAAGTATCGATTAGCATTCAAGTTCATTATGAAAAAATATATCATTGGAAATATTTTTCAACTTCTCTCCTTAATTTCAAACCACCCAAGAACAACTTAATTATGCATGAGACAACCGATTTTTATAACTACATGTTTATTCCTAACAACACTTTGGCAACAAATAGTATTTTCAATTTTTTTTTCTTTAAGTTTTTCCATCAATTTCATATGTAACGTCAACATTATTGAAGTTAACATTACCATGGTTTTTATCGAACCCGATCATTTATCGATTTTAATCATCGTCTTTATAGATAGAAGACATAGAAAAGTATCGACAGAAGATGAATATCGATCGATAATGTGACATCACTGGCTTTAGTTGGCGAAACGTGTTACACCATTCCTTTACTAAAATTTGGCTATCAAAGTTCATTTCACTATCCTACAGTTCCGCCAGCTAAAGTCGTATAGAAGCAAACTTAGAAGGACTACCTAAAATAAAAACAGTTATCCAGGATTTTTAATCATTTTTTTTTGTTTTTTTTTTTCTTTTTCTGTCATCAGTCTTAAAATTGAGTCATACCATCTAACTAAAAATGATGAACTCTTATATTTAAGTTCCTAGGCCTGATCTAACATCGGAATTTTGCGGTGACTTTCTTACACTGTAGCTTAGTGGAAGTTATAATAGGGGATGTAAAAGTATGGAAAGTAGCAGAGTAGTAACATTTAAGAGATGTTAACAAGTGCCATTCACCTCATTAATTAATCAACAGTTAAGAGTACAGCTTGAAGGTATACGTCTAAGGAAAAGGTGTCTCAACTAGTAAGGCTCTCGGGGAAACTATTTCACACATTCCTTATTCAATAAGTTATTGGTATTTTAGAGTAATCAACATTGAATAGTTTATTTTAATATTAATTCTTAATACTAAAGAGTACAAAAAATAAAGGAAATATTATTGAATATATGAAAAACAACAAGTTATCAGCGAAAACCATCGCGTTTTCATATAAGAACAACATTGTTTTTTTTTTTCGTTTACAGTAACATTTAATATTCGCGCTCACGAAGATGCGGGAGTTAATAAGATCCTCGCAGCGTGGCCGACAGGCGCCCCAGCCCCTCAGGACGGGCCTCCACAGCCTCGCCCCCAACCCTACACTACCAACGTTTCCCTTCGATCATCCTCAAAGTATCAAAAATATCTGCTAGAACATCCCTTTCCCTTAGTGAAAAATTCTCGATAGTACATTTTGAACAGTCTCAAAGTAACTAATGCGTAGGTAACAATTACAAATCTTCATTAAAATGTGGATATGCAAGAATGAAAGTATTGAAATCAACAATCGTTTTACATTAGGACGAAGTAAAGCGTTCCTACGTAGTGTCTACTGTTTAATGTCTAACCTATAGGGTTACCATACACGTCAATAAGATATATTAGCACTTATATTAAAAAACAGTTTATGATAAATGACTGAACATGTGAAACACAGAGGATCATAGTCTGTACAAAATTCCCAAATGATTTTTTTTTATATTATCAAAGGTTTAACACATTCCTTCAAATTTAAGGCCACGGCGCATTATGGTGTTTCAGTAGATTATAAAGTTAGATCACTGAATTATATTTATGTTTTTAATGATGACGTTTATATCTAAAAACGGCCTTATTTACACCCGTGCACGTCGGTATTGCTCGACGGTACCGTGTTAGAAGCTGTAGCGTGTCAAGTCCAAATGAAGGGTGCGGTGTGCTTAGCTGCAGCACGGAGTGACGACTGTGACAAGCATCACGAGTCCTTACAAATCTACAAGTGGTATACTAACCGAGGAAAGCACGGCTTGAGACATTACATTAACATCACTACGTCTCGTATCGTAAAAAATATCGGTGACAGACTTACACTGATTCAAAGCTCACGATGTGCCTTACCCACTAAACTAACATAGACAATGCGATATCTAAAAATACACAACTACTCGTACGCTATATAGGATATAATTTAAATTTAGTTCATCATAAGCATTGTGTTCTCCTTACAACTGGCAGGATGGCATTAAGTGTGTAAAATCGATTTGTGTGTGGACAATTCAAGCTTCGTATAATTAATATAGGTTTTAACTTACGTGCATACACATATTATGATAACATTAATTATCTAAAAGCAATTTCTTTGGCGACTAGCATCGTTAAGAAAGATTCCAAATTTTACTTTACTTCGTTCCAACCTAAACTTTCTATGCCAGCGACAATCCGAAATCCTTCCTGCATTGGTCTATCAATTTGTTCTACGTCACCACTTTGTGGACGATATGTCGCGTTTCGTTAACATTTCTCTATTAAATATATAATTTGATCAACATTCGAATACATAATCCGCCAGTATTGTCAATTTAGAAACAGTGCCAATATATAAACTTCGCCATTTCCCATCACTAACCGTCCCGTCTCCCGCGCAACCATTCATATAATTAAAAACATTACTTGATATGTTATTTGCTACCAACTTTTACTATCATTTGGAATCTTTCCACTTTGTAAAAATATTTATAACTAAAAATCACACACCTTAGATTACAAAATTACCTACACGTGATGAAGAAAATGAAATCGTTACTGTATCGGCTTCATCTTTGTCTGAAGACAGGAAGTTGTCAAAGCTAGAGCGAGATGAAGTAGCGTTGTCAATACAGTACGCTCCCTAATGAAAGTAGCAACACCGATCGCTATGGTACACAAGGAGCAAAGAAATGTATACGATAATACACAATCACATTAACCTACGTGTCAATATTTAAAGTAGAATCAATATCATATAAAAACATTTCAAGAAGTCCAAAACTTCGTCACTAAAAAAATCGTCACCTTTTTTAAAATAAATACTATTATTTGCAAACGTCTCAACTAACTTAAGCGATAGTAAAATATTTTGCATTTAATTTTTACAATAAAATGTATCATAAATTCAAACGTGAGTTAATTTTTAAAAACATTCAGCGTAGTTTTCTTCGAGGATGGATGGTTTGTGCTAATATGTGCTTTGTTATTCACCTTAACTTACAATCACAATTTTTGAGACAACGTGTTCTGACGGAGGCATTCCTAAAGAATCCGTTCGACTAACAGCGGCTCATAACATCACGCGGCAACTTGAGGCTCTCAGTTCCGTCAAAACACATCAACGAATTTACATTCATTACAAACTCAACATCAGTCGTGAATACAGTAAAATCATTGAATACAATTCTCTTTCAAGAAAAAATACATCAAAAATCAAGTGAAACACCAACGTTCTGTGCAATTCACTAAAATTATACTTCACCATTAAGCGTCTTCTCAACAATGACACAACATCGCTTAATGCATATAAAAGCGACGATAGAAAAAAACTTTCGAATGTATATGAAAACGAATACAATTCCTGAGCAATTGATTGCGTGGTACGTCGTGCAGCCAGCTCGAACCGATCGCAGAAGCGGCTATTGTATTTACAACTTCGCATGGCTCAACGAACTTATCAAATTCAACGACGCACTACCAAGTAAATGTAATAAGTGACCAAATCGTTAACCACATACAATATGATAAGCTAACATCGATACATTATATCTACCTTGATGAATACATTAACAGGTGAATCTTAACTGACACAAAATTATTCGATTTCAAACAATCATTAAGAGTAGAATACGCTATCGATATGGTTACTGTAAAACCCTTATTATATCCTGTCAAATTCGGATATCGTTCCATTATTACTGTCAACAATGTGCTACCTGCCTCGAATCGTCCGACTTTCTCAACAAACGTCATACCTAAATAACACACTACAAATATTTTGATTCTTAATTTCGTTTTATAAAAATACTCTCTCACACTACGTACGTCCGTACCTCTCTCTAATAACCCACGTCGTGACGTCCATCTTGTTCAGATCCCGGCTTCCCTTACATCTAGTTAGTAATACTACCAACATCATTATTCTAAACTATTTACATTTTTGCTCGACACACTTCCTGGCGATTATGGTGTTAGAACGGCAATTAAATCAAATAAGGGAACGATGAGTGGTTGAAAGCTTGAAATTTCATCAATGATCAAGTCTTCTTACCTCGAGCCTAACAATGACATGCTTGAAGTTAATGATTTAAGAGTTGAAGGGAGCAGCAGCAATCGAAATTCTTACCCTCACATCTAATGGCGAATCGAATGAGAGATTCTTCAAAACGTTGATGTAAATGTAAACAAACGGGGAATGAAATAATTTACTTTGATCTTAATTTTAATCTTAAGAAAAACTGCTGAGTATAAAATTATAAACGATCTTGTAAGCCTAGCTTGCGCTTACGTAACTAGTAGGTGCTAAGTTAGTAGTAAAATGTTCCCTAGAGTAATTGACTTGAAATATTGGTTGTTTGGTAGCGCTCTTTTGAAGCAGTGCAGCTGACGGGAACTGTATCCAAGGAGTCCTAAAACGGATATTAATAGCTACGTTTTAGTAGAAAAGTAAAGCTTAGTTGGGATATTAGGTTCTTACATTAGAATACAAATAGTTCTTACACACGAAGATTTATAGCCTACATTCATAAGAATATGTATTGTTTTTTTAGATATTTAGTGCTGGGATGTACCGCCTAATTCACTGAGGAGCGTCGTTTGGTTGTGTTTGGTTGTCTTCTGATGGTAAGCAAATGTTTAATGGTAATAAGAAATTGCACTTGTGTAAACCAGTCGTATCTACAAAAATTGAGATTTTTTTGTTATTTCTTAAAAATATTTTTGTGTTGTTGGATGGCTGTGTCGTTGCGTTAAGCTCTAAGCTCTGTCGAGGGGAGACTATTGAATTAATTTGAAATTGGTTTACTATTATTATTATTTTGTAAATTGTTTTTGAGTGTACAATTTTTGTGGACAGACTGATTGGAAATTTGGATCAGGATCAATATTTTTGCTGTGATGTCAGTAGTACTCGTAGTAGATTTTATGCTGTGTGAGTTTTTCTTTAATTTGAAAGAGTGTAGTCTTTTCCTGTATTTTTTTTTATAAATTTTAAATTTATTATCCAAGGAAATTTTTATGTGATAGGCAATAAATATTTCAGGGAAGATAATTCCAATGAATATGATCAACTTTTACAATGGGGATAAACCCTGAAAATAAAATCAGCTATTCTCTACATTTTGTCAAGTAATTAAAACTTTGTTCAATGTAATGAACAGCTGTTTTTTTATATATTTTAGTGTTTCTCCCAAAGTGAAAGAGGTTTATATCCTTTAATACTTTCTTCCTCTGTAAGATTGCTAATGATTTTTATAATTATTGCTAATAATGTATGATTACGAGCTGAAACCAAATTTGTTGATCCCAATCCAAAATGTGTGTAAAAATACTAAAACATGTATAATTCGCTCTGGGTTACTCTAATTTCTCAATTTGGAATCCTAATTGGCCAACTGTCATAAGAATCTGTTGCATGTTAATTTATAGATACTTATTGCATACACACAGTAAATTGTCCTGCCCTTGAATTTCATTTTTTTTTTTATAAGCGTCATTGCACTCAAAAGTGCGCAAGTTGAATGAAACTTTTTTTATAGCTGCCAATATGAAATGTAAATTAGAGTAACCTTTTTTCATATCTTGCACTTATAACTAAAGCCAATACTTACGATATCATGCCGCTTGTTCCCCTACACCAACTGTATTATGTCTAGTCAAAATGCAAACACACGGGGTAACACACAGGACCTACACCGGGACATTTGTGCTAAAGAATCAATGTGGAAATTGTCTTCTGAATAAAAGTGCTACTTGTCTAAACTTTAATTTTTTATATGCCAACACCAGAAACTAGTAACTATGTAGTTGTTTTTGAGCGAGAAAATAATCCATGTAGATTTACAGACAGTATTACAAAATGGTTTTAAATAATATTGAGTACATAGTTACTAGATAAGGGTGAGGTTCCAATGAGTTTGAAGTGTTCGACTTTGCCTGTATGATGAATGTGAGGAAGACCTAAGATCAAAGGAATAACCTACAGGTACTCTTAACTTTTTGTGACTACCCTATTACGGTTCAAAAACTGGCAATTCGGTAGTCCGCAAAGAACAGCTGTGTTGCAAAACAAATCTGTTTTTAGAGTAAATTAGTTTAAAATGTTAATAAACATTTAATTATTTGTGGAATTTAAAGCGTTTATTACTTACTATCTTGACCAAAATATTTACAACTAGATTCAAAAATTTTGCCTATTTATTTTAAAATTGTGTGGCACTGTTTTACATCATAAGCGGATTCATTAGCACAAACATGCATTGCAAGTTGTAACTAAATTAATTTTATTAAAATAGTTACAACTACGCAGGTGAAACTACGGAAGCGCTACTTTGGTAAAACAAAAGAAAATAAAAATAAAACACACATCAAAACTGCAATGAACTGGTATTATTATAAAAAGCAATTACAACAAAAATAATTCAAAACAAAACGATGTACATTAATTTAAAGAACAATTGTTTATACAAATAATTAAAAAAATATAATAATTATAACAACAAACATCGACAAAATATATTTAAAGACAAAACATGTTTCAATTCAGTCCTCGAGCTTTAGAAATGCAATTTTTAAGAATGAAAATGTTTCTCGTACAGAAAAATCATTTCTTTTTTCACTAACATTATTATGCAAAAACACAAAAAATGATTGGGAATTAAGTTTGTAATAATAACTGAAACTTAAAATACCATTTTCTGGTTAAAAAATAAAGAGTAACTATCGGTCGACAAAAAAAAACTAAAAAAATAAAATCGGGATTTACACAGTTTACCTACTAGGCGTAAACGTGAAGTTGTCATAATTTGCAAATCTTACTTTATTAAATTTCGATACACTATACTATACTTAATATAAATATAATACGATGAAATGATCTCAATTAAGTAGAAGCGTATGTTGTTACCAAAAACCGGATTTTGTTAGTGAAAATTGTAACAGAAAAACAACTCGGGTGTCTGTAAAATATGTCACAATTCTCACAAAAAAATCCGAAAATTAAAGTCTAAAACAACGGTTTGCCGTATTTCTAGCGTGACCTCAATTCATTAGGACGAATTATTAATAAAAAAATCATTGGTGAATAAAAAGGATAAGTCGATAAATTCGTCAAAGCAAACTGAGGTAATGCAGATTTACGGTCAATTGTCAATTTACAATCAATGTTCAGTGGATTAAATGAAGTACAACAATCACGTCGTCTTAGGATATAGGAACAGGGCAGTCTATAATAAAATCATTGGTGAATAATCACTGAAATTTGGAGACTAAGACGCATGATGTGTTTCACCTAATCCAGTGTTGATTAACTATTTGATCGAAGATGCGTCAAGGCGGCGACGGCGTGTGCACAGCGGTAGGCAAAATACAGAAAACAATGCAAGAAGAAACCAGTTGCTCTAAAAACGTTCAACTTTTAGTGCAAGTATGGTAATCCTAAATTCGAAGTTCGAGATTATACACTAAAGTTGTTACCGTTTAACAATCAGCCATTTGTAGTTTTAATGTTTGGCAATTATGTAGTTAGTCATTTTATTATTTATTTATTGAGCAGTCATCATTAAAATTATATTTTATATAGATTGCCAAAACTTACTATAATAAGGTAGGTAATCGGTGGTAAATAAATATAATTATTATTTTAATTAAATATTAAATAAAGACTTGTAAAATTTCCAGTATAACAATTACGATAACTTGCACTACAAGTATAAAGATGAAACAATCATAAGTAATTCGATCAGATACCCTTACGATTAGATTTATATGAAAGTATGGTACATATTTACAAACAATACTAAATATCACTTATTAAATCACAACATGATCTTATGGCACACGATATACAGGTCGCCACGGTGCGCGCGCGACGCCTGCCGACGCATCTTCAAACGTTTTAATTTATTTAAGAAATATCACCAAAATGGAAACGCGTAACCTAAAACTAACAGATCTTTAAGATACCGACCCTAAGCCAGATCAGATCTCTCTATTGTCATAGATTCAGCGAGAAAAAAATACTAAAAAACCATTATTTACTACGAAAACCAAAAAAAGTTCTAATGAAAAAAATCAAACTAAAATAATTCTGCTAACACACTCAAACACACGGTAATGAAGTAAAAAAATAATAATAATAATAGCGCAATATCCATAAAATACAAAAGAAAATTTACGTTACACATGCACCGTAATACTAAACACTACAAAAATAAAGTTGTTTCCATATAAAAAAAAATATCTTACCAGATTAACAAATTGTATAATTATTTTGTATACCGAGCTGTTTATAATACTCCCAGTAAGTAGATGCGCTTATGCGCCGTTTTAAATCTGCTAAAAATCTCAAAAAATTAAAAAAAGATGCTAGCGAAACGACCATTTCCTAAGTGCTCTAATAGTTACTACCGTGTCCAATGCTTATAACATACAATCAATGCATAAAAACGAACAATATCAACCAAATGCCACTAAAACAACATCAGAAGACTTGGGTCCGCGGGCTCTCAGCGACTAGGCGGTATCGATAACATTACTGCTGGAGTACTGCCCTCCGACATAGAACGAGAGAAAAACTTACAATCTTTTACTATCTAAAAATGCTTTATAAATTCTCAACTGAGGGCATCACTAGTTGAAATGCATAAAAAATTGGAACGAATTGAGGTCTATAAAACATTCTTGATCGCCACTTTGTGATGTTACTATTACGTATAAAAGAAACAGTATAATCTTCAGAGTAGAGGTTAATAGTCATTGCTTTTCTAATTTCAAACGCCGCAGTCAACTTTGTCATTGATAAAACCCCTAACATCATTATTTCCCTAAAATTTAGTAACTACGTTTAGTGTGGTAGTAACCAAAGATTGTCCATTTCAGCTCAATCAATTTAACACTTACCTAATTAATAATGTAACAACTCCTTACTTAGATTTTTATAATCCATAGTTTCCATCGACACAGAATAAGTGCTAATTAAAAACAGGAAGTGCTATTGTGCCGTAGAAATAATCTTAAAACTAACAACAATACCGCTCGATGCTCTCTTAGTTACGATAAAATCACACGCTTAACGCCTAACAATTTGTTAAGTAATAATAGTTAAAATATTGGTCCAACAAATGGGCTAAATAATACAAATGCCCTTAATATTCATCCCTAATTTAACGATGTGGGATATGAAAAAATATTATTCAATAGATTAAAAAATGATAAGGATTCGAGAACACCGTCGCGCGAAATTTTGGATCGTTCCAACGGAATTTAATCTCTAACCATCAATCAATAGGTACTCGAATAACAATGTCAATACTATAACTAATCTCATTACAGTTTCGTTTAGAAATAATTCATAAAGAGATCTCATGCCGAATAATTTAGAGAATACCCATCTTAAGCCGGTATGATCACATCGAGACAGCCACAGGGTTGCACCACTTGCACACTTTTCGCAAGTTCCGTTCACAAATCGTCACTTGAACTTCAAAAATTGACACGCTTCGCCAGAACGATTAGTCCTTACGTTGATTAATAATAGTATTTACGTCTCAGGGTGTCGATTTTTGGCCTACAGTTCATCGGTCATTCGGATCTCCTGTGATCAGAGCGTGCCACTCACATGCCTATCGGCGGCACTTGCACGTAGCGGTATATGTAGAGCCTGTAGTCCTTGCTGGCGAGCACCACGGAGCCGTCGTCCATCAGCGCCACGTCGAAGCATTGAGCATGTTTTACTTTGCTCTCCAGTGCGGACACCAGTTGTCCGTCTTGCGTGAATATCGTCAGATTGAAGTTGTTGTGATTGTCAGCGATCAAGATCTCTCCCGCTGCGTTGATGCCGACTCCGATCGGGTAGTTGGTGACACCTTCCCCGCCGATCTGACGTAAATAAATACCCTCGTAGTTGAACACCTTGACGCAATGCGCGCGGTTGTCGCTAATGAAAATCTCCTGCTTGTCATTTACTACTACACCGTTAGGGAATTCTAGGTGTTTGGAGCAACCGAATTTCTGGAGCACGTTGCCGATTTGGTCGAAGATTATGACGCGCATTACTTTGCATTCCACAACTACGATTCGGCCTTTGTTATCGACTGTAACGCCACGTGGGTGCTGGAGGATGTTTGCGCCGAATTTGCGCACGAATTGGCCGTATTGATTGTAAATCTGGATCTGGTGTGTGGGTGATCTTTCAGTCACAATAATATCACCAGAAGTGCGGACTACGGCTACTCTATTCGGGTACAGTAGTTGTCCGTCTCGTTTGCCACATTCGCCAAACTGGAATTTGAAGCGTCCTTCCTTGTCGAATATTTGGATTCGATGGTTGTTAGTATCGGCAACGATTATATCGTTTTGAGCATTCACAGCTACTCCGCTCGGCTCGGTGAACTGGCCTTCCATTACACCGAACTCACCGAATTTGCAGTGGTAGATCATCTTTTGTCGTTTAATTTGCGATTTCGGCGGGAAAATGGCAGTGGAGATTAGCTTGTTCGTCAAGTCCAAAATGGGATCGTTGTGAGCAGCATTTGTAAGCGAGTAGGGGTCAGTCGTCGTCGGCGGGAAGAGCGTGTCGCAACCACCGTTGGACCACTTTTCGTAAGGGTTGATGCCGTTTAAGTTGATATCTCCGATAGCAGACGAGAATGGACCCAAGCTGTTGGCACTATTGAATCGTTTTGAGATAATGTTGGACTCAAAAGGCGACGTGGATTGGCTTGTAGGTCCTAGGAGACCATTTGTGTAGGGGCGATCAAGCACGCCGTTTAATCCGGTTGGTAGGTGGATTCCACCGTTCAGGCTGCCTGAACTTCCATTAACGCTGCTACTGCTAGAAGATGAGCCGCCGTTCAATAGGTTGCCGTTGGTAGGACGAGCAATAGGAGGCTGTTTAGTGGGGCCAACATTCGCCTCTGAGCTAGAGCGCACGTAACCAAAAGTGTTCCTAACGCCAACTTGTATGGCTTGGTAGTTCGAGACAAATTCAAGCTCGCAAGCTGTCTGTACGCTATGTTCCGGATTGGAACTCAACAATGTTTGCAATTTCGTGTCTAACAGTTTTCTGAACATAAGTATCTCTGCAATGTTGGCGCATTTAGTCAATCGCTCTACAAAGTCGCACGTCTGGTATATCTTATCAACAGTCTCTTGAGCTTTCTGCCCGACTACTGTGAGAGCAATTTGTTTAGTGGAAAATACACTTTCGAGTTCCTTGAGTAGTTCTTGCTTACGCTCCTCAAGCATAGAGCGGTAGAATTGGAACGTATCGTTTATTTCATTTTGAGCTTTGTGGTACTGGACTTGCAATTTGCCGGCAGCATGTTCAACAGTCTTGATGACGTGCCTTATTTCAGTGGCTCGAGTCTTGGCTTCAGTTACAGCCGATTGCATCAGCTCCAATTGCTTAGGCCCAGCATCAGATAAGTGCTCGCAGTCGTGCAGAGCAGCCGGGTGTTCGATTATCGTGCATTCCTTGCATACTGGCACGGAGCAAGTGCGGCAGAAGTATTTAAGAATATCATTTTTGTGTCTCGGACAGAAAGCGGTTTTGTCACCGCTCGTAGTTAGGGTAGATCCGAGCATACCCTTGTCATCTTTAAGGTCCGTGAAAGCCAGCACACGGTGGCCCTCAAAGCAATGCATGAATTGGTGCGCCATTACGCAATTTGGGCAGAGGAAATTAGCGCAATCGACGCAACGTGCAACGGCGTCTGATTCCTTGGATTTGCAGCCGGTGCAGCGGGCTGAAGGCGAGTTAGTCTGGCGAGCAGATGGCAGGAGGTCGGCGTCCTGCTCAACGGCGGCGGCTATCACAAGGTTAGTGAGTAGCCCAGGTACGCCGGCTGTCGGTAGCTGGCTGTCTACGCGACAAGTGACGCAAGTGACTTTGTCGGGGTGCGTTTGTTCCCTCTCCAGGCAGCCCCGGCAGAAGGTGTGGAAGCAGTTGAGTACTTTGGGGTCGACGAATGTTTCTCGGCAGATTGCGCAGGTGGTGTCGAGTCCGTCGAACTCGCGGAGGTCACATACGGCGGAGTCGCTCGCTGGGGGCGAGGATCCACTGAGAGTCAGGGGTGATAAGGAGCCACGCTCAAGCGAACCTATTGAGTTGGCACCGGGCAGCGACTCAAGGGACGGGGTGCGAGAGGCCATCTTCAGGAAACCGGCATCCCTGAAACAAGAAACATGTAATATGAGTAAACTAATAAAACCACTCAAAAACGTTGAACTGAAAAGGTTGAACTATCTAATATGTATATTCTAATATTTAAATAAACATCCTTTAACGGCTCTCGTGAGCTAGAAAAATTCCTACATGAATAGTTGGTATTACGTAAATGCATTTTCCGACGGAGCCGTGACCTTAGATACAGGGGATGCCGCTGCTATAAACTTGATAAATTGAGAAGCTTTACCCAATATTTTCGGGAAATTTACGAGCCGCCGAGCGATACACCGGAAGAAGCCGAGTAAAGTAGCGAAACATCAATAACGGTGTCGAAAATGCACGGAGCCCGGAATGTTTACATCAGATGCACTTCCCAAGGGCGGGGTTACCATGGCAACGCGAGGGTGACGCGGTAAGGGGATCCGTTCTCGAATTAGAGGGTGGAATATTTCGACTCCCTCTTTTTACCTTAGGGGAGATATTTGAGGTGAATGGCCCTGGCTGCGAGTTGGTTTAACGGCTCAAATGTCTATTTTCAGAGTTGCAATTCAGTTGCAAATTCGGAATTGTAATGACGCTAAGCCTAAGCTTGCGGTGGGAAACTTTATGAAATATGACCCCCGTTTTATATATATATATATAAAATATGGTCTTAATTAAAAATGTGGCGATAAAAACGAGACTGCCAACATAAAGTAGTGGTATTTAAAGTACCTATCTACATTTTAAAGCAATCCGAAGAATGTTTTACTTCAAATAAGTAATAAAAGATTTGTTTGGTTGAAAATAATGCAGTTTATAGAGATTAATCTTGACGCTTTAGTTGCCCTTAAATTTTATATAAAAGCAACAGCTTTTTGCTTAACGGAAATTTCGTGTCCACATTTCTTAGTAGTCTTAAGCTCCAGTCGCTGCCACACTGACGTGATTTCGGTACAGTCTATCACAAAACTTAGCACATACACCTATATAAACACGAATAGGTAAAAGAGATTCCGTCCACGTAGACCGTTCCCTTTACAATACATCACACAAAGCCGGCCTGTCTAATTCCTGATACGTTGTAGCAAGTTTGGCTCACACTGTACTAGGGTATCTTGGACAATCATTCTGGGACAGCGACGGACGGAACGTTGATGAAATAACTGATTGGCAATGATAATTAAGAAAATTACTCCCTTTTTAATATAATTATAGATTTTGAGACATACCCCGAAAATGTATGGGTAATAAAGGTACATAAAAACTAAAATAGAAGTGCGAACGTGAATTTGTTTATTACCTATGCTTTATAACGCCTAAATACCAATGTTTATGAATTTTGGTACAAAGATAAATTGGACCCCGGAGACGGTACTTCAACGCGAGCAAAGCGGACAAAAGCTAGTCGACTTGATATTTTCGCTTGTGACATGACATTGTAAAGGGGATTTTAAGTCAGGTTGTTCAAAATAGCAGGATTCACACATTCACACACACACACACACCCTCACACACACACACACACACACACCCTCACACACACACACACACACACAAACAAACAAACAAAATGTCTTTATGAATTTACTCATTCTGTATCTATTCTTTTTCAGCCTCGGATATCCTCATCAAAATAACAAAATCAATGCCGAAGAAGAAGAATATCAATGTGAAGATTTTCAACAGGCCAAGGCCAACTTTACTCATTTTTAAGCAACTTTCGCAGTTCCATCGCAGTCGCAATCTGTCAAAAATGTCGGCAAATTGAGGTTATTTCGATAGAATACGACTGAAATGTTGACTCAGTTCTACAACCTTATCTACTACTTCAATAACGTTTCGAACAAAAGCGTGCCCAAAACCTCCACACGATATTTGTCACTTCAATATCTGGACAATCTAGGCCCATAGGTACTTGCGTGATAGATAGATACGGCCGCAATACATTAGGTACGGGCGCAGTTTAGTCCCCAGTGACGGGCAGCTCGATTACATTGCCGATGCTGCATACAAAATGGCCGAACGGGGACCAATGAAGACATAGCGACGAATTTGTACCGGTTTCAGCGACAAATTAGGTACGTTTGGTACTTGGTACGTAATGTGATTGGATGGAATTCAGTTCGAAGTTTCGAGGTTTTGGAGTGTAACGAGATTGTGATTGCGCTGGTTTAGCTTAGGTACTATCTTTTTTTTACCTTAAGCCTAATAAAGAACGCAAATAACAGAGTGCAATTGTATGGGGGGAATATTTAAAGGGTATAATTTAGACGGTCACCAAAAATAATATTTTTAAGACTCTAAGCCTAGGCACCAAAATGGATCAATGGTCACCAAATTCTATCCAACTCAACTGTGATTGCCATAAAATGTAGGCTTGGGGTTACAAACTGGATAAAATAGGTTAGGTTAGGTTAGAATTGTGACCAACCGCGCGCGAGCCGAGCGAGCGAAGCGAGCGGTGCCGCTACTTCTCGAATATTATTTGGTGACCATTTATCTGTTTTGGTAACCGTTTAGAACTTTTTTGGTAGTAAAATAGGTACTTTTTTGGGCGGTGTTTAAACACAAGCCATATTTAAATAGTATGTATTTGTTGTACATGTTAATATTAGAGGTACCTATATTTGTTTAAATTGGATACTATATTTACATTTACGTATGAAACAAATTGTGTATGTCGCATACATTAAACCAAATTACTATGGGGTTGTACTTTTTATTCAAAATTCACGATAGAGTTCAAGAGCTAAAAGTTTCAATATTCCGCAACAATTAAGACACTGACAGCTCTTGAAAAAAAAAGCGGTAACTTTTCAGATAGCTTTATAAGTAATTGGTGAAACTCATCATAGGAACCGGAATCCCTCTTTTATACCCGATATCAACATTGCCCCGTAAAATAACTTTCAATTTGGCTACTGAACATTTACGGCTCCAATAATCCTGTCTAAAAGCATAATAGTACCAATTTCTTTGGCCATATTGACCAATAAAAGGGAATTACGTAAAAGCATTTACTTTACCCTCAGTCCACTAAATTGAGACCTTGTACTAATAAACTGTAATCTCTAGAGTCTTTAATAATTAATTTCTATTGTTTGGAACACTAGAATATGTAATGGCTCTGAAACCTAGACTTTTAGCAAAGTAATCTCGTCCTTAGAATAGATTATTTTGAAATCTGGATTAAGGCTTTCGAGCCACTTTGAGAAATTCTAAACCGAGTGAAATAGTACGACAGCCGATTCTACAATACGCCCACCACCACACCATCGACCACACTATCGCTTACCATCAAATGAGATGGTGGTCAAGCGCGCGCCTATCAATAGTAAAAAAAAAAGATGGTACCCCCGTGATTTTGTATGGGAGCATTTATTTAATAAGTCGACAAAAATGTAAAAGAAATATGGCGCCCAGTCTAGGTTGAACCACCCCTTCTTTCTTGTGTATTTCTAAAGAGGTCGCAGATATTGTTTAAGGTATTATAACAGGTGGATGCCACTGCCCATCCACCTGAACCGTATTCTTCAAAGCATTAGCCTTACCTGTGCCAATCCGATTTATACGCTCACAATCATATCTAAGACGCGAACATTTCCATTAGAATGGCTCCATGTTCTTACAAGTACCTACTTACATACATTTTTCTTTTTACTATTTTTATTCATATACTTCGGGAAGAGTATGTTTTTTGACTTACAGTGGGACACCTACACACATAGTATTTTAAAAATAATTTGAATATCTTTCAACAAGACATTGGTTAGCGTACATTAAAATTCCTACAAACGGAACAAATAACAACTACCTCAATGTTTTTTACCTTTTTGAATAAAGCGTATTATATCAATACATCTGCCCTAAAACTTCGGGGATCACAGTCATGATTGCGTTAAATCTGTTACTAAAACGTAAATCTGTTACATTAACAAATCTTAATGTAACTCTGACCTAATTTCCGCTAGTATTCCAGCCATTGCAGTTGGCAACACCATAGTTTAGTCAGCGAATTGTGACGTGTTGCCATGCAAGCATATTGCGGTTTGCATCACCCGTAACCCGTAATTACTGCTGCATCGATATCCTGCCCAGTCGGCGGTTTGGGGGTTACAAGTAGCTTTGTACTCGTAGTAATTAACGAACAGTGGTTAATAGTATTGTGGAAGGCATAATTTCAAACTCAAACATTTTTATTTGTCGGTAAGTAAACAAAAGACGTCAAAAATAATAAAATAAGCGCTATGTCTTGTCGTCAGCGGCGTACAAATATTCTGACTATAAATTTTGTAATTAAACAATCAGTAAAAATATAAAAACATTCAAAATTAATAAATAAAAATCAATTCGTCACATTATCATTTGTTTAACATTAATTAAAATTCAAATTTATCAAGATTACAGAACCGAACCGAATTTGACCGACTTATGACGAACCTGTACGTAGAGCTGTCGGTACTGCACTTTAATTATTGTCAGTATGACTGTACGTGGCTTCTGATGATTTTGGCACAGGCACCTCTTCGACAGTTTTTATATAAAAAGCTAAAAAAAAATCTTAAAAAAATCACTATTTCTTATCGTTGAGTTTTAAGCTTTTTTACGTCCGGAAATTGTACGGTTTCTGCGGGATAAGCCACAAGAACGCGAAAATGATAGATATTCTATAGGGAGCGTTGATCTACAATAAAAAACTTATTCTTTGTTTTTTTTTGTCCAATTTGCCCATAATACACGTGCCTGCAAGTTGCGCAAAAGTATGCAAGGAGATTACATGTTATGGTGCCCTTAACCAATCAAAACTTATTATAGCACACAGTATGCAAGATCTTGCAAAGTTTTGTGATAGTTACAGATATGTTTAAGGCCTCCCTTACGTATGAAGGCCCTTTTCACGATGACCCTTCTTCTATCAGAGACACTAACTGCCATCCAAAAGCTCTCCAAGTAAGCTACAACCTTTCCCTAACAAAGATAACAGTTCCTGCCCTCCCATTCCCTTTTATATCTATGAAATAAATTCACACCTTCATAAATATCGAATTTGTAAGGAGAACTCAATTTGAAGTTAAGATTTGTATCAGAATACTATATGCTTTGGCACAATAGTTGAAAATTGTGTACCGTTGTGCCCACAGAGCTCTGCGGCTTCTTTGACAAAGATGTGGAAAGGCTGGATAAGGCAGAGTAAGGCTACATTGTGAGCCAGGTTAATGTGAGTGTTGCGTTGGAAGGGAAATCCTTTGTGTGCTTTTCTTCTTTATAAATGGAATTGTGCAGTAAGGGCCCTTAGCTGGCTATAGTGTGTTTATGTGCTGGAGAAGCCGTATAACATACACTAGGTTGCTTTTCGTAAATAATAATGTTTATTTTTCTGTTTTAAACACGACACAATGCTGGCAAAACAATCTTTATGTTAACTATTTTTCTTATCAGGATTAAGGCTGCTTTTCCACCAGAGATGTGCTATGCAACGTTGCTATGGATGCGTTTGGTACCCACCAATCATATTCATCGGTCCACATAGCGTAGTACTAGTGGAAACTGATTCAACTAAGCTACGTTTTTTTATATGGTAGGATGCGTGCTGTGGATGCATTCTATCGATGCGTGCTATGGATGGTCGCGAGGTGTGCTGAGCAGTGCGTGACTTCCCAATTGTCGATACATCGCATACCTCGAGTTGCGCATCTTCCTCGCACAGCTACATAGCTTAGCATCAGTGAAAAAGTTTACATAGTTTCGTAGCTTAGTTTTTACATTCTCGCAGAATAGCACATCTCTGATGGAAAAGCACCCTAAGACTGTAATATAGCTCATGCCTGTCACTTGCCAGTACCTACCTACCGGTCTATAAAATATTTATCTGTGGTAAGAAGGTAAAGACACTTCTAGTTCCGAGACATCTTCACAAGCCCATCGCACCGCCCGGGCCGCCATTAATTGCGATTGGGTCGAAGCAGATTACTGAACCCCAAAAGGCTTCTCGAACTATCGTAAATCACAATTTGTCCGACACAAAAATAGACTCAAATACCTAGCTATTAGAGCAGGTATTCGTGTGTGGTGTTAGGTGACAATTGAAATGTTAGGGCGGGTCTAGTTGTACGAAATTGGACGGTAGACGCAAGGTGAAGTAAAGACTATTATTTTAGGGTAACATGTACTAATTTGGGGCCATTGTTAAGAAATACGCAGCCAATGGTGAAAGGTCGTAGGATTACATTAAGTGACTCTTTATTTATGTGCACTGTTTGGCCAAAGTACACTTCTAATTATGCACCATTATTGCAACTTTTAGCTCACAGACTTCTCTCATGGGATCCGATTTTTGCAGTGTAAACGGCTCCAAGGTCATTCACCCAGTTATTCGACAGCCTTTTACTATAGATTCAAATATCTATCCTCGATATTACTGAACGACTTTTCTAATTTTCCACCTATTCACTATTTTTTCTCAAGTTTGTCATCAGCATCACCTTGCTGCCGATGTTACGCGGGTTTTACACAGCACATTATATACCTTGATTCTCTTTTATCAATATTAACTCTCTTTTGTTTTTTTTTCTCATCTCACAAGTCACAATTGTAGAGGATAAGGTATTTTGAGTTAAGTACGCGTCAAACCCTACTTTAATTCAAAAGTATGACAGGTTACAAGCTGAAGTATCATCAAATTCTCGCTTCAGAAATCGGTGGATAATAAACTACATGCCATATTAACTGCCTAGAACCCTAGAATAATCAAGTTGCTGATAGTTAGGCAAGTACAATACGATCTCAGTGACTTTCAAACAAGAGACTCTCCCCATCTAAGTTTGAACCATAGAGATCTAAAATTAATATGCAAAACACGCACAGAACAGAAATTATCATAACTAATTAAACTTTTATTACTAACTAAGATTACTTCGGGCAGATTGTTGAAAATAATTTCGTAAGGTCTTATCGAGAGTGAAGTTTTTGCTATCTGATTCAGACTTTGAATGTTGTAGCAATGTTGGGTCAGAAGATAATTATGTTGCTCATGCGTTGGGTTAGGTTATGCAAGTATTTTTAGTTTTAATTAACTAGTTTTACTTACTAAACAAAGCGTTGAGAACTGGAAAGGTACTCAAAGTGATTTTCTTACATTTATAATCATCATCATCTGCCTAGCCTTTTCCCGACTACATTGGGGTCGGATTTAGATGAATACCAGTATTTTACATGGAGCGGCTGCCTACCAGACCTCCACAACCCATTAACTGGGTAACATAGTACTTCATGGCAAGCCTGGAGTCAGATTTACTGGCTTCTGACTATCCGTAACGACTGCCAAAGATCTACAAATGACAGCCGGGAACAACGACTTAACGTGCTTTCTGAGGCACTGAGGAAACTCGGTATGTTAAGATAGTCACCCATCCATAGACCAACCTTGGCAAGCGTTGCTTAACCTTGAAGATTGACCCGTGCGGCTGTTATTATCTAGCCACGAGCTCTTTCTTACTGTTATGATAGTCATTTTTACATGCGGCTTCGCTTGCGTAAATGTCTTCTAGACAATAATCTATCTCTGTGCCTTATTTTATCCATTTTCTTCAGCCGTTCTGGTGTGATTGAGGAGGTCACAAACATCCACCCAAATTGTTCGCATTTACCTCTATAATAGTAAGTTAAATGACAAAAGCTACACGGGCACAGTCAAACATAAACCGAGGATGAACTTTATACGTGCCACAAATATGAAAACGAGAACATAATTAACCTTTCAGTGCTTCCTTTAGTCCCAAAATTATCATTACACATCTCTGCGTAGACAAATTTAGTATGGTATACCCGGAATAGACCACATTTATCCTGAAGCCAGGAGTAGGAACGGTCCACATGAAAAAAGATACGAGTTTCTTTACCCGTTGCGACTTATGTGGGTTTATTTTATTAATGGACCGCACCGAGCTGTTGGGGCGGCCATCTTTCTTTATTGCTACCTTTTGTTGTGGAAACGTGCTTTAATTTTTTAATTTATAAGCTGAGAATGTTACGAAAATATTTTCTTTGAAATAGCAGGAAATTGGTATGCCACAAACTGCATTTGCTTCCTTTATAGTAAAGGAGAACTTTCTGAAACAAACTTGAAATGACACTGAAAAGTTAACACAATTGTTTGCTCGGTAATTATTAAAAAATAAAGCACTATTATCAGTTTTCAACATGAATTTTTAATGAAAAGCTATTATCATAAACTCGATACGATCAAACGAGCGTTAAAAATAGTTCGTCGGATCCCAGGGCTGCCACACGGCATTATTCAAAACACCCTGCTGCTTGTAAAAGTTAAAATTCATGAGGACCGTGTAGGGACAGTGAGCATATATTTCATGGAAGGCGACATCCCTACTTTTATGACGTCACGTTTCACGTTAATGTACCGGGTGAAGTTTTTTTTAATGTTAATAAAAAACGTGGTTTTTTGTATTAGAAAAGTTAAGATTGTGTATTTTTGTTTTACTGGAACAATCTCCTCAACGAATTGTTTGTCTGACTTTGATATTTGTATTTCCATTTTTGACAGAATCTACTCCATATGTGAATCACTTAAGGAACGAGTCTATCCTTTGAACTAAGATTGCATTAGGGCGCAAGTAGTGACCACCGCAGCGCTCTAAGCTATTGCAAAAATTTAGCAATATATAAGAGTTCAACTTCCAAATCTGCCAGTTTCTTTTCATAGCTCTCCCATCCCCGCTTTAATATCTTCGAAAACACGACAACACAATATTTGATGAAAACTTTCTTATTTAAGCCAAGCTTAATTTCAGCCAAAATTCTAAAAATATTCTCCAGACGTTCCCTAATCTTTAATATTGAATGACAACACATAAAAGTTGTTCAATATACCGTAGAGAAATGCAAATCCCTTGTCCTTTATAAATAAATAATGTATGAGCTTCGAAAGCACGTCGCAAGATAAAAGTGACACCGATGTTTATTATTTACGGGAGCAATCAAGTCGGTTCGTAAAAGTGACGAAACGTGTGGATGTTTAGAACTTGTGGTGGGGTACGGCTGTAAAACTTTGAGGATAGTCACTCTTGAAACTACAGATCGAGTGATTAACATGTGTTCGAAAGCGATATATTTTTTATTGAGGGATTTCTGTGACTATCGTAAAGGTCGAACGTTTGAATAAGGTGTAAAATCGCATTAGTGTTCAGATCGCAAAAACAGTGGATAAAGTCACAAATTGCATGAAAGATGCCAAAATTAACTACCTAGCTTATGTTGTACCAAAGCAAGACCTTCAATTTAATGTACTGAAAATAATTAAATATGGCCGTGCGGTAAATCCCTCGTCAATCTATGGTTATGACGTGAAACCAGAATGTTCACATAACGTGTTTTGCGGATCGGCAGTAGGTATAAAATTTCTGGCTATGGAGGTGTTAATTGATATTTGTCGAGTATTTCAATCAGAAAAATGTTTTATTTATATTGGTAGGTACACTGAGTGGCTTTTCTAAATAACTTAATCTTTGCAAACAATTCGTTTAACTAAGTTATCGTTGGTTAGGATAAAAGCAGAATTTAAAATATAATAAAAATAAAAGCCTACTTATTAACTCTCAATAACAGCTATTTTGCGAAACGTAATAAAATAGTGCTGAAAATATGCAAGTTCTTAAAGGGGACCTACATACATAACATTTGTAAAATGGTGTAGTATTTCGTACACTAATAAAATACATTCCGTATGTTTTTAAATAGCTATTTAAAACATGCAATGTCTTTGCCTTGGCTAGGTATACAATACATATAAAAGCAATAATATTAAGTTAACTGCTTTGTTTCAGGTCTATCTGGACTAATTTTCCACCATTATCAGCAAATCCCGTACAAAACGCCCACGACCTGCGCAACTGTCATGTTATTCAGTAATCCGTCACATACCTACGTATCACGTCCGTATTACGTACGGGACTCGTAATGCAAATTCGACCAATCCAAGCACTCGGTGCGAATCCCCACATTTCCACTTTAGGCCCTATGTTCGCTATTACGAATAAATTTTCGATTAGATTTCGCGAATTTGAATAATTCCAGCTCGAGTTATTCGGAGTTTATTGACGGCTTTTTATGTTGGATGGCATATTTTTTTTACAAATTCTCGGTGTTTCCATTCTTTTTGTTAGTACTGGTTTTTTTTTCAGCTGACATAGATATATGGTTCTTATAAATACCTACACCAGTATGATACAAATCACCTATGTATCTGTTTCCTATGACAACTGAAAACAACATAGGATACATTGCCGAGTACGTAGTTAGTCAAAACGTATCCGAATTTCTTCGATATCAAACCTATATGATCCATATCACCTGAAGTGTGACGTCACACGCGGCGATGACGCCGAATTCCCGCTCATGTAATATTAATTATGACTTAAACACAATCTTCGCGACTAAGACGATTACGTCATCGTGATAGCGTCACACGCCATCGCAAATTGCCGCCATTAAAATTCAGCGGAGATCTAAAATACGAAATTGTAGGTAATGAATCTAAACGCTCCTTCCAAATTGAATTTGAAGTACATTGTAATGACGTATCGCCGTCTCTTTCGCACTTGCTAATAAATATCGACGTTAATTCGAGTGACGTTTAGGTACGAGGTAAATTAGGTGGCTGATTTTCCTATAAGTGACATTGTGCGCTTGGCCGAAATAAGTTACATATCTTCTCAATCATAATACTGTCTTATAACCGAAGCTCGTATTGAACCTAAAACCCGATATTTATTTAACTAAAATCATCACAACATAAATTCACAATGATTTGATAGTATTAATTAAGAACATCAAACATTTTAGCAAAGACATCAGGCGCACTAAATCCCGTGAGAAAATACAGCGCGTTGTTTGCATAAATAAATAGTTATTTATCATTATATGCGACTCAATTTAGAATACGAAATTGATATTTCGAACACTAAATAAACAGAAGAGCGACAATGATAAATATTAATAAAGGAGAAACTAAAAGCAGTTGGTTAGAATAAACATCTTGAACGAAAGCTTAAATCTTTGTTACGTTATTTATAGTGAACAAACATTCGCTAATTGGTTAATTGTAAACAATTCTACATTAAGATTCGAGTTTAGTTTTGATATTTACTGTCATTATTAGAAGCAAATAAATAAACTTCGAACGGAAAATGTGATAAATGACAGCATAACTTTTATTTTCGGCAGGGATGTGACACTCATCATCTGCCTTGCCTTTTCCCAACTATATATTGGGGTCGGCTTTCAGTCAAGCCGGATTTAGCTGAATAATTATACGAAGAGCGGCTGCCTACCAGACCTCCACAACCCATTAACTGGGTAACACGGTACTTCATGGCAAGACTGGAGTCAGATTTACTGCCTTCCGACTATCCGTAACGACTGCCAAAGATCTACAAATGACAGTCTAGCCTACAAATAACGTGCAGGCACGGAGGAAACTCGGTATGTTAAGATACCAATGAATGCAAGCAACGCTTGCAACCTTGCGTTGCAAGCGTTGCTTAACCTTGAAGATCGACCCGTGCAGCTGTTATTATCTAGCCACGAGCTCCTCCTGGCAGGGATGTGACACTCATGTCGATAAATCATGAAAACTAATTTTCGTTAATTTCTTAAATATTTTTTGGGTATCTTTTAAACTTTACTTTTCATGTTATCTAATTTGCTATATTTACTTACGTGTACGCAAGAAGATATGTTTACACTTATAGTAAACATTTTACCTCCTTAGATTTTCTGGTTATTCCCAAACTCGATACTTACCTGAAAAAGAAAGATAAAAACATAATTTAATACTGATGTTTTAATAAGAAGCAGATTAATATTTTTCTAAATAACTGTCAGGTCGTCAACTAATCAACCATTACCTTGGAACTCATTAGATATAAGTTTTTGTTTGCAGAATAATGAAATTGTCATAACCTTTCGCGAAGCCATTACGGGAAACGCAAATAAAAAAATGTTTATTTCCTCATTTTTCCACTAAAGTGTGAAAACAAATAAAAATGTATTCACCTAGTTGATTCGGGTAGAATTCATTTAAAACCATGTACTTAAGTGCAGTTGAAATTTAATTTCGAGTGTCACGAGTGCAGACAATGGTAGCAAATGTTAAATGCAGCATATTATTACGGCATTTTCTAAAAGTAATAAGCACACTAGTGAAATAATGAGATACGCTATTTAGTAAACGAATTGTTCTTTCATTTTATTTACAATGTTTAATAAAACAAAAATCTATGATGTTCAATAACATTTATAAGGCCTAGACAAAGTGACAGTTTGTCAGCGGTTATTATTGTCAACAGACAAAAATGCATGGGATTGACATTTCGACAGCCGGTAACGCTGATAGAATGTCACTTTCGAGCACGTCGCGTCCCTATTTGTCGCCATTTTTGTTTATAGTCGACGTAGAGTTCTATCTAAAACTTCAAAAAATATTCTTCGTGTCTTCACAAGATTTTCAGTATTTCTTTGTGAGACCAGTGTTCTTAAGTTTTTTTAGAGCCAAATTAAAATTCCGGCTGTGCTCCGGATAAACTTCGTCGTAATTAAACTAAATAGACTAATTAGGATCTTCTTAGGAACATGCAATCAAATTTTGATTTAATATAATTTAGTTTTGGCGTGAAAAAATACCGAGTGATTTGTCTACGACATTTTTTTATGATTTTGAGAGAGCAAGCTTATTTTGATATTAATAAAATTGGTGACTATTAAATATATTCATTGTAGGTTGGTAGTATGTCTAAAACAAGTCTAATAAATCAGCCAGCTAATAGAGGTAAGAATCTACTTTGATGTTCTCTTACGTAATACATATGCTTGGTAAGTCACGTCTCCGCTTTCAGTAATACGCATTAATTAAACGTTCGAAGTTATGTCTTTATCACCGTCAAGTTACGGGAAATAAGCTGTAAATGTCAAAGGGGCAGATCGAAAATATCACTTAATTCATAACATAAGCGTGTAGTAGTTATATAATACCTATGTAAGAGCCTATTTCTAGCGAGACTACCAGGAAAACATGTCCTTTGAAGAGATCGATTTGACACGTGTATGCTACCTGTGATCTTTTATTTTCAAGAAAGCATCTCGGCAAAGGAAACCGTAGAATGCTCCTGTAAGCTGCTTATCTTCTCGGGTGAGTTGAGTAACCTACTAGCAACATATGCGCTCCTAGTAAGTTAGATTTAAGTTAGATTGCATCTTGCTGTATTAGATTGGATGGCAATATTTTGTGGCGTTGTTGTTACTCGTATAGAAAATCCTAGTAATATGTATTGCCTTGGATGTTAGGTAACGGTGCAATGAGGCGACCCTATCTATCATACCATACTGCAATTTTATTAACCATATTAATACCAAACTTGGCTCAAGACCAGATTTGGCGCGGAACGTAACTTTCAATGCTCCGTGAGGGCTCGTAAACACAGCATTATTTATTAAACAATAATTCCATCTCCAATTATAAACAACGTAACAACGTAGTACATCACTAGGCCCCATTATGGGAAAACTTTAATAATCACACACTAGTGATGCGAAAAACATCGAGATATATTTTTCCCAGGATAACACCTATTTCCAACACCGTACAAGTTTGACTATACTTGTTAATGTGAGTTACTAGTTTACGTACGTGACAGTTCGCGCGGGAATTCGATGAGACTCCAACCGAACTTTGTTATATGTCACAGAAGTAAGGATGCGTTTTAAAATCGACTTTTCCACTTTGTGATAAGATTCAGAATCAGTTTTGGTGTGGTTGTTTACCGAATGTTTTCGTTTCATTTTCTTTAACACCTTTTGTTTTTGACTGAGATGTTGGGGTAGAGACATTTTGATGTAACTTTTGAATCCGTTTTTGGGAGTCCGTACCCGAAAAGTAACCAACGGAAAGTTACTTTACTGAGTCCGTCCGTCCGTCCATTCTTCTGACTTTAAAACATAGTATAGGAAGACAGTTAATATTTTAGTTTATTTATTGTTGTGTCGTGTAATAAAATAAGTAATTTAAGATTTTTTGCAGGGTTTATGATCATCTACGAGTCCGACTCGCACTACTAATTTTAGAAAATAATAATAACAAAGGCATTTAGGCAATACGTTCTATCTCCTCACCCCAATGTCAACGCATCAACGATCCTCAAAGTCAAACCTTGAGTAAACCGATTAATCCAAAGTTAACTCGTAAAACAAACGCCTTAATTGTAAATAAACAGAACTAAGGACATCAAACAGATAATATTTCGATTATTCCTAATCGGTACTAATACCTACCTAACTATCGATGTACTTACGTAATAGCTTAAGTTTCGTAATTAACGATCCACAATAGTCGAAATTATGGCCCGGGCGGTAATTAGCACACAGAAATGTGGTATGGCTCAATCAAATATAACGGCAGAACCTATCTTGATTGTTCCTTGCGCCTAATTCTGTGCTAAATAGTTGGTAGCCAGTATTAATCGATTTGGTCGCATTTTGGTATCATTTTAGGGATTATTCAAGTAGTGTAGAATCTATCGAAGATCACGCAATCTGCTTCTAAGACTTTTTCAACCAATAGTAGAGTCGGCTTCCGTCCGGAGTCCGGTTACACTAACCGGGTGCAGCTGAATAAATAGGCATTATGTAAGGCGCGTTTGCTCTCCACAACCCAGTAACTGGATAACAATAGTTCTTGGCAAGACTAATGTCAGAATTTCTGACTTCTGACCTGTCTTCCGCAGCGACTGTCAAGACAAGACAATGGGGTATTTTACAAAAAAAAAAACTAATTAGTCAGTGACGTTAAAAAGAGAAGTTAGCGTGACGTCATCTGGCTTAGCAAAAATGTACCAAATTTACCAAGCCGTATGACGTCACGCGTATCTTGCTGTATCCTCTTTATTTTTCGTTTACGTGAAAAAAAAAAAAAAATACTTGTTCAATATTTTCTGAAAATCTATCAGACGGACTAATTATTTTTTTTTTGTAAAATACCCTATTGTCAAATGACGGCCGAATCTGTCTAAGATCGTATAATTCTATTTGACAAACGTTTTTTTCAGTCGCGAAGACCTGAAATATCGTATTAAAATACATTTTGCATAAATCGATTGCGAAAAAACGGTTTTCCCATCGCAATTCCTAACTGTCATGTCCGAACGTTATTCAAATATCGAACGTTTCTAAACGTAGGATGCGTCATTTGCAAAGCGCCGGTTTAGAAGCACTATATAACGAGCCCCGTTCGTATGATTACTTTTGTTTCAAACAACAGATGTCCGGAATAGTCGTTGATAGCAGTTTCGATTGGTACAAATCGATTTCTACGTTTTGAATTATTATTATCATCGAACTCGGGACGAACTAAGAGGTTTACAAAACAGCTGTCTACCTGAAATTTGGTACGATTAATTGTTTTCTAATTTAATTAAGTATTCCGAGAAGCCGTCAGCGGGTCTTAGTCTGTCTTCGTGGAAACCACATAATCAACAACACAAAGCTAGCAATTTATATACAGTACTCGCTCTGGATGTACCGAAACTAAGAGACTGCATTAAGACAGTATGATGTCACAGATTAACATATTAATCAGTCTGTGGAAGCAGGAAGTCTCTTACTCTATACAGAACGCGGGAATGTAGTTTGCAAATTTTTAATTACAGTTAGAGCGATACAAATTGACCTCTATTTTTTACAGGATAAGATTCAAATTGGATAGAAGTGTACGTTTCAAATAATTAATAAGAGCATTCCTTTGGGTGTCACGTTGCTGCAACATTCTAAGCGAAATATTTATAAGGGGATGAAGGTAACACGGATTTGGAAATGACGTTAAGCGGCAGATGGTTGTTGAAACGTGCTTAAATAGTATTCTGGAACATTTATTTGCTGACTTTCATCAAAGGGAAAACAAGCTAACAGATAAGACTTTGTAAGGAACTTAAGTTCTACGCTAAAGACAATAAGTCATAAAATACTTTAGCAGAAATAAAATAATGTAGTTCAACCAAAGTTATACGATACGACCCAACGCTCGGTCAGACGATCCATCAAATAACAGGTGAAAATAGGCCAATAACAGGGTGTCGCCGAAACAAATCGAAAAACATCTGTGTAACGACAACACTATCAACTGACGGATATTTTTTTCGCACACGTACAGCTAAAAAAACTGGCTGGAATACGTTACAGACGGAAAATCGTTAGTCACTCGAAAAAAAATCGTTGAGAATGAATGACGCTTTAGCTCACTCAAGTCGCCAGCTGTTTCCGTTGCACAGCTGATCGACCGGATATTGGCTGTTAGAGAGACTATCCCTCTCTCTTTCCCACCTCATATCCTCTCTTTCGCGGCTTCTAATTTTTCACTCTCCATTAATGAGGCAATGAACGCATGAAATGAATTTTTAAAAATCGAACGTGTAGTAACGACTTTTATGACGCCATTTTGTCGATAATTTTACAACGGGGGCAAACATTTTGAACGAACTAAAGAGGTCAATAACTTATGATAAACTAGGTAGTTAAAACTTATAACGAACGTCATGCGACAGCGTCAAACAGCAGCATAATGAAGTAATTTTCCCAACTAATACCATGTTCTATAATAAAAAAGTTGCAAACAAAACAAAAATTATGCTATCAGGCACGAAGCAAACAATTTTCGCCGTCTAGCGTGATGGAGTCGAAACAAAAGTATTGCAACTTCAGCGGTACACGCGATTCGAATGCGGGTTTGAATTTTTAAAATTAAAAAAGGAACTGGCTTATTGCAGTTTTAGAAATAAAAAAGTTTGATAATTCACACGCCTCTTTGTTGATTGTTAAATTAGCAAACTTTTTCTCAGACTTCAAAATGAAAACAACAAAATTACCTATTCTATTCCTGAATAAATTTTCTGTAATAAGGTCTCTATTACAGATTTCATAGCAAAAGCTATGAAAGGCATGCTAATTTTATACATTTTCAAAGTCCCAAGAATTAGTGAAAATGTATAATGATGGTGAACCTAGAAACTTTGTTAGCCAGAACATGTTAACAAATGAGTTTGGTTCATTACTGATAATTTCGTAGTCATAATACTCGAAAATTCATAATCAGTTTCTAAGAATGCGACGCCTTAAGTCTGTTTTATTTGAAGTTAATTTTCATTATTAAAAGCTGTAACTTTGATGTTTTGCCAAGCTCAAGTCAACTTTCTTTTTGGGGTACCCGAGGATCTCATTGAATGAAAATTTAACTTAAAATAATTTTGTACAATAACCGAGATCCACTTATAAGAAACAAAGATTTTGCAGAGCTTTGTCTTTTTTTTTTAACATAAAATAATCTAAAAAAAAAATAAACGCGAAACATCTTAAGTCGCATATTATACAATACTTGGCTAAGACTCACAGTATATTATTTGAATAATAGTATCTTAAAATGTGACGTTATTTAAGGCGTAAAATGGGGTAATAAGGAACAATGACGTCTCCTACTTAAAGTATGAAGACATTATATGTAGAGCGCAAATAGCAATAGCACACGAAAATATCTACAAAGAGGTTCGACAAAGTGAAATTATATCAGTGATAAAGATTGTCGAAAGCACAAAATGTATGGATAACATGCGCTACCGAAATACACACACATCACATCACATGATCAATGATGACATTGGTGACATAATCACATGGTCCATTCCATATTATTACTTTCCTCTAAATTAAACGCTAAAAGAATTTCAATTTGTATACCTAAAGCCCAAGCAGTTTCTAAATCACTATAAAATAGTTAGTGTAATTTAATTTTGTCAGTTAAAATTAATTCTGTCACTATTTCCGCGATACACTGATGCACTGACTATCCAGTTGGCTTTATTCCGTTTTAGATCATACTAAAACTGCATTAGCACTCTACCGCTCATTTTATTAAACATACTCTAAGGGTTCATCCACATTACCCCAGAATTTTGAACAAGGATTTTAAGTGAAAAGTTTCTGACAGTTTGAGTCGGAAGTTAAGAAGTTTATTAATAAACAACAAATTGTTCGGACTAATGAATTAATTTACATGTTGTTCCCTTTAAATATTTAGCCCTTTTATAATTTTGATCTAAGCGACGGGATAGTACTGTTGGAATCAAACTTAGTCATAACAAGAGCGTTTTAGTGCTAGGATAGGTATTTGTTCCTATAAATAATTTAGTAAGTATTATATACATACATACCATAGAACCGCACTTGCCTGTCAAAATTCGCCTAATTTAAATATGGAATAATTTTTGTTATGATAGAAAACCTACAAGACCAGCCAGGACTAATATTAGATGAAAGTTTTTAAACTTTTAACGCATACTCGTAACGTAACGTCGTAAATGTCCTTAAAGTCAAATATTCAAATAAAAATCGATCTATTAATGACCTTGACGTTTCCATTAAAGGGTTAGGCGAAAACAAATTTTTGAGGGTTTCGAATCGTTCTCGTGTCGTCTCATATAAAATTGCCTAATAGGTCCGGTTTGGTAGATTTATAGCGTTGCCCTGTTTCCGGAGACGCGTTTTTATTTAGTTACCGGTCGTCGATTATGATGTCATACCGTAGAAATAAATGCCTAACGTTTAACCAAAACTTGTTATACAAGACATGACACTCATACTAATATGCGACTTCTTTTTATTATTATAAAAACCTGAGTTAGCGACAGTGAAACACGCAATTGTTTTAAACTAAGGTTCGCAAAAGAAATAATAGAAAAAGCATGTAATTATAAAATAGCGTTGTAATTACACCTTCAACATTGTTTAATCCTACCGCAATTTCCATATCAAACATACATAGAGAAGAACGTAAAAATTGTGTTTAAATTATGTAAAAGATAACTGAATGTTTCATGAACATGCCACCAGGGTGACATGAAAGCATACCTGATATTACACTGCATTTTGCCAAATCAAACTTTATTACGAACACGGAAAGGTGGAAACGTCAGAAAATTTAAGTTTGCCCATACATCGCGTGTATTGCTACATTGTAAAGAATTACACGGGCGCCACAGTGTCCCGCAGTGTTAAAGCTCCCGTACTTCCGACCTAAAGATCCCTAGAAGAGTAACACAGTATTACGTAGCTGGAATACACGGGGTATTTTACTCGGTCTTATGAAAATTCATGTTGCAAAGGTTGGCTAAAAGGATTTCTTGGTTTTGGGAAATGTGTATTTTAAAATGTCGTGTTGAGACTTCATAGCGGACCGTATTTTATAGTTTTCGCGAGAAATGAGTAAGAGCACAGTTTGGAGCGAAATGCAAAACGGTGGCAATGCAATCAAGAATTCGTAAAATGTTGTGCAAATTCCGAATTTTAAAGCAAGTAAAAGAAATAAAAACTATGTCATAAAAATGACCTAGAATAGCAAATTGAGGACCTAGTTCATGTTTAACTTGATAAATTATTCAATCGTTTTCTAGTTTACATGAGATTCGGCAAAAAATAAAAAATTGACGAAGAAAATATCGTTTTAACTTGATCAGCCGAGATTAGGAGCCCTATTTCAGCCTGCAACCAATCGGGGAATTTCGAAACATACGCGTAAGTAAAACCGAAACATACCGGTACTAAACGGTCCACTATATCTCGGGGCAATTTAATATCATTCAATTAAGGTTACAGTCCACGCTATACCGTATTACCCCGTGTGTCCCAATGGGGTACGCTTGTACGCTGGTAAACCAGATAGCTGCAATGCGGTTACCAACACGCTAACCATTACTTCTATACGTCTATAATTATTACTATACAAGAGTTTTCTATTGAAATTTTCTTGCGGACTTTGCTGGTTTACCGTAATTTTACTTGTAAAGGTTTCGTTGTTAATAAGCTAAACTAAAGGGTAAGAATAGGTTTATTGAGTGGTTATTCTGATTTAAAATGATGATACATTTTACTTGCTCACCAGAGCGTCTGATTCCTAAAATCGTTCATTTTGCAGGGATTCAAAGCAATCAGAATCAATTATTTTAAGCACTAACTCGATTTTGAATATTTCAAGCCTCCTTTCCTTCATTTCCTTCCTAAAATGTCCTCGATAATAAGTCTGCTTTACCACACCTCAAAATATTCCCGTCAAATCGAGTTTCACCAACATAGCCACAAAGGTCAATGAAACGTTTGTACATAACATTTTCACTCGAAACGACATGTTTGAACAACCCTCAACTGTGCTGGTATTGTGCGAAAATCACGCCGAATTACGAAAATGAGATTCATTCATGTTTAAAAATACAAACGGTACTGACTCTGTGTGAGCTCGTTTTGTATAACTCGTGAATAAGATGACGGTATAAATTCTAAGGTAAGTTGCTTGGAAATATATCTTAGTCAAATGTAAAGGAATCTCAAGCACTTAAGTGTATTGTAATGTATCTTTGTCTCGATTAGAGCTGGAGTCTAGATTTTGGCACGGAAGATTGTTTAAGCATTCAGACACCTATTTGTAATAAGGAAGTTACAATTCGAAACTATGGTAGTTTAATTTAAAGTAATTGTATTTTTCTATAGACAATGCAAATTCAGATTGAAAAACGATCTCAATTTCTTAATCCGTGTGTGGCCAATGGATTTTTTTTTGACCAATTTGAAGTTATAAATGTTCATCGTAGCTCGAAATTATCATCAATGTTGGTAACAAAAACCACATACATCGATACACATTCCTGACTTGCAAAATCGTTAATTCTTTTGTGTTCCTCTGCCTCTAACGTGTGCAACCGTCACATGTTCTATGCGAACAGATGGGGCACTAAAGCACCCCACGGGTCGCATTATAACCTAAATACGCCTCTATATCGATAATAGTACTGATTTATCGTCCCAAGTCGATGATAATATTTATGGATAGCACGTGATTAGAACTGTCGTAACTCTACGTATATGGCTTAGAATGCAACATTTTCGTGGGAGGTGATATATTATATTATACACGGGAAATGATGACGCATTTATCATCGGTCTTTTACAAAGGGAATTTAAGTGAAAGACGCATTAGTGGGTTTTCGCCTTTTTGTTAAGGAAACAGCGATATCAGGCTGGAAATTTTCCAAGAAACTGCTGTGCGGATCGGTTGCGCTATCTTTAAGGTTCAGTGCGCAATGTACAGCTCAGTGTTGCAGTTTTAGGTCCGATTTAATCTTTTTAAAGAATGGATGCTTATGGCTAAGAAACTTTGAAAATATTGGCCATAAATGCCGATATCGGTGCAATGGTTGGGTTGTATAAAAATGCTAATATAACTGAGTATTATTTTGTAATTCGTATAATAAGGCATCATAAAATCTGAGCATATGCTCCAAATAAAACTCCCGCATACAACTGCATTACAGCAGTTTTATTTTTTCCTAACTATCAAACTGCTGTAAGTTTTATTTTGAAACTAAAGCTAAACGAGCTCTGTACGTGTCCGAGGTACAGTCGCGCGTAGTACCAGTTGCTCGAGTTAAACTGTGGGGTTATAGCGTTTCGTTTTAAGTGTACACTATTACTACTACCCCAGTCTTTTTACTATGAATTCTCTGAAACTTTCAGACGGTTATTTCGTATTCGTTTTTGGCTTTCATTAGGTACTAAAAGAATGGTGAAGTTTAAATTTTCCATTTTAATGTTTTTTTTTAACTATGCAGGTTAACAGGGTTAATTAGAACAGGCAAATTAGTTTAATTTTAACGGGAAAAATGTATCGCGTTTAGGCGTCCAGCCTTATCTTGAAGTAGGTTGTATTTTTACACCGATTACATGAATATTTCAGGGAACACAGGTATTGTAAATACCAAAAACAAATGTCAATTAAAGTGTAAAGCGGCACGTAGGCGAACGTGACGGCTGCCAGATGGGGTACAAAACGCCCCATTTGTTCAGGAGCGGCACATTACGGGTTACCCCTGTATACCACAACCCTATTCTGAACTTTATAGAAACTTAGAAAATTCGTTCGTTTCGTATTTATGAATTATACATAGCTTGGTTTTAATACGCTCCGGTGGGTAACCTTTGCAGCCAAAATGCCGGAAAATGTGACATGGTACAATATTAGTGCACGACGATATAATCTTGTTGCAATACATTCGAAGCGGGTTCTAGGATGAATATTGTATTTATTATTTGGTAGAGAATAAAAGCTATATTTTCCTTGACCTCGATTACTCTTTGGGCCGAAAATATGACCTAAGATTTCAAAATCTTGATGGTGGTTCAAAAGTCGCATATCTTTTTTGGCACCAATATTTTTAGACTACCCACAAAAAATAATCTGGCTTAAAAAGTTTTATATTTTAACATTATCTTTAAAATATTCGAGGGGCCATTGCGTGCGGCCGAAAGCTTTGTCTTTTTATTATTAATGGGATGTTTTAGTTGTAAAAAAACTTTTCATGGCTCCTAATTTATTCAAGTAGGTCTCTCAGGGTTTTTGATGGGCTAACTTTAAATTTTGAGCTCGTTTAAAATAAATTCAGATTTAATATGGGTTGAGATTGTTTCTATAAAATGTAATGGCCTCCCTTATGTGTCAAATAAAATAAAACTGTACAATATTTTTTAGAACACTAATACGAAGCCACATTGATGATGACATTTCAAATTCTTCTTCAGTTCAAGTAAAGGACAAGGCTCTGACAATAGGTATCATAATAGCACATTTAAAGATGATATCAGCCGAATGGCAACAAAATGGTAGTTGCGCCACCGACAACAAAAGAGGTGATTCCTGCCATCGTGCAGTCTCAGCTTTATAAACAAAACACGATTTCGAACCGTCTCGATGCTTCAATATAGTTACTTTGACCGTCTCTTCGATAGAATAGGACGGTTCCACACAGGACGTGTGCAATGTGTGCATACTGCAAACATTCTAGATAACCTCTGCAGTTGAGAATTTATATGGACTGAAATGCTACGTGTCTCACATTCTCTTTATTATATTTTTTCTGTCTTCCCTCGTGTTCAATTGTTTAGTGTTCACTTTTTTAAAGTCGTATTGTCGTTGCAGCAAGTGAAAATAGTTTGTATGAAAAAGTTTCAAGTGTCAGTTAGCTGTCTTTTTGTCAGAATCATACGACACCTGCCGTTAAAGTTAGATTTCAATTTGATCCCCGAAATTATCAATCGAATTTTGAAAGTGACGTAATAACCATTATTATACCTATCCCTTTAGTTACAGGTCGGAGGTTTAATTGATTTCCAACCCTTCCTTCCCGGAAACTCCTATTGACTTGGTTAAACTTAAATTAGACAAAGAAAATCCAATCAAACAAGATCCTACATCCGATGATCCACATCTAATAAGTTTTAAGATAAAAGGAAACCCGAAACCGCAACAAAAAGACAGCACAATAAAAAATAACAAAGAATTACAGTGTACGATATCGTATCAAGAAATTCGAGGAAACCCGCATTCGGGGTTGTTAGGAAGAATTCCTTTGGTCCAAAGTTTTATAGCACAGAAAGCCAATAAAATTGTATAAAGGATCCGGACAATGGCACTCTCTGAATTGCCTTCGCCTATCTGAGTGACATTTGATACATACAACTTTTTATACAGAAGTAATTTTTTGGCAACTTCAAAATTGTTTGAGTGGACTCCAGAGTCGGAAATTAATTCGAATTTCAATTTGGACTTTCTTCTTTGTTCGCTCATTGTAGCTTGTTTTGATTTTGCTGTCATTATGCTCGAATAAACAGTTTGTTTTCAGAAGTGTTTGTTATTTAGTTATTAAAGCAGTTGGATTATGAAATGAACTTGCACGATGAGCTCCCTTTAATAATTACATCCAATTTCTTTTTATCTTCTTCAAACATATCAAACAGATTTCACTTATCATCAGCAATGTTGTACAAATATTTGCCATCTGTTCAATTTGCTTCAACAAAACCAACATTTGGCCAATCAGCCAACGTTTTAAACATCGCCATTGCAGTCCATAAAACCGAAAGCGCCGAGAGCAAATACATTAACTGATTAAATTGCAACAGGGGTTGTCGCTGACGAGTTATGCAAATTGTCGTCGGGAAGCACGGTATGGATTTGTATTGTCTACATTGCTCCCAAAAGGGATTTGGAAATGGGACACATTTTACCGATAATACTGTCCCGATAGAACCCGATACCGAAGATACAGAAATGTAGACTCTTTATTACGTATGTGTTCAAGTCAAACAACAAAGGAAACCGGCCACTACTTTAAATAAAATTAATGATTTGATTCGTTTAAAAAATTCACTAACAAAAATCTGATACAAAAGGAGGCGAGCCCACATTCATGAAATCTATTACAATTGAAAGGAACTCGAAAAAGGCTCAATCAATCATCGCCATCATCCATCAAACATTCAACAAGTAAAAACAAAATGTTATCGGGCGGGCCCTGAAAGCAGTGTCGCACAATAAAGTAACACCCCTGTGGAAGCGGCGCAAGGTGCGTGTGCTTGTGTGCGTACGATCGAAACATTTGTGCAGTAGTGTGCGTGACGGAGCGTGTCTGTGAGAGGGAGCTGTCAATGTGTGCACGCTTAGGGCTGGCAGATGTACGATTCACACGCAGCTGTCGACATTTCCCCCCGTAAGCTGTAAAGTACTGTATTATAATACGGCACGCTTTCACGTAATTATGCATTATTATTACAGCCGCTTTTTAAGCTTATTATTAAGCGATTGTATTATTTTATTTCGATGCAGTTGCTATGCCATTGTTACGATCATTTTACTCTGTTACATTCGCCCGAGGGTGACATGACCTAACACTCCATGTTATTATGAGCGAAACTAGTTTGTTTTTGGTCGTATTCGTGATAATTACTGGCTGGATTGTTAATAATTGTGTTTTTTAAGGTTAAAATAACTTTTAGATAAATGAAAATGAATACACAAATGCTTCAAATTACATAATGCGTGAACGAAATGCAAGATTCATTTTGCACTCTCAACAGTTACCTTACCTTATCGAGAGCATTCTGAGAAAACCTCGCGTAGAAATTGAGCATAATAAAATTGTGTGCATTATATTTAAACTTATGTACATATGAATTGTCCACAGTTGCCTTTTATTTGAGTGTGAACACAATGCCACGGCACGAATGTTTGATATACTATACGAAGCCGTTGATATTAATAAAAATGAGGCCAAAGTTGGATTATTCTTTCGCACCCAATAAGTGTGTTTTATGACACTCGTGTATAAGGTTTAATACCCATTGTTATAATTTAAAGACGGTTATGTGTATTTTCCTTTATACCCGAAAAATAATATTTCAGCCCGTAAACGTAACTTTACGCTTAGTATTTGATTTTCATTTCGCAGAAAATTATTTTTTTGAGGGGTTGTGCTAAGATGAAGGGGAAGACACAAACCTGTCGTTTAAATTTACCCAGGCTAGGTAAATGAAGCGGTTCTATTGGTTCTTAACAAACACATCCTTCGCTTGGCATCCATGCACATCCCTGGTGGAGACACCGCCTAACCTTCTTTAGAATACTTTTCAGTTATGGACCTTTCCAGCTGTCATGAAATGACACAAGAACATATCATACTTTTCCATCTTCCCCAAAATGCATGGGGAAACAACATAATTACATTTCACATTACACTTTCTCCGAATCATTAATAACGATACCCCCCTCGTTATATTTTATTGTACCGACCCGGCTTTTACTACCGACATCTATAACTACAGAAATACATACCCAACACATAAATTAACTTAATGTGTTCATTTTATCTTTCGTGTTCACATATAACTCCGTCTTTGTCTAAAATTAATGTCTGCAACTCCCTTACTCTGTATCCCACAAATACTTGTTGAAAAATTGCCCGACAACACATAGGGCGGTAGGAATAAGGCAAGTTTTATGGACGTATAAAAGAAAAATATCATTTTGTTGTGAGTGCGTGGACTTGTTCTCCTGTATCATAATGTATTGTAAGTTATTAACTTGTGTTTGTGGAGTCCATTCGGAAAAAATCCTCGGTATGATGGAGAGGTGCCATTTTTTCGCTAAGGGAATTTGCTAGTCTGTGGTACGGAAGCGTATGTAATATTTTCCGAAGCCAAGACGTTTGTTTACGAAGAGGAATTGTTATGTACTCGTATTGGGACGTAACAGTAAAATATTATTTCGTTATGTTTTGTTGATAGTACCTGTGGCTTTGTGCGATTGTAAATAGGAATGGAGTTTCCGTTACAATATGAATGAATTCGTGATTTCTTTGACCTTTTATTGGTTTTTGATTTAGAATTGTAAACATGATTAGATCCTTTATTTTTTTCAACTACTCATATATTCTATAACTTTCAATTCGTGGCTGTAAAAGAGTGTAGCTGTTTGGTTCTGGAAGCCTTGCTCTATTCTCTTTCTTTCATCGGCACAGCATTATACGTTTACTTTCTATTTTCGAATGATTCTACAAAGTTAATAACACGATAAGTCTTAACTAAAATATTCTGGATAGTTTTGAGATTGAATATAAAGCAATTTGGTATATACTAATTTAAACGGGAAGTTCAGGAGCTCGTGGCTAAATAATAACAGCCGCACGGGTTGATCTTGAAGGTTAAGCTATGCTTGCCAAGGTTGGTCTGTGGATGGGTGACCGTCTTAACATAACGAGTTTCCTCCGTGCCTCGGAAAGCACGTTAAGCCGTTGGTCCCGGCTGTCATTTGTAGATCTTTGGCAGTCGTTACGGATTGTCAGAAGCCAGTAAATCTGACTCCAGTCTTGCCATGATGTACCGTGTTACCCAGTTAATGGGTTGTGGAGGTCTGGTAGGCAGCCGCTCCACGTAAAACACAGGTATTCAGCTGAATCCGGTTTGACTGGAAGCCGACCCCAATATAGTTGGGAAAAGGCTAGGCAGATGATGAGCATTATACGTTTATAACTATGTTTTAAACATTTTAAATTTAATTTATGTTACTTTTTTTTGAAGAATAATATTGCTGATTGATTGATTGATTGAGTCAATATTTGCAATATTTCCTCAATAACTATGTCCTAATATATACAATTCTTCCGTTACGGAGTGAGTGAGTGACTGACAGACAACGCACAGCCGAAACTACCGGGCGTAGGAAGCTGAAATTTGACATGTAGGTTTCTTGGGGAATGTAGGGGAGCACTAAGAGAGGAATTCCCGAAATTCAGTCTGTATCTCAATCTCAGTACTAAAAGCTACCACTACAGAAACTTTTCCATCACACATTAGGGCGTTGTCCACGGTTACAATTTACGTAGTGTCCGTCCGTGTATCGATTGTAACGTGATCATTAGGGCGCGTCTGTCTGTACACAGCCCTGTTTGTACATCAGACACGAAACTGTGGTGTGACGACCTCGCTTTATAGAGTTTTAAGTGACTTGATGTACTGTTTGTTTGGGCTCAAGGCTTGTTTCTACTTTTTTTTTTTCGAGAATATGGTGTGAAGGAGGTATGTTTTTGGCGTATAAATATGTTAATTTTTAGAGTTAAGATTGGTGCAGTTTGAATTTCAGAGCTTCTGATCAAACTACATATTACTGTCTCAAATGTTCACTAATTTTCACTAGGCACTAATGAACACAAATTGAAACGAGACTAAAAAAAGAAGTGATTCATGTTCGTGGTGGATGTGATCCATGCTATCTACTATTTGCTTGCATTATTCTATTTCTGAGTGAAATCTTTTACTTAGAAATCCGGGTTTTTCGATTTAGGGCTTTTGGGACTAATGGTATCTTCTACGGGGTCTGCCGCGACACTATTGCTGTATCACAGGACTCCACGTAGCTAGATAATAACAGCCGCACGAATCGATCTACAAGGTTAAGCAACGCTTGCCAAGGTTGGTCTGTGGATGGGTGTACATCTTTAGTACGTTAAACCGTTGGTCCCGGCTATCATTTGAAGATCTTTGGTAGTCGTTACGGATAGTCAGAAATATCTGACCAGTAAATCTGACTCCAGTCTTGCCATGAAGTACCGTGTTACCCAGTTTGGGTTGTGGAGGTCTGATAGGCAGCCGCTCCTCGTAAAATACTGGTATTCAGCTAAATCTGGTTTGCCTGGCAGCCGACCCCAATATAGTTGGGAAAAAGGCTAGGCAGATGATGATAATGATGGCAGGACTCCACATACTGCTTATTTTGATGCTGCATACAATTTGAGAGATGTCAAACTGTCAAACCAACCAAGTACCTAGTCTGTCTACATTTTATAAACAAAAACATTAAATAAGTATAAGAACAGTATTAGCTCAGATATGCACGTTACGAAACTTCACGCTATAGATCATAAGCAAAATGGATCGACTTGGATGAATTCATTTAAACTTCGTAGACTGCATAAGCCCGGCGTAAGTTTTTGTGCCACTAAATTATTCATGACTAGAGACAGGCCCGCGGCTTCGCCTGCGATTTTAAATTGTTTTAATCTTGTTTTACGATGTTTTTCTGTTATGATACTGTGAATTATGGGAAAAGTGAACTGAAATGAAGATATTTTTGTTGTTGTTTTGAAAGTAACAAGATATTGTTACTTTCGTGGACATCTCATATTTTAGTGTGTGTGTCTGCAAAATAAAATAATAAATCTAAAATAAAAACGTGTCAAAGTAATAAATATTGAATCAGAATATTGACCCCACACAACAATTTTATGACGAAGCATTTACGAAATAAACAACCATCTCCGAGACTTAGTCGTAAAACAAAGTAATTTTCGCGAAATTCAGGCGAACTTCATTTCAAAGCGCAACGTGAGTGTTGCATTTCATGAAAAATTAATAAATTAAGGCAACGCTTCAACCGGGGCTGTCTTACAAAGCGCCCCTTACATTTTCCCCGGTGAGTGCGGCATAATTACTGAACACAGGTAACACGTTAGCAGAAAGTAATGAAAAACGTCTTCAGAACGCCCAATTTGCATACAACAGAACCCCACAACATCCTTATAGACTATATTTTTTATGTTTTATACTCTCATTCCTTATAATGAGCTATTTATTTCATTCTGGCACCGCTGCATGGAACATTTGTTTAATGACCACTGAGGGCCAATTCTACTCATTTCGTTCGCCATCGCAATCTGTAAAAACACCTCTAAGTTCCCTACGTTTTGACAGATTTGGCCATCAGGCAGTAAAGGATTGTATCTAAATCCACAATTTTCTTTTACACCTTCGCCGTTTACCGAAGGAAAATGACATTGCATTCTATCCACCAATTATTCAATTTAAAACCGAGGGGTGAGATTAAATGGCACAAATTAAACCGTTTAAATAACGCTTCAACGGCCATTTTGGATTCCAAACTGTCACTTTTGGCGCGCATTTTGACGACCAATTAGCGTTCCGAATTTGAAAGTGTTTGTGTGGAATGTTTTAATTGAAACAGTGAACAAATGAACGAGTGAGCAAGTTGTAACGACAGTTTGTTATACAGGCGGGATGCAATTTGCTACGGCGACCGTTTTCTGCTTAGTCACCCATCAAGCTGTATACAGGGTGTCATGAACACTTGCTGAGGATATCGGCTCAATTTTTCTGAAGCTCAACAGAGGTAATATTTTTTTTATGAAAGGCCGGTCTTTTTCCTCTATTGGTTAAGGAAATTCAATGGCTTACATAAAAGCCATGTACTCTGCTCAATTAATGGCTCCGTGTTGTGTACATGAAAGAGTAATGAATTTACCAAGCTTATGCGTTACAAAGCTCTATGAATCATCCGAAAAAATCCTTAATTAAAACAGCACATTTTTGGTATTATGCTAATATTTTCCAGTTACATGACAAGGCAAAAAGTGCTTAAAGCCACTATAATTAAAGTATCTAATAACATTTTTCACTACACAAGCGCAGGACATCTTTATTACTTTCCAGCCCTCTTAGAATGGCCGGATTAAATGTGCATCTCTTTCACACCTGGGAGTTTTATAATAAGAGTGAAAGGGACAGATATATTAGGCTTATAGAATACAAAAGGCAAATTGGTTTCGCTAGACACCCCTCAGTCGCACCCCAGCTTTGCATGACACGTGGCCTGTTTAGGGGATGATTTTGAAAGGGGGTGTTTACTTAAGCTCTATTTTGTACAGTTCAGTAGCTTTAATTTTTTTTATTATTATATTATTTTAAGTACCTACTTTTCTGGGCCGAACTGTTAGTTTACATTTGAAGCCATGAAACGAAATTTATACCTTCCTTGTTTTTGATCCCATGATGCCCAGTAAGATTTAATGAGATTAATCATTCATTAATTCATCCGTATTTTTCAAAGCATTTCAGTTGCTTCATCTACTCATAACTTAGAAGGAAAAAAACACCAGAATGAATCTATCAGATTGTTTCATATTGAACCCTTTGCAAATGTAACAAAAGAGAGAACTGATTAGACCAAAAAACTGGCACACCTTTACAAACTGTACTTATTCAGCGAGCATCGATGTATTACGTCAGCATCCCTTATGAGTAATCATTGTATTTAATCAACGGGTGGTCACGTGCCGGTCCAGGGATCAGGGAGGGTAGTTTATTTCGACCCATTGTGTAGGCAACTGTTGGGTACCGAAAGTTTTGCCGATACGAATCTTGTATGATTGGGACAGTAATTGGTTTTGAGTTTAAATTACATACGTAGAATTCGAAGGGCTGGTGAAAATTGCTTGATTCTACCCGGATATATTTTCGGTGTTGTTAAGATGTATTCTTTCTTGAATAAGTTGGTAAATAAAGTAGCATTCTAGAGTAACATTAGAAAACATGCATACGTATGTTTTTTTATTTGTTTCTACTTTGAGTTTCCTTAACCCAACTAATTCTATAAAGATAAAAATACTTTTTTTATAAAAAAAACATCCTGTTAATAGAATGTTCTAGTAGAAATGCTTCGCAAGTTATGTTTTCAATTGAGTGGAATTGTTTTAACGTTCATGCACTTGACTGGTCCTACTTACTTTCATCAGTAATGAAGTAAGGAATTACTAAAGAAAATCTGGCAAGAGAATAACTAGTATGACTGTATCCTTTCCGTACCTATAACTATTTTCTGTCTTACTACCTATTTTACTAATATTATTAATGTGAAAGTTTGTGAAGATACACGGAACAATTATTACCTACATGGATTTTGATGTAACTTTACTGTAATACAGCTAATACATCAGAATAACAGATACGCTATAAATTATTAAAAGGGGAAGTTTTAATACCACGCGGGCGGTAGCTAGCGAGTGATTCATAAAACTTAACAAACTCATACTTGCCGGTTTTTGTTCTTCAGCACGCGTTTGACCACTATCAGAAGAAAAAAAAGTGTCCAGTAGGTAATATAGGTACGCCAAAGACGTACGGTAAAGACTGACATAGGCGACAGTACTGGGCAGTCTTGTGTCCAAGTTAGTTGCTAGCTCAAGATTAAATTGTCACCCTCACCACTAGGTTCGATTTTGAGCTAGTGTAGTACAGTTTTATTAGAATACGAGGTCATCTTATAATGGTTATAACACTCGTTCGTATGTACATAGTTTTAAACAAGTTTGATGACGTGATATTATTGGAAGAAAATTAGTTCAATCAAATTTCAAGTAATGGAACGAGTAATCCAAAGGCGTTTTTTTTAATTCTAAACGTTCAGATTCAATATGCAGTGCCATCTCGGCGACAATAACAATGTCAAATACCTACGTGTCAAAATGTATGGAAAAAAGAGGTTTTAGATAAACAAAGTGACATTCTAAAAACGAGTGTCAAAAAGTTAAAATTTTAAGAATCAACCACTTGTCATTTCAGCAGCGCATGTCAAATCCGCAAAAGAACCAAGGTTACCGACATAGCCCGAAGGATCGCCAAACTAAAGTGGCAGCGGGCAAGGCACACTGCGCGCAGAACAGGTGGTCGATAGGGCCGATAAGTTCTGGAGTGGCGACCGCGTACCGGAAGACGCAACGTTGGAAGGCCTCCCACAAGGTGGACCGATGACCTGGTGAAGGCCGAGTGTAGCCGATGGATGCGTGACGCGCAGGACCGGTCGTTGTGGCGACGCTTGGGGGTGGCCTATGCCTAGCAGTGGACGTCTTTCGGCTGATATGATGATGATGTCAAAGCCGAAGAAGATTTGTTTTTGAAGTTTTATTTCTGATAGAATGACAGTCTTTCTAGAGACCCTTGATAGATTGCGACTGGAATTATAATCGAACGTTCCTTAAAAGATCGGGTATTTAAATATCACAACCAATCAAGAGTTTTGATCCCAAAATGGCGACAGATCATCGTCACGCAGCTACCTTTTTCTATTTACCCTGAATGGGATTTAATATAAGCTCCATAGCCGTAAATAAAATACGTTCAAAGCGAGAATAGAGGATGAAATAGATTCCGCTCGAGCGATATCGAAAGGGACATTAATTTTCTGCCTACTTAAATTGCTAGGCTGTGTAAGGTAAAAGATATCAGCGATTTTCTGTGTACTAGACATAAGTAATTTAGATTTAATTTTCTTTTTGATTGTGCAAAGTGGAATAGAGCCTCAGAGTCGTAGACACATAACCTCTGGTTGGACCATTTGATGTCAATATCCGGATAAAGAGAAAAAGGTGTGAATGAATAGGGGACAACTTTGCTCAGCTGCTGAACAGTCCTTGATTGTGAGAGCAACAGCGATGACCAGTTTCTTTGATTAAGACATATTTTATTTCACAGTTCTTTGTGTTAGATCTTGGAGACCATTTGTGATAGTTCAGTAAAATGTCGTTACGTTGAATCCCAACTACTTGGAGAAACAAGTTGCCGTATTCAGAGGTCGCAAGTCTTATTGCTAACTGGTTACAATAATAGCAACAACTAGTTTTTCTTGACTACAACTTCCAACTGACAAAACAGCTGATACACTGACTCTTTCATTCATTCTTATACAGCTAAAAGTCGCTACTGGCTGAGCAAACTTCGTCAAAAATCCTTTCAAAAAACAAACAAAGGAGTTCGCTACCGTCTTGGAGATTCTAGTTTCTTTTCATTACGCAATAAAAAGCTCCAAGTAGGTACAATTGGAATAAAAGTTATTTGAATGGTTTCATTAAAAAATGAATGCTTAAATCGCTCTTGACTTGCACCATCGGCTACTAAGGGACACCGTTTCCGCCACCTGTCATCACTGAGCCCATGCCAGAGGATTTGCAAGGCACCTATTATGCTTAACTTGTCTTTAACATATAGAATTTTTCAGAAATCCCAATAAATAGGGATTAATTCTGTTCCCTTCTGACTAGAGAGACGTAAAATATTCGTTTCAGATTTGAATAATCCCGTTATGAGGGATAGCTGTGATTTTTTAGCTGAACTTGTGTTTTATTATACATTTTCATGCTCGAAAAGAGTTTTGTTAGGTTTTTGATTATCTAGACAAGATTTATAACTTTAATTACTTTGCCTTTCAATAAGGTCTCAAACTTAGTAGTCACTTATTTGTCTTCAACTATTTGTTTTATGTAAGTTAGTCTCTTTATCAAACAGTTTCAAAAACAATTTGACAACTTACTATCGTGCCTAGAAAATGTTTATTCGTTTACAATAAATCGGCATTGTTTGTTCAATCTTCTTCAAGTCAAATAAAAGCAGCTTCTTAGTACTTTTCACAACAAATAGTTGGCAGACTAACATTATTGATGAACCCCAAATTGAGTTTTAAAAGTATGCCAACACAAATCAATACGATCGGCGGTATTTACAACTTCGAAAATGAGGTTCCTAACTTTACCCTTAAGCCGTTCGAGGCAATATTGAAAGAATTCCACCAACTTTATAAACATTAAACAATCTATTTAATTTAAAATCTAATTGATGGATAATTAAAAGTTCAGACTCTTCAGCAATTTTTTTATGAATAATGGCCCTTGAAACGTTAAATTTCTTTTAATTATTTGAGTTTGGAATACGGCGAAATAAAACAGGTTTACGGCCTATTTTTAAAATTAGAATTTTATTTCTTTTTTTACGCTTGGTCGCCCAAAACCTTTTTGTACCTACGTTTATTTTTTTTTTTACGTAAAAGAACGCAGTATTTTGCAACCCTTAGGGTGAACTTACCAAAACTCGACCTCATTATTATGGGTATCACACTTTCGTGTTATGGGATCCAAAAAATCCGTCGATTCGTATCTTTTTTAATTGAATAAGCCCCCGTCAGGATTATGTGACGTAATAACTCATCTTTTCCGAATAAACTCGTATATTTTCGCACAAGATGATGTCAGATTCCTTATTAAAAATGTTCGGGAATAAATTACATACGGTTTCGTTTTGGCAGATTAACTTTCTTCAATACTTTGTTCGGTTTACTCAGCTACTTACCTGGAAAAAAGAAAATAAATTGTTAGAATCGAAAGGATTTGCACGAATTTTGAACAAACATAATACTGTAAAACTGTCACAGATATTTCAAAAATACTTATGATTATTAAAAATAAAGCTAGAAGAGGAAACATTAAATTATGATATTTCATTAAAACCTCGCTTGAAGCATCAGACTGCAGTTTCAAAACAGCTTTCGTAGTTTGTTTGAAACTTTAACCAAGAATCAATAAAACGAGGCGTAAGACAAATAGAAAATTAATAAAACATTCCTTCGAACGAGAATTATTTGCGGAAAAATTAATTACTTTCTGAAGAATTCCTATTACGAAGTCGACCTTTGGATGTGAGCCTTCCATTGGAGTTCGAGAAGTACTTGTACCTACGGAAATGTGTTGACGACATCAATTATTGGGAAAGGTAATTTCACTGTCATATAGGTAGAGATATGTCGAAGGTAATTAATGGTTATATTAAATCGGAATACGGACGGGCAGAACCAAAGAGAAACATTTCATCAGCACAGCTTGTATAAAAAATACTGCATCTGCACAAAAACTTAATCCACACTCACAATGGAAAATTAAGAAAACCTTCGAAAGAACTAATCTAGAATTGAAACTGCTACATCGATAATAGTTTTTTACTTCACTGGACTTTTTGAAATTGGCATAAAAGCTGCGCAAATCTCTGGCCTCACTCCAAACAGTTTTTCTTTTGCACTTAAAAGAAAAGGTGAAACTTGGTGAACAGTGGAAATTCTATTGCCTTGGGCATAAAGGGGCTCTTTGTGCCTGAAACCCGTAGAATAATGGTATCGAGGATCGGTTCGTACGCGACAAAGCTCAAAAGGATTTCCAATTCTGATCATGTATGAAATGTTATGTGAAGTGTGTACTATTTGATTGTGCGTGTACCTGAGAGATATGTGAATGAACTGAGGAAGTAGATCTCTCGATACATGAGCTACTCAGGTTTATCGCGAATATTGCTATGCAGGTGGATATTAAAGTTAGAATCTAATGATGAGCTGTGGTATTGTCTTGACTTCTTAATATTATACAGGGTTACTTTTCAATGACCAGATTTATTTTCCAGAGATTGGTATCAAACAAAGACGATTTATGAAAAAAATTGCCGACTCATCGGAGCAAAAATGTACTGAACAACTGATTTTTTGGCTGGTACTAAACCTAAAAGAGTGAGTTACGCCAAGAATAACTAATTGATGAAAACGTTAGCGGGTCGTAACTTATCCCAAAGTCTAACCCAGCAACAAATCCTTCATTACCTAACCGATTCTAGTTAACGTTTACGACAAAAGGCACTAATGCTATATCTACACCGTGGCGACCATATAGCCATATTAAACAGCCAACCTTGACCTCCCAAACCAATATTTGAGCAAGCAACTTGAAAGCTTGCAAACAAACGAAACGCGACGCCAAATAAACCCAAATTGTACAACGAAAAACGATATTGACGGTTTAGGGGTTTTTCGTAAGCAGAATTACGACCCTTTGTTCGGGAGGGGGGAGGTAAGGGATGAAACTTGATGCGACACCCAGACAAATAGTGTGACTTGCAAAACTTCGGGTCTTTGGTTCCGGAACCAATTTTTGGTAAGCCGAGTATAATGAGGCGCACAGTGAGAATTGGTCCTTTGAAGTCCAGAGTGATGTGAATGTTATACTATTGTGCCATATGGATATTTTTTCATGGATTACCTACTCAAAAAAGGTTTTGCTTGTTCTTCCAAAAAAAAAAATATATATCTCAAAGCATTTATTTGAATTAAACCATTTACAGGCACTTATCAAGGTAGGTCAGTCAAAGAGCTGAAGCTATTTGCACTTTCCAAAGCATAGATCTCAATGGAGAAGAACGTGTAAAAATACACGGATACTCTTTTAAAAATAATAAATTATCAAAATCAGATAACTACCCTTATAGTTACCCGAGTTTGATAATTTATTGTTTAAATTTTCAGAGTAATTTACCTATCAACAAGGAAAATATCTTTTTTTATTGTAATTACAAAAGAAAATGAATATTCCCATCAAATACAAGTTCCATAAAACTTTATAACGGTGAAACATCTCATTTGCAAGCAGAGATGAGAAGCCGACATCGTTAGACCGATGTAATATTTTATGAAGTCCCACAAAGAGGATCCGACACGAAACGGAATGGACTGCAACGACAAATTGTACCGGCTCCTTGGAAAATATACTGATATTTCTGTACCAAAGTAACAGGGGTCGGTTGAACCAAATTAAGGAAGTATGGCATTGGACGCATTGTTAGAACAAATATAAGATAGGAGCAATAGCCGGTACTTAATTTATGAGAAAATTTCATTCTTTGTTAAGAAAATAAAAGGCAGGTTGAAGCTAGAAATGTAATCCCTAAATAGTTATGTTGCTTTCTGATATGATATTTAACCTAGGTTTAGTAAATAAATAAATATTTTGCGGAAACATATTGATTCTGAAACTAAGAAATAATTGTTTTAGAACCACTTATCGATATTCGAGAATCATACTACGAGTACTAAAAGAAATCTAACTAAAGCTGTCAAAGGTAGGGCGAACAAAAATAACAATGCAGAGCTTTACAAACCAACTAGTACGGTCGCCATTTTGTATCGAATTGAATAAAACTAAAAGGAATAAGAATAACAGACCAATTGTATTCTTTGCTATCAAGCTTCATGCATTCGTTCATAAAATCCAATGGGTAGAAAAAAATGTGGAAAATTCTGTGAAAATTTAACCGCTCTAAGGGATGCAAACTAGATGGTACGTGACAGAAACGGACCTGTTGCTCGACCTAGATTCAGTTTTAGTCTAAAATTCTAACATTATTGGTGTTTTTCAGACATTTTTAAAATCATTTTGCTATTCTATTTAGGTGTTAGGTTATGAACTTTCGATCTATATTTCAAAGAAGTCGACTCTGTTAGCAACACAAAAAAGGTTTGTTTAGAATGCCTCTCGTTCCTAAACCACTCAATGATTGAGGTGAACAAAACAAAAATCATTATATTGGTCAAACAGGTTTTGAGTTTTATTAGGACTAACGAACAGCAATTGATTTTAATGTTTAAGAAGTAGAAGATACTTTTTCGGTTAAATGTGCTCAACAACTCTGAGGATCTTCAATAGTTACTTTAGCTATTCGATTATTTCCGGGCCTTTTACACTAAGCTTAGACAAAGCTCTACCCGTACAAGCGAACAAATTATCTAAAAGTACAGTCACCGACAGACAATGACATTACGGCCTTCAATCCAACCAGTCCAAATTTTATCATCTAAATGTCACTGGCCGCTTTTAGCCAAATAAGGCGAGCCATAGCCAAACAACAGTCGCGGGGGGCCAGCGAACAACACTTGTTGCTATACCGCCTATTTATAGCCCCGGCCTATTTGCTACAGTGTGTACTCCGGCTTATAAATAGAATTTATTTGTGGAATGTACTTAAATCTTGTTGCAATTGAGGTCGCAATTAGAGGAATGGTACTTTTAGCTGTAATAAACAACTTTTGAAGTTTTGACGTTGTTCGTGTGTATTGTTGGAGATGAATTCGTTTAATTTAAGTTACTTCTAGGCAGGCTTACTCAACCTTCGACCAAATCATCGCTTACCATCAGGTGAGTTTGTGGTCAAACGCGTGCCTACCAATAGTAACCAAAAGAAATAGGTTGTAGCTCAAAAGTTTACACATTTTGCTATTCATCACTAGGCTTTTGTTTCCTGATGGGTACCACCTGGGCGTCATTATGTCAAGAGTGAATAGATTACTTCTAGGCAAGCATGCTTCATCATAGACCACATCGTCGCTTTCCATCAGGTGAGATACTAGTAAAACGCTAGGCTATTCATTAATAATAATAATTTTGTTTCCATATTTTGCAATAGTTTTGCTCCAACCGGGGATTGTTTGGGTATACTTTCACAATGCATACAGGGATAATCGTCGGTTGGTGTCCCATTCCATTTGAAATGTCTAAAGAGGCCTCTGCGAGTTGGCATCGGCCCCTCGTACGCTTACCAAAGGACCGGGTCTCTAGGGACCCGAGAATGTCAAAAACACAAATAAAAAAATATTTATATCGTAAAGCCTGCATTTACAATCAATACATACACAAGTCTATTGATTTCTTTAATTCCTAAAGCTTAATATTTTCAAGCAAAAACATAATAAAAATGCTTTTCGCGCGCGATAAGCGGACCGTGCGAATCGCGTTACTGGGGCGCGTATTACACTACGTGATTCCGAATAAAGCCGTTCCGATATCACGATATGCGAACGAGTACAAATTAAAATCGATGCTAAGCGGAGCCAAATGGTGTAGAAAACGGCCCAACTTGATAATGTATGGTTAGGGCTGAGGTTTGAAGAGTTTCCTGGTTTTATTACGTAAGGATATTATGGGACTTTTTTATTTTGCAATGTCAGAATTTACGTGAGTAAGCGTTCGGTTTTTTTTCTGAAATATTTTTATTTTGATTTAGGTATTCTAACCGTATGTTCTGAAATAGGCAAGTTATTATAACTAGGTACCGCTAATACAAATTACGCTATTTACGTCCTTTAAGTCTTTAATTGTTAAACTCCATGCTGTTTTTTTCACAAAATCAAACTAAATACTGAAAGACGCCATCCCTGATTCCCTACACATCATATCTCACGTTTAAAACTCGGCCTACCGCTCCAGTTATCACCAAATCTAATGTCGATTGAAAAACTTATATCGAGCGTAACTTTAAAATATCGTTTTGCGAATTTCGAACAAATTTCGGTTGAATAAATCACGTTAATTCAGGCATAACATGTAGATAAGATATGATGCCGAACTTTAATAATATAATCGCTTCACGAAATCACTTAGTGTGAATCACGTTTATGAATTTGTGATTCGTTTCATTTTGGCAATAATAGGTACTGCCTGTTTTTTTAGACGTGAGATATCAATCAAAGTCGAGATTTACGAAATAAAAAAAAAAAAACAAAAAAGAAAACCCAAAGTTTTTACTACAAACTATTATATTTATTATTTTAGTTCAGAAAGGTTATGAAAACAATAAAACTGTCCAATAAAACAAAAAAAAAACACTGCCTACAACTCAACGTAACAGTAGCAACATTTCAATAGGATTACATATTATTTGCATAATAAAACATTTGTCGTAATTAGCAACAGCTCAACAAATATATATGTCATGTCACACAACAGTAATATGTTAAACATGTCACAAATTACATTTACATGAAGAGAAAACATAAATAATTCCAGTTTGATTAACTGAAGGAAAATAAACGCAATGCAGGGACCGACACGGCATAGTTTAAGGTAGGTAAATAGGTGCTGTATACAAACAAGGATTTGTTTTTTTTTTAAATACAACGAAATTGATATATTACCTGAGTTTTCCGTTCTCATATTTTTGAGGGGCTTAAGCTTTCGCATCGCAGTCGTAAACTGTCAAATCACCTAATTTTTTTAGGGAAATTTTCCAAAGTACAGCTGACAACTGTATTCCTCAATTTAAGTTATCTTGGCCGTTCGTTTGTATATCTAATAAAATAGTTATTTCAAAAGTTTATGCGGCAACACAGTTATGTATGAATTTAAATATTATAAACAGTAAAAGACCCATAAATATACCAGATAGGCCTGATAGTATAAACTTAGAAAACCAACCAGTTATAACTCTAAAAAAACACTTAAATACTCGACGTACAAACCACATAACCACCCTCTTTCCTGTGAAACTTTAAAAAAGTAATTAATGAACTCCGTTAACGCTGCTTATAAAAACTAATGTAATTTGAACTCTGGTGGTGGAAGTAGAAACTAAAACGCAACACACACGAATTTGGTTTAGTGACAACTAGCGCCATTGTTGGGGTTCAACTTATAGTGGTGGGAAAGGGAAGTCGCAACGTCCATTTACGGGGCATGATTTAAATACACGGCGCCATGTTTTATCTGGCATCTGCGACGTGACGGAACAACTAAGCACGCTCGTTTTGACGTTAATCGTGACTCGGGGTGCGTACGAATTAAAAAAAAAAAAAGGAAATTTCTCTTTTTTGACAATATGTTTAAGGGTGACGTAATAGGACGATGTTTTTTATATATTTTGGGGTTTTTGGTTGATCAGGCTTAGAAGAAAATGATTGCTTTTCGGAGGAAGAACAGCTTTTCTTACTGCGTATTTTTATCCGGTCTATTCTATAATATATAATTTTACCTTGTAAGCTGCCAATGCAAATCCAACTGACGCTAGAAATTGACATGGACTTCGCAACGGTGAGAGTTCTACAGAATACCACAAGATACATTACTAATCTACCAAAATCAATTAAGAACGAAGAAATAAATTCGTCTAAAACGCAGAAAATTCCAAAAATGGCGCCCATCCCTAATGGTTTATTTCGCTGGATATTAAAACGTTTAGCGCTAACGCTATTACATAAATTCTATCGAAATTTCGACTCCATTTTAGCAACAAATTATATTCACAGTATTATGTTAATGGAAAAGGTTTTAGAACTGTTCTAGGGCTTTGAACCATGACCTTGAAGTTTGAACCTTGAAGGGCTACGTTAGACCGTAAATATTCAATGCTGAAATAAACCCTAGTTTTTCTTTTGAGTTTTTAACAATGTACAATATTATCTTCATATTTTTGTGTTTGAATGTAATGAGAACTTGGTTTTTACTTTTATCTAGTATAAGAGAAGGATTTTTAATACCTGGACGCTTGCTTTAAATTAAACTCGGGATCAATTAGTATTTTTAATACATTGAAATATTTCAAGGTATTTTATAAGAATAAAATAAATGATAAGTTTAAGCTTAACGGTGTATTTATGGGACTTTAACTGATTTACTCTTTATAAAATCAAAATATTTGTGTATCTATAGACATTCGTAGTAAAAGAATAATGATATTACTACCTATTTAGAAGTAAATCAAAACAATTAACCAAAAATACGCGAGTAACTCAAAACAGTCGCTTTACATACAAAAAAATAACACGACTGGCTAAACATAAACAAAGGCGACAAAATTCGACCTTTAAATTGAGGAAAAAGAAAAAATGTAACGATTTTTTTTTAAAAGGCTATTATCACGTCTTGCCACGGTAAGTCGGTAACAGTCCATTAATCCAACAAGGGTTTGGAGTAAATTAAAAACGTTTTGGACTGCTAATGGTCTAAGTTGGACCGCGTCCGGCCACAGGAAGTAGTATTATGATCGAGTTTTTGATCTAATTAAAATAGCCTGTTTTGTTGCGTGGAATGGTTAAATATTGTGTTTACGGAGTATTTGAAGTCTTTATTTGAAAATGAGTGTATCATAATAATTATGGCGTTCCTTCTTTGTCGTTTCACTGGCACGAGCGTAAGTTAGATTTGATTGGTCCAAAACATTGCCACTTCATTGGCATCTTTGGTGGCAGCGAATAGGTCACTATGGCTGTATTTTTTGGGACACAGAGGGAAAGTCAGTCAGGAATTTAAAATAAGAATAAAGTTGATGATGAAGTCGAATCAAATTGTTTTAACGATTTCTATATTTCAAACTCACATTTTGATTGTTTAAATTGATTGATAGGCAAAAACCTCAATGGCTATAAAAAACTCGATTATAACATTTCATTCAAAAATATTAAGGGGAGGACTACTGGTACCCAATTAAAATCGGAACAAAGCAGCGCGGCCTTGCACCGACGATACTGAGCACGAATTTACGAAAATTCATCTACATTTAGATTAGAATTACTTCGCGATAGAACGGGAGTGGGATTTTCGGGATCATTTTTCCCTACTCAAGTATTTACTTTATCACGTTTACGAGGGGCATGGTAATATTACGCAGATGGGTAACCGACATCAGAGTTCAGTCTTACTTATGTAAAAGAATATAACTATAAACTTCTTCAAATGCGAGTGCCAAGACTTTTTCATGATGTTTGTTTTTATTGGAAGGTTCCACGCACTCGTTTCCATTTTAAATTTCAACAGTACACACAAACCATTCAAAACAACAGCTTGTTTAATAATGTAGCAAAGAGCAAGCTGTCTGGCGTTACGTTGAAAAACAAATAGAAAATTGTGTTACAACGTAAAAGGACACAAATAAAAGCTAATATTACGCTTCAAAGTAAATGAACATTTTAAGTTGAAATAAAAACTAAACCACATTTTCCATTTACAACTCCCGAGCTAATATCAAGGCTCGGTAAACATTCCATTTTGCTTACCCCTTCGTTCCGACGTGGGTTGTTCGTCAACTTAATTTTACAACTCCGGAACACGTAAGCGTGATATTGTTAAATTCGGTATTATTTATTACCAAGTTGCGCCTTATGGAGTGCTAGATGTCGGCCGTGGTCGCCTCACGCATTACTTTGAACACGATCAACGTTCGACATAGTGAGACCGTACTTTTCAATATTAAATCTTTTTTATTGTACGTGATTGTTTATGCCATTAGTGAGTTATAAACGTTCAGTATTTAAAACGAACGAATTCATTACAAGGCTTCAATTTATTCAAGTTTAATTTTAGATATTCATATATTCGGCAACCAAAGTTATGTAATCGAAGCCATATTCACACTTACTGAACGACTTACGTAAGTAATCGTTTTTATAACTTTGTAATGAATTAAAAAAAAATGTAAAAATATGTAAGCGAATTTCAAGACGTGTTTCATAAAATAAAACGTGTCGGTTCACATCATTGTAATGAGTTCAACGACTCCGTTCTTTATGTCAAACAAAGCCATTTAAACCAATCCTAGAACGTCGTAACCTATGACGCGACAATGGCGATCCCGCAAACTCTCATACATTAAAACTGACGTCACCCTAAAATACACACCACTACAAACAATTGAAGGTAAATCCACACAAAAAGGTCATGAAATATTAACAAAGAAAACCGTTAGGGCGCCATATTGAGACAGGTCTAGTCCCAAGAAATAGTTAAATAGACACCTGATCGTGAGAAAGCAATAGAAAAGGGAATCTTAGGGGTCACACAAAAGGGGAATAGTAATTCCGTAGTGAAGTCAACGGTTCTCCCTTCCTTAGTCATGGATATGGGTCCTTTTTACTCTATAGTCGTAAAACTAATTTGTATGTGATGCGTATGTTCTTTATTTGTTTGAAATCTCGTGAGAATCATAGATAACGGTCAAGACTGCACTTTGATGCAGCTCTATTATTTAAATTAAGAATGTGGTAGTTTATTCTTTTTATTTAAATTTCTTAGTAAACGTTTAATGTTTACAATCCCGGTCAGTTTAAATTATTAGAATAATTATGCAAAAGTTTTTTTTTTTTTAAAGTTGCTACATGTGACTACCTAACGTATTTTGTTGAGCATATAACCTTCACGGTGATATTTATTGCAGAATAGCACAGCATATCTCATAACATACTTTTATCATAAATAACGTAGCAGAAGAGAATTTTAAATACAGAATTAAAGCGGAACTCCTTCGCATATTACTCTATATAATTTGGTTAGCTCATGTGCCGCCTACCGACGTCAAATGCTTCATATATTTAACTTAGTTCACTACTAATTTCGTTACGGCCCGTCGCCGACGCAAATACGCAGAAATCGTATTAATCCAACCGTTCGTTAGTATCGGGGGCCTAACTTGAGTTGAGACTAAATATGGTTCGCAGTTTGCTGCAAGGGAAGCTGAACTTTGCTTTAAGTACGTAAACTTAGTTTAGCCTGCGTTGAGGTGCCTTTTTGTAGTAGAATCGCCCTCGAAAATATTTATGAAAACATCATAAAATTTTCGGATCTTTGAATCAATAATTCGAAAAATTAAATGTCCGCTTTTCTTTTGATTTTTCACTTGTTGCTTATCCTAAATTACTAGATGTCGGCCATCTAGTAATTTAGGATAAGGGCAAAAAATGATAAAATCAGTCAGTGAACTGGAATGTCAGATCGAACAGACCGCAAGGCAGCGCCAAACGCAGTACATTCATTTAGCACAAACTTAAAGACACACAGCTCGTTTACAGGACAAATAAAACAAAATGAAAAAAAAAAATACTGTTTGTCTATGTTCCCAAAAAAAAGAAAAAATTTACCATTTACTTTACGTAAGTCCGAACTTTAAAAAAAAGCTGAAAATAATCTCAGCCAGCATTCTGCCACAATATCGAACCATAGAGAAAGGTCATGTGTCATGCGTGATTACAGCTCAATTGGCGGGATCCTAACTAACAAAGTAAGTTTAGTTCCACTAATCAACGGTTTATTCACCTGTAATACAGGCAAACAAGTACCTACCCTAACTACTAGGGATTTTGTTACGTAGGTAGTTAAATACTGTTTAATTTAACAGTATTGTACAGTCAGGGATATAAATTGATTATCAACTTAAGGTCACAGAACGAGAAAATCTATTTGTCTATGTGATACATACTCGTAGTTTCAACAATTAATTTCCTTGATTTTGCATAATTACGACACTGGTGATTCAATCATATTAATTGTTTTTTTTTTAATCTATTAAACTTGATGCAATACTTAATTTTAACAGAAATTACTTAAAAAACATCAGTACTAAATAAGTCATTTTTTTTTCCACAAGCATAAAAACGCTACCTAGTACAAAAATAACCACATACGTTCACTTTAAAATAAAACTTTTCTAATGAATCCTGCTGAAAATATTCTTATTAATTTATGACTAAGAGGAATCCTCATACAAAACAGGGAGAATTTCATCAGAGATATATTCTAAAGAGATGTGCTAAAAGCCCCCATAATTGACAAAATGCCATTCGCTAGGTAGGCGTGTAACTTGGTTTTATTTGTAAGCGCTTAATACGAAGGGCATAGCGATATTCAATACTAAATTTAAATGTCGATTTTGGGGGATTTCATTATTTATTATTATATATGTCCTTAATAGGGAAGATGCAAATACAGAATTTATGAGAATGTTGTTAATAAAATGATAAAAAAGTATAAAATAAAGGCCATTGCAACGTTTTTATTTTAGTTAGTATAGATTTTTAACAAAAATAATTAATTAAAGTAAAGTGAAACAGAACGTATTTAAAAACAACAATCAGCGTTTAGTGACGTCTCTGCTGTTATGATATCGAAAGGCAACCTTATGTCTTTGAGTTAGGACAGTTCTTGACCAGTGGTAGACGGGAGTGACGTCATTGTCCGTTTTCCCGCGAAAATTTAAACTGTTGGTTTGAAAACACAATTTTGGCAATTAATTTTAAAGCGTTTTCATTTCTTATTATTTTATCTTTCTCTATTCTAGATGGAGTTCTTTAAAATGGGTCAGAGCCCATTCGTCCCCTAAGATTCGCACCCCGTGCCCACTCGTCCCCTGGAACTTTTGAGGGGCCCATTCGTCCCCTGAAGAATATTTATTTTTATTCATTCTTCTAATATAAGTACATGTATATGTGTATACTGCAGCTTGGTAGTCCTGGTACAGTCGCGCAGAAAAGGCTAAAATAAAAATATAGTAATTCGGTAGATATCATGTTTATTTCAAATAAGATTAACACATACAAAATCACAATGTCCTAGAAACTAACAAAATACAACTCTTTTACAAAAATCAGCCTTGATTGACCATCATATAAATCAACAATAAATATAAAATATGCAAAAAAAATAGAACACATATCAACAGTAAATAATCACTTCTTATTTTTTTGTATATTTACCAACTACATACATGCAAAATCATAATAACTTAAATCTAAAAAATTATAACAGTACAAAAAAAAAATACTAAAATCACAGTAATTATTGAAAGTGAGGTTTTGGAAGTCGGGAATATTTTGTACAATGTGTAGTCCTTTGTCTTTAAATTCCCTCATTTCCTCGTCAAATATATTTAGTAGTGACTCGTTTCCTCTGGCTGCTCTATTCTTGCATGAATTTAGTGCTTTCTTGAGCTCATTTTTTGTTGTATCTGGTGTACATAAGTGAGGAGTTTCTTTTAAGATTCGGTTTTCTGGAATTGTGATACTTCCATGGCAAGTATTTCAAAGAAATACCTGCCATGGAAGTAAAAAAAAAACATCATCAATAAAATGAGCCATTTTTGTATTTTTTCTTCATATATAACTGATACCCTCCTCTCAATAAAATTGGTCTCTATATACTCAATTCCTGTCAAACCACTACTGCACTGTGGTTCATCAGCCATTATTCTGTAAGAAAAAGTTACCAAATAATAACATTCCTCGACATAATATGCTACTTTAACTATAATAACCGTAAAAACATTTATTTAATATAGTTGTTATTATAGTTTTTAACAGATATGTAAAACATTTATCTTCGAATACTATATTCAAACAAGAGTTTTAAGATGTTGTATTCACAGCACATCTATGTCAAATCGTATGTCCCTTGCTTTCCAAACATCCAAACGAATTAATGCAAAATAAATCAAAGCAACATATTATCAAAACATGCTGTTTTTATATATGATGGTGTGATTGAATCAATTAATAAACAAACTATTTATCTACTCTATATAGATATGAAAATCACTGAAAAAGTAGAAAAAGTAATATTTTATCATACAAAATAGAAAATTATGTGAGTGCATACACAGTAGCATACTAAAAATCTATGTTTTACCTTAAAATAAAATAAAGTATTTAATAGTAACTATTAAAAAGTAGCAGCAGTTGAATTTTTTTTTTCTGTGTCATCGTTCCAATTATATACATGTAAGTCTTTTGAAATAGGGATGTATAGGTAAATAGTAGAACTTACGTATTTTTCCTTCACGTACATGCACTGATCACTTCACTCACTAATTAAATTTAATAAGTAATCCTACAGGATACGCTAATGAGTAAACTTTCACTCGAGACAGTATAAAAATCAGTACGCTTGGATTTGCAACTATAAGTAAACTAAATGTAGTAACACATTCCTGGAATAAATACGCCGAAGTTGTCTAGTACTGGTGTTAGCCAATCAGGTGCAAGTCCTTTCATCGAGCGTCTATCGTTTTGGGCTACGCCTTTGTTATTTGCTCGCGCGCAGATACTCTGGCTAAGATTACCCCTCCCGCTTCGGCATTCCACACCCCGCGCAAATCTGGAGAGTACTTACCAATTTTAAACACCTTATCTATTATTTGTAACCCGTTTTTTTAACAAGCCATTCGTAGTGAGACAATTTTACATCGTAAGCCTATCGACAGGTTATATTATTATCATGACGGATTATCATTCATCATAGCTCTTTTTTCAATGATCTGTTATGATTTATTAAATTAATTCCGTTAATAAACTGTTCACAAGTGTACTATGTTAACCGTTTCGTATGTAAAATATAGCTAATTTTATCTCAGGGGACCAATAGGCACCTGAAAAGGTGCCGAATCTTTAACTTATATTGTATATATATTAGAGGGGACGAATGGGTACCTTAAAAATAATATTTTTTATTAAAATATTAATTGGTCCCCTACTAGGAGACCAATGGGCACCTATATACGGGCCGAATCTACAACTTTTATGCTGGGGGACGAATTTTAGGGGACGAATGGGCTCTGACCCTTTAAAATTAAAGCAAAAATGGAAATATTGCATGTTCCCTATTGTGCACCAAAATAAAATGAAACTATAAACGAAAAAACCTTTACGTATTTCGTAGTTCGTTCTCTACCAGGCAACCTGCAGTGAAAGTAACTGCCTGGACATGAAATGGGGCTGTCATTACATTAGTGTGACAAAAATCACTGAAGTATCGACATAAAAGATCTATCTTCGTGGTAGGATTTCTTCATTTTTATTCAAGATGTGCCAGCTTTTGACTCTGATCTCGTCTGATAGTAACCGATGGATGAGGTCCTACAATGAAGCAAGCGAGTCCAGAAGTTGCCTACTATCTCTTACTTTGAAGGCTCTTAGGGGATAGAGAATACAGATACGTTTATTACATCATACTCTCGAAAAACTCAAAAATACACCATAACTGTATCTAAGTCATCAAACCATAGTAAATATAGTTTCGTTTTGTTTGCATTAATATTAACTGCAACAATTCTCCAATTTTTTTTTTTTCGCTACAAAAAGTTTCTTCGACCAAACAATCTAAAAGCTGCTCTCAAAGAAATCGCTTCCGCCTCATCGCAACCATTAAGCCGGCCATAGACAAGCTCTTACGAGTAAAATGAACGTAATTAATTTGATTAATCCAGAAAGGCGTCTCCGGAGCATAGCTGCGATGAGTAATGGGGGATATTCGCTTCTTTTTTCTCTTTGCCGTGATCTATGGGCAGTGTAGCTCTTTTCTCCCCGAATTAAGGGAAGATTCTTGGGTGGTACTGCTTTTTTGTTGCAACCGGTAAGAGTGGGAATAGTGGGTTTTTGCTACACTGTCTGATTATTTTTTATAAAAATTCAAATATTTTTGGGGCGTAAGACAATATGTTTCTTAAAACGACCCTTTTAAAGAGAAAAAAATGTCGGACAAGAAATTTTCTGTACCACGTTTTAGCAGCAATAGAAATACAACCTCTGAAATATTGTGTCTACCTATAGGTAACGGTGCGTGAAATACAGCCCGCTGACGGACAGACATCCGCACGGGCGAAAAAACAACTTTTATCTATATTTTGTTGAGTTATTCGAACAAAATTTCACTGAATAGCTATTTTTTTAGCTAATATTTAGTGCACATAAATATCGAATCTATGCCTAAACAAATGCTACTGAATGTATTCGTAATTGACACACGTTATTTACTGCTTAAAAGCTTTTCAGCTATTATTTCAGTAAAATATAAGCTTCGTTATAGTTCCAGCTATTCCTCTTTATTAGGAAACCCAGTTTTTCCTGTTACGTAATTAAAACAAACAACTAAAAATGGTAACGAATTTTCACGAAAAATAACTAGGCACTGAAAGGCAGTGAAAATCTAGTGAACGTCCGAAAAAGTTGTTTTGTCCGATTTTTTCATAAACAACCTCATTTTGTACCTTGTTTTTCAGAATTTTTTGATTAACCTTACATGTAATGGGATTACTGCCTCGCCAATTAAATAACAGTGAGCCTAATCAGAGCGCCAAAAAGGGCACCATGTATATTACATTAATGAAAATAAAAAATAAATTGGCCCCGAGAGGCTTACTTGAGCAACAAAAAATAAGCATTTTTACTTATACTTTAGGGCACCATTTAATAACGTTTAATGATATTACCTGAGTACACTAAGGGACAATAGATTTTGCCTCAAAGGTACAGGTAGTTACTTAGACAATGTTATATTTGCTGTTAAGAAACCAGAATGCCAAGGAAAAACAAAGGGTAAAACGTGTTTTAGAGATGTACAGGTAAGATTGTAATTGTAAAAGATTCTTGGAATGTATCTAATGTTTGGTTTGTCATCGTGGGAATTACTGTTAGTTTATTACTTCATAACTTTTTTTACGTCAGTTGTACGAGTATCGTTCTAGCTAAGTAGCGAAAGAAAGTGATGTAGTAACGTATATGTCATTGTAATCGTCTGTAATTAGGAAATATTTCTCACGAATATGTCACTTCTTTGTTTTAACACTAGCGACCCGCCCTGGTTTCGCACGTGAGCAAATCATGTACACAAACCTTGTTCGTTTATAGCTCTATTAATTAAAACAGCGACTTTGTTTTAGAAAACTTATAGAAGACATGCAGAGAAGAAAATAAAGAACTTGAATAAATACAACGCCTATCGTTTAGAACATAAATTTCAATTACGCAAACCGTTGCAACAATATTATCATCAGGCGTTAGCTACATGTGAGAGAACTGAATATTACTGTGAATCTAATTAATGTTACAATATAGTGACGTATTATTACCGGCAACGAAGTACATTCTAGTCGCTTAGAAACTGCAGCCATTCACTGCACCTTTTACGACATTGAATTTCGTCTAAGCTAGCGAATGAACAGACTTAAAAGCGCATACTATGCCAGCCTAACTTTTATGCAGTTTTAAAAGAGTTACGCATGAAAAGAGGTTAAAGAAGTGGGCAGTTACAGGCGGGAAGCAGCGCCGCAGGCAGAAACAAGTTTCAGAATGTAAACAACAATTCTTTTGATAGATCGCGTATCAAAGAAGGAACTTTTAAAAGAAATACATACAAGTCTCTTCAGTCACATGTTGATTTTGTGAGCGCAAGGTTTTTGAATTTAATTGTGATTTAATGCAATGGTATAGTTTTGTTTTGTAGGTTATTTAAAAACTACGACACTGCCTCTATATTATAAGACGATAACTTTTGAGTTTCATTTGTTTCCATAGAGTATCATTCGTACTCGAGTATCCTCAAAAATCGAAAATTGTTTCCAGATCATTCCACATTTTCAAGGACAAAAACTCCTAACTCCTCACAAATTCGTGTCACTTATGCCTGGTGTCTAAAGTACTTTATCTATCGTTTATCTGTCCAACTAATGGCGTTATGACAAATAGCGTTAACAGACAGATAAACGACCGATAAAAACCTCAGAAAGCGAGCATTACTTGTCTTTCACATTGAGCTTTCATTTGCGTCAGTGTCAGTTCCTAATTTTGTGTAGGTAGGTCGCTGATGCTACGGACAGCCAAACTTTAAGGCAAACTGCACTAACCAGCTTTTAGCAAAATCCTAGCATGTTTTTGAAAGTCAGTCGCCTAGGGAGTCGGTTTGTTTACTTCAGTCGGGGCGGAATGGACAGACTATTTATGTTTCAATCTTTTAACCTTTGGTAGGTTTGGGGTTTAGATGCTCCTGTAATGTGATGAAATTTTGTGGCTTAGCGTTATTCAGTTCAGAGTTTAGTAAAAATTAACTTGAGTGAAGGAACTTGGACGGTTGGACATTTAATTTTAATAAAAGGTTATTAATAACAGTGACAGAAAGGAATATGTTGTTAATTGTTTTCGTATTGAGCTGATTTCAGAAGTCATTTTGACCAGTTGCAATCTTAATTCTTTCAAAGCCTCGCTCTTGCCAACCAGTCGTCATAACGCGACTCCCTATATCGAACTGTACCCCAATTTGAGAAACCTTGGTTTACAATAAATACAATTTACAAAAACCAGCATCTACAATTTTTTGTTCAGGATTTACTATTACAACAAAATTAATATTTCTACAGCTCAAATCCAGTCTTTCTTTGCAGATTTGCCGAGATAAACAACGAAGACGAACCCAGTTGACAATTCGATCGCGGTCGGTCCGTGTTCCAGCATCCCTGTGTTACTTCTACGTGATAGTTCAAATACTTATTAAAACTACTTGCGAGTCTTCGGAAAAGGTGAGGATATGTTAACAATAACAAGCGGGTTGCAAACTTGCTGGTCTGATCTAATATTTTAGGCATCAAAACAAGGTAGATAATAAATTGAATATACTTAATTTAATTATTGTTGTGGTCGAAGATCAGAGGTAAAATTTTAGCTAGTTATTTTTATATGGTAAAACTCTGGACAGTACCTATGATGGTTTTTTTTTAACTTATAGACAGCTACACTTTTGCAGAGTGTCATAAGCTAAATCAAGTATTTATTATTCATTTACTTAAACGATCGATGCAGCAATAAAAAATGGATTTATGTCACTGTTTATAATGTCCTGTACATGTTTGCCATACTCATCCTCGTCTTTTTTCAACTCTTTTAACAAAACGAAGCTTAACACAAACTAGCGAATCTCAAACATCGTCGAATATAACACAATTCTCGCAACAGTTTCTCAAACATTTCCTATCCGCTATTTGAACAGTACTGTGTTGCAGCCGAATCGCTCCGGATTTGCCATTCAGATTTCTGTTAGCCGTTCAGCCCGATTTGATTAATGGATCTAGCAAATATCAGTGCACGGTTCGTTATGAGACTCGGATATCCGCGAAACAAGTCGGCTGAGAGACTTTTAGATTTCTGAACGTTATTCGGACGGAAACTCGGCTACTGAGATGAATTTGTGTTTTGACTTCATATTTGGGGTGCTTTTACCGCGTAGTTTAGTTACTGCAAAATATGTTGAGGGGATAGGCTAGAGTTCTGGGTAGATTTTTATTTTCGTGTTATTTATTCCTGGTTTTTGGAAATTCTTCATTGTGAATTTGTTTGGTCTGTATTTCCAAAAAATATGGATTTGATAAATATCAGTGCTCAATCGTATTTGAAGCTAAAATGGATGCTTCGGGGTATTTTTACCGTGCAGCTAATATAGAAACATGATTTAAAATACTTGGTTTTGGAAGGGCCTTATGTTCTGGGGGTGCTTTTTGTGCCAGTCTCTTTGTTCGGTCAGATTTACTTTACGACCAGGTCTTTGGGAGTTATTTTGAGGGAAAACAAAGCTTCTTTTGGCGGTAAATCGCTTTGAGAAAAAATCTAAATGGTTGTTGCTGCTAACCAATGGTTACGTATATTCAGGAATATTAGTTAAAAGTAAACAATAAGTTTCGGTTCTAAACGAATTGCAAAGAGCGGACTTAATCAATCTTCCTCCTTCAACCATAATTCTTGGGCAAATAGCGGCATTAAATTCAATACACAGATATTTCAACAGCTTCCTGCTCCACTAAAGCTCTTACATTTAACACAATTTCTATAAAACAAGTTACCTCACTTATCAGTTAGAAATTAAAACAAACAGCGCTTGATTAAAACACCAAGACAATATAACACGATTAAATCAAGTTGAACACGAAAGATAAACCAGTTGATTGGGCAATATATCTTTTCAATTTATGCGGGTTATAAAAACGTCGCGCCTGAGTTCCATGACGTTTATTGGAGACCACCAATTGAAACTTCGATGACGTCATCAACCTTGGTGCCGGTTATATTTTTTTTTTTAAATATGTTTAATGGTATGCGTAACGTGTTAAGGCGTGTTTAAGTCGCCAGTAAATACAACATGTGTTCGGAAAGCAGGTGTTCTTATGTAATAGACTCGTTATGTTTTATTGATAGTTTATGGTATAAATAATGTCGTTTCGTATGTTATTTAACTTGTAAAGTATTGCTTTTAACATACGGTTGTACAAAAAAACTGCTTTAAGAAATAATATTTATTAAAAAAAAACAATCACCAAACAAAACAAAGAACCACAGAAAATACCACATGAGTACTAAAATGAGTAAGTCCCACGAACCACCAAAAGTTAAAAAAAAGTTTTAAAACTCACCAAAGTAATCCAAATCCGTTCATTAAAGTCAGTCTTCTTCAGAAAAACTATGATTAAATAATTAATTAAGAAACACACAACCGTTACAGCTAAATTTAAAAAACTAAGAACGCAAACTCACGTTCAAAAACACTAAAATAAAATACTTTTGGACACAATGACTAGAATTCAACCGTTAGCGGAGACACAACCGCTCGCGTCGACTGCCGAATCATAACTGAACGTGGGGGTCAAGTTTTCGAAAAAAAAAACTTGCGCTGCAGGCAAAGGCACCCATACGTTACGGACGAGATCATTACAACAAAAAAGAACCCTAAATATTATCGGTCGACAAAGGCTGTTCTCAAAGTTGCCAGTGCATTTCTTTTTTGGTTGTTTTATTTTAATAATAAAATACTTTTACGATTAAGATTTTCGTTTTCTAGAAACGGATTGCAGATATGAGAAAAAAAAACGTAGAAACACAATAATTAAATATTTTCAGTAGTCTCTTACGATAAATATAATTTTGATTGTAGTTATTTATTTATATCATTGCAACAATCTTTAATAAACAGATACAATTCGAATAATTTAATATCTCTACTCAACAAATAATTCCATACTTTTTTTGTTTTGCGAATGATTTTCAACAACTTCTCAAGGCGATCTAGCTCCGTTCATTGTACTCGGCTTTATTACATGGCAGATATTAAAAGTATATTATAAAAAAAGATATAAAACTCGTTCCCGCGCAAACAATTTATATGGATATCTATCCATTTTTCACGTGGCAATTAAAGATTTATCGTTTTCTTAACGTTTTCACACTTTTTTGGTTTTAATTGATCGGCATTCGAATTTTAAAGGACATTGTGGCTTGTAAATAAGGACACGATGTTATTACGTTATGTAAGGTTGTGCGTTAATCATTCCAAGACTAATTTATGACATAATTGGTAGGAAAGATTTTTTTCTAGAAGAATTAACACATTTTGCATATTGTTATGAAATCTTAATCAGGCAGGTTTTTGTGATCTAGTTCAGAACGATGAATTAATTTGCTATTTTTGAACTAGTGATTTATATTTTTACCCAACACCACAAATGATTGAGGAAGCTGAACTTTTACGTCTACCTCATATATTATACATGAGTCTACTTTTACATGCCTCTTCTTTCCAAGACACTTAAAGGTATACTAAATTTACAATGTTATGTGTGAAATTAGTATTGTTACCTTCATCAATTTAACAAACAAAATTCGTAACAAAAGCTTAATAACGAATCATTAATTCGGGACAAGCGACGCCGAGGCGGAGTCCTAGTTAATAATAAAACTTTGACATTCGCCGGCAGTTGGATTCAAGTTTTGCAGCTGCCGTCCCTACCTATACGCACACGGCGGGCATGTGTGCAAGGCACGCGTACCTAACCATGTGTGCGTGGAATACGTAGGGGTGCAACGCTAATAATATTGATTATTTTCTACAGTCGGCACATAAATTGATTTTTTATCGAGTAACGAACTTTTTGTTTATAATTTTGGCAATGGCTGGCGTGTGAAATTAGGTAGTATGTAGGTATATAAGTTTACTAATAATTAATTGGGCTGCTAAAGTGAGAGTCGTAGAATTTAATTTTATTCGTTTTTGTTATGTTCTTGGTAATGTTATTGTTATTGTTCTAAAGGCTCTTCGGAAACCTTTTCCATTAAAGCTAAGGATGGTGGAATAATCAGTATCTTATCTTTTAGGCTTACTTATCAAGTGTAACACTTTGTTCAGAACAAAATCTTTCGAATATCTTTGTTTGATATCGGATAGTAAAGAAAGCTACTGTTTCAGACACTGAGGATATATTTCTTTATGTACCTTAACGAATATTCTTTAATTCCGGTCACGTAAGCAAAGTTATATCTTCTTTCATTCAGTAGTTCAAGCGTGATGGAGGAACAAACATACATACTACGAGTAAGTTACAAAAAATCCTTACATAATAAGTAGTAATATTATAGGGCAAGGGCCATTATTTTCTTTCAGCATATTTAAAAGAAAAAGTCAAGAACTACCAGCAGACTTGTACAAAAATTGTTTTCTTTCGTTTCCCGAGAACATGACACTTGTAATTATGCTCGTGAAGAAGTTTTTATGCTGTCGCATCATTATGACGTTTGAGTCACCCCATTTTCCGGAAGGTTGACTCACTGTGCCGAGAAAGGATTTGAAGAAAAACCTTGTGATTTCATAGTGACAGGGGCATGACTGAATGTTTAGATTACTAGGCCAGTATTTTCGTTTTGTGTGTGACTCAAGTGTGTTTGGAAAACCTTTTTCCTTGCGGTTCGTGGCAGGTGGGGCGTTTATTTGAAAAGAAAAAAATTAAGTCAATATATTTTGACACTTTATTCCATCTTCCCTAGCAAGGAGAATTGTTAAACACTACTAGAGCTATATTTAGAAACATACAAAGTATAGCTTCTGCTTTAAGCCTTAACAACGTCTTCACTTTACTTATTAGCTCCTCAACAGAAATAAATACATTTAACGAGACGTCTCTCCATCTTTAACGACTAACCAGATGACAGCTGACAGAGTACACTTCTTATTTCACTCCCAGATAGGCTAAGGAATCTCGTACATACGTCCTTTAAAAAAAATTACAAGTAACAATGCAGAACTTTTAATTAGATACTTTTGAAAGGCCTTATGGTGATTTAAGCAGTCGTTTAAAAATCAACTTTATTGAAGTGTATTTGAGGTTGAAGTTGGTTAGTAATGATGAATTTGCCAACAATGTTGACTACATATGCAAGTATCGTTCGTGGCATATAAATTTAACGCATTCATAGTATGTTGAGGCAGGCCGGATGCTAGTAAGTGTAGGTATGGAAGGGTCGACAGTCCGGTGACTGACCTCCGATGACAGCCGTGTTTTATGTATTGTTGATTGGAAAGGTCACTCGTGTATGCGATTAGTGATTTCGCAAAGCCCTCTACATGGCGACCGTCTGTTGCGAGGATTAGTTGCAAATTCGTTCTGAATCATTAATTCTGGGAATTCTTCTATTAAGAATTAAGAAGGTTTGTTCGTTGCCATGGCGACGGAGTCGATTCTAGTTGAGGAAGATTCCTTTAGGGCTTACGTCATATTCTAAGTCCGTCTGAAGGAACTCTACTAGACACAATGAAATGTAAATAAATAACAAGCCATTTGATTGATTCGAGTGGAGATTGTGATTTTACGGGTTAGAACACTAAGGTTGTCATTCCACCTGATTAAGAGAACCTACTTTTAGGTACCTGCAACACTAAAGGGTCCATGGATGACCTGCCAACCTTGAAGACAAAGTTGAACTGGCTCGTGTACCCTTATTATTACCGGGACCCTTTACACCGGAACACTACGAAATTGCTTGGCAACAGTAACATGTATTGTTTGTTGTGTTACTTCGCCAGACGGAACTTTATAATAAGACTGCGATAGGTACCTCTATATTTCTGTATTTTTTTTGTTGCGTTTTCTCGCGCTGAAGCAATTTTAATGAATGTTGACGTCGAGAGACAGATTGACTTAGGATATACTTTTTAGTCCTGTAGTAGGTATCTATGTTCCTCTAAGATTATTTTAAAAAAAACCTCGCGAGCAAAGCCTACCAGTCCCTACCTTCCTTCTAATTTTCTCTGTCTTTTGTTGAATCTGGCCTAACCTGGACCCGTTTAATGACAATAAGCTTATCGGGGTATGAACAGTAGTTCACTAACACCTCTGTCTACCACTTCAGAGCACATTCGTGGGGATCTTTGACGTGACTGTCAACAAACACTATCAAAACAGCAGCAGCGATATAATCGCTACAAACCACCAATACAGTCGTGCTACTGAATCGATAAAAAACGCGGCGCTATCGCGATCATATTGCCATTGTAGGACGTTGCCATTGATACAAATACAATAGGGCAGCCATTTTGTCAATTGACCTTGCAGCGATGCAGCTGCGGTCGCGTGCGACTGTTTCGCTGCAAAAGTCGACATGTGTGTGGAGTACAGACTGGAGACAGACTCACTGATTACTCAAGCGAATCTTAATTCCGTAAGGTGAATTATGTAGGTATGCTGTCGCAATGGTAATGTTAGAAACTATTTGAAATTAATGCCATGTTATCCTGTTTAAGTTTTGAAACTTTGTTGATTGCAGCCCGATAAGTGATTGGCGAACTATCACGTTTCATATGCGTTTTGCGATCTAACGCCTTGACAATATTGTATGTGTCATACACTTTATAGCTGATCATGGCCACTGTTCGGCTCATTGATTAAATTTAAAAAGGTCACCAGTTGTACAGGCAAACTATAAGTAAGACCGGAACAACTGACACGCCTTGGCACCGCACTCCAGTCAAATGCAAGCCACTATAACTTCTACAAGAAAGATTTAGCACCTAAGTCCGACATAGGTACTAAATTCTAGAAAGAAACTCCCAGGCCGCTCCCACCTCTGAGGGTGATATCGAACCCCCACCGCAAGGTCAACGACCGGGTAAATGACCTGGCCAGATGACTCCAAGTCTTTTTTTTTAGTCATATGATTCATACATGTTATACATAAAATTGTATGTATACAAAATGTTGATCCAATGAATAAGCGCTCGTTACTCAGGGTTGGCAAAAAACGACCGTAATTGGGGGAAGGATAAAATAATAAAATAAAACGTCTAGATTTAAATGTGTTATTAATAAAGGATATGGCCCGATCACGCGATAAAAGAAGGTCAAAACCAAAACAGATTAAAATTAGATTGGTTCTGCAAAAAAGGGTTGTGTTTTTAAGGTTGTTGAACATGATATTTTGTTGGTAGCGAAGTTTTGTATGGACCAGTTGAATATCTCCCGAGAGGCAACCCTGTGAGGGTCGAGAACTCGAGACGGTGTCAAGTTCGTAGAGGCAAGCTAAAGTTTTTTGCCTCAAAAAGGATAAGTCTTGACATTTGCATGCAGTTTCTGCTCTCAAAAATCTGTAGTGCATTAGTTATTATAATTATGATTGATAGGCGAAGTTGATAGGTATAATTTTAATCGGAAGGTAATAGATTTACTGGGTTGAATTTTTGCTTGAACCTGCTGATTCATCGGGTACAAAATTGCCGCGTATTAGGAAAACTACCGGTTGCATGTTCGTGGTTTTATAATTATTTAAAGTAGATACAATTTGGAATCCAAATCGACCTATGAATCACAGAACAAGGCAGACTACGAGTAAAATGGAGGGGTGGACTGCTATCCGCGTGGCTAACGAAATTTTGCACTTACCGTTTACAATTGGATTAAGTCAAGTCAAAGGGACTATTCCCAGGTCGTAGCGTTATACAATTTTTTCCTTAATATCTGATTGTAAAGGCTAAATGGTTCTTGACATTGATTTATGCCATAGGGGAGGGAGAGGCTGTCGTTGGAAAGTTAATAGGATCACTGCCAAATTAACTATGTGCAGAATATTTCTATCTATCTTTAGGGGTCAAAGATGGGGATTAGGGACATGATACTGTATGGGTTGATCTTGTTAATTTTAATATCAGCCATTTTAGAATGGCCCTGATAATCCCGTAAGGGGTAACGCAGGGGTGTTCTGTTCTAAAAGTGAGCTGATTACTTTGTTAGGTTTCATATTTTAGAGTATTATTAGAAATTCAAGTTTGCTTCTAGGTAATTTCTGAGTAAACCAGTAGTAGGTAGTTTCCAAATCTTGAGCTATTACTGTGATTTTTTCTTATGAAAGCCCAGTACACATTGCCTTACGTGTGTGTGAATTGCATAGTAAAGTAGAAGGCTTAAACTACATCAACATAAATTTTTAAAAACTGAATGGCAGCAGACGCGACAATGATTTTTCGTTGGAATTGTTCTAATCCGTAAACACGCGAAAATGTGTTTTTGCATTGTCGCTTAGTGACTGTCTGAGGGAGCCCTAACAGAAACGTAATCGAAACCAATAATAAATTCAAAGGCGTCGAACATTACCTAACATGCATAAAGAGGCAGTTTGTCTAAGTCTAGAAACGTTCCAGACTCTAAACTAGACATTTCTAGATTCAAGTCTACCCTACCTAGGTAGTTACGTAGGTATCTTTGGCGGGAAATTCGAAGATTTTCCAATGTTAGAAGGAAATCGAGTCTGAGACGAAGTGGCTGGTACAGTTAGCGACGGAAATTTATGTCTACCGAATATTTCGTTGGTGAAATATTGGTTAGTGAATTGAATTTTTTTAAGTCTGCCAGGAAATCAAGTGCATAGACGGGACTTGTGATTATTTTGTTACGGCTGTTTTAAAAGTGATGTGTTATTTTGTTTGCAAAACATACTGAGGTATCTATGATACCTATTACTAACAGAAGGCTGGATACAAATAGTATTGGAGTCGGCTTCAAGTCAACTGGATGACAACAGCTGAGTACCAGTATTCAACGTGGAGCGACTGCGTATCTGTCCTCCACAACCCAGTAACTGAGTAACACTGGGTAAACAACCACATTAGTTACCTATTAATCATATTTTACGTTGCTCTCTTATATTTTTAACCTTTTCAAATGTTTAGTTTCCTGCAATAGTGTATAGTAATGCTGTGGTTGTATGTAAGTATCGCAGCACAAGAACATTTTTTTTTATATAATGATTATTAGCTTCAAGTACGGTGTATGCAATTTATTTATTAGGAGTAAATAAATAAATTAATAACTCCAGATAGCCTGGTAAATGTTTGTAATTTGCAATAGCCCAAAAGCGTTGAGTAGATCGTAAGGTTAAATTCGGCCACATTAAACTGCTTAAGTAATCCTTGCACTAATCTCCGGTTTAGTAGAGGTTAACAAGTATTAGTTGTTAGAATCGGGCAATGAGTTAATGGACTTAGATAATCTTTTGTGAATTACAATAAACTGGTTGATAAAGGTTCCAGCACAGATAACCGTTCTAGTTATCTGTCACAGTCCACTGTTGAACTCAGTTTGAAAAGGTGTGTTGAATTAGCATAAAACACTATTACTCGTACAAATCTTTGTACCTAATTTAGAAAATATTGGTCGTTTTATTCTCAGAACACACGAAATAAGTATAATTATGACAAATCTTTTGTTTAGTAGCCCAGTCACTTTCTGGCATTTTTATTTGGTACAGGAAAATACATTAGCGAAAAATAGCAAGAGTGATTCAATAAATTATTCAGAACAATAAAATAGAATGCCAAAGTGAACTCGAATTTATTCTATTGTTTCTCGGTAGAGTGAGCTCAATGCGTGGTCGACTGTACCGGGTGCATTGCAGATCAATCTTTAAGACAGCCTGAGTGATGCGAGTCTCTTAATGTTCGTAATAGGAACCTCTTAGCTTTTGTATTAATGGAGTTAGACTTCATGGTATAGTCATTAGCTGGTAATGGATTATTGATAAATTCATCATCTGTCTAGCCTTTTCCCAACTATATTGGTCATATCTAGTCAAACCAGATTTAGCTGAATACCAGTAGGTATTCTACGAAGAGCGGCTGCCTACCAGACCTCCACATCCCATTAACTGGGTAACACGGTACTTTATGGCAAGACTGGAGTCAGATTAACTGGCTTCTAACTGTCCGTAACGACTGCCAAAGATCTACAAATGACAGACGGGACCAACAGCTTAACGTGCTTTCCGAGGCAAGGAGGAAACTCGGTATGTTAAGATGGTCACCCATCCACTGATCAACCTTGGCAAGCATTGCTTAACCTTGAAGTTGAAGATCGGCTGTTATTATCTAGCCACGAGCTCCTCAATTCAGCTCCTATTCGTTCTAGTTAAAGTTTAGAAAACGTTATAGTTAGAACGTTTCATCTTTTTCACACATTTATCCGTCGATTCTTTGGTCTTACAGGTCTTACAAAAAAAAAAAAAATCGATAGCTGCCCTTTAAAGGGAGTAGAGGGGGTGTTACAGTTTGTAGGGGAAAGCACTAAGTAGCTTAATTCCAAGGTACTAATAATAGAAATTGAAAATTTGTATGAATGGATGGAAGATGTTATGTTCTCATCGACAACAGAGGGTAGGCCTCTGTTCGTTGGGACAATACTTTTTCTTTTTTTAAGGATGTGAAATCATCAAATGACTCCTTCCGCTTTGGGTGAAACAGAAGGGAGTGTCAGACTCTTACTGACTAAAACCCATCCGTGTTCCTCCTAGTGCCTTTTGCGTTCCAGGGTACGGTGCCTCTTTCGAACGAAGTCCGCAGCCCCAGCAGGCACTGGCCCTAGCGGGCCCCGTCTTCGTTGGGACAATACTGGCTAGCGATAGATGTTTAATCTTCACCAAATCACTGTTACTGTCAATAAGACTGCCCCTACTATTTCAAGGCTTCTATCGTACGTCGTATCGTTACGGTGAAAATCATCATCATCCGAAAGACGTCCACAGCTGGACATAGGCCTCCCCCAAGCGTTGCCACAACGACCGGTCCTGCGCGCCTCGCATCCATCGGCTACCCGCGACCTTCACCAGGTCATCGGTCCACCTTGTGGGAGGCCTTCCAACGTTGTTTCATCCGGTACGCAGTCGCCAGTCCAGAACTTTCCGGCCCCAACGACCTGATTCTGCGAGCAATGTGTGAAAATATAAAGAGAGAAAGTTCAAAGAGTATTTCTACTCTATCCCTGATTTACGTCCTTCTTTAGCGTTCTGTCGCACAGAGAACACTTCCATTCAGCGTCCTCAGACTGACTGCAAGCTACGTCACAGCGCAGTCCTTCCGTTTCTCCTAGAGTTACACACCACATGTCCACATCATATCGGTATCAGTAACACGATACGTTGCATCACGCGGTGTCATTTGCAGGTGCCGAGGTTGACTACTTGAGCTAGAATCTAGATTGTCTTGTTTTGTTGTTTCAATTGCTTCACAGACAAACACATACCTACTTAAAGAATTTTAACTCGCCTTTTTACATGAACTTTATCTTCACTAATAGCTGACCTGCGCATCTTCATCTGCGACACTATTTTCATGAATACTTCGCTCCTATTAGTTGTAGCGTGATGTTATATAGCCTAGCGAGAGAAAAGCCTAGCAAGAGCAAGGAAAACTAAAAGAATGTTTCAATTCGAACCAGTAGTTCTTGAGATTAGCGCGTTTAAACAAACAAACAAATTCTCTACAATGTTAGTATATATTATACTTTATTAAACACAATTCAGTTCCAAATATCGAGCATTAAAAGCATACAATCGAATAAGTAAACACGAGTCGAGTTAAGGCTGTCACAGAAAGGCGTGACGCGACAATGCGACAAAGATGCTGCAGCCCTTTTTCATAGATATGATTAGGTAGTAGAACATACATACTTTTCCTATAGCATGTAGGTAACTTGCAAAGATCCTTAGCTCGATTGTGAAATTGAAAAACGTGTTGTCGCATCGCGCCTATCTGTGGGAGGCTTTATGAAGACGTCAAAACAAAACGTAATATATTTCTTAACAATCAAATTATTCGAGTTGGTTCGCAATTAAATTTAAATACGAGTATGGAATGGACGGACAGACAATCGGTGTTTGTATGTTATATAAATTTTAACAATAACGATTCGACTGTGTATTTAAGTATGTAATAATTATTTTAAATTTATGTATATTGCGGTCATTGTTGGACAGATGTTGCTTAAATACAACCGGTGTGCTTCCGATTAAGAATTACAACATTACTTGGTTCGTTCACTAGTAGTTAGACGCGTTTTATAAAACGTTACGGTGTGCAACGTTTTATAAAACGCGTTCACGGTACACTGCGTTGCTGATCAGGCAAGAGTTTCTATATCAATACAGGTAGAAAGGATAAGGTCGCTTTTTAGGGTTCCGTACCGAAAGGGTTACCAACAGAACCCTATTACTAAGCCTCCGCTGTCCGTCCGTCCGTCTTTCTGTCAGCGGGCTGTATCTCAAAAACAGTAATAGGTAGACGGTTGAAATTTTCAGAGATTGTGCATTTCTATTGCCGCTCAAGAAATAATAAAACTTAAGGTTTATGGCAAGGAATCCTTCATGTGCGAATCCGACTCGCACTTGGCCGTTTTTTTTTTGCATTCGTCTCTTTTTTACATTAAAAAATAAATACATAAAAATCGTTTATTTTCAGTCCATAGCCTCAAAAACCAAAAACGTCCGATTACACACAAAGGCAAAATAAATTGGCCATGTTTTAACCTAACCAAAATCATACCCCGAAAAACTTTTAACTTTAAAATTACACTACAAAAACATAATTTTCCTCCTTTGTTGCTTTGAATTCTGGAACATAACCACAAGAAATTCTGTAGGCATAATTTTAAAGGTACAGTCAACCACACTTAAAAGTCATACTTTAAATACTAAAATCACCCTGACAGCTTCAAATAAAGGCACAGTCAATGGTAAATTGTTGACATGAATGTATGTTTGATTGTACCTTACCTTCCTACCTGCTTGTATTGCGTGATCCCTAACAAAGAAAACCGAAATGGTAACAAAGAAGTCGAATAAATTTCAGTTGATTGACAAAACAATTACTTAAATTAAAAACGATGTTCACGCGAGCCCGCATTGAATATAAATTGCTAGCACAGGAATAATTACGACTTTAGCAATCTTCTTGATCTATATTAAACCTTATTCTAAGATATTCGCGTTTAATTACATAAGAATATGCATGAGAGAATTGGGTATTTGACTACCATCAAAAATCTAAATGAAATATTTTTAAAAGATATTACCAAAATTGTTAAATTTGTGAAAAACATATTAAAATCGGTAACTGCAGTCCACTGCTGAACATAAGTTTTCCAATAGCACTCCATCCAACTTCTTTCCACGGTTTGTTCCGGTCAGGTCCAAATATTATTATAAGTACCTTTAATTTACGAAATAACCTACCTATAATTTATATGTAAGTCATGCTCAAATAACCATAACAAAGAAGAGACAAAGGGGTGCAAAGCTTCCCAATCAAGTAAAGTTATAAATATAGATACTACCTATCTAATGAAAACAAGCTCTTCCCAGACAGAATCCTTAAACACTCGAAAGACTCCAGAAAGTTCTATCAAGTTTTATTTGCGTTACCCAGAAATCGAATCCGAATCCCCCGTTGCAACGCCGGTATGTAAACAGGGAAACGCAGCGATCGATATGGCGGGGTAAACACGGCGGTTGCCATGGAAACGCGCCGGGAGTTTCGTCACTTCCGCCCCTTCGCCCCCTCGGCCACCCGCCGCCCCCGGGGGCGCTGTCCGCGGCAGGCTTTGTGTCGTACCACAGGGACGGCACAGCAAGTTAAATTGGCCCCGTCCTTGAATTAATGGTTATTTCGATGCAAGTCTGGACCTGTGCATATAACGAGATTTGACTATCAAAGCCTCGTGGAAAATTCTGACATGCAGTCGGTGTTGCGTTTTGTTTTTGTTTTTTGTTAGGCCATATTCACGTTTATGTCGGACTGGCGGGCTGCGTCATTGGAAACGAACTGTAATTTGGACAGCACTTAAACAAATTTAGAGCCGAAAAATAGTCATAGCATTGCAGAACTCACCATGTCTTTCACAAAAAGTACAGTTAAAAGAATGCAAATTGGTTCAACAAAGCCCACAGCATCTGGCGTGCAGAAAAACAATACCCAACAGCACATGTAATTATTTAAATATTCGTTACCTTTGTTTCCTTTAAGCAGACTTGTTTTACTGCACTACAGTGTATATAGCCCGGAAATTTTCAATGCTTCGGCGAATTTTAAATTGTTTATTATCAACTGACGGCCAATTATTTAAGCTGAGATAATTAGTCTTTTGTCAAAGCATCGGCATTTGAACAAAATGGGGCTGATGAAGAGCGGGGGAGCCAAACGGTTTGAGTTTTTTTTTTATGGAAGTGACAAATGGAATTTTGAGAATTTAAGCTGGGAGAAATCATCTCCAGTGTGTCCTTAGCACATACATCAGGTGAAACGAAAACATAGATGCCGCCGTCGAATTTTGTCACTTCAACTTTTTTGCACCGCAATAAATAAAAAGTTTGATTAACCTTTGTTATGGGAGAGACTAGCAGAAACGCTTTATGTTGTATATAAGACGTTTTAGAACTATACATATGTTTTGCTAGTGGTTGGAGAATGAGAGTGCCACGGGGATGCCTTGGTCTGTAAATCTGCAATTGAAGAGGCCGTTTATGCTTCACTCGAATACAATTCGTAGACATGATTTATTCTGTGAAAAAATTAAGAACCGTTTTTACAATGTTTGTAAAATATCCAATAATTTACAAAATACAAGTTCGTGTGCAAACGCCCTAAGGCTGACAATATTCCGAACACCATACAACATAATGAACCAAACCGATTTCCTTCCAGTAAATGATAATTTCCCATAATTATGTTAATATTAATAACAAAAGCCATACGAAAAAGGGAGGTAATGCCCCTAGGATACGCGCGGCGGGGTTGCTGACCGCAAAACAACCCTTACCGACCGGCACCGTTTGCCTGTCTGGTTGGCTACGACTTGATTTAATGTGACACAGACGTATCCGAGCACCCAACCCAGGAGCTCGTGCCTAGATGAGGAGCTTGTGGCTAGATAATAACAGCCGCACGGGTCGATCTTCAAGGTTAAGCAACGCTTGCCAAGGTTGATCTGTGGATGGGTGACCATCTTAACATACCGAGTTTCCTCCGTGCCTTGGAAAGCACGTTAAGCCGTTGGTCCCGGCTGTCATTTGTAGATCTTCGGCAGTCGGTACGAATTGTCAGAAGCCAGTTAATCTGACTCCAGTCTTGCCATGAAGTACCGTGTTACCCAGTTAATGGGTTGTAGAGGTCTGGTAGGTAGCCGCTCGGCGTAAAATACTGGTATTCAGCTAAATCCGGTTTGACTGGAAGCCGACCCCAATATAGTTGGGAAAAGGCTAGGCAGATGATGATGATGATGAGACGTATCAGAGCACCTTAGTAAGTACCTATAGATACATATTATGTACCTACTAGCTTTTGCCCGCGACTTCGTACGCGCGTATCCCGTTTTTTCTCGTTCCCGTAGGAATTTCGGGAAATCCTCTCCAAGTGCTCCTCTTCAAGGAACCTACATGCCAAATTATCAGCTTTCTACGACCAGTAGTTTCGGCTGTGCGTTTTGACAGTCACGAAATCAGTCAGTAACGGAAGAATTTTGTGGCTCTCGTCACAAAATGACCACTTCTCAAAATGACTACAGGTAGCAAAATGTCCCTTTCTCAGAATGTCCCTTTCGCGAAATGTCCCTTTCACAGAGTGTCGAATGAGAATGTGTTAAAGCTCCCACAGACAGGCGCGATGCTACAAAGCAAAAACACGTTTTCATGTTTGTAAAAAATAACTTTACTTGATCTGGAGTCTTAAGTTAATCAGGGGTGAAACTTACATATTTCTCTCTAATGAAATAGTAATTAATAAAGAATACCACTAATTAGCAACTAATAAAATATGAAACTACTCTAAATAATAAAATTCTCGTATGTATAAAGCATTGAAACACGGATCATCTGTGAGTCTGAAAACATTTGCAAGGAAACTTTTGGGCCATAAACATAAGTTTTAGTTGTAAGAAAGTACGTGAGATGCATAGAAAGTGTGTCTGAGAATTATGATCCTTAATAAATATGTTTTTTTGAAGATGTTAGCACTTATGTAAGTGAAATGTTTTCCTTTTTGCTTGTTTCTATGTAGAGAAGGAACTGTTATGGACTCTCTTTCTCAAATATCGTTAACAAATCTTAGTTTATGTTTATTACTTGTACCTGTCAGTTATGTGACAGCAAATATATTTTTGAGTTCCGCATCCGATGGGTAACCAACGGAACCCTATTACTAAGCCTCCGCTGTCCATCTGTATCATAAGAACCGTAATAGGAAGACATTTGAAATTTTCAGTGTATGTATTACTATTGCAGCTAAAACAACAAATAATTAAAAATTAAATGATACACGAAAGGGGTCTCCCAGATACAAGAAATGAGTTTTTTTTTTCGGCTTTTCGTGTGAGAGTCCCGACTCGCACTTGGCCGGTTTTTTCTTTCTTTCATTAGTTCTAGGTCGCGATTTCAAACAAAAATAGACACGTTAGTTAGTTTCCCCAGTAATTGCTACAGTATACAACAACTTGCTCGTGTGGAGCAAGAAAATGATTATGATGATCTATGAAATCGCGATGTCGCATTGTCGTGTTAAACCTGTCTGCGGGAGCATTAATTCAAAGTGAAAATTTTAAATCATCAAACGCCCGCCAGTTCGAATAAAAAACCACATGCAGAATGAGTTAAATACTATAAATTAAATTTATAATATTAACGAACAAACCAACACTTAGAAATACAATTAATCGAATCTGATGAATTCCTTTAATTTTATCCGAAACCGCGAACAATGTGAAGAGGGCACAATGAAGCGAATAATAATTTTAACCAATTAAATACGAGGTATAACGACAAATTAAAATGAAATTAAAGTTACTAGGAAAAACGGATGCTTATCTACCTGTCGTGTAGAAGTTAGTTCTAGAGGCATGATAATCATCATCAGCAGAAAGATTGGGGGAGGCCTATGTCCACTACAGGACATAGGCCTCCCCCAAGATGGGGGGTTGATAATAATGATAATACTTACCGCAAATTTAGTGATTCAATAAAAACTATCGCGTTTGAAGAAAGGTCTCCCTTTATACCGCTATCCAAATAAATGTTTTATCCGGATTAGCCGGTACTTACCTGAAACAAAAACACAAATAGATTAGTTAAATGAATTAATATTAAAACTATCTACTAACGAAGAATATCACATCAGATAGCACACATTTCTATAAGTAGTCGCGAAGGAGTAGAATTCCCTGCCGGAGTCCGTGTTTCCTGATAGCTACAACCTGGGAGTCTTTAAGTCAAGAGTGAATAGGTTACTTCTAGGCAAGCGTGCTCCATCTTCGACCACATCATCACTTACCAACTGGTGAGATAGTGGCCAAACGCGTGTCTATCAATGGTAAAAAAAACATAGTCGCGCTTTACATATCTGCTGGGGACTTTACTTAGGTATTAGTACCAAGATATAGTATGAATAATTTCTTGCATGTATATTCTGAAAGTTACTTCATACGTAATGGTCAGTTTTTAGCCATTCAAATTACAAGGCAAAATTGGTATGATCTAGGCCAGTCAATTTCAGTCCTTTCATGTCACAAATATTCGCAGGACAACCGAGAACATTTCCTCTTGAGAAACCCTTAATCATAACACAACACGCCATGTTATTTTAGTTCAATACGAATTCGGGCCCAAATTCAAACAGAAACGTTGGGCCACTGGTAACCCCCCAAAACAAAGACCTTTTGGTACAATAAACCCTCCTTTGGGACCCTTTATTTCTCTGTTGCAGGGGTTCTATAAGACCCATCTGATAAAAGTGTTTGGTTAAAAACCTTTATAATTTTGAATATAAAGTTGCTGATTTTGAGATAATAATGTGTGTAGGACAGATTAGTATAATATGGCTATTGTATTCTTAGTGGTTTATTATTTTTGAAGTGTTAAATTGGTTCTAAAATTCAAGCGTGTTTCTAGGATTTGGTAACAGTGTAGCAACGTTTGAAATGAAATCTCTTTGTTTGTTTAGCTAATCAGATTTCTAGACTCCTTTCAGTCATTTGACATAATTAGTCTGAGTTTTTAACATTGTGGGTAGTTATGAATGTCATATTTAGAGGTAGAATCAAAATATCTGCCATCTACTGTGACGTGCCGTGTCGTTGCCAACATGAATGTATTGAGAATAACGAATAACGGGACCAAATGGCAAGTATGCCGCATCGAACTAAAAAAAAATCACACAAATCGAATCAGAGACCTTGGAGTAATCGGTGTACATACATTAAAAAAAAAAAACATACTCGCCGAATTGAGAACCTCCTCCTTTTTTGGAAGTCGGTTAAAAAGGGTTAGTGTGATTCGTACTATATATCTCTGTCTCTCTCTTATGACGAAGTAATGTCAGATCATCGTAGGGCTGTGTTCCGGTATTTCCACTGGCATCAAAAGCGTTCCAAAAATTTGCCAAAAGATTTGCCACTTCACAAATACCTACTGAGAGCCATTCCACTCATTTTTAAACAACGTTCGCAATCGCATCTCAGCTGCAATCTGTCATCAAAATTATGTTTTTCATACATTATTGACAGATTGCGAACGTTCTCCAAATACATTCCTGAACTGTCAATACGAACACATCATTAGTCTTAACAGCAAAACTTTTAAAAGCTAACATCGTTACAGCAACAAACTCGCGAGGTGTTACGGTAACAGTTCTGTTGCGCGCTTGTCATTCCGAGTTCGCGCCGGGTGATAATTGGATGAAATCTCTTAGAAGCTAAGGGATCCGTTTCCTCTTTGTTAGGTAAAGATTGCTACGATTTGTTGTATATGTAGGTATATTGTACGTTTATAGTGTTGCAGCTAGAATAATTGGATTGGATTTTTATGAGATTGTTCTTAAAATACTCATATTTTGTCGTATTATTCCTTGTCTAAGTCCAAAATGAACGACATTCTAAAAATTGTTAAAACTCTCATATGTACAATTAGTTCACTTGACAAGTGTCAAATAGTCAATCAAATAATTTAGCACTCAAAAATAGCGATCGTTGATGAGAAAGTCGTGAGGTAAAGTTTCAGACATAATAATGTCTTCATGAAAACTCACAACAATCCCATACACAAAGTCGTTAAATCGTATCATATTTACTGAAAAACTGTTTCCACTCTATCACTCTTTCTTTTCCATATTCAGCGTTCCGACCCCCAAATGTATTGGTAGGTACCAATTCATTTGGGGGTCGGAACGCTTTGCTTCTTCAACAACGATCTTCTTCTATACTCATCTGTGAGTTGTCAACACAGAAGTCACGGTTTTCTAGACAATATGATTCTTTAATAAATATCAACACATCGTTTCATTGATCTTCACACACTCATATAGCACATCCACATTCATACTCTATCATAAGACACACCTTACAAATGAAAATAAATAACTTAAATTCTAATTCGACATAAAATTAATACTATATTGTTCTACATTATTACTTAATTCAAAGGACGCCGTTTGAAGGTCATAACAACCTAATGTTTACCATATTAATGTCATTAGCGAAAAATGTACGAAAACATGAAATATATTTCCCTAGAGCTTGTTAACTTTAATTAAAACGAAACGAGTTAACAAAAATTAGTTCAGCCTTTGACCTAAAAATCGTTGTTAAAATCGGTTAATTTAAACATTAACGTTTCTTAATTAGATGTATGTTTTATTTATTTTTGCTTTAACTTATAAAATTAGAGTAAACATCTAACTTTGCATAAGCATCAGTTGTAACTAATTTTTCCGCTGATTAATATTTTCATTTCTAGAGTAATGTTAACAATCATGATGTGTCTTTTTAGGGTTAACATAAGAATAAGCATACTCAGCCTATAATGTTCCCACTGCTGGGACAGAGGCCTCCTCTCAGTGAGAGGGAGTGGGCCGCAATCCACTACGCGGGCCCAATGCGAGTTTATCTCACAAGTCTTCGAATTTTAGGTACTAGGACATGGCGGTTTCCTCACGGTGTTTTCCTTTACCGTTTTGAAAGCAGTGGTGATGAAATAATTTACACAAATTAAAGCGCCTGCCTGGGTTCGGACCTAGGACCTACAACTCGTAAGTCGCAGCCATTATCACCGGGCCACCACTGCACTGCTGCTTTTAAGGTTCCGTACCTCAAAAGGAAAAAAACGGAACCCTTATAGGATCGCTTTGTTGTCCGTCCGTCTGTCTGTCAAGACCCTTTATTTATTTAAAAACTCAGTTTAAAAATAAATTGCAACTAAAAATTTACTTAAGTACAACACTATCGATTATTAAATCAATTGAACCATTAGGTTAAGTAGCAGTTTATTTGATTAATATGTGTTTGTGTAAAACTCCCTAAACCTTTCTAGTATAATTTACGCAATCGATCGCAATCCCTTTTATTTCGTCAATACGTTGTCGAGTAGACAAATTTTAGACATAGAAGAAATGGATTAAAAATTAAATTCAGCTGTCATTGAAACTGTGATGTCATGCAATTAGGGTGAAGTACAATCAAGAACAGTTATATTTAAGGTCACCTGTAGCCCCACTACTGGGCAGATTCCACCCCTTATTTTGTCAGCTAACTACAGAACACACCATAATAATCTTTGAAATTCGTAACAATTCATAATTTACGTGTGATTTTGACTGTACCTACAAAAAAACGCTACCTGCTAAACTGGATGGTGGCCACAAAAATCACCACAACTTTGATAAGTGGTCCCGTGAGGATCGTAACTCGGTGAAACAGGTAAGGCATATAAAAGCCCCTTAGCCAATGGGAATGGACATACCAAAACGGTAACGCAAAAATACATAAGTACCTATAGGAGATTTAGATGTTTGGGTATAAATAAGGAGCTCGTGGCTAAATAGTAACAGCTGCACGGGTCGATCTTCAAGGTTAAGTAACGCTTGCCGAGGTCAGTCTGTTGAAGGGTACCCATTTTAACATTTATGGAGATTCCTCCGTGCCTCGGAAAGCACGCTAAGCCGTTGGTACCGGCTGTCATTTGCAGATCTTTGGCAGTCGTTACAGATTGTCAGAAGCCAGAAAATTTTACAAGTCTTGTCAATAATAGTTACCCAGTTACTGGGTTGTGGAGTCACGTAAAATACTGGTATTCAGCTGAGTCCGGTGTGACTGGAAACCGACCGCAATATAGTTGGGAAAAGTCTCGGCTATGATGCGATGTTTGGGTGTACATAGTACATATTCATCATCATCATATCAACCGAAAGACGTCCACTGCTGGACATAGGCCTCCCCCAAGCGTCGGCACAGCGACCAATCCTACACGTCCCGCATCCATCGGCAACAACAACAACATAGTATTATGATGTGCACATTTTTAAATAGCGTTCGCAACGCAGTCGCGAACCGATAAAACACTGTTAATTTATTTCCTATAATTTTGACAAGATTTTGATATTATTATGTCGCCGAGTTGACATTGCGACTTGAATTTGAAAGCTTTTAAGTACGAGAAATGGCCTCCCATTTTTTTTATCAATCAATAGATAACAGTAGATATTCTATCTGTCAGCGATAAGACCGCCATTGTACTTGCCCATAGAATTTGGGTTCTGTAACTATGAGCGTTGTCTAACTAAGTCGCTGTACAATAAGCATATTATTATAATTTATTATTTTCTATCACTCGAGCATTACAGCAGGTTTGTTTAATCTTATACTAATATATAAAGCTAAAGAGTTTCGTTTTCTTGAACGTGCTAATCTCAGGAACTATTGGTACGATTTGAAATTCTGTCAGTGTTAGATAGCCCATTTATCGAGGAAGGCTATAGGCTATATATCATCACGATAAGACCAATAGGAGCGGAGCAGTAATGAAAATTGTGACGCAGATGAAGTTGTGCGGGTCAACTAGTTGTTAATGAATGCCTAACGTACTAAGGTTATTTCACTACTAGCTGATCCGCTCAACTGCGTCATATTTTGACGTGATGTATTATGAATGTCTTCTTATAAATCCATGAACACGGGCTGCATGCACGAAAATATGTCCCGGTCACGTTCCGCACGATCAATTGTTTTCTTATGACGTTGTCACGTAAAATTATCGTTCGTATACCAACTTTACAGACAACCAAATTTTTAATTAATGCTCCGCTCCTATTGGTCGTAGCGTGATGTTATGTAGCCTATAGCCTTCCTCGGTAAATGGGCTATCCAGCACTAAAACATTTTTGATTAACGCGTTCAACCAAACACTTCAGCAAGCACAACATTATAAAATTAGTATAGATTCTATCTTATCAGTCAAGCATTTACCTAATGTATTAAGTTATCTAATTTGGATTTGTGGTAAAGAGTATTTCAGAGAAGAATAATGCTTCTTCGGAGTCAAATTCACACCAACCTTATAGAGGCTTCTCACCGAATTAAAGCATATTACCAATCAAGGCTTCCTCAATACAATCAAAATTTCCTTTCACTCCAAGAGAAACAGTCAATAAACCCTTAATTCCCACACTGTCACGAAAATTGACGCAACGGAGCAAATTCGTCAAAACTCAGTCAACAAGACGGTACGAACGGGAGACTTTATGCAAATGTGCGCACACACTACGCGAGTCTTAATTATGGATGATAATTAATTACATTAGCAGTTTAAACTCTGGGCTGTTAATTTACATTGTACGTACGTGTGACAAATCCTGAACTATTGTGTTAGGAGTTTGACAGCGTTGCGTTACGTCACGCCGGAATTGCGTTAAATTATTCAGATTGCCGGTGAGAATAGCGTTGTTAACGTTATTAGATGAACTGAAAGTAGTTTTTGGTTACATGAATTTTGGATTTAGTGGTCATGTTTGTAAAAGTTTTGGTATTATTTTAAATTAGCTTTAGCCTGCGGTGGCCCGCGTTAATATAGATTTTCGAAAAAAAGTAGTTTTTAACCGTCTTCTGTCTGTATATATAATATGGTTCAGCGGTTTAGGCGTGATAGCGTTAACAAACAAAATCAGTTTGGCATAAAAGGAAAACAGTATTGATGTTTTTTTCACTGAAAACTATTTAGTTAAAAACGCTTGCCGACATATAAAAAATATTATTTAAACAAACAATAAAAACCTACACTTTAGTAAAAGCGACTTAAAAGCATCTGTTTTGTGTTAAAGGCAAGTACATAGGTAAAAAATAAAGGCACTCCCGCGCAAAACGTGATATACGTAGCAAGTACTTGAAAATAAGTGGATACAAGCTACTGTCTGTACTGTTTGAAGTGTTGTTTTAAAAAAAAAATTCTCTAGAAACACGTTAGAAAAAAGCTTCTTTTAGTTCGTGGGTTTTCAAGTACCTCCTCTTTTTTTTACAAAAATAGCTGTCGCTTTAAATACATTTTTACGATTATCTCACGCAACAGTAAATTTCTGTTACATTTTTTCGAGAATCATCCCTTTATGTCCATATTAGTGGGAGCGAGCTTTCTTAGCTTATTCTCGGCTTTGTTTTTAATAACATAAAAGAAAATTGAGTTATATCAAAATAAAGGCAACTCAACTGTACAAAAAACCTCATCTCCGTCTAACCATCTAAACAATATTTTAATTCTGAAAGGGTAAACAATATTTTTGCGGAAGGTTACCGACAGTGGATTAGGGATTCGTGAATTGTGGTGGCGTTTAAGAAAATATTATTAATATAAAGTAAATTACGTTATGATAACACGCTGTAAACAAGGTTTTTTTGGCTTTCTTTTAAGTAGGCTTGCAATTTCTGGCATAAAAGAGCACATCAAAATAATAAGACAAAATTTGTTAATGCAAATCTTCATTAAATAATATCTTTAAAGCGAAGGCAAATGCATTTTATTTCGAAAATTCATTTAAAATTGCATTTCAAACCAAACGTCATAGCCAGCAACCGAAGCATTGCATTGCCGCGGTTTTCTATAACGCGTCCGTTGCGACCGCATCCGTGTCCGAAAAGAGAATTAAATCCGTACGGATTTTAAAGCATTAAATTCAATTCCGATTCGCGGAATCGACCCGTGTGTGCTTTGATATTCTCTTGGAATGAAAAGTTTTGGACAGGATCCGTGATCCGGTTATCCGTGTTCGTGGAATTGTAGGTGGATCAAAAGTGACGTTCTGTTTTTGGGGTTGCCATAAAAATGTGTAAATATTTTCCGGAGCCGGCTCCACATAACATAGTGATAAACATATATTCGTACAACCACTGTAAGCTTAGAATTTTCATCTTTCATGAGCGTTTATTTGGTCTACCTGAAGTTCTAGACTAGGCTATTTATTACAAAACAAACCTATTTTTATCTGTAAGCGCCATCACAAAGACAAACAGAAGATTGAGAAACACAGGTACTTAGCTCACTTTGACTCATACAACGCAATAAGAATTTATAGAATTGCTCAAAGATCCTCACATTACGCGAAGACAAAAGAAGACTCGGGTTCCGACGTTCTTTCGAGTGCTTTAGAACGGAGCGAACGATATCTGAAACTTGAACACTATTGTCTGCAGAACAGAATTTATCTCTCGAATAAAATGTATCTTGAAATCGATTCATTAACGAACAAGGTTTATAATCTTATTTGTTTAAAGTCTAGACGCTTCTACGACAACAGTTGACGATCCTTTTGAGTTTTACGCGAAGTACCAAATGAAATTTTAGTCTGTTTACAGCAGACTACGTTGTCAATGTTGATCGAAATCTGGTGAATAGTAAAGTTGTACATTAAAGGTCGCAGTCTGTCTATACATTTTATTAATTACTTTATGTGCGTGTGTCTCCAACATCGCTTAAGTAATTACGCTAATTATTGTGTACTCTGTAGATTTATGCCTTCATAAATCTACTGTGAGCGTCTATTTTTCGAAATATATTCGAGCCCGAAAGACTAGATTTGAACTATATGGCTTAACCGTTAGTTGTACCTACGGGAAAAACTGTCTTCTAAATCAAACATGTTAGTGAAATTCGGTATTATTACGACACAAATGGAAAGAAAAAATATTCCCTGCAGTCGCAGAATCCAAAGCTATTTAACTACAAGAAACATGCTACAGAATACCTAGGTATTTCTCCATACGATTCCCACATCCCAAGTTCCAACTTTTATTGTGTAAAACAAGCCAACAGTATTAAATTCATATTACGGAAACTTTGTTGTTTCCGCAAAGGCAGCCGCTTTCGCGCCTACAGCGAAAATTAAACATGTTAGCTGTCAAATTTATCTGTAGCTCGCAAAATATTTATTTGATCCGGGCAGTCACGTAATCAACGGACGTTGTATAATAACATGGAACGGAGAATAAATCCTGAACACTTCCTTTTCAAGAAGAAGTAGGTATTGGAAAATTTATTTTTAGTTATCACATTCGTTTTACTGGCTATCTTATTGTGGATTGTCATACGGGTGAAGGAAATGTAATGGAATGTCACGTTGACAGGTTGAAATTAAGTTCATAAATTAATTGGCGAGCGTGTCTGTGGATGAAGTTTAGAGGAACTCCGTGGACCGTGCTCACCACTGTCTCACCTGATGGGAAGCGATGATGTGGCCGACGATGGCTTAGGCTTGCCTAAAAGAAACTTATTTACTCTTGATTGACTTTGCGACTCCCTTCCTTCCCTCCTTAAAGGTTTTATAACGAACTAACTATTAGACGATCTACTTTAAATTTCAAGAGCTTAAAGCTATGGATTTTAGGGTTATTAAATTATCAAATGAACGATTGAAAAAATTCATAACCCAGAAGATTGAAAACCAACAGAGTTTCGACAAACGAAAACTTTTCAAAAGAGCCCCGAAAAGTGTATGGAAATGAAAAAATGTCTGATTCAACGCATCACGCCACAAAATCGTTGCACTGAAGCCGGCTAGAGGGAGGAACGATAGCTTGCCTTTCAACCATATTTGAATAACTCTCGGAAACCACGAACTGGAGTAAATATTGCATTTTTGACAGGAAATCGGTCTGAAAAGATGTTGTTTTTAGGTTCAGTTTTAAATTGGGAGCTTCCGACTTCTGTTTGTTCAAGGAGATTGTTTTTGGTTTACTTAGTTTGTAGTTAGTATTGGACGTTGGCTTAAAGTTAATTGCTATTAAAATTTCCTTAACGAGAGGCGATGCTTTAATTCGTCTGGCCTACGATCGGAGAATTGATGGCAATTATATTAGCCCCCCTACCAACTTCCTTAATTGATATCTTGCGGTTTTGTGATCTGGTTATAGCACCTTAGCTGCAGTCAGTAGGTATATTATGTCATCATGATGGTCTTGCTACACGTTACACAAACTTGCCCAAGCACACGCTAAGGCTCCTTAAAGGGGGACCGATGAACTGATGAAGATCGCGGGAGCTGCTGAGAGCGAGACGCACAGGACCGGTTGTTGTGTGACTCTTGGGGGAGGTCTACGTCCAGCAGTGGACGTCTTTCAATTGAAATTATGATGGGTGGTTATGGTCTCGTTTCCTTACTCCCATTTTACCTTCTTATAAAAATCTTTGATTAATGTACAAGTCAATCTGACCTTGATTAACCAAGACCTAGTTTATAATAATGAACATTACTTTGCATACGATGTTGCAACATAAACATAACGCAAGAATAGTAACAATTATTTTATTACACAATGCAAAGACCTTGGGTTTGCAATGTACGTTTTTTTGGCTGTAAAAAAAAAGTGTAAGTCAGCCATAGTGACCAGCTTTTATTTTGAACAATCGCATAGAAATATCAACTTGAACTGCTATACTTACATAACGTTAGCAAGATCAAAATGGCGTAACAGCTCTGTCGCGTATGTGTAAAAGATAGTAGGTACCAAAACAATTGAATTACTTTAGGGACGAGCGGGTCTAGAAAAGCCACTTTAGTAGAATCATATTAGGATCAAAATATTAATCGTACAACAATCTGCCAAATTTCATTTTCATCTTTATCGCTAAAGCATTAAGTTCAAGGTTGATTGAGAAAACGGCTCGCTTGATGTCCTGGCTGATTCTATTAAAGTGGCTTAAGGTGGAAGCGCCAGGGTATTCCGTGAAATTCAAATATTTTTATGTTTTTTGCAATTTGCCGGTCAGTATGAAGCTGTATTTTGAACAAAATACTGCTAAATATTTCAATTTCGCGGGCTACCCTGGCGCATCCACCTTAAGCCATTGACATAAGAAGATCTTTGACAGTAATTAGTTACTCATAAGCATAAGTCCGAAACTCTAACACACAGTTTTATCAATGTGATACCCAGTAACTGGTTTGTGTGGAGGTACTGAGCTGTATAGTGTACTATTTACGAAATAAGACTTACATGTAAGGAAAAATTGTGTAAATTCAACTGTATGATTACTCTGAAGTTAGCTCTAGTTATGACAATGGACGAGCGATCTGCGGCTGTGATGTGATCGAGGGACGGGTGAAAGGCGTTTGGACGAGTTCTGGGTGTATGAATAGAGACGTAGAGCGCATGGTTAGATACTCGATTGTGTCTCTAGAGGAAGCCGTATTTTAGTTTTGGATGCTTTTGCCACCATTTCTACGGCTTATATTTGTTTTATAATAACACTAATTCTTGCTAGACAAACGTGTTGGGTGTGAAATTAAACATTATTTACTACTAGCTTCTGCCAGTGGCTTGTCCCGCGTTGAAATTATTCCAAGGGAACATATTCCCGATATAAAGCGTAACCTTTGTCGTTATCCAGGACATGATAAGACATCTTTCTATGTGCCAAGATTCATCCAAATCCGTTTAACCGTAAAACCGTTAAGAGGTAACAAACAGAAAGACGAACAGATAGACAGAGTTCTTTCGCATTAGTAATATGAGTATGGAAGCATGGATTTCAAGGATCACGAACTAAATTCAACACGATATATTGAATCACGCATCTGTTACAATTGCAAGCCGTTCTAACTTTTAGGAAGATTGATAAGTGAACATGATACCTACGGATGAGTCCAAATGTTGGACATCTACGTCTTATTCATACCTTGTCTAACCGTAAAAGGAGTACGAAATAAAGTGTGCTGCTTGTTCTAATAAATCATGGTTTATTGTCACTGTAGACTTTATGAACGCTTCAAAGTGAGTGATAATTACGTAAGAAAGGCGAAAGGAGATCAGCATGACTGGCGAGATTTCAAGAGGATGATAGATAGTCACGACATCTATTTGAAGAAGGTACCAGAAGCAATTACATGCGAAGGGATCACATGCCATAAGCAAGAAGACTTCTTCAATAGACTAACTTATGTCAGCGGTTTCACACTCGTGGAAGTCGGAAATAATCCCAAGGAAGCATATTATTCTATACCTAACTGTTACCTATATTAGGTATAAAATGAAGAGTTTGTTTGTTTATTCGTTTGGTATAACGCGCAAATCTAAGAAACTACGGGTTCGAATTAAAAAAACATATACATAGTGTTGGATAGCCCATTTATCGAGGAAGGCTATAGGCTAAATAACATCTCGCTGCAACCAAAAGAGGCGGAGCATTCATTAAAAATGTGACGCAGACGAAGTTGCGCGAGTCAGCTAGTGTCTAACAAAAATTTCATTACGATGATGGACCCAGGTTAGAACTGACTCGGGAGTTGAAAATATAGCTAGTTCGTGTAAGTGGGCCTTAAAGATTAAGGCTTGCCAATGACCTTGTGCATACAAACAGAGCTAACTACACCTCTACGCGCCACTGTGCTACCCGTGTTTTTATAATAAAAATAATAGGTACATATTTTTAAAAGTAACAAAACCAAATTATTTTTTAATTTTCGTTTGCATTGCAAAGCAGTGTATATAATTATTTTTTGTCTTTTGTTAAAAAATGAAGGAGTAAAATGGTTTCATCTCAACGATTTGGAGGTGATTTGGTGTTTTTTTTTCTTAGTATGTAATACCGATACATAAATTCTGGCTAAAACAAATTACGTACCATATCATGTAGATTACTATCTATTTTTTTCAGATGTAATTTCTCAGTAAATGCCCACGAAAAACAGCTTCATCTGCACGCTTTTTTAAGCTTTTTCGAGAGAGCGGTCTTAAGAAAGTCATATAAAGTATGCCAAACCAGGAACCACTTACAACAAAATGAATAAATCCTACCAAATGGACTATTACAAAAGCTAGCACAGTTGACAGTTCGCCAGCTCATTATTGCGCATACGCAGGGTCTAGTCTACGCCTACGATTCAAGTCTTTGCGTAACTGATGACGTCATCTTTAGAAACTGTCAATTAAAAAATGTTAGGCTGTTTTGTAGTTCGTAAACTGGGCTGACACTGAGATTTCGATCTTGTGTTTGTATTGGCTTTCGCTTGGAAGTTTTTGGGGTATGTGGTTTCTGAGTCCGGAGAAGTAATATGTACATCTTAGTGTATTTTGAAATTTCGAAAAAAATAAATAAAAAATATTTATATTATTTATTTATTTATTTATTTAAGTTTTGAATTTAGCTGGGATAAAGTATCCTTATCCACAGAAACGTGTCATGTTAAAAAGGGATAACAAACCTGTGTCCCGATCCAGACCATGTTTTACAAGTTCCAAATTTCATTGGAATCCGGTCAGCCGTTGTGACATAATTAATAAGTGAAGAAAGTAAAAACAAAATTACTTCTTTGACTCTTTTGATATTATATGGAGTTGCAAAATGACCTCATCCATCATCATCTCCCTTTTCCGCCATATCACTGACACATTCTATCAAACTGTTCTTTAGTCTCTCTCTCTCTCTCTCTCTCCTTTCTATCCATCCACCGCTCTCTTTGTCTAACCTCCGACTGTGCAATTTCTCAAATTTTAACCTGTCAAAATTAAGCATTTTAGTAGGGTTTCTCAACTCAAAATTCTTAATTCAAAAACCCGCCCTTAGATCAATTTCAAAACAGAAAATCTGGTTTTAAAGCTATATCTTTACAAAAAAAGTTAATGCTTTAAAGTATTATACAATCTTAACTTTCACAATACCGTAACCAACAGTCGTAAATCCGTAGTTTCAGATCCATATTTTACTGAATAAATAAGACTACAACTTCTTTCTGTTATTTATTTACGAGGGTCATTCTGAAACTATAAATCACTACGTCAGAACAGTGCGAAGCCACTCTCACTCAACATGTGCTTACTCCAAGTGGTAGTGGGCTTTGTCTTTTACGTAACAGTGAATTCTAGACTGTGATAGACTGTTCCCAAGGTCTAGTTAACTTCGTAAACGTAACTGTCATAGGCCGTGTTTCCACTAGCAGGCGATCCGCATGCAAGTTTAATTACATTGCGGAACACAACCGGGCGACTGAGCTGATGCTACCTCGGTAGCCGACAATCTATTTCAACTTGCATACGATCTAGTTGCAATTCGAACGTGGCCCTAAGCTACATACCCAGATCTATACTTGAAATAATAATACGAGATGATTCCAATCCTTAGCCATCAATCAAGTATCGACTTTAGTTGCGTATATTTTAAGATGATTTTCAAGTTATCATTTGTATTTAGAAAAATCCTTATTAAAGGATTGCAAAGGAATTAGAACTCTGTTGTCTATAAGACAGAGCCTGTTGTTCTAAAATTTGAATAATAATCTCGATCCTGAATTCAAATATTCATGCCTTACTAGAGATTTAAAAGGTTAGTAACTAAGGATTTCCGAAAGAGGTTTACTATAGTCATTTCAAGATTAAGGTTTCACTATTACATTCCAGACGTTATTTTATGATTTTAGATGAGTTCGGCGCGTTAGGGTGAGAACAGACGAGACGATTTATGTTCGCTCGCCTGCGCTTTCAATATGTCTAGAATTTGTCGGAAATTACAAGCTGGTTCTACGCTAAAACTTATCAGGTAAATACTTAAAGGTAAATCTTTTACGGTTCTAGCAATGCGTTAGGCATTTCAATTGCTTATAGGTAAAGTTGATTGCCATCTTGCCATTACAGTTTTTTGCATTTTATAAATACTCGTATATTCATAGTTTGCATCATCCTTTTTCCAAACTAATTCACTACTACGCTCTAACTATTTTAACCGGATATACCAGTATGTTAGAGCGGCTGTCTATCGACCTCCTCCTTGGCAAGATTGGTTGTCAATATGAGTGTTTCAGAACACTGTTATTTAATGCCATTGTTCTGATGCGAAAAACGAAAGCTTACCCTGAACAACAATGACACAAATATATACGTTATAAAGATAAATTTGTAGTTTGGGTTAGGGGGCACGAAAAGTACGCCAATATTCTAGCATTCAAAAGGTTAACCTAACCGCCTGAACCTGTCTCATCTCACCAAAAATTCAAGACAACACCCTCGAAACCAATTCCGCTCAGCTCGCGAGCGTAAACCGCGTCGTGAGTACAGGCTCTTATCGTAAATCAAATATTCATATCTGAGCAAACCGAATTTGGTATAAATCTTAACGTAAGTTAGCCAGTTTGTAAGTTTAATACGTCGTTCGTAGACAGCTCTTGGGATTAATTTTTAATAAGTTCGCTTGTCTGAGCTTATTACACGGTTGTGTTATGTTTTAGCGCTATCGTGGTGCCCATGGGATGGTTGTAGATCGAGTTTGGAGCTCAAAGCTGGACTTTTTAGGTTTAGAACGTAATTATGAAAAACGGAATCCTTACAGGGCCTCAAGTCTGCTAATACAATAGTGTTAAAATAGTCTATCATTGATTTCATAATTGTGGATTTTGACAAGTTTGGTAATCTACTAATACAAAAGCGTCATTTCATAATGACGTTTTTGTAGTAGATTACCAAACTAAAATTCAATTAAAAATAAAATTAAATTTTTCTTTCAATTAAGTGTCAGTGGTTGACCATTGGGAAGTCATCTTCCCAATGGTCAACCACTGACACTTACACAAGCAGTACAGTCTGTGACCAACATTACCCAATCTACTTGACTATTATTCGCTCATAGTCAAGCGGGTTAGATAATGTTGGTCACATACCCTACATAGTTTACTTTTAAGATTATCTACAGGAAAACCAAAGTCGAAGTCTACGAATAATAATGTGTTCTGGGTAAGCTCACTTCATCGTCGACTTTGTCTCTGTCACCTCTGACCTACACTAGAGTCAAGAGCAAACCCAACTTAATCAACATATCAGCCGAAAAACGTCCACTGTTGGACATCTCCAAAATTTTGGGGGGTTTTGCCATAATCGTCACGCTGGCAGGCGGGTTGGCGATCGAAGCGTATGGTTACCCAACTTAATAAAAAAGATTGTGCTTAACTTGAATTTGGCTGATTTTTGAGGGTTAGACTGGCTGACAAAATTTTTTAAGTTTTGTATAATGAACACTGAAAACAACCATGTAATTTGATAAGTTAGAAAATTTATTTCACAAAATACTCCAATTATTATTATTAAGAACATAACTAGATTGAATAACTTCGCTCTTATTACCCGACTATGCCAAAGCCAAAAGAGGGTTATGATTTTATTTTCATTAATAATAAAGGCGAGTAGATACCTCTGCATTTTCATCTCAAAATATTAATATCAAGCTTTACGTGGCTAGGGTTGCCATTATTTATAATTAAAAGTAAACAACAGAGCACCAACGAGATTCGATTGAAAGCATAACTCTGTCACAAGTACTATTTATTTTTCGACTGAATTCGAAAATTATAAAGTTACAACTGTCTCAATTAGCGAGCGAAACGCAAAATGTATTCTGTAACAAAGGGTTTAGAGTTTAAATTCCAAGAACTGCCAGCTCATTCATTAGTTAGTACAATCAGGGCCTAAGCAAACATCAGACCGTTGGATTTTGTTTGAATAATTATTATTTCTGTTTGAATTATCCTAAACAACGCGAGACCCGAATGGAAAATTCTTGTTCAGTGCATGAAATCTAATTAAGTACGTAGTAAACCGGTGTTTTGGCGCGTTTTCACGGGAATCAAGATATAAGAACAGCGTATTGAGTACAACTTTCATCGTTACATAATTGTTCTATTTCCGTCTCTCTCTAAAGAAGCTCGAAGTTAGTAACAACAATCGCACGGGTTGATGGGTGACCATCAATAACATACCGGGTCTCCTCCGTGCCTCACAGCAAGCCCTTGCTCCCGGATATTATTTGTAAATCTTTGACAGTCATTGCGGTAGTTCGAAGCTATAAAATCTGCCTTGCCAAGGGGTATCGTGATTCGTGATTTCATGTTAATTACTGGTTTTAGCTGCAACTGGTTAGACTTGGAGCCGCCAACCCCTACAACAGTTTGTAACCTTCAACTCAAGACTCTACTGCTGGTTTCGAGAGCTAACGTTAACAGCAGCGTTTGCGTTTGGCTGACGTCAAGCGCGGACATTTTCGACTCAGCAATATGTACAATATCATGAAGTGCTGACTAAAACGCTGACTAGCGGAGACGTGAGATTCATACATTTACTACTACGTGTGTCCTACATTGGCGACCTAGTAGACTAAAATTATTTTCAATAATGCATGTTATTGTTAAAATAGTGTTAGCCTAATAAGTAGAGTAGATACCTACTACGCTACATAATCTATTCGCAAACCGATTAACTAAGGCATAAAGCAAGATCCTCTTATTATTTATGGGAATACTTTAACTGTGCTGGATTTCCCTGCTGGAGTCTGTTTCCTCATAGCTACAACCTGGGGTTCTTTAAGTTAGGAGTGAATTGTTTACCTTTAGACAAGCGTGCTCCTTCGTCGACCATATCATCGCTTGCCACAAATTGAAATAATCGCTATGTGCGCGTCTACATAAAACAAAATGGCGTATTTTCGCTCCTGACTTACGACCTAACCGTATAAAGACAAAATGTTTGAAAACAAGCAGAAGCGAGTATATTTGTAGTTCAGATGTTAACGAATTAAATACAACAGAGACGCGCCGGTACTTATTTGTAAGTAAATAAGGGAATAAGTACGTACTGTGCGAAATGTTAGATAAAGTTACGAGTAAAACAGAATGTGAAGTTTCAGTACCGGTAAGTCTCGTGGAATAATGTCGTATGTCACTAGAAGAATTTGTTCAGCTGAAAATTCAGCATTCTTTTGTTTTGAGCTTCATATTTATGACGTGAGGAGCGATTAGACCGAAAAAGAGCTGTGTACACTAGGTCGGACGCCAGTGATAACAGAACCAGAATAACTTGGCGTTCTATTGAATACTGTCTTCTATGCTATCCAGGATAAGGGTCAGTTGAACGCAACGTGCGGTCGTCTTTATTTGGTCTGATTTTCATTTATTTATTTATGATGGGTTTGCTCTTGACTCTAGTCTATGTCAGAGATGACAGAGACAAACTCACTAATGTCATACAAAAAAGCAACAGTACCATAAAATAATAGTTCCTTAATCCCACCTCTGAACTTTTATGTGAGCAAAGTAATAAATGAAAGGTGTAAATAAATCGAGTCAATCTATCTCATCAACTCCTCATACGGTACACAGTACAGTACCTACATAAGTAGACAGTCGGAAGCCAGAAAATCTGACACCAGTCTTGCCTATATCATATTTTCGCAATTTCTTCAGAACAAATTTAAGAACGGGAAATCATCAAATGACTCCTTCTGATCTGTGCAGAGCGGAATGGAATGTCAGACTCTGACTGACTCCTAATGCCCTTTGCGTTCCAGGGCCGTGGTGACTCTTTCAAATAAATTCCGCGACCTAGGACAAGCCCCTACACCATTCCCAGTCCCAATCACTGTAGCTCCCGGAAGCTCAACGGTGGCGAGTTGGCGACCACCAGAAATACAGAATTACCATCGCTTTTATAATACATACTAACTAATATATAAAGCTGAAGAGTTTGTTTGCTTGAACGCACCAACACTACTGGTCCGATTTGAAAAACTCTTTCAGTGTTAGATAGCCCATTTATAGAGGAAGGCTATACTCGTATATATCATCACGCTAAGACCAATAGGAGCGGCGCAGACGAAGTTACGCGAGTCAACTAGTAAAACATATTAGTATGCGTGAGCTGTACTTACGTTTCGATATCGTTGGAGCGATATCTAATTCATGTTTGGCGGCCAGCGCTCCGTCTTTTTCGTGGATTCAGTTCTGAAACAATGCAGGAGTTAAAATTAATATTATAGTTCAAAATAATTTAACAAAAGGTGATTTTGAATAGCTAGATGCATTAAATAGGTAATCGTTTTGGACAATGCCACGTAATTCTCCGATAACTTATTACAGCTGGGTTTGATCGTCGCGATTGTCGCGAACCATCGAGTGCGATTGCGACAGCACGAATATTTTTTTTAATATACAATGTAAGGTTGACTGGTAGAGAATTCCTTGTTGCATTACCTTACTATTAACGTACATAAAATTAAAAAAAAAAAAAAAAAAAAAAAAAATGCTTTTTGCATAGAGGATCATGCATGGCTAAGACCAACCATCCATAACCGTAAGCATCAATCTGCAAATAATTTAGCCCTATTTTGTATGTCTTTATTAGCTGTAAGTCCTCCATGTACTAAATAAATGTTTGTTTTGTTTGTTGTAAATGTTTGTGTGATGAGCATGATCATTTGTTGTTTGTTGATGGTTGTTTGTGTAAGCTCTGCTTAGCTTGGGACTAGATGGCGTTGTGTGATAGTTGTGTGGAATATTATATTATTATATATTAAATAAATAAAAGAGCAGTTAAACTCTTCTAACACACATCCGCATAAAACCTCCACGCTCTACTCGACAAAGAGACCCAAAAACGGCGCATGTTCATTATAAAAGCCGAATAAGTTCGTTATGCGCTATCCAGCGGCTTCGGGTGTGGGGCACGTTCCAACCGTTGCTTCTATAGCCGTGTCGGCCTTGGATAGACAAAAAATATATAGGTAATATAAACGAGCTCAGGTAGCAACAAACGTGATTTGGAGACCTCGAGACGGTTTCTAGGATTTTTTGGGGTTGATTTTTTGTTTTCGGTTGCTTTCTCTCTTTCTTTTCATGTTATCTGCGTCCTTTGTTTGAGTTTTAGGTATTGTGCATGGGTATGTACCCAAAACTGTCTGTATTATCCACAGTTCTAGGTAATGTTACCTAGAACTGTGGATAATACAGACGTACATAGCTGGTTTATAATAAGGCAAAAAGATTTGACCAAAAGTAAAACAAGTAGGTAAGAACACTACTGACAAGTGCATTATGACGAATGACGATATCTACACAGATTTTTCTGAGCTGGTCTTAAAATACCTACAAAAAATACAAAATACACGTGACTAACACAGTCGGTGACTGCCTCCGTGCAGGTCAAAGGCCTCTCATGTACTTAATGTCACATCAGTTATATATTCCCACGAAAAATTCTCATACTCTAAACATTGCCAATTCGTGATAAAATTGCCAAATCCCATTTTCAATGAAATATTGATTTGAAATCTCCGAAATTGGATTCGTATTACAGATTTTGAAGTTCATTGTCACTAGTCCAAGGTTATTGCGAACTTGCCGACACGCTTTCGTTAAATTGACGGACAAAACGATTTTGTCATTACGTTGTATAATGCTAAGAATTTTTATAATAGTTTTATTAAACCTTGATCGTTGAATGAATTTAGGTTACAAGATTATTGAGCTATTTTCAGCACGACCGAGGGAGATCAACGTTTATAAACAAATATATTGCCCCTACACACTTTTAAAAAAGCTGCAAGAACTTGTGAACGTTGCTCGTTTCTATCCAAGCATTTGTGGACAACACTGCATTTACAGTTTACAAGGGTTCAAAATTGAGAAAAGCGCCATCTAGGAGGTTACACCGGAACTGAGAGTACATCAGTCGAGTTCCTAGATGGCGCCACCGCTCGAAAGGTGTTCAATAAACGGTCGCGCAAAGGAGAATTTAAGAATGGCATTATACGATTTCTAATCTATTGTGAATGGACCTGCAACGTTCATACTTACATAAGATTATTCATGTGAAGCAATCGGCTTTAGACTGAACTAGGTATTCAATCGGTTAGGAACATACGTTTCAAAGGAGAATCTAGGTAATGGAAGATTTCAAAGATAGAATTGATTGGTGGACGTAACAAATAATTAAGTTCTTGGCTAGATTTACTTTATAAATTTTGATTGATAGATGTGATTAAGCAGTGAGATAGGTAAATATATTATGTCCATTTGAATTAGAATTTGAACATCTCAATCGTACTCAATGAATTAAAGCTGGCCGTTTGATTTCATGAATAAGTACAGAAATAGGTAATGTATAAATCTACATTAATGTTGTAAATGCGAAAGTGTGTTGATATGTCTGTTATCCCATACATTCACGTCTAAACCGCTGAACAGATTCAGATGAAATTTAGTACACGGATAGACGATGGCCCCTGGACGTGGACCCCTCGAAGTTTAAGGGTAAAACATTATTCATGCAGACAAAGCTAGGACATAAGGTTACTAAAACCACATTTAACCTTGAACTCAAATCAAATCCGCCAGTTACAATACCTACATGTGTTAGCTAAAAGATAAAAATATATGCAAATCGATGTCAACACGGACCACCACAATTCCGCCATCGAGGTCCCAACTCAAGCTTTATAATTTCACACTCTATCAACTCAAGTACTAGCGATTAAAGGCCTATACACACTGAATGGATTGCACGGGCGTCGAAGTTTTTGCTAATTTTATTTTGTAAAATAATTAATAGGCTCGCGTTTGATCAGTCTGATGGTAAGCGATAATTTGGTCTTCTTAGTATGAACAGTTTCTCATATCAAAAAAATTTAGGTAAATGATGATGCCGATACAGGAAAGCATTTTACATGCTATAATCTGACTTATCTTTGTTATCCAAGTAACTAAGTTTTTAAGTTTCTACAAAGTAAATCTTCAAGTAGCAATAAACCCTTGATCACAGTTGTCAACATGCAATTAATTGTGACACGTTTGCCTTCGAGTACTGCTACTGCCGTGATCCTTTCACTGGCCTTTATTATTTTACGTATTGTTTACGTCAACAACTGCATCATCTGCCTTCTTTATGAAACAAAAGTAATTGTTATAAAGACGCAATATAAATAGAGTAAGAAGGGCGTATGTTAATAATATGGTCAGTGTGTTAGGAAATAGAACTCAGTGAAGTGAAGGGTAAGGAAAGTATCAGCTGTTTTTTTGTTTTTGACGGTCGAATGGTAAACTAGTCTATCCGGAACGTGGAACATCCTGAAATAAGCCTTGGAAAAGATTAACTTTTTTACCGTCTTGTCATTTTAGGGCCTTTTTTGGATGCTAAATCATCAAATGACTACTTCCGCTCTGGGCGGAAGGAAAGTCAGACTCTTATTGACTAAAATCCACCAGTATTCCGACTACCACCCCTTGCGTTCCTAAAATACAGACCAGATGATCACGTATTTTGTACGTACACAATCAATCTAACCAGCCTTTTACCGACTACATTGGGGTCAGCTTCCAGTTTACTAGTTAACAATAATATTCACCTAAAAGTCAACTAATTGGATGCAGATGAGTGCCAGTATTTTACTTGGAGATCCAGCCAGTCTGAACTCCACAAATCAATAAGTAGGTAACACTTCCATGAGCCAAAGTGGTATTTAAAAAGTAATGTAAGCAAATGACTGAGACCTACTAAAATAAAAAATCTTAAAATTTCAGAGACACAAAACTAACTGAATACAAACAAACAAGCACTTTCCCGCATACAATTCTAGTACACAGTCCATTAGTAATAGCTATGTACTGTCTACGTTCAAGTTCAGTGTGTCCATGACTTTATGTCGCTTTGTCGTAGGCGGTGACAAGGGTCCAACTTTATTTACTCGCGTCTCGCCAGTTACGCCCCTTTTCATTACAGAACCCGTATGCTAAATGCTTGGACCCTAATTAAAGGGACCAGGATATGGGCAGAATGTTAGGTATAAAAGTATTATTTCATTTCTTGTTGAAGTTGTTGAGATCTTGTAGATTGAGGTATATTTGTGGATGGAGTATATTTTGTCAGGTAAACGTCGTCACTGTGTTTTAGATAGGCAAACTTTATTATCTGCAGAAACTTTACTAAGATGTCAATCAATCGAATAGTTAATATGTAGGTATCATAATTAATAAGTCCTTAGAATAAAATAAGCAAACGTCAGTAAAATGAAAATTTGAAGGGACGACGCTACCAGCGACCCCATCAGCTGTTGCTGTGTTAATAACGAATAAAAATATATCGTATAAATTCGTATATCGTGCTTTTCTGTACGCACTGCGGTAAAATCAAGTAAATAAGAAACTTTTCATTATTTTAATAAACTTAAGTACCTACAAAAATATCAAGAGAATCTGCTAAACTCCCCTGTAAAAATAGTCTTACCCTTGGCATTATATACTAAGAGTAAATGGCTTCATAGAAACCGGCTATCTTCAGCGGCCAGTCGAGGACCACAGATAAATAAACCAAACAATGGAAGGGACAGTTCATAACACGTAGCGTCAACCAAATAAAATGAAACTCAATTTAACTTGTTGTTGTTAATGAAGTTGTGTTGATGTTACGCGTTATTTGTTGAGATTTTAGTGTAAACTAGTGGTTGTTACTACAGGTAGAATCAAAACTAATGACGGCTTGGAACACCGCACCGCGCTGTAGCAAATTCTTTTGACAGCGGGGGTGAGGGGTGAGGTGCTGAGCAACGCAAAACGAACTTCGTGGTCGGCATTAAGTTTCCATCGACCTGCACAATTCTTCATAGAAAAGAAATTAAAGTGACTTGCACTCATCACGCTTCCAAACAAGCTTTGAGAGAGGCGACACCATTTCACAAAAATGGGACATTACTATATTATTCAAATATTGACTCGTAAGTACGAGTTACCCAGTTAATGGGTTGTGGAGGTCTGGAAGGCAGCCGCTCCAAGTAAAATAATGGTATTCACCTGAATTCAGTTTGACTGGAAGCGGACCCCAATATAGTTGAGAAAAGGCTAGGTCAGATGATGATTTACTTTTGAAGCACATAAACACAACCTATTGATTCTGTAATCATACATATAAATTTATGATCACAGAATTACGTACTCTACTGATAACAGTAGAGTCCACTCATTTAGCTAGTAGGGGAACCGCAACATAGTTGGAAATAGCCTTCGCAGATTTATTAGGGTACACCCATTTTTTATCTTTAAATTATTCTTGAAGAATTTAGTCCTGGTGATGATCGCCACCAGACTGTATTGCCCTTACATCTGGCAATGCTGCAGCAGACATTGCTAACGTGCGAGCGTTCGTTTTTGTCTGTGCTTGTTGTCCTATCTGTATCCTATATTTGTATACTCATGCCTGAAGAGTTATTCCTGAAGACATTCTTAGACACTTAAGCCTGCAAGTTATACACAGGTGTAACACAAATGCAAAATACCTACACACACAATTAGACACCTAACCATTCCTTTTCGCTTCGCCTTAATCGGGTAAAAAAAACGCGAAACCGAAATTAAACAAAACGAAAACGTAAGCGAATCAAGTTATTTCGAGAAACGCCGACATAATTACCCAGTACCCAGAAAATGGCGGACGTATCGAAATAAATTTTAAATGAACCCGCGACAAAAGGTGGGCTAATTAATTTTGAAAACTGCTGCCCTGTGTGTATTGTCCTAATTAAGTTATTGTTGCATTTAAATGAAATTTTCCATGTTTTCGGAGAGAAAATGTGAATTGAATTTGTTTGTATCCTGTTCTACGTGGTGCATGGAAAATGCCTGATACGAACGTTACCAACTTTTATATAAACATACTTTCAAGTCCAACCCGCCACAAAAAAACTTCTAACCACTCTTGAAAGACAGAATTCTATAGCCGAAATATTTAGATCATGAGAGACCATGAAGTCAATATATTATTATGTAATGAATTAATGATACATAATAATATACGATGGGGACGAAAAGTTCTGGAGTGGCGACCGCGTACCGGAAGACGCAACGTTGGAAGGCCTCCCACAAGGTGGACCGATGACCTGGTGAAGGTCGCGGGTAGCCGATGGATGCGAGACGCGCAGGATCGGTGGTTGTGGCGACGCTTGGGGGGCTTAAGTTCAGCAGTGGACGTCTTTCGGCTGATATGATAATCGAATAATACACTGGAATAATTAAAGCACTTAGCACTCATATTCCAAGTTATTTAGAAGGAATTCCACTCCACTCAGTCGCTATGTCAACAGAAAAAGAACCCCTCGATTAATGTCAGTTAATTATTGATTATGGCTGACGAATTGATGATACTAGGTTGAGTCGAGTCTGAGCAAGGTGACTCAGAATATAGCCCTTCGTTCCGTTCGTTCGTTGCAACTTAAAAAGCATAGACGCGTAAGCTAATCCCGAGGCCTCAGACCGACTACGCAGTACTTAAGCACTTATCTTTAGAGTCCCAAACAAGCTACCGAAAACATTACAAATTGCAAAACTTCATTAAATGAAAACAGCGTAATCCTCAACTAAACTTCTAAATTAATTCCAATAAGAGTTCGAAAATCGGATCAATTTGGAACAAGGGAAAGATACCTAATATTATTATAATGAAAAGTAAAACAAAAAGTACACAAACGGATCTGGTCGTATCATGTAATCGTATTACAAAAGCCAAATTAATGATAAAAGCTGCCAACTTTTGACATCCATTAAATCTCCCGTTGAAGTTCCAAATAAGTTTTCGGTCGAAAAGGGAATTATGATGAAGTGGGAGGACTTTTGGATCAACGATATCGTCATGGGGAAAACATAACGTTACAGTTGAAGGAAACGAAGATTTAAGAAGTTTTGAGCTATGCCTTCCCTCGAGTTAGATGGGAATCAAAGCTTGGGTCTTGACACACCAAATATAGACCAATTCTATTTAATATAGATTCTTCTTAACACACCGTTTCTTTAGCTAATCAACAAAAGGATACCAATGGAGAAAATATTTATTTATTCATTGATGTAAAGTGGCCACAAGAAAAGAGAAACCCCAATACAAACATAGTGTAATTCACAACAACCTTGAGAGCTGAACAAAGGGTATTTGGGTATATGAGAGCCTTTATTTATGTAACCGAGATATTGGCAAATAGGAAAGTGTACTAAGTACATAATGGGAAGGTATTTTTATTTGAAATATGTATCATATCTTTCTTATTGCAGACTGCCACAATGAACGTTGGTAAAGAAATTGTTTCTCACGCTCACCAAGCGTAACATTTAACAAACGTAATAGTGTTCGCAGTAAATATAGTTATTATGGCACATGAGGATGAAGCTGTCAATCTTGTTATTATCCCTTCGCAAAATACACATGAAGAAAATACTCGGTCCTACCTCGTCCATCAGACTTCAAACACCTAAATTGAGCGCCTATTATTATTAGACATTCAGTTAAACAATTAATTAACGTTCCAGACAGCAGATAACGAATAGACACAACAGTCGCAGAAAATAGAATATTCATTCACATGAACCAGATATTTATTTATTCAAATGCGCTCCTTATATCAGGCCACTTGATTTACTGGACCATGGCACTTTCGTTTCATGCGAACAGGCCCTTGCTTTACGTCATTTGGTTTTACATAATTTCGCACGATCACGGACATAAGGCTATGCATAGACCAGCTAGTTGGAGCTACTCGTTTGAATTGTGATGCAACATACGCAATGGTTCGCACGCAAGGATGGGAGAGTTGGATAAAGGCGTATTTGCTTAGTAGACTCTACTTAGGCATTTGATAGCATCTGATAGGTTTGAACGAGCTGATTTTACTTTAGAAACTGGATGCATAAATTAACGTTTCTTAGAGATCAGAAGAATTTATAATCAAGGCGCGACGGTTCCAATTAAAATTTACAATAAAGCTTTGCGACGATTAGTCATCTTAGGATCTGTTTTTAGTGTAATGTTGAATGCTAGACGAACGTTTACAACTAATTCACGTCAAGGCGAATTAGCGTTGCCCGTCTTTAGCATCGTGCCTCTCGATGAGTGGTAGGCCTAATATTAAGTGGGCTTCTTTCGTCACTAACATTAACTGCGGTGAGATCTGTAATTTCTGTTTTGGTATGATGCAAACAAGTGTGACTCAAGATTGTATCTAATTCTAAAACTGTTTCAACAGTTCTCTTTAGTTGTAGCTTCTCATTTGTAAACAATTTTGCTGATTCGTCTAAAGTATTAATAATTACAGTAAACTAATTATATTCATTCGCGGAAATCATATTTCGTTCTCAATAATAACTCGGCAAAACGTTACAACTTTCCTTATTCATGACAAAATCCTTTAAGTACATTCGATCCTTATTAATACAGAGTTGGAAGCCCAACCGAAATTGAGGCTCTATTAAAAGATATTCCGAAGTCCTTGTCATTAGCCAAAGTTGAGGACGAATATCATGGAAGCATTTGTGGGCATCCATCTATAAATATAATTGGCCAGGCTTGTTAGTTTCAAGGAACTTTGGCTTTGAAGTCTGCTGAGGTCTGTACGCACAATCGCTCGCCGTAATGATAAACGTCGGGTCCTTGACGGGTGAATAGATAGAGAGAGCGTGTGTGGGTGTTTTTGTGTAAGATTTTTCCTATGAGATCCAAAGAGTTTTCCGGTCGTATTGTTAGTACATCTTTTTGCAAGATTTGAGTAACGTCAAAGGATCTTTTGCAGTTATTGCTAAGTACAACAAGTTAGCTCTTTTGTACTGGTTTCTAGTTTCGAGAAATCGTAGCTTACTAACATTTTTGCCTATATACTCAGTATTCCTAACTCATAAATATATCACCTAAAAAAATTTAGATCTGATGTTCTTCTTCCACAGCAAAATATATTACCAGCCAAAACAGCAACGCACCACGTGCAAACTTGTATCGTTGTACTTCCACTCCCCAGTCGCCAAATAAATATCAAAACTCATGCAATATTTACAACGCGAAACATTATGTAAAACCAACATACAAAGTGCCCATCACGATATTGATCCCTTATAAAGAATACAGTTATAACAACCGAGCCTAAATAAACAAGTCAAACATACGTTACATACGGCAACAGCAACACGTATTCAACATAGAAATACATAATAAATGTATTATATTTACATATGAACTAGGACCGGGAGAGGAGTATATTTTTGTGAGTAGCCGCCAGTTTTATGTTTACGCTTCGTTTTCTGCAAGATGGGCTTGAGAATGTGGATATGTTGTATGTATGAGTAGAGTGTGACTTCTTATACGTAAAATATCACTCAGTGAGCGTGGGGCTTAGGATGGCTCCTTGTGGTATGCCGTAATTAGAATAAATGGCGGGTAAATTTATTATAATACCGCAGTGATTTTTAAAAGGCAAATAATAGAGCATATCATCGAAACCGTTTTAGGTTCTATTTTGCTAAGATTCACAATACGCATCCTATTAATTAAAGTATATTAAGTATTTATTATATGCCAATACCGTAAATTCGTTCCACTTATCCGTCAAGACAGCAACAATCTCAATGAAGAGTTTTATCCGAATCCGTTTTCAGTGCTACAGAGACTCAATCAAAACGGCTTCATAAAAGCATTCTCGATTCCTTTTCAATTAAATGCAGCACAAAGCCTGCTAACACATTGCATCGTATCAAAAGGATTAACCAGAATTTCCAAGCAACGCCGCGAAATCGAACTGGGCCTTTGTGGTACTAAAGCTTTCGACGCTTTCAGTATAACCAGATTTACAGGCATCTGGACATGCGACAGAACGATTGGAATTCCCTCCACGCAGAATGTGTGAAAAACGCCATTCGATGTCTATCGAACGCCTATATGAGGTCCGAAACTATTGGACTGGTTGGTTTTTATTAATGTTTACACTGTAGTAAATGTTCAATGGATTTTATAAAGCGCCTTTCCATTTGATCTGGTGAATGTAACTGTATTTTAAAAATGGGATTTTAGGTATTTGCATGTAAAGCGTTACGACGAACAAATTGGCTTTAAAGCTTGTTGGAAAACAACAACGAAACCTATTATAATTGCTACGCATACTTCTACTAAGGGAAATGGTGATATATTATAAGGTGCCAATGTGTTTTATTTATAAGTTGTATTGCAAATGGTACGCATCAAGTGTGAGAAATGGGTCAAAACAGTGGTCGAAGGCGGTGAGTCACTATCGACGACTGAGTTTGGTTTAGAATGGTTCCTAGCATTTCATACTAGTCATACTAATATTACAATTACGTAAAATGGTTTAGCAAAACAAGACAAAGCTTGGCACCGTATCATACTTTAGTAGGAATGACCTTTGCTTCGAATACTCCAATGTTTTAGACAATTTGCAAGCCGATTTAATGCCTGAAGCAGTAGCAAATAAAATTATATGACTCATCCAAATTTAGGAATAGTCTAGTCTTCTTCTTTAACGGAATGGCAAACATCTACCTGAACAGACTGAACATTTTGGTTTTTTTTTAACCCAAATGGAATCTGTTTTCCCACAGCCTAGATAACACTTCCAGTACGACAAGTAGATACTAAATAGTGAAGTCATTCACTCTACGATCGGCCACACGCATCGAACAGATGGCGTAACCGTTGATAACAGCATACGGGCCTCATTTGACGATTACTGACAGCTGTTAAGGCTGGTTATAGACGGATCGCTTGAAGGCGACACTAGCTACTAAAAACTGTATTACTATGTCAAAGAAAACATAGAATTATGCAGTAATTCTGAAAGAGAAATTGCTTGACAAGTCGATCGCAGTTTGAAGAATGTGGTTACTATCTTATGGAGAAATGCTGATGTCTTTTGTGTTAAAAATTACTTAACACATATTTCCAAGTGAGTTCCTCCACTCGATTCAATCAAATTATCAGTTTTGTCATTTATTGACATCAATCAAGGAGTTTGTCCGTTCCCATGGAGACGATAGGAGTGGAAAGTGGAAGTTTACTTCTAAAGGACTTATAAATACAGGCCTAAGGGTTTCAGGGATAATCAGGCATATCAATTTCAGATACTCACACTCAGGGAAACGTCACATTTATTTGTCAAAACTGCAAAGTGAAGATATTTTGTGTGACAAATAAAAGTTACTTGGCAGTATTCGGCGCGCAGTCGTATGCCTTCGTCACCCGTCAATTGCCAGCCTGCCTTGTATACTTTTTATTAGCATCTTATCTACAAGGGAAATGGGGAAAACAGTTCAGGTGAGGATATTAGTGTTACTTTGTGCTGTATTCGAAGTGAAGACAGGGAAACATTGTTCGCACCTTTTGTTTTATGAACAGTTCTATTTTCTTATCTCCTGTTTAATGACAATGTCAGATATCTTAAAGGTAATTTTACTTTAAGATTTGAGGGACAATTCTCGTATTTTTAAGTGGCGGCGGCGCTCACATCCGCATCGTTGTCGAATACAGTAAAAAACCTAAATTTCCCTACATTGTGACATTTTTTGTCGGCGAGAGGTATATCGACTTCAATTTGAACGCTTTTTTAATTGGACTTCCAAAACAGGAGGTTCTCAAATTTTAGTACGAGAACTGGTCATCCAAACAAAAATGTTTGGTAGGTATTGACCAGCATTTTGACAGCCGTTCAATATAGTCAGTGGGCTTAGTGCTAGTTTTTTAACGATCTTGATCGCGTTAGCGTAATGAAACTAAATAAGCGCCATCAGGTAACATTAGCGGAAAACCTTTTTTATACAATTTGACATAAGCGAACGTTTACATTAACGCAATGGAGTACATTAACCTATGTGCTTCCTCAAATTGCTCCTTTTTTAACATTTTATTTAATGAAAAAATTCTAAACTCGCCTTGAAGAGTTTTATCTTCTTAAGTATGACCACACTCCCTAATGGTAGAGGCAATAGGTATCTGAAAATTAGAGTATTTTAATTTAACAAACTCGCACTAAGCCCCTGAATCCCGAAACGAGTACTAGTCTTTCCTAGGGGCTGTATGACCCAGTTACTGGGCTGTGGATGTCAGTTATACAGTCGCTTCATGTAAAATACTGGTATTCAGTTGCGGCATAGATTAACAGCCGACCCCGATATTTGAGAAAAAACTACGCGTATTTACTCGTAATATTATTTTAATTAACCTTATTATTTCGTAATTATGTTAATAAATGATCCATAAACTGATTAACAATGGGAACGTATCTAGTGATGTGACTGTTCACGGAATAGCTGCAGGGTTATATCGATAAGCTATATTGTAGCTTTGTTTGTATAGTGTTTGCTTGTTATGCGGTTATTGATCATCCAAATAATGGGTGGGTAAATGCCTGCTGTGTTATTGCTAAATACACGGTCATACGTTACAAAATATTGATCTGTTCGTAAGGCTGCGGACACGAACTCAGCAGCGCGGCAAGTTACGTTATACATCTCTGCATTTGACGCGAACAGCGCTGCAGCGGCGCGTTCAAATGCAGAGATGTATAATGTATCGCTCGCCGCGCCGCTGAGTTCGTGTCCGGGGCCTTATCAGCAACATACCCGTTTTAAGCTCTCTAGTTACGCCTAAAGTTAAGGCGCAATGTTTTGAGCATGCACGGTTACTCATATGAAGAACAATTACCCCCGGATTCTGAATGAAGCACTCATTTAAGTATTAAAGTAGATCAACACGTTTTTAATTGAAATTCTCAATTCAGAATCTGGGTGTAAATAGTCCTGTCGTTCGTAGGGTTGTACTTTGATATATCATAGTTGTTTAAACATCTAAAGTGATCAATGATCCTGATGTTGAAATAGAAGATTCATAAAAGGATTTGACAGCAGGAACGAAAAAAAACTTGTATTTTATTTAAGTATATCGGTTTCATTTTCTACGAGAACGAGTCGGCGCATCACTCACACACATAGAAATCCGAATCTCTCCGTTCAGGTTTAAATTTAATTTATCAAAATATATGCGCCATTACGCCTTTTATAACGTCGACTCTCAAATATAATGGATATTAATTGAATTTTAACGATTTTCGCAGAAATTCACGTTTCTTACAGTAAATTAAAACTTATACGGTTTTATTTACATTTCATTAATGAATATTGCAGTTAATTTTCAATTTCGTAATTAGATGGGTATATCTGAGTGCCAATTGTACAAATTAAGCAACTTTCGCATTCACACCTCAGTTGCATCTCATCATCATCTGCCTAGCCTTTTCCCAACTATATTGGGGTCGGCTTCCAGTCAAACCAGATATAGCTGAATACCAGAATTTTACGAGGAGCGGCTGCCTACCAGACCTCCACAAGCCATTAACTGGGTTACACGGTACTTCATGACAAGACTGGAGTCAGATTTACTGGCTTCTGACAATCCGTAACGACTGCCAAAGACCTACAAATGACAGCCGGAACCAACGGCTTAACGTGCTTTCCGAGGCACGGAGGAAACTCGGTATGTTAAGATGGTCACCCATCCACAGACCAACCTTGGCAAGCGTTGCTTAACCTTGAAGATTGACTCGTGCGGCTGTTATTATCTAGCCACGAGCTCCTCATTCACACCTCAGTTGCAATCGGTCAAAAAAGCCTCAACTTTCATAAATTTTTGACAGATTACGACTGATATGTAGAATGTTGACAGTCAATGTCAATAATGTGGAGACGACACAGACTGACGAATATATTCACTGTTGGTAGTTTCTGGGGTTAGATTTACATAATAATAACCTATAAAAAAATTCGTCGGTTTTAATAATGTCACACTTTTTAGTTTAACGATGAGGGTCCTACTTAGATCCCTTCAAATAACAGACCTCTCACTTGTCTCATAGTCATAACTGGAGGGCTAAAGTTTGTAGTCAAACGACTTAAAATACATCCAAACAAACATTTAATAATCATAAACGTCAATTAATACAATATATGTCCCAATTAAAACTTTATAAGCCGTATTTACATAATCCATTCAATCCAACAGCTATGCCTAATCTGACCTAACAGGAAAGTTCTCCAACGATCCTTATTACAACCGCATAAAGCACAAAGTCAAGTGATCCTTAATAGTTAAACAAGCAAAAGTTATCTTTGCAGGGACATACGGGCACAAAAGTGCTCATGAAGCCCTAACGAGTAGTGCACATGTGAAACGATACGGGCGCCCTCTATACTGAACAATGCCTTCATTATTCAAACTACTCAAGTACAACAATAATCCTTATCCCTAAAGTTATAAGTCTCGAAGTTGAATGAATCTAATCCGGAACAAAGGATGGAGTTTCACAAAGAAAATCAACAGATGGCACTGTGATAAAGATGGGCTCATCTCGAGTGAGTGTTCATTATGAAAATAAAGGGTCACGTCAAGAGGATTTGGACCTGTTAATTTTTTTCGGGAAGGGTCTGCGGGTTTCCCTGGCACTTGGAATAAATGTTAGGCTGGAAGTGAAAAATAATATAAATTGTTTACCTGACACTGCGTTAATTAAATTGTAAAATTCCTTGAATTAACTTGCAAGCAGACATGCATTAATTGCAGATAAACAAGATTTGTAATTAACAAGTTTCACTGAAATAATTTCGTTGTAAAAGTAAAACGTGCAATGTTTTGTGATTAGATTTGATACAACTACTTTATTGTAACACATCAAATGAAAACCTTTGTAATTCCTTCTAAGAAAGTTAAATACGCAATATAATTAGTCTTTCACTTAATGACTGAACAAACGTTATGAGAGATAGTTGTTTGGTGTTATGTTAGTAAATATTACTTTATCCACCGTGAAATTCATAACAGGTATGAGAAAACGAAATAATGCGTGTTCCGAGTCTTTTACGTGAAATATTAATTTACGGTTCCCGAAACACGGTGAACAGCATAACCAACACTATGATAACAGTAATTAAAAACAGATTTGCCTAGCAATCAAAATGGGGTACTATTATTTTTAGAAATTGTTCGTCTGTAATTATTGTTAAATTACTGGAATTACATAAAAAATCAGTTTTACACCCTTCGGTTTATTAATACATGTGTAATTTATCGCCGGTGTGCTTGCTAAAATCTATACGTGCATTTCTATGATATTTTCCTTTTTACTAAATATCCTTAAAATCGAGTAATTTTTATTTTTCACATTTTCATACTGCATTTTTATTTAATTAATTAGTCAATTAATCATTAAATAAAACATTTTAACTGTATCCCTTGACAACTTGATGAAAAACACCGATGTTTTGCCAAGCGCACCTACGATATATTATTTCGGAATAAAAACGAAAAATGATAATAATATACACGGGTTGGTTTGTGCTTCATAAGTCCAGTAGTTAGTATCATTGTTCATGTACTGCAGATACCTTTCAGATAGCTTGTTCAGCATAAAGAAGGCTACTTTCCTTTCTTTACAAAGATAAGAAATAAACCAAGTCAATTCCATTCAACTTTTCTTTCAGCCAGTACATATTTTACACGTACCATTTCAAGAGCTTAGCGTGGAGCCCGTCAAATATGCAACACGTGGTACAAACCTCCCATAAATAAGATCGACCAGGAAAACGTTAGGCAACCGTAAGAAACAAAATAACGGCGAATAATATAAAAAAGGCCCAGGTTTTATGTGAATGCCCACATTAATAATTCATCCGTAATCCCCTAAAGTTTGGTGGTGGGATCTAAAATGTATTTTACGACACAATCGACCGTGTTTTATACACAAGCCACAGGGACGAACTGAGGTGCTAACTTGCCAATGACGCCGCCTGTTCAATAATATTTTTATTTTTCTAGTAATGTGTACTCGGTTTTATAGTTACTATGTTTGGTACCTTTTTTCGTGGCCAGGTGTCCTTAATCGTGTTGCCTTTTACAGTTAAGCAGACGCTACTGAAGCCTATGGTTTACTCTAAAAGTTGTTCGATATTATAGTAGTCCCAGTCTTACAAACATATTCGGAGGCTAACTTGTAATGAGGGATGGGACATAATTAACACAAAATTAAAGAGAACATTGTGTCTACGATGTCCAAAATTCATAAACGTCCAGAACAAAACAAAACAAAAGAAGTAACAAAAACGATGATAATAACAATGTCAGCCCGACTAAGAGTGACAAGAAAATTAAAGAGCACGTAGGTACGGGTTAGAAAAGAACGATGAGGTAAACCTAGGTCGTTGCATGAACTATTTATTTATATCTAATTCAGTTCTACCCACGGTCTGTGTGTTTCGTTAGAACTGTCTTATTCACGGCTTTATTAGGAGTAAAAGTTTTAGTATCTGATCTGGAATGTCATGTGTAAATGTTGTCGTATTTTTTATTATGATTTAGGTGTTGAAGAATGTTATGAAAAGAAAATAGGAGGTAAGACTGGGAATAATACTAATGAAAGGGATCGATAACACGAACATTTGTAAGATCTTAATGTCACACAAACTATACAGTATGTGCAAACGTTTAAATATTTACGTGACAAGAGGAGCGTAATTTACACAAATTTCTGAACCTTAAACAGTAGAATGTAAGTTGCTATAAAGTCTCCTACCCTTACTAAAATAGCTGGAACGCCTACGCCAAAAATACCAGCACCAGATTGCCACACTCCATCCCTGCCCCACTACACAATGCCCTTAAATGAAATTTAAGTCACCCGCCGAAAGTAGATAAAACTTCACTTTTTGTCGTAAGCTTTCGGCTAACTTTTTTGGGTAGCGAAACTTCAATGAATTTCGGTGTTGAGTTTCCCCAATGGCTTTAGGAAACAACCAAACACGCCATCGAGAAAAAACCTTAGCAGGTAGGAATGTCAAGAGATAAATTCTCAGATGTCGATCCCAATGCTAATTTTGGACCAGACCTCATAAAGCATTTTTGTTTTATTTTTTGTGTTATAAAACCACCGAAAAGGGACCACATGTAAATTTGGAATATTATGGCGAAATTTCAGCTTTGCCGTCGCGTTTTTCTAAATGCCAACCACCTCAGGCGATGCATAAAGAAACTTTAATTCCCAAAAAAAGATTAACATACAAGCGGTCACGCCGAAGACAAAGACGAAATTGAAACGTCATATACTGAAAAAGGTATTACAACACAAATATTTACCAAAAAAAGAAAAATAAATAGATACACCTAACGCAACAGATAAAGGAGCTGTATATGTACACGTCAGGACACAGACTAACAGAAAACGCGTAAAAATAACTCATCTAACGTTTTTATGATTTTGGGGAACAGGGATGGCGTTCATTACTGTCTCGGGGCTAAAGTAAACAGCGCCGTTGGAATTTTTTCATCAAAATTTGACTTATACCATCTGCTTCCGTGGTAATCTTGGCTAGGGCAAATATTTGTACCGCCTCCGTTGCGTCGCTTCATAATTATAGCCAGGGCCAGGGATTACGAGTAGGTCAGTGAAATCTCATTATCCCCGCTTTGTGTCATCAGCGATACAATTTGCGTGGGCTTAAATCAATTATGATATGTTTGGTGATGCGCTTTGGGGATTAACAAACGTCAATTAGGTTTAGAAGCCGATTTAAATAACTGAGTGCTGTTTGTGGATCAGGGGATTGTGAAATATGACAGTTTGCTGCGTTTCTGTTTGTTGCAGCTAAGCAGAGATTACTGTGGTTGGAACTCTGTTTGAAATATCTTTAGGGACTACAAGTGCTACTTTGAAAGCTTCGTTCTACAAAGGATTCCGGAGCTAAGTTCCTAAGAGTATCTTGCCGTATATTAAGCATGAAAATCAGATTAACACTTCAGTTTTTTATATATTGATTGTTCAGCAAAATATTTAAGTAATAAAAACATCGTGGAAACAAAAGTGAAGTTTTGGAAGGTTTGATTGGACTTTTGTTGCTGACGATACCTATAAGACAATAGATCTACACTGACCACCACAGTCTAATAATATTTTATCAGAACTGCGAAGGCAGTCACTAACGAATAGCCAAACTTCATTACGTAGAGACACTTAAAATTTCTAAAACTTTTGTAAACTTCGTCAGTTTTTAATTGTTTTTGACAGACTTAATTCCAGAACATAATTCCTTAAGTCTATTAAAACTGCGAAAGCTACCTCGAAACCAATATATATTTTAAATATAACTTATTTGTAACAATGCCAGTGTATAAATTTCAGGCAGCTGGGAAAACACCACATCTTTGTGGTTCGCAGTGGCGCTGCTCGAAAAAAGAGTGAATCTAAAGTCAAGAGTGAATAGGTTACTTCTAGGCACGCGTGCTCCATCTTCGACCACATCATCACTTACCATCAGGTGAGATAGTGGTCAAACGCGTGCCTATCAACAGTAAAAAAAGAAGAGCGTCACCAACATGCCAAGGTTGTGTAATTAAGCACTACACAACCTCATTTCTTGTACCCATTCAAAATTCTCCAGGGCCTATCGAAATTGAGTCTTTGATTAAAGACCTAAAAAGAAAAACAGCTGTTCCTAGACTCTACTCGTAATGTTCGAGCTTGGGGTTGGTGATGGTGACAATAAAAGCAGCCTATTTTAACCAAAATATACTTTAATAAATTAAAATGAGACTTTAATAAATTAAAAATGAGACTTTAATAAATTAAAAATGAGACTTTAATAAATTAAAAATGAGACTTTAATAAATTAAAAATGAGACTTTAATAAATTAAAAATGAGACTTTAATAAATTAAAAATGAGACTTTAATAAATTAAAAATGAGACTTTAATAAATTAAAAATGAGACTTTAATAAATTAAAAATGAGACTTTAATAAATTAAAAATGAGACTTTAATTTATTAAAGTCTCATTTTTAATTTTTTATCATAAACAACATTAATTAAAACTCAAAACTAACTAATTATAAAACACAAATACCTACTACTGAACACTTTAATTCGTAGTTTAAGATCGCTCTCAAAGTTATCGCTCGTATCGCAAATCCAATACTGTCCCGGTCAATTCCAGAACCTTCTACTGTAGGAAGGTCTCGAATGTTCGCGAAGATACCGACCGCGACTGACCAGTTGTCGAGATTTCTAGACAGAAAAGTCTAGAAGGTTTTTTGACACTACTAGTTCTGCTACTTGACACTAGATGACGCTAGTAGTAACTAATGCCGCTAGTACCCGGTATTAATTCTGGCGCGCAACGGTATTACTCGACAAATGTACGGAACTGATTTTTATAATTTTAAGTGTTGTTTTTTGCATAAATCGTGTCATTAATTGCTATTTAATGCCTGGAAAAATTTTGGATGGTGATAAGTCGGGCGGTATTAACTCACTGAATTATCGCATTCACCATTGTGCTCGAAATTACCTGAAAACAAAAAACAATATAAATTAGGTCACGCCTTTATTAAATTATAAAATGACATTTATTGTGATGGGACACGAAATGTCTTCAGTAGTTAAAGTGGAACAATTTTAAATTAATTTACACGTAATTAATGTATGAATGAACAAAAATGGAATACGGAAATCTTAAAACTGTTTACGAAATTAGTAAGGAAATAAGTTAAAACCAGCTGCCGCCCGCGGCTCCGTCCGGGATAAGATGTATCCAATGTATATTCTGGACTATAATCTACGTCTGTGTCAAATTTCATCAAGATCTGTTCAGCTGTTCTGACGTGATTGAGTAACAAACATCCATTATCCAAACTTTCGCAATCATGTTTAAATTAGGATTTAGGAGGAAGGGAAGTTAGGAGGGCTACCCAATAAACTAAATAAGGTTCCCCTAAAATCACCATCAACATCATAATGTCAGCCGGCAGACGTCCACTGGCCTCACCCTAGTCCCGTGGCCTTCACCAAGTCATCGGTCCACCTTGTAGAAGGACAGGCTCTACACAGACTCGTATCACGTATGAAAAACGTCTAGAATGGTCTTTTGTTCCGTCGCAGTATGCTTCAGTCGTAAGCCCAAAGTCCGTAGTTTCGGGCTTAGTTGCGGGCGTATTCTACTCCGTATCATCTAGGGACTCACGATTAGTCCCGAATCCGAACTAAGAATGAATGACAACACGATTTGACAGTAACTGACAAATTGTGTTGTCTAAGTGGTTAGGTGATACGGAGTAGAATACGCCCCTAACTAAGCCCGAAACTTCGGACTTCGGGCTTAGAGAGTAGCCCCCTGTTACGTGATTCCGCTATTGACAAAAAAGCATTTTGATGTTGAGGTTGGTGTTGAGGCAAATAGACGTTAGCATTTCGGTCTTTTTCAGTTTGAGAAACGGTACTTCTTCTGACCATTTTGGGCGAGTAACGTCAGAACAAAAGGGATGGGTTATAGTTTGATCACAAACATACATATGTTAGGTAGAATAATAAATTCTTGCAATAAAACTGAAAAGTTCAACATGGGCGTCGAAAATGAAATATCGAATCGTTCAGCCTTTTGTTTACATTTCTATTTTACACAGTTTTGACTAGGGATTGACATAAATCAAATAAAACGGCACCTGTAAATCCTAACACGATTATAATAACAAAAATCCTACAGAACATTGTTATCAAAATGCTCCATTTTTCTAACAATATTAACAACTATCCCAACGCTTTTTATTTTTAAATAACTAAATATTTTTTCAAAAATTCATGAGGGTTTCAGCAGTTTCAGGTCTACATTGGAAACCATAACATATTGAATCACAACTAAAACTGTGAATTTCTGTTAAGAGGCTACCTCAGACAAATGCGACAAACCGACGCGACTCAACGACCAATCAATCCTAATACATACAATTCTTACGTCACTCATCGTGACTGACAACGCACAGCCGAATCTTTGGCATGTAGTTTCCTTGGGTAGTGTAGTTGAGCATTAAGAGAGGATTTCCCGAAATTCCTACGGGAACGGGCGAAACGGGACAGGCATGCGCGTACGAAGTCGCGGGAAAAGCTAGTAAGATATGTATAATAATCATTGAAAAATTTCTATGAAAAATCGCAGTCGCATTGGTGTCACTTCGTCGCGTTTAGCCTGTCTGTGTACCCAACTACAAAAAGAAATCCCTTGAGACAGTTTCTCCTAAATTGACAATTGTGAAAGCGATAACAATCACCATATTAGAACTCCTTCAACCCTAGAATTTAGGCCTTCATTCTAAAGCGTCCCAAGGGATCAACTTACTAGACCTAACTTCAAACGTGCCTTAAGTATTTATACGAAAGTTTGAGAAATATATTGCAAGTTAGAGGACCTAGAAGTTCTTATCTCGACTGATTAAGATACTAGATTGGTAGTATCAAAAATATCAAAAAGAGACGCTGTGCTTAGAAATCTGATCGCGGCAAAAAGCTATTCATCAGAATTATTTGGAGTTCTTTCTAGTGGATATTTTTGAACCACGGTATAGGTGAATGAAGCCTTTAAAAGTATATTGCAAGTGAGAGGACCCAGAAATTCTTATCTCAGTACTAAGGTCGATACTAGATGGTTAGTTTTAAAATATCAAAAAGAGACGCTGTGCTTAGAAATCTTAATAAAAAATATATTAAATGTATTCAATTGTTGATGAGCCAAATAAATTAAATAAAAAAACCGGCCAAGTGCGAGTCGGACTCGCACACGAAGGTTTCCGTACCATAAACTTTTTTTTTTTTAATTATTTGTTGTTATAGCGGCAATAGAAATACACAATCTGTGAAAATTTTAAGTGTCTACCTATTACGGTTCTTGAGATACGGCCCGCTGACAGACAGGGCGAGGGCGGAGGCATAGTAATAGGATTCCGTTGGTTACCCTTTGGGTACAGAACCATAGAAAATGACCGGATGTCATCCAATACGTACGGAACCCTAATAAAATAAAACGCGGCACAAGCTATTTATCAATATTATTTGGAGTTCTTTCTAGTTGATATTTTTGAACCAAGGTATAGGTGAAGCCCTTAAAAGAAATACGATCAATTTATCTTTATGTACGTCTAGAAGGAAAATAAATTGGCTCCGCGTCGTAGTTCTTTCGAATAGGCTTTAAAAAGCTGTAGTTTTTATTATATATTTCAGAAATAAAATGTGGACGGTATTATTTCATTGAATGGAGGATATTTATTTCGTATATTTAAGTACCAACTGAAAAAATAAAAACTGTATCGGTGTGTTTAGACGGAATTAATAAATAAGTGATCATACATTATGAGAACTATCACAGAGAGAGTGTATTGAAGGAGAATCACGACATGATGCGCAGACAAATTATAGATGAGGGCAAGAGAATGATCATAAATATAATTATAACTTTATAACACACGGACGATAACTATGATAGAAATGACAGTAAACCCAATAGGTACGCAGAAACGGGTGAAAAAGTCATGAATAAAAATAAATAAATCAAATCAAATGTCGTATTTCAAGCTTCTGCATACTCCGCATTAGAGGAAAAAGAGCGCGCAATTCAAAAATCGAACTAACGAAGCCGAACTTTTTCAAAAAATCAAAGGGCCGAGACGTCTCGTTATACAGCCAGCTACGCCACTACATGGCCACACGTGGCGGAACACACGGCCAGCTCCAGAAATACACAGAGTAAACACGGCAATATGTTCACAAGTAATGAAGCGAACACTTGGCCCGGCCTATAAATAGATAAATAAATAACTACGCGGCCCGTTTGTGTTACTATTGGTGTTTTGAAGTGCTTTTTTTGTTTAAGGGATGGGTATGTTTACATCGTTAGAACTCGGCCTTTCGCATGTGGTACTGTGATTATTACATGTGTATTCCTTTTACAGGCGTTAGATCAATGGACGTTTGTAGTAGGTAATTGAATTTTTAATAACGGTTTAGACAGCAGCGTTGAAAGGGTAATCTCCGGCTTGAAGATTATAAGGTAGAAAGCGATTTTTAAAGGCAGTAAAAATCGATAGCGACGAAACTCGTTTCTTCCTCAACCCTTTAATTTGACTACCAGTATTTAAATTTCGTACAAGGGATCTGAATCCTTGCTCTGTTCGTGACATTGACAGCGGTCAAAACGTCGTCTGTCCCTGAGGACATAGAGGGCAGACCCAAATCACTTGATAGCATAGATGTATTGTTTTTAGACCCAAACTGGAAGGTGACTCCGAGCGCCAGACGTTTGTAAATATTTTTTGGTCCCGAGTGGAAAGTTTCGCGAGTTGGCCGAACATTTTTGATTTAATCTGTTGTGTTATTTAAACCGCTTACTTAAATCTTTGTTGTTAGCACTTAACATTTGAAATAATCTCACTAATAGAACTAGTTAAAAGCCCCAAAAACCGTACGACTAATGACGCAAAAAAAAAACAAAACTTAAAGAACGTTATCTTCAACTTAAATTACACCCAATAAGCGAGACTGCCATCTATTTAAGTAAACATTCCTGAGCGAAATTCCAGAAAACGTGACATATTCAACAACCGAACGCATCTCAGAATGTTAAAACGCTTACACAGGCAGCAGTGAACATCTCCGGAGGCATTGCTCCTTCGGTGAAAAAAAAAACAAGTCCAACCCACGGACCTTTGTTGTGGTGGTCAGTGCTTCGTGCAAAACAAAAATAAGACAAAACGAACGGGACAGAACAGGTCGGGGCCGACTCAGACCAGTCCGACGACTTTTGACCACTTTTCTGGCCCCACATCCCGGCAAACTTATCTCTTCAGACACTTTCCAACTTCTCCAACCTTATTGTGAAAGCAACAAGATCTAATTTTGTCTTATTAATGTTTTTGGACACATTTTATGGTTTATTCAGCTATGATTTAAGAGCATTTCGATTTCTTTAGGAATTTCTGTGGTTACGATTACGACTATGAGTTTTGGAGTGATGTAAGGTTCGTGCGTTTATTGATCATTTCGGGGTAACCACAAGACACATGAATTTGATGTCGTAAAGGTGACAAAGATATCTTTCACATAGGTAGAGGTATTGCGTTTCTATTACGCTTCTCGAGAAGCAGAATTATTTCGGAGTTGAATTGAAACCCTGAGTCGGACTGGATAAATTCTGTCCTACCTAAGTAACCAAACTTGGAACTTTAAACAGGATTAAACGCAAAACTGGGGGAGCAATCTCATTTAAATTGGACAGCTAAATTATTTTAACTTCGGTTTGCTTTACAATTGACGAGTCTTAACAAGAATTACATTCATTTAGTTATTTACAAAAACCTAAAAATTATTCTTGTCTATAATTTTATTACACTACTTATTTTGCCTTGAAACTTGTTTAAGATAATTTAGTACGTTACGTCGATACAGAATACTAGTGTATGAGCACAGAATGACCATTATTGCAAGTCGAGAAAAACTTACAGCTATTAATAAAGAGACATCAACCCGTGGTGCACTAACCAGACATTCTTTCAAGGCCAACAAAACGACCAGAAAACATATGGTTGAAAAAAGAAACCAGTAACATTCATGCGCACACCCGACCACTGTAACATGACCTCGAAGAACCAGACAACTTCCTTTATTTCACGTTTTGAAATAAAAGCACAAGGAAATGTCGGGAAATATAGAATGAACGATGCATATAAGACAAATACACTTGACATATTCTGAATAACATGTTTCGTTTTAATGCCAATCTTCGCGTAAATGTCAGAAATCATTGAGAGTAACTAAGGGCCGAGGAAGGTCGTTGTAGACTGGCTAAGTGATATCTATGACTTTTGTAAGAGGAGCCTTGGTGCCGTTAATTTGAGTTGGAATGAGGGGTCTAAGGATGTTGGCGGAACAGTCACCCCAAGTAAAGGTCCCTTGTGGTCACTGACCATCGACGAGAATAACGCAAGTACCTGGACTCTTGCGCAGGCGGAGCTCGTGACGTCACTCGACTCGATTTATGGGAACAAGATTACTTGGCCATAAAAGAATGTAAAAAAGTCCTTCATTAGCACGGAATGAAAAATTGAATTAATAGTAAAGGAAAAAGTAAGATGGGTTCTCAGTTTCTCACATAGAAAATAGGAAGGCTGTCCGTGACAGTCGCTCGCCATTTTTCTTTTGAAGCATCATTTAAAATAGAGTAAGGTTAATTAAGCATTTCATCGCGAGTACTTTTTACGGCGAGTTTGTGATACTCAGCGAGTATTCAAATAAAATTATGTAGCGAAATATTTAAATTATTTTTGCAGACCTTTTCAGTTGGTTTTTGTCCTTGATTTACGTTAAAAAGTAAAAGTGCGAGAATTCTGACTAAAGTTTATCGTTTTGTTTTCTTTTCAATAAGAAGTTTCCTTGCTAAAAATGTTTCAAGTTTATACAAATTCATTCCCGATTTTGGTTTACTACAACAACTCATTACGTCCCACTGCTGGGCTCGGGTCTCTCCTTAAGAAGGAGGATTAAGTTGGTTTATATCTATATCTGTACTAATATATAAAGCTGAAGAGTTTGTTTGCTTAAACGCGCTAATCTCAGGAACTACTGGTGCGATTTCAAAAATGATTTCAGTGTTAGATAGCCCATTTATCGAGGAAGGCTATACGCTATATATCATCACGCTAAGACTAATAGGAGCGGAGCAGTAATGAAAATTGTAACGCAGACGAAGTTGCGCGGGTCAACTAGTTAATATTATAAAGAGGTTAAGTTTGTGATTTTGTGAGGTTGTAGATGGTAATCTCTGGATCTACTGAACCGATTTTGAAAATCCTTTTACCAATAGAAAGCCACGATATTTGTGAGTGTCATAGGCTGTAGAGCCATACATATATTAACCCTAAAATACCGCCCAACGAAGTGGGCACGGGTCGCTAGTCTCTATTTATTATAAAGAGGAAAGATTTATATTTTTGTATGTAACGAATAAACTTTAAAACTACTGGACCGATTTGAAAAATTCTTACAGCAATGGATAGCTACATTATCAGCGAGTAACATAGGCTATATTTTATCCCCGTACTCTCACGGGAACGGGAACTACGCGGGTGAAACCGCGTGACGTCGGCTAGTTAGTTATAACTTCGCGGCATAAATCAATCCGATGTTCCATCTCATTTAAAAAACCAGATCAGCTTAAATTAGCATAATTTTATCAGCGTCGTTTTGCATGGAAATGATTGAAATCGAAAACAGCTACAATTTGAATAATATTAATTCAGAATGACATTTGTTGTTTGGGGAAAAAAGTTAGAAATTAGAACTCATCCAGTGTCAAAATATTTTAGATATACAGTGTTTAATTTTTCCTTTACGATGGTTGATTGCATATAACATGAAGCTGAAAAAACGAATTATGAGGAAGGCTTCCTAAGAAATTAACCTGTCTAGTATTTTTTTGCAAATACATAAATTCTAGTTTCATTTATCAATCATCATTTTAAGGGTTCCGAAACCGAAGAGAAATTAAATAAATTTAGATTAAAAATTTAAGGGGGTTCCATTCATATGAGAGTCTGACTCGCACTTGGCCGTTTTTTTCAATAAAGATAGTTTTTACGAAAAACATGGGTCGCTAGCCTGTACAGAACATAACAACTCACTGCCATATCATAAACTATACAATATACCTAGCACACATAAAATATATCAAATCTACTGAACAGGAAAATACGCACCAGTTATTTCATGCAGTACTGTTCTGACTGAAGACCTACTTATCCCGATACTGGGAGTACCTACTTTAATACTCCGATGTATTTCAATATAATATCCGCGAGTTGGTTCGCTAAGCCATGCAAAGGAAATGCAGTCACTACTAAGAAGTAACCCATTTCCGACATTAAGAAAATAATTTAAGGTCGGAAATCGATTACTTCGATTTGTGTAGATACGTCCTTTTTTTTCTAAGTATCGGCAGTAAAATTCATCGTGAAAAATTAGATGAAGTGAGCTTGAAGTGAACTGTCATTTCACTTGATACTAAGCATTATTCTTAAGAGCCACATCACTTATTATAAGACAGCTCACTGCTTCTGCTTCACTTATTAAAAGACTTCACTTTAGGCTCACTTCACCTCTGTTTTGAAGGCAAGATTTTCAAAAACACCACTCATCTGTTATACTAACTCTCTTAGACTGGATCTATTATATGCACATGATGATGATGATATTGCTATGATGGTGCTATCACCATCTGCCTAGCCTTTTCCCAACTATATTGGGGTCGGCTTCCAGTCAAACCGGATTTAGCTGAATACCATTATTTTACGAGGAGCGGCTGCCTAGTAGACGTCCACAACCTATTAACTGGGTAACACGGTACATCATAGCAAGACTGGAGTCAGATTTACTGGCTCCTGACTATGCGTAACGACTGCCAAAGATCTAAAAATGACAGCCGGGATCAACGGCTTATCGTGCTTTCCGGGGCACGGAGGAAACTCGGTATGTTAAGATGGTCACCCATCCACAGACCAACCTTGGCAAGCGTTGCTTAACCTTGAAGATCAACCCGTGCGGCTGTTATTATCTAGCCACGAGCTCCTCGGCTTTAAAGAATTTGTATCAAAAAATCAAAAACAGCGTCTAAGCCATATAAACAGCCACTATCGTTTCTGTGACATTGCACCGAATCAAATAACAAACGGCATTGAACTTGATAATGAAGAAGTCAACATTGACATTTCCATATATGGTGATCCTTTGTGTTTGGCCATGTCTTGGAGTGATATTATTCAGCATCAGCTTGAATCATCACTACTAATACATAAACTAATATATAAAGCTGAAGAATTTAATTGTTTGCTTGAACGCGCTAATCTCAGAAACCACTGGTCCGATTTGAAAAATTTAGCTTTCAGTGTTAGATAGCCCATTCATCGAGGAAGGCTAAAGGCTATATTTATATCATCACGCTAAGCTCCAATAGGAGCGGAGCAGATGAAGTTGCGCGGGTTAACTAGTAAATACATAAAGGCTTATGGGAGACTTATTTGAATACCAGTGTCGGACAGTATCTGTCTGACATTACTACTGAAATTAACCGTTTTAACCGTTAGCTGCTAAAAACTGAGTATCTCCTTCTTTGTCCATCCTTTATTCCCAGTTCATATAGGCTAGGTCTCCACGTACCTACATTTGCGTCAAATAACTCTGTTCTGGATTATCTGAAAACTTAAATTGGGCTCTTTAATTATGTCATCCTAGCTTGAACCTGCGACTTCGTACGCGCATATATCTTTTTTCCCGTTCCCGTAGGAATTTCGGGAAATCCTCATCCCATCACTCCCCAAGAAACCTAAATGCCAAATTACAGCTTTTTACGATCAGTTGTTTCGGCTGTGTGTTGTCTGTCAGCCAGTAACGGAAGAATTTTATATATGTATTAGTATTTCTTTAAGTCCTAACTCAACATCTTTCAGCATGTCGTAATCAGCTGTTCCTCCCACAAAACGGAGATCCTTTACATCTTTAACCCCCACTTCGCATCACACAGTTAACCTGCCATCTGCCTCTACGTAAGTGCCACCCTTCACTGCAAGACCGTCACCAACGGATTTATGGCCCAAGGAAATTAACCTAAAGGTGTCGTGCCGAGATTTATAATGAAGGAAACGAGGTATTTTTGAGGGTAGTTTAACACAGCTTTGCCGGTATAAGACGTTTGGTTTGTAATTTGAAGATTAAGTAAATATAGTTGGGAAGTATGGAATTTTGTAACGGATGTACGCGTTGAGACGGTTGGTTGACACCTGTCATTTTTAGGAGTGTTTAAATTTTGAATACATCTTGTTGATACTTTTTCTGATGACCATTAAAAATAAATTAAATTGTTGATCAACCCTTGATCTATTAGAAACGTGATTTTTCGGTTTATGGTACGGAAACCTTCGTGGGTGAGTTTTTTTTTTTTTTTTTTTTTCAAATTGAGCAGCTGAAAAAAGTATAAGAATCAATATACTCTTCCGAGAACCGAATACCCGCATCTAATAAAGGTACATGTGAATAAGTTCAATAAAACAGTTTTTCTCGTAGGCGTAAGTCATCGACCATGCATCGTCCTCGTCTTACTGCACTGAAACTAGTATTTTTAATTACAAAAGGTTCACGACCGGCACTCGAACCTTGGACTGGATCAGAACAGTCCGCCGATTATGTACAATTATCGTCAATTAAATTTTCATGTGGAATCTTAATACCACCTGGTGTTGGGTGTAGAATATTCGTTCAAGTATTTTGTGATACTCGTGTCTAGATATCTTTACGCTACCATTGTAGCTCCGAGGAAATTTTGATTTGCCAAATTGGCTTTCATGAGATATTGGCCAACCATGGCATATACTACTCTGTCAAGAAAGTACCGGGAAAAGATCAATAATACACAAAATGTCTGTTATTCATCCAAATTTATTTTATCACCTTCAAAGTATGCTCCTTTAGAAACGATACACTTGCGCCAACGAATAATCCATTCATCAAAACATTTTTTAAACGCTGCTTCCGGAATTGAGTTCAGTTCTCGCCGCGAATTCTCCTTTATGTCTTCTATCGATTGAAAACGGGTGCCACGAAGTGGTAATTTGAGTTTAGGAAAAAGAAAAAAGTCAGCAGGAGCCATATCTGGTGAATATGGTGGTTGCTGGATGGTATTTGTTGAGTGTTTGGTTAAAAATTCGTTCACAATGATAGCCTTGTGCGAAGGCGCATTGTCGTGGTGCAAAATCCAAAAATTTTCTTTCCACAAAGCTGGCCTTTTTCGTCGAATTTGCTCTCTTGAACGCCGCATAACGCTCAAATAATATTCTTTATTTACCGTTAGACCTTCCGGTAAGAATTTAGAGTGCACAACACCGCGATAGTCAAAGAAAACAGTCAACATGACTTTGACTTTTGATCGACTTTGGCGTGGTTTTTTCGGTTTCGGTTCAGTTGGAAGGCGCCACTCCGAAGCTTGTTGACTAGTTTGCATGTCAAACTCGTAAACCCACGTCTCGTCACCAGTAACAATGCGTTTCATGAATGTTGGGTCCGAACTGACTCGTTCTAGCATGTCCTCAGCGACTTTCATGCGATTGAGTTTTTGGAGAAAATTTAGATCTTTTGGGACTAGCCGAGCAGCCACATGTTTCATACCCAAATGATTAGTTAAAATGGTACGGATCGACTCGTGAGATACAGAAAGTTCGGCGGCTATCTCTCTCAGAGTTGAATGGGGATTTTCAGTCACTATTTCCTTCACTTTTGCGATGTTAACTTCAGTTGCAGACGTTGACGGCCTACCAGAGCGAGGCAAATCTTCCATCACATCTCGACCGCTTTTGAACGCTTTGAACCACTCATAAGCACGAGTTTTTGATAAAGTCGATTCACCGTAAGCCTTCTGTAACATTTTCAGTGACTCCGAATACGAAATTCCATTGGCGATGCAAAATTTAAGACAAACTCTTTGTTCGATATTTTTGTCCATTATGAAATTCGCAATACACACTACCTATATATGATATTACTAAAACCAGCACTGTATTTAATATAAATAACAGATGCAAAACCAACTCCGCGCCAAAATGGAAAACAGTTGTGCCAATCTAACAACTACAAAAAAACAAAAATTTGAATTTGGAACCATAAACAAATCATCCATTCCCGATACTTTTTTGACTGAATGTATGCCTTATGGGGATGTTAGAGAGAGAACTTCACAACGATGTCAAAAATAGCCCAGTTTGAATCTTCGGACAATGTTTCTTCTGGGCTCTGTTATTAACATAAATACGCACACTACATACTGTATTTTTTTTTTGGATTCGAAATCATCAAATTACTAGTCACGTTCTGGGTAGAGCAGAAGGGAATGTCAGACTCTTACTGACTAAAACCGATCCGTGATCCTCCTAATGCCCTTTGCGTTCCAGAACCGCGGTGACTCTTTCGAACAAATCCCGCAACACTGGCAAAACATACCGTATACGGCATAAATTTGTCAAAAATTACATAACAGATTTTATTTATAATTCGAGTCGCTTTGACATTTTGTCAACGTATAGGGAAACTAGTTGACCCGCGCAACTTAGCGTCAATCTTAGCGTGATCATATATAGCCTATAGCCTTCCTTGATAAATCTAACACTGAAAGAATTTTTCAAATCGGACCAGTAGTTCCTGAGATTGGCGCGTTCAAGTAAACAAACAAACAAACAAACTCTTCAGATTTATATATTAGTATAGATAAGAGGTATTTTTAACAATTTGCAACTAGAATACGGACGGTCCTTAAATACGAGAATTGCCTGCTCCGTTTAATAACCCTGAAAATGATTAAAAGAAATTTACAAAATTGACAGTGTCTTAATGTCACCTGTCGGTTTGATTAATTACGCCCCTGATCTACATTATTTAAATAAAATATTAACTTAATAACACTTGAAGTTCACGCTTCCATTTTGAGTGGTAAATCAAGTGATCAAGTAGTACGTTCAACAGATCTTCCGTATATCAGTGGCATCCAAACAATGCGTACATCCAGTCAATGGATATAGAATTTGACACAAATCGTAAACATTTTATGCCACTTCCAGTGGCAGTAGCTTCATCTCGGTCTCATGACGTCACATAGTGGTTCTATAAGATCTTTTCCTCGAACCGGAAGCATAAGATGCATTCGAAGAATTCTCGAAACAAGAGAAATATGAAGTCAACTATATTTATTTGCTGGATGACATTTTGACATTTTCTCAAGTGATTTAAAAACGATTGCAAGATTTTTCTTCCTTTGAAGTCACATGCATATGAACTTTAGCGAAAAGTAATTTTGAAAACTGTTTTCATCTTTCTTTGAGATGTCGATCAGTGGGAATATGAGGTCTTGTTTTGTTGTTCATTCTGTGCTGCAAACAACTGACTCCATGTCTGATTCGTAACGTGTATGCATTTAAGGCTGCTCTCTCGAAAACAGTTTAAAAATAGTGAGTAATCTACATGATATGATTCGTAATTTGGCCAGAATTTGTCTATCGGTATCACATAATGAGAAAAAAAAACACCAAATCACCTCTAAATCGTTGAGATGGAACCATATTTACTGCTTTCCTTTACAAACAAAAATTATTTGATTTTCTTACTTTAAAATTTGTACAAAGTCATAGTCTCAGTCAATGACTTGTATCCTTAAGGCTTTTGTTAACATTCGTGTATGGCAAGTAGTGACTTTAGAATGCAATGCCAAAATGTGTACATGGCAGTCTATCTATACCTTATATACCCTACTCATGTAAGGGGTTTCCCTTTAGCATGAGAAAGGAAGATTATGTGCTACTGTTTTCAGTATAATTTTGGCTGTCGTTAACCGATTAATATATAAGGTCTGGCCATCACTATAATTGTATGAATTTGTACAAGATATTTTTCACATAATTTCCTTTATAATTCCAACGACATTCAAACAACATAATCCACGAAATGTGTATTTAAAGAGCCTTTTTAACTAAAAGTCCTCCCAAAAAACAATTAAGGATTCCCCACCCGACGTCGTTTAAGGGCCCGAGAGCTACAAATTTGAATTTCAAAAACCCAAAGTTAAGCCTAGGGTTTTGAATTTTAACATAATTTACATACACAAATGAGTCATCTGCGTTCGTTACGGTGTCTGACGTCGCCCGAAAACTGAAATATACCCATGTATAGTGTGCACTGCTGGATGGCCAACAGTCTTTTGAATAAACCGAAAGTTAGCGAGCATTGGAAATTAAAGCGCCGAAATTGTCGGACCAAATAATCAGAAATGTCAGGAAGTTTGTTTAACATGCAAGGCGAGTGAGATCTCTCAATGAAATCGAAAAAAAACATCAAAATCATGCATTTACATACACACAAACAGGATGATTCAATGGACGGAAATGGTTATTTGGTACAATGGTTTTCTAGAAATTTATGTGTAGTTAGGACGGAAGTACGGGGCTTGGTCGTGTCCTAAACGGGCATAAATGAACATTTTTGGAGCGTTACAAAATTTAGCAAAATGCGCAAATTTTTATTTAGTGCCACAGATTGGTTGGCCAGCTTAAAATTGGTTTTAGTGGCAAATGAGTAAAGATTTAGGTGCTAGTCACTCGAGATGACACAGACAAAAGAACAGTCTCAAGAAGCAAAAGACTTCGTGGCTGGCATGACTCACGGAACGCATGATGCCATTCTTCTTTTTCTTACAATAAGAAAGGTCATGAAACCAGTCAACAGTATTTTTGGAAAGGGAGACACTCATTTCATCTTTTTCGAATCAAGAATTATATCTTATGTTATTGGCAAACAAGCAAAAAAGTTCCAAGTTTGAGGTACACGATAACTGGCAAATGCTGACACTGTCTGGACAGGTCCTCTCAAATCTGTGAGGCAGTTTCCTCATAAGACCACCTTAGACATTAACCTAAGTAATGGTTCTCATACGATTTGATCAGTACGGTTTGTATGGAACTTAAATTAAAAGAGACTGAGTTTGGTTCGGTGTTTCTTCTCAGGGTACTCAGCTAGAAAACCCTGGCCTCATCTTGGTTATAATTACTTTTATTTATTTATTAAGATCGACAACATTGCATACACAGGACTTAAGGCAATATAAAAAAAAAAACATTATTAAAAAAAAAATATTCTAGAGCTGCAACACTTACATACATCCACAACATTAGATACTATACATTATTGCAGGAAAAAGTGTAAACTAAAGATTTGAAAAGGTTATAAATATTAGAGTGCAACGTAAAATATGATTAAAATGAAATAGTATAAATAACAATGTCAGATTGAAAATAAATTACCAAAAAAGATTGACGAGTAAAAGTGTTATGTTTAAACCTACTTTAAAAAAAAGAAAAACATTTTTCAAAAAGACTACACTTGGGTGTTATTTGATAACAAACTTGGTTTATGGTGCAATATAAATTAAAAGCTAGACAGCGTGATTGCACATAAAACCTTCGAATAAATTGCTCCTGACAAAATCACTCCCAAAGCCCACATAATCAGGAAAGAATTATAATTTTATTATATCTTGGCTTATAATTTGTAAGCCTAACCTATTTCATGTGGCCTCGAGTTTTATGGGCGTACCTCCAAGGAGTCACTGCGAAAGAATTAGATGTTACAGCAGCGAAAATTTCTTATTATGATGAAATATTACGAAGGTTGATTACTAAAATAATAACGAAAATCTCATCAAAATCTATTTTCCTTGTTGTGGCGGGTGAAAATCGGGCCTAAAGCTGTCAGTGTTAACTTTACTTTGCTCTTGTTATTTTCTTAAAAATTTTACGATGAAATAAAAAGCATATGCACGGTATTCAGACAATATGTTTTTTTATTTTTATTTTAGCAGTAATTTCAGGTAATTTTACTTGAGATCCTCATTCTCGTATCTATCAAGCTAATCTTCAAAGAAACCTCTGAATTATTTAAGAAGGTATTTAAAATCATTTTATGAATTCTTGAGTCGCACCACAGGAACCCGCAAATTCTAAATCCCAGATGATTTTAATAATAAATAGCAGAGCGGTCCTATTCGAAAATAATAAGCATTTAATATACAACGATTGGAATTCTGAATTTAAGTAAATATCCACCTTTTTATGCTCCGGAGAAAATTGTTTTCCTTTTATTCACAATGGCCGTTTTGCAAAAATCAAATTATTCTGTTATTGACAGTTTATTATGATTCTAGAACGCGAAAAAATACTTATTGCGATTTATAAGGAACTCGTTTAAGGAAAATTTTGATACTTTTTCACTCGTCCTTGGAATCTTTTATGGAGTACTTGTCTTTTGTTTGCGTACTTTACAACACTACAAGCACATAATAAAATATATCTACGACAAAGGCTTAAAGTTTTATCATCGCATTGTCAAAATGACAGCCCTTAATTCCAATAACCCCGCATTGTGTGAATAGTTTGATCCTCGCTCTCGTCCCCAATCCAAAATGAGGTGTCATCTCTATAATTTTCGTAAAATTCGAAGGATCGATCATTCTAGACAAATTTTGTTGAAATCTTATACTTACGTATTTTATACGAAACGAAGACAATCAACAAAATTTCTGCCTCTTGCGTGATTAATAACCCGCAGTATTCCTGAGAGGTAAAAAAAAATAAAAGCCTTCACGTCACATCATCCCAGACCCCAAATCAGGTTCTATTCAATAGGTTTTTTGACAAACGAAAGTACCAGAAGGCCTTTATTCCGAGCCTCGTAAAGTTCATTTTATAGTTCTCAATTTGGTTATGACTTTACACTTTGGTCTTTGTTCAATTGTATTAAGGTTTATATTTATTTGGGGAAGTGAAAGGAAGGAATTTCAATATGGCGAGTGAAGAAAGGATGCGTTCGGGATATAAAAAATACGGTTGAACGCACGTGGGCGGTCGCATTCTATGGGGTATTAGTTAGATACACATCTTCGCGCTATATTCACTGTGGAGTGGGCAGGAATGTTATGAATCCTTCATATGAATCATAAGCGTATATTTCTAGATGAATGCTGCTGTTTCAGTAATATAAACATAAGGGTTGCCCTTTTCTATTGCTTTCATTTGTTACATTTATTTGTTTGGCGTTTCTCAAGTTTAGCATTGAAAATAGCTGAACCGAAAACGTTGTGTGTTACGCTTATGACTAAACTTTGGTGCCTCCTTTGTCCAGAAATGCATGACTGAATCGTTGGCACAATATAAAAAATACACTGGTTTCTTACATAACTCAATGAAACAATAACTTATGTAACACTTACCTACGCAAAGACAGCTGATCGATGCAAAACCTAACATCATAACAAGCCCTATTACGTTATCCAAAGCTGTTTTAATAACAATAACTATATTACTAACGCAAATTAATAATGCAATGTACATTAATATGAAATGTCAATATTTATTGCAGTGCACGCGTTTTTATGTCATAACCTTGCATATACGTTTAGTTTTACACTATTTTGAGCTTAACGACTTTGAATTAAAGGTGGGAATTGCGTGATTATTAGCAGTGAGAGTGTGCGATACACATAAGTATATGAAATCGGATTCGTCTGGTGACACACGATTCACGTGTCTTGATATTGAGAGCCTTATCGCTGTAATAATTTGATATTCAAAGAAATTCGTAATAAGTCAGTGTATATTTTGTAAGTCACAGTTTTCTTGCACGCCAGTGTAATATATTTATTCCACGAATTATTTCGTAATACGTATAAATTATGTAAGAATAATCGGGTCGTTAATTAATTTTGATTGTCAAAACATAACTCAAATAAAAACAATTATAAATTAAGTGCAGTTTTTCAAATTTTTTCTTTGCTCTTTGTCGAGTACCAATATTACATAGATATTTATTTACAGAGAAATAAACAAAAAAGACGCAACATTAAAAATCACATTCGCTAGATATGAACATCAATGACCAAAAAGGAAAAAGTTTTTCTGAGAATAGTTCTTGTTTTAGTAAAAACTAAGGTTCAATACAATTTATAAGGTATCTAGTCTAGTCGACACTAGCCGAATGATGCCGAACGTAATGTAGTAGTTGCTACGGGTCGGCTTTTTCGTTCCACAAATACTACCAACACGAACCATGAGACGTCCCGATCGAGGCAAGCCGATTGAAACAAAACAAGTGCAATAATTGCTTCGGGTCGGCTTTATTTTTCAACAAATACTGCCGAATCGACACAGTGTGTGTAGCAACTCTTACGGAACCCGGTCCGACAAGTCGCGGGCACGGTCCAGATACATATTGGGGATTAATCTTAAACCTTCTAACAGTCTATATCAGACTAATTCATAAGTCTCTTTGATTTCCGACATGACGTACAAACACATGACTGCAATAACAGCCGGAACTGAAACTTGTTCAGGCTAAATGAGTCATGGCTATCGAGTTTCCATTGATAAATGCATTATAATCGTTATGGAGAAACTGGTAGATTACTAAGTGTAAGACTGCGAGAAAAATAACTAAAGTTACGCGTGTCTTTTAACTATATTTATTGAAGTATATCTTAAGCATGCTTCTCTCCATTCCTCGCTGGCATGCCGAGATTTTTTTGCTTGGCTTTTGACGTAAATTTCCATGTTTGACACCCAAGCATGGTAGGATGCTAGAGTTCATTGTCCTTGTTTTCAAGATATGTTAAAAAGATAATGCATATTATACCGAAAATTCCAGTATAGGCAAGGACATCCTTCCTTGAGAAATAACTGCAGAATCTACATCATCAACATAATTTGTTTTGAACTTCAACATTGTCTGGAGGGTAGACTTATCTATAAGAGTGAAAAGAAGTAGGTAATCTGGGTGCTTTCATAGATATCAGATGAGAAAACAATCAGGTAGTATGAATACTGTTCCAAGTTAGCCTATAGCCTTCACCAAGACAGTTAACTGCCTCCGTGACCGAGTGGTTTAGGCGTTTGCCTTGTGGACCGGTGGTCGTGGGTTCGAATTCCCACTGGAAGCATACTTTGTAAAGTTGTTTCCAGTTTGGCTAGGACATTGCAGGCTTGAATCACCTGATTGTCTCATAAAAAGATGATTCCGTGCTTCGGTAGGCACGTATAAGCCGGTGGTCCCGGTCGCCAAATGGCGGTCTTCAAATATACCACGTCACAGGCCGTTAAGGCGGTTTAGAAACTCTGACACTAGGGTGTGTGGGGTTAGACCTTAATGCCCACACGATAACAAGACCAAGACATTTAAGTCAAACACAGCTTCAACGGCGCATCTAGAATCTGATTTCCTCCACCCAATTACAGTAGTCAGTAGACTCACTATTCAGGTTGGACGTTGCTAGTAAAATATTTACACCCTTCACCTGTGTATCCTCAGCATCCAATAGCAAGGCAGATCTGACGTAGATCTGCCTTGATCTAATATCCTGTGTGCAGATTGTCACAGTGATCCTTGCACATGTATTTCATATTCATTTTCGTGCCTCGATAGCGGAATCCGAGGTGACTATCTATTTTGTATAAACATAAGACCTTTATGTTGTTTGTACTAAAGCTCACTTTGTGAGGTTTGTCACTCAGGTGAAGCTCAATATCGAAATGGTTATTTACAGAATAGACTAGCTGTTAACGTCTTGATATTTTAAGGACTAGGCTGCGTAACCACCGGCGTCCAACTCACATGCAAGTTTAGTTACATTGCGGGTTAAGATCGAGCGATCGATCTTATTATACGTTGGTAGCCAACAATGTAAAGAAACTTGCATGCGAGCTGGTTGCAGGTCGAAACGTAGCCTTAGTTGTAATGGTTGGGATCTTTTTTTATCCATCTTTTATTTAGGGGTTTTAATCAAAGATATGTCAGCCCCATATGGTTGGGAATTGGGGTAAAACGTTCCAAAATGTCCTGAAGTTTAAAAATATGATTGGATGGAAACGTATGGATAATGATGATGTAAATTCAGTATAATGAAGTCGATCTCTAGTCTCTTGCGTGTTATAAATACGTGCTGCTGCAGCTTTTGTTTCAATTAAATATTCTTAAGTGTATGTATGATGTTTCCTGACATTATGTATAATGTAAGTACCACCTAAAAGAACCAAACTAAGTAACATCAAGTAAGTCCAGACTGACCTGCCGATTTTAAACGACACATTAAAACAGCGTGCTTCGGATTTTATACCATTCTACAATGCAGTCATTAAAGAAGACATTTAAATCAGGGGTTTGATCCTACAAAAAAACATCAAATCTAGTCCACTTTAATCTAACCCATTTGTCCACCTGCCACCTCGTTTACAATCGTAACCAATGTTTCTATAACAAAGTTTACGCAATCACACGTCCACGTGATATGGAAGAAACGTAGCACAATGGTGGCTGGTGACGTCATCCGATATGACCGCTTGAAAGTAGACTGGTGTCAGTGTTGGTGTTTTATAGACACTGTCGATAGGCTGGTTTTTACTGGTGTTGATAGAACACATAATGGCGGTGTTCTGAGAAGTGTAGCTGTTCTACCACTTGCACTTTTTAGTCGAGATACTGTTGGTGAGGCAGGGAATGAAATAGCAAACGATGAGGTGCTGATGACTTTAGCTAGGTTGCAAGGCTTGATTCCCAGGTTGGGAAAATTTTATTAAGTTTAATTTGAAGAAAAGCGTATCTTATAATAATCTACACCCCGTTTTGGGAAACAAGGAACTCTTGGCAAAGTGACATTGGCGTGAAAGCACCAGTTTCCAATGTTAGTTTTAAAATTGTAATGGCTAAATGACATTTCGATAGTGCATATCATTCCCCAGCATTTTTTAATTCGAATAATCGTTTTCGCTGATAGAATTTTACAACTCCCCGTTTCTGAATTAAGCATTTGAAGTTGAATATTTCTCAATATTTAGCCTGAAAACCTGCCATTATCAGGCATTACATAGGGTATGAAAGGTTCTTAACTCATTCAGAATACATATTCGGTTCAGAAACCCTTATTGTTTTTTAAGAATGGGAAATCATCAAATGACTCCTCCCGCTTTGGGCGGAGCAGAAGGGTGTATCAAACTCTTACTGGCTAAAATCCATCCGTGTTCCTCCTAATGCCCGTTGTGTTCCAGGGCCGCGGTGACTCTTTCAAATTCTGCAACCCTCGCAAGCACTGGCCCTTGCGTGCCCCGAAATTCACCTCTATATGTAGGCTCTCCAGTCCAACTCCATGCCTTCTAGTCGAAAACAATCATCATCTGCCTAGCCTTTTCCCAACTACATTGGGGTCAGCTTCCAGTCAAACCGGATTCAGCTGAATACCAGTGTTTTGCGTGGAGCGGCTGCCTACCAGACCTCCACAACCCATTAACTGGGTAACACGGTACATCTTGGCAAGACTGGAGCCAGATTTACTGGCTTCTGACAATCCGTAACGACTGCCAAAGTACTACAAATGACAGCCGGGACCAACGGCTTAACGTCCTTTCCGAGGCACGGAGGAAACTCGGTATGTTAAGATGGTCACCCATCCACAAACCAATCTTGGCAAGCGTTGCTTAACCTTCAAGATCGACCCTTGCGGCTGTTATATTTAGCAACGAGCTCCTCAACTACTAGTCGAAAACAATGGAATCATGAAAATCATTGAGATTTCATCATTCCAGCAGTGAATGCCGATAACTTGATGTAATTGAAGGTAAAATAATGATCATTCGCATGATGATGTTGCAATTAGGAAAATGTGGAGTAGGCCAGCAGATTGTCATCTGTTTTGCGCAAGTTGCAATATTTAACATTGCTGTATCGGCAGGCTCGTCAGTACGACGAGTTGTGGTACCTTTGTATGTATTGGTTTGCTCTCACACAGTAACAATAAGGAAATTAATATTACGTGTATGGTGCACAGCTATTTTAGGTTTGAATAGTGACACTGCTTTAAACTTCTTTGGTCTTCTAAGCAGGGGATAAAAATTCATGATGCATTGTTAAAAGCATGAATCGTCTTTTTTTTTCTTGGTTTCGTTTTAAGTATGTAAATAGCCTTTATTTGCATTTTTTGATACAATGGGGACATATACCCCTCAAGTGTGCCTTCAGGGCCAAATCCGAAATTATAAGGAATATCGAAAAATACTGAAAGGAGTCTTAAGCCCGATTTCGATGAAAACTAAAACTGCATCATTGGATTTTTGAAAAATCGTTTTTCCTACCCAAAATCAACTGGATCGATTGATCCAGTTGATTTTGAAAAATAAAAACACCCTGTATTAGTACACCATCCGAAAGTGTAGCTCATAAGGATAAAATTCCCGGCAAATATGGCAAACTAAAGGAAAGAGCTGATTTTAACAAATTAGTTTTATAATTTCTGACTAAAGCTATCTAAACCGTAACTGATATTTTTTTTACCGTAACTACTCGACAATCGTTTCAACTGTTTGAAGGATGTCACTTGGTCTAGAACTCTAGAGTTTCTAGTCCTAGCCTTTTATACTTTAAGTCCTTAAGACACTTTCGAAAGTGTTGGTCTCACGATAAAAAACCGGCCAAGTACGAGTCGGAATCGCACACGAAGGGTTCCGTACCATAAACCTTTGTTTTTATTATTTGTTGTTATCAATCTGTGACAATTTCAACTCTCTACCTATTACGGTTCATAAGATACAGCCTGCTCACAGACAGACAGACGGACGGACGGACGGAGAGCGGCGGCATAGTAATAGGATTCCGTTGGTTACCCTTTGGGTACAGAACCCTAGAAAATGACCGGATGTCATCCAATACGTCGCGTCGATGACAACGGACGTGGTTAAAATCCTTGAGAACGCGGAAACCATGGCATGAGCGCAAATAGGTACATCATTTACCTTCTATAAAGTCCTTGGCGCTGCTGATTACGATATATTTTTATAGATGAAAAGCCGGAAATTACCTGTAACAAGAATAGAAGAATTATTAGAAAACAGTCCGTATTTTTAATCTTCTGACGTAGTAAGTTCAAAGATAAGTTTCATACATCCCCGATTCCTGGAAACGTTTTCAGTTATCTATCTATACTAATATATAAAGCCGAAGAGTTTGTTTGTTTGTTTATTTGCTTGAACGCGCTAATCTGAGGAACTACTGATCCGATTTCAAAAATTCTTCCAGTGTCAGATAGCCCATTTATCGAGGAAGGCTATAGGCTATATATCATCACGCTAAGATCAATGGGAGCGGAGCAGTAATGAAATTTGTGACGCAGACGAAGTTGCGCGGGTCAACTATTTATTATATCTATCGTCCAGAGTAATTATCGAGGAGCGCGCGGCTAAACAGTAACAGCTGCACGGGTCGATGGGGCCGAAAGTTCTAGAGTGGCGACCGCGAACCGGAAGACGCAGCGTTAGAAGCACAAGGACAAGGTAGGCTGATGATCTGGTGAGGGTCGCGGGTAGCCGATGATGGATGAGAGACGCACAGGACCGGTTTTTGTGGCGACACTTGGGCGAGGAATATGTCCAGCAGTGGACGTCTTTCGGCTTCAATAACCAGCTTAAAGACATTTTACCAAGTTACAGCTAACATATAAGATTTACTCAGATTCACGGATCAGATATTAAATCAGTCTTTCTAGAACAATACAAAGAGGCGTCGTAAACTGAAAGGTTTCCAAATACTTATTTCTCATTTTAATCTCATTACAGAAGCCTCTATCTTATGCAGACAAAAACAGAGCAAACATATAAGGCAGACCGCACACGGGCGGCCCGCATTTCGTCACTGGAACAAAAACGGTGATCGCAAAGATTAACAAGTCAGTGAAGGGCCTAAACACACAGGCCTTTCGTGTACCTACCGCCTTGAATGAGGCCAGGAAAAGAGCGTGTGTTATGTGTTAGATAAGCTGAAGCGTTGGGCATATTATTGAACTGCAGGTTTGTAAAGGCGTGATATTATGTGAAAGTTTGGAACCAAACTTGCTGTTTAAAAGTTGCTGATCAAGAACATCTGGATGACAGCCGAGATTGCCATAATTAAGAAATTTTAATTATTTAGAAATAAGATACTATTCAGAACAGCAGTGCTTGTATAATATAAGATTATTTATGCTCAAATTGTAGATAGACTCCCATAAACTTCATAACAAGCCCCATTGCAATTGACGAAAAGATCGTTCTCCTGTACGAAATATCAATAATGGCGGCCAATCTCACCGCCGACTAAACAGCGTCGGGCGAGTTATTATACTGCGCAAACACAGGTGCGTATTTTTCACTTTTAACTGGTGATACTTGGACGACGTCTTCGTCTACGCAGATATTGAAATAAGCAAATATGCTCATAAAATAAACACTACTGAACCAAACTGAATCAACTAATCGGGACCAAATGGCAAGTATACCGCATCGAATTAAAAAATAATCCAAGAAATCGGATCAGAAATCTCGAAGTAATCGGTGTACATACATAAATTGAGAACCTGCTCCTTTTTAACCGTCTTCCAAAAATGTATGATTTTGGAAGTCGTTTAAAATAAAACCCTCGTAACTTCATTCCCGCTCAACACCCCGCTCGTTTTAAAGCCACACCAGCCCCTAATCCTCTGCTCATACTCTAAGCACACTATGTTTATGTTTTAGTACAAGAAATTCGACCAAGCGCTCGTACCGTGGCTTACAAAGATATAACACGATGGTACAGGATTATCGCACCGAAGACCTTTCCCTTATTTTTATGAAGATTTATATTTATAGGGATAGTTAGGTTAGTACCGTTAAAGGAATGTGTTGCTATGAGCTATACCCAGCTCACGGGGATGCTACACAAATAATGGTGGTAGTGTTTTGTCTTGATTTCCACGTTTTGGTAATTTCCACACGGTACACCAACGTCCAGTGGCTTTGGTGAAGAGTTTGTAAATTAACCTTTGCACTATTGACAATTAAATGGGTAAACACTTCGAACAGTATTTACTAATTAGGGCCAAAACTGTTGTATAGGAAGAAAATCGTTTTGGCCCTTCCATGTTAAATCGCCCTTCCTTACACGCTTATTTTCTTCCTGGTGAAGTCCTAGTGAATCAATTGTGGCAGACAAACGTCTGCAGTTTTGCACTGGTAAAGGGCATGGAACCATTGTGGCATAGCATCCCTTCGCCGCCATTTGTTTTTTCACAGTTGAGGCGCTGAAAACCGTTGACAATATTACCTAAAGTAAGCGATCCTAAAGACGAACTTCGACAATATAGACATACACGGAATTCTAATAAAACAATAGCTCACAAATTAATTACGACCAAGAAGCTTAAGTTACAACACAAAATGGATCTGCCGAAGGTCTGGTCGTATCAACCCTAACTAAATGTCTTTCTGTATATTACCTCTTGACATCTGAACTGAACGGCTCAACTGATTTGGACGAAACATGACATATGGTAAGGGTAGATCATGTGTCATACTTCCCGGAGTGTTTTCCCTTGGGATAATTTTCGACAATCTCTAGCGAAGGTGCTGGCAGAACCTAGTGTGGTATAGAGATTTGTTTCTATACCACACTAGCTTCTGCCGTCTGCTATTTTTGTATAAGATGAGAATGCATGTTTTCAGATTCTGAATAATAATTACCTTGTTTTAGTGAAAGCAAGCCCTTTGAGAAAGGAGGAGGTGCTTATAAATTTCTTGGATTCATTGCAATTCTTAGTAATAGTTATTTTTAGCCTAGGTCGTAGAAAGTTAGGAACTAAAAGAGGTATGCGGAAGGATTCTTCTGGAAAGTAGGACTTTTCTGTGTATACTAATCTTAGGGCGGATTTCATCAATAAAACTGAACGCGATGAGCATATAAACCACGTTTACAAGCTGTCAGTTTCATTTTTTTCTGTGGAATATTGACACTGACTGCTGCTCTTGAACGCAATTTAGATGCACTGGTCGCGTTCAGTTTCATTGGTGAAATCCGCCCTTTGGTAATCCCGGGATCCTATGGTCCCAGGCTTTTGGTAGGCGTATGGGGGAATGGGGGACGTTGTCGTATTTATAACGTAGGCAGTTTCAGTGTAGGAGAGAGTATAGTAAATTTGACTGCCATCCAGCTAAATTCTAGCACCTTCACAATTTATTAATCACTAGCTTCTGCCCGCGACTTCTATTCTATTTTACCCCTTCCCGCAGGAATCCAAACGGCCAAAGCGACTTTGTTTTATACTACCTATGTAAAGATTTCGGGAAACTCGTTACCGGCATTTACACGAGTATGTTAGATACAGGACTCACCAGAGAATGGGTAGCAGCGTTCTCTGTAAAACGCAACACCATACACTGCGATCGCCAACCCGGCTGCCAAGAGTGGCGATTATGACAAACCGCCCCACCCCCTTGGGGGAGGCCTATATCCAGCAGTGGAAGTCTTTCGGCTGTTATGATGATGATGATGTTGTTAGATACTGCATAGGTATCTCTTAGAGTAGCCAGTTACGTGTTTAGTTACTGTTTAGAGGAAAACATGTGATGTGTGCTTTCTGCACTTTTCTTCTATATACAAAGCCCTTTGAGTTACTCATACGCCATTATGTGTACCTCTGCGAGTATTAATTATTAGCGAAATGATTAATTACTTCACAAGAATTCCTCTAGATTCGTATTAACTGAAGGAAATTGAGATACTTACATAAGTAATAATTTAGGAGCGGAGTAGTCTTTTGAAAGTCGTCGTCGTCGTATAAATAATTATTAAGGGTTTGTTGCGGTATTGGAAGTCATCATTCGATAATATTGAGAGACAGTATTTAATTATTATATCTTTGTACTTGTATGTGATAATCTTTTCATAATCGACAAAGGGTTGGTATAATTTTGCTTCAAACTGTAAATTGTTTTATGTTGTCTTTTAGAAAACAAAAGTGATGTCATTACAACACTTCACGGCAAAGTAATTTTATTTTGCTGAAAGTACATTTTTTTTTAGTAAATCATGAAAAATCGGGCATTTCATGCTCGATCCTTTTCCACGACGCACGTCTTAATCTTCAGTAATCCAACACTGTCTACTGAAGCGTGAACGCACCCTTTTGACAAAACTAAATATAGCACCATACTTAATTAACAAGTCAAAATCATCGATACCAAAAACCGAACGGTCCCATCCCTAATTTTACCATAACAAAGAAGGAGGCTGGTTGTCATCAAGCATTGTTTGGCCCAGACGTTATTTAAATATTCCGTCGCAGACGGCTCAGTCTGGCTCCAGACTTCTTTTTTTTATTTTATTTTTTTTCGAAATCTGACACGGCATTTCTGACGAGCATTATATCGTGAATACTTTTATTGCTTACTTCGACGTGTTAAGTATTTTTTCAGTTCAATTTTGGGTTACTTAAAAGGTTTTCTTTTATGGGGTGATTTAAGGATACTTTTTTTTTATAAGTAGTTTGGTTTGGCCAAGTACTCTGTCAGATTTGAATGAAAATTAAATGCAATTCAATTTATTTAAATGAAAACAAAGTTCCGAACATAAATACATATTATATGTATTACGCAGAGGCCTTAATAAAAAAAATAAAATAAACATTTAAAATCGTTTCGGCTCTTTGTTCAAACAGAAAATTGAGTCAACAAAAGATTCATTAAGCATTTATCGACGCAACATTTCACGTCACTAATTGCAATAAAAGCAAATAGTAATCCTCAACTGGCGACCGACTCATGCAATAAAACCAACTTAACCTACCACTTCCTCTCACTCTTACTGCTACACAAATAAAGTTGACTTTCCTTTACCCAGACCGCAAGGACAAAATGGCTGCCCTTACCATTGTTCCGCCGCAGATTGTATATTTTGACAGAAGTTGACACGTGCAGTTCATTTTTTTTGTAATAAATATTAATAATCCCGCTTGTATAAAGTTTTAATTAATAATTCAGTGAAAGCGCAGTGTTTGAAAACACATACCAAAGACAAAGGGTTAAACAAGACAGACTTTAAAATGTTTATGGTGACTCAGTAAATCGCTCTCGTTGTTTAGAATCGGGTTTAATAAAACAGCCTTAATTTTCAGTTACCATACATTTTATGAATTTAGTGGAGTTTACTCCTGAAATACTCTGTGCCGCGATAATTTAAAGCCACGAACCACGATAACGGGGTTACATTACCGTCTAAAACCTGGCTGCTTTTATAAAATGTATTTATGCAGCCAAAATTGTGGTGAAATATTTCTCCCTCATTTGCACTAAGAGTCGTTTAATGATATGAAGAATTAGTGTTTAGTAAGTTAGTTTAACAGGGTTAATTTTTGATAGTTTATTTGCAAGAAATTATCTAGATTTTAGAATTTTTCGACATTTCTACTTTAACTTTCACAGAAAAAGCTGTCACATGCTGAAATGCCAAAAAGAACATGCTGAAAGCTGTGAACGCTGGCCACTCAAAAAGCAGCACGGAAATCAATTACACTGCGCAGAGATGAAGATGGGCAGGTGGATGGTTCAAAATGAGACCTATCCCAGATAAACTACAGGAGAGCCGTCTGCGGTGGTACGGACACGTTATGAGGCGACCATCCGACCACATGAGCAGAAAAGTGCTAGAGATCGAAACTAAACCCTGCACACCTTTAAGTGACAAATTCACTCTAGATTTTAAGTATTATTATTATAATAGTGTCTCTAAAATGAGTTAGTGAATGTGTCGTTGGAGTGCCATAAATTAAATAAATAAACCCCCAGGACGAGGAAGACCCCAAATCACACGGATGTCCGTAGTTAATAAGAACCTTAAAGAACCTCGAGATGCATGATACGGAGGGCCGCCCCCAAATAAAATGGGAAAGGGCCAGGCAAAGAAGAAAAAGCTGTCACGGGATGTACTATATTACTGTATGTATACAAAATTTTTATAAAATTTACCTTTATGAAAGAAATGGAATGGTCATGACGGTTGACACAAAAGAATCAAGAAGAAAACATGTTGCTCGGACCCCAAGAAACATGGGACAAGGGCAAGAGATAAAGTAAATATTTCCAAGAAGATATAAACTCTATCCATAGCCAAGCATTCGAAAGTAAACAGGGACAAAAAAGAAAAATCTTCTTTTTCTTTCTTTCTTAGTAAGCTCGTTTTTATAAATAAATACCAACCAAAAAATAATACAAAAGAAAGATAAATATAAAAGAAGTTCTCTTCACTATTTCTGAGAAAAATATTTTCTTTTATCTTTTCAATTCTCAATAAACTGCTATAAATAATGAAGATATTATTCTCATTTTTACTGAATATAAGTAATGTTCGAAAATTATCTATTATATCGTTCGTTAGCTTTGGATACAGACACAAGAACTATTTTCAGGTATTTTATTGAAAAAAAGGAAGAAAGAAATTCTTAGCTACACTGCTTTAGCTTTTCCAACATCAAATAATTACCGTTTCATTTTTCCAAGATTTCCAAGAATCAGTAACTGAATTTCTCTTGTAAATGAAGTCTTTGGTGTAAATAATGCTGAAGCTATAAAACTTATTTTTATTCAAGGACATAAGTAGGTAAATAAGAACTGTTTCTGTCATCTCTGACCTAAATAAAGTTTGTAAATATAAAAACGGCTGTTTTTTTTTCATGAGGCCAGCTAGCCAGTAAGGACCGATGATCAATGTTAAACTATATGTACTTGCCGAGGACGGTAGGATGGATGGATGAGACTTCCATTTCATACCGAGTTTCATCCGTGCCTCGGCACGTCAAGCTATTGGTCCCGGCTATCATTTGAATATCTTTGATAGTCGTTACGGGTATTCAAAAGCCAAGAAATCTGACGCCAGTCTTGCCAAGGATATGGAGGGATATACTAGTTTGTGGAGGACAGATAGCCAGAGGCTACGTTTAAAATACTGACACTTAGGGACCGTTTCCACGAGCGAGAGAATCGCAGCGAGTGCACCTTTTTTCACTCATCGAATCGCCACGATAACATCGCAGTGTGGAGACACGTTCATAGAGTTGTTATAGAAATACGTGGCACGGACGATAATATCGCCGCGATTCTCTCGCTTGTGGAGCTGAACACGGTTTGACTGGAAACCAACCCAAACTTAACTGGGAAAATCTAGGCAGATCGAAATGGTGTCATCATCATAACAGCTGAAAGACGTCCACTGCTGGACATAGGCCTCCGCCAAAGGGGGGGAATGTCGTCATAGTCCAAGTATAATATAATCTCTCAAACTGATCTAGTCCTACCAAAACACATATATATCTTTCTTAGCCTAAAAGCTTCAAACTATTGTAATTAAAAGATTTTTCTCAAAAATCCTATTTTCCGTCTACGTAAGCTCTTAAACCCCGTTCAATAAAATACGGTGCATCCTTTTGTCGCAGCCGACGCAGGTAACCGGAGCGCGCCAGACAACGTATTAAACTGCTAATGTATTTTCAAGATCGATGTCCCGCGACGGTCGGTGTCGGCAACCAATCATAATCCATATTTAGACGTGTTCCATGGCGTGGTAGGTCGTACTGGTTGCCGTGTCTCTGTTGTGAGAGGTTAAAATGTGCATTTTAGTTTAGAATAGAGTGGAAGGTACAGATTTTTATGATATTGTGTTCTGCTTCATACACCAAAGAGCCTAGCCGAGTTACCCACTTACTGCGTTGTGGGCAGTCCACGTAAAATACTGGTATTAGCTGAAACCGGTTTGACTGGAAGCTAACCCCAATTGGGAAAAGGCTAGGCAGATGAGGACATTAAAGAGCCTAGCTAGAAAATCAAGAAATGTAACTATAGTTACATTTCTTCTTATAGAATCTTTTAGTAAATTGTTATTGTTTGTTAAAAGTTGTCTGAAAATGAATTTCGTGTGCGAGTCCGAATCGCACCTAACTGACTTCAGGATTTGGTTGTATTTTTTCTGTATTACAAATTGTAATATATCTCGTTTTCAATCACTGGAAAAAGAAAGCCATCTCATATAATATTCTAGTTTATTACATTTGATAAAATATTCTTCAATAGTAACATATCAGAACATTCACAATAGTAATTGGATCTTTCTATTCTCTGGAAGGTAAAAGACGGGACTGCATATAAAATTAAATTCATTTGTGAAGACCGATGTGAAAATAATATAAAACTAGCTGAGATTTTATAATACTCCTTCTTATAAATTAAGGTGCTGTGAGTATTCTACACTTCTTATCCTAGTTCTTCTTATCTTACTGAAAAAGTCTGTTCGGATATTTGATAACCAATAATGCCTTCATGGCCACGGATTTGGATGAAATTTAACGGGTGGACCATGACTTAGATTAGAAAACGGAATACTTTTATCCGTTTCTAGATTTTCAAAAGCGGTTTTTTTTTCATAAAGGAGCCGTTATTTTTTTGTTGCCTTTTTATTTTTTATGTGAACAAGTCGTAACAGAATTCAGTTAAACAGTTAATTTAGGAGTAATAACATAGTTGTAAACACCATGCCCTTAACCCCAGGCAAAGCTCAGCAGCGGAAACTGCAGCTATTTTAGTTTGTTAAAATAAATTGAACGGCCCAAGTTTACTCGCCCACACATTTTATTACCTTTTCCGTTTGCTTGCGACGTTTCAGTTCCCTTTGATCGGGAATATTGTATTTTTTTCGATTTTTTTTTTGTTGTTTAGTTATCATGGCATTAACATTTTTTTTTTTAATGTTTGTTTTATTATGTTTATTTAATTTTTCTGGGATAGCATGCGAAAGGTTGCACACTAATTTAGCGCACAGTTTTTAATAAGTTTTAGCATGTACTTGTTAAAAACTTCTCGAGATAAGTTCTTCCTTATATTACGGTTAAATAACGTCCAAAACTAAATTTCGCAAACTTTTTAAATCGCATTCTGAAAGCCTTTTACAAGCCCAACCACAAATTTGAACTTTTATGCCCCAAGTTTCAAAATTACTGCAAAACTATAACACACTGTGGTAGATATACTTTAAAATACTTTTCAAGAGAGCAGTTAAGTGCATGCTGTTTGATTTAGTGCCGCTGCAGACGGTACTGCGATACCCGGACACCTGCTAGGCGAATAAATTGGCCGGAACACGGGATTGCCCGGTTCGTATTACCCGTTAAAATAATATCGCGAAGTACGGGGTAATTTTCAATTTAATTTCATTATGGCCAAACCGTTTTTGTTGTGGATGAAATTTCGGTTCGGTGCACAGAGATTCATTGTTTATCGCGACTGGTTCTCGTTGATACGTTTAGTCAATTTGGCTTGTGCACTGGAAAGTTACGTTTTAATTAATTTTGGGCGATTCTCGGCTGAGTGCAATGGAACCGAAAAGTGTTCCGTGTTATTTCATTGCTTTTTTGCATTATTTTTTGGTTAACATTCGCAAACAGTGCTATTTGATGATCGCTTGTTGCGAGCGGAAAATAGAATTGACTAAAACAACATGGCAATATACATATACACAGTGCGTCTACCTGTTCATTTATGTTGCAGTGAAACTGTGAAGTGCGAATTTAGCGGAAGTAACCAAAATCGCTCATGCAAGCAGGAGTTAGTCAGGAGAAAAGTCACTTAGTAGGTAACAAACTTCACGAAAAGCCAAGATCCCTATCTCCTGCATACTAAGAAAGCAACCACTGGTTATCGATCAACCATTCCGAAGTAACAGGTTGCCGCGTATCGTTAACCGCGGCCCTCACGAAAAAATAAACAGTAAACAATACAATCAAGGAAAAATACCGCATGATTAATACACGAACAGCCTTTAACTCTTTACGGCCTAAGCGTTTTATACAGGGTAACTTTAGGTATCACGAATTTTATTTCGGTCAATCACCCAAGTGCCTGGGTGTTACTTTTTTTTTTTTTTTGTTTTGTTTTAAGCAAAGGTTTCGCGTATCGACTGGGCATAATTTATCCTTTCTGACGCTGTGAGGTCAAGACACCCGCATTTAACATTACCTTATTAATGTACTGTCGTGAGGTTAAGTGACAGTATTGGTGGCATATTAAATGATGCGAAAGTTTATTGCTCACGGTACTTCATACAAAAAGGCAAGAAAAGTTCCTGGAAAGTGAAAAACAGTTTAGATAATAAAGAGGAATTTGTCAATTTGTTTCATTACAATCGGTTCATGAATTTCCAAGAACAAGAGCTTGCGATTTTATATGAAACACCGTGAGTAAAAGCTCTTTAGCAGATTTAGCGTAGTAGTAGTTTGAGAGTATTAGTGACAAGTTAGACACCAAACTAAATCAATAAAAGTATATTTGTGTAGGTCGCGATGACCTAGGCTTCCAAAAGGGACGCTACGCATCGACCCTTCTTTCTTTGAATAACAATAGTGTCTGTTTTAAGGTTCAATGCCAAGTGTAAAAAAGGTTGCTAGGCTAAAAAGGCTAGGACAACTGAACAGTAGATGGGTAGAGAGGGGCTTAGTTGCGGGCGTGTTCTACTCCGTATCAACTAACCACTAAGAATTAATGACAACACGATTTGACAGTTACTGTCAAATCGTGTTTTCATTTATTCTTAGTTCGGGTTCAGGACAAATCGGTAAGCCCGCAACTAAGAGAGTAGCCCCGAGATAGCTGCTTTATAAGAACAAAGCTTACAACCCTAACCTCTTCAAAGTTAGAGTGAACAGGCTCTTTCTGGGTAGGCTCGCTCCATCGTACACTTTGTCTCTGTCATCTCTGACACAGACTAGAATCAAGAGCAAACACATAACAAATAAAAAAATACAAGCTTTTGCCCGCGGCTTCGTTGACGTTATATTAGATTTTCGCAAAAAGAGTAGCCCATAACCGTCTCCAGAGTCCCACCTATCCCTGTACCAAAATTCATCAAAATCTGGCTAGCAATTTAGGTGTGAAAGCGTAACATACCAACTCACTTTCGCATTATTGTATAATGTTTGTAAAAAAAATCTAAAATTATTACCAACTATTGTAAGATGCAAATTTAAGCCTTCTTCAAAAGATACCTTACCTATAACTTTCATTAAATTAAAGGATAGAAATACTTCGCTACGATACCTAGTACTGTCACAAAATACGAAAGGTTGAATAGCCCTGATTTGACGTCAAACGAGCGCGAATATCGTGATCTTAAAAATAAATTTAACTTTGAATTGAGGAAAATTTTCGAATTAAGGAAATTCACCGAAGTAAGGTCACTGACATAACTCAAATTAGTGACACCCGATCACGATTGTCGCAGAAATGTGACCTTCGATCAAGGTCACTAGATGAAAATGTCTTGCGAAGGCCTGTGGCCATATTTAAATCATAAGTATTTCAAGCATGTAACCAGCTGCAACAGTCACCTTTTTACAAGTAAATTGAGTTTTGTTTTTCTACACATCTGTAACACTGAACACACTAATTTTTTTTATTGTTTTTGGCTCACGGTTGACCACAATCTCACCTGACTGAAAGCGATGATGTGGTCGCCGATAGAGCACGCTTGCCTAGAAGTAACCCAATTCTCTCTTGACTTAATACCCTCACCCAGTTTGTATCTATCAGGAAACACAGACTCCGACAGCGAATTCCACTCCTTAGCTGTGCCAAAACATGAGTTAGCAAGAATTTCACCGATCCACAGCCACCATTATGTTCCTAAACTTCGAACGAATAGAGCCAAAATCCCTTTGAAATTAAACACCGACAAAACGTCGATTCCTAACAATAAGTAACCAACCTGTTGAACGGTTTAATAAATCCGTAAGACTTTCGTCCCCGACTGTACGGACGACCGACAATGACTCAACCCTGAGGGATGCTATGCTACGCAGGTAGAGGTAAACCTCATAAAAAGGAACAGGTAGAGAGAAAGATGGAAGATATTCTGATACCTCTCTCCCGCTCGCACCCTTGTAAATTAGGATGTAGCACCACCAGTCGTAGTCTATGAATATCTAAAGAATAGACAAGTTTTTCTGTTTCAGTTTTACGCTTAGTCTTGTTATGTACCGCGTGCCTAGTTATTTGTAGGTATAACTTTGGTCTTAGATCTATTTACCGACTCGACATTCGAGTACTTATTAAGCTACTGACTATTAAAAGTTTAATATTTAAACGTGCAAGTCATCTCAATAAATTTCAATCAGACTTTTAGTTTAAATAGGTACCGGATTACATTTTATTTTTAAAGATGCCCTTGAAGTTATCCGGTCAAGACGACATGATACACCGCATTTAGCTACTTACATTAAAAACCTCTTTAATTAATACCAATAAGTAAAAGAAAATAACAAAAAAAGTCACAAAACAAAAAAAAAACAAATTAATTTGAATAAAGAACGAACTCACAAAGTCTGACAGACGCCGTTGACGGTTGACGTAAGAAAAACGCCAGTCAATAATAATTTTAGCAAAACTACCATTGCGTAACGTAGGTAGGTTGGTATATGATGGGTTTCCATAAACAATATCCGTGCTAAACACACGGAGTGAATGACCTACGTAGCCCCCAACCGCGCCTCTTTGTTATACTATAAGACGTACAAGTTTATTGACCGTTTTGAATCTACCTGTTTACTCAAAGTGTGAATTATTGACACATGATGACCGACCGTGAAATTGTGCAGTAATGTTGGTAGAGACAAAATTTAGCGTTATTTTTTTTGGGATTGACAACACTATGTTACAGGTCGTTGCACAATCGGGCGAAATTGGTTTTGACTATTTTTTGGACAGTAAAAATCCATAACACTCATCAAATAACAATTAAATAAAAAAATAATTAAGTATGCTTTCATTATGAATTTGAGTTTTATTATGTCAAACAAATAAAAGATTTCATATAAGTGCATATTTTTCCTGGCCTCACTCTACTGAAATAAACATTATTTGATATCGGAAAACCTATTGAGGTAATAAAACAACGTGAGAGCATTGTCATTTTTCTCGTCTCATTACACCTACACTGATAATAATAGTAAGTAGGTACTTAGCAAGGTCACGTGGTTTGCGCCAAAATGGAACGCGGTTTTTTTTGGTGACGTTTTTTTTGAGATATTCAACATTTCATGTTGTGTTCTCATTTCTTATGAAGACCCTGCAATACATACATATTTGTTAGCATGTAACGAAATTCTTCGATCTTAGATCAGCACTGGGTACTCCCGAGCGAGCAATCATGACTCTCATTCAATTTATCCGCAGAAATTGTATTTTTTTCTCCGACGACCTATACGTGCCTTTATCGGATTAGATAGAAATTTCCCTTTTCGTATATTAGCATAAATTGTACATTAATGCAATAACAGTAGTCAGGTCAAGTAGTTGTAAGTACTTTGACAAGACATCGAATAATGTTGACGAAAAATAGTGATTCACGTTTTTTTGCATGTGTAGGTAATCATGTGACCTTCAAATTAAAAGGTGTCTGTCACAATATGCCTACGCTTTGGGTCTAAAAGATAAGTATTATTTCGCAACTCGAAGCAAGTTTTACACAACGTTGTTCGTTCTTGTTCAATCTGTTACTTGGGCTTAGAATATACCTTCGAAGTCGTCATAAAATCAATCTAGATTAAACAGTTAACAACTGACAAATCAACGACACGATTCAACTAGATCCTTCGTAGAAACAAAGCTATACAGACGAGAATAAACTTAATAACCTTTTAGAAAAATGTTCCATAAGACAACGTAGTTCCTAAGAACCGCGCCCTAATCTTAAGCGACGACTTTCTTGGAATACCTCTATTTATTTTTCGTTACTTAGTTTTCCGCTCGAGTATCTTTTTTTATGAATCACGACGGCGGATAGATAAATATTTTGTTCTAATTGTGTAATCTGTTACAATATTATTTACGATAAAGTACTGATAATCTGATATAGATAGTTGTTTAATAAATAGAATAAGTACTTGTCTTTCGACTGAAGCTTGCACAAATGCATATAACATGTACCTATCATATGCAATAATAAACACTGCACCCGGCTTCAAAATGTATGACCGACTTAGCAGTTTCAAGCGTAAGTAAGTTTTGTTTACATTTCCAGAAGTGGATATAAAAATAATCGTGGGTGTGAATAAATGTGCCAATATTTTGTTAATTGATTGCAATCGTAAGCGATAAGAACGCGGAATTCAAACTGGTGTGAATGATAAATATTTACTCAAAATTAATATTTATATTAATAAGTATAATCATTATAAAGATAAAGTATACATATTTTGGTAGGTATAGCGATAGTAGCAATGTCATCAAACTGGGAATTCCGTGGGTTTTCTTCGTTTTTTAACAGACTTCATTTTTACAAAACAGTCAATAACAAGAAAATAATGGTATAAAGCTACAAGTACTTACTCTGAATACATTTATTCATCATAAATTCATTTTTTATTGCTCACAAAAATAACAGAAGCTCGACACGAGGATATGCAAGAGGAAAACATTAGAAATACCTAGAGTTATTTTTTTTACGGAAAACTTGCGAAAGGTCACTATTGTATCATTGTATGCAACACGCGATTAGGGGCACGTAGCTCCAATGACTCGTAATGGTTCCGTGTAATTGTTTACTTAGCAACTGGTGTATCGTCCTTTGTCTACAAATATTAATATTGGATTCATATCAGCAGTATTAACAAAAAACTGCAAATGGATAACAGCTGATAGTGGTACACTAAAAAGCAATACAAGACTGTATTGGCATGTGTTCGTAATTGCCGTTTTTGAGGAAATAGCCGAACATGAGTCGTCGTCATTGCCAAATGAATAATTAAATGGGTCACGTTTGCACGAGATAAGCACTTATTTATTAATTAGCAAGCAAAAAAAGACCTTATGGTCACACCTACAAGAACTACACAAGTGAAAGTAACATTATGTTTTTCTGAAGGCTTATTTTTTCATACATTACTGCACTAAAACAGTGCAGTAATGTATGAAAAAAATAATTACCTTATTTTGTCAACACAACGTGCGAATATTATAATATGATTAGTCACAGACACTTCTATTCTATATTTATTCCACTAATTTATACAGCTATTAGGATTTTTTTTACATAAAAGGCAACCCGGCAATGTAGACCTAACATAAATGTACCTAAAAGGATTTCCCTATTATAATACGTCGTTTCTATGCAGTGAGACAAAGACTTATAAACTAGACAACGAACGCGGCTTTGGCCGACACCTCACAAATCCGGAACATAATATGTTTTACTTAAAAACATAAAAAGTTTTAAGCCGATTTAAATAAAACGAATTCGGGACGTTGTAGAATGCATGCATAGTACCTATCGTCATTTCAATGTGCTGGAGAGTAGTTCTGTGCTTATCAACGGACGTACAAGTTGATACGTCGTTTTGTTATATTGTTCGTAATGTAATATCATATCATAGAATAATTACAGCAATACAATTGCTTGTCTTTACTACTACTTATAACAATCATCCTTACTATTAACTATAAATGCGAAAGTAACTCTGTCTGTCTGTCGTGCTTTCACGCCAAAACTACTGAACTGATTTAAATGAAATTTGGTGCACAGATAGTTTAGGGCATGAGAAAGGACAGAGGCTACTTTTTATCCCGGGAGTATGTTCCCTAGGGACCACGCGGGCGAAGCCGCTGGCAGAAGTTAGTAAACTATAAAACTGATTCCTCAACTTCACCAAGGAGAAATATTGAATACATTAAAATTGTTTATTAAAGTTATCCTGCCACACAGTGCGTCCACACGGCCTGCGTCGTGGACAAAATGAAAAAAATATTTATTATGCGCATAAAAACGACGGTCGCGCCTCGTACCGTCTTGACGTCCACGTCCGACGCGCCTCCCGGTTAGATAACGTGAATTATTATTATTACACACTCACGTTTCCACGTAAAACATGTGAACAATGTAAAAAAAAATATTCCGAGAGTTCAACACAATCGAGACACCCCATCGTACTACAATACATGAAAAAAGCATAAAAAAACATTTAATACCACCTCTTTATATCCACGATAAAACATTGGCTTGTCTAAATTGAGACATTTTATTATTAGAAATACGATTTTGACAGTCGTAAAGCAACGTCGATCCGAAGTTATTATATCAGTTTACGAGTCGAAAAATCACAATACGGCCTAAGAATAAAGCGAGAATTTTGAATTACGGCGCAACTGAAAGTCGATGCTCAAAATATTTAAAAAATTTATGCCCTGAGGGAGTGTGATTTGTGCCACTGGGCGACGCCGTCTTCCGTTTTCCGCGTTGACTGCGAGCCAATGTCATTGCCATTCTCTTCGCAAGGTTAGCGTTACGGTGCGTATTCTAAATCCGTCAGTTGCGAAAACTTCCAATTGAAGAGATTGGAGCAGTGTCGTTAGAGGCGCGCTAACAAGATGGCAGCACACGCTAATTTGGCTGGTACTACGTGTTAGTGAGTCACGTTTTTTCGTCTGTGACGCAGTTTTTCCTGTCGCCCGCTGCGTACGACCGTGACATTTGGTTGTCTGACCGATTGCACGGCCTTCGCTCGCGGTCATCAACTCCGCGTGTGAGTCGGTACCTTACCTTACGCTGCGTTTTCACTAGGCGAACGTCTTGCCTCTCCCTCGCACTTATGTAAACATAGGCATCGAGATAAAGAGCGTTCGTTTGTTCCTCTAATCGTAAAAAGTAAAAAAACGTTGATCATACCATGTAAAATAGCTTAAAATAGTAATGGTCGTTGCCATGTGGTTTAATGTAACTTTGTAAGGTATACTTAAGAAATCATTATTATTGTGAATAATTCGGTTGGTTTGTCAGACGGAATGGAATTTTGAGGCAGGAAATGACCGGTACTTGATGTAAATCTATCAGATCTATGATAATGGCGAACAAAAAAATCGTTTTAGTTTTTAAAACAATGGAAGTACCTAATTATTTTAAACAAAAAACCTCAGCCAAGTGTAATGTCCTTTGAATAGGCATGTTACTGAAGCGAACCTTTACGATTTATTTTTAAAACTGCGAAAGAATGTAGGAGGCTGTTACTTAAGTATTTTCTTTTCTCCTTTTATCACAACTTTGTTCATTACTTATGGGTCAAAAAGAATCCTATTAAGTGCGCAATTTCAGTCCAAAATTGTATTCATTACGTAAAAAACTTTTAACAAAAGAACTAAGTTCAGTTCGCCTATTTGCCGAATTTACTAAGTAGGTAGATATTCTTTACAATAGAAAACATTTTGTGGCCTAACCTTCGTTGCGATTACGACTGAAAATTCGAATTAATCACATGGTAGATCCACGTCCCAAACATTATTATTAATGACTTCACTAAACTTCGACCACACACAAGCAACATTAACTGCTGGTTCGAATAGACCATTAACAACGGAATTAACTACAAAGTGTGGAGCAGTTGCAAATCGTCTGCGACTAACAATATGCCTTATAGATAGATACCAAGAAAGGCAGCAAAATGTTTGCGGAACTATTTACAAGGAAACGCAAAGCGGTCTGTGCTATATCAACAAGGTTAGCAGCGAAGGTGGTTTGGATAGTTGAGAAACATTTCTCTGTACGCCAAGCCCCATTTAGACGGGCTCAAAGATAAAGTTGACTAAACCTCTTAAGTTCAGTTGCTTAAATAAAAGCGTGTGATTTATATGATGTCGACGTGACAATATGACTCGACTAAAATCCGTCACGCTAGGCCCAAAAACAATTGTTACGTGGGGTCACAAACGGAGTCATTGCTCTTTTAAAAGATTGTATCTTTGTTCGGAAGATTCTAGAAAGAAATGCGTACGTGGCTGGAATTTGTATATAAAATGATCAACACGTCAGTTCAGGAGTATATCTCGTTCAATTTAAATAGTACATACAATGTTTACGCACTTGGCCGGCTAAAAAATTGGCATCGTTTCTGGATAAAATACAGTTCAAGAACAACATAATATTTCATTCACGTTTTCAAGCAAAGTTATTTAAGGAAACAAAATATTAATTTTAGAAATGAACTCGCCCATAATATTTGAATGCCTTTGTTATCGCAAGTCATGTGTTCGTGGAAACGTTATTATCAATTCTACTGTACCAAAACATTGACCGGCTTAAAGCAGACGTTCAGATTAAAAATTATATGTTGAGCAGTTAGTTCATAAATCACAAAACACTTTGTAGTAAACATAGGCATTACAAGAGAGCAAAGGAATCAACAAAGAGACGTATGACTAATTTTACTCGCTACATATGACTCAACGGTTTAGTACTAAATCAGCACGAACGAGGCACAGGCCTGAGAACAAACTTGCGTGGCGTTACGCTTCTTGAACAAAGAAAAAAGGGGATGTTAAAACACGGCCAATGACTATACTATAAAACTCTGAGAATTCGTGTCTGGCTAGCATAATTAGACACGCCCTTCCTCCTGTGTGACATCTATAAGTGGCAGGAGGATAGGTAACAAGACGGAAGGTTGGAGGTCTCCCTAGCTTGGTTTTAACAAATCAAAAGGGGAAGGTGTGTTAGAAAAAGAGCTGCATTGGTGACTGATGACGTCGATTCCCATGTCTGTTAAAAGCGATTAGTTCGTAATTGCCAGCCGGTTGAACTGGAGCGATCGCACTGTTTTTATCAGATTTTTTCGGGAGCTCGGGAAATAAATTGTTGAGAACCGAGTGCTTTTTCAAGTAACCAATTTTGTGGATTGTTGCTTTCTACCTGTAAAGAGGTGGGAGATTGTTCACATAACGTATTATGTCGATTTTAAACGTTGGTTTCAGGATATACGAAAGTAATGTAAGGCTATTTTGCTGTCCGGTTGTTTATTTTTGCTTTGTCATATTCGTTTATCTATTCACCTACATACTTACATAAGAGTAATTCGTTCTAATGTGCATTAAGTATTTTGTTACATAATTATATGCTGACATTCAACTTTTAAAATGTTTTATTAGTTCACAAAACACATTATTAATTTATTATACAATTCAACATTATAACCCGAATAAAAAGTAATTTTTTATTTTTAACAACTGTCATTTGACCAAATTAATGTGCACTGTGAAGTAAAATAAAAAAAATAGAACGCTCGCCATGACAACAGAAATAATAACATTGCCCTAACGTATGTACTGGCTAATTGAATGATTGCAAGTCATAATTGTATGTTCCAGCCCTTTTGTTAAAGTACCAAGTTTGCGGTTTAACGGCCACATGCAGCAATTTGAAAGGGAAAATTATATTGCTAGACAGACAGAAATAAAATGCCCGGTCAAGAGTAGGGGGAGACGGTCTGATTGGTTCGGAACGTTGGGATAGGTCAGTAACGCTAGAAGCCAAAGTCGGGAAAAACCTTTTATCATGTGTCATCGACATTGAGGTAGACGGTTTTAATTTAGAAAACCGGTTATTTTAGAAGAAGTTAATAATACGTGTCATTATGCATGTAGCATTGACATTGGGAAGTTTTAAATAAATGCATCAGGCGAGTAAACAGCAGAATATAATAGTAAAAAACTCATTTCATGTTCGTAAATCTGACGAAGGTATTGTGGGATTTCCCAAAATTTGAGGTGTTTGAAAAAACCGATTTGGATACCATACCGGTCTTTTAGGCTGTCATTTTATTAAGACCTAATATAAACTTGCCTTGCTTCTTAACTTTTTGTTTATGAATAAAAAGGCGATGATGTGGTCGACGATGCAGCTCGCTTGCCTAGAAGTAACCTATTCACTCTTGACTTAAAGACCCCTAAGTTGTAGCTATCAGGATAAAGACTCAGGCAGGGAATTCTACTCCTTAGCTGTACGAGTACGCATAACGAAAGAATTCCCGAAACATTTTATGCATGTGGGAGGGATTTCCACCATTTACCGGTAGCGAATCGCCGTAGTTCGATGATAGAACCGGCTAGGCGGAATTAAATTGTGAAATTTCGACGCACACTCTCGTAGTGTATCTGATTGAAAACGTCAAGCTGGCAACTCGACGTCGATGTTCAAGGCTTTGGAGCTACTAATTTCAAGGAAATACCACCAATATTACAAGTTTACAACTACAAGGCATTACGTTCAGAATGGCAACAAATACCGATATTGAATCCGCGGTTTAAGGAAGAACATCAAAGCAAAGCCAATCTCTAGTTGGCTATGGTTGGGCAAACCTAGTTCTATGGAATCTATAATTAAATTGTGTAACTTAGCGTTCTTTAGATTCACGTGAAATACTGTTCAGTCTAGCATTGATTAAAGTGCGAATGCGTAGGCGTGGCTAACTAAACTTGATGCGCATGCCAATTTCTGTCATCCCGCCTATATTTATTGACATTCTAAATTTCCCGTCAATCTCGTCGTACTCAGCGCTTCTCCACATTATGCGCACAGCCAAACGGGCACGAAGGATTTTATATCCTTCTAATTCTATTCTAAATCGGTTCACCCGTTTAAGAGCTACGGTGCCACAGACAGACACACATAGCGGTCAAACTTATAACACCCCTCTTTTTTAGTCGGAGGTCCCTCCGACCAAAAAAGAGATAAATTGAATTAGAAGGATATTATATCCTTCTAATTCTATTCTCGATAAATGGGCTATCTAACACTGAAAGATTTTTTGAAATCGGACCAGTAGTTCCTGAGATTAGCGCGTTCAAGCAAACAAACAAACTCTTCAGCTTTATAATATTAGTATAGATTCAATTATAAGTAAAGTTTATTACATCATTAATGTTTTCATAAGATTTTCTGTTAGACATTACTAAATTTGTCAAATGTAATGCACAGCTGTTTCTTGAAATTATATTGATATGTAATTGTTTCTTATATTGTGCAATTAATATTTAGAAGGTAAGGTGTAAGTTATAATCCGGTGACATCAATCTATTACTAATATTATAAAACTGAAGATTATGTCTGTTTGGTTGAACGCGCTAATCTCAAGAACTACTAGTTCGAATGGAAAAATTATTTAAGTGTTGGATAGCCCATTTAGCATTTATCGAGGAAGGCTATAGGCTAAACAACATCACGCTACGACCAACAGGAGCGGAGCATTAATGAAAAATGTGACGCAGACGAAGTTGTGCGGGTCAGCTAGGAAAACAGAAAAATACTGCGTAACTATTTACTAAAACCAGCCAAGTGCGAGTTGGACTCGCACACGAAGGGTTCCGTACCATAAACCTTAATTTTTATTTGTTGTTATAGCGGCAACAGAAATACACAATCTGTGAAAATTTCAGCTCTCTACCTATTATGGTTCTTGAGATACAGCCCGCTGACAAACAGACAGACGGACGGACGGACGGACGGACAGCGGTGGCTTAATAATAGGGTTCCGTTGGTTACCCTTCGGGTACGGAACCCTAAAAAAGCAAGTCGGCAAGGTACTGACCGGTAGGTATTGGTAGGTAGTTTGTGGTAGTATCTAGTAATTGTACTAGATTTTACCACAAACTAAATATACCTACCATTTTATACCTTCCAGTCTTCCTATTCATTTATAATATTATTGTTAACTATTTATATTACTTACGCACGGCTACTTTAACAGCTAAATAATACTAGATATAATTGAATGACTGTATATGGTCAAGCCAGCTTGTCAGCGTCGCATAGACAATAATTTTTGAACGTAGTGCTTAGTAACTCTCTTACTAGATAATTACTAGGAACTTTTCCACTGAGCTCACAGTTTCAATGACATGGCTAATGACCCGAAGAGATTTTATTTACCGGTCTTTATTACATAACTATTTAACGTTACACCTACATCTGACTTCGTCCGCGGCTGACCTCGCGTTTAAGCTTTATTTCTGCAAAGAAAGTAGTCTATATCCGCCTTTGGGGCTCATCTAGGTCTGTACTAAAATTGATCAGAATCAGGGGGTCTACTCTCTAAGCCCGACGTCCGTAGATTCGGGCTTGGTTGCGGGCGTATTCTACTCCGTATTACCTACGGACTTAAGGTTAGTTCAGAACCCGAACTAAGAATGAAAGACAACACGATTTTCGTCGTGTTGTCATTAATTCTTAGTGGTTAGGTGATTCGGAGTAGAATACGCCCGCGACTAAGCCCGAAAATACGGACTTCGGGCTTAGAGAGTAGCCCCCCAGTACAGCGATTTAGGTGTGGAAGCGCAACAAACTCACTGTCGCACTTATTAGTTACTAGGACTTCCGCTTTCCGCGCTGCAATAGGCTATTTTACTAAAAAAAAAAAACAATTTTTTAGACGGACTAAATACATTTTTTCAGTGGAATAGCGTATTTTCTTAAGAATCCCTATTTTTTTTCTAGACAAATTATGTACTAAAACCTTCCTCGAGAACCCCTCTTTTCATTTGTGAAAACAGCATGAAAATCGGTGCAGTAGTGTTTGAGTTTATCGCGAACAGACAGACAGACAAATGCGGCGGACGACTTTGTTTTATAAAATGTAGTGAAGAATAACTTGTTCAATATCAAATCTAGGTAGTTTAAAGTTCCACATATTATAACATAGAACTTTTAAATTACTTGCGGGAATTCTTTGTTCTCTTTTGACATACTGATCTTCAACTGCACTTACTGAATTGAAATAATACATACATTGCAAGTTCAACAATGCGCGCGCTCGCAGCTAGAACGTCAGGACATTTTTATAGAAATCAGGCGTTGTCAAGGTTTCTCATACATCTAGTAATTCTAACCTTAGTTTATCTATACGTCATCTTACGAACGTGTTATTTGTCATTTTGAACTTGTCTGTGGTTTTTTTTTTTGTGGCCACTCGCAGTTCAGCACGCTAGGGTGGGTACTGCTTAAGCGGACTATTCTGTTGTGGTTTAGGCAGTGAACTATGAAAGCTTGTCAGTCAGATAGAGAACGGATTCAAACAAAGCGACCCATCTATCTGCGCGCACAAAATTAAAAAAAAAATTACTTGCTTACATCTTAATGAGACTTCTCAAGAAGATGAATTTTCAAGTTACATGTTATTGCTATAGACATAAACGAGATCCGTGCTCATTATGATGTCTCATTGACACAAAGAACGTAGGCACCCATAACTCACAACCCATTTTCACATGAGCCCACTAAAACCAAATGAATGCCCAAAAGGGTCCCAATTAGTGCGGGTATTAATAACCGTAGTGACAAATAGGGAGGATATTTGAGTTATGAACTATACGGAAACTCTTTGAACTTTAGATATAAGAAGCCTCCCCTCATGAACTAAAAGACAATCAATCAACGCGGCGAAGAGGTTTGCATTTCATTAAGTGGGCTATGAATAACAATGTCGTATCTGCGTTTTGAATCTTTTTATAGTCTGTGTCTCGTGTCGTCGGGTTCTGAGAATGTACGTTGACACTTGCAGTGTTATTTGAAGGTTAGGACTGCTTGCTACTGGCTGTATGGGCCAGACGTTTGCTTCCGTTTTTTTTGTTCTCAAGTTGAAATGCAAATTTTCCATAGTTAGCATTGATGACGGTGTTAAAGATCACCTTTAAGGTTAGAGGAGGTGACGGCAAATTATAATCTGTGGAAGACGAAGACATGCTTCGCCGAACCCAAAATATTGGGATAAGGGCGCCGAATGATGGTTTTGCTAGAGCTTAATAGCTCGCGCCGAAGTCAAAGATTATTCTAGATGACCTGTTTGAGCCGATGACTAATGGCGAGAATTTTGTTATTGAGACAGCTGTAACAGATAGATTGGATGTTTCAGTTGAACACTGGTAGGTGATCGGGTCAATCATTTCGTAGATTATTGAGATCGGTCGTAAGTTGTGCACATCTGACTTGGTTGTGCCGTACGGATTGGGTAGGTTACCGCAATGACAAAGGAAAAAGAATGTAGGATTGCCTAGCAGACAGAAAAGAAATAATCGAGCTAGTGTAACACCTGGATGCGGGCGGGAAGCATTGTATTGGGGTAGATGACGCTATACAGAGGTAATCTGTGATACACTCCCCGATGTATGTCATTATTTTATACTGAATGTGGATGGCTAGAACGGAGTAAGACCAAAAAAAGAAGAATCCCCTTTTTTCGAGAACAAAGAAACAATAGATAAACTGTGTGATAACTATCATGGCTAGAAAGGGGATGACTTTCAAGATCGACACAAAGAATTATGAAGAGGACGTATTGCGTCATAGCAAAATAGGTAAATTAGAATTAGAGCAAGAAGAATGACGAATGATTATAAAGCGTATTATAAACAAGCGTATTATAAACTGGAAGATTATATCCTCGATAAAAACGCTTGGCTAAATGCTGGTCCTGCTCCACAGTCACAGCTGCTTAGGTCCACTTTTTAGGTTTTTATGTTTTTATATTTGGAAGAGATGCTCGCTCCTTTTAGAGGTTCTTACATTATTTCGTTTATTTATTCTTATATACATACAAATTATATTATTATATTAATTACTTGTTTATTATTTTTGATGTAAGAACTCAATCGTTCTCTTTATTAATTTATTTTTCATTATTTGGTCATTGACAACCATAGTTTTGTGTAAAGTAGAAGCATATTTTTCAAATTTTGTAAATGTGAGTACCATGAAACCATTTACATTTTATGTGAGTAGTTATAGTTTTACTTGTTGGACATGAACGAGCATGGTGGTTGAGAGCATGTCATGCTCACTCAAATGTCTCGCTGATGGCGGCGCGTGGGTTTGATCATTCGGTTCCCTTCGAAATGGTTGAGCTGAAAGGTGCCGATTCACGCGTCATGTTCGTGAACAGGCGCCGTCGGTTGAGACTGGTCATCTCTTAACTGCCATTGGCTTATTTTAATCTTTATATTTAAAATTCTTATAATAAGCCCTTTTTTTTCCTTTGCATTGTCCTCACATGCAGAAGCAACAAGTATATGTAACTTGGAATGTTGTAAAACAGAACATGATTTAAAAGAGTGTCCGTGGAGTTTCTTGCACGTTCTTCTCCATAGAGATCTACGCTTTGGAACGTGCAAATAGCTTCCATGTTTTTGACTGACCGACCTTGACGTTTCAAAAGTGCCTGTGAATGGTTTATTTGAAATAAAATGCTTTGAATTTGAATTTAAAGGATATTTCCGTGCAATTTTTATCACACTTATTTTTTTTGTATATAATAAATAATTAAGTACTTAGTTCATATTCAAGCTACTTTGCATTTTAAAGGTTTTTTTTTTGTAAATAAATGATAATGAAAGTAGAATGCATCAGCTGCTTCCTTTGTGTCAAGGGAATCAGGTTATTCAAGCTTGTGGGCGGTACGTCCAAGAATTGAGTGTCATTGTGACTATAATATCTGAGTCAAAATTAATGTTTTTTTTTTTTCGAGAACTTTATTTAGGCTATAATATGTATTTTCATTATTAACCTAGGGTATTCGGAGGATTTGTTTATTTATGAAATAATTTTTCTCCTTATTTGAACGAAAAAAAAAACTGAAAAGAAAAAAAAAAATTAAGAGAGAGCTTTGCCGTGCATTGGGATAATTCAGGCTGACAGTAACTAGATAGAAATAATGAGATTGAGGCAACAGGAATAAATAACTTAACTCGTGTACATAGTCTCTCAGAAATCTCAATCCATTGAAAACGTTAGGAGCTGGTTGGTTCATTTTCTGATACCTACTGGTTCCTTGTGCCAATAAAGAGAGGGCAAGAAATCGAGTTTGTGTATAATATAAGAGGTGTGCCTTCTCAGCTATCTAGGCACCTAAAACTTGATCTAAGTCTATTTAGTTCCTAGTTCTCTACCTACCTATTATTTCGTAATGGATAAAATCTAGCCGTAATAGTCATTATTTTAATAAAGGTAATGAACTAACTGGTCACAAAAACATGATAGTAGATCTCAAGACTAAAATTACGTAAGTAAATAATAAAACTATAATAGGCAATGGTATTAAAGACACCATGCCGCCTTGTGTGGGAGACAACGTGGGCTGGCACCATAGAGAACATTAAAAATACGGTATTTTCTACGGTTATTAATGGTAATAAATATATAGGGAGGGATGTTACTGACTGTTAACGAAAAATTCAAGTTATTAAAGTAAAAAAAAACATGCAAAGTAATAAACACAGCCGACAAATTCATTAACAAAACATTACAATAAATCATTTACGTAGATAAAAACAGGATTATCAGACTCGAGATATAACCTTGAACGGTCGACTACTGGGCCGTTCACCCTAATTTATCAACAAATAACCTACTGTGGTGCGTCTGTAGGATTATTTCTGATCTATGAACTACGGTGTACCTAAAATAGTTTGTTTGAAAACAGACCGGCGAAAATATGCTAGGATACAACAACACTAGCTCTGCCAGCGAACAAGAGCAACAAGTAACCGATTTATTCAGAAGATTTGAAAGGCTTCGGAACATCAAATGTCATACAAAAAGGTTACACATTATATAAGGTGCGCGGCCCGATGCCATGCTTTGACATGCAACACAATAGTTTAATTACATACGAGTACACGGATAAAACGTTACATAAACTATACGCAATTTGCGCAAAAAATAACTTCTTACCTACTTAAGCATAGACAATGAGGTCAATGACACAAAAACGGATTACGCTTCGTTTCCGTGCGACAGATACGTTGTAGGCATTTCAAATTGTAATTAGTCATGCGGACGCCCGTCTGTGTCTAAGCTATGGGCTAGGATTTGACGTTTCAACGTTTTAAAACTTCAATCTATTTGACACTTGAATTTGAATGGAAGGCATTTAAAACGAAACACATTGTTTTCAAATAGATTCAAAATTCGAAAAAGTATGTCCCGTAGGCGTGTGAGTGTGTACCGATGAATGAATTTCTTGTTCAAACATACCTGTAGCGAGTCGAATGAAGATCGTTCACCTTCCGACAATGTAAACCTTTGTTTCAACACAAGTCAACGGCTCCCAATCAATCCCAACAGTTTATCTGGAAATAGAAACGACTTATTCAATGTTGGTACTCCGCTTTATGATTCATCCAACGCGTTGAACTACCCGTTTATTAATAAAATCCTTACATTACGAGGGATAGTAGAAAAAAACGAAACACATGCCTATAACTACAGATGTAAACAATGAACATGTGTAGACAAGACGGGCGGCTCCAAAAAATCCCGATCTTAAAAGGGGATACTAACCGTTCACGTTAGATAAAAATCACGTTCACAGAATGTCCACAAACACGAAAAATTTAACAGCGCACAGAAGGCGGTATGTCGTACCGGAACAAAACTAGTTTATTTTTCCGATCGCATCTCAGAGAGCGACAAACGTCCGACCTCAGCGGTGGCCGGCGCGAGACTGAGCGACAGTAGCGCCCTCTCGTTCGCCCTGCGTTGCGCGTGTGTGCGTGCGTGCCTCTGTGGGGGTGCCGCCCTCAGCGCCCCGTGTCGCTCCGGCCGTTTATTTATTTTCGAGTGTGGGGTGTTCAGTGTACAAAAATGGTGCATTCATCATACGAATACGAACGCACCGAAGATCCAGCTCGGCCAATTACAAGCGTACAAGGATAAAAGCGTTTTTTAAACATAAACGTCTTTTTTTAAACGGCCGTGAACCGAGCATCAGCCGCGGTCATTGCCACAGGCGTCAATATAAAAATATTCACGTCACAATAACGCGGCGTGTGTTTTTTATTCTTTTATATTCTTCCTTTTATCTAATTGTTATTAGTAAATTGTCCAGATACACCTTACAACACGTTTGTCTCAGTAAGAACTAGGTCCTTTTATTCATTTTTCGTTCAGCTACGACTAATTTATTCTGCTAATATTAAATACGCATATCATTATAATACCTATTTATGCTAAGTTGCCAACGTAGGTATGGTTTAGTTGTTTTTAAAATGCAGAATAAACATAATCCACCATCCATTTGTATTCTGACGTATACAAATTCCATGCCTACGTCACATTTTGGTTTTGCCTTTGATGCAATCACGTATGATGAAACCTTTGCCCACACAGCAGGGCAAAGGTTTCTTCATGCTTGAAAAGTCAGTAGGGTGAATTTTTTTTTTATTTTTTGAATTGGAATTGCTTTTGTCTGATTTTTTTCTGCAAAAAGTAGACATCGCTCATCATGGCATGAGTCATGACCTACGTGAGACCTCTGGCAAATAATTTTAGTACTTATATAAATACCTACCTTAGTACAAATGAGTAAAATGTAACCCAAACCCAAACGCTCACAGGTACCTACGTTATAGCTATTTTATTTTGTCCAAACAACTGTCCACTTAGGACACTTACATGCATACTAAAATCAAAACTATTTTACCCATCTGTTTGTTTGTTACATTTTCACGACTAAACTGTTGTGAGTACCTATTTTGATCAGAGATTTTGTATAGAGACAGATCGTTCCTTGGAGTAAAAGAAAGCAAGGAAATCAGTTTATTCCACCCAAACAGATGCACATTAACAACACAGAAGAACATAACATGACTATGCCGGGAGTACCTGGTACATTCCTTCGTTGCCTGCCGTTCATACCATAAAGCCCGGCCGGTCATCATCATCATCTGCCTAGCCTTTTCCCAACTATATTGGAGTCGGCTTCTAGACAAACCGGATTTAGCTGAATACCAGTATTTTACGCGGTACTTCATGGCAAGACTGGAGTCAGATTGAGGCTTCTGACTATCCGTAACGACTGCCAAAGATCTACAAATGACAGCCGGGACCAACGGCTTAACGTGCTCGTTACTCGAACGAAACTCGCTATGTTAAGATGGTCACCCATCCACCATAAAGCCCGGCCGGTAAAGCTAGTTAAAAATGAAAAAATGCTAAGATAATTTATTAACAATCATAAATCTACCAATCTATTCGGTATCGCTCACAGAATCATTACTCAGCGTTTTGAATCGATTACGAAACAACAGAATCGATTTATCGAAAGACTATCGATGATCGGTGTTTTTCTTAATATTTTTTAGGTGTTGCCTACACGTTCTTATTTTTGTGAGGAGGGGTCAAACTAGTATTTGGGTAGAAGTCTTTTGGCTCAATTATGGTGATTCTTGTATTTTAACTTTTTTGAGCTTCTTCTCTTTGAGTGAACAAAGTAAGAATGGGATTTATTCCGGTTTTTGACTGGTTTGTTCAGGATCAGTGCTTTTCTTATCCTGATCACAGTACAAGTTATACAAGAATTAATGAAGATAATGGAGATTGTAATGTGTTATTTACAGGCTGGTACAGCTTGTATAACTATAATTTTAATGCCAATATGGTAGGAAAAAAAACAAAATCACAGCTGATCTTCGCTAGGTAGATAAGTAGGTAAGTGGTACCTATTCGTTGCTCTTGAAGTAGAGAAAAACAAGTTGCTCTATAAATAGGTAATAATGGAACTTGCATCTTTAGGGGCCACTTGAGCGAGAGAATCGCAGCGATATTATCGTCCGTATTTCTCTATATATCAACTCAATAAACGTGTCTCCATACGTTGATATTATCGCAGCGATTCGATGAGTGAAAAAACGTCAACTCGCCGCGATTCTCTCGTTTGTGGAGACGGTCCCTTGCTTCTGTTCTTATGAAACCTCTGTTGACGTCATGTTGTCTGTCTGTATTCTTCCAATGTTGGGAAACAAGGTAGGTACTATTTTATTGTCAAATAATCCTGTACACTCCGTGGACTTGCCAAATGCATTGGTTCCATAAAAAATATATTTATAATTAGAACTAGCTGGTGCCCGCGGCTTCGCCTGCGTGGATGTCGGTTATCACGATCAAAAGCTATCATGTAATTTGATCCTGTTCCGACACCTCCAACAAATATCATTAAGTACCTATATTTTACCCAAAACTTGACAAATGATATATTAAAACCTTCCTCGAAAACCAATCTATCCATTAGTGAAAACAATGAAATGAATTCGCTAACGTATGAAATTTTACCTAAAGTAACGCCTGTTACCAAATATTGAAAACACTTAAAGAAGGCAAATAGACTAAAAAACCAATGATTGGAAATAGCAAAACAGAATATTCAGCAAGAAGATATAATTTGAAAAAATATTAGATTCTCAATCAATCAGATAGGAATCGTCCGTACTACTCGATTCGTTGGTAAACTTTGATTAGTTCGAGGAACTCAAATAAACATACAGAAATAGAGTTCTTCCAAAAGCCGGCGAGTGTATTCATTGAGAAATTTTTACTTTCCGCACGGAATGTAGAAAATCTTTCAGAGATGGAATGGAATTAGTTTTTCTTAACGCTAAATAATAACACTGCTTTTATTAATGGGATGTGCTGAAGTCTTAGATATTTTCTTTTAGCCTCATAGTTTTTATTGACGGTGGCGAAAGCCTCGCCCCTTGTCACATGAGGCTGTGTGACATTACTGGTAGAATGTGGGTCCTTTAAATAGTAGGTACACCTCTGTCGAACCCTTCAAAATACTGTGGTGATGTTATTTTCTTTATTTTTTTATGAAAAGGCCCGAATTAACTGGAAAACTAAGGATTGGAGCATAATCCAAAGAATATGGTAGAGCAGGGTAGAGCAAAATGCTCGTATTTAAGCAACGTTCTCATCCGCATGTCAGCCGCAATTTGTCTCAAAAGCCTCAATTTCCCTATTTTTTTCAAATTTCAGTCCCAAAAGACGCAGCACTGGATGGCCGCCTACAAGGACCGATGACCTTGTGAAGGCCGCGGAAACACGCTGGATGCGAGACGCACAGGACCGGTCAAATTGGCGATAAATGGGGGAGGTCTATGTACAGTAGTGGACGTCTTCCGTTGAGGTTTTTGACTCTGTAATGACGATGATGATGTATGGGCGAAAGACAAGTGAAAAATGACCATTTTGGGTAAATTTTGATAAGAGAGGGGTTTTCTCGTATCAATCTTAATTTATACACAACTAGTTGACCCGCGCAACTTCGTCTGCTCCCTGCTCCGCTCCTATTGGTCTTAGGGTAATGATATATAGCCTATAGCCTTCCTCGATAAATGGGCTATCTAACACTAAAATAATTTTTCAAATCGGACGAGTAGTCCCTGAGATTAGCGCGTCCAAGTAAACAAACAAACTCTTTATAATTATATTAGTACTAGTTGACCCGCGCAACTTCGTATGCGTCACATTTTTCATTACTGCTCTACTCCTATTGGGCTTAGCGTGATGACCAGGACCAGTAGTTTCTGAGATTAGCGCGTTTAAGTAAACAAACAAACATACATACATACAAACAAACAAACTCTTCAGCTTTATAGATTAGTATATAGATTAAATCCCTTATTGACAGACTGAGTGACTGACAGACAACACACAGCCGAAACTACTAGTTTCTAGCTTCCTTCTGGCATTTAGCTTCCTTGGGCAGTGTACCGAAGCACTAACGAAGTGTACGAAGTCGCGGGCAAAAGCTAGTCTTAATAATTATATAAAATTCTTCCTTTACTGACCGGTTGAGTGACTAACAGACAACGCACAGCAGAAACTGGTCGTAGAAAACAAAATTTTGGCATGTACTTTCCTTAGGGAGTTTAGGGGAGCACTAAGAGAGGATTTCCCAAAATTCCCACGGGAACGGGAAAAATGGGATATGCGCGTACGAAGTCGAAGGCAAAAGCTAGTCTATACTTCTATACTAATATATAAAGCTGAAGAGTTTGTTTGTTTAAAAAATTCTTTCAGTGTTAGATAGCCCATTTATCGAGGAAGGCTATAGGCTATATATCATCACGCTAAGACCAATAGGAGCGGAGCAGTAATAAAAATTGTGACGCAAACGAAGTTGCGCGGGTCAACTAGTATTAGGTATTAAGCGACTGCAATGGTGACTGGCTGAGTGACAGATAAGGCACAGCCGAAACGAAGGTCGCAGAAAGCTGAAATTTCTGGCAAGTCGGTTCCTTGGGGAGTGTAGGGGAACACTAAGACATGATTTCCCAAAATTCCCACGGGAACGGGAAAAATGGGATATGCGCGTACGAAGTCGCGGGCAAAACCTAGTTATTAAAAGGGCACAACTTTCAAACTCGCTCGTTTTATTGTAGGAGCGCAGAAAATGTGTGAGTTTACTAATCCCTTTTCGCTATAATTATAACCCCTCCTAATTAAGGAGGTACCTGCATCCAAAACATTTATTGCCCAAATAAAATTACCAACCCCTAATGGAATTATCATGTTTAAACTTAAGCATACCTAAAGTTACTTTTTAAAATTGCCTATAATAAGTTATAATCACCTCTTTAGTGCAAATTCAGAGTTTTAAAACGCCATCAATGTAAAAGTATTATCAAATAAAACAAGGAATTTTTCTTTCATGATTAATGATGATGTATACTTCCAAGACTAAACGATGGATTGAGAGATCGATGGTCAATGGATAAAAAGGGGCGACAGGGAAACCTTTTTGGGGTTCCGTAACAGAACGTTAACCCGGAACCCTATTAGTAAACCAATGCTGTATGTCTATCTGTCTGTCAACGGGCTGTAATTATTAGATGGTTTGTTTTACACAGACTGTGTTTAGTTTGCCGCTGTTAAAAAAAGATTTCTCGCTTCATGGTACTCTTCGAATGCAAGTCCGACTCGCACTTTGCCGGTTTTAGAGTTCAGTTTCTTAAGGGTTTCAACAAGAGTTATTCCCTCCAACTTAGTCTATTCGCCTAAATCTGTCTGTCGGTTTGTATGTCTGGACTTCTTTCTTTACAATCTTAAGTTTCATAAACCTCACTTCCTCACTATAATATAAATGCTAAAGTAACTCTGTCAGTCTGTCTGTCGCGCTTTCACGCCAAAACTACCTACTGAACCGATTTAAACGAAATTTGGTACACAGATGGTCTAGAGCCTGAGAAAGGACATGGGCTACTTTTTATCCCGGGAGTATTTTCCCTAGGGATCATGTGGGCGAAGCCGCTGGTAGAAGCTAGTGACTAATAAGTGGATATAACCACAAAAGATATCGGAAAAAAATATTACACAATATTATTAAGCAGGTACAGAACTCAAAGGAGGTTCGCACTTGGCCGGTTTCCTTAAGTGCAAAAAATACGCCAATCTATGGAATCATAAAATATTAAAAGAAAAATGGCGACTATCAATCGCTCGTGAAAAATAATGAAATCTGCCAAATTCTTAATTAAACTTTGTTAAATTAATTAGCAACTAAAACTTTGGGAATGTATATTTTTAATCAGATTTTTAATGATTGATTACGAACTTTTACCAAGACTTATTTTCTAATGAAAAACTGAAGCTAAGTTTTAAAAATCAATTTATGTCATGATGAATTTATTGCGTACGGAACTAATAACTAATATTACGACTTTTAGGGTTTAAACAGTTACATCACTGCGCCTATATGTGTGTCCAATTTAAATAAAGTCGAAACAAAATGAGCCTAGGTACATTATAATTATAATTTTATTTTTGCATTTTCTGCACAGCAGGAAAACGTACAGTAGGTATTACTGAACAAGTTTCACAGAAAAAAAATGAGTGTCAACGGATATCGTTCCTGGTAAAATGACGAATGACTTTTAAATTATTTTGCGGTCCAAGTAATTGTTTTTTCGTAATTATTATTAGATCTTCTAATCTAAGTGTATAGTAGCTGGCACGAGTCGTGAGCACGGATGAATGCAGCAGCGATCCCGCCAATGTTTAGCGAACGAAACTTGCAAACCCAATAGTCGATGAGCATTGACTGACGTCAGAGCTGTCGTTGCTCACGACTCGTGCCGCTTATTATAATGGCTACCAACTTAATTAAACCTAATCAAAATATTGTGAGTACAATAGGTGCCATCATTGTCATAAATAAATAATAATTAGGTATAAAATAGGAGACTACGAGTAGTAGAACATTAAATTAATAAAAGACCAAAAGACATCTATTTGTGATAAGTATTTTTTATCAACGATTTTCATTGTCAATCGACAGAGTTCATTTTTAAAAGAGTATTTTATCGAAAAAAAAAAGAAATACATTTTAATGTAAACGGTAATTACCTTTTCTTTTTTCAAAAACGATGTGTCATTATTCCAGCAGCTGCTTTGTTGCAATCAGAAGTCCATTCGTTCGTTCGGTAATGACAATATATGGCAATTGCTCACTGATTGCTCAGTAGACGTACGTGAATTAAGTAGATTTAAAACATGAAAATGGTTTTACAACTGACTTTTTTTGTGACCGTAGATTTTTAAGGCAGCAATAAATACCCGGGCCGTACTACCAATTGTCAATGTCGACTTGATTCCGTCGTGAAAAAGGGATCGTGCTATTAGTTCTGTGTAGCTCCGTCTCTATCTCACACCAGAATTATGGTGGATTTAAGACGTCAAAGTGCCCTTGTTCTATAATTATTTTGCATATTAATAAGAACTGAACAGAATAAAAAAATCTCAATTACGTTTAATCAAAACGCAATGTAGGCGGGAAAAAAACTACATGCACGAGCAACTTAATTTAACACCATGCAAAGGTACAACTCTGAAACGAAACTCCCAAACTCGACTAACTGCCAAAAATCCTGCCGTACCGTCAACAAAAATCGACTAAAACTTCCTCAACGCGGCTCAAAAATGGCGGCCGAAACTCATTGTCACTATAGTTAGGTACATTGGTGATTTCATTAAGCGCTGCACCCCCTGTCTCGACGTCTAGCCGTCTGGCTACATGTACAGGGGAGGCTAGTTGCTAGGCAATGGTGGCATGGTGAGGGGATGTTCCGCGGTCGGAGTATCCGTGTCGATATTTGTATATGGCGTTTCGATTAAATTTCGAATGATAACGTTTTGATACTGGCCACTGCCGCCGGCAGTTCGCTGAAACACGTGTGCGTGGTGCGTCAATGTTAAAATTGCGGGTGATTTTGACAGGTCGTGGAATTGGCGGGAATTTTAAATTTTATTTTCTTTTTCCGGTTAAAATTGTTTGCACGGCGTTATTGTAAGTGTTTCGGATTGATAGAGTCAGTAATGCTTTTAATATTTCTAGAATGCTAATACGAGTAAGTATACAAAGTATTTAAGAGACTAAGAAAGGACAGGCTACCAATTATATTAGCACTGGGAGTGATCTATTCAAGTGTGCACCACAACAATAATAAAAGAGGACTTAATTTCTATTTACTCAGTAACAAAGATCTAAAGCCTTTCCAGACGCATAGATCAAGTGCAAAGTGCAGACGTCTCAAGGAGAGATTTACTGCCTACGTTCGTAAATACTCCGAGAGGAAAGGTGGAGAGGTCAATGTATTTCTTCTTTAAATTAAAATGTTTGAAGATGGTTGAATGTAAAATATTTGTACATGGGTAAGCACCTAAACTATTATTAAACAATGTTACTTTTTGCGTTGATATTTTTTCTGCAAATTAACATGACTTTAGTTGCTTTTACGTGTTTTTTTCGTATAAGGATGATATAAACAATAGTAGTTTTTTTTTCTTCAAAGTTCAATAATCATTTTTTGAATGTATAATTATGTATTAAAAAAACTATATTAATTTACTCATAACAAATATAAAACATCTGTCGCTGAATTTTCTTAAAAACATGAATATAACTATAAAGAGAAAACACACTCATAAAGTAAATAGAAGTCTTGTTTTTCTCTCGTGCAAGTGACGTGTAGACCTTATCAAGTAAACAGTTTTCATTTTCTAGAATATTCTAGATAAATTGGAGCCACGTAATGTCGACGTAACTGTCAATTTCAGATGCAGTCCACTCGGGTGAGGGTTATGTATCGTCCTAGTTCTATGTACTTGTGGTTGAATGACCTCTTAGGTAAGGTCGATAAGGTTTACAGGACTATTTGAGTATGTTGTTTATAAGGGCTAATATTGATTTTACTTCTATCAAATAATGTAATGAATGAATACTTACTAATTCAAAAGATGTAGATAATAGTAATAATAAAAAACTATAGAAAAAGATCTTTTGCAGTTCTTATATCCTTGTCACGCAATCGTCTTTTGTTATATGGCGCAAATTTATGATGACGTAGCGCATTTTTTTTAAACACGTGAGGAAACCGTCACGTCTTATGTCAACAATTCAAAGGCATTTAACATTGTTTGGTAGATGCCTGCACTGGAAATATTATGGTCCGCCCGGGGCGTCGTGAGACGCAGGGCGATTCCCGGCCACCGTAGGCGTGGGCCTGCGGACGACGAGCTTTGGGTGGCTCGCCGTCAGATCAGAATCAGGCCCGCGTTGACGGCGCGCTGTGTACCGCCCTGTGTAAGGAGCTGTCAGCACGGGAGACGGGGCTCGCTAGGGTCAGTGCCTGCCGGGGTTGCAGAAATTGTTCGAAAAGTCACCGCGGCCCTGGAACGCAAAGGGTATTAGGAGGAGCAAGGATGGACTTTAGTCAGTAAGAGTCTGACACTCCCTACTGCTCCACCCAGAGCGGGAGGAGTCATTTGATGATTTCCCATCCTTTAAAAAAAAAGGGTATTATGGCCCATCCCTTTTCAAAGAAGAGGCCTGGCGTGTTGTACTGCTGTGGATCATCATGGGCCATCAATGGGAACATTTTAGGTTGATTATGCAAGGGTATAGGTATCACACCAGCTCAGTTAGAGCCTAAGAGTGAGGCCCCATGCTGCTTCGATTTCCATATATTTAGATTTATTTCTAGGCAGACGGATGGACAGACTGTCCGGCCAAATCGTGTTGGTATCTCGTTGTGAAACATAGACATTAGAGCATCACACCGCATCGCCGCAGCGGCGACGCAACGCACTAATGGGGCCTCGCTCTAAACGCACGGCGTATTTTTAACGCGCAACGACGCACGTTATACGATCGCGTGCTCATGTCACAGTATAGATAACCATCAAAATGCAGTACTGTTGCATCTGAAACGCGTTAGCGTGCGTCAACTATGCGCCGATGCGGCGTTGAAAAACGCCGTGTGCGAAGGCTCTTAAGTAGTCAGTTACTTTGCTTGTGAAATTCTGTTCAGAAGCGTTCAATTTCAAGTCGCAATATCGACTGAGCGACAATCAATGTTAAAATGTAGGGAAAAAACAGGTGTTTTTAAAATTTGCAACTGCGATGCGAATGCGAAGGTTCCTTAAAAAAAGTTAATTGGGACCCAGATTAAAACATTTACATGCTCAAATAAGCATAATTAATTCACAAAACACGAAATGGTATCAATTGAAAGAACATAATTTGATTGAACAACCACGACAATCGAATATATGAGCAAGCAAAATAAACATAGCTTCTGCTTTAATTATGAAATTAATTAACTGAAAACCAAGCATTCGTTGTATTGTTATTTTGAATTACATTAATTGAATGAATTTAATTGTATCACGTTCAATTCCGATTTCAATAATGTTCAATTAAATTAGTCTTGTTAAATTATAATTTTGGGGAAATTTAAATAAGGGCATTTTAAGTGTGTTTCGGTATTTGGGCATTAGGAGGAACACGGATGGGTTTTAGTCAGTAAGAGTCTGTCTGACACTCCCTTCCGCTCCGCACAGAGCGGGAGGAGTCATTTGATGACTTCACATCCAAAAATAGCCGGCCAAGTGCGAGTGGGACTCGTCCGTCGAGGGACTATATTTTTTATGGTTTAATTACAAATGTATAGTTTTCAGACTTTTCCCTATACTTGTAGTATAGAACGGTATTATTTGCCAAATGCCTAGGTCAGCGGGAAATATTCCATACATTTTGATTCCCTTGAGAATGTCAAAATAAACGTTTTTTTTCAGCATAAACGAAAGTCTCTTTTTTACGGTAACTTAGAAGTTTGATTATTTCACAGCTGCAAGGGGCCATAGACTTGAGAATATGGGTTTTAATTTCAACTCGATACCTTCGTGCGTTCCCGAGATAAACGGTCTTGACAGACAGACGGACGGACAAAACATTGATCCAGCGGCGGCTGAGCAAACATCATATTTATCAGTCACTAGTGAGGTGGCGGAGTTGAGCCAGTTATAAGTAGAACTGAAGCAATTCATAATGGTAAATTATAATTTTACATCATAAATAATATTATTATTGCCGTATGGTGTCGGTCGGTACCCATACTACCCATCGTACACCGTAATACTATCCCATCACTTCCCGTGGGTGTCGTAAGAAGCGACTAAGGGACTCGCCAGAGAATGGGCAGCAGCGTTCTCTGTAAAACGCAACACCATACACTGCGATCGCCAACCGGCCTACCAGGGGAGCTTCGGGGGAGGCCTATGTCCAGCAGTGGACGTCTTTCGGCTGTTATGATAATGATGATGATAAAATAATATTATTTAGCGAAGAGTTTAAAAATAATACGTTTACACGTCAGTTTTTTTTATAAAATTTGACTAGATGAGGCCAGTATTTTCTAAACGTCAACACAAACTCACGGGTCAAAACTCACTTTTAAAGTTCATACAATCCGTACTTTCCTGTACACTGTCAATGCTTTTCATTTTGCAGTTCAACAGTATTCATTTTTACGCTGTTGAGCAGACGAATTTCTAAACTTATGAAGTCATGGATCCGAAATTTTCTGTCAAATTTTATAGACAGTGTGAAAGGGAGCTGCAATTAAGGTACCAGAACACAGCAACGCTTGGCAGCAGAAATGTCCGTCCTTCCCCAGACGAGCTCCTACAAAGACCCTTTACGTATCGAACTGGAAGATACCAATTTACTCGTTCCAGAGCTATATTCCGGAGCGGTATTTTGTTCACATATCGCCCTTTATGCTCTGAAGTTGCATCCCCTGTGGCTACACTATTGATTGACTCGTCGTGTATGTATATTAGACACATGGTTTTACCACCCCTTTTGCACCCCTTAGGCGGTAAATGCATTAGCAAACTTGGTTCAAATCGGACGCGCTGCATGGCTGACCGACGCCTCCCTCTCGATGGTGGCTGTGTGTGTAAACCGTAATTGGGTACCTATGTGAAAATGAAAAGTGAAAAAATTTATTGCAGAAACTTGTACAAACTTTTACAGGTATTCTCACATTGAGACCTCCTTTTAAATAGAAGATATACCTGTGCTAGGAGGTCCCGCTATTCAATGAAAAATAATTAATGGTAAAAGTAGTGTACAAAAGATTACAAAATTTAAACTAGAAGATAGAAAAAGGAAGACGTGTGAGTGTTGTGTGTATGTGTGTGTTACAAGTCATAGTCACGATGCTCGCAGTATCTAATAATTCAATGTCATCATAGGTCTTCTGTTTTAGCCATTGAACTATTGCCTTTTTGCAGTCTTCTGTAGTCATAGGATAGATGATAATTATTGTATTATATGTACGTGTATAAAAGTGCATACATATTTGGTTATCCTATAGGTACTATTGAAATCATGAGTTTGGTTCGCAGTTTATTTAACCTGAAATTAACTTGGCACACAGGTACATCGTATACCTAGATAAGGATATATAAGTAGGTTCCATACCAGTAGTACTTTCTCTAAGGACGATTTCGAGTTTCAAGGCGGAAAAGTTAGTATAAGCTAGTAGGAAAATCATAACAGTGACATTTTGAAACCATTCACATTGTTTTTTGAATGCTTTCAGATTGAAACACGTGAAGATTGTCCCTTTTTTATTTAAACGAATGTGACAATTAATAAAATGAATATTAATTTGTAAAAATTAATTGAAAGTAGATTTAAATGTAATTTTAAATGTAATGTAAATGATTATAATTTAAAATCCCGTCAGGCGCGGCCGTCCCACATGTCGTAGTCTATTGTCTTAATAGGTATTGTCTTTTAATTTTGCAAGGCCTGACAGGCTAACAAATAATTAAAAAAGGTTTCCATCTCTATCCCTTGCGGAACCCTAAACACTTCTAAGTTATGTAAATCAAAAAGCATTTTTCTATGAAATATTATGTAGCATTCCCCTTAGCTCCTACAAATTAATCTTCTAAGAAACGAATTATGTCGTGTTTAGTCTCGGATGCGCCACAGATGCGTCGACCTGTTACTTTGAATAATTTGGGCCTGTATAATGTATTCAAGGAATGTGTACCTGTATAATGTATGAGATTGGGTTTGTGGTACATTTTGAAAAAAAAAATGTTGGAATGGTGAACGGTAAACGGAGCTATGATTTTTTCTTGTATTTAGTTTTCACGTCCTTATACGACGTAGGGTTATGTTTACTAAATAATTTTAGCATTTGAAAATGCTACAACGATCAATCTTCCTAGCTTATCTCCAATTTTATTGGGGTTGGCTTCCAGTTCAACCGGACGCAGCGGAGTATCTCGGAATGTATAGTTGGTCACCCACAATGGACCGACCTCTGAAAGCGCTTGTACTCAGTCAAAATAGGCTTCACAAAACAGTTTTTTAGCCAAATGTATACATTTTAGAGCAGCTAAAAAAATATATGTTAATCTTGATCATATTTATGGGTGGACCATTGTGTTCAAAACACGTTTTCGGTAAATTTTCTCGATAAAAAAAATTCATAAAATTACCATTTAAATTGAAATTGTAGCAATTGTAACTGTATTATTTATAAACTAATCTTGATAAAATTAATAACAGTGATGTAATATATAATAATAAAGGGAACTGTTGTTTTTATTTATCGATTGGAATAATATATTTGTAAGGATTAATGTATTTAATGATAAATAACTCGAACGAGTCGAACGAGACGCCGCGCCATCGCGGCGTCTTTTTGCTTCGTCTATTCACCGCGCCTTAACCTTGAAGATCGACCCCTTTAGCTGTTAATATTTAGCCACAAGCTCCTCAACCCAAATGTCAAGAAATGTAACTGCCAAAGTGCTATGAGTGTGACATGACACCAGTATAAAAAAGTGCAGCAAATTCAAGGGGAACATTTGGAAGCAGAAAATAAAACTTATTAAAGGTTAAGTATATATTTTACTGAAAAAATCTGATTAGGTCCGTCAAATAAATTTCCAGAAAATATTGGTCACGTATTTTTTTCTTTTTTTTTCACACAAAGAAAAGAAATCTATCTAACGGTCTAATTAGTTTTTTTTTTTTTTGTGAAAAATAAACCTTTTTAGACGCTACCTTCCTACTTGCGTATCATAGTATCTTCCACAGAAGGGAATGTTTCTCGTAAGTTATTATTTAAGATAAAGCATGATGACCGATCCCAATTATGTTAATTTGAGACAGGTATGCGCCCATTAGTTCGAGGTGTCAGACTATGATCACGACGCGTAGTGTGTCGATTCTTTTATTATTATTTTTAATCTTTGGGAATTTCTTTTAGACGGGAGAGGTTGTAAAGGGTTAAGAGACATAGAGGTAATTAGTAAAATTGATGTTCTATTTTAGTGATGGTCATTTGTTTTAGTCAGAGTTCGACTTTTTTCTTTGGAAGATACTAAGTAACATATCGGGGGGAGTTCGTTGCTAAATTATAACTGCCTTACGGGTCAATCTATGAGGTTCAGTGACGTTTGCCGAGGTCAGCCCGGGGGTGGGTGACCATTTATTAATCTAATACTTACGTTGTAAATAAAAATTCTATTCTATTGCAAACTGAGATTACTCCGTGCCTCGAAAAGTATGTTAAGCCGTTCATCCCGACTGTTATTTGAAAATCTTTGACAGTGTTTACGGATACCTAGTCAGAAGCCTGAAAGTCTGACACCAGGTATGTTAAATACATTAAAAAAAAAGATATGTAAAATACATAAGCATGTTAAGCATCATTTTGATGTAGACAAGTCACCATCATCATCATCATAACAGCCGAAAGACCTCCACTGCTGGACATAGGCCTCCCCCAAATGGTCTGCCCATAATCAAAGAAATTAAGACAAGTACTTACAACTAATTACCACTAAGAAAAACAACAAAACACTTCAACTTCTAACAAGTTAAGGCGAAAAGGGTGACTGACACAATAAAACTACTCAAACCCGTTCAACAGTCCAACAACTAAACATGACTAACTAGGAACGACTGTAAAGTTACAAATACAGCATTTTGTACCATATTAGACAACTTTAGACAACGCCGAGTTTGGATCGCAATTAAATCTATTTTGAATTGCAATACTAGCTTTCGTTGCGATTATAAGATTACGAGTCTACTGTCATAATATGCACACACTATAGGTATAGAGATTACTAGCTTTTGCTCGCGACTTCGTAAGCACATACCTCGTTTTTTTCCGTTCCCGTGGGAATTTCGGGAATTCATTTCTTAGTGCTCTTCCAGGGCTTGTAGGGAAACTACATGCAAAATTTCAGCATTCTACGACCAGAAGTTTCGGCTGTGCGTTGTCTGTCAGTCAGTCAGTCAGTAACGGAAGAATCTATACTAATATATAAAGCTGAAGAGTTTGTTTGTTTGTTTACTTGAACGCGCTAATCTCAGGAACTACTGTGAAAAAATATTTCAGTGTTAGATAGCCTATTTATCATCACGCTAAGTTCAATAGGAGCGAAGCAGTAATGAAAATTGTGACGCAAACGAAGTTGCGCGAGTCAACTAGTTTTATATATATTCATGATGATGATAAAGATTGGTGATTAATTGATTGACTTGATTTCGGTCTGAACTTACTTTAAAATACTAATTGTTCTAGTTTGTTGCAGGCTCACGCACCATAAATTACTAAATGAATTTATCCGTCAAATCGTTGCAACTCCTTATAGTTCATTGAGCTATACGATAACTGAAAAACTGCCTGGACAGGTCCACTCAAATCTGGTGTTTCCCTCAAAAGGCCACCTCAGACATTAACCTTCATAGTTCTCATAAATGTATTTGATTAGTATGGATCATATATATGGACGTTAAAAGAGATTTTGATCTCAGAGTTTGTTGTCAGCTAAGATACACTGACCTCATCAAGTTTTAAACTGAAAAAGTAGTATTTTTAACTTATTTACAAAATGAATGCCAAATAATGCCATGGGCGTCAACTTCGTCAACACCCAAACGTGGTCACATATAGATATGCTCATAAGTTCCCAATCAATACCAACCCGCCATAGTTCAGAATAATGAACCATAGCAGATTGAGCTACGTTTACCAATATCGCCGTGTCGGTTACAGCATCGCTCGTCACATTACAAAGGCTTGCTGCGCTAAAACCAGGCAGGTTTGTCTGCACGTCATTCAATCTCTTCGTGCAATCGCAGTGCATTTTGCCCCTATTGATATGACATGTTTGGCATCGTAAAATCGCGCCGTGAAAGATTCTTAGAATACATTTTGTTTTAGTTCTCTAGTAGCTACAACCTGGGAGTCTTTAAGTCAAGACTGAAAAGGTTTCTTCTAGGCAAGCGCTTACATCAGGTGAGGTAGTGGTCAAACACGTGCCTGTCGATAATAAAAAAATAAAGGTTTGATTTTGTGACGAGTGTGCTAGTGTTGTTCACCGTTTTGGGAGCAGTGGATGAAATAAATTGAACAAAGTAAAGGGTTTCGTTTAAACCTGTGGCTTTCAACTTGTACGTCAGGGACGTAAGCACAAATGTCGGCTCCCTGCTCTCGAGACGGTGAAGGAAAACATCAAGAAGAAATCGGCATGTTATAGAACTAAAATTTCGGAGACATGCATTACAGCCGTGTACCTCTCACCAAGAGGAAGCCTACAGGACACTTAAGTCCCAGCAGTCCACATTATAATTATGCTGACCATACTATGGTTTCTAGGCCTTTTTTGTCCAGACTTCAAATTAATATCTTTCAGATGTCTTCTCTAAACAAATACAATAATCGTAGTATTTGATGAAGTTACACTTCGTAGGGACGTCTCAGGGCCCACACGACAGTTTCTGAAGCACACTCGGCAAAGTTTAATTCTGTTTGTAAAAGACCGATAAATGGTGACCAGGCGAAAAAAACCTCGGTTTCGGGAGAGATAAAAATTAATGCTTGTCACAAATTATACGAAAGTCCAGTGATAGGGTTGGCTGTTTAAAAGTCATTTAAACCAGATATTTTTCTTCTCAAAAACTGGGATTAAGGTGAATGCTCCAGGGTAGCCCGCGAAATTCAAATATTTTTATGTTTTTTGCAATTTGCCGGTCAGTGTGAAGCTGTATGTGGACCAAATGCGTTCCGCGACCGTAACGCGTATTTATCTAAACAATTATAACCATTTTAATCATCAATATAGCCCTCTAAGTTCATGTAGTTCGAAAGAATAAATATTTCAGAAATAATCATTCTTTCGGACTACATGAACTTAGAGGGCTATATTGATGATTAAAATGGTTATAATTGTTTAGGTAAATACGCGTTACGGTCGCGGAACGCATTTGGTCCACATACAGCTTCACACTGACCGGCAAATTGCAAAAAACATAAAAATATTTGAATTTCGCGGGCTACCCTGGAGCATCCACCTTAACAAGACAAAATAATGTACAACATATGTAAAGATGTGCGTAAGAGGAATTTTACTGTTTTAAACCCTAACCTAAAATGCTGGCCACTCAATTATAAATAGAGGGTGCGCTGCACATGTCAATAACAATCGAGTTAGTAAACAAGCACATCTGTCAAATATGCCGAACCTAATTTACGTCATAAGTGATAGTTGTAGTGATGGGACACATCTAAAATAATTCGATAAACTGTAATTTCTGTACATTAAACAAAAATAACAAATATCGAGTAGGGGCTATCAAAAAAAGCTTTGGAGCACAAAAAGAGCTATTTTTTGTCTATGTCAAAAAGAGCTGTTTGTTATATTTAATATACAATTACAATTGTGTCTGTCTGTTTGTTCCCTCTTCACGTCTTAACAGCTGAACGGATTTGGAAGAAACTCGGCACACGGGCAGACTATCTTCTGGAACAGGACATGACACTTTTTATCGCGGTAATAGTATGCTGCCTTGGAATATTTTTTGGCTTCCAGCCGCTGGCATAAGACAGCAATTTTTTAAAATTGTCTTATTGGAAAGGGAAAATGTCGGTTATAAATATCGATAGTTTTACCGGTTTTTGTTTCCAGTGTCCTTTTTTATAAAACGGTCGTACAAAGGTAAAGCCGATGTTAATTTCAATTGGAGCCTCATTTTGTTGGCCTTTAATGTGAATTACTTTTCCGTGTAAAGAGGAATACATTAAAGGGAGCAAATGAATTGGAGATAATTAATGCCGGGAGTGGGATTATGTAAGAATTTACGAATTGTATTGTGTTTAAATGGAATCATTGTGGGTGCTAATGGATTTTATTTCATTGAAATGCCTCGGTGATTTTTATGTCATTAAGGATTTAATAAAACCTTGTGTACCGGCTCAAGTAAAAATAGATTTAGTTTTTTTTAGTACCTACTTCAAGTTATTCCGCAGGTCTTACAATACTAAAATGTGATCAATACTTTTCGGGAAAATGTATTTATTAAAACTTTATATACAGTTGTGTGGCATTTTAAGCCAAACTTTGGGTCAAAAATACTTATAAATAAAAGAATAAACGAAGATTATAGTTATTACTTTTTTAGGATTCCGTACCCAAAGGGTAACCAACGGAACCCTATTACTAAGCCTCCGCTGTCCGTCCGTCCGCCCGTCTGTCTGTCAGCGGGCTGTATCTCAAGAACCGAAATAGGTACACAGTTGAAATTTTCACAGTTCGTGTATATCTATTGCCGCTATAACAACAAATAATAAAAATTAAGGTTTATGGTACGGATACGGAACCCTTCATGTGAGAGTCTGACTCGCACTTGGCCGGTTTTTAGTGTGTAATATGACACTTTTTATAAGTATGGGAAATCATCAAATGACTCCTATCGCTATGGGTGGACCAGAAGGGAGTGCAGACTCTTATACTGACTAAAATACATGCCCTATGCGCTCCAAGGCCGCGGTGACTCTTTCGAACAAATTCGGTAACCTTGGCAGGCAATATGACACTGTTTTTAAGTTATTTAAAAAAAAAACCCACCTACGTTTAAAAGTATTTACAGCCATTCGTAAATGACAAAACATCTGTCCTATAAAATCATACCAGCTTTTGGAAAAACCTTAAAAGAATCCATCAGGTGGGTTTTATGTAATGGGCTGCCATAAAAAGGTATTCGACTGTACCGAACCTGGATCATTAGGCTCTCGTTCCAGGTTTATGTTCAAAATGCTGAAGACGATCGAAATAAAGTGAGGACGTGGGCTGTGAACAGCGTTGATTTGAGTTTGATCGCTTGTTTTTATTATTAGACAGGTTTGCCTTTTTAACAGAGCGGCTTTTGTAGGTCTTTGTCATCGTTTAGATCTTATTTTTGATATGTGCTAACTATTACTAGGCATCTTAAAACTAAGAAGGCTAGATAAAACGAGAAATACAGGTTTACGTAATAAAACTCAACTCAAAGATGCTCTACAACATGCTATGTCACTGAAATGGAAATGGGCGGGTCACCTAGCCAGGTACCGGGACAAAAGATGGACACTACTTGTTACGAAATGGCCAGGTCCCATTGGCAAAAGGAAAAAAAGGACGACAAAGAAAAAGATGGGCTGATGATATTATAAAAACAGCTGGAAAGAACTGGATGGACACTGCCCAAGACACAAAAATATGAAAAAAGATGGAGGAGGCTTTCTACGCTATAGGGGCCAGACAATAATTAATTATTACGAGTGCATAAAATATGAAAATATAAACATTGTTTGGAAAAATAAAGCTATTAATAAATAAATAAAACTATTACTAGGGTACTATAGGGATTGGCTTTAATAGGATTTTAATTTGAAAAAAAAAAGCGCTATTCGACCTTCATCTCTCTCAACTGATTGGTTACAATGTTTGTAAAGGATCAACATCATTGTTTTAGCTGACAAACGTCTACTGTTGGACATATGCCTCCATCAAGTACCTTCACATCGACAGACCCTGTATGTGTCGTATACCCGCGGCCTTCGCCAGGTCATCGGTCCAACTTGTGGGAAACCTTCCAACGCTGCGTCATCCGGTACTCGGCCGCCACTCCAGAACCTTTCGCGCCTAACAACTATCACGCGTGGTAAAACGAATTTATGACATCAGTCTGCCAATAGCGCATAAGTTATTTCCATTCACTTGAAAATTGCAACATCTAAACGTTGTATAAAGTCAGTTAGGCCTTATTCCAACACTAGATGACCCGCGCAACTTCGTTTGGGGTCATTATTTTTATTAATACTCCGCTCCTATTGGTCACAGCATGATATATGTATAGCCTATAGGCTTCCTCGATAAATGGGCTACCCAACACTAACATATTATTTCAATTCATTAGCGCGTTCAACCAAACAAACAAACTCTTCAGCTTTATAAAATTATAAGCAAAATAAGTTATAAGTATAGATCAAAACGAAAAAAGTTTGCAAAATAACCACCTCTGTTAGATGACAGTGAAAAATATACCTAAAAGACGAAGACGTACCTAAATTATGTCATGAAAATTGATCGCCAATATGGAAAGAGTAATTAAGGAACTCAGTTTATTTTGTATCGATTATTGGCTTTTCACTTGTTTTTTTTTTATATTGAAAGTTTGAACAACGTGCTAGTGAAGTTTTCTTCATTAAAATTATGAGCTTGTGCAGTTTTAAATACCTGTTAGAGCATTATAGCATAAACTTATGTGTAGGCCGGTGTGTAATTAAGAAATAGTTATTCTGAATTAATGGTATTAGTTTTCGTAAGTTGGAGCTGTAAAATTAAGTTTCAGTTATATGTCGAACTTTTGGTTTGATTACATTTTGAAGATTTATTGCTGGCTGACGATTGATATAGGAATATGTTCTTTGAAAAGTTTCTTAAAGTTATTAGTGTAAGTCAGACTTTTTGACATTAAGTGAGTAAAATGGTATTACTTTAATAAATGACAAAGGTGACAATTTACTGTAAATTGTGAAACTACCAAGTTATTATTTATTTTTCTAGCACTTCGCCCGCGACTTCGTTCGCGCGGATTTAGTAGGTACTCCACGAACTTCATCTCCATAAGTCCTCCCTCTATAAAGGGTAGGTAACGTGTATTATTAATAGACTCTCCTTCTTTTTATCGTGTTGGTAGTAAGGTCTAACGACCGTACACCTTAGTGTCAGAGTTTCCAAACAGCCTCAATCGAGTATTCTTATTCCCATCGTAACTTTTAAACGAAGTTCCGATTTGTGTAATTTAAATTGTAATTTACGTACACATAACCAACCTAAATTACCAAACCATTTAAATGGATAAGGATTCATATCATGATACCAAAATCACCACTATTCCATTCCACCCGGGTTTTGATCGAATAATTTGAAAAAAAAGCGGTTATTGTGACTTAACCATAATAGTTAGATATATGCCCCTCGCGGACTTTGTGGATACTGATATCTTCTATAAAACTGTACTACATTACTTTGCTCTATTGTCAATAGTTTACGCAGCGTACGCGATATAAGAATTTGTTTTTGGTATTTTTTTCACACCTTGGTTTACATTATCGAAGTTTCCATACGGATCCCTAACTTTTTCAAAATAGTCTATAGCCCATGTTCATCAGGGATAATGTAGGATTCTAATAGTGAAAAAAATTTTCAAATCGATCCAGTAGTTTTGGAACCTATTAAATTCAAACAAACAAACAAATCTTTCTTCTTTATAACATTAGTGTAGATTTAAAAGCGACTGTCGCCGTTAAAGTGATAGGTACCTACTTTCACAATATAATGATATTATATTTCAGTAGATATCCAAATACATAATCAATCTGCTAAATGCATTAACAAAGATAAAACAATATGACGCTGAGCCATAATTTAATCGATAAACATCCAACATTAACATTATCACAAAACCGGTATAAACCGCCTAATAAACCAAATAATCTGATTGAAAATATCAATTCGTCCCCAAACGGACCGATACAGTTTAATTAAAACAACGTGCAGCTTAATTTAAAGTTCGGTAATAGAAATTGGTATTATCGATATTAGCCCATCACTATCCTATTAAGGCTATCAGCTCCCCTTCTCGGGTTGAGTGAGTACTTGATGTACCCGCATAAAAATAATTATAACGACAGACACTTGTCTGGGTAAACATGGCGGGTCGGATCAGCTGTTCGTCTTGTGAAGCGTCGCATAAGAGGTGACTAGAGGGCGGATATTTTTTTTATAATTCTTGTTGAAAGAAAGAACACCGAAGGGTAAGGCAGAACTATGCCCTGTGGCTGTCTAAAAGCACAAATTAAGTAAGCTGAATGGTTTCGATATGAAATGATGATAAAAATTAAACGAGCTGACTTCCGGCAGTAATGCTTATTCAAATCAAATCAACAACATGAACGAGACTTTGCCTAGAAGTAACTGTACCGGACGGGCGTGATCGACTGGAACGGGGTTGTGATGGGGTAGGTCTATCCTTTTTCTTCTCCTCCGAAGTGAACCGTGACCGACCGACGACGTCCAGCCGCGCTGACGTCCTGTACCGAAAACTAAGGCTCTTCCGCACCTAACGTACAGCGTTCTTCTATCTTGCCAAATACTTGCTGTCTTCGGGGTAGATTGGGGTGCAGGGTGAATGCTTACCAGGGTTAAATAATAGGCAGGAATTTGAGGACACTGCAGCTAATGGTTTAAGGGCAAAGTCGCGAGTACTGTGATTCTATTTATAGATTCTATAATTTCTTCTGCCGGTGACTACGAATTGGCTATTTTTAACCATTTACTAAGGTACGAGGATACTTTACCGTAACGAGGCCCAAAAACCACTAACTGCTTCAGTTTATTTTAACTGCAAATTTTTACTATGGTTCTATGACATTTTCGGCTATATCTAGGTCTATTCTAGGTCTGGATGGGGGTTGACGCACCTCTATTCAAATCCCCCGAAATTCCCCGTCGAACGGGTTGGAAATCAACCCCTCAACCCTGCCCACTAGTGGGCTTGTTGCATTTAACTATCAAAAATATCACAAGTTTTGAGCTTGCTTACTATTTGGGGTTGATTCCCCGAAAAACTGTGCCCCATGGGCTATGAAACTATCTATATTCGGGTAGGTGCATCATCCCTCCATCCAGCTACACAACTTACCAAGCCACCCCTCCAAGGGTGGAGGTACTATAGGTCAGGAACCCGGGAGAGGATAAAAAACTATGTTTATCTTCTTATCTATTTTGTGGCTTTATGCCTTGCCTGACCATGAAGATGTGTACATATCTGGATAGGGCTGAGTGCCAGCTTTCCAGTGCCTATGGTTTAAGACCTAAATTCCTAGATGCCCTAAAAACTTAGCACTGAAGGTGCGTGTACATGGTGGTTTTCTTCAACCACCCTACTATGTTCGAATGTGAAATGACTATTTTGTGTATACCTTCGATTTGGCTGATTTCCATCAGCCAATCAGAACACGCCCTCAGGGTGCTATCGGGAATGTGTAAGGGAAATGTGTAGCCCTACCTGTTGACTATAATTTTCTTTGAAAATATGTTTTCCCCGGAACATCTTTTACGTGTTTGGGGAAAACGACAAACATATGACTTTAAATTGATTACATAGCTTACAAACTATCACTATGCAAGTACATAAGCTTCTAAATTCAGTACATAGGCCTACGACTATAGGTACATAGGTACTATCTATGCGAGTTATACAATGTTAAATGCGTCTCCGCGAACATTTCTATTGCTATTTAAGTATATAAGCTTCTAACTTAAAAAACATATAAGCTTACGAATATGAGTACATAAGGCCGTTTATGCGAGTTATATAAATCAAAATGCTCCGTCGCGAACATTTCTCCCGCCGTGCAGCGCAGTGACGACTCGTTGCGATGTCGGCGCGGCGCTGCATCTCGCCGGTGAGCGACGACTGTAGTTGCGTCGCCCGTTGCCACGGTGACTGTTGCCTCGAATCTCGCCGGCGCGACGCTCGTCGCCCCGGCGACTGTTGCCTCGAAGCTCGCCGGCGCGACGCCTGTCGCTCCGGCCCGTAGCTCCGACGCTCTGGACCATTTCGATGACGGGATCAGCCTCTTCGCCGGACGCTTAAGAGTGCCGCCAGATATGCGCACCTCAGCGATCCGGACCTGTGGTCCGCCCAAGGGAAGACTGCGGTGATGCGGCCTCGCGGCCACGTGTTGCGAGGCAGCTGGCCGTCTGCGATGAGCACAGGGTTGCCCACCTGCAGACCAGGGCCACGGTGGTGGCGCTCCCGCCGGTGTTGGAGCTCGGGTAAGTGCTCCCTCACCCAGCGGCGCCAGAACTGGTCGGCGAGCGCTTGTGAGCGCCGCCAGTGTTTCGTGCTGTTGACGTCTTGCTCGGTGAACACGCCGAGTGTTGGCAGTCTGGCCGAACCACCGAGTAGGAAGTGGTTCGGCGTGATGGATTCGTCGTCTTCGCTGTCGACTGACACATGTGTCAGCGGGCGGCTGTTTACCGTATACTCTGCCTCACACAACAGTGTGGACAACACCTCTTCGTGTGGGTGTTTCTCTGTGAGTACGGTGTACAATGCGGACTTCACGCAGCGGACTAGGCGCTCCCAGGCGCCTCCCATGAATGGCGCGGACGGAGTTATGAAGCGCCATGTGATGCCTCGACGACTAGCCTCTTCTCTGCAGGCGTCTCGAAGCTCGTTGTCGGCGCCGTGCATGTTGGTGCCGTTGTCGGAGTATATTTCTGTTGGGCAGCCCCGGCGCGCAGCGAAGCGGCGCAGAGCTAGAATTGCCGAGTCTGCGCTGAGGTTGGCAGCAATTTCGAGATGTACTGCCCTGGTGGTGAGACACGTGAATAGGGCCACGTATCTCTTCTGGTGCTGGCGACCGACGGAGACGGACAGTGGACCAAAGTAGTCGAGTCCAGTGTACGTAAATGGTCTCTGGTGATGAGCCAGGCGAGTCTTCGGATGGTCGCCCGTGGCGGGCACAGGAGCGTGTGCCTTTCGAATGCGACACTGCAGACAGCGTGTCACCATCATCTTCGCTGTGGGCCTCAGCTTGACAACCCAGTAGTGTTGACGTACCTCGTTGATTGTCATCTCGGTTCCACTGTGTTGCAGACTTCTGTGTGTCCAATCTATGTACAGCTGAGTGATGCGGTGATCGCCGTGTAGTATAGGCGGACGCTTGACTTCGTCGGCTATCTCGTCGGTTTTTTCTATGCGACTTCTCAGATGTATGACGTCATCTGTGAGTTCTATTTGCAGCGGACGCAATCGGCTGTCGTCTTCTATCTGTTTGTTCTCCCGCAGACTCGTCAGTTCTCGGTTGAACATTTGTTCCTGTACTGTTTGCACGAGTAACCTCTCCGCTTGTCGGAGGTATTCGGCTTCTATTATATTATTTTTTGACGCCACTGTGGACGTCACTGATGCTTTAGGAGGGGGCTTAGCCGTCTTTGTACGTTTCCTCCAATCTGGATCCGATTCCTTGCCTTTCTGTGTTCTTTTATAGAACGTTTTCTCTGTCGGTCCTCGAGTGATTGAGACGAAGCGCAATACGTTCGCTGTCGCTCTTAGGAGTCGTTCCCACTTCGAGAATCTGGCCGGATCGGGTATGACCTCGGAGAGTCTTCGGTCTGTTTTCTGTTTGATGTTGACGGTTAGGGTTCTCTCTTCACCCGTCTGATCGTCAATCGGCGGTTTTTCAGTTGGCCACGACATCGGTTCTTCATAGAGAAAGCTGGGGCCACGATACCATTCGTGCGATGAATTGAATTCCAATGGTACGTCACGAGTGGCAATGTCTGCCACGTTCCTTTTCGTGGGTACCCATCGCCAGTCTTCGACTTTGCTATTTTCTTCTATGGCGGCTATTCTGTGGGCTACGAAGGGCTTGTACACTCGAGCTCCTCTTCTAATCCAGGTCAGCACGGTTTTGCTGTCTGACCAGTAGGTTACGGAGTCCGGTTTTACTCCGTGCTCGCGTATCACAGCTGCAGCCACGCGGGTTCCCATCACCGCGGCCTGCAGTTCGAGTCGAGGTATCGATTGCAGCTTGAGTGGTGCCACCTTTGCCTTTGCCATGACGAGGCTTACGTGCGTCATGCCATCTGACGTGGAGATCCGCCAATACACTGCTGCGGCGAATGCTTTCTCGCTGGCGTCGGTGAAGACATGGACTTGGGTCTCTGTTGCTTCGCTATATCCCGGGTAACATCTCGGTACTGTGATGTCTTTGAGGTTTTCCAAGTGTCGGATCCAACCTCTCCATGATGTGGCCAGGTCTGTATCGAGTGACTGATCCCAGTCGACTCCTTTTCTCCATGCTTCCTGGAGTATTTGCTTGGCGCGTACTGTGACTGGTGAGGCTAAGCCAAGCGGGTCATATAATGACATAACTATTCTGAGTGCCTCTCTTTTAGTGGGTACGTCTTTCTCTAAGACTCCACTCGGTAGACGCGCTAGGGCCAGGTTGAAACCCAGCGTGTCTGCACTTGGTCTCCAGATTAGACCAAGTATCTTTTCTATATTTTCTGTGTCGCCGATATTGACGACATCTGTTGGCGTTTGCGACGGCTCTATTTCTTTTATGACGTTGGCGTCATTCGATACCCATTTCTTAATTTCAAAACGGGCCTGTTGGTGTATTTTCTTCACCGCTTTTGCTATGCTCGTCGCTTCTTCTGTGGTCCTGTAGCTATCCAGATAATCGTCCATGTAATGATTACGAATGATGGCTTCAACTGCCTCTGGTTGCTGTTCTATGTGCATCTTCGCGTTCCAATCTTTCGCGAAGATAGCTGTACATGGTGAGCTGGCCGCGCCGAATATGATTGACGTCATTCTATATTCTTCGGGAGCTCCCACTCTTCTGTCGCCTCTCCACAGATATCGGAGGGCGTCTCTGTCCTCTTGTCGGACTTTCACCTGCATAAACATTTCGGCAATATCGCCCGAAATGGCTATGGGGTGTCTACGGAACCTCATCATGACGCCGGGCAGCGACTGTAACAGGTCTGGCCCTGTGAGTAGGAAGTCGTTCAAAGACATTCCATTCGATTTAGCTGCGGCGTCGTGTACTATACGGAACTTCTCTGGCTTCATTGGGTTGAAGACATCGAAATGAGGTAAGTACCAGGTTCTTCCTGGTGTACTATTTTTGGGCGCCTTCTCGGCGTACCCTTTCTGTAGGAGCGAGTCCATCTGTTCCGTATATCTATCTCGAAGAGTCGAATTTTTATCGAGTTTCTTCTCTATAGAGACAAGCCGCTTGTGGGCTGTCCCGTAACTATCGGGCATTTCAAATTTTTCTTGCTTCCATAGCATTGCGGTTTCTATGTGCCCATTTTCTATTTGTTTGGTGTGTCGTTTCAAGATGTCTTCTGCCTTCTTTTCGGGGTCAGAAGTTGGACGTTGCGGATTAACTATTAACGATTCTAATGCGAAATATTTACGGAGCTGTTCATCAAGGTTTTCGTCTCTTGATGCTGTGTTGTTCACATAGTGCACCTGTTGACCGAGTATTCTATTGTGCGCGCCATGTAAGGTCCATCCCAGAGTCGTGAGTGACGCTATGGGCTGGTGTTTCGGGCCTCTTCTTACTTCACTGGCTAACAATAAGTGCCAGTTGTCTTGGCCGATCAGAATCTTGGGCGCGCCGACTTCGTACACCAGCTGTTGTTTCAAGTCGCTGAGATGCTTGCAGTATGTGACATCTTCCTCTTTAACTGTTTGCGGCGTGAGGTTGAGCTTCGGTATGGTGCGCGCTCTGAACGGCACCCTGTTCTTTAGCTGGCTCGCGAGCTTTACTGTCACTCTGCGTGAGCAAGGAGTGTCGATCGTGGTGTCACCGATCGCTCCAATCTTGAGCGGGTCGATGCGTCCTTCGGCTCCGACTTGAGTAGCGAGGTCCTCGTCTATCAACGATACGGTTGATCCATCGTCGAGAAGGGCGAACGTAGACGCCTCTCCCGGCGGTCCAATCACCCGGACCGGTACTATCTTGAGGTAGGCGTGACTCGACGATGTTCGCGAACTGGCAACCACTTCTTTGGTATCTTGTGGTTCGAGGATCTTCGGTTTTTCGGCGGCCGCTGTAGCGAGCTTCTTCTCATAATGGAGTAAGCGATTGTGGCTGGCTTTACATCCCTTGATGCCACATCTGTTCGATTTGCACTGGTGTCGCTCGCGTCGAAACTTCATGCAGCGATAGCACAGATTGAGCTTCTTCGCTAGCTCCCATCTCTGGTAGCTGTTGCCCTCCTTGAACTTCCGACAATCGCGTTCTATGTGCCCATCTTTCCCACATACGCGGCATCTATCGGCCGGTTTTTCTGTTGTTGTGTGGGTTCTCTGTGCCGTACGTCTGTTTGATGGGCCCTCTGTTGCGTTGATGTTCTCAGCGGGAGCAAATGCGCTGCAGAAGCGAGCTTGTTCAGTGACGAATTCGCTGAACAACGATAGATCGGGTAATGACTGATACTTCTCCGTATATATTCGGTACCACTGAACTCGAATAGAGTTTGGTAGCTTCTCTGTCAATGTTCGCATTAGTTCAGCATTGATCAAGTAGTGATCCTTCTTCAGTGCTCGTAACGTGACGATAGCACATCTCACTCGACTTGCGAACGTGCAAATGTCTTTCGGATTCTCGCTGCACCGTGTCAGTCCGCGCAGTCTATCTGTTTCGGCTTGCGCTATCGAGTCCGGTCTTCCGAATTGCAGCTCCAGTTCCTTCATAATATCGTCTGGTCTTGCATGTCCGATGAGTTCTGAGCTCACTGTATCGAGTGCACGTCCGTGTAGGCTCCTTCTGAGCCTTGCTGTGTTCTCGACATCGTTGAAATATCTTCGAGTTGTCTCGTAAATGGCTCGAAACGACAACCATTCTGTGTGTGCACCACTGAAGTTCGGTAAAGTCATGATGACCTTTGACGGTGAGGACGAATTCTGTTCTGTTTTCCTGTCAGCTAGCGATGCTATAGCTGCTGTTAAGTCCGTTATGAACGGCTGTAATCTATTTTCCCCATTGTCTTCTATTTTCTTCGGTGGTGCTATCTGTTTAGTCACTTCATCGACTTTCGGCTCTTGCTCCGGTACTTGCGCTCGACGAGAGTCCACTATCGGTACGGAGTCCACGGGGGGAGGCAATTGCTGCTCGCAGCTTCTATCTATTCTATTCTGTATGTCTCCCTCGGCGGCGTTGGTCTCTCTCTGATCAGGAACAGGTTCCGGTGCCTCTTCCAGCCAGGAACGCACGTACTCGTCGTTCGAGTTTCTATCTTCTATGTAATCGTCGTCCGATTCTTGTTCGGCTCTCTGAAGTGCTAACTGTGCAAGCTCCAACTTAATCTTGAGTAAGTCTTCGCGTGCTTTCGCGACTTTTCTATAAGACCGCGTCGTCCTTCCCACGGTCGACGGCGGCTTGCTACGTTCGATACGTTCAATACGGGCGTCACCCCGGGTAGTCACCGGCAGGATTCGGCTGTATGTTCTATCTGTTGGCCTCAGTGTACTGTCTGAAGGCGCTTCAAATCTGGTTCCCTTCTTTGAGGTCGCTGGTGGTTCTGTTCGCTCCTCCTGTTCAACTGGAGCGGGGGATGAAGACAATTCTTCGCTGTGCGACTGCAACGGCTGTGTTCCTTCAGTCGTGGATGGTGAACGCGGCGGTAACTGGTGACGGGTGATGGGAGCCCTTTCGGTTGGTTCCCTGTTTAGGTCTACCACCCACGCCTCAGGTGTCTTCCCACGCGACCTCGTGATCGGCATGATTGGTCTTCAAGTCGATTCTTCTTCAAAATTTTCAAAGTTCAAAATCTTCGAAAAATTTTCTATGTTCCGAGTCGGTCTATGTTTTCTATATGTAGAATCTTCTCAAAATTTTCAAAGTCCAAAAATCTTCGAAAATTTTCTATGTCCCGAATCTGTCTATGTCTTCTAAGTGCAGAAACTTCTCAAAATTTTCAAAGTCAAAAATCTTCAAAAATTTTCTATGTCCCGAATCTGTCTATGTTTTCTAAGTGTAGAATCTTCTCAAATTTTTCAAAGTCCAAAAATCTTCGAAAATTTTCTATGTCCCGAATCTGTCTATGTTTTCTATGTGTAGAATCTTCTCAAAATTTTCAAAGTCCAAACTCTTCAAAAATTTTCTATGTTCAGATGATCAAAATTTTCTAAGTCCCAGTATGAATCTTCGAAATTTTTTCTAAGTGCCGGGTTCTATATTCGAAAATTTTCTAAGTGTTGGGTTCAATCCTCAAAATTTTTTCTAAGTCTCAGGTTCTGTCTTCAAAATTTTTTCTAAGTCCCAGCTTCTATGTTTGAAAAATTTTCTAAGTGTTGGGTTCAATCCTCAAAATTTTTCTAAGTCCCAGGTTTGGTCTTCAAAATCTTCCCAAGTCCAGGTTCAACTTTCAAATTTTCTCGAAGTCCAGGATTCCTTAGAAATCTTCTAAGTCCAGACGCGATCCTTCAGTGTTTCAGGAAAATTTTCAAAGTCCAAAGTTTCGGGGTGAGTCCTTAAGGGTGGCTCCCGAAGGGTAGTTTTCTCCAAGGGGTAGTCCTCACGATGAACCACGATACTGAGCTTGAGGCTTCTTAACTGGAACGTATGTTGACGGATAGCTTCGGATCCGCCTCAGGGTGAGTCCTCAAGGGTTGGTTCTTGAAGGGTAGCTTTCTCCAAGGGGTAGTCCTCACGATGAACCACGATGCTGAGCTTGAGGCTTCTTAACTGGAACGTATGTTGACGGATAGCTTCGGATCCGCCTCAGGGTGAGTCCTCAAGGGTTGGTTCTTGAAGGGTAGCTTTCTTCAAGGGGTAGTCCTCACGATGAACCACGATGCTGAGTTTGAGGCTTCTTCACAGGAACGTCATTCGACGATTAGCTTCGGATCTGTTTCGGATGAGTCTTCAAGGGATGATTCTTGAAGGGTTGATTCGGGAACGGATACCAATTGACATACTGTTAAGAAACAAGATACGGGGTGCGTATGTTTGGCTCTTGTGCCAAACTATATCGCAGGACTTCGGCTTGAGTCTTCAAGGCTTGTTTCTTCAAGGGTTGATTCTTCAAGGGATGATTCGGGAACGGATACGTTTTGACATACTGTTAAGAAACAAGATGTACGGGTGCGGAGATCCGGCTCTCGAAGGACCAAAAAATTTGGTCCGAAATCCGGCTCGAATGGACCAAAAAATTTGGTCCGAAATCCGGCTCGAATGGACCAAAAAATGTACCGGACGGGCGTGATCGACTGGAACGGGGTTGTGATGGGGTAGGTCTATCCTTTTTCTTCTCCTCCGAAGTGAACCGTGACCGACCGACGACGTCCAGCCGCGCTGACGTCCTGTACCGAAAACTAAGGCTCTTCCGCACCTAACGTACAGCGTTCTTCTATCTTGCCAAATACTTGCTGTCTTCGGGGTAGATTGGGGTGCAGGGTGAATGCTTACCAGGGTTAAATAATAGGCAGGAATTTGAGGACACTGCAGCTAATGGTTTAAGGGCAAAGTCGCGAGTACTGTGATTCTATTTATAGATTCTATAATTTCTTCTGCCGGTGACTACGAATTGGCTATTTTTAACCATTTACTAAGGTACGAGGATACTTTACCGTAACGAGGCCCAAAAACCACTAACTGCTTCAGTTTATTTTAACTGCAAATTTTTACTATGGTTCTATGACATTTTCGGCTATATCTAGGTCTATTCTAGGTCTGGATGGGGGTTGACGCACCTCTATTCAAATCCCCCGAAATTCCCCGTCGAACGGGTTGGAAATCAACCCCTCAACCCTGCCCACTAGTGGGCTTGTTGCATTTAACTATCAAAAATATCACAAGTTTTGAGCTTGCTTACTATTTGGGGTTGATTCCCCGAAAAACTGTGCCCCATGGGCTATGAAACTATCTATATTCGGGTAGGTGCATCATCCCTCCATCCAGCTACACAACTTACCAAGCCACCCCTCCAAGGGTGGAGGTACTATAGGTCAGGAACCCGGGAGAGGATAAAAAACTATGTTTATCTTCTTATCTATTTTGTGGCTTTATGCCTTGCCTGACCATGAAGATGTGTACATATCTGGATAGGGCTGAGTGCCAGCTTTCCAGTGCCTATGGTTTAAGACCTAAATTCCTAGATGCCCTAAAAACTTAGCACTGAAGGTGCGTGTACATGGTGGTTTTCTTCAACCACCCTACTATGTTCGAATGTGAAATGACTATTTTGTGTATACCTTCGATTTGGCTGATTTCCATCAGCCAATCAGAACACGCCCTCAGGGTGCTATCGGGAATGTGTAAGGGAAATGTGTAGCCCTACCTGTTGACTATAATTTTCTTTGAAAATATGTTTTCCCCGGAACATCTTTTACGTGTTTGGGGAAAACGACAAACATATGACTTTAAATTGATTACATAGCTTACAAACTATCACTATGCAAGTACATAAGCTTCTAAATTCAGTACATAGGCCTACGACTATAGGTACATAGGTACTATCTATGCGAGTTATACAATGTTAAATGCGTCTCCGCGAACATTTCTATTGCTATTTAAGTATATAAGCTTCTAACTTAAAAAACATATAAGCTTACGAATATGAGTACATAAGGCCGTTTATGCGAGTTATATAAATCAAAATGCTCCGTCGCGAACAGTAACCTATTTATTCCCGACTTAAATTAAAGACTCCCAGGTTGTCGCTTTACCAGGAAACACAGACTACAGCAGAGGATTCCATATCTAAGCAGTATGCATTAGGTATGAAAGTATTCCCGAAACGTTTTATGCGTATGGATGAGATGGTACACCGTTTACTGTGGCGCGTTTCGTTTATTACTTTAACCCTATACAAACAGAATCCACAAACTTTCCCAAACGCTATTTCCCGAAAATTATTTATCCTTCAAATATCAGCACCAAGTGTTGTTTACTTGTTACAATCAACCCCTTGGCCCCCAGTTCGGAAACTGAACAATACTTCCCGTCATTATGGGGCCCGCATAAAGTACAATATTTACAACCCCCATGGCAGGAAGTATGTACTTGAACAAAGACAATTATGGTGGCAACGGTCCTGGATGAGGTGGGAAAGGAGTTCCAGCTGCTTGCTTTTATGTTTACGGGGTTGTTTCCTGTCAGGTAACCTCGGACTTTGGGACTCTTCGATACTTTAATGGCTACGAGATTGTGTTGCCGACCTATCATTGCACAAAAAATCACCATCAATGTCCGAATTTTTGTTTATGTCGAAAGAAATAGGTAGGTACTCAAATTACGCGCAGCGCCCTGTATGACCCGGCCGCGGCGCCCTTTAGTAGCCGGCTCCCCGGGCGGCCGCCCGTGTCGCCCGGTCCAAAAGCCGCTACTGCGTGAGTTTAGGCTACCGCACCATCGCTTGAAATTAGGATTGGTCAAACGCGACCCTACACAAATTAAAAAATAACATATTCATTACTATTATATAATGCTATGGTATCCAACCTAATATAACGTTATGAGGCCTATGATGGAGGGCGACTTCAGAAGATGCTAGACTATTCTTGAGTTGAAGGCTGATGGAAAAACAAATGTTGGAAGCGTGTCTATTTCGCAAAAAGCTATAGGAGAAATAAAAAGCCTCTTAAAACCTACTAAAACGCCCAAGCTACTAAAAAACTTTGAATACACATAGTTAAAACACTAAAACATATGAAAGAAGATTTTAATGTTAAATTAAGTATGAAAGTTCTTTCTTATCTAATGCAATTATCTCTTAGTTAGCTCCGCTAGACAAAGAAAAACAGGAGGAAAATTAAAAGCTTATTCTTGCCTGAAAAAATTGCAGTAGCTATTTTATTTTGTTCACTTATGGAAATTCAGGTACTGATAAAGTGTTTGGGGAAACAGAAAAAAACAAATGATATTTTCATTTAAAACAAAAGAGCTCGACTGTGCCAAATAGGATTCGCATTTTTGACAATTCACTAATTCCACTATTCTTTCCGTCACAATGACGTCTATTTTAACATTTTCGACCATCGAGTACACGTTCGAAATTTAAATTAAAACAAAAAAAAAACAACAATGGCCGCCAGCTGGGCCGGACGGCGCGTTCCGGCCCGGCGGGCGGCGATGCGAGTGCATCCAGCTATGATCGCGTACGACTCAACGGGTTCCGTACTCCCTACATGTTTGGATTGCAACGTACACGTAATTTGATGGCATATTTTTGCATAAAAAATATGTTGTAAGTACTAAGAATTCAGGAGCGTATTTGAACAATAAACAAAAAACAACGAGATTAAAGGAAAATATTTTTGATCCGTTTTAATTAAAATGAAACAAAAAATCCGAATAAGTACCTCGGCGATTCGTTTGGAAAGTATTGTTTAAAAACAATTCCTATTATGAATCGATTATCAAACAAAACATTAAGGTACACGTAAATCAAACGTTAGTGACGACCTACATTGGAATATTTAAATTCGTGACGTAAAAATTTGAATATCGAGCACATAATGTGGCCGTGCCTGACCTATCACAATTTTCATAAGGTTATTTATCGTAAACCCTCTTTGTAACGGTCTAGGAGACCGTGCTATGACGGACAAAATGCCGTACGGTTTTAGATCGTTGTAAAAGTTTATTTTTGGATTGAAAGATGCCAGATGTTTCTAATGAGAAGGAGTAAATTATTCAATTTTTTTGAGATATGACAAATCATTATGGCAATTTGACAAATCATTTTGGAATATCACTTAAGTACATTTTAAAGTAAGAATTTAAAAAAAACCACCGCGTAAGCTTGTTTTTAACGAAATTTTATGAAACAAAATATATAATAAAATCGTATCGGACCTTTGACTGATTTAAAAGAAACGACAATTTAATAATCAATTTACAAATACATTTGATGACAAGCAAAAACCTCAAACAACACCATCAATCTTAAAGGAAATGAGATCGAATCTTTCAGACACTACAAACTATTTTTTCCTTACAACAGAAAAACAGTAAATAAATAAAAACTTTACTTAATCGGCCTTTTTGCTGGCACTCGGAAGCCTGAGCCATTAGCCGTAAAAAAGAAAATCGTTTTTGTCTATGGTCTATATCAAGTTCCACAGATAATTAAGTGTAACATAATGATGCGTTCCGTTGATTTTTAAAGGTGCGTTCCAAGCGAGTGCATGTGAACAAGAAATATGTGGGGATATTGTGCTTTGTATGTAGGAGACATTTGAAAAGACATGCATTATAGTGGCCGTCATTGTTGGTTTTGTTTTGATGTTAGCCAAGAATAGCTTATGATTACTGTCGTAATGGTCAATTTAATAAAGAAAAGCGGTAGCTTCGGCTCTAAGGCGTGTGTGATACAATTTTTATGATTTGCATTGAAATGTAGGATTTATCGTGTAAAAATGAAAGGAAAATTATTAAATAGTCTTGTTAAAGTTCGTTTTGTGCAGTAGTTGCCAATTTTAGCCACATCTACCAAGACAGAAAATACTGTGCCAGAATTTGTGCAAGCGGTTTGTTCTACTGACAAATGTAGGGAGAGGGACAAAGTGCTCATCCATACTGATTTGGATGAAACTTGGCACTCGGAAGGAAATGTCATGGATTAGAGCACAGGACTTTTATCCCTAGAAAATCTTCCCTTGGGAATATTTCCAAGTTTCATATCGGCGATGCCACTGAGAGAACCTCATACGTGATTATGAGGTGCGCAGTTAAAGTACACATGATTATAAGCAGCTTTTACTTTGAGAAAACCCCGAAATCTCGAGAAAAATATCAGCTATTTCATACAAAATGCAATATTTAGCCAATGAAAATGTATGAAACAGCTGATATTTTTCTCGAGATTTCGGAGTTTTTCCAAAGTAAAAGTTGCTTATAAAAGGTTGCTGGTGTTTTACAAATAACTCTGTATATTATCAAGCTAACAACACGCTCCGGACCTGCCCCAAACAAAACAAAAGAACTGTCCTAATAACGATACTTCGAGGTAGTAAGGGCTAGCGCGCCAGTGCGCCAGTGCCACTGCCAGTGGTTCCGAGCGAGTGCGTGTGAAGTTACTGGTGGGGTGACGCGCTCGGGTTGGTCCGCGTAATGGACGGCGACATCTGATGGCAGTAGAGAGGATGCGGTTGGCAATGATAATATGTACTTGTAATTAATTTTAGGCCGTTATGTACTTTTGGCAGTATTTGTTTGTATTGTAATTAGTAAAAGATAAAAGAGTGGCAATAGATATTGTCAGATTTCAAAGTACAACTAAATGGTCAGATCAATTACATTTAGGCATTTTGACAATTGCTGTAACTGATAGAATGACACTTTGCCTAGAGACTAATGCTCCTTCTACACGTACGTTGATGTTCGATAGTAAATTGAGCCACGTGAATCTTGCTCTTTAAAAATTTTGGATCGATTTCGAGCAATACCTGAGTCCCAAGTTGTGACGGCCTATACTTAACTAACTAACTTGCTCAAATGAACTTAAAATCCACGAGCATGTACGCACGTGTGGACTGGTACTAAACTATACCGATGTTCAAGTTAGCCTATTATGGAATTTGACATTTTGAGAGAGCTTTCGAAACTAGGTTTCTTAAAAATATTAGTATTCTTACGATATAAGTAATTTTTTATCTACCCAAACTTTTTAATCGTGACTTAGATTTATTTACTTGTTAAGTTTAGGAGCTACAATGCAACAGATGAACCAAAGACACCCTTTCAGACGTCAAACTTGCAGTACCCCATTTTTCGACAGAGTTTAAAAAAGTTAGGCTATTTTCTCTTTTGTGTTATCGATCAAAAAGCATGATACGTCTAGAGGTTCACATTCATATCAGTCAAAATGACATCCAGGCGGTAAGTCCTATCCCCACTAAACCATCGTCCAACTTAACTGGAACGTTCTCAGTTCAAGTTCAATGTTCATTAGCGTTTGAAGGATGCCACTCGCGCCAGTGACTTGACTCGACCGTCACTTGTTATCCCATGGAATATTTAATGGCTTTTTGAATAAGCCGTAGAAGCTTCTAGAAAAGAGTTAGTGGAATACAACTCTCTCATTCCTTGATGTGGCGACATAAATATATGATAGAAGGATGAGAATAGTATCTTCCTTCATTCTGACGGTTACTGATCCGTTTGACGTAAGTGGAGATTACATATAGCAACATTTTATGCGTCTAGAAGGCCGATTCTCGTCATCTCAGCAACAATCAATGTCAAAAACTTATTCTAATGTTGGGTAATAAGAGGTGTTTTTGAAAATTTGCGACTTCAATGCGAATGCTCATAAATGAGAGACCTTGTGTTGTACACATAGTTTATGACCTACTCCATATAGTTTATTTTTGATATACCAAATCAATGTGGGTTTACAGAGTGTCAATTCTAGAACTATTATAAAGTTAGGCTCAATCTTTCAAAACTGCCTATATTTTCCTACTGGTGTTAAAAAATTAAAGAAAAAACTTTAAATTTTCTAAATTTTTAGTTAGAGTGAACAGGCTCCTTTTAGGTAGACTCGCTCTGTCATCTCTGACATAGACTAGAGTCAAGAGCAAACCCATAAAAAAAACATGGAAACTATGAAATCAATCAGAAAATATCTGTAGCGGTTGTGGTTTTACGAAAAGAAACGATTGTCTATCTATATTGCCAACACATATGGCAGTCGCGAAGATGATTATTTTATACACCAACAAAACTGAAGTATCAAAACTGTTGAATAGCTGTCAGCTGACATTATCACTAATTATATTCATCTCATAGAGATGCAACAGCTGGCAAGCGATGCCTAGATCAATATACAATAATATCGAAACAGATGTTTAACAAGTACTTGCAATGTATTTTAGTATACGTTAACCTATCTTTAAATAACTGCTTATAAGTTAAGTGGCATTAGCTACCCGACAATTTATGTAAAACCGTTTTTATAGTCTCCATAATTCATCTACTGCAACATCTGTGTAAAAATAAAAGCACGAATAAATATGAACAAAGGAAAGACACGGCAATAAGAAACGTACGTGCGATACACAAAGGAAAGGAAAGTGAATGCAAAACGCTTCAAAAAGGACCGGGAAAACAAAAAGAAAGAAAGTCTGACACCCAAAAAATACCTCATTAATTATCCGTTTGAAAACGTTAGCAGAAATACGTGAAAATATTGCAATAAAAAAGGGAACGGCACCCCTTCGCGACTACCATTCACACAGGAATAATTTTCGAAGTTATCTATACAAGCATTTTAAAATGCGACACAGATAACTATTTAAAACACTGTGCTCTCGTTCCTTTGTCAATTTCTAAGCGACTAAGTGAGCACAGAAAATCTCTGTTCGCAATTGGAAAACGAGTGAGTGAATCCGACTGAGAGACTGAGTAATTTATTTATGAACTCGCAAAAGAGATAAGCTTTAATAAAATGGGAATAATTTTTTATGGAGACAATGTTGGAGCCTTCATGAGGACACTCGTAACTTTATTACTTGCTTTTAGTAATAATGAAACTGTATCTGTACTTCATATTGTGACGATATTAAAAGTAAGAGTATTTAATCAGTGTTGAACTGTTTAGTCTCTTCTTCGAAGTGGTTTTGTCTTAGAATCGATAAGGGCTCAAATATTTACTCTAGAACAGCTTCGAGCCGCGGCTTGGTCCACGTGGGAAGAGTGGGGCGAAAAGTATTTTACGAGTAGGTATGTCCAAAACTTAAAATCCAGGTATTCTATATGTGCGCGAAATTTCATCACAATCTGTTCAGCAGTTTAGACGTGAAAACTATCACATTTAAAATATTAGTATGGATTAATGTTTTCGACATAGGTTCAAGTATCAAGTTGGTGGCTCTATGAAAAAGGTTGGTGGCCCTATGTATAGCGTGTCACCGGCAACGTTTTCACAAATCTATTGATACCTCATTCATCAAAATCAGTTCAGTGGTTTAGGTGCTAGAGTGGAACATACGTATATACATACATACATAGACAGCTACAATTATAACCCTTCCTTTTGGCTTTGCTGTAGTCGGGGAGTAAAAAGAATAGTTGGAATTCTAAAGGAGGTTGGAAACTGGACAGGCTTCCTTTAAAGCAGTATGTTTGTTTTCCTAGCCCAGCTTGTGACCCACTGCTGGGCAAAGGCCCCATTCCTCCTTCCGAACCTCTCTATTGCACGATCTCTGGCCAAGTCTGACCTGCAAACGTGAACAGATCGTTACAACTCCTTCGTCACAGTATCCTCAACGGCGACGTATAATAAAATTATACTCAAACAATATCTTAATTCACTCAATTATACAACCTCTTTATTCCATCTACATTCATTAACGCACCGTACATGCTCATGAAAGATAAATCTTCTAATCATCAATATCTATCCAAAGAAATGTTCCAACAACGGAACAAAGACCTAATTTCAAGGGGCTTAAGGCAGCTAATCGCGTGCTTATCGATACAAAGGCAAGTTCAATTACTTAACAGATTCTAACTTAGACGTACAACCTCTTTGGAGAAAGAGAACAGCGCAGGATGTCCATTTGGAAAGTTGTACAAAGCAATTTCGATCTATCCGAGCTATACGTAATAAAAGAATCGCTATTTCTTTTATGCTTTATCAAAAGGAAAAGTTAATTTCTGAAATTTTTGCTCGACCAATCGGTGAGTCTGTGTGTGTTATTTACTTAGTTTTTGTGGTAATGTCATAACTGAGATTGGTTTCATTAAGTTTGAACAAGATTGATTGGTTGCATTTTAATCTAGTCAATTCAAACGTCTCGGTTTTGATTGAAAGTTTAGAAAAAATAGATTGGAGTATGTTTAAGGCAAAATGATATAGGTACTGTTATATCTAAACTTTTATATGATTAATTACTAGCTGTGCCCGCGACATCGTTCGCGTGCGCTTAGGTCGATGCCAGCCTATTATCTTACTTCTAATTTTTGTTTACTAATAAATGCGAAAGTTTGGCGGGCTGGATGTTTCTTACTCAATTACGACAATACGCTGAACGGATCTGGATGAAATTTCGCACAGAGTTAGATTAGTCTGGAATACCACATAAGCATTCTTATCTCGGGAGTACCTACTTTGGGAGATATTCAAGATTCAAAACATTTACTTACTGGTAGATACTTTTGAATTGTTAAGATCAGTCTGTCAAAAAACATGAAGCTATTTGGGATTTTTTAAACGTAAGTAGATCACTGTGAAAAAGAACTCTACGGCCAGTCTTTTATATCATAATAAGTACCTATTATAAAATACTGGTTTTACGGACAATTTTATTAACGAATCCAATTAAAGACAACACAGAGAACCTTTGCCTAATCACAATACATTAGGAAGTTTCCTACTAAACTTAAAAATTCAATTTGATTTGTGGATCGGTTGTTATGATAAATACCGAAGAGGTGTAAAAATGTTCAATTTTATTTTGCCACGTAGGTATTAAATGTTTCACACATAACTCTACAATTTGTTTTGGTGTTTTATACATGCGTTCGTGAATTTCATCTTTTTCAATAGATGGCGCTGTAATCAGAATACATGAGGAACAGAATACATTAGGAAGTTTCTTACTTAACTTAAAAACTCAATACCTTTTGATTTTGTGGGTCGATTTTGATGAAATAAACGCTAAATGTTACTCGGATTAATATTAAGTGATATATTTTTAAGTACCTAGATTTGGAACCCAATTTGTGGTTTATGCGTGATGCTCCCTCAAACGCACAGACAAACAGACAAACAGATAAACAGACAAAAATTTCAAAAATAGCATATTTGTGTTTTGTATCTTTTTCCTAACTTTTCTATGTAATTTTTGTGCAAAAATATTCAATGTACAGACACGGTTGGTTTACGATTTTATTATATGTTTAGCTTATTAAGTAAAATAGTTTGTTCTTTAAAATCTAGCTAAAATGTGCGAGTTTGTACTGCGGTACGAGTTTCAAAGGTATGAAACGGTGTGCAGAACGTCTACCATGACTTTTATCAATCTATACTCACTAGCAACTGTAGTTAAAAAAATGTATGAAAACTTTTAGCAACTAAACAAATAAATTAGAAATTTGTTTTTTTTTAAGCATTCATATTTTTTTCAGTCGCTAGCAAGTATAGATTGATAAAACTCATGGTAGACGTACAGCAGGGTCGAGCGAGAATGCATAGTGTGCTGTGTTCAGCTGAGGCGGGAAAACATTCCTCGCTTGCAGCCTCGCACACATCTCTCGCTATTCTATACATAATAATACCTACATAGCTTTGCTAGCTCATTTCGTAGTGGATTTTTTCCTCGCAGACCTCGCTCATCTCTGGTTTACGCAGGTTATTCATGGTGCCATTTTAGTTGTCTTATAACGGCAGCCCACTTCATCTATCCAAAGACTACTACGCATTCACTATAGAAAACGATATTTATAAACATGTGAATTATTAAAAAATATAAAAAAGTCATTATCATGACGCATGACACAGTTTGAAACATCCAGGAGCGACTGCAGTGCCAGCCTTGTGTTCTAAGGACGGCGTGAAATGAAACGGCTACATTATTTTCGTACATAAATATTATTAGCAGGGTGTTTCATAATTCTAACACATTTTTTTGTTTTTATTGTACCTATCATCTTAACGAATTATTAAAAAAAAATCGCGCCTAGAGGTAGTTTATGTCGGGTACATTAAGTGGTCTTTCTTTGTAAAACGAATAGCGTTTAAACATAACTGGGGATATGTGGGTGTAACTAAAGGTGTCATCACCATCACCATATCAGCCGAAAGATGTCTACTGCTGGACATAGGCCTCCCCCAAGCGTCGCCACAACGACCGGTCCTGCGCGTCTCGCATCCATCGGCTACCCGCGACCTTCACCGGGTCATCGGTCCACCTTGTGGGGGAGGCCTTCCAACGTTGCGTCTTCCGGTACGCGGTCGCCACTCCAGAACTTTTCAGCCCCAACTACAGATGTACCTTTGCCTTATTCTTAGCTGAACACAGACATGATTTTATGTCGTAATTAGTAGGATGGTATATTTTGCCTTTTTTTAAAAGGTAATTTAAAATCACTTCACCTAAACTTAGGAACTAACAACCAGAGTAGAATATATTATCACAACAAAGCGAATTCAAAATTCAGACAATTAGTCGGTTCTGTAGCTACGTTAGTTATGGCCGGCAGAATTACAAAGCTGAACCCCGGTGTTTTGAAAAGTTAAATCTTGCTGCAGTGGAGCGAGAGCCTAACCGACCAAAGAGATTGCAGGCTTTGAGGTGCCGTCACAGTGTTAGCGGGTATGTAAATTGAGATTTGTATACCCGCTTGATGTGTGAAGCACAGGACCGGTGGATGTAGCGAAGTCTTGGTGAAAATGTGCCTATTTATGTCCAGCTGTCCACCTATCTTTGACTCAAATTATGACGATTTTTTTATAATTCAGTAACTGACATAATCAGTTTCAGTTGGCTTGTCGGTTGTAGTTTTAGTTGTCTTATGGTGTCATTTGCATGATAGTTTATTTTAATTATTAATTTAGATTGAATGCAAATTATTGTACTATCGCGTAACTTAAAATTGCACGTCCTTCTGTTCAAATATTCCAAAGGTGTTCGATGCAAATAGAGCAGTTTAAACAAGACTTCCAATCTTGAAAATTGTAGGTGGTTATGAACAGTAATCTTCATTTCCATTCTATCACAATTTACATCCAACATAAACCAATCACAGGTCTAGTCTCAAAAAACATAAATTCTCTCCAGTCTAATCCACTTCACGCTGCAAGTGCGACCCAACCTATCGTCTGCACGCAAACCATTTGCCACAAAGGTTCCTTTACCTATTTCAGTATATTTGATGAGAGTCGCTATGTGCTCGGGATGAAATTTGTTTTGACCTAGGAAATGCGGCAGACTGCGTCTAGATTGAGTTGGGCTTTGTGGCGAGGATAGGATCTCGGAGAGATTAGCTGGCGTACCTTCTGTGAGATTCATTTAAATGCCTGCAGAGGCAGGAGATGAGAGGGTTCGCCTTGTTTGAAGGCTGTCTTGTTTTATAATGGTGTGTTTATGGTTTGACCTGCTTGCTAGATGCTTGGTGGAGGGTATTATCTAACGATGCTTTTTCAATTAAGTCATCTTTTGTTTTTCGTTGGCTTTTGTTTAGGTTTTCTTTTTTTCCATTCTTATACTATTACTGAATGACTTTGTCATGAAATAACCATTCAGTAGGGTTTAAATGAACTTAGAGGGTTATGTTGACGATTAAAATGGTTATAATTCTTTAGATAAATACGCGTTACGGCCACGAAGCATGTTATAAAAATATTTGAATTTTGCGGGCTACCCTGGCGCTTCCACCTTAACAAAATCTGTTATAAATTGTTAGTATTTTAACCCCTACGGGCGTCGTGAGGGCGCGTTTGTAATACTTGTGTTGCCTTGCACACGGCGAGTTAAAACTACGCCGGGTGCATAGGCTCTAACAGGCGACATTCTGGGTTTCTGACCCAATGCAGCCAGTATACTTCGTTACCAAAACACACATATCACAAAATAACTTTAAATCTATGTATTTACAAACAAAATAAAACAAAAGTCGCTTCTAACAAACAAGAAATCTTAATCCGTACACGAAAACATTTCCACTTTAGTAAAATTCTCGTTTATAAAAACACTCAACGTGAAAATTTCGTTTCAAACTCAGATACCTGAAAATGTAAATAATGATTTCATGCTGAAACTTTCATGTTTTGTGAACTTTCTAGGTAAAAGTGAAGGACTAGATGAATTTGTTTGATTAAATATTACTTAACGTTACGCAAAAGTTTGAAGATTTGTTGAAATTGAGACTTTTTATGGCTCTTTTTTCAGTGCTTTGACAGCAGCTTCGCTTTGAAATTGAGCTTTCTTGGAATGTTTCAGAGTTGCTAAGGGGTATCAATTTATTTATCAAGTTACTATGACTCATTTGTTAGTATCAAACTTATCCTATGTTAGTTATTAAGATTATTCTCTTCACAACAAATTACACAGCACACACAATAACAACAAACTATCTATATTTATAAATTTATTCCATTACTGAGTGACTGACAGACATCGCATAGCCGAAACTTCTGGTCGTATAAAGTTGAAATTTGATATGTAGATTTCTAGGGGAATGTAGGGGAGCACTAAGAGAGGATTTGGATTTCCCGACATTTCTGGGAGAACGGGAAAAATGGAATATGCGCGTACGAAGTCACGAGCTAAAGCTAGTTTATATACAATTCAGATTGTTACTTATAAACAATTCAGATTGAAAATGTAATTTTCAGAGCTTCAAGATTGTTTTTGAAGTTAATCGAACTAGTGAAAGTTGTTTAAAAATTCAAGGTTCCCGTTTTAATATCTTAATACCGAAGAAAGCTTTCAACGTTCTAGCTTTCAGAATTTCAATTTATTAATTCTATAACCATTATCACTGGTTTTTCTTACTAAGGTCAGCGGCAAAATCTAAATATTTCTCAAGTGGAAACCGCTGACGCTGTATCGCTGCAGCATCATATACATAATTGTATGGACCATCACTTTATGCAGCTCTTGGTTCCAGGATAAGCTTATCTGCAAGTCGCCATCTTGAATGATAATCATGCACTATTGTTTTAAATAAGTGCACTTCGGGGAAGAAAAATCTTAAAGCTGCACTGCAGAAAATGACAAAAGTTTGAAAACTTTTTTGGGTTAAGCGATTTTGGTAATTCCGGAGTCGTTTAGATTCAGGGCTGTGAATTGTCGAGTTCTTTTGAAAGAAGTCTGCTAATGTGTAAATGATGGGGCCTAACGACTAAGGACTGGCAGGCGGCTGTAAGTTTGATCAAAATCTACGCTACTTAGCTGTGATGGACGTTCCTAAATAAGTTATATTTATTATAGTGATCTGTTTGGCTTTCTAAGCCCTTGGGTACTGGAGTTTAATTTTAGTTAAAGCATTATAAATGTGATGTCACGTTACCTTTAGTGCTTTTTGTTGTAGAAATCGTAGTAAGTCGTCTTGACGTACCTGAAACAAATAAATATTTATTAGATACTAGCTGACCCGCGCAACTTCATCTGCGTCAAATTTTTCATGTATGCTCCGCTCCGATTGGCCGTAGCGTGATGTCATATAGCCATTCCCGATAAATGGGCTATCTGACACTAAAAGATTTTTTCAAATCGGACCAGTAGTTTCTGAGATTAGCGCGTTCAACCAAACAAACTTTTCATCTTTAAATTTTAGTAAACATTATTTTAGGACATGTTTTGGAATGTTGTCATCTGCCTTTTCCCAACTGTATTGGCTAAATACCAGTATTTTACGCGGAGCGGCTGCCTACCAGACCTCCACAACCCATTAACTGGGTAACACGGTACTTCATGGCAAGACTGGAGTCAGATTTACTGGCTTCTGAATATCCGTAACGACTGCCAAAGATCTACAAATGACAGCCGGGACCAACGGCTTAACGTGCTTTCCGAGGCACGAAGGAAACGCGGTATGTTAAGATGGTCACTCATCCACAGACCAACTTTGGCAAGCGTTGCTTAACATTGAAGACCGACCCGTGCGGCTGTTATTATCTAGCCACGAGCTCCTCATGTTTTGGAATGTTGTATGATGATTTTATTGATAAGCTCGCGTTGAACATTATCTCACTCGATAGAAAGTGATGATGGAGCTAACGATGGAGAACGCGTAAATTTTGAAGAAAAATTACATATTGTTCCTACACCAAATACATTGTGAATAGAACAGGATGATAAATAGACAAACACTAGTTGACCCGCGCAACTTCGTCTGCTCCGCTCCTATTTGTCTTAGCGTGATGATAGCCAATAGCCTTCCTCGATAAATGTGCTATCCAACACTGAAAGAATTCTTCAAATCGGACCAGAAGTTCCTGAGATTAGCGCGTTCAAGCAAGCAAACAAACAAACAAACAAACTTTTCAGCTTTATATATTAGTATATAGAAGTATAGATGAATAATTGTGTTCAACATTTACAACCTCTTCTAATCTTATCAAGAGAAACGACAAAGATATTACTGTAAATCTAACTTCATTAAAATCGGCAGTGTATATTTTAGTATTTCAAAGCGAAATCTACACAAAATGTCTCCCAAATTGTTTCCTTTAGAGTTAACCTAGTTTTATTCCGGGAACAATCGCCAGGGTTGGTTGCCATCGTCATGTTCATAGTGGCGTCCATTAAGTTTTCTTCGTATTTGTTCGTAACTAGAAAGATTTTTACCAATTTTAAAAACTAAGGAGGAGTTATTGCGAATTACTAAACAAGACAGTAGGTTTTTGAAATAATTTTTAGACTACCAAACAATATATTATGAACTCGATTGAATCGGCCGCATGCTTGATGGTTGTTGGGAGAAGGTCTCCACGCAATGGGTGCCAGAGGATATACGGCGTCGCCGTAGCCGGCCCAGAAAACGGTGGTGGAATGACCTGAGCCCCAAGTCAGCTATTTTTTATAAATTGGACATTCCAACACGATCCCACTGTCATTTTGCTAAAAGTTCGTAATCTGCTAATTCATAATGGTCGATCACTGGTCGGTCAATGTTCTCGAAATAAAATCGTGGTAGTAAGACATTTTCGTGTTGCCATTATTGTAAAACCCGTCAGTTGAAATGATTTCAAAAAAACTACTACTAAATTTGAACGTTAAGTTATGCCAGTTTTGTTTTGTATATATTTTACATTTATTATTTATTCATTTGTTATTATGTACGAGATGACCATTCTATGCCATCTCTTTCAATGAAGTGTCAGTGGTTGACCATTGGAAAGTCATAATGACGCTTTTATATTAGTAGATTACCATACTTGTCCAAATCAACAATAATCAATGATAGACCATTCTGACACTATTGTAATAGCAGTCTTGAGGCCCTGGACGCGTACCACAAAGACTGCTGATTATAGGCCTATATGTATCATGAGATCAATTGAATTCATGAATTCAGGTCAGTATATTAACACAGAAAAAAAAATATAAATCTAGTTCTTGGATAATATTAGATTTAATTCTTACAAACAAACAGCGTCGTACAGATTGTATATGGTCTTTTTTAAAGTTAGTTAAAAATAACTTCCAAGTTATTTAATTTTGTACCAGATATTTTAGTGCTATTCAGCACCGTAGTCAGGGTTGTCTTGTACAACATAAGAGCATTTTGTACTAAAAGCTGTGTTCCAAAGGATTAGAGATGTTCCACACAATAGGAGGGTTATATTAAATAAACAGGTGTGTGTCTGCTTGTTGTTTAAGTAGGAGTGAAGTAGTGGAGGGTTGGAATATGAATTGTTTTCAGTTTCGAATAATAGTGGATTTTATTTAAGTGTATTATAAAAGTCTGTTCTTTTACTACGGGAACGGGAAAAAACGGGATATGCGCGTACGAACGATAAGGCTACAACAAGACGAACATTGCATGTTAATCGATGAGAACATTTTCTGAATGGGTATCATATTATTTACTAAATTGTTATGATTCATGGTTACTATTGCTTACCCTTCACCGCTCTCAATACGATGAAGGAAAACATCGTGAGGAAACCGGCATGTCCTAGAACCAAAAATTTGAAGACATGTGACATCTAAAAACTCGCACTGTGCCCGCGTGATGGATTACGGCCCACTCCCTCTCACCGAGAGAAGGCCTGTGTCCCAGCAGTGGGAACATTATAGGCTGATTATCTTATGTATTGCTTACCCTCCATATGCCCTTGGCATTGGTTTATTTATTTATTTAAACTTCATGTACAATAGTGTTACATAATTATTTCAACCACTTTCCCAACATCAAAATTGGAGGATGTTCTGTATTCGTCTGTATGTTTTTTTCTGTATATATGTTAATTGTACAGCCATAACTTCGTTATTTATTGTCGCAAAATCTATGAACTGTTTTTTTTTTAATGGAGTGAGCTTACCCAGAAGAAGCCTGTTTACTCTAACTTTAAACAAATTTCTATTTTAACCTGATTTTAATAAACTTTTAAGCCAGAATAAAAATTACACTAAACCGGATGTAGATGACATCTAGCAACCCTATAAAGGCCGGAGGTTGTCGGGGTGTGAGGCACCGACCTCATTTGGTTGCCGAGAACTCATTAAGTTGCCTCACCGCTTAATTTTTAACTTAAGTGAAAAAAAATTAGTGAATTTCCCAGTTTGTGCTCCCAACTGTGAACTTGGTTCTAATATTTGTGGCTGCAAAACGAAACGTTTTCCAGAAATAGAATTTATTTCTGGAGCTTATTGGTAGTTGGAAACGTTTCGTTGTGTTTGAGCCCTTACAGAAATGCATGAATGCGAAAGTGTTGACCTTCAAGGATATGATAGGAAGGTGATATAGGATGACTAGTTTTTTCCCACGTCTTCGCTTCTGCCCCACAAAAACATTTTAACCGGGATAAGACGCACGACAGTGTAGCTTTACAGCAAACAAAAATGGTTTGTTTGTAGGAAGTAATCTCTGGAACTACTGAAGGACTCATCATCTGCCTAGCCTTTTTCCCCAAATATATTGGGGTCGGCTTCCAGTCAAGCCGGATTTAACTGAATACCGGTATTTTACGAGGGGCGGCTGCCTACCAGACCTCCACAACCCATTAAATGGGTAACACGGTACTTCATGGCAAGACTGTAGTCAGATTTTACTGGCTTCTGACTATCCGTAAAGACTGCCAAAGATCTACAAATGACAGTCGGGACCAACGACTTAATGTGCTTTCCGAGGCACCGAGAAAATTTGGTATGTTAAGATGGTCACCCATCCACAGACCATCCTTGGCAAGCGTTGCTTGACCTTGAAGATCGACCCGTGCGGCTGTTATTATCTAGCCACGAGCTCCTCTGCAGCAAAAGTTAGCAAAAGGCACTACTGGAGAACTGATTTTATATTTTACTAGCTTCTGCCAACGGCTTCACCCGCGTGGTCCGTATGAACATACTCCCGGGATGAAAAGTAGCCTGTATCCTTTTTCAGGCTCTAGACTATGTACCAAATTTCATTTGAATCGGTTCAGTAGTTTTTGCGTGAAAGCGCGAGAGACTGACAGAGTTACTTTCGCATTTATAATATTGGTAAGGAAGTAAGGATAAAAAAAATCTTTCACCAGCAGAAAGCTACGTTATTCTTGAGTGAGCGAAGTGCTTTGCGGGCGATGTTCTAGTAGTTTATATAACAAACGGACAAACAAACAAATACAACAGCATTTCGGACGTTTCACGGTCATTCGTCGGTCGTTTTAAGGTCACCCATCGACAGACCAATCTTGGCAAGCATTGCTTAACCTTTAAGATCGACCCGTGCGGCTGTTATTATTTAGCCACGAGCTCCTCAGCCACGAGCTCCATCACTGTTACTTAAGTATGCTGCATTAAAGCAAGCCAATCCGACTCCATAACATAGATTCGGATATACATTCAGTCAAAAAAGTATCGGGAATAGATGATTTGTTTATGGTTCCAAATTCAAATTTTTGATTTTTTGTAGTTGTTAGATTGGCACAACTGTTTTCCATTTTGGCGCGGAGTTTGAGTTGCATCTGTTATTTATATTAAATACAGTGCTGGTTTTAGTAATATCATATATAATGTGTATTGCGAATTTCATAATGGACAAAAATATCGAACAAAGAGTTTGTCTTAAATTTTGCATCGCCAATGGAATTTCGTGTTCGGAGTCACTGAAAATGTTACAGAAGGCTTACGGTGAATCGACTTTATCAAAAACTCGTGCTTATGAGTGGTTCAAAGCGTTCAAAAGCGGTCGAGATGTGATGGAAGATTTGCCTCGCTCTGGTAGGCCGTCAACGTCTGCAACTGAAGTTAACATCGCAAAAGTGAAGGAAATAGTGACTGAAAATCCCCATTCCTCTCTGAGAGAGATAGCTGCCGAACTTTCTGTATCTCACGAGTCGATCCGTACCACTTTAACTAATCATTTGGGTATGAAACATGTTGCTGCTCGGCTAGTCCCAAAAGATCTGAATTTTCTCCAAAAACTCAATCGCATGAAAGTCGCTGAGGACATGCTAGAACAACATTCATGAAACGCATTGTTACTGGTGACGAGACGTGGGTTTACGAGTTTAACATGCAAACTAGTCAACAAGCTTCGGAGTGGCGCCTTCCAACTGAACCGAAACCGAAAAAACCACGCCAAATTCGATCAAAAGTCAAAGTCATGTGACTGTTTTCTTTGACTATCGCGGTGTTGTGCACTCTGAATTCTTACCGGAAGGTCTAACGGTAAATAAAGAATATTATTTGAGCGTTATGCGGCGTTAAAGACAGCAAATTCGACGAAAAAGGCCAGATTTGTGGAAAGAAAATTCTAGGATTTTGCACCACGACAATGTGCCTTCGCACAAGGCTATCATTGTGAACGAATTTTTAACCAGACACTCAACAAATACCATCCAGCAACCACCATATTCACCAGATATGGCTCCTGCTTACTTTTTCTTTTTCCTAAACTCAAATTACCACTTCGTGGCACCCGTTTTCAATCGATAGAAAACATAAAGGAGAATTCGCGGCGAGAACTGAACTCAATTCCGGAAGCAGCGTTTAAAAAATGTTTTGATGAATGGATTATTCGTTGGCGCAAGTGTATCGTTTCTAAAGGAGCATACTTTGAAGGTGATAAAATAAATTTGGATGAATAACAGACATTTTGTGTATTATTGATCTTTTCCCGGTACTTTCTTGACAGAGAAGTACATATAAGAACATGCCTACCTAGTTCGTACCAAAAATACCTGAACCTTAAATCCATTGTTCAAAAACAAATATTAAACCATTACCGAACTCTCGATTTTGCATCGAAAACGGTCGAAAAATAAATGTTTCATCGAAAAACGCGGCGTAGAATAACATTTGGTACAATGCGTACACTCGCCATTTTTGTTTGAATACAAAATACAGACGTATTCTGATTAAAGGGTAAAAAGAGACGTAAATAAAAACAAAGAAAAAAATGTGAAATAACGTGACACGCAAATTGGGCAAACGGAAACATAGATATTTTTTGTTCGTGTTTCGTTCGGTTATGTTGACTCTTTTTTAAAGTAATTAAGAGGTTAGAGGGAACAATGGTACATTCGGTATATAGAAATGGAAAAATAAAAGGTTCAAAATAAACTGTAAAAAACGTGTGTCATAAATAAATAGGTATTATATGATTCGAGAATGTGAATGTTTGCACTTACTCGTATTCATATTCGTAATTATGTTCCTTGGTTTATAAATTAGACTGCATTATGACAATAATTTTATTCAATGTAATAAAATGTGCTGGACATAGGCCTCCCTCAAGCGACATATCGACTGGGCTTGTGCTTCCCGCATCCAGTGGATTCTGCCCCCTCCCTCCAAGGGGAGGGAGGGGGCAGAATCCTTCAAAAAATAGGTGTCTGGTAAGGACCAGACACCTATTTTTTGAAGGATGGGAAATCATTAAATGAAACCTCCCGCTCTTGGCGGAGCAGAAGGGAGTATCAGACTTTTATTGACTAAAACCCATCCGTGTTCCTCCTAATGCCCTTTGCATTCTAGGGCTGCTCTGACTCTTTCGAACTAATTCTGCAACCCTGGCAGCTCACCAGACCTCTCACCGTGTAAGTTTCGTTGAGGGAACATGATGTGAGCTGTCAAACCATTCAAACAACATGGAATTACAGTTCACTTCACGCTCAACTAAGTCGATACGGTGAAACGTTGACAAAATCGCACTGCATGCGTACTTTTGAGGTGCGTTCATAGTCTCAAACTGTCAAAAATACAACTAAATCCCCGACAAGTTTTGTAATGATACTGCGATTTAAATTTGATTGCTTTTTAAGTAACCAATTGACCATCAGGATAGTAAGAAAATACTTTTAAATTTTCCATCAAACGAGCAAACGAGAAAATGTATTAACATCCTTATTTGATCAATAATAATCGAGTTTAAATGATTGTTCGGTAGATTGAATATTTCCAATCAATAACGAGTATCAATCTAGTAGACAAATATACATAGGGTTCCCACCCACATTTTTGAAATAATTGGAAATTAAAATAGTTGAGCTTTCATTTACACAAGATTCACAAGCTTTTTAACTTGCCTTGTTTGTGACTTAGTATTTAGTTATCCACGTTTGGTTTGGACGACAAAACATGGTAAGCTAAGCTACATAATTCGAAATCCAATATAGTCAATAAAAATAAAATGGATCCACCATCTTTGGGTAAACTTAAAGATGGCGGATCAATTTTTATTTTTTTATGTACTCCCATGATAGGGTATAATTGGGTACCAAATAAAAGGGTTTGCCTATCGAAAGTTGCGCAAAGACGGGAGAAATGGAAGGAAGAAAGGTTATTTGCAATGCAGTGGAAGTAGAACTGACTGAAAAGAAAAATAAAAAAGTTCTTTTAACAGTTATAAATGAAACAGCACCAACCCTATTAAGCAATCAATCAGAATCAATAAGCGGTTTCTGGAGATGGTTTCAAACTAAGTGTCGGTTGACATTCCATGTAGAGGTCAAGTATGATTTAATGGGGCTAAAATATTACCTTTGCTTAAGGGGTTTCATGGGATTATCATAATATTAGTGTGTGCTTTTATTTATTGGACTATCTACAGTTGTTACACTGTTTACACAAATAACATAAGCAATATAATACAAGCATAGTGTACAATATGATGCGATACACACAGCAGCTTTTGAACGTGATTTGTCTGGCGGTATTTTGTTTTTCCCAGTTTTGATTTGATTTTAGTTTTGATTTATTTCCAATACGAAATAAATTGACTACAGAAGAATTGTGTATATATAAATAACTATTGAAGTACTTCATAATGAAATTGTAATTATAGTTAATAAAAAATCTTTGCATTGACATTGTTTATCTTTATTATTATGTATTTTGTTGTTAGCATCACTAGTGTGTTTTATACTTTTGTATGCCTTCTTGTTTAAAATGGCCATTGTTAGTTATATTTTTTTATGTCACCGTGTTTTGTACCCATATTTGCAAAATAAAATATCTTATCTCGTACAGAAATGTTCGTTCGTTAAGAAATATTCTGGAGAACAATCAATGTCTAAACTTGTCGATATGTAGGGACTACTATTTAGAAAAGCTTTATGATATTTAGTATTGGTAAACAGTACCTACCAATTAAAATTATATTGGTATAGAAAAAAGAACAGGTTCTCGGATTTTATCTAAACACTAGCTAACCCGCGCAACTTCGCCTGCGTCACATTATTCATTAATGCTCCGCTCCGGTTGGTCTTAGCGTGATGATATATAGCCTATAGCCTTCCTCGATTAGTGGACTATCTAAAACTGATTTTTTTTTTCAAATCAGACTAGTAGTTCCTGAGATTAGCTCGTTCAAGCAAACAAACAAACAAACTCTTTAGCTTTATGTATTAGTATAGATAGATTAAATATATCTAGTGACAGTTGTTTTATTTATTTTGTTTGAATAAAAGTTATTCGTAGCTCGCTACTGGGATTATTTTGCTTGTATTGGGATTGGATATAATAATTTAAAGAAATAAAAATATATTATTTTCAAATGAAACATTCATTTTGAGAGTATTCCAAATAAATTCGACTATTTCACGCTCCCACATCATATTTATCTAAAACAGATTACTATATAAAAGAAAAACATACCAAATACAGAATTCAATTTAGCGATACCCTGAAACCGCTTAACGCTCGATATTGGAATTATTCGTGCAAACGTGTGTCTGGAAACATATTGAAGACCTGCCGACATTATGACCTTGGACTAACCGAAGGTTAAGGTCAAAGGTCAAAGTAAAAATTCCGGCAAGTCAATTTATCTTTATGTGTATGTTCATAACATTCATTATTAGTTAGAGTACTAACGTAATAAGTAGTAAGAAGGGATTTTAGACGTATTGGCTGCGTGGGTAGTTTAACATTTGATCCGCTGTATTGGAAATGGTTATAATAAATAAGTTTGAGTAGCTCTGTTTTTTGGTAATATAGGTTTTTAATAAAGATGATTCTTTTATTATGATCCTCAATACTTACTTGTTATAAAACTTTATTGTGTATTTTAATTAACTTAGTACATTTGAGGAAATTTCAGAAGTTTAAGTACTCTGAAACTTTTACAAATTTATAAAACTTATTATAAATAAACCTAATTAGTTTTGACCGAAACGAATAAAAAATAGTGTCTTTAACTTGCATATTTTGACAAAGACTTGTGTAACGAATAGAATTAAATTGAAATTATAAACATTTTGATTCATCTAAAAGAATTGCTATATTGATAGAAAAACAAAGTCGGTACACACATAGGTAACATGTATTTCGAACCAAAAATATATGTTACATATATTTTTACATAAACCGTGTATTTAAAAACCTTTCACAAAGCACACGTGTGCGTATGCCTCACGAACTGAAACGACAGAAATAAATCATTTTCATCATAAAAGATAACTGTAGCGGCATTCTACGCGCTGCGTAGCGGTGCTACGAGATGCTACGTCGTAGCCGCGTAGGCGTCGTTTAGGAATACTCCGTGCCAGTAAGAATTATAGCTCTATTTGATATAAAGCTTAGGTTTATGAGGCTTTTTTTCTTCAGGTAAGATGATGGGTAAGCAGATTTTCTAGTTGTGTTTGCAGAAAAATATTTTCAGACGTTAGCATATAAAGTGTCGTTGCTACGATATTTTATGACGGATTTAGAGTATAAAATATTTGCTATATGAACACTTAGGCACTAAGTTCCATTACATTGTTAGAATTTACTTCCTTTTAATAACTTCACATGTAAAACCATCATCTACCCCTCACTTGAATTAACAAGACACACCCAATAAGCAGTTTTAAACAATATACGTTTATTACAGTACACAGACTTCATTAGACGAGCATGTAACGCGGAGAAGAATCTTTACAGCTCATTCTGTGTGTTAGTTTGTAGTTTAGACGTAGGATATATGGCTAGGAAGATAGGTTACGAGATTAATCTAGGCCATGAATTAGATTACATGTTTATTTTAAACTGCTAATGACGGATAGAAAGAACCCTTTTAATCACAGGTGACTTTTTATTTTTTGGCAATTTTTTGGTTGGATGTTTAAGTATTCATTAACATTATACTCTACTAGTTGTTCCGCGCAACTTCGTCTGCGCCACAATTTTCATTACTACTCCGCTCCTATTGGTCTTAGCGTGATGTTATATTCCTTCCTCGATAAATGGGCTATCCAACACTGAAAGAATATTTCAAATCGGACCAGTAGTTCCTGAGATTAGCACTTTCAAGCAAACAAACAAACGTTTTATAAGTAGTATAACGTAGTATCAAGTTTTGCAGTGCAGTATCATTATAAGTTACTGAGAGATAATTTTCGACTTTTACACAGAGTAAGGTGCAGCCCTTATGAGCGAGTGAATCGACACTGCCAAAAGCATGTTTTTAAACCTAAAACAATTGATTAAAAACCAACCAAGTGCAATTCAGTCTCTCACACGAAACGTTCCGTACCATAAACTGGCAAAAAAACACGTTCCTTGCATAGCCCTCTTTAATTATAATAGAAATATACACATTCTGTGCGCATAGGGCATGTGTTTTAGCCAGTATAAGAGTCTGACACTCCCTTCCGCTCCGCCCATAGCGGTAGGAGTCATTTGATGATTTCCCATACTTATAAAAAAGTGTCATATTACACACTAAAAACCGGCCAAGTGCGAGTCAGACTCTCACATGAAGGGTTCCGTATTCGTACCATAAACCTTAATTTTTATTATTTGTTGTTATAGCGGCAATAGAAATACACGATCTGTGAAAATTTCAGCAATCTACCATTTACGGTTCTTGAGATACAGCCCGCTGACAAACAGACGGACGGACAGCGCAGGCTTAGTAATAGGGTTCTATACGACCAAAGCACCCATGTATAAAAAAGCTACATGATTCAAGCAACTAAATAAAACCCATTTCTTGGAAGCCAGTTTTAAGCTGACTGGCTGTAAAGCGAGGTACAAATTGGTTCGCGGAGAATCAATTAGGTGCCCGTCGTATATCACACCGGCAATATTTCCAGTTGCATGCTAATTACAAAGAAGTAGGTTTACTGGAAGCGTTCTATAATAAAAGCGTGAAATGAGGATATGAACAGTGGTTTACGGAGCAAAAGCCTACTTTGAGACCTCGTAACAATGATCATTACAAATGATTTCTGTTATGAGTGCTTGCCAGGGTTGCGAAATTTGTTCAAAAGAGTCACCGCGGTCCTAAAGTGCAAAGACAAAAAGGAACACGGATGGATTTTAGTCAATAAGGGTCTGAAACTTATTGATTAATTTATCAATCAATCAATTTATTCATTCAGACAAATAGTCCATTTGTTTGTCACAAAAATAACTTAATAAAACAAACTATGTTAGTAAAACACATTACAAATAATAACATAAAAGTTGGTAAATATAGTCATGAAGCCTTTCGCTCAAGTTTAGCCTAGATTGCATCGCTATCCGACCAGAACCCGAACGAAAGCCTTCTGACTGCTGAGTCATACTTCTCAGCAATAACTTGAAGGAGACTGTTAGCGCTGCCCCGCACTCTGCTCAGTAGGGAGGCCTAGACTACATACATATAACATTTTGAACTTACATTGTTACAACTGCGTAGGTATACAACAGCATTATAAATGCAAACAGTAAAAGATTTGGTTAATACCAACACATCATCTTCCTGCCCTTATCCCGTTACTTGGGGTCGGCGCAACACGTTTTATTCTTCCATTCTGTTCTATCAGTCGTCACTCTGTCACTAACTCCCTTTTCTTTCATATCGCTCCTCACACAATCCATACATCTTTTCTTTGGCCTTGCTCTCCCTCTCCATCCATCCACATTCATGTTCATGAATCTTCTAGTTTCATCCCTCCTCTTCACATGACCATACCAAGACAAGCGATTCCCTTTTAACTTTTCCGTCACTAGCGCCACTTTTAAAGTGCTTCTAATGTACTCATTTCTCACTTTATCCACTCTCGTTACTCCACACATTCATCTCAACATTCTCATCTCCGCTACATGCAATCTATTTTCATCCGTCTTTTTCGCAGCCCAACATTCTGATCCATTTTTTTAGTTAGTACCTACTAAGCCAAAATAATTTATAAGCTCAATTACAACTTAAAAGTGACCTAGATTCTGTAAATAATAAATGATGATATAGCCATTCATTTAAAAGGCACTGGACTGGATGCCTCGTCTTTTAATACCCTTTTAGAGACGTTAAATGTCTAGCAAGATAATTTATTACACTTATTCCTACTAAGTGACTTTACTGGCGAGGCTGACAAGAGGGTAGGTTGACATTTAGCGCTAGGAAAATACAAGCTGGTGTCCATTATGGTACTGAGTAGGTCTAGTGCTTAGTGGTACTAGGGGAGACTACTCTGTGTGAGGTTTTTGGTTTGATTTATTAGGCAGTCTACTCGTATGTTTTTGACACTATGACTGACTTAGGGCCAATTTTTAAATAGTCCGACCACTTTAACCATTACAATTGGTAATTTGATAGTTTTGAGTGAGGAGAGGAGCTCGTGAGGAGAGGATCTCGAGGCTAGATAATAATAGCCGCACGGGTGAGGTCCTCGTGGCTAGATAATAATAGCCGCACGGGTCAATCTTCGAGGTTAAGCAACGTTTGCCAAGGTTGGTCTGTGGATGGGTGACCATCTTAACATACCGAGTTTCCTCCTTGCCTTTGAAAGCACGTTAAGCCGTTGGTCCCGGCTGTCATTTGTAGATCTTTGCCAGTCGTTACGGATTTTCAGAAGCCAGTAAATCTGACTCCAGTCTTGCCAAGAAATACCGTGTTACCCAGTTAATGGGTTGTGGAGGTCTGGTAGGCAGCCGCTCCACGTAAAACACTGGTATTCAGCTGAATCCGGTTTGACTGGAAGCCGACCCCAATATAGTTGGGAAAAGGCTAGGCAGATGATGACAGTTTGGGCTTTGTCATGAATGTCACAGTTACATGAGTGACATTAATAAGTTATAGTGCCAATATCCCGACCGTTGCATCTAATTTAAAATTGCAATTGAGGCTTCATACTCTTCTGCTAAACCCTTTAGGGAAAATCAGGCGTGATTTTATTTATTTATTATTATTTGAACTTTATTTACAATAGTGGTAAATGGGCGGACTTAATACAACAAGGCATTCTCTACCCGTTAGTCAGATTTTATGCTATCCCAACTACTATAATTATAACAATACAGTATCTTACAAACTGATTAAATCTCAGATCAGTAAATCCACCGACAAACCACATGTTAGCACTTGTGATTGGCTGGTTAAAATAACAATTGCCAATCTTGTATGGATGTTGGCACTAGATTAAGTTAAATTGGCTTTTAGGATCCAAAATTACAATAGGTATTATTCTTCCTCATTAAACAAAGGATCGGAAGACAAAGGATCGTTTGAAGGACTCCCACAAGGTGGACCGACCTGGTGTGGGTCGCGGGCAGCCAATGGATGCCAGACGCACAGAACCGGTTGTTGTGACGACGCTTTGGGGAAGGCTTATGTCCAGCAGTGGACGTCTTTTGGCTGATATGATGAGGATGGTGATTAGTCAAAGGGTCAGCGCACACCGAAATATTGTTATAGGTACATTGTGTCGCTATTTTAACAACCATCTCTTGTTTTAGGAGTCGGTTCAAAAGTAATTATACGAAACGGCACTTTGCGCGCGCGTGTGTGTGTGTGTGTGTGAGCTGACCTTTATAGTCTATAATTTATTTAAATAAGTCAAAAGTCTTTTATTCGAATTAGGCAAAGAGCTTAAGAGCACTTTTTGTACGTCTAATTTTACATAAGACAATCCCCAAACGCCCAAAAACGTGAGGTCTAGGAAAACTCGGTTCGATTCCAAAGTTAATATCATTTTATTTTTACTAACGTGTACGGAACATAAAAAGTTTTGAAGGTGGACTGAATACCTGCCAGTGCCTTTATGCTTATTGAATTTTCTATTAAGACACTCTTCACTCCAAGCCTGCGTTTCCTTTAGGTGCACAGTATTGATCTGTCTACCTCTTCGAAAATTCGCAAGCATCAAGTCTTGCTTTCGTATGTAAAACGAAACAAACGCATTACCCCATCCAGTATCCCAGATCTTCGTTATGACATAACAGGTGCTGCAAGTAATATTCTTAATATTACCCACCTATAGCGTTATGAGCGACTCGTATTAGTGCTTTATACTGCAATAGAATTAGATATGTTTTCACGACCGAAGTACCTAGGTATAGTGTTTATGATGTGTTTATAACCATATAATAAGAGAATGATGACTAGTATACGTTATAGTTTTTTCCGCGGCTTTGTTCCAGTGGTCTATTCTACAGAAACCGTGTTTATTCACTGGACATAAAACAAAAAACAACGGCATTCAGCAGTAATGTTGCTGTTCAACTGTGCTGTGCTGTTAAAGATATTTGTTCGAAAGAGTCACCGCGGCTCTGGAACGCAAAGGGCATTAGGAGGAACACGGATGGGTTTTAGTCAGTAAGAGTCTGACACTCCCTTCTGCTTCACCCAGATCGGGAGGAGGTATTTGATGATTTCCCATCCTTAAAAAAAAGCTATCATCTAGGAGCTCGTGGCTAAATAAAAACAGCCGCACGGGTCGATCTTTAAGGTTAAGCAACGCTTGCCAAGGTTGGTCTGTGGATGGGTGACCATCTTAACATGCCGAATTTCCTCCGTGCCTCGGAAAGCACGTTAAGTTGTTGGTCCCGGCTGTCATTTGTAGATCTTTGGCAGTCGTTACGGATTGTCAGAAGCCAGTAAATCTGACTCCAGTCTTGCCAAGAAGTACCTTGTTACCCAGTTAATGGGTTGTGGAGGTCTGGTAGGCAGCCGCTCCACGTAAAACACTGGTATTCAGCTGAATCCGGTTTGACTGGAAGCCGACCCCAATATAGTTGGGAAAAGGCTAGGCAGATGAAAAAAAAAGCTATCACCGTCTAGTTTAAGTTGCCAGGAAGAGATCGTTAAAGGCGACAAACACGCCAATATATTTTTTTTATTGTTTGAGAACTCGAAACGAAGGAAAGTGACTTTTGGTGTATGTACAATAAAGCGTATAATAAATAAATAAATAAATAAATAAAGTAGACCCCCCCGTTAGACATTTCTTATGGAATGGGGCATCACCTGACGATTATCCTTGTATGCACCATGAACTCACTAATCGAATTGACATTTCATATGATTCTGTGCAGCCAGTATAATGATAATAATTAATACTTAGATTGTTGACTCTCTGTGCGGGTTGGTAGGTACTTGGTGCAGGACTATTGCAGGATATGCAAACAAAGGAGTTGGATATTAATCTTCGTGTACAATTAAGTACTCATAAATATGACGTTTACTGCCAAAATTACACGCCCACTGCATTTCCATTTCCCGTAATAATCTCACAATACATAATTAAAATCAATTCTGTAACAGCACTCCGGGGATCATGACAGATTATCTTTATTAAATACAAAATGAAACTGATATTTTTATTATTAAAGTATTCATACAAGCGTTGCCTGTTATTACGTTATAATGTGTACAATTTATAGTTACTATAGTTTGGGGGATGTCCAATTTAGGCTTCCATTTCATTTATCGTATTTCTCTTGTTATTGTTTAATTTTCAACGGTAGTAATGATTTTAATTTGTGTGTCAACTAGGTGGACCAAAGTTGTAATTAACCGTCAGAACCAAAATCACATTGTAGTCCCAATTATAGAGTAATTCAAATAGTCGCCAAAACATATCACCAAAAGTATCCTTACTAATATTATAAATTCGAAAGTAACTCTGTCTGTCTGTCTGTCGCGCTTTCAGGCCAAAACTACCGAACCGATTTAAATGAAATTTGGTACACAGATAGTCTAGAGTCTGAGAAAGGACATAGGCTACTATTTATCCCGGGAGTATGTTCCCTAGGGAACACGCGGGTGAAGCAAAGTCAAAGTCAAAAACGTTTATTTCAATTAGGCCATTAAACGGCACTTTTGAACGTCATCATTACATTTAAAATAACATAGTGACTCTACTGTCCATTCGGAAGGGTAGATTCTTATGGAGAAGAACGGACAAGAAACTTCATAGTTACTCTTTTCAAATCAATGTTTTACATGTGCTGTGGTATACAAAACTTCTGTTAATATATGTGAGGACCATGAACCTAGAGTATGCAGAGGTAGACTTATTATATTTTTAAATAAGTACATGGTACTCACATTTCTACATAAGTACATGGTGGTCACATATTTACAAATATTGGAACCATTAATTAGCAGAGTGAGTGAACAGAAAAATAAAAACCTGAAAATGAAAAAGTAGGTACAAAAGTAAATACATAAACCAACCAGTTTGATCTTGTCTCCACCATTGATTGTCCTATGGAGCAGGACCAGCATGTTTCCAAGCATTCTTATTCTGAATGTAATCTTCTAATTTGTAATATACTTGTTTACAAAGTGTGCTTTTAATGTAGGTTTTAAATTTTCTTTCACTTAGTTCTAATATGTCACAAGGTATTTTATTGTAACATTTAACACAGTACCCCATGAAAGATGTGTGTACTTTAGCTAATCTATAAAATGGTTGATCTAATTTATCTTTATTTCTAGTATTAATATTATGTCTATCACTAACTTTACTAAAAAGATGACGATTTTTCCGTACATACATAATATTTTCATATATGAATTGGCAAGGGACTGTCACAATATTAATCTTTTTAAAAAGTTCCCTTAGAGAATCGCGACGACGCAGATTATAAAGGGCTCTGACAGCTCTCTTTTGTAAAATAAATATGGATTCAATGTCAGCAGCCCGACCCCACAGCAAAATACCGTACGACATAATGCTGTGGAAGTAGCTAAAATAGACCAAACGTACGGTTTCTACGTCTGTTAGCTGTCTTATCTTCCTAACAGCATAAGCGGCTGAGCTTAAACGCCCCGCTAGAGATGTTATATGAGGTCCCCATTGTAATTTCTCGTCTAAAGTGATTCCCAGGAAAACCGTGTGATTAATAAACTCCAGTTTTTCTTCATTCAAAATGATGTCACATTCGCTACTTCTAACATTTGGTAAAGTAAATCTAATACATTTGTTTTTTTTTTCATTTAATACCAAGTTGTTTGCCGTAAACCAATTTTGGACCTGAAGAATAGAGTTATTGACGACGTCAAGATTTTGTGCCGCTGGCAGAAGCTAGTTTCATATAAATTTGTTGCCAGAACTCACAAGCTCATAACGCTTGTGCTGTCAAAAAGTTATCAAAGGCTTTAGAAAAAGCGCAATTCTATCAGCGAAATGTCAAAATATAAGGGATCACGCGACATTTCGACATCGTTTGTCATTCCCATACATTTGACGTTTTGGCAATCGCCTTCGCCACGAAACTGCTGACAGGATGTCAATTGTTCAAACTCTAGAGGGCCCGACTCTATAAACCCTACATCTCTTTAAGAACGTATGGGTTGGCTATTAAAATGTTCTAAATGTTTGTGGAACTACTGCTTGGCACATTATTAAAAACCAGTGACTTAATTTCTGCCGTATGGTGTCGGCCGTTACCGTATCATCCCATCCCATCACTTCCCGTGGGCGTCGTAAGAGGCGACTAAGGGACTCACCAGAGAATGGGCAACAGCGTTCTCTGTAAAACTCAACACCATGCACTGCGATCGCCAATCCGCCTGCCAAGCGTAGCGTGGCAATTATGGCAAAACCTCCCTATCTTGGGGGAGGCCTATGTCTAGCAGTGGACGTCTTTCGGCTGGTATGATGATGATAATGATGACTTAATTTCTTACTATAAGTTCATGGGAGTGACTGCAAGTTCTTTATCTCCAGTACTGGTACCGTGTGTCCACAGAAGCTTACAAAAACATTCACAACCCTACTGTTTTAACCAACTAAATCAATCCTGCTTAAACAACCCTTAAACAAACAACTCAACGTTCAACTAACATTCAGAATTCTCTATATTCTTTTGTCTTGCAAAGGTAAAGGAATTAACTTTCAGAAAGTCCTTTTTGTTACAAACTTACCTTTTCGATACGAAAGAGAAAAAAGGTGAAATAAAGAATCTTTTGACGGATAATAGAGGTTCGCTTTTTGGGGAACATAACTTTGGTTTTCTTGGAATATAATGTCGTTTGTGTAGTTTTGATTTTGTTTGACTTACTTTTTTAGTTTTTCGGAATACTTCTTACTTCGTAACTATTTAATGGATTCAAATGCTATTTCAGAATCCATATTTAATACATGCAGAATTGAGAGTTTTTCTATTTATTTGGTTCATTTTCATGCCTTAAGAGGAAATGCGGGCGTATAGACTTTGTATGGATACGAGGTTTGGCTTTCACCTGTTTACTCTTCCAATATTATACCGATTTTGAAGATATTTTATAAACTGAATAAAAAGAATGTATACTTTATCCTTATGTATTTTTTTTTTCATTAATATTTGCCAAATTTGTATACTAGGGCTCTGTTCACAATTTTGAGGTATATCGGACAATTTTGCGATTTTTTTTAAGTGTTCTATTGCTTATACGGATAATATTATCGTCAAAAATAAAAGAAAACACAGACTCATTATCTACTTTTCTTATTCAGTTTATCAAATATCTTTAAATCGATCCAATGTTGAAGGAGAAAACAGGCGAGGGCCATACCTCAAATTATGACTTTTACATACAAAGTCTCTCTGCCCGCGTTTCCTCTAATTGCTGAACCAATTTTGCTATGGATATAGATGACACGATGAAGAACTTATGACTTTTATCCCGGGAGTACGTTCCCTTGGTATAATTTCCAACATTCACGCGAGTTAAGCCTCTTCGAAATGCTAGTAGCATATATTATATAGCACCTGTGAAGGCCTTGTGTCCTAACTTAAAACCTAGTTTTAAAAATAACTAGCTATTCCCTGCCGTCTCTTATGCGCATATGATCCTGTTTTTTCCCGTTCCCGTTGGAATTTCGGGAAATCCTCTCTGAGTGCTTCCTTACACTCCCCAAGGAAGCTACATGCAAAATTTAAGCTTTCTACAACCAGTCTTTTTAATATATCACTTTTCACACATTCTATCCATTCACTATTTCCCCTTTTATGGGTAAAGTGATTCATGAAAATGGACAGCTAAGTAAGTAACTTTTAAAGCCAATCTCTTCATACAACTATTCCATCTCGATGACGGATTTGTCAGGAGAAAATTTCCGGTGAAGATGGGCCCTCAAATTTCTATTGATACTAAAACTCAAGCACGACTCTTCAATATTTGACATTGTAACGTTTTATCTAGCTGATGTAACTTGGTCGGGATGGCTGCATTAACTTAATAGTCACTTAGATAAGCACTCTTTTACATGAGAGAAAATTGCTTAAAATAAACCGAATAATGGATATTATTCGATTTTTTCAGTTTAATTTTCGAAATATGAAATAAGTAAGTCTTTTTCTAATATTTAAAAAAACGATCAACGTTTTTCATTCGTTCAATTAGCTATTAAATGGGCTGCTATTTACACGATAACCATTATAATAATAAACAAGATTTACAAATACCTACTTACTAACTCCATACTAACAAAGTATTTTCCAGTCAGAAAACTAAACTGTTACTATCCGATCCTGGTCAGCGCGCATTTGATTTCTTACTGTCCTGATAAATGATATTTATTATATTATTTACCCACAGCTTTGTTCATCCCTCTACGAACATATGACAGAACTTGACAAATGTCAAACTGTCACAACCACAAAAATGCTACTCGCCTTTGCCCTCGCATTGACCTACTGAAAAGAGTGTTCCGTTGCCTGACTGCCTGTTTATTTCGCAGCAAAAAGTCACTCTCCATATTATATTCAGACGAAACTTTAAGTATAAACTTCCCAACTTCAACATCGACATACTGTACCATTTTATTAGCTTCACTGGGATTATTGCAGTCACTTAGCTTAGCCTCGCGCCCTCTATAATCCAGGGATTTCCACACGTCCGCTCGACTTGCATTTAAGTTTAAACTTAGTTAAATTTCATGCGCTTTTTATTTCGACTGGATTATTTAGACTAAGTAATTTTAATTAGGTCACTGGTTGAAGCGAAGTTTGAGTGTAGTTTTTAAGGAAATGCGCAGTTAATGAGGTCTGAAAATAGACCTAGCTGATCTTAGTAAATACTGATGGGGTTGAGTTTAAAAACCGACCAAGTGCAAGTCGAACTCTTAGACGAAGAGTTCCCTACCATAAACCGAAAGAAATACGTTTCTCGTTTAATTTTTAATTTAAAAGGAACGGATGGACTGACGGACGGACGGACAGCGGAGGCTTAGTAATAGGGTCCCGATGGTTACCCCTTGGGTACGAATCCCTAATAAAAGCAAGGTATAGTATACACTGATGGACTAATGACCATTCGATATCTAATGTCAATTTCATATGTGTTCGTCAGCTCATGTTTTGTGAGTTACTATGAGATGACTTTTAAATCATTTAAACGCAGAGATTTAATTATTCGTTAGTCATCGTTGTGGCGACACTTGGGAGAGGTCTTTGTCCAGCAAAAGACGACTGTCGGCTGAATTCATGGTAATGATGGATCAATTGAATAAAAAAAAAAACAACTTACTCACATAACTAGTAATAGTTTTACTTAGATTACTACTTTGATTCAATCTAACTGACCGAACTCCGGTTGACTGAATGAACTGTATTGCCATCGACACGCTAAGAAGTGGCTACTAACCTTATAACTATTTATTAATAAAATGTATTTAGCTATTTATTCAAAAAACTTATGTAATGTAACGAGTTTAAACGGCCAGTATCAATCTTACTTCGCATCGCAATATACCTTGGTTTTTCTAGTCTCTTTTGTATCCATTCAGACGAGATTTCTATCTCCAATTTCGAAGAAAATCTTTTACCTCCCAGTTTTGGGCTTGACAGTAAATAATTATACTCCATCTTGGCTTATAAAGTTGGAAATATATCAGGAACCCTTTCAATCGATTCTATTGGCCAGCTAAACGACGTAGTAGGCTGTTCACTGCAATCACATGACAAATAAGACTCGGTTCAAGCCCAAAACCGGGTCGCAATCGGTCAAAACGTCCATTTCTGACCGTTATAACAGCCATTCAACAAAGACCTCAAACGCCAAGCCATTTAGTAACAACGCCAAGTTTCATAGAGATCCATCCATACTTTCTGGTCGTATGAAAAATGACATTTAGTATCGTATTACGAAATACAGGACGTTGCACGATAACACGGAGTAATGTGACGTCATTTTACACGTCTCGGGAATCGATACCCGCTTTCATAGCGCTTTCGTGCTAATGGCTAAAGCATTAAAGTTGAAAATTGTCTGTTATGTATCTAGCCAATATTGCTATCTAGATAAATTGTAGCGTCGAAATGTGTAAAAAATAAGGTCATGTTTGCGTTCAAATAAGTAGAAAAATCCGGTTTAAAGCGGTTGCAACTGGCGCGCGTCGGTAAGCACCGGATTATTAGGTGCATGCTGGCTTTAAATGGATTTGCTTATTCCAAGCCAAGTGAAAATGCGTCTTAAAATGTTCTACAGTTGTATTTTTAAATCGTTTGATTTATCACTGCAGTTTCCTGAAATCTGGTTAAATCCAGTGTTTATATTGTTAAAAGCTTGCGGGGTTAAACTGAGTTTCGTAGTTTGAGTGCTTCTATTCAAATTTAATGTACACAAGACTCGTGTAATTTTCACGACCTTGGAAACTGTTGGGGTGGGCAGAGCTCTAGGTTTAGTCATGGAGTTCATCAAGATTTATGCATGAGTTTGTTGCAAGCATTGGTTCCAGTCAAACTGAAAATAGGCAGAGGGTTCCACTAATTTCTTTTAGAAGTGGTAACATGAGCAAAAAAGTTCGACTTTGCATAAAGTTAAAAGATAGCTGCAGGCAATATGTAAGACCTTACTAAAGATCAATAAGGTGCTACAAGAGAATATCTGGAAAAATTCAAATTCAATTTATTCATAAAAACTTTTACAATAAAATGTGTATAAATAGCCACAAAAAGATAATAAAGTAAAAATCTTATATAAAGGTAAATTAGTGCCTAACTTAAAACTAGTGTATGGCTAACAATAATTTGACGTATAAGATATTTAACTTGGAACTTATAATGTATATAGCGACCTGCCCGATCTAGGTTTATTTAAACCTGTGTTTCAGGCCCTCACTTCATCGCAATTTAAATTGGTCAGTTATATATGTAAACTAGATCAATACAATAAAAAATCTTAATCGACTATTAAAAATAAGCAAACTTTACAATTATTAATAAATACTATTCTAAACAATGAACAAAAATAAATAATACAAAGAAATATGAAACAATAAACATCATACTAAAATTTCTAGCAGTTTTTCTGTGTCAACGTAATTGAGTTTTGCTAAATATTCCGCAAGCGTTGTACTGCATTTCTTATAATTTAAACTATATATGTCAAGTGGCTTGTTGAGCTTGTTATATAGATAAGGTCCCAAAAACACAAAAAATCTATTTGCGAAAGCATGTTTGGTTTGAGGTTTAATACAAACCAAATCTTTCCTTCTCTTGCCTGAAGGTACTCGGTCATAAGGAAGTTCAGTGTGCTGATGCAGTACGATGTTTAGAATAGCTAGTTGACGCACTGTTAGTACCTTACATGCCATGAAAAGCTGGTGCGTGGGAAATTTAAAAGGGCGAAAGGTTGCAACCTTTAGAATTGCTCTTTGAGCACGTTCTAGAGGAAGTAAAATGGACTTTGCGACACCACCCCAGGAAGTTATGCAATACGTTAGTATGGACTGACACAAAGCCAAATAAACTTGTTTAATTAAATCATAGTCGGCTACGTTACGTAAGTATTTAAAAATGTATATTAATTTCCGCACTCTGCTGCATAGTACATCAATATGTTTACGAAAATTTAGATTTGTGTCAATCGTTACACCTAGATATTTCACATAGTCAGCTTTAGCTAAGGTGGAACAAGTGCATGCGTTGTCAGCGTTAGTTCTACAATTAGGCAAAAGCAAAGGTTGTCTGGAAGATATCGATCCTCGTTGTGGAAATTTTATATTAAACTCAAGGTTTTTATCAATGACGAACTCGCTATTCTCTTACAAAATAAATAGTATTTTTTTTGTATGTGGTATATGTTAACTGGGTGTAGCTTTTTGCTAAAATTCGCCTTGCTTGCTCCATCATCAGACTAGAATATTTACGGTGCGGTGCGCCAGCGGTGCATAGTGGACATCCCACGCATACTCACAAAACGTAGAGAATACTTTCATTTTGGCACAGTTAAGGCGTGCCTGATTCTATACTTCCTGATAGCTCCAACATGGGAGTCTTTAAGTCAAGAGTGAATAGATTACTTCAAGATTAGTGTGCTCCAACCTCAACAATATCATAGCTTTCCGTCAGGTGAGATAATGGTGAACAAACAGGGATCCTGTGAGAAAGGCCATGGGGCCAAAGCTGCGGAAAAACTTTAGTTTCACATACTGCCGCCATAAAAAAGAACGTATCTACACAAAACAAAGTAATCGATTTCCGACCGTAAGTTATTTTCTTAATGTCGGTAATCGGTTACTTCGTTTTGCGTAGCCTATCTACGCAAAACGAAGTAACCGATTACCTTTTTTTATTACGTTCTTTTTTTCATGACGGAAGCATAGTTCTCTATACTTTTTTGCAATGAGAATTTTGAAAATTAAACTGAGTTTGTAGCACTCTCATACATTTAAAACTGTGGGGTTTTTGCTGGAATGTTAGCTAAGTCCGGCTAACGAGCTATACGTCTTCATTACGTACGGCGCGGTTTTACAACAGCGCTGAAATATGTAACTGTTTTGTGGAAGAATAATAATTAGGAATTTTGTGTTGTATTTTACCGAAAAATATATACAAATCTGACTCGTACATAAAAAAAAAAAACAGTTTAAATCTACTTTTGGCTGTAAAAAATTTTAGAAACTACGCAGAAAGGTTCAGGGTAGTTTGTAGTTTTTTTTTCATTTAAGAAATAAATAAATGTAAGTACTATATGCAAAGAAGCCTTTAAAATTAGTACTTACATTTGCTAATACGCATTTGCGTTTTTGCTCGCTTACTGTATCCTGTCTAAATTGGTTAATTGACCAATTATCAGTTTTCACTGTGACATAAGTACATTCTTTTGAAACCTCACAATTATTTTTAAACATTTGAAATTACACGAAACGGAATTACACCAGTCATCAGCGTTGCTACAAATAAAAATATTCCCAACAAAAATTGACGTAACACCGCCGTCAATTTATAAAATAAATTTTATACAATATTTTATTCAGAAACAAAAATCCTGGCATTTTAAAAATCATGTATATAAATTCCACTGCAAGCGATTTTCTTCGCTTCGCTTTTCAAATCTAATTTGCATTTCAAATTCAAAAATGGTAAAACGCTCTGGACGCAACGGCCGCGCTATAAAACAGTATGAAAACCTTTTTCGTGATTTAATTTTATAATTAACTTGTCTGTTGGGCATGTGGGTAGGGAAGGAGAATTATGGAAAACATGGCTTGGGCAGATTTTATGTTTAGAATATAATTTTATTATAATCAATTTATTAAGGCAAAATTCAGGTTAGCCCTTGAGGCTCGGAGTAAGATTTTTTGGAGTGGTCTTTGTCCAATTAGAGCCAGAATTATTTTGAGTACAGTAAAAATGTATTGAGTGATACTACTTTTTATGAATTCTTTTTAACGTCCTCGAATAAAACCTATCTTATTCTAGAAACACTTGGTCATTTTACTTTAAAATATGAATAAATCATTTTCAAGCATAAAATTAAAATAATGAAAACCAACTTCACATTTAGTGTAGCCTCACCCTACGAACTAGTGTTGTGCCACGTCCGACTCATAAAATCCCGTTGGCAGTTAGTTTGAATTGTGCAAGCTTTTAATCCTCTTCCATTACAGACTTTTTTGGCTAGGAAATACTCGCGTAGATTTTATTTTTTCAGCTTTAAAAGGGCGGTGAATTGGATCGTGTATTAAAGGTGAAATGTGAGTAAAAAATGGGCGAGTGTTTCATGAATGCGAAATGATGTAATGAAGATACTTGTTAGTGAGGGCTTAGGGATGTGAATCCCGGGATTTTATTTGAATCCTGGGTTTTATTTGAATACCGGTTTGTTTTCGGACTTCATTTAGTTCGGTTGATTGCTCAGTTAGGTTTTATTGCCTCGTATTCGTAGTCCACTTAGGCAAACGACTAAATGAACAAAACTGAGAGATGTAGATGCATTTATGTGATTCGTGTAATTACAAAACGTGTGGTTTTATGTCTGGCATTTAAATATTGTGCGGTGATTTAATAATATCTTGTTTTCTTTCTTTCCAAGTAAGCAGTAACTTTAAATTTTACACTTAACAAGTCTTAGTTGGCAGTTGGAATTAATTTTGTAGGAAACCGACTTAGTAATTACAGCATGACTGTTTGTTTCTTACTATTATGTTTTTCTTAAACCTTCCAACTATTTATTTAATCTATATACTAATATATAAAGCTGAAGAGTTTGTTTGTTTACTTGATCGCGCTAACCTCAGGAACTACTGGTCCGATTTGAAAAATTATTTCAGTGTTAGATAGCCCATTTATCGAGGAAGACTACAGGCTATTATCATCACGCTAAGACTAAAAAAAACAGTAATTAAAATTGTGACGCAAACGAAGTTGCGCGAGTCGACTAGTTTCTTATACATATAAAATTTTTTGATTTTAGTATTACGAGTATGCGGTTGCTAAGCAGATTTTTTTTTGCTCAGATATTATTACATGTGACTTCTTCCATTTAGTAACTAAAATGTACATACATAGTACTCACAAAAACCGGCCAAGTGCGAGTCGGACTCGCACACGAAGGGTTCCGTACCATAATCCTTAGTTTTTATTTGTTATTATAGCGGCAATACATATACACAATCTGTGAAAATTTCAACTGTCTACCTATTACGGTTTTTGAGATACAGCCCGCTGACAGACAGACGGACGGGTGGACGAACGGACGGACAGTGGAGGCTTAGTAATAGGATTCTGTTAGATACCCTTTGGGTACGGTACCCTAAAAACGATCCTTAACATTCCTACTTCTATAAAACACATAATTGTTAACCTTGTACCTAAAGTCTGTTTTAGCTCAACCTTTTAATGTTAGCTCGCGTCTAATGAAGTAAAAAGATGTTAATCTAATGGAGGCATCGTACGAACATATTTTTTTTACATTTATTGTGCAAAAGGGTAGAAAATGGAGGTTAGAATGTGTGCTTATACTGGGTATACACGTTTATTACTACGGGTAATACTTACAGTTGGTATTACGCGTACCACCACTAAAGTACTTCGATGTATGCTTGTCTGTTCGTCTGTCATAAGGTTTTATGGTTATTTTTAGATGGATAGCTAGTTGTAATTTACAAAGATATCATTTATCATGAACATGAAAGGAGCTCGTGGCTAAATAATAACAGCCGCACGGGTCGATCTTGAAAGTTAAGCGACACTTGCCGAGGTTGCTATGTGGATGGGTGACCATCTTAACATACGGAGTTTCCTCCGTGCCTCGGAAAGCACGTTAAGCCGTTGGTCCCGGCTGTCATTTGTAGATCTTTGGCAGTCGTTACGGATTGTCAGATGCCAGTAAATCTGACTCCAGTCTTGCCGTGAAGTACCGTGTTACCCAGTTAATGGGTTGTGGAGGTCTTGTAGGCAGCCGCTCCACGTAAAACACTGGTATTCAGCTGAAACCGGTCTGACTGGGAGCCGACTCCAATGTAGTTGGGAAAAAGGCTGGGCAGATGATGATGATCATATATCATTAACCGCAAGAAGTTCCTATCTCTCAGACTACTATTTAACATTTTAAATCACAACCTGTAACAGAATAAACCCAGTAACACTTAAGGGGTCATTGTACTCATCATTATGAACCACTTTCACTTTGGGACCAACTATAGATGTTCTGTTTCTTTTTGTGTCTGTATTTTTCTGTTAACTCACACATGTTAATTAGTGATTCCAATAATAATAATATTCCACACAACTATCACACAACGCCATCTAGTCCCAAGCTAGGCAGAGCTTGTGTTATGGGTACTAGACAACTGATAAACATACTTATATATTTCTAAATACATACATATTATAGATAAACTACACCCAGACACAGAACAAATGATCATGCTCATCACACAAACATTTGTCCTGGGTGGGAATCGAACCCACAACCTCTGGCATAGCAGTCAGGGTCACTAACCACTAGACCAACAGGCCAGCCAATATTTGTAAATGTGTGAGTATAATGTACCTACTTATTTAGAAAATTGATAAGTCTACCTCTGCATACCCTAGGTGCATTGTCCTCGAATATTAAAAAAGAAATTGTATACTTACCAAATATTGTAAAAGATTTATTTGAAAAGAGTAACTATGGAGTTTCTTGTCCATTCTTCTCCATAAGAATCTACCTTTCCGAATGGACAGTAGAGTCACTTCAGAATTTTTATATATTTGAAATGTGAACGACGTTCAAAAGTGCCGTTTAAAGGCCTAATTGGAATAAACGTTTTGACTTTGACTTTGACTTTGACCAACACTGAAAAAGCGAAAAAAAATTAACTGTCCCATACATTTATGTGCGCATAACTCCACAAAATGTACTGAACAGCGGCTTTTTTTTCGCGATTTTGAGTTTGGTTCCATATAACATTTTCTTTGTATAATTAAAGTGAACAAAGGTGATGTAAGTAGTACCATGACACCGATTAAAAAAATCAACTGAACTAAAACTAAATCAACAACAAGAAAAGTCTTTTAGCAACCATTGTAAAAATAACCAGCCTTCACCAAGTAAATGAGCCTTTCATTGAAAAACCTCCAGTGGAAATATGAACGGCGCACCGGTTGGCACCCTCAATCATAATCAATCATAACTGAATGTTGGCAGCCCTGTAGCTATTGTTTTTATTTTTTCTTCTCCCTTGCGAGTGCATTTCGGTGAAAAATGGAGGGTAGTTTTTTGTAAACAATGTTTGTCTTTTGTTTAGAGGTGTCTAGTTTGGGGTGATGGTCGCGGTAGATAGTTTATTAAAAGTTTTAACATTCCATTCCATATTTTGATTTGCCAACTTCTTGTTTTGGAAAAGCAAAATCTGAAATGGTAACAGCGTTTACTCTTCTTTTTAACCGACTTCAAAAAAAGGAGGAAGGTCTCAATTCGGTTATATTTTTTTTGTATGTTTGTTACCTCATTACTCCGTCATTTCTGAAACGATTTGAAAAAATCTTGTTTCATCTGAGGATTGGTCCCGATTGGTCCCATTGTCATCAATTCAGAATCTGATGACGGAATCCCTTGAAAATCGAGGGAAGCCCTCAAAATTTTATGGGTACATACAATGTTTTTCATAAACTTTCTAACGCAATTTAGAAATTTGAGCCTGGTAATCATCATCTCATGTTACTGAGCTTATGATGGATGGTATACGTTGGGATCTGATGATGAGATTCCATGAAAAATTTTTGTGCAGCGATATTTTCGCCAATTGTCAACCGATTTAGATGATTCTTTTTTTATGTATGAACATGAACATACTGTCAAATCCTTGTTCTTGGAAATTAATGGTCCGAATAAAATCTAGGTTTACAATATTTATTTATTAAAATATTTATTTTTAATTGATTGGTTGTGATCTTTTCCGAAAATAGTTTAGAGAGACAGAGGGAATGATTTCTAGATTAATAGGCACGCGTTTGACCACTATTTCACCTGACGGTGAGCGATGATGTGGTCGAAGATGGAGCACGCTTGCCTAGAAGTAACCTATTCACTTTTCACATGCTTTGTAGAAGTATATGAACTTAAAATTATATCTCTAAACAACGTTTTATTTTGATTACTTTCTGCATTAACAGTAACACAATTTTTAGACCTAATTATGCGGTAGGTATAGAACATGCCCAGCTGCTCCTTTGTTTCGTCATACCTACATCATATAAAAAATACCAATACTAACATACAATTTAACTTATACCTATTATTATAACATTTTTACTCAAGTATATGGGTTTCCCAACGAATTATTTCAGTGTTATCACGTCTAGACTAGAGGTCAAAGCACAGCGATAATACCACTGATTGTAGGCATCCTCCTAACATGAAATATTAATTTTTTACAAAGACGGACTGATATTTTCATGATTTCACGGTGATTACTCTTAATCACAGTGAATGGAGTTTTCAAAGATCACGATTTTTTTCTTTTTTTACGTAAAAATTAAAACGATACAGTGCGTTGAAATTTCGCGTATCGTCAAGACGACGTAATATGAAGCCTAGTTATACGAAATATAGAAAAATGACGTAACACACCCACTCTCGAACTTTAATGAGTTTTATTTTTATTGAATAATGAAATCAAAAATTACTTTTTCTTCTTATCGTGTGGGCAGTAAGGTCTAACGACCCCACATACCCTAGTGTCAGAGTTTCTAAACCGCCTCAAGGGCCTCTGACATCGTTAATATGACGACCACCATTTGGCGGCCGGGACCACCGGCTTATACATGCCTTCCGAAGCACGAAAATTACTTATATTTTATGATAATTCAACTGACAGGCTCAATAGAATTATATTTTTTTTAATCCAGGTACCATCCCTATTGAGTCAAGAGGAGAACTGATTTGAAATATATTCCTTAGGATATAACGCGGTCGAATAACAACTATAAATGCAAACACAGAATACCCCAGCTACAAAACTACAGCACGATCGCGATATCACCTTTTAAAAGCTGATACGAGTTCCAGCAAGCAGTTTGACAAATTAAAAGCGTCGTGTAATTTCCCTAGTGCTACATCGTCATAATTTCATAATGGTATCAGTGCGCATGCCACTATTACCTATTACGGCCACTCAGCTAACTATGGGTACTTCGGGTTATGATGCGCAAAGATGTCGGTTTGCTAGATGCGTTATAAATTGTAATTAGACTTACTCTGCACCGCATCACACTTGTAAAGTCAGTTCAACTACGGTGGTGATGGAAGTAATTGGTGCTTATAGCACAGGAGCCTTTTTTTTGTTGCCGGGGTTAAAAATCCTCATGGATGTCCCTCACCTGGGGCGGGCGAAGAGGTCTGTCAGACTCTTACTGACTAAAAACCACCCCGGTGTTCCATCTCACACTTGACCGGGATTGTGAGAGCTAGCAGGCCTTCCATAATCCCCGGCTTGTGCCTGCGTATGCGGGCCACTTAGGCTCGCGGGAGGAGTATGGTGCCCTCCCCCCGCAACGTCCAGTAGGGGCATAACATGTGCAACTAGGCTTAAACTAGCACAGGAGTTCTAGTTTAAGCCCAGTTGCACATGTTTTGTATCTTGCCATTAACTTATAAAGTCCTATTGAAGGTACAATAATTGTAATTAGGTTTATGTCATGAACAAATAAATATTGTTTATTGTTATGTTTTTAAATCTATAGGTTCATTTTAAGGGTTCCGTACCCACAGGGTAACCAACGGAACCCTATTTCTAAGCTCACCGCTGTCCGTCCGTCTGTCAGTCAGCGGGCTGTATCTTAAGAACCGTAATAGGTAGAGCTATCATTTACTCCACTTCCTTTCAAGTGATTCATCCATTTGGCATTCCAAAGAATGATAAACTGGCCAAGTGCGATTCGGACTCTCACACGAAGTGTTCCGTACCATAATTCGAAAAAAAAAACACATTTCTGGTAACGGTTTCTTTAATTTTTAATTTAATTTAATTTTCGTTATTTGTTGTTATAGTGGCAATAGAAATACACACTCTGTGACCATTTTAATGTGATACAGCCCGCTGACAAACAGACGGACGGACAGACGGATGGATGGACGGACGGACAACGGAGGCTTAGCAATAGGGTTCCGTTGGTTACCCTTCACGTACGGAACCCTAAAAACGCATTAGTGTACTATGTGTCTCAATAGTAGTTAAGAACTAATGAAAGCGCGTTGTTGCATCGTTTTGTTTAAATCCACAACATACACAAGGTGTTGAAAAACTTGTATTATTAACATATCTCTACGCACTGCTGGATAGGTCTGCCATTTATTACTCTTTCCTTGTAATAGCATGCATTCTACTCCTCTCAGACTTATTTATATATCTGGGTATATTATCCAAGTTTATTATATATGCTTTAAGTCAGGTAAAGACGATAAAGCAACCAATCCCATCATCCTTTCCAGCAGAGTACTATCAACGACAGATGCTTTACGACCGAGCAGTATTTTTTAATGAGTTCGTCCGGCTGACTTTATTAACCATCCCAGGTAATTAGCAAATGAACTCAGTTTTCATGTCTCGCTAACAAAATGGTGAATGCTGTGATTCGACTATGAGTACTTACGTAAAGGTGCTTTTTTAATTTAGTTTTTCGTTTGGTTATCAGTTTTGATGGGGACTGTACCTGGAAAGAGAGATGAGATAATTAGTTGTTGTATTAAAGTGAATATCGTATAAGTTACAAAGCTAAAGGAATTTAGATAATGAGCCGTTGACATTGATTGGCAACGCCATAGAAAGACACGCTGATCTAAATACCAGCTATATGACCTCCACTCAGGCTTTTTCCAAATCGCTGTGGAACCGGCTGATCGCGACAAGACTGCATTTGTAAGCTCACTCTCGTATAGACCAATTCTCGTGATACAATACGTTTAAATTCAAGTCGCCGATATCATCTGAGCAATAGTCAATGGCAAGATTTTGTCACAATGTAGGGAAAATTGCTAGTTTACACAGTGCGATCTGTTGACTAAACAGTAGACAGATACTCGGATGCCTGCTCGTATACCAATAGCTCGGCTCGCCTTAGTTGTCTTCACGTAATAATAGCTGTCCAGTCTCTTGCGACACGCAGCACACAAATGAGACAGGTTCCACACGCAAATTCCTGACTGGCACTGGCGAGCTACTGCCGATCGAGTCCAAACGGTGCGAGTGATGTCCGAGCTGCTGCCTTGTGCAAGTTACTGTCAGGCGAGCAGGCGAGTGAAAACATAAATGTTGAAGTACCTCTGATGTGACCTACTATTTAACTCGCACTTGGCAGTAACTTGTAAAACACGTCCATACGATGCCAGTTACTGCTCTGCAACTACTCGGCAGGCTGACTCGCACTATGTAAACCTAAACTAAGCATAAGAGGTGTTTTGACAGCTTACTATTGTGACGCGATTGAGAACGTTCCTTTATACAAGAGAATAGTTGACCCGCGCAACTTCGTCTGCTCCGCTCCTTCGATCATAAATAGCGTGATGATATATATAATCTATCCAATACTGAAAGAATTTCTCAAATCAGACCAGAAGTTCCTGAGATTAGCGCGTTCAAGCAAACAAACAAACTCTTCAGCTTTATATATTAGTACTAGTTGACCCGCGCAACTTCGTCTGCGTCACAATTCCGCTCCGCACACACTGAAATAATTGTTCAAATCGGACCAGTAGTTCCTGAGATTAGCGCGTTCAAGTAAACAAACAAACAAACTCTTCAGCTTTATATATTAGTATATATATAGATAGATTGCCAGAACTGCGCTTCTCATAAAGAATATTTAAAAAAATCACAAAGTTCACATAACTAACTGTCCGCTATAGTACAGGAAAAACAAAACGTAGGTACTTACGTCTGGCAAAACATACTTATGTATGTAGGGTATCGTAAATAATAAAAGTGAGGAATAAAAGGATACTTAAAGTTTGCTTAGAGCTATAAGAACGTTTTAATATGGCAATAAGACCGTTGCCAAGTGCGGAAAGGATATTAAACTTTATAACAATAAACACAATTATGGAATTTTATCACGACTTTCTTCGTTTTTCGTGGACTTAAACGTGGATTTAATTTATAAGGGCCTATCTTAACCGGAGCAAGCATTTTGAGTCCCTAGTGCGAGATTTTAAACGTGTCAACGTAAGCGTTTTCTTTGAATCGTATATAAAAGGTTTTTTTTGTTATTCTCACTAGACGGCGCTTGCTCCGTTTTAATAAATATTGACGTTTACATTTACGCGATCGAGTACGTTTCAAACTGTTTGCTATGTGAATGCGTCTTTGTTTTGTGTAGGTGTACAGGTCACTTTCAATTCATTTATTTTTTTCATTATGAGACTAACTTTGGAACACGATTAATAAACAGTAGGTATATCAATAGATTTATGTTTTGATGACAAATAATGATCCGAACAGCCTTTTTCGTGATTGTATGATTTGTCATAAAATAACCTACCTCATAAACAATTGCCAAAAAATTAAAGAGTAGTACATTTTCATTTTTAGGTAATCTAAAATATATTATTTTGTGTCACAGAGTGAAGAAAGTTCACTAGCGGTCACTCATTATCTGCCTAGCCTTTTTTCTTCTTTGCAGGCTCAAGTCAAACTGGATTCATTTGAATATCAGTATTTTACGTGTAGCGGTCTACCAGACCTCCACAACCCATTAACTGGATAGCACAGTACTTCTTGGCAAGACTAGTGTCAGATTTACTGGTTTCTGACGATCCGTAACGAGTGCTAAAGATCTACAAATTACTGCAGGGATCAACGGCTTAACGTGCTTTTCGAGGTACGGCGGAAACTGGGTATATTAAGATGATCATCCATCCACAGACCAACCTTGAAGATCGACCCGTGCGGCTGTTATAGAGCTCCTCTCGCTAGCGGTAACTAGTGAATATTTTAGGAAATTGTTTATTAACTACTTTTTTTATCTACACAAAACTTTCATAGTACGATATTCCACTTCATGAATTTAATGTTCAGGTTAATTTCCTCTTTTAAATTGGCCATTTAGTTCATTTGTAGCCATTCTGTAGTTAAAAGAGAATTGAAGAGAAGTCGAATGTGTAATTAAAGATACAAAGTGAAAAATAAAGTTGAGTACTTTCCCGGGAATTGTAGGTGGGTTAAGCTTCGTAAAGTTATTTTCAAAGAGATAAGAAATGAAGTAGTTAATTAATTGTAAGTCTGCATTGTGTTCTTGCATATAAATTATCATTTACGTCGAACGTCTTTTTATAAAATCGATGTTACCTTTTAATAAACCAGCCAAATGTGAGTCAGACTCGCACATAAAAGGTTCCGTACCATAAAAAAAAATAGTTAAGGTGAAATGTTTAGTTGTTTTTTTACTTTTAATTGTTTTTTTTTTGTTATAGCGGCAATAGAAAAACGCAAACGCAATACGCTGTGTAAAAGTTTCAACTGTCAATCTATCATGGTTTTAAGGCCTGCTATATGACATTCATTTTTTTTAGAAAGGAAAATCGTCAAATGACTCCTTCCGGGCAGAGCTGAAGGAGTGTGAGACTCTCACTGACTAAACGGATGGGTCCGTCTCTTCGAAATGCCTTTTGCGTTGTAGGGCCGCGGACTTTTGGACAAATAGCAACAGACATTTGAATACATGAAATTACAAAAAGGATCGATGGAACCACCAATAACATGTAGCTAAATATGATCCTAAAACCACGAAATATAGGTCCACCACAACACAATAAATATAGAACAGACAGTAAATAACCTCAATATAACAAGGTAACATCCACCATTTCATTTATAACCTCTAAACGTCGCTCTGTGTGACATTTGGCCACATTAATGGGAGTTCGGCCACTTTCATTACAATTACGTACCTTTTACTGTGTCGCCATTTGTAATATTAACGAACTGTGAAAATTGAGTTTCGTTTTTAGAGGTGGGCAGTTTATTTATGAACAAGAGTGGTTAAGTACCTAGGTCATTAAGACGATACATATATCTGCCTACCCAATTCAACCCTCATCATCATCTGCCTAGCCTTTTCCCAACTACATTGGGCTCGGCTTCCAGTAAAACCGGATTCAGCTGAATACCAGTGTTTTACGTGGAGCGGCTGCCTACCAGACCTCCACAACCCATTAACTGGGTAACACGGTACATTTTGGCAAGACTGGAGTCAGATTTATTGGCTTCTGACAATCCGTTTCGACTGCCAAAGATCTATAAATGACAGCCGGGACCAACGGCTTAACGTGCTTTCCGAGGCACGCATCAAACTCGGTATGTTAAGATGGTCACCCATCCACAGACCAACCTAGCCAATTCAACCCTAATCTCTTCAAAGTTAGTCTCCTTCTGAGTAAGCTCGCTCCATCGACGATTTTGTCTCTGTCATCTCTGACCTAGACTGGAGTAAACCCACCTCAAATAAAAAAAAAAAACAATATTATGTATATAAAATTCTGATTGAGTAACTGACAGACAACGCACAGCCGAAACCACTGGTTGTAGAAAGTTGAAATTTTGCATGTAGCTTCTCTGCACTCCATACGGGAGCACTAAGAGAGGAATTCTCGAAATTCCTACGGAGACGGGAAAAAACGGGATGTGCGCGTACGAAGTCGCGGGCGAAAGCTAGTAAACATAAATCAGGGTCGACTTCCAGTAAGACCGCAGTCAGCTGAATACCAGTATTTTACCTGGAGCGACTGCCCAGTTGCGGGAGGTCGACAGGGGTTAAGATGATCAGCTATCCATGGACCGGCCACTGCAAGCGTTACATAATCTTAGCTTAGATAGCCACGAGGTTCTCTTTGATTCACACCTAATGCTTGAAATTTGTATGGGGATTAACTCAACTCGGACCTTATACTTCAGTAGGTAAGGCGACCCATTGTACATATGTGTTTTTTAAGTTTGTAGTTTTCTTATTGCGTTGTGCAATTAAGGATATTATGATACATAAATAAATAGACCATATCACATACTCCTCAATCTACTAAAGCAAACTAAACTTAAATCGAGTTATTCAATAAAGTGTATATAGAGGCGAACATGGGTTCAATTAATAGGCCGCTGACCTGAACAGGGAATGGGAAGCTTCGGGCGCCATCGATATTAGATTATTAACTATGACATCAATATGGGGCATGGGTACGAAAAAGCACTGGAGTGTCATGTTTTAGGGGAAAATGGAGTGTCAGTTAGCCTGAAATAAAATGACAAAATAGGGTAAACCTTTTATGTACAAATGTTTATTTTAACTATATTTTTTTTACTAAGCCTCCGCTGTCCGTCCGTCCGTCCGTCTGTCTGTCAGCGGGCTGTATCTCTGGAACCGTAATAGAAGACAGTTGAAATTTTTTACAGTTTGTGTATTTCTATTGCCGCTATAACGGCAAATCATAAAAATTAAGGTTTATGGTACGGAACCCTGTGTGTGCGAGTCTGACTCGCACTTGACCGGTTTTTTAATATCATATTTTCTGTTTTGTATGCACCTGCCATGTTATCTCTCCACCAAGAGGTGGACTGGTGGAGAATGCCTAAGGGAATTAAATTCGCCTTGAAACCCATGTGTTGCATGAAGTTTTAATAAATAAATTAATTGTCATTTTACCCTGCGAGGGTGTGATCACGAAGATAACACTGTTTATAGTCGTTTTTTGCATGTTTGTATCAGCCAAAAGACGTCCACTGCTGGACATAGGCCTCCCCCAAGCGTCGCCTCAACGACCGGACCTGCGCGTCTCGCATTCATCGGCTACCCATAGCATATAGCATAGCATAATCACCCTATAATGTTCCCACAGCTGGGACACAGGTCTCCTCTCGGTGAGAGAGCGGGCCCAGTGCGGGTTGGGTTGGTAGATGTCACTTGTCTTTGAATTTTTCGTTCTAGGACATGTCGGTTTCCTCACGATATTTTCTTTCACCGTTTTAAGAGCAGTGGTGATGAAATAATTTACACAAAGTAAAGCGCTCAGCCATTACCATCAGCTACCACTGCTCAGCCATTACCATCGGCTACCCGAATTTTTGTAATATGACACAATAAATAAAAAAAAAGGCATTATCAATAAACCACCTCACAAAATGTTCATGCCCAATTTATGACCCAATCACACATAAAGGCTCCCAAACAGGCGCGATGCGACAACCCGACAACATACTCGTAAATTCTATAGACAGAACTATTTCTAAGAAATCTTTTCGCATTCTCGCGAGCTCCTTAACTGCCCCCTAGGACCCATGGCATACCTAATCATGACAAGTCTACTCACAAGCACACACATATTCAAACAAAAAAAAAAAACAAAACAGATAACGTGTTTTCATAACCACCTTGTACCAGCGACCTTAGCTTGCTTTCTTGTGACCTCGTTACACTCTTACTTCGGCGACCTCATTGTTTTGACCTTGAGTCCGTTCCGATCGCAAACGGAACCTATCACTGATGTAATTAATGCTGGTTGAACGCTTTTTGCGAGGTGTGACGTCACATTTTTGTTTTTTTTTTTCTGTGGAATTTGCAGTGGCGTGTTGCCTAGGGCTGAGTAATAAAAAATGGTAGAAGCGTGTTGTAGGTTGGTTGTTTTAACGGTTTCTGTAGCAGGAAGTTTAATGAGGAGTTTTATACTTCAATTGAATGAGAATCGTGGTTTGGCTTTGCAAAGGGGAGCCTATTTTGGTAAATTTTGTGTTGGACCTATTAGGCGAAGTACACAATGTTTTAAAATTAAGTTGTTGCTGCACTACGTTTTGTGTATCTGCTGTGTGTGTCAAATAAACATCGTTGTTTTCTTACTTATCTTTTAGTCGACAAGAAAGTATATTCTATCTATTTAACCCACAAATATAGTGACTCAGATGCAGATGTACGAGTAGCAAAATATACTTAATAATTATCTCGAATTCTGGATTCAAAAATAGCTGTGACAAGCACACGAGATCCTAAACCCATAAACATTTATAATTTACGTCAAAAACCCTCAAATACCAATTTTAAATTCAAACAGCTACTTTTCTTATTTGAATCTTTCCCCTGAGAGGAACACATTTTTTTAATACTGTCCTCGGCAAAGATAATATTTAGTCAAGGAAGGGAAAGAATTGTTTCGTCTCAGAGAACAATTTTATTTTTTATTGACGTAGGGACATTATCCAGATAGGCCTTAATTTGAGATTGTTCTACACTGGATCGGAATTAAGTTGGTTGCAAATGAGTAATTGTTCGTCAATTTCATTCTGGGTAAAATGTCTTGATCTTATTGTTTCTCTAGTTTAGCCATTGAAACACAAATGATAATAATTTTAAGGTTTTGCTGTACAATAACTTCTTCTTTACAAATATCTCTATCGCACTGTAGTCTGCTGTCTGCATTTCCAGACTCTGTCCTGTAATGTTTGTATTTGTAAGTTTTTGTGTGGGCAATAAAGAATCCAACCTAAAAATAAAACTAGTGAACTGTAAGGAGGACACTATTCATCACTAGAGAAAGATACATTTATTTTAAAATCTTGAAAAACCGTTATACATACGAAAGTAACTCTTTCGGCCTGTCTATTTGTTTCCTCTTGCCGCCGACAGAAGCTAGTAAACTCATAATATTGTCTCGTTAATATAGTCGAAAACTATCCGCAGGGAACATACTTAAAGGATTAAAAGTATGTCCTAATCCAGGGCATGGTTTACTCTCACTCAGTAGACTTACGATCAAGATTGTTATATTCAATCGCACTTTAACAAGCAAACCTACAAAAAAGAACAATAAAACCGTACCCTTAAACAGCGAAACAGTTCTCAATAAAAACAACCGCCACTTCACAGCATTTTTTTAAAAGAAAAACTAATTATTTCTCGCTTCCCCGCCATTCTTTTCCATTCAGTCTCGTTACTGTTTCTTAGCGCCATTTTCTTTTATTCCCTTTGTGCCTTTCTCGATATTTCTTAGGGTGACAGTAAAGGTGCGCTTACACGGGCAATGAAAATTATTGATCGAACAATATTGGTCGATCGTGATGTCACAAAATATCAAGCAATTTACGGCAACACGGCAGCAAGCGTTAATCTAATATTTTTCAATGACAAATTTCAATGACAATGGTTCCAGATTGATCCATATTATGTGTTGCCGATCAATAATTGCTCAAAAATTTGTCCGTGTAAGCGCGCCTTTAGGGTGACACTTAAAATCGTTTCGTTCTTGAGTGATTGGTGAGTGCATATTGATTGTATTTAGTTGAGAGACGGAATGATAGGATTTGGGTATTGAGAGCTGTTAGGACGAGTTTATTGGTCCTTTTTAATGATTTGAAGGGACCAATAGGGATGATTGATGGAGACCGTTGTCTTTGGTGCAACGATTGAAAGTGGGGGATGGATTCGACTACTAAATCACAATTTTTGCAATGAAGTATTTTATTAAATTACTTTCGGGGACATGTCATCTTAACTTATTTTATATAGAATAAAGAGGTTAATTTGTACCGGCTGGGAATATTGTATTTGTAACCTAACCTAACGAAATACTAATACGAGTAAGATAATTCTTTCAGAAATGAAAGATACAGAGAGGCAGAATAGATGGTCGTTGGGGCTGAAACGCAAGACAGAAAATGCAGGGCTCCTGGGAGCGAAGCCATCAGTCAAAACTAGTCAGTTTTCATTTTGGAAAACTACCAATTCTAATCTAAACTTTGCGCATAAAATTGAACAAGAATACTGTAAGTCACATTCATGCACCCTCTATGGTAAACTTTTATGTACTAACATAATTATTTTTCTGTCTTTCAAAGTCGTATTTTACATTAAGTATTTTAAGAATATACCATTTATATGACGTCTTGCGTTTGTCAGGTCACCTTATATTCTTGGAAAGACTGTAATGTGTAATAAATAGATCATTTATCATTCTCAGTTCAGCTCTTTTAGTTTTTTCTTTGAATGTCTCGTAGTTTTACTTTTATTTTATTTTTAACCTTAGACGCAAAAGATGTTTCTTTTTGTGGGATGGTACGTCATCAAAATATATGGATTTATAGCAGCTAAGTTACATAACTAAGTGTTCTTCGACACCTTCAAGGGTCGAACAAATTAAACTATTAAATTGCGACCAAAAATAAACAGATGTTCAGTGCATTTTGTCGAGTATTGAAAACAAAAAAATATGGGGCGATTGTTTTACGAGTAATATAGACTAGTTGACTCGCGCAACTTCGTCTGCATCACATTTTTCATGAATGCTCCGCTCCTGTTAGTCTTAGCGTGATATTACATAGCCTGTAGTCTTCCTTGATAAATGGGCTATCCAACACTACTTTTTTTTTCAATTCGAACCCGTAGTTCCTAAGATTAACCAAACACGCGTTCAACCAAACAAACAAACTTTTCAGCTTTATAATATTTGTATAGATAGATATCAGGGTTGGTCCTACAGTAAAAATTGTTCATAGTGATGAGCAAAACTGCTTTAAAGCTTTTGCGTTTACATCCTGTTTACAGCTTTTGTGTTTACATTCTGTTTACAGATTTTGCGTTTAAATCCTGTTTACAGTTTTTGTGTTTACATCCTGTTTACACTGCAGAACATCTCTGTGTAATGATTCTAATCCTTAGTTTCACACAGTAGGTTAAGTACAGTCAAACCGCAAGTCAAACAAACTTATGTTACACACATACAAACATAAGTACAGATAATCTATAGTGTTGTACAACTTAACTCATTAGATGCTATCTCACTAACGACATGTACTGCTTAGTTTGGCGCACTTCCGACAGGGACGTATCTTCAAGGGTGGTGTTTTGTGGGGTAGGTAGAGACACGGGGTAATGAAATTAAAGAGGTGATCGTACAGGGTATCATTGACACAATAGAGTTTAAATAGTGTGTCGGAGGAGTGAAAGAAAAGGCTTGTTTACGTACCTACTAGAAGCGCCATCTATTGGCGTTTGAGATACCTTAGTCGATTAATCAAATCGATAACAGCTGTCATAGTGTCAATAGTTCGACTGGGGTAGTCAATGAACTGTCACGTGTGGCGTTTGACATCTGTCGGATGTCAAGGTGGGGCTAGTGTTTTAGCGACACGACACAGTTGACACCTAGAGCTCGATCGCGCCGGTTATGTGCACTGATTCTATTCAACCACGAGCAAAATGGCGCACACCGTTGAGATTTCGGATTTAAATCTCTCTGCATCTCTGACAAGTATTTAATAAAAGTCTGCTATTAAAGTTTGCGTTTTATAACACAGATTTTGTTGTCCCAAAATTGTATAATCGTCTTGAAATCAGAATTCAAAAATAGATATTATATACAGATAGGAGTTTATCATCTGGACATTATATTCGAAGTATAGGTGCAGTTTAGTAAAATTCGGCCTTATCGTTGAAGATTTCACAATAAGGAAAGACCACAACACTCATTACCATCAACCGAACTCAAATAAAACTGCAATCCAACAAAAACTTTGCATTTCATCCACCATCTTATTGCTGAGCTGTCATTTACATCATAATGGCCGCTCGCCTGACGCGATACCACCTCAACTTGGAGGCACATAACTAAGTCAAGTTTATACCGAGTTGAGCCTTACTTGTTATGAGGACAGTTCAAGTTTGGGGGGACAATAATGTACTAAGTTTCTATTAAATATTAGCCTCTCTCTGGCTTGGCTTATAGTTCTGACGTTTGAGAGTAAGGTTGACTATGTGTGTGCGATTAGTCGGGGTTACTGCGAAAAATAAAATCGTTTCTTTGACCTAAGACTTATAAAAATACCTACTTAATATGTCTGACTTATAAACCTTCAATGGTAACACTGGTCAAAGAGAAAATGGTCAAAAGGAAGACTCGGAGGAGGGATTCTGAGGATTCGGCTTCATGAATGCTGCACTTTAATTAGCAGATAGACACTTATTGAGGATTTAAATTGGGTAAAAATTTTTTGGCTTTAGTCTCTAAACAAAATAACATTCAATCGACAATGAAATCACTACAATCAAAAAAAGAAATATATAAATTTCTTTCTTCTACAGAGCAGATCAAATTACGCGCACTGCTCAAATTGAGCGCATTGACTAATGTCGCTTATAGAAGATTATTTGATCGAACTCTGATGAAAAAATCATCCGACTCTTGTTCAACCCGCCTAAACACTTACGTCGCCCGATATCTAGATTATAGCAACGCTTATCGAACCTAATAAATTGGAATAGCGATCGTTGTTCTAATGACGCCTGGGACCGCAAACTGCGCTTACTTAAGCATCACTTAGGCTCCAAAATCACTTCTATGTGTTTATAGGTATAAGGGTCAACTGTTGGCTATGTTTTGAATAGACAATATGCTTTTCAGGGTACCGATGAATAACCGGATTCTATACGATTTAAATGTGAAATCTTAGGTGAAATGAGCTGTTAGCTTCATCTCACTTCACCTAGGAGTAATAATTCACTTCAAGCTCAGTTCAAAATATTTTCATGCTAGGTTTTTACAGAACTTCTGATTGCAGCGGGAGAACGTTGAACGCAAGAATTGATGATTTGAATTATTTGAATGTTAATCATATCATTATTTTTGCAAGGGAAGTCTTCAAATGACTCCTTCGCTCTGGGCGGAGCACAAGGGAGTGTGGACTCTTACTGACTAACACTCACCAGTGTTCATCAGTAACTTTTTCGAACAAATGCCGATTTCCTAGTAATCATCTCCCTTGGAAGCAGTTTTTCACCAGAAATACTGATTATGCGACCCTAAATTTTGATGAACGAAGTTACAATGTACATATTTCCATAAAACTTTTTGTAAGCTCAATCCTCAAGTGCCTACATGATAATGAAGCCGTTACCAAGACATTACCATGTTTGAGGCTCTAAATAGTCCCTATTGACCCCTGTCGGGCCCTAATGCGGGACGTTTCGGGGCCCATTCGGTTTTATGCGATCGTATTTAGTTGCTGGGCTGAACTATCTGCATGGTGTTATGTTGTTTCACCTTGATGAAGTGTCATGGGGTTTGTGGTTTTAATTGTTATTGTTACAAAATTCTTGTCAATGAATCTCTTCTGTTTGAAAAAATAGTCACTTTTTAGTAATAACTAAATATATTCCATTTTCCCGTATGCTTCCGTTTGTTAGGTCTTTTTTGACTGGTGACCAAACTGTCACGTCACAGATCAGTCACGTCAAACATAAAGTGTCGTAGAAGTCTTAGGACATCGGCACCCACGTCAGGCGCGTCGACACAACTGGCGAGTCCAGTCAGTAACTGACCAACATTAAAATTTTTGTTACAGCGTTATGTTATTTGCACAGAAGGTGTCTGCTGATAAAACTGCCTGCTAAGCTGTAGGTGTGATGAAAAAAGCATCTGAGAATCGGTTAACCTTAGAACATTGGTATTTCCTAGCAGAAAATTTCTTTGTTGAGTTGCCTGTTGGTCTGAATATTATGTTGTTAGACTGAATACCACCTTTTTTAAGGATGGAACATCATCAAATGTCACCTCCTGCTCAAGGCGGAGCAGGAGGGTGTGTTAGACTCTTATTGACTAAAACCCATCCCTGTTCCTCCTAATGACCTTTGCGTTCCAGCGCCGCGGTGACTCTTTCGAACGAATTCCACAACACTGGCCTACTGAATACCACTTGGTATTCAGTCTAACAACATGATATTCGGACTAGAGACTACTCGTGGGAAAAGCTAGACTGATAAACACATTTTGGAAAAACTCGATTTCTCTTTCGACCCATTCTAGCTTTGCTTTTAAAGGCCAAAAACACGCAAAGATACAGCCCCTACCGTAAAAGCTTGTTCAATTACAAATTTAGGTGAGCTTAACCTGTAAACTGACTATAATTAACGGGCCACTTTATTGTAACACTCGAGTTTTAAAGTAAACGCCGCATTTTCGGGTTAACGCTCCTACCATGCTTGCTTATGGTAATTTTATTTCACATATACATACATAAGTGTTGATAATCTTGTTGCGTACCATATTTATGGTAATTTTTGAAAAACAGCTGGTTTTTAGTCTAGGAAAAATTGTCGAGGGGAATGACCTGGTGAACTCACTTTTTGTTGTTTGAATTATTTATCAGCAGGTATTTCCTCACCTTTTTTTTAAGAATGGGAAATCATCAAATGACTCCTCCCGCTATGGGTGAAGCAGAAGGGAGTGTCAGACTCTTACTGACTAAAACCCATTCGTGTTCCTCCTAATGCCCTTTGCGATCCAAGGCCGCGGTGACTCTTTCGAACGGATTCCACAACCCCGGTAGGCACTGGCCCTAGCGGGCTCCATCTCTTATGTTGACAGCTCTTTGAGGCGTGCGTGGAACACAGCGCGCCGTCGACCCGGGCCTGGTTCTGATCGGACGGCGAGCCACCCAATGCTCGCCGTCCTCAGACCCGCGCCTACGGTTGTCGGAAATCGCCCTGCGACTCCCGACGCGCGGGGTGTCTTAGGTATTTTCCTCACCTACGAGTATACTAAGGCTAGGTACAAATTCAGAACATCTGTCAAGTTTATAAAATTTTCAAGTTTCTAGCAACATTTACAGGAAAATAGAGGTATACGAACCAGGAGGAGCTCGTGGCTAAATAATAACAGCCACACGAGTCGATTTTCAAGGTTAAACAACGCTTGCCAAGGTTGTTCTGTGGATGGGTCACCATCTTAACATAGCAAGTTTCCTCCGTGCCTCGGAAAGCACGTTAAGCCGTTGGTTCCGGCTGTCATTTGTAGATCTTTGGCAGTCGTTACGGATAGTCAGAAGCCAGTAAATCTGACTCCAGTCTTGCCATGAAGTACCGTGTTACCCAGTTACTGGGTTGTGGAGGTCTGGTAGGCAGCCGCTCCACGTAAAATACTGGTATTCAGCTAAATCCGGTTTGACTGGAAGCCGACCCCAATATAGTTGGGAAAAAGGCTAGGCAGATGATATACGAACCAAATAATTATCTAACTTTTTCAAGTGGTTTTCGTATGTCATTTTAGACGACCACCGAAATTCAGAACCGCTATGTGGGTTCAGCTATGAATTAGCATAATGCTGGCTTTTTGCCACAGGTACCGCGTGCATCTGCCTGGTTTCTGATTCTTCCTTTTGTTTCATGAATATATCAAGCAAACAAATAATTTGCCTCATAATCTGTGTAAAAGTAATCATTTCTCTAATATGAAAACAATAACAAAACTTAAACCACTCGCGTAATTCCACACACACTTGACTGAAACATCTCACTTACGACTCCCCCTAACTAATGATTTACAATATACCCGTAATGGAGACTGTCTCCGAAATGTTCAAGTAAATGCCGAGTAAGTACAGCCGTTAAACTAATTGATGGTATCAATTAAGACGAAGGTGTTCACGTGATTTGTTTCAGCGCTTCAAAAGTTGCCGGTGATTTGTCAAGCCTGTGCTGTAAAGCGCTGTATCGCTCAGGATTTGCTGTTGAAGCATGTTGATAGTATACTCCAGTAGTGTCTTTGTTGCAAAAACTTCACAGATCTGCCTAGGATTTTCCAAGTCCCAACGATGCTGAAGTCAGATACCAGTCTAACCGAAGGCAGCTCCAAAATCCAGTATATGTAAAACGGCTTCTCTGGGTTAGATTTTTTGGCTTCTCAACTCAATGACAGCTGGGCCAACCACTTAATGCGTTGTCCGAAGCCAGAAGTAGTCTTGTTATATGTTGGATGGTCGCCTATCCTCGGGCCGACCTCAGCAGCCGTGGCTTTCCCTTGAAAGTCGACCCTTTCGGCTGTTATTACTTAGTCACGTGATTCTATCCTACCATTATATGTTGGCGGTGCTTTGTCAAACGTAAGCTGTAAATTGCTGTATCGCTCAGGATTTGCTGTTGAAGCATGGGTATAGAATATAGTAGCAGGTTTGTTGCACAATAAAAATAAAAAAAACATTCCCGGCTGAATTTCGGCGACGGTGGTACAGAGATTACTTACTGCTCTGTTTCTTTATTCTCTTGGTCCAATGAGGCAATCCAACACGACGGGGTAAAGATCAGATTTCCCTTAATGTTAGCGTCGTTACAAAAACCTTTATCAGACTTAGACAAACTCGCCAAACTGTTTCTAACCAATGCAATTCTTGAGAGTCAGAATCAATAGTGGTGACCACCAGAAGAACACCAAGTCAAAATACCTACAGATTTTTTTTATCCCTTGTAATAATTTCCGATGTTGTCGTTGGTGCGAGCAAAGCTGCTGATAGAAGCCAGTTTCTACATAATACCATAAAATAAAATACAGAAGAAATCTATGCCCCATCAGTTTTGTAAAAGAAGTTCTAAAGACGCAACACTATTAGACAATATTAGACTCACTATTAGAAAATACTTCAAAATTCATCAAAACACACAGCAAAAATACAATTCAACCAGGACGACATAAAAACTTGCACGGAAACATTTCAAGTTTAAAATTTTCCGAACTCGCCCGAAGAATTCCGAAGACACATTTGTTAAGAATTTGTCAACATGCAAGGACAAAATGCCGGGTGTCAGTTGTGTTACAATGAAAACTTAAACGTTATGCTGCTGTGGCGTGTACGCCCCAAGGGTAGCTGTGGCTATGTTTGCGGGAAATGTAGGACAAATTGGTTATTGAGGGGTTTGTTGCAGTATATCAATCTGACTTGTCTTTATCCCAACTATGTTTGGTTCGGTTTTCAGTCTAACGTACTCTACAATGAGCGACTGTATATCTGACCTTCTGTTCTGACCTCCACAGTCTAGTCATTGGGTAACACATTACCTTCTACTTTACGGATAATGTCTTGTGGGAAAACTAAATACATTCTGTGTTTATCCATACCAGTACTATTTTTTTAATTAAAAGAGATTTTTGAAAGTCGCGTGTAAAGTTTTGCGTATGAATTAGGCGATGGACTGTGTAAAAAAATATTTGGGATAGGAGGTGACTACTATGGATAATTATGGAAGAAGATTTGTACAACGACCCCAAATAAACAGGTATTAAACCTAGTTATAATTAAAGCAGATATCCTTAAAGTCTAAATAGTATAAAGAACCGTCCGAGTTGAACTCTCACACTAAGGGTTCCGTATCAAAAACCAAAAAACGAGTTTCTCGTATGGGAACGCCTTTACTTTTAATTTAATTTAATTTTTATTAGTTGTTGCTATAGCGGCAATAGAAATACACACTCTGAAAATTTCAAATGCCTACATATTACGGTTCTTGAGGTACAGCTCGCTAACAGACGAACAGCGGTGGCTTAGTTATAGAGTTCCGATGGTTACCTTTTGGATACGGAACCCTAAAAAGTATCTGCCTGTTACTCAACAGGTAGGTTTTTCACTCATAGAAAGAGCAATAAACAAGGTAGGCTTGTGTATTAAAGGTATACCGTGCGAAGCCGTAAATAATAAGATTGTGTATTAATTCGATTTAAGTCTAATAAACCTTGCTTTGAAGGTGAACTCAGTTCATTCATCCCTAATTTTGTAGTAGACAATTAATTGGCCACATGCTAGGCAAAAGACATGAAACAATAACATCGGTTATGGCTCATAAATTGAATAGTAATATTGAATTAATACACGTTTGAAGATGTTGATTAAACTTCGTCATCGAAATAACATAAAGGTTTCGAAGGTTGTCAACCCTATAAAGAAATGCTATTATATTTACATCGTTATTATCTAGGAGCTAGATAATAACAGCCGCACGAGTCGATCTTTAAGGTAAAGCAACGGCCAAGGTTGGTCTGTGGATGGGTAACCATCTTAACATACCGAGTTTCCTCCGTGCCTCAGAAAGCACGTTAAGCCGTTAGTCCCGGCTGTCATTTATAGATCTTTGGCAGTCGGTACGGATTGTCAGAAGCCAAATCTGACTCCAGTCTTGCCATGAAGTAACGTGTTACCCAGTTAATGGGTTGAGGAGGTCTGGTAGGCAGCCGCTCTTCTTAAAATACTGGTATTCAGCTAAATCCGGCTTGATTGGAAGCCGACCCCAATATAGTTTGGAAAAGGCTAGGCAGATGATGATGATGATTATCTAGATGTTGGTACCCAACATGTAGGTGGAATTTCGCGAACTGCTTACATTATGATCCATACAAGGTGTAGCAGAAGTAACGCAAAAAGCCAAATTGTTTCATTGTTCACACTATTATCAATAACTTTTGCTATGGGACCAACCCTGAAATGGCGAAAACAAAAGAAGTCGTTCATAATAAGTAAATGTGCTTAAATAATAAAAATTTTCTTTAAAAGTGTGTAACGGGCCTCTAAGAGTTGTCTTTGGACCCTCGTACGACTTCCATAGGTCTCGGATCTCGTTTTCTCGAGATACGACAAAGACGACGTAAAAATAATAACATTTTTTATTTCCCTAACCCGTCTTAAAGTTGTCCATCGCTTGGTCACCCTACATGCAGCATAACGTGACCTTGTTGCACTGACAATCTAGCATCCCAAACTCGGTCTCAAGCCGGTCCGAACGTGTATGCATTCATCATGGTCCATCTGTACATGTTCGTGATTAAATTAGTTTACTTTGAGGAGTTTTGTTTTTTTCATGATGACAGTTGTGGGTAGTTCTATGTTTATAATAATATCCCCATATTTTTTATTTCCCTAACCCGTCTTAAAGTTGTCCATCGCTTGGTCACCCTACATGCGGCATAACGTGACCTTGTTGCGACAATCTAGCATCCCAAACTCGGTCTCAAGCCGGTCCGAACGTGTATGCATTCATCATGGTCCATCTGTACATGTTCGTGATTAAATTAGTTTACTTTGAGTAGTTCTGTTTGATTCGTGATGACAGTTGTGGGTAGTTCTATGTTTATAATAATATAGGGCTGTTATAGTTGTCAAATTTTCGGGTAGGGTCTACGTGTGGTTGAAAAAGGAAACAGCATTGATAATTAATGTTATTATAATACATATTTTTAACCGACTTCCAAAACAAGGAGGTGGTTCCCATTCGGCGGGTATGTTTTTTTTTAGTTTTGTATGTACACCGATTACTCCGAGGTTTCTGATCCGACTTGTGTGATTTTAGTTCGATACTTGCCATTTGGTCTCGTAAAAATTTCAGTAGCCATATGACGTCACGCGTGACGTCATATTGCTTGGTAAAATAAAAATGTACCAAATTTACCAAGCGAGATGACGTCACGCGTGTCTTCAACTCGCTCCTTCATTTTTTGTTTACGTGAAAAAAGAAAAAATACGTGTCGCATATTTTTTGAAAATCTATCAGACGGACTAATTAAATTTTTTAACCGACTTCAAAAAAAGGAGGAGGTTCTCAATTCGCTTGTATTTTTTTTTTTTTATGTTTGTTTCCTCATACTCCGTCATTTATTAACCGATTTGAAAAAATCTTGTTTCATCTGAAAGGGTATCTTCTCGATTGGTCTCATTGTCACCATGTCAGAATCTGATGATGGGATCCCAGGAAAATCGAGGGCAACCCTCAAATTTTATAGGCACATACAATGTTTTTCATAAACTTTATAACGCAATTCAGATATTTGCGCCTGGTTATCATCATCTCATGTTGCTGAGCTGATGATGGAAGGTATAAATTAGGATCTGATGATGAAATCCCATGAAAAATGTTTGTTCAGCGATATTTTTGCCAATTGTCAGCCGATTTAGATGATTCTTTTTTTGATTGAAAGAGTATTTTCCTGGACTGGTCCCGTTTTAATTTGGCGAAGATCTGACGAAGAACTTCGGAGGTAGGCAACGGAACTCTTCAATAAATGATAGCAAAGGGATCGAGATTGCTGAAATCATATGTTTTTTTAGTGTTTACACCATTTCTTAACATAACATTGCGCCGGTACGCTGGTAGGTACCACTAAAAGTGAAAAATAAAAAACTTTTTTACAAAAAACACAACCGACTTCCAAAAAAAAAAACACTACAAGGTACAAAATAACTTCGGAAGAAAGAAAAGAACTTTAATTTCGGAAGTCGGTGTCAAAAAACAAAAAAATAACCAAAAACACCGACTTCCGAAATTAAAGTTCTTTTCTTTCTTCCGAAGTTATTTTGTACCTTGTAGTGTTTTTTTTTTTGGAAGTCGGTTGTGTTTTTTTGAGTAAATTACCCTATTGAGCGAGCACAGGAATCATTTTCATCGTGTGACGAAATAGCATCGTTAACTCGTACGATCGTTAGGCTCAAGTCACACCGAGATGGCAGCGAAGCGGCGAGCAGGTTCAGTGTCATATAATTTTAAACTTAATCCTTATTACAGTAACACATAGTATCGCTTGATCGCTTGAGAAACTAGAAAAGATCGCGCGGCCGCCCGCGGCGCCGCGAGCATTCCGACGACTCCCGCGATAATATGTGTTATAGTAATGAAGATAAAGTTTAAAATTATACGACACTGAAACTGCTCGCCGCTTCGCTGCCATCTCGGTGTGACTTGACCCTTAGCCAGTTACGACGACGCCTAAGGGAATTATATTTTTTTCTGCATTTGCAGCCTTGCGTTTGATTACTATCTCACCTGATAATAAGCGATAACTTGTCATGAGTTTATCTTTTTCTTTACAAAATATCTTAGCACAAAGAAGATACTAAAAAAACCGGCCAAGTGTGAGTCCGACTCGCACACGAAGGGTTCCGTACCATAAACCTTAATATTTATTACTTGTTGTTATAGCGGCAATAGAAATACACAATTTGTGAAAATTTCAACTGTCTACCTATTACGGTTCTTGAGATACAGCCCGCTGACAGACAGACAGACGGACGGACGGACGGACGGACAGCGGAGGCTTAGTAATAGGGTTCCGTTGGATACCCTTTGGGTACGGAACCCTAAAAATGCCTATCCCGCAATAATCTAAGTCCAACTAAAGACCTAACTAACGACTAACATAGACCTTCAATTAGCAAGGGAACATCAGCTAGTCAGGACATCTGACAAGCCACCCACGTCCATAATTATATGGGTGGGTAGTTACAATAAAAACTAATGAAGCGAGCTTTATCGACCATTAAAGACATCCGTGAGGCATTTGCCAGATTTTGGCGGGTTTCTTGAATATGTTGGATCGTTGAGGTGGTTCGTTATGGCTTACTAGAGATTAGCCATGTTATAAACCTGACCTATTCGTTTTAAAGGTTGGGAAATACAGGGGATCTAAAAAGGCCACTTTAGCAGACTCAGAAAGCACATCACGTTACCCGTCATTGTAAAATTTTTCCAATCAACCATGAACCTAATGCGTTAGTGATAAAGATGAAAATTAAATTTGACAGATTGTTGTGTGATTAATATTTTGATTCTAATATAATTCTCCTAAAGCCCCCTGACCCAATTGTTTTAAAGATTGGGAAATACAGGTAGGTGGTATTTCCCAGTTATTAACAAAAGAAAGGGAAGTTGCTGAACAAAAACTGAACTACAAAGTTGTAAAACGTCTGAGCATAAAAAAATGTGCAAAACTCAAGATATAGAAATAGGCCTATATAATGTGTTGGAATGAGGAAAATGTCTGGCCTTAAGGAAGACAAAATAGACGATGGATAAACTGTGTGAGAGATGCAAATGAAAACTCTTCCGATATTGAGTGACTGACAGACAACGCACAGCCGAAACTACTGGTCATAGAAAGCTGTTGTTGGCATGTGGGTTTCTTGGGGAGTGTAGGGGATTACTAAGAGAGGATTTCTCGAAATTCCTAGGGGAATAGGAACAAGGCAGGCGTGCTACATCTTCGACCACATCATCGCTTATCAACAGAGTGGTCAAAAGCGTGCCTATCAATAGTAAAAAAAGGGATATGCGCGTACAAAGTCGCGGGCAAAATAAGTAACAATTTTTTAACGAGCATAAGTAGATAGTTAAATTATTTTAGTATAGACAAAAATCCTATAAAACAAAAAAGATGGGTGATTTATTGACAGACAAGTGTTATTATAATATAATTGAATATTTGTATGACACTATTCTTTTTTTTTTGGAATTCTTTTAAATTTGTACGCCGTTTAGGTGAAACATGTATGTACGAAAAATATTTTTTTTTTTACTATTATTAGGCACGCGCTTGACCACCATCTCACCTGATGGTAAGCGATGATGTGGTCGAAGATGGAGCACACTTGCCTAGAACTAACTTATTCACTCTTGACTTAAAGACTCCCTGGTTGTAGCTATCGAGAAACACAGACTCCGGCAGGGAATTCCACTCCTTAGCTGTACGCATTATGAATGTGTTCCCAAAACGTTTTGTGCGCGTGTGTGGGATGTCCACCATGTACCGGTGGCGCATCGCCGTTCGTCTTGTGGTCCGATGATGAAACGGGCTTGGCGGAATTAAATTATGCAATTCCGTCGTACATTCCCCAAAATGCAACCGGTAGAAAACCAACAAGCTAGCAACTCCTTGTCGATGCTCAAGACTTTGAAGCTTGTAACATCCTGCATGCTTAAATAATTCGTATGTTTTGACAAATAAAATTATCTTTATCTTTACAAATCAGTCGACAAGTGCACGCTGTGAATTTGACAAGTAGGCTCAGCGTGATGCTGATCGCCTAGGAACACAATAACATAGACATAACGACTAAAAGAGAGGTAGATGAAGAAGACTGACGCAGTCCTCAAATACTCGTAAATTGGAATAACGACAAGAGCATGATGAAGTAACCTATCACAGGACAGGACGTCATTTGTTTGTTAAAATAATGATTGTGAGAGAAAAAAACCATTCCTCTAAAACGAGGCCACATGAAACGCATTTCCACAACCCCAAAGAAAACGCAAACGTAAACTCAAACTTCCACGTTAATGCTGATACCCTAATGTTGTTCGTTATTAAATTGGGACCCAACCCTGCTCACGTAAGACATTGTAGCTTAACTTCATAATCAAGTTGGTCATATTAGGTGTTCGGGTAATAAGGACCGCGTCGTATTACTTGCTAGTTTTTACCCCCGGCTTCGGTTGCAAGTTTGAGGGACAAAACTCGATGGAAGTTTTTCTTTTGTCCTCTTTTGGTGATGTTGCAGGTAGTTATCTTGTTACAGAGATACAATGGAATTCCATATAAAATCCATGGTTTCCTATGGAAAAGGTCGAGTAAAAGAATTAAGCCCCTTCGTTTTGGGGGGTATTTAATGGGTGTGACTTCTGAGATGTGACAGCTATTCGGAAAATTTAGGGAAATACTATGCATGGCAGAGATGACAGAGACATGAGAGCATGTGTTTGTTAATAACTAATAATAGCTTGCGCTGAGCGACGCTAGGTAAATGAAGCGATTCTATTGGTTACACGCTACGAATCCTCGAGATGTTTTTTTCATTATTCGTAAGCTTACGTTTGTCCACAATCTCACCTGATGGAAAGCAATGATGTGGTCATCGATGGAGCACACTTGCCATGATGTAACCAATTCACTTCTGACTTACATACTCCATATTGAGGCTATCAGGAGACACAGAAATCAGAAAGCAGGGAATTTCACTCTTTAGCTGTACGCACAATGAAAGTATTCCCAGAACGGTGGAAGTGCTTCTAAGGCACGAATGATTATATTCGAATTATTGACACATTAACCTACAGTGTTTATTACTGTCACAGAAAATAAACCACATCCCATTTGACACTAGGTGCCTATAGAATTAAGAAAGGGTCGCCAAAATGCCCTAAAGATCTACAACTAAGGTTATAAAAGCTAAGACCTGGAAACTCCTATCTAATTTAGGTGAGCTGGCATATAGAACAGAATAAGGCAGAAGGTTTACTAACATAGTTATTAAGAATAAGAATGTTTTTATTTGTATAAAACATGGTACATATTTTTAGGTCATATTAAATATAGGAAGATCTGACATGTTTCGCCATTTACTGGGGTACAAATATGTAAATCGCTCTTTTTGTCAAAATGTTAAATGTAAGTCTAACTCTAGCCAACGTAATTAAGTACATATAGTAAATAAATTAAATATATTTTTTTTTTCTATTTGAAAAAGTTTACGCTTTAAATTCGAATTAGAACTACTCGTAGATAATATTTTCGTAGGTAACTATTCGTAAGTACATATAGGTTCATGTACTAACAAATTATGGATTTTCTGAAATAAAATGTTTATCATTATTATTATTCCTTGAAGCGAACGAAAACATGCATTGACAAGCTTCACGTATAGCAAGTGCAATTGCAGAATTTGTTGGAAAGAGTCGCTACGAATGCAAAGGGTATTTCGTGGAACACGGATGGTTTTTAGCGTCAGACTCTTACTGACGTAACAGTCTGACGCTCCCTTCCGGTCCGCCAAGAACGGAAAGAGTCATCTGATAATTTTGCACCCTTAAAAAAGAAGGAAATATATCAAGAGTGTACTCGTGAGGCATTTAGCTACAGTAGTTTGAGACAATCGCGCGGAAGCTACATTTTTTTGCTGGCCGTTTTCCTCCAAACCTGACTACAAGAGGCTGTAGAGGTTGTTTTTGTTGTGCAACCTGTAGTGTGTGTAGTATTTGCCTATATTTTATATGGGAGAAACGGTGTCATGATTTTGCATAAAAATGTTTTATTTGAACTACTTACCTGCCTTATGTTTCCGTAATGTATCTATTAAATCCTTCTATGTTTCAATAGAGTACGTATTGTTTTAAGCGAAATCTTAGTAGCGCGTTTCAGCTTGTTGTATACAGTTGACCTTCTGTCCGAACTTTTCTGTGACATCTAAGTCTAAATAAGGTAAGCTTAGGAGAGCGTTCCAAAAACGGCTATGTCCGAACCTGTTGCTGGAACGAGGGTAGTATTAAATTGTGGAGCTTGGCATAGTTGAGATACTTAAACCTGTAACTCCGTGTGAAATATCCAGGAACACTAAGAACTACCTACGCCTGTTTTAGGCAGTATTCTCGGAAGCAGAGAGATTGATTTTACTAAGAATAAGAGAAAAAAAAATCTCTCTCACCTTGTTTACAACATGTTATCAGAAAAAAACATGTGCGTGATCGGATTTGGGTGTTTGGTGTAATTTTTGCTTGTTTTTGGCTTCGTAAGAGGATGAGTAGTGGTAGCATCGGGCAAAAAATAGTTTGCTTTGTGTGATGATATGATAAGTATCATACCCAAGCAACCATCACACACAAGGAACACACAAGCAAGGAATTCGATAATATTATTGTTTAAAATACACAATTTTTCTCTTACGAAAATGTTTATTTGTTGCCAGAACACAATCGATAATTTCGTAGGAATTAAGTATTTTTACCTCTTCCGTTGTTATTTTCAGATTGTTTTTAGTTTCTAAAACCCATTGTCTGTGTTGGATCCCTACACAGTTAAATCGTTTTTCCGGGACTCGTCGAGCTTCATTAAATCGGCGTTTATCTGATAGTCATCACTGTTAACTCTGCGAGGAGCTCGTGGCTAAAGAATAACAGCCGCACGATCGATCTTTAAGGTTAAGCAACGCTTGCCAAGGTTGGTCTGTGGATGGGTGACCATCTTAACATACCGAGTTTCCTCCGTGCCTCGGAAAGCTCGTTAAGCTGTTGGTCCCGTCTGTCATTTGTAGAACTTTGGCAGTCGTTACGGATTGTCAGAAGCCAGTAAATGTGACTCCAGTCTTGCCAAGAAATACCGTGTTACCCATTTAATGGGTTGTGGAGGTCTGGTAGGCAGCCGCTTCACGTAAAATACTGGTATTCAGCTGAATCCGGTTTGACTGGAAGCCGACCCCAATATAGTTGGGGCTAAAAGGCTAGGCAGATGATGATGATGATCTCTGTTAATTCTGCCTTTCAGGAGTTGCACTGATTGGGGAAAGAGTGACCGGTTTTCACCAAAATAATCCATAACTATGTTGTGATCACAAAAACCCTGAAACATTTCGCAGATTCCAACGGTACTGATCCAACAAAGTATCATAGTACGGGGAAGAAACCAATAACAGCAACACACCCGTGTAACATGTTGTAATACAGTAAAACGTTATTGTAACAGACAATTTTCGTGTTCGTCAGCGTTCGTATTACGATCGCACGCGAACGTGAGCCGAATGAAAACGAAGCGAACTTATTATCGTTACATTAAAATACAGTCGACGTAGGACGTAGTACGTAAACGATGTCTAAGATTATAAATAAAAGAAAAAGTAGATAATATAAAAGTTTACGAAGGATATTGATTAAAACCTTTTTCGATTCAGCTGTTGATGTTATGTATACTACTCTGTCAAGAAAGTACCGGGAAAAGATCAATAATACACAAAATGTCTGTTATTCATCCAAATTTATTTTATCACCTTCAAAGTATGCTCCTTTAGAAACGATACACTTGCGCCAACAAATAATCTATTCATCAAAACATTTTTTAAACGCTGCTTCCGGAATTGAGTTCAGTTCTCGCCGCGAATTCTCCTTTATGTCTTCTATCGATTGAAAACGGGTGCCACACACACAGCTTGTTGACTAGTTTGCATGTCTAACTCGTAAACCCACGTCTCGTCACCAGTAACAATGCGTTTCATGAATGTTGGGTCCGAACTGACTCGTTCTAGCATGTCCTCAGCGACTATCATGCGATTGAGTTTTTGGAGAAAATTCAGATCTTTTGGGACTAGCCGAGCAGCAACATGTTTCATACCCAAATGATTAGTTAAAATGGTACGGATCGACTCGTGAGATACAGTAAGTTCGGCGGCTATCTCTCTCAGAGTTGAATGGGGATTTTCAGTCACTATTTCCTTCACTTTTGCGATGTTAACTTCAGTTGCAGACGTTGACGGCCTACCAGAGCGAGGCAAATCTTCAATCACATCTCGACCGCTTTTGAAAGGTTTGAACCACTCATAAGCACGAGTTTTTGATAAAGTCGATTCACCGTAAGCCTTCTGTAACATTTTCAGTGACTCCGAACACGAAATTCCATTGGCGATGCAAAATTTAAGACAAACTCTTTGTTCGATATTTTTGTCCATTATGAAATTCGCAAGACACACTATATATGATATTACTAAAACCAGCACTGTATTTAATATAAATAACAGATGCAACTCAAACTCCGCGCCAAAATGGAAAACAGTTGTGCCAATCTAACAACTACAAAAAAACAAAGATTTGAATTTGGAACCATACACAAATCATCCATTCCCGATACTTTTTTGACTGAATGTATGTTGAGGTTCTCAAGATTTTAAGTGACTTTCACAGGTGAGTTGGCATAGCAATGGGATGTTTCACGATTCTATTATCCCGCCAGTTAGATTGTTATCAAAAAAAATTTTTTGTCTCGCATTTTTTTCTTAAACAATCCTATAACAATAACAAAGATAAAAACCGGCCATGTGCGAGTCGTACTCGCACATGAAGGGTTCCGTACCAAAAACCTAAATTTTTATTTGTTGTTATAGCGGCAATAGAAATACATAATCTGTGAAAATTTCAGCTCTCTACCTATTACGGTGCTTGACATACAGCCCGCTGACAGACAGACGGACGGACGGATAGCGGAGGCTTAGTAATAGGGATCCGTTGGTTACCCTTCGGGTACGGAACCCTAAAAAGCATCAAAGTTCAGGAGTCGGTAGGGGGTTGTTATGACGATAGATAAAATGTGGTTCACTGTTTACTTACTCATGACGTCATGCAATTATCAACGCACTGTTCGAATTTTTTTTTTTATAACCGTGACCAAAGAAAAAGTACATTTTTAATGTTTTTTCTATATGTATTTCAAATTTCAAGTCACGGACTAAAATTTTTTTTTTTTTGGTTCCAAACGACTTCAACTTGGTTGTTTTTTTTTCTTCTTTAAGTTTAACCACTGCTTCAAGTTTAGCAATTTACCTCGTATTTATTTTAGGAATTTTAATTGATGTTTCAACCATATCTTAATTATACCAAAATATTTGGATAGTGTTATTCTGTTTAATTATTATTTCATTTTAATTGAGTTGTTAATAAAAGTTCGTTGACATTTGATTTAATAGTAGGTATTCAAAGTAATGGAGCTCGTGGCTAAATAATAACAGCCGCACGGGTCAATCATCAAGGTTAAGCAACTCTTGCCGAGGTTGGTCTGTGGATAGGTGACCATCTTAACGTAACGAGTTTCCTCCGTGCCTCGGAAAGCACGTTAAGCCGTTGGTCCCGGCTGTCATTTGTAGACCTTTGGCAGTCGTTACGGATTGTCAGAAGCCAGTAAATCTGACTCCAGTCTTGCCAAGAACTACCGTGTTACCCAGTTAATGGGTTGTGGAGGTCTGGTAGGCAGTCGCTTCACGTAAAACACTGGTATTCAGCTGAATCCGGTTTGACTGGAAGCCGACCCCAATGTAGTTGGGAAAAGGCTAAGCAAATGATGATTAGGTTCAAGGTTGATTGAGAAAAATTGAGTGACGGGTAGCTTGATGTGATGGCTGATTCTACTAGTTGCCTTTTTAGATCCGCTGGCGTCACTGATCAGTCATTAATACTTACTATAAATTGAACACCCCTATATTACCAGCACCCCTTCTTAAGCACCCTCACGAAAAAAACGAACCAAAGACGTTACCGCTGCGATAACGTAACGTAAAACGTTTTACGATATTTAACGTTATTTAATATCGTTTATGGTACTTAATACCGTTTCGCATTTTACGGAATAAGTACTTTCGATTAAGATAGGGGAGCTGGTTAATATTTATTGAAGAGTTTAAAGGTGCGATGGGATATTATTGATTGGTAATGGGGTGTGAATGTTTTGTTCATATAAGTATACGATGTTTTCTCGTGTGGTATGTATAAAGTTTGGGATAGGTAGAGTTTGTGAGTGATTATACGGAGCTTACATCAATCTGTCTAGATTTTAAGGGTTCCGTACCCTCAAGTGGCGAAAATATAACAACCTTGTTGGCAATTATATTGTTGACCCGTTTGGGGTTGAAACTCTTGGACCGTGGGGTCCGAGTGCTCATGCCTTATTTAAAGATCTTTCTAAACGCTTAGTTGACACTTCGCGTGACCCAAGCGCTGGCTTTTACCTCGGACAGAGGATAAGCATTGCCATTATAACGTGGCAATGCCGCCAGTCTTTTGGGCTCACTTCCAGTGGACAGCGATGCGCCTTTATTTTAGTTAGGATTTCTTATTTTAAGTGTATATATTTTGTTTTAATAAATATTATGAATTAAAACTATATTATTATTAAAAGTTATAATCAATATTTATATAAAATTCTTCCGTTACTGACTTACTGAAAGACTGACAGACAACGCTCAGGCGAAATTTCAGGTCGAAGAATGTAGAAATTTGGCATGGGGAGTGTAGGGGAGCACTAAGAGAGAATTTCTCGAAATTCCTACGGGAACGGGACAACACGGGGGTATGCGCGGATGAAGTCACGGGTATAAGCTAGTAAGGTTCCATCTGCTTAGCCTTTTCCCAACTTCATTGGGGTCGGCTTCCAGTCAAACCGGATTCAGCTGAATACCAGTGTTTTACGTGAAGCGGCTGCCTACCAGACCTCCACAACCCATTAACTGGGTAACACGGTACTTCTTGGCAAGACTGGGGTCAGATTTACTGGCTTCTGACTATCCGTAACGTCTGCCAAAGATCTACAAATGACAGCCGGGACCAACGGCTTAACGTGCTTTCCGAGGCACGGAGGAAACTCGGTATGTTAAGATGGTCACAAGCAAGCGTTGCTTAACCTTAAAGATCGACCCGTGCGGCTGTTATTATTTAGCCACGAGCTCCTCGATTAGCTATAAGTTAGTAAGATTGTATGTACCTTCAAACAGCTAGCCATAATCCTCACTGTTCATTCATATTTGGAGTCTTTCCCATTGTGTTTTGATTATTTTTCTTACCCTCGAATAAACTTGTAGTCAAAGATAACTCAACTCATTATCAAGTTCTTCATAAAAAAATGTCACAAAGAGATGTCACATTTAGAATTTACTAACCACTGCATAACTAATACTGATAACTAAAACTGGGTGAATAACTTTAAGCCCACACGCCAACTTCAAATCTATTTCTCCGTCACAAAGTCATTCCCAACCCGGTCACTATCTCAGAACTGACATTCTCCTAAATTCCTTAGTCTATAACCCTCCACTACCGACTGTGTCGCCTTGACATTGCATGCGGGGGTATTCAGAACCCGATGCAGGCTGAATATGTAATACGGGCGGGTTGAGCTCGGATCAACGGTGAATACGTGGTGTCTTTTTGAGGGTTATATCCGGTATATTTATCATGGGAAGGTAAATTGGAACGGTGTTTTGTTTAAGGTATGTAATGTTTTGACGGCACGTTTGGCGCAGTGGTTGAGCGATCGGCTGCTGCGCTGCGTGTCGCAGGTTCGATTTCCGCACGGAACAAATATTTGTATGGCCTACAGATAGTTGTTTCGGGTCTGGCTATTTGTGTATGTGAGTTTGTATGTTTGTGAACGCACCCACGACACAGGAGAAATTCCTAGTGTGGGGCAACGTTTTTCTTAAAAAAAAAAAAAAAAATGTAGGTATGTAAGTAGTCCATTGCTTGGGTTTTTCGTTTCTTAGAACTCGTAAATACAAGGAGGAGCTCGTGGCTAGATAATAACAGCCGCACGGGTCGATCTTCAAGGTTAAGCAACGCTTGTCAAGGTTGGTCTGTTTATGGGTGACCATCTTAACATACCGAGTTTCCTCCGTGCCTCGGAAAGCACGTTAAGCCGTTGGTCCCGGCTGTCATTTTTAGATCTTTGGCAGTCGTTACGGATAGTCAGAAGCCAGTAAATCTGACTCCAGTATTGCCATAAAGTACCGTGTTATCCAGTTAATGGGTTGTGGAGGTCTGGTAGGCAGCCGTTCCTCGTAAAATACTGGTATTCAGCTAAATCCGGCTTGACTGGAAGCCGATCCCAATATAGTTGGGAAAAGGCTGGGCAGATGATGAGAATTCGTAAGTACAGGATTGCATATACGTTTTCGGCTCCCGGAAAATAATAAGAAAAACCGAGATATGCATATAATATGTGTGTCGATTATCTAAGTACCTCATCCTAAAACATAGTAATTCTGGTTAGAAATGGAAACAAAAGCTGTTTTAACAAGAGCAGATTCATCGTTGTATAAAAAAGCATGACATAACACTGTGCCATTTGACCCCGGAGGATCGGGTAACACCTCTCTCTTATCGCAACAAAATTCCCTATGAATACTAAACCAGTAATTCTCAAATATAAATCAATCAATGTGCCTATACTTTGTTCTTACTATGATGGCTGAGTACAGGTACTTAAGGCGCAGATACAGCTCAGTAGCTGATTTTAAAATGAGCATCACGTCTAAACGTCTGGTCGTAAATAAAAAAATATATATATATATATATTATGTTACATAAGATTATTTTGTTATTTATTTTACATATGAAAATTTTCAGTTTTACTCGATCTACATAGTGTTAACTTTACAAATTAAAAATTATGTCTAACATGGACATAAAAAAGACCATCGGACCAAAAGCGCCGAGATTATTTTAATGAAAGTACTGCTCAAAGACAATTTAATTATCTACATTTTAATATACTGCTATTTTTTTTTAGTTATACAATAATAAGGAAAGAGTAAAAACTACTGAATTTTAGGTCGCGCGGGTTTGTAACGAGTGCGTGTTTTGTTCCTCAGAGGCTGTAGACAAGACGTGACATTTTGTCACCGGTAGCGTGGCGAACGCGAGTCAAAAATGTATGAGATTGACAAACGCTGTCGAAATGTCACGTGTTAAATCTCTTATTTTGGCATTTCGACAGTTATATTCGCTGATAGAATGTCACGTTGTCTAGAGGCTCAGATCGCTGGCGTAACTACTGCCTTCCTGACCTACACAAGCCAGAAACTAACCAATGAGTATATATACTGCAAAACTCCAAACCAGACTTCACTTATTAATAAAATAATAAAAATTCTCTCGACTTTTCGCTCAGTGTCGCGCGACCACAAATCATGAGGACTGCGACAACCCTGACGGAGATAAGACCCAGAGGTAAGACCGGGTTATTTTTCTTACTTTTATTTACTACGGTGTGAATGATAGCGATAAGGGAATACGTATTTATGTTTAGTCTGTCATTCAGACTGGTGCGAGAGATAGCGGGCGAGGGAAGTGAGAAGTGGTTTTGTGGGGTGACAGTAGGAAAGTTATTTATTTAAGTTTTATGTACAGTAGTGGTGGGTACATAAGCGCTTGTAATTTAACAAGGCATTCTTTATTTTTCTACCTTCTAGGCTTTGGGCTAAAAAATATTTAAAATGGGCTGTAAAAACGAATCTGCCTGCCTTTTTTGCAACTATGATCCCAATGCTGGGCATCAAAACTGGTTCCAGGAATCGTTGTCACGCGCCACATCGTACCAGCCCTCACAGTACTCGCCCAAGTCTTTCTTCAAGTAACTATCATTGAGAGATTTTTGCAGTGTGCCTATGTGCCTGTAATCTTGAAAAACAAGATTGTCATCATCATCCTTTCAGTCGAAAGACGTTCACTGCTGGATATAGGTCTCCCCCAAGTGACGTTACATCAGCCATTTTATCTTCTGTTACGCGGTCGCCACTTGAAAAGCTTTCTACCCTATCAACTATATCTGCTAGTCTATTCTGGAAATAACCATTTTGATATCGAGCTTCACCTGAGTGACAAACTTTACAAAGTGAGCTTTATTACACTCAACATATAGGTCTTACGTTTTTCGTTATACTCACCTCGGATTCCGCTGTTGAAACACGAAAATGTTGTCACAGAATAGCGCTACTGCTCTGTTTTCAAGTTTAAAAGAAAATATTCAGTCCATAAGTCTCCTTAGAAAGAAATCGCTGAAACAGCAACCACACTTCCCTTCCCTCAAAGGTTATTATAGTTTTTCCCCATTGTTAGAGGGTGACAGAGAGCAAGAAGAAACAAATAACATTTATAGCGACGACATGCGACATAAAGATTCATTATGTAGCGGACAGCTGTGGGCGAAGTAATTAGCAACGTAATAGCTTTAGGATGAATGGACTCTTTTGGGAAAAAAAATCTGGAAAATGTTTAGAGTAGAATAGTGTTGCGGAATTTGCTCGAAAGAGTTACCGCGGCCCTGGAACGCAAATGGAGGAGGGTTTAGTCAGTAAGAGTCTGACACTCTCTCCGAGGAGCTCGTGGCGACATAATAACAGCCGCACAGGTCGATCTTCAAGGTTAAACAACTTTTGCCAAGGTTGGTCTGTGGATGGGTGACCATCTTAACATATCGAGTTTCCTCCGTGCCTCAGAAAGCACGTTAAGCCGTTGGTCCCGGCTGTCATTTGTAGATCTTTGGCAGCCGTTATGGATTGTCAGAAGCCAGTAAATCTGAATCCAGTCTTGCCAAAAAAAGTACCGTGTTGGTGTTAGTTAATAGGTTGTGGAGATCTGGTAGGCAGCCGCTCCACGTAAAACACTGGTGTTCAGCTGAATCCGGTTTGGCTGGAAGCCGACCCCAATATAATTGTTAAAAGGCTAGGCGGATGATGATGAGTATGACACTCTCTTCCGCAACGCTCAGAGCGGCAGAAGTCATTTGATGATTTCCCAACTACAAAAAGAGTAGAATAGAGTATTATTTATGTATCAAAATTGTTTGCTTCTGACACCAATGCACAGGTAAAATTACTAAAGCTAGCAAGCTGGAAGTTGGGATATAGGTTAATGTAACGATATCAGTGATTTCTATCAGACAGCCTTTCGATGGACTGGTTTTTACCCGACGGCGAAAGAAGGAGGGTTATGTTTTTCGTGTGTATGTATGTATGTATATTTCTTTGGCACGCCCTAGAGCCTACACGGCTCGATGGATTTTAGCTTGAGAGGTGTCGTTAGATTCGTATTTACTGTGAGAGTGACACTGGTTATATCAAAATGAAAAAAAAAAAACAAAATGGCGGATTTTTGGCGCCAAATTAAACCTTCAAAAAAAAAATATATTTTGAGACCTATCGAGACGAGACGATTCCTAAAATGTAGGAAATAAAAAAAATTACTTTGTCAAAAAAACCCGACCGCTTAAAATTACTAAAAAAATCGAAACAAGTCGCTTTTCAAGCAGTCTGATGCATCAGACTGCTTGAAAAGCGATATTTAAAGGCGCTTATTTCTAAAGGTCTTAGGTATTTTGGGCGTTCTTGGGTGTTGTCTTTGTATAAAAACATTTATTTTTATTTCTAGTACTGAATTGTCCTATGCATAGCATAAATATCGGAATATGTACCTAGGTGCATGTATATTTGGATGTTTGTTATTCAAAGAATTTATTTCAATTCGTTCAATCGAACGAAATTTTTTTTTTTTTTATGTACTGTTGATAGGCCCGCATTTGACCACTATCTCACCTGATGGTAAGCGATGATTTGGTCGAAGATGGAGCACGCTTGCCTAGACGCAACCTATTCACTCTTGACTAAAGACTCCCAGGTTGTATGAACATTGAATGACAAGATATACACCCCTCATCTCGCTTTTCACTTCGATGTCCTCGGTTGGATTTGGTAGTGGAACTCACGGAACAGAAAAAAGGAACTTATCTGCCAACACTTGACAAAATTGGTACAAAGTTTGACAAAGATGATTTATAAAAAGACGCATTACACCATCATGATACCTATTGTCACACCATTTATATTACCAACTGACTCACGAAGTGTGACCACTTTAATGTATACTAAAACAATATTAGTCGTACAAATATTTGTAGTGCGTTGACCCGTCGGATTTTAATAGAAGACCTTGGTGAGGTCACCAGTTTATTTGTGTGATGACAATCTATATTACAAGTGTGGCATGTGGTGCGGTAAGCAAACCACCACTGCCGCCACTGCTGTGACATGAAACTAAAAAGATTAGGTGCCTTAAGTGAGAAAGTGTAATAATAACAAAAGTTTGATTGAAAAAAAATATGAAATTACCACAGCAAACGTGCATATTACCTGCCAGGGTTGTGGAACTTGTTCGAAAAAGTTAAGTTGATTTGCCACACGTAGGTATTTAATCGGTAAGAGTCTGAGTTATTTGATTTGAGGAGCTCGTGGCTAAAGAATAACAGCCGCACGGGTCGATCTTCAAGGTTAAGCAACGCTTGCCAAGGTTGGTCTGTGGATGGGTGACCATCATAACATATCGAGTTTCCTCCATGCCTCGGAAATCACGTTTAGCTGTTGGTCCCGGCTGTCATTTGTAGAACTTTGGCATTCGTTACGGATTATCAGAAGCCAGTAAATCTGACTCCAGTCTTGCCAAGAAATACCGTGTTACCCATTTAATGAGTTGTGGAGGTCTGGTAGGCAGCCGCTCCACGTAAAACACTGGTATTCAGCTGAATCCGGTTTGACTGGAAGCCGACCCCAATATAGTTGGGAAAAGGCTAGGCAGATGATGAGTCTGAGTTATTTGACGATATCCCACCAAAAAAAAAATGCTTATTGTGGCGGTTTGGCAGCGGTGTACTTGGGTCTTGGATGGTACACCCATATTTTGCAAGTTATAGGGGAGCCTATTGCCAACAACTGGGCACATACACAGACTCCGTGCTACTGAGAAATTTCAGATAGAAAAACCTTAAGAACACTTTACTCAAGTTACTCAACCCAGTTATCGAAGGTACCTATGTATACTTGGTCATAGGCCTCCCTAAAGCGTAGTTAGCAGCAGCAGTCCTGACTGTGTAGAAATAGTATGCCGTTTGTGTTGTATGAGGTAAGTTTTTCTCTAGAATAGTTTTTGGAGTCCTCTCTGTGGGCGTTAGAAAAATTTTATCTGCACTAATATATAAAGCTGAAAAGTTTGTTTGTTTGTTTGCTTGATTGCGCTAATCTCAGGAACTACTGTTCCGATTTGAAAAATTATTTCGGTGTTAAATAGCCCATTTATTGAGAAGGCTATAGGATATATATCATCACGCAAATACCAATAGGAGCGGAGCAGTATTGAAAATTGTGACGCAGACGAAGTTGCGCGAGTCAACTAGTCGTAACATATGTCTGACCTATCTGACCTAAGATTAGTCAATTTGCGCGACAGCAATTAAGTCACGACCTATTCAAAAATAGATTCTAAAATTACATTAAAATTATCCAATTAAATTCACAGTGCGTTCACCTCTTCTGTTTAGTAGAAGACCTTGATGAGGTCACCGGCGTATTATGCGATAGTAATCAATATGTATTGTTAGGTTTTTTTGGAGGTCGTGGTAGCTAGTGGCGTGGTTTTGTGGTCTTTACCTATACGCATTTTTCAGCAATATTCTTTTCCTCAACTGAGCTGATCTTCTTCCACAAGTTCGACTATTACGTAGTGGCTCGGTTTTTAGATAAACAAAAATTCACCCGATCGATTTTGTGGCCAACCTCAAGTGAGCCAAGTACGCAGGAGATATTATTGTTCACAAGTGTTTGCGTTAACTCAGCTGCACTCTTTGTTCCTACACTCTCATAATTCGACACGACCGGGGACAGATCAAGCGTAGGGCTTTTGGCTATATGTGCGTTCTGAGGCACGTGGGAATCACACTACCGACTCCTAAACTGCGGGCATCTACTATGGAACTCCTAATGGAAAAATCAAATAAATAACCACAGCTCGACAAGCACGCTCAATATCTTCGGGCTTGTCGCTCAGCTCTTTCTCTCACCCTCACCCAGTCCCACCGTGAGTGCTGTGACACCAGCCTTGGCAGCGGCATCGAGCTTGAGCAACGAGTATTTTTTATCGCCCACGACGCCAACACCTGTAAATCCACGGAGAGGATGCTGGCCACCGGACGTCTTAGGACCTCGAGGTTTATCGGCCTCTGCTAGAGTCCCCGCTTGCAAGTGTAGAGCTCATGCGATGGACTCAATCCATCAATGAGGGCCGCAATGTCCCGACCGCGTATTCGGATGAACTCTTTGTTTCAGGTGCTTGAGCCAGCTGACAACTTTTCAACCAACGACTGACTGATCCACCATGGAACACGGCGTAGGTATATTATAGGAGTCTATACCGTGTTTTTATTACGCTTAAAGGTAATCCGCAGATATCTAAAGCGTGTCGGAGACGTGGACGGACCGTGTCCCGTCAGGAGCTTTAAATTAAAAATATTTAAGTTCAAATAACTCCGTGTCCGAGCCTTGCTCTGGAAAGTGTCGGATCATGCTCCGTCTACATCCACGGCACGGCCTGGATTTATGTGGATGAACCTTTTAATTGGCAACCGTCACTGAACCGTCAGTTTATTCGTTACCTATCCTATGTGACCGACACGAACTCTCTAACTGAAACACTTCTGTCTGACTGACAGCTGTCATTTTCCTCAAAAACCAGCACTACTATGGACTATCTAGATTGGCAACCTCTAAATAATTCCAAAACTAACATGGTCGCGGAAACATGCGAATGACGTCACAGGTCAACGGCCCTCGAGGTCATTCTATGTTGTTGAAAAAACTCTAGAAAAACTTGTAGTATTTGCAAGTCATTATTTGGAACAATTGTGGCGGGTTTCGTTATGGCCGTTTACGTTCAAAATGAATATGTTTTTCATGTTACTAGGTACCTATTCCTCTTGTAACGGCTAGAATTATATGAGTGGCTCATCCAGTGGTGAAAATTTAAGCAATTAAGATTATGGCAGGGCTTTCCTAGTAGTCTTCAATACTAATTTCAAGGTAGGCAGATGTTCCTCTTTGATTATTGACTTATGAAATAAGAAAAGGTTTTTTTTGGTCATACGTAGGTCATACTAGAGACTAAGGCCTCTGCCTCGAATCTAGCGGGCAGCGGGGCAGCGGCGGCGTAAGAGCGACAGGATCTAATGTGTAAAATCAATTGGACCGGCTCTCGAAAACAGCGGCGCGGCGGAGGCGCGGGGGCGGGCAACGAGCGGTGCACTCTAGTCAAGCGGTGAACACCCGCGCGTCTGCATTGCAGTGTTGTGCAATTTATTTTTGTGACGTGGCAAAATGTCCTCGAACGTGCTAGGGCAAATTATTTTAGATATACCTCTCAGCTTACAAGTGTGGAGCCCATGCGATGGACTCAATGCATCGATGAGGGCCGAAATATCCCGACCGCGTATTCGGATGAACTCTTTGTTTCAGGTGCTTGAGCCAGCTGACAACTTTTCCCCCAACGACTGACTGATCCACCATGGAACACGGAATAATTTATTCAAAGAAGAATCCTATAATATACGCCGAGTTTTTATTACTTTTAAAGGTAATCCGCACATATCTAAAGCGTGCCGGAGACGTGGATGGACCGTGGTCCGTCAGGAGCTTTAAATAAAAAATATCGGTTCATACATTTTAGATGAACTCGTTCAAATAACTCCGTGTCCGTTTTGGGTTAATTCCAGACTTTAAATCGCCCTTGATAGCTTCAAGAATATAGTCAAAAGTTTCTACACTCATTCTGGTGTAGTCGTAGAATTTGTCAGAACATTGTTTCTGTTCTTCATAATTTCGAAAGGACTCGCCTTTTCTATTCCTTGCCCTATAGTAGGGATTCACTTCTTCTTTTGCCCACTAAATCAAGCGTTAGGAATAAATTTGAATGAAAAAAATGTTGTCGCCGTTGTTCAGACATTTCGTTCGCGAAATAAAACAAATATCTCGATGACACAATCACGAACACAACACTTCGCCGCTATAGTGCCGCGCGATCTGTCTGCTGGTTTGAGAACGGGTCTGCGTTGCCTGCCTCGCTCCCGCGCCGCTGCCGCCACCGCCTCGCTGCCCGCAAATTTCGAGGCAGAGGCCTAAAACGAAGCGTACTCGCCACGCGGTCGGCTATTTTCGGAAGTAGTCGTGTGCGCGAGAACCATTAGAAGTGAAGCAACGGCAAAACGTTTTCGGTGACATATTTTTACCAAAGAAAAATTACCTTTAACTGCATTAGTATATCAAAACTAAAAACGAACCACTCGGTCTATAAAACTAAAAGCCGTAAAGCTGAGTTATAAAAACAAAAAAAAACATTTCCCTTAAGAGGTGTACTGACCGGCCGGAAGCCCGCTGTAGTGCTCTCCGACTCTTGGCAGTTAGCGGGGAGACTAGCACTTTAGTCGGGTGAGTACTCCTCTTAATGGTCATCTTTATAGCATGTTTACCTGTGCTTATGTTCTGGCCTTATGGGTTATGTTTTTTTTATAGATTAGCTAGGGAATCAAGGGTGTTCTAAGCAAGCATGCTTTAACGTCGACCACATCTTCGCTTTCTTCAAGAGCGATTGTGGTCAAACGCTAGCCAATCAATATTAGTAAAAAAAATATAAAGACTTACAAATTATGATAAAATTCCTGGTCAATTTTAACCTCAATAAGGCTAAAACTATCCTATAAATAGAGGAGCTCGTGGCTAGATAATAACAGCCGCACGGGTCGATCTTCAAGGTTAAGCAACGCTTGCCAAGGTTGGTCTGTGGATGGGTGACCATCATACATACCGAGTTTCTTCCATGCCTCGAAAAGCACGTTAAGCCGTTGGTCCCGACTGTCATTGGTAGATCTTTGGCAGTCGTTACGGATAGTCAGAGGCCAGGCGTGTTATCCAGTTAATGGGTTGTGGAGGTCTGGTAGGCAGCCGCTCCTCGTAAAATACTGGTCTTCAGCTAAATCCGGCTTGACTGGAAAGCCGACCCCAATTTAGTTGGGGAAAGACTAGGTAGATGATGAAGGCTGAAACTATCCGTCATAAAGACAAATAGACTATGTGGTTTATGACGTGACGAGAAAGATAACCCGACCGTGTTTCGGTAATGGTTGCAAATCTCGACAGAGATTAGCCATAGTTAAATGGTACTACAATCCGACACGGCCGAGAAGAGATCAGACCAAGGACTTTACGAGCTTTCCCAGGCACTTGGATGTCAAACCAACAACTTACAAACTCGAACAGCTACGAAGAAATTCGTAGTGGAAAAACCCAATAATACTTTTTTCTCAAATATACTTGGACATTTCAGCATTATTTTGACAACCTTCATCGAAATAAATCGGAATTGCTGTACTGGCCAAATACACGCGAGCAGCGGCCAGCAAAATTTGTATGAATATACATATCTATCGGGGTTTAGCGGCCAAATAAATTACATAGTAAACTCATATCTGTCGCGTAATTTAAAAATGGAACGATCTTTTACTCCGAAACATAGCAACCAAGGAGGTAACTTATCAAAGGTTTTATTTAAATTTCGATCTGGCTTGCAAATAGAAAGCTAGTCAAAGAAAAAAAAAAAAAAAAAAATAGAAGTTGTTTATTGAAAAAAAAAACAAATGAACACTTAAATGCGGGGAAAATGATTGTTGTTCGTCATTGATTTTGAAAAGTAGGAAATTGTATTTTAATTTCCGCGCATTATTTGAGGAAAGTACTATACAAGCCTTGGCCACAACTATTAGGCATTGATGGACTTACATATGTGTGCCTCGGTGTCACCTTGGCCCACATTTATACGTTCGTCCATCAATGCCTCTTTTGCTGGCCGCTGCAGTAATGTTCTATTATACGACCTGGAAATCGAAACCAGGACGCCACGCTCGGCAATCGCACTTGCGACTATGAGAAATAATTTCAATCGGAAGACAGTACTTAACCTTTTGTTAACATAGGCACCCTACAACCCAGGCAACAACAGTTCTGCCTACCAACCGCCACGAACCAGTCACCGTGAACATATCCAAGTACATAGTTAATGACATAATGCAGTACTCTGAATCAGCGATGCGAAATTCCTATGCCATATGGTGTGAGGGATCGAGTTACTATAGTCTTACCCGTGTGAAACTAGCAGTAGGTACTTGTAGTTTTGACTATAAATATTGTACTATAGTTCGGTTAGTCAGTGGTCAGATCTTGTCAGGAAGTTGGGAGAAGGGAAACACGACTTAAAGTTTAATGTTCCAAACAAGTAAATTTTCAAGAAGTGTGATGCAGTTATTGGCATTTACTTTAGTTATTTCATAGACTAGTTGACCTGCACTACTTCGTCTGCTCCTATTGGTCTTAGCATGATGATATATAGTCTTAGCCTTTCTCAATAAATGGGCTTTCTAACACTGAAATAATTTTTCAAATCGGACCAGTAGTACCAACCCGCACTGGGCCCGCGTGGTGGATATAATCCCACCGGTGGATATAGCCCACTCCCGCTCTAAAGAGAGGAGGCTTGTGTCCCAGCAGTGGGAACAACATAGGCTGATTAGGTATGTATTTATGGACTAGTAGTTTCTGAGATTAGCGCGTTCAAGCAAACAAACAAACTCTTCAGCTTTATATATTAGTATAGATTTGATGTCATACACATTTTAGTGGGTTACAATTTTGGTAACGTCTTCTCAAATCCTTTATTTTGATGGCATAATGTCACGAAGAAGTACGACTTCACTTACCTAACGGTGACCGCCAACAATATGTGTTCTTTTTTCCAAAATTGAAATAGTCTAAAGTCACTTTGGTACTTAAGACGAATCCAATAACACTTCATTTGTTTAAATCTGTCCAGCCATTTAGGCCACTGGGTTTGTCAAAGAAATAAACATACAAACATACGTACCTACCTACATACATGCTCTCGAAAAACTTTTTGGGACATTAGGGTAAAAAGGTATCTTTCTAGCAATCTTTAAAACATTAACCAGCTCCTTCCCCGTGGCCAATCAGTCAATAATTAATTTATGTCAGAATACACGAATTCTTGGTTGATGATGTTCTACATGTAAAATAATAGCTATACTAGCTGGCCCGTGCCCAGTTCGTTGGGGGTTAATTTATAGCCTACTAACGTATGCCCGCGACTTCGTACGCGCATATTCCAATTTATACACAATTTATATCAAACAAAATTATGAATATAATACATAAATGATAAATAAATGTGCGTAACGAGTAATATAGTTATACTAGCTTTTGCCTACGACTTCATACGCTCATATCCCGTTTTTTCCCGATCCCGTAGGAATTTCGGGATAATATCCTCTCTTGGTGCTCCCCTACACTCCCCAAGGATCCTACATGCCAAATTTTAGCTTTCTAGGACCAGTAGTTTGGGCTGTGTGTTGTCTGTTAGTCGCTCAGTCACTCAGTCACTCAATCACTCAGTAACGGAAGAGATTTATATATTAGGATGACACTCACAAATAACGTGGCTACTATTGGTAAAAGAATTTTCAAAATCGGTTCAGTAGATCCGGAGATTATCCCCTACAACCTCACAAATTTTACCTCTTTGTAAAATTAGTATAGAAGTATAGATTTTCCTTACAAGACCCGTATTCGTATTGTTTCTATTAAAAGTAAACGAACCAAATCACTGACAAGACTAAAGAACCAGCTGTTTTTAGATTTCTAAGAAACGCTTAATAACTAATCAAAAGTTCTGAGAAATTGATATTTTCGGTTCATGTTTGTAATTTCATTTAGTAAGAAGACGATATTTTCTCTATGAAAATTAGTAGTTATTTTTCAGTAGGTATAAGACGATTCGAAGAATACACTTTAATTAGAAAATATTGGGGTGGGGCTTGATTCGTAGCATCCGCATGGTCAACACGGTAAATGACAGAAATGCTGCGTGATTTGGCAAGTACGAAATGGTGTGCCCAATACCCAATTAATGGGTTGTGGAGGTAACATAGGCATAGGCCCGGGCCTGGTCCTGAACGGACGGCGAGCTGCCCAACCCTCGCCGTCCGCAGGCCTGCGCGTACGGTGGCTGTGAATCGTCCTGCCGACTCCGGACGACATAAATAAACCCCTGAGATTTACATGGAACTACTGTCTACCTCACCTTCACAACCCATTTGCTGGGTAACACGATATCCCATGGCAAGACTGGCGTTTGACTACCGGTAACGACTGTCAAAGACCAACGAATACTACACGGATGACCTCGATATGTAAAGGATGGCTACCTTTCCATGAACCGACCTCGGTAGGCGTTGCTTCACATTAAACTTTAGATCTCTCGGGTTCGGCTGTTAAATGTAATCAGTCTTCTTAGTCGGACATTCTTGTCCATTGGTCGTGGTTGCGCAGATGAGGTACATGGAGAGTTGTTTCGTTGGTCGTTGACTTTCCCGAGGATTGCTGTCTCAGCGAAGCGCTTCCATTTCTGCCGGTTGGTCACGTTACGTGTACACTGGACCATAATGGACTCGATAGTGGTAAATTACGAAATCAATAATTAACTTAAATTTAATTGTAAGTTAAGTACTTCAACCGATATTCAAGGCAGTTTTAAATAGTATCAAACTACTTTTTCAACGCTTGAAATGGCCAAAAGATTTTAATGATGCCAAAATACGTAAATAACTTTTATATATAGGTACCTAAGTGAAAATCTTCAACGTTTTCTTGATGGAATAGCATTTCCCTCGATCGTATTCTAGTTTTATGTGCTCCTGCAATTCTGATCGTTTATGCTTTCAAGTAGTAGGTAAATCGAGGCGGCTGATGCGTTTTGAAGAGAGGAATTTGTGCTGTGTATGGAGACTTGAATACTCAAGAGTTGAGTTTTATGACGCTGTCGCTTGCGCCATTTTGGGTTTTATTGTCACTAGAGTTTATCATAGAAATATAAATATAATTTATAGTAAGTATTAATGACTGATCGGTGACGCCAGCGGGTCTAAAAAGGCCACTTTAGCAGAATCAGCCATCACATCAAGCTACCCGTCACTCAATTTTTCCCAATCATCCTTGAACCTAATCATCATCTGCTTAGCCTTTTCCCAACTACATTGGGGTCGGCTTCCAGTCAAACCGGATTCAGCTGAATACCAGTGTTTTACGTGAAGCGACTGCCTACCAGACCTCCACAACCCATTAACTGGGTAACACGGTACTTCATAGCAAGACTGGAGTCAGATTCACTGGCTTCTGACAATCCGTAACGACTGCCAAAGATCTACAAATGACAGTCGGGAACAACGGCTTAATCAGGGAAACCTATTATTAGCCTTACAAAACTAATTATATTTTCTGTAATATTTCATAAGTATCGCTGTTGGTTTTCTGAATAAAGTAAAATAAATAAATAAATAAAACGTGTTTTCCGAGGCACGGAGGAAACTCGGTATGTTAAGATGGTCACCCATCCACAGAAAAACATTGGCAAGCGTTGCTTAACCTTGAAGATCGACCCTTTCAGCTGTTATTATCTAGCCACAAACTCCTCCTCCGTTGGTAAGTAGGAAGTAAACCCCGAAAATACCTCTTGATCTATTGAGGAAAATTCTTTCATTGATTTCCTTGATTCCAGTGGAAGTCTATATCTACCACGGGAAAAGCTGCCTTATATTTGACTCTTCGTCTCTCATCATTACTTTATGGGGTGAAGTTATAAAAACTTACCGGAAATCACAATACAAAATTAACTAAGTACAAAACTTCATGCTGCACTTTACAAGGCATACACCAATAACCTTAATTAAACAAAAAAATACCTTATTCCTACAGACATAAAGTTCAATCACAGAAGCCATGTTTATGATGACGAAAATTACTGTCATTCTAATGTAGACCTTAAGATAACGGTTTAAGATGTGAAGTTGTAAGAAAGTGCCAAGTTGCGTGGGTTCTAAGTTGCAGGGCCATATGGCAACCGCAGAGTGGCTATGAAAGGTGGCGTAACATTGTGTAAAATAGTTTATATCGCTATTAAATGTAAAGTTAATTATTATGTGGGTAGTTTTGAAGAGGTATTTGATATTTATGTTAGAGAATAGTATTCTATGAATGCATGTACTAGAACATGCCTTAAGGTCCCACTGACCGGTATTACAGGGCGTAATGTACCATTTGTGGTGAGCATGTTACGTTACGTTGTATTCTAAAAACCGTGAAACATGCTCGTTTCGAACTCTTTGCTTACTCGTGCTCCAGATTAGCAAGACACAGAAGTCTGACTTGAGGCGGCGTACTGACTGAACTGCGTAAAACTCAAAGCAATTCGCCAAAAAACCGACAGCGAGCGAAGCGACAGGGAGCAACGTTGACTCGTTGCTTCCGTATTCGTGCTCGTTTCCACATACTGACTGCGCGAATGCTCGCTTTGTAACATGTTACATTACGCCCCGTAACACCGGTCAGTAACCCGCCTTAAGAAATCATCAACTACATTTCAGCAGAACGATATCCACTGTTGGATAACTATGCTTCCCCCAAGCGTCGCTATCCTATGTTCATCAGCTAGTTCTGTGTTTCTCGCATACATAGGCAGATATGATTCTTGTTCCCTTAAAACTTACTTTCTTTGAAGCCAATTTAAAGCATCCTCCAACTAGTATAAAGGTTATTTTCCATATAAACTATCAAAATTGAAACAGCTAATTTGTCTCATTTCGCAGCTTTAAAACTAAAAGTATTTCTTACTTCCATCTTCTTAAGAACTGATGCAAACTCAAGAGAAACGATATTCAGAGCAATTAATATCGTATTTTAACCTGCATTTCTGAAGCTATCAAGATATTGAACTGGTATTGGAAAATAATGAATGCAAGGCTATTGAATGGAATGAACATTCAGCAGAAATTCATAAAAATAATCTCGAATCAAGACGAAATCGGGTTATTCTGCAAACCAATGACGCACGAAATTTTAATGAATAACCCTTCATATAAAAATACGTTTTACTTACGTTAGGAAATTTTCTGTTGAATAAAAACGGCAATTACCTGCAAATAAATAAAGGATCGGTTAATATTTGGTGAGAAATGATAGATTTATTATATCCTTAGGTATTCTGCCCAATTTGTAGGGCATAATTAAAATTATGGCAGTTATGACCTTGTTCTGCCGAACGCGACTATATTGTCTTTAGAAGAATTGTGTTACTATTTTTGGTGTACAGTAATTTATATTCTATTTATTCTGGTCTTGTCGTGACAATCAAAGGATGAATGGAAATTGTGTTTGGTAAATTGGAAGAAGCACATTAGTTAATTTAGTGCTTTCCAAAACTAATATACAAATTAATCGACTGAATTGTGGATTGCAATAAAGATTAGAAATTTGAAAAGATATGGTGACTGAAATATAGTTACCACACCCAGAGAGAATGTATGCCAGAATTACAGTCAATCGCTACTTGACTGGCCTTCATTTCGATTAACACTCACAAAACATTGCCATTGAAAACGTAGCCTGAAATCAGTAGTGCTATTCTGTAAGAACATTTTCGTGTCTCGACAGCGGACTCCGAAGTGAGTATCAAATTCGTATAAACATATTATGTTGTGTGTAATAAAGTTCACTTTGTGAGCCTTGTTACTCAGGTGAAGCTCGATATCGAAATGGTTATTTACATAATAGACTAGTAGGTTATCTGAACTTTCACATGAGTGACCAATCCCGACTTCGCCTACTGCTGAGCATGGGCCTCTCTTTTCTTGTAGCAATTTCCTCGGTCCTGTACCAGCATCACCCAGTTTCTACCCGCGATAGCAACAATGTCATCCGTTCATCTCACCGCCGGTCGACCCAACACTTCTTCCAGTCCACGTAAAATTTATCAGGATTCAATTAATCTGCCTTTGCAGACTATGTTGTAGCTTGCAGTCCTATCGGAAGCAGCAGAATACCAGTCAATGGATCGACTGCCTATTAAATCCCCTAAACAATTATAATATGACCCACTCTGTCCCTTGCAGCCCCCCCGAAATGACGCCGCTAAGCCGAGGTCCGTACACCACAGGGGGTGCCCTTAGCAAGCGCTCATTTAGCTTCCAGGAAGTTTTTAGCCCAGGCTCCCCGGGCCTTGAATTCATTTGAGGTCACCACACTATAGTCTGGTTAAGCAGTAACCATAGATATAAGAAACAAGGCAGTAACCAATCCTAACATTTTGAACTGCGAGCAGCCCCGTCCAAAAACAAAACTATCTGACTTCACAAACCAGTTACTGCGTAATAAATTAACCCTTGGCAAGACTGGTGATGGATTCAGGCTTCTGACTACTCGTAATGACATTCGTCTCCTCCTTATCTCGAAAAGAACGTTGAGCCGACTGTCTGTTAAAGATGGTCATCGCTTGGATGGCAATGCTTTACTTCGAAGATCTATCCGTGCGGCTGTTCTTATAAGGACCAGTTGGTATGTATTAAATGTTCATGGTCACCCACCCCGTAAGTTTCGAAAATCGACTCGCGCGGTTCTTCATATAAAACCCACTTGGTATGTATTAGCTGGGCACCTATCTTCAGATCGACCTCAGTAACCGTTGCTTAACTTCGTAGATCGACCTATGTGGCTGTTATTATTTAGCCCAAAATTCAATAAATAAAATCTAAATTGTTCAGTGATAAACGGGTAGCAATCAAAGCCCCATTTCACAGCGGAAATGAATTCTCGCATCAGTTGTGAGCGGTTCAAATTATGTGTGAGTAGATTTACTCAGCGGTGCGAGTTTCGGGACTCGTAAGATATGTAAATTTTGTGCTGCATGTTATTTAATATAGTTTGTAGTTCGTCTGTTTGAATACATTCAAGCTTGATTTTGCTAGGAAACTCAAGGAGAGAATTTTGGTAGAGGTACAAAATATTTTAATATTACCGGGGTTCATCCTTGCCATTTTTCGACACAATTATGTTGTATAAGGAATGCTGAATTATCCGATAGCTTTTGTCGATTATATTTGCCCCGACTCAGTATTTATATTGACTCGCGGCGAATATTAATTAGCGGAATGATTTTATTGTTGTATTTTACCATTTTATTATGTTCTTCATATTATCACTTTTATTCTTGGTGTACAGACCAAATAAAAGTAACACTTTTCAGGTCAAAGTTTGTACACGGGAAAACTATGGGTCAATTATTGTGCTAAGACATCGCTGGATGTCCTGCGCGTCCAATATAACAATGCTTTCAGGATGTTGTTTAGGCTACCTCATTACTGTAGCGCGTCGGACATGTTTGTGAAAGCCCGTACCGACGGCTTCTTTGCAATTATACGCAAAAAAACTGCGTCGCTGCTGAGGAGAGTGAGGGACATTCAAAACAGCATCCTGAAAACTGTAGCCGAGAGCTTTGGTTCTCCGACTGTACAGCAGTTTGTGCGGAAGTTAATTTTTACTAACAATAAGTTATTTTTGTAGGTATGTTTACTAACACTACATGGCCGTTTGTCTATCCGAAATAAATATATAATATTAGTATTAACTTGTTTTGTGCCTTAAGTTTTTGCTAAATAAATGTGTTTTCTGTTTTTTGTCTTGTCGTACCTGCCTGTGGGAAACTTAACTTGCTCCGAAAACATAACATTGGTTGTTTAGATAAAGTTCTGAGGTTTCAAGTTCACACTACGCGTTTTACAGTCGATACTTAGTCAAAAACACTCCTGACATTTTATCTCGTTAAATGCCAAAAGCGAGACCTGCCTCTGACATTTTAATTTTTATTTATTTCACAAGTTTGCCGAAGCAAATAATATTTTATTGACATTTGTGTATCAAACGATTCGATAACTTAAATTTATTGCTGTTTTTATTAGTCTTTTGAATAGTTATTGGTTTTTATGTCAAATTAAATAATAATATTAACAGAATAATCTTCGGATAAAGAAAATGATTCCCCGAAGGGCTTGAGAGGGATGTTCATCCACAACTATCCAGTTTTGTTTAAGTCTCTCGTAGCTAATAGATCGCACGCACAAACGAAGAATGAAGCACATTAATCTAACGTTAGGATGAACGAGTCCTACGCCAGATCTCTCTCCGGTCATGTCGGATTGTCGTCCCATCGGACTGTGAGAGTGATGGCTCGCGCTAGTGTTTGCGCACACTTATGCATTGTATTTTCTTTCACACCGATACGATGGCTAGTTTCCTTTGAGATTGGCCGCCATTGCTGAAATTGATCAGGAGGAATATTACCTAATAGAAGTCCTGAACCATCAACCAGGCACAAATCTGCGACTTCCGGCTGCTACTAAGAAATTCGATCGGAAAACCTGAAACATAATTTTATTTGACCAGGGAATCTCGCTTGCAGACATTGGAACATCGAGTTAAATTTAAAAGAAAAAACACATCTTATTTGACCATAATTTCACTTACAAATAGAAGTCTCAAATGACTAACCAATCTGCCTAGCCTCGTCTCTATGTTGGGGTCGACTTCCAGATCAAACGGATTCAGCTGAGCATCAATATTTAACATCATCATCGTCATCACATCAGCCGAAAGACGTCCACTGCTGGACATAGGCCTCATCCAAGCGTCGCCACAACAACCGGTCCTGTGCGTCTCGCATCCATCGGCTACCCGCGACCCTCACCAGGCTATAGATCCACCTTGTGGGAGGCCTTCCAACGTTACGTCTTCCGGTGCGCGGTCGCCACTTTAGGTGTACGGACCTTGGCAAGATGGATGTTACATTTTTAGGCTTCTGACTATCCGTAACGACCGTCAAAGATCTTTAAATGTAGGTACAGCAATTCTCGGTATGTAATGCATGGTCACCCATCCACAGACCGCCCTCAGCAAGCGTCGGTTAACCTTAAAGGTCGACCCATGCGAGTTTATTATTTAGCCTCAAACAACCAAATAGTAACAAAACCAACCTCTTGTAACTCTCAGCTCCTCAAAGTACACAAGTACAAGGAAACACATCGCCATACCAACCACAACCTAACGGCCCAACTCCGACAATAAAAGAAGTATCCTCCCTGAACACACAAATCACCCTTCAGGGTACATTCAGGAGGGCATCACACATAGCGGGGCTCGGTAAATAAACATATTAGCCTTAAGTGGGGGCCCGGCCGCTGGGCCGCTGAAATTGTAGGGGCTGAGGTATGAGCTGAAGCGATCTGTTCGAGATAACATTGATTTTAAACACAATTTCTAAGATCACCTATATCTACATTGTAGCGCTTTTTGGGGTTTCGAACCTCCATATGGAAAAAGGGGAAGTTTACCTACGCCAGCCAGCCCTAATGCTTTAGTTGTGATCGGGGATTCGGTCTTGTAAGTCGTTGTTGAAATCGATAAGGGGGACTACAGCAGCCACTAATGTTATAACAGAGAAATGTTTTTTGGCATAGCTATAGTGACGTATTTTAATTTTATGCGACATACACAATTTACATCGTAAATATGAACATACTCTACAATTCAAATAATAAATATATGTGCGAAACAGGTATTATGGTTATAGTAAATTTTTTTACTAAACACCAAAACTCCTATCTTTACCTAGTCGCTTTCCTCCACTCACTTGTACCATTAACTCCTCAAGTTCTCCCAAGGCACGTTTCCTGAATGTTTAATTTTATTGAATTCCGATCGATTCTGCTTCCAGATGTTTGGTAAGTACCGACTTATCCCTTTTTACCATGTCTCTTACGAACCATATTTTGCCTGAAAACTGTTATTTATGTATTTTGGGCTAGTTATGAAGGATTTGTGAAGTATATGGGGCTGTATGTTTTCGGTTTTCTTGCAAGGAATGTGCTATATTTTATGCCCTTGAAAAAGAGTCTAAGGGGAACTTCAAAACGATGAGTACGGCAATATTTTCCCGTTTGCTTGAGACCCTGTCTGTTCCTTTGCTGTCACCGATCCGCTTGGAAGGTATGGCTTATCTTTCCCAAGTGTTGCGATTCTCTACTGCTGATTGGCTTTTATTCTTAATACGGTATTTACTTTAAGAATTCATTAATGTAAGTAGGATGAGCTCGTGGCTAAATAATAACAAATAAGTACCCGGGTCGATTTTCGAGGTTAAGCAACGCTTGTAGAGGTCGGTCTGTAGATGGTTAACCACTGATCATCTTAACATACCGAGACTCTCTCCTTTGTGCTTCGGAAAACACGTTACGCCGTTTGTCCCGGCTATAATTTGTAGATCTTTGGGACCGTGTTACTAAGTTAGTGGGTTGTGGAGGTCTGGTAGGTATACTGGTGAATGATTTGAATAGGCAGGATAAGTGTTGCGTCATTGTTTACTGTGCGCTAGTGCTTAGAATGAGATTCTAGGTCCAGTTCCAGGGTCGGTAGCCAGGAATCTAGATATATGCCAGTGGATGGCAATAGGCTCGCCCCCTTTTACTCAACTAAAGTTAATTTAATATAGGCGTGAAGTTTTGTTTTGCAGTGCTGACAAATTGGTTGAGCGGTCGATGATAATTTGGTGGCAAGGTAGTCTTATCAATACCGTCAATTATCTCACGACCTTCGTGAAACCCGACCCCCCTAATCCTTAACACCCACTTCAGAATAACGTTTGCACGTTAATTAATCCCTTGAATTACAATAATCCCGGTTAAACCTAACGGTCGATCAAACTTTTATGCAACCGGCCGCAAGTTGTTCAAACTTCGGCCAACTTCGGGTAACTTCGGGCAACTCCGGCCAAGTTTAGCCGACATCTTGTTTGATGTTGTCTACACGTAATGGTTCCGTCGATGTGGTGCGATACAGACCGCGACACGGAAATTAATTCGGCCTATGTATACACTGATAGGTAAATACGGTATGCGAGTACTCTGATCTTGAAACCGCAGCAATGTATACTAAAAGTTTTGAAAACGTCGTAATATTAAATTATGTTTGGAACTTAGATGAGATAAAACCACGTACTTCCGAATGTGGAGAGATTTGTTATTAATATGGTAATAGACACGAAGTTCGAGTTCAGTAAACTTGGCGTGTTTAATATCAACTGAAAGACTTCTGAAGGATGTAATGAATTTTTGATTTTATACGGTTTGGCGTTGAATCCTATTCCGATGATGGGATTTTAACAAAACTTTGCCACATTTAAGGTTTAGAAAACTTTGTAGCGAGTAAGTATATCTTGATATTCTTTGAAAGATTTTTGAATTAAGAATTTGACGCCAGGTATTCCTCAAACCCTACTTGAATGCCAAAGTTTGATTGGTTTTCAGGGGCTAAAGTACAGTTTGAGGAACACTAGGTTCATCTTGAAATGCCTAGTTCGAAAATCGGGGTAAATTTCTTAGTTTTGAAACGAATTATTTGTAGCGACTAATATATTTTTTGCTAACACCGAAATCATTCTGGAACACGCCTAACAAAATTCAATATCACGCCATCTATCTATTAGCCTGTTCTACCCATTGCTATTCAATAACACCTAACTTAATATCGCGCTAAGTAACTTCTTATTACCAATTTTTACACTTTCCTCAAACACACGTAGGTAACATAAATTTAACTCTACGCAAGAAAAACGAAGTTAGAACGCTAAAAGCCTGCACTTTAGATGTTAAAGCTGAAAATTGTAAAAAGATTGGTTTCCAAAAAACCTTTCCGTTAAATATTAGCGAAGCACTTTACAGGCGCATAAAGGAATTTCTCTTTTACGGCTGCTTGCATCTTGTCGGAATATTGAAGCGTTGGCGGTGGGGTGCCAGAGGTAGCGGGGCGGAGTTATAGCGGGAAATGTTCAGGGAGATTGTTGGTGACACATATGGCTGGGTATGTTTGAATAAAACGTAGAAAAAGTGTTTTGCTAAGATTAAATACTTTGGAAAGTCATTTTTAATTTATTGCGACGATGCCAAAATTTTTGTTTTTTTTTTTCATTCATCGGTGTTCTTACAGGTTTACCCCCAGGAACACAATACTATAAATAACGAATTTTAGTTAAGGCTTGTAGTTTGTATGCACGTCAGTTTTATGAACAATAAATACTTTTTCTTTCTATTTTGTTTAGGAATGTAAAGTAATTTGCTAGTATAAATTTGCAAGTCGTTAAAGTCAAGACGTTAAACATTTTAAGTGGTGTACTTTTGTTTGGGTATTGTTATTTTATTTAACTTCAAGCACCAAGGTACAAGGGGCTGGCTTTTGATTGATTTAATATTACACATATTAACAGGCCATAGCAATAAACAGATTAATTCCCATTAGTGTTAGTCTAGTGAAATAATAATCTGTGAAGTAACTAACACCGATGCCGCTCTCCTCAATTTCCAAGACGAAAATGAGTGAAAATGCACTGTCGCAAAGTATTTTAAGTAAAGTTGCAGAAGCTTATGAACTTAATAGGTAAGAGGATACTGTGAAACATTTGACGCCTGGCAGTTTTACTTCAGAAAACATTTGAAAGTAGTTTTAATTTAAGATTAATGTTAAAGAGTTTCATTTACTTGTGTTTTATGTAATGGAACATCGGTTATAGCTTTGCCCGCGACTCCGTACCCGCTTAACTCGTATTTTCCCGTTCCCGTAGCAATTTCGAGAAATCCTGTTTTACTGCTTCCCTACACTTCCCGAAGAATCTACATGCCAAATTTCAATTTCTTACGACCAAAAGTTTCGACTGTGCTTTCTTTGTCAGCCACTCTGTCACTCATTTAGTCAGTTACGAAATAATTTATATTTATTGTTTGATTGATGATTAGTGAGAATTACTTTTTTTTGAACCACACGAAATTATGTTTCGCTTTCGTCAATACCCAAGTTTAGTGTGGATATGAAACGCGTCAGAAGGCCACAAGGTGATCCGCTGGATACGAGACGCAGTGGATCATGTTTGGCGGAGGGTTATGAGCAGCAGTGGACATCTTTCGGCTGCCTCCATGATTTTGGATTTAAATACACCAGATTGTCTGAAGGAGTAAATAAAGGAGGTGCATAAATACACCAGCTATGTTGCAAGTCTAAGTCAGTTTTGGGGCAAGTTCAAAGCATCTTTTTCAATTAAACTATTTTCCAAGTCGATCTGTCAGCGAAATTTTAACTATGGAACGTGCAAGAAACTCCACGGACACTCTTACATTTAATAAATACACAGTTAAAGTATTGGCTACGATACACATTTGTAAATTCTACAATTATATACTCGTATGTTAATTGCAACCCTGCTACTCGCTCACTCTGAGACCCTCCCTTTATTTGGTCGTTAAGGCCAGGCGCAGCACTCATTGACGGTAGCTTATTGCAGCTACGTCGTCTTCTGAACTTATTAAATTACACGATATTGTTGTCTACAGCAATTTCGGTACCACCGCTGTTGGAATAAGCTCTTGTGCGGCACTAGTTAGAAAGCCTCTGTTTAGGTCGCGTCAGATAGAGGAGAATATTGCATTGTCAAGCAGGCCTTTTTTGAAAGGAGGTTTTAATATTTTTAGATGAAGCCTACATCTTGTCTAAACAAAAGATATTCAATATACGAAGTAAAAAAATTGACGTATATAACTTTAGTACCATACGTCAGTTTGTTTGTTCATGCTGGCATAATGGAACATAAGCATAATCAGCCTACAATGTTCCCACTGCTGGGACACAGGCCTCTTCTCGGTGAGAAGGAGTGGGCCGTAATCCACCACGCGGGCCGAGTGCGGGTTGGTAGATGTCACATGTCTTCGAAATTTTGGTTCTAGGACGGTTTCCTCACGATGAATTCCTTCACCGTTTTGAGAGCAGTGGTGATAAATAATTTACACAAAATAAAGCGCCTGGCTGGGTTCGAACCTACGACCTACAACTCGTAAATCGCAGCTATTACCACCGGGCCACCACTGACTGCTTTCATAATAGAGTGTGGTAGCTTAATGGCCAATAATATTTTGTATTCTTGGTCATATATTGTTAATAACTTTGCATCATCATCATCCAAAAGACGTCCACAGCTGGACATAGGCTTCCCCCAAGATGGGAGGGTGGGGTTTGCCATAATCGCCACGCTTGGCAGGCGGGTTGGCGAACGCAGTGCATTGTGTTGAGTTTTACAGAGAACGCTGCTGCCCATTCTCGGGCGAGTCCCTTAGTCGCCTCTTACGACACCCACGGGATGTGTTGGAATGGTATTATTTTTTTAAGGCACCATACGGCTCCAATTAATTTGCATACTATTGTATAAATTCAAGTTCTTCTAATTTATCAGATACATGTGTTGCTGGGGAGTTTGTTGCATCACTTCTTCTTCCCAGCTAAAACACTAGTGGCGGGCGCGCGTTTTGGGGGACTGTTTTTTTTAAAAACGTTGACACTCAAAAGCGGCACTGGCACTCATCGTAATTTAAATAAATTACTGTTGATGTTCATTTCCATTTTGAGTTTTTGGCCGTAAACAAAATCATAACTGCGAGTACCTAATACATATTATGCAAAAAATAAAATACGTAAAATAATACGCCAACCGAAACAAACGAAGCGCGGCCGTGGCATTTAATAAACTTCGACCTCACATGTGTCGATACGTAAACTTTACAACAAATGTCTGTGTCGCAGGCAATGTACGAGCTCGGTGCAAAGAGGAACTTCCTAATTATGTGGAACTTCAACAATTAGTGCTCGGAGCTCCGATAACATCGTTTTGCGATGTCTCAGGTAGTTCGTAAGTATAGTTGATATCTTTTGTTGTTGGATGTGTTCCACTGTTTTGGTGTTTTGTTGAAGTTGGAAGTAGCGGATGAGCAAATAAGAGGGGCTAGAAAAAGTAAAATTCTATCAACGGGAGCTAAAGTTAAGTAGCCTTAAATGTGTGGAGTTATGCGCTACTGTCATGTGGTCAATACCAAATATTTTGGGCTTTTGATAGTCGTAATCGCTCATACAATCTCATTTTGTTTGGTGTCAAATTAATTGTGACTTTTTCTTGGGCACTGTAAAAATATTAAAGTTTTTGAGGATTGGAAAATTGTCATTTTATTTTCGAGGATTGGAAAATGAAACACATTTTGAGTTTGTCTAACAGAACTAAAAATGATGACACATTTGAGTATCTAGACGAATAGTCATGGCGTCATGCCTTGTCAGAAATAAATCATCCGATTACGGCGGCCAACAGAGATTAACCAATTAGGCTGGAGATTTTTTCTTAACAGTAGAAGTATTTCCAGATACTTTATTTCTATGGTCCCTCCTTTTTCAAATATCGACATAATAAATACTCATGTCCGTCTGGTTTATGCACAAATATCTCAACTATGCACTTTACTTTAAATCACTGTCACCTGTAATATTTGAAGCTAAAACTTAACATTTAAGTTGTAACACTAAAACCAAGCACCTTGCTCTAAAACTAAATGTAACATCTCTTACTTAGTCGTTTTATATGTTTAAGTTCACAGGAGAAGTCGGGGCAGGATTATGTACTATTAGTGCAAGTTTTACTCTGTATAATGTTATTTGCTTGTTCTATGTTAATGTCGGTGGAATATGTTTTAGATTGCAATGTTGTTTGTTAAGTTGTAACATACAAACTTTTAGTCACGTTTTTCTGTCTTTTTATAAAATTTACAAAAATATATACTTATGTAGAACAAAAACGTTGAATATATTGGTATAAAAAGGGAGGCCTTTGCCCTACCTTGGGATAAAATAGGCTAAAAATATGAATAACCAAATGCCATGATGACATTTTGTTTGACCAATTTTGTTAACATTATAATGTGAACATGCAAGTAACATTATGATTTCCTGAGGACTTTTTTAAATTAAAAATATACAAATATTTTGTGTATAATTTTTGTCTCATTATATTCGCTATATAAGTACAAAAAAAAAATACAAAAAAACAGTACTAGTAAATTATAATCCATTGTTTTACACACAATTTCAAACTACCCTGAAGTTTATTAGTTCCAATAATCTAGTAAGTTTTCAACATCCCCGATTTCCCAAACTGCCAGCATCAGCCAAGTAAACCCGGTAGTCGGAATTGTATATTAATAATGAAAGTTTTCCTGCGACACAGTTGCCAGTCTTATTTGCTTACATAATTAGTGCTTGGGGCTAGGAGTGTAGGATCGTGTGGAGCCAGCCTAGAGGTAGTTCTGTTAGTGCTTGTGAAAATGGGAGGAAATAAAGCAGGCGATATACTATCAAATTAAATGTGTGAGCTTTGTATGGAACTGTGTGTTGATTCTAACCGTTAGGGAAACTTAATGAAAGATAAGGAACTCGGAGTCTGGATTTGTGCCTGCCTAGTTAAATTCGTCATTTTGCACGATATTTGTCCAATGTTTATTAAAATATATTTTATCGTTTTTGTTTGGTAACTGCCATAAAAATCGACTTTCTTTTCCAGGTGGACACTGGGTACAATTTTCCTTTCCGGTACAGCTTGGGTCAAACACCTCACTCCCCCCGCTGACCCAAGGTGGTCCGCAGGTGCGGGCTACTAGCCGGAAATTATGGAAGTCGCATGGTCGGTGAGAGATGGAACACCGGGGTGGTTTTAGTCAGTAAGAGTCTCAGATAGACCACTCCACCCGTCCCAGGGAGGATCCATGAGGATTTCCCCCCGTTAAAAAAAGGCTTACGTTTTGCAGAAGGCTGCGGTAGGTAGAGTTAATGAATATGTCAACCAAGCGTGGTGATTGTGGCAAGATCTCTGACTGGCTGAAGCTCTGATCGAGAACGGAGCACAAGGCTTTGTAAATCATTATGATTAAAAAATTAGCCTGTCTGCCAGTCTACCCGGATGTAAATCATTACCAGTATTTTACATGGAGCGACTGCCAATCTGTCCTCCACAACGACAACAACAACAAAAACAACAACCGCAAAATAACAACAACTGCAGTCTGACTACAACAAGACTGGTGCCGGATTTTCAGGCTTCTTACTATCCGTGAGGACTGTCAAAGATCTACAAATGACAGCCGGAGCCAAAGGCACGTGTTTTCCGAGGCACGGAATCATAAAAAACACTTCGATTAATTCCCATTTAACACAACACTATTTTCCAACAATATTTTCCCATGCACAAATTATTATTGAAAATAAATACTTTTTCTGTTTTGTTAACACTGAAATACCACTTAATGGATGCTTCTATTTATCAGCGTACGAATATTATTCCCGAATGAATATAAGTAAATCCTTTTGTATATTTTACATGCTGTTCAAATTCATGTTGCTTGTTGAATGTAAAATGTTTCTCTTTTATAGTTTTGTGAAATTCTGATTAAAATGTTGGCTTGAAATACTTATAGGTAAATACTATTATATGGTATTACTAGCTTCTGCAAGCGGCTTCGCCTGTGTGATCCCTAGGGCACATACTCCCGGCATTTATATAATCTATGTGTTATTCCGGACTATAATCTACCTCTGCGTCAAATTTCATGAAGATCCTTTTATGCTTTCTGACGTGAAAGAGTAACAAACATCCATTAATCCACACAAACTTTCGCATATTATAATTTTAATATTATGTTAAGTAGGATTTATTTGTTTGCTTTATTTATTATTTACTTTATTGTACACCTCATAAAAGTCACCGGAAAAACCGTTTATAAAAACAAGTGTACCTACAATGGGCGGTCTTATCGCACAGGGCAATCTCTTACAGATAACCTTTGGATGGACTGAACGAAAGAAGTTAGATTCAGTTGTTTATTTGCTTTGCTCTACTTCGTATTCACGTTTTACGTTTTATGTACTTAGTTTGCCTATCTATACTAATATTGTAAGCTGAAGAGTTTGTTTGGTTGGTTGAATGCGCTAATGTCAGCAATTTGTTATTGCTGGAAAGCCCATTTATCGAGGAAGGCTATAGGCTATATAACATCACGCTGCCACCAATAGGAGCGGAGTATTCATGAAAATGTGACGTAGGTCAGCTAGTTAATAATAGACTAGATGGTCTAGCGGTGCATTACTGCTGAGTGTGATGTTATGCAATCAATTCCCAGGTCGTGCAAAACAGGCTTGCTGTGAAGATGTACACAGATCTTAGACATTGTGTTTTTCGCATAATATGGAACAAAATATATCTAGTAAGTATGAATTAGATGAATACTTACTTATGTAATAAGAAGATTTAAGAAGTACCGTGTTATTTTTTTTTTTTTACTATTGACAGGCACGCGCTTGACCACCATCTCACCTGATGGTAAGCGATGATGTGGTCAAAGATGGAGCACGGTTGTCTAGATGTAACCTATTCACTCTTGACTTAAAGACTTCCAGGTTGTAGCTATCAGGAAACAGAGACTCCAGCAGGGAATTCCACTCCTTAGCTGTACGTGATAGATTATTCAAAATAAATTGTCCAAATATTGCTTAAATACGTGTGTGTCTCATTTGAAAACACTTACTTACGCTGTCAAAAAATACCCACAGCAAATGTGTTATATGACTATAATTTTATCATTGTTATTTATAGGATAGAATTTTAGGTTAAGTTATGAAATTAATATGATTTTCGAACTATTTACATGTTTTTACATGTTTAAAACATAAAGAAAAATAAATTATGATTTACCAACGTAATTAGAAATAAAACTTAGTAGCTTTGTATTAACTTTTATCAAACACGTGTTCGCCCCACTTGTTTACTCCTTACTATAAAAGGACATGTAACGGCCGGAGCCGGTCACTTCTCGATCGGCCGCCGAACAGTACGGAGCTCCGAGTTTGTACAAAATAAAAGTTAAGTATATTTGAGATTGTTATTATGTTGTCTTTATTACTTGTGATTATTATGTTGTCAAATTAAGGTTTATGTAAATAATTAATTAATGTATAATTATGAATTTAAAAAAAAAACAATGTATTTACTCCCGTCTTTTATTTCTTTTTTTTTTATTATTATTCCAATTTTAAACAACATCATGAATATCTAATGAAAATATCAGTTCTACTAAGTACTACCTTTACTGTTAATATTGGGGTCTTTTATTTGATCAACAAAAAATAGATTAATACTATTTATAAACATATGTATCTTATGTATTTATTTAGGAACGGGTATATGAGCATAGTATATGTGTTGTAACCACCTACCAAATGGATATAACTTAAAATATATGTTTAAAACTATTATATGCGAATAAGTTATTGCTATTGTTTTGATTTTTTTTAAATAAATTATAAAAATGTTATTATCAGAAGTGGGATTCGAACTAATGACTATTGTGTTTCCAGAATTTGTGAGCGTCGTTTCGCAATGGATCCTACGGTTATTGAAAGCCTACTGAAGACAATTCAAACTGCATTAACGGATAAACGCCGGGGCGATGATGTCATACTACCACCCTTCGATCCAGAAAAAAATGAAAATGGCGCTGAAAGCTGGTGCCGATCCATCAACTCCATTGCAGTGGACATGGGATGGAGTGATATTACAACAGTTGCTAAGGCAGGTAAAGCCCTAAAGGGTTCTGCATTACTATGGTACGAGACTTGGGACCCTGAAGAGGGTAGAACATGGGAAGTTTTTAAGACTACTTTGACTGACTTATACCCGGAAAAACGCAATCTTTCTGAAAAACTATCAAGAGCAGTGTTATTGACATCCGAAAACACAGACTCCTACTGCGAGTACGCTAGGGAAAAATTAAGACTATTCAAACAAACAAAAATAGCATTTACTGAAGTACAGCTAGTAGAACTTATTTGTGGGGGAATACACGATACTACTGTTAAAATGGCCGCACATAATAGTCGTGTTACTACTACTGCCGAATTAATCTCGTTATTCACCACCTACGCCAAAATACCCAAAAAGCGACCTTTAGATCACAAGGCTGACAAAACGGACTTGCACACTGCTAGTAGTCATAAACGACCCAAAATTGAAGAAAAACGTTGTTTCCTTTGCAACAAAATAGGCCACACTCGTGCTCAATGTTTCTATAACCCAAATCGGGAAACCAATCAACATAAAGCTTCTACATCTACTCATCCACCCATTCAATGTACCTATTGTAAAAAGATAGGGCATGCTGAAAATGTATGTTTTTTTAAGCAGCGAGCTAGTATCTCTAAAAATAATTCAACAGAAAATAATAAAAATGATGTAAACTGTTTTACTAAAACTGAGAATCTCAAATTAACGAAGATTGACATTAAGGACGTGACTTTAGAAGCTCTAATCGATACCGGTGCCACGTGTAGTATCATTAAAGACTCTATAGCCAAACAATTAGGATGTAAACTAGATCCCCATTTCACCACACTTTGTGGTATTGGAAATGGTACCTTGCACATTTTTGGTAAAATTACTGTACCCGTAAAAATTAATGAAATCTGTATTGAAATAGAATTTAAGATAGCTAGAGATAGTGAATTCCATTACGACTGTTTAATAGGCCGTGACATTGTACAATATTCCGATATTTCTGTTGTTATGGATTCCATGGGTTGTAGGGTAACTCGTAGAGCAACTCCATTACTGACTGACTTTGTTAACTATACGGAAACCAGAACTAATGAATTAGGATTACTGGACAACTTGATTAACCATTTAGACCTGGACCTGCAGACTAAAATAAAATTAGTTTTTGATAAATTTCCATCTGTCATACCCTCTGAACACAACATTGGGACTGTCAAAACTGGTTCATTACAACTACGTCTAAAACGAGATGAGATTATACATTACAGACCTTATAGACTAGCACCCATTGAGAGAGAAAAAGTCAATGAAATTTGCAAAGATCTTTTAAATAAAAATATAATCAGAGAAAGCAATTCCCCCTATGCTAGCCCTGTTTTACTTGTCAAGAAGAAAGATGGTTCTGACCGTATGTGTGTAGATTTTAGAGCCCTCAATAAAATTATTGAAAAGGAAAGATATCCTCTCCCATTGATTGAGGACCAACTTGATAGATTAGGTAACTCTAAATTATATATTTCAATAGATATGAAAAGTGGGTTCCATCAGATTCCCATGTCTGAAGACTCCATCAAATATACTGCTTTTGTCACCCCAGATAACCATTACGAATTTATAAAAATGCCTTTTGGCATATGTAATGGTCCATCTGTATTTCAAAAAGCTATAAGCAAAGCTGTCCAGCACTTAAAATTTTTATTAGTATACATTGATGATTTGTTGATTCCCTTTAAAACCGAAACTGAAGGTTTAAAATATTTAGAACTTACTTTAAATGCTCTTAGTGAAGCTGTTTTTACAATAAATTTAAAGAAATGTAAAATTTTTGTTAATGAAATAGAGTATCTGGGTCGTCATGTTTCTGAAGAAGGAATAAGACCAAGTCAGAGCAAAATCACTGCCTTAACTAATTCTCCAACTCCTACATCTATCAAGGAAGTACGACAATTCATGGGATTAGCTAGTTATTTTCGTAGGTTTATACCAGAGTTTGCTTCAAAAACCGCCAGTATCACCAAATTAACAAAGAAAGACCAAAAGTGGGAATGGGGCGAGGATCAGGAAAGAGCTAAAGAATATGTGATAAAATGCTTAATATCAAAACCCCTTTTAACTGTATTTAATCCTAAATTACCAACCGAGTTACACACAGACGCCAGCTCTATAGGGTATGGAGCCATATTACTCCAAAAAATTAATGATCAAAACCGAGTGGTAGCGTACTTTAGCAAACGTACTACCCCTACTGAATCCAAATACTGTTCATACGATTTGGAAACATTAGCTATTTATAATGCCCTTAAACATTTTAGAGTATATTTGTTAGGAATAAACTTTACTATAGTGACAGACTGCAACTCTATCAAATCCACTATGTCAAAAAAAGATTTGTCTCCTCGTGTAGCTAGATGGTGGACCTTTATGCAAGACTTTCAGTTCCAAATTTCATATAAAAAGGGATCGTTTGTTCAACATGTTGATTACTTAAGTCGCAATCCGGTATCTGTAAAACATTCTGTTAATATCATTGAAAATTTAAATGATCCACCATCATGGTTAAAAATTGCCCAGCAAAATGATCATGAAACTCAAGACTTATTAAACAAAGTTCAAACCGGTGATATTGATGCCAATCAGTATGTAATTATTAACGACCTATTACATTATAGACCCGACCCTGACGATGTACCAAAATTATATGTTCCCAAGGGATATAGGCTGAGTATGCTACGACTCTATCATGACGAGAATTGTCACGTAGGTTATGATAAAACACTCAATAAACTTAAAGAACATTTTTGGTTCCCCAGCATAGCAGCTTTTACAAAAAAATATATTTCTCATTGTTTAATTTGCACTTCTCGGAAAGGTCATTCGGGACCTAAACAAGGTCTGCTCCACCCCTTAGTAAAAAGTATACCCTTTCATACTTTGCATCTTGATTGTACTGGACCTTTTCGACAAACGGAGGATGGATATAAGCACATTTTATTAGTTGTAGATGGATTCACAAAGTTTTGTATCCTAAAACCCCTTAAAAATTTAGGAGGACAGGAATTAGTATTTATTTTACGTGAGACTATAACATTATTTGGCACTCCTTCTCTGGTAATCACAGACAGAGGAACAAACTTTTCTTCAAACAATGTACAATCTCTATTTAGAGAATTGCAAATTCAACACCACATGATATCTACCGGTACAACTCGCAGTAATGGCCAAGTCGAACGTTATGTGGCGACAGTTATAAACATGCTAACTACGACAATCAATGAACTTACAGAATGGCCAAACGCTCTTTGGAACGTACAGCAATCCCTTAATACCACCGTTCAAAAAACTACAGGATTTTCGCCGGTGAGGCTATTGATAGGTAGAGACGGAAATATACCTCCCATACAAGCTCGTTTAGATGACGTGACAGATGAATCTAATCAACCCCATATTGACGTAAATAGTGACCGTGACTTAGCGAGACAAAGACTTAGTGAAAGCGCTGTTAAATTTAAAGACCGGTTTGACAATACTAGACGAAATAATAAAACTTTTTCTACTGGCGATACCGTTTACGTTAGCCAAGACCATAGACGCCATGACAAACTTGCCCCCAAATTTAAAGGTCCATATGAAATAATAGAAGTACTAGAAAATGACAGATTTAGGCTACGGGGTCAAAATAATATTAGGGCGATTACAGTAGCTAAAGAGAAACTACGAGCCTGGCCAGGCGAATGGCTAGAGCAAAATATCCCTTTTGAGGAATCTTTGTAGAACCGTGATAGATTACTATTTTAAGATATTATGATTGTTAATTTTGCATGTTTTTATATTTTAATATAAAATAAAGAAATAAAACTGTTGTATTGTATACAAATATTTTGTGTTGTGGTTATGATTGTATATTAAGATAAAATAAAGCATTTTGTAAAGACACACACATATTTAATTTACCGCTTTACCGCTGGTCGGCTTCTGACCAGATATTAACCTGAATATCATACTGCGGCGGGTGATAGGGTTAATATGTCATGGTTAGAAGTCACAAAAAAAAAAAAAAAAAACCGCTGGTCGATCTTTGCCCTGATACTTCACTGAAATTCACACTGCAGCGGGTGATAGGTGCTTGTATGTCAAGGCCAAAGATCAAAAATAAAAAACTGCTGGTTAAATACACGTTAATGCAGCAGGTGCTACATAAAATAAGTTATTATGTATACTCAGTAAAAATGGGTACTTCGAGAACGAAGTACTGGTCAGTCTGGCCGTGATAGATTATTCAAAATAAATTGTCCAAATATTGCTTAAATACGTGTGTGTCTCATTTGAAAACACTTACTTACGCTGTCAAAAAATACCCACAGCAAATGTGTTATATGACTATAATTTTATCATTGTTATTTATAGGATAGAATTTTAGGTTAAGTTATGAAATTAATATGATTTTCGAACTATTTACATGTTTTTACATGTTTAAAACATAAAGAAAAATAAATTATGATTTACCAACGTAATTAGAAATAAAACTTAGTAGCTTTGTATTAACTTTTATCAAACACGTGTTCGCCCCACTTGTTTACTCCTTACTATAAAAGGACATGTAACGGCCGGAGCCGGTCACTTCTCGATCGGCCGCCGAACAGTACGGAGCTCCGAGTTTGTACAAAATAAAAGTTAAGTATATTTGAGATTGTTATTATGTTGTCTTTATTACTTGTGATTATTATGTTGTCAAATTAAGGTTTATGTAAATAATTAATTAATGTATAATTATGAATTTAAAAAAAAAACAATGTATTTACTCCCGTCTTTTATTTCTTTTTTTTTTATTATTATTCCAATTTTAAACAACATCATGAATATCTAATGAAAATATCAGTTCTACTAAGTACTACCTTTACTGTTAATATTGGGGTCTTTTATTTGATCAACAAAAAATAGATTAATACTATTTATAAACATATGTATCTTATGTATTTATTTAGGAACGGGTATATGAGCATAGTATATGTGTTGTAACCACCTACCAAATGGATATAACTTAAAATATATGTTTAAAACTATTATATGCGAATAAGTTATTGCTATTGTTTTGATTTTTTTTTAATAAATTATAAAAATGTTATTATACGCATTATGAACCAGTTAATGGGTTGTGGACGTCTAGTAGGCAGCCGCTCCACGTAAAATACTGGTATTCAGGTGAATCCGGTTTGACTGGAAACCGATCCTTATTAAGTGAGGAAAAGGCTAGGCAGACGATTAATTAAATGTCAAAATAAAACAGACAGAAAATCCGTCCTTTTCCGCACATTGAAGTCGAGTAAATAATTATAATTTGGTAGAATACAGTTTACAAATCGGCTTTTGGAATGTGGCAGCCCTGAAAGGGATTACAGGGTTCGCTGATCACCCGTAAGCCTTTAGTTACACCGATATGCTGTTAACCAACACTTCGAAGCGTAAGTTTGTGTGTGAACACACACAACACATGTTTCTGAGCTTGTGTGCAATGATGATATTGGGAAGTCTACGTGGGTGTAAGTTGTGGGGGGGTGCGTGTGCGTGTAATTGGATTTTAGTGTAAGTAATCGTGTTCTGTTTATTTCGCTTTGATTGATTTGTTTAGGGAATTATGGGTAGTAACGTTTCTTGTCAGATAGGCTTTGAGGTTGAACGTCAATTTATAGGTATAATGTATACTTTAATTTATGAGAGATGACTTTTCCGAAAAAAAAAACACTAATGGTCCCTCAGATCCCTCTGATCCCTCAGATCCCTCTGCATGCTTTTTACTATTATGAATGATCCTTGGGCTCCTGACTATCTTAAACAATATTTTAAAGTATTGGGCAGTTCTCATAGACTTAACCTTCGAGCATCCAAAAATTTCATTCTACATATTCCTCCTCACCGCACCGGGTTTTTGTCTAATTCTTATGCCATTACCACCATTAAACTCTGGAATATGCTACCCCTTGACATCAAGAAGGCTGAATCTAAATTTTCCTTTAAACGTAAAATCCGAACACTACCTGAAAGCCTGATTCTTAGTTTGGTCTTCGTCATTATTATTATGAGTTCTCTTAATCAGAAAGATAATTATAAACCATCATATTTATTAGTTTATTATTTTAACAATATATGTGTATTTTATTGGTAATATATATTTCGTTTATTCATTTACTTGTATTATATATGTTATTTCTTTGTATATTTATTTTTTCCGAAAAATATTCTATTTTATATTTTATTTATTTGCTGTACACCTACCACAGTGTGTTTCTTTTTAACCCAAAGGTTGACTGGTAGAGAATGCCTTGTTGCATTAAGTCCGCCTATGTACCACTATTGTACATGAAGTTTAAATAAATAAATAAATAATGGTTTTTTATGTATGGAGGCACATGCAGGTTTCTTTAGGAATGGATAGAAAGAAGATTCTTTGCCAGGAACTATACCAAACTAAATCTGTTCATTCATGCCGTACGGATGGAAATAACAATGACAGACGAAAATTTGATAGTTTTAGTGCAGAAATATCCTTGTCTTTATGACATGGAGTCGGCGGAATACAGTGACCAACACCGTAAAGAGAATGCTTGGGAATAAATAGGGAAAATAATAAATCTCAGGGGTAAGTATTTTTATGAATTCGATTTATTTTTAAAATTTGTAGGTAAACACACATATTAAAGAGAAATGTATTTATTATTCTAATATACATATACATATTATTTATGCTAGACGCAGTCGTAAGACTATTTACTTCCCTAGGTCAAGATATAGTAATTGATAGTCCAATCTATTACTGCAATACTGATAAACGCGTAACTTTTAGTTTATCATGTCCTATGTACCCTCTCGTACTGCCAAGTTAGACTTTCAATATCGGTATTAAAATATCTTTTAAAATTTTCTCTAACCACAATCGCACTCATGTTATTATCATTTCCTACGATTGGCATTAATTCCTGCAGAGACCGTTCTACGTTAGGTGTTGACGCATTATTATGTGATGTTCTAGGTTGACGTCCTCTTTTGTTCAAAAAGTTATGTAAACTAATGGTAGCTAAAACTACTTTTATTAATTGGTTAGGCTCTAAACGAATTCTTCTGGAATATATGTCGAACCTCTGCGTCAAAATTCCGTAAGCACTCTCCACTATCCTTCTAGCACGGCTAAGTCTATAATTATATATTTTGATTTCATCGTTATTGCGTGCTTGCTCAGCTGGATAGGCGCATGAGATTGTAATCCAAGGGAAACGCCTCATCACCTACGAATACATGTGGCATAGAATCAGCAGTACCAGGTAAACATTTTACTGGGGGTATGTTCAGTGTACCATTCATAAACTTTCTCCCAAATTGAGAGTTTGAGAAAATTCCTGCATCACTATTTTTACCGTAGGAACCAACATCCACAATAACAACATTATTTTCTGCATCTACAACTGCTAGTAGTACTACACTGAAAGTTTTTTTGTAATTAAAAAACATGCTACCACTATTTTGAGGTGCTTGGCACACAACATGTTTCCCATCGATTACGCCGACGCAATTAGGAAAGTTCCAAATTGTTGCAAATTTGTCTTCTATTGCTTTCCAATCTTCTGTAGTTGGTACCTGTACTACTATCGGCGATAATATATCCCATAATGCTTGACTTGTTTCCAATACAATTTGACGAGCTGTTTCCTTCCCCATTCGATAATCATATGCTATTGATTTCAGACCGTTTCCATAAAATAAATACCTGCAAGAAAATTAGAGTGTCTTGTGTCTTAACAATCATATAAATGTGCCTACTTGCCTACAATTTTATTTTCTTATTTTCAGTTGAAATTTAAAAAAAAAGTGGACCAGAATTAGAGAAAACTATAGGAAGGCTTTAAAAAAAAAGACAAACTTCCAGGAGTGGCTCTGCGGCAACAGTGACTCGTCCTAAAAAATATGAAAACATTCTTTCATTTTTAAATAAAAATTATAAGGACAGAGCCACAGTTACAAACTTATCATCAACGTCTCCACCACAAGCACAAGACTTAACAGATAATGAGAGTCAGTCAACTGAAACTACAGCTTATGATTCAAGTACACATCAAACAAACAATCGTAGTAGATCAAGCGAGTCATATACAGGAGAACAAAGTCTAGCAAAAGTATTAGATAATTATTTAAAGAGCAATAAGGCCAAGGAAAATAATGATCCCATAACAAAGTTTTTTTTAAGTATCACACAAACGGTCAAAACATTACCTTTAGAGATACAACTGGAAGTGAAGAAAAAAATGTTTGAAATTGTAAGTGATGCGGATTCTGCCTTACTTCGTACTTATCACCTAGTACTCCTCATTTTTCAAGCTATTGTTATACTAGTAATATAGCGAGTACAACGAAGTCGTCTATGGGGTATGCATCAACTGCAACGACGTCTTCTGCGAGATATACACCAACTACAACGACGTCGTTGGAAGGGTATACATCAACTGCAACGACGTCTTCTGCGAGATATACACCAACTATAACGACGTCGTTGGAAGGGTATACACCAACTACAAGGACGTCGTTGGAAGGGTATACATCAACTGCAACGACGTCTTCTGCGAGATATACACCAACTATAACGACGTCATTGGAAGGGTATACACAAACTACAGCCACGTTGTCGTCGACATACAATGAACAGTTTGATGATTCTATCTACTAAGAAAATGGCAAAATTATGTGTTAATCTACATCAAACACTTATTTGATATTGAAGTTGTGATTATTAAATTATTGTTGTTGTTTCCCATGGATGATTAAACTTGTGATATTTTTATTTGAGGAGAAAAGCGTTTACTTATGGTAGTTGTGATTATAAAGAAAAAGTTGTTAATTGTTTCTCAGATTTGATTAAAGGATTAATTAATAATAGTGTATTTAACTTACTTTAGACAAAAACACAATCTTTGTTTCACTGAGATGCACTTCCGGAACTTTGTGTTTTGCTTTTGAAGAGTAGGCTGCAGTAGGTCAACTAATTCATTAAAATCATTTAAAGTCATTCCATAATAATCTACGAAACTATCTGGATATGTTACTAAATCCGGAAAATGCGTAACATATTGTCCATGAACCGCTCTCTGCTTCCAAAAAGGATGAACCCAGTATCTCCGTTTTATTTTGCGAATGCGTTTCTTTTTATTATTATGATTTTGCATTTCTTGCAAAATACACGCTAGAATCACTGCTCTCTCTTCCGTGGTCCTATCCATCTCGCGCTTAAAACTAAACTGATCATGAAAGAACGCGGCAGTATGCCACCCATGCTGCAGCATGCTGACTCGTGCGATCGCCTTTTTTGTCTGTGGAATGCAACAGCGCGCTTTCGCATGCGGCAGCATACTGCAGCACGTGGTAGCACAGGCGGAACAAATACGATTCCGTGCTGCCAGATGAGGTCCAAACCTTATTCAACACAGCAGAATAATATTATGGAATATTAAGTTATTTAAGTATGTGAAGTGAAAACTGCCTTTATGATTTCACGGTAACTGTATTCCAGGTTTCTCATCTCAATTTTAACGCGTCTAGGATTTACTCGTATTAAAGATTTAAAAGAAAAGTTATGATAATAAAATAGACACCTCAAGCTAAACATTAATATTCATTCCTGCTTCCTGAGCAGTGACTTGAAAAAATAAGTGGTATTCATGGAACGCTTCAAATAATGTAAGAAATTTAGTATATTGTAGTCAAATGTTAAATAACTGGAAATTATATTAATTGTTAGGTTACGAAAACAATGGCGAACTTTACAAAAGTGAGGTTAGCGTTAATAACGACCCATACTTGCGTTGTTTGACACCAATACCTTTAGAACGTCTTTAAAAGAGAAGGTACTGCCTAACTCAATAAGCTTTAGTTAAATCCTATATTACAGGTTAAACCTAGATAGCGGATTTGTTTGACACGTTTTGTCTCTCGTGTTACTAAATTCTCGACAAACTCTATTTTATAACCTATGTCTGCAATAATATTCAATATGTCGCCTTAAGTGGTATAAAACACTTCCTTGCAATAACTATACAACAATAAGTGTTAAAAGTAGTTGGCGAACACTTTTATAAAAACTTGGGTATCATAGAAAGGTTACAGCTATAACGCCTAAAGTATACTCGCTGCTAGTAGCACCATTATAACTCTCAAAACCGTATTACGTCGTCCATTAAAGTTTTAGTGCCGTGATTGGTGCTAAAACTTGTTTGTTAACTCTGCTATATCGTCTTTAGTTATAACTGAGATAATTATATCCCTGTTATATTACTTAAAGTCATAAAAATCTGACACCAAAATGTTATTTGGGTATCTTATTAACATCACACGTCAGCAATAAACAAAAAATAAGACACCTTTTTAACTCCGACGGCAAAAAAAAAACAAATTTCGCAACACCCACCACAAAATCACCTACTAACAACCAACTTCTAAATAACCCAAATCATAGAGAATGTGCAACTACACTAGCGGGATTCTCACATTCCCCACTTGACATAGAACTAACACCAATTTGTGACACACGGCGTGACAAGAGCAAAATGTCTCCAGGTTACACCTTTATGATGGCTGGGAAAAAACTTCGCAAGGCCAACCACAAAATTCCAACTCCTAAATACCCCACCTCATGGGGAACTAGCAACTACACTAGTGAGTCCCCTGCCCCCCCTTGACCTGGAACTAACACCAATTTGTTACACACGGTGAGACAAGTGCAAACTGTCTCCGGAGCGCATCAAAGTTGACTAAGGTCTTAATTAGCCGACCAAGTTCGATAGCCTACTTGTACCAGGTCAGCAGTACTTGGACCATCTTAATTAAAATTTAGCTACACTTCGGCAATGAATATAAGTTGGGGCGGCAACTGTTTCAGATGGGCCAGTTCTTCGTAGTTTTGTTGGCGTGGCGAATTCTGGGAAAATGGCTTGGGTATGGAAAGGTTGTGGTATTTTTTCGTGGAATATGATGAGGTATGTTATGGATTGATTAACTTTTCTTCAATTTTTATTTGTACCTGGATAAAAATCCTTCAAAAAAAACAAAAAGAAAAAAAAAAATGGCTACCTAGGGATAGTATAAACTTTCAAAGAGAACATTAAGTTACGCATTTCTTGCTTCGGCGAAAGGTTTTTTTTTCTGTGTACATTGAACTCATCATCATTTCAGTCAGAAAGCTACCGCTGTTGGACATGAACCTCCCCAAGTGTCGCCACATCGACTAGTTCTGTGAGTCTCTTATTCAGCAGATTCTCGCGGCATTCACCACTAGGTCATAGTTCCACCTTGTGGGAGGCCTTCCAACGCTGCGTCTTCTAGTACCTACTGAAATTCTGATTTAACGTAGGTTCAAAAGAGCTTTTTCATAACTATTTCATAACTTGTTTCTTGCAAACGCATTTTCATTATTGCTTTCTCTCCTTCGTGATTCTAGATCAATACATAATGTATGTAGAGCAAAGAAAAGGCGGGACCGTCTAATTTCCATAAACACATAGCAATCAGTTGTATCGGACAACAACGGAACACAGTATGTTAATTTAATCAAATAAACTTTTATTAGCAGGAATGTGTTAGATCTTGGCCATACATTTTCAATTTAAAATTCGAATGAAGCACTATGCTAAGTGCAATTCTGGCTGACAATAAAAATAAAGTTTTTTTTTACTAGGAAAGATTTAAAACAGACGGAGACTTAGAGTTACTTTTGCATTTACGTGTTTCCGAACTGATGAGCTTTGAAGCTCTATGAAGCTTACTTTACCATTATATTGCCAGATGACAGCTTTAGTGTACTTGAATACATCTTCTTAAAACTAGTCAAATGTTAAACATTTCGCATATATGTCTTCTATAGGTCATATTTATAATTCCTTGTTGGAGAGCCCAAAGTACCCTTACACCACCTTTGAGGTCCTAATTAATGCCACTGATGCTGATATAAACGTGGCCACCTACTGAGCACAAACTGTTTAAGGGTCACTATCGACTCGTAAAGCAGAAGAAGATGATAATCATCAACTAAAATACTCACAGCTAGTGATAAACCTCTGCTAAGTGTTACTATACCCACCGGTCTTCTGCGACCCGCTTCCATTGGACTCTCGTTTCCGTACTATTTTCAAGGAATACTATATTGATTCTAGCTGAGGACCTCGAGGCTAAAAGACGCACGGGTCGATCTTCAAGGTTAAGCAACGCTTCCCAAAGTTGGTCTGTGGATGGCTGACCATCTTAACATACCGAATTTCCTCCGTATCTCGGAAAAGCCAGTAAATCTGACTGCAGTTTTGCCAGGAACTGCCGTATTACCCAGTTAATAGGTTGTCGAGGTCTGGTAGGCAGTCGCTCCACGTAAAATACTCGTATTCCGCTTTGACTGGAAGCCGACCCCAATATAGTTGGGAAAAGGCTAGGCAGATGATGACAACCCTGATTCTAGCTACACCAGCTTAAGCCATTGGGTACTCCGTAGAAGTTCAGACGCATTCACCTTCCGATATAATCCTTCATCTAAGCAGAAAAGGCGTGTCCGTCTCATTTCCATATACACAGCTACTCCGTGGTATCGGACAAGGGTGGGCGTGTTGTGTAACCAGCTTATGTAAAGCTTATCGTACCTAGGGACTGTACTGATGGGTTTTATGGTGGGCCAACAAATCATGTTATGCTGCGTACAAGATTGATAAGAATAAAATGCCTGGAACATGCAAATTGCGGTTCAGGAAACAGGATGTATCAAGAATATTTCAAGATTATTTGGTCTTTGTATTCTTTTTATCAACTTGTAGACATACGACTGTTTTCTTGCCAGGGTTGCGAAAGGGACACCGCGGCCCTGGAACGAAAAAACATTGGGAGGGACACACCCACGCGGGAGACGTAAAAAAAAGATATTTTTTGCAATGCCACTTCTTCATCCCGCTATAACACTTAAAAGTGTTGTTTTTTCTAACATTTTGACGTAAAAAAAGTGCTAGTTCTCAGCTTAATTTGATTAAATCAATTAAATGTCTAATGATTTTCAGTTAATCATAATAAACTTGATACTGATCGGCTCGAGTTGTCTTGAAATTTTCCATTGCCGAATCTCGTCTTTCGCATAAAATCTACAATGTCTTGTTCCGTATCCCCTTTAGTCCGGTTCAGTAGTTGACAACCCTCTAGGGTTGAAACTGCGAGTGGCCATCGAAAAAAAACAAAAAAAAATTCCGTATCCCCAAAGTAAGAACACCGTTTACTATTTTTTTTTTAATACTGACTAGGCTAGGGTTTTAATATAATTGTGTAGAATAATGTAACATTTGCGTTTTTTTTTCTGTGCACAAAAATATCTTTTTTTTTAATATTTTGTTTACATTCATCATCTGCCTAGCCTTTTCCCAACTATATTGGGGTCAGCTTCCAGTCGAACCGGATTCAGCTGAACACCAGTATTTTAAGTGAAGCGGCTGCCTACCAGACCTCCACAACCCATTAAATGGGTAACACGGTATTTCTTGGCAAGACTGGAGTCAGATTTACTGGCTTCTGACAATCCGTTACGACTGCCAAAGTTCTACAAATGACAGCCGGTACCAACTGCTTAACGTGCTTTCCGAGGCACGGAGGAAACTCATTATGTTAAGATGGTCCACCCATCCACAGACCAACCTTGGCAAGCGTTGCTTAACCTTGAAGATCGACCTGTGCGGCTGTTATTCTTCAGCCACGAGCTCCTCTATTATTATCCTCAATATTTTGTTTACATTGTGTGTATTACTATCTACTGTCTATCCGATTAAAGGCAAAGTTAAAGGAGGGTTACGATTTTGCCAGGTATGAGTACGTAATTATGGGTAAAGTAAAATGTAAGGTACACTTACTTCTTAAATCGAAAACAGTGTTTAACCGTAGAATCCCCAGTCCTTCAGAGCCGTATGTATCTCGGTATCTTATCAAAGGTTACGCAAGCGGTCATAGCCCGTAATCTAGCCTTGTTACCTAACTCCGGTTATGTCAGTTACCTACCCGTAGTGTAGGGAGAGCTTGTTAGAGCTCCAATTTTAGCACTGTAGGTAGTGTTTTTTATTAATTCCCAATGTTTATTAAATTTACAGCGTTTACTCGCCCCAAGGGAATTAAAATGGGTATTTATCGTTGGCAAATAATACCGTCATAGACTACAAGTATAGGGAAACTCTGAAAACTATAGATTTTTAGTAAACACATTAAAAAAATATATATTTAAAGTACCTACAAATTTGTACGGAACCCTCGGTGGGCGAGTCCGACTCGCACTTGGCCGGTTTTTTAGGGTTCATAAAAAACCGGCCTCTTTGAAATATTAGTAAAGATTTTTTTTACATATATTTATTCCTTATAAAGTCTACGATGGAGCGAGCTTACCCAGAAGGAGCCTGTTCACTCTAACTTTGAAGAGATTAGGGTTGTAAGCGTTATAATTTCAGTTTCTAATGTTTATTTGTTTTACTTTAGAAAAAGCTCGCAAAGCGTCGCACGGTTTCAAAGTTCTCAGAGCATTTATGTAGTAAAAATATACATTAAACTTAAACTACGAAAATTTACATTTAAATGTTTAAAATTCTCAGTATTTCATTTGTTTCACGACAAATTGAAATTGAAGTTATGTCATCTGTTTTGCCTTTTCCCGACATATTTATATTCTACAAAACATATCTACGAGGAAAAATAAACGGTACAACGATGGCCATAACATCTAAAATTGCCTGACATTTAATTTTCACAACAGTAAATATATTGAGTCGAGCCACACGGCACGCATATAAAAATATTACGTCATAATTTTATGAGCTTTATTACCGGCCCATAAAGTTCAAAGTCGTACCTACGTTATTGATAATGAAAATGTAATTGGTATATATTGTTAAGGGTTTATTATACGAAATATATGACAATAATCTTTTATTCATTCGATATTATAATAAGTTATAATGTCACATACAATGTCCTTGAGAATAACTATTGTCTGGTCATAAAATAAGATGTATTTTTATGTTATTAGAAAATAAACAAATAGGAAAAAGTATATAGCACTGAAAAGCAATTCGCGTACTTATTTAATGAGTTCAAATTGTAGTTCCAGTATCATCTCATTCTTAAAAGCTACATAACTATCTAATACTTAAATTATGTTAATAATGTCTTTAATCGAAAACAAAAGGGAAACATAAACTATGCAAAAATAAACTCATTTACGTTAGCGTCCATTTATTTGGATCAGAAGTCCACAAATGTACCAAGTTCCTACTGAATCGGTGCTGTAGATTCGGAGAAAGTTGGCTGTGACAGACGGACGGACAGACTTTTCTGGCTTTTTTTATTCGCAGGCGCTGTTTTCACGCGTGTCTCAAAGAGCTGTCAGCTGTCACGGGGCCCGCTAGGGCCAGTGCCTGCTGGGGCTGCGGACTTCGTTCGAAAGAGGCACCGTACCCTGGAACGCAAAGGGCACTAGGAGGAACACGGATGGGTTTTAGTCAGTAAGAGTCTGACACTCCCTTCTGCTTCACCCAAAGCGGGAGCAGTCATTTGATGATTTCCCATCCTTAAAAAAAAAGGCCCCTAGAAATAATGAATATGTGAGATAAGCTGCACTAAGTTTGGTTTTAGGTAAGCAATCAGCTTTAAAGTTAGTATTGTCTCAGGCCAACCCAGTTAATATTCACTACATAACAGTTAACGTGACGATAAAACTGCACAGAAATAAATCTGGTTCTCCTAGTTCTAATGCACTTTTCATGATTCTTTAATGTTTGGACATAAAGCTTGGATGGCTGAGCTCCGTTATGTAGATTGAATATTGAAGAAAAAACGAGGATAATATTATGACACTGAAAAAAAAAATTGTAAGGTTGGTAGATAGATTGAAATGGAATGAAATCAATCCGATCAACCTTTTGCAGAACTTATGAGTAAAAAAAAAAATACATCTTAAGGAAATAAAAAAGTAAAAATCTTATTTTTTTATTTCGAGTTTAATAATCAGAAATAAAGACATCCGCAGAAGAACCAAGGGAAACCACAAAGCCTGAAAAATTGCCAATCTACAGTGGCATGGGCAGGGCATTGCTTGCAGAAAAGATGGTCACTAGCACGAAAGATTCTGGACTGACGTGAGCGTACCGGAAGACATAGTCTTCGAAGTCCGCGGGTAGCCGCTGGATGCGAGACGCAGTCATCTTTCGGCTGAAGTGATCATGATGATATCTCATCCATAGAATCTTATCTATCTTATCTTATATCTTATCTATACTAATATATAAAGCTGAAGAGTTTGTTTGTTTGTTTGTTTACTTGAACGCGCTAATCTCAGGAACTACTGCTCCGATTTGAAAAATTCTTTCAGTGTTAGATAGCCCATTTATCGAGGAAGGCTATAGGCGATATATATCATCACGCTAAGACCAATGGGAGCGAAGCAGTAATGAAAATTGTGACGCAGACGAAGTTGCGTGGGTTTACTAGTACTAATATATAAAACTGAAGAATTTGTTTGTTTACTTGAACGCGCTAATCTCAGACACTACTGGTCCGATTTAAAAAAATATTTCAGTGTTAGATAGCCCATTTATCAAGGAAGGCTATAGGCTATATATCATCACGCTTAAACTAATAGGAGCAGAGCAGACGAAGTTGCGCTGGTCAACTAGTTAAATATATATAATCTAATACATCAGTATCTCCATCACATAATTTCTTATGAATAAACAATTGAATACTATATGCCGACTTAAGCGATTACGGTCATTGTCATCGTTGCATTAACAATGGCTTACCTAATTGGTCATCTTCGAGTGTTAATTGATTTTGCACTAAATTATACTTGACTGGTTCAAGTAGAACTTCAGAGGCGTTGTTGTGATCAACAATGATTCAGGATTGCCCTAGCCATTGTATCATCTTCGCCGGGCCCCTTGGGCCAGTGCCTGCCAGGGTTGGGATTTTGTTTGTTAATTGGTCTTAGCGTGATAATATAGCCTTCCTCGATAAATGGGCTATCTATAACTGAAACAATTTTTCAAATCGAACCAGAAGTTCCTGAGATAAGCGCGTTCAAGCAAACAAACTTTTCAGCTTTATATATTAGTATAGATATGAATTATGTAATACGATTCCACCATATAATGACACAATATTCCACCGTTCGTATCAACGCATAATCTCCAAATATTAATTACACATAATACCGTTGTAGTTAACAATAAATAATTTACATACATATTATTAATTAATAATTTATCTGTGGAACTCGCAAAGCGACCCTTTCACCCTGAAGGATTAATAGTATAGCACAGCCAAATTGAAATGTACGCATTGTGTTCGCAAACTCGTTTGCTGAGGGACTCTGAAATTCGGCCGGTTTACAATATCAATTTAGTTTGGATCAGAGCTGAAATTACGTAAATGCAAATAGAGATAGTGGAAACAGAAATAATTGATAAGGCTTTCGCGTCGACTGTTGTTTCAGGGTAGTTATGGCTAAATTGATAACGGACTTTGCTACTTTGGGATTTGAATTGCGGTAGGGCCTTTGTATAGGACCTTGATTGTCTTCTGGTGACTGGAGATAATACCTTAATTTCTAATATTCATGACACCAAAAATAATTTGGCAATGTCTAAAGACATCATTTGCCTAGCCCTTTCCTAACTGTACTGGGATCGGCTCCCAGTCACACCAGATTCAGCTGAATACTAGTATTTTGCCGGAGTCTGTGTTTCCTGATAGCTACAACCTGGGAGTCTTTAAATCAAGAGTGAATAGGTTACTTCTAGGCAAGCGTGCTTTATCTTCGACCACATCACTTACTTACCATCAGGTGAGATCGTGGTCAAACGCGTGCCTATCAATAGTAAAAAAAAAGCGGCTGCCTAGCAAATCCCCACAACCCATTATAGTAATATGGTTGTCTTTGACAAGACTACGGTCAGATATTCTTCTGACTATCCGTAACGACTGCCAAAGGTTTTCAAATGACAGACGAGACCAACAGCTTAACGCGCTTTCCGCGCCACGGAGGAGTCTCGGTATGTTCAGATGGTCACCCATTCACAGACCACCCTCGGCAAGCGTAAGCCACGAGCCCCTCTCGGCAATGCCTAAAGACATATCCCGTTAAACATGGGCCTTCCAAAACGGCCATAGAAGATGGTAATATTGTCATAATCACTACTGCTTGGTGGTTAAATGTTGGATTATTTTGGGAATTCTTTAACACGGCTAGGAAGTGGATTTTTCTGCCTGAGTCTGTGTTTTCTGATAGCAGGTACTTTCAGAAGGCAATAGCTTAATTCTATACAAATGTGCTCTATCTTCGACCATGTCATAGCTTACCGTGAGGTGAGATAGTTACAACCACAAAACCGTAAATTTTAACCAAAATTTACCCGAATATTACACACATCGGTCACAAAATAACAATAATAATCCTCCTGCATACTCCCGATAAATCAAATTCTGTATAAACTATCAATTAAACTGGCTGCTAAAACTATTAATCTCATTAGGCCCCGCTTACCATTTTGCATAAATAATAAGATAATTGTGGACCAATTTGATGTTGCGATTAAATAATTGATGCAATCGTAAATAAATGGCCGGTGAAATATTTTATGCTGGATAGAGAAATACAATGTTGGGTTTTATGTGAACTTAAGTCCTGATATATGTATGAACATAAATTGAACACCTCGCCACGCCACCTCTAAAAATCCTCATATGTACTGAATACTCTTTGCATGTACAGATTGTAGTGTATGCGGGTAGGCAGTGAGGAGTTAGTCTCACAGACTACAATATAATATAGGGATAGCATGGTCTTAGTCAGTCTCTCACAAGCAATAGCCGGGGGCGCACGAGTTCAGTTTCTCGCATACCGTATATTCATCGGAGTATATAAAGTGGGTTTATTGGCTTTCGAGTCATTACGCGGATCTTATTAGGTTTTCAACAAGAATTGCTACAAAGTTTTTCACTAAAAATAAAATTGAGATCAATTAACAAATCCATTGAACCCAAAGTATTAGATAAGTAAAACCAACTGCTTAACTAATAGTTATTACTTAACCAAAGTGTGATAACTGATAGTTAAATATTGGAACGGATAATAAATCGTAGTTACGATCGGATTTACGAGTGTTTGATTAAATTAAATACGCCTCGGGCTTCTGTGGCAATGGTGCAGTTTATTATTGGAACTGAAATTATTTTCGAAAATGATAATGTGTAATTTTGGTAATGTTTCGCTTCGTGGAAGGTTCATTTCTTTTAGAATTGATTTCAGGTTGAGATTGGCGTTTACCATTATTCTTTTTGTTATTTACTAATACAGCCTCTATCGCCAGTTCGCAAATACATGGCAAACTACCCCCCCCAAATTTGGGGGAGGCCTATGTCTAGCAGTGGACGTTTTTCGGCTGATGATGATACAGCCTCTATACAGTCTTATCCCTAGTACTTTTAATAGGGACAATATGTTATAGAGGCTGTTCCTATGTTGTAAAAAAATTCCGCCAAACCCAAAAAAAAAGAGCAAAGTGGTTTGTTTAGAGTAATTCTCAGGAGGCTGATGACATCACTGATCATGAATATATATATATATCTTGTAATCTTGACTATCACAATGTTCCAGTCGTCATAATTCACGGGTAAGTCAAAGTACCTATTGTAGGATTAACATTAACCGTCTCCAAGCCCAGAGATAAACGGGTTATCTCTGGGCTAAAATTTATCAAAATTGGTTCCACAATTTAGGTGTGAAAACGTTACAGACAAACAAACTCATCTAGATCACCGCTCACCTCACATCACTCAGTTTTACCACTATTTCACTTGATGGTAAGAGATGATGATGTGGTGGACGACGCTTGTTTGCAAACCTCGTAAAGGTAGTACAAGTTAGGTACCTATAACTTCTTACTTCAATATCCCAGCTTTTCCTTCAATCGATATCGTTGGCAAACAAGCAGAGAAGACAAAGACTTGTCTGCCTGTCTTACTTGTACGTACAAACTTTTAACGGCAGCGGAACTGTTCCTAAAGAGGATGGACATGAAAACTAGTTACCGTTCGAATACCTGGCCATGTGAGGTTGTTTGTGATTGTGTAGGGATGGGTTGTAAGAGCTTAAAGATTTTGAGATCATTTCGAAACGCCTTGTAGGAACAATAGGAAATGCTTGACTAACTTGGCTGTGCTAATAAAATCGAATAGCTTTAAACGAGCAATTCTTGTTTGTATGTACCTATATCATCTATCTAGCCTTTTCTCTACTATATTGGGGTCGGCTTCCAGTCAAACCGGATTTAGCTGAATACCAGTGCTTTACGTGGAGCAGCTGCCTACCAGACCTCCACAACCCATTAACAGGGTAACACGGTACTTCTTGGCAAGACTGGAGTCAGATTTACTGGCTTCTGACTATCCGTAACGACTGCCGAAGATCTACAAATGACAGCCGGGACCAACGGCTTAACGTGCTTTCCGAGGCACGGAGGAAACTCGTTATGTTAAGATGGTCACCCATCCATAGACCAACCTTGGCAAGCGTTGCTTAACCTTGAAAATCGACCCGTGCGGCTTTATGTACTATTTAAATGCTATATGTACCTATATATAATCTGAATCTCGGAAACAGCTCCAACGATTTTCATGAAATTTAGGGTTGCGGAATTTGTTTGAAAGGATTACCGCGGCCCTGGAACTCGAAGGGTATTCGGAGGAACATGGATGGGTTTTAGTCAGTAAAAGTCTGACACTTCCTTCTGCGTCGCCCAGAGCGGGAGGAGTCATTTATTGATTGAGAGCTATAAATCAATCTAGATAGGTTTAATTTTTAGAAAACGTCTAAAAAAACACCGGTTTCGCAAAACTCGATCGTTCAGGTACTACTATCTAATCACATTAAATTCTCATCTAACGCATCAGAATGAACATCCACCTGAGTACGTCTAATTCTTCTGGGATAGTTAGTCCCGGTACTCACTTTGATAACTGGTATGCGATTTGCTAACGTAACTTCATCTGATAGACGTACAAAGTCTTTCCTGTGCTGATAGAAAGTAGATCTTGCTCTAAGTTGCATTTTATGATATTTACGAGACGTTCCTAATTCAGGAAGTTAGGCAGGTCAAGGTCAAATATGCTTAAAGGAAGAATAGAATAGAACAGACCAGAATAGAATACTCTTTATTATGAACACCATATAGGTGCCACCACCTATAGTGGTGGTACCACTTCCCTTCCCGCTTGTGCGCTGTGAGGTGTTTATTATATCGCTCCGTTCTGTAAATTCGGAATTTGCATTGTGTGTCTATTCTAAGGCTTGTGAACTGTTCCTAGCTGTGCCATAGTGTATTAAGTGCGTGTTTTGTAAGTTTTTAAAGCTGTCTGTCTATTCTTTTATTGCTAATTAGTCAATTTCTCCAGCCTTCGGTAAGTGCATTTATTTTTTTCTGTGTGTGGGTACCGCGAAATAACTTAATCGATCGATATTTATTTGTTTAATTCTTTAATTTCATTCATTCGCGTTCTAATACGTTTATTTATCGTATTCTCCGTCAATGATGATGTCAACAAATGATGACCCACCAGATCGCTAAGGAAAAATATTTCGTAGAAATACTAAAACCCAAAGGTCGCCCGTGGCGACCTCCGCTAATTCGAAACGTTTATTCAGCGAAATGTCTCCATCATACATTTCGCCCGATGATAGGTCCAAACGGCTTCATCAAACATTCGAAACCGTGGAAAAATCCTCGCCGATTTTAAATATCAGTGATGTGAGCAATACCGACTATTGTGACTTAGTTTCCGAGGCGTCGTCATACCTGTCTAAAATTAACGACCTAGTGAATGATCAGGGCTCTCGAATTAATGTTGCAAATAAATCAGCTATCATGGATATGACACAGCGTGTCACGGCCATTGTTTCTATGCTGGCCATAAAATCATCATGCAACGAGACGAAGTTAGCCAATACGGAACGCGAATTAGATAAAATCAAGTCGAATAACGCTGTCAATCCCGATCCTGTCAATAACAACTGTAAAATTTCATATGCGGACTCGTTGAAACTACGTTTGCCAAAAGTAGCTCCAGCAATTATGCAGTCCCGACCACCGTTACCCTGTGTGGTCGCATACCCTACCGCGGACCGGTCAGCTGACTATAACACTTCGTCCGCGACAAAACAAGCGCTCATGAAGGCAATTAAGCCCAGTGACGACGGTTTTCAAATTGTAGGCGTGAAAAAAACCGCGAAATCTGGAGTCGTACTACGCGTTGCTAATGAAATTCAACTTAGAAAGTTAGAATCTGTGGATGCTATCAAGGCCGCTGGTTTACGACTAGAAAAGCCAAAGGGTAGACGCCCTAGAGTGTTAGTGAAGGATGTTCCATCATCAATGGATGATGGCGCTTTTCTAAACGCGCTTTACCGCCAAAATATTAAGGATGAGATGCAAATTAAAGAGGATGACTTTATAAAGTCTACCAAAATTATTCGTAGGCGCTCTTTAGATAACGGTCGGAAATGGATTGGCATTGAAATAGAACCCGCGGTACGTAAACATTTAGTGACTACCAAGGATAAGTTATTTATTGATTGGGCTACCTGCCGTTTTATTGATGATGTAGAAGTAGTTCGGTGCTTGCATTGCCAACAGTTCGGTCACGTTAAGAAACACTGCGCTAGTAAGGAACCGACCTGTGCCAATTGTTCGGAGGCACACGAAACAAATGATTGCCCGCATAAGGACGACTTAAATTTTAAACCGACTTGCGTGGCGTGCAAACGCTTTAAAAAACCGTGTGATCATCGCTGCGGATCTCAAGAGTGTACTACCTACAAACTGAAACTCGAACAATTAATCCTAAACACTAACTACTAATAATGGATATTTTAACCATAGGACAATTAAATCTCCATAACGATAGGGTGGCGACATCCGAGCTGGATAAATTGATTGTGGATTATAATCTTGACATAGTGCTTATTCAGGAACAATACCAAAACGCGCGCTTACGTCACAGGGTGGTTCAGCTGGACTGCAGGGCGCGGGCTGGAATTTATGTAGCGCGTTCTTCGGGCTTTACTGTAACATCTATAAGTAATCTCATGACGCCTCATTGCGCCGTGGCGGAAGTATCATCGCCTACCTTTAAGGTTTACGTTGTGAGCTGCTACTTTCAATACTCAGACCCAGTTACTCCACATATACATAATCTCCGTCACGTCTTGCGGTCGCTCGCGGGCTGCAAAGTTATAGTAGGTGCTGATGTAAATGCATCTTCTTCCCTGTGGTATGGCAAAGTTCGATCCACTGATTCTGAACGACGTTGTGCGGTTGAAGATTTTATTGCTGAGATGAATTTATCAATTCATAACACCCCAGACGCACCACCTACTTTTTGTAGCCAAATGGGCGAATCTTGTATTGACGTCACACTTTCTAGTGCAGACGTACGCTTGGATAGGTGGCGTGTCCTTCCGGACGCGTCTTGTAGTGATCATCGCCTGATCGTGTACGAGTTTGTTCCTATGTTTACTCAAGGTTCGTCACACTTAATTGGAAATTTTAGATATAAAAGTAAGGGCGCGAATTGGGAATTCTTCGGCTCACTTTTTTCTGGTCATGTCAAAGACTTCACTCGCGACGGACTGTCAGCTGAGGAAAGTGCTGAGATAATGTCGGACGCCTTCACTTACTGTGCTGACATTGCTATTGGTCGCGCATCCATGACCAATATTCGTAGATGTGATTGGTGGAGTGACTACCTTGTTGAACAACGTAGAAGCTTTCGTAGAGCTCGTAGACAGCTTAACAAGCTAAAAAAACGTAAGGTTACCGGGGACCTCCTTAATCTTGCTTTAAGTACTTTTAGAGTTGCCAAGTCACGCTACAGAGCATCTGTTGAAAAATCTAAGGGTAATTTATTGCGGAAAATTATTGATAAACTTGATAGGGAGGGTCCGTGGTCTCCTTTGTACCACGAGTTCAAAGCTAATAGATCTGTCGACCTTGCGTACGTTCAAAACATTAAAGTAAACAATAAACATACAACCGGCATTGAAGAAACAACTGATGCTCTGCTTGAATCCCTTATACCAGACGATTCATCAGTAAATGATAATGAATACCACCAACAGATCAGAGCGTGGGCCACGGTGCCACCTGAATCGCCGGAGTCAGATCTTCCATCCACTGACGAATTCATAAACGTTGTGAAGAAACTACCTCTTAACAAATCATCCGGTGAAGATAAAATATCTAATAGAATGATTATAGAAGCGTGTAAGACAGCCGGAGACGCGATCTTATCAGTATATAACCGATGCATTGCGGAAGGTATTTTTCCTCGAATATGGCGACAGGGCTTTATACGCATTATTCCGAAGAGTGGCGATAAGCCCCCGGATGACCCTAAGTCCTATCGGCCCATAACCCTACTTCCATCTTTGGGAAAACTCTTAGAGCGACTAATCGTTCCGCGCTTACTACCGAATGGACCTAAATTTCATAATAATCAATTTGGTTTCACTATTGGTAAGTCCACCGTCGACGCGGTGCTCTCTGTTCGTAAAATTATTAACTTATCGGAACATAAATATGTGGTTGGAATCTTTCTCGACATTTCTGGCGCTTTTGATAACGCATGGTGGCCGATGCTACTACTTAAAATGAAAAACCGTGGTTGTTACAAAAACATCTATAATCTGATTCTTTCTTACTTTCTAAACGGTTCCGTGAAACTCAAACTAGGACATCATTCCATTACTAAGTCTCTAACCATGGGATGTCCTCAGGGCTCAGTTATCGGTCCATATGTTTGGAATATTGGCTACGATGATTTCCTCGCGCTTCCGCTCCCATGCGGCTGCTCATTAACCGGTTACGCGGACGATGGCTTGCTTCTCATTCAGGCAAGTACTCGTGCTGGCCTTGAGAATTTGGCTGACACATGCCTACGATTAATATCTCAGTGGGGCGATCGAAACCGTCTGACCTTTGCACCGCATAAAACCTATCAACTTATTTTAAAAGGAAACCTTAAATCCTGGCCTAGTATTAAATTCAATAACGTACCCGTTAAAAGAAAAGAATCCGTGTGCTATCTCGGTATGCTATTAGAAAATAACTTTTCATTTATTGATCATATAAAAACAGTAGGTGAGAAAGCAAAAAAGAACTTCTACGCCTTGACGAGAATATCCAAAGCTACTTGGGGTCTATCTTTTCAAACCTTAAAAACTATTTATGGGGCTACCTACTTGGGTTGTATGTGCTACGGGGCACCTGTCTGGGCCGATAGGGCCACCATAGGTGCGGTACGACGTAAATTGCTTCAAAGCCAGCGTTTGGCTTTGATATTCTTATGCAAGGCGTATAGGACGGTTAGTACTGAAGCCTTACCAGTGCTGGCGGGTGTTCTCCCAGTCGATCTAGAAGTGCAGCGGCGTGCTGCAATGTACTACTACGCTAGAAAGATTACGGACCCAGAGTTCTTACCGCAACGCGGCCGTGCTAAGATCTCTAGATTACTAAAACCCCAGACTGATGTCTGGGAGGAACTTTTATCCGAGTGGCAATGTAGGTGGGAAAATTCCATCAAAGGCCGTCACCTCCACCAATTTTTTCCATCTGTTCGTGAGCGGCTGGACAGGACATGGCTGGAGGTGGATCACTGTGTTGCCCAATTTCTCACAGGTCATGGCAATTTTAAGAGTAAATTATTTTCCTTTAAGCTTGTGGCCTCGCCTTTATGTCAATGTTCTACAGCTGACCATGAATACGAACAATCCGCACATCACATCTTATGGGAGTGTAGTCTTTGGCAAACTGAACGCAATATTATGTTAGATAGTATTAAGGTTACATCTGGGGTAGTTTACTATACGGACCTTGTTGAAACCAGAACAAATTTCCGTGCGTTCAAGCGATTTTGCCATACCTATTACTGGAATCAAAAGTAGCTCACAATTTAGGACCCATTAGTTTAAGTGGTAAAATATAATCCGTGGTGCTTGGCAACTGGGCTTAACCCAGTTGTATTTGTCCCTTGGTGCCTATTGGCCTAGTTCTATTCTGTCTCCTGCTTGATACGGAGGGAAGTGGAAATTATATATTTTTTTTTTTCCTACTCCTCCGCTGTACTTTTCTGATTAATTTCGTTGCAGGATCCAAGACAGTTGAATCGTTTCTCCGGGACTCGTCGGGTTTCATTGGCTCGGCGTTTTTCTGGTGGTCGCCACTGTTGATTCTGGCTTTCAGGAGTTGCAGTGGTTGGGAATGTGTGGCGGGCTTGTCCCAAAAAAAAATAAATAAAAAAAATATAGGTAACAGAAAAGATACATGAGAAACATTACATAGGGTGACACAATGGGCGGCCTTATCGCTAAAAGCGATCTTTTCAAGTCAACCTTTGGATGGATTTAAAAGAGAAGATTATTAATGTGGATGCAAGAGGAGAATTGTTTCCTAAGGATGGACTTTGCTTTCTGGTTCTACAGGACAGGTTGTATGTACTAGAAACACGTAATCAGTAGGTATACCAACGGAACATATGATGACGCACCAAAAACGACAAAAATAACCAAAAATGTTCATATACTCCAATTTCTCCCACATAACCGAATTGAACCAGATCCATTGCGGCTTGTCACAGCATTTGATGGACAATGCAGCTAACAAGACGTACAATGGACATGCTACTGATGTTTATAGACGGCCAGAGTGACCAACTCAATTGTCGCATTGGTACAATTTGATTTCCATTGGCATATTCCCTTGAGTTCATCATGTGGGTCGCATTTTTAAATAGAATTTCAAGGTATTTTTTTATCAAATAATAAAATTTTGTTATTTTGACAGATTTAGGTCAGAAATATTATCATTATTTTTCATGTCTTATGCTGTGATTGAAACAAATTGACCTGTTTAATTATGCCTGCTTGGCAGAATGGTAGAATATCCAACAAAAGCCTTAAACGTGTAAAATTTTAGTACATCGGTGTCGGGAGCAGGGTTTAAGTTATTGGTGGTTATGACTCCAGAGAAAGGAAATTCCTCACAATACGATTATAACCGAGGAGACTAGAACCGTGCAAAGTGAGCTTTGAGAGATCGTCGTCGATACTTTTGGCCAACAGGCCATTGTTGGTTACGTAAATCAGCACAATGATAGCCTGGGCCACATTTCAAATGACAATTTCGTGTGCTATGTTGAGATACTTGATTTGTTTCTATTCCTCAGCTACCACGCTATTACAAACTCTCAGATTAAAGAAGATATTGTTTCTACCCGTACTCATATGTACGTATCTATCTTGTTAAAATGCCATGATTCTGACCAACCTCCGGTTTACAACACTTACAGCAGTCTGTTGAAATTGAGATGAGTAGTTTACCTGTAACAAAAGACGCGTTAGTTAGTAATGAACATAAATATTTACTAAAACTTTTAACAAAAAATAAAACCGACTTTGACTTTTGCTTTCATTTATTGAAGAGTTCCGTTGTTTACCTCCAAAGTTCTTCTACAGATCTTCACCAAATTTAAATGGGACCAGTCCGAGAAAATACTCTTCCAAACAAAAAAATAATCATCCAAATCGGTTAACAATTGGCGAAATTATCTCTGAACAAAAATTTTTCATAGGATCACATCATCAGATCCTGACTTATACCTTCCATTATCAGCTCAGCAACATGAGATGATGATTACCAGGCACAAATATCTGAATTGCGTTAGAAAGTTTATGAAAAACAGTGTATGTGCTTATAAAATTTGAGGGTTTCCCTCGATTTTCATGGGATCCCATCATCAGATTCTGACTTGGTGACAATGGGACCACCTCAGAAGTATAGGCTTTCGAATAAAAAAAGAATTTTTTAAATCGGTCCAGTATTGGCGGAGAAACCGGTGAACATACATAAAAAAAAAGATACATACAGCCGAACATGGAACCTCCTCCTTTTTGAAGACGTCGGTTATAAATCAGAATACATAATGCTGTACCTATTTATCGAAAATACTACAAGAACGGGCTTCATCGTGAATCGATCAATCACCAGCTTGGTTAATATTTTTAAAGCTTCATTGAATTTCATTATCAACTGTTGGTTACAAAAGCCGTAGTAGTAAGTAATGTTGTATTCAATTAAATCCCTGACTGTTGCCTAGCCATAATCTGCCTAACTTTTTCCCAATGTTAGGGTCGGCTTTCAGTCTTACCAGATGTAGCTTAATACAGTATTTTAAATAGACTGATTGCCTATAGGATCTCCATAACCCAGTAACTAGGTAGGACGATACCACTTAAATACCTTGGTAAACATATAGTACAATACCACCACCAAATCACCATCCCCTATTCGTTTAACAAGTCAATATACAGGTCCACACCGGGCATTATCCTTGTATCCCCGCAAACGACGGTAGAGCGCCCGATTTTAATCATGACGTCACATTTGAGGCGCCCAATTCGGTGAGATAGGCGGATGTTAGGGTCACCATGCTGTGATTGTGAGTAGGATAAAGTTATTGGTGTTTTGTTAAGTAGTTCGAAGTTGGAATAAATGTGAGATAACTATAGCGCGTAGCGTAGTGTGGGACGCCCTGCGGCACGATGGATCGATGATTTAAAGAAGGTGGCTGGCAGCGGATGGATGCGGACTGCTCAGGACCGGGATGGTTGGCGCTCTTTGGGGCAGGCTTACGTTCAGCAGTGGATGAATATTGGCTAAAATGATGAACCATGATGATGATGATGGCAAAATGTAAAGATATTAACGTATGAATATACACAGGAGTTTGTACCAATAACGGCATAATACCTAAATTGGTAAAATAAAAACGATAGAACAGCAAAACCATATTGGCTTTTAACAAAATATGTAGATTTTAAAAATAGCAGTTCATTATGGTAATTGAACAAAATGCAGAAGTTTTGGTAAACAAAACTATAAAAACATGAAGAGCTGATGTTTAGTCTGAATTGCGAATGTGAATACAGTAAAAATAAGTTTATGAGTTATGTTTTATTTGCACAATGGGTGTACATGGCTATCACACGAAAAAGTATGATTATAGTTAAATCTATGAAATAAGTAATTTGTAAATTTAATGTTTTTAACAACTTAAAGTTGTTCGACTTATTTTTGGAACTTATATAACAAAATGCACGCCGTTTACGGGAACACCGCAGCCTTATTGAGTAATACAAAAAAAAACAATATAATCGGTCGCATATGGTTTCATTTTTACATTATAACGGTATTCATTGCGAGTTTAACGCTGTCGAGAAGACAATTTTTAACCATATGAAGCAATGGGTTTTGAATTCGGTTGTTATTGTTATTGCGATTTTATTCATTACACAATGAAGAGAGGGGTCAATTTGCTAAACAGGTAACAGGGAGTTATTTTTTCATTGAAATGTTTTGGTTAAGTACCTTATTTTCTATCCACGAAAATGACATCAAACTCATCATTCAAACCACTGTTAATTAATTGTAAGTAAATAAATAAAAAAACATTATTTTACAATCCGTTCCATGGTTACCCTACATCCTACACCCTCAGCGCTAATGTACTGAATTTTCATTCGCCTGCGAGTTTAAAGCGGACGAATGAAGCGATTTTTTTCAGTTAACTGTTATTGCTCGATGTAAGGATGCAGCGCTTTAGCGGATTTTATCGCAAACGACTTCGTGAGGATCTGGTTATCGTGTGTGATTGTTGGGTTACAAGGTTTTATCTATACTAATATATAAAGCTGAAGAGTTTGTTTGTTTGTTTACTTGGTTCTACCGGTCTGTTTTGAAAAATTCTTTCAGTGTTAGATAGCCAATTTATCGAGGAAGGCTATAGGCTATATATCATTATGCTAAGACCAATAAGAGCGGAGCAGTAATGTGAATTGTGACGCAGACGAAGTGGCGCGGGTCAACTAGTGGATTGATAAAAATGGGCAGGTATTTTTTCACTTACAAACTATAGTTACCTTTGGTTTTTTTTTTGGCTTGACATCTATGGACGTGACCAGAAGGCTGGTTCGTTATTTGCTCAAAGAATTAGCCTTGCCATTCATTCAGCGTGGCAATGCTGCCAGTCTTCTGGGCATGTTTCCGGATGACAGCGTTGCGGAGGAATTCTTCGACGCCTAAGTTTATCTTGTTTTTGAATATTCAGATATATATATATATATAGACATATATATAGTTAGGTTTAGTAATTATTAAATAGATACCAATGAAATTCAAGATTTAAGGACAATAGAACATTTATTAATTGGTTCATGCTCGCATCGGAACGCTTTGCAGCAATTACACCAATGAAGGATTAATTACTTCGGTACCTATCTGATGCTTTTCAATATCCATGGATGCTATGAATCGTTTCATCATCATCATCCACAGCCTGACTTCGCCCACCGCTGAGCATAGGCCTCTCTTTTCTTGTGCCAATCCCCACGCTCCTGTGCCAGCCTCATCCTGGATTTTCCTGCGATGGCAACAATGTCATCCGTCCATCTCGAATCGAATGAATGAATGAACGAATGGATTACCTTCAGGTTAAGCTGCGCTTGCCGATATTAGTCCATGGTTGAATAACGAGATGTGTATATTTATAAATAACTAGCTTTTGCATTCGCACGCGTGTATTCTGTTCCCGTAGGAATTTCAGGAAATTGATTTAACTCTTAATGCTCCCCTTTCTACGACCTGTAGTTTCGGTTGTGCTTTGTCTGTCAGTCACTCACTCAGTCAGTTACGGAAGAATTTTTATATTAGGATTGATTGATGATTGATTGATTGATAAGCTCGCGTTTTATCAATCTCACCTGATTGATTTTTAGACTACACTATTTATATACGTCAAATTAATTTATCAATATCATATGCTAAGATTCTAAGCTTTATTTGCTAAACACGCTATCTCAAACCTATCTTGTAATAAATATTACTATACTCGTATAAATAAATATCTAATACATTACACAGAGAGTGAACATATTGGTGTAAAATTGTCCTAATCCATCTTGCGTGAGAAGAGATCATTATGCCGATACGATCTATCTTATGGCGCATGACTCGTTTGTTTCAAATTGGGCTTGAATCACTCTCGCTGAAAAGGGGGAAGACTTGAGACAAAAACGAGCGTCGATGGTGCTGTAGAGATTATTCACAGACTACAGCAAAGAAATGTCTATCCACTTTAGTAGAATCAAATTAGAATCGTTACATTAATCATACAAAAATCTGTCAAACATTTTCATCTCTATCGCTAAATATATTGGGTATAATTTAGACGGTCACCAAAAATGGATCAATGGTCACCAAATGGTTGACGAATCAATGGTCACCAAATTCTATCCAACTCAACTGTGATTGCCATAAAATGTAGGCTTGAGGTTACAAACTGGATAAAATAGGTTAGGTTAGGTTAGAATTGTGACCAACCGCGCGCGAGCCGAGCGAGCGAAGCGAGCGGTGCCGCGGCAGCGGCCGGCGAGAGCTACTTCTCGAATATTATTTGGTGACCATTTATCCGTTTTGGTAACCGTTTAGAACTTTTTTGGTAGTAAAATAGGTACTTTTTTGGGCGGTGTTTAAACACAAGCCAAATATATTAGGTTCAAGGTTGATTGGGAAAATTTGACAGCGACGGGTAACGTGATGTGCTTTCTGATTCTGCTACAGTGGCCTTTTTAGTCCCGCTGTAGCAGTTTAATAACAGCTTAGAGTAGGTGCCAGGTTAATTTCCTACTCCTCCGCTGTACTTTTCTGATTAATTTCGTTGCGTGATCCAAGGCAGTTGAATCGTTTCTCCTGGACTCTTCGGCTTTCATTGGCTCGGCGTTTTTCTGGTGCTCCCCACTGTTGATTCTGGCTTTCAGGAGTTGCAGTGGTAGGGAATGTGTGGCGGATTTGTCCAAAAAAATACGCTTAGGGGAATTCAGTGATGTTATATACATTGATATATAAATCATTTAAATTGAAGTGTCTGTAATGTTTTTCACATTACAGACACTTCAATTTTTAATTAGATTTTTACTAAATGCATATGAATGTTGTTGTGTGTGTTTGTTAGTTCCGTGTAATCTCTAAAACAGTTAGACCGGTATTTACGTGATTTACAGATACATTAGCTGATGTTATGAGGGGTAGCCGTATAGAACAGACCTATTATAATTTTAATTTTTTGATAAAAATATGAGCTGATAATGCGTTACACCGTAGTTACAGTATAGTAGGAGTTCGTGGCTAAATAATAATAGCCGCACGGGTTGATCTTAAAGGTTAAGCAACGCTTGCCAAGGTTGGTCTGTGGATGGGAAAGCGCGTTAAGCCGTTGGTCTCGGCTGTCATTTGTAGATCTTTGGCAGTCGTTACAGATTGTCAGAAGCCAGTAAATCTGACTCCGGTCTTGCCAAAAAATACAGTGTTACCTAGTTAATGGGTTGTGGAGGTCTGGTAAGCAGCCGCTCCACGTAACACTGGTATACAGCTGAATCCCGTTTGACTGGAAGCCGACCCCAATATAGTTGGGAAAAGGCTAGGCAGATGATGACCATAGTTACAGTATGTCATTGACCAGAGGTTACCCAGCCCCTTGCCAAACATATTGATAGCGGTCACAACCTTTTAACTTTGTTTCATCTCCATTTTCGCCAACATATTTACAATATAGCACGTAAATCAGTACATCTATCATGCTCAAGATGGCTGCCTGCATTATGGCCGGCTATCAATCTTGCGAACTCGACCCGATTTGTTCAGCCAAATTGGGAGTTTATTCTTTTGGCAAATTGCTCTTTAGCCTTTGCGAGTACGTATAATCTAGTGAGAAAATACAGAGAATATTAAGAAAACTAGAAAATAAATGAGATGTTGAGGTGTAATTATGAGCTTTGAGGATAATGTCGGGATTACACGAGGTTAGTTTTTGAAGCCAGCTTCCTAGGATAGTATGCAAGTAAAATTCTGCCTTGCTACATATAAAAAACCGGCCAAGTGCGAGTCGGACTCGCACACGAAGGGTTCCGTACCATAAACCTTAGTCTACTTTGTTTTTAAAAATGGGAAATGATCTAACGACTTCTTCCGCTCTGGGCGGAGCAGAAGGGAGTGTCTCTTACTGACCAAAAACCATCGTCTCCTGATGTCCTTTGCGTTCCAGTATCGCGATGGCTCTTTCGAACAAATTCCGAAACTAGACAGGCCAAATGTCTAATTGTCTGCCTATTGACAGCACGCTGACAGACGAATGGCTGAACGAGACGAAAGCTGAGATAGCAATAGAATACCCAACGGGACCCTATACGGATTCACTAGGTCTGAGTATTGCAGTCTTACTAACCTTGTTCCATCGTTTAATCCGGGCATAAGGTTTAATTTAAAAAATATTTTGGTACTAGCTGTTGTGGCTCCGCCCGTGAAAGTCAAAAATCATCCCAAGGGAACACGCTCCCGAGATAAATGTTATTCCTGACTATAATCTACCTCTTAGTTAAATTACATCAAGATCCGATCATCCGTTCTGTGGTAATTGAGTAACAAACATTCGTCCGCCCAAACTTCCGCATTTATAATATTAGTAAGTATGGAAGTATGATAAAATACAGAGAAAAAAAATTAAAATCCTTAATTCAAACTATTATTTTTATTTGCTATTGAAAGAAAACAATTCCATTTTCTTCAAGACCACTGTCCACGTTAAATAGCCAATTCCTAATCGCCTGCATATAGTACATATTCATGAGTACTTATGCGTATGCATGCCGCAGCACATTCCTTGAATATCTGTCGAAGGCCTTGCATTATTGACTTGGTTTGTTAAATACCGTTATATGGCTTAGCCTTTGATCACTCAATATTTATACTTCTATACTAATACTAGTTGACCAGCGCAACTTCGTCTGCGTCACAATTTTCATTACTGCTCCGCTCCTATTGGTCTTAGCGTGATGATATATAGCCTTCCTCGATAAATAGGCTATCTAACACTAAAATAATTTTTCAAATCGTTCCTGAGATTAGCGCGTTCAAGTAAACAAACAAACTCTTCAGCTTTATATCTTATCTTATACTAATATATATAGTAAAGCTGAAAAGTTTGTTTGTTTGTTTACTTGAACGCGTCAATCTCATGAACTACTGGTCCGATTTGAAAAATTATTTCAGTGTTAGATAACCTATTTATCGAGGAAGGCTATAGGCATATATATCATCACGCTAAGACCAATAGGAGCGGAGCAGTAATGAAAATTGTGACGCAGACGAAGTTGCGCTGGTCAACTAGTATTAGTATAGAAGTATAAATATTGAGTGATCAAAGGCTAAGCCATATAACGGTATTTAACAAACCAAGTCAATAATGCAAGGCCTTCGACAGATATTCAAGGAATGTGCTGCGGCATGCATACGCATAAGTACTCATGAATATGTACTATATGCAGGCGATTAGGAATTGGCTATTTAACGTGGACAGTGGTCTTGAAGAAAATGGAATTGTTTTCTTTCAGTAGCAAATAAAAATAATAGTTTGAATTAAGGATTTTAAAATTTTTTCTCTGTATTTTATCATACTTCCATACTTACTAATATTATAAATGCGGAAGTTTGGGCGGACGAATGTTTGTTACTCAATTACCACAGAACGGCTGATTGGATCTTGATGTAATTTGGCACAGATGTAGATATAGTCTTGAGTAACATTTATCTCGGGAGCGTGTTCCCTTGGGATGATTTTCGACTTTCACAGGCGGAGCCACAACAGCTAGTATTAAAATATTTTTTAAATTAAACCTTATGCTCGGATTGGTCTAGATTTTTTTTTTTAAACTTTGACACATTAGGAATTTTTCCTGTATCATGGGTGCGTCTACAGCCATATAATCACACATAAACAAACAGGCAGACCCGGAACAACTATCTGTAGGCCATACAAATATTTGTTCCGTGCGGGAATCGAACCCGCGACACGCAGCGCTGCAGCCTTTCGCTCTACCACTGCGCCAACCGTGTCGTCAATAGATTAGTCTTAGGAACAAGGTTAGTAAGGCTGCAATACTCGGACCTAGTGAATCCGTACAGGGTCCCGTTGGGTATTCTATTGCTAGGTATCTCATCTTTCGTCTCGTTCAGCCATTCGTCTGTCAGCGGGCTGTCAATAGGCAGACAATTAGACATTTGGCCTGTCAGAGTTTCGGAATTTGTTCGGAAGAGCCATCGCGATACTGGGACGCAAAGGACATCAGGAGACGATGGTTTTTGGTCAGTAAGAGACACTCTCTTCTGTTCCGCCCAGAGCGGAAGAAGTCGTTAGATCATTTCCCAATTTTTAAAAACAAAGTAGACTATTCACAGTTTCACTGAATGTATCAATTGCCACTGTAACAAAAACCCATAGAAGAAAAGAGATTTACAGATTATGGTCTGGGACACTGGGTTTTCGAATTCGACTTGCCCTTGGCCTATTTTTAGAGTTCCGTACCCAAAGGGTCTCCTACAGAACCCTATTACTAAGCCTCCGCTGTCCGTCCGTCTGTCTGTCAGCGAGCTGTATATCAAGAACCGTTATAGGTAGACAGTTTGTGCATATCTATTGAAATTTTCACAGATTGTGTATATCTATTGCCGCTATAACAACAAATAATACAAACTAAGGTTTATGGTACGGAACCCTTCGTGTGCGAGTCCGACTCGCACTTGGCCGGTTTTTTATATGTAGCAAGGCAGAATTTTACTTGCATACTATCCTAGGAAGCTGGCTTCAAAAACTAACCTCGTGTAATCCCGACATTATCCTCAAAGCTCATAATTACACCTCAACATCTCATTTATTTTCTAGTTTTCTTAATATTCTCTGTATTTTCTCACTAGATTATACGTACTCGCAAAGGCTAAAGAGCAATTTGCCAAAAGAATAAACTCCCAATTTGGCTGAACAAATCGGGTCGAGTTCGCAAGATTGATAGCCGGCCATAATGCAGGCAGCCATCTTGAGCATGATAGATGTACTGATTTACGTGCTATATTGTAAATATGTTGGCGAAAATGGAGATGAAACAAAGTTAAAAGGTTGTGACCGCTATCAATATGTTTGGCAAGGGGCTGGGTAACCTCTGGTCAATGACATACTGTAACTACGGTCATCATCTGCCTAGCCTTTTCCCAACTATATTGGGGTCGGCTTCCAGTCAAACCGGATTCAGCTGTATACCAGTGTTTTACGTGGAGCGGCTGCTTACCAGACCTCCACAACCCATTAACTAGGTAACACTGTATTTTTTGGCAAGACCGGAGTCAGATTTACTGGCTTCTGACAATCTGTAACGACTGCCAAAGATCTACAAATGACAGCCGGGACCAACGGCTTAACGCGCTTTCCCATCCACAGACCAACCTTGGCAAGCGTTGCTTAACCTTTAAGATCAACCCGTGCGGCTATTATTATTTAGCCACGAACTCCTACTATACTGTAACTACGGTGTAACGCATTATCAGCTCATATTTTTATCAAAAAAATAAAATTATAATAGGTCTGTTCTATACGGCTACCCCTCATAACATCAGCTAAAGTATCTGTAAATCACGTAAATACCGGTCTAACTGTTTTAGAGATTACACGGAACTAACAAACAGACACAACAACATTCATATGCATTTAGCAAAAATCTATTTTTTTCATATTACAGACACTTCAATTTAAATGATTTATATATCAATGTATGTATATAACATCACTGAATTCCCCTAAGCGTATTTTTTTGGACAAATCCGCCACACATTCCCTACCACTGCAACTCCTGAAAGCCAGAATCAACAGTGGCGACCACCAGAAAAACGCCGAGCCAATGAAAGCCGACGAGTCCCGGAGAAACGATTCAACTGCCTTGGATCACGCAACGAAATTAATCAGAAAAGTACAGCGGAGGAGTAGGAAATTAACCTGGCACCTACTCTAAGCTGTTATTGAAAATTTCAGATAGAAAAACTCAATTACACCGTTAAACCCAGGAGCTCTAGCCCAACAGCGGGACTAAAAAGGCCACTGTAGCAGAATCAAAAAGCACATCACGCTACCCGTCGCTGTCAAATTTTCCCAATCAACCTTGAACCTAATATATTTAGCGATAGAGATGAAAATGTTTGACAGATTTTTGTATGATTAATACATTTTAGACCCACAGGGCTGCCAGATAGACATTTCTTTGTTGTCGTCTGTGAATAATAGGAGCGGAGCAGTAATGAAAATTGTGACGCAGACGAAGTTGCGCGGGTCAACTTGTCCTACGATATAGGCGATACGAAACCCCTTGGTAAGACTGGTGCCAGATCTTCTGACTACCCGTACTTGTCGCGGTGTGTAATGGATGGTCATTGGTCACCCATCCACAGACCGACCTCGGCAAGCGTTGCTTAACCTGGAAGATCCGACCCGTGCGGCTCTTATTATTTAGACACAGGCTCAGGAAAATCGGCTGAGATTTGTGTTCGGAAAGCAATACATTAACATAAACACAAGTATAATACTTACTTCGTTTGGTAAGTATAGGATTAGACAGAAAATATAGAACGCCACCTTCCTTCTAAAAACTTCAAAGTTAGAGTGAACAGGCTCCTTCTGGGTAGGCTCGCTCCATCGTATACTTTGTCTCTGTCATCTCTGACATAGACTAGAGCCAAGAGCAAACGCAATACAAATAAAAAAAAGGCTTCTTTTATTGCCAATTTCCATACATGAGATAAATCTCTTCGAGAGCCGTCTTCCATAACGTAGACTGTGGTAGAACTAAGGTGTAAACATAACAGCTTTTACAATGAAATTATCTTGTCAGCAACATAATTTTGTTAAGTAAATGTACATAAAATATCTGAAAAATTTAATACCAATGTCATAAAAGTCTCTTTGCTTACTGTATTGTCAAATAACGTTGTTTAACATTTAAACTAATAATACCTACCCGACATCAACAATAGAATAGAACATTGAACAATAACCCAATAGAACCTCACCTCTATTAATAACCCTGCTCTGCCGGCTGTGGTCCATTTGATCCCTGACACGAAGGATCCATTTCAGCAGGGGTAAGTTTGCCTGCGAGGTATTGCTTAATTTCACTGTTATTTCAATAAGTTTTGCCCGTTTACATTTCCTGATATTGGAAGTAGATTGTGTGCGCTTAGAAAATTTTTGAGATTGTATTTAATTTCACTCTACTGAAACACCCCAGCTTTGCACGGAGGCAATTTTATTTACCAAACAAAAATCTGCCAAATAGATAGATTTTATTTAAATAATAGAAGCATTCATTTTTAGGCTGAGGTAACTACATAATTATATCGCATCGACTTGTATTTTCTTACACGACTTTCTTTATAGCTAATAATACTACAATTAACACCAATTTAGAAAGAAAATTGTTGATTTAATGTCTTGTTATAAAACAGCCCGGTAACCAAATTAAAAGCAATGCCGAAAACAACAGGAAACAAACACAAACCACAAATAAAATCTTCCATCCTAATTTCATATCCAGTCCGCAAATTCGTAGAAAAACATTTACGAATTACCGAAAAAACCGAGCACATTTTTCCCGTCAGCCGCCCAAACCCCCGAACGCGACGGGGGTCATTCCGACCACTCATTAACCAGATAGATGCCGCTGTCAGCGTACTCGCCCCATATATTTTAACAAGCCACGCTAATTTCCCATTTATTGTCCATTCTCATATAAAATACGTTATTCGCCCGCAAAAATAAGAATTAATGATGATCTGATTACTCTTATTTTTATTCTTGTCATATTTTTGCTTCGTAAATTGCTTTTTCGTTGTTTTCTTTGTGATTGTACTAATGTGATTTTGGTATTGAATCTGGTAGATTAGGAGTTCGGGCCACCTGTGACTTATGATAGTTCGGACTATATTAATAAGTTGCTACGTACTACGTTTATTTAGCTCAGCTAATGAGCCCAAAGCCTGGTAAGCAAGGTTACATAAAGAAAGTTATACATATATCCCTAAAGCTAGAGACTAAACCATATTTTACGACGACCTGTATAATGCATTTTAATAAACTTTAAACCCACTTTGTATACCAAAACGGAACGCTGTCTAGTCGTAAAGTGCAACTCTGTAAACCCGAAACATGTTTAAAGCATTTTTATCTTCAGCAAAACGGATAGCAATTTCACCAATATTAATCCACTTCAGCAAACATATTCGTTTTCAACAAACTTGCTTATAAAAGGGGGAACTCCAACAATTCACTTCACTAGCATTAATCATGCCAAAAGCAAGTTATCCGCTATTTTTCGTAGAATCACAATCAGTTTACTGTCGACACGAATAATAGAAAAGCCCGAACATGAGTAACAAGACAATATCGAGGCGCTTTCGTCGAAAATACCCATCGCAGACAGGTTGTGCGATAGAGTATGACGTGCCCTATCGCGTTTGATAAAGCTGTGCTTTTTAGGGTTGAGCCCAAGTTCGGGGTAGCTTTTTTGACACACTGTTTTCTCTTCGGTAAATATTGTCGATATAGGTGCAAGAAATTGCTTCTAAATTAAGGCATGTTTTCGTGTTTTAACTTCTTTTATAATACTTATTACATTCTTTGTTTTTGCCTGGATTCATTTGTATGCCAAAGGCCAGATATAATCAGTTATTTAATATTGTTTTCTGTGAGTGTTTTTATATTTGTGCCTACAACAGTGACCATTCTTGAAACTAAAAACCTTTTATTTCATGCAATGCTTTATTTAAACAGTTCTTGATAAGAAATTCACTTCTCAGGCTTGTAAGGTTCTCGACGAAATCTTTCTGTAAGGGTGTGTAACTCTTTGTTTTTTTTATAATAAAAAAGTTATTTTGAAAGCTTGATTAGTATTTCTATTCCTGAGGTTTTTTAAGAGCTTTATGAAACAAGCACTAAGATTTATTTTTGCTGTTAGCTTTATTGAATAGCAAATAAAACTTATACAGCAGTTCATGCCGTATTTTAGCCGTATATTTCGACTAGCTGAACTATCTAATTAAGTAGGTACCTCATTAGCTAAAAATATGTGCCGGCGCGGCGTCAGCGACGGCTGAGCGATAGCGCCATCATCGTTTGGGTTCGGTGGTATCGGGTTCATTGTAGAATAATAAAACTCAATATAGTACTAACCTTACTTTGTATGTATGAGGAGCTCGTGGCTTAATAATAACAGCCACACGGGTCGATCTTTAAGGTTAAGCAACGCTTGCCAAGGTTGGTCTGTGGATGGGTGATCATCTTAACATAGCGAGTTTCCTCCGTGCCTCGGAAAGCACGTTAAGCTGTTGGTCCCGGCTGTCATTTGTAGATCTTTGGCAGTCGTTACGGATTGTCAGAAGCCAGTAAATCTGACTCCAGTCGTGCCAAGAAGTACCTACCGTGTTACCCAGTTAATGGGTTGTGGAGGTCTGGTACGCAGCCGCTCCACGTAAAACACTGGTATTCAGCTGAATCCGGTTTGACTGGAAGCCGACCCCAAAATAATTGGGAAAAGGCTAGGCAGATGATGACAGTACTAACCTTACTTTATTAACTGTGGCTGAGTGCCAGCATTACGTCAAAGCTTACAAATAGAGAGCCCCCAGAAGCCCGTCACCAACTAGTGTTTTAGCTGTGAAGTAGAAGTGGCGCAATAAATTCCGTAGCAACACAATTGTCTGTTGAGTTAGAAGAACTCGCATTTCTGGGATCAAAAAAGAAGTCTGTTATGTACAATTGAAATACGTAAACCGACAGTTTCGTTCTGGAGGAGTGTCCTGGTTGGTGTTTCGAGCCAAAGTGAGCTCGGCAAAGTACTCACTCTCCAACACGACTTTGTCCACGTGCCGCCATTACAACTGACGTCACGGCACTTCTACCTTTGTACTACAATACTCAAATCAGCAACTAAATATTAAATGATATCGTTATCCACGACATATGTATAAGAGTTTTTTGTGACTAACCAAATTTGCAGTTTTTTTTGGAATTTGTTAGAGAAGCCGTCGTTTATAAGAAAATTATTTTCATATTCCCGTGTAGCGGCATCAAGGCCGCCACAAGAAAAACCTACGAAGCAAATCTACATCGCAACAAAAAGCACCGCGACGTCATCTATCCGATTAGCAGCGAACTACAACGTTGAAATCCTGCATCGCGCAAGCAGAGTTTACCGTGCGATTTGAACATATACATCAGCCCGAATATCAACTATCGGGCAGTAGCCCGCCAGGCAGCAACAGCCGCCTGGTTGGAGGATCCTCCTTTTCAATTGAGGTATGCGGGACTTTACTCTCTGTACCGCATACCTCCTAAACTGGTGACCCTCGACATTGAACGTCAGCGCAGCCTTCGTGCAACTACTTCATCGTGACGTCATCATCACTTCTCCTCATCGTGACCTCAAGCTCTCGAGCAGCGAGTCATACAGCCAGCGAGTACCTACGGCTTCTAAGGGTATCCTGACCACCAGCATGCAGCAGCCGCGCATTCCTGTTCAGCATCCTTAGCCTCAATCATCACCCCGACTCACTGGGGTACCGCATACAGTTCCGACTCACCGTGAACTCTGCGACTACCGGTTCCGACTCACTGGAGCCAGCAGCAGCACCACTCCGACTCACTGGAGCCTGCAGCATCATCCCGACTCACTGGGATCTCATCACCCCGACTCACTAGGGTAACGCATATAGTTCCGACTCACCGTGAACTCTGCGAATACCGGTTCCGACTCACTGGAGCCTACAGCATCATCCCGACTCACTGGGATCTCATCACCCCGACTCACTGGGGCACCGCATATAGTTCCGACTCACCGAGAACTCTGCGACTTCCGATTCCGACTCACTGGAATCAACCTACAACTGGCTTGGCAAGCATCTCAAGATGCATGGACGACTCATCCACTATCGACCTCCGGTCTCCGGAGGGGAGTGATGTAGCGGCATCAAGGCCGCCACAAGAAAAACCTACGAAGCAAATCTACATCGCAACAAAAAGCACCGCGACGTCATCTATCCGATTAGCAGCGAACTACAACGTTGAAATCCTGCATCGCGCAAGCAGAGTTTACCGTGCGATTTGAACATATACATCAGCCCGAATATCAACTATCGGGTAGTAGCCCGCCAGGCACAACAGCCGCCTGGTTGGAGGATCCTCCTTTTCAAATGAGGTTTGCGGGACTTTACTCTCTGTACCGCATACCTCCTAAACCCGTATTGTCCATTCTCTTGCTCTTCTGAAGACCCTAAAATCAACACTGATGCCGCTATTGTCAAGCTCTACTGGGCCCAAGTCTTTTGAATCAAAACATTAATTATCAATATGGTGTGTATGTATGTGTGCTGGTTCAGCAATTTGCTTTTATTCGATCAATATTGATTAAGCTCTTCCAAGTTCTTACAAGACCCTAATCACTCACACTGCCAATTATTAAATTAATGATCCTCACGAAATCGCTTCCGCGATCTCTTATCACTTTCTTTCCATCTCGCCTCTTCTACAAGCACCCTTCCACTTTCAATATCAATCTTTATCAATAATCAAATCAGAGTGCCTCCACGGCGGGTAAATCAACTTTTTAACTTTGTAATTCGACTGGTTTTGCTTAACAGCACGTTTTAGGGTTTAAATTGGGATGTTGAATCATTGTAAGCGAATTTTTTTCAGAAAAAGCTAGGTTTTAGAAGTTGCGTTTTAGGTTTAAAGTTTTGTATGGAATTTTGGCCCAGGTTTAGATGGTTGTATAGAAGATTGGCTTTGGGATATATATCAATTAAAGGTCCGTTTGAAAGGTTGTGTTAATAGTTTTGGTCTAAAAGCCGGTATTTAAGCTAAATGGGCTCAAAAAAACTATGTTACGAAAAAGTCTCGAGGTCATGGCAATGGCAAGCAGGTTTATCATTAAACGGATTATTTTATAAAAATGGAACTGATTTAGTAACAGGCAAAAAGTAAATACTTATGATTAAGGTATTAAATTTTTTTCTGTTACTAAATAACTAGTTTAAAAAAGTCTAAGGATTAATGTTCTCTGGCTGACTTCAAATAAAAGGAGGTTAAATCTCTTACAAGTAAATTCAAATTCTTCCCAATCAATCTAATTCCTTAAAAAAGCACAATCACCATATATTTCAATAATCAATTTAAAACCAAAAAATTTAATAAAACTCATGAGCATTTCATACGAAATCTCATCCAATAAAATATATGGTATCAACGAGAAGGACAATTAGGAGAACAAAAGAAAATTACGCGAACAATAAAAACGTTAACGTAAACTAATTACGGCGTAACTCAGGAGTAATCTAATAATATATTTGAGACGGAACTCGAGTTACGATGGTAACATTAGAAAGATGTTACAATTTTATTAATACTTGGAACGCTGTAGGGGGTTACTTGGAAACATAGACAATTTCATTCTACTAGGAGCTTCCAATAATATAATGTTGTGGCCATATTTATATATATATTATATATTTATAATTGGCCATTTCATGATGTGGCCGAGCTTTGGTTTGAGGGAATATAGGACACCCTGACACGGATAGTTTGTTTTAGGTTCTCTTAAATCCTGAAAACAGGGTTAATGGGTGATCAGTTTATGAAATGGCTAATTTTACGAAATGGCTACGACACAACATTTTAATAAAGAAATATTTATGATTTTCAGTACAAAAACACTAGCCGAAGTCGGTCCGTGGATTGGTAATGAGATTCTTCCAAGCCTCGGAAAGTACGAAAAGCTGTTGGAACCGTCTCTGTGTAGCTCTTAAACAGAAGGTACTCTTCCGAAAGATAGTTGAGAAAAAGTTAGTTTTATTTTCTATAGAAATCTTAAAATTACCCTCACTGTCTCTGTTAAAAGTTAAAGTACCAACTACTTTCTGAAAAAAAAAAAATCATTAAGTATTCAAGTAACTTCTAAGATCTACACAAGATGCTTTGGTCTAAAAAGGCAGTTGACAGCTTTTTGTATGTGTATCAAGTTTTAAAATCAGTTTATTCATGATCAAGAATAAGGACTTGCACTTGCAGTATTTTACGCTCCAAATGCAATAAATAAAATCAAATTTAATGTCAATCAAATTAGGCTGAGGGCAGCACTTTTTTAACGTAAAAACTCTGCATAATGACAGTCCCCCAAACCGCGCGCCCGTCACCACTTCCTAGTGTTTTAGGGAAGTAGAAGTGGCGCAACAAACTCCCCAGCAATATAAGGTAATAATAATTCCCAAGTTCCTTTAACTTTAAGTAATACCATTTACAAAAAGCTATGCCTTCCCTAAACGAAGTAAATTCATCGTGTCAGAGCAATACCTACTCCGTCTATTTATTTATTTCTAATGCGGCGAAAACGCCAACGGGGACCTACGTGTACATAGGTAATTTAATTCCGTCGCCTCCGTAAATAAATAAAGGATATGGCAGTCCTGATTTTGCCATTCATGGGATGAATTGGGCAATCTTACTCCGGGGTGCTTCGGGTCTTTTTGACCTCCGCGATCGTGTGGGCGGGGTCCTTTGTGACTTCGGCGGTCGACGGGTTGGACGTGAATGTTTGAATAGTACTACTGGACTTCTTTAGTGTTATTCAGGGTGACGAGGTGGTCCATGATAGTTAGACAATTGGAATAAAACTTCCGGATAGGAATTTGGCATGGCAGTATGATTACGTCGATTCGTGAGGATATGAATGGCTCTAGGAGTAAGGCCATTCATGTAGTGTTTATAATCATAAATTCGTCCGGAATCACCTACTGCTGAGAATGAGGTATTCTTTCATTTCTGCAATGCCATGCATGCATGCTTCAATATAGTGGTTCAATATTAAAAAAATATGATGAATGATTATTGAATGGTAGTTTTTTCCGGCGTCACACAAACAGTGTGATTTAAGGTCGAACAGAATATTACTCTGCTTAGACTTTTCCCAACTAAGTTGGTGTCGGTCTCCAGACGAACTAGATGTAGCTGAGTACCAGTATTTTACATGGAGAGACTGCCTATAACAGAGTATCACGATACTCCTTAGCAACACTGGTTAAAATTCTCTCTTCTCCTTAGTTATACTACTTAGATTATTTAATAGGAAACCGATAAACACACAGCAGCGTTCTCTGTAAAACGCAACACCATACACTGCGATCACCAACCCGCCTGCCAAGCGTGACGATTATGGCAAACCCCCCCTTTTGGGGTAGGCCTATGTCCAGCAGTGGACGTCTTTCGTCTGTTATGGTGATGATGATGCAAACCGACAAACCCTAGGTCTCAAAAAATCGAACAGTTATATCATCATCTCATCCATTGACTCGCACTGAGCTGCGTGGTGGATTACTTCCCACTTCCGACTAATCCTAGCAGTGGAAAAGTTACTGGCTGACGCGCTACTCGTGTGCGGATCCGCAGTTACCTCGGAGTCATGATGAAAAACGTAATCAGAACTAAAGAGACCGTACTTAAAGTAGTATTAATCAATGTTTTCATCCATATTGGAATTTCATTGTGTTCTACAGATGGCGTGACTTGTTATGTGATGTAAAGATTAATAATTAAATTGTATTACATAATTGCATTGTTATACAATGTTGGTTAATCCTCTAACTATAATTCATTATCCATGGTTGACGTGTATAAGGTGCGTGGAATAATTAGCAGTTGATTAGATGCGTTCATTGTATTTTAATTATACTCGTAGATATTTGCTTTGAGCGAATAATGAGGTCTCTGCGTTGGCGTGGAAACGAAGAATACAGGGGCTCTAGGCCAATGCCAGTCTATCAGCGATGGTTACTGTAGTATTGCCAAAATATTTGTGATAATTCCGTCGTTGGACCACAAGACGAACGGCGATGCGCCGGCCGGTACATCATGAAAACGATGGAAACATTTTTGGAACACATTCATAATGCGTACAGCTAAGGAGTGGAATTCCCTGCCGGAGTCTGTGTTTCCTGATAGCTGCCACCTGGGAGTCTTTAAGCCAAGAGTGAATAGGTTCTAGGCAAGTGTGCTCCATCTTCGAGCATATCATCGCTTACCATCAGGTGAGATAGTGGTCAAACGCGTGCATATCATAGTAAAAAAAAAATTCAACACGACGATTGGTGGTGGTGGCTTCTGACTACCCTTAATTACTGTCTACGGTACAAATGATACCCGGGACCAACAGCTAAACGTGCTTTCAGAAGCACGGAGGAATCTTGGTATGTTAAGATGGTGACCCATCCAGAATCCGACCTCGATACGCGTTGCTTAACCTTGAAGATCGACCGGAATAAGATCGGAGAATAATAACAGCCGAAACAGGAACTCTGATCTACTAGTTTAATCAACTTAATCTAAGACCAGAAACACATTAGATTAATTGCATCCAATTCTAATCCCTACAAGCCAACCTTAACTCCAGCCTTTTCATTTGCGCTCGTACAAAATAAATAGTCGATACTGCCGTATTTCGATCACGACTCTGCCCTCAGACTAAGTATATTATCCACTTTTATGACACTCGTAAAGTCTCCCCACCTCTTTCCGTAGGGGGTCGAAGTAAAAATGTATTGGTTTCTCTTATTTTGAGGAACGTATGCTAGATGATCTGATTGCAGATGAACGGCAGTAAAATTTATCCAGTTACGGCATTTGGAATTGATCAAAGTGGAATCGCCAAAGTTCGTTTTTGGGGTTGACAGCAGTTTTTGCTATAGTTTGGGAAATATGCCAAATATTACCGGTGCCTTTAAGTCTCTACAATATCAGCGTTTGTTGATGAGAACTTATGTATTTCAAAGGCACCAACACATTTTTGATAACAGTGTTCTCCTGTGCAAAAGTTAATAGTTGTTCTGGACCAGAAATTACTTAAAAACGGACCAATGATGGCTCCTTCTCCGTTGATTGTTAAAAATAATACTGATATGGTTTTAAAGGTATCTATGGTATATTAAGAAGCACAATGAGACATATGAGCATTATCTCTGAAATGGTAAGTCTGCGCCTTCAGGGGTCAGTTTTTCAGACACTCATGTCCCAGACTAAAACCAAGAATTGGGCTGTACGGATTTGATTGGATTGGCCATATTAGCCGTAGAACCGATGACCGTTGGGGTAGACGAGTTCTTGAGTGGAGACCGCGAATCGACAAACGTAAGGTAGGACGCCCTCAGGCTAGGTGGAGCGACGATCTTCGCAGGGTGGCTGATAGCAGATAGAGTTGCCGGAGATCGAGCCAAATGGCGTGCTCTTGGAGAGGCCTATGTCCAGCGGTGGACTATTATAGGCTGATGATGATGATGATGGGCTGGACTGAGAAATGGGCACAGAGAACTATCATATACGTCTCATTAGTGTCGCGGCAGACCAACACGAAGATAGTGGAATGAGCTCGACTCCTACCGAAAAGACTGGCCCGAACTAGCAAGTGACGGAGTTATGTGGAAAAGAGGAAGGAAGACAGTCGCATAGTAGTAGTAGAATATAGGCTGGATGTTTAGATGTCTCATACACAGGTTTACTACCCTACTGGGTTGCCTCATAAATGATTACTAATAACCATCAATCAATATAAAATACTAGTTGACCCGCGCAACTTCGTTTGCGTCACAATTTTCATAACTGCTCCGCTCCTATTAGTCTTAGCGGGATGATATATTGCCAATAGCCTTTCTATAAATGGGCTATCTAATACTGAAATAATTTTTCAAATCGGACAAGTAGTTCCTGAGATTAGCGCGTTCAAGTAAACAAACAAATAAACTCTTCAGCTTTATATATTAGTATAGAGTATAGATAAAACTCTTCCGTTTCTTTTTCCGTTAGTGAGTGAGTGAGTGAGTGAGTGACAGACAACGCGCAGCCAAAACTACTGGTTGTAGAAAGCTAAAATATGGCATGAAGCTTCCCTGCTTTCGTAAGGGGAGCACTAAGAGAAGATTTCCTGAAATTCCTATTGCAATAGGAAAAAACAGGATATACGCGTACGAAGTCGGGGGCGAAAGCTAGTCATACAATATATCTGTAATACATTGTAACACGCATTACATTTCAATAGAATATTTACAGCTCGATCAGATAGGACATATAAAGTTCAAGTGCACAGCTAACCTATAGCAGAACAGCCTCACAGAGGCTTATGGATGTGTTTATGAACATCGTAAATATGGCAACATTATTGATGATACTTTGGTCTTTTGTTGCTATTTCCATTCATGTTTGATGCTTTCTGGTTTTATTGAAATTTGTATGTGGATATTGTTATGACTTGCATTTGGCTTTATAATTTCGTTAATGTTGCTTAGTATATGCCTCCATCTTGTTGTATCATGATTTCTTCGTCTATGCTAAGATCATCTTTGGGTTACTATTGGTCATCCACCCCTGTGGCAGTTGGTCTGCCAACCATTCTCTTGCATATTCTTTGTTACCATTCAGTTAGGTATCTACTCAACCAGCCTATTTATTCAAGACAGTAGTATGTAGAAGTATGGTAGCATGGTCTTGATTAAATTGATTGACAATACTTTTATAATAATACGCTTTGCAGGATTTCGCCATTACCAGTCGCCTTTCAGCAAACTGCCTCCGTGGTCGAGTGGTTTAGGCGTTTGCCTTGTGACGTGGGTTCGATTTCCACGGGAAGCATACTTTGTAAAGTTGCTTCCAGTTTGGCTAGGATATTGCAGGCTTTAATCACCTGATTGTCTGCTAAAAAGATGATTTCGTGCTTCGGAAGGCATGTATAAGCCAGTGGTCCCGGCCGCCAAATGGCGGTCGTCAAATAAACCATGTCAGACAGGGGCTCTTGAGGTGGTTTAGAAACTCTGACACTAGGGTGTGGGGGATCGTTAGACCTTACTGCCCACACGATAAGAAGAAGAAGCAAACTACTAACCAAGCCCGTTACTATAGATAATCTCGAGACATTTTACCAGAGATAACGATCATCTTATAGGTTGAAATATAAAAAACAGAATGGACAAGCGCTGCCGAAGTGTCACATGGACTTGTTGACAGAACAATATTCTATTTTAAAAGCCCCATTTGAAATGAATCCGTAACTTAAAGATTGTGGTATTAAATACCAAAATAGCTCGTCTATTGGAATCTATCTATACATAGGTAGTCTTCAAATAAATCGCAACACGACACTATCCTTATTTCATATTCGCCCCAGTGTTACTAGTTCTACGCATCAGCTGTTGATTTCTCACGAAACTTTCCGAACTTTCCCGAAGTTCGTCGAAGAGGGAATATATTGGATTAGTTACTTATGGCGTTCTCTCGAAATAGAACTAATCACCTATTCATTTTATGCGAGGTACAAGTGTTGAAAAAGTGATTAATCCCTTCACGAGCCTAATTCAATTGGATTTAAAGTCTTATGTCAACGCCCATGTTTGACTTGGCTAATTAATCACACAGTGAAATTGAGATTTTGACGGCATTATTTGATTAGAAACTTGATTAGGATTTTTAGAAGGTTTCAGAACGGTGCCGTCAAATGTCATCTTTTAGAAGATTTGGTGGAATTGATATCAAGGCACGATGGTATACTGGTCGTAAGCGAGACTACTGAGTGGGCAGCTTAGACTCTTGTCACACCGCCGGCGATCAGCGAGTAGCGAGTAAAGCTTCAAACTCGAAACGAGTTGGCGATCAGCGAGTAGCGGGTGAAAAGTTTCGATAGTTTTGACGGGCTGCTTTCAGCGAGTGCTTTTGTGCGACCTTTACTCGCAATACTCGCTCCGGCCCGCTTTATAGATAGAAATTACCGCTATTTGGTGAGTTCTGACCGCCAAGCGAGCATCGCCGAGCGAGTATCGCTGAGCGAGTACAATCTTTGATAGCTCTTGTCGCTGCGATCAACTAGAAGTAAAATCTGCTCGCCGGCCAGTGTGAACAGCCAGCTATCGACTATGAATGTATGTGTCTCTTTTATTCACTCGAGATCTATGACTTTTGCGCCTCAGCGAGCAAATAGTCGATAGCTAATCGCTTTTTGCCGGCGGTGAGACAAATGCTAATGCATTTGGCATTGATTAGTTAATGCATTAATGCTAATGCATTAGGCTAGGTTAAGCTAAGCTTAGGTTCCCCAAGTCAGTTTCCTGAAACTCAGAGAGAAGAACCACACGTATCTAGATCGATGTAGGTGACTCGCAGGCTCATCTATCTTATCTGTGTTCTACGACACTCCTGCGGTACTGCCTACCTATCAAACAACAGAACCGAGACATTTTCGATTCTAGGCATCGAGAAAAACTACCAGCGCGAACGTGCGAGTGTGCGCATACACAGATTCTCTCTCTTTTTCATCACTTTCATTATCCGATGGGACGGCAAAGACGGGGTTCTACACCACTAACTCCACACACTCCAGGCTATCACATATAAATACGGGAATCAAATCTAGGATGCGACCGCGATAACATACCAGTTTCAATTTAATTTCACAGTAAAGCTGTCGACACTGACTGCCGCTCTGACATCACTCTAACGGAATGTCATTTCCTCTTAACAAAAACCATCAAACACTAACATAGTCACCCAAATCCTTACTAAATGCAGCCGACTACGAAAACGCAAGTGCACACTTTACGACACCAAGTTTACGAGCTGCGACAGTCTGTACTGGTTTACGACTTTACGACGGCGTCAGCAATAACTGAAGGGAAGTCGTTTTAATGGCGCGACTAGTCTTAGCGACTTAATGACGTCTTGGTAACAATCGTTTATGAGTGTGCTGAATGATTGCTGGGCTGTTCGGTTATTAGGTTTTTGGCATTTGTGGATATACTATTAGATTAGTTGGTTATTCTTCTACCAGTACTCTCTAAGCTCGAAGTCCGTAGTTTAGGCTTAGTTGCGGGCGTATTCTACTCCGTATCACCTAACCACTAAGAATGAATGATCAGTTCCTGTCAAATCGTGTTGTCATTCATTCTTAGTTCGAGTTCGGGATTAATCGTAAGTCCGTAGGTGATACGGAGTATAACACGCCCGCAACTAAGCCCGAAACTACGGACTTCATTCAGACTTAGAGAGTAGCCCCGTTCGTAAGTCCCGTGTGGTATGGAACGAGTGCCGAGTTTATTTGTATAAACTCCATGTATCAGAAAAAGTTCGAGGCTAAATAAATACAGCCGCACGGGTCGATCTTCAGGGTTGGTTAAGCAACGCTTGTCGTGGTCGGTCCGAGAATGGGTGACAATAGTAGCATAACAAGTGAACTCCGTGTCTCAGAAAGCACGTTAATCGGTTGGTCCCTGATTAGTTCTCAAGCCGCGGACGCGAACCCAGCGGCGCGGCGGGCGGCGCGGGCGTTTACATTATACATCATCTCTGCATTTGAAGCAACCAGCGCTGCAGTGGCACGTTTAAATGCAGTGATGTATAACGTAACTGCCCGCGTGGCCCGCCACGCCGCTGAGTTCGTATCCGCGGCCTTAAACAGTCGTTAAGGATAGTCAGAAGCCAAGAGCCTGCTCTTTGAGTGCAATGGGCCTGAAAACTAGTGAAGTGTTGGGTGTACTACAGGAACATCACTGCCTAATCCTTAGGGAAATGCTGGCGTGATGTTATAACAAGAATGAAAGTATTTATAAAATTCCTTTGTTACTCCAATTAGTTTAACAGCACACCTCAAAGGGACCGATAAAAGTTATTTAGAAAACACATTAACTACACTAAGTTTAGTTAAAATAGCGTGTTGAGTTACATTAACACATTTTATTGTAATATTGTTAGCTGTTGGTAACCCGGAACAAGAGAACAATGGTTATTATTAATAGTTATTTTTGTAAGTTAATGATGTTTATCTGTTTTAATTAAAAGAAATGTATAGTAATTTAATGGCTGTTGAAAGTTTTTTGGAATCAATTTGTTTATATTTTATACAAATGTGCGAGTGTATAATGGCATGTTTCTAGAGCTTAACCTTCTTAAAATTTGTTAAAAATGATTTTTTTTCAGGTATAAAACATTAAGATCCTATCAGTCACATATGGACAGAACATTTACGCCTTGATCCCGAAAGCGTCATCAAAATTCGTTTATAGTTTTTCCGTTGATCTATCCATTACCGATCTACCCGGATTGGTGTGTAGGTAGAATAGAATGACAGCCGCCATGGACCAGGCACTATGGTCCAACATAAGGACTACATGCCGATACCAATCCCCCAAATACAATAAAAGTTCCCAAAATATTCATCCCGATATTCTCGACAGAAATCAAAACTTACAACTCCTCAAACATAAGATCCCACTTCTGCAGATACTTCGCAATTCCGCACGCACCGCACGCGCCTCTCGACTCCTATCCTTTCCTTCTTTATTTATTATTATAAATAATAAAACCGGATCCCGCTCCTCTAGTTATCCGGGAGTGAAATATGTCGTTTGCACGACTTATCCGTGCCTTATTTGGCAAACAAGAAACCAGAACATTACGCCAACACAAATAGGTGCTTGCGCAAATATTCGGTGCAAATACAGCTCGGCGAGGGAAATAAATAAAACCGGGAAGCAAGTGTAAGACTTTGAGCATTGAGACTGGATGGTGCAATGATAATACTGCTACTTAGAGAACGTTTGTTTCCTGTTTTATTTTTGTAAATATCTTCTTTTCGAGTCGATGGTTAACTCCTTTGATTTTTAGGGTTCCGTACCCGATGGGTAACCAACGGAACCCTATTACTAAGCCTCCGCTGTCCGTCCATCCGTCTGTCTGTCAGCGGGATGTATCTCAAGAACCGTAATAGGTGGAGAGTTGAAATTTTCACAGATTGTGTATTTCTATTGCCGAAAAATTAAGGTTTATGGTACGGAACCCTTCGTGTGCGAGTTCAACTCGCACTTGGCCGATTTTTTAGCCCAGTAGGTAGCTACGGTAATTGCAGTTCCGTTGAAATTATTATTATTACTTTCAAATGGTTGGCAAACAATGCAATGGTGGATTAAAACCTGTCTGCGAGGTTTTCGTCAAGTTCAAACTTTTGATAATTCAATAAATATCTTGTTACAACCATCAGTACTATTAATGTGCATCTGTAGAACATAGCGACTGGGAACTAGCAATCAGCCGTTACAATATCATCATCATCATCATCATATCAGCCGCAAGACATCCATTGCTGGACTTAGGCCTCCCCCAAGCAAGGGGGGGGGGGATATTAAGACGAGCTAATGCCATCAAGATTAAGCTGTGAAAAGGGGATAGTGTTATGCGTCTTATATAACTCCTTCTCCCTCCCACAACGTTATCGTGATGGATTTAAGTTGTCATAATAGGTACCCTGCGCACACTAATAAACGTGATGAAAAATTATTATCTTTGGACCAATGGCCGGTGTTAATGTCAAAATGACGTATCTAAATTACAAGACATCTTTTTGATGACTGGCTTTTGCTAAGCAGGTTTCATGATTTCACTAAAAACAGAACTTATATCCTACGGGTTTTCCAATTTTTCTTTTATTTCTTTCATCGCTCAAAATTATTTTTTCGTTACCAACTATGATCATAACTCCACCTCAACTACACTCAAGCCACTTCCATTAACATAACCCATTCAGGCATTAGGCCGTAAAATTTTGAACAGTGGGCCTCTCGTAGGTAACGCTGTAAATAAGACTTTACAACTTTCGCCCCCATGCCCTAAGCCCATGGGGGTGATTCGATGTGTGACGCAATAGATAATTAATTGGAAGGCTGTTAGCGAAGTTGGAATAGTCTTGTGTAATCCTATCGTGAGGGTGTGGGACGTTTTTAATGAGTGGTTGGCATGGTTATGAACTTATCCGTGGAATCGGGTATGTTATGAGAATCTTTAGCTCGATCACAGGCTCTAAAGAATAGAATAGAATAGAATAAAATACTCTTTATTATGTACACCATATAAGTTACAGAAAAGATACATGAAAAACATTACATAGGGTGACACAATGGGCAGCCTTATCGCTAAAAGCGATAGTTATCAATGGTTTTTTTATTGTTACACTGCAAAGATGGGGTATTGACAGTCCGACGAGCTGGTGGGACGCCCTGGATGGCGATAATTTATTTATTGTATTTACCGTTTTATTATTACTGATTGATAAGTTCGCACTAGACCACATCTCATCTGATGGAAAAGGATGATGTAGTCGACGCAGGGCGACGCTAGCCTAGATATCTGAAAATATCTAAACTAGCCGCTGGCTAACTAATAGCCAGCAGCTTCACCCGCGTGGTCCCTAGGGAACATACTCCCGGGATAAAAAGTAGACTATACCTTTCTCAGGCTTACCAAATTTCGTCAGTAGTTTTGGCGTGAAGGCGCGACAGACAGACAGACAGTTATTTTCGCATTTATAATATTAGTAAGGATTAATTAGAATTGAAATTAAGTATGGGTGAGAGCAGCATCATAGCCCCAAGTAACTTGTCACAAGAGGAAAGCGATGATATGATTTGCTTCGGAAGTATGTTGCCTTTACAAGAAGTAAGAACATTTGTTCTTTAAATGAAATGGATGGAGAAGATCTTGGCTCAGGAGTCGTACAGTTCGGAATAATTGGAATATAATCACTGTTTAGATTCCTCTTCTAACTTGCAAAGAGGCAAAGAATGGCCAGCATGGCTGACACCACTTAACCTCTTAAGGCCATGCCAATGACCTTGTGCATACAAAAGGAGCTAACTATGCCTCTACACGCCACTCCGCTACCCCCAATTTAATTTTTTATAGTAAAAATAATACATGTTTTTAAAAAGTAGCAAAACCAAATTATTTTCTTTTGTATTGAAAAGCAATAAATGTTTTTGTTATACTCTTTTGATGAAAAGATGAAGGAGGTGATTTGGTGTTTTTTTTTTCTTATTATGTGATAGCGATAGACAAATTCTGGCTAAACCAAATCACGAATCATATCATGTAGATTACTAAATATTTTTTTTCAGATGTAATTTCTCTGTCAGTGCTGACGAAAAACTGCTTCATCCGCACGCAATTTTAAGCTTTTTTCGAGAGAGCAGCCTTTTTTTTTCTTTATTTATTTAAGGACATTTAAAATCGCAAAGCGTATGTCAGTCCCATCGTACCCTAAATACAAATTAGTCATATCTGGGCCATGAACCTAAACAGACTCTTCGCATCATTGCTATTTGGCTGAGTCAAGATTTTATTGACGGTGCCTACGTCAAGTCTGTTCAACCTCAAGGCCCTAAACAAATTATTTTTCTCAGACTCATACCGGACACAGTACATCAATAAGTGGTGTAAGTCTTCAACAACTCCACACTCCACACAGTTAGGAGAGTTAATTTTCCTCATCATGAACGCAAACTTATTACATAAAATGTGTCCAGATCTGAGTCTATGAGCCGTAACATCTAGAGAGCAGCCTTAAATCGATCTTCAGCACCACATGCCCTTAGCAACAAAAGGTATTGTATTTCGAAACATTTTCAAACACTCGCGTGCCGTTATTTTATTTTTTCCAGCATTATTAGCTTATCTGACTGAAATATTCCTTTCCGCTTAGTTTATTTGCTGAAGAATTTTTAACTAAGAGTTTTAATAAGCCTTATCACGGTGGCGCCGGGTCTTTCTTCCGGGTCTTTTGAGGTTAAATAACTTTAGTTAGGTTCAGAAAAGAGGTTTGAAGTTTATAAATAGGCGTGCTTGCACGAAAGTGTTAGGTATATGATTGTGTGTGAGACCTTAACTGCACTAGTGCTTCAAAAAGTCAATGTGCAGTACAAAAAACCGACTAAGTGCAAGTCGGACTCGCACACGAAGGGTTCCGTACCATAACCCTTAATTTTTATTAATTGTTGTTATAGTGCCAATAGAAATACACAATTTGTGAAAATTTCAACTGTCTACCTCTTACGGTTCCTGAGATACAGCCTGCTGACAGACAGACGGACGGACGGACGGACGGACAGCGGAGTCTTAGTAATAGGGTTCCGTTGGGTACCCTTTGGGTAAGGAAACATAAAAATGACTTGTACGACGATACAGTGCGTTGAAAACTCATGTGACGTCACGACATTCCGATAAACTTTTTATCGGAATGTCGTGACGTCACAAGCCCCCACCCCTAATCATTGATACGTTATATCTTTGCAATTTTTATTAATTTGATAGAGCAAAAAATAAGGACTTGTTAGATTTTTTAGTATAATACCCTACTGTAGCCCAAAAAGTAAATTTCGGAAATCATTAGAACCTGTAAGTTTTACTTGTAAAGAATTATCAATCAATCAATCAAATTATTTATTACGAGCAACAAAGACTCATAGTGTTAGTAGACTTAGTAGTACAATAAATAAACTTACAACTATGTTAGTGACACAATACAACAACAACTACATGAACACACACAACATAACTATCACCGCTTCAGCATCCCAGCTGAGATACTGGAGCAATGATTAACAGCACTGCAGTCCAGCCTGTCAGCAATCATACCCAGGATGCTGTTGGAACTGGCTCGCACCCTGCACACCAAGGACGCACATCTTTTACGCATTAATGCATAAAAGCAATCAACACGCATTTCATTATGGAAGATGAAACTTGCTTTTCTATTTGGTTTTACGATAAACAATTTATTTTTTAAATGTTGCCCCACACTAGGCAATCCTGTATCGTAGGTGCATTCACAAACATACAAACTCACATACACAAACAGCCAGACCTGGAATATATGTAGGCCATACAAATATTTTGTTCCGTGCGGGAATCAAACCCGAGACACGCAGCGCAGCAGCCAATTTTTCAACCACTGCGCCAACCGTGCCGTCATAATACTGAGTCATAAAACTTTGTGACTGTGACTAGGACCACAGCAACGGTGTTTAGTGTTGGGACATACTCCAAGTACCAACATTATCGATAAAATACTTCGCTTGGTATATTTTTAAGGTCATCGCATCAATCACATTCATACAAAAAAAAAATCCTTTGCGCAAGAGAATCGTGATGGCATTTGTTTACACGACCCTTTGGCCTAGATGAGCATTTATTTTTATATCTCATATAATAGACATGTTTCATGTTATAGACAGTACTTTATTTATAATAATCCTTATAAAATACCGACTAATATTTCTTGATCTCTCAATGTGGCGCTGGTTGTAAATGTAAACGTCAGTTGAATGTCAAATGTAGTTCAATTGGATTTAGTTCCTTTATTCGACGGGGTCCTGATTACACTGGGCTGAGTTGTGTTGATTGTTTAGTCGTGCAGATTATTGTGTTCTTTGTTATTAATATTTTATTTAAATGGTAATCTGAGTGTGCGTTTATCTTAATGAAAATAATTCATATTTCTAAAACGCAGGAGTAACTTAATACAATTTTGTTGAAAGAAAAAACGCACGCAAAATTTTGAGAATACTTTAATATTGCATTACAGCTAAGATATGGAAAAACTGGGAACCTGGGAGTCCTGAAGCCAAGAGTGAATAAATAACGTTAAGGTAGTTGTGCTGCATCGTTTTTCATCGGGTGTGACAGTGGTCAAATGCGAACCTGACTATGATATAAAAAAAATTGCCAAGACACTATTTTGGAGAAAATGGCAGTGGTTCCGACACTTACAAAACTCCAAATAATAACATTAGTCGCTCTTCAAAGTCAGCTTTATGTCGGCTTAAAGTCATGTTCCATTGTTTAACGAAACTACACGTGCTTGAGATGCCTCTTAAAACAATTTAAGTCTACTCGTGCACCACCACCTTGAATAAAACTAACTCATAAAAACTTAAATAAATTAGAATCCAATAGTGATCGTTTTAAATTAGCGTTGTAGGCACGTGCAAATCCGCTACGGTTGCGTAAGCAACTGATTGCATAATGCGAAGAAAATAACCACTGACATTGGTACTACTTAGTGAAAGTATTACCCACATCCACTACCTGTCAAGAAGAGACACTAGCCTCCGAAAAATAAGGTCCAATTCCCCTTACAAGTGCCGCTACATGCCACTAGCCATCGCGGTCAACGCGTTCTTTTTTCAAATCGCCAATGATGTCACGTTGTGGGTTGACACTGGCCGATATAAAGTTCGAGCACAGATAAAAAAGTTTTCGGGTGTTGGAAAAAATGGAGTTTGGCCCAGTTATTAAGTTTTCGTGGAATTCTCGTGTTGTGTACCGCGAAACGAAGCGTGGGTGTATCCTTGTAGATAGACGGGTGACCTAGTGAAGGTCGCGAGGGCTATTAAATTAGGAGGCTAATAAAACATGATTGTGATATAGGGGACTTTGAGAGAGGTCTATGTCCTGTAATTGATATTTTACTATTTGTAGGTATTTATCATGATGATATTATTTTGTGAGCCAAAGAAACTATATATGAACTGATACATCCAGACAGGCTGTAATTACTAAGATGATGGACTAATAGAGAAGTTTGAAGGAAAGAATCCAACATGTTGATCCGACCTCAAATAAATTTGTATACCTGGGATAAATAGGGATTGGGATAGAGAATGATAATATTTTGTACCATCATCGACATTCTTACCGGTCTCTTTCATCTAGTCCAGTAAGATGATGAGGCAGAATAAGGCAATAATTGCATCCACGTTGAGGGTGGTCCACTTCTGGCTAGAAAACCGTTAACGAATAAATTTCCATTGAATTTGATAACGTTTGTTCTAAAAGTGGAAGTTGTGTAACAGGAAACATTATTTCCGAGTATTATTGAATAACAAAGTTGTTTATAATTTCAATATACTGCATGAATAAATGTATGCTTTCTCAGATATGAATGGGAAACAGTTTTATACGGTTTTCTGGACAGAAAATGTTGTCTCAATCCTTTTCAGTGTTAACATAGTTATTGTATCACCAATATTTGTTGAGTCAAACGTGGTGATTATCAAGGCGTATAGCTCGATACTGGATAGGCAATGGTTTCGTGTAAAATTCTGGTTAGACTGGAATTTGCTAGAAACACAGATGAGGTAAAAGGCAGATGATACTTCCCCGAAAAACTCAAACACTAGCATCTTCAATACTGGCCAAAATTACCTTACCACATTCTCTCTAAGATAGATGAATTGTGTGAGAAGTGATATGACGGAAAAGGGAGTCTGTGATAGCGTGACTGTTGACAGGATAAAATGGAGGAATAAAACGTGTTGCGCCGACCTCAAGAAACATGGGACTAAAGCAAGAAGAGATGTCAGTATAGTTGCCGGGGTCTACCGTGATAGGGTTAGTGCCTGCCAGGGATGTGGGATTGTTCAAAAGAACGCAAAAGGCAATAGGGAAGATGCAAATACAGAATATGAGAATGTTGTCAGTAAAACGATAAAAAAGTATAAAATAAAGACCATTGCAACGTTTTTATTTTGGTTAGTATCGATTTTTAACAAAAATAATGAGTTAAAGTAACGTGAAACGGAACATATTTAAAAACAACAATCATCGTTTGGTGACGTATCTGCTGTTATGCCAACGAAAAGGCACCCTTATGTCTTTAAGTTAGTACAGTTCTTGACCAGTGATAGACACGAGTGACGTCATCGTCCGTTTTCGAGTGAACCTTAAAACTGTCGGTTGAAAAACGCAATAGGGAAGATGTAAATACAGAATTTATGAGAATGTTGTCAGTAAAATGATAAAAAAGTATAAAATAAAGGCCATTACAAAGTTTTTATTTTGGTTAATATCGATTTTTAACAAAAACAATGAATTAAAGTAACGTGAAACGGAACGTATTTAAAAACAACAATCATCGTTTGGTGACGTATCTGCTGTTATGCCAACGAAAAGGCACCCTTATGTCTTTGAGTTAGGACAGTTCTTGACCAGTTATAGACACGAGTGACGTCATCGTCCGTTTTCGAGTGAACCTTAAAACTGTCGGTTTCAAAACGCAATTTTGGCAATAAATTAAAGCGTTTTCATTTTTTATTTTTGTGGTGGTCTATTCTAGATGGAGTTCTTTAAAAAAAAAGAAAAAATGGAAATATTGCATGTTCCCTATTTTGGCAATAAATTAAAGCGTTTTCATTTTTTATTTATGTAGTGGTCTATTCTAGATGGAGTTCTTTAAAATTAAAGCTATAATGGAAATATTGCATGTTCCCTATTGAAGGAACACGGATGTGTTTTAGTCAGTAAGAGTATGTCAGAAAAAGGGTACGAAGATGAAGATTCTCTCAAAGACATGAAGTAATTCATTAACTCATACTCAAGTTACTTTACAAATAAAGGCACGTATATCAAACTACAATGGTAATTCGTGCGATACGATAAGCTAACTGCAGTAACTCCGATCAGTGATGAAACGCGTTTGGTAACCGTGTGTTGAGGATTTCTTAATGTATCTACAATCTGCATACCTATTTGGTTTCCTCACGATGGAGGTAACAATATGTGTGGTAGTATTTTTGTGTAACTGATTGCTTTTTTTGATGATTAATGGCTGATGATTGAGCTCAGTGGCGTGCAATTCTTGGTAGGTTCTTTATAGTATTTAGGTGCCTTTTCATTACAGCGGAGCGAGGCAGCGGACCGGAGAAACGGAGAAATTTTAACCAATGGAAACCACGTGACTCACTAAATTTTGTCTCGCATGATTGGTTAATGTTATTCCGTGTCTCCGCTCCTCTGCCTCGTTTCGCTGTAATGGACATGCACCCTTAAGGTGGTACTGTATAAGATTGGGTTAGCTCATCCTGTCCTCAAATGTAAGTTCTTTAGTTTTTTTTGTTGGCTCTCACTGACCGAACATTATTCAATTCTAATAATTTCCGATAAATTTGTACGATATTTAGAACTTGGTTAGACTGTGACCTGTATGAAGACACAGAACCTACTTTTTGTTTTAGGCAGTACGTTCCCTTGGGATAAAATTCGACTTTTACGTGGGCGAAGTTAGTGGGTGATAATTCCGTAGGCGTCTGTCTATATGTCAGTGTACATACACCGACATATAGAAGTTATTTAGCAGAAATAAAATTTTGTCGTAACCAAAAATGAACAAACATATTTTTAGAATATTACCGAATAGGTTATCACTGTATAAAATCTAAGCACCGACATAAACTCGTAAATGATTGCCAGCGAGCAAAAACAAGGCATAATGAAAAAATACATTGTGCAGAAAAAAAAAACAACGACCAAAGAGTTATTGACACAGCTCATGTTTTCAAAATGGCGGCCGGTATTGTCCTCTAATGGGGTTCCGTATTCCATTTTTGTATTGTTTCCTCTCATTCGTGCAAAATTTATAAGTCGTTAGCGTATTTTGTTATTATCGCTCCTTTATTGAGACAAAAGTTATGTAGGAGCGTTTTTTGTACTGTTAATTTAATGTTTATTGGAGTAATGGGTTGCTTGTGAAATAAAAATGACGGTTTTATGGACAAATTCTACCGGTGTGGATGTTATATGGAGCGGTTAATTAAGGGAGAACTTTGGAGTTGTTTTGCGTTTGTCTAATTTTTCAGTGATTTATTTTATCGATGTTTTGGTGTTCATACTTTTTTATCTGACCGTCGCTGTCTGTATAATGTTTTTATAGGTATAAGTACCTATAAAAACATGGTTTAAAATTCTGCTTTTAAAAAGGTGTATCTTGTGAAGTTCCTTTAACTATATTCGGTAAATCGAATATTGAAGTATCGAATAGTAGAAACTGAGTTATACTCGTCCGACATTTGGATCCGGTTCCGAATTCGTCTCTAGTCGTCACGAGTTATTAAAAATTACATCAGCCTTGATTTTAAAATATTTGACCTCCAAGACTGCTATACTTCTACGACCATTGACACCGACCAAAAATCTTGAGCGATTTCGGTTCAAGGATCAAGAGAATTCTCATTATTCTTACAACTTTACATCTACATTTAATCTACGGGACATTGATCTTTATTGCTTTAACATAAAGATGATTAAGAATGTTTTGTTAAAGTTGTGATTTTCGGTAATCGTTTCGGAAATGCTTCGAAGATTTCCTCAGTACGTTAACCTTAAGTTTGAACGTTACGTGTGAGGGGAAATCCAAGGTTTTCGGCTAAACACGGTTCCGCTTCGTAGCCTTTCGTTATTGTCTTTAGCAACTTCGTTTTTAATGTGGCGTAATCGGGAAGGGTTCATAATTATCTGAAATAATTTGATCGTTAGGACCTGTGCCAAAGGAGGAATGTTCCAATGCTTTCTAGCCATCTACAAAAAACTTTGCACGTGAGATATTAGATAATTAAGTATCGGGGGAGTTTAGGTTCTAGATTATCATTGTCAAAAGTCAAAAATGTTTCGGACCCTGTGTCACTTATGCGACTGCTGTCAGATTAACTGGCTTCGGGTCCTTACCAGCCAAGTTTTTGGGTTTTGTAGGTCAGACGGGCAGTCTTTCAATGTAAAATAGGTGCTGATACTTAGCTGAAACCGGCTCTAACTTATTTGGGAAAAGGTTGGGCAGAATAATTTATTTCAGCTCCTTGCATTATTGCTGGGCCTCAAGTCAACTATTACAATAGTGTTAGAATGGTCTATAATTGATTTCATAATTGTTGATTTTGACAAGTTTGGTAGTCTACTAATTTAAAAGCGTCATTATTACTTTCCAATGGTCAACCACTGACACTCCATTGAAAGAAATCGCATAGAATGGTAATCTCGTACATAATGACAAATGAATAAATAATATGTAAATATATATAACAAGTCTGGCATAGCTTAATGTTCAAATTTAGTAGTAGTTTTTCAAAAATCATTTCTCCTTACGGGTTTTATAATAATGTCAATACGACAATGTCTGTCTACCACGTTTCTATTACGAGACCATTGACCGACCATTATGAATTAGCAGATTACGAACTTTTAGCAAAATGACAATGGGATCGTGTTGGAATGACGAATTTATAAAATATAGCAGACTTGGGGCCCTGATAGAATATTACTGTCTCTAGAGCCTCCGGACTCTGTTTTTGGTTTTCTGTCCTTAAAAAATGACTATATTAATGGTTTCAACAAGAGCAAAAGTATCACTAATGCTTTAACATTCTCAATTTGCAAATTGATCACCCATCCACACTCTGACCGCGGCCAGTGTTGCTTAAGGTCATAACTGCCAAAGCATGCATAAATAAAGGTACCTAATTTCCCTGCAAACACGTATATTCCCAACTTTACACATTACAACTACCTATTTAATAAATACCCTATGCTTATGTGATGTGACCTTGGAATGAAAGCTCTCTATTACAGTGACCCTTGGGACTCGAGCGTCCTTGACCTTGCGCAGTGCGAACGTGTGTAGTATTGTGTAATTCATATAGAGGTCATGTTATGTAGGGTATGTTGAGGAGAAAGTAATGCTACTCGTATGTAAATATGTATAATGTAGGTTTTTTGTTGTAAAATGTTTTTTTTTCTTATTTTGGAAGGTGAAGGATACTGTCGGTCTAGCTGATGGCCAAAGGGTTAATACTGTAGTTCTCATATTTTTGTTTTTATTTTCTTGGTCAAGGGAACAGAAAATTGAGTTTAATATCGGTTACTAAGGGACTCGCCAGACAACGGGCAGCGTTCTATGTAAAACTCAACACCATACACTGCGATCGCCAACCCGCTTGCCAAGCGTGGCGATTATGGTAAACACTCCCTATTTGGGGGAGGCCTATGTCCATCAGTGGACGTTTTTCGGCTGATATGATGATGATCAAGCACTAATTCAGCCGATCATTGACTACGCTGATGCCTGCTATCTGGATGCCACTGAGGAGCTCTTAAACAAACTTGAGCGCTTGCAAAACTTATGCATTCGTTTTGTTTTTGGCCTGAGGAAATACGACCATGTCTCTCAGTTCCGCAAGGATCTAAAGTGGCTCCATATCCGACTTCGCAGGAACACTCGAATTTTAGGTCTTCTTTACAACATCCTCTTCAATCCTGCATACCCTGGCTACCTGCGCGATTGTTTTTCGTTTACGCGCTCTGTAGATCGCTGTGTAGATCCCACCTCAAACTTCACCTAAACTTCCAATCTCAGAAATCTCCTTCATATTCCCACTCCTTCTCGTTTCATGCAGTACGATTTTGGAACTCACTCCCGCCTAACATACGTGAGTGTAAAAGCATTTCTCTATTCAAAAAAGAAATCGAAGAACATTATCTGTCCACTGTGGTGTGATCCTATATATATTATAAGTATGTATTATTTTATTATAATTATGTATTTAGGATCTATTTGTGTATATTTTTTGTTTATATTTTTGTAGTTTATATCTTTATTGGACAGTACTTGATATACTTTAGTTAAGTTAGTATAGTCTATTTTAAGTTTCCTTCTGTCTTTCTACACACTGTGTCTACGTTTTTATACCACTTTTCCGTCGCAGATCTGCTGGAAGAAATTTCTATTGAAATAAGCAGTATCTTTGTGCTCTTTTGTTTGTATGTTATTATCTCTTGTAAGTTTATTGTGTGTACATAAATAAATAAATAAAATATGATGTTGATCGGTTACAAACTTCTGCTATTCTGATCAATTTATTGACGATACAACGGCTTGGAACGGTTTTTTATGGTATTGAGTTCAAAAAGTTCGTAGACCACCGAAGTAGAATAGAATAGTAGACGTGACGTCACGAGGGATAGTTTTAGGAGTTCGTAGTTGTTACACAAAAACCTCGAATGGTTTAAGTTAAACAGGTGAAAATGCACATTGCTAAAACCGTAACATTTACAATAAAAATATAGTAAAATCGAAACAAAATACTTGTATAAATTAGAAATCCTTTGCATAAATTGTAATTATAACAGTCATCATCTGCGTAGCCTTTTCCCAACTATATTGGGGTCGGCTTCCAGTCAAGCCAGATTTAGCTGAATACCAGTATTTTACGTGAAGCGGCTGCCTACTAGATCTCCACAACCCATTAATCGGGTAACACGGTATTTCTTGGCAAGACTGGAGTCAGATTTACTGGCTTCTGACAATCCGTAACGACTGCGAAAGTTCTACAAATGACAGCCGGGACCAACAGCTTAACGTGCTTTCCGAGGCACGGAGAAAACTCGGTGTGTTAAGATGGTCACCCATCCACGGACCAACCTTGGCAAGTTGCTTAACCTTTAAGATCAACCTGTGCGACTGTTATTCTGTAGCCACGAGATCCTCAGAAATTAACAGTCAGTAATTTTATCAAATACTAGATTTTGCCCGCGATTTTGTGCCTAATTTTATCTTTTTATGACCAGCAGTTTAAGCTGTAACTACATTGTAATAACAACACTATCATTTAGTAACTTCTCCATATTATGTAACCTAACTATCACTATTGTCACTAATGAAGCATATTAGATATTGAACGCTGTGTACAGTAATAATTGGACTTCAAATCTATGTATTGTACTCGTATCGACTCATAGTAGGTATTTGGCTCACCTACGCACCACCACGTGCTGCCTGACTGACGGCTGAGTGCAGACTGCCCTACGATCCGTCGGCCATGTTGTGACGTATGCGCTCGAGACAAATCATAAGTAGGTATATCTACATAAACTACAGCTGCTGCTGTGCTGAATTGCCTTAAGGTGAATGCTCCAGGGTAGCCCGCGAAATTCAAATATTTTTATGTTTTTTGTAATTTGCCGGTCAGGGTGAAGCTGTATGTGGACCAAATGCGATCTGCGACCGTAACGCGTATTTATCTAAAGAATTATAACCATTTTAATCATCAATATAGCCCTCTAAGTTCATGTAGTTCGAAAGAATGATTATTTCTGAAATATTCCTTCTTTCATACTACATGGGCTACCCTGGAGCATCCACCTTAAGTCTGTAGTCTGTCACTGTACATTTCTATATCTACACTAATATATAAAGCTAAAGAGTTTGTTTGTTTATTAGAACGCGCTAATCTCAGGAACTTCTGGTCCGATTTGAAAAATTATTTCAGTGTTAGATAGCCCATTTGTCGAGGAAGGCTATAGGCTATGTATCATCACGCTAAAACCAACAGGAACGGAGCAGTAATGAAAATTGTGACGCAGACGAAGTTGCGCGGGTCAATTAGTTAAAAATAAAATAATCTTTACCAGTAGCAAAACATTAAAACAGGTAATTCAAATGAAAAATCGCCGTCCCATAGCTGTTAACAGCAATTACCAACTAATTAATAAAGATTTGTCTTATTTACAAGTTCAATTGAAACTACCCAAAACAAACTTTATGCTAATAGTCGGTTTACCTGTATATATTTGAATTCATTAGCACCTCTGTGTTATTGCTTTACCTGGGGACAAATAAATTTATATTATTACTAAATTGAAATTGATATAGAAAATATACGTATAAAGAAACTAATTGACCCGCGTAACTTCGTCTGCATCACAACTTCCATTACTGTTCCTATTGGTCTTAGCGTGATGATATAGAGCCTATAGCCTTCCTCGATAAATGGGCTATCTAACACTGAAAGCTATCTAACTTTTCAAATCGGACCAGTAATTCCTGAGATAAGCGCGTTCAAGCAAACAAACAATATATTAGTATAGATGACACTCGCAAATAACGTGGCTTTGTATTGATTTGGATAATTTTCAAAATGGGTTCAGTAGATCCCAAGATTACCCCTACAAACTCACACACTTTACACCTATATTATATTAGTTTAGATAGGTATCAGTATTTATAATATTAGATAGGATTAGTAGGCAATTCAAATAAACGACGATCATAGAAGCTCTACCAATGCAAACTTTTTTTTTTAAGGATGGGGAATCGACTAAAACCTATCCGTGTTCCACCTAATGCCCTTAGCGTTCCAGGGCCGTGGCATCTCTTTCGAACGGATTCCTCATCCCGGCAGGCACTGGCTCAATGACCTACCCATTCGTCCATTGAACAATCACCCTAAACCCACACTTGGTGAAATGGGCGTTTATAGATAAGTCGGAAACCCAGTGTAAGTACTTGTAGTGTCCCTACCACAGATATAGATAGACATAGATAACGCAAGAGCAACTACTTCGCGTGCCTAGCTTACGTACAAAGATCGTAAGTGGTCACAGTCTGCATCGGTATACAGCGCTCGTTGCGACGTCAGTTTAAAATATAAAAATGGTTAATTGTGCTGTTATAAATTGTAAAAACTGTACAAATGCGAGGAGAAAAAATAAAGTACACGTTTCCTTCCAAATAATGCTTGTGACGTCATATTAGGTAGTCAAAAAATGGCACGCTTGGTTTTCATACAGATTGTGATACTTGCGTATAAGTCGGAAACCCAGTGTAAGTACTTGTAGTGTCCCTACCACAGATATAGATAGACATAGATAACGCAAGAGCAACTACTTCGCGTGCCTAGCTTACGTACAAAGATCGTAAGTGGTCACAGTCTGCATCGGTATACAGCGCTCGTTGCGACGTCAGTTTAAAATATAAAAATGGTTAATTGTGCTGTTATAAATTGTAAAAACTGTACAAATGCGAGGAGAAAAAATAAAGTACACGTTTCCTTCCAAATAATGCTTGTGACGTCATATTAGGTAGTCAAAAAATGGCACGCTTGGTTTTCATACAGATTGTGATACTTGCGTTATCTATGTCTATCTATATCTGTGGTCCCTATTCTGAAAATGAGCCACACTATGGACAGCTTCAAGTGCCTGCGTTTTAGAGGGTTTATGGAATACCGCCGTTGAGAAGCTCGTGGCCAGATAATAACAGCCGCACGGCTCTCCAAGGTTAAGCAACGTTTGCCAAGATTCGTCTGTGGATGGGTGACCATCTTTATATACCGAGATTCCTCTGTGCCTCGGAAGGCACGTTAAGCCGTTGGTCCCGGCTATCATTTGATGAACTTTGGTGGTCGTTAGGGATAGTCATAAGCCAGTAAATCTGCCTCCAGTCTTGCCATGAAGTACTGTGTTACCCAGATAATGGGTTGTGGAGGTCTGGTAGGCTGCCGCTCCTCGTAAAATAACTAGTATTCAGCTTAATCCGGTTTGACTGGAAGCCGACCCCAATATAGTTGGGAAATGGCTAGGCAGATGATAGAATACCGCCGTTGCTGCAATTAAGCGAGAAACAAACTGGTTCCACGTACGCAACGTATGCAACGCATTATGTTATCTGTATTCTTGATTTTATATGAAAAACTATGCAATAGAAACACAGTTATCGTATTTTGTGTTGCATACGATAAATGCGTTTATATTGCACAGTTCTTCATATGAGTAAAAACATGAGTCCAGATATCATAATGCGTTGCATACGTTGCGTACGTAGGACCAGTGTGTCTCTCGCAACAGCGGTATTATTTAGACTTACATCTCAATTGGGCCCAAACAATTTAAGATGTAAACTATGGACCAGAAATTAAAAGCAAATCAATCACTACAAGTCTAAACGAGAAAAGCTACAATTAGCTTACCTTTTTTTTCTATTGATAGGTACGCGTTTGACCTCTATCTCACCTGTTGGTAAGCGATGATGTGGTCGAAGATGTAGCACGCCTGCCTAGAAGTAACCTATTCAATCTTGACTTAAAGACTTCCAGGTTGTAGATATCATTGCCCCTTGGCAATGTTAGTGACAGATTTCCTAGTTTAATGGGCCAGGTCTATGTACATTACCGCATAAAAAAGAGAAAAATCCATAGAATCAGGGAAAAATACATTTAATTCATTGAAATGTTTAGTGTTGTGGTAGTTATTTGATGTTTATAAATTACTTTTATCGATTTTCAACAAGGCTTCGTCGCACCTATTTAGTTACAGATCATAGAAAAATAACTGTCAGCTGTCATAACAATGTCACTTCAGTCACTTTCGTCTCGTTGCCGGTAAATAAATATGTCAGAAATAAATGTCAATCAATCAAAATGACAGCTTACCGCCATGACGGGTTTTTGTTGCGTGTTGCAATTTCAAGTGTAATTTCTTTTGTTTTACCAGCAAACAAAGCCATTTTAAAGAAATTGGACAGTTGAGAACTGTTTAAAATATATTTCTCTATTTTTAAGTATAGTGTACAAAGGACCTGGCCCAGGGTCCATACATTTTGGAACATCTCCTTTTAAAGATTTACACATTACATTAATGACTCTTTTCAATAGGCTAATGCTCTAATACATTAAGACAATACATAACAGGACTCGTAAACAAACAGGCTTAAAGTTAATTTTCATTAAAAATTCACACAAAATGACTAGTATCATACATCTTTGTTAGGCAAATTAAGGAGACATGAGACAAATTACTGCACACATGCGATTATAGACCTTAACTGTAATGTTTTAGAGTTGAAAGTGTCATGTAAATAAATTGTATTGTCATCCATTTGGTGACGTTCAATGAACTCTCTTTGTATATAACAAATGTTATGTAAATTGTTATTGCCATTGTGTTATTTGTTAATGTCTGTAAGTAAGGTTAAATTAATTTATATTCGTAGTTTTCCAATTCACAAAATAATGTGGTTTTGATGGTAAATGATCGAGTTTAAATAACAGTTGAAAAATAACAGTTCCGCAAAATTATAACATTCGCACGGGTTGATCTTCGACTTTAAGTGATGCATACCGAGGTCGGCCCGGGGATGGGTGACCTCATAACATTAAGTGGGTACACACCAGGACTCCTCCGTGCCTCGGAAAGTACGCACAAGTGATGTCACTATAATGGTAAAATTTGTACCACCGATGTGACGTCACCCGCCCCCTCTCTAAAACTTCTATGCGCTGTATCTTTATATTTTTTTATCGATTTGATATGATAAAACATACGTGTCCAATATGATTTTTAAATCTAAAGGACGGACTAAATGAAATCACAATTTTTCCATGTAATAAAATAGTCTATAACTTTTGTGGTCTACTGCAACGCTCATCATCTTTATGGCCAATATGGCCGGCCATTGGCACTTCAACTTATTTATTGTATGTCTTCAACAGTAGCCATTTTAAATTACCACAATCAACACAAAAAGCCTGTAGGCCTAATTTTTTTCTAAAAACCGACAATGACATTATAAAGCCATTTAATCTATTTTTGCCAACATTCAATTCAAGGTCGTCAAAGTCGTTCACAAAATATAATTATGATCGAGTACCTACTTCAGTGGAGTACTTATTTCTGACTGAATCTATTTGTGTGCGCACGCGCCGTTATTTGTTTTTCGTCTACCAATAGCTATGAATAGTACTTACACGTTTGATTTAGTAAACATATGGTTTTAGAGTGATTGTACAATGGACGAGCGGTAGGCCAGCATTGGTACGGCGAGCATTGGGTGGCTCGACCGTCTGGTCAGGGGGCTACTCTCTAAGCCCGAAGTCCGTAGTTTCGGGCTTAGGACCGGGCGTATTCTATTCCGTATCACCTAACCACTGAGAACTAATTGGTTTGATAGTTACTGTGAAATCGTGTTGTCATTCATTCTTAGTTCGGGTTCGCGACTAATCGTAAGTCTGTAGGTGATACGGAGTTGAATACGCCTGCAACTCAGCCCGAAACTACGGACCCCCAGAACCAGGCCCGGGACGACGGCGCGCTGTGTTCCACGCGCGCCTCAAAGAGCTGTGAGCATAGAAGACGAGGCCCGCTAGGGCCAGTGCCTGCTGGGGCTGCGGACTTTGTTCGAAAGAGGTACCGTAGCCCTGGAACGCAAAGGGCTCTAGGGGGAACACGGATGTGTTTTAGTCAGTAAGAGTCTGACACTCCCTCCTGTTCACCCAGAGCGGGAGGAGTCATTTGATGTTTAAAAAATAAAGGTCAGCATTGGTAGAGCTCCTATTATCGTCGTTTATTTTAACTGCCTATTTGTTCGCGACGGAGCATTTTGATTTATATAACTCGCATAAACAGCCTTATGTACTTATATTCGTAAGCCTATATGTTTTTTAAGTTAGAAGCTTATATACTTAAATAGTAATAGAAATGTTCGCGGAGACGCATTTAACATTGTATAACTCGCATAGATAGTACCTATGTACCTATAGTCGTAGGCCTATGTACTGAATTTAGAAGCTTATGTACTTGCATAGTGATAGTTTGTAAGCTATGTAATCAATTTAAAGTCATATGTTTGTCGTTTTCCCCAAACACGTAAAAGATGTTCTGGGGAAAACATATTTTCAAAGAAAATTATAGTCAATAGGTAGGGCTACACATTTCCCTTACACATTCCCGATAGCACCCTGAGGGCGTGTTCTGATTGGCTGATGGAAATCAGCCAAATCGAAGGTATACACAAAATAGTCATTTCACATTCGAACATAGTAGGGTGGTTGAAGAAAACCATCATGTACACGCACCTTCAGTGCTAAGTTTTTAGGGCATCTAGGAATTTAGGTCTTAAACCATAGGCACTGGAAAGCTGGCACTCAGCCCTATCCAGATATGTACACATCTTCATGGTCAGGCAAGGCATAAAGCCACAAAATAGATAAGAAGATAAACATAGTTTTTTATCCTCTCCCGGGTTCCTGACCTATAGTACCTCCACCCTTGGAGGGGTGGCTTGGTAAGTTGTGTAGCTGGATGGAGGGATGATGCACCTACCCGAATATAGATAGTTTCATAGCCCATGGGGCACAGTTTTTCGGGGAATCAACCCCAAATAGTAAGCAAGCTCAAAACTTGTGATATTTTTGATAGTTAAATGCAACAAGCCCACTAGTGGGCAGGGTTGAGGGGTTGATTTCCAACCCGTTCGACGGGGAATTTCGGGGGATTTGAATAGAGGTGCGTCAACCCCCATCCAGACCTAGAATAGACCTAGATATAGCCGAAAATGTCTTAGAACCATAGTAAAAATTTGCAGTTAAAATAAACTGAAGCAGTTAGTGGTTTTTGGGCCTCGTTACGGTAAAGTATCCTCGTACCTTAGTGAATGGTTAAAAATAGCCAATTCGTAGTCACCGGCAGAAGAAACCCTAGAATCTATAAATAGAATCACAGTACTCGCGACTTTGCCCTTAAACCATTAGCTGCAGTGTCCTCAAATTCCTGCCTATTATTTAACCCTGGTAAGCATTCACCCTGCACCCCAATCTACCCCGAAGACAGCAAGTACTTGGCAAGATAGAAGAACGTTGTACGTGTGGTGCGGAGAACCCTAGTTTTCGGTACAGGACGTCAGCGCGGCTGGACGTCGTCGGTCGGTCACAGTTCACTTCGGAGGAGAAGAAAAAGGATAGACCTACCCCATCACAACCCCGTTCCAGTCGATCACGCCCGTCCGGTACATTTTTTGGTCCTTCGAGAGCCGGATCTCCGCACCCGTACATCTTGTTTCTTAACAGTATGTCAAAACGTATCCGTTCCCGAATCATCCCTTGAAGAATCAACCCTTGAAGAAACAAGCCTTGAAGACTCAAGCCGAAGCCCTGCGATATAGTTTGGCACAAGAGCCAAATATACGCACCCCGTATCTTGTTTCTTAACAGTATGTCAAAACGTATCCGTTCCCGAATCATCCCTTGAAGAATCAACCCTCGAAGAAACAAGCATTGAAGACTCAAACCGAAGCCCTGCGATATAGTTTGGCACAAGAGCCAAACATACGCACCCCGTATCTTGTTTCTTAACAGTATGTCAATTGGTATCCGTTCCCGAACCAACCCTTAAGGACTCACCCTGAGGCGGATCCGAAGCTATCCGTCAACATACGTTCCAGTTAAGAAGCCTCAAGCTCAGTATCGTGGTTCATCGTGAGGACTACCCCTTGGAGAAAACTACCCTTCAAGAACCAACCCTTAAGGACTCACCCTGAGGCGGATCCGAAGTTATCCGTCAACATACGTTCCAGTTAAGAAGCCTCAAGCTCAGCATCGTGGTTCATCGTGAGGACTACCCCTTGAAGAAAGCTACCCTTCAAGAACCAACCCTTAAGGACTCACCCTGAGGCGGATCCGAAGCTATCCGTCAACATACGTTCCAGTTAAGAAGCCTCAAGCTCAGTATCGTGGTTCATCGTGAGGACTACCCCTTGGAGAAAACTACCCTTCAAGAACCAACCCTTAAGGACTCACCCTGAGGCGGATCCGAAGTTATCCGTCAACATACGTTCCAGTTAAGAAGCCTCAAGCTCAGCATCGTGGTTCATCGTGAGGACTGCCCTTGGAGAAAACTACCCTTCGGGAGCCACCCTTAAGGACTCACCCCGAAACTTTGGACTTTGAAAGTTTTCCTGAAACACTGAAGGATCGCGTCTGGACTTAGAAGATTTCTAAGGAATCCTGGACTTCGAGAAAATTTGAAAGTTGAACCTGGACTTGGGAAGATTTTGAAGACCAAACCTGGGACTTAGAAAAATTTTGAGGATTAAACCCAACACTTAGAAAATTTTTCAAACATAGAAGCTGGGACTTAGAAAAATTTTGAAGACAGAACCTGAGACTTAGAAAAAATTTTGAGGATTGAACCCAACACTTAGAAAATTTTCGAATATAGAAGCTGGCACTTAGAAAAATTTCGAAGATTCATACTGGGACTTAGAAAAATTTGATCATCTGAACTTAGAAAATATAGATTGATTCGGGACATAGAAAATTTTTGAAGATTTTTGACTTTGAAAATTTTGAGAAGATTCTACACTTAGAAGACATAGACAGATTCGGGACATAGAAAATTTTTGAAGAATTTGGACTTTGAAAATTTTGAGAAGATTCTACATATAGAAAACATAGACTGATTCGGGACATAGAAAATTTTTGAAGAATTTGGACTTTGAAAATTTTGAGAAGATTCTACATATAGAAAACATAGATTGATTCGGGACATAGAAAATTTTTGAAGATTTTTGACTTTGAAAATTTTGAGAAGTTTCTGCACTTAGAAAACATAGACTGATTCGGGACATAGAAAATTTTTGAAGAATTTGGACTTTGAAAATTTTGAGAAGATTCTACATATAGAAAACATAGACTGATTCGGGACATAGAAAATTTTTGAAGAATTTGGACTTTGAAAATTTTGAGAAGATTCTACATATAGAAAACATAGATTGATTCGGGACATAGAAAATTTTTGAAGAATTTGGACTTTGAAAATTTTGAGAAGATTCTACATATAGAAAACATAGACTGATTCGGGACATAGAAAATTTTTGAAGAATTTGGACTTTGAAAATTTTGAGAAGATTCTACATATAGAAAACATAGATTGATTCGGGACATAGAAAATTTTTGAAGAATTTGGACTTTGAAAATTTTGAGAAGATTCTACATATAGAAAACATAGACCGACTCGGAACATAGAAAATTTTTCGAAGATTTTGAACTTTGAAAATTTTGAAGAAGAATCGACTTGAAGACCAATCATGCCGATCACGAGGTCGCGTGGGAAGACACCTGAGGCGTGGGTGGTAGACCTAAACAGGGAACCAACCGAAAGGGCTCCCATCACCCGTCACCAGTTACCGCCGCGTTCACCATCCACGACTGAAGGAACACAGCCGTTGCAGTCGCACAGCGAAGAATTGTCTTCATCCCCCGCTCCAGTTGAACAGGAGGAGCGAACAGAACCACCAGCGACCTCAAAGAAGGGAACCAGATTTGAAGCGCCTTCAGACAGTACACTGAGGCCAACAGATAGAACATACAGCCGAATCCTGCCGGTGACTACCCGGGGTGACGCCCGTATTGAACGTATCGAACGTAGCAAGCCGCCGTCGACCGTGGGAAGGACGACGCGGTCTTATAGAAAAGTCGCGAAAGCACGCGAAGACTTACTCAAGATTAAGTTGGAGCTTGCACAGTTAGCACTTCAGAGAGCCGAACAAGAATCGGACGACGATTACATAGAAGACAGAAACTCGAACGACGAGTACGTGCGTTCCTGGCTGGAAGAGGCACCGGAACCTGTTCCTGATCAGAGAGAGACCAACGCCGCCGAGGGAGACATACAGAATAGAATAGATAGAAGCTGCGAGCAGCAATTGCCTCCCCCCGTGGACTCCGTACCGATAGTGGACTCTCGTCGAGCGCAAGTACCGGAGCAAGAGCCGAAAGTCGATGAAGTGACTAAACAGATAGCACCACCGAAGAAAATAGAAGACAATGGGGAAAATAGATTACAGCCGTTCATAACGGACTTAACAGCAGCTATAGCATCGCTAGCTGACAGGAAAACAGAACAGAATTCGTCCTCACCGTCAAAGGTCATCATGACTTTACCGAACTTCAGTGGTGCACACACAGAATGGTTGTCGTTTCGAGCCATTTACGAGACAACTCGAAGATATTTCAACGATGTCGAGAACACAGCAAGGCTCAGAAGGAGCCTACACGGACGTGCACTCGATACAGTGAGCTCAGAACTCATCGGACATGCAAGACCAGACGATATTATGAAGGAATTGGAGCTGCAATTCGGAAGACCGGACTCGATAGCGCAAGCCGAAACAGATAGACTGCGCGGACTGACACGGTGCAGCGAGAATCCGAAAGACATTTGCACGTTCGCAAGTCGAGTGAGATGTGCTATCGTCACGTTACGAGCACTGAAGAAGGATCACTACTTGATCAATGCTGAACTAATGCGAACATTGACAGAGAAGCTACCAAACTCTATTCGAGTTCAGTGGTACCGAATATATACGGAGAAGTATCAGTCATTACCTGATCTATCGTTGTTCAGCGAATTCATCACTGAACAAGCTCGCTTCTGCAGCGCATTTGCTCCCGCTGAGAACATCAACGCAACAGAGGGCCCATCAAACAGACGTACGGCACAGAGAACCCACACAACAACAGAAAAACCGGCCGATAGATGCCGCGTATGTGGGAAAGATGGGCACATAGAACGCGATTGTCGGAAGTTCAAGGAGGGCAACAGCTACCAGAGATGGGAGCTAGCGAAGAAGCTCAATCTGTGCTATCGCTGCATGAAGTTTCGACGCGAGCGACACCAGTGCAAATCGAACAGATGTGGCATCAAGGGATGTAAAGCCAGCCACAATCGCTTACTCCATTATGAGAAGAAGCTCGCTACAGCGGCCGCCGAAAAACCGAAGATCCTCGAACCACAAGATACCAAAGAAGTGGTTGCCAGTTCGCGAACATCGTCGAGTCACGCCTACCTCAAGATAGTACCGGTCCGGGTGATTGGACCGGCGGGAGAGGCGTCTACGTTCGCCCTTCTCGACGATGGATCAACCGTATCGTTGATAGACGAGGACCTCGCTACTCAAGTCGGAGCCGAAGGACGCATCGACCCGCTCAAGATTGGAGCGATCGGTGACACCATGATCGACACTCCTTGCTCACGCAGAGTGACAGTAAAGCTCGCGAGCCAGCTAAAGAACAGGGTGCCGTTCAGAGCGCGCACCATACCGAAGCTCAACCTCACGCCGCAAACAGTTAAAGAGGAAGATGTCACATACTGCAAGCATCTCAGCGACTTGAAACAACAGCTGGTGTACGAAGTCGGCGCGCCCAAGATTCTGATCGGCCAAGACAACTGGCACTTATTGTTAGCCAGTGAAGTAAGAAGAGGCCCGAAACACCAGCCCATAGCGTCACTCACGACTCTGGGATGGACCTTACATGGCGCGCACAATAGAATACTCGGTCAACAGGTGCACTATGTGAACAACACAGCATCAAGAGACGAAAACCTTGATGAACAGCTCCGTAAATATTTCGCATTAGAATCGTTAATAGTTAATCCGCAACGTCCAACTTCTGACCCCGAAAAGAAGGCAGAAGACATCTTGAAACGACACACCAAACAAATAGAAAATGGGCACATAGAAACCGCAATGCTATGGAAGCAAGAAAAATTTGAAATGCCCGATAGTTACGGGACAGCCCACAAGCGGCTTGTCTCTATAGAGAAGAAACTCGATAATAATTCGACTCTTCGAGATAGATATACGGAACAGATGGACTCGCTCCTACAGAAAGGGTACGCCGAGAAGGCGCCCAAAAATAGTACACCAGGAAGAACCTGGTACTTACCTCATTTCGATGTCTTCAACCCAATGAAGCCAGAGAAGTTCCGTATAGTACACGACGCCGCAGCTAAATCGAATGGAATGTCTTTGAACGACTTCCTACTCACAGGGCCAGACCTGTTACAGTCGCTGCCCGGCGTCATGATGAGGTTCCGTAGACACCCCATAGCCATTTCGGGCGATATTGCCGAAATGTTTATGCAGGTGAAAGTCCGACAAGAGGACAGAGACGCCCTCCGATATCTGTGGAGAGGCGACAGAAGAGTGGGAGCTCCCGAAGAATATAGAATGACGTCAATCATATTCGGCGCGGCCAGCTCACCATGTACAGCTATCTTCGCGAAAGATTGGAACGCGAAGATGCACATAGAACAGCAACCAGAGGCAGTTGAAGCCATCATTCGTAATCATTACATGGACGATTATCTGGATAGCTACAGGACCACAGAAGAAGCGACGCGCATAGCAAAAGCGGTGAAGAAAATACACCAACAGGCCCGTTTTGAAATTAAGAAATGGGTATCGAATGACGCCAACGTCATAAAAGAAATAGAGCCGTCGCAAACGCCAACAGATGTCGTCAATATCGGCGACACAGAAAATATAGAAAAGATACTTGGTCTAATCTGGAGACCAAGTGCAGACACGCTGGGTTTCAACCTGGCCCTAGCGCGTCTACCGAGTGGAGTCTTAGAGAAAGACGTACCCACTAAAAGAGAGGCACTCAGAATAGTTATGTCATTATATGACCCGCTTGGCTTAGCCTCACCAGTCACAGTACGCGCCAAGCAAATACTCCAGGAAGCATGGAGAAGAGGAGTCGACTGGGATCAGTCACTCGATACAGACCTGGCCACATCATGGAGAGGTTGGATCCGACACTTGGAAAACCTCAAAGACATCACAGTACCGAGATGTTACCCGGGATATAGCGAAGCAACAGAGACCCAAGTCCATGTCTTCACCGACGCCAGCGAGAAAGCATTCGCCGCAGCAGTGTATTGGCGGATCTCCACGTCAGATGGCATGACGCACGTAAGCCTCGTCATGGCAAAGGCAAAGGTGGCACCACTCAAGCTGCAATCGATACCTCGACTCGAACTGCAGGCCGCGGTGATGGGAACCCGCGTGGCTGCAGCTGTGATACGCGAGCACGGAGTAAAACCGGACTCCGTAACCTACTGGTCAGACAGCAAAACCGTGCTGACCTGGATTAGAAGAGGAGCTCGAGTGTACAAGCCCTTCGTAGCCCACAGAATAGCCGCCATAGAAGAAAATAGCAAAGTCGAAGACTGGCGATGGGTACCCACGAAAAGGAACGTGGCAGACATTGCTACTCGTGACGTACCATTGGAATTCAATTCATCGCACGAATGGTATCGTGGCCCCAGCTTTCTCTATGAAGAACCGATGTCGTGGCCAACTGAAAAACCGCCGATTGACGATCAGACGGGTGAAGAGAGAACCCTAACCGTCAACATCAAACAGAAAACAGACCGAAGACTCTCCGAGGTCATACCCGATCCGGCCAGATTCTCGAAGTGGGAACGACTCCTAAGAGCGACAGCGAACGTATTGCGCTTCGTCTCAATCACTCGAGGACCGACAGAGAAAACGTTCTATAAAAGAACACAGAAAGGCAAGGAATCGGATCCAGATTGGAGGAAACGTACAAAGACGGCTAAGCCCCCTCCTAAAGCATCAGTGACGTCCACAGTGGCGTCAAAAAATAATATAATAGAAGCCGAATACCTCCGACAAGCGGAGAGGTTACTCGTGCAAACAGTACAGGAACAAATGTTCAACCGAGAACTGACGAGTCTGCGAGAGAACAAACAGATAGAAGACGACAGCCGATTGCGTCCGCTGCAAATAGAACTCACAGATGACGTCATACATCTGAGAAGTCGCATAGAAAAAACCGACGAGATAGCCGACGAAGTCAAGCGTCCGCCTATACTACACGGCGATCACCGCATCACTCAGCTGTACATAGATTGGACACACAGAAGTCTGCAACACAGTGGAACCGAGATGACAATCAACGAGGTACGTCAACACTACTGGGTTGTCAAGCTGAGGCCCACAGCGAAGATGATGGTGACACGCTGTCTGCAGTGTCGCATTCGAAAGGCACACGCTCCTGTGCCCGCCACGGGCGACCATCCGAAGACTCGCCTGGCTCATCACCAGAGACCATTTACGTACACTGGACTCGACTACTTTGGTCCACTGTCCGTCACCGTCGGTCGCCAGCACCAGAAGAGATACGTGGCCCTATTCACGTGTCTCACCACCAGGGCAGTACATCTCGAAATTGCTGCCAACCTCAGCGCAGACTCGGCAATTCTAGCTCTGCGCCGCTTCGCTGCGCGCCGGGGCTGCCCAACAGAAATATACTCCGACAACGGCACCAACATGCACGGCGCCGACAACGAGCTTCGAGACGCCTGCAGAGAAGAGGCTAGTCGTCGAGGCATTACATGGCGCTTCATAACTCCGTCCGCGCCATTCATGGGAGGCGCCTGGGAGCGCCTAGTCCGCTGCGTGAAGTCCGCATTGTACACCGTACTCACAGAGAAACACCCACACGAAGAGGTGTTGTCCACACTGTTGTGTGAGGCAGAGTATACGGTAAACAGCCGCCCGCTGACACATGTGTCAGTCGACAGCGAAGACGACGAATCCATCACGCCGAACCACTTCCTACAAGGTGGTTCGGCCAGACTGCCAACACTCGGCGTGTTCACCGAGCAAGACGTCGACAGCAGGAAGCACTGGCGGCGCTCGCAAGCGCTCGCCGACCAGTTCTGGCGCCGCTGGGTGAGGGAGTACTTACCCGAGCTCCAACACCGGCGGGAGCCCCACAGCCGTGGCCCTGGTCTGCAGGTGGGCGACCCTGTGCTCATCGCAGACGGCCAGCTGCCTCGCAACACGTGGCCGCGAGGCCGCATCACCGCAGTCTTCCCTGGGACGGATGGAGGGGTCCGGACCGCTGAGGTGCGCACATCTGGCGGCACTCTAAAGCGTCCGGCGAAGAAGCTGATCCCGCTGCCGAAATGATCCAGAGCGTCGGAGCTACGGGCCGGAGCGACGGGCGTCGCGTCGGCGAGCATCGAGGCAACGGTCGCCGGGGCGGCGAGCGTCGCGTCGAGACAACGGTCACCGTGGCAACGGGCGACGCAACTACAGTCGTCGCTCACCGGCGAGATGCAGCGCCGCGCCGACATCGCAACGAGTCGTCACTGCGCTGCACGGCGGGAGAAATGTTCGCGACGGAGCATTTTGATTTATATAACTCGCATAAACAGCCTTATGTACTTATATTCGTAAGCCTATATGTTTTTTAAGTTAGAAGCTTATATACTTAAATAGTAATAGAAATGTTCGCGGAGACGCATTTAACATTGTATAACTCGCATAGATAGTACCTATGTACCTATAGTCGTAGGCCTATGTACTGAATTTAGAAGCTTATGTACTTGCATAGTGATAGTTTGTAAGCTATGTAATCAATTTAAAGTCATATGTTTGTCGTTTTCCCCAAACACGTAAAAGATGTTCTGGGGAAAACATATTTTCAAAGAAAATTATAGTCAATAGGTAGGGCTACACATTTCCCTTACACATTCCCGATAGCACCCTGAGGGCGTGTTCTGATTGGCTGATGGAAATCAGCCAAATCGAAGGTATACACAAAATAGTCATTTCACATTCGAACATAGTAGGGTGGTTGAAGAAAACCATCATGTACACGCACCTTCAGTGCTAAGTTTTTAGGGCATCTAGGAATTTAGGTCTTAAACCATAGGCACTGGAAAGCTGGCACTCAGCCCTATCCAGATATGTACACATCTTCATGGTCAGGCAAGGCATAAAGCCACAAAATAGATAAGAAGATAAACATAGTTTTTTATCCTCTCCCGGGTTCCTGACCTATAGTACCTCCACCCTTGGAGGGGTGGCTTGGTAAGTTGTGTAGCTGGATGGAGGGATGATGCACCTACCCGAATATAGATAGTTTCATAGCCCATGGGGCACAGTTTTTCGGGGAATCAACCCCAAATAGTAAGCAAGCTCAAAACTTGTGATATTTTTGATAGTTAAATGCAACAAGCCCACTAGTGGGCAGGGTTGAGGGGTTGATTTCCAACCCGTTCGACGGGGAATTTCGGGGGATTTGAATAGAGGTGCGTCAACCCCCATCCAGACCTAGAATAGACCTAGATATAGCCGAAAATGTCTTAGAACCATAGTAAAAATTTGCAGTTAAAATAAACTGAAGCAGTTAGTGGTTTTTGGGCCTCGTTACGGTAAAGTATCCTCGTACCTTAGTGAATGGTTAAAAATAGCCAATTCGTAGTCACCGGCAGAAGAAACCCTAGAATCTATAAATAGAATCACAGTACTCGCGACTTTGCCCTTAAACCATTAGCTGCAGTGTCCTCAAATTCCTGCCTATTATTTAACCCTGGTAAGCATTCACCCTGCACCCCAATCTACCCCGAAGACAGCAAGTACTTGGCAAGATAGAAGAACGTTGTACGTGTGGTGCGGAGAACCCTAGTTTTCGGTACAGGACGTCAGCGCGGCTGGACGTCGTCGGTCGGTCACAGTTCACTTCGGAGGAGAAGAAAAAGGATAGACCTACCCCATCACAACCCCGTTCCAGTCGATCACGCCCGTCCGGTACACTATTAATCCTATCTAATTCTACCTAATATTGTAAATACCAACTGATATCAATATACATATACATATATATTAAAGTTTGTTTGTTACTGTTTCACGCAAAAGCTACGGAAAAGATTTGCATACATTTGGCACTCATATTGTTTATAACCTGGATTGACAATTTTTGATAAAACTTTTATCCCGAAAGTGTTCCCTTGGATTAATTTTCAATTTATGTAAAACTATATTTTGCCCTCAGCTTTGCTTGCGTTAAAGTAGCAAATAACAGTGTCCAGGGTCTATCTCTGTACCAAAGTTAATGAAAATCCACAACTTGGCGTGAAAGCATAACATATTTATTTATTTGTTCACAAAATCCACAGCTCTTTATATTAGTTAACATAATATGAAAAAAATACACCATTTTCATGTTTACTTATTTAAATTTTAAAACCTTACCGTCACACACACCACCGTATGGTGTCGTAAAAGAATAATACCATCCCAGCACTTCCCGCGGGTGTCGTAAGAGACGACCAAGGGACTCACCAGAGAATGGGCAGCAGCGTTCTCTGTAAAACGAAACACCATACACTGCGATCGCCAACCCGCCTGCCAAGCGAGGCGATTATGGCAACCCTCCCCGTTTTGGGGGAGGCCTATTTCCAGCAGTGGACGTCTTTCAGCTGTGATGATGATGATGACACACACCACACGCCACTAAAACCATGATACAATGTAAAAGGCATCATACTGATACAGCAGATAAGCACTTGAGATCTGAAGTGTGAAACTCAATAAATAAGTCTTAAGATATTTGTCTACGAACTGCCTGTTATGATGACATAGTTTAAAGATGTAATATTTAATACTAATCTTGTGGACAGGAATTTGGCTCCGCTGCCTTGCTCGCTCGAAATGGACCGGCACCCTTATTCTGAGGTATCGTTGTAATACTAGTGCTCATCGCGGTATTTTTTTTTTGTTTTGATCGGCACGCGTTTGACCACTATCTCACCTGATGATAACGATTATCGCGTTTTGTTCAACAAAACTTGAATTTGAATATCCTTCATACGAGTAGTCGTTACGGATAGTCAGGATCCAGAAAATCTGAGACCAGTATCCAGGGGTATCGTTTTACCTGAGTAAAACGATACCCCTGAATACTGGTCTCAGATTTTCTACGATTTTTTTTACGATACTAGACCTTACTGCCCACACGATAAGAGGAAGACTAGGTTGTGGAGGTCAGATAGGTAGTTAATCCATGTAAAATACTGGTACTCAGCTGCATTCAGTTAAACTGAACGGAGAACTTAATCAATTTGGTAGAAGACCGATTGTAGTAATTGAAATTATCCTTACTTTAATATATATTTAAATCTTATATATAAAATTCTCGTGTCACAATGTTCGTTCCCGTACTCCTCCAAAACGGCTTGACCGATTCTCATGAAATTTTGTGAGCATATTGAGTAGGTCTGAGAATCGGCTACTATTTTTTTTTTTTTTTTTAGGTTAGGGTAGGTAGGGTAGGGTAGGTAGGGTAGGGTAGGGTAGGTAGGGTAGGGTAGGTAGGGTAGGGTAGGTCGGGTAGGGTAGGTAGGGTAGGGTAGGGTAGGTCGAGTAGGGTAGGTAGGGTAGCCAATTGACGTGAGCGAAGCCGCGCGGGTCAGCTAGTTAAAATTATAAATGCTTTCTGTATGTCTGTCACGCTTTCACGCCAAAATTGCTGAACCGATTTAATTGAAATATGGTACAGAGATAGTCTAGAGCCTGAGGAAGGACATACACTTTTTATCCCGGGAACATGTTCTCTAGGAACCACGCGAACGAAGTCGCTGGCAGAAGCCAGTACCATTGTACGAGTACATTTAGAAGCAACTGAACATTAAATCACAAAAAAATAATATTCCAAATATTTTTTTAAACATATTATTCACGATATCATTTTCACGCTTCACCATTGAAAACAAAGCAATGATTCAAAACACAAAGCGCGTGGATAAAAAAAAGAAATATAATCAATTTTTGATGAAGAACAAATAATAATTTGATTCGTGACACACGCGCGCCCCGGACTGCCAGTTAGATCGTGATTATGTGCGTTATTGGCCGCGGATCACGATACGATTAAATAACCATAGAGCACTGAGGTGGCTTAGCGGCAACTGCCAGTGATAGTACTGTCAAAACTTTCAATACAAACCAAGCGTGTTGAACTTATAGAAATTGAAAGTCAGTAATTTGATCAAATACTAGATTTTGCCCGCGATTTTTTGTCAAATATTTTTACTAGATGACCCGCGCAACTTCGTCTACGTCACATTTTTCACTAACGTTCCGCTCTTTTTGGTCTTAGCGTGATGATATATATATCCTATAGCCTTCCTCGATCAATGGGCTATCTAACACTGGATTTTTTTTAACCGACTGGGGGTGGGTGGGGTGGGTTCCTGAGATTAGCACGTTCAAGCAAACAAACAAACAAACTCTTCAGCTTTATATATTAAGTATAGATTACCAGTAGTTTCGTCTGTACGTTGTCTGTCAGTCACTCAGTCACCAGTAACGGAAGAATTTTATATAGATTGATGATATTGGACAAGTATTTTTTGTTTTGTCGATAAAACACATCAAAGTTCAGGAGTGGAGCTTGTTACTTCACCTATAGGGAAAAAGTGGTACACTTTTTACGTGGGGATAATGTCGCGAAATTTCAACGCCAGTGCGTTGAAATATTGCGTAAACAAAAAGTTAGGAAAATACAGTTATTTTCCAATTTTTTTGTTTACGTGACAAAAAATACGTGTGCAATATTTTTTGGTACCTTATCTAACTGGCAAATTATGGCAGCAGAAACTTGTGCTCAGAGTACGATTATTATAAGTTTTGCGTCTCATATAACTGCCGGTGCGGCGGTTGCGTGGTCTATGATTATAATAATAGAGTGATGAGTTCTCTATGACGGTCGTGTGTCGCTTGAGCTGGTTCGATGAACTGCATGACGTGTTGTGCAGTTTAATTGACTGTGTGTGCTACTATGTTAAAGTTGTTTTGTTATAAGTCAATATGGGTGAATGACCATAATAGTAGGCTAGGGTTTTCCCGCGGCTTTTCCTGTGGTCCTTTTTTGTTAACAATCTCACTACTGGGCTCTGTCTCCCGATAACGACGCTCCTGAGCCGAGGTTCGTACCCCACAGGGGGTGACCTAAGCGAGCGGAGTTGTAGGTTTTAAGTTTTTGTTTTGTTTGTTGCCTTGGCTGGGGGTTATTAAATTCATTTAAGGTCACCACAGGCTAGCCCGGTTAAGCAGTAACCACTCTTAGAGAGGTGAACTGCAAGTGGCCCTTATATAAAAAAAAAAATCTGGGCTAGAGGCCTATTCTTCAGAGAAAGAGCATAGTGCGTGTATTGGTGGTGTATTTTTGTGGTCAGTAAAAGTAAAATGGCCAATGATAAAATACACAATTCCTCATTAGAAGTCCACCTATATATTTACTTAATACCTTCTAATTACTCGCTACAGTTTGATTGGCAGCACATAGCTCATAAAATATTGATTTCTGATTTCACGGGGCATTAAAAATGGCGCCTGTACCGGTGTAAAACAGAGTACTAGTACTCGTTAAATGTAGACCCGGTATACGGCTTTGTTAAGTGGAAAGATGTTGTATAAATAGATTAGCAGTGCTTTTGGTGGTTCAACGTTAGTGTGTAACGATTAGTAACAGTACATAAATGACAGGTGTTAAAGGTCTGAGTGAAGATAGAACAGTAAATAAACCGGCCAAGTACGAGTCGGACTATCATACCAAGGGTTCCGTAGCATAAATCTTATTATTTACTAGCTGTGCCCGCGACGTCGTTCGCGTGCGCTTAGGTCGACGCCAGCCTATTATCTTACTTCTAATTTTTGTTTACTAATAAATGCGAAAGTTTGGCTAGCTGGATGTTTCTTACTCAATTACGACAATACGGCTGAACGGATCTGGATGAAATTTCGAATAGAGGTAGATTATAGTCTGGAATACCACATAAGCATTCTTATCTCGGGAGTACCTACTTTGGGAGATATTCAAGATTCAAACCATTTATTTACAGGTAGATACTTTTGAATTGTTAAGATCAGTCTGTCAAAAACATGAAGCTATTTGGGATTTTTTAAACGTAAGTAGATCACTGTGTAAAAGAACGTGCAAGAAACTCTACAGCCAGACTTTTATATCATAATAAGTACCTACTACCTTTTATAAAAATACTGGTTTTACGGACAATAAATGAATGTAATTAAAGATAACACAGAGAACAGCGATATTGTAATTTAGACCCTATAAAAGACTTTCAAGACCTATAAGAGACAGAACCCAAATTCGTGTGAGGGTCGTTCTCCAGCAGAAAATCTTAACACCGCAATTCAGAAAAACGCGTCATCAGTGCAACGCCATCTATCGACCAAGTAAGTAAACTGACAAAATGTTTAGCATTGGAAGACGTTAAATAACGAGCCCGTATGACAACAATAAGGTATTAAAATGTTTACTTTTATTTTGCTACGTATAAAAGATCCATAAATAACTCAACAATGTGTTTTAGGGGGTATGTGTGTTTTCATTCATTTTATTTTTCTCAATAGATGGTGCTTTGCCTAATCATCACAATACATTAGGAAGTTTCCTACTAAACTTAAAAATTCAATATATTTTGATTTGTGGATCGGTTGTTATGATAAATACCGATAAGGTGTAAAAATGTTCAATTTTATTTTGCCATGTGGGTATTAAATGTTTCACACATAACTCTACAATTTGTTTTGGTGTTTTTTACATGCGTTCGTGAATTTCATCTTTTTCAATAGATGGCGCTGTAATCAGAATACATTAGGATAGGAAACCTCTTACTAAACTTAAAATTTCAATATCTTTTGATTTTGTGGGTCGATTTTGATGAAATAAACGCTAAATGTTACTCGGATTATCACTTAATATTTTTAAGTACCTAGATTTGGAACCCAATCTGTGGTTTATGCGTGATGCTCTCTCAAACGCACAGACAAACAGATAAACAGACAAACAGACAAAAAATTCAAAAATAGCACATTTGTGTTTTGTATCTTTTTCCTAACTTTTCTATGTAATTTTTGTGCAACAATATTCAATGTACAGACACGGTTGGTCTACGATTTTATTATATGTATAGATTATTTGTTGTTATAGCGGCAATAGAAATACACAATCTGTGAAAATTTCAACTGTCTACCTATTACGGTTCTTGAGATACAGCTCGCTGACAGACAGACGGACGGACGGACGGACGGACAGACAGCAGAGGCTTAGAAATAGGGTTCCGTTGGTTACCCTTTACGGAACCCTAAAAAACGAGAAAGGGGAAAAATACAACAGAAAATGAATCTTGCTTTAAAAGTCGAAGAATTGAACGTAGTGGACAGAACCATCGCTGGTAGGTAGTTTCTCACTTCTTTGCTACACGCTTAACAAAGAAGGATTGGAAGTATAAGGGAAAGCGCTTCTTCTTCTTGGTCTGTTCATGAAAAATATACTCATCCATAGAGTTAAATTATTTGTTTTTGCATGCGAGTCCGACTCGCACTTGGCCCCTTTTTTGGTGAGTAGAGACGAAAGAAATAGTAGTGAACGAAGGTGAAGTAGAACATGAACTGAAGTGAATATTAAGTGAGTTAAGTTTTGTCGCTATCACGATATGACTTCACAATAAACATGTCGCGTTATTTTGATGTCAAGAGCTAGCAAATGTTGAACTGTTTTATTAAACGTTGGTATAGGGTGCCTTTGAGAGCGATATTTGTATCTTTCCTAATACTCGTATATATATATTTTTTTCCGTTACTGAGTGACTGTCGACAGACAAAGCACAGCCCAAACTACTGGACGTATAATGCTGAAATTTGGCTTTGGCCTCCCTTACCTTCTTCCTTGTCTTCTTCTTTCCCTTGCCTGTCAAAGAATGAACTTGAAAGTTTTTACAATAAACTTCCTAATTTTATACTGAATATTAACGAAATTAATATGTTTAAAAAGTAACTTAATAAGTTACTATTAAATAAAACGTACTACACATTACACGAGTACATGTCAGACAGAAATCTATCTGTATAATAAGTACATGCTATGGTTATTACTTGGGTCCGATTTATTTTCATTTCTTTACATTAATTTATTATGTTATATAACGTACCAACTGACATTACTTTTTGACTCTGACATTAGTTACGTATTATGATTATTATTTAATTATTTATTATTATTATTGTGACATTTTATTCTTTGAAATTACTCTTTGATCTTAATTTATGACATTGTATACGTTTTAATTTTTATATATGACAGCATGATCCTAGTGATAACTGACGACATTTGTTTAATTTGAGTAATTGGTTTTGTCTGATATTTATGGAATTGTGTACTTGAAATGTTTAATTTGCAATATGATACTTATGATATACCTAATATGATTTAATACAATAATTAATGTAATTTATAATTTAAATAATAATTGTGCATGCCTAAATTGGTAAAACACAGTGAACTGCGCATTCACCTAACACCTGGAATGTATAACTATGTACTGTGTTTCGCAATAAAGTTTGAAATTGAAATTGAAATACATGTAGGGGAGCATTAATAGGGTTTCCCGTAATTCCTACGGGAACCGGAAAAAACGGGATATACGCGAACGAAAGCGGCAAAAGCTAGTAAAATAATATAATAGTCGGCGAACACGACTGATTTCTAACTTGTAGGTACTCGTAATTTCTAGCATTCTATTTACTTTGCGTACCAGTTAATCAAATATGATTTTTTGGCATGAAATTCGAAATAGTTTTCGTATTTTTCTGAATATTTTTATTGAAGCTTTATGCGTAACAGGTATGCTGGCATAGCAGGTCTGCTAGACGTTTCAAATAACCGGTAACTTTGTGAGCTTCTCTCTTCAAGTAATTTTCTAAATTATTTAAAGAAAAAATTCTCTCTAAATTATGTAAAAAAACCTTCATTTTGTTTGATATTAGGTATCTCACAAAACCCCTCATACCACCAAATCCAGCCAAACTAGAATTCCACAAACGCTTAGATCTCCAAACTAAAAAACATATACAGATGCTAAAAAGTAAACCCAAGTAACACGCCCCTACTCACACCACACTACAGACTCGCTCAAGCTGTACCGAGGCATCGCACGTGTTTTGTATGGTACATATTTTACATGCAAGTTCGCAACAAACATTAATCATTCGGCAACTTAGCGTACAGATGGCTAGAACTTCAACTGTTTTATGTACAATACTGAACTGATCTGGATATAAAAATGGGGTATATGATGTTTTAATGTGCACAAAGTTCGTGATTTACGGTTCCGTGTGTCAAATGTGTATGGAATGCATAAAAGCTGTATTTGTCATGTCATGACTGATACAAATGGGCTTTCAAAAGTGAGGAATACGAACATTAGCTGACTGGCCTGTTGGTCTAGTGGTTAGTGACCCTGACTGCTATGCCAGAGGTTGTGGGTTCGATTCCCACCCAGGACAAATGTTTGTGTGATGAGCATGATCATTTGTTCTGTGTCTGGGTGTAGTTTATCTATAATATGTATGTATTTAGAAATATATAAGTATGTTTATCAGTTGTCTAGTACCCATAACATAAGCTCTGCTTAGCTTGGGACTAGATGGCGTTGTGTGATAGTTGTGTGGAATATTATTATTATTATTATTATTAGAGTTGAGGTATAGACTGCATCGTTTTGCCCAGTGGTAAGCGGCCGGGCATTAAGTCCTGGGTTTGATTTCCGGGTCGGGCAAAGCGTTATTGAAGTATATCAGGGGGACTAAAAAGGCCATTTTAGGAGAATAATATTAGAATCATAATATTAATAACACAACAATCTGTCAAATTTAATTTTCATCTTTATCGCTAACGCATTAGGTTCAAGGTTGATTGGGAAAATTTGACAGTGACGGGTAGCGTGATGTGCTTTCTGATTCTGCTAAAGCGGCTTTTTTAGACCCGCTGAACTTCCTAAGTAGCGGCCCGGATTCTGGAATTGTACCTGGTTGAAGAAACCAAGGGTTCTGACGTGTTTGATAAAGGCTATAGTAGTATCAAGTTGTGGAGGCTGTTGTTGGAGGATGTGGAGGTCAGATAGGCAGCCGCTTCACGTAAAACACTGGTATTCAGCTGAATCCGGTTTGACTGGAAGTCGACCCCAATGTGGTTGGGAAAAGGCTAGGCAGATGATTTAATAGGTATTAACATTGGACAGCTAGGTTCTGGGTCTGTTCTTCAAAGCGATCTTAACCATATTTAGTACAGGAATTAGGTATACTATCCGACTAGTTGACCCGCGAAACTCCGGCTGCTCCGCTCCTATTGGTATTAGACTGCCAAAATTCTACACATGACAGCCGGGACCAACGGCTTAACGTGCTTTCCGAGGCACGGGGGAAACTCGGTATGTTAAGATGGTCACCCATCCACAGACCGACCTTGGCAAGCGTTGCTTAACCTTGATGATTAACCCGTGCGGCTGTTATTATTTAGCCACGAGCTTCTCAATGGTGGTATTCAATAAACCCTCTAAAAACCAGACCTCTAAGACCCAGAACCTAGCTATACAATGTTAATTCCCTATTAAATATTTTTTAAAATTAACCTTTTGGATACTTTACCATACTTTTTAAATAATGATAAAACAAAATATTTGTATAAGAATAAGAATATTTTTATTTGTAAGTATAAAACATGGTACATTTTTAGGTCTTATTAAATATAGGGAGATCTGACATGTTTCGCCATTTACTGGCGTACAAATATTAGAACAATATGTAAATCGCTCTTTTTGACAAAATGTTAAATGTAAGACTAACTCTAGCCAACATAATTAAGTACCTACATAAATTAAATTAAATTATTATATTTATTTTCTATTAGATTAAAGTTTACGTTTTAAATTCGAATTAGAACTACAATAACTACATAAGATATTTCGTAAGTAACTATTTCAGGTACATAATTATACTTTCTTACACTTGTTAAGATACCTATAGTAAGCATCTACATACGATAAAAATACGATACATACTCTTCTGCCTTATTTAGGCAATACGGGAAATACAGGCTCAGGTTTTTTGTCGACCTTCTAGGTAAGTTGGGGTTAGTTGATGTTTGTAAGTTACTTCGAATATTGACTTAAGTATATGCTGGAAACTTTGACTTCTTGTTTCCTGTCGAGTTTTACGGATAGCTCTTTTCGTGGAAGATGAGCTAGCGAAGTTAATAGCGGAATAAGCTAACGGTGCACCGAATTTACTTGAAAATGGACAATAGTGGAGTTTTTTCTTGTACTTTAGCATTAAGGGTAAACGGAGAAATTTTAACCAATGAAATTGCATAAAATCTCCGCACTACGTGAGTCACTGACATTTGACTGACATGATTGGTTAATATTTCTCAGTTTCTCCGCTCAACTGCCTCGCTCCGCGCAAATGAACAGGAGGGTGCCTAAGCTGTCTGTCCATTGGAGCGGAGATGAGAAGAGCGGAGAAATATTAACCAATGGAATTGCATAAAAAGTCAGTGACTGTCGCGGTGCGGAGATTTTATGCAATGCCATTGTGTGATTTTATGCAATTTCTCCGCTCCTCTCCTCTGCGCTCCAGTAGACAGACGGCTGCCTTAATGGCTGTTAGTTGTTTTGTACAGAAGTTTCAAGATAAGATGTCTGGTTGGTGTTGTCTGGTTTATGGGCATAGACCCCTTGAAAAGACTGGTCTCAGGCTTTCTAGTTTCAGACTACCCGTACCGACTGTTAATGATATTCAAATGACAGCTGGGACCAACGGTTTGACGTATTTTTCGAGGCACGGAGGCACCCATCTACGGACTGAGCCAGGACTGTAACCTAGAAGTTCAACCCGTGCGGCTTATAACTGTTGTAGAACACTGCTATTTTGTGAGTATTTTGCATCAATAAAACTAGAGATAAACTGGCCACACGTACGCAACGTGTGCAATGCATTATGATATCTGGACTATTGATTTTATTTGAAAAACTATGCAGCAGAAACACACTTATCGTATTAAGGGTGCTCTCTCGAAAAGGCTTAAAAATAGCGTTCAGATGAAGCAGTTTTTCGTCGGCATTTACTGAGAAATTACATCTGAAAAAAATAGAAAGTAATCTACATGATATTGCACGTAACTTGGTTTAGCCAGAATTTATGTATTGGTAACACATATTAGGAAAAAAAATCACCAAACCAACTCCAAATCGTTGAGTTGAAACCATTTTACTCCTTCATTTTTAAACAAAAGACTATAAAAATAATATCTACTGCTGTGCAATACAAACGAAAATAACTTGGTTTTGTTACTTTTTTAAAATATGTATTTGTTTTATTATAAAAAATTAAAAACACGGGTAGCGGAGTGGCGCGCCGAGGTGTAGTTAGCTCCGTTTGTATGCACAAGGTCATTGGCAAATATACAAGCCTTAATATGCAACGCAACATTCGACACTATACAAAAGCGTTGCATACGCTGCGTACGTAGGACCAGTATATTTCTCGCCTAATCTTGAAGCTTCTATACAAAGTCAACATTTAGTAGGTACGTAACTGATGTTTGTTGAAAATTACATAATTTGTTCCCGTATCGAATTTCAATAATATGTTTACCTAACGTTCTTGTTATGAAATACGGATTCAGGATATTCTATACAATATTGTTTGGTACAAAACATACGCTAAATACATGTTACAAGTATATACCTAGCTGCCAGGGAGCGTTACCACTTCACCCTATGAATGACGTACATTGAGGTATAGTTAGGGGTTTCAATATCTATTGATACCGTTAATAACATTACCCGTAATTACGTTAATCAATAACGTATTACTTGTCAATCAAATCACGGTAATATTATTAGTTATGTCACAGGCAGATATGCTCGTGCCAACCGCGAACAGACTACGTCAAAATTGCCGGGCATGATCCACTTATGATATTAAATAGTTAAGAATTGTTTTAGGTACACGTGAAATAAACGTAATGGCGACTCGGATCATTCCGCAAAAACGGAAAATTCACATGATAGCGAATTTCGCAAATATTAAGTTCAAACTTATATTGACCATGGTAGAGTGGTGGTGTGCTGTATGGTGTCGGCCGGTGCCGAATGCTGCCGTAAAAGAATAAAACCATCCCATCACTTCCCGTGGGTGTCGCAAGAGGCGACTAAGGGACACGCTAGAGAATGGGCAGCAGCGTTCTCTGTAAAAATCAACACCATACACTCTACACTGCGATCGCCAACCCGCCTGTCAAGCGTGGCGATTACGGCAAACCCGGGCCTTTCGGGGGAGGCCTATGTTCAGCAGGGGACGTCTTTCGGCTGATATGACGATGATGATGGTCGAGTGATAGCGATATCTAGCAATGGTCAACATAGGTACGTACATACTGTAGTTTAATGTTTTTGACGATGAAATTGTTACAGCCAGAGAATGTCACATTCTCCAGGCGCTTTGGATTTTGGATTAATATTTTACGAGCTGAGGCTCTAGACAAGTGCCATTCTATCAGCGAATATGACTGTCGAAATGCCAAAATACAAGGGATTGATCACGTGACATTTCGACAGCTTTTGTCAATCCCGTACATTTTTGACGTTTGACAATCGCCTTCGCCACGCTACCGCTGACAGAATGTCACTTGTCTGGAGCCCCTGGTGGAGAAATAAAAGATTATTTTCATCATTGGGTTTTTCATGTTCGGGAATTGTTGTTTCGATTCAATTCAATTCATTTATTCAACAAATAATTTTACATCGTGTCTGAATTTCTATAGCTAAATACATATTTAATAATCATGATTCATGCAACCGATATTTAAATAATTACAAATCCAATTTAATGAAAGTCCAAATAAAAATAAGAATAATAAAAAAGCCTTCTTAGCCTATCGACGTCTACTGCTGGACGTAGGTTCCCAAAAAGCAAACGACTAGGTGGCGCATTGGTTGAGCGATTGGTTGCTGCTCTGGGTGTCTCGGTTTCGATTCCCGCGCGGAACAAATATTTAAATGACCTATAGATAGTATTTCTGGTTCCGGCTGTTTGTTTATGTAAGTTTATATGTTTCTAAATCACGATACAGGACAAATTTCTAGTGTGGAGCAAAGGTAAAAAAAAAATAATTAAGCCATTACATTACTTAATTTGCTAAAATGTATTTATAACTGTAAGATCTTTCTCAATATCATATATCAGTCGAAACATATCTTCTATTAAACATATTCCCCTCGCTAAAAGCGAACACTTGTACAGATTCCCATGGCAACGCTTACCGATGGGGTCGCTTATTGAAATATTGGATCCCATAGATTTACATATTTCTGAAGTACTGAACCTTTGACAAGTTGCTTGTTTTTAGAAGATAAAAGGGCGAAACATACCTATTTAACAGTGAAGAGTAATTTGTTTTATCTTGATTGAATGTAAAGCGTTGGCTGATTTCCAGCAGTGGGTGGCGAAAAAATCAATTGATTGATTTATCATTTTGCTGACGCTGAAATTGTGCGTAATGTGCTCCATCTCATGTCTGTCAGTAAATTTATAAAGTGTTTGATTAACAGAGCTTTTATATCAATTATAATGAAATTGTTCAACACACTTCATTTTCAGACAAAGAACGTATTATTAAAAACATTTCAGACACAATATTATTGATTGAAATAATATAATCGACTAAAATACCAACTGAGCCAATTAATTCCAGTTAAACGTATTTACTGCTTGATCGAACTGCGCCAGTAAAATAAAACAGCCGTAAAAACCTCGCCATTGAGGCCATCAGTACAAAAATACGCTATTCACCAACCAAATAGTTCTTATTCAAGCATTACGGGAATAATTCCGTCCGGAAAACACGCTTAATCCGGAAAAAAATTAGACCATTTTCGGAGGTCGGAATTTCTTTTCGTTTTACCTTATAAATATTCACTGTACAAACTAGAGCCGGCCTGAAACATTCACGAGTAAATTGACAAGACAGAAGAAGATAAATAAAACAAATAGGTAGAACGAAAAAGGGTCAAACGACGCTTCTATTTTCATGTAAATGTGCTGAGGAGGGGTTAGGTCACACTGCGAGATGGGATAAGCTAGTTTTCGGGACTTATTCAGGCGGAGAAATATGGCCGCCATTTGGCGGCTGACCGTCGTCAAGATATCAGAGTAAACTGTCTGCTGAAGTTAGGTCACATTATAGTACTAGAGGTCGTAAGACACTTTCTTTTGTACGCATTTGATGAGTATTCTTTATGATCCATTTTTCTGATGTTATTCTCTGATGTTTTTTCGTCAAACAAACAAAAGGATTGAGAATAAAGATAAATCGACGAAGATTTAACTGTGGCGTTTGATATGGCCAGTAATATAATCCTTTTGCTTAAAAATGATATTACAGTATCAAAAATGACATAACATTACCCTGCCATTACAGATAATGGTAGGGTAATGTTATATCATTTTAGAAGCAAAGTGATCCTTTTACTCTTCCAGGATCACACAAGACTCTAGACGATCACACATTCTGTCAACGATAAAATAGAGGTTGTCAAAATCAAAAATCTTATTAGATTTCAATATCGTTCAAAGATTATTAAATTGTCTCAAATCTCTTGTCTAGTACAGCTTGCGCCTGGCTCCAAAACATTTCGATGTAAGCCTATCGGCCTATCTCAACAAAAGTTTACGAGCTAAATACCCAATACACTTAGGCACCAAAGTGCAAGAGGTCGTAAGCCCCCTCTATGGTCAAAGAGCCAACTACTGTTTTAAAATTGGCCTATAAATTGGTCGTATCATCATCTTGTGGCCCGATTTGGATATAATTGGAACTGATGGAAACAATGATAGTTTTAACGGCGATAGCGATAAAATAAGATACCTTTTATGGGTGGTGTACTCAGAAGCTTTGTAAGTTTCTTCCTTGTGGGTACTTAGGATATTGTGTTTAGATGGGAGAGAGGGATGTTAGGGTTCACCGTTTATGGTAGGCGACAAATAAGTTTGCTAGAGCCGTCATTAAAATTTATCTGGTGCCTAATATAGGAAACAAGATTTTACCGTCGTAACGTCTTTTTGTGGAAAGTTAGACTGTACTCTTAATCACCTAATACTATAAATACAGAGGCCACCTAAATACAGAGAGAGAGAGAGAGAGCAACGTTGGAAGGCCTCCCATAAGGTGGACCGGTGACCTGGTGAGGGTCGGTCGCGGGTAGCCGATGGATGCGAGACGCACAGGACCGGTTGTTGTGGCGACGCTTAGGGGAGGCCTATGTCTAGCAGTGCATGTCTTTCGGCTGATAGGATGATGATGAGAGACCTTCCTTTTTGATTTGAAGTTAAAGAGACACTACATATTTACCTGAATGGGTTGCGCCCAGTAGGTCGCTACGTCAAAACAGGCAACAGTAGCGTTTTGAAGTCAGAATGGGACAAAGAGAGATAAAAATGTTTGTTCGTATGTTTATTTACTCGAAGTTCTAAACCAATCACGAAAATCTGTCATGAATAGCATTCCTTTCCGAAAACATTCACGGTTTTTGTGGAATAAGCCAAGGGAGCGAAACAACAGTAACTGCTGGTAGTCAACCTAAATTATTCGAATAATTTTACATATATCCGCTACAGCTCATCTCATTTCTCGCTCATCTTCCAACGCGACGTTTCCTTACCCCAGCACCTTAGAGTCTTCAATCTTTGATGTGTTGGGGAGGCTCCCATCCCCCATTCCCCCTAAGCAGTACAAAGGTGAGATAAAGTAAGATGTTTACTGTTCGATGAGATCTCGCGACTTTTTGTCCGGGGATTTTGGAGAAAGAATATTTAAAGGACATACATATGTATGGCGAGTGTGACTTTGTTTTAATATTTATTTGGAATTATGCTTTGTTTATTTTCTGACGGTACAAAATATTGTGTATGAGGGATAAGGAGAAAGGGTGAAGGAATTATTGGGTATACTGTAAACTATACATTTATACGTTTTTGGTCAAGGAATTGTGATAACACATTTGATCTAATAGAAGTTTTTCTAGGTTTTATTACAGAATAAGGAAAAGAAAACAGTGAAACTAAAGTTGGCATGCTATTTGAAAACTTATTGGACTGGATTTTAAAGACCTGTGGGTCTAAAAAAGCAGCTCTAGCAAAAGCAGAAAGCACATGTCATTACGCTACCCGTCACAGTCAAATTTTCTCAATCAATCTTGAACCTAAAGCTTTAGCTATAAAGATGAAAATGAAAGACAGATTGTTGTATTATTTATATTATGACTAGCAGTTTCTGTCAGCGGTTTCGCCCACGTGGTCCCTAGGGAACATACTCCCGTGATAAAAAGTAGCCTATGTCCTTTCTCAGTCTCTAGACTGTGTACCAAATTTCATTTAAATCGGTTCAGTAGTTTTGAAGTGAAAGCGCGACAAACAGACAGACAGACAGACAGATAGATAGACAGACAGACAGACAGACAGACAGATAGAAAGAGTTATTTTCGCATTTATAATATTAGTAAGGAAGTCAGGATTATAATATGAATCTACTAAAGTGGCATCTTTAGGCTCGCTGAGGGTCAAATCTAGTATTTTTAAACAACATTTGCATTCACATAATAGTCGCAAAGTATCAAAAAGCCTTCTTCTTCTTATCGTGAGGGCAGTAAGGTCTAACGACCCCACACACTCTGGTGTCAGAGTTTCTAAACCGCCTCAAGGGCCTCTGACATGGTTTATTTGATGACCGCCATTTGGCAGCCGTCCCGTGGGAATCAAACCCACGACCCCGGGTCACAAGGCAAACGTCTAAACCACTCGACCACGGAGGCAGTTGTCAAAAAGCATTAATTTTCATACATTTTTGACAGATTGCGATTGAGTTGCGAATGCGAACGTTGCTTAAAAATTAGAAGAATTGGCACTCTGAAGGCTAATAGCTCAGACTTGTTCCTCCAATTAAGTAGGTACAAGTTTGAGCTAGTTTGAACGCTTTTTAATTAAAAGCGTTCAAATTCAAATAGTAATTGGTATTTATCATGTTAGAAAGAAAGAAAAGAAAGAAAAGAAAGAAAAGAAAGAAAAGAAAGAAAAGAAAGAAAAGAAAGAAAAGAAAGAAAAGAAAGAAAAGAAAGAAAAGAAAGAAAAGAAAGAAAAGAAAGACAAGAAAGAAAAGGAAGAAAAGAAAGAAAAATTGTTTATTCCGCCCAAGTATACGCACATTAAAATTACATTATTTTATAACAGACAAATAAAAACAACAATAAAAACAAAATGAGAGGCAAAAATTCGTCCGTAAAACTACTGCCTGTGTCAGGGACAAAAACTAATCAAAAACTTGTCTAAATGCCGGGAATTAAGGGTCCATTTGCGCAGAAAAATGAAGAAACGGAGAAATATTCACCAATCATGCTCATCAATTTCTCCGTTTCTCCGCTCCGCTGCCTCGCTCCGTTGTTATGGACAGGCATCCTTAGAGTTGTTTTGTTTTGATAGTTAGCAACTGTGAACTCCTTGAAAATACGAAAATTGCTCCTCTAAGGTTAAATAAAAACAGAAGCATAATTTTACGTCACACAGTCGCACAATAAAAAAAAATGATAAATGTTTCTCTCATATCTACACACGTACCTATATTTCTTTTAATCCCAGACATTATATGTCCAGAACTTGACCTAAAAACTGACCTATACGACCTTCATGAACAATTTAGCAACGTTTTCTAAAAAAAATAAAACATTTTTAACATTAAGTCTATGTTAGGATATTAATCGCAAGTTCGTTGGTCGGACCGTCTCAAGGACTAATGGCCGACCGTCACACCGAAGCGCAACATACAGCTTCAGTAGTCTTTGTTATATTTTTTTTTTTGTGTAATTAGGGATAGTTTCTTAAATTGTGGCTAAATAAAAACTGGCCAAGTGCGAATCAGACTCTCACTTTAAGGGATCCGTACCATAAACCGAAAAAACAGGTTTCTTTTAATTTAATTTTTATTATTCGTTGTTATAGCGGCGATTGAAAACATACACTCTGTCAAAATTTCGATTGTCTTCTTATTATGGTTCTTGAGATACAGCTCGCTGACAGACAGACGGACGGACGCACAGCAGAGGCTTACTAATAGGGTTCCGCTGGTTACCCTTTGGGTACGGAATCCTAAAAACGAACTTCAACCTTAAGGAACGCTTGCCGAGGTCGGTCTGTGGATGAGTCCATTACACACCAAGTCTCTTCCATTGCTAGGAAAAGGCCAGGTAAATGATGATTGTAGGGAATTATCAATGTCATTCTTTTTATTTACTACCTTAATGTCTTAAATAGTCGTGTACGTATAGAAAGGTTCATCGGGAAAATAAGCACAGCTATTTTGCGGCTTACAAGCCGCAAAATTCTGCATGTTTTGTAAAGTTACGAGCATATGCTGAATAAAATCGGTATTTAAAAAAATGATCTTTGATATTGCATTTTGCCTTTTAATGCACTAAGCTTATAAACATATCAGATACACAGCAGTTCTCAGATTGCAGTTTTTAACCACTAAAACACTAGACAAATAACTAAAACTCGTTCGTGAAATTTTTAGCAATAATGTTACAATACGGTTTGACCTCCAGTCTAATTAAAACATTGCCCACATACTCAGAATAACATTTTAACACTGTGTTTTTTTTATTATTCTTGTTAAAACAAATTCTTTGTCTGTTTAAGGTTGAATTGTCAAGGTTAGAAAATGTCAACATTTTGTTACCATTTACGTGTAGATAAACGACATTAAAACACTATAAAATGTTAGAAAACATGACGCTCTATTTCGGACACTCGTGGTAAAATATCACTGGTAGATAGATAGAGGGTCGTCGGGCAGCGAGATGTGCAAATGACATTGTTGCCATCGCGGGTAGAACCTGGGTAACAGACTTGGGGAAGTCCGTCGTCCAAGCACGCAGGCCCGATTTGGTGTCGCGTGGTGTTTCTGCCAGCCTCTCACAGATGAAAAGGTCAGGAGAAGCTCACGCTTACCCTTATCCGAGATGGGGTTTGCAAGCGCAAATTGTCACTGCCAGAGTGATTGTGGAGAATGCGAACGTGCCCCCGCATCCCAGGTAAAAGTGACGAGGAGGGAAACCGTGTCGTTTTAGTCAGTAGGAGTCTGACAGACCCTTCCGTCTGTCCTAAGACGGATGACATCCATAAGGATTTACACACGTAAAAAAAAGGAACGTGGGGATCGACACAAGAAAAGAAGCCTACGCTCAGCGGTGGGCGAACGTTAAGCAACGCTTGACAAGGTTGGTCTGTGTGACCATCTTAACATACCGAGTTTCCTCCGTGCCTCGGAAAGCACGTTAAGCCGTTGGTCCCGGCTGTCATTTGTAGATCTTTGGCAGTCGTTACGGATAGTCAGAAGCCAGTAAATCCGAATCCAGTCTTGCCATGAAGTACCGTGTTACCCAGTTAATGGGTTGTGGAGGTCTGGTAGGCAGCCGCTCTTCGATCCGGGTTGCCATGCCGCTCCACGTAAAATACTGGTATTCAGCTAAATACGGCTTGACTGGAAGCCGACCCCAATACGATTGGGAAAACGCTAGGCAGATGATACATTATAATATATACATAACTAGCTGACCCACGCGGCTTCGCTCCCGTCAACTGGCTACCTACCCTACCTACCCTACCTACCCTACCTACCCTACCTACCCTACCTACCCTACCTACCCTACCTACCCTACCTACCCTACCTACCCTACCTACCCTACCTACCCTACCTACCCTACCTACCCTACCTACCCTACCTACCCTACCTACCCTACCTACCCTACCTACCCTACCTACCCTACCTACCCTACCTACCCTACCTACCCTACCTACCCTACCTACCCTACCTACCCTACCTACCCTACCTACCCTACCTACCCTACCTACCCTACCTACCCTACCTACCCTACCTACCCTACCTACCCTACCTACCCTACCTACCCTACCTACCCTACCTACCCTACCTACCCTACCTACCCTACCTACCCTACCTACCCTACCTACCCTACCTACCCTACCTACCCTACCTACCCTACCTACCCTACCTACCCTACCTACCCTACCTACCCTACCTACCCTACCTACCCTACCTACCCTACCTACCCTACCTACCCTACCTACCCTACCTACCCTACCTACCCTACCTACCCTACCTACCCTACCTACCCTACCTACCCTACCTACCCTACCTACCCTACCTACCCTACCTACCCTACCTACCCTACCTACCCTACCTACCCTACCTACCCTACCTACCCTACCTACCCTACCTACCCTACCTACCCTACCTACCCTACCTACCCTACCTACCCTACCTACCCTACCTACCCTACCTACCCTACCTACCCTACCTACCCTACCTACCCTACCTACCCTACCTACCCTACCTACCCTACCTACCCTACCTACCCTACCTACCCTACCTACCCTACCTACCCTACCTACCCTACCTACCCTACCTACCCTACCTACCCTACCTACCCTACCTACCCTACCTACCCTACCTACCCTACCTACCCTATACCTACCCTACCTACCCTACCAACGAATGCAAAACCGTGGAAATCGGTTCACTGCGTTCTGGAGTTATAGCGTCAGGAAGGAAAACCCGACTTATTTTTATATAGTACATTAACACAACAGAGGTAAAACATATCTTTTGTACTATTGCTAGTTCTATGGGTACAACGGCGTTCTTATTGTTGACAGATTTTTTTATGCAACCAAGAAAAAGTAAATATAAATCTTTATTTATTAAAGAATAACGACGCGGCTTAGCAACTGATTAGCAGGTTTTTCATTGAAATTCTCCTTAGAAAGATTGAATTAAGAATCTGCTAATCATTTGCTAAGCCGCGTCGATTATTTTTATAGGTAAGTAAGGTCCAATAAGTTTTACTAAAACTTCCAAATAAGTAAATTTTGATTTATAATGATATAACAGAGGACCTAGCACGAATGTATAATAATAATAATATAATATAATATAATATAATATTATTCCACACAACTATCACACAACGCCATCTAGTCCCAAGCTAAGCAGAGCTTGTGTTATGGGTACTAGACAACTGATAAACATACTTATATATTTCTAAATACATACATACAGAGTTGATACGACAGAGGGGCATTAAATTAAACTACGTATACTATACGTGTTCAGTATTAATTCGATACGGTACAAAAACAAAAAGGGCCATAAATGAGAAAATATTTTTTTCAAACAAACTAAATAGCTTGCAAATCCGAATAAAACGCAACCATCCTTTGTAAAAAAATGACACTGACCTTAGATACCGCTAGGTAACAAAGCGGCAACGTCGCGCGCGCGCCGGAGCGCGGTGAACGGTATCTCGTGTGCTCGGTGGGGGCCGGGCCGGGGTGGCGGCCGGCGACTTAGGCCTCCGCTCGCACTGGCTTTTATGTTAGGTAACGTTTCGAAGTACGCGCACAAAAACAAACACTAAATTTTTAAATTTTCGATGTGTCCTCCATTCACATTGATGCACAAATTATACCGAAGGAGAATATTGTTATTTATTTTTCTAATTAGATCACTGTCCGTCGCTAAGCACTTTAATTTGTGAAATGCTAAAATAATCCTATTTTTTAACTCATCAATTGTATTTACCTCTGAGGCATACACTTCACCCTTAGTGTAACCCCACAAAAAGAAATTCATGGGAGTGAGGTCCGGAGATACTAATACTAAATAATAATAATCCCAAGTTACGTGTCCTATCACCATAAAAAACAGTCAATCACAAAAAAAAAAAACACTATTACTAAATAATAATAATCCCAAGTTACGTGTCCTCTCACAATAACAAAATAAAATTACAATTGTTTCCGCGCGAATTCCACAAAACGTACGTTCCGAAAAACAAGCGTCGGCGCACTGAGTGAGGGACTTACCGATCGCAAAAAACAAGGATGCAACAAACTGACCTATCTCTATTTCTTTCGCTCGCTTTATGTTAGTCGCTTTCGTAGTGAAAGTGCAAGTGTGTGTGTATTGATTGCTTCCTTGTTTGCATTGCCAATATTTAGTGAATGTCCTTCGACATGCGTCAGAGCGGCAACAACGCATCGTAGATTTATCGTTGTAAGGTGCATGACCTATGCTTAGACGATATTCAGTTGTTAGAAAAGATACATCGTGTTCAAACCGTGCAAAAACTTTAAAAATCATTTGCGACTAAACTACTGCTCCTAATTAATTTATTTTTGGTACAGAGCTTGAAAATGGTACCTAGTATAGGCAGTTTAAAGGAAAGCCCCTCTGTCGTATCAACGTTGTATGTATGTATGTATAGTAACGTTAAATTTTACTGTAATGTAATACTCGTTTCGCACATCCTAATATTTATTTGAATTGGATAATATATTCATATTGTTGTATGATACAAGTTGTGTATGTTACAAAATACTATGGGGTTGTAGTTTTTTTAGGGTTCCGTACCCGAAGGGTAACCAACGGAACTCTATTACTAAGCCTCCGCTCTCCGTCCTTCCGTCCGTCTATCTTTCAGCGAGTGTATATCAGGAAACGTAATAAATAGACAGTTGAAATTTTCACAGATTGTGTATGTCTATTGCCAATTGTATATACAAATAATAAAAATTAAGGTTTATGGTACGGAACCCTTCGTATGCGAGTCCGACTGGCACTTGACCGGTTTCTATATTCAAAATTCACTTACGTTAACGATACTATAACGTTACGTGTGGAACTCTCTGCCTGCGTCTGTGTTTCCAAACACTTACAACCCTAATCTCTTCAAAGTTAGAGTGAACAGGCTCCTCCTGGGTAAGCTCGCTCCATCGTAGAGTTCTTCTCTGTCATCTCTGACATAGACTAGAGTCAAGAGCAAACCCATTACAAATAAAAGAAAAAGTCAAAACATTCATGCTATATCCTCAGACATCACAATGATTACATAGCGCTGAAGCCTGTTCAAGTTAAAAATGTAAAACAAATGTGAATAAACCTAATTCACAATTAGATATACGAAAAGAAGTTCTAACATTGTTAATCTCTTCGCACGAAATCTGTGAACCAATGAATATGCATGATATTACGAGTAAGCACTTCAAAGAGGTTTGTAAAACAAATTGAACAACTTATCATACATTAGTGGTGTCATGTAGTCAATGATTTATTGTTTAAAAAACTGTATTTAGTGCGCTTATGCCATTTGTTTTTGCAACCATATTATTATTGAACCGTGGAATATTGTGCTTATAAAAAAACATGAAAGGGGCAGGACACACTTTCAGTGGAACAGATAGTCGATGGGGCTGGAGAGTTTTGGAGTGGCGACCGCGTATCGGAAGACGCAGCGTTGGAAGGCCTCCCACAAGGTGGACCGATGACCTATGAGGGTCGCGGGTAGCCGATTCATGCTATACGCACGGGACCGGTCGCTGTGGCGACACTTGGGGCAGATCTATGTCTAGCAGTGGATGTCTTTCGGCTGATACAATGATGATGATGCAAACATGTTGCTCAGGGCAGCGGCAGACTAAGGAGATGGTTCCCACCATCTCCTACCTATCCATCCTAGGATGTCCATCCCGACTACGATATTTTCCTTAGGAATTGGCAAACAAATAAATAAATAACAGTGGCTCAGAATCAAGAACAATGAACAAACTATAAGACTTTATTTAGAAAAAAATCTAACCGTTTGATTAGTTTGAATACTGATTTCTTCCCACCATCTCCTACCCATCCATCCTAAGATGTCCATCCCGACTACGATGTTTTCCTTAAGAATTGGCAAATAAATAACAGTGGCTCAGAATCAAGAACAATGAACAAACTATAAGACTTTATTTATAAAAAAATCTAACCGTTTGATTAGTTTGAATACTGATTTTTTATTCCGATTTAAGATGCTGATGCTGATTGCTGATGATTTTGACAAAAGCTTGAAACCATAATCAAATATTAATTATACTTTAGATACACCTGTACGGTACCTTTTATAAATGTTTAATCGTCCTACGTCAAAGAACACAAAACCGAAAACCGCAGACTAGACACATTACCACACAATGTTTGTCTACGTCAAGAATTGTGCCTACACATAAACTGACGTAAAACAACGTCAGCTGACCGGACGAGATGATAAAATTCAAATTAATTGTAATAACAGAAACGTTTTAAGGACGTAGTAAATCTTAATATTGTTTCCGTTCGACTTCGTCACAGTTAAGGTCGATAGGACAAAGACTTCTTCTTGATATGGACCTATGTATTTGTGCCTACATTTTTGGAGTATGGTAAACAACATTGAAATAAGCTGTCTTGTTTTCCTGTTAGACGACGCAGTGGATAAAACGATAGGTTTCCGTGGTTCAGGACTTCCTAGCATCCTAAAATAATCGGCCATGTGTGTTAGGAATCAGTCAGAAATTGTAACAGTAAGTTATATAATTTTAGAAGTCGGTATATTTTTCTACTTACAGTTTACAGAATGCTTAAATGTATTACTCAATTGGTTATTTGACTGATTTTTATTTTTCATTCTGGCAACACTGACTTGCTCGCCACCCCATTGCTCACTTTCACCATGGAGTGGAAGGGGAAACGTGAGCGCAACGGGCAAGCGAGTCGAGTCAGTCTTGCTGCGACATTCGAGTCGAATAGACGTAATCAAGTTGTAGTTACACGAGTGCATAAAATCGTAATTGTGCTGTTTGGAGTAAAATAAGATATTATGCACCCTGTTTTAATAACAAATATAGAAAGTAAAATTTAACTATAATTAATTGTGATTATTCGTTATTTTCGTTAAAAATAAATGGCTGAGAATCAATTTGGAGTTTTCTTTCATGTGCTAGTTGGACTTGCACTGGGGGTTCCGTACCTAAAACCGAAAAAAAACTCTTCGCCATTAATCTCTTATTATGTTTATCTATTGCTATAGCGGCAATAGAAACACACGCTTGGATAATTTCAACTGTCTTTCTGTTACAAATCATGAAATACAGATTAGTACCAGGGTTATTTTGGTTATACCTTTCAAGTTGGAACCCCAAAATAACAGAAGTGTAATAGCAACTAAAAATGTAGCAATTATTCCTCAGATACATAGCTTTGCACTAGGGTCTTTATTTCTCATAAGGACATAGGTACAGTTCACTTAAATGAGATTTAAATTTAAATAATAAAATCGTCGTTTAATGACGAAGGTGTTGAAAAAGTAAAACAATAACAACGTAAAAAAAGCCGGTAGTTACATCTAAAACAAGATTACAACTGGCCAATTTGACACCAAAGTATTCATTAGTACTAATTACTCAACTTGTGAGGAACACAAACAACGATTCAGAAACGAACGTTTCTGCTACCAAAGACTTTTTACCAAGGTAATCCAAGTGCTGAAAATAAATTTCACAGTATTGCATCGACTAGTTTGCTCAGGATAGCTTTTAGGGCGTATAATATGGTGAGCATTTAACTTACCCGTTTATGAGCCAAGAAGAGAAATGTTTCGGGGCCTCCCCTCTGAAAGGTGAAGAAGGCCAAAATCCACCGGCGACGGCCCAGTGCGTATAAATAGATTTCATGGGATTTTTAGTTCAGATCATGCCAGTTCCTACCTCACGATGTTTGTCATCTTATCTTCGTGTTGACAGCACTTCATTAAATCGTGTTCCGATAATTATTAATAACTCATGCGTTAAAAGTAAGTAAATAAACTCCCCTCCCGCCTCCTATCACAGTGTTATCACAACCAAATAGTTTGTTTACAAACAAAACGCTTCATTGAGCGGCTCGATTACTCGTCTCAATGAACCGCGTTTGGTCTCGCGCCAAGTAATCTGCATTACTGTTTGTCAACTAGATTCGTTTCTTTTTTTAGTTGGAGCTTACGTTTGAGTTTGTTCTTTGAGTTCAGTTCAGTGCTCACAGAAGAAACTCATTCACGAAGTGTCCAAAAATAATGAATACTGCTTCTATGATGTAAGAAATAATTATGAACCCTGAATCAGGGTTTGGTTTTCACATTTATTCCTTGTATTGGACCATTGTTTTCTGTTGTTGATTCGGCCAAACGAAAGCGACTTCTAATTTGCCATATAAATGAACGCAACAATCGCCTGTTCGTGCGATGATCGCTAAAAACGATGATGTAACATGTTACAAAGCAAAAATTCGTGCAGTCAGTACATGGAAACGAGCTGAGTACATGGAAATTGAGAAGCTCGTGGCTAAACAATAACAGCCGCACGGGTCGATTTTAAAGGTTAAGCAACGCTTGCCAAGGTTGGTCCGTGGATGGGTGACCATCTTAACATACCGAGTTTCCTCCGTGCCTCGGAAAGCACGTTAAGCCGTTGGTCCCGGCTGTCATTTGTAGATCTTTGGCAGTCGTTACGGATTTTCAGAAGCCAGTATATCTGACTAGTCTTGCCAAGAAATACCGTGTTACCTAGTTAATGGGTTGTGGAGGTCTGGTAGGCAGCCGCTTCACGTAAAACACGGGTATTCAGCTGAATCCGGTTTGACTGGAAGCTGACCCCAATATATTTGGGAAAAGGCTAGGCAGATGATGAGTACGTGGTAACGAGCACGAACATGCGTATGTTACTCGGATTTTAGAACACGGCGTATCTACATTTACATCATCACAACAGCCGAAAGACGTCCTGAGCTGTACACAGGCCTCCCCCAGAAGGGAGGGCCTTTACATAGTTACAATATAAAGTGACACAGTTACAAAACATAAACATAACCTACATTCTTTTGTTTTCCATCACCTAAATACTTTGTTGAGGCAGGCCCTAATGACAATCAGTACATCAATGAATGACTTTGAACTGGTGCCAAGTAATTTGTCTAGCGCTGTGTCAAACAGATTAGGTTTATTTATTTGTATTGTATTCAGTGACCTGTGCTTTGGAGGTTTTCTATTAATTTTGTTTGACTATAAGGAATTAATATATACCTATTTTTTACGGGTTGTGTTTTGAGCGTTGTGGGAAAAGAGGAATGTTTCCTGATTTAAAAAATATAACATAACATAACATATAGTTTATTTCTCTCATAAAGGTACATTAGGTAATTTACTGATAACATACATTTTTTTTTTTTTGCCTTACGCAAGAACCTTTGTGAGAGCTGGAGTCTGAACTAGGTTCGGGACCTGTATGACAGATCTCCAGGCTCACACCCTTAAAGATTTAACAAATTATACGGCATCAATCAGATTATACATAATATTATTAGCAAACAATTTTGATAGAGAGGTAAGTCTATGTAATAAAAGTGTGGTTGGTGAAAGTATTTGTAATGTTAAGTGATGTTTTTAGTTATGTTGTTAGTGTTGTTGTTGTTGTGGTAGTGTGTGATGGTGTGGTGTGTATGTGCATGTAAGTCTAGTGTTTCGTGTTTATCAGTAAAATGAGAAAATAAGAGGGGAAAGTTTGTTCAAAAATCATTTAATGGTTTGAATGATATTTTCTGTTTCTTCATAGTCCAAATCCAGCAACCAGTTCCTTACTGTCGTTTTGCATTTCCATTTAACCATTGAGTACATATGTAAGATTGAGTTAACTCTGTTGTACACATATGGACCAAGGAAATAAAAGAAACGTTGAGCTGACTTTGAATGGACAGAAATGGACGAACACACTGTGTGTTTTCGTCCATTTCAACTTTTCGGGATTAAAAGAATTTCGGGAATGGATATGATTCTATTTAGTCCATCAGTTAGATTATCGAAAAGTATTGGATACGTATTTTTTGTTTGAGCAGATATCAATAAAAAATGATGAATATAAAACGCATCAAACATCGGGAATGGGGGCGTCACACGAGTTTGCAATGCACTGTATCGTCTTCGATTTTTGTTTTGTTAAAAACTAAAAAATACGTGTCAAATATTTTTTGAAAATATATCTCTTGGACTTATTACATTTTTCTAACCATCTACCCTAATCAAATACAGCGAACAGGTGGCCTACTACGATGTTGTGATGCCAGTGTGGGGGGAGACAGCGCTATACAAAAAGCGTACCACTATCCCATTTTCACAACGGAATCATGCTCGTCATTATAACAGGTATTACAATGAATGGACAGGACAACAGTCCAGCTTGCCAGCAGATTCAGGAGATTAAATAAAAGCTTTATTTTAAGCTCTCCAAAATATATTTTTTTTAAGTAATTTGATTTCTCAATAATATAAAAAATCTTAACAGACCGTTATGTAAATGTATGGATTGGTGGTTACCTATTCATCATCTGCCTAACCTTTTCACAACTATATTGTGGTCAGCTTCCAGTCAATCCGGATTTAGCTGAATATCAGTGTTTTACGTGGAGCGGCTGCCTACCAGACCTCCACAACCCATTAACTGGGTAACACGGTACGTCTTGGCAAGACTGGAGTCAGATTTACTGGCTTCTGACAATCCGTAACGACTGCCAAAGATCTACAAATGACAGCCGGGACCAACGGCTTAACGTGCTTTCCGAGGCACGGAGGAAACTCGGTATGTTAAGATGGTCACCCATCCACAGACCAACCTTGGCAAGCGTTGCTTAACCTTGAAGATCGATCCATGCGGCTGTTATTATCTAGCCACGAGCTCCTCTTAATGCTGTACAAATATATTGCTTAAAAATCATGCTTTCTAATCATCATCTGCTTAGCCTTTTAACCCCAACTATATTTGGGTCAGGTTCCAGTCAAACAGGATTCGGCTGAATATCAGTATAGTATTTTAGGCGGAGCAGCTGCCTGCTAGACCTCCACAACCTAAGAACTGTATAACACGGTAATTTTTGCCAATACTGGGGTTAGATTTACTGGTTTCTAACCATCCGAAACGACTGCCAAAGAGCCAATGGCTACACGTGCTTTCCGAGGCACGGAGAAAACTCTGTATATTAAGATGGTCACCCATCCACAGACCAACTTTGGCAAGCGTTACTTAACCTTGAAGATCGAACCATGCAGCTGTTATTATTAAGCCACGAGCTTTTTTCCCATCGTTTAACTTAAATTCAGAAATAAAAGAGACAGACGTACGTGAATGACATCATCATTTTACTATTCAAAAGATTTCAAGAACGTATTAACATTTCTCTCTTCCTCCGTAATCTTCCGAGTATTATATTTCGTTGAGGTAGCACCCACTACTTCCACAATTCACATGCCAATTGTTTATCTCAATGAGCGAGGATTTGAAACAGAGCCAAGCAATCTACTGTTACGGATTGTCAACTAGATCACCGCTTTTATTTATATCGACAGACGAAATCTTGGAAAACGGAGGTTTTAGATCTATTATTTTAGTAAATAAACGATTTGTTTAACTACTCAACTAATATTATAAAATTTCAATGTCAAATATTTCTGTACATATTTTAACTTGAACGCATTAATAATTTTAACTTTCTTAAAACTCGTAAACAATATATCTAACGATATGCAATATGTCGATTAATCATTATGTATTCACTTCTATAAGTGACGAATTTACTATACTCGTACCTAATACTATATGTGATTTATGTTTGTGTATGATTTAGCGAGTAATTCGTTGAAGTGCCTTATCAATAAATAAATAAATAATATTGTCTGTATCTTCATATTTGAAGTACATTGTTACCCTGTTAATGGGTTGTGGAGGTCTGATAGGCAGCCGCTCCACGTAAAATATTGGTATTCTAGCTAAATCCGGTTTGACTGGAAGCCGACCCCAATATTGTTGGGAAAAGGCTAGGCAGATGATGATTGTCTGTGTCTTCATACAGTCAATATTATTATTATATTGTAGGAGGTTTCCTTAGAAAGTAAAGTCGAAACCCAACCCCTAATATGACGCGTCAATAACATCATGATCCCGTTGTGAGAATGTGATAGTGGCATTCATCCTGCATAGCTCCGTCCCTCTCTCATCGCCGAATCATGGCGTCATTGGCACATCAAAGTAAGAGACTCATCTTATTCTTTCACTAATAGAAAGATTCATTTTCGCTTAGATAGAATTTCATTCTGCGGGAAGCAGGTTCGATTACCGGTTCAGAAAGGCGATTATTTAAAATTCTTTGAACTAACTTCGTACTGTTTTTTAAAATAAAAAAGAAATCTTCGTTCCATATTTTTTTCAATCTACAGTATTTAAGGTACTTTCCCACCAAGTAGCAAAGTCATGCTTTGACAGTCCTTGGAACTATCGGACGTGTTAGCATTTCCCCGTAATTGGTCACAGATGTCGGACGAAACTGTTTGCTTCGCTTTGAGTGTACCACAAGGTTTCGACCCTGAAATAGTTCGGTTTTCTACGACCAGCAGTTACTGTGCGTTGTCTGTCAGTCACTCACTCATTCACTCAGTAGTTCAGTAACGGAAGAATTCTATATAGGTATGAATAGTTGACACGCGCAACTTCGTCTGCGTCACAATTTTCATTACTGCTCCGCTCCTATTGGTCTTAGAGTGCGTCCTATAGCCTTCTTCGATAAATGGGCTATCTAACACTGAAATATTTTTTCACATCAAACCAGTCCTTCCTGAGATTACCTCGTTCAAGCAAACAAACAAACTCTTCAGATTTATATATTAGTATAGATATCATCGTCGCGAACCTCTCTCTAGGCACATCATCTGTCGCATAACCTAACATCTCACCATCCCCATTCAAGCCTCGAATTCACAGACGCAACGCGCATTTGTAATGACGTACTACTACAGCGTATAAATACAACAAGGACAAACAAATTATTGCGATATTTACAAACCGTAAGATCTTCCCTGAAATGTTTACGTAAAACTTCTGAACGGGTCACTTGCGTCAATTACGTTATGTCAATGAACGCTGGCGGGTTTGACTCCGTGCCAAGTGATCTGCCGTTAAATACTGTCAAGTAGTTTCTTTACTACGGTATGACACATTGGTCTGTAGTACAGGAAATTTCCTGTAATCGTCATTTTTGGTGAATGAGTCTGTCCATTAGTAAATAATATCTTTTGCTTGCAACTTCGTGTTTAATTAATAAAAAAAAGATATTATTTGTTGTTTTAGCGGAATTTACACTTAGTAAAAATTTCAACTGTCTACCTATACACGGTTCTTAAGATACAGCCCGCTGATAGACAGACCGCCGGACGGACGGACGCATAGACGCACGGACAGAAAGACGGACGCATAGACGCACGGACAGACGGACGAGCGCATAGCGGACCTTTCAGTAGGTACTTTTCAGACACGAAACCCTAATGACTACCGAAACATGCACAACCGAAATGTCACGCGGGCAATAACATTTAACTCTGGACATCATCGACCCAAAGTCCCTCCTCTGGAAAACATATCGTTAAAAAATCTATTTTCAACTCACCATCAAAGGGAGAAGTTCTTTATTATTGCAAATCGACTTCAATACCCTTCGAGAACACTGCATGACGTCACAGAAAAACAAATGAAGCAACAGCCTTTAAATTTGAATATGCATGGTTTCCATTAATTTACAACAATAGGCGATAACAATTAACTGCGTGGGCTTGTGTTACACTGACCTGATTGTTGACACTTGATAATGTATGAGGAAGACCACCTTCAATGTGGAAAACATAATATTAGATCAGGCCTGTCCCCAAAGGTCAGGCAAAGGAATGTTTACTTCTGACTAAGCTTAGAGCAGCATCAGGATGTGGGTGAGGAGCCGAGCATAAGCATACCCTGGATTTGCTTAAGGCCCAACCATAACCAAATCCTGGGTACGCCTATGCGTAAAAATACGCAAACTCGATTTGTATAAGGAATTTCTTGGATAAGCTGGCGTGAGCGAAATTATTTCGAAAATGCTTGCACCCTTATGTTTTTTGTTATTTAAATACACAGTACAATTTTATGAAGAAAATTTAGGATGCAAGAGCGAAGGAAACTACCTCGAACATTTTGGCATTTTCTGCAGCAACTACACAGATAATAATATTAGTTGATATAATTTAGACTGTTACATGTGTAGTTAATGAAAAATAAAATGTTACTACTCTCTAAACGTCATCATCTGCCGAGCCTTTTCCCAACTATATTGGGGTCGGCTTCCAGTCAAACCGGATTTAGCTGAATACCAGTATTTTACGCGGAGCGGCTGCCTACCTGAACTCCACGACCCATTGACTGGGTAACACGGTACTTCATGGCAAGACTGGAGTCAGATTAACTGGCGTCTGACTATCCGTAACGACTGCCAAAGATCTACAAATGACAGCCGGGACCAACGGCTTAACGTGCTTTCCGAGGCACAGAGGAAACTCGCTATGTTAAGATGGTCACCCATCCACAGGCTAACCTTGGCAAGCATTGCTTAACCTTGAAGATCGACCCGGGCGGCTGTTATTATCTAGCCACGAGCTCCTCTATAAACTTATTTGCTTCAAGTCTGGCTAGAGAGCGGGCAGGCGCCTCACCTTGGCCCACCGTAGGCACGCCCATGGAGCAGAGTCATTAACTATATTATTATTCCACCTCCTATCCGGTCATCTGTCCCAAAATATGCAACCAAAGTGATCGCTGCCACCAAAGACGCCATGGAAGTGTCAATGTTTTGGGCCACTCATATGTGAAAAACCGTCGTGCCGAAGAAGAAGGAGAGCCTAGGGAATTAGATACAGGCGTGATGATATTGCCCTTTCATCATGTTTTAGAACATTAACATTTTGTCGGGTAGCGACGTCAATAGGGAGTGAGGCCTATTGCCTTCAACCGAGAACAGACTAGGAGTGAGGCGTATTTATCGAAACAGTAAAAGAAAACAGGTATTTCAAAGTAACCACATGAAACAGGTATCTCAGAATCGAAATAACAGCTCCTACCTGTTTCGCCTGTTCCAAAAACAACCGTATTAGGCGTAACTTCGAGAGATACAAACGAAACGACCTGGAACAGTTTAGAATTAAACATGCTCCTTTCTGTTCTGACTTATTATTATAGGAAGAGACCTGTTCTTTGGAACAAGCTCTTTACTCCTCTGGTTCATTGTAGTAGAAAGAGATATAACCTGTTCTCTGCCTGTCACTGTTCCTGACCTTTTCGGATACAAATAAAATAATGAACTTAGAACAAATATCGAAAAAAAAAAGTAAGTTACTTTAATTTTAAAATATCTCTTGTGAAAATAAAATATTAATAAAAACATCCTTTAAATGCGCTGAAGGGAGGTTTTTATTTAAGTATCATGTACTGAATGGAAGTTGGTACCATTTCTAAATCTGTTGCAATCAATGAGTCGTTAGTTCTAGTGGAACAGGCTGTTATTTTGGAACAGGATTTTGGAACTGTTTTCTTCTTGGAACTGAAACAGGTGAAACAGGTTTCTAATTTTATCTGTTCCAACCCACCCCTAGAACAGACTACTTCAGACTCTGTGCTCCTTCTGATCAAAAAAGAAAAAAAACCCACTACCCTTCCTGGAGATTGGTGTTTGCAATCACTATACTATCGACGCAGTAACTTCATCATTAATGAGAACCGTCTTTTTGTATATCCCCTCTTACTTCATACAAGTCTACATAACAAAGTATGTGTAAACATTGATGCCACTCTTTAAAATTGCGTTTCCATAAAACGATTCAAGATTTATTTATTTGCTATCGAGCTAACCACCAATCCATTTGCCAATCGAAAGGATTATGCTCGCGCACAGAAGGTCCAAGATTATCAATTTGCTGTGTCCCCGGTGAGGTATAATTATTTGTATCTTCATATACATACGTACAACGGCGGACTTGATGCTTTTGGCGTTTTCTACCAGTCAACGAAGACTGGTCAAGAGATACGAGTATCATGACAAATGCGTTAAACGTAATGTTTGTTTAAAAAAATTTAAAAATCGGTTCTTATTGATGATCTTTATATGGTCTATTGCTAGTCAGTTTATGATTTGGTTAAGTTAAAGAAGATGATATTTTTTGTCTCTGTAGCAGTATCTTCCTGCTCCTTAAACTTCCTATGAATCAGTCATTCATATTGAAAGAAGCCTAGCCCCTTGTGTGTCCACACAAGGGGCTCTAAAAGGGCTTCTTTAGCAGAATCATAGTATTAACGACGGAGGAGCTCGTGGATAGATAATAACAGCCGCACTGGTCGATCTTAAAGTTTAAGCAACGCTTGCCAAGGTTGGTCTGTAGATGGGTAACCATCTTAACATGCCGAGTTTCCTCCGTGCCTCGGGAAGCACGTTAAGCCGTTGGTCCCGGTTGTCATTTGTAGGTATTTGGCAGTCGTTACGGGTAGTCAGACGCCAGTTAATCTGACTCCAGTCTTGAGATGAAGTACCGTGTTACCCAGTTATTGGGTTGTGGAGGTCTGGTAGGCAGCCGCTCCTCGTAAAATACTGGTATTTAGCTGAATCCGGCTTGACTGGAAGCCGACCCCAATATAGTTGGGAAAAGGCTAGGCAGATAAGATGAGATAATAGTATTAACGACGCAACAATCTACCAAATTTCATTTTCATCTCTATCGCTAACGCATTAGGTTCAAGGTTGATTAGGAAAATTTGACAGTGACGTCAGTGCTTCCAGATTCTGCTAAAGTAGCCTTTTAGACCCTAAGATATACTTAATCAGTAAATCAGTTCATGAGGCGCTAAAGGAATAAAATTCAAAATGTACTGAACTTAGGCACTCAAAACTCATTTTTAGCGTTCGTTGACAGCGCTCCCCTGAATCCTCAAGTTCCTTTGGTCAGTGTCCACTTTATTCAACTCAATCACATTTCAAATAAAGTGAATGGTCAGCCATTTTTGTTGTACCTCCAGTTATGTAGCCCTCGAGGGCCGTAGTGTTAATGCGGTAGTGACGTGATGGGGCTAGATTAGGTCTATGAATATACTAGCTTGGGGGTTGGTTTAAGTTGTAAGCGGTAACGGGAAGAGATGTGACAAAGTTTTAGTCTAGTCAACAGGATTTATCCATCGAATTGTAACATAACTTACCGGAAATTAGGTAATTAAAAAAATTCACACAGTAGGTTCTTGAGTTCTTTACAACCAGTAAAAAGTAATCACATAAACTATTCTGTGGTATTAGGGCAGGATTTCAAACGTTCGCATGAAAACACGGAAACGTTATCGGATTATTCATGTGTCTGGCCGTCAATCACAGCCAATTTGCTCCGAATCTACTGCGCCGATTCAGTTGAAATTCGGTACACATATATATCTTCTGTTTCGCAATCTGATGCCAGTCTTCCCAAGAAGTACCGTCTTACCCAGTCAATGGGTTGTGGAGGTCTGGTAGGCAGCCACTCCACGTAAAATACTGGTATTCAGCTGAATCCAGTTTGACTGGGGGCCGATCCCAATATATTTAGTAAAATGCTAGGGATAATTACATAATGTTCTGTGTCCCAAAAACCTTCGAAGAGGCTAATTTTTGGGATGTATAAAAAAAGACGCAGTCATTTAAGTAGACATATATTCGTGCTATAAAAATGCTGCTCTTCAGGAAATATACACATGAATGTATTTAACCGCCTCCGTCTACCCTTTACACCACACTCAAAGGATTTGTGGCGTAAATTATTTTCTTTATACGAGCCGAGGTATCTGTTGTAATTTGGTGATAAGCGGCCCTTGCGAGCTTGTTGGTTATTACCCCAGCGGGGGGGGGGTAAAAGGGGAGGTGATGAGCTCTTGTCTGCTGATAGTTATGTCGGCGATATAATAGAATTGGGTGGACGGTAACTATGTGAAGTTGGTATTTTCGTGATGGCGTGAGGCACTTTGATTGGTAAATAATTAAAAGTTTCAAAAGGTTGTTCGGGTTATTAATAGGTTGGAGTTATTATTAAATTAATGTTGATACGGAATTCGTTTTGTAGTTGAATCGAGCTGCTTGTTTGACTAGGTGGAACCTATTATTAGATTTAAAATCTTCAGACTTAGAATATAAGTTGTAAGATGAACCCAAAAGTAGGTAGTACTCTCCCGTAATCAGTCCATTAGGACTGACAATAAAGTCTTATATTTTTAAAATACTATATTCTTATGAACCCTTGCAATCCAGACGTAAAATGACTTTCCAAAAGCGATTAAGATTGTCAAAAATTTAAGGGGTTTGACATGCGCTGCCAATATGTCACGTGGTCAATCCAGAGTCTCATTTTAGCATTCCGATAATCGGAATCTAAAGAAAGAAAGAAAGAAAGAAATGTTTATTTAGGACTCGCACAAGAAAAACAAAATAGTAAAATAAATGAAAAAATAACAGTAATAATGAATTCTTACGTGCTAAAAATATGAATAATATCTGTGCGAGGCCAAAAAGGTCCATAAGGTCCCTTTTAAATATCGAAGCATGTGCTGAGAGATGCTTCGATATTTAAAAATAAATAACACAACGCTGGTATTCTGAGAGGCCGCTGATAGAACTTCACTTAGAATGGTTCTTGACATTATTTTATTTGCCGTTTGCGTAAATTGCAGAAAAAAATACGCTGCGTATATTATTTCGGGTGGCGCATATTATATAACGCTCTGCAGCCAAATTTTGTAATTACCACTCAAACATCATTGCATATACTCAATCATTTTCAAATCCAATTTCGATTGTGGTAAGTATAGATTAATCATAATTATGATTTTAGTCAGAAGTGGACTCGGTTCTAATAATTTAATTATTTAGTAGTCCATCCATTTGAATTTCGTAATTGGTTTGAATGTAAATTATCACATTCGTACTTAATTATCTGATGATTGGTATTAATTGGTTAACGAATATCTACATGTTAATTGTTAAAAAATGTTTATGTGGTTGTTGATTACGATTGATTAAATTGGCAAAATATGTGATTAGTTTTGAACTTGTGAGGAATGAGCTTGTGGGTTCCTGCTTTCATCAACCGTAAGACGTATTTCATGCTTAAAACGACGTTTAATTATTAACGAGAGAAGCTCGTGGCTAAATAATAACAGCCGCAAGGGTCGATCTTTAAGGTTAAGCAACGCTTACCAAGGTTGGTCTGTGGATTGGTGACCATCTTAACATAACGTTTTTCCTCCGTGCCTCGGAAAGCACGTTAAGCCGTTGGTCCCGGCTATCATTTGTAGATCTTTGGCAGTCGTTACGGATTGTCAGAAGCCACTAAATCTGACTCCAGTCTTGCCAAGATGTACCGTGTTACCCAGTTAATGGTTTGTGGAGGTCTGGTAGGCAGCCGCTCCACGTAAAACACTGGTATTCAGCTGAATCCGGTTTGACTGGAAGCCGACCCCAAAGTAGTTGGGAAAAGGCTAGGCAGATGAGTATCTGAAAATCGAAGTAACCTAACTATGTAAGAGTTTTTTTTAAAGGATAACCATTTTAGCAGAATTATATTTAAAGCTTTCATATACAGGAGCGGCGCGACGACGCAATAGCGCGTTTTTAAACAAATTGTTATAAAATTGCTTAAGGTGAATGCTCCAGGGTAGCCCGCGAAATTCAAATATTTGTATGTTTTTTGCAATTTGCCGGTCAGTGTGAAGCTGTATGTGGACCAAATGCGATCCGCGACCGTAACGCGTATTTATCTAAAGAATTATAACCATTTTAATCATCAATATAGCCCTCTAAGTTCATGTAGTTCGAAAGAATGATTATTTCTAAAATATTCATTCGGGCTACCCTGGAGCATCCACTTTAATAGAAATCAATTTCTGTAAACGCAGGAGGCAAAAATAATTTTTAAGCTGTCAAATTTATGCTTCAATTCATTTCAATCGAATGAACGAACTACGGAACGAACATACTTCCAAACCACAGTTCTCTTTATTACTTCCCTATGTTTATTCAAGTCCATACTCTCACCGCACCAGAGAACCGACTTCAAAACTTGAAAATTTTATTCATCTCGCTTAAACTACATCGAAGTTTTTGAAGTCGTCGACTTTCGGCTTTCAATTTGGATAAAAGGGTTTTTGTTTGTTTAAAACTTGGGTACGTTTTGTTTGAAGAATGTGTCACGTGGTTTACTGTAGGGAGTGGGTTGGACTCCCGGTAGAGTCACGTAGGCAGCTTTTGAAAAATGGTTTCGGTTTTAACTATGTGATTTTTGTTTTGAGTTTTAATGTAGTTGGCGAAATATATTATGAAGAATGCCTCCAGGGTTGCAAAATTTGTTAGGTGGAGTCACCGCGTCCCTGGAACGTTAACAGCATTTTGGAGGAACACGAAGTCATTAAGGCTGCTCTCTCGAAAAAAGCTTAAAAATAGCGTGCAGATGAAGCAGTTTTTCGTCGGCATTTACTGAGAAATTAAATTTGAAAAAATAGGTATTAATCTTCATGTTATGATACGTAATTTGGTTTAGCCAAAATTTGTGTTGGTATCACATATTAAGAAAAAAAATCACCTCCAAATTGTTGAGATGAAACCATTTTACTCCTTCATTTTTGATCAAAAGAATTTAAAAAATATATTTACTGCTTAGCAAAACAAACGAAAATAATTTGGATTTGTTACTTTTTTAAAATATGTATTTGTTTTATTACAAAAAAAAATAAAAACACGTGTAGCGGAGTAGCGCGCACAGGTGTAAATATCTCCGTTTGTTTGCACAAGGTCATTGGCATGTACGAGTATACAACCCTTAAGAGTCTGTCACTCCTTTTCAGTCCGCCCAGAGCGGAAGGAGTTGATTTTTTTTTTCCTTAAAAAATAAAATGGCTACGTAATACTAATCCATACATACGAGTATATTACAAAAGGGAAAGGAACTTGGTCTGAACAGATGTGAATGAAATTTAGAAATGAAACCAAGATAGATCAGACCTTAGAGAAGGTCATAGAATGCTTATACTATTTCATTTTAGAATATTCGGACACTCTGCGGACGAAGCCACTGGCAATATTTTCATGTTTGTTTATGGATCACTCTACGGACGTCATGCGAGTTACAATCATTTTTGGTCTATATGTGGAGCAGTGTTTCAGGATGAGCTCGTGGCTAAATAGTACCAGCCGCACAGGTCGATCTTCAAGATTAAGCTACGCTTACCAAGGTTATTCTGTAGATGGGAGATCATCTTAACATACAGAGTTTCCCCCGTGCCTCGGAAAGCACGTTAAGCCGTTGGTCCCGGCTGTAATTTGGAGATCTTTGAAAGTCGTTACGGATTGTCAGAAGCCAATAAATTTGACTTCAGTCCTGCCAAGAAATACCATGCTACCCAGTTAGTGGGTTGTGGAGGTCTGGTTGGCAGCCGCTCTACGTAAAATACTGATATTCAGCTGAATCCGGTTTGACTGGAAGCTGACCCCAATATAGTTGGGAAAAAGGCGAGGCAGATGGTGTGGAGCAGTGTATCACACGGGCGAAGCCTCTGACCAAAGTAAACTGCTCATAAATTTGAAAGATATGATGCTCCAATCATGGTTCCGCTATGCACACCAATGTATTATAATGGGTATCACCAATCTATCCACAAATTTGACCTTTGCATCTTCATTCTTTTTCCTAACATTTTTTGTGAACTTGTACGATTGGCAATAACAATTTGTTCCGGTTTTGAAGTGCGTTAAGATAAAAAAATATAGTAATAAAAATAATATAATATTAGATGTTACCTCATATTTTCATAGTCTCTAGAGAAATCAAGTTACCTGTAACAAAAAAGTAAAAGATTAGTTTCAGTGCTGAAAAATGTTGTTGTTCAGTTTTTCGGGGTTTTCTGCGTAAACCTTCCTGAAATAAACTTTGTTTTCTTATCAAATTACCGCAAAGTAATGCCACATATATCTTGTTGGGTAAACTCATTATACGTGTATATTATTTTTTTACAACATGGAATTGAATTAATGTAACACCTGAAAAGCGGTTAGTGTAAAATATATTTATCATCTATACAGTTTATCTAAAAATATACAAAATTAAAATATTAACAGTGAAAATACAATCAAAATTACTTGAAAAAAGAAGGAGATATAATTATTTTAAACAAATATATCTGTTCCTCTCGCGAAAACAAAGTTTGTATGGCAGCTGTATAGGCGTCGTGGACGATGACGTCAACGTTTACATCGGACTTCTCTTTCTAATTGTCATCTTTGAAGCTTTATACCTTCATCGCTGATGAAGGTATTTAAAAAATAATTTCATGATTGTTTACTAGAGTTAATAAGTATTTCATTTTGAAAATCAAAAAATCGCATTCATATTCCCTATTGTTCTATGGGACCAGCTTTGAAAGCAACTGTTCAGTATGTTTTGTAGTGTTATCTTTACTTCACTACGAGTACATATTATGAAAAACCAAGTCCTCCACCACGTCTGCCTGTCTGTTTGCGATAAACTCAAAAACTACTGCACCGATTTTCATGCTGTTCACTGTCTAGAAAAATATAGGGATCCTTAAGAAAACTGCAGCGCGGACGAAGTCGCGGGTGAAATGCTATTAATGTTATAAAGCTGAAGAGTTTTTTGTTTGTTTATTTAGTTGAACGCGCTAATCTCATGAACAGATTCGAATTTAAAAGTTATTTTCGTTTTGGATAGCCCATTTATCGAGGAAGGCTATAGGCAATATATCATCACGCTAAGACCAATAGGAGCGGAGCAGACGAAGTTGCGCAGGTCAACTAGTCTTCTTTATAACTCTAATATCAGAAAAATTGGTTCAGCGGTTTAACATTAAAAAACAAACAGACATTTTTAACCCAGACCATGTGCCCTATTATTTTCACCTTGACTAACCCAACAATTGACACATCTGTTTAAATACAGGAAAATTACCTAAACCACTTGATGACGTCAGCGAGGCAGTCGCCAAACTAATTGAAAAATCGATTCGTTACGACGTGTTACGTAAAAATAATTGACTAGTCATGCACGTGGTTTCGTTCGTGATTCATTTAATTGTAGTCATATTTTGTGTTGCGTTTGTTATGTAGTCAGTTTTTTTTTAGCAACACGAGAAACAACATGTTCGTAAATCTTGTATTTGTATCATTTCATATATAATTTATTTTCTTGAAATTTTAGTCAAATCTAGTGTAAGAGTCATCATCATTTCAGCCGAAAGACATCCAAGAGTCGCCACATCGAGATGTCCTGTGCGTCTCGCATCTATCAGTTTACCCACTGTGTCTTTCTTCTTGCGTCGGCTTTTTTGTAGGTACACGGAGTTCGACTCCTGGGGGGCTACTCTCTAAGCCCGAAGTCCACAGTTTCGGACTTAGTAGCGGGTGTATTCTATTCCATATCACTTACGGACTTACTATTAGTACTAAACCCAAACTACGAATGAATGACAACTTGATTTGACAGTAACTATCAAATCGTGTTGTCATCAATTCTTAGTGGTTAGGTGATACGGAGTAGAATATGCGCGCAACTAAGCCTGAAACTACGGACTTCGGGCTTAGAGAGTAGCCCCCCTGAACTATTCCACCCCATCGACTATCTGGTCTGCGGTAATGTTAAGTCAGACTTTTTCTGATGAAAATCACAAAAGAAGAAGTTTAGTCGAATTTGCATATACATCGAACTGCGATAATTATGTTCACATAGAGAGTACATAAATGAACAACATTTAAAAATTATTACTCAAACAAATAAACACACAGACAGACAACATGAACAGGCAGTAAAAGTATTAAAAACCGATCAGTAAGTAAGACCTTCGGTTGACAATGTCGTGCCCCGATGACATTGCGGCGGAACCCGCACTCCCGCAGTGGTGACGCGGCTATGCAAATTACTTTAGATAGGTATACGGTTATTGTCTCCAATGTCACCTGCGTAACCCTAAAATTTGAGGCACCGCTTGAAGAGATGGGGAAATTACTCTGGTATAAGGTAGAAAGGAAAGTACAATTCTTCTTATTTAATTTAAAATATTGTTTTGTGAATAAGTTGTAGGTGTGTGACTTATTTACAAATCAATATTTTGAAATGAAATATTCGTGAGGTTCCTGTGTAAAAAAGTCACTGTAAGGTATGCACATTATTCTCAAAGTGGGTCTAATTTTATTGTTGTAATGAGTAATTAAGATGAACAAACTTCTTTAAATGATATTTAATTTATTTTGCATATGCACAGGTACTACTACCACTACATAGTATAAAACAAAGTCGCTTACGCTGCCTATGTATGCTTAGATCTTTAAAACTACGCAACAGATTTTTTTAATAGATAGAGTAATTCTCGCGGAAGGTTTTAGTATAAGAGATTTGCACCCGTGCGAAGCCGGGGCCGGTTGTTATGTATATTTTAATATTATAAATCAGTCTTTTTGTTTGTTAATTGTTTACGTCTTAACGGCTGATCGGATAAGGATCAAACTTGGCATACGGGTAAACCAGTCCATCACCATTATGTCCCGTAATAGGAAATAATGGTACTTTCATGCCGATATACCTGAAATAAATAAATAATTAAAAAAATATATCCCAAGGGAGCTGCCCTTGGGATAATTTTCAACGTCTTCGTAGTCGAAGCCAATGGCAGAAGATAGTCCACCATATCTCTTACCCAAAACAAGCACAAAAGTGTTCAACGAACGACTAACCTAATAAAAATCCTATTACCAACATAACCTACATTCTAAGTAGGTACAGCAGCGTCATAATTAGTGATGTTAATGGCATGTGACGTCATCCCTCGCCTTGAGCGCCGACGCCGGGGTTGTGTTACGGGTCAGCACATCCCTAGGCTCTCGTGTTACTTAGTTATCTTCGTGGGACATCCCTACGGTATATGTGGGTCGAGGATTTTTTGAATTAAAGTTTGTTGGGAGACTCGTGTAGGGTTCTGATGACCGTGAAGGAATATTGTGGCGGGAACGGTAAAATCCATACTTTCCGTACGAAAGTAACCCTGTGTGTCTATTAGTTATAATATACTATGAAGCTTTTGCCCACGACTTCGTACGCGCATATCAAGTTCTTTCCCGGTTCCGTAGAAATTTTGGGAAATCCTCTGTTAGTGCTCCCCTATAGTTCCCAAGGAACCAACATGGAAAATTCCAACTTTCTACGACCAGTAGTTTCGGCTGTGCGTTGTCTGTCTGTCACTCACTCAGTTACGGAATAATTTTATATAGATTGATGATTGTACACCAAAAATAGTTAAAATACTCTTCCACACAAACTTAATCCCCTCCATATCTGAAGGGCTCAATTGATTTGGGTAAAACTTGGCGCACGAGTAGACCATGTCTTGGATTAGGACATAAGTTTAAATATTTTTATCCTGAAATGTTCCCTTAGGTAATTTTTCCAACTTTCACAAGGGCGAATCTATTATAGATTATATAGAAGTCTTTATATATTATAAGTCACAATCCATTAATTTAAAAACGACGTAAAAAAAGAAGATTTATCCGTAAAATAGGGAATCCTAGGGTTGAGAAGCTCGTGGATAAAGAATCATAGCCGCACAGGTCGATCTTCAAGGTTAAGCTACGCTTGCCAAGGTTGGCCTGTGGATGGGTGACCATCTTAAAGTACCGAGTTTCCTCCGTGGCTCGGAAAGCACGTTAAGCTGTTGGTCCCGGCTGTTATTTGTAGATCTTTGGCAGTCGTTACGAATTGTCAGAAGCCAGTAAATCTGACTCCAGTCTTGCCAAGAAATACCTACCGTGATACCCATTTAATGGGTTGTGGAGGTCTGGTAGGCAGCCGCTTCACGTAAAATACTGAAATTCAGCTGAATCCGGTTTGACTGGAAGCCGAACCCAATATAGTTGGGACAAGGCTAGGCAGATGATGAAGTAATCCTAGGGATACGAATAAATAACTAAAGAAAATAGCTACCTATGCAATAGCAGCAACAAATATTTACAAAGGCAACTGTACAAAGTAAACATATTAAAAAACCAAGCGGCCATTTCTAACAATATCGTTTTACGAGCGTGTTACTAAGTTCATGGTCAAAAGAAATAACAAATGAGACGATTAAACGACTAAAATAACGCAAGACGCACGCGTTGCTCCGGGGTTAAATACGTGATGGCAATTGATAGAGATTGGTCATGTCAATTTGATAGAGATTGGTCATGTCAAATTAATAGTGACAGTTGACATTGCTGTTGTAAGTTGTCAAGTTTGCGTTATTACCAAATTTTTGATCGACTTCAAAAAAAGGAAAAGGTTCTCAATTAGACTGTTTTTTTTTAATGTTGTTGTCAACCGATTTGGTTAATTTAAAAGTCTAATATTTCAAAGTCAAAGTCAAATGATTTATTTCAATTAGACCAATATAGACACTTTTGAACGTCAAATGAATATAAAAAATATTATAGTGATTCTAGTCGTCCGTTCGCAAAACGAGAGAGGGGGAAAGGAGGGGAGGAGGGAGGGTTCTTATGGAGAAGAACGGACGAGAAACTCCATAGTTACTCTTTTCAAAAATAAGCTTTACAATATTTGCATACATTATTCAATTAATTGACGACACGGTTGGCGCAGTGGTTGAGCGATTGACTGCTGCGCTGCGTGTCGCGGGTTCGATTCCCGCACGGAACAAATATTTGTATGGCCTACAGATAGTTGTTCCGGGTCTGGCTGTTTGTGTATGTGATATTATATGTATGTAAACGCACCCACGATACAGGAGAAATTCCTAGTGTGGGGCAACGTTTTTTTTTTTAAATAAATAAATAAATATATGTGAGGACGATGTTCCCAAAATAACACTTATATACTACTAATAGGTACAGTCAAGAAATGCCAGCAGAGATAAAATTAATAAGTTTGCTAGTATGGGTACTAACGTACAAATTTTTTATCTTTTAAGTTATTTGGTATTTTTATATTAACCAGACCGAAGTCTAGTTAATTATTACGTGCCTTGTTAATGGGAACCTTTCTCTTTTTTTCATCTATTTAGAGCTAACATATAAGGACTGAAATTTCATTTGATATTTTATTCACAAAAAAATTATACGACGGTTTGACAAATTTTCTTACAAAAGCTGTCAAACCGCCATTTTTATTCCTCAGTTGAAAGAAAACTTATCAGAAAATTCACTCCAAGAAGTATTATGTAACAATGACAGATGTAAAATAAAATTTTAGATACAAAAACTCCAAGAAAATCCTATGCGTAATCTCTTGTCTTCTTAATAATAAAGCAAATGTTTCTACAATAAGATAAAACGAGTCTAGAAAGAAAAAGTTTTAGCAAAACTACTTTCGTTATTACTAACGACGAACAAAAATAGTGTAATCTTTCTAAGTACTAGGGTTCATACTTTAGCCTACAAGGTCTTCAACCTCTGAAGTACTGATTCAACTTTACAATGGAAACTTTTACGTACTAACTGATCCTTTAAACCTACTTTATTTAACGATATTATTAATTTCACTAATACATACAATTTTATATTTTTTAATATTTCTTAAAAATATTATTTTATGAATATAATTTAATTATAATAACATATTCTATTTTTTTTAGATTTTCTGATTTTTCTTTCTTTATTTTTGTAAGTATGATAGATTTTGCTTCGGAACTATCGTTTTCCATCAAATGAATATCATCAAAAATAATAAAGGATATTATTTTGGTAAACAATGTATTCTGTAATAAATCACCGAAATTAAGTTTCTTTTAATGTTCGAATTGCCTTATTAACGCGCCAATAGCCATAACAGTGAAAATAAATACCAATTTAGCTAATTAAAGCCCACGATTGCCTACGCAGAAATCCTTCGTGCACGCAATAAAAGGAAAACCGGGGCCTATGACCCTACCACAATAAAAACTGCATGAAACCATCCGGGCTAAAATTGTAATGTCGACGCACCCGACATCTTGTGTGACCTTAAAAATACACAATCAATATTCAACCTTATGCCCTTGAAATAAACCTCATATCAAAACCACCACTCCACGGTTGTTATGCTCGTTTAAAAACAAACGACAATCGCCATTGAAGTCCGTACTGCAAAACACACGGCGTAACAAAGCAATTGGAATTCACAAATCTATACGTTAATGGGATAAAAATAGAGTTGATATTCGTCCGGGATATCTTATTCCTGTTCTTTGAGGCCTGGATAATGCCCTTTGTCGGTCGTTACAGTTTTTCATAATCGACCTATTCGCTTTTGGAATACCGTTCATTTTTCTTCACTGCCCCTGTGACATCTCAGACTGATAACATCCCAAGCGTAGCTGAATGCTCCTCACGAAGTTCAACTCTGTCTCCGCCAACTAAGCTTGGTTTTTGCATGTGGGGGTCAAGTAGAAGTGTCTGTGGTGTCACGACATTGCATTCCTGGCGATGCGAATGACTCCGAGATGACAACGGCCAGACAAGGGCAGCGGGTACTTACTCATGCGACGTACCGCGGCCTGGTGCACGTATGTAAATAGTTCGAAAGAGATTTCATAGCGTAGTATCAGAATATCGATAGACACAGACTATGATGTTTGTTTAATGAGACAGGAACTAAAGGAATTATCTGACCGGAGGTATAGGTAGTTCTCTAGTCAAGGGTTGGTCTTGACCAATTGTGACCAATGTTGATTACAGCTCACCTTCATATAACATGTAGCTGGGATGAAGCTATAAAATACCCTCTTAAACATAAAAAGGACCATAGACCATCAGTTCAAGACAAGTAATGCCCATAAAATTGTATTTACAAGTCTGTCATCACCTTTATGATTTTTTTGAACAGGAGAACGGAAGTCTGGGAAAAGCGAAGAATAACGGAAAATTTCCTGTGACATTTGATGTGTATCCCTGGGTTATATCCTGTTGTGTTGGTTTTTATATATTTTTTTGAGCAATAAAAAATAAAACCGGCCAAGTGCGAGTCGGACGCTCACACGAAGAATTCCGCACAATTCACCGAACAAAACACATTTCTTGTTACATGGTTTGTTGCGTGTTGTTCCTTTGATGTTTAATTTTATTTTATTTCATTCTTTGCTGGTATAGCGGCAACAGAAATACATACTTTGAAAACGACTGTCTACCTATTTCGGTTCTTGAGATGCAGTACGCTGACATACGGATGGACGGACGGACGGATAAACGAACGGACGGACGGAGGAGGCTTAAAAAAACTGTCACTCAAAATTCAATACAAAACACGAACATATATACAAATAAGAATTCGCACTAAGCGTTTCCAAACGTCTTTTATAATGCGCACAGCAAAGGTGTGCCTGCGTCTGTGTTTCCAAACGCTTACAACCCTAATCTCTTCAAAATAAGAGTGAACAGGCTCCTTCTGGGTAAGCTCGCTCCATCGTAGACTTTGTCTCTGTCATCTCTTGACATAGACTTGAGACAAGAGCAAACCCATAAAAAAAAATACGGCATTTAAACCCTGATCAAATATTCAGTCCTATTAACTCCTGTTCTGTTAAACTACAAGATTCAATAAGACTTCCGTATCCTTAAGAGTTGGCAACTTTGAAGCGGAGAACTTCTGGATACGCGTATGGAATACTAAGTTGAAGTGGCTTACAAAAACGAATTTGTTCGATTACGAGGCGTTCAAGGATATTGGTCCATCTATCCATTTTATTAGAGGCCGAAAAATATTTCGTCTTCTTTAACAGGAACTAAGTACATTCAGCGTCATTCTTTACTTAAGGCAACAAAACGCGCACTCGTTTGACATCCGGGCGACCCAAAATTCTGTACAGTTTTGTACTTTCCTTATTATTCTATGTCTTAAAAAAAAATCCATATATAAAAATATAGATAAAATTTTCATGAGATAGTGCAAATCCCATTTAAATACGCGGACGATGATTCGAGGACCCTATCGTCCACGCTGCAAGGTCTCTTATCGCTGAAGAAGGACGGAGCCCAGAGACGGGCAAAGAGCCCTCTCTTTGCCCGTCTCTGGGAGCCCAGAAGTTGCGTGCGTTAAGTATTTTCGTCGTTCAAAAAAAAGCTAGCCAAGTCCGAGTCGGACTCGCATACGAAGGTTTCCGTACCATAAACCTTAATTTTTATTATTTGTAGAATAACGGCAATAGAAATACACAAACTGTGAAATTTTCAACAGTCTACCTATTACGGTATCTGAGATACAGCACGCTGACAGACAGACTGACGGACGGACAGCGGAGGCTTAATAATACGGGTACGGAACCCTAAAAAGGCTGTGTTGGTCTGAAAGTTGATAAAAAATTTGATGGAGCTAAGGTATTGGTCAAAATCCTATCCATCTCTCACAGTTTACTACCCATTAAATCCTTTTCCATAAAAATCATATCCAACAGAAATAAAGTTTGATGAGAAAACTTCTCGCTGATTTCAAAATGGAAGAAAAATATTAACTGCACTTTATTATCTCATGAAAGTTGTAAAAGGAAATGGTTTCAGTTAACTAAAGACTGGTGCGAAACTGCCCTGATATCGACTCGTTTGTGCTTACATAAAATATTCTGAAAGGTCGTAAATGGATCCTTCGATTTAAAGCCTGGATACGGAAAAAATACTGGTTTTATTTTTAAGATTGTTTGCATTATGCTCAAAGAGTAGCAGGCAAAATTCTTAATGTAGACAACATTGTATTAGTTGTTTTTGTGTTCTATAACGAAAGATGATTCATAACTTTGCAAGATTTTTAGGTCAAACGTGTGCGTAAAATTAAAGATTCTAGGTATATAGGGTGACTGGTAATTAGTGACCGATACTTAAACATATGATTATACTCATGATAATAAATAACTTTTACCATACCAAACCAAAAAAAAATCTGCTGTTCAGTACATTTATGTTCGCCTACTAACTGGTCAAAATGTACTGTATTGCCTATTTTTTTCGTGATTTCAGGTTTGTTTCCACAGTAAAAGTTGTTTGTTATCTTGAGTTTGTCACGTTTTAAAGTATCGGTGACTAATATGCGGTATTTGTTCGAAAGAGTTACCGCAGCCCTGGAACGCAAAGGGCATTTGAATGAAAACTGGTGGGTTTCAGTCAGTAAGACTCTGATACTCCCTTTCGCTCCGCCCAGAGCAGAGTAATTTGATGAGTTCCCATAAAGCAAATACAGGTGTTTCTAAATTGGCATAATATGTAGATGTCCGAATCTGCTGCACATTGTCTGTGAAAATAATTACGCTTCATGGATCTAAATATCACAACATGCATTTTTGGTAGTGGCGACCATCTTACAATAAAACAAAAACAACAAAAAAAAATCAACAATAAAATTACACAACAACAACAAAACACGAAACCACAAAACCAACAACAAATTAACGAACAACAACAAAAACAACAACAATTAAAACACCAACAACAACAATAAAAATACGAGTTAGAAACAAAAAAAAAAAAACAATAAAATTACGAGTTTGATGGTATTGGCACATAGTAGGCAGATCTACACTGGCCTAAAAAACTTACATGTAGGTTTTAACTCTGCACTATAGCAAGGTAAAACACAAATCATCACACACCAAGAAAATTCTTCCGAAATTCCGATTCGAACAAATATTATGATTTGCAAGCCAGTAGCAGCAAGCCGACAATTCCCTTATCCTTTTGGCTGGCTGTTCCACTGATGGTTCATTGAAGTTTCACTTGCCTTGGAGTCCGGCCAAGTTCTGCGCGAATTTTATACGTGCCATGCAAGATGAGGTTGGATATCGTTAATGCTGAATAAACGAGCCCCTAGCTTTAAATTGATGTAGACTGGATGATATAGTTTGAGTTTGGAATATGCGCATTGCATGGATTTTAGTGTTGTCTTTGGTGCGCACAGATAACATAGCTAAGCTTTTACTTTTTTTATTTTATTTTTTTATTACTTTTTAGAGTTGTACGCACCTTTACTAATCAGCCACATTCAAATTGTTGCCATCTCCTTATTTTTTATTTATTATATTTTACCCTTATGTATTTATTTTTTCTGTTTACTTATCACGTTTTAATTACTTTTATGCCGCTCCGATCGACGTCATGCTTAACGCCGGCTGTCGCTGAAAACCAGCGCTGCGGCTCTGTCTCGCAAACGAGCCCCAGCATTATGCTGAGCGATGGCCGTTTTGCGCGAATATGACGCATATCTTCCCAGTTTTTATAATTAAGTGTTATTTAATTTCTATTTTTTTTTTTGGTATGCGTCATGCTTAGCGCAAATAAACGCTTTTTCTTTCTTTCTTTCTATATGAAGATCATATGTTTTTTTGGAAAACTGGCTGGTTTTTTGCTAGCGTCTATTTTGATTTGAATTATTGTAATGACTTTAAAATCCACCTAAGACAGTGTTTTCCCTGGTTTTTAAACAAAAATATTGTCCCTTCACAATTAATTTGCAAGTAATGATGGCTGATTGACTGTTGAACACTCATCTGCCTAGCCTTTTCCCAACTATATTGGGGTCGGCTTCCAGTCAAACCGGATTCAGCTGAATACCAGTGTTTTACGCAGAGCGGCTGCCTACCAGACCTTCACAACCCATTAACTGCCCAACTAACATTTTGGTGTCAGTTACAGGCTTTTTTATGACTTTAAGTAATATAACAGGGTTATAATTATCTCAGTTATTACTAATGACGATATAGAGGAGTTAACAAACAAGTTTTAGCCCCAATCGCAGCACTATAGCGTTAATGGATGATGTAATACAGCTTTGAGAGTTATAATGGCGCTAGTAGCAGCAAGTATACTTAATACGTTATAGCTTTAACCTTTTTGTGACACCCAAGTCTTTATAAAAGAGTTCGCTGACACCTCTTAACACTTATTGTTGTATAGTTATTGCAATGAACTCTTTTATACCACTTAAGGTGCTATATTGACTATTATTGCAGTCATAAGCTGTAAAATAGAGTTTATCGAGAGTTTAGTAACACGAAAAACTAAAGGTGTCAAACAACTCCTCTATCTAGGTTTAACCTGTAATAAAGGGTTTAACTAAAGCTTATTGTGTTAGGCAGTCCTCTTTTACAGACGTTCTAAAGGTATTGGTGTCAAACAACGCAAGTATGGGTCGTTATTAACACTAACCTCACTTTGTAAAGTTCGCCATTGTTTTGGTAACCTAACAATTAATATTATTTCGAGTTATTCAACATTTGAATACAATAAACAAAATTTCTTACATTATTTGAAGCATTCCATGAATGCCACTTAATTTTACATACCACTGCTCAAGATGCAGGAATGAATAGTAATGTTTAGCTTGAGGTACCTATTTTGTTATCATAATTTTTCTTTTAAATCTTTAATAAATCCTAGGCGCGTTAAAATTGAGATGAGAAACATGGTATACATTTACTGTGAAATCATAAGGGCAGTCATTTTTCACTTCACATACTTAAATAACATAATATTATTCTGAGCTGTGTTGAATAATGGATGACATAACACTTCCATTACGAACAGATTTAATTTTAGTAAGGTTACAGGCTTTTTTATCTTGACGTGCGCTTTTTACCACCTGTAGTGCTCACTATCGCGGTAATACCGGTTAAAGTAGTAGCTGACGATGAATAAGCGCTCTTGTGGAGCTTTAAGATCTTTTTGACAACTTACTATAGGATTTATAGCACCTGTAGCGTTTACCAACTCTATTTTACAACGGTACTACAGACTAAAGTAGTAGCTGACGATGAATAAGCGCTCTTGTGCAGCTTTAATATCTTTGTGACACCGTACTATAGGCTTTCTATAACTTTTACCTGTAAAACTGTGGGCCTCTTTCGTGGTTATAAGTGAGTTAGAGCATGCTCTAACTCAGTTGCACAGGTATGCGTTAACACTTTTATACTCAAATGGAACTGATATACGAGTCTTATATAGGTTTTTTTAACGCTTTGGTGCTAGTTGGGTGGGTAACACGGTACTTCTTGGCAAGACTGGTGTCTGATTTACTGGCTTCTGACAATCCGTAACGACTGCCAAAGATCTTCAAATGACAGCCGGGACCAACGGCTTGACGTGCTTTCCGAGACATGGAGGAAACTCGGTATGTTAAGATCCACAGACCAACCTTGGCAAGCGTTGCTTGACCTTCAAGATCAACCCGTGCGGCTGTTGTTATTGAGCCACGAGCGCCTCCTATGACAACAGCTCTATCAACGCCTAAAGCCTATAAAGAGTAGAGATCATTTTAAAATTTCAAGACAAAGCCTCAAACCCAATTCGACTCCTTCAAAGCCAGTTCCCTCGTCCATTTTCCCCTCTAGCTCGTTGCTCACAATCAATAGCCCGTCAGTATGCAATGCGTCTACGTGTATGCAGTTTGCATATTAATGACTCAATCTTAAATCTCGCCGTGACCGCTCGTTCCATTCTATTGTCTGACTTTGGGGGTGCGCATTAATGATAGAGGTTTGGATACCTATGAGTTTTTATTGTCCTAATTAATAAAATTCTTATATTTCTAACTCTGGTGACTGACTGACTGAGTGATTGAGTGACAATGCCCAGCCAAAAAAACTGGTCGTAGAAATCGAAATTTGGCATGTAGTTTCCTTGGGGAGCGTAGAAGATCATTAAGAGAGTATTCCCCTAAATTCCTTCGTGAACGAGAAAAACGGGATATGCGCGTGCGTAGTCACAGTTAGTAGAACATCTTTATTAAAGAAAACACAGGCAAAATTTTTTGTTGCGTACTATATTTCGATGATCTGCTAAAGGTGTCGAATTTTGTGTCTCTCTTTGCTTAGCCTGACTGAGACCATTATTATGGCTCGAATTTCCTTGTCTTTTTTGTGTGTATTGCAGGAGACTGTTTTGTAAATATATTACTGAAATAAAATACAACGTGCTCTAAAATTCAAAAAGTTATCTGCCGTTCATGTAAATTCTTTAGCTGAATCCAAATAGAGTTGAATATCAAGACAGTAACAGAAGTACAATCGAACGTTCGTTCGTTGGACCCACACTGTTTGCAATTAGACGTTCTGATAGCACACATGTAACATTTGCAATGCCGCCCGTAGTTCCCAAATTCAAGGATTTAAACCTACCACGTTCAGGCTAGATAGTCTAGAATTTATCGGAGTACCTCAACCAGTTGGAGTAAAAGTTGGAGTAATGTTCGAAATGTCTGTTATTTTCTCTGGGTAACTTCATTGGGTGCTTTTTACGCCAGAGATTTGTGGTATAAGCAATTGCATGTCTGGTTTTCAGTCAGTGAAAGGTAATCGTCTTTTTCGTTTAAGTATCTTAAAGAATATATAACTAGGTTGGTATAGTCTGAGATTATGCAAAGAATAATATTATCTTATCACCAATACATCAGTTTAGAGTGATTTTAACTTCATCATAAAACATGAATCGTTAAGGAAACTTTATGAGGACGTAGTACATTACCACGTTCTAATAATTTATAGCGCTTAGGGATAATTCTGCAAATTTTAAAGCAACGTTCGCATTCGCATCTCAATCTGCAATCTGTCAAAAACATCTTTAACTTCAAAATATCAAAGCCTCGTGACACTTTCGGAAACGTTATCGAAGACAGAGTGTAAAGAGTTTTCGCCAGGCTCATATATTCTCAAACACAGGTCATGCCAACAGGAAAGAAGAACAGTCCACCTCTATCTATTACAACACTAACTAAGGCGACTTCACACGATGCAAGCAAATTACAAAACACACAAGGAAATAGCGTTTAAGTCACTAATTCCTTGACCACACACCGCGTTGTGTCGAGGTGTTAGCGGACGCTAATAGGCACGTACACACATTCGTTCATTCACTTCTAGTTGTAGTACGTTACATAATGAATGAATCATTGTAAGAGTACCATGAAAGATTTATCTGTTTTAAGATATCGAAGGGTGATTTGATTTGGTCGTTAATGCCGCTGGAGCTGGAACTTACCTTAGTGAATGAGTAAGTTATTCAGAATGTATGGGGAGTTTACAGTACATGGTGAATTTGTGAGAATTCAAGTCACGATACAAGTTTTTTTAGCAGCAGTTTTGACGAGTGAAATACCTACGGAGATCCTTGAGGGCCGAATTCAAACTTACAACCCTTTCAGGTTTGTACTTCTGTATCTGTCGATAAGATGTGTTTCCCAAAGATTCAAGCTGAACTGATAAATAAAATTCATAGTTTTAGTTTCGTAACGAAAGCAGCTGAATTCGGTTTGACTGGAAGCCGACCTCAATAAAGTTGGGAAAAGGCTAAGCAGATGATGATAAACTTCGCAATGAAAAGATACCATTTTGGCAAAATTATTAGATATATATTCAGCAATCGCATACCACGATTTCCTTTCTAAAACAATTCAGCCGTAAACCCTTCACTGGGTATATGAAAAACTACACTAGATGACCAAAACAATCAAGACCAAAAAAGGGATCAAGAGACCACTTCTGGCCAAATTAACTTCCACACGAATTGCAGGACCTCAAAGCAAACTAACTCAATTGGAGCCTTTAGCAAATATAATGAGAATCGAATAGCCCAAACTGTATAGAATATACTCCCAAAAAGGATTCCTTTTTAATCAATTAAGTGGAAAAATCCTTAACACATGACGTCCGCACTCTAGAACCCTAAAGCGATCGGCGTGAGTGGCCAATCCCTGAAAACAGTTTTGGTGCAAATCGTAAGAAAGAGAGAGAGAGAATTTTCTCTGTGTAAGAGGAAGTAAGAAAAATATATGATTCAAACGAAATCAAATATATGAAACAAATGTAAGCCCAAAGTAAAATTCCTTATAGTATGAATGAAAAGGGAGTGAAAGAAGTGTTAGAAAAAGGAGTATCATGGCTAGGATATTGGTAATGTATGACCAAAGAAACAACTTTTGTAAAGTTATTTGTTTTTACAGTCGTTTAGCACTAGAATCTTTTATTTTATCGCTGTTCACCCAATTAAAGCAGAAGAAGAGATTATTATAGCAATTTTCCCATACCTAAAACGATGATTGGACGAATTTGACTCAAATCTTTCCTTTGTGCTTTTCAATTGTCTTCTTCAAAATGTAATTCTTCTTTACCGTCGAAAAACAACACACAAAAGAAGAATGAGTGTGCTCTGAAACTCACCGTTCTTTTGTTATATTGCCGTTCTAAATTCTTCTTCTGTTTTTTGTTATTTTTCCAAAACGCTACCTCTAACTTTTTAGACCATACTTATAGGTAAGAGAGACACTCGGACCTACAAGATTGCTTTTCGAGTGCCATTACAGTGTTCCCCAAAATGTGGGCCTTTTATTAACTGGTATATAATTTTACATCTATTCGTGTGTGAGCTGCCTTATCGATTTGAGGAAGACTTTCGAAGTCGTTTTAAGTGATAATAGTGGTGATAGAATGAAGTATTATTTTTTGCGATCAGAAGGTTAATGGGGGTTTAGGTGAAAAGGCTTTAAAGGGTGGGATGTGGATGTCGTTTCAGGCAATTGGAATTGGCTAGATGTAAAAATGTCAATGAAAGATTCAATCAGCCTTTAAAGTTTTCAATGCACACAACACTGATCACTTTATGAGAGAAAGAAATGGAATGGACAAGCAAAAACTAAAACATTTATTACATAAATTTTTAGCAATTGTCAAGAAATATCCTCGAACTTACAGTTTCATTCAAAAACCTTTGTTACGGCCCCCATAACATTGCTCACACGTGTGGATCCACCCCAGCCGCGCCCAGCTCCGATCATCAAAATGCAATTACAGAAGCAATAACAAATACCAATAACGATAATACTTTTCCTCCATCTCAAAGATTCAATATCGCCGACAACTTATCAACGAACAGATTACATTAAACTGAATCTCTTATTGGAGATACGATAGCACTCAAAGTTAATTTATCCTGTGATAAATCTGAGCCCTTTGCTTGACAAAACACTTCAGTAATAGTGTCGCCTGACGTCGCCAAGATCTCGGAATGTGCTGATTTCCCGGCCTTCCCGGGCTTTATGTAAGATATTTCGTGGAATAATGGGTCTTTGATCTAATGTCCTGATTTGAAAGATTTTGTCAGTCTCTCGGGACAATAATATCTGTGATTTTGTTTTGTTTTTGTTCGCTGCCTTTGAGGGAATTGGTTTTGGATGTGGCTTTTCGTTAGTGGGTTTGATTGACAATTTCGTAGGCATCTTTGTAGGCTGATAGATGATAATGGGTAGAAAGGTGATTGATGAGATGACGGTGATTAGAGGCGTATGGAAGAATTAAATGTGCTGTGTCGCCCGGAAATAACTTGAGATAAGAGCAGGAGGATGATGATCAAAACCCAATTTAGCATTATATTAGATGATATGAAAATAAATACTACAAATGCTACAACATATAAAACCAGCCGCGTGCAAGTCGGACTCTTACACGAAGGGTTCCGTACCATAATACGGAAAACCCCACACACATAACACACACACACACATATTCACACACATAAATTTCTTGTACGGGAGCCCCCGTTTATGTTTAATTTAATTTAATATTTATAAATGGTTGTTATACCGCAACAGAATTACACACTCTGTGAAAATTTCAACTGACAGACAGATGGGCAGCAGGGACTAAGTAATAGTTACGTTGGTGACCCTTTGGGTACGGAACCCTAAAAAGCACTAAAGTTCTTGTCATTTGTAGTGAAGAAATCTTTAGACTAAGTTGACCTACTTGCTGTGAGACAAGTGCCACAAATTTACTCCCTAAACTTAACTAAAATTGATTTTCAAGTAATCAATCATAGTTTACGCTAAGTGCCAAAATAATTAGGCAAATTATATAAGTTCGTACTTCGCATGTATCGAGGAAACTTTAATCCGAGGAGGAAACTACGGGATAACACACAAGTTGTTATTACGACTACAAACCACAAACTAACATGGTGGGTAATTGATTTCTAGATTGTACTTGCGTGTATGTGTACTTGTTTAACTATCCCTCCGGTATTATAGTGTGTTAAGCCACTTCTCATTTGCGTTTCCGGCTTCAACGATAGTAAACATTGACTCGAATAGGGCAATTTTAATAGCCGTCGATCTTACAGGTAAACCTGGCGTTCATAAAACAAAATGATTTATTTAAAATACAGTAATAGATTTTCCTGTAATCAGTAATGTAAAATATGACGCTGCAGATGATGGTAAAGAACTTTTTACCATTCATGGTATGCTTTTCAAAGACATAGCTGGTAGAAGAAACCATGCCTCAACTAATGAGACTAACCCTCAAGTAAAACAAACTAACGATGTGCAAACAACAACAAAACAAAAGAAGAGCGCTCAAAGAAAAACCTAGTTCATAACTTATCTTGCACTTTAACCTGCATAGCATAAACAATTGACATGCCATTAAGCCTTGCTCAACCTCACAAAGGGAATATAAGCATGAATATGGAAGTACTTACATCATCCCGACATCCTGATCCCGTCCCGGTAACAGACACCACTATCCCGGATTTAATTGAAAACGAGCATTACCGTTCAAAGGAATAACAGAGCACTGTAAATATTAATATGGAACCTTTTGATTGTTCGCTGATTATTTTACATTGTAGCTCCCAATACGGACTTGAAATAGGAATGATATTTCATTACAATTCGATTGAAACGTTTAGAGAAATTGATGAAATGATAATAGGCGGAGATGTACCAGGGTCTCGATGAGTGGTTTTCCAATCCAATTTTGATTTTAGACCAGTTTCTTGTTATTATTACGAGATTGAACTTGATAGATGATCCAATCAGCGAAGAATGTTTCACAGGCACTTTTTGCAGAAGCCAATCTTGTTAGATCTTTATCTACTGAGAAAGGTCACGAGGTCTCCAAAATAAACGTCTGTAATCTTCATGCTGGCTAAAAATAAACAAAATGTTGAACGTAGGCAGGAAGTCAGCAAGATTCAACATCCCATACTCCTGTTTATTCTCGAACTAAGAGGCAATCCATTACTTCCAACGCATAAAGAATTATCCCTTCAAACGCTGGCTAAGGATCCTCAAGTTTATCGAAGTTCAGCTTCAATTATTCCCTTTTGATGTCAAGCCCTTGTGCCAAGAGCCAAAGGCTTCGCAGAATTCGCCTGTTTAATGTGTTAAGTGCGTCGGTATTTCGGCTAAATGGATTTCGTAATAGGGAGACGGGATTTTAGAATGTATGTAATGCTCTGAGTGATTTTGGATTGTGTGGTAGTACAAATTGTTCCAATTTCATGTACCATTAGATATTCGATACTGATATTTTGATTGTTTTATGTAGGTATGCGTAGTTTGGTTTCGTATCCACGTTGAATTATGGCGTAGTTTCTTAGGTACGTTTAATAATATATATTCTCTTGCAGTACGACCGTTTTATTCTTCTGCATTTCAAAAGATTTATTACCTTTCCGCATAATCTAATTTAATTTTCCCTCTGCTCGTAAATTGCTAATAACTATTTCCACTTATCTTCTAGCTCAGACATCCCAGCTTACTTTACCTCGCTATCCATATTACTAATTACATTCCGTTTGAAACCGCTTGGGAAAAACTCTGCACGCAAAACGGTAAGTGCTCTTCAAATGACTTTGATCGCATTCTAGGAAGCCTTTGGTACTAATTGATACCGAAAGTTACTTATGAACATATTAATTGAATTTGAGCGCAGTTTTTGAAGTGAAAACTTGTTTAGCGGCGTTGTGCACTTTTTTTTGTGATGGGTAAAAAATGAAAAACTCGCGTCAGGACGCGTGACCCTCGCATCAGGACACATGACCTGATCGAAAATTCGTAAGACGTCAGGACACGTGACCTGATCGAAAATTCGTAAGACAGAAGTTTTCACTTCTGCCGGCACTTCCAGAGTGCAACCCGTTTTTTTTTTCTTATTTGTGACGGGTTTGCTCTTGACTCTGGCCTAGGTCAGAGATAACAGAGAAAAAGTCTACAGCTATTGAAATTACAAGGGTTTGGTTTTGTAGCTTACAATTTGTAACATTTTTTTTATTCATTAGTTTTTCTATAGCATTTTTCCACATCTAAATTCTCATTTTTCCAAATTTAAAACATCTAAACTTGATATTGTCAAAAAAAAGTATTAAAGAATATATCTTTTTTTTTGTGAAAGATACAGTAGTCGCTAAGACCAAGACGTAAAAGTAGAGCGAATGGACTGAAATATATATAGGAATGAAACAGAATCAGACTTCTCATAGAGTTAAAAAATTAAATGATATACGTAAAATGTTTGTGTGATGAGCATGATCATTTGTTCTGTGTCTGGGTGTAGTTTATCTATAATATGTATGTATTTAGAAATATATAAGTATGTTTATCAGTTGTCTAGTACCCATAACACAAGCTCTGCTTAGCTTGGGACTAGATGGCGTTGTGTGATAGTTGTGTGGAATATTATTATTTTTTTACTTTCTCGGGTCCCTCTTCTTAGAGACCCGGTCCTTTGGTAGGCGTACGAGGGGCCGAAACCAACTCGCAGAGGCCTCTTTAGACATTTTAAATGGAATGGGACACCAACCGACGATTATCCCTGTATGCACTGTGAAAGTATACCCAAGGACAATCCCCGGTTGGAGCAGGACTATTGCAGAATATGGAAACAAAAGATGAAACGCTATGGGTTTGGCTGGTTTAGTGGACTAATAATCGTTTACTATGGAAGAAATATTGGCCCCTGCCTGACCATTGACAATTAAAACGGCTTTAAAATGGCAGGGGGTGACTTGCACACTCAATAAATGGGCCCCCCGAAAAGGGTCGCTAGCACAAAGTAACGTAGCGCCAAGGGGGCAACATATCCTGAGGTGCTAGAGGAGTGGAGAGGTATATCACGGCTATCAGGACAATCCCGGAAGTACGGTCAAGATCCCTACCAGCACCTTACTGGATTATACATCCTTCTCCCGAGCACGTTTGCTCTTGCGAATCTCCACTCAGACCGGCCGATTAAGGCAAGAAAGAGGTGGAAGCTCTGTTCCTCGTCAGTTTTCACCCCGGCCAGCCAATAAAGGCAAGCCGGAAATGAGGAACAAGAATTCTCCCTGGAGATCAGGTCCGTGGGGTCGCCAGTGCCCAACAGTTCGCCACAAAACTGCCTTGCGGATTTATTATTATTATTTATTATAATATCAGTTGAAAGTCAACGAATATTTTTCAAACTGAAATAACTCAGTTAGTACTTATATTCATAAACGATTAGAGCTTTTATAAAAAAAATATCACTCAATTAGCGACACCAATGAAAACGTGAACGGAAGAGTACACAAATATTGACAAGTTGTTTCCAATTTTATTGCTAAGCATTCAGTTGGAAGCACTCGTTTACTTCAACTTTTATAATTTACTGTCTTTGAAGTAGTTCATACTTTGTATTTTCTTACTTTTTCATCGTTTAATAATGTTTGAAATCGCTACATTCGCCATTTTAATTTAAATAATATTTATAGAACACTAGCTCTTGCCCGGGACTTCGTACGCGCTTATCCCGTTTATTCCCGTAACCGTAGGAATTTTGTAAATTTTTCTCTTAGTGCTCCCCTGCGGAGTGTAGGGAAGCTTCACGCCAAATTTCATCTTTCTAGGACTAGTAGTTTCGGCTGTGCGTTGTCTGTTAGTCGCTCAATCAGTCTGTAACGGTAAAATTTTATATATATTGATTGGTGGTATCCCACCCATACGCACAAAACGTTTTGGTAACACATTCATAATGCGTACAGCTAAGGAGTGGAATTCCCTGCCAGAATCTGTGTTTCCTGATAGCTACAACCTGGGAGTCTTTAAGTCAAGAGTGAATAAGTTATTTCTAGGCAAGCGTGCTCCATCTTCGACCATATCATCACTTACCATCAGGTGAGATAGTGGTCAAACGCGTGCCTATCCATAGTAAAAAAAAAAAATACAAGTGATATTCTGACAGCACTAGCGTGATTAAAAAGACTTCAAAAATGTATGGAATTGACAAATTCTGTCAGAATATCACGTGATTGATCAGCCCCATATGTTTCAACATTTCAACAAACGTATTTATTTATAGAATGTCACTTCGTCTGGAGCTTCAGGTTCTATTTAGTGACAGTATGTCAAGTCTTGTTTTTGCCTGTCTATTACAGCGGAGCGAGACAGCGGAGCGGAGAAACGGAGAAATTTTAACCAATGGAATTGCATAAAATCTTCGTACCACGTGAGTCACTGTCATTTTGACTGACATGATTGGTAAATATTTCTTGAAAACCAACACCTTCTTTCGAAAGCAATATTATGTTCTTTATACCTTAAATCTTAAATCAATTCTTAAATCATCATATGTGTAGCCTTTTTCCAACCATATTGGGGTCGGCTTTCAGTCAAACCGGATTCAGCTGAATACCAGTATTTTAAGTGAAGCAGCTGCCTACCAGACCTCCACAACCACCACCAATAGATTTACTAGCTTCTGACAACCCGTAACGACTGTCAAAGTTCTACAAATGACAGCCGGGACCAACAGCTTAACGTGCTTTCCGAGGCACGGAGGAAACTCGGTATGTTAAGATGGTCACCCATCCACAGACCAACCTTGGCAAGCGTTGCTTAGCCTTGAAGATCAACCTGTGCGGCTGTTATTCTTTATCCTGAGCTCTTCAATTCTTACATCCGCAACACAAAAACACTTGTCACCACTACAAGTTTCCCACGTATTATGGTAATACCTTTCTGTTGTTTTTGGCAATTCAATATGCTTGACTGAATACGATTCCTATGCATTCCACATACGTTACCAGATGGTCTTTCTTATATGCAATGGTACCATGATACAAAAACGATAGTTTGTTTTGAATTTATGCTTGTCTCAAAAGTATTTTGGACCACCAGATTAGATATCATCTTTAAATTATATGAGTGTTACAACTTTGGAATCTAAATAAGGTGATGATACTTTATCTTTGTCTTGTCTTGAATTATCTATGAATTTATTCTAGTCTCCGTGTCTGGAATAGTCTTAGCTCAATTTACAACTAACACAATTCCTTTATAATTATTCACTTTGAAAGTCAATCCCTATTTATTTGTACCCTGAACAATTGAAAAGCTCTATTTAATAAAAGACAAAAAATGGGAATATCTACGAATCGTCATAATCCAAAGATCCAAAGGGAACTGTAACAAACATTCATTTTCGGAGAGGAAATTTGATTGAGCTTTGAATTTTATTAGGCAATTAAAATTCATAAAAAAAATCAAAAAGAACCTTTTTTTCAATTCCGAAATGGGGAACGTTCGTTCCAATAATCTTTTGTTTCTGACGAATATTTTTGGGACGAATCTGTGAGTGTGATTAATATCTTTAATTTTAGAATACGAGGGTACTGAACTGATGCTGCTTGTTCAATTTTCAATTAAGGAGATTTATCAAGGTTTAATCTTTCGATGGCTTAATATTGGACAAAACAAACAGAATCATAGTATCTAAATAAATGAATGAGTTTGTTTAAAAACAAAAGTAGATTGATGTTTTTGAAAACACCCAAAACATAGGCGTCTGGCCCTAACAGAAGTGTCGCTTCAAAGCAGTCTCCTCAAACGAAAAGAGTTTTGAACAAAGGAGCCAAAATCCGAAATATTCGGAAAATATACCTCGATTTAATCTCCATTGTTGTGGATCCTCGTTAAGATTCGAGTCGGTTGGACAGAAGTAATTCACAGCGTTCATTACAGTAACGAACGTTCTGACACGATATAGAGATGTTCAGAAAGTCAACGATGGCCTTCACAAGGTGGACCAATGATCTGGCGAAGGCCGCGGGAATCCGCTGGATACACATAGGACCAGTCGGTTTAGCGAATCTTGGCGGAGACCTAAGTTACCAACTGTGGATGTCTTGGATATACGGTCAACGTACAACCACCGAAAAATAACGGACACATAGGTCTCCATACACCTGTCTTCTTATCTCTCAATCACCCTTTTGACTTTGCACATTGTTAAAGAACGCGTTAAATCCACCTTTGCTTATTTCATCCCACTTTCCACTAATATTGTAAATGTGTAAGACTGTGTATTTGTAGGTTCAGATGTTTGGATGCCAATCAATCACACCTCAATAGCTAAACGGGTTCGGTTGAAATTTAGAAGTCAGGGAGACCATGACCTGGCAAAGGACTTTCAGCCACCAGTGGCTTCGGCCATGGGAAAGAAGTAATGCATGAAGTGTCAAACAAATCACTTTTCAAGCAGTTTAATTCAGTTTGCAAACATCAAAACTGTTATGGATCTACAAGAAATGGAACCAGCTACTCTAGACTGTTTGAAATGAGTTGTTGATGTTAAAGATCAGCGTGTACCTGCGTTTCTTTTCGCTGGTTGTATGTAGCTAGACTTCTGTACCTGTTCTTTTTTGTGGCTCTATGTACACTTTATCGCTGAATTGAAATTATTCACTCGCGTTACAGTGGTATCTCTGTTAGTTTGAGAAATTTAAATGAAAGCTTTTGAACGTGTTGAAAGCGTTGTTACGAATGAAATGTTGAACAGTTGAGGGAGTTATATCTACAAGTTGTAATTTGAAATTCAAAAGCTAATAGTGACCATGACTTTTTAGCATAATTTTGTTTAGTATAAATCAATTTTTTGAATTTTTTTTTTCAGATATATAACTCCATTTTTTTTTCTTGTTGCTGTCGAAAATAATTTGATTTTGAACGTGTCAAAAACTAATACCAATGACAAAGTTTGATAGGATTTCAGGTTTTGTCCTGAAATAATAGATCAAGTGTTACAGTTGAGATGGATGACTGTGTAGGTCAGTCTATTTGTAGTTTTTACCTTAGAAATGCTGTGTACAGAAGCTGTTGGAAAACCATTAATAAATAAATTGATAAAGTTATTCCGTGATCACTGCAGCTTCCAACAGATTTCAAAACAACTAAAACACCAACCAACATGTCTAAACCGATTCCAAACTCATTAATAATGAAGCAAAAACCATACAAACGCTAAACGAACCCCAGAGATTACCTCCGAAAGCTACCATTGAGAAACTAACGAACTGTTTGCTAGAGATTTAATACAACTTACGTTCCCCTGATCCAATAACAGCGAGTTACTAGAATATGGAGTAATTCCACGAATAATGTGAATAATTTCAATTTAGAGGTAGTTGGAGGCAGATAGAGGGAGGAAATTTGCATTTATTACTAGATTAGATGTGGGATTGGAATCTTAAGGGAAATGTCATACTGCTAAAGTAGATAAATACATATAAAATTGACCAAAGTCACTCTACTTACTCTCGAAAATGTTGCTTCTGACGTAATTGGGTAAAACTTTATTTAGTTATCTCTTGAGTGAAAATGGGGAATGGACTATGGATTATGCCCCAGGATTGGTATCTACGTACAGTCAGTGACAAAATATGATAAGCATCTAAAAGTTACAAAGTCATCAACACTTCAAAAGTCACTGAATGGTTTTAGCTACAAAATACGTTGAACAGAGGGCCTAGCACGAATATTTTTGACGTAAGTATAGTAAAGTAACGTAAAATTTTGCCATAGCTACAATACTTGTTTCGCACATAATATATTTGACTTAGATACTATATTCATATTTTTAAGTTATACAAATTGAGTATGTCCCATAAAATTAAACCAAAATATAATGGGGTTGTAGTTTTTCACATTTAAAATTCACTTACTATACGTCAAAATATTCGTGGTAAGCCCTTTGATCCGGGTGGACGGCGCGCTGTATTTCACGCGTGCCTCAAAGAGCTGTCAGCAAAAAAGACGGGGCCCGCTAGGGCCAGTGCCTGCTGGGGCTGCGGACTTCGTTCGAAAGAGGCACCGTACCCTGGAACGCAAAGGGCACTGGAAGAAACGCGGATGGGTTTTAGTCAGTAAGAGTCTGACACTCCCTTCTGCTTCACCCAAAGCGGGAGGAGTCATTTGATGATTTCCCATCATTAAAAAAAAAAAAAAGCCCTTTGATCCAGGTTCCAAAATCGGTGATCGGACCTATTTTTAACCGACTCCCAAAAAAGGAGGAGGTTCTCAATTCGGTTGGTATATGTTTTTGTACTTAAAAGCGTAAAAAAACAATTTGCAATGTAATCTCAACGACAGACTTTCAAAGGGTAAGAAAAACATAGATTTTTTAAACAGATTGTGCGACAGAGCGGTGCGAATGCGAACTCTCTTTAAAAATACGAGAATTGCTCCTCTGATTCAAGTCAATTCGATTAAGTGGTAAATAATTTACCTTTACTTCTATAACACACACACACACACATACACATATTACACACAACACACACACACATTACATTACACATTATACATATTTAGAGTTAAGTAGTTAAATGTTACCTACATAAATTCCTGTGTATCTACTTAACCGCATAGTTTAGACGGATGTTAAACTAAAGTTAGAAACACAGAATTAAACGGTCGATACGTGCGCGACCATGAATCGTAATTAATTTGGTTACTTTCGGTTTTTATCAGGCCCTTTACTGATAACGGGGTTCCCCGACGAATTTATTAATCCGCTGCGTTTTAATTATCTGAGATAATAGAGGTATGTGGTTAGAAATAAGGAAGTGAATGTTACATTACAATTATTTATAAGCATGTTCATCAATTTAGGTCATGGTGGACTATTCATCATCATCATACCAGCCGAAAGACGTCAACTGCTGAACATAGCCCCCAAGTGTTGCTATTACAACCGGTCCTGTGCGTCTCGGTTCCATCGGCTACCCGCGGCCCGCACCACGTCATCGGTCCCCCTTGTGGGAGGCCTTCCAGCGCTGCGTCTTCCGGTAAAATTGGTAAGAACCAATCGTCAAAAGTCCACACTTGGAGAGATGATGGGATAAGCCGGACTACTCCGCAAAGGAATGATCCTAAATGGCAGAAAACCAAGTAAAGCGGAAGGAGGAAAGGGAGGCCTTAACCCTGCAGTGAGACAGCATGGACTCTTATGAAAAAACCGGCCAAGTGCGAGTCGGACTCGCACACGAAGGGTTTCGTATTATGAACCTTAATTATTATTATTTCTTGTTATAGCGGCAATAGAATTACACAATCTGTGAAAATTTAAACCTATTACGGTTCTTGGGATACAGGCACAGCCCGCTGACATACAGACGGACGGACGGACGGTGGAGGCTTAATAATAGGGTTCCTTGGGTTACCCTTTGTGTACGGAACCCTAAAAAAACTTCTTAGGTCCAGCTTCAAGAATGAATATGATTACATAATGTAAAATTTTATAGAAGCACGTTAAAGAATTTTCAACCACATCACATTTCACTAAAACGTCAATCTTTAACCAGCCGCGTCCGCCTCAAATTCAATCCCCTAAATTTCCAAACTAAAGGAGATTTAGGTCGGGTACACTGCTCTAAATCGCAATTTATAATGAATTCATGCCCTGCCGACCTCGGGGGCTACACGTCGTTATGGTACCGCCTCCCCTAGGAATACTTGTTAGCTTTTAATTTATATTAAGTGACCCTCTGAATACCTCTGAAATGCGTTTTCATTACAGGATTCTGATATCTACCTACGACATTTTTAACCTATTTGCTTGATTCCGACTGGGTTTGCTTAAGGGGAATGTGCTAGTGTTGCCCGCGAAATTTACAGAAAAAAGATATTAAAATTGCAAAAAATAAACTGTTTCGCTGATAGCCCAGTACTATGTTGTAGGTAAGATATTTTGCGACGATAAAATATGTAATGATCGAAGTATATATAACATCGTTGAGACAAGTATATATCTTAGTTCAAAATATCAAATTGACCAGAGGGCTCGGCTTTTCTTCGGCCAAAGAATTAACATTAACATTCAACGCGATAATGCAGCCAGTGTTCTGGGCACTTTTGACATTGATAGCGATGTGGATGGATGGATGATTTATTTTATTACCAATGATTTATTTTGTTTTTATACTAGTTTGTTTGTACAATACAAATACCAAATGAATCATTAATGTGAAAAAAATGCTAGTAGCGAATATTTATTTTAACACCGAATTGGCTGGTAAATTATTTTATTTTCTTTAAACTAAATAAATAACGAGCTACGAGTACGAACAGAAAAAAAAATTGGTTACCCCTGGCGTATCCCCTTAAACGTGTTTACTTGATTCCTGAAGATTTCGCTTAATATGTATATTGTGGTAATGAAAAATAAATAGCATCAGATTATCGTGCTCCAAGTGGAGGGGGAAAAGGGGGGACGTGACGATTGCGAACAAGTATTTATTTTCGATTGCGAGGGATCTTGGATTCTAATGATGCTGGAAAAATGTCAAGTGCCGGTTGTCTGATAACGATTTCAAGTTAAAAATCTATGAATAAAACCAATAATGTATTTAAAAACTTTGAAAGCTTTGGTAGTTTTAACAAAAAGTACCCAAGCGAAGTAATCAGTTGTGTAATATTTATATTCTTTGGTTGTGAGGAAGTCAGAGTCAGAAAATCTGACTTCATTTTCTGGCTTATTGGTCTGATTTCGCAAACAATAAAAAAAAACTGTTCACCATTGCCTGCTTCTTTACTATGAGAACTTGTGCATTGCAGTAGAATAATATAATTAAAAAAAAAACATTAAAAAACATACAGGCTGATCCTGTTACCTCTATTTTGACAGAAATGTAATAACGCAAACGGGTAAAAACTTACATGTCCATAAATCTTTGCCCTATACAACCTGTTCCTTTTAATATTTCATAATTTTAAGGTTTTATTCTACACTAGCACTTCGCTCGTGGCTTCGTTCGCGCTGCAGTTTTCTTAAAGGAGCCCTAATTTTTTCTAATAATTAATTTAGCCTATGTTACTCATTGTAAATGTAGCTTTCTGACGGCAAAAGAATTTTTGAAATCGGTCCAGTAGCTTTTGAGTTTATTCGCTACATACAAAAATACAAATATTTCCTCTTTATAAAATTAGTGTAATTACATGTAAAAGTAACACAAAAAGTAGTAGAAAAGTGTTCCAAAAATTCATAGTTTCGAAGATAATAATAACATTAGACTCTTGTGTATAAATATACAATAGAGTCTAATGTTGTTTTGTTGAAAAGTACGAGTCAATCATTTTCCTTCAAATCAATTATTCGTACTTAAGCTAAGACAATTCGACGTTGAAATATTTCACGTAAGGATGTTTTACATAAATAATTGTGACTTTGTCGTATTATTTTTGCAACGTCGTCTGCTCCGCTTCTATTGGTCTTAGCGTGATGATATATAGCCTTCCTCGATAAATGGGCTATCTAACACCGAAATATTTTTCAAATCGGTCCAGTAGTTCCTGAGATTAGCGCGTTTAAGCAAACTAACGAACAAACTCTTCAACTTTATATATTAGTATTATATTAATAAAAAATTAAAATGAAAAAAAAAAAAAACTAAAGATAGTTAATTTTCCAGTGATTCTTTGATATATTCGAGTTATGGAATATCAAAATCAAAAGAACACGTTGTATAATAGGTAATCCAAAATCAATAAAATAAGACATGCTTTCGAACCCCACCCAAATATATTTTAAATCTACGATAATTTTGCCAGCTTCTCGAGTCACCACTATATGAAACTCAGTAATTTATTTGCAAAGTGCAGTGCAGTGTATCAAATATTCGAACACGGTCTGTTTATTCAATACCAAGTGTATTCTGCTTGAATGCATCGTTTCGCGTTTGAATATGTCTCAATTTATTTCAGACATATGTTATGTTGGCACTTGGGTAGGTATCTACGTCAGATAGCACGATAAATACAGATGGTGGATACGTAATTTCTGGAATATTGCTACGTTATATAGGTCTCTTTGCATCTGGTGTCACCAAGACATATTATTATTGTATCGATACTGCGTTGCGCCAAACTGAAGTGGGCACATTGCTCGCAGAACAGATGGTCAAGGTTCTGGAGTAGCGACCGCGTACCGAAAGACGAACCGTTGGAAGATCTCCCACAAACTGGACCGATGATCTGGTGAGGGTAGCCGATAGATGCGAAACGGACAGGACTGGTTGTTGTCGGGACACTTGGAGGAGGCCTATGTCCAGCAGTGGACGTCTTTCGTCTGACGGCTGCGTTGCGTTGACGTAGCCTAAAGCTAGTTTAATATTACTGAGCTGAGTTGTGTCCAATCAAATTAATCTATTCAGGGCTACGTCATATCACTGAGTTTTGTAGCCAAGCTGCATCAAAAAGCACCAAGAAACGACATGCCCAATACTTAACGATGCATTTGACGCCTACGATAGAAACGAAACTGCGAAACGATTTAAGACTACGAAAACCTTCATCCTAATTCTTAATTTTTTATTGTGCACTAAAACAAATTCATCATCATCTTGCCCTTATCCCATGTTACTTGAGGTCGGCGTTACACGTGTTTTTTCTGCCACTCCGTCCACAGCCATCAGCCATCACACTATAACTAACTCCCTTTTCTTTCATATCGCTCCTAAAACAGTCCATCCATCTTTTCTTTGGCCTCCTTCTTCCTCTAAAACAACTTGTTACAGTGATAATTACAGAGTTTATATACCAAGGCGAGCTTAACTCACATTTGAGTTTTTATCCAGCAGTCCATGCACAGGGTATGGTTTTCACATGGTGAAATTGCTAGTTGCGTGATTTGGAGAAAAGAGTTTTTCCGTAAAATAAAACTATGTTTAGCGAACACAGCCGATATAATTCAATATTAATGTACAGAAAATAGTGAATTTCGAAAACTAAAAGAAGGACTTACGGAAAATTAATTCTAAACAAATTAACTTTCAACTATCTTTCATAAATCTACAAGACTATCTTGATATCTCAAGACGTAGGTTCAGGACCTCATATAGATAGTTTCTAGTTGTTTATTATTTTTCCACTTTTTTTTTAGCTGCAAGTCTTTTGTGTGTTGCCATTTTTCTGTTTTATGAATAGAAGGAAAAGTAAACTGTACTTTTATCAACATAAAACCCCTTGGTGGAAAACTCCAAGAAAAATATTCAAGAAACATGCATTTTTCATCTTCAGCACAACTTCACTATTCTTAGAACACATTGTGAAAGGTTGTTTTATTTCCATAATGGAAGTTTCACGATGTATTTACACTTGAATTTATGGGGTAAGCATAATACGAGTGTAATTGGAACAATATTAAGTCGCAGAAATAATGGTGCGACAATCGGATATTCCACGGCATAAAAACCCTTCTGATTCGCCATACTTCAAATGATACTTTCAATCATGTCTATGTGTGTGTAAACGGTACTATAAGCGAGTTAGATATTATTTTCGTGAAGTATGGCGAATTAGAAGGGTTTTTATGCCGTATTTTGACTATTTTCGATAAAGTGGAATATCCGATTGTCGCACCATTATTTCTGCGACTTAATATTGTTCCAATTACACTCGAAACAAAATAAAACTGAAAATGTTGACTTCAGCGCCATCTCGCGGGAAAATGGCAATGAGCAACCCGTAACATTCACCTTGTAACTTATAAAATATTTATTTTAAAATTGTCAAAAAATGAGACCCTCGGGTTAACAGCTTTTATTTGACTTTTTTTTTAATATTGATAGGCACTCGTTTGACCACTATCTCACCTGTTGGTAAGTGATGATGTGGTCGAAGATGTAGCACGCTTGCCTAGAAGTAACCTATTCACTCTTGACTTAAAGACTCCCAGTTTGTAGCTATTAGGAAACACAAAAGTCATGTAAAAACTTACTTTTCATGACATGTCACAAGTTTGTAAAATTGACCCCATACTAGAAATTTTAGTAACGCATCTGTGCGTCCGTGTTTGGGTCACAAAAGTCACCAAACGACTGAGACTCTGAATCTCCTGGACTCGGTCCAGGAGATTCAGAGTCATGACAGACTGACACACAAACTGCTAGCCAGCGTACCAGCCTGTGATCCTATAGAGCTTCCGTTTTTTCATATAGACGTTTGGAACCCCTAAATTAATACATGATTACCAACACGTACGTGGAAAACAAGCATGATGATAATATACTGTGAATCAACAAAAACATTTGACCAAAATTCAGTATTTCCGCTACATCAGCAAAAATAAAAGAGGGTAGAAAATTGAGGGCAATCACGACATCGCGCAATTTTCTATACACTGCAAGCATTGTGCATACATCGCCATTTTGGTGGCGCAAATGTCAGACAATACTTCAAAATAATTATGTAAATTTGGACCAAATTATTGCCCATGCTTTTGCGAGTGGCTTCACCCACGTGAAAGGACAAACCATTCATTCATCATCATCATCTGCCTAGCCTTTTCCTAACTATATTGGGGTCGGCTTCCAGTCAAGCCGGATTTAGCTGAATACCAGTATTTTATGAGGAGCGGCTGTGCACCAGACCTCCACAACCCATTAACTAGGTAACACGGTACTTCATAGCAAGACTGGAGTCAGATTTACTGGCTTCTGACTATCCGTAACGACTGCCAAAGATCCACAAATGACAGCCGGGACCAACGGTTTAACGTGCTTTCCGAGGCACGGAGGAAACTCGGTATGTATGATGGTCACCCATCTACAGACCAACCTTGGCAAGCGTTGCTTAACCTTGAAGATCAACCCGTGCGGCTGTTATTATCTAGCCACGAGCTCCTCCAAACCAACCATTACTAGCCACTATTACTGCTTCTGTTCCCAAATTTTGCACCAGGCTATGTTATCTCTCTTATCACTCTTGGTAGGCTATGGAGTCATCCTAATATAAAGCTGATGATGATGATGATGATGAAGAAGCACAATCAACTGTTGGTGGCAGCCGTCATTTGTAGATTTTTAGTGCATTCAACGTATATGATTTTTAGTCACTTATTTTTTTTCTACCAGTTTACTACAATTTACCAGTAATGAGTGATGAATGATAGGGGTACATAATAGTACAATATTATAAAGTATTCTTCATTTTATCAACTTCTATGCCAGCTGGAATTTTAGCGCTGTCGTGCTGGAAAAGAATATGTCCAGCACGACCTGTATTTCTAGAATAATTCAGAGGTATGGAAATTCTAATTAGTGGTATATAATAATACAAATTAAAAGGATTTTATAAACATCTTCAGTTATAATGAATGCGTGCATGGACGTGCTAGGAAGAAGCTAAGAAAGCTTACATTGTTTTGCCAAGAGGTTTCGTGTTACCAGTTACTGGGTATTGAAGGTCAGATAGGCAGTTCCATGTCATCATCTGCCTAGCCTTTTCCCAACTATATTGAGGTCGGCTTCCAGTCAAACAGGATTCAGCTGAATACCAGTATTTTACGTGGAGCGGCTGCCTTCACTACCCATTAACTGGGTAATACGGCGCGTAAGCCTCCACCAAAGAGCGCCAACCATCCCGGTCTTGAACAGTCCGCATCCATCCATTCGTTGCCAGCGATCCCGAATATAGTTTAGAAAAGGCTCGGCAGATTATGTTTTTACCTACCTTACCTTTTATGTAATCGTTATTCTTATGTAAATAGTTTTCCCGCAGTGCATTAAATCACACCAGCAACATAATGCATCACATGCAGGCAGCATGTAATGCATTATGTTTTTCGTTTTATTATTTTGGTAGCGTGCGTCATATTAGCGACTTTTTCCAACTGCAAAAAGAGTTGTAATGCTTCTTAGTTATACATATTTATTATTGTATTGATTATCCTTACTTCCTTATATTATAAATGCCAAAGTAACTCTATCTGTCTGTCTGTCGCGCATTCACGCCAAAACTACAGAAACGATTAAAATTACATTTAGTACACAGTTCGTCTAGAGCCTGAGTAAGGACATAGGCTACTTTACATCCCGGGAGTATGTTCCCTAGGGACCACGCGGGCGAAGCCGCTGGCAGAAGCTAGTATTTGATAAGTAAAGTGCATCCGTTACTGAGTAAGTGAGTGACTGACAAACACCCAAAACTATTGTTCGTAGGAAGCTGAAATTTGGCATGTTCCTTGGGGAGTGAGTGTAGAGGAGCACTAAAAGATGATTTTCCGAAATTCCTACGGGAACGAGAAAAAACGGGATATGCGCGTACGAAGTCGCGGGCAAAAGTTTGTTATTAATGTAAAAACTCTCGCCTATTTGATCTCCTACAGTGACACTTTGTCTATAGTCCGGACTCGGTCGGTCGGTCGGTGTACTCTGGACTATAGACTAAGTGTCATTCTATCAACTATAAAGACTTTCACAAAGTCGCTACTTTACATCCCGGGAGTATGTTCCCTAGGGACCACGCGGGCAAAGCCGCTGGCAGAAGCTAGTATTTGATAAGTAAAGTGCATCCGTTACTGAGTAAGTGAGTGACTGACAAACACCCAAAACTATTGTTCGTAGGAAGCTGAAATTTGGCATGTTCCTTGGGGAGTGAGTGTAGAGGAGCACTAAAAGATGATTTTCCGAAATTCCTACGGGAACGAGAAAAAACGGGATATGCGCGTACGAAGTCGCGGGCAAAAGTTTGTTATTAATGTAAAAACACTCGCCTATTTGATCTCCTACAGTGACACTTTGTCTATAGTCCGGACTCGGTCGGTCGGTCGGTGTACTCTGGACTATAGACTAAGTGTCATTCTATCAACTATAAAGACTTTCACAAAGTCCAAAGTGTATAGAATTGCATTACCGATTTTGTTTTTTTTTTTTTTAATTTGTGATGGTTTTGCTCTTGACTCTAGTCTATGTCAGAGATGACAGAGACAAAGTCTACGATGGAGCGAGCTTACCCAGAAGGAGCCTGTTCACTCTTACTTTGAAGAGATTAGAGTTGTAAGCGTTTGGAAACACAGACGCAGGCAGAGAGTTCCACTCCTTTGCTGTGCGCATTATAAAAGTCGTTTAGAATGGAAATGTTACGTGGTCGCTCCCAATCATTTTTACTATTGACAATGACCGTTTTGTCATTGTTTCGGGACATGAAGCTACGGAACCCTTTTTTAAGGATTGGACACCATCAAATGATTCCTCTCGCTATGGGCGGAGCGGAATCCGAGTGTCAGACTCTTACTGACTAAAACCCATCCGTGTTCCTCCTAGTGCCCTTTGCGTTCCAGGGCCGTGGTGACTCTTTCGGAAAAAAAACTACAACCCTCGCAGACGGAACCCTATACTGTGTGTTTTTCTTAACTTCAGTAAGTTATTTTGAAATGAAGTCATAAAGGTCTGTGTTTAGGATTGCATCTTTGCAATACCTAGTATATAAAAGATTTTTTTATTTTTTTTATTTGTAATGGGTTTGCTCTTGACTCTAGTCTATGTCAGAGATGACAGAGACAAAGTCTACGATGGAGCGAGCCTACCCAGAAGGAGCCTGTTCTGAATATTGACGCTTGTCTGTGTATCTATAATTATGATTGCCGCAATATGCATCAGAAGTCTGCTTCCTGTTTTTAACTGCGACAAATAGAGACCGGATTGCACTATAAAACGCACAAGAATACAGTGACATCCGCTCACGATCTTTGATCCGATCCGCCGAGTATTATACTCGCGCTATCACCTTATTGGTAACTAGCGACCCGCCCCGGCTGCGCACGGGTGCAAATTATATGCTAAAACCTTCCTCAAGAACCACTCTATCTATTAAAAAAAACCCGCATCAAAATCCGTTGTGTAGTTTTAAAGATCTAAGCATACGTAGGGACAGACAGACAGCTGATGCGACTTTGTTTTATACTATGTATAAACTGATTCATAAAGATATCAGGGGGTCTAAAAAAACTGACTTTGTCAAAAAACCCGACCGCTAAAAACGAGTAAAAAGTCTGAAACAAGTGTCTTTTCAAGCAGTCTAATGCAGTTGGTGGCATCAGATCAGTGATTGAACTGCATCAGACTAACTAGCTTGCTAGTCGTTTTTAGCAGTCGGGTTTTTTGACAAAGTCATTTTTTTTATTAGTTAATTTTTAAACCGACTTCAAAAAAACGAGGAGATTCTCAATCGGTTGTATTTTTTTTTAATGTTTGTTACCTTATAAAACCGTCATTTATGAACCGATTTGAAAAATTTGTGTTTCATCTGAAAGGGTATACTTTTCGATTGGTCCCATTGTCACCATGTCCGAATCTGATGATCGGATCCCACGAAAATCGAGGGCAACCCTCAAATTTTATAGGCACATACAATGTTTTTCATGAACTTTCTAACGCAATTCAGGTATTTGTGCCTGGTAATCATCATCTCATGTTGCTGAGCTGATGATGAAAGATATAAATTAGGATCTGATGATAAGATCCCATGAAAAATGTTTGTTCAGCGATACTTTCGCCAAAAGTCAGCCGATTTGGATGATTCATTTTTGGTTGCAAGAGTATTTTCCTGGACTGGTCCCGTTTCAATTTGGTGAAGATCTGACGAAGAGACTTCGGAGGTAGGCAACGGAACTCTTCAATAAATGATAGCAAAGGGATCGGGATTGCTGAAATCGCATGTTTTTTAGTGTTTACACCAGTTCTTAACATAATATTGCGCTGGTCCGCTGTTAATGGGTACGCAGGTACCTAGGTACCACTAACAAAGTGAAAAATAAAAACTTTTACAAAAAATACAACCGACTACCAAAAACAAAACACTACAAGGTACAAAATAACTTCGGAAGAAAGAAAAGAACTTTAATTTCGGAAGTCGGTGTCAAAAAACGAAAAAAATAACCAAAAACACCGACTTCAGAAATTAAAGTTCTTTAAATCGTCTTCTCGAGCCCTTTATATTGATACCCCACTCGATGGGTTTTGAAAATTAAAAAAAAATTTGCAAGGCATTATATATGGCGCCAAAAATCGGCCATTCCTGACTGACTGATTGAGTGCCTGACAGACAATGCACAGCCGAAACTACTGGTCGTAGAAAATTGAAATTTGGCGTGTCAGTTCCTTAGGGAGTGTAGCACTAAGAGAGGATTTACCGAAATTCCTACGGGAACGGGAAAAATGGGATTTGAGCGTGCGGAGACGCGGGCAAACGCTAGTGTGCAATAAAAGTCATTGGACCCCCATACATTTATGGACTTTCTATCAAAAACATAAATAATGACATCAAGCTGTCCTGAACCGACTTCTATCATGATTATTTTTTACGTTCTCTAGTAATGACAAATGGTTCATAGTATTATTGTTACCTACGAAGGGATATGAGAGAAAGGTCAGTGTACTTTATTGCACGTTTATCTAGCGGCTACTTTCTTTGGAGAAGGATTTTGCATCACCACTTATTTGTTTTTTTACTTTATCTTAAAACGTATGGTAGAATTAATTAATGTAGGTTATCAAATTTTACGAAATATACAATACCAGGATGGGCATGGAACCCCAAACTATACTACCAATACGTACGTTCGAGGTCGGAGTCAAAACATCTTTGCAATAACAGAATTGCTACACTTATATATTCTTTAACAGTCGCTTACATTATAATATTTACTCCACTTTATTATTATTTAAAAGTCTTACCTTATTTTTTGTTGCATAAAATGAAATACCCACTTCAAAACTCAAACTTCCATCGAAACTTTTCAAATATCACAAATTCAACACTCAAAAAAAAAAACAAAACAGTATATAAAATCAAACAAACAAAAAAAAACAATACTATGGCACTTTAAAACAATTGACAAACAGCGTTCGATTATTCGAAATCGAAAATCAAACGTATCGCGCGAAACAGTTGGTGAGTTCGTGCTAAGTCGGGCTCGGTTCGTACGTATACTGAGTCGCGATAACCGATTGCAGAGCCAGTGACGCGAACGCTCGCTTATCGATGATGCAATTTTATGATGTTGTTAAAATTGCATGAAGTATAATTTTAAATATTTTGTGGTACGCTCGTTTTCGATTTAATGGAATTTCAAGGCGGTAATTATGTAAGATACACGCTTCAAAAAAACGTCATTTTTTTGTGTAGGACTGCGTCATTGAATTGCTTACTTGGTGCCAGGGAGATTGACAATCTGTATTATTTTAAAATCTGAATCACTCGTAAATATGAGTGAAAAACGTAAATTAGTTGCTGTTTGCATTAGCCAAGATACAGTCTGAAACCATGTCTTTATACAACACATTTATAATATATATATAGTTTCTCATTTAATATTTATTTTTGGTGCAAAGAAAATGCATACTAAATAAGTTTTAACAGCAACAAGAAGTTGCATAACTAACTACAAAGTGTTGTAAAAGGGCAGTAAGTGTGAAATCGCGAGTCTTACGCATGTTTAGTTTTCGATAAGAGATTGCGGAAATAGTGACGTGCCTTTTTACATTTCGATTTTTGTTATACACATGTACGTAACTTTAAAATATGTCATATGTGTTTCTCTCTAATCAATCAATCTATCAATATGCCTGGCCTTTCCCCAACTGCGTTGGAGTCGGCTTCAAGTCTAACTGGATCTAGTGAATAAATGAAATAAATACCTAACTTTTAACATCGATCGATCATTTCAGAATTTATAAATTATTATTTATACCTTTCGAGAAAATGTAAAATATCAATTACGACTGTACGTCGTTATTTTTCAATCAATTTAAGACGTAATAAAATAGAAATAGTTGAATATTTTATTTTTTACCTAGTTTCCTGAATCTAATTTAGACTTATTCAACTAATATTAAAACTACCGCGTCTTGGTCGAGTAAAAATTCTGATGTAATAATTAATTTATTAAAATATTTTAATTTATATTCAGTTACAGTTGCATTCGCTTATTATTATTGCTCATATTATGCGTGCTTTTACTAATTATGTTAATTTAAATCAATAAATATTTTTTAAATAGACATTGAGTGAATAATATTACGTTAATTAAATTAATGGATATTAACATTATAAATTATGTTGACAATATTTAGTAAATTGGACCCAGATATTGATTCTATTGAAAAAGAAAATCGTTTTAATTATCCTGGCAATTAAAAAAATATGAAAATCCATGATAAATGACTTCCAAATTAAAAGAAAATAAAACAAAAACTAAAACTGTATTGAATGATACACTTTTTTCTAGCGTACATTTAAAAAACCTCATCAAAATCAATATAGCGTAAATATTATGTACATAATAATTAGTTTTATTTATCCTCGACTACATTAACGGTGAGTTATTGCTCAAGTTCAAGATTAATTAGGTACTAACACATCACACAGTCATAAATCAAAAGTCAAGTCGTATGGAGATAAAACAATTTGTGATAGCAGCTCTATAAATAAATATGTAAGTAGTTGAAGAATGGAGTTCTTTGACTTGTAGTTTGCAAAACACGGTTTTATTATTCAACTTTTAAAATGAAAAAGCTAATGTGATATTTTATGTTTCGATTATAATACTCGACATGCCAACGCATCAGGTACAACTCTATTTGCATAGAGAAAATCCTAAATGAACGTTATTAATGCGATGGTGAGCTTGTTTGTTTGTTACCTCTCGAGGTAAACTTGGCGAACATGTAGACCATGTCATGCAGTAGAACAGGATACTTATTTTCCCGGGAGTATGTTTCCTTCGGATATTTTTCTACTAGTGCTATATCTTGTTCATCAAGGCCCAGTAGCAAATAAATTATTTAGTGCAAAACATTAAAATCAGAGAGGCCTAATAACCGAAAGGGTTACGGAAGTCTAGTTAATTTTCAGATAATGTCAATCAACAACTCAGTATTTTCTAGTAGTCAGTTACGCCACTCGACAACAGAGTAGGGATGGCCTACATATCGAGTATTACTCACCGATAAAATAGAATGGACATCTTTCAATTAAGATTACGTTCACCACGTGCGAAATCGATATCACACATATCGCGGTGTCAACGACCGAACAACAAATTTATTCAATTTATAGACAATCTTATCTTAGCAATAATGTCATGTTTACTTTCGATAAATAACGATCACGCTAAGTGGGTGATTGACCCATAACCGGACCAGTTAGTGATGAACCCTATGTTTAATATATTAATTGGATTAGCTGAAGATTTTTGCGAGAAAATACGAGACAAATTGTATAGCCTTTTGATTGAAATACTTCTTTATGTTTTTGACAGTGACTTTAACCTTTTATCGTCTTGTTAATCGCATTAGAAGAATATTTATTAAAGAAAAAGGTCTCAACGATGTTGGTTCAGTGATATTGTTGATAGTGATAAACTGCGAACATCTGGTTGTAAGGTTAAAGAGGTCAGACTACTAACCATTATTGCGATATGAAAGATCAGCAACTTGCCATTTCGTGAATGATAGATAATGTAGACAATAATTATGTTCTTGATATTTGGATTGCTTTAGACTGTGTTTGACCGATGACCTGGTGAGAGTCGCGAGTAGCCGATGAATGAGAGACGCACAGGACCGGTTGTTGTGGCGACACTTGGGGGAGGCCTATGTCCAGCAGTGGACGTCTTTCGGCTGATATGATGGTGGTCATGAATAGAAAGTGGTTTGGAAAATGCGGCTGATAGCTAAGTATACGAATCCTATCTATTTGTCAACTGCGTTGAGGTCCTCTTTCAGTTTAACCAGATACAGCAGGACACCGGATTGTTACATGAAGCAACCCACAGTTAACCCAGGTAAACCACCAGGTGAGAGAGTGGTCAAACGCGTGCCTATCAATAGTAAAAAAAAAACCAGCTAAAGATAATAAATGCCACAAATTCTACAACTACTTTTATAAGGCATTGGTAAAAGTAGTTGTAGAATTTGTGGCACTTGACTACCTTAATGACTATAATAGATCTACGAATATAAAAACTTGCTTTCCGAGGATCGGATAACAAAAAATGTGGGAGTAAGTGTGACCAATCACACATAGTCCCACATTTTTGGTTATATATCCCTCTCGCACTTGGCCGGTTTTTATTATAGGTAATAAAAACCGGCCAAGTGAAGGATTCCGTACTATCTATTTATATTATTTGTTATTATAGCGGAAACAGAAATACACACTCTGTGAAAATTTCAACTGTCTACCTATTACGGTTCACGAGATATAGCTCGATAATATAGAGACCGACGGAAGGACGGACAGATGGACAGCGGAGGCTTAGTAATAGGGTTCAGTTGGTCAACTTTTCGGTACGGAACCCTAAAAACCATAGGTGTTTCAAAAGTCTTACATAGTTGAGTTGTAAACATTGAAATATAGTTTTCATACATGAATAAGGATTATCACAGCTCATAAATCCACAATTTAAGAACTTACAAAGAGATTTCACCCGCCCCGTGCCGCTGCCAATGTTACTGTGCATTTTACGAATTGTAAATGCACAGTAAAATTGATCGATACTTTCTGTGTTATACTGTCCCATCACTATTGCGGTACATTGGTCGTCGTTATACTCGTGTACATCACAATATATTTTAATATTCATAATGCATTTTATATTGATAACATCCATATTAGTGTAAGCGCAGAATACTTTTACTACATGATAGCGCTGGCAGTTAAGTGATTAACTAAAGAGAACTTTATGGACGTTGTTTTGAGTTTAACCTGTCAGAATCCGTAAGGACCGATAGGGGGCCAAATCGCCCCAACCGTCAGATCCGTAAGGCCCTATTGGGGCCAAGCCGACTCGCGCGGTGTAAACGTTACTATTTTTGTTTATTTTTTTATTATTTCCCCAGTAAGTAAACAAACGCGGGCCTGCGGACGGCGAGCAGTGGGTGGCTCGCCGTCTGTTTAGAACTAGGCCCGAGTCGGCGGCGCGCTGCGATCCCAGCACGCATGAAAGAGATATCAGCATGGAAGACGGGGCCCGCTAGGGCAAATGCTGGGGCTGCGGAATCTGTTCGAAAGAGGTACCGTAGCCTTGGAACGCACTAGGAGGAACACGGATGGGTTTTGACATTTTTGGTCAGAAATAGTATCTATTAGGTTCGCCTAGGTAGGTACTTACTCAGAGTCTTGTCTGCCTATCTGATCTCGACAACTTGTAGCTAGGTGACCCCGTGTGTGCCAAATAAATTAGTTTTCTTTCTTTCTTTTCTTTCAAATTTCTTGGCTTCTGACTACACGTAGCAACTGCCAAAGATCTAGATAATCAGCCAGAACCAACAGGTTAGGCGTAGAGGAATCTTCCTCTACGCCCGTCTGACCGATTCTTAGATAGGAATCGTTATTTTAGGACGGTCACTAATCTACGGATTGACTTCGGCAATGCGGAAAAGGTGTGAGTTTATATATGCACATAATAATGTAATATTAGCTTCATCTCGCAGCGTCTCTACAGGTCCATCTTACCTCTGTGCTAAATTCATCAAAATCTAGGCGTAAAAACGTAACAAACAAAATACATTCGCGTTTATAATATTAGATAATAGGTATGTCTGTAGACGTTTAAGGGTAATGTGATCGTGATGTGAAGCGAACATATCATAAAAGTATAAGCAAGAGTGGAGTAAACATATTACATGACATTCAATTTTCAGTATGCATTCACCCGTACAAGTTCTGCGAGAGCATCCCACACGAACAGCGTTCTAAAATTCTTTCAAACTATCACATTTCATAATGCACCTCGAAACTAGAGCATCGAGACATTGGTATTATATCGATATACTTACCCAACAATCGGTATACATCGACAACGAGTACCCGTTTCTTTCCCAACTACATGTCCACATAGTGTAGTAATATTTTCTAACGTTCCACGTCCGATGTTTACCCCAGGAGTGCACCAAATGTATTCTTAATGACGTTCGATGCACGGCATTAAAACTCCTCGCGAGCTTCTCAGGTATACGATACGGAAAAGTAATCCGTTTTTAAAATTCTTGAACTTTTTCGAATTTGAAATTGGAATCAGCAAACAGTTTTAAGTTTTTAAAGCAGAACGTAATGTTCTTTGAGAGATTTAAATAATAGATGACCAGTATGTTTTCTTCGAGCGAGTCTCTTTAGGATATTAGTAGTTTTCCTGATGCATTGAATTGTAGTTTGTATTACGCTAGACTAAGTACTGGTTTAACGATCAGAATGGCTTGAATATACTTCGTAAATATATTGCCGAGATTATAGCTTCTGAATGCTAAATTATGCGTTTGGGCACGTAATCTCAGAAAGCCTGAGCTGCATTATTATCGGGAATTCGGCAAAGAGCTTAATATAATTTATTGTAGCTGCAGGCGTACCCACCAAAATAATAGGGATAAATAGGGATGATGATGGCTAGTTTGTCATTAGTTTTTAAATTTAAACTATGGTGCCACTACCGCCAGTCTTTTGTCACTGTAACCATCATCTGCCTCGCCTTTTCCCTTTTTATATTGAAGTTGGCTTCAAAACTAAGCCGGATTCAGCTGCATGCTGGATACCAGTATTTTACGTGGAGCGGCTGCCTACCAGGCCTGCACAACCCATTAACTGGGTAACACAGTACTTCTTGGCAAGACTGTTTTCAGATTTTCTGGCTTCTGAAAATCCTTAAGGACTGCCATAAATCTACAAATGGCAGCCGGGACTAACGGCTTAACGTGCTTTCCGAGGTACGGAAAGGTCTCGGTATGCTCAGAAAGCTGATTATGCTTACGCTAAAAGCACTTTAAATAAAACATAATTGTCATCGACATTTAACATGAATTCACTTCGCTTAGTAAAATGGCAACCCCACACGTGGAAAATAAATTTGTACAATGCAGCGCCATCTAGCGCTCTAACTTAGAACTAACGGCGTTGTGAAGTATTCAGGAAGACTGTTCATCAATTATTCTATGTTCACAGTACGTGCGCTGTTTTACATTTCTGTGTTAAATTGCTTGTATGCAGGAGAGTGGTGTAATGACTTGAGATACTACGGTTTAGGTAAAATGGTATAGTAGCTGCTGCCACTATTTTTACACGCGTGAAAGCCGAAAATTGTCCCAAGAGGCCATTTTTCTCGGAGACAAGTATTCTTTGTTCGATTCCTGGGCTTAGTCTAGCACTGTGGCAAATTTCTTTGGGTATTTCTTTCATTAATAAACAAAAACAAACAGCCTAACGGCTACTGTTGCTTCTTGCGGAATTTGTTCGAGAGAGTCACCGTGGCCCTGGAACGCAAAGGGCAGTAGGAGAAACACAGATGGGTTTTAGTCAGCAAGATTCTGACACTCCCTTCCGCTCCACCCAGAGCGGAAGGAGTCATTTGACGATTTCCCACCCTTAAAAAAGTCTGTTGCTTGTCATCGTCTTTCCAGCTGCAATTACCATTGGTGGGCATACACTGGCCAAGGTTGGTCTGTGGATGGGTGACCATCATAACATATCGAGTTTCCTCCGTGCCTCAGAGAGCACGTTAAGCCGTTGTACCCGGCTGTCATTTGTAGATCTTTGGCAGTCGTTACAGATAGTCAGAAGCCAGTAAACTCCAGTCTTGCCAAGAAATACCGTGTTACCAATTTAATGTGTTGTGGAGGTCTGGTAGGTAGCCGCTCCACTTAAAATACTAGTATTCAGCTGAATCCGGTTTGAATGCAAGCCGTCCCCAATCATCATCTGCCTAGCCTTGTTCCAACTATATTAAGCCGTTCCCAATATAGTTGGGAAAAGGCTAAGTTTGCCTAGAACTGACCTATCAATGATTCTCAATGGTGGTTCTGTTGGAACAGTACACTACAAGACTCACATTCACTCATTCAAAATTTAAATCTACACTCTACATCTATACTAATATATAAAGCTGAAGAGTTTGTTTGTTTTTTTACTTGAACGCGCTAATCTCAGGAACTACCTGTAACTAGGTGTTAGATAGCCCATTTATCCAGAAAGGCTATAGGCTATACACCATCACGCTAAGACCAATAGGAGCGGAGCAGTAATGAAAATTGTGACGCAGACGAAGTTGCGCGGGTTTACTAGTACTAATATATAAAGCTGAAAAGTTTGTTTGCTTGAACGCGCTGATCTCAGGAACTTCTAGTTCGATTTGAAAAATTCTTTCAGTGTTAGATAGCCCATTTATCAAGAAAGGTTAGGTATAGGCTATATATCATCACGCTAAGAACAAAAGGAGCAGAGCTGACGAAGTTGCGTGGGTCAACTAGTATATACAAAGAACATGCAAAACGTAAATTAAAAAAAAAATCCCAAAAACAGGTTACCCCTATCTCTTAAAAATATATTTCTGAAGATAGCTAGGTACATAGCAGCATCATATGCACAACATACCGTCATATGTGAAACATTTGATTTCCCTAAGGTTGCAGAAAATCAGACCGAGCCGGTCTCTGCATATGATTACGTTCTGTATTTCTGAATCAGAAAATGTAGGTGGGAAAACTGAGTCGTTCCAAAAATTATTTACTATTTCTTAGCATTTTTCTAATAGTGGAAGATTGATGCTTGTCAATCCTTCATCTTTATATTATCTCTTAGATTTTAAAAATCAATTCAAAAAACTGGCCAAGTACGAGTTACACTCGCACAAGAAGGGTTCCGTACCATAAACCTAAATTTTTATTATTTGTTGTCATAGCATTAGAAATACTCAATCTGTGAAAATTTCAACTGTCTACCTATTACGGTTCTTGACGACGGACGGACGGACGGACAGAGGAGGCTTAGTAATAGGGTTCCGTTACCCTTTGTGTACGGAACCCTAAAAACGCTCTGGCCGTTGGATCTGTGTCAGAATTATATGTGTACCAAATCTCATCGGAATCAGCTTTGTAGAATCGGAAAAAGACGGCTGTGACACAGAAAGACAGACAGATCCACAGACAGACCGTTAACCGAGTGATTTAATAAGAGATGCGTTTTTCTATATGTTCGTAATCCAAAAGAAAACGATTTTTAAAAACAGTCCCTATTACCTACGAGTAACTCCGTAGGAGAAAGGCTGGCCCCCCTCGCTGGGTCCCTTCTGATGAACTGAAATAAAGGGTATTTCATCTGCCTACTACCGATGAGAATATAAAAACTCACATCGCAACCACAAAAACTATTTCCCTGGAAACTATAAACATTGTTCGTTGAGTTTATAAGGGAGCTAATCCAATAACTTGGCTAACACATCGACACGCCTGTTGCATTATTTATACAAGTCCAGACTTATTGGAAACACGGGCTGACAGCACGGTGTGTCGTTACAGGGTAGGTAGAGGTAGACGTGAAATGATCTAGGTTGTGAACTAAAGTTTGTAAAATGTGAGGCGTAATGGATAAAAGAATCATCATCATCTGCCTAGCCTTTTCCCAACAAATATTAGGGTCGGCTTTCAGTTAAACCGGATTCAGCTGAAAGCCAGTATTTTACGCGGAGCGGCTGCCTACCAGACTTCCACAACCCGTTAACTGGGTAACACGGTACTTCATGGCAAGACTAGAGTCAGATTAACTGGCTTCTGACTATCCGTAACGACTGCCAAAGATCTACAAATAACTGCCGGGACCAACGGCTTAACGTGCTTTCCGAGGCACGGAGGAAACTCGGTATGTTAAGATGATCACTCATCCACAGACCGACCTTGGCAAGCGTTGTTTAATCTTGTAGATCGACCCGTAATGGATAAAAGAATGTTGTTGATTATTTGAATCAAAGGCGTATACAGAGTCTTCCAGACGTGCGTGGTTATATGAGATGTTGTTTCTGATATACATTAAGAAAAACATAGCAAATCAAAAAGATGTGACCGTCTTCACGTTTCCGTACCCCGAGGGTAACCAACGGAACCCTATTACTAAGCCTCCGCTCCGTCCGTCCGTCTGTCTGTCAGTGGGCTGTATCTCACAAACTGTAATAGGTAGACAGTTGAAATATTCACAGATTGTCTATGTCTATTGCCGCTATAATAATTAAGGTTTATGGTACCCTTCGTGAGCGAGTACGGCTCGCAATTGCTCGGTTTTTTATATATTACGTATTAGTTTTTCAATAAGTATACGACTTAAAGTTCGGAAAAAAATACTAATCATGCAGTCAAAGCCATCAAATCTTTGATTGAACTATAATAAATACCACTAACTGCAACACATTATAGCTCACACATAATTAGCCTATAAGCTATAATATGAAGAAACAAGATGGCAGCCGCCGCCCATTAGGTAAGTGAACTGTAATTTTTCGTGGCATAGTCATGAAATCAAAATAAGGGACTAGACGAGATGATTCCAAATATAAATTAGCTCAATAAACTACAGGATTTACTCTAGTTCATTGTAGATTTGAGGAGCTCGTGGCTATAGAATAACAGCCGCACAGGTCGATCTTCAAGGTTAAGCAACGCTTGCCAAGGTTGGTCTGTGGATGGGTGACCATCTCAACATACCGAGTTTCCTCCGTGCCTCGGAAAGCACGTTAAGCCGTTGGTCCCGGCTGTCATTTGTAGATCTTTGGCAGTCGTTACGGATAGTCAGAAGCCAGTTAATCTGACTCCAGTCTTGCCAAGAAAGTACCGTGTTACCCAGTTAATGGGTTGTGGGGGTCTGGTAGGCAGCCGCTCCACGTAAAACACTGGTATTCAGCTGAATCCGGTTTGACTGGAAGCCGACCCCAATATAGTTGGGAAAAGGCTAGGCAGATGATGATTGTAGATTTGATGCCACGAGGTGACTTGTTCGGAACTTTTTATTAAGAGCCCATAGAACTGCGTTTTCACTCACAAAACTGAATCGCATTATATATAAATTAGGCAGGTGCAATTACGTTTATTTTAGGGTTTATTATTAATTTATTTCATAAGTATTTATTAAATTTTCATTTCTTATGAACTATGGTTAATTTTGGTACAATTTTTACGTAATAATAAACGTATTAAGGAGAAATTTACAGTTACATTTAAGTGTTTTTTTGTAGTTTTTATAGATTTGAATGGAACTTTTTACGGATATTCCAACGCGAAACTACAATATAAGAAATATTTTGATATATTTTTCATTTCAATTGGTTAGTACAGTAGTTAAATCAACGAGCTCGAAAACGTGTCGTCGCGCTTTTCATGAGAAACTTATTTCGGAATTTTAGCTTTTTACAAATAGACAAGAGAAAAATGCGAGAAGTGAGACCGCTATACCTACACTAATAATAATAATATCTTTATTGAACACAATATACCTTACAATTTGCTTAAAATCTAGCTAGTGTTACATTAAAGTGAAAGGCGTACAAATATATTAAACCCTGCCTCCTAAACTAGGAAACCCTGTGTCTTAGGAGTCAGTGTTCTACTGTCGCTTGGACTATATCTTAACCCTAATCAAATAGACTGTACAAACGCTAAATCACCAGAATACTCGTATACACAGTAAGGATACATTCCAAATAATATAAACTATAAAATAAAAAATTTAAAAAGGTGAATGAGGGGTAGACTGTGAGTGAGTGTGAGTGCGTGTGTGTAATGGTGTGTGTAAGGGTGAGTGTGTGTGAGTGTGTGTGTGTATAGCTGTAGAGATTGATATTAATCATATTACAAGCGTAGGAAGTTAGTGTGGTTATGCTGTAAGCTGGTTACGAGTTTTATGACATGGGTAACAGCAGTTTCTCGGTCTGTGCATAGTCAAGAAGATAAAGCAGGTTCTGTAATTTATTTTTAGCGTCGTGTTTATTGAGTCTCGTTATAGGTGAGGATCTATTTATGTTTCTATAGATTATTGAACTCAACACGTACAAATGTCTTCTAGCAAAGGCGGTTTTATGCGACACACTCGGGCAATTTGTAGTTTTTCCCCGTTTGCCTGGGTCTGGTGGTGGTATTTGCTGATGCTTCCAGAGTGTGGCTCTGAGCACAAAGAGCTGTCTCACCGTTAGAATTTTATGTTCGGCATATAGCTGATGTGTGGGATACCGGAAAGGTTTATTTAACATAACTTTGAGTACAGCCCCTTGTGCCCGCTCCACCTCTAGGAACTTTGTTTTAGCAGTGCCACCCCATGCTAGAATGCAATAGTTGGCGATGGACTGACAGAGGGAAGTGTACACCATTTTAAGAATCTCATGGTCTGCTGAGTGCCTTAACAATTTGACAATATGAATGGTTTTCCTAATTTTGCAGGCGGTATTTTCTACCTGACCATACCATTTCAGTCCATCATCCACCATCACACCTAGGTACTTGACAGATTTAGCTTGTGGCACACTATACTAATAACTATTCTCAACTACCCAATACGCCAAGTTGTCTAAATGTTTCAGTTTCTTAGAATAAGAAAGCCAAAGTTGGTCATTTTACGCAAAAAATACAGTCAAATTGTAATAGGCCTCTTAATCGTTTTTTTTTCAGTTGGGTTTTTGACACGTCTTATTTTTTTTTTCTTATTTTTGTTAGACCTTTACATTGCTGAAATAAATGAATTCACACAAAATATTCTAACAAAAATAGAAAAGGACGAACTCAATAGTTCAGGCATCCATCCATACATAACATCCCTTCTTCCACACTCGTGCATCTTTTCAAACAGTCGCATCTTCATCGTTTCCACATGACTGGAGCGCCGGGCTTTCTTCAACCCTTATCAACTACTTCTATAGGAGAAAGTACTGGACTAGAAAAATGTTATGACGTGTAGATTTAAAAATGTAGGTGTTATAGTTTTGGCATGGCAGTATAGGGCGTTGCCCTTTCCTTAATATTTTTTGTTAGGAGTCCGAACAATAAAAAATGTATCGTTATTCATGACTTAAATGTTTAGGATCACAATAAAATTTAATGTCGATTCCGTACAGATTTTCGCAGTTCTTTCTTTAATCTTCATTCCCATTATTTAAATAATGCTTTTATTAATTTTAAAAATATTTTATGTGCCTAAAGCTGGGTCGACGACTGCTCGAGCTATGCTAAATCTTAGTTAAGTACTATAGTGAGAACTACAAATTAAGCCAAAGATCTTTAACGTTCACAAATGTAAAAAAACTTAGTTTTTATCTTATCTTCATATGATCGGTGGACCTATGACCAGCTATTCAATTCTGTAAATTTCGATATCGAGCTTCACCTAAGTAACAAACCTCACAAAGTGAGCTTTATAACACTCAGCATAAAGGTCTTACGTTTGACGTTATTTGATACTCACCTCGGATTCCACTGTCGAGACACGAAAATGTTGTTACAGAATAGGGGTACCTACTGGTGAAAGTCGCGAGTAGCCGCTGGATGCGAGACGCACAGGATCGGTTGTTGTGTCCAGCATTAGACGTTTGCCGGCAAATATGATGATGATGATTATGATTGGTCCTTTTTATTTTTGACGCCTATCTGTATGTCACATGTCTACATTCATGAAAAGAAAACGCGTGAAAATATGGCAAAATAATGGAAAGAAGCCTCATCTAGATTACAGGTAAGGAACCCTTAGTGTGCGAGTCTTACTAACACATCGCCCGGTTCTTCCTTATTTTCCTCTAAAAAGTTTCTAACTAAAAACGATTCCTTTAAAAACCTAATCTCTACACGATCTCATACTCATTGGACCACTTAAAACATCGCCGTATAGTACCATTATAACACACAGGGTGGAGCAAGTCAGTTTAAAACTTAATGAAAGCGTAGTTTAGCGTCCCTATTAACTGTAACTCGACGGACATAGTACACAAAGAGGTTGGAAAGAGGTTTTGTTAGTATAGGATTAGCGGTTTTCTATGTGGTGAGTGAGAAAGTGCGAAAGAGATGGCAGAACACCTTCCAACCACCACACACCACCACAAGTTTCTTGTATGGGATCCCCCTTTAATTTTTAATTTAATGTTTATTATGTGTTGATATAGCGGCAGTAGAAATTCACACACTTGACAGACAGGCGGACGGAGAGTGGAGGCTTGGTAATAGGGTTCCATAGGTTACCTTTCGGGCACGAAACTCTAAAACCTAGTGTCCGTTTTTTGGTCGAATAAAAATAGTAATAAATGAAACAGCAATTAGCATTTAAAACAAGGAATAGTGGGCCTGGAGGAAAAATCTCGGTATAATTTTTGTACGCGTGTAATCTAATGATTGTAACCACATGCCAATACGTGTATAGGCCATTTTTCCATACGGAGGTTCGAAATCCTAAAAATAGAGTCAAATCATCTGCCTAGCGTTTTCGCAACTATATTGGAGTCGGCTTCCAGTCAAACCGGATTTAGGTGAATTTTAGCTGTATTTTACGCATAGCGGCTGCCTACCAGACCTCCACAACCCATTAACTGGGTAACACGGTACGTCTTGGCAAGACTGGAGTCAGATTTACTGGCTTCGGGCAATCCGAAACGACTGCCAAAGATCTACAAATGACAGCCGGGACCAACGGCTTAAACTACCTACTACGAGGTACGGAGGAAACTCCGTATGTTAAGATGGTCACCCATTCACAGACCAACCTCGGCAAGCGTTGCTTAACCTTAAAGATCGACCCGTGTGGCTGTTAGTATTTAGCCACGAGCACCTCAAAAAAAAAAATCTAAAGTAGAGTCAAATAACCTTACAATATACCATTATCAGTGGTGAGTTAAAACTATAATAAATACGCGTTGATAGGATATAAAGCGGTCGCGATGACACGCAGTTAATAACATTATGTATGCAACGTGAACGTGTCATTCACGATAATTAAGCGCTTTTAAATGAAGTTAAATTAATGGGGGACAGGGACATCAAGTCCTGAAGCTGTAATTACATCAAAGGCTTTGCTAATTAATGTATTACTGAAAATGTGTAAATCACATCAAAAAGTTATATATTTCGACTAGTTGACCTGCGCAACTTCGTCTACTCCGCTCCGCTGTCTCCTCCGTTCTTAGCGTGATGGTATATAGCCTTTAGCCTTCCTCTATAAATGGGCTATCTAACACTGAAATAATTTTTCAAATCGGACCAGGATTTCCTGAGATTAGCGCGTTCAAGCAAACAAACACACTCTTCAGATTTATATATTAGTACAGATAATTTTTTTGAACCTCAAACAATATTAAAGCTCTGTGTAGCTCAGGAAAAATATATCTAGAAAGTTTTGCGCCGGGTCTTCAGTTAGCAGTGAGACAGGATCAATAAAAATTAGAAAGGAATTAAGGAGAGTTTCAAGGCATCTCGAGTTTGTCGGACCCAACATCGAATCCTGGTTAGTGATATGTAACGTGCAGCAGAATTAACGCAACAGAAAACTTTTATGTGCGCATAGCTCGACAAGATGTGCTGAATAGCAGTCTTTCGCAATTTCGGGGTTAGTTTCTTAGTAAAGCTGTGCACAATGATGAATACGTCTTTTCATTGAACGGTGTCGTTTCATCAGCATCAAGGAAATTGACCCGAAGAGTAAAACTCAAAATTTTCCGGTCCAACGTAAAAACCGTGTTGCTGTACGGATGTGAGACGTGGAATATCACAAAGGACATCTAGCACAAACTCCAGGTCGTTATCAACCGATTTCTTTGTCGTATCCTCGGTGTTTACTGGTCCGAGAAAATCTCCAACTAAGATCTATGGGAATGCTGCGGTGAGACTCCGATCGACCAGCAGATCAAACGTCGCAAGTGGAACTGGATCGGCCACACGCTCCAAAGGGATACTGAATACATACCGAGGCAAGCCCTACACTGGAATCCCTAAGGAAAGCGTAAACGTGGTCGCCCCAGCCAGACCTGGCGCCGGACGATCATTCCTGAAGCGAGGCAATTACAAAAGACCTGAAGCAAAATAAAGCGCGAAGCTCAAGACCGTTCGGGATTGCGGCGCACTGTGGACGACCTCTGCCCCATCTAGGGGACACAGGAACCTAGGTCAAGTCAAGTTTCATCAGCGGCCTGAATGACATCCAGCCAATGCATATAATACATCATTTAATAAAAGGCCTTGGCTAATCCTTAGCCTGTTCATAAAATAGGATAACTGTGTGACAAAAATTTCTGATACCCATACCTAATTTGGAAATTCTTTATTCAAGTCAATTCAATCAGTAAATTCAATTCTTTAAAACTTTCGATTTTGCGACATAGCTAGGACATAATCGATAGTTTAAAAAAATTTAATTGACTCATTGAATTTGATTGTATTGAATTGGCTATTTCATGAAATAATTATCTATTTATATCTTTATATCTGACAAAAAATCTGTGATATACTTAATTTGCAAATTCTTTATTCAAGTCTATTCAATGAATCTGTCAATTCAATTCTTTAAAACTTTCGATTATGTCCTGGCCATGTCGTAAAATTGGCCATTTCATGAAATAGTTAAATATCTATATTCATCTTTATATCTTTACAAAACTTTTAGATCATGCTGCTTTTATCTCGAAAAAAAATCAGGTCCCTTCGCCAGGTCCAGTTTCAGACCATGAACCAAAGTCATTGTAACATAATGCTAAAACACAAATCGGCTCCCGCTCCCGCTACCGCTCCGCTCAACACGAACGCCCCTCCCTTACCCCTCGCAACAATTGCATTTAGAAACCCATTTTGTGTAATACAGCTCTCTTTGTTATTTGCATAGAAATTTTCACCAAAGCTTCAGATTATAATATTGTTTTGCTCTTACCTTATTTAATGTAGGTAACTGGTTTTTTAGAGAAGTGTTTTCATTAAAAAATAGCTATATTTAACGTTAAAAATAGAAGATTGCTTGCAAATTACGTTGCATGTAACTAGTCTATTTTAATGCATTGACTAAGGTAAATATGTTTGTAATTGAATTGGTTCTCGGGAATAGAGAAACGGTTGGTTCGGTTAATCTATATTTACGTTTGACTTTTTTGTATTAAGTATTTTTGGAAAGTGCTTTTAATGTAAATTATGTACTAGATTTATCTAGAGCGATTTATGACCCGATTCCGGGTCGAAAAGTAGCTTGGAAACTTAGCAATAGTGTAGCTTTATACTCATCATTTGCCTAGCCTTTTCCCAAGTATATTTGGGTCGGCTTCCAGTCAAACCAGATTCAGCTGAATACCAGTGTTTTATGTGGAGCGGCTGCCTACCAGACCTTCACAACTCATTAACACGGTACTTCTTGGCAGGACTGGAGTCAGATTTACTGGCTTCTGACAATCCGTAACGACTGCCAAAGATCTACAAATGACAGCCGGGATCAACGGCTTAACGTGCTTTCCGAGGCACGGAGGAAACTCGGTGTGTTAAGATGGTCACCCATCCACAGACCAACCTTGGCAAGCGTTGCTTAACCTTAAAGATCGACCCGTGCGGCTGTTTTTATTTAGCCACGAGCTCCTCAGTGTAGCTTTATAATATATCAGTCTTATCACAACCTGAGCTTTCCCACACTTGGTCAAAGCCTCCTGTAATTCCTTCCATTTCTCTCTTTATTGTGCTTCTTCACTCTTCGAAAGGAAGCTGTCCAAGGCATCCAAACATTTTTTTTTATTAATTAGGGATTTGACAAATATGGCCTGCCCGGTCCTACATCAGTCTTGCAGCATTTTAAGCTATTTTGAACAACTTTCGAAGTCGGACCAGTACTTTTTAGATTACTCTAACAAATAACCAAAACAAAAAAAAAACATTTTGACATCTTCATAATGATTTTTTCATTTCCGCAATATTAATATTTCAGAGCACTCGTAGCTCAAATGATATTTAAAATAGAGATGTCATTTAAAACGTACCGAGCTACTATGTACTTTTCCACAAAACATTTTTTGTCGAAACGAATACTTTAAAAACTGTTTCTATTTACAAAGAACGCAAAAGCTTGCTTTTACTTTGAGATCTAGGTTATTGCGACGATAAAATATTGCATTTTACATAACTTTTTACATATTGCTTGCAACTCCGCATGCGTAAAGGTTTTCAAGCACGTTTGAGGGACTCTTTAAAATATCGATAGTAAAGTGCATAGTATCATGTGAAAAGAATGAATGTGAGCAATCCTTTTAGATCGGATCGGAGAACTTGGTTGCAGAGCTGCCTGTGTCAGAGGGATTATTTTTACAAGCGCACATTTTTTTTTTAAGATATAGGGACTTTTTTTTATAAAATCAGAGAGTCATACAAACACCCGAGTGATCCTATAATGGTTCGCTTTTAACCGAATTCCAAAAAAGGAGGAGGTTCTTAATTTGGCGGGTATTTTTTTTATGTATGTACACCGATTAATCCGTGATTTCTCCGATTTGTGTGATTCGTTTTAGTTCGATGCGGCATGCTTGCCGTTTGGTCCCGTAAAATTTTGATTCAGTTTGGTTCAGTAGTTTTTATTTTATCAGCATTTTTGGTTATTTCAATTTTTAAATACATGAAGACGTCGTCCGAGTACCCACCACTTAAAAGTGAAAAATAAAAACTTTTATACAAAAAAATATGAAAAACTTAAAATTAACCATGATGATCGCTATGTAATTACAAATGATTAGGCATGTTAAATTAACTAGAAAAAGGTGTGAAGAATAAGGCAATTTAACTTAAAAAATGTAAAGGCAACTTATGGAACAATAATTATTGATGTTCATAGTTATGATGTAAACAAGCATTGTCTATGAATATAAAACGTTGAAAGTGTCGAGTAATTTAGTCTTTATATATTTAAGACATTTTTTTTCTAAAGATTTACAAGCTCTTAAAATTAAAAAGATAAAAAGAATACTTTTTTTTAGCCTTTTATGATTAAAGTTCTCTGCGTAGTAGTGAAGCATGTGTGAAGTTAGGTTTCTTCAGGTTTTCTTAAGAACGTACTCTTGAAGAAAAATATTGTTAACTGTAGAAAATGTTTTACGACAACAGATAGGATTTAAATTTTGGAATAAACGCCTACTCGATCAAGTGTTGACTAGATTTTTTTGGATTTTTTTTTTTTTAATAATAAAGGTAACATTTGTTAGGCAACTTTGTTGAAAAATAACTATAAGTTGGGTCGGATGTTATATAAGTACTACTAGTACTTTACTGTTTAAAGAAACCTTGATGTTATGCCATTTTTAAATAAAAAATAACTTAGACAAAAAACCGGCCAAGTGCGAGTCGGACTCGCACACGAAGGTTTCCGTACCATAAACCTTGATTTTTATTATTTGTTGTTATAGCGGCAATAGATATACACAATCTGTGAAAATTTCAACTACCTATTACGGTTCTTGAGATACAGTCCGCTGACAGACAGACAGACGGACGGACGGACGGACGGATGGACGGACGGACGGACGGACGGACGGATGGACAGCGGAGGCTTAGTAATAGGGTTCAGTTGGATTCCCTTTGGGTACGGAACCCTAAAAAAGGAACAAATCATACATAGGTACCACGAAACAACGTTATATAAAACAAATTACTAACCTACTTGTATTACAGTTTAGTATTTTTTACCACAAATTTTGACTGATACAGAATTCCTTGTTGCATTAAGTCCGCCTTAACATAAACATAAACTGCACTTAAAGTATAAATTATATAAAAGTGTAAATTGGGGAGGAAAGTAAAAAAAAACAACAAAAACAATATCGATAAAAGTATTCCCATCACTAAAGAAAAGCTCATAAAACTCTGCGTTCTTTAATCATCTTCTATTTGTCTTTACACCTGTTTGCACCCTCCCCTCCCTAGTCGATCCCATAGAATGTTTTCATTAAACTTTGTTAATTTACGCCTTTCTCCCCTCTTCATCCTTCGGGGATGGATGCCTATCCCAAATTATTTTGTCCTTAATAGAATGAAAGGGCTTCTTAAAGGATCTTTTCGAAATTGGCAGGTTTTATCGTCATTTTTTGTAATTTATTTTTCAGATTAATACGATCGGCGTTTAATGGAAAATTATATGGTTCAAGATGTTAAAATATTCATAAAAACCCCGGAAAATTGTAAAAAAAAAATTGTTAACGAATGCAGTTATTGCACAAAGATACAGCAACATATAGATTAGATAAGGAAAAAATCCAGAGCAGTGGTGGACTGGTGTTAATGGCTGTGACTTACGAGTTGTAGGTCATAGGTTCGAACCCAGGCAGGCGCTTTACTTTGTGTAAATTATTTCATCACCACTGCTCTCAAAACGGTGAGGGTAAACATCGTGAGGAAACCGGCATATCCTAGAACCAAAAATTTGAAGACATGTGACATCTACCACCCCGCACTGGGCCCGCGGGGTGGATTACGGCCCACTCCCTCTCACCGAGAGAAGGCCTGTGTCCCAGCAGTGGGGACATTATAGGCTGATTATGCTTATGCTTATGCTAAGGAAAAATTACTGAAAAAATCTTCGTTACTGGTGACTGACAGACAACGCATCGCCGAAACTGTTGATCTTAGAAAGCTGAAACTTTGCATGTAGGTTTCTTGAGGATTGCAATGGAGTACTAAGAGGGGATTTCCAGAAATTCTTACGGAAACGGGAAAAAACGGGATATGCGAGTATTAAGTCGCGGGCAAAAGTTTGTCGCCTATGAAATGTAACTTTCTTGAGTTCAACGTAAGCAGTTTTATTTACGTATTACGTACAAGTAGGTACAGATATAAACGCAATCAATTTCATGAATTTTCCATCTACTTGTTTCCATCAATCGTGGTTAACAAGCACTTAACACGTCATAACTTTACATAACGTGTCAAGTACCACACTTGCGGTTAGATCTCATATGAAATCTAGACTAGGAGTAACTTCCTTACATAGTTACTCAGGAATTACACACACACACACATAGTGTACACACACTTGTGTGAAGTTCCTTGAGGAGTGAAGGGGAGTATTAAGAGAGAATTTCCTGAAGTTACTACGGTATCGGGAACAAACGGGATATGCGTGTACGAAATCGCGTGCGAAAGCTAGTAGATTTATATAATCAGTGATTTAACATGTTTTAATATACTTATACATAACTCAACTAGCCTATTCTGACACTGTTGTTTTTATAGCAGATTTTTTTTTGTCCCAATTAATACTACTGACAACGGCGGTTTTAGTTTTAGCCAGCTAGGTGATTCCGACCTCTATGCTACACTAACCATGTACATAAGTTTCTATGTACTACAATAAGCTCGGTAGCTTATGTATACAGACGTTATTAATGCCTTTAGGAAACACGCGTGCTTGAACGGTTGTCTAGTACCGTGTATCAATAGTAGGGATGAGACATGTGTTAAACAATATCGATGTTTTGTTAATTCAAATCGTATTATTTTTGAATTGATCAGTTAGACGATTTAAAAACATAGTAAGGACTTCCAGACATGGGTTGTACAGAAAAGGATGTCAAAGTGCAACTTCGGTGAGGCGTTAAACCCTCAACAAACAAATTAGGATAAGTTAATTGTGTAATTGGCTCTATTACAATATCTTCGAACAGGCGAGTTTTGTTGTGTAAATAATAAATAATAGGATTACGAAAAAGTTTTATGTAGTTTTTCATAGATATTTCATTGCAATCACAGTTAACTGACATTTGGTTTTGCAAAATATGCAAAAGTTCTCAGCCAGTTTATTCTACTGACATTTTCTCAGCTATTTCGTAACCTTCAAGTAAATAGTTTAGAGAAATTGTCAGAATAGTTAAATCTTGGAAGGTGTTTGCGTCAAATGTTTTAAATGTTAATAGGTCGATTAAAGAGTCGAAGATTTTAATCTATACTCTGTGTTGTGTGGGTAATGTACGCACCGCAATGCAGTACTTAAATCTCAGCAGATAAAGAGCTCTAAAGTTTAATTTTTAATGCTATTATTTTACTTTCTTACTGTTCTTGAACTGTTCTACAAAACAGGTATTTAAAAACTTTGGCAGTCTAAACAGAAACAGGATTTTCCAACCATTTTTTTTTAAATTCAATTATCCAATCCTGTCACAACACAACTCTATTTTATCGATATCGATACAAATTTTTTCACAACACTAAAATTGCATGTCTTCTAAGATTTGCCTGGGGTTATGCAGGCGCTAGATGCACTGACTCCATACCTACATATACATTTCTACTCTACATATATTCTATCGAAGCTTGCACCTTGAAATTTTGCCCGAGTACCAAGATTTTATGACATGTAAGCAGAATTTCATAAAGTGTGAGGAAAATTATTAGTGTGTTTGTTAGAATTTTGAAGTACCTCGTGGTATTAGAGTAGGTACCTTGCCTTGTTTGGTCCAAACTTTGGTACTTACCAGGATTATGTGGGAGACGGGTAGTTTCCATATAAGTTATTTATGTTGGGTATATAACTATTTATATACCCAACATATATAACTCCCGTGCGGCTGTTATTATTTAGCCACAAAGGTCTATACCTTCGTGGCTAAATAATAACAGCCGCACGGGTCGATCTTGAAGGTTAAGCAACGCTTGACAAGGTTGGTCTGTGGATGGGTGACCATCTTAACATTTCGAGTTTCCTCCATGCTTCGGAAATCACGTTAAGCTGTTGGTCCCGGCTGTCATTTGTAGAACTTTGGCATTCGTTACGGATTGTCAGAAGCCAGTAAATCTGACTCCAGTCTTGCCAAGAAATATCGTGTTACCCATTTAATGGGTTGTGGAGGTCTGGTAGGCAGCCGCTTCACGTAAAACACTGGTATTCAGCTGAATCCGGTTTGACTGGAAGCCGACCCTAATGTAGTTTGGAAAAGGCTAGGCAGATGATGATGATATAAATAGACCAGAACACTATGTTGGGGTAAAGTATCACTCTACATCACAATCACTACCTGTTATAAAACAAAGTCCTCCGCCGCATCTGTCCGTCTGTTCGCGATAAACTCAAAAACTTCTGCACCGACTTTCATGCTATTTTCACCAATGGATAAAGTAGTTCTTGAGGAAGGTTTTAGTATATAATTTGTAGAAAAAAATTAGAAGTCGCGGACGAAGTGCTAGTTAGATAATAGTTTAACTAGCACGCAGAAAAAAAGCTATTAGTCCCCTCTTTGAGGAGTGGCTGGAGCGGCGCCACGGCGTCCTCACTTTCCGCCTGACGCAGATACTCACCGGACACGGTTGTTTCGGGAGATACCTGTTTCGGATTCGGCGGGAGGATACGCCCGGGTGTCAACACTGCGAGGATCGCCCGGAGGACACGGTGGAGCATACAGTGGAAGTCTGCCCTGCTTGGGCGGAGAACCGCCGGGTCCTTGTTGAGGCGATCGGCGGCGGCGACCTCTCGCGACCGGCCTTAGTACAATCTATGGTCCAGAGCGAGGAGGCATGGGAAGCGGTCACCTCCTTCTGCGAAACAGTAATGCTAGCGAAGGAGGATGCCGAACGTGTGAGAGAGAGGGAAACCTCACGACCCAGCCGCCGCAACAGAAGAAGACGCCCCAGGCGTCGGGAGTCGCAAGGCGATTTCCGGCCACCGTAGGCGCGGGCCTGCGGACGGCGAGCATTGGGTGGCTCGCCGTCCGATCAGAACCAGGCCCGGGTCGGCGGCGCGCTGTGTTCCACGCGCGCCTCAAGGAGATGTCAGCATGGGAGACGGGGCCCGCTAGGGCCAGTGCCTGCCGGGGTGCGGAATCCGTTCGAAAGAGACGCCGCGGCCCTGGAACGCAAAGGGCATTGGGAGGAGCACGGATGGGTTTTAGTCAGTAAGAGTCTGACACTCCCTTCCGCCTCGCCCAGAGCGAAAGGAGTCATTTGATGATTTCCAATCCTTAAAAAAAAAAAAAAAAGGCTAACGACTTCCAGAACGACTGTCAATGAACTACGATTCATAGATATGGTTAACGGGGTATCTGGAGAACTTAGGAATGTTTTTTTAAGTATAAAAACGTAACGTAAAGTTCTACTATCTAATACTCGTTTCGCACATAATATTTAATTCCGCCAAGCCCGTTCCATCATCGGACCACAAGACGAACGGTGATGCGCCACCGGTACATGGTAGACATTCTACCCACACGCACAAAACGTTTTGGGAACACATTCATAATGCGTACAGCTAAGGAGTGGAATTCGCTGTCGGAGTCTGTGTTTCCTGATAGCTACAACCTGGGAGTCTTTAAGACAAGAGTGAATAGGTTACTTCCTGGCCATCGTGCTCCATCTTCGACCATATCATAACTTACCATCAGGTGAGATAGTGGTCAAACGCGTGCCAAAATATTTATTGGGATTGGATAGTAAATTCATACTGTTGTAAGATACAAATTGTGTACGTCACATAAAATTAAACCAAACTACTTGAGTGTTGTAGTTTCTATATTAAAAACTAGTTAACCCGTGCAACTTCGTCTGCGTCACAATTTTCATTACTCTCCGCTCCTTTTGGTCTTAACGTGATGATATATAGCCTATAGCCTTCCTCGATAAATGGACTATCTAACACTGAAAGAATTTTTCAAATCGGACCAGTAGTTCCTGATATTAGCGCGTTCAAGCAAACAAACAAACAAACTCTTCAGCTTTATATATTAGTATAGATACGAAGTATCACTTACGTTATTTTCGCAAGAAATGGATGGACTTGCGTTGTGTACCAACGTAACAGTGAATAAAATAACAGAAAATAAATACATTCTTTCTTTTTTTCTGTAATATTTTCATTTCTTTTCACAGCGAAAAGATTACATTACGCTTTATAAAGGCTCTAAATGCGTTTAGCGATTTACCCGTCTCGACTTAAAATGAGCTTCACAATGAATTGTCTTTTTTATAACGAAATATTATACTTTGGGCAGCCCCTTAAATGCGCTGTGAAAAACTTGCAAATAGTGTATTACGTGAAAGCTTCAGATACGTAGAGGTTTTAATTCTTTAACGTATTTGCTGTGCACTATACGAGTCTTAAAATATGTTCATAAGGTTCAATTCTAATACAAATAATAATTAATATTAATTATTTTTATACTGAGTGAATGAGTGACTGACAAATAACATACAGCAGAAACTACGGGAACGGGAAAAAATGGGATATGTCTGTACGAAGTCGCGGACAAAAGCTAGTATTTAAATAAAAAGTAATCTTTTAAAATATCTAACTCATATTTTTATAGAAAAAACCTTCCACTCCAATCGAATTAGTGGTTATAGGAACGGAATAAAACCCTCGATGAATGGCAATAAACAATAAGATAACAGTCAGTTTTATTGATTTAGATTTAGAGTGAAAAACTTAAAATACGAATATAAACGTTTAGTGTTGAAAATTAAGTAAGCAGAACAAGACTGTTCCTGTTCTATTTGATTCAATGAAATCTCATCTCAGACAAGCTTGTAGAATCTTCAAACAATCAAATCTGTTTTACTTTTCATCCCCAATCACAAAGACACCGGATTTTCCCATAAAAACGCCCCATACACAACTGCAGATCATCCTTTCAAATTTGAAACTCGAAACATTTCCATTATGGACGCCGGCATTGCTTTTAATGGCAGCCATTTTGGGAAAAGTACAGTCAGCAAAAGGGAAAAGTATGTAGCTCATACTTACGTGCACGAGTCAAGTGTTAAGTCAATGCTTTGACATCAGCGTCAGAGAATTGACTTCTTATTTACTTTTCGCACTAACTCGCTTACTTACCTATTTAAACACTAGCTCAGGCTCAGGTATTTATTTAGAATGTACGCACTATTATAATAAAGAATTTTTGTGCCCATTGGGATTTAAGCAGCAGAATTAACGACATACAACAATTTTAACTTACACCCCCTATTAAAACCCATCATCAAATGATTTTCAAAAGTGTTCATCCGCGTAGCAAAAGAAGAGCCTGCAAATGAATTAATTTGAGTTCTTTTTACTATTTATATTATGACACAAGCCTCCTTTTCCTTCCACAACTGTCTGGCAATGTATGACTTCGTAGCCTGTACACCAATATCATTTGCCACCTGTACGTGTAACATTAAAGTTTATTTAGATTCCAAATTAAGCACACCTGTTGAACTGCCCGGAGTTCTGACGTACAGATAATTTGTTTATTTAATGTAAATTGCATCTTCCGTTTACAAGTTTGTACAGGACGGTAGCCTAATGAAGTACTTTGTTCTGTGACGTTTTTAACACCTGTTTGCTGAAGGGATATAAATATTAATGGGGTCTGGACGTTTGAATGGTTTAATGAGGGTGTATCTCGTGTCTGTTTGGCATTTGGGCGTATTGAAACATTGACGGTTTGATGTTGTTTTTGTTTGTTGTGTTGCAGATTTGGATAACTGAGTACCTACAAAACAAGGACCATGATGTCAAAATACTCAAGAATATAAGGGACAGGAAAACTTTTTTGCCTTTGGGATTTTGGATTCAGATCGATTGTTAAAATTGCTCAAATTAATCAGCAGTTTTGTGTTACTAATATTGCCAATGAACTTAAAGCATCCCTGCATCAATGGCAGGCTAAACCAAGCATGGAAAGAGACATAAATGACAATATCCTCAATTCATCATTAGAACAGAATGACTCAATGAGAGAAAAACGCACCTATCTATCGGCCTAGATTTTTCCCAACCATAGTAGGATCAACTTCCTGTCTAAGCACATGTAGCTGAGTACCAATATTTTACATGGAGCGCCTGCCTATCTGACTTCCAGAACCCAATATCTAGATATACAACACCCCTTTGCAAGACTGGTGCCAGATTTGAATGACAGTCCAACGACTTAACGCTTTCCGAGGTTTGGAGTAGTTCTGGGTACATACGATGGGGAGCCAATTTTGTCGTCTTACAAAATCGGTCCACTTAATGTACCCGACTTAAACTATATCATTAATTTTTAAAAGATATCATTAAGATAATAAATAGGTAGGTGCAAAAAAAACGGCAAAGTTCGAGTCGGACTCGCACACGAAGGGTTCCGTACCATAAATTTTAATTTTAATTATTTGTTGTTATAGCAGCAATAGATATACACAACCTGTGAAAATTTAAACTGTCTACCTTTTACGGTTCTTGAGATACAGCCCGCTGACAGACAGACGGACTGACGGACGGACAGATGGACGGACTGACAGACGGACGGACAGCGGAGGCTTAGTATTAGGGTTCCATTGGGTACGGAACCCTTAATAATAATTATGAAACACCCAGTTAATAAATAACGTATATGTACCAAAACAATGTCGCCATTTTGTTCTGATCCACGCCGTCCTTGGAACACTCGGCTCGGACTGCGCTCGCTCTTGGATGTATCAAACTACGTCATGCGTTATGAAAACAAATATTATTTTCGTTTTGTTTTTAATAATCAAATGTTCATAAATATAATTTTTTTTTTAATAAACGTGTAGTAGTCATTGGATAGATGAAGTGGGCCATTGTAAATGACTAAAATGGCACCGTGTATAATGGATGGCCATCATCCACGAAACGTCTTCGACAAGCGTCACTGAACGTAGACCCATCATCATCATCATTATCATCCAAACAGCCGAAAGACGTCCACTGCTGGACATAGGCCACTCCCAAAGGGGGGGGTTTGCATTATCGCCACGCTTGGCAGGCGGGTTTTTGATCGTAGTGGATGGTGTTGCGTTTTACAGAGAACGCTGTTGTCCATTCTATGGTGAGTCCCTTAGTCGCCTCTACGATACCCACGGGCAGTGATGACACTATACGGCATAATGTCGACCCATGCAGCTGTTTAAATTCAGCAAAGAGCTCCTTGAGAGAAAAATGTACCTGTAGAAAGAAAATCAACACTTAGTCATGTAGGGCTTACAGTTCCCCGTGTCTAATAAAACTGAAGTATTTTATCAGGGCAACAGGGCAGAAACATTCACTTAAGCACCTACCTACTGATAACGATTGCGGTCATCGGTCCACTCGCAGCGTATCGATTATGACACTTAACTCGATCGTTTGTTGTGGCCATTTGCGGGAAAAGCCTTTGAGCATGACTAGTTTGTCATTAGAACTATTGTTTTGTTCTGGGAATCCGGTACATAATTGGAAGGTGACATAATAGGTGAAAATGGTGACAACCTCAAGCGTTTGAACGCCGCGCGCCGTAGAAGACGACAGACGTCTATATCCCTATGTATGAATAGCTATAACTAGGTACATTTCACCATAGACATTTTTGTTATTGTAGCTATTTTACTTTGTCTCTGTCATCTCTGACCTAGACTAGAGTCAAAAGCAAATCCATCACAAATAAAAAAAGAAATAAAAAAAACAAACCTGATTTTATTTCGTGCCTTTTTCGGCATATATAGTATGTCAGGATCGTCGAACATTTTGGTTTCCAGCGGGTCCAAACAGGCCCTTTAGCAGAATCAGTCAGCATATCAAGCTATACGAAACTGTAAAATTTTCCCAATCAACATTGAACCTAATGCTTTAGCGATAGAGATGAAAAATAAAATCTTTTTACCCTTAATTTTGGTTTTGTATCTTCGTTTTTTAACACCGAAGGTTATTTTATACTATGTTGTGTTTTTTTTTGGAAGTCGGTTATATTTTTTTGTTAAAAAGTTTTTTATTTTTAAGTGGTGATACTTGGACGACGTTTTCGTCAACGTAGAAATTGAAATAAGCAAAAATGCCCATGAAATAAAAACAACTGAATCAAAATGAACCAAATTTTTAAGGGACTAAATGGCAAGTATGCTGCATCGAACTAAAAAAAAATCACACAATTCGGATCTGAAACCTTGGAGTCATTGGTGTACATACATAAAACAAACAAAAAAAGTAACCACCGAATTGAGAACCTCTTCCTTTTCTGGAAATCGGTTAAAAATGAAGTTTGACAGATTGTTGCATAATTAATAATATGATCCTAATATGATTCTACGAAAGTGGCTTTTTTAGACCCGCTGTCTAACGGGAAACAGCTGAGTAACAGTATTTTACATTTTACCGGGCGATTACCTGTCTGATCTCAATAACCTAGTAACTGGGTAGTGCAATATCCTTTAGCAAGACTTGTTAGGTTTTCTGTCTTTTGGCTAACTTTCAAAGAGCTTTGATTGACAGCCAGGATCACAATTTAGGATCCATTAGTTTTAGTGTGTATGCCGTATGGTGTCGGCTGCTGCCGTATGGTGCCGTAAATTACTAATACCGTCCCATCACTTCCCACGGGTGTCGTAAGAGGCGAATAAGGGAATTGCCCGAGAATGGGCAGCAGTTTTCTCTGTAAAACTCAACACCAAACTATTTAAAATATGTAAAATTCTACCAATCATTTACAAGCATAAATATCTTCTAGCAGTTAATCACCATGGTATCCAAGAGCATAACTTAACTCATGTAGTTAACACCCATAACACACGATCTATGGGTGCTGGCAGATTCACTGTGCCCAGAGCCCCAGAGTCACCAATTACTTTGGTGACAGAACTCTAAAAAAACGAATACCTACTGAATAGTCTGCCGGCAGACATCCTTATGTCTGCCGGCAGACTATTCAGTGAGAAGAATAAAATTTGTTTTAAAAATAAATTAAGAAAATATTATTTAGAAACCTGTTAAAGTGCTACAGTGTATAATTAGTTACGATTGAGTGTAAATTTCGAGACTCACCGACCCCACAGTTAAACCATTACTACGGTTTTGTGGGGCTTACTTTATTAGATATGTGAACCATTTGTGAAGATAAATAAATAAATAATAATAATAATAATCGCCAACCTGCCTGCCAAGCGTGGCGATTGTTTCAAACCCGGCCTATGTCTTTCGGCTGATATGATGATGAGTTTTAGTGTTAATATGTAATCCATGTTGCTTGGCAACTGGGCTTAACCCAGCTGTATATGTCCCTTGGTGCCTATCGGCCTAACTCTGTTCTATTTCCTGCTTGATAAGGAAGGAAGTGGAATTTATATTTTTTTCTACTCCTCTGCTGCACTTTTCTGATTAATTTTATTACGGGATCCAAGAAAGTGGAATAGTTTCTCCGGGCCTCGTCGGGCTTCATTGGCTTAGCGTTTCTCTGGTGGTCCCCACTGTTGTTTCTGGCTTTCCGGAGTTGCAGTGGTTAGGTGTGGCGGGCTTGTCCCAAAAAAAAAGCCAGGATCAACGGCTTTTCTGGTTTTCCGGGCCACGAACCGTCCTGGGCAAGTATTGCTTAACCTTAAAGATGTTTTGTGTAGCTGTTAGAAGTAATATATAAACAGTGAAAAAAAGTAATATTATGTTCGGTCTTCAAAGCCTTAATACGCATCATCACCATAACTCAAGTTAAATCGTTTGTAAAAAGCCGCAGCAAACGTGCAATTTCTTTATGAATACCATCATTCGACGAAACAAATTTTCCACAATTTCTATTACAAGGCATGACAAATGAAATCACAACAATTACACTTCCTTGCGACGTTGCAGATCAAAAGAAATTGCTTAACCCCGCGACAAACGTTCATTGTGGTGTTTTTAAAATCGTGTCTTTTGACGGAAATAAGGCAAATAGGTCGCCCGCAGCAATTTTGACCGAGTTCCTTTATAATTTTGAGTTAAATTTGAGGTCTGTTGGTCGAATTTATTTCCGTACCTTCCGCTGATGAAGGGTGAGACCACTTTGATGTGTTGCATTTATTTATGAATATTTTTAACTTTTACTTAGTTCAAAAGCTAAAGTTTTGAATAAGCCCAAATTGGACCGAAGTGAAAATAACTTTCGTTTCTGACGAGACTTAGAGTAAATTTTCGACAATTTAAATGCAAATTCGTACTACACGCATAAAATGTAATAAAGACGAATGGAATAGTTTCAAAGATAATTTCGTCTATTTAAATGAAAATGAGTCGAAAAGTACGCTTCAAAATAAACTTTTATTTCTAAAGCCAGGCGAGAAAAAAATACGAAGAAAAACTTAGTTCTGCTGTAGATGTCGAAGATAACAATACAGTTTTAATTTATTTTATCAAGTCTAGCTGTTGGAATATTTGACAACAGAATTATTTGTCTTGGAGCTAGCCTTTTATCTCAATGAGAAAAGTGTCGATGACTCCAGTCTAGACTAGATGAAACGTTGAAAAAATTATCTGTTGAAGTTCATCTCTACGAGTACGTGGCATTTAGTCGCGTTTTGCGATGTTTTAACGAAATGCGGTATTATTTATGTTTCGTAGTAAAAAATAAGTAAAGTTTGGCATTAAATTCCGAGTATTTCAAGATTTTACATGTTGATATTTTTGTATATTATTTTGGTCTTAATAATATCAGCCTGTACTAGTCCATTATATCTGTGAAATAACTGTATTGAGTATACAATTGCCCCATATATTTATATAACTCGACAAACTGTATGTAATAAACAGCCATTTTTTTCACGATTTCAAGGTAAGTCCAATAGTATAGTAGCCGGTACGAGTTTTGAGCACAGATGAATGCAGCAGGGTGATCTCGTCAATGTACGGTGGGCGAACGAAACTTGCTAGTCCAATAGTCGATGAGCATTGACTGACGAACCAATAACGTGAAGCGTCAGAGCTGTCGTCTTGTAACCGACCAATGGCAAGTGTGCTCACGACTCGGTTATTATAGAAGTGGTTGAAAATGATGATAGCAATGATTCTTTTGCAGATGTTGCGTTATTTCTGGTAATTTAGTAGTTTTTAGGTACCCAAAGGTACAGTTCAAATTTTCACAGATTGTGTATTTCTATTACCGCTTTAACAACAAATAATAAAAATAAAGGTTTGTGGTACGTAACCCTTCGGGTGCGAGTCCGATCCGCACTTGGCCGGTTTCATTTTTTGTGACTCTTCAGGCATTCAGCTCCATGTCGTATGAAGGTAAGCAATGGAAAATTGATGCCTACTATAGAACTAGTGAGCTCAGAGGATTTCTTCTCTATGATATACTAAAAATAATCACCAAAAAAAAAAACATCTATCTTTTCTGAACTTATATGGTGTACATAATAAATAGTATTCTATTCTATTCTAAATGCAAAACTTTTACATATTACGGTTTTATAAAATCCAGGTGCCTAATCTCACATAACATTCTCTAGTGTATTTTTAATTGTTATCAAAGCGTGACTTTTACAAAGAACAAATTACCTCCCGTCAAATGAACTAGGGCTTACTAGGGTAAAGTATTATGCACTTTGTAGGGGAAATAAAAATAAATAAACGAGGATAAAAACCGGCTAAGTGCGAGTCGGACTCGCACACGAAGGGTTGCGTACCATAAAGCTTAATTTTTATTATTTTTTGTTACAGCAGCAATAGAAATACACAATCTGTGACAATTTCAATGGTCTACCCATTATGGATCTTGAGATATAGCCCGCTGACAGACAAACGGATGGACGGACAGCGGAGGCTTAGTAATAGGGTTACGTTGGTTACCCTTTGGATACGGAACCCTAAAAAACGAGTAACACGCTTGTTCCATGATTTTGCCCCAGAAGTAGGGTAATGTTTTTTACGATAAAAACGTTTAGTAGCTGATGGATTAAGTATTAAATAAACTTTTTCAAGCGCTACAACGGCTTTAGTTTGATATACAACTCATTGCGTTCCTGAACGGATTACGGTAAGGTACCTTATGAGGAATAGGGAATATGCCTGCATTTTTTTAAGGCACTTTATGAGGAATAGGGAATATGCCTGCATTTTTTTATATGTAAAATGAAATACTTATTAGCTCTTGTTAACAATAATGATATTATTTTTTATATACCTTCATCAGCGTTGAAGTCGTATAGCTTCGAAGATTACAATAAGAAAGAGAAGTCCGATATGAACTTTGACGTCGAGACCCATAGCGTCTATACAGCTGCCATATAAAAATGTTTAAATAATTATATCTCGTTTGTTTTTGAGCAATTTTGATGCTACTTTCACTGTAAGTATTTTATTTTTGTATATTTTTAGATAAACAGTATAGATATAAATATTTTTTCTTACAAATTCCATATTGTGTTGAAAAACATCGTTTAATACACGTGGGGCCTTCAGCTCGGCTGCAATGACAAAATTTGCTCATTTGCATCGATATTATTGTTTTCAGTCACCCACTGATGATTGGTTCCTAGGCGGAACTACGCCTATAGGCGGACCCTGGAAATGGCCGGGATTAACGCCAGGTGGAAGACCCACTGATGATTGGTTCATGATAATTTGCTTCATAAGTTTTCAGAGTTCCTACATTTTGCTTCACTTGGATTCGAAAAAGAAAATCGGTAACATAAAATAAGTTTTACTAATAAGATTTAAGAAGCGAGACGTTTTTAGCATCACCTTCAATTTTAATTATACATATTTATGCGACCACCTTATGAGTAATGGAAACCTTACCTTCGCAGATACGTTCCTCATGGTTTCTGAGGTTTTTATCGATTGATTATCTGTCCGTTAACGCTATTGGTTGAATAGAATATTGGCTAAAGGGCAGATAAACGTCCGATAAAACTTAATTATCAAACCATTTGAATGGATATCATGATATCCAAATCACCACTATTCCATACAAACAAACAAACAAATCTTTCCTCTTTATAATAATAGCCTATGAAATTGCCGTTTTGTATGAAAAAATTTAAACGAATTTTTTTCATGTATTTTTTATTTGTATTAATCGAAGTAATCACCCATGCAATCAATGCATCTTTGCCAACGCAGTGTCAGTTTATTGATGCCCTTCTTAAAGAAATCAGCTGGACGGGAGGCAACAAATTCTTCAAAGGCATTTTGTACTGCCTCTCGGGTATTGAATTTTTTTCTCGGCAAGAAGTTATCCAATTTCTGGAAAAAGTAGTAGTCTGTAGGCGCAAGGTCTGGTGAGTAGGGCGGATGACGGAGAGCTTCCAACCCCAGTTCTTGCAACTTGGAGACCGTCTGCTGTGCAGTATGAGGTCGCGCGTTGTCGTGCAGGAGCAGCGGAGACGAGCGATTGACCAATGCTGGTTGGAGATGTGCCAGCTTCTCCATCATTGTGTTCAGTTCTTCACAGTACACATCTGCAGTAATGCTCACCCCGTTTGGTAAGAAGCTGTGATGAATCACACCGGCGCTAGACCACCAAACAGTAATCATCACGTTTCTAGGGGTAAGTTTTCGTTTAGGGCAATGTTTAGGTGCTGAACCAGGATCCAACCAACTTGCTGAGCGCTTGCGGTTATCAAACAGAATCCATTTTTATCGCAGGTAACAATGCGGTTCAAAATTCCTTCATTTGTGTGTCTGTTGAGCAGTGAAAGGCACGTCTCGACGCGTACTTTGCGCTGGCGATCATTGAGTTCGTGGGGCACCCATTTGTCAAGCTTTTTTACCTTGCCAATTTGACGCAAATGGACCAATATTGTTTTGACGCTAACGTCGAAAGCTGCTGCTAATTTAGCCGTAGATTGTGTATCATCAGCTTCCACAATCGCCTTTAATTCGTCATTGTCGACCAAAGTCTTCGGACGACCGCGAGGTTCATTTTTCAGGTCGAAATTTCCAGAACGGAAGCGAGCAAACCAATAACAGGTGGTGCGTTGCTTTGTAGTGTTAGCTCCGTAAACGTCGTTGATGTTGCGTGCCACTTGTGCCGCGTTGCTGCCACGACGGTATTCATATTCCATAATTACTCGAATTTTTAACGTATCCATGATGACGAAAAAGATTGAAATGCGATGAAAATGTAACACTTTTGGAAAACAAACCATGTTTTTAAAATAAAATTAATTTGAAATTAGAATTCTTAGCCAAACAAAAATTATTTTGATTTGAAATGGCCAGTACTGCAGAACGGCAATTTCATAGGTAAATACCTAATATTAGTGTAGATAAAGCTATCCTTGACCTAAAACATCAACCGAAACCGAATCCTCCGAACTGACACAGCAAATAAAACATAAAATCGCACACCAATTCCTTGATAATCACGAGAGCCAATAACTGGCCACTCACCCGACAAAATGTCATTTCAATTCATCGTTCGAATTTCGAATGCAATGACATTAACGGAGTGATTCCGAGCGGTCACGAGTCGAATGAAAAGGACGATCCTTTCGGTGATATGGTTTTTAAGATTATTTTTATAGATGTCGATGTTCGATGTTCTTTGAGTTGAGATTTTGATTCTGGTTTTATTTTAAGTACCATGAATCGGGTGAATAGAAACAAAACTTTGGAGGGGATTTTCTTTTTATTTGAATTCTGCTTGCAGAATTTGAGGATTCCAATTTTTTATCAAAATTAGTTATAAAGGATTGATTATTTCTTAGAAACCAATAATATGGCATTCAGTTCAAATTTCTTTGATTGTATTCATCCCTGCTTTTTTATTCACCCCGTATAATATTTTACATCAGACTGGAATCTTACCTCATTTCAGGTCCAATCTTACAACGAAAACCTAGATAATACCTCACTCATGAAATAAAAAACCTAATTCTGTACCCCGCTATCCGTCACAATAAAAGAAAAATCAGTGACGTAATCGCCAAATTGGCTCTAAAAGTCTCTTAATCCTAATATTGATCAGGCATTGTACCCGAGATGGCGAATCGGGGACCGCTCAGAATAGGGATCTCTCAGAATAGGGCGCCGAGATGAAAGGGACTTGGAGAAATGGCAATATTCGATTGACATGTGATAGTGAGGGCGCCCGAGCAAGAACGAATTGCTTTATATCTTAACGCCTTTGAAAATTGTGGGGATTTTCTTGTTAAAGTTTTTTTTTAGTTTAGGAATTTTGTTTTGGGATGTTGCGATTAATTCATTATCAGAAACGTTAGAAGATTGGGATTTTTCAATGTTTTCCTTAGACTTACTCTAATCATGCTTTTAGAGTAGAAGTTTAAGCTGTGTCTTTACAATGACTTAGTGATTTTTGTTAAGTTGAAATAATAAAAAAATAATTCAGGATGGAAAACATAAAATTTGTAAAACAGAGAAGTAGATAAGTGGTTTTTATGAATGTGTAGCCAAAGTTCTCCCCTTAGTCGTCACTTATTTAATAAGCCATTTTTAAAACGCGCTTCACTTAAATATCTTTTACTCACTTTCTTCAAAAACAAAATAGAACATACCTTAATAACGGGAAACGTGAACCTGAAACAGAAATAGAAAAACCATTAAAATATAAATATGAGCGAGTTCTTTGACCAAATACTGTACTTAATAACGTCAACCGTTTAATACTTGTTTTGTACCGAGTTAGCGTCGTAAGACCACAGTGCAGGAAAACAGAAAAGACCAAGTCCTTGCAAGGCGAGTTCATATTTAGAAGTTTATATCGGAAAGGGAAGCAAACCCTGATTGCAGCAGTAAGTATACTTACTATTTTGTAAGCAAAACCAACTAAATTAACTATATTTTGTAGTAGCAAGCCAAATTTGTACACCAGGGCTCTGTTGACAGCGGTTTATCTGACATTTTTGAGGGTTCTAGTTTTTATACGGTTAATATTTCATCAAAAAAGAAAACATAGAGACACAGTATATATCCTTTTTATTCAGTTTATGAAATATCTTTTAAATCGGCCCAATATTTGAGGAGGAAACAGGCGAGAGCCAAACTCTCCAAGGTACTGAATCTCTCTCCGGTTCTCTCAGATCAGATTATGGCACTGATGGGAGTTTGTGTTCGCGTACACACTTGTGCCGTCCCTTACCGGTGGCTAATCACCGCTGAGACTGGCGGCAATGGTCGAAATGTGCCAAGAGAACCATTATTATTTAGTTATGTAACTTAAAGCTTGTATATATGCCAATGACCTTGTGCATACAAACGGGTCTTACTACACCTCTTCACGCCACTCCGCTACCCATGTTTTTATTTTTTTATATTAAAACAAATACGTATTAAAATAAAAACCATATATAACAACCAATATTTTCGTGTGTTTTTTTTAAGCTTTGGTTAAAAAATGAAGGAATAAAATGGTTTCATCTCAACGATTTAGAGGTGATTTGGTGTTTTTTTTTTCTATTAGGTATGTAAAACCGATACATAAATTCTGGCTAAACCAAGTTACGTGCAATATCATTAGATTACTAACTATTTTTTCAGTTGTAATTTCTCAGTAAATGCCGACGAAAAACTGCTTCATCTGCACGCTTTTTTTAAGCTTTTTCGAGAGAGCACCCTTAAAACCTGCTGTTTTAAGCCGTTTAGACTCTTGAATGAGAACTACACGTCAACAAACTTTGGACTAAAGTGCTAGTTTTCAATTATCAATACTAAACTTGAAAGCAATTAGTTTTGATCAGTGGTAAGTATATTTTATACCGGGCAGTTAAACTTTGGTCATTCAGTGAATTTTTCAAATGCTATCTTTATCATAATATGTATATTACCTTACCTTTATTTTTAATTTGAAAATGCCAGTCGTAGTCAATAGGACACAACTTACACAAATGATCAAATCTTAGAACATAAAGCCCAATTTCAAGAAAATACGCAGTCCTTCAAGAGCTCGTGGCTAGATAATAACAGCCGCACGGGTCGATCTTCAAGGTTAAGCAACGCTTGCCAAAGTTGGTCTGTGGATGGGTGACCATCTTAACATACCGAGTTTCCTCCGTGCCTCGGAAAGCACGTTAAGCCGTTGTTCCCGGCTGTCATTTGTAGATCTTTGGCAGTCGTTACGGATAGTCAGAAGCCAGTTAATCTGTCATGAAGTACCGTGTTACCCAGTTTATGGGTTGTGGAGGTCTGGTAAGCAGCCGCTCCGCGTAAAACGCTGGTATTCAGCTAAAACCGGTTTAACTGGTAGCTGACCCCAATATAGTTGGGAAAAGGCTAGGCAGATGACGCAGTCCCTACAGGTTCAAAAAGACTCAAGACGTTAGGCTGGTCCTTCTGCCTATTTCTATTAGTGGTAAAACACATCAGCAGGGGTCGTTTATCACGGTGACAGATCATCCCGAGCTCTTAGAGATCCAGAATGACAAATGTTACGGTCAGGTAAAAAGGTTCCATGTTTCTTAAATTTCACTTAACTGCTTCCTGATGACGGAAAGTGCCTTAAGGCCCTTATTACTTAAGGGGGGAAAACGTTTAGTGTGGGTTTCTTTTTAAAGATTTTTTGGGTTTATTCATTGTAATGGCTGTTGAGCTTACCAATTAGATGCCAATTGTACATACAAGATGCTACTACGTATTTCGGGTTTAATAGCGCGTGAATTATGTTACTCACATCAAAATACTCACTAGGAAAGAAATTCATAGCTTCTCATGTCTGAAAATTTCACCTCCTCGACTTGTTTGGTCGTTGAATTGACAAACCGACAAAACATTTCCACGAATTGATTGGTTGTTGAGTTGACAAAATGAAAGATATTTCCATAAATTAAATGTAACGCATTTATCCTGTACGGATTAAAAAAAAAAGTGAATTATAAAAAAATAAACCTTCCAAGTGCGAGTCGGACTCTCATATGAAGGATTCCGTAACATAAACCTTAATTTTTATCATTTGTTGTTATAGCGGCAATAGAAATACACAATCTGTGAACATTTCAGCTCTCTACCAATTACGGTTCTTGAGATACAGCCCGCTGACAGACAGACAGACGGACGGACGGACAGACGGACAGCGGAGGCTTACTAATAGGGTTCCGTTGGTTAACCTTCTGGTACGGAACCTTAAAAAATATAGCAAGAACATTGAACAATACTTAGATACAGTCAAACATTCTTTTACAAAAAAAAACTTGTAACCAAGCTAAGCACCATAAAAGTTGTATGAAGCATGACGCATGTAAATAACAAACAGCTGGTTCCGGGTTAGCGACTTAGCGAGTATATCTCGTGCGTGTATCCGCAACTTGACGCAGCGGTTTTTTTTCTCAGATATGCATCACACAGTTTTGTCGCAGTGCGTCGTAGGGCGAAGCAAAAAAAAATGTCACAAGTTTTATGACTGTAAAGGGTGCAATACTAACTATGTTTATGGAGCTTAAGATATCACGCTTTTTGAATTTTAACTAACTTTTGCCTATGACTTAGTACGCGCAAATCCCATTTTTTCCCGTTCCTGTAGGAATTTTGTGAAATCCTCTCTTCGTGCTCCCCTACACTCCTCAAAGAATTTTCTACGACCAGTGGTTTCGGCTGTACTGTATCAATACTATTTAGCCGTCCTGTTGAAAGACTAAACAGAATCATATTTTTTATATCGGAAGCTGCCACTAACAGTTTAATATTCCAAAAATTTGAAACCACCACACCACCAAGTCACAACATTCTTCAACGTCAAAAAGTCATTGACCTCGAAAAGGAAAAATCGCCGCTCGCTACATCAAAGCTCATGTCACATTAAATCCGAGAGTTCGGACCCCCAGACCCCACAGACCCCACATTTTGATTGACAGATCGAGATAACCTGGGGTCCACCCCGCATATATATTACTTCGTCAATCCTTACTTTGTGCTATTCAAATGATATTCACATTCGGATAGCGGTGGCACCACGTTCGTTTTAGATGGGATAGGTTTCATGTTTCTAAATGAAATAGATGCCTTGATTCTGGTTTAATCTGAGTGTATTTCTAGGTTATTACTAAACTGCCGCTGTCCCGAGGAGCTCGTGGCTACATAATAACAGCCGCACGGGTCGATCTTGAAGGTTAAGCAACGCTTGCCAAGGTTGGTCTGTGGATGGATGACCATCTTAACATACCGAGTTTCCTCCGTGCCTCGGAAAGCACGTTAAGCCGTTGGTCCCGGCTGTCATTAGTAGATCTTTGGCAGTCGTTACGGATTGTCAGAAGCCAGTAAATCTGACTCCGCTCTTGCCAAGATGTACCGTGTTACCCAGTTAATGGGTTTTGAAGGTCTGGTAGGCAGCCGCTCCACGTAAAACACTGGTATTCAGCTGAATCCGGTTTGACTGGAAGCTGACCCCAATGTAGTTGGGAAAAGGCTAGGCAGATGATGACTAAACAGCCGCTGTCCGTCCGTCCGTCCGTCCGTCCGTCCGTTTATCTGTCAGCGGGCAGTATCTCAAGAACCGTAATAGGTAGACAGTTGGAATTTTTACTGAGTGTGTATTTCTATTGCCAATATTACAATAAATAATAAAAATAAATTAAATTAAAACTTAATGGAGCCTCCCATACCAGAAACGCATTTTTCTTCGGTTTATGGTACGGAAACCTTCGTGTGAGAATCCGACTCGCACTTGGCCTTTTTTTTTTGTTTTGATGAACCTAGAATTTTATTAATTTACTAGTTATTTCAGCGGCTTTGATCCAGTCTATTCCATAAGGCTAAAAAGTAGCCTATCCATCTACCAACGATATCCTTATAACAGTGAAAGGATTTTTCCAATCGGATCAGTACTTCTCAAGATTAACTTTTACAATACATGTTCTACTTTTTTTGGATCAGAATGTTGAGCTGCGAAAAAGACGGATGAAAAAAGATTGCATTTAGCGGAGATAAGAATGTTGAGATGGATGTGTGGAGTAACGAGAATGGATAAAGTTAGAAATGAGTACATTAGAGGTACTTTAAAAGTGGCGCCAGTGACGGAAAAGTTAAAAGGGAATCGCTTGTCTTGGTATGGTCATGTGAAGAGGGAGGGATGAAACGCATATAACTAGAAGGGTTATGAACATAAATGTGGATGGATGGAGAGGGAGAGGAAGGCTAAAGAAAAGATGGATGGATTGTGTGAGGAGCGATATGAAAGAAAAGGGAGTTAGTGATAGAGTGATGACTGATAGAACAGAATGGAAGAATAAAACGTGTTGCGCCGATCCCAAATAACATGGGATAAGAGCAGGAAGATAATGATGATGATGATGATGGTTCTACTTTTTTTAAATATTGATTAACATTGCAATATGTTTAACGGCATAATTTTTTTTTGTTCATAAATTGCATTAATTGGTATGAAAACGCTGGAATATGTATATTATTTTCCGAGATATTTATTTTTGCAGTTTCAGTCTCATCTCAATAACTCCGTAAAAGTTTACAGATATACTAACTAACTAATAACTAACCTAACCTAACAATAGTTTTCGTTAACAGTTTATTTATTACAAACAAGGCAAATTACAACGCAAACAAAAAAAAAAACATTTTCACAAATTCCCTCTAGTGTAACTCATAACGCGGTACAGAAACAAAAATAAACGCAGAACGGAATTAATACACGCGTTATTTCCTTCAACCACTAAACCATAATAATTCGCAATTCCCTGTACAAAGGGCACATTATCTAAGGGCCATTTAAAAAAAGGAGGCACCCCACTAAATTCACTTTCTTTCTCGCAATAAGGGAAAGACTCTTTGTTGTAGCGTGAAAATGTGGATCTGACATCGGATAGGACTTTTTGGTGCGAAGTTTGAGATTATTTTTTCATCTTTTTGGGAGAGCTGTGTAAGATTGAACTTGTATTTAGTAGCTGTTTTGTTAGTTCCCTCAATAATAGTTGAAGCTTTGATTATATTGTTAAAAATGCTAAAACTCAAGACTAATCATTTTAAATTTAATTTTTTGTAAAAAAATTACGATGTAATAAAAAAACATGTCAGTTCTGTCACTGTTTATGAATAAAAATTCAAACATTTTTGATTACTTAAACAGGTAAACAGAACAAAACCTAACACTTTTTGTTCGGAATACAGCCACAAAGACATAGTTCACCTCAACAAAACCCAGCGTTTATAAAGTTTTAAAACACAAAGTCTATGAAAGAATAAAGAAAAATTCGGTGAAACTTTTGCCAGATACCGCGTCGTAGTACACAAGAGTCGTTCATTCAATTTTTGCCCCTCGAAAGCTTTCGATGCTTCGATCGCTGTAACAAAAGAAAGTAAATAGTGGACCTGAATGGACCTGAACTCTTCATATCTAATCCTCGACGCCATTCAATTTACATTTTCAATCTTTTTTATTTCTATCTCCCTAGCATTTTCCGGTGTTTGGCCATTGGCTACTGTTCTATATTCAAACTGTCGTTTCGATTGCCTTTTTTGTCACCTAATTTATGGACACACCAGTGTGAGCCTTCCTCGTGGTTTGGCAGTCGCAAGCCCTGCGCATTAAAAGTGGTACCCTTATTACGTAGAACACAGTATCAATCACAACCAAATGAAATTCCTAATCCTTTGTTTCAAATGTTGACAAATTCGACGCTTAAGACCACCTAAGACGCAATGAGAACTCCTCAAATGACAAACTAAAGGAGATTAACGTTATTACTCTGCTGGGTTCAACTCCCTGTCCGAAAAAGAGTAATTGTAGTCTCCTTAGCAATCAGGAGCAGCCCAAAACCTGTATTGATGCCTGGTTGATACCAATAGGCACGCCTCTACTACATGGGACTCAAACAGAACAGGCAAAAAGTGGGTGAACTATGGACAAACTTCTGCCAAACATTCAAAATAAGCGAACAACTCCAAACGTAATTTTATCTGTTAAAGGTCGCTCGGCTTTTGCAAGACGCCAAAACGCTTTTTTTTCTGTATATTTATACAACAAAATTAATAGAATTTTAAATATTTATTCGCTATCTATGATCTACACAAATGCAAACCTAAAGTAAAGAACTGGCTCTTTTCTCTTGGTAATGGAGGATGTTGAAGGAAAATAATTAATTTAATTTTACAAATTAACATAATTATACGTAGAACATACATACACCTACTCATACACAAACAGGAATAGGTACACACGCACACGTACACAACTCCAACACACACACAGAAACACACAGCATGATATAATAGAATTTATAATATAAATTAAATATAATTTAGGAATAATAATTGTATGAATTTTTTTCAGTGATATATTTTTGTTTAAGCCATGTTTGTTTTTACTTCTTTTGAAATTGTATTTCTTGCATGCATACTTGTCTATTTCTGTTTTGACATTTGTATTTAAGCCAAATAAAACGAAAAAAGTTATTGTAACCTTTTATGTCAATAAAGTACTATTATTATTTATTTTTTATTATTATACCCGTCAAGGATAACAGGCAATAAAATTTTACACGTGGAAACATAATTCCTGTTGGGACTTCGTAAAGGTTATGCTTCATCACCCTCGGATTATAAGTTTGTACCGGCAAACTATTACCGGTACTTTTCCATAGGGAAAATGCTTTCATCTTTCTGGCTCACGTTCCGCGTAAAAGTGGATGTTGATTGAAATAAATGCACTGCGTTTTGACTTCTATAGATAACAGTTTCTTGCAGAGACTGTGCCTTTAAGGCATTTTTTATGGGTTTGCTCTTGACTTTAGTCTATGTCAGAGATGACAGAGACAAAGTCTACGACAGAGCGAGCCTACCCAGAAGGAGCCTGTTCACTCTAACTTTGAAGAGATTAGGGTTGTAAGCTTTTGGAAACACAGACGCAAGCAGAGAGTTCCACTCCTTTGCTGTGCGCATTATAAAAGACGTAATTTTCGACGAAAATCCTTATTCTTTGATGTATGGTAAAGCTATCCAATGTCCTATGCATTTACTGGTAATTGTAAACTGCGAAAAAGAAAACTCATGTACTCGTATTTCTAAAACTCAATCCGTGCAATTGAAACTTGCACACTACATCTCTATTATCGGTAATCGAACGCACCAATCAATAGCCACCTCCACTAATTACCAGGGTTGATACTATCATGATTACAACACGTTCTGAGCAATTGTAGCTGCATCCTTGAGGCCCGTTCACTCGATCTCAGCTGCTCAGATTGCCGCCGTTTCGAAATCCGAACCGAACGGGGCCAAGTACGCTTCCTTTCGAGCAATCTATTCATAGATACGGCTCATGTAAATGTGCAGTACCAATACTGGTAATTTGTATCCGAATTGCCTATTCCGAAAGTGGGGACAATGGTGGATTTTTTGAAAGTTCTAAACAAAAGAACAATGTTAATTTGTTTCCTTTGACTTTGGGTGCGAATGACGTCACTGGCTTGCCTAGTTGACTGTTTGTTTTGTTACTTTGATGACAGGTATCAAAGAATTAAAAGTCAAAGAAGATAGACATTTAATCAAATTTTTTTGAACGACAATCTTTATAAAAATACTTTTGGTCTTCACGTTGTTTTAAATCAAGAAAGAAGAGGTATAACAACAAACACCTCAGCTAGACATCTCATCGTATTATGAGGCTCCTGGCTTTTGAAATTCGATGTAGGCGACAATAATTGCTTTGTTTTGTGACTTATACTTTTAAGCTGCATGAAACAAGATTTCATGTTAGAGGAGATTCTAAGAGAAGACTTAATATTAATAGCTTCTAAATACTCCACATCATGGGTTATGACTTCTAAGGAACTACAGATAAAATATGACCCTATCCAAAATTAATTTCTATTTACACAGTTTTCGCGTACTGAGCGTACTGGCCGTCAACCAGAAACCATTCAAGGACTTCAAAATTTACAGTTCATATCAACTCACAAATTCTAATATCATTGTCGTTAAACCCGAAATCGATGCTGCCAAGCCACAAGGTTTCCAGGTCAATACTAATTGAAATCATTCACTATTCCTATCCATTAGAGCGATCATCCAACATATTGGAACACCAGTAGTTGGACATGATACTGTCTTGTGAATGGGTCACTTGATCCCGGCATTCCGGCAAATCATTTGACGTTAGAGTGAACACATACAAACGTTGTTCAAGCGTCATCAAGGAAATGTGTTGGTGAGACGAGCCTTTAACTTGGGTGAGTGGGAAATGTGATTACGTTATGTGTAATTCCGTATGTAATTAAGGTGGATGCTCCAGGGTAGCCCGCGAAATTCAATTATTTTTATGCTTTTTCGTTCGAAAGAATGAATATTTCAGAAATAATCATTCTTTCGAACTACATGAACTTAGAGGGCTATATTGATGATTAAAATGGTTATAATTCTTTAGATAAATACGCGTTACGGTCGCGGATCGCATTTGGTCCACATACAGCTTCACACTGACCGGCAAATTGCAAAAAACATAAAAATATTTGAATTTCGCGGGCTACCCTGGAGCATTCACCTTAATCAATCCTAATATATAAAATTCTTCCGTTAGTGAATGACTGACAGACAACACACAGCCAAAACTACTGAAATTAATTAAAAAAGGAATTTGGCATGTAGCTTCGGGAACGCGAAAAACGAGATATGTGGTGGATGAAATCGCGGGCAAAATGTCATGTAAAGATGACATGGCTAGAAAAATGGTCAATACTGAGATAACGGTTAACCGACAGATACAGAAGAAGAAGACTTTTTGCACTGACCCAATTTAATTAATGAACAGACAAGCTCTTGATACTGATGATCAAGCGAGTTATTTTGGATATGAACCTAGTAATGAAAATGAGAAGTAGCATGATCCTGTCAGCTAATAACCACGACTTGTGCAAAGCTATCTTTTTGGTGTATTGTCTGTGGCAATATTCTGAATGGCAAGATCTTTACAAACGATTCAGCCGGAAGATGTCCACTGCTGGACATAGACCTCCCCCAACTCAAGTGTCACAGCATCGACCGATTCTGTGAGTCTTACATCCAGTAGATTCCCGCTGTCTTCCTCAGGTCATCGGTCCACCTTGTAGTAGTGTAGGCAGCGTCGGTGGCATTCATCAAATCCTCAAAAGTATAGAAGCATGAGCACTTGACCAATTGACATGGCCCAAACTACTGGGCCCAAAAATCTAAGGAGTTAACAATCGACTCGAAAAGACGAAAAAAATAGTGAAAGCCAATAATAAAATGCCATTATGCAAAACACTAAACCTTCTCCAAATCGGTCTCAACTCTACTGTAGCTGGTTTCCAACAGTGTGTGAATTAATAGGCCAATCGACTGATCTCTCTTTAATCGCTTCGAATCGAAGATGGCACATAGCCAGAATATTTTCAAGGGTGCCCGAAGTGGGTGTATGATTCCTGTTTTCAATTGCTGTATTTTGACTATTGTTTTTGTTTCTATTGCTTTGGTTGCTGTAACTTATATGGTGTACATAATAAAGAGTATTCTATTTTATTCTCAATCTTATTTTTATCCATACTAATATTATAAATGGCGAAAGCAACTCTGACTGTGTATTGACTTGTCACGACGAGGGACCATTTCTTGGATTTAAACATAGGAGACATTCCTCCCGAGTGTATTCTTTTGGGATAATTTTCGATTTGACGCCAGCGAAGACATTTTGTAACTAGTAGAGAATATTTATATAGAGGAGCTCGTGGCTAAATAATAACAGCCGCACGGGTCGATGTGGATGGGTGACCATCTTAACATACCGAGTTTTCTCCGTGCCTCGGAAAGCACGTTAAGCCGTTGGTCCCGGCTGTCATTTGTAGATCTTTGGCAGTCATTACGGATTGTCAGAAGCCAGTAAATCTGACTCCAGTTATGCCAAGAAATACCGTGTTACCCATTTAATGGGTTGCGGAGGTCTGATAGTCAGCAGCTCTACCTAAAACACTGGTATTCAGCTGAATCCGGTTTGACTGGAAGCCGACCCCAATATAGTTGGGAAAAGGCTAGGCAGATGATGAGGCAGAGAATATTTATTATGTTTCTCAACAAATACCTTGTTTGTAAGAGATATTAGATTATGCAACCCACACCAAACAATTCTAGAGAATTGACTCGTAATAACTCATAACGAATCGTTTAAGGTCACTTCAGCCGTCTCCCAGCACTATATGCACCTTCTATGATTGATGCCAAGTCAACATAATGTCAAAGTTGCCAATCACAATGCAATTTTAACGTGAATGGGTTAAGGTGACTATTAGAATGCCAGTCACTTAATGCAACTAATGCAAGAATGCAATTTTTAATAAGAATTTAAAGTTGGCGCATTATTGTGAAGTAAATTACGGTTTGATTGAAGTGACGGTTAAATTAATATTGTTTTGTGGAACTGTGATTATTAAATGACTGTGATTTTTGTAATAAATACCTATTCGAAGGAGGTTTTGTTCCCTTCAGTATTTTATTATTTTCAGCCGGTCCTATCTCACTGCAGGGCAAAAGACTTACGTTCTTCATTCCATTCCACATGTCATTGGGCAAGTGTGGACCAAAACCAGAGTAATTGTCGATAGGCGTCGGGCTCGTCCCGCAATCTTTGCCTGGGTCAGTGAATTTAAAGGTCAGTGTCTCTCTGAATTGAGAATGTTTAGTTACAAATGTGCCAAGCCCTACTATAATATACTAGTTTTCAGGCTAATCTAGATATGACGCAATAATGATGAAAAAATTGATGATGTGTTGAAATCGACTCACACTGTTTCGTTGAGAAGAAAACTAAATGGCTATGGCGCTAGTGTGCAGGTATTAGTAGGTTGTAGGTTATTAGTCTGTGGTCGTCTGTTGTCAATTGATTTAATAATTTTCACATAAAATTGTGCATCTCATAAAATATAACAATATTGCTTTTTAAATCGTGTGTTTCAAACAACGCTACCCAAAATATCTCGACTCCCTCGATGTTATTTAGTAAAATATTAATACCTTTTTTACAAGTATTCAATAGAGCCTACAATACACTACTATTTTCATTTTCCATTCACGCGCCATGCAAATGAAATTCTATAATTCATCGTTTTCAATTTTCATTCGCAAAGAGATTTCGTTCACTGATACCGATGATTGATTTAGCTCCCGTCTCCATTCCTATTAGTAGTTTTATCGTTCATTCGGTCATTTCGAAATTTGAATGCTCCAAATAGGATTGTCGTTCGGAATGATTCGTGAACGTTCGTGTTTACATGTAGTTTTTTTTTTAATGGAAACTAAATTTGCTTCTGGATTTTTTATCAATTTGTAAACATGTTTTATTTAAAATTCATGGACATTTTATAAATTTTCATAATTTAAAAATATATATATTTCAGAAGGCTTATTCTCGAAATACTAGTCACAATATCATCTCATCCGACAATTTGCTTTTTTTAAATTGTCAAAATATGGAGGAATTAAACGTGTTTTTTGAAAGATTGCGACGACGATGTGAATGCGAACATTCCTTATAAATACGCTCTATGTCACTAATCTTCCTTCCCTTAACCAAATTTATTTAATGTCGGTGCAATGCCGCCACAAGAAAAAAAACAATTGAAGTGAAATTATTGCGGCAACAAAAAGAAACGCAGCGCCATCTATCCCGCTAGCCACGAACTACTGAACGAAATCCTGGATCGCAGTACTGATAGTTTAAATCGCACGGAAAACTTTGAACGTATTCAACAGTCCGCATGTAAACTACCGGGCAGTTGCCCGTCAAGACACAACAACCCTCTGGTCGGAGGATCCGCTCTTTAGAGGTATGCAGGACTTTACACTCTGTCCCTTTAAAGTCACCTCGTATCTACGAGTAGCTTTATCACCCTTCACTTCACCTTCAGATAGTGACTGCACAGTCAAAACTTTAAAATCATAAATAATAGAAATCAGCGTCCATCCATAATCTGATCAAAAAGGTTCCATAAAAACCAGTTTGAATTTTGAAGAGAATCAAACGAGTCTAAAGAATGTCGTGTATCTTCGTTCCCTTTCATTTTCTACGGAATCCCCGCCCTTTCCCTTTTGTTAGCAACCGGTCCACTCCCGCGCAAGTTCCGAGTTCGAACTGCTTGCAATTTGAAGAATATCTTTTTTAAAATTGGAATTATAGATCGATTAGTTTTGTCTGATGATATTCGAAAAGATGCCAAAGATGAAAGATGATTTTTTGATCAATTAGAGAGATTAATTTGGTTTGGAAGATCCATTTGTGATAGTGGGCTAAATTATATTGAGATAAATTATAATTACTTATCGAAATTATTACTACAATTGATTAAACTTCTAGAATATTTATTTTTATCGGTGGTAATGAAACCTTCGTAAGTTAGTTTAGTTGAAATTATAGTTTACGTACACACAAAAAGACGAGAGAAATATGGAAAGTCGTATAAAGATGATCAGCATACTATATTTCCAAAAAATCTTTTTCTTATACTTACAGCTTATCTGCGACAGAAGATAAAATAAACATTTTCGAAGAATTTGTTTCCAATTAAAGAAGCAAGAAAACTATTAACAAAGCGACGCTGCAGTAAAATAAACATAAAATCGTAATATTTTCTACTATAGATAAAACGAGATCAAAAGCAAAATGTGAAAGCATAAATTAACAAGGCAATATTTCCAGCAACTTACATTTTTATCTTTCAATAAAACAGTCCACATAGAGCGCTACAAATCACCTGTCACCAATTATGACTGCGAGTCTCAACTTAAACGCATACGCATATGTAGATAGTACATGTTGCGCGTGAGTGGACTGGAACGCAGTCACGGAATGCGCCCCATCTCGTCAGACCTGTACGACGGGGTACGCTGGACCTTGCAGAAAATGATGCAAATATTGCAATTTTATCATCATTCGGTGGTTGACTTGACACCATTTTGGTGGTTGTAAAATCAGGTAATGTCAAATGAAGTGGAACAAAGTAATCACATAATTACAGTAGCAGATTAAATTTGTACAAAATGTGAATGTTAAATCAGGTCCGTACCAGCCGTTACACTTCTGGATTTTCTTTGTAAGTATTAGTCTAAGTTATACAAGAGGGCAGGTATTTGAACGCCGAAATATTACTGCTCTGTTTGATTTTCAACTCTTGGTTCTGAACTGAAATTTAAAAAATCAACAGTGCGCTTTATTTAGACGTCCAGGTAATTGTGAACAAATGTTAGTAAAATCAGGCATTCGTGGCTTTCAATAGTAGTAAAACACACACACACACACACACACTAGTTTTATAAGCGTTTTTACTGTGCTTGTTATGAGGTGTACAATAAAGTATATAATAATAATAATAATAAAGCCTTGACCACCGGTAGCTTGGACCCTGTTCCCGATACCGGTGGGCTACTATTTTTTATATTTTTAAATGTTTTTTTTAATCTATTTTTTTTAATGAAATATTTAAAAATGTAAAATTATATGTGTAAAGAATAAATATATGAAATAATAATAATAATAATAAAAGACCTAGCAAAATCGAGGTACTTCGAGCTCCCTCGCATTCGGCCTTGTATCTGTCTTCTTTAGTTCTGGGTAAAAGAAAACTATGCTGTATGGTATCGGCCGGTGCCGTTGGGTGCCGTAAAAGAATAATACCATCCCATCACTTACGACTATGGGACTCGTCAGAGAATGGGCAGCAGCTTTCTTTGCAAAACTCAACACCATACACTGTGATCGCCAACCCGCCCGCCGCTAAAACAAAAGCCTAAAGGGAAAACATATTTTTGTTTCTTGAACGAGAAAATGCTCCACCAATACAATAACCGTCCAAATCGATGGAGAAGTTTACGAGATTTTGCTAAACTAAACATATTTCCCCAACACGTATCCCCTTACCGAACACAAATGTAAAACAACCGTTACAAACTAGCCCATTGACCTGGACTACGCTACTACCGAAAAGTTACAACTTGTCCAGAAATAACTAAATCGTTACGTTTCCCAATTTACACTACACTACAGTATACTACACATCACAACACTCCTACATCTTACACAACACAACACTTATCATACCTCTCTAAGTCGTCAAGCTGTAAAATAAACCCAAAGACTAAAATATTAATATAGAGTAAATAAACCCTAATTAACGCAATGAGTTGTCATTTGTTATTATATTTCTATTTTAATTTTTATCTTTTTATTCACATTATTTAATTGTAGTCGAACTTTTCAGTACTAATGTATCTTAGTTACTCCTTATCTAAGTTTGTAAGAGTTTTGTTATGTTCATTGGAAGAGCACTGATTTTCGAGATACAGGTTTTTACCTAGTTTGGAAATCAGGAGTTCATTTCGGTTAGAAGCCTCTTATGTTATCTTTTTAGTATTGAAACTGTAGTAGGCTAAGTTCTGATTTTGCAAATAAAAGTTATTATTATTTACGATGTAAACCGCTGCTTAACCAAGGGAAGTTTATTGAAAGTTGGGTCTATGAAATAGATTTTGAATTTAAGATATTATTATCATCTTCACATAAATATGCATGTTAAACTATTGTTGTTGAATATGATACTTCCTAAGGTGCAATATTTTGTCCACGCCCGATAAGGACTAAATTGCGGATTAATTTCTATTCTCAAATATTATACCTACAGCGTATTTGAGCTATTTTGAATACTAATGCTAAATCCACATTTACGTACATTCTCGAAGATTTTATGTTCATTCGAGCAAGATCGAACGTATAGCTTAGAATCATTATAACTTAAAACTTAGTGCTCGAAATCGAATCATAATATTTTAAGAGCATGATTCAGGAATCAGGTGGCTAAATTTATGTTTGATGAATCATCGAACATCAAGGTACGTGTAAAATAATTATATGATTCAATCGGAGTAAATGGCAGGACTGTATTGACTAAGGTCGAGGATGCGTTATTCATATTCTAGGCACCCAACTAAATACAATCCTCCATTCATTTTTTCACGAAACTCGGACTACCCACATACACAAAGGTCTGTTTGACCCGATAAAATGTGTACTTTTCCCTCCAAAACTGGAAGATTAATGCTTAGATTTCACGGGATTTTACTCCGTATAATTCTGAGTGATTTTTTCTACGTTTCGCGTCTCCAGAGACGTCGGCTTTTCTTTAGCCGATTTAGCAACAGTGTAGCTAGTATTATTTTGGATGTGGCACGTGGATGGGTTTATTTATATCTCTTATTTTTAGGGTTCCGTACCTACGTCTCAAAATCCCAAACAAAATAAAACCTTGAGATTTTACAGAATCGCACTGCTGTCAATACCTAGAATCGATTGGAATGATCCTTCACTTCACCTAACCTTTTATGGTGGTTGTTTTTCTACTAAAGCCTTCACTGAAACATCACTTATAACCAGTTAACCTCCTCTCAAAAACCTCCATTCATTACAATTTCTATAGCGGACTTACACCGTAATCAGCATACTCGTAGCGTTCGAACAGAGCCATTGTTTGCGGCTCAATGCTCAGTTCAACGACACTGGCGCAGCTTTATTAACGTAATTACTGTCGCATACAGCACGGATAGTTCGTTCACTCGTTCATTCGATCGCTGTTTGAATCGCGAATGTGTAGATAATGTACCTATAGACAATTTAAATGGGTTCTATGTCCAACCAATAAGATTTAAAATTAACTAGTGGTTCACCTTATAAAATAGGTTAGGTTTAAGGGAATGGATAGTTGAGATTAAATTCAACGGAGCCCTACGTAGCGGGGCTCCGTTGAATTTAGGTAAAAGGTGGCCATATAAATATTTCAATCTGCTATCTTTATTTTTAGTTTTATTTATTGTAAAGGACTGGTTTTTTTTACAACGTGGCAATAAACTGATTACTATTTAACTATTTGGCCTGAAGTTTTCCACTACTGAAGAGAAATCTCCGTCTCTCTCTTCTACACAGGCCTTTTTTTTTAGTGAGGAGAAATCATCAAATAATGACTCCTCCCGCTCTGGGTGAAGCAGGGAGTGTCAGACTTTTACAGACTAAACCCATCCGTTATCCTCCTAGAGCCCTTTGCGTTCCAGAGCCACGGTGACTCTTTAGAACAAAGTCCCCAGCCCTTCCACACAGACTTGCGGTTCTTAAAAGGCTACTTTTTAGCCAACTTCTTCAAAAGAAGAGGTTCTATGTTCGGCTGTATGTATTTTTTTGTAGTATCAGAAAGCACATCACGTACCCGAAGCTATAAAATTTTCCCATTCAACCTTGAACCTAATGCTTTAGCGATAAAGATGAAAATGAAACTTGACAGATTATTGTATGATTAATATTGTGTTTCTCCCAAAGTGGCCTCTTTAGACCCGCTGTTCTCTGTCATTGTTTTAAATGCTCTCTCATTTTCATTCTCGAATTTACACTACGTTTTCCGCCTACTCTTTCAGACGTAAGCATAATGTTTATGTTCCAAAATATCCCAAACATACGACATAATAAAATCAAACTAATACTGATATGTTACGTAATAATTCTCATTTGCTCACATTGTTACAATTCTTAGCTACGAAGGCGTGAAAAAGAAATTGTTTCGCCAAAGTCTCTAGAGATAAAAGCATAATATTGCGATTAAGAAGCATTGGGTGTTTCAGTGTATGTCGTTTGACATATACATAATATGTGGGTGGTTGTGTGAAGGGGGGGAGTAAGAGAAATGTGTTAAGTAGATTATATATTACGCAGTCATGAAAAGTTATTGGTGTGGTTTGTGGTAAAGAGTGACTACTCTTTACCACAAACCACACTAATAAGTCAGCCATTCATCCAGGCAGCCATTAGAGAGGCAAGAGAGACTTCTCTTGCCTCTATTTTCAATCAGAATGGCTATAACATTATGTCCGCCTCTGTAAATTTGTGTGCGTAAAGTGGTAAATAAATACATAAAATCACAACCGAGTGAGATTCCTTTCTTCACATGTTTAAAAATTGTATTTGTGTTTTCACACAACTTGCACGAAAACGTACAATTACATGTCATGCAAATTCAACCAAAACTTAATCATTAGTGCCCGGCGGGATATAATAAAATTCAGTACAATATTATTTCCATATGATGAATTTGGAACTCAACTTCATTAGGCTCGGGATTCAATGTGACGCAAGTGACATAAGACACTGCTTATCCCCTCGGTGCATAATCTGCTATTTGCAATCACCCTGCAGATCACCAACTCGTTTGTCATTTGTTACGTACAGTTGATTTATGGTCACAAGACGTTTTTACGTATTTTCGCTGTATTAGTCTCTCATATTTATAACTTACACGATGTTTAATGTCATGTTTATATTTTTTGACCTACAGACATCCTAACCTAACCAAATATGGATTCTGGAGCGCTCTACATAAAAGCTATTAATGAAAAAATATCCAATAAAGATTTCTAATAATCGAAATATTGATTTTTATCTCCGGCTGTATGAAATATAATCCAATAGAATATCACATTAATTCCCCACTCTTTAACTTTCATTGAAATCGAGGCACTTTTCATTATAAGTTAATTCATAAATTGACCGAATGATTCCTTTGTGCATCGTAATGGAGTTAAATCTGTTCATTTTTCAATTAATTTCAATATTTCAATTGTTAATTGGTTGAGAGCTTTGTTGTCCGACATTTTCTCTTTCATATTTATTGATATTTTAAATTCAATTAATCCTTTTATCTTTTCGGATTTCAAGTGAACCGTAAAATAATTTCTTTTCATTTGTTTTGTCCATTGAATTTGTGAGAATTTCAAAAGGTTTACAAAGGAAGTTTTTGTAGATTTTATATTTTTTTTCTTTTCATCAAAAGCCTGTTTTTATAAGTAAGCGTTGCTTTAAATTTTGATTACAACGGAAGAATTGGTTGGTATCTATAATAATATATAAATCTGAAGAGTTTGTTTGTTTGCTTGAATGCGCTAATCTCAGGAACTACTGGACCGATTTGAAAAATTATTTCATTATCATCACGCTAAGACCAATAGGAGCGGAGCAGACGAAGTTGCGCGGGTCAACTAGTATCCAATACAGAGCAGCATTTTATGTGTGAAGCACAGCTGTGGCCTTTACGTTGCATTCAATTTGTGCAGGTACACAATTATTATTGTGTTTCGTTTAAATAAGTCTCCGAAAACTGGTAATTGATGAAAGTGATTAATTGCAAAACTGTCTTTACTTTGAAGATTTTAGACCTAGTCAAGAAGTATAATTTTAAATTTTAATGTAGGTTCTAATCTAGTGTAGTCCTGCCTATATTCTTCTATTGTTAATGATAAATGGTTATATTTTTTGCTAATTGCGTATAAATAATATTGACGCGTCAAAAACCGTCAGAGGTATTAAATTGATTACTAAAATCCTAAACGCCAGTTTCATCACTTAACCAATTGTACTGTAAGTATTTCACACGCTATCTTCACAATTATAACTTTAAATACTTATAAAAAACTCGACCATTAATTATCATAAAATACTTTTCAACCCACTGCTTAATAACTCAAAACAAAAGCATATCACAAAATTGTATGCACATAATCATTTCCCATTTTATCCACAACTGAAACTATAAAACCTGAATTAACAAAATAAAGGAGAACGCCAAATGGCCGGCCGCAGAGCTATTGACTGTGGAGTTAGCCGGCCGGCTATAATGATCACTTTGATCACTCGCACGGCAACTTGCCTCTAAACGAGTGTGTTCGTGGTCGGAACTATTTTGTTAATGTTTATTTTGCATTTGCGTATAGAGGCTGGTCATATGGGTTTGGGTTGGGGTATTGTGATTCAGTTTGAAGTTTGAGTGTCATATTTTATAAGGGTTTATTGAAATTGTTTTTCTGATGTGAAACATCTATTGGCGCGCCTTGGCAGTAAAACCAATTGTAAGCCGTGACGGAAACGATACTGCCGAATGCCTCTATAGTCTTTGGGCAAAAATAAAAAGGGAAAAATCATTCTTTACCAAATATTTTGCAATCAATCTTCAATCTTTTATTATTCCATCTTGTTTACTTGGATTGACAGTTCACTTCGTGATCACTTCACCCAAGCCTTCACTTCATAGCAATCGACCGGCTGTTGGCGAATTTTCGAGCTTATTTAGAAGATTGTTTTTAATTATGAATTCTTATCATAAATGTTTCACATCCCATGACGGCAATTTTTTTTTTTTTTTGATGATCTTTTAACTTATTTTTCAGGAATTTTTAAACAAATATTAACGTTCCTGTTTCGTTTGCTTTTGTTTATTGATGCTGGTTATAATTTATGGGTTCGGATTGGGGTATTGTGAGTCAACTTTAAGTTCTAGGTGTACATATTTAATAGGGGTTTAAATATTCTAGTAAGTTATTCAGATTTTGTAATTTTCCAATGTTTTGTTATTTTTAGCTTCCATGACATGATGGATTAGTTAAACAATAGGACGAGCGAGTCTATACAGGGTTATTTGTAAAGCACCAGCAACCTCTTAGCAGTGAAAGTAAATATCAGCGGTTTCATACAAAATGCAATATTTTGCCAATGAAAATGTATGAAACAGCTGATATTTTTTTAGAATGTTCGGGGTTTTCTCAAAGTAAAAGTTGTTTATAATCATATGTTCTTTCAGTGCCTAAGAGTTTTCTGGTGTTTTACAAATAACCCTGTCATATCGTTCAGTGTTTACTCTTTGTTAGGGGTTATATTTTACTCGTGCTCCATCTTCGACCACATCATCGCTTACCATCAGGTGAGATAATGGTCAAACGCGTGCCTATCAATATTAAAAAAAAAAAAATACTTTCAGTTGTCTCACCGTTCGGGTATGTTTAAAACCATTTAAAAGCTTTAGTTTATTAACTGCTAGCGACCCACCCCTTCTTCATTCACATATCGGGTTTTAGCGAGATTGGTACCGGAATTAGTAAATAATTCACTATACTATTTAGAGGTTATTATAAAACAAAGAAGATTATAATACCTGTGACCAATTAATGTAGATTCAAAGGTAATCGCAATTGGCTTTGCTTGACATTTGAAATTTTAAAAAATATAATAAGAGCCTTGATTGCTATCCGAGTAATTGAAATAATAGTTAGCTTAACATCTGCAAACATTATAACCACTTATAAACTACAATCAAAGTTATTAACTAAAATGAACCATACAATCATTTTGAAATACATTATTATTTCCTTTGGAACTGACTTTATGCGCTTATTTCCTTTGGAACTGACTTTATCTATACTAATATATAAAGCCGAAGGGTTTGTTTGTTTACTTGAACACGCTAATCTCAGGAACTACTGGTCCGATTTGAAAAATTATTTCAGTGTTAGATAATCCATTTATCGAGAAAGGCTATAGGCTATAAATCATCACACTAAGGCCAATAGGAGCGGAGCAGTAATGACAATCGTGACGCAGACGAAGTTGCGCCGGGGCAACTAGTGCGCTTATAAAGCTCAACTGTAAAAGATTTTTTGTTTTACCGGCACCGTACGAAAAATATTTGGTAAAGAATGACTTTTTATTTTTGCCCAAATACTATAGAGGCACAATACGCAATATTCATAAACCAAAAAAATGTCAGTTAAAACCTCACCGAATTTCATTTTAAAAATAGCAAAATTAAAAACTTATCGAGCTGCGTTCCACAGATACCAAATACCGTTCAATCGTTCACCCGCCATTGGTTTGAAGCGTTCAAAAGGTTCATTTGGTCGTTCCATTCGGTCGTTCAGTAGAGATGTTGGGTACTTTCAATGGCCAACCATTGTAGTGACTTCTTGTTGAATAAAACGATTCAAAACCGTTCTGAACTTATATGAGATCATCGGTTCTCATTCGTGCGACGCGACGTTAAGAAGTGGGTCAAGTTTTATATAAAAATAATAAACGTTATTTTTACGGTCATATTGGTGTAATAAGAACGGCAACATCGCAAATCACTGAAGGAAATGGCCCATTACAGTTCATACAAGCAGCAGAGAGCTGGTTTCTTCTCTTGTCACCACTTTCATAGTCCTTTATACGTATAACCTCACTTATGTTCCCCGAAAAAGTAGGCAGAGGCTATTGCATTATTGCGAGGATTTGCCAAAGTCACCCCGTTTGGCAGGCGGGTTGGTGACCGCAGTTCTTGGAATGCTTTGTCTTATTTTGCTGCATTCCAGCATGGTTCATGGATATGCCATACGTATCCGAAAACCAAAAACGGATGTGATGTTGTTGGCTTATATTGCGGCTAATATCCCTTAGTCGCCTCTCACGACACCCACAGGAAGTGATGGTGGTATTATTCTTTTACGGCACCATACGGCACTGGCTGACACCATACGGCAATTCCTCCCAATGATTGAATAGTAGGTACACCCGCATTATTGGCAATTTATGTTTAAGCACCACAATTTTGTTTTGTTGTGGAATGGGTTTGCTCTTGACCTAGATCACGCCTGATGGAAAGCGATGGCTGAGGTCTATGATAGAGCGAACGCGCCCAGAAGATGCCTGTTCAATTAAGGGGAAGTTTACCATCATCATAATCATCATCTGCCTAGCCTTTTCCCAACTATATTGGGGTCAGCTTCCAGTCATACTGGATTTAGCTGAATACCAGTATTTTATATGGAGCGGCTGCCTACCAGACCTCCACAACCCATTAACTGGGTAACACGGTACTTCATGGCAAGACTGGAGTCAGATTTACTGGCTAATGGCTATCCGTAACGACTGCCAAAGATCTACAAATGATAGCCGGGAGCAACGGCTTAACGTGCTTTCCGAGGCACGGAGGAAACTCGGTATGTTAAGATGGTCACCCATCCACAGACCAACCTTGGCAAGCGTTGCTTAACTTTGAAGATCGACCCGTGCGGCTGTTATTATCTAGCCACGGGGTCCTCGGGAAAGTTTACCATCATCCAAGCAAATAATTCAATCTTCAGGCTACCATTAAAACATTTCAGTTGCCCATTAACTATCTAACCCTGGACGAAAGTGTCAACATTCTGTATTTTTAAATAGTTTCTGATAGAAAAAGGTTGTATATTAGAATTAAACTCTTCACAAAAAAAATGTACAAGTGGTATAATATAAAGGTATCTTTATCTTTGTTGTTATAGCGGCAACAGAAATACACACTCTGTCAAAATTTCAACTGCCTATCTGTTACGGTTCTTAAGATACAGCCCGCTGGCAGACTGACGGACGGACGAACGGACGGACGGATAGGCGGATGGATGGATAGGCGGACGGATGGACAGCGAAGGCTTAGTGATAGGGTTCCGTTGGTTACCCTATGGGTACGTTACCCTAAAATGGAAGAATTTATGGGCCATCCAAAAATTTTTCCAGATCTCTATCAAAGAAAATTTTGTCTAAAACATTGGCAGAATTGCTACGTTGGAAGGCAATGCTGATTCTTTGGCTAGACCAAAAAAAGAAAAAAGTTTATCAGCATTACGAGCAATTAGGATCAATCACTTTGCAGGTGACTGAAGCGCGAGCCAGTACACATCTAGATTGACCACTTGAACTGCTAGTGATCTTAGGACGAACTTGGCTGCTGAACTTGCCAAGTACTTGTGGTGGCCAAGTTCAAGAGCTGTTATGGTAGTTCAACAGCACCGAATAGCTTGAAGTGTTGTAGAAAAGCTGATTGAAGATTATGGAAAACTAGCTGCCGAAAGAGAGTGGTAAATTATAAATTTCGGTTGAATCTATCTATACTAATATATAAAGCTAAAGAGTTTGTTTGTTTGTTTGCTTGCTTGAACGTGCTAATCTCAGGAACTATTGGTCCGATTTAAAAAATTATTTAAGTGTTAGATAGCCCATGTATCGAGGAAGGCTATATGCTATATCATCACGCTAAGACCAACAGGAGCGGAGCAGTAATGAAAATTGTGACGCAGACGAAGAACTTTATATTATTATGTTGAACTCGCTGCTTGTCCTAAGGCCTTAGGACATGCAGCGATTAGGTTATTCGTGCCTGTTGGCATTGAAAACGCTACCTCTGCCCCCTCATCTTCTTAGATTTAGGTATCTGGCAAATGCGTTCATCAAAGTAGCGAGTTTAACAAATAATTTAAAACAATAAGGACTCGCAAGTGTCTATGAAATAGCGAAAGGTCTTACATCTCTCATCATCTGTCTGTTTTGTGCGAGTCCCAAATAAACATTTTTCTTTCTTTCTTTCTTTACATAAAATCAAGTAGACCAAGGACTACACAATGCTCACTTAAAAATCATAGAAAAAAACAAGAATTTCTCTTATTTATTTCAGGACAGGACCGGTTGTTATGGCGTTACTTGGGGCCAGTCCAACAGTGGACGTCTTTCGACTGAGATGGTGACGATTTTGGCAATACTCTATTATCCAATGTAATCCAAATAAGTCGGATAATATCTTTTATCACTAAGCTAGCCGCCGCCCGCAGCTCTGCCCGCGTGATTGTCGATAATTATCAAAACGCATATACTCTAGGATAAAAAGTATCCTATGTGTGTTCCAGACGGTAATCTACATTTGTGCCAATTTTCATCAAGACCCTTTCAGCCGTTCTAACGTGATTTGGGGACAAACATCAATACATCAAAACTTTCGCATTTACAAGAAGGTAAGGTAGGTTTTAGTATAAATTTATTATAGTTTAGATAAACTAAAACCAAGCAAAGGCCTGAAATTTTAATTGAGATGAGACTTTGTCGTAGTCACTAATTTAAATTAGCATAAGTCTATCTTTGAAGTCGTGCAAAAGCGAGCTGATTTGAAATGTGGTTTGTATTTCTTATGCATTAAGATATACTATATTGAACAAGGTAGATAGGATTATTTATTATACACTGAAAGAATGAACTATATAGAATAGGTAAGGTAATCATAAAAACCGGCCAAGTGCGAGTCAGGCTCTCACACGAAGGGTTCCGTTTCATAAACAGAAAAAAAAACACGTTACTTGTATAGCCCTATTTTTAAGGTACAAAGAAAGAAGCCTAACATAAAATTAACAATTGGTACAAAAAAATAAGTAAGCACTCGTATATATCTATGGCAGTGTTCCGGAAAGCCCTTAATGAGAAGCTTTGAAACATTAGTTGGACGTCGTTTTCTTAGGCCACCCTTTAAGTACCCACACATGTTACCTATTTTTTATTGCCACTCGTATATTAAGCGCAATGTAAAGAGTCCAAGATAATCAAAACAATTACGCACAAGCACAGTCAAAAGGCACACAATAGGCTTTTCATTCTTCATGACATAAAACTTCAATTACAGGTAAACTAGCCATCAAATTCAAGTTTTTATTCAAAAAAGGTAAATCTCCTTAGGTCATTATCCTGCCATGGTCAATAATCTATTGTATATTCCTCAAAAGACAACGAAGTTCAAGGGTAAAGGCCTTTTGACTGACCTTGGAGTAGCGACATCTGTTGGAAATCGACGGAACCACGACGCGAGTACGACAACTGAACTATAATGCGCCATCTATTAGGCAAAGTTAAAGTTTTACAAATTAATTAAGTAATCGTGTAGTATTTTATTGTCTTGTTGAGCTTGATGGGGTGTCATAGTATAAAATAATTTTCTGTGGTACTATGGTGAGTGGTATAGCACAAAATTTTACAATAAATGTACGCCGGCTATATTCTACAATAACTTTTTTTGGAAAAAAAAAGCGATTACTTCATGACGGTTTGAAAATAAACTGCACGTACTAATTTTACTAAGGAAAGATGCTTCAATAATTCTTTAATGTCCTCAATTTCGAGTTCCCTAGGACAACATCCACTTCAAATTCTAACCAATAAGAAAATCTCAATCCTTATCAGATGTTACTATTAACCTTATCTAATAGAGACAAAAAATCAATACCTGTATTATGGCTATTTACTGCTTATCGGCCTGATAAGGTACATAATACTATATTGACATAGGAATACTTCGATAGCAGAGGCACTTCTGTAGATATGACAAAAGTCCCTTGCGACTTTTTTGGTTTAGTTTGAATGGTTAGATCTGATATCCACTTTAGGGGGATACCGCAGCAAAAAAATGCGTTGTAGGTGTTCCGATGTTACTGGTTTGTTAATAAAGACGCGAGATGATTTAACTGTCTAAAAATTTATACACAGTTCTGAAGAATTGTAAATTCTGTATAGAACTACTGAACAGTTTTCACGCTTTCAGCTGTAGTAAGAAAACCAAGCAATGCATACCCTCCATGTATCGTTTCAAACTTACATTTTGACGTATGTATGTATAAATCACAAGACATCATTATTGACCACTGCCTTTACACAACCATTTTTTTTTTGTATAAAACACTAATAATGCCCTTATTAAGTTATCAGCGGGTCCCAAACTAGACGCAACCTGTGTCTTGGTCACCAAGATGAAATAATTCCAAAAAAACCATGTGTTAGACTTGGCCTGCCAGCTACTTGGCAATTCATTACGAGAATAAAGCACAAACATAACAATAAAAAATAAAACTGACATCAATCAACAGAGTTAATTTTAAAAACAGCAGTTGGTGTGAGTAAATTGAAGTGTAAGTGAGGGTGTGAGTTTTTATAGGTGGACAACGAAGTAGATTTCCGGTATCCTCATAACTCCGGTACAGTAGCCATTTTTTGAAGTGAAAACTTCTTTAGCGGCGTTGTGCACTTTTTGTGATGGTTAAAAAATGGTAAACTCGCGTCAGGACACGTAACCTCATCGAAAATTCGTAAGACGTCAGGACACGTGACTTGATCGGAAATTCGTAAGACAGAGGGAGAGAAACACGCATTCAAGTTCACCCGTTGTTTTTTACTTTGGTTTTGGTCTCAGAGTACTCATTTCGTATGGTGATATTTTTGCTAACAGCATTAAACTCGAACGGGCAGAAACATCGAAAGACGGGTCGCAAATAAGGTTTTTGTTACTTGCCATAACCTCCCCGTAAGAACTACAAGAATGCTGGCAATTCCACATAAAATTGATGATTATTTTTATACCAGAAAGTAAAAAACTAGATACCTCATAAAGTACCCTTTATCTTTCTATGTAAATTACACGGCATAATAATTACTGACTGTTGGTCTTCTCCGTATAATGGGAAAAGTTTAGTATCATGTGTTAACAGGAAATTACAGGCATTAGCTATGGTTCAAGAAGTTACTAGCTCCTACCAGCGGTTTCGTTCGCGTGTTGCTATTCCACGAATTCGCACTAAGCGTTTCCGTACGTCTTATAATGCGCACAGTAAAGGAGTGGAACTCTCTACCAGCGCCTATCAAGTGTTTTCGAACACAGTCAACCCTAGTCTCTTCAAAGTTTGAGTGAACAGGGTTCTTCTGGGTAAGCTCACTCCATCGTCAACTTTGTCTCTGCTATCTCTGACTTAGACTAGAGTCAAAACAAACCCATAACAAAATTAAAAAAAAAATAAAGTCGGAAATTGTTCCCAGGGAATATGTTCCCGGGATAAGTAGCAAAGTAGTAATGTTGCTAGTACAGATTATATTCCATCTCTATGCCAAATTTCATCCAGTTCTGTTCAGCCGTTGTGGCGTGATTAAGTAACATACATCCATCAGGAGCTCGTGGCTAGACAATAACAGCCGCTCGGGTCGATCTTGAAGCTTAAGCAACGCTTGTCAAGGTTGGTCTGTGGACGGGTGACCATCTCAACATACCGAGTTTCCTCCGTGCCTCGAAAAGCACGTTAAGCCGTTGGTCCCGGCTGTCATTTGTAGATCTTGGCAGTCGTTACGGATAGTCAGAAGCCAGTAAATCTGACCCAGTCTTGCCATGAAGTACCGTGTTACCCAGTTAATGGGTTGTGGAGGTCTGGTAGGCAGCCGCTCCTCGTAAAATACTGGTATTCAGCTAAATCTGGCATGACTGGAAGCCGACCCCAATATAGTTGGGAAAAAGGTTAGGCAGATGATAATCCATCCATACCTTCGCATTTTTTAAATAGTGTAATGAAATAAAAGTAGTAAGTATGGAAACAAGTACGGAATTTGGCATAGAGATTTCCCAACCATGTTGGGGTCAGCTTCCAGTGTACCCGAATGCAGCTCACTACCAGTAGGTGCTTTTTATGGCGCGACAGCTTATCTGACCACAACCCAGTAACTGCGGATCTTAAAAGACCACTTTAGCAAAACCATATAAATTATAAATCATAATATTACCCACACAACAATCTGTTAAATTTCATTGTAATCTTTATCACTGACGCATTAGGTTCAAGGTTGATTGGGATAATTTGACAGTAACGGGTAGCGTGATAAGCTTTATGATTCTGCTAAAGTGGCCTTTTTGGAGCCCCTGGTTAATGCGACACTCTTTGGGAAAATTAGTCTCAATTTGTTCTGGCTTTTGACTACCCGTATTGACTGCCATAAGACAGACTAGTAATAGGGTTATATTGGTAACCCTTTGGGTACGGAACCCTAAAAAACAGCTGTTAACACATCGTCTTATTATATTACACACTTCGTAAGGTGAACCCGCATGACAAGTAAAGTCATTAATCACTTGTATCAGCATTATGTTACTGCAATGGAGTTGTCATTCAATTGTGTCGCAACGTCGACTCTTGCGCAGTTAGTGAACAATACTGGTGATGCAGACAGCCGAGTTAGAGCCGAGCAAGCCATTAGGTACTTCGGTAGCTAAACTATTTATTTATTAAAACTTTATGCACCAGTAAAAACACTAAAACTGACTTAATGCCTTAGGCATTTTCTTCCAGTCGACCTTAGGGTGGTCTTCTTCTCTTCTTATCGTGTAGGTAGTAAGGTCTAACGACCACACACACCCTAGTGTCACAGTCTTTAAACTGCCTCAAGGGCCTCTGACATGGTTTATTTCACGACCGCCATTTGGCGTCCATTACCACCGACTTATAAGCACGGAAACATCTTTACACAGAGAGGAAAAAACAATATAATCAAACAACAACAACTGCTGCTGCTTTTAATTTTTATTTAAATGTGACTATTCTGGACTAGTCTAAAACAAAAAGGGATAGTGCTATACGTCTTATATAGCTATATCTCCCTCTATCATTGGAAACACGATGGTTTTAAGATGCCATTATAGAACCCAGACGTCAAATATGAGCAATGTCAAAATTTTTACGCTTGATGATAATTATAATAGAAAACTTCCCAAAAAATGTCTTGTAATAAAATGAATTATAAATTGCAAAAAGCCCCATAACGTTGACAAAAACGTTTTGGATTTAAATCAAAATTAAATTGGTAAGTACTTAATATTCAAACATAAAATGCAATTAATTCTATCGGTACCCTTTAAAAATTGCGGTACATCAAGAACTGTCACTTAGACGGTCAGATCCTTTAACATGTGTACATTAGTATGGTACAAGAAACTATAAGTATCTTACCACGAATTATTTACTAATCCAAGCAAATTAGAACACAAACACCTCAACATTAATTTGTAACATAAACAATATCAAAATACGGACCTTAATACACGAACATAATAACGTTTTACCATCGCACGACCATCGTTCTCACAATACCCCCAATGATTAATGAAGTCGGCCATTTCTGGGAAGCTTTCTAATTTATCCATAACGCTGACTTTTTGATGCGAGCTCGTAAAATACGGACTAACAACGTTCGCTAGCTAAGTGAGCAATTTCACAAGATACATCAGTGAAACTGTAGTGAGTTAAATTTTGGGATTTCATCAGGAAGATAAATTGGTTTACTTGGATCAAAGCTGTATGAAAGGATAGACATTTTCGATGCCGTAACGTAATTTTGAATGGCATAACATTTCGTTAACGTAAGTGAATTTTTAATGTGAAAAACTATAAACCCGTAATATTTTGGTTTAATTTTATGGGACACTAGTTGACCAACGTTGACCAAACGCAACTTCGTTTGCGTCACAATTTTCATCACAGCACCGCTTCTGTTGGTTTTAGCTTGATGATACTCGTATATAGCCTATAGTCTTCCTCAATAAATGGACTATCTAACACTGAAAGAATTTTTTAAATCGGATCAGTAGTTCCTGATATTAGCGCGTTCAAGCAAACAAAAAAAAACAACAAACTCTTCAGCTTTATTTGTATATTAGTACCAGTTGACCTGCGCAACTTCGTCTGCGTCACAATTTTCATTACTGCTCCGCTCCTAATTAGTCTTAGCGTGATGATATATAGCCTTCCTCGATAAATAGGCTATCTAACACTGAAATAATTTTTCAAATCGGACCTGTAGTTCCTAAGATTAGCGCGTTCAAGTAAACAAACAAACTCTTCAGCTTTATAATTATATTAGTACCAGTTGACCCATGCAAATTCGTCTGCGTCACAATTTTCATTACTGCTCCGCTCCGATTAGTCTTAGCGTGATGATATAAAACTACAACCCCGTAATATTTTGGTTTAATTTTATGGGACACAAATTGACCCGCGCAACTTCATTTGCGTCACAATTTTCATCACTGCTCCGCTTCTGTTGGTCTTAGCTTGATAATATATAGCCTATAGCCTTCCTCGATAAATTTTAACGGGCTATCTAACACTGAAATAATTTTTCAATTCGGACCAGTAGTTTCTGAGATTAGCGCGTTCAAGTAAACCAAAAAACAAACTCTTCAGCTTTATATACTAGTATAGATAGATACACCACATATATCAATCAAAAATATTAATATAGTCCCTAATTCAAATAAATATCATGTGTAATACGAGTAATGTAGCTTTAGTAAAATTTTACGTTACATGACTATGCGTTAAAAATATTCGTGCTAGGCCCTCTGGTCATTGATTCTGTAGGTTCAATTTTCTCTTTACATCCATTTAAGGTGAATGCTCCAGGGTAGCCCGCGAAATTCAAATATTTTCATGTTTTTTGCAATTTGCCGGTCAGTGTGAAGCTGTATGTGGACCAAATGCGATCCGCGACCGTAACGCGTATTTATCTAAAGAATTATAACCATTTTAATCATCAATATAGCCCTCTAAGTTCATGTAGTTCGAAAGAATGATTATTTCTGAAATATTCATACATACAGCTTCACACTGACCGGCAAATTGCAAAAAACATAAAAATATTTGAATTTCGCGGGCTACCCTGGAGCATCGACCTTAAGTAATAGAATACTTAGCAGTTTTAATTAATCTGTGGTTGGGGCCGGGACTTGCAACTGAAATTAGGCAAATGGGGCTGAATACACACCGATATGGAGCAGATGATCGATGATCTTTGATAGTCAATCTACTAGCTTCTGACTACTCGCGACTTGATAAATATTCGTATGACGTGGGGTTCGTCATGTTATCTAATAAAATTGGGAGAATGTAGTCTCATTATCGAACTCGAACTCTACGACCTCATCCCACCGGCCCCCTTCTACCATCGGACATCCAGACGCACTGCATCTACCATCCCTACCTTGTGACTATTCCACCAATTCGCACTAAGCGTTTTCAAACGTCTTTTATAATGCGCACAGCAAAGGAGTGGAACTCTCTGCCTGCGTCTGTGTTTCCAACAGCTTACAAACCTAATCTCTTCAAAGTTAGAGTGAACAGGCTCCTTCTGGGTAGGCTCGCTACATCGTAGACTTTGTGTCTGTCATCTCTGACATAGACTAAAGTCAAGAGCAAACCCATTACAAGAAAAAAAAAAGAGAAATTTGGAAGGAGTTCATACCTTTTTTATAAGCAGGGAATATCATCAAATGACTCCTTCCAAATTCTCTCCTTTTACTGTCTAAAACCTTTTCGTATTCCTCTTTATGTCCTTTTGCGTTCCACGGCTGTGGTGACTCTTTCGAACAAATTTCGAAAAAGCAAAAAAGAGTTCATACCTGGCAGGTATCCAATCAATTTATATGCAGTTGATGCTCATAAGACCAGTATGTTCAAAGGTGTATTTACCTGTAACAAATAAAGAGATTCATAAATATTGTAGCTCTTTATCATAATAATAACAGATCACAGAACAACACACAACAGAACACAACACAACACAACACACCACATACACACACACACACACATACACACACACAACACAAACAACAGATCACAGAACAGATTGGCTTGGATGAACACTGTACAATAAACTCTATTGTATAAACATAGCATTCTTATCCAAAAACTGTCTGTGCATTTTAAACAGACTCAAAAAAGAATTGTAGGTTCCGTACCATAAACCGAAAAAAACAACTTTATTTTATGAGAACCCCCTTCAATTTTTAATATTAGCAATAGAAATACACAACCTGATGAAAATTACAACTGTTGTCCTATTACGGTTCTTGAGATGTAGCCCCTTGACAAACAGACGGACGGACTAACGAATAGACGGACAGAAGGACGACAGCGGAGGCTTAGTAATAGGATTCTGTTGGTTACCTTTTGGGTACGGAACCCTAAAAAAAAAACGAAAAACTTGGTACACGACTGACATAATATTCTTCCGGAAAAACAGTTTATTTGCATATATGAAGCAAAAAAGGCGACTGTGTATTTTTCTTGATTTTCTCGCTGAGGAAACATAGCTAGGCATTTGCCTATAATGCATGTAAAATGTGTTTTTATACAAACAACTTCGCGCTGGCGGTCCCAACTTATGACAGAACATAAAAATAAAGAGGCATTTACATAAGGGAAATATGCACACCTACTAAGGAAAGTGTTTGAGGATAAACTACCCTATTGTGGCAGAGTAAAGTTTATTTTCATTTGATTTGGAGCGAGATGGAAAATTAATTTAAAACATGACGGGACTAGATGAGACGCAAAGTGCATTTTTTTTTTTTAAACAGGTTTTTTTTCGGTCTGTATACGCAAGAATATGCGTGTATTTCTTATAGTTTGTCTTTAAAAGGAGACCAAAGCTTTTTGCACGGTGACTGGTATTTGTCATCATCATCATCATCATCAGCTTATAGCTGCAGTCCACTGCTGGACATAGGCTTCTCCTAGTGCACGCCATTCAGCTCGATTTTACTGGTTGTATTAAAAGGAGTTAATTTATGTTACGATCTACAAAACAATAAAACCTCGATTTAGAAGAATGAAACACTGGAAACTCTCCAACCCCAAAAGGGGGCACACAGGGGCCATTTTTTTTACTGCGTGTTCCTTCACGTGGAATATTTCACATCTCACAGGAATATTATAATTATTTTATTTGTGTGTTTCTATTATTAAAAGAATTTTCTTAATCGGATCAGTATCGGTAAAACGGGGTAAATAAAATCCAGGAAAGGGGTAAATTGAAAAGGTTTTAGTCAGTAAGAGTCTGACACTCTCTTCTGCTTCATCCAGAGCGGGAAGAGTCATTTGATGATTTCCGATCCTTAAAAAAAAGGTTGAATGGAAACAAAGTTTGAATGGTAATTTCACTTGAACGCCACGTGATTGATTAAAAAAAAAAACATCTTTTAAAACTAATATTGATTAAAAAATTGGAGTCCTTAAATACTGCAAGCAGAACTTAAATAAAGTGAAAATCCTCTTCCAATTTTATTTCAGTTCACCCCTTTTTATTTTTAGGATTGGAAATCATCAAATGACTTCTCCCGCTCTGGGCGAAGCAGAAGAGAGTGTCAGACTCTTACTGACTAAAACCCATCCGTGTTCCTCCTAGTGCATTTTTCGTTCCAGGGCCGCGGTGACCCTTTCGAACAAATTCCACAACCCTGGCAGACATTGGCCTTAGCGGACCACTTCTATGCTGACATCTCTTTGAGGCGCGCGTGGATTCACCCCTGTTTTCCACATTTGTATTTCTAGAGATCACCTCCTTTTTTTTATGGATGGGAAATCATCAAATGACTCCTCCCGCTCTGGGTGAAGCAGGAGGAAGTGTCATACTCATACTGACTAAAACCCATCCGTGTTCCTCCTAGAGCCCTTTGCGTTCCAGGGCTACGGTACCTCTTTCGAACAAAGTCCGCAGCACTAGCAGGCATTGGCACTAGCGGGCCCCGTCTTCTTTGCTGACAGTTCGTTGAGGCGCGCGTGGACCACAACGCGCCGTCGATCCGGTCCTGGTTCTGATCAGACGGCGAGCCACCCAATGCTCGACGTCCGCAGGCCCGCGCCTACGGTGGCCGAGAATCGCCCTGCGACTCCCGACGCCCGGGGCGTCTTCTTCTGTTGCGGCGGCTGGGGCGTGAGGTTTGCCGCTCTGACACGCGTTCGGCTTCCTCCTTTGCTTGCATTACTGCTTCGCAGAAGGAGGTGACCGCTTCCCATGTCTCCTCACTCCGGACCATGGCCTGAACCAGATGTATTTTTCTTCCTTTTAATAATTAATAAATTTTTGATGTATTTTTCTTCCTTTTAATAATTAATTTACGATATTGCATTTTCATGTTATAGTTATGTTATTTTTATTATTATTCGAATGTTATAACTAACTTTATATTAAAATCAAACTAACAAAATGTTTTATTAAAATAATTAATTTTGTAATTTAAACCGTTTACTGTATATGTGGTGTTAGCCTTTAAGTGATTGTTACACTTGTAAATGTTTCTTTGTCAATTGTAATGTATTCTTTTATGTGTAAACAATTGTTGGCTAACCTAATAAATAAATAAATAAATAAACCAGGGCCGGACGTGGATTCACCCCTTTTTTTTTTTAGGATGGGAAATCATCAAATGACTTCTCCCGCTCTGGGTACAGCAGGAGGGAGTGTCAGACTCTTACTGACTAAAACCCATCCGTGTTTCTCCTAGTGCCCTTTGAGTTCCAGGGTACGGTGCCTCTTTCGAACGTAGTCCGCAGCCCCAGCAGGCACTGGCCCTAGTGGGCCCCGTCTTCCGTGCTGACACGTCCTTGAGGCGCGTTGGGATCGCAGCGCGCCGCCGACCCGGGCCTGGTTCTGATCAGACGGCGAGCCACCCAATGCTCGCCGTCCGCAGGTCTGCAGGTAGGCAGTGGAGGGTCTCTTCTTACTCCCGGCCTTGGTAGGTGGAGCGCAGGCCTTGCCCCCAGCCCAGTGATCGGCCGGCTTGCCAGCTGCCGCACATATGACGCAGTGCGGCGTGGCGTTACAAGAGCCGGCCCTATGACCGGGCTGACCACAACGGAAACAACGATCGCTGTAGTCCACTTCCGAGGTACACTGAGCTCCGACGTGGTTGCCCACTAGGCAACGGAAGCACCTCAGAGGTCTGGGTTCCAGCAGTTTGACCTGCGCAGAAACCCAACCGACCAGGAGCCTTCGGCCCTCCGATATTTTCTTGGCCGCCGTCACAGGGCAGCTCACCACGACGGTTTGCATGCCCGTGTGGTCAGGACGTATAGTGCCTGCCTTCACCTGCTCAGCCGAGCACTCCCCAGTCCTGACGATGGCGGCCACAACCTCTTCTTCCGTGGTGGAGTCGTCCAGGCCCAAGATGCGCAACTCAACACACTTGGTGGGCCTGTACACTCGGACCTCATCCGCATTTAAGGACGCCCTGAGCCTTTCGGCTAGAGCGTCAGCGATCGAGCCGCTAGCTGCACCGGGGATCTCCAACATCCGAGCCCCGGTCATTGTCATCTTGAACCGAAGGCCTCCAGTGATTCCGAGCTCCTTCAGGTCCACCGTCTCCTTTGCCTTCGTGATGACGTCACGGTAAGTCGTACCCCTCTTCTCCGCGTCCGGCTGTAGTGTGACCACCACAGCAGCGGTCTCCGGAGTGCGGAGCATAGCCGCGATGCTTCTCGCTTTGTGTTGCCGCTTCCTCTGTCGTTTTCTAGCCGCTCTGGCTGCCTTTGCTGTCTTCTTTTTCTCCCCGGCCACTTGCCATCCGGCTTCAGCCGCAGGAGAATTTGAAGGCGGGGTTTTGGAAGTCAGGGCTGGCTTTTGAACCTTCGCCGCTTGTGCCTGTGCAGCCGCTCCGCCCTTTTTCTGCCTAGCCGGTGCCGAAGGAGTCGGCCCGGCTCCTCGGTTGGCCTGGCCTGAGGACTCCGGATAGGCAGCCACGGCGGCTGCGTACGAGGCCACCTTCTTCTGGCCCGAGGCCTTCTGGCTCGCTGCTAGCGGAGGGCGCAACACGATGCCCTCCAGGGTGGAGAATCGTTCCTGGAACCGCTCCTGGAAGGCAACCAGCTCTTGTCGGACCAGGTTCAACAAGTTGTCCTCCGCAGGCACAGGCTGGCTTTGCCTGCGCTTGCGCCCCCCTTCAGGTACCTCCTTGGAGCCGTCTCCTCGGAGCTTGGCCAGGTCTGCTTGGAGCTTCTCGTTCTTCTTTCGGAGAAGCTCCGTGGCAGCCGCCAGGCGGGTGACCTCCGCCCGCAGCTTGGACATTTCGTCCGACGGAGACCCGCAACGGTTGGCTTTCGCTGCCGCCAAAATGGAGGCCGAGGCCGTACTTATAGCCTTGTCTTTGGAAGCCTTCGACCTCTTCTTGGCCACCTCACGGATCGCGGCCTCCACGACCTCCGCAAACCTGGCCTGACGCTCCAGATTGGAGCCGCCATCGGTGTCCGGCTCACCGCCGGAAGATTCCGAAGGGAGAGCCCTCCGACCGGTCGCTCCAGGGTGGCATGCCTCCTCGGCGAGTCTTGCGGCTCGCTGGGCGGCCTCTTGGGAGGCGAGCCCCCTCCCCCTGCCCCCTTCTCGGCCGTTTCCCCTCCTACTGGTGGGGATTTTTCGGGGCGAGGCCACTTCTCCGTTAGAGGTCGACCCCTGGTCGTCCTCCGGTCTGGGCCGCTTACGGAGGAACTTAGAGTTCTCCGCAGCAGCCCCCACTCTCTCGTCTCTAGAGCTCGCCGAGCTGATGCCTGACGCAGAGTCAGAATCTGACCCCGCATCTCCTCGACGCTCAAGCAAGCCCTTCCTCCAAAGTTTGGAAGGAGTCTCCACGCTGCGCTCGCTCGACACCTTCTCGGGCGTTTCTAAATTAAAACTGATCAGTTCCTTAAAGGATACTGATCGGGAGCCTCCTCGGCTCCTGCTGCCACTGGCAATCGGTAGACATACGTTGCCCCCCCCAGAATACGAGGGGCATGACGCCTCCAAAGGAGGCGTGGCGGATTCTCCAGCTGCTGAGCAGCTGGTACCGCCCTGGGGTAATGTTTTTTCGTCTCTCCTTTCCATGATGTGTTCCTTTTAAAGGGTGTGGTCCCCATCTTCTCCCTTCTCTCTCCTACCTTCTCCTTTCCTTCTTGCTTGCTCACTGCCCTCAAAGTCACGTCTGATAACCAGACGCGTACCAGAGAACAGTGAGCAAGATTCCTTCCTATGAAACGCACACTGTCCGAAAACCCGAGCACAACAGCTCGGGTTTTCGGACGGCGTACCCCTCTCGTGTCCCTCTTTGTCTGGTCTCTCACTTGAACCTTTCCGGCATGAGTAACTCTACCGGCAGAGCTCCAAGATCATTGAGACACACAAGCCCCACCACGACGGCAACGTGGGAACACCCTCGGTGGGGACGTGGATTCACCCCTGCGTTCCACAGTTGTTTTCTAGAAATCACCTCCTACGAAGTAGCAAAAATATAATCTTATTTTAGTATGTATTACATTCAATGAATGCTTTAAAATACAAACCGAGAGGCCAATGGAAAATTCCGTCAGCCACTCGGTTTGTAATATAATAATCCATCATAATAAATGTCAAAATGACATGACTGAATGACACTTAAATGCGTTTAAACTAATGTTTAATAATTGATGCAGTAAAGTATAACTACTACTACTTGTTAATTCTCAAGTAACAAATTTTACTGCATATTAACGTTGTAAATTATTAATGACAAACCAGGGGCCCCCACTCTCTCGTCTCTAGAGCTCGCCGAGCTGATGCCTGACGCAGAGTCAGAATCTGACCCCGCATCTCCTCGACGCTCAAGCGAGCCCTTCCTCCAAAGTTTGGAAGGAGTCTCCACGCTGCGCTCGCTCGACACCTTCTCGGGCGTTTCTAAATTAAAACTGATCAGTTCCTTAAAGGATACTGATCGGGAGCCTCCTCGGCTCCTGCTGCCACTGGCAATCGGTAGACATACGTTGCCCCCCCCAGAATACGAGGGGCATGACGCCTCCAAAGGAGGCGTGGCGGATTCTCTAGCTGCTGAGCAGCTGGTACCGCCCTGGGGTAATGTTTTTTCGTCTGTCCTTTCCATGATGTGTTCCTTTTAAAGGGTGTGGTCCCCATCTTCTCCCTTCTCTCTCCTACCTTCTCCTTTCCTTCTTGCTTGCTCACTGCCCTCAAAGTCACGTCTGATAACCAGACGCGTACCAGAGAACAGTGAGCAAGATTCCTTCCTATGAAACGCACACTGTCCGAAAACCCGAGCACAACAGCTCGGGTTTTCGGACGGCGTACCCCTCTCGTGTCCCTCTTTGTCTGGTCTCTCACTTGAACCTTTCCGGCATGAGTAACTCTACCGGCAGAGCTCCAAGATCATTGAGACACACAAGCCCCACCACGACGGCAACGTGGGAACACCCTCGGTGGGGACGTGGATTCACCCCTGCGTTCCACAGTTGTTTTCTAGAAATCACCTCCTACGAAGTAGCAAAAATATAATCTTATTTTAGTATGTATTACATTCAATGAATGCTTTAAAATACAAACCGAGAGGCCAATGGAAAATTCCGTCAGCCACTCGGTTTGTAATATAATAATCCATCATAATAAATGTCAAAATGACATGACTGAATGACACTTAAATGCGTTTAAACTAATGTTTAATAATTGATGCAGTAAAGTATAACTACTACTACTTGTTAATTCTCAAGTAACAAATTTTACTGCATATTAACGTTGTAAATTATTAATGACAAACCAGGGGCAATAGTATTACATGTGAATACCATCGTGATTTCGTTGCAAGAAAGGGATAGAGCTATTGGTCGTGTATAGCTCCATCTCTCTCTTTCTCAACGAAGTCATGATGTTAAAGTAGGAGGTTCAGCCTCCTGCTTTCTCGTGCCAAGGGGCATATACATGAGTATTAACATATAATTGTGGGTAATAAAGTAAATTGTAGTTCATGAAATTGAATTTTGCAGTACTTCACAAAGGTCATCACTTTTAATTAAGAGCTGTTTTACTAGTGGCTTCATTATATGTTAAAAAAATATGCCGTTTGAGTATATTACAGCTTTGAAAACTGTAATAGACCTTGAATATGGCCACAGGCTAATTACGTTCATCCGTTGAGATATGCTTGACTATCCTTATCCGAATTACGAGTAATATGATAAATGCTTATGTTTGTTTGTTACGCTTTGACGCCTAAATCACTGAACCGATTTTGACGAATTTTGGCAAAGAGATACCTAGGAGCCTGGAGACGGCTATAGGCTTATTTAACGCAGGCAAAACCTAGTCATCATCTGCCTAGCCTTTTTCCAACTATATTGAGGTAGGCTTCCAGTTAAACCAGATACAGCTGAATACTAGTATTTTACGTGGACCGGCTGTTAACCAGACCTCCACAACCCATTAACTGGGTAACACGGTAATTCTTGGCAAAACTAGAGTCCGATTTACTGGCTTCTGACAACCCGTAACGACTGCCAAAGATCTACAAATGACAGCCGCGATCAACAGCTTAACGTGCTTTCCGAAGCACGGAGGAAACTCAGTATGTTAAGATGGTCACCCATCCACAGACAACCTTGGCAAGCATGGTTAACCTTGAAGATCGACCCGTGCGGTTGTTATTATTTAGCCATGAGCTCCTCTGCAGCAAAAGCACTGTAAAATAAGTTAGGTGCGAATTAACAAAAATTAGGTAGATATAAATGATAAATAAATAATGACATTTAAATATATATCTAGTATACATGTTAGTGTTTTTATGAGTGGGCGGACAGATAAGTCAGTAACCTTGCATTAATAAAACTCAGCATCACAGTGACGCGAGATCGACATGCTAGATAACAGTTCCAAGTAATACCTAATTGTCAAAACATTATCAAAATGACGTTCTCATGCCGATTGGTATCTTTCCGGGAAAAGTGCGTAAAATGGAGAGTCGTAAACGTAGGTACTAAAATAAAGGTAGCGACTATACAAACTAAACAGTTTTTGGGAATGTTTCATGATTTTGAAGGCAAAAAAACAAATATTTAAAATAATATATTTCAAAGTACTAAACCCACGTTACTATATATAAATAAGAAAAAAGATTCAGAAGAATTTTATTGAAAACCTCTATTCTCTCTCTCATTTGTTACTTGTCGCCAGTTTACTATTGATAGGCACGCGTTTGACCACTATCTCACCTGATGGTAAGCGATGATGTGGTCGAAGATGGAGCACGCTTGCCTAGGAGTAACCTATTCAGTCTTGACTTAAAGACTTCCAGGTTGTGGCTATCAGGAAACACAGACTCCGGCAGGGAATTCCACTCTTTAGCTGTACGCACTATGAATGTGTTCTCAAAACGTTTTTTGCGTGTGGGTGAGATGTCCATCATGTACCGGTGGCGCATCATCGTTCGTCTTGAGGTCTGATGATGGAAAGGGCTTGGCGGAATTTAATTATGCAATTCCCTCGCACATTCACCAAAATGCAACCGGTAGAAAACCGACAGGCTAGCAACTCGTCGATGGTCAAGATTTTGGAGCTTCGTCGCGACGACCCTCCCATTGCCGATGTTCCTCTTGGCTTGTTTCTCAATTGCCTCAAGGGCATCAAGCTGGTATCTGGCAGATCCATCCCAAAGATGAGAGCTGTATTCCATACACGATCGAACCTGCGCTTGATAGAGTTTGAGCAGCTATTCCGGCGTGAAGTACCGTTTCACCTTTGCTAAGATCCCCAACTTCTTTGCAGCCACTTGAGCTTTTGGCTCTATGAAAGGTCCAAAATTGAGAGTAGATGTTAATGTAACCCCAAGAAGCTCAAGTTGGTCGGTAATCGGCACGGTTGCACCACGGAAAGATAGAGCTGGGTGGAATTGGCTCCTTTTGGCGGAAAATAGATACGCTTGGGTCTTAGCAGCATTGAACTTGACAACATTGGCATCACCTCATTCAGAGACAGTCTGTAAGGACACATTCAATCGCTCAACCAGGCTATGGTTGAGCGTGATCCCGGAGAGACCGGATCTGCGATCCACCAGCTCGTGCGTCGGACACATCTTTTACTAAATACCTAGGAACCAGTTCTCTATTAAAAGTTGTCCCTCCTAGACACCTTGTTAGGTTTATAGTTTATTCTGCTACACCATGTATACAACGCGTAATACCTGAAAAAGGATCATAGTTACTCATCAAAATGATTTTTTTTACCTTTGATAGGCACGCGTTTGACCACTATCTCACCTGATGGTAAGCGATGATGTGGTCGAAGATGGAGCACGCTTGCCTAGAAGTAACCTATTCACTCTTGACTTAAAGACTCCCAGGTTGTAGCTATTAGGAAACACAGGCTCTGGCATGGAATTCCACTCCTTAGCTGTACGCACTATGAATGTATGTGTGTATGGGGAGATTCGATTTTCTTTTTCGCAATTTCAGTTTTGGTTCCATTGTAAAAGTTGACCATAATGGTACAATAAATAACCCCTTTCTTAGTTCTGAATTAATTTTTTTCACGTCTTATACTCATTTAAGAATTTTTCATTATTATTTGCAACAAAAATCTTAGATAACTTCATTACAAAAAGCCGTTGCACCCGCAGTCCAAAAGTGAACGTCCCCTTTTCCCAAAGGTCTAGTAAATCACATTACATCGCCGGACTTTCGACCAACGCGGAACATAGACAACTATGGAAGATCACGACTTGGTCACAGGTCAATCCGAATCACGATGTCGTCTACCTCATCTGACAAACCAATTTCAACTCTATAGCCTTAACAAAAAGGTACATTATAAACAGGGTGGTGTGTCAATACGAAAGTTAAGAAAGTACTGTGTTATAATTAGTTAGTATTTGGATTAGAGTATAGAATCAGTTGGTTCTTCAATGGAATAACCTAAGGGGTTATATGTTGAAGGAACCGACAAAAAAGCTTAGAACAACTGAGAGGTTTATTCTGATTTTTTTTGAAAATATTTACGGAATGTTAATACGAGTATGTAGTGACATGGTTGTTATTTTTTTAACCAAGCCCCAAAATAAACATGACAATTTAAACTTTTTTGCAACTAACGCTTCAGAAACCTTTCAGAGATACAAGATATAGCGTTAATCTAACTACAACATTTAAGGTTCATGAGATAAAGCCAGCTGACAGACAGATAGAGAGAAGAACAGATTGTGAAAGCGTTGTAATAAACTTCTATTGGGTACCCTTTAAGAAACGAATCCTAAAAACGGTAATTACGGAAATATTCCTCAGAATACTTTTACAGATTTATATATGACAAAGCTAAATCATGTTATACAAACGTTTCTACCTTACATAATCAAATTAACCGACAAAGTGAAACAAAGTCGAATGATGAACAAAGGATCTTTGCAACAAGAATGTATTGTTTCACAAAGAAAGGCGTAGCTATCGCCAGCGTAATGATATGCAAACTGATGTCGCGCCAACCTTATTCTTTGTAAAACTCTTTCCGTATAACTATTCTGTACTTTTTTTAAATTGCTGGAATAATAATTTTGTATTAACGGTTACCTCGATTTTGTAGTGCTTCGGGCATTTTTGCCGACGCGGGGACTTTAATGCTACAATGCGCAAAAAGTCTGCCTAATTCGTAGAGTTCGAGGTAGTGGTGACGGGATCCTTAAGATGATTGCGGATCGACCAGTATCGCCAGTGGTGGGAAGGCTCATCAGGCTACATGTCTTCTGATGAATGTATTTATTATTTATTTATTAAAACTTAATGCACTAGTAAAAATACTGTACAAAGGCGGACTTAATGCCTTAGGCATTTTCTACCAGTCGATTTTAGGATGGTGCAGAGACAACACGGCAGGTGCAACTTAAAGGAAATACAAACGGAGAGGAAAGCTAAATCCGGTTTGACTAAAAGCCGACCCCAATATAGTTGGGAAAAGGCTAGGCAGATGATGATACAAAAAAAAATAACGACGTTTAGAAAAAAACGAATTAACGCGGTGATGTAATGCTTAATCTGATTTTTTTTCTATTTGTTATTTATTTATAATATTTTGTTTCAATTTAATTGGATAGACTTATAGTTTATTTCAATTTATTTTACTTTATTTATTTGCATTAGTCAATCAACTACATTTAATTTTAATTCATTTTAAATGTGGACTAACAACATAAATTACTAAGTACTAACATTAGTCTTAAGATAAATCAAAGTGTTAGGTACCAACAAAATATGGACGTCAACTAGTTTCAAATAAACATTTATTTTTATTTTTTATTATTAAAGTGATAAAAGAAATTATGTTTATTCGGGATTCGCACAGGAGAAATAACAAAATAAAATAAATAAGTAACTAACTTAGTAACAAAAGAGAAGAACGTGGTTAAATGAAATTTAGGCACAGACGAATTCAAAAGGTTTCTAAAAACATTTACTTTGAAATATTCCGAACTGTGAACACTGAAGAGTACATTACTTATAATGTTGAGTTTAACTGTAATTAATTCAACAGTACTAACATACTAATAGATACAGGTTCTCAATTTTAACAAAAACGTCCAATATTTTTCCATGAAAGATTCACGTAACAACTAACAGCAGGTACAATCATACCTTTTTTAACAAAAAAAAAAAAAGATGCTCGCCAAATCTATTCGAGCAGGGGTAAAAACCGCAAAACCGCAGCGGTTCGCGTTTAAAAAAAGAGTAAATATTTTATGGGTCAAACATTGCAGAATAGCCCGGGCTCCTATTAGCAGCGTTGCTAGAGGGCTCTCGAGGCACTCGCCTATAATGAGGCAGCTATGTTCCTACTTGTTATGTGTGCCTGGTACCTCAGTGTATCAGTACTATCCCAGGTCCGATTCTACTAACATTTTCTAGTAGGAAAATAACTAACTTGACCTGCTTTTTGATGTTGTTTAGTCCGAAAATGCAAACAAATTTTGGTTAACGACTGCTTTTGTTTTAAGAGGCTCAAATAAATGTCGAGAACAAACATTGCAAAATACGAGTATCTCTGTAGTTTCTGAATTTAGAATTTGAAGTTGAAACTTCTCACACTCTAGTTTAGCATAAAAACTTATATTACCAATAGACGCACGCATACGCATCGCAGTTGCAAATTATAAAAAATATCTCTACTTCTTCTACATTTGACGAGTATTTGAAAATGGTTTACGCTGAGATGATATAAAAACCCCTAAAAAAACTTCAATATTTTTCTGTTTTCCTGGTACTTTTGAATCCTAACCGCTCACAAGTTTAGCGCCGGAAATATTTCGACATGTTACTGGTCACCTGGCACTTTTGAATCTTTAGCAGTCACAATTCTAGCGTTTCTAGCCCTTAAAATACTTCGACATGTTTCTAATCTCCTGGTACTTTTGAATCCTTACCGTTCACAATTCCAGCCCGGGAAATTCTTCGATATATTTCTGGTCTCCTGGTACATACATAATGAATCTTTAGCGTTCATTATTCCAACCCGTAAAAGTTTCGACATTTTGCTATTCTCTTGTTAAACGTACTTTACCATAGCATTGTCTGTATTTTCTTGTTCTGAAGTGTATCGCGAGGGCGCGACTTGATAAGTCAGGATGGACGAATGTAAGCAATTGCAGAATTAATTGAAATATTTTAATAGTAATTTAAGGAAATACGACAATTTAAAATAATATTTGAAATAAATTAACAAATACTTAATTAACATACACTAATTAACACGAAATTATGTACAAACGCGTATAAAAACAAAATTAATCATTGGGCATCAAAAAAATAATCCACATCGCTGTCAACAGCAAAAGTTCCCAGAACACAGCAATGCTGATTCTTTGGCCGAAAAAAAGCCCAGCCCTCTGGTCACGTGAACAGTCGTGCCAAGCCGTTGGGTTCTACAACAGCTGGCACCCCGGCGGTGACAAGAGCCCGACGGATAATGTCATTAATGCTGGCGTGCCGTGCTAACCGACCAGCGCTCCTACTGCAGGACAGGCCATGGTGTCCGAGGCGGTCGACTGCTTCACCGCATTGACACCGATGTGGAGCTCCGCTAGGAGCACCCAAACGCAGACACGTAGCGATCCGGAAAGTACTGTCACTCAGCAAAGTACCTATGTTGGGTGACGGTAGTGCCTGTAGCCAAAGACCCGACTCCTATTCACCCACAGCCAGCAGGCGGGCACGCTCCGCAGTATTGGTGGTCGTATTTATGAGGTTATTCCGTACCAATCTGCAGAGCGGCTCGTCCCATTGTCTTTGGGAGAACGGGTTATCGGGCAACGCCGTATTCGGGTAAGCCACTTTCCAGGCGTTCACTGCATCGGTCAAACAAGGCACTTCACAGTTAACCAATGCTGGAGTTAATATCCTTTTGGTTAACTTTTCAGTGCTGTTGACCGATGACAGGAACGCCGGTAGGCTTACACTAGAAATTTTGCGGATGCCGCCGAGCCCACCAAAGCGAATGGGTAGTGTGGCTTGCAGCCACGCTCGGTCATCTAGAGCCACATTTAAGATACTCGTAGATGTCAGTGTGTCTTGAATGATTTGATCGATTTTGTCCATTCTCTTGTTTGCCTATAATGTGCTATGTTGTTGATCTTGTCTTGTCTATGTTGTTGTGTTATTGTTGCTGTATGTGTCGGTGGTCTATTTTTCTGGCTTTCTTTTTATAAACTTGATTTAGAATTTGAAGTTGAAACTTTTCAAACAGTTTAGCATAAAAATTTATTTTACATTACCAAAAGGCGGTTCGCATCGCAGTTGCAAATTGTCAAAAATATCTCTACTTTTCGATGATAATGAGATCCCTAAAAAATCTTCGACATTTTTCTGTTTTCCTGGTACTTTTGAATCCTAACCGCTCACATTTTCAGCGCCGGAAATATTTCGACATGTTGACTGGTCACCTGGAACTTATGAATCTTTAGCACTCACAATTCAAGCATTTCTAGCCCCTAAAATACTTCGACATGTTTCTGATCTCCTGGTACTTTTGAATCCTAACCGTTCACAATTCCAGCCCCGGAAATGCTTTCGTATTTCTGGTCTCCTGGTACATAATGATTCTTTAGCGCTCATAATTCCAACCCGGAAAAGTTTCGACATTTTGCTATTCTCTTGTTTGCCTATAATGTGCTATGTTGTTGATCTTGTCTTGTCTATGTTGTTGTGTTATTGTTGCTGTGTGTGTTGGTGGTCTATTTTTCTGGCTTTCTTTTTATAAATTTGATAATCTATTGCACTATTGAAACTCCTCATAAAATAAAATAACCAATACGTTATAGTCTTCATAATAACTTCAAATTAAATGACTCATAAAATCACTTAAAACCGAATTTATTATGATAATATATTCATTAACCAAACAAATTAAACTGCCCAATATACAAAATGCATTATTCAAAAGTATAAAACTAAATTTTTGGTGAATAAAACTGAAAGTCGAATTAATAAAAAGTAGATTAATGCCCGATTCTATAAGTAGCACATTATGTGTATTATAACGTTAGTCCTAAAATAATCACTTTTGGTGAGTATTTTTAATATTGACTATATCAGGTATAGACCACAATTGCACCTGTTGTTAAGCGATGATGGGGTCGAGAGTGAAGTAACCAATTCACTCTTTACTTAAAGTCATCCAGTCTTTTACACATTAGGCAAATTGCTTTATTTTTAACTACAATCATTGATGAAGAAGACGTGGTAATTTCAGAAGAATGTGAGTACACGGTGAATGATAATAAAGAACAAATTCGCTTGCATTCAGAGAGAGAAGAGGGGATCCTGTTTGAATGCAAGCGTGTTAGTACTACTACATTAAAAGTAAAACGCCGAGCCTGCCTCAACACTACGTTGATAGGACAAGGGCATCGGACGAGTGGAGCGTGAGTGCAATCGTAGCCATAGACTAAGGTAATCATGTCATAGAGGGGACACCGAGGAGTTTTATGCCTACGGAAGATATGACGCACAGGTAAACTTTACTAGACGCGCCAATAGGTAACTATTTGTATTATGCTCATTGTAAGGTTGTTTCTAAGTCCTTTGGAGAAAGAACCATCAGGTGAGATGGTGGTCAAGCGCGTGCCTATTAATTGTAAAAAAAAAGTCAAATAGATGAAATAACTCACGTGATAATCATGTTTGGGATGGAATAAGCCTCCTTGAAAAGAATTTAGACTAAAGCCACTTTCTTGAAGATTCTTCACAGTTGCTCTGACTGGATATGTTGGTTACATTAATTAAATTAATAGTTTGTTCTCAACAGATTCCTGTTGAGGAAAACCATAACAGGAATATGAAATTCATTGTAATACAATGCAAGGACTCGGCATGTGGTCATGATTGACTGGAAATCAAATTAGAGTGCAAATCTTGAAGAAAACTGATTGATGGTTAACACGTTCGTGGACAGTACTATCTTACAGGTTGCAGCTACTGAGACACTACTTTTTTTCATACATTGCCCAGGGGCGTAGTGTCACAACGCATGGTTAAAAAACCATTATGATATGACAGAACGGATATAGGCGTAAACGTCGTAAGTAGTCAGCATCAGACCCAAAGTCACCATCATCAGCAAATGGGTCTTGACTCGATTCAGGGGTAGAAGCTGCATCAAATAGGTCTTGAAGTCGTTTTTGTTCTTTTTCGAACGAGTCTCGAGACGCCATCTGCAAAAATATTCGTTACAAATTTAGTACAACAAAATCGAACAATAGCGACATAAATATGTTGTTTACATAAGCAACTAGACTTGAATTAGTATATTCAGTATGCGTAAAACAATAAAATTACGTTGGAAACAAAATACTCACTTTCTAAACAACAATTGCGCGCGAAAACCTGCAGCGACACGCGGGATCACCGCAGCGGCGCAGTACTCGACTGATCGTATGCAAACATGGCGCCCACGGGCGTAGTGTGCGCGGGGAGAGGGGTATAAAAATATGAATGTGTGCGTGGAAGTACCTTCCTTTGACGATTTTTTGTAAATAATGCAGTGACAGTACAAAAGTCGTAATTATACCTGTGATGACAGTACAACATGCCGTTCCTTATGATAGTATGAAAAATCGGGCGTCGTGTGGCGTACTGATTTTATGCAAGTAATAACTGATACGTCGACAGGCGTACTGTCGTATCACTTTTAGCTATCTAGACGCCTGTGGTCGTTACTGTCCACGAACGTGTTAAAGAATTTCTAGTTTTTGTGCTGTGTAACAAGGCTGACATTATTTTCCTTGCTTGATTTGATTGCCGATAGCCAAAATGAGGAGCTCGTGGCTTGATAATAACGGCCGCATGGGTCGATCTTCAAGGATAAGCAACGCTTTCCAAGGTTGGTCTGTGGATGGGTGACCATCATAACATACCAAGTTTCCTCCGTGCCTCGGAAAGCACGTCAAGCCGTTGGATGTACAAATGACAGCCTCCCGACTGTCATTTGTACATCTTTGGCAGTCATTACGGATAGTCAGAAGCCAGTAAATCTGACTCCAGTCTTGCCATGAAGTACCGTGTTACCCAAGTAATGGGTTGTGGAGGTCTTGTAGGCAGCCGCTCCTCGTAAAATACTGGTACCTATTCAGTTAAATCCGGCTTGACTGGAAACCGAGCCCAATATAGTTGGGAAAAGGCTAGGCAGATGATGATGATTGCCGATAGCCAAAAATCAGGCAGCTCTTTTGTTCCTAAGTGTCACAAGTTATTTGGGATCCATACTTTACTATTAGTTGTTATTTTACTAGTAATTCAATTTGTAGATTTCTCCTTTCAAAAAAAAAACACCTTTTTTTTGGTATTCCCCTTATCCTTTGTTTAGCAATCCACATTCATACTCAAATACTTACCCAACGACGTTTTCCTTAAGCCTCTACATTACATTGCATCACTACTTACATACAGTTTGTGCTTGCATACTAAAAGATAATACAATCTTCCAGCAATGACTTCATTCCTGAACTATGTTACGCTCCCCATTGAACGAACGAATGTACGAGGCATTATCGGTCCTACCTCAACGTTATACTGATAGGGCAAGGCCATTCGCGAGCGAGTCGTGAATGCAACGGTATTCTGATATTACCACGATAAAGGGGTATTATGTGGGGCTGTGAAACACTGAATATGATCAATAAAGGTAGAGTTGTGGTATTTTTATGATATGTTTTAAGTTAAACTAAACTTAGATTTAATAGGTTACAAATAGTTTGTTTATTATGTTTTGGTTTGGTTTGGTTATAATATTGTGTCATTAAAATCGTACAAATAAATTCCGACATTTTCAACAAAACATCTGCCAATTATTTTTTTCATACGACACTTTCTATTTATTTTTAGAGTTCCGTACCCACTGAGTATCCAACGGAACCCTATTACTAAGACTCCGCTGTCCGTCCGTCCGTCCATCAGTAGGCTTTATCTCAAAAACCGTATTAGTTAGACAGTTCACAGAGTGTGTATTTCTATTGCCGCTATAACAACTACATAATAATAAAAATATGGTGGTACGGAACCCTTCGGACTCGCATTTGACCGACTTTTGATTGACCTGTGATTCTATGATACGTCGCATTCGAGTTTTGAGCTTTCTTCCATTTACTTATACCAAATAAGCATTAAGAAACAGCTTAACACTTCCAAAGAACAATAAAAAATAAGTAAGGATCTTATGATCCTTACGCACATTATCTCTAAGAAAACAACATTTTCTAGCCATACAAAGAACATTACAATCTTATCCTGGCCACATAACCGAAAACCATTATCCTCACAAAGTCATCGAATCGAAGTCCACAAAATAACCTACTTGGAGCATCTGTTATTAATCTCCTCTATGCGATTCTTGACCCCGCTCGTGACCAGAGAACATTGCACTGGGCTCAATTGGACGATGCGTGTAGGTATGTAATATACATGTACTTACATATCCATTCTTCGCAGTTCCGTATCTACGTGGGAGTTGGTCTATGTTATGTTGTATAGTGGCGAAATAATCGAGAATCTTAGTACTTAGTCGTGAGTTTAATTTTCTGCGTGCAACATTGATTGGTTACTATAATTGCGTGGTTTTGCTAGAATCCTTGAAGTATAATGTTAAGGATAATAGCGACATGATAGTAGAATTAGATTTCCTGGTTCTTCCATAGATATAAAATAACCATTGAAAAACGTTTTTTACAAAAAAAATATAACCGACTTCCATCAAGTTTTTAGTTTTGTATTTTCGTTTTTTAACACCGACTTCCGAAATTAAGGTTATTTTATAATTTGTAGTGTTTTTTTGGAAGTCGGTTATATTTTTTTGTAAAAAAATTTTTGTTTTTCACTTTTAAGTGGTGATTGATACTTGGACGACGTCTTCATCTACGCAGAAATTGAAAAAAGCAAAAATGCTCATAACATAAAAACTACTGAACCGACGTGAACCAAATTTTAACGGGACCAAATAGCAAGTATGCCGCATCGAACTAAAAAAAAAAAACACACAAATCGGATCAGAAATCTCGGAGTAATCGGTGTACATACATAAAAAAATACGCGCCGAATTGAGAACCTCCTCCTTTTTGGAAGTCGATTAAAATGATGATAAACTTGGAATTAAGGAACCAGTAATTTTTAAATAGTAGTAACAGTTTAAAATACTGTAAATAGTAAAAACAGATAATACAGTCTCTAGTCAAGATGGTTTCATAAGTATTAAAGTCGATGAGAAATCTTTACACAGTGAGCTTCAGACATCACTGTTAGATACTTTTTTAAATGTTTAAGTTTTAATTCGAGGTATCAGTACACATGATGCATTCGTTGCATCATGTGTACGTGTTGATGACGATCCTCACTATCTTCTAATATTATAATATAAATGTAAAAGTAAGTTTGTTACCCTTTTGCGCTTAAATCGCTGACCCGATCTTGATAAAACTAGGTTCAGAGATAGATGAGATCCTGCAGACTATTATAAGGATTTTTTTTTTTTGCGAAATCTGTTTTGACGCTAGCGAAGCCGTGCGTAAAATCTAGTGTGTCTCTATTATCCTTAGCAGTTCAGGCTTTAGGTACATTTTCAAAGCATATAAACAATATCAAAAGCTCTCACCCATCACTTTCCCCACTCGATTCCCGCTCAGATATAAATCTAGGTACTCGTACAGGTTTCAGAACAAAAACTTGCTAACATAAAGTACAATTTCTAGTTTTGTTTACGTCCGGGCAAGGATTGCACAACCGAGCTGCTCCCAATTGCACCAGTGAAACTTACGTACAGTCGGATAAATTTAACAGTAGGTTAAAAAGAATATGGTGAGAAATTGAATAATAATATAAATATTTTAGTTCAGCCTGATATGGAAGAAGAAGAAACAGAGAACCTAGGCAATGTAACATTCATCATTATTGATATTTATTACAAATTCAAAGCATTTTATTTCAAATAAACCATTCACAGGCACTTTTGAAACGTCAAGGTCGGTCAGTCAAAAACATGGAAGCTATTTGCACGTTCCAAAGCGTAGATCTCTATGGAGAAGAACGTGCAAGAAACTCCACTCCACTCCTACATGTAAGAGATTGGTCATGTGATATTTTGATAGTACTTCACAATCCCATACATTTTTGGATTTGTAGATAATTGATACAAGAATGACACTTTATATAAGGTCACAAGTATTTCACTTACAGTCAAAGATGTAGAGATCATCAAAGTCGTATATGAAATCGCTATTATAGGCTAGTTTCCACCATTAATAAAATGCAAATCTATTTAGTCTGTCAGTTAGCATAGCATAGCATCATCATCTGCCTAACCTTTTCCCAACTATATTGGGGTCGGCTTCCAGTCAAACCAGATTCAGCTATATACCAGTGTTTTACGCGGAGCGGCTGCCTACCAGACCTCCACAACCCTTTAACTGGGTAACACGGTCCTTCTTGGCAAGACTGGAGTCAGATTTACTGGCTTCTGACATCCCGTAACGACTGCCAAAGATTTACAAATGACAGCCGGGACCAACGGCTTAACGTGCTTTCCGAGGCACGAAGGAAACTCGTTATGTTGAGATGGTCACCCATCCATAGACCAACCTTGGCAAGCGTTGCTTAACCTTAAAGTGCGGCTGTTATCATTTAGCCACGAGCTCTTCATAGCATTTAGAGTATTGAAAAATAATAGACACGTATTTTTGTTTTAGTAAAAACATACGAGTATATGAGTATTGACAAAGATAAAACGCATCAAAACTCGGGAGTGGGGGCTCGTGACGTCAGAATGCACTAAAAATTATACCACGGCGTGACGTATTGAGAATTTTAAAAGCGTCGTATCTTCGCCAATTTTGGTTTACGGAACAAAAGAAAAAATACGTGTCGGATATTTTTTGGAAATCTATCTGACGAAGTAATTATATTTTTTTTGTCCACTACCCTGATATATTTCACAGAAATGATACAGTATCTGTACAAATACTTTCATAAATCAAAAGAAAACTAAAACGAAAGCTAAAAGTATTACAGAATTCAACCGAGTGTACTTACATTGTGCAACTTCTTCAAACCAATATTGGACAACAAAATTTAAGCTTCCCGTCTACCAATATAAAGGCTAGAATTTTATTTTTCATTCTGTACCCTTATGAGTTCCTTGCTTTGTGACTCACATTTTATTCTTTGGCTGTTTCTGTTGGCTTCCTTCTTTGTTCAAACCCTTTGTGTAACTTATTATTTGTTACTCATTGAAATAGATTATTTGTTTTTTGTTTTGTGATTGGTTCTAAAGCTATTTCTTTGCAGTGTTTTGTGTTGTGTGTTTAAGTGCGTGGTTTTTGGCTTTGATACTATAATTTTTTGCATTCTTTCATTTGCTCCATATGAGATTTGAACAGCTATCATACCACCTTACCACACTCTGAATTTCATAGCTGAGCTTACAAGCGTATCTACATTAATAAAATGATTTCATAAACTGTTTTCTTAGACAAAGAAAATCTTACTAGAAATCATCAATAGGGATGATACATGAGAAAAAAATTATGATTAAAAAAAAACTATTTAGTCCGTAACTTACATTATTGTATTGTGGTTTGTGACATCACTATTCGGTACAAAGCGTACTAAAATGTAACGTCGCATGGGCTTTCAACACATTGTATCGTCTTAATTCTTTATTTACCTGAAAAAAGAAAAAAATCGTGTCCAACATTTTTGGGAGATCTATCTAACGACTAATTAGATTTTTTTGTCATATTCCCTATACAATTCTACCTCAAAAGTAAGCGAGTTAAGCAAAAAGAGGACCTACAAGAAGAATTTATTGTAGCAAGTTCCTTTCCTTATAGTGCAGGAAATGCTTACCTAATCCGCAACATTAGAAATGATTATAATGGTTCAGTTTGCTTGCAGTGAGCTGACAACGACAACTGTTGTGAGCGACCCACGTGGCTTACTGCAGTTTCCTCACCAACCGGTTTACCCACACATATTGTGGTTGCAGTGTTGGCGGTAATAGTAAAACAGTATTCTACTCTAGATTTAGATTGTAATAATTGGTTTATCAATGTCTATTGTCTACTAAGGTTGAATACGCGTTGTATGCTGCTTAATAATATTATTGTATCATTGCACAGATTAAATATTTATCTCAACTATAACTACTCTTCATCCTTTTGAAATTGCTCTGGGTTTCAGCGAGATCATCTCGGTTACTGCATCAAATATTTAAAAAAAGGCTACCAACGATTAGCCCTACAGTTTTGTTATAAACTGTTTATAATGCCTGTGAAGAATTACCATAAAGTTGACTTGATTATGCGAGTCCGACTCGCACTTAGCCGGTTTTTCTAACTGTGCTGTATGCAATGACCATAATACTAATATCTGTCTCTCCGCTATCACTGACTCCACACCTTCTATTGCATAACCCTTACCGTTTGAACCCGCTATAATTACACTACAGTCATAGTCATTACGCAAGCATGGCCTAACTTCGCCCTATGTTTTGCAGTTACCATGGCTTCCCATGAGGTGATAACATAGAGTTTTTGACCTACTTCATTTATACTAATGGAATTGTTTCTAAGAATTGTTTTCATGCCGTATTGGATATATGCTTTCGCAGAATTTTGTGCTGTTCGTTGTTTTGTCGCCGTTTTAAGCCTAGTGTGGCTTAAAGCGGTAAGTGTGCTAAATTTGGGAGTGAGGTTGCTTTAGCAGCTTTGGTCATTGACCCTTTAACCTTGGGTTTATGCTAACGTACTTTGCTGTTCTCTGTATGACACATGACTGCAGAGACGGCTTTGAAGGCTTGATATTTTTGTGCTACATAAGAACAGTAGACGCTTTACGTATCCCCATGTTATAAAAAGCAAAATTAAAGCCGCTCTCACGTAAGTTTACGCTCTTGCTTATCGGAGTCGTCTTAGCAAAGACAGCCGCATTAATTGGTTACCCTAATCAAAAGTGCCTACGAGATACCTAATTAATGCTATCAGCATCGTTAAGTTCAATGTCTTGTTAAATCAGACATAAGATAAACAAATCGATTGCCATCTGATTAATGGGATTATCGGCCAGCTACCAACCTATGTAAGGTTTTGAAATAGCGACTGCGTACCGGAAGACGCAATGTTGAAATGGCTCCTGTAAGATGAATCGGTGACCTGACGCTCCAAACAAGTTACTTTCTTTCTATTTTACTTTCGTAGCAAAAGCGATTGTAAAACATCAAAAATATTATGGGATTGACAAACGCTGAAAAAATGTCACGTAATTTATTCCTTATATTTGGATATTACAGTCGAGGAGCTCGTGGCTAAATAATAACAGCCGCACGGGTCGATCTTCAAGGTTAAGCAACGCTTGCCTAGGTTGGTCTGTGGATGGGTGGCCATCTTAACATACCGAGTTTCCTCCGTGCCTCGGAAAGCCCGCTAAGTCGTTGGGCCCGGCTGTCATTTGTAGATCTTTGGCAGTCGTTACGGATAGTCAGAAGCCAGTTAATCTGACTCCAGTCTTGCCATGAAGTACCGTGTTACCCAGTTAATGGGATGTGGAGGTCTTGTAGGCAGCCGCTTCTCGTAAAATACTGGTATTCAGCTAAATCCGGCTTGACTGGAAGCCGACCCCAATATAGTTAAAAGCTGGGAAAAGGCTAGGCAGATGATTTTGATATTACAGTCACATTCGCTAAAAGTTCTGGAGTGGAGACCGTGTATTCCACAAGGTGGACCGATGACCTGGTCAGGGTCGCGGTTAGCCGATGGATGCGAGACGCACAGGACCCGGTTGTTGTGGCGTCACTGGAGGCTTATGTCCAGCAGTGGACATCTTTCGGCTGATATGATGATGATGGTTCGCAAATGATGGTTGGTAAGGGACGTGGGAATCAGCCGGATACAAGAAGCACTGGATCGGTCTATGTGATGACATTTGGGAAGACCAAGCACGAAGTCTTTCGGGTGAAATGTTTGAATGATCGATCTATGACTAACTTTATACACAAACATAATGTTTTCTAAACAAACATGGTTTTGATTCAAGTCAACCGTTATTAGTATAAACTTCGGCATTGTTTAGTAAGCGAAATCACAGCAAATTTCGTTCCAGAGTACAAACAATAAGTCTGAATCATAACCAGCTGCTCCGTTGCACAATGTGATTTGTGTGTTTTTGCCTAAGAATATAGAAAGTGGAGAGATATGTCAGGGTATATTTTTAAGAGACCCAGTTCCAAAGAGATACTTATTGTTTGCAATATATACAAGGTTTTATTAGAATTTATATCTATATGGGATATGGGAAACTTTTAACCAAGTTTGCCGTATGGTGTCGGCCGGTGCCGTATGGTGCCATCACTTCCCGTGGGTGTCGTAAGAGGCGACTAAGGGACTCACTAGAGAATGGGCAGCAGTGTTCTCTGTAAAATGCAACACTATACACTGCGATTGACAACCCGCCTGCCAAGCGTGGCGATTATGGCACCCCCCCCCCTTTTTGGGGAGGCCTATGTCCAGCAGTGGACTTCTTTCGGCTGTAATGAAGTATGGTCGAACAGTCGAATCAGACCAGTGAATCATCCGAAAATTGATCGAGTTTTTTTGATATTGATCAAATTTCGTTTCAAATAAAATTCATGGCATTACTGGCTTTTCTCGCTATTTCTGGCTTCGCTCGATTTAATATTAATTTTTGCAGAAAAATGCTAACCTGTAACCGCTTCCAGGTCCCATTTATCTCTGTACCAAAATTCATCAAAATCGATTCAGGTATTAAGGCGTGAAAGCATAAAAAACAATCAAACAATCTCACTTTCGCATTTAGGTTGAGGACAAACAAACGTAATTTTGTGAGTTGTGAATTGCGTAAAATGAGTCGGCAGAATTTGGTTTCATATTAAAGTCAAATTCATTTTGCGTCGCCGTGTGGCACAAACAGGACTTTAGTATGAAATCGAATGGAACGTAAATTCCGCCGACTTATTTTACGCGACTCACAAAATTACGTTCGTTTGACCTTACCCTTTTTTTTTTAAGGATGGGAAATCATCAAATGACTCCTCCCGCTCTGGGTGGAGCGGAAGGGAGTGTCAGACTCTTACTGACTAAAACCCATCCGTGTTCCTCCTAATACCCTTTGCGTGCCTCTTTCGAACGGTTTCCGCACCCCGGCAGGCACTGGCCCTAGCAGGCCCCGTCTCCCATACTGACAGCTCCTTGAAGCGCGCGTGGAACACAGCATGTCGTCGACACGGGCCTGGTTCTGATCGGACGGCGAGCCACCCAATGCTCGCCGTCCGCAGGCCCGCGCCTACGGTGGCCGGAAATCGCCTTGCGGCTCCCTACGCCCAGGGCGTCTTCTTCTGTTGCGGCGGCTGGTTCACTCGTGCCCTACCTGCATCATTTCTTTAGTATTTGGTTCCAACAAACAACAAGAAACAATAACCGGTTTCTACCGGAATTTGTCCTCGCAGCCGATTGATACGACAGATTCAATGAGATAGGTAAATTAGAGTGCGCATTTCAGAACAATATGACCCTACTTTGACGTTTTAAAACCAACATGATGAGGGAGAAGGGGCTATATGCAACGCGTTTTTTTTTAAGTTAAATTACGCATGATGAGGTCAGTCTGTGGATGGGTGAGCATACACTTACGACCTAATCCAAGGAAATTCGCCAGGTTATGTTATGATCTTCCTCCGACATAAAATAAATAATACTAACTGAATGAAGTAGTTCAAAGTCAGTAATAAAACCGTATAATACCGTCAAATAGTGACATAAAATTGTTTTTAAATAGCGTGCAAATGAAATGGAAGCCCGGTTGTAATGTTATCGTTAGGGAAATCGTTAAAATTGCTATCTAATTTTATTTTGAACCGTAACGCCACAGTGTATCATTATTCAGTGGCTCAACTTGACAACGTGGCTTAAATTTTAAAGATTTCTTTTTCATGTATACACGTAGCACACGTTATAAAAGTTTTAATGAATATCACGAATAATCAACGAAAATTATTTAAGTAAGAACAAAGAAAGCCCGTTGAATGAAATATAAGATAAGAAAATTTATTTTCGCTAAGATTGACGCATTCCATAAATAAAAAATCTAGACGAGCAACTTATTCAAGGTATAACGGAAATACCGTTAAACCTGAAAAACCAATTGCCGTATACTAGTTGACCCGCGCAACTTCGTCTACTCCGTTCCTATTGGTCTTAGCGTGATGATATGTAGCTTATAGCCTTCCTCGATAAATAAGCTATCTAACACTGAAATAGTTTTTCAAATCTGACCAGTAAGTTCCTGAGATTAGCGCGTTCAAGCAAACAAACAAACTCTTCAGCTTTATATATTAGTATAGATATGGTTGCTTAACTCGGCAAATTGTACTAAACAGCTGTTTTTTTTTCGTGATTTCGGCGTTGACCCCATAATAATGAGTACTGGAACCCGTTTTCGGGTTTTGCATTATATTTTCTATTGCACCTTTTACAGCCACCTTGATCACTTTGTATATACCACATACGTGGTCATATTTGAGGGCGATGTTCTGAATCCTTACTAATATTATAATTTCGAAAGTAACTCTGTCTGTCCGTCTGTCTGTCTGTCTATCTATCGCGCTTTCACGCTAAAAGTACTGCACCGATTTAAATGAAATTGGGTACACATATAGTCTAGAGCCTGAGAAAGTACATATGCTACTGTTTTTATCCCGGGAGTATGTTCCCTAGGACCACCTGGCAGAAGCTAGTCTGAAATAATATTGAAAAACCCGACCGCATCGGCTAAAAAATTCAGCAGTGCGATTTCGTAAACATGTCGAAGTGAAGACTAGGGTGGAGTGATCACGAAGTGAGCTGTCATTACTGATCTTGATTACTTAGATTGACAGCTTACTATGTTATCACTTCACCATGTTTACAGCCGGTCGATTCTGTAAACATATCGGAGTGACGAATTGATCACGAAGTGAGCTGTCATTCCATCTTGATTACTTAGATTGACAGCTTACTATGTGATCACTTCACCCAAGCCTTCACTTCGATATGTTTACAGTCGGTCGATTCTGTAAACATATCGGAGCGAAGAATTGATCACGAAGTGAGCTGTCATTCCATCTTGATTACTTGGATTGACAGCTTACTTTGTGATCACTTCACCCAAGCCTTCCCTTCGACATGTTTACAGCCGATCGATTCTGTAAACATATCGGAGTGAAAAGGCTTGGGTGAATTGATCACGAAGTGAGCTGTCATTCCATCTTGATAACTGGGATTGAAAGCATACTTTGTGATCACTTCACTTCGACATGTTTACAGAATCGACCCGCAGATGCAGTAGAAGGCGTCAAACCTGTAAATGAAATAAATTAAATGCCACGAGCTGCATTAACTCAATTCTATTGCAAACAAGGCTGTTTGCTTTCATAACAGAAAATTAATTCTACACCTACTGCTTTTCCTTTGCAGCAGTTATCAACGAAATGTTTACGACAACAAATATATATATACCCGGTGACGAAGCAACCCATAAATACGATCGTAAAATGTTTTATACATTTCAAGTGATATTGGACCGTCGACCGTGTTCCAGAATTTAATATTGAGCATTAAGAGCGTTTAATAATTTTATTGATTTTTCTGCTGGCCTTCTTAGCTTATAGCAAAAAATTAGAAGGCAAAATATACATATAGTCTGTTTTTTAATCTTAGAGACTAAATTGACACGTAAAAATGGCAAACTGACATAGATTTCAATAGCATTTAAGTCAGTTTTGACATTTGAAGTTGTCAATTTAGTCTCAGAGATTAAAAAAACAGACATTATATGATTAGTACCTACAGTTTTGGTACTGTTAGAACTATATAGGCTAATTTAGTACTTAGCAAATACATTTTTTTAGGATCGGATATCATCTAATGACTCCTTTGGCTTTAGCTCCAGGACCGTGGTGACTCTTGCGAACAAATTCCGCAACAGAGAAATGCATTTATGTTGGCGCTACTGTCTGTGCCATCACGTTATTTTTGTCAAAGCTGCTCTATTGAAAATTCACTAACGAAATAAATAATCTATTAGTTGTTATTATTATTAATTAAATCCTGAGTTAATTTTGCCCTTGTCAACCACCGTATATTGATTGGCTTCTAGAATACGAAAATTTGAAGGTGCCTTAGTTGTTATTGGGATATAATTTTTCCCTCTATATTTCACTGAATATCATAATTTCAACCAAATGACGTTCACCCCTTTCTGCCAGATACCAGCTTGATGCCCTTGAGTCAATTGAGAAACGAGCCAAGAGGATCATTGGCAATGAGAGGCTCGTCGCGACGAAGCTCCAAAGTCTTGAGCATCGACGACGAGTTGCTGGCTTGTCGGTGTTCTACCGGTTGCATTATGGGGAATGTGCGACGGAATTGCATAATTTATTTACGCCAAGCCCGTTCCATCATCGGACCACAAGACAAACGGCGATGCGCCACCGGTACATGGTGGACATCCCACCCACGCGCACAAAACGTTTTGGGAACACATTCATAATGCGTACAGCTAAGGAGTGGAATTCCCTGCCGGAGTCTGTTTTTCCCGATAGCTACAACCTGGAAGTCTTTAAGTCAAGAGTGAATAGGTTACTTCTAGGCAAGCGTGCTCCATCTTCGACCACATCATCGCTTAACATCAGGTGAGATGGTGGTCAAGCGCGTGCCTATCAATAGTAAAAAAAAAACCCAGAACAAAAGCTTCCTGCGTTGCTGAATATAGCTAAATACAGCATTGAATTTTCTTAATGTGATTTTCATAATCAACTGGTTGTATCGCTAAGGATTTGCAGTTTAATTTCATAATTTGTATGCATGCCAGCAAAGTGAAAATAAATACGTTTTCTTTCTTTTTTTAGTAATAAAATAGCTAGTAATATTTTGGCGTAGGTTTAGGTATTACATTAAATAGGTATACGATGTTAGGTATAACAAATACAATTAGTTCAACAAACAGGAAAACTACAAACCTAGACATACTCAACACCACACACTAACGATCTATAAATAGCCATCTTTTACAATGACCGGAAAAACAACAAAGTAACGAATATAATATCTAGACGAAGTCAGTGCTGTACTCAATGACTAGTCTATAAATAGTGGCAAGTGGCAATACGTAACAGCTAGACGGCTGCCGGTGACCGGTCGGAGGATGTTACGATGGCACGTCTAGGGCAAGACCAGGGTGATGGGCTGAAGCGGGTGCTGAGGCGGAATACTAAAGTAATGAAACTTTTTGACGACGCTGTTTGACCGTAGTTTGGTTGATTGCAAATAACGCATTGAATACTATATTATCAATTCAAATTTAAAGCGATTGGTGGATTTGAAGATAGATAAAATCCTGGAAAAGGTAATAGGCTAAACTGACGCAAGCAAAGTCACGGGAGAAAACGCTAGTAGCTTATATAAATGATGACGTAACCAAAGCCGTAAAACTGGCCATTTCATGATGTGACCGAGAGAACAGGTTCATTTCATGAAGTGGTTAGCCATTTCGCATAATAGCCACTCATAAAATATTATCTACTGGATCCATGTAATCACTCTTTAATCCTGTTCAACATTCAACATCCAGTTCCGCTGGATTGAAATGGGGATGCCTTTTACGTTGATCTATTGAAATTAGACTCGAAAAACAAAACACTACAAAGTATAAAATAACTTTAATTTCGGAAGTCGGTGTTTTTTGGTTATTTTTCGTTTTTTGACACCGAATTCCAAAATTAAAGCTTTTTTTATAGTTTGTAGTGTTTTGTTTTTGGAAGCCGGTTTTATTTTTTTGTGAAAAGTTTTTATTTTTTTGTGAAAAAGTTTTTTATTTTTCACTTTTAGTGGTATGCTGCTCTCCATTAACAGCGTACCTACAAACAATGCTACATGCTAATTCAGCAATCCCGATCCATTTGCTATAATTAATTGAAACGTTCCGTTGTCTATCTCCGAAGTTCTTCATCAGATCTTCACCGCGCGAAAATTTCGCTGACCAAACATTTTTCATGGGATCTCATAATCAGATCCTAATTTATACTTTTCATGATCAGCTCAGCAACATGATATTATAATTACCAGGCCCAAATATCTGTATTGCGTTTGATAGTTTATGAAAAACATTGCATGTGCCTATAAAATTTGAGGGTTTCCCTCGATTTTCATGGGATCTCATCATCAGATGACTTGGTGACAATGAAACCAATCAAGAAGTATATTCATTTACTAAACAAGAATTTTTCAAATCGGTTCATAAATGTCGGAGTTATGAGGTAACAAACATAAAAAAATACAACCGAATTAAGAACCTCCTCCTTTTTTGAATTCGGTTAAAAACTGGAATCAAATTCTACAAGATGAATGTGAATCAGCCTACAGGGTATGAAGTGACTATGATGGACGCCAATCGCGATGAGAACTGGGATTAGCTGTCAGAATAGAAGACGGGGCCCGCAAGGGCCAATGCCTGCCGGAGCTGCGGAATTTGTTTGAAAGACTCACCGCGGCCCGGAGGAACACGGACGACATTCTACTTCACCCAGAGCGGGAGGAGCCATCTATCAAGAGATTGTCTTTTGTTCTTCTGGAAGTTCTGGAAGACAAGTCTTCTCTTCTGTCTTCTACAATCACTCAAGACTTCTAAAAACGCTACAAAATCGCGCCCGCCCCCGCGCCCGCTACCGTCCTAGTCAAACTACACTTACTCAGCTCGAGGTCTTAGTATTAAAATATTATTACTAGGCAGCTTCAATTTGTATGCCTTCCTGTTTGAGGCATCATGACTGTAATTAAGATGTTGGTGCTGGTATATGGGTATATTTGTGGTTAAATTTTGTAGAGGCTTTGGATTCGCGAGAGGTCATGAATATACAAACCGGCCAAGTGCAAGTCGGACTCTCACACGAAGGGTTTCGTACTATAAACCTTTATTTTTATTATTTGTTGTTATAGCGGCAATAGAATTACACAATCTGTGAAAATTTCAACTGCCTACCTATTACGGTTCTTGAGATACAGTCCGCTGACAGAAAGACGGACGGACGGATAGACGGATGGACGGAAGGACAGCGGAGGCTAAAGGAGGAGAAAGGGTAACCAACGGTACTCTATTACTAATAGAGTACCGCTGGTTACCCTTTGGGTACGAAACCCTAAAAACTCATTTTTAGTTCACGTTGATATAAAATTGGAGTGGTAAAGTTTATCAACAAAAGGACGGCAACGGAAAAGGCATCGTCATCATTCAAGACCTCTATATTCGCCATCTTTCTTTGGTACCGTTGGTAAAATTGCGAAAAAATCTTGCCCAAGTCTTGGCGAGAAGTTTCAACTTCAATTCAACGTTTGATTAGAAGATTGGAAAGACGTACTAAACTTGCGTGGGTGCCAATTCTATCAGAGATGATGAAAAGTAAGGTAAGTACTTTTTGTTCTTAAAATTAAAAACTTTACGAGTCTAAGGCACATGTCTCACCAGCGAGGAAGCAAGTAGTTGTCGCCTATTTGCTTGCTGAGGGAAGGCACAAAAAATATAGATAACGTGTCAGTAAAAGAGACACATACATTCATAGTCGATAGCTGGCTGTTTACACTGCGGCGAAAGGCTGTTACCTCTTGTTGATCGCAGCGACAAGAGCTATCAAAGATTGTACTCGCTCAGCGACACTCGCTCGGCAATGCTCGCTTGGTGGTGAGGACTCGCCAAACAGCGGTAATTTCTACCTATAGTGCAGGCCGGAGCGAGTATTGCGATTAAAAGCCCGTCGCACAAAAGCACTCGCTGAAAGCCGAACGTCAAAACTATCGAAACTTTTCACTCTCTGCTCGCCAACTCTTTTCAAGTTAGAAGCTTTATTTGCTACTCGCTGATCGCCGGCGGCGAGACAAGTGCCTAAAACCAGAAAAGTTTATAATAGTCAGCCATTTTATCTATCGAAATGTAGATACTAATACTAATAATTTCTTCGAAAAACCCAGAAAAATGTACAACAGATTAATTTACCTCGTAACAAAAACGATTGCAGAACCCCAGTACATCTGAACCCATCTGTTTCTCAAGAGGTCATCACACTGTATAATGTCCGCCATTTAAATTACTCGGCCGGTGATGTCATTTCCCATTAAGTGCATTGTATGGCTATTACGTCAGCATATCGGCACGGAAAGGAAATAGTTATTATACACGTGGTAGGTACTATTTATACTTGTGTGCAGTAATGTCAGGTGATTGGGTGCTGGAGTCACGTTTTGAACAGATTTGTAAGGGTTCCCTCGGACTCTCACTGTTCTTAAAAGACATTGTCACTGTCAACTGTCAGTCTCTGATCTGTGCCCTCACTATTATTTAGCGTCATTGCTCTTTGTAATTATATCGGTGTGTATTGGTGAATTTCGGGACTATACAATTGAATATTACGACTTGGCTGTTATAATATAACGGACTCTGATTGCTTTCAAAAACCTTATATTCATTGCTTTGGTTCGATTAGGCCTGGGTCCAGCAGTGGACGTTTTTCGGCTGATATAATGATGATGATGATGGTTCGATTATAACCTCAAAATCTGATACCTTTTTGGCAAAATATATCTATTCTGCAGCTATTCCGCTATAAAATTAAGATCTTAAAGGAATTTACTAATGATCGACAATAAAACACTTAATTTTCCTATGCTCTTGGTTTCAGGTCGAACCGTGTATGGACGCAGAGCAATGTCCTTTACGTATAGCAAGATTATCTGCTTGTCTTAAGAGGGTTTGGCCCAGACTCATCTATCATATTACCTATCTATCTGACTAGTTGACCCACGCAACTTCGTCTGCGTCACAATTTTCATTACTGATCCGCTCCTATTGGTCTTAGTGTGATGATATATAGTCTATAGCCTTCTTCGATAAATGGGCTATCTAACACTGAAATAATTTTTCAAACCTGACCAGTAGTTCCTGAGATTAGCGCGTTCAAGCAAACAAAAAATCTCTTTAGCTTTATATGTTAGTACTAGTTGTCCCACGTAATTTTGAATGGCATAACATTTCGTTAACGTAAGTGAATTTTTAATGTGAAAAACTACAACCCCGTAATATTTTGGTTTAATTTTATGGGACACTAGTTGACCCGCGCAACTTCGTCTGCGTCACAATTTTCATAACTGCTCCGCTCCTATTGATCTTAGCGTGATGAACCCTTCAATGCGAGGCGACATCGCGGTAGACCAAGGCGAAGGTGGAACAACGACCTCAACTCTTACCAGATGGACTGTAGTGCTATTTTGTAACAACATTTTCTTTCGTGTCTCGACAGCGGAATCCGAGGTGAGTATCAAATTCGTATGAAAATAAGACCTTTATGTTGTGTGCAATAAAGCTCGCTTTGTGAGTTTTGTCACTCAGGTGAAACTCGATATCGAAATGGTTATTTACAGAATGGATTAGCTGGCCTGCAATGGCAGAGCAAAGACGTGTGAGGAAAAGGGAGAAGGAGGACTTAACTCGGCAGTGATACATAATAGGCTAGATTAGATTAGAAGATCGTGAAAGTACCAGACACATATTTTTGTTTTACCAAGTTTTGAACAAAATCTTAAAAATTAAGTAGGTACCTAAATAATCATAGTTTCTCTTTTCGATACTTAACAACGAGATAAGTGGTAGTTCTTCTTGAAGAAAAGGTAAAGACCAGTAAAGCAAGTGACTTTCTATCAACAATAACAATATTTGACAGTCAAAAATGTATAGAATTAACATTCGTTACCAAAATACCACGTGCTATAATCCTAAACATTTTAGGCTTGGTAATCTATACCGCTGTCAGAATGTCGATATGTCAAGAGCCACAGAATGTTCAGTAAATTCCAAGAAAGCATTATACAAAGGGGAACAGCCAGGAAGATCCTTTACCGTCCTGCTCAGAATAGAGTGAACAGGCTGTCAATGATAACGTTAGAAATAAAACGCGTTGCCCCCCCTTCCCCAGCAGCCCCTAGTAGCACGGGGTAAGACCAGGAAAATATATTGTTGATTGTACGTACTTGATTGGTAACTTGTTAATCAACGAATAGATCTGGCTGTTAAGTACCCCAATAAATCATCAATCACAATTTTCAACGTCCACAATAAACGAGAGCAACAATTAATGTAAATTATGAGCCACGCGCTGCTCTTAAAATATAAATTTACATTCGTAATAAACTGGATCCATATAATGGACTCAACTTTTATAATTTACGTGTGAAACTCGAAATGCCCTTGACACTGACACTCGTGGCAAATTATAACACGAAAAAAAAATCAGAAGGCTCACACATCTACATTATGTAATGTTATAATAAATAATGTAGATGTGTGAGCTGAAGCTGAACTAATAGTGAAGTAACAGTGAATAAGCTGAAGAGTTTTTTTTTCTTTGTTAGGTACAAAATCTCTTAAACTAATGGTTTGAACTGAAAAAATATTTTAGTGTTGGATAGCCCGTTTATTGATATAGCTATATGGTATAAACATTAGGCACTTGTCTCACCAGCGGCGGGGAAGCGAGTAGCTATCGACCATTTTGCTCGCTGAGGAAAAGGACAAAAGATAAAAATCTCGTATGAGTAAAAGAGACATACATTCGTTTAGTCGATAGCTGGCTGTTCACACTGCCGGCGAGCGGCTCTTACCTCAAGTTGATCGCAGCGACAAGAGCTATCAAAGATTGTACTCGCTCAGCGACACTCGCTCGGCGATGCTCGCTTGGCGGTTGGAACTCACCACAGTGGTAATTTTTACCTATAATGAGGCCTGGAGCGAGTATTGCGAGTAAAAGCCCGCCGCACAAAAACACTATCGAAACTTTTCACTCGCTACTCGCTGATTGTCAAGTGATTCGAGTTTGAAGCTTTACTCGCTACTCGCTGATTGCCGAGCGGTGAGACAAGTGCTTTACGCTACGACCATGTGAACGTAGATCAGGCTAGTATAATAACTAGCACGAGTCGTGAGCATACTCTCCATTGGTCGGTTTGACGATGATCGCTCTGACGCTTTACGTTATTAGCTCGTCAGTCAATGCTCATCGACTTTTACGCTTGCAAGTTTCGTTCGCCCACTGTACATAGGCGAGATCACCCTGCTGTATTCATCTGTGCTCACGGTTCGTGCTAGCTACTAAAATGAAGATAAAAATATGTATGTAGATGGTTTCGAATTTGGCGACATTGCTTTCAATTCTAAAAGTTTACGTTTTATGTAGATATGAGACCAGTATATTTTTTCTCGGCGTATTTATTATACGAGCAGTGTTATACACACAAACTGGTTTATTCCAAAACTTAGATATATTTTTTTCTACAGCAGATGAACTCTTTTGATTCAATACATTTGCCAGTGTGTAAGGGATGTTTCTTTGGCACGTGACACTGGATTATAAAACTGTATTATTATAGACTAGCTTCGGCCAGCGATTTCGCCCGTGTCATAGTCGAAAATTATCTCAATGGAACATATTTCCGGGATAAAAATAGAATTACACTCCTTAGCTCTACGCACATTCATAGTGCGTACAGCTAAGGAGTGAAATTCCCTACCGGAGTCTGTTTCCTGATGCTACAACCTGGGAGCCTTTAAGTCAAGAGTAAATAGGTTACTTCTGGGCAAGCGTGCTCCATCTTCAACCACATCATCGCTTATCATCAGGTGAGATAGAGGTCAAACGCGTGCCTATCAACAGTAAAAATAGTATCCTATGTCCTACTCCTGGACATGAACCACCCGTGTGCCAAGCTTCATCCAAATTTATTCAGACGTTTGAGGTGAAGAGGTCCAAATAGACAGACAGATACAAGAGAGACAGACACAATAACTTTTGCTACTAGAACTTGTAGGTATGTAATGTATGAAGATACGCTATTTATTGATGGTTAAAAGGTAGTCTGTTGACATTTCAACCTCGTTCAGCGTAATAATCATTCATCTTTTGCGCCAAGTGGACCTTTTTCATCTCTTCCATGTTGACGACCGTGAATTTGTGGGTCGTTAACATTATTTCACACTCAACTGTCAAATGTTACGAGTACTCGCACGTTAGATCCTCTTTGTATCATTGTGAGGTCAATTATGTGTCTGTGAGATGTTTAGATACCTTTTTATTACCTTTACTTGTGAACGTTTGTTTACGTGATTTATTACAACAACGATCTCTTCTCATTTTGATGCGATCTTGTTTTGATTATCTGCTTAGACTTAGTTGGAGTTAAATCATTACCCTGATTGGTTTCTTTTGTCGTTTTTTTCTCGACCATTATTTCAGCCGGCATTTCCAACAAAAACAAAAATATTTCAGACAAAAGTCCATTTGTGGGCAAAGTTGTAAGTATCAGAATTTTGCAAATAACTAATGTTAGTAAATGAAAATTAAAAAAAAGAAAAAGAAGAAACTAGACACCGTCTACCCCTGCACAGTAGGCTCACCGGTCCCGCAATACATGGAGTTCAGTGAACCTACTGAACAGAACAGTATCGGTTCTCTCCATCCTCAGTATACTATTCGGGCTCCGCCGTACGTGTCACCGCCACGAACAACCGCCACGCCACCACGGACGCAACCTTTTTACGCATAATTGCGTAGAAGTCATCTACGCTGCCGAATACACTACAATATCGAGGGAGCTGAAACAGAGACCTAAACACAATATTATACTGGACGCGCGAGCCATTGTAAGCTTTTTGTGTAAAGTTTCCCCACAGGCTGCTCGAGTAAAACGTGGCAGAATGCTTTGAACATTGTTATTGACACTGGTTCACACATCAGGGTTACTGATGCAGCGCGAAGGGTCACCAAATTGAGTGCTCACAGAACAGATGGTCGATGGGGCCGAAAAGTTCTGGAGTGGCGACCGCGTACCGGAAGATGCAGTGTTGAAAGGCCTTTCACAAGGTGGGCCGATGACCTGGTGAGAGTCGTGGGTAGCCGATGAATGCGAGACGCAAAGGAACGGTTCTTCTGGCGACACGTGTGTGGAGGTCTATGTTCATCAGTGGACGTCTTTCGGCTAATATGATGACGATGACACAGTTATGACCTTTCTTTTACCTTTCTGTCATTACAATGAATTTATGAACGACTTTGGTTTCTTTTACCCACACAGTTCTGCACATCCCTCCTACTTTTAACGATTCTCATTTTATACCTTTCATTCCCTACGCAATTATTCTCACTCTTCTTACCTACGTAAAAAAAAGAATCACCTTGAAAACCGAATACCGAAAAGAATTATTCAGAACGATCAATAAAAAAGCAATTCAATAGAATAATCTAGATTTCTAGACGCTGATAAATCCCAATCTTTACACTCTTTTCTTATAAATCCATTGAAATTGCAAATTCTATTTTTGGTACTCCGAATAATCCCGCTTAGAAAAATAATCGTTCGAAAACGTTTGAAAGAGAGGTTGTTAAAGGATTTGTAGTAACGTATAACATTGTTTTTTGGGACCTAAGCCCATAATGCCTGAGAGAGCAGATTAGGTTAAGTACCTAGGGGTTAAAGAAAATGGGTTGACTTAAGCCCTAGTGATAAAAGAATTTACACACGTTTTTTTTTCATATTCTGGCTAGAAAGCTGAATATCTAAAACGTGAAAGAAATACATTGTTATGTCCAGTACAGACACAAAAGTTCTTCCATGAGTTTCGACATCCCAATCTTACAGCCCAAAATTTTTTGATAGTAGTAATGGTTTCTCTTATCATAGCGCGTATTCTATGTTCTGTAGTATACTTATACCAGTACGAGTACGTATACCAGGTATTCACATATTCCGAATTGCATCGCTTCCCTTGAGAGTCACTCAACTCGCTCTCGGAGGCGGTGCATACTGGTTAACTCTGGATAGAACCGGATCCGATGAGGGATGTGATTTGTTAAAAGGCCGGATTTATTTGTAGGGGTTTTATTTGATTTGTATGGAAATTGGTACCGGTAAGGGCTTGGTTCAGATTATGTATAGGTAGGTAATGTACCTACTAAGATTACATTGATTATATTCAAGAGTACATAAATAAAAATCTCGAAATGGGTGTATACGTGGTTTTAGAACACAGATTAATAATCAGTAGTCCATAAACAATCTTGGATATTATTTATGACAACTCAGGGCATTACCGAAAGATTACCAAAATACGCCCAGTTTTCTCTTTGGCGATCACTAACACTTTTATCGATTGGGAAGACTATAGCACGTCCTTACTCTTTAACAACCTGACTATGAAAGAGTCCTTAGCAAGGAAACATAAGCATAATGCAAATTCCTTCCAGCATTCTCATACTTCCATAATAACTATTTATAACCACCTATCCTGCTGCTTTATTATTATTATTATTTTATTATTATCCTGCTGCTGTAATTGATAATATTTTTTTTTTTACTATAGATAGGCACGCGTTTGACCACTATCTCACCTGATGGTAAGCGAGGATGTGGTCGAAGATGGAGAACGCTTGCCTAGAAATAACCTATTCACTCTTGACTTAAAGACTCCCAGGTTGTAGCTATCAGGAAACACAGACTCCGGCAGGGAATTCCACTCCTTAGCTGTACGCATTATGAATGTGTTATAAAATAAGTAACAATAATGTAAGTATTGTTCACCTATTTTCATCGTCTCGAGTCGATGGTAAACTTTTTAGATTGTATCCTCATCAAGTCATCATCATCATATCATCATCTCCTCTAAAGGGGATTTGGCATAATCACCACGCTTGGCAGGCGGGTTGGCGATCGCAGTGTATGGTTTTGAGTTTTACAGAGAACGCTGATACCCATTCTCTGGTGAGTCCCTTAGTCGCCTCTTACGACACCCATGGGAAGTGATGGGATGGTATTATTCTGTTACGGTACCCTACGGCAAATATTAGATTTAGATATTATGGATCCAGTTAATTGGTGGCATTCCTTAAATAACTCAAAGTATTGACAATTCTAATTTTGGCCACAATCTTCGTGTCCACGTAGATCAGCTAATGAACATTTCCAATTTAAAACACTAAACTGGATTCCACTAATTGATCCAACGTTTTCATCTTAATTAGCGTGAGAATACTGTCGGCCTATCAAGGAACCCATTTAAATTGACCTTCAAGATAAAGGTTCTTTCAGTAATACAGAAACAATGAAGATAATCGTTTGTCTTTATTGAAATCTTCCGTTGAATATGACTATTATTTTGTAAGATAATAATAATCATAACCGTTGTTTTAAGATTATTAGTTGATAATTTTCGAACGCCATTTCTAAAAGTCTTTAGGGAATGGAAAGCAGGTTTTTAAGAGTTCTGTCCAAAACAGCCTTTGAAACTTTCTGACAGCTACTTCAGTTCATTATACGGCACAGTTTTTTTAAATTTTTAAAACGACCCTAAGGATCACATATTCAACAATTATTTATTTAAGTTACGCGTCATTGTTTGACCCATAGATATTCTTAGATGCACTAATTAATTACAACTGAATTGGTCCAGTAGATTTGAAACAAGAATAAAGTTTAAAAAACTGTAACCCATCTATAGAATAATGGACCATAAAATATTTATTTACTTAGACAATACGAGATATGTAAGTATTTGAAACGTACAAACATGTCATGATTATCTCAATTTTATTTTTTTCAGGGTCAAAAATTTACGTGTGAATTCTCGCTTTATTATTTTTATTGAAAATTTACATATTCTATGTCACTCGGAGTATTTTATAGTATCTTTTGATACCCCATTCATCAAAATCAGTTCAGTAATTTAGGCGCTACGGTGCAACATACATACAAACATAGACAGCTAAAATCATCCCTTCCTTTTGACTTTGCCGTAGTCGAATAAAAAATAGTTTGTAGCAGAATAACAGACAGACAGAAACACGAGTGATTGCATTCGGACAAGGACATGCGGACAACGGAACCCAAAAACAGACCTCGTGAAGCCCGGGTATTAAAGAGCTACTGAAAGCATCGCAAGTATCACACTAGAAGCAAAGCTACAATGTCTCATGATCTTAAAATGTCAAAGGAAACATTAATTACAAACATTACATGATAAAAAGACGAACCATTAGTAAAAAAACGACTGCAATAAACGAGATCTAAATGTTACTTATAATAATATTTTTCTTTTTAGTAACTGAGTATTTTTTCCGTCAATTTTAACGTCTTTAATCTGTTCTGTCTTTAATGATCAAATTAAGTAAGTTATTCTGATGTTGTGTTTTCTTTTATATTGTCTTCAAATAGTAAAGTTGTTCCATTTATTTTATCTTTCACAGTAACAATAAAAATAAGTTTAGTTTAGTTTATTTTATATCATTCAGGATCTCACAATTAGAATGTTTTTCTTATTTATGATTAAGCTGTGTACTTCTGTAAGTGACAAATTCACCATAATAATAGATGTGTAAGTACTTTTATGTAATTAGTTATTAGTGAATAAGTCGTTCGAGTACCTATTATATAAATAAATGAATAGACACAGTTAGCGGAGTAGCTGAGCTATTGGCAGCTGCGCTGCGTGTCATGGGTTCGATTCCCGCACGGAAAAAAAAAAATGAATGGCCAACAGATAATTGTTCCGGGTCTGGTTGTTTGTGCATGAGTTTGTATGTTTGTGGAGAAATTACTAGCGAGGGGCATCATTATTTACAAACAAAAATTACATCCATAGTAAAGTTTAGCATTCAGTGAGTTCCAACATACCATAAGAAAGCGATTAACCAACTTATCAAAATCAAATAACAATAACTTATAACGATCTTAGAATTCAAGATTACGATGGGTTCCCTCAGCAATTTCTAAGCCAGCTCTCCGGACTTGACTCTTATAACCAATGGCACTCAAAGACGGTCAATATCCCGAACAATTACAGTATTTGCGCTCTATCAACCGATAATCGATTCTAGGGGAAGTTGAATGGAGATCTAAAGCGGGTGCAGAAACTAATTTTTGGTGGAATTTGCATTAAGTTTATGAGAATAGATCATCTTAGTTGGTTGTGTTAGTTGATCTTCAACCGCTGTTGTTATCTGACTAAAATTGCTTTGTTCTTCGTATATGAGCACTAGCTTAGCCGTGCAACTTCGCCTGCGTCACATTTTTTATGAATGCTCCGTTTCTATTGATTATAGCGTGAATAAGCCTTTCTCGATAAATGGGCTATTCAACACTAAAATATTTTTACAATTCGAACCAGTAGTTCCTGAGATTAGCGCGTTCAACCGAACAAACAAACAAACTCTTGAGCTTTATAATATTAATATAATGTAATAATTATATTATAGTTTAGCATAGATACCAAATAGTGGCTGAGCCTAACGCCATTTTTTTAACAAATAATGGTTATTAATCCATCCAAAGGTTGTCTTAAATGATAGTTTTTAGGGTTCCGTACCCGAAGGGTAACCAACGGAACCCTATTACTAAGCCTCCGTTGTCCATCCGTCCGTCCGTCCGTCCGTCTGTCTGTCAGCGGACTATATCTCAAGAACCGTAATAGGTAGAGATCTGAAATTTTTACAGATTGTGTATTTCTATTGCCGCTATAACAACAAATATAAAAAATTAAGGTTTATGGTACGGAACCCTTCGTGTGCGAGTTCAACTCGCACTTGGCCGGTTTTTTAGCGATAAGGACGCCAATAGGTAACAAGCAATATTTCCATTTTTGCTTTAATTTTAAAGAATTCCATCTACAATAGATCACCACATGAATAAGAAATTAAAATGCTTAAATTTATTGCCAAAATTGCGTTTTTAAACCGACAGTTTAAATTTTTATGCGAAAACGGACGATGACGTCACTCCTGTTTTATCTTAATTAGCATGAGTACATTTGGTCAAGTTACGAACATAAATGTATGTGGAAGTCAATTTTTTTTGCGATATCAGTACATTTTAGTACCATATGTGGTTATAGTATAGTAGTTGTTTTTTAAGCCGACCCCAATAAAATTGGGAAAAGGCTAGGCAGATGATGAGTAGTTGTTCATATTCGTGAGTCTGACCTCTTTTCAGGAATTTCGTTTATTTTGTTACACGTTGTATAATATCATGCTAGCCAACCATATAGTCTAACTTCTTTGTTTCTATAACATTATCCTGCAATAGTTTTGCACCAACCGTGTGTTGTCCTTGGGTATACTTTCATAACAAAGAGTGTCAAACGTCAGTTGGTGCCCCATTATAAGAAATGTCTAAATAAAATCATAAATAATAGAAATATTAGAAGTGTCAAAATAAAATGTCTATGTCTTAAAAGAAATGTCTAACGGGATTTTGCGAGTTGACAAAACTTCCGTTCCTCGTACTACCAAAGGTCCGGGACAATAGAGTCCCGAGATTGCCATAAACATAATTATTATTGTAAAGATAAATCTTCTTGCGTCACCATCATCTACTAAAACCACAATTCAAAAACAATATTTTAATTATTTTATATTAATAAACTCTATTACCTTTAACACAAAGATAAAATTTAATTGCAACCCATTCTTGGAGCCTTTTAAATACACATCACGTCATTAAAAAATCAACTGTAATTCAAAGTTCAGTTGCTTAAAAGAAAGGTTAAAATAGGTATGAATAAAGTTAATAAAAAATAGCAAAAAGGAGTCAAAGCGTCTACTGCAGTGGGATGAAGGACCATATTCCTTCGCGGTTGCACATGCCTCGAAATTCGAGGACTTATTCTCATGTCGACTTGTAGTCTTAGCCTGAAAGGCACATTCATTTCCAAATACAGACCAGCTGTATTTATCCTTTAGTATATACTAAAGTCACAATAGCGTTCATCTATAGCGTATTGCTTCGTGTAGGGGTGGGTTCAGAACATCCTTACCCCAGAACCGCCATCTTACTGAGTAGACACGGACTCCCACACGATTCAAGCAAAATATCGTAGTGGTGTTATTCGGCAAGAAAACTTTACTTGCGCGATCTAGGACGCTATTGTTTTCGGTACAAGAAAGGATCGATTTTTTTGGGAGATCCCTTTGTTGAGCAGAGATACTAGTAAAAGGTCGCAGCTACCTGCGAAATTGCAAGCAAGAGACTAGTGGGCGCAAGTTCGATCCTCACAAACGGCAAATATTTTTGTGTGTTCATTTCTCAAATAAATATATTTCCAAAGAAGTTTTCAACCAAATTTATTTTAAACATGTATATAAATATCAAAAGAACGAATATTTCAGAAAAAATAATTCTTTCGAACTACATGAACTTAGAGGGCTATATTGATGATTAAAATGGTTATAATTCTTTAGATAAATACGCGTTACGGTCGCGGATCGCATTTGGTCCACATACAGCTTCACACTGACCGGCAAATTGCAAAAAACATAAAAATATTTGAATTTCGCGGGCTACCCTGGAGCATTCACCTTAAACATGTACAGCGCTAAAGTTAGCTCTTAATAACACAGTAGAAAAGGTTTAGATGGCGCGGATGACAAATTTCATATTATAAATTTGTCATCCGCGAGAGTGTATTTTAACAGTGCATGGCAATAAGATATTCAGAAAAAAATCGGAAATGACAGTTCGCCATTTTTGTTTGTAAACTGTTTTATCATTTTATTAACAACATTTTCATAAGTTCTGTATTTGCAACTTCCCTATTATGTCATGTTTTCTTCTTCCATCTGTTCTGTTACTTATGTGGTGATCAAACAAAAAATATTCTACTTATTGACCTAAAATGGAACATTGGTTGCTTGTTCGTATGAGGTAATCTAAGTACCTGAATCAATTTAGTTGAATCAAATGGACTAAAGCATTTTGAATATTGGTGTAACGGCTCTATCTTCAGCTTCCAGCAATTTTTAAAGGCTTTTGCATTTTTTTTAATCATCGCCCCCATTCAATGAAATCAAATCTAAAAGATCCTTTTTGTACTTCAGCTGAATTCCTTGCCATATATTTATCCCATGCACTACCAAATCCAATATTCACGATAAATTCTTCCATCAGACCTATAAACTGCGCGTACCAATGTCATCTACAACCTGACAATCCAATTTCATCTGAACCTGCCGGTCTCAAGGGTATTGCCCGATCGGAGGCAGAATCCGGAGTATTCAATGCTCGTACTTATCCCGTACCTAACGTATTGCGAGGATCCACGAAGATTTCCGAAGTAACACGAAGATTTGCAGATCCTATTTGGCAGCGATTGCTTGCCGTTTTGGGTGTAATATGTTTGGTATTTTGTTGCAATCGTATTTTGTCAGGAAAATTGAAGGAAGAAAAAACAACCGCTTACCATTTTATGGCTTTATGATGCATAAATTATACTCTATCACTTTTTGTCAAAAATATGGCAGGCTCCTTCTGGGTGGGCTCGCTCCAGCGTGAACTTTGTCTCTGTCATCTCTGACATGGACTGAAGTCAAGAGCATTTGGATGACTACAGATATCAATTCAGGAACCTGCAATTACACGAAAAAATACCTCCAACTATTTTTTTCTAAAATACCTAAATTATACAGGTGTTACCTTATTTAATTAACATAACATACAAATAAACCAAGACTATAATAGGCAATGTACTTTACCTGGTAAAGTTCCGTTATCACGAACATTAAGCAGTATAGCGTTACAACACCAATTACACCCCTTAGCGGGTTGTTAGCGAAACCTTCTAATAAGTTTTATACAATACGGTTTGTGAATAACAAGGGTAATAAACTAAGCAAGGTATTTAAGGTTTAAGTTCTTATTTATTGGTATTTTTTATACTTTTATCCAGGAACTAATTTATTGGTGATTCGACTAAGGACTAATCTTAAAATGGTGTTTATATATGATCTCGTGGAGGATATATGCACTCGAGGAGCTCGTGGCTGGATAATAACAGCCGCACGGGTCGATCTTCAAGGTTAAGCAACGCTTGCCTAGGTTGGTCTGTGGATGGGTAACCATCTTAACATACCGAGATTCCTACGTACCTCGGAAAGCACGTTAAGCTGTTGGTCTCAGCTGTCATTTGTAGATCTTTGGCAGTCGTTACGGATAGTCAGAAGCCAGTAAATCTGACTCCAGCCCTGCCAAGAAATACCATGCTACCCAGTGAATGGGTTGTTGAGGTCTGGTAGGTAGTCGCTCCACGTAAAATACTGGTATTCAGCTGAATCCGGTTTGACTGCAAGCCGACCCCAATATAGTTGGGAAAAGGCTAGGCTGACGACGTGTTTATATATGATCTAAGATCACGTTTATTAGTCGGTACAACCAACTGCCACAAATATTGCCAAATAATTTGAATCACAATACGGTGAAGACCAAATAAAAAATAAAGCGATTGATGTTACAAATAACATTGAAGGTTAATTGGATAATTACAATTACAAATAAGATGGTCAGCATACATTTCCTCTTCCAAAACTATTGGGACGTTCTGAGTAGAGGATTATGTAACTTATTTTTGAGTATAGCAACAATTATATTTTATGTTGGTAGCCTTATGTCTTTACTCTGGTAACATTGATATACTGTAGAATGGTGGATATTATATACAATGTCATTGTGTTTAACGTTGAGCTAATAAATGATAACCATCTCACTTCAATTCTTATCAATGAGTCTAATGGAAAATAAATAATATCACTAGATTTTCTCTATATCTAAAACAAAATAACATCGCACACAGCTACAAAAATCCTATTACTAACGAAAGCATTTAATTCCACAGAGAGTACTGTAAAACCGCAGTACCTCTTTCAAATGAAAACTTTCTTACCATTGATTAAAAATAAAACGTCTCACTAAGGTGGCTCTGCACATGTCCTCTATAACTACGTTATATCCCTTGGGTTACTCTCGAAGTGGATCGAATCCACTACGTAGACGGCAGATAGATCCCTCTGTTTATTTGTTCGCACAATGTGTATTATTTCCCTGATGTATCGTTGGGAGGTATGCTCCGTTGTCAGGGTAAGGCTTGGATTTATTGAAGTGTTATCACAATCAGAGACAAAAGGGCTGTAGTTGATAAGCTTTTGGTCTAAGAGGTTTTAAGTTTACCTTATTAAATATCACTGTGGGTGTGTAGTACGCTGTATGTTCAATGTAGATAATTCAGATTGTATATTTCAATAATCCCGATTATTTTTATGCAAGAAATATTTTTCTCCGACTGCGCCAGGTGGAGGGTCATGTAACACACTTATTCAGAAATTAGCTTCAAACCTCACGGCTTTTGAGCCCGTTAAGTGTATTTTACACTCGTGCGAAAATAGCATCGGCTAGCTCCCATAGGTCACTGGTCAGGCCCCACGAAAACCTATCGCCACCAAATCAAGAATCGACGGTAGCACAGTGTATTTTTTAAGTTAATATTTTTAAGTGACTTTTTGTATTAACAAGGCTCTAAAAAAGTATGTATTGCAATGGAACCCCAACTTCGTCATTTATGACACAGAGTTGTTCCATAATTTGACAAGAACTACTTAAAAGTCGTTTCTCGAAGTTGAGGGAAACATCTTTGTTTACAATGACTTAAGACCGTCTGTAAATATGTAAACATCGTTTTAATGTCAAGTGTATTGGTGTTCAATCTTCAGTTCTATTGTGATAATGTTCGTGTCGATTTTATTGCTTGACAAGACTAGTAAATAAATCACTATATGACTTAGTGTGACATATTTTAAGCTTACCATAAGTAAGGATTTAGTTAACTTGTAAATTTTTTTTGGATCTCAAAGGAACTCACGTTGAGGTTCGCAATTAAAAACAAATTCTATAATTTTCTTACAATTTCAAAGATTAAATTGATTTGAAAAATAAGTAGAATTGAACTTCTGTTCAAAGCTTTATATGCCTCGGAAAGGTTTTCAGTACCTAAACCTTACAAAATATTTCAGGAACTAAACGTTACTTTAACAAAGGATATAGAACAAAGTGTAGCAACTAAACCCCATCCCAAGAGACAGGAGACATTTTATCTAAAATTTATTAGTCATTAAATTAACAAAGGATATTCGTTGGAAGCTATTCGTTGCGAGCAACATTCTTCAGCGGCCATTTTAACGTTTAATTGTTTACTACTGCTTTTGAAGTATTTATAGTGCAGTTAGTTTATGTTGATTTTTGGTATTCTGTTGTTGTGTTTATCAGTGTGGTCTATAAATCTCTAAGGTTCAAGATTCTCGAAAGAAAGAGCCTTTGGATATCACTGAATGCTCGCACTGTGCTTGGTCCGATACCCCTTTTGCAGCTTTTCTTTCCAGTTTTGTTCCTCCCAGTCACTTTTTTCTCACAGTTTTGGTCAAGTGCTGGCCCTGTAGGTTAAAGAGAAACCATTTTTTGTGTTTAATAACCTAATTTAGGTATTCCATAAAGTGTCAAATTTTAATGTATCAATCATAACATAACATGTACGCATTTATCAAAAGCGATACTAATTCATAAAATCAAACACTATCAATTATTTCTGTCAACAAGATACACACACATACTAATCCGAGGCGCCACGTCCAAACCAGTTCAGCTATACAAACCACCGGACTATGGTCTACATTGCAACCGGTCGCGGTTTCGCGACTCACACGCAACGGGTTGCGTAACAGTCGTCTGATTGGTTGACGTGTCATTTAAGTGACACACAGTTCGTTGGGGCAGCGAGTTAGTGACATGACATGGTTTTGTTATTCGTTCAATTTAAAATGTATATCGCGGTCCTATTGAACAGGTCCTAATCAATATACGTAATTGAATTCATTTTTGTAAAAAAAAATATGTTTGTTTATGTTTGACACACATTTCTGACAGACGTTGTTTAGTATGCAGAAAAAAAAATAAAAAAAACTGAAAAAATGCCGGGTGGTCAGATTGTCACCTTTTATTATATGGGGCCCAGATGACATCGCGAGCAAGCTGAAGATGGCGGAACGACACTAATCGAAAGGACTGCTCCTTTTTAATGGATGGGCAATCATCAAATGACTCCTCCCGCTCTGGGCGAAGCAGAAGGGAGTGTCAGACTTTTGCTGACTAAAACCCATCCGTGTTTTTCCTAGTTCCCTTTGCGGTCCAGGACTACGGTGACTCTTTCGAAAAAAATCCGCGACAGGCAGGCAAGGGCCCTAGCGGACCCCTTCTTCTATGCTGACATCTCTTTGAGGCATGTCTGGAATATAACGTGCCGTTGAACCGGGCCTGGTTCTGATCGGACAGCGAGCCACCCAACACTTGCCGTCCGCATGCCCGCGCCAGCGGTGGCCGGGGTGTCTTCTTCTGTTGCGGCGGCTTGGGCGTGAGGTTTCCCTCTTTCTCACACGTTCGGCCTCCTCCTTCGCTAGCATTACTGCTTCGCAGAAGAAGGTGACCGCTTCCCATGCCTCCTCGCAAAGGACTGTCCCACATTAGCAGAAGACAACAATATCGTCTGCACATCCCGAATACCTAATCTAAATGTGCAGAATGCAGATACACAAACCATTACCAAAGTGCGTGCTGAAACCGGTCCTCCGAGTTCTACATGTGGCCAATCACTCTCAGGCGCATGTTATTGCATAACGACTGGATAATTGGCACGCCATGCTTGCCCGGGGCACATTGTTAGCTAGACCCGAGAACATTGATTGGAGGACTCTTCACGACTTAGGTATATGTAGTTGAGAGTATTGGAGGTAGTGAAGTGAGATTGTATTTGGTTCAGGTAATTGTTTGAAATCGATTGCTAACTGGGTTAGGTGAAGCTTTTTGTAGTTATGTTTTTGTTTTTAATTAGAACACTTCAACCACGAAAACCGCCTTTACTGCTAAGAAAACTGTATACCTAAATTAAGGAGCCTGGTTACGAAATGATTGGTGACAAATGGTTTTATTCTTAAGCAAATCTCGTTCCACTTCAAAACACACAGATAGTTCGTTAGTCATAAGATTATTTTTCGAACTGATCACGATTTTCGGTAGCGTATTTCAATCCCAAACATGTTGAATTTATTTTTTATCGCCGGCTAGAGTGACAGTACTATCGGCGAACTTGTTTAGACCATCTTGTCAGGACTAACGACATTTTCTATATAAAACCTACACTAATGCTGTAAAGCTGTGTTTATTTGTTTGTTTGGTGAACGCGTTAATCTCAGGAACTATTGGTTCGAATTAAGAAAAAAGTGTTGGATAGCCCATTTATCGAGGAAGGCTATAAGCTATATAACATCAGGCTACGACCAATAGGAGCGGAGCATGAATGAAAAATTAACCCAGACGAAATTGCGCGTCAGCTAGTATATTAAAATGATGATTATTATTATTATTTCTATGGGTTTAAAATTAAAGTTCTCAGGTATCTCAGGTATATTCTAGAATCTCACAGGCGTGAACCAAGGTGCAATCCTAGTTATTATTGCTATGTGATGGTAAATTACTCTGTACTACAGTAAAATTGCTATCCAGATCTAGTTGTAAAAATGTCTAACTATCCAGCAAGTATTTAGTACGGCAGCTTTGTGTACATAGACAGATTGAGTGCATTAAAACTGTTGATTATTATTATTATATTAGCAATAACTTCTGCACAGCTTTATACCCAACAAGTTCGCCAACAAGTCCGTCCCACCGCTTGCCGATCTTCCCGCTCGTATGTCACCGTCGTCTGTCGCGTGCTCAAGCGCACGTGCGTTGTCGTGACGCCGATAACACTTTCTTTGTTTTAGCAAACGCACACAGAATACAAGCGCGTTTGTTCAAAACATCGATAAGATTTGTCGATAGAAATCTGGTTTTTGGGTGTTGAAATTTTGATTTAGGAGGCTGGTTATTGGTAGACTGACGAACTGGTTAGCAGCTGTGCCATTTTTTTTTACTATTGATAGGCACGCGTTTGACCACTATCTCACCTGATGGTAAGCGATGATGTGGTCGAAGATGGAGCACGCTTGCCTAGAAATAGCCTATTCACTCTTGATTTAAAGACTCCCAGGCCATTATTCGGCCAGCCTTTATTATTATCTATACTATTAAAATCTATACTATAAGAGGAGCTCGTGGCTAGGTAATAACCGCCGCACGGGTCGATCTTCAAGGTTAAGCAACGCTTGCCAAGGTTGGTCTGTGGAAAGCACGTTAAGCCGTTGGTCCCGGCTGTCATTTGTAGATCTTTGGCAGTCGTTACGGATAGTTAGAAGCCAGTTAATCTGACTCCAGTCTTGCAATGAAGTACGTACAGCCGTGGCAGCAGTGGGTAGGCAGCCGCTTCACGTAAAATACCGGTATTCAGCTAAATCTGGCTTGACTGGAAGCCAACCCCAATATAGTTGGGAAAAGGCTAGGCAGATAATGACTATTAAAATCTATACTTTTATTACGAGTAGCTGAAGAGTTTATTTGGTTGAATGCGCTAATCTCTGAAATTACTGGTTCAAATGGAAATAATATTTTAGTGTTGGATATCCCATTTATCGAGGAAGGATATGATTAACATCACGCTTCAACCAATAGGAGCGGAGCATTCATGAAAAATATGACGCAGACGAAGTTGCGCGGTTCAGCTAGTCTATACTTCAATCTATACTAATGTATAAAGCTGAAAAGTTTGTTTGTTTGTTTGCTTGAACGCGCTAATCTCAGGAACTACTGATCCGATTTGAAAAATTGAATCTAGAACGAATCTGACAGATGTCTACTTTAGTGACTCTACATTACACAGACACAGAACAACTTCTAGGAATTTTGGCATGATATTATGTATAATTCCACAGGCTTAGTTACATTAAGCTTTTTCTCGTAGTTGTTAAATGATTCTTTATTTTTATCTAGTTTAACTTTAAATTGTACTGCACAAAAGTAGTTGGACTGTTAAGTGATGGCCTGAAACATTAAGTATAGATATAACAATTTATGAAATTTCATTTTCATCTTTATCGCTAAACCATAAGGTTCAAGATTGATTGGGAAAATTTGACAGTAACGGGTAGCGTGATGTGCTTTCTGATTCTGCTTAAGTGGCCTTTTTAGGGTTCCGTACCCAAAGGACAACGGAACTAAGTCTCCACTGTCCATCCGTCCGACCGTCTGTCTGTCTGTCTGTCAGCGGGCTGTATCTCATAGACAGTTGAAATTTTCACAGATTGTGTATATCTATTGCCGCTATAACAACAAATAATAAAAACTAAAGTTTATGGTACGGAACCCTTCGTGTGCGAGAGTCCGACTCGCACTTGGCCGGTATTTTCCTTTTTGGGGCGTCATGTACGTACGTGTTGCGCGTCAAATGTTGCCTAGTGGATACGAGGCTTTTCTGTTTCACTAAACAATTAATATTTCGTATGGTGCAGCTAAATTTGTTCACCATTTGATTATGAATAAATTCACTCAAAAATGTGTATAACCTACATTTAACGCACGAACGTCTTATCGGGTGAATGCACCAATTGTCTACCTAATTAATTAACTATTAAACGACTAAGTTAACACATCAGACCGCCCTAAATCTAACTTCTTTAGTTTAGTCTATTTATAGGTTGTCTGTAAGAGATTGCCCTGTGCGATAAGACCGCCCATTGTACACTAGTTTTTATAAGCGTTTTTACTGTGCTTGTTATGAGGTGTACAATAAAGTATATCTACACTAATATTATAAAGAGGAAAGATTTGTTTGTTTGTTTGAATTGAATAGGCTCCGAAACTACTGGACCGATTTGAAAAATTCTTTCACTATTGGAATCCTACAGTATCTCTGATGAACATGGGCTATAGAATATTTAAAAAAAATTAGGGATCTGTATGAAAACTTCGATAATGTAACCCAAGGTGTGAAAAAAATACCAAAAAAGATCCTTATATCGCGTACGCTGTGGAAACTATTGACAATGGAGCAAAGTGATGTACTACAGTTTTATAGAGGACATTAATATCTACATAAAAGTCTCCAGGGGTATGTTTTTAACTATTATATTTAAGTCACAATGACCGTTTTTTGTCCAAACCATTCGTTTAAAAGTTACGACTGTTTCAAAAATACTCTAACTGACAAAAATCTGCGAGTGAACGAGCTGCCCTACGTTTAGTTTATTAATAAGTGATTTTCATATCTACACTATAATATTATAAAGAGGAAAGATTTGTTTGTTTGTTTGAATTGAATAGGCTCCGAAACTACAAGACCGATTTGAAAAATTCTATCACCTTTGGAATCCTACAGTATCCCTGATGAACATGGGCTAAAGAATATTTTAAAAAAATAGGGATCTGTATGACAATTTCGATAATGTAAACCAAAGTGTGAAAAAAATATCAAAAAAATCCTTATATCGCGTACGCTGTAGAAACTATTGACAATAGAGCAAAGTGATGTACTACAGTTCACCCTCCAGTGGATCATGGGAAACTGTAGATCCCCAGGCAATGATGCCAGAGACGAACTTTGCGAAGAGAGTTTCCGAGATGGTACTGTTGGACCTACTACTGGTCCTGTACCCACTTCTCCTCTTACCTTTCTTACTGATTCGTACATGATTTTGCCAGAGATTTACTAAACTTCAAGACAACAGATGGACACCGTCTTCAAATTACAGCGCAGCCTATACATGCGACTAACTAAGCGACTTCTCAACCCAAGTAGAAATACCCTCCGAATAATAATAGGTATAATTACGGGTCATTTCCCCGTAAAAAAATGTCTTTTTAACATAGGCACTGCGGCACGATGGATCGATGATTTAAAAAAGGTGGCTGGCAGTGGATGGACGTGGACTGCACAAGACCGGGATGGTTGGCGCTTTGTGGGAAGCTTACATTTAACAGTGGACGGCAGTTGGCTGAAATGATGATGATGATGATAGTCGCCAGTAGACAGCTCAATGTACAGAGGTTGCTTCGATACCGAGAAATCAGTAGCCCGCTTCATTCTGGAAATGAGGCCTTTGCTACTCGACGTGCAAAAACCTTCGGAAAGATGAGGACACTCAGCGAAACCTATATGCGTAGCTTCGCTGGCTAACCTTGCCAGGACTCCTAAGCACAATGGCGCGAATGGAAATCTAAGTGCGGATAACGGAATCTCAACTGTACTCTCTCCGTTGCGAGGGTAGTCTTTCCTTCTGGATAGTTTTCCATTTCAACTTTATGTAGCTCTACCCCAGCAACTTTTTTCAAATTAAAACATTTCTCATTACGAAAAATTACTAAGGTTGGTTGGCGTTTTGAATAGAAGAGGTGATACAGCATTTCCCTTGCATTCTAAGGGGGTCAAGCAATGCTAGAAGTTGACTGTTCGTGTATCTTATGCCACAATGGTTGATGGTCGCTCACAATGGGCCTCATCAGAAGGCTTAAAGTCACTCAAAGGGCAATGGAAAGGACAATGCTTGGAGTTTCCTTGCGTGATCGAATCAGGAATGATAATATTCGTAGAGAACCAAGGTTACCGTCATAGCCCGAAGCATCGCCAAACTAAAGTGGCAGTGGGCAAGGCATATTGCTCGCAGAACAGACGGTCGATGGGGCCGAAAAATTCTGGAGTGACGACTGCGTACCAGAAGACGCAACGTTAAAAAGCCTCCCATAAGGTGGACTGATGAAGATCGCGGGTAGCCGATGGATGCGAGACGCGCAGAACCGGTTGTAGTGGCAACGCTTGGGGCTATGGCGACGCTATGTCCAGCAGTAGAGGTCTTTCAGCTGATATGATGATATCTTATCTTAGCGATCTTACCTAGCGACATCAAACTTGCAACAGTTATCTTTTTCTAATCTTCTAATGTATAAAAGTCTCGGATCACAGTGTTATCGAACTCCTCCGAAATGGCTTGACCGATTTATATGACATTTTTGTGTTAATTTGTATGGCAAAACAACGTTTGCCGGGTCAGCTAGTAATAATAATAAACAGTTATGCATTCATAACTCAGTTATGTGAAATTTAAGTTATCGCGATGTTTGCGAAGTGAGGTTTACGTAACTTCAAGGTTACGAGTACCCATTGTCGATTTGAGACAATGCATATCAGCTGATTGTAATTATTATGACATGTGTAAGAAGAAATGCTTTTAATATAATTCGTATATAATCAACAGTTCACGTAATTTAGGGTTCCGAACATCAGTATGAAAAACGGAACCTTTATAATGAGTCGTAAGTGTGTCTGTCTGTGTACTGAAGCTAAAATTGTTCTTTACCGTAAGATTACAGGTAAGGTTTAAAAAAATTGCGCGAGTCCGACTCGGACTTTTCTTTATTTATCGGTATGATCAGGAGCTCGTGGCTAAATAATAACAGCCGCACGGGTCGATTTTGAAAGTTAAGCAACGCTTGCCAAGGTTGGTCTGTGGATGGGTGACCATCTTAACATAATGAGTTACCTCCATGCCTCGGAAAGCACGCTAAGCCGTTGGTCCCGGCTGTCATTTGTACTGCCTTGGCAGTTGTTACGGATTTTCAGAAGCCAGTAAATCTGACTCCAGTCTTGCCAAGATTTACCGTGTTAACCAGTCAATGGGTTGTGTAGGTCTGGTAGGCAGCCGCTCCACGTAAAACACTGGTATTCAGCTGAATCCGGTTTGAGTGGAAGCCGACCCCAATGTATTTGGGAAAAGGCTAGGCAGATGATGATGATCAGTGTTGTGATGACCTAGTGGACATTGCTGCGGCTCTCATTCAAGAGTTCGAACACGGGCAAATACCAATGTGACTTTTTGAACATTAAGTTGTGAAATTATTACTTCCAGCATGTAGCAGCAATATTTCGGCTGAAATAGTTATGATAATAGCAACGAGTTGAACGACACAGCGATCCGAAAACAAAGACTACAAAAAAAAATCAATAATCATAAATTAGTTAAAAGTTGAACTTTAATCCAAATTATGAAGTCAAAGTTTACCGACATAGCCCAAGGGATCGCCAAACTAAAGTGGCAATGGGCAGGGCACATTGCGCGCAGAAGAGGGCCGAAAAGTTCTGGAGTGGCGACCGCGTACCGGAAGATACAACGCTAAAAGGCCTCCCAGCCCACAAGGTGGACCGATGACCTGGTGAAGGTCGCGGGTAGCTGATGGATGCGAGATGCGTAGGACCGGTCATTGTGGCGACGATTGGGGGATGCTTATGTCCAGCAGTGGACGTCTTTCGGCTGATAATATGATGATGACATAATATTCATCACGATGATTTTAATGTAATGTTCATTGCTGATAAAACCTAATTTATACCAAACTGTAACACAGTTTTGGAACCCAGTTATCGTAAACTAGTTTACAGTTTCCGATCACCAACTATGCAGTTTTAACGAGTTTAATTTTATTTAAATAGACCACATTTTAAAGAAAATAAAGTAATACGTTTATTTAATTATTATTGCTTGAATTATTTAATATTATTATCTATGATATGTTCTGTTCTGTTGTATTTGGATTGTTTAATGTTTCTAATAGTGGATAAATTTGTAATTATTTAATGTTTATGTAATAAGTTTAACCTACATATACGGCGTAGAATTATAAATACACCGTTAAGGCAAAACATGACTGATAAATTATGTAATTTAATAGCAACATCTTGCATGCCATGTGTGTGTATATTCATGTTTTGTACAATTAAATCTTATCTTATTTGAGCACAAACGTAAAAGAACAAGTTTTCGGGACAAAGAATTGTAGATATAGTAGCTGACACGAGTCATGAGCACAGATGAATGCAGCAGGGTGATCTAGCCAATGTACGGTGAGCGAACGAAACTTGCAAGCACAATAGCATTGACTGACGAACCAATCATGTGAAGCGTCAGAGCTGTCATCGGCAAACCGACCAATGGGGAGTGTGCTGTCACGACACGGTTATTATAACAACAATCCATAGAGAACGTGCAGGAACTAAAGGTGGCACTGGACGCATGGAAGTGTCATTGTCATGTATATTTTACTTCTATGTTTCGAATTAGCCCGAAGGGATACCAAACTAAAGTGACAGTGGGCAGGGCACATTGCTCGCAGAACAGATGGTCGATGGGGCCAAAAAGTTGGAGTATTGTAGCCACCTTTGGGATGGCTCAGCTAAATATCAGCTTGCCGCGCTTGACTCAGTGGAACGAGAGCTAAGAGGTTCATCGGCAACGTAAAACTGGTGGATGCCAAGCTACTCGTACATAGCTTGGCTCATCGCCGTAAGGTTGCCTGCTTGTCGGTCTTTTACAGATTGTACTTCGATGAGTGTGCCCAAGAACTCCACGACCTCATCTCACCGGCCCCCTTCTACCATCGGACATCTAGACGCACTGCATTTTACCATCCCTACCTTGTAGCTGTTCCACCAATTCGCACTAAGCGTTTTCAAACCTCTTTTATAATGCGCATAGCAAAAGGAGTGGAACTCTCTGCCTGCGTCTGGGTTTCCAAAAGCTTACAACCCTAATCTCTTTAAAGTTAGAGTGAACAGGCTCCTTCTGGGTAGGCTCGCTCCATCGTAGACTTTGTCTCTGTCATCTCTGACATAGGCTAGAGTCAAGAGCAAACCCATTACAAATAAAAAGTTCTGGAGTGGCGACTGCGTACCGGAAGACGCAACGTTGGAAGGTCTCCCACAAGGTGGGCCGATGACCTGGTGAAGGTTGAGGGTAGCCAATGGATGTGAGACGCGAAGGGCCGATCTTGTGGCGATGCTCGGGGGAGGCCTATGTCCAGCAGTGGACGTCTTTCGGCTGATATGATGATGATGTTTCGAATTGGCAACGCTAATTGGCACAGACTACTTCGTGCACGTTCCCATGTGTAGGTAGGACGACAGACACGACGAATTTATACAAATTATACGCTATATTAATGTCGACAAACAATCTTGGCAAAGCAATTATCCTTATGTAAACAGTGAAATGGTCAAAGATATTTATTGCCTCATTCCTCTCACGTACGACGGAGTCTTTAGGAGTGACCGAAAATACCTCGCTTTTACTCTTGAATGAGTAATGAAGATGTTTAAGGCTCTTTTGTTCTTATAAACGGACTTTTTCTTTTAAAAGGACTTTAAGGGGTTCTAGACCTTGGGAGTAAACATGGTGAAAGTTTTAGAATCCTGTTCGGATCTATAGTGACATTGGAAAAATATAATAATAAGACTGTGAAGATTTCTGTTCACAATAATAGGAAACATGCAATATTTCCATTTTTGCTTTTATTTTAAAGAATTCCATCTAGAATAGACCACCACATAAATAAGAAATGAAAACGCTTTAATTTATTGCCAAAATTGCGTTTTTAATCCGACAGTTTAAATTTTTGCGCGAAAACGGACGATAACGTCACTCGTCACTCCTGTCTGCCACTGGTCAAAAACTGTCCTAACTCGAAGACATAAGGTTGCTTTTTGTTGTCATAATAGCAGTAACGGCACTAAATACTGATTGTTGTTTTTAAATAAGGTCCATTTCACGTTACTTTTTTTTTTTTTAATTTATTCTTTTTATCATTTTACTAACAACATTCTCGTAAATTCTGTATTTGCATCTTCCGTAATAAATACTTTGAAAGGCAACTTGAGAAGTCTTGATGGGTGACCACCATAACGTTAGGGATTTAAAACAAAAATAGCTATTTTAAAAAATGATTATTCATACACCATAAATCGATTCTATGAAACCGGTAAAACTGTAATCCTAATATATAAAATACGTCGTAAGAAGCTGGAATATGGCATGAAGGTTTCATGGAGAGTGTAGGGGGGCAATAAGAAAGGATTTTCCTATGTTTTTACAGGAACGGGACAAAACGGGATATGCGTTTACGAAGTCGCGGTTTAAAACGAGTTTATAATACGTACCGACAAATTTGTACGAAACCCTCGGTGTGGGAGTCCGACTCGTTAATGACCGTTTTTTTTTTTTTGTTACGGTACAAATTATGCTTCGTTAGTTTTATTTTTGTAGCAGCATTGATGCCGCTACAGTAGTTTTAATATTTGTCGTTTAAAGAATACTTGCAGTTTGTAATTTAGCTATTTGAGTATTCATAGTAAAATTCATGCAGCTATACAAGAGACAAACAACAAAATGAACATTTCGAGAACACAGCAACAAAACAATTGCAAGCCTGTGGAATTGGCAGCCTATTTTTTTAAACTGTTTTCGTTGCATTTAGTACTTTGGCAACGTTTCCCGATGTTGCGAGTAAACTGAGTGCATGGTTAACAAATATAGACAAATTATATTTTTCTTGCTTTTTCTTGAAGAATGACTGTTGCTTTTTTTGGATTGGGTCTGAATAAGCACGTGAAATAAGAACACTTCTTTTTAGATTTTGTCATCTGTATTTAGGGGTTGTCCACTAGTAATGTGACGATTTTTAGCAACTTTTCAACCCCCCCCCTTCTCCCCTGTGATACGTGGTGAGGTTTTATATTACTCTCCCTCCCTACCCAAAGTCATATGTATTTTTTGGCATAAATTATTTTAAAACCATTCATATTATCTTGAAATACAATTAAATTAAATTCTGACAACGTCAAATAGATTAGACACTATTTTGGAAACAAAAAACATTATTTTTATTTTATGCTTTCTTTATTTAGTGATTAGTTTTGCTGTGCACTAATACAGCAATAAGAAGTAGTGGGAAGTACGAAGAATATATTATTTAAATAACTTACTGTCTCTTTTGGTCGCTAAAACAGCGCTGAAAGTTAGCTTTTGTGAGTACTGACCTGAAACAAAAGAAAAATAAAATGAAATATTATTGATTATTATTTATTTAGGCTGTTCATTATACATAAAATAAATAAAAAGAGCCTTTATTTAGACAAAACACCCTAACTTCCACATGCACAATTATTATTTCATTTGATTTGTTTATTAAGTTTAAACAATAGTATTAATATTTAATTACAATATTATAGAAACAGTAGTGTTTAATTAAAATATTTTCTTTCAAGAATTAATTTTTTAATTAGTTAAAATATTTATCGTTTTTGTCTGTTTGTTTATTATAGACATAGGCCTCCTCCAACTGCCTCCATAGAACAGCTGAAAACAGGCTGTTCATTACTTATCTTTAATGTTTATTTTCTATTTTGAATAGTGTTTTCATTTTGAATATAATTTCATGTTTTTTTCCTCACACAATTCATTCATCTTTTTATGGGCCTCCCTTTCCCCCATCCATCCAATATTAATAACGATTTTAGTAACATTTTTTTTTTAACTCTACAAAAGATAAATGATTAAATATTTTAAAGAATGAATATGAATTATTTTCTAAAAAAAAACCTGCAAACAATGTCATTTTAAAAAAAAAAAAAAAAAACATTGTCATATCAATATCACACATAATTCTCCCATCAAAACGTCACGAAGGGTGAAAGGACCTGTTGTCGGTCGCGTGCCACGAAATGATTACCGTAATTCCGCCATTTTGAATGTAAGAGTGTATGTGTTACGGTTTCATTTGTCACATGGAGATATAAGTCACGTGATTGGTTAGCCAATTTGTCCTTGTTTTACACGCGGTTTGCACGCGAACCTGGGATTGGTATTCGATGGATAATTGGAATGCATTATGCGGTTTTTTATTGGATTAAAGGGGTTGATGTACTCGGAATTGTGAAATGATGTATTTTTCTTCTGTCGTGTTGTGAGACGTAAATTATCTATTTATGTCGTGGTTAAAACTTAATCGTCATAGTTTGTTTTGGCTTTGGTCTTAGCATGTCGCGATGCTTCTGGGTTCGATCTAACTAATATTATTTCACAGTATATAGGGTATTTTAGTAGGGTAGGGTAGCAGTAATATCTATAAATATTTTCCAGATTACGAAAAACCTTAAACTTCTTCTCTTCTTCTTCTTCTTTTATCTACTGGAAGTAAGTCATGAGAATAAGCTAGTGTAATATTAAAAAATATGTTAATAAAGGAGATATTAAACTAGCTGTGCCCGCGACGTCGTTCGCGTGGCATAGATCGATGCCAGCCTATTATCTTACTTCTAATTTTTGTTTACTAATAAATACGAAAGTTTGGTATTTTTTATACTTTTATCCAGGAACTTAATTCATTGGTGATTCGACTAAGGACTAATCTTAAAATGGTGTTTATATATGATCTCGTGGAGGATATATTATCTCGAGGAGCTCGTGGCTAAATAATAACAGCCACACGGGTCGATCTTCAAGGTTAAGCAACGCTTGCCAAGGTTGGTCTGTAGATGGGTGACCATCTTAACATAACGAGTTTCCTCCGTGCCTCGGAAAGCACGTTAAGCCGTTGGTCCCGGCTGTCAACTGTAGATCTTTGGCAGTCGTTACGGATAGTCAGAAGCCAGTAAATCTGACTCCAGTCTTGCCATGAAGTACCGTGTTACCCAGTAAATGGGTTGTGGAGGTCTGGTAGGCAGCCGCTCCTCGTAAAATACTGGTATTCAGCTAAATCTGGTTTGACTGGAAGCCGACCCCAATATAGTTGGGAAAAGGCTAGGCAGATGATGAATAAATACGAAAGTTTGGCTAGCTGGATGTTTACTCAAGTACGACAATACGGCTGAAAGGATCTAGATGAAATTTCGCACAGAGGTAGATTATAGTCTGGAATACCACATAGGTATTCTTATCTCGGGAGTACCTACTTTGGGAGATATTGAAGATTCAAACCATTTATTTACAGGTAGATACTTTTGAATTGTTAAGATCAGTTTGTCAAAACATGAAGCTATATGTAAATCAAATAAATATGAATATAAAATAATCATCAATCCGTTGAAAATGAATAAATATAAACAATTCCTTTTGTTAACTCCGTTGTTCAGGTAAATAGCTATAAACATCAGTTAACAGAAGATTACGAAAGTAAATAAACGTCAGATTAGTCTGTTCACAAGGAATTATGACAAGCATTTGTTAAACAAAATTAATACCGTTCGAAATGTTTAATGGATTAATAATGGGTATTTATCGAAACAAAATTGAAGGAGGTAGGTATTGAAATCAAAGTCAGGGCAGTTTGTAATTTGATTTATGTTCAAGATTAAAATAGCTAGGGCTGGGCCGGTTTTCGAACTGACTGAAATTGGTACCTAATTAATTATATAAAAGCCTGTTAGATTAATGAAAAAATGTTTTCTAGTAGTTTTTAGGGAGGTCGTTTGTCTGAATAAAAAACTGAGCCATTATAGGGTCAGTTGTGTGTCTGTCTGACACGGCTGATATCTTCAGAAGGTATTTTTTTTTTGGTGTGCGGTCACTTTTGGGCAGCAATTAGAAAATTTAAAAAAAGGATCTACTGAGTATTATGCCGAGTATCATACTAATACTGTGTTTGTTTGTTTGAAAAGATAGAAAGAAAGAAAATACGTTTATTCTGCCAGAAATGACGCACAAAAATACAAAATTAAAATAAACTAATTACTAACTTAAATCTACAATCAATCAATTACTATCTTTAATCTTGTTTGGTGGAACGTGTTATCTCAGAAACTGCCTACTGGTTTGAATAAAAAAAATATTTTAGTCTTGGATAGCCCATTTATCGAGAAAAGCTATAGGGTATATAACATCAAGCTACGACCTATAGGAGCGGAGTATTCATGAAAAATGTGACGCAGACGAAGTAGCGTGGATCAGCTAGTAAATTAATAAATATGAAGGCTAATTGTTAGTGGCTCATTTAGGTCATAATTTTAAAGTTATTGAAGAAAATAGCTAAACTTGCCCCTAATGTCCGACTCTACCACGAAAATTATAACCTAATTAGCGTAGAAAAATGTTTATTTAGATACTACTATCTTTGAAGAAATGTGGTCATATCTAAGCCACATAATTGTACGGTTGACCTAAAAATAAAATAAATTCCAGTAGTTTTCAGTATTAAGATCTTTGTTGCGTTGTGTATAAAAATAGGTAGCTACCCAGTACTCAATTTCTAAGAACGTCTGGTCTAAATAAAGAGCCAATTAGTAAATAAGCCCGCTCTTGACCTTGCTGTTAACACAATGTGAATTTTAATAATAAACTTTTTATTAGCTCACAATAGATTGATTTTTCTTCAGTGTAGTTTTACTGGGTTTTTTTTTCAGCAAACGTCGCCCACGTAGTCTTGTCTATAAAACAAGTAAACCAAAATATATTTTAATTTCTATATGTTAATTTAGATATTTGTTTTACCCAACTGCGTTAGATCCTAGAAACAACCACATTAACCTTCTGTAATGTTTTTGTAATACCTACTTCTATGAAAAAAACCGGCCAAGTGCGAGTCGAAATCGCACACGAAGGGTTCCGTACCTTAAACCTTAGTTTTTTATTATTTGTTGTTACAGCGGCAAGATATACACAAGCTGTGAAAATTTCAACTGTCTACCTATTACGGTTCTTGAGATACAGCCCGCTGACAGACAAACGGACGGACGGAAGGACGGACAGCGGAGGCTTAGTAATAGGGTTCCGTTGGATACCCTTTGGGTACGGAGTGCTATCTGTTTTTTTTGTAGCATTGCAGCTCCAAAATGGATGCACAGATTTGATTCAGTTTTAATGAAATCACAAAATCACTTTTAAGTCATAACAAAATTAAATGACAAAAAATCAACAAAAACAACCTCAAATTACTTAAGGATAGGTCATATAAGGTCGACTCGAGTTTATCGGCCGACAACCTGCCTTTTCACCCTATCAGCGGAAGGTTATAAATCCAGTTCCGCGTACATTAAGTGTTAGTAAAATGGCCGCCAAGAAACATAATATATCCTGAAGAAAAAGTAATGTTGTGTAATCAGAGTTTGTTTGTTTCTTGCATGCAAATAAATGTTGTTATGTTGTGTGGAGGTTGTTCTTTAATTAACTAACATGATTGTGTAGCCTTGTAGCTGTGCAATTTTTTTTAGTTCTATTTTGTTCTTGGATAAATAAAATAGCAAACAACAGAAGAAGTAGTAAGGTAGAAGGGAAGGAAGTAAGGTAAAACTGTACGTGTGGAATGTTATGTTTTTAAAAGAGATAAGGGCTAACAACATCTTGAGATTCTTCTAAAAGACAATGAAATGCAGTAGACAATTATTATAACATCTCGATATTTAATTTAGTTCAATCACAAATGAGATGCCACCGACAGCATCAGACAGACTGCTTAAAAAGTGTCTTGTTTGAAACTTTTTAGTATTTTTTGCAGATGGACTTTTGATACATATACTTTTTTTGGAATCGTCTCCTCGAGTTCACAAGAATATACGACTTAACTTACATAAGATCGCTATCTAGTTTTTTTTTAAAGTTTATCATTTATGAACAGCAATGGAATCATGACTGTATGGGGAATGGTTAGCAAATTATTAGTAAAATTCGTGTCGCTAGCCTCGTTCGGATTTTTTTATGAACTAGCCTGCTTGTCACATGCATCATTACCTACTAAAATGCATAAAAATCCCAACTTTATGCCAAAGAATATTATCATAAAGAACTGAAACAAAGACCTGACATATTAATTGCAGTTCCGTTGCTGCACGTCTGCGTCATAATTTCAGGAAGAATGGAGACAGTGAAACTAGGTACCCATGTAAATTATACATGGTTTCCTGCTATGAAATACTAGATCGCAGTATCAGGGATTTTCCGTGCAATTTGAAAATTTACAACAATCCGAATATCAACCAACAGGCAGTTGCCGACCAGGGAGTTTTTCGGGACTTTACACCCCCTGTTTCGCATACCTCTATAGCATGTCTGTCAAACATAGATCTTCCGCAGTCTTTGACTCCTGAGTGAATGACAGCATGTCCCATACACTTAACGACGTTTTATGGGACAAGCCCGTCCCACTATTCTTGACCATTGCAACTCCTGAGAGGCAGAATCAACAGTGGCAACCACCAGAAAATAGCTGAGTCAATGAAACTCGACGAGGCCTGGAAGCACAATTAAACTTTTTTGGATTCCACAACGAAATTAAACAGAAAAGAACTTGAACTCTGACAATCAGTCTTTCTAGAGATATGTTACCTAGCCTTCCCATTTACCTCTTACCCCATTGCCTTCCTTTATATATGTACGGTGGATGATCTGCCCGAAGTATCGCCAAACTGATGTGGCAGTGGGCAGGATACATTGCTCGCAGAATAGATGAGGTAGATGGGGCCGAAAGGTTTTTTCTATTAATGACATTTGCTCTTGACTCTAGTCTATGTCAGAGATGACAGAGACAAAGTCTACGATGGAGCGAGCTTACCCAGAAGAAGCCTGTTCACTCTAACTTTGAAGAGATTAAGGTCTGAAGTGGCGACCGCGTACCGGAAGACGCAGCGTTGGAACGCCTCCCACAAAGTGAACCCACGGCCTGGTGAGGGTCGCGGGTTGCCGATGGATGCGAGACGCACAGGACCGGTTGTTGTGGCGACACTTGGATGAGGCCTATGTCCAGCAGTGGACGTCTTTCAGCTGATATGATGATTACGGTGGATGAGTGCAAACCGCAACCGGCTGTTCGGAACAGATTTTTTAAACAATATTATGAGTACGCCAATTTTTATTTTAGTTCACCGGTCATGTTTGATAACATGATCTTTATTTGTTTTTGTCAGTTAGTTACGGTTCCATTGTCTTATTTTGTTACCTTTGAACTTTTTGTATGTTGTTATGATATTGACAATACATTGTATAACTTCCGCCTTTAACAACATGTGTCAATGGTTAACAGTAATAATACATACAATGTTTATTGTCCGGTAAATGAAAGTTGCCAACCCGCCAACCTGCCTGCCAAGCGTGGCGATTATGGCAAACCTTTGGGGGAGGCCTATGTGTCCAGCTGTGGACGTTTTTCGACTTGATGACGATGATGCAACTTTTTTGTGTCGTTGGGAACGTATCGGCAAACTTTTCTAGGGTTTCCTACCAAAGGGGTAAACAACAGAACCCTGTTATTAAGCGCCCGCTGTTCACCCGTCTGTCCATATGTCCGCCCGTCTGTCTGTCAGCGTGTTGTATCTTAAGAACCGTAACAGGTAGGAAAATGAAATTTTCACGCAGTGTGTAAATGAATGGAGTTTCCCATAAAAGCAACCTGTTTTTTTTCCGGTTTATGGAAAGGAAAACTCCGTGTCGCACTTAGCCGGTTTTGGTATTGACAGACTAGCGACCCAGTTCGCATAATATGAATATAGGGAAGAATAAGAAACGACATTAAAGATTTCATTTAAATTCTTGACTTGCAGTCCAATTACTTTTGAGAGAAGAATAATAGAATTCTGTATATCTGCAATATAGTTCAAAGTGACTAGTAATCCATCTGTGAATGACCTTCCCACATTACAGTACTCTATTCCCAGAAAAGATGACTAAATGAATTCATCCAATCAACAAGAACTAACTACTCTCAAGCGGAACATTTGAGAGCTAAAAGAAAACAAATGTCATTAGTCAGACACCATCACTAAAAATAGCACAGAAGGTCGGTTCTATACAAAAAGCGAACACGGACACACACATGGACACGATTCATGACCAGCTGTAGCAAGTGTAGAAGAATTAGTGAAGTCGCGATAAGCGTTCAGTCTACTTGAATAGTTCCAAATTCGAAACGGCACTTGCAAGCTGTTGACGCAGCTATGGAAGGCGATACACAGGATGAAACCATCACTTGGTAAGACCTTGGTAAGAGTTCTCTGGATGCAAAAAGCACAAGACCGGTCAGTGGAGACGCTTGTGGTCGCCAGTCCTATGTCTAGCAGTGGACGTCCACCAGGTTTCGGAAATTAATAAATCTGCCTAGCCTTTACCAAATACATTGGGATTGGCTTCCAGTCAAACCGGATTCAGCTGAATACCAGTATTTTACGTGGAGCAGCTGCCTACCAGACCTCCACAACTCATTACCTGGGTAACACGGTAGTTTTTGGCAAGACTGGAGTCACATATTAATGGCTTCTGACAATTTGTAACGACTGCCACTGCTATTAGAAACGACAGCCGGATATAGCTGAGTACCAGTATTTAACCCAGTGATTGATTCACACGATATTCCTTGGCAAGACTAGTTTTCTGGTGTTAGATTTTGTGGTATCTGGCTATGCGTGATGACTGTCAATAATCTACAAATTACAGCATGGATCGGTCGTTGTGGCGAAACTTGTGGGAGGTCTATGTCCAGCAGTGGACGTCTTTTGGCTGACATGATGTTGTTAATGATGATGACAGCCTGGACCAACGGTTTAACGTTCTTTCAGAAATGATACTGACGATGATGAGGTTAATATTTTCTTTTATACACACACACACACACACACACATACTCGTACATACTTGGACTTGGGTGTCCATATGTGTGTAGTGTATCTGTTTTTGTTCATTGTAAAGAGTTGACCTTCTGAACCATCCTGTGACATTAGTCATTAGAACATCGAATCATGCGCAGCTGTCGGGTGATTGTTTAAACTGGTTAAGGGGTAGAGGTTAATCACATCTTCCTGCACGGAATTGTATTGTTATACTATGTCGTCTCGTTAAAAATACATTTAGAGTTATTAAGAAGTCTAGTGTTATCTTTTTAGGCTATACTATTTCAGACGTTTACTTGTCCGTGTATGACAGATCTGTCTAGTAAATGGGAAGTAGGAGGACAGCAAGTTTTTCCATGGCGGCCAACAGAAAAAAAGAGAAGATGTTCTGCATTACCCTCATAAGGCCAGGAGAATCATGATAGTGGTGATGGCGTGATGACAACTTCTCCTTAAATGGCTCGATAGAATTAAATGTTACGAGAAGCAGTTGGTTCCATCTAGTCAATGGATTAACATTATCTGACAATGAATCAATGTTGATCTAATTCAACTATTTGTAAGCTATCGTATTGGTATGATATTCTTCTTTAAATATACCTATCGTTATTTTAATCAGAAATTATTCTTATTTGAAGCTGTGGATAAATGTAACCATCCGCTTTATACCTCGTATTGGAACCAGTCAGTAGGGTAGTGAACAAGAGCAGTGGGGGCCCAGTGGTAACGGCACTGACTTGCAAGTTATAGAGTCGTGAGTTCTAACTAAGGCCAGGTAGGCGATTACCTTGTGTATTTTATTTCCTTACAAAATGTGGAGGAATATCATACATTGTGAGGATACCGGCATCACAGAACAGATAAATGAGGTTTTACTGTTATGTGACCGGCATGATCTGGAACCAAAAGTTCTAAGATGTGTGACATCTACTCTACTTATCTATGTTGGGCCGCGAGACGGAATGCTTTTGACATGAAAAAGATGGCAGCGCACTACCTCGAAGAGAGAGGAAGCTTCTTTCCCAGCCGTGGGAATGTTTTATTCTGATTATACAGGAACGTGGTACTGGAGCTGACCTCCCAAGATAACTCTACATAACATAGATTTTGTTATTCATGCTCATGGGGGCGCTATTTAAGATAACTAGTTGACCCGCGCATCTTCGTCTGCGTCACAATTTTCGTTACTGCTCCGCTCCTATTGGTCTTAGCGTGATGATATATAGTCTATAGCCTTCCTCGAAAAATGGGCTATCTAACACTGAAAGAATTTTTCATTTCGGACCAGTAGTTCCTGAGATAAGCGCGTTCAAGCAAACAAACAAACAAAAAAAACTCTTCAGCTTTATATATTAGTATAAGATATAAGATAGAAACAGGCTAATGCCAACTCAATGAGTGTGCCTATCTTACAGCCAATCTATCTTCTACTACATAATTCATGTTGATAAACTCCTAATTTACCTCTCTTACTCATACATAATGTATTCCTAAATCATTAAAGGATAGAACATTCAAATTCTCACGAAAATAGATAGCAAAATCAAAATTAACATATAAATCACTTGAAAGAAAGTTTGCCGCGTCAAAGTAAGAGTGACAAAATGAGTTGTGACGGAAAAACTTAATGTGACATAAATTATGCCTACTGTCACATTATGTCAAAAATTGGGGGATTTAATGTTGATGAGCTTTCTACAGTGTGTTTGGAAAGTTCTCTTGGCTGGCGGAAATTTAGTAAGGAACCGTACGCAAAGCTAATGGTGGTTAGTCCTGGAGTTGGTTTGGGGGTCTTTGAAAATACTTAGGTACCAGACATGAAAAAAAAACTGTCCTTAATCTGTATTTGCACTTTTTAATTCCAGATTTTTGTTTATTTGAGATTTGCAATGTAATCGTAGTAATTAGAGAATTTAGGAGGTCGTGGCTTAATAGTAATAATCGTATGGGTTGATTTTTGCCGCTTGTCGAGGTCGGCCCGTAGATGAATGGAAGTATTAAGCAATTTTGCGAGGCTTTTATATGGCTTAACGTTTTTTTCTTTTCTTTTTGATTATTTTTTGTCATAATCTGCTTAGCCTTTTGCCAACTATATTGGGGTCGGCTTCCAGTCAAGCCGGATTTAGCTGAATACCAGTATTTTACGAGGAAAGGCTGTCTACCAGACCTCCACAACTCATTAACTGGGTAACACGGTACTTCATGGCAAGACTGGAGTCAGATACTAGCTTTTGACTATCCGTAACGACTGCCAAAGATCTACAAATGACAACCGGGACCAGCAGCTTATCGTGCTTTACGAGGCACGGAGGAAACTCGGTATGTTAAGATGGCCACCTTTCCACAGACCAACCTTGGCAAGCGTTGCTTAACCTTGAAGATCGACCCGTTCGGCTGTTGCTAGCCATAAGCTCTTCGACTAAACGACGAACGAAACGATTTTTTGATTATTTTTTGTATAAATAAGAAATATTACGTTGCAGCATTTTTGAATGAAACTCTAGGCATCTCCAGAAACAAAACTATATAGTTCTAATTTATTTCTTGCTCATATTCATTTTATCGCAATAATATCCTTACGTCATACAACGGATTCAGGCCCGACTAAGGACTCTCTAGGTCAGCCCGAGGACGTAAGGTCGTATGAGTAAACTGGTTATCAGCTACTATTATCAACCCTATTACAATTGCACACAGACACTCTTTAGTTAAAAAAATAATGAGAAGTAATTCTATTATTTGAGTCACAAAATGCTTCAAAATCAAGAGCATGCTGATCTTTAAGGTTAGATACTATGCCATGTAAATGCCATCGTGGTTTCTTTATTAACAGTCTATTTATCAACAGTATCTGTGTCCTTAATTCAAGACAACAAGCCAGCATTCCTGAATCCGATGGACCAGCATCGTGTCACGTTTGACATAATTAAAACAGATTGGAGTCCAACAAAGGACTTACAAGGTCGGGCCGAGGACGCGAGGTCACAAGGACATACTGTTATTCGGGTTCGGCATTTAAATACTCAGTTCTTTAAAATACGTAAAGTCGTTTATGCAACGTGCTAAAACTATTCATTTTTTCAGTCCAATAAGAATTTATTATGCGATCTTATAAAATAACCTCTCAATAGAAAACTATAATTAAGTTTGCTATGTAACTTTACATAATTAAATAAATTTTCCTCTCTCCTACTTATCTAGCTGTACCCGACAGGGTCCATATGAACTAATTATGTTTTTACCACCTAAGAATACATGTGGAATAATAATAATAATAATAATAATATTCCACACAACTATCACACAACGCCATCTAGTCCCAAGCTAAGCAGAGCTTGTGTTATGGGTACTAGACAACTGATAAACATACTTATATATTTCTAAATACATACATATTATAGATAAACTACACCCAGACACAGAACAAATGATCATGCTCATCACACAAACATTTGTCCTGGGTGGGAATCGAACCCACAACCTCTGGCATAGCAGTCAGGGTCACTAACCACTAGACCAACAGGCCAGTCAAATGGAATGCAATAAAGATATCGAATATTGAGTAACCCTAACCTCATACATTGCAACCACTTGAATGGATGAAATGGATGAAGACCTGATGAACTTCTAGAAGTTTTCTATAACATTTAAGCAGACTCACGGGACGATCGTCAACGTTAAGCAATGATTACCGAGGTCAGTCCGTGGATTGGTGACCAAGCCTCTTGACTCTAGTCTATGTCAGAGATGACAGAGCAAACATTTACAGGCAATTTTGAGTTGTCAAAGTCGGTCGGTCAAAAAAGATGAAGCTATTTGCAAGTTCCTAAACGTAGATCTCTATGGAGATGAACTTCTGTGTTTCCGTGGAGTTTCTTGCAACTCCACGGAAACTCTTTACTATCATACCGAGACCCCTCTGTACCTCAGAAACCAAGCTCAGCCGTTGATACCGGCTGTCCTTTGTACATCTTTGTTAGTCGTTAGTCAGAAAAACATCTGTCACCAGGCTTGTCAAAAAGATATTTGGCTTACCCACTCACTAGATTTTGGTAGCAGACAGGCTCTCACTCTATTAAACCACTGGTATTCAGCTCAGTCATCTGGACCTTCCTTGGACCAGACCCCTCTGTGACTCAGAAAGCAAGCTGAGCCGTTGATACCGGCTGGCCTTTGTGCATCTTTGTTAGTCGTTAGTCAGAAAAACATCTGTCACCAGGCTTGTCAAAAAGATATTTGGCTTACCCACTCACTAGATTTTGGTAGCAGACAGGCTCTCACTCTATTAAACCACTGGTATTCAGCTCAGTCATCTGGACCTTCCTTGGACCAGACCCCTCTGTGACTCAGAAAGCTAGCTGAGCCGTTGATACCGGCTGGCCTTTGTGCATCTTTGTTAGTCGTTAGTCAGAAGCCTAAACATCTGTCACCAGGCTTGCCAAAAGGATATTTGGCTTACCCACTCACTGGTTTTGGTAGCAGAAAGGCTGTCACTCCATTTAAAACACTGGTATTCAGCTCAGTCAGCTGGAAGACGACTCCTACATTATTATTCCAAGTCTCAGCAGAATGATTGCGGCTGTTAAAATAAAAATAAAAAAAACAAAAGAAAACAGTAATTAATTTTCCTGTCACATTGCTTTGTCTCCAATGATTGTCCTCTTACTACAGACGGAACAAAAAATATAAGGTTACTGTTTCGCTAACGTAACGCAGAAGTTTGTTGACGTAATTCGAGGCAATATGGAGTCGAAGGACGTTCAAGGTCAGTGTAAGGACACAAGGTTAGAACCGACGGCTCTGTTTGGGTTCCGCGTATGCTGAGGCCAAATGAAACGGGAACGCGTCATTCATTTGGTTATGTTTTGCATAATTTTGTTTTACAGAGCTTGTGTTGTGTTGGTTTAATTGTGTTAATTGACATCTTCATAGGTCTTTATACAAAAGTAGGGTTGTTTTTTATGTAGATCCTAAACCACCTTTGGTTGGTTTAAAACACCTTACGCTAGTCCTGTTCCAGGTTGAATTGCTACCACAGACGTGCATGCTAATGTACATTCAGAAATACTCTTGGTTGCATTACAGATTGTCTTGCATTACAAAAAGGACTTTTTTGCACGTTTCTAGAAGCTAAGGTCTGGTAGGTAGTAGGAGTGAAGTACTGATCCAATGAGGCCTATCGCGTTTGAATTCGCCGCTAGAGGCGCTAGTGTAGCGTGAGATCTTTGAAATGTCAAATATCATATTGGTTGGCTTTTAAAAGCGAGTTTATTTACTTATTCGTTTTGATGTTTGTGAATAATTTAGTAAAACGGCCTTTTTGTGGCATATTAAGTTATGATACTGACCACTGCTCTGAATTTTCTTTTTCTACCCCAAATATGTATTAAGTTCTTTTTTTCCGAACTATATGACCCTGCGTAAAACTGCGACATATAGGATATATTTAATCGCGTGTCTACGGTATTATAATTATCTAACTTCTAACTTTGCTCCCGTACGCGTAATAAAATCTTATAATGCTATAGTTAAAGACCTTACTCGCCAGTGGTGCCAACTGGTGAGCACAAACGGTAGCCCCATTGTAAAAACTATTCGAAAACGAAAAATTACAACTTTACTGTAAAAGTAAAATCTGTACTGTTGTTCAATGTCATAGGTTACTTTTTTTATCCACAAAAGGGCATGGATGCTGTAGGGTAGGATACGGGCGCGAATCCGTGGAAGAGCTGGCTTCATAATACCTATTATAATTTTCTAGATACATTTTACTGCAGTTAGAGCACAAATGTTATTGAAGACACCATAAGTTGAGAAATATGGTCAACACAATGTTATAAGCAGATATTTATAAAAGCCGGAACTAATCATGATGAATGCTCCACGTCAAAAATCAACGTGCTGCGGATTACCAAAACTTCAATCAAAATTCACATTTTATCGCGTTTTAGAAATCGAAAGTACGGAACCATTGCGATGTCTCGTATCTCATCCGTATCGTGTTTTGAATGTCCGAACAAGCGCGGACGGGCCGAAGTCCATTGTTTAGATCCCGATTTATATTCAGAAGATGCCACTTCGCGAGAAATTATGAGCTTTGTTTTTGATTTTTGGAAATAAGTTGAGGAAGGAACATGGATCGCGTTCACATGTGAAATCATTGATTCTCAGAAACTTGAATTGTGGCTGTGGCTGATGCGGTTTGCAACCAATACAATTGGTGATTTTGTACCTGTCATAAACAGATCTCTTTATCCTTCTATTAGTCAGATACTATGCAAAAGACCCAGGAAAGCAATATAAGTTTTTGAGATTTTTGAATGGCCTATAGTAGCAGCTAGAATTTAAAATAATTTTTGAAAATGTTTACTTATATTGACAAAGTCAATTGAAGCAAACATCCTATATTTGGACATACGTCTCTTTAGATGCTTATGCTAGGTTATGCGCTACTACGCACTAGCGGTCAGCCGCGGGCGCGTACAACCGCGCGGCCAGCCCCCTCCAGTTTAATTTGCAACCGCTTGTCATTTAATGGCGGTTAAGCGCTCCTACGCACCAGCGGTTGGCCGCGCGGCTGGCCGCTTGTCCAGTTTAATGTGCAAACGCTTATCATTTAATGGCAGTTAAGCTCTCCTACGCAATAGCGGTTTACCGCGCGGCTGGCCGCTTGTCCAGTTTAATATGCAACCGCTGGTGATTGTGTACGCACTTAACCGCCAGAGTATGTTAGTGACAAGCGGCTTCGCCCGCGTGGTCCCTAGGAAATATACTCCCGGGATAAAAAAATACCTTATGTCCTTTCTCAGGATCTAGGTTATCTCTGTACCAAATTTCATTTATATCGATTCAGTAGTTTTGGCGTGAAAGCGCGACAGACACACAGACAGACCGACAGACAGACAGTTACTTTCGCATTTATAATATTAGTAAGTAAGTAAGGATTTCAACGTATCGATGAGAACTCAATCACGAATAATCATCTAATAAGAAAGAAAGAAAGAAAGAAAGAAAGAAAACTAATTTATTTGGCACACACGGAATCACACAATGTTTGTAACAACAAAAGGAAATGCAAATGATACACACTAAACACGTACAAAATCACATTATAATTAACTATTAACATAACTACAATGTGTTCAGCTATTCTGGACGCACATACGTACTGACAGATCACGATAATGAATTAGGGCTTCCGTTCTGAGCATGATAATTATATCTATTGTTTTTAATACTACATTAATTAGATCTATGTATGTCAGAAGTGAGATGGAGGCAGAAATACTCAAATAGATAGGCTACTATATACAACTTAATTGAAGCTATCTAGGTATTCTATATCTATGGTCTGCACAACAGTGTGTTGCCATCTCCTCACCGTCTTATTTATTATATTTTACCCTTATGTATTTATTTTTTCTGTTTACTTATCACGTTATAATTACTTTTATGCCGGCTGTCGCTGAAAACCAGCGCTGTGGCTCTGACCTTTATGTTGTGTGCAATAAAGCTCAGTTTGTGAGGTTTGTCACTCAGGTGAAGCTCGATATCGAAATGGTTACTTACAGAATAGACTAACTGCCCCGATAGACACGCGTTTGAGCACGATCTAACTTACCGCCTAGGACTAACCTATTCAGTCAGGGTGTAACTATCAGGAAAGACAGACTCCATAGGTTTCCACTTCTTAGCTGTATCCAAAATAAAACTATTTACAAACCCCCCATTCCCTATTTTTTTTTCTACACACAGACAGACCGACTCACACCACACCACACACTGTCATATGCTTAGATGGTGCTAGCATGTCGTTCCGTTTGTTTCTGATGCATATAATAGCTAACCTCTAACAACTCGCTCCATTATAGACTTTGTCTCTGTCATCTTTGACATAGACTAGAGTCAAGAGCAAACCCATCACTAATACTTTTATTTACAATTACAAATAATTTCTGCCTATAGACTTTGTCTCTGTCATCTTTGACATAGACTAGAGTCAAGAGCAAACCCATCACTAATACTTTTATTTACAATTACAAATAATTTCTGCCATTATTATTTGTTTGCGTTTTTCTTTCCAACATGACAGCTGCCAAGTGCGCCCGCGCGTTCCGTCATTTGTGACATTCACAAATGTTTTTGGAGCACTGGGCCTTTGGGCGTGACTGCGTGTATTTTATGTAATTGTATTTATTTTTTTATTTTATTATATTTTTTCATCATTTATATGTAAATATTTTATCTGTATCTATTATATTTAGTATGTGTTACGTAACTGCGTCCGTGGCATCACAGGCCCTATCATAAAACCAGCGCTGTGTTATTTATTTTTAAATTTCGCAGCCTATGCTGAGATAGGGACCTTTTTGGCCTCGCACAGACTATTGTAAAATGTTTATAGACTTAGTAATACTGTTAGTTTTAATTAAATCTAAATCTGTCTGTTTTGTGCGAGTCCCAAATAAACATTTTTCTTTCTTTCTTTCTTACTTTCTTTAATAAAAAAAAAAAATTAAATCCGTTGGCTGTAACATCAGTTAAAAATGTTAAAGAGCTGTTTTTTTTGTAAATAAATAAATAATAAATAAATGTTTTGTACGTTTGTTTTAATTAAGAAACATGACAGATAAAAAGTAAACTAAAGTGAACGCAGTAAACGCGATATTCAAAGTTACGGATGGCTGACCGGTCATCACACATTTATACCGTTATCGTTAACCTTTGGCCTCCCTTATCATAAACAGTCGTTACGGGCAGTCAGGAGTTCGAAGTCAGAACCTGTGACCTTAGGGTCGGTTATCAGTATCACTAGTTAGTTTGATAAGGTGTTAGGTGAGGGTGAGATGACTCCAAAATATAACCGTTTCATATTTAGATAATACAATGTTTGAAAGCTGAATTAACATTAATTAAAGTTGGTGGCTTTTAAAGAAGTATTGATGAAGAAGACATCCTTTGTTAACCCAAAATAAATTGGCTTGAGAGAGTAATGATGATCGTTTTTCGTGGTGTGTGTTAACCGTTAATGGTTCGAAAAGTTTCGAGGTCGAAAGGCTCGAAGGTGGTCTGATGGCCTGATGATATCCGCGGGAACCCGCTGCCGCTGGATGCGAGACGCATAGGGCCGATCGATATGGCGATACTTGGGGGAGGCGCAAGTCTAGCAGCAGACGTCTTTCGGCTAAAATGATGAAAATTATAACTTGGGTCTAATAAAGCGCAATTCATTGCAATGTTTGGCCATTGCCATCAATTCAGACATATATCTGGATATGTGTGAGAATTCTCTAAGAAATTTCACCATCTATTCAATTTCAAATGATGTTCCAACTGCTGGTACACAGGCTTCGTCTTTATGACATGAATCATAGTGCAAATGAAACGCAGCTAAGGTGCAATTGCCTCATAAGAAAATATAAAAGACTAGCTTTCGCCAGCGACTTCGTTCGCGCATATCTTGTTTTTTCCCGTTCCCGTGGGAATTTCGGAAAATCCTTCCTTAGTGCTCCCCTAGACTCCCCAAGGAACCTATATGCAGCTCTCTACGACCAGCAGTTTTGGCTGTGCGTTGTCTGTCAGGCACTCAATCAGTCCGTATCGGAAGAATTTTATAATATACTAGCTGACCCGCGCGGCTTTGCTCCCGTCAACTGGCTACCCTACCTACCCTAAATACTTACCGTTTTTTTTCGTTTTTAAACCTTCCCTGTATTCTATCGAAACGAACAAAAAAAGAATTATTCAAATCGGCCCCGCCGTTCTCGAGTTTTAGCGAGACTAACGAACAGCAATTGATTTTTATATATATAGACTGGTTAATGATGATGATTTGCAAAAAAAACAATAAAACAGCTTTGCTAGCCAACGAACACCAACAAGCCCTTAGCAACGGGGTTGCCAGCTCTGTCGCCAACACATAGGTAAAGTTAATTCATCAATAGCTATTCCAATCAGCCAAAATAACAATGCAATACAGACATTCAGTCCAACAAATATATCAGCCATCCTTTCAGCTCGAACAAAACTTGGCTGGACACATTTTAATGGTGTTTAATATAGGAGGGAACAATGCTGAATATTACGTAGCATGCAGTCAACAGCGGCTGAACAATGGCGGAGATTCGTTAGTGATACTCGTACGTAAGCTGTTACCAGTACTATGAGAACTCGAAATTGTGGAACAAAAACTGGAGTGAAGAATCATCTGCCTATTTATCCAATTGTTTTAGAAGTAGGGAGCTTTTCGAGAGTAGGTGTGTAAGTTTGAATGTATTTCTACTTCAGGCTACATACATACAACAGCTGGATTTTTTTTACAAATAAGGTACAGGTTTAAATAAAAACAAGATGGCGAGCGCGGTGAGTGATGTCGTATTTTTGGCGAATCTATCTATATTTCTTAAAGCATGCGTAAAAGTAAATAGCAAATTAAATGAGATACTATTGTGTTATTCTGTGAAAAAATCTTATTATAAAAAATTACATGTAGTGCTTGGAGTGCTTGCCCGATTTTTTCAGAATACACCGGTTGTTATAAGGTGTTTAAGCAACGCTTGACAAGGTTCGTCTGTGGATGGGTGACCATCTTAACATACCGAGTTTCCTCCGACCTTCGGAAAGCACGCTAAGCCGTTGGTCCCGGCTGTCATTTGTAGATCTTATGCAGTCGTTACGGATTGTCAGAAGCCAGTAAATCGGACTCCAGTCCTCCTAAAAAGTACTGTGTTACCCAGTTAATGGGTTGTGGAGGTCTGGTAAGGAGCCGCTCTACGTAAAATACTGGTATTCAGCTGAATCAGGTTTGACTGGAAGCCTACCTCTATATAGTTGGGAACAGGCTAGGCAGATGATGACACCGACCGATTGTTGTAACTTCTTCAACTCGAACTCATCTTTTCGAGTTTGCCCCCCTATAGTAAGGTGTTATGTGCATACCATTGCTGTTGAACAATACTCTATGGGTCTTTGTTCCAAGCGCTCTATACGAGGGTATGTGTACCGTATATGTAGTTGCCCGAAATGGTGTAGCAAGTTTAAGCAAACACTTATAGCGGTGGACAGATCTCCAAGTGTATGTATGTAAACAATTGGTTCGAGGCAATTGTTTGGGAGACCGTAATGTTGTACCTACCGTAAACACTGCTGCCTGTATAGCTAAATAATAGATATCCCTAAACATGACTTTGACAGGTGTTTGGATCAGAGGGTCTAGCATGAATATTTTGACGTAGAGTAACGTTAACGTAAGTGAATTTTGAATGTGAAAAACTACATTCCCATAGTATTTTAGTTTAATTTTATGGGACATTTTTTTTTTCCACCATCACACCTGATGGTAAGCGATGATGTGGTCGAAGATGGAGCACGCTTGCCTAGAAGTAACCTATTCACTCTTGACTCAAAGACTCCCAGGTCGTAGCTATCAGGAAACACAGACTCCGGCAGGGAATTCCACTCCTTAGCTGTACGCATTATGAATGTGTTCCCAAAACGTACTGTGCGCGTGGGTGGGATGTCCACCATGTACCGTTGGCGCATCGCCGTTCGTCTTGTGGTCCGATGATGGAACGAGCTTGGCGGAATTAAATTATGCAATTCCGTCGCACATTCCCCAAAAATACGACATACACAATTAATATCATTCTTAAATATGACTATAGGATCTAATTTAAATAAATATTATTTGCGAAACGAGTATTGTGGTTGTTGTAAAATTTTACGTTACGTTACACGTTATACGTCAAAAATATTCGTGCTAGGTCCTCAGAAGTGCTACGAAAGATGATGTAAGGCTCCGTCACACACACAACGTGTAACAGAATGAACGCAATACTAACAACTTGTAGTGTGGGACCAACACCGAAATCGCGAAAAAAAAACGGCTGTTCAGTGGCCGTGTGAGTTTTTTAACGTTCTCGATCGCGTTAGCGTAAACGTCAATTTGTATTGAAACTGTGTGCTTAGTGTAAGTTTTTTAACGCACTCGAACGCGTTAACGTAAACGTTCGCTTATGTCAAATTGTATAGAAAAAAAAACGGTTTTCCGTTACTGTCACCAGACGGCGCTTATCCAGTTTCAATACACATTGACGTTTACGCTAACGCGATCGAGAACGTTAAAAAATTCGCACTATGGCCACTGGATATAAGCGCCGTCTGGTGACAATAACAGATAACCTTTTTTTTCTAAACAATTTGACATAAGCGAACGTTTACGTTAACGCGATCGAATGCGTTAAAAAACTTACACTAAGCCCTCAGTACATTTTGTCGAGCATTTTGCGCACACATCAAGCGGGCGGTGCCGCTTGTGGCGCGGCGGCTAGTACCTACTGCTTACGATGAGAGATAACATAGGTAAATGTTTGTACCTGTGTTAGTATGTAGGTATTATAAACACTCGAGAGTCCTCTAACGACAATAATGGAACAAAATAAAAAATAACAATGTACCTAGTGTATTTATTATTTGCCCTTATCAAAAGTTTCAAGGACAGTTTGTGAGTATGTATTATCTTAATGACAGTTCAATGTAGAATTGTAGACTACATTGTCCTTTATCTGAAACGAGTTTTTGACTGGTTAATGGGTCAGTGTTATTTTGTAATAACTGTTTTTGGAAATAATGAATAACCACCTTGGTGAATATAAAAATCTCTGAACGCATCCACAGTGGATACCTACATATTAGAATACTAGCACTGCGTTATTGTTTTAGGGTTCGTCCGTACGTCCGTACATTCATCCGTACATACGTACGTCCTTCTGTCTGTCAGCGGGCTGTATTTCAAGAACCGTAACAGGTAGACAGTTAAAATTTTCACAGACTGTATTTCTATTGCTGCTATTAAAAAATCAATTATATAAAAAACAAGCTTCTGCCAGCGGCTTCGCCCGCGTGTTCCCTAGAGAACATACTCCAGGGTTAAAAAATAACCTATGTCCTTTCTCAGGCTCTAGACTATCTGTGTACTAAACATTTAAATCGGTTCAGTAGTTTTGGCGTGAAAGCGCGACAGACAGAGTTACTTTCGCATTTATAATATTAGTAAGGACAAGGATTAAAGGGGGCTCCCATGCAAGAAACGTATTTTTTTTTCGGTTTATGGTACGGAACCCTTCGTGTGAGAGTCCGACTCGCACTTGGGCGGTATTTTCATATCACAGTACATGCTGAGATAGAAGACTTTTTGCTCTCGCACAATTATTATTACATTTTTGGTTTTAATTGCATAATTTTATTTTGTTGTTTGTCCTGTAGGAGTCCGAAATATTTTTCTTTTAAATTGACAAATGAAAGAAAAGAAAAGAAAGAAATTGTTTATTTGGGAATGTCCCATTGGCTCAGCGAACAAAGTTGAAAATTCACCAGACAAGAGCGACCTAAACTGGTTCCCACCAGACGGCTTTCGAGACAGTTTTTCAGCCAAGCAGTGACGGTTGCTACTGACCGTGTTTTTTACGGCCAAGGTTAGCAGTCCGATGGTACAAGGTCAAGTTCGTTGTTAAGGTGGATGCTCCAGGGTAGCCCGCGAAATTCAAATATTTTTTATGTTTTTTGCAATTTGCCGGTCAGTGTGAAGCTGTATGTGGACCAAATGCGATCCGCGACCGTAACGCGTATTTATCTAAAGAATTATAACTATTTTAATCATCAATATAGCCCTCGAAGTTCATGTAGTTCGACAGAATGATTATTTCAGAAATATTCATTCTTTGGTCCACATACAGCTTCACACTGACCGGCAAATTGCAAAAAAACTTAAAAATATTTGAATTTCGCGGGCTACCCTGGCGCATTCACCTTAAGAGAAACAGGGGGGCTACTCTCTAAGCCCGAAGTCCGTAGTTTCGTGCTTACTCTGTATCACCTAACCACTAAGAATTAATGACAAGACGATATGACAGTTACTGTAAAATCGTGTTGTCTTTCATTTTTAGTTCGGGATCGGGACTAATAGTAATTCCGTAGGTCCCCAGATTGAAATGTTATGTAATATTGTGTTTTATAAACTTTGTATAGAAAGTATTAGGTTCGGCTGCATTTACTGTCTTTATATTACAGCTAGCTGATCCGCGCAACTTCGTCTGCGTCACATTTTTGGTAACCTTTTTTTTTTTTTTTGTAAGCATTTTTAGTGGTTAACGCAAACTACAACTACGCTCTATTCATCATCATCAACAGGCATTCATCACGATCAATTAATTAATTAGCAGATTTTTACATGTATTAAAATCTAACTTACAATATTTAAATTTAAATTTATTATTTACATACTGTCTTAAGTCCGTTCGCATGGTTAACACAAATTATGTTAATCAGGGAAATCTATTATTAGCCTTACAAAACTGTAATATTTTCTGTAATATTTCATAAGTATCGCTGTTGGTTTTCTGAATAAAGTAAAATGAATAAATAAAATGCGCCGCTCCTATTGGTTGTTACGTGATTATTTATTACTAGCGGACCCGTGCCCACATCGTTGCAATATTTTTCGGGTTAATACATGGCCTATGACACTCACAAATAACTTTCTATTGGTAAAAATATCTGAATCGGTTCATTAGATCCAGAGAGTGAACAGGCTCCTTCTGGGTAGGCTCGCTCCATCGTAGACTTTGTCTCTGTCATCTCTGACATAGACTAGAGTCAAGAGCAAACCCATTACAAATAAAAAAAGAGAGCGAGGAGCTCGTGGCTAGATAATAACAGCCGCACGGGTCGATCTACAAGGTTAATCAACACTTGCCTAGGTTGGTCTGTTGATGGGTGACCATCTTTACATACCGAGTTTCATCTGTGCCTCGGAAAGCACGATAAGCCGTTGGTCCCGGCTGTCATTTGAAGATCTTTGGTGGTCGTTAGAATAGTCAGAAGCCAGTAAATCTGACTCCAGTTTTGCCATGAAGTACCGTGTTACCCGGATAATGGGTTGTGGAGTTCTGGTAGGCAGCCGCCCCACTTAAAATACTGGCATTCAGCTAAATCCGGTTTGACTGAAAGCCGACCACCAATATAGTTGTTATACCCCGTGTAACTGGGTAACACGGTACTTTATGGTAAGACTGGAGTTAGATTTACTGGCTTCTGACTATCCGTAACGACTGCCAAAGATCTACAAACATATTAATATAGATATAAAGCATAGAAGATATATTTTTTCAAGCAATAGTTCCTGAGATTAGCGCGTTCAACTAAACAAACAAACATACTCTTCAGCTTTATAATATTATACATACATTATATAACAGAGATTTGAACAGCAGAAAATCTCTTGATTTATTCTATGAACATTCTATTAACTACATTATTAAAATCATCATCTCTCTTGACCTTCGAACTTAATATGATAACATCCTTTAATAAAAAACAAGCAAGTCTATTTGAATAAGACCTCTGTATCGAAGGCCGCGGCTATTGCCAGCAACTGATGCCAACCATTCGGTCATCGCAAATTGGACGCTTCCTAAGGAAATGAGTCCTCATTGGTATGCGTAACATGACGTCTAGTTGAACATGAAATACCAAAAGACGTCTCGCTATCGTCTGCTATCCTAGTACTTCCTTGATAATCTTGTTAAGTAACTACTTATCAGTGTCTACGACTTTTCCCGAGATTTTCCAACTATTTTACTTTTAATCATCATCTTCCAGTCAAGCTGGATTTAACTGAATACCAGTATTTTACTAGGAGCGGCTGCCTACCAGACCTCCACAACCCGTTAACTGGGTAACACGGTACTTCATTGCAAGACTGGAGTCAGATTTACTGGCTTCTGACTATCCGTAACGACTGCCAAAGATCTACAAATGACTGCCGGGACCAACGTCTTAACGTGCTTTCCGAAGCATGGAGGAAACTCGGTACGTTAAGATGGTCACCCTTCCACAGGCCAACCTTGGCAAGCGTTGCTTAACCTTGAAGATCGACCCGTATGGCTGTTATTATCTAGCCACGAGCTCCTCATACTACGGATCCTCCTGGATACGGATAGTAAATCCCAAAAACCGTTTTACTTTTAATCGTTTTGGTGTAATTCTGCTGTATTGCTTATTAAGTAATACATATTTATATTTTTACCACCTGATAATGTGTCGAACGCATTCAACAGCCCAAAACACATCCCTGAGAAGCTAGAAGTCGACTGTATTATCAAACAAAAGACATCTCACTATCGTCTGCTATCCTAGTACTATCATGTTATGTTGTTAAGTATCAGTGTCGTAATAAAAGTAAATGACGGGTTCATTCATCGTTGGGTGTCGGTTTACGGCTTTTATGTTATGCGTTCCTGGTACTTTCAATTGCTTCAATTTTATTCATAGAGAAAAAAACTTGTTTGACTGGTCATCCCTTTTTATATACGGTGTGATGCTATGGTATGATGATTATTATTTTTCAATTTATTTTAATTAGAGAAAGAAAGTAAGAAAAAGTGTTTATGGTCCAGTTACGGTTTTTTTTATGACAATACCATAAAAAAAATCAGCCAAGTGCGACTCGAACTCGCGCACAAAGGGTTCCGTACCATTTTATTTGCTGTTATAGCGGCAATGGAACACAATCTGTGATCAACTGTCTAGCTATTACGGACGGACGGACGAACGGACAGCGGAGGCTTAGTAATAGGTTTCCGTGGGTTACCCATTGGGTACGGAACCCTAGAAATAAAAATAAAAAATTGTCGGGAAATACAGATACAGATACTGCTTACCTTTTTACATGAATAATCCCTGAATAATATTACATCGTTGTTAACATATCAGATCACCAATTGCTATGAAAAGCTATATCCCTACCAATTACTCTTCCGTATTACCCGCTTAACTAAAAGACTTCTAATAATATGTATTAGTATTCACGTTACTTTAAAACAATTAAATCTAGTAAAAGGTAGGTATCCCTCTATTTAAATGTAGCGCTTCAATTAACAACAAAACCAAAACCAGATCATAAAAGGAAGTCAAATTTTCTACATCAGTGGGGTTGAGGACCAATATTCCTCCGTGTTACATGAGTACCGTCTTACTGGAAACTCTTCAACTAGTCACGAGGACCTTTCACATTAGGCTCGAAGCCTTAACCGGACCGGCTCAAGGCCGTATTCATCGCCGCAAGGGCTAAACCGTGCACCATTTACAATGGGCTAAACATTCGACTCGGGGTCGACACAAGTAGCAGACTCGGCTGCACCACATTATCCACAATAGCTAACGTTCAGAGCGTATTGCTTCAACACCAGGGATAGAATTAGAACAGCTCTACCCCTGACCACTGTCTTACTGTGTAGAAACGGACCTCCCGTTTGTACGGCACGAAATATTGTACCGCTGCCAATCGGCGTGAAAACTTTGATAGCGCGATGTAGGACTTCTGTAATTTCCCACTAAACTATTAATAAATATGAATATTTTTATATTTTCCAATAAACTAGAATTAAATAAGAATCTTTTGGCATCATAAAAAGTTATAAATATCAAAGTTTTTAGAATTCTTGTCTGAGCGACAGTGATGGGTTTATACGACGCGCACCGATTGCGAGGAGGACGGCAAACAAAACATATAAAAGAGTGAACAACTCGATACTGTGCTGCCATCTCTTATCAGACTGTGTAACTATTTATCCCTATGTCAAGTGACCTATCTATAAAAATACTTACGAATCATTTTAATGAAACATAGCACAGCAATTTCTCTGTATCTAAATAGCATTATTTTTAGCGTGCAAATAAAGGTAAATTAATATTTTGTATTCACTAAAATAATGTTGCGTCAATATACATATTTAGATAATATTTTTATTACAAACGTAAATACTGACACTTTTCCTTATTAACTAATACAAAAGAATTACAATACGTATTTCTTTTGAGAGAGCGTGATTATAGCGAAGGGAGGTAGGCAGGACTCTAGGGTAAAATAGCCGCACTTGGAACTTAATAGCGGATTTGATAACGATACATTGATAAGATTAATGTTAAACCTTATCAATGCATATATTATGTTGATATCTACAAAACACATAAGTATGATGCCGTTTGATATTTTTTTAGAATAATCTATCCATTGCTTTTCTACATATTCTGATTTATTTTGACTCGGGGCTAAATAATAGTCGACAAACGGGTCATCGAGGTAAAGCAACGTTTGCCGAGGTAGGCCCGTTGATGGGTGACTGTTCATTAGGTACAGTCAACAAAGCTTCGGTGTACAGGCAAAAATATTTCTTTTTCCACTGGACCTGTCATATTTATTTCTAATGTGTACATTATAACTTTTTAAGCTTATGACATACTCACGAGTGTGATGTACAATAATTGTCCACTCAGCACATTCACAACATTGTTTATATACTTATATATAGAATATAGAGATAGGCATACGTTTGACCACTATCTCACCTGATGGTAAGCGATGATGTGGTCGAATATGGAGCGCGTTTGCCTAGAAGTAACCTATTCACTCTTGACACTCCCAAGTTTGTAGCTTGCGTATTACCCCGTTACTGGGTTTTGGAGGTCGGATTAGACAAACAGTCGTGCTATTCTGTAATAACATTTTCGTGTCTCGACAGCGGAATCCGAGGTCACTCAGGTGAAGCTCGATATCGAAATAGTTATTTACAGAATAGACTAGCAGGTAGTCGCTCCTTGTAATAAATGTACTGGTAGGTGTTCACCTGTATACGGTTTGAATGGAAACCGACCCCAATATTAAATGTACTTAAATTGAATTGATTTATATTATATGAAGCTATCACAGAGATATGTAATCGGTGACAGACAAAATTGTTTGTGTTATGAAGCAATCACAGATCTTTAATTTGTGAACTCATACCACAGTCCTACTCGTCCTAGTCGTATTCTTTTGTGAATACGCGGACAGTGGTGTAAGAAAAATGTTTCTGATTTTATTTGAATGAGTAGTTGACCCGCGCAACTTCGCCTGCGTCACAATTTATACACGTCATTACTGCTCCGCTCCTAATGGTCTTAGCGTGAAGATATATAGCATATAGCCTTTCTCGATAAATGGGCTATCTAACACTGAAATATTTTTTTAAATCGGACATTAGCACATTCAAGTAAACAAACAAACAAAAAAGCTCTTCAGCATTAAATATTAAGTAGGTATAGATTTCTTGGTTTTTTGAAGCGTGTATCAGTTTTTGTCCCTAATAAATAAAATATGGTTAGGAAAAGGCGAGTCAGATTTATTGAATTTGTCACTGACGTTATTCATAAGATCTAGTTATTCATTCTCATGCTTACCCATAAAAGTAATAGTTTAAATGAAACTCTAGATTCTTCCGTTACAGAGACTCACAGACAACGAATAGCCGAAACTACTGGTCGGAGAAAGCTGAAAGGAGATGTTTCAAAATGGGCCAGGTCTATGTACATTACCTCATAAAAAAGAGAAAAATCCGTAGAATTCGGGAAAAATACATTTAAATGTTTAATGTTGTGGTAGTTAATTGTTGTTTATAAATTACTTTTATCGATTTTCAACATGGCGTCGCACCGATTTAGTTACAGATCGTAGAAAAATTACTGTCAGCTGTCATAACAATGTCACTGCAGTCACTTTCGTCTCGTTGCCGGTAAATAAATATGTCAGAAATAAATGTCAAACGTCATTAATTAATCAAAATTACAGCTTACCGCCATGTCGGGTTTTTGTTGCGTATTGCAATTTCAAGTGTAATTTCTTTTGTTTTACCAGCAAACAAAGCCATTTTAAAGAAATTGGACAGTTGAGAAGTGTTTTAAATTAATTTCTCTATTTTTAAGTATGTGTACAAGGACCTGGCCCAGGGTCCATACATTTTGGAACATCTCCTTTGGCACGCAGGAAATTCGAGTAAAAACGGGATATGCACGTATGAAGTCGCGGGCAAAAGTTAGTTAATATTTTAATACTCTTCTGTTATTGAGTGACTGGTACACAATGTACAGCCGAAATAACTTCATAGTCGTAGAGAGCTGAAAATTGGCTAGTAGGTTCATTGGGGAGTGTAGAAGAGCAATGAGAGAGGATTTATCGAAATTCCTACGAGAACGGGAAAAAACGGGATATTTGCGTATGAAATCCCGCGCAAATGCATGTCAATCTATATACTAATATATAAAGGTGAAGAGTTTGTTTGTTTGTTTGTTTACTTGAACGCGCTAACTACTGGTCCGATTTGAAAAATTATTTCAGTGTTAAATAGCTTATCAATTGAGAAAGGCTATAGGCTATATATCATCACGCTAAGACCAATAGGAGCGGAGTAGTAATGAAAATTGTGACGCAGACGAAGTTGTGCGGGACAACTAGTATTTTAATATTTTTCCATTACTGAGTTATTGAGTGACTGACAGGCAACGCACAACTGATATTATTTATTGGTCGTAGAATGCTGACATTTGGCAAGTAGGTTCGTCGGGAAGTTAAAGGGATCACTAAGAGAGGATTTTCCGAAATCACGAATCACAGGCAAACGCTAGTTTACGAATAAAGATACAGTTTTCAATTCCATAATGTTATTAGTTATGTAGTTTTATTGCAGACAAATCTTATGGTAAAACTGTAATACAGCAGTACCTACTGGACCTAGTGATCGAGAGTTTCGTTGTCGAGGGTTTGAACTCAACCAGGGATGGATGATTGATATTCTAGTTAGAAAACTGGTTAAAACCAGGTGTCTTGGCGTTTGAAATATTATGTTCTCTACATAAAAAAAAAAACTGGCCAAGTGCGAGTCGGACTCGCACACGAAGGGTTCCGTACCAACCTCAATTTTTATTATTTGTTGTTATAGTGGCAATAGTGAAAATTTCAGCTCTCTACCTATTACGGTTCTTGAGATACGACCCGCTGACAGACAGATGGACGGACGGATGGACGGACGGACAGCAGAGGTTTAGTTTAGTTCCGTTGGTTACCCTTCGGGTACGGAACCCAAAAAAGTTGGCCGTCGGCCCAAGCTACATTCAAAATACATTCTAACACTTCTATAATCCACACATTTTCATCATCATCTGCTTAGCCTTTTCCCAACTTCATTGGGGTCGGCTTCCAGTCAAACCGGATTCAGCTGAATACCAGTGTTTTACGTGGAGCGGCTGCCTACCAGACCTCCACAACCCAAACTGGGTAACACGGTACTTCTTGGCAAGACTGGAGTCAGATTTACTGGCATCTAACAATCCGTAACGACTGCCAAAGATCTACAAATGACAGCCGGGACCAACGGCTTAACGTGCTTTCCGAGGCACGGAGGAAACTCGGTATGTCAAGATGGTCACCCATCCACAGACCAACCTTGGCAAGCGTTGCTTAACCTTTAAGATCGACCCGTGCGGCTGTTATTGTTTAGCCACGAGCTTCTCATATAATCCACACATTTTATTACTCGGAAAATAATAAGTATGGTAGCTCTGGAAGCAATAGCTGTACCTCTAATACTTGTAAAACGGGTGGTCTCACTTTCGATTCCAGGTTACTGCAATTTTTTTTGGGTAAGTAATTATTAAAGTAAATTATAATTATTTTAAAAATAGGTTAAAAAACAATTTTATATGTTTTATATTGCTTTATATTGCTTTATATGGCTTATACTGGGACTATTTAAGTCAAGAGTGAATAGGTTACTTCTAAGCTAGCGTGCTCCATCTTCGACCACATCATCGCTTACCATCAGGTGAGTTTTTTTTATATTTCTGATGGGTTTGCTTTTGACTCTAGACTAGGTCAGAGATGACAGAGACAAACGAGACAGTGGTCAAACGCGTACCTATCAATAGTTTAAAAATACGGGTGTTTCTTAGCTGAATCGTACTCTTAAATAAATGTAATGGACAGATTACTTAATATTGATAAGAACTTATACCTACCATATTTGATGCAATAAATAAATGAATTGAATTGAATATAATATTATGAGAGATTGAAAACAGACTTCAAAGTTTTAGTGCACTAGCTCAGTCATTGCTAGCCTTTTTCGGTAAGTTCATAGTTGAGTAGCTAATAATAGAACTACTAAGAAGCTAAATGACTCGACGAATAATGTCAGAGAAGTACATTTGGGCAGAAAGAGTGGAGAAGTATACACAAAAACTGCAAAAAGGGAGTCAAATCGTCTACTGCAGTAGGGTGGAGGGTCAGATTCCTCCTTCACATGCCCCGTACTGAGGACTTTTACACATATCGACTGGACCACACAGTCTTAACACATTTGCCAGAATGGCTACACATTGCCCATTAGGGAGGATTCATATTGAGGTACAGACTCAGCTGCATACTAAAGTCACAATAGCGTTCATCTATAGCATTTTGCTCCATATTGGGTGGGTTTAGAACAGCCCTACCCCTGACCACTGTGTCACTGAGTAGGCACGGACTCCCATACGAGACAAGCGAAATATCGTACTAGTGTTACTTGCCAGGAAAACTTTGCTTGCGCGATCTAGAACGCTATTGTATTCGGTTTAAAAGGGGTCGAGGGGTCGAGTTTATTAATAAGCAAACCATCTTTTGGGCTATTGTTATAGTTTTGAAGGGCCGAAGGGCGGTACTTGGGCCCCATCAAAACTGCGATCAGTATTCAAATTAATATTGAATTTTTTGTTCTTTGTTCTTCAAGGCTTACGACGGAATTTTAGTTAAAGGTTTACATTTTAAGTTATGGCTCCGTAATAAAGATAATTTTAAAAGCCAATTTTTCAAACGTCTGATATCTTTTATCTGAGGAACAATATGTAAAATTTGAAGATTTTGTTTAAAACATACTCTCATATTATTTCTTCATATCTCAATATTGAAAAATCTGTCCACAGAAGTGTTTAAAACAAGGGTTATTGTTTAACTGGTTTTATCGTGCAGAGGACCACCGCTACTAGCATTCGTAGAGTGTGCTTCGATAGTAGAGAGCGCAGGTTCGATTCCCACTATTAAGATTTTTTTTTTGAGTTTTGCAGATTTTATAGTTCTTTTTATTTAGTTTTGTTTTTATATCTTTTGAAATTTACATACATGTTTATTAAATATATTTCGTAGGTAACCTATTTGGAGATACATTTCGATAATCGTCTTGTTTTAATTTACTAGTTATTTTGATTCATTGCTGTTTAATAATTGACGCACGGGTCGAGGTAAAGCAACGCTTACAGAGGTCGGTCCGTGGATGGATATAAGCATTGATTATATACCAAAAGGCTAGAAAGATTGATTTTGACACTGCCGTAATTCTTGACGAGAGTAATCTTTTAATTCTCATGCTGACCCATTAAAAATATTGTCCGTTCAATTTAGACCCGCAAAGGTACAATGATTCGCAAAGAGCAATAATTAGTAGGAAAGTTCGGAACACCATCATAAATGAATGTGAAAAGTCTCCATCGATCCCATCGATCCCATCGATTCGTATTCTACAATTATTTTGTAAGATTTGTAGGACAAAACATGTAGGTATTTATTAAGGCCCAATATACCTTAAACTTCGACCCTTCCAAACTGCAACAATAACCCAAAAGACGGATCGCTTCAACGACCCCTCGACCCCTTCTTAAACCGAATACAATAGCATCCTAGATCGCGCAAGCAAAGTTTTCCTGCCGAGTTTAACGAGTACGATATTTCGCTTGTCTCGTATGGGAGTCCGTGCCTACTCAGTAAGACAGTGGTCAGGGGTAGGGCTGTTCTAAACCCACCCCTACATGGAGCAATATGCTATAGATGAACGCTATTGTGACTTTAGTATGCAGCTGAGTCTGTACCTCAAATGAATCCTCCCTAATGGGCAATGTGTAGCCATTCTGGCAAATGTGTAAAGACTGTGTGGTCCAGTCGATATGTGTAAAAGTCCTCAGTACGTCGGGGCATGTGAAGGAGGAATATGACCCTCCACCCTACTGCAGTAGACGATTTGACTCCCTTTTTGTATTTATATCTTTAACTGTCCTATCATCCCAAATGTAGTAACATCTTGGACATTATTCGTCGAGTCATTTTAGCTTCTTACATCCGTGCCTCGGAAAGCACGTTAAGTTGTTGGTCCCGGCTGTCATTTGTAGATCTTTGGCAGTCGTTACGGATAGTCCAGTAAATCTGACTCCAGTCTTGCCATGAAGTACCGTGTTACCCAGTCAATGGGTTGTGGAGGTCTGGTAGGCAGCCGCTCCTCGTAAAATACTGGTATTCAGCTAAATCCGGCTTGACTGGAAGCCGACCCCAATATAGTTGGGAAAAAGGCTAGGCAGATGATGATGATTTAGCTTCTAACATAATATAAGTTCTGTGGTGACTACTCAACTACTGACAAAGGCTTGTAATGACTGGACCAGACATTCTAAACTTTGAAGTGCTTTATCCAATAGCCCATCTCAGATACTAACCTACATACACCGTTCTCATAATTATGAATGTTATCTGTGGTCCTCCTCAGAGTAGACAGCTAGAAAACACCAGCCTCATCTGGTTTATGATTTATTCCAAAAAAACAAACAGCAACAACAAATATAAAAAAATGCAGTGTTTTTTTTTCAGAGTTAACTGGATTCGAACGTGCTACGTCCCGTTTTACAAATGTTAGAGAAATAGCTTGAGCTAGTATTATATTATCTGGGCTTGTGTTTAAACACCGCCCAAAAAAGTACCTATTTTACTACCAAAAAAGTTCTAAACGGTTACCAAAACAGATAAATGGTCACCAAATAATATTCGAGAAGTAGCGCTCGCCGGCCGCTGCCGCGGCACCGCTCGCTTCGCTCGCTCGGCTCGCGCGCGGTTGGTCACAATTCTAACCTAACCTAACCTATTTTATCCAGTTTGTAACCCCAAGCCTACATTTTATGGCAATCACAGTTGAGTTGGATAGAATTTGGTGACCGTTGATCCATTTTGGTGCCTAGGCTTAGAGTCTTAAAAATATTATTTTTGGTGACCGTCTAAATTATACCCTATTATCTGTGCCAGAGCCAACATACCTTACTTTCTGAGTAATAAAATGGGTGCGTTAGAGCAGTTTTGGTATACTTTGAACGTTCACATATTTGCAAGCTTGGACCAACGCGACGGCCAATTTCTTTTTTTTTTGTGAAGTAAAGAACATAATATGTTTCAAGTCTAACCACCTTGTTTAATTTTCTATTGCATATTCATGGGTGCTTGAGTTAAACCCACGACCTACGAAATGTATGAGCAGGACCACTGTCGCACTACGTACTACGATGTGTCTATAACAAAACCGCGTAATAATCGAATCCCAAAATGTTTACTTCATTATCATGTAATTCATTATCATGTATGTACTCGTGTATTCGTAAAATGGATTGGGTTTTTAATAGACAATATTTTTATGGGTCGGCACGAGAATAGGGTATTACACCCATTTTTAAAAAGTGTCTCAATTAGATTCTATGGTACTAATAAACCACTAAAAATAAAAAACAAAATTTTTATTTAATCTTTTTGTGTCATAAAAATGCATTTAAATTTTACATTTTCAAATTTCGCGCGTAATTTGACGAAAACGCTGGACGCAGTGGACGCCATATTGCTCTGTGGTCATGACGTCATAAAGCTGTGTAAACAAAGGATAATTGCTTAGAATTTTAACAAAGTAAATAAAAGCTTCTAAAAATGAGTTATTATTCTACTTATCGTTGGTGTGCTGTTCCTGAATGCAAGAATACTAGTGTAAAAACACCGAACAAATTATGGATTCAAGTGCCAACTGATATAAATATGAACACTTGTCATTTAACACTTGTCACCACTTCTTCTTTTTCATTCACTACAAGTGTGGCTCCATATGGTTTATTTCGCACTTTGTGTTCGGGGCAAACTGTACATTTCACTATACAAACATTTTGTTCCCTCTTCAGCTGTACATAACCTATTGCGTCGTCGCCGTAGACTCTCTCCCAGATCTGAAAACAATGTATGAATTTTTAAGCACCTCTTATCGTAATAAAATAGCTTATTTTTTTTAAATTTGATAATTAGAAGGCATTACTTACAGCGATGTTTTAACGATCCGTAACTCAGCAGAACAAAAATCGGATTTGTAGCAAAGAATTTACCGACCATCAAAGAGTTTATTCTTGGTAAATTTGTGTTATCTCCCTTTACGAAATCGTCTTCCATGGTACCTATTATATCACTAAAAATTACGTTGTTTACCAAAATAATAAAACAGCAAATACGCCGATCAGTTGACACTAACACTATTTTGTTTACACAGCCGTATGACGTAATAACATGGTGGCTACTATTTCATGGCGTTCAAATACAGATTAAAAAAATGAAAAACTTTGAATTTAATTTAAACATTTATTTTGTTATTTTATGAACTAAAACTAACATATTCTGACTGCTTTTTGCCTAAGATATCTCAATAATATATTTTTTTTCACATAGAGTAAAATACCCTATTACAATACTGCTCTTGTCCAAAAGCCAATTTTTCAAAATTAATTTTATTAAATTTAGTTTTGTTTTGAAATTCACATACATGTTTTAAGTAATTTTAGTTAAAAAACCTAATTGGTCAAACATTTATATGAGAAATGAACACCCAAAAATAATTGCTGTTTGTTAGGATCGAACTTGCGACCAGAGTAGTCTTTGCAATTTTGCAGGTAGCTGCGACACTTGAAACCGTAACAATGGGATCTCCGCTCAACAAAGGGATCTCCCAAAAAAAATCGATCCTTTCTCACACCGAAAACAATAGCGTCCTAGATCGCGCAAGCAAAGTTTTCTTGCAGAAAAACACCACTACGATATTTCGCTTGTCTCGTATGGGAGTCCGTGTCTTCTCAGTGAGACAGTGATCTGGGGTGGGGCTGTTCTAAACCCACCTCTACATGGAACCCCAAACTAAGACTTTGACAAGTCGATATATGAAAAAAATCCTTGAACGTCGAACACGATATTTCGTGGTTGTTCATCCCACTGCAGTAGACGATTTGACTCCTTTTTGCTGTTTTATAGTATTTTTAACCGACTTTCAAAAAAGGATCAGGTTCTCAATTCGGTGGTTATTTTTATTTTTGACGACATTTTTAACCTTTTCTTTAAGCGACTGAACTTTGAATGTCCTTAAAACCCTATTCTGCTTATGCTTGATGTTATAATTCGAGTTAAATTAATTACAGTAGTATGTAAATATCGATTTGAGCGATGATTAATTTCAGTTTGTTTTTAGTGATCACCTGTGTTAAGGCTCTAAGTACGGGTTGCAATGGAATATCAACTTTAAGTAGTTCGAAATAGAGTGTATTCCAAAATACTAAACATTTTCTAAGTTTTCGAGTTGGGCTTGTAGTAGATCATGACCACATGGTAACACAAGAATAATTTACTGTACAATAAGAATTCCCTTTGCTCCTTTTATATTAATTTTATTTATAGTTATTTTGCATTTAACGAGATTTTACGACATTTTCTTTAAGCACTTGAATGACTTTAAAACTCTTATACTCGTACTGCTTGTACTTATTTTTACGATACGAGTCCATTTAAATATGTAGTCATCATCGTAAGTAATAGACTTAAGGCTTGTATATTTGCCAATGACCTTGTGCATACAAACGGAGCTAACTACATCTCGGCGCGCCACTCCGCTAACCGTGTTTTTATTTTTTTATAATAAAACAAATACATATTTTAAAAAAGTAACAAAACCAAGTTATTTTCGTTTATATTGCACAGCAGTAGATATTTATTTTTTGTCTTTTGTTAAAAAATGAAGGAGTAAAATGGTTTCATCTCAACGATTTGGAGGTGATTTGGTGATTTTTTTTCCTATTATTTGATACCATTACATAAATTCTGGCTAAACCAAGTTACGTGCAATATCATGTAGATTACTACCTATTTTTTACAGATGTAATTTCTTAATAAATGCCGACGAAAAACTGCTTCATCTGCGCACTATTTTTAAGCCTTTTCGAGAGAGCACCCTTAAGCATTGAGTAATAACGGTTGATATTTTAATGACCATGTGTATTTAAAAGGCTCCAGGAATGGGTTGCAATGAAATTTCAACTTTGTTATGTTGGATATAGAGTTTTTTATTCCAAAATACTTAAAATATTGAATTGTGGTTTCAGTAGATGATGAGTGATGACCACAAGGTAAAACAAGAATATTTCACTATACAATTACAAAAATAACTATAATCCACACATTTTATTACTAAGAAAATAATAAGTATGGCGGCTCTGGGAGCAGTAGCTATTCCTCCATTGTTTGTAAAACGGGAGGCCGCACGTTCGATTCCAGCCAACTGCAAAAGTTTTTGTGACTGTTATTGCTGTATTTTTTTAGGGTAGGTGACTAATATAGTAAATGATATTTGTTGTGTAAATAGGTTAAAAAACAACTTGACGTTTTAAATTATAGACTACTATCGAAGCACACTCTACGAATGCTAGTAGCGGTGGTTCTCTGCACGATCAAACCAGTAATACAATAACCCTGGTTTTAAACACTTCTGTGGACAGATTTTTCAATATTGAGATATGAAGAAATAATATGAAAGTATGTTTTGTCAATTTCAAATTTGTCAATTTTCTATATTGTTCCTCAGATAAAAGTTATCAGACGTTTGAAAAATTGGCTCTCAAAGTTATCTTTATTACGGAGCCATCACTTAAAATGTAAACCTTTAACTACAATTCCGTCGTAAGCCTTGAAGAACAAAGAACAAAAAATTCAATATAAATTTGAATACCGATTGCAGTTTTGATGGGGCCCAAGTACTGCTATCGGTATTCAAACTGAAATTGCAATTTTTGTTCTTTGTTCTTCAAGACTTACGAAGGAATTATAGTTCAATTTGGTTTACATTTGAAGTGATGACTTTGTAAAAGATAATAAGATTCAATTTTACATCATCATCATCTGCCTAGCCTTTTCCCAACTATATTGGGGTCGGCATCCAGTCAAACCGGATTCAGCTGAATACCAGTATTTTACGAGGAGCGGCTGCCTACCAGACCTCCACAACCCATTAACTGGATAACACGGCACTTCATGGCAAGACTGGAGTCAGATTTACTGGCTTCTGACTATCCGTAACGACTGCCAAAGATATACAAATGACAGCCGGGACCAACGGCTTAAGAGCGCTTTCACAATTTTTCTTGAATTTGAGCGTTTGATTCGAGTTTTGATGTCTGATCATGCTTTAGATATGGCACAAAAAAAAAACAAGAATACGCCTAAGAAAGTTTGATAGTTGATCTTGGGAGTGTTCTAAATAAATATATCAATTTGTTCACGTACATCAGTAAATTTCTTGTCTCCGCAAAGGGTGTTTCATAAAATTACGCTTTTGGGAATCTTTTGATGCTTTGGTACACCGAAGATATAATAATTTAATCAATTTTAAAAATGTCAATGATTACAACTGTACCTTCTACTTTGGAATGATCAAATCAATTTGTTACGATTCATGCACTAATAAACCAAAACTAATTTTGTAAAACTGAGAATTATTGACAATTTTCCGTACGAAACTATATTTTTTATCTATGAAAGTATAATCCAAATTCAAATAAAAATTATTTAATAATTAAGGAGGTATTGTTATAATGCATGAAAAAAAAATTGGTCTATTTAAAAGTAAACTCATATTTTTAAGCAATTTTTGTATACAGCCCCACAATCACTATAAATCTCGGGAAACGCGGTTTGTAGCTTTAGTCCGGGGCAAGCGCTCGATTTGTAATAGCGCCCTTAACGTGCTTTCCGAGGCATGGAGGAAACTCGGTAAGTATGTTAAGATGGTCACCCATCCATAGACCAACCTTGGCAAGCGTTGCTTAACCTTGAAGATCGACCCATGCGGCTGTTATTATCTAGCCACGAGCTCCTCAATAAGATTCAATTTTACAATCGTCTGATATATTTTATCTGAGGAACAATACAGAAAATTTACAGAATTTGTGTAGAATTTTTTATTATTATTGATAAAAAAATATATCATTATTATTGATTCTTCATAATTATCAATAAGCTAAATCAGCTCTATTATTATAATTATGTAAACTTTTAGGAATTGTCGTAATGATACAAAGGAGAATGGGCAAAATCGTACGGCACTTGGTCTATCAGCGGCCAGGAACATTTTATTTTTTTTTGGTTTAATATCACCCTACAATAACGGGTTCAAGAAGTTTTATATCTGTAGTGTCATTATTAATGGAACTAAATACATTTTTATTTTAGATATGTAAGCCTGTGATTTAGCGTATTAATTACTAAGATTTAGTCTTAAAAATAAGGAAATAAAATAAAATGACTTGTTTACTTCAATACATTTATTTTACATACATTTACATACATAAACTCACGCCCTTTTCCCATGGGGGTAGGCAGAAACCACAGAACGCCACTTGCTACGATCCTTACATACTCCTTTTGCCTCGTCCACATTCATACATTTAATGTACAATAATAGCACTGAGTTCTGATGCCGGTAATAAAATATCCTCGTCTTGATGTCTAGCCCATGCCAGATACCACACTACACACATAACGTGTGCGCAACAACCGATTGTGCGCCTTCCACTCAAACAACTGCAATAATAATGAGCAATTGCTTCTCTATTTTGTCTTTGTCGGTTAATTACAATATAAGAATAATATATTCTGGACCTTACATGTCTAGATTGTATTCGCACACGTAATAACCAAATATCTTCTTCTTCAATAAAATCTCTGAGCTGACTTATTTGTCGCTCCCGGTATACTTCGATATTGTATAAGCCTTCAATTAAGTGTTCAGCGTAGTAGCTGCGAGCCAACTTGATTTGGTATGTGCCAAGTGCAAACAGAATTAGGTCTTCTTCAGAAAAAACCGGAAAGTCTTCAAAAATAGGTTGGTCGCTGCTGAGTCTTTCAAATGATGCCCTCTGTCTATTTATGTTATGACGGATAACATAGTCCGCTAAGAGGTTCGGTATTTCAAAACGTTCATTAATTATATTTACGAACGATGATGCATGAATACTATCTTGTATTGGTGTTTGGAACGCATTGATGAGTGCCGCTGCGTTTTGAAAGTCCTCAAACATGTGACTTAAGGCGCGATTAAAATATTCTTGCCTAAACAATTTGAAATCTCGCTTGAACCTGCCATTTATAACTTCCACTACCCAGCGGCATAGAGTTACCAGCCTAGTTCTATTGGCCTGTTCAGTAGTAAGCTGGTCTGCACCGCGGTCTTTGGTTTCTGGCATATAGGCACTGTAGTTGCATCGCTCCAAATCGCCACAGACGTCTCTAAACCCACGATCTAAAATGAATATGTCGCCAGCCCGGTAAAACCAGTGAAATGTGCCATCTTCGTCATTTATAATTCTTTCCAAAATACTGGCATCTGAGTCGGTAGCAGCATAGGGCCCGCAAACATCAATTATATGCCCATCGGAACACACCATTAAGAACGGTTTTAATAGATTTTCGTATTTGTGTAGACTGTAGGTCTGTCGCTGGAACGAAAAGTTGGAGCTCTTCTGTATATAAATATATGTTCCATCCATGATTGTTACTGCCTTCCTTTCTTCTGAAGAAGACTCGGGATTTCCAAATAACGCGTTTGGTACAATAAGATTACGGTCAGCGACCATTCTTCTATTTAAATGGTCGAGTCCCAGGTGTCGTGGCTTAAAATCCAGAGATATAGCATCACGCGCGGTTTTTAAATGCCTTTCTAGAGTCCTTCTACTTATGTTAAAGAGCGTGGCTAATCTCTCGTTGCTATCACCAGTTCGCAACTTCATTAAATAAATGGCTAGTTTTGTTTTGGCGTTTGACTCAGACAAAGAAGGCGTTTGTTCCAAGATTGTATTGAATTGATCTCTGCTAACGCCCAATCGAATATGAATCTCATTAGGATCCATATTTGCAATATCTTCAAAGTCCAGAATATTTTTATTTAAAACAGCTTTTTTAAAAAGCTCTAGTATTTGCACAAAATGAGAGCTGTTAAAATCATGTCTGAGATTTGGACTATCAATGAGCTCTTCCCAATCATTTGATGTTAAATGTGCATCACATATTCTGGCACTGTCTGGTATGAATAAGTTAGAATGTAACATAAGAGTAATCCTTACATTCTCAGGCATTCGACGACGTGAAACACTACGGCATCTGTCAAACATACAGTTTGCCGAGGTGCTAGGCACTCGTGAATATTCTTCCACTTGAAGAACACATTCGTGCGGGGCAGGGTTATTGTTTGGCTGCACAGCCCGTTGAGCTCGTTGCCAACAGGGTCGACAAACGTATTCTCGGCCGTTGTATTCAACCTGAAAAGGAAAATAGTTTATAACATAGTATTTAAAACTCACAGCAGTTTCAGTTAAATCATGTGTTGTATAGTAGAACATGCCGAGCTCTTTTTCAACGTGACGAATGAGTCATGCTCATACGCATTGTTAATGAGTGGTTGGCCTCTATTATATTTCGAAGCTAGATAACGTTGGCTCTGTTTCCATATGCACCATGTGTGTAAAAGAGAGAGAAGATCTGTTTTGACTATAACTTAAGTATTGTTAGAAAAGAACCATACGCTTAAGGAAATAACATAATTCACTAAAAGGACGTACATAAAAATACAATCAAAACTGTAACGTGGACTTTCAATAAAGAGCCCACACTTCACCCAACGATGTGTCGCATATGCACATCGTGACACAATATTATGAGGCCATCACCGCTATAGGGTGCGTACATACGGGTAAAAACAACCAAAAAATAGTCTAAAAATACTTACTTGCTGTGGAGCTATAGCTTCAATAATATATTGAGCATTGGCAGCATTTTCCTCAAAAAGAGCATGGGTTATTTCTAACCTTCTTCTTTTAACCACTGATCGATTGCACAAAACACATATAGGTCGATTTTCTGCCATTTTTCAATAATGTTCCGTTGGCGTACACAAGTCCAGAGTCCAAGTACACAAGCACAAACGTACAGAAGTTCAGAGTTAATAGCCAGGTTATCAGGTTAGGAAGAAACACAGTCCAGAGGGTAGCCAGGGTCAAAACGTTTGAAAAAGAATCCGTAGATGAGCGCACAGTACACAACGTCACAAGGGTAAGCGAAGGACTGCGCCGAGTGACGCACACGCACCCCACACCTCGGCTCTTTTGTTTGCACTCGAAGCTGATTGGGCCGTTCGAACTCAGGTAGTCCATGTAGTAAACCCATTGTTGAGCTGAGTCTTGTAAACGGTATGCTGACAACGTTTTGAAATACTTTTGAAGACATAAACTAATGTTAATAAGTATTTTATAAAATGGGTTTGCACATTTTCTTGCACTTATTATCTAAGTATTTTACCTATATGTATTTTTTTTTCTAAATGAGCTGCAATGTTACGTTCATAGTAAAAGTTAGTCCTTAGTAATAGTACTTTCATTTAATACCTATTTCGTTGTTGGCCGCTCATAGACCATTTTGCTCTTTCTCCTTTCGTAAATAATCATATATCTTTACAATTAATTTGATTCAACAAGAAAAGAAATAAAGTATAAACACGGGAAACTTAGCACATTTTTGTTCCATCTCCATATACTTTAATAGTTTATAAACAAAAATGGCGAACTGTAATTTCTGAATGGTTTTTTTTTGGAATATCTTATTGCCATTGCACAGATAAAATACACTCTCGCAGTGTATTTTATCTGTGCAATGTGCAAATTTCATATTATAGCGCCATCTAAATCTTTTCTACTGTGTTATTAAAAGCTAACTTTAGCGCTGTACATGTTTAAACTGAACTATGTAATTTGGTGACTGTTGTCAGTCACAAAGGACAGTTTATGCAAGAATTTTTGTGGTGACTAAAGTCCCCGTGGACGCTTGAGTGGACCTTTTGATATTTACATACATGTTTAAAATAAATTTAATTGTAAACTTCTTTGGAAATATATTTATTTGAGAAATGAACACACAAAAATATTTGCCTTTTGTGAGGATCGAACTTGCGACCACTAGTCTCTTGCTTGCAATTTTGCAGGTAACTGCGACCTTTCACTGGGATCTCTGCTCAACAAAGGGATCTCCCAAAAAAATCGATCCTTTCTTGTACCGAATACAATAGCGTCCTAGATCGCGCAAGTAAAGTTTTCTTGCTAAATAACACCACTACGATATTTTGCATGAATCGTGTGGGAGTCCGTGTCTACTCAGTAAGATAGCGGTTCTGGGGTAAGGATGTTCTGAACCCACCCCTACACGAAGCAATACGCTATAGATGAACGCTATTGTGACTTTAGTATACACTAAAGGATATATACAGCTGGTCTGTATTTGAAAATGAATGTGCCTTTCAGGCTAAGACTATGACAAGTCTACATGAGAGTAAGTCCTCGAATTTCGAGGCATGTGCAACCGCGAAGGAATATGGTCCTTCATCCCACTGCAGTAGACGCTTTGACTCCTTTTGTTATTTTATATATATTTTTTTTCCTATTGATAGGCACGCGCTTGACCACCATCTCATAGTTATTTTCTTTAAGCAAAAGAACTTTGAATGTCTTTAAAACCCTATTCAAGACAGTTGTATATAAATATCGATTTGAGCGTTGTGTAATTTCAGTTTATTTTTAAGCGACCATCTGAATTAAGGCTCCAAATATGGATTGCAATGGAATATCAACTCTAAATGTTCTGTATAGAGCGTATTGTTCCTAAATTCTTAACATTTTGTAAGTTTTTGAATCGTGGTTTAGTAGGTGATGAACGCAAGATGACACAAGATTATTTCACTTTACAATAAGAATGATGTCTATGGTTTTGACTTCCTTTTGCTATTTTGTATTAATTTTATTCACAGTTGTTTTGTATTTGACGAGAATTTTAAGCTTTTTCTTTAAGCACTTGAATGTCTTTAAAACACTTAAACTGCTTTTGATTTTATGACTCGTGTTCATTTCAATACATACACATTAACGCAAGTATAGACTTAAGCGTAGAGTAATTACAGTGGATTTTTGAATGACCATGTGTATTTAAAATGCCCCAAGATACTGCAATGAAATTTGATCTTTGTGTTAATGGAAATAGAGTTTATTGTTCCAACATACTTAAAATATTGTAAGTTTTTGAGTTGTGGTTTTAGTAAATGATGACCATAAGGTGACGCAAGAAGATTTACCTTTACAATAATAATTATGTTTATGGCAATCTCGGTACTGTATGGTCACGGACCTATGGTAGTACGAGGGACGGAAGTTTTGTCAACGTGCAAAGGTCCCGGTAGACATTTCTTTTAAGACACTTCTTATATTTCTATTATTTATGTTTCTATTTGGAAATTAATTTCTTATAAAAACCAACTGACATTTGACACTCTTTGCTATGAAAGTATACCCAAGGACAAATCCCGTGCAAAACTATTACAGGATATGGAAACAAAGAAGTTAGACTGTGGGGTTGGCTACCACAGTGTGTTTCTATTTGACCCAAAGGTTGACTGGTAGAGAATGCCTTGTTGCATTAAGTCCGCCTATGTACCACTATTGTACATGAAGTTTAAATAAATAAATAAATATTATACAACATGTTAATAGAATAAACGAAATTCCTGAAAAGGCGTCACACTTCATTATACTTGGAAGCGAGAAACACACTGGTCCTACGTACGCAACGTATGCAACGATTTGTATCGTATCGTATGTTGCGTTGCATACGATAAGTGTGTTACTACTGCATAGTTTTTCATATAAAATCAAGAGTCCATATATCATAACGCGTTGCACACGTTGCGTACGTAGGACCAGTGTGTTTCTCGCTTAAAAGTTGTTCATAATGATGTGTGACCAGTTTGTCTCTAGCTTTACTAAGCAACTAACACAGAAATCGCAAAAAAAAACGACTTCCCTATACATTAAGATTTGTATGGCTCGACAAAACATACTGGGTACCTACTATGACGGGCCGAGACTCCTCTGCCGCGACAAACCGCAGCACGGCGGTATAGAGACAGCGACTGTCGCATCCCAGCGCTGGGTACGCCATCATAGGCTGGTTTCCACCATCAATAAATTGCAAATCTATTTAGTCCGTCAGTTAGAGTATTGGAAAATAATGAACACATATTTTTGTAAATCAATCATCATCTGCCTAGCCTTTTCCCAACTATATTGGGGTTGGCTTCCAGTCAAACCGGATTTAGCTGAATACCAGTGTTTTACATGGAGCGGCTGCCTACCAGACCTCCTCAACCCATTTACTGGGTAACACGGTACTTTTTGGCAAGACTGGAGTCAGATTTACTGGCTTCTGACAACCCGTAACGACTGACAAAGATCTAGAAATGACAGCCGGGACCAACGGCTTAATGTGCTTTCCGAGGCATGGAGGAAACTCGTTATGTTAAGATGGTCACCCATCCACAGACCAACCTTGGCAAGCGTTGCTTAACCTTAAAGACCCGTGCGGCTGTTATTATTTAGCCACGAGCTCCTCACATTTTTGTAAATCAATGACTGTTGTCAAAGATAAAACGCATCAAAACTCGGGAGTCCCGGGCTCGTGACATCAGAACGCACTAAAAATTATAACACGGCGTGACGTGTTGAGAATTTTAAAAACGTCGTATCTTCGTCAATTTTGATTTACGTCACAAAAAAAAACGGGTCAAATATTTTTTGTCAATCTAAATGACGGACTTTTCCAGTTGACAAGCAAGCGGCGGAAAGACCCCTCTTTGAGGAGTGGCTAGAGCGGCGCCACGGCGTTCTTTGCTTTCCATCAGGCGTGATTATGGTCAAGAGCAAGCCCATTACTAAATTAAAAAATAAATAAAAATAAACACGGTTGTTTCGGGAGATACCGGTTTCGTATGCGCTGGGAGGACACGCCCGTGAGTCTACTCTGTGAGGATCGCCCTGAGGACACGGTGGAACGTACGGTGGAGGTCTGCCCTGCTTGGGTGGAGTATCACCGGGTCCTCGCGGAGGATTTTTTTCTGCCATTTCGTCCCGTTCTATACCTAAAACATGTTCATAAAATTGAGTACAATGAACCTTTTTCAAGTATTTCGTTTTATTCTGGTACACGTTGCTGTAATAAATAATTATTATTGTTATGTTTCACATAGCCGCGGGACTAAAAAAGGCACTTTAGCAGAATCAGAAAGAAAATCGTGCTACCTGGAACCCATCATTGTTAAAATATCCCAATCAACCTTGAACCTTATGTGTTAGCGATAAAGAAGAAAATGAAATTCGACAGATTGTTGCATAATTAATAATTATGTTTCTAATATGATTCGCCTAAAGTAGGCCTTTTTAGCCCCCCCCCCCCCCCCGATGTAAGCAACCTCCCTACCCACACTTTTGGCGCCAAAATACTTTACTCTTGTTATTTTAATAAGCTATCTCTCTTATTAATTAGTGTTAATTAAACTACTTTTTTACGGTTTCGCTTTCAACGTTATCTTTACATCAATGTGAAAGTGGATCTTTTGTTACTATTTTGTTTAACAAAAGCGAAGCAGGTACCTTCTGGTACCTGCAAAAGTGCTGGTATTCTGCTAGTGGCCTTTTTGGACAGGGGTCTCAGAACCACCAGGGGTCCAGGGGAATCAGAAAGCACATCACGCTACCCGCCACTGCCAAAATTTCCCAATCAATCTTCAACCTAATGCGTTAGTGATAAAGAAGAAAATAAAATTTAACAGATTATGTCTGGTTAATATTAGGTATGATTCTAATATGATTTTGCGAAAGTGGCCTTTCAGACCCGCAGGTACAGTACTCTCGGAATTTCAATTTCTAAGCGTCCATATGTATCACTAGATTAATTGACCCCTCAAAAAGCTGCCGTCAGCTTCGGATTTCTCTAAGATTGACAATTTGAAGATGAAAAAAAGTCAAGCACTATTTATTCTATTTAACGAAGACTTAGGAAATTATAAACCAGGGTTGCGGAATTTATTGGAAAGAGTAACCGCAGCCCTGGAACGCAAAGGGAATAATATGGAGGAACACGGATGGGATTTAGTCAGAAAAATTCTGACATTCCGTTCCGCTCCGCCTCCGCCCAGATCGGAATGAATCACTTGATGATTTTTAATTTTAAAAATGCTGCCCGGTGCGAGTCGGACTCGCACACGAAGGCTTCCAGGCGAAGGTATCATAAACCTTAATTTTTATTATTTGTTTTTATAGCGGCAATAAAAATACACAATCTGTTAAAATTTCAAGTGTTTACCTATTACGAATCTCGAGATACAACCCGCTGACAGACAGACGGACGGACGGATAGCGGAGGCTTAGTAATAGGGTTCCGTTGGTTACCCTTTGGGTACGGAACCCTAAAAAAGGACTTACTCATACAATGCCTTCAGTTTTTCACCAGATCGGGAACGAAGCGGAGGCCCACGTATCAGACGCTTGGGGTTTTTTAAATTTTTGGCTTTTGAGTTTGGATTCCTGTGACTTCTAGGACATCTGGTTAAAAAAATCAATCTCAATCTTTGTGTTCTATAGGAAATAAGTAATGTGTTATCAATTCAGTAGAATAAACACACAATATACTATTTACATTTCAAACTGTTTTCTTAACAAACCTACCTACTCAAAATCTTATTTACCGCGAATTTCACATATTACGTCCTATTTTAGCCCCTATTGTCTGAACAATAAGAGTCATGAAAGCATTATGGATTACTTTAAGCAAGCCATTGTTGATTGTTCTGTAATAAATTGTTGTTTTCCTGTTTTATTATGTTTTCGAACGAAAACATGTGTTTAAATTGAGAATTCGCTTAAATCGTTTTGTTTATGAACGAGCAAACCTACTAGAAAATAATATTTTTTTGCTTAGTTTGCGATTTTAGAACGTAACTTAGAATTTTGTAAAATATAAAATTTAAGAGTTTCCGTGGAGTATCTAGCACGTTCCTATCCATAGAGATTTAAACTTCGGAACGTGCAAACAGCTTCATGTTTTTTGACTGACCGACCTTGACATTTAGAAAGAAAGAAAGAAAGAAAAAGCGTTAATTTGCGCCAAGAATGACGCATACCAAAAAAAATAAAATAGAAATTAAATAAAACTAAATTAATGATAATGATGCCTGTTAATGATTTATTTGAAATAAAAGCTTTGAATCTTGGAACATATTAAATTGGGGGCTAAGTAATTAAGGTTTAATAAAGGGGTTAAGCAACGCTTTCCGAGGTGGGTCCATGGTTGGGTGACCACCTATAACATACCAGGCAGCCTATTCTGTCAACCTCTTACCTTGTAAATTTAAGTTGTGTGAGCACGAAAGTGAATTCATCTTGCTTGAATCTTCTTGCATTCATTCCATCTTGTATGAATGGATTAACAACTCACTTCATTTTCAGTTTTCACTTCAGCTAACATGGTGGACATCCCACCCACTCGCACAAAACGTTTTGGGAACACATTCATAATGCGTACAGCTAAGGAGTGGAATTCCCTGCCGGAGTCTGTGTTTTCTGATAGCTACAACCTGGGAGTCTTTAAGTCAAGAGTGAATATGTTATTTCTAGGCAAGCGTGCTCCATCTTCGACCACATCATCGCTTACCATCAGGTGAGATAGTGGTCAAACGCGAGCCTACCAATAGTAAAAAAATAAATAAGCCGTGATAAGAACTTTACAGAATCATTTAGAAATTAGTTCCAGCTGTGATCAGGGGGTCTAAAAAGGCCACTTTAGCATGGTCTTTGTACATGTGTACATAGCAATTCCATACATATTGGACTCGTCATCGCTTATAAACAACTAGGACTTCACCTGCGACTTCGTTCGTGCGGGTTTAGTATATAATTATTGCAATTTTCGTAGGGAAATCATTTTTTTTCGAAAATTAACTATAGTTATGTTCTTCTTCCACCTGGCGTTAATCCCGGCTATTGCCAGGGTCCGCCTTCCGACTGAGCTTCCTCCACTTTGCCCGATCATCAACATCCTTTTCAGTCAGGCCATTGGCTCTCATGTCGGACTTGATGACGTTCAGCCAGCGCTTGCGAGGGCGACCACGAGACCTAGCCCTAAGGACAGCCATATTCATGCATCTCCAACCAACATACTCCATAGGGCGGCGCATGATGTGGCCATACCATCGCAGACGACATTCTTGCAATTTTTCCCGCACGTCACGGACACCAAGACTACCTCTACCCAGATATGACTAATTTGTATTTAGGGTGCGCTTTACGATTTAAAATGTCCTTAAATAAAAAAAGAAAAAAAAAAGAGACTACATCGGATGAATGAGTTGCATATGCGATCGGATCGCGTTACACAGCTCATCCACCTCAGCATCTTCATGTCCGTAACGCGAAGCTCCTGGGTGTGCCTGCTTAGTGCTGGCCAACACTCGCCGCCGTATAGGAGGACAGGCCGTATGTAATTATAGTTATGTTACTTAGGAATAATGTAGTATTCTAATGGTGAAAGAATTTTTAAACTAGGTCCAGTAGTTTTTGAGTTTTCAAATATACAAATCTTTCCTCTTTATAATATTAGTGTATATTACTGTCTCAAGTTCAAGAATACGATACTCACGATGATAATTTTGGTCAATGTACTTTGAACATTCCTCTACGAAGACGGCACCTTGTATCCTACCTATCTATCTACTTTTAGCCTCTTCTACTCGCCAGAAAAACTGCCCAATCTGTACATATAGCTCTACTTTAGTGGGTCCGGTTTATTGGCAATAAATGCACAAGCCCACTTAAGGAACAGGTCAGAGTAGGGAATGGTGTGTGGTACGAGTTATGAGAGACTCGCACACCTCTTTTTTATGTAGGAGGAGGAGGCTCTCCTTGTTTGTAGAGGTATATTCGGTTTCGGTGTATCGCCTAACTTCAAGGGGCGTTCCTCCGTATGGCTTTTATGGCCTTTCGAGTAGGTAGTATCATGTCCTTGTTCTAACTCTAAAGTCAATTTGTCTATCCTTTGCCCAACTATTTTGTGGTCGCCTTCCAGTCTGACCGGATGCAGCTAAATACCAGCACTTTATATTGAGCGACTGCCTGTATGCCACACACTTTAGTAAAGGCGCAAACCCACCGCGGTGCATGCTGTGCATGGGCACGCTGCGCATTTTAGCAGCGTGCGTTCATTCGCTTGACAACGAGGATCTACGTTTCCACTGCAGTATATTCTGTAACAACATTTTCGTGTCTCGACAGCGGAATCCGAGGTGAGTATCAAATTACGTCAAAAGTAAGACCTTGATGTTGTGTGCAATAAAGCTCACTTTGTGAGGTTAGTCACTCAGGTGAAGCTCGATATCGAAATGGTTATTTGCAGAATAGACTAGCTGTACACACCACATACTCACGACTGTGTACAAATGTAGCGTGGCCTACCGCGGCACACGGAGAGGCTATGCACGTTTTTTTCGCAAGTATATGGTTTTGGCATAGTCGTGGGTTAATATTCGTATAAAGCGAGTACTGCATGCACAGCATGCATAGCGTTGACAGCGTTGAGCTATGCGAGTGCCATATTCGAGCCATAATCAATGACGTCAATTGATGCGTAACGAGTCCGTGGGTTGCAGTGGAGACAATCTCATAAATTTTCGTGCAAGGCGAAGGCTCACACACATGCGTAGGCTCTTCGTGTGCCGCGGTGGGTTTCCGCCTTAACTGGGTTACAAGATCTCCCATGGCAAGTCCGATTGTCTGACTTTGGATATTTTGACTACTCGTAACGACTGCCTTATATGTACTTACCAATGACTTGCTTAACTTTGAAGTTTGACTCGTGTGTCTTTAGCCACAAGCACCTCCCATTCTATTTCGAATTGTCCTTGTATTTTTATCATTGTGTCTGTATAAGTTCATGTGTGTACACAATTTCATTGGTCTAGTAGATTTGAAGCAAACTGGCTGTGACAGATAGACGAATAAACAGATAGCCAGCAGTCAGCCAGACACTAGTGTTATAATTTTTAATTTACAATTTTAATTCGAACGTACGGAACGTTAAAAAAGATTTTTTCTATCTTAGTAGGTTTTCTTATCTTAAACTCTATTTCTTATGGTTTGGACCGTCCCGTTCCCAATAAATTAGTGCAGCAACCCCCTGACCGGCACTTAAAGGCAGACTTACGGTTATAGTACACTTAGCAAATGCTTGGATCCCAATTCCCTTGGTCTTTTCCAAAAAAATGAACACTTACTAACACGCTCTTAAGGTTCAAAATACTTTGTAATGAGTGGGTAATTTATTATATAATTTATTGTGGTTATTTTTCTATTTCCAGAGATTGTTGGTAGAGATTTTAAGGTTAGTTTGAAATATGATGATATCAAAAAGAAATTCCGTTTATATGAATAAGTAACAGTTTGTTGCTTATTTAGCAACAAACTGTTGGCGCAGTGGCTGAATGGCATCAAGCCATGCGAGCGTTTGATTCATCTGTAAAATTATTTAACCAATCATTGTTCAGTGGTTAGGTATTATAGTTAAAGCCCATTTGGATGCATATTTGCCTAAAATCCCGCGATTCCGGGGCGAAACAATTTAAGTATAATCGTGTTAAGTGTGATCGTATAAGCGGGTTCTACTGTATTATTCTACTTTTTACCATTAGTTATGTAATCCCGGTACCTATCCTGGAATTTTATTTTTAATATTACAGGCGAAGAAGCTGGATTGTGCATGATACTGCTAAGACTATTTTAGGGTCCCCGGGATCGACTTTTCACGTCATGAACCCGTAACCCACTTAAATTTAAAGTACTCATTTACTTAACATGCTACGAAAACTTCAACAACGTAGAAAGTAACAATTTTCCAAGCCCATTTTAAACATTTTCTGCACTAACAGTTTAAAAAAGCAATAGTAAAAGCTGAGCCTACGAAAACGGCAATTGAAAGAAGACAATTGCGACCGGGAAATGAGCGGATGCTGTGAGAGAGAAAAAAGAAATGCCAGAGAGCGACAGGGTGGAAGAGAATTTAGGGCTGGTAACCCTGTTAGAAATGAGCCTTGAATTCTGTTTTAAAGGTAAGTTGTTTTGTTAATGTCAGAAAAGCGTTTACGCCTTAGGGCATTACATACAAACTTTTAAGTCCTTTTTGCATTAAATTGAATACTATTGAATGCACCGAGATTAATGAAACTTCCTAAGTTCCTACGCATAGGTTTAAAAAGTTATTTGAGAAAATTTTCGAAAATAGTTTTGCCGCTAAATTCAACCGATTTTAGATTACCTTTTAATTTTTATACATAAGACAATTCGAAAATGTTCTACGTCGTAGACGCTCTTCAAATGAGTATAAATATTCCATCCAAGGCGATTTTATTAAGAAAGACTGTACAATTTTCTACAACAGACGCTTCTAATAAAATGTACAAGTTGGCAACCCTATGCTGACAGGTAAAGGGGGTAGCAAACAGGCCGAAATATTGCAGGACGCATTCACACTGGCATTGATTGGTTTCAGGATTCGACGACCGAATATAGTGAGAAATACTCGACGTTTCGACTTTTTGTTTTGTTGCTTATTGGGTATTGCGAAGTCGAGAAAACTATTGAGAACGAAGCAAAAATAAGTCATAAAAACATAGTTTTTTATTATTATTACTGAGTGGATTTTTTCCTTAGTTTTGTTTTCATGGAAATCAGCGATTCTGTTTTAGGTATTCATTTAATTTTAAGTGATTTATTTTTGTAATCGGAAACGTCTGTCATATTATCGTTAACTAATATGCAAACAAACAAACAAACATTACTTCTGACAGTGGCAAATTATTAATAACTATATTAATAAACAATAAAAATAATGTTTAGCCCATTATTTAGCTACGGTAACATCAGTCACCATTGCGTAGGCTATGACGTTCACCTCTGTCTGTATAATATGTATTGTATTTAAAAATTATAATAGTTTTGATTGAGGTATTCGCTTATGAATAGATAATACTTTAACGACATACTAAGCTCTGAATGATTATGGTCAACGATAGAGCATCATTTTTGTTGCCATAAAATAAAAACAATCATGACAGCAAATATTTATCTACCTTTTAAATAACATACAAAAGAGAAAGTGCCTCATAACACCCGTCTCAACAAAATACGGGCACAAAATATTTACAACAAGAAATAAAGAAAAAGAAAAAAATAATAACGTAGGCAAAAACATTTACATAAACAAACGTAAAAATAAAACTCTCTCTGGAAAAGGTGTTCCATATTCTAAATTTAGTTATCAATATAAGCCAGAGATTTCGGCTAAAACGTGCTAAAAGTTCCTTCAGAAAAGATAGGGTCTTTGGGGCGAAGAATTATGAAAGCCATTAATTATGCTTAAGACCTTATACTTGAAGATTCGCGAAGAATTTATTGTCAATTTCCTCAATAGATTTATATTTAGACTGTTGTTAATTTATGGTGTTTTATTTTTGGATAAGGCATGGCCAAAAATTTCACTGTCTGAGGCTTTAGAATTAACAACATAAAATGGGTGAAATATAATAGAAATGTTGTTTATTTTTACATGGATCCCGTCTATTGGAGGACATGTGTGCGGCAAGGACAAGAGAGTAATGTACAGAGTTGGTGCCCTTGAACAATGACAAGGGGCCGCGACAGTTCGTGAAATAGATGCTGAGATGGCCTGGTTGTCCTTAAGAGTTAGAATTGGAAGGAAAAGGCGTCAAAATCTCGTCACAGGCAAGTCCGCTTAAGTAGTTGCAACCTTCACAGGTTTGGAACTGTCTCCGACACAAAAAAATGCGCGAAATTTTAGCCGTTCGAAGGTATACAAGAGTGGTCTTACCCCAGCAGTGACATTGTGTAGCAGTAGGGTAAAACGGGGTTATTAGAAACACGGGGGTAAATTGAACCAACACTTTCATTGGGATTTTCACATTATTTCCATGTTATTGGTTTCTAACTAAGTGTAGAAATGTTTAAATTCAATTCTTTAAATAAAATTTTGTTCAATTGTATCAATTCACCCCTTAAAACGTTTATTTCAATTCACCCCTCAGTTCTAGGAACCAGTTAACAATGAGTTAATGATTGAAATCAGCTTAAACAGTCTTAATTTAAAATCATTTTCGTATTCTAAAGCAAACAAAACTTGTAGGCCCTCTGGAGTACGGCGAAGCTGTGAAGGTGCGTAGTTTACCTGCAAACAAAGGAAATTATGTATTAGTGCCAAAGTTACTTTAAACTGTTAAATTATTAGCAACTACTGTTACTATGACTACCTTTAACATTCTGTTTCAATCAACCAAGTGTAGTAATAAACTAAAATGTCAACGTATGTTTAAAAAAATCTTTGAAATGTAAATATTACACAGCCTAAGCTACATAAACAATTCTTAGTGTTCTTTTTAAGCTATTGCATAGCTTCTATCGCGGGCCTTGAGCGTGGAGACCGAATCCAGAAATTCCGTAACGAAAAAAACCTAACACCCCACTTCGACCGGCACAGCGGTGATACTTTTTATTTTTTTTATCGGTCACCACGCTCAAAGTGTAACTTGAATTAATATCAAAGAAAAAAAAATGGAATGGAATGGAATGGAATTGAATGTAATGGCATGGAATGGAATGGAATGTAATACACAAATCCGATCCTGAAAAAAAAATTCTGCATAAATAAAATAAATATAATTATAATTGCATAAGTTGATAAAAAATGCTATGCAATAGCTTTACCGCGGCAGTCTCCGAGTGCCACACGTCTTTTTTTATTATGAAAACGTACTAAAATAATATAGTTGAGTAATTACTGATATGAAGAGAAAAAAAAATTCTTTTTAGTTTGTTTCAACTAAATGTTTCATCAATCATCACCATTTGCAAAACAAAAATGCCACGTGCAACCAATGCAGTGTGTGTGTGTGGGTGTGTGCGCGCGCGTGGGCATGTGTATGTGTGTGTGTGTGCTTCCCAGAATTTGATCCTTATTAGCTACACTTTCGGATGGTGTAAAAGTACAGGACGTGTTTTTTTTTTCCAAAATCAACCGGTTTGATTCCTGGGTAAGAATAACGAATTATCAAAAATCCAATGATGCAATTTTAGTTTTCATCAAAATTCGGCTCGAGACTCCTTTCAGTGTTTTTCGATATTCCTCATAGTTTCAGATTTGGTCATGAAGGCACAGTTTTGAACTTCACCTGTATATAAAAATCTGCCTGATTCCAATTATATTTTGGTCGGTTTCCAATCTAACCGGATGCAGTTACTAGAAGTATTTGAAACTAAACAATAAAACCGGCCAAGTGCGAGTCGGACTCGCACACGAAGGGTTCCGTACCATAAACCTTAATTTTTATTATTTGTTGTCATAGCGGCAATAGTAATATACAATCTGTGACAATTTCAGCTGTCTACTTGTTACGGTTCTTGAGATACAGCCCGCTGACAGACAGACAGATGGACGTACGGACTTAGTAATAGATTGCCGTTGGTTACCCTTTGGGTACGGAACTCTAAAAACGAAAAAAAAATAGCTCGAAACTCAAGTACGAAACAGTCACTAACTAACAAAACGGTAAAGCCACCAAAAGTTCTTCTCTAAACAGCAAGACAACAGAAAACGGTGGAACGTATTACACAGTTCAACAAAAGAGACGCTGGCGCAAAATAAAAAAAAAAAAACAACATGGCTGGCGAAAAGGAAGAAATTGAAACTGAATTTCCTCTGAAGACTGGAAAAGAATAAAAACATCAGATACGCCACTAAAGAGTTCCGACGACGGCCATGTCTGAAACAATTCCGAATCGGTAAAACGGTTTCAGTACGAAATGGAAATAACGCTGGCAAGTTCTGGCTTCACGGTTTTCTAAACCAGTAAAGAGAATCGATATAAGTTTAAGGTGAATGCTCCAGGGTAGCCCGCGAAATTCAAATATTTTTATGTTTTTTGCAATTTGCCGGTCAGTGTGAAGCTGTATGTGGACCAAATGCGATCTGCGACCGTAACGCGTATTTATCTAAAGAATTATAACCATTTTAATCATCAATATAGCCCTCTAAGTTCATGTAGTTCGAAAGAATGATTATTTCTGAAATATTCATTCTTTCGAACTACATGACCATGGTCCACATACAGCTTCACCTTGACCGGCAAATTGCAAAAAACATAAAAATATTTGAATTTCGCGGGCTACCCTGGAGCATCCACCTTAAGCGTAAAATCGTTTTTTGTTAGTTTAAAATAAAAACCCAGTTTCGTTGAGACCCAGAATTTTACTGTTAAGTTTTTAATAACTAATTAAACATTATTTTTGGTATGAAAATATATCTTCTTATATTTTATCTCCTGAATTTTTTTTTATAACAGTACACTTGTAATTCGCCCATTCGCTCAGGTAGAATGTACTAATATAACGTATTACATTATTTAAAATCAAGTTTCTGAATCTACTGATAATATTAATAAAATGTTCACATGACCCTTCTCTAATGAATTCAGTGAATGATGATAAAATCATATCAAAATCTGTTCTGCAGACACGAAATGTTACTTTATTTACTAACTAGCTGGCCCGCGCAACTACGTTTGCGTCACAATTTTCTTACCGTGATGATATATAGCCTATCACCTTCCTCGATAAATGGGCTACCTAACACTGAAAGAACTTTTCAAATCGGACCAGAAATTCCTGAGATTAGCGCGTTCAAGTAAACAAACAAACACACTCTTCAGTTTTATATATTAGTATAGATATAGATATAGATAAATACCATGCTTGGTTGTCTGGAAGAATAACATTTAAGGCTCATTAACACAACCGTACATACAGAACATTATTTTACCTCAAGGTAAAACATCCCTGTTTCGTCAAAAAGCATTTTCAGTAAATTTCTTTTGCATTTAAAACTTAGATAGGTACTTAATTAACTTCAAAAAATAATCCTCCTTAGAAATAAAACCTCAATCATTAGGTATTACAAATAGACAAACCGGTCTGAAGCAGAAAGTCAAGGCAATTAAATTTGAAACGAATGTGTTCAAAAGTAGCAAGGCTGCACATTTTCGTCCAAAATGGCGTCCATGCACACTGAAACGTGTCTTTGTCAGATAGGGTTTTCAGAAAAAGTTTTCAAAGGCTAGCTGGTGAACATTGGTAGCAGCAATGGGTACTCGGTTTGGTCATTTTTGGCGCACCTTTTTAATCTTGCGAGGCACATTCTATTGTGAATCACGTTAAACTTTCCGCCATTTTTGTGTACGGTACGCTAAATTGAGTTCACTGGGGAGTTCATTGAATTGTATGATGTAATTCTTCAGTAGTTTAAAGGTTTCGTCGATTTTTCCCACTTAAATTTTTGACTAATTTTTCGAGAATAGAATCAAAAAAGCCTTACCTACTTTCATATCATGAAATATAAAAAAAAATATAGGGTATGCGGAAAAGAAGGGAGGTTCCTTCGACAAGACGGTTGTTGTGTCTGGTGGGCAACTACCCAATAGTTGATATTCGGACTGTTGTATATGTTCAAATCACACGGGAAATTCTGATACCGCGGTGCAGGATTTCTCTAACGTAGTTCGTTACTAGCGGTATTTACGTCGCAGCGTTACTTTTTGTGTCGGTATAGATTCCACTACGTTGGTTTTTTTTGAGGCGGCGTTGATTCAGCTACAACGTAATAGTTCGTCTGTATTTCCTGAAAGAGGTATTTAGTAGTAGTAGTAGAAGGACTGCATTTTTTAGACTCCCATTCGGTCCGTTGTGCGTAGTTGTCCTGGAAAACTGAGCCAGCCTAGCTCCGCCCAGAAGCACTGAAGTTTCCCGAGAACTTCGCAGGCTTCGCGAAGCGACCTCACCGTTCCGAGGACTTGTTTTTGTTGGGTAGCCATGGCCTCGCATTCCAGGATGACGTGGATGGTCGATTCATCCAGAGATATAGGTATAGTACTACTACAAAATATACATCAAGAACTTCTTAAAAATACCGCTAATTACAATTGATCGCTCAGCAGAATATAATCAGGTCCTCCAATCCAAAAAACGAAACAAACTTAAAATTAAACAAACAACAAACTTCGATGCTCATATCCTTTGTGTAATTTAAAATTCAGTCCCAATTATGTCCGTAAATATTACACGAAAATCGGCCTTACTGACTGCTATCAAAGCCAGAACAATTATCAGAGAAAAATTAACTTTCTAGAGAGTTGCGAAAAATAATGAAGGGTTTCGTGCCCAGTGAAGGGGTTGGTAACACAAATAATTGTTGTCGAACGACCCAACCCCTTTTTTAAGGATTAATTTGCTGAAGGCCTTGTTTTTTTTCTGGTTTTGATATCGACCTTGAAAGTTCTTTGGAACAGAAAAGTATTTGACTTCAAAATTTTTAAACCAAGTCCTGGTTTAAAAATTTTGAAGACGATAAAACCTCAAAATGAAAATTACGTACTTATTAAAAAGGGTGAGGAAGATAAATAACCTTGCAATCTAAACAAAGCTTTAACGTATCAAATAAAGGAAATATATTTCAAAAGCCAACACGACAGCTGACTAGCATATTGTTCTATCTACCATTATACGTATTAAATTTGTAGAACTAAAACTTTTGAAAACCTGCTCCATTCAGTCTGGCTGCACAAATTTATACAAAAGGGAACACTAGGTACCAAATAACTTCTCGTTTTTACTATTAAATGGAGTTTGAACGGGGTTAATGCGTGCAGCAAAACTTTTTGCCCACTTTGCTTATGTCAAAGAGGAACTCGGGCGCTTAAACTATTCAACTAAAATAAACAAAAATGTGTATCAAAGTTAGTTATGAGGGCAGAATGTTAGAGTGTATAAAGTTATGTATTTTAATGTTGTAGAATGCAGAGGAGGAGTACATAGGGAGATCATTAAATGAATCCTGTCGCTTTGAGCGGAGCAAAAGGGAGTGTCAGACTCTCACTGACTAAAACCCACCCATACCATAATTTTATTACTATTGAATTTATAGAACCGCGATAAACTGAATTTCGGAACGTAGGTTAGGTAACGTGTACGAGTATTCTCATCTGCCTAGCCTTTTCCCAACTACATTGGGGTCGGCTTCCATTCAAACCGGATTCAGCTGAATACCAGTGTTTTACGTGGAGCGGCTGCCTACCAGACCTCCACAGCACATTAGCTGGGTAACACGGTACGTCTTGGCAAGACGAGTCAGATTTACTGGCTTCTGACAATCCGTAACGACTGCCCAAGATCTACAAATGACAGCCGGGACCAATGAGGCACGGAAGAAACTCGGTATGTTAAGATGGTCACCCATCCATAGACCAACCTTGGCAAGCGTTGCTTAACCTTAAAGATCGACCCATGCGGCTGTCATTATTTAGCCACGAGCTCCTCTAAAGTACGAGTATTCTGTTTAGAAATATTGTATCGAAAAAAACGAAAGTAATTGAAGAATAATCTTAAACTCATTCTCAGACAACGCTAAATCTAAACTACTTAATCTTGAACCATTAATTTTAGTAGAAGTGCTCCTAACTTAATAATTGTACAAAGTAATAATTTTTGAATATTCACCCCTTAAGGTAAAGGTCCACCTTTTTAGGAAGAATACAAAGATCCGCCCTTTCAAAGACCAAATAGGAGGTGAAAGTTTCGTAGGAAAATTAACATGGTAGTCTATAAATTGGTCAAAATTAATCCTCCAACCCACTCCGCCTTACTCTCAAGTCTAGACAGGCCAAAGTGCCTTCCCACACAGTAAACATTCTACCTCACCAAGCTAATGCTCACCAAGAACTCAATATAAATGTAAAATACCTCCTAAGGGCAGCACAGAGACGTTTTTAGAGACAAATTGACAATCAGCAGGTGGGTTTAAATGTCCATTACGTGGCTTGTCAATCTCAGACAGGGTTCGACCTTTGAATTTTCTGGGAAAGTCCTTTTAAGGACGATGTGAGGTGAATTTGGCGCTTACGCTAGTTTGGGAGTTAATGAAAGAATTGAGTGGGCGCTTGAGCTGTTTTGAAGCTGTGTGTCGGCTAATTAGTAGGTATCATCTAATGATAGTCAATCTGCATTGCCTTCTCAATTGTATTAGGGTTGGCTTCCAGTTTAACGTGATGCAGCTGAGTACCAGTGTTTTAGATAGATCAACTGGCTACCTGATCTCGTGGCTAAACTATAACGACCCGTGCGGCACGGAAAGAAAAGAAAGAAAGAAAGAAAGAAAAAGCGTTTATTTGCGCCAAGCATGACGCATACCAAAAAAAATAATAAAAAAATAGAAATAAAATAACACTTAATTATAAAAATTGGGTCGATCTTTAAGGTTAAGCGACGATTGCCGAGGTCGGTCTGTGGATAGATGACTATCTTACCATACAGAGATTCCTCCGTGTCTCGGGAAGCACATTAAACCGATGGTCCTGGCTGTCATTTGAAGATCTTTGGCAGTCGTTACGGATTGTAAGAAGTTCTAGGATAAAATCAAAAGCAACTCTAACTAATTATAAAAAAGGGTCTCTTTACGCACTAGGCGGAGCAGAAAGAGTGACCAAATTATACTGATTCAAACCCATCCGAGTTCCTTCAAATGCCCTTTGGGTTCCAGGGCTGCTATGACTCTTTCTAACAAGTTCCGCAACTTGAAGATGTGCTTGGAGACTGAACCTCACTCAAAAGGCAACGGAAATGATTGAATCAGAAATGAGGAGTAATTTCAAAAAGAAATCGACCATAATCCAAGCGAAAAATTGCTGCATCAAATTGTAAATAGAATTTAATTACAAATCGTTGGGAGAAAATATTATCGACAACTTTCTGCATTTTTTGTAAACCGCAATCTACTCTTTTTGTAGCAATTAAACTTAAAAAAGTAAGTTAAAGATTTTTTCAAAGAAACTTAAAAAGAGTCTCTCAATATATTTCATTTTCGTTTTACTACTAACATACTTTGCGTTCAAGGAAATCTCAGGTTCAATCAGGTCAAATTGGTCCTTTGAGCAAGGTTCTAGTAATTTCTAACTGGCCAACTTAACTATTTTCTTTAAGACTTGCAAAAGAATGATCTGTATTAGATGCTTATTTTCTTTGTACTAAGAAAATCTTTTTTAAAGTAAACTTGGTTGGTAACAAGTTACTGAGAATTAGCGTTAGTTCCCGCACTATAGAAAATGAGTATTTTATTTTATATTTATTCTCATTATAATTTTAAATGCATTATTACTGTTGTATTTTCTTTAAGTTGCCCTTATTTTAATAAATGGTAGTAATGTAATGGTAGATAAATCTTTATGGTGCTTACGCGCTTTTTTGGTTCAGTTTGTGTCACCGGATGATTCCAAACGTCTTTAGATTATAAATTATCGTGTGAAATTGTGATTTCATTTTATTTAATAAGACGCGAACAAATTGGAAACTATTGATTTCAAATAGGATTTACTGCAGTAAAAGTTCACAACATATCGAGAAGTTGTAGTCTAATACATATTTCTTACAATCGTACGGATTTTTCCGGTGTGTTCTAAACTATAAAAAATTTAAACAATAAAAGTAACGTTTATCGTATAGTTTGGCATAAAATATCACTTACAGACAGATAAATTTTGCCTTTTATAATAATTACTAGCTTCTGCCAGCGGCTTCGCCTTCGTGAGCCTTAGGAACATGTTCCCGGGATAAAAAGTAGCCTATGTCTTTTTTCAGGCTCTAGACTATCTGTGTAACAAATTTCATTTAAATCGGTTCAGTAGTTTTGGCGTGAAAGCGCGACAGACGAAAGACCGACAGACAGAGTTACTTTTGCATTTATTATATAAAGGTAAGGATGATAGTTTTCGTAAATGACTGATTGATCAAACAACTCACAGCCCGAAGGAGATACGATATATAGGTATTATTCAATGGATACCATCATTGGAGAGTATTGAAGTGCGGATACGGCGGTAAATTTTAGTTATCACGAAATATAGCCTAAGGCGGGGAATTCCTCTCCTTAGGGTCAGCTCACACCGAGAGCGACTTAAAATATAATTTTATTTCCTACACGAAAAGATACATATTTCATTGTGAGAGTTCAAAATACGTTGCACCATGCAGCGCTGCGCCTGACACCTCACAGCGTAGAGCAACGCAGCGGCGCATCGCCGGTACGCGCGGCGCGTAAGAGCGGCGCTGCGCCTCGCAGCGCGAAGCCGCGAGGCGCAGCTTTCTACTATTTTCCGTCCAGACTTCGTGTAGAATTGACGCAGTTCGGTCGAGTGCTCGAGTGAAATTATAATTTTAGATTGGGATTTTTTTATAATCGGACTTCTCGCAGAAGAGGAAGAGGGAGAAGAGGAAGAATATAAAAATAAAATTAAAAAGAGTGCAGGCACGTTCCGAAACGCCGCGCGGCGTTTTGCTGCGCAGAGAGGCGTCGCGTTGCCAACGATTTTAGGATGCGCCTCGCGGCGGCGCGCGGCGCAGCGCGAAATCACTGGCCTCTTCAGCAGCGTCACGTCGCGTCGCGTCACGTCTCAGTGTGAGCTGACCCTTAGCTATACGCACAATGAATGTGTTCCCAAAACGTTTTGTGCGTGCGGGTGGTATGTCCACCATGTACCGGTGGCGCATCGCCGTACGTAATATACTTGCGGGTCATTCAGTCAAGAGTAAATTAGTTTTCTAAGTAAACGGACTCCACCGTTTACCACATCTTCGCTTACCATCAGGAGAGATAGTGGCCAAACGCGAGCATGTCAATAAGAAAAATAAAAACTGGCCAAGTGCGAGTCGGACTCGCCCACCGAGGGTTCCGTATAAATTTGTAGGTAAAAATTCAATCTTTTATGATTTAATTATAAATTGTAGTTTTCAGATTTTCCGTATACTTGTAGATAAGACTGTATTATTTGTCAAATTTCATAGTTCTAAGTCAACGGAAAATACCCTGTACATTTTGATTCCCTTGAGAATGTGGCAATTTACGTTTTTTGCGGCATAAACTGCCGTTCCTTTTTTTTCCTTATTTTTGATCTTTAATTTTACTACTTCAAGGGACCGTAGACCTGAGTATAAGGTTCTATTTTCAACTCGACACTTCTTGGAAGGGTCTTGATCGATAGACGGATGGACGGACGGACGGACGGACAGACAGACGGAAGCACAACAAAGTGATTATGAGGGTTCCGTTTTTTCCTCTTGAGCGACGGAACCCTAAAAAGTACACTAGAAAAGACTTTCTCGAAACTCTACAACTGTCAAATATAGGGGTTGAAGTTTGTAAACTAAGTCGTGGGTAAAAGTCTGTAAATTTTTTTTTTTTTACTTTCTTGCGGCCCGCTACAAACAGATGGGAGTCTTTTCTGCTACGTTATTGAAAATGCGCCACACTTGAGATGCAAGAGCCGTAGTTCAAACCAATAACGGTTTGTAAATTGTTGGAACATGTGAGGATATAATTTAAAGTCTTTCGCTGCCTATATAAGTAAGTAAGAGATATGAACCAGCCATCGCAATATTACGATTTTTTTTTAAATTTGTAATGGGTTTGCTCTTGACTCTAGTCTATGTCAGAGATGATAGAGACAGAGTCTACGATGGAGCGAGCCTACCCAGAAGGAGCCTGTTCACTCTAACTTTGAAGAGATTCCTGCTTTATTTTAATAACTAGGGTTATTAAAATAAAGCAGGAAATAATTGTTTTCGAAATGTCAGATTGTCGCTTGTTACTGGTGGCCTTTTGATTTTATGTTATATGTAGAGCTTTGACTGTCGTTAGGGGTAGTCGGAAAGGTTTTCGTTTTACCTGATAGTCTAATGCCATCATGTACACAGGTAGTCAATTCACGTATTCAGCCTCGCTCACCTGCTTGGGCACTTGTCTCTCACTTGCTTCCTTGCCAGCGAGGAAGCGATTAGCTTTCGACTATTTGCTCGCGGAGGAAAGGGACAAAAGATATAGATCTCGTGTGAGTAAAATATACGCATACATTTTTGTCGATGGCTGGCTGTTCACACTGCCGGCGAGCTGGCTCTTACGACTAGTTGATCGCAACGACAAGAGCTATCAAAGATTGTACTGGCTCAGCGACACTCGCTCGGCGATGCTCGCTTGGTGGTCTGAATTCAGCAACCAGCGGTAATTTATACCTACATTGCGGGCCGGAGCGAATATTGCGAGTAATTGCCCGTGGCAAAAAACCACGCGCTTAAAGCCGTGCGGCAAAACTATCGAAACTAATCACTCGCTGCTCGCAAACTCGTTTCGAGTTTCAAGCTTTAGATGCTACTTTCTGATAGCCGGCGATGAATCGGTGCCTTAGACTATAAATATAAATAAACTAGTTGACCCACGCAACTTCGTCTGCGTCACAATTTTCATTACTGTTCCGCTCCTATTGATCTTAGCGTGATTGTATATAGCCTTACTCGATAAATGGGCTATCTAACACTGAAATAATTTTTCAAATCGGACCGGTATCCTGAGATTAGCGCGTTCAAGCATACAAACTCTTCAGCTTTATATATTAGTATATAGAAATTTATTTAAATAATTTACAATACTTACATTTTTACTTTTAAAAATTATCTTTTAAGCAAATTAATTGCTAGTGTTAGGACATTCCGCCCTTCACTACATGCAGTATCATTCTATTTGGGTTATTGAATTGTAAAAGTACTAAAGTTTGAAAGTTTGTATGTCGTAATAGTATAAGACAGAAGTGGTTCATAGGAGAACTTAATCCCTTGATATCTTTGCTAAACACGGAATATTTATTCAGGAAAGATTGAGCTTTACAAGTTACGAAACTTTTGTTGAAGCGTTATCAATCCCTCCCAAATGATTTGAAGCGTTCATGTGTAAAATTTATTAAGGTCGAAGTTCAACTAATCGGATTGAAGCCAAAAGTTACGATTGGTAAACAAAACGATCCGTTTCCCGCCCACATATTTTTTGCAACCCATTGAATAATTTACTTATCTCTGTGTTTTTCTAACTTGATCCTCAAACTTATGAAAATAGGACCTTAACTTTTACCAGCGGTTTGGCCCGTGTGAACGTCGAAAATTATCCCGGATTGTACGTGAAGGGCAAACGGATAAAGGTCGCCATGTGAGAACAATGAAAATAATTAAAAATAAACTTCTGTAATTGTTCTCACATTTTTTTTTAAATTATGGGTTTGCTCTTGACTCTAGTCTATGTCAGAGATGACAGAGACAAGGTCTACGATAGAGCGAGCTTACCCAGAAGGAGCCTGTTCACTCTAACTTTGAAGAGATTAGGGTTGTAAGCGTTTGGAAACACAGACGCAGGCAGAGAGTTCCACTCCTTTGCTGTGCGCATTGAGAGTTGACATGGAGAGTTGGAGACTATTTCACCTATCTCGATAACGTGACACTTTAAGGACCCATTGTGGTATAGACGCCATATCCCGGCGGCGGGGGCCTTTGCCAGTTCTCGTAGAATTAAATTCGAACTCTATTAAAATACATTTCATGAAACGCACTTAATTACCAGTCAGCCTATTTATACTAAATAATTAATTTGAATGGTATTGTATCAATTTATTTAACTAAATATCTAGAAATACAGACATCCTTATTTATTATAATAATATTAGGAGGACATCATGTAACATAAGTTTGGCAAACTGAAGATAAGACTGGTGACAATGGCGGACCAAATACAGAATGTGTTTCCTTTTGAGTTACAATATACAATGATATAATGTTTAGCATACAATACAGTACAATATTGTTAGCTGTCTGTTGGCTATCCGCCCGAATATAGCTGGTAACTGTTTGGAGGAGTTGTTGCATTTGAAAAGGATATTGAACCAATATTCAAAAACATATTTTTGGATAATGATCAATTTCTTTAATAAGGTTCACGTACAGCACATTCATATCATCTGCTTAGCCTTTTCCCAACTACATTGGGGTCGGCTTCCAGTCAAACCGGATTCAACTGAATACCAGTGTTTTACGTGGAGCGGCTGCTTACCAGACCTCCACAACTCATTAACTGTGTAACACGGTACATCTTGGCAAGACTGGAGTCAGATTTACTGGCTTCTGACAATCCGTAACGACTGCCAAAGATCTATAAATGACAGCTGGGACCAACGGCTTAACGTGCTTTCCGAGGCACGGAGGAAACTCGTTATGTTACGACGGTCACCCATCCACAGACCAACCTTGGCAAGCGTTGCTTAACCTTCAAGATCACCCACACATCGTACAGCACATACATATAATACATACAAATAGTAGATCTTAAGGTAATGTTCTAATATTTATGCCAATTACAGGTAAACACAACATCAATATCGTATTATCATCTGGCAAATAACACATTCGGAAAAATATGACTTACCGTTCATTAGGTCCTCAAAGACCTTTTCCAAATAAAAAAGAGAGATATTGGGATGATTTCTTTGAATATTTCTAGGAGATGCCAGTTAATTTACCACTTTTTTATTTATTTATATATTAAACACTTTACGCTCACAAATGTGCAGAGGCGGACTTAATGCCATAGGCATTCTCTACCAGTCATCTTTTGGGTGATGCAGAGAATAGTGGTAGGTGCAATACAGGGCGATTGATATAATTGTGCAATATATTCACTATTTAAGAGCAGTAGTGAAGAGATAAAAATACAACAAAATCGACTGCTTGAGTTTCAGAGCCTCAAGTCACACTCATAACTTTGGAGTCTCCTAAACCAGGCTATTTTGCTCTATAGGAGGCTCCAAACAGTAGTTGTTAAGGAATCTACATACTAATATATAAAGCTGAAGAGTTTGTTTGTTTGTTTGCTTGAACGCGCTAATCTCAGGAACTACTAGTCCGATTTGAAAAATTATGTCTGTGTTAGAGAGCTCATTTATCAAGGACGGCTATAGGATATATAGCGTGACTGGTAATTAGTGACCGATACTTTAACATGTGATTGTACTCATGATAACAAATAACTTTTACAACGGGACCAAACCTGAAATCGCGAAAAAAATCTGCTGTTTAGTACATTATTTATGTTCGCCTACTAACTGATCAAAATGTACTGTACTGCCTATATTTTTCGCGATTTCAGGTTTGGTCCCATAGTAAAAGTTCTTTGTTATCATGAGTACAATCACGTGCTAAAGTATCGGTCATTAATTCCCAGTCACCCTATATATCATTCCTCTAAGACCAGTATGAGCGGAGCAGACGAAGTTGCGCAGGTCGACTGGTACATGCTAAAATGAATAAACCAGTAAACGATAACTCGTAGGTTGGTCTGTGGATGTGTGACCATCATAACGTGCCGAGTTTCCTCCGTGCCTCGGAAAGCACGTTAAGCCGTTGGTCCTGGCTGTCATTTGTAGATCTTTGGCAGTCAGAAGCCAGTTAATCTGACTCCAGTCTCGCCATGAAGTACCGTGTTACCCAGTTAATGGGTTGTGGAGGTCTGGTAGGCAGCCGCTCCGCGTAAAATACTGGTATTCAACTAAACCCGGTTTGACTGGAAGCCGACCCCAATATAGTTAGGAAAAGTCTAGGCAGATGATGAGCAAACGATAATTCGTAAGATCTCAGGTTAAAAGGCCAAAAGCTAAAGAAGAAGAGACACCAACAAGTATCATAATTTATTGGCGAGGCACTTAACATAACGACCCACAAATGCAGCGAATTAGATTTGGCAATACTGCTTGGCAGAATTCCACTAAGTCGGGTAATACTACTGTGTGAATGAACTGTAAACCATTTGTTACTAAACGTTCTTAAGAAGAAATGCGGGCGGATAGACTTTCTATGTAACAAGTCTGTTTTCTCCTCCAAAATTGGACCGATTTAAAAGATATTTCACAAACTGAATAAGAAGGATGTATACCTACTGTGTCCTTATGTTTTCCTTTTTACGGTTCCGTATCCGAAGGGTTACCAACGGAACCCTATTACTAAGCCTCCGCTGTCCGTCCGTCCGTCTATCTGTCAGCGAGCTGTATCTCGAGAACCGTAGTAGGTAGACAGCTGAAATTTTCACAGATGGTATATTTCTATTGCCGCTATAACAACAAATAATAAAAATTAAGGTTTATGGTACGGAACCCTCGTGTGCGAGTCCAACTCGCACTTGGCCGAATTTTTTTTATTAATTGTTGCTAAATTTGTATACTAGGGCTCTGTATGTCTACCATGAGTTTTATCAAACTATACTCGCTAGCGACTGTAGTTAAAAAAGTGTATGAAAAATTAAAAAAAACAAGTCTCTAATTTATTTGTTTAGTTGTTAACTAAAGTTTTTCTTGCAACTTGCCTGTTTCTTACTTAATAACTAAACAAATAAATTAGAAACTTGTTTTTTTAAAGTTTTCATACATTTTTGTAACTACAGTCGCTAGCGAGAGTAGATTGATAAAACTCATGGTAGACGTACTGTTGACAGCGATTTATCGGTCAATTTGGAGAATTTTTTGAAGGTTCTAGTACTTTTACGGTTAATAAATCATCAAAATAAGGATACAGTATATATTTTTGTCATTTAGTTTGTGAAATATCTCGAAAATCGGTCCAATGTTGGAGGAGAAAACAGGCGAGAGCGAAACCTCGAATTAGGTCCTCCCGAAAGTCACGCTGCCCTTGTTTAATCTTAAGAATTTTGGCTTTTTGCTGGTTGCAAAACTGATTGCGTAGAAATATCTATAAGCCTAGCTAGAAGATAAATCATAGCCAAAGATCGAATTATGGTAGGCGCTAGATTTAAACTTAAAATAAAGTACATTGATCTCTTCGTAGATACCAGAACAATAAATTACAAATCGTATTACATTACTAAAGAACGTAGAGAATCACGAACGATGGGAATTTTCTGTTTTTGATATTCAGAAATTCAATAAATGGAAGTATGTGGGTAAAATCATAGGGTCCAAAACAGATGAAGAAGAAGGATGTTCTGTCAGCTATCACACAGCCTTTGCTAGAGCTCCAGAGATTTAAAAGAAATATTCTATGAAAGATGGTCGATGGGGCCTAAGAGTTCTGGAGTTGGAAGGCCTCCCACAAGGTGGACTGATGGCCTGGTGAGGGTCGCGGGTAGCCGATGGATGCGAAACGAGACACACAGGACCAAAAAGGAAAAAAAAATGTTTTTTTTTTTGTTTTTGAATATTGATTCGTTGATTGAACTTTTTTTTTGTGGTGACATTTGGTGGATGTCTTTTGGCTGATGATGATTCTATGAAAGAGCCGGTTTCTCTTTTATCGTTTTGTAATAAGATTTTCTGAAATGACTTGCACCAAGTGGCAGCATTGAGGCGTCAGGTCTAAGCTACTTTGAAAACGCGTAGGTTTTCCTGCATTAGATAAATTTGATGTCAACGTTGTTTGGTTTTTGGTTGTTTTTTCGTATTTTAAAGACTATCGAAATTATAGCTATTTTATACTTTGTAGTATTTTTTTTTATTTGGAAGTCGGTTGTGTGTTTTTGTGGAAAAGTTTTTATTTTTCACTTTTAAGTGGTAGCCCATATCTACTAAAACAGACTCAAAGTCACAGAAAAGCCAAATATGCATTTTTTTATACCTGGATGACATATTTTTTCCATCTTTATTGATTAAAAAACCAACTACTGAACCGATTTTGATGAAATTTCTATGGAACTTATCGGAAAGCATATCCTTTCAAATTAAATCGGTTGATAAATGACGGAGTTATGAGTTAACAAAAAAAAAATACGATAAAATTAAGAAAATCCTCTTTTTTTTAAGTCGATTATTATAAATGACCTCTCGCCTAAATGGAAAATTCCTGAAAATGATCCTGAATTAATTGTGATGATGAAATGAGAGAGGCCCTTGAGGCGGTTTAGAAACTCTGACACTAGGGTGTGTAGGGTCGTTAGACCTTACTGCCCACACGATAAGAAGAAAAAGGTGATGAAATTCATAGAGGATTAGGTATCTTTAACCCTCAACCATCCTATCAGAAGCTCATTACAGTAGATCCCATTTAAACAGAAACCCAAAAACACGTCAACGGTCTTCAGTTCATTACCCGAACCTCCGGGTAATCCACAGATTACTTTCTTTATACAAACTAATACTAAAAGCTTCGTTAATCCCTTTACTATGACCCAAAGACCAGAACTGAGTATCCGAAGAGTTTGGTCCTTTTGCCACCACGAATTAGGGGAGATGTGTCCAATGAAAAAGGATCTCGGGTAATTTTTCCCATCACACCTTTTTCGGGAACAATTTATTGGGATAAAGTGATTAGAAAATATACAAAGAGATATATACAAGTTCGGATGGACATTCATTTTCGTATTTTTGGGAAAGGTAGGAAACTTTTTTCTTATTAGTTTTGTTTAAGAAAATTGACTTGGGGCAAATTCACGGTGAGGATCGCGGGTAGCCGATGGATGAGAGACGCAAAAGACCGGTTGTTGTGGCGGTACTTAGGGGAGACCTATGTCCAGCAGTGGATGTCTTTCGGCTGATATGATGAAATGCACGGGTATCTATTTGCGCAATACTTTTGCTTGACTTTGAAATTAGAGTTGAATTTTGATGCGTTAGTTAAACACATCATAATTTTTGCACTAAATAATACTAACAAAATGTGGTAAGAGTAGAGGAGGACTTTTCCTAGATCTAGAAAAAAATAGAGAAACAAAAAAAAATATCAAGCACTTATTGCAATAAATTGATGAGTTGATTTGATGAATTGGTTCAACCTTACGAACCAAAAATTAATACCTACATTTGACGTCAAACGCAAAAAACTAATTCCGAAACCTTTTTAACATGTACACGGAAAAAAGGCTTCCATAAAAAGCTATTTCACTTACCTAAGACGTGAAATTCAACTCTAAAAACTCCGGTCTAATTTATGTAAAACTCGGTTTTTAATTACATGCTAGTAAGTACTACGGTTCTCATCGAAACTTTAGAGGCTGACTTTTCTATTATGCAACTCATGACTCCAGGGAATTTAGTTCTTAAATCCTAGAACAAAGACTTGCCAGTTTTTCAAGGGTTTTAGCGTACGTATTGTAAGCGACGTGAGCGTATGCATGGACTTAGCAAGTTCATGCGCGACTTTTGTTCCCTGACGTGAGTTTTTCGTACGAATGAGTATGTTAGTAACATTTTCGCAGAAAATTTGTTTTGTATAAGATTGTTTCATTTTGTTTATTTAATTTCGACAATTTAGTAGACAGCGAGTTCGGTTCTCGAACAAATTCATTTAGACAAGACAAGTATATCGCCGATAGTGATTTTCGAAATGCTAAAATATTTTAGTTGACCACATGACGTTTCGCAAGCGCATGTGAATCCCTAATTTTTATGTTTTTTTTCCTACTTTTAATTTCACATTTATTGTAGCTGAAACAATATTGAGACTTGAATTTGAATGTTTATATGTAAGACAGTAACTTTCGCTTTAGCATGACAGTCGTCAATTTCTGTAAATTGTCACAATTTACAGAAATTGACAGATTGCTTCCGAGATGCAAACGCGAACGTTGCTTAAAAATTGGTAGAATTCGCACTTGATTGACGGCTGGTATATTTACAGAAATTGACAGATTGCTTCCGAGATGCAAACGCGAACGTTGCTTAAAAATTGGTAGAATTCGCACTTGATTGACGGCTGGTATATACTGTCAGTGTTTAAAAAACAGCCATGACCAAAATAACTTCAAGCTCCTATAAATTCCACACCTTTCCTACCACCTACTACGGCCTAAAATATAATAACAAAACGCAAACTGGGGGGCTACTCTCTAAGCCCGAAGTTTCGGTTTTAGTTCCGGGTGTATTCTACTCCGTATTATCCAACCACTAAGAATGAATGACAACACGATTTGACAGTTACTGGCAAATTGTGTTGTCATTCATTCTTAATTCGTGTTCGGGACTAATCGTAAGTCCATAGGAGATACGGAGTAGAATACGTCCGCAACTAATCCGGAAACTATAAAGGACTTCAAGCTTAGAGAGTAGCCCCCCTGATACCAAATTTCACGTAACAAAAATGGGACAAACTACTCTCTCTATACAGGCAAAAGCGTTCAAGTACACCTTGATACACTGCCCGTTTTGGTGAAGCTTATCGCGAACATTTTGGCGCACAATATCTTGTAGACGAGGTCATCATGACAAGGTTAACCTACATATTTTGTGACAAACACCTAAAGGGCCTGCGGAACTATGATAAGAAGAAGCGACAAGCGACGTACTTGTGATGGTTTTAGTGCAAGGGATGAGATTGTAGCGGCAGGGAGAAGCGAGTTGATTTGTGAGAATTTTTTAGTTGGTAGAGAAATAAGTTGTATCTCTTTTGTACCTCTGTGCGGCTTTTGTTCTTCTTTTCTGCATTGTATAGATGCTTAGTGACATTGTAACAGTAGGAAGCTGATGGACAAGTTTGACCTTACACACGAATTGGGTTCTTTTACCACTTATTCTCAACTTTTATTACATTGCGGACTACCGAGGTATATTGTTATCACTATCTCGATCATGCCCCGCAATGTAATCAAACTAGCATGCGAGTTTGTTGCAGGAGGAACTACGTCCTAAAAGTGTACATTTTTTAAATCCTTTCTTCCTTACTTATATACTTATTACTTATCCTCTTATTTAATATTATAAATGAGAAAGTAACTCTGTCTGTCTGTGTCTGTAGCGCTTTCACGCCAAAAAATACTGAACCGATTTAAACAAAAATTTGGTACATAGATAGTATAGACTTCTAAAGCTTGAGAAAGGACATAGGCTACTTTTCATACCGGGAGTATGTTCCCTAGGGACCACGCGGGCAAAGCCACTGGCAGAAGCTAGTTAGTTCATCAAACAAACACTCTTGGACGTAACATCGTAAGCGACGGTTTCCTGATTCAGTCTCATCATTCAGTTAATTGAGCTGTCTGTCATTAGCACGGATGCGTAGTGAATACTTGGAAATGTTGTTTGAGCTCCAGTTGGATTACACGATAAAGTGATGTCATGAGTGCACTATGAAATCTGTCCTAATACGGTTGGTTGTGGAGTTGAGCCAAAAGATCTTAGTGTGTTGATTCATAAATTAACTCCTAGTATTTTTAATGTTTTCGACTATACTATGCGATCTAGAAAAATTGAATAAAACTTTATATAAATCTATACGTTTAATATATAAAGCTGAAGAGTTTGTATGTTTGCTAGAACGCGTTAATCTCAGGAACTACTGGTCCGGTTTGAAAAATTTTTTCAGTGTTAGACAGCCCATTAAGTTGGAAGCGCCAGGGTAATGAAAATATTTTTTTTAATTCAAATATTTTTATGTTTTTTGCAATTTGCCGGTCAGTGTGGAGCTGTATGTTGAACAAAATACGATTCGCGATGAAGCCCTATTGAATGACTTTTCATGAAATAACCATTCAGTAGGGCTTAATGATCTTAGAGGGCTATATAGATGATTAAAATGGTTATAATTATTTAGATAAATACGCGTTACGGCCACGAATCGTATTTTGTTCAACATACAGCTGCACACTGACCGGCAAATTGCAACAAACAGAATTTCGCGGGCTACCCTGGCGCTTTCACCTTAATCGAGGATGACTTAAGGCTACATATCATTACGCTAAGACCAAAAGGAGCGGAGCAGAAGTTGCGCGGGTCAAATAGTGTTATTTAAAATCGCAGATTTACCTATACTAGATTGCCCGTAATCACCAAGACCAGTAAACAATTCTGTATTTCTTTAATCTATTTGCAAAAATTAATGAATTATTTCTTTACAGGTTTTTCTGGAAGTACTTGTCCTTTCTTTCTTCGAAAAGTTAGAAAGCAACAACACCATTGAGTGCGCGGATAGGCCATGAATTATGCACGTTTTCTGTAGGAATACCATAGGAATTTCATAACTGGTTACTTCCACATTACACTTCAACGTAAGTCGGTAAGGTTCAGTTGAAAACCAGCGTCAGGTAGCTCCTAGTCACCTGGCATTTTGCTGAACTAGACATATCTGGCGCAGTCGCGGAGCAACAATGTTATTGTTTTAAAAATTAAATTTCCTTTTGTACATTCACTACTAGTTTTCTTTGCTGTCAGTGTTTCAAATAAATCGATTTTTCAGATAAAAGATGACGGTTAGTTTTATTTATTTTACTTTTATATGTCCTGTGCGAGTCCCAAATAAACATTTTTCTTTATATGATTTTGAACAATCAGCATATAGAAAACTTAAGAACCCGCTCTTTAAATCGCTGATCGCTCATACCTTTCACCACGTCCAACATTTTAGCGGATGCGTAATGAGTGATTCGCAGAAATGTTCCATTGATATCCCTATTTGGGCAACACAATGAGTTCGTAGTTACGTGTACTAAGCTTGTAAGATTATGTTTTGTCCTGCTCTTAACTAGAGCTACTTTTCTTATCTTTTTAGCATGGATGTTCGATTGTTTGTTAAACTATCACGCTTAAATGGCTTAACGGATTTGGATGAAATTTAGAACATGGGTAAATCATATCCAGGATTAGATTTAGGACTTTTTATATCAGACTAGCTTCTGACAAAGGCTTTGCCTGCGAGATCCTTAGGGAACATACTCCCGTAATAAAGCCTATTGTGTTATTTATTCCAGATTATAATCAACTTCTATGCCAGATCACATGACGATTCTTTCAGGCGTTCGGTTGTAAAAGAGTAACAAACATTTTCACAAACTTTCGCATTTATAAGTAGATACTCGTATTATTTGAAGTAGAAGTAGGATATTAGGTATTATTAGAAGTAGGATATTATTAGGAAATAGGATTAGAAGGAAGTACGTCCCTACGTGATCCATCAAATACATATTTACTCCAGTAAATATTAGATTTCACGCGGACAAAGATATGTGCAGACTCTTGTTATATAGCTTATATAAATTCCAAACTTTAGCATCCTATAGAATGGTATGTGTTTTAGAAAATGTCTAAGATTCCAAAGAAATTCGCCCAAAAATATAATGCTAGTAGGACCAAAGAAAATTCGAGATCTGTGAGGAATTGTCTGAGATAAAGAAAGGTCTTAGAACTTATCTTAGGAAGAAAGCATTGTCCTTTCGGGTACTTGTAAGTACCCTTCCTCCCTTTTTTCCTTCCAAACATTACTATCTTATACGTCACTCAATATTTTACAAACCGCAGAATAATAGATTCGCCGTATGGTGTCGGCCGGTGCCGTATGGTGCCGTAAAAGAATACGAAAATAATATCTAACTCGCTTATAGTACCGTTTACACACACATAGACATGATTGAAAGTATGATTTGAAGTATGGCAAATCAGAAGGGTTTTTATGCCGTAGTTTGACTAATTTCGATGTCGCACCATTATTTCTGCGACTTAATATTGTTCCAATTACACTCGAAACAAAATAAAACTGAAAATGTTGCCTTCAGCGCCATCTCGCGGGAAAATGGCAATGAGCAACCCGTAACATTCACCTTAAGCTAAATCCGGGTTGACTAGAAGCCGACCACAATATACAGTTGGGAAAAGGCTAGGCAGATGATGACTGCTGGATTGTTAACGATCGAACGAGTTAACGATGCGGTTTCGTCGCGCGATGAATATTATTTCTGTGCTCGCGTGATGATTTCCAAGCTTTAATTAGGACTCTATAAAGGAATGTATTATGTTTGATCTCGGTAAATACCTTAAAAAAAAGTTGACGGATTTCACAGATTTAGAATTCTAATCTTAATGACAAACACAGCATTAGGGTATAATTTTGTGAGTTGCGTAAAATGAGTCGGCGAAATTCGGTTTCATTCTATAGACTAACAAATATTGCGTCGCCGTTTAGCACAAAAAGGACTTTTGTATGAAACCTAATGCTGCGTAAATTCAGCCGACTGATTTTACGCGACTCACAACTCATAAAATTACGTTCGATTGTACTTACAAAACATCCAACCTTTGGGCGTAATCACAATGAAAACTATTAACCACAAGCCTACAAAAAACACAACCCAATCCATCACAAACAAGAAACCCACCCATCCAATTATCGGCCTACCTGACCGCTGCTTAACTTGGGTACCTTCACACCCTTTCTTCCCTAACCCCAAAATAACTAAGGGGTTTATTAATATTAATTAAAGTAACCCTTTGATCGGGCGTGGGGTCTTAACTCAAAGGATAGCGAAGAGTTAAGATTACAATCTATCCTTAACTGATATTATCAGTAGATTAGGACCGGCGTTTGAGGGTTAAGTAGCTGTAAACGATCCTCTTGCTTAACACTTCGAGTTTTCGGGCGGGAAGACCACGTTTTGTTGATCAATTGTATTCAATTTTAAAATGTTATAACTCTATAGTTATGTGCTTAGTGGATATAAGTTGTAACCAACTAGCAATTAATAGCGTTTTTTTTTTACTATTGATATGCACGCGCTTGACCACTATCTCACCTGATGGTAAGTGATGATGTGGTCGAAGATGGAGCACGCTTGCCTAGAAGTAATTCACTCTTGACTTGAAGACTCCCAGATTGTAGCTATCAGGAAACACAGACTCCAGCAGGATATTCCACTCCTTAGCTGTACGCATTATGAATGTGTTCCCAAAACGTTTTGTGCGTGTGGGTGGTATGTCCACCATGTACATCGCATCGCATCACTGTTCGTCTTGTGGTCCGATGATGGAACGGGCTTGGCGGAATTAAATTATGCAATTCCGTCGCACATTCCCCAAAATGCAACCGGTAGAAAACCGACATCCTAGCAACTCGTCGTCGATGCTCAAGACTTTGGAGCTTCGTCGCGACGAGCCTCTTATTGCCAATGATCCTCTTGGCTCGTTTCTCAATTAGCGGTTAGTCCGTATAACGTACATAACACGTGTAACAGATTAAACGCAATCGCTCTTAAGGGGTCATTGTACTCATAATTATGAAAAATATTATTTCGGGGCTGGTCTCATAGTAAACATTTCATAATTATGAGTACAATGACCCCTTAAGATGTATAAGGTTAATTTTGTTACACGTAAAATATGTTATAATACCCTTCATTATTTACACGATTTTGCTTAGCCTTTTCCCAACTGTCTTGGAATCGCCTACCAAATTAATTGAATGCATCTTAATACCCGTATTTTAGCAGGATTCCACAATCTAGTGCGGTAACAATACGGTACCCTTGATAAGACTGACTGTCAGACTTCAGACTACGTATTTTTGGATCGAATTCGGAAAATTATTTGCTTTTCCTTCTACTGAACAGTTATCAACAGGTATTCAGTCGATCCAATATAGCTAAGTGCTGAAGTTGCAGAATTCGATTGAAAGAGGCACCGCGGCGCTGGAACGCAAAGGGCACTAGGAGGAACACGGATGGGTTTTAGTCAGTAAGAGTCTGACACTCCCTTCCACGCCGCCCAGAGCGGGAGGAGTCATTTGATGATTTTCCATCCATAAAATGGTACCCAAGCTTATAATCACAGTTTGGTACCGCCAATATCTATCCCAAAAACCGGTCAAGTGCAAGTAGGACTCGCAAACGAAGGGTTCCGTACCATAAACCTTAATTTTTATTATTTGTTGTTATAGCGGCAATAGAATTACACAATCTGTGAAAATTTCAACTTTAACTCTTTTACGGTTCTTGAGATACAGCCCGCTGACGGACGGACGGACGGACAGCGGAGGCTTAGTAATAGGGTTCCGTTGGTTACTCTTCGGGTACGGAACCCTAAAAACGCAACCCCAAGTACCCTATTACCTCATTTCTAGTCCATCATGTAATACACAACATAATTTGCATCCCCTCGACTCTTAATAATACGAGGTCAGCCAAAACAAATAGTTGGCGGTTGTCTGAAAAATGACACGCAGCCATGTTGTTTGTTAAATGCGCGGAACCCGGCGTAATAAATGAGAAGGTAAGGGTTCCGCGAAACAAGTTTTGACCTTTGAAGGGAGTGGAAGAATTTGTGAATTTCCTGTGCGTTGGTTGTCAGTTTTCGAATGTAAATAGGAAGGTAGATAAGGTCTATGTTATTGTGTAGTGCGCGGCTTTCTATTTTGCTGAAGGTAGTTGAATTTACAGCCAGCCAGAAAAGATTACGTAGGTACTTGTTAGTAAAACCATATTTTGTTGCGTAGGTACACCATCTTTGTGAATATGAAGTTTTATTTATGTACATTCTTCCATTCGAAACTACCCTTTTTAGGGTTACGTACCCAAAGGGTACCCTATTATTAAGCCTCCGCTGTCCGTCCGTCCGTCCGTCTGTCTGTCAGCGGGCTGTATCTCAAGAACCGTAATAGGTAGACACTTGAAATTTTCACAGATTGTGTGTATCTATTGCCGCTATAACAACAAATATAACCAAGGTTAATGGTACGAAACCCTTCGTGTGCGAGTCCGACTCGCACTTGGCCGGTTTTTGTGTTTTCATGAAAATTTTTACTTTCATTTGTAATTTGGTCTAAGAGTTGATTTTTCAACAGCCAAATTTATTAGCGGTTTGACATAGTTTCTTTACAAAAACTGTACAACGTCTATTAAAGAATCGACCCTAAATGAAATAAATGATTTGGCTTCGACAAGAATTCTAATAGAACTCAAAATAGCAAAGTATTCGAGGAGTCTTGTCTTCGAATCAACAAATAATGTCTCGGTAATATCGAAGTAAACTAAAATTATCGTACAAAAGAAAACAATTTAAAAAATACTTAAACAAACAAAGACAACAACGGAATATCTCCTTAACATACACACCCCATAAGAAATGAGGGTGGGGGCAAAGGATCAGAGTTTACATTTCATTTCTAACAATGTCATTCCGTTGAAATCCCGGGATCTCGTAATTTAGTCGAAAGGGTTCATTTGAGGAATGGTAATCACGGGTACTGCAATACGAGGCCGCAAATATGGAGATATTTGTATAGGCTGATTCGGTGGCAATTGATTCAATTTTAGTTCGGTGCTTGTAAAAACCGAGGAGCTCGTGGCTAGATAATAACAGCCGCACGGGTCGATCTTCAAGGTTAAGCAACGCTTGCCAAGGTTGGTCTGTGGATGGGTGACCATCTTATCATACCGAGGTTCCTCCGTGCCTCGGAAAACACGTTAAGCCGTTGGTCCCGGCTGTCATGTGTAGATCTTTGGCAGTCGTTACGGATAGTCATCTGCCCAGCCTTTTCCCAACTATATTGGGGTCGGCTTCCAGTCAAACCGGAGTCAGCTGAATAGTCGTTACGGATAGTCAGAAGCCAGTAAATCTGACTCCAGTCTTGCAATAAAGTACCGTGTTACCCAGTTAATGGGTTGTGGAGGTCTGGTAGGCAGCCGCTCCGCGTAAAATACTGGTATTCAGCTAAATCCGGCTTGACTAGAAGCCGGCCCCAATATAGTTAGGAAAAGACTAGGCAGATGACGCTCGTCATCTGCCTAGAAGAAAATGAGGTAAAAGCCAATAACTAAACAACATTACTTGATACAGCCACCAAAACAAACAGTCATTACTCAGGCAGTCAAGCAAAAAGATATCTACGTCTTATTGATGCCTTACCCTACCATAATGTGCTAACCTTACCGCAGTAGGGTTAGCCAAAACAGGTAGGTGGTTTGATGGCTTAATGTCTACGCAGTGCTCTATGAATATTACGAAATTTGTTCGAAAGAGTAAACGCGGCCTTGAAACGCAAAGGGCACTAGGAGGAACACGGATGGGTTTTAGTCAGTATGATTTGACACTCCCTTCTGCTCCGCCCAGAGCGGGAGAAGTCATTTGATGATTTCCCACCGTTATTAAAAAAAAATTTTTTTTTATTTATATATAGATACTTTATTGTACACCAAATTAAAACATATGAAGGAAACTTTAAACTAACACAAATACAATTGGCGGCCTTATCGCATTCCGCGATCTCTTCCAGGCAACCTGGAATGGATAGGGATAGCCTGGACAAGAAATGGGGTTGCACTTGGTGCAAATATAAAGTTTAAGTAAAAAATTCTTATAGAAAAAAAAGCAATACAAAATATTAAAATAGATACACAAATACATAAATATTAAATAAACATATTAAAAGAAAATAAGTGTAATGACATTTGAATTAATGATATGCTGTGAATTGCATGCTATATTGTGAATGAACCTTGGAATAGGCCTTTTTTTAAGGATGGGAAATCATCAAATGACTCTTTCCGCTCAAGGAGCGGAAGGGAGTATCAGACTCTTATCTACTGACTAAATCCCATCAGAGTTCTTAATGCCTTTTGCGACTCAGTGCCGCAGGGACTCTTTCAAACCAATTCCGCTACTTGAATAGGCCCAACAAGTCGTGCGAATAGCCATTATAGTTTCAGTCGAAAGACGTCTGTAGCTGGGCAAAGATCTTTCCCAAGCGTATTTACATGGAGTGGCATACAAATGTATTTTATTTAATGAATGTCACTGATGCTGCATAAACGTAGCCACCTACTGGGCCCAAACGATCTAGGAAGTTGTCTATTGATTCGAAAAGAAGAAGAAGAAGATAAAGTGGTTCCGTGTTTGTTGCTTCCAGGAGTTCCGGGGGATTTACATCAGGCCCTGGGGCCTGGGTCAAGCCTTGTGTAACACATTTTTTTAAACGCGGCACTTTTGCTATTACGGAATTAATAAATATTATTAGATGAATAAATATTCTTTAATTATATTAACAATGTACTATATTAACAATACACAATTAAATCAAGTCTGGATTGTCCTCACGCCAACAACGCAACAAATACCAGTGTTACCCTACCTAAATATTAAATCACCACTTCTCTCCCTAATATTTTTTCTGCCGGCAACCCTGAAGAAGGCAATGCTCTGTATATTTCATAGCTATATAGTACACTGTGCGCATTCCTCTATGCGTTTGAGTTATGACTGTAGTTTATTTATTTGTGGCGCGAAAACGATCCTGAAGAAATATTTGTGTTTCCTTTATGTGATCCCACCTGAGTAAGTCAGATGTTTGGGGAGAATAGCTTTTATATTGTAGAGTACATTTACTTCTATAAGAATGAAATAGATACTTGGAAATCAAATTAAAGTTGTCAGCGAAAGATTCGAACATCTGGGGGGCTAAAGATGCCACTTTAGCAGAATCAGAAAGCAAATCACGCTTCCCGTCACTGTCAAATTTTCCCAATGAACCTTGTACCTAATGCGTTAGCGATAAAGATGAAAATTTCTTTTTTTTAATATTGATAGGCACGCGTTTGGCTGCTATATCACCTGTTGGTAAGCGATGTGGTCGAAGATGTAGCACGCTTGCCTACGACTAAAGACTCCCAGAATTTGACAGATTGTTGTGTGATTACTAGTATGATTCTCCTAAAGTGGCCTTTTTACCCCCCCCCCCCCCCCGGATAGTTGTATTTGTTCATTGAAAACCAGCGGCTAGTCAGTGCTAATTGAAATTATCTAATTTATTAATTTTTTTCAGGCTAACCAAATACAGGTGAATAAAAATGTGGAAATTAAATTAAATTAAAAAATAAGATTTAAATTAAAATAAAATAAATTGACTATTATATATCAGAAATTAAAACAGAAACAATTAAAAGTACTGACTTTGGCAAGGCATAAACCATTCATTATTCAATTATAATTATACTAACAATAGCATTGAGATTTGAGTATCGATTAAAGATAATTACAGTGTAAAATAAAAATAAAAACAAAACAAAAATGTAAAAAAACAAAAATAAAATTAAATGTAAACAGCAATATATAAATGTGTCGTTTGACTGTTTAATAAAACTACTTTAATTGAATTAGTGGCTAAGAGTTACTTTTTGTTGGTTAGTTAATTACATTTATCATCGTACAAGTTTGTCTGCGTTTCTAAAGTTTAAAGTTAGACTTTTAGTTGCTTAAACGCGTGATTTCTTTCCAAAATAAACCTGAAAGTGAAATAGACACTTTGTTTTATTAGCATGTCGTCGAGCTCTGTTCTAGTGATCGAACTAGTCCGGTATGTAATTTGCATGACAGTGATTCAGTTTTTGAAATGTGCTCACTTACGCTAAAAATCACTGTATTTTGAGCCTTCTTCTTCTTATCGTATGGGCAGTAAGATCTAACGACCCCACACACCCTAGTGTTAGATTTTCTAAACCGCCTCAAGGACCTCTGACATTGTTTATTTGACGACCGCCATTTGGCGGTCGGGACCACCAACTTATACGTGCCCATAGCATGGAATCATCGGGTTATTTTGAGCCGATTATCATTAAGAAACTTTAGCTTTTTCCAACAATTTTGCGTACCGGTAACAGCAGCGCATCGTCTGTATTCATATATATTATTTCCATCAGTATTCTCTCGAACTCCGTGAGAACTGTCGGTTTCCTTTACAATGCACTGCAATTCAGAATTCTAAAACATGAATCTATCAAGAATCGGGGACTAAATCAAGTTCAGCACTTAATCCGTTTGAGAGATCGTGGCAATCACGTGAAATCCCTCACACACGAGATTGCTTCAGTTCAAGAGGAGTTCCAGAGACAGCGGTTTATGCATATATCTTGCTTGAAGAGGAATATCGTAGGTGGCATGGCAAATTCAGGTATTGAACAAGTTAAAGCTTAATTGGTTGTCAGGAAAAGTGCTTGAAAACGAAAGAAGCAAGTCTACACAGGGTTTTATGAAAGTTGTTTATAATCATGTCTACTTCCACTGCCTAAGAGGCTGTTGCTGTTGCTGTTTATTTTATAAATAACCTTGTATAAGGTCCTATTTAATTAGATGGAAAACTTTTAGAAATCATTCAGACCACCAAAATAAGGAAAATGGTATAAATATAATAAGAAATACGCGAGTGCGTGTTAGGTACATGCACTCGCATTTTTCATATTATTATTTTTATATTGGATGTGTTTGTTCTAGTGTGCCGACAATTTATTATTTTAAGTCAAATTAAAATTATTTTAATCAGTGTTTTTTTTGCTTGCATATCTTTGGAATGGGCAGCAGCGTTCTCCCCGCCTCCCAAGCGGCCACGCTTGGGTGGCGGGTCATAATTGCCAGATTATGGCAAACCCACCCCCACCTTGGGGGATGCCTACGTCCATCAGTGGACGTTTTTCGGCTGATGTGATGACGATGAGACGTATTGAACGCTGTGTTAGTTTTCCATCTATTTCATCACCATCATATCAGCCGAAAAACGTCCACTGCTGGACATGAGCCTCCCCCAATGAGGAGGGGATTTGTCATAATCGCCAACCCGCCTGCCAAGCGTGGCGATTATGGCAAACCCATCTATTTAATGGGACCTTAATTATATGCTTTTGAAAAGCGTTCAAATCCAAATTGCAATATCATCTTATCGATATCAATGCCAAAAAACATCAATGTTAAAAACTTGTCAAAACATAGGAGAATTTTGATTGAAAATATCTCTATATTTTCTACATTTTTATGATACGGTCCTTAAAATATTATATTGACCCTTTAAGCAATTTTACAGCGTTTTCACGAGTTTTCTTCACGATTTCATATGTTAGTTGGTACCTAACTACCCATTTAAGATGTCTAAGTAAAAATTCAATTGCTTAAATTGACCTATGCAATTACGTGTTTTGACCATTTTTTGATAAAAATGGTCTGTTTTTTTTTTCAAAGTAATTCTACAGGTACCTTAACTCTTGTACAAATTAACTTCAAACCACGTAAAAACTTAGTAAGCAACTGAAACAAATTAGGTTCAAACATCATAAAAGAGTCGTTTACTTAGTCTTACGAAAAAAAAAAACAATTTTTCTTCGTATTTCTTCTCAAAAAAAGTCTATAAACACCATAGAAAGCAATAAATTATCCTCGTCGCTCACAATCACACCGCATCCCAAGATTAGAGCCAGCGGTTTTGGCGGAATAATTTACGTATCCCTTACAAGCAGACATCTTCTTAAGGTGAGCCCAAGATAAGAAAACGTTACATAATGAAGGCCTCTTCGCAGAATTGTAAGGAAAGATTAGGGTTGTGCTGCTTTGTCGATAAAAAGGTAATCGGTTACGTAAAAAGATTGATAAGGTCGCGGGAGTGAGCTAGTAAGTGTATATTCAGTAAGTTGTGTCTGACTCATGCAGTGGGTTGGTCTTTCTTAGTGACACAGGCAAAGAGTCAAGGTTTGTATAACAATATATAATAGACAGTGAATCGCAAATGATATCAAAACCACACATATACCAATTAATTACAAAATAACATAGACATACGCATTTGCATACAGTGGTTGAGAAAATGGTACTAATAAGGTGGAAGGTCATTCATAATGCTTACAGCTAAGGAGTGGAATTCCCTGCCGGTGTTTGTGTTTCCTGATAGCTACAACCTGGCAGTCTTTAAGTCAAGTGTGAATAGGTTACTTCTAGGCAAGCGTGCTCTATCTTCGACTACATCATCGCCTATCAATAGTAAAAAAAGTGGTTTATTAACTGTTAGCGGATAGAACTTCAAATCACCTAAAAATGAGAATAAAAAGGCAAAAAATATCTTTCCATCGACACCATCCCATCCCTAAGGCATAAAAGCGCGACTTACGCAACAGGCCATCCGGCGCACCGGGCCTAGTATATCAATCATCTCCTGAAGTATTATGACGTAATCTAAGAAGCCAATAAGTGGATCCCAGATCTGTTTGTCTCTTACGTTACCTTAAGGAGACCCGAATCAGATGTGAAAAGATTTTTGGGTCAAGGTTTTGTTGGTAAGAGAGCTTTTTGTTTCGGTTGATATTTTTGTGGTAAATTGTGGAGCTTTTGTCCCATCCATCTTAATTTTAGTTTTAAAACGACATGGCTTTGCCGACGCTGTTTCGTAACGAATTAGGAGGGAAAAAATAAATTTAGTACAAAACATCACGCCTGAATGCTTGATGGACAAAGTAAAGGTGTACCTAATTTACCTATTAGTATACTCAGGTCCCATGTAATGAGTCCTATGTAATAGAAGGAGAGATTATTGCTGCACTAGAAAAATGAACACGGATGGGCTTTAGCTAGTAAAAGTTTGACACTCTCTTCCGCTCTACTCAAAACCCTATGGGATATTAATTGTCCTGATTTAAATATCAATCATCATCATCATCATCTGCCTAGCCTTTTCCCAACTATATTGGGGTCGGCTTTCAGTCAAACCGGATTCAGCTGAATACCAGTGTTTTACGTGAAGCGGCTGCCTACCAGACCTCCATAACCCATTAACTGGGTAACACGGTACTTCTTGGCAAGACTGGAGTCAGATTTACTGGCTTCTGACAATCCGTAACGACTGCCAAAGATCTACAAATGACAGCCGGAACCAACGGCTTAACGTGCTTTCCGAGGCACGGAGGAAACTCGTTACGTTAAGATGGTCACCCATCCACAGACCAACCTCGGCAAGCGTCACTTAACCTTGATGATTGACCCGTGCGGCTGTTATTATTTAGCCACGAGCTCCTCCCTGATGTAAATATCAATAAATAAATAAAAAGAGTCATGTGATGATTTCCCATGAAAAGAGATGTCTAAACTCCGGGCAGGTTCTGAAAAATTTTTGCTTACTTAATTTGCTTGACTAATTAATCCAACGAAGGAAGGCATTCACGCTGAGCAGTTATGCTCGCAAACACTAGACCAGAGTGGCAAAGGCCACTTTGGATAAATCATATTAGAATCATAATATTATGTGAACGCAAAATGGCAGGAAAAATATAAAGTACGAAGGCGTCCAGCTCTATAATAATCTACCAGCAGATATTAGGAACACATCTTCTTTTAATGTATTCAAAGCATCCTACATTAAGAAAACAAAACAGTTAGCTACTTGACTACACTAACCTTAGTAATGTATTTATTCGCTAAGTGAACAATGCATGTTATTTTGGAATAAATAAAGAATATTTAAACCCAATCACACAACAATCTGTCAAATTTAATTTTCAGCTTTATCGCTAACGCATTAAGTTCAAGGTTGATTGGAAAAAAATTGACAGTGACGGGTAGTGTGATGCGCTTTCTGATTCTGTTAAAATGGCCTTTTTAGACACGCTGTGGTTCTTTACCTTTTAGTCTACAGGGACCATTTGACCAAATTTCCGTCTTCCCTGGACCACCAACTTTTTGTCTTAATCTTGACATAACATTTGAATCCAGATCAGTACTGCTCAAGGCCAAACGCATGCCAATACTGACATTCAGCCGATTTTGGTGCTTGTCTTTAAAATTTTCAGAAGCGCCAAGAAACTCTGCTGGGATATACATATGCCGATAATACAACGTTAGGTAGCGTGTAGCACTATTTCGAAGAAACGTTTTTTTTCTATAAAAATGTTGTATTCTAATTCATTCCCTGTCTCAAAAACATCGTCCAAGTTAAGTTAGTATTCTATAGCATATCAATCACTTCTATATTTTGAACCCTTGCATTGAAACTATTTAGCTTTGCGAAAATATTGCATAACAGAATGGCTTCGCGGACCACTTCAGCTTCTGCCAGTGTCCACACAGTGGTCCGCGGACCACCAGTTAAAAACCACTGCACTAGACCAACGATACAGATAAAACAAATGAATACCACAAAACTGTAAATTATTATAATTTTACGACTAAAACAATAAAAGAATTTGCAGTGCGGTAACTTTCAATGGAATTTTTGTTGAAGCAATTCCCGAATCGAACAATGAAATCTTATATAATCCAATCACAATAAACAAAGACTGTTAAACTGTCTAAAGGAACACCCACACTTTGTCGATGACGGTATTACGTCTCAAAGAGATGGGGGCGAGCTTATCGACATTTCTGAATGGTAAACGTTAATAATTTCAGTACATTATTATAACACCCACACCTTGGATACAGCGAAGTCAAATACAACTCGTAAAAAGTTAAGAGCATGATTCTAAACTCATCAATGTGAAGATAAAGATGGATTTAAATAACAAGCTAAGCGAAGCGATAGCGAAAGTGTAAATACAGCAAAAAATGGCTGTTGTCTCGGTTTTTATTGACCGAACACAGCAATTTTTTTTTTCAAAACTTTTGGTTATCTATACTAATTATTATAAAGAGGTCAAGTTTGTGAGTTTGTGAGGTTGTAGGGGTAATCCCTGGATATACTGAACCGATTTTGAATAATTATTTACCAATAGAAAGCCACGTTATTTCGAGGAGAGGAGCTCGCGGCTAAATAATAACAGCCGCACGGTTCGATCTTGAAGGTTAAGCAACGCTTGCCAAGGTTGATCTGTGGATGGGTGACCGTCTTAACATAACGAGTTTCCTCCGTGCCTCGGAAAGCACGTTAAGCCGTTGGTCCCGGCTGTCATTTGTAGATCTTTGGCAGTCGTTACGGATTGTCAGAAGCCAGTAAATTTGACTCCAGTCTTGCCAAGATGTACCGTGTTACCCAGTTAATGAGTTGTGGAGGTCTGGTAGGCAGCCGCTCCATATAAAACACTGGTATTCAGCTGAATCCGGTTTGACTGGAAGCCGACCCCAATGTAGTTGGGAAAAGGCTAGGCAGATGAGAAAGCCACGTTATTTGTAAGTGTCACAGGCTATTATTAATCCGAAAAATACCGCCCAACGAAGTCGGCACGGGTCAGGTATTTGTCAAATAAAAACTGAAGATTTCATTGGCATTTATTTGAACTATATTTGAATTCAAAGTTAGCAAACTTTAGAAAAAGTCCGCCTTTGTACAGTATTTTTACTAGTGCATCAAGTTTTAATAAATAAATAAATAAATAAATAATAATCAAACATTTTATTTAATAAAAACTTTACATTATGGTAAGTGGTATGGCTAAGTAAAATAAAACTTACCAATAAAAGATTACCTAGAATAACAGCAACGATGTTTTTATTATTTACCTGAAACAAAAAACCTTCATTAATTTCAAAAGGAATATTTTTTTTTATTTTTAAGAAAGTTATTGTTCTCGGAATGAAAAGTTTAAATAGGATACTAGAAAAATAGGATACCTACACACGGAGCTAAATATGACAAAATAAAGCTTGCAGTAGAATTTAACCTTTATCTAACATTTTACATTTTACACAACACTCAAAGTTCAAGCGGGTCATGAATGTTCGGTCAAATTGATTCATCATTCGCTAAACAATGACCTCCGGATGAGTGAACGAGTGAACGGATGATCGTTAATCTTAACATATGATTAACCTTTCATATTAATAGTACTTATCTGCGTAGGCTTGAAAAGATATCGACAATAAATAATTTAGTTCATCTATGACCTTTTGAAAGATTTTTTTGCCTAAAATTAATATTTCCTAAGATTGTGATGTGTTTTTCGGAAAAATTTCTCAGAACGGTTTGAAGCCAAACTTTCGATTTCATGTTTTATATTTGTGACGATTTTATAACCTGTTATGTTTGTAATCAATACAATAAAGCTACTCTTGAATGCTGAGTTTTTAGATAAAACGGGCCATCAACAATTCATACTATTTTACATGTTATTTTAATACCGAGCAAAAATGGCGACAGTAAACAGAGATAGCCAATCAGCCAGCCAGATAGACACACGAGTGATTCTGTAAGGGTTCCGTTCTCCCTTATGGGCGTTCGAAACCCTAAAAAGGTTCTACCACCAACATACATCTCAACATACTTACATCTCAAAGACATAGCAAGACTTTGTACCTTAAAGTACTACTCAAAAGACTTAAAACTATTCACACAATATTACACCATCCACACTCCGAAAACCGGAACTCAGCATCAAATTAAGGCCCAAAAACGCCCATTACACATATCTTCCCTACTAGGTATAACAACGCATTTACATAAATTGTTATAAAACTCGCCAAGTCCCCGGGATATTATTTAGGCACACTTTATAAAATTCTTCGCGTCTTCGCGTAGATTAATATACCCCAGTAATTATAGAAGTTTTGACGAAGCGACAGACTAGAATATTAATAATCTAAGCATGAATCACGCGTTTTTTATGGAAAATGTGAAGGCAGAAGGTCTATATTTGCGTAAACAGAATGTTATAAACCTGTTAAATTTTCGCTAAATCTTCAGTTTCACTCACTGCTTGACATAGGTCTGGTACAAACGCCATATTGACGGTCCTGTGTATCTTTTGCACCAAGTTTTCGCTCTCCCTTGTTGGAGGTCTAAGAACGCTGACCCTTCCAGTATGTGGCCGCCACTACAGAACCCTTCGGACCTCATGGGCCAATATTGCGATTGAGAGCCCCATGAGAGCAATATTGGTAATCTTCGTTCTCCTCATTTACTTATGTAGGTGCCTTTCAAATCGTGACTTTATATTAAACATTGTTGGTTACTTCCAGGCCTTAAGTCAAGAGTGAAAAGATAACTTATTATTATTAGTGCGCAGCGCCCACTATCGGTCGGCATCGGTGCGGCTCGGTACAGCTCGGGCGCCTGAGAGATGTTTCGGGTGGCATCGGGTTTCCTCGGCAGACGTAAAGATGCCGAGGCTGTCTTTGGGTAGCAAGATGAACAATGAACTAAGTCCCAATCCACCACTATAAATACACACGCACAACTGTTTTCACGTAACGTTACGACTGTTCTGCAACATGTCAGCCACCCGAACTATTCTATGTTTTTCCAAAGCTACCTGAAACCAGTCTCGGCGTCCTTACGACTACCGAGGCAGTTCTCAGGCGACCGAGCTCTACCGAGCCGCGCCGATGCAGACCAATAGTGGGGGCGGCGCCTTAGGCAAAGGTGTTCTATCGTCGACTGCATCATCATTTTCCATCAGATGAGATTGTGATCTGATACGAGCCTATCAATAATTAAAATGTATAGTTGGTCTTCTGTCCCTATATTCACAGTATTTATCAAGGTTTCTCGTCTCCTAATTTTATGGCTCATTTACATCGTTTGTTTAAGGCGTTTGGTTTTGCGTTCCTAATTCGGGATCCGAGACAATAGCAGCATTTAGTTGAGGGCTTTTCTTCCAAAATTAAAAGCGAAACTGTTTCGAGATGTATAAGTATTAAATTTGAGAATAACAATGAATTTGTAGTAATACAATATTCGTTTTGATTTTGCTTGCGAAATGAATGGTCCGATAATTTGTTAGATTTAGTTCTATGTGTAACATACATTTTAAAAACCATTTCTTCCAAAACGAGCCCACGCTTCGCTGTCGTATTATCGAAGAGCGCCTGTCTAGGAGTACCTTAACGTCTCAGATTTTATTTGACACTCCAGTGGTAGTCTACTGACACTCCAGTCGTAGTCTACTGATACTCCAGTAGTAGTCTACTGATACTCCAGTAGTAGTCTACTGGAATGACAAAAAAATGTAGTCATTATTTTCATATTTTATTTTGGACTTCTACAGGAGACTCTAAGATTCCCAATGGAAAAAACACCACTAGAGACCATACCACCACCACTCATCTGCCTAGCCTTTTCCCAACTAAATTGGGGTCGGCTTCCAGTCAAACCGGATTCAGCTGAATACCAGTGTTTTACATGGAGCGGTACATCTTGGCAAGACTGGAGTCAGATTAACTGGCTTCTGACAATCCGTAACGACTGCCAAATATCTACAAATGACAGCCGGGACCAACGGCTTAACGTGATTTCCGAGACACGGAGGAAATTCGTTATGTTACGACGGACACCCATTCACAGACCAACCTTGGCAAGCGTTGCTTAACCTTCAAGATCGACCCGAGCGGCTGTTATTATTTAGCCACGAGCTCCACCATACCACCATCACTACTGACATAGGCCTCCCCAAAGGGCAGCTTTTTTTTTTACTATTGGTATGCACGCGTTTGACCACTATCTCACCTGATGGTAAGCGATGATGTGGTCGAAGATGGAGCACGCTTGTCTAGAAATAACCTATTCACTCTTGATTAAGAATGAAACATGATAAAAAAATAATTTATGTAGTTCGATTCTATTGTTTATCATGTTTCATTCTTTAGCGGTAGTAGCGGTGGCATTTAGAAGCTCAAAATCGAATTTTAAATGAACTAATCAAATCTCGGCTACAGCGCATAGCAGAAACAAAACAGCCTATCTCCACGTACCATAATAGGCATATGGAAATATCCTCTCTTTGATCGGTTTCCTTGCTTTTGACAGGCGTTGCAGTTAAAGCTATTATCATTGTGCTGTACCAATGGCGGCCGGACAGAGCTTCAGGCTTTCAACACGTTATTGGGTTATGTCCCAACGTTTCAGAGCTATCCGCTTTAATTTTGTTACTATTGATTTTCAGAGATACGCGAGTGCGATGGGAAAACGGTTGGTGCTTGGAAAAAGGGTTATTTTTTGTGGAATTTTCACGAACGTTTAAAGTTCGTGAAAATTCAACTAACGAGAGAACGGATTCAACTCCCACGCTGGAGATAGGGTCAGTGTTTGTATTTTGCTGCAGAACAAATTGCAGATCTTGTCAGTAGCGCGGCAGAATTAGCTGTAACCGGTCTATTTGAAATAAAAGATTTAGTATTTGTTTTGTATTTGTTGTTTAAAGCCACCAGTTTAAAATCACCATCATAATTTGACTGCTAGACATAGACCTCCCCCAAGCGATTTGACGTCTACGGTTCTTTGCTTCTCGAAATAAGTGGACTGCAGCAGCAAATTGGTACATATTATAAAAAAAAATATTTACTTGCTTTCATGGACGAAGAAACATTACAGATGAAATTGCCGTGCATAGACAAAATTGATTTATGAAAACTGAAAGTAAACGTAATATAACGTACATTTTTGTAAAGTGCGATTTATTTAGGTATATTACATCGTAAATTATTGTAAGTGCGCTCGGCTCTTTAGATGAAGTCAGCAACGAAAGTCAATTTCTTATATTTTTACGTTTATTTAAAATTATTTGTTGTAGTAGTATTTTTTTGGAATATGATTGTCGTTGTTTTCTATGTGTGTTTAAAAAAAATATGTTATTTTACTAGAGATGAGGTCAAAATATGAATCTTATAATTCAATACTGCATAGAATACGTACAATATAGATTAGGAGTCAATCTATATTTCAGCCATGCAAATAACCTCACAATTCAACACTTAAATAACTCAGTAACAAAAAATAAAAATACATTCGATACACAGACAATATTATAAAAACGTACCGAACTCCGGTCAAATAATCCGATTTAGTTACAACTTTTTATATAGGTATTCGATTCAATATACGCCAATATTGATTCTGGCAAATCCCTAGGGATATCCATACAGTTGGTATTGGGTAAAAATCCAGTGATTCTACCAATCACAGTGACTTTTGCTAACATAGAAATTTTCTATCTCGCTGGATGGTCGACAAATATACAGTATTGTTGGATTTCAGTGAAAAATATTTTAGTTTGAGACCGCTGGGAGTTTTCCATTTTGCTTCGTTATATCAAGGTGTTTGGGGAATACATATGCGATCGGCAGGATTTGGTACAGATAAATTTACATGTACATACAAGTATTCTAGTTGATTTTTTTTTTCATTTCTCGTTTATTTCCTTTACACGTCGTTGTCGCCACGTCGTCCGTCGTTTCATGTTCAAGTTCATAATTCTACCCGTAGATAAAAGAAGATTTTGCTCAATATTATACGATGCGATTCTGTAGCGCATCGGGGATGTTCGCGATGGCACGCACTGATTGTTTCTACGCTTCTATGCGTAAGCGGTGCACGTCCCTGGTGCGCCGGGTGCGGGCCAGTCCCAATGCTGTCCTGGCAATGATCGCCAACAGGCTGGACTGCCCTTATGTTCGGCATTGCTGTGGCAGACATGTGGCTGTTCCAGTGCCTGTTAGAAAATTTTAATTGTTGTACATTGTGTTGTGTTGTTTTGTTCTATTTTACGTAATTTTATGTTTGAATTTTAATTTATTGATTCCAATTTAATTTCTTAGTACTAATTAATTAATTTAATTTATGAATTTTAATTTAATTTTTCTTTTTTTGTGTGTGATTTTAATTGTATTGAAATGGGTGTAACTAACCTGAATAAACGAATTTCATATACTCGTATTTACATAAATTAGTTTTTTTTTCACATCTACGGCACAATCGAGTCGTCCCACTGCTTTGTACTACACATTTAATTAGAATAAAACATGAAATGGTAGAAAAAGAGAAATCTTAGTAAAAATACACGCTAATGAATTTTCTCACTACAGAAAATTAACAGGCGTAAAGCTGTGTCTTATTACAAAGTATAATTACCAATTACTTAGTAGATAACTAGTTGTATAGTTTTTGTACAACTCATTGTACTATTACAAACGGTGTTATAAATTACTAGCTGACCCGTGTAACTTCGTCTGTGGGACACAGTATATAATGTATGTTCTTATTCCGTTTGTGAAAAAGGTATCTTTTAAATCTGATACCAAAAGCTTACAACCCTAATCTCTTGAAAGTAAGAGTGAACAGGCTCCTTCTGGGTAAGGTCGCTTCATCGTAGACTTTGTCTCTGTCATCTCTGACATAGACTAGAGTCAAGAGCAAACCCATTACAAATAAAAAAAAAAATGTCCAATATTGGAGGAGAAAACAGTCGAGAGCCAAACCTCGAATTATGACTTTTTAACCGACTTCTTGAGAAAGGAGGAGGTTCTATGTTCGACTGTATGTATTTCTTTTTTTATGTATTTTCACCAATTTCTCCGCGAAAATTGAACCGATTTAAAAAAAATATTTTTTATTTGAAAGCCTATACTCCTGAGTTGGTACCATTGTCCTTGAAACCCGCAAATTTAATAGGCACATGCAATGTTTTTCATAAAAACGTCTAAAGCAATTCAAATATTTGTGCCTGATGATTTTCGCTAATTTTCAACCGATTTGGATGATCCTTTTTGGTTTGGAAGAGTATTTTCCCGGACTGGTCCTATTTTAATTTGGTGAAGATCTGATGAAGAACTTCGGAGGTAGGCAACGGAACTCTTCAATCAATGATAACAAATGGATCGGGATTTCTGATATCGCATGTTTGTTTACACCAGTTCATAACATATAACATCACGCTGTGTTTGTGTTTCAAAAAGAAAAAACAAAATAAAAAACTTTTTACAAAAAAATAAAACCGGCTTCAAAAAACAAAACACTACAAAGTATAAAATAACTTTAATTTCGGAATTCGGTGCCAAAAAACCAAAAAAATACCAAAAACACCGACTTTCGAAATTAAAGTTATTTTTTTTTTATATATTTATGGGTTTGCTCTTGACTCTGGTTTAGTTCAGAGATGACAGAGACAAAGTCTACGATGGAGCGATATTTTTCATACTTTGTAGTGTTTTGTTTTTCGAAGTTGGTTTTTACATAAAAAGTGCAGTGGTGGCCCGGAAGTAATGACTGCGACTTACGAGTTGTAGGTCGTAGGTTCGAACCCAGACAGGCGCTTTACTTTGTGTAAATTATTTCATCACCACTGCTCTCAAAGCGGTGAAGGAAAACATCGTGAGGAAACCGGCATATCCTAGAACCAAAAATTCGAAGACATGTGACATCTATTAACCCGCACTGGGCCCGCTCGAAAGAGAGGAGGCCTGTGTCCCAGCAGTAGGAACAGGCTGATTATGTTATGTATGTTTCCTCTTAAATTTGAATTTGTTCCCCAAAAGTGACGCTATAATCCAAATACCTGTAATCCCCACTACTACTACCACTGTCAGCATCTGAATATACTGATATAACTCATAAATCATCAAAAATAATCATCAAATCTCAACTTCAATAAAAGCATGTGGCTAACAGATTTTCTGGCTTCTTATTCTTCTTTTTGGGTGATTGACTCATACCTATTATATTTTCTCCGACCAGTATCGGGTAACTACAGCTCTATCATAGGCCTCGTTTAAATCTTGGATGGTGCGGGTCATAGATATTTTTTTTTTTTATATTTCTATGGTGCAGGTGGCTAACCACGATGGGCAATTAAGAAGGTGATGCATGTCTTTTGAAGGAGCTTCGCTCTGGCACTGCGTTTGGAATGGGTGAAGAACGGCCTATTTGGCCAGATTAATTTTACAGCGGCCAACCCAAGTCGCAGTCGGTTTAGAGATTTCGTCGTTGACCTCTGCAATTCGCGCCCAGGTGGTAGATGTTCTACTGGGAAATTAAGTGTGGAGGTGGATGGTGTTTCTGCCTCTAAAGGGCACATCTCTTATCTGCTGCACTTTCCTACGACTAGGTCGTACAACTGGACCAATAAATAGCTCAACTTGAGACACTGTATGTCATAAATGGTCACCCATCCATTTAGTTATTATTTAAACAAGAGCCTCTTATATAAAGGATTTCTGAAAGTTAACCTTAAAACACTCAAGGCCGACCAAAGCAAGGTCAACAACCTTGTGACATCACTAATTAAGACTTCATACTGGACACAAAGAAAGTACCTTTGTAAAGGCAAGCGGACAAATTGTGACTAAAGGTCAGCTCACACCGAGACGCGACGCGACGCAACTCTATGGTGCTTGAAGAGGTCAGGTTTCGCGTGGCTCAGAGCGGTACTGAAGAAAAAGAAATTTGTCCACTTGCATATCTATACGAAGGTGCTTTTTTTGTGTGTCCAGTATGGAGTCGAACTGCCTTTGCGCCGTGCTACGACTCGAAACATATCGGTGTTTTCCTTTTAATTCTTTGAAAATGTAAAACCTGAAGAGTTCCACGAGTTGAGCTTCAAAGTTAAGCAAAGCTTGCCGAGGTCGGTCCGTTGACCATCCACTGCGCGACTCTCTATTGTTGTGCCTCTGAAAGCACTTTAAGCCGTTGGTGGCGGCGGTCATTTGAACATCTTAAACAGACATTATTGAGTAGTAAAAGGCCCGAAACTCTGACAGCAGTATTGTATTACCCCATTACTGGTTTCTCGAGGTCAGATGGGTAATAGCTCTGTAAAATGCTGGCACTAAACTGCATTCGGTTGTACGGGAAGCCGACCCCAACACAGTTGGTAATTAGCTAAGCAGATGATGAAATGTGCACCTTTTTGTATAGTAGCTAAAACACAAAATTGTTTTGCATTCCTCAAAAGTGCTTGCAGCATCGCAACGCGTTACAGTATGCGCTGACCCTAAAGTCGTAACGAGGTCGAGTAAAGTCGCGTTACACAATGTTACTCATGCGGACGAATGAAATTTCTTTCACTCAGTCATTCATTCATTCAGTTGTGGTTTAGGGCTGGCAGTTTGTTGTTTTTTTTTTTTAATTGACATCGCGGCTTTGCAATGATGAAATGTTTCTGTTGCAATAAGTATTGAAACTTTTGATGCACTTTAAATGGTAAGTAAATTTCATGGATTAAAGGTTCTAAAAGTTTAATTTCATATTTTTAAACTCAAAATCAGCTTAATTACTAAATGGTGTACCTAATTGTAGAAATAAATGTGACTTTTAGATACTCCTATTGCATTCCTTCTACGTTGCATTATATTGTGCAACATAATATAATATTGTCTAGTATTTTTTTATGGGTATAATTTAGACGGTCACCAAAAATGGATCAATGGTCACCAAATGGTTGATGGATCAATGGTCACCAAATTCTATCCAACTCAACTGTGATTGCCATAAAATGTAGGCTTGGGGTTTCAAACTGGATAAAATAGGTTAGGTTAGGTAAGAATTGTGACCAACCGCGCGCCAGCCGAGCGAGCGAAGCGAGCGGTGCCGCGGCAGCGGCCGGCGAGCGCTACTTCTCGAATATTATTTGGTGACCATTTATCCGTTTTGGTAACCGTTTAGAACTTTTTTGATAGTAAAATAGGTACTTTTTTGGGCGGTGTTTAAACACAAGCCTTTTTTTATTACTTAAGATTACTCCCGCTAATATTTAGAGAAATGACCGATTTTATAGTCGTAGAAAATAAATAATATTACTTAGTTCCTACAACAATCGACAGCCCTATTTAACGTCATTCGCTCAGCGAAAGCGAAAGTCGTTACGCGGCCACGTCTCTATTTTGAGGGACAGCATTTAAAATTCGAATGTGGTTTTGTGTATCACCAACTTGAAGAGCCGGTAGGACATTTTTATTTATAAAAAAAACCGGTTCTATCTAGATAAAACTGGCAGCGAAAGTGATGCGCCTATAATTTATTGAATTTGATACTTTTACTTTTGTTTTCTTTAAAATAAGAGATACATTATTGTGTTGCTGCTAAACGCGACTTTGTTCGCGTAAATTCAACGCATGCGTGCAGGCATCTGGGCCTTATTTAATATAACTGATAGTGCGAGATTTTTTTTCAAAAAATAACATAATTGTTACTAGTAATTTTTGTATAGACAAAGATCTATTCGATTAGCGATGCACAAGAATCTGTTGCCATTGTTGTTGTCTCGTTTTAATTGCTTTTTATACTGCTCCGATCGACGTCAAACTGTCAACGCCGGCTGTCACTGAATGAAAATCAGCGCTGTGGCTCTGTCTCCCACACGAGTCCTAGCATTATGCTGAGCGATGGCCGTTTTGCTCAAATTTGACGCATACCTGCCCAACTTTCATAAAATTGTAATTTTATTTATTTTATTTTTTTGGTATTCGATGGCGATTGACGAAATTCCAAAATATGAGGGATTTATCACATGACATTTGACAGTATTTGTCAAGCCGACCCCAATATAGTTGGGAAAAGGCTAGGCAGATGATTATGATGATGATTCGACAGTATTTGTCAATCCTAAACCTTTCTGACGTTTTTACGCCGCTGATGACGACGACGGGATCGCTGTCCGATCAGAACCGGGGCTACACTCTAAGTCCGAATTCCGTAGTTTCGGGCTTAGATGCGGGCGTATTCCCCGTAGGTAGCAGAAACACTGTCACACACACAAACACTCGCTAACACACCCGTCACACATACACACTCTCCCACACACCCCCTCTTTTCCACTATAATTTTACGTATTATAATGATGATACAGTACAAATAGTTAAAGTCTGGAACAACTGTATTCTTGTTTAGATGGGCGTTGATAGCTGCGACACAGTTGTAAACTTTTTGTAGCTATCATCGTTTTACTTGTATTGTGCCAAATGTTTATGTTCCAAATAAATAACTTTTTACTTTACTTTACTTTATATTAGTACTAGTTGACCCGCGCAACTTCGTCCGCGTCACAATTTTCATTACTGCTCTGCTCCCATTGGTCTAAGCGTGATGATAATATATAGCCTTTCGATAAATGGGCCATCTAAAACTGAAAGAATTGTTTAAATCGGAGCAGTTCCTGAGTTCAGCGCGTTCAAGTAAACAAACAAACAAACTCTTTAGCTTTATATATTAGTATAGATAGATACTATTATCTATATAAAGGCAATGGAACATTTGTCGGCTTAGACTGTAACTACGTATCTTGGTATTTATTTTTACACCAGACATATAAGTCATAGTTTAACAACCTCCCTGAGAACTAAATAACTCTATTACACAATAGTACATAATATTGTTTGTCTAAGACTAAGCATTAATTACTATGTAAACGGGTAAGTATGAATAATGTCTTGCTAATTGTAGTGCATAATTACTGACGTCATTATACAGGAAGATCATAGAAGGTTCATTTCAAACTGAAACTCAAAATAGTCTTGCTTGATATTATTTTGATCACAAATGAAAATACCGAACAGTATAGAACTAAAGATTCTGAAAAACGTTGGATTTTCTTAAGAAAACTACCCGATTGCGTCCTAGATCCATTTGTAAATCTAAACCATCAATGGAACCAGTCTAAGACACGTAAAAAAACATCAAAATAGGTCAGCTATGTAGGTCTTCAGTGACATACACACTTACTAAAGAATGATTTAAGTTTCCACTATCAATAATTGCAAATCTATTTAGTCCGTTAGTTGCAGAATTAAAAAATAATGGACACGTATTTTTTGTATATGTAAATTAATGAATATTGACAAAGATAAAACGCATCATAACTCGGAAGTGGGGGCTCGTGACGTCAGAACGCACTAAAAATTATACCACGGCGTGACGAATTGAGAATTTTAAAAGCGTCGTATCTTCGTAAATTTTAAAATAAAAGAAAAAAAGTGGGTCAAAGTTTTTTTTGATAATCTAACTGACGCACTAGTTAGATTTTTACAGTGGACAAGCCTGTTGCAGACATCGTGATATTATAATAAATCTTAAGTAGATTATAGTGAACAGATAGCCAGTAAATCTGACTCCAGTCTTGCCATGAAGTACCGTGTTACCCAGTTAATGGGTTGAGGAGGTCTGGTAGGCAGCCGTAAAATACTGGAATTCAGCTAAATCCGGCTTGACTGGAAGCCGACCCCAACATATAGTTGGGAAAAGGCTAGGCAGATGATGATGATGATGAGTGAACAGATAATTTAAATACACTAAATTCCATCCAGATTCGATAGCGTCCAATGTGTGCTATTGAGAATTTGGAATACAACAGCTGGAAATTCTAATAACTGTCCAAAATATATATAAAAATATAATCAATAGGTATGAAGATGAACCGAACCTTCTGTCCATCACCCTTTGTCGCCAAACAAATTGACGCAACAGCGATATGACATCGACGCAACATTGACGCAAGGCTACACGTAACGATTCGATATAATTGAGCATCTTGATGAAATTGTCACGAGCAGGAAGCGTAGATGTAGGGTAGATAGAAAAGATTCTAGGCAGTGATGGCGTGTGAGCTAGGTCTAAGCTTGTAGGTAGCTTCTTCTTTCGGTAGACTAGCGGTTATGGATGAGGAATAATTAGTATGATAGGCAGAAGGTTATCGTAATGTATTTTTCCACGCACAAAACGTTTTGGGAACACATTCATAATGAGTACAGCTAAGGAGTGAAATTCCCTGCCGGAGTCTGTGTTTCCCGATAGCTACAACCTGGGAGTCTTTAAGTCAAGAGTGAATAGGTAACTTCAAGGCAAGCGTGCTCCATCTTCGATCATCTCCATCATCGCTTACCATCAGGTGAGATGGTGGTCAAGCGCGTGCCTATTAATAGTAAAAAAAAAATCCTTACTTCCTTATTCCTTACTTAATATTATAAATACGAAAGTAACTCTGTCTATCTGTCTGTCTGTCACGCTTTCACGCCAATACTACTGAACCTATTTATATGTAATTTGGTACAGATATAGTCTAGAGCATGAGAAAGGACATAGGCTACTTTTTATCCCGGGAGTATGTACCCTAGAGAATACGTGGGCGAAGCCACTGGCTGAAGCTAGTATTGTATAAGTGCCATCTGGTGACAATACAGGAAAACCTTTTTTTCTCGTATGATTTGACATAAGAGAATGACTTTAAAGCGTTTAAGTATTGTAGAGGTATAAAAATTCGAACTAGGTCGTCTGAAAAGTATAGAATATTCATCCTGAATTGTAACTTATAATTATAATTTATAACGCATGTCATTTATTCATTATAAGGACATTCATGTTGTTTTTGTTTAAATATACATGAATGTCCTTTAACATGCGTTTTTATATATCTATGCACCTAGTGATTCATCATCCTATAAGTGGATTGCACAAATCTTAATAAGCTCAAAAGCCACTTATTCCTTTGTGTAAATATACGAATCCAACTCTGAAGGTGCATATTATTAAACACCAACCCGCCATTTTCAACTTTGACAAAATATGGAAGGCGCTGTGTGAGCTTGTGGAAACATACGGAATGTCAGCTTAAGCTTTTATTCAACTTAATATAATAAAATCACTTTTCATTGACAAAAGGAGATCGTGGCTAAATAATAACAGCCGCAGGAGTCGATTTTCAAGGTTAAGCTGCACTTTACAAGCTCGTTCCGAGGATGGGTGACGATCTTAGCATAACAACTCATATTCCTCCGAGCCACGGAGCGCAAGTTGTCAGTCTCGACTGTCATTTTTTATATACTTAGCTAAGTATCCACTACAGGCAGGCTCGGTTCGAGCAGTCAGTCGTCAAACTTACAGGTAGGTTTAAATCAGACACTAGTCTTGCTAAAGCGTATCTATAGTCTTTCAATTACGGCATTCAGGAGGTCAGAAAGAGTATTTCATGAAATCATGCCGGGTAATTTGGTAAAGAACAAGTCCAAATTCACGCCAGCATTTCTTTACGTTACGATGGCCATCCTCAGACACCCACTCCGTGACGATCTTAGCCCATCGCATTTGATGTATTCTTGAAGTGTGCCTCATCCAGTACCACTTGAGCCTCGAAGACGCCAACATCGGCGATGCCTGTCTGTCCATTGCTTCATACGTTTGAAAAATTCTCCTGCCCAACAAGCAATGGGTTTTGTTGAATAAAAATTGTCATTACAGAACAAAGCCATTATCAATTGGTTTTTTATGCCGTTACAATTCCACCCCCGTATATCCCTACATGAAGCTTAAGGCGAAGTCAAAAAAAAATCCAAAACTCAAACGCGAAGTTGTGTTCACTTGAGTAAATCATCATTATCTGCCCAGCCTTTTCCCAACTATATTGGGGTCGGCTTCCAGTCAAATCGGATTTAGCTGAATACCAGTATTTTACGCGGAGCGGCTGCCCACCAGACCTCCACAACCCATTAACTGGGTAACACGGTAATTCATGGCAAGACTGGAGTCAGATTAACTGGCTTTATGACTATCCGTAACGACTGCCAAAGATCTACAACAGCCGGGACCAACAGCTTAACGTACTTTCCGAGGTACGGAGGAAACTCGGTACGTTAAGATGGTCACCCATCCACAGACCAACCTTGGCAAGCGTTACTTGACCTTGAAGATCGACCCGTGCGGCTGTTATTATCTAGCCACGAGCTCCTCGCAATGGGTTTAGTTGAATAAAAATTGTAATTACAAAACAAAGGCATTATCAATAAAATTTGTTTTTCATTTGCCGGTACAATTCCACACCCGTATATCCCCAAACGAAAGCTTAAGGCGAAGTTAGAAATTTTCCAAAACTCAAACGCGAAGTTGTGTTCACTTGAGTAAATAAAGGTGGGTATGTGTTACCTCACTTTACACCGAGTTTGTTGTAAGTTTATAAACATGCTCTTATCGGGAGTATGTGAGTTACCTTTGTTTTCTTGAGTTGACTTGCGAACGGATTAGAAGAGCGGTTTCTCACGTGTTTTGATTTTTAGACTATGATTATTGTTGGCTATGTTACTGCTGAGAAAACCAAGTAAAAAAACATTATTTTTTTCTTTTTTGCGGGTGTATCATTGCGTGTAAAAATCGTGTTTTTGATTGATACATATTCATCATCTGCCTAGCGTTTTCCCAACTATATTGGGGTCGGCTTCCAGTCAAACCGGATTCAGCTGAATACCAGTGTTTTACGTGGAGCGGCTGCCTGCCAGACCTCCACAACCTATTAACTGGGTAACATGGTACTTCTTGGCAAGACAGGAATCAGATTTACTGGCTTCTGACAATCCGTAACGACTGCCAAAGATCTACAAATGACAGCCGGGACCAACGGATTAACGTGCTTTCCGAGGCACGGAGGAAACTCGGTATATTAAGATTGATTTGATTGATACATATTGCCTATAAAAAAATTGTTGGTCATTTAAATGTTGGGGTATTTTAGTATGACATTTTTTGTCGTCTCGACAATCATAATAGTGGATACAGTGTCATTTTGAATGGAGACAAAAGTCGCTAATCAGAAATCTGCGTCAGATAATTTTAGTATCTTAGGATGGGCGTAAAAAAAGATTTCCGATATTGTTGGTCATCAAAATCTTGGAGTCACCTGGAACGCAAAGGGCACTAGGAGAAACAAGAATGGGTTTTAGTCAGGAAGAGTCTGACACTCCCTTCTGCTCCACCCAGAGCGGGAGGAGTCATTGAAGGATTTCCCTGCTTAAAAAAAAAACTGAATCCAAGAGTGCCGTAAAACCAGGTTTATTGGATTCTTAAGCAAATAGTAAGCAAAGTCATCATCTGCCTAGCCTTTTCCCAGCTATATTGGGGTCTGCTTCCAATCAAGCTGGATTTAGCTGAATACCAGTATTTTACGTGGAGCGGCTGCCTACCAGACCTCCATTTAAATAGTAAGCAAAGTATTAAGTATTCATTAACAAAATTCCAATTCCTAGTACACTACAAACAATCGATAAACGTAATCTCTAAGTAAATGTTAGTTAATTTCAAAGAGGCCGCTATCACGCGGTTTATTTTAACCAAGAGTCTGTCATAAACACTTGCGGATACAACTGAGTCAATTTATTTTAGAATTAGATCGGAATTTATTATTATAAATGTTAACAGGATCCATACTATCTATACGAATACGAATATTATAAATGCAAAAGTAACTCTATTTGTCTGTTTGTTACCTCATCACATACCTATTCACGGCTGAACGGATTTGGATAGAAACATTTCACACGGGCAAATCATGTTGAGATAAATTTCGATGCTGATGCGGATAATGCCGATGGCAAAAACCAGTGCGCTATATTCGATGGGGCGGGTCACCTTAGGCGCATGCACATTAATTGCTTAGCAAGAGTCTCTAGTTCTCTACCTACGGGTTTCTGAAGATAGAGAGCGTTTAAGACGAGGTCAGGGGTTTCGATCGATCGGCGGCGGCGACCTCTCGCGACCGGCCTTGGTTCAATCTATGGTTGGGAGCGAGGAGGCATGGGAAGCGGTCACCTCCTTCTGCGAAGCAGTAATGCTAGCAAAGGAGGACGCCGAACGTGTGAGAGAAAGGGAAACCTCACGCCCCAGTCGCCGCAACAGAAGAAGACGCCCCAGGCGTCGGGAGTCGCAGGACGATTCCGGGCCGCCGTAGGCACGGGCCTGCGGACGGCGAGCAGTGGGTGGCTCGCCGTCTGATCAGAATTAGGCCCGGGTCGGCGGCGCGCTGCGATCCCAGCGCGCTTCAAAGAGATGTCAGCGTGGAAGACGGGACCCGCTAGGGCAGGTGCCTGCTGGGGCTGCGGAATCTGTTCGAAAGAGGTACCGTAGCCTTGGAACGCAAAGGGCACCAGGAGGAACACGGATGGATTTTAGTCAGTAAGAGTCTGACACTCCATCCAGCTCCTCCCAGAGCGAGAGGAGTCATTTGATGATTTCCCATACTTAAAAAAAAAGGGGTTTCAACTCCAAAACCATTTAATTACGTTTGTTTTTCTGAATTCCAACACTTCAGAATATTATTACAAATTACATACTAGCTGACCGATCAAAAGTTTTTTGCCAAACAAAAAGCTCAGAAATAGCATACCTACGACCTATCTCAGTCCTACCGAATATGCACAAAAAAAATCGGTCAAGCCGTTTCGGAGGAGTTCGATAACAAAACTGTGGCACGAAATTTTTTTATATTAGATTAGATATTAATAACAGGTAATGCTCGATGTTTAAAATTCAGCACGTGATTTCGTTATTTGAATTCCTTGAGCAGTAATGCTCTTGAAAATTTTTCAACTCACTCCCTTTGTCAACACAATTACTTAATGTGCGAGCGAGACATCCGATAAATGATTCATGACCCTTTCCCTCAGAGAAACGACCACTTTAAAACTTAACTCATCATCATCATCTACCTAGCCTTTTCCCAACTACATTGGGGTCGGCTTCCAGTCAAACCGGATTCAGCTCAATAGGTACCAGTGTTTTTACGCGACCTCCACAACCCATTAACTGGGAAACACGGTACATCTTGGCAAGACTGGAGTCAGATTTACTGGCTTCTGACAATCCGTAAAGACTGTCAAAGATCTACAAATGACAGCTGGGACCAACGACTTAACATGCTTTCCGAGGCACTCGAGGATACTCGTTATGTTAAGATGGTCACCCATCCACAAACCAACCTTGGCAAGCGTTGCTTAACCTTCAACATCGACCCGTGCGGCTGTTATTATTTAGCCACGAGCTCCTCAACCACTTTAAAATTTAACTAATACAAGCATATTAACACATTTCGAAGGGACGGGAAGTAATAAACAATTGGGTTTATTTCTCTTAGTTATTACAACAGACTGAGTAATGGTCAGTTAACTACAGTTAATAAACCTATTAACTGTTTGGTTACTGGCCGACGATAGACGCAAGGAGAATTCATGTGCCTAGTTAATGTTCTTTTGAGAACTATGGACCACTTATGTCAATAACTGTTTTCGGTGATCAAAATTATGTTATACTTTATGGGCTTTCCTCAAATACGTTGGCGTCGGCTTCCAGTAATATCGGATGCAGATAAGTGCCAATATTTTAACCGACTTCCATAAAAGGCCCCTCCGTTCTCAATACGGTGGGTATTTTTTTTATGTATACATCAATAACCCCGAGGTTTTTGATTCTATTTCTGTGATAACTTTTTAGTTCAATGCGACATACTTGCCATTTGGTTCCGTAAAAATTTAATTCAGCTTGGCTCAGGAGTTTTTACCTATTTTATGGGTATTTTTGATTATTTTAATTTCTGGACAGACGATAACGTCATCCAAGTATTACCAATTAAAATTGAAAAAATATAACTTTACATAGAGCGGCTGACCTCCATGATCCAGTCATCATCTGCCTAGCCTTTTCTCAACTATATTGGGGTCGGCTTCCAGTCAAACCGGATTTAGCTGAATAACAGTATTTTACGCGCGGAGCGGCTGTCTACCAGACCTCCACAACCCAGTAACTGGGTAACGCGGTACTTCATGGCAAGACTGGAGTCAGATTTACTGGCTTTTGACTATCCGAAACGACTGCCAAAGATTAACAAATGACAGCCGGGACCAACGGCTTAACATGCTTTCCGAGACACGGAGGAAACTCGCTATGTTAAGATGGTCACCCATCCACAGACTAACCTTGGCAAGAGTTGCTTAACCTAGAAGACACGAGCTCCTCACCTCCACGATCCAGTAATTGGGTTAAAAGGTACCTTGGCAAGACTAGTCTAAAATTTTCAGGCTATTTACCTTCCCTGACAGCCTTCTTTACAGTCACTCAACTGTCTATGAAGGCTGTCAGGGCAAAAAAAATCTTTTGAACATGCGCTATATTTGCTAACAGGCTATTGTTTGCCAATAAATTTCAGGATCTTTGGCCCTGATGAAAAGTGATTGATAAGTACAGTAAAACCAAACAGTTTCCTATAGCTACGAAAACAGTTTACGATAGCTTTAAAACCGAACCCAGTCAATAGCGGTAACATGTTGAATAATGTTACCTTACATAACAGTTTGGTACAGAGATAGTCTAGAGCAAAGTCAAAGTCAAAAGTCAAAGTCAAAAACGTTTTTTTTTTATTTGTTATGGGTTTGCTCTTGACTTTAGTCTAGGTCAGAGATGACAGAGACAAAGTCTACGATGGACGGAGCTTACCCAGAAGGAGCCTGTTCATTGTAACTTTGAAAATATTAGGGTTGTAAGCGTTTAGAAACACAGACGCAGGCAAAGAGTAAAGTTGTTTGCTGCTCGCATACACCAATACACAAAAAAGGCGACACCTATTTCCATACAAATTCACATACTCAGTGACGTAATCACACCATACAAAATGCATACAAACAACCGCACAATGTACACGCGTTAACAAAATACAATCAGATAACGAAATTAGTCCAACAGTGTGTCATATCAGCTGGAATACAATGCGAACACATAAATTATTCAAGCCAGTTCCTTCGTGAGCGCGACAAAGTTCATGCAGCCTTTTGATTGTGCACACAGTGTTCGGTGTTTGGACACAGTGTTTCTTGCGTAATGTTTGGGGTAGTTTTCGAGTATATGGTGAATGATGTATGTACAAATGGAAATTGAGCCAGGTTTGGTTGGTTTTAGATGATAGTTTTCGTGTTATAAATTAACTAAGAAAAATCAAAATAAAAAAATAAAATAAAATTTACCTCTTTACTGTAGTGTCAAAAAGCGCGACTTTCTCAGGACAAGCAAAGTGTGATTGCGTTTTACATTCTAGAATTACATCTTTTTTATGGATGGGATATCATCAAATGACTCTTCCCGCTCTGGGTGAAGCAGAAGGGAGTGTCAGACTCTTACTGACTAAAACCCATCCGTGTTCCTCCTAATGTTCTTAGCATTCCAGGTCGCGGTGACGCTTTCGGAAAAAATTCCCAACCCTGGTAGGATCCTCCTTTGCAACCTGGAGTCTGAAAATGTCCCCGTTTAAAGCCAATTGTTTCGCCCCCTATTTCATGGGATATAGGACTTTACTCGCAAAATGAGGGTATATCTTATACTAACATATAAAGCAGAAGAGTTTGTTTGTTTGTTGAACGCGCTAATCTCAGGAACTACTGGTCCGATTTGAAAAATTATTTCAGTGTTAGATAGCCCATTTATTGAGGAGGTTACATTATCACGCTAAAACCATAGGAGCGGAGCAGTAATGAAAATTTTGACGCAGACCAAGTTGCACGAGTCAACTAGTTAAGAGATAAAACTCTACTCAACCCTTTGTGGAACACAGATGTGATGTTATATTATGTAATAATGAATGATTCTGTCGTTTAAATGGCGGATGTTATGTCCATTATTCTTTGTAACTTACGGGTGATCGTGTGCCTCCCGCGGATATTGTAACAATAGGTACATAATTTAATTGAATCTCAGTAGTGGAGCAGGTTGATTAGACATTTTGAAATTCAATTCTAATTATTATGAAGGGTTTTGAATACAAAGAAGTGGACTCCAAAAATCCGGTCAAGTGCGAGTTGGACACACGAAGATTTCCGTGCCATAAACCGATATAAACACGTATCTTTGGATACCCTTTAATTTGTCATAATCACAATATTAGCTGAAAGACGTCCACTGCTGGACAAAGGCCTCCCCCAAGTGTCACTACAGCAACCGGTCCTGTGCGTCTCGCGTCCATCGGCTACCCGCAACCCTCACCAGATAATAGGTCTACCTTGTGGAAGGCACCCCAACGGTGCATCTTCCGGTACGCGGTCGCCACTCCAGAACTTTTCGGCCCCATTGACCATCTGTTCTGCGAGCGATGTGCTCTGCCCACTGCCAGTTTAGCTGGGCGATCCTTCGGGTTATGTCGGTGACCTTGGTTCTCTCGCGGATATCATCAATTTTGATTATTTCTTGTTACAGCAGCAATAGAAATACATACTCTGTGAAAATTAGAACTGTCTACCTATTACGGTTCCTGTAATACAGCCCGCTAACAGACAGATAGATGGACAAACAGGAGGATTATAATAAGGTCCCATTGGTTACGGAACCCATGGGATCTTCCTAATTCAGAAAATAATTTTAGTTTCCTTGATATAAATCTAAAAATAGACTTAAAGGTGTTACTAATTCCATTAAAAAACATTACTCCTGTGTTACCCAAAGACCCTAAGCAGAGGTGTAGGTAAATACATCAACATTTTACCAGTTATTTTTAAGTCCCATATTAAAGGAAGTGACCCAATCGTTATCAACTGGGTAGAAATAAGCACAGACTTTGGGCTGCCACTGGAAAATTCAAGATGCATAAACCCAATAACACTGCTGGACCCGAGAATCGAACCCAGGACCTCGTGGTCATCAGTACCGTGTCTAACCACTAGACCAACGGGGCAATATCATCATCTTCCTGCCCATACTACATGTTACTTGGGGTCAAAACAATGTTTTGTTCCTCCATTCTGTTCTGTCAACTGTCATACGACAGCGGGTCTAAAAATGCCACTATAGTTGAATCATATTAGAATCATAATATTAACCACACAAAATTTTTTCAAATTTCAATTTCATCTTTATCGCTAACGCATTAGGTTCAAGGTTGATTGGGAAAATTTGACAGTGACGGGTAGCGTGATGTGCTTTCTGATTTTGCTAAAGTGGCCTTTTTAGACTCACTGATTCTCTTTTCTTCCACAGACAATATATGTATGTCACTCCACCGACAATCTATCCACCTTTTCTTTAGCCTCTCCATCCTACCTTTTCCCAACTAGATTGTCGGATCCCAGTCAAACCGGTTTCAGCTGAATATCAGTAGTCATAGGCATACATTGCTCAAATATAATTAAGTATAGCTAGACTTTTAATTGTATTCAATAACTTGTTAAGTAGATTATTTGAGTTCATTCAATTTCGTTCATTCTTACACCAAATAAATCTTATCTTTGTTGTCAAAATCTGACAGTTGAACTGTCAAGTTACTGAAATCAAATCAAAAGTCGAACTATAGTTATAAGGTTATTGTACCTTCATAATATCATTATGATTTCTCGATTCCTATCCAATGCTAGTGCGAGCAACTTGGCAATCTGTCTAACATTTCCGCCCCATGTGTTATCAATAAGTAGGTACTAATTGGTTCATATTATATGACAGAAGGAAACGCGAACATCCGTGTCTATGAATTTCTTAGTAAACGATATAATAGTATACATGTAAACAGTCTGAAGCTTTTATCATGTAACGTCATTTGATCAACAAAGAAATACTTAAGGCTGCTTTCTCGACAAAAGCTTAAAATAGCTTACAGATGAAGCAGCTTTTCGTCGGCACTGACAGAGAAATTACCTCTAAAAAAATTGTTTGTAATCAACATGATATGATTCGTAATTTGGTTTAGCCAGAATTTGTCTATCGGTATCACATAATAGGAAAAAAAAACACCTAATCACCTCCAAATCGTTGAGATAAAACCATTTTACTCCTTAATTTTTATCAAAAGAGTTTAAAAAAAAAATTACTGTTTTGCAATACGAATGAAAATAATTTGGTTTTGTTAATTTTTATAAACATGTATTAGGTATTTTTATCATAAAAAAATAAAAATGCGGGTAGCGCGCATAGAGGGGTACTTAGCTCCGTTTATATGCACAAAATCATTGGCATGAATACGAGCTTCAACTAGCCTTTGGAGGATACTGCTGGATACCAATACTTTACCTTTTAATGTTGCGACTACCTATCTGACCACCCGTCACAACTGTCAAAGATTTACAAAATAGCAGCCGGGATCAACGGCTTGACGTGCTTTCCAAGGCGTGGAAACAGTTCGATTAAGCATGTACCTTCACAAATTTTAAAATTATTAGAAGAGTGTAAGATTACATTAGGAGAGAGATTACAACAAGTCGAGTATCAATCAATAACAATACTACTATGCAACGACTATTTTCAATACCTCATCAACATCGAAAGATCATCCCTCTTAAACACACCGCATTACAAAATATTAAAATCAGCTAATAAAAGCAGCACAGTGTTCCAGCTGGAATACGCTGGATGCACCGCGTCGCAGGTCGTTAACCCCGGTTCACGGCAGTTTGAGCCAGTTCGAACCGGTTCATGCGGTCAGGGTTGAAGTTTCAGATGCGAGCGTTATGTTTAGAAGTGCTTCCGTATAGATTTTGGGGGTTTCTGATGGAGGAAATGATTGATTTACCCAATAAACCTTGAACCCAATGCGTTAGCGATAAAGAAATTTCATTTTCAATGAAATTTGACAGATTGTTGTGTGGTTAATATTATGATTCTGCTAAAGTGGCCTTTTTAGACCCCCTGTACTTTGGAATCAACAAACCTTGACAACTCCGTGTCACAACCAAACTGCATTACCTACTATCTAAATTACCAATTACTAAAACATTTTACCAAACTACCGTTCCAATTAATACCAGAAGTTAGAAACCTTCTGACTGCAAAATAATAAACAATACGTAAGATATTTGGGTCAAATCGAGCGATTATGTACGGACCAGGTGGGTGAGACCACAGATTAATGAAACTTCTCGTGGCCATTATTTGAGACGGCCAGCATGTTTAAAAAAACTTACGAAGATTAGGTTTAAAGCTGCTTAGCAGATTCTTAATTTGAATTTGATTAGAAAAAAACTCGGAAGAAAACCAAATTGGTTATCATGATATGAATATGTGATCTGATGCGGCGGAATGAAAAAACTCGTGAGAAGAATTTGAGTATGGATTTGGATGGCTATATGAGCAGGAGACTAACAAAAACCTTGGACGGATTGTGTGAAGGGTGAAATAGGTATCTAGAAAGGGTGACTACTGAGATGATGGAAAGTATCGGGAATGGATGATTTGTTTATGGTTCCAAATTCAAATTTTTGTTTTTTGGCGCGGAGTTTGAGTTGCATCTGTTATTTATATTAAATACAGTGCTGGTTTTAGTAATATCATATATAGTGTGTATTGCGAAATTCATAATGGGCAAAAATATCGAACAAAGAGTTCGTCTTAAATTTTGCATCGCCAATGGAATTTCGTGTTCGGAGTCACTGAAAATGTTACAGAAGGCTTACGGTGAATAGACTTTATCAAAAACTCGTGCTTATGAGTGGTACAAAGCGTTCAAAAGCGGTCGAGATGTGATGGAAGATTTGCCTCGCTCTGGTAGGCCGTCAACGTCTGCAACTGAAGTTAACATCGCAAATGTGAAGGAAATAGTGACTGAAAATCCCCATTCAACTCTGAGAGAGATAGCCGCCGAACTTTCTGTATCTCACGAGTCGATCCGTACCATTTTAACTAATCATTTGGGTATGAAACATGTTGCTGCTCAGCTAGTCCCAAAAGATCTGAATTTTCTCCAAAAACTCAATCGCATGAAAGTCGCTGAGGACATGCTAGAACGAGTCAGTTCGGACCCAACATTCATGAAACGCATTGTTACTGGTGACGAGACGTGGGTTTACGAGTTTCACATGCAAACTAGTCAACAAGCTTCGGAGTGGCGCCTTCCAACTGAACCGAAACCGAAAAAACCACGCCAAAGTCGATCAAAAGTCAAAGTCATGTTGACTGTTTTCTTTGACTATCGCGGTGTTGTGCACTCTGAATTCTTACCGGAAGGTCTAACGGTAAATAAAGAATATTATTTGAGCGTTATGCGGCGTTTAAGAGAGCAAATTCGACGAAAAAGGCCAGATTTGTGGAAAGAAAATTCTTGGATTTTGCAGCACGACAATGCGCCTTCGCACAAGGCTATCATTGTGAACGAATTTTTAACCAAACACTCAACAAATACCATCCAGCAACCACCATATTCACCAGATATGGCTCCTGCTGACTTTTTCTTTTTCCTAAACTCAAATTACCACTTCATGGCACCCGTTTTCAATCGATAGAAGACATAAAGGAGAATTCGCGGCGAGAACTGAACTCAATTCCGGAAGCAGCGTTTAAAAAATGTTTTGATGAATGGATTATTCGTTGGCGCAAGTGTATCGTTTCTAAAGGAGCATACTTTGAAGGTGATAAAATAAATTTGGATGAATAACAGACATTTTGATCTTTTCTCGGTACTTTCTTGACAGAGTAGTATATTGGGATAAAATATGATGAACTCTAGTCGCTGCCGAAGCGGTGTTCCGAGGTCTATGGGTAAGACAATCGCGTTGCGAAATGTATGGCGGTGAGAGGTTCCGCCAACTAGCAACGGAAGGAGACAAGGACTGTCCATGGAAAATCTGACTGGGGGAGTGACATTAGAATGTCTACGCTGATTACTGGGTTACAGGAAATTAGTGTAATTATGATTGTTGTTTAGGTTTTGGTATTTGCAAGGTAAATTAATAGGAATACATCAAGGTTATGTGATAAGTTTTGCTAACCTGCAAAGGTTGTGGAATTTTCCAGATACAATTTTTCAAATAATAAACAAAATACCTATTAATTAATTCGTGATTAAGTGTAATCCTAGTATAATATATGTAATATGTAATATATAATATAGAGAGTTTCTGTAAAGAGTTTTTTCTAAAATAAGTTTTTTAATAAAATTTTGATTTAGCAATTTTCAAAAAATTGCCATGATTTTGGCTTTTGTTACACTTTATAAATATAGTAAACATTCTGAAACTATATGAGTTAAATATACGGGTAGTTATGATTATTATTTTCCGGTTCCGAGAGAAATCTAGGAGGGTCCTAAATTTCTCTGGGACCGTGACTTTTGAGTTTCGCTTTTGAGCGTCGGAATGTTGATAAGTATTTTTTTTTCTGTCAGTGTCCACTTTTGAAAAATATTATCTGCCATAAAGTTCAATAATTCAGAAAGGAAAAATAACCGCAAGACGCATAGAACTAAAGTTTTAATCAGTTTCTCTTGCGGGACCAATGGTCCCGCAGAAGGTCCACCCGGTTAAAAACACCATTTTAAAAGTACCACTGTCAAAATATTCCTACCTAACATATAATAAAACCACGAACAATTTTGAAATATTTAAGTTCCAGAGAGTATTGTTGATAACAATAGACAAACTAAACTAGTAAAGTTTCACAAGTTACAAGTTCTGCTAATCACTGCTCCGGCGTGGGTAGTCAAACAAAGGGATGAAACTCATTCATCTTTTATGTTAGTTCGGGAGATTTTCATAAAGACAAAGATTAAGAAAATGCTGTGTAAGCAACTAGTCTTACTCAGGAAACGCAGATAATTTTTATGGTAAACTATTTTACAAGCTCTTTGAAAGATATCTGAACTAACTGAGATTTATAGGCAAATACTGAAACTGGAATAAAGACCACCCGCAGGCTGTGGACAAAAATTGAGATTCTATCAGCGAAAATGAATGTCGAAAGCCAAACATTTTTGGGGTTTACTATCTGTATCCGAAGGGTAGCCAACGGAACCCTATTACTAAGCCTGCGCTGCCGTCCTTCTGTCTGTCAGCGGGCTGCATCACAAGAACCGTAATGAATAGACAGTGGAAATTCACAGAGTATTATATAATAAAAAAACCAGCCAAGTGCGAGTCGGACTCGCACACGAAGGTTCCGTACCATAAACAATATTTTTATTATTTGTTCATAGAGCGGCAATACAAATTCACAATCTGTGAAAATTTCAACTGTCTACCTTATACGGTTCTTGACTCTTGAGATACAGCCCGCTGACAGACAGACCGAGGTTCCGTTGGTTACCCTTCGGGTACGGAACCCTGATAATTAAATTAAATTAAAAACAAAAGGGGACTCCCACACAAAAAACGTGTTTTACGGTATATGGTACGGAAGCCTTCGAATGAGAGTTTAACTCGCATTTGGCCGGGTTTTTTTTTGTGATTTGTAAACTAATATAAAGCTTTGATGTGCACCACCCTAAGGTCGAAAATGCCTTAGGCATTAAGTCTACCATAGCAGTGTTTTAAGGCTTCTGTACCCGATGAGTAACCCACGGAACCCTATTACTAAGCCTCAATCCACCCGTTCGTATGTTTGTCAGCGAGCTGTATCTCAAAAACCGTAATAGGTAGACAATTTTCACAGACTGTGTATTTATATTGCTAATAATATAACGTCTTTTGTAAAGCACACAGCAAAGGAGTGGAACTCTCTGCCTGCGTCTGTGTTTCCAAACGCTTAAGCTTACAACCCTAATCTCTTCAAAGTTAGAATGAACAGGCTCCTTCTGGGTAAGCTCGCTCTATCGTAGACTTTGTCCCTGTCATCTCTGACATAGACTAGAGTCAAGAGCAAACCCATCATTAATAAAAAAAAATAATAATAATCAAATTAAATTAAAAATAAAGGAAGGCTTCCCATACCAGTCCCGCCAGTTTTTTGCTTTTGCATAATGTGTGAATCAATAAGAAAGTGGAACCAATGCTAACATGTTTTAGAATTGGTCTATAACAGTTGTTAAATTTTCTTTATAATTCTCCATAGCTAATGTTCTAGTAAAACAGTAATTTAAATAACGTGCATTTAGTGTCCATCAGCAAGATAAATTGGTATTCACCATTAAATTCAGTATTATTATTATAGCGTCATCAGTTTGTGCAACACGATAAAAAGTCTAATGGTTCAAACACACTGTAGTTATTACAAAAACGAAATGCGTGAATGGGTGGTCAATTCTGTAAAATCCCACCATTTAAATTTGCCGTTCAGCAGTGCGATTCTGTAAACACGTCGATGTGAAGACTTGGGTGAAGTGATCACGAAGTGAGGTTACCATCCAAGTAATCAAGAAGCGGATGACAGCTCACTTCGTGATAATATCACCCAACCCTTCACTTCGACATGTATACAGAATCGACCGGCTGTAATGTCATTGTATGTATTAATATTGGTGATGTGAGCTGTCAATTCTTGGCCTTCATTATTTAAGAATAAATAAGCATGCCTTGTTATTAGCTGTAAGTTTTATAGAAATTTAATAAAATAAAATAGTAATGTTGTTTGAAAACACAACACCGAGAAAACTTTAACAAAGTGAGCTTGAAGAGAACTTTTACCTTTATTCTTGAAGCTATGGAATGTCAGCTCACTTGAAGAACTTCAGCTATGTTTTCACATTAAGTTTTTTACAGAATAGATCGACACCTAAATTGATGATAGCTCTCTTCATAAAAATTTCCATGGTTATATTTTTACAAAATCACAGAAGATTAGCTTCACTTTTTGCTCACTTAAAATCTCACCATGAGTGAAATTTTACAGAATAGCTCTACAGACTTTCAAATTAACTGCAAAAAGTAAAATTAGCTCAAAAAATACTTTAAACGACAAAGTTTTAGCGTGGTGGATTATATAGCCAATAGAAAGAGAGGAGGCCTTGTGTCCCAGCAGTAGGAACAATATACTATAACTGCAGATGGAAAACAAGCTATATTAATTTTAGCTCTAATTCCACGCACAAACCGCGAAGGCTGTGTCAAACCACAAACTAATCCTTGTGAACATTTTACTGCAATTTGTACCTGAAAATTCATCATCTGCCTAGTCTTTTCCCAATTATATTGGGGTCGGCTTCCAGTCATATAAGATTTAGCTGAATACCAGTATTTTACGCGGAGCGGCTGCCTACCAGACCTCCACAACCCATTAACTGGGTAACACGGTACTTCATGGCAAGACTGGAGTCGGATTAACTGGCTTCTGACTATCCTTAACGACTGCCAAAGATCTACAAATGACAGCCGGGACCAACGGCTTAACGTGATTTCCGAGGCACGGAGGAAACTCGGTATGTTAAGATGGTCACCCATCCACTGACCAACCTTGGCAAGCGTTGCTTAACCTTGAAGATCGACCCGTGCGGCTGTTATTATCTAGCCACGAGCTTGTACCTGAAAATTATGATGTTTTAATACTAAATGATATCGCTATTGTGAGTTGAAAATAAAAATTGGAGTTGAAGAAGCTGGTTCGTTGCCTTAGCTGAGTGTTCGCAAGTACCTCATACGCATGAGGTGTTAGGTTCGGTGGCGAGTCAAGCAGTGTTATAAGAGAGGCCACTAGCAGAATCATATTGTGCGGAATTTGTTTGAAAGAGTCGCTGCGGTCCTGGAACACAAAGGGCACTAAGAGGAACACGGATGGGTTTTAGTCAGTAAGAGTCTGACACTCCTTTCTGCTCTGCCCAGAGCGGGAGGAGTCATTTAATGATTTCCCACACAAATATTTTTTTTATAAAAACAGAATTATATTAGAATCATAATATTAACCACACAACAATCTATAAAATTTTATTTTCATCTTTATCGCGAACGTATTAGGTTGAACGTTGATTGGGAAAATTTGAACATGACGGTTAGCGTGATGTGCTTTCTGATTATGTTTGCCTTTTTAGACTCCTAGAAGTGCCGTGCTGTTTAGACCTTTGTCAAAGTATTTTTATCTAAGTGGCCAAATAGTCTGAAATGAATAAATATAGATATTGTAACTATATTCATGTGAAATTCAAGATCAACCAACAAATCAGTTCAAGTTCAGCCGCTAAGGCGTAAAGGTGAGGTTTTTGGGGGTGGTATGAAACTGAAAACAAACATAATATACATTTATAACATTAGAATATACGAAACAGTAACAGTACCTGTTAATAGAAACACCTCAAAAAGTAATGGTCAATCTAGATCACCTCCAGCCATAATGTGAACACGATTTAAATCATCCGTTCTAATGCAAATTAACCTTAATGAAGCAGTCATCTTGATGGCTCGCACACAAATTACTCGCAATGACAATATTTTAGAACATCAGTCACGATACATGATTCATTTAATAGTGGAGGAATGGCCAACCTTTTTGCTTGCATGTCGTTTTAGTGAGAGGCTAAGTGAACGTTATTTTGGTAGCGCAATATTAGTAGCGTGATTTCTAGTAAAATGGAATTTGATAGATCATTTTGTGTCGTCGTATGTAGCAATCCTGATTTTGAAATAAATGGAGTATCATCCAAAGGAACATCAAAGTTTTTGGAGTCCAAGACATGAATGTCTGAGAAAGTTTACAATACTACATTTGGCATAAAATTTACATATTTTATTTTCTAAATTATAGAATAGATAGGCGTTTGCCTTGTGACCCGGTGGTCGTGACTTTGTAAAGTGGTTTTCCAGTTTGGCTAGGACATTGCAAGCTTAAATCGCCTGATTTTCTGATAGTAAGATGATTCCGTGCTTCGGAAGGCACGTATAAGCCGGTGGTCTCGGCCGCCAAATGTTGGTCATCAAATAAACCATGTCAGAGGCCCTTGAGGCGGTTTAGAAACTCTGACACCTAGGGTGTGTGGGGTTGCAACAGAAGAAGACGCCCCAGGCCTCGGGATTCACAGCGCGATTCTAGGCCACCGTAGGCGCGGGCCTGCGGACGATGAGCATTAGGTGACTGGCCGAATGATCAGAACCAGGCCCGGGTCGACGGCGTGCTGCGATCCCAATGCGCCTCAAGGAGATGTCAGCACAGAAGACGGGGACCACTAGAGCCAGTGCCTGCTGGGGCAGCGGACTTTGTTCGAAAGAGGTACCGTACCCTGGAACGCAAAGATCACTGGGAGGAACTCGGATGGGTTTTAGTCAGTAAGAGTCTGACACTCCCATCTGCTTCACCTAAAGTGGGAGGAGTCATTTGATATTTCCCATCCTTAAAAAAAGGGGGTGAGGAGTCGTCAGACTTTACTGCCCACACGATAAGAAGAAGAACAGATCCGTGATGAGACTCGAGATTTAAAGCTCATGGTTAATTAATAACCCAGGGTTGTGGAATTTGTTCGAAAGAGTACCGCGACCCTGGTATGTAAAGGGCATTAGGAGGATCACGGATGGGTTTTAGTCAGTAAAAGTCTGACACTACCCCAGTGTACCGTGATCAGACTTACACTGACAACCCGGATATTGGGTTGTGGAAGTCAGATACGCAGGCGCTCCATGTGAAATTGTTTCTTTTGTATTGTTAAAACATAACCCTTCCTTGGAAGGGAAGAGTCATTCATCAAGAGTCAAAAGGATTATATTTTCCGCGCGTATCTTGTACTAGTTGGTCCACGCAACTTCGTTTGCGTCACCATTTTCATTAATGCTTCGCTCCTATTGGTAATAGCGTGATGATATGTAGCCTATAGCTTTCCTCGATAAATGGGCTATCTAACACTGACATAATTTTTTAAATCGGACCAGTAGTTCCTTAGATAAGCGTGTTCAAGCAAACAAACAAACAAACAAACTCTTCAGCTTTATATATTAGTATAGGTATAGATAGAGGATAGATGTATGTTTGTAATTTTTTTTTGATTACCTTGTACCTTCCAAACGGCTGAATGGATTTCGACTATAAAGGTGTCGTTGGATTCCTTTAAAAAATCCAAGTGTCCTTAGATAGGTGTTAAAAAAAAAGCAATATGGCGGATTTTGGGCGCTGAATTATTGTAAGTCGTTAATATTTTTTTTAACGAAACCTGTCGAGTACGGTATCAAAATAAACCGGTTTTTCAGGTAAAGTCGACAGTTACAGTTTTGCCGAATTATTTTCTAAACGAAATGAAAAAGAAAAAAAGAATTGAATTGTAAAATATTTAACATGCTATTTGATTCTCTTAGACGGACTGATTAATGGTATAATAATTAATTAGATTTATGGGATATCAAAAGGAACACACATTGTGTAGTTGAGCAAAGGCTAGGCAGATTAATTGAAATCCGTGATCAGAATTGTATAATTGTGTTGTGTATTTGTGTCAAAGGTTCACCATCTCTGTTACAGAAGGTAGGTAATGGGTGTCATCTGCTAGTGCGATCTAGTTCGGGACATCGTTTTTACATAATAGAAGAGCAATCATTTTGTTAGTGTGTGCGCTATCTGGAATGTGGAGCGTAGAAGGAAGTATAGGAGTTTTGTGTGATGTGAATGTATATGAGAGACGTCAATTTGAATAGTATAGGAACTAGTAGCGGCATCTATGCTGCCACGTACAATCTACAATAGAATTGACGTCATCAAAATTCTACATCGCGATATCAAAGTTCTCCGCGCGATTTGATCAGATAAAACAACTATCGGGCAGTTGCTATCAGGGGGGCTAAAAAAAAGGCCACTGTATTTCATTTTCATCTTTATCGCTAACGCATTAGGTTCAAGGTTGATTGGGAAAATTTGACAGTGACGGGTAATGTGATTTGCTTTCTGATGGAGGATACATAATACACAACAAATAGAGGATACTCCAAGCAAACGGAGGATTTTCCCTTTTTTAAATGGAGGTTGCGAGAGTTTCAGAAGTGCAGATGGCTTGTTAATTCACAATCCTTGGAGGACATTTGCAGTAAGCATGTTGCTCTAGTACCTACAGCTTTTCAAGATCATAGTTTTTGAAAACATATCTGCTCTGCAGCGGAAAAATCAATCATCATCATGATCTGCTTAGCCTTTTCCCAACTATAGGTATTGGGGTCGACTTCCAGTCAAACCGGATTTAGCTGAACAACAGTATTTTACGCGGAGCGGTTGCCTTCCAGACCTCCACAACCCAGTAACTGGGTAACACGGTCCTTCATGGCAAGACTGGAGTCAGATTTACTGGCTTCTGACAAACCGTAACGACTGCCAAAACTTAACGTGTTTTCCGAGGCAAAAAATATCAATCTGATATCATAAACAATTTTAGGTCTGACAAAAGAGTCCTTTTAAAGCATTATCCAGTAGAACGGGAGATACATTATTTAGCTGTTTATAAGTAATAGTATGATAGTGACAGATACAAATAGTATTGCGCTACAAAGATACAGGCGATGCATCAAGTTGACGCCAAGCAAGATGCAATTATTGAAAACTATCATTAATTTTGTATTGTACGCGAGAACCATGACTTGTGTTGTAGAAGTTATAGAGGTACTAGCTGGCTCGGTAAACGTAGATTTTGCCAAATAAAAAAATAACCTGCTACCTATTCTCAGACCTACCCAGTACACACAAAAAAATTCGAAAAATCGCTGTGACACGAGATTTTTATAAAGTGGATATTATACGGTGCAAATTTTTCAAGTGGGCATGGTTGTCTAAATCCAAAACTACATAGAATAGCAAAATAATTTTATTTTTAATGCCCGATTTTGACGAAAACTAAGACTGCTTGACAGGATTTTTAATTTATGCCTATGTTACTTAAATATGTTAGAAACTGGAAATAAAGTTACAAAATACTGGTATTCAGCTGAACCAGGTTCGACCAGAAGCCGACCCCAGTATAGTTGGGGAAAAGACTAGGCAGATGATGATAGAACGAGTACCTAAGTTTAAGTTCATCCCATATCTCATTGATTTTAGTTTCCGAAGCCGTAAAACTAAATACAATTCAAAATAAGACCATCTTTAACGCACAAACCTGATGCTGGTGTCCTGGTCTAATTAACTTAGAACTTCTGCAACCTAACAGCAAATGGCTCGCTAAGGGCGCATTCAGACGTACCTGATTGCAATCCGTCATGACTTATGAACTGTAGGAAACTTGACGGCGTTAACTCTGTGCTATAACTAACTTAAGCATGGCAGCTGTCAGCTGTCAAGTCATATTCAGTTCACAAAGCATAATACATGAGATATGATGACCGTACCAAGAGTTGAAGTGCTTGCCCTGCCTGACTTCTCGTTCGGGTAAGTTCACCTACGTACGTGCTTATCTGTTTCTGCCACCAAAGGGTACCCGGCAATTAAACTGTGAGTTTTGATCAAATTGCATATAAGAGGGGCCATCTTTGATTTTTTTTTGGAACGCCCGCATCTGCATCGTATTCGCAAATTGTCAAAAACACCTCTAATTTCCCTATATTTTGACAAGTGACAAGATAACAAAATGCAACTTTGAACGCGTTTAAGAACGAAAATTGGCATTAAGGTCATCTAAATCCTAGTGTAGTAAAATTAAATACAATTCAAAGTAAGACATTAGGCAGCAACACGTCTATAGGATGTCGCCATAGTCAGCATTGACGCCTCTTGCTTGTCTATAGGAGCCATTATTGTTCTCAAACTATGACCATACATATCTGTATGTTTGTTACCTCTTCACGTTTAAACGGCTGAACAGATTTGGGTGAAACTTGGCACATGGGCAAACCATGTCTTGGAATAGGAAGTAGGATACTTTAACCCGGGAATAAGAAACTGAAACCGCTGGTAGAAGCTAGTTCTCAATAAATTGTAAACACTGGACTTTGAGCCTAAAACGACAGCTGGATGCGTTCCTTGAACCTTAACTCTCGGTTAAATATAGGAACGCACGTACGTTATGCATGGTAGCTCACAGGTGTGGTCGGGTCATGCGCATTGACCACGCATAAACAAAGCGTTTAGTACTCAGTACTCAGTAGTCTTGATTATCCTTAACATAGCAAGGTTTGTGTTAATTGGTATGTTGAGAAATATGTACCTTGATCAAAATTTAGTAGGGTTTTCTCAAGTGTCTAATCTACCGCCATTTGGCGGCTGGGACCACCGACTTATACGTGCCTTCCGAAGCACGGCATCATCTTTTTATCAGACAATCAGGTGATTCAAGCCTGCAATATCTTAGCCAAACTGGAAACAACTTTACAAAATATCCTTCCCGTGGGAATCGACCCCACGACCACCGGGTCACAAGGCAAACGTCTAAGCCACTCGACCACGGAGCATCATACTGAATGTCAACAAGCTTTTTGTACGTCAGATGTTACCAAAATAAAGGCAATTCCACCAGAAACGCCCGTCACCACTTCCGTCTCTTGTTTTAGCTGGGAAAAAGAAGTGGTGCAACAAACTCCCCAGCATAGAGAATCAAGGTATCCATGATAAAAATAAATTGTTTAATTATACCAGCTAATAACATTGCCTTTAACGCCATCAAAACATGATAACTTCAATAAAAAATAACAACAGAGTGCATTAAGCGCAAGGCTCTGAAACCAGAACGGAAGCCCACGATTACCTCCGAAGTTGGTCGAATGGCGTGTAAGTCCGTGCGCATAGATGTAGATTGACTGAGCAATACCGACACAAAATGTTTGCATTGAGGGCCAATATGTTTACTAATTTGTAAGAAATCACATCTCAGTCAAAAACACTTTTAATTTTCCTTAATTTTTACAGATTTCGACTGTGTTGGGAATGAAAACGTTTGAGTCAATCAGTCTAAAAACGAAAATCTTTATGGAAAAGCGTAGATCTTTATGGAGAAGAAAGTGCAAGAGATTCCACGGACACTCGCATGAAGGTAACAAATTATTCAAAGGGAAACAATCATCCAAATCCGATCTTTTATTGAGGCACGGATTGATTTAAAAACACCCTAACATGTTAATTTCCACCGTTTTAATATCAGCAACTAATCTATAAGCAAGTAATTACGTAAATTGTAGGATTACTTTAGAACGTCCTTACTTACATAAAAAACTCGCAAGGCTTTTTTGTTTTTTTTTTGGCACACATCTCGCCACACATTCCCACCTGCCACTCCTTTAAGCCAGAATCAACAGTGGGGACCACCAGAAAAACGCCGAGCCAATGAAGCCCGACGAGTCCCGGAGAAACAATTCGACTGTCTATCATGCAAGGAAATTTATCAGAAATGTACGAGTATAATTTAGTAGAAGCATAATTTCTCCTTATCAAGCTGTAGACAGAATAGAGCTAGGCAAATAGGCACCAAGAGACATCGCAAGGCTTCTTGGACATAAATAGACTGATTTGAATGAAACTGAAAATATTGTCTAAGCTATTAACGTTGTAGCTTAGACAATATCTGTGTCTGTAAAGTTACTTAAGAACTTTTTCTTAAAAGAGTTTAGACAAAAAGATAGACCAGTGTTGCGGATTTTGTTCAAAGAGTCACCGCCGCCCTAGAAAGCAAAGGGCATTAGGAGGAACATGGATGGGTTTCAGTCAGTAAAAGTCTGACACTCCCTTTCGCTCCGCTTAGAGCGTAAGGAGATATCCCATATTTGATGAACATTATCTGCCTGGCTATTTTCCCAACTATATTGGGGTCGGCTCCCAGTCAAACCGGATTGAGCTGAATACCAGTATTTTACGAGGAACGGCTGCCCACCAGTACTCCACAACCCATAAACTGGGTAATACGGCAGTTCCTGGCAAGACTGGTGTCAGATTTACTGGCTTCTGACAATTCGTAACGACTGCCAAAGATTTATAAATGACAGCCGAGACCAACGGCTTATTTGACCCCATCCTTAAAAAAAAGAATGTGTTCCTTCACTTTCCACACAAAACTTAAAATTGCTCTCACTGTTATATTCCGTGAGGAGTAAACTCTTTTTACACTTACGAGTATCTGGACTAGACTATCGTTACAAGAGAATGGAATGTGTTTAAAAACTTCTGGCCATTAGTTAGAACAATAGTTTCTCACGGCACAATTATTGTTATCAGTTCCTTAGCTGTTTAGAAAAATGTCTAGAGTTTCACCAATAGGCCAGATCCAATAAAAAGACAGAATAAGCAAGCCTGAAATTTTCACAAACTTTTTTATGGTACGGAATTCTACGTGTTCGAATCCGATTCGAAACATAACGCAATAACCACGATTCATCATCATCTGCCTAGCCTTTTCATAACTATATCAGGATCGGCTTCCAGTCAAACCGGATACAACTAAATACGAGTAATTTATGTGGAGCGGCTGCCTACCAGACCTCGACAACCAGGGTAACGCAGTCATAATCATCTCCACGATTTTCAGTAAAAAAGACGAATCTACAACTAAAAAATGGCAAACCTACTAGATTACCCATGACATAATTGGGCATAACCATCAATAACCGTCAACAGGCTAAGTATGGGTTGCTGTAACCTTCCCAGGCTAACCAAGCAGACTTCCCGTGATTGTGAATGGTTACCATCTGTTCAGTGAAGGGCGGAAGCATGGAGTCGAGTTTTATGCCTCGACTTACATGCATGTGGACAGTAGTTAATGCAGTAGTTGCATGAAGCCCTTGAGGCGATTTAGAAACTCTGACACTAGGCTGTGGGGGTCGTTAGACCTTACTGCCCACACGATAAGAAGAAGAATCCTCAGAAGCGGTCAAACAGAAATAAAATATTGTTGTTATAGTAACACGAAACAAGAGGGCCTCAACAAATTAACAGTATTTCATCTGATAGTCCAAAATATTTGCATTGTCCTCACATATAGAAGCAACAAGGATAATGTAATCAAGTATTTGTAATACATTACGTGATTTACAAGAGTTTCCGTGGAGTTTCTTGCACGTTCTTGTCCATAGAGATCTACGCTTTGGAACGAGCAAATAGCATCATTTGTTTTTAATTGACCGACCTTGATAATTCAAAAGTGCCTGTACATAGTTTATTTGAAATAATATATGCTTTGATTGGATTTGTTAAGTTTAATAACCAATTTTGCTGTATGGTGTCGGCCGGTGCCGTAGGGTACCGTAAAAGAATAATACCATCCCATCACTTCCCGTGGGTGTCGTAAGAGGCGACTAAGGGACTCGCTAGAGAATGGGCTGCAGCGTTCTCTGTAAACCTTGACACAGTACACTGCGATCGCCAACTCGCCTGCCAAGCGTGGCGATTATGGCAATCCTCCCATCTTGGGGGAGGCCTATGTCCAGTAGTGGACGTCTTTGGGCTGAAATGATGATGATGAATTACCAATTAATGCATACACTTATCATATTTACTTAAAACAACAAGGCCAGAAGGAATTGAAAATAGGTACAAAGGTGATGCTTATTTCTAAACGGAAAATAGTTTGTACCTAACAAAGAAAAAAAATTCTTTCCAGCATACCTGTAAAAAGATAGTCGAGGAGGGGTCGAGTTTGGAATTGACCGCGTGATGCTTCAATACCTAAATTCCACTCATTTTAGAATTTATGAACCCTGATGCTGTTAGAATGTATCACTTTGTCTAGCACTGAAGCTTTCTGTGGCTTAATGCTCAATGTTAATTAAATAAAAATTGCATTTAGTTTCATTCCCTGGATGATAGTATTTTTGTGAAACGCTTGCTGCGCCCACTGGATAGAACACCATCTATATTAAAAAGCACTGGGCCTGGTTAGACTCAAAGCTGACACCAATATATTCCGAAAAGCCAGGCAGATGTTGTTGAATGTTTTTCCCTCTCACCAAAAACTACATTCCTCTCGCACTAAAGCAATTTGTAACATTCTAACAAAACAACTATCACTGAAATATTCTCACATATTACATACAAAAAATAACTAAAACAAAAAAGTAATTCACACGATGTGAAAGCGAAAGGCGAGCAGTAACTTTGACCGCACATTTAGAACAGTTTCGTTACACAATACACCGAATATTTTAATTATTAAAACGTTACTGGAAGCGCAATTAATTGTAAAACTGGAAGTGAACAAGAAGTGAATGAGATATTACATGCTAGTACAGATATTGTTATCGGTATTTTTTAAACTGTTCTAATGAGAGCTACCGTTTTTGTACTCACCAGTTGGCGCCACTGTCGATTGACATTTTATAATCATAGCATTAAAGTTGTTATTATGCGCATATGAACAAATTTAGAAGGAAAATAATTTATGATGCCGTTAACTTGCGATTTAATACAACAAAGATAGTGTCGCAGTGTTTCGTAGACTTATCATTATAGATAAAAAGAATGAAATCTACATATTTCCGACAAAAAAAAAGTTCAATGCAGTGGCTGGAAGAACTGTAACTTAATCTGTCATATTCAGGCTGTTTTAGAAAAATAGTTACAAAACTCAAAACAAAAAAGTAAATAAACGCGTCAATAGCAAAGCAACAGTAAATTTTGACATTTCGAAAACCTCACGCTACACTAGCGCCACTAGTGGCGAATTCAAACGCGATAGCTCATTAGAACAGTTTCTTTACACAATACTCTGAAAATTGTAATTATTAGAACGTTACTGGAAGCGGAATTAATTGCAAAACTGGAAGTGAACAAGAAATGAATGAGAAATGTGCAGATTTTGATATTGGTATTTTTTGTTTGTTAAAGTTATGTCATTATTGAGTTTTGTTTTGTTCATGATCATTCATAAATTCTCGAATAACTAGTCGTGTATTAGCATAGAAATATATTAGGTATGCTTTATTTTTTATTTTGTCAAGAGGATGGTCATTACCGCTCATCTATACTAATATATAAAGCTGAAGAGTTCGTTTGCTTGAGCGCGCTAATCTCAGGAACTATCCGACTTGAAAAAATCTTTCAGTGTTAGATAGCCCATTTATCGAGGTAGGCTATAGGCGATATATCATCACGCTAAGACCAATAGGAGCGGAGCAGTAATGAAAATTGTGACGCAGACGAAGTTGCGTGGGTCAACTAGTTTCTGATTAAAGTATTTGTCGTACTATACTTACGCTTGCAAATCTGCCCTTAATTATTAAAGTAGGTTTTGACGAGTCTTAACTCATCATCATCATCATCATATCAGCCGAAAGACGTCCACTGCTGGACATAGACCTCCCCCAAGCGTCGCCACAACGACCGGTCCTGCGTGTTTCGCATCCATCGGCTACCCGCGACCTTCACCAGATCATCGGTCCAAACTTAATTCATCATCTGCCTAGCCTTTTCCCAACTATATTGGGGTCGGCTTCCAGTCAAACCAGATTTAGCTGAATACCTGAGTCTGCTGATGGGATCCCATGAAAATCGAGGGCAACCCTTAAATTTTATAGGCACATACAATGTTTTTCATGAACTTTCTAACACAATTCAGATATTTGTGCCTGGTAATCATCATCTCATGTTGCTGAGCTGATGATGAAAGGTATAAATTAGGATCTGATGATGTGACCCCATGAAAAATGTTTGTTCAGCGATACTTTAGCCAATTGTCAGCCGATTTGGATGATTCTTTTTTAGTTTGAAAGAGTAATTTCCTGGACTGGTCCCGTTTCTCGAACTTCGGAGGTAGGCAACGGAACTCTTCAATAAATGATAGCAAAGGGATCGGGATTGCTGAAATCGCATGTTTTTTTAGTGTTTACACCAGTTCTTTACATAAAATTGCGCCGGTACGCTGTTAATGGTACCTAGGTACCACTAAATAGTGAAAAATAAAAAAAAATTAACAAAGTCGGTTGTATTTTTTGTAAAAAAGTTTTTTTATTATTACGTGACGCTGCTGCCTACTAGACCTCCACAACCCATTAAATGGGTAACACGATATTTCTTGGCAAGAATGGAATCAGATTTACTGGCTTCTTACAATCCGTAGCGACTGCCAAAGTTCTACAAAATGACAGACTGGACCAACAGCTTAACGTGCTTTCCGAGGTACGGAGGAAACCCGGTATGTTGAGATGATCACCCATCCACAGACCAACCTTGGCAAGCGTTGCTTAACCTTGAAGATTGACCTGTGCGGCTGTTTTTCTTTGTGCGGCCGTTGTTGTGTCCTAACTTAAATCTTAACTCTGTACCCTCAATTCAGAAGCCGGCCATATACACACATATATGTCTTTTTGCTTACTTGTATCGGATATTTGAAAACTTCTCTAATTTTTTTTCGACATTGGAACACGCTTGCCTAGAAGTAGCTCACTCTTGGCTTAAAGACCCCCGGTCGGAGTCTGTGTTTCCTGATTGCTATAAGCTTTTAGAAAACACAGATTCCAACTCCTTTACGCATAATGAAAGTATTCCCAAGACATTTGGTGCATATGGGTTGGATGTCCACCTGCACCGGTGGCGCATCGCCGTACGACTTGTAAACCCTTGTAAAACAAAATGTAAAAAATATCGTCATTGCTAATCCACAAAGTTATTCAGTTAACATCCACATGAAATCTTAAATAACTCTTACTTTTAAGCAATTTCTTTCATAGGTATTCACTTGCATATCACTCTCGCGCACATGCTTACTGCACGTGCATGAAATCGGAGCGCGCTGCAGTTGAGCGAATCTTACGTCACAGAGACATTCACCTGCGGTAACAACGACCGCTGACATACAGAGGTGAGCAGAATTCTAAGTGAATCAGATGGAATGATCTCATTCACATTCACAATCAAATAACCCTAACACATTTGATTGTATGAATGTATGAAATTCGGTGCAAAAGCTATTACAGTACCTATACACGGTGCCATTTCAGTCGTGTTACAAAGGAGGCCCACCTGACTTACGCGACATAAACTACCTATAGGCGCGATTATTATTATTTTAAATAATTAATTAAGGTAATGGGTACAATAAAAATAAATAATGCATTAAAATACCACTACCAAACACCCTGTTAATAATGTTTATTTATCAAAACTATGTCACCATTCCATTTTGCGTCATCCTTGGAACACAAGGCTAGGACTGCGCTCGTTTATGGAAGTTACAAATCATAAAGTACAGATGTCAAACAATTTTTTTTAATGTGTCAAATTTCAAAGCAATCTGACTGTGTTAAATATTTTGGAACGAGTAGCGTGAGCTCGTGGCTAAATAATAACAGCCGCACGGGTCGATCTTATAGCTTAAGCAACACTTGTCGAGGTTAGAACATGGATGGATGACCATATCGAAACTCCTTTTTGCCATGGTGAGTACGTTTAGCCATTGGTCGAATTGATACGATTATGCGATATCGATAGGATTCTAGTCTTAAAACCTGTTAAACTTGGGCATTATAGCGGGGTTTGAATACCCTATTCAGAAACCGACTTTAACAATGTTTATAGCCTATGCACATGGCGTATTTTAAGCCGACGACGCACGTTTTATGAATGCGCGCTTACGGCGCTGTAGATGACCAAAAAGCCGTACTGTCTGCGTCTGAATTGCCTTTAAGGTCGAGACCACGAACTAAGTGGCGGCGGCGCGGCGCGACCAGCGGCGCGTTCAAATGCGTAGATTTTTAGGATTTGTTCACAAAGGCAGCGGCGCGGGAGCGGTGCGCGCCAGTCGTGCGAAACCCGCACGTCTGCAGTGATGTAGTCATAGATAGGCTACTTCTCATAACCCGTTCACGAAGCCAGCGGGCAGATCGCCGCGTGATCTGGCTTCGTGAACGGGTCTGGTCGAAAACACCATGTGCAAAAGCCCTTAAGAGTTCCTGACCTACCTACATTTCATATAATTAGTCGTAGATTTAAATTGGACCATAAGTAGGTCTTTTATCACTTAGTAACTTTTATCAGGTCACGGAAATAGTAACACGACGTTTTATCTACACTTTTTCCTGTTTTATATGTTGTTATATATAAAAATAAATTATTAAAACACCAATGAGTAGCAATCAATTCAAGTTTAGGTAGGTATTCTATTTTGGTGTCAGATAGCACGTTCATTAACTTTAAATTATCAGCCGTTGATCCCGGCTGTCATTTGTGTTACGGATAGTCAGAAGCCAATTAATCTGACTCCAGTCTTGCCATAAAGTACCGTGTTGCCCAGTTAATGGGTTGTGGAGGTCTGGTAGGCAGCCGTTCCACGAAAAATACTGGTATTCGGCTAAATCTGGTTTGACTGGAAGCCGACCCTAATATAGTCGGGAAAAGGCTAGGCAGATGACGATAGCAAGTTAATTAATTTTGGAGAAACCTACTTTTTACATGGAAGTAATTTTTGTGTTTATATTATATTCCTTACTACTAGAACGTTTTATTTCAAATTTTGCCACTGTTTTCTAATCGTCCACGATTATCCTAGAAAAACTAAAGGTAGGCACTATTTTTTTTTTTAAATGAGTATAGAATTGCTGCGCCCGCCCCTTACAAATTGGGATAAATGTTAAAAGAATATATACTTACCTGATGATGATGTAAAGGTTATAAAAATAAATTAAGATAGTAGATTAATGATTCTAGCATAATTATTTATAATAAGAAGCGCGATGAATGCTGAGGAGCTCGTGGCTAAATAATAACAGCCGCACGGGTTGATCTTTAAGGTTAAGCTACGCTTGCCAAGGTTGTTCTGTGGATGGGTGACCATCTTAATATACCGAGTTTCCTCCGTGCCTCGGAAAGCAGGTTAAGCCGTTGGTCCCGGCTGTCATTTGTAGATCTTTGGCAGTCGTTACGGATTGTCAGAAGCCATAAATCTGACTCCAGTCTTGCCAAGAAGTACCGTGTTACCCAGTTAATGGGTTGTGGAGGTCTGGTAGGCAGCCGCTCCACGTAAAACACTGGTATTCAGCTGAATCCGGTTTGACTGGAAGCCGACCCCAATATAGTTGGGAAAAGGCTAGGCAGATGATGAGAAGCGCGATGAATGCTGATGATTAAAAAAAAATCTTTTTGTAGTTATTAACTTCCTCCGAAGAACATCGATACATCGATAAGTAATTAAATTATCGTTTCCCTTAAATTTCATCTTTGTTTAATCCTAGCAAGTATTCAATTCGTCCTTGCTCTGATTAAATATTCAATGAGAACATTCACACTATCAATATCAGCAAGCTCTGACATCGATATTGTATCAATTCTCAGAAAAATCCGTTCCACGTACCACAATGTTTATTTAAATAAGTATTTCTATAAAAGGTATGATAATGTGTGAAACTCTAGGCACCACTTTATGATTTCCTGATACCAGAACTTGTATCTCTTCCATTGTAATACATAATCCACAATTCTAGGGATTTTCTACTCCCTGAAACACAACTTTCTGTGGGTCTAAAAAGGCCAATTTAGCAGAATCAGAAAGCACAACGCGCTACCCGTCACTGTCAAATTTTCCCAATCAACTTTGAACCTAATGGTATAGTGATAAAGATGAAAATCAAATTTTACAGAAAATGGAATTTGATAGTATTGGTATGATTAACATTATGATCCTTCTAAAGTGGCCTTTTTAGACTCGGAGATCTCTAAACAGTGTAACAATTCTTCTATTTTTTATGCAACATTTGCATTCGCCTATCAGTTTAAAAAAAAAAAATATGGAAATTTATTCATTTTTTACAGATTACTAAAGAGATGCGAATCCCAATATTGCTCAAAAAATTGTCAAAATTATTAGTCCTCAGGAAATTGTGTTTCTGTTCCAGTAATAAGATTATCCAAAAATTATCGTAAGATAGTTTAGTTTCTTTAGATCTTCTTTGGTGTCAGAATAGGTATTTTACTATTATTTTTAAAGAAATAACTCAAAAAAAGGCAACGTCGTCTCTGTTATAGTTACGATTACCTAAAAGTGATGAGTCGCTAACATCTATTTCAGTGAATTTATCACCTTCCGATTTGTTTTCTGCAATAGACATAGATATTAATATTAAGATAGTTATGACTTATTATATTTATGGAACGGAGTATATTGTTCCATAAACGGTCTATTATCCTGACTTCGTTACAAAACTCAAATTGCAGATGTAGGCAACACAGCTGCCAAAAGTGGAACTGGATAGTCCATATCTGCCGCATACCACAAGATAACTGAGCGAAAATAACAACGGATTGGGTCCCGAATATCAGCAACCGGCGACGCGGTAGACCCAAACGGAGATGGCGGGACGAGCTGGACTCCTACCTTAAGGATTGGACTCAGATAGCTAAGCACAGATTAAAGTGGAAAGAAGGAAGGGAGGCCTTTGCCCTGCAGTGGGACACCACGGGCTTATAATATTAATAATAATATGTTCATGGCTAAACATAATCTCAAAAAGAGAACAAAACAAGAAAAGGTTATAAAAAATTAAAAACCCGATTGCAAAAAGTCAACTTATAAGCAATGCACTGAAAAGACCGAAACAATTGCAATTTCTTTTTAATTTCTTTCATTTTGATACCCTAAACGAAAGGTCGACAGGTTTGGTTCAAAAAAAAAAAAAAACGATTTCATCATCATATCAGCCGATATACTTCCACTGATGGAGATAGGCCTCTCCCAAGATTTGGGAGACAAACGACTTACGACGCGATAAATCCGCCATTTTGATTGTTTTTTTTTTAATCTATCTAAGGACACTTACTTGGGTTTTTGAGACGAATCTAACGAAATCTTAACTTTCGAAATCTATCCAGCCGTTTGGAAGATACGAGGTAATAAAGAAATTTACAAAAATACATACAAGATACGCGCGAAAAACATAACACTTCCTTGGCAGTACGGTAAAAACAGCTGTTCAGTAAATTTTTGCTCACACAACCCGATAATATGTTACCTACATTTATTGAGTACTAGACAGCTGTTTTTTTTTTCTTTTCAAAATAATCACGTTGTATAGAGAAACATTCTGCATTACACCTCCAAAAAACAAACGAGTGACATTATACATAACGCGAATTGACATTTATCATTCATTAGTCAAGCCCCATTGCCTTCATTCATCACAAACTGGTGTAGATCCAGGCTAACAGGAACACAAAGGCATTATTATGGCGCGTAATGGCGTAAACCATATGAAAAAAATATAATACGTTGACGTAATCGGCTGTTGATAACAAAATCCATGTTAACGACGCATTATCCTTGAGTACATATTTGTTATATTATATTGTGGTGAGATTGAAATTGACCTACTGTTAGGTGAGTACTCACATGACGGGTATTAAGTACTTTGGGATATAGTTAATCTTGAGGAGGTACTATAATCTGATTCATAACCGACAGTCACTAGTTTTCATTACCGAGTCAAGTCGCGTTAAATCGCGTTAGTCGCCGAGTATGGTAGGCACAGATAAACTTGCAATAAAGTACATTGACCTTTCCTTAATATCCCTTCGTAAATACCCGAACAATAAAATTTATTAACCGTTTTTCGTATTAGAGAACGTAAAGGATAAAAGTCGATTAAGGTGCATGCGCCAGTGTAGCCCGCGAAATTCAAATATTTTTATGTTTTTTTGCAATTTGCCGGTCAGTGTGAAGCTGTATGTTGAACAAAAGTCGATTCGCGGCCGTAACGCGTATTTATCTAAATAATTATAACCACTTTAATCATCAATATAACCCTCTAAGTTCATGAAGCCCTATAGAATGACTTTTTCATGAAATAACCATTCTATAGGGCTTCATGAACTTCATTCACATCCACCTTAAGGACAGCTTTGTCTCTTTATTTCAGTTTTTGATATTAAGAAATTCCTACAAATGTGTGTGGGTGACCGTTATTGTGCATTTATCTGACGCCTACCATTGTGACTTTTTACCGAATCAAAGGTAAGTTACGGTGAAAAAGCCTGGTTTCTATTCGTACCAATTATAAAATCGTAGAATCACAGAATGGATGTTTTCAATGGACGTAAAAACTACCGAACAGATTATGTTCAAATTTAACATAAATAATTCTTTTACGTCAACTTTTAGGCTATAAATGCATGGGCATGGTATGTCTTTTATCATCAGCCTAGCATTTTCCCAACTATACTCAGATAAATACCAGTATTTTACGTGGAGCGGCTGCCTACCAGACCTCCAACACCCATCAACTAAGTAACACGGTACTCGTTGGCAAGACTGGTGTCAGATTTTCTGACTTCTGATTATCCGTAACGACTGCCGATGTTCTACAAATGACAACCGTGACCAACGGCTTTGTGTGCTTTCCGAGGCATGGAGGAGTTTCAGTATGATAAGACGATCGTATCCACAGACCAACCTCGGCAAGCGTTGCTTAACTCCGTTCGGATGTTATTATTTAGCCACGAGCTCCTCCCCTACCTATCCTATTGTATTATGTATGTATTTATCTATAATAGCACTTCGCCCGCAACTTCGTCCGCCCTGCTATTTTCTTAAGGTTTCCTAAGTTCTTCTAGCCTTTTTAATATAGCCCATGTTACTCAGGAATAAGGTATATTTCAAATGGTGAAAGAATTTTTGAAAACGGTCCAGTTTATTCGTTACAATAATACAAATCTTTTCTCTTTATAATATTACTAGCTTTTGCCCGCGACATGGTACGCGCATATTCCCGTTCCCGTGGAAATGTCGGGGAATCCTCTTTTAGTGCTCCCCTACACTCCACTCCACAAATTTCAGTTTCTTACGACCAGTAGTTTCGGCTATGCGCTGTCTGTCAGTCACTCAGTAACGGAAGATTTTTATATATGAGGGTAATATGTGTGGAAGTATTGATTTGCCGCAAATTCCAGCCCCGGCTACAACTATTTTTCTTAATATCATTAGAAGAAATAGGCACTAAAAAGTCTAAATTAAAAAACATTATACTGGATTGAAAACAGAACTAAAAAAAAAATAATTATAAAATAAGTTGTTTGAACAATGTTATATTAAGTAGTAAGTATATATATACATAAGGTGGTTTACTGTTATGTAAAAGAGCGCTTCTCGCCAACAAACGTAAAAGTTTGGCGAGTTTAGAATTAAGTGACACCTCTGTATTATTTTTCTTTAAATAAAATGTTAAAAAAAAAAATCTGTCAACGTCTCTTTGAAAAGTTCAGCTATTCTGATTTGGAGAAAATTATTTGCGTTTTTTTTTTTAATTTATTGAAGACTAAGAAGTAGCCTGTTGAGAAAGAGCCATTACTAAGAGCTGACCAGTTTAATAGACACAGCAAACAAACATATGATCGCCAACCTCTGTAATTTCAGTCACTTTTTCAAGAACCAGCATCAAATAGGTGACTATAATTCTATTCTGAAGATAGTAATTTCCTTCTTGAAAAATGTTCTATTACTTTTCCTTTCATTGGCTCGCGTTTGACACCTTGCACCTGGTGAAAAGCGATGATGTGATCGACGTTGGAGCTCGTTGGCCTATACACTCTGATCCACTGGTTGTAGCAATCAGGAATCACAGACTCCGGCAGGGAATTATCTATCACACTATTACCATCATCATCATTATCTGCCTAGTCTTTTCTCAACTATATTGGGGTCGGCTTCCAATCAAGCCGGATTCAGCTGAATACTAGTATTTTACGAGGAGCGGCTGCCTACCAGACCTCCACAACCCATTAACTGGGTAACACGGTACTTCATGGCAAGACTGGAGTCAGGCTTCTGACTATCCGTAACGACTGCCAAAGATCTACAAATGACAGCCGGGACCAACGACTTAACGTGCTTTCCGAGGCACGGAGGAAACTCGCTATGTTAAGATGGTCACCCATCCACAGACCAACCTTGGCAAGCGTTGCTTAATCTTGAAGATCGACCCGTACGGCTGTTATTATCTAGCCACGAGCTCTTCTACCATTCTTTCATCTATCACACTATTACCATTTTTAATTAAACTTGACATTAATTGTCTCGTTATTCGTATATAATTATGGTGTCAGATTTTTTTTCAGTTATATCTTCAGTACATACATTGGTACTGAAAGTATTCCAGAAAGAAGAAACAGTTTGACATTGTGGTACTTTGCATATTACGTTCATATACATTTGGATGCTGTTTTTGTAATATTTGTATTACTCCTTGAAGAACTTTATGACCTTCAGCCTCTGTTTGTCCATCTTTGGGTTAAAAATGCCCAAGTTTTCATGCAGTTATTGTTTCTTATCCTTGCAGGTATCTAAACCAGCTTTATATGTCTATTTGTTTCGGATTTACAGGCTTATTTATACAAAAACTAGCTATATGTCTAGTTTAAGTACTACTTATAAGATTTTACATACAATTTCTTTAAAGAAAATTTTATAGAACCCATTTATTCATTGGAAGAGAATGCCTATGTTCCTGTCAACCATCGTTTTTGATGCTCAAATTTGAATGAAGAATCTGCTTATCATTAGTTAAAATTTATGGTAATAATTTATATTTGAAGAAAGCTTACTTTAAGACTTTATGATGATCTACTTTTAGAAATAATTATGAATGAATAGCTGTATCTTTGGGGCCGTAAATACAACAATGATTTGAAAGGTGAATGGTAGAGCCGCTCTGAACAAACAAACCATACAACGCAAATAAGTCACCAAAACCAAATGATCTAAGTATATGAAAACAAATATAGAGACGAGGATAAACTCTGAAATATTAAATACAGAGTATCGTAGAGCCATTTTTAGTAGCAGTGCGTAATACCTAACCTAAATGTTATATAAACCAAGTCCATCAAATACGTATTACCTATAAAAATATGATTGAACGCTGCTGAACATTTAACTTACCTGATGACGACAAGCGGAGATCGATAACACACGTGCCGTGCTCAGTCGCCGGCAGGCAAGTAAAACAGAAGATAACAACAAAACAACAACAAAATAAACAATAAAACACACGAAAACAACAAGATCTCTTCTCAGTGTTTAACTGTCACTGAAGAATGAAGTACACGTTAACCATACACACAGAAATTCGGACAACCGGCGTTTTCCCGGCCAAAATAAAAACCAGAAAAACGTTAAAAACCAAAAAACAAAACTTCCTGAGGTAAATTAAACGTGCTTTTTTAATGTTTCGGTGAATAAATTGATTGTTTGGAACATAAAACACAGGTAGAATGTTGAATTTTAGTATTGCAACGAGATTTTTAGTATGATGAGCGCGCGTCGCACCACTGCATACATCGGCGGCGCGGCCAATACTGAACACGAACAGAACGTAGCCAGAGAAAAAACAAACTAGCTCGCACTGTGCCTCTTTGGACGCAGACGGAAAACTATGCCTGTCTCTGTCTAACACACTGTGTTCGAGAACAATTTTCCCGCTTAGCAACGTGTCGTTGCGGACTTCAGTGGTTGCCTTAGTCATCAGTGTCTACGACTGTAGTGTTCCCTATTATACTTACATCCCGATAAGTGCCTGTTTTATAAACACGGCACTCCTCGTACAGCCGGTACGCTCAATGTACTCACTGTCACATATGGCAAGGTCCATTTGTGTAGATTCTTGGTAGGTACTTATTTCAGGATTCTCTGATCCAGCTGTTAGAGGCTTTTCATCTTAGAGATTATGGATCAAAGGAGCATTCAGTACGATAGCAGTCTGTGACAACGAATGATTTCGTATGGTGAATCGATGATTCATAAATGTACAGATGTTCTCATGTTTTGATAATAATTTTCATTTTTCATTCATAAACTGAATTAAAGTTGAAACAAAGTCTTAATACGAATTTATTAAACAACACACCTGGCAAATTAAATTTTGATTAAGTAAAAATCTTTATACTGCGTACTGGTAATCAATCATACATGTTACATAACATCATGCTTGAGCTCTCGGAAGGTGTATAACGAAGTATTTGTTTCTTCACCCTGATATTTTAAGTCCCATGTAATTATAATGGATAGTGCCAACTATTAAGAACATTTATTCCTTATATAGTGTTTCATATAAACCTCGGAGGAGCTCGTAGCTAAATAATAACAGCCGCACGGGTCGATCTTGAAGGTTAAGCAACGTTTGCTAAGGTTGGTCTGTAGATGGGTGACCATATTAACATACAGAGTTTCCTCCGTGCCTCGGGAAGCACGTTAAGCCGTTGGTCCCGGCTGTCATTTGTAGATCTTTGGCAGTCGTTACGGATAGTCAGAAGCCAGTAAATCTGACTCCAGTCTTGCCAAGATGTACCGTGTTACCCAGTTAAAGGGTTGTGGAGGTCTGGTAGGCAGCCGCTCCACGTAAAACACTGGTATTCAGCTGAATCCGGTTTGACTGGAAGCCGACCCCAATGTAGTTGGGAAAAGGCTAGGCAGATGATGGAGTGTTTCATATAAACCTGCAAGTCCTCATCATCTTTCTGCTCTTATCCCATGTTACTTGGGGTCGGTGCAACACGTTTTTTTTCTTCCATTCTGTCCTATCAGCGGTCACGCTATCACTCTCATTTCTTTCATATCGATCCTCACACAATCCAGAAACCCTGGTCCTGGTTCTTGAAAATCTATACTAATATATGTATAAAGCTGAAGAGTTTGTTTGTTTATTTGTTTACTTGAACGCGCTAATCTCAGGAACTACTCGTCCGATTTGAAAAAAATATTTCAGTGTTAGATAGCCCATTTATCGAGGAAGGCTATAGGCTATAGGATATATATCATCACGCTAAGACCAATAGGAGCGGAGCAGTAATGAAAATTGTGACGCAGACGAAGTTGCGCGGGTCTACTAGTAATTAAATAAAAAGAAACTGAAAGAGTAATTTAATGTTTACTATAGAGATTGAAACCAGTCGCTCGGTGGTTATTTTTAAGAGCTATTCAAGTATGGTGACATCCAATTCATCATCAAATCAGCACACTGTTACGTCAGCATCATTCTCCTGTTCAAAAGTAGGTATCCCAATTTATGTGGCCGGATATTTAGATTTCTCGGTTCTCCCAATGCTGGACAAAAACACACACAACTTTTTGCGAACTAGCAAAGGACAGAATTGTTTGGATGGAAGAGTGTTGGGCCATTCTATTCGGTAGGAGCAGTGGTGGCCCGGAGAGCAGTGGTGCCCGAAGAGCAGTGGTGGCCCGGAGAGCAGTGGTGGCCCGGTGGTAATGGCTGCGACTTACGAATTGTAGGTCGTAGGTTCGAACCCAGGCAGGCGCTTTACTTTGTGTAAATTATTTCATCACCACTGCTCTCAAAACGGTGAAGGAAAACATCGTGATGAAAACGGCCTGTCCGGAGGCAGGTGACATCTACCAACCCGCACTGGGCCCGCGTTGTGGATTGCGGCCCACTCTTTCTCAATGAGAGGAGGCCTGTGTCCCAGCAGTGGGAACATTATAGGCTGATTATGCATATTATGCATTCGGTAGGAGTTGAACTCGTCCTGTAATCTTTGCTTTGGTCTGCCGTGATGTCATCTGGCATTTACCTAATGGAAACCAACTCCTTTATTCCTTCCATGTTATAGTCGTAATAGGTCATCTTTCACACAATCCATCCATCTTTCTATAGTGTTCCACTACTCTTATAACCATCCACATTAACGCGTATAAGTATAAACGCACATCTTATATTATATTAATTAGCTTTACTTGATCAAAATCACTAACAGTCAATCATTGAGTTGACTAAAGATAAAATTGAATAGGCATTCAGAATGGGTTTCTGAATGAATGTGTTAATATACTCAATTTCTTCAATTCCGTTTGACACGTTCTTTCACTGAGGTTTGGAAATCTAATACCTACTATTCATTACTTTGTTTGTATTCTTGGGTCTTCTTTGAAGTAATAAGATTACGTTTTGGTAACGTAACCTTGTTCAAAGAAAATTGTGGAAATCTTTTACCTTCTATTCAAGTCAAATAAAGGGTAAGCCGGCAATAATTGATGGCTTACGCTATTGTATCCGAAAATATATTAGACTAGCTTTTGTCAGCGGTTTCGTTTGCGTGTAAAGTATTTTGTCCCAAGGGATCTTTATACCTGAAATAATAGGATGGCGAATCATTGGCGGCGGAGCGGAAGAGAGTGTTAGACTCTTATTGACTAAAACCAATCCGTGTTCCTCCTGATGCCCTTTGCGTTCCAGGGTCGCGGTGACTCTTTTGAACCAATTACCAGGGTTGCGGTTATAGTCTATCTACATGTGTACCAAATTTTATTTAAAATCTGTTCAGCTGTTGTCAAAAGTCAATTCCGAATATTTTATCATCATTATTAGGGTTCCGTACCCAAAGGGTAACCAGCGAAACCCTATTACTGAGCCTCCGCTGTCCGTCCGTCCGTCCGTATGTCTGTCAGCGGGCTGTATCTCATGAACCGTAAGGCCACGGACACGAACACGAGCGGCGCGGCAGCGGTGGTGGCGGCGGCGGCGGCGGCACGGGCAGCGGCGCGGCACGCGTTGTGTTGTGTTATGCGAAGTTGTCTACCTATGACCATGTCACTGCAGACGCGCGGGCACCGCTCGGCGCATGCCGCTGAGTTCGTGTCCGCGGCCTCATAGATAGGCAGTTGAAATTTTCAAAGAGTGAGTAAAACAAGGATTAATAAAAATTAAATAAAATTGAAAGTAAAAGGAGGCGCTACAAGAAACATATTAAAAAAAAAATACTTTTGTTTACGTTAGAGTATACAGAATAAACTTAAATAAAAATATATGCTCCAAATCTACATGTCAACCCATTAAAAAAATGTTAAACTTAAAAAGTAAATATTTTTTACTGATTTCCAGGCAATTTTGTTTTGCAAAATGTATCACCTTTGGAGAATAAAAGAGTATGATAATTATACACCATTGTAACGTGTACATTGTCTAGAAAAAATTAATATATTACATGATTAGAAATATGCAATAAAACATAAGTAATTACGACATAATTACGGTGACACTTTCACGTTCTCACACACGAAAACACGGCTGACTTCAACTCGTTGTCACAACCACAGAGTAATGAAAAATGCACCGCACTTGGTTTCAGAGCCATCTATAATTCTTTCTGTGTATTAAAAAGACAGATAACGTATGAAAGAGCCATAGTCTAACCAGAAATTAATATTTCCGTACAGTCGCCATATTGGCACTGTAGTACCACTGACGTAAGTCCGTAAAAAAAATATTGGCACTACAGTACCAGACGTCGTACCAGTGGTTATGTGCAAGTCCGGCTTGCACTGGGCCAGTTATTTTTTATGTTAGGTTTATAAATGTCAATACTCGTCACATCCATGTGGAGTTTCACTACCAATTTAATAAATTTTACTGCGACCACCAGTGCTTTTGCCTTTTCGGCAGTTTCCTTAAGAACCCTCTTACGAGGGCAAGTGGTCTGAGGCAAAAGTTGACGATGATTTTAATGACGTATTGATTTAATGCAAATAACGTCATCGGTCTACTAAACTAGACTAAACCACTTGATGCATTGGACATTTTAAAAAATTGTACTCAATTTATTGATAGATCGTTCCACCAATTCGCACCAATCACAAGGTGCATAATAAAAATGCTGTAAGGTTGATGAGCGTCTCTACTCTGTGGTCTCTACCATCGAATTCCTAATTATAAAATAGAATGGGAATTAATTTTAAAAAATATTTACTTTTATACTTAATTAAAACTATGTCTCTGCTTTTGGCTGTCTCTCACATAGGATGCTGTTGGGACTGCCATGGCGTTGTAGTGCTTCAGGAATGTTCGCAGAGACTCGCTTAGATGGTTTCCATGTCATCATGTGAAAAAAGCTCATAACTACAGCACTTGCACGGTAGGGACAACGGCATCCTGAAAATGATTGGTGTCAGACTGGACTGTCCCTTTCAGGGACACTGGGTGGGTATAGTCATAGGTATATATAATACTAACCTACTTACGTAAGCACCATTGTTACTAACACCAAAATACTACTAAATGGACATAGTAAAGAGTATTCTATTCTAAATTATGGGCTGTAGTCTGAAAATAAAGGTTTATTTTAATTTTTATTTAGTGCAACGAAATGAGTTGAAGATTTTCCATTATTTCCACGTGTTGCCTTCTCCGACTGAAGATTTTCCATTATTTCCACGTGTTGCCTTCTCCGACCAATCTTAGTGAAAACTTGGCGGTGTAAGCATGAAGTAGACTGCAGTGCGATTCTGTAAACATGTCGAAGTGAAAACTTAGGCGAAGTGAACGACAAGTGAGCTGTCAAACCATACAAACAAGATAGAAAGACAGCTCACTTGGCGTGCACTCCACCTGCGTGGTCACGGTGAAATGTCGACTGTCGAGAATCGACCCACAGAATCGCCCGGCAGAATCGACCGGCGGAATCGAACGGCAGAAAGACCGGCAGAATTGACCAGCAGAATCGACCGGCAGAGTCAACCCGCAGAATCGACTGGCAGAATTGACCGGCAGAATCGACTGGCATAATCGACCGGCAGAATCGACCGGCAGAAGCGACCGGCAGAAACAACCCGCAGAATCGACCGTCAGAATCAACCGGCAGAATCGACCGACAGAATCGACCCGCAGAATCGTTCGGCAGAATCAACCGGCAGAATCGATCGGCAAAATCGACCGGCAGAATCGACCGGTAGAATCGACCGGCAGAATCGCACTGCAGGTATCAAAAAGCAATAAAACGTAGCGCAGATGTAACTGAATGATAGAAATATTACCTGTGGAAGAATAGGACCGCATTTTTTTTTTAATGAGAAATCATCAAATGACTCCCTCCACTCTGGGCGGCGTGAAAGGGAGTGTCAGACTCTTACTGACTAAAACCCATCCGTGTTCCTACCAATGCCCTTTGCGTTCCAGAGCAGCGGTGGCTCTTTCGAACAAAATCCGCAATAATAATAGGATCACTGCGCTAACTCCGAACAAATTAAAAAAAAAAAAGATAATAGAGATTAAATATTTGATCAATTCTTATTAAATTTTCACTTTGAGATGTTAACAAAATCAGTTGAGATAGTGGTCAAACGCGTACCTATCAATAGTACAAAAAAAATCGCACTGTTGGTTAAAAGGGCGCTATAGCGTAGCGTCGATGTGACTGAATGATATAAATATTGCCTATGGAAGAATAGGACCGATGATCTAACTGTGAACAGGCTCCTTCGGGGTAAGCTCGCTTCATCGTAGATCTCTGACCTAGACTAGAGTCAAAAACAAACCCATCTCAAATAAAAAAAAAATACGAACTATAAACAAATTTGGAAAAAAAGCAATAGAGAATAGTGATGAAATATTTTATTAATTCTGTGCCTAGTTCTTAGTTCACAATTCAAAGGTTGAAGTTTCTTATGAAAACATCTGCATAATAAAGGTTGTTGACAGTATAACGAGAGACTATGATGTTTGTGGTGATGGCATTTGATTATTTTAACACGTGTTTACAAATGTGAGTCATGCTCTATTGACACGGTCAGCATACGAAAAATTAAAAGGAGACTAGCATGTCATATCAATTTTATTACGCCGTACTAAACTGTGTCTTGTCACTGTGTGAATTAAAGTATTGTAAAAATATTTTGTATCCTTGTTCCACTCGATTTCTGCTTCCTTTTTTTATATAAGGAGTATTTGGCCTTCATTTTATTAAAATACTAGCGGACGTCACGCGGTTTCACCCGCGTAGTTCCTGTTCCCGTGGAAGTACGGAGATAAAATATAGCCTATGTTACTCGCTGATAATGTAGCTATCCATTGCTGAAGAGAATTTTTCAAATCGGTCGACTAGTTTTTACGTTTATTCGTTACATATTAAAAAAAAGTACAGAAATACAAGACTTTTCTCTTTATAATATCAGTATAGAAGTAAGCATGCCTTGCCACCATTAACAGTACAGTACAGTTTTTCAACCATAATAAAGTAAAATAAAATAAATATAGATAATTCAAAACTGTCTCTTGTTGACTAATTGTCATTCTATTCTATCAGCAGTAATCATCAGCCTAGCCTTTTCCCAACCATATTGGGGTCGGCTTCCAGTCAAGCCGGATTTAGCTGAATACCAGTATTTTACGAGGAGCGGCTGCCTACCAGACCTCCACAATCCATTAACTGGGTAACACGGTACTTCATGACAAGACTGGAGTCAGATTTACTGGCTTCTGACTATCCGTAACGACTGCTAAAGATCTACAAATGACAGCCGGGACCAACGGCTTTCTATCAGCAGTAATGACTATTGAAAATTAAGGCATTGATATATCAATGGCGTATGTTAATCTCATGCATATTGGACTTTTGGCAATCATTACCGCTCATAGAATGTCACTTTTTCTAGGACCTAGACACTTTTCCCCTCACCTACCATTAGATAGAGGTTATAATCATCATCATCATATCAGCCGAAAGACGTCCACTGCTGGACATGGGCCTCCCCCAAGTGTCGCCACAACAGCGGTCCTGTTTGTCTCGCATCTATTGGTTACCCGCGACCCTCACCAGGTCATCGGTCCACCTTGTGGGAGGCCTTCCAACTCTGCATTTTCCGGTACGCGGTCGCCACTTCATAACTTTTCGGCCCCATCGACCATTTGTTCTGCGAGCAATGTGCCCTGCCCACTGCCACTACAGTTTGGCGATTCTAGAGGTTATAATAATAATAGGTGATTCAGCAAGCTCCTGCAGCTAAAATAATGCACTAAAATTGCCTTAATTGGCAAATAGCGAATAATAGCTGGTTGCGGTTTAGAAGTCCTTGGGAAACCGCTCACCGGCCTTACACAGATCACGAACTATTGTATTTAGGATGGAGCCATGAAATACGCGGAGATGCAGTCTGAAGCAATGCGGCACTATATTTAAGGCGCAAACCCACCGCGACGCATGCTTAACTGCGTGGATTCATGTGTTTGACAATACGTGGGTCTACGTTTCCACTGCAGTACACGGCTCCGTCCCACAAGGCGTATCTTAAAACTTTGCTTCAATATCGTTTTGACATAGTCGTAGTTTAATATTCGTATATGCGGTGTACCGCATGCAAAGCATGCATGGTCAAAAGCGTTGAGCTATGTTAGCGCCAAATTCGAGCAAGCCACGCGCGTACCAATGTCTTGTTCGTGGGTTGCAGTGGACACAATCACATACATTTTCTTGCAAACCGAAGCTAACACACGTGCCTAGCCTAGCCTTTTTGTGCGCCGCGGTGGGTTTGCGCCTTTATTCGAAACTCATGTCATGACATTAGTCAACCAAAATACCACGTTTATGACCACGTTTTAAAAACCTGAGAGCCGAGTTTTAATTTGTCAATGTTTTTATTCACAGTTTTGGAATAATTAAGACGCGGTGGAGCATACGGTGGTGGTGGGTCTGCCCAGCTAGGGCGGAGCACCACTGTGTCCTCATCGAGGCGATCGGCGGCGGCGATCTCTCACGCCCGGCCCTGGTTCAAGCCATGGTCTGGAGCGAGGAGACATGGAAAGCGGTCACCTCCTTCTGCGAAGCAGTTATGCTAGCAAAGCAGGAAGCCGAACGCGTGAGAGAGAGAGAGAGAAACCTCACGCCCCGGCCGCCGCAATAGAAGAAGACGCCCCGGGCGTCGGGAGTCGCAGCCGTCGCAGGGCGATTCTCGGCCACCATAGGCGGCGCTCGGCCTGCGGACGGGGTGCATTGGGTGGCTCGCCGTCTTATCAGAACTAGGCCCGGGTCGCTGTGTTCCACGCGCGCCTCAAAGAGCTGTCAGCATAGAAGACGGGACCCGCTAGGGCAAGTGCCTGCTGGGGCTGCGGATTTTGTTCGAAAGAGGCACCGTAGCCCTGGAACGCAAAGGGCACTAGGAGGAACACGGATGGGTTTTAGTCAGTAAGAGTCTGACACTCCCTCCTGCTTCACCCAGAGCGGGAGGAGTCATTTGATGATTTCCCATCCTTAAAAAAAAAAATATCTGCAACGGTCGTCACGGATCACCAAAACCCAAAAAATCTGACACCAGTGTTGCCATGACAACCCAGTAACTGAGTTCTGGAGGTCTGATTAGACCTCAGCTGCACATGCTTAAACTGGAAGCAGAACCAAACTTAGTTGGGAAAAGGCTAGATAGATTTATAGAGGTATGCGGAACAGACAACAGAGGTAAAGTCCTGCAATTCTCCATTGAAAAGGGAGAATCCTACGACCAGATGGTTGTTGTGTCTGGTGGGCAACTGCCCTATAGTTGATATTCTGACTATTGTATATGTTTAAATCGCACGGAGAACAGATCAGGCGTTGGGAATTGCGGTTCTTTTTGTTGTGATGTAGATTTTACTGTGATGGTTATTATTATGGCAGTAGGTATTGATGCCGCTACAGATTGTTTTCCCGCAATATATTGATAGAAGACAAATACCGCTTCGACTAAATAACTTCTGGCTGATTACCATGGCATCAAAAAAACGAACAAAAACGCCTAATGTATAAAGCGGCACTTTATTCTCATGGCCCCACCATCGTAGCATAGCTGCATACTCAGTACAACTCTAGACATAGTGAAAAACCTTAGCTATTCAGTTAGTCTAGGAAGTTAGAATTCCTTTGTTTACCGCTTGTTCTGCGCTCCAAACGCTTAAACGTTTATCGTGGTAAACACTAGTATTTTCTTTTACACTAATAGGATTTTGTTGTGCCAGAATAATTTGCTTTTGGGCTGGAAATCGTTTTGTGCTTTGTAGAGCATTGATTTACTAGGTATTAGTGATTTTTAATTGTCTACAATGGTAACTTTAAATCACTAGAAGCGTTTTAGTCTAAAAAGTAATCGGGAACACACTTTCACTAGGCTGAAAATGAGAAAAAAAAACAGTTTTCTCCAACATTTTGTCAAGATACCTATGCGAACCTCAAACTGAACAGCTGTTTTTCTTTTTCTTCTTGATATTAAGCGAGTGTGGTTAACGCCGGTTTGAGCTGCAGAGGTTTTTTTTCCATTTAATTATTTAACACGTCATTTGGCACCAATGTCATCTATTCTAATGTTGCGGAAAATGTGATATTGATTGGTTTTTAACTCTTCGTGTGCGAGTCCGACTCGCACTTGGTGGTTGTACAATTAAAAACATAAATTCCCCTTTTTCCGATAAGGTAACAATAAAAATACTGCGTCAAAAATAAATTAGAAAAAGTTCCTAGAATAAATGTCATTGCAACAAGTTTTTCCGAGAAGTATTGCATTGCAAATGCAGTTGATTCCAGGTAGCATAAAATAAATTATACCTGGCCGTCTCTTGTATTCATATTCTATTTCCTGTGAAAATGTTATCAACTACAAAATTTTGATATTACCTCCATATTTACAACCATTCTGTTTGCTCACCTAACATATTTGTTAGCTTACTTTAGTTAGATAATAAAAGAACCAGAAAAACAGTATTTACTTCGCTCAAACACGTCATTTCTAAAACACAAGAATAAAGCTAGTTTCTTTTATTTTTTCTGAATCACTGAACATAGAAAACTGTCGGAAACTTGACACAATTCAACTTGTATTGTCGCAAATTCACCCCACTTCGGAGCGCCTGTCCAATTTGTAATAGCAATGATCATTCACTCGTCGACAAGCTGTTTGCTATAAAACGTGGATATTGTTAGGAAAACGTTTGGAAGATTTTTTTATTTGTTCGTGTTTAGTTTCAAGGACGGATTATCACGCTATTTTTGTTTACGGAGTGAACTAAAATTTGAAATTTTTCATTCTGAGCAATTGTCGTGTTTTCGTTGTGCTTTTGCATTCTGTCAGGTTGTACTTTCATAAGAAGTTAGATATAGGTCACTCATTTGGATCTGTCTGTGTTAAGTATAATTTATAAAAAAAAAAAAGTGTGTAGTAGTCTTCCTTGCAACAGGAATAAATACAAGCTACATACAAATGCCGTGGATGATGCTTAAAATGCGATTTTGTACTATCCCTAACCTTATCTTGTCTATACATTCATATGACGGCCGTTATGATAATTTAGAAAAGTACTCTCACACACGGAAGAACCATAAACACAGCATCAGCCTCATTGGATCAATCCCCATCCAATTCACCACTATTCCTCCAAAACCGTACAGCTTTTAATTTATTAGCGGCACGCGCTAAAATCAAAAGCAATATACATAATGAATAGATACTAAGCGATACAAACATGGTACATTAGGGTAACATTAACCACAGAGCCATGAGAGCCAATCAAAATGGTTTACAATATACAGCCTGATAAATATTTAATAGATTTGAGCTGAACTGTTATATTACCAGGCAAACTTTATGAATTTCGTCAGGCGCGTATTTGGTACTAGATTTTTTAATAAAGGATGTTTCCTAGATAACTGGTTGGTGCCTGGTTGACTAGTAGAGATTGCTTTAGGCATTAATTAGTCTGCCTTTGTACGCGTGTGATGCTTGAAGTTTTAATAAATAAATAAATATAAATATCATAATTATGTTCTTTCGTTCAGTCCATCCAAAGGTTGTCTGTAAGACATTGCCCTGTGCGTTAAGACCGCCCATTGTATAATGAGCGGTCTTAACGTACAGGGCAATGTCTAAAAAACAAGTATATACTTCTTTTTATAAGCGTTTTTTCTGTGCTTGTTACAATCAAGTATAGGTACTCAAAATAAATAAATAATTCTATATGATCCGTCAATAAGACTGACAAAAAAATAACACACAAGGCATGAATTTGTTGCTCTAACAAATTTATAAAAAAATAAATTGATAACGCATAAGGGTTCAGGCAGGAGTGGGGGCTTGATCTGTCACTGTTAGGTAAAATATGTACAAAGTCGTGACGTCATGCGAAATTTAAAAAAGTAATTACACTGGTGTTCTCGCAACTTTCTCGCAGAAGTAGAACAAATTTTGTTTGGCTTATACACCATCAAATCAAATATAAACTATTTATTAAGGTCGGTGGCACGTTACAAAATGTGATCTCTATGGAGAAGAACGAGCAAGAAACTCCACAGTTTTTTATTTAAATCAATAGTTAGTTACAAAACAAAGGAAATAATTATACTTTTTAGAACAAAAAGATTGAATCTATACAAAGCTAAGATAGTGTTACCATCCTCAGTGGGGTCAATAATTAAATTTCAAATATTAATAAAAGTTTTCACGCCCTAGCGGTTGTGGAACTGACTGCCCATTAAACCCAATTTAGAACGAACGAAAAAGAGCTTATACGCGCTTAGCAAGACGCATACCAAAAAAAAAACAACAAAATTAAATTTTTATTAAAGTTGGGAAATTCAGGGGCCTAAGTCCGTCCCAACGAAAAAGCTAGTGAAATAACGCAGAAGCTAACACAAACGCTGCGGCTGGCTGATCGAAAACTGCGGTCCGGTGTACACGAGCGGAATTACCCACAAATGAACGCACGCGGCCGTATTAGCATGCGCTGCTTTGTAACGTTACGTCTAGTTAACAATGCTTTACCGCCTCTGTGAGTGCAGAAATGTAACAAGAAGGCAGACGAAACCAAAGCGTTGATGTCCAAACGGTTCAACTTACTTGGTTTCAAACTAACTTGGGTTTAATTTGTTTTCGAATGTCGTTTTTGCTGTTTTTGTAAGCAAGACGTATAGTTTACTTTTTTTTTGTAATTTTGTCAGTGGACCTTTTGCTGAAAAAAAAAATACGTAGGTATAATAAGTAGGTACAATTGGCTAGATAATAACAGATGCACGGGTCGATCTGCAAGGTCAAGCAACGTTTGCCAACGTTGGTCTGTGGATGGGTGACCATTATAACATACCGATTTTCCTCCGTGCCTCGGAAATCACGTAAAGCCGTTGGTCCCGGCTGTAAATTGTAGATCTTTAGCAGTCGTTACGGATAGTCAGAAGCCAGTAAATCTGACTTCAGTCTTGCCATGAAGTACCGTGTTACCCAGTTAATGGGTTGTGTAGGTCTGGTTGACAGCCGCTCCTCGTAAAATACTGGTATTCAGCAAAATCCGGCTTGACTGGAAGCCGACCCCAATATGGTTGGGAAAAGGCTAGGCAGATGATGATGACGTATAGTTTACCTATAGGATTTTTTTTTCTATTTCTCTTGATCAGGCTTTCTGAAAAGCTACGTTTGATAAAATAATAAGTCAGTTTCCTATTTTTTTAATGACCTTGTGTTGCAAGTCCAGCGTTCGTTTTGCTTAGATTTAAAATATCCCCACGTAAATCAAGCTTTAAATTACTATTTAATCCTCTGGTTTTGCCTGCAGGCGGCCAAAACAAACAAGCAACAGACTAGTTTATCTGCGACGGAACTCATTCACATTAATTTGCAAAGTTAAGGTGTATCACGGAAGCAACCTTCAGCTAGGGGTGTGAGGTCGCATCTGTTTATTTTTTTTAAAACTACGGAAAATAAATAACCGCTCAACTGTTGGCGGCGATATTGTGCGTTATCGCGAATATGTGGGGCCAAGTTTGGCTGGTTTCTGGTTACGCTACAATGGCGATATCACGTCCGTTACGTACGTTACGTAAATTAAATAGGAACGGTTGTTAAATTGGCAAACAGGATTTTGTAGATTTATTAAAATAGTAATTCTAAAAAATGTGAAAATATCTCTTTCTCTCTTAGACTCTGTGCAAGTTAGAGTGAGATAGCAAAAAAAAACTGATGGCAGGGACAACGAAAGAAACTACAGATGTTTTGGACATTTTGGACTGAGGCTGGTGCGAATGACTAATCAAAGCTTTTGCTAGTCTTCTTTTTCTTCCACCTGGCGTTAATCCCGGCTATTGCCAGGGTCCGCCTTCCGACCTTCCACCACTTCGCCCGATCTTCAACATCCCTTTCAGTGAGTCCATTGCCTCTCATGTCGGACTTGACGACGTCCAGCCAGCGCTTGCGAGGGCGACCACGCGACCTGACCCCAAGGACAGCCATATTCATGCATTTCCGACCAACGTACTCGATAGGGCGGCGCATGATGCGGCCATACCATCGCAGACGAAATTCTTGCAGTTTTTCCCCCACGTCACGGACACCAACACTACCTCGGATGAATGAATTGCGTATGCGATCGGATCGCGTTACGTCACTCATTCACCTCAGCATCTTCATCACCGTGACGCGAAGCTCCTGGTGTGTCTGCTGTTGGCCAACATTCGCCGCCGTACTTACAGGAAGACAGGCCGTATGATGCATTTATATATCTGCCCCTTGAGCTTCGGAGGCATTTTGCGGTCGCATACAACGCCGGTTACCTCGCGCCAGTTCGCCCAAGCCGCGCCTATACGCTAGTATTCGTCAATAATAATTGTTTTAGTGTTTTAAATAATACATACACTCGATTGCCAAGTCGTGAAAAATTATAATTAGTTGATAAAAAAGTGGCTTTTCTTTATAATTTTGACTGAACATCTTTCATCTTCATTTCATTGTAAGTGCTAAAAACATTTTACTTGGTTCTATTAGTTTTCAGGAAAGAGCTAGCCAATCTATGCCCTTCCTAAACATCTCTTATTGGCAAAAGTTAGGCGTGAGCTCGTGAGTTGTACCTAAACGTGACAAGTTAATTATGCAAAAATCCTTTGTTAGTTACAATTTACTCATCAACAACTTCTGATTACTGTCAGCCCTACCGACTACATAGTTTGACGTACACCATTCTGTTAATATTTACACGCAGGGATGCCATAACGTGTTTCATTAAAGCTGCCAGTGACACATTTAATGACCTTCCGCGTGGACTTTGTTGCCTGATAGTTAGTTAAGTTTTGTCTTTTGAAAACCCTGCAGTGGAGGGTTATTCGTGTCCTTGATTAAAATAGTGATTACCTGACTTCCTACTATAAAGTGTCATTGCCATCATGTTTGCTTTGTGTTTGAGGGATGATGCTAATCGTCGTGTATAGTTCTGTCTCTCTCTCAAAAGTAAATCTCGTAATTGACGCGTCATAGGTAGGTGGGGGGAGGACTGAGCAGGGTTTAGACTGGATGTGAATGTGACTGTCTATTGTTGCTCGATTTGCTTGATACACTACATTACGTGCTGGTACACTGAGGCATGTTTCTCGTATGCTTGTTATACTCGTACCTTTGTAGCAGAGAAAATTATATCACAAATAAGGGCCTCTTTAATCACCTTATCGTACAGCAGGAGTATAACCAGCTATACTCCTGCAGTACGATAAGGGATAAGGATACCTTTTAGTCTGGTTGGCCCATCCTACCGTCTACTGTAATGCTATTCTATTTTTTTCTTTGATAGTGCTTCACAGACTTTTTTAAATAGTGAGCAAGATGTTGTAGGAATGGTCGAAGTGGAGACAATTGGGAAAGACATATGACCAGCGATGAACGTCTTTCGGTTTAAATCATGATTATATTGACTGCAAAATTAATACTAAATTGACGAGTTTAGTATCTGAATATAGTTTTACTCGGGTTTTTGTTCACGGAAATCAAATAGGCAGATAGCGATGTAAAACTGTATGGGACAAACAGTCAGCCAATTTGCACACTTAAATTGAAGAAAGATCAAATAGCTTGACGCAACAGAGCACATTCTCAAGATAGCTTAACCACATCCTACCAGAAATCAGCTACCTACCCACCTAGTCTATTCTTAGCAGAGCGTCATACGACGGAAATTGCATACATACATACATATGGGAGAATATAGATTAACACTCAAGGCTGTCATTTGCACGGTGCACGCTTCGTACCCATTTACCTAGAGCAGTGGTTCCGAACCTTTGGATAATTACCCCGCGGGGGTAAATCAGCTATTTTCAAAATCAAAAGTCGTTTATTGGCTATATATTAAATATATTAAAGGCTGAGAGCCAGCACTTTTTTAACATCAACTTTTACAAGAGACAGTCCCCTAAAACGCCCGCCCGTCACCACTTCCTAATGTTTCAGCTGTGGAGAGGAAGTGGCCAACAAACTCCCCAGCGGCACATCTGTCTGTTACGTTTTAAGTTAGGGTAACAAAAAACCTAGGTTTTTCAACTCTGGTTACATTGAAAAAAAAAGGCCAGTATGCAACATGACTTAAGATGCGCTTTAAGCGAAACTAAACTAACCATATAAAACTAGCGATTGTAAAACAATACCAACCATCACGCTTACTTTTTTTATTAAATTCACTGCTCATATATTATAAAATGCACTGAAATAGTAAGACTGGTGTACAATTTGTCATTAACAAAGATATTTGTATCTGCTTGTATTTTATTTTTGTAAGTACTTATTCACAACATCTTAAGGTCGGGGTAAAATCTGTTGTTTTTAAACAGTTCATAGGGGTAACAATTACGAAAAGGTTTGGAACCACTGACCTAGAGTAGGTATAGCAATATGCAGTGACTTTCAAATTGACACTTCTATTGTGAAAATAGATTGGAAAGTAGCTCTATACCTGTGAGTAGAATTTCTAAGTAGTCGTTAAGTGGAATATGTTCAGCAGTAGTTGACAGGATAAAAGAGAAATCGTTCTGAAAGATCTAAAAATCTAAATGTAATCCCTCTATCGCCGGAGAAGCTCATGGCTAAAGAATTACAGCCGCAAGGATCGATCTTCAAGGTTATGCAATGCTTGGCAAGGTTGTCTGTGAATGGTTGACCATCTTAACATACCAAGTTTCCTCCGTGCCTCGAAAAGCACGTTGAGCCGTTGGCTGAGATTTGTAGATCATTGGTAGTCTTTACTGCATGTCAGAAGCCAGTAAATCTGACTGGAGCCTTGCCAAGAAGTACCATATTACCCCGTGTAGTTGCTGGGTTATGGAGGCCAGAAAACAGCCACTCCATGTAAAATACTGGTATTCAGCTGATTCCAGTTTGACTGTAAGTCGACCCCAATAGACATAGTTACGAAAAGGCTAGGCAGATGATGAATCTCTCTATCGCCGAGTGTTATTTTCTGAACACAAATAAAAACTTTAGGATATCCTAAGTGAGCAAAGCGTTGGGAAAAATTTACTTGATTATTTACTACAACATACTTCAATATTAGACTTTACAGGTTTTGTAAAAGCCTTTATTTAGTCAGAAACGAGGACTAGAAATTTAAATAATTCCAAAAACACCTTTATTCTGCCACTACATCAGATCCTCCGGACATTAATTTCGCACAGAACCAACCACGGAACAAGGGTATGCTGGCAACATTCCAACCTAATATATGCTGTTGTGGTTGGCAACATCGTGTTAGTGTTAACCAGCTCGAATAATGGTCTTAGCCCATTTACCTCTGAACATTTGGGTCGAAAGTGCAAGCTGTACCAAAACACAGGCTTCATGATTTGTTCCTTATTTTTTTCTTATAAATGGCTTATTATAAATTATAAACACAGTGCTTTGCTCCAAAACCCAAATCGCCAACGTCACCCAAGCAGCCAAGTGCCGGACACGTTTGTCATATTTATATCTAACGATTTTAGGGCTAATGCAACCACAATGTCAGAAAATATCCGAAGGCATCGCAGCAGAACCAGGCGGGACGAGGACGAAGAATGAAGCAACAAAGGGAGGCCATTGCCCTGCAGTAGGACAGAATAGCCCAAAAAAAAAAAAATGTTATAAGAATCTAGTTTTATATAGCATCTGTGCTGTGTTGCCATTTTAAATTATTGAGACTATTTAGGCGTTCAAAATTCTCACACTATTCTTTTATTCAGAATTATAGATAATTTTAGAATGATCACTGTATGTCATACACGATACAGCTACGTTATTCAAACCCACATTTTTTATTCTTAAGTTTTAGGGTATTTTATTACAAATAGTCACCTGAAATACATCTATACTAATATATAAAGCTGAAGAGTTTGTTTGTTTGCTTGAACGCGCTAATCTCAAGAAATACTGGTCCGATTTGAAAAAATCTTTCAGTGTTAGATAGGTCATTTATCGAGGAAGGCCTACAGGCCTTAGGCTATATATAATCACGCTAAGACTAATAGGAGCGGAGCAGTCATGAAAATTGTGACGCAAACGAAGTTGCGCGGGTCAACTAGTTAAAAACAAAATTGATACCTGAGTTACGAAGATGAATTTCCGTTATCTCCAAATATACGTTCACTGCGAAACTTCTAATTTATACCATTAAATTTATGGGGTGAGGCCATCGAGAAGTACGGGGCACCGCTTGCCGTCTTAATCGATATTTCTAAGGCTTTCGACGGGGTCTGGCACGAATGTCTAATGGTAAGCTTCCTTCCTTCTGTCTACAATTGGACTGAAAAATTGGATTGCAGACTTCCTGAGAGATCAGTCCATTCGAGTGGTTTTTAATAACTGTGCGTTTGGTCAATTGAACATTAATGCCGGGGTCCCTCAGGGGTCTACTCTCGGCTACGTTGTTCTAAGTGCACATTTATGATAAAGCCGGTACCTTTGTGCATGCAGACGTCATACCGAGACAGGCTTGCAAGTAAAACTAAACGTCAGTCAAGCCGAGAGGCCGAGGACGAATGCGTCAACAGCGTTATGTGGTTTGCCGCTGTCAACGACAGGGAGAGAAACTCGGTCTTTGTGTCCATTTATACTGTGTATGCTATTCTGAATTTTGATGTCGGACCTTTTATATAATAATTTATTTATTTATCAGACAGCAAAAGCTCCACTGACAAAATCACAAAAAATACGTAGGTATAATAAGTAGGTACTTTTGGATAGATAATAACAGCCGCACGGGTCGATCTTCAAGGTTAAGCAACGCTTGCCAAGGTTGGTCTGTGGATGGGTGACTATCTTAACATACCGAGTTTCCTCCGTGCCTCGGAAAGCACGTTAAGCCGTTGGTCCCGGCTGTCATTTGTAGATCTTTGGCAGTCGTTACGGACAGTCAGAAGCCAGTAAAGTAAATCTGACTCCAGTCTTGCCATGAATTACGGTGTTTCCCAGTTTATGGGTTCTGGAGTTCTGGTAGGCAGCCGCTCCTCGTAAAATATTGGTATTCAGCTAAATCCGGCTTGAACTGGAAGCCGACCTCAAAATAGTTGGGAAAAGACTAGGCAGATGATCAATAAGTAGGTACGTAAGTGATGTTGGTAACAATATATCCTATAAACCCACGTTAGTATTTATATACTAGGATTTTAGGAACAATGTGGCTGGTTAGTACTTTTACACTGCAACAGAAACTTAAACAGATGTTGTTTTGATGCGACACCCCATTATGGTGCTCTCACCAAACCTGTCAGCTATCACCTTCAGGTGGCTGTTCCGCTGTTGCCACTGCCACGCAACCTGGCGAGCAGAGTCGCACTTTTCTTCCATACGATAGCTGAGAAACTGTAGACCCAGGCTATTATACATATAAATATAAAAGAAATTTTCAGTCATTTCGCCTGGAAAATTTTACAAGAATTTTTAAGAATTGATATTTGATTGACTCATTTTCAATTAAATTTGCTGTTATATAAATTAGATTAGGGAATATTTCTTACTTTATATCCCAATTTTTTTGTTAAATACACTATAGTTTTATGGTAGCGCCGCGAAGTTTAATTCATCGGGTTTTGCAAAAAACTAACTAAACTAATTTACACACCATGAAATAGTATTTATTTATTTAAACTTCATGTACAATAGTGGTACATAGGCGGACTTAATGCAACAAGGCATTCTCTACCAGTCAACATTGGGTTAAAAAGAAACACACTGTGGTAGGTGTACAGCAAATAAATAAAACACAAAATAGAATATTTTATTTTATATAGTGTAAGTATAAGCAGTTTCGGCAAATATCATCCATTTTGTTTAAAAAGCCATACACACCCAAACAACAGACTACCTCTAGGTACTGTAAACATGAAAACAAAAATGCATTTTCACTGTGCCAAAACAAGTTAGCATTATTTATACTGTTTTGTACTGCCATAAATATGCTTTGCAGCCTTTCAGCGATGCAGGGGAAACGACCATTATTGCAACAATTATGGCGTTGCCAGTTTTGTGGTGAGCTAAAAATATTTGAACGGCAATTCTGACCTGTTGATTTTTGATGGAGGTTTTTGACTTTTAATGGATTTGAAACGGTAAAATATTTTTTTTTGGGATTTTAAATGTTAACAACATTACATTCATTGACGACGAACGATTAACGATGTAGTTATCAGATCTACCCTACCTATGCCTAATAAAATTGAAGGTAAAATCTTTCTGACTTCTCTTGGCTTAATTTCGAAACCTTCTTAATTATTTTAAACGAATTCTTATTGTACTAGGAACTTTGATTTCATAATAATTTGGTGGGATCTCGTTGCGAAATTTGTTTAAAAGAGTCACCGTGGCCCTGTACCCCTATTCTGTAACAACATTTTCGTATCTCGACAGCGAATTCCGAGGTGAGTATCAAATTACGTCAAACGTAAGATCTTTATGTTGTGTGTAATAAAGCACACTTTGTGAAGTTTGTCACTCAGGTGAAGCTGCATATCGAAATTGTTATAATTTACAAAATAGACTAGCTGGAACGTAAAGGGCATTAGGCGGAACACGAATGGGTTTAAGTAAGAGTCTGACACTCCTTTCCGCTCCGTCCAGAACGGAAGAAACCATTTGATGATTTACAATTTCAGACGTAGGTGAACTGGCGAAATGTTTATCAACAGGTACTGGGTCTGAAAGCTTTGTAATTGTCGAAGGAAAATATAGAACAATATTAAAATAATTAAAAATGTTAAAAGTAGTTTTGTTTTGGTCGTGAGCTTTGATCTGAGCAAGGTGCTCTAATAATTAACCCTTAAACTTAATCGTTCTTTAATTTCTACTAGATAGTAAGTTATGCTGCGGCGGTGGCAATTTGCAGCATCGCAGTACCTCTGCTTAACCCTTGGGGCAATCAGGCGTAATGTTTACTGTTTCAGGTAGGTACATACATCTACCTAAGTATGTGTTTCAAGTTTGAAATTACAACAGTGAAGTTCGAACCACACATGACTCCCACACAATACATACATAGTTTTCAAGGAATTTCGATTAAAAGCCTTCCCAGGAAACTTGTGTTTTGGAGTTTAAACATTAAGATGAATGGCCTTGATGAAGTTAGCTATACTTACTTTATTGATATTCATACAGAAGGAAACTGTAACGTTTCACCAACAGTCGATTAGCCCATGAACCGTTGGTCATCATTATCTTTAACTCATTAACTTTTCATCCAAGGAATTTTTCGCCCATAAACGTTTCGCCCACCCTTCGTCAGTGAATGCTTAAAAACTCCTTTAGTTTGCCATAATTATGTTATTACTTCCGAATCGTATTTCTTAAGTTAAAAGTTATTGGTCAAAACATTCGTTGGTTAAGCATTCCGCCACATTCCCTCTATTGTTGGTGAATCATTTGGTTTAGATGAGGTCAAACTCCACCAAATTGTCGGCGAAAGCCCGCTGCGCGGGGCTCCTATTTCAAGAATTAAAGGAACCTAACCAAAGTGAACCTCGGGGTGCCCGGTCTTATTGGTATCGTACATACCTATTATGTTAAGCTCCTTTTTTTAGAGCTGTCAGCATGGGAGACGGGGCCAGTGCCTGCCGGGGTTTGGAATCCGCACGAAAGAGGCACCGTAGTCCTGGAACGCAAAGGGCACTAGGAGGAACACGGATGGGTTTTATTCAGTAAGAGTCTGACACTCCCTCCTGCTTCACGCAGAGCGGGAGGAGTCATTTGAAGGCTTTGGGACGTAATTTCGGGATTTCGAACTTCGGGATATGGATCTTCGGGATTTTAAGCTTTCGGGCAAATGAACTTTCGGGATTTAAAAATTTCGACCAATCAATCGAAGCTTGCCCGCTCTGGAAAGCTCAGGCGAGCTGCTACCAGGTCACTCTCTCTTCGACGGTTTCTTCGTTTGTGGTCACCACTTTGGCGATTAGGCAGTTGAGGTTGACGACAATTGAAACACCAGTTTGTAAGATATAATGATCATGATTTATTGAGTACTGTCCCTACTATACTATTTAACATGGTGGAATTAGCTTCAGGTCTGCAATGTCTGTAGAATTAATCCAAAAATAGTGGTGAAGTCCAAAAATGCGGGGCGTGGAGACCAGCGCAGTCATTGTAAACATTACGATGAAACATTTAGCGCCGAGGCTATAAATATAGGTGGCGCGCAGTGGAGACTCCAGGCGGCACTGAGTGAACAGTGCCGGGGCGTGCCTGCAGAAAAACACATCAGATACACAACATGCGTGCGTTACGTTGCTATTATATTATGGCAGGCGCACGCCAACATCTATTGCCGACCAGAGGCAACCTAACGACCGGCCCGTAGTTACAGGCCGAGGTGCACTACCGCGGACAGGGGGCCGGATACCGCTTGCCGAGCCCCTTTTCGGCGACGTAGCGACATCTACGAAAGGAGACTCCAGTGTAATGCCACAGTTAGTCCTATTGTCGTCCTACCAGCCAGTCTATTCTATCAACGTCTTATCGTATAAACTTAGTTGGAGTGAACATAAAGTGAACTATCAATTCATCTTGTTTGTATGGATAGTCAGCTCACTTACTTCATGTTCACTTCGCCCAACCTAACACGGTAAGAGATTTATAGAATCGAACTTCTGATCAAACCAGTTAGGTGAACGCTCGCGCGGACATCATCATATGGCACCCTATTCTGGTAACACACAATCAAATCCTCACGAGCTGTACAAAAATAATAAATCAGGCCAAACACTCTATTAAAATTCTTTGAACATCTAATTTTTTTCAGCCCAGATGTCGTATTCCATCCCTAAGTTCCTCAATCAATCTACTCAGCTAATTACGCTCACCTACAATCTCGACGACCTGCGAATGACTATGATTAACGCCTGTGACGTCACGTGCCTAAGTATGGCGGTTAGTGTTTGAATTTTAATCAGAATTACACTTGTCTCGTTTATATTACGTCCGAGTGACGGGTACTGGTGTGGTTGCAGTTTCAGCGAGGATTTCTTTTTTAATTATTGATAACTAAAACGTGAGCCACGTTTGAGCACAGTCTCACCTGACGGAAAGCGATGATGTGGTCGAAAATGGAGGAGGCTTGCTTATAAGTAACATATTCAATCTTGAATTAAAATATCCTACCCAGGCTGTAGCTATCAGGAAACACGGACTCTGGTAGGAATTACCACAGCTGTACGCATAATGAGTGTATATGCCCAAAATATTTTGTTCGTATAGTTGGGATGTCCACCATGTAATGGTGGCACATTGCCGTATTGTCGTCCTGGGGTTTTTTCAATCAACCTTGAACCTAATGTTATAGCGATAAAGATGAAATTTAAATTTAACAGATTGTTGTGCGGTTAATATTATGATTCTATTATGTTTTTTTTTGTGATGGGTTTGCTCTACTCTCTCTTGATTCTGCTAAAGTGGCCTTTTTTGACCCGCTGTAATCGTTACACCGTGCACCGTGCAATCGTTAGTCGTTCGTAGTAGAACTGCCTTCTAGATCAAGTCATTCATTCCATACCAAGACTCCTGTTTGACTCGGAAAAAACGTTAAGACCTCTAAGTTTTTTTCGGGTTATTCATCGTTATAGGGTTTTAAGATTTTCTACGTCTGTACCAAAATTGTTAATTTTGACTTGTCTACTTCTCTTTGGATATTTTTTTAAAGCTTATTTGATTATGCTAATCTACTAACTCGCTCTCACTAACTCCCTCGTACAATACCACAGGGCTACCTCCCAATGGCATTGTGGTTCGCTTTGCCAGGCGACCAATTTGTCCGTCCGACGCGACCGTTTGTGCATATTGAAAACTTAATCATTAACGTACGTTTCAGTGGAATTGTTCCCCAATTTAGTTTGGGATAGGCGGAATAGGCCTCGTAAAGGTTTTTGGTGCAATTAGGAAGTTATTTTGGTGTGAGGATTTGAGATCGTTTTGTTTTGGTTTGTAAATCAAAAAGAACTTCTACTAATATAATTAATAATTACCCGGAATAGAGGCAAATTAAGTGTTATAGCTTATTCTTTCAAAATTCTGATAGTCTCACTTTATTTAGAGCTTTATTATCATTGAAAAAAAATATATATTAATTAAAAACCACTTTTTAATCAATATAACCATGCGAACGAAACGGTTAGTAAAATTTCAGCTCTTTTCGTCGTGTGTACCTGTGAGAATATTCAGTTGCAAAGTTTTTAAAACAAAGACGTGTAACGTAATGCTCGATTTTCGTCACAAAATGCGTCTTCCCACGGCGTAGTACGTAAAACTAGCGTAAGTACTCGTACTAGGTATTTACGCAACAATGACGCATCAGGTTTATTTTCCACCCCACGCGTGCTCGTGAGATGCTCCTCGGAAACACAGCTGACTCATCGTCTGTATAGTGTTGCTACGTTTAGAAGTTTTAATAAAATTTGGGGGTTGTTTGTTATTATTACCAAACCAAACCAAATGAAGGTTTAGCGTACACTCAAAACCTCCATTTCAATCGGTTTATAATAATAATGTTAAAAATCGATTGCATGATTTGAACCATATACATATTCTAACTAACAAGTAAAGTTTGATAAAAACTTGTAAAAACAAAAAGATATCTGAAAATTGAACATTTCAAACTTATACCAGTTTACCTATTTCGCGCCACAAAACACCGACGTCTACCCACGGAGTAGTACGTAAAACTAGCGTAAGTACTAGGTATTTACACAACAGTGACAGATCAGGTTCATTTTCTACCCCACGCGTGATCGTGGGATGCTCCTCGGGAATACTGCTGACTCATAGTTTGTATAATGTTGCTATGTTTGGAAGTTTGATATAATTTATTGGTTGTTTGTTGTTATTTCTGGATAAGTGGGGTTTTAAAAGCAGTGACGACAATATTTAGTACTCGTATTTTCGTCTTTCCTAGCGAGAAAAATGACTGTCAGTAGATTAAGATAACAGTAAAAATTAAACACAGGCCCATGTATCAGTCAGGAGTACACAGGAAAAATCTACGAAAAAAAAAAACAATTATTAGAGTAGTTTAGAGACATCGTTGGCTCACTATTTTAAGTTTCTATTATAATGATTTTTAAACACACATAAAACAGTGTAGCGTTTGAACCAACGATAAATATTTATGACTACGTATTAGTAAGAGATTGTTTAATGATTATAAAAATTCTACGTTTTTCTTCCACAGCCTGGCAACACCACCCCTTTCGCAGATGACTCCGTCCCTCGGAAAAAACTATGTGTAAGCTTTGAGTGACGCAAATTGGCTGAGCAAATTAGATGACTAAACGATTTTTTCTACTTATTTTGCTATTTTTAGCGTAAACGCGGCTTTTTATGGTGTCAGGTAAATATTTACTATGCTGTGAGGAGAGGACAGAATGTAGCTACGATCTACTATCTAAGTAGATTCTGAACACCTTTATTTTTCAGTACTTCTTCTTCTCCTTTTTTTCGAGTTGATCATGACTCTCAAATTTGTGCTCTGTAGGCATCAGTAGCATTATTTAGATCCTCAATGGTGCATATGTAAGGGCACTTGGGAAACTCCAACAAATGGGGCATATTTTGAACGAGCGCACCGTACTTACCCTTAGTGTCCAGCAATGTTCCTGCAGATATTATGTGCTGAAAAATTGCTTGACCGTACCAATATAATAAACCGTTTTTAATGATTTCTTTATTATTTACAACGTGTACTGAAAGACATATAATTTACTAGCTCTAGTTCTCTGCTACGCCCGCGTGAAAGGGTCAGTCAGGGTCTGGGTTAAGGGTCAGTCCGATATAAAAAGTATCGTAATCTCCTGTTCCAAGACATTGTCTTCTAATATGCCAAGTTCCATCCAAAGTCCCTTCTGCCGTTAAAACGTGACAAACTCACATTCGCATTTATAATATTAAATAGGACCACTAGCTTTTTGTCGCTCACAATGGGCCTTATCAGAAGGCTTAAAGTCACCTAAAAGGCAATGAAGAGGGTAATGCTTGGAGTTTCCTTGCGTGATCGAATCAGGAATGATGATATCCGCAAGAGACCTAAGTTTACCGACATAGTCCGAAGGATCGCCAAACTGAAAAAGAACTGAGCTGGGCAAATTGCTCGCAGAACAGATGATCGATGGGGCCGAAAAGTTCTGGAGTGGCGAAAGCGTACCGCAATACGCAGCGTTGGAAGGCCTCCCATAAGGTGGACCGATGACTTGGTGAGGGTCGCAGGTAGCCGATGAACGCGGGACGCACAGGAATGGTTGTTGTGGTGACACTTGAGTGACCTATGTCCAGCAGTGGAAGTCTTTCGGCTGATATGATGGTGATAGTGAAGTTAGTCCTTAGAGTCGAACCTTAAAGTCGAAAATTATCCCTAAGAAATGTTCCCTAGAGATAGTAAAGTAATAAGTAACAAATAAAAACCGGCCAAGTGCGAGTCGGACTCTCACACGTAGGGATCCTTACCATAAACCGAAAAAAACACGTTTCTTGAATGGAAGTTCCCTTTAATTTTTAATTTAAGTTTTGTTTGTTGTTATAGCAACAAAAGAAATACACAATCTGTAAAGATTTCAACTGCCTACCTATTACGGTTCTTGAGATACAGCCCACTGAAGAAATTCGGACGGACGGATGGACGGTCGGACCGCAGAGGCTTAGTAATAGGCTTCCATTGGTTACCCTTTGGGTATGAATACCTAAAAAAGACAGATTGACTTTCGCTTTTTAAATATTAAGTATGGACATAGAAACCGAAACAGGTTTTAGTATTAGCACTTTATAAATATGTAATTCACTCTTAATTAATTTCATGACCTTTCAAAACACGGTCCTTTCCTCTCCCAACCCAAATGCCAGGTGCTCCATTTCAAAGAGACTCCATTAAAAAGAAACTCTTAAAACCGAAGTCTATTAAAATTCATTCATAAACTCCACAAATTAGAATAATATTTCGTTAAAACTGAGAACTAATTAATTTGATAGGAATCTTTTCAGTGAGTCTGTTGGTCCTTTCAGTCTTTGATTTGATATTGTTTTTTACTTCGGATTTTTTTTAGGGTTTCCTTAACAACCAAACTCTATAACTAAGCTTCTGTTGTCCGTCATTCCGTCCGTATATCTGTCAACAAGCCGTATCTTAAGCACCATAATAGGTAAACAGTTGGAATTTGCAAAGAGTGTGTATTTCTATAGCCGTTTTATGAATAAATAACAAAAATTTAATTAATAATATAATATAATATAATATAATATAATAATATATATTTTACATATTATTTATTAATTTGTCATGATGTACGAGATTACCATTCTATGCCATTTCTTTCAATGGAGTGTCAGTGGTTGACCATTGGGAAGTCATAATGACGCTTTTATATTAGTAGATTACCAAACTTGTCAAAATCAACAATTATGAAATCAATGATAGAACATTCTGACACTATAGTAATAGCAGACTTGAGGCCCAGGTCGTCGGTCCACCTTGTGTGAAGCCTTACAACGCTGCGTCTTCCGGTACGCGGTCGCCACTCCAGAACTTTTCAGCCCCATCGACCATCTGTTGTTGTGTGCAATAAAACCTGAAGAAACTTGATGAGTCATCGAAATTTCTTATCAGAAAACAAACCCATGACTCATCGTGGAAACTCCAATAAATATGGCTTACTTTTCCACAAAATTGATCGAAATACAAAAATTTGAACTGAAATATATTTACAAAAATAGAACATGAAAACGTTGTCAAAGTAGGTCATATTATATCAAATGATAAACCAAATCCAGCTCAGTCTTAACCTAATCAAAATCCGAAACTTTACACCTATAAATATGAATAAACAGTTATAAATATTTATAAGTGCGTATTAATTAAGACTGTATAAATTTTCATTAGGATCCCTGGCCAAGTTTTACCTTGCCTATTACATTTAAGGCGCTGAATAACGTACCAAGCAAATCACAAACATTTCAGGGAGAAATTCAGAGCTTGCGCCTCCCAAAAATTACCTACAACAAATAGATATTTTCAATTTTTTTCATAAACTCTAAGAATGTTACAGCATTCTCGACCTCTACATGTAACTTGAAAGTAATAGATGAGAGGGTACTTAGTTCAAAAGAAAAACTAAAATTTAAAACCGAATAGTTAGAACGTTTTCACTTAGGAATGACTAAAAACAAAGGTTAAACTAAACTTCCAGGACAAACGACAGGACACGTACAACATAATATTCTCAAATACTAAGTCATATTCTGAACGCGACGTTAAACAAATAAAGCGGAACGGAAAATAGGGTAGGTAGGTATTGAACTACTATCAAAAATCTACATGAATAAAGACTTACCTATATACATTTGAAGTGACCCGTCTACCCTGTCACGCATAATGTCATTTGTTCTGGATGTCACAAATTCTTTACCCGTGACTTGCGAGTGACGTCACATGTGATAAAATTTGTGCTGTCTAGATTTTGGAAACGCTTGCCATATATTTTTTTGTGATTTTAAACAATTTCTTTTACTGCGTCTTATCTTTTTTTTAAGGTTTAAAGAATCGTCATCATCTTCATGATGACACTCATCACTCATCCCAACGGCTCCATTTTACCATCGGACATGTAGACGCACTACGTCTTACCATCCCTACCTTGTTGCTATTCCACAAATTCGCAAAAGGCGTTTCCAAACGTCTTTTTTAATGCGCACAGCAAAGGAGTGGAACTCTCTGCCTGCGTCTGTGTTTCCAAACGCTTACAACCCTAATTTCTTCGAAGTTAGAGTGAACAGGCTCCTTCTGGGTAAGCTCGCTCCATCGTAGACTTTGTCTCTGTCATCTCTGACCTAGACTAGAGTCAAGAGCAAATCCAGCACAAATAAAAATAAAAAAAAAGTAATAAACAAAATCCAGCCAATTGCAGTTGGGAGTATGGAGCGCCTTAAAATTCGAGACAAGAAAAGCGTCTCTTGGACAAAACTTTGAGGAATTAAGAACACAATATAAATTAGTGAAAACGAATTATTGTTGGAAACAAGGAAACAATTTTAACTTTGAATTAATCAAGGAACGTTTTCTGGTATTTGTGGATGCTGTTTTGCGCTATCACTCAAGGATTTTAGAGGATAAATTACGGTAGCTTTAAGGTAAAGTTATGATGTTAATTGCATTCTATTAAATTGTTACTCAACTTGGAGTATGTCTCTTCGTGGTTATTGGTAAAGCAAATGAAGAATTTGAATGAACTTGTAGCGTCCAGCTGCTGGAAACAAGCTGAAAGTTATAGTATTGGTCCACACTTTGTCAAATTCGGGAGGAACAGAAGGAAGGAAGCCAAAAAAAAATTCTAGCAGTGGGACAGGCCGAAAATTAAATAAATTATAATCACGTTTAATACCCAATATTGCACATTGTTTTACTATTGATAGGCATACGTGATTACGTTCTAGTTATTACGTCAGTCCCTCCGTCCGTATCTCAAGAACCGTAATAAGTAGACAGTTGAAAGTTTCACAGTGTGTATTTGTGATGTCGCTATAACCACAAATAAATTAAAAATTGTACATGACACGTGTTTTTTTTTTCGGTTAATGGTACAGAACTCTTCGTGTGAGAGTCCGGAACTTAGCCAGTTTTTCACTATTTGTCTCTGCATCTCCCAAAAGTTGACTGGTAGTAAATGTTTAAGACCTCTGTACGTTCGAAGACAGTCAATTAAATAAATATCTTTCACCATAGCCTCTAGCCAGTACTACAACTCTTATCCCCTTTCATCGCCAGGAGCACGGCAAAGGAACAACTTCTCAGTGAGATGTATATCAAGGGCTTGCTCATATTCAAGCGGAAATTGAAAAGCTTACAAGGATCATTAAACAGCCCCGTTTTGTAAATTGGCTTCTCCAACTTATGCGACTCAATAAGCAACTGATATATCCAGTAAGGGTGATAAAGATATAGAAAAGTAGCGAAAAAGGGTTGAAATGGCTTTTATGGACGATTAGTTTGGTAGTGGTAGAGTGTTAAGGGGATTGACGGGGATACTAGCAGCACCATAACTATTTTCGCTTCGTAGATTTGTGGTGATAGGTTATAAACCTTAAGCCATTGCAAAGGATGGGAAAATATGAAATTTCAGGTTAAACATAAATTAGCTTCCACGTGCATGTCCTGGAATACTGGCTTTTGTTCCATTTCATGTCGGACATCCTACCTGTAAACACAAAATGTTTTGGGAATAGCTACATAGCGGGAATGCGGAACAGAAAGTAAATTCCCGCAAGCCTCCTTTGAAAAAAGAGGACCCTCCGAACGGACGGTTGTTGTGTCCGGTGGGCAACTGCCCGATAGTAGATGTTCAGGCTGTTGTACATGTTCGAATCGCACGAAAAACTCTGATACCGCAATGCAGGATTTCGTTCAGTGGTTTACTGCTAGTGGGATAGATGGCGCTCGTTTCTTTTTGTTGCGGTACAAATTTTGCTTCGTTAATTTTTCTTGTAGCTTCATTGCGCGTACAATTAAGGAATAAAATCCTTTACCAGATTCTATGCTTTCTGATAGGCAATTGTGATTCATCGTCGACCACTTCCTCATTATTCATCAAGTGAATAGTGGTCAAACACGAATTGGTCAATAATAATAAAAGAGATAGATAACAAGAAGCCTCAACAAAGTTTCCCAAACTTTGCATAGCATAGCTGAAATTCTTCTGTTGGCTTATTTTTTTTCGTATTCTGCTCTCAAATGTATTCTTACTAAACTGCGGTTTTGCCCAAAACAAATATTTTCTCAATCATAGCTGTTATGTTATGCCTAACAGCATTAAATGCCCTCTAAATTGCTAATTCAAAACTATCGATGCCGCTTTGAAACACAGAATATATCTACTCATCAGGATTTGCGAACCGCCATTCCTAATACTGGCTCACTGAAACGCAATTATATCACTACCAAATAGCCGTTCTATAACCACTATAACACTGTTATAGGTAACTACAAACAACGTTATATCCGGAATTAGTATTTGCATTTTGATTGGGCGAATTTAACGTAACTGCTTTAGTGTTGCATTTGATATAAATACCGAATGTTCGTATGACGTTTATGTCCCGATGAAGCATTTCATCATCATTATCATATCAGCCGAAGGGCGTCCTCTGTTGGATATAAGCCTCCCCAAGTGTCGCCACAACGACCGGTCCTGTGCGTCTCATATCCATCAGCTACCCGCGACCCTCACCAGGTCATCGGTCTACCTTGTGGAAGGCCTTCCAACGCGGAAGAAGTATATTGCGTTATTCAATTTATTCTTTAGAGAATCAACCACACGCTTACGCAAATAACAATTATCATCACATAGACATACTTCAATAAATCACTACATAAAAAAATCTGCTGCCTTCTCTATACATACCTATTATTCTATTTTCTTATTATTGTTATCCTCTATTAAAAATCAAGTTTCATGTAATCCGGTCTGCACACTATTTTCCCAGTCACACACATAAAATACATTTCTTATTTTTCTCTTCCTTTACCTTTGATGCAACCAAAACACAAAGATCTCTAATCTCAAAAACGAGACTAAGTTTAATAGAGTTTTCATCATTCAAATACTGTTTTGCGTTCAAAATGTAACTTTAACCAACAGAAAATAGGGTAACATTCGGTGAGCTGGATGAAAACCACAACATTACTATTCCTTATTCAATATACTGAATGGAGTTTGTCGTTGAAACTGCAGGAAATAGATCCACGCGGCAATGGCCGCTGTTTCCGGCTGAAAGTGATCCGCGGCTGACCATTTCCGGCGCTTGGCGGTCCGTTATGCCCACGTCCGGTTTTCAGCCATGCCTTACTTTTGTATTCGGATTTTCATGACTTTATCCACCACTACCTGGGTTTAGGTTTTATTGGTGTGTTTGAATAAGGACTGGCTCTTTGTTGAGGTTTTCTTGTACAGTGCAGTTTCGGATTAATTCAAATTTGGTTGATGCTAGGTAGGAATGTTATGGTAAGTTGGTCACGGATAAATAATAATTTCGATTATTTGGATAACAAAAAGTATTGTACCTGAAATAAGAAATACATATTTATATGTATCCCTTCTTTTTTTGTTTTTTTTTTAAGGGTGGGAAATCATCAAATGACTCCTCCCGCTCTGGGTAAAGCAAGAGGGAGTGTCAGACTCTTACTGACTAAAACCCATCCGTGTTCCTCCTGGTGCCCTTTGTGTTCCAAGGCTACGGTACCCCTTTCGAACAGATTCCGCAGCCCCAGCAGGCACCTGCCCTAGCGGGCCCCGTCTTCCACGCTGACATCTCTTTGAGGCGCGCTGGGATCGCAGCGATTTATATGTATCCCTACTAATGTAATAAAGCTGGCGAGTTTGTTTGTTTGAACGCGCTTCTCTCTGGAACTACCAGTCGAATTTGAAAAATTGTTATTGTAAACTAATAGCCACATTCATTAGAAAGACTATAGACTATACGAAACAAAACCGGATGTGTGCGTACGAAGTGGTGAGCAAAAGCTAGTTTTTTCATAATTATATTTCAGGCCAAATAAACACAGTAACACTTCCCGTTTAAATTCATCATCTGCCTAGCCTTTTCCCAACTACATTGGGGTCGGCTTCCAGTCAAACCGGATTCAGCTGAACACTAGTATTTTGAAGTGAAGCGGCAGCCTACCAGACCTCCACAACCCATTAAATAGGTAACACGGTATTTCTTGGCAAGACTGGAGTCAGATTTACTGGCTTCTGACAATCCGTAACGACTGTCAAAGATCTACAAATGACAGCCGGGACCAACAGCTTATCATGCTTTCCGAGGCACGGAGGAAACTCAATATGTTAAGATGGTCACCCATCCACAGACCAACCTTGGCAAGCGTTGCTTAACCTTGAAGATCGACCTGTGCGGCTGTTATTCATCAGCCACGAGCTCCTGAACTTCCCGATTAAATGAGTATATACCAAATTGCTTTATATTCAATCTCAAAACTATCCAGAATATTTTAGTTAAGACTTATCGTGTTATTAACTTTGTAGAATCATTCGAAAATAGAAATTGTGACAGCCAAGAGCATCGCTAGGGATGGTTGTACGTGGAGCCATGAAAATAAATTAAAATGACATTTATTACTGACTAGCTTTAGCCCGCGACTTCGTATGCGCATATCTCTTTTAATCGTTCCCGTGGGAATTTCGGGATATCCTTAGTGCACCCTTACGGAGTATAAAAAAGCTACATGTCGAATTTCAACTTTCTACGACCAGTAGTTTCGGTTGTGCGTTGTCTGTCAGTCACTCAGTAACGGGAGAATTTTATATATATACTAATATATAAAGTTTGTTTGTTTGTTTACTTGAACGCGCTAATCTCAGGAACTACTGGTCCGATTGAAAAAAATATTTCAGTGTTAGATAGCCCATTTATCGAGAAAGGCTATATGCTGTATATCATCACGCTAAGATCAATAGGAGCGGAGCAGTAATGAAAATTGTGACGCAGACGAAGTTCGCGAGTCAACTAGTAATAATACTATACATATTGATTTATAATATTACGAATGTCGAACGGTTCATGGACTAAAGCAATTACATTGTGGGTACCAGAAAATTCTCGACAGCATCACGGATGAACTTGACGTCTTTCGACAGAATTGGTCTAAATTTGCCCAAAGATGGAAGGAATAATTAAAGGAAAAAAAGAGAGGCCTTTGCCTTTCATAAGGACAGAACAGGCAAAAATAAATAAATAAAGAGATTCCTGGTAGTATATAAACTAGTGAAAGCTATTTTGTACAGAAAACCAACAAGATTGTCAATTCTGTCAAACAACGTATGTAACTCGGGTGAGTCTGGAACCATAGTTAGGCTTACTAGAAATTCAATTTAAGATTTGTTTCCTTCAGTTTGGTTCCTAACCCAAAAGGTAACGAAAGGACACTTAAACCTCCGTTGTACTGTCGTTTTCTGTCAGCGAACTGAAACTCATGAACCGTTGTCTATCCATCTTTTGCCGCTATAACAACAAATAATAATAAAAAAGAACAAAATTACTACGCAAATGCCCAAATAAACCGACCAAGTGCGAGTCGGACTCGAGCACGAAGGGCTCCGTACCATAAACCTTAATATTTATTATTTGTTGTTATAGCGGCAATAGAAATACACAATCTGTGAAAATTTCAACTATCTACCTATTACGGTTCTTGACAGACAGACGGACGGACGGAAAGTATGTTACGCGATTGGATGCCGTACCAAATCTTTTGCTTATAATGCTATAGACATTGAAAAATGAACTAGATGGACCAAACAACTCTCTCGCATCACGCAGTTCATTCTGCCTTGCCAACTTTCAACCAAACATACCCGCTGCCCTCCTGGCCCACGCTGAAAGGAATTCCACTATCCCGCGGACCTTCATACAAGTTCCATTGTGATATTTGATATTCTACAGCATGACTCTAGGCAAACAGCTGGTACAGAAGATATTCTTAAACATGTTGTTAAGTATGTTGTGATATCAATTTGATGATATTTATCTTGTTGAGACGTATATACTTAAGCTGTAGCAACTTCGTACCTCTGAGTTTGTTTCGATGTTTTTTCTCAAAGTTAAAAGCTAGAAAACACTGGCCTCGTCTTATTTATCTATATTAATTTGTCAAAAAATAAAATTTAAAAGGTTTACTTGTGACCTATTTGTAAAAACTTTTACCTGGAACAAAGGAAAAGCATTGCCATACAAAGTGGCAATACTGCCAGCCTTTAGGGCACTTTAGTGGCTAGAGATGAGGAGCTCGTGGCTAAATAATAAAAGCCGCACGGGTCGATCTTGAAGGTTAAGCAACACTTGCCAAGGTTGGTCTGTGGATGGGTGACCGTCTTAACATAACGAGTTTCCTCCATGCTCGGAAAGCACGTTAAGCCTTTGGTCCCGGCTGTCATTTGTAGATCTTTGGCAGTCGTTACGGATTGTCAGAAGCCAGTAAATTTATTTATTTATTTATTAAAACTTTATGCACAAGTGAAACACTGTACAAAGGCGGACTTAATGCCGTAGGCATTTTCTACCAGTCGACCTTAGGGTGGTGCAGAGACAGCATGGCAGGTGCAACATAAAGAAAAGACAAATAGAGAGAAGAAAAGTAAATACAATCTATAATAAATACATAGATACATACATACTAATAAAAAACTAACGTTACTAAGAAAACACGAAACCAACGAATTAGCGATGTAGTGATTCTTCCAACATCTTGTGAATATGCTCACGAGCCTTCACCTTAATCGACAACCGACTTTTTGCCGTCCTGATGTTCAGAGGGAGCGCATTCCAAAGGAAGATCGCCTGGACAAAGAAAGAGGAGTGGATAAACCCAGAGCGGTGTGAAGGGCATCGTAGAAGGAGATTATTGGTAGAACGAAGACTTTTACTGTGAGCGGAGCAAAGGAATTGAATTTGAGAAGTTACATAAGAGGGACAAGAAGGATTGTTAAGAAAAGAAAACAGACTAGTCAAGGCCCTCAGCGCTCAGCGCTGGCGAATGGGTAACCATTTTAATAGTGATCGATGCGCGGAAATGTGATCATACTTACGAAGATTGAAGACGAATCGAATGCAGTTATTTAGAAGGCGGTCAAGTTTATTGAGGAGATCTGCATTCAGGTCATAGTAGCACACATTACCATAGTCAATTATGGGGAAAATTAGGGACTGTACAAGCATTGCCTTTATGTGAGCTGGGAGAAGATTTTTCAGTCGATAATGTGATAATGGGTCGATAGTGTGACCTCTCCAAGGCATTTGATTGTGTAAATCACGAAACCTTGCTCCTAAAGCTAGGACATTACGGACTAGGTAAACTTGCACTCAGTCTAATAAAATCTTACTTAAATGATAGACAGCAGCAAGTTCAAATAAATGGTGTCAATTCACGGGGTTTAAAAGTCAAAATGGGGGTACCACAAGACTCTATTTTGGGTCCTTTCCTCTTTCTAGTATATATTAATGATCTACCCCATCTTTTAAAAAATCAACCTCATATGGTATTATTTGCTGACGATACGTCCTTAATTTTTAAGATAGATAGACGTTCCATAAATCTTGACGACGTAAATAACGCCCTACAGCAGGCCAAATTGGTTTACTGCTAATAATTTAGTATTAAATGGGAAAAAAACTAAATGCATCAGATTTGCCTTACCGAACGTTAAAAGGAATGATTGCGACATAGTATTGAACAAGGAGAAACTTGAATTCGTCGAAAACACGGTTTTCCTGGGGATTACGCTTGACTCAAGGCTACAATGGGGTCCTCATTTAACATCTCTTGCGGGACGGCTAAGTTCAGCAGCATACGCTGTCAGAAAAATCCGTCAATTTACCGATATAGATACCGCGAGGCTGTTCTATTTTAGTTACTTTCATAGTATCATGTCTTACGGTATCTTATTATGGGGACGTGCTGCAGACATCGAGTCTATATTTATCCTGCAGAAAAGAGCCATCAGAGCCATTTACAATCTCCGTCGGCGTGATTCTCTAAGAGAACTGTTTAAGGATATCAACATCATGACGGTACCTTGTGAATACATTTACGAAAATATTATGTATGTTCGGAAAAATCTTCATCTCTTTAGCAAGATTAGTGACAGGCATAATTTTAATACTAGAAATAGGAACAAATTAGATCAACCCCGATTCAGATTGGCCAAAGTACACACTTCTTTTATGGGGTACTGTATTAAATTTTATAAATGTGAGTAGTTATAGTTTTACTTGTTGGACATGAACGAGCATGGTGGTTGAGAGCATGTCATGCTCACTCAAATGTCTCGCTGATGGCGGCGCGTGGGTTTGATCATTCGGTTCCCTTCGAAATGGTTGAGCTGAAGGGTGCCGATACACGCGTCATGTTCGTGAACAGGCGCCGTCGGTTGAGACTGGTCATCTCTTAACTGCCATTGGCTTATTTTAATCTTTATATTTAAAATTCTTATAATAAGCCCTTTTTTTTTCCCTTGCATTGTCCTCACATGCAGAAGCAACAAGTATATGTAACTTGAAATTTTGTAAAACCAGAACATGATTTAAAAGAGTGTCCGTGGAGTTTCTTGCACGTTCTTCTCCATAGAGATCTACGCTTTGGAACGTGCAAATAGCTTCCATGTTTTTGACTGACCGACCTTGACGTTTCAAAAGTGCCTGTGAATGGTTTATTTGAAATAAAATGCTTTGAATTTGAATTTGAATTTGAATTTGAATTTGAATTTGATACAGTGACCGCAACGTTCCGGTAACTTTTCGACTGACACTCGAGGCTTGCTTACTTCAAGACCGGTGTCGACAAGCAAACCAAGATCCTTAAATCTGACTTCAGTCTTGCCAAGATGTACCGTGTTACCCAGTTAATGGGTTGTAGAGGTCTGGTAGGCAGCCGCTCCACGTAAAACACTGGTATTCAGCTGAATCCGGTACTGGAAACCGACCCCAATGTAGTTGGGAAAAGGCTAGGCAGATGATGATGACGACTAGTGGCTAGAGATGCGGCGGAGTTTTTTGACGGCATATTTTAATTCATTTTTAGTTTTAGTTGGTTAAGTTTTTTTGTTTAAGTGAATATACCTATAGTAAATAGTTACTTGTGAATTTCTTTGTATTATAATATATTATTCAAGAATTCACACCAAAAAAAAATCTTCCGTTACTGAGTGATTGTATCACTGACAGACACCGCACACCCGTAACTACTGGTCGTAGAAAGCTGAAATTTGGCATGTAGGTTCCTTGGGGGGGGGGGCACTAAGAGTGGACTTCTTGAAATTCCCACGGGAACGGGAAAAAATAGGATACACACGCACGAAGTCGTGGGCAAAAGCTAGATGTCACATATTTTCTTGTCTGTTTATCACATATTTTCTTCGGGTTCTAGCCGTCTGCCAATAGTGAAAATGGATACCTCTATCTCTTCTCAAGTCCTGAAAGTATCCACAGACTACTGCGACGCGACGCAGACAAGACAGATATTTGTTTGTAGTTATGTAACTGTATTTAAAAATAAAATCTCGTACGAATAACCTATGCGTAAAACAGTATCTTTGGAAAATTGTTAAATTATCGTTATTGTGTTGTAGCGACACGCATGTCTGATTTTATCTGTGGGTGGGCCATTAATATGGATAAATTAATAATACACAAAATTAATTATAATAAAAATTGGACTGTTATCCATAAACAAGCTATGTAATCTTGAACATAATTGAATGAGTTTGCTTGTTACTGTTGTAATTAAACTTAGTACATGGAAGGTTTAAATTTGGCAGGAGTGTTGAATATCTAAATTTTCCCGCCTTTCCATGATCGTTCTCTGTCTGTGACTATTGTATACTCTGTATTTTTATCGTCTATGAATAAATTCTCTCTATGATAACGTGGTACAAAGAGTGTTATAATTTATCATAATTCCTTTAATTAATACTAAAGTCATCAGAAATAAACTGCATCATTTTCTTAACATAAAGAAGAGGAAACAGGAAAGCTATAGGCTATATAACATGACGCTATGACCTAAAGGAGCGAAACAATAATGAAAAATTAGACGTAGACAAAGTTGCGCGGGTCAGCTGGTCAAACATAAAATAATACATGACCCATTCTTGTTGTTCCAGCAACAACTAACACTTCACAAGCTGAGACCTGTTGCTCAAACATTTACGTCGAGTCGCGTCCAGGCTTCAGAGTTCCAGAGCGCTGGAGAGTAATCCAGAAGTCATGCGCTTGTATGCCTGAATTATGGACTTGAGCACTGGTCGCTGTGGGCTTGGGAGTTACGCACTGGGCTGGGTAGATGCGGCGGGTTAAGCTCGGTTTTATATTAGACATTATACAAATAACAAAAACCAACTTCCAAAAACAAAACACTACAAAGTATAAAATAACTTTAATTTCGAAAGTCGGTGTTTTTGGTATTTTTTTGTTTTTTTTTTGACACCGACTTCTGAAATTTAAGTTATTTTAAACTTGGTAGTGCAAAAAGTTTTTTTATTTTTCACTTTTTAATGATATCTGCGTACCACTAAAAAGTGAAACCACAAACACCATACCGCGCACCGCGTCACGCGTACCGGCGTGATGTTATGTTATGAACCGGTATAAACAATAAACAGACATGCGATTTCAGAAATCCTGGTCCATTCGCTATCATTGATTGAAGAGTTCCGTTGCCTACCTCCGGAGTTTTTCATCAGATCTTCACCAAATTCTTCAAAAAAAAAAGAATAATCCAAATGGGTTAACAATTAGCGAAAATATCGTTTTCGAATGAAAAAATATTTTTTAAAATCGGTCCACAATTGGCGAAGAAATCGGTGAACATACATAAAAAAAAACATACAGCCGAACATAGAACCTCCTTTTTGAAGAAGTCGTAAATGTTTTAAATCACTTTGATCCCAACAGCTTCAGGTGTTTTTTTTTTAATTTGTAATGGGTTTGCTCTTGACTCTAGTCTATGTCAGAGATGACAGAGACAAAGTCTACGAAGGAGCGAGCCTACCCAGCAAAAGGTGAAAGATACCTACCTCTTTTACTAAAACCAGTCCTGTCGTTTAGACTAAGGGAATGCCAAATAAATAAACTGAAGAAGTCGAGTAAAAGAAGGCTCCATTCAGGCACAGATCCACCACGGCGCATGCTGTGCACAGATACGCGGCGCATTTTAGCTGCATGAAATAATTTGTTGGCAACGTATATATATAATATAGCGTGGCCCACCAAGGCGCACTGTGCTGCGATACAGTTGTACATAGTCGTGGGTTAAGATTCGTGTAGTGTGTACCGCATGCACAGCGTGCATGGCGTTGGTAACAAGGTGCGAGCAAGCCACATATGTAATAATGACGTCATATCAATTGACGTCATTATTACGCAGCATGTCCGTGGTTTGCAGTGGACACAATTTAATCGTATCATTTTTATGCAAAGCGAAGCTCAACATACGTGCGTGGCCCCTCCGTAAGCCGCGGTGGGTCTACGCCTTTTCCCTTTTAAAAACCACGTTATACCTAAAGCTATTTTAATTTATCTCATTTTTAGGGTTCCGTACCCAAAAAGTAACCAACGGAACCCTATTACTAAGCCTCCGCTGTCCGTCCGTCCGTCCGTCCGTCTGACTGTCAGCGGGCTGTATCTCAAGAACCACAATAGGTAGACAGTTGAAATTTTCAAAGATTGTGTATTTCTATAGCCGCTATAACAACAAATAATAAAAATTAAGGTTTATGGTACGGAACCCTTTGTGTGCGATTCTGACTCGCACTTGGCCGGTTTTTAAAAGTGTGTTTGTATTTTCAATACTTTTCTAAACATTAACACTTGCAGCACCCGCAGCGTATCTCCCACCCAGTGCGTGACCTCATAAATATTTCACGCTATAGCTTGCCCGGTGCGTTTGTAACAAATTCATGGCGTCGTCGGACCTTTTATAGTGCCGCTAACTGCCTGAATTTCATATTACAATAGCTTTCAGCTTGTTTCGTTGGTTCTTTACCTAATTTGTTGTTTATTAAAAGTATAGGGCTCAGCCTCCGTCTGGGTAGGCTCGCTCCATCGTAGACTTTGTCTCAGTCATCTCTGATATAGACTAGAGTCAAGAGCAAACCCTAATAAAAAATATTGAGAAGGCTCGTGGCTAAATAAAAACATCTGAACGAGTCGATTTAAAAGGTTAAGCAACGCTTGCCGAGGTTGGTCCGTGAATGGGTAATGGATTGCCATCGTTTATATACCAAACTAGTGTGTTTCCGAAAAATCTTTAAGCCTTTGGTCCCAACTGTCATTTGAACGTTGACAGTCATTACGATGTATCTATCGAACTATTCATCAACCAATCCATACTCATTCAAATAAAAAGCGAAAGCCTTCTACTTCCTACTCTTGTTGCTGTTTCAATGTTCCATCTTTTCTAGGAAAAAATAAAAGTTTATTATGAAGCAATAACTTCAATCGTAAGATTGAAGTCTCACAAAGAATAAAGCAAATCCACTCAACAATGGAACTGCACACTGAACAGATATAATTATGATTCCATTGAAAGAATCGTTGAAAGTCCTCATTATGTTCGACAAAAGTGAAGATAAATCTAACTTAATATCTATACTAATATATAAAGCTGAAGAGTTTGTTTGTTTGTTCGTTCGTTTGTTTGTTTACTTGAACGCACTTATCTCAGGAATTACTGGTCCAACTTGAAAAATTATTTCAGTGTTAGATAGCCCATTTATTGCGGAAGGCTATATGCTATATAGTATATCATCACGCTAAGACCAATAAGCAGAGACGGAAATTGTAACGCAGACGGAGTTGGACGGGTCAACTGGTATAATACTATTATTAAAACAGGATAAAATGGATTTCCTAAACTTCAGGTTAAATTCATAATATTTATTTATTTAACAATTTATGTACACACATTTAATAAGATAAGAAGAAAGAAACAGAAAAATAAGTACAAAGGTGATATTTCATAGTCTTTTATCAACGATTCTTTTCCCAATAGGAACGGAGCAGTAATGAAAATTGTGAAGCAGACGAAGTTGCTCGGGTCAGTTGCAGTAATAAATATGAGAGTCTGTATGTTTGGATGTTAGTTAATTAAACTTTAATAAACTTTAGAATATTTCTCTCGTCGAAAACCTTCTCAGCATATTTTTCTATTGAAAGTGTGTGTCCCAAAAAACTGGCGTCGTTACCACTATTTTTACAAATGCTTATGCTTATCCTCTAGTGCAAGATATGATAAACACTTTTCTTTTCCAAACTGGCTTTTAATTTGTTTTTCTTGAACTTTATTCTTTAATCAAGCCTCAGTGGTTGATTTGAATGTGAAAAACGGGTAGACCATGGCCTTGTGGACACTTCTTTGGAATATTTTTCAACAAAGATATAGTATTTCAATGTTTTTCAACTATCCATACAAGCGAAAAAGTTTGAAAAAGCTAGTTTCTCTAAAAAAACCTACCCATTCACGCTTTACGTTACCTTCGCACGGCACATTCTTCAGAGATTTGATCATCTCAGCGCACACATAAAAGTTGTAAAAATGATAACGCGTTCTGGGGGCCGTATTCTGGAGTTATGAGAATTTTTAGAAGTCGTATACGACTTGGAAGTAGGGGGTTTGAATATACATTCAGTCAAAAAAGTATCGGGAATGGATGATTTGTTTATGGTTCCAAATTCAAATTTTTGTTTTTTTTGTAGTTGTTAGATTGGCACAACTGTTTTCCATTTTGGCGCGGAGTTTGAGTTGCATCTGTTATTTATATTAAATACAGTGCTGGTTTTAGTAATATCATATATAGTGTGTATTGTGAATTTCATAATGGACAAAAATATCGAACAAAGAGTTTGTCTTAAATTTTGCATCGCCAATGGAATTTCGTGTTCGGAGTCACTGAAAATGTTACAGAAGGCTTACGGTGAATCGACTTTATCAAAAACTCATGCTTATGAGTGGTTCATTTGATGGAAGATTTGCCTCGCTCTGGTAGGCCGTCAACTTCTGCAACTGAAGTTAACATCGCAAAAGTGAAGGAAATAGTGACTGAAAATCCCCATTCAACTCTGAGAGAGATAGCCGCCGAACTTTCTGTATCTCACGAGTCGATCCGTACCATTTTAACTAATCATTTGGGTATGAAACATGTTGCTGCTCGGCTAGTCCCAAAAGATCTGAATTTTCTCCAAAAACTCAATCGCATGAAAGTCGCTGAGGACATGCTAGAACGAGTCAGTTCGGACCCAACATTCATGAAACGCATTGTTACTGGTGACGAGACGTGGGTTTACGAGTTTGACATGCAAACTAGTCAACAAGCTTCGGAGTGGCGCCTTCCAACTGAACCGAAACCGAAAAAACCACGCCAAAGTCGATCAAAAGTCAAAGTCATGTTGACTGTTTTCTTTGACTATCGCGGTGTTGTGCACTCTGAATTCTTACCGGAAGGTCTAACGGTAAATAAAGAATATTATTTGAGCGTTATGCGGCGTTTAAGAGAGCAAATTCGACGAAAAAGGCCAGATTTGTGGAAAGAAAATTCTTGGATTTTGCACCACGACAATGCGATGCGATGTTTTAACCAAACACTCAACAAATACCATCCAGCAACCACCATATTCACCAGATATGGCTCCTGCTGACTTTTTTCTTTTTCCTAAACTCAAATTACCACTTCGTGGCACCCGTTTTCAATCGATAGAAGACATAAAGGAGAATTCGCGGCGAGAACTGAACTCAATTCCGGAAGCAGCGTTTAAAAAATGTTTTGATGAACGGATTATTCGTTGGCGCAAGTGTATCGTTTCTAAAGGAGCATACTTTGAAGGTGATAAAATAAATTTGGATGAATAACAGACATTTTGTGTATTATTGATCTTTTCCCGGTACTTTCTTGACAGAGTAGTAGATAAAATTTAATTCTTTTAATCATGAAGTGAGCTGTCAATCCTTACAAACAAGACAAAATTATAGTTTATTCTTGCTCACTCCACTGAATTTTACACAGTGAATATTGACAGATTAGACCGGTTGAAGTACTGATCCGATTACAAAAATTATTTCAGATAGAAAAGTATACAGCCGACTGTCATAGACTGCCTGTACTTTATCTTTTAGCCCGAAAAAATAATAATACCTCTATAAAAGGCACGGGTGCAATGCTGCGGGAATAAGCTTGTTTAAAATAAATATTATAAAGAGGAAAGATTTGTATTTTTGTAGGTATGTAAGGAATAAACTTAAAAACTACTGGACCGATTTGGACATTTTTTTCAGCAGTGGATAGATTATCAGCCAGTAACATAGGCTATATTTTATCCCCTTACTACCACGAAAACCACGCGAGTAAAACCGCGTGACGTCCGCTTGTATAAATATAATATGATTGGTTATCGTTCTCCAAGCGCGTTTGTAATGGCATTTTGTCCTTTGATCGATTTGCATCTTTCAGTCAAGGGCTCATGTTGACAAATGAACATTTGTAAAGGTTGTAAAAGATGGATTGGGTTGGGTTTGTCATAAATGTGGAAGTTCTACAATTTTCTACCTTTGAGTCATCACAGAATGAGTCACAAATATTTGGAAACTTTACGAGTTCAACAATAGAACGGTTAATTAATAAATGACTCAGAAGTCCCCGGAATTGCTTCTCGTAACCTTCATACAATAAATAAATTAATTTAGTTTGTGTGTTAGACATACTACTCATCTATGTTGTGATATTCTATTACTTTTATTGTCAAATACAGCCAAAATAATGGGCACACAAGCTATCATTAATATGTAAAGGTAATTTAAATCTGCATGTTTTAATTCCTGGAAACAACATTTTTTCAAAATTTCTCTGGATAAAGGCACTGGTACAAAAGCATTCAAGGTCAGCCATCTCGTTTTCCCTGGTTCGAGAACACTAAACTTGATAGAAATTATGTTAAATTGATATAAAGACTCCGTTCTGGGCACTATCCATTGGCAAAGTTTACATTTCTTATGAAAAAGGCTGACTCTCCTAATTGCACAGTTTCAACCAAATCGAGGATGTGCAACATTTGCTGATGGAGTGAACTCGAAACGGAGTAGAACGCGAGTTATTCATGAAGGATTTTAAAATAAATAAATTTGATGTAGGCATAATCCAATCCATCTTATCTGTGCCATCTTCGGATATTATTAAAAAGTTGTGCCATTTAATTATGTTCCTCAACGAATAACTCTAATTCACTAACCTTAAGTAAAATTACAAACTAATACTGTGTAAGTAAGCCAATTAATGTCAAATGGTACGATGGGGCTGACATAATTATCTTTGATAAAAGCCTCTAAGTAAAAAATAGATTTAACAAAAATGAAAAGGTACCGTACGTCCAGCTATGGAGTTTTGTTATAGTGTAACATGAACACAAAATATTTAACATCTTCGGCATAATTAATATGAGTGAAATTAATCAGAAAGATGATCATAAAAACATTATATTTTTATTTATTAGTTTAGCATATATTTGTATTGTATTTATATAATGTGCATTATTTGTATATTCTTTTCCAAATAAAGTTCAATTTTAAATTTTAATTATTTATTGTACAAAGGTTTTTTTATAAATTTATTATAAGGACTTTTACATATTGTACATACCAGTCCCATTATACCCTAACCACATCTGACTGCCTGAAGCTTATACAAAAAAATATAAATATGGAAATTTACTTCACCATTAATTCAAACAGACACTTTGCTACTTTAAAATTGGGATGACTAAGAATTACATTGAATGTGCCAACATCCAGTTTGTTTCAATCAAAAGCATTTGCTAGAAATGTTCTTTCTGACTCAAATCGAAAACATTCCAGCACTAAATGATATAGATCACAGACACCACAATCTTCAAACACAAAGGTTGACTGGTAAAAAATGCCTTGTTGCATTAAGTCCACCCACGTACCACTATTTAATTGTACATAAAGTCTAAAGAAATGAATAAACCTCACGCCCGTTTTCACGACTAATTAGGCAGAAGGTTATTCATTCAATGCTATAATTATTTTGAAAACTCAAGGAAAAACCGGCCAAGTGCGAGTCGAACTCGCAAACGAAGGGTTCCGTACCATAAACCTTATTTTTTATTATTTGTTGTTATAGCGGCAATAGAAATACCACCTACCAGTACCCTACCCACCAGTCCAGTCCAGTCCAGTACCCCTACCCCCCCCACCCCTGTAGTAGTCCTACCTACTAGTATTATTCTCTGCATCACCCAAAGGTTGACTGGTAGAAAATGCCTCAGGCATTAAGTCCGCCTCTGTACATCTGTGTGCGTAAAGTGTTAAATAAATAAATAAATACACAATCTGTAAAAATTTCAGCTCTCTACCTATTACGTTTCTTGAGATACAGCCCGATGACAGACGGACGGACGGACGGACGGACAGCGGAGGCTTAGTAATAGGGTTCCGTGGGTTACCCGTCGGGTACGGAACCCTAAAAAGGGGAATACGTTATTTCAAATTGCGTTTGCCCGAGTTCAGTTAGGCCGATTGATCGAAAGAACGATCGACCGAAGAATTTTTGCTCGAAAGATCGTTTACCGATAAGGTCTTGAGTGGAGTGAAGAGTGATAGTACTGTTACTGCACATAGAGGGATTCGTGATACGATAACCTACTTTTAAAAGAGTTTTTATTGAACAAGATCATTTGTTCTAAGTTAAGCTGAGGCCAAACCTGCGCGACCAAAGCGACTGCGAAGCGGGAGCGTCTACCGCGCGACGGACGCTACCCATAACATCTAATGGCGCTTTGCATACCTACGCGACCGCATCGCGGGACGGCCGCGTCGGCAGAGCGGGACGCACGCGTTCAGTGGTCAGACGTGTGTTGTGAGCGAGTTTGTTTGTTATTTAATTCCACAATGACTACAACAGGAGATACTACAGAGTTGTTTATAGAAAAAGTAAGAGAATATCCTATTTTATATGATTTGAAAAATCCACACTATAAGAATTTACGAAAAAAGGATAAAATATGGGATTTGATCGGTCCGGTGTTTAAAATGGATGGTAAGTAAATAAAACACATTTCACTACTAATTTTGTAGTATATTCTCTATAATATGTATATAATATCCGATTATAATTATATGAGGAGGGGGGAGGTTGAAACAAGGAAGCACAACTCTTTCTAAATTCATTGATAAACAACCAACCAAAGTCTCTGCGTAGGTACAGTTCGAACCGAACTTAATGGCGGCTCGGAACATCGTGCGTTTCGCTGCGCAAAACGCAATTTTGAAAGTGAAGACGGGCGGGGGACACCCCGCGCACCCTCTGTCTCACTCGCACTCGCACGACTCGTCGTGCTTTCAGTGCTGTCTGTTGTCAACTTGACGTTACCTGCGCGAAATTGCACTCGCGGCTAACTTCCGAGCCGCCATTAAGTTTGGTTCGAACTGTACGCTGCACAAAATGGCAACGTCGCTCACGTTCGCAAGTACTTGAACTGGGTATACATGTCGCAGAGGCATATTGTAGGTATGAATAGCCCGTTTGCAAACGGCTACGAAAATGTTTAGGAAATCGCAATAATCCACGTCTTATATTTTTTTTACACAGCATTATTATTCATATTATTATTATTAAAGTAGTTTACAAAACGGTCACGTATTTGGAAAGGAACGTTAGCTGCTCTTCTTACATCGACATCAAAGTTCACAAAGACCGTAGTCGTAGGAGATGGTAATAAATGCAAAAAAGTATCTGCCTTTTTACAAATCAAGTAGTTATGTAAAATGCAAGTTGTTTTTACAACAAGTTTAGAAGTTTCAACATCTATTTCTAAGGGTCTATCATATATCCTCCATTTTTTTGCTAGAATACCAAAAGCGTTTTCTACGACACGTCTTGCTCTGCAAAGTCGATAATTGTAATTGTCTTTACTATTGTCCTCCCTTGCTGACCGCCTTGGAAAAGGTCTCATCAAATATGTTTTCAAGGCAAATGCTTCATCTCCAATTAAAACATGAGGCGTAGGTATATTTTGCTCGAGAAGAGGTTTAGGTGGCGGAATATTTAGCGAATTGTTTGACAACTTTTGTCCCATTGATGATTCTTCAAGTATTCCTCCATCACTATTTTTTCCATATCCTCCAATGTCCACACCAATGAACTTATAGTCTGGTCCAACTATTGCCAGAAGTACTATGGAAAACTTCTTCAAATAACAGAAATAGTTAGATCCACTGTTTGGAGGACTTTTAATGGTAACATGCTTGCCGTCAATACTACCCACGCAATTTGGGAACTGCCACCGTTCGTGGAACATGTTAGCCGATGCTTCCCAAATTTGTCGTGTAGGCACGGGCATGTAAGTGGATTGTAGTCTCGAGCAAATATAGTAACATACTTGTTTTACTATGTGTGCTACTGTAGAAAATCCAACCCTGTAGCTGTGAGAAATGGTTTTGTAGCTATCGCCGGTTGCAAGAAATCTGAAAAATAAAACAAATTATTATAATAGACACTCACATCAACACCTCCTCCACACATCCCATACACGTGCACACACACACACACACACACACACACCACACACACACACACATATATACATCAAGAGAGAAATACCATAAAATAATTAAATATAAATATATTATATTAAAATTCCAGGTGATGCTGCGAAAAAAAAGTGGAAAAATCTCCGTGATACATTTGCAAAATATCTTAAAAGTACGAAAACCACTACAGGACAAGCAGCAAAGAAACACTACGGCCAGTGGCAGTGGGCCGAACAAATGAAATTTCTAAAACCACATTTAACTTTTGCTAAAACGATAGATAATATTAATGATCCCTCTGAAAACGAAAGCATTGATCAAACCGACGATGCCCAAATTGCAGTTGAGAATAATGAATCACAACCGGTAACACAAACTTCTGCATCACAGGCTGAGATCATTGCTGCACGAAATGCACCTATTTCAAATACTCCGCCTGGATCTAACACTCTTACGCAAAAAAATAACAATAAAGTCACGCCAGTCAACCAAGTGCTAGAATATTTTGAAAGGAAATCGCAAAAGAGATCACAATCACAAATGGACGATTTGGAACATATATTTATTGGATATGCAAAGAGTGTTAAGAGATTGTCGCTCCGTAGACAGACTATTATAAAAATGAAACTAGCTCAAATCATAGCAGAACAAGAATTAGCAGAGATCGATGAAAGCACACGTGTCTCGCCTTACACTAATTCATCGACTCCTTCAATCTTTTCCGATGATGGCAATTATTCTAATACTTACAATACAAGTGCACCAAATATTTTGGACTTAATTAATAACAGTAACACAGAAATGACATCATCTGCGGCTACGGCAACTTTAAACTTTTCTAATTACGCCGATTATTCCAACACTCCTAATACAAGTTCAACAGTTAATTTACAACCGATTATTCATAATAATAATTCAGACGAGACAACAGCCGAGGCTGTGGTTACAACTCGTGAACATGAACTGCACGGTTTGAATGAAGAGGCAGTAAATGCTGATGGTGATTCTACTGCAGCGAAATATTTCAAAACATTCTCGGCTCAAATCTGATTTTCATATTATATTGACTTCATAATTTTAAATGATTAAACCTCTGAATGATTAAATCTTAGTCTTTTTTCTTTAACCTATGTCATTTATATGTCAGAAATAATTTTGGTTATAGAGATTTTGCAAAATTGGGTGTGAGCAGATGCAAAACATAGGTACTAACCTTAAAGTTATTGCTAACCGTTCCTCTGCAGAAATAGCTTCGCGGTATTTTGTATCTTGTTTTGTTATGTCTTCTTTAATCAGTTCTAAAATTTCATCGAAACATGCTTCTGGCATTCTGAAATAGATAAAAAACCGTTGTGGGCTGTTTCGTAAATCTCTCATTAGGGTATGGTATTCCCCATATTTTTTTCTTTCCTTGTTAATATCGTGTACCCATAACCTTTTCCTGTAAGTAATAATAATTAAGTTAAAATATAAGAATACTTTGTGATAATACTTATAAGGCACAGTCAGCGGCTCACTATGAGCCGTCATTAAGCGCGCCATGCTCTTTTTAGGGTTCCGTAGTCTACTAGGAACCCTTATAGTTTCGTCATGTCTGTCCGTCTGTCCGTCCGTCCTGGCTCGTTCTCCGCCGTTTCTGCACCGATTGCCACGAAAATTGGTGGAGAGATGTATATTGATAATCCAAAAATTGGTTTTTAAAATTATCGAAAAATAATTATTTTTTCCCCCCCTCCCATACAGCGAAAAGTTAATTCGAAGAAAAAAATCGACTTACCCCATCGTGTGAGGTATCGTTAAAAAGGTCTCTTTAAATACAACAAAAGTTGCCTTGAAACCATGTAGATCAAAAACCCCAGTCTCGAGATATATTAATACAAAGTTAAAATTAGAGCGTCCCCCCCCCCCTTAACTTTTGAAATACTATTACAATAATTCTGAAAAAAATGTGCTGTATACCTCCAAGTAAGTACTTTCAACTAAAACTATAGCGGACTCTGTATCATACATAGTTATTTTTATACAACTCGACCAACTTATGAAGTGCAGTTGCCCTAACTAAATGGTAATGTATGGAAATAACTACCTACTTATGGCTACGGAACCCTTTCATGTGCGTGTCCGACACGCTCTTGGCCGGTTTTTGAATAGAGCTTTCACATCAAGCGTAACTGCCAATTATGCGCTAGGTGTGAAAGGTCTAATCAAAATAGTATTGTGCGCTTACTGATGGCACATAGTAAGCCGCTGTCTGCGCCTTATATGTGAAAGTGCCCTAAGTTATTTGTGCAAACTCGTATAAGCACACGTGGGGCGCTGCGCGTCGCGTGTGGCTTAAACGGTCGCATACAACACCATACGTTTAACGAGTAGTAGTAGTAGTAACGTAGACGATCCTGGCCTTCGCCACACAATAATTTGTGGCTTAGGGCTCTTACAGACGAGCGACAGTTTGTCAGCAACAGTTCGCGACACTGGTCGACGGTCTGCGACCGTCGCCGACAAGTGTCGCGAACTGTCGCCGACACACTGTCGCTCGTCTGTGAGCTCTTACTCAATCACTAAATACAATACTTACCGTGTTGTTTGTTCCGCAAGAGCAAGCAATAAAAGGTCTTCCTCATCAGAGTCAGACTCTGATGTTAAGTACCAGGATGTCATCACCACAACAATTTAGTAGTTACACCAGATAAAGTCGCGCGTCTTCAGTGATTGTTCATCAATTAATGAAGTTGGCGATTCGCGCCGCAGTCGCGCAGGTATGCACGTCAGTTTCGCTTTGCAGACGCTCCCGCATCGCGTCCCGCGTCCCGCTTTACTGACGCGCAGGTTTGGCCGAGGCTTTACTGTTTGAAATAAAGTATCCGTCAAACGATCTTTCGGGAAAAGTTATTAGGCCAAAAGTTCTTCGATCATTTTGTCGTTCAACTTATCGTTCTCCGGGCGAATAATATTCGGTTAAGTAAAATTCGGGCAGGGACATGCCCGCCACACATTCCTAAAAGCAAGAATCAACAGTGGCGACCACCAGAAAACGCCGAAGAATCGATACAACTGTCTTGGATCCTGTAACGAAATTAATCAGAAAATCACAGCGGAGAAGTAGGAAAAATGTTATAAATTGAAATTCGAGTAATCATAGCGTACTCGTTCTAACGTTTTAACTGTTTCTTTTGTTCTATGGCTTTCCAGCTAAACCCCATCTCCACCTATATTTCTCTCTTACATTACTATTATTTTATACTTTTCAAGCGTCTGTATTTCGAGTAGTTTTCCACAATACGTCCCCTCAACAGCGACGTGTAGAATATGCAACGTAGTGAGTTTCCGTGTGAACGGGCGCGCTCAAAAGATGGCCGGAGATGACGTCACAGATATTTATGCTCCAGAGATTCGCGCCGATGAATTTCAAGGAATAGATTATAATATCGCACCCCCCACCGAATAATATGGTAATGTGCTATTACGATAGTTTACGTTTTATTGCATATTCGATATTTAGAGCATTAATTACACCTTGTAAATTTTTTTCGTATTTTTTCTATGCATATTTGTAAAAGTACAATATTTCCAATGGTCCCGTACTGGACATAACAATATTATTCCCCAAAAATCTCAACACACTTTTTGCACGAATAGTATCATAACACGTTATTACAGATTAAACAATCTCTAACTTTTTCGGTAATCGACGATTACCGTTTTATTCGCGTAAGAAACGCATATCTTGTTCCGCGTAAAGTATAATACAATTTTATTCGTGTATTATTTTTATTCACAGGATTTGGTAATGTGGTTTTACAAAACATGACAGTACATTATGCAAAATCGTAATGTCGTTCACTGTATCATAAAGTTAATATTTTTAAAGCAAGCGGTTTTACAATAAAACATTACGATGGTGTCGGTACGTAATGAATGAATACAGCATTATTATCGTTAGTGATTGATGAGTAAGAGCGAACGCTTAATTTTCATTCTCCACTAAAGAAAGGGACAGAGCGATGCGGCGGTGTATGGCGCGCGGCGCGTGCGTTTGTTTACCTACGTAATCGCCAGTGCGACATTTTACTGTGAAGTGTTGTGTTGCGTCAGAGACTGTTTTATTGATACGAAGTTAATTATTTGTGTTTTGTTTATTTACTGTCTTAAATATGAAAAGACATGAGTTAAAAAACCCCCGTACGAGAAGGATGTTGGATTTATTACACGTTGCTGGTGAGTCCTGTATAAATAATTATACCTAACTAGCGACCCGCCCCGGCTTCGCACGGGTACCTCTAATCTATAGTCGATGACTTCTGAAGGATGGATCATGGATCATGGTGGTCATGTTGTGACACTTCATACAGCGTACTTTCCCATTGAAAGCCATCTTCTAATGGACCCTAGTCGTGGTTATGATATTATGTATTTTTTGCGCGAGTTATTTTAATTATGTTATATTTCCCAAGATATTCATCTAAATGAAATGATGTAAATGGCATTTTAGGTCACAATTAAACGTTAAAGATTACTAACATATTTATTTTGAGAAGGATTAATACGATGTCTGTAAAAACACCTTCGCAAATGAAGCATTATTTTTGACGTAATTTTAAAATCACAAAAATGGTTAGGTATTGTGAGTCAATCTTCAAGGATAGACATAAATGCTGTCGTGGATTTTTTTTTTGGACTTTTTAATAGGAATAATTTCTTAATAGGTACATTATTTTTTATGTAACTTGTACAGTGTACTGTTTATGCAGCGCACGCCCCGAAAGGACGATTTTTGATGATGATGATTCAGCCTCAGCCCAATTGATCAAGATTTGAGACGTAAATCTTTACAAGATATTTCAACCTTTTCAGAGAACCAATCTTTTGATACAAGGTCATTGGCAGAAGAGGAACCTATTGAAGAACTTGCAAAAACGAGTGTTGAATGGAGTGGTAATGAAATACAGGAAAAAAAAATCTATAATTTGCGTGGTGCGTAAATATACATAGTTAATTAATTAATTATCATCATAATTATTATCATCCTATTAATGCTTGCTATTGTCAAACTATAAGTATAAATAGTAATGGTTCTCAACGTTTTCCAGATAAATCAACTATACATTATGATGAGCGTGAGGAAAATAGCGACGATTTTGTTTCCGATGACACGTCTAGTATTTATAAGCAACCAAGTTCTAATCGTGAAGCTAGTAGTACTCGTTCAGAGAGCATGACTTCCAGCTTAGGGGGATATTCGAGTTATCTAAATAAGATAATTGATTCAAAACCTGGTTCTCCATCAGCTATTTCAAACCTATCTCTGTTGTTAGACAATGTTGATTTTGTGGCTTCACCTACAGCTATTTATAAAACTAATTATGCAAGCACACCTAAACACATGCCGCAACAACATGACAATAGGATTACTACTCCATCGGACGCTATATTATTATTACTATCTCCTGGAACAGAATGCCCTAAAAATCAATCATATCATTCGCAAATAGACGAATGCGTTGAAGATGTGACATTAAAAATGAACGAAGACGACGATACCGTAGTGGAAAATGATACTTTGAAAGAAATTTCTGTAGTTATTGAATTAGAGGAAATAATCGAAGAAAACCATGCATCAAATGAAACAGAAGAGCCTGCATGTAGCAATGACATAACATGTAAAGCCAACAATAATGATGACAGTCAGTTTACCTTGCAAGACCAGTTAGTCAGTCCATCTGCTGCAGATAATTTATCAGAAAAAATACCTTTTATAAGTAGTGCTAATATACAAGATCTACAAAGTACTGACGAAGTTGTGGTCCACTCCCACGAATCAACTTTTCTAATAGACAATGAGAATAACATGATAAATGATGGTGTGTCTTCTTCTCCTGTAAAATCAACAAGAAAGCGTTTAAATAATCGAAATGATTGGTCTGATATTAAAAATAAAAGACTGAAAAATTCTGGACAGTCCTACGAAGGGGCGCGTTCCAAAACAAAATATTCCGCGAAAACAATGGGACCAACTTGTTCTTGTCAAAAAAAATGTGGCGAAAAAATTCCAACAGAACAAAGGGAACAAATATTTAATAACTTTTATAGTTTGAAAAGTCACGAGCTTCAATGGCAGTATATTGTTCGACATGTCGAAACAAAACCTATAAAAAGATTAACTTTAGATCGTAAAAATAATAGGACACAGACAATAACATATTTCTTACCTTTAGCAGAATCCAATATTCCGGTTTGTAAAGTGTTTTTTTTAAACACTATTAAAGTAACAGAACAAGTTGTGTATACGGCGCTTGAAAAGATAAAAAAAGATCTAAGTTTATCAGATCTCAGAGGAAATCACTCAACAAGGCCAAAGAAGATGTCTGATCTTACAAAAGAAAGCATAATAACTCACATCAAACTGTTTCCTTCCGTAGAATCGCATTACACTAGAAAACAATCAAAGCGACAATATTTGTCGCAACACCTCAATATTTCAAAAATGTACCGATTATATACAGACTGGTTTACACATCAAGACTATATTCCAGATCAGAAGGCATCAAAGCGGCAATATGAAACTATATTTAACACCATGTTTAACTATTCCTTTTATAAGCCGAAAAAAGACTTATGTGGAACATGTTGTTTATATGAACAAGCGGACCCAATCAGAAAAGAAGCATTGGAGGAAAAATATAATCAACATGTGGCAAGGAAAAACAAAGTGCGTCAGTTAAAAGAGGAAGAAAAGGCTACTTTGGACAAAAACAACACGACTGTTGCTATTTTCGATTTAGAAAAAGTACTGAGTATACCTCGATCTGAAGTAGGAATTTTCTATTATAAAAGAAAATACCCAGTATACAATTTTACAATTTACAACAGTCTTAACAAATCTGGACACTGTTACGTATGGCACCTGTCTATCGCCAAAAGAGGTTCCATAGAAATTGGTAGTTGCTTGGCTCAATTCATCAAAGAAGAAAAGAGTAAAGGCATCAAGAATTTATCATTCTATTCAGATGGCTGTGCAGGCCAAAATAAAAATCGGTATATTTTTGCTTTATACCTCCATGCGCTAAAAGTCTATGATATGGAAAATATTACACACAGGTTTTTTGAAACTGGTCATAGCCAGAATGAAGGCGACAGCATGCATTCATGCATTGAAAGAGCCTTAAAAAATAAAGTGCTCTACACTCCTGACCAGATTTATGGCGTCATTATAAATGCAAAGGTGGGAGGCAACCAATACTCTGTAAAAGAAATGGAGCAGAAAGATTTCTTTAACATTAAAGATTTAATCATCGGCAAAAACTGGACTGTAGATATCCATGGCCGAAAAATTAAATGGAACCAAATAATGGAAATAAAGGTTTCGTGTTCTAAACCGAACACTATTCAATTGAAGTATAATTTCGAAGATGAATATTCAGAGATGAATACTGAAATTCAAACCCGATCAAAGAGAGGAAGAAGATTACTTGAACCTGAAGTTACTGCTGGAATGCCATTAAAACAAGCTTACTATCAACCAATCCCAGTAAGTAAATTGCTAAAAGAAGATTTATTAAGTTTATGCAGAACAGAAGCTATACCTCAGCATTATCATTCTTTTTATAATTCCCTCCAAACCTGTGAAAATACCACAGAGCAGTCTTCGGAAACAGAATCAGACTGTAATGATGATTAGCTTGATTTATTTTTAATAATAGTTAGTTACCAACTGCCCAATGGGCCAACAAGACTTCCTAGTAATTATTTTTGTGATTGAAATATTATTAAAATTTGATTATCATTATTAATAAATAAAAAGACTGATTATGATAAATAACTAAACCTTTGTTTCACTTCATAACTTTCACAAATTCGCTATTATGTAACAGAACAAAATATAAAAATATAAATTATCCAGTATCACTATCAACTTCTTCTAATATTGTTAAGTTTCTGCCAAATCAAATAATAGGTACTTACTGAATTATTTAATAAAACATGGTATTTGCGACATTATGTTACTTTTAATCTTTGACACTACACATCGACGAATATTATTGTCATGTTACATTACAGTATACACTATCGCTTGGATTTCACCTGAATAATATCGTAATATCATATTACTGGTAGGCTTTTCAGCACCGTATTACAACGAATAATACCGTAATGCATTAATACCAACTACAAAATCTTGAGGTTATACGCGAATAATATCGTAATGATGTGTTGCGTACTATTGTTTTGTCCCACAAATTCAGTAAGTTTATTTTCGTCAATAACTTTGTTTTGTTATACTATTGCAAAAAAAATGCATATAAAAAAACAGACTGCAAAAAATTACCTTTGTTTTGATGTATAAATGGCCATCGTAGGATTCACCCATGCTGAGATATATGCATAAAACAGTTTTTTATTTTTCCTGTAAAATTTAGAATTGTCGATTACCGGTTTATTCGGTGGGGGGTGCGATATGTGGGTTAATTTTGAGTTGAATTCAAATTTTCATGTGTTTTTGGTGAATAAGATTGCACATGGATTATCATCGAGCTATTGAAACAGGGGGGTTCTGAGGGCCAATGGAAAGAGTGCCTAGACCAGACAGTGTCATTCTATCGAATTGTCGTAAAAGCTACTGTACATTTCGGTAGCGCTTGTGAATCTCATTCTATTTGAATTTACTGGAAATCATTTTTCCTGACAGAATGTCACTTTGTCCAGAGCTATCCTTTTTAGAGTTCCGCAGTCCTGACAAGGAACACTTATAGTTTCGTCATGTCCATTTGTCTATCTGTCTGTCCGTCCGTCCGAGGTTTTGCTAACAGACCGTTAGTTTAGTAAGCTGTAATTTTGTAGTGGTGTGTATACCAATTACGTCAGCAAAGCAGTACAATACAATTTTGGAAAATATTTTTTAGGGTCCCCTACATGTGAAGTGGGGATGATTTTTTTCCTCGTCTCCCCCATCGGATGGAATATCGTTGAAAAGGTTTTTTTATGACTTGGGGTTTACAGATACTATTTTTCGATGTAATGCTCCATTTACTAAATATTAAACTTAAAAGTGCAAATTTTTGTTCCCGTAGGGCGTTCCCTCCTCTAAAAGCTACACTGCAGGTTTAAAAAATCTAGAAAAATGCATTTCATGAACTGTAAAGGAAAATTAAAGCGGTTAAGATTACTTCATGATGCCTGTTGGTCTCGTAGTTAGTGACCCTGACTGCTATGCCAGAGGTTGTGGGTTCGATTCCCACCCAGGACAAATGTTTGTGTGATGAGCATGATCATTTATTCTGTGTCTGGGTATAGTTTATCTATAATATGTATGTATTTAGAAATATATAAGTATGTTTATCAGTTGTCTTGTACCCATAACACAAGCTCTGCTTAGCTTGGGACTAGATGGCGTTGTGTGATAGTTGTGTGGAATATTATATTATATTATTATTATTATAAAAAGTAATAGTTGTTTAACTTGGGTGTTGGATAATTTTATTTGTTTTATTCTGAATAAAAAACCACAGAATCGTTCTTTAATGTGATAATGGGCTACTACGGAAACCTACACTGCGCGTGGTTCGACACTTACTTGGCCGGTATTTTTTTAAGTGTACATACTCAAATTATTCCTTCCGCTCTAGGCGGGGCAAAAAGGAGTGTTAGGCTCTGACTTAAACCCATCCGTGTTCTTCCTAATGCCCCTTTTGCTTTCGAAGGTCGCGTTGACTCTTTCAAACAAATTCCGCTACAGAGCTATCCTTGGCTCATAAAGAAAAGAGTTACAATGCCTCAGATTGGTGGCTTTTCAGCCTTCCAAGATTTCCACACAGAAACGTACACCTATTTCCCCCTACTCTCAAGTAACTGCCAACTCAATTTTCCTCCCGTTAGCATAAAGCAAACAGGATAGTTATTATTAATCAGTTAGTGTGTAGTTGGCTGTTTCAATACAGTTACCAACTCTAACATGCAAGTTCCCGGGAATATGACGGAAAATTTTAACTTTGTTCTGAGTAATTCGTTTACTACAGAAATTGATTTTGAAAACAAACGAACTTTTGTGCAGTTTGCTTTGCGTGTGTGTGGTAAATTGCATTTAAATGAATAAAGGCAGTCTTATTTTTATCTGAAAATGTTGTTTGAGTATAATTTACTGTGGTTAGGAAATATAGTTATCTATTACTAGTTGACCCGTGCAACTTCGTCTGCTCCGCTCCTATTGGTATTTGCGTGATGATATATATCCTATAGCCTTCTCAATAAACGGGCTATCTAACACTGAAATAATTTTTCAAATCGGACGAGGAGTTCCTGAGATTAGTGCGTTCAAGCAAATAAACAAACTAACTCTTCAGCTTTATATATTAGTATAGATAATCTTCTTATATCGTGTCACAGTGTTTGTTATCAAACTCCTCCGAAACGGCTTGACCGATTTTTATGTTGTAAATTTGGTAGGTCTGAGAATAGTTCGTAGGCTATTTTTTTATTGCTGACCCGGCAAAAAACGTTTGCCAGATCACCTAGTAATTCATAAGGTTCATATTTTATTGTGAACGCAAAACAAACATATATAGAAACAAGTGGGCCATTTTTGGGGCTTTAAATTACTTGGCGCTTGTCAAATAAATATGTAAATGATGAACTACTAATCAATTCGCACATCATCAATGTTATGACATGATAAATAATAGTGACGTCATAAAATATTTTGCTCGTTTACATATTCCTAAACAAACGCCGATCTCCGCATGAATTTTAAATTCATACATTTTTTATTTGAATTTTGTTCAATATTCTACACGATTGAACGTCAAAGTTTTTAACGGCCTGTCAGCAGTTTTTATTAGTAACGGTTTTTATTTTATTTGATGCTGCATAGCCGATTTTACTCATGAATAATTATTATTTAGAACTGAGCACAATTTTGAAATCAGTTAACTTTTTTATTGTTCAAGTTGATTTTATGGTTTATTCAATTGGTTTTGTTTTGCTTAAGCAATGACAGGTTAGTAAAAATACTCTTTAATGGAAATGGATAAGTTAAAGCTATGATTTTTCTCAAAAGGAACCGTCTGGACAACAACATGCAGAGTTAATTACCATAAACCATAATATGTATTATTTGTTGTTATAGTGTCAATAGAAATACACAATCTGTGAAAATTTCTACTGTCTACCTATAACGGACAGACAGACGAAAGGACGGACGGACAGCGGAGGCTTAGTAATAGGGTTCCGTTGGCTACTCTTTGGGTACGGAACCCTAAAAATTTATGAAAAAGATAGAGGGATACCTTTGCCAAGTAATGGGACGAAACAGATGTCGATCGGGTTGAAAGGTTCTGAAGACCGTGACTGCATACCTGCTGACTGTAGCCGCTTTAGAAGTCCTCCCATAAGGTGGACCGATGAGGTCATCGGCGGGACTTTGCTAGATGCGAGAAGGACAAGACCGTTTTAAGTTACAATTTGGGGAAGGCCTCCTACGTCCAGCGGTGGCCGTTTTTAACCGACTTCTTCAAAAAGGAAGAAAGGAGGTTCTATGTTCGGCTGTATGTATCTTTTTTTTTATGTATGTTCACCGTTTTCTTCGCTAATTCCGGACCGATTTTAAAAAATCTTTTTTTATTCGAAAGCCTATACTCCTGAGGTGGTCCTATTGTCACCAAGTCAGAATCTGGTGATGGGATCCCATGAAAATCGAGGGAAACCCTCAAATTTTATTAGCACATACACTGTTTTTCATAAACTCTCTAACGCAATTCAGATACTTGTGCCTGGTAATCATCATCTCATATTGCTGAGCTGATGATGGAAGGTATAAGTCAGGATCTGATGATGTGATCCCATGAAAAATGTTTGTTCAGCGATATTTTCGCCAATTGTTTACCGATTTGGATGATTCTTTTTTAGTTTGGAAGAGTATCGACTTCTCGGGTTCTCGGACTGGTCCCATTTAAATTTGGTGAAGATCTGATGAAGAACTTCGGAGGTAGGCAACGGAACTCTTCAATAAATGATAGCAAATGGATCGGGATTTCTGTAATCGCATGTCTGTTGATTGTTTACACCAGTTCATAACATAATATCACGCCGGCACGCTGTGCTTGTGTTTAGTGTAGTTGCGTACCACTAAAAAGTGAAAAATTTAACTTTAATTTCGGAAGTCGGTGTTCAAAAACGAAATAACCAAAAACACCGACTTCCGAAATTAAAGTAAATTTTTACTTTGTAGTGTCTTTGACTTTGACTTTGTTTTTGGAAGTCGGTTTTATTTTTTTGTTAAATAGTTATTTATTTTTAGGCAGAAATAATGATGATGATGTTTTGTAATAAGCTAGTTAGGTTGCTCGTATTTGAAAAGATAATTATTTTAACTAAAAAATTGTACTACCCTATTTGTAGTTGAAGAAAATGATGGCACCAGAAAAATAGGAATAATATCTAAGAAATCTAAATGCTCAATTACTCGAAGACTTGAAAAAGTGAACCTTTTCATCTCATGTTAAAGATAAAAAGCAACTTCATCTTTGTCTTCTACCTTTTACAAATCCACTTTAAAACCATTTTACATTGTATAATAGTGTTTCAGTCATTCTTATGTAAATGTTTGTAACGGCCATTTTAAACTTATAATTTATTCAGGAAATTGCTTTAGAGCGAACTTTGTAAACTCGGAGCGGTGTCTTTGAAGTTGTCGTAAGCGGTTCAACTTCAGCACTTGAAGATTTATGAATATATCTTGCTAGTTGTTGCCCTCGACGGTGGTTGAACGAAACTTTGGACGACCTTTTAACCTCTCAGCTAGGAATTATATTTGAAAATATGACTACGGCATTTTTGTGAAAAAACCCTTCCGGAAAATTATGTATCTACTATTATTTTTTTGGTATATACTGCAATAGTGTTTATTAGCTTTTTCCAAATAATAATTATTCTGACCGAATTTCGATTAGGTTAGCCTATCTCAACGGAAACGTAGCCTAACTCGACCTCTCCGGTCGTGTCGGATTGCCATTCTATTGGACTATGAGTAATGAGTTGAACAGAGAGTGCACCTGTGTTTGTGCACAAACTTATGCACTATAATATCTTCTGCGTACTTGGGTACTTGTACACTATAATATCTTCTGCGTACTTGGGTACTTGTACACTATAATATCTTCTGCGTACTTGGGTACTTGTACACTATAATATCTTCTGGGTACTTGGATACTTGTATACTATAATATCTTCTGCGTACTTGGGTACTTGTACACTACAATATCTTCTGCGTACTTGGGTACTTGTACACTATAATATCTTCTGCGTACTTGGGTACTTGTACTCTATAATATCTTCTGCGTACTTGGGTACTTGTACACTATAATATCTTCTGCGTGCTTGGGTACTTGTACACTATAATATCTAATGTTTACTTGGGTACTTACTTATGCACAGTAATATCTCCTGCGTACTACCCAAGTAACATACCTATAGTGCATAAATTTGTGCGCAAAACACAGGTGCACACTCTGTTTTTTTACTCTTAAGACCAATAGAATGGCAGTCCAACACGACTGCAGAGAGTTCGGGCGCAGGACCAATGGCTTTTGACTGCGATTCTAAGATGTGCGAGATGCCATAGCGAGGGTTGTGTTTGTTAAGAACCAATAGAATCGCTTCATTTACCTAGCCTATTTATTATTTTTTCGATTTTATTGGTCCTTTAAAAAACACATCCCTCGCTACGTATCCTCACACATATCTGGTGGAAGCGTTACGTGCTTTCCAACGCACGAGAATCTTATACCAGTAACTTCAGAACTTTGACCTGCTTCTAAAAAATTCTATAAGGGAAATCCTTCAAGCAGATTAGGTTACTAGCAAGCGGTAGCCTATGATGATCCAGTTTGAAGAATGAAGGTGTAATTACAGGTACAACAGGTATATGACACGTTTGAGCTTTATCTCCAAGGTAGATGCAACCACGGCGCGTTGTGTTCCACGCGTCTCCAGTGCTTGCCAGGGTTGTGGAATTTGTTCGAAAGAGTCACCGTGGCTCTAAAATGGAAAAGGCATTAGGAGGAACACGGTTAGATTTTAGTCAGTAAGAATTTGACAATCTCTTCCACTCCGCCCAGGGCTGTCATTTAATGATTTCATATCCTATAAAACAAGGTTAGATGCAAGACCTCTGGTATTACAGATGTATACAGAAGCGACGGTGACTATATTTTAATCACTTGGACCGTCTGTTTTTAATAACTGATTAAATGTCTACGTAGTTTTTAGCCTTGATACATTGACAGAGATTGGGTAATCCATAATATCAATTGAATAATTATGATAATGATGATCGGTACGTCCCAATCGTCCTGACAACAATTTACAACGGCACGAAGCACTCTAATGATAAGATATAATAATGTTTCATTGCCATTATCACATTAAAATAATGCTGTATAAATAAAAAATTGTCACATCGTCAGTGCCTTGCCAGGGTTCTTTACACTCTGTGATAATTTCAACTGTCTATCTGTTACCGTTCTTGAGATACAGCCCGCTCACAGATGGACGGCGACGAGCAGCGGATACCTAGTAATAGGGTTCCGTTGGTTACCCTTCGGGTACGGAATACTAAAAAAGTAGTTCAAAGTATTTGCATGCAGTCTAAATAAAAATCATTTATTCAAAATAAACTGAGTGCCAGCAATTTCATAACTTCAAGGCTTACAAAAAGACAGTACCCCAAAAAGGCTTAAATACTTTCTAGTGTAGTACACCTCGGACCATAGACCAGTAATTCTGGAGCTCGCTCCCAGATATGGTCCTATGGATCCCAACCAACCCCCCCCTTCCCAAATGATCACTGACTGGAAGAAAGTAAGCGAAATGCTGAAAGACACCACGTCACATCATTTGGATAAGATTCCAAACGAGATCGAGTCTGCAGCCGACACGGGATCCGCGATCAGCTCACTCACGGAACACGTACAATCGGTCCTGAACACTTGTTCAAGGGATGTCCCAGTGACGATTGATCGTCGCTGGAAGCTCCCGGACGATGTGCGTGCCCTCGTGACTGAGAAGAACGCGGCCGTCCGAGCTTATAGCTCCTGGCCCTGCGCAAATAACAAAGCTTTTATGCGTTACTTACAGCGTAAGCTAAGTAAACGTGTCAAAGAGCTGCGTGAAGAGCGCTGGAATAAGACTCTTGGTGATCTCGAGCCAAACCACCTAGCATTTTGGGAGCTTCAGAGGAAATTACGCGCCGCTGAGGTTTCCACTATGCCCCCCCTCACTCGACCCGATAATTCCGTCGCGTTCGACGACGACGAGAAGGCCGAATGCCTGGCTGACAGTCTGGAGTCTCAATGCTCCCCGAGCACAATCCCGGTCGACCCGGCCCATCTCGCTGAGGTGGACGCTGAAGTCGATCGTAGGACTGCTCTCCCCCCTGTCGAGGACCCTGATGATCCCCTCCCCCCCGTCACACCAGACGAGGTAGAGGATATCATTAAGCGACTCAAACCCAGGAAAGCACCTGGGTCCGATGGTATCACCAACAAGGTGTTACAGCTTTTCCCTAGAGCTCTGATCGTGTTGATGACCGCCATTTTCAACGGCGCTCTGTCCAACAACATGTTTCCCCAAGAGTGGAAAGAGGCTACCGTTATTGGTATTCCCAAACCCGGAAAGCCCAAGTCCTCCCCGACCTCATATCGCCCCATCAGTCTGCTCAATGTGCTCGGCAAAATCTACGAGAGACTTATTTATAAGCGTCTCAAGGATTTTGTCGAGCGCAAGAGCCTCATTCCAGACGAGCAGTTTGGCTTTAGAGCTAATCACTCATGTGTTCAACAGGTACATCGTATCGTTGAACACATCAACGGCCACTTCCAGCATGGTCGGATGTCTGGTTCCCTATTCTTCGATATTGCGAAAGCATTCGACAAAGTTTGGCACAACGGCTTGATTTACAAGCTGTATAAACTTGGCGTGCCAGACCGTCTCGTGCTCATCTTACGAGACTATCTGTCGTACCTTTCGTTATCGTATCGAAGGGGCGCTTTCTAGCCCCCGTCCCATCCGTGCCGGCGTACCGCAAGGCGGTGTGCTCTCCCCCCTAATATTCACGCTATTCACTAGCGATGTCCCCAAAAACCCCAAGACGCAGTTGGCATTATTTGCCGATGACACGGCCATCTACTGCTCCGGCACGAGCACCAAGGCCATCACCCTCAACCTCCAAAGATCCGCCAACGCCCTAGGCGAATGGTTTCGGAGATGGAGGATTGAAGTAAATCCGGAGAAGAGCCAGGCGGTCTTGTTTCGCAAGCCGCGCACAAGAGCTCTTCCCCCCCTTAGTCCGATCACCATGTTTGACAAGCCGATCCCTTGGGAGAAGCAAGCCAAATATCTAGGAGTGATCCTTGACCAAAACCTCACCTTTGGCGAGCACATAAAAGCGGTACGTTCGCGTGCCGCTTTCGCTCTCGGTAGGCTTCATCCCATGCTGAATGCACGCAGCAAGCTATCCCTTAAATGCAAACTGCGCATCTATACCACGTGCATACGTCCGATAATGACCTATGCGTGTGCCGTCTTCGCACACACAAAGGATCGACATATCCATAGGATGCAGACCATCCAAAATCGTTTTCTCCGAAAGGCCACGGGCGCTCCGTGGTTCGTTAGGAATGACCGACTACATGTCGACCTCAAAGTCCCAACCATCAAGCAATTCATGAAGCGTCTTACTAAGCACTTCATCGAATCTGCAGAAAAGCACCAGAATCCCTTAATCGTATCGGCTACCCGATACGCTCCCTCCAAGATTAGTAAGATTCGCCGTCCTCGGCATACCCTCGTCGACCCTGACGACCCAATCACCGTCCTTCAAGAAAGCTGTAGGGAAACCAGCACTCTCAAGAAACACAAATACAGACCGCGATCCGTATTCCGACCTCGCCGCCGAGGTCCGTCGCGACGTCCCAGTAACGCTCCCCCCCGTCTTTTGCCAAACGAGCCAGCCCGCGAAGCTGAGCCAGTAGTGACAAATATCTCCCTAAATAATGACATGACCCAGCCAGTCTCTTGCTGCCCCCCCCTAAACGACGCCGCTGAGCCGAGGTCCGTACCCCACAGGGGGTGCCCTCAGCGAGCGGAGTTCTAATAAATATAAATTTGTAGCCTCGGCTGGGGGCCTTAAATTCTAGAGGCCCACACAGGCAAGTCCGGTTTAGTAGTTGACAACCCTCTAGGGTTGATAACTGCGAGTGGCCATCGACAAAAAAAAAAAAAAATAAAAAAAAAAATACACTTTTTTTTTTAAGTATGGGAAATCATCAAATGACTCCTCCCGCTCTGGGTGAAGCAGGAGGAAATGTCAGACTCTTACTGAATAAAACCCATCCGTGTTCCTATTAGAGCCCGTTGCTCTTTAAGGCGCGCGTAGAACACAGCGCGCCGTGGACTCGGGCCTAGTTCTGATCAGACGAGCCACAAAACCAAACCAAAACAATTTTACTTCTACAACTCTACACAGCTGTTGAACCAGCTACAAAACTGACTTGCATTAGCCCATTACAAATTCAGAGCCCTATATTTAGATTTCCATTCAGCTCCACTAATACTTTCACTGGACCAGAAATAGATAGCTAAGTTTGTTTCACCTGGCCTTCGGTAAAGGTCAGTGATGTTGTTTGATTCTGAAGTGGATATTGCTTTTTTAAGTTTAAATGCTATGTAACGGTGTATTGATTGACTTCTTCTGCCTAGCCTTTTCCCAACTATATTGGGGTCGGCTTCCAGTCAAACCAGATTCAGCTGAATACCAGTGTTTTACGTGGAGCGGCTGCCTACCAGACCTCCACAACCCATTAACTGGGTAACACGGTACTTTTTGACAAGACTGGAGTCAGATTTACTGGCTTCTGACAACCCGTAACGACTGCCAAAGATCTACAAAGGACAGCCGGGACCAACGGCTTAACGTGCTTTCCGAGGCACGGAGGAAACTCGTTATGTTAAGATGGTCACCCATCCACAGACCAACCTTGGCAAGCGTTGCTTAACCTTAAAGATCGATCCGTGCGGCTGTTATTATTTAGCCACGAGCTCCTCAGGTGTATTGATTGACTATCTACATTAAAACTGACTACTTAAGACTTTCAGCTCGTGTTTTTATTATTTTAAAGTTGAGAAATCATCAAGTGACTCCTTTTACTCTGGGTGGAGCGGAAAGGAGTGTCAGATTCTTACTGACTAAAACCCATCCGTGTTCCTCCAATTGCCCTTTGCGTTCCAGGGCAGCGGTGACTGTTTCGAACCAATTCTGCAACCCTGGCAGGCACTGGTCCAAGCGAGCCTCGTCTATACTGCTGACATCTGTTTGAGGGGCGCGTGGAACACAACGTTCCGAACACAAGACTATCATCAAACGTGAACGGAATGTTGTTCATCATGATCATTTCAGCTGAAAGATGTCCACTGCTGGACATAGGCGTCCCCCAGGCGTGGCCACATCATTTGGTCATGCACTGATTTTTTTTCCTGTATTTAATTTTTGTTGGGTTTTTTGATTTTTTTTTATTTATGGTTTTTTATATATCTTTTTACCAGCGAAATCTCGTGCTCTTCACCAGGGCTCCAGTCCATCTTCTCACGACCCATCGAACTCTTCAAGTATTGGTTTAAAGGATCTATTTGCCAATATGAGCCTGTACAAGTATGTTGGTCCTTGGTCAATTTTACCTAGGTTTGGACTGAAGCTAGGTTCATCATTATCGTCATATCTGCTAAAAGACATCCACTACTGGACGTATTATTTCATCGGTCCACCTTGTGGCTAGTAGCTAGGTTTCATGTCTAGAATCTAAAAAAAAATATCAATCTGTGGCAATGGCTCAAACCATCTTTGAAAAATTTAAGTGTGATGATGCTATTTATGTATTGGTGACTTAGCCGCATTAGTTGGAAAAATAATTTCACGGAATTCTGTTACTATCTGAAATCCTGTGTATTTTTGCTGTAACTACATACTTATCATAATGAATGAAATTTAATCACAATATAATCGGTTTATATTTCTTTTGACTCATCAAAAGTGAAAAGTACATGAGGAAAATTGTGTAAATATACATGGAAAATATTACTTTGTAAATTACCAAAACACGTGTAAAACATATGAAAAGATTATTAAATACTTATTAATTTTACGTCTAGCAATCTAGAAAGCATAATAGGGAACATGCAATATTTCCATTTTTACTTTAATTTTAAATAACTCCATCTAGAATAGACCACCACATAAAGAAAAAATGAAAACACTTTAATTTATTGTCAAAATTGCGTTTTTAAACTGACAGTTTAAAGGTTCGCGCGAAAACGAACGATGACGTCACTCGTGTCTATCACTGGTCAAGAACTGTCCTAACTCAAAGACATAAGGTTGCCTTTTCGTTGCTATAACAGCAGAGACGTCACTAAACGCCGATTGTTGTTTTTAAATACGTTCCGTTTCACGTTACTTTATTTCATTATTTTTGTTAAAAATCGATATTAAACAAAATAAAAACGTTGTAATGGCCTTTATTTTATACTTTTTTATCATTTAACTGACAACATTCTCATAAATTCTGTATTTGCATCTTCCCTATTATGTACCTACATAATAATAGTGGTTTGGGGTTAGAATATCAATCAATAGTGACTCATTGCTTCTCTATCATCAATATCTACTGGTGGTAGAAGCTGAAATTTAGCAAGTAGGTTCCTTGGGGTGTATCTATATATAGGGGAGTACTAAGAGATGTTTTTTTTCTTAATGTTTTTGATTCCATTTACCTGCTGGATACTCACAATTTCGATTTTATTGTCAACGCAAATTCGGGGTGAGGGCCTGGTGATCCGTCATACAGGGTATCGTTGTATGGACTCCAGTCTCTCACAAATTATCATAATTGTATGTTTCGCATTGTTTATTATTTAACTTATTTTTGTAATATATATATATATGCTGATGTGAATTTTTGTGAACAGTGAAATAAAAATAGTAAGAAGTACCACTTAAAAGTGAAAAATAAAAAGTTTTTGCAAAAAAAATATAACCGACTACCAAAAAAAGCACTATAAAATATAAAAGAACCTTTATCGGAAGTCGGTGTTAAAAAACGGAGATACAAAACGAAAAAGACCGACTTCCAAAATTAAGGTTATTTTATCCTTTGTAGTGTTTTATTTTTCGAAGTCAGTTATATTTTTTTCATCAAAAACAAACACAAAATCAATACAGGAACTTTAATGCAAATACATTTCCAAAGCTACCGGATGTAGGTGTCTAGCGAGCGCCACCGGAACATGTGTCCGGAAGTAATTCTTGACAACTGCCCACTGAACCGGATCTGCACGGATTTCAGGCGCATGCACGTGCAATGGTCCTGAGAAGCGAATGCGTATGCGAAAATTGTATTTTAGAATTTTTCGGAGTGAATTTTTCATTTATCAATGCAGTTTTACTAGTTCTAGCTTTTTTCAGTGGATATGCTATTCCAAAGGGGAAACGAGTAACTCCGTGAAAAAAAATTGACTGTGACACTAGTGAAAAACAATTCACAGTTGTTCTCACATGGCGATTTTACCTGGAAACATCTCGGGAACGCGACATTTTAGAGCAGAGTCCTCTACCCATATATGCATGTTGTTAATATTTCAGATATCTTCTCATTACTATACAAACAGTGCTTCCCCGAAACTATGATTTCGATTAATGTCCATAAAAAACAAAACTGGGTATCACGTGGAATTAAAAGATGCAGTTTAAAAAAACGGCAATTACTTTGGCAGTTCCGATTAAAACCTACTCAACAGAATAAAATGAAATTTAAAAACTATACAAAACTCTTAAAAAAGATTATTAATTTAACTCAAAGAGCTCAAAATACCCATAAAATAAAGACATCGTATAATAAATCTAAAACTACATGGCAAATTATAAACCAGTCAAAGCTAAATGTTCCAAAGAATAATATTAATAAACTTATAATTAATAATAACAAAGTAATATCTGATCCAAAGAGCATTTGTAATGTATTTAATAATTATTTTACTGACAAAATTCAGCCCATTATTATTTCAGGAGACAAAGTCACTAGTCATATTATAAACAGGAAGGACTCTATATTTATGGCTCCATGTTTACCGAACGTTGTGTTAAAAATCATTCGAGCCCTTAACAACACAAACAGTGTCGGTTACGATGGCATCTGCACAAAAATAATCAAAGCAGTTGCTGAAGAAATTTGTTGCCCGCTAAGCTACATCATAAATTTGTGCATTAGCGAAGGTATTTTTCCAGATTGCTTAAAAAAATCTGTAATAAAGCCGCTATTCAAAAAACAAGATAGAGAGTTCATGGAAAACTACAGACCGATTTCGTTGATTCCGATATTCTCTAAAATTATTGAAAAGTACATTTATAGAGAACTTAATTTTTATTTAGAGAAAAATAATATTCTTTGCAACGAACAAAAAGGATTTAGGAAAAACAAGACAATTAACATGGCGATTTATGACTTTTTGCATACTATTATGACAAATATGGATACAAATAAACCAATATGTGCGATATTTTGTGACATGACCCAGGCATTCGACTACGTGCAACACAATATTTTACTGAAAAAGCTTGAAGCTTACGGGGTAAGAGGAAACGTCCTTGAGCTCTTAAAATCGTATCTAACTGACAGAAAACAGATTACTGAAATAAGCAGACTAAATACTAGCACCAAAAGAGAAGAAGTATTTCTATCGGATGAACGCGACGTTGTCTACGGAGTTCCACAAGGAAGTATACTGGGACCACCGCTCTTTACTATCTATATAAATGACTTTCCAATGGCAATCAAACATCTGGTGACATTATTCGCAGATGACAGTACAATAACAATACCTTGCAATGAAATAGATTTTTATAAAGAGGACATAAGTAATACTTTGCAAAAAACTATAGAATGGGTAGATAATAACCATTTAAAAATAAATTTAAATAAGACAGTTATGATGCATTTTAGCCAACGCTCATTGACTCTTCCTAATCTTGACATAAAGTATAATGACATTTCAATTGACACAGTTAATACAACTAAGTTTCTAGGACTGACAATCGATCGAAATTTAAATTGGAAGGCACACATTGATGTCCTGACTAAAAGAATAAGCAGTAGTGCGTACGCCCTGCATAAGCTGTCACGAACGGTTAACGTAGATGCCTTATTAACCGCTTACTACGGGCTAACTGAATCTGTTCTCAGATATGGGGTTATCTTTTGGGGTAACTCAACTAGTAAAGAAATTGTATTTAAAGCACAAAAGAGATGCCTCAGGGCCATGTTTAAGTTAAAAACTATCGATAGTTGTAAACCCTATTTCATACGCTATAGAATATTAACATTGACATCCCTTTATATTCTGGAAACAGTAATGTTTGTCAGAAACAATAAAAACCTATTTCCGCGAATGGCAGATAGATTCCCTAGAAACAGGCGAGATCAAAGTCAGCTCTGTCTGCATAAGAGTAGGACTGCACTTATGCGCAAAAGTGTTTTTTGCATGGCTCCCACTATTTATAATAAGTTGCCGAAAAGTTGGAGGGAGCTTGATAATGTAAAACTAAAGAATCAACTAAAGATGTTTCTAAGCAACAGGGCTTACTATAGTATCAACGAATTTCTTGCAGAATCATTTATTTTGACATAATCCATATAAACTTTGTTTTGGACTTTTTATTGATATTATGTATTAATTTAAAATTGGTAAATTTGACATAGGTATTTAATTATTATTTTTTTTTTGTTCGATTGACATTTTATATAATTTTGACATAATTTTTGCATTGATTTTGACATTTATAATATTTGAATAGTTTTTGACATAATTTAAATTTGATTAATATTTTGACATTAATTCATTTTTACCATTGACATTTATAATAATTCAAATATAATAATTTGTAATAAATTCTTTACTTTGCATAATATTTGCACGCCATAGTATGTGGCAAACATGTCTGAACTTTTCTGTCTAATGTTATCCTGCATGCACGTTTTTTAATCTTGTATGTGTACACATGTTTGGGCAAATAAATTTATCTTTATCTTTATCTTCTTTATCTTTATATTATATCGTACGATGCAACTTTGAAAACAAAATAGCGGCAAGGGGGCTAAAGGTCAAGAACCTTTATAGCATACAGAAAGGTTCTATCCCCTCAATTACCTACCTATCCTTTATAGCCCCTTTTTTTCTATAAGTTATCGTAGTACAGTTCGGAGTCTGTGTTTCCTGATAGCTAAAACCTGGGAGTCTTTAAGTCTGAATAGTGAATAGGTTACTTCTAGGCAAGCGTGCTAACATCTTCGACCACATCATCGCTACCAACAGGTGAAATAGTAGTCAAACGCGTGCCTATCAATTGGTGAAAAAAAATTCACACTCTGTGCTAATTTGTTTACATATGGTTCTTGAGATACAATCCGCTAATAGACTGATGGACGGACGGACAGCGGAGGCATATTAATAGGGTACCGATGGTTACCCTTTGGGTACGGAACCCTAAAAAGTCTGCACAAAATGTTATGTAAATATCGTTTATCATCTCCGAACCTCAATTTGCAGTATACAGATACACATCAGAGCATATGGCTACTAGAAGTATTATCATGACTATAAAACGTTATGTGCCGTTAAACTTTTTCTGACGCCATATTACTACACAATGAAATGTTGTTGCGGAATTCCAGACCCGTACAATGAATGTGGATACTGATGAATGGAGAAGAAGAGGGAGGTGCAATGACAAACTGGTCAAGTGCGAGTCGGTCTCGCCCACCGAGGGTTCCGTACAAACTATAAATATATAAATATACTTTAAATAATTTGTATTAGGTTTTCGACCCAAAACCTGTACGGTACTTCCAGTTGACCTAGAATTGTCAATTTTGATCTGGGCGGCTGACCTGACGACCAGCACCATCACTGTTCTGCGGAAGCCGCAGAGGGTGATGGCCGTCAGAGTCATCAGGGGTTATCGTACGATCTCTTACGAGGAGGCTTGCGTACTGGCCGGATCTCCGCCCAGGGACCTGGAGGAAAAAGCCCTCGCGTCACTGCACCGGTGGCATGAGGACGCGCGGGCGCGCGGTAAGCGACTGATGCAGCGGCACATTGAGCTGCGTCAGTCGCAGCTGCGCGAGGTCCTGGTGGCGGAATGGCGGGACAGGCTGTCACGCCCTTCCGCCGGCCTCGGCACTATTGAGGCCATCCAGCCAATGTTCGACCTGTGGCTCGGGAGAAGGCACGGCTCCTTGTCGTTTCGGGTGACGCAGGTCCTCTCGGGGCACGGCTGCTTCGGGAAGTTCCTGTGTCGTATAGGCAGAGAGCCGGACGCTCGGTGTCCACTGCGCCAACTGTCGGGAGGATACGGCGCGGCATACGCCGGCATTGTGTGCCGCTTGGGAGGAGCCGCGCCGTGCCCTCATATCTGTGGTAGGCAGTGATCTCTCGCTGCCGACCGTAGTACGTGCTATGGTCGACGGCGAGGAGTCCTGGGACGCGGTGGTTTCCTTCTGCGAAATAGTAATCGCGCAGAAGGAGGCTGCGGAAAGGGAGCGGGAGATTTCGACGTCTCTCCCGGCCCGCAGCAGGCGCACCGGGCTTTGGATGATACGCTGCCCTCTTCCGGCCCTCCTAACTTGGTATAGGGTCGGCGGTCCTGGGGATGGCCGTCGCCCACCATTCATACGGACCCGAGGTAGCGGCGCGTAGTGTTCCCGTGCGCCCCTCTTTGACGTCGCAGGGGGAGTCAAACACCTCACTCCCCCCGCTAAACCGAGGTGTCTCGCAGGGGCCAGTCGGGGATCGCGGAAAGCCAATTAAGTTCTCGCGATCCCCGGCTTTAGTGAGAGATGGAACACCGGGGTGGTTTTAGTCAGTAAGAGTCTGACAGACCCCTCCGCCCGCCCCAGGGTGGAGGACATCCATGAGGATTTCCCCCGTTAAAAAATAAATAAATAAAGAATTGACAATTTTGGTTAAAAGCAAGGTCTTACAGTACAAGTAAAGGAAAATTCTGAAATAAAACATTGAAAATTAATAATTTACTTACAAGTTTTCACGAAAATCTAAATTTGTATCTTTTTGTCGTATTGACTCAGGACCTTGATTTTTATACACCTAATATAAACTATAGACCTCAGTATCTGGTATAAATTTCAACTTGCTAGGTCTACCCGTTTCTGAGAAAATCGGTGGTGACTAACGGACAGACCGACGGACAAGAGATTGATCTTATAAGGGTTCCTTTTTTTACCTTTTGAAGTACGGAACCCTAAGCAATGGATGTGTGTGAACTGAAATAAAAAAACAGAACATGATAGCGTCATAATCAATACAACATAACGGAAAAAGAATTCAAGTAACATGAGACAAGGGCAGGAAGATAATGATGATGGGTTGTCCTCCAACCACATCCATTAATCGTATCTTTTATTGAGCTAAGTAATAAGAAAGACTCATTCAAGGATCTTTTCTAATTTTATTCAAATATTCAATTTAACTTCTGTTACTTCTTTTGTGTGGCATAACTATGACTTTCTTTCAAATCTGTGAAGAGATTTACACGTTTATTGCAAGAAATAAAAGTAGATACGGTGTACGCGTTCTATTTCCGCTGCTTAACATTTTATAGCTAAAATGGTATTGTTGAGTTGTGAAAGTGTTACTTTTCTTAAGATACTGAAAAGGACGCTATTCGTAAAGGAATTACTGTCTGCATTCTTCTTTCTGTGTTTAAAAATATAGGTATTCGCCAGTCATCTGCCTAACCTTTTCTCAACTATATTGGGGTCGGCTTCCAGTCAAACCGGATTCAGCTGAATACCAGTATTTTACGTGAAGCGGCTGTCTACCAGACCTTCACAACCCATTAAATGGATAACACGGTATTTCTTGGGCAAGACTGGAGTCAGATTTACTGGCTTCTGACAATCCGTAACGACTGTCAAAGTTCTACAAATGAGAGCCGGGATCAACAGCTTAACGTGCTTTCCGAGGTATGGAAGAAACTCGGTATGTTAAGATGGTCACCCATCTACAGACCAACCTCGGCAAGCGTTGCTTAACCTTGAAGATCGACTTGTGCGGCTGTTATTCTTTAGCCACGAGCTCCTCATAGGTATACACTGTAGCTCATATTTAATAATGATGAGAGAAGTCAGCCCGATTCCTTTACTTTGTGTTCAAATGTACAATATTCAAACGTGAGTGACGTCCTTGAATCTATAGCAAAGCTTTACTAAAACAACAGTAGCGTCAGCAGCTAATTCGTCGTAACACAGGTATGTGTATGCTGTCGCTACTAGTACAGTCAGAACGCCTGGAAGGCAATTACAACACGTAGTAGACTCACCAGAGAACTTCGATAATAGCTCCTGCTAATTGGGAGTTCTATAGAGTGCGATATTACCTGTTTTTGATAGTTTTTTTTTGTTTGTTGAAAACAATGTTTACCATATGCATGTGTTATTTTATGCATTTAGGTTGGCAGAACCTTGAAAACGCCACTTTTTTTTCAACATATGTAAACCCTCATTGTTATCGTGGTCTGTCAGATTATTACTGAGAAAAACCCCACGGGGTCTTGCAGGTACCTTTTGTAGGAGCGCTGCGAGTGCCTGTGCATTTTATTACACTCCCGGGGCCAGCTGTTGAACCGCATGGACTCATGTGGATCTCATCACCCTCTACGGTCAGATACCGCTACACTACCTCTAAAGGGGCGCGCGCGGAACACGGGGGGCGTCGTCTCTTGCCTTTGAATGTTCAGGCAATAGACTCCCTAGTCGATCCTGTAGGCCACACATTATTGCGGCCGAAGATCGTTCTGCGCCCGGTGCGTCTATTACCTATAGGGAGGGAAGTTGTATTCTGCCACCTCCATTTCGACCATTACTTCCTCACAGAAGATGGCCAAGGCATTCCACGGGTTTTCGGTTCAAACTACGGAATGCACCACGTCCGAAAGCAAGGGATTATCCGTAGCACAATTGTCGTGACGCGGTCACGGCGCTGGACTGGCCAAGCTGGGCCTCCAGAGTCCTCCAGAGTCGTTAAAAAAAACAAAACGCCATTGGCTCCATTCATCTCTCTTCTGCTCCTTGTGTCATTATATTTCTATCGCCATGTCTACGTCCAGAAGCTCGTAGCTACGTAATGACTATTGCTTTATGTCGAAATGAGGTTGCAATTATTCTTGACCTTTTTGAAGGACATCACCAAATAAACGATAAGCGCGGATTTAGTCGGTTGCCATACAAAGCAATGAACAATATAATTATACTATTAAAACCGGAAAAATGGATTTCCTAAAACTCAGGTTAAAATTGATAATATATCATCTACCTAGTCTTTTCCCAACGATGTTGGGGTCAACTTCTAGTCTAACTGGATGCAGCTGAGTACCAGTATTTTACATGGAACGGCAGTCATCAATCATCATCATCATATCAGCCGAAAGACTTCTACTGCTGAACATAGGCCTCCCCCAAGCGTCGCCACAACGACCGGTCCTGTGCGTCTCGCATCTTTTGGCTACCCGCAACCTTCACCAGGTCAACGGTCCACCTTGCGGGAGGATTCAGTTACATGGAGTGCCAATACTACCTGATCTGAACAACCCAGTATCTGGGTAACATCCGACTTTCTGTCTTGTGACGATCCGTATAACGATTGTCAAATATCTACAAATGGCAGCCGGAAACAACGGTTTAATAGTCTCTCGACAGACAAGAAGGAATCTCCGTATGTAAAAATGGTCACCCATCCGTACACCGACCTCGACAAGCGTTGCTTAACTTTGACGATCAAGATGTGTGCCTGTTATTATTTTTCCACGTTTCATTATCTCTATAACATACCTCTTACATGTTCCTCTCTCCATCGGGCACCTATAGCATCGAGTTGTATATAATTTTTCAACAAGTTCCAACTAATTAGAAGTCTGCAGCCCGTGGACCGGGCCAATTATTCTTAGTTTAAACCTCTGAAGGCGAGATGCCGATAACTTGGAAGATTTTCTACTATTTTTATCTCATTCCACTGAGATACGAGTACGTTCTTTCTTAAATTAGTTTCAGCTCTTCGAGAAATTTTATTTTTATAATTTTTTTTTTTAAAGTGGAATGGAATGGTAGATGCTTGATTCTTGATTTCTATGGTAGTGTTGGAATGTTTTGATTGTATCTATACTAATATATAAAGCTGAAGAGATTGTTTGTTTGTTAACTTGAACGCGCTAATCTCAAGAACTACTGGTCCGATTTGAAAAATTCTTTCAGTGTTAGATAGCCCATTTATCGAGGAAGGAATATAATATTAGGGAGCAGTAATGAAAATTGTGACGTAAATGAAGTTGCACGGATCAACTAGTACTTTTATAAAACATAGCATATCGTGCAAGCTTTAGAAGTAAAAAGACACCTTTGCCATCGAATAATACGTTCGGTTATCAAAAAAGGTTCTGTCTGGTACATTTGGTCAAGTAAAGTCTTCCCTTTTAATAGGTGTCGCTAAAAGCATCTTAGAGCCGATCATAGAGTCATTGTGAATATGGCGTAGCGTACTTTTAGACCCTTTTTTATGGATGGGAAAACATCTAATGTTTCCTTTCGCTCTGGGTGGAGCGGAAGAGAGTAGCAGATTCTTACTAACTAAAACCCTTCCGTGTTTCTGCTAATTCCCTTTGCGTTCCAAGGCCGCGGTGACTCTTTCGAACAATTTCCGCAACTCTTATACACCCTTACACAGTCAACACGTAACGTTCCAGCTTCTGGGACACAGGTAACATTGGATAATTCGAAGCCAAGATACGCCATCATTATAAGACAAAACAGTTTTATGACAAGCATTTTAATTTTTAATATTTTGTCTTATTTACTTGAATGATTTTAATATATTGTATTGGAATAATGTAAATTTACTTTAATTTAATGTTAAGATCTTATCCTTATTTTTAATGTAATTTTGTGAAAATTTTGTTTTTATTTTGTTATGTGAGCCTAGTTATAAGTGCATGCTGTGGTCTCCTGTAACTGAAGGAGCACACTTAAATGAACCATTGTATCACTGTCTTATGTTATATCTGTGTATCTTTTGTTGGAGATCCAAATAAATAAATACATTAAAAATATTTATTCACAAACTGTAAGCCTTAAATATGAGTAACAAAAATAAATTTAAATAATTTACAAGTTGAAGCAAATAAATCACTAACTTTTTTAACGCTGAAAATTACAGACCATTTGTACCTATTTACAACAATCCGAAAGCTATCATACTTTCAACCAATCCTGTGAGCCTTTTCTTGGTAAGAGCCAAAGTTTCAGCGTGCAAGTCACCCATCGCTACCATGATATCTTCCGTATTTGAGCTTGCAAAAGCTGCTTGTAACTTACTAGCTTCTTCAGGCTTAAGAGTGAGAACACCAGAGGTGAGTACAGCACAACCAAATGCTAGTCTGCCGTACCTTTTCAAATCAGCGTCTAATTGATCTTTGGGGTAGACGTAGTTAGCTTTCAAACCATGGTTGGACAAGGCTTTGTCAAGTTCAGAGTGGTAGTAGTCTAACCAGTCGTAGAAATTTTTAACTCTGGTTTCGTGGTCGGTGCAGTTGAAGATCAAGTAGAGGATATCGTTGGCTGGACTGGAGTTCTTACAGACTTGATAATCGATTAAGATTGACTGTTGCAAGCTCTCCCCCTGGAAGAAAAAAATTATTAACAAAAGAGACTTCGATCACATCTTTTATCTCTCTGTTCATATCACAACTTTTTATACGAATAGTATGCACCGCACACCGCAGAACGTATAATACAACCATAATATCAATCAAAAACCCATGGCTTGTCTATCAACCACTTGTAGAACTAATTCAGTATCCGAATGAAGCGATTATACGCCTATGAACAATATAACACTCGTGTGTTTTGAATTTACATACGGATCAAGACACAAGTTGTACAATTTGTCCTTTTGTTACCATGCTTGTATTATCATAATATTAATCTGTGATACTGGGTTTGTCCGTAATAATAGTACGAGTAGATATTGTTTAATAGCACAACATAAACTTATCTTATCGGATCGTACATACGTTGGCATGTGGCTGATATTATGGATTAAATTTATGAAACGGTCTGGATGAGTCATACTGTTCAAAGTATACAATTATAATTCCTTTAGCTTATTTAAATAATCAATATAAATTGCGAGAACTTGTGGCGGCAACATTGCATTGCTCTGCTTGCACCAACTTTGACAGAAATGTATATTACGCATTCGTGTGTCCAATTATAAAAATATTACTGCCTAACAGGTTTGGCTTGGCGTTCGATTAAGTGATCTCTAGCAAGATTGATTAAATCTGTTTGAATCAACAACTACTGGCCTGTTATTCTGAATGGTATAGTTCAAATCCGATACATAAGTATATAAATGGTATTGTAGTAAATGCATTATAGGATTCAAAATACTTGCCTCAAACTTGAACATAACATTGTTGGTCCAACAATCTCCATGTTGAATCACTGCATATCGGCTACCATCTTCAAATTTCGTCATTTTAGCAGCTCGCATAACTACATCACTGACTTTATGTCTCATAACATTCTGATGCTCGGGGTCATCGAGCATGTTCAGAGAAACCGTTTCGATTTGTTTGAAATAAGCAAGTTCTTCAGGAGTTCCAGCTGCCATAGCTCCCCACATATCCTTCAAGTTATCCTTGTAATAATTATATGTATCGGGTTCCTTGTTCTTCAACACGTAAGAAAGCGAATGATATATAGCTAAATTTCTCAATACACTTTTCACATACTCATCTGAAAGGGGAGTGAATCTGTCTAGCATGCCAAATCCTGATTTCTTCAAGTCTTCTACTAGAACAACTTCATTTGGTGCCTCAACATTCGTTCCGTAGCATTTTGGGAATTTTAGTAGGTCTTCTTCTGATATCTCGGCTTGTTTCTGTAGTGCCAAAAACTTTGGTAGGACCTCTGTGTACATCAAATGTTCATTACTGAACATGAGTGGAGCGCTCAAGTTCTTCCGAAGTGTTTCATTCACTGGCGCTATTTTGGCGATCATTGTCAAGTTCCCATTTTCACCTTCAATTATTATTCTCTTTACGCTTGCTGCATAATTGTCACCTGCTGCTCCTACAGCCTCGAAAGTCACTTTGCTGTCTTTAAAGCCTTCTTGTTCTATAACATTTTTGATGAACTCCAACTGTGCTGGAGCAATATTATCAATCTCTCCTTCAAACTTGTGATGTTCCATGGTTGTTTAATGAGTTGAACTAGAAGCTATTGGTGTTACTTCGTTATATTATATAGGTACGTGTTTATCTGTACGATAAGACCTGATGTACGATTGTTTCATTTTTATATATGATTAGAAGGTACGTATTTATAGTAAGAATAATCAGTAAGATATGCAAGTCAATGATTGCACAATTGTTTTAAATTAATTTGTACTGTTGTTATTTTCTAGCTGCATTTTTATTTGATACTATGAAAATTTCTCATTTTTACAAAAGTTTACGTACTCTGTGCAACTTTGGCCAAAGAAAGTGTCTGGCTCATTTACTTTGCAGCAGGTTTGACTTCTAAGTAGTCTGTTAAAGTTGTAAACCGTAGTTGGTGTCGGATGTAAAAGAATAGCCCCATCCTATCACTTCCCTTGGGTCGTAAGAGGCGACTACGGGATTCACCAGAGAATGGACAGCAGCATTCTTTATACATTGCAACAGCTACACTGCGATCTTCACACGCCTTCCAAGTGTGGCGATCATGGCAAAACCCCGTTTTTGGGAAAGCTTATGTCCAGCAGTAGAAATTTTTTGGCTGATATGATGACAAGAAAAATAACTAAGACATAAAAAATATATATTTAATAATATCATACTTTACACGACCTGAACGTCATAAACTTCTATTGGCTGATGCTTGTTAATATTGCCTGTAAATGCTGGTGTTTTCTTTTGCAGTGCATCTGAAACCATTAGGAAATATAACATCAGAATAATTATTTGTTCACTTTGATTACACAAATACATTAAACTTAAGAAGAAACGCGAACGGAGAGACCCTTAAGTAAAAAGTCATAATTCGAGGTTTGGCTCTCGCCTGTTTCCTCTTCCAATTTTGGTCCTATTTAAAAGATATTTCATATACTGAGTAAGAAGAATAAATACTGTGCCCCTATGTTTGTACCGGTCCTGTGTGTCTTCAGGTTGTCAGTCTTCTTTGTTGGCTTTCTAACACTGCGTGGTTAGCAGATCAGAATCCAGAATCTTTCGACCATATCGCATTCTGTTCTGCGAGCAACGTGTCTGCCACATAAGTTTACCGATTCTTTGAAATTCTTTGAAAAACGACATGGCTAAGCGAAATGCCTTTTTCTATGGCAGCAGGCCCTTGTTAGGCTAGACAGCAACTATCGAATGTTTGAGTGACGGAAAGCGTGACTGACAGACAACGCACTATTGAAACTACTGATCGTGGAACGCTGAAAGTTAGCATGTAGGTTCCTTACGGAGTGTAGCACTAAGAGAAGATTTCCTGAAATTCCCACGGGAACGGGATATGCGTGTACAAAATCGTGGGCTAGTCAGTCAAAAATTATTAACAGTATAAACTCAATTACTGTGCCCACCTGATATAAACTTTTTCGATTTGAAGCAAGCCATTCTCGTGCAGAACTCCGTACCATCCGCGCTGCATACGCATTTGTTGCAGCCTATCTGGTACGTCGTGAAGGGCTCGCATTTTGAAGCGTCACCTGTCGTAGTACGAGACATGACATAAGTTTTGTTGGGATTAAGTTCCTTATCGCACGTTACACTCCAGAATTGCAGCCTTATTCATCAAACGATAAACACAAGATTTGTTTAAATAATCGTTAGCATATTCTTCATTAAAAATTTATATTATTTGAAATTAGAATCCTAGTCAAAACTGTTCTGGTTAGATTTGTGTGAGAACAAAAAGTGTGAGCCTGACCATTTCAGCGGAGCGGAGAGAGGGAGAAATTGTAAAAAATCTCCGCACCACGTGACTCGCTGACATTTTGACTGACATGATTAGTTAATATTTCTCCGTTTCACCGCTCCGCTGCCTCGTTCCGCTGAAATGGAAAGGTCATATAAAGTCATAAGTCGGATTTCGACGGTGGGTGATTCTGTGGAATTTTTCACGCTGAGCCGACGACCACGGACAGCCACGCACTGCGCACCAATTGCTTTCCACGTTTTGTGTTGGTCTGTGTGGGTCTAAATTCGATGGCATTTGATCATTTCCAAATGCAGATGGAAAGAGAACTCGCTTCGCACCTTTGAATTACCGACTCGTGGCGGATCCGACGCACCACTACGGACTTGTCGGCGCTTCCACAGACGACACTCTTTCCACGATGCATCGGAACGAGCTAATCAGCGGCCGTCCGCACAATCACACACCGTGGAATGCCTACTTTAGAATATCATGTTACTTTTGCTATTTGAAAATTATTTTTATCTAGTTTTAAAAGCACCTGCAAGAGAATTTGTTTCCACGATGCGTCTGAATGGCCCATGACTGCCCCGTGGTCACGTGACCGAAAGCGCGACTGCCGAGCGTGGGGTCCTGGGTTCGATTCTCAGGTCGGACAAAAAGTGCAATTGGGGTTTTCCATTATATGTATACAGGAATTTTCCCCTGTGTCTCGGAAAGCACATAAAGCCGTGTTCTGCGCCTAAACTCTCTCCGGTCGTGTCTGATTGCCGTCCCACCGGACTATGAGAGTAAAAAAACAGAGTGCACTAGCCACGTGTGGGACGCGTCTATTGTCTATTAGTTTTGCGGTATCTGACGGGTTAAAACGAAAAAATATTTTTCATTTTCGTTGGAAAAAGAAACCTACGAAAATGTTGTCATTATTTTGTTTATGTTAACGAACTGAATTTCATAAAGTAAAAGTTAAACTGTGACCAAACATTTCAGAATTACTTAAGATTATTAGGAAAACATTTCTACTTCAATTCTTTACTTCCCCGTTTGGAACCCTATATTGGAAAACAAAATGCGTTCTTCAAAATCATCAAAATAATATTTGCGCTGAAAAAAAAAACACTTTTTAAAACACTCGCTGACTTCGAATCCTATGTCGCTGGACGACTCTACACCGACGAACTGCGGCTATAATAAAAATACGGGCTGTATTTCATGAAGTAATATCTACTGAACGCTGATAAACCTTGGCATATATGCATAGAGCAGTGAAGGTAAACTATAAAACTTGCACCTAACTGTACTGTATACATGGATTATGGAAGCAATAGAGATACGGCACGTATTTTTGTACTTGTATGATTATTTCTGAGATTATAAAATACTTCTGCCAGCGGCTGCACCCGCGTGATCCCTAGGGAAAATATTCCCGGGATGTCCTATGTGGTCCTTTGTGTTATTTCAGACTATAATCTACCTCTGTGTAAAATTTAATGAATATCCTTTCTGACGTTCTGACGTGAAAGAGTAACAAACATCCATCCTCACAAACTTTACAGTATTAATAGGATTCGCCTCCGAGAAAAAAATTAATGCTTATAGCCGTAAGTAGATTATTTTAATCGAAAAAAAAAATAGCTGTCACTAAGAATAACAGAGAGTTAAACAAATCTTGCATTCATCATCATCTACCTAACCTTTATTAACTACACTGGGGTCGGCTTCCAGTCAAACCAGATTCAGCTGAATACTAGTATTTTAAGTGGAGCGGCTGCCTACTAGACCTCCACAACCCATTAACTACAAATCTTGCATTCATAGTATTCATAATAATATGGATAAATTCACTGCTAGACAACGGACATCCTAAACCACCAACGTTCGGTTCGTTTATACTCAAAACAACATGAAATATTGCTCAAAAAATGTCTATGATACTAAAATAATATTATGTTTTTTGAAAACAAGAAAAAAAAAACAAAAAAATAGGGGGTGTTATAAATGGATCACCACGAATGCCATAGGAAAGTCCAGGCACAATCCCGCCTTACAATATTTCAAATTAGTCTTTGGCCTAGCTGGGAGATAGGTATTACCATACTGACAATACCTAAAGGACTATTTTCTGCTCAATCTCATATTTCTGTAATCCTCTGTTGGCGCAGTGCACACGATTACCCTACTTTAGACTCCGTTACCCTTTTCAATGAACTAACAACTGAGGTCGCAGAGCATATCACTGGCTCAAGGAAACTACTTACTGTTATTTGGACGATTTTATTACGAACGACTGTTATCCTGGAGAATAGATGGCTTGTAGTTTGCTAAAAATGAGGTTAACCTCTGCTCACTCCAAGGTAAGATTATAATCCTGCACTGGAAATAGAAGGTCGTATTATGACCTAGCAAAACTATGCAAGCGTGATGGGTATCTCGATATAATGAGGATGATACAATAACATCTATAGAATTCACATAATAATCCTTCCTTTCGGTAACGGTGGTCAATCTTAAGGCTGCTCTCTTGAAAAAAGCTTAAAATAGCGTCCATAAGCAGTTTTTTGTCGGCACTGACAGAGAAATTTCATCTAAAACGTAGACAGTAATCTACATAATATGATTCATAATTTGGCCGCCAGAAGTTGTCTATCGCTATCACATAATAAGAAAAAAAAACACCAAATCACCTCCAAATCGTTGAGATAAAAACATTTTATTCCTTAATTTTTTATCAACAGTATAAAAAAATGTTTACTGCTTTTCAATACAAACGGAAATAATTTGGTTTTGTTACATTTTAAAAACATGTAGTGCCGCTACCCCATTTCTTTTTTTTTTTTATAATAAACGCCTACGCTACGCCTCTGTGCGCAACTGCGCATAGAGGCGTAGCTGGCTCGTTTTATACGCACAAAGTCATTGGCATGAATACAAGCCTTAAAGGACACACATTATTATTTGGAGCTGCACATTATTATGCTGCACAAAAATGTGCGGCAATCTGACCCAACCAGGTAAAGATCAGGCAGAACACTTGCGCCTCCTTCTCGAGGCACATCACACCACCAGGTTGCCACTGAAAATACCTACTAGGAAAACCCTAGAAACTTATTGCCCGACCGGAAATACCTTCCATTCCATATTCCATATATTACTTTCCATTCCAGGTTGCCTGGAAGAGATCGCGAAATACGATAAGGCCGCCCATTGTACTTTTGTGTTTTAGTTTGTAGTTTTCTTTTTATATTAATATCGGTGTACAATAAAGTATATAAATACAGATGGCAAAGCCCCAGAAAAAGATTACGTTCATACTTCATGAATAGAACTCTTACTTACTCTTACTTCTTCTCCAATAGAGCAGCATATCTTCATCCAATGCTTCCACACTTACTACAGTGTACAACTGAAACAATTTAAGGAAAAGCGAATTGTTTAAAAAAAATCACTTTCGATGGACAATTCCTGCTGCTTTAGAGACTCTACGTTATTACAGTCTTCTTCTTCTAATCGTCTGGACAGTAAGGTCTAACAATCCCACACACCCTTTTTTTAAGGATAAGAAATCATCAAATGACTCCTCCCGCTCTGGATGAAGCAGGAGGGAGGTCAGACTCTTACTGACTAAAACCCATCCGTGTTCCTCCTAGTGCCCTTTGCGTTCTAGGGCTACGGTTCGAACAGATTCCGCAGCCCCAGCAGGCACTTGCCCTAGTGGGCAAGTCCCCCGTCTTCTGTGTTGACATCACTTTGAGGCACGGGGATTGCAGCGCGCCGCCGACCCGGGCCTGGTTCTGATCAGACGGCGAGCCACCCAATGCTCGCCGTCCGCAGGCCCGCGACCGCACACACCAGAGTTTCTAAACCGCCTCAAGGGCTTCTGACATGTTTTATTTGACCCTCGCCATGTGGCGGCCGAGACCACTGGCTTATACGTGCCTTCCGAAGCGCGGAATCATCTTTTTATCAGACAATCAGGTGTGTTATGTGTTATGCAACAGAGTATGTTAAAACAGTGCGTTGAAAACTCGTGTGACGCCATATCCCGATACACTTTTATCAGAAAGTATTGTCACAAACCCCCACTTCTGATCTTTGATGCGTTTTATCTTCGTCAATGTTGACTAGACACTTTATCAGCAATTGCGACAAAAATTCAAACTTTGTAATATTTTGGGAACCCCATTTATAATGCGTAACAGCTAAGAAGTGGAATTCGCTACCGGAGTCTGTGATTCCTGATAGCTACAACCTGGGAATCTTTATGTCGAAATTGAATAGGTTACTTCTAGGCAAGCGTGCTCTATCTTCGACCACATCATCGCTTACCATCGGGTGAGATAGTGATCAAACGCGTGCCTATGGACAGAAAAAAAAATTCGCCAATGGGTAATCCCAAACGGTCGCACGCACAGCTTGTATCTTAATCCTTATTACCTCTAATATTATTAATGAGTAAGTTTGTTTGTTACGTCTTCATAGAGATAGTTGGGAATCTGAACACGGTTATAAAAACTAGTAATTAATTATAATTGTTTAACTAACCATCACCAATACCATGATGAAGTAAATCCATCTGCAATTTTCTTTTTTCATTATCACAGCATTTTGGGCGACCTGCATGTCCAATTGTTCAGCAGTAATTGTTTACTGACCAATAATTAATCTCCAACCCATGCTTACCTTAACTAGCAAGTAACTCATAAAACTGCGATAAAAATTATAAAACCACACTCACTGAAATTGCAAGATACGTTAAACCCACGTTCATTTCGATTATCGACTATCGACTAAATATTACGTTGGAAATATTCAAGACTTTTCAATATGACGATTCAGAAGTACCTATATAAATCGATTGTGCACGGAGAGTTTTAAATCATTTTGTTATTTTATTTATAGTCTATTATAATTTTACATGCTGTTAATTATTTTTTTGTCGTACCTTTTGCGTGATTTCATTCGCTGTATTAGTAAATAATACTATGAACATAGTGTACGTTTTTTACAAGCGATCTTGAAAATTATTTCAAAAATTTGGGCAGGTATTTAAAACTATAACTCATTGCTACTTTTATTTCGTTGTAATTATCGTAAGTATTTTATAATGGCCTGGGGGTTTATATGTTGAAACTTTAATTCGGATGGACATACTTTCACATTATTTCTAAGTAAGGCAGAGAGAGCGCGGGTGACCTGTTGAGAGTTTCTTTAGGTTTAAGAGAAATATAAAGCAAAGAAATTTTCAAATTAGTAAGCTTAAATTTGGTTTCACGTTGTTTCTTCCTACCTGTTTCATTATTTATTTATTTCCAGGTAGTTTTTATTTTGTTGTCAGCTGATTTTATTTTATTACCAATATGCAGAGCTTTTGCTCAAGGAGCTCGTGGCTAAATAATAACAGTGGCACGGGTCGATCTTCAAGGTTAAGCAACGCTTGCCAAGGTTGGTCTGTGGATGGGTGACCATCTTAACATACCGAGTTTCCTCCGAAAGCACGTTAAGCCGTTGGTCCCAGCTGTCATTTGTAGATCTTTGGCAGTCGTTTGGGATGGCTCAGCTAAGTATCAGCTTACCACGCTTGACTCGGTGGAACGCAGAGCTAAGAGGCTCATCGGCGACGTAAAACTGGTGGATAGCAAGCTATATAGCTTGGCTCATCGCCACAAGGTTGTCTGCTTGTCGGTCTTCTACAGATTGTACTTCGGTGAGTGTGCCCAAGAACTCCACGACCTCATCCCACCGGCCCCCTTCTACCATCGGACATCCAGACGCACTGCATCTTACCATCCCTACCTTGTGGCTATTCCACCAATTCGCACTAAGCGTTTTCTAGCGTCTTTTATAATGCGCACAGCAAAGGAGTGGATTTCTCTGCCTGCGTCTGTGTTTCCAAAAGAATATACAACCCTAATCTCTTCAAAGTTAGAGTGAACAGGCTTCTTCTGCGTAGGCTCGCTCCATCGTAGCCTTTGTCTCTGTCGTCTCTGACATAGACTAGAGTCAAGAGCAAAAACATTACAAAAAAAAAAGGAAAAAAAAGTTAAGTTAGGATAGTCTATTTACCGTTCCGTACCTTCTGTGTCTCTCTACACACTGTGTCTACGTTTCTTATACCACTCTTCCGTTGCAGGTCTGCTGGAAGAAATTTCTATTGAAATAAGCAGTACCTTTGTGCTCCTTTATCTGTATGTAATTGTCTTTTTCAAGTTAATTGTGTGTATCTGTAGATCATTAAAAAAAAAATCCAAACAGTTTAGAGAGGAATTGTTATAAGAAGCCACAACATATTACAATATTGTGTGTACATAAATAAATAAATAAAAGCTATGGAGTGACTCTTGTGAGATGAGACTGCGAGTTTGAACTTGAACGCTTTCTAAATACTAGAATTATCATAATTATTTATATTTTTTTAATAAGCTTGAAACTTTTAGTCTTAACTTTATGATTCATAAAAACACCCTTAACCAAACATCCGAAACAGTCACAAGGAATCCAGTAAAAATACCCTTAGCTATATTTCTAGCAAAAATCAGTGCCTAAAAGAAGCGACGCCATTTTCAATCACACCGTTCCCCACTATAAATCTCATTGAAAATCAATATGTAATCTTGAACTGTAATCGTGGAACAAGTCTGTGGGTGTTTGCTCTGCTGAAAGGTTCACAAACACTACTATATATATATGAAACTTTCATGTGTTTCCATTCTACGTTGTGAAAGAGTGTTGCGAATTGTTTGAATGGAAAGTCGAGTGTGTAAAGGAAATATTTATCTACGCATATGGTCTATACTAGATTGAGTCTAGGCTTAAATCTAATCATAGTTCTAAATACAATAGGAGAAATAAATACTTGTCATTCGGAAATCTAACAGGTAAAACCTTTGAAAAATTTCGCCTTGGTAAATTGCTAGAGCAACACGTAGCTGCAAAAGCAACTTACCAATTATTCGACTAGGCGTGATGATGCTGATGGCCAAAAACCTTATTTTGTTTCTTTTTACATTATTTTTTTTAATGAATTTATTTTTTTGTAGGACTTACGTTTAATTTTATATAGAAATAGAAATGTTTGAAAAATAAATAGGTAGTTGTCTAAGCAGTAAGTACTAACTAGAATATTTTGAAATGGCAACATTTTGTATTTGTTCAATGCATTATTCCGGCGGGGCGGGGTCGACATGCAAGTAGGTACTCGCAAACACTACGCCCCAAGCCGTTCCCATAGAGACTGATTTGACGTCATTGCCAAAAAAGTACTACAGAATTTCAAGGTTGTCTACTGATGGATTAATAGCACAAACATTGTACGAACTGCCCAACCTTGTACAGTTGTTATTGCAGTGAGAGCTCGTGAGTTTTGTGGTTAGGAGGTGTTTCATAGCTAGTGTCGACGGCAAACTGTATTTGTAGGAGATTATCCTCAGGTTTGTAGATTATAATATTAAGCCGGCTTTAATTAACTTTACTATTAAACTGTCTATTACTAACTTTTCTGGTTCCTCTTTCTTCTCTCTTTCTCAGACAAACAACTTTGTTTATTTATAATAAAATCTACCTCTACTAATAGAATCGGAACATCCTGGTTCGCGTCACATATCTTTATAAGCAGTTGTGAGATTAACAATATGTTTTTAAATTGATAGGAGTGATAAATTGATGAATGTGCAAATATTATAATGTAAACTTAAATAAATAACTAAAACTGTTTGTTTAAATGTTTGAAAACAAACTTAAAAAAAAAAAAAATCGCCTACGAAGCTACATTACTGCCAAGGGTCATATTATATTTATGATAAAATAATTTTCCCGCAAAGAGCAGTAGCGGTATTGTAAATAATTATATATATTGGTTTTATTTTCATCAGTATCAAAGATCATTGATATTTAAACAATAACAGAAATACCTACGATACGAAATACGAAACACTCATTTCTATTTTTATTTTATTTTAGGTTTGTTATTATGAATAATGTTAAAACGCTCTTTATGGGTTTTGGTGTTCATCAAAATCAGTTGAGTTTGTGATGTTACGCTTTTAAATTTTGAATTTCATAGTGATTAAAAAGCCGCTTTATGTTTTTTGATTCAAAACACAAGTTTAACTTTTGTTCTAATAATTATATATACATATACTTACAAGCTGACCGAACAAACGTCTTTGCCATAGAAAAAAAATAAACTACGACCTATTCTCAGACCTAAAAAATGTACACAAAAAAATCATAAAAACCGGTCAAGCCATTTCGGAGGAGTTCGATAACAAACATTGTGACACGAGATTTTGATATATTAGACTTAGAAGATGAAGGATTATACCAACACGAGCAGTTGCTTCAGAAATTAATTTTGCAATCGTTATGCGACAGATTTTGAGGGTTCCTTACCCGAAGTGTAACCAACGGAACCCTATTACTAAGCCTCCGCTGTCCGCCCGTCCGTCAGTCCGTCCGTCCGTCCGTCCGTCCGTCCGTCTGTCCGTCCGTCTGTCCGTCCGTCTGTCTGACAGCGGGCTGTAAGTCAAGAGCCGTTATAGGTAGAGAGTTGAAATTTTCGCAGATGGTGTATTTCTATTGCCAATAAAAGTTAAGGTTTAGGGTACGGAACCCTTCGTGAAAGAGTGCAACTCACACTTAGGCGGTTTTTTATTAAAACTAACAACAGTAATAACGGATAGTGCTTGACCCCAAATAAAGATAACTCGGCTCGCGGAATAAATTTTGTTTGCAAAACACATTCGCAATGCGAACTGTTTGTTGAACTACATGTGCCCCCGATAACTACATGTGCCGTTCATAATGACTATCTGAGTATTTAGGTACAATTGACTTGTTTACTGTCACGTCACCGCCCATGTTGTTGCTAAAAAAAAAACAGCTAATCTCAGTCAATGCGGTATTATTGCAAAAACTATATATTTTATCGACTATTCATTGAAAAATAAATAATCGCACATCCTGGTGTGTTACAGTTTATTTTAAGCCCTCGCTTATCTTGCAGATAAACACGGACCTATATAATACAACGAAGTAATATCAACAGCAGTTTACCCAAAGTTTGCCGCACGGGACCATCATGTCGCAGCTCAAGTTTGAAGGTCAAGTTGAAAATATAGCTGAAGGTCAGTTAGCATTCATCAGAAATGTAATCGAAAAAGAAGGTTACAAAGACAGCAAAGTTACCATCGAAGCAGTTGGAGGAGCGGCTGACAACTATGGAGCAAACGTCAAAAGGCTCGTCATAGAAGGAGAAAATGGAAACTTGACAATGATTGCCAAAATAGCGCCATCGTTTGAGCCTATACGTATGGCCATGGGCGTATCACTCATGTTCAATAATGAGAGTCTGATCTATACAGAGATACTTCCAAAGTTGCTGCAACTTCAAAAACAAGCCGATATACCAGAAGAAGACCAACTAAAATACCCAAAATGTTACGGAGTAAATTCAGAAGCACCCAATGAAGTTATCCTGATAGAAGACCTAAAAGCATCAGGTTTTACTATGCTGAACCGTTTCAAATCCCTTTCGGATGAGGAAATGACTAGTGTACTGAGAAATTTAGCTATTTACCATTCACTGTCTTATGTGTTAAGAACCAAGGAACCGGAGACATATGATTACTTCAAAGACAAGCTGCATGACTTGTTGGGAGCCATGACTGAAGGAAGTCCCGAACTACTTGGATTTTTCTATCAAATTGAAGCTGTTGCTCTCCAAATGCTTGATGACCCAGCACAACAGAACATTGCGAAGAACAAAATTGGTGAAATGATAAAACAAGTCAGTAAAATGGCGAAATTTGAACATGGCAGCCGATTTTCTGTTATTCAGCATGGTGATTGTTGGACAAACAATATTATGTACAAGTTTGAGGTAAGTATTTCAGATCTGTTATTTCGCTTTCCAAATTTGTGTACAGGATTGGTCCCGAGGCTTTTAATATCCTTCATAGTCCTAAAATATAGTTAATAATTTTTAACGGACTGCTCAAGACCGGGTTGGGCGCTCTTTGGGGCAATCTTACGTTCAGCAGTGAATGGCAATCGGCTGATATATGATGAATCATTTTTGGTTCGAAAATGGCAGCGGAAAAACGGAAGCCTTACCTATAAGATCAGTAGTGTGGCTGTCTGTCCGTCTGTCATAGCCAATTATTAAACCCTTTTTAAATGGATAATCTTGCAATACTCTACAGATTTTTATAAGTTCAAAAACATGAAAACTACGGTTATGTTGCCAAGTTCAATGCACAAGTGCATGAAAATTATCTAATCAGTTTAGATCCGGGTAAACCGTAGATAATGACTTTATGAGGAAAATGTTATCAATAAAGTTCCCGCAATATGATTCAATAATGACTGTAGTAAAGCCAATCCTTTTTCGCAAGCATCATGGGAGTGCGTGTCCAGAAAAAGAAACATATTCACGATGGCTTTCATTTCGATGTGTTAACAAATTTTTTACGGAGACCCTAGCTCGTCTGGACTTTTTAATCTAAAACCAACTGATAATAATAATTTTAATTGATAAAACTCTATTTACTGAGAATTTCTAAATTAAGTTATTATTAATAATGTATTGTTTCACTAACTAGAGAAACAATACAATGTTAATATTTCATTGATAGTTTCAGTAAAACTATCAATGACGAATATCACATCCGTGTCAAAGCACCCAGTCTTTGACACGGATGTGTCCCATTACTGCGTCATCATCCTCAATCATCTAATTTATGGGATATAGAAAACAAAACTACCATATTTTCCCACAGTGAAGATGATACACAAAAACAGCAAGACTCGTTACCTCATTTTATCAGTTATAAAGTTCTGATTAACACGTTGCCATCTTTTACTTCCAGGGGGAGGAAGTGAAACAGTCAATGTTAATCGACTATCAACAGTCCAAGAACTTCAGTCCTGTCTATGATCTTCTCTACTTGATCTTCAACTGCACCGACCATGAAACGAGGGTCAGGAACTACTACGACTGGATTGATTACTACCACGACGAACTTGATGAATCATTGTCCAACTTTGGCCTGAAAGCCAACTACGTTTACCCGAGAGACCAATTTGACGCTGATTTGAAGAGATACGGCAAAATAGGCTTCGGTTGTGCTATTCTCATGACTGGTACACTCACAATAAGTCCAGAAGAGGCTGGTAAATTAAAGGAAACACTGAGTAGTGGAAACATGGAGGATATGGTTGGTGCATTGGGCAATTTCAATCCTGAGACTTTGGCCCTCTTTAAGAAAAGAATTGTTGGATTAGTAGAGAGCTTTACCACTTTTGGTCTTTTGTAAAGTTTTAAAATTGATGCTTTTGAATGATTTTGCGGCCGTGTAATTTTAAGTTTAGAGCAACATGATTTGGTAGGTAATTCAGATTATTTTCAAACAAAAGATTTTTTTCTTACTGGTGACGGACAAAAAGTGGCCCAATATGGAAAATCTTGAAACATAATTCAACATTTCGTAAAATTGAAATTTAAAATTGTGGTGTTCAAAAAAATGATACAGCAATAAACAGTCTAATGATACGAATTTGAAAGATGTTGAGGTTGTTTGGCCGAACAATCCCATTATGCTATCCTTGCATTCTATAGTCCATCGGAGAGGTATACCTGTTGACAGCTGCATGTCAGACTAACAGATATAATATTTCATATGTTCCAATATGTATGGATATTGCAATATAAAACTTGTCAACCTGCTTAGGAGGACTCGTACACGAAAACTTCTTCGGTGAACCTTATTTTAATAAAATGAATATCACTATTGATGTTCAAGAGAGTATATGTTTTTTAACATGTTATATTTGTATTACATAATTATGTTAATAGAGCTTAAGATTTTATCTTATAAATAAGTGCTAGCCCCTTTGGCTCTAGACAAAATGGCATTTTATCAGCAATCGTGATTGTCGACAGGTCAAAATGTAAGGAATGCATTTGGACTTGATGACTATCGTTATTTTCTGTGCTGATGCTTTCTTGTGTGTGCTGATGTAATAATTGCATTTATCAATGTATCTTTTGATGAAGGTCTCATGTACTGAGACAAATGTATTGTTTTGACTTTTCGTTATTAAAGTGTATTATTTAAATAATATATATATATTTTTTTGTTACAAACATCATGTTGGCCTAAGCCACCACAGTCTTATTTTTTAATCGCGTAGACTTAACTTATTATTTTGACGGCTGACGCTATGACACGCGGGGTTGCGATTGTCGTTGAGAGGATCCGGCAGTTGGGTCTCGAGGTGGCCCTACACAAGTCTGAAGCCATGTGCTTCCATGGTTCTCGGAACAGGCCACCATCGGGATCTCAAATAACGGTAGGGCGTCGGGTTGACGATGACGTACCTGGGTCTCGTCCTTGACAGCTGGTGGAACTTCGTCGAACATTTCCGACGTTTGGCTCCCAGACTTGGGCGAGCCGGGGCTGCCTTCAAGCGGCTTCTGCCCAATCTAGGGGGTCCAAACGCCTCCTGTCGGAGACTTTACGAGGGGTCGTGTTGTCCATGACCCTTTATGGGGCGCCGGTGTGGTCGCCTACTTTGAGGAAGCAACTTGCCCGTTACCTCAATGCATCCCAGAGGATCATGGCCATCCGGCTGGCCCAGGAATACCGCACGGTCTCTGGCGAGGCGGCGAGCTTCCTTGCTGGATTACCGCCATGGGATCTGGAGGCGAGAGCCCTCGCGCTCATTTACGAGTGGCGCTGGAGGCGCAGCGCCAAGGCGAGACTCCTCTGCCGTGGCAAATCGCAGCAAGGCGGACGGGGCTCCGGCAGGATCTCATGGCGGTATGGAGACAGCGACTGTCGCAACCCAGCGCTGGGCATGCCACAATCCAGGCGATAAGTCCCCTCTTTGAGGAGCGGCGCCACGGCGTCCTCACCTTCCGCCTGACGCAGGTACTCACCGGATATAGTTGTTTCGGGAGATACCCGTTTCGGATGTGGAGCATACGGTGGAGGTCTGCCCTGCTTGGGCGGTGCACCGCCGAGTCCTCATAGAGACGATCGGCGGCGTCGACTTGTCGCGACCGGCCCTGGTTCAATCTATGGTCCGGAGCGAGGAGGCATGGGAAGCGGACACCTCCTTCTGCGAAGCAGTAATGCTAGCAAAGGAGGAGGCCAAACGTTAAATAAAGAGGAAAATAAAAAATACTTAAAAAAAAGGCAGTGATCTCTCTTTGCCGGCCGTAGTTTGTGCTATGGTCGACGAAAAGGAGTCCTGGGACGCGGTGGTCTTCTTCTTCGAAATAGTTATTGCGCAGAAGGAGGCTGCGGAAAGGGAGAGAAAGATTTCGACCCCTCTCCCGGCCCGCAGCAGGCGCAACGAGCGTCGGAGGAGGGCATACGCTGCCCTCTTCCGGCCCTCCTAACTGGGTCCAGGGCCTGGGGACGGCCGTCTCCCCCCATTCATACGGACCCGAGGTGGCAGCGCGTAGTGTTCCCGTGCGCCCCTCTTTGACGTCGCCAGTGGTCAGTGGTTTGAGCCAGTGACATTTTTAAATTGTCAAAATTATAATCCCTGATGGTGGCCATTCCAGTGTCAGTCAGACAAGGAATCGAAAACCATCCATGTACCGCGCTGTTCCGCCGCGTAAAGCTATGCGCGTATGACGCTGAATGCGGCGGAACAGCCTGAACTCCATACATAGCACTCGACTGATAGAAAACAAATTTGTCCTCATTTTGTACTTGTTTGCCACAAAAACTGAAAGGACGCGAAAAGTTGAATGGATGTGGACACATCTCCATACAAAATCGTTGTTTTCTATGAGCATAAGCTAAATAGAGATGAAAAAATGTGAGTACTCCCTAATTCTCCGCTCCTATTGGTCGCAGCGTGATGTTATATAGCCTTCCAGATAAATGGGCTATCCAACACTAAAATATTTTTTCAATTCGAACTCATGAGATTAGCGTTCAACCGAAAAACAAACTCTTCAGCTTTTTAATATTAGTATAGATTCTCTTATTCTTTTACATGCTGTATGTATCAAGTATTCCATTGCAGTTGTAAAAGTTAGGTTCACACGATGCGTACACCTAGCGCCTGCGCAAATTCATGAGTTGATAGTCGTTGGACTGCACAACTCATTTCACGCTACATTAGTACTGTAACTGGTGACTATAGAACTTATATTATTTTAATAACGACTAAAAAGCCTTAAACCGTTTGACTGTCTTTACACATAGCCAGAATCTCGAAATGTGAAATATTGGTATTCAGCTGAGGCATGAGACTGGAAACCGATACCAACATGACTGGAAAAAACTTAGGTAGATTTTTAGAACACTGTACAAGTTTTCCGACTGTAATAAACTGTAAAAACTTCTACAGAACATATTACTATTAAAGAGATAAAAAGATAAGATAAGATAGTGATCAACAGTGAAATACATACCTATAAAAATATTTAGTCGAATTGGTGTAGGTCTTTTATTAAAACAGCTGGTTCATTTCTCGACGCTTTAGGGTCTTCTGTAATAAGTTTCCAGCACAAGTTTATTAAGTTAATAGAAAAACATCTTAAAACCACATGCTGTGCACATATACGAAAACGCCTTTCAAGATTATTATAGCAATTGTAGATGCAAGCTGATTAAGTAACCAATCATATTAGGCGTTGTTGATAAAAAGGTTACAAGCCAAAAAAATGCTGCGATTGCTAGAAAAGGTTGGTGTATTAACTATAAAGCATGTTTTCTTTTTTGTTCCTGTAAAACCAGATATATCAACATTTTTTTTACACCAAGGGTAAGCAGTGCTATTGGCCGTTGAGGAGTGCCTAAGGAGAGGATACTGACGTATATATACTAATTTTTTCCTTTTTAATAAGGCAATAGATATATGATTAAGTTTTAGCAATAGTAATTGGCGTTTAGGAACTGCTTTGTCTTCATTATTATGCAATTAATTAGAGCCACAACAGGTATCTTCGAAAAAAAAATGTTTTACTTGGAATCAAGTAAAACATTTTTTTTTCGAAGATACCTGTTGTGGCTCTAATTCGCTCGTTATTGGATCTAATGATCCAATAACGAAAATAGTGTTCAAACAAAACATATTTCTTGTAAATGTTGATACACGACTTATATTTAATTTTTAGGGCTCCTTATCGAATAGGTAACGAGCGGTAACCTATTACCTACAAAATTTCAAACTACGATTACCATTCCTATATGGTATTGTCCAAAGTTCAAGTTTATTTCAGTTTTTTTTACGTTTGGGCTATCATCGCATCTCACCATGACTTCATAGAATCCTATCTTTGTATGTAATCTTTAATAAGATTAAAAATATTAAAATAGATACGAATGTTATATTCACTTGCAAATAATGCTGTTAAAAATTTGACAATTTACTGTCTAATTTTGTCTTTCGGCTGTACAGTACATTGTTTAATTTTTGATGATGATGAATTGATTTCATCATCATCTACCTAGCCTTTTCTAAACTATATTGGGGTCAGCTCCCAATCAAACCGGATTCAGTTGAATGCTTATAGTAACTATCTATTAAAAAACCAAATCACTAATCCTGATGTACGATTGGTTATCTTTTAGATAAACACGGACCTATATAATGTAACGAAGTGATACAAATAGCTTCTAGTTTGGCAATTCACAAGGTAATGGCGCATCACAATTTTAAAGGAGAAATTGAAAATATAACCGAAGCCCAATTAGATTTCATCAAAAATGTGATTGAAAAAGAAGGTTTCAAGGACAGCAAAGTCACTGTCGAAGCCGTTGGAGGAGCGGCTGACAACTATGGAGCAAACGTTAAAAGAATTGCCATAGAAAGTGAAAATGGAAACTTGTCAATATTTGTCAAATTAGCACCAACGGTCGAATTCACTAGGAAAGTTTCGAACGCTGCTTACGCATTTGCTAATGAACATTTGATGTATACAAAGGTCTTTCCAAAGTTCCTTCAACTACAGAAGGAAGCCAACGTACCAGAAGAAGACCTGCTGAAATTCCCAAAATGTTACGGAACGTATGTCGAAGCGCCGAATGAAGTTGTTTTGATAGAAGACCTAAAACCATCTGGCTTTGCTATAATGGACCGATTTGTATCCCTTTCGGATGAGAGTGTGACCAGTGTTTTGAAAAATTTAGCTATATTTCATTCCCTTTCTTATGTGTTGAGGATCAAGGACCCCGATACATATAATTATTACAAAAACAATTTGCAGGATGTGATGGCAGCAATGGCTGAAGGAACTCTTGACGAACTTAATTTTTTTCAGCAAATTGAAACTCTTTCTTTAAGTCAGCTCGATGACCAAGAGCATCAGAACATCATGAGAAACAACGGAGTTAGTAAAGTTCCAGAACGAGCCGTCGAAATGATGAAAAATGAAAAGGATAGTCAATATACAGTTATTATACATGGAGATTGTTGGACCAACAATATTATGTTCAAGTCTGAGGTAGGTGTAAAATATTTATTTGTGATTTTGCATCATAGTTAATTATAATTTTATTTTCATGCAATCTTCCCCTAAATGGTATGGCTTTTTCATTCTTGATTAGCTTATCAACTGATGATTCAGGAGTACACAAACTAATTGTTTATCTGGCACGCGTTACATAAAAACTCTATACTATTTTATTATAAAGCTGAAGAGTTTGTTTGGCTGAATGCGCTAAACTCAGAAACCACTGGTTCGAATTTATATAACATCACGCAACAACAAATATGAGACGCACACGATGTTGTGCGTGTCAGCCGTATAAATTCGTGGCATAACAATTCTCTGAAACCAGTTTGACGGAAAGCTTGCAACTTCTTTTCATTTATTTGATTTTATTTCATCACCATCATGGGACGTCCTCCTACACGTATTGAATTATACCACTCTCTCTCATATAAAAGAAGCCTGTCTCATAGTAGTGGAAATAACAGGCTCCTTCTGGGTAGGCTCGCTCCATCGTAGACTTTGTCTCTGTCATCTCTGACATAGACTAGAGTCAAGAGCAAACCCATTACAAATAAATTTTTTTTATTAATAATAATAATATTGGTGGATTGGTTAGATTGGTGATGCATAAATGTTTTGCTTTTTAATGACAAAATATTCATTTTGTTCTTTCAGGGGGAGGACGTGAAACAGTCAATGTTAATCGACTATCAACAATCCAAGAACTACAGTCCAGTCTACGATCTTCTTTACTTGATCTTCAACTGCACCGACCACGAAATGCGTATTAGGAATTACTACGACTGGATTGACTACTACCACGAGGAACTTGAGAAATCCTTGTCCAACTTTGGCCTGAAAGTCAACGACGTTTACTCCAAGGATCAGTTGGACGCTGATTTGAAAAGATATGGCAAGCTGGCTTTTGGTTTCACTGTACTCATTTCTGGTTTACTTACAATAAAACCAGAAGAGGCTAGTAAATTTAAAAGTGCCATGGAAAACGCTGAACTTGATGATTTCGCTGGCGCGATGGGTGATTTTCACGCTGATACTTCATCTCAAATGAAGAAAAGACTTGTTGGATTGATTGAAAGTTTTACTACCTTTGGCCTGCTGTAAACTGAAATTAATTTAGCTTTAAAGATTGCTTGGTCAGAACAGCTCATACTGCAATTTGTTATGGCATGCTGTTTTCTAGAAAATTAAAAGTCCAAACGTTCATCATCATCATCATTTCAGCTGAAAGACGTCCACTACTACCATTCGACATCATACGGCTAACTAAACGTTAAAGAAGCTTAATTATGTTTAAAAAAAATCTTATGTAATAATTACATGTCTGTGTATCTTATGTTGGAGGTCATGTGTAATTTTAGGGCATCATTATTGGTTAATAAATGTTTCTTTAGTTTACTTTATATTATTGCTTAAACTCTATACCACACCAACACATATTACAATGAGTTGATTTAGTAAAATAGTGCGAGCATTCAAATAGTGGTTACCACCTCCTTTTTTTTTTAAGGATGGGAAATCATCAAATGACTCCTCCCGCTCTGGGTAAAGCAAGAGGGAGTGTCAGACTCTTACTGACTAAAACCCAGCCGTGTTCCTCCTGGTGCCCTTTGTGTTCTAAGGCTACAATACCCCTTTCGAACAGATTCCGCAGCCCCAGCAGGCACCTGCCCTAGCAGCTCCGTCTTCCACGCTGACATCTCTTTGAGGCGCGCTGGTGTTACCACCTCCTACACTGTTCATTGCAACTAAAATGTGATACATATGTAATATAACACCATTGAATGTCGTCCGTAACAACTATTGCGCCCTCACCATGCTTTAGTCCTATGAATTATACTATCAGCGTAGATGTCATTTAAGCATTCCCAAATGCAAAACTAAAAACATCATAAAGTTCACATACTCTTTATGTAATGTTTCATAATTTTTGTTTATGTTTTAACTGGCATTATACCTAGCATGTAAACAAAACGTTTAATGTAATGAAGAAGGGAAATATCTCCTGAGATACGGGTTAACTACCTAGTTCAGGAGGCAGAAGTTTTCTGTAACAGTGACACATAATGTTTGCAAATAAATGAATTGATTAATTATTATTATTGAACAAAGTAAACTCGATTTGTAATCTTGGGATATTGCTTGGTAACGAAACTGCCCGGATTTGCATATCGTACAAATTGTAAATAAGGCATACCTACAAAATGTACGGATGTATTGTGAGATCCACCCACGACTTAAAGTGGACCTTTTCGTATGAATAGAATAGAATGGAATAGAATAGAATAAAATTTATTTAGCACATTCATGAAACACGCGTACAAAAACAAACAGAAAATAAAAAAAGGTAAGAGAAAAAACTAGTGTGTGTCTCACGGCTGCACTAAAAAGGTCCATTTCAGCAATATGTCAGACTGACTAATGTTGTCTGACTGTCGTATCTACTTATTGATGGCGACGATAGGTCGTGGTGAGATAAATGAAAGTGATAGCGGACTGTATAACATGAAAATATAATTAACAAATAAGAAATTACAAAACGGTACGATTGGTTTACGAGCATTATAAATATGGAGATCTAATACGCGCGAGCGCAGCCGTGCTCGGAGATGCGCAACAGCTGACTGGTGTGGCGCGGGGACCGCGGTCGGCCGCTGGCCAGTTGGCGAGCCGCAGTCCGCACATCCCTTCTTCACTGCCGCCAGCGCTCCAGTCTCTGTTGAGGTCTGTGGCCTCAACACTTATAATTATAAGTCTTTGATCCGTTCACAGCTCGAATAAGCCGTATGCATTTGGAACTCCTACTGTAATAAATACACTGACCCGATAGAAAATGTACCTGTAGCAAGATTTCTTCAAGTAATGCACTACAGAGGTTACCTTAATATATAAAATTCTTCCGTTACTGACTGATTGAGTTATTGAGTGACTGACAGACAAAGCACAGCTAAAACTACTGCTCATAGAAAGCTGAAATTTGGCATGTACGTTCCTTGAGGAGTGTAAGGTAGCACTAAAAGAGGATTTCCTGAATTTCCTAAGGAAGCGGGAAAAAACGGGATAAGCGCGTACGAAGTAGCGGGCAAAAGTTAGTTTATAATAAAGCATGTTCATGTGTTGATAGCAAGTAGCTTTAAAGTGAAAATACATCATCAAACAAGTCATTTCTCATACATATCTGACTGATACAGAAACATAAATTAAATCTTATTAAATTTAATAATATTAAACATTATCCAAAAAGTCAGTCTTAAATTGTTTTTTTAAATAATAAAATACCACAATGTAAGGTATAGTGACTGAGAAACCAATAATCAATATGAAAAAGATTTCTAAAAATGTGTTTATAATATACAGTTGACGATAAATCCACATAAATGTTTGAAAAGAACCAATTCCAGTCTTTTTCCAAAGAACTAAACAAAACATTAGAAGGATGGCGATCTGACATTGATCGCACTATGGTTTTGTTTAAGGAAGACATTAAAAACACTTTGCAGGAGTGGCGAGGCGAGTTGGATTCGAGTATGCTCAGTTTTCATAAAAGTGTTAAAAGCAGTTTGTCAGACAAGAAGCGAGAATTAGGAACTGTTCGCTCTGCCCAAGCTGACCTCAAACAGGAGGTGAAGGAATTGAGTGATGAGATTTCCTGTGTCAAGCACTCGCTCCAGTTTCACGCGGATGAACAAATTTACCTCAAAAGGCGTGCAGAAGGTATCACACCCCTGCAGACTGAACTATCAGCCACTTCAAATAGAAGAATTTAGAGTCGAAAATAGAAGCAAGAATGCAATCTTGAGATATGCAACGTACCTGACAAGCGTGGTGAAAACCTGTTGCAACTGTTGTGGTTGATTGGGGATGCCATTAACTTTCCTATCCCTCAAAAAGACACAATTTTCATCTACAGAGTGCCACACGCCCACCATCAAACAAACAGGCCAAAAAACATTGTTGTAAAATTCTCCACTCGCATATTGCGTGACAATGTGTTGTGTGCATATAGACTAAGTCACTGAAAACGGATCAAGTTGGTTTGCCCGGGTTCTTCATCGAATATTTATATTAATGAGCATTTAACTATAAAAAATAAAATCTTATTTCGTAAATGTAAGGAAGCTGCCAAACTTCACCAGTTTAAGTATGTTCGGATTAAAAATTGCACTATCCTCGTCCGTAAAAAAGACGTCGACGCTGCATTTGCCATTCAATCGGAGACCAATCTTACGAAAATTAATAGTAATATTAAAAAAAATATGGTCTCAATTAGACCTATAAGTAGATAGTAATATTTACATTTGTTTGTCGTCACTTAATTATTTAATTCAGTCGCTCGCTGTACGCAATTGCGAACGGGTCGAATATAGGTCTACGTACCTATTTCCGCGACAATGTCTGTGAATACACTAAAATGTGTGAATTGCAATATGATTTGTGAACTTCTATCCTTTATTCAAAACAAAGTAGATGTGATGGATAATGAGAGCCTAATAAGGATTTGCGACACAGCCTTCACTGTGGATGAGGTGGATAGTGCTAAGGAGTTGCTGTTTAGTTCAATAAAAACTAACAAGAAGAAGGTTACCAGGCGTAAAGAAGGAAAAAAAGTGAAAGACTTAGAGGATATCATATGTGTCTTCAAAGTCACAGAGCCAGATCTTATACCGATCTTTGTTGCGCGTGATTTGCAAAAACTACCGCCAGTTACATTTGACCACGTAGATGTGACCAAATTACTAAAAGATCTGGTGATTGTACGTGCAGAAATCAATGACATAAAAAGTAAATATGCAACAGTCACTCAACTGGATGCATTGAAGTTAGAATTGGAATCAAGCAGGCCCCCGTTATCATTATTAGAGCGCAATATTAATGCGAAGAAAAGAGGAGGGTATTTGCTTGACAGTGGGCCGGTAGGTTTATCACCGGCGCCAGTGTACGATGAAGGTTACGCAATGACGAGTTGTGCGAGTGCAGACCGCAGTGAGTCACCAAAATATCGCTCTCTTGCTTGCACACATAGGGCGAGGCCACAACATTGCGTTGCGGCGTCGCATCGTAAAAATCTACGACGCATTGCAATCGCATTGTATTGCTGAGTGACGTCATTTTTGCGATACGACGTCGCAACGCAGTGTTGTGGCCTCGCCCATACCGAGGAGATACTGTCGGGTGCGCCTGCACCGAACAACTCAACGCGTATGGAAAACAAAAGGTGTGACGTTATTTCTGAGTCAGCTGTTTGTCATACAGAAACCAATCAATTAAAAAGACCTACTATGGCAGAGATGGCAAGAAAGGGTGAGTGGAAAACTCCCAAGAAATCGACCGATAATTGGACGTTAGTGCAAAATCGGCGGTCGAAGAATCGTTTTACCGGTAAAATGGGCAAAGCGGCTACGGACTTGTCTGAGAAATTCAAAGCAGCGGAAGTTAAAATACCTTTGTTTATTTCCAATGTAAACAAAGAGGTAGCGGTGGATGACATATGCAAATACATCAAAAATAAAACTGCTGAGATAGTTTCGTTAGAGAAAATTACAATGAAGATGGAAAAGCCGTACAATGCCTTTAAAGTGCTTATTAACAAAAACAAGCTAGACGTTTTCCTAGATGACCAAACATGGCCGGATGGCGTGACATTTAGGCGATTTATCCATTTCAAGAATAGAAGAGAAGACAAAAATAACACATTTTTTGGGCAAAAAGAAATAACCAAACCAAATAATGGATAGTATGGCAAAAATTAACTTAATAACATTCAATTGCAAAAATGTTAAAAGGTCGGTGAACTTACAAGTTTTGGATTTTAGGTTTTGTTACAAGAAACGTGGTTATATCCTCATGAACACTAGCCTTTCTTGATAGTGTTGATCAGGAATTCAGTTACACGGGAAAGTCTTCAGTGGACACTTCAGCTGGCATATGTAAAGGCAGACCCTACGGAGGGCTTGCCATACTATGGCGTAAAACTGCGTTTAACTACGTGAGTGTAGTTCAAAGTGTCAGTGATCGTATTTGTGCAGTGAATGTAGTGGTGAACAATAGGTGCTTTCTGGTTATAAATATGTATATGCCGACGGACTGTCGCGACAATCTGCCACTTCTTACGGACTGCCTTAGTGAAATGTATTCTATTATACAAAATAATAATGCCAAATCAGTGTATGTGTTGGGAGATTTCAACGCGCACCCGGGTGAGTCATTTTATAATGAACTGATTAGTTTTTGTAGTGAGCAAGAATTATCATGTGCGGACTTAGATTATTTAGGCATACTGTCGCAAACGTACACTTACATCAGTGACTCACACGGGTGTAAGCGTTGGCTAGACCACTGTCTTGTTACACAGGCGGCGGCAAAAACATTGTAAACATTGAGGTTATTATTTTGGCCCTTCCCTCCGGACCTCGGTGACGAGCACACGTCTCATAAATCCACGCAGTTTTAATTTAATTATTTTTAAATCATAATTAAACTCATAAAATCAGTACGGAAAAATAAGAGTGCATAAATCATAGGAGCAATACGATTCCCGAGCACTAAGACAGCCATCTTGAAGACCAGCTGGCTCCACCCTCCTGCGCACGACCTTCTCGGCAGGACATAGTGCTGCCTCGCTCACGCAACTCTCCGCCCACCAGCGAAGGACAAAAGGTACACGCACCTCCAGTTCAACCGACAGTAATTAGCTCCGCCCTTGAAGGTGACGTCGTCGTCGATTCCGTACTGTCGCCTGCTATGCGCGCCTAGTACTTAAGAATTTGAAATACACTTTCAAATAATTGTAATCATTGAATGAAAGAGTTGGAGTGAAGTGGAGAGACTACTTGTCATAAGCTAGGGCATAACTGTGTACCTGCAAGTTCAAATAAATGGTGTCAATTCACGGGGTTTAAAAGTCAAAATGGGGGTACCACAAGGCTCTATTTTGGGTCCTTTCCTCTTTTTATATTAATGATCTACCCCATCTTTTAAAAAATCAACCTCATATGGTATTATTTGCTGACGATACGTCCTTAATTTTTAAGATAGATAGACGTTCCATAAATTTTGACGACGTAAATAACGCCCTACAGCAGGTCCAAAATTGGTTTACTGCTAATAATTTAGTATTAAATGGGAAAAAAACTAAATGCATCAGATTTGCCTTACCGAACGTTAAAAGAAATGATTGCGACATAGTATTGAACAAGGAGAAACTTGAATTCGTCGAAAACACGGTTTTCCTGGGGATTACGCTTGACTCAAGGCTACAATGGGGTCCTCATTTAACATCTCTTGCGGGACGGCTAAGTTCAGCAGCATACGCTGTCAGAAAAATCCGTCAATTTACCGATATAGATACCGCGAGGCTGGTCTATTTTAGTTACTTTCATAGTATCATGTCTTACGGTATCTTATTATGGGGACGTGCTGCAGACATCGAGTCTATATTTATCCTGCAGAAAAGAGCCATCAGAGCCATTTACAATCGCCGTCGGCGTGATTCCCTAAGAGAACTGTTTAAGGATATCAACATCATGACGGTACCTTGTCAATACATTTACGAAAATATTATGTATGTTCGGAAAAATCTTCATCTCTTTAGCAAGATTAGTGACAGGCATAATTTTAATACTAGAAATAGGAACAAATTAGATCAACCCCGATTCAGATTGGCCAAAGTACACACTTCTTTTATGGGGTACTGTATTAAATTTTATAATAAAATACCAGTTGATATTCTCGAACTGAATGAGAGAAAATTTAAAGCATGCATAAAACGCACACTATGTAGACAAGCGTATTATAAACTGGAAGATTATATCCTCGATAAAAACGCTTGGCTAAATGCTGGTCCTGCTCCACAGTCACAGCTGCTTAGGTCCACTTTTTAGGTTTTTATATTTGGAAGAGATGCTCGCTCCTTTTAGAGGTTCTTACATTATTTCGTTTATTTATTCTTATATACATACAAATTATATTATTATATTAATTACTTATTTATTATTTTTGATGTAAGAACTTAATCGTTCTCTTTATTAATTTATTTTTCATTATTTGGTCATTGACAACCATAGTTTTGTGTAAAGTAGAAGCATATTTTTCAAATTTTGTAAATGTGAGTACCATGAAACCATTTACATTTTATGTGAGTAGTTATAGTTTTACTTGTTGGACATGAACGAGCATGGTGGTTGAGAGCATGTCATGCTCACTCAAATGTCTCGCTGATGGCGGCGCGTGGGTTTGATCATTCGGTTCCCTTCGAAATGGTTGAGCTGAAAGGTGCCGATTCACGCGTCATGTTCGTGAACAGGCGCCGTCGGTTGAGACTGGTCATCTCTTAACTGCCATTGACTTATTTTAATCTTTATATTTAAAATTCTTATGATAAGCCCTTTTTTTTTCCTTTGCATTGTCCTCACATGCAGAAGCAACAAGTATATGTAACTTGGAATGTTGTAAATCAGAACATGATTTAAAAGAGTGTCCGTGGAGTTTCTTGCACGTTCTTCTCCATAGAGATCTACGCTTTGGAACGTGCAAATAGCTTCCATGTTTTTGACTGACCGACCTTGACGTTTCCAAAGTGCCTGTGAATGGTTTATTTGAAATAAAATGCTTTGAATTTGAATTTGAATTTGAAACATATTACGTTCCGTGTTACGCAGTTGGAAATACTACAAAGCAGTGCCCTCTCCTCGAATCCCTCGCGCTCTGGTACTTGTTACATTTGAAAATATGCCGATAAACAGATCGCCACCGCCAACTTCAACACCTACGTCATCACTTCTGGCGCCGCTAAAGACTCCGTTGCATCACAGTTCCTCGGAACCTGACATTACCAAAACTGACCAGTTAGTCAGCATAGATAGTGAATTCCTGAATGTTACTCAACGTAGTAGCAAACGTAAATGCATTGAGTCAGGATTTTGTCAGGATAACGACCTGTCTTCATTCATGTCGGAAATGAAAAGCATGTTTCTCGAGTTCAAGGAACAACAAAACTGTAAATTTGAGAAATTATGTGCGTCAGTTGAGGAGATTAAAATTCAAAATCGCAGTATACAATCGACGGTTAACTTTCTGTCGCAAAACTACGAAGATCTGAAAATCAAATTACAAAAAATGGAATCACAACTTGAAACCGAACGGCAAAATAATTTAGCGTATTTGAAAACCCTAGAAGATAAACTAGAGAACCTGGAACGTGGTGCGAGATCGTCTTGCGTGGATATTAGGAATATACCTATTTGTAAAACAGAATCCAAGGAAGGCTTATTAAATACCGTGGTTAAAATAGGGTCAACCCTTAATGTCCCCATTCAGCCTTTTGAGATAAAGGATATTTTCCGTATAGGGTCCAAAGACTCCGACACCAGGACTGTCGTCGTGGACTTTACGAGCAATTTACGAAAAGAAAGGTTTCTTCAAATGTATAAAAAGTACAACAAGGAAAACAGTAAATTGTCTACCGAGCACCTGAAATTCAGCGGCCCTGCTAAACCTATTTTTGTGTCCGAAAATCTTTCACCAAAGATGAAACGCTTGTTTTTCCTGGCCCGTGACTTTGCCAGTACTAGCAAGTACCGGTACTGCTGGATTAAGAATGGAAAATTTTTTCTCCGAGAAAATGATGGAGCCCAACATATCATGATCAGGGATGAGTCTGACTTCCCGAAAAATGACTAGGTATCTATCATTTATTTATTGTATTTCGTAGTAAAGTCGTTTTGCTTAGGTCTTGTATTATTATCGTAACTTACTACATAGAATTAATTTTTCAAAAATTTAAAAACATAAAAATTCTGTTATTAATTTTCATGCATGCTCTAAAATTAGTAAATACGTCACTAATGTTATATTATTGTAATATTACTATACACACACATAACAACTTACATTCGCTATACACAATACGGAAGATTTATTCTGTTCAAATTCTACTACAAATGGAATACTTTGGTATCTCCTGTACAAACTCCAGTCATTTCGGATTATGCTATGTTACGTTCAATGATTCAATTCATGTGTTTGATCTCAGTCTTCATTATGAATGATAATGTTAAAATAATAGATGATATAGAAAATCTTTCAGCTTCAGCATCATACCAATGCTCCCCGGAACAAGTTGACTCTTACCTACAAAACGTTAATCACGCCTTGAAAATTTTTCACATTAACATTAGAAGCATCGGCAGCAGCGCAAACTTTAACAACCTCCTGATATTATTGCATCGAATAAAAGCACAATTTGACGTCGTGGTCTTATCGGAATGCTGGTTACGTAAATGTTCTCATCTTCCCTCCATACCGGGTTTTGTATCTAATCACAAACCAAAACGATGGAGTTGTGGTGTATACTAAAGTAGAGTTACAGTTCCTTTTAGAAAAGCCTATACTCGCCGATGCAAATTGTCTTGTATTCAAATTTAAAAATGAGGTCGCGCTTATCGCTGTATATAGATCATCTTCAAATAGAAATATCCAGAACTTTATAACCAGTCTAGATGTAATCCTCAATTCATTAAATACTTTTAGAACCGTTATTTTGGTGGGAGATATCAACATTAACATAGCACCAAACTGGGTTGATTCGAACTCAGACATGTACCTTAATGCTGTTGCGTCACATGCCATGTTACCTGCTCATGTATTACCGACACGCAACGATAGTTGTATTGACCACGTTATGCTAAAATGTAATAAACCAGCTATTATACCTTATATACCTTAGTTCTTGACTCTCTAATTACTGACCATGCTCCTATTGTAGTTTTTTGTAACCTGAAATTACATATCCCAAAATCACTATCCCGTCAGCATCGTGTAGACATTAATGCTTGCGTAGTAACTCTTGAGAATGTTGATTTTACTCCCGTTGTGAGCTGTCAAAATGCAGAAACTGCTGCTTCTATCTTGGTCAAACTTATTTCCTCAGTTGTTGTTAAAAATAACGTGATTCTGTTGTCTCGAACCGAAAGCGCATTATTAAGCCGTGGATCACACCTGGGCTGCTTAGGTGTATTCGAAACCGTGACAACATGTATCGTAAAATGAGGAGAGATGCTGAAAATAATACTCTGAAAATCACCTACAATCGGTATAAATTTTTTTGCAACAATTTATTAAAGACATTAAAACGAGAATATGAACGACATGAATTTGAAAAGCACCGTAGGAGTCCGAAAGCTACCTGGAATCTCATTAGAACTATCTTCAATCTTTAAAAGAGTAGGGACTCTTCCAGTGAGTTGTTATCTATAACTCCTGATCCAACTCAATCACTAGATACTGTGAACGACTTTTTCGCAAACGTGGGAACAAAACTAGCATCTAAAATCCTTAACTCTCCAAACTATAACTCTACCAGCATTTCTGACTCTGGTACTTCGGATGTCCACCCTAACTCGATGGCTGTTTTTGGCACGGACAACGAAGAGGTAGATGATCTTATTCGTGGCTTACGACTAACTAGTGCTACGGGTTGGGATGGTATCCCCGAAACTGTATTCTATAGTGCTAGAAGCACTCTTGTCCCAGTTATCTGCCACGTCTTCAACCTTACCTTTACATCTGGATTATACCCAACGGTGTTCAAAAAGGCGGTTGTGCACCCTATTCAGAAGAGTGGAGACAGAGACAGTGTCAACAACTACAGACCTATATCGGTACTATCAATTCTGTCTAAGCTCCTCGAAAAAATAATGAACAAACGTCTGCTGGATTACCTTAACTCACAAAATATACTCGCAAATAACCAATATGGATTCAGATCAGACAAAAACACAGAGGATGCCATATTAGAATTAATAGGTTCAGTAGCTCAAAATCTAAACAACAATGATAAATCTATAGCTATCTTTCTTGATCTTTCTAAAGCTTTTGACACTGTCTCTGTCCCCCTTCTCCTCAGCAAACTAGAGAGGATTGGTATAAGAGGCCTACCGCTTAGTCTGTTTAAGAGTTACCTTAGTGGTCGCTCGCAAATCATCAGGATAAACAACTATACCAGTAAGGAAGCATTCCTCACCTACGGAGTTCCGCAAGGTAGTGTCTTAGGACCTACTCTTTTCCTGGTTTACATAAACGAGCTCTGTAAACTTGATTTAAGAAATTCCAAAGTAATTGCTTACGCTGATGACACTGTTATCTTGGTTCGTGGTAGTGACTGGAACGAGGTTCAGCTTCAGGCAGAGTCAGCCTTGCAAGTTATTATGAGATGGCTGACACAGAACTTGCTCACTCTTAACTTGGATAAAACCAAATTTATCACTTTTAGTCCAAGGAAAGCGTCACAGCCGGCCCCACCCTTCCGTCTGATAGCTCATGCTTGCCATACAATGATGACTCCTGCCTGTGGCTGTCCTGAAGTAATGCGCACGGACTCAATAAAATATCTAGGAGTTTGGGTCGACGGCGCGTTGACATGGAATGAGCAAATCAATTCGCTGGTCTCTAGGGTTAGAAAATTAATTTTTGTTTTTAAAAATCTAAGGACCTCTGCCAATTCCTCTACCTTGAGAACTGTTTACTTTGCCCTTGCCATTCCATTTTAACGTACTGTATTTCGGCCTGGGGGGGTGCTGGCAAGTGTCTTTTGCTGCGCCTGGAAAGGGCGCAGAGGGCTGTCCTTAAGGTAATGGCCTTCAAACCCTATCGCTTTCCTACCGGCGAACTGTGTAGCCTACTGAAACTACCTAGAGTAAGGCACTCTTTTGTGCTTAGTACAGTGCTGCGGAAACACTCAAACTTATTATTTGACCCTGAATTTAGAAGGCAAAAACGTAGGACTGACAGAGTGTGCCCGACATCAGTTGTCAAATTGGAAATTGTCCGTCGGCAGTTCATTTTCTGCAGTCCTGTGCTGTACAATAAAATTAATAAAGTGCTGATTATTTACCCACGTACTCTCCGAGATTGCAAAAGAATTATCGATCAATGGCTTCATACTCTTACATATGAAGAACTGGAGAATTTAGTGAAACCCTAAAGATCTTTCTTCGACATATACATGCACACCAAATACACGTAGCGTGGAGTGTGCTCGTGGGGAGGTTCCACTAGCACACCCTACTCTTACACCCACAGACACGCACTACACTCACATACAACACTCTCACATGCACAACACTAATCACTTACCTATTTTGAGACTTTTTTTTTGTTCTAATTCAAATTTTTTGCCATTTTTATTTTTCTATTTTAATTGTTTAATATCCGTTTTTTAACTCTTTTAATATCTGTAATCTGGAACGCTGTCGTCTCCCTCTTGGAGGTGGGCGTTAATAGCTGCGACACAGTTTTGCAACTAATGCAGCTATTTACGTACGCAATCAATATGTTAAATGTGTTTTTGTTCCAATAAAGATTATTATTATTATTATTATTTCCTTTATTCATTTACTATACATATACATTATATTTTTAAATATTTGAATAAAATAAATAAAAAAACATTTAAAAATATAAAAAGCCCACCGATATCGGGAAGATGGTCCAAGCTACCGGTGGTCAGGGCTCCAGAGAGAGGAACCTCCTGACAATGCGAGCCGTGTCCAGAAGTACCGCTTTCTGAATCACGCCTTTGATCCAGCTGCCCAACGAGAGCCTCCTAAGGTGTTGGTCGAGGCTCGTGGCTATTAAGCCATTGGCCGACACGACTATCGGTACAATGATTGCAGAGTCCACTTCCCACATGTCGACAACCTCGCGAGCCAAGTCAATATACTTGATTTGTTTGTCTTTCTCGGCTTTCACGAGGTTCTCGTCATGCGGGACGGTTATATCTACAATCATTGCACGCCTCACAATTCGGTCCACCACCACTATATCAGGTTTATTGGCAACAATAGTCCTGTCAGTGATGATGGACCGATCCCAGTACAATGTGATATTGCCATTATCGAGAACTGGGTCGGGCGAATACCTATAGTATGGCACCTCCGACTCCACAAGAGAGTATTTCAGAGCAAGTTGCTGATGGATAATCCTGGCTACAAGGTTGTGCCTATGTAAGTATTCTCCGTTAGCTAGACGAGAACAACCAGAGACAATGCGGCGAATTGATTCTCCCGGACGGTGACATGCCCGACATATGTCGACCGTGCCGTCTTTCACAATAAATCTCCGGCAGTTATTCGTCATGATAACTTCGTCCATAATTGCACAAAAAAAACCTTCGGTTTCACCAAAGAGGTCACCGAAACGCAGCCAGGCTACGGACGCTAGTTGGTCTACGTCGGGCCCATGTAGGGTCCGGAAAAAGCGTCCGTGAAGCTCCTTATTCTGCCATACCGCCCTGCGATCGTTAGTGTCAAGCACCGCAGGTTTGCGCCAGTTCTCATTTGCCAAGGAGAGCGGGGTGAGTCCCTTGTCCACCGCCACTACATCTCGATGCATACCCACGTCGACAGCTAGGCAATATTCCCTAAGACTGCATATCTCGCGATTGTGGAGAGTCTTAGCATTTAAAAAGCCTCGACCTCCACACTTTCGCGGGATATTACCGACGACCGTGGATGATGCATTCGATATGCAGTGAGCAGACCCGCCTATCCAGGGCGTCAAGTTCCGTTTGAGTCCATTTGAGTACGCCGAAAGAGTACATCAATACCGGCATGACCCAACCGTTGAAGGCGCGCACCTTGTTTCCGCCTGATAGAAGGCTATTAAATACCTTCTTCAGGCGGCCAAAGAAGCGCTCCTTCAACGATTGCTTCATGTCAGTAACATTGATACCTAACGCTTCCGACATACCCAAATACTTGTAAGTTTCAGTTGGAGAGAGGGATCTCAGGTTTATGGAATCCGAGAGTTGAGTTCCCACGGATTCCATAATCTCTCCACGCTTTACATGCATGACCGCACATTTGTCCACACCAAACTCCATCCTGATGGCGTTACTGAATGTTTCAGTTACCTTCAGTAGCTCCATCAGTTGCAGATTAGTGGGGGCAAAGAGTTTCAGATCATCCATGTAAAGGAGCTGAGATATAACCTGACCACCTCTCTTCAACCGATAGCCTAGCCCTGAATTCTCCAGCAGTGTGCTAAGAGGATTCAAGGCTAGACAAAACCAAAGTGGACTCAAACTATCACCCTGAAATATACCCCGCTCGATCCTTACCGGTTCGCTATTCCTCTGGATATTTCGACATCCTGGATAGTGAAGGACTGTCCTCCATTGCCCCATACATGACATCAGGAAGGTGCGTAGCGTTGCATCAACTTTATACAATTCTAGCACCCTCATGAGCCATGTATGAGGCACCGAGTCATAGGCCTTCTTATAGTCTATCCAGCATGTCGACAGATCCTGTCGGGAACGCCGAACCTGTTGGCTAATGGCTATATCTATGAGGAGCAGCTCCTTAGTACCGCGGGACCCATTCCTACATCCATTCTGAGCAGACAGACATAATCGAATTGCTGTCTATATGAGTGTTAATTTTAGCTCTTAAAATGGATGTAAGAACCTTATAGACCGTCGGTAGGCACGTGATCGGTCTATAATTTTTGGGTTCCGCGGTGCTACCAGATTTGTGAAGCAGGTGGGTAACTCCTGTTGTAAGAAACTCGGGTAGTGAGCCGGTATCCAAGGCAGTCTGGTACTGAAATGCCAACCGTTCGTGCGACTTTTGTAGCCACTTAATCCAAAAATTGTGCAGTCCGTCCGGTCCTGGAGATTTCCAATTAGGCAACGGACGGACTGCACGAGCTACATCTTGGGGGCTGATTGTGATTGCCCCCATTTCTGGTATTGAATCGCACGCTCGTTCGACCTCTCTAGTCCAACCACCTTCGGTGTGACTGACAGGCACCGACCAGATGCTGCGCCAGAACGAACACATGACATCATGATCCGGCAAGCGCGTGTCAGTCACACCTTGGTCCGGTCGCTCCCAAGCTCTGTATACCCACCTTTCATTACTCTGGAATGTGCGATTCTGGGTGTATCGCTCCACGCGCCGCTTATACCTCCAAATACGGTTTGCCCATGCATACACCTTCTGCTTCAGGAAGTCGATGCGCTCTGTGACCCGGGACAAATACTCTCGGGGACTAATATCAGTCCCCGAAAATGCCCGTCTCACAAAGCGCATCACTCTTGGGCGAGTGTTACTCTCCCTGAAGCAAACTAGTTTGCCAATGAGTGCTCTGGCACCACCAATACGACGCTCGATCCTGCACTGCCAAGCCGGCACGGCTTGTTTTGGTCGTGTAGCCCTGTGATCAACAAATTTGACGTGAGCTACACGACAAGCCGCCACAGCCGCGCAGTACATGATCGAATGTGTATCGGTGAGGTTATCACAGTTATCAAAGTAGCTTGACAACTGCGAATCCAGAGCAGCCACCAGCGCCCTATTCTTGTTATGCATGGGCAAACGAGGTAAGCGTGGCCTAAGTTCAGGCAGCATGTAACGATACTCCCGAATAGCACACTCCAAAGCACTCCTCAATTCGTCACTGCACTGGGTACTTACATTTGTAACCCTGTCACTACTCTTCTCGTCAACATGGCTGGGAATTTGGTGAGACTGTGGTAGTACCACAGTCTGCGACGAGGGGGCAATGGCACGGCTACTCAGTTCAGCTCGGAGGCGATCAAGTGTAGTATCATCCAACATATGGTTACGCAGGATGACCCGCACCTGATCCGATAGACGTTGGGCCGATACGTTGACTGCTGGCTCAAGCACCTGAAACAAAGAGAGCATTCGAACACGGTACGCGGTCAGGTTGTTTCCTCCCTCTGTAGCCCCAAAGTATGCGCGTATCACATTTTCATTTATGGAACGTGTCCATCGCATACGCTGCACACTTCCGCCGGGAGCTGGGACCCTGTCAGAGGCCGGTGGGCCTTGAAGTCCTAAGCCGTCCGGCGGCCGGCGTCCTCTTCGCCGACGAGCAGGTGGTGGCGTCGTGGGCGGCGAGAAGTACTCGTCGCTGGAGCTCGACGCGACTGCCACGGCCGGTGTCACAGCACTCACGGTGGGGCTGGGTTCCGGCAGCGGCGAGGCGGAGCTGAGCGACGAGGCCGGAGATGGTGGGCGTGCTCGACGAGCTGCGGCTCTTGTCAACATAGTAATTTTTTCAGTTCGTCATAGAATGGTGTTATGGATGGTATTTGTACAGTTATATGTAAATTTGGTTTGTTTTTTTTTCTTCTAGTTTTTTCCATTTTCGTATGATTTGGTTTTTAGTAGTTGATTAATTTATTAAAATTGAAGATGAAAAAATTGTGTCACTTGTTTGACAGTCGAGCCACAGATTATTATTATTCCATTTATTCATTTATATACATATTCAATACATTTTTAAATATTTCTATAAAAATACAAAAAAAAACATTTAAAAATATAAAAAATAGTAGCCCACCGGTATCGGGAACAGGGTCGAAGCTACCGGTGGTCAGGGCTTCTGAGAGAGGAACCTCCTAACGATGCGCGCCGTGTCCAGGAGTACTGCTTTCTGGATCAAGCCCTTGATCCAGCTGCCCAACGAGAGCCTATTAAGATGTTGGTCGAGGCTCTTGGCAATAATGCCATTGGCCGTCACGATTATCGGCACAATAACTGCTGTGTTCACATCCCACATGTCGACAACCTCGCGAGCCAAGTCAAGATACTTCGTTTGTTTATCTTTCTCTGACTTCACGAGGTTCTCGTCATGAGGGACTGCTATATCAACAATCATTGCGCGACGCTCTAGTCGGTCTATCACCACTATATCAGGCTTATTGGCAACAATAGTCCTGTCAGTGATGATAGACCGATTCCAATACAATGTGCAACTACCATTTTCGAGAACTGGGTCGGGCACATACCTATAGTACGGTACTTCCGATTCCACAAGATTGTATTTAAGAGCAAGTTGCTGGTGGATAATCCTGGCTACAATTCCAGATATCTGACCGGAAATAATGTGGCGGATGGATTCCCCGGGCCGGTGACATGCCCGACATATGTCAACCGTACCGTCCTTCACAATGTATTTCCGGTAGTTATTAGTCATCATAACTTCGTCCATAATTGCACAAACAAAACCTTCGGTTTCCCCGAAGAGGTCACCAAAACGAAGCCAGGCTACGGACGCTAAGAAGTCTACATCGGGCCCATGTAGGACCCGATAAAAGCGTCCGTGAAGCTCCTTGCTCTGCCATACCTCCCTGCGGTCGTTAGTATCTAATACCACAGGTTTGCGCCAATTCTCGTTAGCCAAGGAGAGCGCGGTAAGGCCTTTGTCCACCGCTACCACATCTCGATGCATACCCACGTCGGCCTCTAAGAAGTATTCTCTATGGCTGCATACCTCGCGGTTGTGTAGGGTCTTAGCATTTAAGAAGCCACGACCCCCGCACTTCCGCGGGATATACAGCCTCATCACCGATGACCGTGGGTGTTGCATCCGATTTGCGGTAAGCAGTGAACGTACCCTCCTATCCAGGGCGTCAAGTTCCGTCTGAGTCCATTTGAGTATGCCGAAAGAATACATCAAAACCGGCATGACCCAACTGTTGAAGGCGCGCACCTTGTTTCCGCCTGATAAAAGACTGTTAAGTACTTTGTTCAGGCGGCCAAAGAAGCGCTCCCTCAACGATTGTTTCATGTCAGCAGCACTGATGCCTAACGCTTCCGACATACCCAAATACTTATAAGTTTCGGTTGCGGAGAGGGACCTAAGGTGTATGGAATCCGAGAGTTGGGTTCCCACGGATTCCATAATCTCCCCTCGCTTTACATGCATGACCGCACATTTGTCCAAACCTAATTCCATCCTGATGGCGCTACTGAAGGTTTCTGTTACCTTTAGTAGCTTCATCAGTTGCAAGTTGTTAGGAGCAAAGAGTTTCAAGTCATCCATGTAAAGGAGGTGCGATATGACCTGACCACCTCTTCTCAACCGATAGCCTTGGCCCAAACCCTCCAGCAATGTACTGAGAGGGTTGAGAGCCAGACAAAACCACAGTGGACTCAGACTGTCACCCTGAAATATGCCACGCTCGATCCTTATCGGTTCGCTGTACGCCTGGATCTGTCGACATCCTGGATAGTGAAGAACCGTCCTCCACTGCCCCATACACGACTTCAGGAAGGTGCGTAGGACTGCATCAACTTTGTACAGCTCCAGCACCCTCATGAACCATGTATGTGGCACTGAGTCATAGGCCTTCTTATAATCTATCCAGCATGTCGACAGATCCCTTCGGGAAATACGAACCAGTTGGCTAATGGCAATGTCGATGAGGAGCAGCTCCTTAGTACCGCGGGACCCGTTCCTACATCCATTCTGAGAGGCAGACATAATTGAATTACTATCAACATGATGGTTAATCTTTCCTCTCAAAATGGATGTAAAAACTTTATAGACCGTCGGTAAACACGTGATCGGCCTATAATTTTTAGGTTCCGCAGTACTTCCTGATTTATGGAGCAGGTGGGTTAATCCAGTAGTTAGGAACTAGGGCAGCGATCCTGACTCTAAGGCAGACTGGAATTGAGATGCCAAGCGAGCATGCGATCTTTGAAACCATTTAATCCAAAAGTTGTGCAGCCCGTCCGGTCCTGGAGATTTCCAATTAGGCAACGGGCGAACTGCACGAGCTACATCTTGGGGGCTGATGGTAATTGCCCCCATTTCTGGTATCGGATCGCATGCACGTTCGACCTCCCGAGTCCAATCACCCTCAGTGTGACTGACAGGCACCGACCAGATGCTGCGCCAGAATGAACTCATGGCTTCATCATCCGGTCGGCACGTATCAGTCACGCCTTGGTCCGGTCGCTCCCAAGCCCTATAAACCCACCTTTCGTTCCTTTGAAATGAGCGATTCTGAGTATATCGCACCACTCGCCGCTTGTACCGACGTATACGGTTTGCCCATGCATAGATTTTCTGCTTCAGGAAGTCAATACGCTCTGTGACGCGGGCGAGATAATCCCGAGGATGGATGTCAGTCCCCGAGAACGCCCGCCTCACAAAGCGCATCACTCTGCGGCGAGTGTTGCCCTCCCTGAAGCAGATAAGTTTGCCGATGAGTGCTCTAGCCTCACCGATACGACACTCGATCCTGCTCTGCCAAGCTGGTACAGCTGGTCGTGTAACTCTGTCACTGCTAGGAAATTTGACATGAGCTACACGACATGCCGCTGCAGCCGCACAGTACAAGATCGAGTGGGTATCGGCAAGGTCTTCGCTGCTATCAAAATAACTTGCTAGTTGCGAATCTAGAGCACACACCAGCGCCCTATATTTATTATGCATGGGCAAACGAGGTAGCCGAGGCCTAAGCTCTGGCGGTGTGGAGCGATACTCTCGGAAAGCATCCTCCAAAGCGCTCCTCAATCGCTCATTGCATTGGGTACTCACGGATATAGCCCCGTCGTCATCATCCTCACCAACAATGTCGGGTCGCGGTGAAACACTGAGTTGTATTTGCACCGCGGCCGGTGGCGACGCAGGTGAGACGCGGCCGCTCCGTGATTAACAAGCAATTGCAGTCTATCAAGTACGGCGTCATCCAACATACGGTTACGTTGGATGACCCGCACCTGATCCGACAGTTGTTGGGCTGAAACGTTGACAGTTGGCTCAAGTACCTGAAACAGAGAGAGCATCCGACCACGGTACGCAGTCAGGTTAGTTCCCCCCTCTGTAGCCCCAAAGTATGAGCGTATAACATTTTCGTTTATGGATTGCGTCCATTTTATACGCTGCACACTTCCACCGATAGCGGGGACCCTGTCAGAGGCCGGTGGGCCTCGAGATCCCAAGCTGGTCGGAGGTCGGCCTCGTCCGCGCCGACGCGCTGGTGGTGGTGTCGTCGGCGGCGAGAAGTATTCGTCGCTCGAGCTCGACGCAACTGCAGCTACCGGAACATCAGGATTTACGGCTGGAGCAGGTCCCGTTGGCTGCGAGGCGGAACTGAGCGACGAACCCGAAGATGTTTCTTGTGCGGCTAGTAATTGTGCCCGGCGTCTTGTCAGCATTTTCTTATAAGTAGGTGTATTGACATTGCAATTCAACTGGTATATTGTTTTTGTTTATTTTTTCCTGGATGTGTCCTGAATTTTGATCATTTTGGTGCTTGGTATTTATTAAAATTATTTTAAAAATTCGGGATGAAAATTTATGCTGTCAGTCAACTTGACAGCCGGACCACAGATTATTATTATTTCCTTTATTTATTTACTATACATATATATTATATTTTTAAATATTTGAATAAAATAAATAAAAAAACATTTAAAAATATAAAAATAGTAGCCCACCGATATCGGGAACAGGGTCCAAGCTACCGGTGGTCAGGGCTCCAAAGAAAGGAACCTCCTGACAATGCGAGCCGTGTCCAGAAGTACCGCTTTCTGAATCAAGCCCTTGATCCAGCTGCCCAACGAGAGCCTCCTAAGGTGTTGGTCGAGGCTCGTGGCTATTGGCCGACACGACTATCGGTACAATGATTGCAGAGTCCACTTCCCACATGTCGACAACCTCGCGAGCCAAGTCAATATACTTGATTTGTTTGTCTTTCTCGGGTTTCACGAGGTTCTCGTCATGCGGGACGGTTATATCTACAATCATTGCACGCCTCACAATTCGGTCCACCACCACTATATCAGGTTTATTGGCAACAATAGTCCTGTCAGTGATGATGGACCGATCCCAGTACAATGTGATATTGCCATTATCGAGAACTGGGTCGGGCGTATACCTATAGTATGGCACCTCCGACTCCACAAGAGAGTATTTCAGAGCAAGTTGCTGATGGATAATCCTGGCTACAAGGTTGTGCCTATGCAAGTATTCTCCGTTAGCTAGACGAGAACAACCAGAGACAATGCGGCGAATTGATTCTCCCGGACGGTGACATGCCCGACATATGTCGACCGTGCCGTCTTTCACAATAAATCTCCGGTAGTTATTCGTCATGATAACTTCGTCCATAATTGCACAAACAAAACCTTCGGTTTCTCCAAAAAGATCACCGAAACGCAGCCAGGCTACGGACGCTAGTTGGTCTACGTCGGGCCCATGTAGGGCCCGGAAAAAGCGTCCGTGAAGCTCCTTACTCTGCCTTACCGCCCTGCGATCGTTAGTGTCAAGCACCGCAGGTTTGCGCCAGTTCTCATTTGCCAAGGAGAGCGGGGTGAGTCCCTTGTCCACCGCCACTACATCTCGATGCATACCCACGTCGACAGCTAGGAAATATTCCCTAAGACTGCATATCTCGCAATTGTGGAGAGTCTTAGCATTTAAAAAGCCTCGACCTCCACACTTTCGCGGGATATACAGTCTCATTACCGACGACCGTGGGTGATACATTCGATACGCAGTAAGCAGTGTACGGACCCGCCTATCCAGGGCGTCAAGTTCCGTTTGAGTCCATTTGAGTACGCCGAAAGAGTACATCAATACTGGCATGACCCAACCGTTGAAGGCGCGCACCTTGTTTCCGCCCGATAGAAAGCTATTGAATACCTTCTTCAGGCGGCCAAAGAAGCGCTCCTTCAACGATTGCTTCATGTCAGTAACATTGATACCTAACGCTTCCGACATACCCAAATACTTGTAAGTTTCAGTTGGAGAGAGGGATCTCAGGTTTATGGAATCCGAGAGTTGAGTTCCCACGGATTCCATAATCTCTCCACGCTTTACATGCATGACCGCACATTTGTCCACACCAAACTCCATCCTGATGGCGTTACTGAATATTTCAGTTACCTTCAGTAGCTCCATCAGTTGCAGATTAGTGGGGGCAAAGAGATTCAGATCATCCATGTAAAGGAGCTGAGATATAACCTGACCACCGCTCTTCAACCGATAGCCTAGCCCTGAATTCTCCAGCAGTGTGCTAAGAGGATTCAAGGCTAGACAAAACCAAAGTGGACTCAAACTATCGCCCTGAAATATACCCCGCTCGATCCTTACCGGTTCGCTATTCCTCTGGATATTTCGACATCCTGGATAGCGAAGGACTGTCCTCCATTGCCCCATACACGACATCAGGAAGGTGCGTAGCGTTGCATCAACTTTATACAATTCTAGCACCCTCATGAGCCATGTATGAGGCACCGACGCCTCAGCGGCCTTCTTATAGTCTATCCAGCATGTCGACAGATCCTTTCGGGAACGCCGAACCTGTTGGCTAATGGCCATATCAATAAGGAGTAGCTCCTTAGTACCGCGGGACCCATTCCTACATCCATTTTGAGAGGCAGACATGATGTTGTTGTTGTTAATATGACTATTAATCTTTGCCCTCAAAATAGATGTAAAAACTTTATAGACCGTCGGTAAACACGTGATCGTTCTATAATTTTTAGGTTCCGCAGTACTACCTGATTTATGGAGCAGGTGGGTTATTCCTGTAGTTAAGAACTGGGGTAGCGACCCAGACTCTAAGGCAGACTGGAATTGAGACGCCAAGCAAGCGTGCGATCTCGTAAACCATTTAATCCAGAAATTGTGCAGCCCGTCCGGCCCTGGAGATTTCCAGTTAGGCAACGGGCGGACTGCACAAGCTACATCTTGGGGGCTGATGGAAATTGCCCCCATTTCTGGTATCGGATCGCACACACGCTCGACCTCCCGAGTCCAGTCACCCTCAGTATGACTGACAGGAACCGACCAGATGCTGCGCAGAATGAACACATAGCATCATCATCCGGCAAGCGCGTGTCAGTCACACCTTGGTCCGGTCGTTCCCAATCCCTATATACCCACCTTTCCTTACTTCAGAATGTGCGATTCTGGGTGTATCGCTCCACTCGCCGCCTGTACCTACGAATACGGCTTGCCCATGCATACACCTTCTGCTTCAGGAAGTCGATGCGCTCTGTGACACGAGATATATAATCTCGGGGATTGACATCAGTCCCCGAAAACGCCCGTCTCACAAAGCGCATCACTCTAGGGCGTGTGTTGCCCTCCCTGAAGCAGATCAGTTTGCCAATTAGCGCTCTGGCCTCACCAATACGACGCTCGATCCTGCACTGCCAAGCTGGTACGGCTGGTTTTGGTCGTGTAACTCTGTCATTGGTTATTTTTATTTTGACATGAGCTACACGACATGCCGCTACAGCCGCGCAGTACATGATCGAATGTGCATCGGTGAGGTTATCACAGTTATCAAAATGGCTTGACAACTGCGAATCCAGAGCAGCCACCAGCGCCCTGTTCTTGTTATGCATGGGCAAACGAGGTAAGCGTGGTCTAAGTTCAGGCGGCATGTAGCGGTATTCTCGAATAGCACACTCCAAAGCACTCCTCTTATTATTATTATTATTATTTATGATACGTTTTGGTCAGATCACTTTCCCTTGAAAATAGAATGTGATGTAAATGTTATCAGATTGAAAACTTGTGTAATTAAACCACCGCTTAACAGTGCTCGATGGGGTGAAAGAAATCCTGATGAACTCGTTGCTGTGTAATAATAAGTTTAAAAGTTTAGATTTCCCGGAGGATTTTGAACTATGTGCTGACATTTTTTGTGATAATCCCCACCATAGGTTATTATTGGATTCGATGTATAAGGACATAGTATCCATATTAAGTGAAGCAGCTAGTCTAAACAGAGTCTCTAAAGGCACTATTAGAAAGAAAGTTATTAAGGGCTGGAACAAGCATGTCAAGGAATTTCACACTCGAGCAAGGTCTAAGTTTAAATTGTGGCTTTGGTATGGCGAACCCAGTAGTGGGCCTATCTATGAGGATATGATGTTGACTCATAAGGTGTTTAAATCAAAATTGAAATGGGTCATTAAGAACCAAGAAAAAATAGTAATGGATATATTGGCTTCGCTCCATACTAAGAAATGTTTTTCATCTTTCTGGAAAGGCACTAAAAAGCTCAACATCTCTCCAAGTTTACCAGTTAGCGTGGAGGGCGAAAGTGACCATACTGGAATAGCTAATTTATTTAAGGATCAGTTCATTGTGAGCTCACCTCTTAAATCTGTGGTGAGGGTGAACGATGCTGAGTCCTATCAATCAGGAAAACCCCTTAGTTTTACGTGTTCAGAAATTAAAACAGTAATTAAATATATGAAGAGGGGAAAGTCGCCTGGTCATGATGGACTCAGCATTAAGCATCTTCAAAATGCGGGTGTGCACTTGCCGAGAGTATTGACTATGTTTTTTAATCTATGTGTGGGGCATTCTTATCTACCGCAGGAAATGCTGGATACATTGATTTTATCTATTGTAAAAAATCGGACAGGAGACATAGCAGACAAAGGGAATTATAGGCCAATCTCACTGGCAACTGTGGTAGCCAAAGTGTTTGATAGTGTGCTTGACACGCACCTCAGTAGATACACCAAACTACACGACACACAGTTTGGTTTTCGTGCGGGGCTGTCTACTGACAGTGCAATACTTGCGTTAAAGCACACTGTCAAATACTATACGGACAGAAAAACACCAGTGTATGCTTGTTTCCTGGACCTTTCTAAAGCTTTCAACCTGGTTTCATATAAGGTTTTATGGGAGAAGCTTCGGGAAGCGGGAGTTCCGCCGAGCAGCATGGGCTAAAATATAATCCTACAAAGAGTGAGCTATTGGTGTTTAGAGGAAGAAATAAAAGTGCCACAAATGTCCCTCCCGTGGAATTGAACGGCTCATCATTGCAGAGGGTAGCACAATTTAAATATTTGGGCCATATTGTTACGGAGGATCTTAAAGATGACTTGGATATGGAAAGAGAGCGCAGGGCGATGGCTGTGAGGGGAAACATGTTGGCACGCAGGTTTGCTGGTTGTTCAGTACCAGTTAAAATAACACTTTTTAATGCGTTTTGTCAAATATTTTACACCAGCAGTCTGTGGGCTAATCATACCCAAAAATCAGACAGCGCACTGCGCATTCAATACAACAATGCCTTCAGAGCGCTGTTGAGGCTTCCGCCTTACTGTAGTGCGTCAGGGATGTTCGCTGACGCGCACACTGACGATTATTTCGCGATCATGCGCAAAAAAGTGTCATCAGTGGTGCGCAGGGTGAGGGGAAGCAGCAACAGCATTCTGAAGGTATTTGCTGACAGGTTAGAAGGGCCTACAATGGATAGGTTTATCAAGCTACATGTCAGACATGGGACTTGATGAATTTGCCTGTATGTTAGTGGATGCTGTGTCTTTTTTTGTACTCATGTGTGCATCTGTGTTACTACTAACATTGTTTTTAAGTTTGTTTGGTAATACTAACACGCTATGGGCCTTCGACGCCTGAAAATAAACGATTTTATTTTATTTTTATTATCTCAACTATTGGATTGTTGTTTTTCGTTGTCTATTGGAGTTTGGTTGTATAGTCTGTAAAACGTGTACCGTTTTTATTTCTATTTATAAAGTTTTGAATAATTCTACAAAAAAATCGCAAAATTTCTAGTATAAGTTTACCGGCTTTTATATCTTCGGTTCACGGCACTGAGGAATTAATCAGGAATATCCTGGCTTCCACACTGGTTGATTTTGATGTGCCGTGCTTCACCGATGCTATCGATGCCTGGAAACTCGCTTGTCCGAATACTGACCTACCTGACAAACCATCTTCCCAGAGGCGGTGGGACGAGCCGCTCTGCAGAGTAGTTCAGAATAACTTACTGTCCACGTCTGCTACTACTGCTGAGCGTACACGCCTACTGGGTGTGGGAAAATGGGAGTCGGGTCTTTGGCTTCATGCACTACCGTCGTCGAACCTAGACACTTTGTTCGACGACACCACTTTTCGCCTCGCTGCTTCTTTACGTTTAGGAGCCCCTTGTTGTTCTCCTCATCGTTGTCACTGTGGTGAAGTTGTCAACAGCTTCAGGCACCACGGCCTTTCTTGTAGCCGCAGTGCAGGTCGTTTTGCACGACACGCTAATTTAAACGACATAATCCGACTCCGTCATTGTCGGCGTTCCAACCGTCTTAGAACCCAATGGCTTGGCACTTGACGATGACAAAAGACCGGACGGCATGTCTTTGTTTCCTTGGAAGATGGGTAGGCCTTTAGTGTGGGACGTAACCTGTGGCGATACTCTTGCGCCATCCCATCTTGCTAGTTCATCGTGTTGTGCTGGCGCTGCCGCTGCGGCTGCGGAAAACCTCAAGCAGCGGAAATATAGTAACCTTACCGGTAATTAGCCGTTTGGGGTTGAAACCCTCGGGCCGTGGGGCCCTTGTGCTCACAGCCTTTTCAAAGAAATTTCGATACGTCTGGTTGACACTTCCCGTGACCCAAGAGCTGGCTTTTACTTTGGACAGAGATTAAGCATTGCCATTCAACGTAGCAATGCCACCAGTCTCCTGGGCACATTACCAGCTGACAGCGTTGAGGATGAATTTTTTGATGCTATATTTTAGTTTAGTGTATTTGTTGATTGGAGTAGGTCACACGGTGATTTCCGCTACTTTATTCTACATTGATTTTTTATCTTATAAACTCAAAAAAACATATAACTTTCAAAATTACTACTGCTAATAAATATTTTGCTGTCTATATATTGACTTGTCGTGATCTGTGCTATCTTGTAATCTCATGTGCTTATATTTCAATCTTAATTATTTTGTTTATCGTTTTTCCTGTACATTTGCTGCTTGAACGTGCTGTAATCATAAGTACGCATTTATATCTTAGTGTTATCAATGTCTAATAAAAGTGTTACAATATACTACCAGAATTGCAGGGGTATTCGCACAAAATTACACCACTTTCTCATACACATACTAACTAACACATACGAAGTTTTAATACTAACAGAAATCTAGCTTACACCTGAAATTTATGACAGTGAGTTCATAAACAAGCAATACAGTGTATACTGATGCGATCGCGATCGTACGGCCACTAAGAAATGGGACGGTGGAGGGGTATTGGTGGCGATTTTACACACTTTAAAACCTTCTGAATTAGGTTTCTCATTAACTCAGCAACGTGATTTCTTACATGCTCATATTGAGCACATAATGGTTGAGTTGTCTAGCACCGTAAGCGGCAAACGACACACGACACATTGTTAGTATTGCGTACATTCCACCTAAGACTTCTACTTTCGAAAAGCACTTCGAATTACTGCAAGAAGTATTAGGCCACCATAGTGTTGATAGATTTTATGTTGTGGGTGACTATAATCAGCCTGCAGCTAATTGGCTAGGCTTTACTTCAACACATATTTCAAGAACTGCTACATTATATCCTGGGGCTCCTTTGGCTATTGTAACCTAAATAACCTTATTTTCGTGCTTGGTGCTTGATGTTTTCTAGTTTTATCCAACAACCCCTGCAAAGTTTCCCAAATCTCAACATTGCTACCTATTGACCAATGACTCCTCCCGCTCTGGGTGAAGCAAGAGGGAATGTCAGACTCTTACTGACTAAAACCCATCCGTGTTCCTCCTGGTGCCCTTTGCGTTCCAAGGCTACGGCACCTCTTTCGAACAGATTCCGCAGCCCCAGCAGGCACCTGCCCTAGCGGGCCCCGTCTTCCACGCTGACATCTCTTTGAGGCGCGCTGGAATCGCAGCGCGCCGCCATTCACCCCTACCCCCCCATCCTGCCCCTTCCGCTCTAGGCGGAGCGGAAGGGAGTGTCAGACTCTTACTGACTAAAACCCATCCGTGTTCCTCCCAGTGCCCTTTGCGTTCCAGGGACGCGGCGTCTCTTTCGAACGGATACCGCACCCCGGCAGGCACTGGCCCTAGCGGGCCCCGTCTCCCTTGCTGACAGCTCCTTGAGGCGCGCGTGGAACACAGCGCGCCGCCAACCCGGGCCTGGTTCTGATCGGACGGCGAGCCACCCAAAGCTCGCCGTCCGCAGGCCCGCGCCTGGTGGCCGGAAATCGCCCTGCGACCCCCGACGCCCGGGACGTCTTCTTCTGTTGCGGCGGCTGGGTCGTGAGGTTTCCCTTTCTCTTACACGTTCGGCCTCCTCCTTTACTAGCATTACTGCTTCGCAGAAGGAGGTGATCGCTTCCCATGCTTCCTCGCTCCGGACCATAGATTGAACCAGGGCCGGCCGCGAGATTCCATCCTGCCCCTACACGTGATACCTGTTTAAACGTCAAAATCACGCCAATGACTAAGACTCCTCTTCACAAATACAACTTTCATAAAGCTAACTATGACAACATTAATCTTGGCACTTTTGTAAATCGGGTGTATTATTGCTCTTTTAAAAGCAGTGGCGAAGTTTCCAGAAATTATAGCAAGGTTACAGATGTGAGTTATTGGGGTACGAGAGCCACCGTAGAGCCTTGAATATTTTTTGTCGAGATGCCATCCCAACCATTACTTGATTTGCGCAAGCCCCCGATTATTCCCTCAATGTACTCAAAATCTACTTCACTTATAACAAGAGAATTGACGGATCCCTCCCGCACACACCAACCGTCACTTCTCTTGTTACCTTTACGAGATAAAAGTATCCATCGTTATTAATAAAATAGCTCATAGAGTCATTGCATTAGTAATAATAACAGGGTGTATCAACATATTTTGCAAAAAATGGTCTTTACAACAACTGAAATTACCCTTGTATGAGTTTAACTGGTTTTTACTGCAGGCATTACCAGGCTATTTAATAATGGGTAGTATATACATTTTCTTTACGTATTACGCGCTATCCCGAATTCCGAAGGTGTTTTGGTTGGGGGGGATCTCAACGGTCACGTAGGTCAGTTTGCTGGAGAGTATGGACGTGTTCACGGTGGTTTTGGTTATGGCCAGCTAAACGCAGAGGGAGTCAATATACTTAGCACCTGCGCTGTGTCTGACCTAGCCATCGCGAACACATTCTTTCAGAAGAAGCCCCAGCATCTTATTACGTACCGTAGTGGTGCCTATTCAACCCAAATAGATTACCTGCTGGTGCGACGGTGCCACATTGGCAAGGTTACCAACTGCAAAGTCATCCCAGGTGAAAGCCTAACGGCTCAACACCGCCTCCTTGTCCTGGACTTTGCGGTTGTACCGAAGAAGAGAGTGACCGAGAAATGCAAACCCCGCACTAAGTGGTGGTTGCTTGATGGTCCTAGGCAGTCGGACTTCATCGCGGAGGTCGAGCATCTCAAGATCAGTGCTCCGCATGAGTCCGCTCAAGAGATCTGGAGTAGGATCCATTCAGCAATCACCGGTGCGGGTAAGCGCGTCCTTGGCACTTCTCGTGGTGGCCGCACCATAGGAAAGGAGACGTGGTGGTGGGATGACGGGGTGCAGGAGGCGACTCGGAAGAAGAAGGTTTTATTTAAACAGTGGCAAGGGTCCAACTCTCCGGATGACAGGGAGGCATATGGAGCGGCTAAGCGCGCTTGCAAAAAAGCTGTAGCCAGAGCCCGCAGCAAAAGTCTGGCGCCCTTATACGACAAGCTGGAAACTGCGGAGGGGCAAAAGCTTATTTTTAAGCTGGCGCGTGGCCGGGAGAAAGCTACACGGGACATTAGCAAATGTCTTTGTGTAAGGGACGCCCAGGGTAAGCTGCTCTACGATGCCCCCTCTGTTAAGGAGAGATGGTGTACATACTTCGCGGAGCTGTCTAACAAACAGCATCCCCATAACCTTCCTCCGGAACCGCCTCCTAACCTTGGGCTTATTTCCCCTATTTCCCCCGACGAAACCCGCATTGCTCTTCGCCACATGAAGAACCGGAAAGCGGTCGGGCCTGACAATGTGCCAATTGAAGTGTGGAAGGCGATGGGCCCACATGGTGTGGACCTTCTGACGGATCTTTTTAACCGCATCCTGATCACCAAGGAAATGCCGAACCAGTGGCGATTTAGCCTGATTATCCCTGTTTACAAAGGCAAAGGTAGCGTACAGGATTGTGGTAGCTACCGCGGTATCAAGATCATGTGCCACACCATGAAGCTCTTCGAGCGCATCATTGACACACGGCTCCGTAGCGAGTGTACTGTCTCTGAGTGTCAATATGGCTTCCGGGCGGGTAACAGCACCATGGACGCAGTGTTCGCCTTACGGAATCTGGCTGAGGCTTACAGAGAGAGAAGGAGAGTTTTGCATATGGCCTTTTTAGACCTGCAGAAGGCCTTCGACTGTATACCTCGGCAGTCCATCTGGTGGGCACTGCGCTTCAAGGGCGTTCCCGAGGCCTATATTGACATTATCAGAGACATGTACCGCGATTCCGTGTCCTCTGTCCAGACCGCTGTTGGCGAATCGAATGGCTTCCCAATATCTGTTGGCGTTCACCAAGGCTCGGCTCTTAGCCCGTTCTTGTTTAACGTAGTGCTCGATGTAGTTACGGCAAACATCCAAGATCAGCCTCCATGGCTAATGATGCATGCCGATGACATCGCCCTCGTTAATCAGAACAAAGCCCATCTTGAGCGCAAAGTCAACATTTGGAAGGACACGCTTGAAAACGGTGGTCTGAGACTAAATGTGGCGAAGACTGAGTACATGTCCTGTGGCAGCACGGATACAAACACCATCCGAATAGGTTCGGACCTGATCAGAAAGTCCGATACGTTCAGGTACCTTGGATCCGTGCTGCACGAGTCTGGCATCGTGGACGACGATGTCCAAGCACGTCTTGGCGCGGCTTGGGCGAAGTGGCGCGAGGTGACGGGCGTTGTATGCGACCGCAAAATGCCTCCGAAGCTCAAGGGGCAGATATATAAATGCATCATTCGGCCTGTCCTACTGTACGGGGGCGAGTGTTGGCCAGCACTAAGCAGACACACCCAGGAGCTTCGCGTCACGGAGATGAAGATGCTGAGGTGGATGAGTGGCGTAACGCGATCCGATCGCATACGCAACTCTTACATCCGAGGTAGTCTTGGTGTCCGTGACGTGGGGGAAAAACTGCAAGAGTGTCGTCTGCGTTGGTATGGCCACATCATGCGCCGCCCTATGGAGTACGTTGGTCGGAGATGCATGAATATGGCTGTTCTTGGGGCTAGGCCCCGTGGACGCCCTCGCAAGCGCTGGCTGGACGTCGTCAAGTACGACATGAGAGCCAATGGCCTGACTGAGAAGGATGTTGAAGATCGGGCAAAGTGGAGGAAGCTAAGTAGGAAGGCGGAACCTGGCAATAGCCGGGATTAACGCCAGGTGGAAGAAGAAGTATATACATTTTCTTTAGGTTTTCAGGGGTGTAACTCCATGTAAGAACTCTCGTAAACTATTATAATTAAATGAGGCAAAAGACGGCCAATATTTAAGAACTTCTTTCTTAGAACTCAAATTTATAAGTATAAAAACAAAAAAAAAAGTTTAATATATATTTCTCTTTTTTTTTTGTTTTTTGCTCATTGCCAAAAGTATGGGATTTTGGAGTTACGCTTTTTGTAGCGGAAAGCAACGATATGCACACGTTTCCACGCCACCGTTTTCCAACTTTTTCAATCGTTATATATCTCAGAAACGATGGCACTTAGGAAAAAAGTATGATATTTTTATAGATAATTCTGATCTACAGTTTTGTCTCAACTAATTTTATGATAAAACTTACCGTTTTGCTGAAAATCGCGTTTGTTACCCTCGACCCAGTGTATTTTTTTTTTCTGGGTATCGGATCGATAAGGACATTTATGATAGTATTTTAAAAAATCCTACCAATTTTGAGCTTTGTGCGAATTACTTTACTTTGATTTGACTAAAGTTTTATTCAGTTTCGTTTAGGCATATTCGCATCTTGAAAAAAAAACACTGCCTTGTTTTTTAAACATTAGATCTTATACAACCTGTAACAGAAATAACGCAATACCTCTTAAGCGATCATTGTAGGTACTCACGATTATGAACAACTATAGCTATGAGACCTCACACAAAATTAAATAATACAGTTCAGTACCTACATTTTGTCGCGTATATGTGCACATAAATTTATGGAGCAGTCGATTATTAACCAGAACATCCTGGCTAACGTCACCATGACATGACTTTAAAGAATCATATCTTTATATGATTCTAAGATTTTAAATATTAAAATAGATAGAAATAGAGAGAGAAGAAATAATTAAACAATTTACCGTACAACTTCACCTTTCGGTCATACCCAGGTAGGTACGGACAAACAAACACACAGTCATCAATGCGTTATTATAACACAAAATAAGTAACTGTTTGTCACAAAACAAAATTACTGATCCTGATATGCGATTGCTTATCTGTAAGATAAACTCGGACCTATATGTATATAATGTAACGAAGCTATAAAAATAGCTTCTAGTTTAGTAATTCACACAAATATGGCGCATCACAAGTTTGAAGGAGAAATTGAAAATTTAACCGAAGCCCAATTTGACTTCATCAAAAATGTGATTGAAAAAGAAGGTTTCAAGGACAGCAAAGTCACCATTGAAGCCGTTGGAAGTCCGGCTGACAACTATGGATCAAACGTTAAAAGAATCGTCATAGAAAGTGAAAATGGAAATTTGACAATTTTTGCCAAATTAGCATCAACGGTCGAAGCCGTTAGGAAAGTTTCGAACGCTACTTACGCATTTGCTAATGAGCATCTGATGTATACAGAGGTCCTTCCAAAGTTTTTGCAATTACAGAAGGAAGCCAACATACCAGAAGAAGACCTCCTGAAATTCCCAAAATGTTACGGAACGTATGTCGAAGCGCCGAATGAAGTTGTTTTGATAGAAGACCTAAAAACATCAGGCTTTATTATAATGGACCGATTTGTATCCCTTTCGGATGAGAGTGTGACCAGTGTTTTGAAAAATTTAGCTATATTTCATTCCCTTTCTTATGTGTTGAGGATCAAGGACCCCGATACATATAATTATTACAAAGATAATTTGCGGGATCAGATAGTAGAAAAAGCTGAAGGAACTCTTGAAGAAATTGATTTTTTTCAACTAGTTGAAACTCTTTCTCTAAGTCTGCTCGATGACCCTGACCATCAGAACGTCATAAAAAACAATGAAGTTGGTAAAGTTCTAGAACAAGCCGCCAAAATGATGAAAAATGAAAAGGATAATCAAGATACAGTTATTATACATGGAGATTGTTGGTACAACAATATTATGTTCAAGTTTGAGGTAGGTGTTTTAAATATTTAGTTGTGATTTTGCGAAATAGATAATTATTATTCTGTTTTCGTGCATTCTCCCCTTAAATGGTATGGTTTTTTAATTTTTATGGTTCTGTTCCTAGAGGGTTTTTTTTTTTGTTAAGGATGGGAAATCATCAAATGACTCCTCCCTCTCTGGGTGAAACAGGAGAAAGTGTCAGACTCTTACTGACTAAAACCCATCCGTGTTCCTCCTAGAGCCCTTTGCGTTCCAGGGCTACGGTACCTCTTTCGAACAAAGTCCGCAGCACTTGCAGGCATTGGCCCTAGCGAGCCCCGTCTTCTTTGCTGACAGCTCTTTGAGGCGCGCGTGGAACACAGCGAGCCTGGTTCTGATCAGACGGCGAGCCACCCAATGCTCGCCGTCCGCAGGCCCGCGCCTACGGTGGCCGACAATCGCCTTGCGACTCCCGACGACCGGGGCGTCTTCATCTGTTGCGGCGGCTGGGGCGTGAGGTTTGCCTCTCTCTCACGCGTTCGGCTTCCTCCTTTGGTTGCATTACTGCTTCGCAGAAGGAGGTGACCGCTCTCCATGTCCCCTCGCTCCGGACCATGGCTTGAACCAGGGCCGGACGCGAGTGATCGCCGCCGCCGATCGCCTCGACGAGGACACGGCAGAGCTCCGCCCAAGCAGGGCAGATCTCCACCGTGTGCTGAACCGTAACCTCTGGGTGATCCTTGCAGTGTTGACACCCGTGCGTACCTCCCGCTTTATTCGAAACAGGTACTTCCGGAAACAACCGTGTCCGGTATGTACCTGTGTCAAGCGGAAGGTGAGGACCCCGTGGCGCCGCTCTAGACACTCCTCAAAGAGGGGACTTATCGCTGCAATCGTGGCGTGCCTCCGCTGTCCGTCCGTCTGTCCATCCGTCTGTCCATCCGTCTGTCCATCCGTCCGTCCATCCGTCCGTCCGTCCGACCGTCTGTCTGTCAGCGGGCTGTTTCTCAAGAACCGTAATAGATAGACAGTTGAAATTTTCACAGATTGTGTATTTGTATTGCCGCTACAACAACAAATAATGAAAATTAAGGTTTATGGTACGGAACCCTTCGTGTGCGAGTCCGACTTGCACTTGGCCAGTTTTTGTTTAGCTTAACAGCAGATGATTCAAGTGTACAAAAACTAATTGCATATCTGGCAAGCGTTACATAAAAATTCGTAGCTCAAGAATGCACTGAAACCAGATTTCGGAAAGCTTACAATTTCTGTTCAGCAATTTATATCATCACCACCATGCGACATAAACCCTATCCGTAATGGAATATTGAGTTTTTATGACCACTCTTTCTCATAGAAAAGAAGTCTGTCTCATATTAGTGGAAACAATGTTGGTAGACTGGTTATATTTTGCTATCAACATTCTTTTTATTGACAAAATATTTCATTTTGTTCTTTCAGGGGGAGGACGTGAAACAGTCAATGTTAATCGACTATCAACAATCCAAGAACTACAGCCCAGTCTACGATCTTTTCTTCTTGATCTTCACCTGCACCGACCACGAAATGCGTATTAGGAATTACTACGACTGGATTGACTACTACCACGAGGAACTTGAGAAATCCTTGTCCAACTATGGCCTGAAAGTCAAAGACGTTTATTCCAGGGATCAGTTGGACGCTGATTTGAGAAGATACGGCAGGCTGGCCTTTGGTATCTCTGTTCTCATGTCTGGTTTACTTACAATAAAACCCGAAGAGGCCAGGAAATTTAAAGATTCTTTGAAAAACACCGAATTTGATGAATTCAAGGGCACGATGGGTAATTTGCACGCTGATACTACATCTCAAATGAAGAAAAAACTCGTTGAATTGATTGAAAGTTTCACTACTTTTGGCCTGCTGCGAAATGTAAATAAGTTTGTGTTCTAAAACTCCAAACTCATTTACAATTGGAGCACTAAATGACATTGAACTTGAAAGATTGCTTGGCCAGAACAGGCCATACTGCAATTTGTTATGGTGTGCTGTGATTTCTATTAAATTAGAAGTCTAAACGTTAAAGAAGCTTGTGTACTTAACATCTGTTAAAAAAAAAATCTTATGTATTAAATACTTGTCTGTGTACATATAAATAAATGTTCTTTACTTTACTTTATTGCTTAAGGTCTACACTACACCAACACATACACCTACAGTAGAGTCGGTTTAGTGAAATAGTCGAGAACGAGCAGCCCACCTCTTGGTAGGTGGTCACCACCTACAGTACTGTCCATTACAACTACAAATATGATACATATTATGACTTTTGTCGGTATTAAATGTCTTCCAGAATAGAAATTGTGCCCTCTACCTGCTTCGGACACTTTAAAGTCCTATAAATTATTTATCTACGTAAATTCCATTTAAGCAATTCCCAAGTGCAACTACCCAAATTACACCAAAAGTAAAAATATCATAAAGTTCACACGCTCTTTTGGTAATGTCTCATTGAACAAAGTAAACTCTATTCGTGATCTTGGTATAGCGCTTGATACGAAACTAACAGGGTTTGCATATCGAGCAAATCGTAAATTTAGAACAACTATCATAATAAAAACATCGACGCTATAGAAAATACACAATGCAGATTTCTTCGTGCAAATCACTACAGATGTCATCAGACTTATCTTAAATGTAAACGGTTACTCTGTTAATACAAACTACTGACGTACAGCTCTAGACGCAAACAATTAGAAGCAGTCACTTTGTATTACATTCTTCATAGCAATTTTGACTGCATTGATAATGTACTGTATTATGCAGTGCCTAGAACTATCTACAGAAGTCAAGTGCATGAGCCAACTCTTTGCCCTGGGTGTCCTGCCGGTCTACGTTCGCCAATTCGTGCCAATTCGGCGAATGGCGTCAACCTACAATAATAATGAATTCGAACATATTGCAGCTGCTGAGGCCCTCAAGCGGCGCAAATACTGTAACCTTATTGGTAATTACAGTTTTGAGCCGTTTGGGATCGAAACGCTAGGGTCATGGGGTCCGAGTGCGCGTCTCCTTTTTAAGGACATTTCTCGCCGACTGATCGACACTTAGCGTGACCAGAGAATTAGCATTGCCATTCAACGTGCACGTTTCCGGATGACAGCGATGCGGAGGAATTCTTCGACGCCTGAGTGTATTTGGTTTTGTATATTCATAATGTATATAGTTAGTTTTATTGCACGGTAAACATATCTACAGTATTCTATCTTCATACAGATGGTCGGAACCCAAGTCATACCTAGGCACCTTGAATTCAAACTGCTCTCCACCTGCAAGCAGTCGCGAACGTCGCGAATGCGCCGCAGTTACGAATTGACGGTGTGATTGTTTTGTAAACGGTGAACGGGTGATTCACTAATACATTTTTGGGGCACTATTACAATTCGGGCACTATTAAAATCTTCGAGAATTGATATTATTTCATTTTCAAGATGTTCCAAAGGAAATGCAAAGTCTGGCATCTGAGCCATCAGTGCCCAAGCATCAATTAGTTTTCCTTTGAACAGATCATAAGGATCTGGTTCTTTTTTTTTGAGCGCATACGAAAGAGAATGAAGTATAGCAAAGTTCTTCAAAATACTTTTAACACATTCATCGGACAGAGACTCAAATTTTTTTAACATAGAGAAACCTGATTCAATCAGGTCTTCTAAAATTATAATCTCATTTGGTGCTTCGTTCAAAGATCTGTAATATTTGGCGTATCTTAGTTTTTCTTCTTCTGGCTCCCCCGCGTCTTTCTGAAGCTGTACTAACTTAGGTAATACCTCAGCATACATTGTGTGCTCGTTATTGAACAAGGCATCAGTATCAGTAGTCTTACGAACGATTTCGACTCCAGATGCAACTTTCACAATCAGTTTTAAGCTTCCATTTTCACCTTCTACGTTGATCTTTTTTGTTGAGATGGGAAAAACACATAGACGCAGTTACTTCAAGAGTGAGAAGGCTCATACATATATTTAAACTACTCAGAGACTCTTCGCCTCCAGACAAGTTAAGGGCAAAGTCTACTTGGCCCTGTCTCAGTCTGTTATCGAATATTACATCCCTGTCTGGGGCGGGGCAGGTAAAATGCTTCTTCTCAGGTTGGAGAGGGCACAGAGAGCTGTTCTTAAAGTTATGAACAAAAAACCATATAGACACTCCACCGCAACACTCTACTCGGAATGCAAAGTCCTGACTGTCAGGCAGCGCTATGTGCTAAAATCCACCTTGAGAAGACACCGAATAGTCGCACCTCCTGCCCCTAATACCCGTAGAAGGATGAATGCATGCGTCCGTTCCCCCACGCAAACAGTCTTTGCCAGAGGACAATACAACAGTCTAAGTTGCTACTGGTTGTGGGACTAAACAAACGCTAAGTTAAAGATAAAGTGACAGACAAAAGACTGAAGGTTCACCTTAATATAATTTCTTAAAACTATAAAATGTTCACATTTACAACTAATGAACCCACCCAACTACAGCAACCAACATCTAGGACTAAACACAATTGTATCAACATCCAGGACTAAACACTGAGTCCCAAAATACAAGTGAAAGCTTAGTTTGGGAACCAGTATCAGCAACTTTTGCGATTATTGTACTTTTTATTTAGAAGTAATAATATTGTGAATGATTATTCTGTACCAATAAACATTTTTTATTTTTTACGTTTGCCACGAAATTATCACCAGCCTGTCCTACAGGACTAAAAACCATTTTAGTAACTTGTAACTCTTGTTCTCTTCTTTATTAATTAACTCTAACTGGCGTTCATTTATATTTTCTAAAGCTCCTTCAAAACTATATTGTGCCATGTTTGCTTGTGATATTAAGCACTAATTATTATCATATCGGTGTAAACACTGTTGGTTGGGTGTATTAAGATAAGATAATTTTTATTTGTTAACGAAGTAGATATTGACTGGCATTGGTTGTCACTCTGGAAATTATCAAGTTTAAAGACATTTTTTCTGTAATTACTGTACCGTCAGCTGGTGTTGTTGTAAGACTGGTATTATTCAGAGTAATAACTATATCTACCTCTTAATTGATGACAAACAATAGGTAGAGTTCAGTCATTTCACACCTCCATCCTCTGAAAATGCAGACTTTAAAGGTGCTGCAGTAGCTCTATCGGTATCCCAAACATCTGTATTAATTTTGAACATACATTTCCATGTATGAACTAGTAAACTGGTAAGAATACTTATTCAGTTGCTACCAGTGGACTGTTGAACTGTCTCTATCACCCGATCACTATAACTCAAGTAGATACATGTCATTGAGTTTGCTTTTATCTAAGCTAGAGGAATTGTTTCACACATACATGTTTTTTTTTGGATTGCTTCCGCTTCCTTGAGGCGGCAGAGATGCGCTATGAGTTTGACCAACTGCCGCCTAAATAAATCAGTCTCACCTAGTTGTATAATGCCCTTTTATCCCTAGGGATAACTACATGGTGTTGGCTGAACCCTTTCTATATCTGTTAAGTCTGTATTGCAAAGTTTCCTGATCGTTGACAGCTTACTCGTGTAGCGCCGGTGCCGAAAGGTGAAAGGCAAGTGAATTTTGCGCGAAGGCAAAGCAAAGGATTTTGGAACTCGTTCGACACAGTTGACAATGACGTGCTTATGACGAAATTTGTTAACAAGGGTATAAAACCTCAAAAAATATTTGATCGCCAAGCACCTCCACGATAGTCATTAAAACGTTGACGGTGCGGACGCTCTTTCGAAAACTACCACATGAGATTTGGCGTCAGACAGGGAAGTAATTTAGGCCCGTTCTTTTCATACCTGTGGTGGACGTTTTACCAGAACTAGTCAAACAGACACTTTATTTGCCTAGTTTTTGCTAACGATTTAAAGTTTTTTCGTGTTGTTGACATGGAGTGAGATGCAGTGTGATTTAAATTGAATCACTGAGTCATCATCTGCCTAGCCTTTTGCCAACTGGGGAATGGTTATTGCGGTCGGCTTCCAGTCAAACCGAAATTCGCTGAATACCGGTATTTTTCGTGAAGTGGCTGCCTACCAGACCTCCACAACCCATTAACTAGGTAGTACGGTACTTCATGGCAAGACTGGAGTCAGATTTACTGGCTTCTGACTATTCGTAACGACTGCCAAAGACCTACAAATGACAGCTGGGACCAACGGTTTAACGTGCTTTCCGAGGCACGGAGGAAACTTGGTATGTTATGATGGTCTTCCATCCACAGACCAACCTTGGCAAGCGTTGCTTAACCCTGAAGATCGACCCGTGCGGCTGTAATTATCTTGCCACGAGCTCCTCTTGGATCTGTAAACGAGTTGAATCGCCACCGCCGTTGTGTTAGCAGATGAGACTGTTTGACCGGGGATAGCATCCAACTGAGGCGACATGGTGGATTGCACCTAACTGAGGCAACGTGCGGACCTTGCCTTTGCTTTACGACCTGGCATTGGTCGTAAAGCAGTTCCATGCGGGATGTTTGTCATTGAGATCGTCTTCTCATATAACGGAGTCATGAAATGAGATTTTCTAAGCAGTAGACGCGCATTCCTGGTCAGCTTCCTTAGTCTCTATCACCGCTCTCAATCTCACCAGCGACCTTGGCTACCGTATACCTCTGTAGGATTGTCTGTCATGGGAAACGAAGTCTAGGGTAGATGGTAATAATCCGAAACGATGGTGATCGGTTGTGATGCCAAGTCACACCCATCCCACAGTCTCAGTACAAGGGCGTGGTAAGAGAAATAACATTAGACGAGAACTTTGTTATGCCGAGTGATTTGAGATACTTCCATAAACCAGCCAGTGAAGAGTTGAGGACATTCTCAGAAATGTATCGGCATTTTGAAGCCAAGCCAAGAAACCGCTGAAACCATCTGGTTACAGCGGTTTCTTGCCACCTTGTACAGGTTCCAGATTTCCTCACTGCGATTTCTTCTATATCTTGGAGAGGCCTTGTCATGCCGTCTCATCGCCATACAAACTCCAGGTTTAATCAATGGAGCCGGGGGACGCTTAACACGGACGGCCCTCAGAGGTGCATGTGTATCAATGAGGTGAAGTACAGACCTATTAAATATTTCCACTTTCTCATCCACTGTCGATGCCTGTGCAACATCGATCCAATCAACGGCTCTTGCATCTTCATTTAGCTGGCTCTTGTCCATCCTTGCGAAATTCCGGAGAAACACAATGGCAGGCCGCTGCCTGGGAGGCTTGATTTGATGTCTAGATAACTCAGGAACTGCAAACTGACCATGGTTAGCAACCAGATTTACTAAAGAGGTGAGCATAATATCAAGCCAGGAATCGCTTGTGTCGTGTAGATTTTGATGAGTTGGATTCAGTGGGAGAAGATATAGACTCGACGATTCCAGAATTGCTTGCGATTGCAGGTCTGCATGATCTAGAGTTATCTTTAAAGAGATCGGTGTTGAAATCACCCATGATTATGTGATGTTTGTACTTCGAGGAAATGGATTCAAAAAGAGAGTTAAGAGTGGAGAAATAATAGCAGGAGGGCAGTAAACAACTCCAAGGATGGCCTTAATCCCCTTGACATCAATTTCAAGGACTAAGTATTCGGGATAGCCGCTGACTGTTCCAGGCGAAGAGGATATGACTTTGTAGGGAATGTCACTGCGTAAATAAATGGCAACACCGGTGCTCTTTTTCCCGTGCGGTCATTGCGAATAAGTACAAAACCAGGTAAACTGTAAAATGCAGAAGGAAGTTCGGGCTTGAGCCAACTTTCCGAGACTAGGACGGCGTACAAAGCAACATCATTAAATAAATTCAGCATTTCAGAATGATGCTGAGGGATACTTTGTGCGTTCACATGGCAGACATTAAAACACTTCTGAAATCGCTGAAACTCACAACCCAATAAGCTATTTACAGAGACGGAATCGTCTAAAGATGAAAACGACGCAAAGAACTACGGCAGGAAAAAAATGAGTCGTCGTCGTCAGACATATTATAAAATTAAAATAAATATATAAAACTATATAGATAATAGAAAATATATAAGATTAATATGAATGTAAAATTAAGTTCACTATAATTGCATAACCTGCTGGCACACAAACAAAAATAATGAAATAACTTGTGCGTGTATCCGAACGCTAACTTAATTCACAAGAGGTCAAAGTAACGTGACATAGAAAACAATATATAAACAACAACAAAAGTGACACTGACAGATCAAACAAAACAAAACTAAGTGTCGGTATGTCGAACACAAAATCAGTGACGTCCTTATTTTGAATAATTATAAAGAATTAGTTTTATAAAGAATAAATACAGATAGGACACACGCACAAACGGATACTACAAACAATACATAAATACCAAATCTACTTCTTCTTTGTAATCCGCCTTGACCGAGTTGAAGCCAGCGCAGACGGATTTTTTGAGTTGGACACCAAAGGAATCTCTTGATCCAGAGATTTGCCATGCTCAACACCCAGCGCAATGACTTCCTCAAGGCTGAAGACTCGGCGTCGCTTGCCAACTGGAAGTTTGACGTTATTTATTTATTTATTTAACTATTTATGTACACACATTTAATAAGATAAGAAGAAAGAAACAGAAAAATAGGTACAGAGGTGATGCTTATTTCAATAGAAATCTCTTCCAGCATACCTGCGAAAGGAAAATAGAGTAAAAAGAGATGTAGACATAGTGTGTAACAGTAAGAAGCTAAAATAAAAACTATACATATTAAATATAAAAAACTATATTGCCGTCCATGGTCCACACGTTCGTCACGCCAAACAGCTTGCGAGCTGCCGTAAAAGTAGACTGCCGTTCTCGAGTGAGGAATTCAGACACTACATAAAGGGATCCCTTCAATTTGGTCTTGTTTCTCCAAATCTCTGCTCGGACAGTTAAGTCAGCATAGAAGCAGGATGGGTCTGGCGCGGCCTTCCGAGGCAGAGCCCAGTCTGTGACACACAGTCAGTGTAGAGGGTGCCAGATCTGTCAAACTAAGTTTAGTCTGCAGAATCGTTGTCACGGTTTCACGAACTTTCTCACCCGGTTTCTCAGGAACACCGCCAAGCAACAGAATTATTTTCCTGTAACGCATCTCTATCACGTCTACACTCTTGTTCAGTTCAGTAATTTGTAGCTGCAAGGCACTGAGGACACTTCAAACATGCTCCTTGAAAGTGGTGAAGTCCTTATGGAGGCCGCTCAAGTCAGCTCCAAGTGGTGAAGCCATAAGGTGCGCTTCAAAATCAGCCATCCTCTGGTGCAGTAACATCATAGCCAAGCGCTGGGTCTCTGCAATGTATAGTGGCCATAATAGTGACTTGTGTGTAATAGTGACTGCCAAAGTAGGTGTGACAGCTCAAGCCGGCAAGCAAATACAATTTGCACCGTTTAGGGCATAAGAATACTGCTGCCTACACAATATGTGCTTAGTGGTGAGGTGATTATTGATAATCCAGAAAAAAATAATTAAAATTATAAAGTTTACTTACTAAGAGATAAAATTTTACAGAGCGTATGTCAGCGTATGTGTTTACTTTTTATCCAACTACCCGCGAAAAAAAAGATTTTTTAATGAGCCGATTACTTTTATCTTTTGAGTTGATATACGTATCTATAATATATAGTTACGTATATCAACTCAAAAGATAAAAGTTAAAAAATAATTATAAATTATTAATTTTTAATTATAAATTTTAACTTAGTCACTTAAATATCAGGCCGCTTGACCCTTTCAAGGTTGGAAAAACCATTCATTTTCTGTCGGTAACAAAATAGCCGTACCAGTTTCAACTGTTCTTTTTAGATTCTATCTATCTATTGGAGTTTGGTGTCCGTACTTAGTCCTGATGTTCGACCATTGTGCGTGAGCTACGGCGGCTGTCATTACAACCAGTCAACCTCCCTCCAGAAGCAGATCAGTCCCCTCAGTGTGTTCAGTATATCTGTAAGCAAATTGGTGTCCCTATTGTTTGCTTCCGTATTTCGGCGGCGGCAGCTGTGCGCTCAAGGAGCATGTGTGATACCGTTTCCTCCTCCTCCATAAATGCATAGAGGACTGTCCGTTATATCTATCATGTAGAAATATTTTTCAGTGAGCAGTGCCCGGTGATGGCCCTTGCCATTCGTAGGCTGCCCCTATCCAGTCGTAGAAGGCGCCGGGTTAATTTCGTGTCCTAGGGATGGCATAGTCTCTGGACAGCCTGCAGCTTTTTTTTAACTGTGTCATGCGACCAACCAAATGAAAATATGCTTAGTAATAAACAAATAGTCAGAAATTATAAAAAGAAATGACTCAGGTTCTACTAGCAACACATTAAATGACAGTCCTACGTGCAGCTATTATCAAAAACTTATACAACCTAATCTTAATATTATATTAACCCGCGCAACTTCGTCTGCGTCACAATTTTCATTACTGCTCCGCTCCTATTGGTTCTAGCATGATGATATATAGCCTATAGCATTCCCCAATAAATGGGCTATACACTAAAGGTACACTGAAAGAATCTTTCAAATCGGACCAGTAGTTCCTGAGATTAACGCGTTCAAGCAAACAAACAAACTCTTTAGCTGTATATATCAGTATAGAGTATAGATTTATCGAATTTTAGATAATGTAATCGATGACTGATTGAGTAACCGGCCACGTGAGAAAAACATGGCTGACTTACAATCAAAAACTGATAAATTGTTGGTCGTTTTAAAATGTGTACACCAATCAACACTTTATCTTCGCCTCTTGCAGCAGACTTTAAGTTTCCACTTTCCTTCTTGCTTTCCGGTATGGGCGTTCTGGCTCATTAACCCCCTGATCACTGCCAAAATATGCCAGGGGAATAAAGGTATTGCAAAAGTCAAATGCCATTAAGGCACTTGTCTCACTCCCAACGAGGAAGCGATTAGCTATCAACTATTTTCTCGCTGAGGACACGGACAAAAGATATAGATCCCGTGTGAGTAAAAGAGACACATATATTTAAAGTCGATAGCTGGCTGTTCACACGGCCGTCTTACCACTAGTTTGTCGCAGCGACAAGAGGTATCAAAGATAATACTCGCTCAGCTATATTCAAAAAAAATTCACACCTAGAGACGAACTACTAACATAATTATGAATTCAGCGCTTCGCCGCGCTTCGCGTACTCTCTAAGCCCGAAGTCTGTAGTTTTGGGCTTAGTTGCGGGAGTATTGTACTCTGCATCACCTACAGACTTACGATTAGTCCCGAATCGAATTCAAAATGAATGACAACACGATTTCACAGTAACTGTCAAATTATGTTTCAAAAATTCTTAGTGGTTAGGTGATATGGAGTTTAACACAACTAAGCCTGAAACTACGGACTTCGGGCTTAGAGAGTAGCCTCCCCAGGTTTGCGCAGGAATGTATCTCTCGGCCGGCCGGAATGAGTGGTGCGAGTAATCACCCATCACACAAGAGCACTTGCTTATAGTCCAGTGACAAAACTGTCGGAACTACTCACTCGCTTCTTGCTGCTCACCAACACGTATCTAGTTTCTAGCTTTACTCGCTTCTCGCTGATCGTCAGCAGAGTGACAAGTGCCTTAAGGGACAGTTTAAAGAACGCAGTGTAGTATCGGTATCAGTAAAAGTCTTACAGGCCCTTGCCCATCTAAAGGCGGTGAATATCCATGAAAATGTCAAAAAAAGTATTGTGTATTTATTGTTAGGTACTTGACGTTCTGTTGACGCATCCGCTCTAAAAGTAAAGAAAAGAGGGGTTTTATAAAAGGTGCAAAAAGGTGAAAAATAGTGTGTTGTTGAAAGAACTGTTATAATTTTTTGTAAATAATTAAACCTACGAAAAACTTTCATTAATTATATAATAAACTAAATTCAGTAAAACTATCGATAAGTTTTACAACTCTCTTTTTGAAACGAACCATAGTTTCATCCGCCTTGTCATCCATTTTCATGGATTCCAAAACATCGCTAAGATCATACTTCTTCCCAGCTTCCTTAAGAGCATAGGTTAATAATTTCTGACACTTCGAAAGGCATGATTTAGCCATTTAGGAAGATCCCTCTCTCCCCGAGCGCACAGCACACTCTCCTCGTTCTCTCTCATCAAAAGTTAAAAAAATCGAATATATAAACCCCGTCAACTAATTCATACCGCCAAATGATTCAGGGTTGCTTGTAAGCAAATTATATTAACATATATCGATACTCTTAGTAACAACCTTTTTAAAGATAAAATAAAATTTATTGGCTTCTGCCTGCCAAAGATCTACAAATGCCAGCTGGGATCAACGGCTTAACGTGCTTTCCGGGGCATGGAGGAAACTCGGTGTGTTAAGATGGTCACCCAACCACAGAACAACCTTGGCAAGCGTTGCTTTACCTTGAAGATCGACCCGTGCAGCTGTTATTCTTGAGCCACTAGCTCCTCCATTCGTGATATATAAGGTGGTCAAATCGGATGTTAAACTTTAGTTTGCCACCAATCTAAGGCCAAAGATTGCAGTTCAAAGGCAGCCATTTTGTTTTCGGGAGTTTTTAAGACATTGATCATTGCATTGACTTGATTCGATAGTTGTAATACAATTGAAGAACATCCAAATCATATTCATCGCTGATGGTATGTAATAATGTAAGAGCCTACGGACACGGCGTATTTTACCGCGCCGACGATACACGTTTTGCGAACGCGGGCTCACGGCGCTATAGATGAAAGGACCAAAAAGCAGATTGTCGCATTTGTATCGATTCAAACGCGCGTAAAAAGCGATAAAAACCAGAACAAATTTCCATGCGTTCAGGCGATTTTGCCATACCTATTACTGGAATCAAAAGTAGCTCACAATGAAGGCTATCGTGTTTGGATTCGCCGCTAGAGGCGCTAGTGTAGCGTGAGGTCTTCGAAATGTCCAATTTCACTGTTGGTCGGCTTTTGACGAGTTTTATTCATTTTTTTTTGTGAATATTTTACTAATTGGTTCTACTGACCACTGCTTTGAGTTTTGTTTGTGTCCAAAATAATATGTATTGTCCTTTTTTTTGAACCAAATGTGTCTGCGTAACACTGCGGCACTATCTATGTTGTAATTAATCGCGCGTTTACGGCACTATTATTATCTTAGCTCTAACTTTGCTCACGCGCGCATAATAACATTTTTTTCCTCACTCACCAATGGCGGCAACTGGAGAGCCTGAAAACGGTAGCCTTCATTTAGGACCCATTAGTTTTAGTGGTAAGATATAATCCGTGGTGCTTGGCAACTGGGCTTAACCAAGTTGTATTTGTCCTTTAGTGCCTATTGGCCTAGTTCTATTCTGTCTCCTGCTTGATACGGAGGGAAGTGGACTTTATATTTTTTTTTTCCTACTCCTCCACTGTACTTTTCTGATTAATTTCGACAGTTGAAACGTTTCTCCGGGACTCGTTGGGTTTCATAGGCTCGGCGTTTTTCTGGTGGTCGCCACTGTTGATTCTGGCTTTCAGAAGTTGCAGTAGTTGGGAATGTGTGGCGGGCTTGTCCCAAAAAAAAAAGAGAAAAAGATTCTAATTTGATGAAAATCGCGAAAAACACAGTTTTATGACCTTTAACACCAAGTAATTTGTTTCCAGGTATCGGATTGATGAGGCCTTTTTGGATTTCATTTATGATAGTGTTTTGAACAATCCTACCAATTTTGAGCTTTGTGCGAATTATTGTAACTTCACTCCTATTTTTGGTCTAATTTGACCGGATCAATATCTATTGATTGGTTTTGAAAATTAATATTTTAATTCTGTACCGCAACAACATTTTACATCAAGTAATATACATCAAATCATCTAAATTTGGGGCTAGAATGATGTGCAAGAAACTAAAAGGAGGTCAGAATCATTAAGGAGTAAAATTTTCAGGACTGACAACTAGTCATATCAATAATCTCACTCAATGAATGCCTGCATAAATACTCGTCATTTAAAAATGTTGTATTAGTTGGTGATGTCAATATTGATATATCACTCGGTACCCAAGACCAAAGATCCTCCCCATACCTTGATATGATTGCGTTTCACGGCTTGCTTCCGGCCCACACAATCCCTACCCACAGTCGTACTTGTTTAGACCATATAATATTGAAAACAAGACTGACTGCTCATTGCTACGTGGCACAGACATCTATTACGGATCATGATTCCGTTATACTATTCATGGACACTAAATCAAAGCAATCAATTAAAAAAACATACTATAGCATCGATTCAGTAGGATTGGACTTATGTATGCGAAGTATCGATTTTGATTCTGTATATAACATGACTGATGTTAACTTAGCTGCAGATTTTTTCATAGGAGCGCTCTCTAATGCCATAGAAAATAACACACGCACCACTAAAACGTCCGCACGTAAACGAATTCTCAAGCCCTGGATAACCAAGGGACTTTTAAAATGTATGCGAAACCGCGACAAACTTTATGTAAAAGCTAAAAAAATCCTGGAAATGACATTATTCAATGTACATATCGAAGATACAGGAATTTTTGTAGTAATATTTTAAGCAAAGCTAAGGTTGACTATGAAAAATCTATGATTAGGGAAGCCGGAAATAATAACAAGAAGTTGTGGGAAACTATAAAAAATCTTACATATACCTCAAAGAAGAAGGACAAACCAACACAATTAATTTGCCCCAGCAATCCGTCAGCTTCGGTCAATGACATAAACTCGTTTTTTTCGGGAATTGGTAAATCATTGGCTGAAAAAATAACATCTAATAAAAATAACACACCATTCAGCGCTAGCTCATCCCAAACAACGAATGCTTTGGTTGACTCAGTAGTACTCTTACCTACAGATGAATTCGAAATTAAATCTTTAGTATCTAATCTCAAGAATGGTTGTGCGGTGGGGGTTGATAAAATATCAGGACATTTCTTGAAACAATTCACTGACGTTATTGTTCCTCCTTTAACTTTTATATGTAATTTGTCATTTACTACGGGTGTATTTCCTTCTGCTTTTAAAAAATCCCAAGTAGTCCCGATTTTCAAGAGTGGGGATAGATGCTGTGTTAATAATTATAACTGGCTTTCGGGCAAATAAATCAACGTCAGATGCTGTTCATCAACTGACGGAATTTATAATATCCAAACTTGACAGTAAGAAAAAAATCTTGGCTACCTACCTCGATTTAGCCAAGGCTTTTGACACAGTATCTGTCCCCATCTTGATCAACAAGCTGGAACACTTGGGAATTAGAGGCTTGCCACTGGAGTTGTTTTCGAGTTACCTGACGGGTAGAACACAGGTTGTTAGAGTGGATTCTTGGACCAGTGATGAACTGCTGATTGAATATGGCGTCCCACAAGGTAGTATCCTCGCCCCGGCCCTTTTTCTAGTGTACGTCAACAACCTATGTAACACAGACTTGACCAATGGGAAAATAATTACCTTCGCGGATGATACTGCATTACATTTTTATGGTGACACTTGGGAAGATGCCTATAAATACGCTCAGAATGGGTTCAAACAAGTGTATAAGTGGCTTAATGACAATATACTCACCCTAAATGTTGACAAGACGAAGTTCATGACCTATACACTCAGAAAGCAAGACCAACCAAACCTTCCCATTTTTTCGCACAGTTGCAACTTACCATCCAGTAATTCATGTTATTGCCCTCATTTATCTAAAACTAACTCCGTTAAATATTTGGGTGTTATAATAGATAGCCAGCTAAATTTCCATCACCATATTGAGTCCTTAGTACCTAGAATTCGAAAACTTATTTATATATTTAAATCTCTTCGTCATATTGCTGACGCTTCCTTAATTAAAAATGTTTATTTCGCATTGTGTCAATCTTTACTTTCTTATTGCATAACATCTTGGGGCGGAGCATCTAAAACCTACCTTCTGAAATTAGAGAGAGCCCAAAGAGCCATACTAAAAGTAAGTTCTTTCCTACCCATTCGATACCCTACGTTTGATCTGTATCAGCGCTGTAAAGTGCTGACCGTTAGACAGCTCTTTATTCTCCAAACAGTTATTAAGAAGCACTCAGAGCTGTCTTATGACCCCAAAACCATTTCAGGTAAGAGGAGAACGACTGATGTCTGCATGACAAATAGATATAAATTGGGTCTTGCACATAATTTTTACGGTTTCCTGGGCCCATATTTATATAATAAGATAAACAAGCAGCTTGTAATTTATCCTCTTTCGAGAGCTGATTGTAAAAAAAAAGTTTGTTCGTGGCTAAAAGGCATTGATTACAATGAAACAGAATGTTTAGTGAAACCCTTAAGGTAACATGTACTGGTCATGTGCGTAAAGTAAAATTTAGCACACGTGCTCAGCGCACCATCACCCGAACTCTCACTCACACACACACTCTTACACTCTCACTAACACAAACACACCACCAATCCATTTAAGTCACTTTTGTCACCAGTTTTTTTTTTTTTTAATTATTATATTTTATTATTTGTTTTTTCTTTTTTTCAGTATTGGTTGTTTTTGTTTTCCTTTTTGGTTCATTTTTGTTATTATGTTATGTTATGTACCTATATTTTATTTAATACAGTCACTAGTCGTAAGTGAGTTGTCCGATGGAGGGTAAGCCTGGTGATCTGTAATACAGGTTTTACCTACAACAGACACCAGTCTCGTAATATGTGCTATAAAATGACTTTGTACTGTGTAATTGAATACGAGAAACAATAAATTATTATTATTATTCATTTACTCTTCATTTCTTTTAAAGTAGGTGTTGAGGCCTCTGACCACATTCTCGTCTTTATGATTATGGGTTATACATTTTTTAATTATTCTCATTTCTCTCTTGACCTAGTTCTGAAATTCACGCAGATGAAGTCGCGAGAAGAAGCTAGTTTCTAAACTGATTTTTTTCGTAGGCTGGCAAGTTTAATTATGTGATATATTGATGTTTGACGTACATCAAAGCATGAAATAAAAAAATATATTTTAGCCTGTTTCTTGAGATAAAATGTGAGATAAAAGCTATAAAAACAGACACACTAGTCTAAAAAAAAATGCTATGCTATATTACTTTACGTGAGGGAAAAATTATTATAATTCTATATCACTAATTTTAACAAATAACAACTTTTAGCAGCTGATCTATGTAAGACATTGTTAAAAAAAAAATTAATTACGAAAATCTGACAGCTCTGATCTGCAAAAAAAAAGTGACATAGGTATTACCTCGACAAGGCCCACGGACCATCCGAATCCGTGAAAAAGGCAATAAAAGAGATGGCGATAGAATAAGGGTGGCTCGGAATAAATAACGTAAGTGCCAAAAGTAAATTTCGGAATTTATAACATAAAAGTATTATGAAATCAAAACCTGTTGTAAATTTAGCGAGATAAGGTTATTTTATATGTTTAAAAGCAGTTTTCATAAAATCAATCTAATACATTACGTCATAAAAATAAAAATGGCAAAAGACAGATCGAACTTTGTCATTTTTTTCTATAGAGAAATTTCATCGCATCGTGTATTCCTTTAGAATTTAGGTAGATCATATAGTCAAAAAAAATTGGTTGCCTGTAAAGTCGGTATACGGGCGAAAGTTTTACGTGACAACGACTTTTTATGTTTGTCTCTCTCGCTCTTAGGCGGGCTAACCATGCCCGAGTGGAAGGGACGCGTGCCTCTCACTCGCTCTCATTGTGAGCGCATAACGTGAGCGGAGCGTAACGCAGTTTCTTGAAGTGTCACCCGGCAAACCAATTTATAAGACGTTGTCACGTCAAAACATAAACCAAAATATCAAACCCTTATTAGGGTTAGTTTACGAGAAAAAACAATTCCTAAAACGGCCTTATAATTCGCTTATCCCCTTAAACTTGCTGGCCTCCTTTGAATCGCTCATCAAAACATTAGCTAACATCATTGACAAACCAATTGATGTCTAGGGTATACACTATTAGCTTTTAGGCCAAAGTTTGACAAATAATTGTCTAACTCGGAGTGATAGTAGTCTAACCAGCTTTAGAAGTTTTTAGTGCTGGTCTCATGGTTAGTGCAGTTTAAGATCATATAGAAAAGGTCAACCACAGGACTATTGTTCTTCGATGCTTGGTAAACGATCATAATTGATTGTACTGAGTCGTCTCTCTGAAACAAAAATTAAACATGTTTCTAGTGCAATAATTTTTAGTCAGTGGAAACAGTACGTCTGCCATGAGTTTTATCTAATAATACTAGCTAGCGACCGTAGTTAAAACACAAAACACTACAAAGTAAAACATAACTTTAATTTCAGAAATCGGTGTTCAAAAACGAAATAACCTAAAACACCGACTTCCGAAATTAAAGTTATTTTTGTATAAGTCGGTTTTGTTTTTGGAAGTCGGTTTTATTTTTTTGTTAAAAAGTTTTTTTTTTTTTTTCACTTTTTATTGGTACGTAGGTACCACTAAAAAGTGAAACCACAAGCACAGCGTGCCGGTGTAATATTATGTTATGATGATTACAGAAATCCCGATCCATTTGCTATCATTTATTAAAGAGTTCCGTTGCTTACCTCCGAAGTTCTTCATCAGATCTTCACCAAATTTAAATGGGACCAGTCCGAAAATACTCTTCCAAACAAAAAAAGAATCATCCAAATCGGTTAACAATTGGCGAAAATATCGCTGAACAAACATTTTTCATGGGATCCCATCATAAGATCCTGACTTGTACCTTCCATCATCAGCTCAGCAACATAAGATGATGATTACCAGGCACAAATATCTGAATTGCGTTAGAAAGTTTATGAAGAACAGTGTATGTGCTTATAAAATTTGAGGGTTTTCCTCGATTTTCATGGGATCCCATCATCAAATTGTGACTTGGTGACAATGGGACCACCTCAGGAGCTTACGAATAAAAAAATATATTTTTAAATCGGTGCAGAATTGGCGGAGAAATCGGTGAACATACATAAAAAATTAAAAAAAAGATACATACAGCCGAACATAGAACCTCCTCCTTTTTGAAGAAGTCGGTTAAAAATGTATGAACTATAACTTTAAAAAACAGGTTTCTTGTTTATTTGTTTAAGCTGTTAAGTAACAAGTAAGCAAGTTGCAATTAACACTTTAGTTAACAACTACAACTTTAGTTAACGACCATTTGTCTAAAGCCATCCAGTTGTTTTCAATACTAAACTATTCAATAATACGACAGCATGTAAAACTTAGGTAAGATTTTTTATGATTAATAATCAATTAACTCTAACTACGATTTTGTATGATTTATAATCGGTCACTTTCAAATTTCAATTTTATAGTAGATGTAGGTATCTAGAGGAACATGTTTTTCTCACGTGGCCCATTCCGTGAAGAATAATTGATGAATTAAGATATAGATAAATCAATTTAATCAATTTGTTGACATTATGGGAACAGGTAAAAAGTATTTATTTAATTACCTAATTGTGCAATTTTCATCATGACACTCCAAATGTTAACGCACATAATTCTTGATCACGTGGGTGTTGACTCTGAAAAATGTGTATTAAGATAATTAATCCCAGCTGGTTTATAAAAACAAAACCATATCTAATCTTAAATTGATTAAAACAATCAACAATAACTACAGAATCAGATACAGATAAAATGCTCTGTATAAATTTAAACAAACAATCAAACTTTTTTTATTTAGTTTTAAGTAGCTCAAACAATCATGGCGCAATACAACTTTGAAGGAGATATTGAAAATATAAATGAACGCCAACTGGAGTTCATTAATAAAGTGATTCAGGAACAAGACTTACAAGTTACGAAAGTGGTTTTGAGCCCAATTGGAGAAGCTGGTGATAATTTCGTGGCAAACGTCAAGAGGATAAATTTAGAAGGTAAAAATGGAAGCTTGAAAATTATTGTCAAAATCGCATCTGCGTACGAGATGGTCCGAATGATGACAAACACAGAAATTATGTTTAACAACGAAAACACAATGTATTCGGAGGTTCTACCCAAGTTAGTGCAATTACAGAAAGACGCAGGAGTACCAGAAGGGGAACAGCTAAGATACGCTAAATGTTATGGTTCTCTAAATGAAGCACCTAACGAGGTTGTAATTTTAGAAGATCTGAGAGAAACAGATTTCGTTATGCTGAACAAATTTGAGTCTTTGTCTGATGATTGTGTTAAAAGCATTTTGAAAAACTTCGCTATTCTCCATTCTCTTTCATTTGCTTTAAAGAAAAAAGAACCAGAAACTTATGACCTCTTTAAAAGTAAATTGATAGATACATGGGTAATTTTGGCCGATAACCAAGAAATGATGTCTCATATGCAAACATTTGAAGATGAAATTTTAGCAGTATTTGATGACGAAGCTCATAAAAGTTTGATTAAAAATAAAGTATTGGATATCTTCAAACTCGCAGTAAAGTTTTCGAAAGAGACGGACAATAAATATTCGGTTATTCAACAAGGCGATGCTTGGACGAATAACATTATATTCAAAGTGGTGAGTGCTTGTGTGTTTTTTTAATCTTGTTTTTTTTTTTATTTGCTATGGGTTTGCTCTTGACTCTGGTCTATGTCAGAGATGTCAGAGACAAAGTCTACGATGGAGCGAGCCCAACCAGAAGGAGCCTGTTCACTCTAACTTTGAAGAGATTAGGGTTGTAAGCTTTTGGAAACACAGACGCAGGCAGAGAGTTCCACTCCTTTGCTGTGCGCATTATAAAAGACGTTTGAAAACGCTTAGTGCGAATTGGTGGAATAGCCACAAGGTAGGGATGGTAATCTATGTATTTGTTTGTTTTTTTTTTCATGTCTCTCACATTGAGTAAGGCGATAATCAATCGATATTATGCTTCAAGATCCAGCAATTCTACAAGGTCTACTCTGTTTCTATTGACTAAAATTATGGCACTTGTAATATGTTTATTTTTTGTTTTCAGAGAAACGACTCAGTACAATCAATTATGATCGATTACCAAGCATCGAAGAACAATAGTCCTGTGGTTGACCTTTTCTATATGATCTTTAACTGCACTGACCATGAGACCAGGACTAAGAACTTCTACAGTTGGTTAGACTACTATCACTCCGAGTTAGACAATTCTTTGTCGAACTTTGACCTACAAGCCAATAGTGTATACCCTAGACATCAATTGGATGCAGACATGAAAAAATACGGACCATTCCTTTTTGGTTTGTCAATTATGTTAGCTAATGTTTTGATGAGGGATTCAAAGGAAGCCAGCAAGTTTAAGGAAGCTGGGAAGAAGTCTGATCTTAGCGATGTTTTGGAATCCATGAAAATGGATGACATGGCGGACGAAACTATGGTTCGTTTCAAAAAGAGAGTTGTAGGACTTATCGATAGTTTTACTGAATTTGGGTTATTGTAAAATTAATGAAAGTTATTCGTAGGTAATAAATTATTTATATAAAATTATGACGGTTCTTTCAACTGAACGTTACGTACCTAATTTAATAAATACACACAACACTTTTTTGAAATTTTCATGGATATTCACCGTCTTCAGGCGGGCAAGGTGCAAGGGTCTGTAAGACTTCTACTGATACTGATACTACACTGCGTTCTTTAAACTGGCCCTTAAGGCACTTGTCTCTCTGCTGACGATCAGCAAGAAGCAAGTAAAGCTAGAAACTAGATCGTGTTGGCGAGCAGCAAGAAGCGAGTCTGTAGTTCCGATAGTTTTGTCACTCGACTATAAGCAAGTGGTCTTGTGTGACGGGCGATTACTCGCACCACTCAATCCGGCCGGCCGAGAGAAATATTCCAGCGCAAACCTGCACGCGCTACGAAGCGCTGAGTTCAAAATTTTATGTTAGCTAACACTCAGATCCGCATTAAGATACAAAATATGACCCTTTGTTCGTCTCTAGGCGTGAATTTTGAATGAATATAGCTGAGCGAGTATTGTCTTTGATAATTCGTGTTGCTGCGATAAACTAGGCCGTGTGCACAGCTGGCTATCGACTTTTTTTTAATTGGACAAGCTCGCCACACATTTCCAACCACTGCAACTCCTGAAAGCCAGAATCAACAGTGGCGACCACCAGAAAAACGCAGAGCCAGTGAAATTCGTCGAGTCCCGGAGAAACGATTCAACTGTCTTGGCTATCGAGTTTATATACTACTCTGTCAAGAAAGTACCGGGAAAAGATCAATAATACACAAAATGTCTGTTATTCATCCAAATTTATTTTATCACCTTCAAAGTATGCTCTTTTAGAAACGATACACTTGCGCCAACGAATAATCCATTCATCAAAACATTTTTTAAACGCTGCTTCCGGAATTGAGTTCAGTACCCCTATTCTGTAACAACATTTTCGGGTCTCGACAGCGGAATCCGAAGTGAGTATAAACATAAGACCTTTATGTTGTGTGTAATAAAGTTCACTTTGTGAGCTATCTCACTCAGGTGAAGCTCGATATCGAAATGGTTACTTACAGAATAGACTAGCAGTTCTCGCCGCGAATTCTCCTTTATGTCTTCTATCGATTGAAAACGGGTGCCACGAAGTGGTAATTTGAGTTTAGGAAAAAGAAAAAGTCAGCAGGAGCCATATCTGGTGAATATGGTGGTTGCTGGATGGTATTTGTTGAGTGTTTGGTTAAAAATTCGTTCACAATGATAGCCTTGTGCGAAGGCGCATTGTCGTGGTGCAAAATCCAAGAATTTTCTTTCCACAAATCTGGCCTTTTTCGTCGAATTTGCTCTCTTAAACGCCGCATAACGCTCAAATAATATTCTTTATTTACCGTTAGACCTTCCGGTAAGAATTCAGAGTGCACAACACCGCGATAGTCAAAGAAAACAGTCAACATGACTTTGACTTTTGATCGACTTTGGCGTGGTTTTTTCGGTTTCGGTTCAGTTGGAAGGCGCCACTCCGAAGCTTGTTGACTAGTTTGCATGTCAAACTCGTAAACCCACGTCTCGTCACCAGTAACAATGCGTTTCATGAATGTTGGGTCCGAACTGACTCGTTCTAGCATGTCCTCAGCGACTTTCATGCGATTGAGTTTTTGGAGAAAATTCAGATCTTTTGCGACTAGCCGAGCAGCAACATGTTTCATACCCAAATGATTAGTTAAAATGGTACGGATCGACTCGTGAGATACAGAAAGTTCGGCGGCTATCTCTCTCAGAGTTGAATGGGGATTTTCAGTCACTATTTCCTTCACTTTTGCGATGTTAACTTCAGTTGCAGACGTTGACGGCCTACCAGAGCGAGGCAAATCTTCCATCACATCTCGACCGCTTTTGAACGCTTTGAACCACTCATAAGCACGAGTTTTTGATAAAGTCGATTCACCGTAAGCCTTCTGTAACATTTTCAGTGACTCCGAACACGAAATTCCATTGGCGATGCAAAATTTAAGACAAACTCTTTGTTCGATATTTTTGTCCATTATGAAATTCGCAATACACACTATATATGATATTACTAAAACCAGCACTGTATTTAATATAAATAACAGATGCAACTCAAACTCCGCGCCAAAATGGAAAACAGTTGTGCCAATCTAACAACTACAAAAAAAAACAAAAATTTGAATTTGGAACCATAAACAAATCATCCATTCCCGATACTTTTTTGACTGAATGTATATGTCTCTTTAACTCACACGGGATCTACTATATATCCTTTTTTCCGTTTCCTCAGCGAGAAAATAGTCGATAGCTAATCGCTTCCTCGTCGGCGGTGAGACAAGTGCCTAAATAGCTATTACAATTTGACTGTATTTTTTGCGTAAAATTACCAATTTTGACTTTCTTACTCTCAGATACTGAAATTTTTGACAACTTTGGCTTATTGGGTAGTTGAGAATGATGTTATTAGTATTGTGCATAGCGGCCTCACTTTTCGCATTTTTTTCTTATCTATTTGTAAAAAGCCAAAATTCCGAAGTAAGTTTCTCGCAAACAGCGCGACGGTACTTTTTTGAGCTCGTGGATTGAACTACTGTACTAACCAGATGAAACGAAAAATATATCATAATATTTCTTATATAGCGGTTTCGTGCAAAGCCGCCTAAAAATTTGAAATTAGAATGGAATATCCGTAAAAAAATCCCATTCAAATCCATAAAAACTACTATTAACGCTCGGAATTAACTGTCAATTTATCCATAAATAATACATTAGTATTATTACTAAATGTTTATACCAAAATAAAACATATTTCAAAAGAAATTAAATTTTAAGAAATATTCATTAAATAAATTAACAATACACCCTAAAATAAACGTAATTGCAACTGCTTAATTTCTACATAATGTGATGAGTCAGCAGTTATGTGAGAGAAAACGCAAGATTGTGATAGGGCCCTTAATGGCATTTGACTTCTGCAATACCTATTGTTCCTCTGGCATATTTTGGTATTGACCAGGGGGTCAATCTGTGCTCTAGAATGCCCATATCGGAAAGTGGAAACTTATAGTCTGCTGCAAGAGGCGAAGATAAATGTTGATTGGTGTACTTATTTTGAAACGACCGATACATTATCACTTTTTAATTGTGATTTATTTAAGTCAGCCATGTTTTTCTCACGTGGCTGGTTACCCAATCAGTCATCGATTAGATTATTTAAAATTCGATAAATATAATAATAAGATTAGGACAAGTTTTGATAATAGTTGCACGTACAACTGTCATTTTATGTATTGCATAAAAAACTATACCTAAGTTTTACAAGCTGTCGTATTATTGAATAGTTTAGTATTGAATACAACTAGGTGGCTTTAGACAAGTGGTCGAACGTGCTCAGGTAAACATGCTACCAAATCTAAAGCATCGCGTAATCAAACTCATTAAACCATTAATATTCTATTTGTTACCCAAAAGTGGCCATTGTTAATTTACGTTACACGTTAAAACTGTATTGTGTAATTTATCAATTGTGGCCATTGTTAATTTACGTTACACGTTAAAACTGTATTGTGTGATTTATCAATTTAAGCTTAATGTGAAAATAATTTTATTTCCCTAATTCTTAAATCAGATTTTTTATTTTAATTTACTAAAGTACCTAAACAGATGGAATTTGACCACCTTGATATCCCCACCTTTTTTCAAAAACTACTCACCTTAAAAAAATTGAGAAAAGGGTTCAAATTATAAATCTGACTTTAAGGCGATCATTTTAGAACACGAACTACTTTCAATTTCTCCCGTCCCGGTGACCTCGATTTACTTTGAATTGTCAGAAAAACACTTATAGCATCCAAAATCTTAGTACTTATTGGATAATAATTGATTAATTATTAAAGAGTAAGCCGGACGAAGAGGGCAAAATACTTGCACCCAAGGCAAGAGGGGTGCTCAAAAATTGCGAATTCCAGTTTTTGTAGGTACATGATTCGAAAGAAAAAATGGTTTTTATGTTCATTTTGAAGCACAAGAATTTATTGATTTTGACAAACAAAGTACATATTTATAACTATCATTATGATAGTGTTGAGGCACTAACCTCAACATCGCCGCGCGCCATGGCGACAGCGGCAGTGAACAAGGGGCGCGGGGAAGCGGCGCGTCACACCGCGCCACAATCAAGAAAAAGACACCGCACCACGACAGTCAGCTGTTGCACGCCTCAAAGCACGGCTGCGCTCGCGCATATAAAAATTGCTTCTTGTTTATATCAACGTAATACATATTTTATACAGTCCACTATCGCTTATTTATTATAATCTCCAAGAGCCATCGTTTGATCCGGACAAGGCGACAATTGCGTGTGATCCGGACAAGGGAAGTAGGTACTGAGATAAAAAAAAAGTTTTAGTTCACACTTCATTCAGTAAAAATAATCAATATCTATCTAATCACAAATACTTACAATCGACAACAAACCTAAATTAAGATAAAATACTCCATATAAATAAAAAGCAATTCTAATTTTTGATTATTTAGTACTTACATGCAAACATGGCACAATACATCTTTGAAGGAGATTTCGAGAATATAAATGAACGCCAATTGGAGTTCATTAATAAAGTGATTAAAGAACAAAATTTACAAGCTAGTAAAGTGGTATTCAGTCCAGTTGGACAAGCTGGAGATAACGTCGTGGCAAACGTTAAAAGGATAAATATAGTAGGTAAAAATGGAAACTTGAAAATGATTGTCAAAATCGCATCAGCATTCAAGACGGCTCGTAAGATGACGATTACTGAACTCAGATTTCACAACGAGTTTACAATGTATACTGTGGTATTACCTAAATTAGTGCAGCTACAGAAAGACGTAGGAGTACCAGAAAAAGAACAACTGAAATACGCCAAATGTTATGGATCTCTGATGGAAGCACCTAACGAGGTTATAATTTTAGAAGACCTGAATAAATCCGGTTTTACTATGTTAAATAAGTTTGAGTCTCTGTCTGATGAATGTGTCAAAAGCATCTTGAAGAACTTCGCTTTGCACAATTCACTTTCTTTTGTGTTAAAGAAAAAAGAACCAGAAACTTATGACATCTTCAAAAGTAAATTGACTAACGTATGGGTAGTCATGGCGGACAATCATAAAATGATGTCACATATCCTACCAAAATTTGAGAATGAAATTCTGTCAGTTTTTGATGACGAAGCTCATACAAAAATCATAAAAAATAAGTTACAGAATATTTTTAAACTGGCAGTAAATTTATCGAACACTCCGGACAAGTATACGGTTATTCAACAAGGCGATGCTTGGACAAACAATATTATGTTTAAATTCGCGGTAAGTTTTTTGAAAATATTCCTACAGTAAATGTTTTATCAGGATTAAGTGTAGCCAATGCTCTAATAGAGATCGGGGTCTACTTCTCTTTCAAATATTGAAAACGTATAACCGTTAAGGTGTGTTTAATTCACATATTTTAATATCCTTAAATTTATATGTTTTATAACAGGCGTTTGCCTTTTTTATAATTATTTGGATTCTCAATAAACTGTGCCAGCTATTATGATTATAAGAGTGTGACTCTAACGTTTCAAAGAGCATAAAAATATTAGTTACAAATTCCATTTATGGCACTTGTCTCACCGCCGGCAAGGAACCGAGTAGCTATCCACTATTTGCTCGCTGAGGAAAGGGACAAAAGATATAGATCTTGTGTGAGTAAAAGAGATCCATACGTTCATAGTCGATAGCTGACTGTTCACACTGCCAGCGAGCGGCTTTCACCTCTAGTAGATCGCAGTAACCAGATCTGTCAAAGATTGTACTCGCTGAGTGACACTCGCTCGGCGATGCTCGCTTGGCGGTGAGAACTCACCAAACTACCTATAGTGTGGGCCCAAGCGAGTATTGTGAGTAAAAGCCTGTTGCACAAAAGCACTCGCTGAAAGCCGAAAGTCAAAACTATCGAAACTTTTCACTCCCTACTCGTTGCTCACTAACTCGTTTCGAGTTTGAAGCTCGCTATCCGCTGATCGCCGGCGGTGAGACAAATGTCTATGTTAGGATATCTGTGGGAGATGATCATAACATTAAGTCACTTATAATAACTACTTTTTGGGGGCCGAGTCACCCGCGTCCTTAGGAGAATACCCAATGCTAGACCCTGCACGTGGTCCCCGGGTGATGCTAATCAGAAGACACTAACTGGTGGTCGGCCGATGGCTTGTGACCACCCACCCACTGGGCAAAGACGTACCGCCAAGCGGCCTAGCCGTGTTCCGGTACGATGCTCAGTGTAGCCAATTCAGTGGAGTTGGGTCGAAATAGTTGTTCCAATGCAGGGAGACCGGACAGGCTCGCGATGATATGGGCGAATCGGGAGACTAGTCGCGGAGGGTAGCGGGATCCAAGGTTCAGTGCGCAGCTGGCCGACAGCAGGTAGTTGGGGGCCCAAGTAGTGTGCTAGCCACACATGAAAGGCTGCCCCGCCAACTGTCGAAAAATCCCGGGGTGCACCATCGTGCTGGCTAGCGACCAGACCCGATGGACATTCCCGGGGGGGCTCGGGCGTCCCGGCAGTCTCCAGACTAGTCCCCCAATGATGTCGTCCTGTTAGAGCGTGCCCGAGTGTAGCAGCATGGAACCTCATTTCACTTCCTTCTCCTCAACCACCTTCACTCAAACATGACGAAAAGGTACAAAATAAGAAAAGCTGTACAGCGGCGGCACTTCCTCTCCCACAAAGTGCACCTCAGCAATATTCGAGGTCTGCACTCAAATCTCACCGCAGTCCACCTGGAGACCGAGAAACCAGCACTCTTGTTCCTTTCCAAGACGCAGATCAGATGTCTGTCAGACGTGTCTTACCTTTCATACCCAGGGTTTACCCTGGAGCACCATTTCAAACCACGTGCGGGCGTATGTATGTACGCCGTCTATGGGTTTTAGTGGACACAGGCCTGGATAAAATTGTCTACGCTTGTGTCTACCGTTCGCACAGCGGTGATTTGGGGACAACTAGGCTCTCACAGCACCTAAGTGAGGAAACGGATGCGGCTCAGCAGCGGTACCCTTCTGCCCAATTGGTGTTACTGGGGGACCTTAACGCCCACCATCAGGAGTGGCTCTTCCCATACCAGTGCACAGACCATACTGGACGAGTGACGAGAAAGCCAGCCCTAGCGCTAAATCTTACCCAGCTGGTCCAGGGGGCAACGAGGGTGCCGGAATTTGATTCGTACACTGCCAATTGCTTGGACCTTCTGCTGACAACAGATACAGACCGTTATTCGGTGTCGATTTCTTCTCTACTGGGTAGTTCCGACCAGTTTGGTGAAGTCTGTGTCCGTTTACTCCCCGCCCGATCCATCCTAGCCCAAGAAGCACCCGGCGGGTATGGCGGTACAGGTCAGTAGATTGGCATGGCATGCATCATCAGGCATCGCATGTTATCCTTTGCAGCCTACTTGCTTTTCTTCGACTGATGCTTCGTCGTGCGTGGACGCCGTGACGGATGTGTTGCGGAGGGGAATGGAGTACTACATTCCGTTCTCTGACATAACAATGTCTGGCGAAGCTCGTCCATGGTTTGGTGCCGAGTGCAATCGCGCTGATGCACTTAAACACGCGGCTAACCTAGCATGGGTCGACGCTCGTACGCGCAAAGAAATTGACGTGACTCGGAAGAAGAGAGCCTTCAACAGAGCTGCCAAGTCCTGTAAGAAGTTGTTGCGGAGGGCATGGTTTGACCACATTAGCTGAATAGGGAACAAACTTGCTTCATACCCAGCAGGCAGTAAGGCTTTTTGGTCCCTGGCTAAGTTGGTCGAATCGAACTTCTGCAGCCCCTCACTACCACCACTGCTGAGACCCGACGGGACGCTGGCCCACTCCGCTGAGGTGAAAGCGTGCGGAATCTTCGTGTCTGGATCCTGGTGGCACGAGGCCCCCTGCTTCTCCCGGTGGATGCGAGTGAGAATATCGAACATTCGAATTCATCAGAAGGACATCTGTAGAGTACTGCGTAACCTTGATGCGAACAAGGCTAGTGGCCTCAAAGGGATACTGGCAATTATTCTGAAGACTTGTGCGCCTGAGTTGTCTTGTCTCCGTTCTTGACACGCCTATTTCGCCTTTCGTTTGAGACTGGAAAAGTGCTGATGGCTTGGAAGCAAGCTAACGTGCAACACATGCCAAAGAAGGGTAGTCGAGCTGACCTGTTGAATTATAGACCCATCTAGGTAACTTCCATACTCTGTAAGACTATGGAACGCGTACTGAATCATAAGCTCTTGGAGAACCTAGAAGCGAATGATATCCTTAGTGACCGACAATGCGGGTTCCGCCGAAATCAGTCAACTGGGGATCTTCTAGCGTATGCCATTCACATCTGGAGTGATACCATAGAGAAGCACGGGGAGGCACTAGCGGTCTCCATTGACATCCCGAAGGCCTTCGACAGGGTCTGGCACGATAGCCTTATTAATAAGCTTCCTTCGGTCTATTCGACTGGTGATAGATGGCTGCTCATCTGGACTGCTAGATATTAATGCCGGGGTTCCTCAGGGGTCGGTGCTTTCGGCAACACTGTTCTTGCTTTATATTAATGATCTGCTTAAACCCGGTACCTTTGGGTATGCAGACGACAGCACTGTTGCTGAGAGATACATATCCGACGCACGAGCTGGTGGGTCGCAGATCCGGTCTCTCCCGGGGGCTATAGTTGAGCGCTTGTATGTGTCCTTACTGGTTGTCTCTGAATGGGGCGATGCCAATCTGGTCAAGTTCAATGCTGCTAAGACACAAGCGTGTCTATTTCCCGACAAATAGAGCCAATTCTACCCAGCTCCATCTTTCCGAGGTGCAACCGTGCCGATAACCGACCAACTTGAGCTCCTTGGGGTTACACTAACATCTACAAATTTTGGCCCTTCCATAGAGGCAAAAGCTCAAGTGGCTGCAAGAAAGTTGGGGATCCTAGCAAAGGTGAGACGGTACTTCACGCCGAAACAGCTGCTCAAACTCTATCAAGCGCAAGTTCGATCGTGTATGGAATACTGCTCTCATCTTCGCGACGAAGCTCCAAAGTCTTGAGCATCGGCGACGAGTTGCTAGCTTGTCGGTTTTCTACCGGTTGCATTTAGAGGAATGTGCGACGGAATTGAATAATTTAATCCCGCCAAGCCCGTTCCATCATCGGACTACAAAACGAACAGCGATGCGCCACCGGTACATGGTGGACATCCCACCCACACGCACAAAACGTTTTGGGAACACATAAGGAGTGAAATTCCCTGCCAGAGTCTGTGTTTCCTGATACCTACAACCTGGGAGTCTTTATGTCAAGAGTGAATAGGTTACTTCTAGGCAAGCGTGCTCCGTCTTCGACCTCAACATCGCTTTCCATCAGGTGAGATGCTGGTCAAGCGCGTGCCTATCAATAGTAAAAAAAAACTGTTTTATTCTGCTTTCAGGGGGATGGCTTAGTACAATCAATCATGATTGACTACCAAATTTCAAAGGTCAGTAACCCTGTGGTCGATCTCATCTACATGATCTTCAACTGCACTGACCATGAGACCAGGATCAAGTACTACTCAATTGGTTAGACTACTATCATATCGAATTGGACAAATCCTTGTCCAACTTTGGCCTGAAAGCCAATATCGTATATCCTAGAGACCAGCTAGATGCAGACTTGAAGAGATATGGCAATTTTATTTTTGGTCAATCCTTGATGTTAGCTAATATTCTGATGACAAATTCAAAGGAGGCCAGCAAATCTATGGAAGCTAGGAAGAATCTTAGTGACGTGTTCGATGCAATGAAAATGGAAGATATGCATGATAATACTATGGTTCGTTTTAAGAAGAGAGTGGTAGGACTTATTGATAGTTTTACTGAATTTGGTTTATTGTCAAATTAGATGTGGCCGTTTATTTGAATTGTATGGTCTTTAGCGTGTGGTCGTTCGCTTCTAGACAAGCGTGCTCTATCTTCGACCACATCATCGCTTACCATCATGTGAGATAGTGGACAAACGCGTGCCTATAAAGAGTAAAAAAATAAAAAAAAACAATGTGATGTCAATCATTTGTAAGAAAATCAAGCAATCGTTGATGTTTTTTAATAATGAAATGTGCTCAGTTTATTTTATAATTTATTTTTTATTTTTTTTTTCCACGATTTAGATTTTTTAATATTATGTAAACTAGTTATATATAGTTGTAGTTGTGTACCTTTTGCTGTGCTCTAACATGGGCTCGAACTGCTTTTACCTTTGTTAACATATTGTTTTACCTTGTGGAATTTAAATAAACGAATACTTGTTTTTTTTTGTGATCTTTCTATAAAGCAAGGATATCATAAACAAATGAAAGGCAAATGAAAATGACTATGTGAAAGACCAACGATCTACATGAAAAAATATCTATAAAAGTAATCCAATAATAATAAAAAAAAATCTGAATATACTAACGAGAAAAAACATAGAGCAAGTTTTCTCCTTTAAATAAAAGTACCCATGGTCGTTTTCCGTGACGACAAATATAGTTATTTTATTTCATACCTGTGTCGACTGTAATCCTGAAAAAGACCGGCTGTCCTGAGGGTGGGGCTAAATCATATTAATTTGGGGGAATTCTGCTGGGAGTTGCTTGTCTTCCTGTATTTTTTGCTGAATCTGCTGTTGTCTCATGAACCATGTTATAGGTGGAATGAGCTTACTAACTTTATTAGCAGTAGGTAGAGAAATAAAGTTTTTTTTTTAATATGCTGTATACTAAAATAACGTAACGATGACAGTTTTGTAAGTGTTCCTTGTTTAGCAGACAGTCTTAATGCGCAGTTTTCTGATGTTCGTAAGAATTTTAATGTTATACACATTAATGCCCAAAGCATTCCGGCTCATTTCCACGATATGCTGGCAAGTTTTGACTGTAAAAATATACATGCCATTCTTATTTCCGAGTCATGGCTTAAAGCTTGCCTTCCTTCTACTAGTTATTCTCTTCCTGGCTTCGTGCTTATAAGAAACGACCGGACAGGTGGTGGTGGAGGTGGTGTTGCTATGTATCTCCGCGCTTATATTCCTTTCTCTATAGTCAATGTATCAGCGCAGCCACCACCATCAAATGCTGGTGAACATCTTTTTGTTGAGGTCGAACTAAATCACACTAAATTACTTCTTGGCGTCTATTACTGCCCCTCTTTACGCGTTAATTTCTTTTCATCTTTCGAAAAGCTTTTAGAAATGCTTATCCCTTCCTACAGTCATAGCATAATCATGGGTGATTTCAATACTTGTCTCCTGAAGAAAGACCATCGTTCTTCTTCCTTAACTAGTATTTCAGCTTCTAGTAATCTTACCATTCTTCCGCTAAGTGCCACTCACCATTTTCCAAACTGTACTCCTTCACTTCTTGACTTAATTTTGGTCTCTTCACCTGATCGCGTCGCTAAGCATGGGCAATGCTCAGCCGATGCCTTTTCCTATCATGATCTAATCTTTCTCTCATATAAAATTCGTCCTCCTAAGGCTAAAGCCAAAATACTTATGCAACGCAATTTTGGTGGTATGAGCGTTGACAGTCTTTGCGAAGATGCTAGCAATATAGACTGGTCTCCGCTATTTACGTCTAAGTAGACGTAAATAGCGGTCGATGATAAAGTTAAATTTTTCACGACTAAACTTGTTGAGCTTTACGATCGACACGCTCCTGTTCGAGCTGTCAAGGTAAAACATATGCCGGCGCCGTGGTTGACGGATGAGATTAAAGCTGTCTTGAATAAAAAAGCTACAGCCAAGTCCAAATTTAAACGTCGCCCTAATGCCGCTAACAGGGAAAGGTATGTCTCAATTCGTAAACACTGCAATAAGGTGTGTAGGAATGCAAATCGCCATCACATTCATAATTCTGTCCAAAACGGGGACACAGCCAAAGTTGCCAATCCGCCTTCGCCGGAATGCCCATATTCTTTCCCTCTTGTACACTGTGCTTTTTTCCCCAACCACCCCTCTATACCTAAAGAAACGTTTCCAGTTTCTTTGTGACTCCCACACAAGATTTCTTAGGTCATCAGATAACTTAAAACTTAAAATGCCAATGCATTCCACAATTTTTTTCCACTGTCTGGTGAAGTCTGTGTCTGTCTACTCTCCGCCCGATCCTAGCCCAAGAGGCACCCGGCGGGTATGGCGATACAAGTCAGCAGATTGGGATGGCATGCGATCTTTCTTCGCATGTTACCCTTGGCAGCCTACTTGCTTTTCTTCCACTGATGCTACCTCGTGCGCGGACGCCGTGACGGATGTGTTGCGGAGGGGAATGGAGTGCTACATTCCGTTCTCTAACATAGCAATATCTGGCGAAGCTCGTCCTTGGTTTGGTGCCGAGTGCAATCGCGCCGATGCGCTTAAGCACGCGGCGTACCTAGCATGGGTCGACGCTCGTACGCGCAAAGCAAATGACGTGAGTCAGAAGAAGAGAGCCTTCAACAGGGCTGCTAAGTCCTGCAAGAAGGTGTTGCGGAGGGCTCGGTTTGATCACATTAGCCGAATAGGGAACAAACTTGCTTCATACCCAGCAGGTAGTAAGGCTTTTTGGTCCCTGGCTAAGTCAGTCGAATCGAACTTCTGCCGCCCCTCACTACCACCACTGTTGAGACCCGACGGGACGCTGGCCCACTCCGCTGAGGAGAAAGCGAACTTGTTTGCTTCTTTGTTTGCGGAATCTTCACGTCTGGATCCTGGTGGCGCGACGCCCTCCGCCTCTCCTGGTGAATGCGAGTCGAGTATGTCGAACATTCGCATTCATCAGAAGGACGTCCGTAGGGTACTGCGTAACCTAGACGTGAACAAGGCTAGTGGTCCCGACGGGATACCGGCAATTGTTCTGAAAACTTGTGCGCCTGAGTTGTCTCCGATCCTGACACGCCTATTTCGCCTTTCGTTTGAGACTGGAAAAGTGCCGAAGGCTTGGAAGCAAGCTAACGTGCAGCCCGTGCCCAAGAAGGGTAGTCGAGCTGACCCGTCGAATTATAGACCCATCTCGGTAACGTCCATACTCTGTAAGACTATGGAACGCGTGCTGAATCATAAGCTCCTGGCGTACCTAGAAGCGAATGATATCCTTAGTGACCGGCAATACGGGTTTCGCCGAAATCGGTCAACTGGGGATCTTCTAGCGTATGCCATTCACATCTGGAGTGAGGCCATAGAGAAGCACGGGGAGGCACTGGCGGTCTCCCTTGACATCTCGAAGGCCTTCGACAGGGTCTGGCAAGATGGCCTTATTAGTAAGCTTCCTTCCTTCGGTCTGCCCGCCGGTTTGTGTGATTGGATCGCAGATTTCCTGAGGGATCGGTCTATCCGAGTGGTCATAGATGGCTGCTCGTCTGGACTGCTGGATATTAATGCCGGGGTTCCTCAGGGGTCGGTGCTTTCGGCAACACTGTTCTTGCTGCATATTAATGATCTGCTTAAACCCGGTACCTTTGGGTATGCAGACGACAGCACTGTTGCTGAAAGATACGTGTCCGACGCACGAGCTGGTGGGTCGCAGATCCGGTCTCTCCGGGAGGCAATGGTTGAGCGCTTGAACGTGTCCCTACAGGCGGTCTCTGATTGGGGCGATGCCAATCTGGTCAAGTTCAATGCTGCTAAGACCCAAGCGTGTCTATTTTCCGCCAAAAGGAGCCAATTCCGCCCAGCTCCATCTTTCCGCGGTGAAACCGTGCCGATAACCGACCATCTTGAGCTTCTTGGGGTTACATTAACATCTACTCTCAATTTTGGCCCTTACATAGAGGCAAAAGCTCAAGTGGCTGCAAAGAAGTTGGGGATTCTGGCTAAGATGAGACGGTACTTCACGCCGGAACAGCTGCTCAAACTCTATCAAACGCAAGTTCGATCGTGTATGGAATACTGCTCTCATCTTTGGGATGGATCTGCCAGATACCAGCTTGATGCCCTTGAGTCAATTGAGAAACGAGCCAAGAGGATCATCGGCAATGAGAGGCTCATCGCGTCGAAGCTCCAAAGTCTTGAACATCGACGACGAGTTGCTAGCCTGTCAGTTTTTTACCGGTTGCATTTTGGGGAATGTGCGACGGAATTGCATAATTTAATTCCGCCAAGCCCGTTCCATCATCGGACCACAAGACGAACGGCGATGCGCCACCGGTACATGGTGGACATCCCACCCATACGCACAAAACGTTTTGGGAACACATTCATAGTGCGTACAGCTAAGGAGTGGAATTCCCTGCCGGAGTCTGTGTTTCCTGATAGCTACAACCTGGGAGTCTTTAAATCAAGAGTGAATAGGTTATTTCTAGGCAAGCGTGCTCCATCTTCGACCACATCCTCGCTTACCATCAGGTGAGATAGTGGTCAAACGCGTGCCTATCAATAGTAAAAAAAAAAAAAAAAAAAAAAAAAAATTTTTTAGACAAATCTTTTACAGTTCAGGCCGCTCGTTTATGGAATGCTCTGCCTGTGTCAATTAAGCGCGCGCAATCACTGCCTGTTTTTAAAAGACTAGTTAAGGAACATTACTTGTCACTATGATATTTTAATTATTAGTATATCCTCTTCCTATATATTAAGTATGTATGTATTTGTGTATATATTTTTGTGTATTGTATGATTTTTATAATGTTTCAGTTCATATTTATTAACTACGTATATTTCTCTGTTAAAATTGTTTACTATGTTTACACCAATTGCAGCCCCATGTCATGTCCAGGCTGTCTCTTTCCATTCCAGGTTGCCTGGAAGAGATCGCGGAACGCGATAAGGCCGCCGATTGTATGTTGTTTTAGTTTAAGATATTCTTTGTTTTCTTTTTTTTTTTTTTGGTGTACAATAAAGCATATATAAATAAATAAATATATAAATAAATAAATAATATTGTCCAAACCATCTTAAAACACATGTCTAGAATGCAAACTTTGTCGCATCCAGCTGTCGTATGATATAATCTTTCTGCCACATCTCGGCAATATTGTCCAAACCATCTTAACACACATAACCATCTTAATTTACATATCTATAAGCTTCGTTTTAAGGGTGATGAGTAGGCCTCTGCAGTTGTTGACCAATATTATTGTATTATCCTACTAATATTATAAACTACCAGGAGACCAGAAACATGTCGAAGCATTTTCGGGTCTGGAATTATGAGCGCTAAAGATTTTTATATTTCTGTTTTGTCTATTGTTCAGCTTTCCTCGCCAAACGGCTTAAAGTTTTAATATTAATGGTCACCTATGAAGAGCGTTGGGGCTACATTATTTATTAAGTAATTGTTTTTCACTTTCTCGGGTCCCTGGAGACTCGGTCCTTTGATAGGCGTATGAGGAATCAAAACCAACTCTCAGAGGCCCCGTTAAACATTTCAAATGGAATGGGGCACCAACCAACAATTATCTCTGTATGCACTGTGAAAGTATACCCAAGGATAATCCCCGGTTGGAGTAGTGTTATTGCAGAATACAGAAACAAAAGATGAAGCCCAATGGGTTTGGTTGGTTAAGTGGACTGATAATCGTTTACTATGGCGGAACTATTGGCCTCTGCTTGACCACTGATAATTATAACGGCTTTAAAATGGCAGGCGGTGATATGCACACTCAATAAAAGGTCCCCCCGAAAACGGTCGCTAGCACAAAATAACGTAGCGCCAAGGGGGCAACATACCCTGAGGTGCTAGAGGAGTGGAGAGGTATACCACGGCTATCAGGATAATCTTGGAAGTACGGTCAAAGTAATTGTTATTATTATAATTATAATAAAAACAACGATAATATTTTATTTATTTATTTTTAATAAATAAATAAAATATTATCGTTGTTTTTCAGCTGCTCATAATACATTTTTTAAATATTTTATTATTTTTAGGCACCGCTTACATCGTCTGTTTATTTATAACAAAGCATGTTTCTAAAAGGTAGCATGGATTTAATGTGAAGACTAGGAAATTGTTTCTGCAAACATTAACTCAGGAAAATCTCACCGGCTTTCACTATTCTTACACAAGTTATCCATCTTACATATCTGACTGATATAAAAACATAAATTAAATCACACTAAACATTATCCAAAAATAGTTAGTCTTAAATTGTTTTTGAATAATAAAATATCACAATGTAATGGTAGTGACTGAAAAACCAATAGTTGATAGGAAAAAGCAACAATAGATACTCTTTAAATAGTGGTCTGAAGATTTCTAATATGTGTTTATAATATCTATTTCTTGACTTTATAACAAACCGAATTCAGTAAAACTATCAATTAGTCCTACAATTCTCTTCTTCAGACGGATCAAAGTTTCACCTTGCAGGCCTTGCATTTTCATTGCTTGCATCGCTTCATCTAAACCAACATCCAAGTTACCCATAATCTCACCTGCTTCTTTAGAGTCCCTCATCAACATGTTGGACAACAGAAGGCACAGACCAAAAAGTAATTTTCCGTATCTTTTCATATCTGCATCTAACTGGTCTTTTGGGTACACGAAGTTAGCTTTTAAACCGAAGTTGGACAAGGAATTTTCTAATTCGGTGTGATAGTAGTCTAACCAGTTGTAGTAGTTCTTGGACCTGGTCTCATGGTCAGTGCAGTTGAAGATCATGTAGAGGATATCTACTGCAGGACTGTTGCTCTTTGAAGCTTGGTAGTCAATCATGATTGATTGCACCGAGTTATCTCCCTGAGGAAAAAATAAAACATAGATTAGCGACATGACTCTTGCAGATGCTTTTCTTGTGCAAATGCACATTGGAATTCAAAATATTATATGGCCTTAAAGTATATTCAAGATTTAACTCAATTTAGTTATTTATTTATTTATTTATTTATTTATTTAACACTTTACGCACACAGATATACAGAGGCGGACTTAATGCCTGAGGCATTTTCTACCAGTCAACCTTTGGGTGATGCAGAGAATAATACTAGTAGGTGCAAATTGTGAAAAAAAAAAACAGAAACGCGATTAATATTTAAATTAATACAAATATATATATATATAAACTATAAATACAATAAAATACTATAATATATACTCAAATTAATAAACTAATACACAACTATACTCAATTATTTTCATTCTTGAGGAAACATCTTTCAAATAATAACGTTTATATTCGGTTGTGACGATATTGATCGGTGACCATTTTTTATCTTCTTATCAATAACTAGCGTTATTGTTCTACCTCCGAAATACTGAAATAATCTTTAACGCAAAGTAATTACAGATTCAAAAAAGATACTTGCCTCGAATTTGAACATGACGTTATTCGTCCAAGCATCGCCTTGTTGAATAATTGAATATCTATTGTCATCCTTTGCTAACTTTGTTGCCAGCCGAAAAAGGTCAACTGCTTTATTTTTAACAATTTTTTTATGATCCTCGTCTTCAAGAATTGATATTATTTCATTTTCAAGATGATCCAAATGAAATGCAAAATCTGGCATCTGAGCCATCAGTGTCCAAGCATCAATTAGTTTTCCTTTGAACAGATCATAAGTATCTGGTTCTTTTTTCTTGAGCGCGTACGAAAGAGAATGAAGTACAGCAAAGTTCCTCAAAATGCTTTTAACACAATCATCGGACAGAGACTCGAATTTGTTCAACATAGAGAAACCCGATTCAACCAGGTCTTCTAAAATTATAATCTCATTTGGTGCTTCGTTCAAAGATCCGTAATATTTGGCGTATCTTAGTTGTTCTTCTTCTGGCACCCCTGCGTCTTTCTGAAGCTGTACTAACTTAGGTAATACCTCAGCATACATTGTGTGCTCGTTGTTGAACAAGGCATCAGTATTAGTAGTCTTACGAACGATTTCGACTCCAGATGCAACTTTCACAATCAGTTTTAAGCTTCCATTTTCACCTTCTACGTTGATCCTCTTTACGTTTGCTACGAAATTATCACCAGCCTGTCCTACAGGACTAAAAACCACTTTAGTAACTTGTAACTCTTGTTCTTGAATCACTTTATTAATGAACTCTAACTGGCGTTCATTTATATTTTCGAAAGCTCCTTCGAAATTATATTGTGCCATTTTTGCATGTAGGTACTAAATAAACAAATGTGAATGGTTTTTTATTTATACGGAGCAAACATGCTTGTGATACTAAGTACTAATTATTGTTGCACTATAATTTATAGACAATGTTTTTATCCATATCGGTGAGAACACTGTTGGTCGGGTGTATTAAGATAAGATAAATTTTATTTGTTAACGAAGTAGGCATTGACTGGCATTGGTTATCACTCAGGAAATTATCAAGTTTTAAAGATATTTTTTTTTTTTCAAAAACCGTAAATACTTCATGATTTACAATCAAAGATAATCTCGTCGGCTGGTTTTGTTGTAAGACTTATATTATTCAGAGTAATAACTATGTCTACCCCTTAATTGATGACAAACAATAGGTAGAGTTCAGCCATTTTACAAATGCAGACTTTAAAGGTGCTGCAGTAGCCCTATCGGTATCTCGTATTAGTTTTGCAAATTAATTTCCGTTTATGAACTAGTGGCTACTGGCAGTGGACTTTTGAACTGTCTCGATCACCCGATCACTATTATCACTATCTGTTAAGTCTGTATTGCAAAGTTTCCTGATTGTTGACAGCTTAGTCATGTAGCGCCGGTGACGAAAGGTGAAAGGCAAGTGAATTTTGCGCCGAAGCGGTTCTCTGCGCTCCAGTAAAGGATTTTGGAACGCGTTCGACAAAGTTGATAATGACGTGCTTATAACAAAATTTAGTAACAATTTGTTCACAACGTCGACGGTGCCGACGCTCTTTCGAGAACTACCACATGAGATTTGGCGTCAGACAGAGAAGTAATTTAGGACCGTTCTTTTTTATACTTGTGGTGGACGTTTTACCAGAACTATTCAAACAGAGTCCTTATTTACCTAGTTTTTTACACATTATAATACACACATACCTTAGCTGTACGCATTACGAATGTAATGCGTACAGCGTGTTCCATCTTCGACTACATCAGGTGAGATAGTGGTCAAACGCATGCCTACCAATAGGAAAAAAAAAAAGTTTTTTCGAGTTTTTGGCACACAGTAAGATGCAGTGTGATTTAGATTGAATCACTGAGTCATCATCTGCCTAGCCTTTTCCCAATTCTATTGGGGTCGGCTTCCAGTCAAATCGAATTTAGATGAATACCAGTATATTACGTGGAGCGGCTACCTACCAGACCTCCAAAACCCATTAACTAGGTAATACGGTACTTCATGGCAACACTGGAGTCAGATTTACTGGCTTCTGACTATCCGTAATGACTGCCAAAGATCTACAAATGACAGCTGGGACCAACGGTTTAACGTGCTTTCCGAGGTACGGAGGAAACTCGGTATGTTATGATGGTCTCTCATCCGAAGACCAACCTTGGCAAGCGTTGCTTAACCTTGAAGACCCATGCAGCTGTAAATATCTTACCACGAGCTCCTTTTGTATTTTTCATTTATCCGCGCACGCATCACCTGTCACCACAAGATACTTTTAAGGTGTTAACTTATAATATTCAGTTAAATATCATTTTCCCGACTGCAATAAAAAACAACATTTTTATTGCAGTCGGGGGACCTTTTAAAAAATGTTACAGAATACCTACTGTCCCCCCCTGTTTTTCAGTTTTAAATTTTATGGCGAATACTTGTTTTTAATTTTTTAGTTCATTTTTAGACATGGCAGGCGTGTTTTTATTTTTTTTAATTGTACCTATGTTTTTTGATTTTATAAAAAATATTGACAAAGATAAACGCATCAAAACTCGGGAGTGGGGCTCGTGACGTCAGAACGCACTAAATTTATACCACGGCGTGACGTATTGAGAATTTTATCTTCGTCAATTTTGGTTTACGTAACAAAAGAAAAAAACGGGTCAAGTCATCATCATCTGCCTAGCCTTTTCGCAACTATATTGGGGTCGGCTTCCATTCAAACCGGATTTAGCTGAATATCAGTATTTTACGCGGAGCGGCTACCTACCAGACCTCCACAACCCATTAACTGGGTAACACTGTACTTCATGGCAAGACTGGAGTCAGATTTACTGGCTTCTGACTATCCGTAACGACTGCCAAAGATCTACAAATGACAGCCGGGACCAATGGCTTAACGTGCTTTCCGAGGCACGGAGGAAACTCGCTATGTTAAGATGTTCACCCATCCACAGACCAACCTTGGCAAGCGTTGCTTAACCTTGAAGATCGACCCGTGCGACTGTTATTATCTAGCCACGAGCTCAAAAAAACGGGTCAAGTATTTTTTGATAATCCAATTGTTATAATATGAACTGCAACATTGCAGTATGCAAGCGAGCATGCAACATGCAGCGGGCATGGTTTCTGTCACGGCTCGGCTGGCTGACTGCCCAAATAACATTTTGGTGTCAGTTACAGGCATTTTTATGACTTTAAGTTAAGACAGGGTTATAATTTTCTCAGTTATAACTAAAGACGATATAGAGGAGATAAAAAACAAGTTTTAGCCCCAATCGCAGCACTAAAGCTTTAATGGACGATTTGAGAGTTATCATGGTGCCAGTAGCAGCAAGTATACTTAATACGTTATAGCTTTTACCTTTCTGTAACACCCAAGTCTTTATAAAAGTGTTCGCCGACTCCCTTTATCATTTATTGTTGTATAGTTATTACAATGAAGTGTTTTATACCACTTAAGGTGCTAAATAGACTATTACGGCAGACATAGGCTATAAAATAGAGTTTATCGAGAGTTTAGTAACACGAGAAACTAAAGGTGTCAAACAACTCCTCTATCTTGGTTTAACCTGTAATAAAAGGTTTATCTAAAGCTTATTGTGTTAGGCAGTACTCTTTTAAAGACGTTCTAAAGGTGTCAAACATCGCAAGTATGGGTCGTTTTTAACACTAACCTCACTTTTGTAAAGTTCGCCATTGTTTTGGTAACCTAACAATTAATATTATTTCGAGTTATTCAATATTTGACTACAATATACAAAATTTCTTACATTACTGAAGCGTTCCATGAATGCTACTTAATTTTACATACCACTGCTCAGGAAGCAGGAATGAATAATAATGTTAAGCTTGAGGTACCTATTTTATTATCATAACTTTTCATTTAAATCTTTAATAATCCTAGGCGCGTTAAAATTGAGATGAGAAACATGGTATACATTTACCGTGAAATCATAAGAGCAGTCATTTTTCACTTCACATACTTAAATAACTTAATATTCCATAATATTATTCTGCTGTGTTGAATAATGGATGACATAACACTTCCACTACGAACAGATTAAATTTAAGTAAGGTTACAGGCTTTTTCAATGTTGACGTGCGCTTTTCTACCATCTGTAGTGCTCACCAACGCGGTATTACAACGGTAATACCGGTTAAAGTAGTAGCTGGCGATGAATAAGCGCTCTTATGCAGCTTTAATATCTTTGTGACACCGTACTAAAGGCTTTCTATAACTTTTACCTGTAAAACTGTGGGCCTCTTTCGTGGTTATAAGTGAGTTAGTGCATGCTCTAACTCAGTTGCACAGGTATGCGTTAACACTTTTATATCTAATGGAACTAATATACAAGTCTTATATAGGTTTTTTTAACGCTTTAGTGTTAGTTGGGTGGCTTTGCCGGTCAGACTCAGCCGCGGCGGCGAGCGATATAACACCTGCTCCTCAGTTTGCGGGACGCCTCGCCCCTCCACGGCTACGCAGGCTTAAATATCACTCTAGGGATAGGGCAGACAAGACTACGTGGAGTCGGTATTACAGCGATTCGTTTCTGTCACATACTTTTGCAGTAAAACTTAGTGCTTAGTTAAGAAAATGTTTTAAAAAGGTTCAAAATGCTTAAAATTTTCGTTAGGTATATTAAACAGTAGATCTTTTGACCATGTTTATTTCGAAAATAATGAAATATCTTTGGATATTATAATATGTAACTAACTGAATATTATACTGATTGAATCTAAATCAGAATCTTAATTTTAGCAGTTTATTCGAAGTATTGATAATCGGAATGTCGTTTTTCGGACCGAAAACCCATCGGGCATTTGATTCTTCGGACGTATGATTATCGAAAACAAACAAAGCGCGTTTACGACTTTCGGTAAAATAAGTTTCGTGATTTTTAATAATAGACATTATAATTATTTTTAGATATAATGAAATTCGGACTTTTGAAAATCGGAATATCGAAATTCAGAATAAAACATTTCGGAGTATTTGGGTGTTCCCCTACGGAACAGCAGATTTCTTTATGCTGCTTGAGATTACATCCCATACTAAAAGTTATTCATAATAATAAGTACAAAAACTCCTTTCCGGATTTTGCGTTTAATTTGTGTAACATTGAAAAAAGGATCAAAGTACTCTTTTATTTTATCTTTAATAATTTATAACAGTTAAATAATTTATTTTATATTTTACAGTAAACCGAATTCAGTAAAACTGTCTATAAGTCCAATAATTCTTTTTTTGAGACGAACTATAGTTTCATCCGGCATGACATCCACTTTCATAGTTTCCATAACATCCTCTAGATCGGAACTCTTTATAGCTTCCAGAAACTTACTGGCCTCAACTGAATCCCTTGTCAAAATGTTAGCCAACATTATGGATTGGCCAAAAAGTAATTTACAAAATCTTTTCAAGTCTGCATCCAACTGGTCCCTGGGATATACAAAGTTGGCCTTCAGGCCAAAGTTTGATAAGGAATTGTCTAATTCTGTGTGGTAGTAGTCTAACCAGTTGAAGTAGTTCTTGGACCTGGTCTCATGGTCAGTGCAGTTGAAGATCATGTAGAGGAGATCGGCCACAGGACTATTGTTTTTTGACCCTTGGTAGTCAATCATGATTGATTGGACTAAATTGTCTCCCTGCAAATAAATTATATACACGTTAGTTCAAATATTTTAAAACAGGCTTTTAATCTATATACCTAAGCGAAATTTCATTAATTCATTTACTCACTGATTAGTCACGAAATCTTGAAAAATACTTGGCCTATTAAGATGAAATTTGGTACGGAGGTAGATTATGAGTAGAAGACGCACGCTAAGGAGTTTAGGAAACTCCACTGAAAATAGGGGGTAGAAGTTTGAATGAAAAATCATATTCCTTGGGCCAATAAATTTGAGCCTTGTTACAAGTTGGTCATAAAACTTTGCTATTTTTAGTTTTTTAGAGTTACCCCCAAAAGAGGGTGTTAAAAGTTTTAAGGAATCTCAACATTTCGACCGATGAAGTTAAAACAGCCTTGATAAATAAAGAGATGAGATGAAGTTTTAAGGTGAAATTGGTATACACAATCAAAAAGTGGAAAAATTAAATATATCCAGCACCCAAAGAGGCCCAACAGTTGCTCCGATCCTGTAGTCTGAGCAGCAAAACTGGCCGGGTTACTAATATAAATGTGTTAAAAACTACGCAATAAAGGGCGTAGAGAGGGAGTAACTCATATACCGTGCGAACGAAGTCACTGGGGATGTGCTAGTAAAATAAAAGTAATGAGTCATTTCAATTGGGTCAAGTGGATTTTCTAAATGGCCTCATTTCATACATCATCATACCAGCTCCAATGTATCAAATGATTGCATTGTCTCTGAAGTTACATCGTATCATCATCTGCCTAGCCTTTTCCTAATAACATTGGGGGCGGCTTCCAGTCAAACCGGATTCAGCTGAATTCCAGTATTTTGTTTACATTTGTAGTTACATCTAAGTTTTAGTTTAGTTATTTTTAACGAGACACATGAATAATGGTAATTAATAAACAGCTTGTAAATATTAATAAATTTACAAGTTACATGGATTCGATTCCTATCTGACTGATAAGCGGTCGTATAAGACCAGACGAAAGAAGCCAGATATACGGTCGCTTCATACACAAATCTGGCACCTACTGAACTATATCTATCCGGTCAGATTGGAAGCCGACTCAAACATGATTGGAAAAACTGTATTCTAGAAGTGCGTTGTCATATTTCAGGGTTAGGATCTGTATCTGATATAAAGCGTAGAAACTTAAGCAAAAATAAAAATTATAGTCAAAAACCAGATTGCGTTAAACGACTAAAAAGTTCCAAAGAAATCTATTTTCAAGCATTCTGATGCAGTTAGTCACAGCTAGTGGCATCTAATGTGTAGTTAAACTAAAATAATTACCACCAACTGCACGATACTGTTTCAAAAGTGATTTCATTTGAACTTTTTAGCATTTTTGGGATCGTATATTTGCTATGGTTTTCTAACTGTATATCAGCAACAGATATGTGACTACACACTTCTTTAATTTCTGTGTCATGTATACAGATTTAGTAGCGCAGTTAATAGCCTCCATAGATAGTAAAGTATCAGAATTTAGAGGTAGTACTAATAACTAATATATGTAAATTACGAATATGTACATACATTCTCAGAAAAGATAAGTAGATAAATTATGTACGGACACACACACACGCAGCACTATTCATGAGTCATGTCCCATGTGAAAGCCTGACGGTCATTCTGAAAAATATTCGTCATGGTAGTTCTGGATACAAAAAAGACGAAGAGGCTTTATGTGTCTGGGTTTGTTTCAAACAAAATTTATCAGTTTCTCTAAAATCCGCCCAAGTCAAGAATTGCTTTGTTTCAAAGCTCATATTAATTATGAATAAACTCACCACGAATTTGAACATTATATTGTTCGTCCAGGCATCGCCTTGTTGAATAACCGAATATCTATTGTCAGCGGTCTTTGAAAACTTCGTTGCAAGTTTAAACATATTCAAAACTTTGTTTCTTATAATACTTTTGTGAACTTCATCGTCGAATACTGATAGTATTTCATCGTCAAATCGTTGCATGTGAGCCATCATTTCTTGATTCTCAGCAATAACAATCCATACATCTATCAATTTATTTTTGAAGTCATCAAACGTTTCTGGTTCTTTTTTCTTTAATGCGTAAGAGAGAGAATGGAGGGCAGCAAAGTTCTTCAAGATGCTTTTTACACAATCATCAGAGAGAGACTCAAACTTGTTCAATATAGTAAAATCTAATTCAGCCAAGTCTTCTAAAATTATAATCTCGTTTGGTGCTTCATTTAAAGAACCATAACATTTTGCGTATCTTAGTTGTTCCTCTTCTGGTACTCCAGCGTCTTTCTGTAGCTGCACCAACTTAGGTAAAACCTCAGTATACATTGTATGCTCGTTTTTAAATGCAATATCTGTGTTCGTAGTTTTACGCACCATTTCATATGCAGATGCAATTTTGATAACCATTTTCAAGCTTCCGTTTTCACCTTCTATGTTGATCCTCTTAACATTTGCCATAAAATTATCACCAGCCTTTCCAACAGGACTGAAAACCACTTTTTGAACTTTCAGGTCTTGTTCTTGAATTACTTTATTAATGAACTCCAATTGGCGATCATTTATATTTTCGAAATCACCTTCAAAATTGTGTTGTGCCATGATTGCGCGTAATGGGTACTAACTCAAAATATTTGACTGTCTTAATTTATAGAAAATATTTTATCTATATTGAGGCAGCATTGTCGATGGTTTGTGTTAAAGATTAGATAATGTATTTGATATTCGGTAATGCTGATGTAAAATGGTATTGGTATTACTGAAGCAGAAATTATGATGAAAATTAAACCATATATACGGTATACGTATAGTCTATATGGTAGCATGAAACATAAACAACTAGAAGACGTAGCACGGTGACGACCTGGTGACGGCAAATAAAGCATTATTTTACAACATTATCATGCCAGGTTAAAACTTTGTAGCATCAATAGACTTTTGTCTGATTTAAACCGCCGAAGGAGGGATCGGCTTGATGAAACTATAGGGTTTCTAGGATGTTTTACTATGGAACCCTAAACAGAATGACATTCTTCATGATGCGCTTGGTGGTAAACCTTGAATCGCACTTTTTTGGTCACGGCATTCATAAAGAAAATTACGGAAAAAATACCAACTTATTTTTTTACACCTTGACGTGTAGGTATATGTACAATGATAAAACATTGTCCACATTTTATTAATGAGCCGATTACTTTTATATTTTGAATTGATAAACGTATCTATTAAATTCATATAAAAGATGTGACGCATAATTATAAATTTTGAATTAGTCATTTCAGTATCAGGCCGCTTGACCCTTTCAAGGTTGGAAAAACCATTCATTTTCTGTCGGTAACAAAATAGCCGTACCAGTTTCAACTGTTTTTTTTATATTCTATCTATCTACTAGAGTTTGGTTTTCGCACTTAGTCCTGTTGTTGGACCATTGTGCGTGAGCCATGGCGACCGTCATTACAACCAGTCAACCTCCCTCCAGAAGCAGATCAGTCCCCTCAGTGTGTTCAGGATATCTGTAAGCAAATTGGTGTCCCTATTGTTTGCTTTCGTATTTCGGCGGCGGCAGCTGTGCGCTCAGGTAGCATGTACGATACCGTTTCCTCCTCCTCCATAAATGCATAGAGAACTGTCCGTTATATCTATCGTGTAGAAATGTTTTTACAATGAGCAGTGCCCGGTGCTGGTCCTTGCTACCATTCGTAGGCTGCCCCTATCCAGTCACAAAAGGCGCCTGATTAGTTTTGTGTCTAGGGATGGCATAGTCTCTGGACTGCCTGCAGCTTTTATTTTAACTGTTTCAAGCGTGGAAAAACTGTTTAGTAATAAAGAAATAATCAGAAATTATAAAAAAAGAAATGACTCAGATTCTACTAGCAACACATTAAATGACAGTTCTATGTGCAGCTATTATCAAAAACTTATCCGAATCTTATTAATATATTTATCGAATTTTAGATAATGTAATCGACGACTGATTGGGTAACCGGCCACGTGAGAAAAACATGTAGCACAATTAAAAATTGATAAAGTGCCCAAATAACATTTTGGTGTCAGTTACAGGCTTTTTTATGACTTTAAGTAATATAACAGGGTTATAATTATCTCAGTTATAATTAAACTACTAAAGGCGATATAGAGGAGTAAACAAATAAGTTTTAGCCCCCATCGCAGCACTAAAGCTTTAATAAAAAAAAAATATACAACGTTGATACGACAGAGGGGCTTTCCTTTAAACTGCCTATACTAGGTACCATTTTCAAGCTCTGTACCAAAAATAAATTAATTAGGAGCAGTAGTTTAGTCGCAAATGATTTTTAAAGTTTTTGCACGGTTTGAACATGATGTATCTTTTCTAACAGCTGAATATCGTCTAAGCATAGGTCATGCACCTTACAACGATAAATCTACGATGCGTTGTTGCCGCTCTGACGCATGTCGAAGGACATTCACTAAAAATTGGCAATGCAAACAAGGAAGCAATCAATACACACACACTTGCACTTTCACTACGAAAGCGACTAACATAAAGCGAGCGAAAGAAATAGAGATAGGTCAGTTTGTTGCATCCTTGTTTTTTGCGATCGGTAAGTCCCTCAGCAGTGCGCCGACGCTTGTTTTTCGGAACGTACGTTCTGTGGAATTCGCGCGCAAACAATTGTAATTTTATTTTGTTATTGTGAGAGGACACGTAACTTGGGATTATTATTATTTAGTAATAGTGTTTTTTTTTGTGATTGACTGTTTTTTATGGTGATAGGACACGTAACTTGGGATTATTATTATTTAGTATTAGTATCTCCGGACCTCACTCCCATGAATTTCTTTTTGTGGTATTACATTAAGGGTGAAGTGTATGCCTCAGAGGTAAATACAATTGATTAGTTAAAAAATAGGATTATTTTAGCATTTCACAAATTAAAGTGCTTAGCGACGGACAGTGATCTAATTAGAAAAATAAATAACAATATTCTCCGTCGGTATAATTTGTGCATCAATGTGAATGGAGGACACATCGAAAATTTAAAAATTTAGTGTTTGTTTTTGTGCGCGTACTTCGAAACGTTACCTAACATAAAAGCCAGTGCGAGCGGAGGCCTAAGTCGCCGGCCGCCAACCCGGCCCGGCCCCCGCCGAGCACACGAGATACCGTACACCGCGCTCCGGCGCGCGCGCGACGTTGCCGCTTTGTTACCTAGCGGTATCTAAGGTCAGTGTCATTTTTTTACAAAGGGTGGTTGCGTTTTATTCGGATTTGCAAGCTATTTAGTTTGTTTGAAAAAAATATTTTCTCATTTATGGCGATTTTTGTTTTTGTACCGTATCGAATTAATACTGAACACGTATAGTATACGTAGTTTAATTTAATGCCCCTCTGTCGTATCAACTCTGTATAAAAATAAAAAAATAAAAATCGTTTATTTTCAAGCGTCGAAGGCCCATAGCGTGTTAGTATTACCAAACAAACTTAAAAACTATGTTTTTAGTAACACAGATGCTATCGAATACGAATAAGACTCATGTGTGAGTACAAAAAAGACAGCCTCCACTAACATACAGGCAGATTCATCAAGTCCCATGTCTGACATGTAGCTTGATAAACCTATCCAATCTATATATATATATATATCTGTCTTAATGGACGACGTAATGCTGCTTTGAGAATTGGCTCCTTTTGGCGGAAAATAGACACCTTGCAGCAGACTATAAGTTTCCACTTTCCTACTTGCTTTCCGGTATGGTCATTCTGGCTCATTGACCCCCTGGTCAAAACCAAAATATGCCAGGGGAGCTATAGGTATTGCAGAAGTCAAATGCCATTAAGGTACTTGTCTCACCACGACGAGGAAGCGATTAGTTATAGACTATTTTCTCGCTGAGAGAAAGAGACACATATATTTAAAGTCGATAGCTGGCTGTTCACACGGCCGTCTTACCACTAGTTTGTCGTAGCGACAAGAGGTATCAAAGATAATGCTCGCTCAGCTACATTCACTCAAAATTCACGCCTAGAGATGGATTAGTGGTAATTTCTACCTATAGTGTGGATCTGAGTGTTAGCTCAAGTAATTATGAATTCAGCGCTTCATAGCGCGTGCAGGTTTGCGCAGGAATGTATCTCTCGGCCGGCCGGAGTGAGTGGTGCAAGTAATCGCCCGTCACACAAGACCACTTGCTTATAGTCGAGTGATTAAACTATCGGAACTACACACTCGCTTCATGCTGCTCGCCAACACGTATCTAGTTTCTAGCTTTACCCGTTTTGCGCTGATTGTAAACAGTGAGACAAGTGCCTTAAGGGGCAGTTTAAAGAACGCAGTGTAGTATCGGTATCAGTAAAAGTCTGACAGTCCCACCTAAAGGCGGTGAATGTCCACGTAAATGCCAGAAGAAAGTGTTGTGTATTTATTAAGTTAGGTACGTGACGTTCAGTTGACGTGTTCGCCCTAAAAGTAAAGAAAAGAGGAATTGTTTAAAGCTGCAACCTAAAGGTATAGTGTGATGTTGAAAGAACCGTCATAATTTTATGTAAATAATATATTACCTACAAATAACTTTCATTAATTTTACAATAAGCCAAATTCAGTAAAACTATCGATTAGTCCTAAAACTCTCTTTTTGAAACGAACCATAGTTTCGTCTGCCATGTCTTCCATTTTCATGGATTCCAAAACATCGCTAAGATCAGACTTCTTCCCAGCTTCCTTAAACTTACTGGCCTCCTTTGAATCTCTCATCAAAAGATTAGCTAACATGATTGACAAACCAAAAAGGAATGGTCCGTATTTTTTCATGTCTGCATCCAATTGATGTCTAGGGTATACACTATTGGCTTTTAGGCCAAAGTTTGATAAAGAATTGTCTAACTCGGAGTGATAGTAGTCTAACCAGCTGTAGAAGTTCTTAGTCCTGGTCTCATGGTCAGTGCAGTTAAAGATCATATAGAAAAGGTCAATCACAGGACTATTGTTCTTCGATGCTTGGTAATCGATCATGATTGATTGTACTGAGTCGTCTCTCTAGAAGCAAAAATTAAATATGTTACAAGTGCAATAATTTTAGTCAGTAGAAATAGAGTAGAAAAAGCACAATTGCTGGATATTAGTCTCCTTGAAGCATCATATCGATTGATTCTCGCCTTACTTCATGAAACATGAAAGAAAAAACATACAAAGACATAGATAAAAAAAAACACGCATGCACTCACCACTTTGAACATAATGTTATTCGTCCAAGCATCGCCTTGTTGAATAACCGAATATTTATTATCCGTCTCTTTCGAAAACTTTACGGCAAGTTTGAAGATATCCAATATTTTATTTTTAATCAAACTTTTATGAGCTTCGTCATCAAATACTGCTATAATTTCATCTTGAAATGTTCGCATATGAGACATCATTTCTTGATTATCGGCCAAAATTACCCATATATCTATCAATTTACTTTTAAAGAGGTCATAAGTTTCTGGTTCTTTTTTCTTTAAAGCAAATGAAAGAGAATGGAGAATAGCGAAGTTTTTTAAAATGCTTCTAACACAATCATCAGATAATGACTCAAATTTGTTCAACATAACGAAATCTGATTCTCTCAAATCTTCTAAAATTACAACCTCGTTAGGTGCTTCATTTAGAGAACCATAACATTTAGCGTATCTTAGCTGTTCCCCTTCTGGTACTCCTGCGTCTTTCTGTAATTGCACTAACTTGGGTAGAACCTCCGAATACATTGTGTTTTCGTTGTTAAACATAATTTCTGTGTTTGTCATCATTCGGACCATCTCGTACGCAGATAAGATTTTGACAATAATTTTCAAGCTTCCATTTTTACCTTCTATATTAATCCTCTTGACGTTTGCCACGAAATTATCACCAGCTTCTCCAACTGGACTGAAGACCACTTTCGTAACTTGTAAGTCTTGTTCTTGAATCACTTTATTAATGAACTCCAGTTGGCGTTCATTAATATTTTCGATATCTCCTTCAAAGTTGTATTGCGCCATGATTGTTTGAGCTACTAAGAACTAAATAAAAAGTTTGATTGTTTGTTTAAATTTATACAGAGCATTTTTATCAGTATCTATTATTGATTGTATTTATTTCAGATTAGATATGGTTTGTATTTTTTTAAACCAGCTGGGATTAATTATTATCTTAACACCCATTTTGCAGACACCCACGTGATCAAGAATTATGTGCGTTAACATTTGGAGTGTCATGATGACATTGTAGGTACTTAAATTGATACTTGTTTGCCGGTTCTCATAATGGCAACAAATCGATTTAATTGATTTATCTATATCTTAATTCATCGATTTATTTTTTTAACGGACCTGACCACGTGAGAAAAACATGTTTAATACCTAACTATAAAATTGTTAATTAAAAGTGATAAAAAGTTGATTGATTTAAAATCATAAAAAATCGTACCTGCGTTTTACGTGATGTCGGATTATTGAATAATTGTATATATATAATACAACTAGGCTACCGGCTTTAGACAACGGCAACATGCCACTCTGAAGTAAATTTTCTACCTCTTTAATTTCGTTACCCAAAAGTGGCTTCTGTTTTTTTACGTTACACGTTAAAACTGTATCGTGTGATATATTAAATTAGGCTTATCGTGTATTATTTTAATAAAGTTGATGAAATATGATAATTTTCCCTCGTTTTCCCAAAAACTACTGAGCATCAAAATTTTGAGAAAACGGTTCATATTATAAAGTAAAGTAAAGTAAAATTATATATTTCTCAGTATATGGTATATTGAGATCTTACATTAACGTCGTTTCACATATACTACCATTGCTGGTGTAGAAATATTAAATATAAGAGGAATATTCCATGCAAATCTAAAACTATTCAACATTATAAGATTATTATATGAAAGTTCATGAAATTTAAGTGATAAATTGACTGATAAAGATATATTCATATATTATAGGTATACCAAAAAAATAAAATGTCGAAAATATAAAATAATGTCAAAAAGCATATTGTCAAAATCAATATTACAATGTCAGGTTAAAAATTACAGTGTACAAATTAAAATGTCAAAAATAAAATTACACAAATAAAATTACATATCAAAGAATTCATAATAATGTCAAAGTGCTAATGTCATTAATAAAATTACCTACTTAAACTTATTAATTGGTAACATTCTCAGACCAAGTGGTAATTTAAAAACACGGATGGGATTAATCAAATAAGTTCTTCACGCAATCGTTATTTACTAAATAAGTCTCTTTAAAGTCACTAACACACAATAAGTCCAGTACTAGGTAACACTTGCAGAAATAAATGGAAGGATGGACTTACCCATCTTTCATTATAAATTTTAATGGTTATACAACTGGCATTTCTACTGTATAAACGCCATCTCTGAGCGGGTACTAATAATTTTCCACCTTTTTTTTAAGTCTTTCGGAGGCTCGCTTAATTAATAAAAATAGTATAAGTCTGACTTAAAGGTTATAACTTTAGAAAAGAAACGGCTTTCAATTATCCCCGTCCCAATATTCTTGATTTTCGTTAAATTGTCGTAAACACACTTACAGCGTATGAAAGCCTAGTAGATATTAGATAGTAATTAAAGAGAAAACCGGACGAAGAGAGCAAAATCTTTATCAAAAGATTACGCCCACGCCAGGAGGGATGCTCAAAAATCGCGAAATCCAGCCGAAATTTATTGATTTTGTGAAACAAACAACATATTTTTAACTGTCATCATGATAGTACGATTGCTTTAGGTCCGGAGTAGGGAAGTAGGTATTAAGATATAAAGTCCTAATTCATAATTCATTCAGTATAAAATTATCAATATCTATCTTATCACAAATACTAACAATCAACAAACCTAAATTAAGATAAAATACTCCGTATAAATAAAAAGCCATTCATGTTTTTTATTTAGTACCTACATGCAAACATGGCGCAATTCAATTTTGAAGGAGATTTCGAGAATTTAAATGAACGCCAATTGGAGTTCATTAATAAAGTAATTCAAGAACAAGATTTACAAGCTAGTAAAGTGTCATTTAGTCCAGTTGGACAAGCTGGTGATAACTTCGTGGCAGACGTCAAAAGGATAAACATAGAAGGTAAAAATGGGAGCTTGAAAATGATTGTCAAAATCGCACCAGCATTCGAGATGGCTCGTAAGATGACAAATACTGAAATCATGTTTAACAACGAGCATACAATGTATAATGTGGTATTACCTAAACTAGTGCAGCTACAGAAAGACGCAGGAGTACCAGAAAAAGAACAACTGAAATACGCCAAATGTTATGGATCTCTGATGGAAGCACCTTACGAGGTTGTGATTTTAGAAGACCTGAATGAATCAGGTTTTACTATATTAAACAAGTTTGAATCTCTGTCTCATGAATGTGTCAAAAGTATCTTGAAAAACTTTGCTTTGCTCCATTCACTTTCTTTTGTGTTAAAAAAAAAAGAACCGGATACTTATGATCTCTTCAAAAGTAAATTGACTAATATATTCGTAGTCATGGCAGACAATCAAGAAATGATGTCACATATATCAAAATTTGAGAATGAAATTCTATCAGTTTTTGATGACGAAGCTCATACAAAAATCATAAAAAATAAGTTACAGAATATTTTTAAACTGGCAGTAAATTTATCGAACACTCCGGACAAGTATACGATTATTCAACAAGGCGATGCTTGGACAAACAATATTATGTTTAAATTCGCGGTAAGTTTTTTGAAAATATTCCTACAGTAAAAGTTCTATCAGGATTAAGTGTAGCTTATGCTCTAATAGATATCAGGGTCTACTTTTGTTTCTAATATTGAAAATTCTTATAACCGTTTAGGTGTGTTGTGGTAAACTGGGCCAGCTATTATGATTATAAGAGTGCGACACTAACGGTTAAAATAACATAAAAATAATAGTTACAAATTCCATTTATGGCACTCGTCTTACCGCCGGCAAGGAAGCGAGTTGCTATCCACTATTTACTCGCTGAGAAAAGGGACAAAAGAAACAGATCTCGTGTGAGTAAACGTGACCCATACATTCATAGTCGATAGCTGTCTTTTCACACTGCCAGCGAGCGGATCTCTGGTTGATTGCAGCGACCAGATCTATCAAAGATTGTACTCGCTGAGCGACACTCGCTCGGCGATGCTCGCATGGCGGTCAGAACTAACTAAATAGCGGTTATTTCTACATATAGTGAGAGCCGGAGCGAGTATTGTGAGTAAAAGCCCGTTGTACAAAAGCACTCGCTGAAAGCCTAACGTCAAATTTATCGAAACTTTTCACTCGTTAATTGCTGCTCACCAACTCGTTTCGAGTTTGAAGCTTTACTCGCTATCCGCTGATCGCCGGCGGTGAGACAAGTGCCTAAGTCAGAATATCTGTGCGAGATGATCATAACATTATCACTTATTCATAATAACTATGTTTTATTCTGCTTTCAGGGGGATGGCTTAGTACAATCAATCATGATTGACTACCAGATTTCAAAGGCCAGTAACCCTGTGGTCGATCTCCTCTACATGATCTTCAACTGCACTGACCATGAGACCAGGATTAAGTACTACTACAACTGGTTAGACTACTATTACATAGAATTGGACAAATCCTTGTCCAACTTTGGCATGACCGCCAATTTCGTATATCCTAGAGACCAGGTAGATGCAGACTTGAAGAGATATGGCAATTTTATTTTTGGTCAATCCTTGATGTTAGCTAATGTTCTGATGAGAGATTCAAAGGAGGCCAGCAAATTTATGGAATCCAGGAAGAAGTCTGGTCTAAGTGACGTGTTCGATGCAATGAGAATGGAAGACATGCATGATAATACCATGGTTCGTTTTAAGAAGAGGGTGGTAGGACTTATTGATAGTTTTACTGAATTTGGTTTATTTTCAAATTAAATGTTGCCGCTTATTTTAATTGTATGGTCTTTATCGTGGGGTCGTTCGCTTCTAGATAACTGTTCAAGTCTTCGCGTGCTCTATCTTCGACCACATCATCGCTTCAGGTGAGATAGTGGTCAAACGCGTGCCTAACAATAGTAAAAAAAATAATTTGAAGTCAATATACGTTTGTAAGAAAATTAAGCAATCGTTGATGTTGTAAAATAATGAAATGTGTTGTTTTGTATAATTTATTTTATTTTTTTTTGTTTTTACGATTTAGATTTTTAATCAAGTAAAATATTAATATGTGGTTGTGTACTTTTTGCTGTGCCCTAACATGGGCTTAACCTTTGTTAACATTTTGTTTTATTGTGGAACATAAAATAAACGAAAATGAATATGAAATATTTTTTTTAATCTCTCAATAAAGTATGGATATCATAAACAAATGAAATGCAACTGAAATTGACCATGTGAAAAGCCAACAATACACATGGAAAAATATCTATAAAAGTAATCCAATAATAATCAAACAAATTCTGCATAAACTAACGAATAGAAATATAGAGCAAGCCTTCCCTTTTCCTAAAAGCAACTCAATACGTTTTGTCAATATTTACAGCCTCCTCTAAATAAAAGTACCCATGGTCGTTTTCCGTGACGATAAATATAGTTATTTTATTTCATACCTGTGTCGACTGTAATCCTGAAAAAGACCGGGGGCTGTCCCGAGAGTGGGCCCAAATCATATTTGGGGGAATTCTGCTGGGAATTGCTTGCTTATCCTGTATTTTTTGCTGAATCTGCTGTATTCATGTTATAGGTGGCATGAGCTTACTATCTTTATTAGTAGTAGGTAGGGAAAGAAAGTTTTTTTGTAATATGTTGTATACTTAAAGAAGTAAAAGCATTCAAATAAACAGCTGTTCTGATCCTTTGTTCTGAGGTGAAATTCTTATATTTTTAAGGAGTGCTCGCAGTCGTAAACTGTCGGGGATATCTCTAATTTGTCTACATTTTGATTAGTTTTTGACAATGATTGTCACTATGATAATATTGCGACTTAGGCACTTGTCTCACCGCCGCGCCGGCGAGGAAGCGATTAGCTATCGACTTTTTACTCGCTGAAAAAAGGGACAAATTACGTGTAAGTAAAAGAGACACATACACTGATAGTCGATTGCTGGCTGTTCACACTGCCGGCGAGCCGGCTCTTACTCGCAGCGACAAGAGCTATAGCGACTGAGCGTGTGACGCTGAGCGAGTACAATCTTGGGTCGCTTGGCGGTCACAACTAAGGTTGCCACTCTCTTTTTGTGTAAATAAAGTACATTGGTTATTAAAGAGGAAGAAATAAACGTCAAAATAAAGTACGATTTATTTTACTTCTTTATTTTGCTTAAAAACATGTTTTTCCTTACTTTTAACTCTGCCTGCGTCTGTGTTTCTAATAGCTTACAACCCTAATCTCTTCAAAGTCGTAGTGAACAGGCTTCTTCTGTTTAGGCTCGCTCCATCGTAGACTTTGTCTCTGTCATCTCTGACAGAGACTAGAGTCAAGAGCAAACCCATTACAAATAAAAAATAAAAAAATCATTTATATCAGTTTTGGGGTTCTGCACCCAAGTGAACCCTATTACTAAGCCTCCAGTGTCCTTCTGTCCGTTTATCTGTCAGTCAGAGGAAAATCCATTGGCAGTTAAAAAGAAAAGAATAATACCAATGTCATCTGTCATCAACTGAAAAAAGTATTTATTTACATATATAGACTAAAAACTTTTGTTTATTTTTCACTTATTAGTGGGGTGGTGGTGATGTGGTCGCCACAACTAAATTGTCATTCACATGTGCGTACCCCTTGACGGCGTACCGACGCGGCGGCGGCGGCGTGATGTTAAGATATGAACTGGTGTAAACAATAGAGAGACATGAAATTTCAGCAATCCCGGTCCATTTGTTATGATTTATTGAGGAGTTCTGTTGCCTATCTCCGAAGTTCTTTGTCGCATCTTCACCAAGTTATAATGGGACCAGTGCGAGAAAGTACTCTTCCAAAAACTACCAAAATCACTTCAAGTGTGCAAACAAAAGTTGAAGAGTTCCCTCTATTTCTCCAGGATGCCATCATCAGATCCTGACCTGATGATCATGGGACCACCTGAAAAGTCTACCCTCTTAAACAAATAAGATTTTTTCCACTCAGTTAAGGCATCTTCGAGTAATCGGGGAACATAAAAAAATAAAAAACCGGACATGTGCGAATCGAACATATTGTGTATTTCTATTGCCGCTATTACAATAAAATAAAAGTTAAGGTTCATGGTATGGAACCCTTTGTGTGCAAGTGCACATAAAAATACCCAATATGTGAAAATTTCAACTCTCTATCTGTTACGGTTCTTGAGATACAGCCCGCTGACAGACAGACGGACGGACGGACGGTTTGATTAACCCTATAAATAAGCCTACTTTGGGTACGGAACCCTAAAAAGGTACCAACGAATTGAGAACCCTCCTTTTTGAAGTCGGTTGACAAGTTGTGTTCATCACACTCAACTATTGAAACTTTTCACTCGCTACTCGCTGATCGCCAAGTATTTCAAGTTTGAAGCTTTACTCGCTACTCGCTGATCGCCAGCGTTCAGACAAATGCCTTAGGTTTAAACATTTTTAAGTTTGTTGTTCTAACTACAATTCGCAGTCGCGTGTCAGTCTCAAACTCTCAGGAAAACGTCCAAGTGCGAGTCGGACTCGCTCTTCGGGTTCCTTATCATAAACCTTAATTGTTTGTATTTGTTATTATAGTGGCAATACAAATACAAAATACAAAATATTTTATTGGAACAAGAAACAATTTTACACAAGATTGTGTTCGTTAACAACCGCATTAGTATAGGAATACTGTGTCGCTGTCGTTAGCGCCCACCTCCAAGAGGGAGACGACAGCGTTCCAGGCATTAAAATCTATAAACAAAAAGAAATTATAGCGGCAAGAGAAATACACAAGCTGTGAAAATTTCAACTATCTAACTATTACGGTTCTTGAGATACAGTCCGCTGACAGACAGACGTTCGGACGAATGGATGAATGGACAGCGGAGGATTAGTACTAGGGTACCGTTGGTTGCACTTTGGGTACGGAACCCTAAAAAGCCTCAATTTCCCTACACTTTTGACAGATCGCGACTGGTACGCGAATGCGAAAGTTACTTAAAAATAAGTGATAATTAATAGGAAATAATCATAAATTCAAATACCGGTAAACTGTAGACACGCAATGTGTTGATTTTCAAAATTAATTTGCGATTATCATGGGAGTCATCAAAGTACCATCGTCAGGAGCCAAGATCCAAGGGTCATTCCATGGCAGAAAAGTTATTTTCAGCATTTTCCAACTTACCTTCTGCTATTCCATAATATTATTTAACAATCTTCTACAAAATATTATGGTTCTAATATAGAACAAAAACTATGAGATGGTTGGACTATAATCGGATACTACGCCCTAGAGTCCAATGCGTTGTCCGATCGACAAACTTAACTTTACCTTTCAAAAACTAATAGCCAAGCTAATATGTATCGTATGACGAAGTGGTAAGATGTAGTTCATAGTGTAACAACAGAAGATGTATCTTATGTTTTGTGTGATGAAGGTGCATCGCACATATAAAAGGTATCGTAAAAGTAGGGTGACCATATCTTCGATTTAGTTCAAATTCTTATAGAATGCTAGGACATGGTTGGCGCAATGGTCGGGCGATTGACTGCTGGGCTGGGTGTCGCGGGTTCAAATCCCGCACAGAAAAAATATTTCGATGGCCTCCAGATAGTTATTCTGGGCCTGGCCGTTAGTGTATGCGAATTTATATGTTTTTTGAAAATTCCTAGTGTGGGCAACATTTTGTTTTAAATAAAATAAATAGAAAATGCAAAGAGCATTAGGAGGAATACGAATTGGTTTTAGCCATTAAGAGCCTGAAACTCCCTTTCAGTCCGAAGGAGTTATTTGATAGTTTTACATCCTTAAAAAAGGAGGGGGGGTACTCATGCACACGAATACCTATTTATATTTCATTTCAACGGCTATTATGTCAGAGTTGGTAGCGGTTGTTAATTTTTGCGAGTAATTTCACAACTTCCTATTCATATTTATTTTCATACAAGGTACGAAAGATGTAAAAAAAGAGTCTTACAGGTAAGAAACGTTGTAGACCCTGTGAGGGCACAACGGAAGGTATTGTTATAATATAACTACATAATTATTATAATCACCATATATAATGTAATTCGTAGAGACTAATAATTAAAAACTAGTTTTACAATTCGCACTAAGCGTTTCCAAACGTCTTTTATAATGCGCACAGTAAAGGAGTAGAACTCTCTGCCTGTATCTATGTTTCCAAAAGCTTAAAACCCTAATCTCTTCAAAATTATAGTGAATAGTCTCCTTCTGGGTAAGCTCGCTCCATCGTAGACTTTGTCTCTGTCATCTCTGACATAGACTAGAGTCAAGAGCAAACCCATTACAAATAAACAAAAAAAAACTATTTGCTTAAACGCTAATAACAATAACAATCATTATCCGCCTCTGTACATATGTGTGTGTAAATATTAAATTAATAAATAATACTATATTGGGTCAGGTGTTTTCTTAAAAAACATACTATTTTACATGAGACAAAGTTGTATTCAGGTACTCAAACTATTAGAAACACTTATTTAATAAGAGATCACTGTCTTAAGAATATTAAAAATCATTAACAACGAGATCAGTTTTACGTGTATCACAATTAGAGGCAATTTACACACTCAGTAGATAAAATCTATAGTGTTATATTAATGTTCTTGATATATAACTAGACAATTAAAATGTTTAAGTAACTAAGCAACAAAATATAAAACATACTGCTTTCCCGCGCAACTTCGTCTGCGTCACAATTTTCATTACTGCTCCGCTCCTATTGTTCTTAGCGTGATGATATCCATATAGCCTTCCTCGATAAATGGGCTATCTAACACTGAAAAAAAAATTCAGATCTGACCAGCAGCTCCTGAGATTAGCGCGTTCAAGCAAACAAACAAACTCTTCAGATTTATATATAATATTAGTACTAGTTGACTCGCGCAACTTCGTCTGCGCCACAATTTTCATTACTGCTCCGCTCTTATTGGTCTTAGCGTGATAACATATAGCCTATAGCCTTCCTCGATAAATGAGCTGTCTAACACTGAAATAATTTTTCAAATCGGACCAGTAGTTCCTGAGATTAGCGTGTTCAAGCAAACAAACAAACTCTTCAGCTTTATATATTAGTATAGATGAAGAGACATTATTACACCAAGAAGTGGCCATGGACACTCTACACAAGACTATTTGAGTTACGTCTTTTCAGGCATTATGTTCACTAGTACAGTTGTTCGGGGAACAGTGTTGACCTATAAAATATGCCAGACTTACAACGTTTATGGATACCCAACTAACATTACTTTTAGCTTAATGGTATAGGTACAAAGCATAAAGGTGTATTTGGAGAAGTTTCATATATTTTGAATGAGCTTTTATCGTATATCTCCATGTACTTTGGTTATTGTATATTTTGATTAGTTAAGCATAATAAGAATACATAATAGGGTATTTTACTACAAAAAATCTAATTAGTCCGTCTGATAGATTTTTTAAAAATATTGGACACGACACGTTGGAAACAATTATTACGTCATCTGGCTTGGTAAATTTCGTACAATTTTACCAAGCCAGATGACGTCACGTGTGTCTTCAACTCGCTGTATCCTCTTTATTTTTTTTTTGCGTGGAAAAAGAAAAAATACGTGTCCAATATTTTTTTTAAATCTATCAGACGGACTAATTAGATTTTTTTAGTAAAATACCCCATTATGTGTTTATATAATGTGGTAAAAATTATGTAAGTTACACGTTTTGAACTTGTAAAGTATGATTTAAAAGAGTTCCCGTGGAGTTTATTTCCACGTTCTTCTCCATATAGAACTACGCTTTGGAACGTGCAACAAAATTTATGTTTTTGACAAATCAAAAGTGTTGTATATTGTTTATTTGAAATAATTACTTAGTTTTTGAGTTAACGACAAGAAGAGACCTTCAGTATCGTCAGAATACGGCACAATAATTATATGACATGTATACAATATGTACTGGCTTGCAGCCGCGAAAAGGTCGATCTTTAAAGTTAAGCAACGCTTGCCAAGGTTGGTGTGTGGATGGGTGACCATCTTAACATAACGAGTTTCCTCCGTGCCTTGGAAAGCACGTTAAGCAGTTGGTCCCTGTTGTCATACTCTTTGGCAATCGTTACGGGTTGTCAGAAGCCAGTAGGTAAATCTGACTCCAGTCTTGCCAAGATGTACCGTGTTACCTAAAGGTAATGGGTTGTGGAGGTCTGGTAGGAGGCCGCTCCACGTAAAACACTGGTATTTAGCTGAATCCGGTTAGACTGGAAGCCGACCCTAATATGTAGTTGGGAAAAGGCTAGGCTGATGAGTATACAATATGTACTGAAATGTCGAGTGTATTTTCCCCAAGTCAAGAGAGACAGATGAATAAATTATTAACACCCTCAAACATCACATTCTGAAAAAGACTAGACAAGAAAACAATAAGACGCAGAAGAACAAGACAATTTAAAATTCATAACCGAACAGAGTTTTAATTTTACAACACATCCGTATATTCACAATTCGGAGGCGCAAAACAATTTTTTTCTCGAATAAAAAGGCGAGAATTCTCCCTGATAAATCAACGGCCTGTCCTGAGGGAAACAAGTGAAGGAAATCGCAAAATCGTCTCAAATGAAATTTCTTACTTCGAGGCATATAACATACTTGAAATTTTTTAAACAACGTCAATACAAAACCAACTCTACCAACCAGCAAATAGAGCAGAAATTCTTTCAATGATTTGGCGAGGGATTTTGCCTGAAACTTCCACGCGTGAGATGTATGCGAGAGAGCAAATTGTGGCCCAAATATAGTGTAAAAGAAGTCGCTCTGGGTACAAGTGACTAAACTAGGAATAGATTTCTGTTATAGGAAAAATATGGTGGATATATTTTAGAAATTTTGTACCATTTTATACTGACTTGAAACTCCATATTGGTATTAGATCATGGATACGTATTCTATGGTATATATGGTATGATAGGGTGGTTGTATGGTAAGGTTACTGCAATTTTTTGCTGGGCTGATGATGTGTGCAATGTAAACTTTTGAACAGGTAAACAGCAACTGGAAATTATTTCATTGGTACACTTGGATGCTGCCCATTGTTTCCGTTTCTAGCACCGCATTAAGCGAAGCGAATAAAACAAAACTACAAAATAATTATACAGGGTAATTTGTAAAATACCAGAAACCTCTTAGGCAGTGAAAGTACTCATGATTATAAGCGACTTTTACTTTGGGAAAACTCCGAAAGCTCGAGAAAAATATCAGCTGTTTCATACATTTTCATTGGCTAAATATTGCATTTTGTATGAAACAGTTGATATTTTTTTCGAGATTTCGGAGTTTTCCCAAAGTAAAAGTTGCTTATAATCATGTGTACTTTCACTGCCTAAGAGGTTTCTGGTGTTTTACAAATAACCCTGTATAGTAAGTTTAAATTAGAAGTTGACAACAAAAAACGAAGACAAAAGCAACGACTCCATTTTTGCGTTTTAAAAAATGATCACTATCACAGTAAAAATAACTCAGTTTGGTGCGCCTCAAACAACTGTTTGGTTAAAAATAAACGATTAATTTCATAGTTTTATAGAATCAAAAGGTTTTAATTGATTTAGTATATAAAAAATATAAATGGCTAATTTGCTGTACTAGGTAAATATGTGATTATAAATTAATAAAACATTTTGATATAATATTATTTTAGGAATGCTTTCTGTATCTCTACAACAATCACACTTAGAATTATTGTTTAATTACACCATTGTCATTCCCTCTTCAATAGTGATTTGATGTTTGACAAGCGTGAAGTCTAGCCATTACCTAACAAGCGTTGACGTCACGAGCCCTGACCTATGTTTAACAATTACATAGCGCAGCCAACCACCCGAAACCCTAATGTTGTATGCGCTTAACTGTTGGCCCACTAATTCAGCGGGGAACGGTTTCATTTCTTACCCGCTAAAATATTTTATTACTGTGATAAACAAGGAATGATGATATAAAAGGCATAGGGGCCATTCAAGTAGGTATTACGTAAATAGAATTCTAGTCATTTTTAACCCCCTGGGGGTTTTGTACCATCATAATTATTTTTTATACTTATTACAGATCATGAGATATAGACCGCTGGCGGAGGCTTAGTAATAACTAAGCCTCCGCTGTCCGTTCGTCCGTCCGTCCGTCCGTCTGTCTGTCAGCGGTCTATATCTCATGATCTGTAACATTTTTTTAGGGTTCCATTTTTTTAGCCAACGGATAACCAACGGAACCCTGGGTTCCGTTGGTTATCCGTTGGCTACGGAACCCTAAAAAAATGTGATCACTTTATAGTAGTGTTACAAATAGAAACACAGAAGGGTTTTTTAACCTTCAAGCGGGCGCGTGGGTATTTGCAGCGACAGCGGTCGCGCGTAACCTAAAAGACCTATGTGAGATTTCAGGAATTTAGAATTCTGGTAAAATAATAATTATTTATGTTCTATATTCAGACATTATCAGTTTTTACCTAGGCAACAATTTTTTGGAATTAAAATTAAAACAACCCACTATCGTTCGATTACAAACCAGCTATGCACGCCAGACCCGCCAAACCAAAGTTTTGTTCTCTTGGGAGAATGATTTGTGTTCTCATTTTTATTTAGATGTTTTTGTTTTTTATTATTACTATGCATTCGAATCATTACTATCAAAGTGTTTATTTTAATAACTGAGGTATTTTACTTCGAAATAAGTCTTCTCGTCAAGGTAAAAGAAAGAGCCAGGCGCGTGTAGTCGTTTCGACGCCTGCGCCGCTACCTAAACAAATGCATTCTATTCAACTACAGAGGCTCGAAGAAGAGTGGAATGCATTCATTTTCGTGCATAGTGAATTAATGAAAAGCTACTGATAAAGAGAAATACTTGTGGCGAGAAATCTCGATGTAATCAGCGAAAACTTATCGAGCGCGGTCGATTCGACGCCGCGCGACCGCTTGAAGGTTAAAAAGATTTTAATGGCCTTCGGCCAAACAAATTACAATTTAAATAAGAAAGCAAACAAAATAAAATATTTGAAAATAACGACAATCGCTAGTGATTCGGGCAGAGGTTCCGTACGCTGTGATGACCGACGAGCAAATGAACGAGTGCCTTTTTTTTTTTTTTTTTTTTTTTTGTCGATGGCCACTCGCAGTTATCAACCCTAGAGGGTTGTCAACTACTAAACCGGACTTGCCTGTGTGGGCCTCTAGAATTTAAGGCCCCCAGCCGAGGCTACAAATTTATATTTATTAGAACTCCGCTCGCTGAGGGCACCCCCTGTGGGGTACGGACCTCGGCTCAGCGGCGTCGTTTTGGGGGGGGCAGCAAGAGACTGGCTGGGTCATGTCATTATTTAGGGAGATATTTGTCACTACTGGCTCAGCTTCGCGGGCTGGCTCGTTTGGCAAAAGACGGGGGGGATGAACGAGTGCCGCCAGCCACCTTCCTTATATAGCCCGTCGTGGTGTGGCTATTCTTGATTTAAATTTTCTTCTAATACGGCTTCTCCTGACGGGGCTGCGTGCTCGAAGCCCTCAGCAGGAGCTCGAGGATGGTCCAGCAACACCCTCCGCGTCCAGCGGCTGTTCGGCGTCATCATCATCGGTATCTGTGAAGATACACACATTCTAAGAAACATACTCTTTTACATCGTTTATCAACAGCTGGTCTGAATTCATATAAGTGCAAAAGCATCAGATTATGTACTAATTAGCCAACCAAGCCACTCAAGCAATAATAAACGCTACACACTAGCGTTTCCAATCACATAGGTTTTACACAGGTCTGTTCCCACGCAACCGAATACCTCGCACATACTCTCGTGCGCAAACAGGGTTTACATCAGTCTCTAGCAGGTCACCCCAGATACCTAATAAGGGCTGGATTTACACAGGTCTGTTGTCGGTTGCGCCACCGACTCACCCCAGAAACCACCAGTGTCAGGGTCACCCCAATACCATGCGCACAGGCTTTACACGGGTCTTTTTCACTGAACACAACACATAACATAGCCAAAATAAATAAATACGGGCTTGTTTAGTACATAATCTAGCTCAAGAATAGGGAAAAGACTAGTGGGTATGTAAGCTAACAAAGCAAACATAACAGCAATCGTACAACAAGTACCTTCAAAAAATGCAGCAATAGTTTCGGGTGTCCATTCACCCTTCCATAACACCATGTATGCAGCAGCTGCCTGACTAGTCTTTCCATAAGCTCCAGCTAACAATTGGACCTCATATCTATCGTTAGGGAGGATCTTGGTAACTTTATAAGGGTAACTTCATACCGCTATCCAGCTTTCCGGTGCTTTGAGAGCTCTTAATCACATAGACTAAATCATTAACTTGAAACCTTTTAGGCGGACTCCTATTTTTATTGACGTAGGAGTCTTGTTTATCTTTGTTTTCGCGAATAAGCCCTTCAGCACGTTGCCGTCTTATCTCGCGAATTGCATCATGATTAGGATTCGAACCTTCGCAAGTTATATCTTTAATCAAAGTGTTTATTAAAGGTGTAGTGGAATCGGTGCCAATAAGGAGATTTAATGGCGAATATTTAGTAGTCCTATGTTTAGTGACGTTTAAAACCAATTGCAGTTTCCATAATATTTTAGACCAATCATTTTCGTTATAATTTACTTCAACTCTTATCATGTTTAAAATTGTACGGTAATAACGTTCTACTTGTCCGTTTTCCTGGTGCATTTCAGGGGTAATGAAATGCACTTCGATTCCATAATTAGATATCCAATTAATAAACTCATGGTTATCGAACATACGACTTCTATCACATACTAGTCTTTTAAAGGTACCGAACAATGAAATTACTTGGGTCATTACGCGCTTCAACTCTTTACAATCTTGTCTTGGTAAGGCATGAAGTAAACAATATTTAGTATACGCGTCAACTATGATAAGTACATGTTTATGACCATCACTTTCTCTCAGTGGTCCGAGTACATCCGCGTGAATTGTATCAAATGGTACCGGAGCCTTTTCCCAAGAGGATATTGGTTGCAAAGGTGCGCGTGGAACTTGCTTATGTGAAATGCACACTACGCAGTGCGTGACGTATTTCCTGACAAATTGTCTAAGACCGGGAAACCAGAAGTGTCGCAGGATCAGATCAGTAGTTTTGTCTACACCAATGTGTTCATGCTCATCATGGAAAACGCGTAATAAACTTAATCGAAATGCCTTTGGTACGTAACATAAGAATCGCGCTTGCTCACCCGTGACGTCATACTTATAGTACAAGAGGTCATTTCGTTTCACGTAACGCGTGTTGTCTAATTTACCGTTATCTAATTTTTCAAGTAACGTCAATGTCTCCTCGTCACCTGCCTGTGCCACTTGAGCCCAATTTTTCGGTTTTTGAACAACATTAATAATATTCACCGGATTTCTACTCAAATAATCTACGTGCGGCATAAGTGCGCCTTTACGGTATTCTAGCGAGGAATCGAAATCTTGCATATACATCCACCATCTTGCAACTCTGGGTTGGAGATCCTTCTTACGTTGTGTCATTTTTAGTGCATTACAGTCTGTGATTATTTTAAAAGATTTACCAATTAAATATTGCCTAAAATGTTGTAATGATTTTACTACCGCGAGGGTCTCCAGCTCATAGCTGTGATATTTGGATTCCGCACCAGCCGTCAACTTGCTAAAATAAGCAACTACCCGCCTACGGCCGTCCTTGTGTACCTGCATAAGGATTCCGCCGTAACCAATAGAACTGGCGTCTGTATGCAGCTCAGTTGTCAATTCAGGATCGATATTGCCAAAATTGGTTCATTGGTTAAAAAAGAAATAATGTCTTGACGTGCATTTTCGTGTTCGTCACTCCAATTAAAGATTACTCCTTTTCTAGTTAGTGCGGCGATTTGCGAAGTCTTAATCGCGTAATTTGGAATATATCTTCTGAAATATCCTGCGAGGCCAAGAAATTGGCGAACCTGTTTGACATTACTCGGTCGCGGTGATTTAACCAATGCATCAATTTTGTAATTGCTCGGTCTAACCTGACCATCTCTTATTATCCTACCTAGGTATTCTATTTCATTAGTAAGAAAAGTACATTTCTTTAGATTTATTGAAAAACCTGCTTCAGTTAGCGTTTTTATAACCGAATCTAATAAAACGAGGTTTTCGTCAATCCCGTCGGTCAGTATTAGTACATCATCAATGTAGACCATGACCTTGCCATCCTCAATGAAGGATTTAAGCGTTTTTGTGATAGTTTTCTGATAGAAAATCGGCGCATTTGCTAAACCGTAGGGTACCTTGCAATATTCATACTGTGCCTCTGGTGTAACGAACGCGGTCTTATGAATAGACTCTTCAGCAACTCGGAGTTGATGGAAGCCGGAAACCATATCTAAAGAGCTAAACCAGCGAGCATTACCTAACCTATCTATATAGTCGTTGATCAAGGGGAGTGGATGTCTAGTTTTGACAGTTATTCGATTCAGTGCACGGTAATCCACGACCATTCTATAAGAACCATCCTTCTTTTTTACTAGTAAGACCGGACTAGCGTATTCGGAATCGGACTCGCGAATAATTCCTTTATCGAGCAAATCCTTAACTATATTGCGTACTTTTAATTTTTCGTCATGCGATAATTTGTAGGGTCTGTAGTACACGGGCACATCACTTGTTAACTTGATATGCATCTCACTTACTTTCACTGTTGTGGTCGCGGTGTGGTGGTCATATAGCAGGCCTTAAAAAGAATTCGGAATACTTGGTGAGGATCTCTAGTAACCGTTCCCTATCTTTTCCAGTTACCGACGTATTAACTTGATCGGACAAAGAAATCGTGTTTACTTGCATAACATCGTTTACGGTCACCTCACTATGAACTATACGTTGGCAATCACCGGTCCTAACATAAGTAATACCTTTTCTATTCAGTACGTCTGTACCGATAAGGACGGGTACATTTAAATTATTGCCACCTACAACACAAAAATCAATTTCTAATGTTATATCGCTAAACTCAACGGGTAGTGTTACAAATGATTCAGATCTAATTTCCGTACCGCCCAAGCCGCGTAATAACTGATTAGTAGGCCTTAATTGACACGGAAAATATTTAACAACATTTTTTGACATTAAGGAAACACATGAGCCACTATCAATTAGTACGTCTAACGGTATCCCCAATATGACAGCAGTGGTCACGTCACGATTTTTATAACTACCCGCAATTTCGCGACAAAAATTGACACCGTTATTATTTCGAGAATTTGTGCGTTCCTTAGCGAAACAAGTATCCTCGGAATGACCTATTTTTTTGCAAAACGAACACTTCTTCGGATCGCCACGAGATGTCGCCGGTAACGCGATTGCTTTTTCGTCACTGTTACTCGGGATTGTATTCGACCGTTTGTTACAATTAACACTCTTATGACCAAATTGCTTACACTGAAAACACTTGACTGATTTTGAATCTTTAGAATCATATTGACGTTTTAATGGTTTGCGATTTGAGTTACTAGTATTGGAAGACTTATCAGATCGATCATTAGGAAACACTTTCTTATTATGGCTGTTAGAAGGTTTAACAAAGCTCGATAAAAACTCCACTATAGAATCAGGTGATAATTTAGCGTTGGTAGCCATAGCGCGAACTTGTGGATCTGCAATTCCACGAATAATAATAGCAGTAAGCAGCTCGTTACTTAGACCTTTAACTATGCGTAACCGTAAAAGCGATTTACGAGCATACTCAGCATATGTGGAGTATTTATCGGACTCTGTCCGCATTACATCATAAAGAATGTTCGCGACATCGACAGAACGTGGGCATAGCGCTTTTAGTTCTAATTTAAAATTGGACCACGTGCGAATATTGCTAGTCCATTGGCTAAGCCAGGTGCGAGATACGCCCTTTAGACAATGTCCGACGCGAGCAAGGCATTCTCTGTCGTCCCAACAATTCGAAATACGGGCTCTCTCTACTTCATCACACCACGTGTCGAAGTCATGAACACTCGGATCAAAATCAGAGACAAAATAACGGTTGGATCTGACCTGAGCACAGCTGATAGCGGTCAAAAGACGCTCTGCAGCGTTCGTCACCACGTCTTCAGACTGCGTTGACCCCATGTTGCTAGTATGTGGAGTCGGCGGCGGCGTCCCCATCTGCGCGGACACGAGCTCACGCGCCGTTGTAGGCGCCCCAAGCTCCGATACCGATGGCGTCGAGTTGGTCAACCCGGCGGCGCGGCTAGGGCCAGCGCTGGTCGTTGCAAGGGCTTGCGTCTCCACAGACGCACGGTGCTGGTCCTCCAACGCGCGCAGCCTCCTCAGGATCTCTTCCATCGGATTGGGCGAAGGAGTTCGCCCACGGCGTTTTCGTTTGCCGCGTTGATCGTTGGCAGGCATCGCACAAACAAACACTCCGCCCGAATATTAAATAACCAAACCACGTGGAGGAATACTAAGTTTCCCTTTATAAAACCAGAAATGTAGGTGTTCAGCGGCTTTTCAGCCTCGAATCCCACTTCTGATGTTACAAATAGAAACACAGAAGGGTTTTTTTTAAAAAGATTTTAATGGCCTTCGGCCAAACAAATTACAATTTAAATAAGAAAGCAAACAAAATAAAATATTTGAAAATAACGACAATCGCTAGTGATTCGGGCAGAGGTTCCGTACGCTGTGATGACCGACGAGCAAATGAACGAGTGCCGCCAGCCACCTTCCTTATATAGCCCGTCGTGGTGTGGCTATTCTTGATTTAAATTTTCTTCTAATAGTAGGATATCGCATGCACTTCATAAAAGTACTAGTTCCTTTTATCTTGTGATAGTTACTCATCATCTGCTTAGCCCTTTCCCAACTATATTGGGGTCGGCTCCCAGTCAAACCGAATTTAGCTGAATACCAGTATTTTACGTGGAGCGGCTGCCTACCAGACCTCCACAACCGACAACTGGGTAATACGGCAGTTCTTGGTATGTTAAGATGGTCACCCATCCACAGACCAACCTTGGCAAGCGTTGCTTAACCTTAAAGATCGATCCGTGCGGCGTGCGGTGGGTTCTTTAGCCACGAGCTCCTCAATCTTGTGACAGTTACTAGTGGTAAGCAACTTCGTTACTTTCTCATCCTCATTTTTAAGTGGTAGACTCGCGTTTGACACAATCTCACCTGATGAAAAGCGACGTTGTTTTTTGGAAGCTCGTTTGCCTAGAAGTAACGTATTCACTTGACTATTATTACGATAGCGTATTTTTAAATATTTTATTAATAAATTATTTGCACCCCATAAGGCTGCGTTTCCTGCGAGGAGCTCGTGGCTATGTGAGGAGCTCGTGTCTAGTTAATAACAGCCGCACAGGTCGATCTTCAAGGTTAAGCAACGCTTGCCAAGGTTGGTCTGTGGATGGGTGACCATCATAACATACCGAGTTTCCTCCGTTCCTCGGAAAGCACGTTAAGCCGTTGGTCCCGACTGTCATTTGAAGATCTTTGGCAGTCGTTACGGATAGTCAGAAGCCAGTAAATCTGACTCCAGTCTTGCCATGAAGTACCGTGTTACCCAGTTACTGGGTTGTGGAGGTCTGGTAGGCAGCCTCTCCTCGTAAAATATTGGTATTCAGCTGAATCCGGTTTGACTGGAAGCCGACCCTAATTTAGTTGGGAAATGGCTAGGCAGATGAAGGCTGCGTTTCCACCAGAGATGTGCGAGGATGCGTAGCGAGGGATGTGTTTGTTAAGAACCAATAGAACCACTTGCGCTGACCGAGCCACGGTAAATGAAGCGATTTTTCGACAGTTTCTATTTGTCTTGGGACAGTTGAGCTCAGAAATTTTGTTATTCTCTCGTACTTTACATTACCGCTACTTTAGGAGCCACACGCTGTATCATTTCGGACTCGCGTCACTTACCGGTCGTGTCCATGCACTAACTCTCACGGGAACATTAAAGCTGAAATAGTTAAACTCATCTGTTTATTGTTAAAAAGGTCATGAGATTATATTTATCACATTGTTCATTGTTACAAAACTGCCCTTTTTAAACGACTTCTTCAAAAAGGAGGAGGTTCTATGTTGGGCTGTATGTAGGTTCACCGATTTCTCCGCGATTGTGGACCGACTTAAAAAAAAAAAATATTTTTTATTCGAAAGCCTCTTGACGTGGTCCCATTGTCACTAAAGCAAAATCTAATAATAGGATCCCATAAAAACCGAGGGAAACCCTCAAATTTTAGAGGCACGTGCAATGTTTTTCATAATCTTTCTAACGCAATTCAGATATTTGTGCCTGGTAATTATCATCTCATGTTGCTGAGCTGATAATGGAAGGTATAAGTCAGTATCTGATGATAAGATCCCATGAAAAATGTTTGTTGAGCGATATTTTCACCAATTGTTAACCTATTTGAATCATTCTTTTTACTTTTTAAAATACTCTTCCAACCAGGAGGAGTATTTTAGCGGACTGGTCCCATTTCGATTTGGTGAAGATCTGATGAAGAACTTCGTAGGCAGGGAACAGAAATGTAGCTCTATTTTAAATTTTATTTATTTTCTGTACTGGTAGAGAATGCCTCGTTGCATTAAGTCCGCTTATGTACCACTATTGTATATGAAGTTTAAATAAATAAATGCTAGCAAATGGATCGGGATTTCTGAAATCGCATGTCTGTTGATTGTTTACACCAGTTCATAACATACTCGTTACATCACGCCGGTACGCTGTTTGTGTGGTGGTAAATAAAAAACTCGTGTCAAAAACTGAAATAACCAAAAACATCGACATCGAAATTAGGAATTCGAAAAAACTATTTTATACTTTATAGTATTTTGTTTTTGGAAGTCGGTTGTTTTTTTTTTTTTTGTAAAAAAGTTTTAAAATTTCCTATTGACTTAAAACTCGGTGCCATTTTAGTCGTCTTACAAAGCTGGCCCACTCAATCATCATCATCTGCCTAGCCTTTTCCAACTATAGTGGGGTCGGCTTCTAGTCATACCGGATTTAGCTGAATACCAGTATTTTACGCGGAGCGGCTGCCTACCAGACCTCCACAACCCATTAACTGGGTAAAACGGTACTTCATGGCAAGACTGGAGTCAGTTTAACTGGCTTCTGACTATCCGTAACGACTGCCAAAGATCTACAAATGACAGCTGGGACCAACGGCAGTTACCGCACCCTTATATCCGAAGCTTGCGTAAAAAAACCGAAATTATTTTACGCGTAGGTGATTAAAATGAATGTAATGATTACAGGAAAAATGAAGCGATATCCCTAAGTCGCACAATGTATCTGAAATCATCAACAAAAATATGTACCTACTTTTGTTGATGATTTCAGATAAATTGTCGTATTCAGATCGTGGAACTAATGTTAGTTCCACGATCGGTCAAGAGATGGCGCTGACCTAAAACTAAAATTCTCTGAAGAATATAGGCCTCCATCATCATATCATCCGAAAAACGTCTACTGCTGGACATAGGCCTCCCCCACATTTGGGGGAGGGGGGGTTTGCCATAATCGTAAGGTGTTGCGTTTTACAAAGAAGGCTGCTGCCCATTCTCTGGTGAGAATGATACACAGGCCTCGCCGATGAAAACTATAAAAATATTTCACGTTTTATATGATCGGTGCGCGAGTCCGACTTGCTCTTGACCATTTTTTTTATTTACGTGTAGTAGTCATTGTACAGATGAAGTGGACTGCCATTGTAAGACGACTAAAATGCTATCTGAGAAGAGTGAACTGGATATAATAAAATAACCCCTTCGTTATTCTTCATTCACAAGAGAAGATTTCTCTTGAGAACTATTGACTGAAGCCAGTCTTTATCGTTGACAATAAAGTTCTTATATTGTTGTTTTTTGCATCTCTTTTTGCTGGGCAAGAATGTCTTTGACTCTGGCTTATCTGATTCAGTTTTATTTGTTGCTTACAAAGTAAATCTTTGAGTTCTTATCTTACCTTGTTACTTTTGCTTTAAATTTTTGAGTGGAGATAAATTATATAAATATGTATAAAACACGCGCAAGCTACGCAGGAAAAGGTTTTTTGTTAAATTTGGCCATAATGGAAATAACATATCTAGTAGTTATAGTTTATTTAAAAATTGTAAAAAAGATATGAACACATACATATGTGAGAAAAACGGCCTCACAAGACATTTTGTCTTCAAAAAATTACAGTTGGCCAAATCCTTTGCTTAATATTAAAATAACAATAATATTAATGACGTGTAAAATTGCAGCAATTCGAAATTAATGACGACTAAAGATAATTAAATAAAACCGGTTAAATAATCGTCTATTTTACGCATTATTTCACGACTGTTTAACCCCGTAAATGCAAAGCATTGGCACGCGCCACCCCATACCGTAAGTTTTGTACCCCACCCAAACAATTCGGAATATAAAACCATCCCGTGTGAAAAGTTCATTATAAATTCCGTGAGAATGAGAAACGAATTCATGGCTATTTTATTTCTAAGAGATTATTTATACAGCATTGGAAGGTAGTTTTTGTAGACGGTCCTTAATCATTTTTTTAATAATTTATCAGGTCGCATTGATTAGAAGTTATATATTGTAATTAACTCGCGATCAACAACAAGTACAATTTGTAATCTATAACTGTGATAATTGTCAGACGGAACTGTCTGTATATGTGATTAATGTGATAATACTTTAGAAAAGTGATTTATCCATTCTTAATTCCCAATCATTGAAAAACTATTAAATTTAAACTGATATAGGTAAATATACAGCGTCATTATAATTACCATCAAAAATTTTTCCCTGGCATTATAATAAGTTTAAGTGAGGAGCTCGTGGCTAAATAATAACAGCCGCACGGGTCAATCTTGAAAGTTAAGCAACGCTTGCCAAGGTTGGTCTGTGGATGGGTGACCGTCTTAACATAACGAGTTTCCTCCATGCCTCGGAAAGCACGTTAAGCCGTTGGTCCCGGCTGTCATTTGTAGATCTTTGGCAGTCGTTACGGATTGTCAGAAGCCAGTAAATCTGACTCCAGTCTTGCCAAGATGTACTGTGTTACCCAGTTAATGGGTTGCGGAGGTCTGGTAGGCAGCCGCTCCACGTAAAACACTGGTATTCAGCTGAATCCGGTTTGACTGGAAGCCGACCCCAATGTAGTTGGGAAAAGGCTAGGCAGATGATTATAATAAGTTTAAGTAAAAATCAACTATTAAAAACAATGCAGAATATTGATTGGTTCATATAGGATTTTGTACCCGAAAGGTAACCAACGGAATATGAGCGTAATTGACAGGTGAACATCACAGACTGCGTTTTTCTATTACGTGAAAAATGTCTGGTTCAAAATAAATCATTTATTAATTTTTATATTTGACTTTCTCGGCTCCCTGCAGATCCGGTCCTTTGATAGGAGTACGAGGAGCCGCAGCCAATTCGCAGAAGCCCCGTTTGACATTGCAAATGGAATGGGACCCCAACCGACGATTATCCCTGTATACACTGTGAAAGTATACCCAAGGATAATCCCCGGCTGGAGTAGGACTAATGCAAGATATGGAATCATTGCAATCAATGATAAAATAATTATTTATTTTGCTTTTCTTTTGGGAGAGTATATATATACATATACCTTAGACACGGGCCGGGACCAAGTGTGTAAAGGGAAAATAAAATAAAATAAAGGACATACTTATTTTCACGTTATTACTTTGTGGGGTGAATATCCAACTTAGTTTTGCACCCTTACTAACAATATTATATAAATAAAAATGTAGGTAGTTTTTTACAACTTTTTATGAGTGAACAGTCTTCATTTCAATAAAATATTTAACCCTACCAATAATAATTAATAATATAATAATAATTTCTTTATTTCTCCTCACATTTGACAAGCTTATTCTAGGTTTTACATATTATGTATCCAATTAGAAATGTGTGGAGCTGGTGTCTGTGTTAGGCATAGTATGCCTGTATTACAAATCACCAGGTCCCCACCCCACGGAAGAACAGATAGTTTTTGTTGAAAAAATATGATATATACAGTCTGAGACCAATGCAACGTATCAACGGTTGGCACGAGCCACGTTCACCCCTCGTTCCCACCGGAAACCGTCTCTTGCGAACCGCAAACGACTTTTATCATAAAAGATTCGTTAGGAATCCGTGAGAAAACCTGTAATTTTTTTAGTGTCAGGTAGACAAATACATTGTATTTTTAAAAAGTGGTTTTTTTTTTATTTATTTTGGAACAAACACTTAGGGGGCCTGTTGATAAAAGTAAGTTTTTTATTAAATTAATATGCTTTTGTCCTTAGTTCCGCGCGCCCTAGAACGCAAATAACGAGAAACAGTCAGAGCGGAAGGACTCATTTGATGATTTCTTATCTTAAAAAAAAAGGATAACGCATGGGCGTTACCCTTTTTATTTTTAACCAAACCGATTTTCATGAACACAGGTACAGAGATGGCTATGAACCTGTGTTCATCAAAATCGACTATGGGATTAAGGCGTGAAAGCGTAACAGACAAACAAACTCACTTCTGTTTTATAATATAAGTAGGATTAGGATTAATACATTTTCATTGATCTTATGAAATTGATTAAGAAGATAATGAGTATACGTCTTTATAATGCGCAGTAAAGGAGTGGAACTCTCTGCTTGCGTCTGTGTTTTCAAACGCTTACAACCCTAATCTCGTCAAAGTTACAGTAAACAGGCTCCTTCTGGGTAAGCTCGCTCCATCGTAAACTTTGTCTCTGTCATCTCTGACCTAGACTAGAGTCAAAAGCAAACCCATCACAACTAAAAAAACGTGTTTAAAAGTTATAAAATTTCTTTATTCGATAATTACGAAAAGAACGGATTTTTTAACTGAATTAAAACCAAGTACATGTAAAATGCAAAGGGGGACGAGATCCATTGCAATAAAGCACTTTTTTGGCCGGTACTATCACATTTGGCCATGTATTTTTCAAAAATTTCACACGCTTCCCCCAAATTCCCATCATAGTCCCATTCCGATGAGAACTAAAGTAATCATGTGAACCGCCAACGGATTTTTTAAAATAAGTAGGACTTTTTATGGGAAGTTGTACTCGGATTATACTCGGCATTTCATTTGTGTGCCCCAATTAAACACTCAAAGCAACCCCGTTTATTTTTTTTATAAGTTAGGCGACCACTTAACCCTTTAAATGCGATCTATTGGCACGTGCCACCCTAAATTCCCATTGACGTGACGGCGCCATAAAGTAAGGCCAGTGTGAACTAAAACCGTCTTGTGTGAAATGTCAACGGATTTTCACATGTGAACTTTTAAAGTTGAATAAACGGAAAGTTCCTAAAAAAAAGTTGTTGATAATTTATTTTTAAAGGTGAATATTATTTTAAATAATATTTATTAATCATGAAGAGCATTTTAAAAAAAAAAGTTACAAAATAACCAAAAATCGTTGAGTGAAATTTAATTTTGTGAGCGACAGGTTATTTTTAACCGACTCCACGATTGCAAAAAAGAGGGTTATTAGTTATATCAGGTACTTGGTTGTTTATTAACTTTGTTCTTGATCTAATTATTGAATCAATGAAATTTTTTAGTATGAAAATCTTCGTTAGAAGAAAAAGGTTGATAACTGATCGCAATTAAGAGAATCCTCGTTCGTAGTATTATCGGAACATGCATTGTGCATTGGTACGAGTCCCCTTTCTGGTTTCAGTGGGAACTAAACTCGTTCCGTGTGAAATACTTCCTGACTTTAACGAACAAGCCCTGATGGAATTACCTTATACTTTTAAATAGGGTGAGAAAGGAGCAAAAAATTTCTATGGGAGTGACCTTTGCATACCAGTGAGAAAGAAAAGTGGTTTAGTTGTTTGCCATTCTTTTAACCCTGCTCCAATAGCTTGCCGGTTTAGTGGTCCCAAGTACTAGCTACAGTGGAAGAAGTTTTGTGTTCGATGCTAGGTTTGGGCAAATTAAAAAAGAGTTTTTTTTTTATTTTTATAAAATCCAAATTAAAAAACACACAAATTCATACTCCTGGCTGGCACTGTTGCCAACCAGGAGTCTGAATTTGTGCACGATTGAAAAAAAAAAAAGAAAAAGAGTTTATTCGCGCCAGAAAGAACGCGTACCAAAAAAAAAACAAATACATCAATAGACTTACTCTTTGACTTCAACATGGATGGAACTGTGTTATAAAAATATGGTATAGTTACTCCCTAAACCTTTGGAGCATACATGTAGGCATGTTATTTTATTTGACAGCATTAAAATGAGAAATAATCTCTTTTTTTTGTCTATCCCTGACTCAGACAGTCTAAATCTAAAGAAATCAGCATGAATAACGCTTGTTATAACAAATGTTTTATTTGAGTATGATATCCGGTCGATAAGATTTTTATTTTAAAAAAATCATGATGAGTTGCATTTTAAAACAATATTGGTATTGGCACGCGCTACCCCAAGTTCCCACCAAAATATGACGAGATATCGTTTCAGTGTGAATTAATATCATATCGTGTGAAATATCAATATATTTTGTATGAATTAGTTTTACTTGCTACAGATATTTCTAAGCCATTCAAGAAATACAGACGTTGTGTTATGTATCTGAATGTATTTTTTTTGTCAAGTTAAGGACTTTAGTCAAGAAATTTTATGACAGTTATTTTCGAGTAATTACATAAGTTAAGCAATTGCGTTGGCAATTTCTTGTCATTTCTTTAATTTCGAAACTCTTCAAACGATTTTAAAATGCCTATCTTGAGAATTATTATGACTCAACTAGACAGAAATAATGGAAAAATCTTTGATTACGCGAATTAGTGAGATAGTAAAAATACTGTAGCTATAAGATATACTTTTAATTAATGAAATCATTATGAGTTCTATTTTATAACAAAAAAAAAAAACTATTGGCACACGCCACCTCAATTTCCCACAAATTGTAATGACACGACATAGTGTTACGGTGTGAACTGAAATCGTATCGTGTGAAATTTCCAGGATTTTTTCTGTATGAATTTTTATTTTTTGTACTATTTTGTACTAATGCAAAGCAAAGTATACGTGCACGTACGTACTTTCAATCAAGTCGTGAGTATAAGAAAATGGATGCAGTTCCCTTAAGTCAAGAGATTTTTTGACAAAAATTTTCGTGAAAATGCATATAATAATAAGATTTTTTATTTCTTAAGTCTTTGAAAGGTTTTTCTATTTTTTGTGATGTGAATCAGGTCTTGATGACTCAATTAGCAACAATTAAGTAAGGAAAATTTCATTAATAACGCAAATTAGTGCGTTGATACAACAATCATTTTAGCTGCCGATAAGATACACTTTTATTTATGAAATCATTATGACTTTCCGTTTTATAAAATTACCACCTATTGGCACGCGCCACCCCAATCTCCCACTAAAAGTGATGACATATCGTACTAGTATGAACTAATATCGTATCGTGTGGCTTTACTGATAATATAATAAAGTAATCCCGTTGAAATACAGTATCAACTAATGCGGGGGGGGGGTGTTATTGTGACTGTTACTGATAGACATACATAATTATAACATATAAATTGTATTTCAATGACAGTGACTTGGACCGCGTGAACTCGAAAATAATGTCAAAGGATTTAAGGAAGGAATTTATATATCAGGAGTACCTATGTACTCCCGTTATATAAATTGGATATCCTATTCCAAGACGTGGTAATTTTTTAAGGATGGGAATTCATGAAATAATGACTCCTGCTGCACTGTGTGGAGCGGAATGGAACATCAGACTCTTACTGACTGAAAGGTTTCAGTCGGTAAGAGTCTTGGACACACGCGTTACGTCATGTGGCTTGGTAAAATTGAACCAAATTTACCAAGCCAGATGACGTCACGCGTGTTTTTAACTCACTGTATCCTCTTCATTTTTTGTTTAAGTGAAAAAAGAAAAAAAACATGTCATATATTTTTCTGACGGATTAATTATTTTGTTTAGTAAAATACCCTATTGTTATTGTTGTGTTGTAGTTACCAACGAGGTTGTTCTTAGCTTTGTATCTATCACTGACTCAGACAGTCAATGCTTATCTGCGCAAATAAGGGTGACATTACAATAATAAGTTGAAATAATAATCATTTCTTTGACGAAACACGACCAATCCTAAAAAAAGTAAAAATCAGTATGATTTTTAATTTTTTAAGTAATCATAGAACGTTGATAAGCGTATAATTGATTTTGATAAGCAAGATTATTGATTCAGGATATTACCTACTGCTACTTTCTTATCATTTTATTACCGAGTGGTCGTAGTTAGATTATAATTATTCATTATTGCTAGGCTATTTATAGTTCTAGTCCTAAAAATTAAAATAGTTGACGTAATTGACAAGGGCTGGCTTTTTATCATCTGCCTAGCCTTTTCCCAACTATATTGGGGTCGGCTTCCAGTCAAACCGGATTCAGCTGAATACCAGTATTTTACGAGGAGCGGCTGCCTACCAGACCTCCACAACCCATTAACTGGGTAACACGGTACTTCATGGTAAGACTGGAGTCAGATTTACTGGCTTCTGACTATCCGTAACGACTGCCAAAGATCTACAAATGACAGCCGGGACCAACGGCTTAACGTGCTTTCCGAGGCACGGAGGAAACTCGTTATGTTAAAATGGTCACCCATCCACAGACCAACCTTGGCAAGCGTTGCTTAACCTTGAAGATCGACCCGTGCGGCTGTTATTATCTAGCCACGAGCTCCTCAAGGGCTGGCTTTTTATCTCGGACAGAAAATAAGCATTGCCATACAACGTGGCAATGCCGCCAGTTTTTTGGGCGCACTTCGAGTAGACAGGTTTTTTTTTCGGGAAGAATTTTTTGACGCTATATTTTAGTCAGGAGTTTTTATTTTTATTTTAAGTGTAAACAGTTACATCAGTATTTAAAATATAAAACGTACATTTTCTAATCAAATAAAATAAATTGTATGACTACATCATCGTCCTTTTATGACGACTAGCCTTCAATCAAATCATAATAAATCATCCATAGTAACTTATAAAAACTTAATTGTAAATTAAAAACATCAACTGTATAATATTTTAAAGCCCAAATAATAAAAGAGACCCTCTATTAAAAAAAACCTTTTGTTATATTTATCGTGTCGACTAACTTTTATAAAAAACCTCACTACAGGTATCACGTCGTGAACAGTTTTTTAATGTCAGAAAGTTAAGTAAAGGAATAAACCGTCAACATATTCAACGCCCTTAAAAGGGGCTAACTCAGTCAATTTATACGTAAAAAAAAAAAAAAAAATCTATTTACTGCCATTTAACCCTGCTACCGCGGTACGACAATTCATTGGCACGTTCCACCCTAAGTTCCCACCACAGTGTTCCGTTCTACTGAGAATTTTCCCTTTCACGTGTGAACCATCAACGAACTTTTAGTTACAATAACCGTGGGATCATGATCTTGGAAAGAAAAAAATAATTAAATAGCAAGGTCATATAAAATCCTACCTGTTTTTTTTTTCACCTTTTTTCTAGTCAGAAATAAAGATACGATTGATACAACAACGAAACCTTAGTTAAAATCAGCTGTTTAATACATTATTGATTGCATTGCACGATTTACTATAGGGAATGGTTAATTTTGGTTTTCTCTTTATCAAGTGCTTAATTTTTTGTTTGATAAAAAATCAGACGGTTTAATATTATAGTTTAAAAAAAAAACTAAAACACAAACTAGAGCAGAATTATACTAAAAATAATTATTACCTACAAAATTCTTAAATGTGCTGAGATAGATGGACAGACAGACACACTAGTAATCCCATAATTGTTTTTCATGTGGTGCTTAGGAACCCTAAAAAGGGCTGACCCAGTATTGTACTAAAGAGAGCTATTAGCAACCACTTAACCCTGCTACCGCATCATGTCAATGATTCGCACGTGCCGCCCCAAGTTCCCACCAGTGTTCCATTCGAATGAGAACTGACACATTCACGTGTGAACTATCAACGGAATTTTAGTTCGTTACGATTACCGTGGGACGATGATCGGAAAGAATAAATTAAAACTCCAAGCTGATGGCAGTTTGAAGCAGATAGTATTATTGCTTCCTTATTTGTTATTATCACCCAAACGTTTTCTAGGTATTACGAGTAGGTATCAATAAAAATAAATACACGATTTATACAAATATGAACTCGTAAACAAAAAATAGCTTTTCAGTACATTTTTGGATTCCTTTTAGCAATCGCCTGGATTTGTTTTAAATAATGATAAAAAATCTGGCAAATTGTATGATGTATTGTATGTATATAGCTTTGAAAATCTTTAAAAGCTAATCTAGAACCAAGTTGTTAAAACAAAACACCCAAAATAAGGGGTTGACTCAGTCAATATACTAAAGACAGCTATTAGCGACCAGTTAACCCTACTACCGCGTCATATCATTATTGGCACGTGCCGCCCCAAGTTCCCACCAGTTGTGTCGCGTTCTACTGAGAACTAACACATTCACATGTGAACTATCAACGGAATATTAGTTCGTTACAATTATCGTGGGAACATGATCGGGAAGAATAAAATAAAACACAAAGGTATACCTATATAACACGGTGATAAAAGTTGGTGATATAGAATAATAAAGTTTCATTTAATTAAAAAGATCTAAAACCTGCACCTAAACGTGCTAAAGTGAGCCTTCAGTTGAACTGTCAATACATCTATGCAAAGTTTCAAGGAAATATTTTTACAAAACAGTTCTTCTTGACTTTATGTAAGTAATCAAGAAAAAAAAAATAAGAAACAGAAAAGATAGAAAAAACATTTGACGACAGATTATCAGTTTAACTAGCATAAAATAATATAATATTGACGAAAAACATACCATAATGTGAGCCTTAACACAAATTCCACCTTATTTTTGATTAATCCCATAATCATCACGACTAATCTCCACTCAGTTCATGACCAAATAAGCCTATTATTTTAATATTACTATAGATCAATTTCACAGTTACTTAACCCGTCAACCGCGACCCATTTTGGCACGCACCACATTTTTCCCACCACGAAACTTTCCAGTGGGAACCAACCGATCCCGTGTGAAGGCATCAACGAATTGCGGGTAAAAGGTCCGTTGAAAATGTTGAAATTTGTGTGGGAATTAAAGCGAAATGTGTATCAATAGGTTTTCGGTAATTTATGTACTTTAGTGGTTTTGGCCAGTATTTGTTTGTAAGTTTGCGTGGGAAAATTGGAAGGTTTTTCAATAAATTACAGTTAAAGCAACGTGATCAATTGCCAACCATGTAATTATAAAATACAAGTTTAGGTCATGCATGTTGTAGATAGATAGAGGCAATAAGAAAGAAAGAAAAAATAATCTGCTAATTACAAACGCATATTACAGGTAAATGTTTTTTTATGTAAATGAAAATAAGGCAAGGGTAGTATGGATATAAGTTTTTTTGCTGATTTTGTATCAAAGTTGGACATTATAATAACGGTAATTTTTCAAGTAGTGAAAGTACATTCGAACAAATTTTACTTCGAACTAATTCTGAAATCACAAAAAAGCATATTTTGTATGTATCCAAACAAAGTACTATATTAATTAAATAGCTATAAAATAACAATAGATTCAACTGCTACAAAAACTTAACGCATTATTAACCCTCCGGATGCGACAGGTATCGCCACGCGTCACGGTGCCCCCGTTCCCACCCCGATTGGTGTCCTGTGAGAACCTTAGGGGTCCCGTGTGAATGATCAACGAATTTCACGAACAAAAAAACTTTTTTTTTCTTGTGAGAATGGAGATGAACGAGAAGACGATGATGTGGGTAAAGAATAGGGGTGCGGGATACCTTCGATAAGGGGGGAAAGTTAAAGGAACGGATGTTTTGTAAGATGATTATGACTTGAACAATCAAACATTTTGCCTGATAGAAATATGTAAAAGAAATCTGCGCTAGTCTCAAATAATTCGTAATCTGAGGGCCACAAGGAGCATATTTGACAATCATTATCGCTAATAGAATGACGTTCTGATTGGTAGGTCAGTCGGTAATTTTGTAAAAACAAAATAGAAATGAAAAAACTGCCAAATGCGAATCGGACTTTCACACAAATGGTGACCGGTACCATAAACCAAAAAAAAAACACGTACTTTGCATGGGAGCCTTTAATTTTGATTAAATTATTTGTTCTTATAGCGGCAACAGAAATACACACACTCAGTGAAAATTTCAACTGTCTACCTATTACGGTTCTTGAGACACAGTCCGCTAACAGACAGAAGGACGAACAAGCGGACAGTGGAGGCTAAATAAGCATAAAAAAAAATATAATTGATACTTGGATCGGCAACACTTCAAAATGTCTTTACCGTCACCTGTTCACCTGAGTTGTCATGGTGAGATTATTACAGAACTCGTGCACTGGTTTTATAATGAGTTACATTTTTTAAAACCGAATTAACCCTATGAATGCATTAAGCATCAGCACGAGCTACAACATCACCCTACATTCCCAACCCCGATTGTTTTCCTGTGAGAACCCGCAAGTACCCGTGTGAAAAACAAACGTTCACAGAAATAAACTGCTGAGACTCAGATAATGGTAATAAAATATGATAGTAATAAGGACTGATTAAAACTCATTATGATTCATGCGACCTTTTTTAAATAATGTTATACATAGTCACGTTGACTAAGGCTTTTTATGTTATTATGATAATTTATTTACATAAGTCTAGTGCAATATTTTATTTAATATCGCAATGTTTTTAATCTGACTCCAGTCTTGCCATGAAGTAACGTGTTACCCAGTTAATGGGTTGTGGAGGTCTGGTAGGCAGCCGCTCCTCGTAAAATACTAGTATGCAGCTAAACGGGTCGGCTTGACTGGAAGCCGACCCCAATATAGTTGGGAAAAAGCTAGGCAGATGATGATGATCGCAATGTTTTAACTTTTTAGAAACAAAGATATAGCTGACTCATATAGGTAGGATTGTGTTTACTAACAACAGTAACGTAAGTACGTCACTGTTGAATAAAATTACTTTAATATAAATATAATAATAAAAAAAACACACATTAAAATAGCAAACAGTAATTTTACACTAAGCTATAAAATCAAATATACGAAAATTTCAAGCAAGTGACAAAAAAAACCGATCAAGAGCGAGTCGGACTCGCGCACCGAGGGTTACGTACCATCATATAAAACGTGAAATTTTTTTTTTTTTTTACGCATTGTCAGAAGCCAGTAAATCTGACTCCAGTCTTGCCATGAAGTACCGTGTTACCCAGTTAATGGGTTGTGGAGGTCTGGTTGGCAGCCGCTCCTCGTAAAATACTGGTAAATCCGGCTTGACTGGATGCCGACCCCAATATAGTTGGGAAAAGGCCAGGCAGATGAGATGATGAATCGGCAAGGCCTATATTTGCCAGATTCGTCATTGCGGTGTATTAGTTTTAGATCGGCGCCATATCTTGACCGCTAGTGGAACTAATGTAATTTTAGTTGATAATTTCAGAAAAAGTGTTTCCTGGTAGCTACAACCTAGGAGTCTTTAAGTCAAGAGTGAATAGGTTACTTCTAGGCAAGCGTGCTGCATCTTCGACCACATCATCGCTTAACATCAAGTGAGATAGTGGTCAAACGCGTGTCTATCAATAGAAGAAAAAAAAAGTGTGATATATACAGATCCCGTTTATTTTTCCTGTACTCTGCACATAAACTTCTAACATACTATATAGAAAAATTTCCGATGGCCAATTTTTCAAAATTTTTCGTCATAAGTCAGAAAACATGCGGCCTTAAAAAACATGTTTGAGAATATATAAACAACCCTCTTTCATATGATACTCCACATACCGTAGTACTCCACTTTGAATATTTAATAATCTCTTTCATTTGCTGTTGCAAGAAAAATAAATACGTTTTTATTTCTTTCTTATGTGCAAAATAATTGAACAAACGTCATCTAAAATATTCCAAATTTCAAGTTCATAGCATAAGTAGTTTTTCAGATATGCAGGTGTGACAGACAGACTGACTTAGTCACACCATAAGGGTTAGTTTTTACCATTTTGATACAGAAACTTAAAAAGTTAAACTGACAATTATATTCATGAGTAGATAATTTCAACCCCTGAAAGATTACCACTGAATGAATTTAACCAGTACACATAGATCTAAGTACTAAATTATGTAGATAGAGTAATTCACAATTTACACACAATGTCAATGAAGCCACAAATATGGTCACGTGCGGCGCTACCCCACGTTCCCACCCTAAGATGTTTCCTGTGAAAACCGACTTAGTTCTGTGTGAACTTAACACGGATTTTATGAGAAAAAAATCGTTAAAGATTACCTTGAGAATAGTAAGTGAAATGAGGGAAAAAATTAAGTGTGTCTTGTTTTTTTACCCAACGGCCCTAGAAGGAGAGTAATTTTTGGCATTTTTATGTACTCATTGTAATAGCGTTGTAGTGTATTTATTTATATATATATATATATATATTAGGTAATTTATACAATATCTAGGGATTGTCTAGAATACCTGTTGGTGATGAAGGCCCTCATAGATAGGTGCGACGTGACAAAATAATAACGATACGAAGCGGCGACAACAAGATGTGTTCTAAATGCACAGATTTTATGACAACCACTACTATGGATTATAAATCGTCATGGCATAGAAGCCGCATTGTCGCATCACACCTCTATGTCTCACTTATAGCCCGTACGGGAAGAGTTGCCTTAACTGAACTTTATTATTTTGTAAAATCTTAAAAAATCATTTCTAATTCAAATAACTAAAAAACCGACCAAGTGCGAGTCGGACTCCTACAAAAAGAGTTCCGTACCAAAAACCGAATAAAAAAACAAGTTGCTTGTTGTATGGGGCCCCTTTAGTTTTCAATTGATTCATTTTCATTATTTTTTGTTATAGCGGAAATATAATTAACTCTGTGAAAATATAGCCCGCTCACAGACAGACGGACGGACAAACAGCGGAGGCTTACTAATAGGGTTTCGTCCGTAAGTAACCCTTTGCGTACGGAACCCAGAAAATGACATAACAACTGTTATTTAATATTGTTGTATCTGGAACTAATATGACCAACAGTTATTGTTGGATACGGTAGATTTTGAGGATTAAATTATAAATTCACAGTGCTGGTGGCATGTATTGAATCGGTTAATATGTAGGTTGTTGTAAATAATATTATACTTTTGGGTACGGAACCCTAAAAAAAACATATCCCATGTCTAAACCATCTAATCTCTTAATAATTATCTTTAAATAAATTCACACCCACTTAACCCTGTGACCGCCACGTGCCATCCAATTCGAGTTCCCACCAAAAAGTCTTTCCCCTGGGAACCAAATCCCGTGTGAACTAGAAACGGATTTTAGTTATTAAAAGCCATTAGAAAAAATCCCGTGAGAATGAGGAAGGGACGAAGGAATTGAATTGCTACCTGCTTTTATAACTTCTTCAACACGCTTAATTAACATTTTTAGTTCATTAACAAACCATTTCATAGTTTTTTATGACTTTGTCCCCAAATTAACAGGTAACTATAAATAAAAATGTTTGTTGTGAAAACAAAGGAATAAACATATAAACCACTTCCTTGAAATATGACGTAGGTAATAAACTTTGTTTGAACTAACAAAGTGAGAACTACAAGCACACCAAATTGTTTTAATAAAAGTGTCACTTTTTCTGTTAAAAGCTACTATAGTAGTTTCGTTTTGACATGACAATAGTGGCTCTTGCCATTAAAATGTTACAAATATTTCTTCTGACTTTAAAGATGTTAAAGATTTTATTATACATTACTATATACATCGATCCAATTTCCAAATTTGAAGTTATTTGGTAACTATTGACAATTGTTAACAAAAAAAAATATTAAAACTTATTTATTGCACTAGTAAAAACACTATTCAGGGACTTAATGCCTCAGCCATTTTCTACAAGTTGTCTATAGGGTAGTGTAGAGACAACATGACAGGTGCAAATTGAAAGACAGACAAACAGAGAAAGCAGACGGAAGGAGAGCGAAGGCTTAGTAATAGGGTTCCGTTGGTTACCCTTCGGGTACAAAACCATAAAAACGAATCCAATAAATAAATGTAGGTGTCAAAATCGCCCTGCCAAAACGCAACACCTATACGACTTGCCCTTGGTAACTACTGTGTAAAGTAGTAAAACAAATACCATGGTATTCTGGTGGTGACGGAAGGAACCCTGCGGTTTCCCATAGCCCTCGACCTATTGTGATAATTGTCACGAATGCTTCGGCACGCGACAGAGTTGTCCATAGAATGAGCGGGTTTAACAATATACAGGTAGCATTTTAGGGTTACGGATTTTTTTTGTCGAGTCGGTAATATTTTTGGTAGTAATTTTGTTTCAAGTTGAAGTAAATGGTGTTTTGTTTATGGATGCTTTTTCGATTTTTTCCTCAAACCTAAAAAACTCATACTAAGAGGAAGGTTGAGTTTTTTAAGTTTGAGAAAAAAATCGAAAAAACATACAAAAATAAAATACCATTTACTTCTAACAGAAATATCATCCTTACAAAATCTTAGTCAGTATTTTTCTTTAAACTGTCATCTTTAATTAATTTAAACTTATTGCACAGTAGTGGTGCATAGGTGGACTTAATTCAACAAATCAATATAATATGTAATAAAATTATTTACACGTTCGCTAGCAGAGCGAAAACCGCGTATTCTATGGCCCGACTACGATCCCTTAAAATTGTCCCACGCTATCCTTCCTAAAGTGCAGTTCGCAAGAGAACCACAAACCATGGGAACAGAAAGTTATGGTATTTTAAATTTCTGACCATAAAAACTTAATAGGGTCCTGGGAAAATATGTATTTTTAGTACGTAGCAAAAATGGGTTAAGTTCTAGGGAACTTTTTGTGGTTTTCTGTTGTTGTTGTTATTATTTTACTACATTATTTAATTAAATGATGAATTACATTTATCTCAATTTTATTTTCAGAGCTAATGATGGTGACTATAGGTCATTAAGTAAATTAGATATCAAACTATTTTTCAAAGGCTTTGTTTTATGTGTTGTTTTTATGTTTTTCTTGCTTTTTCCCATTTCTCGTACCTTACATTTCAGACCTGTAAAAAACCTATATTTATTTTTTCATAATTGGATTAGCAATTCCAAAAACGAACTCCTTCGAACAAATTAGTATAAAATTTAGTTTTAGACATTTATAATAATTCAATGGATATTAGCGATGCTAGATAGTATAGGTAACTAAGCTAAATTTAAATCTATAAAATATGCAAATTACAACTTCGACCTTAAATTATACTTTCCCACTCCCATCTCTACATGTAGCGGTGTAATTGACACACATACCAATCCAACAATTATGATATCAAGATAATCACCCCTCTAGACCCCACATTACTATAATTATGACCCTATGACGTGTGTTTTTACATACCGAAGTAACAACATTGTTGCCACACGGCACGCGACTTCAACCTAATTTTATAACCCTTGGAATTAAGTGACGAATAGAGTGACTGTGACAAAGGGCTTTTGCGGAAAGGAATTCTGTAATTTTTATAGAAGTAAAATATAAAATGTTCATTATATTTTTATTCAACATAAAATAATATTTAAATAAAAAAGCGTTAATCTTAATCTATGTATTATATCAAATTCTTCCGTTACTGGCTGATTGACTGACTGACAGACAACGGAGGAAGCTAAGTAGGAAGGCGGACCCTGGCAATAGCCCGTATTAACGCCAGGTGGAAGAAGAAGAAGAAGACAACGCACAGCTGAAACTACTGGTCGTGGAAAACTTACTTATACTCCGTAGGGGTGCACTAAGAAGAATTTCCCGAATTCTTAAGGAACGGAAAAAAACGGGATACGGGCAAAAGCAAAAGCTAGTTAATTAGATAGTTTTCGTATTTCAAAAACTTTTTAATGTAACTAACTTCGTGTACAACACATAATAGTACTAACATTATAAAAAAATATTCACTATTGTGAGAAAAAAAAAATTACACCTTTTACAAATACCTCTCATCATTAATAGATCCTTTTTACGACGTTTGTTTTTTATTCATAGTAATCTCCATTCAAGGACAGTCTCATAACTTTTTTATCGATGGACATCACACCCTTCTTAAATTGGCAGTTACAAAAACCATGAAAAAAAGGTTATGATTTTTTGTAACACTTCCCACGGGAAGTGATCGAAGTATACCAGTAGGTATGGGAATAACTATTTCATGAGAAAATAATTCGTATCATTTTATAATAATAAGTATGTATTTTAATTTATAAAAGATGTGATAGCATCCATCGTGCATCATTTTAGAGAGTTTATTGTTTTACTAAAAATAAATATTGCCTTCTTTTAAAAAAATATGTTTCTGCTTTTTTTTTAATATAAATTAAAAATTATAACTATGTTATTTTACCATATAAACAAAAACCTTTAGTTTTCATCGACTTATAATTACCATAATAATTTCTCACCAAAGATTCTTTCCTACATTTTTCTGGATAAAACATTTAATATTTTTTCACAAACACGTCACAGTGTTAACCAGTCACTGGTCAAGGGGTATCATTGTACGTTTTCATTCCGGGGTCGTGTGCTGCGATCCGGAAATCCATTACAAAGCGATAACTCCGTTGTACTGAACCCACGTGCGTGACTCGAAACTTTTACAGTGTTTATTATTGGACTTTGTTGAAGAATTGTTATTTTGTTGCTTACTTCTAGTCTTTCTACGCTTATTTTAGACGTCATTGTTAGATAAAGTCGGGAAGAAACCTAGACTCTATGGCTAATATAAGTCTGAAATCATTAACCCACCTTAAGCAACGGTGGTGATTAATGTTATGCGTTGTGATAGAGAGAACTCCAGTAGAGTCTTACAAATATTGTGAAATAATGTCCAGCACTAAGCACTAATTAATGTATAACTTACAACCTCAAATAGCTCAGTACTGACGCTAACAATGTTTAATTTGCGATAGTAGGAGAGATTCCTATGAAGAGCTCGTGGCTAAATAATAACAGCCGCACGGGTCGGTCTTGAAGGTTAAGCAACGAGTACCTTATTGGTCCCGCTCCAAGTAAAACACTAGTATTCAGCTGAATCCGGTTTGACTGGAAGCTGACCCCAATGTAGTTGGGAAAAGGCTATGCAGATGTTGAGTAGGAGAGATTCCTAAACAAAATTTAGTCCGTTAGTTACATTACTAAAAAACATTGGACACGATTTTTTCTTATGTTAAAAATTAAGATTATACATTGCGTTAAAATATTGCGTGAGGTCACGTCTGCATAGAAGTGACGTAACAAGCTCCCATTCCTATTCTTTCATGCGTTTTATCTTTGTATTAAATGATACATTGAAAATACATGGCAAATATTTTTTAATAATACAACTAACGGTATAAATAGAACCCAATTTTAAAATCCGGGTCTTATCCCTTTTTAGTTCCACATACACAACATTATTATTTAATTAGCAGAAAACTGCTGACATGGTTGTATTTGATATGTTTATATCCAATCCACCCAGACGAAGTTACTTGTTCCCAGACTTTCTCATAGAAATATATCATACGAAAATCAGAATATTAAATTCCATCGAGAAAAAAAATGTTTGTCTTTTATTTTTTGTCGAAATCGAATATTCCTGAAATGTGTCGTGCGTGCTTTCGCGTGTGAGTTTCGTCTGGCGCGGGAATTTTTATTAACAGTCCCCGTCGCGGGCAAAGGGTTAACATGTCTATTACGAGTACCTACGTGAGTGGGTTGAGGTTAGAATTTGGAGTTACTTTTGTATTTTTTTTTTTGTATATATTTGTTTGTGTATTTTATTGCACGGGTAGGCGGAATGCGTAGAGTTGCCTCGTTTGCGTTCGTCGGTAGGTACCTACTAGTTTTTATTTATGCAGGTTATAAAGATTAATCTGAGTCATTTTGTTAAGGTAATTAAAATGCTAATTTTTTTTTTATCAGTGGTGAACGACATAAAGACAACGACGACAAAAATGGTGAATGTGAAAGTGACTTTGTTTGTATGTTTCGCTTTGACGCTTAAATCACCGAATCGATGTTGATGAATTTTGTTACAAAGATAGATGAGACCCTGAAGACGGCTATAGGCTACTTTAACGTGAACTAAGACATGAAAAACAGCTATCACATGGACAAAATCTTTTAGTGTTATTTTGCCCATTTATCGAGGCAGGCTTTAAGCAATATAACATCACGCTACGACCAACAGGAGCGGAGCGTTAATGAAAATGTCATGATCAACTAGTGAGATGATAGAATAGACTTTTGCCGTATTATCGGTTCAATTTCTAAATTAGAAACTTATAAAGATAAGTTTCTAATTTATATTTAGAGGTGGATAAAATACTCTTGATTAAATTCAGTATTCTACTTCCTACTTATATAATATAATGTTATAAATGCGAAAGTTTGTGAGGATTGATGAATGTTTGTGACACTTTCACGTCAAAACGCCTGAAAGGATCTTCATGAAACAAATTTCAACAGAACACCCAAACAAACAAACAAACAGAACAAAAAAAACAAACAAAGAAAACAAATTATAAAACAAACAAAAAAACAAACAAACAAAAATCAAACAAACAAACAAATCCAACCCACAAACAAACCAAACAAACAAATTTCATGAAGATCTTTTCAGGCGTTTTGACGTCTGAAATTTGTTCCAAAAAACAGAGGCAGATTATAGTCTGGAATAACACATTGGCTATAATATACCCCGGGAGTATGTTCCCTAGGGATCACACGGGCAAAGACGCTGGCAGAAACTAGTTTATTATAAGCCTGCTTGCGTGCTTCTACAGATTGTACTTCGGTGAGTGTGCCCAAGAACTCCACGACCTCATCCCACCGGCCCCCTTCTACCATCGGACATCCAGACGCACTGCATCTTACCATCTCTACCTTGTAGCTATTCCACCAATTCGCACTAAGCGTTTTCAAACGTCTTTTATAATGCGCACAGCAAAGTAGTGAAACTCTCTGCTTGCGTCTGTGTTTCCAAAAGCTTACAACCCTAATCTCTTCAAAGTTAGAGTGAACAGGCTCTTTCTGGGTAGGCTCTTTCCATCGTAGACTTTGTCTCTGTCATCTTTGACATAGGCTAGAGTCAATAGCAAACACACTACAAGTAAAAAAAAGCCATTAAACAATCAATTAATTAAACGAATTACTATAAACATCAAGTACTAAGGTATTTTGCCAGTAAGTAGTCATGACACAAAAACAAAATGCATGTCATAATATCACTAAACCAAACACCATCGCCTCGCAATCACAAAACCACATATACCCTTGTTCGGGTCAAATAAATCGTAAAAAATTACATTCCCATGACGATACAGTTCACATAGGAAACAGCGGGGTCCCATGGGAATCACGAGACCTTGTCAGTTGACCTCGCCATGACATGATAACACCATCGTTTAGGGCAAAAAAAAAGTAATAATAGGGTCTTTGAGTTAACATTTACACAGACAGGAATTCTTGTGTGAATATTTTTGTAGTTAGATATGTTTGGTGGGAAACTGAACTTTGTCATGATTTTGATGTTTATTATAATCAATTTTTTTTTTCATGTGATAGTACTACCAATTCGATTTTGTATCTATAAAATATACTATGAAATAAAATATTACAAAGCTGAAGAGTTTTGTTTGTTTCGTTGTAAGTGCTAATCTTAGGAACTACTGTTTCGAATTGAGAAATTCATTCATATAATATCTCGCTAAGGCCAAAAGGAAGGAGTTAATAATAAAACGAGAACACTAAAATAATTTCATTTTTTATAAAATGCCATCTTTAAAATTACCAAAGGCTTCTTTTTAATCAGATCATTTTTAACTGAATAATAATATCTGTCCGACATCATTTTCTATTCAAAAGCTTTCAAGCCCCCTTTTTAGTCTTCAAGTAAATATTTTCCAGCCGTTGATAAATTGGCGCTATATGTCCCATAGTGAGAACTGCATGGATATATGACAGAGTGTCAAAAACAGTCACCCCAACATTAAGAAAACATAATACACACATGCCTAATTGATATATATATTAAACGCCAAATACGCTTCGGGTACCCTTCGGCACGTGTCGGATCCCACAAATACCACAGAATGTTCCCACAAAATTTCCATTCTCACGTGAAAAATTCACTGTGGGAATTCTTGTAACCACCGCGTCTGTCATCGTGTTGAAGGAATATAGACTTAAATTAATGATAATAGGGTATTTTATTTAGAAGGATATAATACCGCACTATTTGCACATTTTTGCATAAAGCGTTTTTTTGCAGAGGATGTTTAAATATGTCATCGTTTATCAGGTTTGTGTCGAATAAATAAGGTGTTTTTTTTTGCAGAGGATGCTTAAAAACGTAGTTTTTTTTAATCTTATATTTTTTACGGTACATTCACGTAACACGGGATACGAGAATGAAAATCCCTAGGATCACAATTGAAGTTGTTTGTCTACATGCTTACATTTTTAAATAACTCAACGTCAACTCCGGGTAAACTAAAAAGTCGCAAGCAAAACTTTCCCTTCGAATCTATAAATAATGTGTGAACGTTCGGTTCTCACGGCTACTTGGCAAGCTCACACGCCCCAGTAACTGGCTCATCACGACCTTGAACTTGCACTGGCATAACAGATGGGAAGGCAGGTACTTCATTTTTTTTTTTCTTTCGTTTTTTGTTCATCCGGTGTGAATATGATGAATAAAGGAATTATTGGATACATGTTTTTTGAAGTTGATGGTGGAACAATATGGGGAAGACCTTTGAAGTGAGAACATAATTTAATAAAAAAAACCGGGGAAAAATTTGAAAACATTCCACAGATACAGGTTATTCTATTCAGACTAATTGAAAACAGTTATTATTTATTTAAAGCAGTTTCTACCATTCAAACTTGAAGCAGAGCAGAATATAACAGAAACAATATTAAAAAACGACAAGCAGAAAAAAACTTTTTCACAAAAAAATACAACCGACTTCCAAATAAGAAAAAAAAAATACTAAAAATTATAAAATAACGGTAGTCGGGTTTCTTTGGTTATTTCTTCATATTCAAACACCGACTTCCAAAATTGAAGTTATTAATTTGTAGTGTCTATCTTTTCTTATTTGGAAGTCGGTTGTATAATTTGGTAAAAAAGTTTATTTTTTATTTGATCACTTTTTAGAGGTACCTTACACCTATAAACATCACTGTAAAGTCGCAGAAAAGCAAAAATGCAAAATCCATGTAAACGAATTTCAGCTATTTTGGTTTAAAAACCAAACTACTAAACCGATTTTAATTAAATTAAAAAAATAAAATATGGGTCCAATCGAAAAGTATATTCTTTCGCATAAAGCAAGACTTTTTTAAATCGGTTCATAAATAACGAAGTTATGAAGTAACAAACCTCCTCCTTTTTTGGAGTCAGTTTAAAATCCCAATCATTAATTTGCAATTGGCACTACTGTGAAGAAAAATACCACACTTACAAAATGTCAAATAAATCTTGCCTAGACTTGTCTGTAACTAATAACCCAACATTAAACTTTCTTAACAAGTAATTTAAAAGGGAGCTAAGTATTTTAATCACCCCACTATCTTCTATAGTTAATTGCGCTGAATGATCGGCCGTTCTCATGGGCAGGCAAGTTCACACGCCCCAGTAACTCGCCCTTCGCGGCCTTGACTTGAATGGGTCGTGGCAGTACAATGACCGCTAACCGTTGTTTTCGTAATTTGTGCAATAAGTATTGAAGTTTCATTATAGGCTTATAGGTATGCCCTTTGTCGTTACAACTTGACTTTTGTTTGTTAGTATTATTTACCATTTATTTCACATTGTAAAATATAACCTTGATTAATATAATTTTTTGATTAAAGATACGTTTGCGGGTCTGACTTTTAGTAGTACTAGCTAGTGTTACCTTTTAGCAGTTTTAGGATATATCATCGTCATCACTACTCTACTCTTGGGACATAGACCTCTTCTAGTGCACGCCATTCAACTGGATTTCCGGCAACTCTCATCCAGCTGCTACCAACCTCCCTGACCCGCAGAGTATCGCTCCACCTAGCCTGAGGGCGTCCTACCTTACGTTTGCCGATTAGGATTATTCACCCACAATAATTTAGAAGTAGTAATATCCTACAATAAATCAATCCAAACATTTCTTCTCTTTAATTTCATGTTTGGTTCTCACGGATAGCGGGCTGGTTCCCACGGATCCCAGAAGTTCCCACGCCCGAGCTGACTTATCTCAACCTTGACCTTGGACGCCACAGCATAACGAATAAACAGACTCGTCTTTACTTTTTGTTTAGTTTTTTAGAGAAATGTTTAGTTATATAGGTAGGTAAGCTTTGCTTGAGTACGTAAGTCTGGGGGAAAGGTCTTTTGATAATAGACTTATATTTTAAAAATAAAATAAAGGTCAGCCACATCGGTAACTAGAACTTTATTTGACTGCACGACATCAATAAAATAATAAGTGAAAAATGAATCAAAATAATGAAACGAACTTATCCACATGCTGGTCCTGTTCCATAGGATAATCAATGGTGGAGATAAGATCAAACTGGTTGGTTTATGTACCTATTTAGTTTATAGTTATACCTACTGTTTCAATTTTGGGTTTTTACGTTTCCATTCACTCACTATGCTAAATGATGGTTCCAATATTTGTAAATATGTGAGTACCATGTGCTTATTTAGAAAATTAATAAGTCTACCTCTGCATACTTTAGGTTCATGGTCCTCACATATATTAACAAAAGTTTTGCATACCATAGCACATGTAAAACATTAATTTTAAAATAGTAACTATGGAGTTTCTTGTTCGTTCTTATCCATAAGAATCTACTCTTCCTAATGGACAGTAGAGTCACTATGTTATTTTAAATGTAATGATAACGTTCAATAGCGCCGTTTAATGGCCTAATTGAAATAAACGTTTTTGTCTTTGACTTTTGATTTGACTTTGATCCGTTTTTTTTTAAGGTAAGTACACTGAGTTACGCCTACCTAATAACACTGTGTCATTGACTATAAACCCTCTAAAATGATTAAACTAAGTATATTGTATTTTATTGTCCATTTAATTACAAGGACAACCAACAGAACGTACGAAAATAATTAGAAATTTAATCCGTTTTGAGTGGGAATATGCATGCGATTTTTTTATTTGCAAAATAAAATACTTATTAGCTCTAGTAAACAATCGTGAAATTATTTTTTAAATACCTTCATCAGCGATGAAGTTATAAAGCTTCAAAAATTACAATTAGAAAGAGAAGTCCGATGAAAAATTTGACATCATCGTCTATGACGCCTATACAGCTGCCATAGAAAACAGCGTTTTCGCGAGAGGGACAGATATATTTGTTTAAAATAATTATATCTCCTTCGTTTTTCGAGTAATTTTGATTCTATTTTCACTGTTAGTATTATATTTTTGTATATTTTTAGATAAACTGTATAGATGATAAATATGTTTTTCATGCATATTCCCTATTATCTTGTATCTGCGTAGCTAGACCAAAATAACCATCAAATAAATTGACTCTAGATTTGACAACGGATTAAATTGAATAGACTTTCAGTAATTAAGGGGTGGCTTATCTCTCATAGCCAGACACGATTTATAGACCTTTTCTGACATAGTCAACAAACGTACACAATAGATGGGCTCTCAAGCAAAAAGTCGCACTTATCTAGCTAAACAACCCAAATACAGATAAATAATCGGTGGGATAGTACTGGAGCGAGTTCGCACGGGCCAGTGGCTCGTCTGCTAGGTGACCTTGACCTTCTGGTCGCAAACTCCGCTGAAAGCGAGTTGGATTTTATATTTCTATTTTTTTTTGCTAAATAATTCCAGGGATGTTTTTTTACGATCGAAGCGGCCTAATGTCTTGATAACAATGTTTTTTTTTTGTTATTAAAATGAGAAAATGACAATTATCTTTATGTAAGTAAAAGAATGATATTGGAAATTGAGTCAGTGTGGGGAACAAACTTCATCAACATCTAGCCTAGCCTGTTCCATAAAATTCGAGTCTTTTCATTCCACAAGCTTACCTACATTTAGGCAATTATTTGACGCCTTTAAAAGGAAATTTATTTTAATATGTTTTATTTTTAATAACCATGTCTCCGTTTTTCATTACTCAAAAAACACCAAAATCTTATTGAAAAAAAAATTAACAAAACATTTTCACACACAACAAAACTTTTTTTCGTAACCGCTACGTTTTCCACTAGATATCTTACGACATTTAAATTTACGCACGGCAAAAAAATTCACCCCGTGAAGTTATTTCCCACGCATTTAAAATCCCACGGTCACGTCTCATGCTTGCGAAAAAAACGCTGCAAAAACCGTTTATCACGGTAAGTTCAACCTTATGTTCCCGGTATTAAGGCTAAAAAATTTATCGGGAAGTCGAAAAAATAAAATTGTAAAGCTTTAACAGAAATTCCCACGGTATTTTTAGTGGGAGTGGTAAAACCGTTCATACTAGTCTCTATATATAGAGGGTTTGTACATTTTGTAACGCATTTGGTCGTCGTCCGTTGCAGGTACACACAGGTCGTTTTATTAAGAGATTGCGTTCAGGTTTCAAGGGTAGGTAATGTATTGTGATGAGTGTAAATTGTCCTTTTACGTCGCTACAGATTATTTACATTTTTTGTGTTTATTTTTTTCGGAAGTTATCGATTCGGTTTTTGCTGTTTTTCGATACGTGTTGTTGTAGTGAGTTTTATTACTTTGATTTTAATTAATGCGCACTGATTAGGTACAATGGAAATAATGATATTGAATACTTACACCTGCTAGCAGTTTTTCCTGCATGATAGTCGAAACTTGTCTCAAGGGAACTTGCTCCCAGGGCCCTAAGTCTGCTATTTTTTATAAATTCGTCATTTCAACACGATCCCATTGTCATTTTGCCAAAAGTTCGTAAACTGCTAATTTTAATGGTCGATCACTGGTCGGTCAATGGTCTCGTAATAGAATCGTGGTCGAATGACATATTACCATTTTTATAAAACACGTTAGTAGACATGATTTTCGAAACACTACAACTAAATTTGAACATTAAGTTATGCCAGATTTCTTTTATATATATATATATATTTACATATTATTTATTCATGTGTCATTATGTACGAGATTACCATTCTATGCCATTTCTTTTAATGGAGTGTCAGTGGTTGACCATTAGAAAGTCATAATGACGCTTTTATATTAGTAGATTACCAAACATGTTAAAATCAGCTATTATGCAATCAATGATACTCGTAGACCATTCTAACACTATTGAAATAGCAGACTTGAGACCCAGGTTGAAAATAATCGTATGTCCTTATAGAGAGTTTGTAAATTTTTTAACGCATTTGGTAGTTGTCCGTCGCAAGTGCACACTAGGGTTGCGTTCAGTATCATTCCAAGGGTAGGTTATGCAGTGCAGTGTGATTAGTGTGTAAATGATATTTTGTTTCGCAACAGATTATTTAGATTTTATGCGTTTTTTTCGTTGGTGTTTTAATTCGGTTGTTGCTGTTTTTCGGTCATCATCTACGTAGCCCTTTTCCCAACTATATTGGGGTCGATCCACAGACCAACCTTGCAAAGCGTTGCTTAACCTTGAAGATCGACCCGTGCGGCTGTTATCATCTAGCCACGAGCTCATATAGTATATTTTATTTTATAGGTAAAAAATCTAAGAGTGGATGTTTTTCGGTAACTACGTATTATTGTTGTAAGTTATGGTATTAATGTGCACTTCTATCAACTTCGCCCGCGAGAAAGTCGAAAAATATCTCAGGGGCGGAGATACCTGCGAGTAGCTGATTTCAAAACGAGAATCACGTCTAAACGGCTAGCTGTATTTTCTTGGAAAAAATATATGTTACATACGACTGTTTTTTTAATAATTTCATATACGAAAATTTTGAGTTTTATTCGTTCAACATGGTGTAAATAATTTGTAAATTTATGTCTAACACGGACATAAAAACGTCAATCGGAACAAAACCGCCGGGCGTATTTTAATGGAATTTACACTGTCTCAAATACAATTTAACTGTCTACATTTTGATATACGGTTATTTTTCTAAAAGTCTTAAAATAATGTTAAGTACAAAAAACCGGCCAAGTGCGAGTCGGACTCGCACACGAAAAGTTCCGTACCATAAACCTTAATTTTTATAATTTGTTGTTATAGCGGCAATAGAAATACACAATCTGTGAAGATTTCAGCTCTCTAGCTATTACGGTTCTTGAAATACAGCCCGCTGACAGACAGACAGACGGACGGACGGACGGACGGATGGACAGCGCAGGCTTAGTAATAGGGTTCCGTTGGTTACCCTTCGGGTACGGAACCCTAAAAAACTACAAAATTTTAGGTAACGCGGGTGTTAAACGAGTGCACGTTTTGTTCTCTCAAGGTCGCTGGCGTATGTCCCCGCCTTAAAAGTATAATGTGTGTAAATTATAACACAGAAGTAGATCATAGTCTATAATAGTACATAGGCAGCTTTTTATCCCAGAAGTAAGTTCCCTTGAGATAATTTTTGATATTCAAGCGAGCAAAATCGCTGGCAGAAGGTAGTATTAGATGCAAGTATGGATTTAAGGTATGTAGAAAAGATTTTTCATGGAGTTTAGATAAAAAAAAACTGGTCAAGTGCGAGTCGGACTCGCGTGCAAAGGGTTCCGAACGAATATCTTTTTTTTAACATGTAATTTTAACACTATAAAATGTTTATAGGTTTATCCATAATCTATAGGTTAGGAGCTATTTTCAAAATTTTAGACTCAGTAGAAAAGGGGGAATGGTCCCAATCATTTTTCGTCTTATTTCTTGAATAACTTCAAAACCGTTTATTTTAAAATAATCATAAAAACATAATTAAAACACTCACAGTAAGCCCCTTCATTTGATATGTCACACGATATTGTTCAAAAAGCTTTCTTTTTAATTTTCTAGTTTGACCCCAAAAAGTGACCCCCATACTTTTACTAACCACATTTAACAACTTATGTAACGCCTCCATATTTTGGTCATAGAAGTCCATATGTGTGCCAAATTTCAACAGAATCTGTCCAGTGGATCCGGAGGAAACTGGCTGTGACAGACGGACAGACAGACACCTGAGTGATCCTATAAGGGTTCCGTTTTTTGTTTGGAACCTTAAAAAGCCTAATACTACAGTACTTCTACACATTTTTACAAACTCATAATCAAACAAATGACCTTTAATAATATGAGTTCAAAACTTTAGATAGTTATTCCTCTCTTAAAGTATACTCAGGTATTTATTTATTATAGACTAACTGGCTTCATAGTAATTTACTAACGTTAAATGCTGACAAGACAAAATATATTCAGTTCTCCATGCGCAAGCCTCAAATTAACATTTCTCATCCTTATCTGTTTGCGCATAAATGTGCACCCCACACTATCAGTACATGTGACTGTCCTTTTATCCTCCAAACATCCAACATTAAATATCTCGGAGTAATAATAGACGATACTCTCTCTTTTAGACTACATATTGAGAGTCTGGTTAAAAGAGTGCGCAAATTAATCTATGTCTTTAAAAAACTGCGAGCTATTGCGGACCCAAAAGTAATTACACAAGTTTATTTAGCCCTAGGGCAATCTGTAATCCAGTACTGTATCGTTTCATGGGGTGGAGCAGCCAAAACTCACTTACTCCCTCTTGAAAGAGCTCAGAGAGCTATTTTAAAAGTAGCCAATTTCCATCCCTTTCTCTATCCCACAGACCTTCTGTACAAATCCTGCAACGTACTGACTGTTCGCCAGCTTTTCATTATGCAACTGGTATTAAAACAGCACACCATGCTCACTTACAACACCGAAAAAACTAATAAGAGACGGAATGATATTGTCTGCGAGTCTACTTCATTTTCAAAATATGCTTTTGTAAAAAGATTTTTTAAATTTTTAGGTCCATTTCTGTACAATAGACTAAATAAGGAACTAAGTATCTATAAGTTAAATTACTATAGCTGTAAAAAGACAATTGTGCAATATTTATTAAGCATCTCGTACGTAGAGACAGAAGACCTTCTTTTTGTGTGTAAATAAAATGTGATGTGTCCCTTAATTTTAAGTTTTTATTTTAGGATATTGATAAATTGTTATTTTATTATAATGTTTACATAAGCACTATCTAGCCTGAGACACAGGTTTCAACCTAGTTCAGGCAAATCAGCAACTGTGTTCTGTAAAAAATGTTGTAAAATATTTTATTGTAAATGTGCCCTGTTTTATAAATAAACGATATTATTATTATTATTATATTCTATCTTTTTACGTAACTGACGTGAGAATTCCAGTAACTGAACTAAAACAGAACGCTAACGTAGATTAACGAGTTTGCTCTCAGCTTCAAAAATGTAATGGAAGTCTATTTGTTTAGTTAATTACACATTAAATACTCGTAGGCACGATTTAGTTTTATTTTCAGAACATTTATCATTTCGCTCGGCTTCGCTCGTGTTAATAAGGATTTTCGCAAAAAAAGTAAACTTAAAGTACTATCTCTAGGGTCCCATTTATCTCTGTACCAAGATTAATCAAAATCGGTTCAGCGATTTAAGCGTGAAAATGTAACAAATAAACTCGCTTTTGCATTTATAATATATTAGAGAATAGCTTTTGCCTGCGATTTCGTACGCGCATATTCCGTTTTTTTCCGTTCCCAAAGGAATTTCGGGTGATTCTCTCTTAGTGCTCCCCTACTGAGAGTAAGGAAGCTTCAAGCCAAATTTCAGCTATCTACGACCAGTAGTATCGACTGTGCGTTGTCTGTCAGTCACTCAGCCAGTAACGAAAGATTTTTATTTATTAGGATATACACAGGCAGTGTTTGGTTTTATTAAAAAAAAAATGATATTTTTTAGAGTATGATGTTCATAAGTAAGCTTTAAAACTCATCATCTGCCTAGCCTTTTCCCAACTATATTGGGGTCGGCTTCCAGTCAAGCCGGATTTAGCTGAAATACGAGTATTTTACGAGGAGCGGCTGCCTACCAGACCTCCACAACCCATTTAACTGGGTAACACGGTACATCATGGCAAGACTGGAGTCAGATTTACTGGCTTCTGACTATCCGTAACGACTGCCAAAGATTTGCAAATGACAGCCGGGACCAACGGCTTAACGTGCTTTCCGAGGCACGGAGGAAACTTGTTATGTTAAGATGGTCACCCATCCACAGACCAACCTTGGCAGGCGTTGCTTAACCTTGAAGATCGACCCGTGCGGCTGTTATTATCTAGCCACGAGCTCCTCATAAGAAAGCTTTTAAAAAATATTCTAGTATATAAATATTTACAGAAAGTAGTTTTTTTTTTCTTATAAGTAAGCTTTAAAACTACTTTCTGTAAATATTTATATACTAGAATTTATTTTTAATCGATTTAGATTACATTTTTCATGGTGTTACTTGATAAAGATTCATTTATTGTAGATTTTTACAGCTGCTATAATAAATACTTAACAAAATATATATACTAATTGACACGAAATTATGTACAAACGCGTATAAAAACAAAATAAATCATTGGGCATAATAAATTATCCACATCGGTGTCAATGGCAAAAGTGCTCAGAACACTGGAAGCATTGCCGCGTTGAATGGCAATGCTGATTCTTTTGCCGAAAAAAGAATTTATTTAAATAAAATTAGAACTCGTTACAATATGTATTTTTGCACATGAAGTTTTTTTTTTACGTTGGTCTTCGTCAAAGTACGGAATAGAAAAAACGGTAGAAAGGACTAGTAAGATACAATTCATAGTGTGGGGAATTGTATCTGAATAGTCCTTTCTACCGTTTTTTCTATTCCGTACCTTGACCTATCACTTTTGTGTTGTTTCGCCACTATATTTAAACGATTCTTCTTTAGTAAAGTTCTTTTTAGATTTTAGTTTCCTTGACATACCTAAGTGCCTGTAAACGGTTTTACTAGAAATAAATTATTAGAGTTTTCTCTCCTAAATTGTGAAACTAGTTGGTCAATCTAACTTCTAACTCAGTCACTAAACCATGACCAAAATTGAAACCGTTTAGTGTGTACCCGTGCCATATTTTCAATGTTCACACAGGTAAAGCTTCTGGTTGAGGAGCTCGTGGCTAGATAATAACACGGCCGCACGGGTCGATCTTCAAGGTTAAGCAACGCTTGCCAAATTTGGTCTGTGGATCTTAACATTCCGAGTTTCCTCCGTGCCTCGAAAAGCACGTTAAGCCGTTGGTGCCGGCTATCATTTGTAGATCTTTGGCAGTTGTTACGGATAGTCAGAAGCCAGTAAATCTGACACCAGTCTTGCCATGAAGCACCGTGTTACCCAGTTAATGGGTTGTGGAGATCTGGTAGGCAGCAGCTCCGCGTAAAATACTGGTATTCAGCTAAATCCGGTTTGACTGGAAGCCGTCCCCAATATAGTTGGGAAAGGCTAGGCTGATGACACAGGTGAAGCTAGCTAGTTTTCAATAAAATTATAAAATCCTTGTTCAATTCTGCTGACATTGGCTGACCGAAATGGAAAAAAAAGAATTTGGTTAGAATAGAAAGTTCACTTGAATAGCAAGATCGATTTATTGCTCCCGAAACCCCCTGCATACTAAATTTCATGAAAATCGTTGGAGCCATTTCCGAAATTCAGATTATGTAATATAGGTACATATACTCGTATACAAGAATTGCTCGTTTATAGGGTATTAGAATTACTTTATTGTTCACCAAATTAGAAACAAAAAAGAAAACTTAAAACTAAAACACGTGCAATGGGCGGCCATATTGCATTCCGCGATTTCTTCCAGGCAGGATGATCTTCATCAAACGCCAAAAAGCAATCTTTATTCTAACATGATATCATCATTTATGGTTATTAACATATACTTCATAGAACACTGTGAGATGGTTTATAAACTTCATTTAAAATGAACAAAAAATTCAACGGTACAGTTAATGCAGACCGTCGACGCTAATCTATATATATAAAACAAAGACGGGTTTGTTACAACACTTATAACTCGAGATCGGCTAGACCAATTTTCATGGTTTTTGGTTCGTTGGATTTGTCCCCGCCCCGAATAGCAGAATACATCTTAAAAATAATGAAAACTCGACGATAACATAATTATAAAAGATGAATCATTTTCCCTTAATGTTACTTTGTTTCGTACCTGTCAAACATTTGTTGTCCATCCTGTCAAATACTATAAGTAATGGTTGACATGCGTTCAGAAATAATGACAAATGATTAACATTTACGCGTGCGTTCAGATATTTATTAGCAGTCTATGTTCTAAACTATTGTATTTCTGAAATCAATTTCTAAGATTTATTTTATAGGTTATCGAAAACGTAAATGTCTTTTTTATGTTGTCTATGATTTTTCTAAGATTAATAATTACAAAGGTTAAAAAGTGCACTATCCAAAGTAATAGTCTATGATCTAAACTAATGTATAGCCTGACCAAAAATATAATAAACCTGTAGGGTAGGTAGGGTAGGTAGGGTAGGTAGGGTAGGTAGGGTAGGTAGGGTAGGTAGGGTAGGTAGGGTAGGTAGGGTAGGTAGGGTAGGTAGGGTAGGAAGGGTAGGTAGGGTAGGTAGGGTAGTTAGGGAGGTAAGGAGATAGGTAGGTAGGGTAGCCAGTTGACGGGAGCGAAGCCGCGCGGGTCAGCTAGTTATTACTAAATTAATGTTTAAACAGAATGACGCATTTTCAGAGACATGAGATGAGATGATCTTCAAATTAAATGGAAAAAACTATACAGAAAGAAAAAAAAAACGACGAAATTCACCAAGTAACATCATTATATTTCACCCTCTTACTTACTTTTAATACTTCATTTTCCCGTTCATGTTCCTCGTCACGATCAGGGTAATTTTTTATACCGGTATTTTTACCAGCAAAATAAAAATAAGCAAACTGTCGCGACGGCGTTGTTTGCTGTGTACTCTCCCCCGCGTGCTGTGTGATTGCTAGGAAAATATTGCCATAGCATAATGAAAGACTGTAATGGATTTTTATGAGCTTCCGGGCGTATTTGTATATGGCGTTAATTGTAAAAAATAAATATGAAATTTTCTCGCAGATGTGTATTTGTGTAAAATTAAAACACGCTTTTGCAAGTAAAATTTACAATTCTTTTATTGGACGATACAATAATTAAAATTATATTACAGTACTCGTGTATTTTTTAGTAGTGACTCCTGCAATATACCACAGAGGTTTTAGTAGTAAAAAGCTATTGTCCGAAAAAAAAAAACCATCGTATTTATTTTTTAATTCATACAGCCGGGGATATACTATACTGGTATACGTTTTACATGCCAGCTTCTGCTCGCGGCTCAAAAAAAATCACTGTCTATAACTTTCAATCCGTGTTATTTTTTAAATCAGAGCGGTGTTTCCATATATCAAACAATTTTAAATCTACATAATATCTTCCTAATAATTTAAATTGAAGACACTATAGCCAAAAACTAAAGACAGAGTAACTAAAAAGCCTATTTATAGACCCAGAGTAATATAATAAATAAAGTACCAGTAGTACTACCAGTAAGTACCTCTACTTCACCCCAAAGGCAATTTTAATAAAAGTCTCAAATTGAACTCGAAACAATACGAAAGTGGCAAAGTTGAAAAGTGTTGTATTATATTCATTATCTTGATAATATCACTCCGAAATTCCAATCAGTCGAGATTGCTGTGTTAATTTAAAACCAGTTTTACCTTTATACAGGGTGACAATGGATTTTTTTATAATTCAGGACTTAGGCTTGTTGCGGAATTAGTTCGAAAGAGTCAACGCGGCCCTGGAACGCAAAGGGTATTAAGAGGAACACGATTAGGTTTTGATCAGTAAGACTCTGACACTCTCTTCTGCTCGCAGAGCAGAATTTTGAATTTTGAATGAAGTTTTCTCCATCCTAAGGGCACCTTCAAATTTATCGCTAAGTGCGCTAAGTGGATGGATTAACAAATAAAAAACGCGCGGCAGCCGCGCTGCTGTCACGCTGCAGACGTGCTGCAGCCACGCTGCACTTTGCGTTTAACTGAGTCGGCTTGGCAACGGAGACTTCTCTATCACTCATCAATCACAACAACAAGTCTGATAAAACTATGACTGTCAATTTCATTAGATTGATTGAGGAGAGAACACGAATTCAATATAAGGGTTAGTCATTTTTAGGCACACAATCGGCGAGCGTGTATACTTTTTTTTAAGTATGGGTAATCATCAAATGACTCCTCCAGCTCTGGGTGAAGCAGAAGGGAGTGTCAAATTCTTACTGACTAAAACCTATCCATGTTCCTCCTAATGTCCTTTGTGTACCAGGGCCGCGGTGACTTTTTCGAACAGATTCCGCAACCCCGGCAGGTACTGGCCCTTGCGAGGCCCGTCTTCTATGCTGAGAGCTCTTTGAGGCCGCGTGGACCGGGGCCTAGTTCTGATCAGACGGCGAGCCACCCAGTGCTTCGCCCCGCGACCTCCGACGCCCGGGGCGTCTATTCCTGTAGCATCGGCTGGGGCGTGAGATTTCCCTCCCTCTCACGCTTTCGGTCTCCTCTTTCGCTAGAGCGTGTAGACTTGGTAAGTGTATTCATGGCTCAATCAATTTTTCAATTACTAAAAATTTCAATTTTTAGTATCAATACATAATTATGTATGTTAGGGTCGGCTTTCAGTACAACCGTATCTTGAAGTATTGGTTTCAGGTGTTTTAAAATGTATTGTTTCTTTTAAACAGTATTTAGATAAGCACGAATCATAATCACCAATCATGAATCCTGAATGCGATTGTGAAAAATGGATAACGGTATTTGTCCTGTATAGCTCCAACTTTCTCACACAACTGAATTAAGGCGAAAACCCATCGCGGCACACGGAGAAGCTTCGCACGTATATGAGGCTTCGCCTTGCATGAAAATGTATGAATCTGTCTCCACTGCAACCCACGGACATGCTCTGCATCCATTGACGTCATTGGTACAGGCGTGGCTTGCTCAAATATGGCACTCGTATAGCTCAACGCTGTCAACACCATGCACGCTGTGTACGCGGTACGGGCTATACGCGAATATTAACCCACAACTATGTCAAATACTTATATATATACCATATTCTTGCAAAAAATATGCGTAGCCTCTCCACGCTACATTTATACATAGTCGTGGGTGTGTAGTGTATACTGCAGTGAAAACGTAGACCCACGTTGTCAAACAAATGAACCCATGCAGCTAAAATGCGCCGCGTGGCCGTGCACAGTGTACACCGCGGTGGGTTTGCGCCTTTATGATTTCGTTGGAACGTAGCGGGGAGTCAGGGCCAAAGAATAAACTATAAAGAATCTAAATATAAATAGGTTTTATGGTAAATTGGAAATCTAATGAATTTATAATTATAATTCAGCTCCTAGCCAGCCATATTTAAAACAATGATATTCCATTGTCGTTATGTTTAATATTTTTTTCAATTTTTAATATGGGCACCCTACTTTCAGAAGGACTACCAAAAGACAGAGAGCTTTTTCAATAACGCACAGAGGGTCCATAAATTAGGACAGGTATCCAAGAAAATCAACTCAAAAAAGAAAAGTGAATTCCGTCACTCTTTTCCATGATTAAAGTCTGTTGAAGAGGGGCCATACTCATTGGACTTAATGACAATCTAAATAATAAGACTTTGTAATAAAAGTGATAAAGAGAGTCAGATTTTATTTTAACAAATGAAAGTAATGTGTAGATAAATGAAGCTGGTGATTTTGTTACGAACGTTGATATTTTAAAGAAAGGAATAAATGATAATTTTCATATTGGAAACAATAAACTAACTCTAGTTATTATGAGCAGATAAACACTATTTGAGATGGGTTTGCTCTTGACTCTAGTCTAGATCAGAGGTGACAGAGACACAGTCTACGATGGAGCGAGCTTACCTAGAAGAAGCCTGTCCACTCTTACTTTAAAGAGATTAGGGATTAATGTGTTCGGAAACACAGACGCAGCTTGAGAGTTTCACTCTTTTGCTGTGCGCATTATACAAGACGTATGGAAACGCTTAGTGCGAATTGGTTGGAATACAACAAGTTAAGGATAGTAACCTGTAGTGCGCCTAGATGCTCGATGGAAGAAGGGGGTCGAGGGATGAGGACTTTATGTCATTATGCTTAGGGCTCATAGAGGGGTGCTTAGCGCTGATTTCTTGATGATGTAATTGTTTTGCCATTGCAAAAAGGAAAAATCTGCTTAGCTTTCAACTGCTGTCTGATTAATTGAACGTTTATAAAATAGTGCTAGTATTTTCACATTTACCCCATGTACCACAGCTCAGTAACGGGGTAATATGAAACATCTTGGTAAGACTGACTGACGACTTGACAGCCGGAATTTTGCTCAACCATACTACTATTTTATTTATGGAAAGCAACACAAAAATACACTGTATATCATTATTTAGTCCAAAAATATTATTACAATGAAGAAGCGTGAATTGTGTTCCTGTCTCTGTTAAAGAGTATTATTCAAATCCTACGTTGGAACGAAAGAAAATGTCCAATAAAAATGCAAAGGGAACGGCACCTATTCTTTCTTCTTTACTAACTAAATAGCTGTGGTAGGGATGCGGTCATACTGATAGCGATTTGTGGGATAAAGGAGAAGAAATCAAAACAACCAACCAATCAAATGAAAATAGGATCAAAACACTAGTCTGTTTTTGCAGTGTTTGTGATAGTGGTTAATTTTTGTAGTGTATTTTGGAAGTATGTCAGCATCCTTTTAGCCAAAAGATGTCCATAGGCATACCCCAAGCGTCTATAATAGTCACCATTAATAGTCGCCATTGACCACAATCGTGATGGTAAGCAATGGTGTCGACGCACAGTGAAAGCATTCCCAAAACGTTTTGATCGTTTTTGGTATTTTTAATCGACTTCAAAAAAAGGATTAGGTTCTCAATTCAGTTGTATTTTTTTTATGTTTGTTACCTCATAACTCCGTCATTTATGAACCGATTTGAAAAATACTTATTTTATCTAAAACAATATACTTCCTGACTAGTCCCATTGCAACCAAGTCAGAATCTGATGATAGGGTTCCATGAAAATCGAGGGAAGTCCTCAAATTTTATTGGAACATACAATGTTTTTCAGAAACTTTCTAACGCAATTCAGATATTTGTGCCTGGTAATGATCATCTCATGTTGCTGAGCTGATGACGGAAAGTTTAAATTAGGATCTGATGATGACATCCCATGAAAAATGTTTGTTCAGGGATATTTCCGCCAACAGTCAGCCGACCTGGATAATTCTTTTATTGTTTGGAAGAGTATTTTTCTGGACTGGCCCCATTTTAATTTGCTGAAGCTCTGATAAAGAACTTCGGAGGTAGGCAACGGAACTCTTCAGTAAATAATAGCAAATGAATGAATCGGGATGGCTGAAATCGCATGTATTTTTATTGTTTACACCAGTCCTTAACATAACATCACGCCGCGCGGTACGCTGTTAATGAGTGCGCAGGTGACAAAAAACGAAAAAATTACCAAAAACACCGACTTCCGAAATTAAATTTATTTTATACTTTGTAATGTTTTGTTTTTGGTAGTCGGTTGTATTTTTTGTAAAAAAGTTTTATTTTTAAAAAGATCTCATCCCATTTGCATCAGTTTCTCCGCTCCTCCAATTCTATCGGCGATCCGAGTGCGCGGTAATTGCTTTGCGGCACTACTAACAGGAGTTAGTTATAGTAAATAACTTTCACACCTTGAAACCGATAATAATTTGAAAATGTAAGTGCCGGTTCCACCACCTACGATTAAGTTCCAGTTAATTTACTTGGCAGATAATTCCATTCAAAATATGTTCCATTTTCGACTTTATTCGGTGAGTAGTGGTTACTCGGAGATCGTGTAACAGGTCCTTAGTATGATGATTTACACACATGCCAACGGTCCCGGCTGTCAACCAATCTTTAGCAGATCTTACAGATAGTCACCAGCCAGAAAATCTGACATCAATTTTGCCAAAAGCATCGAGTTATCCAGTTACTGGGTTGTAGAAATTACATAGGTACACTCCAAAATACTGGTATTCAGTTACATCCGTTTAAACCTAAACCTTCCCAACATACCTATAAGGAAAATGCTTGTCAAAATGATTCGATTTGATTCGAAACACTAGTTCTATAATTTCATCGTTTTTCAATTTAGTATTAAATAACCTACTCAATCTTCTAAAAGTCGCTGTCAGTAAGACCTCGTCCCATTCGCATCAGTTCTTCGCTCCTCCAATTCTATCGGCGATCCGAGTGCGCGGTAATTGCGTTGCGACACTACTTACAGGAGTTCGTTATACTAAATATCTTTCACACCTTCGCTTACTATCGCGCGATTTGATTGTGTATAGAAATTGCTATTTATTATATTTACATAGATTTTTGAATGTAAGTATCTTAATTTGTAATCGCGTTGCTATTAGTTGATGTGACGCTATTGTTTCAAAACAATACTGTATTATACCATGATAATCCTAATTTCAACCGAACACGTCCACTGCTGGACATAGGCCTTCATCAAATGTCGCCACATCAACCAGTCCTCTGCATATCGCTTCCTGCTTCAGCGGATCACCATTCCACATTTCCTATGCTGCGTCTTCCGGTACTAGTTACGATTTATGGCGCGCCTACGCTCTATAAACCGTAACTGATTAATTGATAACTGGTTAATTGATTTGCAATTATGCACATCAGATATTTTTTTGTGATGGATTCGGGAATAATATCAAACAAACTTTTAATTTCACAAATGAAAAACCAAACTTAAATAATAGTCTCTTTTTGCCCCACTGGCCCAGAAGGAGGGTAATGTTTTACACTATGTACTTAAGTAGAAGATATTAAGATGGCAGCCTTGTACCACATAAAATATTATACCATACTCAATTATTGTTTATAAATGTTTTTAAATAGCGGTCGAAGCACAATTCTCGAAGCACTAATCTGCCTTAACCTTCAAGCGGTCGCGCGGCGTCGAATCGACCGCGCTCGATAAGTTTTCGCTGATTACATCGAGATTTCTCGCCTCAAGTATTTCTCTTTACCAGTAGCTTTTCATTAATTCACTATGCACAAAAATGAATGCATTCTACTCTTCTCCGAACCTTTGTAGTTGAATAGAATGCATTTGTTTAGGTCGCGGCGCAGGCGTCGAAACGACTACACGCGCCTGGCTCTTTCTTTTACCTTAACGAGATGACTAATTTCGAAGTAAAATACCTGAGTTGATAAAATAAACACTTTGATAGTAATTATTCGATTGCATAGAACTAATAAAAAATAAAAAAATCTAAATAAAAATGAGAACACAAGTCAGTCTCCCAAGAGAACAAAACTTTGGTTTGGCGGGTCTGGCGTGCATAGCTGGTTTGTAATCGAACGATAGTGGGTTGTTTTAATTTTAGTTCCAAAAAATTGTTGCCTAGGTTAAAATTGATAATGTCTGAAAATAGAATATAAATAATTGTTAATTTACCAGTATTCTAAATTCCTGAAATCTCACATAGGTCTTTTAGGTTACGCGCGACCGCTGTCGCTACAAATACCCACGCGCCCGCTTGAAGGTTAAAATAACCTAGAAGAAATTTAATTGAAGCAGGATAAAATTCCTAAGACTCTTCTTAGGAATTTTAACCAAAAGAAACCTGAAGCCTCCTTTAGCTGCTAGACGGATACACTTAAAACTTATTGGAAAATGGCTTAAGCAATAACAGGCAATAATAACAATAAAATTCTTTCTAGAATATGCAAAATCTTTTAGAAGCTACGGTAAAAGGTTAGGTCCCACCGAGATTTGAACTCGGATCGTTGGATTCAGAGTCCAAAGTGCTAACCATTACACCATGGGACCACTGAGCGTAGGGTCGAAATACACGATCAGTAAATACGTGGAACGTAGTACGCATGACAATGCGGCTTTCTCTTTCTAGCTCGTACATCTATCCCTATTTCACAGCGTGTATACCTTGCCATGTTGAGTGTGTTCTATGAATAGAACGGTTGTTCTAGATTGGCAATGAATTAGTCTATTACTTATGTACCTGTTAGTACTAGAATACTTATGAGGAGAGAATATGTTTGGACTATAAATAACAGCTGGTGATTGTACTATAGAAGTACTTGCGATATTCGAATATCTACAGTATGGAAAAGTGTTTATCTAGTTAACGTGTCTTTTCTTCAGCATAAACTAACAAAATATGAATCGATATCCAATTCAATAGGATTCAAGCAGTTTGTCGACTCTTTAGGCGATCGGAAGGATCGCCTTTTTGTATATTATATTCTTATATACAAAGTACGTCAATCGTAAAGACCTATGTTTTCATTGATGAAATTGATTGTAACAGTAGTTTGTTTGTAGCTAAGTCAAATAATTTATTTTATTTATTTAATTCGGACAACAATAAAATATGTGTCACAGGCAGGATGTGCAGAGAACGATAAAGTAAGGAATAAGCGGTAGCTTATTCCTTACTTTATCGTTCTCCATAGTGAAAATGGGGAAAATGGTCAGGTAGGTATACCTGACCATTTTCCCCATTTTCCCCATTTTCACTATAATAGGTGACTCTCCACCACTGTTTTCAGGATGCTTTTGTCTCTATTCCGCGTTCTACGCATCAGCCAAGACTTTAAATATAATGATACTTTACTCATCCTTACTTATAAATGCAAAAGTAACTCTGTCTGTCTGTCGCACTTTCACGCCCGGGCGTATGTTCCCTAGTTATGAAAAATGCGAAGATTTTTAAAGCCATTCATAATTCATTAATCTATGTCTAAGTCAGTGTTTATTATACTGACATAGTTTAAGCGATTACTACTCGTAATAAACCCTATGAGATATTAATGGTCCTAATTTAAATATCAATAAATAAATAAATAATAGTTGGTACCTACCTAAGTTCTGAAGCAGTACGTATTTATTCTACAGTCACTTGAGGGCTCGATAATGCTACCTTTAAAAAGATAGAGTAAGTTTAAAACATATGATTTTTTTACTGAAGCTAAAAGGACCTTGTTACCTATGACGAAAAAAATATAGTTCATAATTAATTGGTACTTACTCGTTTCAGATTGATGGACTTATGTCGATGTCTTTAGCACTGGCCTTGCCCATACTATAACATATAATATACAGTCCCAATAAAAAATCATCCATCGGCTACCCGCGACCTTCACCAGGTCATCAATTCACCTTGTGGGAGGCCTTACTACGTTGCGTCTTCCGTGGTCACCACTACCGAACTTAAAAAAATGCATCATCTAAAAGAAAAGTCCGGAAAATTCCAATTCTGAAGTATCTGACCATCACTTGCACACTAGCCTCACAACACTGCTAAAATCACTTACATCCCGTATCCCACTTTACGCCATCAGCACGTTCTAGAACATTCTGTAGCACACAACTTTACACTTTAGAAAATGCATCCACCGACTTAATGTAAGGCGATTAACAGCATTCCGTAGTACGTTGCCTGAAGTTTAATTCTATTATAGGTTTTTATTTTAACTTTCTAGTCTCTTACGAGGTAAGTGCTGAGGATTGCTTGCTTTTAAAAGGACTTTGGATCTGATTCTGGATCTCTTGAAAGGTTTTTCGCAACAATTTTGTATGTTTCATTTTTAATTACTGTACTTGGGAGTAAATCAAGAAGCTCGAGGCTAGATAATAACAGCCACACGAGTTTGATCTTCTAGGTTAAGCAACGCTTGCCAAGGTTGGTCTGTGGATGGGTGACCATCTTAACATACCGAGTTTCCTCCGTGCCTCGGAAAGCATGTTAAGCCTTTGGTCCCGACTGTCATTTGTAGATATTTGGCAGTCATTACGGATTGTCAGAAGCCCGTAAATCTGACTCTAGTCTTGCCATGAAGTACCGTGTTACCCAGTTAATGGGTTGTGGAGGTCTGGTAGGCAGCCGCTCCTCGTAAAATACTGGTATTCAGCTGACTCTGGTTTGACTGGAAGCCGACCCCAATATAGTTGGGAAAAGGCTAGGCAGATGATGATGATTTGGGAGTAAATCAATTACGACATTGAATTAATGGATTAGCGTGAACTTTAAAAAAAATAATTAAACTAGGAAGAGCATAGGATTTTTATCAAACGTATGGGTAAAAACGTGCTGCATTATCCGATGTAATATTATTAATAGAAAAAAATTGATTGTTTTTTTTTATTGAGGAATGGGCTTGCTCTAGAGCGTAATCACGCTTGATGGAAAGCAATGGATGAGGTCTATGATGGAGCGAGCGTGCCCAGAAGATGCCTGCTCACCATTACATTGAAGGCACACGGGTTATTTATGTGGACGGGAACACAGACGCTGGCAGAGATTTCCACACTTTAGCTGTGCGCATAATAAATGTGGAGGAGAAGCGTTGGGTACGACTAGACGGGAGGGATATCGACCAAGTAAGGATGGTACCCTGCAGTACGTCTGGTATTCCGGTAGTAAAAGTTTGTATCGCTTTCAATCCTAAATCACTGAACCGATTTTGATGTTTTTAGGGTTCCGAACAAAAAACGGAAACCTTATAGGATCACTCGGGTGTCTGTCTGTCTGTCCGTCTGTTACAGGCAGTTTTCTCCGGATCCATTGGACCGATTCTGTTGAATTTTGGTACACATATGGACTTCTGTGACTCAAACACGGAGGTGTTACGCAAATTATTAAATTTTAAGTATGGGGGAAACTTTAAGGGGTCAAACTAGAAAATTAAAAAGAGTTTTGTACAATAGCGTGTGACATATCAAATGAAAGGGTTTACTGTGAGGGTTTTAATCAGGTTTTTTTCCATAATTTTAAAATAAATGGAGATAATAGATTTTTACCTATAGATTACAGGAAAACTTATAAGAAGTTAAAGTAACGTGTCAAAAATTATTAAATTCGTTCGGAACCCTTTGCACGCAACTCCGACTCGCACTTGGCCATTTTTTTTATAGGATAGATGGGATCCTGGAGACGGTACTAGTCTACTTTGACGCGAGCAGAGCCGCAGTCAAATGCTAGTCTCTAAATAAATTGGATCAATAATTCGTCTGCTAGAAAAAAGACAAAACAAAACACTACAAGGTATAAAATAACTTGGGAAGAAAGAAAAAAACTTTAATTTCGGAAGTCGGTGTCAAAAAACGAAAAAATAACCAAAACACTGACTTTAGAAATTAAATGTTTTTTCTTTCTGTAGTGTTTGGTTTTGGAAGTCGGTTGTATTTTTTGTAAAAAAGTGTAGTTTTTAGTGGTACCTAGGTACCTGCGTACCCATTAACAGCGTACCGGCGCAATGTTATGTTAAGAACTGGTGTAAACACTAAAAAAACATGCGATTTCAGCAATCCCGATCCCTTTGCTATCATTTATTGAAGAGTTCCGTTGCCGGCCTCCGAAGTTCTTCGTCAGATCTTCACCAAATTAAAACGGGACCAGTCCAGGAAAATACTATTTAAAAAAAAAAGAATCGGCTGACAATTGGCTAAAGTATCGCTGAACAAACATTTTTCATGGGATCTCATCATCAGATCCTAATTTATACCTTCCATCATCAGCTCAGCAACATGAGATGATGATTACCAGGCACAAATATCTGAATTGCGTTAGAAAGTTCATGAAAAACATTGTATGTGCCTATAAAATTTAAGGGTTGCCCTCGATTTTCGTGGGATCACATCATCAGATTCTGACATAGTTGTCACCATGTCAGAATCTGATGATGAGACCAATCGAGAAGTATACCCTTTCAGATGAAATAAACATTTTTCAAATCGGTTCATAAATGACGGAGTTATGAGGTAACAAATACAAAAAAAAAATACAACCGAATTGAGATCCTCCTCCTTTTTTTGAAGTCGGTTAAAAAAGAGTAATTTTTCACTTTCAATAGAAATCTTGAGTTGGGTTTAGGAGGCTGGCATAGAAACGTATGAATCCACACAAGAAGAATCTATACTCAGCAGTAGACGAAACTTGGCTGTGGATGATGATGATGATAATTCAATAGACTAATTTCTATGAAAACACAGTTTTCTCTTTGACCAATAAACTGCAGCAGTCTTTTGATAATCCTGTATTCAGCGGTCCCGTAAGTGCCTCCGTGGTCGAGTGGTATGTTTCCAGTTTGGCTGGGACTTGGGGCTTGGAGATAAGGTTGATTTTCATTTGATTCAGTACATATGTTTCTTCAATTGATCTGAATTCTTTAGATACTGTTTGGTGGGTATACAATTGATTGAAGAGTTAGGTAGACAGGCATTAATATATTGGTTTGTGCTTAGAAAGCTTATGATCCGTTTATAAGAGTGGTGTATATAGAAGACTTCAAATCAGCACACGCACAACAATAAGCTCTTTACTACGTCTATACATCATCATCTTCCAGTCCAACAGGATTCAACTGAATGCCAGTATTTTACCAGACCTCCACAACCCATTAACTGGGTAACACGTTTTTTTTTTGGCCAGACTGGAGTCAGATTCACTGGCCTTTGAAATCCGTAACGACAGCCAAATAAGAAACGTTTTTTCTAAGGCACGGAGGAAACTCGGTATGTTAAAAATGGTCACCTATCGATAGACCAACCCTGGCTAGCGTTGCTATGCCGGACACAAAGTATTAAATTTCTCATATTTTGGAATCCTCATCATCGTTTTAACTGAAAATCGCCCACTTTTCAACATAAGCCTCTTTCAAGTGTCACCGAAATGACCGGTCCAGTGCTTCTCGCATATATGGAAGTTCAAAACACGTTAACATAGAAGTAGGCACATACAAACCTCTCCAACAAACAGCAAATAAAATTACGAATTCCCGATACAGAGTTTCGAGTGCAGGTCCCAAACGATGTGGAATTAATCACGATACGAGTCGGCACTCGCTTTGTCGTTCAACTTAACCGCAAATTGATTGCAACCGATTGCCATTAATTCGAACAATTACCGTTAAGTTTGTCACACCGACGTGTAATAACCATTCCTCGTTGATTCTCCAGGGGTATAGTGTATCTGGATGTCTTTGGGGGTAAATTATAGGTGGTATTACGCCTGAGGTTGCAGGCTATTCTGCGAGACTGAGTCACAGATGCAGCAAATCCTACTAATGTTGTAATTTTCAGAGTGTATATATCTATTTTCACTGTCATCATCATCATCATAACAGCCGAAAGACGTCCACTGCTGGACATAGGCCTCCCTTAAGTTTGGGGGGGGGGGGGGGGGGGTTTGCCATAATCGCCACGCTTGGCAGGCAGGTTGGCGATCGCAGTGTATGGTGTTGCGTTTTACAGTGAAAGCTGCTGCCCATTCTCTGGTGAGTTCCTTAGTCGCCTCTTACGACACCCATAGGAAGTGATGGGATGGTATTATTCTTTTACGGCACCATACGGCACTGGCCGAAATCATACGGCTGTAACACAAATAATAAAAAAGAATCGATATTAAAAATTAAAGGGGGCTCCTACATAAGAATCGTGTTTTTTTGCGGTTTAAGGTACGAAAGCCTTCGTGTGCTTAGCCGGTTTTTATTCGCGATAGATAATAATTCTACTTTTACGTAGACGAATGCGCAATCATCTAGGTGCGATCTCCAAAGTCACGTGTTGATTTGAATTGATTGAGTCATATAATGTCGTAAAATTATAAACCATTATTTGGTGTTAATAGAAATAGACAACATTCATTCAATACAAATGGTGAGATAGTGGTCAAACGCGTGCTTATCAATAGAAAAAAAAGGCGAAATTTTAATGTTTTTGCATCAATCGCGCCCTAACATCTTTGATGTTTTTAAGCAAGATACGCAGTATTTTTTTAAGTATAAGCATCATTTGAAGGGTGCAGAAGCTCGTGGCTAGATAATAACAGCCGCACGGGTCGATCTTCAAGGTTAAGCAACGCTTGCCAAGGTTGGTCTGTGGATGGGTGACCATCATACATACCGAGTTTCCTCCGTGCCTCGGAAAGCACGTTAAGCCGTTGGTCCCGGCTGTAATTTGTGGATCTTTGGCAGTCGTTACGGATAGTCAGAAGCCAGTAAATCTGACTCCAGTCTTGCTATGAAGTACCGTGTTACCCAGTTAATGGGTTGTGGAGGTCTAATAGGCAGCCGCTCCTCGTAAAATACTGGTTCAGCTAAATCCGGCTTGACTGGAAGCCGACCCCAATATAGTTGGGAAAAGGCTAGGCAGATGATGATGATGATCATTTGAAGGGTACGCATAAAACAGGGAATGTCACATAAAATTCATTTGCTTTTATTTTTCTAATGGCTTAAACAATTACCAAGGCTTATTTTTACCTAGAGATAATCTCAGTGGGATAAACTTGAGCGACTATTAGTAATATCTAAGATTGGATACGTAAAAAAAAGTTCATATTATACATAGGTACTTTGAAAAATTAAAATGTTAATTATACAAAAACTGGTTTTTGTAACATCTCTTGTATTGCCCTGGCTCTATCAAAGGCTCGATTAAATGAAGGATACAGTCATTTAATAGAGCCTTTAAAAGCTCAAATTGAGTCTCAAAGCATGTCTTTCAACAAAGCATTGTTACAGTACGGTGGCATAGAGAAACTCCTAGCTGGAACGCTATTGGACAGAAATTCTACTCTACCGTATTTAAGGACTTGCCCAATTTAGGTGCTCGACGAAGAACAGCTATTGGACTTTATATGCTTTATTTGGCTTTGTCTTGCTGATTTGATGAAGGATAGATAAATGAATTCTAAATCCGAAGATGAAAACAAAAGTAGCTAAGCTATTAGGAGAATATATTATAGTTTTATGATTACTAACTGACCCGCGCAACTTCGTCTGCGTCACAATTTTCATTACTGCTCTGCTCCTATTGGTCTTAGCGTGATGATATATAGCCTATAGCCTTCCTCGATAAATGGGCTATCTAACACTGAAATAATTTTCCAGTAGTTCCTGAAATTAGCGCGTTCAAGTAAACAGACAAACAATCTCTTCAGTTTTATGTATTAGTATAGATTTTATATATTAGTATAGATATAGATAAGAAATTCAGCTTTATATATTAGTACTAGTTGACCCGCGCAACTTCGTCTGCGTCACAATTTCCATTACTGCTCTGCTCCTATTGGTCTTAGCGTGATGATATTAGCCTATAGCCATCCTCGATAAATGGGCTGACAAAATTTTTCAAATCAGACCAGTAGTTCCTGAGATTAGCGCGTTCAAGTAAACAAACAAACAAACAAACTCTTCAGCTTTATATATTAGTATAAGATATAAGATAAGATAAGATAAGATTGATTAAATACTTTAAAATACTTTGAAAGCGGATTATTAAATACTTGGAAAGCGGATCCAAAGAATATGAACAAGCGATTAGACTATACAAAATTTAGAAAGAAAGTAAATAAATTAACAAATGTGACAAAAAATAAATATAGACAGGAACAAATTTTAAAGTGTAATGGAGATTTTAGGAAGATTTGGTCAAATATAAACACATGGTTGGGTCGAAAAAACACTAGCTTGGACGATATTATTTTAAGGCATTTAGGGAAAACAGCATGCATAAAACAAATTTGTACAAACTTTTCTAAAACATTCACGGAGGAAATCAAGGGAATTAAACATGATTGTAACTTAAAGTTTTTAGATAGAACGAAATATGTAAAACCTAGTGAAGTAAGCTATAGATACAATAAGGTGACTTCGTCAGATGTAGAAAAGGTCATAAGAACATTGTCCTGTGAGAAAGCACCCGGTTCAGATGGAATACGGGTGCAAGACATTATGTATTTATGTAAACAAATAAGTCCTGTTCTAGCCGCATTTGTAAATATGTCCATATCCAGTGGTATCTATCCTGACCAGTTAAAAAATGCAATTATACGTCCTATATACAAATCAGGAAGTCATTTAGAATATGTGAATTATAGGCCTATCGCAATATTATCTGTCATAGATAACATAACCGAGAAAATTATTGTAGGACAGATAAGCGCGTTCTTAGAACAACACAACATATATATTATGTGACACTCAGCACGGTTTCCGGAGAGGGCGCAACACTGTCTCTGCCCTGTTAGGATTTTCAGATTATATTAACGAATGTTTAGATTCTGGTAAACAAATTATAGCACTATTTATCGATTACAAAAAAGCGTTCGACACTTTAGACCATGAGATCTTATTACAGGCAATGGACGAATGCGGAATACGCGGTCCTACAAATAATTGGTTTAAAAACTACCTCACTAATAGAAAAATAGGCACAATTATCTCTCGTGTGGTTGGGAAAGAGGTCGATGTCGAGTTGGGCGTGCCGACTGGATCGGTTTACGGTCCAGTAGGATATATAATGCATGTGAACAGTGTGGCAAATGTCGTGCGTAAGTGTAAGGTTTTCATGTACGCTGATGACATGTGTCTTGTTTACGCCTCCAAAGATATAGCTGAGGCACAAAAGTGTATACAAGATGATTTCGAAAATATTAGCAAGTGGGCACATGACAATGGTATCATATTAAACTTTTCTAAAACTAAATGTATGTATCTACACTCGCCATATAACCGAAATGCTAAATCTGTAAATCATGAATATCTCACAGTGATAGGACATACATACGAATGTTTGCATAGACATAAATGTGATTGTAACTGTGCAAAATTGGATTATGTAGATACATTTAAATAGGTCTGACAATAGATAAGAACTTTAACTGGAGATTTCACGTAAACGACATTTGCAATAGGTTAAGATCGGTGCTAAGTAAGTTTTATCACTTAAAAAATGTACTGAACAAAAAGACGTTAAGAATGGTTTATTTCGCACTAGCCGACTCGTTAATAAGTTATGGTCTCCTTGTGTACGGGCAAACCTTTATTACATATTTAAGAGAAATAAAAGAAATACAAATAAGACTGATAAAGTTCCTAGTTAGTAAAAATGTTAAAGATAAGTGCAACAAAGAGTATGATAAGTTATTTCCAATATGTAAAATAATGCCGATAGATAAAAAAGTAGATTATTTGGTAGGTCTAGAATATTATGTAAGTGATCAATATAAAATTAATGTTAAAAACAAGTACAACACACGTAGGGTCAGAGAGAACAAACTGGTTCAACCACAGGTAACTAACTATTATGGTAAGAGAACACCTAAGTATCTGGTACCTAAAGTGTTTAATAAAATAGATTTATTAAGAGAAAACGTAAAAATTAGTAAAGGATCACTAAAGTCAAAATTAAAAAACATTATACTGGATTGAAAACAGAACTAAAAAAAATTATAAAATAAGTTGTTTGAACAATGTAATATTTAGTAGTAAGTATATACATAAGGTGGTTTACTGTTATGTAAAAGAGCGCTTCTCGCCATCAAACGTAAAAGTTTGGCGAGTTTAGAATTAAGTGACACCTCTGTATTATTTTTCATTAAATAAAATGTTAAAAAAAAAAAAAAAATTAAGTGGTCGCCTAATATTAATAAAAAAATATGTTTGAAAATAAATGAAATTATACTTTTATTTTAAAGACAATTTTACCATACGTGTTTACTACTATAAAACAAAAGCCAATTCAGTGAAACTCGAGCAGTCCGAATGATTGATTCACCAGTATCAGCAACATCTTTCAACAGTTCATATGTTAGTTGCTAATCTCGGGTGACTCGTTTACTTCCTTTATGTATCTACAATAATAAGGAAATAATATCCAACCTTCTAAGCACACACAACAGCCCCAATTCAATATCTTAAACCTCAGCTAAAGGTATTACTTTTCTCTCAAACAAAGCTGGGAGTCTCCCTGGAAACAATTTCAGAAAATGTTTGCGGACCCCGCCCAATTCTCAATTTCTCATTACAACTTCGCTTGAGCGTAATGACACGGGACCCTCTGAGGGAAACTTATTTTTATCATTTGCTACCAAAAAGTTTGAATGCTTCCCGTCCGAAACCATAAGTCCTATATTATGGGGACGGAGTTTCAGTTCGCTTCAGGAACAAACAAGACACCAGGCAAGAAGGATGAAGAAGTCCTTGCAGCTAGATTCATGAGCAAATTGAGTACTTGAAAGCGTGGCGGAGAACCTAAACTTCATTAACATTATTTTTGAAATCACCACCTTGAGCAAATGTGATGATTAACGTTTCTTCTTGTCTCTTTTTAGGATTCCGTACCCGAATGGTAACCAACGGAACTCTATTACTAAGCCTCCGCCGTCCGTCCTCCGTCTGTCTAACAGTGGGCTGTATCTCAAGAACCGTAATAGGTAGAGAGCTGAAATTTTCACAGATTGCGTATTTCTATTGCCGCTATAACAACACATAATAAAAATTAAGGTTTATGGTACGGAAACCTTCGTGTGCGAGCCCGACTCGCACTTGGCCGGTTTTTTAAGGTTCGTCAGTGAATCAGTTTTAACCTGGTTTTATTTATCGCTTTTGATATTCCTTTACCTGTAAATTTCATGGCAGATTGAACCTTCTGTCTCCATCTATTGAGTGAATAAGTCCAAAGATAATCAATTTTTGTCGCGAAAAGTTTTAATAGTGTCGCTAAGTTAATCTTCCTTTCCTTATTGTAATCGCAAAAGGAGCTGAAAAAATGTGGTACGGTGAGGACAGTTCATCTGTCATCAACAGATGATCCATCAGCAATTTATTATCAGGCTTAGGAGTGCTTAGAAGGAGCTCGTGGCCTCGTGGGTAAATAACAAAAGCAACTCGGCTGGACACACGCATTGCTCGCAGAACTGATGGTCGATGGGGCCGAAAAGATCTAGAGTGGCGACCACGTACCGGAAGACGCAACGTTGGAAGGCCTCCCCACAAGGTGGACCGATGACCTGGTGAAGCGCAGGACCAGTCGTTGTGGCGATGCTTGGGGGAGGCCTATGTTCAGCAGTGGACGTCTTTCGGATGATTATGATGATGATGACTCGGTTGGAACTTCAATGTTAATAATAGAGTCCAAATCCAGAAACAACTCAAAAACAGCAGGAATTAAAAAAAAAAAACTACAAAATTTTATCTGTACAATTTAATAACTCAAGAAGAAAGGAATTACGTAATCACCTAAGCAGCTTAGATTAAAGAAAAAACCACACTTAATGCTGGACCACTATTTGCGAATGCTAATAAAACACTTCTTTTCAGACGCTTTCGAATTTGAATAAAAGGAAATTTACGCCCCTACATTAATCTGTATTCGCTTTGAGTCAGGCGATTAGTCTCTTCACCACACGGTTTGAAAAAAGTTCGGTCTTTACTGCTAAAAAGTTTTAGTAAATTTGGTTGGCGGCTTGACTATCTGTCGAGCACTTTTGATTGACTAATAAAATCGTAGCAGATGATGACTTCGGTTTGATCGGTCGCGGTCGGGCAGTGTCGTTGGGTGTTTTCTATGTAGAAGTTTTTAGTAGCATCCAGTAGTCTGAATTTATGTCCAAATGATGTCAATAGAGCGACCCCTATTAAATGTGACATAAACATAATTAATAATTAACTATAGATTTAATATATTATGTAGATGCACTAATCCTTTGGGAAACGCATGTAGGTATGATTGACATGATACCTATATGTGCATCAAATTATATTGTAAATATTATACACACTACTTCTTATGCGTGTAATAGAATTGAGATAGATTAGAAGTTAAACTTATCATATGATTAGATTTTTATAAATATTTCTAAGTCAACTGTAAATTACTATAAATTAACTTGAATCACTGATAAAAGTCATGTACCGGACGGGCGTGATCGACTGGAACGGGGTTGTGATGGGGTAGGTCTATCCTTTTTCTTCTCCTCCGAAGTGAACTGTGACCGACCGACGACGTCCAGCCGCGCTGACGTCCTGTACCGGAAACTAAGGCTCTTCCGCACCTAACGTACAGCGTTCTTCTATCTTGCCAAGTACTTGCTGTCTTCGGGGCAGATTGGGGTGCAGGGTGAATGCTTACCAGGGTTAAATAATAGGCAGGAATTTGACAACACTGCAGCTAATGGTTTAAGGGCAAAGTCGCGAGTACTGTGATTCTATTTATAGATTCTAGGGTTTCTTCTGCCGGTGACTACGAATTGGCTATTTTTTACCATTTACTAAGGTACGAGGTTACTTTACCGTAACGAGGCCCAAAAACCACTAACTGCTTCAGTTTATTTTAACTGTGAATTTTAACTATAGTTCTAGAAAATTTTTGGCTATATCTAGGTCTATTCTAGGTCTGGATGGGGGTTGACGCACCTCTATTCGAATCCCCCGAAATTCCCCGTCGAACGGGTTGGAAATCAACCCCTCAACCCTGCCCACTAGTGGGCTTGTTGCATTTAACTATCAAAAATATCACAAGTTTTGAGCTTGCTTACTATTTGGGGTTGATTCTCCGGAAAACTGTGCCCCATGGGCTATGAAACTATCTATATTCGGGTAGGTGCATCATCCCTCCATCCAGCTACACAACTTACCAAGCCACCCCTCCAAGGGTGGAGGTACTATAGGTCAGGAACCCGGGAGAGGATAAAAAACTATGTTTATCTTCTTATCTATTTTGTGGCTTTATGCCTAGCCTGACCATGAAGATGTGTACATATCTGGATAGGGCTGAGTGCCAGCTTTCCAGTGCCTATGGTTTAAGACCTAAATTCCTAGATGCCCTAAAAACTTAGCACTGAAGGTGCGTGTACATGGTGGTTTTCTTCAACCACCCTACTATGTTCGAATGTGAAATGACTATTTTGTGTATACCTTCGATTAGGCTGATTTCCATCAGCCAATCAGAACACGCCCTCAGGGTGCTATCGGGAATGTGTAAGGGAAATGTGTAGCCCTACCTATTGACTATAATTTTCTTTGAAAATATGTTTTCCCCAGAACATCTTTTACGTGTTTGGGGAAAACGACAAACATATGACTTTAAATTGATTACATAGCTTACAAACTATCACTATGCAAGTACATAAGCTTCCAAATTCAGTACATAGGCCTACGACTATAGGTACACAGGTACTATCTATGCGAGTTACACAATGTTAAATGCGTCTCCGCGAACATTTCTATTGCTATTTAAGTATATAAGCTTCTAACTTAAAAAACATATAAGCTTACGAATATAAGTACATAAGGCTGTTTATGCGAGTTATATAAATCAAAATGCTCCGTCGCGAACATTTCTCCCGCCGTGCAGCGCAGTGACGACTCGTTGCGATGTCGGCGCGGCGCTGCATCTCGCCGGTGAGCGACGACTGTAGTTGCGTCGCCCGTTGCCACGGTGACCGTTGTCTCGACGCGACGCTCGCCGCCCCGGCGACCGTTGCCTCGATGCTCGCCGACGCGACGCCCGTCGCTCCGGCCCGTAGCTCCGACGCTCTGGATCATTTCGGCAGCGGGATCAGCTTCTTCGCCGGACGCTTTAGAGTGCCGCCAGATGTGCGCACCTCAGCGGTCCGGACCTCTCCATCCGTCCCAGGGAAGACTGCGGTGATGCGGCCTCGCGGCCACGTGTTGCGAGGCAGCTGGCCGTCTGCGATGAGCACAGGGTCGCCCACCTGCAGACCAGGGCCACGGCTGTGGGGCTCCCGCCGGTGTTGGAGCTCGGGTAAGTACTCCCTCACCCAGCGGCGCCAGAACTGGTCGGCGAGCGCTTGCGAGCGCCGCCAGTGCTTCCTGCTGTCGACGTCTTGTTCGGTGAACACGCCGAGTGTTGGCAGTCTGGCCGAACCACCGAGTAGGAAGTGGTTCGGCGTGATGGATTCGTCGTCTTCGCTGTCGACTGACACATGTGTCAGCGGGCGGCTGTTTACCGTATACTCTGCCTCACACAACAGTGTGGACAATACCTCTTCGTGTGGGTGTTTCTCTGTGAGTACGGTGTACAATGCGAACTTCACGCAGCGGACTAGGCGCTCCCAGGCGCCTCCCATGAATGGCGCGGACGGAGTTATGAAGCGCCATGTGATGCCTCGACGACTAGCCTCTTCTCTGCAGGCGTCTCGAAGCTCGTTGTCGGCGCCGTGCATGTTGGTGCCGTTGTTGGAGTATATTTCTGTTGGGCAGCCCCGGCGCGCAGCGAAGCGGCGCAGAGCTAGAATTGCCGAGTCTGCGCTGAGGTTGGCAGCAATTTCGAGATGTACTGCCCTGGTGGTGAGACACGTGAATAGGGCCACGTATCTCTTCTGGTGCTGGCGACCGACGGTGACGGACAGTGGACCAAAGTAGTCGAGTCCAGTGTACGTAAATGGTCTCTGGTGATGAGCCAGGCGAGTCTTCGGATGGTCGCCCGTGGCGGGCACAGGAGCGTGTGCCTTTCGAATGCGACACTGCAGACAGCGTGTCACCATCATCTTCGCTGTGGGCCTCAGCTTGACAACCCAGTAGTGTTGACGTACCTCGTTGATTGTCATCTCGGTTCCACTGTGTTGCAGACTTCTGTGTGTCCAATCTATGTACAGCTGAGTGATGCGGTGATCGCCGTGTAGTATAGGCGGACGCTTGACTTCGTCGGCTATCTCGTCGGTTTTTTCTATGCGACTTCTCAGATGTATGACGTCATCTGTGAGTTCTATTTGCAGCGGACGCAATCGGCTGTCGTCTTCTATCTGTTTGTTCTCTCGCAGACTCGTCAGTTCTCGGTTGAACATTTGTTCCTGTACTGTTTGCACGAGTAACCTCTCCGCTTGTCGGAGGTATTCGGCTTCTATTATATTATATTTTGACGCCACTGTGGACGTCACTGATGCTTTAGGAGGGGGCTTAGCCGTCTTTGTACGTTTCCTCCAATCTGGATCCGATTCCTTGCCTTTCTGTGTTCTTTTATAGAACGTTTTCTCTGTCGGTCCTCGAGTGATTGAGACGAAGCGCAATACGTTCGCTGTCGCTCTTAGGAGTCGTTCCCACTTCGAGAATCTGGCCGGATCGGGTATGACCTCGGAGAGTCTTCGGTCTGTTTTCTGTTTGATGTTGACGGTTAGGGTTCTCTCTTCACCCGTCTGATCGTCAATCGGCGGTTTTTCTGTTGGCCACGACATCGGTTCTTCATAGAGAAAGCTGGGGCCACGATACCATTCGTGCGATGAATTGAATTCTAATGTTACGTCACGAGTGGCAATGTCTGCCACGTTCCTTTTCGTGGGTACCCATCGCCAGTCTTCGACTTTGCTATTTTCTTCTATGGCGGCTATTCTGTGGGCTACGAAGGGCTTGTACACTCGAGCTCCTCTTCTAATCCAGGTCAGCACGGTTTTGCTGTCTGACCAGTAGGTTACGGAGTCCGGTTTTACTCCGTGCTCGCGTATCACAGCTGCAGCCACGCGGGTTCCCATCACCGCGGCCTGCAGTTCGAGTCGAGGTATCGATTGCAGCTTGAGTGGTGCCACCTTTGCCTTTGCCATGACGAGGCTTACGTGCGTCATGCCATCTGACGTGGAGATCCGCCAATACACTACTGCGGCGAATGCTTTCTCGCTGGCGTCGGTGAAGACATGGACTTGGGTCTCTGTTGCTTCGCTATATCCCGGGTAACATCTCGGTACTGTGATGTCTTTGAGGTTTTCCAAGTGTCGGATCCAACCTCTCCATGATGTGGCCAGGTCTGTATCGAGTGACTGATCCCAGTCGACTCCTCTTCTCCATGCTTCCTGGAGTATTTGCTTGGCGCGTACTGTGACTGGTGAGGCTAAGCCAAGCGGGTCATATAATGACATAACTATTCTGAGTGCCTCTCTTTTAGTGGGTACGTCTTTCTCTAAGACTCCACTCGGTAGACGCGCTAGGGCCAGGTTGAAACCCAGCGTGTCTGCACTTGGTCTCCAGATTAGACCAAGTATCTTTTTTATATTTTCTGTGTCGCCGATATTGACGACATCTGTTGGCGTTTGCGACGGCTCTATTTCTTTTATGACGTTGGCGTCATTCGATACCCATTTCTTAATTTCAAAACGGGCCTGTTGGTGTATTTTCTTCACCGCTTTTGCTATGCGCGTCGCTTCTTCTGTGGTCCTGTAGCTATCCAGGTAATCGTCCATGTAATGATTATGAATGATGGCTTCAACTGCTTCTGGTTGCTGTTCTATGTGCATCTTCGCGTTCCAATCTTTCGCGAAGATAGCTGTACATGGTGAGCTGGCCGCGCCGAATATGATTGACGTCATTCTATATTCTTCGGGAGCTCCCACTCTTCTGACGCCTCTCCACAGATATCGGAGGGCGTCTCTGTCCTCTTGTCGGACTTTCACCTGCATAAACATTTCGGCAATATCGCCCGAAATGGCTATGGGGTGTCTACGGAACCTCATCATGACGCCGGGCAGCGACTGTAACAGGTCTGGTCCTGTGAGTAGGAAGTCGTTCAAAGACATTCCATTCGATTTAGCTGCGGCGTCGTGTACTATACGGAACTTCTCTGGCTTCATTGGGTTGAAGACATCGAAATGAGGTAAGTACCAGGTTCTTCCTGGTGTACTATTTTTGGGCGCCTTCTCGGCGTACCCTTTCTGTAGGAGCGAGTCCATCTGTTCCGTATATCTATCTCGAAGAGTCGAATTTTTATCGAGTTTCTTCTCTATAGAGACAAGCCGCTTGTGGGCTGTCCCGTAACTATCGGGCATTTCAAATTTTTCTTGCTTCCATAGCATTGCGGTTTCTATGTGCCCATTTTCTATTTGTTTGGTGTGTCGTTTCAAGATGTCTTCTGCCTTCTTTTCGGGGTCAGAAGTTGGACGTTGCGGATTAACTATTAACGATTCTAATGCGAAATATTTACGGAGCTGTTCATCAAGGCTTTCGTCTCTTGATGCTGTGTTGTTCACATAGTGCACCTGTTGACCGAGTATTCTATTGTGCGCGCCATGTAAGGTCCATCCCAGAGTCGTGAGTGACGCTATGGGCTGGTGTTTCGGGCCTCTTCTTACTTCACTGGCTAACAATAAGTGCCAGTTGTCTTGGCCGATCAGAATCTTGGGCGCGCCGACTTCGTACACCAGCTGTTGTTTCAAGTCGCTGAGATGCTTGCAGTATGTGACATCTTCCTCTTTAACTGTTTGTGGCGTGAGGTTGAGCTTCGGTATGGTACGCGCTCTGAACGGCACCCTGTTCTTTAGCTGGCTCGCGAGCTTTACTGTCACTCTGCGTGAGCAAGGAGTGTCGATCATGGTGTCACCGATCGCTCCAATCTTGAGCGGGTCGATGCGTCCTTCGGCTCCGACTTGAGTAGCGTGGTCCTCGTCCATCAACGATACGGTTGATCCATCGTCGAGAAGGGCGAACGTAGACGCCTCTCCCGCCGGTCCAATCACCCGGACCGGTACTATCTTGAGGTAGGCGTGACTCGACGATGTTCGCGAACTGGCAACCACTTCTTTGGTATCTTGTGGTTCGAGGATCTTCGGCTTTTCGGCGGCCGCTATAGCGAGCTTCTTCTCATAATGGAGTAAGCGATTGTGGCTGGCTGTACATCCCTTGATGCCACATCTGTTCGATTTGCACTGGTGTCGCTCGCGTCGAAACTTCATGCAGCGATAGCACAGATTGAGCTTCTTTGCTAGCTCCCATCTCTGGTAGCTGTTGCCCTCCTTGAACTTCCGACAATCGCGTTCTATGTGCCCATCTTTCCCACATACGCGGCATCTATCGGCCGGTTTTTCTGTTGTTGTGTGGGTTCTCTGTGCCGTACGTCTGTTTGATGGGCCCTCTGTTGCGTTGATGTTCTCAGCGGGAGCAAATGCGCTGCAGAAGCGAGCTTGTTCAGTGATGAATTCGCTGAACAACGATAGATCAGGTAATGACTGATACTTCTCCGTGTATATTCGGTACCACTGAACTCGAATAGAGTTTGGTAGCTTCTCTGTCAATGTTCGCATTAGTTCAGCATTGATCAAGTAGTGATCCTTCTTCAGTGCTCGTAACGTGACGATAGCACATCTCACTCGACTTGCGAACGTGCAAATGTCTTTCGGATTCTCGCTGCACCGTGTCAGTCCGCGCAGTCTATCTGTTTCGGCTTGCGCTATCGAGTCCGGTCTTCCGAATTGCAGCTCCAGTTCCTTCATAATATCGTCTGGTCTTGCATGTCCGATGAGTTCTGAGCTCACTGTATCGAGTGCACGTCCGTGTAGGCTCCTTCTGAGCCTTGCTGTGTTCTCGACATCGTTGAAATATCTTCGAGTTGTCTCGTAAATGGCTCGAAACGACAACCATTCTGTGTGTGCACCACTGAAGTTCGGTAAAGTCATGATGACCTTTGACGGTGAGGACGAATTCTGTTCTGTTTTCCTGTCAGCTAGCGATGCTATAGCTGCTGTTAAGTCCGTTATGAACGGCTGTAATCTATTTTCCCCATTGTCTTCTATTTTCTTCGGTGGTGCTATCTGTTTAGTCACTTCATCGACTTTCGGCTCTTGCTCCGGTACTTGCGCTCGACGAGAGTCCACTATCGGTACGGAGTCCACGGGGGGAGGCAATTGCTGCTCGCAGCTTCTATCTATTCTATTCTGTATGTCTCCCTCGGCGGCGTTGGTCTCTCTCTGATCAGGAACAGGTTCCGGTGCCTCTTCCAGCCAGGAACGCACGTACTCGTCGTTCGAGTTTCTATCTTCTATGTAATCGTCGTCCGATTCTTGTTCGGCTCTCTGAAGTGCTAACTGTGCAAGCTCCAACTTAATCTTGAGTAAGTCTTCGCGTGCTTTCGCGACTTTTCTATAAGACCGCGTCGTCCTTCCCACGGTCGACGGCGGCTTGCTACGTTCGATACGTTCAATACGGGCGTCACCCCGGGTAGTCACCGGCAGGATTCGGCTGTATGTTCTATCTGTTGGCCTCAGTGTACTGTCTGAAGGCGCTTCAAATCTGGTTCCCTTCTTTGAGGTCGCTGGTGGTTCTGTTCGCTCCTCCTGTTCAACTGGAGCGGGGGATGAAGATAATTCTTCGCTGTGCGACTGCAACGGCTGTGTTCCTTCAGTCGTGGATGGTGAACGCGGCGGTAACTGGTGACGGGTGATGGGAGCCCTTTCGGTTGGTTCCCTGTTTAGGTCTACCACCCACGCCTCAGGTGTCTTCCCACGCGACCTCGTGATCGGCATGATTCAAATCTTCAAGTCGATTCTTCTTCAAAATTTTCAAAGTTCAAAACTTTCGAAAATTTTTCTATGTTCCGATTCGGTCTATGTTTTCTATATGTAGAATCTTCTCAAAATTTTCAAAGTCCAGAATCTTCAAAAAATTTCTATGTTCCGAGTCGGTCTATGTTTTCTATATGTAGAATCTTCTCAAAATTTTCAAAGTCCAAAATCTTCGAAAATTTTCTATGTCCCGAATCAATCTATGTTTTCTATGTAGAATCCTCTTCAAAATTTTCAAAGTCCAAATTCTTCAAAAATTTTCTATGTCCCGAATCTGTCTATGTCTTCTAAGTGTAGAATCCTCTTCAAAATTTTCAAAGTCCAAAATCTTCGAAAATTTTCTATGTCCCGAATCCGTCTATATCTTCTAAGTGTAGAATCTTCTCAAAATTTTCAAAGTCCAAAATCTTCAAAAAATTTCTATGTTCCGAGTCGGTCTATGTTTTCTATATGTAGAATCTTCTCAAAATTTTCAAAGTCCAAATTCTTCAAAAATTTTCTATGTCCCGAATCTGTCTATGTCTTCTAAGTGTAGAATCCTCTTCAAAATTTTCAAAGTCCAAAATCTTCGAAAATTTTCTATGTCCCGAATCCGTCTATATCTTCTAAGTGTAGAATCTTCTCAAAATTTTCAAAGTCCAAATTCTTCAAAAATTTTCTATGTTCAGATGATCAAAATTTTCTAAGTCCCAGTATGAATCTTCGAAATTTTTCTAAGTGCCAGCTTCTATGTTCGAAAATTTTCTAAGTGTCGGGTTCAATCCTCAAAATCCGTCTATATCTTCTAAGTGTAGAATCTTCTCAAAATTTTCAAAGTCCAAATTCTTCAAAAATTTTCTATGTTCAGATGATCAAAATTTTCTAAGTCCCAGTATGAATCTTCGAAATTTTTCTAAGTGCCAGCTTCTATGTTCGTAAATTTTCTAAGTGTCGGGTTCAATCCTCAAAATTTTTTTCTAAGTCTCAGGTTCTGTCTTCAAAAATTTTCTAAGTCCCAGCTTCTATGTTCGAAAAATTTTCTAAGTGTCGGGTTCAATCCTCAAAATTTTTTTTCTAAGTCCCAGGTTTGGTCTTCAAAATCTTCCCAAGTCCAGGTTCAACTTTCAAATTTTCTCAAAGTCCAGGATTCCTTAGAAATCTTCTAAGTCCAGACGCAATCCTTCAGTGTTTCAGGAAAATTTTCAAAGTCCAAAGTTTCGGGGTGAGTCCCCAAGGGTGGCCCCCGAAGGGTAGTTTTCTCCAAGGGCAGTGCCTCACGATGAACCACGATGCTGAGCTTGAGGCTTCTTAACTGGAACGTATGTTGACGGATAGCTTCGGATCCGCCTCAGGGTGAGTCCTCAAGGGTTGGTTCTTGAAGGGTAGTTTTCTCCAAGGGGTAGTCCTCACGATGAACCACGATGCTGAGCTTGAGGCTTCTTAACTGGAACGTATGTTGACGGATAGCTTCGGATCCGCCTCAGGGTGAGTCCTCAAGGGTTGGTTCTTGAAGGGTAGTTTTCTTCAAGGGCTGTCTTCACGATGAACCACGATACTGAGCTTGAGGCTTCTTAACTGGAACGTATGTTGACGGATAGCTTCGGATCCGCCTCAGGGTGAGTCCTCAAGGGTTGGTTCTTGAAGGGTAGTTTTCTTCAAGGGGTAGTCCTCACGATGAACCACGATGCTGAGCTTGAGGCTTCTTAACTGGAACGTATGTTGACGGATAGCTTCGGATCCGCCTCAGGGTGAGTCCTCAAGGGTTGGTTCTTGAAGGGTAGTTTTCTTCAAGGGGTAGTCCTCACGATGAACCACGATGCTGAGCTTGAGGCGTCTTCACAGGAACGTCAATCAACGACTAACTTCGGATCTGTTTCGGATGGCTTCTTAACTGGAACGTATGTTGACGGATAGCTTCGGATCCGCCTCAGGGTGAGTCCTCAAGGGTTGGTTCTTGAAGGGTAGTTTTCTTCAAGGGCTGTCTTCACGATGAACCACGATACTGAGCTTGAGGCTTCTTAACTGGAACGTATGTTGACGGATAGCTTCGGATCCGCCTCAGGGTGAGTCCTCAAGGGTTGGTTCTTGAAGGGTAGTTTTCTTCAAGGGGTAGTCCTCACGATGAACCACGATGCTGAGCTTGAGGCTTCTTAACTGGAACGTATGTTGACGGATAGCTTCGGATCCGCCTCAGGGTGAGTCCTCAAGGGTTGGTTCTTGAAGGGTAGTTTTCTTCAAGGGGTAGTCCTCACGATGAACCACGATGCTGAGCTTGAGGCGTCTTCACAGGAACGTCAATCAACGACTAACTTCGGATCTGTTTCGGATGAGTCTTCAAGGGATGATTCTTGAAGGGTTGATTCGGGAACGGATACCAATTGACATACTGTTAAGAAACAAGATACGGGGTGCGTATGTTTGGCTCTTGTGCCAAACTATATCGCAGGGGCTTCGGCTTGAGTCTTCAAGGCTTGTTTCTTCAAGGGTTGATTCTTCAAGGGATGATTCGGGAACGGATACGTTTTGACATACTGTTAAGAAACAAGATACGGGGTGCGTATATTTGGCTCTTGTGCCAAACTATATCGCAGGGCTTCGGCTTGAGTCTTCAAGGCTTGTTTCTTCAAGGGTTGATTCTTCAAGGGATGATTCGGGAACGGATACGTTTTGACATACTGTTAAGAAACAAGATGTACGGGTGCGGAGATCCGGCTCTCGAAGGACCAAAAAATGTACCGGACGGGCGTGATCGACTGGAACGGGGTTGTGATGGGGTAGGTCTATCCTTTTTCTTCTCCTCCGAAGTGAACTGTGACCGACCGACGACGTCCAGCCGCGCTGACGTCCTGTACCGGAAACTAAGGCTCTTCCGCACCTAACGTACAGCGTTCTTCTATCTTGCCAAGTACTTGCTGTCTTCGGGGCAGATTGGGGTGCAGGGTGAATGCTTACCAGGGTTAAATAATAGGCAGGAATTTGACAACACTGCAGCTAATGGTTTAAGGGCAAAGTCGCGAGTACTGTGATTCTATTTATAGATTCTAGGGTTTCTTCTGCCGGTGACTACGAATTGGCTATTTTTTACCATTTACTAAGGTACGAGGTTACTTTACCGTAACGAGGCCCAAAAACCACTAACTGCTTCAGTTTATTTTAACTGTGAATTTTAACTATAGTTCTAGAAAATTTTTGGCTATATCTAGGTCTATTCTAGGTCTGGATGGGGGTTGACGCACCTCTATTCGAATCCCCCGAAATTCCCCGTCGAACGGGTTGGAAATCAACCCCTCAACCCTGCCCACTAGTGGGCTTGTTGCATTTAACTATCAAAAATATCACAAGTTTTGAGCTTGCTTACTATTTGGGGTTGATTCCCCGGAAAACTGTGCCCCATGGGCTATGAAACTATCTATATTCGGGTAGGTGCATCATCCCTCCATCCAGCTACACAACTTACCAAGCCACCCCTCCAAGGGTGGAGGTACTATAGGTCAGGAACCCGGGAGAGGATAAAAAACTATGTTTATCTTCTTATCTATTTTGTGGCTTTATGCCTAGCCTGACCATGAAGATGTGTACATATCTGGATAGGGCTGAGTGCCAGCTTTCCAGTGCCTATGGTTTAAGACCTAAATTCCTAGATGCCCTAAAAACTTAGCACTGAAGGTGCGTGTACATGGTGGTTTTCTTCAACCACCCTACTATGTTCGAATGTGAAATGACTATTTTGTGTATACCTTCGATTAGGCTGATTTCCATCAGCCAATCAGAACACGCCCTCAGGGTGCTATCGGGAATGTGTAAGGGAAATGTGTAGCCCTACCTATTGACTATAATTTTCTTTGAAAATATGTTTTCCCCAGAACATCTTTTACGTGTTTGGGGAAAACGACAAACATATGACTTTAAATTGATTACATAGCTTACAAACTATCACTATGCAAGTACATAAGCTTCCAAATTCAGTACATAGGCCTACGACTATAGGTACACAGGTACTATCTATGCGAGTTACACAATGTTAAATGCGTCTCCGCGAACATTTCTATTGCTATTTAAGTATATAAGCTTCTAACTTAAAAAACATATAAGCTTACGAATATAAGTACATAAGGCTGTTTATGCGAGTTATATAAATCAAAATGCTCCGTAGCGAACAAGTCACTTAGTCATCTCGAAATATAGACAGACAATATCTAGTCGCTCAAAAGCCAGACTATAACTCTTTTTGTCACGGAGTAGAAAAAAGTCTCAACTAAGTGCTTTCACTAAATAGATTTGGCAGAAGCCGAGACTATCCGTACTGAATCATTTTATACTGGAACGAAGCGGATGAAACTGGTTATATCCAGTTATTAAGTGCCCAAATTACAGCGCTCAAACAGCTGGTAGATTTTCGTAGATTTATCGAAGTCTATGAAGCTGTCGACGTATGTTTTACTTGGTTATCGAGAAGGTTTTGCATGAGGGAAAACGAAGTTTATCAAAGAAGGATATTTGCAATTTTCTCGGATGAAAAATGTATTTATATGAGTGAAAGTCTTTTAACTGTGTGTAATTTTGTTTCTACCTCTGTAGAATGAAATAAAAGCTACTCGATTCGATCCGACCACTGTAGTTCTAGATCAATGTGGGTCAGTGCGAGCAAAAGAAAACTTAGGCTACTTTTTCCATGCCGTCGCTGTGCTAGCTGACGAAAAAAACGTCATACCGTCTTATACTATAAGTATAGGTAAAAGTATGAGAATCTATAAGAATTCTTTAGTGATAAAATAACATCGTTAAAAAAAAAATCGTTCGGAGCACGCGAGTCCGACTCGCACTTGGCCAGTTTTTGGTGTAGAAAAGGCTCAAACTTACATTAACGACGAGTTTAGCTTTCTCTATGATTTTTTTCCTTAGCAATGATATTTATGTCCATGATAAACTTAGATCCATATTTACTAGAAGTTCATCTCAACATTAAACACTAGTTGACCCGGGCACCTTCGTCACAATTTTCATTACTGCTCCGCTCCTATTGGTGTTAACGTGATGTTAAATAGCCTATAGCCTTCCTCGATGAATGGGCTATCTAACACTGAAAGAATTTTTCAAATCGGACCAGTAGTTCCTGAGATTAACGCGTTCAAGTACACAAACATACAAACAAACAAACTCTTCAGCTTTATATATTAGTACTAGTTGTTCCGCGCAACTTCGTCTGCGTCACAATTTTCATTACTGCTCCACTCCTATTGGTCTTAGCGTGATGGTATATCGCCTATAGCCTTCCTCGGTAAATGGGCTATCCAACACTGAAATAATTTTTCAAATCGGACCAGTAGTTCCTGAGATTAGCGCGGTCAAGCAAACAAACATACAAACAAACTCTTCAACTTTATATATTAGTATAAGATTAAAATCCAAACACCGTCATACTAGTACAAGTCCGGAGCAAGCGGATCATTTGCGTAATACCTTGCGATTATGCACAATCGTCTTTGCATTTTGACACACCACCGTTATGACGCAGCCTCTGACCGAAGGATCTAGAAATGTACAGTTTAGACCGAAGGGTTCGGACAGACTGGAGTGCGAATATAAATTAAGTTTGATCTTATTTTTTAGTTTGGTCGTGTTGAGAAAAAGAATGGAAGGGGACTAATGAAACGTAATAACAAAGCTAATGTGTAGTGGCATCAATACCGCTACACATTTGCTAGCAAGAAAGACTAGTAACGAAGCGGTACGGCAACAAAAAAAAAACCACATCTATCCCACCAGAAGCAAACTAATAACGAAATCCTAAATCGCAGTATCGGAGTTCTCTGTGTGATTTGAACATATCCAACAGGCCAAATTTCAACTATCGGTCAGTTGATCACCGGACACAAAAACCGCCCGGTCGCAGGATCCTCCCTTTTCTTTGGAGGTTTGCGACAATTTACACTCTCTTCCGCATACCTTTATAGATGAGAATAGAAAAGCGGGGAGGGCACTTCCTAAAACGACATAAACAGTCGGTCTATTCTGTCAACATATGATCGTGAAAAGTTAGGTGAAGACATACGCTTCACCTTAGTTTTTTTAGACTGGCTTACCAATTTGGTGAGCTTTCTTCAGAAAGACTAGATGCGTAGTACTCACAAACTATGGTTTTTTTTTGGGCTAGCTTTGAACTCGATCACATCTAATGAAAGCGATTGATGAGGTCCATGATAGAGCGAGCGTACCCAGAGGATGCCTGTTCACTCTTGCTTTGAAGGCAGACGGGACACGTGTGAATGACCAGAAGGACTAGCACGATTATTGTAACGTATAGTAACGTTAACGTAAGTGAATTTTGAATGTGAGAAACTACAAGCCCATAGCATTTTAGTTTAATTTTATGGGACATACACAATTTATATCGTTCAAAAATATGAATATAGTAACCAATCATAATAAATATTATGTGCGAAACGAGTATTGTAGCTATGGGAAAGTTTGTTACCTGTAAAAAAATGCTATTAAACATTTTGGTTATCGTTGTACGAGAAAAAGGATTCAGAAAAACTTTGAATACCCTTGAAAGTATTTTTTTTAGAAACCCATCGTCTATTTTTGTATACTCATATTTAAAAAAAAAAAAAACCTGAGGAGCTCGTGGCTAGATAATAACAGCCGCACGGGTCGATCTTCAAGGTTAAGCAACTCTTGCCTAGGTCGGTCTGTGGATGGGTGACCATCTTAACATAACAAGTTTCCTCCGTGCCTCGGAAAGCACGTTAAGCCGTTGGTCCCGGCTGTCATTTGTAGATCTTTGGCAGTCGTTACGGATAGTCAGAAGCCAGTTAATCTGACTCTAGTCATGCCATGAAGTACCGTGTTACCCAGTTAATGGGTTGTGGAGGTCTGGTAGGCAGCCGTTCCACGTAAAACACTAGTATTCAGCTAAATCCGGTTTGACTGGAAGCCGAACCCAATATAGTTGGGAAAAGGCTAGGCAGATGGCAGATGATTTAAAAAAAAAACTATACTACTAGACACGTAATAACTCCATAGTCACTAACTAAATCCAAAACCAACTAGGATATTCGAGAACTAGCCCGTGTATCATCAGCCTTAATTGTAGAGGATTCATCGTACTGGCTTAGACTTCAGTGCCTCGCTTGCAAGGCATTAATAAAGCCTGGATTAATATTCCGTTCTGAACCATCTCAGAGGATTATGTTGCAATCTTCTTACGGAATAAAGATCGGTCAAGTACGGCGGTTTAGTGCAAGGAAATAAAATGGAAGGATTTGTCTGAAGGTATCTTTGAATAAAGAATTTAATGAGAGGGGGATAAGTCTTGATGATGTTTTATGCTTTTACAGAAACTGCTATCATTTTTGTTAAAGAACTAGACAAAAATGTCCAATTTGAACATATGCAAATATGTAACGCAATCACAAGTTGTCAATAATCAGGACGACGATGGAACATATCGTGAGGAAACTAGACCGGGATCGAGAAGAGACATGGCTTCCACCAACTTGCTTTAAGACCACGTAGTAGATTACACCTCCATCTAACAGGCAGCATTCCTATTTCCCAGCAGTTAGTTAAAAGAGTAACAAAGTGCAAATATCTAGGGCATTTTCTCGCTGACGACCTTAATGACAATGTTGATATTGACAGGGAGCGTAGGGCATTGGCAGCCTGAGGTAACATGTTGGCCCGAAGATTCGCTCGGTGTAGCAACCAAGTGAAAGTCACACTTTTTAAGGCATATTGCCAGTGCTTCTACACGGGTAATCTTTGGGTCAATTATACCAAAAGATCGCTCGATGACCTACGCGTGCAATATAATAACATTTTTAGGATGCTGTTGGGACTGCCACGATGGTGCAGCGCTTCTGGTATATTTGCGCAAAACCGAACCGACGGCTTCCACGCCGTCATTCGCAAAAAAACCGCGTCGCTATTGTCAAGGTTGCGGGCGAGTGACAACAGCATACTAAAAACTGTGGCGGAGAGTATCGACTCTCCGATTATTAAAAGTTTTGTGAGAAGGACAATCACTCAACATTAGTTTAGGGATATCCTTTTCACATTACTATTAAATTTATTCTATTCTGTTTTCTTGTCTGTTTTATTTTGGCTACTAACACTAGTAATAGGTTATAATATTGTTTACTAACACGCTGGATCATTGTTGTCCGAAAATAAAGAATTATTATTATTCCATTTATTTATTTATATATACATACAAATTAAATTTTTAAATATTTCTATAAAAATACAAAAAACATTTAAAAATATAAAAAATAGTAACCCACCGGTATCGGGAACAGGGTCCAAGCTACCGGTGGTCAGGGCTTTTGAGAGAGGAACCTCCTAACGATGCGCGCCGTGTCCAGGAGTACTGCTTTCTGGATCAAGCCCTTGATCCAGCTGCCCAACGAGAGCCTCTTGAGATGTTGGTCGAGGCTCTTGGCAATAATGCCATTGGCCGTCACGATTATCGGCACAATAACTGCTGTGTTCACATCCCACATGTCGACAACCTCGCGAGCCAAGTCAAGATACTTCGTTTGTTTATCTTTCTCTGACTTCACGAGGTTCTCGTCATGAAGGACTGCTATATCAACAATCATTGCGCGACGCTCTAGTCGGTCTATCACCACTATATCAGGCTTATTGGCAACAATAGTCCTGTCAGTGATGATAGACCGATCCCAATACAATGTGCAACTACCACTTTCGAGAACTGGGTCGGGCACATACACATACCACAGGTTTGCGCCAGTTCTCGTTAGCCAAGGAGAGCGCGGTGAGGCCTTTGTCCACCGCTACCACATCTCGATGCATACCCACGTCGGCCTCTAGGAAGTACTCCCTAAGGCTGCATACCTCGCGGTTGTGCAGGGTCTTAGCATTTAAGAAGCCACGACCCCCGCACTTCCGCGGGATATACAGCCTCATCACCGATGACCGTGGGTGATGCATCCGATTTGCGGTAAGCAGTGAACGTACCCTCCTATCCAGGGCGTCAAGTTCCGTCTGAGTTCATTTGAGTATGCCGAAAGAATACATCAAAACCGGCATGACCCAACCGTTGAAGGCGCGCACCTTGTTTCCGCCTGATAAAATACTGTTAAGTACTTTGTTCAGGCGGCCAAAGAAGCGCTCCTTCAAAGATTGTTTCATGTCCGTAGCACTGATGCCTAACGCTTCCGACATACCCAAATACTTGTAAGTTTCGGTTGAGGAGAGGGACCAAAGGTCTATGGAATCCGAGAGTTGTGTTCCACGGATTCCATAATCTCCCCTCGCTTTACATGCATGACCGCACATTTGTCCAAACCAAATTCCATCCTGATGGCGCCACTGAAGGTTTCTGTTACCTTCAGTAGCTTCATCAGTTGCAAGTTGTTAGGAGCAAAGAGTTTCAAGTCATCCATGTAAAGGAGGTGCGATATGACCTGACCACCTCTTCTCAACCGGTAGCCTTGGCCCGAACCCTCCAACAATGTACTGAGAGGGTTGAGGGCCAGACAAAACCACAGTGGACTCAGACTGTCACCCTGAAATATGCCACGCTCGATCCTTATCGGTTCGCTGTGCGCCTGGGTCTGTCGACACCCTGGATATTGAAGAATCGTCCTCCACTGCCCCATACACGACATCAGGAAGGTGCGTAAAACTGCATCAACTTTGTACAGCTCCAGCACCCTCATGAGCCATGTATGTGGCACTGAGTCATAGGCCTTCTTATAATCTATCCAGCATGTCGACAGATCTCTTCGGGAACGTCGAACCTGTTGGCTAATGGCTATGTCGATGAGGAGCAGCTCCTTAGTACCACGGGACCCGTTCCTACATCCATTCTGAGAAGAAGACATTATTGAATTACTATCAATATGATGGTTAATCTTTCCTCTCAAAATGGATGTAAGCACTTTATAGACCGTCGGTAAACACGTGATCGGTCTATAAGTTTTAGGCTCCGCGGTACTACCTGATTTATTGAGCAGATGGGTTATTCCTGTGGTTAGGAACTGGGGCAGTGACCCTGACTCTAACGCAGACTGGAATTGAGATGCCAAGCGAGCGTGCGATCTTTTGAACCATTTAATCCAAAAGTTGTGCAGCCCGTCCGGTCCCGGAGATTTCCAGTTAGGCAACGGACGGACTGCACGAGCTACGTCTTGGGGGCTAATGTTAATTGCCCCCATTTCTGGTATCGGATCGCACGCGCACTCAACCTCCCGAGTCCAATCGCCCTCGGTATGACTGACAGGCACCGACCAGATGCTGCGCCAGAATGAACACATGGCATCATCATCTGGTAGGCGCGTATCAGTCACACCTTGGTCTGGTCGCTCCCAAGCCCTATAAACCCACCTCTCATTGCTTTGGAATGTGCGATTCTGAGTGTATCGCTCCACTCGCCGCTTGTACCGACGTATACGGTTTGCCCATGCATAGACTTTCTGCTTCAGGAAGTCGATACGCTCTGTGACGCGGGTCAGATAATCTCGAGGACTAATATCAGTCCCCGAGAACGCCCGCCTCACAAAGCGCATCACTCTGCGGCGAGTGTTGCCCTCCCTGAAGCAGATTAGTTTGCCAATGAGTGCTCTAGCCTCACCGATACGACGCTCGATCCTGCACTGCCAAGCTGGTACAGCCGATCGTGTAACTCTATCACTACTAGGAAATTTGACATGAGCTACACAACATGCCGCTGCAGCCGCACAGTACAAGATCGAGTGGGTATCGACAAGGTCTTCGCTGCTATCAAAATAACTTGTTAGCTGCGAATCTAGAGCACACACCAACGCCCTCTTTTTGTTATGCATGGGCAAACGAGGTAGATGAGGTCTAAGCCCAGGCGGTGTGGAGTGATACTCTCGGAAGGCATCCTCCAAAGCGCTCCTCAATCGCTCATTGCATTGGGTACTCACGGATGTGGCCCCGTCATCATCATCTTCACCGACGTAGTTGGGTCGCGGTGAAACACTTGCACTGGGTTGTTTTGCACCGCGGCCAGTGGCGAAGTGGGTGAGACGCGGCTGCTCCGTGATCCCAGACGCAGTCTATCAAGTACGGCGTCATCCAACATACGGTTACGCTGGATAACCCGCACCTGATCCGATAATCGTTGGGCTGAAACGTTGACAGCTGGCTCAAGTACCTGAAACAGAGAGAGCATCCGACCACGGTACGCAGTCAGGTTAGTTCCCCCCTCTGTAGCCCCAAAGTATGAGCGTATAACATTCTAGTTCATGGCTTGTGTCCATTTTATACGCTGCACACTTCCACCGATAGCGGGGACCCTGTCAGAGACCGGTGGGCCTCGAGGTCCTAAGCTGGCCGGTGGTCGGCCTCGTCCGCGCCGACGCGCAGGTGGTGGTGTCGTCGGCGGCGAGAAGTATTCGTCGCTCGAGCTCGACGCAACTGCAGCTACCGGAATCTCTGGACTCGCGGCTGGCGCAGGTCCCGGCGGCTGCGAGGCGGAGCTCAGCGACGAACCCGAAGATGGTATTGGTGCGGCTTGTAGTCGTGCTCGGCGTCGTGTCAACATTTTATTTCCATATTGTCATTTTGTTTTTCCATTAGTTAGTCCGCATTGGTTAGTTTTTTATTTTTGTGTGGTTCTATTTTTTTTTTTCTTGATGTATTCGGTATAAAAAACATTGTTTCTATGGTTTATTTAAATAAAAATCGATAAAAATACGGGATGAAAAATTTCTTACGTCAGTTGGCTTGACAGCCGAGCCCCAGATATTTACTATTAATTATTATTATTATTATTATTATTATTATTATTATTATATGATCATCAAGCTCATGCCGCGGTATGGGTCAGGGTAGCGAAGGTAAAATGTTGAAGGTTAATTAGTAGTATCCAAATGTACTTATCCAGAATCATGTTAATACAAGAAGAAGTTCATATAACAATTTATTCAAGATAGTTTAAATGGCAAGACAACCGAAAAATAACATTTTACTAAGCATGACATAAAACAAGTGGAACCGATTCATATCCAAGTACTTTACATCGTCCAAATTATCCTAAAGTATACAACGAACAAACGAGGTTGAAGGAACATCGCCAAATTTATCCTCATACATTTTAAGCTGCAGTTAATAATTTTCAATGAGGAGAAAATATTATTATACATTTTAAGCTCTTCATAAATTAAGTTATACTAAGAGTGGCCATATAAATTGCATGGCCTGGCACGAGCATGTCCGAGGCTATGCCAAATTTAATTCAGTAAATTGTCGGGATAACACGTTAGCTAAAGATTTTGGAGCTTCTTTGATAGATGGGATTAAAGCGTTGGTAAGAGAAGAGATTCGCCGTATGGTGTCAACCGGTGCCGTATGGTGCTGTAAAAGAATAATACCATCCCATCACTTCCCATGGGTGTCGTAAGAGGCGACTAAGGAACTCATCAGAGAATAGGCAGCAGCGTTCTCTGTAAAACGCTACACCATACACTGCGAGCGCCAACCCCATCTTGGAGGAGGCCTATGTCCCGCATTGGACGTCTTTCGGCTGATTGGATAAGGGAAGATAGAATGAGGATAAACAAAGAGGCAGACGAAGTTTAAGATAAAAAGGTGAATGAAAAAGCAAATGAAAACAGTTGAATAATACAGTTGACTGAATTCTGACAGCGATATCTACTTAACGACCTTTAGATATACTCAAAGAACTTAAACTAAAAAGGAAGTAGTCAGTGCTGTACTGTTATAAAACAAACATTACAGATATGTTAAAATAAAAAAATAAAAATTAAGAAGATAATTATACTGAAATAAAGGTACCTAAGTGCTGATAGGAATATGTAATCTAAAACTGCCTTTTTGAATTTTTTTGTGAAGACAAGAAATAAATGTTTGTCACAAAAACACTGTAATGGAGACATTTGAAAAAATCGTGATATTTATTTTCATGTGTTGATGGTGTTGTTTTAAACCCTCCTTTAGAATTTCTGGTATTGTTTGATGAAACACGTATTGGATCTTCTAAAACATTATGTTATAAAGAATATAAAATATTTTCTGTTTTCATTTTTACACCAACGCCATGATAGTATATCTATGCCTGACATCTCCCTAATAAAGTTTCGTGATATTTCCGTATCCAAACTGAAAATGCTCTTTTGCACAAAGAATTGCACCAAATTCTTTTATTTAAACAAAGAGATATAAATACAATTTAGTACAAAACAAATGGATACAAAGTGCTCACACGTTGAATAAGCCAGAATAACTAAAGTCTGGAATAAGAAGTGTAGATGCTGGAATGTCGAGCTATGGCCGATATCAAATATTTGTTGACTATGCAGCCGAGCAACGTGCTTGTGCTGCGATGGACTTAATATGGATAGGACTTCAAATATGCAAGATGAGATGGTCAAAATTATCCTCCAGACCGAATCTGCGACACTAGCGTGGAGATATCGGGCGCAGGTTACGGCTTTACGTGCGAAGTACAGGGGTGTAACACCACCACTGACACCTCGGCCTTAGAAATTCGTTGAGAAAAAATCCAATACTTGTATTACTTTATGCACGACCTGGATTATACTTAACACAAATAATGATGCTTTCTTTTAAAAAAATAGGTACCTATCCACCTCGTATAGCGTCATGTCTTTTTAGGGTTCCCAACATCCGTAGAACCGGAATCCTTGTAGGATCAACCGGGTGTCTGCCTGTTCGTCTGTCACAGCCAGTTTTCTCCGGATCTCCTCGACCGATTCTGATGAAATTTGGTCTTCTTCTTCTGTGACTTGTGTCACAGAAGTTCATATGTATACGTGTAAAACTGTATTGAGTGATTTATCAAATGAAAGAGATTACTGTGTGGGTTTTAATTTTTTTTTTTTTCAAGAAATAAGACGAAAAATTTCCATTTTCCCATTTATCTCTGAAACTACTGATCCTAAAATTTTGAAAAATTGCAGATTATAGTTCTATACCAAAAAATTGCAAAAAAAATATAAGAAGTCTGCAGTGTTAAAATAACATGTTAAAAAAAAATTGGTTGGGAACCCTTTGCACGCGAGTCCGACTCGCACTTTGCCAGTTTTTTTTATTAATGATGGGAAATCATCAAAAGAGTCCTTCTTCTCTGGGTGGAGCGGAAAAGAGTGTCAGACTCTTACTGACTAAAACCCACCCGTATTCCTCGTAATGCTCTTTGCGTTCCAGGGTCGCGGTGACTCTTGCAAACAAATTCCACAACAGCATAACGTGTCTGGAAGCATAAGTAGTAAAATATAGTAGCGACAAAAAGCTGAAGAATGATAAATATACACCCGGTCAATAGATAATGGTACATATAACAATGACATCAAAATTTAATCTCCAACACAACCAATCTTTAATTCAAAGTCCGAACATCCACACTATCCCAACATTGACGGCATTCAGTATTCTGAAAATGTAAAACAAGCTGTTTGGTGTAAATGTTTCAGTGTAGCGGAGGTGCGCCGCTGAATTTCACTTATTCACTCTTTTCATAAAGGCCTGTACATTTTGTGCTAAAAACTTTGTAGGGAAACGCTTGAAGGCAATTAAAATGCTGCAGTTATTTTGGATAGCCAACACAGTTGAGTACAGTTTTCGGACGAATAATGAGCTATGCGGCTACTCTGATTGGATAGAAGTTGCAGCATTTGGTTTTGATGTTCAGTTCCTATATTAACGAAATGTAATTAGCCACTAGGGATAACTGTTGATTGAAACAGAAACGTAATAGATAAATGTTACTGTAAAAGCTCGAACTACGGTAAATGTGTAAGTCTTAGGATTGACCGACATGAGTTGGTAAATGTAAGGATTTATGAAAAATGGGACGATTTTTTTGAGCTTTTACCATTAGAATTTAGTACATGCTAGGTTTTACCACTGACGGCTGGTAAATGTTGGTTTTGGGAGTAAAACAATGAGTAATTTTTTATCATTAACTATTAGTCGAAATATTAGGTACATATATTTATGTAGATATCATAATATGAGAGTATTAAATAACCTATTTGTCAAATCCTTACCTACTTAAACTATTTTTATTTGAGATTTTTATTTATAAAATTTTAGAAAGTAGTCATTTAAAAACACCTTTTATATACTTCCTAAATAGTTAAAAAATAACACAAGTAAAATTATCTTCACACAAACATAACGCTTACCTACGTTTGGCTAATCCAATTACACCTATACTAATTATACTAATACATAGCTGAGGAGGTTGTTTTTTTTGCTTGAACGTGCTAATCTCAGGAACTTCTGGTCCGATTAGAAAAAATATTTCAGTTTTAGATAGCTCATTTATCGAGGAAGGCTATAGGCTGTATGTCATCAAGCTAAGGCCATTAGGAGCAGAGCAGACGAATTTGCGCGGGTCTACTAGTTGGCTATTATAACTGAAAATCAATATTTTCTGGTCAAATGATCGACTGATTCGAGCGGAGACGGTGCGGGCAGCGGGGGTTGCAGACTGCTCACGAGTACGAGACAATGCGAAGAAAACGTTATGATCGGAACAAAACGTTATGGTCTTTTTCAACATTCACCGTGTCTTTAATGTAACTCTTAAAATTTACCAAGTGAATGGTGATAAAAGTCCGAATCGCAAAACCGTTCAGACTTTTATCATGAAGAGTTGGTAAATCTTAGGATTTACCGTAGTTCGAGCTTTTACAGTAACAGATAGATAGATAAAAATACTTTATTGTACACCAACAAAAACTGATACATAACTCTTTGACAAATGTGGAATAGGTAGTATGATAATAAAGAAAAAAAGAGAGAGAGAGAGAGAGAGAGAGTTGGTATTAGCATTTCATTCTTTTTGATTCTGTTCTGTTCCATTCTGTTTGTTTCTGATGCATATTATAGTTAATAAATTGTAAATCCGTAATTGGCTGTAAGAACGGTTTATTTATTTTAAGTAAAATTGTTAAAGAGCTGTGGTTTTTGTGAATAAATAAATAAAATAAAAATGTTTATTTGGGACTCGCACAAGACACATAAAAGTAAAGTAAAACTAACCGTCATGAAAATATTTTTACAGAAATTAATATGTGCGAGGCCAAAAAGTTCCGTGTCTCAGCATAAATGCTGCGACATTTAAAAAAAAACACAGCACTGGTTTTATGACAGGGCCTGGTGTGATGCCACGGATACACATACGAAACACACCAGTAATATACAAATACAAACAAAATAATGAGCATGAAAGTTTGAGTAAAAATAAAAAATGAAAATAAAATGTGGAATACGTGCATACAATAAATAAATTAAAAATTAACCAAACCCCAATGGCTCCAATATCATTTACAAGTTCTAACAACCCTTTTGGACGATTTTTCTAGTCTCCGCTCTGGTTTGTTGCGATCAAAAGCTACCTAAGGGTGACAACAGATTGACATATTCAGCAGATTTTTTAAATGCCAAGTTAAAAAAGAAATTGCACAATTTAATCTCACCTAGCCCGTTTCATCATTGGACTACAAGATGTACGAGAATTCACCGCCGGGACATGGTGTCACCCAACCCATACGCACAAAATACTTAAAGCGTACAGCTTTTTTCTTTTTTTAAGGATGGGAAGTCATCAAATGACTCCTCCTGCTTTGGGTAAAGCAGAAGGGTGTGTCTAGCGTACAGCTAAGGAGTGGAATTTCCTGCCGGAGTCTATGTTGCCTGATAGCTACAACCTGGGGGTTCTAGGTCAACAGTTAAACACTATTAATCTGTTACCTCTAGGCAAGCGTGCTTGACCGTCGACCACAAAGTTTTAATAAAAATAACATTCTACATTATTTATACTCGCTAGAGGAGCTCGTGGCTAAATAATAACAGCCACACGGGTAGATCTTGAAGTTTAACAAGGTTGGTCTGTGAATGGTTGACCATCTTAACATACCGAGTTTCCTCCGTGCCTCGGAAAGCACGTTAAGACGTTGGTCCCGTCGGTACGGATTGTCAGAAGCCAGTAAATCTGACTCCAGTCTTCAGTCTTGCCAAGATGTACCGTGTTACCCAGTTAATGGGTTGTGGAGGTCTAGTAGACAGCCGCTTCACGTAAAACACTGGTATTCAGCTGAATCGACTGAGTTTGACTGGAAGCCGACACCAATGTAGTTCGGAAAAAGGCTAGGCAGATGATGATGATGATGATTATTTATACTCGCCAGATACTTATTTTTCATACAGTCTGTGTACCTACAACCTTACACTAACGTAAGTCGAGTAAGCAGGCTCCACATAGCTGCCAAGACGAATGCTCCACAGTTATGAAATAATAATCCCGCCGCTTCCACTTTTATTTGTTTCACATTTTAGACATTTTTGCTCAGAAACGAGTAAGGTATTCTAGCGTAGTGGATATTGCAAACAGTAAGCATTAAAGAATGAGATATTATGTATGCGAGGAAGGCCTGTTTTGTTGGCAAAAGTACAATTGAAGTAACATCTCAATTTCTCGAAAGCCTCAAATTCTATATTAGCTTGCTCTTATGGTTTGTACAGACGGAGTTTAGATGGACCATTTTGATACAGTTGATGAAACTGCAAATCGCAACATGATGGCGTGCAGCTCATGTGCTTTACTATTTAGACCCTTACGGAAAATAATTGCGATCTTTTGACAGGTGGTTTATTTTTTTTAAAACCCTAATAACACTTTGCCCTACTCCAGCCTCATCAAACACGGGACCTCATCTCCAACAGTACCTAGCGTTAGCGAACACTGGAGGACATAGCTGCGAAAGCAATTCAAGAAATTCCTAAATATAAAGAATAGATCAAAAGACATTTTTAGATTTAATCCTTTTTTTACCACCATGAGGGAGAGAACATGCATTGTGGCGACGCACCACAACGCATCGTGTAGCCTAACTCCTTAATAAATTAATTATCTTGCGGGGCACGATCAGATTTTACTTGGCAGCCGGCAATGTCATCATCATCACCAATATCATATCAGCCGAAAGACGTCCACTGCTGGACATAGGCCTCCCCCAAGCATCGCCACAACGACCGGTCTTGCGCGTCGGCAATGTACTAAATATAATTTGCAAGCGAGCTGGTCGCAGGTACAAACGTGACCTTAGTAGATATAGCAAACACAGATCGCACTTGTATACTCGAGGTTGGCACGTGAGGTACGCACCATAGCGGATTCAAGATAATTACGAAATTAGGAACGATTACACTCGTTCCTCTTTAATATGGTTATTGAAGAGGAACGAGTTTAATCGATTACTGATAGCACATCATTGGTACTGACAGATAACCAAAGAAAGATTGCTGCAGTGACGTCCAAAACTTGATTGAAGAAAAAAAAAATTTAGCAGTAGTTAAATTGTTAGCATTATAACACAAATTGGTACGTAGATATACGATACTAGTAGTGTCTTGCACGGGTGTGAATTATGTGTGAAAACCGTATCAAAATCCAAAGACTTATACAAAGCCCCTCCCATTTTCCCCCTTAAATTTGAAATAACTAAAAATTATTTCTTAATAGATGCTTTTGTTATAAATAAATCCATCCCATTTTAAGGTTTCAGAACCATCAAATATTTGTAAGGAAAAAAACGTTAAGTACCTATGTTTGTTCGTTATAGCGTTTTATTTTGTACTTATATTAGATTATGTTTACTGACGATATCTTCGTTAGACTTCAAAGGGAGAGACAGCAAATATTTTTATATAAAAAAATTACCTATTTAAAATTCAGAGCAAAATGTCAAGTCTTTTACTTTAAAAGTTTTGTGATTTTATCAATTTAAGACTAAGGAAACACGTGTAAGGTGTTTCCGGAATTTTGTACGCCTTTAATTAATGCACAAGTAACATTATAACGTACCTAAAGTAACATTGTCTTAATACTTTATTCAAAATTAAAAAAACAAGGTGCCGAGAAAAATACACTCCACATTTTTCGTAATGCAAGTCCATTGGGTCGCACCTCTCCTTCGCAAACAGTTCAAAAGCAAGCAGAGGAAGCATATTTTATTTAAAAACCTCTCGACATCAAAAACTAGCTTTCAGTCGACGATTTCGCGAATCATACCTGCCGTTAGCAAGACAGAATTCGCAATAACAGTACATTTTTGCTGAAACGAAAAATTGTGTATTTTTTGCAGCTGCCTTCCCAGTTTTTAAAATTCCCTCTGCGTTAAGAATTGCATTTTTTATCAGCTACTCAAACAGGTAAAAGTGCAGTCTGTAAAAGTAAAGTCTGTTTCAAAACTTTTTAATGAAATGTTGTACTCAAACAAACATACAGGTAAAATATAAACACAATTACGCACTTTTATCTTTTAGTAAATGTAAATAACATAATGTATAGGAAACTTAAGTAGAAAATTAATGTAGAAGCAAGCAAGGAGATATTTTTAATGGTTTTGGAGATACAAGCAAAAACCTGAAAAAAGGTACCTTCCCCCCGTCCCCCACCACCGGCTCACCTCCCACGCTCGGGGACTTTTACTATGTTCATGGTGACACCTCAAAGAACAACTGTACCAATTTCCAAAACTTCAAGGAATGTTCGTTCTGATTGACGTTAACTGAGCTAATATTCCTGCACTATTACCAATTTTAGTATCAACGATTTATGTAATAACATAAACAATTGAATAGTTATAATTACCCAGGTACCCTCTGCGAGATAGTTGGTAACACCAAGGCGTTGCTGGCCTTCCTTGGGGTGCTGGGGTGGATCGAATGACGCATTTGTCCCACCTGCACGCAAAATACGCGCTTAGTTGTGGAGTTGCGGAAACCAGCCCGATTTACATACATAGTTATAATTGACATAAAAAATCTCAAACAAGAAGTGAATATGGTGTTGTACACATAACACAGTGTAGTCTTTTTAACCCAAAGGTTGACTAGTAGAGAATGCCTTGTTGTATTAAATCCGCCCATGTACCCCTTTTTTTTAGGATGGGAAATCATCAAATGACTCCTCCCGCTTTGGGTAAAGCAGGAGGGAGTGTCAGACTCTTACTGACTAAAACCCATCCGTGTTCCTCCTAGTGCCCTTTGCGTTCCAGGGTACGGTGCCTCTTTCGAACGAAGTCCGCAGCCCCAGCAGGCACTGGCCCTGCCCCGTCTTTAATGCTGACAGCTCTTTGAGGCGCGCGTGGAACACAGCGCGCCGTCGACCCAGGCCTGTTTCTGATCAGACGGCGAGCCACCCAATGCTCACCGTCCGCAGACCCGCGCCTACGGTGGCCGAGAATCGTCCTGCGACTCCCGACGCCCGGGGCGTCTTCTTCTGTTGCCGCGGCTAGGGCGTGTGGTTTCCCTCTCCCTCACGCGTTCGGCTTCCTCCTTTGCTAGCAATACTGCTGCGCAAAAGGAAGTGACCGCTTCCCATGTCTCCTCGCTCTGGACCATGGCTTGAACCAGGGCCGGATGCGAAAGATCGCCGCCGCCGATCGCCTCGACGAGGACACGGCGGTGCTCCGCCCAAGCAGGGCAGTCCTCCACCGTATGCTCCACCGTGTCCACCGGCTGATCCTCGCAGTGTTGACACCCGGGGCCCATGTACCCCTACTGTACACAATGTTTAAATAAATAATATTAATATAAATAATTATGTAAATGTTAAAATCGATAAAATCGGAGATTCAAAATTAAGAATTGAAGGCTTTAATCGGTGAATTGGTAATCGGTGATTTAAAATTAATCATTTTAAATCACCGATTTTATTCATTTGAACATAGTACACAACATGGGATATAAGGGAAGTTGTGCAAAAAAAAATTTTAAAATGGATTTACAATGGGTTACATTCCTAAAAATATATAAATATTTAGTCCGTCGATTACCAAGAATATTTACACGTATTTGTTCTCTTGTTACGTGAATAAAACACAAAGACAATGCATTAAAATTTTCAGTAAAGTCACATCTTCATAATAAATGTATAATTTTTCACCGAGAAGTGACATAAAATGACCACAGGACTTTTGTGTTTTATCGATTTGTCAAAGCAAAATATACGAGTGTAATATATTTTGATAATCTCTATTTATTATGATATTATAAATTATTATTTAGTTTAGTCCGTCGTAACACTCGTAACTAACTACTAAATGAGATATTTTTTTATCGAGGTAACATCCCTATTTGCAGTTCACAGTTAACTAGTTCACCGTTTGTTAACATTTTAGTTCAATAATTTTGAAACTGAGAACACGTCTATTTTCCAAACTTTTAGGGATCGTTGCAGTTTGCTCCGTCCGATTTTTAACTACCAAACCTGATCTGAACTACGGAGTTGAGTTTTTTGAACGAAATGGTTTTTGAACCGGTCGTGATGTATGCGTAGGCAGCGCGCAGCGGCACAAAGTCAGCTTGTTATTTTTTCCAGGAAAAGTTACGTGAAATCCATGTACCTACGAAGAACAAACTGGCTTTAATTGGTTTCAGAATTTTATTTACAGCAATAGTGTTACCAGACAAAAATAATAATACTTTTGTAACGAGTGCTGATGCCTCTCAAGTGTAAACGACAGTTTTTTACAAACTTGAGACGTAAATACAAACAATTTTATAATACACACTCCCACAAATATTAAGGGTATAATTTAGACGGTCACCAAAAATAATATTTTTAAGACTCTAAGCCTAGGCACCAAAATGGATCAATGGTCACCAAATTCTATCGAACTCAACTGTGATTGCCATAAAATGTAGGCTTGGGGTTACAAACTGGATAAAATAGGTTAGTTTAGGTTAGAATTGTGACCAACCGCGCGCGAGCCGAGCGAGCGAAGCGAGCGGTGCCGCGGCAGCGGCCGGCGAGCGCTACTTCTCGAATATTATTTGGTGACCATTTATCTGTTTTGGTAACCGTTTAACTTTTTTGGTAGTAAAATAGGTACTTTTTTGGGCGGTGTTTAAACACAAGCCAAATATTAATGTGTTCTCGGGAATTGTTTTTTGTGCGCCTGACGGTTTTTGTGGGAGCTGATCGATTGACCAGCCTAATATTATAATCTAACAAAATCGAACTACTTTGTAAAAAGTTATGCGTGATGATACATAAAAAAATATACACGCGACGACTTTAGAACCTCCTTCGTTTTTTCGTCGGTCGGGACTCGGTTTGAAAAAAATAACACTTTTTGCGACGATAACAGCAACAGAAAAATAAATGCATTGCATTGCGATTCTAAATGCGGTGTAATGGAAGTCAATTTACAGTAGGTTTTTGTTGAAGAATACATTTGAAGTTCAGGGCCTCAGATAATGTAAATAATCCAATAATAGTTAAGTTCTTAGTTATTGAAACTTCATGTATAGTAGTGGTATCTCATCATCATCATAACAGCCAAAAGACGTCTACTGCTGGACATAGGCCTCCCCAAAGCACCCCCCCCCCTTTGGGCGATTATGGTAACCATAATCGCCACGCTTGTCAGGCGGGTTGGCAATCGCAAATAACGCTACTGCCCATTCTCTGGTGAGCCCCTTAGTCGCCTCTTACGACACCCACGGGAAGTGATTGGATGGTATTAATCTTTTACGGCACCATACGGCACCGGCCGACACCATACGGCAAATAGTGGTACATAGGCAGACTTAACAACAAGCTACAAGGTATTCTCTACCAATCAACCTTCGAAGTAACAAGACTTTTTCAACTGATTTTTTTTTGTATTTTCGTCTGTTTGCAGTTGAGACGCAATCAATCATAACTTTTTTAATTCCATGTGCCAATGTTCCTTGTATTGTTATAGAATAATTGCTATAATAGACAATAGACGCAGTAGAAATTATATTATTTAACACCAAAGGGACATTCCAAGTTTTTTATTCTTTATTTTTTTGGACATGTTTAGTAGAGTAGTCAAAAGATTGTCAACCAGAGGGTCTTTTTTAAAGGATGGGAAATCATCAAATGACTCCTCCGCTCTAGGTGGAGTAGAAGGGAGTGTCAGACTCTTACTGACTAAAACCCATCCGTGTTCCTCCTAGTGCCCTTTGCGTTCCAGAGCTACGGTACCGCTTTCGAACAGATTTTGCAGCCCCAGCAGGCACTTGCCCTAGCAGGCCCCGTCTTCTGTGCTGACAGCTCTTTCGTCTTCATCTTCTGTGAACACAGCGGACAGATCAGACGGCGAGCCACCCAATGCTCGCCGTCCTCAGTCCCGCGCCTACGTTGGCCGGGAATCGTCCTGCGACTCCCGATGCCTAGGGCGTCTTCTTCTGTTGCGGCTACTGGTGCGTGAGGTTTCCCCCTTTGTTAGCATTACTGCTTTGCAGAAGAAGGTGGTCTCTTCCCATGCCTCCTCGCTCCGGACCATAGATTGAACCAGGGCCAGTCGCGAGAGTTTGCCGCCGCCGATCGCCTTGACGAGGACTCGGCGGTGCTCCGCCCAAGCAGGGCAGACCTCCATCGTGTGCTCCACCGTGTCCTCCGGGCGACCCTCAAAGTGTTAACCAGAGGGTCTAGCATGAATATTTTGACGTATAGTAACGTAAATAAATGTAAGTGAATTTTAAATGTGAAAAACTACAAACCCATAGTATTATGGTTTAGTTTTATGGCTCAGACACAATTTATATCATTCAAAAATATGAATATAGTGTCTAATTCAAATAAATATTACGTGCGAAACGAGTATTGTACCTACCTAGCTATGGTAAAATTTTACGTGACGTTGTAGCGGTATCAAACAAGAAAATACCAACGGCGCAAATCTACATCGCAACAAAAAGAACCGCTACGTCATCTTGCATCGCGCAGCAGAGTTTACCGAGCGATTCGAACATATACATCAGCCCGAATATCAACTATCAGGCAGTTGCCCACACCAGACATAACAACCGCATGGTAGGAGAATCCACCCTTTTCATCGGAGGTATGCAGGACTTTACTCTCTGTACCGCGTGCCTCTAAAACGTTACTATAGATCAAAGATATTCGTGATAGGCCTTCAGTTTTAAATAGGTATCGAGGTACCTAGTGGCGCTATGTATATACTAGTATTCAGTAGTTAAAACTACTGAATATTCCACTGAATACACATTGAACTCGAGATTAACGTTGAAGGCGAGGAGTTCAATGTGTATTACACCAATATTTTGCTGATAGAGTATGATTGGATTACACAATACTTTTTCTTGTTAATCTGATCAACCGGCTAAGGATAGGCTGAACGAAATAGAAATGATTTCCCCATTATGAAATCTGCAACGGTAAAATGCATGAAAATTTAAATTACCTAGTTTAATCAAAAGTGTTTGCCTCCAATTATAAATAACATTTATTAATTACTAGTGGCAAGCCCCAGCTTCGCCCGCAGGATTTTTTTTAATACATACTTTGTCCTTACAATTCCGACCCAACAAAAAAAAAACCAGTTTAGGTCAGCCATTACGAAGTGATGCGCGTCCATACATTTCGGCGATTCGTTTTTATTTACAGAGACAGATGAGAGAAGTCATTCCGAGAAGCATTCCCAGAAATTGCGGAATAGCAAGTAACGAAACGTTAAGAATATACAATTTCAACATTTACCTATTATATTTTTTTTATTTCTGTCGGCAGGGTTAAAGGGAACCAACCTAACATGAATGGTATGACGGGAGCTAAGTTCGCTCGCGCGGTTCGCTCATTCTAGCTCCCGTTACACCATTCGAACCTAATCTATCCGTGTCTATGTTCCACCACTTGGCTAGGCAAGAAAATCCGATAAATAGTAGAACTGTACACTGATTGATCGCCAACCTGTCAACAGTTTATGTCGGTTCACAATTTCTCGGAATTACTTCGAGATATTATAGACTACCAAATTTTTATGCGCAAAATAAGTATTCCAAATGTTCAGTTGACAATTTAGCGAGATTTTGAATCTCTCAAGATATTTTAATAATTTTACGGAGTTTGCAATTATCCGGATACACTTCGTCTGGAAGAACGGAATGTTATGGCGGACTCCCATAGTTTCTGATCACATGAGTCATGAATATATAGACTTTTCGATAGTCGTTATAGCCGAAATAATGTCACTTTCTGTAAATAATTATGGAGAGCAAAATACGTAAATAGTATCGTATTTTTAGTTTCAGCCTAAAAATAGAAGTCAATTTGTCAATGAAACCATAATACTGTTAACTTTTTACGCATTTAGCATAGCAATAAAAACCATTGTTATTCCAACAAAATTCTTTATCCTGATACGCATCGTGTAAGATCATGTTTCAATTAATTCTGTAATTTTTTTAATTAGTTCCAATCAAAATCTTCACATGGTTTAATCAGAACCGTTCGTTATTTGGCGACCATGTTTGCAATACTGTGGCTCATAGTTTGGGTAAGAAAAAATATTAATTACTTTTAATACTAATAGTAGTTAACTTATTTATAGTACTGTTATAGATATACAGGGTGACTAGTAAGTGCGTTCCTTGTAATGGGTTGTACTGGACCTAATTTGCAACGTTTTTGATCCCGAAAACTTTGGGTCAGTTTTGTTTTTTTTTTAGTTAAAGTGCAATGCTCGCCGTCCGCAGGCCCTCGCCTAAGGTGGCCGGAAATCGCCCTGCGACTCCCGACGCCCAGGGCATCTTCTTCTGTTGCGGTGGCTGGGTCGAGAGGTTTCCCTCTCTCTCACACGTTCGGCCTCCTCCTTCGCTAGCATCACTGCTTCGCAGAAGGAGGTGTCCGCTTCCCATGCCTGCTCGCTCCGGACCATAGATTGAACCAGGGCCGGTTGCGAGAGGTTGCCGCCGCCAATCGCCTCAACGAAGACACGGCGGTGCTCCGCCTAAGCAGGGCAGACCTCCACCGACCGTTTGTCCCCCTACAACTTCGAGTGCAAAGTTTTCGATCTTGATAGTAGTGGGTGAAACATGGATATTTACCATGATCTTGATTTTGTCCATGTTCGTTTTGAGACCCACTCTTTTGGAAGCTCTACTGAGGTCATCAAGCATTTTACTGAGGTCCTCCGTAGTCTCAGCCATGACGACTATATCGTCGGCAATTAGAAGGGGGCTGATGTACTCGCCATTGACATTAATGCCTAGCCTTCTACAGTCCAAAACCTTGAAGACATCCTCCTTTGTGGCCGTTAACAGTTTCGGAGAAATGACGTCTCCCTGCCTCACACCCCGCTGCAGGAGGATAAGTTTTGAGGTCTGATCCTGAAGTCGGACTGACATTGTGGCGTTTTTGTACAAACATTTCTGCACCTCGATGTACCGTTAGTCGATCTGGCACCGTTGGATCTTTCCGCACACACATACACACACACAAACAACCATGTCGTGTCATCCATTAGAACAGCGCCTGACTCTTATCATACTCTGCCTGGGTTCGTCTTTGGCTTTTTATTGCAAAGCGAGAGGCTTTCGACAAAGTGACATACATACTATCAGCGTCAGCGATTGTCGAACTATATACATAATGGGCGGCGCCATTACGTGGCGTCGCCACAGACGGGAGGTATTGACGCAACGCCGGCTCACCCGTCGCAATAGTTGACCGGCTACGTTACTATCAAGATGAGAAAAGTACAATCAGTAGCGAAAGTGTTAGTATGGAAATAATAAACAAAAAAGAATTTTTTATAAAATATTTCATCATGAAAACAATAATATACTGTCAGATGAAACCAGAAAAAAACAAATACGAATTTGACACCAATAAAATGAAACAATAAACTGTTTTTCTAGAAAAATATTATTTAGTAAGTGACTTTTTCAATATTAAATAAAGTCTATGAACATAACGACATTTTATAGAAAATTATAAAAAAAAATTGATATATCTCTTGTCATACTTTATACACCAACAGTTGATAAAGCTTAGTTCCACTCAAAAAGAAACGTGAGACGAGTTGCAGAATGAAAATATTATTTATTTCGATTTTCTGTAAGACGTCCTAAATGGGCCGTAGGCACGTAGGACGAATTTATACATTTTGTACCTACTTTTCGACCGTGGTTTCTTTATCTAGAGCCCTGAGGTTCGGAAAAAAGTACCTCTCTGTTAGCGAATGCGATTGACGAAATTTCAAAATAAGGGATTGATTACGTGACATTTCGATAGCGTTTGTCAATTAAAAAAAAAAAAGGTGACTGTCAAAATCACCTTTGCCACGCTACTCCTGATAGAATGGCACTTGTGTAAAGCCTCTTGTCTTCCTTCTTATAAGAAACCAGCGGACGTCACACGGTTTGACCCGCGTAGTTCCCGTTCCTGTGGGATCACGGGGATAAAGTATAGCTTATGTTACTCGCTGATAATGTAGCTATCCATTGCTGATTGCAAAGAATTTTTCAAATCGGTCCAGTACTTGTTAAGTTTATCCGTTACATACAAAAATACAAATCTTTCCTCTTTATAATATTAGTATAGATATTTATGTAGATTATCGTACATTATCATTATCCTTTTATTATAATTTAGGCCACAGTTGCAGAGTCTTTTTACGATGACTATAGCTGGTACACGTCGGACGATGGTAAGTTTTTATTTATTATCTAAAATTCAACACATAGTCTTGACCCACTAGAAAAAAGCAAAAACGTGTTTGGCACAAGAGTTCCCTTTAAAATAAAATAGAGGACCACGGAAGGATTTTCTTCTTATACAATCATACATTCTGTAAGGTTTTGGAAGGTATCCTAAAAATAAAAAAAATAAAAAACTTTTTATATTGAATAAGAAATAATTGGAAGAATTTAATTGAAACACCGACTTGCAAAATTAAAAGTTTTTTGTACTTTGTAGTGGTTTTTTTTCGGGAGTCGGTTGTATATTTTTGTTAAAAAGTTTTTGTATTGTTTAGGGTTTTCAAAGGCGAAACAGCTTCATTTAATTATTGTATCATTACAGGGATCAGTAACGCAAGGGCCTTTGACTCGCAAAGATTGGCCCGTGAAAATTTTACCAATATTTTGAGAAGTTTTGCGGACTCATACGTCCCTTCACGAGGTACGAGGTATTTTGAGTAAATACAGACATAAATTGATTAATTGATGAGCTCGTGGCTAAAGAATAACAGCCGGTCACGGCGATCTTCAAGGTTAAGCAACCCTTGCCAAGGTTGGTCTGTGGATGGGTGACCATCTTAATATAACGAGTTTCCACCGTGCCTTGGAAAGCACGTTAAGCTGTTGGTCCCGGCTGTCATTTGTAGAACTTTGGCAGTCGGTTCGGATTGTCAGAAGCCAGTAAATCTAAATCCAGTCTAGCCAAGAAATATTATGTTACCCATTTAATGGGTTGTGGAGGTCTGGTAGGCAGCCGCTTAACGTAAAATACTGGTATTCAGCTGAATCTGGTTTGACTGTGAGCCGACCCCAATATAGTTAGGAAATGGCTAGGCAGATGATGACAGACATAAGTTAATTAATAGGTACTGATTAGTGACTCAATTTTAAATATTTTTTTTCCAGAAGGCGACGACGAATTGACGATGGCAAAAGTGAAATCAAGTGAATATTTGTCATACTTATTTCTTTTAGTATTTATTAAGGATAGTGTAACTACTTTGCTCCGGTGGGTGTGGAAAATATTTTAGGTGACGCAGTTCAAAAGTAGACGACTCTTCAAAACTATTTGCATCGGCCGCCCGATACGAACACTCCCGCATCTCAAAGATCCGCCGTCCGAGGCACACCTTAACCACCCCAGATGACTCTACCACTCTCTTACAAGAAAGTCTTAAAGCAACAAGTACCATTAAAACACAACCGCCGTCCTTCCGCCCTCGCCGCCGAGGCCCGTCACGATTTTCTCTTCAATGTCCACCCCGACCCTTGCTCGAGCCAGCCCGCGCCGCTGAGCCTGTAGTTTTAAATTCGCCCCTAAATAATCAATGTTCGATCCAGCCCGTCCCTAGCTGTCCTCCCCCAGCGACACCCTAAGCCGAGGTCCGTACCCCACAGGGAGTGCCCTTAGCGTGTAGTCGCTTAGTTTGTAAGTTTTTTTTTAAATAAGCCCTGGCTGGAGGCTTTAATATTTATATTAAGGCCACCACAGGAAAGTCCGGTTAAGCAGTCGACAACCTCCTAGGTTGACCTGCGAGAGGCCACACATTAAAAAAAAAAAAAATCTATTTGTACAAAATTTTAAGATAATCGGTCCAGTAGATTCGGAGAAAATTGACTGTGACAGACGGACAGACAGACAACCGAGTGATCCTATAAAAGTTCAATTTTTCACGGATGTTCGGAACCTTAAAAAAAGGTTATAAACGCTCTTTTGACAGTTAACGCACAGGACCGTTAATTGTGACGATGTTTGAAGTTGCCTATGTCCAGCGGTGGACGTCTTTTGACTGAATTGATGGGCACAAAAAACCTATTAACGATGCCGAAGGTTGCTTCGCTTTGGTTAAATATTATAATATCTAAAGTTATTCTAACTTTTTTCGAGAACAATTTACGATCAAAAGACCTAAAGATCGTTTACAATACCTAAAGATCGTTTCACTGATTTTTGCAATAACTAATGAACGAAATATGTAAAGAAGTATTCACGAATGGTTAATTCACCTACTGTTAATAAACCTAAGATTGATTGAATTAACGGACGGTTCACCTACTGTTGGTTTTTGAACAAAAACCTGATTCTGTTTTGTGCTTTTGAACCAGAAGAAGACGGTCAACTTCAGGGATACCCCGAGTTTAGAATGAGACATTTCGGTTTGGTTAGGTTCCTTTAAAGCCTGCAGGATAGGACCGTAGACCGAATAAAATGTAGGCGAGTCGTCCATTAGGTGTTTCATACATAGTTGAAATATCCAATGTCTTAAACAAACATTAGATTAATCGTTCATAGTGCAATTAATTTTAGCTTAATCATAATTAAGTAAGCCAAACAGTAGTTCAGTCGACCAATATGTATTATGAACATATTATGTGAATCAACTGTAGTTATATCAAAAATAGTTATAATAACTTTAGCTCGTGGCTAGATAGTAGCAGTCACATGGGTCAATCTCCAAGGTTAAGTAACGCTTGCCAAGGTTGGTCTGTGGATGGGTGACCATCTTAACAGTTTCCTCCGTGCCTCAGAAAGCACGTTAAGCCGTTGGTCCCGGCTGTCATATGTAGATCTTTGGCAGTCGTTACGGATAGTCAGAAGCCAGTAAATCTGACTCCAGTCTGGCCATGAACTACCGTGTTACCCAGTTAATGCGTTGTGGAGGTCTGGTAGGCAGCCGCTTCTCGTAAAATACTGGTATTCAGCTAAATCCGGCTTGACTGGAAGCCGACCTCAATATAGTTGGGAAAACGCTAGGCAGATGATGATGAACTTTAGATATTATTATACGTAACCCTTGGCTTTCTCGTCATAGTTTTTAACGGGCCGGACCTGGCAACAAACTTTCTTTAAATGAACTGTATGCATTCTTATTATTAAAACTTTTACAATCTTATTTCAGGACTACGATCGCTGAAGGTATTTAAACATACTGGCAATCCGAAAGACTTTGGTGAGACCAACTTTTATTTTAACACGTTTTTTAAAATTTTATTTTATCAGATTACATAAATTGTACAGTAAATCTTAACGCAACTAAAATATATTATTAAGTTATTACTAAACAGAGACAACACTACCGTCATTTAACGGCATAAGACAGAAACGCTGTAGTGACTTCGCATCATTCAGTACAAACGATATTTTACGTGTAATCACGTAAAATATCGTTTGTACTGAATGATGCGACGTCACTACAGCGTCAAAAATATTTTTCGGTACTAATGTACCGAAAAATATTTTTGAAGGCGTTGTAGCCTCTTAACGCTAACACAAATCGTATTTTTTTGTAAAGGATAATTGTCACTGATAGAAAACTAAATCTTGTAGGGACAGAGATTTCTATCAGTAGATTTGTAATCAATTGAGTACTTGAAATAATACACACATAGCTATTTAATATAATATTCCCTTTGTATAATAAGGTAAGATAATACAGGGTTATTCGTTAAACTTTAACAACATCTTAAGCAGCATAAACAACTTTTACTTTGAGAAAAAGAAATTAAAAACAAGAAACTCGAAAACTCAAAAATATATCAGCTGTTTCTTACTAAATGCAGTATTTAATATAATAATTAAATGTTTGTTTTTTTTTCACGGAAACAATTTTAATGAAATAAGAACCTAACTTATTAATATAAATTACAATTAAAAACAAATATATCATTGGGCATCAAAAAAATAATCCACATTGCATGTATTTGTGTATAATATATAAAATATTGGATAAACCAGCAAATATTCGATCAGTAGGTTTAAAAAGGCCAGTTTAGTGGAATCATATTAAAATCAAAATATTAATTATCATACAACAATCTGTCAAATTTCATTTTCATCTTAATCGCTAAAGCAGTAGATTCAAGGTTGATTGGGAATTTAGACAGTTTTGGGCAGCGTGACGTGCTGGGTGATTCTACTAAAGTGGCATTTTGGACCCGCTTTGCGCTCCATTGGTGAAATAGAGATAAATTAAATAAAATAATTAAAAAAAGAAGATAAATAAATAAATTTTATTCAACTTTTTTTTAACAGAAATTTTTAGGATGTGACAGCATTACGCGTCAGTATATTGAGATCAATTATTTATAATTCTGTACTTTTTTAGTTTCAGAATATTATATAGATAATTTACCATTGATTATGTCTCTAATGTTTAAAGGTATTTCGTAAATTAATGTTGTCAATAATGCGGTATGCTTGTCGTGAAAGTTAATTTGACCTGTGTTTTGAAGTGATTTATTGAAATAAAATTTCGCTGCTTTTTCAACATCAGTGTTATCGAGCTCAGTGTGTTCTAGAACAGTTACTTTTTCAGTCACTTTTAAAGTTTTGAGTATACTATTTACTATTATGTTTTATTTGAATTTTACTACAAAAATATTCTATGATTTTGATTATTTTTTTTCTATGTTATTTGTGTTGCGTTTTTTATTTGTTTTGTTACTCTTCATTATTATCCACAGCCTGACTTCACCGACTGTTGAGCATGGGTCTCTTTTTTCTTGTACCAATTGTCTCGTTCCTGCACCAACTTCATCTAGGTTCTACCCGCGATGGCAACATTGTTGTCTGCACAACCCGTTGCCGGACGATCAACACTTCTTCTTCTATGTACTTCTACTGTTTACTTAATTTTTGTTAGACTTCTCTTGACTGTACCTGATACCTATTTAAGCTGTGGTAGTCTGTTATTGAATGCGAATTTTTAAATTATTTTTTCTTGTGTTGATGTTCGATTGGTGTTGGTTCTTGTGTAGGGTGCAAATGCAAATACATCTTAACATTTATTAGAATTATTCTCAATGCAAATTTCAGTGAAATGTAAAATGCAATGAGCGACAGCGGGCTTGAATACAGAAATAAAAATGCAAGTTGTTCGACTCAAACCACGTCTATTGGAACACTAAATTAAATTTAGATACAAAACTGCACCACCCATGCTCTGCATGCTGCTGCTGCATGATCATCATCTTTTACTAATTGTAGGTCGCACGTGTAAGTGCAAAGATCCGAACCTACTTATTGCATAACTAAACAAAATTACTTGCTTAACAATTTGAAGAACCATGTACGTGCACCGTACATCTTGCCTAAAAAAAATCATCAAATTATGTTATTGTACAAATAAATCGATTAGATTTGTCCTCAGATATATTATTTAACTTGTTTTATTTATTTGAACGCCTCGTTGGCGAAACCTGTACGCACTTGTTTCTTTTCTTCATTGCCTTAATTTTTATTGGGTGCTAATTAAACAGACTTCTTTTTAATAGCATCATTCGCTTCTAAAAATCTACATTGCCTTCTAAATTACTAAGTCAGCCACAACTAACGAGTGACACTTCCTTAGCCACCAGTTATCTTCCATGTAAGCCACTGTAAAAACAACTCAGCATGGTGGTTACTCTAAGCATCTAATTTATTATGGTTGTGACCAAGGTAAGTTAACGGATCCTGGGGTTGCGCGGAGCTCCTATTTTTGCGTGCAGGGCTTAAAGTAACCTAACATGAATAGGATGACGGGAGCTAAGTTCGCTCGCTGCGCTCGCTCACTCAGCACTCAACCTATCCGTGTCGAGGTGCCCAAAGTTCCCGAGCTGGCGCAGTCGCTTGTTGTTGTCCAGTGGTTAGATCAAATGTCAATATACACGATAATAATTAGATCAAAAGAACATTATCTCTACATGTACCAAATAAGAATGGATGCTGAAAATCCGTGGCTGAGTTAGGAAATTAGGTGGCAATAAGCGTTATATAATACATAAGATGGACAAATTAAGATAATTGTTGATCTTTACTTGACGCTTTCTATAGAATATTTGGTGTTCTAAAAAAGACAAATTAGTTTATTTAGGGACTATCTCATTTTCCCTTTGCTTAGTTATAAAACAAGAAGTTTGATCTCCAATAAAGAAATCTGTGGCTTGACTTATAATTTTTTAAAAAAAGGTTGTGAACTTATGAAAAATAAATTTCCTTTTCCAACTTTTTTATGCTTGCCAATATCTACATAAATGGGTCTATGATTTGTTGGTCTTTATTTTACCTTTTATGATTGGGTCTAATTTTTTTTAATTATTAGTTACTTAACGGGTAAATGTTTCAGAAACAAACAAAGGGCTATTGCTTCCGTTACGCGAAGGAGGTAAATAACTTATATTTTTTAAATTAAATTTATGGTATAAGTCACGAGGTTTCTGTTAACATAGTTTAATTAAACTTCGTAATAGTAGGTCTTTACCTATGAAATTGCCGTTCTGCTGTACTGGCCATTTCAAATCAAAATCATTTTTGTTTGGCTAAGAATTCTAATTTCAAATTAATTTTATTTTAAAAACATGTTTTTTTTTTCCAAAAGTAGTCATTTGTTTATTGATTAGTGTTACATTTTCATCGCATTTTAATCTTTTTCGTCATCATGGATACGTTAAAAATTCGAGTAATTATGGAATATGAATACCGTCGTGGCAGCAACGCGGCACAAGCGGCACGCAACATCAACGACGTTTACAGAGCTAACACTACAAACCAACGCACCACCTGTTTTTGGTTTGCTCGCTTCCGTTCTGGAAATTTCGACCTGAAAAATGAACCTCGCGGTCGTCCGAAGACTTTGGTCGACAATGACGAATTAAAGGCGATTGTGGATGCTGATGATACACAATCTACGGCTAAATTAGCAGCAGCTTTCGACGTTAGCGTCAAAACAATATTGGTCCATTTGCGTCAAATTGGCAAGGTAAAAAAGCTTGACAAATGGGTGCCCCACGAACTCAATGATCGCCAGCGCGAAGTACGCGTCGAGACGTGCCTTGCACTGCTCAACAGACACACAAATGAAGGAATTTTGAACCGCATTGTTACCTGCGATGAAAAATGGATTCTGTTTGATAACCGCAAGCGCTCAGCAAGTTGGTTGGATCCTGGTTCAGCACCTAAACAATGCCCTAAACGAAAACTTACCCCTAGAAAAGTGATGGTCACTGTTTGGTGGTCTAGCGCCGGTGTGATTCATCACAGCTTCTTACCAAACGGGGTGAGCATTACTGCAGATGTGTACTGTGAAGAACTGAACACAATGATGGAGAAGCTGGCACATCTCCAACCAGCATTGGTCAATCGCTCGTCTCCGCTGCTCCTGCACGACAACGCGCGACCTCATACTGCACAGCAGACGGTCTCCAAGTTGCAAGAACTGGGGTTGGAAGCTCTCCGTCATCCGCCCTACTCACCAGAACTTGCGCCTACAGAATACTACTTTTTCCAGAATTTGGATAACTTCTTGGCGGGAAAAAAATTCAATACCCGAGAGGCAGTACAAAATGCCTTTGAAGAATTTGTTGCCTCCCGTCCAGCTGATTTCTTTAAGAAGGGCATCAATAAACAGCCACTGCGTTGGCAAAGATGCATTGATTGCATGGGTGATTACTTCGATTACAAATAAAAAATACATGAAAAAAAATCGTTTAAATTTTTTCATACAAAACGGCAATTTCATAGGTAAAGACCTAATATAATGACGTGGCGAGGGGTTCATGGCAAAGTAATAGTAGCCGCTCTGCTTGATTGATAATTAAGCTTCGCTAACCGAGGTTTGTCTGCGGATGGGTGACTATCCATACATATCGAGAGCCGACTTAAAGCATTTCCAAAGGTTCATTTGTAGACCTATTACCATTGAACTTAAGGGTACTCAGAAGCCCGAAAGCCCGAAAATCAGTCTCACAAAAGTTTTCGCGTTATTCAGTAACTGTCGAGGTCAGACCGCGACAGTCATCGTCGTCATCATATCAGCCGAAAGACGTCCACTGCTGGACGTAGACCTCCCTCAAGTGTCGCCACAACAACCTGTCATGTGCGTCTCGCATCCACCCTCACCAGGTCTTCCAACGCTGCGTCTTCCGGTACGGTCACTCCAGAACTATTCGGTCTTAACCATCTGTTCCGCGACAGAAGCTCCATCTAAAATAGATACTGATATTTTTTTGCATTTGGTTAGGCTGGAAGCCGATCGAAAAGGCCACGCTGATGATGAATGTATTAACTTGATATTAATTAATGATAACAAAAATTGTAAGATTTTTTTTTAAATTAGAAGAATGACAAGGTTTTTTGTGTTTCAGGAAAGTTTTGTACGATGGGAAGGCACACAAAAGTCAACTGCAACCATTGCACGTGTGTCGCCGGGCAACTTTACATGTGTACTGGAATGATATGTGCTAAAGCACAGAAAAGTAAGTCCGTTCATTGTCTACTTTATTATACGCCAACATTTATAAGAGTTGCGTAGTGAAAACTGGGAAAGATATGAAAACTGAGAACAATAAAAATATATATTAAGTTTTTGGGGTTCCGAACATCCGTGTCCGTCTATTTGTCTGTCTGTCACAGCCAGTTTTCTCCGGATCCACTGGACCAATTCTGTTGAAATTTGGTACATATGGACAAACGGACGCTTTAAGTAAATAAATATTTTTTTAGTATTTCACTTTTGGGGGTCAAACTAGAATAAATCATAAGGAAAATACTTAAAAAAAAGGTTCGCGTAAGTACCTATAAGTATTTAATCAATCAAACCTCGCAACAAGCCTTTATGATCAATTTTAAAGGATATGTTTTCTTATTTTTAGAGCATTTAAATAAAAGCTTTTTTAAGTTATTTTTCCTTATAATTTATTTTTTACTTTTTAGTTATTTCGAGTTACTCTCAACAAGCCCTTTCATTTGATACTCAAATTGTAGACGTGCATAAAAAATAACTTTTCCGCCATTTTGGATGTTCCACCATATTGGATTTAGAATAACGTCACATAATTTTTCAAGTTACTCTCAACAAGCCCTTTCATTTAATACCCATATTGTAGAAGCGCATTAAGAATATCTAATCTTGCCATCTTGGATAGTCCACCATATTGGATTTAGAATGACGCCACAAAGCTTATCGTGTACTGTCATCCAAACTAAACGTGTATACAAAATTTCAGCCCAATTGGTTGAAGATATCTGCTTCAAAATTGAGTAGCAAGATTCCACCCGAACAAACATACATACATACATTGCAAGTTAAATAAAAGCTTTTTATAAATAGTTTTGAAGTATTATCTCAGAAACTACGGAGTCAAAAATTTTGAAAAAAAAATACAAATAATAGTTCTGTACCTACAGATTACAGGAAAACCTATTAGAAGTATGTAGTGTTAAAATAAAATTGTATTGCCAGTTTTTCATAATGGATTGTTATAGCGGCAATAGAGATACACACTATGTGAAAATTTCAACTGTCCACCTATAACGTATATATTCATATATATTCTTGAGATACTGCCCGTTGACGGAGGGGCAGCTGAGGCTTAGTAACAGGATTCGTTGGTTACTTTTTGGGTACGGAACCCTAAGAATCCTGTATTAATAGCGACAAGGCGTAACAGAATAAAAGTAAAACCTGGCTAGAGTTGTAAATAAAATATTGCTGAGAAGCAAATTTTGTCGCGTTATGCAAAAGCAATGTACGAAGAGGTTTCTTTTTTTTTCGAAATCACCTCCTATGAACAGATTTTACCCATTTTGAATGTTTTTCAAATTACTTACATGAAATCGGTATGTTTTTCAGGTTTGCGATTTATCTATATATATCAGTTTAATAAAAGCGGTTATCTGTTCCTTCCTCATCTGCCTAGTCTTTTCCCAACTATATTGGGGTCGGCTTCCAGTCAAACCGTATTCAGCTGAATACCAGTGTTTTACGTTACAGACTTCCACAACCCATTAACTGGGTAACACGGTACTTCTTGGCAAGACTGAAGTCAGATTTACTGGCTTCTGATAATCCGTAACGACTGCCAAAGATCTACAAATGACAGCCGGGACCAACAGCTTAACGTGCTTTCCTGCTTTCCGAGGCACGGAGGAAACTCGGTATATTAAGATGGTCACCCATCCACAGACCAACCTTGGCAAGCCTTTTTTTTTTTTCCTTGCGAAGAAAATGCCTAACGCATACCACATCATCCGGGGAGACGACGTGGTTATGTGGGACTTGCACCCACTAAAAATTTCGCCCGTGCACCTACTTTCGCCTTGATGGATGGGTCGCGAGGACTGCTACGCATGACATTCGCGAAACCTTGGCAAGCCTAGCTTAACCTTGAAGATCGACCCGTGCGGCTGTTATTATTTAGCCACTAGCTCCTCATTATTATCTGTTTCTTCCTACTTGCACATTTTATGTCTTCGACTACCACATAATAGTGCTACTCTTTCCTTACCCGTCAAAACAGTTTGAACATTTAACAATTAAATATCCCATACCATTTACAATTTATTATCTGCATGAAAAATACCGTACTGCAGAGGTTTTACTTTTGGCAACACATACTGAATGTTTTATGACCCGAATGGAACAAAGAACACGCCCATTCACACGTCAACGACAAGGTTATTTGTTAATAAAAACCGCTCTGGATCCACAATATCACTAGTCAGTTTTAAAACACTGCGTTGCGTGATTGCGGTAGTATTTTATTAAATTGCACAGTAGTTATTATTATTTCATTTATTTATTCTTATTTGCATACAAAGTATATTTTTAAATATATCTCTAAAAAACCATAAAAAATACATTTAAAAATATAAAAAGTAGTAGTCCGCCGGTGTCGGGAGCAGGGTCCAAGCTACCGGTGGTTAGGGCTCCAGAGAAAGGAACCATTATTATTATTATTGCTAGCCTGTACTGTCTCACTGCTGGGCAAAGGCTTCCCTCCATTCCTTCTAATGCTCTCGGTGTTGTGCCTCTTCCTTCCAATTCGTACAGAAGACATCCAGGTCGTCCCGCCATCTCCTACGCGGTCTGCCGCGACCTCGTCTCGCTGTTTCAGGGTTCCAATCCTGTATTTTACGGACCCACAGCTTGGTATGGCATGTGGGATGCCATTAAGCGTCCATTTCCGTTGACGCTCCATGGCACACACGTGTGCCCACGACGACTGACAGGTTAAAACAGGTTTTTAAAGAAAATCGTAGTTTTAGTCGATACCTATTCGAATTTTGAAAATACCAGTCGTTTTAACTGTTCATATCCATACATCAGTCACGTTACTGATCAGTCTATGTTTTACAAGTACATAGACTAACCTAACCTATCTAGAAAATAAATGAAGTAATCTATACAAAATTAAAAAAAGAACGGACCTAAAATTGAGCCCTGAAGAACCACGTTTCACTGATCCCAAAAACCCCTAACTTAACTTCCGTTCTGCTCCGTAAAATCTATTGATCTATCTTTTAAGAAATAGTCGCTCTGTATCTCGATGGTATCGACACAAACTAAAGACCTGCACAAACCAGAATTATCTTTTTGACTCAGAATTACTTGCTAAAATGAGGTTAAATAACAAAATTTACATTTCAACATACCAAATTCCAACGTTCTAGTGCTAAGCGTCTCTGAACTAAACCGCGGACAGACAGACAGGCGGACATGACGAAACTATAAGGCGATTCACTCACTGCCCTGCTACACGCTGCGGGGTGCGTGGCGATAAAGTCAAAAACTGCACGTGAATGCGTTTTCAGTGTGTTGCAACTACGCGTGTTTTTAATACAAAAAGAGATACTTTCAAGCAACGTACGATCACGGACTACCGCGCTACGCTGCGTGATGCGGTGCAGTGTGCCAATCGCCTTAGGGTTTCTGTTGACTGCGGAAGTGCTCTGTCTTAAAATTTAGGATTAATTATATTTTTATCGTTTTTCAGAATCTCCAGATACGGAATCGTGTCAGGAAGGAAGAAAACGTAAAATTGATTCTTGTAATTACTGTTTTTGTCGAAATGGACACGAAATATGCTCGACGAAAGATTGCAGATTAAATCATTGTAAGTCAAAATATTTTCTTTTAATTGCTCGTTAATATTCTAATATCGAATTAAATTGAATCGTTTCCTTTATTTTGCTGTGTCAAACCAGCTTCATTTAGTTTAATTTTTCGTTCATAAGCTATAAAAAAAATGAGTTTAATTCCCAGAATGCAGATTTATCATAATTTGCAGTGTTTGGTCGAGAGGCAAAAATATCTTAAAAACTGAGCAAAAACAAACCAGTTTTTAAAATCCTTGCTTAATAGCTTTAGCACAACTCATTTCAAGAAACGCATTTATTTACCATTGCAAAAAAAATCGCAGCGAACTCGGTTCGCTGTGATTTTTGGAATATTTAAAAAATTTTTGGTTGTAATATTTGGAATATTTAAAAAAAATTTGCTTGGAATATTTAAAAAAATATTAAAAAGTATATCTCAATTATATCAAGTGGTAGCATGTTATTTAGCAATTGGGTTGGGTGAGACAGGTAGAAAAGAGAACATCTACAAGCAGAACGTTAGTATTCAGCAGGGACAGGCTAAACTGGCAGTCTATCTTGAGGTCGGCTTCTATCCAAACCGGATGCGGCTGACTACCAGTGTTTATCATAGAGCGACTGCTTATGAGACCTCCACAACCCAGTAGCTGAGAAACACGATACCCCTTGGCACGACTGGTGGCATATTTCCTGTTTTTGACTATCCGTAATGACTTACAAAGATCTACAAATAAGCAAGACCTTAAAGCTGCCGTGGTATATTTAAATTCCGTTATCCGACTTTTGGTCGATTCATAACTTTTGATAAAATATCTATCGATCAGTGTTTGCGAATTTCCAAAAATACTTATTCGAGGTATTGAAAATTTGCAAACACAGATCGATAGATATTTTTTTCCCATTATTTTTGTCAGATCACGGCATTTTAGATATACCACGCCAGAAGGAGTCTCGTTACGATGGTCACAAACCCACAGAATGACCTCGGCAAGCGTTGATGCCCGTCGTGATGTGACAACTAAGCTCCAGGTCGTGGAAGGACCGATAATTTTTTTAAATAATTTTCAGCACATAAATTGCTGAGAACTAAGTACACGTGTGAAGAAGGGAATCAATATTGGAAAGATTGTAATCGGTGCCTCTGTCTTAATGGTGAAGAATTTTGCACTGCCAAATATTGTAGCAATAAACTGGAGTTTAAGAACAAACCTGGGCAAAATAGGTCACCACTAAATAAAAGTAAGGCTATTAAAATACTGACAATTAGTCCCCAACCATAAGTGGAAACGCGGGCGGAGTATATATACTGTGTCGCTATGTTTTCCTTTTTGACGATATATTAACCGAATAAGCACTGTAACCCTCAAAAAATACTCAAAATTGTCCGATAAATTTAATTAATGAAGAAAGGAAAACATAGGGACACATTATACATAATTGTTATTCAGTTTGTGAAATATCTATTGAATCGGTCCAGCGTTGGAAGGCCTCACACAGGGTGCACCGATGACCTTGTGAAGACCGCGGAAATCCGCTGGATGGGAAAAGCGCGGTCGATGTTGCGAGACTCAGTCGTTTCATGTTCAGTAGTGGGTGTCTTTCGTTGATAAGATGATTCACAGTTCAATGAAACCTTGTTCATAATCACATAAGTCGCAGGCTCAGCAGGCGCAGTCGTAGGGTCTTGTAGTGGTCGCAAGCGTTACTGCTGACCATTAGATCTTCGGTTCAATTCCTGGGTCGCGCCAAGTTTTATTGGAACTTTCAGTGGCAACCCAAAATCTGGAATTGTGTACAATAGGGTCTTTTATTAAAAAATCAATCTAATTAGTTCGTCTGATAGATTTTCAAAAAATATTGGACACGTTTTTTTTTCTTTTTTCACGTAAACAAAAAATAAAGAGGATACAGCGAGCTGAAGACACACGTGACGTCACGCGTGTCTGTCATATTTTTTGAAAATCTATCAGACGGACTAATTAGTTTTTTTTTTTAGTAAAATACCCCATTGAAGGCACACGTAGAAAATCAGGGTATGCTTTTTATGAATGGGGAATCATCAAAATCTCCTTCCACTCTAGGTGGAGTGAAAGGGAAAGTCAGACTCTTACTGACTAAATCCCACCCATGTTCATCTAAATGCCCCTTTGCGTTCCAGGGTCACTCTTTCGAAAAATTCCACTACTAAATCGGAGTATGCCGTATTTACACTTCTGCTCAATCTTTTAGGGAAAATAAGCGTACTGTTAAATTGTTATATTTTTTCAGCACCATCTGAAATACGTTTGCAACGTTGTAGGAATGGAAAAACGTTAAAAACTGGTTGCAAACTTTGTAAATGTACGCGTAATCAATGGCGTTGTTCAAAACCGATATTTTGTGATTCGAAAAACGAATCCCGTATGTATTTTAACTTATTTGTAATTAATTAAGACAGTAGTTACATTACTAAACATCACATGATGTTACATTATGTTACATAAAAAATATTTCAAAACTACGTTCCACCCGTGGCTTCGCCCACGTGGAAGATATTCACTTGCACCAGTGTTGGGCGTTAATCAATATTTTTTTCAATCAACTTATTAATTGATTAAAAAAGTAATTGCAATTAAATTAATCATAATTAAATTAATAGCAATTAAACTTTTAGTTTAATGTAAGTTATTCGTTACTCACAATTAAAATAATTGCAATTAACTTTTTTAATTATTTTATGAAACAAAACTAAAAATTAACTTTATGTTAATATGGAACCAATTAAAAAAAAATCTGACGCACGTCCCGTGTATCTTCTTCTTTTATTTGTTGTTAACATATTATTTAAACAGTTTGATCGCGCAACTTTGTCTGCTTCGTCCTATTGATCTTAGCGTAATGCTACATAGCTTATAGCCTTCCTCGATAAATGGGCTATCTAACACTGAAAGATTTAAGACCAGTATTTCCTGAGATTAGCTCGTTAAAGCAAACAAAGAAACAAACAAACATAGTCTCAGCTTTATGTAAGTATAGAGTATAGATATAATTTCTGAAAGAGCTATAGCCCAGGGCATCTTCTTCAGTTGCGGCGGCCGGGGAGTGAAGTTTCCCTCTCTCTCACGCGTCCGGCCTCCTCCTTTGCTAGCATTACTGCTCCGCAGAAGGAGCTAACCGCTTCCAATGCTTCCTCGCTCCGGACCATGGATTGAACCACGGTCAGACGCGAGAGGTCGTCGCCACTGATTGCCTCGACGAGGACTCGGCGGTGACGCCTTCCATGAAAAGTGCCAGCAAGAGTGTTCAATTCTCAACTCTAAAAAGCTGTATATTGTATTTCAATTAATTTTTATTTCGTTTGGGAGAACAAAAGTATATAAATGTATTTTTTTTACAGAAAAGTTAAGCCCGGAAACATGTAAAGAAGGTACTATGCGCCATATAGATGCCTGTAATACATGCTACTGTCGATTAGGGCAAGAATACTGTGAATCAAAAACTTGTGATGAAGAGCAAAATCTAAGTACGTATCGACTTTGCACGGATCAATAAATCAATATACTCGTATATAAAACTCTTGCACTGAGGGACTGAGTGACTGACAGACAGCACATAGCCAAAACTGCTCGTCGTAGGAAGGTGAAAATGCGCATGGCGCATGTTTCCTTGGGGACAGGCGGCGGCCGACGCTATGACACGCGGGGTTGCGATAGTCGTTGAGAGGATCCGGCAGTTGAGTCTCGAGGTGGCCCTACACAAGTCCGAAGCCATCTGCTTTCATGGATCTCGGAATAGGCCACCATCGGGATCCCAAATAACGGTAGGAGAGGCTCACATCGGCGTCGGGTCGATGATGATTGATGACATACCTGGGCTGGGGCTGCCTTCTGCCCAATCTATCCTTAATCTGACACATTGAAATTATTATAATATAATAGTTATGACCATACAATTATTTATATCTTCTTAATCTGACATTTATCTTGTGAACTGGTATCTATAGTATAATTTTGACACTGAGAACTGTTGCTGTCTGTATTCTTTTTTTTTGTATTATTTATTGAAAATACTAGCATAAAATGTAATATTTGCACACCATATGTAATGGTAGAATTTAATCTATTATAATACCTTTATAATTTTAAGATCATTGTACTACATTCTAGCCAATAAAAAAATTTGATCTGATTTGATTTTGCAATACGCCACCGCATCTACCTGCTGATCATAAATTGCCAGTGATGATAGTTTTCAAGATTTGCTGACCACAGACATATGATATAGATAATGCGTCGACTATAGATCAGGAGACGCTCACGTCAAATGCTCTCTAAGAAAACCAATACCTACATACCTTGAAGACAATAATCTCCTCAGTGACCGTCAATATGGCTTTCGCAGGGGACGGTCAGCAGGCGATCTTTTTGTCACGCACTGCTGGGGCGAAGCCATCGAGAGAATCGCTCGATATCTCGAAGGCTTTCGCCAGGGTTTGGCACGCAGCAAGCTTCCTGCTTGTGGCATATCAGCTAGTTTTTGTAGCTGGATATCAGACTTCCTAAGTGAACGGTGGATCCGAGTAGTCGTTGACAGCTCCTCCTGTGACCTCATGGCTATTGATGCCGGAGTTCCTCAGGGGTCGGTTCTCTCTGTACATCTTTTCTTGCTGCACATCAATGACCTACTTCAACCTGGTCTTGTTGGGTACGCAGATGATATTACGGTTTCAGAGAGATACTTGTCCAGCGCAACAACCAGTGGGGTTGAAGTTCGTTCCTTGGGAGAGGCCATGGTTGAGCGGAAATTTGTCCTTAAGCGTAGTCATTTTTAACGTCGCCAAAACACAGGCCTGTCTTTTTACCGCAAAAAGGAGTCGTTTTGACCAAATTCATACTTTTCGGGGTGCATCTGTTCCTGTGCCCACTACTCTAACTAACCTACCACTAGCCTAACTCCATGCCTAGGAAGGCATGGAGTTGACATCCAATCTCAACTTCGGCGCCACCATCGAGTACAAATATCAAACTGCGGCCAAAAAGCTGGGCATCCTAAATAGGGTGAAGCGAAGCTTCAAGCCTGGACAGCTTTAGCCCTTTACAAAGCGCAAGTCCGATCCTGTATGGAGTATTGTAGCCACGTTTGGGATGGCTCAGCTAAGTATCAGCTTGTTGCGCTTGACTCGGTGGAACGCAGAGCTAAGAGACTCATCGGTTACGTAAGGCTGGTGGATGCCAAGCTACATAGCTTGGCTCTTCGCCGTAAGGCTACTAAAGTTCCACAGCTCATGGAAACAGAAGCAGGCTGAGGCATGCGTCTGTGTTTTCAAAAGCTTACAACCCTAATCTCCTCAAAGTAAGAGTGAACAGGCTCCTTCTGGGTAGGAACACTCCATCGTAGATTTTGTCTTTGTCTGTATCAAACACAGACACAGACAGAGGTCTGCGTCTTTGCTTCCAAAAGCTTACAACTCTAATCTCTTCAAAGTTAGAGTGAACAGGCTCCTTTTGGGTAGGCTCGCTCCATCGTAGACTTTGTCTCTGTCATCTCTGACATAGACTATAGTCAAGAGCAAACCCATACCAAATAAATAAAAACAAAATGGAAAATATTTACTAGGTGCAACTCACGACTGAAACTAAGGTCTCTCGCATTTTACTTCTATCCACATAACATCCCTCACATTTTTAGACCTCACATTTTATTATACTATTAAGAATAGGAAGTCATCAAATGATTCCTTTCATTCTGAGCGGAGCGAAAAGGAGTGTCAGTCTGTTACTGACTAAAACCAATTCGTATTCATCCTAAGGCCCTTTGCGTTCCAGGGCCGCCGCAGTGCCTCTTTCGAACGAATTCCACAATTGGACCTCACATAAGTAGCTGCTGGACCCTGTAAGAGTGGAAGCCGACTAGGAAGATATAGCCCGAATAAACTAGGCATATTTATAGAGCCAAATCTATCACATGTCATGCTAATTCATTCTCTGACTAAATCCCTTTTTACAGAGTTTCGCTACTTAAGAAATATTGAAACGGAATGCGTTGAGGGAAGTTACCGTAAAGTCGATTCTTGCAACTACTGCTTATGTTTAAACGGAACCGACACGTGCACACGGAAAACATGCACCAATTTAAGTACGTATAATTTTTCGTTAATAATCTAGAAAGCCTTTAATCTTTGATGGTTTAGTTGATGAAATAATAAAATAAATGAATCAGTTCGCTGCTATGCCAAGCAATCATCACATTACCAAACCAAACAACCTCCTCAAACTCTTTAAATTACCATTAACGCAGATTGTGGCACAAATATAACACACAAAGCACGCTATTATACTTCGCAGGACTAGCTTCTTCACGTTTTGTACATTAATTGAATTCAATAGCAAACCTATAAACATATAGATAGGCTCGTCGAATGTGCAATTAAATTGCATAATTCAATACAACCAAGCCCGTCCCATCATCGATAAACAAGCGCCATCCACACGCACAAAACGTTTTGGAACACATTCATAGTGCGTACGCCGTACAGCTAAGAAATAGAATTCCCTGCCGGAGTTTGTGTTTCCTGATAGCTACAACTTGGGAGTCTTAAGTTAACAGTAACCTATTCTAGGTTACTTCTAGGCAAGCGTGCTCCATCTGCGGTGATAGTGGTAAATTCAAAAGTGTCTATCACATAGAAACATACATAATCAACCTATATTGTTCCCACTGCTGGGACACAGGCCTCCTCTCTTTTCGAGCGGGAATGGGCTATAATCCACCACGCGGGCCCAATGCGTGTTGGTAGATGTCACATGTCTTCCATTTTTTAGTTCTAGGATATGCCGGTTTCCTCACGATGTTTTCCTTCACCGTTTTGAGAGCAGTGGTGATGAAATAATTTACACAAAGTAAGGTACCTGTCTGGGTTTGAACCTACGACCTACAACTCGTAAGTCGCAGCTCAAAAAAAGTGCCTATCAGTAGTAAAAAAAAAGATATGGGAACGGAAAGGTAAGTTCGTCAAAAGAGATGATCTTCCAACTAGACGAGTGTTTTTTTTTAATACTGTTTGGAGGAAACACAGACTCCGGCAGGAAATTCCACTCCTTAGCTGTAAGCACTATGAATGTGTTCCCAAAACGTTCTGTGAGCTTGTGTGGGATGCCCACCATGTACCGGTGGCGCATCGCCGTTTGTCTTATGCTTCGATGATGGAACGGGCTTGGCGGAATTAAATTATGCAAAAACGTCGCACATTCCCCAAAATGCAACCGGTAGAAAACCGACAGGCAAGCAACTGGTCATCGATGCTCAAGACCTCGGAGCCTCGTCGTGACGAGCCTAGCAATGCCGATGATTCTCTGGCTCGTTTCTCAATTGACTCAAGGGCATCAAGCTGGTATCTGGCAGTTCCGTCCCAAAGATTAGAGCAGTACTCTATACACGATCGAACTTGCGCTTGATAGAGTTTGAGCAGCTGTTCCGGCGTGAAGTACCCATGAACTGATTACCCATTCGTCAGTGCAGAGCGCTGAGGGCCTTGACTAGTCTGTATTCCTTTTTTAATAAATCTTTCTTCTCCCACTTATCTAACTTCACAAATTCAATTTAGTACTATTTGGAGGAAACACAGACTCCGGCAGGAAATTCCACTCCTTAGCTGTACGCACTATGAATGTGTTCCCAAAACGTTCTTTGAGCGTGTGTGGGATGTCCACCATGTACCGGTGGCGCATCGCCGTTCGTTTTATGGTTCGATGATGGAACGGGCTTGGCGGAATTAAATTATGCAATTCCGTTGCACATTCCCCAAAATGCAACCGGTAGAAAACCGACAGGCTAGCAACTGGTCATCGATGCTCAAGACTTCGGAGCCTCGTCGTGACGAGCCTATCAATGCCGATGATTCTCTGGCTCGTTTCTCAATTGACTCAAAGGCATCAAGCTGGTATCTGGCAGATCCGTCCCAAAGATAAGAGCAGTACTCTATACACGATCGAACTTGCACTTGATAGAGTTTGCTTAACTACAGCTGTTCCGGTGTGAAGTACCCATGAACTGATTACCCATTCGTCAGCGCAGAGCGCTGAGGGCCTTGACTAGTCTGTTTTCCTTTTTTAATAAATCTTTCTTCTCCCACTTATCTAACGTCACAAATTCAATTTATTTGCTCTGCGCACAGTAAAAATCTTCGCTCTACTAATAATCTCCTCCTACGCTGTCCCACACACCGCTCTGGATTTATCCACTCGTCTTTTTTTGTCCAAGCAATCTTCCTTTGGAATGCGCTCCCTCTAAACATCAGGACGGCAACCAGTCGGTTGTCCTTTAAGGTGAAGGCACGTAAGTACATTCGCAAGAAGTTGGTAGAATCATCACAGCGTTAATTCGTTGAATTAGTTTTTTCTAAACGTCGTTATTTTTTTTTTTAATGTGTATGTATGTATTTATGATTGTATTTCTTTTCCATTCCGTTTGTCTTTCCTTTAAGTTGCACTTGCCATGTTGTCTCTGCACCATCTTAAAGTCGACTGGTAGAAAATGCCTAAGGCATTAAGTCCGCGTTTGTACAGTATTTTTACTAGTGCATCAAGTTTTAATAAATAAATAAGTACCGTCTCACCTTTGCTAGAATCCCCAACTTCTTTGCAGCCACTTAAGCTTTTGCCTCTATGAAAGGGCCAAAATTGAGAGTAGATGTTAATGTAACCCAAAGAAGCTCAAGTTGGTCGGTTATCGGCATGGTTGCACACCGGAAAGATGGAACTGGGTGGAATTGGCTTCTTTTAGCGGAAAACAAACACGCTTGGGTCTTAGCAGCATTGAACTTGACCAGATTGGCATCACCCCATTCAGAGACAGCTTGAAAGGACACGTTCAAGCGCCCAACCATAGCCTCCCGGAGAGACCGGATCTGCGACCCACCAGCTCGTGCGTCGGACACGTATCTCTCAGCAACAGTGCTGTCGTCTGCATACCCAAAGGTACCGGGTTTAAGCAGATCATTAATAAGCAGCAAGAGCAGTGTTGCCGAAAGCACTGACCCCTGAGGGACCCCGGCATTAATATCCAGCAGTCCAGACGAGCAGCCATCTATGACCATTCGAATAGAGCGATCCTTCAAGAGATCCGCAATCCAATCACACAATCCGGCAGGCAGACCGAAGGATGGAAGCTTACTAATAAGGCCATCGTGCCAATCCCTGTCGAAGGCCTTTGAGATGTCAAGGGAGACCGCTTCTGCCTCCCCGTGCCTCTCTATGGCCATAGTTCAGATGTGAATGGCATACGCTAGAAGATCCCCAGTTGACCGATTTCGGCGGAACCCGTATTGTCACTTAGGATTTCATTCGCTTCTAGGTATGCCAGGAGTTTATGATCTAGCACACGTTCTATACTCTTACAAAGTATGGACGTTACCGAGATGACGTTACTGACTCGACTACTGATTTCGTTTGTTAGAAGTGGACCAGGACCAGGTTCGTTTCTTAGGCACGGGCTGCACGTTAGCTTGATCCCAAGCCTTTCGTTTGAGACCGGAAAGGTGCCGAAGCACCTTTCTGGTCTCAAACGAAAGGTGAAATAGACGTGTCAAGATTGGAGACAACTCAGGCGCACAAGTCTTCAGAACAATTGCCAGTATCCCGTCGGGGCCACTAGCGTTGTTCACGTCTAGGTTACGAAGTACCTTACACACGTCCTTCTGATGAATGCGAATGTTCAATATTCTCGACTCGCATACATCAGGAGAAGCAAGGGGCCTCGCGCCACCAGGAACCAGACGTGAAGATTCCGCAAACAAAGAAGCAAACAAGTTCGCTTTCTCCTCAGTGGAGTGGGCCAGCGTACCGTCAGGTCTCTGTAGTGATGTGCGGCATAAGTTCGATTCAATCGACTTAGCCAGGGACCAAAACGTCTTACTGCCTGCTGGATATGAAGAAAATTGGTTCCCTATTCGGCTAATGTGGTCAAACCGAGCCCTCCGCAATACCTTCTTGCAGGTCTTGGCCGCCCTGTTGTAGGCTCTCTTCTTCAGACTCACGTTATTTGCTTTGCGCGTACGTGCGTCGACCCATGCAAGGTACGCCGCGTGCTTAAGCGCATCAGTGCGATTGCACTCGGCACCAAACCATAGACGAGCTTCGCCAGACATTGTTACGTCAGAGAACGGAATGTTGTAGTTCATTCCCCTCCGCAACACATCCGTCACGGTGTCCGCGAACGACAAAGCATCAGTCGAAGAAAAGCAAGTAGGCTGCCAAGGGTAACATGCAAAGAAAAATCGCATGCCATCCCAATCTGCTGACTTGTATCGCCATAACCGCCGAGTGCCTCTTGGGCTAGGATCGGGCGGGGAGTAGATGGACACAAACTTCACCAGACAGTGGTCGGAATTACCCAGTCGTGAAGTAATCGACACCAAATAGCGGTCTGGATCTGTTGTCAGCAAAAGGTCCAAACAATTGGCAGTGTGCGAATCAACATCTGGCATCCTCGTTGCCCCCTGGACCAGCTGGGTAAGATTTAATGCAAGCGCTAACTTTCGCATCTCTCGTCCAGCATGGTCTGTGCACTGGTATGGGAAGAGTCACTCCTGATGGTGGGCATTGAAGTCCCCCAGTAACACCAATTGGATAGAAGGATACCGCTACTGTGCCGCTAACGGTAGACACAGACGTAGACAATTTTGTCCAGGCCTGTGTCCACTAAAACCCACAGCATTGGGAACCTGGAGTCTTCAAGGTTGCGGTGACGCCGATAGCAGAAGTTGTCCTGGGCGTACATGCATACGCCCGCGCGTGGTCTGGTGCTCCAATGTAAACCCTGGGTCAGACAGGTATGACACGTCTGACGGACATCCGATCTGCGTCTCCGACAGGAATTAGAGCGCTGATTTCTCAGTCTCTAGATGGTGATAGACTGCGGCGAAATTTGAGTGCAGACCTCGTATGTTAGAGAGGTGCACTTTATGCGAAAGGGTACGCTGCCGCTGTACAGCATTTCTCCTATTGTTCCTGTTCATGTTATTGAGTGAAGGAGGTTGAGAAGAAGGAAGTGAAATGAAGTTCCATGCTGCTCACCTTCAGGCACGCCCTGACAGGACGACATCATTGGGGGACTAGTCTGGCGACTGCGGGGACGCTCGAGCCCCCCCAGGAATGTCCATTGGGCCCTTTCATCTGGTCGCCAACCAGCACGATGGTGCATTTCAGGATTTTTCGACAGTTGGCGGGGCAGCCTTTCATGTTTGGCTAGCACACTACTTGGGCCCCCAACTACCTGCGGTCGGCCAGCGGCGCACCGTGCCTCGGATCCCGCTACCCTCCGCGACTAGTCTCCCGATACTCCCATGTCAGGGCAAGCCTGGCTGGTCTACCTGCATTGAAACAACTATTTCGACCCAACTCCTCTGAATTGGCTACACTGAGCATCGTACCGGATTGCGGCTAGGCTGCTTGGCGGTACGTCTTTGCCCAGTGGCCGAACAAGCCATCGGCCGAAGCCTACCACACTACCACCTTAGTGTCACCTGATTAGCACCACCCGGAGATCACGTGTATGGTCAAACACTGGGTACTCTCCCACGGACGTGGGTGACTCGGCCCCCGAAAAAGTGTGTTGTGTCTGATAGGCAAAACCCAGACGGTTTTGTAGGTTTATCGTACACGAGAAATATGTTTTTTTTTGTATTTCGTACGTGGCCGTAAACATGCCACTTCAATGAAAACTCAAACGCCTCGTTAGGCATGATTAAGATTAATTTTTGATCGACTTTTGACTTAGCGTGATATATAGCCTTCCTCGATAAATGGGCTATCTAACACTGAAACAATTTTTCAAATTGGACCAGTAGTTCCTGAGATTAGCGCGTTCAAGCAAACAAACAAACTCTTTAGCTTTTTATATTAGTATAGATTCAGTAGGTCTGAGAATCGGTTACTATCTATTTTTCATACTAGGGTTAGTAGGGTACAGTAGGTAGGGTAGCCAGTTGACGGGAATGAAGCTGCGCGGGTCAGCAAGTATTTATCTATACTTAAAATATACTATTAATCTCTCCTATTCATTTCAGACAATGAGTCTTATTTTTCGGCTAACGATTCGACTGCCTCTTCAAGCGACCCAAGCTTTTGTTCTCTCGACGACAACCTTGGTGACTTTTTGGTACAGAACTTCAATAATGAGTCTAGTCGGTTGCTGAATGTGTGTCACATCAATGCTCAGAGCGTAGCTAGTCACTACAGTGAACTGTACGATGCCTTTAACAACTGTAACGTTCACGCCATCTTGATATCCGAAACTTGGCTCAAGCCGTACCCCCACAACCACATACTGGTTTCGTTCTCACTCGAAATGATCGGATTGGTAAGGGAGGGAATGGTGTGGCCACATATCTTCGCAGTGATTTTTCTCTCAAAATACTTCCTTATTCTTCTAACTATTCCGCTACTGTGAATTTTGCATCAAAGAAGCCAAAACCATTATTGGTGTTACCCTACTGTTGATTATTTCACTGAATTCGAATCAGTTCTTGAATCTTTGTGTTCTGAGTATGCACACCACATTATTATGGGTGATTTTAACACAAACCTCTTTGCCCCAAATTCCCCTTGGTCCCGTGAGCTTCTTAATCTCATAGAGTCAGCTAGTCTGCACGTGTTACCGCTTCGAACCACTTATCCTCACCTCGAATCCTTCCCTCGTGTCCTCCCATGGCCAACATGACGCTCACGGTTTCTCAATACTCAATACTTTATTGCATTCCACAATGTAGGCTTAGGTGGTTCTCTCATCACTATATGATTTTTATTTCTTATATCCTTAAACCTCCTAAATCTCAGCCCAGGGTTCTGTGGAGCGCGGGCCTGCGGACGGCGAGCTTTGGGTGGCTTGCCGTCTGATCAGAACCAGGCCCGGGTCGACGGCGCGCTGTGTTCCACGCGCGCCTCAAAGAGCTGTCAGCACAAAAGACGGGGCCCGCTAGAGCCAGTGCCTGCTGGGGTTGCGGACTTCGTTCGAAAGAGGCACCGTAGCCTGGAACACAAAGGGCACTAGGAGGAACACGGATGGGTTTTAGTCAGTGAGAGTCTGACACTCCCTTCAGCTTTACCCAAAGCAGGAGGAGTCATTTGATGATTTCCCATCCTTAAAAAAAAAAGAAAGGGTTCTGTGGAGACGGGGCCTGCTAGGGTCAGTGCCTGCTGGGGCTGCGGACTTCGTTCGAAAGAGGCACCGTACCCTGGAACGCAAAGGGCACTAGGAGGAACACGGATGGGTTTTAGTCAGTAAAAAACTGACACTCCCTCCTGCTTTACCCAGAGCAGGAGGAGTCATTTGATGATTTCCCATCCTAAAAAAAAAGGGTTCTGTGCAGGCGTTGTTATGCGAAGATGGACGTTGAGAAACTTAAGAAAGATGCGTCTGTTCTCGACTGGGAGCTAATTACTGAGGCCACTTCAATTGACGATAAGGTTGCGATCTTCGTTGTGATCCACCTTTATGAAAACCACGCTCAAATAAAAAAAGTTAAATCGAAACGTCCTCCTGCACCCTGGATGACGAGAGGAATATGGATGGCCATGCAATGCAGGGACCGTGCGTTTCGTAAACATAAGAGGGATCGTACTGAGGAGAACTGGGCATTATAAAATGTTTCTAGGAAGGAATAGATGCAACCAGATGATGATAATAATAATAATAAAAGCCTTCATTTGCTGACCAACATAAATTACATTTTTTTTTATTATCATTGATAGGCACGCGCTTGACCACCATCTCACCTGATGGTAAGCGATGATGTGGTCGAAGATGTAGCACGCTTGCCTAGAAGTAACCTATTCACTCTTGACTTAAAGACTCCCAGGTTGTACGAGTAGCTATCGGGAAACACAGACTCCGGCAGGGAATTCCACTCCTTAGCTGTACGCATTAAGAATGTGTTCCCAAAACGTTTTGTGCGTATGAGTGGGATGTCCACCATGTACCGGTGGCGCATCGCCGTTCGTCTTGTGGTCCGATGATGGAACGGGCTTGGCGGAATTAAATTATGCAATTCCGTCGCACATTCCCCAAAATGCAACCGGTAGAAAACCGACAAGCCAGCAATTTGTCGTCGATGCTCAAGACTTTGGAACTTCGTTGCGACGAGCCTCTCATTGCCAATGATCTTCTTGGCTCGTGTCTCAATTGACTCAAGGGCATCAAGCTGGTATCTGGCAGATCCGTCCCAAAGATGTGAGCAGTATTCCATACACGATCGAACTTGCGCTTGATAGAACTTGAGCAGCTGTTCCGGCGTGAAGTACCGTCTCATCTTTGCTAGGATCCCTAACTTTCTTGCAGCCATTTGAGCTTTTGCCTCTATGAAAGGGCCAAAATTGAAAGTAGATGTTAATGTAACCCCAAGAAGCTCAAGTTGGTCGGTTATCGGTACGGTTGCACCTCGGAAAGTTGAAGCTGGCTGGAATTGGCTCCTTTTAGCGGAAAATAGACACGCTTGGGTCTTAGCAGCATTGAACTTGACCAGATTGGCATCACCCCATTCAGAGACAGCCTGTAAGGATACATTCAAGCGCTCAACCATAGCCTTCCGGAGAGACCGGATCTGCGATCCACCAGCTCGTGCGTACATTACAAAACTTAAGTATATTAATCTTAAATCTAGATTTAGGAAATAAAATAAATGAAATATCAACCACAACTTCAGCAAGCACTTTGTTGGATAGGTTGTCCTTCGACATAGGCCTCCCCTAGTTTCTTCCACTCATCTCTGTCACGAGCTAGTCTTCTCCATCCTTTTGGGAAATCAACTTTCCATCTTTTAATTTGGCGTCCCTTTTGTCTCTTTCCACCACGCAACGCTAAACGCCGCCATATTCTCTAAAATATTTCTTCTTCTTCTGCCGATATTTGGAAATTCCTAGGAACTCTTGGTTTTTTTTTTACTATTGATAGGCACGCGTTTGACCACTATCTCACCTGATGGTAAGCGATGATGTGGTCGAAGATGGAGCACGCTTGCCTAGAAGTAACCTATTCACTCGTGACTCCCAGGTTGTAGCTATCGGGAAACACAGACTCCGGCAGGGAATTCCACTTCTTAGCTGTACGCATTATGAATGTGTTCCCAAAACCTTTTGTGCGCGTGGGTGCGAACGGGCTTGGCGGAATTAAATTATGCAATTCCGTCGCACATTCCCCAAAATGCAACCGGTAGAAAACCGACAAGCTAGCAACTCGTCGTCGATGCTCAAGACTTTGGAGCTTCGTCGCGACGAGCCTCTCATTGCCAATGATCCTCTTGGCTCGTTTCTCAATTGATTCAAGGGCATCAAGTTAGTATCTGGCAGATCCATCCCAAACATGAGAGCAGTATTCCATACACGATCGAACTTGCGCTTGATAGAGCTTGAGCAGCTGTTCCGGCGTGAAGTACCGTCTCACCTTTGCTAGGATCCCCAACTACCTTGCAGCCACTTGAGCTTCTGCTTCTATGTAGGGGCCAAAATTGAGAGTAGATGTTAATGTAACCCCAAGAAGCTATAGTTGGTCGGTTATCGGCACTTCCAATTTCTATACTTCTATTCCTATACAAAGTGCTCGAGGCCCGTGTACACAAACAGCTCTCGTACTTTGTACATTGTAACTCACCCATAAACCCTCTACAATCTAGATTCTGCCCGGGCACAGTACTGTTTCCGCTCTCCTTAAAGTGACTAGCGATATAAGGGCAGGACTGGAAGACACCAAGGTAACTGTACTAGTGTTGGCCGATTTCTCAAATGCCTTCGATACCGTCAGTCACGACATCCTGTTAGCCAGTCTCCTATGTTATGGTCTCTCCCAAAGCACTGGAGTGGTTTACCTCTTATCTGTAGGGACGTCAGCAGTCGGTTTGTATTGGGGATTCCTCATCTTGCTGCCGTGATTTGGAAACTGGCGTTCCTCAATGTTACATTCTTTCCCCTATTTTGTTTTCTATTTTTATTAATATTATAATTTTGACTACCTTCCCCACTTGTGCGCTGTGAAGTGATAAATCGTTCCGTTTTGGAAATTCTGAATTCGTGTTATGTTTTTATTCTAAGGCTTGTGAACTATTCTTAGCTGTGCCATAGTGTATTAAGTGCGTGTTTTGTAAGTTTTTAAAGGTGTCTATTTATTAATTTATTGCTAATTTGTCCAGCCTTCGGAAGTGCATTTATTTTCTCTGTGTGTGGGAACTGCGAAATAACTTAATCGATCGGTATTTGTTTAGTTCTTTAATTTAATTAATTTGCGTTCTTATACGTTTATTTAGTGTATTCTCCGTCAATGCTGATGTCAACAAATGATGACCCACCTGATCGCGACGGAGATATATTTCGTAGAAATACTAAAACCCAAAGGTCGCCCGTGGCGACCTCCACTAATTCGAGACGTTTGTTTAGTGAAATGTGATGATAGGTCAATACGGATTCATCAAACATTCGAAATTGTGAAAAAATCCTCGCCGATTTTAAATATCAGTCATCATCATCATCATCTGCCTAGCCTTTTCCCAACTATATTGGGTCCGGCTTCCAGTCAAACCGGATTCAGCGGAATATCAGTGTTTTACGTAAAGCGGCTGCCTACCAGACCTCCACAACCCACTAACTGGGTAACACGGTACTTCTTGGCAAGACTGGAGTCAGATTTACTGGCTTCTGACAATCCGTAACGGCTGCCAAAAATCTACAAATGACAGCCGGGACCAACGGCTTAACGTGCTTTTCGAGGCACGGAGGAAACTCGGTATATTAAGATGGTCACCCATCTACAGACCAACCTTGGCAAGCGTTGCTTAACCTTAAAGATCAACCCGTGCGGCTGTTATTATTTAGCCACGAGCTCCTCAAACATGATACTTTTCTGTACGCGCTATATCGTCAAAATATTAATGATGAGCTGCAAATTAAAGAAGATGGCTTTATAAAGTCTACCAAAATTATCTGTAGGCGCTCTTTTGATAACGGTCGAAAATGGATTGGCATTGAAATAGACCCCGCGGTACGTAAACACTTAGTAACTACCAAGGATAAATTATTTATTGATTGGGCTACCTGCCGTTTTATTGATGATGTAGAAGTAGTTCACTGTAAAGAACCGACCTGTGCTAATTGTTTGGAGGCACACGAAACAAATGATTGCCCGCATAAGGACGACTTAAATTTTAAACTGACATGCGTGGCGTGCAAACGCTTTTAGAAACCGTGTGATCCTCGCTGCGGATCTCAAGAGTGTACTACCTACAAACTGAAACTCGAACAATGAATCCTAAACACTAACTACTAATAATGGATAGTTTAACCATAGGACAATTAAATCTCCATAACCACAGGGTGGCGACATCTAAGCTGGATAAATTAATTGTGGATCATAATCTTGACATAGTACTTATTCAGGAAAAATACCAAAACGCGCGCTTGCTTCACAGGGTGGTTCAGCTGGACTACAAGGCGCGAGCCGAAATTTATGTAGCGCGTTCTTTGGGATTTACTGTAACATCTATAAGTAATCTCATTACGCCTCATTGCGCCATGGCGGAAGTATCATCGTCTACCTTTAAGGTTTACGTTGTGAGCTGCTACTTTCAATACTCAGACCCAGTTACTCCACATATACATAATCTCTGTCTTGCGGTAGCTCGCGGGCTCAAAGTTATAGTAGGTGCTGACGTAAATGCATCTTCTTCCCTGTGGTATGGCAAAGTTTGGTCCACTGATTTCGAACGACGTTGTGCTGTTGAAGATTTTATTGCTAAGATGAATTTATCAATTCATAACACCCCAGACGCACCACATAATTTTTGTAGCCAAATGTGCGAATATTGTATGTACGTCACACTTTCTAGTGCAGACGTACGCTTCAATAGGTGGCGTGTCCTTCCTGACGCGTCTTGTAGTGATCGTCGCCTGATCGTGTACGAATTTGTTCCTATGTTTACTCAAGGTTCGTCACACTTAATTGGAAATTTTAGATATAAAAGTAAGGGCGCGAATTGGGAATTATTTGGCTCACTTTTTGCTTGTCATGCAAAAGACTACTCGCGTTGGACTGTCAGCCGAGAAAAGTGCTGAGATAATGTCAGACGCCTTCACTTACTGTGCTGACATTGCTATTGGTCGTGCATCTATGACCAATATTCGTAGAAGTGATTGGTGGAGTGGCTACCTTGTTGAACAAGGTAAAAGCTTTCGTAGAGCTCGTAGACAGCTTAACCAGCTAAAAAAACGTAAGGTTACCGGGGACCTCCTTAATCTTGCTTTAAGTACTTTTAGAGTTGCCAAGTCACGCTACAGAGCATCTGTTGAAAAATCTAACGATAATTTATTGCGGAAAATTGTTGATAAACTTGATAAGGAGGGTCCGTGGTCTCCTTTGTACCACGAGTTCAAAGCTAGTAGATCTATCGACCTTGCGTGCGTTCAGAACATTAAAGTGAATAATAAACATACAACCGGCATTGAAGAAACAACTGATGCTCTGCTTGATTCTCTTATAGCAGACGATTCATCAGTAAATTATAATGAATACCACCAACAGATCAGAGCGTGGGCCGCGGTGCCACCTAAATCACCAGAGTCAGGTCTTCCATCCACTGACGAATTCTTTAACGTTGTCAAGACACTACCTCTCAATAAATCATCCGGTGAAGATAAAATATCTAATAGAATGATTATAGAAGCATGTAAAACAGCGAGAGACGCGATTTTATAAGAATATAACCGATGCATTGTGGAATGTATTTTTCCTCGAATATGGCGATAAGGCAGTATACGCATTATTCCGAAGAGTGGCGATAAGCTCCCGGATGACCCTACCTAAGTCCTACCGGCCCATAACCCTACTTCCATCTTAGGGAAAACTCTTAGAGCGACTAATCGTTCCGCGCTTACTACCGAAATTGGTTTCACTATTGGTAAAACTACCGTTGACGCGGCGCTCTCTGTACGTAAAATTGTTAACTTATCGGAACATAAATATGTGGTTGGAATCTTTCTCAACATTTCTGCCGCTTTTGGTAACGCATGGTGGCCGATGCTACTGATTAAAATGAAAACCCGTGGTTGCTACAAAAATATCTGTAATCCGATTCTTTCTTACTTTCTAAACGGTTCCGTGAAACTCAAACTTGGAATCATTCCATTCCTAAGTCTCTAAACATGGGAATCCGTGTGCTACCTCGGTATGCTACTAGAAAATAACTTTTCATTTATTGATCATATAAAAACAGTAGGTGAGAAAGGAAAATAGAACTTCTTCGCCCTAACGAGAATATTCAAAGCTACTTGGGGTCTATCTTTTCAAATCTTAAAAACTATTTACGCGGCTACCTACTTGGGTTGTATGTGCTACGGAGCACCTGTCTGGGCCGATAAAGCCACGATAGGTGCGTTACGGCGTAAATTGCTTCAAAGCCAGCGCTTTGATATTCTAATGCAAGGCGTATAGGACGGTTAGTACTGAAACCTTACTAGTGCTCGCGGGTGTTCTCCCAGTCGATCTAGAAGTGCAGCGACGTGCTGCAATAATAATAATGCTTTATTAGTCACAATAAAAACCAGTTATCGGATTACAAAAACGTCTTAGGCACATAAACATTGGTTTCGAAGTCACGGAACATATCGCAACTGGCATCTTAGCTAGGTTACATAGTAACCTGTGTTAAAGATACCAGTTCCTTTCCCCAAAGGGTTACAATTTCACTATATTAATAAAAGCGTGTGTTTTATGAATCCTGATTATAACATATTAATAAAGCTATAGAATTATGACAATATAAACAAAAACGGAAAAAATAATATAAAAACAAACATTTATAACAAAATTTTCCTATGTTGGGTTTGTGTGATGCTGTGAGTGTATGTGTGTATGTGTGATAGTGATGATGTGTGTGTGTGTGAGGTTAATGGTGTGATTTTTGTGGGTGTATACCTACGTGTTTAATGTGGTGATGTTACTAAACCGTAAAGACAAAAGACTTTCTGTCTCCTGGTAGGTCAAGCCAAGGAGCCAGTTTTTCAATTGATATTTAAGGGTGAGGCTAGGAAGATGGTAAACAGGTCGTAGCTTATTCACTCTGTTGTACAATGTAGGTGCAAGAAAGTAATTGAATCTGTGAATAGGTGAAATGGCACTTTCTACTCTCGCAAATCAGGTCCTTGCGTCTCTTACCGACCACTCGAAACACACAGAATGTTGAATTAGGACAGTATTTAATATAAACAGTTGTCTCACCGTTAACACTTGACAACACTTGTAAAGGTCTGTAGTCGGGAACGTGATCTTTTTAAAATTACTAACTTTTAAGATTGCCCTTTGGGCTCTCTCTACTTTTATAAGCAGTGCTTTTGGCGTACCACCCCATGACGATATGCAGTAATTTAAAAGAAATTGGCATAGTGCATAGTAGACTTGTTGGAGGAGACGGGCATTAGCTACGTGGCGTAAAGTCTTGAAAATATATATCAATTTTCTTATTCTGCTTTGAAGTAGCTCAATGTGGAGTGAGAAAGAAAGATTACTGTCTAGAGTTATGCCTAAATATTTGGTACTGGTTACTTGTGCTAGTCTGGGACAGTCGCAGGTCTGATTAGGGGACATGGAAGACGAATGGGCGATAAGACGCAGTGTGGGTGGCGGTTGGGAAGACCTGCGGAAAGAAAAACACATGTAGTTGGTTTTGTCGGCGTTAAGGGTCAACGAGTTTCCAGCTAACCACGTTTTTACGAAATTAAAACCAACTTGCGCTCTGCTAAAGACTTCCGTCCACGAGTCACCAATGAACGTAAGTGCAGTGTCGTCCGCAAACGCCGTTACCTTGGTGTCATTTAATTTTATTTGACAAAGTTCATTAATATAGACAAGAAACAGCGTCGGTCCGATCCCACTACCCTGCGGGACTCCGAATGTTATAGGAAGCTCACGTAGTTGTCAATTTTAACACACTGAGTTCTTTTGCTAAGATAATCACTTAAAATAGCGAGAGCTTGTCCCCTAACACCGACATTTTCCAATTTGTGAAGCAACAGGGGAATGGAGACTGTACTACTACGCTAGAAAGATCTTGGACCCAGAGTTCTTACCGCAACGCGACCGTGCTAAGATCTCTAGATTACTAAAACCATGTCTGAAAGAAACTTTTATCCGAATGGTATTGCCTTTAAGCTAAATTTTCTTCTACTTTCTAGTTTTATATAATGCATGCTGTGAAACTCTATAATAGGCTTCAGAACCCCATATGACATTGTTACTATATCTTGAACGTTGTAAAAAAAGCTGTTGAGTTTCCTATCAATAAATAAATAAATAAATGTAGGGGGGAAAATTCCATCAAAGGCCGTCACCTTCACCAGTTTTTTCCATCTGTTCGTGAGCGGCTGGACAGGAAATGGACTACCACTATTCTCTGCATCACCCAAAAGTTGACTGGTAGAGAATGCCTATGGCATTAAGTCCGCCTATGTACATTTGTGTGCTAAAAGTGTTAAATAAATAGATTAAGTGTATAAGTAGAATGCCTTAAATATTTATATTGTTTTTTTTTCTTACATAGATGGTCTACCATGCTTTAAAGGGAGTGCGCGCCAAGTAGACCCCTGCAACTATTGTACTTGTAAAGACGGAACATATGTTTGTACGAATAATACTTGCGCGGAAAGAAGTAGAAGTAAGTCTGTGTTTTACTAACCAGGGCAACTTCTGAATTCAGTTAACTTGAAGAGATTTCGAAATGTTAAATGGTGTCGCTTTGAGAAAGAGTTGCAAAAATATTAATTTAATATGCCTCTGTTTAAGGGAATGAACATTTTCTTTTATTTGGGATTGGTTGCTCTTGTTTCTAATCTAGGTTAGAAGGCGACAGAGCTTACCTAGAACAGTTGAACCTTATTAATGTTCAAATAAACTTGAAGTAATATTCGTTCAACTATGTGATCCTCCATGTCCACGAAGCTGTATTGATCCTGGAGGCTATTCAGCATCCAGTCTATCAAAATAATCTTTGAATGTTCTGTATTCCTACTTGCCGATGCGACAGAAAAGTGTCAAGAAGGGGATCGTAAAAAGGGATGGAGATGTAATACCTGTCGATGTTTGAATAGACAGTGGTTGTGCACTCACATACGATGTCCTGAAAAATATGGCTAGGTTTCATCGGTTTAGAAGAGCAATCCTCGTATTTTTAGAAGCGTTCCATATCCATCGCAGTCGCTCCATCAAAAAAAAAGAAACACAAAATTTTGTCATTGCTTGTCACTGAGATGTGACTCCAATTTGAAAGCATTATAACAACTCGAATTTGGACGCTTTATAAAAACGAAAATTGGCCTCCAGATTGTTCCTTCATATACACGAAATTGTAATGATCCTGTAGACTTTGTTCAGCATCCAGTCTATCAAAATAATCTTTGAATGTTATGTGTCCCCAGATGCCGCCGTCAAGAGAAAAATGTGTAAAAGAGGGCAACGTAAAAAACGGGGATGTAATACCTGTCGATGTATGAATAATAACTGGATGTGCACTCAAAAATATTGTGCTGGAAAAGATGGTAAGGTTTTATCGGTTCAGAGGAGCAATCCTCATATTTATAGAAGCGTTTCATTTGCATCGCATTTGCTCTATCAAAAAGAAAATCACTACATTTTGTCATTGCTTGTCACTGAGATGCAACTCCGATTTAAATGTCAATGTATAAATAATCAGTGGTACTGCACTCGCAAACGATGTCGTGGAGAATACAGTAAGGTTTCATCGGTTCAGAGAAGTAATCTTCGTATTTTTAGAAGCGTTCCATATCCATCGCAGTCGCTCTATCAAAAAACAAAATCACTACATTTTGTCATTGCTTGTCACTGAGATGCAACTCCGATTTGAACGGTTTATTAAAAAAATGGCCTTCAGATTATTCCTTCATGTACAAGAAGCTGTAATGATCCTGTAGACTTTGTTCAGCATCCAGTCTATCAAAATAATCTTTGAATGTTCTATATCCCTAGTTGCCGATGAGATAGAAAAGTGTAAAAACGGGGATCGAAAAAAACGGGGATGTAATACCTGTCGATGTATAAATAATAACTGGATGTGCACTCTAATAAAATGTGCTGAAAAAGATGGTAAGGTTTTATCGGTTCAGAGGAGCAATCCTCGTATAGAAGCGTTTCATTTGCATCGCATTTACTCTATCAAAAAAAAAAATCACTACATTTTGTCATTGCTTGTCACTGAGATGCAACTCCGATTTGAACGGTTTATTAAAAAAATGGCCTTCAGATTATTCCTTCATGTACAAGAAGCTGTAATGATCCTGTAGACTTTGTTCAGCATCCAGTCTATCAAAATAATCTTTGAATGTTCTATATCCCTAGTTGCCGATGAGATAGAAAAGTGTAAAAACGGGGATCGAAAAAAACTGGGATGTAATACCTGTCGATGTATGAATAATAACTGGATGTGCACTCTAATAAAATGTGCTGAAAAAGATGGTAAGGTTTTATCGGTTCAGAGGAGCAATCCTCGTATAGAAGCGTTTCATTTGCATCGCATTTACTCTATCAAAAAAAAAAATCACTACATTTTGTCATTGCTTGTCACTGAGATGCAACTCCGATTTAAATGTCAATGTATAAATAATCAGTGGTACTGCACTCGCAAACGATGTCGTGGAGAATACAGTAAGGTTTCATCGGTTCAGAGAAGCAATCTTCGTATTTTTAGAAGCGTTCCATATCCATCGCAGTCGCTCTATCAAAAAAAAAATCACTACATTTTGTCATTGCTTGTCACTGAGATGCAACTCCGATTTGAACGGTTTATTAAAAAAATGGCCTTCAGATTATTCCTTCATGTACAAGAAGCTGTAATGATCCTGTAGACTTTGTTCAGCATCCAGTCTATCAAAATAATCTTTGAATGTTCTATATCCCTAGTTGCCGATGAGATAGAAAAGTGTAAAAACGGGGATCGAAAAAAACGGGGATGTAATACCTGTCGATGTATAAATAATAACTGGATGTGCACTCTAATAAAATGTGCTGAAACAGATGGTAAGGTTTTATCGGTTCAGAGGAGCAATCCTCGTATAGAAGCGTTTCATTTGCATCGCATTTACTCTATCAAAAAAAAAATCACTACATTTCGTCATTGCTTGTCACTGAGATGCAACTCCGATTTGAACGGTTTATTAAAAAAATGGCCTTCAGATTATTCCTTCATGTACAAGAAGCTGTAATGATCCTGTAGACTTTGTTCAGCATCCAGTCTATCAAAATAATCTTTGAATGTTCTATATCCCTAGTTGCCGATGAGATAGAAAAGTGTAAAAACGGGGATCGAAAAAAACTGGGATGTAATACCTGTCGATGTATGAATAATAACTGGATGTGCACTCTAATAAAATGTGCTGAAAAAGATGGTAAGGTTTTATCGGTTCAGAGGAGCAATCCTCGTATAGAAGCGTTTCATTTGCATCGCATTTACTCTATCAAAAAAAAAAAATCACTACATTTTGTCATTGCTTGACACTGAGATGCAACTCCGATTTAAATGTCAATGTATAAATAATCAGTAGTACTGCACTCGCAAACGATGTCGTGGAGAATACAGTAAGGTTTCATCGGTTCAGAGAAGCAATCTTCGTATTTTTAGAAGCGTTCCATATCCATCGCAGTCGCTCGATCAAAAAAAAAATCACTACATTTTGTCATTGCTTGTCACTGAGATGCAACTCCGATTTGAACGGTTTATTAAAAAAATGGCCTTCAGATTATTCCTTCATGTACAAGAAGCTGTAATGATCCTGTAGACTTTGTTCAGCATCCAGTCTATCAAAATAATCTTTGAATGTTCTATATCCCTAGTTGCCGATGAGATAGAAAAGTGTAAAAACGGGGATCGAAAAAAACTGGGATGTAATACCTGTCGATGTATGAATAATAACTGGATGTGCACTCTAATAAAATGTGCTGAAAAAGATGGTAAGGTTTTATCGGTTCAGAGGAGCAATCCTCGTATAGAAGCGTTTCATTTGCATCGCATTTACTCTATCAAAAAAAAAAAATCACTACATTTTGTCATTGCTTGACACTGAGATGCAACTCCGATTTAAATGTCAATGTATAAATAATCAGTGGTACTGCACTCGCAAACGATGTCGTGGAGAATACAGTAAGGTTTCATCGGTTCAGAGAAGCAATCTTCGTATTTTTAGAAGCGTTCCATATCCATCGCAGTCGCTCTATCAAAAAAAAAATCACTACATTTTGTCATTGCTTGTCACTGAGATGCAACTCCGATTTGAACGGTTTATTAAAAAAATGGCCTTCAGATTATTCCTTCATGTACAAGAAGCTGTAATGATCCTGTAGACTTTGTTCAGCATCCAGTCTATCAAAATAATCTTTGAATGTTCTATATCCCTAGTTGCCGATGAGATAGAAAAGTGTAAAAACGGGGATCGAAAAAAACGGGGATGTAATACCTGTCGATGTATAAATAATAACTGGATGTGCACTCTAATAAAATGTGCTGAAAAAGATGGTAAGGTTTTATCGGTTCAGAGGAGCAATCCTCGTATAGAAGCGTTTCATTTGCATCGCATTTACTCTATCAAAAAAAAAATCACTACATTTTGTCATTGCTTGTCACTGAGATGCAACTCCAATTTAAACGGTTTATTAAAAAAATGGCCTTTAGATTATTCCTTCATGTACACGAAACTGTAATAATCCTGTAGAATTTGTTCAGCATCCAGTCTATCAAAATAATCTTTGAATGTTCTGTATCCCTAGTTGCCGATGAGATAGAAAAGTGTAAAAACGGGGATCGAAAAAAACGGGGATGTAATACCTGTCGATGTATGAATAATAACTGGATGTGCACTCAAATAAAATGTACTGAAATCGACGGTAAGGTTTTATCGGTTCAGAGGAGTAATCCTCGTATTTATAGAAGCGTTTCATTTGCATCGCATTTGCTCTATCAAAAAAAAATCACTACATTTTGTCATTGCTTGTCACTGAGATGCAACTCCAATTTAAACGGTTTATTAAAAAAATGGCCTTCAGGTTATTCCTTCATGTACACGAAACTGTAATAATCTTGTAGACTTTGTTCAGCATCCAGTCTATCAAAATAATCTTTGAATGTTCTGTGTCCCTAGTTGCCGATGAGATAGAAAAGTGTAAAATTGGGGATCGAAAAAAACGGGGATGTAATACCTGTCGATGTATGAATAATAACTGGATGTGCACTCAAAAATATTGTGCTGGAAAAGATGGTAAGGTTTTATCGGTTCAGAGGAGCAATCCTCATATTTATAGAAGCGTTTCATTTGCATCGCATTTGCTATATCAAAAAAAAAATCACAACATTTGGTCATTGCTTGTCACTGAGATGCAACTCCAATTTAAACGGTTTATTAAAAAAATGGCCTTCAGATTATTCCTTCATGTACACGAAACTGTAATAATCTTGTAGACTTTGTTCAGCATCCAGTCTATCAAAATAATCTTTGAATGTTCTGTGTCCCTAGTTGCCGATGAGATAGAAAAGTGTAAAATTGGGGATCGAAAAAAACGGGGATGTAATACCTGTCGATGTATAAATAATAACTGGATGTGCACTCAAAAATATTGTGCTGGAAAAGATGGTAAGGTTTTATCGGTTCAGAGGAGCAATCCTCATATTTATAGAAGCGTTTCATTTGCATCGCATTTGCTCTATCAAAAAAAAAATCACAACATTTGGTCATTGCTTGTCACTGAGATGCAACTCCAATTTAAACGGTTTATTAAAAAAATGGCCTTCAGATTATTCCTTCATGTACACGAAACTGTAATAATATTGTTGACTTTGTTCAGCATCCAGTCTATCAAAATAATATTTAAATGTTCTGTATTCCTAGTTGCCGATGAAATAGAAAAGTGCAAAAACGGGGATCGAAAAAAACGGGGATGTAATATCTGTGGATGTATAGACAATCAGTGGGTTTGCACTCAAAAACTATGTCGTGAAAAATCTGGTAAGTTGTGTTTTACCGGTTCAGAGGAGCAATTCTCGTATTTTATGAATGGAAATTCACTTTGCTGTTACTATCAAAAACAGCTGTAATTTCTCAATATTTTGTCATTGATTCCCACTGAGATGCGACTGGAAGTTAAGAGCTTTATCAAAACGAAAATTGACCTTCACTGTCGATGCATGAATAATCAGTGGATGTGCACTCAAATGAAATGTATTCGTGAGAAATCCAAAACCCCAGCAACAAGAGGATTGAACAATGATAACTGTATGTACAATCAATAGTCATAAGGAACCACCAGATGTTGCGGTCGGCTACAACTGTTTGGTATGTCGATTCGATTGGAGAGTTTAGCACAGAATGAATAGATTTCTTGTGAAGAGTTAAGGAAGTCTGTGAAATGGCGCTAGTGAATGAGAAGATATTTGGAAATCGAATGTCGTTTTGTGGTGAAAAGATGCGGAAAAATGAGGATTAAGTGTGTCGTGATAAAAATTTAGAGTATAAGAACGGGAAAGTCAAAGAAATGACGGATGTGAAAGAAAATAAAAATGGTGTAATTAAAGAGATTGAAACCAACTTAAATAATAATTAAAAATTCACTTAACAGTAGAAATACAATAAAAAATAATTTTAAGGTAAAAACGTAAAAAAATAACAACACTTGACATCCATATAACTCTGTTTCAAAATCTAAATACGTTAAAATAAAGTAGTAAAAATAAATTTTCAAAATCCCTACAAAATAAATGAACGGTAATTATTTGTCGGAGATCATCTTTAAGACCCTCAAAAATAAGTAATCTGGAATAATATTTAGGGCATACTTACCGCCCTAATAGAATGTGAAAATACAGTACAATACGGTTATAACGACACTCAAGGGACCGGTGATATTACGTCGTATTATGCGGACGTCGTACTAAAGAAGTCGTTTTTTACGTTATTTCTTAATGACAAATGCCTATGCCTTCGTCGCTAAAAGCGGTCGGTCGTTATAAGCGACGTCGTACGGTCGTACTAAACGGATTCTACTGTACGTGATTGTCGCAAGAAGCCTGAATCTATCAATTCGAGCATATTTGCGCGATGATCGCATAAAACAGAAGTGTTCTTAAGATTCAGTTACTCCCCACAATCACATAGAAAAATCGGTATTTAACCGACGAACCATGTACGCATCATCGAAACCGAATAAATAGACAAACCTTAAATTCGTACGTTGCATAAATCTCGAAAAAAACATTACATTACTGTGACAGGCAGTCAACCGTCCTGCACGTCTATTTTGTAAATATCAGTTTGGAGTGAGTTGTCAATCCATAGATTTAGGTGGAATGACACATCACTCTAAGCGTACTTAGTAGTCCGGTCAAATTGAACCAAAAAATAGGAATGAAGGTACAGTAATTAGCACCCAGCTCAAAATTGGTAGGATTGTTCAAAACTCTATCATAAATGAAGTCTAATAAGTTCTCATCGATCCAATACCTGGAAAAAAATACTTCTGGGTCAAAGGTCACAAACACTGGTTTTTCGCAATTTTCAGCGAAACGAGTTTTATAAAAATGTCTAGATACTTATTTCCTAAGAGCCTCCGTTTCTGAGATATAACGATTCGAAAAAACACTATCACAAAGGTGGCGTGGAAACATGTGCCTATTATGACGATTACACTCTTTCAACTTTTTGAATCGTTGCGAATTATTGTATCCTCGGATGTCTAAATTGATCGGATTAGCCTAAGTTTTCAGAGTGCCATTTTCACAGAACAGATTAGACCTTTATCAGCAACAAATTAAAACAATAAAACTAATTAAAATGCTTCTTACAGATTTCTAGTTGGAGGTTTGCAGGCGACGCACCAATCAAATATTTCCTATCGGTACTTGCTTCTGTTGCAATGACAAATGGATTTCTCCATGTCGAGTAACAGAACTGCAGATCAAGTGCATATTTAAACAGGCTTAATTTTTTCTAGTTAACCAATGTATTTGCTACTTGATGTCTGACTTCAGAGCAAAGATTACTTTTGATTGTGTTCCTTGCACCGGTCAACAAAATCAATTTGGAAATGTAATAAAAATGGAGAAAAATCATTGTGTTTGGACTAACTTAATTAGTGTCTTTTAGGGACATGATGTTCATTAATTGTTGTTACAGCTATACATTTACGAATAAATTATCTAGTCTTTAAAATATTTTTCTCTATAACATTTTATAATAAATGAATTGTTCACTATCTGCACGTGTTGGTTTAACCTTTTAGCGCAGAATGTAATTATTGTAATAAATTACTAAATTGCTTCTCTTCAATAACGTGAATGTGAAAACTCTGTAGACACTTTTCTGATGCACCTTCTATTGTGATTAATGTTTTTGACAGGTCTACACTGTATTTATACACTTCTCATCGGAAAAATCGAAACACCTTGCAGGTTTATGTTTTGTAAGGATTTTCATAAAATGTGTATTTTAGGAATATGTGTCAAATGTCGTTTAATAGTAAATAATATGAGGTTTTCATATCCTACTGTTAATATTCTAAATTCAAATTAAATTTTCATGGGTTTCTTATTTTTTTAACTAGTCATGTTTACCCTGTATGTAGTATGAAGAAAATTGATAAAACAACACACGTAAATGAAAAGAAGCTAAGAGACGTTTATTTAATAACTTGTATTCCCTCCTCGAGCTCTTATTACTGCTTCCATACGGTTCTTCATCGATCGGATGAGAGTCACGATCAAATGTTGTGGCAATCCATTCCATTCCTCTTGGATTGCATTTTGCAGCTGGCTAAGTGTTTCTGGCGCAGGATGTCTTGCACGAATTTGTCTTTTTAATTCATCCCATAGATGTTCAATCGGATTCATGTCCGGGCTTCTTGCTGGCCATTCCATAATGTAGATACCGACTTCGGTAACATAATCTCGTATGACGCTCGCGGTGTGAGCCCTAGCATTGTTGTGCATGAATATGAAACCGTTGTCAATAAAATGTGCATAGGGCTTGACGTGAGGCTCAAGACACTGTTCCATGTACCGATGACTGTTTAGTGCATTCAGACGTGGCCCAGACACAAGGACAAGCTCTGTCTTACCGTCGGCGTTGATTCCTCCCCAAACCGTCCACGAGCCGCCACCATAGCTGATCATTTCTTTAATGCAGCATTGCGCAAAGTGTTCTCCATCTCTTCTGTAGACCTTGTTCCTTCCATCGTTACCATACAGCATAATTTTACACTCATCAGAAAAGAGGACTTTGTTTCACTGGAGGTATGACGAATTTAGGTGCTCACGTGCAAAGTTAAGGCGCGCTCGTCGATGGTTTGCAGTTAATTTTGGCCAGTTAATTTTCAACCTTCTTCTAATTGTAGAGTCACTTACAGCCACACTACTGCTGCAGTTGAAAAGTATTAATGCGTCGATTTCGTTAAGAAGTTGTTACAATAAATTGATCATCTCGCTCAGAAGTGACCCGATTCCTGCCAGATCCTAAACGGCACGTGGACAAACCAGTCTCACGATAGCGTTTGTAGACTATATTTTTTTTTTTTTTTTTTACTATTGATAGGCACGCGCTTGACCACCATCTCACCTGATGGTAAGCGATGATGTGGTCGAAGATGGAGCACGCTTGCCTAGAAGTATATGAACCGACGACAGGCTTAGATGCAATCTTTCAGCCACAACACGCTGACTAAGTCCAGAATCCAGCAATACCACCATTTGAAAAGTTTTAAGATAAGCGCTAATTTTTAGTTTTCAAAGGTGAAATGTACTCCAACTTAAACGCACATTTGTCACAAAACAGTGAATTATTTCATTTATAGGATAAACAAAAAAAAATCTAATTTAGAATTTTCGCTTAATGGCCAAACTGCCTGCCAGCTATAAAATCATGTGATTTTTTTAAGGAATGAAAACTCTAAACAGAAGTTTTTCGATTTTTCTGTTAAGAAGTGTATATCTTCTAACAGTTTATTATAGAAACATTGTAAACACATTACTTCTTAAATTGTAACTGTGGAGTTCCAGAAACAACTAATTTAAACCTTCACTAGCTTTTGATGACTCATAGAATATAGTTAGGCTAAAATGGAACACAAAAATAGCTTGTATTGGGAAAATATTTCATCACAGAGATTTCAAACTGCATAATTTTTTTTTTTTTTTTTTTTTTTCAAATAAGTACATTGGAGCAAATCTAAGAGCAATTCTCGTACGTAAGTAGAAACAAAGTTTTTTTTTAATATTCATTGTCGGATAGATGATATTGAGAATAGACTTAGAAAGATTTGTACGTACGAGCATTGGCCTTCTGAACATGATTAAACATGTCATGAGTTGCCACATTACTTCCTAAGAATATTTTTCAGGGTCTAGCATTTTTAAACTTTATCAAAAACTTCAGAGGTTATGTTAAAAACAAAAAAATGTGTGTCTTTAAAGTTTTATGCTGTTTTATTCGTGTATCCTGAAAATAATGTGATAAAACTTTGTAAATAATAAAATGGTTAATGCTACAGAGCCTGAACTACCTAACCGTCCTAAAAATACTGGAGGTATTGAGAAAGATGAAATCATGGGAACAAGAAATACGGATACTGAATACGTACCTAAATATAAAATGCCACGGCGATTTCGACGTAAGTAGTTAAGTTAAACTGTTGGCTCAAAATGTGGATTAAATATCTTACTGTATTGTTTTTGAGCTATATCTGTTTAATCATATTGTTTTTTCAGTACCACCCACTAAATGCCACACAGTACACGAATCGTACAAAATAGATTGGTGTAACTATTGTTACTGCAACAACTATAACCAGCGAGTCTGTACGGATTGGGAGTGTCCCAGCCATGGTAACATTACTCATGTCCTTTTTCACTAACATTTAATGACAAGACTCCAGACTCAAGTCGAACGCACTGAGGAAAATCTCCTCATTTGGGCCTCTGCCTCGAGTTTTGCGGGCAGCGGGGCGGCGGCGGCGACACGGGAGCAGCGGGATATAATGTGTAAAATCAAATGGACTGACCCTCGAAAAGAGCGGTGTGGCAGAGGTACGACGGCGGGCAACGAGCGGTGCACGCCAGTCGAGCGGTGATCGCCCGCGCATCTGCATTGCAGTGTTGTGCAATTTATTTTCTTCTTTTGCCCACAATAAATCGAGCGTTAAAATAAATTTGAATAAAAAAAAATGTTGTCGCCGTTGTTCAGAAATTTCGTTCGCGAATAAAAACAAATATCTCGACGACACAACACTACGCCGCTATAGTGCCACGCGATCTGCCCGCTGATTTTGAAAACGGGTCTACGTGACCGCCCTGCTCCCGCGCCGCCGCCGCCACCGCCCCGATGCCCGCAAAACTCGAGGCACAGGCCTAAGAGTTCTCGGATGGCTCCAAACATTTGTGTTTGTGTGGCGTCTCTCCGCTGTCCATGGCCCAATTTTCGTCTTACGCCACATCCTGTAAGTTCATAAACCTGTGTCAGCGAATGTTGTTACCTTTGATGAATACTGGGCCAAACATTTGCCATCGACACGCTAAAAATAAGATTGCATGGCGCGCTTATACAGTACTTTGTTTTTAGGATGCCTTATTCAATACGGGCTATATATGATTAAGTAATCTGATCAAACAGGCGGGTTCAAACAGTTTGATCAATCTGACATGAATTTTGGTAAAACATTTGATATAAAATCGGTCGTCGATATTTTTTTTTCACTATTGACAGGCACGCGTTTGACCACTATCTCACCTGATGGTAAGTGATGATGTGGTCGAAAATGGGGCAAGTTTGCATAGAAGTAACCTATTCACTCTTGACTTAAAGACTCCCAGGTTGTAGCTATCAGGAAACACAGACTCCGGCAGGGAATTCCACTCTTTAGCTGTACACACTATGAATGTGTTCCCAAAACGTTTTGTGCGTGTGAGTGGGATGTCCACCATGTACCGGTGGCGCATCGCCGTTCGTCTTGTAGTCCGATGATGGAACGGGCTTGGCGGAATTAAATTATGCAAATCCGTCACACATTACCCAAAATGCAACCGGTAGAAATCCGACAGGTTAGCAACTCGTCGTCGATGCTCAAGACTTTGGAGCTTTGTTGCGACGAGCCTCTCATTGCCGATGATTCTCTTGGCTCGTTTCTCAATTGACTCAAGGGCATCAAGCTGGTATCTGGCAAATCCGTCCCAAAGATGAGAGCAGTATTCCATACACGATCGGACCTGCGCTTGATAGAGTTTGAGCAGCTGTTCCGGCGTGAAGTACCGTCTCACCTTTGCCAGGATCCCCAACTTCTTATCTGCCATTTGAGCTTTTGCCTCTATGAAAGGGCCAAAATTGAGGGTAGATAATAATATAACCCCAAGAAGCTCAAGTTGGTCGGTTATCGGCACGGTTGAACCTCGGTAATATATATATGGAGCTGGGTGGAATTGGCTTCTTTTTGCGGAAAATAAACACGCTTGGTTCTTAGCAGCATTGAACTTGACCAGATTGGCATCGTCCAATTCATAGACAGTCTGTAAGGACGCGTTCAGGCGCTCAACCATAGCCTCCCGGAGAGACTGGATCTGTGACCCACCAGCTCGTGCGTCGGATACGTATCTCTCAGCAACAGTGCTGTCGTCTGCATACGCGAAGGTACCGGGTTTAAGCAGATCATTAATATGCAGCAAGAACAGTGTTGCCGAAAGCACCGACCCCTGAGGAACCCCATTAATATTCAGCAGACGAGACGAGCAGCCCTCTGTGACCACTAGGATAGACCGATCCCTCAAGAAATCCGCGATCCAATCACACAAACCGGTGGGCAGACCGAAGGAAGAAAGCTTATTAATAAGGCTATCGTGCCAGACCCTGTCGAAGGCCTTCGAGATGTCAAGGGAGACCGCTAGTGCCTCCCTGTGCTTCTCTATGGCCTCACTCCAGATGTGAATGGCATACGCTCGAAGATCCCCAGTTGACCGATTTCGGCGGAACCCGTATTGTCGGTCACTAAGGATATCATTCGCTTCTAGGTATGCCAGGAGGTTATGATTCAACACGCGTTCCATAGTCTTACAGAGTATGGACGTTACCGAGATGGGTCTATAATTCGACGGGTCAGTTCGACTACCTTTCTTGGACACAGGCTGCACGGCCAACAGTGGTGGTAGTGAGGGGCGGCAGAAGTTCGATTCGACCGACTTAGCCAGGGACCAAAAAGCCTTACAACCTACTGGGTATGAAACAAGTTTGTTCCCTATTTGGCTAATGTGGTCAAACCGAGCCCTCCGCAAGGACTTGGTAGCCCTGTAGAAGGCTGTCTTCTTCCGACTCACGTCATTTGCTTTGCGCGTACGAGCGTCGACCCATGCTAGGTACGCTACGTGTTTAAGCGCATTGCGATTGCACTCGGCACTAAACCATGGACGAGCTTTTCGCATGCCATATGCTATCCCAATCTGCTTACCTGTATGACACAGACTTCACCAGACAGTGGTCGGAACCCAGTGGTATAGAAATCGACACCGAGTAGCAGTCTGGATCTGTTGTCAGCAGAAGGTCCAAGCGATTGGCAGTGTGCGAATCAACATCCGGCACCCTTGTTGCCCCCTGGACCATCTGGGTAAGATTTAACGCTAGAGCTAGCTTTCGCGTCTCTCGTCCAGCATGGTCTGTGCACTGGTATGGGAAGAGCCACTCCTGATGGTGGGCGTTGAAGTCCCCCAGTAACATCAATTGTGCAGAAGGGTACCGCTGCTGTGCCGTATCCGCCGCCTCACTCAAGTGCTGTGTGAGCCCAGTTGTGTTGTGCCTGTGTCACCGCTGTGCGAACGGTAGACACAGGCGTAGACAATTTTGTCCAGACCTGTGTCCACTAAAACCCATAGCGTTGAGAACCTGGAGTCCACAAGATTGCGGACACGCCGATAGCAGATGTCGTCACGGTCGTACATAAAAACGCCCGCGCGTGGTTTGAACTGGTGCTCCAGGGTAAATCCTGGGTATGAAAGGTACCCCACGTCTGACGGACATTCGATCTGCGTCTCGGAAAGGAACAAGAGCGCTGGTTTCTCAGTCTCCAGGTGGTGATGGACTGCGGCGAGATTTGAGTGCAGACCTCGAATATTGCTGAGGTGCCCTTTGAGAGAGAGGATGTGCTGCCTCTGTACAGCTTTTCTTCTTTTGTTCCTTTTGGTTATTGGTTTGAGTGAAGGAAGGAGAGGAGAAGGAAGTAAAATGAGGTTCCATGCTGCTAACCCTCAGGCACGCTCTGACAGGACGGGATCATTGGGGGACAAGTGGAATGGATGGGAATGTCCATCGGGTCCTCCCGTCTGGTCGCCAACCAGCACGATGGCGCATTCCGGGATTTTTCGACAGTTGGCGGGGCTGCCTTTCATGTGTGGCTAGCACATTACTTGGGCCCCCAACTACCTGTGGTCGGCCAGCGGCGCACCGTGCCTTGGATCCCGCTACCCTCCGCGCCTAGTCTCTCGATACGCCCATATCAACGCGAGTCTGGTCGGTCTGCCAGCACTGGCACAACTATTTCGACCCAACACCTCTGAATTAGCTACACTGAGCATCGTACCGGAACGTGGCTAGGCCGCTCGGCGGTACGTCTTTGCCCAGTGGGTGGTCACAAGCCGTCGGCCGAAACCTACCACCAGTTAGTGTCACCTGATTAGCACTACCCGGGGACCACTTCTAGCTTTGGGTATTCTCCTACGGACGCAGGTGACTCGGCCCCTATGAGAATAGCATGAAAAATGACTAAAATTCGTATTTCTGTTTGATCAAACAGTTTGAAGCAGCCTGTTTGATCAAATACTAGAACGTGTATGGCCCGCGAATTGGGATCCTATAGCTGAGTCAACAGCGTCCGTCTGTACCAGTCTCAGCACAGGACTGTTATATACTGCAATCAGAGAGCCAAAAATGTCTAGAGTTTCTCTCCATGCTGACACATTGAGTTGGAATAGCTCTCTAAGCCCAAACTCCGTAGTTACGGCTTTACTTGCGGGCGTTTCCTACTCCGGGTCATCTACGGACATACGATTCTAGTTTTGAACCTGAACTAAGAATGAATGACACGATTTGATAGTAGCTATCAAATCGTGTTGTTATTCATTTTTAGTGGTTAGGTGATACGGAATACAAATCGTCCGCAACTAAAACCAAAACTACGGACTTCGGGCTTAGAGAGAAGGTCCCCAGATGTGTATGCAAAAGTCGCTTAAAAAGTTGTCCTCTGATATAACAAAATAATTATGTACATGCCACTATATTCATCTGCCTAGCCTTTTCCTAACTATATTGGGACCGGCTTCCAGGCACCGGATTTAGCTGAATACCAGTATTTTACGCGGAGCGGTTGCCTATCAGATCTCCACAACCCATTAACTGGGTAACACTGTACTTCATGGCAAGACTGAAGTCAGATTAAATGGCTTCTGACTATCCGTAACGACTGCCAATGATCTACAAATGATAGCCGGGACCAACGGCTTAACGTGCTTTCCGAAGCACGGAGGAAAGTCGGAATGTTAAGATGGTCACCCATCCACAGACCAACCTTGGCAAGCGTTGCTTAACCTAGAAGATCAAACCCGTGTGGCTGTTATTATCTAGCCACGAGCTTCTCCGTACGTGCGTGCCACTATATTGATGTACACATTTTACTAAAAATAATGGTGTGTTTTTTTACAGGTGGTAAACCACCTCCATGTAATTAATATTTTTTATTATTTACAATTTAAATATAATTTAATTCAATGCCACTTAAATCCCGTCGTACAGTAAATAGAGGGCGACGAATGCTTTTGACGTATCGTAACGTAACATAAACTATAATATTCGTTGCGTACATAGTAGTTGTTTGAATTGGATATTATATTCATATTTTTGTACAATAATAAACCGAAATAGTATTGGTTGTAGTTTTTGTATTCAAAGTTCACTTACATTAACGATATTGTAACTTTATTAGAGGCATACGTCAGAACATTCGTACTAGGCCCTGAGCATGCCTTTTTCACAATTGGGAATATGCATGATTTTTTTTTTAATCTATACAGCTTACCTAAAAATATAAAAAATATAATAGGTACTAACAGTGAAAAAATAATTAAAATTGCTCGAAAAACAAACGAAATATAATAATTTTAAACCAATACTGTCCCTCTCGCGAAAATGCTGTTTTCTATGGCAGCTGTATAGGCGCCATGGACTTTGATGTCATATCTGACTTTTCTTTCGGATTTTAATCTTTAAAGCTTTATAATTTCGTCAAAATTATTTTTGAATACCTTCATCAGAAGGTATTTATAAAATAATTTCATGATTGCAAGGGCCAATAAGTACTTTATTTTGCAAATAAAAAAATCGCATGCATATTCGCTATTGTCATAGACAGCGCTATTTTAGAAACTATTACGGTGGTTTGATAAATTTGTGACTACGGCAAATGTCCCCCGGGTTTTGCGAAGTCATGAAAAGAAGCATCCATCATCACAGAAGCAAAGAAACATTGCTGGTCAATGCCGTAGTACCGCTACGATTTTTGAAAATACCGCAACCTCCTACTGTATTTTAAACCGAGTTCAGAAAAAGGAGGAGGTTCTCAATTCGGTTGTTTTTTTTATGTTTGTTAACTCAAAACTCCGTCATTTATGAACCGATTTAAATCAAATCTTTAAACTATATGTGAAAGGACCGATTGGTCCCATAGAAATTTCATCAAAATCGCTTTAGTAGTTAAATCAAAATAGCTGAAATTCGTTCACTTGGATGACGTTTCCATGTAAACGAATTTTGCTTTCCTGCGATATCCAGTGGTGAATTTAGGTGTGGGGTTTTTTTTTAAGGATGGGAAATCATCAAATGACTCCTTCCGCTCTGGGCGGAGCGGAAAGGAGTGTCATACTCTTACTGACTAAAACCCATCCGTGCTCCTCCTAATGCCCTTTGCGTTCCAGGGCTGCGGCGTCTCTTTCGAACGGATTCCGCACCCCGGCAGGCACTGGCCCTAGCGGGAGGTGTGGGGAGTACCACTAAATAGAGAAAGATAAAAAATCATTTTTTCCAAAAAAAGTACAACGTACCTATAAAGTAAAAAAAAAAACACTAAAAGGTTTAAAATAACTTTAAATTCCGAAGTCGGTGTTAAAATACGAAGAAACAACTAAGAACACTGACTTTGTTTTCTATCAGTGGGACCTACATGCTAAGGCCCTACCTGACTTATCTACGTATTTAGAGTTCGAGTGAGGTCTGACTTTGGTTTCTCACAAATTGAGTGTCTAATTCGCGTGTCTATTGAGAAGTTGAAAATGTTGAAATGCAAACGACTGCGTCTTGGTGCAGAAGCAGGTTGCAGGTTGGTTGTTGTTGGGTTGCAGAAGCTATGATAGCGCTGGATTTAGGTTAGGGTTAAAAGAATTTTAGATATGCCACATCTTCCGTTTTCGTTAGAATTTATATCATTATTGCAAAAAAAAAATTAGACTTATCCAACCATCGTCGTAGTTACTCGTCTGTTTGGCAATTAAGCATGCTTCTGGTCACTAACTCAGTAATTTTAATTTTAATCGGGAAAGTATGGTAAATTATACCGCTACCTAAATTTAACAATATCGCTTAGAGTACTCAAATCAAAACAACGAGTTTTCAAAAATTTATGATTTAATGTGAAGGTCCAAATTAACCGGCGTGGCGGTCCAATTTACCGTACTATCCCATATATCCACCGTCTAAAATCAATCTCAAATAATTTCCAGACGAACGAAAGAGATGCATTGAAGGAGCCAGATACCAAAGGGGTAAATGTAAATATTGCTACTGCAATATCGGTGGCACAATGATTTGTAATACTAGAGACAATTGCAACGAACCGTGGTGGTACTTGGTTCATGGTCAAACCCAATATGAACCCCAGACAAAATACGTACCAGCAGAACGCACCACGCCGATTCCAACAATAAAAACGACTGTCAAAATCAATCTAAACATTACTCACACTCCGAAGCAATCAATAACAAACGCCACAGCCAAAATCAATCGAAACATTATCCACCCTCTGGAGCATCCAATAACTAACGCCACAGCCAAAATCAATCAAAACATTGGGGCAACTCAGGAGCAACCGGGTAAAAATAAAACAAACTTTAAAGGAAAACGTACCAAACGCAGGAAAAAATCAAGTGAGTTAATCAATGTCTATTTTTACTATTGTTTACTCGTTGTGTATTATGTCACTGGATTATTGCAAACTCTGTAAGATTAAAACTCTGACAGATTATAAAGTTGTAAAATTGTGAATTTCTATTCTCTCTGAGTCGTTACGAGAAAACGTGAACTAACATAGTCATAGTCATAGTCATTTATTCTTAACAAAATACATTTGTGTCGAATAATCTGGTGATCAATCAAGAATAAAATACTCCTATCATAAGACTAGATTGCTTAGAATGACTTAAAAGGTTCCAAATTAGCAACTTTTCAAGCAGACTGTTGGTAATTAATTTTTCGTTTTTTTTTATTCTGATTAAATTACTTATATAGCGGCTTTTGTAGCTGGCATTTTAGTACAAGAAAATTTCTAAAAGTTCTGAGTGACCCCAAAAGTTGCGACGGTACCCTATTACTTAGATTACAACGTCAGTCAGTCATCAGCCATCTGCTAGTCACAAAGATTTAAAAACCTTTATGGCCGACATGAAAAAAATGTTTTTATCTGCGGCGGAGAAACAAAATTATAAATTTACTTCATTACACTCTTCCATAGAAGAAATAAAATAACAAAATAGCGATATCACAAAGGCAGTGGAATTTACGTCTGTAAAATATGATGAAATCTTGCAAAATTGGAATACAGCGAGAAAAAATGGGAAAAACACATGAAATATATTACCGTATTGGAGAACAGGGTTGAACATCTGGAACGTGTCGCACGGAAGTCTGGTATTGAGATACGGAATGTTCCTAAGTACGATCAAGAGAAAAAGGAAGATTTAATCAAAATAGTAAAAAATATTGGAACATCTATTAACGTTGACATTCATGATACTAATGTCAAGGACGTTTTTCGCTATAACTCCAAGTCGTCGCCAAAATGCCCATAGTCGTCGTGTTCTCTACGGTAATAAAAAAGGAAGCATTGTTGGACTCCGTATAAAATTTAAAACAGGACTCAAAAACTTATTTATCAACTATACACGTTAAAATTGACGGTCCTACTGAGCCCATCTACATATCAGAAAGCCTAACCGCGGAAAATAAGAAAATCTTTGCAAGGGCTCGCATATACGCCAACGATAACAAGTATAAGTCCTGTTGGACCGCTCATGGGTTCGTAAACTTACGCAAGGAAGAAGGTGCCAAAGCAATCAGAATATCAAATGAAGAGGATATCAATAAACTGTTTTCAACTAAATTACTAAATGACTTTCAGGCAATTCACTGTTTTTTATATTGCTCAGTCTTTTTTTCTATATTTTTTAATTTACTGTTCAGTTATATAGTCTTAGCTTACATATACCGCACATACTCAACACGATTGTATACATTTCACACATCTTGCCTACCGCACACACACAATTCTCCCAATATTACTCACCTATGTTCTGCATACAGTAGACTGCTCATACAATTTAAATATTATAACCTAAGTAACCTTAATAAATGTCATACGCACGAAGCTATTCATGCTTAGATAATGTATAGTAGATGTTTTCGAACATCACATTCACAACGAATAACCATATCTCTAAAGTAAAAAAAGATTTAGACGATACAACAGTTTCGGAATCGGCAATAGTGGAGCCTAATGACTATCCTCATCTACTAAACACCTCGGGCAGTAACCTAAAATTGATAACACACAACACCAAAAGTATTTATCGGAACTTACATCACTTTCTTGTATTTCTTAAACGCATAGACACCGACTGTGACTTTTAGTCTTTACGGAATGCTGGATGGAACATAAGCCTCTACCGCAAATAGGTAATTACAGACTATACTACTCCATTACTAACCATAATAAAAGTGATGGCGTCGTTATATACGTTCACATGAATTTATTCCAGACTGTGGAGGAACCAGCACTCATTGACGCTAGCTGTCTATTAATAAAAAGTAAAGATATTGCCATTCTTTGTGTGTAGCGGTCGCAATCAAACTATGTTATAGATCCCTGTCTTACATCTCTTGAAACAAACCTGCGATCAATCCGAGAGTCTCAAACAGTTGCTGTTGTTGGTGATATCAACATTGATATCAAACTCTTCAACGACGATCGAAAACGCGAACAGTATCTCAATCTCTTAGCTGAAAGCGGCCTTCTGCCGAACGATTAGCAATGCTCATTGTATTGCTAATCGTTCTTAGTATGGTGTTCTGCAGACGCTGGAGCATCGAGATATTTGAGTCACTGGTCACAATACCCCACAATTGTATGTATTTGTATATAAGTAACTTGTTGTCTGTGGATAATCGACTGTGGCGATCAAGCAGCCAGTGTAGGTGTCTGTACCGAATGTTGAGTTCCTCTCGTTTGGTCTTGATATGCTTTTTTCATGTCAAGCGGCGGTCCAAATGCTTACTTGACATTGTCCTCATGTGGTAAGGTGGTATCTCCTAGCTTTACAGGTGGGCAGTGGCCCCGTCTCAGGGTAAATGTGACTTGCACAGACTTAAATACACTGGGTTTGATTTTCCATCTTTGTAGCCACTCGTTGATATTGTGAAGTCCTTGCTGTAAGGTACTAGATGCGACAACTGGATCATTATTACACGCCAGGATAGCAGTGTCGTCAGCGTACGTAACTGTTGTTAGGCCGGGTGATACAGTGTACAGTGTATACAGAATGGGCCCCAAGATGGATCCCTGCGGTACGCCTGCTTTTACATCATGAAAGCCAGAAGTTGAACCTGCCTCTTTCACCTGGAATAATCTGTCCGAAAGATAAGATTTCAGCAACACGTGAAAGCTATGAGGTAAGTTTTTCTTTATATTGTAGAGGAGACCATTGTGCCATACCCTGTCAAATTCCTGTTGAGTGTCCAAAAATACGGATGAGCAGTACTTTTTCTGTTCTAAGGCTTTTCTTACCGTCTCATAGACTCGATGGATTTGCTCGACTGTAGAGTGCTGCTGTCGGAAACCAAACTGATGATCGGGTATTATCTTGTTTTCTTTCAGTATTGGTAGAATTCTGTGCAGCAGCACTTTCTCATACAACTTCGACAGGACAGGAAGCAGGCTGATTGGTCTATACGAAGTTACTTCGCTCGCTGGCTTACCCATCTTGTGAATCATCATTATCTGTGAGATCTTCCACATCTTGGGAAAATATTGCACTCGGAGTATTGCGTTGAACAGGTTGGTTATAAGTACTAGGACTTTCTTAGGCAGTTCTTTTAGAATTTCCTTTGTTATTAAGTCAAAGCCTGGTGCTTTCTTGTCCTTGAGTTCCCTGATAGGCATTGACATTTGATAGTCCTGGTTTAGAGCCTCAGCCACGCTCGTTTCTGATTCCAGATCGTCAGATTCATTTGGAGTGAAAACCATTTGACAGATGTTCTGCAAATACATCGGCGCCTTCTCTTGAGCAGTTCGAGCCCAAGCATAGCTAGTGTTCCTTATGGGTGGTATTGCACTCTGCGGCCTCTCGTATGTTTTGGTGAATTTCCATAGGGAGTAATTTGTTGAACTGGTAGCAGATAGCGATTCCAGTTTAGACTGCAACGTATCATCGTGCCAGCTGCGGATTAGATTTTTCAACTCCGGAACTGCCCTATTCAACGCGGTTTTATCTGATCTGTTTCTACTCTGGTGCCAGATTCGACGCAATCTTCGTTTCTCAAGGATCTTTTGTTTAATTCCTCGTGGATAATTCGTTGGGTGATGCGTTGGTTTAATTACTGGTGTATTTTTCCAGCATGATACTTGGATTATATTTGTAAGGTATTTTGCGGTGTTTTCAATATCTTCAGGTGTTTTAAGTTTTATTTTCAGGTCAATGCCCATGTCAATTTGCTCTCTGAATAAGTCCCAATCAGTCCGTTTGCTGTAGAGTGTTTCTAATTTTTCGTTTGCAATGAGTAGAGTACTGTACCCCTATTCTGTAACAAAATTTACGTGTCTCGACAGCGGAATCCGAGGTGAGTATAAACATAAGACCTCTATGCTGTGTGCAATAAAGTTCACTTTGTGAGCTATTTCACTCAGGTGAAGCTCGATATCGAAATGGTTACTTACAGAATAGACTAGCTGATAGTTAAAATAACTGGGGTGTGATCCGAACAGGAATCCAAGCATGATTCAGACTTGAGATAATGTCTTGATAATCCCTTAATGACGAAAAAATCCAAGAGGTCTGGAATTTTGGTGGGGTCGGAGGGCCAGTAGGTAGGTTCGCAGGTAGATATAGCAGTGAAGTGTTTTGAATCTAAGCTAGACTTGAGTTGTCTGCCTCTTGTGGTAGTTAGCCTGGAACCCCAACAGGTGTGCTTGGCATTCCTATCTCCCCCCGAAATGAAGCGGTTGCCAAGAGAATTGAAATACGCGTTGAACATTGCTGAGTCTATTTTATATTTGGGTTGGCAGGATATAGCAGAGACATTAAAACAACCTTGCACATCCTCAACTGCTACCGTCGTGGCTTGTAGATAGTTCTGTCTATATTCGGGCATCAAGTGGTGTTTGATTGATTCACGAATGATGACTGCGCTTCCTACATGACCAGTCCCATCAGGATGTTGCGTGACATATGTACGATAGCCGTTAAATCTAATGTTGGACGTTGAACTAGTGCAGTTTGCTTCTGATACAGGAAGAATATCCAGGTTGTGTTCCTTGATAATAAGTTCTACGTCGTGTTTATTCGGGGCCAACCCGTTTGTTTTGAGAGTTCCAATTTTGAAGCTACGAGTACCATATTTAGCTACCATAGCTAGCATATTTTGGCAATTTTTTCAATGAAGATTATTATGAGACTCATAACTCATAAGAGGTTGTGGGTTCGATTCCCACCCAGGACAAATGTTTGTGTGATGAGCATATGATCATTTGTTCTGTGTCTGGGTGTAGTTTATCTATAATATGTATGTATTTAGAAATATATAAGTATGTTTATCAGTTGTCTAGTACCCATAACACAAGCTCTGCTTAGCTTGGGACTAGATGGCGTTGTGTGATAGTTGTGTGGAATATTATATATTATATATTATATTATATATTATATTATATTATATAAGCGTACTCATTTGTTGAAGGATTGAATCAAATTTTTCCGATTGTTTTATTAATAGCATTTCTATCATATTGTTACATTGGTCAGGTTTTTCTGCGCTTGCATGCTTATTATTGGATTTTGTCGCTTCGACGTAAGATTTATCTGTTTTTCGTGCACTCGATGGTGGTTTCTCGGTTTTGTCTTGATATTTTGCTGTCTTATCTTTATTGTTGATATTTAGTCTAATCGTTTCGTTTATGTGTTTTGGTTTTCTTTCCTGTTGCAAATTGTATCTCCGAGAAAGAATCTCCAGATTAACTTCACAACCCTTATAATTTGCTGGATGAGCCCCATGACACAGGACATACTGAGCGGGAGTATTTCGCTCCTTTTTCGGACAATCCGAGGTTTTGTGTGCTTCTGCGCATTTGACGCACCGTTAGGGCCTCATATAGTAGTATATCACTACAGATTGGTGGTAAATATATTGTATGTCTTTAATAAGCACGTTATTTGGTCCTGATTCGAAGTTTGCAAAAAAGGTTGAGGTTGGTATCTTGAATAATCTCTCTCTTAATGACATTTCCGGTGCTTTCTTATTATCGCAATAAGGTTTTTGTAGACATCTACACTGGCACTTACAATTCGTAACTGGTTCCTGTTAACAATTTTATAGGTGAATTGGTTTTTGTCACTAACGGTTTCAAGCAGTTCTGTGAGTTTGTTAACATCTTCTGTTCCATATAGGATTATAGGTGGGGGCTTGCTTGGCTTTTTCACAATAGGTGCATCTTCTTCTGTTAGGTCTATTGGTAAGCTGCTGTATCGGTTACTAGTTGGCAGCATCTGTGGATAACTGCCTGATGGCTTCTTCTTTTTGGGGTTACGCACTTCGGGAATTCTTTGCCAACTTATATCAGAAGTCTCCACTGTTTCATTTTCCCCACTATGGGTGATATTAGATACCTCTGTGGTTTTTGGATTAGACATGTTGCCGACGCATGAGCTTCTTGGTCTGTTAAGAAACAGGCTAGGGTGGAATGCCTGCTGTACAAGTTTCTTGTTGGAATTTCTGTTTTGCAAGACAACTAAACACAACACTGCTTCCTTCAGAAGACACTCATGGTTCCTTGCACCTTATTTATATAACAAACTTAATTCTCTTTTAAATATATTCCCAAAAATCTTGCATAAATGTAAATCTATTATCCAAAATTATCTTCTGAATTTAAATTATAATGACATGGAATCATTACTTGTAGTTTCTAAATAACTTTCTGTTCTACCTGTAGTAAATAAAGAGCAGTCAAAGCACACTTATGCACAACCACGCACACATACATACATACTCCCACAAACACAGATGCGCGCAACTGCACTCTCTCATCACATACACGCACGCAAACACACAACACACACACGCACGCACACACACAGACTCACGCTAACACACCATAACATATACAAATCACAAACACGCACTCACACAAACACACTCATTCATTAATAAATTGTACCAACTTATTCGCCGCGGGAGGAAGACCTGGAGTCCTGAAATACAGGGCTGCCCTAGTTTAGGCTCCAGTCCACTCCATTTATTTTAATATCTGTACTGTGCTTTTCATTAGTGTGAAATAAATTAATGTTTACTTTACTTTACTTTACAAAGCTACTTGTACGAGTATTTATCCGTAGTAGCTATGGTAGGCGCCAGATTAATTTGCAATAAAGTATGTTGCCCTTTCCTTAATAATAGCTTCATAGATACCAGAAAAATACATTATGGATCGTTTTTCATGACTGGAAAATGTATCCTCTGCATTCTGCAATCATAAAAAACGACGGATTTTGACTCAGAGCATGGCAAAATTTCCGCTTTTTTTAAATTAAGATTACCAATAAATGTAGGTGGGTCAATGGCCGTTATTGCAAATTTATTTGGCGCATAGGGGAAAATGGTTACCCTTCGTACGCACGACACATCAGCTAAATGGTCGTGGACACGACTCGCTTGTCAGACTAGCGGAGTGTCGTACTTGTGTCGTTACTCTGTGCGAGCTGAAAAGACGTAACGTGTTTTCGCGCGCGGTGATAAAATTTTTTAACTGAAGTTTAACTCTTAATCGAAGGTAGAATTTTTATGTTTTTGACAAAATAGTAATGATTATAATATTTTTATTTTCATTGTTATATTTTTTGATACTTAATTAGAATTTGTAGAAAGTTGTAATTTAATTTGGTAAAGGCTTGGGTACATTCGGACGGATATACAAGGGGCGCATTCCTACGCGTAAAAAAAGTAATGTTTATTTACCACCTTCAAAAGATTTTTAAGAAATAATACAAATAGTGCTGTAATTATTGTATGCGTATAACAAATCTCTTTTAAAATTTGTTATACGCATACAATAATTACAGCACTTTTTATGTATGTCGATCAGAAACCTGTTATTTAGTTCAGATTCCATAATGTGCTTGGTTTTATTATTTGCAACGAGATTTTTGATTTCTTCTGTATTATTAGAGGAAGGTAAATATAATATAAGAATTAAAAGAAGAGGAAAATTACGTTACCGTTCAGACAGCTCACAATAACACAATTTAACCTACTTTACGAAAATACCCGTGCTGTACGTTCGTACAAATATGTTATCGTAGAAAATTGGCACTAACCCTTTAACCTTACGGCATTATAATTTCAGACTTTTTGTTCCAACTACAATATATTTGTGACACTTTGGAGCTTAAACTACATAACTATGACAATTAATCACAGAGTAAAAAGTGTACGAAAGATGACCATTTTAAAAACAGCCTAAGGGTGGCCACAATTTTAACTGGCTAAGTTAAAATTGTGGCCACCCTTAGGCTGTTTTTAAATTTCGAGCTAGCGATTACTCCATAAAACGAAAACATGGCGCAGGGAAAAAAAATCGCGAGCAATTTTCTACAAATCCATGGCGTTTTTGTATTTCAATATATCTATTAAATCCTTTGTCTTAGTAAATCTCTTATTTATAGGATATGACGTTAAACAAAACTACTTAAGAACAAGAACAAGCGACTCGAATGAATGCACTGAAGGAAGTTACTACAAAATGGCTTGTAACTACTGCTCATGTTTAAACGGACATACAGTGTGTACAAAAATTCCTTGCACTGTTAACGATTTAGGTAAGTACAATTAGTTGCTAGTAATCTTAAAAGACTTTATAATAAAATCTAAAATATATATTCATGTTATTTCTTGTCCGTGATCTGGCACAGCATACTCTTTATTGGGGAAAAAATACCTAACAGGGTGTGTTTATTTGCTCAGTCAAGTTCATTGTAGTCCTGGCTGGGGATTTCAATTCCTATTAAGGCCGCCACAGGCAAGTTTGGTTAAGCCAACGAGAAAGGCAACGTACTTAGCAAAGATCGAACTGGCAAATAAAAAAAACCAGCCAAGTGCGAGTCGGACTCGCCCACCGAGGGTTCGTACAAATTTGTAGCTACCAAATTACTTTAAATAAATTAAAATGAAATGAAATTAAATAATAATTTATTTCAATCCATTCAGATCATAATTAAAATTTAAACCACAGTAATTATTATTGCATATAATAACAATTTAATCAAATAATGTAAATAATAAAGCAAATTTTATATTGAAATTGTCGTACCAAACCTGACCTAAATTAAAATAAAAAAATAACATAAAATCATAAAATAACATAAGAATTTCAGTAATACAGGTGACTCTGAGTCATTTGTTTGTTTGTCGGTACATTAATCATATAACAATGATTAATGTACCTACAATTAAACCTGTTCGCAAATACGCTCATGATGGTGTTGGAGGTGGTCCGAAGCCTGCCATAAAGTCTATATTATATTTTATGATTAAATTACAAATGTAGAGTTTTCAGAATTTTCCCTATATTAAATTTGTAGTACATTCAGTCAAAAAAGGATCGGGAATGGATGATTTGCTTATGGTTCCAAATTCAAATTTTTGTTTTTTTGTAGTTGTTAGATTGGCACAACTGTTTTCCATTTTGGCGCGGAGTTTGAGTTGCATCTGTTATTTATATTAAAAACAGTGCTGGTTTTAGTAATATCATATATAGTATGTATTGCGAATTTCATAATGGACAAAAATATCGAACAAAGAGTTTGTCTTAAATTTTGCATCGCCAATGGAATTTCGTGTTCGGAGTCACTGAAAATGTTACAGAAGGCTTACGGTGAATCGACTTTATCAAAAACTCGTGCTTATGAGTGGTTCAAAGCGTTCAAAAGCGGTCGAGATGTGATGGAAGATTTGCCTCGCTCTGGTAGGCCGTCAACGTCTGCAACTGAAGTTAACATCGCAAAAGTGAAGGAAATAGTGACTGAAAATCCCCATTCAACTCTGAGAGAGATAGCCGAACTTTCTGTATCTCACGAGTCGATCCGTACCATTTTAACTAATCATTTGGGTATGAAACTTGTTGCTGCTCGGCTAGTCCCAAAAGATCTGAATTTTCTCCAAAAACTCAATCGCATGAAAGTCGCTGAGGACATGCTAGAACGAGTCAGTTCGGACCCAACATTCATGAAACGCATTGTTACTGGTGACGAGACGTGGGTTTACGAGTTTGACATGCAAACTAGTCAACAAGCTTCGGAGTGGCGCCTTCCAACTGAACCGTTTTCAATCGATAGAAGACATAAAGGAGAATTCGCGGTGAGAACTCAACTCAATTCCGGAAGCAGCGATTAAAAAATGTTTTGATGAATGGATTATTCGTTGGCGCAAGTGTATCGTTTCTAAAGGAGCATACTTTGAAGGTGATAAAATAAATTTGGATGAATAACAGACATTTTGTGTATTATTGATCTTTTCCCGGTACTTTCTTGACAGAGTAGTATAAGACAGTATTACTTGCCAAATTTCGTGATTCTAGGTCAACGGGAACTACCACAGGAAAAGTTCTGGAGTGGCGACCGCGTGCCGGAAGACGCAATGTGCGAAGGCCTCGCACAAGGTGAACCGATGACCTGGTCAAGGTCGCGGGTAGCCGATGGATGCGAGACGCGCAGGACCGGTCGTTGTGGCGACGCTTGGGGGAGGCCTATGTCCAGCAGTGGATGTCTTTCGGCTGGTAATAAAGGTTTTCGACCCAAAACCTATAGGATACATCTGGTTGACCTAGAATTATCATTTTTGGTTAAAAGCAAGCCAAGTAAAGGGAAATTTCAGAAAAAAAAATTGTTGAAAATTAAGGTAAGTTTCAACAAACCAATAAACCAACTAATTTCAACAAGTTTTCGCGAAAATTTGAATTTGCTCATATCGTTTAATCGTGTTGACTGAGGACCTTGAGTTTTCTATATCTAATATGCCACTTCTCAGTATCTGGTAATAAATTTCAACTTGCTAGGTCCACCCGTTCCTGAAAAAATTGGTTGTGAGTCACGGGCAGACAGACGGACAAGAGAATGATCTCATAAGGGTTCCTTTTTTTACCTTTTGAGGTGTGGAACCCTAAAAATGTCACGAAAAGCCAACCCGTATAAAATAAGAATAGAAGCAAAATACCACCCGTATGTAGAAAGCCTGGTGAGAGCCAAAGCTGTCCAGAGCCGGAGGAGTCATTTGGTGATTTCGCATCCTTAAAAAAAAAACATAACATAACATAATCAGCCTATAATGTTCCCACTACTGGGCCACAGGCCTCCTCTCGGTGAGAGGGAGTGGGCCTAAGTAAAATATTGTTTTTCTGGCAATCACCATTATTTCATATTATTTTACTATAATAACGTTTGTCTTATCAAAAGAGGCCACAGTCACGACAAAAGCGGGCCACCATAAAATCTCGTAAGGCAGACAAGTGTCATTCTTTCAGTGGCATGGCGAAAGCGAATTTCTAGACGTCAAACGGCCAGCAGTTCCGGCCGCGCGAGCGTTACAGGTAGTTGATTCAAATAATATAATCAACGCAGTTCTTCGTGTTACTTCTTTGTGATTGTGCGCTTTCTTATTACGATACCAACTTTTTAACTTTTTAACATAACTAACTACACGCTACTTTAAGCATAGTTTTTAACTCAGTTATTAAGGTTTTTTTTTATTTGTGAGGTGTTTGGTCAGAGATTTTGTTTTGTAAATTGCAATAAAAATAAATGATTTATGTGTTATGCTTATTTCAATAATGCTGAATTAGTTTAAATAATTAGAGAACCCACAGAAAGAATTTGATGCGCATAGGCAAACTTAAACATGGCTGTGATATCTTCCAATCAAAAGAAGTCTAAGCTGTGGCGGACTTGGGTGTACCGTCCGTACATTTTTCCCAGTATCCTTTTTTAATAAATGTGTTTTTTGTTATTATAATTTACGCACTAATCTTGACAATAGCCAGGTCAAACTTGGTGGATGCTGCAGAGTCTTCAGTCGAAAACATGGAGAACAATGAAGACATGGAAACAAGAGATGAATATTCTATATTCCAGTCTGGTCATAAAGGTGGACTACGATTTCGACGTAAGCAATTTAGACATTTTAAAAATATAGTGATTGAGAAAAATATATGTATCTGCCGAGCTTTTTCCCAACTATATGAGGGTCGGCTTCCAGCCAAACCGGATTTAGCTGAATACCAGTATTTTACGAGGAGCGGCTGCCTACCAGACCTCCAAAACCCATTAACTGGGTAACACGGTACTTCATGGCAAGACTGGAGTCAAATTTACTGGCTTCTGTCTATCCGTAACGACTGCCAAACATCTACAAATGACAGCAGGGACCAACGGCTTAACGTGCTTTCCGAGGCATGGAGGAAACTCTGTATGTTAAGATGGTCACCCATCCACAGACCAATCTTGGAAAGCGCTGCTTAACCTTGAAGATCGACCCGTGCGGCTGTTATTATCTAGCCTCGAGCTCCTCAGTGAGAAAAATATATATGAATCTTTAATATAAATTGGTTTGTTTACCTGGCTTTTTAAAAGGTTATGAATGATGATACCTTTAAATGTATCCAGAGAGAACTCTTCAAAGTTTTATCATCGTTTAAATATCGGAACCGACAATCGCGCCTATCCAATTTTGGCAGTTAATTTACTTTGACCATCATATTATTTTTCAGCCGCGCCCACAATATGCCTCAAACATGAAAAGTACAAGATAGATTGGTGCAACTGGTGCTACTGCAATGACTACTACCAACGAGTCTGCACGGATTATACGTGTCCCTCCCATGGTAACATTATTTATTCTCATTTTCACTAACATGACACATGACCGCCTACGAATCATTGCACAGCGCGCAGCGCCATTCTACACACAAAGTGCCATTCTATTAGCATTTAGTTCAGTCATTTTAGCGTTTTTAAACCTATTGAACTGAATTTTGGTGTACACCTTTATTAAAGTGAGGCAAAACGGACATAATTATTATATTATTAATTATGTGAGTTGCGTAAAATGAGTCGGCGGAATTCGGTTTCATACTAAAATCCTGTTTATGCCACACGGCGCGGCGGCGACGCAAAATGTGTTGGACTTTAGTATGAAACCGAATTCCGCCGACTGCAGCGCAAATTCCGCAGACTCATTTTATGCGACTCACAACTCACAAAATTACCATTATTTACTCACAAAATTAGACATTATAATGTGCCGGCTGAAAACATTGTTAAAAGTCCTATACTGCTCGGAGGTCAATATAAGTTACTCGTATTTGTCATCCGATTGTCTACAAAAAATGTCTCTTGCATTTTTCTGTACGATCAACTGTTTTTGAATTAGAGCGGAGAGAAAACGTCTAGAAGCATTCAAATGCGGTATTGTATACCATACACCGAGGCGTGAACTACTCGTATATTGCTTCTTTTCATGTTTTGGAGTATATCAAAAACTTTGATGTCATGAAATAAGGAATTACCTAGGTAAGATTTATCCGTAGACAGCTGTTTTCTGATAAATCCTTACTAATTCCTTATTCCTTATTAATATTATAAATGCGAAAATACCTCTGTCTGTCTGTCTGTCGCGCTTTCACGCCAGAACTACTGAACCGATTTAAATGAAATTTGGTACTAGTCTAGAGCTTGAGAAAGGACATAGGATACTATTTATCCCGAGAGTATGTTCCCTAGGGACCACGTGGGCGAAGCTTCTGGCAGAAGCTAGTATTAGCTATTTCGATGATTCGTATAAAATATAGGAAGTTAAGATTAAATATATTATAGAGGTTTGATAACTACATACAGTCTATTATTTATACCTACTATTTTCCTTAGGAGATTCCTTGGGAGAATTAGTCAAAGATCTTATGAATTGATCGCAGCGGGGCTACTCTCTAAGCCAGAAGTCCGCAGTTTCGGGGTTAGTAGCGGGCGTATTCTACTCCGTATTACCTAACCACTGAGAACTAATGACAACACGATTTAACAGTTACTGTGAAATCGTGTTGTCATTAGTTAGAATACGCCCGCAACTAAGCCCGAAACTTCGAACTTCGGGCTTAGAGAGTAGCCCCCCCCTGAATTAAAGTAGCAAACTCTATGCTATACAAATTTTTCTACACAAAGTAAGTCAATATTATTAAATCAATTTATTAGATGTATGTGAAATGTTCATCTGCCTAGCCTTTTCCCAACTATATTGGGGTCGGCTTCTAGTCAAACCGGAATTAGTTGAATATCAGTATTTAACGCGGAGCGGCTGCCTACCAGATCTCCACAACCCATTAACTGGGTAACACGGTACTTCATGGCAAGACTGGAGTCAGATTAACTGGCTTCTGACTATCCGTAACGACTGCCAAAGGTCTTCAAATGACAGCCGGGACCAACGGCTTAACGTGCTTTCCGAGGCACGAAGGAAACTCGATATGTTAAAATGGTCACCCATCTACAGACCAACCTTGGCAAGCGCTGCTTAACCTTGAAGATCGACCCGTGCGGCTGTTATTATCTAGCCACGAGCTCCTCAAATGTTATTTAATACAATCTATTAATTAATAGATAGTGGAAATTATTCATTGTATTGTATTCATTATATTGCTTTGTATTGTATATGTCATGAATGAGCTAAATAAATTTTATTCTATTCTATATTTTGTAAAATGTTATTTTAACACTGTAGACTTCTTATAGGTTTTCCTGGGTAATTTGTAAGATTTGCATTTTTTTTTTCAAAATTTTAAGCTCAGTAGATTTGGAGATATTTGGTTTAAATTCTTGAATAAATTAAGAAAATAGTATAAGTAAAAATCTTTACAGTACGTTCTTTCGCTTGATATGTCATACGATACAGTTTAAAAAACCTGTTTTTATCATTTTAAGAAACAAGAAGAAATTGGCTCTGACAGACGGACAGACAGACAGACACCCGAGTGATCCTATAAGGATTCCGTTTCATACGGCTGTTCGGAACCCTAAAAAGGTATTATTCCCGCAATTCACGTTTGACCATATTACAGTATGGCCGAGCGCCTCTATTTTAAAAGAGTTTTTTTACTATTGATAGGCGCGCGTTTGACCACTATCTCACCTGATGGTAAGCGAGCATGTGGTCGAAAATGGAGCACGCTTGCCTAGAAATAACCTATTCACTCTTGATTTAAAGACTCCCAGGTCCAGCTGTCAGGAAACACAGACTCCGGCAGGGAGTTCCACTCCTTAGCTGTACGCACTATGAATGTGTTCCTAAAACGTTTTGTGCGTATGGGTGGGATGTCCACCATGTACCGGTGCAAACATTAACTGTACAAAGTCGTTTTTTTTATGTATTTACTTTAAATAAGACACAGAACGTAACTCTGCTTAAATTTCATATTCATTCATATTTTAAATTCTATGCATATTATATGCATAGCAACATAGTGACAAGTTCTGAGACATCACAAAAGATGCAGAAAAAGGGACACGAACCTTGAGTGGTTATTAATCATGTAAAAAATATCTTATACACATATGTTGGCACTTAGACAGTCGCCATCTAGTCCAGTCAGTTTAGGTTTCATCTGCGGAAAAAAAATCTTGTGAGCTGAATTTTGGTACAGTAAAAGGTACTGTACCAAAATTCAGCTCACAAGATTTTGATATGTAGGTGTTTTAATGGCAAATTGAGAAATCGACAATATCGTACCTATTAGATAAAAAAATTATTAAAGGTCAAATGTCACAAAAATCGTTTTTTTGCGATTATCTCTGTTTATATAGCTCCAATTAACATTTATTAGAGCTAAACCTACGATCAAAATAAATTGTAAAGCGTACAATTTGGAACAATTTTTGTTTCGCTAGCTTTTTCATGAGCTCAACCGTTTTTAAAATAGAGGCGCTCGGCCATACTGTAATATGGTCAAACGTGAATTGCGGGAATAATACCTTTTTAGGGTTCCGAACAGCCGTATGAAACGGAATCCTTATAGGATCACTCGGGTGTCTGTCTGTCTGTCCGTCTGTCAGAGCCAATTTCTTCTTGTTTCTTAAAATGATAAAAACAGGTTTTTTAAACTGTATCGTATGACATATCAAGCGAAAGAACGTACTGTAAAGATTTTTACTTATACTATTTTCTTAATTTATTCAAGAATTTAAACCAAATATCTCCAAATCTACTGAGCTTAAAATTTTGAAAAAAAAATGCAAATCTTACAAATTACCCAGGAAAACCTATAAGAAGTCTACAGTGTTAAAATAACATTTTACAAAATATAGAATAGGTAGAATAGAATAAAATTTATTTAGCTCATTCATGACATATACAATACAAAGCAATATAATGAATACAATACAATGAATAATTTCCACTATCTATTAATTAATAGATTGTATTAAATAACATTTGAGGAGCTCGTGGCTAGATAATAACAGCCGCACGGGTCGATCTTCAAGGTTAAGCAGCGCTTGCCAAGGTTGGTCTGTAGATGGGTGACCATTTTAACATATCGAGTTTCCTTCGTGCCTCGGAAAGCACGTTAAGCCGTTGGTCCCGGCTGTCATTTGAAGACCTTTGGCAGTCGTTACGGATAGTCAGAAGCCAGTTAATCTGACTCCAGTCTTGCCATGAAGTACCGTGTTACCCAGTTAATGGGTTGTGGAGATCTGGTAGGCAGCCGCTCCGCGTTAAATACTGATATTCAACTAATTCCGGTTTGACTAGAAGCCGACCCCAATATAGTTGGGAAAAGGCTAGGCAGATGAACATTTCACATACATCTAATAAATTGATTTAATAATATTGACTTACTTTGTGTAGAAAAATTTGTATAGCATAGAGTTTGCTACTTTAATTCAGGGGGGGGCTACTCTCTAAGCCCGAAGTTCGAAGTTTCGGGCTTAGTTGCGGGCGTATTCTAACTAATGACAACACGATTTCACAGTAACTGTTAAATCGTGTTGTCATTAGTTCTCAGTGGTTAGGTAATACGGAGTAGAATACGCCCGCTACTAACCCCGAAACTGCGGACTTCTGGCTTAGAGAGTAGCCCCGCTGCGATCAATTCATAAGATCTTTGACTAATTCTCCCAAGGAATCTCCTAAGGAAAATAGTAGGTATAAATAATAGACTGTATGTAGTTATCAAACCTCTATAATATATTTAATCTTAACTTCCTATATTTTATACGAATCATCGAAATAGCTAATACTAGCTTCTGCCAGAAGCTTCGCCCACGTGGTCCCTAGGGAACATACTCTCGGGATAAATAGTATCCTATGTCCTTTCTCAAGCTCTAGACTAGTACCAAATTTCATTTAAATCGGTTCAGTAGTTCTGGCGTGAAAGCGCGACAGACAGACAGACAGAGGTATTTTCGCATTTATAATATTAATAAGGAATAAGGAATTAGTAAGGATTTATCAGAAAACAGCTGTCTACGGATAAATCTTACCTAGGTAATTCCTTATTTCATGACATCAAAGTTTTTGATATACTTGTAGAGTCAACAGCAAAATTGCAGGATGCATAAATTCAATACATGAGTTTTAGGGGCTTATACGACAAATATAATGATTCACTATAATTGGCAGTGATTCTCTTCTGAAGCCATTCAAAACTAAAGATGAGATTACTATAATACCACAGCCGGCAAAAGCGGCGTCCGCATTGGCTGAAGATGACGATTAAGAAGGGAGGTCGCCGGCGATCGCCCATCCTCGGCTGCAAGCTTGCCGTCGCCACCGTGCGCAGCCACGGGGGCTGCCCATCGCCTGGCGTGATGGACCTTCACGTTTCAAAACACAAATCGCAGACGTAGGCAACACGACCGCCAATCTAAAGTGGAACTGGGCTGGCCACATCTGCCACATGTCGCAACAGAACTGGGCAAAAGTAACAACCGATTGGATTCCGAGCAACAGGAACCGGCGACGCGGTAGGCCCAAGAGGAGATGGCGGGATGACTCCTACTTAAAGATTGGCCGAGTGTGGCAACGGACAGAGAGAAGTGGAAAGAAGGAAGGGAGGCCTTTGCCCTGCAGTGGGACTTAACAGGTTCATGATAACATGATGATAAAATATAATTAACAACTATGCTGTAATCATCAACATATATAAAATTCTTCCGTTACTAAGTAACTGACAGACAACGCACAGCCGAACCTACTCGTCCTAGGAAGCTGTGGCATGGTTCCTTGGGGAGTGTAGGCGATCACCAAGAGAGGATTTCCCAAAATTCCCACGGGATCGCGAAAAAAAACGGGATAAGCGCGTGCGAAGTCGCGAGCAATATCTAGTCTAGAAATAAAATGGGTCAAAAGATGTTCGTTACAGTAAACTGCAATTTTACAATTTTTGTTTTTTACTATTGACTCAGCAAAAACTGTTATGGGGTACGTGGAATTGAAGTATATAAAAAATTTGGGGTTTAAGGTTTAGTGGAATAAGTCTCAATGTTATAATAATAATAATAATAATCGTTTATTTGCAATACAGGATTTGGCTATTAATTACAAAATATGTGATTGAAGCCTCCTTTTAAGCATAATTGCCTGTGTCAGGAGACTCCGCTCTTCCACAAAAAGACGTACATAATTATATTCCGTTTATGCAAATATAAAATATAGGATCTGCTATATAATGTTATTAAAAGTAAATATTATAACTAAGTGCCAAATATTTAAATAACTATGATTCCAAAATTATTTCAGTTGTGATGTGTTCTTTCTTGCAGGTGGCAGACCACCTCCACGTAAGTATTATTTTATGCTTACTATTTGGATAATAGTATGTAAATATCACCAAATTAAATACCGTTAGCACCACAAAATTCAACAACACGCCTGCGTATCAAAACGTCCTATTCATAAATTGTTCTATTAGCAGAACGTCCTAAAAACAGAAGAATGGGAAAAATACAGTAATACCACACAAAAATATGTTTTGTAAACTTCCAAGTTAATAGTTATATAATAGTTTTTTTTCGCGATCAATTCATAAAGCTTCTACCAGAGACTTCATCTGCGTAGATTTCTGCAGAATTTAGTTCAGAGTAAAATTTAAAAAAATATATAATTTCGCTAGCGGCTCCACCCGGAAATTCTTTTCCATGATTCCGATCGGCCCTGTTTAATATAACTGACGAATGCGACAAATATGTCAGAAAACGACAATATTGTAGCATTTTCAACAAAGATGTTGCTACATGAATGGTCATCTGACATACGGTAATTCATATGTCAGATATTTTGTGATCTTATCATGACGGTGGTGGTCATTCAAGATCTAAATTACTAGATGTGCCCCAGCGCGTCTGGTTTTGTGAACTCACTAGCTCTATAGCTGTTTTTGTATTATTCTTGCCATTGAAGTTTAGAATCTACTGTTATGCCCAAAAATACTGCCGAGTCCACACATAATGGAGTACCCACATATCAAGCTTATCAAGAAAGCTCAGCTCTGTCGCGTACGCCATCAGGAAAGTTATACAATACGCTGTCGTTGACACAGCTCGTTTAGTCTATTTTAGTTATTTTCATAGCGTAATTTCCTACGGTATCAATCGAATCAACTGTTATGCCCCAAAATTCTGCCGCCACCTCATTGTTTAAGTTTGTACACACTAAACAATGAGGTGCTTGAGCACCCCATTGTTTAAAATGATAATGGATCCCAGATTTCTAACATTGAGCAGGGCAGACTTTATACATTTCGTTTTCTTAGCATTCAAACGAATGTGTAACCATTGAAAAAGCGTTGTTCACGTTATCAAAACCTTCTTTATTCCTGACTACTTTAAAGATAAGCCACACTACATCACAGATACTCTTTAAGAAAAATGGCAAATCGTTTATATACACTAGAAACAAGAATGGACCTAGTATAGAGCCTTGAGGCACTCCATAATGAATTGGTAGCTCTGAAGACTTCACACCATTGACATCTACACATTGAAACCTATAATGTAAGTATGAATCAATTAATCGCTTTGAAAACCGTAATTATGTAGTTTGCGCAAAAGCGTGTCACGGTGGACGTAAATCAAAGGCTTTGAAGAAATCACAGAAAACTCAAATTGCATGTTGAAAGTTTTGCCATGCATTAAATATGTTTTAGGAGGGCAACACTCGCACCTGTCGGCGAACGACTAAAGGTCGTTACTAAAGTAAAGCCACATTGTTAATTATGAAGGAGGCGATTCACATTAAAACGAAGATGATTTAAGCGTCGTCGTATTAGAAAACGATAATTGCGCGAATATGCAACCGTCGCATTCATTTTTACGGCAAATCGGAACGCGCTGACAAAGAGCGAATTCCAGTTTTACCTTACAAATGAATGGGCGACAATCCCATATTCACGCGATTATCGTATCTTAGAGCGACGCCTTAGTGCTCATTTACGGAAACGCAGGGCATGGAGCGTCGCGTGCGAGGACGGGACCCGCACTAAATTCAAACATACGGCGTTATATGAGAGCGTTGACGGAAAAGCGATTTTACAGGCTTGAAATGCAGGTGGAGCCCGCGGATTGCAACGCCGAGTCGCAAGCGACTTTTATCGCGGCAGCGCATGCAGCGTCGAATGCAGTGGAGCCCGCGGTGTCGCACGCGGCACCGCTACTCTACAAGCCCCGTAACACGCTCCGCGTAACGCCCCGCGTCTTCATAAAGAACATCGTACATTGCCATATGTTTGTGTTTGCGCGTGAGATGAAACGGGCCGCTGCACGGCCGCGATACGCCACGTGTCTCCGTAAACGAGCACTTTGTGTAAATTATTGTGTAAGTGTATAATGTATGTGATCTAGCTAATCTTTAGCTGTCAGTGTCAAATTAATTTGGAATTTCATCAAAATCTTTGAATGATTGTAGGTTTTCAAGAAACCTATGACCCGTCTAAAAGATAGCTATATTTTAAGGCTTTTTACATGTTTAGGACTGGAACATTTAATAATACGAATCCAAGGGCACCTTCAATTCTGCCGCAGTTTCGCGCAGAGCTGCTTTGTTAATCCTTATAAATAAAAACGCGCGACTGCAGCGCTGCAGTCGCACTGCGTCCGCGCATCAGTTCATTAATCGACTAGTGATGAAGCGCAAGTAGTTTATGTTTAAGACGCTCTGCAATAGGAGCCAACAGGCCTTTAGAAGCTCTCCTCCAACCGTGACCCCACATATTTAGTACGTCGATCTCATATATCGTCGGATATATACGATCACCGAAGAAGCTGTCAATTTTTTATTTTTGATGCTTGCCAGCTCATAAATTTTTGTAAATATTGACGGCTATGTCTGAAGAAACAATTGTCGTACTTTATTATCAATAGTGTGTGTACAGTTGTTGTTTAACTACAGACTACTATTGAACAGACGAACGATCGCGCACACGTGCTCTTGTTAAGAGTATTCTGCAGACGCAGCATAACACCGTCACACGCCCGCCGTGCGTCGTCGAGGTGCACCTACGTCGGTCTATCGGGTTCATTGTCATGACCTAGTTACAAGTGCGGAAATCATGAAGTGTTATAATAATTTATTGTTTTGGTGTTAAACTCGCCTTATAACAAAATAATGGCTACACAGACTATTAAGATAACGAACCCTTACAAAAAGAGGAAAGCGAGAAAGCAATATTTGCCCAGCGTACCAAAAGTGACGCTGAACATTGCACTGATGAGAATGAACTCGCTAAAGAGACTGATTGGATTAGGGCCAAGAGCAGGAAGAAGAGGAAGCTTAACACTTCCCTCTCTCCAAAACAACAACCCGGAGCAAGAGCCTAACAAGAAGAAAAACAACAAAAAAATGCGAAAGAAACTTCAAAAAAGTGCCTTTACCACCGCCAATCATAATAGACGGAGTTAAGAACTACCAAACGTTCTACGACTTGCTAACTGAAACAATACCAGCTGGATCATTTACCGCAAAAATGATTAATGGAGATTGTGTGAAGGTTAACGTCAAAATAGAAGACTCTTATAGAGTAACTGCCAGGTTTTTGACTGAAAAGGACTATCATTGGCATTCATACGAGAATAAGCAAGCAAGACCAATTCGAGTTGTTGTGAAGAAGTTCCATTCTTCTTGCCAACCTGATAGAATCAAAGACGATCTAACAACACAAGGATTAAAAATAGAAAAAGTAGACAACAAATTGAGCTGGAAGAGTAAAGAACCACTCAAAATGTTCGTTTTATCATTTAATAATAACGAAGATGTCAACAAAATCTATGGCATAAAATACATTTTATGTTGCTGAGCTGATGATAGAATGTATAAGTCAGGATCTGATGATGTGAACCCATGAAAAATGTTTGTTCAGCGATATTTTCGCCAATTTTTAATCGATTTCGATGATTCTTTTTTTGTTTGGAAGAGTATTTTTTTGGACTGGTTCTATTTAAATTTGGTGAAGTTCTGATGATGAACTTCGGAGATAGGCAACGGAATTCTTCAATAAATGATAGCAAATGGATCGGGATTTCTGTAATCGCATGTCTGTTGATTGTTCACACCAGTTCATAAAATAACATCACGCCGGCACGCTGTGTTTGTGGTACTTTTTATTGGTACGCAGGTACCACTAAAAAGTGAAAAATAAAAAAAACGTTTTTAGAGAAAAATAAAATCGACTTCCAAAAACAAAACACTACAAAGTAAAAAATAACTTTAATTTCGGAAGTCGGTGTTTAAAACCGACAAAACCAAAAACTACGACTTCTGAAATTAAAGTTATTTTTTTACTTTGTAGTGTTTTGTTTTTATAATAATAATAAATATTTGAATAGAGTAGTGCCAGTGCAATTTCAACGTACGCATAATAATTATTTGCTAGCTCCATCCAATGGTCAATTTTTTTTTAGTGATGTATGTAGGTATGACATAATATTTCAAAAGTCTAAAGGAGGTTGTTTTGCAATTTTCTTTTTATACGTAGTAAATAAAGTATGTCTAAAAGAGACTTGTGAATAGGATCTTAACTCTCAGTGGAGATAGCAATCAGATCTTACACTTTTACAATGACTAAATAGTCTTTAAATTTTTAGTAAATTACTAATTATTTAAGAATATATTATGTTTTTTGTGTAAATCGTGAAAAATTATCTAGTCATTTTATAGCTAGCATATTCTGATGATGATACTTACAAACTGGCGGTCGCGTCAACCCAAACTAGCAGGTAAGCGAATATTCAAATTACCTACATACTAACACTATTCTATTCCACACAGTCATGTTGTTACTGAGAAAATAAGTAAGTTCTGGAAGTACTGGGATCTTGCTCTATGACTTTGAATTATGACAGTTCTTGACCAGTGACAGACATGAGTGACGTCATCGTTCGTTTTGGCGCGAAAATTTAAACTACAAAATTTAACCTCTCGCTACTCGAATTGCACAATGTCATGTTTACGTCATACTCCGTCGCGTATCGCGGGCGCCCGCTTATCGCAAGCGTAATATGACCCGCAGCACAAAAAACCTAATCTCTCTGCTCACAAAGCAGCTATTCACACACTTGAAACTGTTATGGGATCTTTAATTATGTCACTATGTATTAGAATGTAAACAATATTCTTATAACAAACCGAAATATAAACATTTTGGATAGATACGAGAGTACTTGCTGAAAGCTATTTTGTTGTATTATTATGTTGATTTCTGACACAAATGTTGGATCAATTTACACAAAATTTTGGAATTAAGGTCATAAAAAGACAAGTAATCTAGTGATGATGTTATTTTACGAGATCAAAAATCGACTGCCGCAATATTTAAGCTCAAACTTCATAGTACGCGGAGCAGACATTTTGATTTACGTAATTTGTATTTTTGTAAACAAACGTCAAGAATATTCCAATAAGATTACAATAAGAAATGTTTCTAGATTACTAGCCATGTATTCACGAACTCATTTTTAATTGTATATGGTTACAATATGCCACTATAATTCTGAAATATCAAATTACTTACGTACGGGAAGAAATCCGGTAACTAGTTTTGTTTCGTAATTTTCACCAGATAATTTACACTTTTGACTTTGAATATTAGTTGAAATTTAACGAAAATAAAGTAAATTATGAATTTCTATCAATACTTGGCTTACTTTCCACAGAAAAACACGTAAAAATCAAAAATTCTCGCGCACAAGTTGAACGAATGTTTGTTTGATTTGACAAACGTATTTTGTGACATTTCGCTTCTTGTCAAGCGTATTTTTTTTTTCCGACAGTGTTCCCATATGAAAAATATTATATACCATAGAGTTCAATCATTGAGAAAAGAAAATTAACCGTAAAAATTACTAAAATTTAGTTCTAAATCCGTAGGGTCGGGTGGATCCACAGGGACCCACCTGGGTGTTGACGGAATTAGACGCTAGTGGGTCCGTGAGTCCCTTTGATACCCGAGAGGTTAAGCTACAATAAGTTATGCTGACGACCTCGCAATCCTAGTGCCAGGGAAAGTGACTGGAATCTGCAACCTCACTCAATAAGCACTACGCATCGTGGAAAGATGCTGCGAAGAATACGATCTGTCAGTAAACCCCACGAAAACTGAATTAGTCATGTTCACTCAAAAACGAGCACTAGACCACAACCGGCTACCTAAGCTCTTCAACAAAGAGCTCCAGCTGTCTAACGAGGTAAAGTATCTAGGCATCATCCTAGACAGTAAGTTAAACTGGAGTAATCACCTAGACTACAAACTAAACAGGGCCTGCATTTCCTTCGGGCAATGCAGCAAATGATAGGGAAGAAGTGGGGCCTATCTCCCAAAATTATACTATGGCTGTACAGCGCAGTAATTCGGCCCATGTTAACCTACGGGACCGTGGTTGGCCACGCACAAAGCTAGCTACAGCCATAAACAAGTTACAACACATGCAAAGGCTGGCCTGGCTCCAACTGCGGCGCTGGAAGCCATGCTGGGACTCCCTCCGCTACACTTGTTTATACAAAAGGAAGCGACGATGGCAGCAGTACAACATAAAACACTAGACCTCTGGGGTAAGAGAGGAACACGACACACCGCTCTGCTCGAGGAGCTCAATAATGAACTCCCAAGGAACAAGCAATTTATCTTTGATAAAAAATATAAAATCCAATTGCATGAGAAACATCGTTGCGAGGGGCTTTGCCCCGCTGGGCTGCGGATCTTTACCGATGGATCGAAAACAGGTACAGGTACTGGTGCGGGAATTTTCTCAGAGGATCTCAATATCCACATAGCCACACCATTGGGGGTCCACAACACAGTGTTCCCAGCTAAATGCATGGGCATTTCTCTGGCGGCATCAGCCATCCTAACCAGGGAAGTTAAGGACCACTCAATATGCATACTCTCGAACAGCATGGCCATCCTGCAAGCTCTGAAGAGCCACACAGTGAACTCTGGGTTGATTCTCGAGTGTCACCATCGTCTCAACCAGGTTGGTAGACACAACAAAGTAACTATTCAATGGATAAAGGGACACAGTGACGCTGCGGATGAATTCGCCAGAAGGGGTTCGAGTATGTCAGCGATGGGACCTGAACCCATCGTGCCGCTGCCTGTCGGTACTTACGCAATCTGGTAAGGAAACGCACCGGAGATAAACATATTTTTTTTTACTATTGATAGGCACGCGTTTGACCACTATCTCACCTGATGGAAAGAAAGAAGAAAGAAGAAAGAAAGAAAAAGATCCCACTCCATAGCTGTACGCATTATGAATGTGTTACCAAAACGTTTTGTGCGTATGAGTGGGATGTCCACCATGTACCGGTGGCGCATCGCCGTTCGTCTTGTGGTCCGATGATGGAACGAGCTTGGCGGAATTAAATTATGCAATTCCCTCGCACATTCCCCAAAATGCAACCGGTAAAAAACCGACAGGCTAGCAACTCGTCGTTGATGTTCAAGACTTAAGAGCTTCGACGCGACGAGCCTCTCATTGCCGATGATCCTCTTGGCTCGTTTCTCAATTGACTCAAGGGCATCAAGCTGGTATCTGGCAGATCCATCCCAAAGATGAGAGCAGTATTCCATACACGATCGAACTTGCGCTTGATGGAGTTTGAGCAGCTGTTCCGGCGTGAAGTACCGTCTCACCTTAGCCAGAATCCCCATTTGCAGCCACTTGAGCTTTTGCCTCTATGTAAGGGCCAAAATTGAGAGTAGATGTTAATGTAACCCCAAGAAGCTCAAGATGGTCGGTTATCGGCACGGTTTCACCGCGGAAAGATGGAGCTGGGCGGAATTGGCTCCTTTTGGCGGAAAATAGACATGTTTGGGTCTTAGCAGCATTGAAATTGACCAGATTGGCATCGCCCCATTCAGAGACAGCCTGTAAGGACACGTACAAGAACTCAACCATTGCCTCCCGGAGAGACCGGATCCGCGATCCACCAGCTCGTGCGTCGGACACGTATCTCTCAGCAACAGTGCTGTCGTCTGCATACCCAAAGGTACCGGGTTTAAGCAGATCATTAATATGCAGCAAGAACAGTGTTGCCGAAAGCACCGACCCCTGAGGAACCCCGGCATTAATATCCAGCAGTCCAGACGAGCAGCTATCTATGACCACTCGGATAGACCGATCCCTCAGGAAATCTGCGATCCAATCACACAAACCGGCGGGCAGACCGAAGGAAGGAAGCTTACTAATAAGGCTATCGTGCCAGACCCTGTCGAAGGCCTTCGAGATGTCAAGGGAGACCGCCAGTGCCTCCCCGTGCTTCTCTATGGCCTCACTCCAGATGTGAATGGCATACGCTAGAAGATCCCCAGTTGACCGATTTCGGCGGAACCCGTATTGTCGGTCACTAAGGATATCATTCCCTTCTAGGTACGCCAGGAGCTTATGATTCAGCACGCGTTCCATAGTCTTACACAGTATGGACGTTACCGAGATGGGTCTATAATTTGACGGGTCAGCTCGACTACCCGTCTTGGGCACGGGCTGCACGTTAGCTGCTTCCAGGCCTTCGGCACTTTTCCAGTCTCGAACGACAGGCGAAATAGGCGTGTCAAGGTTGCTTGTTCCTTGGGAGTTCATTATTGAGCTCCTCGAGCAGAGCGGTGTGTCGTGATTCTCTCTTACCCCAGAGGTCTAGTGTTTTATGGCGTACTGCTGCCATCGTCGCTTCCTGTTTTATAAACAAGTATAGCGGAGGGAGTCCCAGCATGGCTTCCAGCGCCGCAGTTGGAGTAGTCCAGCCAGGCCAGCCTTTGCATGTGTTATAACTTGTTTACGGCTGTAGCTAGTTTTGTGCGTGGCCACTACACCACGGTCCCGTAGGTTAACATGGGCCCAATTACTGCGCTGTACAGCCATAGTATAATTTTGGGAGATAGGCCCCACTTCTTCCCTATCATTTACCTGCATTGCCAGAAGGAAATTCAGGCCCTGTTTAGTTTGTAGTCTAAGTGATTACTCCAGTTTAACTTACTGACTAGGATAATGCCTAGATACTTTACCTCGTTAGACAGCTGGAGCTCTTTGTTGAAGAGCTTAGGTAGCCGGTTGTGGTCTAGTGCTCGTTTTTGAGTGAACATGACTAATTCAGTTTTCGTGGGGTTTACTGACAGATCGTATTCTTCGCACCATCTTTCCACGATGCGTAGTGCTTATTGAGTGAGGTTGCAGATTCCAGTCACTTTCCCTGGCACTAGGATTGCGAGGTCGTCAGCATAACTTATTGTGTAGTAACGATGTGCGTTGAGTTTGGTGATCAGGTCATTAATCACCAGATTCCACAGAAGAGGGGAGAGCACACCTCCCTGCGGGCAGCCTCTGGCTGTCAGAACCAATTGCTGCTCTTCCTCAAGGCGAACCACTCGTTTGCTTAACATATTAGTTATTCAGTCAGTTAGTACCTGTTCCACACCGTCTTTGGAGAGAGCGGCACTAATGCTGGAAAAGTTTGTCTTGTCGGAGGCTCCTTCAATGTCTATGAAAGTGCCCAGGCAGGACCCTTTCTGGTGAAACGCTTCCTCAATCTGGCTCATCACCAGATGAAGAGCAGACTCTGTCGACTTACCCGAACTGAATGCATGTTGGTTACCATGCAGTGCCCAAATAATATTTTGGTGTCAGTAACAAGTTTTTTTATGACTTTTTACAACTGAGATAATTAATAATAATAATAATTAATAATAGGGTCGCTGCCCCAGTTCCTAACTACAGGAATAACCCACCTGCTCCATAAATCAGGTAGTATCGCGGAGCCTAAAAATGATAGACCGATCACGTCTTTACCGACGGTCTATAAAGTTCTTACATCCATTTTGAGAGGAAAGATTAACCATCATATTGATAGTAATTCAATAATGTCTTCTTCTCAGAATGGATGTAGGAACGGGTCCCGCGGTACTAAGGACTTGCTCCTCATCGACATAGCCATTAGCCAACAGGTTCGACATTCCCGAAGAGATCTGTCGACATGCTGGATAGATTATAAGAAGGCCTATGACTCGGTGCCACATACATGGCTCATGAGGGTGGTAGAATTGTATAAAGTTGATGCAACGCTACGCACCTTCCTGATGTCGTGTATGGGGCAATGGAGGACAGGTTTTTGCTATCCAGGATGTCGAAATATCCAGAGGAATAGCGAACCGGTAAGGATCGAGCGGGGTATATTTCAGGGCGATAGTTTGAGTTCACTTTGGTTTTGTCTAGCCTTGAATCCTCTTAGCACACTGCTGGAGAATTCAGGGCTAGGCTATCGGTTGAAGAGAGGTGGTCAGGTTATATCTCACCTCCTTTACATAGATGATCTGAAACTAATCTGCAACTGATGGAGCTACTGAAGGTAACTGAAACATTCAGTAACGCTATCAGGATGGAGTTTGGTGTGGACAAATGTGCGGTCATGCATGTAAAGTATGGAGAGATTATGGAATCCGTGGGAACTCAACTCTCAGATTCCATAAACCTGAGATCCCTCTCTCCAACTGCAACTTACAAGTATTTGGGTATGTCCGAAACGTTAGGTCTGTATCAATTTTACTTACATGAAGCAATCGTTGAAGGAGCGCTTCTTTGGCCGCCTGAAGAAGGTTTTTAATAGCCTTCTATCAGGCGGAAACAAGGTGCGCGCCTTCAACGGTTGGGTCATGCCGGTATTGATGTACTCTTTCGGCGTACTCAAATGGACTCAAACGGAACTTGACGCCCTGGATAAGCGGGTCCGCACTCTGCGTCGCCGGTAATGAGACTGTATATTCCGCGAAAGTGTGGAGGTCGAGGCTTTTTAAATGCTAAGACTCTCCACAATTGCGAGAAATGCAGTCTTTGGGAATATTTCCTAGCTGTCGACGTGGGTATGCATCGAGATGTAGAGGCGGTGGACAAGGGACTCACCCCGCTCTCCTTGGCAAATGAGAACTGGCGCAAACCTGCGGTGCTTGACACTAACGATCGCAGGGCGGTATGGCAGAGTAAGGAGCTTCACGGATGCTTTTTCCGGGCCCTACATGGGCCCGACGTAGACCAACTAGCGTCCGTAGCCTGGCTGCGTTTCGGTGATCTATTTGGAGAAACCGAAGGTTTTGTTTGTGCAATTATGGTTGAACTTATTATTACGAATAACTACCGGAGATTTATTGTGAAAGACGGCACGGTCGACATATGTCGGGCATGTCACCGTCCGGGAGAATCAACTCGCCACATTGTCTCTGGTTGTTCTCGTCTAGCTAACGGAGAATACTTGCATAGGCACAACCTTGTAGCCAGTATTATCCATCAGCAACTTGCTCTGAAATACTCTCTCGTGGAGTCGGAGGTGCCATACTATAGGTATGCGCCCGACCCAGTTCTCGATAATGGCAATATCACATTGTACTGGGATCGGTCCATCATCACTGACAGGACTATTGTTGCCAATAAGCCTGATATAGTGGTGGTGGCCCGAATTGTGAGGCGTGCATGACATAACCGTCCCGCATGACGAGAACCTCGTGAAAGCCGAGAAAGACAAACAAATCAAGTATATTGACTTTGCTCGCGAGGTTGTCGACATGTGAGAAATGGACTCCGCAATCATTGTACCGATAGTCGTGTCGGCCAATGGCTTAATAGCCACCAGCCTCGACCAACACCTTAGGATTCTCTCGTTGGGCAGCTGGATCAAGGGCTTGATTCAGAAAGCGGTACTTCTGGACACGGCTCGCATTGTCAGGAGGTTCCTTTCTCTGGAGCTCTAACCACCGGTAGCTTGGACCCTGTTCCCGACACCGGCGGACTACTACTATTTTTTATATTTTTAAATGTATTTTTTAAAGTTTTTTTTTAAATATATTTAAAAATGTAACATGTATGTATATAAAATGAATAAACGAACTTTCGAAATGTTAAGTCTGTAATTGTTACGCTGTCTCGAGCTCCACTCTTGTGTTAGAATTTAGTTATACTTAAATAAGATTGTTGTATTGTATGGTAATTAAACTTTAAGTTACTACTGTCAGAATAGAATATGCCACACTCAGTTTGACATTAGAAATCACTGTCGAATGTTATCACTAGATGGCGGTAGTTTTGATGTGTTTACGATCCATTTGTTTAGTTAAATAGTGATCTTACATTTATTAATTGAATATTGTATTTTATGTTACGTTAAATCAAATGTTTTAGAGATTTATATTTTTTGTTGAAATTGTTTTCGTTCTTTTTAACGTTTACTAATTTAAATAAATAGTTTACCGTTTCTGTCGACATGGCGCGCTACATCCGGCCCCACTGTTGTTGGTTTCCTGTGTAGCGCGCTAGTTCTTGGAGGCAGTCGGTTGCTTACTGTGATACAGGCAAGACAGTGAAATAAAAGTGATAAGTGTGAATAAAGTGAGTTTCATTGAAGCAACCCTTACATTTCAGAAGTGGCAAATAGTTGGTTGGTTATACCAGCCGATTATATTCAGGCCTACATTAGTAAGTTTGGTCGTTCTGATTTGAAGTCGTTTAAAAGGTAAGAGTATGATTTTTTTTTTTTTTTTTTCCTTCGAATTTTAATGTTATGCAAGTTTATAGTGGCATAACGGATATAGATACCAAATGGTGATTCAAATAATCTTGTACTATCTTTGCATTCACTATGCCAGTGATATTTTTTAATTTGTCTCGTTTATTACTTTTTTTTTACTGTTGAATAATGGATGAATTTAATTTACAACTGCCTTTTCGACATCCTACATAAAATTATATAGGTGTGTATATAATTTTGGTACTAAATTGGAAAATTAGTAAAACACGTGTCTAGTTTTTTTTTATTTACTTTATTTTCACTGACCTACTTACTCGTTATTTTTTTTTATTATAACAACAGCATACTTGGCGATTATTTTAATGCGCTTTCTAGATATGGATATTTACGATGAGCGCCAATTGCGAACACCACCTGCGGATCAAGATCCTGGTTCTCCACTGTTGCTAAGTGGGCGGGCCCATCAACGTGTTAACAGTCGTCATCGCGACCGCAGCCGACGTAGTAGCGTCCGGCGCAGTCGCAGCCAACACCGTCGCAGCCAGGGTCTTCGCAACCAGCGCAGTCGCAGACTGCGCAGTCACAGCCGGCGCAGTCACAGCCAATGCAGTCACGACCGGCGCAGGCACTGGCGATGCAGTCGCAGCCGGCGCAGTCGGGACCAGGACAGTCGCAGTCGGCGCAGCAGTGACCAGCACAGTCGCAGCTAGAGCAGTCGGGACCTGGGCAGTGGCAGTGGGCGCAGCCGTGACCAGCGCAGTCGCAGCCGGCGCAGTCGGGACCAGGGCAGTTGCAGTGGTCGCAGCCGGCGCAGTCGGTACCAGGGCAGTCGCAGTGGGCGCAGCCGTGCCCAGCGCAGTTGCAGTGGGCGTAGCCGCAGCCCACCCGATCGTAGCAGAGGCAGCGGACGCAGCCGTCGATGGGACTCGAAGGAGCGTGGTGAGTCAAACCCAACTAGATTTGCCTCTGCCCAGAATAACAAGGTTTCAGTCTCACAACTAGTACAAGCATTGCAAGCCGCAAACAATAAGAACAACAATACTTTAGAAAAAAATTCTAACCATAACACCATACCGGAATTTGATCCGGAACGTAAACAACAAACGATAGATATTTGGTTACATAAAGTCAACGAGTGCGCTTTAATATACAGAGTTGATACGACAGAGGGGCATTAAATTAAACTACGTATACTATACGTGTACAGTATTAATTCGATACGGTACAAAAACAAAAAGCGCCATAAATGAGAAAATATTTTTTTCAAACAAACTAAATAGCTTGCAGATCCGAATAAAACGCAACCACCCTTTGTAAAAAAAAAGACACTGACCTTAGATACCGCTAGGTAACAAAGCGGCAACGTCGCGCGCGCGCCGGAGCGCGGTGTGCGGTATCTCGTGTGCTCGGTGGGGGCCGGGCCGGGGTGGCGGCCGGCGACTTAGGCCTCCGCTCGCACTGGCTTTTATGTTAGGTTTTTTTTTTTTTTTTTTTTTACTAATAATAGGCATGCGCTTGACCACCATCTAAGTAAGCAATGATGTGGTCGAAGATGGAGCACGCCTGCCTAGAAGCAACCTATTCACTCTTGACTTAAAGACTCCCAGGTTGTAGCTATCGGGAAACACAGACTCCGGCAGGGAATTCCACTCCTTAGCTGTACGCATTATGAATGTGTTCCCAAAACGTTTTGTGCGTGTGGGTGGGATGTCCACCATGTACCGGTGGCGCATCGCCGTTCGTCTTGTGGTCCGATGATGGAACGGGCTTGGCGGAATTAAATTATGCAATTCCGTCGCACATTCCCCAAAATGCAACCGGTAGAAAACCGACAGGCTAGCAACTCGTCGTCGATGCTCAAGACTTTGGAGCTTCGTCGCGACGAGCCTCACATTGCCAATGATCCTCTTGGCTCGTTTCTCAATTGACTCAAGGGCATCAAGCTGGTATCTCGCAGATCCGTCCCAAAGATGAGAGCAGTATTCCATACACGATCGAACTTGCGCTTGATAGAGTTTGAGCAGCTGTTCCGGCGTGAAGTACCGTCTCACCTTTGATAGGATCCCCAACTTCTTTGCAGCCACTTGAGCTTTTGCCTCTATGTAAGGGCCAAAATTGAGAGTAGATGTTAATGTAACCCCAAGAAGCTCAAATTGGTCGGTTATCGGCACGGTTGCACCTCGGAAAGATGGAGCTGGGTGGAATTGGCTCCTTTTGGCGGAAAATAGACACGCTTGGGTCTTAGCAGCATTGAACTTGACCAGATTGGCATCGCCCCATTCAGAGACAGCCTGTAAGGACACATTCAAGCGCTCAACCATAGCCTCCCGAAGAGACCGGATCTGCGACCCACCAGCTCGTGCGTCGGACACGTATCTCTCAGCAACAGTGCTGTCGTCTGCATACCCAAAGGTACCGGGTTTAAGAAGATCATTAATATGCAGCAAGAACAGTGTTGCCGAAAGCACCGACCCCTGAGGAACCCCGGCATTAATATCCAGCAGTCCAGACGAGCAGCCATCTATGACCACTCGGATAGACCGATCCCTCAGGAAATCTGCAATCCAATCACACAAACCGGCGGGCAGACCGAAGGAAGGAAGCTTACTAATAAGGCTATCGTGCCAGACCCTGTCGAAAGCCTTCGAGATGTCAAGGGAGACCGCTAGTGCCTCCCCGTGCTTTTCTATGGCTTCACTCCAGATGTGAATGGCATACGCTAGAAGATCCCCAGTTGACCGATTTCGGCGGAACCCGTATTGTCGGTCACTAAGGATATCATTTCCTTCTAGGTACGCCAGGAGCTTATGATTCAGCACGCGTTCCATAGTCTTACAGAGTATGGACGTTACCGAGATGGGTCTATAATTCGACGGGTCAGCTCGACTACCCTTCTTGGGCTCGGGTTGCACGTTAGCTTGCTTCCAAGCCTTCGGCACCTTTCCAGTGTCAAACGAAAGGCGAAATAGGCGTGTCAAGATCGGAGACAACTCAGGCGCACAAGTTTTCAGAACAATTGCCGGTATCCCGTCGGGGCCACTAGCCTTGTTCACGTCTAGGTTATGCAGCACCCTACGGACGTCCTTCTGATGAATGCGAATGTTCGACATGCTCGACTCGCATCCACCAGGAGAAGCAGGGAGCCTTGCGCCACCGGGATCCAGACGCGAAGATTGCGCAAACAAGGAAGCAAACAAGTTCGCTTTCTCCTCAGCGGAGTGGGCCAGCGTCCCGTCGGGTCTCAGCAGTGGTGGTAGTGAGGGGCGGCAGAAGTTCGATTCGACCTACTTAGCCAGGGACCAAAAAGCCTTACTACCTACTGGGTATGAAGCAAGTTTGTTCCCTATTCGGCTGATGTGGTCAAACCGTACCCTCCGCAACACCTTCTTGCAGGACTTGGCAGCCCTGTTGAAGGCTCTCTTCTTCCGAGTCACGTCGTTTGCTTTGCACGTGCGAGCGTCGACCCATGCCAGATAAGCCGCGTGCTTAAGCGCATCAGCGCGATTGCACTCGGCACCAAACCATGGACGAGCTTCGCCAGACATAGTTATGTCAGAGAACGGAATGTAGTACTCCATTCCCCTCCGCAACACATCCGTTACGGCGTCTGCGCACGACGAAGCATCAGTCGAAGAAAAGCAAGTAGGCTGCCAAGGATAACATGCGAAGAAAGATCGCATGCCATCCCAATCTGCTGACCTGTACCGCCATACCCGCCGTGTGCCTCTTGGGCTAGGATCGGGCGGGGAGTAAACGGACACAGACTTCACCAGACAGTGGTCGGAACTACCCAGTGGTGATGAAATAACGGTTTAAGACATTTATTTCTCAAAAAGAATACAATTCACTTAATATGAGAAATACAAGTTATTCTTATATACTAAATACGTTGACCTGAGAAATGTAGGTACTCAAACAAATTAGTAGATACATCTACGCACAATACTTATGAATGTTGTAGGTAACCAGACAAAAAAGTACATTTTTAATGTGTAAGTGAAGTAATTACGTATCGTTTCTTGAAAGCAATAGCAATAGCTCATTGCCTTCAAGAAACAAACCCCTTACTTATGATTTGTATACATTACAGTATCTACTGAGACAAATATAATTTTTACTTGTTGTGATTTTAATATTTATTTAATGCTGGACCTTAACTTATTAAAGTGAATGCTTATCGTTGCTTAGGGTGAATTTAATGTGAAAAGAGTAAATTAATTTAATTTATGGAAATTTATATTACCTATCTTTTTTTTTTTTTTTTTTTTTTTTTTTTTATTCAAATTAATTAAAACCGTGAAAAATCTTTCAAGATGTGGTGTTTTAAGGTTTTTTTGTATAACGCGTAGGATTGGATCTCTTTTATGTCATTAGGCAATTTGTTATATAACTCTACTCCCTCATATAGTATGTTTTTTCTTCCGTAGTTAGTTCGTGGTCGTCTTAGGCAGATGTTGTTTTTTCGTCTAGTAATGCGTTTTTGTGTTTGTCCTATTTTTGTAAGCGTTATCTTAGAGTGTATATCTTTGTTCAATAACTTACGAACTAGTATACATGTGTTATATTTATATATTTGCGACAGTGTCATCAATTTCGTTTCTTTGTAAATCTTTTCTGTGGGAGTTAAGTAATGGTAATGGAATAGTAGCTTAATTATTTTATTTTGACATGTTTCGATTTGCCTTAAATTTGTTTTAGCTGCAGTGCCCCACACCTCTACTAGGTAGTCAAGATGAGGTTTTACCATGGAATTGTATATAATATACCTAACAGATTTCGGCAAGCAGCGAACGATACCTCGAAGTGCTCCCATGACAGAGGAAAGTTTAGATCTTAATTTATCCAGGTGTGGTTGCCACGTCAGGTGTTTATCTAGATGGAGTCCAAGGTATTTTTCAGAACTGACTTTGGTTATGGGTTCGTTATTTATGTATAAAGTTGAGTGATTTCCTATAGTTTTATTCTTAGCGGTGAAAATAATGTAGTTTGTTTTAGATGTGTTTATAGTAAGCAAGTTGCCTTGGAACCATTTAGAGAGAGTGTTTAAGTCTTGCTGCGCTTGTTTAATAATCAGTTCGATATCTTTGCCAAACAAAAATAAACTAGTATCGTCAGCATATAGTGTTATATCTCCTGCCAGATTAAGTTTATGTATGTCGTTTACGTATATTATGAATAGCAAGGGGCCAAGAATAGAGCCTTGCGGTACGCCGTAGGTTAAAGTTTCGCGATCACTTTGCGTATCCCCCATACGTACAGTTTGCTGTCTGTTAGAGAGATATGACCGGAATATGTCATGGGCTGTTTCCCTGATACCGATGTCATACAATTTTTGGAGAAGAAGGGAATGGCTTATTGTGTCAAATGCCTTCTTTAGGTCGATAAATACTCCGAGAGCTGTGTGTTTTACGTCAATATTGTTTTTCAAATTTGTCACAAGGTCGATTGTTGCAGTTAGTGTATTGGATTTTGCTCGGAAACCATATTGTTTATTAGAGAAGAAGTTAATAGTTTTAAGATAATTATCTAGGCGCTTATATAAAATTTTCTCATAGATTTTGGAAATTATCGGGAGGACAGAGATAGGGCGGTAATTGCTTGGATCTGACTTTTTTCCAGACTTAAAAATTGGAATCACTTTTGCTACTTTGAGAGAATCAGGGAAGATGCCATTTTGTAGACAATAATTGATCGTCGTGGTAAGTTTGTGTATAATTAAGTTTTTGACACATTTAATCGTTTTGCAACTAATCCCGTCTAAGCCAGTGCTAGTGTTTGGATTAAGGTTATCTATTATTTTGCTTACTTCCTCTTCCGTGGCTGGAGTTAGATAGAGTAGCTCAGATGTATTAGACGCAGTAGACTTAGCCGTTTGAGTGCTTGGCAGTGTGTGTGTATTATTTATTTTATTAGCTAAAATGGACCCTATACTAGCAAAGAAAGTGTTGAAAAAGTTACATATTTCCGTAACGTCCGTGATTGGACCCATTTGTGTATCTAGTTTTGAAGGAGCAGAACAGGACTTTGTTTTGTTCTCAGCTAAGTTTCCGATTAACTTCCACATCTTCAAAGGTTTTTTTTCAAGTCAAGTCAAGAAATCGACACCGAATAGCGGTCTGGATCCGTTGTCAGCAAAAGGTCCAAGCAATTGGCAGTGTGCGAATCAACATCCGGCACCCTCGTTGCCTCCTGGACCAGCTGGGTAAGATTCAGCGCTAGGGCTAGCTTTCTCGTTTCTCGTCCAGCATGGTCTGTACACTGGTATGGGAATAGCCACTCCTGATGGTGGGCGTTGAAGTCCCCCAGTAACACCAATTGGGCAGAAGGGTACCGTTGCTGAGCCGCATCCGCCGCCTCACTCAGGTGCTGTGTGAGCTTAGTTGTCTCCAAATCACCGCTGTGCGAACGGTAGACACAAGCGTAGACAATTTTATCCAGGCCTGTGTCCACTAAAACCCACAGCGTTGAGAACCTGGAGTCCTCAAGATTACGGAGACGCCGATAACAGATGTCGTCACGGGCGTACATACATACGCCCGCACGTGGTTTGAAATGGTGCTCCAGGGTAAAGCCTGGGTACGAAAGGTAAGACACGTCTGACGGACACCTGATCTGCGTCTCGGAAAGGAACAGGAGTGCTGGTTTCTCAGTCTCCAGGTGGTGATGGACTTTTTTTTTTTTTTTTTTTAAGGATGGGAAATCATCAAATGACTCCTCCCGCTCTGGGTGAAGCAAGAGGGAGTGTCAGACTCTTACTGACTAAAACCCATCCGTGTTCCTCCTGGAGCCCTTTGCGTTCCAAGGCTACGGCACCTCTTTCGAACAGATTCCGCAGCCCCAGCAGGCACCTGCCCAAGCGGGCCCCGTCTTCCACGCTGACATCTCTTTGAGGCGCGCTGGGATCGCAGCGCGCCGCCGACCCGGGCCTAGTTCTGATCAGACGGCGAGCCACCCACTGCTCGCCGTCCGCAGGCCCGCGCCTACGGCGGCCGGGAATCGTCCTGCGACTCCCGACGCCTGGGGCGTCTTCTTCTGTTGCGGCGACTGGGACGTGAGGTTTCCCTCTCTCTCACACGTTCGGCCTCCTCCTTTGCTAGCATTACTGCTTCGCAGAAGGAGGTGATCGCTTCCCATGCCTCCTCGCTCCGGACCAAAGATTGAACCAAGGCCGGTCGCGAGAGGTCGCCGCCGCCGATCGCCTCGATGAGGACCCGGCGGTGCTCCGCCCAAGCATGGCAGACCTCCACCGTATGCTCCACCGTGTCCTCCGGGCAATCCTCGCAGTGATGACACCCGGGCGCGTCCTCCCGCCGAATCCGAAACAGGTATCTCCCGAAACAACCGTGTCCGGTGAGTACCTGTGTCAGGCGGAAGGTGAGGACGCCGTGGCGCCGCTCCAGCCACTCCTCAAAGAGGGGACTTATCGCCTGGATTGTTGCGTGCCCACCGCTGGGTTGCGACAGTCGCTGTCTCCATACCGCCATGAGATCCTGCCGGAGCTCCGTCCGCCTTGCTGCGATTTGCCGCGGCAGAGGTGTCTCGCCCCGGCGTTGCGCCTCCACGCGCCACTCGTAAATGTGCGCGAGGGCTCTCGCCTCCAGATCCCATGGCGGCAGTCCGGCAAGGAGGCTCGCCGCCTCGCCAGAGACCGTGCGGTATCCCCGGGCCAGCCGGATGGCCATGACCCTCTGAGACGCGTTGAGGTAACGGGCAGGTCGCTTCCTCAAAGTAGGCGCCCAGACCGGCGCCCCATAAAGGGCCATGGACCGCACGACCCCCGCGTAAAGCTTCCGGCAGGAGGCATTTGGACCCCCTAGATTGGGCAGAAGCCGCTTGAAGGCAGCCCCGGCTCGTGTCAGTCTGGGAGCCAAACGTCGGAAGTGTTCGACGAAGTTCCATCGGCTGTCAAGGACGAGACCTAGATACGTCATCGTCGACCCGACGCCGATGTGAACCCCTCCCACCGTTATTTGAGATCCCGATGGTGGCCTGTTCCGAGAACCATGGAAGCACATGGCTTCGGACTTGTGCAAGGCCACCTCAAGACCCAACTGCCGGATCCTCTCAACGACTATCGCAACCCCGCGTGTCATAGCGTCAGCCGCCGCCTGGTGCGACCTCCCCTGCGCCAGGACCAGCGTATCGTCAGCATAGCAGACAACGTTGACGCCGCCAGGGAGGTCGGCGCGCAACACCCAATCGTAGCCAATGTCCCACAGAAGCGGCCCCAGAACGGAACCCTGTGGAACACCGCACGACATCTCTCGCCGGTTCCACTCTCCCAGGTGACCGGGGTAGATGACGGCTCTGTCCGTCAAGTATGCCTCAACTACGCGACGGAGGTAGTTCGGCACCCGGTGATACCGAAGTGCCTCCCTGATGCAACTCCAAGGCAGGGTATTAAAGGCGTTGGCGATGTCTAGAGACACAGCCAAGACGACCCCGCCCCGGGAAACCGCGTCCCCCGTCGAGAGGGCTCTCACGCGCATGATGGCGTCCACCGTCGAGCGTCCCGTGCGGAAACCGAACTGGTTTTCCGCCAGATCCGGCCCCACCCTCACTAGGTGCTCGACGAGGCGGTTTGCAATTACTCTTTCAAAGAGCTTGCCCACCTCATCGAGCAGCACGATGGGCCGGTATGCGGACGGAGAGTCCGCGGGGCGCCCCGGCTTCTTAATGAGGACCAGTTTCCCCGTCTTCCAACGAAGCGGGAACTGGCCCCTCTCCAAGCATGCGCTTAGGAACCCTCTTAGTCGAGGCCCAAGAGCCTCCAAGGCCAGGACCCAAGCTTTTCCAGGTAAGCCGTCGGGTCCTGGGGCGGTATTTTTGGCCTTCAGCCTATTAACCGCCACTCTCAGGTCTACCTCAGTCACCTCAGGGGCATCGTCATCGTCGTCATCAATGCAGTCCGCATCGGGCACCGCAGGTAGCGGAGCCATAGGCGGGGGAGTATGCTCCCCTCGCGAGGGGAATAGAGCGCTCACCACGTCCTCCACCAGCTGGGGCCGGAGACTCTGCGTCAAGGGGGGGGCCCAGGTGCGGAGCTTATTCCGCACCATTTTGTAGGGTCTACCCCACGGGTCCCCGTTCAGAGACTCCAGCATCTCCTTGCGAGCCAGATCCTTGGCCTGCAGGATCCCTGCTTTGAGGGCGGCCTTTGCCACTTTGTACTCCTCGTATAGCTCCGCCTCTCTGACCTGCGCATCTGGAGGGCGGATGCGGAGCCTGCGGTGCCTGGTGTACCGGCGCCGTGCGGCAACACATGCCTGACGCAGCGTCGCCAGCTCTTGCGACCACCAGTACACCTGGCGGCGGGCGCGTCCTTGCTTAACCCGGGGCATTGCCACATCACAAATATCGGACATGGCCTCCCGGAACCACTCCGCTTCGTCGTTGATATCAGCAGGCCTGTCCGGAGGTGACACCCAGGCCTGCACGATCGAAGCTTTCAGGAGGAGCTCCCGGTCCAGCTGCTTCAGCGCCCACCGCGGACCACTCGGGGCCTGCCGGACTGGCGCGGTTGAGGTCTGGGTGGAGACGTCAAACCGGATATACCGGTGATCGGAATAGGTCTCCACCTCCTCTAATACGCGCCAGTCAATGACACGCGGTGACAGAGCAGGGCTGGCGAACGAAATGTCCACCACAGACTCCCCCTGCATCCGCACACACGTGGGGACAGAACCCCGGTTTAGGACGACCAGGCCTGCCTCCAGAGCCCAGTCTTCCACCATCCTGCCCCTCGTATCCGTATAACGGGAACCCCAAGCCAAGTGCTTGGCATTGAAGTCCCCGAGAACGAGTACGGGGAGGGAACGACACCCGGCGACGACGACGCCCAGCTCCGTAAGGGAGTTTTGGAACTCAGCGAGTGTTCGGTTCGGGGAGAAGTACACTCCTACCACGACAATCTCCCCGAACCGTGCTGCTACGCACCCCTGTCCTCTCCTGACGCCTTCGAGGGATGGGGTACCGGCAGCGGCCGACGAAATTAGGGCCACTGAGCCGTTCAGGTCCTCCACCCAGTCATCCCTGGGCGGGACAAAGTAGGGCTCAGCGACCACGGCGATGTTAATCAACCACTGTGCCATGCTCTGCACCAACAGGTCTTGAGCGGCGGCGCAGTGGTTGATGTTCGCCTGAAGGAAGCGTAATGGAGCCGTTATTGGCACTCCATTTCTGCTTCCTCCTGAGTCCCTTGTGACTCACTCGCGAAAACCGAAGCGAATTCGGTGGCAGTGACGGGTGGTGGTCGCGGCAGCGGCGACAGCAGTGGCGGCGGCGGCGGCAGGGACGGCGGTGATGGAGGGCTTCTTTTTGCCCCCGGCTTTGGCGGGTGGGACGCAGGCTTTGCCCCCAACCCAGTGATCGGCCGGCTTGCCAGCTGCCGCACATACAACGCAGTGCGGCTTGGCGTTACACGAGCCGGCCTTGTGTCCAGGCTGACCACAGCGAAAACAAAGATCGCTGCGGTCCACCTCCGAGGTGCACTGGACTCCCACATGGTTGCCCACTTGGCAGCGGAAGCACCTCAGAGGTCTGGGTTCCAGCAGTTTGACCTGCGCAGATACCCAGCCCACCAGGAGTCTTCGGCCCTCCGAAATTTTCTTGCCCACCGTCACGGGGCAGCTCACCACGATGGTTCGCATGCCCGTATGGTCAGGACGTATGGTGCCTGCCTTCACCTGCTCGGTAGAGCATCCCCCAGTCCTGACGACGGCGGCCACCACCTCCTCCTCCGTGACGGAGTCGTCCAGGCCTATAATGCGTATATCAACGCACTTGGTGGGCCTGGACACTCGGACCTCGTCCGCACTCAAGGACGCTCTAAGCCTTTCAGCCAGAGCGTCAGCGGTCGGGCCACTGGCTGCACCGGGGATCTCCAACATCCGGGCCCCAGTCATGGTTACCCTGTGTCGGAGGCCCCCAGTAATGCCGAGCTCCTGAAGGTTCACCGCCTCCCTTGCCTTTACGAGCACTTGGCTGTACGTCACGCCCTTCTTCTCCGCGTCCGGCTGTAGTGTGATCACTACAGCTGCGGTTTTTGGGGCACGGAGCCTGGCTGCGACGCTTCGCTCTTTTTGTCGCCGCCTCCTCTCGCGTTTCTTGGCCGCCCTGGTTGCCTTTCTCGCCTTCTTCAACTCACCAGCTATTTGCCATCCAGCTTCGGCCGCAGGAGAGTTTGAAGACGGAGGCGTCTGCTGCACAGCTGGAGCTGGAGCTCGTGCTGCCTGTGCTGCCTGTGCAGCCATCCCACCTTTCTTCAGCTTGGTCTTTGCCAGTCCAGCCCCTCGGTTGGCCTGACCAGATGACCCCGATTTGGCAGCCACGGTTGCCGCATACGAGGCCGCCTTTTGCTGGCCCGAGCCCGTCTGACTCGCCGCTAGTGGGGGGCGCAATACGATGCCCTCTAAAGTGGAGAATCGTGCCTGGAACCGCTCCTGGAAGGTAGCCAGCTCTTGGCGCACCAGGTTCAAGAGCTTGTCCTCCGCCAGCATGGCGTGGCTTTGCCCGCCTTTGCTTCCCCCTTGAAGCGCCTCGTTTGAGCCGGCCCCTCGAAGCCCGGCCAGGTCTGCTTGGAGCTTCTTATTCTCCTTTTGGAGAAGCTCGGTGGCTGCTGCCAAGCGGGTGATCTCCGCCCGCAGCCTGGACAATTCTTCCGATGAAGGCCCGCAGCAGTTGGCCTCCGCTGCCGCCAAAATGGAGGCTGAGGCTGCACTTATAGCCTTGTTTTTAGAGGACTGCGACCTCTTCAAGGCTACATCGCGGATCGCGGCCTTCACGACCTCCGCAAACCTAGCCTTACGCTCCACATCGGAGCCGACACCGGTGTTTGGCTCATCGCCGGAAGATGCCAAGGGAGCCCTCCGATCGGTCACTCCAGGTTGGCGCCCCTCCTCGACGAATTTTGAGGCTCGCTGGGCCACCTCCTTGGAGGCGAGCCCCCTCCCTTTACCTCCTTCTCGGCGCTTACCCCGCCTACTGGTGGGGATTTTTCGGGCCGAGGCCATCTCGTTTGAAGACGACCCCTGGTCATCCTCCTGCCGGGGCCGCTTTCGAAAGAACTTGGAGTTCCCAGCAGCAGCCCCCACTCCCTCGCGTCCAGAGCTTGCCGAGCCGACGCCTGACGCAGAGTCAGAGTCTGACCCGGCGGCATCTCCTTGACGCTCAAGACCGCGCAAGTCCTGGTCGGACATATTTGGATCCTCTATCGAGGATCGGGAGCCTCCTCGGCTTTTGTTGCCGTCGCCGGCAAGCGGTACCTCCACAACATCTTTTCTATTTTTTGGGTTTTTTGAGATATTCATATTGATCCCACGAGTAGTAAGGAAAAAATGTCCACCCAGGCAGAGCCTATTTACCTGGGTAAGCCTACATACTGCAGAGTGCGGCAGGTGCTCTACAGGGGAAGCGCTCGCGACTGGACTCCCTCCAGCCATTCATCCTCTCACCGCGCTTCAAAGCTTAGGATTAGGTGGTTTTTTATCTTAGAGGTAGCCTTCCTCTGGGCCAGGCGGTCAAGCCAAGCCCCCGGCGGCGGCATTAAACATGCCTCCGTTCGCTGTCCGGCCAACCCAGCTCAGCGAACCCGCCGAAAATTCTCTCCTCAAGGAGAGAAAGGTGCGCCACTTTGGTGCGCCTGCACCGCAGTGGCATGGTCACGTCATCTGTCGATCGATTACCGTCGATTAATCAGGAGCAACCACTTCCCGGTATCTCTCTTGGTCTGGTCTCTCACTCGGACCTTTCCGGCATGAGTAACTCTACCGGCAGAGCTCCAAGATCATTGAGACACACAAGCCCCACCACGACGACAACGTGGAGATACAGCGGTGGGGAGGTGGTGATGGACTGCGGCGATATTTGAGTGCAGACCTCGAATATTGCTGAGGTGCACTTTGTGGGGGAGGAAGTGCTGCCGCTGTACAGCTTTTTTTATTTTGTTCCTTTTCGTCATGTTGAGAGTGAAGGTTGTTGAGGAGAAGGAAGTGAAATGAGGTTCCAAGCTGCTACCCTCAGGCACGCTCTGACAGGACGATATCATTGGGGGACTAGTCTGGAGACTGCGGGGACGCCCGAGCCCCCCCGGGAATGTCCATCGGGTCCACCCCATCTGGTCGCCAGCCAGCACGATGGCGCACCCCGGGATTTTTCGTCAGTTGGCGGGGCAGCCTTTCATGTGTGGCTAGCACACTACTTGGGCCCCCAACTAACTGCGGTCGGCCAGCGGCGCACCGTGCCTCGGATCCCGCTACCCTCCGCGACTAGTCTCCCGATACGCCCATATCAACGCGAGCCTGGTCGGTCTGCCTGCATTGGAACAACTATTTCGACCCAACTCCTCTGTATTGGCTACACTGGGCATCGTACCGGAACACGGCTAGGCCGTTTGGCGGTACGCCTTTGCCCAGTGGGTGGTCACAAGCCATCGGCCGAAGCCTACCACCAGTTAGTGTCACCTGATTAGCACCACCCGGGGGCCACGTGTAGGGTCTAGCATTGGGTATTCTCCTACGGACGCGGGTGACTCGGCCCCCAATAGGTAACGTTTCGAAGTACGCGCACAAAAACAAACACACAAAATTTTAAAATTTTCGATGTGTCCTCCATTTACATTGATGCACAAATTATACCGACGCGCGACGGAGAATATTGTTATTTATTTTTCTAATTAGATCACTGTCCGTCGCTAAGCACTTTAATTTGTGAAATGCTAAAAAAATCCTATTTTTTAACTCATCAATTGTATTTACCTCTGAGGCATACACTTCACCCTTAATGTACCCCCACAAAAAGAAATCCATGGGAGTGAGGTTCGGAGATACTAATACTAAATAATAATAATCCCAAGTTACGTGTCCTATCACCATAAAAAACAGTCAATCACAAAAAAAACACAAATACTAAATAATAATAATCCCAAGTTACGTGTCCTCTCACAATAACAAAATAGAATCACAATTCTTTGCGCGCGAATTCCACAAACCCTACGTTCCGAAACGACAGCGTCGGCGTCACTGAGCAGGCCCCACTTACCGATCGCAAAAAAACAAGGATGCAACTAACTGACCTAGTTCTGTTTCATTCAAATGCGCTACGTTCGTCGCTTTCGTAGTGAAAGTGCAAGTGTGTGTGTATTGATTGCTTCCTTGTTTGCATTGCCAATTTTTAGTGAATGTCCTTCGACATGCGTCAGAACGGCAACAACGCATCGTAGATTCATCGTTGTAAGGTGCATGACCTATGCTTAGACGATATTCAGCTGTTAGAAAAGATAGGTACATCGTGTTCAAACGGTGCAAAAACTTTAAAAATCATTTGCGACTAAACTACTGCTCCTAATTAATTTATTTTTGGTACAGAGCTTGAAAATGGTACCTAGTATAGGCAGTTTCAAGGAAAGCCCCTCTGTCGTATCAACGTTGTATAATTGGTCAGACCAACAAACGGCTCATTTTGCCCTACAAAAACTAAAAGGAATTGCTCAAAAATGGTACGAGGGGTTACCAACTGTTCTATTTAGTTGGGACAATTGGCAGGAGAAACTAAAACTGGCTTTTCCTAGTAACGAAAATTACGGTTGTTTGCTTTATACAATGTTATCGAAACGTGCTAAATTTAACGATTCTCTAGAAGAATATTTTTATGAGAAAATAGTATTACTAAACCGGTGCAGTATCGAAGGCAAACGCGCGGTAGATTGCATTGTTCACGGCGTTGATGATCGTAGTGTAAGACTTGGTGCTGAAGCCGCTCGTTTTGATACACCAGATCAGCTTTTGCCATATTTAAAGGCGGTTAAATCAAACATTCACCAGGGTGAGAAAAAGATAAGTAGAATTTTCAATAATAAGACCGACAATACAGACAAAGAGGACAATAAAAATCGTGTGGTTAAATGTTTTAACTGCCAACAAGAAGGACATTATAAGTCACAATGTACTAAACCCCCAGTAAAATGTAAACGTTGTCTCAAATTTGGTCATACAGTCGAAAAATGCACTCTGCCTGTAACGTCCGCCGATGGCAAACCTGCCAAATCGGTGATGTGTGTGGTTAGTTCAGACAGTGACTCCACTAAATATTACAAACGAGGGTTGGTAAACAACCATCCTATTAACTGCTTTATTGATTTTGGTAGTTCTGCTACTATGATGAGCTTAGATTGTGCTAAAAAAGTATCTGAACATTGGGTTTCTTGGCAGCAACTACCCTTGCTCAAGGGCTTTGGCGAAGCAATAGTTAGACCTTTAGGGAAACTTTACCGCAACTATTGCCATTGATGGCGTAGGTGCAACTGTTGAAATTCTTGTTGTACCAGATGAGGTAATGCGAGTACCACTGATCGTAGGGCAGACGTATACCGAACAACCTCATATAACCGTAGAAAAAGATAGTGTCAACTTACGATTTTCTAGTAACGAAAGTGAAACAATTTTCAGAAAGATTAAACTGTTTTGTTCGGCAGATACTATGGTAGATTGATTGACGCCTCTACACATTTACACTGACCCGATTTATAATGGGGAGGTCTACATTCCTGGAAATAATCGCTATCAATTGGGTCGCGAAAACTATCTGGTGCAAGGGCTGTTTACTGTTGTAGAAGGAAAAGGAATTGTCTTAATTAAACGCAAACTCGGTCAATCTTTTCCTTTAAAAAAGGATATTCTAATAGCTAGGGGTTTAAAAGCAGAAAAAGAAGTTTGGACACAAAATATAGCTAATAAATATATCTAGAGTAGAATTTAGTGAAACTTTGCGGTCAATAAATGAAAATGATATCTCAAGCGACACAGATCTCGATAAAAATAAAATTGAGCAACTCGTTGAATTATTAAATAAACATAGAGAATGCTTCGCGTTTAGTTTAAATGAATTAGGAAAAACTGAACTCACAGAAATGTCTATAAATTTAAAAGATAATAAACCTGTTGTGTACCGACTCTATAGACTTCCGATAATTGAACGAACTAAGGTACCTACGGGAAATGATACAGGAGTTATTGGAATGCGGTATTATCCGGCCATCAACTTCCTGCTATGCGAGTCCTATAGTACTTGTCAAAAAGAAGACCGGTGAAACTCGACTAGGTATGCATTGATTTTCGAGCGTTAAACCGTAAGACCATAAAAGAAAATTACCCGTTACCTAGAATAGACGACCAACTCGATGACCTTGCGGGATATAACTTTTCTACTACTTTAGACCTCGCATCCGGATATTACCAAATTTCAATTTCTGAACCTGATCGCCATAAAACTTCGTTTGTAACACCCGAAGGGCAATACGAGTTTAATAGGATGCCCTTCGGACTAGTAAATGCACCATCTACCTTTATGCGTACAATGCACTTGGTCCTTAATAATAGCACGGGTTTACCAATGCGAGAAGCACAAAACTCCAATACTAAAAGAATCGCATCTGTTTACATGGATGATATAATTATACCTTCCGTTACGCTTGACGAGGGTTTTGAACGCTTAGAAAAAGTATTGGGGTTAATCAAACAAGCTAACTTAACTCTAAAACTGGCGAAATGTTGTTTCTTTAAGAGAACAGTAGATTATTTAGGCTTTGAATTAAATGCAGAGGGTATTAGACCGGGAGTGCGGAAAATTGAATCAATTAGAGATTTTCCCCAACCTATTAACCAGCACACAGTTAGGCAATTTATAGGGTTGTGTAGTTTCTTCCGTCGTTTCGTAAAGAATTTTGCGATGATAGCTAAACCACTTACCACTCTCAAAAAAAAAGACGCCGTTTGGGTTTGGGGTCCAGAGCAAAGCAATGCTTTTAGCCTTCTAAAGGATGAACTAACGAAAAAGCCCATTTTAGCGTTATATGACCCAAAAGCCTTAACAGAGTTGCATACCGACGCGTGTAAGATAGGTATTGCCGGAATGCTTATGCAACGTGACAACAAAAACTTACTAAAACCGGTTGCATACTTTAGCCGCCAGACAACATCCGAAGAGCAGCATATGACGGCATATGAACTTGAAACTCTTGCTGTTGTTGCTTCACTTCAAAGGTTCCGCGTATATCTTATCGGCATCGAATTTAAAGTTATTACCGACTGTAATTCATTAAGAGCAACGTTTCTTAAGCGAGATTTGATACCACGCGTCGCTAGATGGTGGATTTCTATGCAAGAATTCAATTTTAATGTTGAATATAGGCCTGGTGCCTCAATGGCTCACGTAGATGCTTTGAGTCGGAATCCACCACCAAACGACGGCCAAGCAAATAATGAGGACAGTGAATGTTTTGTGATGGCGATTGGTGAAACAAACTGGCTAGGTACCGTTCAATTAGCAGACTCGGAAATCCAAAGAAAAATTTCGGTTCTAAATGACCCCCAAGCTAATGACGTTGTCGAGATCAAAAATAATTATACTGTACTTAATGGGTAAATTATACCGAAAAACTGATGTCGGTGATAGATGGGTAGTACCTAAGGGTGTACGATGGCAAATACTTAAACAATGTCACGATGACTTGGGTGACTTTGCGTTTGAGAAAACTTTGAGTAAGGTAAGAGAAAATTATTGGTTCGCTAAATGAGGCGATTCGTGAAAAAATATGTAGAGTCGTGTCTTGAATGTTCTTACTCAAAGTCTTCATCAAAACTGAGGCCACCATTACATCCTATACCGAAGGACAAAAAACCGTTTGTTACCGTTCACATTGATCACGTTGGCCCTTTTGTCAAAAGTTCAAAGGGGAACACACATTTACTAGTGATTATTGACGCATACACGAAATTCATTATTTTAAAACCAGTTCGCAGTACTAAAGCCTCAATTGTAGTCGATAAAATGCAAGAGTATTTTAGTATATTTGGACTTCCAAAAAGAATAATATCTGACCGAGGCTCTTGTTTCACAAGTATTAAATTTACAGGGTTCCTAGAAAAGCTAGGGGTCAAGCACGTATTAAATGCAGTAGTAACCCCACGCGCCAACGGTCAAGTCGAGCGATACAACCGTACCTTACTAGAGGTTCTGACCGCAAAGTGTGTGGGTCTGGACGAAAGAAAATGGGATGTTCAAGTGCCAGAGATTCAGCTGGGCTTAAATAATACACTTAATAAAGGTATAGGTAAAACTCCAGCTCAAGTTCTTTTTGGTACTAACTTAACCGGAATGACGGAGGGTAGGGTTAAAGCTTTTATTGATAATGGTGATACGTATTCAGATGATAAAATTAAACAAATTCGAGAAGAGACTAATGAGTACATCACCACTTATCAAGAAAAGCAGAAAGTGCATTGTAACAAAAAGTCTGCTAAACCTATTGAGTTTCGTGTAGGTGAGTTGGTCAGCGTTGAGCGTGAAGTTGCTGCTACGGGGCAGAGTAAAAAGCTAGTTCCAAAATATCGCGGCCCGTACAAGATAGTTAAGGTTTTAGGAAATGACAGGTATCAAATTGAAGATACCCCGATCACCCGAAAGGGAAACCGTAAGTATTCCGCTGTCATTGCCGTGGATAAAATGAAAGCTTGGGCTCACTATAATAGAAATGATTCAAGTTCCTCCTCGGGCAATGAAGAGGATGATTGATCGACTAAGTTTAGTGGCAAGGTTGTGAGACGAGCCTTTTATGAATGTGATTTGGTCGTATATTTTAATAGTTCATTCAGGGTGGAGGCAGATATTGGCAACCACTACCTTTAAATAATTGTGTTGTGGCGGTTTCAAGGTAGTAGCGACTTGTACCACTATTAAATTTGACAAATTTTGGCGGTTTCAAGGTAGTAGCGACTTGTACCGACCTAGTGGTTTCAAAGTAGTAGCGACTTGTACCACTATTAAACTTGACAAATGTTGGCGGTTTCAAGGTAGTAGCGACTTGTACCGCCCTAGTGATTTCAAGGTAGTAGCGACTTGCACCACTGGTAAAATATTTAATATGGTGGAATTTTTTTTTTATAATTAATGTTTAACATACAGTTGTATGCACTTGATTGTTTGTTAATTAATCCTTGTTGCTTGTTTGCAATTATTGTTTTTATTTTATCTCCTTATAAACTCGAGTCATTTATGTAATTACGCGAGGACGCGTAAGTTGCGCGGATGGCCGAGGGTTAGAATTTAGTTATACTTAAATAAGATTGTTGTATTGTATGGTAATTAAACTTTAAGTTACTACTGTCAGAATAGAATATGCCACACTCGGTTTGACATTAGAAATCACTGTCGAATGTTATCACTAGATGGCGGTAGTTTTGATGTTTTTACGATCCATTTGTTTAGTTAAATAGTGATTTTACATTAATTAATTGAATATTGTTTTTTATTATTGATTTATATTTTTTGTTGAAATTGTTTTCGTTCTTTTTAACGTTTACTAATTTAAATAAATAGTTTACCGTTTCTGTCGACATGGCGCGCTACATCCGGCCCCACTCTTGTTGGTTTCCTGTGTAGCGCGCTAGTTCTTGGAGGCAGTCGGTTGCTTACTGTGATACAGGCAAGACAGTGAAATAAAAGTGATAAGTGTGAATAAAGTGAGTTTCATTGAAGCAACCCTTACACTTGTAGACAGGAGTGGAGCTCTTTTAAATACACTAGGAAAAACGCCCTGTTCAATACGTAGCCTAACGATCGTAGTTAGATAATTATGACAGGGTTATAATTATCTCAGTTATAACAAAAGACGATATAGAGGAGTTAACAAACAAGTTTTAGCCCCCATCGCAGCACTAAAGCTCTAATGGACGACGTAATATAGCTTTGAGAGTTTTAATGGTGCTAGTAGCAGCAAGTATACTTAATACGTTATAGCTTTAACCTTTCTGTGACACCCAAGCTTTTATAAAAGTGTTCGCCGACTCCTTTTAAAACTTATTGCTGTATAGTTATTGCAACGAATTATTTACCACTTAGGTGTTATGCAGACATAGGCTTAAAAATAGTTTGTCGAGAGTTTAGTAACACGAGAAACTAAAGGTGTCAAACAACTCCTCTATCTAGGTTTAACCTGTAATAAAGGGCTTAACTAAAGCTTATTGTGTTAGGCAGTACCCTTTTAAAAACGTTCTTATGGTGTTGGTGTCAAACAACGCAAGTATGGGTCGTTTTTATCACTAACCTCACTTTTGTAAAGTTCGCCATTGTTTTGGTAGGTAACCTAACAATTAATATTATTTCGAGTTATTCAACATTTGACTACAATATACAAAATTTCTTACATTATTTGAAGCGTTCCATGAATGCCACTTAATTTTACACACCACTGCTTAGGAAACAGGAAAGAATAAAAATATTAGCTTGAGGTACCTATTTTATTATCATAACTTTTCTTTTATATTTTTAATAAATCCTAGGCGCGTTAAAATTGAGATGAGAAACATTTACCGTGAAATCATAAATGCAAACTGTGGGCCTCTTTCGTGGTTATAAGTGAGTTAGAGCATGCTCTAACTCAGTTGCACAGGTATGCGTTAACACTTTTATACTCAAATGGAACTGATATACGAGTCTTATATAGGTTTTTTAACGCTTTAGTGTTAGTTGGGTGGTAACCAACACGCACAGTAGGAACAAGCGATGATATATGTTCTTCTCCTTCCCACCTAAGCGCTCGCCTACCGAAAATCGGACCGAGGCGACGCACTCCATCTCTCTCAAGATCTCAGACGCTAAACCGCGCGCTGCGTACACACAGCCCTGCAGGTTTATCCGCTTTAGCCAGAATCGGGATTGAACAAAAACCTTCGCCCCGGGGCCCGTGAACACTGATTGGTGCACCAAAGACTCTTAACCAGTGCTTCAGACCAGAAACAGCCAGCAACGCCGTCGAAGCCGACACGTGTTCCGAGAGAAGGTAGGTGAGCCTTGATTCCCATTTCTTAAGCAGTGCATTGTTGCCCTTCTTATAGAAGAGTACCACCATACCTCTGCTCCATGCCTGTAGCATTTTCCCCTCGAGTATGACGGAATTGGACAGTTTCTGAAGGGTCGTGAAGACCGGTTTTCCATCCGCATACGGGCTGACGTCCGGGATGTCTTTGGTATGGTTCCCTATCCATTAGCATACAATTTTAAGACCTAATATTATATAACTTGGCATACTTTTATTTCTCCTAGTTATATTTTCGCAAAACTCTATTTACGCATATCAGCTTACGCATATTTTTTTAAGCATAATTTCTCTTAATAATTAAGCATAACATTCCACAGCATAAATTTATTAACGCATAATAATATTTAAACATAATTTTTAAGGGCATAACTTATAAGCATATTTAATTAACTCCTAAAATGTTAGACACTTACACACAATATTGTTTTAATGAAAGTTGTAGTCACTTTACATTTCAGGTAGAACAAATTATTTTATTTTTATTTTTCAACGAACATAAACATGCATGCCGCAACCATGTAGCATGTAAACAAGCATACACCATGCATGCAGCATGCAAGCAAGCATGCAAACTGCAGCAGGCATAGTTTCTGTCGCTCAACAAACAAGCATACATCATGCATGCAAGCAAGCATGCAGGTGCAGCATGCAAGCAAGCATGAATCATGCAAGCAACATGCAGCAGGCATGGTTTCTGTCACGGCTCCAGCCCCGCGGGGTTCCGGCGGCCCCACGCGATCTTATCGTCGCAGATGTGTTTTACGCTCACTACCGCAGCTGCGGCGGCGACCGTTAAAACATCTGCTCCTCAGCTCGCGAGCCGCCCCGCGCCTCCATGCCTACGCGATTCTAAATTACAATCTAGGGGTAGGGCAGACAAGACTACATGGAATTGGTTTTGCAGCAATTCGTTTCTGTCACTAACTTTCATAGCACGGCATATTGAATTTTGAATACAATTTATTTGGAATACTTTAATTTTAATTCAAGGTTGAAAGGGGAATTGTTTTTGTTATTTCCATAAATTGTATGCCTAAATGCTAGTAGTCATTATGCCTAGTAATATTATGCAAATAAAATTTATGCCAAAACAAATTAGCCTTCAAGATTTATGCCAACATAAACTGTATGCAAAAAAAATATGGCAAAGTATTATTATGGCAAAAAAAATCTAAACCAAAATCGCTATGCCAAAGTATGGAAAAAGAACATTATTCAAAAAGAAGGGATCCCTAACTGTCCATAGAATGTCTCGATCTCTCTCAGAAGCTCCGAATTGGCGGATATGGTACTGCCATCGGTGGTCTTCAGCTTTGTGAGTGGCTCTACCCAATGGACAGATCTCTAGCAAAGTCCTTAGAGCCTCTATTCTCTATCGCGTCTTTAATTTTTTCAGTATTAAAGCGATGGAAGTCGCTTTTCAAAAAAAGGTACCTTTTTCTTGTATCTCCAAAACCATTAAAAATAACTTCTTGCTTCTTATACAGAAAATTTAATGTAGATAATTAACGTTAATTATCTACATTAACATTAATTATCACTATTTATTATTATTATTTTACATTAAAATTTAATGTAGATAATTAATAATAGATACTTTCAACTGTAGGATCAATAGTTTAGGTGATAGAGGATATCTAAAATTGATTAAATCAAATTTTTCATAAATCATACAAAGACGAATGGTAATTTCCGACCCAGAAGCCGACGAGTTGAGACCTATCGTATTTTTTGTCATCTAAAGTAGAGCAAGAACATCTATTTTTTTTTTTTCGATTTTGATGGATAACGCATAAATATATGACCTTGAATTTGTCTTCAGCAGACGAAATCTTGAAAAGTTATTTTACATCCATTATTACAGGAATGCCGGTCGTGTTTGAGCTCATTAGAATCGTTTGGTATTATGCATAATTTTTAACAAGGATTTGATGATGAAGAGCACAAACCTGGAAAGTGGACAAACGTGTTCATCGCCATTTCTTACCCAAAGTCGGACAGGATTGAGACCTATCGTATTTTTCGTCATTTGAAATAGAGCATATACAGAGTTGATACGACAGAGGGGCATTAAATTAAACTACGTATACATTCAGTCAAAATAGTATCGGGAATGGATGATTTGTTTATGGTTCCAAATTCAAACTTTTGATTTTTTTTCAAACAACTGTTTTCCATTTTGGCGCGGAGTTTGAGTTGCATCTGTTATTTATATTAAATACAGTGCTGGTTTTAGTAATATCATGTATAGTGTGTATTGCGAATTTCATAATGGACAAAAATATCGAACAAAGAGTTTGTCTTAAATTTTGCATCGCCAATGGAATTTCGTGTTCGGAGTCACTGAAAATGTTACAGAAGGCTTACGGTGAATCGACTTTATCAAAAACTCGTGCTTATGAGTGGTTCAAAGCGTTCAAAAGCGGTCGAGATGTGATGGAAGATTTGCCTCGCTCTGGTAGGCCGTCAACGTCTGCAACTGAAGTTAACATCGCAAAAGTGAAGGAAATAGTGACTGAAAATCCCCATTCAACTCTGAGAGAGATAGCCGCCGAACTTTCTGTATCTCACGAGTCGATCCGTACCATTTTAACTAATCATTTGGGTATGAAACATGTTGCTGCTTGGCTAGTCCCAAAAGATCTGAATTTTCTCCAAAAACTCAATCGCATGAAAGTCGCTGAGGACATGCTTGAACGAGTCAGTTCGGACCCAACATTCATGAAACGCATTGGTACTGGTGACGAGACGTGGGTTTACGAGTTTGACATGCAAACTAGTCAACAAGCTTCGGAGTGGCGCCTTCCAACTGAACCGAAACCGAAAAAACCACACCAAAGTCGATCAAAAGTCAAAGTCATGTCGACTGTTTTCTTTGACTATCGCGGTGTTGTGCACTCTGAATTCTTACCGGAAGGTTCCACGGTAAATAAAGAATATTATTTGAGCGTTATGCGGCGTTTAAGAGAGCAAATTCGACGAAAAAGGCCAGATTTGTGGAAAGAAAATTCTTGGATTTTGCACCACGACAATGCGCCTTCGCACAAGGCTATCATTGTGAACGAATTTTTAACCAAACACTCAACAAATACCATCCAGCAACCACCATATTCACTAGATATGGCTCCTGCTGACTTTTTTCTTTTTCCTAAACTCAAATTACCACTTCGTGGCACCCGTTTTCAATCGATAGAAGACATAAAGGAGAATTCGCGGCGAGAACTGAACTCAATTCCGGAAGCAGCGTTTAAAAAATGTTTTGATGAATGGATTATTCGCTGGCGCAAGTGTATCGTTTCTAAAGGAGCATACTTTGAAGGTGATAAAATAAATTTGGATGAATAACAGACATTTTGTGTATTATTGATCTTTTCCCGGTACTTTCTTGACAGAGTAGTACTATACTGTAAGTTCAGTATTAATTCGATATGGTACAAAAACAAAAAGCGTCATAAATGAGAAAATATTTTTTTAAACAAACTAAATAGCTTGCAAATCCGAATAAAACGCAACCACCCTTTGTAAAAAAATGACACTGACCTTAGATACCGCTAGGTAACAAAGCGGCAACGTCGCGCGCGCGCCGGAGCTTGGTGTGCGGTATCTCGTGTGCTCGGCGGGGGCCGGGGCGGGGTGGCGGCCGGCGACTTAGGCCTCCGCTCGCACTGGCTTTTATGTTAGGTAACGTTTCGAAGTACGCGCACAAAAACAAACACACTGAATTTTTAAACTTTCGATGTGTCCTCCATTCACATTGATGCACAAATTATACCGACGGAGAATATTGTTATTTATTTTTCTAATTAGATCACTGTTCGTCGCTAATCACTTTAATTTGTGAAAAGCTAACATAATCCTATTTTTTAACTCATCAATTGTATTTACCGCGGAGCTCGAGCATCTCGAGATCAGTGCTCCGCATGAGTCCGCTCAAGAGATCTGGAGTAGGATCCATTCAGCAATCACCGATGCGGGTAAGCGCGTCCTTGGCACTTCTCGTGGTGGCCGCACCATAGAAAAGGAGACGTGGTGGTGGGATGACGGGGTGCAGGAGGCGACTCGGAAGAAGAAGGTTTTATTTAAATAGTGGCAAGGGTCCAACTCTCCGGATGACAGAGAGGCATATGGAGCGGCTAAGCGCGCTTGCAAAAAAGCTGTAGCCAGAGCCCGCAGCAAAAGTCTGGCGCCCTTGTACGACAAGCTGGAAACTGCGGAGGGGCAGAAGCTTATTTTTAAGCTGGCGCGTGCCCGGGAGAAAGCTGCACGGGACATTAGCAAATGTCTCTGTGTAAGGGACGCCCAGGGTAAGCTGCTCTACGATGCCCCCTCTGTTAAGGAGAGATGGTGTACATACTTCGCGGAGCTGTCTAACAAACAGCATCCCCATAACCTTCCTCCCGAACCGCCTCCTAACCTTGGACTTATTTCCCCTATTTCCCCCGACGAAACCCGCATTGCTCTTCGCCACATGAAGAACCGGAAAGCGGTCGGGCCTGACAATGTGCCAATTGAGGTGTGGAAGGCGATGGGCCCACATGGCGTGGACCTTCTGACGGATCTTTTTAACCGCATCCTGATCACCAGAGAAATGCCGAACCAGTGGCGATTTAGCCTGATTATCCCTGTATACAAAGGCAAAGGTAGCGTACAGGATTGTAGTAGCTACCGCGGTATTAAGATCATGTGCCACACCATGAAGCTCTTCGAGCGCATCATTGACACACGGCTCCGTAGCGAGTGTACTGTCTCTGAGTGTCAATATGGCTTCCGGGCGGGTAACAGCACCATGGACGCAGTATTCGCCTTACGGAATCTGGCTGAGGCTTACAGAGAGAGAAGGAGAGCTTTGCATATGGCTTTTTTAGACCTGCAGAAGGCCTTCGACTGTATACCTCGGCAGTCCATCTGGTGGGCACTGCGCTTCAAAGGCGTTCCCGAGGCCTATATTGACATTATCAGAGACATGTACCGCGATTCCGTGTCCTCTGTCCAGACCGCTGTTGGCGAATCGAATGGCTTCCCAATATCTGTTGGCGTGCACCAAGGCTCGGCTCTTAGCCCGTTCTTGTTTAACGTAGTGCTCGATGTAGTTACGGCAAACATCCAAGATAAGCCCCCATGGCTAATAATGTATGCCGATGACATCGCCCTCGTTAACCAGAACAAAGCCCATCTTGAGCGCAAAGTCAACATTTGGAAGGACACGCTTGAAAACGGTGGTCTGAGACTAAATGTGGCGAAGACTGAGTACATGTCCTGTGGCGGCACGGATTCAAATAGGTTCATCCGAATAGGTTCGGACCTGATCAGAAAGTCCGATACGTTCAGGTACCTTGGATCCGTGCTGCACGAGTCTGGCAACGTGGACGACGATGTCCAAGCTGGTATAGGCGCGACTTGGGCGAAGTGGCGCGAGGTAACGGGCGTTGTATGCGACCGCAAAATGCCTCCTAAGCTCAAGGGGCAGATATATAAATGCATCATACGGCCTGTCCTACTGTACGGCGGTGAATGTTGGCCAGCACTAAGCAGACACACCCAGGAGCTTCGCGTCACGGAGATGAAGATGCTGAGGTGGATGAGTGGCGTAACGGGATCCGATCGCATACGCAACTCTTTCATCAGAGGTAGTCTTGGTGTCCGTGACGTGGGGGAAAAACTGCAAGAGTGTCGTCTGCGATGGTATGGCCACATCATGCGCCGCCCTATGGAGTACGTTGGTCGGGGATGCATGAATATGGCTGTTCTTGGGGCTAGGTCCCGTGGTCGCCCTCGCAAGCGCTGGTTGGACGTCGTTAAGTCCGACATGAGAGCCAATGGCCTAACTGAGAAGGATGTTCAAGATCGGGCAAAGTGGAGGAAGCTAAGTAGGAAGGCGGACCCTGGCAATAGCCGGGATTAACGCCAGGTAGAAGAAGAAGAAGAAGAAGAATTGTATTTACCTCTGAGGCATACACTTCACCCTTAATGTACCCCCACAAAAAGAAATCCATGGGAGTGAGGTCCGGAGATACTAATACTAAATAATAATAATCCCAAGTTACGTGTCCTATCACCATAAAAACAGTCAATCACAAAAAAAAACACTAATACTAATTAATAATAATCCCAAGTTACGTGTCCTCTCACAATAAAAGAAAGACATACTGTCTTATACTTATTTAGTGTCCTATCACAATAACAAAATACATCACAATTGATTGCGCGCAAATTCCACAAACCGTACGTTCCGAAAAGACAGCGTCGGCGCACTGAATAGAGGCCCCACTTACCGATCGCAAAAAACAAGGATGCAACAAACTGACCTATTTCTGTTTCTTTCAAACGCGCTACGTGTGTCGCTTTCGTAGTGAAAGTGCAAGTGTGTGTGTATTGATTGCTTCCTTCTTTGCATTGCCAATTTTTTAGTGAATGTCCTTCGACATGCGTCAGAGCGGCAACAACGCATCGTAGATTTATCGTTGTTAGGTGCATGACCTATGCTTAGACGATAATCAGCTGTTAGAAAAGATACATCGTATTCAAACGGTGCAAAAACTTTAAAAATCATTTGCGACTAAACTACTGCTCGTATTTAATTTATTTTTGGTACAGAGCTTGAAAATGGTACCTAGTATAGGCAGTTTAAAGGAAAGCCCCTCTGTCATATCAACGTTGATATATCACCTTCATGATAAAGATTGAGCTCATAAATCTGTCATATGACATTTCCATTCATGTTACATCTTTGTTGACATATATATACATTTACATATTTGTCGGCTTTTTTAAACGTGATAATTTTGTTGTTTTGTGTCAAATTTGTCGCATTGTCGTTATATTAAACAGGGCCCAGACAATATAGGATGTTTTGATGATATAGTACTTTGACTTTGAAATAATTATATGCTAACAATTTCAGACGAAAAAAAAAGGTGCATTGTAGGAGCCAGATTCCAAAGAGGAAAATGTAAATATTGCTACTGCAATGTCGGTGGCATATTGATATGTAATAAAAGAGCTGATTGCGATGAACCATGGTGGTATCTTGTACATGGTACCACCAAATATGAACCTCAAACACCGTACAGACCGCCAGTACCGACCACACCAAAATTAACCACCACAACAAAATTAACCACTGTACATGTGAATTCCACGAAACATACAAATTCCTCGAACCCTGCAACTTTCCCGAAACATACAAATTTGACAACAAGTACAAATTCCACAAAAAAAAATAAAAAAAAGAAACCATTAAATTCTACGAAAATAACAACGACCACAATAAAACCAGGTAAGTTTTTTTATCAAGAAACATTTATCCATTAAAAGAGTTCGCTATTTCTTTTGAGCTTAAACATCAAAATGTTAGAAATACAATTCGTAAATAAGTTAAAGGTGTGCCCATGTGGTAAAATTTTTTTTTTACTATTAATAGGCACGCGTTTGACCACTATCTCACCTGTTGGTAATCGATGATGTGGTCGAAGATGTAGCACGCCTGCCTAGAAGTAACCTGTTCACTCTTGACTTAAAGACTCCCAGGTTATAGCTATCAGGAAACACAGACTCCGCAGGGGATTCCACTCCTTGGCCGTACGCACTATGAATGTGTCCCCAAAACGTTTTGTGCGTGTGGGTGAGATGTCCACCATGTATCGGTGGCGCATCGCCGTTCGTCTTGTAGTGCGATGATGGAACGGGCTTGGCGGAATTAACTTCTGCAATTCCCTCGTTCATTTCCCAAAATGCAACCGGTAGAAAACCGCCAGGCTAGCAACTCGTCGTCGATGCTCAAGACTTTGTAGCCTCGTCGTGACGAGCCTATCATTGCCGATGGTCCTCTTGGCTCAATTGACTCAAAGGCATCTTGCAGATCCATTCTAAAGATGAGAGCAGTACTCCATACACAATCGAACTTGCGCTTGATAGAGTTTGAGCAGCTGTTCCGGCGTGAAGTACCGTCTTACCTTTGCTAGGATCTCCAACTTCTTTGCAGCTTTTGCCTCTATAAAAGGGTCAAAATTGAGCTCAATTTGGTCGGTTATCGGCACGGTTGCACCTCGGAAATATGGAGCTGGGTGGAATTGGCTCCTTTGGCGGAAAATAGACACTCTCGGGTCTTAGCAGCATTGAACTTGACAAGATTGGTATTGACCCATTCAGAGACAGCCTGTAAGGACACGTTCAAGCGCTCAACGATAGCCTCCCGGAGAGACCGGATCTGCGACCCACTAGCTCGTGTGTCGGATACGTATCTCTCAGCAACAGTGCTGTCGTCTGCATACTCAAAGGTACCGGGTTTAATAAATAAAAACAAATAAGATTAACCTGATACGATAACTACACACATCCTTAGTATTCTTAATCTTAGAATTCTTATTATATACCCCAAGATGGTAACAGGATCCAGACTCAATTACTGAAATTACGAATACATTCAGGCACAAGGGAAAATGTTTTTGCTTCATTGTGGCTTTGAGTCAATTGGTATGCGAAGTCGGTGCAAAATATGAAAAATTCGCGAACCTTTGTTATGTTATGTCAATAAGTCATTGGTTTTTGTAATAATTGTTCTCTCGCAATAATATTATATACAATACTAGTTGACCTGCGCAACTTCGTTTTCATTACAATTTTCATTACTGCTCCGCTCCTGAAGGTCTTAGCGTGATGATATATAGCCTATAGCCTTCCTCGATAAATGAGCTATCTAACACTGAAAGATTTTTTCAAATCCGACCAGCAGTTCCTGAGATTAGCGCGTTCAAGTAAACAAACAAACAAACTCTTCAGCTTTATATATTAGTATAGATATAGATTAGTATAGATGTAAAAACAACTTTTTCGTATTTGCAGTAACTTCCCTCTACCTTAGAAATGGTGAAAGAAAATGTATTGAAGGAAACAATTACAAAAAAGATTCTTGCAACTTCTGCTCATGTGTAAACGGAAAAGAAATTTGTACAAGCAACTTTTGCTCCGTAAAAGACTTTGGTATGTATTCGTCACTTAAAATAAAATCCTTGTGTCACTGGGTAGTAACCCATCCCTTGTTCAACTTTACGATAATTGGCACTTTGGCAGATATAAGTATACTGTGGTTCCCTGGATGAGGTCCTTCAGTTTGAAACAGAGTTATGCTCTTGTGAATAGTTGAAAAAGGACATTAGGGAAAATCTGGTGGTAGTGAAACATGGCTTGAAACGAAAACAATAAATCAGCCTGCTTACATCAGGCGTCATCATAATAGCCGAAAGACGTCCACTGCTGGACACAGGCCTCCCCATAGGGGTGCATAATCGGCACGCTTGGCAGGCGAGTTGGCGATCGCAGTGTAAGGTGTGGCGTTTCACAGAGAACGCTGCTGCTCATTTTCTGGTGATTACCTTAGTCGCCTCTTACGACACTCACGGGAAGTGATGGGATGGTGTTATTCTTTTACGGCACCTTACGGCACCGGCCAACACCATACGGCAGTAGGCGTGGTAAAGTATAAAAGTAGTAATTCCTGGAATGTTTCTTGGTTGTAATTTATATACAGATCCTGATAATAATATGGTCCAACTTCCCGAAGATATAGGGAATGCTCCAGAGTTTTCGCTAGAAGCTATTGGTAACGATGAAATTAAACTAAGTGATATAGATACTGAAGTCATGTCTGATGAAAAAAGTGGACAACAATATCGACGTAAGCAATTTTTTATTTTGTTAAAAATGTGCTTTCCCACTACTGTTTATTAACGGTTTTTTTCCTACCCTACCTACCCTACCTACCCTACCTACCCTACCTACCCTACCTACCCTACCTACCCTACCTACCCTACCTACCCTACCTACCCTACCTACCCTACCTACCCTACCTACCCTACCTACCCTACCTACCCTACCTACCCTACCTACCCTACCTACCCTACCTACCCTACCTACCCTACCTACCCTACCTACCCTACCTACCCTACCTACCCTACCTACCCTACCTACCCTACCTACCCTACCTACCCTACCTACCCTACCTACCCTACCTACCCTACCTACCCTACCTACCCTACCTACCCTACCTACCCTACCTACCCTACCTACCCTACCCTACCTACCCTACCCTACCTACCCTACCCTACCTACCCTACCCTACCTACCCTACCCTACCTACCCTACCCTACCTACCCTACCCTACCTACCCTACCCTACCCTACCCTACCTACCCTACCCTACCCTACCTACCCAACCCTTCCTACCCAACCCTACCCTACCCAACCCTACCTACCCTACCCAACCCTACCTACCCTACCCTACCTACCCTACCCTACCTACCCTACCCTACCTACCCTACCCTACCCTACCTACCCTACCCTACCTACCCTACCCTACCTACCCTACCTACCCTACCCTACCCACCCTACCTACCCTACCTACCCTACCCTACCTACCCTACCCTACCTACCCTACCCTACCTACCCTACCCTACCTACCCTACCCTACCTACCCTACCTACCCTACCCTACCTACCCTACCCTACCCACCCTACCCTACCCTACCTACCCAACCCTACCTACCCTACCCTACCTACCCTACCCTACCTACCCTACCCTACCTACCCTACCCTACCCTACCTACCCTACCCTACCTACCCTACCCTACCTACCCTACCTACCCTACCCTACCCACCCTACCCTACCTACCCTACCTACCCTACCTACCCTACCTACCCTACCCTACCTACCCTACCCTACCTACCCTACCCTACCTACCCTACCCTACCTACCCTACCCTACCTACCCTACCTACCCTACCCTACCTACCCTACCCTACCCACCCTACCCTACCCTACCTACCCAACCCTACCTACCCTACCCAACCCTACCTACCCTACCCTACCTACCCTACCCTACCTACCCTACCCTACCTACCCTACCCTACCTACCCTACCCTACCTACCCTACCCTACCTACCCTACCCTACCTACCCTACCCTACCTACCCTACCCTACCTACCCTACCCTACCTACCCTACCCTACCTACCCTACCTACCCTACCTACCCTACCCAACCCTAAAAAAATAAAAAAAAATTGATAGTAGCCGGTTCTCAGACCTACTGAATATGCACACAAAATTTCATAAGAATCGGTCAAGCCGTTTCGGGGGAGTACGGTAACTAAAACTGTGACATGGAAATTTTATATATAAGATTATACTTTTAAAATAATAGCATCATTTAGATATCGCAACTTGTTCTGCTGGCTTATCGTATTACTTTAGGATATTTATAATTTTTTCAGTTGCGCCTGCTAAATGTCTCCCAGATTATGAACTTTATAGAATAGATTGGTGTAACTGGTGCTACTGCAACGACTATTACCAACGAGTCTGTTCGGATTTTCCGTGTGACGATCATGGTAAGGTAACTTATTCCCAGTTTTATCTTTTCTATCACCATCTGACACATACATGAATTCCTATAAATTACTGCACTGCGCATCTTATCAGTGTATTGATTTTTTGGTTTCTAGCCCAAAGGAGTCTAACGGGTCCCTATTACTAAGACTGAAGCGTCTGTCTGCCTCATTGTCCACCTACCGCTTTCAGCTAGGGCTGTATTTTTTTGTTTTTAATCGTAGGTAAACAGAAGTCTCAGAATACGTACAGTCTGTGACCAACATTATCTGACCCACTTGACTATTATACGCTAATAGTCAAGTGGGTTAGCTAATGTTGGTCACATACTGTACCATTCGGTTGCTTTACTAATATTATTTAAAAAAATATAACGTGTTCTTTCTTTCAGGTGGAAGACCACATCCATGTAATTATTAGTTTTCATTTTATTGTTTTGCCTTCGCTTCGATTTTATAAAAGTATAAATAGATGAACAGATGGCCTGACACGAATATTTTGACGTATAGTAACGTTCATCATCATATCAGCCGAAAGATGTCCACAGCTGGACATAGGCCTCCCCAAAGAAAGGGGTTTGCCATAATCGCCACGCTTGGCAGGCGGGTTAGCGATCGCAGTATATGGTGTTGAGTTTAACAGAGAACGCTGAGACCCTAAGTCGCCTCTTACGACACCCACAGGAACTGATGGGATGGTATTATAGTAACGTTAATGTAAGTGAATTTAGAATGTGAAAAATTACAACCCTATAGTATTTTGATTTAATAATATGGGGGATATACACAATTTATATCACTCAAAAATATGAATTTAGTATCTTATTCCAATAAATATTGTCTGTGAAACGAGTATTCTTATTATTATTCTCGTATGTTGATTTTCTTTACTTATTTGAATATACCTAAATTTTACATTTTTCTATAAAATATATAAAAAAATAACATTAGAAAATATAAAAATGGTAGCTTACCGGTATCGGGAACAAGCTACCGGCGGTGGTCAGGGCTCACGAGAGAAGAACCTCCTGACAGTGCGAGCCGTGTCAGAAGTACCGCTTTCTGAATCAAGCTGCTCCTTTTTTTTTTTTTTTTTTTTAAGGATGGGAAATCATCAAATGACTCCTCCCGCTCTGGGTGAAGCAAGAGGGAGTGTCAGACTCTTACTGACTAAAACCCATCCGTGTTCCTCCTGGAGCCCTTTGCGTTCCAAGGCTACGGCACCTCTTTCGAACAGATTCCGGAGCCCCAGCAGGCACCTGCCCAAGCGGGCCCCGTCTTCCACGCTGACATCTCTTTGAGGCGCGCTGGGATCGCAGCGCGCCGCCGACCCGGGCCTAGTTCTGATCAGACGGCGAGCCACCCACTGCTCGCCGTCCGCAGGCCCGCGCCTACGGCGGCCGGGAATCGTCCTGCGACTCCCGACGCCTGGGGCGTCTTCTTCTGTTGCGGCGACTGAGACGTGAGGTTTCCCTCTCTCTCACACGTTCGGCCTCCTCCTTTACTAGCATTACTGCTTCGCAGAAGGAGGTGATCGCTTCCCATGCCTCCTCGCTCCGGACCAAAGATTGAACCAAGGCCGGTCGCGAGAGGTCGCCGCCGCCGATCGCCTCGATGAGGACCCGGCGGTGCTCCGCCCAAGCATGGCAGACCTCCACCGTATGCTCCACCGTGTCCTCCGGGCAACCCTCGCAGTGATGACACCCGGGCGCGTCCTCCCGCCGAATCCGAAACAGGTATCTCCCGAAACAACCGTGTCCGGTGAGTACCTGTGTCAGGCGGAAGGTGAGGACGCCGTGGCGCCGCTCCAGCCACTCCTCAAAGAGGGGACTTATCACCTGGATTGTTGCGTGCCCACCGCTGGGTTGCGACAGTCGCTGTCTCCATACCGCCATGAGATCCTGCCGGAGCTCCGTCCGCCTTGCTGCGATTTGCCGCGGCAGAGGTGTCTCGCCCCGGCGTTGCGCCTCCACGCGCCACTCGTAAATGTGCGCGAGGGCTCTCGCCTCCAGATCCCATGGCGGCAGTCCGGCAAGGAGGCTCGCCGCCTCGCCAGAGACCGTGCGGTATCCCCGGGCCAGCCGGATGGCCATGACCCTCTGAGACGCGTTGAGGTAACGGGCAGGTCGCTTCCTCAAAGTAGGCGCCCAGACCGGCGCCCCATAAAGGGCCATGGACCGCACGACCCCCGCGATCAAGCTGCTCCTGCATGCTACGAACACTGGTCCTGCTCCACAGCCACTAGGGCGCACAAAATAATCTGTTAGCATATCGAAACATTGTTGGACCGGATGAAGATTGTAAGAAATCAATATTTACATTATATAGACTCAATTTATTTAGCATTGTATAATTTCATCTATTTTAACGGCACATGTGTGAGTACTGTGTAACTTAAACTTAAGCTATAGCATAGGTGCATTTTTGATTTGAATGTACCCTGGCGGTTGGGAATGTCATGCTCACTCAAAAGTCTAGCTGATGGTGGCGTATGCGTTGGATCATTGGGCTCCCTCCAAAATGTTTGAGCCGAATGGTGCTAGCGCTTGCGTCATGTTCGTGAACGGGCGCCGTCAGTTGGGACTGGTCATTTCGCAGTTGCCATGGTTTATTTAAATTATTTCTTTGAATTGTTCCTTTATTTCCGGACGCTTTTATCCTGCTCGTCTTTTACATCGTTCTCACATGTATGTATAATTTCAACTTGATGTAAACAAAACAAATGTAACAATTTATTATTTTTATAAGATTGTCCGTGAAGTTTCTTTCACGTTCTTCTCCATAGAGATCTACGCTTTGGAACGTGCGAATATCTTTTTGGATCGACTGACCTTGACAATTCAAAAGTGCCTGTAAATGGTTTATTTGAAATCAATATTTTTGAGTTTGAGTTTCAGTGTCCAGCTTCCAAACTCGTGGCTTTGAGGCCATTGGCCGACATGACTATCGGCACAATAATTGCGGAATCCACATCCCACATATCGACAACCTCGCGAGCCAAGTCAAGATATTTGATTTGTTTATTTTTCTCGGCTTTCACGACGTTCTCATCATGTGGGACGGTTATGTCTCCAATCATTGCATGCCTCTTGATTCGGTCCACCAACACTATATTTGGCTTCTTAGCAAGAATAGTATTAGTCCTATCAGTGGATATCCCAGTACAGTTTGATATTGCCATTATCGAGATCTGGGTCGGGCGCATACCTGTAGCGTAGCACCTCCGATTCCACAAGAGAGTATTTCAGAGCAAGTTGCTGATGGATAATCCTGGCTACAAGGTTATGCCTATGCAAGTATTCTCCGTTAGCTAGACGAGAACAGCCAGAGATAATGTGGCGAATTGATTCTCCCGGACGGTGACATGTCCGATATGTGTCGACCGTGCCGTCCTTCACAATAAATCTCCGGTAGTCATTCGTCATGATAACTTCGTCCATATTTGCACAGACAAACAAGGAAATATGACTGGTAGACAAAATTGTATCGGAAATCTGTGTCTCCAGTATATCCCTTCCACCCGGCAACTGCTACACGTGCACTTCAGTAAAAGCGATAGATACGCAGTCGCGCACACACTTTTTTCTCAAAACAGAACGTACTAAACAATCAACAATAAACCTTATCTCTTCATAAACACGGTGTATTTATTATGCACCGTACAACTTACCCACATAAAAACAGCGCCCGCTACCGTTGTTCTGTGCAAAACCAATTTATTTTTCATAAACGCTAGTGATTGACTAAAGCGGAAATTTATCGAATCTTCCATTTATTATAGTACAAAAAAATAAAATATGGCATGTCCAGAAAATATTATAAACACTCCACCGATTATTGACCTAAAATTGAATTAACTTAATTTACGAAAGTAGGTTACGTATTTCTCTACTACGCTGTAAAATAATTAAATTAAGTAAAACGTTCTTGTAACCGAGTAAAAACAGATAAAAATTGAAAAATAAACTATTATAGCAAGATTTCTTTCGTCAATCGACACTTTTGCCGCAAAAAGCAGCGGCCGTAATACGCGATGAATGCGAATACTAAAGTATCGTTGTGTATTTTTACATTGCTTGTTCAGACACTTAGTGATTAACTTAAGTAGTGGTAGGGAACATAATCTAAATAAATTAACAAATACTTAATTATCATACACTAATTAACACGAAATTATGTACAAACGCGTATATTAACAAAATAAATCATTGGGCATCAAAAAAATAATCCACATCGCTGTCAATGGCAAAAGTTCCCAGAACACTGGCAGCATTGCCGCGTTGAATCGCAATGCTGATTCTTTGGCCGAAAAAAAGCCCAGCCCTCTAATCACGTGAACAGTCGACAAGTTGTTTGCTAATGTCCCGAAAGACTCGATGCGCACTCGGACCCCATGGGCCTAGTGTTTCAACGCCAAACGGCTCAAATATGTAACTTCCAATTAAGTTGTTATATTTGCGCCGTTTGAGGTTTTCTGCACCTGCAGCAGCCGCCCCAGCACAGCCCGCCGTGCTAAGAAGATGGGATGGCGCAAGGGTGTCGACACATGTTGCATCCCACACCAAAGGCCTACCCACCTTCCAAGGCATTATGGTCATCCCATCTGGCCTTTTCCCATCGTAAAGTGCCAAGCCGTTGGGTTCTAAAACAGCTGGCACCCCGGCGGTGACAAGGGCCCGACGGATAATGTCATTAATGCTGGCGTGCCGTGCTAACCGACCAGCGCTCCTACTGCAGGACAGGCCATGGTGTCCGAGGCGGTCGACTGCTTCACCGCATTGACACCGATGTGGAGCTCCGCTAGGAGCACCCAAACGCAGACACGTAGCGATCCGGAAAGTACTGTCACTCAGCAAAGTACCTATGTTAGGTGACGGTAGTGCCTGTAGCCAAAGACCCGACTCCCATTCACCCACAGCCAGCAGGCGGGCACGCTCCGCAGTATTGGTGGTCGTATTTATGAGGTTATTCCGTACCAATCTGCAGAGCGGCTCGTCCCATTGTCTTTGGGAGAACGGGTTATCGGGCAATGCCGTATTCGGGCAAGCCACTTTCCAGGCGTTCACTGCATCGGTCAAACAAGGCACTTCACAGTTAACCAATGATGGAGTTAATATCCTTTTGGTTAACTTTTCAGTGCTGTTGACCGATGACAGGAACGCCGGTAGGCTTACACTAGAAATTTTGCGGATGCCGAGCCCACCAAAGCGAATTGGTAGTGTGGCTTGCAGCCACGCTCGGTCATCTAGAGCCACATTTAAGATAGATGTCAGTGTGTCTTGAATGATTTGATCGATTTTGTCCAAAAGATGTGATTGCTTCCATAAAGGTGAAGAGCGGAGAAAATACATAAAATTTGGCCCAAAACAACAATATCTAATGAGGGTGAAAGCCGAATGTAAATTAATTTTGCTAAGTCTTTCCGAAATATCGTTAAAAAGATTAATTTTGTCGTCAATGAATGAAGAAAAACTGTCTTCCAATATAGGTGAACCTAGGAGGTGAAGTGAACTCTTGTCTAAAATTTTGATATCTGGGGCTATTGAGTTGAATTTCTGTAGAGTCATTTGTTTGTCGGTATTGTCATTAAGGAAAATTTCACATTTGGAGTGGTTGAGGTCAAGGCCGATGGATTGGAACTGTTTCTTCAGGAATTGGAAATCTTTCAAAACTGTGTCCACGTCACCCCCTAAAGTTCCATCATCTAAATACCAGACGTTAAATTTTGAATTTAGTTTTTGGATAATGGGATGAATAGCCAAGCTGAAAATGACTGGCCCGAGGGGGTCACCTTGTTGGCAGCCAACTGCAGATTCCAAAACATTGTCCTTGTATAATAATTTTGAAGGGTACCTGTAGCATTGCCACAAAAAGCCGTAAATTTCCGGTAATTCTTTTTTAGCTTCCGCCAACAAAGTGTCCCTGTTAATGGAATTAAAGGCGTTTTTAACGTCAACCTTGAGGATGACCTCACTCTTATCTGAATTTAAAAACGTTGAAAAGGCATGTACGGCAGCCTCGCAGCCCCCTCTAGATCCAAAGCCAAGCTGTAGGGGCTGAAATTTCTGTATTAGTGATTCACTATATAATTTACAGCAAATTTTGGCTGCCATACGCCTGTAGGTGCATCCGACGGCAATGGGACGAATGCCGCCGTCCTTCTTGCGCAGGGCACATAGGTTAGCCCCGTACAAGATATTGACGACAGCAACGTTCACACCGCCGGACAGCATTAAAGTGACGAGAGCCGACAGCTCCTTCAAAAGCGACTCACCAGCTTCCCCGGCGCCTGGACTTAAGAGGTCCTTTAAATGCTGAGGAGTAAGGCCGTCGAGGCCGCCGGCGGAACCACTTCTGAAGGAGCTCACGGCTGCCATCAATTGGGGAGCTGAAATTTGGAAGAAAGAAGAATCCGGATTGGGGGTATCAGGGAAGGTGAGGTCATCCGCTGGCGCTGGGTGTTTACTCTCCAAAACTGAAATAGTATCTGGAGAGTAAGGCGCCACCACATCACTACTAAACAACAGCCTGGCCGCTCCCCTAATGTCACCTTCACTTAATTTTGATTCCACAAGTGAACACACATCTTTCTGGGGAACAATGTTGAAAGCTGGTAATTTTGAATCTAAAACGAAGGCCGAACTGTTACAATTGTCTTTAATTTGGGACGTTAATGTTTTTTTTGAAGCCAAATTTTTTTGGACATGCAGAATCCTATAAGGGAAGGTGAGTAGTTCCTCCCAGGCACTTAGTGTGTTTTCCTGGGTCGCAAGACGTACGCATCGCGCTAAACTCAGTGCAACAGACCGTCTTGCACCCCGAGGAACTCTCTTCACTAAAGGTGTTGAATTTTTAAATTTAGATAGAATTGTCCAAAGTGGTTCTAAATCTGTAGTTATTTGGGAATTGGCTGGGCTTTGGGGGCACAAAGGTACACTACGTGGCTTGTGAACTTTGCCATAGTGGATCCTTAAACCCCGTTCGCCTTTAAAAAAACGTGCCTGAGAGCAATGGGGGCATCTCACCAGCTGGGTTTCAAGCGATGTAGCAGGTTGACTGCTACAGGTTCCGACATCGCTACAGCCGGCATTAAACATAAAAATTTGATTAAACTTACCAAATAAACAAAGACATCATGAAATAAAGTATTACAAAAACAACACAACACAAGAAATAACTAAAACTACACTTATAATAACAAATAGGTAGCACTTTTTCACAATATAATAGATGACACTGCCAAAAATTGACGGCTTTGACGCAGTCGCCCTCGGAGCCTGGGGCGCTGCGCGCATGCAGAACAGCCAAAGAGGAAGTAAAATGCTGGGAAGTCTTCCCAGCCAGGAAGACATATACTTTATTTAATATCGTAAATGAATTATCAGCACAAGTCTAATCGATTTCTCTCGATGTCTAATCGATTTATTCGTATATTGAGTGATAGATTACGAAAACATTATTTTATTTTTGATTTAAGAGACGTGAGCTCATTAAGTACTTATGTCTATTTTTTACTTTTTGTAAATTACACTGTAGTTGTCAACTGCTGGACACTCTCCAACCGAACGCAATTTTTCGTTTTTTTTTTTTTTTCAATTTTTCGAACGTAGTGGTTAAGGAGCAATATATTTATTGCAAAATTAGTACAGTCGCTGTGATATTTGAAAACAAGAATAACATAGTAAAAGCAAGACATATTTTACGATTTGTTGTTTTTCATGATTTTGATATGATAAGTGATTCCATTATTTACAAAGTGTTGGGTTAGGCTTCGGTTTTAACAAGACACCACTGAATAACACGGAATTGTTATAATTTGTCACGATCGTGGTCGAAAGCGCACTAGCTCAAGGTGGCCATTTGCCTATGTTATGCTTAACGTGAGCATGTCGCTCGGACACTGACACGCCCCCTTGCCACTTCTCCTGTTTTTTTTATATTTCTATGCTACGGACGCTAGTTGATCTACGTCGGGCCCATGTAGGGCCCGGAAAAAGCGTCCGTGAAGCTCCTTACGCTGCTATACCGCCCTGCGATCGTTAGTGTCAAGCACCGCAGGTTTGCGCCAGTTCTCATTTGCCAAGGAGAGCGGTGTGAGTCCCTTGTCCACCGCCACTACATCTCGATGCATACCCACGTCGACAGCTAGGAAATATTCCCTGGAACTGCATATCTCACGATTGTGGAGAGTCTTAGTATTTAAAAAGCCCCGACCTCCACACTTTCGCGGGATATACAGTCGCATCTACAACGCTACGCACCTTCCTGATGTCCTGTATAAGGCAATGGAGGACAGTCCTTCGCTATCCAGGATGTTGAAATATCCAGAGGAATAGCGAACCGGTAAGGCTCGAGCGGGGTATATTTCAGGGCGATAGTTTTAGTCCGCCTTGGTTTTGTCTAGCCTTGGCCTATCGTACCTCCTTTACCTGGATGATCTGAAACTCTTTGCCCCAACTAATCTGCAACCGATGGAGCTACTGAAGGTAACTGAAACTTTCACTAGCACCATTTGGATGGGGTTTGGTGCGGACAAATGTGCAGTCATGCATGTTAAGCGTGAAGAGATTATGTAATCCGTAGGAACTCAACTCTCGGATCTCATAAACCTGAGATCCCGCTCTTCAACTGAAACTTACAAGTATTCGGGTATGTCGGAAGCATTGGGTATCAATGTTACTAACATGAAAGAATCGCTGAAGGAGATCTTCTTTGGCCGCTTGAAGGTATTCAATAGCCTTCTATGGGGCGGAAACAAAGTGTGCGCCTTCAACGGTTGGGTCATGCCGGTGTTGATGTACTCTTTCGGCGTACTCAAATGGACTCAAACGGAAATTGACGTCCTGATTAAGCGGGTCCGTACACTGCTTACTGCACATCGAATGCATCACCCACGATCGTCGCAGTAGTTCCCGAGATTAGCGCGTTCAAGCAAACAAACAAACTCTTCAGCTTTATATATTAATAGGAAAAAACATTTGAATAAAAATGACTATGAAATCAAATAAAAAAATACAACAAATACGCAGTACAGAACGGCAGCAACCGCAACAACATCCTGAAGACATTTTATATTGTACCCACAGAGCGCTGTATGCCTTTTGAGTATAATTAACCCACAGGGCTGCTCGTGTAGAAAGATTGGCAATATGCTTTGAATAGCGCTAACTTCACTTAGCTATGATAAAATTTTACGCTACGTTACTATACGTTAAAAAATTTCGTGATAGGCAACTTATCTTTTTTTAAATAATGTATTTTAACAATTTTCAGCGGAAGGAAATAAATGCATTATTGGAGCCAGATATGAAAGGGGAAAATGTAAATATTGCTACTGCAATTTCCGTAACATTATGATATGTAAAACAATAAAAGATTGCAATGAACCGTGGTGGTACTTAGAATATGGGACCACCAAATGGCGCCCCCAAACTTTACCTCCTAACAACAAGCAGGTTGCTGCAAACTGGCAACTTTCCCTGCCGGGAACAACCATCCGAAGCAGAAAACTAACTACGAAACAACCAACTACCACGATGAGACCAAATACCACCGAAAACTCAAGTAAGAATTTATGAGTAAACATTTACTAATTGTACAATACTACGTATACATTAACTCAAACAATAATTATTACTCGTTTTAAGGGGTTTACCACACGTCCTGTTCCAACAACGATTTAGGTATGTACAATTCGTCGCTAACTATCTGAAACACCTTCTAAACACATGAAATCACAAGTAAATAGATGACTTCTAGGCTAGTGTGATCCATGGTCTAACATATGATCGCTTTCCATCAGGTAAGATTGTGGTGAAACAAAAAATATCCTTATGTTATTGAATGTCGACCGACCAGGGCCTCAAGTCTGCTATTACAATAGTGTCAGAATGGTCTATCATTGATTTCATAATCGTTGATTTTGACAAGTTTGGTAATCTACTAATTTAAAAGCGTCATTATGACTTTCCAATGGTCAACCACTGACACTACATTGATAGAAATGGCATTGAATGGTAATCTCGTACATAATTACAAATGAATAAATCATATGTAAAAATATATCTAAAAGAATTCTGGCATAACTTAATGTTCAAAAGTAGTAGTTTTTCGAAAATCATTTCTACTTACGGGTTCATAATAATGCGAAAATGTTTTTTTATCACGATTCTATTACGAGACCATTGACCGACCAATAATCGACCATAATGAATTAGCAGATTACGAACCTTTAGCAAAATGACAATGGGATCGTGTTGGAATGACGAATTTATAAAAATAGTAGACTTGGGGCCCTCACGAAAACGTGTCAAGGCCGATGGGTCTTCAAACTCATTCGGAAATGCTCGTGAGGCAAACGTAGCAGATAAGGATGATTCAGATACAATTAAACCGTTGAATCACTGAAATTTAGAAAGCTGTCAATTATAACGCCAATGTTAGTTTGAAACAATACATTTACAAAATACGTCACTCTAAATATGTAGAAGTAACAATAATTAAGAACTATGTTTAGTTTTTAGGCAGATTACGATCACTATGGTAAATACAAACATCTTGCAGTTGAAAGTTAAAAATCTGACAGGTTATCAGTTGTAGTGGTCAGATAGGCAGTGGCTCCACGTAAAATATTGGTATTTGGAAGAATCCGGTTTGACTGGAAGCTGACTCCAATATAGTTGGAGAAAGGCTAGGCAGATTATGATGACTTACTGCCTCCAGTAGACATGGTAAAACCTAAAATTATTATTTCCTTAAATGTTTTGGATATACAGATCCTGATAATAATATGATCAAACTTGCTGAGGAAATGGTGAATGATGCAGAAACTTCTTCCGAAAATATTGATAATGACGAAGACATGGGATCAAGACAAATAGATACTGAATTAACGTTTTTAAAAAAAAGAACTATAAGATTTAAGAGTAAGTTATTTATTTTTATAAATCCTTGTGAATGAAAAGCAATGATTTGAAATCAACAATTCGGGTGAATTTCTGAATCCGACATAAAACCTTCGACCTTTAAGATTAGAGACAGTGTGTTTGCTCTTTAAGATTTATCATAATTTTGATGTTGTATAATCCTGCAAGTTAATTTTATTTGCTGCCATTATATATTACTGCCTGTTTTTTAATCAACAACTTAGAAGAGGTCCAGAGGTTACAATACGAGTGTTTAACTCTATCGCGTTAACGTAATTGATCGCTTATGAAAAAATGTATATAAAAAGGAGGAGCTTTCCGTAATTGTCACTAGAGGGCGCTTATTTCGTTTCACTACCTACCTACAAATCGACCTGGACTTTAATGCGATAATGTACGTTTAAAGTGTCGCACTAAGGCCAGTGTACATTTTAATTCACATAACTCACTCAACGTCGACAAAATGTAGGGATTCGAACGGTTGATTTTTGCATAAATTGTATTTGATCGATGCCTAGCGCATGATGTATATTACTTTTCAGTCCCGCCGGTAAAATGCCTCCAAGGCCATGAAATGTACCAAATAGATTGGTGTAACTGGTGCTACTGCAATGAATATTCGCAACGAGTCTGTACCGATTGGGAGTGTAGCGACCACGGTAAGATACATGCGAAAGAGCATAGGAAGCAGAAACAGAAATCCAAGCGAAGGAGAATACGTGGCGCGTGAGGGAGAAATAGTTACGGCCAAGTCGCCGCAGGAGTCACTCTGAGCGTCAGGAGTCGCAAGGCGATTCATGGCCTTCGTAGACACGGGTGGCTCGCAATCCGCTGGGGATTGCGAGCCACCCGTCCCACGCCGTGAAGACCACGCCCGGATCGACGGCACGTTGTGTTCTAGGCTCACCTCAAAGAGATGTCAGAATTGTTGACGGGTCCCGCTAGATCCCGTACCTGCCAGAGTTGCGGAATCTGTTCGAAAGATTTACCGCAGCCCTGTATCGCAAAGAGCAATTGTTGGAACACGAGTGGGTTTAGTCAGAAAGAATCTGACACTCCCTTTTGCTCCGTCCAGAGATAGGAGTCATTTTATGATTTTCCATCTAAAAAATAAGCTAGACCGAATCCATCAAAATTAAGCGGTGATGCGTGAGCCTGGATTATTAAGATGGATGAGCTCAAATAAAAAACCAAGCTTTACCAAAAAAAAAAAATGATATTTGCAGACAGTATCGATATTTGCGGGCAAAATAATCTCTTCTATACATATTCATATACAGGGTGTAACAAAAACAACAAAATCATTGCACTCAGTATCAGCAACTTTCACCACACCTAAAATAACATAAAAAATTGCTGACTAAAAACAACGACAGAGTTTACTGAAGAGCTGTTTTGTTATGAAACAACTCATAAACAGCTGCTCAACCATGTCCACTGAAGCTGTGTGACTAAATCAGGATATGCAATTTTTGTTCAAAATTCGTTTCTTCTCCAACTCACACTTCTCTGCGTCTGCTGGGCATAACGTACCGTAGATCTTAAGGAGAAGAACGTGCAAGAACCTCCATGGAGACTCTTTTATGAGTGTGTACTTTTTGAACAGGGCTGAGTCTTTTTACCCCTAAAAAGTTAAATGTCTCAAAATACGTATCACTTTGTTGCTTTGCTATGCATATTATAATTAAAACTAGTTATTTATGCTTTCTTACAGGTGGTAAACCATTTCCACGTAATTATCATTTTTTCATTACAATTTAAATACCTATATTTCAATTTTTTTCAAACTCAAGTGATTATTTTTTTTTTAACAAATTGTGGCAAGGTATAAGATAAAGAAAGCGAATTCAAAAGTCTGAGATCAAATAGCAACCGGTATTTCGAGTCCAAATTAATTACCATCTTTACAAATTTAACTAATAATTTTTTTTTTAATATTTTGTAACAATTTACAGCTCAAAAAAAAAGATGCCTTATAGGGACGAAGTACGAAAGAGGCAAATGTAAATATTGCTACTGCAATCTGATTCACGAAATGGTTTGCAAAAAAAGAACGGATTGTAACGAACCGTGGCCACCTTCCACAACAAGTTCAAGGGACAAGATAAGAGGTTTTATTCTACCTAGTAAACATAATCCACACTATATTATATTTTAAACTAGTGGCCCGCCCCGGCTTCGCTCCGGTGTGTTTTTTTTAAATTTTATTTCAAAAACAACAATTACGCCCAAAAATACAAAATAATTATTCAAATCGTTACAGTAGTTCCCAAGTTATGCGCGCACATTGCAAGTTTTCAGTGAAATTTTAGTGGTTTTTTGCCCACAGCGAAATGATTTGAAAAATGGAACCCTACCCACTACTACTACTACTTATTATGCTCTGAAAATCTTTGAATCGCTATTAACTTCGGCAGCATATGCGTTTTGAGAAGTTAACCTATCTACGCTACAGCTAAAGCTACTGAACAACTATTATTTTTTCGAGTTTAGGAATATTTTTTTAAATTATTTGAACACAACAATATTACTATTTTGTAATTTAACGTTATGTTTCGATAGTATTGCTGATAGCAAATCGTTCTGCCGCGGAAAAACAACCATTAAAATTTCACGGTGAATAGCGTCTCATCGGAAAAACGGATATGGATGAAATTTGGCACAGGGTTAGACCATGTCCTAGAATAGAGCATTATTCCCAAGAATATATTCCCATGGAATAATTTTGATAATTCACGAGGACGAAGCCGCTGGCAGAAGCTAGTTATTTATAAATTTAGACTAAAATAATAAATATGATATGTAAGCAAAGGAAGTAGGCGCTAGATAAACTTGCAATAAAGTACATTTAGTTTTTCTTAATATCCATTCCTAGTTACCCGAACAATAAATTATGAACTGTTTTTCATTCCTAGAGAACGTATAAGTTCACGAGTTCACGATAGAAGTCGATTTTGGGTTGTTTTTAGTTTTAATTTCTGTTTTTGAAATTAATAAAGTCAATACATACATGTGGGATAACCGTTATTGCACATTTATTTAGCTACCTAGCAAAGGCCAAAACGAATTAAAAAAAATAAACCTTTGATTAATATGCGATTTTTTAATGAGAACCGGTGTCTAGAAGCTCCTTTATTTTTTATTTAGTAATTTGATCATAGTTTTTAAATCGACTTGCGTCGGAATTTATGCCGGAACTATTTATTTAGATATTGTTTTACTCTCGAGCCGTAATATTATTAGGTCTCGTTAACAGACCTCAACAACAATGAGAAAGGTTTTTTTTTAACACAGACATTTTGATGAAGTGGTCGCCGCGGCAACTGGTGCAAGCATATTCTGAAAATTTTTGGTCGCCTCGTAATTCCTTCGAAATGCAAATCTGTCTCTCTCTCTCTCTAAATTTAGGAGGTGCATTGAGAACAGCCTCTTGACACTGAGATTAACCTTCGATGATTAACAAGCAGACCCAGAGAGAAAAATAATACTGTGTGCTACGGCCGCTGTAAGTGCAAAATCTCAAATGGGGTAAATGTAACAACCTGTCAGTTCTATCTTTGAGTCATATGGGGTTGTAACATTAGGCCCATGGGGCCTGAGTGGTCATGGACGTCAGCAAACAAATAATCGACTTTTCACGTAGGTAATTAGAGAGCTGGGCGTTTTTCAGCCAAAAAATCAGCACCGCCAGTTGGTGACAATACTACCAGAGCTCGTTTTTTGATGCTCAATGATTTCCCCCTCTATCCTTTTTATACGTTCTTGGAATTAATTATAATTATAGTACGTTCTGTAGCATGATCTGCTACAAGACGTTTTGAGGTTAGGCACGTATTTTCGGAGTACTATTAAAAAAAAAGAAAATGTGACGTCTGAGTTTTGTTCTGTTTTTTACCTTTGGTATTTACGATATGCATGCAACTATTTAAATTATGCATGTTCTATTTTTTTAATTTTTTAATACATGCGGCATATTCTAAAAAAAGTGTTCTATTCACTTTTTTCTTCTATCTTTGTCTTATATTAACTAAGGAATAAATTGTTTTTAAAGTAGTGAAGACTTTTATTTTGCTACAGTTTTTTATAACTCCATTAGTCATAGAATCGTTTATTTAACAAATCATTAGATTTGGAGCAAACGGTCTGTGTCTGACGGACACACCGTCATACGAGTGATCCTATAATGGTTTTGTTTTTCACTTAGACTTACGGAGCACTAAAAATTGTAATAAAATCGAAGCTTTAATTTTTGGGGACTGTTGGAACAGTCTGGCATAAATACCTAAACAAGTAAATTTTAAAGTATAAGCCTCCTGCGTGGACAGTCGGACAAAAACTAATCATTTTGAAACAAAGCAACACAGAAAATATCATTAAAAATCACTGATAATGTTTTTTTTTCTAAAACTAGTTCTTGTCAAAAAATTTGCTTTAAGAATTTTGACCACATTTATTTCAGGTAAGTTATACGCGGTGTCATTTAAGTTATGTTACAATGGCAGCCCACTTCATCTATCCATGACTACTGCACATTCATTAAAAAAATATATATTTATGGACGCCATTATCATGACGCATAACTTAGTTTGAAACATCGAGGAGCGAGCGCAAGTACGATCGTTGTGTTCCAATGATGGCGCGGAATGCAATGGCGACATTATTTTGATACGTAAACATTATTAACAGGGTTTTCCATAATTCTAATGCATTAATGATTTTTAGTGTTATTTTTAACTACATTCTGCCAGCGGCTTCGCCCGCGTGATCCCTAGGGAACATACTCCCGGGACAATAAGTAGGCCGGTCCTGCACTAAATTGCATTTAAATCGGTTCAGTAGTTTTGGCGTGAAAGCACAACATACAGACAGAGCTACTTTCGCATTTATAATATTAGTAAGGATCTTGACTTGACTTGACTGAGGAGCTCGTGGCTAGATAATAACAGCCGCACGGGTCAATCTTTAAGGTTAAGCTACGCTTGCCAAGGTTGGTCTGTGGATGGGTGACCATCTTAATATACCGAGTTTCCTCCGTGCCTCGGAAAGCACGTTAAGCCGTTGGTCCCGGCTGTCATTTGTAGATCTTTGGCAGTCGTTACGGATTGTCAGAAGCCAGTAAATCTGACTCCAGTCTTGCCAAGAAGTACCGTGTTACCCAGTTAAGGGGTTGTGGAGGTCTGGTAGGCAGCCGCTCCACGTAAAACACAGGTATTCAGCTGAATCCGGTTTGACTGGAAGCCGACCCCAATATAGTTGGGAAAAGGCTAGGCAGATGATGATGATGAGTAAGGATCTTAATGATAATCGGGTATATTAAGTGACTCGCCTTTGTAAAACGACTAAAATGGCAGCGGGTATAAAAGATAAAAATACTTAATTGCCCAAAAAAGCTAGCTGATTCTTTGGCCGAAAAACGGTCAGCTCTCTCTGGTCACGTGAATTGTCGATCAACTGCTTGGCGATATCCTAAAAACTAGGTGGGCACTCGGATCCCGTGGTTCTGTTTATTTATTTATTGTAGCATTGTCTTTAAAGCTAGTGGAAGATTTTTCAGTCGATACAGCGACTTGCGGTCGCTGTATCGACTGAAAAATGGTTCCGGTAACTTTTCAGCTGACACTCTTGGCCTGTTTTTGCCAGTCAAAACAAGTGTCGACACACATTTTTTTTAACTTTGGAACCAAACGGAATGACTGTTGTGGTACAGTTAAGTCTTTTAGCTTTCTCAATAACTGCAACCAGAATTGATCTGAGCAGCTCTTAATCAATTTAAAATCCCGGTTGAGCTCCTCGATCGCATCAGATAAGTTATCAACACCAACACCTGCCTGACCATAGAACTGTAGATCATCAGCATAGTGATGATACGCACACTGAAGCTCAGCAGTTATAACATTAATTTCAAAATGGAGAACAAAAGAGGAGACAAAATACCGCCTTGAGTGACGCCAGCTGCAAGGTGACACCACCCGAATGAAGAGTCTCTAGCAAGAACTGACTGCTGACGCCTTCGAAGATTACAGGAAAACTATTCCAGCACTCCGGGAGAGATCATAAGATATAAAAGGATAGACAAGATAGACAAGAGGACTTCGTGACTGATGGTAATAAATGCATTGGAGAAGTCGATTAACACTAAAGTCTAGTGTCTTCCATTCGCCGCCGTAAATCGTCAGTCACTTTAAGGAGAGCTGTTACGGTATTGTGCCCGGGCCGCATGTAAGCAGAAACCACCAACTGAGTTTTGAATGTGGCTTCTCGTTGGTTATTCACTCCCATAGTAGACTTTGTCTATAAAATCCACCAATTGAATTTCAAACAAATAATCAGCGCGATCGATATTTTATTATGGGTGAGCGGTGGGGAGGTCGGGAATTGGGACACTCTGACTCGAATAGGTTAGGATAGAAGTGGAGGGGAAGTTTGTAAATCAACATTTATTTAAAAAATAGGAGAACCTAGGACATGAAAGTATTTAATTCCCAATTGTTGGTATGTGGAGTTTTTCATATTTCTAGATTGGATTGTGTGTAAAAAGTACTAGAAAGGTAAATTACACATTTAGAGGGCTTCCAGCCTTTGGACTTGAACAGCTGTTTATGTAAAACAATCAAGTAAGTTTTTATCAATTAATGTTTACTTGCAAAAATCTTCAAAAAGAGTTTTATGTACGTATGGTTTTCCCGCAAGTATATATAATTATATATATATACAGACCTCTTGGCCGATTTTGGTGGCCTGTCTCAAACGAACATAATTAAGGTGTGGAAGGGAGACGAGAGTTATGCAAGACGCATAACACTATCCCGTTTTCACAGCTTAATCATGATTAAGCTGTGAAAAAGGGATTAACGATTACGGGCGACAACGATTCAAGTGTGCACAATGACGTATTACTGAAGTGTTGGTTGGAGCATCCCAGCTCTAAAAAACTCAATATATGTACGCGGCTATTGCAGAATAAGATTTCATTTTTGTTGCCATTTTAAAGTGCCGATGAAGCATCTTTTGTTTATTTGTTGGGTATATACTACTCTGTCAAGAAAGTACCGGGAAAAGATCAATAATACACAAAATGTCTGTTATTCATCCAAATTTATTTTATCACCTTCAAAGTATGCTCCTTTAGAAACGATACACTTGCGCCAACGAATAATCCATTCATCAAAACATTTTTTAAACGCTGCTTCCGGAATTGAGTTCAGTTCTCGCCGCGAATTCTCCTTTATGTCTTCTATCGATTGAAAACGGGTGCCACGAAGTGGTAATTTGAGTTTAGGAAAAAGAAAAAAGTCAGCAGGAGCCATATCTGGTGAATATGGTGGTTGCTGGATGGTATTTGTTGAGTGTTTGGTTAAAAATTCGTTCACAATGATAGCCTTGTGCGAAGGCGCATTGTCGTGGTGCAAAATCCAAGAATTTTTGAAATCTTCCATCACATCTCGACCGCTTTTGAACGCTTTGAACCACTCATAAGCACGAGTTTTTGATAAAGTCGATTCACCGTAAGCCTTCTGTAACATTTTCAGTGACTCCGAACACGAAATTCCATTGGCGATGCAAAATTTAAGACGAACTCTTTGTTCGATATTTTTGTCCATTATGAAATTCGCAATACACACTATATATGATATTACTAAAACCAGCACTGTATTTAATATAAATAACAGATGCAACTCAAACTCCGCGCCAAAATGGAAAACAGTTCTGCCAATCTAACAACTACAAAAAAACAAAAATTTGAATTTGGAACCATAAACAAATCATCCATTCCCGATACTTTTTTGACTGAATGTATGTATTATAATTTGCCGGTGAAAATTATAGAAGCCTTTTACAATAAGTAAAATCTTAGACAAAATTATTTTAAAGATCTAAAAATACCATCTAATAATCTAAAGGCAGTCGTAAAAAATTTCACCGTGTATACTTATACTTGTACTTGTACTTGTACTTGTACTTGTACTTGTACTTGTACTTGTACTTATACCTATTAAGTGTGATGAGCTGTCATGTCAATAGATGTAGGGAATGACAACTCGATCCTCGAGGCTACTGCCATCCACTGTCCTGGCCAAACTTTGAAGCTACGTTTGCCGTAGATGTGGTGTAATTGATGTGCATCAATTAAATGCCGAATTTCCACTACACCTCGGAAAGCACGTTAAACTGTTTTTTTCCGGCTGTCATTTGAACATCTTTGACACTCGTTATGGGTAGTTAGAAGCCACAAATCTGACACCTGTCTTGCCAAGGGATACTCGTACCGTATCGCCCGATTTCCCAATCAAATTGGGCCAGTCAATCTAGTAATTTTGGATGGACTGGCCCAATTTCAATGGGGAAAGATTAGGCAGATTAAAGCGCATCCTTAAATATTTCTTGTCGATTGAAAATATTTCTTATATCAGGAAGTCTGACCATGTGGTTAAAGATAAGGAATATTGAAAGCCTTTATTCAAAAATATTGAGAGTGTTGAAATTATGGGACCAAGCAATATAAATACTCAGTTCTTGTCTGATAAAAAAAGTGCACTTCAATTTCGATGTGAGCAAAACGATTTTTTCTATTTAGTCCTTGTGAGTGTAAAATAATGTAGATTCATAAAACGTAACAGAATAAACGCAATACCTGCAAAAGAGTCCTTCCCAACTAACACTAAAGCGTTAAAAAAACCTATATAAGACTCGTATATCAGTTCCATTTGAGTATAAAAGTGTTAACGCATACCTATGTAACTGAGTTAGAGCATGCTCTAACTCACTTATAACCACGAAAGAGGCCCACAGTTTTACAGGTAAAAGTTATAGATATTAAAGCTGCACAATAGCGCTTATTCATCGTCAGCTACTACTTTAATCTGTATTACCGTTGTAAAATAGAGTTGGTAAACGCTACAGGTTGTATAAATCCAACAGTAAGGTGTCAAAAAGATCTCAAAGCTGCACAAGAGCGTTTATTCATCGTCAGCTACTACTTTAACCGGTATTACCGCGTTAGTGAGCACTCCTTCCACCTGGCGTTAATCCCGGCTATTGCCAGGGTCCGCCTTCCTACTTAGCTTCCTCCACTTTGCCCGATCTTGAACATCCTTCTCGGTCAGGCCATTGGCTCTCATGTCGGACTTGACGACGTCCAGCCAGCGCTTGCGAGGGCGACCACGGGACCTAGCCCCAAGATCAGCCATATTCATGCATCTCCGACCAACGTACTCCATAGGGCGGCGCATGATGTGGCCATACCATCGCAGACGACAATTTTGCAGTTTTTCCCCCACGTCACGGACACCAAGACTACCTCGAATGTAAGAGTTGCGTATGCGATCGGATCGCGTTACGCCACTCATCCACCACAGCATCATCATCTCCGTGACGCGAAGCTCCTGGGTGTGTCTGCTTAGTGCTGGCCAACACTCGCCCCCGTACAGTAGGACAGGCCATATGATGCATTTATATATCTGCCCCTTGAGCTTCGGAGGCATTTTGCGGTCGCATAGAACGCCCGTTACCTCGCGCCACTTCGCCCAAGCCGCGCCTATACGTGCTTGGACATCGTCGTCAACGTTGCCAGACTCGTGCAGCACGGATCCAAGGTACCTGAAGGTATCGGACTTTCTGATCAGGTCCGAACCTATTCGGATGGTGTTTGAATCCGTGCTGCCACAGGGCATGTCAACGTCAACTAAATGTGGCGAAGACTGAGTCTTCGCCACATTTAGTCTCAGACCACCGTTTTCAAGCGTGTCCTACCAAATGTTGACTTTGCGCTCACGATGGGCTTTGTTCTGGTTAACGAGCGCGATGTCATCGGCATACATCATTAGCCATGGAGGCTGATCTTGGATGTTTGCCGTAACTACATCGAGCACTACGTTAAACAAGAACGGGCTAAGAGCCAAGCCTTGGTGAACGCCAACAGATATTGGGAAGGCATTCAATTCACCAATAGCGGTCTGAACAGAGGACACGGAATCGCGGTACATGTCTCTGATAATGTCAATATAGGCCTCGGGAACGCCTCTGAAGCGCAGTGCCCACCAAATGGACTGCCGAGGTATACAGTCGAAGGTCTTCTGCAGGTCTAAAAAGGCCATATGCAAACTCTCCTTCTCTCTCTGTAAGCCTCAGCCAGATTCCGTAAGGCGAACAATGCGTCCATGGTGCTGTTACCCGCCCGGAAGCCATATTGACACTCAGAGACAGCACACTCGCTACGGAGCCGTGTGTCAATGATGCGCTCGAAGAGCTTCATGGTGTGGCACATGATCTTGATACCGCGGTAGCTACTACAATCCTGTACGCTACCTTTGCCTTTGTAAACAGGGATAATCAGGCTAAAGCGCCACTGGTTCGGCATTTCCTTGGTGATCAGGATGCGATTAAAAAGATCCGTCAGGAGGTCCACACCATGTGGGCCCATCGCCTTCCACACTTCAATTGGCACATTGTCAGGCCCGACCGCTTTCTGGTTCTTGGTGGCGAAGAGCAATGCGGGTTTCGTCGAGGGAAATAGGGGAAATAAGTCCAAGGTTAGGAGGCGGTTCGGGAGGAAGGTTATGGGGATGCTGTTTGTTAGATAGCTCCGCGAAGTATGTACACCATCTCTCCTTAACAGAGGGGGCATCGTAGAGCAGCTTACCCTGGGCGTCCCTTACACAGAGACATTTGCTAATGTCCCGTGTAGCTTTCTCCCGGGCACGCGCCAGCTTAAAAATAGGCTTTTGCCCCTCCGCAGTTTCTAGCTTGTCGTATAAGGGCGTCAGACTTTTGCTGCGGGCTCTGGCTACAGCTTTTTTGCAAGCGCGCTTAGCCGCTCCATATGCCTCCCTGTCATCCGGAGAGTTGGACCCTTGCCACTGTTCAAATAAAACCTTCTTCTTCCAAGTCGCCTCCTGCACCCCGTCATTCCACCACCACGTCTCCTTTTCTATGGTGCGGCCACCACGAGAAGTGCCAAGGACGCGCTTACCCGCATCGGTGATTGCTGAATGGATCCTACTCCAGATCTCTTGAGCGGACTCATGCGGAGCACTGATCTCGAGATGCTCGACCTCCGCGATGAAGTCCGACTGCCTAGGACCATCAAGCAACCACCACTTAGTGCGGGGTTTGCGTTTCTCTATCACTTTCTTCTTCGGTACAACCGCAAAGTCCAGGACAAGGAGGCGGTGCTGAGCCGTTAGGCTTTCGCCTGGGATGACTTTGCAGTTGGTAACCTTGCCAATGTGGCACCGTCGCATCAGCAGGTAATCTATTTGGGTTGAGTAGGCACCACTACGGTACGTAATAAGATGCTGGGGCTTCTTCTGAAAGAATATGTTCGCAATGGCTAGATCAGACACAGCGCAGGTACTGAGTATACTGACTCCCTCTGCATTTAGCTGGCTATAACCAAAACCACCGTGAACATGTCCGCACTCTCCAGCAAACTGACCTACGTGACCGTTGAGATCCCCCCAACCAAAACACCTTCGGAATTCGGAATAGCGCGTAGTACGTCCTCGAACTCATCCCAGAAGGCCTCCTTTTCAGACTCACAGCAACCAGTTTGAGGAGCATAGGCGCTGATTAGGTTCGTTACCGACCCTTCGATCAGCACCCTAACTCGCATCAACCGGTCGCTGCATCGGTTTACTTCAAGGAGTCCATCCTGAAGGACAGCACCACGGCCACTCCACCCCTGCCCGCTGGTGATCCGGCGTATACCAGCCGGTATCCCTGCCCAATGTTACGTGACTTATTTCCCTTCCAGCGCGTCTCCTGAAGGAAGGCGCACTGGACCCGACGCTTCGCAAGTACGTCCGCGAGTTCTCGGCAACGTCCGGTTAGGGAGCCAATGTACCAGGTCGCAAAGCAGAACTTCTTCTTGGGTACTATCCTCTTTAACCGTGCCCGTTCTTGACACGGTAGCCCTAGCCCACTTATCGCAGGTTTAGGGCGATGTGCCTGCGCGTCGTTATGCGGTGATGCCCTAGCCTGAGTACCCTTTCTGGACTTGTCCTTGTACATATTAATATTTTACTGAAGTTGGTTTTACGTGGGGCGACCAGCCGTCTGACCCTCACAACCCTACGAGAGGGAAACCAGGTTCGCCAGAGCCTCGTCCGTTGGACAGCAGGGTGCACCGCTAGCAGGTTAGGTTGGCTTGGGTCTATTAAGATGGTAACGGGCCCTATACACCCCAAGGAAGCGCGTTAGTGAGCACTACAGGTGGTAAAAATCGCACGCCATTTTATCTTGACGTGCGCTTTTTACCACGTGTAGAGCTGCCTGTAACCTTACTAAAATTAAATCTGTTCGTAATGGAAGTGTTATGTCATCCATTATTCAACACAGCAGAATAATATTATGGAATATTATGTTATTTAAGTATGTGAAGTGAAAAATGACTGCCCTTATGATTTCACGGTAAATGTATTCCATGTTTCTCATCTCAATTTTAACGCGCCTAGAATTTATTAAAGATTTAAAATAAAAATTATGATAATAAAATAGGTACCTCAAGCTAAACATTATTATTCATTCCTGCTTCCTGACCAGTGGTATGTAAAATTAAGTGGCATTCATTGAATGCTTCAAATAATGTAAGAAATTTTGTTTATTGTAGATCAAAACAATGGCGAACGAGGTTAGTGTTAATAACGACCCATACTTGCGTTGTTTGACACCAATACCATTAGAACGTCTGTAAAAGAGTACTTTCTAACACAAAAAGCTTTAGTTAAACCCTTCTTACAGGCTAAACCTAGATAGAGGAGTTGGTTGACACCTTTAGTTTCTCGTGTTACTAAACTCTCGATGAACTCTATTTTATAGCCTATGTCTGCGATAACAGTCAATGTGGCTTTTTAAGTGGTATAAAAGAGTTCATTGCAATAACTATAAATGTTAAAAGGTGTCGGCGAAAACTTTTATAAAGACTTGGGTGTCATAAAAAGGTTAAAGCTATAACGTATTAAGTATACTTGCTGCTACTAGCGCCATTATAACTCTCAAAGCTGTATTACGTCGTCCATTAAAGCTTTAGTGCTGCGATTGGGGCTAAACATTGTTTGTTAACTCCTCTATATCGTCTTTAGTAATAACTGAGATAATTATAACCCTGTTATAATACTTAAAGTCATAAAAAGCCTGTAACTGACACCTAAATGTTATTTGGGTTGTAGTCAACATTATAAACAAATTACTTCAGAAACAACATCGTTATCGCGAAAAATGTATCGACTACCCCATACATGCTCGGTGGACATCCCACCCACACACGTAAACGTTTTGGGAACAAATACATGGTGCGTACAGCTAAGAAGTGGAATTCCCTGCCAGAGTCTGTGTTTGCTGATAGCTACAACCTGGGAGTCTTTAAGGCAAGAGTGAGTAGGTTACACATATGGTTAGCGCAGTGCTGCGCTCCGTCATATGTGCACCGGCCCTAAGGAGCCTGTCTGTCTGACCATACGTAAGCAGAATGGTAATTCCTACTCGCATTCGCAAACTACAACAGTTATTTACAGAATATTTATTTATAGAAATAGTTATTTACAGAATAGACTAGCAGAGGTCTGCTAGTCTATTCTGTAAATAACTATTTCGATATCGAGCTTCACCTGAGTGACAAAGCTCACAAAATGACCTCTATTACACACAACATAAGGATCTACATTAACACGAATTTGATACTCACTTCAGATTTCGCTGTCGAGATACGAAAATGTTTTTACAGAACAGCACTACAGATTTCCCTACGCTTTTTGACATTGACTTGAATATGAACACTTTTAAAGTAAAAGAATTGAACTCAAGATGTTTCAGGGTATGTGTATGTACTATACACCAGACACTAATAATTATAACTAGTTTTGTGTTTTTGTTGCAGATGGTAAACCACATAAACGTAATTATTATTTTTGTTTAAAATTTATCATTATTTAAAAGTGTCACTTAATGCTCGACGTACAGTCGACAGCATGTCCTAATTTCTTTTCTTACAGTAATTTTACGCAATGCATTCTTTTCAAAACGTGTTGTTCGATGTCCGCCATCCAATAGCAAATTATTGAAAAGAAAAAAGCCAGTCGATTCTGCAGTGCGATTCTGCAAACACGTCGAAGTGAAAACTTAGGCGAAGTAAACGACAAGTGAGCTGTCAAACTGACAAGATGGAATGACAGCTCACTTGTCGTACACTCCAGCTAAATGTTCACGGTGAAGCGTCGACAGAATAGACCGGCTGTAAACCTGTCGAAGTGAAGCCTTGGGTGAAATTACCACAAAGTGAGCTGATCGATCTTATTTACATTGATTGATAGCTCACGTCATGATCACTTCACACAAGCCTTTACTTCGACATGTTTTCAGAATTTTCACTTTAACATGTTTACAGAATTGTACTACTGTACAAAAACTTTAAGGGCAGCCTATAAGATATATTACTAATATATAAAGCTGAAGAGTTTGTTTGTTTGCTTGAACGCGCTAATCTCAGGAACTACTGATCTGATTTGAAAAATGATTTCAGTGTTAGATAGCCCATTTATTGAGAAAGGCTATATATCACACTAAGACCAATAGGAGCGGAGCAGTAATGAAAATTGTGACGCAGACTAAGTTGCGCGGGTCAACTAGTATAGTTGAAAAAAAGTTAAATAATGCTTTCCAAAACATTTTCAGTAAAACAAAAAAAGTGCCTTCCGGGAGCTAAATTCAAAAGGGGCAGATGCCAATTTTGTTACTGTAGTAAAACTCGTTCAATTGTATGTTCTACAATAAAAAATTGCACCAACGCATGGTGGTCCAATATTTACGGTGCCAACGATACGTACCCTGTTTTAAGAAAAACCAAGAAGGGCCCCTCAAGCAAAAAATTAAATGGAACGTTCCGTCTGCTACTACTAGGTGCAAATATTTTTTTTTTTTATCCACGTTTACTATTTACAGATACTTACTTACAAAATTATTATACATAGGTACTTACAACGTATAACAGAACGAACGCAACACGAAGTGTTCATTGTACTCATTATTATGAGCTTTAATTTGGGAACTCAAACGAAATCGTGAAAAAAAAAACTATGAAAATTTCTTGAAATTTTATTTGAGGAATCACTTTTTTTACTATTGATAGGCACGCGTTTGACCACTATCTCACCTGATGTTAAGTGATGATGTGGTCGAAGATGGAGCACGCTTGCCTAGAAGCAACCTATTCACTCTTGACTTAAAGACTCCCAGGTTGTAGCTATCAGGAAACGCAGACTCCGGCACAGAATTCCACTCCTTAGCTGTACGCATTATGAATGTGTTCCCAAAACGTTTTGTGCATGTGGTTGAGATGTCCACCATGTACCGGTGGCGCATCGCCGTTCGTCTTAGGGTCCGATGATGGAACGGGCTTGGCGGAATTAAATTATGTAATTCCGTCGCGTAGAAAAACGACAGGTTAGCAACTCGTCGTCGATGCTCAAGACTTTGGAGTTGCGTCGCGACGAGCTTCTCATCGCCGATAATCCTCTTGGCTCGTTTCTCAATTGGCTCAAAGAAATCAAGCTGGTATCTGGCAGATCCACCCCAAAAATTAGAGCAGTATTCCATACACGATCGAACTTGCGCTTGATAGAGTTTGAGCAGCTGTTCCGGCGTGAAGTACCGTCTCACATTTGCTAGGATCCCCAACTTCTTTGCAGCCAATTGAGCTTTTGCCTCTATGAAAGGGCCAAAATTGATAGTAGACGTTAATGTAGCCCCAAGAAGCTCAAGTTGGTCGGTTATCGGCACGGTAGCACCTCGGAAAGATGGAGCTAGGTGGAATTGGCTCCTTTTGGCAGAAAAAAGACACGCTTGGGTCTTAGCAGCATTGAACTTGCAAAAGACACCAGAAACACACTCAATTACCAATATACCAACGGGATAAAAAGGGGAGGAAAAGAATGAAGTAATGCCTATGACCTTTTAGGCAAAAGAATTGGTAAAAAGTGGCCTATGAAACCTTTACCATCATTCTTAGTGTTTCAGGTTTCCGTACCCGAAGGGTAACCAACGGACCTTATTACCAAGCCTCCGCTGTCCGTCCGTCCATTTTTCTGTCAGCAGGCTGTATCTCAAGAACCATAATAGGTAGGCAGTTGATATTTTCACAGATTGTGTATTTCTATTGTTGCTATTACAAAAAATTAAGATTCAGACTAACACTCGGCCGCCCGACTAGTTGTTTAATTTACTTTTTAATTATTAGAATAGATCGGACACTTAATAATTACGATAACATTTTAAAAAGTTATTATATTTACTTTGGTTTTATTCCCCGGCGCCATTATTTTCAATTTAAAACAAAACACTCTCAGCGCTTGATCTAAATCTTGAATAAAGCGCTGTGTGACACGAGCAACATCGACACTGATAGTCAATAAACTGACTGACTGAGACTGAATTTAGACTGAGATCCCAGAGCCGTTAAACCTCTCTTATCTTCTCACTAAGCTAATAAGTGGGATAGAAACTATTCTATCCCACATATTTGAGTGATTACATACTGTCACTAGATAGTATGTACTTTTAACATACGTATGTATTGCCTGCTAGCTTGGGACGCAGGCAATATTTATTAAAGGTATTTCAGTAGTCAAGGAGAAAGTTTTCCTTCCTTCCGGCTGGCAGCTCTGGGTATTAGTCCATTTGGTATTTATTGGCAACAGATAAACATATTATATTCATCTGCCTAGCCTTTTCCCAACTAAATTGGGGTCGGCTTCCAGTCAAACCGGATTCAGCTGAATACCAGTGTTTTACGTGGAGCGGCTGCCTAGCAGACCTCCACAACCCATTAACTGGGTAACACGGTACATCTTGGCAAGACTGGAGTCAGATTTAGTGGCTTCTGACAATCCATAACGACTGCCAAAGATCTACAAATGACAGCCGGGACCTATGGCTTAACGTGCTTTCCGAGGAAACTCATTATGTTGAGATGGTCACCCATCCACAGACCGACCTTGGCAATCGTTGCTTAACCTTCAAGACTGACCTGTGCGGCTGTTATTATTTAGCCACGAGCTCCTCATATATCAAATGTAATTATAACCTCAAAATCCGAAAGCATTTTGGATTTTTACAATTCTGAAAAGTGTTCGTGATTTTAATTTAGTTTCAGTCATATACTACTCTGTCAAGAAAGTACCGGGAAAAGATCAATAATACACAAAATGTCTGTTATTCATCCAAATTAATTTTATCACCTTCAAAGTATGCTCCTTTAGAAACGATGCACTTGCGCCAACGAATAATCCATTCATCAAAACATTTTTTAAACGCTGCTTCCGGAATTGAGTTCAGTTCTCGCCGCGAATTCTCCTTTATGTCTTCTATCGATTGAAAACGGGTGCCACGAAGTGGTAATTTGAATTTAGGCAAAAGAAAAAAGTCAGCAGGAGCCATATCTGGTGAATATGGTGGTTGCTGGATGGTATTTGTTGAGTGTTTGGTTAAAAATTCGTTCACAATGACAGCCTTGTGCGAAGGCGCATTGTCGTGGTGCAAAATCCAAGAATTTTCTTTCCACAAATCTGGCCTTTTTCGTCGAATTTGCTCTCTTAAACGCCGCATAACGCTCAAATAATATTCTTTATTTACCGTTAGACCTTCCGGTAAGAATTCAGAGTGCACAACACCACGATAGTCAAAGAAAACAGTCAACATGACTTTGACTTTTGATCGACTTTGGCGTGGTTTTTTCGTTTTCGGTTCAGTTGGAAGGCGCCACTCCGAAGCTTGTTGACTAGTTTGCATGTCAAACTCGTAAACCCACGTCTCGTCACCAGTAACAATGCGTTTCATGAATGTTGGGTCCGAACTGACTCGTTCTAGCATGTCCTCAGCGACTTTCATGCGATTGAGTTTTTGGAGAAAATTCAGATCTTTTGGGACTAGCCGAGCAGCAACATGTTTCATACCCAAATGATTAGTTAAAATGGTACGGATCGACTCGTGAGATACAGAAAGTTCGGCGGCCATCTCTCTCAGAGTTGAATGGGGATTTTCAGTCACTATTTCCTCCTTCACTTTTGCGATGTTAACTTCAGTTGCAGACGTTGACGGCCTACCAGAGCGAGGCAAATCTTCCATCACATCTCGACCGCTTTTAAACGCTTTGAACCACTCATAAGCACGAGTTTTTGATAAAGTCGATTCACCGTAAGCCAGTAACATTTTCAGTGACTCCGAACACGAAATTCCATTGGCGATGCAAAATTTAAGACAAACTCTTTGTTCGATATTTTTGTCCATTATGAAATTCGCAATACACACTATATATGATATTACTAAAACCAGCACTGTATTTAATATAAATAACAGATGCAACTCAAACTCCGCGCCAAAATGGAAAACAGTTGTGCCAATCTAACAACTACAAAAAAAACAAAAATTTGAATTTGGAACCATAAACAAATCATCCATTCCCGATACTTTTTTGACTGAATGTATATGTACTATTTAAAACACAGAAAATAAATTCTTTTAATCTTAATAAATCTTAATATTAATAAATCTTAATAAATCTTCTTAGTCGAATGATGTATAGACCTTTCTTTTCACATAATGTTCTTTCTTTTTTTCTATTATACTTTGGCATAACGATTTTGGTATATTTTTTTGCCATAATTACACTTTGCCATATTGTTTTTCGCATAAAGTTTATGTTGGCATAATTATCTTTAATGCTTATTTGTTTTGGCACAAATTAAAGTTGCATAATATTACTAGGCATAATGACTATTACCATAATAACATTTAGGCATTAAAATTACAGAAATAACGGAAACAATTCCATTTTTAACCTTGAATTAGTTAAAGTATTGTCTTCAAAATTCAATATGTTGTGCTATAAAGTTAGTGACAGAAACGAATCGCTGCAAAACCGACTCCACGTAGTCTTGTCTGCCCTACCCCTAGAGTGTAATGTTGAATGAATGTGTGCTGCGGTGGTGAGCGTAAAACACATCTGCGACGTGTTCGAGTTCCATTCTTCCGAACTAATATTATAAATACTGCGAAAGTAACTCTGGCAATCTGTGTTTTAACTCTTCACGTCTTAACGGCTCAACAGGATTGGATAAAAATTAGTACAGTCTGTGACCATCATTATCTAACCCACTTGACTATAATTCGCTAATAGTCAAGTGGATTAGATAATGTTATTCACAGACCACGGGAAGACCATGTACAGTCAACAAAGCTAATTGGTATGCAGGCAGTTAACTTGCAACTACTTTTAAACAATGTTGTGAGTGTGTTGACGAGACAAATGTTGTACACCACACTCGTAAGTATGTCGTAACCTTCAAAAGTTATAGCGCACACATTGTTGACTGTACAAAAATCATGGAAAAAGGAATCCCGAGTGTCTGTTCCCTTGGGCTTATTTTTGATTATCACGCAGGCGAAGCCTCTGGCGAAAGCTAGTTCTTTATAAATGCACTTCTATCTTCGTTCAAACTATCTTTATTTTTACTATTGCTAGATACACGAGCAATATGATGAGCTGATGGTAAGCGATGATGTGATCGAAAATGGAGCAGGCTTGCCTAGAAGTAACCTGTTCACTGTTGACTTAAAGACTCCCAGGTTGTAGTTATCAGGAAACACAGAATCCGGCAGGGAATTCCACTCCTTAGCTGTACCAAAAAGTCTTGTGCGTGTGGGTGAGCTGTCCACCATGTACATATCATTCCCGTTTAACAAATATTTGTTTGAAAATATATGTTTATGTTAGTGGCACAGCACTAATTTCTACAAATTCTTAATTCTATCCCAAGTAAATGCCTCAAATCTTTTCTCTTATTCGTTAACAGAATCTGATCACAACTTAAGAAACAATGAAGGACAATGCGTTGAGGGAAGTTTGCACAAAGTAGATTCTTGCAACTACTGCATATGTTTCAACGGAAACGAATTGTGTTCCAACAAACGTTGCCCTGTTAATGAATTAGGTAAGTTTTATTCGTATATTTAATATGTTAGGAAGGCTTGAAGGAACAATCTTCAAACTTTTCTAAATAAACGCACACAAAACAAAAAATCGACATCAATGCATAAAGTTCTTCCATTACATACTGGCTGAGTGGCTGACAGCCAACGCACAGCCGTTCGACGCACGGTCGTAGAATGAAATTTGGCATGAGGTAGGGGAAGTGTGGATGAGCACCAAGAGAGGATTTCCCGAAATTCCTACGGGAACGAGAAACAACGAGACTATCGCTTACGAAGTCGCAGGCAAAAATCTAAAATTTTATAATGTAACTACGTATCTTCTGCTTGCAACTTCGTACGCGCATATCCCGTATTTCCCTTTCCCGTAACAATTTGGGGAAATTCTCTCTTAGTGCTTCTGTACACTTCCCAAGGAACCTACATGTCAAATTTCAGCTTTCTACGATTAGTAGTTTTAGCTGTGTGTTGTTTGTCAGACACTCACTCACACCCGTATTCACAAACAATACTTTTCTCAATAAAGCAGCAACGCTATGCGAAGTAAGGCATTTCTCACTGCGTTGCATATGGCAAGCCTTTCAATTCATAAACAATATTCAAACGACCCTTAACTAAGCAAACGCACAGCGTTGATTAGAGCTCTGTGATTGATTCGTTTGTGTTGCGTAGTTCACTTCGCTGCTTGACTTTAATTTCTAGGTCTTCATTTATCAGTGGCAAGAGTATAAAAAGTACCACATCTTTGGAAAACCTGTCGCATCGTCTAAATTTATCCGAACTGTAATAATCAAAAGGATTTTGGAAATACGGTATTACTTTTCTGGTATTTATTGTGCTTCTCTCATTTATATAATTATCAAATTCTTGTTCACTACTATAATCCATTTTAAAAGGACGCTATTAAAATGGAAAATTATCACAAACAGTAACATCCAACCCCGAAAAATATTTCTCGTAATACTTATTAGACCACAGAGAATCGAGAGACACTAGCTATGCGTTGCTTAAAACAGCTAGCATGCCACCTTAGCTGTGCGTTCATTCCAAGGGACGCATAGTGCTAGCCGCCACTCAAGTATTTTCTATGAATAAGTTTTAGGAGCCCTGTGCACTCGCGCGCACTGTGAGACCACATAGTAACGTTTGTGAATGCAGGTGTTACTCACTCAGTAACGGAAGAATTTTATAAATTAGGATTGGGTGACAAATGAAGCGTTAAACCTGATGATAGTGGTCAAATCAGTAGTTGCGCAGGACGACACACTTCACAGAAACTTGAAGCAGCATGATGTTTTTTTTATTGTCATATAAAAGTTCTTCAGAGAAATGTGGACATGAATAACAAGGCCATGGGATGCCAAAACTAAATCAGTTTTTTTTACGAAAGTTCATAAGATAAATACTTTTTATCTTAGTCATGCTAACACAAATAGTTACAGCTAAATAAAGAGAATAGTGTTAATATTTTTTGTGATTTGTATTCGTATACTGACCATGTTAATAAAATAGCTTATCTTTCTGAAGATATACTGAATGATCCAAAGTCTTCATCTCCTGTGATATCAAAAAATACTGAGAGCGATGAAAACATGAAAAGTTATGGAGATACAGAACTCATTCCTGATGAAAAGGCTAAACGGATACGATTTCGGCGTAAGTATTATTATAATTTACTAGCTGACCCGCGCAACTTCGTTTTCGTCACATTTTTCATACATAATCCGCTCCTATTGGCCGTAGCGTGATGTTATATAACCTATAGCCTTCCTCGATAAATGGGCTATCCAACACTAAAATATTTTTTACGGTTCCGTGCCCAAAGGGTAACCCTATTCTCCGCTGTCCGTTCGTCCGTCAGTCTGTCAGCGGGCTGTACCTCAAGAACCGTAGTTATGATCAAGGATTAAAGTTTAAATTGGTCATTATAAGCACTTCTGTACAAACCTAAAATAATTCAAAAATAATAATCTAATAGACGATACAATTCACAAGTTACTTAGTTTTCACTTCTATCGGCAGTTTTCAAAGACTGCCCCGCATGTTTTTGTTTTGTCGGCAAATTTTGTAAAACTTGTCTTTTGAAAAAAATATCCGTTATTTTTATTGATGGTAGTAAAATTTATTTATTATTTGGTACAAGAACAGCAGTTGCGAGAAATATAATGCGAGAAACAAAAATTAAAATATTAGTTCTGGTATGCATGCCTATTATACTCGTAGGTATACACAGCTTACACCATTATGTACAACAAATTATTAGTGTCTCAAATAAACTAAAATTAGTACCTAAGGTAAAATATTAAAACATAAACATACAAATCAAAACACAAACAAATAAAAAAGTATATAAAAAATGTATATGAAAGATTGATTATAATTACTATTAATAACTGTTCGCCATGGAAGTGTACAAAGTTACAGTTCGTCCGAGACTGCAAATCCTTTGTTAACATTTTTATCTAAGGAAGATGTCTTTTGGATAGCGCACACCGCCAAAAACCCAGCAAACCAAATTAAAATCCGACATAGCCTCAGGGCCCCAAGTCTGCTATTTTTTATGAATTCGTCATTCCAACACGATCCCATTATCATTTTCCTAAACGTTCGTAATCTGCTAATTTATAATGGTCGATTATTGGTCGGTCAATGGTCTCGTTATAGAATCGTGGTAGAAGAGATGATTTTCGAAAATCTACTACTAAATTTGAACATTAAGTTATGCCAGATTTCTTTTATATATATTTTTACTTTTTATTTATTCATGTGTCATTATGTACGAGATTACCATTCTATGCCATTTCTTTCAATGGTGTGTCAGTGGTTGACCATTGGAAAGTCATAATGACGCTTTTATATTAGTAGATTACCAAACTTTTCAAAACCAACGATTATGAAATCAATGATAGACCATTCTAATACTGTTGTAATAACAGACTTGAGGCCCAGCTGTTCTCCAAAGTGACTATGTTAACAAAAAATAGGAACAAACGTCCACGTGAGGATAACTCGCCTCAAAGCGAGACACGATTGACTTCGTCAAGTTTACAAGAAAAACTAATTAAAAAAAAATGTGTTTTTATGTAAATTAACACTAAGTTTCGGAAAAAAAGTACACATACGAGTATATACACAGTATAATATAGTGGTATAGCTCACTAGCACTTTGCCCGTGACTTCGTTTTTGCGAATTTAGTTGGTACTCCACTAATTTCATCCGACTTACTTATTTATAGACTAAACGTAGGGCAGTTCGTTCAAACCGCAATATTTTTCTTACTTAGAGTTTGTATACCCATCGTAACTTTTAAACGAAAGGTCCAATTTGAATAATTTAAAGTGTAATTTACATATATATAACCAACTTCGATTATTAAACCATTTAAATAGATTAATATCATGATACGAGTACTAAAATCACCACTATTCCATTTCACCCAGGTTTTAGTTAAATAATTTGAACAAAAAGCGGTCATTGTGTCTTAACCATTATGGTTAGGTATACACTTGCGGATTTTTTGCGAGGTTGGTCTATGGATGAGGAGGGCTAACAAGGCCACTTTAGAAGAATTGTATATTTTTTTATTTAGCCTGTACTGTCCCACTGCTGGGTAAAGGCCTCCCCCAAATCCTTGCAACTATTCTTTTCCCACGCAATCTCGTACCAGCCCTCGCGGTACGCGTCCAGCTCGTCTTGCCACCCCAGTCTAGGCCGGCTTCAGCGGCGCCGTCCATCTTTGGAATTATTCGAATTATATTAGAATCATAATCAACAATCTGTCATCCTAAAGGACATTGTAAAAAATGGCCTATGAACCAACACGCATGAAATATTTACTATAATTACTAGTTCTTTTAATAATATACATTACTTATATTTTAATAGAACGGACACTTTTTATTTTCGAAAACATTTTTAAAAGTATTCACCTTCGTCCTTAGCTTCCGTCATAATCCTCGGTGATAGTTCTATTATTTTTTGGTTCAATTTGAGGTTTTTAATAGGCAAAGGTATTATAGCTCATACAGCCAAGCCTTTGTAACAGCACTCTTAATAGGAGTTTGACACAGACAAGCGTCAGTATTCTCAACACTTGATTACGATAATGATTTTTAGTTACAAACAGTCCGCTATGATGTCGCGGAACCATAATAAACCTTATAAAAAAATTCGATTGAAAGCGCTGTTTGAAACGGGCAATAATATCGACACTGACAGTTGACGAATTGACAGATGATAACATTTGACATTTGGTAGTAATGTCACTTGGCGGGTATGTACTACATATATTATGCTATACCTACTTTATAATCACACAAAAATGAAAAAGTAAATCCTTAATAAAACCCTTGCATGTTCTTAAGACTCCCGACTCCTAGAGTTCAATGTCAAGAAGCGCGCATGTCGTACTTACCTACATTCAGTAATAAATGCTAAGTTATTGCTACATACCGAATGTTTTTATTGACGAAATTATAACCTCAAAATCCGAAAGTGTTTTAATTTTTTTCAGAATTCTCAAAAGTGTCCGTTGTTTTAATTTAGGTTTAATCGAATATATACATTATCTAAAACCCAAAGAGTAAATACACCTCCCTGTTGGATCTTAGGCGAGCTATGTATGTACGACGAGCAATGTCCTTTTCATCTTTATAGCTAACGCATTATGTTCAAGGTTGATTGGGAAAATTTGACAGTGACGGGTAACGCGATTTGCTTTCTCATTCTGCTAAAGAAGCATTTTTAGGCCCTTTAGTATGATCACCTGACGTACCGAGACTCCTGGTGGCGCCAAGCACGCTAGCCGCTGTTATTTGTACATATTTGAAACGTCGTTACGGATAGACGGAAGCCAGAAAATCTGACACCAGTATTGCCAAGGGGTACCGTGTTACCCCAATACTGGGTTGTGAGGATCAGATATCGGTAAAATGACCCCATTTTACCCGTTTTTTGTGTTTCAATTCACCCGAATTGAAACACATGGTTGAATAGAAACAAAACTTTGAATGGTATTTTCACTTGAATGCCACATTATTGGTTTCTAAAAATAATCAATCTTTTAAAACTAATATTGATTTAAAAATTGGGTCCTTAAATGCTACGAACAGAATTTTAATAAGATGAAAATCCCCTTAAAACTTTTGTTTCTATTCACCCCTGCTTTTCTATTCACCCCGTTTTACGGTAGGCAGTTGGTCCATGCCAAATACTCAGCTGCGTTCAGTTAGACTGGAACCCGACCCCATTAAAGTTAAGCGGATAAAGAGTGACTGTGGTAACCTGCTAGTATTTGAGGGCCAGATTGAGTAGGGAATATGCATGCGATTTTTTATTTGCAAAATGAAATACCTATTAGGTCTATGGTCTGTTTTTTAATCCCGGAAACTAAATTGACAAGTGCAAATTTCAAAACGGACTAAAATGCTCTTGTGGTCTGTGTCAGATTTCCATTTGTTGTTTTCAGTTCTCTGGGATTTAAAAACAGACTATAGAAAACAATCATGAAATTACTTTTTAAATACCTTCATCAGCGATGAAGTTATAAAGCTTCAAAGATTACAATTAGAAAGAGAAATCCGATATGAACTTTGACGCAAAGTCCATGATGCCTATACAGCTGCCATATAAAACAGCGTTTTCGCAAGAGACATGTTATATTAGTTTAAAATAATAATTATATCTCGTTGGTTTCTCGAGCAATTTTGATTCTATTTTCACTGATAGTAGTATATTTTTAGACAGATTTTATAGATAAACACATTTTTTTCATGCAATTAACCTTTTCCTTGTCGCAAATTCAAGTGATACAAATTTTTAAATGTTATATAAATAGTCAAGTGGGTATTTCTTTTCAGCTGCACCCAAAAAATGCAACAAAAAACTAGAAAAATATAGAATAGATTGGTGTAACTGGTGCTACTGCAATGAACAGTACCAAAGAGTCTGTACCGATCGGAATTGTTACCACATAGGTAACCCAACTTATTTTACTAACACTAAATGACCTGGTGAGGGTCGCGGGTAGCGGGGAGCTATCATGGCGAATATTTCGGCCATGACAGCCAATTCCAACGGAGACTAGCCATCGGCACGGGATGAATTATAGTGCAAAAGTGAGTGCGTAAACTCAGGTGCAGTCCCTCTTCCATCACTCTCATATTCCGATGGGACAGCAACCTAACACAACCCGACCCAGACCCGATTCCCAGGTCGGGCAAAAATGTTATTGAGTTTATCCAATAGGAAATTCTCTGTCTCAGCGCGAAATTTGAAAGTTGGATGGAGTGACACCCCATCCTCGGTAAGCACGTTAAGCCGTTTGTCCTGTGCTAGATCTCACTCCGGTCATATCGAATAATGAGCTAATAATTTGTCGTGCCGAGTTGTCACAATACTCCACTTTAAACATCTAATTTGTAATAAAAATAGAAAACTTCCGCCGCAACCGGACAAAAAGTACGTCAAAATTCACCTTGTGGTAGTTAGTTTGAAATTGGGTTCGTAATTTTACTTCGATAGTCGTTCGTTGTGTTGTTCGTTGTTTGATGAACGGAAAGTCGACTGGACGATTGTTCGAATGGACTTTATTGCGAAACAACCTCATATCAACAAACGCTACTTCGATTGAACGATTCATCGAATGTTTATTAAGTGATGGACTGCTGTTCCGAATGAATTTTAGTTATTACTAGCTTCTGCCCGCGACTTCGTCTCATATTCTCATTCATGGAAAGTCGGAAACACTCTGGCATCCTGGTAGTTTGTGAGTCTTTACTGTTCGTACTTTCGGCCCCTGAATTACTTCGATGTTTCGGTCTCCTGGTACTTGTGAAACTTTATCGCTTAAGATTTTAGCCTCAAAAATACTTAGACATGTTTCTGATTTCCTAGAACCTACCTGTAAATCTTAACCGCTCACAATACCAGCCTAAAAATATCCGAGATGTATTTGATTTTCCTACTTGGGAATTTTTACCTCTCACGATTCCTTGGATATACTTCGTTATGTTCAATCACTAATCGAAACCAGAAATATGTCGAAGTATTTTCCGGGCTGGAATTGTGAGCGGTTAAGATTCACAGGAACCAGGAGACCAGAAACATGTCAAGGTATTTCTGGGGCTGGAATTGTGAGTGCTAAAGATTCACACGTAACAGGCAACCAGAAACATGTCAAAGTATTCTTTTAGGATGGAATTACGAGCACTAAAGATTTTTAGTAATCAGGAGACTCGAAACATGTTTCGGACTGGAGTAGTGAACGCTAAATATCCACAAGTACCAGGATACCAGAAACAAGTCAAAGTATTTCCGGCGCTGGAATTGTGAGTGGTTAGGATTAAGAAGTACCAGGAGAACAAAATATGCCGAAGGTTTCCAGGCTGAAAGTATGAGCGCTGAAGATTCACAAGTACCAGGAGATCAGAAACATATCGAATTATTTCCGGTACTGCAATTGTGAGCGATAAAGTTTCACAAGAATCAAACGTGCAAAAACATGTCGAAGTATATCCAAGGACTGGAATCATGAGCGATAAAGATTCACAAGTACCAGGAGAGCAAAAAAATGTCGAAGTAAATCCAAGGCGGAATCGTGAGAGGTTAAAATTTCCAAGTAGGTTCCAGGAAACCAGATACATCTCGGATATTTTCGGGGCTGGTATTTTGAGCGGTTAAGATTCAAAGGTAGGTAGTAGGAGGCCAGAAACATGTCTAAGTATTTTAGAGGATAGAATCTTAAGCGATAAAGTTTCACAAGTACCAGGAGACCAGGAAACATCGAAGTAATTCAGGGACCGAAAAAACGAACAGTAAAGACTCATAAACTACCAGGATGCCAGAGTATTTCCGACTTTCCATGATTGAGAATATGAGACGAAGTCGCGGGCAGAAGCTTATAACTAAAACTCATTCGAAACAGCAGTTCATCACTTAATAAACATTCGATGAATCGTTCAGTCGAAGTAGCGTTTGTCGATATAAGGTTGTTTCGCAATAAAATCCATTCGAACAATCGTTCAGTCGACTTTTCGGTCATCGAACAAATGACTATCGAAGTAAAATTTAGGACCCTTTGAAATTTGATTCAATTTTCTTGGAAAAAGTTGTACAACTTTTTAGTTCTGTTAAAGTTCTAGATTCCAATTCCTTTTTTGACCTGGCTGTATCCCCCATTCACCTCGAGATTAATAACATACTTCAGATGAGGTTTGCTTAATATAATATTAATATGTAATTTGCTATTTTCAAGCATATGATACGAAAAACTAATTGTGTGTTTTCATACAGGTGGTGGAAATCCTCCAAGTAAATATGATTTTCACTTTACAATTTGAAAAAAGTAATCTCCTTTATTTAAAAAGTAATGCCACTTAACGTCCTGAAATGATTTACAGGAGACACAAAAGACTGTATTGTTGGAACCAGATTCGAAAGGGGTAAATGTAAATATTGCTATTGCAATGCCGGTAACTCACTTAAATGTCGAACAAGAGATAATTGTAGTCTCTCCAAACACAGGAGATCCAACAGTAAGTTTAAAATCTTACATACATATACTTAATTTCATGATTCATTACCTCAATTTATCGCCACTAGACGTCAGATAAAATAATGTGCAATAACTGTCACTGACCCACATACATTTATTGACATTCTTAATATCAAAAACAGAAATAAAGACATGAAGCTGTCCTGAATCGACTTCTATCCTTTACGTTCTCTAGTAATGAAAAAAGGTTCAAATTAATTGTTCGAGATCTACGAAAGGATGTTAGGGAAAGGTCAATTTACTTTTATCATATCAGCCAAAAAGGGTACGTATTACAATACCGAAATTTAAAAAGAAGAAATCCCGAAAAATTATTTTCTTAAGTAAATAAAAATAATTGTACACCGAATAAATTGGTCGAAAGTTTTAAACCCCGAAAGTTAATTTGCCCGAAAGCTTAAAATCCCGAAGATCCATATCCCGAAGTAGCGTCCGCCGAGCGCCACATCCCCTTCCCCTCTACTTTTCGTGAATTATTTGGTTTAAATGAAGTCAAACTCGATCAAATATTTCGAGAGTTTAAAGGAACCTAACCGAACTGCTCTGACGTCGGCCGTGTAGGGTTAGGATTTAGGGTACTAAAGCTATTTGGAACCGTCATTTTGGGTATTAATACCATAATATTAGTGCCATCTATGAGTAATCGCAGCAACTACGGCGCCGCTCTTTGAGATTTCATCCATCGGTATTTCGTCCTTTCCGGATTTCGTCCCTTCGGGGTTTCATCCTTTCGAACATTTGGACATCGTTTTTTATGTTTCGATATAACGTCTATCAGCATTTAAAACTTTCAGTATTTTGAATTTCGTTGTGTGGGACGTCGGTATTTCAGTTATAGTTATTAAGGAATTTCGGGAATTTAATACGTACCCGCCGAAAAGCGTCCACTGCTGGACATAGGCCAAGAGTCGCCACAATGACCGGTCCCGCGTGTCTCGCATTCATCGGAGATCTACACCAGATCATCGGTCTACCTTGTGGGAGGCCTTCCAACGTTGCGTCTTCCAGTACACTGCTGGCACTTTAGAACTTTTCGGCCCTATCGACTATCTGTTCTGCGAGCAATGTGCCCTGCCCACTGCCACTTTAGTTTTGTGATCCTTTAGGCTATGTCGGTAACCTTAGTTCTGTGCGGATATCACCATTCCTGATTCGATCACTTTAATCCTCGTATATTGCAAGTATATCTGGCGCCTACTATAATGGCCATGTGGCTAAGAACTTCTATAGAATTTAGTTTGCGCAGTAAAGCCATGCAGAAAACTGTCGGTGTGATAGAATTTTCTTATTATTTCCTTTATTTGTTTATCTTCTACATTTTTAAATATTTCTTAAAAAATAACATTTCAAAATAAAAAAAAATGTAGTTCACCGGTGTCGGGAGCGAAGTCCAAGCTTACCCGTGCTCCAGAGAAAGAAACCTCCTCACAATACGAGCCGTATCGAGGAGTACTGCCTTCTGTAACAGGTCCACCGCGTAACGCCAGCTTTGACAGGTGGTCGTCGAAGCTTTTGACCATCAGGCCATTGGCCGTAACGACTATCGGCACAATGACAGCTGAGTCGACATTCCACATGTCGAAACCTCGAGTGCTAAGTCGAGATACTTGCACCCGTATTCACAAACAATGCTTATCTCAGTAAAGTAGCAACGCTATGCGAAGTAAAGCATTTCTCATCGCGTTGCATATGGCAAGCCTTTCAATTCATAAACAATATTCAAACGACCCTTGACTAAGCAAACGCACAGCGTTGATTAGAGCTCTGTGATTGGTTCGTTTGTGTTGCGTAGTTCACTCCGCTGCTTGACGTTCCTTTCTAGGAATTCATTTATCAGTGGCAAGAGTATAAAATAAACCACATCTTTGGAAAACCTGTAGCGTCGTCTAAATTCATCCCAACTGGAATCAAATCAAAAGGATTTTGGAAATCCCGTATCACTTTTCTGGTATTTATTGAGCTTCTACCATTAAATTATCACAAACAGTAACATCCAACCCCTAAAAATATTTCTCGTAACACATAATATACCACAGAGAATCGAGAGACATTAGCTATGCGTTGCTTAAAACAGCTAGCAGGCTACCTTAGCTGTGCGTTCATTCTATGGCACGCATAGTGCTAGCCGTGACTCAAGTATTGTCTATGAATAAGTTTTAGGGGCCCTGTGCGCTCGCGCGCACTGTGAGACCTCATAGTAACGTTTGTAAATACGGGTCTTGATTTGTTTATCTTTCTCAGCCTTCACGAGGTTCTCGTCATGCGGGATGGTAACATCAATTATCATTGTGCGGCGCGCTAATCCGTCTATCACCACTATATCAGGCTTACTGGCAACAATAGCCCTATCAGTAATGATAGACCGATCCCATTACAACGTGACATGGTTATTTTCGAGAACTGCGTCTGGCACGTACTTGTGATTGATAATCCTGGCCACTTGGTTGTGCCTGTGCAAGTACTCGCCGTTAACCAAACGAGAACCAAAGATAATATGTCTGATGGACTCATCCGGACGGTGGCATGCCCGACACACGTCCACCTCTCGTCCTTCATAATATGCCTCCGGTAGTTATTCGTCAACATAACTTCGTCCATAATCGCACAGACAAAACCATCAGTTTCCTCGAAGAGATCACCGAAACGTAGCCAGGCCACGGACGCTGAAAAATCTACATCGGATTCATGCAGAGTTCGATAGAAGCGGGCGGAGTTTCTTATTGCGCGTAACTGGCTGTTGCCCGCGGCTTCGTTCGCGAGTAGGTCGGGAAGTAAAATGTCGCTAGATAAGATCTCTAACATAAGATATATACGAACAATCAAAATCTAGCATTGCTTGACTCCTCTTAGATTTAGGATTTTGGAAGAGTATTATGCAAGGCACTAGCTGTTTCACCTCTTCTGTTCCAAATGCCGACCACCCCTAGTAATTCGTCATTATGAGAAACGTTTACATGATAATGCTTCTCAATGCATGATGATAAAGACAGTTGCTAGGGTTGTTAACACGTTGCGGAATTAGTTCGAAAGAGTCATCGCGGCTCTACAACGCGAATGGGTTTTTGGTGATTATTCAGTAAGAGACTGACACTCCCTTCTGCTCCGCCTAGAACGGGAGGACTCATTTGATGATTTCCCATCTTTAAAAAAGGTTGTTATTAATTATGACTACAACGGCCCAATTGTTACTAAATGTATGTATGTAGGTATGTAAATCGTGCTGGTTTCCGCAACACCGACTAAGCGCGTATTTTGCGTGCAGGTGGGACAAATGCGTCATTCGATCCACCCCAGCTCCCCAAGGAAGGCCAGCAACGCCTTGGTGTTACCAACTATCTCGCAGAGGGTACCTGGGTTTCCGAAGTACTTTGCCGTGTAATCCGCAACTACCGGGCAGCTTAGAAGCAAGTGTGCTGCTGTCTCATTCTCCTCCATGCAGGCTCTGCATAGCGGGCTGTCAGTGACTCCTAATGGTTACTAAAATAAAAACCCAAAATAAAACTTAATCTACGGGTTAGTAACTTAATAATCTCGGGACACACACAAAACATACACAAGACAGATACATTATGAGCGACAAGGTTGCCCTTGTCGCACTAATACAATTATATAATGCCTCAAAATAGGGGCATCTTGCTGTGAAGTTAGGGCTTCCAGAATGCTGTTGGAACTGCCACGCACTTTTGTAAGCAAAGTAACGGTCTTTTTTCCTGAGATTCCAATGCCCCACCGTTGAGTCGCAAGTGGAACCTTTTGGTTCTACCGGTGTCTGCTCCGGTGCGTAAAAGTCATTCGGAGTTCAAATTCTAGATAACTCAAGCATTGCTTGCAGCCTTCTTTATTTGATGTTGATTTTTAAGTGTCATGTATTAAAAAGCTCGTATGTGCAAGGGTTTTAGAATTTTAAGATGGTGACATAGAGTTGTTGTTCCAACAATAACAAGCCGGTATTATTAGAATATACAACGTGTAACAGAATACACGCAATACCTCTTAAGGGGTTATTGTACGAGATTTAAAAAAAAACGGGATATGCGCGTACGAAGTCGTGGGCAAAAGCTAGTTTTATACGTTTACAACTAAAACCAATGTACTCTTAACATTATAATATAAAGACTTTTTAATATAAGTGTTAATGTGAGGACACTTTTAGGTAAATATAGGGTGACTGGTAATTAGTGACCGATACTTTAACTCGTGATTGAAGGAGCTCGTGGCTAAATAATAACAGCCGCACGGGTCGATCTTTAAGGTTAAACTACGCTTGCCAAGGTTGGGCTATAGATGGGTGACCATCTTAATAATGCCGAGTTTCCTCCGTGTCTCGGAAAGCACGTTAAGCCGTTGGTCCCGGCTGTCATTTGTAGATCTTTGGCAGTCGTTACGGATTGTCAGAAGCCAGTAAATCTGACTCGTCTTGCCAAGAAGTACCACGTTACCCAGTTAATGGGTTGTGGAGGTCTGGTAGGCAGTCGCTCCACGTAAAACACTGGTATTCAGCTGAATCCGGTTTGACTGGAAGCCGACCCCAATATAGTTGGGGAAAGGCTGGGTTGACTTTAACACGTGATTGTACTCATGATAACAAACACTTTTACTGTGGTACCAAACCTGAAATCCTACTTATTTTTAGATCCATTACGAACCACTTTAAATTATAAATGTGATATGGGCGTAATTCAGCAATTGGAGGATTGTAATTATTGCCTGTGCACTCACAGAAGAAAATGGAAGTGTACTCAAGATGTCTGCCCACCAAACACAGCTCATCGTAAGTATTTTTTTTTTAATTATAGTACCGTTTTCTTATTATTCTTGTGCCATAGAAATGTTACCCGAAACTCACAAAACCAATATTGGAGTTCACACTATAATGCCAGTTAGATTTATACTGTTTATCTCTTTTTCTTATTAATAAAATAGGATACAGGATTGCCGCTATAACAAATAATAAAATTAAAGCTTAGGGTAAGGAACCCTTGTGCCTGCTCCTGCGGAATCTGTCAGGAGGAACACGGATGAGTTTTAGTCAGTAAAAGTCTGACACTCCCTTTTGCTTCGGTAGGAGTCATTTGATGATTTCCATCCCTAAAAAAAAAAAAAAAAGGTTAAGGAACCCTTCGTGTGCGAGTCCGACTCGCACGTGGCCGGTTTTTTTTATAATTACCTGTACTCCATGTAGTAAAAAAATAAATGGAAAGGTTTATTGCAATCATAAATGTACAAAGAAGGGAAACTCTTGATTTCCAAACTAAGTAAGATTTGTATTTTGGAAGTCAAGGCGCTCTCTTAATATGCATAATTCACTAAAAAATTTTTTTTTTTTTAGATATAGCGGTTCTACGTATGTCGTATCATCAGAAGAGCGATGGCTCTTCCGAAAAATGCATTATTGGTGATAAATTTAGATTGGATGCATGTAATTTTTGCTATTGTAATGAGAACCAAGTCAGGGTCTGTACACACCACAAGTGCCCTGGCCCTTTGCGTAAGTATAACAGACTTTACACTGTTTTAGGGTTCCGTACCCAAAGGTTAACCAACGGAACCCTATTACTAAGCCTCCACTGTCCGTCCGTACGTCCGTCTGTCTGTCAGCGAGCTGTATCTCAAAAACCGTAATAAGTAGACAGTTGAAACTTTCACAGATAGTGTATTTCTATTGCCGCTGTAACAAAAATTAATAAAAATTAAGGTTTATGGTACGGAACCTTTCGTGTGCGAGTACGACTTACACTTTGCACGGCCGGTTTTTTTTAGTCGTCTTGCAAAGTCGGCCCACTTTAATGTACCAGACATAAATTACCAGACGCTATTTTTTTTTTTAATAAGTCATTAAGATATGCACAATTAAAATAAATAATACATTAGAATTATGAAATATCCCTGATAGTAATGTTTACGTATCAATACAGTGTCACCGTCCCGTTCCGCACCATCTAGAACACAAGCCTCGGACTGCGGACTCAATTGATAGTTTTACAAATTATCCAATCAGTGTTTGGCACAGGTGCTATTCCCGGGGTTTAGTGACCGTTATCTTAACATGGATATGTCTTCTACTCCCGGGATTAGTAAGTAATATTAATATGGCAAACAGCACCGCGCGGGACCAGAATATTCCTAAAATGAGTTTTATGATTTGTTATCGTTTCTATTCTTCTATTCTATTCTATTCTTCTTCTTCTATTCTATATTCTCTTCATATTCTATTCTATCGTGCGTACTCATGATATCTTAAGCAGTTTAACTTCATTTAGTTAACGTTCAGAAAAATAGTCTCGGGAATTCCAGGCCATGTACTTATCAACATTATCGTTCTGGTTCATTGACCCAAAATAGCACTAGTAGGTAGTAGACCTACGCTTCTTCTTTTTATCCTGTGGACAGACAGTAACGTTTTCATGAAATAACCATTCTATAAGGCTTCATGAACATAGAGGGCTATATTGATGATTAAAATGGTTATAATTCTTTAGATGAATACGCGTTACGGCCGGGAATCGTATTTTGTTCAACGTAAAACTTCACACTGACAGGCAAATTGCAAAATACATAAAAATATCTACCCTTTTTTTTGTAACGGGGGGAAATCCTCATGGATGTCCTTCGCCCTGAGGTGGGCGGAGGGGTCTGTCAGACCACCCCGGTGCTCCATCTCTCACCAACCGGAGATCGCGAGAACTAATGCGACTTCCGTAATCCCCGGCTAGTGCCGGCCCGCCTCTGCGGGCCACCTCGGGTCAGCGGGGGGAGTGAGGTGTTTGACTCCTTCCACGACGTGAAAGAGGGGCGCACGGGAATACTACGCGCCGCCACCTCGGGTCCGAATGAATGGGGGGCGACGGACATCCCCAAATCCGCCGCCCCTGGACGCAGTTAGGGGGGCCGGAAGAGGGCAGCGTCCTACGACGCGCCTGCTGCGGGCTGGGAGAGAGGTCAAGATCTCCCTCTCCCTTTCCGCAGCCTCCTTCTGCGCGTTAACTGTTTCGCAGAAGGACACCACCGCGTCCCAGGACTCCTCGCCGTCGACCATAGCACGAACTATGACCGGCAGCGAGAGATCACTGCCTACCACAGAGATGACGGCACGGCGTGGCACACAGCGGCACACTCTGCCAGCGTATGCCACGCTGTGTCCTCCCGACAGTTCCGCGGGCAACCAATTTTTATTTTTTTTATTTTTTGCGCTTGGAAAAAATGCATTACGCATACCCGCCCATCAGGGGAATGGGAGGGGTATGTGGGACTCCCCGGGCTGACCCGGTATACCCACTAAAGTAACCCAGCGGCATTCCCGCATCGTCCGAGTGGAAGAGAACTGGGAGATCGGTGCAGCCTGGGCGTCCAGTCCTCCTCCGATGACAACCCGCCTAGAAGGGGGGCCCCTCACGTCCTCTCCGTTGAGGGGGAGGGCTGGGAATGACCGGCGAAGATGGTGTGGAGTGCAATGCGGGCGGAGGCGCCCCCGCGCCTATCACCCGCCCAACACCACCATGAGGAGGGAGAAGACGACGTCTTCTCCGACCTCTTCTTCGCCTACGGAGTGGCGCAGCGAGAGGGTCGTCCACTCGCGCGCGCTCCGCCGCCTCCTTTTGCGAGATCACATACTCGCAAAAAGAGGCGACAGCTGCCCAGGACCCCTCACTCTCCAGCATGGCGTTCACCACGCCGGGAAGTGAGAGGTCCTGTCCGATCTCCGCTGTTAGCCTGCGACGCGGCTCAGACCAAGCCGGGCACACCTCGAGGGTGTGCTGAGCCGTGTCCTCCGCCGCGCCGCAGTCGTGGCACGCCGGGGTCTCCTCCCTCCCGATCCGGTGCAGGTGCTTGTCGAAACAGCCGTGGCCTGACAATACCTGCACCAGACGGAATGAGAGGAAACCGTGGGAGCGCTCGAGCCAGTCTCGCAGGACCGGACCGAGCGCGTCCAACGTACGACGGCCAAAGGTGGCGGAGGCGAGGTCCTCCGTCCAGTGGACGACGATAGCGTCTCTCGCCTCCCGCCGCACGGCCTCCCGCTCCTCCGCGACAGGGCGCTCGCCTAGGGCCTTTCGCCGCGCCGTCCACTCGTACACTCACCCACGCCTCCAATTCCCAAGGAGGGGTGCCCGCCAGAGCGCACGCCGCCGAAAAGCCCACCGAGCGGTAGGCCCTCGCCATCCGCAGTGCAATGGCCCTTTGGGGCCTCCGCATCATAGTAGCGTTCTCCCTCCTGTGGAGGGATTCCGCCCAGATGCGGGCCCCGTACAGGGCCATGCTCCGCAGGATGCCGGCATATAAACGCCGACATCGTGCCTTGGGCCCTCCCAGATTCGGGAGGAGCCACGACAGGGCATCCGCGGCCTTCAGCAGGCGCGTCGACAGCCCGCTGAAGTGCGGGCCGAAGCGCCACCTGCTGTCCAACACCAGGCCCAGATACTTCATCTGGGCCTGGACCCCTATCCTTACGCCCTCCACCACAATGTGGGCGTCAGGAGGGCAGCGCTGCCGAGGCCCGTGAAAGAACACGGCCTCGGTCTTGTTCAGCGCCACCCTCAATCCCAGGTGGCGGATCCTCCCTGCCACCAAGGACCCGCCAGCCGAGGCCAGACAAGCCGCCTCCCCGAAGTTCTTACCCCGGGCAGTGAGGAGAGTGTCATCCGCGTAGCATATGACACTCGTGCCCGGGAGAAGAGCTCCCCGCAACAGCCAGTCGAAGCCGATGTTCCACAGCCCTAAGACAGACCCCTGCGGAAAACCGGACTCCGCGCTGTACCTCCGCAACCTCCGCGGGCTACCCTGGCGCAACCACCTTAAGTGTAAGCTGTCATTAAACCTTGTTTGTATGGATTGGCAGCTCACTACATGTTCTCTTGAGTCAAGCTTGAGATTTTACAGAATCGTACTGCTGTGCCATAGTAATATGAAACTAGCTGACCCGTGACCACTTCATAGGGCGGTATTTTTCGAATAACGTGGCTATTTATTTTTAATTTTCAAAATCTGTTCAGTAGATCCAGAGATTATTACCCCCTACAACCTCATTGAAAAATTATTTCAGTGTTGGATAGCCTATTTATCGAGGAAGGCTAAAGGCTATATATAATCACGCTAAGACCAATGGGAGCGGAGCAGTAGTGAAAATTGTAACGCAGACGAAGTTGCGCGGGTCAACTAGTATTAGTATAGATTATAAACATTAAAAGTGTGTTCTTTTTTTACAGATGGCGATTCTAGATTCCCACGTAAATATTATTTTCATAATAATAACTAGCTTTATCCAGAGGTATCATCCACGTGCGCCTGATCAGTGGTGGATCTAGGGAGGTAACAAGGGCGGCCCTCCAGTGAATCATTTATATCGACATTTTTATTTATTTTCATTGCTACATGTTTGTATGCTCGTGTATACGTTGGGGGAATACCCACTGCAGATTGAAATGGTTAACAATCCATGACTATTAATACCTTTCATTTTAACGATTCAATGACATCCATTGCGGTATTTAAATTAAAACTGCCGAGCAGTCGATTTTTTAATAGATGTGCCGTTACTTAAATGGAGTACTAATAATAATATTTTTATACAAGTTAGTCTTCTAAATACAAGGTGTTGTTTTGCATCCTCGTCAAATTTCAGGTGGTTGTCATAAAAGAAATAAATAATCAATTGAAAGTACGATAGCGGGCAATGATTAATAAGCGATGCTTTTTTTGTTGTTGAAATTTAACAGTATTTCAGAATTAAACCCTAAATTCAATACAAAATAAAAAACAGAATCGACTAGGCACACAGCGACAATGCAGCTGTGTGCGTGAGTGTCGACGTCTTACCTACGAAACGATAACGCGCGCGCGACTGAATGATGACCGGTACATAATTTTACCTAATTTTATTTCGAAAATCACATTATTGTCATAAATTTCGCTTGATAATTAACTCATTTTTGAGCATCATTGGAATACGGAAATCTTACTAAAGACTGTAAGTAATACTAGTGCTCCAAAGAAAAGTTCAGTGACCTATTATCAGATGATTAATAAAATGTTAGTTTTGCTTTATCCTTCAACAAAAAGTTTTCGAAGTGATTTTCTTTTATTTGTGGATTAAATTGGTTGATTTGAAATTTTCCTTCCTACTTAACGGGCTTCAGACCGAGGAATAATACCTACCTTAGTTGGTGTACTGATCTACTAAGTCTAAAAATGTTTTTTACGTTTGACGGGAATGGGAAGACGTGTTAGTTAAGTGTAAGTACGTGGTGATACTTTCGACTCTTAGATATTTTTGACGTAATTAAATTTTTTTATCAACTTATTTATACCAATAAAATTGATTAAGCTAACAACGTATTTAAAAAATGTACAAATAAATAAATTACCTACTCAGTTACCCGGAGGTATTGTCCAAAGTTGCCACCATCACATCACACTCTTCGCACAATCGAGCACGACGTAGCTGGTTTTCCTTTAGCTTACATAACTCTAACACATTGTTTTTAAAGTGTCGAAAGCACTAATGTTCCTTGCACGTAATTCTGTTACACTTGTCACAGGCCAGACCACACCAAGACTTTCGGTCAATTACTCGCGTACTTGCGGAACGGGTTCTGCAGTTCACGCTTCAATAAGCAAAACACTGTGGTGTGGTGCACTCCAAAGTGTTGAACAGCCTCCCGCGTGCTTGCCCGTGGGTCTCGCTGGAAGTATTCCAGGATGTCTTCCTGCAAGGCGACAGGTAGGTCTACGCTGCCGCGAGCTTGAGCATGCTGGGGAACGTCAAACTGCCGATGATCCCGCAGTATCTTCGTAGCAGCCACCATGACGCACTGTGATGGGGTTCCCGATCGGGAAACATTTTCGTGACATCCGAATGGCTCCAAGTAGGCTCTCTCCACTGATGGCATACAGGCGGACCATCTCTACCAACTCGAACTTTGAATAATTGTCCGTCATCTTGCATTTTGTACCTACGTCTCAACGATACGTACCGAGCGGAATTCGCCAAGCGCACGCGCGCTTCGGCGACATCAAACACACTGTTGGTTCCGGGGCCGCGGGGGCGGGGCTTAGGAGCTTGCGCGGGAGAGTACCCGCACCGTGATTGGGGTGGAATTGATTACCAAGAATTTATTGAATGATCGTTTGCGTATGAGTTGTGTGTTTATTGTTTGCGTTTGTTTGTGTGTGAAAGCGCGGTTATAGGGCTAGTAACAGATGGGCCGCGTTTAAATATGGCTGGTTCACACTTACGGATTTTCGTAAATAAGAAAAAAAAAATACCTACCCATTTTATTGTTGATTTGGGTCGAGAATCATTAGCATAATTATGTCCTTGAATTTGACTAGGATGCAATCTTTCTCTCTAGGATGAATTTGGATCTGTTGATTTTGATCTGTTGAGTGGAGACTATGCTATACAAGATGTTTCTTGTATAGCATAGTCTCCACTAGAAGAAAATAGAATGGAACAGAAAACAGAGAGACAGGCCTTTGCTCTGTAGTGGAAAAATATATTGTCTAGTTAGATTATAGTAAATTAAACCTACATATTTTGAAATAACCTTCAATTTCCAGAATCAACGGAAGAAAAGGATTGTAAGTTAGGAACCCGGTTCAGACAGGGTGAATGTAATTATTGCTTTTGCAATATCCATCACAAACTTGTGTGCACAGTAAACCGATGCTTTAGGAGATCTATTGGTAAGTTTATAGCAATTATATCGATTACTAAAATACAACGTGTTAGGCCTCTGCCTCGGGTTTTGCGGGCAGCGGGGCGGCGGCGCGGGAGCAGGGCGCGCAACGTAGACTCGTTTTCGAAACCAGCGGGTAGATCGCGCGGCACTATAGCGGCGTTGTGTTGTGTTCGTTGTTGTGTCGTCGAGATATTTTTTTTTATACGCGAACGAAATGTCTGAACAACGGCGACAACATTTTTTTGATTAAAATTAATTCTTAACGCTCGATTTATTGTGGGCAAAAGAAGAAAATAAATTGCACAACACTGCAATGCAGACGCGCGGGCGGTCACCACTCGACTGGCGCGCACCGCTCGTTGCCCGCCAACGCGCCGCTGCCGCGCCGGTCTTTCCGAGGTTCGGTCCATTTGATTATACACATTAGATCCTGCTGCCGCCGCCCCGCCGCTCGCAAAACCCGAGACAGAGGCCTAAGGGCGTTAACACATTATGCCGCGGCATTTCACCTCAGAATCAGTGTCACAAACGCCGCCAATGCAAATACAAGTGGGACCAGGTGCAGCGGCGCCGCGCGACAGAGGTACCGCTGTCGCATAATGTGTTAACGCTATAGATGTGCAAAACACCGAGTTTAAACCCGGTGCTTTGGTAAACACCCGTTAAACACCCGGAAGCACACATAAAGACCCAGAAAATTGGGTGTTTACTTGATTTAATGAAATTACTCGTAACTTAGTGATTTCAAAAAAAAAATGTTTTAAAAGTGATTTTTATTCGTATGAAAATCATTTTTATACGAGTAACAATATTTAACTTACATCTTTGTAGGCAACATTAGTCAGATCAGGGAAAGAATAGTAATAACCCCATCTGTGTTCCTCCTAATGCCCTTTGCGTTGCAGGCACTGGCTCTAGCGGGCCCCGTCTTCTATGCTAAAAATTCTTAGAGGCGCGCGTGGAATACAGCGCGCCGTCGACCCCCGCCTGATTCTGATCGGACGGCGAGCCGTCCGCAAGCCCGCGCCTACGGTAGTCGGGAATCACCCTGCGACTCCCGACGCCCGGGGCGTCTTCTCCTGTTGCACAGCTGGGGCGTGAGGTTTCCCTCTCTCTCACGCGTTCAGCTTCCTCCTTCGCTAATATTACTGCTTGGCAAAAAGAAGTGACCGCTTTCCATGCCTCCTTGCTCCGGACCATGGATTGAACCAGATCCGGATACGAGAGGTCACCGCCAGCGATCACCTCGACGAAGACACGGCGGTGCTCCGCGCAAGCAGGGCAGACCTCCACCGTATGCTCCACTGTGCCCTCCGGGTGATCCTCGCAATATTGACACCCGCGCGTATCCTCCCGCCAAATCCGAAACAGGCACCTCCCGAAGCAACCGTGTCCGGTGAGTACCTGCGTCAAGCGGAAGGTGAGGACCGCGTGGCGCCGCTCTAGCCACTCCTCAAAGAGGGGTTACTTATCGCCTGGATTAGGGAGTGCCCAGCGCTGGGTTGCGACATTCGCTGTCTCTATACCGCCATGAGATCCTGCCGGAGCTCCGTTCGCCATGCCACAATTTGACGCTGCAGAGGAGTCTCGCCCCGGCATTGCATCTCCATGCGCCATTCGTAAATGAGCGCGAGGGCTCTCGCCTCCAGATCCCAAGGCGCAGTCCGGCAAGAAGACTCGCCGCCTCGCCTGAGACCGTGCGGTATCCTCGGGCCAGCCGGATGGCCATGTCCCCTTGGGACGCGTTGAGGTAGCGAGCAGGTCGCTGCTTCAAAGAAGCGCCCCATATAGGGCCATGGACCACACGACCCCACGTAGAGCCTCCGGCAGGAGGCGTTTGAACCCCCTAAATCCACCCCAGTCTGGGTGCCAAACATCGGAAATGCTCCACGAAGTTCCACTAGCTGTCAAGGGCGAGACGCCGATGTGAACCCCTCCTAACGTTATTTGGAATCCCGACGGTGACCTGTTCCGAGATCCATGAAAGCACATGGCTTCAGACTTGTGTAAGGCCACCTCGAGACCCAACTGCAGGATCCTCTCAACGACTATCGCAAACCCGCGTGTCATAGCGTCGGCCGCCGCCTGGTGCGACACCCCCCGCGCCAGTACCAGCGTGTCGTCAGCATAGCACACAACGCTGACGCCACTAGGGAGGTCGGCGCGCAGCACCCAGTCGTAGCCGATATCCCACAGGAGCGGCCCCACAACGGAACTCTGTGAAACACCGCACGACATCTCTCGCCGGTTCCACTCTCTCAGGTAAACGGGGTAGATGACGGCTCTGTCCGTGAAGTAAGCCTCGACTACGCGACAGAGGTAGGTCGGCACCCGATGAAACAGAAGTGCCTCCCTGATGCAACTCCACGGCAGGGTTTTGAAGTCATTGGCGATGTCTAGAGACACCGCCAAGACGACCCCGCCCCGGGATATCGCGTCCCTCGTCGAAAGGGCTCTCACGCGCATGATGGCGTCCACCGTCAAGCGGCCCGAGCAAAAACCGAACTGGTTCTCCGCCAGATCCGAGCCCACCCTCACTAGGTGCTCGACGAGGCGGTTTGCAATTACTATTTCAAAGAGCTTGCCCACCTCATCGAGCAGCACGACGGGCCGGTATGCGGACGGAGAGTCCGCAGGGCGCCCCGGCTTCTTAATGAGGACCAGTTTCTTCGTCTTCCAACGAAGTGGGAACTGGCCCCTCTCCAAGCATGAGGAACCCTCTTAGTCGAGGCCCGAGAGCCTCCAAGGCCAGGATCCAGGCTTTTCCAGGTAAGCCGTCGGGTCCTGGGCGGTATTTTTGGCCTTCAGTCTGTTAACTGCCACTCTCAGGTATACGTCAGTCACCTCAGGAGCATTGTCATGGTCATCATCGGTGTAGTCCGCATCGGGCATCGCAGGTGGCGGAGCCATAGGCGCGGGAGTATGTTCCCCTCATGAGGGAAATAGAGCGCTCACCACGTCCTCCACCAGCTGGGGCCGGAGACTCTGCGTCAAGGGGGGGGGGGGGGCAGGTGCGCATGCTTATTCCGCACCATTTTGTAGGGTCTTCCCACGGGTCCCCGTTCAGAGACTCCAGCATCTCCTTGCGAGCCAGATCTTTGGCCTGCAATGTCCCCGCTCGGAGGGCGGCTTTCGCCACTCTGTACTCCTCGTACAGCTCCGCCTATCTAACCTGCGCATCCGGAGGGCGGATGCAGAACCTGCCGTGCCTGGTGTACCGGCGCCGTGCGGCAACGCATGCATGACGCAGCGTCACCAGCTCTTGCGACCACCAGTACACCTGGCGGCATTGCCACGTCACAAATATCGGACATGGCCTCCCGGAACCACTCCGCTTCGTCGTTGATGTGACTACAAGGACAGGGGAAGCCAGATAACCTTTATATCCTGTCGTCTGTGACGATGATAATGGAGAATCGGATAGTGATTTATTGTTAAGTAGGTACTTTGTTTTTGATCAGCATCAGGAAAAGGTATTTTCTTGCATTAGTTGATTTCACCTAATTATTTATAATTAAATAAAAGAATAATAATTAAAAACTAAAGGTTATGTATGTAAAAAAATCATTAACACCCGAAATTTGGGTGGAATTCGGGTGTTTATCCCAAAAAACCAAAAAAACCCGGTTTATACCCACCTGCCCATCTATAGTTAACGCCCTTTATTCTGTTTTAGCGGTGTTTTTTTCTGTTTTAGGGTCTGTCTTTTGTAAAAGTAATGCCTGAAAAAGGGTAATTGTACTCATTATTATGAACAACTTTTACTACGGGACAAACATGGGCATCGCGAAAAAAAAATGGCTGTCCCTTACGTTTCTGTGCGCATAACTCGATCAAAAATCATCATCATCATCATCATCTTCCTGCCCTTATCCTATGTTACTTGGGGTCGGCGCAACACGTTTTATTCTTCCATTCTGTTCTATCAGTCGTCACTCTATCACTAACTCCCTTTTCTTTCATATCGCTCCTCACACAATCCATCCATCTTTTCTTTGGCCTTCCTCTCCCTCTCCATCCATCCACATTTATGTTCATAACTCTTCTAGTTATATGCGTTTCAACCCTCCTCTTCACATGTCCATACCAAGACAAGCGATTCCCTTTTAACTTTTCCGTCACTGGCGCCACTTTTAAAGTGCCTCTAATGTACTCATTTCTCACTTTATCCACTCTCGTTACTCCACACATCCATCTCAACATTGTCATAACTCGATCAAAAGTACTAGGTACATAATAAAACATCTTAAAACCATCATGACAACGGTACGGGAGGGAGACGGAGTTATACAAGACGCATAACACTATCCCTTTTTCACAGCTTAATCATGATGGCATTAGCACGTCATAATAGGGCCTGAACGGCTGATTTTTGTTTCGCGATTTCGGGGTTGGTTTATAATGAAAGTTTTTCATTATGATGAGTAAAATGATCTCTTTTCAGGTCTTGATAAATATATACTTATGCAGCTTTCTCCTCTCAGGAGAGGCTCTAACTGATGGCTTAGTAGGCGATTCGGTCGCTTAATTTCGCCCGATCTGGTGGAAAGAGGAATTTATTTTTATTTTTTTTGTGGTTTTTCGGACGATACTTTTTTAAGCAAATTTTAGTAGAGTCAGAATGAAAAACCTTAGGTAGGGTTATATTTTATTTCAGTGAAAGTCAGGGAATTTTTCGAAAAAGATAAAGTTCTTTACCCTTTTGTAACAATCATGTGTTAGAAATAGGCAGCAATTCTTTATAATGATAGTTTTTGTTTTGTTGTGTTTGCGTGTCAATGTGCGTACAACATGCCAAAAGTTAAAAACAAACCGACCCTTGAGATATCACTCATTAATGATTATTTTATTAATATTAATAATTTATCCGTGGCCTCTAAGTAAAAAAGATATTAGTCAATTATTTTTCTGACGTTACTTTGCCTAAGAAAAAGGTTTCGGGCGAAAGAGCACTCAAAAATATTAATAATACTGAAATTCCTGTTTCGACCGGACCGGGCGAAACTCAGTGGCCGAAACGCCTACTAAGCCTAACTGATGACGGTAAAATAATTATATATGTCAAAATGAAGAAACTTACAAAGCGGTTGCATAATCAAACCCGTTGCAAATTATTTTTATTTTACTGGTCCGAGCTGTATTGTATGTAAAAAAAATAGCCCACGAAAAGTCTCACAACACTGCATGTGTATAATAACCGGCACGAGTCATGATCACACTGGTCCATTGGTCGATTTGACAACGACAGTTCTGACAAATCACGTTATTGGTTCGTTAGTCAATGCTTCAAGTTCACAATAAAAGATGCGCTACGTCAATCGCTGGTCCGTCATCCGTAACACATGTCCGCACCACCGAAGAAAGAAAAAAGTAACCAACTTTCTTCACAAACAAAGTTTCTTTCGCCCACCGTACATTGGTTAGATCAACCTGCTGCATTCATCTGTGCTCAGGACTCTTGCCGGCTACTCTGACCGTAATACGACAGATCGAAGGCTGGCTCTTACACTCTAGTATTTTATAGCGTCACATTACACAACCAACCACATATAAATACTAAACCAGGATTGTACACTTCTGTTACAGATTCAGGACTTCCACATAACAAAATAACAATAATAAACTTATAAATAAACTCTTACAACACAATACAAACTGTTTTGTTTATTTTGAACACTAACCTAACCTACCTAAGAATACTATTTGATAGAAAATACACCATTGGGAAGTAGATCTACAAAAAGTCTGCTGTGGTCAGATATTGCTATACTATCACAAAAGTACATTACAAAACTATTTTCTTAATATCCCTCGGCGATCATCGCATTTCCGACTACAAATGAATAATAACATTAAGTTAAAAGAGTATTAACAACTTTATATACTTACAAGTTTATTGAGAGCGTCCGGTCTGCACCATGTGCAAAGGACAATTGATATAAATCCGACGACTGACAAAACACGAAGTTTGCCGAAGGACTTAAGAAAATGGATTTACTGAAATCAAGTAGCTCTCTTATAAATTGATGTTTTTAACCAAAGTTTTAATCAAAGACATTCAAAACACAGAGACTATGTCACAGTACTAGGAAAACAGTGATGTTTTTCACATTCGCCTCGCCGCTACGTGGCCACTAATGGAGACCAACACTTTTCATGCAAGCCAACTCACATCGGACAACGGAGGGTCGACATGGTTTGGATGAAGTGATCACGAAAGGAGTTGTCTACCCAAGTAATCAAAATGGAATGACAGCTCGTGATCACTTCACCCAAGCTTTCACTTCGATATGTTTACAGAACTGACCAACTATAAGTGCGGCCACCAACACAGACTAATAAGGGAAGGGATTTTTGTAATTTTAATATCAACAAAACGGAAAACTTGTTGACCTGCGTACTGATTGGTTGCCAGGTTATGCTAGTTCACAATTTCTCGCAACGACACAGATTTCTTAGATTCGTATCATTATAGAAGAAATATTCAATTCGCAATATATCGACAATATATCAGGAGTTTACGCTTTACAATCATTAAGGTATTTTACAATCTTACAAAGTTTGCAATCAGAGGCGGCTCTAGCCTAGCCCCTTTTTTTAGGATGGGAAAATCATCATATTATTATGACTCTTTTCGCTCTGGGCGGAGCGGAAAGGAGTTTCAGACTATTAGTGACTAACACCCATCCGTGTTCCACTAAATGCCCGTCTATTATGCTGACATCTCTTTGAGGTGCACTTGGAATACAACACACCGTCGACCACCTGGTTCTTATCGGGCGACGAGCCCCCAAGGCTTGCCATCCGCAGGCCCACGCCGACGGTAGCCCGGGACGTCATCTTCTGTTGTTGCGGCGGCTGAGGCGTAGCTGCTAGCTTTACTGCTTCGCAGAAGGAGGTGACTGTTTTCTTGCTTGGCTCCTCGCTCCGGACCATGGATTGAACCAGACCCGGATGCGAAAGGTCGCCGCCGATCGCCCCGACTAGGACACGGCGGTGTCAAGCAGTGTAGACTTCCACCGTACGCTCCATCGTATCCTCCAGGGGTCGCCCGGGCGTCTCCACCCGCCATATCTGAAATCGGGTAGCTCCTTAAAAAACCGTGTCCGGTGAGTAGGTACTTGCCCTCTCTAACCACTCCTCGATGAGGGGACTTATCGCTATAATAGTGGCGTGCCTTGCGCTGGATTGTCATAGTCGCTCTTTTCATACCTCCATGATCTTGCCGGAGCTCCGTCCTCTGCGCTGTGATTTACCGCGGCAGCGGAGTTTCGCGCTGTACGGCGTAGCGTCTCCACGTATCACGCGTTAACGTGCGTGAGGGCTCTCGCCTCCAGATCCAATGGCGGCAATCCGGCAAGGAGGCTCGCCGCCTTGCCACCGAGCAGTATCCCCGGGCCACCCGGATGTCCATGACCGGGACGCGTTCATGTTAGGTACTTCGTCGGCGTCGGCTTATTTAGGTGCGTTCCAAAAGCCATCAAGCACATGGCTTCGGACTTGTGTAGGACCACGTCGGGAGTCGCAGGGCGATTCTCGGCCACCGTAGGCGCGGGCCTGCGGACGGCGAGCATTATTCGGCTTGCCGTCTGATCAAAACCAGGCCCGTGTCGACGGCGCTCTGTGTTCCACGCGCGCCTCAAAGAGCTGTCAGCACAAAAGACGGGGCCCGCTAGGGCCAGTGCCTGTTAGGGCTGCGGACTTCGTTCGAAAGAGGCATCGTACCCTGGAACGCAAAGGGCACTAGGAGGAACATGTATGGGATTTAGTCAGTAAGAGTCTGACACTCCTTTCTGCTTCATCCAAAGCGGGAGGAGTTATTTGATGATTTCCCATCCATAAAAAGGGGTAGGGTATTGAAGGCATTGGCGATGTCAAGAGGCACCACAAAGACGTCCCTGCCCTGGGACACCGCGCGCATCTCACGCGAATGATAGCGTCCACCGCCGAGCGCTTCTTGCGGAAACCGTACTGGTTCTCCGCCAGATCCGGGACCTACCACAACAGGTGCCCGATAAGGCGGTTTGCAATTACACGTACGTTACCTTCGAGGAGCATGATAGGGCGTTCAAAATCCAATGAAAAATGTTGAACACTTTGTTCTAGACCCCGCATGCTGTGTGAATTCTGACGTATCTGTCAGTATGCGGGTCTGGAACAAAATATATGAGTCGAATGCGGAAGAATTTCGAACAATATGCGCCCGACCTAACATGAGTGCGGGGAGTTTGAGAACACCGGTTGCGAGCGGTGGTCGGCGCCCTCTACACTCCTACGCCTGGGTGCACACACCCTGTAATATAAGTAAAACGCAATGCCCTGTTTGCAATTAACTGGTTCAATATTTAAAGAAACTTATAAGGAGTAAAACCAGACGTTAACCTTTTGCCGTAAAAACTCAGGTGGAGTGAGCGCGAAGTGACCTGTCATTCCATTTTAATTACATGGATTGACAGCTCACTTCGTGATCAGTAGCCTTCATTTCGACATGTTTACAGAATCATACTGTTATTCTGTAAAAGTCTCGCCATGATAAAATTATCATGGCGAGACATAAGTGAAGTGAGCTTGTAGTGAGCTGTCGTTCCACCTATAAATAGTTACTTAGAATTGACAGTTCACTTCAAGATCACCTAAGTTTTCACGGTGATATTATACATAATCGACCCGCTGTACAAGTGTGCTTACACAAAAATACTTTAAGTACGGTCTTCTCTAGTCTCTGCTGACGCCGCCGCGCCGCGCTGCGCATTCTTTGCCTTGTCATGCAGGTAATGCCATCTATCTGCCAGTCGATTCTGTAAACATGTCGAAGTGAAGGCTTGGGTGAAGTGATTACAAAGAGCATTGTTATTCCATCTTGATTACATGGATTGACAGCTCACTTCGTGATCAGTTCACCTAAGCCTTCACTTCGACAAGTTTATAGAATCAAGCGGCATAACATCAAATCAACGCATAATTCGACACAATAACCGGTACACTTTCACCGACATCGGTCTTCGATTGCAAAACTTTTTTTTTTAAATTATGTATTAGTCATACAATAAAAGGTTAATTATGGCAACAACCTTCCGATCTAATACGGAAAAATGTCGAGTCAAACAACATCAAACATAGGACAGCCCTAGTATACAAGGTGTATCAGAATTTCAATAAGTTCCTTTCTAACTTTGATTTATTTTCACTGCTTCTTATTTAGAAGAATATTACTTGACACAATCCAGAATGTACAAGAATAATTATTATTGTATGTATATCTTTATAGTGTTGCTAAGTAGTGGCTGTTATGTGTATTTTATTTGAAAGAAGAAAGAAGAAAGAAAAAGCGTTTATTTGCGCCAAGCATGACGCATACCAAAAAACTAAAATAGAAATTAAATAATACTTAATTATAAAAAAAATGGGAAGATATGCGTCATATTCGCGCAAAACATTTATTTCATTTATTTTATTTCATGCAATATTCTATTCTGTCAATGATAGTAACATGATGACTCTCAATGCCGTAAAGTGTTATCACATAACATTTACACGGAAAAAGTTGATTCAGCCTTCAGCATATCACTTAAACGGCATAACTCTTCAGAAAGTCGATACCATTCGTGATTTGGGAGTCCAACTTGATAGTCAACTATCCTTTAAAAATCACTTTGACACTATTGTCGTCAAAGCAAATAAAATGTCCGGATTTGTAAAAAGAACTTGCAAGGAATTCCGGTCAAGTGACACCCTTAAGGTTATCTATAACTCTCTAGTGAGGAGTATACTGAAATATGCATCTCCTGTATGGAATCCAACGTATCGAGTGCACATCGACAGAATAGAGCGCATCCAAAAAAAGTTTACGAGGTACCTGCGCTACAGATCGCAGACTTGTAATCGCGAAGCTGATTATTCTCAAAGGCTCCGTCATTTCAGGATGAGCTCCTTGGAGCAACGAAGAGATTGCTCAGATTTAATTTTCCTCTTTAAGACCCTTCATAATTTGGTGAATGTACCGGAGTTGGTTTCGGAGATCAGTCTAAATGTGCCCCGCCGTACCTTATACAGATCCAGTTTTAAAACAGAAATATTTCGAATGCCTAAAAATAGAACTAATCTCGGTCGTTCCGCTCCTTTATACCGGTTTTTGTCTAGCTACAATAAGCTGAGCACGCGTTCTAACAACTTGGACATATTTTCGAACAGTTTGAATGAATTCATACGACATGTCCTCAGTTCTTGATTATTTATATCTGTTTCAATGTACTTAATATTGTACAATTTAATTTAATTTTTGAGCTTAAATCTATTATGTATATTCTTTTCATTTTAATCAATGTAACGTGTCGTAATTTATTTGTTATTTTTATAGTTTTAATTTATAATTTGTTATTTTCAATGTTTTAATTTTATTTTGAATTTTCTAATTATACTTAGATTGATCTGCTTGACATTTTAAATTCAATGTGTTCTTTTTTTATTTTAAATATGTTATTATCATTTAATTTTCGTAATTGATTATAATTATGTACAAGTGCTGTGCACACCTATAAGTGACAAATTCACCGCTAAACTATTATTATAATAAGTCAATTGTAACGATTTAGTGAATAAGTCGTTGGTGTGTCAATAAAATAAATAAATACTGTCCGACTTTGGCTTCATCAACATTGTCTTTGTCTTTTTGTGTATCTGTGGAGAACGTTGTTAGTTGTACATTTGTATAATTCCTTACATTCTATTTTTTTAAGTGTAAACTTCTTTAGCGGCGTTGTACACTTTTTTTGTGATGGGTAAAAAATTTTAACTCGCGTCAAGACACGTGACCTGATCGAAAATTCGTAAGACGGAAGGAGAGATACACGCATTCAAGTTTTCACTACTGCCGTTACTCCCGCAGTGCAACACGTTGTTTTTTTTTGTAGTAAATAGTGTGTGATTGTTGGTTCTTCCTAAAAATAAAATAAAAATAAACTAAATACCTGAAAAGGGGTCATTGTACTCATCATTATGAACATTTTTTACTATAGAACCAATCCGTATGCGTTTATTCTATTACACTATGGGTACAGTCGCAAAAAAATAGTAAAAAATCGATCATTATAAAGAAGCAAAATTATTTATTAGTTAAAATATAGTTATTTATGATACTAGTGCGTTAAGTTGGTTTTTACAAACGAGTAGACGAATGTAAACACGAGACGAAGTCAAGGGCTTGCCATATTCACGAGTTTGTAAATACCAATATCTGCGAAAAACTGTTTTGTTTTTAGATATCTGTGTGTTGAAAAAATTTTTAAGGATTTTTAAATCATTTTTCTTTTTTTTTTGTTTACAGGCTTGGTTTTCTTTCTGGGCATTGATGCCAGAATATGGCCAGTATCGTCGAAGCCGGCCTAGAAACCGGCAGCTAGTTGAACTGAAGACGACTGAACAGGTTTTCGGTTAGCCGTATTCGGTCCCAGACCGTTTTCGGTGACCGAACACGGCTGATTTATTGCAACGCGCTGCGATAAAAACCAAAACCAAACCAATTTGCAAAATCACTGCTGCAAGGTGACAGGCCCAGCAGCAGCAGTTCACAAACGGCAAAAAAAAAACAAAAAACTAAAATTAAAAAAATACATTTTCGTATTATAAGGTTTACTTAGCTACATAGTGCAATGAGTGATCTTGTTTTTCATTGATAATAATTTGTCTTTAAGATTATAATAGTACCTACGAAAAAACAGCAGTTACAGCAGACCATTAACTGCTCAGTTTCAAACAATCTGAAACTCTAATTACTTTTTTTTTTCAGCTAAATCCACAAATGTTTGTTGCATTATTATTATTAATAAGATTAATAAATAGAAACGGATCGACGATCGGAATATTCTTTGCACATGCTTTTCTCTCATTCGTGTAAATACCGTATATAAAAATCTTAATCACTATATAGCCCGGTCAATTTAGACATCCGAGGTTACATTAATTCGCACCCAGCACAAAAATGGCAGTATTGTTCAAAACATTATCATAAATGAAATCTAAAATCGATCCGACACTTGGAAAAAAATTACTCGGGGTCGAAGTTCACAAAAACGGGTTTCTCACGATTTTAAGCAAAACGGTAAGTTTTATCATAAATTTAGTAAGGACAAAATTGTAGATCAGATAATCATCTATAAAAAAATACTATTTTTTTTTTTTTTCTAAAAGCCACCGTTTCTGAGATATAACGATTCAAAGAGTTGGAAAAGTTGTAATCGTCATAATATGCACACGTTTCACGCCACCTTTGAGGTAGCGTACTTAACGCGTTATATCTCAGAAGTGGCGGTTCTTAGGAAAAAAGTATCTAGACATTTTTATAGATAATTATCTGATCTACAATTTTTGTCTGAACTAATTTATGATAAAACTTACCGTTTTGCTGAAAACACGACGTTCAATACGAATCGAAAAACATTTAAAAATAAAAAATACAAGACTGTTAAAGAATAACCGAAATAACTATGAAATTAAGAATGATATTGTGTGGTGTTAGGAAAAAGAAATGAAGTGAATAGAAAAAATGAAATGAATTGATGAATGAAAGATGATGAAATGAAATGAATTAGATAGAATTAAAAATGAGTAAGTAAGTAAAGAATTCTGCAAGTGGCGCCAGTAATTGAGAAAAGGTGTGGAAATCAGGAGTCATTGTATGAGCATGCGAATATAAGGAATAATAGACATATCATGCAGACTTTGTGGATCGTTGTCTGATGATTTAGAAGATGTGTAGAAATTAAGAATCATTGTATCAGGATGTGATACAAAGGAATGTGAAACATGTCATTCGGAATTTGTCTGAAGTTTAGAAAAACAAAGAAATGATGAATGGTATGAGAATACGACTAGAAAGATAACTACTAAGATGACATATAGAGAGTAAACAAGATAAGACATGCTGCGCCGACCAAATTAAACGGGAAAAAGGTAATGAAAGGATGATTTCCACCAAACGATAAGAAAAGATGCGCTGACAGTCGATCGCGGCCGGCAGGATGTCGGCGCATACGATCGGTACCGTCGCTTGCAAACGTATGTTAGTCTAGTTAATAGCAGGTGAATGGAACCGATCGCATGTCGCAGCATACTTTCGTCTACTATCACGTGTCGTGGAAGAAGCCCGCGGTCAAGCTGCACGTGTTGTGTGCGGCTTGGTAATATAGACTTTGAATTACTGTGAACACTATTTAATATCGTTAGAACATTCTAAAATTCGTTCCGATCCAATCCGAGCCGATGAGCTGGAAATTATCCTGAACATCTAAGGGCTGATTTTTTGATAGCAAGATAACTTTTACCTGTGGAACTAAACTGGTGGTTTAAGTTTTTGTAAAGAAAAAAATATCAAACAGCAAATTCATTCTTTAGTAAGAAAATATCTTACTATAAAAAAACAGCCCCGATTCAATAATAGTACTAACAGGAAGTTTTTTTTTCAGTTCCATTACAATATACAAATGGGATATGTTTCGTAGGATCAATTTATTACGTAGACAATTGTAATTATTGTCGTTGCAAATATAGTGGAAAATGGACGTGTTCTCATACTATTTGCCCATATAACACTGAACATCGTATGTATTTATTACTAACTATGTAGGGGGATGCGGAGACCTAAAAGCGCTTCACTTCTTGAAAAATCCTCGTTTATTTTAAAAACTTTTTACAAATTACAATGTTCACAATGTCGTACGTTCGTCGTCTCTCATGTTCTCCCTTCACTTTCACACACATACTCTCTCGTTTACTCATCGCTGCGTTCATACATCTATAACTCGCTTATAATTTTGATGCGTTCTAAATTTAAAATCCTTCATTTATTTACGTTTTCAAAGTTTAGGCACTTGTCTCACCGCCGGCGATCAGCGAGAAGCAAGTAAAGCTTCAAACTCGAAACAATTGGCGATCAGCGAGTAGCGAGTGAAAATTTTCAATAGTTTTGACGCTCGGCTTTCAGAGAGTGCTTTAGTGCGACGAACTTTTACTCGCAATACTCGCTCCGGCCCGCATTTTAGGTTGAAATTACCGCAGTTTGGTTGTTCTGACCGCCAAGCGAGCACCGCCGAGTTTAGCTGAGCTAGTACAACATACAGACATACATTTTACCGGGTGTTTAGAAAATTTATAGTGGATTTTCAAAAAAAGTCCCCAATTAAGGACTCCAATTCAATTCAAATCAATAAAAGTTTTAAAAGATTGTAGTCTTCTTCTTATCGGGTGGGCAGTAAGGTCTAAGCGACCCCATATACCCTAGTGTCAGAGTTTTTAAACCACCTCAAGGGCCTCTGACATGGTTTATTTGACGACCGCCATTTGACGGCCAGGGCCACCGGCTTATACGCCTTCCGAAGCACGGAACCGTCGTTTTAACCACAGGTTTTATCAAACAATCAGGTGATTCAAGCCTACAATGTCCTAGCCAAACTGGAAACAACTTTACAAAGTATGCTTCCCATGGGAATCGATCCCATGACCACTGGGTCACAAGACAAACGCCTAAACCACTCGACCACGGAGGCAGTTAAAGATTGACGTAAAAATACCTCTTAATGTTTTCTTTCTATTAACTCAGTGCGTTCCTATTCACCACGTTTTACCGATACCTACTCTCTGTCTAAATCCATATTAATATTATAAACGGTAAAGTAACTCTGTCTTTCTGTTACCTCCTCACATCTGAACGGCTGAAGGGATTTGGTTGAAAGGAGATGTTCCAAAATGCATGGACCCTGGGCCAGGTCCTTGTACACTATACTTAAAAATAGAGAAATATATTTAAAACAGTTCTCAACTGTCCAATTTCTTTAACCCGTCATGGCGGTAAGCTGTCATTTTGATTGATTAATGACGTTTGATATTTATTTCTGACATATTTATTTACCGGCAACGAGACGAAAGTGACTGAAGTGACATTGTTATGACAGTTGACAGTTATTTTTCTATGATCTGTAACTAAATCGGTGCGACACCATGTTGAAAATCGATAAAAGTAATTTATAAACAAATCAATCATTGACGGCCCAAAAAACCCAAGCGGCATTTGTTACGCGAATAGATAACTTTGCAAATGTTTGCACATAATATTTTTAATATTATTACCGTAGCTACCACAACAGTAAACATTTAAATGAATTAAATGTATTTTTCCCGAATTCTACGGATTTTTATCTTTTTTATGAGGTAATGTACATAGACCTGGCCCATTTTAAAACATCTCCTTTGGTAGAAAAAATTAGACCTTAGAGAAGGAAGGACTTTTGTTTAGAATATAACGATATTTACGCAGTCATGACCGCTGGCAGGAGCTACTTTTTCATACGTAGACTTACTAATTTCAGGCAAATGATTTGCATAACACAACCTGTGATGCAAGTGTCATGCAAATCCGTCAAGCCGTTGAGGTGTAATTTACTAACAAACATATACCCTCCACACTAACATAATACTTACTATACAACGTGCAACAGAATAACCACAATACCTCTTCAGGGATCATTGTACTCATCATTATGAACAACTTCACTATTGTACAGTCTGTGACCAAAATTATCTAACCCACTTGACTATTATTCGCTAATAGTCTAGTGGGTCAGCTAATCTTGGTCACAGACCCTATCAACACTGAAATCGCCAAAAAAAGTCGACTGCCCCATACATTTTTGTGCGCATAACTCGACAAAATGTTGGATGGAGGAGCTTGTGGCTATATAATAACAGCCGCACGGGTCGATCTTGAAGGTTAAGCAACGTTTGCCAAGGTTGGTCTGTGGATGGGTGACCATCTTAATATACCAAGTTTCCTCCGTGCCTCGGAAAGCACGTTAAGCCGTTGGTCCCGGCTGTCATTTGTAGATCTTTCGCAGTTGTTATGGATTGTCAGAAGCCAGTAAATCTGACTCCAGTCTTGACAAGATGTACCGTGCTACCCAGTTAATGGGTTGTGGAGGTCTGGTAGGCAGCCGTTCCACGTAAAACACTGGTATTCAGCTGAATCCGGTTTGACTGGAAGCCGACCCCAATGTAGTTGGGAAAAGGCTAGGCAGATGATGATGATAACTCGACAAAATGTACTGAACAGCTGTTTTTTTTGCGCTTTCGAGGTTGGTCCCATATTAAGAGTTGATCATAATGATGAATAAATTGATGAGTGAAGAGATTCCTATTGAGTTTATTTTATTACATGTTGTATAATTACATATTGCACGATCATGAAAAATAATTTGTTCTAGTAAAGGAGATGCTCCGTTTTGTAATTAAGATTAGGTCATGTTCCAATTTCTAAATAAGAATAACCTTTTTAGTAACACCGGACAGGGATTATCCGAAAATATCTTGAATATCAAGCTTTTCCCATTTTCTCTTACTTTCTTTATTTTAAGAATTAAACGCCGATCTAGAAGCTAAATAGTACATCATAACAGTGCACTCGTATTTCACCACACATTGAATTACACTCAAATATATTATTTTTCATTTCTTTCAGACACAGTTTGAAAGTATGTGCCATTGACAGAAATATCTAAACGTTTTGTTTTTTTTTTAGAGAACTTTTTACGCAGAAGTTCGGAACCTTGCAACGACGGCTTTCAGCAGGAAGTTGATGAATGTAATTACTGCATCTGTCGCAGCGGATCTATGTTCTGTACGCAAAAACCTTGCTTGAGTCCCACATGTATGTATTGCTAAACGGTTTTTAACTGTTTTATATGAAAGCTGGGCTATTCAAAAAGGTCATGGCACATTAAACCGGCACCGCAACTGCACAGCTACAACACGGTGTCGCCTCAAACTTAGGCTAGGGCTAGCGGCCAGCGCGCTAACAACGAGTTATCCGCGAGGTGCAAGCTTGCAGTCCACGCGCTGGCCGCGAGGTGTTAGCTCGCAGTCCGCGCGCTGGCATCGAGGTGCAAGCTTGCTGTCACAGCAAACACAATTGGAATATGGCACGCGATCACTGCACTGTAAGCACGCGGTCAGCGCGTTGTGAGGACGTGGTCCACTCGCTTGCAGCGCGCCTGCGAGTCAAGTTGTAAGGTAGTGGCCACCGTTGGCTTTTTCATATTGACATTAAGAAATATATCATACGTTACACGATTTACTGCTCTAATTTGAATAAAAAGTAAATTGCTGGGTTGGAGCGGTGCCGTTGCGATGCCGTTATGGTGTGCCATAACCCAAGAGTCCAGAGTCTAGACAAATACCCCAAAAAGTTTTGACCTGTTCTTGATGAGAATTTCAAATAAATGGTGTCAATTCACGGGGTTTAAAAGTCAAAATGGGGGTGCCACAAGGCTCTATTTTGGGTCCTTTCCTCTTTCTAGTATATATTAATGATCTACCCCATCTTTTAAAAAATCAACCTCATATGGTATTATTTGCTGACGATACTTCCTTAATTTTTAAGATAGATAGAAGTTCCATAAATTTTGATGACGTAAATAACGCCCTACAGCAGGTCCAAAATTGGTTTACTGCTAATAATTTAGTATTAAATGGGAAAAAAACTAAATGCATCAGATTTGCCTTACCGAACGTTAAACGAAATGATTGCGACATAGTATTGAACAAGGAGAAACTTGAATTCGTCGAAAACACGGTTTTCCTGGGGATTACGCTTGACTCAAGGCTACAATGGGGTCCTCATTTAACATCTCTTGCAGGACGGCTAAGTTCAGCAGCATACGCTGTCAGAAAAATCCGTCAATTTACCGATATAGATACCGCGCGGCTGGTCTATTTTAGTTACTTTCATAGTATCATGTCTTACGGTATCTTATTATGGGGTCGTGCTGCAGACATCGAGTCTATATTTATCCTGCAGAAAAGAGCCATCAGAGCCATTTACAATCTCCGTCGGCGTGATTCCCTAAGAGAACTGTTTAAGGATATCAACATCATGACGGTACCTTGTCAATACATTTACGAAAATATTATGTATGTTCGGAAAAATCTTAATTTTTTTAGCAAGATTAGTGACAGGCATAATTTTAATACTAGAAATAGGAACAAATTAGATCAACCCCGATTCAGATTGGCCAAAGTACCTACACACTTCTTTTATGGGGTACTGTGTTAAATTTCATAATAAAATACCAGCTGATATTCTCGAACTGAATGAGAGAAAATTTAAAGCATGCATAAAACGCACACTATGTAGACAAGCTTATTATAAACTGGAAGATTTCAATGAAAATTTTCCCAAAGATGGAACTCATCTTTGGGATGGATCTGCCAGATACCAGCTTGATGCCCTCGAGTCAATTGAGAAACGAGCCAAGAGGATCATCGGCAATGAGAGGCTCGTCGCGTCGAAGCTCCAAAGTCTTGAACATCGACGACGAGTTGCTAGCCTGTCGGTTTTTTACCGGTTGCATTTTGGGGAATGTGCGACGGAATTGCATAATTTAATTCCGCCAAGCCCGTTCCATCATCGGACCACAAGACGAACGGCGATGCGCCACCGGTACATGGTGGACATCCCACCCATACGCACAAAACGTTTTGGGAACACATTCATAGTGCGTACAGCTAAATCAAGAGTGAATAGGTTATTTCTAGGCAAGCGTGTTTCATCTTCGACCACATCCTCGCTTACCATCAGGTGAGATAGTGGTCAAACGCGTGCCTATCAATAGAAAAAAAAAAAAAAAAAAAAAAAAAAATTATATCCTCGATAAAAACGCTTGGCTAAATGCTGGTCCTGCTCCACAGTCACAGCTGCTTAGGTCCACTTTTTAGGTTTTTATATTTGGAAGAGATGCTCGCTCTCTTTTTTTTTTAGAGGTACTTACATTATTTCGTTTATTTATTCTTATTTACATACACATTATATTATTATTATAATTACTTTTTTGATGTAAGAACTTAATCGTTGTCTTAATTTATTTATTTTTCATTATTTGGTAATTGACAACCATAGTTTTGTGGAAAGTAGAAGCATATTTTTCAAATTTTGTAAATGTGAGTAAGTACCATGAAGCCATTTACATTTTATGTGATTAGTTATAGTTTTACTTGTTGTACATTAACGAGCATGGTGGTTGAGAGCATGTCATGCTCACTCAATATCTCGCTGACGGCGGCGCGTGGGTTTGATCATTCGGTTCCCTTCGGAATAGTTGAGCTGAATGGTGCCGATACACGCGTCATGTTCGTGAACAGGCGCCGTCGGTTGAGACTGGTCATCTCTTAACTGCCATTGGGTTATTTTAATCTTTATATTTTAAATTCTTATAATAAGCCCTCTTTTTTTTTCTTTGCATTTTCCTCACATGCAGAACGAACAAGTATATGTAACTTGGTATTTTGTAAAACAGAACATGATTTAAAAGAGTGTCCGTGGAGTTTCTTGCACGTTCTTCTCCATAGAGATCTACGCTTTGGAACGTGCAAATAGCTTCCATGTTTTTGACTGACTGACCTTGACGTTTCAAAACTGCCTGTGAATGGTTTATTTGAAATAAAATGCTTTGAATTTGAATTTGAATTTGAAAACTAAAACTGCATTATTGGATTTTTCAAAAATCGATATTTGTAATACATGAGTCAAAGTGTTTGTATTATTATTAGTTTTCTTATTTTATCCGATACAGGGTCCATGACCTTCTCGGAGCCAGAATGCATAGTGGGTGACCCTGTGCCTGCTCCAGACCGATGCAACCTATGCATCTGCTTAAATTCGGACATATTATGCACGAATAACCCGTGCATTCATAGACAACTGGGTAATTATTTTATTATTACACTAGCAACTGGATGGGTAGAAGTCATTGCCGAAGTCTAACCACCCGGTGCAGATAAATTTGCAATAACGGTCGTTGTCACACTTACATTTATTGACTTTCTGAATATTAGAAAAAAAAAAAAACAGAAATAAACAGCTTTACGTTCTCTAGTAATAAAAAAAAACTTTATAACAAAAAAATAAAACCGACTTCCAAAAACAAAACACTACAAAGTAAAAAATAATTTCAATTTCGGAAGTCGGTGTTTTTGGTTTTTTCGTTTTTGAACACCGAAGTCGGTTTTATTTTTTTGTTAAAAAGTTTTCTATTTTTCACTTTTTAGTGGAACGCAGGTACCACTAAAAAGTGAAACCACAAACACAGCGTGCCGGCGTGATGTTATGTTATGAACTGGTGTAAACAATCAACAGACATGCGATTTCAGAAATCCCGATCCATCTGCTATCATTTGTTGAAGAGTTCCGTTGCCTACCTAAGTTCTTCCAGTCCGAGAAAATACTCTCCCAAACAAAAAAGGATCACCAAAAACGGTTAACAATTGGCGAAAATATCGCTGAGCAAACATTTTTCATGGGATCCCATCATCCAATCCTGACTTATACCTTCCATCATCAGCTCAGCAAGATGAGATGATGATTACCAGGCACAAATATCTGAATTGCGTTACAAAGTTTATGAAAAACAGTGCACGTGCTTATAAAATTTGAGGGTTTACCTCGATTTTCATGGGTTTCTATCATCAGATTCTAATTTGGTGACAATGGGACCAAAAAAAGAAATGATAAAAGAATTTTTTAAATCGGTCCAGAATTGGCGGAGAAATCGGTGAACATACATAATAAAAAAATACATACAAGCGAACATAGAACCTCCTCCTTTTTGAAGAAGTCGGTAAAAAAACGATTCATAAGTCAATGTACTTTATGGCAAGTTTATCTGGCCCGTACCGTGCTTCTCGGTAGCTATAATTAGAGCGTCGATACAATTGCTGAGACGTATGACTCGACAGTCATGAAGGCTTTCGTTCGGGTTCTGGTCGGATAGCGATGCAATCTAGGCTAAACTTGAGCGAAAGGCTTCATGACTATATTTACCAACTTTTATGTTATTATTTGTAATGTGTTTTACTAACATAGTTTGTTTTATTAAGATATTTTTGTGACAAACAAATGGACTATTTGTCTGAATAAATTGATTGATTGAAAAAAAATATTGATACAAAGTGAAATTCTCATATCGATTATCGAGATATCACGTAATTTATTTTGGTTTTCTACAATCGCCGATTGAAATTCTATAAGTTTGAAATCCCTCGAGTGTCACCAAGTCTCAAAAGAGGCAAGCCATCACTTGAAATAATTAAGAAACACGATCTGAGTTAACTGATAATGTACTGTCGTCAAATATATTTTATTTCTTTCATTGTAACTGTTCGGGTGCCTTTGAATCCAGCCGTCAAACCTCTTCGCGACCTTCTCACAGCAGCAGCTAAAGATTGCCGTATGGTCACAGGCGCCCGAGCAGTAACTGTATTTAAAGTTATATGATTGGCTGATGCTATCTCCATTCCTTTTATGTGATATAACCTACATGCAAACCCTCTTTCCGGTGACAGAGGACAAATAGTAGATGAATTAAGTAGTACCTACTAAGGCTCATATTCTGGGCTAGACCTGGTGATTGTCTCGGGTAACCGATGGATGCGAGACGCATAGAACCGGTTGCTGTGACGACACTTGGGGGAGGCCCATGTCCAGCAGTGGACGCCTCTCAGCTGATATGACGATGATAAAGAGAGGGTTCATATTCTTATTCTGACATAGATATTTTTAAATCGAAGTTCTTTGACCCACAGAAAATTTTGCCACAACCGAAACTGGCTGTAAAGAGGGATCAGTGAGCAATGCAAGAGATAATTGCAATGTCTGCATTTGTATGAATGGAGAAATAATTTGCACCAACAAAGATTGTTCTCAAATGGGACTAAGGAGTAAGTTGTTAACTGAAGCAATACAAATCTATACTTCTGTACTATCATCATCTGCCTAGCCTTTTCCCAACTATTTTGGGGTCGGCTTCCAGTCAAACCGAATTCAGCTAAATGCCGAAGGCAGCCGCTCCACGAGCGGCTGCCTACCAGACCTCCATAACCCATTACTGGGTTAAACGGTACTTCATAACAAGACTGGACTCAGATTTACTGGCTTCTGACTATCTGAAACGACTGCCAAAGATCTACAAATGACAGCCGGGACCAATGGCTTAACGTGCTTTCCAAGGCACGGAGGAAACTTGGTATGTTAATATGATCACCCATCCACAGACCAACTTTGGCAAGAGTTGCTTAACCTTGAAGATCGATCTATGCGGCTGTTATTCTTTAGTCATGAGCTCCTCAGAAAAAAAATTGACTAACACGACAAAATATAACTTTTTTTTTAATTTTGCGATTGATTCTTTGCTGTAAATCAGCTACGTAACAGAACACTTTAAATATATAATACGTAACAGACCACGCACTTCTGAAAACCTGTCTTGTGGTGTTATCGGTAAATTGAAGTGTCACTATCATCCATTCTTCTTAATCAACCGCCACATTTTAATACCACCACCACCACCACTACTGCCACTATCACCACTCACCACCTACCTTACCACAGCACACCACATGTCACCACACCACAACCACACACCACATCACATCACACCGCACCACATGCAACCTAATCATGTTGCTTTTATTTTACATAGGTGAAAAAAGCTGCGTTGAAGGACATAAATATCAAATGCCTGATGGCTGCAACTCCTGCCTCTGTCGAGGTGGCCTAGAGTTCTGTACCAGCCGGGCCTGCATAAGTAGTATGTATCACACTCCTGCATGACCTCTCCTACCCACTCAAAGAATAAAATAAGAGAAAGACCTTATTTTCATCATCATCATCGTATCAGCCGAAAGACGACCACTGCTGGACTTAGGTCTCCGCCAAGTGTCGCCACAACAACCAGTCCTGTGCGTCTCGCATCCATTAGCTAACCGCGATCCTCACCAGGACATCGGTCCACCTTGGGGGAGGCCTTCCAACGCTGCGTCTTTCGATACGCGTTCGCCACTCTAGTAAATTTTGGCCTCATCAACCATCTGTTCTGCGAGTCCTGCCCACTGTCACGTCAGTTCGGCGATCTTTTGCGCTATGTACTTTGGTTCTCTTGCGGATTTCCTGATTCGATCACGCAACAGAAACTCCGAGCATTGCCCTCTCCATTGCCGTTTGGGTATCTTTAAGCCTTCTGATGAGGCCCATTGCGAGCGACCACGTTTCGAGTCCATAAGTCATCACCAAAGAAAGACCTACATATGGTTTCATCATTATCATCATATTAGCCGAAAGACGGCCACTGCTGGACATAGGCCTCCCCCGAGCGCCGCTACATCGACCGGTTTTGCGCGTCTTGCATCCATCGAGTTGGTTATATTACAAAAACAAAAAGAATAAAATGAATAACAGATACCTATTGAAAACAAAGCATGACATGTCTAAAAAGGACATGTCCAGAAGACAGTGATGCGGAGGATTTATTTAAAGTTTCACATACTTAGGAGTTTTTATTAACGGAATAAACGAAAAGAGGATCATAGTGATCATTATGAACAACTTTTAATATGGGATCTTATTTTTTTTATAAGGATGGGAAATCATCAAATGACTCCTGCCGCTTCTGGGTGGAGCAGAAGGGAGTATCAGACTCTTACTACTAAAAAACATCCGTGTTCCTCCTAGTGGTTTTTGCGTTTCAGGGCCGCGGTGACTCGATCGAACAAATTCCGCAAGCCAGGCAGACCTACCCCGAAATATCGAAAATACAACTATGCAGTATATTTTATTGAGCTATGCAATCGATTTTGGTTTCGCAATTTCAGAGTTGGTCCCATACCTAGTAAATGTTCTTCATAATTATGAGCGCATTGACTTCTTTCAGTATTGCGTTTTCTGATATATTTCTGTCTTAAATAAAACTTTATTTGAATAGATGCAGAAATGCTCCTTGACCCGTCATCATTACAGTCCAAAGGCAGTGTAATCTCACGGCAATTACGTAAGTTGATTTTTTTTATAGCACTGGTGGGATGACCTGGACGCGCTCCACAAGGGCTGATTCGAGGCAGCGGCAGGTGAAGAGTGTCTGGAAGGATATGGAGAGGCTTTTGCCTAGCAGTGGAACACTACAGGCTAACAAAAAATAAAGATTTTTCGATTTATGTTGCTAGTTTTGATATAGATGTCTATAGCGGTGGATGCATTCTAAAATCCAACTACTACTAGTTGATCTCGTAGTTGTAGGAATAGCTCCTGTGGGGTCCTAGGTTTGATTCCCAGGTCGAGCAAGTGTTATTGGTTTTTTTTTCATTAGGAATTTCTTAAGCTCGGAATTTGGATGTTGGTGGTGTGGCACCCCAGTGCTTGGAATCGTATGTAAAGCTGTTAGTCCCCCTCCTAAACTCTCCCCGGTCTTGTTGGATTGTCGTTCCATCAGACTATGAGAATAATTGAACAGAGATAGCTAAGATAGACAAGTGTGAGCGCAAACCCAGATGGTTTGCGCTCACACTTTTCTACAAAATTATCTCCTGCATAGGTACTAACTGGTATTTGCCAATCTCCGTTGATTGTTCAACAACGTGACCGAAATCCTTTCGGGAGTATTAAACAAAACACGTAGCAGACAGTGACAAAGTCTAGCCTTTTTTAAGAATGGGAAATCAAATCATCAAATGACTTCTATTCTGGGCACAGCAGAAGGGAGTGTCAGACTCTTATTGACTAAAACCCATCCGTGTTCCTCCTAATGCACTTTGCATTCAAGTGCCGCGGCGACTCTTTCGAAAAAAGTTCTGTCAGGACATATTTTAGCCTGTCTTCCTTTGACATGCTAAACTTCAGAGTGCAAGTTAGCTACACAGTTTTTCTTTTGCAGGTATGGTCACCCTCACTGAAGAAAACTGCATAGAGGGAGAAGTGACGCATGGCAGATGCAATATGTGCGTTTGTAGACAAGGAAAAATTGTGTGCACGAACAAAGATTGTTCTGGGAGACAATTAAGTAGTAAGAAGGCTTGCTTTATTTTATTATTTGCCAGGCTTATGAAAAGAAGCTTTATCACACAATTACAACCATAATTATGTAATTTAAAATGTCTGTGTGGGCTTTTATATATGTGTGTAATCAAAAAAATAGAACATCAATATTTTTATAATTTGGACATGTATGTTTCAAATTAGACTAAAGTGTAAGTTTCATCAAAAACAGACCAAACGGGTCTAAAAAGGCCACTTTGGTAAAATCACAATTTTCATTTTCATCTTTTTCCCTAAAGCATTAGGTTCAAGGTTGATTGGGAAAATTTTACAGTTTCGGGTATGCAATTTGCTTTCTGACTCTACTAAAGTGGCCTTTTTAGACACGCAGGACTTTTGAAGTTATTTTCAACGGCTCCCTATCCATTTGCCTAAAATTTTAAGACACCTAAAATATAATTAGGAGAATCAAAAGTCACTTGGCACAATTTTGATTCTCCTAATTATATTTTCGCATAATATTATTTTAACGCAACGCATAATTTTTTAAGCATAATTTCTCTAATCATAATAATGATTAAACATAACATTCACAATGAAGTTTTCATTTATTTCACAATGAAATTTATAGGCACTACATTGTAGGTAGAACAAATTGTTTTATTTTTATTTTTCAACACACATACACCATACATGCAGCAACCACTCAGCATGCAAACATGTATAACCATGCATGCAGCACGCATGCGGCATACAAGCATACAAGCATACACCATGCATGCAGCATGCAAGCAAGCATGCGGCATGCAAGCAAGCATGCGGCATGCAAGTAAACATGCAGCAAGCAAGTTTGCAGCATGTAAGCACCGAGCATGTGGCATTCAAGCAAGCATGCAACATGCATGGAGCATACAAGAACCGAGCATGCCGCATGCAAGCTTTGAGCATGCAGCAAGCATGGTTTCTGTGACGGCTCCGGCGCTGCGGGGCTCTGGCGGCCCCACGCAAGCTTATCGTCGCAGATGTGTTTTACGCTCACCACTGTAGAAAACACCTGCTCCTTAGCTCGCGGGCCGCCTCGCCCCTCCGCGCCTTCGCGGGCTTAGATTACCAATCCATCATCCAATTTAGATTACCTATTTTCACTTCCATCTTTGTTATGATATAATAGTACAAGTACCCCCTTGTTCTATCTTTATCATTCCAGACCAGCAAAGTATGCTGTCAGCAAAGAAGACGGGGGGGGGGGGCCGCTAGGGCCAATGCCTGCTAGTGCTGCGGACTTTGTTCGAAAGAAGTACCGTAGCTCTGGAACGCAAAGGGCTCTAGGAGGAACACGGATGGGTTTCAGTCAGTAAGAGTCTGACACTCCCTCCTGCTTCACCCAGAGCGGAAGGAGTCATTTGATGATTTCCCATCCTTAAAAAAAGACCAGAAAAGTATCTCCTTGCAGGTTTGCACCAACTCCTGAAGATCTAGGGTAGCCAATGGCTGATCTAACCGAATATTTTTAGTTCATTCCGCGTGAATGTTGAAAATTATGGCAAGGGAACATACGCCTGGGATAAAAAAAAATATCCTTTATGCTATTCCAGACTATAATCTACCTCTCTCAGTGCCGTATTTTATCAAGATCCGTTCAGCTGTCCTTACGTGATTGAGTAGCAAGCATCCATCCATACAAACATCCAAGGGCACAATTATTTTTTCATAACCTTTTTTTTTCCAGAAGCTGAGCACCTCTGGTCCCGTATTCGAAATATTAAAAAGCATAGAATGACGCAAGGCACCAATCAAAAATGCATTCCCGGGAAAAAATATTTGCCAGATGATTATGATCCTCATTGTCCAAATGAGTGTATTTGCGATAGCGGTGAATTACTTTGCACCAAGAGGGACTGTTCTGTTAATTGGGATTTAAAAAGTAAGTATTTTTTAGTCATAGCAATAGACAGTAATTAACGTCGGAAATAGTGAATAAGCCACATTAAATTTGCCACGGAATCAATTTATAACATTAGCATTAAATGTCGAATTCCTACTAGATAAGTTAGAATGACTTTTGATAAAAATTGGAATACTCTGCGATTCCGTCAAATTAAATCAAATCATCATTTATTTGTCAGAACATGGTCGTAATTTCCCATTTTCAATAAGTTCGTGACATTGATTGTCGCTGAAATGATCGTGCAACTCGAATTTGAACGTTTATTTAAAGTTCGAGAATTAGTGTTTAGGAACCATTTAGTTCTTTCTTTCTTTCTTTATTAAGGTAACCAACGGCGATACTTAAAATATATTACAGATTATTCGTATAACAGTATTGTATGGCTAATAATAGGTTTCCCTCTGTAACTGGGAAATTTTATCTCGTATACGAACGGACTAACAAGATACAATAAATAAATCTTCATTCATCTTAATTAATCTTCTTTCTGTATAAATTTATCTGAATTCCTTTTTCTTCAAGCACCGTTCAAGTGGCCTTTAGCAAGAATAGAAACATCGAACAGGAACCCGTTAAGCCTGATGACTCAAGAGAAGCCGTGCATAGAATTTGAGCCCCTACCTTCCGATGATATTTGCAACAATTGTATTTGTTTGCATGCACGGAAAGTCTGCACCGTCGCAAATTGCGATGATGGAGATGGGAATGATGTACTGAGTAAGTATTTTCTATAACCTAAAACTCGTGATCGTCTTAAAAGACATTAACTACCTCTAGGAGCGATTTCTTTAAATTTTTTTTAAGATGAAAGGTACAATAAAAATAATAATGCATTCTGTAATGAAACACTCTGTTATCTAATAATTTTTACGTAAGAAAGCAATGTTGCTGCTCCATTCCACGCCGTCCTTGGAACACTAAGGCTCACACTGCGCTCACTCCTGGATGCTTCGAACAACTCATGCGTCATGATACTCAATAATATTTTGTTTTTTTTTTGAATAATTCTTTTGTTTATCATGAATTTGTAGTAGTTATTGGATAGATGAAGTGGGTTACCGTTGAAAGACGACTTAAATTGCACTGTGTTTATGTATTTGGGGACAGTGCAACAATATGGTGTTATAGAGCTGGTTTGACGACGCACCCGGAAGGTTATAGGATCTATTTAACCATAATTTTTTAACTTTTAAGTGCATGGCAAGGTCAACGCGTTTCAAACTCGGTGAATTTTACGAGTATCTGTGTGCAGTTTTGTGTAAAACCTAAAGTATACAAAATTTGCAAAAACATTGACTATAAACAATTGATATATTGATTGATTGATTGATTGATTGATATTGCATTCTGGTGATTTATTCAACTTCAAAAATAAGTAAAACCAAAAAACTACGTTTTGTGAGAAAATCAAACGTTCGTCGAGTGAGGGTGTGTACGGCGCTTTTTACCTTTTGGTTTTTACGTTCGCTACTGAGACGATACGTTAGTAACAGCGGTGTGGGGTACGAACGATTTTCGTTCACATAACTACCTGAACCAACATTAACACCATGCCAAAGTGCGATAATTGTAACAAAATAATTACAACTAAGAGCCCAGGAGTAGAATGTTGCAAATGTGGGAAAGTCGTGCATGCAAATACAACATGCTCCGGGCTGACACAAAAACAAATATTAGCGATTCGTAACTCAGATACCTTGGAGTTGACTTCGTATCTTCGATCTTCCTTTTAGTGACAACGAATGTCACCGCCATACTCCAGTCAGGAAGTCATTCATAGTTCCTGAGGACGATGATGATGAGATCGACAAACCAACTACAATGTCGACAATATCGTCTAACTTTCCTATAAATATGAAACAATATATATATCGAATATTTCAAAAGAGATTCAAAAAGAGCTAGAGCCTTTACAGTCTTCTATTGAATTTTGCACCGGGAAGATCGATGGTTTTGTGGAGTCGAATAAAGTGATGAATATCCTTCTTTGCAATAAAGTCACCCACTACGAAACAAAAAATTCTTCTTTAGAACAGCGCTTAAATGAATCGGACCAAGATAAATTGAATCATCTTATTGAAATAACTGGAATCCCTTACACGCAAAACGAAGAACTTGTGCAGATATCAAATAGTATTGCTGAATAACTTTGCCTGGATAAGTCTGTGATAAAAAGCGTGAAACGACCGAACTCGCACAAAAATCAAGACTTGATACAGTTGGGACTAGGTAACACCAAATATGTGGAATTCTGGATGCGTTTCGCTAAGCAATTTAATCTTACAACAGCTGATTTATTGTCTAACTTACCTAGTAAACATAAGTCTGTAAAAGTATACGTGCGATTTGCGTTACCTCCAATAAACAGAAAACTCATGTGGATTGCTAAATAACGGCTGCGACAGGAATTTAAATACATTTGGTTTCAAAAGGCCAAGTGCTAGTGAAAAAGGTGAAGTAGACACAAATGGTAAAGACAAGATTTATATGAATAGATGTGAAGACGACATAAATAATCTGCTTAAGAATTAATTGTGTATCACAATATAAACACAATAACACACTCTTCTTCATGGCTTTATTTAACAACGTAAAGAAAATATATAATTGTAGTGATTTACCTACCTACATTAGTAAGCAACCAAAAACCACGAATAATTTAATTGTAGTGCACGTTAACATAGCGAGTCATTTAATATCAAAAACGGCATTCTCCACTTTACTTACATTTGAAATAAACATGAAAAACGTGTTTTGATTCATTATTTTGTCAAAATACTTTATATTTCGCAAAATTATACTTACTAGCTATATGTTTTAGTAATTTCAAGCAATTTAATAGAAATATTGAGAAAGTATTTAAAGAAATCGTTAAAAAACAAATGGAGATTGCTGGCTTTGTTACGCATTATTGGAAACTTCCGGGTTTGATAGTAACTGTGTTGGAGACTGCCATTTTTGAAACAGTCAACGCCATCTTTGAAATCAAACAATACGTGAGCAAGTTATCTTGATACTTTGCGAAATCCAAAGTTAATGTCAAGGAATTTAAAGAAAACGCATGAAATGGTTTGTATTGTTATATTGACAAAACTATACGTAGGAACAACATGACCATCTAGGTAAGCAGTAAACCAAAATTAAAAATTTATAAGTACTTACAGGAAAAGTTTTTAATCTGTATGTTTACTTTTAATCACAATAATAATGAAAATAATAAAGAGAAAAATAATCATATTCGTAAAATAGGTTCCTCATTCTGAGATTCGCATAAAACCTCATCGACATCTGTATTCTCTGTCTCAACTAATGATTTATAGTACATCAATCCCTCATCTTCCGTCCAATTGTCTCCGTAATGTTTTATTATTAAATTTTTCACATCTGTTAACTTATTCGCATTTACACGCCCAGAAGAAATAATTTCACCAACAGTCATGGTATGAAAGTTTTTATTTTTTTTTGTTATCCCTCTGTACAGTCCGTCACTTGTTTTATAAAATAAATCTCCCTTTACTACTACATCAACTCTACTCTTTGTTCTTTTAATAAAAAATCTTTTTGACTTTTGGAATTGAAAGTGCCACTGACCGACATCTTTGACACAAGCCTTCATAGCGCTTCTCCAGTCATAAACTTTGAAGTCAACTCCTAGTTTAATTACAGTACTGTAATTTTCAATAATTTTCAAGTATTCTTCGGGATTTTTGATGATTTCTTGTTTGCGTAAGTCTTTTTAAATCATCCCGAATACTCGATCCGGCGGTATAAATGAATGTCCTACTACGGGGAACACTATTTCAACAACTTTTACTGGTTCTGGGGCATAATTTGTCAGCCACTTAGCTATCATTGTCAACATTGACGAGTTTTTATTTTGTCCACCGCAGCCATCCGCAATTAGACGTACTGTTTTTATCCCAACTAAATCTGTTGAACAAAGTCGGTGGAATACAATAGAGGCTATTTCATTTGAGCCTTTCGCAAAAGTGTCTTCAGTCCAGCAGTAAGCAAAAGTATTTTCCTTTGAAAGTTTTGTCTTTGAATTTCCTTGGATAACGGTACAGTTATAAAGATATAATTGTCTAGAATAATACGTGGATTGATCAGGAAGCTTCGGCATGGGACAATTTTTTTGACAATCAAAACAAAACGTCATCATATCAGCTTTCTCTTCGCGAACTAAATCAAAAAATGCTTTGGCTCGCAATTTGTGAACTCTTCTTTCTATCATAATAGCATTTCGTTTTGATGTATCTTTCTCTACTTTTAATAACTCATCATGCTGCAAACAAGTTGAGCAGACGTCTGTTCGGGGAGAGCCAAACCCTAAATTAAAATGCGTATTAAATATTTTTCTGAAATATGCCTTCTTCACTTTTAAATTATTTTGTGCTTGAGTGTTATACATACGCCACATCTTGTTAATGTTAAGTTCAGCGGCTAGATAAAATCTTTTTGTTGTCCCCCGACAATAATGAGGCTCATCGCAATTGAAACTACAAATAAATCCCTTTACAGCAGCAACTTTTTCTCTGAATGGTAATTCTTTGCGGTTACCACCACGCCGTTCAGTTACCAAAGAACCACTTTTAAAAAAATGTTTCATTATTGCTTGAACTCTATGCTTTGTAATTTGCAATATATTAAGAAAGGCTTTCTGACAAACAGGAACAATGCACTTCTGACTTAAACAAAATACCTTAAATTTAGTCTGTAGTAATTTTCTTCTATTTGAATTCTGCTGCCCTCTGCGCCTTTTTATTTGTTTTGGTTTGCAGTATTTTAAAATAAATGCATCTTGAGATGTTTTTTCGGGTTTTTTATAAAATATGTTGTGAAAATACTTGATATCCACCATAGATAATGTTCCGCATTTAAAAGCTTTTGTGTTGTGTTGACAAACTGGACGCTCTGGTAGACCCTTAGAAGAATACCTGTAATATAACAGAATCTGATAAAAACGCATTAATAATAATAAAATAGTTTTCAGAATATTTTAATTTTATTAAAAAAGTAGGTGCTTTAAGTTGTTACTCAATAATGTCTCGAACATCACTGTATAGTTCAAATTAAAGAAGAACGTTGACGCCCAGAATGAATGTTTTACTCCTAATATAATTACTCCTAACAACATTCATTTGTTTTGTAGAAATAGTCAAATAAAAATTGCGTTGATTTATTTAATCAATTTTCTAAATAAATCAAAAGTCACTACCAATAAAAGTTTAAAACAATATTCAAGTACCAAAATTGTGTAAGCACTATATACGCACCTTGCCCGTTTCTTGATGTTTACAGTCCATTTTTCTGGATCCCTCTGCCGTTTCCTTGACTGTCTGGGTAGACAAGGTGTTACAGGATGGTCCATAGTTTAAAATAAACACACGTTTTACTTAATTCACTAAGAATATCCTAATAAAATCTTAAAAATACCACGAGCAGTTTCACTGTGTAACGACGCCGATCCTATACTAAATACTCCGCTCTGATTGGTCGAAGTGGAGACTGCCATGTTTGAAATCAACGTTCTAGGAGATTGCCGCTTTTGAAACTTACTCAAAACTTTAAAGTCATTTTTGGTAGGGAGAATGCTGTTTCTGTAAAAAACTTATTAATCAAGATGGAAGATTAGTTCTTAGAGACTATTTTGGCATAGATAAGTTATTTTCTCTTAAATGTGGAGATTGCCGGTTTTGATACTATATGACTCTACGATCGTTGATAAAAAATCACGCTAGTGTTATGAACAGTTTAATTTCAGTAAAATCACGAATAGATGTTGTGGTACTCACGAAAGTAGGGAAATCGGAACAAATTGTATCTATGTATCAATTAAATGGGTATACACTGAACAGTATTATGGGGGAATTATTATTTATATAAATAATAAGCATAAGTTTCAACAGATAAAATTCAAACAAGACATTCTGAATGTATACTGGGTAAATTAACAACGCAGCAAAGTAATAATATTTATATCTGTGCAGTGTATAGACCACCTAAAGAAAGCAAGCATTTGTTTGTTTGTGAGTTGTCCACTTTGATTAATGTTGATTATGTAAGGACCAGTAATCTCATTGTATTAGGAAATATACCTTAAAACAACCAATAATGTAAACAGTTATTATTTGAGTAAACTGGCTGACTGCGGGCTTGAATGTGCGATCTCAGACTTCACTCGAGTGGAAACCAAAGGTAGAATAGTCACTAAAACCTGTATAGATCATATTTACGTGATATCTTGCCTTCATGACCTCTACTCGGCTGCTCTGGGGACTGTCTTAGCAGACCATCGTATGACGGTTGCCACGCTTGCATCCATGCCTAAAGTTAGGGATCCAAAGTTCATCGAGTTGATTGATAATAAAAAAATAAAAACACTCTTAGCTAGCACCGAACGGGAAATGAGAGACGAGTTAAATTGCGCAAATGATATATATAAGTACATTAAAGATAAATTTATAAAGTGCTACACTTACTTACTTTTTGTGTGCAAATACACTAAAAAGATAAATAACTCAAACAAAAGAAATTGTGAAAAATGTATTACTAATAAAATAAAAACAAGTTGTGCTAATATAAACTGTTTACAAAATGTAAAAAGACCCAAATAAATCACTTAAGTTGGAATATAACAAAATTGAAATAAAGTAAATAAATTGCCACACAACTCTAGAAATAAGTATTATAGAAAAGAAATAGCAGAAAACAATCTCAAAATATTATGGGAAATACTTAATAAACTTACGGGGAAAATAGTAAAGTCAGTAGATGAGGTAATAACAAACGTCTTCTGAAATGATTTAAATAATGAGATGATTATCGCTAATGACTTCGCAATGAAATTTGAAACTAGTGTGTCTAAAATTGTGCCCGGGTGTGACAGACCCTTTCTGGATAAGTCTGAATATATAAAATCACAAGATAAATCTATATTCTTCAAAACAGCTACACCTCGTAAAATTATTAAAATCATAAACAACTTAAACACTAAAAAATAAGCTGGAGTTGACACAATTAGAATTACAGATATTAAAATGATAGGAGATAAAATTGTGAATGCAATAGTGAAACTAATAAATGCGAGTATCCAACAAAGTAAATATCCGTTAGAATTAAAAATAGGTATAGTTAGACCCATTCATAAAAAGGTGAATTCGATGACTTAGCAAATTATTGACCCAGAAAAATATTAGCAGCCATTATTAAAATTGTTGAAAAATATACCTGCGATCAAATGCACTCGTTTTATCGTAACAATGACATAATTTCTAAAGCACAGTATGGCTTTCAAAGTAAGAAATCTACAGCTCTGTTACTTTCCAATTTTACCGATGAGGTTAACAACAACCTAGATGACAAGAAGCATGTGATACTAATATTTATTGATTTCAGTAAGGCGTTTGATACACTCGGACACAATAGGCTATTAAAAACACTAGAAAACTCCGGAATAAGAGGCAAATTACTAGACCGGTGTAAAGAATATCTCTGTAGCCGATGTTATCACTTCAAAGTCGGCCCTAGTCTCAGTAGACCCGTACACGTTACGCAAGGCACAGCCCAAGGATCAGTGACAGGTCCACTATCTGGCATACGTCAACGACATGGAAAATATTAAAAGACACTGTTCCCTATACCAATACGCTGATGACACTTGTATACACTCTACTAACAAAGAACTCAATATGGCTGCGGAATATTTGCAAAAAGATTTTACTTCTATGACCTATGTAAATGCGAACTTGTTGATGTCACTCAAAACAGAAGATGATGTAGAGAACTGCGCTATATACGTGACCAATCTAATCCAAAAGGCAGCGTGGTCATTTACCCCATACCTTGAGTCTAAAGAAAAGCTGCAGGATACTACAGGAAATTAAAAAAATGATAGCTTCAAAGAGAAGGCTACGGCGACAATGGCACTAAAGTAGAAATCGACAAGATAAAACCGCACTCAATAAGGCACAAAAGGAGCTAAAGCGATTCGTAAAAGAAAATGAGAACAACACCCTGCAAGATAAGCTTAAGACCCTATCTCCACATAAAGCTAACAATTACTCCCTTTGGAAGATGACAAAATCTGTGAGAAGACCTAAAGAGCATATTCCTCCACTGAGACAACCAAATGGCAACTGGTCAAGGAAATCAGCAGATAAAGCAGAGCTATTTGCTCGATTTCTGAAGGATTCATTCAAGCCCAATTAGCCAGATCATATGTGCTTTGAAAAGGAAATTGTCAATTTTCTTAACAGTGACCAACAAATGTCATTGCCACTAAAACTAATAACCCCAGCAGAAGTAAAGAAAGCTATACTCCGACTTAAAACAAAAAAGGCACCAGGATTTGATCTCATAACAGCAGAGATATTGAAACAGCTGCCAAGGAAGGGTATAGTCCTCCTAACAATGCTTTTTAACGCGGTGTTAAGGCTACAATATTTTCCACTGTCATGGAAAATATCCATAATAAACATGGTTGCAAAACTTGGAAAGCCACCAACGGCATAGTAGCATCATACAGGCCAATAAGCCTTCTCCCTGTAATGTCCAAGCTCTTCGAAAAACTGATTTTGCAACGCCTCCATCCGATACTTGAAGAACAAAAAGTGGTACCAAATCATTAGTTTGGATTTCGTGCACATCACGGCACTGTAGAGCAGATCCATCGAGTAGCTTACACCATCCGCCAAGCACTAGAAAGAAAAGAGTACTGCTCTGCTGTTTTTCTAGACGTGCAACAGGCGTTCGACCATGTTTGGCATAAGGGCCTCCTATGTAAACTAAAACTGTGCTTACCATACACTGCCTATATGTTTCTAAAATCCTACCTTCAAAATAGAATGTTCAAAGTCAGGGTCGGAGATTCTTTGTCATCAATATTCCAAATAGAAGCTGGAGTTCCCCAGGGCTCAGTCTTGGGTCCAATATTGTACACTATACACAGATGATTTGCCATACTCTGACGAGGTCATGATTGCGACATATGCTGATAATACAGCAGTACTCTCGTGCCACAAAGATTCTAACACAGCGTCCCTAAAGCTACATTTTGACAACAACCACATTTAGACGAAATTGGAACATGGCTTAAAAAGTGGAGGATAAGAGCAAGTGCCGCAAAATCGACCCACGTAACGTCCACTCTAAAGCGTGGAGACTGTCCACCGGTGAAACTTGATGGAACTGAACTACCTCATCAAACAACTGTAAAATACCTGGGAATCCATCTGTACAGGAGACTCACATGGAGAGACCACATTAAGGCTAAGAAAGATCAAGCAAACATAAAGCTCAGAGAGTTGCACTGGCTCATAGGCAGACAATCTAGACTCAGCTTGGAAAATAAACTTTGATCTACAAAAGCATAATCAAACCAGTTTGGACTTACGCTATCAAACTCTGGGGATCGGCAAGCCATTCCAATATCGAGATTCTTCAGCGCTTCCAAAATAAAGCACTTAAGACATTGATCAGTGCCCCATGGTTTGTAAAGAACACAGAAGTCCACGAATATTCTGGAATGCCTACTGAGAGGGAGCAGATAGACACTTAATGGCTGATAGCAAATAGAAAAAAAAACAATTAAAAAAAAAACTTCTATGACCAAGTGGGCCCACTATATGGGACTTGTTCTAAACCCCAAAAAAAAAAAAATAGACGTACTTACATTCAAGTCGCATAAATACCTCCCATTCTTTTCAAATTAAAGCTCATAGTCATGATTGTTTTGCATAAAAATGTGCCAAACTGCTACTGTTCACCCATTGAGCAAGTCCCATATCATACCTACTTGGGGCTCATAATAGCTTGAACTGGAGTTATCAGGTTCAATCGGTATGTGGCAAGTTGCGTGCAATATACACAAAATTTTCCATTATAAAGCGGAACGTACCTTACAGAACCCTCGTTAAAATGTCCACGTCCCTTGCGGAATCAACAATTTCATATGGACTTACCAGCTATGGACGCACATTTAAACTTATTTGGAGAAAATACATAATCTGCAAACACTGTTGTTGAAGCTCGTCGTACCAAACTATGTTAAAAATAAATACCGCGATCGCAGCCTCGATAGGTCTATTCAAACATTGCAAAGTTACCTGTTCTGGCCCGCGCTGAGTACCTGTTTCTCATAGAAAATTTCGATAACACCGAAATTCAAGTTCCAATAAGATATGATGTGAATACTCCAAGCGAAAACAAAATCTTTGCAAGTGCCACGCAAAAACAGCTTTTATGGTAGACGCACCGCATCTGTCATGATACCTAATTTATTAAACCAAATACCCTTACACATTAAAGACTCAATGAACAGTAAAAATGTCAAGCGCAAGCTGAAACAACACACCTTAGCTTAGGTAATTTTCTAATTAGCGCGTTAATCAAATTCCAGACCATAGCATGCTAAGACAGACCCCAGGGGTCTAATGGTGTGCTTTTTGTAATCTTAAGGAAAACAGAAAAGAAAATCTTAAGGACAACAACTTTTTTTTATAAATAAATAAAATCAAATAATACAAGATAATGCTATGGTGTTTGGGCTCATTAAATATGTTTAGAGAATATATCCCTACCAGCTTCCTTAAGCCCCGAGTCATTCCTTCGTCGTCCTATTTGTAACGCATTTGCAATAGTTTTTCAGCCTCTCATCCCAGTACAGTCCCCTATATCAAGATATACGGGCCCTCTGGTTCTTGAACCACTCTCTAAGCCCGAATTCCGTGGTTTCGGGCGTAGTTGCGGGCGTATTCTACTCCGTATCACCTACGGTCTTACGATTAGTCCCGAACCCGAACTAAGAATGAATCCCTAGTGGTTAGGTGAAACGGAGTAGAATACTAAGCCCGAAACGACGGACTTCGGGCTTAGAGAGTAGTCCCCCAGTACCCTGCATCTAGGGAATCCGTTACCAATTTTATATTTCCGCCCAAGCAATGGTATTTAGGCGCTACCATAATTTTTTGGCATACAAATATGTAGATGGAATGCAAAAATAAACCTGATTTAAAATGATTATTGCATATCTATTACAGGTAAAATCATTCAAGGCAGCCATGGCGTAAAAGCAAAGAAGAAGAAGAGTACCTTCTGTGAGCCCTTCACGTTCTTCAGCCCCGACAACAATCGATTTTGTAGAAATTGCTTCTGCTTGTACAATGGACTCGCATTATGTTTGCTGAACTTGTGCAAATATTCAAAAGGTAAAAAAAACATTACTGGACCTACATTTAGCGAAAATAGTGCAATCATGTTAGCATTTTGACGTGATAACGTCATTTAAATCGATGAACGCTGAGTGCACGCACAATAAATGATAGTGAGCACGGAACAAGAGATAGAGAAGCACGATCGGCCTAAGCGTTCGGCTTGTGACATTTATCACTCTTCCGCTTCATAAGCCGATGCGTCCGATGTTTTCTTATGACGTTATCACGTAAAATTATCGTCCTTAACCAATTTTACAGGCAACCAGTTTTTTAAATACATACAAGGTGTGATAGAAATAAAGTCGAACCTGAAAAGGGGTCATTGTACTCATCATAATGAACAAATTTTACACCATAGGACGACCGTGAAAATGCGAGTTTGTTAACGCACTCGATTGCGATAACGTAAACGATCGCTTATATAAACTTGTATGAAAAGAAGGTTTTCCGTTTCCAGGTGGCTCTTATTCAGTTTCAATACAATTTGACCCTTTATTAACGCGATCAAGAACGTTAAAAAACTCGCACTAAGGCCACCGCACTGGTCTATTCTATGAACATCTCACCGTGGAGTGAGCATCAAATTGTTTGTATCACCATCATCATATCAGCCGAAAGACGTCTACTTCTGGACATAGGCCTCCCCCAAGCGTCGGCACAACGATCGGTCATGCGCGTCTCGCATCCATCGGCTACCCGCAAAAAAAAAATATTACCATAGCTACAATACTCGCTTTACACTTAATATTTATTTGAATTGGATATAATATATATTATTTTTTTTCAAATCGTGTATCTTGCATAAAATTAAACCAAAATACTATGGGGTTGCAGTTTTTTTTTTATTCTTTATTTTGAGTTTGGGGCTTTTTATCCACACGGATACGTCAACCCCATTGTAACTTTAAACAATATAAATGCTCCTTACAATACTTTTATACTAATATGATAAATAAAAAAAAACTATATAATAAATATAACATTACGGATTTGAAATCACTGCCAGCCTACAAAGTTGTTTTGCTAGATCGGACTTAGGGTATGATAATATCGTCTGAATTAATCCAATATTTAACCTACCCAGTAGTTATATTTATTCAAGATTCACTTACGTTAACGTTACTTACGTCTAAATATTTGTGCTAGGCCCTCTGAAGTATAGTATTTAGTTTTATGTTCCGTGTGTTCTTAGTTAGTTTATTTGCTTAGAATTATTTTACTTGATATGCATTGACAGTTCCCCTCGTGTTCCTTACACGGTTCTAAGCTTACGCGGTTAAAGGTTTAATGAACCGCACTGCAGTTTTCGTCGAGTTATAATGTATGATGCAGTTTTCTGTTACGATTTCAGGGTTCCATAGGCAAAGCTTCTTTCATGGTGACGAGAACACTAACCTCTTATGCTAACGCATAAGAGGTTAGTGTAAACTTATTACTGTTACGCCCCGTTTATAGTTTTCAGACATCAACGTTAAATCCAATTATCGTATTTCATTTTTTCAGATATTCCACACCAAAATTCACCTGGTAAGTTTTTGTGATAGTTGACAACTTCTACTCGCTTATTGGTGCCTGTCCATTTCAGCGGAACGAGGTAGCGGCAAAACGGATAAATATTAATAAAATCAGCTACTGAGCCGTATCTCTGCCTTAAAGTCGAATTATAGTGATCAAAAACTGATTTCATCAGTTGAATCAGCGCTTTTTACCCGACTGCGAAAGAAGGAGGGTTGTGTTTTTCTAGTGTATGTATGTATGTATATTTCTATAGCACGCGCTAGAGCCTAAACGGCTCAAAAAACAAAATGGCCGATTTGGCACCATATTATGCCTTCAGTAAATTTTGTAATGTTCAAAACCTATCGAGTGGGGTATCAAAATAAAGGGCTCGAGGAAACGATTCCAAAAATGTAATTCACTAAAAATTAGGAAATAAAATTTTTTGCTGTCGGGTTTTTTAAACAAACTCAATTTTTTATTGACGTCAATTTACATTCAAAAAATATCTGCGTCTCACGAAATGGTGGGGAATGGATGTTTAAGCTAGTGTTGATTTTAGTGAGTTGTAGTGATTATTAGAGGGTGTTTGTTTTATCTCTTCAAAGTTAGAGTGAACAGGCTCCTTCTGGGTAGGCTCGCTCCATCGTAGACTTTGTCTCTGTCATCACTAACATAGACAAGAGTCAAGAGCAAAACCATGACAAATAAAAAAAAAGTGTCAAAACTCGTTTCCATTTTTTAAAAAGAGTAACTATGAAGTTTCTTGTCCGTTCTTCTCCATAAGCATCTACCTTTTGCGAACGGACGACTAGAATCACTATAATATTTAACATTCATATGACGTTCAAAAGTACCTTTATTGATCTAATTGAAATAAAACATTTGACTTAGACTTTGTACAATCGTCCCTTAAATTATTTCAGAGGAGTTGGATGAAGTTTGCAATCCTGGGGAGATAGGTTACCCGACCAAGTGCGTCACCTGCACGTGCTCCGAGACGGCGAAATGGATCTGCACGCGAGAGGAGCTAGCTCTTTGTCACGGTGGGTCTTCAAAACACTCTTTCTTCTTTCATATAATTATCTTTCTCCCCTCTGTCTGTTTTCAAACTTAAAATGAGTGAAGCCGTCGACTAGCCCGCCGACAAAAAGTTGCCGACACTTTATGATGAGTTATGGAAATTCGTAATGAATGAAGCGACAGCTTTTCGGGAACACATTCATAATGCGTACAGCTAAAGAGTGGAATTCCCTGCCGGAGTCTGTGTTTCCTGATAGCTGCAACCTGGGAGTCTTTAAGTCAAGAGTGAATAGGTTACTTCTAGGCAAGCGTGCTCCATCTTCGACCACATCATCGCTTACCATCAGGTGAGATAGTGGTCAAACGCGTGCCTATCATTAGTAAAAAAAAATCTTTCTCCCCTCTGTCTGTTTTCCAACTTAAAATGAGTGAAGCCGTCGAGTAGCCCGCCGACAAAAAGTTGCCGACATAGGCCGACGGGCTTTGGTGTGTATTGCGCTTTATGATAAGTTATGGAAATTTATAATGAATGAAGCGACAGCTATACTGCCACTGGAACGCTTTCTGACGCCATGGTGCGTATGGAAAGTTTTGACAAAGCCGTCTCTACGGTCTCTGGCAATAAGGCTTCCAAAACGCCTAATTGCTAAGGTTAATTCCGTTCAGCTCTGTGGGTCTAAAAGGCCGCTTTAGCAGAATCATAATATTAATCACACAACAATCTGTCAAATTTAATTTTTATCTTTATCGCTCACGCATTAGGTTCAAGGTTGATTGCGAAAATTCGAGTTTCGGGTAGCGTAATGTGCTTTCTGATTCTGCTAAAGTGGATCTTTTTAGAACCCCAGCAGTTTCAGCCATCTCGACAGCAAATAGCAATAAAATTGCTAAAAAATTACGATCCATATACTAATAAATAAAGCTGAAGAAATTGTTTGTTTGCTTGAACGCGCTAATCTTAGGAACTACTGGTCCGATTTGAAAAATTCTTTCAGTGTTAGCCCATTTATCGAGGAAGGCTATAGGCTATATATCATCATGCTAAGACCAATAGAAGCGGAGCTTTAATGAAAATTGTGACGCAGACGAAGTTGCGTGGGTTCGACTAATATATCTATACTAATATATAAATCTGAAGAGTTTGTTGGTTTGCTGGAACGCGCTAATCTCAGGAACTACTGGTCCGATTTGAAAAATTCTTTCAGTGTTAGATAGCCCGGAGAATAGAAACGGAGCAGTAATGAAAATTGTGACGCAGACGAGGAGGAGCTCTGGCTAGATAATAACAGCCACACGGGTCGATCTTCAAGGTTAAGCAACGCTTGCCAAGGTTGGTCTGTGGATGGGTGACCATCTTAACATAACGAGTTTCCTTCGTGCCTCGGAAAGCACGTTAAGCCGTTGGTCGCGGCTGTCATTTGTAGATCTTTGGCAGTCGTTACGGATAGTCAGAAGCCAGTTAATCTGACTGCCATGTCAATCAGTCTTGCCATGAAGTACCGTGTTACCCAGTTAATGGTTTGTGCAGGTCTGGTAGGCAGCCGCTCCGCGTAAAATACTAGTATTCAGTTAAACCCGGTTTGACTGGAAGCCGACCCCAATATAGTTGCGAAAAGGCTTGGCGGTTGCGATGATGACTAATAGAAGCGGAGCAGTAATGAAAATTGTGACTCAGACGAAGTTACGTGGGTCAACTAGTGGTTTATATTTTCAGAAAGGGACTGTGATGTTAAAGATGAGTTCCACATGGGTTTCCACCCTTACTGCGCCGGCTGCAAGTGTGCGGTCAAGGAGTGGTTCTGTTCCATTCAGGACGAGTCTTGTAAAGGTAAGACTGTTATATTTTTTTTTTTTAATACGGCTTTGGAATTGAAATATCACAGATGTTGGCTTCGAATATTTGGGAAAAAGTAAACTTGGTAATAAATATAAATTACCTAGTCCAAGTATGTTAGTAATAGGCTTGTCCACTGAAAAATGTAATTTGTCCGTCAGTTAGATTATCAAAAAATATTTGATCAGTTTTATTTTATTTTGTTACGTAAACCAAAATTGACGAAGATACGACGCTTTTAAAATTCTCAATACGTCACGCCGTGGTGTAATTTTTAGTGCGTTCTGACGTCACGAGCCTCTCCCGAGTTTTGATGCGTTTTATCTTTGTCAATATTCATTGATTTATAACTGCCTCCGTGGTCGAGTGGTTTAGGCATTTGCCTTGTGACCCGGTGGTAGTGGGTTCGATTCCCACGGGAAAGCATTCTTTGTTAGTTGTTTTGCAGTTTGGCTAGGAGACTGCAGGCTTGAATCACCTGATTGTCTGATAAAAAAGATGATTCCGTGCCTAGGAAGGCACGTATGAGCCGGTGGTCATGGCCGCCAAATGGCGTCGTCAAATAAACCATATCAGAGGCCTTTGCGGCGGTATTAAAACTCTGACACTAGGGTGTGTGGGGTCTTTAGGCCTTACTGCCCAATTTACGTGTCCATTATTTCTCAATACTCTAACAGACGGACTAAATATATTTGCAATTTATTGATGGAGGAAACTCGGTTCATTGAAAGCTACGGTTCATGGGAAATGTCATTTTTATAAGGTTAAAGAAGACGGCTCCTGTGGGACAAACCGCAATATTGAAGCCACGGGAAAAGGCTAGTTGTAATATATATTTATAACTCAATCAGGCAACTGGTGCCTGATTAATAAGAATAATTGAGCAGCGGTAAGAGTAAGGCTGCTTTTCCACCAGAGACGTGCTATGCAACGTTGCTATGCATGCGTTTGATATCCACAGGTGAGATAGTGGTCAAACGCGTGCCTATCAATAGTAAAAAACACCAATCATACTCATTGGTCCACATAGCATAGCACAAGTGGAAACTGACTTAAGGGCAGGTACAGCGAGCGAAGTAGGTATCTAACATTTCCATACGAGCCGTGCGCTCACGTCGACGCGACGGCTTGAGGGCATAATAATTTATTAAAAAAAAAAAAACTATTATGCAAAATTAAAAAAATAATTAATTAATTGTTATTATTTATTCTATATGTTATTAACCTTTCTAGATATGGTTTTTGGAAGTATAACTTTCATAAGCTTCTACATTATGATCGAGTGAAATTTTCGACATTATGTTTTGAACCAGAAATTGCCAAAGTACATAAAGTAAACTTCAATATGTATTTTTTTGGCTTTAAACAATGACTATTTTTTTGTTTACTATTGTTTCAAAGTGTTGGAATATTGGGAAAATTGGGAATACCTGCTATATGGATGCTTGCTTTGGATGCGAGCTATGGATGCGTGCTTTGGATAGTCGCGAGTGTTGTAACTTTGTGCAGAGCAGTGCATGCCTTCCCTATTGTCGATACGTCGCATAGCTCGAGCTGCGCATCTCCCACGCACAGTTTTCTTGCGGCGGCGCATTTTCATAGCACATCTTACTTGCGCCGCTACATAGCTTAGCTTCAGTGGAAACGGTCACATAGTTTCGTAGCTTCGCTATTGCATTCTCGCAGCTTAGCTGCATAGCACATCTCTGGTGGTAAGGCACCCGTAATTCCGTCTGGAAATAGATCTCTCCCTTCACATTTTATAGTTTTCTAATCACATCTCTTTTTTATTTCAGATTACAGTAAGTATAAATTTTACTATTAATCCGTTTAAACACTAATTTAGCACAACTTTGGGTGCAATTAACTCTTGGCGTGCATTTTAGCACAGATAACTAGTCGCAGACATGCCCTTCGTATGAGTTTGCGCCGCTGACTTAGTATCATTATAATATAATTTAGAAATAAGAATTCCAAAGGAAGGCAGGCAGGCACCCATAGGTTAACAATTACATTAGCGTTCCTAAATTTCGTTAGTGTGCATTTTTCGGACAATATTTATCTTGACAAATAGTCAAATAAATGTATACTCGTATCTATTAGTTAATTACTAACAATTGGTCGAAAAGCGCATTTTAACCTTTAAACCAATCGGTTGTGTAACTACGGATAAAGAACTGGTCCCTTTTTTATGGATGGGAAATCATCAAATGTCTCCGCCCGTACTGGGCGAAGCAAAAGGGAGCGCCAGACTCTTGCTGACTAAAACCCATTCGTGTTGCTCCTGGGCCGCGGTGATTCTTTCGAACAAATTGGGCAAACCTGGCAAGCACTGGCCCTAGCGGACACCGTCTTCTATGCTGACATCTCTTTGAGGCGAGCACGCCGTCGGACCGGACGGGCCTAGTTCTGATCGGACAGCCAGCCACTCAACGCTTGCCGTCCGCAGGCCCGTGCCTACGGTATCCGGGAATCGCCCTGCGACTCCCGACGCCCGGGGCGTCTTCTTCTATTGCGGTGGCTGGGGCATGAGGTTTCCCTCTCTCTCACACGTACGACCTCCTTTTTCGCTAGCATTACTGCTTCGCAGAAGGAAAGAACTGGCCCTAAGTATCAATTCAAGATATTAATGTAATATTATGTTCCCAGGTAATGTCAAATGCCCTCTAGGCACGTTCATCTACAACCCGAAGCAATACTGCAGTATATGTCTGTGTGGAGGCAACGAAAAGGGCGCTCACAACATGTGTTTCACTGAAGCTAAATGCGTTCGACAAGTCAGCACCCAAAAGAAGAGGTTGTAAATGACAACGATTTGTAAATAAATCGATCGTTTGTTGTAAAAATGTTTTTTTTTTGTCGCCTGATTGATTCATGATCACATGAATCACAACAGTCAATGAGGGCTACCGCTTTCGTACTCACCAGTTAGCGCCACTGTCGAGTAAGCTTCCTAATCATATAGCATTAAAATGGTTATTACGCGCATGTGAATAAAGTCAGGCTGATATAGAAAAATATTAACAAAAATCAAAACAAATAAGTAAATAAACTCGAGTCAATAGCCAACTAACAGTGAAATTTGACATTTAAAACCTACGTTACACCAGCGCCCAGCGGCGAATTCAAACGCGATAGCCCTCAAGCCTCTGCCTCGGGTTTTGCGGGCAGCGGGGCGGTGGCGGCGGCACAGCGGCGTGGGTGCGCGGTGGGCAACGTAGACCCGTTTTCAAAACCAGCGGCAGACCTCGCGGCACTATAGTGGCGTAGTGTTGTGTCGTCGAGATATTTGTTTTTATTCGCGAACGAAATGTCTGAACAACGGCGACAACAATTTTTTTTTATTCAAATTTATTCTTTACACTCGAATAATTGTGCACAACACTGTAATGCAGACGCAATGCGGGCGGTCACCGCTCGTTGCCCGCCAACGCACCGCTGCCGCGCCGCTCTTTTCGAGGGTCGGTCCATTTGATTATACACATTAGATCCTGCCGCGCCCGCGCCGCCGCCCGCCGCCGCCGCCGCCGCCGCCCCACTGCCCGCAAAACCCGAGGCAGAGGCCTTATTCGTTCAACTCATCTGAGCATGAGAGCGTTCAACTTATGTGTGAGAGACGCACTAAAAAACCGGCCAAGTGCAAGTCGGACTTGCACGACACGAAAGGTTTCGTACAATTAGCCGAAAAAAAACATATTTCTTGTCCCTCTAATTTTTATTTCATTTTTACTATGTGGTGTTTTAGCGGCAACAGAAATACACACTCAAATTTCAACTGCCTTCCTATTACCTTCGGACGGAAGGACGAAAGGCCAGCTGGAAACTGACTGTACTATGATTGGTTTCGAAAAACATTGTTTTAACAAAAAAGGTTGCAATACAAAACAGCTCATAACCTACTCGCTAATGTCTGTACTATGATCGCGTTCGGAACGGCAACGACGCACAAATGCCGCATCTTTGCAGACAAATCGAATTTTAGTTTGTCCTTGACCTAGCGACAAGGACCACGTTGAGTGGCATGGGAAGGGGGGATTTCTTCTCTCCTCCGATGTCAGAAATCAGGTTTATGATGTCTGTTTTTCGTGATAAGTAGATCTTCCTCGAGACTCTAAATTATTTGTCCAGTATTGGGACTTAGGGTACACCGACTCGGATATACATATATCCATACCCTTCTTACCTTACCTGTTAGAAGTGTATGTCATGCCCTTCGTGGTTATTTTTTTTAAACCACACAAAAGTTAGAGTCCCATTTCGCGACGATAAGACTATCGGTGTCTGTGTTGCATCCGCCTTTGTATTTATGCCTTCGGGACGGAATAGCCGAGAATCAAATTATCTAGTAGGAAAACTTTTAAGGTTTTAAATTGATTCAGTGGAGCTAAGGAATCCCGCGGTGGGATGCAATGGCACGTCGCGGGATCGAAACGGCTAGTATGCACTGACCGGTGGCAAAATCTTTTGCCATTCCGTTCGTGCGTAGGCCTTTAGCTGTACTGCCGTGATATAACAAAAATGCCGTTATCCGACATCTATACCCCTATTCTATAACAACATTTTCGTATCTCGACAGTGGAATCCGAGGTGAGTATCAAATCACGTCAAACGTAAGACTTTTATGTGGTGCGTAATAAAGCTCATTTTGTGAGGTTCACTCAGGTGAAGCTCGATATCGAAATGGTTATTTACAGAATAGACTAGCTGGTCGATATTTAACTTTTGAGTATATTTATGATAAAAAAAATATGTATCGATCTGTGTTTTCAATACTTTGAATAGCTTTGGAAATTCGCAAACACAGATCGATAGACATATTTTTTTTTATCAAAGGTTAAGAATGGACCAGATTTCGGATAACGGCATTTTAGTTACGGCAGTATAGTAAAATCAAGAATCATGTTTTATGGAACGTGGATGAATTATATATGTATAGGTGGTAACACAGACGTGTCAATGTCAAGCATTTGTAAGGCAAACGTTTAGAATTTGCACTTCTAGATGGCGCTGCCCGGTTCGTTCTCTCAATCGGGTCGAGGCGGAGCTATAGATGGCAGCAGATTATCTCACTATTAAACAAAAGTCTCTTTCAAATCCATAACTTCTATTTTCCAGCTGATTTTACCCGACTGCTCCAGAAGGAGGGTTATATTTTTCGAGAGTTTTTTGGCACTCTCTGCGGCCTGAACAGCTCTATGGATTTTAGCTTGATAGGTGTCGTTAGATTCGTCTTGATTGTGAAAGTGACTCTGGGTATATAAAAATTAAAATGGCCGATTTTTGGCGCCATATTATGCCTCAAAAAGTTTTTCAATCTTCGAAAGCTATTGAGTGGGGTATCAAGCTAAAGGGCTCGAGGAGAAGATTGCAAAAATGTAACTCACTAAAATATAAGAAAAAAAAAAAAATACTTTGTCAAAAGACCTGACCGCTAAAAACGACTAAAAAGTTCGAAGCAAGTCGCTTTTCAAGCAGTCTGATGCAGTTCAATCACTGATCTGATGCTACCAACTGCATCAAACTGCTTGAAAAGCGACTGGTTTCAAACTTTTAGGCGTTTTTATTGCAACATGTACAGTTGAAATAATATCTATTACTTCCTATCCGCCAGTACAGTCGGCATCAATCACGCCAGCTGGCACCGTTTATTAAAATGGTGAAACTGTACCACCTCATTTCTGTAACACCTGGTTGTATTATGCCTTGTTAATTTGAACCAAAAATGTTTATTTTTATTACCCAAATTAGCATTTTTTAAATGGTTACTATATATTACATACAGAAATATACCTAGTGAATTGCTTGAAGAAAGATTTAATAAAACTTGGTTGTCTGTAAAGTTGGTTTACGAACGACAATTTTACGTGATAACATCGTAAGAAAACAATTGAATTCTTAACAAACAAGCCGAACGCTTAGGCTAATCGTGACTCTCTATCGCTTGTTCCGAGCTCTCGCTCGCACGCTCGGCTCAGGTGGAACGTGAACGACACTTTTTCGTGCGAGCACCTGGCGTTCATCGATATAAGATGTTATCAAAAACTCATCAAGAGATACCTTTACATTGATTATTAATACTATCTGACGCGCGCAACTTCGTTTGCGTCACATTTTCATTAATGCTCTGCTCCTATTTGTCGTAACGTGTAGCGTAATGAAACATCGATAAATGGGCTATCCAGCACTAAAAGGATTTTTTATTTCAAACCTATACTTCCTGAGATTAGCGCGTTCAACCAAAAAAAAAAACCCTTCAGCTTTATAACGTAAGTGTCAATTAGCATAAGTTATAAAGTTTAGGAAGTAGAAAATTATGTTAAGTATTGCCTTCACTTCATTTTACTTACCTATAAGTAAAGTTTTTCAAATAGTCCGAAAACTCTCCCGAAGAATAAATAGTTATGACAGCTTTTGTATAGAAAATATATATTTAAACGAACATAAATTTAATTCTCCAGTTTAAAGTCACCTTCCGATTGCAAAATAATCCCTTGGTTCATTAACACCACTTTTTTGCAAAACGCCACCAAACAAATGCTAATAAGAATACTCATAGCAACTGAAAATAAATTAGCATCACCTATGCTCTTAAAAAGTACGACCACAAAGCTATATTTTTTCCCAGATCCAAAGCCAGGGGGCGCACTGGCCAATTTGTTTGCGTTTTGCCATTACATTTATCACAGTGCACTAAAAATATATTTGGTAGTGTGCACCGCAATGCGTTTCCCACTGCCGACGTGTCGTCGTCGGCTGGACAAAAATTTATATTTATTTGTTACATCTGCTACCGTTTGCCTAGCTAGCTAATATTGTGCGGATTCACTTGGATTTAAAAAATGTATTCTTTTGCTAAAGCATTTACATTTCTGTTATAGAAACTGCAGTAGGGGGTAGAATATGTTCTCCGTTATCATCATTCAGCCAAAAGACGTACTGCTGCAGCTAGGGGATTTTAGTCTAAACTAACATAATTTAAGTATTACTTCAACTTCGGCGCCACCATCGAGTACAAAGCCCAAACTGCGGCCAAGAAGCTGGGCATCCTAAATAAGGTGAAGCGATACTTTAGGCCTGCACAGCTTTTAACCCTTTACAAATCCTGAATGGAGTATTGTAGCCACCTTTGGGATGGCTCAGCTAAGTATCAGCTTGCCGCGCTTGACTCGGTGACACGCAGAGCTAAGAGGCTCATCGGCGACGTAAAACTGGTGGATGCCAAGCTACATAGCTTGGCTCATCGCCGTAAGGTTGCTTGCTTGTCGGTCTTCAACAGATTGTACTTCGGTGAGTGTGCCCAAGAACTCCACGACCTCATCCCACCGGCCCCCTTCTACCATCGGATATCAAGACACACTGCATCTTACCATCCCTACGTTGTAGCTATTCCACCAATTCGCACTAAGCGTTTTCAAACGTCTTTCATAATGCGCACAGCAAAGGAGAGGAACTCTGTGCCTGCGTCTGTGTTTCCAAAAGCTTACACCCCTAATCTCTTCAAAGTTAGAGTGAACGGGCTCCTTCTGGGTAGGCTCGCTCCATCGTAGACTTTGTCTCTGTCATCTTTGACATAGACTAGAGTCAAGATCAAATCCATTACAAATAAAAAAAAATACTAATACCATGTAGACAGGGTCCGCTAGGTAAGCAAGCGCTTGCGGAATTTGTTCGAAAGATTTACCGTGGCCCTAGAACGCAAAGGGCATTAGAAAGGAACACAGGTAGGTTTTAGTCAGTAAGAGTCTGACACTCCCTTCTGCTCCGCCCAGAGCGGGATTCATTTGATGATTACCCATCCTTAAAATAAAACTAATACCATCTTCAAGGAAAATATTCCTTGAAGATGGTATTAGATTGTTTCATAGTTTAAGCAATTAATTTGCATGACTGTCTGTTCTGTGACAATAAATTCGCTTCCTTTCTTTGTCTTGCCTCTCCTAAATGTCCTAAACTTACCTTGTCGGCTTTCCTGCTGACCGATGAAACAGAAGAAAGCCCTTTTCAGTTAAAATCAACTATTTGAAAATGTATAATTTGCTTTCTAGGTTTGCGTTTGGTATACAATAGGCTAGTTTCTACCATCAATAAATTGCAAATCTATTTAGTTCGTCAGTTAGAGTATTGAAAAAGAGTCGACATGTATTTTTTTGTTTTTGTAAATCAATGAATATTGACAAAGATAAATCGCATCAAAACTTAGGAGTGGGGGCTCGTGACGTCAGAACGCACTTAAAATTATACCACGGCGTGACGTATTGAGAATTTTAAAAGCGTCGTATCTTCGTCAATTTTGGTTTACGGAACAAAAGAAAAAATACGTGTCGAATATTTTTTGGAAATCTTTCTGACGTACTAATTAGTTGTTCGTACTCCACTACCTATTGATCCTAAAGACGGTTAGTTGTCTCAACATGTCACAGACTAGTGATTAACACGACTTTGTTCTTCTGGCCTTTCCCACAAATATTTTTTTTCTCCAAAAGCAGCTTATGGCACTCAGCATGAGAAGTTTTCTATAAGTGATTTTTTTTTTGAGCGGACCAATTTTACCAATCTTACAGAAATACACACTTTATTTCTAATGCCGCGCTTAACAATAAGTAATTAAAATTTAATTCAACTAAAGATCAAAATCAACAAAATAAAGATTAAAGGGGCTCTCATACATCATTTTTCTTTTCGTTTATGGTGCGGAACTTTTCGTATGAGAGTCCGACTCGCACTTGACTCGTTTTTAGGGTTCCGTACCAAAATAGTAAAAAAATCCTTGTCGTGTAACTAAGTCTGTCTGTCTGTCACAGCTGGATTTCTAAAAAACTTTTAATGCTATAAACTTGGAAATTGGAAATTCGGAATAGTTTTAGATGACATTTTATCAACTAATATTATCAGCAAATAAGAAAAAAATAAAAATATATATGTTTTTCTTGCAACAGCAATTGAAAAGGACTATTAAAATTTCAAATTCCTGCTAGGCCATGTGTCGTTGGGGCTGCGGAATCTGTTCGAAAGAGGCACCGTAGCCCTGGAACGCAAAGGGCACTAGGAGGAACAAGGATGGGTTTCAGTCAGTAAGAGTCTGACACTCCCTCCTGCTTCACCCGGAGCGAGAGGATTCATATGATGATTTCCAATCCTTAAAAAAAGGCATGTGTCGTATCATATGAAAGAGCGCTGTTTACACATTCTGAAACATTTTTTCTTTTTCAAGCCGCATGATTTTCGACTGACGAAAAATGTTGAAAAATTTACCATTTGGGATCCCCTCTTATCGCCGAAGTTTGCATAGAGAAAAATCTGAAATTATTCTTTGTGATATAAGTTTATGTAAAGATTACAGGAAAAATAAAACAAGGTCTCTAAATAGCACACTTTTTCAGAAATCGTCAACTTAAATTACATTAGTTCCACCAGTGGTCAAGAGATGGCGCTGATATAAAACTGCATTTTACACCGCAGTGACCAATATAGGCCTCGCGGATGAAAATTTAAAAACATTTCACGTTTTATATGACGGTTCGGAACCTTCGATGCGCGAGTCCGACTCGTCTTTCTTTAGCCTTCCAAGGATATATGGACTATTTATTAATAACAGTTATATGGACCTACTATTATTTTACGTTTGCAAGCCACGCAATCATGAAGCTGAATACAAAGAGTGTTTTTCTTTCAGAACAACTGGACAAATATACCCTGTTTATTCTATATGAGTAGTTTGCACTGCATTCGAGCAAGAATTAAACATTCATTTTTATTACGTTTCAAGGGAACACAGCCAAAGCAACGGCTTTTATTTTGCAGGCTTGGGATATTTTATTTATAAAAGTTGGTAGCCATTGCCCATTGGCTACCTCGTCAGTGAATTACAGTTGCTTTTTGCAAAGCTTTTATTTGGATTTTCTTTGTGGATAGTATAAAAGGTGTTTATTGTTGTTGCGACTTTTTAGCATTAAGTATAAGCCAGAATATTGTCCACTGCTGCTTGGAATATAGCTTGTCGGATTTTGAATGGACTTATTAACACTTGGAATCTTAATTTTTGAAAAAATAGTTGTTACTGTCAATTTGACAAAATAGTTCTTACTTTGGGTAAAAACCTCTCCTCATGACTCTTAGTTTCCAGGTATAACGTGGAGCAAAAACCAATGCTTGTTAATTTTGCTATTAGGGAATATGCATGAAAAAAATATTTATTATATAAAAATATATATTATACAGTTCATATGAAAATATACAAAAATATAATACTAATAGTGAACATATAATCAAAATGAAAAAATCAAACGAGATATAATTATTTTAAACAAATATATCTGTCCCTCTCGCGAAAACTCTGTTTTCTATGGCAGTTGTATAGGCGTCATGGACTTTGACGTCAAAGTTCATATCGGACTTCTCTTTCTAATTGTAATCTTTGAAACTTCATCTCTGATGGAGGTATTTAAAAAATAATTTCATGATTGTTTATTAGAGGTAATAAGTTGGTATTTCATTTTTCAAGTAAAAAAACCGCATGCTTACTCCCTTTGTCAAAAAAAAAATGTTTAATAACATTTCTCTTCTGACCTCCAATCTTATCTATACTAATATATAAAGCTGAAGAGTTTGTTTGTTTACTTGAACGCGCCAATCTCAGGAACTACTGGTGCGATTTGAAAAAATTGTTTCAGTGTTAGATAGCCCATTTATCGAGGAAGGCTATAGGCTATATATCATCACGCTAAGACCAAAAGGAGCGGAGCAGTAATAAAAATTGTGACGCAGACGAAGTTGCGCGAGTCAACTAGTTCAGAATAAAAATTTTCATCACCCATTACAGTAAATCGATATTATTAAGGACTTATTCATTTAAGTTGTCGGTTTACCGGATTCGGTGAACACATTCAGCCGAACAATCAGTTGTAGAACCTCTTTGGTGTATCCTAGCTCGGTTGTGCTACGGCCACATTACAGTATTATCGCAATAATTGGTGTTGTTTCAGTTAGTTTTGTTTCAATAATGGCCATCATTATTGCCATATTATGGTAGTGTGGCCGTAGCATTAGAGCGTCTCGGGTTTGCCTAAAAACTTGCTTTGTTTTGACACTTCTGACAAACGCAATGACGCGCAAACTTCGGTCTTGGCACGAATATTTTTGACGTCTGGTAACGTAACGTAAAATTTAACTACAACTAAAATACTCGTTTCGCGCACAATATTTATTAGAATTGGATACTACATTCACATTTTTGAATGATACAAATATGTCGCATAAAGTTTAACCAAAATATGGGGTTACAGTTTTTTCCACTCAATATTCACTTACGTTAACGTTACTATACGTCAAAATATTCGTGCTAACCTGTCTTGTCATGAGATTCGTGATAACTTTTTCTTATAACTTACGACTTGATTTCGTTCAATCAATCGAATCTGTAAAAATGTTACCGTGAAAACCTTAGTTGAAGAAGTGTGAACTGTCATGTACATAAGAAATTTTGTTATTGAACTTTTTGAAAATTATAGCACAATGTATGTGATGTGGCTGTACTAATTTTAATACATAAACATACAACAAAAAAAAAAAAAACAAACTGTAATTACACCTTGTTTAAATGGATTGACAGCTCGCTTCATGTTCACTACACCTAAATTTGACGGTGAGATTTTTACAGATTAAAACCACAGTATCATTGGTGAGGGTCACGGATAGCCGATGGATGCGAGACGCCCAGGACCGGTCGTTGTGGCGACACTTGGGGGAGGCCCATGTCCAGCACTGTCTTTCGGCTGATATGATGATAATGATCATTGGTGAAAGTGAAAATTTTAAAGATTCACTTATTTTGTGCTTTACGGTTTACTTGTTTAGAGCCAATACCGTAATTATTATGCAAAATATATCACCTGCTATTAAAAAAAATAATGTAAGAAAATAAACAATAACAAATTAAGCAACTCAACTACATCAATAAAAGAGAATAGAGAAACATTGGAACATAATAGAATAGAATATAATAAAATAGATAAGTTGGTTAAACGAAGCATAAGAAAAGACATTAGAGATTGTAATACCAATATGATTATATCAGCTCTACTAATTTCTCCTCCTTAAGAGTCACTAAACAAGGCATCATGAAGGGAAATACCTGGATTTCTAGCCGTAAAGATGAAAATGGGATCAAGCAAGGTAGTTCTAGCAAAATTATCGAAATTTCCACAATTTTTTATAAAAACCTATACCAGGACTCACAGACACAGTATAGACACTTCGTTTATTACTGTCCTGACTCTGTCCAACCCATCAGTCCCTACGAAGTTCAACGGGCTCTTCGCGATATGAAATACAATAAAAGCCCAGGGGTGGACAGAAAACCATAGAAATTCTGAAGTTAGGGCGAAACAGTCTTGTACCTCACATTACATCTTTTTTCAAAACCATCCTACACACAGGTCAAATTCCCACTGAAATGTGTCACTCCAACATAATTTTACTTCACAAAACACAAAACACTACAAAGTAAAAAATCACAAAAAGAAGAAGTCGGTGTTTTTGGTTATTTTGTTTTTGAATACCGACTTCCGTAATTAAAGTTATTGTTTACTTTGTAGTGTTTTGTTTTTGGAAGTTGGTTTTATTTTTTGTAAAAAAGTTTTTTTATTTTTCACTTTTCAGTGGTACGCAGGTACCACTTATAAGTGAAATCACAAAAACAGCGTGATGTTATGTTGAACTGGTGTAAACAATCAACAGACATGAGATTTCAGAAATCCCGATCCCTTTGCTATCATTTATTAAAGAGTTCCGTTGCCTACCGCCAAAGTTCTTCATCAGATCTTCACCAAATTTAATTCGGACCAGTCCGAAAAAATACTCTTCCAAACAAAAAAAAGAATTATCCAAATGGGTTAACAATTGGCGAAAATATCGCTGAACAAACATTTTATATGAGATCCTGACTTATACCTTCCATCATCAGCTCAGCAACATGAGATGATGATTACCAGGCACAAATATCTAAGTCGCGTTGGAAAGTTTATGAAAAACATTGTGTGTGCTTATAAAATTTGAGGGTTTTCCTCAATTTTCATGGGATCCCATCATCAGATTCTGACTTGGTGACAATGGGGCTACCTCAGGAGTGTAGGCTTCCGAAAAAAAAAAATTTAAAATCGGTCCAGAATTGGCGTAGAAATCGGTGAATATACATAAAAAAGAAGTCGGTTAAAAAAGGAGATAAAGTTGAGATCTCAAATTATCGACCCATCAACCTCATTTCACATTTATATTAACTGTTCATAAAAATAATACAGAACCGTATCACTCCGACGCTTGACCTTCACCAACCTCCCGAACAGGTAGGATTTCGGCCATGTTTCTCCACAACCGATCATCTCCATACCATAAATCAAGTTATTGGAAAGTATAATGAATTTAACAAACCACTTTATCTGACCTTTGTGGATTATGCAAAAGCATTCGACAGTATAGACCGTCACTCAGACATCAAAGCTTGAGAATCCCAAAACGTGACGCACACCTACATTGACCTCATTGACACTATTTATCGCAATAGCTCTGGGAACATCAAACTGCACATTTTTGGTCCAAATTTCAACGTACAAAAAAGAGTTAAAAAAGGCGATCCACTGTCACCAAAGCTGTTCACAAGCACTCTGCAGGAGGTTTTTAACATGTTGCCTGATTCATGGCCGTCACGAGGCATAAATGTCAACGGCCATCAGCTAACGAACCTCCGCTTTGCTGACGACATTGTGTTACAAGGCATGGCTTTTAAGTTTTGTCGATTGAAGAAAAAATCACAACTAGAACCTTATAGTACTTTTTATAGTTTTTCAAAGTATTCACCACGTAGCTTAATACACTTTTCCATTCACTCAAACCAGTTATTACAACATTTATTATCACTCTAAAGTGGGGGTGTCAAAATGGCTGACTTGAAAGCGTCGACTGCTTCTTCACCGGACTGGAACCTTTGACCACGGAGATTTTTCTTAATATTAGGAAATGTAAAGAAATCGTTGGGGCTTAGGTCAGGACTGTATGGAGGATGGTTAAGAATTTCTACTTTTTCCTGCTTCAAATACTCAATCGTTTGACGAGCGCTGTGTGAGCTTGCGTTGTCGTGGTGCAGGATGATGCGTCCGTTTGAGTTAGATTTTCGAAGTTCGGTGATGACTTGTGGTAAACAAACTGTGGTATACCACTCTGCGTTAACCGTTCTACGATCTTCAAGTGCAATAGTCGCAACATGGCCGGTTTTTCCAACGAACGTGGACTGGTGGCCACGTTGATCGTTCTCGAAGCACTTCTAAGAAGATGGTTCTTCTTAGAAGTGCTTCGAGAACGATCAACTTTAGTCGGCTTTGGCTCGTCTTGAAAGACCCAGATTGTAGATTGTTGTTTGGAATCAGGATCGTAGGCATAGATCCAAGATTCGTCACCATTGATGATGTCGTAGCCGTGATTTGACTGTCCTCGGTTGATCCTTTGCAGAGTTTTCTTACACCATCTGACGCGGGCCGCCTAGTAATCGTCGGAAAGCAGATGCGGTTTCCAACGGCAAACTAGCTTTCTCATACCAAGCGCTTCATGCAAGGTCTTCTGAATGGTTGTCCCTGAGATGCCTAATAGAGCCTCTATCTCTCGATACGTCACATGACGATCTTCGAGAATTAGTTGTCTCACAGCAATGATATTATGTTCAGTGAAAGCGGATTTTGGGCGTCCTACGCGAGATTTGTCACTAACACTAGTATGTCCACGCTGTAATTCTAAATACCAGCATCGACAGTCCGCAGACATGGGGCTTCATCACTGAACACAGATGTTAGCTCTTCAAAACACTGAAGCCGTGTCAGGACTCTTCTAAAGTTGTAGAAAATTATTGCACGCACATTTTCCATAGAAAGATTCATTTTCGTACGTACCCTGACATATTCCAACCGACGCTGTGACTAAACAATAGAATTAGTCCTAATACTTTCAACTGTTTTGAGATCAAAAATTTAAACACATTCAAATATAGAACATTTCCAAATTCAAAATTGCCGGGAAATATGGAAATGACAGAACTTAAAAGGCATGCCTAGTATTCTCCACCTCACCTCCAGAACTTGAAGAAATGCTCCAAGATCTGAGCACGGCAAGTCTTAAGGTTGGACTTTCAATTAACAGATCCAAGACCCAGGTGATGACCAACAGCACGAAACGTAGGGTCGAGGTAGACAGGCATGTGTTGCAATATGTTGATGAGTATACGTACTTGGGTCAGATAGTGTCTTTTAAAAATATATATGTTGTTGTGTTCAGTTTTACGCTGTGAAGTTCAAAAAAAATGTTATGACGTGTGGTGAAGCAAAACAAAGAGGAATTCCACTTAGTTTTGCTTCACCTTTCATCATAACTTAATTTTGTAAAGGTCCATGCCGTTGCCAACAAAACTAAAAAGTAGTCTATATGAAATTAATTGTTTTTATGTATAATTATAAACTAGATTGTAATGCTTAAAAAGTAATTTTCTAATACTACTCTCTTGTATAAATAATTTTCAATAACAGTGCAATATATTCACAAGTGATTAATTTTCAATTAGTTGTTAATTATAAAACAATAAACGTTACAATTTATACAATAGTAGTCAAATATTATATAATGTTTAATATACTAAATGAAAATAAATCGACTGTGGGTAGAGACTATATACTTGGAAATACATAATTATGATATTATTCACAAGAATTAAGTTGCACTAAATTCGTCAAATTGTCTAGACGACCTACAAACAAACTAATAATCTCAAGTGCTCATTTTTAACTTCGAATCACATTAAAAAAAGTATACAAAATCTCTATGAGGATCAACATCAAGGTCTCTTCCTCATCTTCGTCCAATTTTACGAGGATTCAGTGTTTCTTATAGTCAACTGTTGGACAATAAGGGTGTCCTTCGTCGTTGCACGAACATTCAACACAAGGCATGCTGTTTGTCTTCGGATAGAATTTGGTGTTTGGCTTGCATCGACCCGGCTTGCCTGAAATCAGTCATTGTCCACCACATTGCATTAATTAAATTACTAAAACTTGATAATCCTAATAACTCAAAATCTTCCGGTACTGACAGACAACGCACAACCTAAACTACTGGTCGTAGAAAGATAAAATTTCGTATGTAGTTTCCCTACACTTCATAGAGGAGCACTAAGAGAAGATTTCCTAAAAATTCTTAAGGGAACTTAAAAGAAGTCGGACATGCGCGTAAGAAGTATAACAATCGATAACCTGAACTGGTTGTGATAAGAAAAGCTTGTAACAGACTTAGTAATAACTAAAACATTTCAGATCTATAGAAGAAGACACATTTTGGGCTGAACCCAAACAAATTTTGATGAGGGCAAGAGAATAGCTGTATAAGTTTAAGGGAATACTTACCGTATGAATCCAAATCCAATTTGCAGTCGTCAATCTTAATACATTCATGTTGGCCGTTCTCATTACATTCGCATTTATGACAGCTACTGACCCAACTAGTACCTCGTTCACAAGTTGGGTACTGAGCTTGCAAATCTTGTTTTGGACAATATTTAGGTAATTTTTTGTAGACATTATAGTATTGCAGAATTTCATCGGCCTCTTTGATATCAAAGAATTCATTGAAAACAGGAAGTACATTTTCAGTTGTATCTGAAATTGAAAGGAAAAGTTAATTTTAGTATGTTTTTATTTTTTCCACTCAGGCTTAAATTAAAAAAATACAGGTAAAAGTTTTTGCCCATAGATTACAGGCAAACCTAAAGAAGTCGTATGTTTTTTAAGTAACATGTAAAAAAATATTGTTTGTTCGACACGAAACGCAAGTCTGACTTGTACTTGGCCAGTTTTTTCCAGGCTTGGATAGTTTTTGAAGAATCGTCGGTTATCTTGTGACAAGAGTGCCAGTTCCTCTAATAATTGTTAAACAACCTTCGTATTCGCATCTCAGTCGCTTCTTCTACCTGGCGTTAATCCCGGCTATTGCCAGGGTCCGCCTTCCTACTTAGCTTCCTCCACTTTGCCCGATCTTGAACATCCTTCTCAGTTAGGCCATTGGCTCTCATGTCGGACTTAACGACGTCCAACCAGCGCTTGCGAGGGCGACCACGGGACCTAGCCCCAAGAACAGCCATATTCATGCATCCCCGACCAACGTACTCCATAGGGCGGCGCATGATGTGGCCATACCATCGCAGACGACACTCTTGCAGTTTTTCCCCCACGTCACGGACACCAAGACTACCTCTGATGAAAGAGTTGCGTATGCGATCGGATCGCGTTACGCCACTCATCCACCTCAGCATCTTCATCTCCGTGACACGAAGCTCCTGGGTGTGTCTGCTTAGTGCTGGCCAACATTCACCGCCGTACAGTAGGACAGGCCGTATGATGCATTTATATATCTGCCCCTTGAGCTTCGGAGGCATTTTGCGGTCGCATACAACGCCCGTTACCTCGCGCCACTTCGCCCAAGCCGCGCCTATACGTGCTTGGACATCGTCGTCCACGTTGCCAGACTCGTGCAGCACGGATCCAAGGTACCTGAACGTATCGGACTTTCTGATCAGGTCCGAACCTATTCGGATGAACCTATTTGAATCCGTGCCGCCACAGGACATGTACTCAGTCTTCGCCACATTTAGTCTCAGACCACCGTTTTCAAGCGTGTCCTTCCAAATGTTGACTTTGCGCTCAAGATGGGCTTTGTTCTGATTAACGAGGGCGATGTCATCGGCATACATCATTAGCCACACACATCCAACTACATCGAGCACTACGTTAAACAAGAACGGGCTAAGAGCCGAGCCTTGGTGAACGCCAACAGATATTGGGAAGCCATTCGATTCGCCAACAGCGGTCTGGACAGAGGACACGGAATCGCGGTACATGTCTCTGATAATGTCAATATAGGCCTCGGGAACGCCCTTGAAGCGCGGTGCCCACCATATGGACTGCCGAGGTATACAGTCGAAGGCCTGCTGCAGGTCTAAAAAGGCCATATGCAAAGCTCTCCTTCTCTCTCTGTAAGCCTCAGCCAGATTCCGTAAGGCGAATACTGCGTCCATGGTGCTGTTACCCGCCCGGAAGCCATATTGACACTCAGAGACAGTACACTCGCTACGGAGCCGTGTGTTAATGATGCGCTCGAAGAGCTTCATGGTGTGGCACATGATCTTGATACCGCGGTAGCTACTACAATCCTGTACGCTACCTTTGCCTTTGTATACAGGGATAATCAGGCTAAATCGCCACTGGTTCGGCATTTCCTTGGTGATCAGGATGCGGTTAAAAAGATCCGTCAGAAGGTCCACGCCATGTGGGCCCATCGCCTTCCACACTTCAATTGGCACATTGTCAGGCCCGACCGCTTTCCGGTTCCTCATGTGGCGAAGAGCAATGCGGGTTTCGTCGGGGGAAATAGGGGAAATAAGTCCAAGGTTAGGAGGCGGTTCGGGAGGAAGGTTATGGGGATGCTGTTTGTTAGACAGCTCCGCGAAGTATGTACACCATCTCTCCTTAACAGAGGGGGCATCGTAGAGCAGCTTACCCTGGGCGTCCCTTACACAGAGACATTTGCTAATGTCCCGTGTAGCTTTCTCCCGGGCACGCGCCAGCTTAAAAATAAGCTTTTGCCCCTCCGCAGTTTCCAGCTTGTCGTACAAGGGCGCCAGACTTTTGCTGCGGGCTCTGGCTACAGCTTTTTTGCAAGCGCGCTTAGCCGCTCCATATGCCTCTCTGTCATCCGGAGAATTGGACCCTTGCCACTGTTTAAATAAAACCTTCTTCTTCCGAGTCGCCTCCTGCACCCCGTCATCCCACCACCACGTCTCCTTTTCTATGGTGCGGCCACCATGAGAAGTGCCAAGGACGCGCTTACCCGTATCGGTGATCGCTGAATGGATCCTACTCCAGATCTCTTGAGCGGACTCATGCGGAGCACTGATCTCGAGATGCTCGACCTCCGCGTTGAAGTCCGACTGCCTAGGACCATCAAGCAACCACCACTTTGTGCGGGGTTTGCGTTTTTCGGTCACTTTCTTTTTCGGTACAACCGCAAAGTCCAGGACAAGGAGGCGGTGTTGAGCCATTAGGCTTTCACCTGGGATGACTTTGCAGTTGGTAACCTTGCCAATGTGGCACCGTCGCACCAGCAGGTAATCTATTTGGGTTGAGTAGGCACCACTACGGTACGTAATAAGATGCTGGGGCTTCTTCTGAAAGAACGTGTTCGCGATGGCTAGGTCAGACAAAGCGCAGGTGCTGAGTATACTGACTCCCTGCATTTAGCTGGCCATATCCAAAACCACCGTGAACACGTCCGTACTCTCCAGCAAACTGACCTACGTGACCGTTGAGATCCCCCCAACCAAAACACCTTCGGAATTCGGAATAGCGCGTAGTACGTCCTCGAACTCATCCCAGAAGGCCTCCTTTTCAGACTCACAGCAACCAGTTTCAGGAGCATAGGCGCTGATTAGATTCGTTACCGACCCTTCGATCAGCACCCTAACTCGCATCAACCGGTCGCTGCATCGGTCTACTTCAAGGAGTCCATCCTGAAGGTCCTTAGACAGCACCACGGCCACTCCGCCCCTGCCCGTTGGTGATCCGGTGTACACTAGCCGGTACCCCTGCCCGATGCCACGTGACTTATTTCCCTTCCAGCGCGTCTCCTAAAGGAAGGCGCAATTCGCATCTCAGTCGCTATCTGTCCAAAATGTATGGGAATGGAGGCTTTTTTGACAGATTGCAATTGACATGCTAGGTGATAATAGCCGCATGGGTCGATCTTCAAGGTTAAGCAACGCTTGTCAAGGTTGATCTATTGTTTAACAGCTCGATCTTTAAGGTTAAGCTACGCTTGCCAAGGTTGATCTGTGGATGGGTGACCATCTTAACATACCAAGTTTTCTCCGTGCCTCGGAAAGCACGTTAAGCCGTTAGTCCCGGCTGTCATTTGTAGATCTTTGGCAGTCGTTATGGATAGTCAGAAGCCAGTAAATCTGACTCCAGTCTTGCCATGAAGTACCGTGTTACTCAGTTAATGGGTTGTGGAGGTCTGGTAGGCAGCCGCTCCGCGTAAAATATTGGTATTTAGCTAAATCCGATTTGACTGGAAGCCGACCCCAATATAGTTGGGAAAAGGCTAGGCAGATGATGAGGAATTGACATGCGAATGCGAAAGTTGCTTTAAAATAAGTAAATTTGGCACTAAATTACAAAATAATTGTTGAAATTTTTTTACCTTCAATTTTTCCACTTGATTTAGGGTTACAATCCGTGGCTTCGCATTCAGCAACACCATCTCCATTGCATTCACAGGTATAGCAACCCATCTTGAAATGAGAGTACGGCTTGCATGGCATTGGTTCACCTTAAAAATAGCCAGGGTCTTTCTTGTACATGGGACAAAATATGATTGAAGTAATTTTAAGTTTTAAAAATCTTACTTATTTAGTTTAGAATATTTTAAAGAATCAACTGAAAGGAAATAACATAAAATACTCACCCAAAGACCTCAACACGCAGTCATGCATTTTGTAACACATTGGTTGACCAAAGGAACAAGAGCAACCGTGACAATTACTAATCCAATGTGTGCCATCGCCACATTCATCTGTCTGGTCTTTTGGTCTGTGTCTAAACCGGTGATTAAATATTTTGGAAAATAAAGGATCATCGAGCTCTTCGTAACTGATGTCTGTTGCAAGTTTTTCTGCGCCTTCGGTTTCCACATATGGCGGTAAGATCAAGTCGCCTTCATCATTGGGTTGGTGTATTATAATATGAACGTCTGGATATTTTGATTGGGGGGCTTGTGTTCCTTTTTCGTCGGATGCTACTATAGTCTTGAACCGATTGCCATAGTTTTGTGTAGTGTCAAAATGAGGATTAGGTGTTGTGGTAAGAGTATTGTCTTGGAAATCATTCATAATGTTCTCTGTGATTTCTGGATCAAAACTGCTAAAAGGGATATTTTGCAGGGCCGGATTGTCTTTTATTTTTGGTGCCGTTAATTTCTTGAAAAAATTGAAGATTTTAGTCAAATCAATATCATTTGGATTTATGTTAGCGTTGTATTTTTGTGGAACAAATTTAAAGAGTTTACTTTTTAACCAATTTAGCATTCCTTTACCGCTATTAGGCAATCGTTTTAATTTAGATTTAAGTTTCAACAAGGGAGAATTATTTTTAAATCCTTTGTCTTCAACTGGTAATGCATCGTCTTGGTCTTTGTCTGGCTCATTGTTCAGAATTGTTTCAATACCGGGTAACAACAAGGGAATAAGATCAAGTTGATCCACACTTAATGTAGAATCATTAAAAGGTGGTTCATTTAGTTTTGTCACAGCATTAAATAATGGATACAACTGATCATAGTAATCTGGAATTGTATCATCATCAATGGGAATATCAATGACAGGATCACTGTCAAGTTTTATCTCCGGATGAGAGTTAAACTCATCACTATCAACATTTGTGAGTTCCGTAGTTGGAGCCGATATATCTTGTTCTTCTTGCTGTTCAATATAGCTTTCATGAGGAAGGTTATTTTGGTTGGATATAGAAGAAAGAGAGGGATTTTCAATTGTTGAAGGTTCGTGTTGATCTTTTTTAGGCTTAAAACCAGGTTGCGGAGTTGTAATCTCGGTATCTGTTTCTAATGCACTATTGTCTTGATTCAGTATTGGCCAAGAAACTTGATGAATTTCATTAAGTAAATTGTCAAATGATGATGGTTTATATTGATCGTGTTCGGGTTGAACCCTCGGTTTAGGGGCGGAAGTTATAGTGCTTAAAACCTTTTCATGGTCTTCTGGTACTGACCAAGGACTATTATGAGCTCCATTGAGTAGATCGTCAAAATATGAAGGTTTATAAGGATCATTATCAAGGTGTGTAGGTCTAACAGGATTGTCATTGAAGATTTGAGACATAAGCTTTGAGTCAATAGTAGTGTCAGGCTTATTTTTTTGATAAGAAGGCTCCTTGGCTAAATAAGATGGGTACGAGAAGGCTTCAGCGGACCCGCGTTCATCTAAAACTTTAGGGAAAGAGTTTATCAGGGTAGGACCAAACGAAAAATCAGATGGATTGAACATGTTATCTTTTGGGTGGTTCTGGGTAGGGCCAAGTTGAGGGTGTGGTAAATTCTGAGTGACACTTTCAGGATGTGTAGGATCCTCAGCAGAACTTGACAGTTTTTTGTCAAAACCGACTGGTAAATATTGACTCTGGGTAGGGCCAAACGGAGGATTAGGTGGTTTGTGCATATGTTCCTTGTACTGATTATGGGCAGGTAGAAGTTGAGATTGTGGACGATTGTGAAGGTTATCTTTTGGATATGCCGTATTTTTGGCAAAATGGGATGGATATTGGAAACCATCAGTAGATCCAAATTCATCAAGTTTTTCTGTGTGTTGGTTCTGCATAGGAATAACTGGAAAATGAGGTAAATTGCTTTTTGGTTTTGTGGGATCTTCAGCAAAATGTTTATACTGGGTAGGATCAAATGGAGAATAAGGTTGTTTATTAATATTATCTTGGAATTGATTGTGAGAAGGATAAAATTGAGAATGTGAAGGAGTTTTTGGGTATTTTGTTTGTAAAGGCCTTTCTGCAGATTGAGATGGATATTGGAATCCATTGGCAGACCCATGCTCGTCAAAAATTCCTGGTAAATGCTTGTCCTGCATAGCGCCAGGAGAGTTAGGTTGACTGTGTATGTTTTTGTTGTACTGATTATGGGTCGGTAGAAATTGAGATTGTTTAGGGTAGTGGTTATTGTCTTTGGTTTTCAAAGGACTTTCAGCAAAATGAGATGGGTATTGGACACCATTACCAGATCCACGTTCGTCAAACATCCCTGGTAAATATTGATTTGGTGAAGCGCCATATGGTGAATGATATGGTTTTATAATGCTTTGTTTTGGATATAAAGGATCGTCAGCGGAATGAGACGGATATTGAAAACCATCAGCAGATCCACGCTCGTCAAACATTCCTGATAAAGGTTGGTTTGGTGTAGGGCCATATGGAGAGTTCGGTGGTTTTTTAATGTTTTGTTTTGTATGTGAAGTATCTTCAGCAGAGTGAGGTGGGTATTGAAAACCATCAGCAGATCCACGCTCGTCAAACATTCCTGATAAAGGTTGGTTTGGTGTAGGGCCATATGGAGAGTTCGGTGGTTTTTTAATGTTTTGTTTTGTATGTGAAGTGTCTTCAGCAGAATGAGATGGGTATTGAAAACCATCAGCAGATCCACGCTCGTCAAACATTCCTGATAAAGGTTGGTTTGGTGTCGGGCCATATGGAGAGTTCGGTGGTTTTTTAATGTTTTGTTTTGCATGTGAAATATCTTCAACAGAATGAGATGGGTATTGAAAACCATCAGCAGATCCACGCTCGTCAAACATTCCTGATAAAGGCTGGTTTGGTGTAGGGCCATATGGAGAGTTCGGTGGTTTTTTAATGTTTTGTTTTGTATGTGAAATATCTTCAGCAGAATGAGATGGGTATTGAAAACCATCAGCAGATCCACGCTCGTCAAACATTCCTGATAAAGGTTGGTTTGGTGTAGGGCCATATGGAGAGTTCGGTGGTTTTTTAATGTTTTGTTTTGTATGTGAAGTATCTTCAGCAGAATGAGATGGGTATTGAAAACCATCAGCAGATCCACGCTCGTCAAACATTCCTGTTAAAGGTTGGTTTGGTGCAGGGCCATATGGAGAATATTTTTGAATTTGTTGTTTTGGATGTGAAGGATTTGTAGCAGAATACGATGGGTAATCAAAATTAGGTGAATATTGGTTTTGGGTAGGATCAAATGGAAGAAGAGAAGGTTTATGTAGATTTTCTTTTGAGTGTGGAGGATTATGTGAGCTTTCCTTCGGATAGCTAGATTTTTCTGCAGTATTTGATGGGTATTGGAATCCATCAGCCGATCCACGAGGGTCAAACGTTGTATGTTGATTTAAAGTAGGATCAACTGGAAAGTTTGGAAGTTTATACACAGGTTTTAGTTGAGTGGGATTTTGATTAGCGTTATATGCGAAATGGTATTCGTCCTCGACTCTATGATTGTCTAATATCCCTGGTTTATGCTGATTCTGAGCAGGTCCAGTTTGAGAGTAAAGAGTATGTAGGTCATTTCTAGGACGTGCGGGACCATAATGTGATGTGTCTGGATCAAAATGTGGAGATGTATTAAGCTTTGTTTTTGGATGTGTGAGATCTTCTATAGAATTTGAGGGGTATTGAAAGCCATCAGCAGATCCACGCTCGTCCAAAATTCCTAGTAAATGATTATTCTGCGGTGTTTCCAATTCAGAAGGTTCGTGATAGGGTTTCACTGCTCTGGGATGATGATAAGCATTAGGTATAGTAGGTAGATTTAAATAATAATTCACTTTGGACCTTGTTAAATCCATTTCTTGTGATTCTTGATCCGGTGAATAATGTTCGTATTCACTGGTATGCGGAGCATTATGATTCGGATTTGGATAAAGCCCAACAATGTTTTTCTGGGCTGGGTCATTTGGATCGAATTGTGAAACGTAAGTGATTGTCGTATGTTTTTCATAATGGGAATGGGTGGTATTATATCTCTTCGTTTTATTGGGTATGATTGCTTTGTGGCCTAGTTCGGAAAAAGTATGAGGTTGGCTGTGGTGCTCTGTAGGCGTATTAAAAGTTTTTGAATATAGTTTAGGTTGTTTTTCGTCAAGGTTTACTTCATTTATTTTCGGCGCTTCATATTCATTTTTATAGTATATAGAAGGATTTGGAACAAAATGAGAATGCTTTGGTTCATTTTGAGAATGCTCGGGGTTAACTCCGTTTTGAGGTGGTAACTGTTTGAACTGTTGGTTATTTACATTATTTATAGTATTTTCTTGGATGGGTTTCAACCCAAATTGAAGTGGTTTATATTGATTTGCAGATACAGTCGGCAGATTTTGAGTGTTCGGGAATAATGATGGATTCTGGATAGCCTTATTATTAAAAGTGGGTAAATCCATTTGGCTGGGTTGATTTTGATAAGGTATGTACGAAAATTCTTGTGGTTTAATCCGATTAGGATAGTATTGTGACTGATTTGGTACAAATGGAGATTGTAATGGTTTTTGCTGGCCAAAAACAGAAGGAACTGGCTTAAACTGATTATTTTCTTGGTAGACGGGTGCATACTTCTTTTTACCATCGTTAATATTAATTTGTTTAGGATTCATTATGGGGTTGTATTGTGTATATACATTTAGTGTGTCTCGTGTAGGTTTTGGTAAAGCACCTGGACGACTGAATTTAGATGGATTACGAATCATATCACTTTGTTCAATGGACTGTAATATTGGAGGAGGTCTATCATCATGATGAACATTCATATTCTCTTCCAGACTGTTGTGTGGGTTGATTGGTTGATTGTTGTTTTTAACAATAGTAGCGGGAGCTGAAACAGTTTTCCAAATTGTTTCATGTTTATTTGTTAATGGCAAAATGGATTGGGGATTTTCACTTTCAAAAGGTTCAGTGTTAGGAATAACATAAATTGTTTCATTGCTTTGAGAACCTGAGGTTATCAGTTTGCTTGACTGTGTTGTTATTACGTTTCCTTCGTCTAATAAATTGTTTTGAACACCTTTTTGATTGAATGGCATCGTGGAATCGTGAGTATTTGAAAGGGTATCTGGAGATGTTAACAAACTTTGACTAATACTGGCAAGAGCTGCATTATCCAGCGAAGTTGCCAAAACTTTAAGCAAGCTGGTTGCATCTTTAGGTAAATGATTGGCGTGAACTTTAATTTCTTGATGGAACCCATTATAAGCATGTGTGTGTATAACTTTGGTAGGTAATTTGTTATTTTGTTTATACAAAATATCAATAAATGGTTCCACAGAGATTTGTTTATCAAGATTTTGAAGATTAAATTGTTCATTTTGCTCTTTTAGTCTGCCTTTAATTTCTGGAAAGGATAATGGGACAATATTAGGGCTTCGAAAGTTGTCAACTTCTATGGCATTTGAATGTTGTGTACCTGGAGTAGTGTCCACACAGACATTCACAGTACACATAATGGTATTTTCAATACAATAGCATATTTTGCAGTCATGGGGTGGCGGTAGTGGCGGAATGACGTCACCATTGCGACATACATTTAGTGGCTTTATGCCTGTTGGATAACTTCCTGTGCACAAAAAAATATATTTATAGTTCAATTTTTAAAAAGATGATGATAATGGTGTTATTTTAATATATTTCTAATCTTTTAGTTTTAGGAACGACGTCCACTGCTGGACATAGGCCTCCCCCAAAAGGGGGTCTTTGCCATAATCGCTACGCTTGGCAGGAAGGTTAGCCATCGCAGTGTATGGTGTTGCATTTTACAGAGAACGCTGCTGCCCATTCTCTGGTGAGTCCCTTAGTCGCCTCTTACGACACCCACGGGATGTGATGGGATGGTATTATTATTTTACGGCACCGTCCGACACCATACGGGTATAATTATGTATATCTTTTACCGACGAAAAAAGTCTCTATCGGAAAACACTGACAGATTCTACAAACGTAGTTCACTAGTTGAAAAACTCATCAGTTTAGAATTTCAATAATTCCTATAGGATTTAGAATAGAATTGGCACCTGACATACACTAATCAAGAAAAGGCGACTTCAGGAGTAACGATGAAGACAGAATGAAAAAGTCACAAACACATTCGAATAAACGAATTTACAACATATTAACAACAACATTTAAAATTAAGAGAATTTGAATGATGCACTACCAGTAGTTAAAAGTAGTTTTAACTAAGAGCGACAGTCTAAAAATCACTTTAAACCACAAATTTACACAGATTTTCAGACAAAACTGCTTTTGACGAACGTGTTCATTCAAAATTACTTTTGCCTGATTTTTTCAGTTAAAAGTACTTTTGAACGATTAAGCCTTTGCACTGAAACTAAATATTTCTATTTACCTGTTGTAAATCCATTTCTTGGGTCCACTGTTGGACATTGATAGTTCGTACAAAGTATGTGTCCTTCGACGCATTTGCAAGTGTTGCAATTATCTGGCTTTGGTATCACTTGCCCAGGGATGCACCTAGGCCCTGAGAAGACGGTATTACGTTTATTTTAATTAAATCGGGGACAAACTATTAAATATTACTTATATACAACCTGTAACAGAATAAATTCCTAAATAAAACCTATCATGTGTAATACCTTTAAAGTGTCATTGAACTTTCACTATGGGACTAACACTGAAAACGCGAAAAAAAATTGACTGCCCCATTCATTTATGTGCGCATAACTAAGCTAAAAGATTTCGGATTTTAACCAGTTAAGACTCCGTAAGTCCCTTTCGGGACAACTATCTAATGTACTATTGTCTTTTAGTTTTTCGGAGTCTGACTGGAAGTTGTTCATAATGAGGAGTAATATGACAATGTTTATTATTTTACACGTTGTACTTATTTAAAACTGGTCCGTCACTGAGTAACTGACAGATAACGCACAGCCGAAACTGCTGGTCGTAGGAAGCTGAAATTTGGCGTGTAGATTCCTTGGGAAGTGTAGAGGAGCACTAAGGGTGAGGACAAACGAACGTTATTTTGTGAATTGCGAGTCGCGTAAAATGCGTCGGAGGAATTTACGCTGCATTCGTTTTTATACAAAAGTTTGTGCCACACGGCGACGCAAATTGAGTTGTACTTTAGTGTAAAACCGAATTCCGCCGACTCATTTTCCGCTACTCACAACTGACAAAATTACGTTCGTTTGGCCTCACCCTAAGAGAGGATTTATTTATTCATGTGAACGTAAAGCAAGCTGTCAATCCCTACAAAATAATGTAGAATAGCAGGTCAAATGAGCGTAAAGTTTTCAGATTTCACAGAATAGACCGGCTGAAGGTTGCTATTTTTGCAGGCAAGGCTGCCAAGTATACCAAAAACTGTCCTCCCCCAGGTTTTAGTTTATTACCTCGTATGCAAACTAAATCGGAACATTGCAGTCGACCCTCAATGCAGTAGCATTCGTTGCATTCATCTGGTCGAAAAACTGATTGATCGTCGCTGCATTCACGACCTGCATCAACAAAATCACATTTAGTGGTCATCGAAAGAAGTTAAATATTCTTTTCAATATTTTGGCCTTCTGGGATTTAGTCAACGTATTTTCTGGATTTACTGCATTAGGATTTCTTATATTTATGTTGGATAGGAATTTAGATTGAGGATCTCTAAGCCATCCTGAATATTGACAGTTTTTCCTCAGTTTCTCATAAGATAGCATGTTCCCAAAGTTCAGTTACTTAAGGGGGCAAGGGAAAAAGCTTAAATTAGGCGAGTTTCAGTTAGAGCGTTTACTCACTTTGCCCCCCGCTTACCCCTAGCCCGCCGCCTAGGCCTCGTGACCGGCGCGCACGAGCCCGCCAGCAAAATAATTACATGGTTGAACCGGGAATCGAACCAGCAACTCGAGAAAAAAAAATACCCTGTAGCTTTATTATAACGAACGAAAGGCTTCATCATTTGTTTTATTTTTTGCTAAATAACATAGTACGACTGACATTATCATAAGTACCCATTACTAATAAATTTACCCACTTGAGAAGTACGCATCAATTTCCTATTATAATTTAAGTGCATGATTAAATGATAAAGAAATACGTAATTAGTAGGTACCTGGTTATGTAACAATCGAGCCGTATCCTGAGCCGGAAAACGAGTTAATTATTTTGTCCATCGCAATGCGGCTGGCTGATTATAAAGAAATAATTCAAAAACGTGTTCGATTTTCCAAAAATCGACAGTGACAAAATCAAAAGACTTGCGACTTTGTATTCAACAGTATAGTACTCATTTTAAAAATGTTACAATTCATGGTCTTCCTTTTATTTCTGACACTATGTTATGTAGCAATAATAATCCTTATAATGAATCCTTTCGATCGGCATGATAAGGCTACAGGGTATTATTTTTTCTCGTGTAGCGGTTACGATTCCCGGTTCACCCATGCAATTATTTAAAAATCTTTGAATGCAGTTTAAATAGTTTTTTAAATTAAAATAATGTCTTCTTTCAGTAAAATGTTCCCTCATATTCAAGGTACTTTCCCTCCATGTGGCATAGCCGTGGGACGCCCTGTATAATCTTGCTCTTTACTGCATCTTATTCAAATCCGATCTCAATAGAAGAAGTTTAGAATCCTTCGGAACTTGTTACCAAACAAATAAATGTAATGTAATTACCTATACGCATGTCCGTGTGACATGGCATGTATGTGCAATGTATTACACCTTCAAAGCAAATACATTCGTTGCAGTCATCCGGCGGAGGAATGACTTGTCCGGAGAAACATTGAGGTTCTGTAACTTCTAAGATTACTTTTAATACATGTAGATTGTAGAGGCATATATTCACAAGAAAAACCATCGTAGCACAAGATCTGCAACGCCATCTATAACTAACTACTAATACTACGAAATTCTGCATCGCGATATCAGAGTTATCTGTACAATTTGAACATATACAACAGTCCGAGTATCAACTGTTGGGCAGTTGCCCACAAACCCTCTGGACGGAGGATCCTCTCTTGTCAATGGAGGTTTACGGGAGTTTACTCTCTATTCCACATACCCTCCAAATATTCATACTTTTATACTGGCAAACCACTTTTCCAATAAAAAAAGATCATTTCGGGTGGGCTTGAAAGTTTTCAACTCTGATTTATTTTATAGTCCATTGTTTCTATAAAATAAATAATTTATCAAATCAACTGTACATACACAAGATAATAACAGACGGTGACCCCCAAGCTGTACAGTTGGCTGTATATTGGGTGTCAAAGCTGACATCGCTTAATGAATCCCTCAGTTTCACACATATTTATCACAGCTATGAGTTCCTAATAAGACATCGATAGGTGTCAAGCGAACTCCATAACTCAAGTAGGATCTTGAGGAAAACATAGTTAGGTTGATATGGGAGAGGGCTAGCCACGTCGAGATCATATTAATGCACACGGACGATTGTAAATCGCAGAGATCGCCCAAAACTGAGAGATTTGATAGGAGATGACAAGTCTTTGGCCAACCACTGCTGGGCCAACAAAAAAGATTCACAAGGGCATTACACATACAATGCTGCTCTAGAGTCATCTTTAAAGCCTGTGGCCCATCGATCTTGAACATGACGCACCGTGGATAGATCGCTCATAAGGTGGACAGACGACCTGGTTGAAGAAATCTACTCATCAATAGCAATTAACAAAAACTGACAGTTGCTGAACACAGGTCCCCAAAATAATTGCATCAAGAATCGGTGAAAAGTACAAAATAAATGTTCAACTTACCTACAAATCGATTTTCCAATTGCCTGGTGGGACTACAAACGAATTTGCATCTCTTCCTGCCGTTTTCGCAAGAGCATTCAACACACTTATTTGGTCCAGGAAGGCTGCTGCCTTCTTCGCATTCCTTCTTGTTAGGTGTTTTGGTCGTGGCTTGTGTAACATACAAATCAATTACTCAAAACAAAGTTAATGATGATGGAGACAAAGGACACGGTACAAAATGAAGTCTGCTCTGGCGCTAAGTAATAGAACATACAAATACTATCTCTCTAACGGGCGGCTAAAATTTGCTGCCCGAATAAGTTTGTTGTGCGTCATACGCTCCAACTCGACTCCATAACGAATTTGATGATTCGTTATGGAGTCGAGTTGGTTTAACAGTTACAGCTTAATCGAAGGTTTTTTCGTAGCATATTGCGCCAGAGTCGAACGGCTCTAGGAATCTAAAAAAAATAAAATTTAAATGAACGCCTGCAAGCGTGCTAGCTCATGCCGTGCTAGAAATATTAGCACTGCTGTCTGCCCAAAGGAATTAGTCTATTTGCATTTCAGTACTATTTTTAATGCATTAAGTGCTACAAAGACTTCTAAGTCAGGATCCCGTCGGTGTTGTGAGCTCAACTGCTCTTAGAGCATGTTCCCTAAGATGGTCCAAATTCGCCTGACACGGAACTGTGAATTAGTTCCTACAGAATACATGTTAGTATTTTTTCAATGCTTGACGAAATCATGCCATGAACTTGACCTAGAAATGTGTGGATAGCGCCTTAATTATTTTAACGATTGACAATGTAAACAAGTCTTACCTTTAGGGTCAACACCAGCCCAGTTTTCCTCGTAACAGACATTACTGGTGCACGTTATAAAGCCGTTTAGGCACATGCATGCATTACATTTATTTGGTTGGGGATACAATTGGTTTTCTGCGCATTTCGGCGCTGAAAGTTTAACAATTATTGTAATATTGGAAATAAGTATACAAGGAGGTCTGAATGTAGTATTGGTGACTGAAAAATCGATCAGATGTCATGGTAAGCGCAGGCGCATGTAATGCAGATGAATTAGGAACATGTAATGAGGAAAGCTGTCAGTACGAATGTGGATTGCTTGGGATGGTTAAAGGAAGACCAAAGAAACAAAAGGGAAAGACAATAGGGATATAAAGGAGATGACATTGAATAGTTTGCTTTAAAATCTACAGATTTTTTTCTGTATTTGTACCTGGTATGCAGATCATGTTGGTACAAACGACTTGTCCTCGTCGACATACACATTTATTGCATGCATCTGGTGGAAGCATTTCCTCACCATTGACGCATTTTTGATCTGAAAACAACGTTTAGTCAATTAGTGTTGTTTATTTCTATTTATTTAATTTTGCTTTGACTACCTAAGAGTGCATCTACTGGAGTCTAACCAGTCAGCTACAACCTGGGAATCCCGAAGTTAAGAGTAAACAGGTTACTTCTACTGCATACCAATAATGAAAAAAAAACATACAAGGAATAGATGAAGCGTCAGATAGCATAGGTAAAAAACCTCAGTTGTGCCAGCTCTTGCCTGGCAATAAGCAAGGCAAAGTTCTACCTTGTCGGAAACAATTGAGTTTATCTCTCCAACACATGCTAAAACTGGGTATCAATATATCTTTTTAGAAAGCTTATTAAACAAGGAAGTGGACCGTGTAATTTGTAAGTCAAGTACCATTTATTTTGTTTAAACTGTCTCAATAACAAAGATATGTTACTTTGTTATAAATTATTGTTTGAGGGATTACTCGTTCAAGAGCTATCCGAAAAGTAAAATTTGACTATTGAGAGTGGAACAGATTTGTCACCATTTGCAGTTTTTGGTGAGGCAGAAAATTTCTGAAAAATTCTAAAAAATTTGATAACTCGAAATCCACCCAATATGGACCCCAAATTTCGAGGTCAAAATCGTTGCAAATCAGATCCAGTTTAACCCATTTCAAGGAACGCACTTAATTGCCAATCACTTTGTATATTTGAGATTGCAGCTCTTACATAAATTATTGTTACGAGCTTGGGTTTTGTGACAATAACAACACCAGAATCTGAACTCCACAACCCAAGTTACTGGATCACATGAGACCCCTTTTTATGGAGGGGAAATTATCAAATGACTCCTCCTGTTCTCCCTAAAATGATACTTTAATTTACACTATGAAGACACTAGTAAACAATTCGAGATCATCTCGATGATATCGCTTCTTTCGAAAATCCCATCCCCACTCAGTCGCAGACTTGCGTTCTTTGCAGGCCTTATATAGGACGTAAATGAATTCCAGAAACTTCCATTGTAGGAAGGTCTAGAAATTTCGCGTACATACCGGTCGCAATCGCGGTTCGGGACCCGGGGTTGAGAATTCTAGACTGTTGTAGTACAGAAAAGTCTAAAAGGCTCTTGTCTCTACTAATTCTGCTACTCAACTCTAGATGGCGCTAGGGGTAACTAATTCCGATATGTACCCGTCTTCAATTGCGGCGGGTAACATTATTATCTAAGGGCTTATTAGCTCGTATTGTCCCACTGCTTCCTACTCTCGTTACACCTCTTTCTGTTTAGAACTGTCAAAGACCAGTATTACAGGATGCAGCTGAGTAGGGGTCGTTTATTAATCACATAATGTATTTTTGCCAAATTTTTAATCCCCTGGTGATTTGTGGTGTGGTTTATACCAAAGTTTACATCACGTGCATTTATTTCGTACTAAGCCTCTTTAAAAAATCAGAATATTTTCTTTAAATGCTAATCTACAAAAAAAATATTTTGGCAAATTCACTGTACACGTGTATTTATTTAAAAAAAAAATACACGTGATATCTCACTACAACCCCCTCGTGACATTGCCTCCACCCCTTTCGAGCCATATAAGATTAATGGACCACCCTATACTACTTGTCATCATCTGTCTAGCCTTTTGCCAACTATATTGGGGTTGGCTTCCAGTCAAACCGGATTTAGCTGAATACCAGTATTTCACGCGGAGCGGCTGCCTACCAGACCTCCACAACCCATTAACTGGGTAACATGGTACTTCATGGCAAGACTGGAGTCAGATTAACTGGCTTCTGACTATCCGTAACGACTGCCAAAGATCTACAAATGACAGCCGGGACGAACGGCTTAACGTGCTTTCCGAGGCACGGAGGAAACTCGGTATGTTAAGATGGTCACGCATCCACAGACCAACCTTGACAAGCGTTGCTTAACCTTGAAGGTCTTAACCCGATACTACTTGTAGTATTTTATAAACATGGTGATAACTTATTAGCCAGTTTCCAGGACAACTGGCCAATACGATACCCCGAGGCAAGACTGGATTCACGTTTTACACTTCTACCCAACCAACGGCAACAAAGACAATATATAGCTATATGATAAGAAAAGTCTCAATCTTACCTGAACATGAAAAATTCGTACAATATGTAACTCCGGCAAAGCATGTGCAAGTGTTGCACTCATCAGGCGGGGATACTGGTTGACCTTCCTCACAGGATGATTGTGACTGATCTGGAAATATATCTGACAAGTTGACCCGCGCAACTTCGTCTGCGTCGCAATTTTCATTACAGCTCCACTCTTATTGGTCTTAGCGTGATGATATATAGCCTATAGCCTTCCTCGATAAATGGGCTATCTAACATGGAAAGAATTTTTCAAATCGGACCAGTAGTACCTGAGATTAGCGCGTTCAAGTAAACAAACAAACAAACAAAAAAACAAACTCTTCAGCTTTATATATTGGTATAATAGTATAGATAAGATAGATTGAAAGTTAGATTTGTATCCTACGAAGTTTCACCCCGCACAAAAAAATCCTTTCATTTCATCATCATATCAGCCGAAAGACGTCCACTGCTGGACATAGGCCTCCACCAAGCGTCGCCACAACGACCGGTCGGTCCTGCGCGTCGTTTATGGTGAAAATAATTCGTATTTCTACTCTCTTCAAACATTAATTAACTTCGACAGAAATCCACATATCCTAGTTTTTTGTCATCTGAAATATATACATAAGAGAAATACCTTGGCGAGCATACAAATATTATGCTTTTGAGTGTTCATTCAAGCGAAGTGTATAAAAGCATTTTTTTGTTACATACACTCTCGCTAGGATAGCCATCGTGTTTGGGTTCCGTTCTAATCGACACTATTCATTCGTACTCGTAAAAAAGATCTGATGGTCTCCACTAGAGAGGAGGATAGTGGATCTCTTAGTTGGCTACAAGTATAACCATCGTGTTCGGACTCATTTGAATCCTTCTGATGAGCACTATTCATTAGTGTTGGTAACAAGGATCTGATGATTGACATCAAAAAGTGGATAGTGTATCTTTTTGTTGGCAACTAGTATAACCTCGTAAAAATCGTATTTGGGCTCATTTGAATCGTTCTGATGGGCACTATTCGTTGTTATTACAATTCATATGAACACAAACACGATGGGTATAGGATTCTCACCTTTATGATCTCGATACAATAAATAGTACCAACCCGTACGATTCATATGAGCCCAAACACGACGTGTATAGGAATAGTCAACTAAGAGAGCCACTATTTGCCTTTATGGTTTCCATCGTCAGACACTTGTTACCAACTCCAGTAAATGACACCCATCAGTACGTTTCAAATGAGGTATACTTATAAAAGTGGATGAGAAATTCATTATCATCATCATCATTTCAGCCGAAAGACGCCCACTACTGGACATAGGCCTCCCCCAAGATGGGGGGGTTTTGCCGTAATCGCCACGCTTGGCAGGCGAGTTGGCGATCGCAGTGTATGGTGTTAATTTTTGCAGAGCTGCTGCCCATTCTCTGGCTAGTACCTTAGTCGCCTCTTACGACACCCACGGAAAGTGATGGGATGATATTATTCTTTTACGACACCCTACGGTTTCGGCCGAAACCGTACGGCGGATGAACAATTACTTGAAACAAAAAACTTATTCTTGCTCTACTTCAAATGACAAAGATTGGTCTCAATTCTGTTGGACCCGAAACATTCTTCTTTGTTTTAGTGTACAATAACTCATATTTCTATTCTATTCTCCCCAAATAATCACATCAAGAATCGGTTAAATATACAAATAAATGTTCAAATTACCTCCAAATCGATTTTGCAGTTGATTGGTGGGACTACAAATGTATTTGCATATCTTCCTGCCGTTTTCGCAAGAGCATTCAACACACTTATTTGGTCCAGGAAGACTGCTGCCTTCTTCGCATTCCTTCTTCTTGAGTATTTCCGTCTTGGCTTTTGTAACATAGATGTCAATAATTAATTAATTAATTAATACGTAGGCAAAGGACAAAGTAGAAAATTAGGCCTCCTCCGGCGCTAAGGATTGATATTCCAGATTTTAGAGCAGGAAAAGTAGTAATAGAATATATGTACTTATTTATTAATTTATTTATTTGCTCTCATGCATATAACACACTTTACAATACATTTATTGTTTCGCTTTGCACATGAACCCTGTTAGGGCACTGCAAACAAACGAACGATTTCTCGCTGCTGAGTATCAATTAATTACGGCTTGTGTTTAAACACCGCCCAAAAAAGTACCTATTTTACTACCAAAAAAGTTCTAAACGGTTACCAAAACGGATAAATGGTCACCAAATAATATTCGAGAAGTAGCGCTCGCCGGCCGCTGCCGCGGCACCGCTCGCTTCGCTCGCTCGGCTCGCGCGCGGTTGGTCACAATTCTAACCTAACCTAACCTATTTTATCCAGTTTGTAACCCCAAGCCTACATTTTATGGCAATCACAGTTGAGTTGGATAGAATTTGGTGACCATTGATCCATCAACCATTTGGTGACCGTCTAAATTATACCCATTAATTACTACCACTATCTCTCTATCGGGTGGGTTTTTTTTAGGGCTGGGAGTTTCAGACTCTTACTGACTAAAACCCATCCGTGTTCCTCCTAGTGTTGTTCCCTTTGCGTTCCAGGCCCGCGGTAACTCTTTCGATCAAATTCCGCAAACTCTATCGGGTGGCTAACATATTTTTTGCCCGAAGAAGTTCTTCACAACCGTTTGGGCAGTAGTCGAAACGAGCGAGCTATTCAAGAATGGGACAGGTTACCCCAAGAAATGCTGGATAACTTGATCCTCAGCATGCCCAGGAGGATATCCGCATGTGTTCGAGCCAGAGGAGGAGTTACATTATATTGAATATAAACCTGTTATTAATAAATTGTTGTTTAAATTTGGTTAAACGGTCTTTTTCTTTCTATCAAATTCCTGTTACAATTACATTTTGATTAATTACTTAACTTTTGTAAATGAAAATAGTTTTAATTTTAATTTCAAACACGGTTTTTCTATATAAAGAAAACGCACAACAAAAAATGTTTCTTGATAAAGTTAAATTTAAAAAATATAACAGCTTATGCTAGTGACCGCAAACTTTTTTTGGTGTTTATACACAAATACTTTGTAAACGAATGGATAAGTTACTGTTTTAAAAATAAGTTTTTCCGTAAAAAAATCTAGGGATTTTAATGAACTTTAGCAATAGCTCATGCCGTGCTAAAAATTTCAGCACTGCTGATTTAAAAGCTCATAAGAATCATTCTATTTGCGTTTCAGTACAATTTATAACTCCATCATAGACTTTGTCATCTCTGACCTAGACTGGAACAAAAAAACACTACAAAAAAAAAACAGGTATTACAACGTCAGGAACTTGTCAAAGTCGTGAGCTCAACTTTTTTTTTGGTAAAGCACCTGGACGACTGAATTTAGATGGATTACGAATCATATCACTTTGTTCAATGGACTGTAATATTGGAGGAGGTCTATCATCATGATGAACATTCATATTCTCTTCCAGACTGTTGTGTGGGTTGATTGGTTGATTGTTGTTTTTAACAATAGTAGCGGGAGCTGAAACAGTTTTCCAAATTGTTTCATGTTTATTTGTTAATGGCAAAATGGATTGGGGATTTTCACTTTCAAAAGGTTCAGTGTTAGGAATAACATAAATTGTTTCATTGCTTTGAGAACCTGAGGTTATCAGTTTGCTTGACTGTGTTGTTATTACGTTTCCTTCGTCTAATAAATTGTTTTGAACACCTTTTTGATTGAATGGCATCGTGGAATCGTGAGTATTTGAAAGGGTATCTGGAGATGTTAACAAACTTTGACTAATACTGGCAAGAGCTGCATTATCCAGCGAAGTTGCCAAAACTTTAAGCAAGCTGGTTGCATCTTTAGGTAAATGATTGGCGTGAACTTTAATTTCTTGATGGAACCCATTATAAGCATGTGTGTGTATAACTTTGGTAGGTAATTTGTTATTTTGTTTATACAAAATATCAATAAATGGTTCCACAGAGATTTGTTTATCAAGATTTTGAAGATTAAATTGTTCATTTTGCTCTTTTAGTCTGCCTTTAATTTCTGGAAAGGATAATGGGACAATATTAGGGCTTCGAAAGTTGTCAACTTCTATGGCATTTGAATGTTGTGTACCTGGAGTAGTGTCCACACAGACATTCACAGTACACATAATGGTATTTTCAATACAATAGCATATTTTGCAGTCATGGGGTGGCGGTAGTGGCGGAATGACGTCACCATTGCGACATACATTTAGTGGCTTTATGCCTGTTGGATAACTTCCTGTGCACAAAAAAATATATTTATAGTTCAATTTTTAAAAAGATGATGATAATGGTGTTATTTTAATATATTTCTAATCTTTTAGTTTTAGGAACGACGTCCACTGCTGGACATAGGCCTCCCCCAAAAGGGGGTCTTTGCCATAATCGCTACGCTTGGCAGGAAGGTTAGCCATCGCAGTGTATGGTGTTGCATTTTACAGAGAACGCTGCTGCCCATTCTCTGGTGAGTCCCTTAGTCGCCTCTTACGACACCCACGGGATGTGATGGGATGGTATTATTATTTTACGGCACCGTCCGACACCATACGGGTATAATTATGTATATCTTTTACCGACGAAAAAAGTCTCTATCGGAAAACACTGACAGATTCTACAAACGTAGTTCACTAGTTGAAAAACTCATCAGTTTAGAATTTCAATAATTCCTATAGGATTTAGAATAGAATTGGCACCTGACATACACTAATCAAGAAAAGGCGACTTCAGGAGTAACGATGAAGACAGAATGAAAAAGTCACAAACACATTCGAATAAACGAATTTACAACATATTAACAACAACATTTAAAATTAAGAGAATTTGAATGATGCACTACCAGTAGTTAAAAGTAGTTTTAACTAAGAGCGACAGTCTAAAAATCACTTTAAACCACAAATTTACACAGATTTTCAGACAAAACTGCTTTTGACGAACGTGTTCATTCAAAATTACTTTTGCCTGATTTTTTCAGTTAAAAGTACTTTTGAACGATTAAGCCTTTGCACTGAAACTAAATATTTCTATTTACCTGTTGTAAATCCATTTCTTGGGTCCACTGTTGGACATTGATAGTTCGTACAAAGTATGTGTCCTTCGACGCATTTGCAAGTGTTGCAATTATCTGGCTTTGGTATCACTTGCCCAGGGATGCACCTAGGCCCTGAGAAGACGGTATTACGTTTATTTTAATTAAATCGGGGACAAACTATTAAATATTACTTATATACAACCTGTAACAGAATAAATTCCTAAATAAAACCTATCATGTGTAATACCTTTAAAGTGTCATTGAACTTTCACTATGGGACTAACACTGAAAACGCGAAAAAAAATTGACTGCCCCATTCATTTATGTGCGCATAACTAAGCTAAAAGATTTCGGATTTTAACCAGTTAAGACTCCGTAAGTCCCTTTCGGGACAACTATCTAATGTACTATTGTCTTTTAGTTTTTCGGAGTCTGACTGGAAGTTGTTCATAATGAGGAGTAATATGACAATGTTTATTATTTTACACGTTGTACTTATTTAAAACTGGTCCGTCACTGAGTAACTGACAGATAACGCACAGCCGAAACTGCTGGTCGTAGGAAGCTGAAATTTGGCGTGTAGATTCCTTGGGAAGTGTAGAGGAGCACTAAGGGTGAGGACAAACGAACGTTATTTTGTGAATTGCGAGTCGCGTAAAATGCGTCGGAGGAATTTACGCTGCATTCGTTTTTATACAAAAGTTTGTGCCACACGGCGACGCAAATTGAGTTGTACTTTAGTGTAAAACCGAATTCCGCCGACTCATTTTCCGCTACTCACAACTGACAAAATTACGTTCGTTTGGCCTCACCCTAAGAGAGGATTTATTTATTCATGTGAACGTAAAGCAAGCTGTCAATCCCTACAAAATAATGTAGAATAGCAGGTCAAATGAGCGTAAAGTTTTCAGATTTCACAGAATAGACCGGCTGAAGGTTGCTATTTTTGCAGGCAAGGCTGCCAAGTATACCAAAAACTGTCCTCCCCCAGGTTTTAGTTTATTACCTCGTATGCAAACTAAATCGGAACATTGCAGTCGACCCTCAATGCAGTAGCATTCGTTGCATTCATCTGGTCGAAAAACTGATTGATCGTCGCTGCATTCACGACCTGCATCAACAAAATCACATTTAGTGGTCATCGAAAGAAGTTAAATATTCTTTTCAATATTTTGGCCTTCTGGGATTTAGTCAACGTATTTTCTGGATTTACTGCATTAGGATTTCTTATATTTATGTTGGATAGGAATTTAGATTGAGGATCTCTAAGCCATCCTGAATATTGACAGTTTTTCCTCAGTTTCTCATAAGATAGCATGTTCCCAAAGTTCAGTTACTTAAGGGGGCAAGGGAAAAAGCTTAAATTAGGCGAGTTTCAGTTAGAGCGTTTACTCACTTTGCCCCCCGCTTACCCCTAGCCCGCCGCCTAGGCCTCGTGACCGGCGCGCACGAGCCCGCCAGCAAAATAATTACATGGTTGAACCGGGAATCGAACCAGCAACTCGAGAAAAAAAAATACCCTGTAGCTTTATTATAACGAACGAAAGGCTTCATCATTTGTTTTATTTTTTGCTAAATAACATAGTACGACTGACATTATCATAAGTACCCATTACTAATAAATTTACCCACTTGAGAAGTACGCATCAATTTCCTATTATAATTTAAGTGCATGATTAAATGATAAAGAAATACGTAATTAGTAGGTACCTGGTTATGTAACAATCGAGCCGTATCCTGAGCCGGAAAACGAGTTAATTATTTTGTCCATCGCAATGCGGCTGGCTGATTATAAAGAAATAATTCAAAAACGTGTTCGATTTTCCAAAAATCGACAGTGACAAAATCAAAAGACTTGCGACTTTGTATTCAACAGTATAGTACTCATTTTAAAAATGTTACAATTCATGGTCTTCCTTTTATTTCTGACACTATGTTATGTAGCAATAATAATCCTTATAATGAATCCTTTCGATCGGCATGATAAGGCTACAGGGTATTATTTTTTCTCGTGTAGCGGTTACGATTCCCGGTTCACCCATGCAATTATTTAAAAATCTTTGAATGCAGTTTAAATAGTTTTTTAAATTAAAATAATGTCTTCTTTCAGTAAAATGTTCCCTCATATTCAAGGTACTTTCCCTCCATGTGGCATAGCCGTGGGACGCCCTGTATAATCTTGCTCTTTACTGCATCTTATTCAAATCCGATCTCAATAGAAGAAGTTTAGAATCCTTCGGAACTTGTTACCAAACAAATAAATGTAATGTAATTACCTATACGCATGTCCGTGTGACATGGCATGTATGTGCAATGTATTACACCTTCAAAGCAAATACATTCGTTGCAGTCATCCGGCGGAGGAATGACTTGTCCGGAGAAACATTGAGGTTCTGTAACTTCTAAGATTACTTTTAATACATGTAGATTGTAGAGGCATATATTCACAAGAAAAACCATCGTAGCACAAGATCTGCAACGCCATCTATAACTAACTACTAATACTACGAAATTCTGCATCGCGATATCAGAGTTATCTGTACAATTTGAACATATACAACAGTCCGAGTATCAACTGTTGGGCAGTTGCCCACAAACCCTCTGGACGGAGGATCCTCTCTTGTCAATGGAGGTTTACGGGAGTTTACTCTCTATTCCACATACCCTCCAAATATTCATACTTTTATACTGGCAAACCACTTTTCCAATAAAAAAAGATCATTTCGGGTGGGCTTGAAAGTTTTCAACTCTGATTTATTTTATAGTCCATTGTTTCTATAAAATAAATAATTTATCAAATCAACTGTACATACACAAGATAATAACAGACGGTGACCCCCAAGCTGTACAGTTGGCTGTATATTGGGTGTCAAAGCTGACATCGCTTAATGAATCCCTCAGTTTCACACATATTTATCACAGCTATGAGTTCCTAATAAGACATCGATAGGTGTCAAGCGAACTCCATAACTCAAGTAGGATCTTGAGGAAAACATAGTTAGGTTGATATGGGAGAGGGCTAGCCACGTCGAGATCATATTAATGCACACGGACGATTGTAAATCGCAGAGATCGCCCAAAACTGAGAGATTTGATAGGAGATGACAAGTCTTTGGCCAACCACTGCTGGGCCAACAAAAAAGATTCACAAGGGCATTACACATACAATGCTGCTCTAGAGTCATCTTTAAAGCCTGTGGCCCATCGATCTTGAACATGACGCACCGTGGATAGATCGCTCATAAGGTGGACAGACGACCTGGTTGAAGAAATCTACTCATCAATAGCAATTAACAAAAACTGACAGTTGCTGAACACAGGTCCCCAAAATAATTGCATCAAGAATCGGTGAAAAGTACAAAATAAATGTTCAACTTACCTACAAATCGATTTTCCAATTGCCTGGTGGGACTACAAACGAATTTGCATCTCTTCCTGCCGTTTTCGCAAGAGCATTCAACACACTTATTTGGTCCAGGAAGGCTGCTGCCTTCTTCGCATTCCTTCTTGTTAGGTGTTTTGGTCGTGGCTTGTGTAACATACAAATCAATTACTCAAAACAAAGTTAATGATGATGGAGACAAAGGACACGGTACAAAATGAAGTCTGCTCTGGCGCTAAGTAATAGAACATACAAATACTATCTCTCTAACGGGCGGCTAAAATTTGCTGCCCGAATAAGTTTGTTGTGCGTCATACGCTCCAACTCGACTCCATAACGAATTTGATGATTCGTTATGGAGTCGAGTTGGTTTAACAGTTACAGCTTAATCGAAGGTTTTTTCGTAGCATATTGCGCCAGAGTCGAACGGCTCTAGGAATCTAAAAAAAATAAAATTTAAATGAACGCCTGCAAGCGTGCTAGCTCATGCCGTGCTAGAAATATTAGCACTGCTGTCTGCCCAAAGGAATTAGTCTATTTGCATTTCAGTACTATTTTTAATGCATTAAGTGCTACAAAGACTTCTAAGTCAGGATCCCGTCGGTGTTGTGAGCTCAACTGCTCTTAGAGCATGTTCCCTAAGATGGTCCAAATTCGCCTGACACGGAACTGTGAATTAGTTCCTACAGAATACATGTTAGTATTTTTTCAATGCTTGACGAAATCATGCCATGAACTTGACCTAGAAATGTGTGGATAGCGCCTTAATTATTTTAACGATTGACAATGTAAACAAGTCTTACCTTTAGGGTCAACACCAGCCCAGTTTTCCTCGTAACAGACATTACTGGTGCACGTTATAAAGCCGTTTAGGCACATGCATGCATTACATTTATTTGGTTGGGGATACAATTGGTTTTCTGCGCATTTCGGCGCTGAAAGTTTAACAATTATTGTAATATTGGAAATAAGTATACAAGGAGGTCTGAATGTAGTATTGGTGACTGAAAAATCGATCAGATGTCATGGTAAGCGCAGGCGCATGTAATGCAGATGAATTAGGAACATGTAATGAGGAAAGCTGTCAGTACGAATGTGGATTGCTTGGGATGGTTAAAGGAAGACCAAAGAAACAAAAGGGAAAGACAATAGGGATATAAAGGAGATGACATTGAATAGTTTGCTTTAAAATCTACAGATTTTTTTCTGTATTTGTACCTGGTATGCAGATCATGTTGGTACAAACGACTTGTCCTCGTCGACATACACATTTATTGCATGCATCTGGTGGAAGCATTTCCTCACCATTGACGCATTTTTGATCTGAAAACAACGTTTAGTCAATTAGTGTTGTTTATTTCTATTTATTTAATTTTGCTTTGACTACCTAAGAGTGCATCTACTGGAGTCTAACCAGTCAGCTACAACCTGGGAATCCCGAAGTTAAGAGTAAACAGGTTACTTCTACTGCATACCAATAATGAAAAAAAAACATACAAGGAATAGATGAAGCGTCAGATAGCATAGGTAAAAAACCTCAGTTGTGCCAGCTCTTGCCTGGCAATAAGCAAGGCAAAGTTCTACCTTGTCGGAAACAATTGAGTTTATCTCTCCAACACATGCTAAAACTGGGTATCAATATATCTTTTTAGAAAGCTTATTAAACAAGGAAGTGGACCGTGTAATTTGTAAGTCAAGTACCATTTATTTTGTTTAAACTGTCTCAATAACAAAGATATGTTACTTTGTTATAAATTATTGTTTGAGGGATTACTCGTTCAAGAGCTATCCGAAAAGTAAAATTTGACTATTGAGAGTGGAACAGATTTGTCACCATTTGCAGTTTTTGGTGAGGCAGAAAATTTCTGAAAAATTCTAAAAAATTTGATAACTCGAAATCCACCCAATATGGACCCCAAATTTCGAGGTCAAAATCGTTGCAAATCAGATCCAGTTTAACCCATTTCAAGGAACGCACTTAATTGCCAATCACTTTGTATATTTGAGATTGCAGCTCTTACATAAATTATTGTTACGAGCTTGGGTTTTGTGACAATAACAACACCAGAATCTGAACTCCACAACCCAAGTTACTGGATCACATGAGACCCCTTTTTATGGAGGGGAAATTATCAAATGACTCCTCCTGTTCTCCCTAAAATGATACTTTAATTTACACTATGAAGACACTAGTAAACAATTCGAGATCATCTCGATGATATCGCTTCTTTCGAAAATCCCATCCCCACTCAGTCGCAGACTTGCGTTCTTTGCAGGCCTTATATAGGACGTAAATGAATTCCAGAAACTTCCATTGTAGGAAGGTCTAGAAATTTCGCGTACATACCGGTCGCAATCGCGGTTCGGGACCCGGGGTTGAGAATTCTAGACTGTTGTAGTACAGAAAAGTCTAAAAGGCTCTTGTCTCTACTAATTCTGCTACTCAACTCTAGATGGCGCTAGGGGTAACTAATTCCGATATGTACCCGTCTTCAATTGCGGCGGGTAACATTATTATCTAAGGGCTTATTAGCTCGTATTGTCCCACTGCTTCCTACTCTCGTTACACCTCTTTCTGTTTAGAACTGTCAAAGACCAGTATTACAGGATGCAGCTGAGTAGGGGTCGTTTATTAATCACATAATGTATTTTTGCCAAATTTTTAATCCCCTGGTGATTTGTGGTGTGGTTTATACCAAAGTTTACATCACGTGCATTTATTTCGTACTAAGCCTCTTTAAAAAATCAGAATATTTTCTTTAAATGCTAATCTACAAAAAAAATATTTTGGCAAATTCACTGTACACGTGTATTTATTTAAAAAAAAAATACACGTGATATCTCACTACAACCCCCTCGTGACATTGCCTCCACCCCTTTCGAGCCATATAAGATTAATGGACCACCCTATACTACTTGTCATCATCTGTCTAGCCTTTTGCCAACTATATTGGGGTTGGCTTCCAGTCAAACCGGATTTAGCTGAATACCAGTATTTCACGCGGAGCGGCTGCCTACCAGACCTCCACAACCCATTAACTGGGTAACATGGTACTTCATGGCAAGACTGGAGTCAGATTAACTGGCTTCTGACTATCCGTAACGACTGCCAAAGATCTACAAATGACAGCCGGGACGAACGGCTTAACGTGCTTTCCGAGGCACGGAGGAAACTCGGTATGTTAAGATGGTCACGCATCCACAGACCAACCTTGACAAGCGTTGCTTAACCTTGAAGGTCTTAACCCGATACTACTTGTAGTATTTTATAAACATGGTGATAACTTATTAGCCAGTTTCCAGGACAACTGGCCAATACGATACCCCGAGGCAAGACTGGATTCACGTTTTACACTTCTACCCAACCAACGGCAACAAAGACAATATATAGCTATATGATAAGAAAAGTCTCAATCTTACCTGAACATGAAAAATTCGTACAATATGTAACTCCGGCAAAGCATGTGCAAGTGTTGCACTCATCAGGCGGGGATACTGGTTGACCTTCCTCACAGGATGATTGTGACTGATCTGGAAATATATCTGACAAGTTGACCCGCGCAACTTCGTCTGCGTCGCAATTTTCATTACAGCTCCACTCTTATTGGTCTTAGCGTGATGATATATAGCCTATAGCCTTCCTCGATAAATGGGCTATCTAACATGGAAAGAATTTTTCAAATCGGACCAGTAGTACCTGAGATTAGCGCGTTCAAGTAAACAAACAAACAAACAAAAAAACAAACTCTTCAGCTTTATATATTGGTATAATAGTATAGATAAGATAGATTGAAAGTTAGATTTGTATCCTACGAAGTTTCACCCCGCACAAAAAAATCCTTTCATTTCATCATCATATCAGCCGAAAGACGTCCACTGCTGGACATAGGCCTCCACCAAGCGTCGCCACAACGACCGGTCGGTCCTGCGCGTCGTTTATGGTGAAAATAATTCGTATTTCTACTCTCTTCAAACATTAATTAACTTCGACAGAAATCCACATATCCTAGTTTTTTGTCATCTGAAATATATACATAAGAGAAATACCTTGGCGAGCATACAAATATTATGCTTTTGAGTGTTCATTCAAGCGAAGTGTATAAAAGCATTTTTTTGTTACATACACTCTCGCTAGGATAGCCATCGTGTTTGGGTTCCGTTCTAATCGACACTATTCATTCGTACTCGTAAAAAAGATCTGATGGTCTCCACTAGAGAGGAGGATAGTGGATCTCTTAGTTGGCTACAAGTATAACCATCGTGTTCGGACTCATTTGAATCCTTCTGATGAGCACTATTCATTAGTGTTGGTAACAAGGATCTGATGATTGACATCAAAAAGTGGATAGTGTATCTTTTTGTTGGCAACTAGTATAACCTCGTAAAAATCGTATTTGGGCTCATTTGAATCGTTCTGATGGGCACTATTCGTTGTTATTACAATTCATATGAACACAAACACGATGGGTATAGGATTCTCACCTTTATGATCTCGATACAATAAATAGTACCAACCCGTACGATTCATATGAGCCCAAACACGACGTGTATAGGAATAGTCAACTAAGAGAGCCACTATTTGCCTTTATGGTTTCCATCGTCAGACACTTGTTACCAACTCCAGTAAATGACACCCATCAGTACGTTTCAAATGAGGTATACTTATAAAAGTGGATGAGAAATTCATTATCATCATCATCATTTCAGCCGAAAGACGCCCACTACTGGACATAGGCCTCCCCCAAGATGGGGGGGTTTTGCCGTAATCGCCACGCTTGGCAGGCGAGTTGGCGATCGCAGTGTATGGTGTTAATTTTTGCAGAGCTGCTGCCCATTCTCTGGCTAGTACCTTAGTCGCCTCTTACGACACCCACGGAAAGTGATGGGATGATATTATTCTTTTACGACACCCTACGGTTTCGGCCGAAACCGTACGGCGGATGAACAATTACTTGAAACAAAAAACTTATTCTTGCTCTACTTCAAATGACAAAGATTGGTCTCAATTCTGTTGGACCCGAAACATTCTTCTTTGTTTTAGTGTACAATAACTCATATTTCTATTCTATTCTCCCCAAATAATCACATCAAGAATCGGTTAAATATACAAATAAATGTTCAAATTACCTCCAAATCGATTTTGCAGTTGATTGGTGGGACTACAAATGTATTTGCATATCTTCCTGCCGTTTTCGCAAGAGCATTCAACACACTTATTTGGTCCAGGAAGACTGCTGCCTTCTTCGCATTCCTTCTTCTTGAGTATTTCCGTCTTGGCTTTTGTAACATAGATGTCAATAATTAATTAATTAATTAATACGTAGGCAAAGGACAAAGTAGAAAATTAGGCCTCCTCCGGCGCTAAGGATTGATATTCCAGATTTTAGAGCAGGAAAAGTAGTAATAGAATATATGTACTTATTTATTAATTTATTTATTTGCTCTCATGCATATAACACACTTTACAATACATTTATTGTTTCGCTTTGCACATGAACCCTGTTAGGGCACTGCAAACAAACGAACGATTTCTCGCTGCTGAGTATCAATTAATTACGGCTTGTGTTTAAACACCGCCCAAAAAAGTACCTATTTTACTACCAAAAAAGTTCTAAACGGTTACCAAAACGGATAAATGGTCACCAAATAATATTCGAGAAGTAGCGCTCGCCGGCCGCTGCCGCGGCACCGCTCGCTTCGCTCGCTCGGCTCGCGCGCGGTTGGTCACAATTCTAACCTAACCTAACCTATTTTATCCAGTTTGTAACCCCAAGCCTACATTTTATGGCAATCACAGTTGAGTTGGATAGAATTTGGTGACCATTGATCCATCAACCATTTGGTGACCGTCTAAATTATACCCATTAATTACTACCACTATCTCTCTATCGGGTGGGTTTTTTTTAGGGCTGGGAGTTTCAGACTCTTACTGACTAAAACCCATCCGTGTTCCTCCTAGTGTTGTTCCCTTTGCGTTCCAGGCCCGCGGTAACTCTTTCGATCAAATTCCGCAAACTCTATCGGGTGGCTAACATATTTTTTGCCCGAAGAAGTTCTTCACAACCGTTTGGGCAGTAGTCGAAACGAGCGAGCTATTCAAGAATGGGACAGGTTACCCCAAGAAATGCTGGATAACTTGATCCTCAGCATGCCCAGGAGGATATCCGCATGTGTTCGAGCCAGAGGAGGAGTTACATTATATTGAATATAAACCTGTTATTAATAAATTGTTGTTTAAATTTGGTTAAACGGTCTTTTTCTTTCTATCAAATTCCTGTTACAATTACATTTTGATTAATTACTTAACTTTTGTAAATGAAAATAGTTTTAATTTTAATTTCAAACACGGTTTTTCTATATAAAGAAAACGCACAACAAAAAATGTTTCTTGATAAAGTTAAATTTAAAAAATATAACAGCTTATGCTAGTGACCGCAAACTTTTTTTGGTGTTTATACACAAATACTTTGTAAACGAATGGATAAGTTACTGTTTTAAAAATAAGTTTTTCCGTAAAAAAATCTAGGGATTTTAATGAACTTTAGCAATAGCTCATGCCGTGCTAAAAATTTCAGCACTGCTGATTTAAAAGCTCATAAGAATCATTCTATTTGCGTTTCAGTACAATTTATAACTCCATCATAGACTTTGTCATCTCTGACCTAGACTGGAACAAAAAAACACTACAAAAAAAAAACAGGTATTACAACGTCAGGAACTTGTCAAAGTCGTGAGCTCAACTTCTCAAAGATCATGTCCCACGGGACATGATCCCAAGGTAGGTTGCAGGCAGATGATGAGTGTCACGACACTCATCATGTGCCTAGCCTTTTCCCAACTATATTGGGGTCAGCTTCCAGTCAACCCGGATTTAGCTGAATACCAGTATACCAGAGCGGCTGACTACCAGACCTCTACAACCCATTAACTGGCTAACACGTTACTTCATGGCAAGACTGGAGTCAGATTTACTGATTTCTGACAATCCGTAACGACTGCCAAAGATCTACAAAAGACAGCCGGGACCAACGGCTTAACGTGCTTTCCGAGGCACGAAATAAACTCGGTATGTTGAGATGGTCACCCATCCACAGACCAACCTTGGCAAGCGTTGGTTAACCTTAAAGATCGACCCGTGCGGCTGTTATTATCTAGTTACGAGCTGACACTGATGGTCCAAATTCGCCTGACTCGGAACTCTGAACTAATTCATACAGAATTTATTCCATCTCTGACATGTCCCTGACTAAGGCACTTGTCTCAACGCCGGCGAGGAAGCGAGTAACTATCCACTATTTGCTCGCTGAGGAAAGAGACAATAGATATGTGTCTCGTGTGAGTAAAAGAGACACAGCCGGCGAGTGGCTCTTACCTAGGTGATTGCAGCGACAAGAGCTATCAAAGATTGTACTCGCTCAGCGACGCTCGGCAATGCTCGTTTGGCGTTCTTCAAACAGCCGTAATTTCTACCTATAATGCGGGCCGGAGCGAGTATTGCGAGTAAAAGCCCGTCGCACTAAAGCACTCGCTAAACACCAAGCGTCAAAACTGCTGATCGCCGGCGGTGAGACAAGTGCCTAAATCCTGACGTGAACATGACCTAAAAATTAGTGGATAGCGCCTTAATGACTTAAACGATAGACAATGTAAAGTAGTCTTACCTCTAGGGTCAAAACCAGACCAGTTTTCGTCGTAACAGGTATTACTGGTACACGTTATAAATCCGTTTAGGCACATACAGGTATTGCATCTATTTGGTGGGGGGTACAATTGTTTTTCAGTGCAATTTGGTGCTGGTATGCAGATCATGTCGGTACACATAATTTGTCCTCGTCGACATATGCATTTGTTGCATGCATCTGGTGCAGGCATAACCTCCTGTTCGACGCATTCTTTTTCTGAAAATAACGCTGTGTTAATTAGTGTTGTTTATTTATTTTTATTTCATTGTCTTTAAGTTCATCTACTGAAAACTCTAACCAGCCAGCTACAACTTGAGAATTCCGAAGTCAAGAGATGAAGGGGACGCTTGTCTAGAAGTAACCTATTTATAACATCAAAACAAGCGGTGTATAAATTAACGCTGGCGTGAATTTTATACTTGACTTTACGGCTCTTAGATACAATATTGTGACGAGCTTGGGGTTCAGTTGACTTTCATTGTTCAAATTGAATTGTCCCACTGTTTTTCGAATGCCTTCCTACTCTCGTTACACCTGTTTCTATTCAGAGCTGTCATAGACTAGTGACCCGGTGGTTGTGGGTTCGATTCCTATGGGAAGCATACTTTGTAAAGTTGTTTCCAGTTTGGCTAGGACATTGCAGGCTTGAATCACCTGATTGTCTGATAAAAAGATGATTCCGTGTTTCAGAAGGCACGTATTAGCCGGTGGTCACGGTCGTCAAATAAACCATATCAGAGGCCCTTGAGGTGGTTTAGAAACTCTGAAACTAGGGTATGTGGGGTCATTAGACCTTACTGCCCTCACGATAAGAAGAAGAATAGACCAGTATAACTGGATGTAGCTGAATAGGGGTCGTCGTCGGATTTAACGAAAAAATAAATACACATGATATCTCACTACAGCCTCTTCGTAATATTTCTTAATTTTTTCCCAACCCCTATAGCGGAATCAATGCCGCCACAAGAAAAACAAACGAAGCAAAATGTTTACAGCAGTAAATGAACCGTAATTATTAATGCATCGCAGTATCAGAGTTTTCCGTACAATTTGGACATAAACAACAATCCGAATATCAACTATCGGGCAGTTGCCCACTGTGTTCCAGCGCGCGTGGAACACAGCGCGCTGTCGATCCGGGCCTGGTTCTGACCAGACGGTGAGCCACCCAATGCTCGCCGTCCGCAGGCTCGCGCCTACGGTGGCCGAGAATCGCCCTGCGACTCCCGACACCCGGGGCGTCTTCTTCTGTTGCGGCGGCTGGGGCGTGAGGTTTCCCTCTCTCTTACACGTTCGGCTTCCTCTATTGCTAGCATTACTGCTTCGCAGAATGAGGAGACCGCTTCCTATGTCTCCTCGCTCCGGACCATGGCTTGAACCAGGGCCGGACGCGAGAGATGCCGCCGCCGATCTCCTCAACGAGGACACGGCAGTGCTGCGCCCAAGCAGGGCAGACCTCAACCGTATGCTCCACGTGTCCTCCGGGTGATCCTCGCAGTGTTGACACTCGGGCGTATCCTCCCGCCGTATCCGAAACAGGTGCCTCCCGAAACAACCGTGTCCGGTGAGTACTTGCGTCAAGCGGAAGGTAAGAACGTCGTGGCGCCGCTCTAGTCACTCCTCGAAGAGCGTCATCAATTGTGGCGTGCCCAGCGCTGGGTTGCGACAGTCTTTGTCTCCATACTGCCATGAGATCCTGCCGGAGCTTCGTTCGCCGTGCTGCGATTTGCCGCGGCAGAACAGTCTCGCCCCGGCGCAGCACCTCCAGGCGCCATTCGTAAATGAGCGCGAGGGCTCTTGCCTCTAGATCTCATGGCGGCAGTCCGGCAAGGAGGCTCGCTGCCTCGCCAGAGAACGTGCGGTATCCCCGGGTCAGCCGGATAGCCATGACCCTCTGGGCCGAGTGAGGTAACGGGCAGGTCGCTTCCTCAAAGTAGGCGCCTACACCAGCGCCCCATAAAGGGCCATGGACTGCACGACCCCCGCGTAAATCCTCCGGCAGGAGGCGTTTGGACCCCCTAGATTGGGCAAAAGCCGCTTGAAGGCAGCCCCGGCTCGCCCCAGTCTGGGAGCCAAACGTCGGAAATGCTCGACGAAGTTCCACCGGCTGTCAAGGACGAGACCCAGGTACGTCATCGTCGATCCGACGATACACTCTATACCAATTCATCCCCTTTCGAGCTTCATGTGATTAATGGCCGACACAATACTAATATTTAATTAACTTGGTGGTAGTGCCTATCTGTTCTGGAAACTGGGCAACACGACACGTCGTGGCAAGACTGGTATCACATTCTCAGACTTCTACCCAACCAACTGCCTGATCTATTTTCCATGGCACAGATAGGACTCGGTATGTTATGAATCTTTGCTATGAGCCCAGCCCAGTTAGCAGAGTATGGAAAACAATTAAGCTAAACATTTACAAAAAAAAATCCCGGCTATACAATCTGTGAAAATTTCAACTGTCTACCTATAACGGTTATTGAGATATAGCCCGCTGACAGACAGACGGACGGATAGACGGACGGACGGACAGTGGAGGCTTGGTAATAGGGTTCCGTTGGTTACCCTTTGGGTACGAAACCCTAAAAAACTTAATCTTACCTGGACAAGCAAAATTCGTACAATATATTACGCCAGCAAAGCATGTGCACGTGTTGCACTCATCAGGCGGCATTACTGGCTGACCTTCCTTACAGAATGAGTGTGACTGATCTGGAAATAATTATGATTGAAAGTTAGTTTTGTATCCTACGACGCGTTGTGTTGTGTTTGATCTGAGTGCCAGTTTTACTAATTTTCAAGCAATTTTTTAATTTGCATGTCAGTCGCAATCTCAAGAAGCTCGTGGCTAGATAGTAATAGCCGCATGGGTCGATCTTCAAGGTTAAGCAACGCTTTCCAAGGTTAGTCTGTAGATGGGTGACCATCTTAACATACCGAGTTTCCTCCGTGCCTCGGAAAGCACGTTAAGCCGTTGGTCCCGGCTGTCATTTGTAGATCTTTGGCAGTCGTTACGGATAGTCAGAAGCCAGTTAATCTGACTCCAGTTTTGCCATGAAGTATCGTGTTACCCAGTTAATGGGTTGTGGCGGTCTGGTGGGCAGCCGCTCCGCTTAAAATACTGGTGTTCAGCTATATCCGGTTTTACTGGAAGCCGACCCCAATATAGTTGGGAAAAGGCTAGGCAGATGATAATGTCAGGCGCAATCTGTCAATGTCAAGAATGAATGAGATTTTTCTGTACGGAGTGAACCCAATTTTTATCACAGCTATTAGCTGTACAATTTACTCCACATAGGCCCTCTGATAGGTGTTAAGCGAAAAAAAATATCTCAAGTAGTAGATCTTGGGGAAAAATATAGGCTGAAATGGGAGAGGGTTAGCCACGTAGAGATTGCACAAATGCTCACGGAAGATAGCCACTCTCAGAGGTCGCCCGAGACAGAAAGAAGAAGGGCTTTGCCCAGCGGTGAGACATAAAATAGGCTACCTATAAAATGATTCACAAAGCCATTACAAATACAATGCTGACTGGTCATTTTTAAAGCCTGTGACCCTTCGATCTTGAACACGACGCTCCGTTGATAGGTTTATCATAAGGTGGACAGATGACATGGTTGTAAAAATCATCAGCAATCAACCATCAGCTGCTGAACATAGATCTCTAATGGTAAAATTGTTTTAGTGTACAATAATTCGTATTTCTATTCTATTCTCTCAAATAATCGAATCAAGAATCATTCAAAAGCACAAATTACCTCCAAATCGATTTTGCAGTTCATTGGTGGGACTACATATATATTTGCATCTCTTCTTGCCATTTTCGCAATTGCATTCAACACACTTGTTTGGTACAGGAATGCTGCTGCCTTCTATGCATTCCTTATTGTCATACTTTTTTTTCGCGGCTATTGTAACACACCAATATCAATTACTCAAAACAAAGTTAATGAATACGAAGACAAAGGATACGGTACAAAGTTAAGCCTATTCGCGTCGGTGAGTTGTCGATAGCACACGAGTGTGTCATTGGGCGTGAACTGAAACTGACGCGTTATGGCACCCCACATGCCATACCAAATCACGCAGTCAAAACTTCTTTAAAATAAAAACCGCAGTGTCTAATATCCTATGGACCCGATCGAAAAATAAACATAGCGGCTGCCGATTTTTTTACAGTAAAACTATTCAATTGTTGTTGAGTCGCGACGGCTATTGCGCCCGGGTGACCACAGGTTAAGAATTATAAGTCCTTATCGCCGGAATAGGCTTAATCTGAGATATATCTCAGGTTGTACAATTAGAATATTTTACTACTAACTCTCTATCGGTTGGCCTACATATTTTCCCGACAAGATTGTTAATTATGGTTTCTTCACAAAAACTATTAGTTCAAAATATTTATAATTAGTTACATAACCTGATCATGTCTTGACCTGATTTCCACTAACTTTAAAACAACGGTCGCATTCGCATGTCAGTCGCAAACTCAAGAAAGTCTTAGATAGATAGATTAGGGACTCCAATTTCCGCACTTAGACTTTCATTCGGTCCATAGTGCGTAGGTGTCCTGGCTAAGTTAGCCAGCCTAGCTCCGCCCAGAAGCACAGGCTTCTCGGAGCGACCTCACCGTTCCGAGGATTTGTTAAGGTTGAGTAGCCACGGCCTCGCATTCCAAGATGACGTGGGCGGCTGATCCTTCTAACAAGCCTTATTTTTCCTAAATTTTTGTCAAATTGCGAATGAGATGCGAATACGAGCATTGCTTGAAAATTAGGAGAATTGTCACTTTAACCATGTATTGACCTGTCATGTACTTCAACTCGACTCCATTTTGAATCAACAAAACAGGTTACAGCTTGTTATTTGTTGACATTAAGGTGGATGCTCCAGGGTGGCCCGCGAAATTCAAATATTTTTATGTTTTTTGCAATTTGCCGGTCAGTGTGAAGCTGTATGTGGACCAAATGCGATCTGCGACCGTAACGCGTATTTATCTAAAGAATTATAACCATTTTAATCATCAATATAGCCCTCTAAGTTCATGTAGTTCAAAAGAATGAATATTTCAGAAATAATCATTCTTTCGAACCATTTCGAAAGAATGATTTCGGGCCACCCTGGAGCATCCACCTTAATCGAGTGTTTTCTCGTATGCGATATTGCGATTCTTTAAACTGAATTCTTATTCAGCTTGAGGACATGATTGGAAATCTATTGATTACAATCGGGACTTAAAACAGCTGCGATGAAAATTTTAATAGGTCATGCTTTGCTAAAAATATTAGCAATACGGACTGATCAAAGGAATCACTATATTTGCCTTTCAGTACTATTTTAATGCATAAAGCGCTACATGTATTTCCAGGTCAGTATCTCGTCAGTGTCTTGTGCTCAACTGCTCTTAGAGCGTGTTCCGTGACCCTGAAGGTCCAAACTCGCCTGACACGGAGCTGTGAACTAGTTCGTACAGGGCCTCAAGTCTGCTATAACAATAGTGTCAGAATGGTCTATCATTGATTTCATAATTGTTGAGTTTGACAAGTTTGGTATTCTACTAATATAAAAGCGTCATTATGACTTTCCAGTGGTCAACCACTGACAATCCATTGAAAGAAATGGCATAGAATGGTAATCTCGTAAATAATGACAAATGAATAAATAATATGTAAAAATGTATATAACTAAATCTGGCATAACTTAATGTTCAAATTTAGTAGTAGTTTTTTGAAAATCATGTCTAATAACGGGTTTTATAACATTGGCAATACGAAAATGTCTTTCTACCACGATTCTATTACGAGACCACTGACCGACCAGTGATCGACCATTATGAATTAACAGATTACGAACTTTTAGCAAAATGACAATGGGATCGTGTTGGAATGACGAATTTATAAAAATAGCAGATTTGGGGCCCAGAATACATGCAAACATATTTATCCATCCCTGACGAAATCCTGACGTGAACTTGACCTAGAAATGTGTGATTAGAGCTTTAACTATTAAATTGTAAGGTACTTACCTCTAGGGTCAAAACCAGCCCAGTCTTCCCCGTAACAGACATTACTGGTGCACGTTATAAAACCATTTAGGCAAACGCATGTATTACATTTATTTTGTGTGGGGTACAATAGGTTTTCAGCGCAATTTGGTGCTGAAAATTAAAACATAATTGTAATATTGGAAATAAATATGTAAGAGGTCTGAAAGTAGTACCGTTGACTTAAAAAAATTCTGAAGATTGGCTGTCATGGTCAACGCATGCTGTTAGTACGAATGTGGATAGTTTAGGATAGTTAGAGAAAGACCAGAGGATCAATAGATGTTTTTTTATGTCGAATAGTTTGCTTTAAAACCTACAGATTTTTTTATGAATTTTTACCTGGTATGCAGATCACGTTGCTGCACATGACTTGTCCTCGTCGACATATGCATTTATTGCATTCATCTGGTGGAGGTATTTCCTCACCATCTACGCATTCTTGTTCTGAAAACAACGTTTTGTTAATTAGTTGTATTTATTTCTCATTGTTTCATTTTAATTTGAGCCCCTCAGAGTTGATCAACTCAAATCTAACCAGCCAGCTACCATTTGAGACTTCCGAAGTCTAGAGTAAATAGGATACTTTTAGACCAGCGTGCCCCTGTCGTCGGTCACATTGTCATTACCAATAATAATAAAAAATCCGTCACGGGACGCCCGGCAGTCAGCAGTCCGGCCGCGTGGTGGGGAGCACTCAGCCAATAAGATTCAAGCAGGTATTTCATAAGAATTCTGCGCGCTAACCTTAATTTTATTGTTACATTACTGTAACGAGTGCATTTAAACTTAGTCGTTTATCTATATCTATCTATACTAATATATAAAGCTAAAGAGTTTGTTTGTTTCTTTACTTGAGCGCGCTAATCTCAGGAACTGCTGGTCCAATTTGAAAAATTATTTCAGTGTTAGATAGCCCATTTATCGAGGAAGGCTATAGGTTATATATCATCACGCTAAGACCAACAGGAGCGGAGCAGTAATGAAAATTGTGACGCAGACGAAGTTGCGCGGTTCAACTAGTTAATTTATAAAACTCTTAGACAACCTTTATAAAACGAATATGATCTGTTTTTCGAGGCACGGATGGGACTCGGTATGGTATGGATGGTCAACCATTTTTGCCATGAACCCAGACCAGTCATCACAATATGGAAGATAATTTAGAGCTAATATTTACAAAAAAAGGTGTTATCTTACTTGGACATGAAAGATTCGTACAATATATTACGCCGGCAAAGCATGCGCACGTATTGCACTCATCAGGCGGCACTACTGGCTGACCTTCCTCACAGAATGAGAGTGACTGATCTGGAAATAATTATGATTGATAGGTTTGTAGATACAAAGAAAAAAATTCTCCTCGCACAAGAAAATAATAGTTTCGAAATAGTAGTTTTCGTATTGCCATTATTGTAAAACCCGTTAGTAAACATGATTTTCAAAAAACTACTACTAAATTCGAACATTAAGTTATGCCAGATTTCATTATATATGCATTTTTACATATTATTTATTCATCTGCCTAGCCTTTTCCCAACTATGTTGGGGTCGACTTCCAGTCAGCTAAATACCAGTGTTTTACGTGGAGCGGCTGCCTACCAGACCTCCACAACCCATTAACTGGGTAACACGGTACTTCATGGCAAGACTGGAGTCAGATTTACTGGCTTTTGACAATCCGTAACGACTGCCAAAGATCTACAAATGACAGCCGGGACCAACGGCTTAACGTGCTTTCCGAGGCACGGAGGAAACTCGGTATGTCAAGATGGTCACCCATCTAGAGACCAACCTTGGCAAGCGTTGCTTAACCTTCAAGATCGACCCGTGCGGCTGTTATTATTTAGCCACGAGCTCCTCCTTTTACATATTATTTATTCAAATGTCATTATTAACGAGATTACTATTCTATGCCATTTCTTTCAATGCAGTGTCAGTGGTTGACCATTGGAAAGTCATAATGACGCTTTTATATTAGTAGAATACCAAACTCGCCAAAATCAACAATTATGAAATGAATGATGAAGATTATGAAATGAATAGACCATTCTGACACTATTGTAATAGCAGACTTGAGGCCCTGTACGAACTAGTTCACAGTTCCGTGTCAGGCGAGTTTGGACCTTCAGCGTCACGGAACACACTCTATGAGCAGTTGAGCACAAGTCACTGACGAGAAACTGACCTGGAAATAATTGTAGTAGATTGTTGCATCGAGCACAGAGTGATTTATAATTGCATCGAGTGTTAGTTTGAAGTCCGAGCTTCAGCGAGGGCTCTAAAACACTAGTGCAATTTAAGGGACTACTCACATTTATTCAGCTCTATTCGCGTTTCGCCGAACGATTCTGGTCACACTTATACAGCTCTGCTTCTATCAGCCGCGTACAGCGTCGTAAGAATGAGAAAGGCGCTGAATTCGCGGCGAAGACGGTAAGATGTCCGTGACTACAACAGGACCACAGAAGCCAATCGCTTCCATATTTGGTAAATAATTAGTACTCAATTGACACTAATTATTAGTACTCGAACAAAAAAAATCGTACCTTCGTAGTTTTCGAGAAAATTGACTTTGAAGGTAGTCTGGCGGTAGTCATCCGTTGCACAACCTTGAGGGTAGCACCATTTACGATTACAGATCTCGGGGTGACATGACCATTATACATAACTTTGGTTTAATAACCAGTTACAAAAATGAAATTGGTTCGGAACGCTTTGTACGTGAGTTCGACTCGCACTTGGCCAGTTTATTAGTATTGTTAGGCAAGCGTTAGACCAGTATCTCAATTGGTGGTAAGCTTTGATGCGATTGAAGATGGAGCATGCTTGCTCGAAGTAACCTATTCACTTTGACTTAAAGACCCCCAGGTTCTGGCAGAAACAGACTCTGGCAGAGTTCGATGCTTTGAAACTTCAACTCAACGAGCCTATCATTGCCGATGATCCTCTCGGGTCGTTTGTCGATTGACTCAAGGGCATAAAGCGAGTATCTTGCAGATCCATCCCAAAGGTGAGAGCAGTACTCTATACACGATAAAACTTGCGCTTGATGAAGTTTGAGCAGCTTCCATCTCACCTTTGCTAGGATCCCCAAGTTTTTGGCCAGTCACTTTGCCTTTGCCTCTATGAAAGGTCCAAAGTTGAGGGTAGATGTTAACGTAACACCAAGAAGTCTTTGCAGCATTGAACTTGCCTCATTCAGAGACAGCCTGTAAAGACAAGTTCAAGCACTCAAACATAGCCTCCCGGAGAGACCGGATCTGTGGCCCACCAGCTCAATCTTTCCAGTGCATTGGACACGTATCTCTAAGCAACAGTGTCTGCAAAGGTACCGGGGTACTGGGTTTAAGCAGATCATTAATATGTAGCAGGAACAATGTTGCCGAGAGCACCGATCTCAGAGGAACCCCGGCACAGAGCCAGCAGTCCGGACAAGCAGCCATCTATGACCACTCGGTCAGACCGAACCCACAGGAAACCTGAAATCCAATCACACAATCCGACGGGCTAACCGAAAGAAGGAAGCTTGCCAATAATGCTGTCGTGCCAGGCCTTGTCGAAGGTCTTCGAGATATCTAGGGAGCCCGCTAGTGTCCCCGTATTTTTCGATGGCCTCACTCCAGATGTGAATGATTTACGCTAAGAAATTTTTTTTCTTTTAATTTGGTCAAAATAAAGTAAAAATAGGAACGTCATATTAATTTCTCTGATTACATCAAAATAGGCTGGTAGGCACCAAAAATAAATATTTGTCTACTTAAATCACATTTTCATAGCACTTTATAGGAGGTAAGTACTTCTTGATTCCATAATCCTTGCTAAAGTACAATTTACTTAAATAACTTTTCTTATTTAAATCAATTTGGTTTATATTGATTTTATTCTTTAAAGACTAGGTAGTCATTTTCAGGCTTTTTTTATATGGCCAGGTTTAGTGGATCATCGAGTTTTATTTAAAAATAAAAACCTTTGACAAAGTCCAGAATCAAACAAGTAGTTATGTTTATTTGCTCCTAGTTATGGCATCACTGTCCTATTTATAGACAGTGAAATATATGTTAATAACAACCAATAATGAAAATAAAAATCATCAAAGTTATCTTTTTCGTGTTAAAACTGGAAGGATCACTACTCGTTTTAAGTTCTCATAAGTTCTCGTAAATTCTCGGCTCACGAGAATATTCCCGAACATTCTCGATCCGAGAATATTCTCGCTATGAGAATGTTCCTTTTTCCCATCACTAGATGCGCCTACCCCCAGCTTGGCCCATTTGAATCTCAAAAGCTAGGGCATGTAGCGAAGATGTATTTTCTCCGAAATTTAGTCGCAATTTTCGCTAGGTCACAGATTTAGTCGGGCCTTAGTTTAGAAAATATAATGAGCTGAATTTTTAAGGAACAGTCCAAGAGCAAGATTGAAGAGATTACGAAAATTACCAAGAAAATATATTTATATAAATGACAAATTCTGATATTTAGCGACTAATTTCGACTTATTAGCGACAAATTTTAGGTTAGCAAAATTAAAATCCTTGATGGTGGCCTTGCCAGTGTCAGTCACACAAGGAGAACCATCCGTGTACCGCGCTGTTCCGCCGCGTAAAGCCGCGTACGATGCTGAATGCGGCGGAACATCGCTGAACTCTATACATAGCACTTGCATGATAAAAAATACATCTGTCCTCATTTTGTACTTGTTTGCTGCGAAAGCTGAAAGGACGCATCTCCATACAAAATCGTTGTTTTCTATGGGCATAAGCTGAATAGAGCTGAAAAAGTGTGAGTACTCCCATAAACGTCACTTTTGCGAGGTTCATAATCTGTTTTTCTTTCAACTACTGAATAAAGAACTAAGTCACTACAGAAAACTATAAAAACACTACACGTTCTGGTTGCGATTCGATTCGCGCCAATTCATTTTTTTTTGCCAATGGTCGTACATATATTCTGCCATTGTTCCCGGGAGTAAAAATAGCGCCGATTGGCTGGTAGAAAACTAGTTGGCCATGCAAACAGTGCAGTAAAGTGCTGCTTTGTTCTCACTATTTAGGCTAGTTATGATGAAATTATTGCGTAGTTGGAAGAAAAAATAAATACTGTGGCCTTGTGAGAGCATAAACAAACTACCAGTGTGATTAAAAACAAAATATCTATTCAGAGGGACTGTTCGCGGTGGTGATGCAGTGTGTTCCATATTTAAAATTTAAAAAGAACTATAAAATTTGGCGGGATACTAACTCTGTAAATGGTCAATAGGTACCAAAATTCAAAATCCTTGTTTTTAAAACTAATATTCGATTTTAACATGAATTCAAGCTATTCCTTTCAACTATATACGATCGTAGCAATCTACTATTATTTGATCTGTGGTTTTCACAGAGCATTTAAATTTTGGCAGCTGGATCATTGCGCGATGTCGCAGCCGCGCAGATATAATTCATTGCTTTTTCATTTTATTGTATTTTTTTCCCCTTAAATTATTAAAGATTATTCTTTTTTGGTTCCCCCTTTTTATGCTCTTGATTTAGTCCTTTTTTTAACTGGATTAAACTGGAAACCGAATGGTTAAGTATTCAATAATGGACTTCTACTTTTTGCGATGATGATTTGAACTTTTTCCATATACCTATATTTGTTTGATCTCACACAAACTGTTTGAAATATAAATAAAGAAAATACACTTACTACTATGACTTAAGTTACTTGTAGAGTTCAGTAATTGTGACTGTGATTTTGATATATATATAACCTGAAACAAAAATATAAACAACATTTAATTAAAAAAGCAACAGAATTGTAAAACTAATATTTATTTATAACCCTAATATTTAAAATTCTTCCGTTACTGAGTTAGTGAGTGACTGACAGACAACGCTCAGCCAAACTAGGCGTAGAGAGCTGAAATTTGGCATGTAGGTTTCTTGAGTGTAAGGGAGCACTATGAGAGGATTTCCCGAAATTCCTACGGGAACGGGAAAAACGGGATAAGCTCGTACGAAGTCGCGGGCAAATGCTAGTGTTTTGTTTAAATAACTTTCGGATTGCCGTGTCGTCCGACTATTGGTAAAGAGAACAACAGGGTTCACACCTGTGTATGCTCAAACACTTGTGCTAGTGTATCACAATATCTCCTACGTACTTCACTAATCTTAATCTTTTTTTCTAAATCCGGATCGAAATATTCTTTTCCAGAGCCGCGGTGACTCTTTCGAACCAATTGCGCAACCCTGGCATACACTGACCCTAGCGGGCCCGTCTACTATGTTGACTTCTCCTTGAGCCGCACGTGGAACACAACGCGTCGTCGACCCAGGCCTGGTTCTAATCGGACAGCAAGCGACCCAATGCTCGCCGTCCGCAGGCCCGCGCCTACGGTGGCCGTGAATCGCCTTGCGACTCCCGACTTCTTCTGTTGCGGCAGCTGGGGCGTGAGGTTTCCCTCTCTATCACGCATTCGGCCTCCTCCCTCACTAGCATTACTGCTTCGCAGAAGGTAACCGCTTCCCATACCTCCTTGCTCCGGACCACGGATTTAACCAAGGCCGGACGCGATAGGTCACCGCCGCCGATCGCCTCAACAAAAACACGGCGGTGCTCAGCCCAAGCAGGATAACCCTCCAACATTTGCTCCACCGTATCCTCCGGGCGATCCTCAGTGTTGATACCCGGGTATGTCCTCCCGCCGAATCTGAATCCGGACTTATCGCCTGGATTGCGACATGCCCATCCTCAAGGAACCTACATGCCAAATATCAGCTTTCTACGACCAGCAGTTTTGGCTGGGCGTTGTCTATTTGCCAGTCACTCAGTCGCTCATCAGTGACGGAAAAGATTAATAAATATAGATACTGTGAAACAGATCTGGCATTCTACAGTGAAAATATTTAAATCTCTGCAGTTTTCTTTGTATGGAAATAAACCACTTGTAAATCAGACAATGTTTGTACATCTGTTTTATACCTCGATATCTTCATCGGTCTAAATAATACTTTACTCATTTTGCACTCTATTTCATAAAGGTTTACATACAAAATACAATAGCTATATAAAAATATATGTCGCCGTACAATGATGTTTGCTATGTTACAAAAATAAAAAAATTGATTTGATTTGATTTGAATATTTTCTTATTAATGTAATTTAATTTATTTGGCCAAGCATGTCGCACAAGTTTTGTAATTGGTAGATAACGCTTATGCGTGCACTCTCATAATATGGACCTTACGGTTTTTGTTTTAGTGTTCCAGGGCAACCAACGGAACCCTATTCCGGTTTTGTTTCCTTTTTTTCGTGCTTTGACACTTTATTTTTTTCCGACTACGACTTCTTAAACGACTACGCCAGAAAGAGGATTACGTTTATCGAGTGTATGTATATTACTTTGGCACGCTCAGTAGCCTTAACAGTTTGATGGAATTTAGCTTGGGAGGAGTAGTTAGATTCCTCTCGATTGTGAGAGTCACACCGGGTTTGTCAAAACTATACCGTTATTTCCCGTTCCCGTAGGAATTCCGGAAAATCCTCTCTTTTCTCCCCTACACTTGGTATGTACATCGGGTACAACTGAAACATTTTTTTCATCTCCCTAGCCATTTCACAACTATATTGAGGTCGGCTTCCAGTCAAACCGGATTCAGCTGAATACCAGTATTATACGTGAAGCGGCTGCCTACCAGTCCTACACAACCCATTCAATGGGTAACAACACGGTATTTCTTGGAAAGACTGGAGTCAAATTTACTGGCTTCTGACAATCCGTAACGACTGCCAAAGTTCTACAAATGACAGCCAGGACCAACAGCTTAACGTGCTTTCCGAGGCACGGAGGAAACTCAGTATGTTAAGATGGTCACCCATCCACAGACCAACCTTGGCAAGCGTTGCTTAACCTTGAAGATCGACCCGTATGGCTGTTATTCTTTAGCCACGAGCTCCTCAACAACTGAAACATGGAAGGAAGAATAACATGTTCATATCGCACGGCTAGGTAATGAACAAACCGATTAGGCGACTATGTGTACACATAAGCACACTTACATGGATGCCAATCTCAAAGCAATTACTTGCATCAATTATAGAATACATTGTGAGTAATTCTAATTAGATTTTATAGAAAAGAAAATTATTATTTTTTAAATTAGTTTCAGCTTGTAAACACTCGGGGAAGGCTTATGTCCAGCAGTGGACATCTTTAGACTAATATGATGATGACGATTATGATCGAGGAGCTCGTGGCTAGATAATAACAGCCGCACGGGTCGATCTTCAAGGATAAGCAACGTTTGCCAAGGTTGATCTGTGGATGGATGACCATCTTAACATACCGAGTTTCCTCCGTGCCTCGGAAAGCACGTTAAGCCGTTGGTCCCGGCTGTCATTTGTAGATCTTTGGCAGTCGTTACGGATAGTCAGAAGCCAGTAAATCTGACTCCAGTCTTGCCAAGAAGTACAGTGTTACCCATTGCAGTTAATGGGTTGTGGAGGTCTGGTAGGCAGCCGCTCCGCGTAAAATACTGGTATTCAGCTAAATCCGGTTTGACTGGAAGCCGACCCCAATATAGTTGGGAAAAGATTAGCAAGATGGAGTGTGTCTGCTCTGCAGTAATTGCGTTTTTATTCTTTCTTTCATCATCATCATCCACAGCATCCTTTGCTCCACTGCTGAACATTAAATCTTTGCTTTTACTGCTACTATTTTTCTTGGTTTTTGAAAATTGACGAAGCCTAATTATTAATGCCTAGTCCAGGTCTTATATGTTCAGAAGCGCCAGTAATTTTTCCAAGATGTTTTTTCGTGCAATCAGAATCATTTTCATTAATCGGCATACGAATAATTGTTCTTTGTGAGGAGCCTGATCAATAGAGAGCTACGTAGCAGTAAAAATAACAGATCCTTACCCAAATTAAAACACAAAATTTAAACGTCAGCCAATCCATAATGATGAATATCGAATAAACTGACACGTGAACAAAAATATAGTTGATTTTTATACGCCTATACAAGACTGTAATGACTATTCGCTTAATATTCATTATTAACAATTACCCTTACACCGCAAGCATTTAACGATAGGTTCTCGCTCAATCACGCAAATTTGTCCCTTACACTACAGCAATAAAGTTTCAAGTCGTTTTGATCAAAGTCACTGCCTAGATTATTATTGGTTTCAAAAGCCATTGTAGTACACAAATTAATTTTCTCGAAAATGTTCGTGAGTAGATAAACGAGTAATGGCGATGTCCAATTAAAAGGGAGCTCACCCTCTCTGGACCTCTAGCATTCGCCTTTTGACAGACTTCCTCAACACATTGACTGTTATCATAGCATATTTACGTATATACTCGTATTAGCGACCCTTAGGCATTTAGATTTAGTTGCTAATAAGCAAGACCAGGCAGTGAGTAAGGTCATGAAACCAGTACATTGCTCTCTGTGACGATCAAGAACGAACACAATCATATCAGACCTTCTTCTTTCTATCTTCTTTGCAGAATTCAAATGAAGTAAGTACATGAAAAGTTACATAGACTAGCAAAATTTTGTTATTTATACTCTGCTACTAAAAAACAATAGTAAAACAATAGACTGTTGTCCCAAAAGGGACTTACGGAGAATGACTGGTTAGCAACATGGGAATCTTTAGGTCAAGAGTGAGTAACTTGTTTCTACGATAGCGTGATCCATCATCAGGTGAGACAGTGGTGGTCCAACGCGAGCCTATCAATAAGAAACGATTCGAGTTATTCTAATACTATCATTGTTTACTAAGCTCCTGCATGTCTACCAATAAGGACAGTAAGTAACAGGTAAGTATTCCAAAACCCAATCTCCTGGTACCATTGAATGTTAACCGCTCACAATTCCAGCGCCGGAAATACTTTGACATGTGTCTGGTCCTCCCTGGTACTTGTAAATCTTTAGCGCTTGCAATTCCTGCCGAAAAATACTTTGATATGTTTCAGGTCTACGGAAACATTGATGAAAAAAGTATTGAGTTTTAAGAATATTATGGAAATATTTAAAAACTTGGAGTGCTGACAGTACTTTTAACTTACTAACAATCGGGGGCGAGTTGGGGTATCTAATATAAAAAGGGGCGAGTAGATACACTTAAGGCAATTAGGGACCAGAGGCGAGCGGAGGCTTCACCAAAATTAAGTACAGTGACCAAAGACAACCAACTAAAACAAAGCGGTTGCACAAATCGATAAACAGTCTTAGAAGATAGATATGACTGCGAATCTCATCATCTGCCTAGCCTGTTCCCAACTATATTGTGGTCGGCTTTCAGTTAAGCCGGATTTAGCTGAATACCAGTATTTTACAAGGAGCGGCTGACTACCAGACCGCCACAACCTATTAACTGGGTAACACGGTACTGTAAGGGGATCGAAGTTCGGGGCGTAGCGGGAGCTACTTTAAAAAGAAAAGCTGAGGAAACTTTAAAAAATTATGATATTACGTCTTTTCTTTGTAGAGGCAATTAACAGAATCCCATTGAAAAAACTAACACATTCTTATGTCACTACATTTGAATTCAACTTAATTTCTTTCTTCTTAAATCTTTCAAGGCTTATGACTTTGAGGTTGCACCTTCCAAAGAGTATATTCTACATGAGCTACCCCCCGAAGAATGGAGGATAGTAAGAATGATTTTATTGCAATCATACATTCTCAGCCTTGGAAGAGTTAAGCACCTACCTACTCCTAACCCGAAGTCTCTACCTATCTCCGGATACCGTAGACAAATGCAAGTACATCTTTAGATGCAGCTAGAATGAAGCCTTGCGTAGACAAGTATCTTTGCAAAGTTATTGAATGCTTTTGCTTTGCTTAATTAAACACGCAGGCATGTCCGAGCCCCAGTGCGATAAAACCGGAGTAAAAGTCGCACTATACCTACTGCGAACTTTTACCACCGTTGATATGGTTTACAAGCTAACCTAACTTATCTAGGTGGTTGCTCGTCGGACGATCATCGTAGGTCTACTCTGTTCAAGATTTTAAATTTTAACTTTGAACTTACTCCAGTGATTATAATTCATAAGAACTGAAATCAATTGCCTCCATAATCAGTTCAACCAATGGTGACAACTAGCCACCCCTCGCGAAGGCTATGCCTCGTATGCAAAGTTAGTTTAACCGCCCATGGAGTCCTTCAATGGCGTAAAATTAAACGCGAAAGCTCTACCTCTAACACCACTGGAATGAGTTCGTTCACCCTAGCTAATTTTTGACGCGCTCTTCTCAAAGCTGGGAGCGCCCTCGAAGTCGTCGACCATCGTACATGTCCTTCTTCGGATATTACATGAAAAAGAAACCTCGTTCATTAACTTATTCAACCTACCAAACCAAAATAATGTTTGTTTACATGAAATTATAATTGACATCTACTATCTGCTTTGACATCCTACTTTTTCTGCTATCATAAATGTTTTTTTTTAAATAAAATGATTTCGACCTATTTACATGAATATTAACTATAGAACCTTATTAAATTTAATCTTTACAGGTTCTATATGAAAGAATAATCTTTTTGATCCGTTTGACACTAAATGACAAATTGTTTTTTATGTTGTCATGTCATCTTATGACTGAAATAATACAAGTCAATCCTTCGTGTTTCGCTGCTATTAAAATAAAAAAAGAATTATATGTTATGAGATTAGCAGAAAACTTGAAAATAACTAACATTATATAAATCTAGCAAGTATGATAAAGTGGAACTTCGAACAACTATAAAATCTTCAAAATAAAACGTTTCCTGACCTTATAATTGTGTTTAATAGTTTCATATTTCTTTCTAAAATATTTCCATATACAAAATAAAGGTTGCTGTACTATCAAATCAGTAGTGACATGTTTTAATATGATTTGATGTGTATGATTTTCTTTTATATATATAAATGTGTTTATAAATTTTATTTGTTTTTCTTTCAACCCTTGTTTTCTTTTCAGTTTGGGCTTGAAGAGAAATTTTGTAAGCACCATTCAAAGACTTACTAAAAGCCTGCGTTAGTTGTGTCTGTGTGTTTGTGTTTAAAATTTTCCTACCAAATGAAACTGATATATTATTATTAGAAAGATTATTGGATGACAAGGGAAGTAGCGCCTCCTTAGGGAACATCTCCTTCGGTTCGTCTTCTTGCGTGGTAGCCTCCTCAACTTGGGCATCATCCAACATGTGATCTAATTCGCTACTACTGACGACTTTTTAATTCGTCATGGAGATCACATACAGGTTCAGACAAAAAAGTCGCTTGACATTCTGGAATTAAATCTGGAATAAATAATGGAATGGACACACCGGGTTCTTTCTCTTCATTCGTCATGTCCGCTTCCATCTCGTCCTCAAATAGGCTGCCCTCTCCACAGCTCTGCTTTACATCGTCAACATTGTCCTCATTGTCATCATGGTTTTGGATTTGTGGGTCTTCAATTTTCATACTAGAATATAATGGTGTATCATTATTCACATTTACATATTCCTGCTGTCCGCATTCGTCAGACACTTCAGCGATCGTATTTTTGAAATAAATAAAGCATTCCAATGACCGTCGTTTACACGAAATGCATTTACACGGGAATTCTTTTCTTATTTTGTCGCATAGCAATGAAAAATCGATACCGTCATGGTATATTGTATTATACTTGCCGCACTTTGTAAAAATGCGCCCAAAATTAATGAATGATCGGCTTCTCGCCACTCGCTTTCGATAGCGACGAGCCTGAATTCGGCTAAGATATCCTCAAAGCATACTCGGTCTATACCGATACATAAGATGGACATTTTGCATACATATAAATTCTTTCTTTTAACTATGAAAACCACTTAGCTTTTGTTTCCAGGCGTCCATACATCTAGCGCCTGAACATCGTTAGCATCTCGTCCTTTTCGAGATGACTTTATAAAATTGGGAGTCTTCATGCACATTTCATCTTACGCAGTGCACCCACGTGGAAATTGTGTTAGTACAGTGTACTCGCCTTGTACACGCGAAATATCTACTTTTCTCACATTAAATTATAATAATACCGGGCGCCTCCACCACTTAAAATTGTAAGGGGATCGAAGTTCAGGGCGTAGCGGGAGCTACTTTAAAAAGAAAAGCTGAGGAAACTATTAAGAATTATGATATTACGTCATTTCATTGTAGGGGCAATTAACAGAATCCCATCGAAAAAACTAACACATTCTTATGTCACTACATTTGAATTCAAACTTAATCTCTTTCTTCTTAAATATTTCAAGGCTTATGACTTTGAGGTTGCACCTTCCAAAGAGTATATTCTACAGTACTTCATGGCAAGACTGGAGTCAGATTTACTGGCTTCTGACTATCCGTAACGACTGCCAAAGATCTACAAATGACAGCCGGGACCAACGGCTTAACGTGCCTTCCGAGGCACGGAGGAAACTCGGTATGTTAAGATGGTCACCCATCCACAGACCAACCTAGGCAAGTTGCTTAACCTTGAAGATCGACCCGTGCGGCTGTTATTCTTTAGTCACGGAATTTTCAACTGAAACATGGAAGGAAGAATAACATGTTCATATCGCACGGGTAGGTAACGCATTTTTTCGCTCCTCAACCATATGACTGTGAATCTATCATACCAAATGAGTCTTCCCAAAGCTTCCCCGATTTCTTAGAAATCTAATTAAAAGCACTGTCAACTAAGTTTTTAAGGAATTTTTATGTAATTTTTTCCGACTTCTTCAATAATAATCGTCATATTTCAGGCAATTTACACAAACCTTGACAAATTAAACACCAAAATCTTTTTCATGAATCACTCTATCTATTGATAAAAATTGCATAAAAATTCGATTCGTACTTTTTGAGTTCATCGCGAACAGATAGACAGACGCAACGGAGGACTTTGACTTACACTACGTACTGTTGTTTTTTTTAATATTTAAAAATGTATACAGTCATTAAAGACAACCAACTAAAACAAAGCGGTTGCACAAATCGATAGACAGTCATAAAAGATAGATGCGACTGCGAATCTATCATACAAAATTAATGTTCCCAAAGCTTCCCCGAATAGTTTCAAGCAGCATAATCTAGGTTCCTAGACGTCTAGTTAGGAGCACTGACAACTTAGTTAGCTCTCTGAGGACTCGCCACTTGCCTAACTCTTGAAAACACCTAATTGCCACTAAACTTTGAAGACGTCGAGTAATTTGAGACATTAGTCCCGAAAACTCTGTCATTGGAATTGGAAACTTATTGTGTAAGCAGTTTAGTTCGTTTAACCTGTCAGTCGTCGTGGGCACACGTGTGTGCCATTGGGCGTCAACGGAAATGGACGCTTAATGGCATCCCACATGCCGTACCAAATCACGCAGTTTAAACTTATCTATACTAATATATAAAGCTGAAGAGTTTGTTTGTTTACTTGAACGCGCTAATCTCAGGGACTACTGGTCCGATTTGAAAAATTGTTCTGATTCGCCATACTTCAAATCATACTTTCAATCATGTCTATGTGTGTTTAAACGGTACTATAAGCGAGTTAGATATTATTTTCGTGAAGTATGGCGAATCAGAAGTGTTTTTATGCCGTATTTTGACTAATTTCGATAAAGTGGAATATCCGATTGTCGCACCATTATTTCTGCGACTTAAGGTGGATGCTCCAGGGTAGCCCGCGAAATTCAAATATTTTTATGTTTTTGCAATTTGCCGGTCAGTGTGAAGCTGTATGTGGACCAAATGAATATTTCAGAAATAAACATTCTTTTGAACTACATGAACTTAGAGGGCTATATTGATGATTAAAATGGTTATAATTCTTTAGATAAATACGCGTTACGGTCGCAGATCGCATTTGGTCCACATACAGCTTCACCCTGACCGGCAAATTGCAAAAAACATAAAAATATTTGAATTTCGCGGGCTACCCTGGAGCATCCACCTTAATATTGTTCTAATTACACTCGAAACAAAATAAAACTGAAAATGTTGACTTCAGCGCCATCTCGCGGGAAAATGGCAATGAGCAACCCGTAACATTCACCTTAATTAAAAATAATATAGATCTAACTGAAGAACAACTGTGTAACTGTATATTTAAGATAAACTGTATTTTTCAAGTCATTAGTTTTAACGGAACCCTTCGTGTGCGAGTCCGACTCGCACTTGGCTGGTTTTTTTTCATCACCATTTTCAATCTACATCCCTGTTTTATCCTTGAAAGATATTAATATCAAACCTCGACCAGCTAGTCATGTGCTTGAAGCGTCCAACGTCATGTTTTACCACATTTTCGTCCAAATAAATCCTCACTAATCACTGTATTGTTCGCTCGGCTCAGACTGAGTAAATACTCATTATGTATACATAGACATACTTCGATTTGAACACAATTACAATACGCTTATCGTTAAACACCTGATTGCGGCTTCAAGGGTTAAGAATTCAATTTTTCTTGAATTTTACAAAATTCATCGTGAGTTGGTTTCAGAAGATCCGTGTACCGTGATCCGTGACCATCATCAGCTTGATGCAGTCCACAGCTAAACATTTTCTTTCTAGAACCCCAGGTTGTAGCTATCACAGACCTCTCTAATCTCAGGGAATTGTATTCGATTTTCGGCTACTCTAATGCAGCTTTTACCACACTGTGACCTACGTTTAAGGGTGCCTGTCCATTACAGCGGAGCGAGGCAGTAGTCAAAATGTCAGTGACTCACGTGGTGCGGCGATTTTATGCATTTCCATTGGTAAAAATTTTTCCGTTTCTTCGCTCCGCTGCCTCTTTCCGCTGTGATTGACAGACAGTCAGACACGCTTACAGCCGGAATAAACTATTTTATAAAATTATAATTGTGTCCTCATAAATCAGTAAGTACAAAGGTATGATATGAGACGTTAAAAAGAATATTTTAGGAACAATTTTAACAGAGTCATGAATCAAATAGTATGCCGAAGGATCTATTTTTTTCATCATCATCATCATCAGCCAAAAGCCGTCCACTGCTCTATTTTTAGGGTTCCGAACAAAAACGGAACCCTTATAGGATCACTCAGGTGTCTGTCTGTCCGTCTGTCCGTCTGTCACAGCCAGTTTTCTCCAGATCCACTGGACCGATTCTGTTGAAATTTGGTACACTTATGGATTTTTATGACCAAAACACGGACGAGTTACGGAAATTATTAAATTTTTCTTATGGGTCAGACAAAAAAATTAAAATAAAAGTTTTTTTAACAATATCGTGTGACATATCAAATGAAAGGACTTACTGTGAGGGTTTTCATTGTATTTTTTTCATAATTTTAAAATAAATGGTTTTGAAGTTACTCAAGAAATTAGGCGAAAAATGACCATTCCCCCTTATCTCCGAAACTACTGAGCCAAAAATTTTGAAAAAAATGGAGATAATAGATCTTTATCTAAAGATTACAGGAAAATCTATAAGAAGTCTATAGTGTAAAAAAAAAAAAACATGTTAAAAAACAAACATTCGTTCGGAACCCTTTGCACGCGAGTCCGACTCGCACTTGACCAGTTTTTACGGCCGGTGTATGTCACACAATTTGCCCATCATAAGTTATAAATGTAATATGTAAGTCTATCTGCTAAATCGATGCAGTGAATGATGGCTTCTTAGGAAAAATAAAGTTTTTAACGAAAACATTCTAGTTAACTTTACCGTTAATTGTCGTAAGGCGACATGATTCAAACAAAAAAGATTTTTGTTTTCATAATTACGGTACCCGGGCGTAAATGTGCTGGCAGGGAAGAACTGAAGAAGAAAACGTATTCCACCGAACCCAAGTAACATGGGATAAAGGCAGGAAGAAGTTGATGATAAAATGAGCTTTCAAAAGAAACTGTCGAACAGATTTATTCTAAATTTCTTTTTAAATGCGCCGTATACACAGCTGGTTCCTCCGGTACGCTGTCATCACTCCAGAACCTCCAGTCCAACGCACGGATAGTCGATGTGGTCCAAAGATCACATTGACTATCTGTGCGTTGGTGGGACCTGGTGGAGGTCGCGAAATCCGCTAGATGCGAGACGCACAGGACTGGTTGATGCGGGAACACTTGTGGGAGTCTACAATCCATACATTCCCAACCACTGCAACTTTTGAAAGCCAGAATCAACAGTGGCGACCATCAATGAAGCCCGACGAGTCCTGGAGAAACAATACAACTGTCTTGGATCCCGCGAGTAGGAAAAATATATACATAATTTCTTCCCTCCTTATCAAGCAAGAGACAGAATAGAGCTAGGCCAATAGGCGTCAAGCGACATATACAACTGGGTTAAGCCCAGTTGCCAAGCACTCAGCAGCGTTGCAACACTTGGGGGACGTCTATATCTAGGACATATTTCAACTGAAATGAGATAATAATTTTTTTTTAAGCCAAGTACTGTACTGGAGGTCGTATAGGCATGTAAAATACTCATGTAAAATACTGAAAATCAGTTTCATAGTTGAAACGAGACCGGGATGATGAAATACACGGTTCTATTTTAGTCACCTGACAACGGCAGCCCACTTCATCTCCAGGGTTGCGGAATCTGTTCGATAGAGTCAAACTGTCTGGAACTCAAAGGGCATTATGCTGAGTCCCAGCATTATGCTGAGCGATGGCCGTTTTGCGCGAATATGACGCATATCTTCCCAATTTTTATAATTTATTTAATTTATATATTTTTTTTTTTGTATGCGTCATGCTTGGCGCAAATAAACGCTTTTTCTTTAATTTCTTCCTTTATTTCATTAGGAAGAACACGGATGGGTTTTAGTCAGTAAGAGTCTGACACTCCTTTCTGCTCCACCCAGAGCGGAAGGAGTCATTTGATGATTTCCCATCGATAAAAAAGCCCACTTCATCTATCCAATGTCTACTACACATTCATTAAAAACATATATATTTATGAACATTAAAATATGAATTATTAAAAAATTAAAATATTAATACAATAAAAAAATTGTTACGAATTTTGAAAAATCGTAGAACAAAAAATGTTGTTCAGAGTCTTGATACGAAGTCAGGATTAAGAGGTTTCGGGTATTTTTTCAATTTCCCTGTATAATGCATGACGTAGTTTGAAATATCCAGGACTGCGCCCACGCAGTTCGAGACTTGTATTCCAAGGCCGGCGCGGAATGGAACGGTGACATTGTATTGATACGTTACAGGGTGTTGTATAATTTTAATGCATTATTAATTTTTGTTGTACTGTTACCTTAATTAATTATTTTAAAAAAATCAAGCCTAAAGGTAGTTTACGTCGGGTACATTAAGTGGGCCGCCTTTGTAAGACGACTAAAATTTAATGGCACCGTGTAGAATAAAGATGATCATCATCTGCCTAGCCTTTTCTCAAATATATTGGGGTCCAGTCAAACAATATTTAGCTGAATACCAGTATTTCAGACCTCCACAACCCATTAACTGAGTAACACGGTACTTCAAGGCAAGACTGGAGTCAGATTATCCGTAACGACTACCAAAGATCTTCAAATGATAGCCGGGACCAACGTGCTTTCAGAGGCACGGCGGAAACTCGGTATGTCAAGATGGTCACCCATCCACAGACCAACCTTGGCAAGCGTTGCTTAACCTTGTAGATTGACCCGTGTGGCTGTTATTATCTAGCCACGAGCTCCTCATGTAGAATAAAGATGATGTAGAAAAAAAATAAAAGTAACCATAATATTACCATTTAAATCGATATACGTATACGAATTTTTAAAAGGTACAGACGCCTAAAAAGTAAGACGAATAGAATTTCTTTGAGAATTAAACCCATTCTTCGCTCAAAGAGAAATATTTTTTATTTAAAATTATTAAAATGAATCCGTCCGTAGTTTGCTGAAACATAAAATTCTTGAACAAAGAGGCGCAGTAACAACTGTTTGAGTGTGGCCTTAAGAATAGCGAGATTTCTCATAGAAGACAAGAAGCCTTCATGGAACAGCTTTGAGCGTTGTTCTGCCTCGGGTTTTGCGGGCAGCAGGGTGGCGGGGCGGCGGCGTCGCGAGTGCGGCAGGATCTAATGTGTATAATCAAATGGACCGACCCTCGGAAAGAGCGGCGCCGCAGCGGCGCGTTGGTAGGCAACGAGCGGTGCGCGCCAGTCGAGCGGTGACCGCCCGCGCGTCTGCATTGCAGTGTTGTGTAATTTATTTTCTTCTTTTGCCCACAATAAATCGAGCGTTAAGAATAAATTTGAATCAAAAAAATGTTGTCGCCGTTGTTCAGACATTTATTTATTTAACACTTTACGCACACAGATGTACAGAGGCGGACTTAATGCCTGAGGCATTTTCTACCAGTCAACATTTCGTTCGCGAATAAAAACAAATATCTCGACGACACAATCACGATCACAACACTACGCCGCTATAGTGCCGCGGGATATGCCCGCTGGTTTCAAAAACGGGTCTATGTTGCCCGCCCCGCTCACGCGCCGCCGCCGCCACCGCACCGCTGCCCGCAAAACCCGAGGCATAGGCCTTAGACTAAATTAGTACAAACCGGCCAAGTGCAAGTCAGACTCGCAAACAAAGGGTTCTTTCGGGCCTGGGGAATGCGCGAGCGTTGGATAGCTTGCCGTCTGGTCAGAGGATTTAGCACGAATATTTTTGACGTCTGGTAACGTAACGTGAATTTTCACTACAACTAAAATATTCGTTTCGCGCATAATATTTATTTGAATTGCATACTATATTCATATTTTTGAATGATACAAAGTCAAAACGTTTATTGCGAACTAAGTGTATAATGGTATTATATACAAATGTTGTTGTTTACAAATTGTGTATGTCGCATAAAATTAAACCAAAAAAAAATGCAACCCCATAGTATTTACTAGGGAATTAGAGGAAACACGGATGGGTTTTAATTAGTAGAGTCTGACACTCCCTTATGCTCCACCCAGAGCAGGAGGAGGGTCATTTGATGATTTCACATATCATAAAAACCAACAAAGGGTACGGTACCGATCATTTTTCTTTAGCATGAGGTTTTAAAACCACGGACTCCTTGTAGGTTTTCCTGTCATTGAAGGCTGCTCAGCAGTTACGTAGAAAAGGCAATGGAATGGCAAATTTGACCTGCAGTTGGAAACATAAGCCAAAAAATATCCATATAAATGTGTATTATAAAGCAGTCAGTGTCAAAATGGCTGTAGATTTACGGATATAAACTGCTCATCATCATCATCATCATTTCAGCCGAAAGACACCCACTACTGGACATAAGCCTCCCCCAAGATGGGTTGCCATAGTCGCCACACTTGGCAGGCGGGTTGGCGTTCGCAGTGTATGGTGTTGAGTTTTACAATGAACGCTGCTGCCCATTCTCTGCCGAGTCCCTTAGTCGCCTCTTACATCACCCATGGGAAGTGATGGGACGGTATTATTCGTTTACGGCACCGGCCGACACCATGCGGCAAACTAGTTCACCGATGTTTATTGTGTAGTTATTTATGTACATTAAAAATCAGCCTGAGATTAACTAGCAATTCTTAAAATCGCCGTTTTCGTTGCCCCATCTCCAAAGCGGCAGTTAATAAATTATTTATAGACGGTGTCGCCGGCTTATCTGGCTCCCTCCGATTTCTCACTGTTCACTCCAAAGAATTATTTTTTCAGCCATTACAAATCCTTTTCCATAAAGTGCTGTGTTGCGGGGATCATTATTTAGAGACTCTAAGGATGGCGACTTATTTTAGGAGCCTCAACAAGTGATAATTTACCGAAAAGACAAACACAAAAACAAGATAACGAGACACCGCACGTCGACCGCGTCAACGCGTTGCACGGCGTAGTCAATACAGAATTCTTAGAAATTACCTTCATAAATTCGTAATGTTAACACTAAACCTCTCGATACTCCTGGTCAATAAAAATGTATACCTAAATCTAGATAAGTTTAGTATTTATTTCTGTGCAAGTCATTTGTAATCTTAAGAAATAAATTAATTCAAACTGTAAAAGTTCTGCAGTGGCGACCGCGTACTGAAAGACGTAGCGTTGGAAGGCCGGGCCACAAGGCGGGCCGATGACGCGGGTAGCCGATGGATGCGAGACGCACAGGACCGGTTGCTGTGGCGACACTTGGGTGAGGCCTATGTCCAGAAGTGGACTTCTTTCGGCTGATATGATGATGAACCAGTGATAATGCATTGGCCTAAAGGGTTTACTTGTAGTACGCACACCCTGTGCTCTAATGCGGGTCTGAAATGTTCAAAAGATCCAGTATTTCAATAATAAACCACTTTGGTTGACCCATCCTTTAAAGGGTAACCATTTAAGCATGTCTGGTGCAAATAGAGAAAACAATTCTTTATGGATCGCAACAGGCCCAATGGAGACACGTCCACTGCAGGCCATAGGTCTTCCCACAGCGTCGCCACATAGAATGTACCTGCGGGTCTAAAAAGGCCACTTTAAGAATCATATTAGAAACACTAGCTATGCCCGCGACGTTGTTCGCGTGCGCTTAGGTCGATGCCAGCCTATTATCTTACTTCTAATTTTTGTTTACTAATAAATGCGAAAGTTTGGCTGGCTGGATGTTTCTTACTCAATTACGACAACATGGCTGAACGGATCTGGATGAAATTTCGTACAGAGGTAGATTATAGTCTGGAATACCACATAAGCATTCTTATCTCGGGAGTACCTACTTTGGGAGATATTCAAGATTCAAACCATTTATTTAGAGGTAGATACTTTCGAATTGTTAGGATCAGTCTGTCAAAAACATTCAGCTATTTGCGAGTTTTAAAACGTAAGTAGATCACTGTGATAAAGAACGTGCAAGAAACTCTACGCCCAGTCTTTTATATCATAGTATAAAAATACTGGTTTTACGGACAATTAACGAATCCAATTAAAGAGTAAGACAATACAGAGAACAGCGATATTGGTAATATAGACCCTAACAAAGACTTTTAAGACCTAATAGAGACCGAACCTCAAACACCTAGACTGTTCGAAAATCGTGAGAACGTGGTTCCCCAGCAGAAAATACCTAAAAACCTAATCAAAATCCTCAAAAGAATCCCAAAAAAAAAATCCAAAAAAAAATAAAAATTAAATCCTAATCTAATCTTGACTGGTAGAAAATGCCTCAGGCATTAAGTCCGCCTCTGTACATCTGTGTGCGTAAAGTGTTAAAAAAATAAATAAATAAATAAATAACACCGTAATTCAGAAAAACGCGTCATCAGTGCAACGCCATCCATCGACCAAGTAAGTAAACTGACAAAATGTTTAGCATTGGAAGACGTTAAATAAGGAGCCCGTATGACAACATTAAGGTATTAAAATGTTCACTTTTATATTGCTACGTATAAAAGTTTTACAAATAACTCAACAATGTCTTTTAGGGTAATATCATGTTTTCATGCATTTTATTTTTCTCAATAGATGGTGCTTTGCCTAATCACAATACATTAGGAAGTTTCTACACTTTAAACTTAAAAATTCAATATATGTATTTTGATTTGTGGATCGGTTGTTATGATAAATACCGATAAGGTGTAAAAATGTTCAATTTTATTTTGCCACGTGGGTATTAAAAGTTTCACACATAACTTTACAATTAGAATTGGTGTTTCATACATGCGTTCGTGAATTTCATATTTTTCAATAGATGGCGCTGTAATCAGAATGCATGAGGAACAGAATACATTAGCAAGTTTCTTACTAATCTTAAAAATTCAATATCTTTTGATTTTGTGGGTCGATTTTGATGAAATAAACGCTAAATGTTACTTGGATTATCACTTAATGTTTTTAAGTACCTAAATTTGGAACCCAATCTGTGGTTTATACGTGATGCTCCCTCAAACGCAGAGACAAACAGATAAACAGACAAAAATTTCAAAATTACCATATTTGTGTTTTGTATCTTTTTCCTAACTTTTCTATGTAATTTTTGTGCAAAAATATTTAATGTACAGACACGGTTGGTCTACGTTTTATTATATGTATAGATAACATTAACCACACAACAATCTGTCATTAAAACCGGTTCATAACATTTATTGTTCGGTTATATGAGAAGGGATATTAGGGAACGGTCAATGTACATTATTGCAAGTTTATCTGGCGTCTACCATATTAATTTGACTGTAAATTCAAATCAGAACTGTCGTTCACAGCTGAAGAAAATTACTAAAATACAGCAAATGGGCGAAGAGTTTCAATTTGATAAACATTTGAATTGAATTTGACTTACTGTACCTGTTTCATCTTATATTTTATCTTATACTAATGTATAAAGCTGAAGAGTTTGTTTGTTTGTTTACTTGAACGCGCTAATCTCAGAACTACTGGTCCGATTTGAAAAATTATTTCAGTGTGCCCATTTATCGAGGAAGGCTATAGGCATATCATCACACTAAGACCAATAGGAGCAGAGCAGTAATGAAAATTGTGACGCAGACGAAATTGCGCGGATCAACTAGTATCGAATAAGACTGTGAGAGATTTAAAAGTCTATGTCCACCTAGGCCTCCCCTAGGAGTCACCACATAGGCCAGTCCTATACTTTCTCCTCATACTGATGAATTTTACGTCAAAAGCAGTCATTTGTGCAATCTAGAGCCCTATATTGCTTCGTCTAAGCTTCCCAGTTGACTGAATCCCAATCAAAATTATTGCATTGGCTTACATAATGTATTACAGCGAATCTGAATCAAAGCTATGTCCTCCTAGTAGAACTAGTAGGTAGCCAAACACAATATGATGAAAGCATCTCCGGAGCCATCAAAAGTACCAATTTCAGTGCTACCTTTAGTTTCTTTGTTTGTCGAGTCCCCGTTTGCAATCACAAAGTAGATCCCACGGGGAGACAGGATTATCTTCAGCTTAAGCTACGACTGGAACCAGGTAAAGTTGGGGTCCCAATATCCGCGACGGTCTCACGTACGGTTCAAGGGGAACTACATCCGAATTCGAACGACGACACGGTTGGCGCAGTGGTTGAGCGATTGACTGCTGCGCTGCGTGTCGCGGGTTCGATTCCCGCATGGAACAAATATTTGTATGGCCTACAGATAGTTGTTCCGGGTCTGGCTGTTTGTGTATGTGATATTATATGAATGTAAACGCACCCACGATACAGGAGAAATTCCTAGTGTGGGGCAAAGTTTTAAAAAAAAAAAAAAAAAATTCAGAACATTTCTTCTTCTTAACCGATGGCAATCTCAAATGGAGTTGGCCCGGAATTCAATGGCCTCATCAAAGCCGCATTAACCGCCAATAACTCGCGCTTCGTATGCTGGCGACACCAAGTTTAGTAAAAAAACAACTTTGCACATGTTTTTTATACTTTAAGGCTTGTATACATGCCAATGACCTAGTACATACAAACGAAGCTAACTACACCTCTACGCGCCACTACGTTACCCGTGTTTTTATTTTTTTTTATAATAAAAATAAATATTTTTAAAAATTAAAAAAAAAAACAATTTGTTTTCGTTTGTATTGCAAACCAGTAGATATATTTTTTTAGTCTTTTGTTAAAAAATGAAGGAGTAAAATGGTTTCATCTGAACGATTTGGAGGTGATTTGGTGATTTTTTTTTCTTATTATTATGTGATACCGATACATACGCACGTGAGATATCATGTAGATTACTATCATTTTTTTTTTCAGATGTAATTTCTCAGTAAATGCAGACGAAAAAAAAAAGTTGGTGGCTTTTTTGTTGTTTTCAGCGGTCGGGTTTTTTAACAAAGTCAATTTTATTATTTCCTACTTTTTAGTGAGTTACATTTTTGGAATCGTCTCCTCGAGCCGTTTATCTTGATACCCCACTCGATAGGTTTTGAAAATAAAAAAAAATATTAAAGGCATAACATGGCAAAACTGCTTCATCTGCACGCAATTTTTAAGCTTTTCTGAGAGAGCGGCCTTGCCTTAAAATAAAAAGCTGTAAAAAGTAAATAATCAAATTACAGTCGTAAGAGGTTGGCAGTTGTATCATCACAGCGCTAATGTTTCCCGTTAACTTATTCGCCTTAATTGTTTTAGTATTTCGTTTGTATATTTATCTTGTTGATTTGTATATTTATTATATATTTATATTGTATGTATGGTTTATTTTTGTATATTGTTCATTATGGTATTTGAATAATTAACAATCGCTTTAAATTTTCTTTATTGCACCTACGACTATTCTCTGCATTACCCAAAGGTTGACTGGTAGAGAATGCTTATGGCATTAAGTCCGCCTCTGTACATTTTGTACTGAAAGTGTTTAAATAAATAAATAAATATACGGGGGATGACATTTTAATCACTCTGCCCTCGCACAGCCACATTGGTCATGTAACATCTTGCCATGCCTAGCGTACGATTGGGTCCGATCTTATATTTCTAAATCGCTACTAATAGAGACGATTGTAGATATTTAAAAAAACAACAACACAACAACAGTGTTGTTTTTTTATATGGGACAAGCGCGCCACACATTCCCAACCACTGCAACTCCTGAAAGCCAGAATCAACAGTGGCGACCACCAGAAAAACGCCGAGCCAATGAAACCCAACGAGTCCCAAAGAAACGATAACTACTGTCTTACATAATTATCACAGTGTAGTATTTTTAACCCAGAAGTTGACTGGTAGAGAATGCCTTGTTGAATTAAGCTCAACTGTTTTTTAGTATGTGTGTACTATGTACCCATGTTTAAATAAATGAATATTTTCAATAGCTTGTTAGTATTTATGTCTAGTTGCTCATAAGAATTTAGTGAGGAATGTATGCGCTGTTTCACTAGAGATATCATCTGCCTAGCCTTTCAGTCAACCCGGATTTAGCTGAATAACAGTATTTTACGCGGAGCAGCTGCCTACCAGACCTCCACAACCCATTAACTGGGTAACACGGTACTTCATGGCATGACTGGAGTCAGATTAACTGGCTTCTGACTATCCGTAACGACTGGCAAAGATCTACAAATGACACGGTTTAACGTGCTTTCCGAGGCACGGAGGAAACTCGGTATGTTAAGATGGTCACCCATCCACAGACCAACCTTGGCAAGTGTTGCTTAACCTTGAAGATCGACCCGTGCGGCTGTTATTATTTAGCCACGAGCTCCTCTAATAAAATAAAACTAGAGATAACCCCGCTAAAAATTATATTCGCTATCACTTTGACCCTACATTTATCTACCTCCAGAATTTGACTTTCTAAGACTTCAATAATACTTTACCGAGCGTACTGTTGTTTCATAAATCTCAGTCGGATCCGGATCTTATGTAAAATTGTTATGTAGCAAAGTGTACCTGGCTCATATTTCTCATATCATTGTACAAAGTGTATGTTAGACTGGCTTGAAAAATGTCATTGGTATATTTTGTTTTATGTTACTTCAGTACAGTCTCACTAAACCGACACTATCATCATCTGCCTAGCCTTTTCTCAACTTTATTGGGGTCGGCTTCCAGTCAAACCGGATTCAGCTGAATGTGTTTTACGTAGAGCGGCTGCCTACCAGACCTCCACAACCCATTAACTGGGTAACACGGTACTTCTTGGCAAGACTGGTGTCAGATTTACTGGCTTCTGACAATCTATAACGACTGTCAAAGATCTACAAATGGCAGCCGGGACCAACGGCTTAACGTGCTTTCCGAGGCACGGAGGAAACTCGTTATGTTAAGATGGTCACCCATCCACAGACCAACCTTGGCAAGCCTTGCGTAACCTTATCGACCCGTGCGGCTGTTAATATTTAGCCACGAGCTCCTAAACCGACACTATAAAAACCATAATGTGTCAGATTATTGGAATGTTAGTATTAATGGATTGCTTAGAAAAATAAAAAGTTGAAATAAATACACAACACGTACTTTGTTAAAGGCATTTATGAAAGAAGTCGTCGAGTAAGCGCAGGTAGAGGGTGCTGAGATGCTGTATGTGCCGACGTACTGAAGTGCCGAATTAGAATGGGTAAGCAACTCACTAATTCGGCACTAGGGTAAAAATTCCTTGTATGGGAGCCCCATTTAATTTGATTTACTTTTTATTATTTGTTGTTACAGCGGCAATAGAAATACACAATTACAACTGTCTACTTATTACGGTTCATGAAACACAGTTCGCTGACAGGCAGATGAAGGGATGGACGAATAGCGTATGCTCAGCAGTAGGGTTCCGTTGCAACCAAAAGGTAACCCCCTTGGCTTGGCTAAAAATGCGAAAGTGAATTTGTTTCTTAGTTATACGTCTAAATTGCTGAATTGATGCTGATGCATTTTATAGAGCTAGTATTTAAATACTTCCTTTACTTCTTCATTCCCTCCATCAAAAGTTGAACAGTCAGCAAAATCAGCGAACAAAGAAATCAAATCCCAAACTCTGTTGTTCAAATATCCATTTTTACATTGTACAGTCAGTAAAGCCATTTGTCGACACACTCCAGGCTCGTAAAGATAATGGTCACATGTTTAAAGTGACCATTAAACGGTACATAGTATTTTAGTGTCCATTGCTGGGTTTACTTGTGTTTGTTACATCACTGCAAATGATGAGTCGACGGTGAACGATGGCTATGCGTTGTGGCTGCTGGAACAGCGGTTTACACGCATATGGGTGGATGGTACAGCTGAGCAAGAAGTTTTGGGTTCGATTACCGGGTGGGACAAAGTGATATTTGGTTTTACCAATGCCATTCTCATTAGCCACCTGGATTCGTGCCCAGCCGAAGCCTCGCCACTATTAAAATAGGATTTTTTTTTAAACTAGTGAAAAGTGGGTAATGGGTATACACCCCCGCCCGGCGGACACGGTGGAGCATATGGTTGAGGTCTGCCCTGCTTGGGCGGAGCACCGACGTGTCCTCGTCGAGGTGATCGGCGGCGGCGAGCATTGGGTGGCTCGCCGTCTGATCAGAACCAGGCCCGGGTCGACGGCGCGCTGTGTTCCACGCGCGCCTCAAAGAGCTGTCAGCATTAAAGACTGGGCCCGCTAGGGCCAGTGCCTGCTGGGGCTGCGGACTTCGTTCGAAAGAGGCACCGTATCCTGGAACGCAAAGGGCACTAGGAGGAACGCGGATGGGTTTTAGTCAGTAAGAGTCTGACACTCCTTTCTGCTTCACCCAAAGCGGGACGAGTCATTTGATGATTTAATTTTATGGCCTGCCTAACCCTCTGGGTAATACAGAAGTAATATTCTCCTAAATCCTTATAAAAACGTTTGTCCTGACTGATTATCAACACACAACTAAAACTACTACGAAGAGAAAGCTAAAATTTGCAACAAATAAATAATTATTTCAAAACGTAAGCATCCGCTAGATCTGAGAGCCCGATCGACTGCCAGACCTTAATCCTGCACACCTCATCTCTACTAAAGTGGAGGTGGATTGGGCACACGTTCCGGAGGGATCTCAATCACATTCCCAAACAGGCTATGGACTGGAATCCTCAAGGATCAAGGAAGCATGGTCGTCCCCGTCAAACCTGGCGACGCACCGCGTTGGCAGAAGCGAAGAGTATTAGAACTACGTGGAGCGAGGTGAAGCGTGAAGCTCAAGACCGTTCGCGATGGAAGACTACTGTGGACACGCCCTGCCCCTGTTAGGGTGACATAGGGACATCTTAAGGGCGAATTTCACCAATGAAACTAAACTCGATCAGCATAAAAACCACGTTTACGAGCTGTCAGTGTCGTTATTTTCAGTTCAATATTGACACTGACAGCTCTTGAATGCAGTTCAGCATGGCAAGATCGAGATCAGTTTGAATTGGTGAAAATTGCCCTTTGTCAAGTCAAGCATCCGCTAAGAAAGGATTTTTGGTAATTTCAACTAAAAGGGAGGAAACGGGAGGGGGAACTTTCTGTGAAATTATTTCGACATCTACGTGAACGAAGCCGCTGGCTAAAACTAGTGCTCCATAAGCCCGCTGTTTCAGGAGCCCGTCGTTCAGCTCATAATGCTTTCCAGTCACTCGGAAGCCGTTCCTAACCTTACATTGTTGCGTTTTGACGTCCTGCCGCTTTTCAACGTACATAAACTGTTTCGGCCAGTGTTGTACTGTATTGTGAGTACAGGGCGTATGATTTTGTTCTAATTTGTAGCTTTTGCAAGCATGTGTCCAAATGCCTATTGCAATGAAAAAGTGACTTCAAAGAAACGTAATTATGAAGCTTCAATAATATTACTGAAATTCTTTATTGGGGTACAAATCTAAAAAAGAGGTTGTATATATTGCATACTTCTCAAACCCTCCTAAAAACAGTCTGCATATAAAAAAATGCTATGAAAATTCCTTCAGGGGCATTTATGCACACATGAACATTGACCACGAATATTTGACTTTTCCATCCTGATGTTTGTTACTCTGTCACGCCAAAACGACGGACCGGACTGCGCTAAAATTTTACAGTAAGTAATAAAAAAAAATGTTTATTGGTGCAGAATAATCATTCACAATATTATTACTTCTAAATAAAAAGTACAATAATCTTATACATCAGAATATATAACAGCCCTAATCTCTATAAAGTTAGAGTGAACAGGCTCCTTCTGGGTAGGCTCGCTCCATCGTAGACTTTGTCTCTGTCATCTCTGACCTAGACTAGAGTCAAGAGCAAACCCATCACTAATAAAAAAAAAACGGGCCAAGTACGAGTCGGACTCGCACACGAAGGGTTCCGTACCATAAACCTTAATTTTATTGTTTGTAGTTATAGCGGCAATAGAAATACACAATCTGTGAAAATTTCAACTATCTATCTATTACGTGTCTTGAGATACAGCCTGCTGACAGACAAACGGACGGACGGACGGAAAAAGAAAAAAAAACTAGTTCGATATAATAACAGTGCCTGACCTGACCACTATATGGATATAACCGCTACGTATTCCTGGCTATCATAACGTTTTTCGTTTATTCATCTTTATTTGCATAGATATATTTAAATATTTATATAAAAAAAAATTACATGTAAAAAAGTAGTAGCCCATTGATATCGGGAACAGGGTCCAAGCTACCAGAGCGGTCAGAGCTCCAGAAATAGGAACCTTCTAAAAAGAGCCATGTCCAGAAGTACCGCTTTCTGTATTAAGCCCTTGATACAGTGGCCAAATGAGAGCAATTGCACTGATAGTTGTGGCAACACCTTAGCAGGAGGCTAAGGTGTTGCCACAACTATCAGTACAATTATGTCGAATCCATTTTCCCTACAAAATTAATTGACATAAAGTTTGTTTTTATATTGGCACGCACACTGATTTCAAAACAACTATATATATACCTTGTATAACCTGACGTCGCCCTATGTATCTAACACATGACGTCGAACAATAAAAATATCTTAATTTAACATTGTTTGTAGAATAAAGAGAATTTACGTTAATGCTCGAACAAAACAAACAAATGGACAAACGATTCAATTAAAAGCTTTATTGAAGCCTATGTGCCAAATTATATGTGCAATTGCAAAACTAAAGCACAGTCAAATTTCAACCTTACGTTGTTAGTAGTTACAGTGAGAACAAAAAATTTCAGTGTCAAATTTGAAGTTGTAAAACTGTTTGCAAATCGATAGTGTTTGCCCAGTTGTGGTTTATTTTCTATCATTGTGTCGTTATGTATAAATAGTGGTAGGGTACTGGTATTTTCGTGTATAGTATATTATACCGATTGGTCCCACACAGACCAGCAAAATGCTGCCTATCGTACTGGTACTATTCGTCGCTACAGTAAGTACATTTGATTTTGTTTGTTCTTATTATTTGAAACGTGTAAAATATTTTCGGCTTGTATCCTGCTTTCACTTGAATCCGCTTTACCCTAAAGTATAATTGAAATACTTATAAAAAATATAAACTTGATCTTTAACCTCCTTACAATGAAGTGACGGGACGTTCAGTATTAGCATTGCGCGTAATAAAAAAATGTTATCCTTTTGTTTATACAATAATGACATTAAAGTGTAAAAGACTAATAGTTGACCCACGCAACTTCGTCGAAGTCACAAACGAGAGAGAGAGAGAGAGAAAAAAAAAGTTTTTGCTACTTTTCATTGATGTTTCGCTCCTATTGGTCATAGCGTGATGTTATACAGCCTTAGCCTTAAATAACGATAAATGGGCTATGCAACACAAAAATTACATTTTAATTCGAACCAGTAGTTCCTGAAATTAGCGCGTTCAACCAAACAAACTCTTCAGCTTTATAATATTTGAAGTATAGATAAGTATAAATATACATGGTGTAAAAGATAAGTCACTTCAACAGGTATCTTCTATAAATGTATCACCGTGCAGACTACGGTGAAGTGAGGTTGAAGTGAACTGCCGGTCGATTGCTGTCAATCCAAGTAATCAAGCTGGAATGGCAGATCACTTCACTCAAGCCTTCACTTCGACATGTTTACAGAATCGCACTGCTGGCATTTCACTTAGTGTTAGTAATTTATAGCTTACTTCACGCTCACTTCACCGAAGTTTTCACGGTAATAATTTATTTATTTCTGAGTATATGGTACATAAATTAAACAGTTTCACATACAGTACCGTTGCCGGTGGTGAAATATTAAAGTTTGTGACACGCCAAAATGGCCCAGTTCGAGACCACAACAATTTAAGTGCAGTACAGTTTGTTTAACAGCAAAGCACAGGAAAGAGCCCGCTATCCAACACAGAAACAGCCTGAAATCGTTAACAACACGCCTTCAGTCAAATTCTCAATACGCATACACTTGAGTATCGTCGAATTTATGAGGAAACACCATGTCTTTCGTGGCTTCTAGGATATTTCCTATTAATATGCTTTTTGTATCTGCACAGTTTATCGATTATTACAGTCAAATAATGAAAACATAATCTAAATTGGTTGAAAAATAAACGTGATAGTAACCATTTTAAACCAATATATATGTATCAATTAAGGTTAGCAACACTTTCCTCCTCTAGTTTAATTTGTCAAAAAAGATTGTTGGGTAAAAGATTTTTGTTATCTCTATTTTTTTCTAAAATAAATTATAGTCTATGTTACTTCCAGATAATTTATTTTTATATTGGTGAAAATGGGGTTAATATCGGTCCAGTAGTTTCGGAGCCTATACGGTACAGAGAAACATAAAAAAAAATCCTCTTTATAATATTAGTATGGATTTAGCAGGATATTTGGCCACCCCAATTTTCCATGAATATATGTATAAAACACGTGATTCCGACAGGGTTCCATCCGAAGCAGTTCCTCAGAGCATAATATATTGAAATCGAGCAAATTATGGATCTCTCCGTATTATAATAATGTGCCTGAAATTGAAGATACGACAACGACAACTACTTTGATGTAATGTGATTGTATTTGAATAATAATAGAGATTCTGCGAATTATTGAATGATCTCATGAGATATCCTCTATTAACCGTATATTTTCCGGGATAAGGCTATGTCAATCAGTAATAGTGTAGCTTTCCATCGAAGAAAACTTTTTACAAAAGAATAAAACCGACTTCCAAAAACAAAATACTACAAAGTGTAAAATAACTTTAATTTCGGAAGTCGGTGTTTTTGGTATTTTTTTGGGTTTTTTGACACCGACTTTCGAAATTACAGTTATTTTATAGTAGGCACAAATATCTGTATTGCGTTAGAAATGTCATGAAAAACATTGTGTGTGCTTATAAAATTTGAGGGTTTCCCTCGATTTTCATGGGATCCCATCATCAGATTCTGACTTCGTGACAATGGGACCACCGCAGGAGTATAGGCTTTTGAATAAAGAAATATTTTTTTAAATCGCTCCACAATTATCGGAGAAACCGGTGAACATAGGTACATAAAAAAAAATACATACAGCCGAACATAGAACCTCCTCCTTTTTGAAGAAGTCGGTTAATTCGGTAGCCGTTGTAGGCCGATTAGTACAACCAGAGATAACTTTTTAATATTCTAAGTAACCAAAGAAAAACATATTTATCTTTACAATAGAACTAATAATCCCGACTAAAGTTGTCCTTACTCTCTCACTAGCGTTAATACAAAAATCCCATAAGAAAGCACTTTTACTTTCTAAATTTTTCGGACATGCCTAATTTTAAGCCAAACTTATACAAATATCACAATCGCCGGAATGAAAAAAATGAAAAAAAATTCATAAAACAGAAGTAATGACGTCACTAAACGTCTTTTCTTTTTCTTCACAGAGCACTTTGGCCGCCCCCGGCGTCCTATTAAATCCCGTATCCATCAACGATGTGGCACCACCGAAGCACAACGGCCAGGCCATCTCTGCGTGAGTACAATTATCATAATATCAGTATGAATACCACTCGTAAAAATTTAAACCTTGCCAGCCTTTATTAAAAGTCCCTTTACTAAAATGCTTCCTACTCGTCTCCTGCGCTCGCTGCTGCTTTACTTAGGAAGAATGTAAAGTTATGCCCATCGGAGTTTAAGTTTCAACATACAAACCCCCAGGCCATTATAAAATCTTTTAAAGATCTTAAAATAAAATCAACTGAAGATCTTTGGGGAATGTCTGTAAAAGTCTGTAAATCTGTCATTGAAACTATTGCCCCCTACTTAGCTGTTATATTTAATACTAGTGTAGACCAAGGAGTATTTCCCGATCTTATGAAACACAGTAAAGTAGTTCCTTTGTTCAAATCGGGTGATAATCAGGAACCCAATAATTATAGACCTGTGTCAATTTTGCCAATGCTCAGTAAAGTGTTTGAAAAGTTAATTCTTAATCAGATGTTACTTCACTTTAATAAAAATTCCATCTTTCATGAACAACAGTACGGTTTCACCAAAGGGCGTTGTACAACTGACGCCTGGGTCACCCTCATAAAGAACATCTTTAACGCCTGGGAAGAGTCACAAGACGCCATTGGAATATTCTGTGACCTCTCGAAGGCGTTTGATTGCGTTGAACATGAGACACTTTTGTTGAAACTTGAGCACTATGGAATCGGAAATACAGCCCTTGAGTTGCTTAGGTCATACTTGATGGACAGACAGGTTAAAGTTCAGGTATACGGTGTAAACTCACGAGGGTCTGAAGTGACAATGGGAGTTCCTCAAGGCTTAATATTAGGTCCTTTCCTCTTTCTAGTTTATATAAATGATTTGCCCCAATTACTTCAAAATCACCCAAAGATGGTATTATTTGCGGATGACACTTCATTGATATTTAAAATAGAGCGACGATCACGAAATCTTGACGTCGTCAATAACTCTATTCTTCAAGTCCAAAATTGGTTTACGGCAAACAACTTGGTATTAAATGAAAAAAAAAAAACTAAATGTATTATATTTACTTTGCCTAAATGTTAAAAGTACCGAATGTGACATAATATTGAATGGAGAAAAACTGGAGTTTATTGATCAGACAGTTTTCTTGGGAATCACAGTGGACGAGAAGTTGCAATGGGGATCTCATATTACATCTCTAGCGGGGCGGCTAAGCTCAGCTGCTTATGCTGTTAGGAAAATAAGACAGTTAACAGACGTAGAAACCGCACGTTTGGTCTATTTTAGTTACTTTCACAGCATTATGTCATACGGAATTTTGTTCTGGGGTCGGGCTGCTGACATTGAATCCATATTTATTTTACAAAAGAGAGCTGTCAGAGCCCTTTATAATCTGCGCCGCCGCGATTCTCTAAGGGAACTTTTAAAAAAGATTAATATTATGACAGTCCCTTGCCAATTCATTTATGAAAATATAATGTATGTACGGAAAAATCGCCATCTTTTTAGTAAAATTAGTGATAGACATAATTTTAATACTAGAAATAAAGATAAGTTAGATCAACCATTTTATAGATTAGCTAAAGTACACACATCTTTCATGGGGTACTGTGTTAAATGTTACAATAAAATACCTTGTGACATATTAGAACTAAATGAAAGAAAATTTAAAGCATATATCAAAAGCACACTTTGTAAATAAGCTTATTACAAATTAGAAGATTACATTAAGGATAAGAATGCCTGGAAGCATGCTGGTCCTGCTCCATAGGACGGTCAATGTTGTGGACAAAATCAAACTGGTTGCTTTATGTATTAACTTTATAGATGTTCTGTCTCTTTTTGTGTCTGTATTTTTTGTTAACTCACACACTGTTAATTAGTCATTCCAATATTTGTAAATGTGTGAGTATCATGTACCTACTTATTTAGAAAATTGATAAGTCTACCTCTGCATACCCTAGGTGCATGGTCCTCACATATAAAAAAAAATTGTATACTTACCAAATATTGTAAAAGATTAATTGAAAAGAGTAACTATGGAGTTTCTTGTCCATTCTTCTCCATAAGAATGGACAGTAGAGTCACTTCAGAACTTTTATATATTTGAAATGTGAATGACGTTCAAAAGTGCCGTTTAATGGCCTAATTGGAATAAACGTTTTGACTTTGACTTCTTATTCCAGGCAACCTCTGCTCACATCACACATCTATATTCGAGAATTAATCCAGAATCCTGACATTCGAAATTCAAAAGTGTTGAATACGTGATCGCGCCACCCACAATCAACCCGTTAATTTGGACGTCAAACCCAATCGCGTCATCGTGCCGACAGAGGGTGCCTTCCGGTTTTGCCGCGCAAAGTAACGCGATGGTCACGTATTCGCACGATAGTCGCTTTGTATGCCTAATACCAGCCACACACGCTATGGACCACCACCGGAGAGGTCTACCTGCGCAAGCATACCTGCACAGGTAGACCTCTCCGGAGTGTGTGTGGGAATAGACCTGTGCAGGTTTTTGAACCTGCGCACAGGATCGGACGGAAGACAAAAACAAAAAACACACGCACAGGGCGTGATTTTGTATTCTTTTTTGTAAAATATTGTAAGGCCTATCGATGTCAATGCATCGTCGTCTTTAATCAATGTTATACCAAAAAAAATGAAGACCGCTCCGGTATACCACCCCCATACACTCTATAGACATGCGGTTGACCTGCGCAGGGAAACCGACGCCGGGTCTGCCAAATCATCTTTTGTCATTTTGACGTTTTTTAGCCTTGAAAGAAACGATTGTTGTAATATTTCATATTATCTTGAGACTATCCTTATGTGCTTCTTTGTGATTTCAGTTATTGGACCGACCAAGCCTCAGAAATCTACGATGGTGGAGACACAGCCGTCTACGTTCTGGCAGCGCAGCAGGTCGCCAATGACCTAGCTAACCAGAGAGACAAGAACAGCCAGGCTCTCGCCCTCGGTCAGGCTATCGGCATTCTCGGTTCACTCGGTACTGGCATCCCAGGCGACGCTTGTGCGGCTGCTGAAGTAAGTAGACCGCTGGATAAAGAATCAGGCACCATGGGATATAATATCTTGGATAAAGAAGCTAGGCTTTTGTTACGTCTAGTCAAGTCATCATTAGGAACCATTTATTTTATGGAACCAATCCTTAAATTTTGACAAAAAAAAACAGTTTCTCCGTATTTGGTCAATCCATAAGTCCAGTCCTTAAATTCGCAATCTCGAAATTAAGTCAGTCAATGACGGAGTGTGACAAGTTACCAACTTGGAATTCTCAATTCAGAAACGGGCAAATAAGTGAAAGTAAATGTCGAGAACATTTTTTTATGTGCGTACTTATCCATAATATCCGTGCGCCACTTCCCTTATCCGTAAGCTCCTACATTGAGCATTTTACAGCTAGCAGTAGTATTCTGTAAACATTTCACAGTGTTAAATTTGGTGATGTGAACACGAAGTGATATGTCGATAGATACAAACAAGATGGAGTGACAGTTGTCTTCCCGCTCTTTCCATCTAAATTTACACGGTGAGACGTTGTCACAATAGACCAGCTGGTCCCGACTGTCATTGTAGATCTTTGATATTTGTTACGATCAGTGGGTCTAAAAAGGCTACTTTAGCAAAATCATATAAGAATCATAATATTAATCACACGAAAATCTGTCAAATTTAATTTTAATCTTTATCGCTTACGCATTAGGTTCAAGGTTGATTTGAAATATTTGACAGTGACGGGTAGCGTGATTTGCTTTCTGATTCTGCTAAAGTGGCTTTTTTAGACCCCCAGATACAAGCCAAAAAATCTGACGCCAGTCTTGCCGATGAGTATCGTGATATACTTGATATGCATCACTAAAGTCTTCTTCATTTTATTGTGTTGTAAGTAACTTCCTTCTGTTCTCAGGCGATTGACGCTTACGTGAGGTATTCCCGCTCCGGTAACAAAGCTGGCATTCGCTCGGCCGTCGGCAAGTTCATCCAGAGCGTGTCGGCAAGCATCGACACGATCGTCCAACTGGCTAGCAACCCTGCCGCACAGCGTTTCGCGGTAAGTATTATTTTATTCAATTTTTTATTCACATGCCCAGATCATGACGAACGATTCCCTTTCAAGAATTATCATACTTAATGCAAAAGTTTGGGTGTAATCACACCGGAACGGCTGAGCGGCTTATAGTCTGGAACAGCACATAGGCAACTTTTTATTCCCGGGAGTATGTTCCTTTGGGGTAATTCCTGTCATTCACGAGGTCGAAACCGACAGAAACTAGTAGATTTGCTTGAGCCTTAGCCACGGCTTACCAAAACTTGCTATCACTGTTATTAAACCTCACGCCCTAGCCGCACAACAAAAGAAGACGCCCCGGGCGTCAGGAATCGCAGGACAATTCTCGGCCACCGTAGGCGCGGGCTTGTGGGCGGCAAACGTTAGGTGGCTCGTCGTCCGATCAGAACCAGGCCCATGTCGACGGCGCGATATGTTCCTCGCGTGCTTCAAAGAGTTGTCAGCTTAGAAGACGGGGCCCGCTAAGGCACTGGCCTTCCCGGGTTGCGGAATTCATTCGAAAGAGTCACCGCGGCCCTGCAACGCAAAGGGCATTAGGACGAACTCGGATGGGTTTTAGTCAGTACCTAAGAGTCTGACACTTCCTCCTGCTCTGCCCAAAGCGGCAGGAGTCATTTGACGATTACTCATCGTTAAAAATAAAAATCACTGTTATTTGCTACACCATCAACCACATAGTTACCGATATCGTTTCTAATAGTTTTGCGCAAACAAACGTTCGGCTGATGACTGGCAAACGCAATGCATACGTAATCAAATGTCTACTATTAATCATGTGTGGGCCATTCATCACCACCCGGCCACACTACCTGTCCAGTTTCTAAACAATTGCGACCACTTCGATATATTGTTTATTGATATGAATGATTTTTCTCTCGCGTTTCGATGTTTGATTGATCGATGTAGATGGAACTCCTTTGATCTGAAATATTGTGTGTGTAGAACAATTTTGGTGAAAATGTAGATTGTTATTTGATTTGTAAGAAAATGGTGTTACAGGAATATCTAGAGGTACCTCTATATATATGTATTCATATTCATATCTTTATTTACATATCTATGTTTGTCACCGTAGTCTGCAATTTCCGGTGACATGTACCTAAACAATGTTGTGCTATTTTAATATCATGGTAACTTTTCCGTTTTTGCTCAAAACGCTACATCTCATAGAGAGTTGTAGCGTTTTGAACTTCTCGCTTGTAGCGTTTAGAGCTCTTAGCGATTGAACATATTTTCTCCAAGTCTTTGAGATCCTTACCATCAGGTGAAATAGTGGTCAATCGTATGCCTATAAAAGTGCACTTTACCGTTATTGTAACTTTTTTAAAAACAATTCATAGGGCACATCAATACCGTTTATCCAACATTAACAAACAACGACACTTCTGATGGTTTGAAGAACAGCGAGCAATAATAATAGTTTTTAATACTTGATAACTTATATTTGCAGACTGGTCCCCGTGGTAACTGCAACGGAGGAGGCAGAACATACCAATTCGAAGCAGCTTGGGACTCAATCCTCGCCAACGCCTCCCCAGCTTCAGCTGGGTAAGTTAAAAGCAATAATTATAACTTTTAAGTACACAGAATCAACTTTCGTATATAAAAACTTTATCAAAATCTGCTGAAGAGATAAAGGAACTGAAACAACTACAGCTTTCTTAAAGAATACGGCTGATATATTGTCATCATGTCAGCCGACAGACGTCCACTGTCCACTGGGCGGTGTCGCTGCCCGAGACCGTCACCAGGTTATAGGCAGTGAAGTTGAATGGATACTGGGTAATCAACAAACAGGGCAGCAAAAACATATATTGGACATGCCTTAGGTTATTTTAATTTAACAAACAAAATCACTTTGAAAAGTGACATTCTAAATTTTTGTTCACCAACATCGTCGCATTCACTGGTGGTGCTATATATAATTCCAAGTGAAACGAGATAGTTTTCTAAATCATGATTATTCTTCCAGCCTTGTCAATGAGCAATACTGCGCAGCCAAGCGTTTGTACGGCGCCTTCAGCTCCCGTAGCAACAACGCAGGAGCCTTCATCACCGCAGCTTCCCTGCCACCAATCAACGGCGTCTTCGTAGAGGCCCTTCCTCAAGTTGCAGGAGTAAGTTTAGATAGATAAATACAACCGTAGACAGAATACTGTTTGTCTATGTACACCAAGGACGTCGCCGTAAAGGTCGACCGCGGCGAATGTGATATCACAAGCTATTCCGAGATCGCTCAAAGTTTGAAAGGAGAAAGGGAGGTATTTGCCCAACAGTGGGACACTTTAAAAGGCTACCAAGAATGTATAGCAATGGTAAGTAAATGAAGGAACCATTTCATAAGATGGAGCAAAGGTCCTAAAACGATTTTTACAGACAATCTTTGGATGCATTTAAAGTGAAACGTGAGGCAATTCTGCATACACATTGCATTTCTGCTTACACTTTTTTCTGATAATGTAGCAGAAAGTAAGTTTGGCGAGTCCAAGAAAGTTGGGAAATGTGTTGGACGAAATTAAAAAATACTTTTGTAAGAAGAATCATTAAAAACAATATTCAAAATCATGCATTTGTTTCCCGAAGAGGTCTCAAGAGGTAATGTAGCTCCCATTCGGCCAGTCCTCGGTATAATAACCGACACGACTCGTGAGCACACTCCATTGGTCGGTTTGGCAACGACAACTTTGTCGCTTCACGTTATTGGTTCGTCAGTCAATGCTCATGAACTATTGCGCTTGCAAGTTTCGTTCGCCCACCGTACATCGGCGAGATCACCCTGCTGCTATTCATCTGTGGCCTTAGTGCGAGTTTTTTAACGTTCTCGATCGCGTTAGCGTAAACGTCAATTTGTATTGAAACTGAATAAGCGCCGTCTGGTGACACTCACGGACAACCTTTTTTTTTCTATACAGTTTGACATAAGCAAACGTTTACGTCAACGCGATCGAGTGCGTTAAAAAACTTACACTAAGCCCTCTGTGCTCACAACTCGTTCTGGCTACTATATGTTGCTATACGTACCAAGGACGATACGAGTAAATTCCACAAGCCACAGACATACCCAGTCTCCGAGCTGCTACAGAGAATTTCCTAAAAGAAATCACCAATAAAATGCCAGCAAACTCCTACAATAGCGTTTACGTTTGCCTTCACTAGACCAACCAGAAAATTGATAGAAATATGATAGCATAAAGGCACATGTTCGTAGCCGACTGCATGCAGCAGCAGGCGACGTGTCACCGTGTCACTACTGGTTTCTATGTATTTCTATGAATTACCTTTCGTAGATAGTGTAAGGAGCTCGTGGCTAGATAATAACAGCCGCACGGATCGATTTTCAAGGTTAAGCAACGCTTGCCCAGGTTGGTCTGTGGATGGGTGACCATCTTTACATAGCGAGTTTCCTCCGTGCCTCGGAAAGCACGTTAAGCTGTTGGTCCCGGCTGTCATTTGTAGATCTTTGGCAGTCGTTACGGATAGTCAGAAGCCAGTTAATCTGACTCCAGTCTTGCCATGAAGTACCGGATTACCCAGTTAATGGGTTGTGGAAGTCTGGTAGGCAGCCGGACCGCGTAAAATACTGGTATTCAGCTAAATCCAGTTTGACTGGAAGCCGACCCCAATATAGTTGGGAAAAGGCTAGGCAAATGACCTTTCCTAGATAGTGAGACACGTCGCCGCCTGCCGCTGCCTGCAGTCGGCTACAAACTTGTTACTTAAGCATATTTCAACTGCTTGGACACAGGTCTTTTCATTGTCAGAAATACTTCATGTTCCATGTTATTTTTCAGTTCGTGAGAGCCGTCGCTTCTGGGAACCCACACTCCGCCGCTTCTGCCGCCAAGAACGCACTGGCTAAGGCCGCACAAAGCCTCTAGAAAACTAAACAATTGTGCTTCACAATTCTAATATCGTATTCTTTATATATCGGTATACTATACACAAACAAATATCCTAACTAATATCTATACACGTATTATATAAATTTATATACATCTTCAAGCCATGCAAACTCTATGCTGAATAGATGAGAGTTTATATTTAGGTACAATAAATTTTATACATAATATGTAATATACGTTGATACTCCACAAAGGACTTGGCTTTTATTTTCTTGGAAAACGATGTTTTAAATAAAGATGTATCCAATTTATTACTGTTTTATTTCATATGTGATTCCTTTTGTAGTCCAGAGGAATGAGGAAAATGTCGTAAGGAAATTAAGAAGAATATAAAGACGAGCATGACAGTCGTTTTATGGAAGGGAAGACTAAAGAAAAAATTGATGTACTGTATGAATGATATGGCTAGAAAGGGGGTGATTATGTAGATAATATGATAATTCAGTATTTAAGAAGACATATTGAAACCGCCGTATGGTGTCGGCCGGTGCCGTATGAAGCCGTAAAAGAATAATACCATACCATCACTTCCCGTGTATGTCGTACGAGGCGACTAAGGGAATCACCAGAGAATGGACAGCAGCGTTCTCTGTAAAACTCAACACCATACACTGCGATCGCAAACCCGCCTTCCAAGCGTGGCGATTATGGCAACCCCCCCCCCCTCTCCTTTGGGGGAGATTATGTCCTGCAGTGGATGTCTGTCGGCTGTTATGATGAAACTGTGATGATTGAAACGACCACTAAAGGTCACTTGCAGCGAGCATTTTATGTTACGCCGTGTCCCAAAATCCGTGTAACATACTCGTTTCGAACTCTGTTCACCCGTACTCCAGAGAAAACTGGTGGGCGGAGTATTGCGTGTTCGTTTCCACATACTGACTGCACCAGTGCTTGCTTTGTAACATGTTACATTATTCCCCGTAACTCAGGTCAGTGCCTTCTTTAATAAATTGATAACAGAGCAAGAGAATGATGGTTAAAAAGATGATGCAATAATTAAAAATGTAGTTCAACGTGTAATACGACTAAATAAATAAATAGAAGACACAATAATAATTTAAAAAAACATTCATATCAAAGTAAAGTCATTAAAATATAGTGTTGGTTGTCTAAAATAAATCGTAATACCAATTATACACTGCCTATTTACCCTATTGGCTTGAGGAAAAACGCAATATGCCTAACACATTATTTCGGTATTATTTGTTCCACATTATGTCAGCTTTGTCCTTAAACGAATGAACGTTTCCAGAGGAAATAGTCGTATAAAATCATTGTAATGCAGTTGTGTAGTACACTTGGTGAAACAAAATGATTTTAATATTGTTCTTGTGCATAAAACTGTCTATTTTCCATTTAAGTGTGTCGGACCTTGGATATGAGTGTCGACTAGGTAGTTATTTTAAATATTTGCTAACCTAACCCGCCTATAATTGTGTTGATTCACTGTTTTTAAACATGACAAAACAACGAGGATTCTTTAAACGAGAATTAACATTCAAGATTTCTCCGTGCCTCGAAAAGCTGTCCATAGATTCTGCCGGTCGATTCTGTAAACATGTCGAAGTGAAGGCTTAGGTGAAGTGATTACCAAGTAAGCTGCCATTCAATCTTTATTACATGGATTGACAGTTCACTTGGTGATCACTGTGTCACTGCGTCTAACATGTTGAAGTGAAAACTTAGGCGAAGTGAACGACAAGTGAGCGGTCAATCCATACAAACAAGAAGGAATAACAGCAGTGCGTTTCTGTAAACATGTCGAAGTGAAGGCTTGGGTGAAGTGATCACGTAATGAACTGTTAATCCATGTAATTAAGGTGGAATACTTACAATTTTTTAGGAGCTCGTGGCTAGATAATAACAGCCGCACGGGTCGATCTTCAAGGTTAAGCAACGCTTGCCAAGGTTGGCCTGTGGATGGGTGACCATCTTAACATACCGAGTTTCCACCGTGCCTCTGAAAGAACGTTAAGCCGTTGGTCCCGGCTGTCATTTATATAGATCTTTGGCAGTCGTTACGGAAAGCCAAAAGCCAGTAAATCTGACTCCAGTCTTGCCATTAAGTACCGTGTTACCGAGTTAATGGATTGTGGAGGTCTGGTAGGCAGCCGCTCCTCGTAAAATACTGGTATTTAGCTAAATCCGGCTTGACTGGAAGCCGACCCCAATATAGTTGGGAAAAGGCTAGGCAGATGACTTACAATTCTTTACAGAATCGACCGGCAGTTCACTTCACGCTGACTCCACCTAAGTTAATACGATGAGACATTGTCAGAATAAAGCTGGTCCCGACTGTCATTTGTAGATCTTTGACAATCGTTACGAGCAGTTAAAAGCCTAGAATTCTGTCATCAGAAGGCTTAGCACGAATATTTTTGACCTCTGATAACGTAACGTGAAATTTTGCTACAACTAAAATACTCGTTTCAATATATTCACATTTTTGAATGACACAAAATGTGTATTTCACATAAAATTAAACCAAAATGTTATGGGGTTGCATTTTTTTATACTCAAAAATCACTTTAAGTTACTATACGTCAAAATATTCCGGATGAGTCGTCCATATATCTTGAGATGTTCGCCAGTCAATAGAAGGTTGGTTCCAGTAAGTAGGAAAAAAGTTATGAGGAAAGTAAAGAAAAAGAAAGAAAGAAAAAATGTTTATTTGGGACTCGCACACAACAGACAGATGTAAATTTAATTAAATTAACAGAATTAAGTAGTCTAAACTCATTTTAGTCTGTGCGAGGCCAAAAAGGTCCCTATCTCAGCATAGGCTGCGAAATTTAGAAATAAATAACACAGCGCTGGTTTTATGATAGGGCCTGTGATGCCACGGACGCAGTTACGTAACACATACTAAATATAATAGATACAAATAAAATATACAAATGATGAACACACATATAAAGTAGGTACACACATATCCGAATAAGGTTCTCATAGTTGTATTTCGTGTATCAAATCAGAGATTTACAAGAAATTGATCAGTACCAATCAATTCTTCGAACCGTCAACGTTAACTTTCCCAAACAATGCGTATAAATTCTATAAATAATTGTGAAAATCCATTGTAGTTGGGAAGAAAAACACGATCCCACAGATAGCCACTATGATCTACGGATATACACCATGTAACGCGCCACCTCCACGAGCGAATGTGTCGCCGCTTTTCATGTATTCTGTTACCGAATGCATAGAAGAAGTTAGAAGAGTTTCAAAACAAGGAATAAACTTGTACTTGCATCAATTTTTGGACTGCCAACCAGGATTCTGCAGCAACTACGCCCGCGTGATGGTCGGAATTTATCCCTATTCCCTAGGGATAATTAATTTATACTTCCGGGATAAAAAGCCAATGGGCTATTCCAGACCGTAATCTATCTATCTCTGTGACAAATATCACTCAGATCCGCTCAGCCGTTCTGGCGTGAATGAGCAACAAACATACATCTTGGATGGATGTTTGTCCGTCCATTCAAACTTTCGCATTTATAATATAAAATAAGATTTTCCTATTTATTTCAGACGAATCAAGAAACGACCCTGAGATTTGGTTGATTGCTGGTTACACAAGTTTCGAAAAGATTACAATACATAAACATTTTCGAGCAAAGCTTAACCACGAATTTAGAAAGTTTTGTGGAGATTATTATAATATTAATATCGGCTTTCTTCACGAAGCAATAAACTATTCGTAAGTATTATTTTATTATACACTAGTTTTATTATACATTGAGTGACACTCGTAGCTTTAAGGCCGCGGGCACGCAAGGAGCGGCGGCGACAACGGCAGAGGCGCGGGCAGCGGCGCGGGCAGAGGCGCGGGCAGCGGCGCGGGCAGCGGCGCGGACAGCGACGCGGGCAGCGGCGCGAGCAGCGGCGTGGGCAGCGGCGCGGGCAGCGGCGCGGGCAGCGGCGCGGTGGCGCAGACCCGGTCACGAAGCCAACAGGCAGATCGCTCGCGCGGCGTTAGAGCTGTGTAGTACTGTTTTACGAGAAATTAGTGTCTACTACAGAATACGTCACTGCAGACGCGCAAGTACCGCTCGACTGGCACGCACAGCTCGTACTCCGCCGCCGCCGCCCCACGCCCGCTGTATTCATGGCCGTAGCCTAAGAAGCGTATGCATTCGCATAGCAAAATATTCAAATACACCTCTAATATTTAAGTTTGACAAGCTTTTGTCATTGTTACTCACTGAGATGATAATTATGGTGACTTGAAATTTAATGCTTTCTAAATACGGGATTTGGCCTTCAGAATACCAATTCAAGTAGAATTAAAATTTTCAAGCAACGTTCGCATTCGCATCTTAGTCGCAATCTGTCAAAAACTGTTTGCAAAATTAGGCTTTTAGGAAAAATTAGAAATTAGTAGAAGTCTCTCTCTCTGGTCGTCTACAAAACATTAATTAAGACCAGTGTTGAACACTGTAACTTTCCAGTTTTCCTCTCTATATTATGCGCAATAAACTGAAAACAATGAAATATAATATTTATTTTGAGATGTGCAATTTATTAGTCCAGTTCAAATATTCACAGAGCGAAGGTGCTTCTGCGATGCGAAGAGGTGCTGCATAGGCCTCAAATGGGAAGCACCTCTTTGTTAAGATTGAAAATAACGCTTAAGGTGAATGCTCCAGGGTAGCCCGCGAAATTCAAATATTTTTATGTTTTTTTGCAATTTGCCGGTCAGTGTGAAGCTGTATGTGGACCAAATGCGATCCGCGACCGTAACGCGTATTTATCTAAAGAATAATAACCATTTTAATCATCAATATAGCCCTCTAAGTTCATGTAGTTCGAAAGAATGATTATTTCTGAAATATTCATTCTTTCGCAGATCGCATTTGGTCCACATACAGCTTCACACTGACCGGCAAATTGCAAAAAACATAAAAATATTTGAATTTCGCGGGCTACCCTGGAGCATCCACCTTAACTGTTAGAGGTGAGCGTGGGTGGGGTGACTGATATAGGAATTTCGAAACGTAAAAGCATATTTTAACAAAAAAAACGCTTGCGTGAAATTGACAGGATTCTGAACCTAAAAGTAGGGCCAAAAAAAAACAGCAAGCAGTTTCCGAGGAAGTGTATTGAAAAACCGTATTGTAACATGGATACAATTTTAATCACTAAACGTATTTTTTGCAGAAACGTTATCCAATTTGCGGTTCCCGACTACTATGATGGAAAGCCGCTGGGGATTTTCGAATACGCCGGTAATATAAGCAAAATAGACGACGCTGTATGCAAAGATGAATCTAACTGTTACGAAATAGCTAACCTTGTTACCCCAACAGTAAAAGACATAAATGATGGTCATGTTTACGACATAGTGCAGGAAATGCAATTAATTTGGAATGGTGATAGTGTGACAACAACGCACAGAGAAAGCTGTGAGCCTCATTTTCAAAATACCTCATACCTAACGACAGTACTCCTTTGCTACCGCTGGAACAGATCCTCTGAAGAAAAAGAAAAACAAGTAAACATACTGCCCTTAACACTGATACAAGTACCAGAAGAAGATTGCACTAATTATTTGAATAAAATACCGATATCTCTACCTTCGCATTTGAATCGTCTTCTAGCTGTGTTAGCCCCTAAACCATTTGAGTTACCCTCCGAATATTCAGTTCCAACCATATTCTATGAAACTCCATATTTGAATTCCGATGATAAGGTTGATTTTCCAAAGTCTATAACTCTAGTACCATGGCGACTGCTGAAGTATGGGTTCGTAAAGTTTATTCAAAAAGTTGGCTGGCAAAGAGTGGCAATTGTGACTGATGATTCGGAATATAGCCATGACTTTGAAGATGAACTGACTGCACTGTTTAGTAAAGAACGACTGGTTTACACAGTGATACGGTGTGAAGATGCTAAGTGTGATATGAAAAAGGTAAACTATTTCAATATTTGTGTTACAATCCGAAATTGCGATCGCGACGGTTGAAACATCAGCAGTGTTTCGGTAGAGAGTGATTCAGTGCATTTTTTAAATTTCAATTTAAGAGGGGGAAATGGGGAAAAACAACTTTGTGACAAAGTCTTTGAAGACAACATTTACGCAGAGGATGTTGCAGGCATCATAGCTCAAAAAAAGGAAACCAAAAACGGCCAAATATATTTATTTTAAAATTATGAAACAAAAACCTGTCATGATGCAGTTTGAAAAACCCCCCACCCGATAGCTTCACCCCCATCCATAGTATCTTTAGTAAGTTGTTTAAAATAACATTCCCTACAAGTATGCCCAAATCTTATCTATACTAATATATAAAGATGAAGAGGAACTACTGGTCCAATTTGAAAAATTATTTCAGTGTTAGATAGCCCATTTACCGAGGAAGGCTATAGGCTATATATCATCACGCTAAGATCAATAGGAGCGGAGCAGTAAGGAAAATTGTGACGCAAACGAAGTTGCGCGGGTCAACTAGTTGCATAATATGATGTAGTAGTACAAGCAGGAAAGAATTAAGGAGCTGGTTTTTATATTTTCAGATAGCAAAAGAACTGAGCAATGTTTCAGCGAGGATAGTTATTGCGAACGTTGATGAGAAACATGCTAAAGATCTACTGCGACTTACTACCGGAGCGATCACATGGCTCTTCAGGGACATGGCTGGAAGAGTCACTAGAGAGGTAATGCCCTTTAACATGAAACATCATCTGCCTAGCTTTTTTCCAACTATATTGGGGTCGGCTTCCAGTCAAACCAGATTCAGCTAAATACCAGTATTTCACGTGGAACGGCTGCCTACCAGACCTCCATAAACCCATTAACTAGGTAACACAGTTCTTTTTGGCAAGACTGGAGGTAGATTTACTGGCTTCTGACAATCCGTAACGACCGTAGACAGAGTATTCTGTCTACGGTAACGACTGCCAAAGACCTACAAGTGACAGCCGGGACCAACGGCTTAACGTGATTTCCGAGGAAACTCGGTATGTTAAACCCCATTACCCATCCATAGACCAACCTTGGCATACCGCACTATGTTGAAAATTACAATGCATTACAGAAGAGAACTTGGTATAGTGTACAGTTAAATATCACTTCTTTAATAAACGTAGCCACTGTAGAAGTCTTAGCATACTTTCGAATTTATGTTTTTATTTCTTTTCTTTTTTGCCTTTACATGCTTTAACCAAAACAACCGTGTAGTTTCGCTTATAATTGGGAACATGCATGCAGTTTTTTTTTTCTTATTAGCTCTAGTAAACACTATCTACCTCCCTCACTCTCTCTTACTCACTTACTATCTTACTTCTCTTTACTTATTTTGGTTAGCCAACAATTGTTTACACAACACATTTACTTGTTTTTATAATTGTTATGCCTACATTATTAACAATCACTTATAATCTAACAGCACGTACACAATTTTTGGTTAAACAATACAATAAATCATAACATTGAATGACAATAAAAATCATCAGCGATGAATTCATAAAACTTCAAAGATTACAATTAGAGAAGTCCGATATGAACTTTGACGTCAAAGTCCATGACGCCTATACAGCTGCCATATTAAACAGCGTTACGAAAGGAAAGGCGAAAGGGACATATATATTTGTTTAAAGTAATTATATCTCGTTTGTTTATGGAGCAATTAGGGAAGTTATTAAAGAAATAACCAATACAAATAAAACGAAATCAGCTGCTACAGCCCTACTTGGCGATTCTCCGCAAGCATCGGTGAACCAGGCTAACGATTATTTTGCTAATGTTGGATGCTCTCTGGCAAATAAACTTCTAAACTGCCCAACAATAGCTCAAACTCCTGTAGATCTTCCTGTACCAAACCACCCCACTAACAACTCATTCGTATTGCTGGAGACTGATGAGAGCGAGATATTGTCACTTATAAATGGCTTAAAATGTTCTAGCGCAGTTGGACACGACAAAATATCTAACAGTCTACTAAAATCCATAAAAGATATCATTATCCTACCCCTTACCCATTTATTTAATGTTTGCCTAAATCAAGGTGTCTTCCCAGATGTTCTTAAGAAAGCTATAATTGTTCCTATTTTCAAGACAGGCGATAAAAACCGTGTCTGTAACTATAGGCCAATTGCGCTGCTACCAGCAATCTCTAAGATTCTGGAAAGAGTAATTAACAGTAGACTAGTCAAGTATCTTGAAAGCAATAGTTTAATTTCCTCATGTCAATTTGGTTTCCGTTCTGGGAAGTCAACCGAGGATGCGGTGCATAAACTTACTGACCATATTATAAGGAATCTTGATGATGGTGGCAAAGCTCTAGCCATCTTCCTTGACCTTGCCAAGGCATTTGATACAGTGTCTATTCCGCTCCTTTTGGCTAAATTGGAACGACTGGGTATAAGAGGTGTGCAGCTGAAATTGTTTAAAGACTATTTGAGTGGTCGTAAACAATGCCTGAAAGTGGATTCCTACATTAGCACTGATCTATCTGTCTCTTTTGGTATACCACAAGGCTCGGTGCTAGGACCTACACTCTTCTTAGTGTATCTTAATGACCTCTGTGAATTGAAACTGGAACACGGTATTATAATTTCCTATGCTGATGATACCGCTTTCCTCTTTTCTTCTAAAACATGGGAAAATACCTTCCTGCTGGCACAGCAGGGCTTTGACAAGGTGTCCGACTGGCTGAAACAAAATGTTCTTACCCTAAATTTAGAAAAAACTATGTACATGCCCTTTTATTCAAGGAATCCGAATAAACCCCCTCTTGGCCTTTCCATAAAATCACATTCTTTTCATTTCCACCCCGCAAATGCTTCTACTTGTAACTGCCCCTGTCTGGTTAGGAGATCTGAGGTAAAATATTTGGGCGTCATACTAGACTCATCACTGAACTTCAAAGCACATATTTCTTTACTTCAATCCAGACTTAGAAAACTGATTTATGTTTTTATGAACCTACGGCATGTAGCAGATATTTTGATTCTTAAAAAAGTTTATAGGGCACTCTGTCAATCGCTTCTAACTTATTGTATTTCTTGTTGGGGTGGAGCTTCCAAAACCACGCTACTTCCTCTCGAAATAGCACAGCGGGCAATTTTAAAGGTCAGCTTCTTCCGACCGATTGACTACCCTACACATCTCCTGTATAGATCCTGGAACTTACCAACCGTTCGCCAGTTGTACATCTTAACTACGGTACTTAAACAGCACTCCCTTACCCCCTTGGACAGCAATACTCTGCTTAAACGTCGCCGCAATGCTGTAGTCCACCGTTCCCAACTATTTAAGCATTCATTTACAAATAGGTTCTTCTGCTTCACCGGTCCCTTTCTTTATAATAAACTAAATACTTCACTTAATATATATACATTAAGTAAACAAGAATGCAAAACTAAAGTGTTAAATTTTCTACTAACATGTGATTATAAAACTACAGAAGAGCTTCTTAAAGTTTTGAGTTAAAATTACACTTGCAAACACATTCAACGCAAGCACAACACTCACACAACTCCCTCACAACACTCACACAACTCCCACACAACACTCACATAACTCCCACACAACACTCACACAACTCCCACACAACACTCACACAACTCCCTCACAACACTCACACAATACTTAAGCTATATGCTATTATAAGTTATCTGTTGTAAATTTTAATATTTTTTCTTTTTAGACATGTAAACGTAAAACTTATCTACTGTTACTACTGGAAATTATTTCTGGAAAGTGAACTGCGTCCTGAAATACAGGCTTGGCCTAGCTCAGGCGCAGTCGCTCATTTTTATTGTTGTGCAAATAACAATATTTCAATTTTAATACTGTACAACTTGTAACAATTTCTTAAACAAATAAATTATTATTATTATTATTATTAATTTAGTTTTTATTTTCACTGTTAGTATTATAAGTATTTTTAGATAAACTGTATAGATAAGAAATATTTTCTCATGCATAAGTATTCCCTATCAATAAAAAGATGATCCATGCTTCGGAAGGCACGTATAAGCCTGTGGTCCCGGACGCCAAATGGCGGTCATCCAATAAACCATGTCTGAGGCCCTTGAGGCGGTTTAGAAACTCTGACACTAGGGTGTGTGGGGTCGCTAGACCTTACTGCCCACACAATAAGAAGAAGAATAAAAAGTTTGTTTTTTGCTTTAGGAGATGAAGCCAAACGCCTTCTCATTCAGTTTCCACAGCACCACTGACAAAGGATGCAAAGGTGTGGATGATAACATTCTGACCGGTCTGAGCAGTATCGCTCATGCTTACAAAACATTAACAAATAAAGACTACGATGTTAAGAGAAGGGAGTTTTACAGGTAATATTTTATTAATGATAATTTCATCGAGCCCTCGGAGAACCTTCCACCTAGGCACACGTTGCAGCGGTCGACCTGGAAAACTTAGTAGACTCCGCACTTAAGTTAACCGTCCTTAAGGAAACTTCCTCAGGTGGGGGTTCTCTGATGGCACCGATCTTCAGTGTTTGTGTGGCGTCTCTCTGCAGTCCATGTCCCATCTTTCGTCTTGCGCCGCATGCCGACCGATGCTTGAGAACACCTTATACTATTGATCCATTATACTATCGCTCAATGGCAACTTTAAAATATGCGTCAGTATAGGTATACAAGCACGACCGGCATCGATCGACGATCGACGGATTAGTGTAGTGACAACTATTTATCGACGTCATCTATTTCATTCTACCATCGATCGATGGCATCGACCGACGATCGACGGATTAGTGTAGTGACAACTATTGATCGACTTCAACTATTTAATTATATGTATCGATGATATATATTTATTTATTTTGTAACAATTGCTTACTATACTTACAGTCTTCACCAAAGCGTATAGTACCTAAGCCAACAACATAAAATGTATCTTATAAACTAAAAAAAAATTAATACATGCTTTGATCATCGAACTGTGAGACCAAGTAAATACATCAATCTCCGGTTCCTGAGCAATTAGGGCGTTCATCAAACTAATCGCTTGGGCCGTTGGTTCATATCGAGCTGTAAGGGTACGCGACGGTATGATGGTATCGATCGACGATCGATCGATTGGTGTGGTAGATTTTAAAAATACCTTATTGTTACAGTAAGATGTATGGTTAACTCATTAATATCAGAATTTATTGACATACTAACCAACTTACAGAAGTTCTAGACATCTACGCTTTCACACACACACCCATAACTTTAATTTTTTTACAGTGCATTAAAAAAAGAAAAAGATATTAACACAACCTTTTCTTTCAGCCTCTTCGCTGAAAGAGTTAAAGAAATAACACCAAAAATAACTGAAGCCAAAATTTTTGTACATACATTACGAAACCAAGTTGTTGCATCAATGCATGCCGATGAAAATGGTGCAAAAATTTTAGATTACCATGACCCATATGAAGCTGGGAAACCAACCGACGGGACGGCTCACTGCTTGGTGTCTACTTACAACTTCCACGACCCTTGCGAAGACCCGCTGGTGATGCATCTCATGTTCGTTTTCATGATGTTCGTGCTAACGGCCCTAATGATCACGTGCTACTTCGACAAGACCTCGCCTTTCAACGATATTAGATATCAGAATTTTTAGTTTAGCTCTACTGACATATTTAATATAATATTAGATGACCAGCTAGTTTAAAAAGGCCAATTCAACAGAATCAGCCAGCACGTCAAGCTGTCAAATTTTCCCAATTAATGTTGAACCTAAAAAAAAAAAAAAATGACAGATTGTTGTAAGATTAAATAACATTATGGTCCATATATGATTGTAATAAAGTGGCCCTTTTTAGACCCGCTGTAATTCAGGTTCTTATAGAAACCTGCTTCAGGCGTCATTCTCTCACAAATTTAGGCTTGGTTTGTTAACTGTAAAGCTTGCATTTAGTAACTTTGGGAAGAGAGAAGAAACGTTTTATATTAGCTTTTTCCGACGACTTCTTACGCGTATATCCCATTGTTTCCCATCCCCGTATAGCTTATATAGAGCCTTCCTTATGAATGTGGCTATCTCTATCTATACTCTATCTATATCTATACTAATATATAAAGCTGAAGAGTTTGTTTGTTTGTTTGAACGCGCTAATTTCAGGAACTACTAGTCCGATTTGAAAAAATATTTCTGTGTTAGATAGCCCATTTACCGACGAAGGCTATAGGCTATATATCATCAAGCTAAGACCAATAGGAGCGGAGCAGACGAAGTTGCGCGGGTCAACTAGCATTCTATAAAAAATATTTTTCCTAATCCGACTGGTTGGTCCAGAGATTAGCGCGTTCAAACAAACAAACTCTTCAGCTTTATTTCATTAGTATAGTATGTTGCCAAAAAAATTTTTTTCTTTCTTTAGTCATGTAAAATGTATTATTATTTTATTGAGATGAGGCTTTTGTCCTGATTAGGACAGCAGTCTATAGTTTGATTACATTGTGCAATTAAATTAGAAAATATATTCTATAAATATATACCTACTTGACATGAGCTTCTGGTTTTTTTGCATTTTTATGCTGTACCACTGCTGGGCAAAGGCCTGCCCTAATTTTCTCAAAATTATAGTAATTTTGGAAGAAAAAAAATCATCATCATCATCTGCCTAGCCTTTTCCCAACTATATTGGGGTCGGCTTCCAGTCAAACCGGATTTAGCTGAATACCAGTATTTTACGCGGAGCGGCTGCCTACCAGACCTCCACAACCCATTAACTGGGTAACACGGTACTTTCTGGCAAGACTGGAGTTAGATTAACTGGCTATCCGTCACGACTGCCAAAGATCTACAAATGACAGCCGAGACCAACGGCTTAACGTGCTTTCCGAGGCACGGAGGAAACTCGGTATGTTAAGATGGTCACCCATCCACAGACCAACCTTGGCAAGCGTTGCTTAACCTTGAAGATCGACCCGTGCGGCTGTTATTATCTAGCCACGAGCTCCTCGATCATCATCATCATATCAGCCGAAAGACGTCCACTGCTAGACAGGCCTCCCCCAAGATGCGGGTTTGCCATAATCGCCACCCTTGGCAGGCGGGTTAGCATTCGCAGTGTATGGTGTTGAGTTTTACAGAGAACGCTGCTGCGCTGCAGAAAAAAATTGTATAAATAAAATGAGAAATATAAGTCTCAGTCATCCGAGGTTTTTAATCAGTTCCTTGAGATATCTGATATCTTTTTTATCGTGTAACGTGTCTTCATCATCGTCGGGCGCTGCCGTGGTGCGAGTAGGCTGGTTTGGTCCTGGCAACTCGAATATGAACCCTCGAATCTGGAAATGATGACTATATTTTATGCTGTAACCTCTTGCGTAGATACTATGTGTTTTTACGCATTTGATTTTTTGTTGTTGGAGAAACTTTACTGCTTGTTGAAGTTTGTACCTAACGAGTTTTCAGTTTACAGTAGAGTAGTTTACGTTTACAGACAGTAGAGAAGTTTACGTTAACAGACAGCAGAATAGCTTTGACACTCCAATTCTCAATTCAGAACCCGGGCATTGAACCCGCATTTATGATCTGGAAAGTCGTGCAAAATCTTTAGGTAAATAGATTAACTTTCTTATTCAAGTAGTAAAAAAGTGTGTGCGCAAATCCGTTCTTTCCTCCTAAAGAAAAAAATAACGGTAACACGACACGACCGGCAAGTGGTAAAAGCAGGACCTACAATTTTACGTGCTCTCCAAGACTCGGGGTTGTCACACCACCAAGTTCACCCTGGAATGCTAAATACTGAGAAATTCTTAATAGTAAATAGCACTTGCACGACCTAAGAATTGTCCCCGCACTGAGCAGTTCCACTATCTAAGAGACTTAGGCACTTGTCTCACTGTCGGCGATCAGCGAGTTGCGAATGACCTTAACCTTCAAAGTCAAGGTTCGAGAGCACATTCTTAAGAAGTTGGCAATAGTATCGTCACAGCGCTAGTTATCATTCATTGTTTATCACTTGTTCAAGTATAATTGTGTATGAGTTTATTAATATGAGTATATATTATAGTATTTTATTGTATTTATATATTAATCGCGTTTCTGTTTTTTTTTTTTCACAATTTGCACCTACTAATATTATTCTCTGCATCACCCAAAGGTAGACTGGGAGAAAATGTGGAGAGTCTGTGTTTCCTGATAGCTACAACCTGGGAGTCTTTAAGTCAAGAGTGAATAGGTTATTTCTGGGCAATCGTGCTCCATCTTCGACCACATCATCACTTACCATCAGGTGAGATAGTGGTCAAACGCGTGCCTATGTTTAGAAAAAAAAAAAAAAAAAAAAAAAAAAAAAAAAAAGTGCCATTAAGTCCGCCTCTGTACATATGTGTGCGTATTAAATAAATAAATAAGCTTGAAACGAGTTGGCGAGTAGCGAGTGTAAAGATTCGATAGTTTTGTCGCTGGGCTTTAAGCGAGATCTTTTGTGCGACGGGCGATCACTCGCAATTATTCTCCCTCCGGCACTCACTAAAGGTAAAAATTACCGCTGGTTGGCTAAGCGAGCGTCGGCGAGCGAGTCTCGCTGAGCGAGTACTATCTTTGATAGCTCTTATCGCTGCGATCTAGTACTAGTAGATCTAGAACTAGTGGTAAGTGCCGCTCGCCGGCAGTGTGAACAGCCAGCTATCGTCTATAAATGTATATGTCTCTTTTACTCACACGAGATCTATATAGTTTGTTCATTTCCTCAGCGAGCAAATAGTCGATAGCTAATCGCTTCCTCGCCGGCGGAGAGACCAGCAGAGATGTGATCTACGCTACATATTCTCGCAGATCTCTGAACGAACCCTAACGGGGCAGTTAGACAGCAAGCCTAGTGCCCATCAGGCTCTTAAACAAATAGTATGTTCATTTAGTTACCTTCTGATTAACAGCCCTTAAGTTCTGCAGCAATTTTAACGCGGACCTCTTTTCAGTAGGATGCGAAATTTGGTACAGCCGAATAGCCCTGTGGAACTACACAAAAAAAAACATGTTATTTTTTAAATTAATAAAAATAAAAGTGGGCCGCCTGCTTGTATGCCAATTAGATATGAGAGCCGCGCCGGAGTGCCGCCGCAGCCGTGGATTTTAAACGGTGCGCCGCGCCGCCGCGGTTATGAACCAGCACGCCACCGCGAAGCATCTTTGTTGCATTAAAGTTCGAATCCGTACAAAGTATGCAAGCGTTTTAAACAAATTTTAAAGTTGAATTTTTACTAAAAATGTTTGTGACATAGGTAATAACGTCAGCCATGCCTAGGAAGAGGTGGCGAGACGACCTAAACGCCTACTACCAGGGTTGGTTCGAGCTGGCTCGGAATAAAAATATCTGGAAGGACTTGGAGAAAGCCTTTGCACAGCAGTGGGGCAGTACAGGCTGAATAAAAAGCTTACTTCGTCCTGTGTAGCTCCATCTCTCTCAAATCAGAATCGTGACGAACATTGGTACGACTTAGTTAGGCGCTAGACCGGTCAGTTTTGAGGTCTGCCGTGATGCTAAGTCGATTGACCATATATTCAAGTAGGTACTGAGATGTGGCGACAATGAGCGTCCAATCTGAGGACCAGCAAACTGAACGTAGCCGCGATGTATTAAAGTTTCTCGAAATATTCGTAGTTGACAAATGCATTAGATATTGTTAAAAATGTGGATGCTTCAGCAAGATAACTCAACAAACTGTAGAAAATGTTATGCTCTGAGGGATCAGATATTCACAGGGTAACATCAACAAGTTGAGAGTTGACGAGAATCGAGATGAATGACAGGTAATTGGAGACGCAATGTTCGCAATGGACTGCTATAGGTTGACATTGACAATGAGAGGCTGAGTCCAAATGGAATTCAAAATGTGAAGAAAGCTTTTTTTTTAACTTCACGATGCCTGAGAGAAGGCTATTTTCTTTATAAGGCAGCCAAAAAAGCGCTCCTTCAGCAATCGGATCAAGGCTGCGCCGCCCGGTGCGCCGCCGCCTTCAAAAATCGCCTCAATCTAATGCCAATATCATTGTCATTAAAAATATAGAATGGTATGCATCAATCTCTTGGATCTTCCCTTTTTTGGAAGCACTCCTCACCTTGAGACATCCTAACCTTGAGCCTCTTCCAAATACTTACTCGTTCTAAAAGACACCAGGTGTCTCGGTACTGTTGGAGGAAGACCAGGGGCGTGAGGACCGCGGCGTAGAAGCCAGCCTCCCGGTCCAGCATGTCATCACTGTCGGACATGCTGTAGATTGTGCCACGGAACTTGTGCAGGAACGCTGTATTCGTATGGTCTTTGTCGAAGCTAAAAACGAAGAAAAAAGTTAAATTTTAAAGCTGGACTCTCGAGAAGCCAAGTGCGAGTCGGACTCGCCCACCGAGGGTTCCGTAGAAATTTTTAGCTACAAATGACTATACATTTTGATTCCCTTGAGAGCGTCGAAATATACGTTTTTTGCGGCATAAATGACCGTATCCTTTTTTTACGTTAACTTGCAAGGAGCCATAGACCTAAGTGTACGGTTTTAATTTCAACTTGATACCTTCACGCATTCCGGAGATAAACGGTCTTCATAGACAGATGAACGGAGAATAAAGTGATCCTATAAGTGTTCCGTTGTTTCCTTTTGAGGTACGGAACACTAAAAAGCTTAAAATAGTGTGCAGGTGAAAACGAAAAACGAAAAATGAATACGTAATTTAGTTTAGCCAGAATTTGTCTATCGGTATCACATAATAAGAAAAAACCACCAAATCGTTGAGATGAAACCATTTTACTCCTTTATTTTTATCAAAAGTATACTGCTTTAAAAATATTTACTGCTTGGCTTTTTTGACTTGGTTTTGTTACTTTTTAAAGAGAATCATATTGTATTATTTTTATTGAAAAAAAATAAAAATACGGGTAACGGAGTGGCGCGTAGAGCGGCAGTTAGCTCCGTTTATATGCACAAGATCATTGGCATGAATACAAGCCTTCCACGTTTTGGGAATGCGTACAGTCAAGGAATGGAAATTCCTGCCGGAGTCTGTGTTTCCTGGTAGCTACAACCTGGGAGTTTACAAGTCAAGAGTGAATAGGTTAATAGGTGAATAGCTTCAAGGCAAGCCATCGTCGACCCATAGAGACGACCACATCATTGCTTTCCATCAGGTGAGATTATGGTCAAACGTATGTAGATTTTGTTGACCTTACATATCTTATAGTGTCATGGTCGAACTTATGTGGGCGTGCCATTGACTTTTTCCTTATCTAATATTTTTTGCGAGATTGTTTTTATTTATTTATGTAATAACTAGCTTTTCCCTTTTTTAGGAGCTCGTGGCTAAAGAATAACTACCGCACAGGTCGATCTTCAAGGTTAGGCAACGCTTGCCAAGGTTGGTCTGTGGTGGGTGACCATCTTAACATACCGAGTTTCCTCCGTGCCTCGGAAAGCACGTTAAGCCGTTGGTCCCGGCTGTCATTTGTGGAACTTTGGTAATTGTTACGGACTGACAGAAGCCAGTAAATCTGACTCCAGACTTGCCAACAAATACTGTGTTACCCAATGTAATGGGTTGTGGAGGTCTGGTAGGCAGCCGCTTCACGTAAAACACTGGTATTCAGCTGAATCCGGTTTGACTGGAAGCCGACCCCAATATTGTTGGGAAAAGGCTAGGCAGATGATATATACACACGCACAGGACCGGTCGTTGTGGCGACACTTGGAGGAGGCCTATGTCCAGCAGTGGACGTCTTTCGACTGATAGGATGAAGATGATGATGATGACTAATTATGTATTCTGTTCACAAATAAAGGATTTGATAAAAACAGCATCAGACTTTTAGAAAAGTGATTGTTTTTATGCAACTTAAGCACCTGAAAATTGTAAATTGACCATCGCTTCGGCCCCTTTTTTTTTAAGGATGGGAAATCATCAAATGACTCCTTCCGCTCTGGGCGGAGCGGAAGGGAGTGTCAGACTCTTACTGACTAAAACCCATCCGTGTTCCTCCTAATGCCCTTTGCGTTCCAGGGCTGCGGCGTCTCTTTCGAACGGATTCCGCACCCCGGCAGGCACTGGCCCTAGCGGGCCCCGTGTCCCATGCTGACAGCTCCTTGAGTCGCGCGTGGAACACAGCGCGCTGCCGACCCGGGCCTGGTTTTGATCGGACGGGTAGCTCGCCGTCCGCAGGCCCGCGCATCGCCTCGGCCCCTAGCAGCGAACGTTCAAAGCACATACCAGTACGTCTACCATGAGTTTTATCAATCTATACTCGCTAGCGACTGTAGTTAAAAAAGTGTGTGAAAACTTAAAAAACAAGTTTTTAATTTATTTGTTTAAGTTGTTAATTAACAAGCAAGCAAGTTGCAAGTAAAACTTTAGTTGACAACTAAAAAATAAATTAGCAACTTGTTTTTTTTTTTAAGTACATTTTTAACCACAGTAGTTAGCGAGTATGGATTCATAAAACTCATGGTCGACGTCACATACTTATACTATCGCACAAAGTCAGGAACTCAGGAAATAAGTAACTTCTAATAGCTATGGGATCTTGGACTATAATTTGAGTGGATTTTTATTACATTACTCAAAACATAGACAAAAGATGAGCCGCAATAAAAAAGTAGTTTGAAAATCCTAAAACCTAACGTAGTTGTTAACATATTAAACAGAGATAGCACTAATTCCGTGTGACGTCACCCGCAAATCGAACCGTAATGTTTACACCATCCAGTAAAACGACGTTTTCTAAAAAAATGATGTATTAAAGTGACAGTATAAATCACAATATTCACTTCATCACTAGTGCAGGAAAATTAGCTCAACTAACGTCGATCAGAGCGAATAAATCTTGTCGTTTTGAAAATTGGTACAGTTGTTCTTTGAGGTGTCCAGATGAAATTACTAAACATCCCCGAGGATGGGCCGGCGGCGGGTCTCAATTCTGTCGGACTCTGGGTAAGAAATGGTAACGAACACGTTTGGCCGCTTTTAACGATTCTGCTCTTCATCATCAGACCCTTGTTATCAACTATGCATAAAACCCATCTGAACAATTCATATGAGACCAAACACGACCGGCGTTCTTGTAAGAATGGATGTAAAACAACTTTTCGAGATTTCGTCTGCTGAAGACATATTCAACGCTTTATATTTATGCGTTAGCCATCAAAACGAAAAAAGAAATAGATGTTCTTGCTCTACTTTAAATGACAAAAAACTACGATAGGTAGGGTAACTCTGTCGGCTACTGGTTCAGAAATTACCATTCGTCTTTGTATGATTTATGAAACATTTTATTTCTCGTAGATACCCTCTATCTCCTAAAGTATTGATCCTACAGTTAAATGTGAATGACATACTGTATAGAAAATTTCATGTAGATAAATAATGTTGAAGTAATCAAGAAGATATTTCTAATGGATTTGGAGATATAAGCAATAAACTGAAAAGAGGTACCTTTCCACCCCTCCCCCACCCACGGGGACTTTTAGTAAGTTCATCTGGACATCTCAAAGCACAACTGTACCAATTTTCAAAACTAGACGAATAATTAACTCTGATTTCCTTAATTTTCCTGCACTACACCCTTATTGGAATAAATGATTAATAATTTTATTAATAGTAAATGCAAAGTAAACAGGACTGAATCACTACTATTAAATTGCCTTATTTATGTAGTAAATTTATTTATAGCAAGTAGGCACACAACATCATCATATCAGCCGAAAAACGTCCACTGCTGGACATAGGCCTCCCCCAAGCGTCGCCACAACGACCGGTCCTGCGCGTCTCGCATCCATCGGCTACCCGCGACCTTCACCAGGTCATCGGTCCACCTTGTGGGAGGCCACGCCAACGTTGCGTCTTCCGGTACGCGGTCGCCACTCCATAACTTTTAGGCCCCATCGACCATCTGTTCTACGAGCAATGTGCCCCACTGCCACTTTAGTTTGGCGATCGTTCGGGCTATATCGGTAACCTTGGTTCTCTTGCTCAAGGAAACTCCAAGCATTGTCCTCTCCATTGCCCTTTGAGTGACAAACGGCATACAACGGCTTCAAACAAATTCATTTGCTGAAACTTCATACCTACATGCCTTATCACTGCTACTTATAAAATTGCTATCACATCCGTGTTCTTCATCTACCTTTCACTCAAGTGTTGTACAAATAGATAAGCGTCATAAAATATTCGAGCATCGCAAATACCACGTTATTCGGGGAGTTCCCGAGCATGAACAACTAAACACACAAAAAAATTGACCTTGAACACGTCAGCGATTAAACGCCACATGGTAACTATATGAACAGAAGGATTAGTCAGAGCAAAACCGTCAACATACCAACGTGCAACAGAACAAACGCAACCTCCACCTCTCTCCTACCTCTTAAGGGGTCTACTCATCATTATGAACAACTTTCACTATGGAACCTTTATAATTTATGTGTGCATAACTCGAAAAAATGTTCTGAACAGCCTGTTTTGTTGTGTTACAAGTTGTAACATATGTGTCGCCAGGTTCAATACGATACGATGAAATTGAGGACTTGATCAAATTACTAAGGGAAATGATCAATTCCAGACAGTTGTAAAAATTAAAATAAAACTAATTTAAAATATATTCATTAGTTGAGCATTGTTTGAAACTGTGTGTCCATTTATGCAATATATGAATAAACCAGCTTTTGCCAGCGGTTTCGCCCGCGTCTTCTTTGGATAATTTCCAACATACAGTTGAAAATTATCCCAAGAAAAACTACTCTCAGGATAAAAAGTAAGCCTATGTGCCCAACATTGGGCGAAGTCGAGCAGTGATGATGATATTTGAATAGGTGCAGTTGTACCGTTGTACTTACTAAGGCAGAATCGCATAGAACCTTCTGACAATGTCTCTCGCTGTCGGTCTAACAGCTGCGCAAGCGTTATCATTCTCCTGTTTGCGGTCCAGCTGCGAATGTTTGAATATCCAGCGATCTTCTGGGAAATCTTGCTCCAGGTCTAACTCGACGCATAAAGACGGCCACTAAAAATAGATAAGTATAACAACATAACATGACGCCCAAAATCATCGTACACCCAAAATTCGCCAGTTATGACGGAAGTAATGACCCAAAGTACTGACCCAAAATAAAAAATTCTGACTTTATATATCTACGTTATCGCCTAACTACTCTCTGCCCCGGAAAAAACGAAAACTTCCTACGGGAAGAGCCACAGGAACGGAGCCATGCTAAACTCATGGTGAAAAATTGTACGAACATCTGATTCCCAGGTTATCCGAGGTGACCTTTGCAGCCTTGCAAACATGGCCTAAGTTCCTATTGATCTAAGGCCATGTTTTCACCTGCAAGCAACCCGCGTGCCAGTTTTAAAACATTGCGGAGCGCTGTCGAGTGATTGATCGTTCTATACCTGGGTAGCCCGCAATATAATGCAAATTACATGCGAGCTGGTGCAAACGTGGCTCAAGGTTCACGATCTTTGCAAGCTTTTGGTGACTAATTTATCCAATATTAACTAACCACAAAACTTAACCAAAGCAAAACTTGACATATATTCTGCGCCATCTCCGTCTTCTTCTATAATTCATGTTAGTCTGTGTGTCGAAGAAAACATGATAATTTACTAATTTAGTCCATGCTCAGTACGTGATATTATTTTGATGTCAAATGTCAGGCTGACGGGCTGACAATGAATCAAGAAACTTTTAGGTAGCATCAAAACTTTTTACTTCTAGTTTCAAAAAGTATCGCAGTAGACTCAAAATATGCTTGAAACCGGTCATAAATAAAGTAGGTAGAACACTTACCTATCCACCTTTAATTAATAAAACAACTGGAGCTAACCCAACTGGCCAAAATACGTTATTTAATAAAATCATTGCCCAACTATCAAATGTAGCAAATGTAGACTAAATTATCTGCATTCTAACGATATTAAAACATATTGCACATTGCACAATACGAAAACATGTAAAAAAGTCATCATTTTCAAAAGACGTACATGTCATGTCATGTCTATCTCTAAAAGAAACCCAAGAAAATCTGTTTACCTAATGTAAAACAAAGAAAGCAGAAGTAAAGTACATACCTAACCGACACACACACACACACACATCCAAACATTATTTTTAGACTTATCAAGGTCGGTACAGTTGCCAGGGAAATAATGCATCGTGCTTTTGGTAAGTTTTTGACATCAATTGCATTTACTGATCACAAAGTACTAGACTGAGATGCAGTGTTAATTATTATGTTCTCTTCGACATATCTTAATTACAATACTGGTTTCCCAGCGGATTAGGTCTCTACATCTCTGTATACCTTCTGCACTTTGCCCTATATGTTTAATTCCCATTTTACATTAAGTGGATGAATCAACACTGTTGCTGTCTATTAAACACAAATTTTGTAGACAGTCTTAATCGATACCTACACTATCTTAAACATTATTCCTGAAATACTTGGTTCAAAATAGTCGCTGTAGTAGTCGCACGGGTCGATCTTCAAGGTTAAGCAACGCTTGCCAAGGTTGGTCTGTGGATGGGTGACCGTCTTAACATAACGAGTTTCCTCCGTGCCTCGGAAAGCACGTTAAGCCGTTGGTCCCGGCTGTCATTTGTAGATCTTTGGCAGTCGTTACGGATAGTCAGAAGCCAGTAAATCTGACTCCAGTCTTGCCATGAAGTACCGTGTTACCCAGTTAATGGGTTGTGGACGTCTGGTAGGCAGCCGCTCCTCGTAAAACACTGGTATTCAGCTGAATTCGGCTTGACTGGAAGCCGACCCCAATATGGTTGGGAAAAGGCTAGGCAGATGATGAGTCACTGTAGTAGTCAATGATTCTTGAATAGAAAATCATTTAGTGTTTCAAAATTCATAATAGAATAAAGCTTAAAACAGGACTGGTATCACTGAGCGACTGTTTACTTCAAGGATGAGTACGAAAAAAATAATAATCAAGCGCGCGCTACAAGTCACATACACATACAGACATCATTTAGTCACCGGTCATCGCCCGAGCGGAGCGCACACGCAATATTTTTGTACGACGAATCGCGAATCGAAACAAGCGCGAGTGTGAGTGCAACAGATAAAATGTGATTTACTAACATGATAGTGATATGTAACGCTACATAAACACTTATCAACCAATGTATTGTATTGTACAGTACTGTGACTGTGACTGTGAACCAACATGGAAAACACTGATGATACATTCATCAAAAATGGATTCATGTTCATTTACGCACGCGAAAATAAACCGACATCAGAGAAGATTCTAAACATCGAGAAAATATTAAACGATGGTGCTTATGTTAACTTTCCTGATGCCAATGACAACAAAAACACCATCTTACATATAGCAACGCAACGGGAAGAAAAAGATATTGTGGAATTTCTCTTGAGAAAAGGTGCCCTTTTAATGCAAAATTTGGATAATAAAACACCTATTCACATTGCAAAAGAGAAGAATACAGAGCTTAGTAAAGAAATTTTCAACATTCTAACGAAGAATGGAATACATTTTCCGCGTATCAATGTGTCGAGTTCAAAAAACCTACAAAGAGAACCAATTCAAAATCAATCAATTTCCCAAAACGATGACCCCACTAGTCCAGCAGGGGTGCAGTATCTAAAACGAAAAGGTACTTCAGGTGTAAGCGGTCAATTCTACGAAACTAAACTCTTAAGTTTAGTCCTGCATCGAGCATTACATGATAAAGAAATTGAAGAATGTTACTTAGCAGCCAACATAGATGATATTGGGGATTTTGATGACGTATGCTTCAGGTTTAAAATACAAGAAGAAGGCGAGACAAAACACGTCATGTGTTTCACCCAAGCGAAACACCGAGAAGACCCCAATAAGAACAGACTATCTGTTCAAAGTTTGGAAGGTGCCTCAGAACAATTTAGTTTGGTAAAATATTTTGATAGCTTTATAAAAATCAAGCAGAAGTTTTTAAAAGACTCAAAAGATCCCATGTTTGTAGGTGAGTTCAATGATATTGAATGTTATTTCGTTTTGTATACCAATCTCAAAAAAAACTTTGATAGAATACTTACTAGTAACATACCAATTTCCCATAAATTGCATCATTTTATAAACACTGGCGAAGAAAAGGAAGATGTATTTCAATTTGATTATAATATCAGGGAAATAAATTCTCTAACAATGTTTATGCAACAAAAATCCATGAGGGCTTTAGGAAAACATTTTTTGACCGCTATTTTGGCTAATTCTAAGACACATAATAATATTATGAATAATGACTTGATGAAAATCTATCATCCAGCTCTGGCTAAAAACGTCATTGAACCTACAGGTAGCGACACCAATTTTTTCTACGGAAAATTTCGTGAAGAATTTTTCGATAGTGGTGACGATCTTTTAATAACTTTAAAAGAAACTCTCTATGAGGAAATAGTAATGAATCAAACAAAAAAAACATTACTTTCGAAAGAAGAAGTCAAAGAAAGAATTAGGGATATCGTAAATAACCCATCTGCTCAAACGATTAGCATTTTGATAGGTGAAGCAATACTTTTTGATGACAAGAGTAATAAGTTATGCCTTGATAAGAAAAAAATATCAAAAGAATATAAATCCAAGGATATCCATGAGATCAATAGTATTTTGCAAAAATGCCAAGTCACACAAGCTATAGTTAAAGATGCTATTAATATAAGCGGTAAAGGTAAACTCAAATCACTTAATATCAAACTACCTCATACTTTTGGCAACTACGACTTTCCAAAAGAAAAAAAAGAAAGTAGGATCGAATTAATTGCTACGCAATTTTACGAATTGATCAACGAAGCAAAGCAACGCTTAGGGAAAGAAACAGATAACAATAATGAAGAAGAAATTGTGTATCCACTTAAAATTTGCATATCCAATAAAAATGTTGGCCCTGAAAAAGGAAAAATACTAAAACTCTCACAAATCACTGACACCTCAGGAATCGGCGGTACAGTGGGAAATCTCCTACAATTCGATAAAGAAACCCAAACTTTTACATTTAATACAAATGAAGAATCACTTGGACCTAATTCAAAGAAAATGTTACAAGAAATAAGAAAACTAACGCACGATGATTTGACTCGTTATCAATTCAAAGTCAAAATGAATAACTTTCCACGAACTTCTTTTGAACCTAATGAAAATGATAAAAAACTTGCAGAAGAATTTTTTAGTAAATTATGGTTTTACACAAACCAAGCTAATGAAGAAGCAGTGGAAAGTATACTAAAAAAGGAAATCGATTATCACTATAACGTAGATAAAAGTGAAAACCAATTTTTATTCAGAGTTCATTCTGACGCTTTATTCCTAAGATTTCATGACGAAGTACAAAAATGGTGGAAATCACCATCATCAGCCCGTTACCTGACCAAAACTGATACTATTTTTGATGAAGCTAAGAAAGATATCATAAACAGTCCAGTATTAACGGTACTGAATGTCATGTTCATAAGATCGCTCAAAAAGTTAGATATCGAATTTGGTGCTGATGCAATTAATTCCATGAACCTTGAGAAACAATTTAAAAACAAAAATATTCTTAATATACTTTCCAGGGCGGTCATCTTAAGTGCCAATAAAATAATGCAGTTATTCAGAAAACAAAACAACTATACTTTTGTGAATTTAGACTATGTGCACATACTTCCAGAGACCGACAAAAGTAAATTGATGAATGAACTAAGCGAAATGACAGCGGTCACTTTAGTTATCATTTGTGAAACATCTTTAGATGAACGGCACCAAAACACCATCAATGAAATGATAAATATTTATAAAGAAAGAATTATCGTTATAACAGATAAACCATTACATGAAAAAACCTATCAAAATAACGAATACATTGCTTTTAAAGATGAAAACATCAATTTATGTGATTTACATCGTGATTCGCAAACGAGAGTTCTTGAAGAATTTAAAGTATGTTACCAAGGAAAAGAAGTCCCATTAAAAAAAATAATAGACGACGATTCAAAAACTTTAATACATGCAAAATGTTTGTGGTCGATATTGAATAAAGTGAAAATAGAAATAGGAGAAACACTCGACTCATTTAAATATGATGAAATAAAAGATTATTATGTTAATAGAAGTTTACATCTGGAAGACGAGGAATATGAAGTGAACACGTTTAATGACATTGAGGATAACATCGTCCTCATAACTTCTATGCCTTGCATGGGTAAGACTATTCTTCTCACTCATTTAGCCTTAGAAACTAAGAAAATAGACCCGAAACCTTGGATTGTACGAATCAATATGTCAGCGCACAACAATGACTTTGCAGAGTGGAAATTGCACGTGTCACATGTAATGAGATTTCTTTGTAAATCTGCACTCAAAAAAACCGATAATATAAAAAACCTCAACTTTGCGGAGAACGCCAATGGAACTGTGGAACTTAACAGAGACGACTTGGAAGATATTTCGTATGAATTGGAGTGGTTTATTCATTTTTACAATCAATGTAAAATAATTTTACTATTTGATGGATTTGACAAAATTCACCCCCACTTCACAAAGGAGGGCATCGAATTATTGCTTGAACTGAAGCGAGCCAACAAACGAATGTGGATAACAAGCAATTGCTACATTGTCCATATACTGGAGCGGGAACTAGGAGCGTCTTACAAGCTAGAGAGGTTGTCGACGAAAAATCAAGAAAGCTTTCTTCGTAGATTTTGGAAAACGAACCTAAAGCTTGAAAAACTAAATCATCAACAAATTAATAATGTCCGTATATTTCTTAATTATGTCATGAAATTGTTCAACTATAAAAACAATGCTTTCTCTGAAGATAGGCCTATGATTCCTTTATTGAGTATACCACTCCATATTGTATATCTTTCGGCCACCGAGTATTTCAAAAATGAAATCAATAGCCTCTCACCAAGATTCCTTCGTGAAACAATAAAAAAGAAATGGAGATTAAATTCTTATACAAAGGTGGATTTGTTCTTGCGACGAGATGAAGAGGAATCTTTGGAGTTGGCAGGGACACCTTTGCATATGTATATAGCTGCAAATTATTTCAAATTACAGATAACAGATAAATTCGATTTGCACCTCAATAAAGAGGTTATTATTAATAAATCAAAAGTATATTTAAATGCAGTGACCTCATATGAGCTATTTCTTAAAAACAATATTACACATATTTGTAAAATTGAGAACAGAAATATCGAGAAAGAGCAAGATAAATTGCGGGACAATTTTTTTGAAACGCATAGAAAATTGGCACTATATGCAATATTTAAGGAGAATGATATTCCAAAAATACTTACTGGAGCTGAAATATCTGAAGTTAAAAGCATGTTGAAAAAGATTGAATCAGGTGAAATAAAATCTGATTTCATAGATTGTGTCGTCGATGGTATACCACAATTCTACAACATATTATTTGCTGAGTATTTTCTTGTTGAATTCGCCTCAGATTTGCTAAAACGCGTATTCCATGACGATATTGAACTTCTCTCAACGGAATCATTGTGGAATTTTATTGTGAATGGAATACTCATTTTCTGTCCCCCGGGAGTGAGAAAAGGTTTTAACTACAAATTAAAATACGACCCTGAGTTAGCGGAAGTGGTAAGTAACGAGAAAACTGACAAGATAATATTTGAATTAATTTTAAAACAAAACAAAAAAGATGAAATAGCCGGTCGTGATGCTGAAACCTGTTTAGATATTGCAGTACGTGAAGGATTAGTTAACGTCACTAATCTTTTAATGAAGTGTGTTCGTCGGCATGCAAACAGAGATAATACAGATGGAATATTGAGCATCCTCAAATCTAGTGCATTTGTAGTGGGAAAAGCAAAGCCGTCTTGGAAACAGGCGACGAACGATGTGATGCGATGTATCGACTCTGTGGATGGTGAGAGTCTGATAGAAATTATACAGTCAAACGAAATGGAAGGCATTTCGCAAACACTTGCCGGCTTATACGAGAACACAGACATGGGGCGGGAATTTCATGAAAAGATAAAAAAGGAAATTAGAACACCAATCAAGAAGTTTACGGAAAGAATGGTAGAAATAAGTGGGAACAACGAAAATCTGACGACCTTAGTAGAAGTTTTGCCTAAACAGCTTCCAGAGATAGTCGACTCACTATTTAACAATGCGTTAGTCAAATCACTATTTAATAACACTAGTGGTAATGATAAAAAGCAAGGAAATTCATCACATGATTCAGATTCTCTCGATTAAAAATAAATAACAGTGTATTTTATTGCCTTTTTACAAGATCTCACAAAACAAATCAAAATTTAAAGCGTTTTAAAACCTATGTTAAACAGCGACTTAGAACAATTCATGCGTCTGACCTCACTCGCTACTAAGGCCAAAGTGACTGCCCATAAATCAGTACAAATGTTAAAATAAAAATAGAAGTAAAAAAAAACATTTATTCGACTGAGTCACAGCAGCAACAATCACAAAGGTAAAGAGAAGAATATTAAAGACTTCATATAATAAGGCTACCCATACAGAAGGGTTACTCAGCATTTGTTGGGTGTAAAATAGATGGCGGTGTACCCTTCAGCAGTGCGATTCTGTAAGCATATCTAAGTGAAGGCATAGGATGAATGAATTGTTGTTAAAATAAAATAGTTCAGTCATTTTTTAAATATACAAACAATGCTTATGTTAACTTTGCAAACACTTGCTCTACCTGCATTAAATGTACCTAATGTAATGTAACAGGCTCTTTCTGGGTAGGCTCGCTCCTTCGTTGACTTTGTCTCTGTCATCTCTGACATAGACTAGAGTCATGAGCAAACCCATCATTAATAAAAAAAAAACTAATATTTTATGATTTTTATAATAACATTGTAATTTTATTGGCTGAATAAATTATTAAAATTATTAAGACTTGGGGGTTGAAGTGATCACGAAGTAAGCCTGCTGACAGCCTTTTTTTACTATTCATAGGCACGCGTTTGACCACTATCTCACCTGATGGTAAGCGATGATGTGGTCGAAGATGTAGCACGTTTGCCGAGAAGTAACCTATTCACTCTTGACTTAAATACTCCCAGGTTGTAGCTATCAGGAAACAAGTCAAAGCCAATTCATTATTTATGTTGGATTTAAGAACTTAAACTTTTGAATGGAAATATTCGATAGTGTCCATTCGCAAACATAAAGTACAACTTCAAAGGCGTGTAACTTGCTACATTTTGGTTATTATCACAGATCGTATTATCTTAGCAACATCTTATCAAAGCACATTTTTGTTAGTCATCAAATATTTGAGGTTATGAACATTCTTATAGTGTTGGATAGCCCATTTTAGAGGAAAGAGGCTTTTCATTACTCTAAGACCAGTAGGACCGAGACATTAATGTTTCGCAGGCGCGAGTTAACTAGTACAAAGTAATTTGGCCCTCCTTTATGGCAAGTACAATTAGGTAGGATAGTTATTAATTACTTTTAAACTATTTTACCAATAATTTTAATCATTTTCAACCTTCGAAAAAAAAGGAGTTTCTCAAATCGACTCTTACTTTTTAAAGTTTCTCAAATCGACTCTTACTTTTTAAAGATGACCACGCATATATTTGATATTTAAATTATTTCAGAAAACAAAAGAACATCTGTACAACTACAGTACCTTTTTATTTATTGTCAAGTTCTAAAAATTTGCCTTTTAAATGTAGGTATATTTATTTAAAATGTAATTATATAATAATAATAGTTAAAACCTACACTGGACATGCAGTAGCATGTTGCGAACTATTAATTAAAATGTAAATAGGTATAAAATGTTTTGTAATAAAAGACTGAGTCTGAAATGTGTCATAATAACAAAATAAGCTTATGATTGTGGTAATATTAATTTAATTAAAATGTAGGTATTAAATATAGGAACAATACATACCTATCTACTACATGTAGGTTTTTACTAAGAACACCGACTTTGTATGTCTGAACACTACCTATTTTTCTGTGTCTGTGTGAATTTGTTTGTTTGCTTGAACGCGCTAATCTCAGGAACTACTGGTTAGATTTGAAAAATTTATTCAGTGTTAGATAGCCCATTTATCGAGGAAGGCTATATGTCATCACGCTAAGACCAATAGGAGCGGATCAGTATTGAAAATTGTGACGCAGACAAAGTTGCGCGGGTCAACTAGTAATTGTTTTAAAATATTAAACTTACATTTGTACAGCAACGGATATGATACATAAAATAAATTTAATAAATATAAGATGGTTTATAAACTGTTTATATTTTTTGGGAATAATCTGTTGCTTTTTTCTAGATGGGAACCATCAAACGACATCTCATGCTCTGTACAAAGAAGCCATTTGAGGGTTCCCACCCGTTGTTTTACTTGAAGTCATCATTCGAGAAAATTTCTGAAACGACTTTTGCTTTGGTTATTTTGAGTTCATTGTTAAGTGAATTATTAAAATTTAAAAATGCCTCAAAAATTATGGGTTGCAATAGTATTGAACTTTGTCATTGTTCAACATAGAGTTTGTGTTTTGGAAATATGTTTATTTTTGAATTAATTGTATTTGTAATTGAACCCAATTGTGTCGCGATCTCCTTGTGTCTTTGTACTTCGTAGCTTATACTTAAGGAGGAAGCGCCGGAGTAGCCCGCCGAAATTCAAATATTTTTATGTTTTTTGCAATTTGCCGGTCAGTGTGAAGCTGTATGTTGAACAAAATACGATTCGCGGCCGTAACGCGTATTTACCTAAGGAATTATAACCATTTTAATCATCAATATAGCCTTCTAAGTTCGCGAAGCCCTATAGAATGACTTTTTCATGAAATAACCATTCAATAGGGCTTCATGAACTTAGAAGGAAAATTGAAAAAACATAAAAATATTTGAATTTCGCGTGCTATCCTGGCACAACTACTCACCTAAAGAATTGTGTACCTATTAGATAACTACTTTATTCAATTAAAACTGAATTTAAGTAAACCTTTTTTCAATTTTATGTGTTTCTTTTTTTATTCACATCTACGCTTTGTAATAAGGAACATGTTCAGAAAACTATTGATTTTAATTATGATCGCTAAAGAAGTAGAGGATAACAACAGCGAAATGATGCATTTATTGTGTGAAAGGTTCAGCTAGAAAGAAAATATGGTGATTATATTTGTATTTGTTACGTAACTGCGTCCGTGGCATCACAGGCCCTATCATAAAACCAGCGCTGTGTTATTTATTTTAAATTTCGCAGCCTATGCTGAGATAGGGACCTTTTTGGCCTCGCACAGACTAAAAATTACTATTTATTAAGTAATAGACTACTGTTAGTTTTAATAAATGTTACATCTGTCTGTTTTGTGCGAGTCCCAAATTAACATTTTTCTTTCTTTCTTTCTTTCTCTTTCTTTCTTTGATTATTGAGATGACAGCAGACAGGGCATTTGCACGACGTTAACTACTCCACCTTCTTCTTCATATCATACTAAAGTTTGTCCGACCAGTATTTGTACAGCTCTATCATTGGCTTTGTTTTATCTTGTATGGTAGGTACCTGAGCCATCCAAGATTCGACATCATCAAGATCATCAGACGTCTCGTGGAGGTAACGCTTGTACTGACTGTGAAGGGGTCCGCACTGCCGCTGCTTTTGGTCATCATCTGCCTAGCCTTTTCCCAACTATATTGGGGTCGGCTTCCAGTCAAACCGGATTCAGCTGAATACCAGTTGTTTTACGTGGAGCGGCTGCCTACCAGACCTCCACCACCCATTAACTGGGTAACACGGTACTTCTTGGCAAGACTGGAGTCAGATTTACTGGCTTCTGACAATCCGTAAAGACTGCCAAAAATCTACAAATGACAGCCGGGACCAACGGCTTAACGTGCTTTCCGAGACACGGAAGAAACTCGTTATGTTAAGATGGTCACCCATCCACAGACCAACCTTGGCAAGCGTTTCTTTACCTTAACGATCGACCCGTGCGGCTGTTATTATTTAGCCACGAGCTCCTCTGGTATTGGCACTGCTTTTGGTATGGGTGACGAATGCCCCTTATTGCCAGGTGTCATCTAGTGTCGCATTTTCGAAACTTTAACGTTAGGAACACTTGACATTGTTGCTTCTGTGCTGCCACCAATAGTTCCCGCACGCTCCGTTTAGGGGAACGTGCACGAAGTAGTCTGTGCCATCTAGCGTTATCATATCGAAAGTAACAAGTAAAATATACCTTAAAATAACATTTCTGTGCAGCCAACTATAGGTCCTGCACGTTATTTATAGAGATAATATGGACACAAATTATTTTAACAGTTCTTTTTATTAGGGTTCAATACCCGAAGGGTAACCAACAGAACCCTATTACTAAACCTCTGCTGTCCGTCCATCCGTTCGTTCGTCTGTCTGTCAGCGGGCTGTATCTCAAGAACCGTAATAGATAGAGAGTTGAAATTTTCACAGATTGTGTATTTCTATTGCCGCTAAAACAACAAATAATAAAAATCAAGGTTTATGGTACAGAACCCTTCGTGTGCGAGTCCGACTCGCATGTGGTCGGTTTTTTAATACATCCTGTCTTTACTAGGGATTGTAAAATATGCTAAAAAAGATGCTGAAGGATAATAGGTATTAATGAAAAAAAAAAAATAGTAGCTGTTGTCATCTTACCTTAGGCCAGAGTGAGGCCTATGTCCAGCAGTGGACTGCTATAGGCTGATGATGATGATCATCTTACCATCTGGTCGCAACTGGGTAGACGAGATGACATTGGCAGATACGTGGTGAGATATAATTGTATTTACATGGTGTCAAGGCACATTGAGGTAGTCGAAGCGTCAGTCTTAAACGTAAATAATCCTTCCTAGCACGAACGGACGACAACGAAGATTAGCTCATTAAACACAGGTGCTCAAACACAGGTGTAATATGATGGGATACTCGTACCTACGCGGCTGGGGAGACAACAGGCGCAAGACCGACGGTGTTCTAAGCTTTGTGCTGTTGCCAATGGAAAAACTCAGTAAAACTTTTTGCTCAACCTGGGAATCGAACTCAAGTCATGCTCGGTAGTCACACTTTAGACGATGTGATAAACGAGACTATTGGACATATGATGCAGGTGTACCACTCCGACTCACTGGAGCCTGCAGCATCATCCCGACTCACTGGGATGTTATCACCCCGACTCACTGGGATGTCATCACTCCGACTCACTGGGTGACTGGGGCACTGCAGACAGTTCCGACTCACTGAGAACTCTGGGACTTCTGGTTCCGTCTCACTGGAACCAACCTTCCACTGGCCTGGCAAGCATCTCAAGATGAATGGACGACTCATCCACTATCGACCTCCGGTCTCCGGAGAGGAGTGATGTAGCGGCCGCCACAAGAAAAACCAACGGAGCAAACCTACATCGCAACAAAAAGATCCGCGACGCCATCTATCCAACTAGCAGCGAAGTACTTCATCCAAATCCTGCATCGCGCAAGAAGAGTTTACCGTGCGATTTGAACATTTACATCAGCCCGAATTTTAACTATCGGGCAGTAGCCCGCCAGGCAACAGCCGCCTGGTCGGAGGATCCTTCTTTTCAATTGAGGTGTGCGGGACTTTACTCTCTGTTCCGCATACCTCCAAATAGGTTTACTCGTCATCATCTAGTATCAGAAAGTTTCTCTCACCATCTGCATATATATATGTTAGGTGCATATACAATAAATACTTGGTGGTTCAGAGACTGAATGTCAATCCCAATATTCAATGGTAAAACACAAGTCTGAAAATGATCCATTCAGAACATAATATTCTGGGTTTGTCAAATCTGACAAATAAGTATAAAGTCAATGAGATGTCAAAACAAAATGTCTAGTTTGTTCAGAATAATTTTTACGTAGCAGCGACAAATTACAGTGAAATGTACCTGAAATGATCTCTTCAGCTATTCCAGTCGTGTTTTTATGGGCTACGGTAAGTTATGTATGCCGTTTTATTAGGCGACTAGCGGCAGGGGTAAGATAGAGGTACGATGTAGGTTCCCAGCAATGTTGAGGCCACTTTACTGTTTTCATGTAGGTAAATTTTGTTAGCCACATAGATATAGCAATTTAGACAGGATCTGCATCTGTTTGACCTGAAGTGCTTGATCTTAGAGATAGGGTAATTCTGATACCACAAACCAATCCAATAGAACTGTTAGAGTTAGAGTGCGTTTCCATCAGAGTTATACGAGGATGCGTAGCGAGGGATATCGCTTGCGCTGAACGAGGGTAGGTAAAAGACGCGATTCTATTGGTTCCTAACAAATAGTACAAATACATACGTCACTACGCATCCTCGCACATATCAGGTGGAAACGCAGCCTAAGACACTTGTCTCACCGCCGGCTAGGAAACGATTAGCTATCGACTATTTGCCAGCTGAGGAAAGGGACAAAAGATATAGATCTCGTGTGAGTAAAAGGACACAGACATTTATAGTCGATAGCTGGCTGTTCACACTGACGACAAGCGGCACTTACCATTAGTTGATCGCAGCGACAAGAGCTATCAAAGATTGTACTCGCTCAGCGGTACTCGCTTGGCGGTCAGAACTCACCAACCAGTGGTAATTTCTACCTACAGTGCGGGCAGGACCGAGTATTGCGAGTAATCGCCCACCGCACAAAAGCACCTGCTTTAAGCCGAGCGTCAAAACTATCGAAACTTTTCACTTTCTACTCGCTGTTCGCCAACCCTTTTCGAGGTTAAAACTTTTTTTTCGTACTAATGATAGGCACGCTTTTGACCACTATCTCACCTGTTGGTAAGCGATGATGTGGTCGAAGATGGAGCACGCTTGCCTTGAAGTAACCTATTCACTCTTGACATAAAGACTCCCAGGTTATAGCTATCAGGAAACACAGACTCCGGCAGGGAATTCCACTCCTTAGCTGTACGCATTATGAATGTGTTCCCAAAACTCGCTACTCGCTGATCGCCGGCGGTGAGACAAGTACCTAAAGAAAAAGAGAGCGCACTTGTGCACTATATGTCTTCCGTGCTTGGCTAATTTCCGTTGAGATTGGCCTGCGTGATTCCAATTCGGTAGGAAAGAATATTCTTCCGGCCCTGGTTCAATCTATGGTCCGGAGCGAAGAGCCATGGGAAGCAGACACCTCCTTCTGCGAAGCAGTAATGCTAGCGAAGGAGGAAGCCAAACGCGTGAGAGAGACGGAAACCTCACGCCCCAGCCGCCGCAACAGATGGAGACGCCCCAGACGTCGGGAGTTGCAGGGCGATTCCCGGCCACCGTAGGCGCGGGCCTGCGGATGGCGAGCATTGGGTGGCTCGCCGTCCGATCAGAACCAGGCCCGGGTCGACGGCGCGTTGCATGCCATGCGTGCCTCAAGGAGATGTCAGCATCCTGCCTGCCAGGGTTGCAGAATTTGTTCAAAAGAGTCACCGCGGCACTAGGAGGAACACGGTTGGGTTTTAGTCAGTAGGAGTCTCACACTCCCTTTTTCTCCGCCTAGAGCAAGAGTCATTTTTTTTTTTCAAAATGGGTTTGGATTATTCTGCCGAAGAATGGCAATCGCCTGATATTTTTCATTTTATTGTCGCATCATACCTTTGTATTTACTTTCTACATCTTTGTATCTACTCCACATTTTGCTCACTATTTCTAATGTATACTTATTATGAGTTATAATAGTTTCCCAACCTTAGCCAAAGTAGGATAGTTTAATTTTCCGCACCATAAAATGGGTTTGTTAGAAAATTCGCGGGCGGATCGTCCATATTTTGTCACTATATCATGGTGCCTGGGCTAAATGGGGGACGGACACATTACCCGGTTAAATAAGGCCATGAGTATGATCGGTCAGTCCCCCAGGGACTGACCGATCATACAAAGGGTTTATGAAAGTATATTCTCGTAAAATAAACGTCATATTTGATTTTTTTATTTGCTCTGTGTTTGTCCATCTCTCTGGTCTTTGTGGGTCTCGTTTAAAAGGAGCTCGTGAAAAAATAATATCAGTGACATTATGGATCTTAGAGGTAAAGCGACGCTTGCCGAGGTAGATAAATGGAATGGATGGTAGATGGATGGGTGACCATGTATGTGTAATATACGATCAAGAATCCTCTGTGCCTCGGAAAGCACGTTGGTCCCGGCTGTCCTTTGAAGATCTTTGAAAGTCGTTACGGATAGTCAGAAACCAGAAAATGTGACACCACTCTTGCCAAGGGGCCGTGAGGGGGCGGGGGGTATCGAGTTACCTAGTTACTGGGTTGTGGAGGTCAGATGGGAAGTCGCTCGCTGCTGGTTTCCGGTAAGACTGGAAGCTGACCCCAATATGTATAGTCGGGAACAGACTAGAATGATTGAGATGGTGTCTTGCTTACTTAATCCTTTCTTTCTTACTCTCCTTTTCTTTATTTTGTTTGTGACTGAATGTTGGTAGACATCCCGAATAATGGTATCAAGTGTTTCTCTCCCACATTTGTTTCAATACCCACAGTCAAAGTTTGAAACTCTTTACCAGCGCGTCTGCGTTCCATATTATCTAAAACATGTCAGCCTTCAAAGCATGTACATGTATCTTCTGGGCTCGCTAGTTCCATCATAGACCTCATCCATCGCTTGCTGTAAGGCAAAATGGAGGTCAAAACAGGACATTTTGTCAAATAAAAATTCTGCGACACAAGGTAACGCCTTATAGAAAACCAGCGCTGTAGCTCTGTCTCGCACACGAGTCCCAGCATAATACTGAGCGATGGCCGTTTGCGCGAATGTGACGCATATCTCCCCAACTTGCATAACCTTTGTTATTACCCGCCTTCAAAAAGGAGGTGGAGGACTTCGAATGCATGTATTTTTTTTTTCGTGTGTGCGTCATGCTTGGTGCAAATAAACTCTTTCTCTTTCTTTCTAAATAATAACAGCCGCACGGGTCGATCTTCAAGGTTAAGCAACGCTTGCCAAGGTTGGTCTGTGGATGGGTGACCGTCTTAACATAACGAGTTTCCTCCGTGCCTCGGAAAGCACGTTAAGCCGTTGGTCCCGGCTGTCATTTGTAGATCTTTGGCAGTCGTTACGGATTGTCAGAAGCCAGTAAATCTGACTCCAGTCTTGCCATGATGGCCGTGTTACCCAGTTAATGGGTTGTGGAGGTCTGGTAGGCAGCCGCTCCACGTAAAACACTGGTATTCAGCTGAATCCGGTTTGACTGGAAGCCGACCCCAATATAGTTGGGAAAAGGCTAGGCAGATGAGTACAGAAGCCTCATTCAGATAGTAAGCTAGTAAAACCATTTTCCGATATGTAAAGCCGGTACAGTAAACTCTTTATGTGCTCCGAGCACCTGTGTTTCTGTTAATGGATATTGTCATTTTTTTGCACACAACCCGCTGTTTCGTTATGTATCGAGCGTTTTATGGGGCGATAAAATTTAGATTTTTATGTCTCTTGTTGTTACCTTGGAAATGGGGATAAAACTGCCACTTGTTCATTCAGATTTCGCTACTGTCATTGGTCCATGAATTTGACTGCTATCTGTAACAATCAACAGGGTGATGGTGGGGGTGAAATTGGGAACCCGGATCTAGCCAGACGGCTTGAAAGAGGTTTTCGAGGTATGGTAAAGTCTCGGTAGGTGTATGTAACGAATGATCACCGACCTCGAAAAGCGTTGCTCAATCTTATAGATTGACTTATTTTTAACCGAAAGAGTCCTCCTTTTAAAAAATACCTACCTTTGTAGGTATTTTTTTTATATGTAACCTCATAACCTCTGTCATTTACGAACCGATTTGAAAAAAACCCTTGCTTTTTTTATACTTTCCTATTGGTCCCATAGATTTATTTAAAACGGTTTAACAGTTTAGCTTTTAAATCAATATTTCCTTTCCTTTCCTGCGACTTTCCAGTGGTGTTGTTAGGTGTGGGATACCACTTAAAACTGTAAAATAAAAAACTGTTTTACAAAAAAAAAAAAAAACCGTTTTCCAAATAAAAAAAAACGAAGAAGCAACCAAAAACACCGAATTCAGAAATTAATGTTATTGTATACATAGTAGTGTATTTGACTATTTATACTTGTAGGTAGGTACTCATCCACGAAATCCTTTTATAAATCCAACAGTGCAATAGGTAAAAATCTGAAAATCTTAGTGATAACCAACAAAATGTGTAAGTTTATTATACCTAGCAGGTGCTTCCCCAAACGATTCCCTTCACGACAACTTGGGTTTCTCACCTGTCTCGCTATTCCGTGACTCAGGCATGCATGATACAGCGATTGGTTCGTATTGTATCAATCTATAAATAGTATCTGTATATAAACCAATTACCAAAGTCGCTGTCTGCATAACCACTTACTTCTAAACCACGCTTCGGATTTTGATAGAAAGAGCAATAAACGAGGAAGGCTTGTGTGTATAATTTGCACGCGTGCGAATCCGGGAAGAGTCACGTATTCGTTAATGTTTAGCATATTAAAGTTTACAAATTGGGGAGTCCTAAAATCACAATTATATTGTAATCAAATGTTATCGCAGTCCGCCATATTTGATTTACAATAGGATGATACGTCATAATATTCTTATCGCATTATGAAGAGTTACCTACGATCACTTGAATAAATGTGATATTTTATTATAAGTACTAAATTTTAATATACGAAAATAAAAATAAAATACCTACTAACCTCAGTACCTAATTACAAAACACCAGTTACGATACTTTAATTTTGTAATTGTTCAAAAACTACAACGTTCGAAGTTTGGCAAAATCTTTATTGAGGTAAAGTTTGTGAGGTTGTAGGGGGTGATCTCTGGATCTACTAAACCGATTTTGCAAATTCTTTTACTAATAAAAAGCTACGTTATCTAGTGAGTGTCATAGGCTATATATTAACCCGAATACCGTCCAACGAAGTGAAATCTATTTGATACAGTTACCCACACGTCTGTAGAGACACTGACTTTCAACTGGTCTAATGTAGGCCGGTGTTTCATTAGAAGTAAGGCCAGCTTATCCTGGTTCGGGTTCCATCTACCTACTTATCTTAGTTGTTTGTTCTTATTTCCTCTTTATTTATTTTATTTGTGCTGGGTTTTGCTCTTTACTCTAGATCGTACGTCTAGGTCAGAGATGACAGAAACAAAGCCTACGATGGAGCAAGAGCTTACCCAGAAGGAGCCTGTTCACTCTGACTTTCAAGAGATTGGGGTTGTAAGCGTTTGGAAACACAGACGCAGGCAGAGGGTTCCACTCCTTTGCTGTGCGCATTATAAAAGACGTTTGGAAACGCTTAGTGCGAATTGGTGGAATAGCAACAAGGTAGGGATGGTAAGATGAAGTGCCTCTGGATATCCGATGATAGAAGGAGGCTGGTGGGATGAGGTCGTGGAGTTCTTGGGCACAATCACCGAAATGCAATCTGTAGAAGACCGACAAGCAGGCAACCTTACGGCGATGAGCCAAGCTTAGCATCCACCAGTTTTACGTCACCGATGAGCCTCTTAGCTCTGCATTCCACCGTGTCAAACGCGGCAAGCTGATACTTAGCTGTACCATCCCAAAGGTGGCTACAATACTCCATGCAGGATCGGACTTGTGCTTTGTATGTATAGGGTTAAAAGCTGTCCAGGCCTGAAGTATCGCTTCATCCTATTTAGGATGCCCAGCTTTTTGGCCGCAATTTGGGCTTTGTACTCGATAGTGGCGCCAAAGTTGAGACTGGATGTCAACTCCATGCCTAGGAGCTCGAGCCGATCAGTCACAGGAACAGATACCTACACCCCGAAAAGTAGGAGTTTGGACAAAACGACTCCTTTTTGTGATAAAAAGACACACCTGTGCTTTGGTGGCGTTAAAAGTGACCAAATTGTCATCACCTCACTGGGAGACAACGCTTGAGGTCAAATTTGTCCGCTCTACCATGGAACGGACTTCATCCCCGCTGGTTGTTACGCTGGACAAGTATCTGCCTGACTTTCCAGTGGTGTTGTTAGGTGTGGGGACACCTAGCAACACCACTGGAAAGTCGCAGAAAAGCAAAATACGCAATTTCGTTTACTTGGATGACAAACCAAACACGTCACCCAAGTAAACGATTTACTGCTATTTTTTTTTTATTTAAAAGCCAAACTTCTCAACCGATTTTGATGAAATTTAAATGGAACCAATAGGGAAGTAGGTATATCCTTTTACATAAAACAAGAATTTTTCAAATCGGTTCATAAATGACGTTGTTATGAGGAAACAATAATAAAAAAATACAATCGAATTGAAAACCTTCTCCTTTTTTTGAAGTCGGTTAATGAATGGGATGTGCCTGGGTGTCGATTTTGTTTTCTTGTTTATCGAAGAATGAGTAACGAGTGGAGGATAAGCATGCACATATTATTGAGTTGGAAAGTAAGTCCTCAAAGGATCTGACGTCATTTGTCAGTATTAATTGTATCAGTCACGTACACATAAAATGTCCTATGTTTTTTTCGATGCTTGAGAGGTTTACCCCCGTTTCTGAAACCCCGTGACTGTAAGGCCAGTTTTATTAATTCGTCAGGTTTTTTTGCACAGGTAAAGTTTTACAATTAGATACTCAAAAAGTTCAAATTCTTAATTCGGAAATAAAGGGTAAGAATTTAACTCTAGGCCGAAAAGCAATCAAATCATGGCGTTAAAGTAAGATTTGGCACGTTCATAGAGTACTATGAAGGTGCCAAATCTTACTTAAATGATATCCCGACTTCGCCCACAGCTGAGTATAGGCCTCTCTTTTCTTGTGGCAATCCCCACGTTCCTGTGCCAGTGTCATCCAGGTTCTACCTGCGATGGCAACAATGTCATCCGTCCATCTCGCCGCCGGCCGACCAACACTTCTTCTTCCAGTCCTCGGACGCCACTCGGTCACTGCCTTACTCCACCTATCATCTCCGCGCCTTGCGAAGTGTCCTGCTCAGCTCTATTTTAGATCCGCAATTCGTTTTCTTGGAGTTTCCTTGCGTGATCGAATCAGAAATGATGATATCTGCAAGAGAACCAAGGTTACCGACATCACCCGAAGGATCACCAAACTAAACTGGCAGTGGGCATTGCTCTCAGAACAGAAGGTCGATGGGGCCGTAAAGTTCTGGAGTGGCGAGCGCGTACCGGAAGACGTAACATTGGATGGCCTCCCACAAGGTCCACCTCGGTACTCGAAGGGTAACCAACGGGACCCTATTACTAAGCCTCCGCTATCCGTCCGTCCGTCCGTCCGTCCGTCCGTCCGTCTGTCAGTCAGCGGGCTGTATCTCAATAAATGTTTTAGGTAGACAGTTGAAATTTTCACAAATTGTGTATTTCTATTGCCGCAAAAAAAAAACAAATAATAAAAATTAAGGTTTATGGCACGGAACCCTTCGTGTGCGAGTCCGACTCGCACTTGGTCGTTTTTTTTTGCCTTTACTGGGTGCGTGTTTTTTTCGGTTTATGGTACAGAACCCTTCATGTAATATTCCGATTCGTACTTGGCCGGTTTAACACATGTTCTATGGCATGGGCTACAGAAGCGAAACCGCGAGCAAAACTATCAATAATTTCACCTACTCTTTTTTTTTAATTTACTTTGTTTGCTCTTGACTCTAGACTAGATCAGAGATGACAGAGACAGTCTACGACGGAGCGAGCTTACTCAGACTCTTTCCCTTCCGCTTACAGTGCTTAGCCGAAGACTATTACTACAACCCTCAAAATGTCTCAAGAACCACCCTGAACGGTATTGCGGCCTATAGGTCAGCCCTAACATTAGACTGGCTGGCAGCTGAGGACCAGAGGCAGAGGGAACTTGCCTCGGCCTTCGAGACGGAGCCTGTTCCTCCGGCCAAGAGTATCTCCACCGACTGCATTGGATATGCACGCCCGTCTTCGGGGAAAGTTGCTCGGCTTATGCTGGAACTTCTGAAGTAAGTCATAAGCCTAGTCTAGAAGCCCCTGAGCGGGAAAAGTCAGTCAAGATGATTTGACATCCGCAAAAAAGAGGTATAGTGTCAGGTTTATAATTTGCACCCCTGCAGGCGTCGCAAGGAAATCCATCCACCTTCACGGAGAACTTCCAATGCTGCGTGTTCCGCTATTCGTAGTCCACTACAGTTCCTTTTGGCCCCATCGGCTTCGGCCGTTCGATTTGAAAGCAATGTGTCCTTTGTTCTTGCGGTCCTCTGCACCCGTCACAAAGTATCTTACTTTAGGACCGCGAGAGACACAAGTTCGGTCAATATGGTGACCCTTAGGGGAGGCCCATTTCTAATAAATGTTGATGATGGTGATTTTTATCATCTGTTACAGGAATTTGGAAGGCGATGAAGGTACAATCGTGACAGATCTGATCACAGCTCTAGTTCGCACCAAGTTACTGGTCGAAACGTCCATGCTGGAGGCTGAACCTGACTTGGACTCCCTAGTCAAGACACCCGCAGTCATGATGGGCGAACCGCACACCACGTTCCCGAGGATCCTGGCCATGGCGTGGATGGCGGTCACCGATCCTGTCACCACTAAAAAGTTTGGATGGTGTCCCATTACTCGAGTAATAACCTATTGCTTTCTCTGGCTGAATTTCGCAATATAGGACTTTTGAGAGGAAGAAAATTAATATTGTGTAACTTGCTTATTGTTATATCGAAGTAATGTGGTAGAGAGGCAAGCAGGTACTTCTAGAATCTACTACCAATTTTACTAAATCAAACGATTGGTACTCTTTGAAAAACGCTGCCCTTGTGGAAAGGTCTGGATTAAGAGAAAGTCAAAAGTTGCCTATCCGTATCTTTTTTGGCGATGAAATTTTTGCCCTGCAAAAGGAAATAATAAGCTGTTTTCTATAGGGACCGTGCACAGCGTTGACTATAGGCTATATGGCTATGCCATATAGTGTCGTATATTCGAAGTTTTAAGGGTCAGAATACTTGACATTGACGCTTCTGTGCTGCCACCTGTGGTTCCTGCAGGCTCACACGTACGTTATCCGACGGGAATTGCAGGTGCCTACAGCTACTGCAGGTATTTACATGCGTGCCAAATCCGTTAAGGCGCTATGGGTAAATAAACATTTAAAAGTACAAACAAAAATTCACATTAAGTTATTAATGTAGATCTTTATTTACAAAATAATGCCAACACTTGTGTTTAATAAATATTTTTGGTGCCCCAGGTGAACAAATACCTGGTAATAAGCAAGCCCATAATGATAGCCAAACAGATGCGAGCTTTAGAGCCCGTCATAGCCAGAGCCCGGTTCATTATGGAAGAGTTCATACAACATGTCACTCCCCTCAACATGTACCAGAGGAAGTTACAACCAGAAAGCGCCACACACGCACCGAAGGTAAGATGCTGCAATCGGATATGGTACTTATTAACTAGTTTGTAAGGCTGGCTTTCTGGCAAAGTGTTATTGGGTTTTTCCATCTGGAATTTGTTAGTAGCAGACCGGAGTCTGGATTTGTGGGATTACGTGTTAACTAGATTTGTTTATTTATATAGAAGTACCGCATGTACATCTACATTCAGTCAAAAAAGTATCGGGAATGGATGATTTGTTTATGGTTCCAAATTCAAATTTTTGTTTTTTTTGTAGTTGTTAGATTGGCACAACTGTTTTCCATTTTGGCGCGGAGTTTGAGTTGCATCTGTTATTTATATTAAATACAGTGCTGGTTTTAGTAATATCATATATAGTGTGTATTGCGAATTTCATAATGGACAAAAATATCGAACAAAGAGTTTGTCTTAAATTTTGCATCGCCAATGGAATTTCGTGTTCGGAGTCTCTGAAAATGTTACAGAAGGCTTACGGTGAATCGACTTTATCAAAAACTCGTGCTTATGAGTGGTTCAAAGCGTTCAAAAGCGGTCGAGATGTGATGGAAGATTTGCCTCGCTCTGGTAGGCCGTCAACGTCTGCAACTGAAGTTAACATCGCAAAAGTGAAGGAAATAGTGACTGAAAATCCCCATTCAACTCTGAGAGAGATAGCCGCCGAACTTTCTGTATCTCACGAGTCGATCCGTACCATTTTAACTAATCATTTGGGTATGAAACATGTTGCTGCTCGGCTAGTCCCAAAAGATCTGAATTTTCTCCAAAAACTCAATCGCACGAAAGTCGCTGAGGACATGCTAGAACGAGTCAGTTCGGACCCAACATTCATGAAACGCATTGTTACTGGTGACGAGACGTGGGTTTACGAGTTTGACATGCAAACTAGTCAACAAGCTGCGGAGTGGCGCCTTCCAACTGAACCGAAACCGAAAAAACCACGCCAAAGTCGATCAAAAGTCAAAGTCATGTTGACTGTTTTCTTTGACTATCGCGGTGTTGTGCACTCTGAATTCTTACCGGAAGGTCTAACGGTAAATAAAGAATATTATTTGAGCGTTATGCGGCGTTTAAGAGAGCAAATTCGACGAAAAAGGCCAGATTTGTGGAAAGAAAATTCTTGGATTTTGCACCACGACAATGCGCCTTTGCACAAGGCTATCATTGTGAACGAATTTTTAACCAAACACTCAACAAATACTTACCATCCAGCAACCACCATATTCACCAGATATGGCTCCTGCTGACTTTTTTCTTTTTCCTAAACTCAAATTACCACTTCGTGGCACCCGTTTTCAATCGATAGAAGACATAAAGGAGAATTCGCGGCGAGAACTGAACTCAATTCCGGAAGCAGCGTTTAAAAATGTTTTGATGAATGGATTATTCGTTGGCGCAAGTGTATCGCTTCTAAAGGAGCATACTTTGAAGGTGATAAAATAAATTTGGATGAATAACAGACATTTTGTGTATTATTGATCTTTTCCCGGTACTTTCTTGACAGAGTAGTATACTTAGGTCAGCTAGTCTATTCTGTAAATAACCATTTCGATATCAAGCTTCACCTGAGTGACAAACCTCACAAAGTGAGTTTTATTGCACACAACATAAAGATATTACGTTAACTCGTGGCTAAATAATAACAACCGCACGGATCGATCTTGAAGGTTAAGCAACACTTGCCAAGGTTGGTCAGTGGATGGGTGACCGTCTTAACATAACGCGGTATCCTCCGTGCCTCGGAAAGCACGTTAAGCCGTTGGTCCCGGCTGTCATTTGTAGATCTTTGGCAGTCGTTACGGATTGACAGAAGCCAGTAAATCTGACTCCAGTCTTGCCAAGATGTACCGTGTTACCCAGTTAATGGGTTGTGGAGGTCTAGTAGGCAGCCGCTCTACGTGAAACACTGGTGTTCAGCTGAATCCGGTTTGACTGGAAGCCGACCCCAATGTAGTTGGGAAAAGGCTAGCCAAATGATGATAAAGGTCTTACGTTTGACGTCATTTGATACACACCTCGGATTCCGCTGTCGAGATACGAAATTGTGTTACAGAATAGGGGTACAGCTACCCGAAATCCGAAATCGAAATGGTTACTTACAGAATAGACATTCTGTAAGTAACCGTTTCGATATCGAGCTTCACCTGAGTGAGATAGCTCACAAAGTGAACTTTATTACACAACATAAAGGTGTTACGTTTATACTCACCTCGGATTACGCTGTCGAGACACGAAAATGTTGTTACAGAATAGCACTACAGTACTCGTTCCACATCATTGTGTCATTATTTGTTTTCAGTTAAAAAAATCATCTTCATCAGAACCAGAATTAAGAACACAGAGCACACGACCGACACGAATTCCGAACACTGTAAGTTCTTGAACTTTTTTTTAGAGTTTCGTACCCAAAGGTTAACCAACGGAAACCTATTACTAAGCCTCCGCTGTCCGTCCGTCTGTCCGTCAGCGGGCTGTATCTCAAGAACCGTAAAAGGTAGACAGTTGAAAATTTCATAGATTGTGTATTTCTATTGCCGCTATATCAGCAAATAATATAATGTTTTGGTATGAAACCCTTCGTGTGCGAGTCCGATTCGCACTTGGTCGGTTTTTAGGGTTCCGTACCCAAAGGGTATCCAACGGAACCCTATTACTAAGACTCCGCTATCCGTCCGTCCGGCCGTCTGTCTGTCAGCGGGCTGTATCTCAGGAACCGTAACAGGTAGACAGTTGAAATTTTCACAGATTGTGTATTTTAATTGCCGCTATGAAAAGAAATAAGAATTAAGGTTTATGGTACGGAACCATTCGTGTGCGAGTCTGACTCGCACGTGGGCCGGTTTTTTAAAATACAATAGGCCTATTATAAAAAAAACCGGCCGTACCATTAATCTTAAATTTTATTGTTTGTTGTTATAGCGGCAACAGAAATACACAATCTGTGAAAATTTAAACTGTCTACCTATTACGATTCTTGAGATACAGCCCGCTTACAGACAGACGGACGGACGGACAGCAGTGGCTTATTACTAACTATTCGTGTCCGGTTCTGAGGTTCTTTAAAGATTCATTAACCACTAACCAACCAAGGGCGATAACCTATGACAAATAGCGTTACTGGACAGATAACCGACCGAAACCTCAGACACCGGGCATCAATCATGCTAATCTGCATTTAAACTACAAGTACTAATAAGCATTTATAACATGCCATCATTAATTTCAGATAATACTGCAATACTCGGTACATTTTAATAATAAAAATATATCAGTTTTTCCCGCGAACTGCACAGCTGGAACGTCCGTAGCTGTCTTATCTAATGTTGCTATTATTCAAGAATAATATGACATTTTCAATGAGTGTTGCCGTAGTATAAAATGTTCTCACAGTAATTCTGGTAATTCTTCCTTCCCAGATACGGGCAATCCATCTAGCCTTGGCGCAGGCAAGCACGGTTCTGATTGAAAATGAATCCTTGCCCGTCGTTAAATCGGATGAATCTTCCGCGGCAAATTTTTGCAGTCTTTCACATTACCTTTTAGCAACTATTGTATGTTTGTTTCGTGAGTAATAAACGTGCCTTCATTTATTATGTGTACATTTAATATTACGGAACCTTAGGAAAAATTAAGAAATACGTACCATAGTTATAAACTATGATAAGTACCTATTTCTTTTTTTATTCAATACAAATGGCAGACTAGGTAATCCTAGTCTGGCATTTGTATTGAAAAAAAACACGGCTAACTAAATAACTCAAAGAATAGAATAGAATACTCTTTATTGTGTACACCATATAAGTTACAGAAAAGATAGATGACAAACATTACATAGGGTGACACAATGGGCGGCCTTATCGCTAAAAGCGATCGTTTCAAGACAACCTTTGGATGGATTCTTAAGTTAAAAAGGAGAGACAGTACCTACTGCAGACTTTATGTCGGCCACAGCAGTCATTTTTAGTGGAGACTATGGAAGGCGCCAGATATATGTACAATAAGAAACGCAAAGTGTAGCGCGGCAGCAGCGCTGCAACCGCGCTGCAGTCGCGATGCGGCCGCGTGTTTATTATTTGTATGGATAAATAAAGTAGCGCGACAACAGCGCTGCTGCCGCGCGGCACTTTGCGACAAATTATTTTGAAATAATTTACTCCGTATTCTCTATATGAGAACTTACTGTTTGTAAAATAGAATTCCAAAGGCACGCATTATCAAAAACAGCTGATTAATAGCATATAGCTTGTTTCTCTAAAAAAAAAGATTCATTTGTATCTAAAATATAATTTATTTGATTTGCCATTTAAAATTACAACTTAAATACTAATTTGGGATTTGCTTTTACATTTAATTTTAACACACAGTTGCTCAAGATATAAATATAAAGTCATACAGTATAGCACCATATTTTTTGTACAGAGACCTTATCATGGTATTGTTCTTGACAGATTTGGTAAAAAACATCTGCCCTAGGGAATACGCATGCTTTTTTTGTTTCTTAAATTAACAAAAAATTAAAAAATATTTTTTTCTGAATACCTTCATCAGCGATGCAGTAATAAAGCTTCAAAGATAACAATAAAAAAAGAAGTCCCATATGAACTCTGACGTCAAAGTCTATGACGTCTATACAGCTGCCATAGAAAACAGCGTTTTCGCAAAAGAGACATATGTTTGTTTAAAATAATTATAATATCTCGTAGCAATTTCGATTCTATTTTCTCTGCTAGTATTATAGTTTTGTACATTCTTAGATAAACTGTATAGATAATGAAATTATTTTCATGCATATTCCCTATTGTCAAGATATGGCGTGACTACTGAGATGTCGAATTACAGTGAAGTATGGAACAAGAAGACATGTTGCTTTAACCCCAAATAATTTGGGAAAAGAGTCAAGATAATGATTATGATTTTACCCATAGAACTAAGTTATATTTGTGATATGAATCGCGTAATCTCACATTCGCAAAATGAAGTTCAACTTTCTATTCATAAAATCGTTTTCGTAGTTTATTTTCGTCTCATAAAAAGTAGTTTAAAGTGCAGATTTAGTGCAGTCTAACTATTTATGTACAGTTTTATAAAAAAGGCAGTTACGAAAATATTTACACTGTCATAAATAAATTGTACAAGATGAATTATTTGAAATGGTGCTTTACAATCGTTTGGATCAGGCAGTTTGCCATTTAAATTATTATTAAATTAAACATGTATGCTAAGTTGCCAAAAAATATTATAGTTATGCTCACTTACTGAAATCAAGACATTGCAATATCAGTAGTCTTTAATATTATCAGAATTCTGTACAAGTCTTTCACTGTACAGATTATGTATTTATTAATTAATACATTAAAGTTCTGATACACACACAAATTGCCTAATCACGCATTTATACTTTCCGTCTATACAAACATTAATTAGAATATTTTCTACACCTAGTTTCGATAACCAACAATATAAAACATGTGGAAAGTAGCCTCCAGACAATTTCATAGAAATTATTATTTTTTAAAGTAAAAATAATATAAAAGAACCGAGCATAATTTGGTATTCTGCATGCAAGCAGCACAGCCAAGAAAATCCCGCTAAGATCTACTGGGCACATAACATGATTTATGAATATTCTATTATCTGTGAAACATTAATTTCAAAATACATAAATAATACCTGAAATATATCTCACAGCTTTTTTAAAAGTAGAAACATTAATTCTTGAATTGACGTTTTTTTTTCGTTGATTTACTTTTTATATTGTCAGGTCACACAAAAACAGGTTCTATCTCGGCACCATAGACTAGAGAAACTCGTCTATGGTGCCTTTTCTATGGTGAGGCAGTTTACATGCCGTTGTAGGCCGGGCCGCCGCCGCCCTCGGGCACCACCCAGTTTATGTTCTGTGAGGGGTCCTTGATGTCACATGTCTTGCCTGTGAAATAAATGTATTGTTAATACGGAAGAAATAAAATAGCGAAGTGTGAAATGGTAAAGAAGAGGTAAAGTCACCCACATGTTTTCAAATATATTTTAAGTTCTAAGTAATAGGGGTCGCCGTATGGTGTCGGCCGGTGCCGTATGTTGCAATAAAAGACTATTCCTTTTTTTTTTTCGTTGGTGTCGTAAGAGGCGACTAAGGGACTGGCCAGAGAATGGGCAGTAGCGTTTTCTGCAAAACCCAACACCATACACTGCGATCGCCAACTCGCCTGCCAAGCGTGGCGATTATGGCAAACCCAGGGGGGGTTTGCCATAATCGCAAATAAAACGTCCACTGGTGCACATAAGCCTCTGGGGGAGGCCTATATCCAGCAGTGGACGTCTTTCGGTTGTTATAATGATGACGATGATAATAATGAAGTAATAGGGGTCGACTCGGAACAGGGATCCAAGCGAGCTGCCAAGACAATTTCCATGCCTAATAAAAAAAACAGTAATTAATGGCAGCTAAAGAAGACAAAATATACTCTATAGTCTGTTTTTTAATCTCGGAGACTAAATTGACAAGTGTAAATGGCAAACTGACATAGATTACAATAGCATTTAAGTCAGTTTTGACATTTGCACTTGTCAATTTGGTCTCCGATATTAAAAAACAGACTTGTTTAAATTCTTAAATAGAGAAAGGTAAATCAAACACAGATCCACAAATTCAGCAGTTGCTTGCAAACACCCACCAATTGATTTCTCAATTTTCAAACGTGCTTTCCGAGCCGCGGAGAAAACTATGGAAATTTTGCCGTATGACATTCCCTTTACTCTGTAAGGCCACATTTCCAGCTGCAACCAGCTCGCAAACAAGCTGCATTACATTGCGACCTTATAATGTGACCAGCAGAGCTGACCCGCGCAACTTTGTCTGCGTCAGATTTTTCAGGAATGCTCCGCTCCTAATGGTCGTAGCGTCATGTTATATACCTTCCTGTAGCCTATAGCATTCCTCGATAAATGAACTATCCAGCTCATATTTTTCAACATGCGCAACTGCAACTGCTTGCGGCTAGAAACGCTTTCCAATGTGAAAATAATGCTCCACTTACAATGTATGCAGTTCTGCGCGTTGATTTGCAGACGCTGTCCGTCACCTGTCTCCATCGGCACGAACTCGTATACACCTGGAAACATGATTTTAATTTAACGTTGTATTTTGACACTAGCGACTTGCCCCGGCTTTGCACGGATGCAAATTATATACTAAAACCTTCCACGAGAACCACTCTGTCTATTAAAAAAGCAGCATCAAATCCGTTGCGTAGTTTTATAGATACATGGTGACAGACAGACAGCGGAAGCGACTTTGTTTTATACTATGTAGTGATTCATTTAAAATTTTCAGCTTTAAAAGTGAAAGGGTTTGAAAAATATAAACCGAAAATGCTAATAACGAATCAACTTATGAGTTCTCACGTTGTCGAACTCGTTACTTACCAGCTGGACAGAACCGGGCTTCAGGTCCATCGAAGACTCCCAAGTTCTGCTTGACTGGTACTGTGTCGTCTTGCAGGGTCAAGTGTGCTGGCTGATCTGCCTCGTGGTTCGTGCCTGGAAATTATCACGGATACTTAAAATTATTGGCTGGAGAATATATTAATACGTACGTACGTTGAAAGTGATGCTGTTGCGATACGCAAAGGAGAATAATTACTCAAAAGTTATAAATAAGTTATTTATTTTAGTTCAATCATAGATTTCAAACCATCAACTGGTTTTTTGACAGTTTTTGCCGATAGGTTTTTATTACAAGTGAATTGTTACCAAAATTAATCAGATTTGCGTTTGGTGGAAATGAAAAAAAAAAAACAAGATGGGAGTTTTGTCGTTAAGTAAAAAAGGCGTAATCAAAAAAAAATTCTTAGTCATAATCCTTTATTTTGATCAAATTACCTGTGAGTGCGACTGAAGACAATAAATCGAAGGTGAGGACGCCATCAGGCTTGGGGTACTCTATCGGCTTACACTCCTTGGCAGGCTTGAGCCTCGCGTGATCAGCACCTGCAAGGTATTCATTCAGTAGATAACTAGCTTGGTGAAATAAGTTTTTTATATCGAGCTTCTTGGTAGAGTCACTATGTTATTTTAAATGTAATGATGACGTTCAAAAGTGCCGTTTAATGGCCTAATTGAAATAAACGTTTTTGACTTTGACTTTGGTATGAAACAGGCTTTTTGTATTATTTAAATAACCAGCAAGTTTTAGCTGTCACAGGAATAGCCAAAATTGACATGGGCCAATGTAATGTGAGTGCTATGCGTCCAGAACATGGCACAAATACTGGAGTACCCTGAAGTCCCATACACCTGCACGTTGTTATAAAAAAAATCACTAGAACTCATCCTGATCAAAACGCTATGTACAAAGTTGTTATTTTTTAATAAAAAAAAAAATAACGATGTCTATGCTAGTACTAACTGTGTGACAGACACCAGCGCCTTTCTCCTGCAATAGAAGCTACAAGCCATGTTCTGGTGGCCTAAAAAGGCCACTTTAGAAAAAAACAAATTAGAATCATAATATTAATCATACAACAATCTGTCAATTTCATTTTCATCTTTATCGCTAGAGCTTTAGGTTCAAGATTAATTGGAAAAAATGACAGTGATAGGTAGTGATGTGCTTTCTGATTGTGCTAAAGTGGCCTTTTTGGACCCCAAAGTATACTGAGCTTGGGGGAGGCCTATGCCCAGCAGTGGACGTCTTTCGGCTGATAATACTGGTACTCAAGCCGACCCCAACATTGTAGGCTCTGGAAGTTTGAGACGAGTTATGGGCAAGTGATTATGAGGATGGCTGACCTCCGTGGCTGAGCGTCCAGGGCTCCTTGCCGCGCACGAGCGTGCTGAAGGCGGAGTACGCCACGCCGCCGTACAGCCCCAGCGACGTGTGGAACGACGGCCGGCAGTTGCGGACTTGCTGCAATATGGATTAAACACTATTAGTAAAAGAGCAAAGCTAAGGGCTCGTGGCTAAATAATAACAGTCGCACGGGTCGATCTTTAAGGTTAAGCAACGCTTGCCAAGGTTGGTCTGTGGATGGGTGACCATCTTAATATACCGAGTTTCCTCCGTGCCTCGGAAAGCACGTTAAGCCGTTGGTCCCGGCTGTCATTTGTAGATCTTTGGCAGTCGTTACGGATTGCCAGAAGCCAGTAAATCTGACTCCAGTGTTACCAAGAAGTACCGTGTTACCCAGTTAATCGGTTGTGGAGCTCTGGTAGGCAGCCGCTCCACGTAAAACACTGGTATTTAGCTGAATCCGGTTTGACTAGAAGCCGACCCCAATATAGTTGGGAAAAGGCTAGGCAGATGATGAGTAAAAGAGCAAAGCTAATGTGGCTCCGAATAACTGGTTCACGTCAATTCTCCCGTATGGCCGAGCATTGAGAATCCAACAGAAATTTCTAGCGTATTAAATAAAAACTAGCCAAGTGAAGGGAATCCTTACATTGGTTTCTTTCCTTATTTTGGATTCCCTTCGGGTGTGAGTCCGACTCGCAATTGGCCAGTTTAAACCGAAAAAATACAAGTATTTTTTTCCGTTAATCTTTAATTTTTAATACAATTTAATTTTTATTATTTGTTGTTAAACCGGCATTAAAAATACACAATATGTGAAATTTTCAGCTGTCTACCTATTACGGTTCTTGAGATACAGCCCGCTGACAAAAAGACGGACAGACGGACAGCGGAGGCTTAGTAATAGGGTTCCGTTGGTTACCCTTTGGGTACGGAACCCTAAAAAGTAGGTACTGGAGACAAAAAGAAGATAGTTGTTGGACTATTCTAGCCGTTTGTTTTACCAATGGCGTCAATGAGGCCCAAATTATAGGTAACTACTAACATTCTGTGATTAGTCTGTAAAAGCCAAAACGTACATACCTTCAGTTCCTTGTAAACGTAGGAGTCCTTGAGTTTATCCTCGTACAGAGTGGGCACGACGCCCTTGTCGTGCGTCGCCTCGCCGGAGATAATAAGCTCCACCGCAGCTTCCGCCGCCAACATACCTGATAGCCATGTATATTTAAATTCGTTGCACTGTTATGCATAACTAGATTTTCGCAAAAGAGTAGCCTATTACGTCTTCAGGGTCCCATCAATCTCTAGAGGAAGAAAACGTGATGCACCGACCCATGGGATACGGGCAGGAAGATGGTGAGGGTCCCATCTATCTGCACTGATAGATTTTGTACCAAAGTTCATCAAAAGCGGTTCAGCGATTTAGGCGTAAAAGCGAGGCAAAAATAAAAAATACTTTTAATATTTAGTAAGGACTAGTTGACCCGTGTTCACTTCATTGGGCGGTATTTTTCGGGTTAATATATAGCTTATGACACTCACAATTAACGTGGCTTTCTTTTGGGAAAACAATTTTCAAAATCGGTTCAGGAGATCCAGAGATTACCTCCTACAATGTCACAAACGTCTCACAAACATTACCTCTTTAAATATAATCACTATTTAGTATCAAACAAAGTCGCTTCCCGCGTCTGTCAGTCTAAAACCAATCTTTAAACCTGCGGAACGGATTTTGATGGCGGGTTTTTAAATAGATAGTGGGTCTCGAGGAACGTTTTAGTATATAATTTGCAAAGGTTTTGTGTATATTGGCTGATATATGAAGATTATTACTGAAGAGGTCGGAAAACAATGGTCTAAAAAATTCTTAACATCGCGTGCACTGCGGAAACTATTGATGATATAACAAAACAATGTACTACAGTTTTAGATAACACATCAATACCTACTAAAAAGTCCGCGATAGCATATCTCTATCTTTTATGGTTGACTCACAATAACCATTTTTATGATATTCAAATTTGATATAAAATACTGCTTCATTTGCAAAGGTGTTTTCAGAAATATAGTACAAATACTTATCTTAATAAATATGTTAGTCATCTTGAGTGTTTAATTTAGAGCAAAATTGCCGTTCACACCATTTAATTTGGATGAAAATTTTAGGAGATATCTCAAAATTAAAGAAAGTCGCGCACTGGTAAACATCTATTGCACTTTTAATTTCAGCTTAACCACAATATTAATGACTCTGGCAATTAGATGTTCACTTTGTTAGTTTGGGCTAAATAAATATTTGCACCCGTGCGAAGCCGGGGCGGGTCGTATTAGTATAAATTACAAGATCCGTTGTGAATTTTAAAAGGTATAAGCAAACAAATGGAAAATGCGACTTGTTTTATACCATGTCAGTATGTAGATCCTTCGTTTACGTTCGTGCACGTGCCCTATATGTGTAGACAGTATGCTCACCGCTCTTCATAGCGTTGTGCGTGCCCTTGATCCGGGGCACGTTGAGGAAGCCGGCGGAGTCCCCGGCCAGGGCGCCGCCCGGGAACACAGGCGCGGGCAGGCACTGCCAGCCGCCCTATATGTGTAGACAGTATGCTCACCGCTCTTCATAGCATTGTGCGTGCCCTTGATCCGGGGCACGTTGAGGAAGCCGGCGGAGTCCCCGGCCAGGGCGCCGCCCGGGAACACGGGCGCGGGCAGGCACTGCCAGCCGCCCTATATGTGTAGACAGTATGCTCACCGCTCTTCATAGCATTGTGCGTGCCCTTGATCCGGGGCACGTTGAGGAAGCCGGCGGAGTCCCCGGCCAGGGCGCCGCCCGGGAACACGGGCGCGGGCAGGCACTGCCAGCCGCCCTATATGTGTAGACAGTATGCTCACCGCTCTTCATAGCGTTGTGCGTGCCCTTGATCCGGGGCACGTTGAGGAAGCCGGCGGAGTCCCCGGCCAGGGCGCCGCCCGGGAACACGGGCGCGGGCAGGCACTGCCAGCCGCCCTATATGTGTAGACAGTATGCTCACCGCTCTTCATAGCGTTGTGCGTGCCCTTGATCCGGGGCACGTTGAGGAAGCCGGCGGAGTCCCCGGCCAGGGCGCCGCCCGGGAACACGGGCGCGGGCAGGCACTGCCAGCCGCCCTATATGTGTAGACAGTATGCTCACCGCTCTTCATAGCGTTGTGCGTGCCCTTGATCCGGGGCACGTTGAGGAAGCCGGCGGAGTCCCCGGCCAGGGCGCCGCCCGGGAACACGGGCGCGGGCAGGCACTGCCAGCCGCCCTATATGTGTAGACAGTATGCTCACCGCTCTTCATAGCGTTGTGCGTGCCCTTGATCCGGGGCACGTTGAGGAAGCCGGCGGAGTCCCCGGCCAGGGCGCCGCCCGGGAACACGGGCGCGGGCAGGCACTGCCAGCCGCCCTATAGTGTAGACAGTATGCTCACCGCTCTTCATAGCGTTGTGCGTGCCCTTGATCCGGGGCACGTTGAGGAAGCCGGCGGAGTCCCCGGCCAGGGCGCCGCCCGGGAACACGGGCGCGGGCAGGCACTGCCAGCCGCCCTATATGTGTAGACAGTATGCTCACCGCTCTTCATAGCGTTGTGCGTGCCCTTGATCCGGGGCACGTTGAGGAAGCCGGCGGAGTCCCCGGCCAGGGCGCCGCCCGGGAACACGGGCACGGGCAGGCACTGCCAGCCGCCCTATATGTGTAGACAGTATGCTCACCGCTCTTCATAGCGTTGTGCGTGCCCTTGATCCGGGGCACGTTGAGGAAGCCGGCGGAGTCCCCGGCCAGGGCGCCGCCCGGGAACACGGGCGCGGGCAGGCACTGCCAGCCGCCCTATAGTGTAGACAGTATGCTCACCGCTCTTCATAGCGTTGTGCGTGCCCTTGATCCGGGGCACGTTGAGGAAGCCGGCGGAGTCCCCGGCCAGGGCGCCGCCCGGGAACACGGGCGCGGGCAGGCACTGCCAGCCGCCCTCCACCAGCGCGCGCGCGCCGTACGCCACGCGGGCGCCGCCTGCGAACGAACACACGTATTGTAGTTGCCAATAGGGAACATGCTAATACTGAATTTATGAGTATGTTGTAGTCCGGTTAATTTAGACATCCAAGGTTACATTAATTCGCAACAGTAGGCACCTGCCCTAGCGGGCCCCTTCATTCGTGCTGACATCTCTTTGAGGCGCGCGGGAATCGCAGCGCGCCGCCGACCCGGGCATGGTTCTGATGCGACGGGCGAGTCCTTTCGCCGAATCCGAAACAGGTATCTCCCGAAACAACCGTGTCCGGTGAGTATCTGCGTCAGAAGGTGAGGACGCCGTGGCGCCGCTCTAGCCACTCCTCAAAGCGGGGACTTATCGCCTGGATTGTGTCGTGGGGCGCGCTGGGTTGCGACAGTCGCTGTCTCCATACCGCCATGAGATCCTTGCGGAGCTCCGTCCACCGTGCTGCGTTTTGCCGCGGCAGCCATTCGTAAATATGCGCGAGAGTAGGTATATATAAGGTGTAACTATTCATACACGAAATATTTTAAGACACATCTAACGGTTATAACGAAGCCATTTCAACGAAAAAAAAAATTTTATGTAAATGTTTTTGTTTTTACGAAATTTACATTTTCTTGAGACATCTTGCATAAAACCTTTACTCCCTATTCTATGAATGAGACGCACCGCGCCGACGACACGGCGACGGGCGATGCCCGTCATGCGCGGGCGTAATGGATGTTGAAAAAATAAGGAGCCAGTATTTATTTTGTGGGTCAAGTGATTTTAAATTATTATTTTTTTATAAAATATACTTAGATAAAAAAAATCCTTTGAAATGGCTTCGTTATAACCGTTAGATGATTGTCTTAAAATATTTAGTGTATGAATAGTTACACCTTATATACAACGTTGATACGACAGAGGGGCTTTCCTTTAAACTGTCTATACTAGGTACCATTTTCAAGCTCTGTACCAAAAATAAATTAATTAGGAGCAGTAGTTTAGTCGCAAATGATTTTTAAAGTTTTTGCACGGTTTGAACACGATGTGTCTTTTCTAACAGCTGATTATCGTTGCACCTTACAACGATGAATCTACGATGCGCTGTTGCCGCTTTGACACATGTCGAAGGACATTCACTAAAATTGGCAATGCAAACAAGGAAGCAATCAATACACACACACTTGCACTTTCACTACGAAAGCGACAAACGTAGCGCATTTGAAAGAAACAGAAATAGGTCAGTTTGTTGCATCCTTGTTTTTTTGCGATCGGTAAGTGGGGCCTCTATTCAGTGCACCGACGCTGTCTTTTCGGAACGTACGGTTTGTGGAATTCGCGCGCAAACAATTGTGATTTTATTTTGTTATTTTGAGAGGACACGTAACTTGGGATTATTATAATTTAGTATTAGTGTTTTTTTTGTGATTGACTGTTTTTTATGGTGATAGGACATGTAACTTGGGATTATTATTATTTAGTATTAGTATCTCCGGACCTCACTCCCATGGATTTCTTTTTGTGGGGGTACATTAAGGGTGAAGTGTATGCCTCAGAGGTAAATACAATTGATGAGTTAAAAAATAGGATTATTTTAGCATTTCACAAATTAAAGTGCTTAGCGACGGACAGTGATCTAATTAGAAAAATAAATAACAATATTCTCCGTCGGTATAATTTGTGCATCAATGTGAATGGAGGACACATCGAAAATTTTAAAATTTAGTGTGTTTGTTTTTGTGCGCGTACTTCGAAACGTTACCTAACATAAAAACCAGTGCGAGCGGAGGCCTAAGACGCCGGCCGCCCCCCCGCCCCGGCCCCCGCCGAGCACACGAGATACCGCACACCGCGCTCCGGCGCGCGCGCGACGTTGCCGTTTTGTTACCTAGCGGCCTAGGTAACTAAGGTCAGTGTCATTTTTTTACAAAGGGTGGTTGCGTTTTATTCGGATTTGCAATCTATTTAGTTTGTTTGAAAAAAATATTTTCTCATTTATGGCGCTTTTTGTTTTTGTACCGTATCGAATTAATACTGAACACGTATAGTATACGTAGTTTAATTTAAAGCCGCTCTGTCGTATCAACTCTGTATGCCTACGAGCACGAGCGGCGAGGCGCACTGATCGCTTTCCGTCGCTTATTTATTGTCCGCGAGCTAACGATAAGCACACACATAGCTAGTGCTTAGAGCTTATTTTTTTCATGTTCAGTAAAAATACTATTCAACTACCTTTCACTCGTGGCTTAGTTCAGTATCAAAATTAACAGTGGATGTGTAAACTCGAAAATTTTGTTGCTGACTTGCACTAGGAAATAGGAACGACAAAAAAAAATGACGTGAGATTTCATAACCATGTAAAAATTTCACAAAACCCTCAAATCTTAATTGCAATTTTTGGCGCCGCCGTGAGGCACGCACTATTTTTTTTTTTGGTTGTTTTTAGTATCACTTTGTAGGGTTCCGTACCCAAAGGGTTTCCAACGGAACCCTATTACTAAGCCTCCGCTGTCCGGCCATCCGTCCGTCCGTTCGTCTGTCTGTCAGAGGGCTGTATCTCAGGAACCGTTATATGTAGACAGTTGAAATTTTCACAGATTGTGTATTTCTATTGCCGGTATAACAATAAATAAAAAATTAAGGTATTATATGGTAGGGAAACCTTCATGTGCTAGTTAAACTCGCACTTGGCCGGTTTTTAGGATTCCGTGCCTCAAAAGGAAAAAACGGAACCCTTATAGGATCACTTTGTTGTCCGTACGTCTGTCTTTTGTGTCGAGATTTCGAGTTGGAATTTAAACCATATACTCAGGTCTACGGTCCCTTGAAGCTGTAAAAAAATCATTTTTATAAGTTAACATAAAATAAAGATATGGCCGTTTATGCCGCAAAAAAAACGAATATTTCGACACTCTCATGGGAATCCAAATTCATATTATTTCCCGTTGACCAAGAACTATGAAATTTGGCAACCAATACCGTCTTATACTACAGGTATAGGGAAAAGTCTAAAAACTATACATTTGTGATTAAATCATGAAAAATATAGTCTTTATTTAAAGTATGTAATCAATCATCGAGCTTAATAAACCACTGATTGGATTCAAAATCCAGGTACCTAAAAAAATTAACCGTTATCCCGAGTAACATTTAACGTTTATTTCATCAAAATCAACCCACAAAATCAAAAGATATTGATATTTAAGTTTAAGAAGAAACTTCCTGATTAATTCTAATAAGTCAGAGCGCCATTTTTTGACAAAAAATAAAATGCACGAAATCATGAAAACAAACCCTTAACAAATTATTGAGTTATTTGTTAAACTTTTAATACGTACCAAAATAATAGTGAAGATATTAATTAATTAATATCTTATCGTTATTAATCGTAATATACAATACGTTCTTTAACGTCTTCCGCTGCCAAATACTTTGTCTTGTCAGTTTACGAAATGGTCGATAGATGGCGCTGTACTGATGACGCGTATTTCTGAATCACGGTGTTATTATTTCCATTGGAGAACGACCCGTAACATATCGACGATTTGTAACAGCGCAGCGTTGTAGTGTAGGTCTTGCGTGAAAGTATCCGCTATGGTCCAAAACCGTTAAATCTCTGATCTGTTCTGCTTCTTAGCTCGGAAAAAACTGCGAGACTTGATTCCTGAACTATTTATAATACGTACCTACAAATTTGTACGGAACCCTCGGTGCGCGAGTCCAACTCGCTCTTGACCGGTTTTTATTTTCATTTTACTAGGGTATTTCGACTATCGTAAAATAAATGTTTTTTTCTTTCTATCTCCTTCTAGGACAGTTGTGAGTAAAAGAATCAACAAATGAAAGTAGTTGGTTTACCTTCAAACATCGGCCTAATGTAGGGATGAGTCTTGAATTTCTGGAACTCCCTGAAGGGACTCAGGTAAGGGTTGGAGTAGTCCAGTCCCACAACGAAGCCCGCGGCCACGAGGGGTGCTTCGCCCTCCGCCACGTTCAGGTGGTAGATGAAGGAGCCTCCGTACGTGTTCTTGTCTAGCGGCCAGCCGATTGTGTGTTCGACTAGACCGGGTTTGTGATTCTGGAAATAGAACATTCAGTAGTGTTGTGAGTGATAAATGTTATTGTTCTTTTATTATTATTACTCGCTTCTACCCGCGACTTATGCCATATGGTGTCGGCCGGTGCCGTATGGTGTCGTAAGAGTATTATCCCATTACTTCCCGCGGGTGTCGTAAGAGGCGACTAAGGGGCTCACCAGAGAATGGGCAGCAGCGTTCTCTGTAAAACGCAACACCAGACACTGCGATCGCCAACCCGCCTGCCAAGCGTGGCGATTATGGCCAACCCCCCCCCCCCCCCAAACACATCTCGGGGGAGGCCTATGTCCAGCAGTGGACGTCTTTCGGCTGATATAATGATGATGATTGATTGATTGTTCGCTTGGAAGGAACATAGGCACTGCCACTTGGCCCAAGTGTTGATTTCTTTCAGTAAAAAATAAAGTGTGATCAGATCATTGTTACTTCCAGAGATATTTTACAAATAATATTTTTTTTTATATATTTTGGGCTCACTTCCAGTCCACAGCGATGCGGAAGAATTTTTGACGCCATATTTTTGTTGAGTTTTTATTTTTATTTTAAGTGTAAGTATACGTATATTACGTTAGATTTGTATTTAAAATCAAAAATAATTGTATGATTTATATGAAGTACTTTTACGAGTACCTCCAATTATTAAGAATTTAATGAAACTTAAATCATTTATTTACGAGTCTATAAATATTATGATAATTATTACAAACTTCTGGGATTACTATAATGCTGCTGGCAGTATAGATAGATACAATGCCATTTATTGTGCTCCATAAAAAATATTATTATAATAAAATGCATGTAGCTCTCACCTCTGGCTTAACTTCCCACAGTTCTTTGAGTCCGATACCATACGACTGAGGTTCACTGTTCGCTCTCAAGTCATACTTCTTTGAGACCATCTTAGTTAAGTGGCCATGACAACCTGTAATTGAACAGATTAATAATATTCTGATAGCCGATGTAATATGTATAATCAACTGCAATTGTAACCCTAAATCTATACTAATTTCTAAAGCTAGAGTTCGTTTGTTTGTTTGCTTTAACCCGCTAATCTCAGGAACTACTAGTCCGATTTGAAAAATTCTTTCAGTGCTAGATAGCCCATTTACCGAGGAAGGCTATAGTTATATATATTATCACGCTAATACCAATAGGAGCAGTAATGAAAATTGTGACGCAGACAAAGTTGCGCGGGTCAACTAGTTAAGCTATAAGTAATGACGCTTCCAAAATTAATAGAAAGAAAAAGCGTTTTAGGTCACTCATCGTATGTTGCGTTGTATACGATAAGTGTATTTCTATTGCTTAGTTTTTCATATAAAATCAAGTCCAGATATCGTAATACGTTACATACGTTGCGTACGGACGACCAGCCGGTCGATTCTGTAATCATGTCGAAGTGAATGCTTGGGTGAAGTGATCACGAAGTGAGTTGCCATTCCATCTTGTTTACTTGGATTGACAGTTCACTTCGTGATCATTTTACCCAAGCCTTCGCATCAACATGTTTACGGAATCGAGCGGCAGTTTGTCTCTCGCTTTAATTTTTGGGTATTCCAAATTCAAACACCAATAAATTTCAACATTGTCATTATATTCATTTCAATCAATTTCAGCATGGCTTAAAGGAACCTAGTATGAATGGCATGACGGTAGCTAAGATTAGTAGTTGTAGCTCCCATCACACCATTCTAACCTAGCCTATCAGTGTCTATGTGTGGCTGTTCAATTAAATGCCGGAATGTAACAACCCTAATCTCTTCAAAGTTAGAGTGAACAGGCTCCTTCTGGGTAAACTCGCTCTATCGTAGACTTTGTCTCTGTCATCCTGTGTGCGTCCCATCACAAATAAAAAATAATGTCACTTAGCCCCTGATTAAACGGCGCACGTTCAATGAAAAGGCTAGGCAGCCAATCGAACAGCTGTCTAAGCTGGTAGGCTGCCCCAAATAAATTGGAAAAAAGGCAAGAGAATGATACGAAGATCTTACCTTCAGTAAAGATGGTGATCTTGGAGTGGAATTCCATGCCTCGCTCGAACATGTCCTTAGGGCTGCCGTCCTTGGCGATGCCGACGTCACCGGTGGCGACGCCCTTGAGCGAGCCGTCGTCGCGGTAGATGAGGTCGGCGCCCGCGCATCCGGGCCAGATCTGCAAAGTGACATTTATTTCAATTCAATTCAATTTATTTATTTCAGATAGATTACAATCATAATAATTACAATTATAAACATCCATAGATTCAATTTAAATAAAATATCACGAGACACAAACAAAACAAGGGAAACAAACACACAACATTGGAAACATTGGATCAGGTCCGCACTACCCGTATAATTATGTAACTTTGTCCAATGCTCCATGAAGTGGCAATCCACATCCATTCTCCCTACAATGAGCTTCAGTAAGCTGTTGGGGCTGCCCCGTATGCAGCGCATCAGAGAGGTTATTTGAATGGTGAAATTTTCCATATTACAAACATTTAATGAATAATAAGTTTCGTTATTACTTTAGTGGATAACGGAATATAGTTCGACAGGACTGAGATGGGAGGACGAACTTAATTAACCACATATAATCCGTAAGTCCCTTTCGGGACAAGCGGACGCGCGCGTTATTTGTATACGCCTTGGGCTTATTTTCACTTGGTCCAACAGGGACTTCTAACGGTTGAAAACGATTTTGCCTCTCGGGAGCTGATGGATGCTGAGTGGTCTCAAAGTAGGTCCACACTGGAAGAGAATTGCAAGAACAGAAAGCAACGCAAATCGCTAGAGGAGGCCTTTGCCAAGAGGCACACTGAACTCTGGCGATAACTCAGAGAAAGAAAATAACAACAATTAAATCAAAAGAGAAGTTTAAGGAGAAAATGGAAATATAATATTGTAATTGAAGTTAGAAGTCTTCTTTTATATTCAAAAATAAATTACCCGGCCGCCAAATAGCGGTCATCAAATAAACCATGTCAGAGGCCCTTGAGGCGGTTTAGAAACTCTGACACTAGGGTATGTGGTGTCGTTAGACCTTACTTCCCACACAATAAGATGAAGAATGATTTGTGTGAAAGATGACATGGCTAGAAAGGAGGTTACTACGGTGATATACGATCACGTAAGAATACCAGGGCCCAATTAATTTGTGATGAGGGCAGCAGAATTATGAAAGCACTATCATTCATCTGCCTAGCCTTTTCTCAACTATATTGGGGTCGGCTTCCAGTCAAACCGGATTCAGCTGAATACCAGTTGTTTTACGTGGAGCGGCTGCCTACCAGACCTCCACAACCCATTAACTGGGTAACACGGTACTTCTTGGCAAGACTGGAGTCAGATTTACTGGCTTCTGACAATCCGTAACGACTGCCAAAGATCTACAAATGACAACCGGGACCAACGGCTTAACGTGCTTTCCAAGGCACGGAGGAAACTCGTTCTCGTTATATTAAGATGGTCACCCATCCACAGACCAACCTTGGCAAGCGTCGCTTAACCTTAAAGATCGATCCGTGCGGCTGAGTGCCGTGCGTGAAAGCACTAACATTACTTAAAAATAAAGAACACATTTCTGAGTTTGCAGGAAGGCAAAACCAATCTTTTTATCATCAAGATTGATAATGCAGTGGCACCAAAGCATAAGCATACATATATACGAAGGGACTCATTTAGAATTTGAGTCATTCACTTCCACACGCTAAAACGACGTCATGACGTCTATGTACGTGAAGTAATTTGCGCATAATTATGATTTCGTCAAGGAATAAGCCAGACTGCTAGTCTATTACTATCAAAAGACGAGAGCAAGAAACTATTATATTTCAAACCGGCATTGCCCGTTCTAAGGCCTAAGTATTTTTACACTATCCTGCAGTACAAATACAGTCTGCTTTTACAAAGGCATTGCATTTTGGTCTTTAAAGATTTTGGGCATAAGAGGTTGTCAACTAACTTTATCCCGCAAATACGTCTGTGTAGATGTCGGCTATCGCGGTGTAAAGTCACCTCCCCATTCCTGTTCATGTTGATGTCATTGTATTCATCTGTGTATGCCAAATAAACTAGTTTTCTTTCTTTCCCTCCCCCCCATTTCTCCCTTTGAAGTTGAAATTTCCAAAAATCATTTCTTAGGGTCCTTACGTTATAAAGTTTTATTGTTTTTATAAAACAAACCTAGAGATGCTCCTTACCTTTTTAAACTTAGTATTTTTTAGCTGTGCATTGATAGTTTCGTAGGACAATTTTATAAGAACTTATAGATTTAATTAAGAAGTAATAACATGAGCTCTCTTAGTTGCAGAACTAAACAGCTACAGGCTAACACTATAACGTCATTCATACCTCAGCTCCAGCTGCCTCGGCTTGTTCTGACAGCCATCTCACAAGGTGTCCCAGACGTACTACGTAGTTGCCATGGTTGTAGTTAGGTAAGCCTGCGGAGAACGTCATGTATCCATTATTATACTTTTTATTTACATATACCTGCATTTCCATTAGCTTGAAAATAATCTGTCAGAATAATTTTTGTCCTATACTTATTATGAGGTGGACATTATGGAATAAAATAGTTACCTAATAATAATTGTTGAAAGCTTCGTCTTTTAGATTTGTAAAGGAGTCAATGCAATTACATCGAACACTTCAATGACTTAAGTATCTGCTGTTAAATTTCTTCTAATTGGTTCTTCTGTATTTTTAAAGCTTTATCTAACTTTATTTAAACTTAACATTTTCACCTAATAATACCCACTAATAATATTTATGGGTTTAGTGAAATACGCGCTTAGTCGTGGAGTTGCGGAAACCAGCCCGATTTACATACTATACATACATAATATGATAGTGGTCGCAATCCTCAATTTAGGCACATTTAGTTTTGAAATTGTTCATTTTCTATCCACACTACAGCTATACCCTAACTCCCTTTAGGAGTTTGTAAGCAATCTAAGGTCGAGTTAATAATCCATAGTTTACTCAACCAATAGTTAAACTTGTGATATTTTTTTGTTAAAATACATATTTCAAGCAATTGTTAGTAAATAACTAATATTTATTTTTTTTGACCATTTTTCAAGCTAAATATTATTCGAGATTTACATTCTTGTTTAACGAAAATTTTCAAAAACTACGTAACTAGGCTAAAACTTACCTGGAAATACAGGAATAGGTATCCTTCCACTCGCAGTGAGTAGACCAAACTTGTCAGAGGTGACCTCAGTGTTCATGGGCGCTCCCTTGTCTTTCCAGTCGGGGATCAGCTCGTTCAAGGCTATCGGGTCCACGCAGGCTCCAGACAATATGTGTCCGCCTACTTCTGCAGCTTTCTCAAGCAAAGTCACCCTGACTTCCTGTAAATTGTTAAAAAAGATGTTTTGAATTGGTGGTGTTACCTTAGTCATAAAACTGATAATCTATTCAGATGCTGATATACTTAAGCCTTTATTCAAATTATGCTGTTTTTTGTTTACATTTTCTCTTAACCTATTTCTACATGGTTATCTGTTTGCCAGTTTGCAAAACTGATAAAGGATATTAGCTGCCCTATTTGCTTAACCAATAAAGGTAAAATAAAGTTTCATTTTATTCAGTAATTTAGAGGTTTATATGATCACATAGGCAAATACTTACAGCTCCCTTTTCCTCTGCGATCTGGCGAGCTCTGATGGCAGCGGCCATGCCCGCAGGCCCCCCTCCGATGATGAGGATGTCCGTCTCCTCCGCTACCCTTTCCATGCTGATGTCTAGACATAACAGGCAAGATAATTGACCCAATTAGAAAAGACAATTTTTTTTTTTTCATTTGGAAATATAATAAATAATGGTATGCAAAGCATGTTCTTTGAAGGGCCTTTGCAGACTTCAGCCCAATAAACAATGCTATAATAATTTTACGATTTAGGATATTCTGGCAAGAGATTTTCTGATGTATATTCCCATTTCCATTGCCATGGTTGTCAATACTACAATCATAGGCCTAATTCCTAACAAAAAACAATATTTAAGCATGATCTAAACTTGGTAGGTAGCTTTCTATTGCCAAAAGTCGGCAGGCAGCCTATCAATATGAACAAATTCTCTGCAATTCTTTGCATTATCAATGCCACTGCCAGATCATGGATGCCAGATAGATAGGTGGGCGATAAGATAGTAATTAATTTATTTCTAATATGCGTTGTTGTCATGTGGACTGTTAGTAAGGTAAAAGTAGGTACTTTATTGAATTATCTTTCAAAGGAATTGCGGGCGGAAAAAACAAAAGAGAAAACGGTTTATGGTGTTATTGATTTAAAACTATCTAATGATAAGAAATTATTAATCTACACTTCACATCTCATTTGTTTGTGTTTTTGAGACTCTTTTCTTTCATCATAATGATAAATTATTGCTATCAAGGTCTTACGATGACGTTAATTTTGTTGATTATTAAAACTGGAGGTTATCGCTTACCTTTCCATCGTGGGTCCTTATCTCTGGGGTGTATTGTGTAATGAGTCGTTATCTTTGGGTAAGCATCCGAATACAACCTCTTGGCAGCCTTAGTTAGCCTCCCCACTGAAAATTTTAAAGAGAAATTGATAAAAATTATACCAAAACAAACCAGAGTGAACTTTGAACTTTTATATTTAGCAGCTTCATTGCATAACATTGCACACCAAAGTCATTTAATAATGGTTTTTACTACCTGCTATCACAGAAATAATTGAATTAGGTGTTCTAATAACCACTAATTACTCCAAAATATTTAAAACCAACTCACGAACAGCTGATAGCAACGTCACTTAGAACAACTTTTTTAACTTAAAACTCTCAGTATCTAGCAATCTATAAATTCAAAGACGATTATTTAATTTCATTTAGTTCACAACTTATGACAGAAACATGGAGATTTTTATTTAAAAAGTATTTTATTTACCCTGACGAGACGAACTAACAAGTGCCGCCGCCATTTTTAAAAACAATCTGCGCTCCGATTCATAGAACAAAGTCCGACTTTTATGACATGCTTCGTAAAATTTATTTAGTTAACTAATTTTATAATATATATTTTTTAAATAGAGATCCTTTAAAAAAACATAATACGTGTAAATTAATCAATATTTTCATGTATCGATTCATACCATTAGTCCCAACAGTTTTTAAATAAAAATATTTGTAAGTGTCTCAGTGATGAACACGGAACGCATCGTTCGGCGAGGCGGTAATTTTGATTTTTATTGATGTTGATCGTGAGGCGGCCCAAAAACACATTTATTTAAAACTTCATGTTCAGTAGCGGTACATGATTGTGGTTAGTGTGGTATATTGTCAAAATTACGGTGTCTCTTCCACAAAAGCCAAGTAACTTAGCACTAAACTACAACTTTAATTTGCAAATAAGCATACAATGTACGAAAGATTTTCATAAAGTAATAAATAGACATAAACAGTGAAGTTGCCGTCCAAATTTTTGCGTAAGTATAGATATTTGTTTACCGTACAACAGTTAATTTTCATTTCACATTGGTGTGTTCAGAAGTAGTGACACCATCAGGTGACCAAGGACCAGTTAAATATACTAATTCCATCAATGGGCCAATCGATGCTGTTAGATAAAGCTAGATTTATTTAATTTGTTTTACATTATGTATTTTAAAATAGCTTTTTGCCGCGACTTTGTACGCGCATATCCCGTTTTGCCCGTTCCTGTAAGAATTTCGTAAAATCCTTTGTTAGGGCGCCTTCAAATTAGTCGCTAAGTGCTGCGCGGCAGCAGCGCGACAGCCGCGCTGCTGCATCCTCTGCTCGGCTTGTCTTTCAATCAGTCAGTCACCAGAAACGGAAGAATTTTATAAATACTGATTCGATTGATTGATTTCAGCGTTTTGTAAAAAAGTACTACGTCTTTTGACCCATGTAGTCCACAGTTCTTTTTAGATAATAAATCCTATAGCCTATTCTGAGCGTTTTTGACCAAGTTGTCGATCGATCGTCACCCACCTTCATCGCGGTCGACCTCGACGGCGACGGCCTCCCTCTGGTGTCCATTGAGAGCCCACGATCTGTGCAGCGTGGCCAGCCCCAACTTTTTTATTTAAATATCTCAAAAACACCTGAGGTTTTTTTCAGGAAATTTTCGAGCTTCATAAATGAAACCAGGTAATTCACCTGCCATAAACCTTGGAATTGGATCATACAGAAAACAGTACCTACACTGAATCGTCTCGGAACAAAACAACTATTTCTACTTTTAGAGTCGATAGTTAACTCTTTAGATTATTTGGGCCCAATTAAATCCCAAAATATAGGTGCACGTGTCATTTAGGGCTCTTGGCACAGCCAATAAAACAACGAAACCCCTTCAGAATTTTTTTATTAGAAAGCTTAGTAATAATAAGTTACATAGAAGCCGTACACAATACACATCACTTCGAGTGGAGTTACTTCACTGGCTTCATTTGCCACAGGCCGTCATTGAGATAGTGGCAGTTCTCTATGCCCACGCCTTTGTTCACTTTGGCTCTGAAACACAAGAAATATGCAGGTAAGTTAAAATTATGTATTTTTTAATAGAAGTTCTAATGGGGATGGTCCTTGGAGATGGGGACAGAAGTTTAGAGAGACTCTGAGAGTAATTTTAGGTTGTTTATAGCAGACGTGCAGAATTTATAGGCGGCAGCTTAGGGGCGTCCATATTTCTACTTCTTCAGTCTTTCTAAAGGACTTGTGAAGAATAAATGCTCTTAAGGTGAATGCGCCAGAGTTATTTTTATGTTTTTTGCAATTTACCGGTCAGTGTGAAGCTGTATGTGGACCAAATACGATTCGCGACCGTAACGCGTATTTATCTAAAGAATTATAACCATTTCAATCACCAATATAGCCCTCTAAGTTCATGAAGCTCGACAGAATGATTATTTCATGAAACATAAAAATATTTGAATTTCGCGGGCTACCCTGGAGCATCCACCTTAAGTCAAAGAACAAAGACAGATAGAGCGTTAGAAATGGTTAGAAAAGATAGCCCCTAGGCTCATTCAGTATCTTTTCACTGGCGCTGGGAAGATTACCAGAGGCACATCTAAATGGTTACACTTGGTTGCTTTCTAACGTCACAAACCAACAGATATGGTATATCAAGCAACAACAAAAACGAACACTACTGAACAAAGACCTTCCCGCGACACTTGCTCTTTTCGCCACAACTTCCAGCCTTAGGGTGCGTTTCCACCAGAGATGTGTGAGGACTAGCCATAACTGTTGGTCTGTCTAAGCTAAGATCAGTGTCCGTAGGAGCACAAAAATCTTGACTGAAAGACAATGTGGTGCAGCGCAGACGACACACTTTTTGTGCCATCGAATCAGTGGCGCACAAAATGTCTGCATGGCATGCAAAAAGTCCGTCGCGGATTGTACGGAGACTTAACGCACACGACGCACATCATTCTGTCGGCGGGTCCGTCCTGCATTAACGAGAGCAGATTGCATACTAAAAGCACAAAAGTGTGCGCCGTTTGCGTGCGCGTTGAAGCACACGTTCTATTTTTTTTCGCTTTTTCGCGCACCAAGGCCTCTAGTTTTGCGGGCAGCGGGGCGGCGGCAGCGGCAGGATCTAATGTGTAAAATGAAATGGACCGGCCCTCAAAAATATAGCGGCGCAGCAGCGGCGCGAGGGCGGACAACGAGCGGTGCACTCCAGTCAAGCGGTGACCGCCCGCGCTAGACGCGCGGGCGGTCACCGCTGCAGTGTTGTGCAATTTATTTTCTTCTTTTGCCCACAGTAAACCCAGCGTTAGAAATAAATTTAAATCACAGTCTACTTTGTCGTTGCCCGCCCCGCTCCCGTGCCGCCGGCGCCGCCGCCGCCCCTCTGCACGCAAAACTCGAGGTAGAAGCCTTATAGGCGGTGGGGCGCGGCGCGATCTGCCAGAATGACATAGATTTTTTGTGCGCCCGACTTTTTGCGCGTCGTATGCGTTACTGCATATAATTGCTTAGGTTCTATTTTGACAGACTAAAAAGTGCCACACGGATAGTCTGTCGTCTGCGCTGCACCTTGGGGTTTCTAGGATTTACACGACAATTTGGAGCCACAGGCGAGAGGTCCTCTTCATTGAAAAAGTGCCAAAAGTGTACATGGCGTTGATGTCAATAACAAATGTCAGAAAATATTTGCGTTTTGACAAGTGCCTGGACCTGACACCTCTGTGCATCCACCTAGTGCTTTTCATTTCAGGAAACGCATTGTTTGTTACCTATCTCTGATAGTGTCACTTTATCTGAACCCTCTAGAATCTACAAAATAGATAATTACATGTCATCAGTCGACAGCGCAGTACAGCCAACTGCCAAAGCATGTTCCTTTCCTTCAGCCATGACAGCAACCACCTGTCCCTTGTCAACGCCGCTCATCCGCGCCCCCGGTGACGTCAGACCTGGGCACATGATGTTGGCACCACTGAGCACGAAGCGGATGGCGCCCTTGTCTACCTGTTGCATTGGCAGGAAGAACGGATCTGGAAGAATAGAGAGGCATTGTAAGTTGGTTTAATGACGATAATTCTTTCCTTTAAAGTATGGAAGAGCGAAGTCTCCTTAAGGTGAATACAGACATTTCGAGGCATGCGCCGCGCACGCCTTGCACCGCACACGTTTCGATGTAAATTTGCCTGGGTTGCCTCATCACGAATATGAACGTCCACAGATTGCGAAGCATGCGCTGAGCGCCCGTGCGCTGCGCATGCCTCGCAATGTCTATATCCACCTCAACACTGACTTTGTTTTTGCCAATCAATATACAACTAAGTTACGATCTGACAGTTTCTCTATACATATAAAATAGCTGCATCCCGTTGGAAGCTGACCCCGAAATAGTTGGGAAAAGTTTAGGCAGACCCTTACTCTAAATTATCTGGCGGTCGGGTCAGTGCCTCTGCTAAGTTCCTTACATCTCTCAATCAGCCTGTGTCTCTGTAGATCAGCATTGTTTCAGCCGGACATATGCAACGCCCAAGCTTATTTCTGATCCTCTCATCATAAGCTATAAAGGCATTACTTACACTTGTGCAGGAGCTTGAGTGTGGGCATCCAAGGTCCTTCGCGTTGTCGGAAGAACAGCAACTCTCCCGCGCTGTTCACCATTATCTCAATGTGGTCGTGGCTGAAAAACATAATGCACAAAATCAGAACAGTCTTTAAACACAAAAGTGTTTGTGTTATTCAAAAAGTCCTTATTCCGATCGTCATGTTAAGAATGAATTTAGATTAATTCATAAGCGTGAAACAGCTTTATTTTATACTAGCACTTCGCCCGCGACTTCATTCACGCGGTTTTAATATTGCAAGTTTTCGTAGGGATACCCAATTTTATTCTAGTAATAAATATGCCTATGTTACTCAGGGATACTGCAGCATTCTAATGGTGCAAGAGTTTTTTAAATAGATCCAGTAGTTTTTGAGTTAAATCGTAACAAACAAAAAAAAACAAATCTTTCCTCTTTATAATATTAGTTTAGACATACCATTTGACAATCCTAAATGTGTCCTTCTTCGGGAGAACCTGGTCGATGTAGTTCTCCAAGTGAGGGTACAGCTCCAGCAGTCGAGCCCTGATTCCCTTCTGCACCGAGGACTTGAGCTGCTGCACGCCCGAGATGCTTTCCTTCTCATCGAATCTGGAAAGAGGTAGAAAGAAGATTTAGAAATTGAAGAACATGATAAGAACAGCACGAATCATCGGACAGAAAGAGGGAGAGACGTACGGCATTCTGCAGGCCAGGTCACTTTATGGGCACATTTAATAGAATACAGAAGAAAAAATGAATGTGTGGCACCGATGACGGAAAACTTGAAAGGGAACCGCTTGTCTTGGTATGGTCATGTGAAGAGGAGGGATGAAACGCAAGTAACTAAAAGACTTATGAATATAAATGTGGACGGATGGAGAGGGAGAAGAGAGCCAAAGAAGAGATGGATGGATTGTGTGACGAGTGAAATGAAAGAAAAGGGAGTTAGTGATAGCTTGACAGCTGACAAGACAGAATGGAAGAAAAAATGTGTTGCGCTGACCCCAAATCAGGCAGGAAGATGATGAGAAGAAATAACGAACCTGGAAAAATGGTAGATAGTTTTATTTTTATTTCTGATGGACTTTTTTATTTGCTCTTGACTCTAGTCTAGGTCAGAGATGACAGAGACAAAGTCTACGATGGAGTGAACTTACTAGAAGGAGCCTGTTCACTCCAACTTTGAAGAAATTAGGGCCGCCTTCAAATTAGTCACTAAATGCCGCGCGGTAGCAGCGGGGTTGTAAAATATAGAAACTGAAAAATATGACAAGGACAAGGACACTGAGGAGCTCGTGGCTTAAGAATACCAGTCGCACGGAACGATATTTAAGGTTAAGCAACGCTTGCCAAGATTTATCTGTGGATGGGTCTTAACATACTTACCGAGTTTCCTCCGTGCCTCGGAAAGAACGTTAAGCCGTTGCCGTCCTGGCTGTCATTTGTAGATCTTTAGCAGTCGTTACGGACTGTCAGAAGCCAGTAAATCTGACACCAGTCGTGCCAAGAACTGCCGTATTACCCAGTTAATCGGTTGTGGAGGTCTGCTAGGCAGCCGCTCTACGTAAAATACTGGTATTCAGCTAAATCCGGTTTGAATGGGAGCCGACCCCAATATATTTGGGAAAAGGCTAGGCAAATGATGATGATGATGATGATGACAAGGACAAGGACAGGATGTAAAAATTGGAGAGAAAGGGATCAATACCAAAAAGGTTTAGTTATGAGAAGCGTCTACGTTCTGTTCGTTTACCCACTAACTTGGTTGAAAGGTTGCGGAATTTGTTCGAAAGATTTACCGCGACCCTGGAACACAAGGCATTAGGAGGAACACGGATGGGTTTAAGTCTGACACTTCCTTCTGCGCCGCCCAGAGCGGGAGGAGTCATTTGATGATTTCCCATCCATAGAAAAAACTTAGTTGAGGTCAGGTAAGCACTAGTTCCATGTAAAATTCTGATATTCCGCTGAATCTGATTAGACTGGTATTCACCCCAAGAATAAGAACCAACGTACCTACTTAGTTGGGAAAAGGCTAGCTAGACGAATGAAGATGGATTGCTCCGTGGTCGAGTGGTTTAGGCGTTTGCCTTGTGACCCGGTGGGTGGTCGTGGGTTCGATTCCCACGGGAAGCATACTTTGTAAAGTTGTTTCCAGTTTGGCTACGACATTGTAGGCTTGAATCACCTGATTGTCTGATAAAAAGATGATTCCGTGCCTCGGAAGGCACGTATAAGCCGGTGGTCCCGGCCGCGAAATGGCGGTCGTCAAATAAACCATGTCAGAGGCCCTTGAGGCGGTTTAGAAACTTTTAACACTCGGGTGTGTGGGGTCGTTAGACCTTACTGCCCACACGATATGAAGATGATAATATACAGAAGACAGAATTAATCGTTATTCTATTGTGTATGGTCAATGTAGGTAGGTATGATAAGGTATGTAATTTATATATATTATCTCCTATTACAAAGTCCATTTAGCAACGCAATAATTGAGCCTAATACCTATATACTCAGTTCTTTCTGCGAGGCATTGTACTACTTGTTCGTTTGCAATATAGTCTACAATGGTTTACATGACTCCGATTAATGATAATAATTAACTACGGAACACGAATCGTTATTACTGTAGTACATGCAAAGAAAGGCTATACTAGGTTTTAAGAATATGGAACATGAATGTAACGGTCAGTCAACAGCTTTTATGACTTTTAAAAGATGATATTAAACAGGATTTTTTATTAAACAGACAATTTAAGTCTTAAACCGATAATGGAATTGACATAATAATCGATTGTCCTTTTTGGCGGCCACCTTTTTAAATATTTACTTGAAACTACTTATTTAAAACATAGTTCTCGATATGATATGGTAGCTCTTATATTGGCAACATGGCTCACTGGTCCCTTGCTTGGGAAAACTTACAGAATACCGAGCACAGTTTTTTATGGAATTTTAAAGTCAATTTTTTTTTGGACAAGCCCGCCACACTTTCCCAACCAGTGCGCCAACAGTGGCGATCCCAGAAAAACGCCGAGCCAATGAAGCCCGACGACATCTAGACTGTCTTGGATCCCGCAACGAAATTAATTAGAAAAGTACAGCGGAGGAGTAGGAAAAAAGAAAAATAATTTCCACTTCCCTCCTTATCAAGCAGATAGATTCAAATTTTAAAGTCAGGTGTCCCAAGCCAAACTTCTTCCTGCTGATTACCTAAATCAGCAGGTAGGACCTGTCCTGACGTAAACTAGGCGCAAGTCTTAGTACCATTTATGTGTCTAAGTAACGAAAAAAAAGCGGGAAATACATTTTTAAATAAAACAAAAAAAATAGTCCTAAAAGTTGAACCATCAAGATCGATATCCTCTATAATTGGCCATTTTCATGCATGACAAATCCGTTGGCTAATGCGGCCCTCATATTTTTTATTATATTTTCGCAATAAACTCCCTCTGGCGCCTGCACTATTAAGTATGTGAGTTTATAATGACGAAGAGTCCCAAGGGCCATGTCTAACCAGGCAGTTCTTGGTTCAAATTGTCACGATTATGCATGGCGTTCTGAAGTCCGCCAGTAGCAGACAGTTTCGTTAGCGTCGCAAGTTACATTACTGGGTCAATGCACTGGCCCAGTTTGGACATAACAGCTACCGCTTTCTTAGCTAACATGAACACGTGAGGGCAAAGTCCTACACTTCGCCATGTGATCATTTTATGAACGTAGTAAAAGTAGAGTTAATGACCCAGGGGTGATTTGGGTAAAAAGCTGAAAAGTATTAAAGAAAATACCTACTCGAGAAAGAATAAAAAGAAAAATAATAAAGACAGGAAGAGGACTCATCCTTGTTTTCGCAAACTTTGTGAAAACAAGGATGATTAATTAAAGCTACAACATAAAAATATCACAGAATCGATAATACCTACAAGAAAGAAATATGCAAATATGCACGAGGCTTAAACCAGGATGTAACATTAAATGCAAATCTTAAAAAAACCTTTTTTTTTAAGTTTTTATTCAAATGATCATAAAAGCTTGTCGTGAGGTTTGCGTAAGTACCTATAAATAAATTAAATACTACCTATAAGTATTTAATTAATCGCGACAATTATTTTATGATCATATAAATTGTGTATAATGAGTTAATAGTTAAAATTTGAAAGGAAAATTTTATTTTCTTCTTTTTAGACCATTTAAATAAAAGGTTTTTGCTTTTAATTTATTTTTTACTTTTTATTTATCGCTGGCTAGGTTTCTGAGTCTGTTCTATTCCGCCATCTTGGATGTTCCACAATATTGGATTTAGAATGACGTCACATTATTTTTCGAGTTACTCTCAATAAGCCCTTTCATTTGATAGCCATATTGTAGAAATACATTCAAAATAACTATTCCGCCATCTTGGATGGTCCGCCATATTGGATTAAAAATGACGTCACATAGCTTATCAGGTATTGTCATCCAAAGTAAACGTGTATACAAAATTTCAGCTCAATGGGTTGTTATCTACTTCAAATTAGAGTAGCAAGATTCCACCCGAACAAACGTACGTACATACATACATTGCAAGTTAAATAAAAGATTTTAAAAAAGGGGTACAATCGGCACAGAGGGCGTAGTCCAGGTTTCCATATGTTTTGACTGGCTGTAATAGCTACGGCCTCCAAAAGCCTAGCTATACCTATACAACCACGTGCCAATTGCAACTTGCCCACGGACCACGTGCTAATTGGCATTTAGCATTCTGCTGCAACATCATCGTTTCGAAAATATTATATCATTCGCAAATAAAACAACAGAATATTAAAATGATGTCGAATCTAAAACAAAAAACCGAAGAAGAAGAAGTATACCTAAACTTAAACAAGGAAGAACTTACGTAACATCACAATCACAGGACTGAGCTTTATCAGAAAACATGTTTAGGTTAAAAATTATCATCGAATATTACGAAAATATCAGTTGTTTAACATACATGTGTTTATTATGCTATGTAAAGTAGGGTATCAATTTACGATAAATAATGACATTGATCTATCTTCATAGACGGTTTCCCTTTATATTATTACCTACTAGTTGATCCGCGCAACTTCGTCTGCGTCACAATTTTCATCACTGCTCCGCTCCTATTGGTCTTAACGTGATGAACTGATGATATATAGCCTATAGCCTTCCTCGATAAATGGGCTATCTAACACAGAAATAATTTTTCAAATTGGACCAGCAGTTCCTGAGATTAGCGCGTTCAAGTAAACAAACAAACAAACTCTTCAGCTTTATATATTAATATATAGATGTGTAACTACTAGCTAGGTAATGGTAAAGCCAAAGGCGGAAAAAGACGATAGAGGTCTTTAAAAAACCCCCTACCTGTGGCAACCTATAACGATCTGATTTCAAGTGTCTCAAGTTTCCGAATTCACGTTTCTTTATCATTCTTTTAGGATATTTTTTATTCCATGAGAAAACCGTCTTGGTGACCTCATTCGTTAGTAGGATAGGTTTGGGCCACCGAAATGTAAAAATTAAAAGTAAAAATCTTAAAAAAAGCTTATATTTAAATGCTCTAAAAAGAAGAAAAAAAAATTTTACCTTTAAAATTGATCGTAAAAAATAGAAAGAATGAAAAATACCAAATTAATATAAGAAATTAATATGAGAATGTCAAAATATATAATGTTTAGGGCGTACTGCCAAGCATTTTACACATGCAGTTTGTGGACAACAATGCTTTTAGGATGCTGTTGTCGCTGTCACGTTTTTGCAGCGCGTCAAAAATGTTCCCAGCATCGCGTACTGACGACTTTTTTGCAATCATGCGTAAAAGATCATTGCTACGTCGGGTGCGGGACAGCGACAAGTCTCCTCAGTATTGTTGCTAGCAAGACTGAGGGCCACTTGATGGGGCACCTGTGCGCTTTACATGTCGTGTCGTTGCCAAGTGCGGCCAGACTACGGTACTTGACTAGTTTTGTGTTGTTTGTATTGTGTCTTTACCTATGTCTAAGTCAGTGTTTATTATACTAACATAGTTTAAGCGTTTACAAACAAACCCTACGGGATATTAATTGTCCTGATTTAAATATCAATAAATAAAATACTGGTATTCAGCTAAATCCGGTTTGACTGGAAGCCGACCCCAATATAGTTAGGAAAAGGCTAGGCAGATGATAAATAAAAGCTTTTCGCGAGGATTGATTAATTAAATAGTTATAGGTGTACTATTGTACTATTTTATGACCAATTTGAAAAGGATTTTTTTTACTAAATTTGTACTAGTACTACTAGTATTCCGTATTCGGGGAGTTTTGAAAAAATAAGTAAAGGCGGCGGCCAACTTGGACAGATTTTCATCAAACATAGCTAAGAATACTCCCGAGTCCCGACAAAGGTACTAGTGAGAAGTCTCTAATTCACATTTCAAACAAATAAAAAACAAATCAATATCGGTTCATCCGTTCGGGAGCTACGATGCCAAAGACAGACACACACAAGGAGTCACGTCAAACTTATAACACCCCGTCGTTTTTACATTGGGGTTTAAAAACGAAAGTAGGAAAAATCCACTTTCTCATAACAGCAATAAGAAAAGTTGTTGCATACGTTTAAAATATTTCTATAGCCTATAAGCTACTTAACGACAGATAATATTGCAATAGTTTTTGCAACGCCATAAGAACGAATCGAACAATAAAATCTATTGACATGGAACATTAAACGCAATCTGATATCTAACCACGTTAACATAACATGACTATTGCATTCCCTGAAGTGAAAGGCTGAGGAGTCAACACATTTCACCAGTCATGACCCAGATGTATTGGCTGTATAGGGAACGTTCTAGGCGAAGACTGTGCCATGTGACCATCTAGTGTTAAGAATTCGGAACTTATTCCTTATAAAAACTTGAATTAGACGCAACTGTGCTAAAACCCTAAACCTAATGCTGCCACCTAAAGCTCCTACACATAGATATAGCTCCTACACGGTACCTTTTAGGGAAACATTCACATAGTACACTGTGCCATCTAGTGTTGAGAATTCGGAACATTTTCCTTATAAAAACTTGAATTAGACGCAACTGTGCTAAAACCCTAAACCTAATGCTGCCACCTAAAGCTCCTACACATAGATATAGCTCCTACACGGTACCTTTTAGGGAAACATTCACATAGTAGGTATACTGTGCCATCTAGTGTTGAGAATTCGGAACATTTTCCTTATAAAAACTTGAATTAGACACAACTGTGCTAAAACTCTAAACCTAATGCTGCCACCTAAAGCTCCTACACATAGATATAGCTCCTACACGGTACCTTTTAGGGAAACATTCACATAGTACACTGTGCCATCTAGTGTTGAGAATTCGGAACATTTTCCTTATAAAAACTTGAATTAGACGCAACTGTGCTAAAACCCTAAACCTAATGCTGCCACCTAAAGCTCCTACACATAGATATAACTCCTACACGGTACCTTTTAGGGAAATATTCACATAGTAGGTACACTGTGCCATCTAGTGTTAAGAATTCGGAACTTATTCCTTATAAAAACTTGAATTAGACGCAACTGTGCTACAACCCTAAAACTAATGCTGCCACCTAAAGCTCCTACACATAGATATAGCTCCTACACGGTACCTTTTAGGGAAACATTCACATAGTACACTGTGCCATCTAGTGTTGAGAATTTGGAACATTTTCCTTATAAAAACTTGAATTAGACGCAACTGTGCTAAAACCCTAAACCTAATGCTGCCACCTAAAGCTCCTTACACATAGATATAGCTCCTACACGGTACCTTTTAGGAAAACATTCACATAGTACACTGTGCCATCTAGTGTTGAAAATTCGGAACATTTTCCTTAGGTATATAAAAAAATGAATTTGACGCAACTGTGCTGCCATTACAACCAATCTTTTTTGTAATTATTTGAAATGAATCCCTGAGAAACCAAATAACGTATTTTCGCGTACCTTATTGTTCTCATAAAGTACCTATAGAGTACAATTACCGAAATAACGTACCATACTTTATAATAAAGTGCGGGTGGCAACCCTAGCTGCCACCTATAGTTTCTGGCTTTCTGCACGCTCCATAAACGTTTTTAAATACTAGTGATAGACTCGCGTTTGACCGCATTAACAGGTGGAAAGCAATAATGTGGTCGAGGATGTAGCCCGCTTGCCTAGAAGTCACCAGCCGGTCTATTCCAGGGATGTTACGGAGCTTCGACTCCGACTCCGATATGTCGGATCTTCCGATTGATCCTTGTTTATTATATCTATGGATTGATCTTACACCTCCGGTTCCGACTTCGGTTCCGATACTTTTAAATCAAAGGTTTAATAAATATAATTAGCTACTGATGGAGTCAATTTGATTTAATTACCTAACTGTTATAAAAATGTGGTTACTTTTTTTTGGTGGTGAAACCTATTTCATATAGGTATTTTATTTTATAAATGAAATTAAAGAGGCTGACTGATTAATATTTTATACTATTTTATTATATTGCCTGCCCTTTACACATCTTTCTTATGTCACCATCTCCGATTCCGCCTCCGACTCCAATTCCGACTCCGAAAAGCCAAATTTAAAAACTCCGACTCCGACTTAGGTTCCGATAATAACACCTCCTTAACATCCCTATTTTTTTTAACGGGGGAAATCCTCATGGATGTCCTCCACCCTGGGGCGGGCGGAGGGGTCTGTCAGACTCTTACTGACTAAAACCACCCCGGTGTTCCATCTCTTACCAACGCCGGGGATCGCGAGAACTTAATTGGCTTTCCGCGATCCCCGACTGGTGCCGGCCCGCCCCTGCGGGGAGTGAGGTGTTTGACTCCCCCTGCGACGTCAAAGAGCGCACGGGAATACTACGCGCTGCCACCTCGGGTCCGTATGAATGGGGGGCGACGGCCATCCACAGGACCGCCGCCCCTGGCCCAGTTAGGGGGGCCGGAAGAGGGCAGCGTATGTCTTCCTCCGACGCCCGGTGCACCTGCTGCGGGCCTGGAGAGAGGTCGAAATCTCCCTTTCCGCAGCCTCCTTCTGCGCGATGACTATTTCGCTGAAGAAAACCACTGCGTCCCAGGACTCCTCGCCGTCGACCATAGCACGTACTACGGTCGGCAGCGAGAGATCACTGCCTACCACAGATATGAGGGCACGGCGCGGCTCCTCCCAAGCGGCACACTCTGCCAGCGTATGCCGCGCCGTATCCTCCCGACAGTCGACGCAGTGGTGACACCGAGCGTCCGGCTCCCTGCCTATGCGACACAGGATCTTCCCGAAGCAGCCATGCCCCGAGAGGACCTGCGTCACCCGAAACGACAAGGAACCGTGCCTTCTCCCGAGCCACAGGTCGAGCACTGGCCGGATGGCCTCAATAGTGCCGAGGCCGGCGGAAGGGCGTGAGAGCCTGTCCCGCCATTCCGCCACCAGGACCTCGCGCAGCTGCGACTGACGCAGCTCAATGTGCCGCTGCATCAGTCGCTCACCGCGCGCCCGCGCGTCCCCACGCCACCGGTGCAGTGACGCTAGGGCTTTCACGCCTCCAGGTCCCAGGGCGGAGATCCGGCTAGTACGCAAGCCGCCTCGTAAGAGATCGTGCGATAACCCCTGATGACTCTGACGGCCATCACCCTCTGCGGCTTCCGCAGAACAGTGATGGTGCTGGCCGTCAGGTCAGCCGCCCAGTCGGGGCCCCATACAGGGCCATCGATCGCACGATCCCCACGTACTACCGCCTGCAGGCTCCTTAACATCCCTAGTCTATTCTATCAACAGCTCACCGTGTAAACTGCCTCCGTGGTCGAGTGGTTTAGGCATTTGCCTTGTGACCCGGTGGTTGTGGGTTCGATTCCCACGGGAAGCATACTTTGTAAAGTTGTATCCAGTTTGGCTACAACATTGCAGGCATGAATCACCTGATTGTCTGATAAAAAGATGATTCCGCTTTGGAAGGCACGAATAAGCCGGTGGTCCCGGCCGCAAATGACGGTCGTCATATAAACCATGTCAGAGGCCCTTGAGCCTCGTTTAGAAACTCTGACACTAGGGTGTGTGGGGTCGTTAGACCTTACTGCCCACGCGATAAGAATAAGAAACCGTGTAAACTTTGGTGGAGTGAGCAGGAAGTGAACCTCACGTTCACTTCACTTCACGTAAACTTACTCGGTGAGTCCGTGAGTGGTTTACAGAACTGCACTGCTATTCAAACTTGAACAAAATACGGGCGCGAATCTATTGATGAACAATACGGACGCGACACGTTTCGATCTATCACAGTAATGGTGCCGTTATACGTCTAAAGTAGGTGATAGACGGACGACTCGTACGAGCAAGTACGCGTACTTATGGCGTCTATCGCCCACTTTAGGTACATTACGTTCATAAGCACATAGATGAAGTATAGTAGCTAACTCAAAGTGCATAGGTACTCGTACTAGGAAATCTATCTTCAATAGGGAATATGCATGTGATTTTTTAATTTGCAAAATGAAATACTTATTAGCTCTAGTAAACAATTATGAAATTATTTTTTAAATACCTTCATCAGCGCTGAATTTATAAAGCTTCAAAGATTACAATTAAAAAGAGAAGTCCGATGTAAACGTTGACGTCATCGTCTATGACGCCTATACAGCTGCCATAGAAAACAGCGTTTTCGCGAGAGGGACAGATATATTTGTTTAAAAGAATTAAGTATACCTCCTTCGTTTTTCGAGTCATTTTTCATTTTCACTGTTAGTATTAAATTTTTGAGGAGCTCGTGGCTAAAGAATAACAGCCGCACGGGTCGATCTTCAAGGTTAAGCAACGCTTGCCAAGGTTGGTCTGTGGATGGGTGACCATCTTAACATACCGAGTTTCCTCCGTGCCTCGGAAAGCACGTTAAGCCGTTGGTCCCGGCTGTCATTTCTGGAACTTTGGCAGTCGTTACGGACTGTCAGAAGCCAGTAAATCTGACTCCAGTCTTGCCAAGAAATACCTTGTTACCCAATTTAATGGGTTGTGGAGGTCTGGTAGGCAGCCGCTTCACGTAAAATTCTGGTATTCAGCTGAATCCGGTTTGACTGGAAGCCGACCCCAATATAGTTGGGAAAAGGCTAGGCAGATGATGACTGTTAGTATTAAATTTTTGTTTATTTTGATAAACTGTATAGATGATAAATATGTATTTCATGCATGTTCCCTATTGGCTGTGGTAAATCCAAAAGGGTCCTAAAACGTTTATTCTTGACAGTTCACCGAACCTTCAGCGTAGCATGCATTCTTTAAAAGGTTTATCTTTGAAAAAACAATTACTGAACGGTTTCCAATTCCTATGGGTTCTCTAATCCTCTTAAGAGCACGTACTCATTTTTTAATTCAGTAGATTTCCTTAATCTTATATGTTTATAGGTTTACTATCTAAACCAGTAAAATAAATTGTAATCAATTTAAATCGAATGATGAAGCATACCTACGCTTCATCATTCGATTGTATTAATTTACGACGAGTATCTACTCGTAACATTTTAAAGAACTTGTTACAGTCTCAGCTTCTCAAGTGACCCAAAACAAAACTGATCAAAGACACTTCGGAGAAAACCCAGTTATCTTCCCGACTACGGTCCGTAGACGCTGTAAGTTCTACGAGTCAAGGTTTTTGGCACAAATATTGCTTTGGTCTTTAGCACGCTGTTATTTGGAGGTGAAATCCTTGAATTGCCTTGAAGATTATAATGAACAGTCGTGCGATTAAAAATAAATCAATTAGGTATCAAGATTGCTTGTAGGACTAGACTAGACAAGTAGACATCTTGATTGGCGATCGAAATTCGAAATTGCAGTTAGAGATTCGTGGTGAAGTGAGCACAAAGTCAGCTGTCGTACCAATTGATGTAAAGGATTGATAGTTCACTTCAAGCTCACCTCACCTGAGTAATTTTATCGGTGATATTTTTACAGGATAGCACCACAGAATACCTGCGGCTTTCATTATCTAGGTATCCCCAATCTTCTGCAATATTAAGCAAAACCAAATGTTCGAAAGTCTTTCTCAATTTACAAAGCATTTGTTCTGCAAATCGAGAAAAAAAATTGCACGATCTAGATTGTAAATTACTTTCACAAAACCGTTCATGGATATGCAAGAACGCGTCATTCCGAGACAGTCTCAGGTATGTAATTTCACCTTTCTGTGAACACACACCTGCCGTGTGTAGGAAAATATCGTTTTTGCTTTAAGAAAATGAAGAAAATATTGATTTCACTTCCCAGTATTCGCCATATCGTAGAAAGCCATCTGCCTAGCCTTTGCCCAAGTATGTTTCGTTTTTTGTTCGGAACCCTAAAAACATCATCATCATATCAGCCGAAAGACGTCCACTACTGCAAAAAGGCCACCCTCAAATGTCGTCACAACGACCGTGCTGTGCGTCTCGCATCCATCGGCTACCCGCTATCGTTCGTGGGAGGCCTTCCAACGCTGCGTCTTCTCTTGCGGATATCATCATTCCTGATTCGATCACGCAAGGAGGATGCTTGATATTCAAACATTTCCCATGAAATGAAAAACATAGGTGCACAAATCCCATGTTCAGAATTTCAAAGCACACAGCGTAAATTGAATAAATATTTGTCTCAATTCGCTTTCGCACTCCAAAGAATAGGTTACCTCAATTGTATGGTTGTTGATCTCCAGTCATGAACTTTCGCCCCTAGTATAGACAAGGGCATTCTTGTTTTTCAGGTCTTTGGTAAACAAGAGAGGTCACCCATTCCATGGACTAGAAACGCCATCATAAACCTACAATAGCGGTTGACATTTATCGCTTATGTATGGCATTAGCAGGTGTTTGTGCAGCCATAGAGGGGCAGAACGGTCAAGGAACTCAGGTGTGGCGCGGAATAAACTTTGATACAAAGGGCGAGTTTTCATCCTTAGTTAACTCTGATAATGGTTAAATATGTTTTAAAAATTTCGTTAAAATGAGTTTTCGATCAATTGTTAACTATTATGCAATGATTTGGTAAAAAAAAACTCGCCCTTAGGAATAGTAGTTTAGGGTTGCAGAATTTGTTCGAAAAGGTCACCGTATCCTGAAGTGGAGCGCAAAGGGCAGTAAGAGGAACACGGATGGGTTTTAGTCAGTGAAAGTCTGACACTCCCTTACGCTCTGCCCAGAGCGGAAGGAGTCATTTGATGATTTATTACATCCTTAAAAAAAAGAATAGGTAGTATACAGTTCAACAACTGTGTACCAGGTTATCTATGTAGGTAATCGAATCAATACTTTTAACGAAACAGCTAAATCGTTTAGCGTTATTGTTCCTTTCTGTAACGGTCACGCGATGTAATAGTCTGAAAGTCTAGAATTCTAGATAGACTAGGTCAGACATGACCTAAATGACGTAAGTAGATGAACGCCCTCCCAAACGAACAAAACGTTTTGAGAATATTTTCATTGTGCGTAGTTACCTACAGCTATAAGGAGTGGAATCCCTTGCCGGAACCTGATAGCTAAAATACAACCTGGGAGTCTTCAAGTCAAGAGTGAATAGAGTACTTCTAGGCAAGTGTGCTCCATCGCCAACCACATCATCGCTTTCCATCTGGTGAGATCGTGGTCAAACGTTTGCCTAACAATACCTACTTAACTATAAGACCAAGTAGACCAATTTAGGCTGAGTGCCAGCACTTTTTGAACGTCAACGTTTACAAAAAGACAGTCCCCAAATACGCCCCGCCCGTCACCACTTCCTAGAGCCGTGTACGCACAAACGTACAAAAACATGGTGAACACAAACATCGAACACTTTGTTCACACGTGCGTCCGTCCCACTAACGAACATCAAACACTGTTCGTCAAGATGTTCGTGGCGATCGATGTTCGTGTTCACCATGTTTTCTTCGCTCGTGCGTACATGGCTTAGTGTTTTAGCTGGGAAGAAGAAGCGCAAAAAACTCCCCAGCAACACATCTGTCTGTTGAGTTGAGATGAGCAGGTACTCGTACTTATACTTCCAAATCATGAGCAGACAGGAGTTTAATGCCCGATTGATCCCCTTATAGTACCTACGGCTACTTAGGTAATATACCGATGATGTAATGTTATCATAACACCATTACATCTACCTAAGTTTTAATTAGCAAGTTCACTTGATTTTCCATTATTAATCTAAAGGAAAACGTAATAACGTGAATATTTGACCCGATTGTTGAATGAGCACTAGTTAGATATTTCCTTAAATAAATACGCAGTTTGTTCAGTAGTCTTGGGACTATGTACTATATAGTGGCCCTGTTTACAGAGACATTAAATGGCAGCATTTCGGAAGGTCAATCGCAGTGGCGTAGCTAATAGTCTCAAATGAGCAAACATTTTTGGGGTGCCCGTTTTTAGAGGTTTTGTTTTTTTTCCAAATGTGAATGTTCCTAAGTTACCCTAGGCTGATAAAATGAGGGAGGAGCCGCGCTGTGCCCTCATCTCTGTGGTTGGCAGTGATCTCTCGCTGCCGGCCGTAGTTCGTGCTATGGTCGACGGCGAGGAGTCCTGGGACCCTGGGACGCGGTAGTCTCCTTCTGCGAAATAGTTATCGCGCAGAAGGAGGCTGCGGAAAGGGAGAGGGCGATTTCGACCTCTCTCTCGACCCGCAATGACTTTTTCATGAAATAAACATTCAATAAAATGAACTTAGAGGGTTATATTGGTGATTAAAATGGTTATAATTCTTTAGATAAATACGCGTTACGGCCGTGCATCGTATTTTGTTCAACATACAGCTTCACCAGCGTTGCCAGACGTCCCGATTTTGGCGACGTTGCGTTGCGTAATTTTATAATGAATAAAAGTGTTTTGACTTTTGCTTTTACTTATTTTTTTGTTTATTCAGAAGACGAAGAAGACTCAACTATAACGGACTAATTAGATTTTTTTAGTAAAATACCCCATTATGTACCTTCCGAAAATAAATGGTTTCAACCACAGAAATATCTATGGTTTCAACTTTTCAGGCAATGATTAAATTCAAGCGACTAGGCGCTATAAACGACGTAGAAGTTGGTTAACAGGTGTTCTGCTTCATTTGGTTAGCGTTAACTTGTGGTGACCTATATGACCGCAAACTATGAATGTTGCTTATAAAAACTATAAAATTATACTGTCTGCCGAAAGCCAGACTCAGACTTGCATTCGTTTCATTTCCAACCTTATAGGGAGCGTGCAGAAACTATAGGTGGCAGCACAGAAATGTAACTGTCAAGTATGTTTCAAGTATAAAGTTCGAAATAGCAACGCTATATGGCACAGTCTTCTTCGCGCACGTTCCCCTAAATTGAGCGTGCAGGAACCACAGGTGGCAGCACAGAAGCGTCAATGTCAAGTATTTTGACCCTTAAAACTTCGAATATGCGACACTAGATGGCATAGTCAACGCCGTGCACGGTCCCTATATACTACGGAATAAAGGTCTTGCAGAATTAAAAATGGACAACACGGTAGTAGGTTTTATATTTGCAATTTGCGTCGGTCGATATTCCTTGCAATTTTTATGTATGATTATGGTAATTACCTATTCGCTGCAAGCATACCTACTTATTGCCTTACCGAACAAGGGTTGTCAGTTTTGCCATTGGCGGTGACATAAACTTTCTAGATAGAAAACTTAAAATTAAGTACTCTCACTGTCCCTCTAAAACTCTTTCTATTAGAAACAGTTAAACATTTTAAGCCTACGTAACTTCCCCGCTTGCTAAGTTTAATTAAAATCGTTTGACTCATTTCCAAGAATAGGTAATTGAAACTTATTATGAATTCGCTTTTAATTCTGATAATTTAATCACATAACACCAAATAATCAGAAACTCTTTACCTGTGGCCACGGTCAAAGGCTTCAAGATAGCAAAATGCTCTGTATAAAATAAAAGGGCTATCGTAAATAACCCCACACAAATCTTAATTTCTTGTCTTATCTTATGACTTTTTGCTTAAAAAGCTCACGCGACAACCCTAAGCTACGACGCGGTCGCTACGATACCACGTGAAACCTTTATACAGAAAGCCCACTTCGGACAAAACGGACTATAACAGCATAAAAGTGAATCGAAAAAAAGTTGCCATGTACTGGTTACTGCTTGGGATGCTTTAACGGGACAGTCATCGGATAACACACATGCTTAGGCCCACGTGGGCACATAAAGAACGTTAGATAGAAGGAACTGGAAAGAGGATAAGCGGACGACCTTTGCTCATCAGAGGGACAACGTAAGTTGTAAAAAATATGTACGAGTATACCAGTTAATAGACCGATATGAATCTAGTCAGACATCAATTTCTAATATTTCGATCAATTTTTCTTCTGGATTCTGAAATCCATTGTTCGGTATCAGTTTCGTCAACGTCCAGCCAATCATTATTCTTGTGCTCACATGAGAAGACATGACTACACAATAGATATAAGTCATGATAGGTACTTGATCGCCTGCTTTATTTCAGTGAGTTGGAATTCTGTCCTCGCACTACATTGTATCGATACGTCCAATGTCATCCTATCACGTGTCCCACCGCTCACGTTTTTACGAACAAACCTGTTCCTGACAGCTTCTAACAACACGCATTGATTTCTATTCATCGACGGTTTTCCTGTCAGCACTCCCTGCCTCATCTGTTCCGCTACAGCAATGTACAACGACGCGCTGAAGCGAACTCTTAAATTTACCGTTACCCAGCGGGCTGTGAATACTAATAGGTACACGATGTATAAATAAACTAAGGTGGAACGTCCGTTTGGTAGACGGTGAACGAAAAATTTTTGGTTGTGTATTTATTTAAAGTTTATACCAAGCGCAATTAACCTTTGGATAGAGTCGATATCAGAACTGTAATGATTCACGGCCACGTGAAAGTCAGGCTACCTAAGCCTACTGTGATTAAAAAAACTCGTTATCTGTTTGAGCACTCGGCTAAGGGCTGACCATTTATACAATAACAAATAGCACAACATTGTTTATTCGTTTCAACACTGTAAATAAGACAAAGAAGGCATAAATGACGTAACTTTGCAGCGATATGTGAAGATGTTATCACACATGATCATTTGCTGGAAAGAGACAAAATACTTGCTTATGAAGCTACGAGAATACCGGTTAGGTATAGTATGGCGAAGTGATCTTTTTTGTAGGAGGGACATTCTAATTTGGAAAGCAGTCATATAAAATGACAAACAATCACCTTTGACATAATGCAAGACATGTGAAGTTCTGACAAATTACTGTACTTTTGTCTTACAGGTCCTTATTGTTGTTCGTGACTCGGAATAGTCCCAGCTGTCATTTACGGATAGCAATAACTCTGAAATCTGAATCGGACACCAGTCTTGTCAAGAGGTACCCAATCGTTGGTCGTGTTTCCCAATTTACTGGGTTGTGAAGGTCACTTGGAGTGAGTGCAAGTAAAATACTGGTAATTAGCTGTATCCGGTTAATAAGAAAGCACATCTTAACATAGTAAGAAAAGGTTGTTGTTTAAATGGCCCTTAGTGTCATCATCATCAAATAATAAAGGTCTATTAAACCATCTGTTCATATTCTGTACATCAGATTGTATTATATCTCCTTTGAGTCCCTGACCCTCCTTCAAAAAACATCGGTCGCAAAATATGACGGGTATGCGTGCGAGACGACCGACACCGCCACATCCTGCAATTTGTGGAGATAAGCGTGGTAACAGAAGTAATTTTCGCTACAACCGCTAAGTACAACGGTTCTTTTGAAAGCTCCCATGTTCAACTTAACAATGCGTGGTCATCAGATGTATGAACTTGGACAAAGGAACCGAAGTATTAAGAACTATATCTAGCATTTGGCACTCGAAAGCAAAAGCAAGAGTCTTCAATTGTTTAATTATAATTATTAACAAGCTAATCATAGATTCATCCAACCATGTTGCGAATGATAGCAAGACTGTTGATAGGGAAGAATAGAATGGAAGAAGAAAATTAAAAAGTGTTTTGTCGACCTTACTTAACGTAGGAAAAGAGAAGGAAGATGATGACAAAGTTCGATACGCCTGTTTATTCAGTAAAGAGAGATGAGCTAAAAATATAAACTGAGTCTGATAAATAACATAAAAATTATCCTCGTCTCGTGTCTGCGATACAACAAAGCTATATAATCCAGTTTGGAGACTTTGATCTAGTGTTTACTAAACAAGCTCGGCACACTCCATAAGTAAGTAAAGTACCTACTTATTGAAACTACGCACGCTTTATTCAAAGACGTCAATAGAATGGGGGTGAAACAGGAAAAGAGTTGCTTCATAGGTTATCGCAAGCCTACCACACAGAGATTAAACAGACTAGATAAGGTATTTTCTCATTTGTTAAGACCTTTCCGCTCACATGAAGATAGTAGGCACAAAAGCTTAAAATAATACAAGGAACATTAAGAAAATTGGCGTAGCGATAAGTTGAACAGTAATCGACATAACCACATGTTGTTGTGAACTTTTGATTATCCAAACAGCAATTTTGTGATTAGATATAAACAAACAAGGGGTTCTAGAAAGGAGGGTAAACTACTGGAATGACAACTACTAGAAACGCTGAAGAAGACGAAATGTTGCGAACCCCAAATAAAATGTGATAAAAACAAGACAATGATGAAGATGAAACAAGAACGGTTGAATGAATTGTAGACAATGTATAATATGCAAAAGGGCGAAGACACGGCCATACTAAGCTGAGCCTTTGAAGGTTACTTTCTTTTGTTAAGAAAAATAATAAGAAAGCAAAGGTATTCTATTTTAGGCAGCATTCATAAAAGTTTCATGAACTTTTTGCTATTTCCCATCTTCCAAAGATGTAAAGGATGGGATCAAACAGCATTGCAATAAAGAATTCTAAGTCATAGTCCATTTTTCTGACAGAGATACAGCCATTAATCGACGCACCTATATCAAGAACGTAAACAACGTCTAGAATAACACTGATAACGATGATAATGGCGACACAGTTATGTACAAACATAAAAGTACATAGAGTTGTAATCCAAAACTGCAATGCACTTACACAATCTTCGGTATGCGGATGTTTCTACACTTTGCCCTATTTTGTACTGGTATCGCATCGCATCAGGTGTTTGGTGACATTGTCTGGTATCGGGAATCGGTATCTTTCCAATTAAAATCCCAGCGTATTCATGAGACTGTTGTCCATCTATAACGGGAGTAAACAGTAAACATCCTTCGTTATTGGTAACAGAAGTGTTCACGTTTTAAAGACAAACAATATCATCACATCAGGGGCTTCAAGACAATGGCTTCAGTCTTGTCAAATCGTACTGACTAGAAATTACTAACTATTAGTTCATGTTTAAGTAGGTAACTGGTAGTGAGAGGTACCGCTAAGCCGTTGGTCTCAGCTGTTATTCGTAGATCTTTGGCAGTAGTTACGGGTAATTCAGAAGTCAGAAAATCTGACACCAGTCTTGCCAAGGGTACCGTATTTCCAGCGGCGTGCCTTTCATAAAGACAGAAAGACACTGCCTACCCTAGTTCTGATAATAGATCTAACATTATTTTATCAATAAACAAAACAACATAAAAATCTTAAATCATAAATCAGCTCCATCTATCGAGTGCCGGTGTTATCATTAAGATCGATACAGTTTACTGCACTAGCGCCACCTCGCCTTGGCCACGGCAAAGCCACAAACTATTTATCTCTGAATGTTTTGTATGTGTGCTCCGTGGAAACTCATGGTCATGCGTATTTTTATGTGTGTGTAGTGTTCCTATAGCTACGTGGGCTTTGCTGACACACAATGACAAAAATCACGCACACAACTGCATGAAAAGCCAGTGGCTTGTTCTAGTTATTCTTAAAGCTAACACGAAAAATTACGATCCTTGCCGAACATTTCCGACGAAAGTTTGCTATGCAATGCGAATATTTTAAGAAGTAACATTGTTTCATTGAATTTTATATATTTAGATGGCCATAATTTTTTTGTCGTATTTATTTTCCTTTTTAATACGTAATTTCAATATTCAATAGTAGCCATATTGTTTGATGTGTTTTGTTTGTGATGGAACAGTGTTTGAGACTTACGCTATCAGATATTTAGGATTTTAACATTGTGATTAGAGTGAAAAATGGATAATATTGTCTGTGAAAGTTGTTCAGATGGTGTGTGTATTGATAAAATAAAATATGACGCGTTTTCAAAACTATCTTTTAGTGAAAAAAAACAAGTTATCGAGATAGGTCGTCCTACACCGGATTTGCAATTAATACAAACTCACGGTAAAGTCAATCGTAAATTCAATACAAAACAATATGATTCATATCATTGGCTGACAGGTTGCATACACAGTAATCGGTTATTTTGTTTCGTTTGTCTACTATTTTCAAATAATAAAACCGTCTGGAACGACATCGGTTACGCTGATATTCATAATTTTCCTACCGCCGCGAGAAAACATGAACAATCTGAAAAACACTTAGAATCTTCCCTTAAATATCACACTTTTCGAAAAAATCGTATAGAGACGCGTTTAAACTCTCAGATACAAATCGACATCGATAGACATAACGCGAAAGTCGATCGGAACCGAAATATTTTTCAGCGACTTATTGACATTGTTTGCTTTTTGGGGAAACAAGAGCTCGCTTTTCGTGGACATGACGAATCTGCTTCGTCAGTAAATAAGGGCAATTATTTAGAAATGGTCGACGTGCTCGCGAAATACGACGGAGTGTTGGAAAATCATTTACAAAATTGCACTAGCTCATTTACGGGTTTATCAAATCGTATTCAAAATGACCTGATCTCTAGTGTAGCGTCTGTAATGATCGAAACAATAAAACAACAAATCGCTTCCACTGATTTTGTAGCTGTGATGGTCGATGAAACACCAGACGTAAGTGGCAAAGAGCAACTAGTACTGGTTTTAAGATATTTTCATAAGTCAGAAGTTTTTGATCGATTTATAAAATATATTGACGTAAGTTCCAACCGTACCGCGAAAAATTTAAGTGCCATCATACTGCAGACTTTATCAGAATTTAACTGTTTGTCGAAATTAGTAGCTCAGACATATGACGGTGCAGCTGTCCTGTCATCTGAACGGAACGGCGTTCAGTCGCTGGTTCGCCAGCAATGTCCTCTTGCTGAATACGTTTGGTGTTCCGCCCATGTCCTTAATTTGGTACTTTCCAAATCGTGCGAACGTATCCCGGAAACTAAACGTTTTTTCAATCTCATAAAAACATTAGCCAATTTCTTTAATAATAGTACCAAAAGGCAAAACCACTATAATAAAATGGCTGATAAGAAAAAATTGCCTCGCGTTGCTGACACTCGATGGACTTACAATTCGCGTACTGTAAATGTAATTTTCAATTCTTATTTACATTTAATTGATTTATTTGAGGATATGGCTGAAAACGAAGACTCTTGGGATGGTGAGACATTAAGTCAAGTTTCGTATTTGTTACACAATTTAAAAGACTTTCAGTTCCAGTTTTTACTTCATGTGTCGTAAAAATAATCACAGGGCCGCCAAAACAAAAACGTAATGTTGTGGACGCGAAAAGCAATTTTAAGCGGATTTTTATTGAAATTATAGACAATATATCCATCGAATGTCGCGACCGATATAAAAATCTGAAAGAGTTAAAATTTTTTGGACTACTTTTATGCGAAAATTTCAATAAATATAATGACAATTTTCCGGTTGAATTAGTATCGCAATTCGTAAATGTTTATAAATTATTCGACTTTAACTTAGACCGCCTTATCAATGAGCTCAAATCTGTTTATAAATGTGCCGAATTCAAAAACCTTAGTATTTACAAAATTATAGAACATTTTTACGAAAATAACATTAATACAGTTTTTCCCGAAGTACTGTGTTTGGCAAAATTAATTGTTACAGTTCCCGCGAGCAGTGCTTCAACCGAAAGGTCATTCTCGTCGCTAAAACGTATACACACCTACTTAAGAAATACACAAGGCCAGCAACGACTTACAGATCTTTCCACGATTTCAATAGAAAAAAACCTTACGGAAATAAAACGCTTTCCCAACTTTTACGATTCCATATTGCAGATATTCTTACAGAAAGATAGGCATGTAGATTTAATATACAAATAAAACAATCCTATATACTTAGTATACTCACACCACCATCTTTTCAATGATTTTATTTAAATTTTGCAAATCACACAAACATTACAAAACATCAAACAAACGCGCCGAAAGGCCACTTCGAATATCCGTAAATTGATATGTCTATAAAATCAGTCAATCTATGGATATTTGAGTTGGCATCTGGCAATTACCTACATCATCAATCGACAAGACGACGAACCAAAACCAACGTGTAGTATTTTTGGTGAGTACAATTTTCTGCCTACCCTGTCTTAAATCTGTGTGCACGCCGCTGCGTATTTCTCAGTTACTAAATTGTGGAGGTCAAATAGGCAGTTGGTCCATGAAAAATACTGGTATACCGTTAGAATTGAAGGCGACATAGTTGGGAAAGGCTTAGCAGGTTTATTGGTGGAGAATTTATGATGATTCGTATTGTCTCTCTTTTAAAAGACACTCGCAGATTTAACGTTCTCCTTACACTGATACATCAGAACGTCAAATCTCATCGATCTCTTATTTTATTTTGATTGATCTGATCACACCCTGAAACGTTGCCGACTAATTAATTTATTTCGTTCGTCCCACTATACGATCTAGAAAAGACAAACTATTTCGTTACGTATTCCATAACCATGACTGAAAAAATTCCCAGCAGGCATTATCATCAAGGTCAGAAATTGCTTTCCTACACGCTTAATGCGCATTTCTTCACGAATCATATATTGCAGAAACTACCTTCCTTATTAAAAACGCTTGTATTAAGTCATTAGGTATGTCAGTTAATGCATAATGTTTACACCTAGACCCAGGCAATTCATAATGCATCGTTACATACATTACAGTATGATTATTTCATGGCCACGATTTTCCTCATTGTTACTCTTTAATTTTTAACTGCATAACAAGGCTAAAGCACGAGATTTAGCGACAAAGAAGCAGTTGTCAAGTATACAAGACACAAACACTAAGAAAGTAAAAACATTAGAATAAAACTACAATCTATTAAAAAGGCGACAGACCTTGAACCACATACATCGATCGGACAAGACGCGCAGTACCGTTGTCGTTTCACACGTATCTATTTATGAAGCAACATAGAACTCAGAAGAACCATACTAGACAAACCGTGATCCAGACTTGCCTGTGGCGGCCTCAATAGAAAGTAAAGCCTCCAGCCAGGACACATAACCAGCTTAAAAATAAGCGACAGCACGCTAAGGGCACCCCTTGTGGGATATGGATCCCGGCTTAGGTTAGGGTGTCTGTGGGGGGAGGACAGGTAGGGACATACAAGCTAGATCGAACAATGACCATGACGGCAAGACAGTGAGAGAGTTCTATAGAAGTTTACTTTGTGTTTCCAATCTACAATCAATTTAAAACGTCACACGGTCGACGTCATTATTTCAAGAGCGGATACAACTTTCATGCGATCTAATTGAAGATCTATGCCAGGGTTGCGGAATTGTTTGAAAGAGTAACCGGAAACGGTCCTAACGCATAGGCCATTTAGAAAGAAATGTGTTTTTTTTTTTTGTTTATTTGAAGGAAACACGGGTGGGTTTTAGTCAGGAAGAGTCTGACACTACCTTACGCTCCGGCCAGATCGGAAGGAGTCATAAGCCCTGAAGTCACTAAAAATGTACTGGTATTTTGGCCTTGCAGCCCAGCTCAACCCTTGAGCAAATTGATAAACTAAATAATACAGATGTACTGTAGTAGTAGCACAATCAAAGATTCAAACCAACAAATCTTTGTACCTACGTCACAAAACCATCGCGTGGTCCTTCTGAATCTTCTTGTATCTAACTATCTACGTAATCGTCTGTCTCAGTGGGAGGCGACGCACGACGCGGAAAAACACATAATTCTTATCCACTTACAAACGTCTCTGTTCATTTCTACTTCAGGAATTTCACACTCTTCTATTTGGTTCACAATTTCGTATTGTGTTGGCAACTGCACCCCGTTATCGTCGTACTCAACCGCATGGCACAACAAGGCAAAGGAAATTGCATTGCAATCATGTCAATTACCTGATACTTTTTCCTTGCATGCAATAAAAAACATACAGTTGGCTTGGCTAATCGAATAACTTGCCGATTTAATTGTGGAAACTACTATGATTCATATCATAAACGATATTTCTTATTCTTCTTTTGTGTTTTATTGATTGTGCGTGGCTCGCTGTGACATAATAGGTGATACCCATCATCAATCAGTAAATTCTAGAACGATTATTGAGGTTCTGTTTTAAAACTTAAGCTAGGACGCTACCTATTTTTCCATTCAGCTGTTTGCTTATCTAGAATAGATAACGTCCTAGTATTTTGCTACAGGTTATTAATCACCCAAACTTTAGCACAAAGCATATCAGGGAGAAGCAGTTTACTTAATTTACTTAACGTAATAGACAGAATTGGGTCAGTATGTTAGTAGGTAGTATAAGGCAATCTAATAATTCTTGGCTAAGACTCTCTTTATTTGGTTAGTGTATAGCGATAATGGATAAAGCGGCAACGGGCTGGCCCCATGGGGCCTCGTCTGCCGAAGGACCAATATCAAACGATGTGTGAAATCGCTAGTAGGATGGCTAGAGCTAAGTTAAATTTCCAAGAGATCCAAGGATTAGTACGGTTTGGCAGAATGTGGAAAATCAACCATATTTTTTTAATTTTTCATGCAGTTAAATAAATAACGAAGACGATACAGACATACAGTGCGTTAAATAAAATGTCGCGTGACGTCGAAGTTTTATTGATTTGATAATAATATGCCAATTTTGTGAAACGGTATGAATCTTTCTAATATTTCTTTACAATTTCATCTAGTCAAGTCTGTCATGTTTAGCAGTGGATCCTAACCGAGTGACGTATTGCTGATGAGGTACGTATTTGATTGACTGAACATGTTTAAGGCTTGTATTTATGCCAATGACTTGTGAATATAAACGGAGCTACCCTTCTACGCGTCACTTAAAAATGCGGGTAGCAATCCGCGTTTTAAATGAGGAAAATAATATATGTCTTTAAAAGGTAAGAAAACCAAATAATTATCGTTTGTATTGCAAAGCAGAAAATATTTTTTTTTATACTATTTTCATAAAAAATGAAGGAGTAAAATGGTAATGGTTTCATCTCAACGATTTGGAAGTGATTTGGTTTTTTTTTTCTTATTATGTGAAACCGATAGACACATTCTGGCTAAATCAAATTACAAATCATATTTATTTATTTATTTAAACTTCATGTACAATAGTGTTACATAGGCGGACTTAATGCAACAATGCATTCTCTACCAGTCAACCTTTGGGTTAAAACGAAACACACTGTGGTAGGTGTACAGCAAATAAATAAAATATAAAATAGAATATTTTTCGGAAAAAAAGAAATATACAAAGAAATAACATATATAATACAAGTAAATGAATGAACTAAATATATATTACCAATAAAATACACATATATTGGTAAAATAATAAACTAATAAATATGATCAATCATCTGCCTAGCCTTTTCCCAACTATATTGGGGCCTCTAAGTTCAGTCAAACCGGATTCAGCTGATTAAACTAATAAATATGATGATTTATAATTATCTTTCTGATTAAGAGAACTCATAATAATAATGACGAAGACCAAACTAAGAATCAGGCTTTCAAGTAGTGTTTTCGGATTTTACGTTTAAAGGAAAATTTAGATTCAGCCTTCTTGATGTATATCATGTAGATTACTAACTAATTTTTTCAGATGTAATTTCTCTGTTAGTGCTAACGAAAACCTGCAACACTTGCACACTATTTTGAGAGAGAGCAGCCTTAATAGGTATGCGGTGCCTGCTGGGGCTGCGGAATCTGTTCAAAAGAGGTACCGTAGCCCTGGAACGCAAAGGCCGCTAGGAGGAACACTGATAGGTTTAGTCAGTAAGTCTGACACTCCCTCCTGCTTCACCCAGAGCGGGATGAGTCATTTGATGATTTCCCATACTTAAAAAAAAAGCCTTAATTAAGCCTTAACCCAAAACACAAACTTAGGTAATATTATATCCTAAGCACCTACGCGTATAGGTACATGTAACGGTGTAATGAATGTTCTACACATTTATTACTTCTTGGATTATTTTTTACCTTTCAGATTTTTTGTGTAAAATTGTAGGTTCTAGGTGGATACTTATAAACGAGGGTTATGACAGAGGTTGGATTAAATTCAACAAATGCCACCTGAGAACTGCCGAAATTTTCCAGAACAGACTACCTACTAACAAAGGAGCGGAATTGCAAAAACAGTTGTGTATTATTTCGGCCGTATCTTCCATTGTGCCGCATTGTTGTGCTAATTATCTGGGTCTGATAATAAAATACCTGAACATTTTGTCGGTCTGACTATGTTTTTCAATTACCTATACATTGAATGAATTGGTGGCGTTCATAAGTGGATACAGCGATAAGTACCTGCAGTTAATTTACTAAAACAGTTTACAATAGGGTATTTAACTAGATAGAAAAATTATAATTCTATTTAGTCCGTTCTCGTTAGATTTTCAAAAAATATTGGTCACATATTTTTTGCCATTTCAAATCGTTAATAAATTATAAAGTTAAAGCGCTTTAAAGTTTAAGAGAAAATTGTAGATCTACTATCGCAGTGACGTCACGCGAGTTTCCAACGTATTGTAGCGTCTTAATTTTTGTTTACGAGAAAAAATAAAAAATACGTGTCCAATAGTTTTTGAAAATCTATCTGACGAACTAATTACTTTTTTTTTTTGTAAAATACCCTAAGTATTAACTTTTCCTTTTTGCGATTGCGATGATTTGGTCGACGATGAAGCACGCTTGTCTAGAAGTTCAAATATTCACTTTTGACTTAAAGATTCCCATATTGTATCCATCAGGAAACAGACTCCGCCGGTCAAACACAGAATTCGGCAGTGAGACTTCTTAAGATCAGCCATTTTGGAAACAGAGAGTTGAGGCAAAAAATATTATTTGTATTTACTTGAGTAACTAATACAGAGAAAAAATAAGTAAGTTAATTAAGTAAGTAAACGAATGTTATTACGAGTAAGGTAAACAAGTAAATTCAAGCAAGTTATGCATAACAGACCTCAATTCCTAATTTCCCACAGTCGTCGATGTCACAACATACCTCACTCAACACCACCCTGTCGCCGATAACAGTAATTTATTACCTATACTTACATTATATCTTTTGACACCATTGCTCTAACATCCATTTTAATTTAAATGTTTAGGTACGTGGGGCAAATTCCCGAAATGTACGTCATTGTTTTAACCAACCCTTACCTAAAAGTGTCTCCAATAGTTGTTAAGCCATTCATCGAGCTTACCACCTATTAATTTGTAACTCAAATAAATTCCATTACCTAGTTTATAATAAGATAGCTTAGATCATCTGCCTAGCCTATTCCCAACTACATTGAGGTCGGCTTCCAGTCAAACCGGATTCAGCTGAATACCAGTGTTTTACGCGGAGCGGTTGCCCACCAGACCTCCACAACCCTATAACTGGGTTACACGGTACTTCTTGGCAAGACTGGAGTCAGATTTACTGGCTTCTGACAATCCGTAACGACTGCCAAAGATCTACAAATGACAGCCGGGACCAACGGCTTAACGTGCTTTCCGAGGCACGAAGGAAACTCGGTATGTTAAGATGGTCACCCATCCACAGACCAACCTTGGCAAGCGTTGCTTACCCTTAAAGATCGACCCATGCGGCTGTTATTATTTAGCCACGAGCTCCTCAAAAAGATAGCTTAGATATTGAACATTATGTTAATTTAATTAATTGACTGAACTATTGAATATGTACTTTCGTAGAGGAGATGGCCTGAAACACAGGTTTATATAAACCTAGACTAGGTCACATCACCTTTAGAGTCCTATTTATGACTGTAATCTCAAAATTTATTGTACCATAGTTTATTTCCAAATTATTATAATTCTATTACTTATAGGCCTAGACTAATATATACCTACTACTGAACCATATGACATATACGTACACTTTTTGTGAACTTATTATTTCAATAAATTTATTATTGTTATTTTAAATTAAGATATAACAAAAGAGCCATCTTCTTCAAACATCGATCCATCGTGCCGCAGGGCTCACACTACATTTGCCCATAGCCCCATAAACAGTCATTTCTGCTCCATAGACCGCCTGTCCGTCTACAGACATGGCCGGCCTGCTTCAACTTCAGCATGCTGATTCTACGCGTTGTATCGGTGACTTTAGTTCATTTGAAGAAGTTGGCTGGCAGCGGATGGACGCGGACTGCTCAAGACCGGGATGGTTGGCGCTCTTTGGGGGAGGCTTACGTTCAGCACTGGACAGCAATTGGCTGATATGGTGATGTTTATAAAAGGGAAACTGACTGACTGACATATCAAGACAGCCATAACTAACTGGGTCCAGGAACATGAAATTTTACACAAGGCGTCTTTCGATGAAGGCGTGGTGAGCACAAAGAAGGGTTTTTGGAAAAGGAAAAATCGTTTGTACTAACTCTATGCGGATGAAGTCGCGGGCGAAGTGCTAGTTTAGTTAGAGTTCTTTTAAAACTAAATCGCTTTAGTTAATATACTGCTATTGTATTTGTTGGCATGCTAACAATAATCTTGATAACGTGGTGACTCGCATACTTAGTATTCAAACTTCACTTTCGTTGAAAATATTAATGGAAAATATGAAACTTCAGTTGTTCTTTCAAGGTTAATTACCGTTGTTCGTAGGAAAGTCTGGGTTTTTTTAATTATAGGTACAGAACGCACCTAAGATTGTGGAATGATTGTGTCTTTCATGATGACTAGGTAAAGACATTACTGGATATCGCATAGAGAATCGTAATAGTCTTTGGGATATCGTGAGTTGAGATGTGAATTTAAAGAAGCGAGGAACTTTTTCCAGGAGCGATGGAATAATGGTTTTTAACTGAAATAAGTACTCTCTACTTTGACGTTAGTAACACAACAGCCAGGTTAAACTGGGCCAGCCAGAAGCTGGACTGCATCAAAAGAGTACCTAGCCCAAAACAACGGGACAAGACCAGCCAAAGTGGAGAAGGGAAGAAAAGCCTTTACCCGAGGAACAGTGTATGCAGAGAGACAATACAAGGTCAATAAGGCCAGTATACATGCCAATGACCTGCATACAAACGGAGCTGACTACACCTCTACGCGCCACTCCGCTATCCGTGTTTTTAATTTTTTACAATCAAAATAGGACATATTTTTTAAAAGTAACAAAACCAAATTATTTTCGTTTGTATTGCAAAGCAGTAAATACATTTATTTATACTCTATTGATAAAAATGAAGGGGTAGAATGGTTTCATTTCAAAGATTTGAAAGTGATTTGGTGATTTTTTGTTTTATTATGTGATACCGATACATACATTCTGGCTTAACCAAATTAAGTATCATATCATGTAAATTACTAGGTTCCTATTTTTTTCTAGTGTATTTTTTCAGTAAAACCGACGAAAAACTGCTTCATCTGTACGCTATTTTAAGGTTTTTTCGAAAGAGCAGCCTTAATAAAATTCGTACAAGCTTTAGAACGCATTATGAAGCCTGAACATGAACACTCAATTCTAAGTAAATAGCTACTGTATACAATGCAATCAAAACAGCGAGAAGGAAAATACCACCTCAAAATAATGGCAGTCTGTTGAGTAACTCCATTACAATAATTAAGCACTTGACAGCCAGGTCATGACGTCATGCCAAGTCAGACAAACCCAGAGAAGAGCTACAAAATAACCATTATACACCGTAACACAACGCAGTAAAGTTCAAAATGGGGAACAATGAAAGCACAGATAAGTTCGTACAGTCCCGTAACAGTAGGATCCTCGCATTGTTCAAGGACGTTTAAATCTAGGTTAGGACTGTAACATAAATGTGTCTAGGTGAGGAAAATTTAACGATGAAAACAAAAGCAAGAGTTGGCTGTGTAGATAAACATTTTAAAGTTCTTTGGGGAAAGAATATCTTCTTCTTCCACTTGGCGTTAATCCCGGCTATTGCCAGGGTCCGCCTTCCTACTGAGCTTCCTCCACTTTGCCCGATCTTGAACGTCCTGCTCAGTCAGGCCATTGGCTCTCATGTCGGACTTGACGACGTCCAGCCAGCGCTTTCGAGGGCGACCACGGGGCCTAGCCCCGGGGGAATAAATATTTAGTCCTGACTAATATTACAAATGCGAAAGAAGGCAACAGCTAGTACTTAATCTATTAAAGAAGTTTTGTATTTTGTGATTCCTCCATACTTATTCCTATAACACCTTCGAAGATTATTTTGACGACCAGCCTTTCCAAAAACTCTCGCTGTACTAAACTACAACCACTATGTGTGTCATTAAAAATGCTATCAAACTCTCTTTATAAATTTTGCATGTTCACGCAGGTAACCTTGATGTCGATAATGTTTATCAAATTCGCTCATATGGAGTTAGGTATTAAAATTCCTTGGAAAAACTTTGTCACGAGCAAACGCCACGTTGGGATTATACTAAATTCCATGATGGCCTAACAATTAGGATCATGATCTTAATAGGATCCTACGACATCGCAGCGGGAGACCAACAGCCAATTGCCGCGGACATGCACGTATGCACGTGGACAAAATTAACCAATCTGCCAAGCCTTTTCCTAACTAAGTATTTACACGCAGCGATCTGCCTGATCTGACTTCCAGAAAACAGTAACTGAATATGAAGGGTGCAGGCGAAAAACAAGAAATGTCATAAAAACCAGTTTTTGTGTATTTTAATTTTTCAAAGTGTATGGACTTTCTTTTTCGCATCTAATCTTAGTTATTTCTAATAGGAGCTCAAGTTTACCCCACTAAGATTATCTTTAGGTAGAAGGAATCCTTGGTAATTGTTTAAGCTGCTACAAAAATAAAAGTAAAATGAATTGTATGTAACATTCCTCGTTTTTCACCCTTCATATCACGATACCATACCCCTTGGCATGTCTGGTGTTTAATTGGCTTCCGACTACCCGCAACGATCGCCGATGTATAAGCCGTCTACGAAGCCAGGTGGCCCGCAGCAGGTGCAACTTAGAGAGGTGTGGACAAAACACAATCATCATCATCATCTGCCTAGCGTTTTCCCAACTATATTGGGGTCGGCTTCCAGTCAAGCCGGATTTAGCTGAATACCAGTATTTCACGAGGAGCGACTGCCTACCAGATCTCCACAACCGTTTAACTGAGTAACAAGGGACTTCATGGCAAGACTGGAGTCAGATTTACTGGCTTCTGACTATCCGTAACGACTGCCAAAGATCTACAAATGACAGCCGGGACCAACGGCTTAACGTGCTTTCCGAGGCATGGAGGAAACTCGGTATGTTAAGATGGTCACCCATCCACAGATTAACCTTGGCAAGCGTTGCTTAACCTTGAAGATCGACCCGTGCGGCTGTTTTTATCTAGCCACGAGCTCCTCCACGATGAGCCAAAACACAATGCGGCTATGGAAACACACTAAAAACTATACCAAAATTTAACTCCTGTTCTATTATCTGTGGGTTTTATTTGAGCCTGCTTTTGTTGACCTCGATCTCACCTGATGGTAAGCTATGGATTAGGTACAACTTCGAAAAATGAACGACTTCCACTGACAAATGAGATGAAGAACACCATGAGTGTCTATTGTAACATGACATGATTTGTAGCAAAGGTAGTATTTATAAGTTTGTTTTTGGAACGAAGTTCCTTATCGCGCGTTGTGAAAGGGGGCTAGACGGAAAAAATTCTTACGAAAAGTTGTCACGACACTTTTTGCTATAGTAAGCTATTGTAAGCTGTGCGGCGTCGCATGTTTCTCAGTCTGTCTCTCTCTCTCTTATAGAAAGCAAGCCAGATATTTTCATTTCTATTTCGCAGGTGTCCCTTGACACCTCTCAAGTTGGAATGGAATGGAATGGAATGGAATGGAGTGGAATGAAATGGAATGGAGTGGAGTGGAGTGGAATGAAATGGAGTGGAGTGGAATGGAATGGAGTGGAGTGGAGTGGAATGGAGTGGAGTGGAGTGGAGTGGAGTGGAGTGGAGTGGAGTGGAATGGAATGGAATGGAATGGAATGGAATGGAATGGAATGGAATGGAATGAAATGGAATGGAATGGAATGGAATGGAATGGAATGGAATGGAATGGAATGGAATTTTTCATCTCAATAGGGACTGATTGAAACAGTGGGTCATTAGTTGCCAACGATACGATATATCCCATCTTAGGGAAAAGGATAAAGTCGTAAAACACAGTTATGTTTCTAGTTTTATTACAATTCGCGCGTTGAGAAAGGGGGCTAGACGGAAAAAATTAAGGCCAAAAGTTGTAACGACACTTTTTGCTATAGTTGTAAGCCATGCGGCGTAGGAACTTCGTTCCATCCGGGTGTCCCTTGACACCTCTCAATTTTTTTTTATTTGTCTGTTTTGTATTTTTTGTTTACCTTTTGATTTGTTTGTCTTTTCAAAATTATTAAGTATACGACGTGTTATTAGCGACAATTTTTTTTTTTTTAATTCGCTTCAAACTGGCATACAGTATTCGCAAGTCCAGCTAACAAAAATTCTGCTGTTTTTGAAGAATGTTGTCTAGTCGATGAAGTGGCTCAAGTGACTAATACAATTAATGACGTAAAAAATGGTGCCAATAGTAAATTTCCACCAGGAGTGGAATTAAAACTTATTTGCAAGTAGGTGTTGCGGTTACAAGAATAAGGACAAATTAGTTTATCGTTAACAAAGCATTTTGTAATGAATTTGTTTGAATCACATAATTTTCCATCATGGACTTTTTTCCAATTGAAAACTTGCTGCTGGCTGCGCTTTGTAAACAATTAAAATAACTACTTACTTGAAAAGAAAAAAAAGTTACACCAATAGGTGTAACTTTTTCAGGGTTGCGTACCCGAAGGGTAACCAACGGAACCCTGTTACTAAGCCTCCGCTGTCCGTCCGTTCGTCTGTCTGTCTGTCAGCGAGCTGTATCTCAAGAACCGTAATAGGTAGAGAGCCGAATTTTTTACAGATTAAGTTTAAAGAATAAAAATTAAGGTTTATGGTACGGACCCCTTCGAGTCCGACTCGCACTTGGCCGGTCTATTTTTTAATTAAATAAATTTTAAACAAATTGAATTGGATCAGCAGTCTATTTTTTTTTTTTTTACTAATAGTAGGCACGCGCTTGACCACCATCTCACCTGATGGTAAGCGATGATGTGGTCGAAGATGGAGCACATCACACGAGATTTATCAGGATTAAGCAGCCCTAATGACATTTTAATGACCAAAAATAACCTGTCCGTGGACAATAGAACTTTAGTACAAAAAGACTGTCCAAAAGGTATACAATTACCACTGTCCCATTTAAAATATTCTATACAGAATAATAATTGATGACGTCAATAGAAAAAAAACCTATTGTTTGTTATCTTCAATATCCTACTTACTAATATATAAAACTAAAGAGTTTGTTTGTTTATTTGCTTGAACGCGCTAATCTCAGGAACTACTAGCCCTATTTGAAAAATTACTTCAGTGTTAGATAGCCCATTTATTCTAGCATATTAGTAGCTTCTGCCAGCGGCTTTGCCCACGTGACCGTCGCAAATTATCCCAAGGCAAAATACTCAAACCGACAGAGTTACTTTCGCATTTTTTTAATCTTCTTATATAAAAAATATCTCGTGTCACGGTGTTTGTTATCGAACTCCTTCCGAAACGGCTTGACCGATTTTTATGGATTTTTAATGTAAGTAGGTATATTTTGGGTAGGTCTGAGAATAGGTCGTAGGCTATTTTTAGGGTTCCGTACCCGAAGGGTAACCAACGGAACCCTATTACTAAGCCTCCGCTGTCCGTCCGTCCGTCTGTCTATCAGCGGGCTGTATCTAAAGAACCGTAATAAGTAGAGAGCTGAAATTTTCACATTTTGTCTATTTCTATTGCCGCTACAACAACAAATAATAAGAATTAAGGTTAATGGTACGGAACCCTTCGTGTGCGAGTCCGACTCGCACTTGGCCGGTTTTTTTTATGCGGTGAAACAACGTTTGTCCGGTCAGCTAGTAATGTTATAGTACGGATAGACATACCTACCCGACTAATATGGACATGGAACATCTCCAAATCCTAAGCGCCAGTTTTGTCACATCAAAATGTTGATAGCTAACAGTACACATGTCGTAAACAGATTTGGCACACGCCACATAAGGCACAATTTGTAAACATAAAAACGGTGCCAAACACGAGACCGAGGTCTAAAGTGAAAGTACATGTTACGTAAGTTGGTATAGACAAATTGTCAGGATTACACAATTATATGAAGCCTTCGGGCGGTAATTGGAGCATCACCGGGCACTTGGGCGAATGAAATCAGCATCCATAGGGACAGACAGACAGCGGAAGTGACTTTGTTTATGCTATGTTATGAAGTACTAGTTGACCCGCGCAATTTCGTCTGCTCCGCTCCTATTGGTCTTAGCGTGATAATATATGTATAGCCTATATATAGCCTTCCTCGATAAATGGGCTATCTAACACTGAAATTCAAATCGGACCAGTAGTTTCTGAGATTAGGGCGTTCAAGGTAACAAACAAACAAACAAACTCTTCAGCTTTACATATTAGTACAAATTATTACATTATTTACTGCAAGTTGGACTTTAACTTCGTCTCCCATCTTCAACCTCATTGTAAGACGCACAAAGGGGACAGAAAGAATACCTTCCATCTGCGTCCCCAAAACTTTAGGTACTTATGTAATACTCTAGCAAACCCAATAACCTTTAGAATACAAACATTTGCAAAATATTTGGCCATACCCACTTATACTAGACGACCTTCGTATATTACATAAGGTTACCAATATTTTATTTTATTTGACTTCCGTACAGTTTAAATGTCTTTTTAAAAATTAAAACGATACAAGTCAAGGATTCAATAATATTATCATCGCCAAAATAGTTATTCAAGTTGAAGCTGTTTTATGTTACGGACAGGCGTTGCATTGAGATGGGCAAAGAGATTAAAAATGGGTAGTAATTATATTTAATGCCTTTGGAGATGGGACAGTATCTAATAGAATATTCTCAAAGAATTAGATTTTGAGAAATGTGTTCTATTCTAGCAATAGGGTATTTTAATTGTAAATTGTTTTCTGTAGAATTCAAGAATTCAATGCGGGAAACTGTTATTATTCGTGTACTTATAATATAACTATTGAGTGTTACTATTTTAGTGGCACAAAAACAAGGTAATACGAGTAGATTAATATTTGTATGCCATTAAAATATGGCAGAATGTGTCTGCACTAAATATATTATTGTAACATCTGTTTCTACCACATTTTATACAAATAAATGGAATTATTATTATTATAATTATTTTCATGATTTTGACTTTCTCGGGTCCCTAGAGACCCGGTCCTTTGGTAGGCGTACGAGGGGCCGAAACCAACTCGCAGAGGCCTCTTTAGCCATTTCAAATGGAATGGGACATGCGTTGAAGACACGCGTGACGTCATCTGGTTTGGTAAATTTAGTACATTTTTACCAAGCTAGATGACGTCACGCGTGTCTTCAACTCGCTGTAACCTCTTTATTTTTTTGTTTACGTGAAAAAAGAAAAAAATACGTGTCTAATACTTTTTGAAAATCTATCAGACGGACTAATTAGATTTTTTTAGTAAATACTCTAAAAATACCCTATTGTACCCATTTCTATGGAAATGGATTACCTTGTGTACGTTCCTACTGTATCGGGTCTACAGCTTTCCCTAATTGCCTACTGTAGAATTTGCGTGATATCCCTTGTGTCCAATTTATTTATTCCGTCTGAAGTTTTTAACCGTTACGGAATAATGGAGCATATGTATGATGAATACTGTATGTTTAGTTGTGTAATATCATGAATAATGGACATGGACATATCCTTATGAATGGATTTTGTATCCAAATAACGCCGTCGGCCGCCTTCTATATCTATTAATATGTCTACCTTTGCATATAGCTTGGTTTTCATCAAATTCTTTGTGCAGACAGATGTATTTACGTTGGAGTGATGGAGTTCACATTCCAAAAGCGATAAGGCAAATTCCTGGTATTACGCAATGCGTCTAACCTCTGCCACCGTTAAGGAACGATCAAACAAGAACTGTTTCCCCTCCAGTTCGCTTTCCCATCATAATTTGCCTATGACTGTACAGAAATAAAATATTGAAATGAAGTTAGGAACGTAACTACAGCTGGGTAGAATTTGAATCAGAGCTAAGGATTCAATATGGAGAAGAAAGACATAGAAGAAACAGAACCACGAGACTGATCTTGAAAATTACTTTTTTTAGGTCATAAAAAAAACTGGGCCTAAGGCGACCATGAACCTTAATATTTATTATTTGTTATTATAGTGGCAATAGAAATAGGTACACAATCTGTGAAAATTTCAATTCTCCATCTATTATGGTTCTTGAGATACAGCCCGCTGACAGACAGACGAACGGATGGACGGACGGACGGACCGACGGACGGACTAGTAGGCTTAGTAATAGGGTTCCGTTGGTTACCCTTCGGGAACGGATCCCTAAAAACCGAAGCAACACAGCGAGAAATGTCCAGTGAGCTAATACTTCATACACAAACTAGTTAGTTATTCATCCCACGCAACAACTAATCAATAAGGGATCGGAATCCCGCGACTGTATCGCTAACAGAGAATTTCAATTTACATTCTATTAAATTCAACGATCCCCTTGTTGACGTCAGAACAAATTGCGCATTGGATGGCGAACGCTCGTAGTTCTCCCTTGATCTAGTTCAGGGGTCCTCTGAAGGTCACATCCTAATTGGATGCTATTGACGCTGGTTACTAGATAGATACCTAAACTGTAAGTTCCACATTCTTGCTTCATAATAGAGAGCGAAATACAATCACAGTTAAAATAGGCTCACCTTAATAACTATTACAGTTAGCTCCGTTCACGATACAAGCTGCCCCTACCACAGAACAGATAAATGAGGACCTGCTTTATCTGTTGTGAGTACATTCGATTTTCACAAAATGGCCAAATGACAAAATAAAAATAAAAAATATAAATTTCTAAATATTTTAGTTCACGAAGGCCTACATGGACAGTGGGCACTTCTAAAACCTCAAAAGCTAATGGTTATAAATGGTTGATTTTATGAAGAAGAACCGACAAGAAACTCCACGGCGTGATGTCAAAAGTAATTGGTAGAATTTGTCTTTTGTTTTGAAGTGATTTAACATCTATGCAGATAGTCTCCTACCAGGGTTTCGGTATTTTTGTTCGAAAAAGGTACCGCGGCCCTGAAACGCAAAGAGTACCTATTTGGAGCACAGTGGCAGAGCAAAGAGCAATAGGTGGTGGGTTTTAGTCAAGAGTAGACACTTGGTCGACACTCAAAGAGTCATTTGATGATTACCCAGGCTAAAACAAATAAAAATAAATAATGAATACAGCATTTTTTTTTTATCTGGCGACGATATAAACGTCTCGACTGTACCGTTTGTATGAGAATTGAGAAATAGGTGACGTAAAGGGCGACGGAACCATTGAAGTATTATCCGATAACTTATGTAAGATCCGGCCCGGGAATCGTGGCTCAAGGTGAAAGGAAGTATGAAAAACTTGGTGGTAAAGGGTAAAGGTTGCAGCCAAACAGTATCGATTTTATGATGACCGACATTTGAAGACTGTCTATTAAATAGCTGGCAGAACAAGCAAGAGCTGGACGAAAGAATAGCTGGCTCTTTATAGGACGCGGAAGAAAATTGCCAGTAAATTGAACAGTCACTTCAAGGTCATTTCATAGATTTTTATTTCATTATTGAACCATATGTACATTTACGACCTGCGTTAGAGCATAGGGTTAGAGCGTTAAAGGATTGAACAGATTGGCGGTGTGTTTTGTTTTTTTCTGATGAGTCTGCTCGTGACCTCGATCTCGCTACTGTACACCTATTCTGTAACAACATATTCGTGTCGCGACAGCGGAATCCGAGGTGAGTATCAAATTACGTGAAACCTTTATGTTGTGTGCAATAAAGCTCACTTTGTGAGGTTTGTCACTCAGATGGTGTACGATATCGACATGGGTATTTACAGAATAGACTAGCTGATAAGCGATGAAAGAGGTCTACGATGAAACGAGCAAGCCAAGAAAATTCCTGTTCTTTCTTGCTTTGAGGCCACATAGATCATAGGTGATATCGAACACAGACTCTTGCAGAAAGTTCCGCTTTTTAGCTGTGCCCATAACAAATGTGGAGGATAAGCGCTTCCTATGCAGCCTATGCTACTGTTGCAGTCTGCTGAAGGTTTATATTATACTGACTAGATGACCCGCGCGGCTTCGCTCCCGTCAACTGGCTACCCTACCTACCCTACCTACTTACCTTTTTTTTTGTTTTTAAACCTTCCCTGTTTCTGGCGAAACTAAGAAAAAAATAATTATTTAAGGTGAATGCTCCAGGGTAGCCCGCGAAATTCAAATATTTTTATGTTTTTTGCAATTTGCCGGTCAGTGTGAAGCTGTATGTGGACCAAATGCGATCTGCGACCGTAACGCGTATTTATCTAAAGAATTATAACCAATTTAATCATCAATATAGCCCTCTAAGTTCATGTAGTTCGAAAGAATGAATATTTCAGAAATAATCATTCTTTCGAACTATTAAAAATATTTGAATTTCGCGGGCTACCCTAAAGCATCCGCCTTAAATCGGCCCCACCTTTCGAGTGTTAGCGAGACTAACGAACAGCAATTCATTTAGGTTAGGTTTAAATAGTTTATTCTCATAAAGACACAAAAGCCACTTACATGAGAATACAAGATAATCTAATAAACTTATTCTAAGGTACACAAAAAGGAGGGAGGGAGGGGGGGGTAGGGTTTCTGATTATACAGGACAGTTCATCAGGTAATACCGTCCGCATCGACCGCGGCGAAGGTGGTGTGACGATCAGCTAGTCTATTCTGTAAGTAACCATTTCGATATCGAGCTTCACCTGACTGACAAAGCTCACAAAGTGAACTTTATTACGCACGACATAAAGGTCTTACGTTTATACTCACCGCGGATTCCGCTGTCGAGACTCGAAAATGTTGTTACAGAATAGCACTACTGATCATGTGTGCGAGTCAAACTTAGGCCAGAGATTGAACAAGATAGGGAGCTATGGAAAGGAGAAAGGGGAGACTTTCATCCAACAGTACGACCCAAATTAGGCAGGAAACATTTCTTAATATTACAGTTCACTTGATAGACACAATTTTCTTCTATCTCAATCTTCTTTAGCCCGTTAATAAATGATAGACAGTATTTCAGTTTAATTGGTTTACGTGTTACCTTGTTTATGTCACAAAATTTATGTAGGTAATTCTAGCCAGGAAGTGCAATATGGCACTGATCCAATTCTTTTACTAATAAATATGTTTGTTTGTTATCGTCTCCTCAAATGCCTTTCTTAATTACCCGGTACCTACCTAAATAATGATGTTTATCCCATTAACGAAAACGTTCTGATTTCAATTGAGTTTTGTTTTTAAACAGTCGCCTGGTCGTCAATTAACCAAATAAAGGCCGAATGATTCACGTAGTTATGGCAAGTAAACAAAAACCGGTAATCGATTAGCTACCCAGTTTAAAATTAGTCTATAATTATTTGATGACTAATTACTCCCTGACCCGCCGATTCTTCCCTCCCCGTCGCGTTCCAAAATAGAATTTCGAAATCTGGGTCGTTACGAAATTCGTCCCTGTGCCGTTATTCAAGCAGATTTTTCTCAGCCGTTAACAAAGTGAGCCAGAAATACATAGAATAGAATGAGCTGCAATGATTTATCATCAAAACACGAATGAGTCGAATGACACAGATATATGCAGGAAGCAACTGTTAGGTATCTTAGAAACTGACAAAACTGTATCCCTACTTGATAAGGATATCCGTGTTACATACAACATTTTATGCGTTTTTGTTGATAACATGCATTGTTTTCTTAGTAATTTTTTTAGTAACAGAAAACAGATGACTTTTAATAAATATGGGGTATGTTGACTGTCTGACTAGGCTACTGCCTTTAAATATTGTATTCTATTATTTCCCTAGAGGCAACCAACCGTGAAACCACGGAGCTATCTATGTAAACAAAGCTTCTTCGAAATTGGCTCCAATTTTAATGCATGCATTGGACATCTGCCTGTCTAGACAAGTTTGGTGTCCCAGAAATCTAAGTCAAGGTATCTTAATTCATCTTGCGTTACTAATTGAGTGACTGACAGACAAACGCACAGCCGAAACTTCTGGTCGTAGAAACCTGAAACTTGACATGTAGGTTCGCGCATATCACGTTTTTTCACTTTCCCGTAGGAATTTCGGGAATTTTTTTTTTTTTTTTTGTTAGTGCTCCCCTGCTCACTCCCAAGGAAGCAAATGCCAAATTTCAGCTTTCTGCGACCAGTAGTTTCAGCTGTGCGTTGTCTGTCAGTCACAAACTTACTCAGTAACGGAAGAATATTATAGAATTAAGAATTAGGATGATACCATGACAATCCTGCGGGTTCCACCACCGATCCTCTGGCTGTGAGACACACAGGACCAGTCGATGTGGAGACACTTGAGAGAGGCGTGTGTCTAGGAGTGGACATATATCGGCTAAAATGAAGAGTATGACCATGGCAATTTATTGCAACATACGAGTAATACCATGATTATCAATATCATCACATTCGGCAATACTATGCAGAGGGATGAGGATTGAGGAATAATAGAAATGTGAATTGCTACAAGAGTAGGGTAGTATACCAAAGAAACGTAGGATGAACTGAGTGGAGATGTAAAGACTAGAAAGAAGGAGACTACTGATATAACGACTAATAGAAAAGGATGGAAGAAGACACTTTGCGCAGGCTCCAAATAAACTCAGAGATGGGCAAAAGAATCTATACTCTATACCAATATATAAAGCTGAAGAGTTTGTTTGTTTGTTTACTTGAACGCGCTAATCTCAGGAACTACTGGTCCGATTTGAAATATTCTTTCAGTGTTAGATAGCCCATTTATCGAGGAAGGCTATATATCATCACGCTAAGGCCAATAGGAGCGGAGCAGTAATGAAAATTGTGACGTAGACGAAGTTGCGCGGGTTTACTAGTTTTACAATAAAAAAAGAGGTTACACATAAGCATCGATAAAGATTAAGCAATTCCTAGATACCTACATTTATAACGAATTTTATCTTTCACAAATAAACGGCTCAGGTTTATCTGATCGTTACGTTATCAACAAGACCTACTCCATTTCTTGATAGTTAAAAAGAATACGAAGCATGAATCATGTAAGGTGATAAATAAAACATTATTTTGATCTAGGAGAACAGTCAGTGCCAACTGTTTGTTCCTTGCTTGTAAACAAGGAACTGCTTTTGAATAAAACTGTTTCATCTCTAACGTTTCTTGTTTTCGTTGAATCTTATGCTTCAGTGAATAGGTTATCCATGAATTTTATTACATTATTGACACATATTGCAAAAGACAGTTCGTTCGTATCTGAAGACTGAAGTTCGTTCCGCAGTTTTCCCAGAGCAAAATTATCTTCATTTCAATTATTATGATCGTGGAGTATAAGTACAAATGTATGGGTTCCGGCGGTCTAAAGTTTCTGCCTCGTCATCATCTGCCTAGCCTATTCACAACTATATTGGGGTCGAGTTCCAGTCAAACTGGATTTAGCTGAATACCAGTATTTTACGTGGAGCGGCTGCCTACCAGACCTCGACCAACTATTAACTGGGTAACAAGGGACTTCATGGCAAGACTGGTGTCAGATTTTCTGGCTACTGACTGTCCATAATGACTGCCAAAGATCTACATATGACAGCCGGGACCAACGGCTTAACATGTTTTCCGAGGCACCCATCCACAGACCAACCTAAGAAAGCGTTTCTAAACCTCGAAGAGCGACCCGTATGGCTGTTATTATTTAGCCACAAGCTTGGTGGTTTATACCTATCCCGATAGAAATAATAATCTCAACACCAATTTGTTTTCTTCCAAAAAAAAACACTTTTTTATTCCCATAAAAGGGTTATAAAAGAAAGTTATAGGTAAGTAACTAAAAAACTTCGCGAAAACATGAACTGAAGTGACTGATCAAGGTCAAGATAGGTCGTAAATTCGTGACGTCACAGTTGGGATCGGCACACAAAACATTTGGCCTAGTAAGTAGAAAGGCAAATCGATCAATCAATACGGGACTCGACGGAGCCACGGGACAGAACTCTCTCACAAACGATAGTTGATTCCAAGACAATAACGCATTCAGGATGTTGATGGGTTTGCCATGCTTTTGTAGCGCATCAGGTACTCGTATGTTTCTAGATGCTAAAGTAGATGGCTTTCAGGCGATACATCGTAAAAGAATAGCCTCTCTGATGCGCCGCATACGGGGCAGCTCCAACAGCTTCCTGAAGCTCATTGTAGGGAGAATGGATGGTGGATTGCTCCTTCATGGAGCATTGGACAAAGCTACATGTACGGGTAGTGCGGACCTGGACTCCAAGTCTGCTATTTTTTTATAAATTCGTCATTCCAACACGATTCTATTGTTTTAGTTTTTTCATTTATTTGTCATTATGTACGAGATTACCATTCTACGCCATTTTTCCAGAGTGTCAGTGGTTGACCATTGGAAAGTCATAATGACGCTTTTATAGATTACCAAACTTGTCAAAATCAACAATCATGAAGTCAATGATAGACCATTCTGACACTATTGTAATAGTAGACTTGAGGCCCTGATTCACATTTTCCATTGCTATATGTCTGTTTCCCTTGTTGTGTGTTGGTGCCTCTTAATATTTTATTTAAATTTAATGTATTGATGATAATAATTGCAATTTATATCGTTGTTATTTTTCAAAATTGGATATTGAAAAAACAAAATTGAAATCCTGGAATAAGTCGGTTTACACAGAATGTTACTGGTGCTAAGAGGTAAGTAAGTAGACACACTTTCTGGGACTTTTTGTACCGCACTTGGCCATCGCCTTTCTCCTATCCGACAGAATCTTATACAATTATTGAGCGCCTAGCCACAGTATAGATATATGTATTATCTTTACCGTGGCCTAGCTGTGCATAAGATACAGCTATACTTCGATATAAACTGTTTTTTTTTTTTTCTATGGATACAGCCATAGAATACTAGTTGACCCGCGGAACTTCGTCTGCGTCACGTTTTCCATTAATGCTCCGCTCCTATTGGTCGTAGCGTAATGTTATATAGCTTTACTCGGTAAATGGGCTATCCAACACAAATATTTCTTCAGTTCAAACCAGTAGTGCCTGAGAATAGCGGGTTAAGTCAAACAAACCAACTCTCCAGCTTTCTAATATTAAGTCAAGAACTCTAGATCTTTATTATCTATCTAGAATGCGCGTACCTATTATCCTACTTATTTGTATTATAAGAGGTTCTGTGGGAGTCTATTTTATCGGACTAGTATTGATAAATCTCAATCTAGCTGTTCTTTATTTTACTTGACAACAGTGCCAATGACTAAATTTTCTCGCACTATGAAACCATAAATGTGAAATGCATTTGTCACGCATTTACACTGTTTTTTACAACACAATAGACATTTTATTATTCTTCGCGATATGTTGGTTTTACAACATAGCTTTAAGCGATACTATCACCTCTGAAGCGTACGAGTTGGGCATAAAATTTCGACCTACCCGCTTTACGACCGGGTTTATGCCACTTGTGCACAAAATAACGTTTTCCGCACACTTGAGGTCGGCGTTCATTTCTCAATTAACTTTGAAGCGGCTTATCGATTTGTTATGGCTCTTTCTCTAACACCTGTTCTCTCATTGCGTAATACATTTGTAAGTAAGTACTTACAATTCCTTTGAAATTATATTCTCCCCACAGTGTTTTTACTGATCGTCAGAAGCCAGAAAATCTGACAACCATCAGATGCTTTCGTTTTAACCAAAAACTAGGTTATGACGTCAAATACAAAAAGTTTTAAGTATATAAAACTAGTTGACCCGCGCAACTTCGTCTGCGTCACAATTTTCATTACTACTCCGCTCCTATTGGTCTTAGCGTGATGATATATAGCCTATAATATAACCTTCCTCGATAAATGGGCTATCTAACACTGAAAGAATTTTTCAAAAAGGACCAGTACTTCCTTAGATTAGCGCGTTCAAGCAAACAAACAAACTCTTCAGCTTTATATATCAGTGTAGATATTGTTAGTCAGATGCTTCCACTAGTTTCCAACCGAAGCTTCGGGTTTGACCACCTTCGGCAGCATGGCCAAACATTCGGCTCCAGCCAAAAAGTCCGAAGTTATGGCCTGTGGAACTGAAGTTATTTTGTAAGCACCGAAATTGAACGAATCGTTACGAACGTCGTCGTGTCGTGTCGTATGTGTTCATTAATCTTATTAGACCAGTTACACAAGGTAATTTTAATCTACTCGTTTGAACTAAATTTATGGTTATTGAACCTTAGAATGTTGTGGCGGAATAATAAAATCTGTCCAAACGGCCATCACAAGCCATTGTGTGAAGGCATAATATCACTCTCGATACTTCACATAACGGCAACGCACTTATCACGCACGTGTTGATAACACGATGTCAGTACACTGATAACGAACAGGAAAACGTGACTGATTTTAATAATACATTGCTTTTTGTGTTCGAGAGATTTGTAGGGTAGTTCAATTTTTTTGTTTATAGTGCAGTGATAGAGAAAGAAGTGCACTGGTACTGAGAGCACAGAGTACTGAGCTACTAGATGCGGCATTTTTAATAGGTACTATGAAAACAAAGCTTGTCACCGTTTGTTTACACGAGGACCAATGACAATGGACAGAAACTGACGGCATCGAAATCGAAATCAAAAGTCATTCTAACCCTAAGGCCTCTGCCTCGAGTTTTGCGGGCAGCGGGGCGGCGGCGGCGGCGCGGGAGCGGCATGATCTATTGTGTAATATCTAATATCAAATGGTCCGACCCTCGAAAACGACGGCGCGAGGTGTAACAAAGTCCTCAGCAACACATGACCCTATTAAGTTTGAAAAACTTGAAATGTAGTACCTACTATTTAAACATTTTATAATCCTGGAAAAAAAAATAAAAGTTAAATTGAAGTGCGCTCATAGTATTTTCGACGTCAAGTCTTATTAGAACTGCCGTATCTAGATCAATTCCGTACCTACTTTTTGGTTGAAAGTGACTCATTATGAGTTTCGGCCATTTCGGCAAAAAAAGTAGATAAGTATACCGAATCGCTATTTACCAAGAACAAAGCCTTGCCTTTTTTTAGTCATACGTTGTTGGAAAACCTCGGTAAATACCTAATGTTTGGTATATTAGAATCTTGGCTACGTTATAACCAGAGGTCGGAATTAGGTAGTGTTATATTATGTGTACCTACTTGCATCGAAATATGGATCTTCCCGGGATCTAGTACAATCTGTGACCAACATTATCTAACCCACTTGACTATTAGCGAATAATAGTCAAGTGGGTTAGATAATGTTGGTCACAGACTGTACATTTCGTTAGCGGGGAGTGCTTCGCATTTCCGCTATTGTTTTCTTTTGTTCTCACTTGGTATGTTGTGCTAACTACAAATGTGGCAATATCGCGCATGAGCGCATTGGAATTTTGCAACTTCGGACATCCGGTGTCGTTGATGTAAATTTGGCATCGTCGCGCGTGCAGTGGTTTAAATTGTGTAAAAGTAAATAACTTTTTATTTAATAAATCACGGGATTTTTCTGCACTTTAAAATTAATCTCGAGATTTGAGGCATATCTACTTTACTATTTCGCTGTATGAAATCAGTGTGTACAAAACTAACTCTACCTAATTCCGACCTCTGGTTAAATTAAAACTGATAATAACAACAGTGATGCAGTAGATAGTTTCATACGATAATAAAGGTCAACCAAACACTTACTGGATCGATAGTTTCGCTATGTTGTGAAGAGGAAAAGTACCTACTTAATTAAATGACGTTGAATAATACAGATTAATTAATTTAATTTGTATACAAACTCGTCGACCGTTCGTTTCTCTAAACCAATTAACTTTGAAATAGCTTAGGTATTTGGACAGTTGGGCTTGTGAAAATTTTGTCGCATACCTTTCGATAAAATGAAGAATGTTGAAAATATTCTCAATTTCTCATTGGCTCGACAGGAATAAGGCAGAATTCAAACGACAATCCCGTTGTTACAATTTGTAGAATGCTTCAAAGTTGGTAAAACAGTCAATGGATTTTAGTAAGGCTATTTATACCTTCAGGTTTAGAACTAGTAGCTTTTGCCCATGCGAAAACCAGAACTTATACCAAAGGAAACTTATAGGGATAAAAAATGATCCGCCCCGATTATGTTCTTGGCATGTTCTACCCGTATGCCAAGCTTCATACAAATCATTCAGCCATTGCTGCGCTATTGATTTACAAACAAAACCATCCAAATTCCATACATATCATTAGTAGGATAGGATATTTTTGTAGCATGATTCGTATACAACGTAGGCATAACAGAATAAACGCAATAACAGGGGCGTAGCTACCGCGGTATCTGTTCGAAAGAGGTACCGTAGCTCTGGAACGCAAAGGGCACTAGGAGGAACACGGATGGGTTTTATTCAGTTAGAGTCTGACACTCCCTCCTGCTTCACCCACATCAGCAGGAATAAAAAAATACAGGGGCGTAGCTACCGCTGCCTGTATCAGCCGTGTCAAAAATACGGGGCCCCAAGACTACAAGGGCACCGACGTGTGGATGCAAAGTCATAAATTCAGTCCCACCGTGTCCTTCGTATCCTGTCAAGTCCTTAGCTGGTAGGGTAAAAAACAATTCCTACCCCTAAAAACAGACCGCACAAAAATGATTGATAATTATAGGGCCCCTAGCTACGCCACTGCGCAATAGGTACTGTAATACACCCTCCATGGATGCATCGACTTGTCGAGAAAGCTTTGGAGGATTTAATTAAAAAGTTAAAATAAATTAAAATAGGTTCAAATAATGACATTGTCTTGTTTTTATGAGGCAGACCTGTAAAAGCTTTCTTGGGAGCATGAGCTCAATATAATTATCCTACGAATTCTAATCAGTCTTTAATTTCATGTACGAACGGCTGATTATCAAACCAGCTGTTCCACAGTACCTACCTGAAAAGGAGTCTCGGGGTTGCTCCCATAATAAAAGTTTTTCACACTGATGAGTACAATGACCCCTTTTCAGGTATTCACATAGGACCCTAGACAACGTGTATAGTATGTGATGCCAAAATTAAATGTTCTGAAAAGGAGGTCTTATCCTCGACCGCTGTTAAAAGAGCCAAGGTTATAGGAGTATCTAGGCAATATAAAAGTTCTTATTTCATTCTAAGAGATTTACGACTAACTAATATCCGTGATAATATACTCTAGAGATAATTCCCTACAGCCTACACTTCTTTTACCAAAAAAGAACGGAACATGATAACGATGGTGGAACGAAATACGATCTACAGGATTAAGATTGCTTAAAATGCGCTAACATTCTGAGACCGCTTAATCCATTCGAAGGCCAGTCTGTCGACGGAACTGTTAATAAGAACAACGTATTAGTTACCGTCTTCAAGGATATTTTACGTTAAAATGTAGAATGTTATAAGCTGTTTTGTTGACATTAGTGTTTCTTTTGCCTTATTGTAACAATCAAAGCGGCGGCGTTACCAGGGGAGCAATTTCCGTATTTTTTAGGAGCGTTCGCAGTCACAATCAGTCAAAAACACTTATTTCCTTACATTTTCTTAAGTTTTTGACATTGACTGTCGCTGAAATGATATTCCAATTTGAATTTGTACGTGAAAGTATGAGGATGCGCCTTTTGGTGTGGACACCGACGGCCGCCTATTGTAATCTATAGGGGTACCACAGGGGCGTTGCCCAGATACCCTTTAACAAAAACCTCGTCTGCCTTCTTGGCCTGGTGCTCGGAAGAGCTACTGGATTAAATCTCTCAGCCGGGTGACCCGGCTGAGAGATTTATTCCAGTAGGTAGCTCAAAGACTCAACAACACCTGGCCCGCGTGTTATTGAGATTTGTACCTATTAGGAGTTTCCCGGAGCCCGCTACAGCTTGGACCGCGAATTTGCGCGCAGTTATGTTAACGGATTGTTCTTCATTTCATGGGAACAAAACTGGCGAAATTATGCTTTTAGTACCTAATATTTGCTTCTGCTCCCTCTTAAAATACTGGTATAAATAATAAAAAAGTTATGCTATACCAGTACTCAGCTGAAACGTTTAGAATTTCAACCGAACCCATTTCAGATGAGGAAAAACTAAGCTAAGCAGTATGATGTAATGGAAAAATAAAAAACGTTTTAGTGACTAAACGAATGTTTTTCAGGTGAATCCAACCTCGGATAAGATAATGATGCGTTTATCGTTCAATAGAGTAAATTCGAAGGTATTAACTTCATAAACACGAGTGCGATAAAGATAGGGTCACGTGCACATATAGGTCAGATTTCATATTGGCCAGCCATCTTTAACTAGCGCGTCTGCCTTTACAGGCAATTTACTAGATTACAGTAGAGAAAGAGAATGGACAGAGCAATACTGCCACAAAATTAACCTATCTGTAGAAAGAGACAAAGCGAATGTGCGGCCAATACCTGTCTCTTTTCAGTAGGTTGTAGTGATGAAGTTGACACTGCAAGTCTGTAGCCCGCTCCACATTCACGCAAGATTCTCGCGAGAGTGTGGAGCCGCTTGTGACGAGCCCAATTATAATTCTAGAAGAAGACACTTATTTTTTTTTAATGGCCACTCGCAATTCAACTCGCTAAGGTTGACCGCTTTATCTCCCTAAAATTTATCTGGCCGTGGTCACTTCATAGCTTCATACCTAAATTCAACAAGCCATTCTATTCTCTATCTCTATGTACAGAAACAGAAACAACACTATACTGTAGGTAGACTACAACAAATTGCGACACAAGATCCGGGCAGTAATTATATTGCGCAGTTAAAACTGTATTTAGAAATAACTTTATTACAACGGATGGGCTGAAACTAGTACAGAACGCTTCGAACTACGGTATTTTTTTCTTTAGCGAGGTTTAGTATTTGACCTTCTTGGAGGACTTGAGAAGACTTGACTTGTATATGGTACTAGCTGAAGCGCGCAACTTCATCTTCGTCACATTCTTCATTAGTGATCCAGAAGGTGGCTGGCAGCGGATGGATGCGGACTGCTCAAGATCGGGATGATTGGCGCTCTTTGGTGGAGGCTTACGTTCAGCAGTGGATGGCAATTGGCTGAGTCTATCTAACACTAAAATTATTTTTCAATTCGAACCCGAGTCCTGAAGTTCTTGAGATTAGCGCGTTCAACCAAACAAACAAACTAGACAGCTTTATAATATTAGAAAGTATAGATAGTAGTCCTCCCTATTCTTCCCATAATGGAGTTTTCTTTCTTTCAAAAACCGAAATGTTATTTTTATTGATAGGCTCGCATACCACACAACGAAATGATGAAGTCTGCGAAAATGCTGTATAACTTCAAAAGGCTAGGTGTGATGCCAGAAAGAAGTTGTGTTTTAAAGGACAAGTACAATTAATAGCTGCCTTAACAATATCTTTAAAACTCTTCAGTTACTGTTATAACAGCTTAACGTGCTTTCCGAGGCACGGAGGAAACTCGGTATGTTAAGATGGTCACCCATCCACAGATCAACCTTGGCAAGCGTTGCTTAACCTTGAAGATCGACCTGTGCAGCTGTTATTCTTTAGCCACGAGCTCCTCAAAAAGGGCAAAGCTAGTTATTACATAAAGAAATAGATACAATCTCGCAAAAAATATTAGATAAGGAAAAAGTCAATGGCACGCCCACATAAGTTCGACCATGACACTGTAAGATATGTAAGGTCAACAAAATCTACATACTATTTGGCAAACCCTGACGTATATAAGCAATATTATTTACATATCCGGCCTTCCGGGCCTCCAAAAGGCTGGACCTCTCCGATGGAAGAATTTATCGACCTTGTGGCCATTAAAAGTTTCCAAAACAATTTTCCCTCGTTCGAGTCCTTGCGAAGTTTTAAACTTCTGTAATCTCTTGTTGTGTTTTCTTAGAAATTATAAACGATTAATATTGAGACGAATTGATGGGTAGGTAATTGGTTTTTTATTCTTTATTATTTTTAGAGACCAGCCGTTTAATTTAAACTCATTAGCTCCTGCCAACGGCTGCGACCGCGAAAAAGTCGTTAATTAAACCGGGGGAACAGGTACATACTCCCGCAAATAAAAGTTATCCTATATGCAGAACACGGTCTACCCTTATGCCTTGATTCATCAAAATCCGTTAAGCCGCTAACATGTAAACAACTAACAGACATGCAGACTGGCAGACAGACATGTAGACATATTTATAGTAGGTAGCCGACACGAGTCATGAGAACAGATCCTTGGCGTATGTAGGGCTTTTCTCCAGGGGATGGCCTGGCCCCCATCCTGAGATGCGACGCCCAATAAGAAAAAACGTTGCTCTTATCGGGCGTCGCATCTCAGGATGGGGACCAGCCCCCCCTGGAGAAAAGCTACATACGCCAATGATCTGTTCTCATGACTCGTGTCGGCTACCTACTATAAATATGTCTACATGTCTGTCTGTCAATCTACTATACATTCGCATTCATCTATACTAATAAATAAAGCTGAAGAGTTTCTTTGTTTGCTTGAACGCGGTAATCTCAGGAACTACTGGTCCGATTTGAAAAATTCTTTGGTGTTAGATAGCCTATTTATCGAGGAAGGCTATATGCTATATAACATCACGCTAAGACCAATAGCAGGGGAGCAGACGAAGTTGCGCGGGTCAACTAGTAATATATACAGGGTTATTTGTAAAACACCAGCAACCTCTTAGGCAGTGAAAGTGCACATGATTATAAGTGACTTTTACTTTGGGAAAACTCCGAAATCTCGAAAAAATTATCAGCTGTTTCATACAAAATGCAAAATTGCCAATGAAAATGTATGGAACAGCTGCAGGTTGCTGGTGTTTTACAAATAACCCTGTATAAGTAGGTACCTATGGAAGAATGTATTTATTCGATGAATACCTATGTCACACAACTCTAGCTGAGTGTCCTCCGGACCCGCTAGTTAACGATCTTCACAGGAACCCTAGACGCGGAACCAGAGGACCGAGGATCTAGTCAAATGGAGCAGTTATTGGGGAGAGCTGTGTCCAGAGGAGGACTGCTTCTCAACCAAGGTAAAATGTAATTCTTCCTTCGTATTTGTTTTGAAAAGTTCTTCACCTATAAGAACAGATTGTTCTTCGATAAAATAATGAGAACAGGATCTCGCGCCCGCTATCTGACTTGACCTAATTCTTTATGTCTACGTAACACACTTGCCTTCCCTTGGGAGCGAACGCGTCATACTTCCTGTTTCGTTCGTCGATATCATCGAAAGGTCTTTGGTCTGATTAGAGTGAATTTGCGAAATATATTTGTAGGTACTTAGTTTGGGAGGTGGGGACTTTATCATTGTTTAAGGAGCAAAACTACAAAAGCACAATAAATATTTAGCTTTTAGGCATAACAATCCTCCTTAGATTACTTTTCGTACAATCCTCGATACTTGAAGTTATACAAAAATATCTGGGTCTTTTAGCGGCGGGGGGGTCTGGAGCACATTAGCCCCCCTGGATCCGCCAATGTAGAACTAGCAAGACTAGGCACATACCAGTTAATATGTAACTACTAGGTACTGTTTAACATTGTCATTTGCAAGCAAATGACAATGTACTCAAGTTGCAACGCACTCATTAGAAATAAATATTGGCAGTGCAGTGGTCTTATATATTTTTGCCTGTGTACAAAATAGCCATGTTGACTGTATCTAAACCTGATCTAAACTCTACAGTATTTCGTTTCACACACAGAATATCAAGCAATCCAACGATACATGGCTTTATTTTTTTCCAAAATTATTTCCCTATATTCTATACAACAAACAATAGATGGAATTTCTGTTTCCCCCAAAGTCATTAAATTCCTAAATTCCTTTTTCCCTAAAACACAGCTATCTAACACGTGATTAACGCTTATTAACAGACTTTTATCAAATTAGGTAAACTCTTATCAAAAACGTGACTTCGTGTTAATCAAATTGATCAATCTGTTTATTGTAATACACTTAATGAGGGCTTTACATTGATTATTTTGAAATCTACATCAACACTTCTTGTACTAGACAAGCTTAAGACAATAAATTATTTATATCTACCCTACTTTATAGATCCCTATTTACTACCTACGTTTTAAAAACAGTACATAGTCCACAGCTGAATAAACTCATAAACATAATTTATTTTATAAACCAATAAAATGGAAGTTCTGGAAAGTTGATAGCGGCATAATCAATAAATAAGAGAGGAAGATATCGCAGTGCCTTCAAACTTTTTACAATAAACCCTCATTCGCCCGATACTTATTTAGTGACAGATTCAGTTATGTATTGACATCACCGTTGCCAGATTTTTTTTGGCAAGTTTTGACTTTGAAATATTTGAGTGAAAAAAAAAAGTACCACCGAATTGAGAAACTCCTCCTTTTTTGAAGTCGATTAAAAAAAGACGGGGATTCTCTCGTCGGAAGCGGGACACAGTTAAAAACGTTTATGTATAATCAGAAGTTTTTAAATATTTATCTTTGTATTTGAGTGGGATAAATCGAGCTACGATGGCGCTAAACTCATGTGGCCAAGGCATATAGGTATATTATAATGTTACCCAGTTCTGGCTTGTGGAGGCTTTCACCGCATGTAAAATAATACATCCTAGGCAAAAAGCTAAGCAGAATAATAGGTTCGAATCTTTGATGGGGGACGGGGAATGGAAAGAGTCGATGCAGTAGATAATTGAAGATTTTTAACCGACTTCAAAAGGAGGTTCTCAATTCGTTGGGTATTTTTTTTGTTATGTACGAGTATGTATACCGATTACTCTGAGGGTTCTGATCCGATGTCTGTGATTCTTTTTTAGTTCGATGCGGTTAGGTACTTGCCATTTAGTCCCGTATAAATTTGATTCAGTTTGGTTCAGTCTTGTTTCTTATATCTATGGGTTCAGTAGTTTATATTTAATGAGCATTTTTGCTTATTTCGATTTCTGCGTAGACGAGGTCGTCGTTTCAAGTTTCACCACATAAAAGTTAAAATAAAAAACACTAACGTCGGTGTTTTTGATTTTGTTTCTTTGTTTTTTACCACCGACTTCCGAAATTAAGGTTATTTTGTAGTGTTTTGTTTAAAAGTCTGTTATATTTTTTTCTGTACGAATACTACGACTGATCAGCATGAAACCCTCGAGTTTTGAAGGTAACGAACCAATGGGTTATCGGTACTTAGATTAGATATAACTATAATTTATTTAGATGTAAGACACATAAATTCGAACAGAAATTATAAACCATAGGTAATAATTATGCATATTCAAACCCAGCAAGTTTTAGTTCAAAACGGCTTATTAGAAAAATTAGCATAGAAACTGCTACTGAGCAATTTAAGCCGTAATCGACCGATGAATACTAATTTTACCTAACGTACAGACGCCAGCACATCAAGGTACCCGAAACTGTCAAATTTTTCCAATCAACTTTGAACCTAATACTTCAGCGATAAAGTTGAAAATCTACTGAAGAATTTGACAGATTGTTGTAGCGTGATGTGCTGGCGTATGTAAATGCTCGCTAATTACTGGAACCAGTTATATCCTACTGATATTCAACCATGCTAATTTTATAAATGCGAAAGTAATTCTGTTAGTTTGTTAACTCTTCACGTCTGGACGACTGAACGGATTTGGATGAAACTTGGCACAAGGGTAGACCATGTCCTGGAATAGGACATAGGATGCTTTTGAACCCGTTTTGTTTTTTATGTTAGTTTGCTCTTGTATCCCTCTGCTGGGCAAAGGTCTCCCCTTTCTCCTTCCAAAAATCTCTGTCTTGGGCTATCTCTGGCCAAGTTTGTCCTTCAAATATGATGAGATCGTCACACCACCTTCGCCGCGGTCGACCTCGACGACGACGTCCTTCTTCAGGCGTCCAGTGAGTGACGATCTTCGCCCACCTTTCCGGGTTCATTCGTGCGACGTGGCCAGCCCTCTCAAACTTCAGTCTGGCTGTTTTTTCTCTCTAGAATATACCTATCCCTTGGGATATATTTGCGACCATCATGCGGGCCGCTGATGAAGCTTAATACATAGGTACTCGTAAAATATGGGCAGGACAATTTGTTTAGATATTTTAGTTAGGTACGTAACTGTAGTAACTATTTAGTTATCTGTGAGTTTGGCTGAACTGATTTGGTATATGACCTTGATTACAACAATGGTCACACATGATTTTTATCTAATTTTTATGATGTAATTAAGTAAGTTTACGTGGAATAATTTTCGACTTACACACGGGCGATGTCACTAACAAAACCTACTCAAAAATATTTCATGGAATAACATAATGAATGGCTACGGAATAGGGAAATTTCGTCTAGGTAGGTAGAAGACCTTCCATTTTCATAATTTTGTTTGCAAACTCGGCTTGATTTAGGTCCTCCGAATATGATTAACGTTCGGCCCGACGACGGTTCACGAGTTTTTCGTTTCGGAAATCCTCGGAAAAACGTGGGATATGAGTGAAGAGAATATACTATATGATAAAGTGATTATACCTATTTAAATGTAGGCCGTAGGGAATATGCATGCGATTTTTTTATTTTCAAAATGAAACACTTATTAGCTCTAGTAAACGATCATAAAATTATTTTTGAAATACCTTCATCAGCGATGAAGATAGAAAGTTTCAAAGAGTGCAATTAGAAAGAGAAGTCCGATATGAATGTTGACGTCAGAGTTCATGACGCCTAAACAGCGTTTTCGCGAGAGGGACAGATATATTTGTTTAAAATAATAATATCTCGTTTGTTTTTCGGGCAATTTTGATTCTATTTTCACTGTTAGTATTATATTTTTGTATATTTTTAGATAAACTGAATAGATAATAAATATTTTTTTCATGCATATTCCCTATTGCTAAGATCTGCTTCAAATCTATACTAAAAAATATTTAGGCTGGAAACGGGGAAAAACGGGATTTGCGCGTTGGTACCTACGAAATCGCGTGAATAAGCTAGTGTTTGATAAAAATATCTGCTCGATAACGTCAACATTTAAGGCATTCACAATCACATTGATTGTTGGTACCATTGGTACCTAACTACATATAGTAGGTACCCCGCTGGTTGGTACATATAGGTACCCAGGGCATACCTAACTACATATAGTAGTGTCAGGGAATTATACACTTCAGGTTCGGTTTTACAAATATTTTATTCACTTTCTTCAACACAACATCTTACTTAAATATCTACTGATAACATTCAGTTTACAATACGAACGAAACACAGATTGGTAGGATATGTTCACCATCCAACGCCTCGAATCAGACTGCCTCTGCTCAAAAGTCACTGTGGCCAGCTGAATGTTCCCCACTACCATGTTAGCGAACACTCAGCTGACCGACCGACCAATCATAGCAAAGGAAACAGTATATAGCATCAATTGACTAACTTAAATATTAGGGTTTATAAATTAATTGTAAATAAATATTCTAATTTAATCAATTTAATTTGCTAATTGTATAAGACGATTTCATAAACTTAAATACTTATAGATCATAACTAATCTAATTAATTTCTACAACGGATGTTTAAAGCACGTGTTCGCACTAGCGCCATCTATCGCTTGTGGTTAGAAATCGAACAAAGTATAAAATCATTACATTCGGCCATCCGACATCGTGCGGTCTCCCGACGCACAATTGTTTTTTTTTATTTATTTTTTTTATTTACCAATTTATGTATACCTACACACTCAATTAACAAAATATTATTTAAAATATAAGAAATTGATTTTAATTTAAAAAATAAATGAGCCTTACATTCAAAATCATTACATTCGGCTATTCAGTGATCTTCGATTGGATTCTGGTTCAAGGTTTGTCATCATCATAATCATTATTATCACTTTCACTACTAGACGAGCTGCTATCATCATTTAATGAACTTTTATGACTAGAAGAACCTACATTTATCCAAGGTCTTATACGGTCAGTGGAAACTACGCTTTTAAATGTATTCCTCCGTTTGCTAAAACCCGGAATTTCACCAATTTTATACCGGTCATTACCCAACACTTCTGTAATTTTGTACGGACCTATGAATTTTGAAAGGAGCTTAGAGCTATTACCCTTGTTATTAAAATTTGTTCTAGTAATTTTATTCAAATCATCTACATTATAGGTAGCAGCAGGGGTTCTACCGGCATCATAAGTAACCTTTTGTTTTTCTTGACTAACACGAATATTAGAACTGACCTCATCTCTTAAGTTTTGCAAGTTGTCTGGTATGGTGTCAGCACCAACATCCAATTTATTATTTAGACTATCTCTGAACCTAATGCCGAAAAGAGCCTCTGTTGCAGTCTTCTTAGTAGAGGAATTAACTGAATTATTTATGCCCCATTGAATCTTCCCAATATGGACATCCCAGTTGCGTTCATCATTGCCGTCGTTATGTTTTGCTAGGGCATTCAATATAGATTGGTTATACCTTTCGGCTTGACCGTTAGCCCTAGGGCAAGCTACAGCGTTGAGAATATGTTTTATACCGTGACTGTCGCAAAAGCTCTTGAAAGAAGATGAAGTAAAAGAAGTGCCGCGATCAGATATTATTCGAGAAGGTAAACCAAAGTCATAAAATATATTTTCAAGAACTTTTACGGCAGTCCTGGTTTTTGTGTCTTTCACTGCTTTAGCAAATAAGTATTTTGTAAAGCCGTCGACTACAGTAAGGATATAGGCATTGCCGTTCTTGCTCTTTACAAATGGGCCAAGATGGTCGATGTGAATTGTGTGGAACGGGATGCCTACCTTCTCTATGGGATACAATTGTCCAGTCTTTTGTCCGGAAGCAGTATCTTTATTATAAGCACACTGAATACACGATTTAACATATTTCTTTATGAATCTCCTCATTTTCGGAAACCAAAAGACAGACTGAATTCGCTCAGTTGTTTTGGAAATACCTAAATGCCCTACATCGTCATGATTATAACGGCATATTTGCCAACGAGCACTGCGAGGGACAACCAGACGTGTATCATCGCCAATACGTCTATATACCCTATGATTTTTTTATCACAAAATTTTTCCTAATATCTTTAGTTTGTTCTTCCGAATCAGGCTTGAGGGTTTTAAAGATACGCGAAATATCTAGGTCCGATATTTGTAGCGTTAACAACCAGTTATCAGTCTCAATACTATAAACAGAAACGGAAGACTCTTCATTAGTATCAGAAGGCAATACGGTATTGCGGCTTAATGCATCGACATGTGCCATACGCGTCCCAGGCCTATACTCAATGGTAAAAGTGAACTCACTTATTTGAAGCCACCATCTTGCTATACGTGGTATATGGTCTCGTTTAGTCAGTGTGGTTCGAAGCGCATTGCAATCCGTGACTATTTTAAATTGTAGTCCTAACAGATAAACTCGAAACTTTTTAAGTGAGCAAACGATGGCCAATGTTTCAAGTTCACACGAATGCAAGTGACGCTCCTCAGTAAGCAACAGGCTTGAGGACGCGAGGATTTATTTGCCATTGTACTAGTATTCCCCCTACACCTAAGGCACTAGCATCTGTGTGCAAATCTGTATCAAGTTTTGGATTATACAAAGCTAAAATCTGTCTGTTTATTAAACTTTCTTTTAATTTAGAAAGTGATTGAAATTGATCTTCTGTCCATGTGAACGTATTTCCCTTTTTTAATAAGTTGGTAAGTGGTCTTGCAATTTCCACAAAACCTTTTACAAATTTTCTAAAATAGCCAGCTAGTCCCAAAAATTGACGAACTTCATGAATATTGCAAGGAACAGGAAATTCTTTTACGGCTAAAATTTTAAGTTCATTTGGTCTTATACCATCAGCTGATATTTCATAGCCCAGATAGTTAATCACAGTGTCAAAAAACGGCACTTTGAAAGTTTAAGGGTAAGATTATGTTCTCGTAATAGCTTTAAGATTTCCTCAAGCCTTCGTAAACCTTCTTCCAAATCAAGTGATGGTACTAGAATATCATCTAAATAAGCCAGAGCAGATTCGTGGCGCCGTGCACCAAGCATATGATTTATAACTTTTTGAAATACTGCTGGTGCGTTAGCCAGTCCAAAGGGCATTCTTTTAAATTCGTAATGCCCATCGGGTGTCACAAAAGCAGTTAGAGGACGACTTTCTTTGGCCATCGGCACTTGATAATACCCTGAGGCAAGGTCTAATGAAGTGAAAAATCGATTGCCGCTGAGGTTAGTTATCTGGTCGTCAATTAGAGGCAAAGGAAAACAATATTTTCTAGTTTTATTTTTAAGGATCGGTAATCAACACAAAGACGTTGTTCTCCAGTTTTCTTTTTAACAATCATTATAGGGCTAGCATAATTAGAGTCCGATTCCTGTATAATGTCATTTTGCAGTAGATCATCAATTATCTCCCGTACTTGTCCTCTCTCAAAGTGTGATAAGCGATATGGTCTATAGACGACAGGTCTATCGTCGAGCAAATCTATTTTCATTTCAACTGAGTTATTACAACCTATTTCGCTCAAATTGAATGCAAAACAATCACGATACGATTGCAACAAATCATAAAGTTTATCTATTGTCTTATCATCAACCTGTGGACCGACCTAGATTTCAGTCTTTTAAGCTTTTATTCGTGCACAGAATTTTCTTCTCATTGAAAGGTAGGGCTCTGGCAATTACAGTGTTTTTAGGTAAGTATAGGGTTCGGTCAGAAAGATTTGAAAGAATAAGGTGACATTTACCCAAGTTAATACGATAAGTACCTTGATGTAAATTATATTCTTGGCCAGGTTTGTGATTATTATAACCCTCTATGTAAACATCCCCAGAATGAGATGAATCTACAGTAGAGACTTCGACTAATTCGGATTTGTTTTTCCCGATATGAATTTGGTTCGATAAGGTAAGTTTTAAAGGGTTAATATTATTAGTGGTGTCACGGAGCTCAGGAATTTTGTAGAAAAATAACGTACTATTATCTTTATAAACAGCTACGGAAGGTAACTCAGTAAAATTTTGGCCAATTAGAAGAGGAGTTTGCATAAACTCGTCATTAACAACTAGTACTTCTACATTTGATTCAATTTCATCAATTTTAAGGTTTATAAAAGTACTGTATACCGGCGTAACTGCAGAGTTACCGAAACCCTTGATTGTTGGTAGTTTCGAGATGGTCTTTGTGGGGTTTAGACTACTTGCATCCGATTCACGCATGAGACTACATTCACTGCCAAAATCAATATACCCAGTGAAGATTTCATTACTTGCTTCTACCTGTTTGAAAAACTTTTTATTGCCGTCATTACATGTAGAAATCGCTAGAGTTTTGCGTTCTATGTTATCACTTGACTTAGATTCATTACGTGGATTAAGCGGAGTTAGTTTGCAATTTTCGGTATTATGACCTACTCTGTGACACTTTAAACACTTGACAAGAGGTTTAGGACATTTGAAATAAGGGTGTCCCTTACTCCGACAGTTAAAACAAGTAATTAAACTATCATTTGAAGTTGACGGTGAGGCATAATCATGACGCTTTCTATTTGTGGCAGCAGTTTCCGATACAGTACGCTGAGAACTGAGGAAATGCAACAAGTCCTCCGGCTCACTACAATTTAATGCTTGAGCTCCATTTCTAATAGATTTATCATAAATACCGTGAGTTAAACAATCTACCGCTCTTTTACCGCTAATATCACATCTATGTATAAGCATTAATTTGTCGTAAAAGTATTCACATAAATTTTCATTATTTCGAGTCGTACGAGCTAACATTTCTTCCAGAAGCCGACCATAATTTTGCTCACTTGGAAAAGCTCTTTTAAGTTTAGTTTGCCACTCTGTCCAACTAAATACTACACTTGGTAGGGCTTCAAACCATTTTTTTGGCAATCCCAACAAGTTTTTGTAGAGCAAAATGTATAGTTTGCTTCTCATCCCATTCGTATATTACAGAACATTCATTAACCTTTCTAACCCAGCTTTCGATACTCTGAGATTTACTGGAGGGATCGAACTCCGGTATAACATTGTTCAAATGGTTATTGTTTAAACCATGAGACTTGTTACGATTCCCTTCTTGAAAGACATTCAAAAGACTTAGTACCTCTTTTTTTGACCAACTCGTGGTCTTTTTCTGCTTCTTGCGTCGCGGTGGTGTCTGAGCAACAGTTGACGTGCTTGAAGACGATGAGGTTGAGGTAGACCTTCTGCGCTTCCTTTTAGATCCTTTATTTGCACGTTTCTTCCTTCTTGTGTCTGTATTGCTCAAACTCCGTTCGCTTAATTGAACTGGCGGTTCTTCGTCTGGAGTTCTGGCACCATCAGAATCCATTGCCTCAAAAATGAAAAAATAAAAACAGTTTGTCAAAATATTCACCAAATCTAGTAGCGAATAGTCTTATAACTCATTACTAAAGCAAAGTTTGTATAAAATATGCTGTTAGCTGATTTTCGTCTCCATAAACTATGATAGATTCTTAATTCAAAACAAACCTATATAAAAAAAAACAGGTGAAAACTTGAGGGAAAGAAAATTCAAAACAAACTAATAAACCAATCATAAAAAAAATTAATATTCCACTTCGTTAATATCAAATTTTAGAGGCGCACATGGCCTGACAAAGTTTGACCTCTGTGTCATACATAGTATATTATAATCATATTATTCATTCATTACTTACGTTCTTGGGGTAAGTTTCGTCCGTGTAAGGCACACTTGGCCTTACTATAGGCACACTTGGCCGTATACTAGGCACACTTGGCCGTTCCTCGGCACACTTGGCCGTTCCTTGGCACACTTGGCCGTTCCTTGGCACACTTGGCCGTTTTTTGGCACACCTGGCCGTATCCTTGGCACACTTGGCCGTTCTGTAAGCACACTTGGTTTTATTTTAGCACACTTGGCTAAAATATCATTAGCACACTTTGCTTAAATATCATTAGCACACTTGGCTAAAATATCATTAGCACACTAGACTGAAACACGTTAAAACACTTTGACTCTCAAAATATACTTCAAGTACCATAACCTAACTTTCCTGTAATCACTGTAAACTGTGGACTTTTGCAGGCAGATCCCACTTCTGAAATGTCAGGGAATTATACACTTCAGGTTCGGTTTTACAAATATTTTATTCACTTTCTTCAACACAACATCTTACTTAAATATCTACTGATAACATTCAGTTTACAATACGAACGAAACACAGATTGGTAGGATATGTTCACCATCCAACGCCTCGAATCAGACTGCCTCTGCTCAAAAGTCACTGTGGCCAGCTGAATGTTCCCCACTACCATGTTAGCGAACACTCAGCTGACCGACCGACCAATCATAGCAAAGGAAACAGTATATAGCATCAATTGACTAACTTAAATATTAGGGTTTATAAATTAATTGTAAATAAATATTCTAATTTAATCAATTTAATTTGCTAATTGTATAAGACGATTTCATAAACTTAAATACTTATAGATCATAACTAATCTAATTAATTTCTACAACGGATGTTTAAAGCACGTGTTCGCACTAGCGCCATCTATCGCTTGTGGTTAGAAATCGAACAAAGTATAAAATCATTACAGTAGGTACCCCGCTGGTTGGTACATATAGGTACCCAGGGCAGAGGTGTAACTGTCAAGTGTCAGTCCTGTTACCACCTCTCAGGCTATAAGTATATTTTTAGGCATGCATTTAAACTACTTAAGTACAAATTATTATGCCAAGAGCCTTAAAACCACCTATTATTGAGTCAAATGACACCATCGACCCTACTCACCCCATAAATAGAGGTAAATATCGTATAACGTTTAAGTCACATGCCCTTGCCGCACCCACGCTTAACCTTAGGATTTGCCAGTGTCAAGGACGCCATAAATCGATAAAATTCTCTATGATTTCAGCTGGGTTTGTTGAAGCAAAATGTAATGGAGAATTTTTTTTACCGTAATGTTTTTCACGCCTGCCTTTATCAGACTTAGTAGTCGTTTGGCTGTGCGTTGATGGACAGTCAGGGATTCAGGAATAACTAGTCTCACTAATCCGGCACTACAGTACTTCGGCACATCCAGCAATCCGGTACCTACCCTCTACCCGCGCCTACTCGACCACTTCTTTCATATGAAAGGAATTAGTACATTCTGAGGGCTTAGTGTAGTTTTTTAACGCACTCGTTCGCGTTAACGTAAACGTTCGCATATGTCAAATTGTATACCTAAAAAAAAGGGTTTCCGTTACTGTCACCAGACGGCGCTTATCCAGTTTCAATACAAATTGACGTTTACGCTGACGCGATCCAGAACGTTAAAAATCTCGCACTAAGGCCACTGAAGTGCTTTATATATTTTATCTTGTTTTTTTCGGGTTCCGAACATACGTAAGAAACGGAACCCATAAAAGATCACTCGGGTGTCTGTCTGTCTGTCCGTCTGTCACAGTCAGTTTTCAGAACCGATTCGGTTGAGGTACACATCTTGACTTCTATGACCCAAATACGGACGCGTTACGTAAATAATAAATTTTGAGTAGATATGGGTAATTAAATTATAGGAGACAAACTAGAAAATAAAAAAAAAACAATCTGTATCGTGTGCCACATCAATTGAAAATGTTTTCTGTGAGGGTTTTAACTATTATTTTTCATAATTTTAAAATAAATAGTTTTGAAGTTATTCAAGAAATTAGACCAAAAATTACCATTCCCCTTATTTTCGAAATAAATGCAAATAATAGTTCTTTAACTATAGATTACAGGAAAACCTATAAGAAGACTATAGTAATAAAATAACATGTTAAAAAAAAAAACGTTCTGAACCCTTTGCACGCGAGTCACTTTGCCAGTTTTTTTTTTTCATTACACCCAGTAATAACATTCCAATCCGGCACATCATGGGTTTTTAATTGTCTCGGATTAGTGAGACTGTACTGTATACCTAGCTGTTCTGTGCTGTGAGTATCCTAACAGCCGCAAATCCAGTCTTAAACTTTTCATCCTGTGGCTTACTTAAGACGGCCTTAAAATTAATATTTAAAATAATGACTCCGCCTTATCTTTATCTAATTCGTATCTGCAACTTTTAAGTCGTTTATAAACAGTTTAGTTTTAATTTATTACTAGATTTAAGATTGGAATGGAAAATGATTTTCAAAATGGCGCCAGTTAATCGAGATTTTAATTGATTCGCAAGCAACCGTCAATGTGTTGTGGTTTATTGATAATCCACGTTATTTGACTATGTAGGTTCTTACTGAAGAAGGTTCGTGACTTAGATGAAGATCAATATATTAGGTCATTACCTATGAAATTGCCGTTCTGCTGTACTGGCCATTTTAAATCAAATTAATTTTTGTTTGGCTAAGAATTCTAATTTCAAATTAATTTTATTTTAAAAACATGTTTTTTGTTTTCCAAAAGTAGTCATTTGTTTATTGATTAGTGTTACATTTTCATCGCATTTCAATCTTTTTCGTCATCATGGATACGTTAAAAATTCGAGTAATTATGGAATATGAATACCGTCGTGGCAGCAACGCGGCACAAGCGGCACGCAACATCAACGACGTTTACGGAGCTAACATTACAAACCAACGCACCACCTTAGGATTTGCCAGTGTCAAGCTGGTTTGCTCGCTTCCGTTCTGGAAATTTCGACCTGAAAAATGAACCTCGCGGTCGTCCAAAGACTTTGGTCGACAATGACGAATTAAAGGCGATTGTGGAAGCTGATGATACACAATCTACGGCTGAATTAGCAGCAGCTTTCGACGTTAGCGTCAAAACAATATTGGTCCATTTGCGTCAAATTGGCAAGATAAAAAAGCTTGACAAATGGGTGCCCCACGAACTCAATGATCGCCAGCGCGAAGTACGCGTCGAGACGTGCCTTGCACTGCTCAACAGACGTCAGACACACAAATGAAGGAATTTTGAACCGCATTGTTACCTGCGATGAAAAATGGATTCTTTTTGATAACCGCAAGCGCTCAGCAAGTTGGTTGGATCCTGGTTTAGCACCTAAACAATGCCCTAAACGAAAACTTACCCCTAGAAAAGTGATGGTCACTGTTTGGTGGTCTAGCGCCGGTGTGATTCATCACAGCTTCTTACCAAACGGGGTGAGCATTACTGCAGATGTGTACTGTGAAGAACTGAACACAATGATGGAGAAGCTGGCACATCTCCAACCAGCATTGGTCAATCGCTCGTCTCCGCTGCTCCTGCACGACAACGCGCGACCTCATACTGCACAGCATCCGGTCTCCAAGTTGCAAGAACTGGGGTTGGAAGCTCTCCGTCATCCGCCCTACTCACCAGACCTTGTGCCTACAGACTACTACTTTTTCCAGAATTTGGATAACTTCTTGGCGGGAAAAAAATTCAATACCCGAGAGGCAGTACAAAATGCCTTTGAAGAATTTGTTGCCTCCCGTCCAGCTGATTTCTTTAAGAAGGGCATCAATAAACTGCCACTGCGTTGGCAAAGATGCATTGATTGCATGGGTGATTACTTCGATTAATACAAATAAAAAATACATGAAAAAAATTCGTTTAAATTTTTTCATACACAACAGCAATTTCATAGGTAAAGACCTATTATTAGTAATTAGTATACCTAGATATACCTACCTACCCCATAAAATATTTATTAGGAGGAAAAATACTTTATAGCAATATTCTACGAAAATATCACAATTCGCCATCTTTTTATTTGTTCTATATGATTGATGGCGATACTATAATGTGGGTTTGCTGTCAACGATCGAAGCGAGGACTAGAGAGTTTTTCAGGAGCTAAAGGGCACACTAAGGTCGTTGAAACAGATGTTTGTTTCCCAAGTGAGTAGGCACGGATTATGGACATAATAACAAGGTATACATAGGTACCTAGAAACCTAGTCCTCAGGGATTAATTGTCTTTTGAATAAGTGATATTGATTTATGAGGTAGGTACTTAGGCTACTTTAGAAATGTGTGGTAAACGGACAGTCGGTCAGTGATATAATGAGACCTAACCTACGGCTTGTTTACCAAATCGTTACATAAATTACGTTTGCAGAGGGGCAATTATAGTAATTAGGTACTTAAGTAATTATAATTATACTAAGTACATAAACATGATTTAAGGAAGGTATCTAATATACCTACTTACAAAAATCTCGTACTCACAGTGTTTGTTATCGAACTCCTCCGGAAAAAATTTGGTAGGTCTGAGAATGGGTCGTAGGCTAATTTTTGTTATATTGCAAAACAACGGTTGCCGGATCAGCAAGTAATGTTAAGTACCTATAATATGCCACCATATTGACATGTCAAGCTATCTTAGTATTAATTACGACTTGACGGTACGTAGGTGCCTAATTAGATAAAGCCCAAATAAAATCATTTAAAATAATGATTATTTATTTTAGAAATTATTGTTCTGGGTTGTGAGTAGCCAATGTCGCTTCCCATACGTTTTAAATCATTCACTTCTTTCTGAAGAATCTTAAAATAAACTTCCCGGATGTCGATTCCACCTAAGATGCGTATATTTAAGTTTGAAGACATCTGTGTGTAAGTACCTAATTAAATTCCTTTTAAAAAATAGCCTCCTTCTAAACCATTGTAATAGTTGGGTAAAAAGCCTGTTATTTCCGACTACCCACCTATTCAAAAGCAAACCTACGAAAATTTTGTCGTCAGTCCCTAGGTATGTAAGTATCAACTGAGGGAAATTTCAGCAAGCTCAGCCTAGACCGATTTATCATTCCTATACTTTAACCTAACAAAGTCAAGGTAAAAAACTGGCCAAGTGCGAGTCGGACTCACGTGCAAAGGGTTCTTTTTTATTTATTTTATTTGTAATGGGTTTGCTCTTGACTCTAGTCTATGTCAGAGATGACAGAGACAAAGTCTACGATGGAGCGAACCTACCCAGAAGGAGCCTGTTCACTCTAACTTTGAAGAGATTAGGGTTGTAAGCTTTTGGAAACACAGACGCAGGCAGAGAGTTCCACTCCTTTGCTGTGCGCATTATAAAAGACGTTTGAAAACGCTTAGTGCGAATTGTTGGAATATCCACAAGGTAGGGATGGTCAGATGCAGTGCGTCTGGATGTCCGATGGTAGAAGGGGGCCGGTGGGATGAGGTCGTGGAGTTCTTGGGCACATTCACCGAATTTATTTTTTTTAACATGTTATTTTAATACTATAGAATTTTTATAGATTTTCCTGTAATATATAGGAAAAGATCCATTATTTCCATTTTTTTCAAAATTATGGGCTCCGTATTTTCGGAGATAAGGGGGGAATGGTCATTTTTCGTCTAATTTTTTGAATATCTTCAAAACCATTTATTTTAAAATTATGAAAAAAATATAATTAAAACCCTCACAATAAGCTCTTTCAAGATAGTCACACGATATTGTTTAAAAAACTTTTTTTTTTTGTAATTTTCTCGTTTGACCCCCCACACTAAAAATTTAATAATTTACGTAACGCTACCGTGTTTGGGTCACAGAGGGCCATATGTGTACCAAATTTCAACAGAATCGATCCAGTGGATCCGGAGAAAACTGGCTGTGACAGACGGTCAGACAGACACCCGAGTGATGCTATAAGAGTTCCGTTCTTTGTTCGGAACCCTAAAAAGTGCCTAGATAAGTAGGTAGATTTGCAGAGTCCACACGCAGAGAAGCCCTAAAAGCTTTGAATTTCAAGGGTAAAGCCTAGACTAGGTAGGTAGTCAATATTTGACGGTCTGCACGAAATTGTAATTCATATCTATCTAGGTATTAGCTTGCCTTTCCCAACTATGTTAGTCTGGCTGGGAGGAGGGGGCTAGGTACTCTCTAAGCCCGGAGTTCGTAGTTTCGGGCTTAGTTGCGTATTCTACTCTCGGTATCTATGGTAACCTAGCCACGTTCAGCGTTACTCAAAAACTTCTAATCTACCTGTGAGCCTGTTTTTATGGTTCCGTACCTTACGGAACCCTATTACTAAGCCTCCGATGTCCGTCCGTCCGTCTGTCTGTCAACGGGCTGTATCTCAAGAACCGTAATGGATAGATACTTGAAATTTTAACAGATTGCGTATTTGTATTGCGGGCATTGCGGCTATCATCATCTGCCTAGCCTTTTCTCAACTATTTTGGGGTCGGCTTCCAGTCAAACCGGATTTAGCTGAATACCATTATTTTACGCGGAGCGGCTGCTTACCAGACCACAACCCAGTAACTGAGTAACACGGTACTTCATGGCAAGACTGGAGTCAGATTAACTGGCTTCTTACTATGCGTTACGATTGCCAAAGATCTACAAATGACAGCCGGGACCAACGGCTTAGCGTGCTTTCCGAAGCACGGAGGAAACTCGGTATGTTAAGATGGTCACACATCCACAGACCAACCTTGGCAAGCGTTGCTTAACCTTGAAGATCGACCCGTGCGGCTGTTATTATCTAGCCACGAGCTCCGCTATAACAACAAATAATAAAAATGAAGGTTTATAGTAGGAACGTAACCCTTCGTGTGCGAGTCCGACTCGCACTTGGCCGGTTTTTTTTTTTTAGCCATGTGATTAAGCAACTAAATCTTAACTATACTTGGGTAGGTACATAGTGCGTTTCATTCGTGAAGATATTATAAGATAGGTACATACATACATACATACTGTGGTTAGCCACATTACATTATAATATTGTCTCAAGTCTGGTTCTACTTTCAGCAACGCCTGAAAAGGTCATCGGGTCATCTCCATTAACAGGATCGCAATGCGCCAGTTTTTTTTCTGCTTCCTGGTCCATTCATAATAATGTTGGAAAGTTGGCAGCCCTTGCTGTGACGCAAGCGTTTTCAACATGTAGATAGGCACCTATTATGTATCGTGACGTCACCCGAAGTCAGACAAGTTTCATAAAACTCAAGTAGCAAGCAGGTAGGTAGATACGTTTTTTCTGATAATACCGTTACTTGTAATACAAGACGTAACAATGGGAGTTGGTTACATAAAAAAACATATCCATTTTAATATTTATTGCATAATTTTTAATCCCACCAAAAACAAGTAACCAACAAATGTCACAAGAACAGTAAAAGCATATTTTGCAATTGAAGAAAAATGTTTTTAACAAAATATAATTATGCTAAAGAAGACAACAAAAACACAATTTTTATGATCAGAAATTCTTTGTGTGGTCTGTTTAGACTACATTTGAAAATTTTAATGAATCAAATCTAATAGCAAAATACTGATATCGAAGAAATGTCATAGGAGCCTGTAAGAGTAGCATTAACTGACACGCCTTCCAGTTTCAAATCAACATTTTGTTGCGAAAATATTGTCTATTTCCTCAGTCCAATCCCGACTTATTTGTCTGATATGCCAAATACTGGATCTCGGAATTTTCGTTCAAAATAGGATCTTTTATATTCAGAGAAAGCAGCATTAATGATTAGACTTATTTTTTAATTTATAATTATGTCAGACATTGTCTTTACGATATCTTTAAGAGATTTTCTATATTATCATATCAACATTTCTACTTACATAATTTTATTTTTAAGCTTTTCCATCCAACATATCAATATAAATGTACTTTTCAAGACAATAGAGTTCAATTTGCAATATACATCACAAAATCTTTTGCTACATTTTCTGTCTCATAAAATCTTTACACTTATGAACACTTATAACAATTTAGAATATACTTTGAATTAATTTATATTTATAAAACTAATGCAGACCACAGATGAATGATAGGTAATGTGTTTAATGAAGATGTCCAGAATTATAATAATGCATAATAAAAACAGTCAGAAAATAAATTATTTTGAAACTATGATGGAATGTTAGACTGCAGTTACATAAAACTTACAAATAACCAATACACTTCTAAGTACACCATTTAAAAAAAAAACTTTACAATTGATTATAAAATCTAATTACAATCTTTAATTTTTTATGATGTACTCATTTGTGCTCTTAATTGTTGAGAACCAGCTAAGAAACTGGAGATAGAGGATGTGATACACTTTCTAATACAGTACTAAAACCATTATGAAAGGAAAATGCTTCTAAAATGCATCTAATGAAATGAATGTTTGTGACAGTGAGATTCTATGCAGCACACACATGTTGATTGACAATCTGAAATTGTCAATTATAAAAATGGAGACGTAAATAGGAACCGTTATTATGAAGAACGATGGTGTAAGAAAGAGCAGTCAGAGAAATATCAGATACCATTGACTGAGATACACACGACATATTTTAAACGCGCTGACGACTCACGTTTTACGAACGTCTCTATCGGTTAAAAAGCGCGTTAAAAAAACGGCGTGTGCAAAGGCCCTTATTCCCATCCCTGCAAGAGTTTAGATGTGTTTCCATGATGTATCATCTATCATTTACAGCCAACAATAATCTGTTATTTTTTCCTTTTTGATAAAAATGTGGTACAATTAAGACAAAGTATTAAGTAAAGTTATGTACATTATGGAAGAACAGCAAAGGGGCGTATAACTAGGTGGTCCAGCTATGTCTATGCTACTAAACACTGGTCTTAAAAGTTAGTGCAAAACACAAGACAATAAGTAAATAGAACATTAAGTACAAACAGCTTGATTTATGAAAATTATTGTAATTAAAGAAACTGGTTGAAGTGTGTTGTTTTTTATTTTATGTGCAGTCCCTGGTGCAAATAGCATAACTAGACAGTACTAAAAAATAACTACTAATGCTCTAATCCTAGTTTTAAAAATAAATAAACAAGTAACTATGACATATGTTTATTATTTAGTAACCCCTTTCATTTTACCCACAATGTGACCCCATTTTTTTTTCAGCCTCACTAATTATGAACAATACCATTATCTGAGAGTTGTTATCAGCATAATATTTCCATGTTGTTATAAAATTTACAAAAATTCGTAGTTTATAATTATGTTTAAAAAATATACAGTGAAGCTATCGAATGTTTGTATTTCTACTTAAATTTATCTATGGTCTACTATCACATTTGGTAAAGGGAGGGGCTAGAATGCGATTGATGATGGAGGCATGGAGCATTCCCCTACTGTCACACGGTATGATGCCAGTTCACTGATACCGTGGTAGTGCACGAAGGCCGCTACAATTACAAGTACGTGGAATATTTGGTGGGACTGGAACCAGATGTCACACTTCCCTGGGAACCAGCGCTCAGGCACCCTCAGGGCATAGAACATGGCTCCTAATATGTACAACAAGCCCATCAGAACTAGCCAGCCCAGTGACGCTTTACTAACTTGGCTGAACCAGCCTTCGGTGATGCCATAGTGGATGGCAGGCACAATGCCTGACAGACCAAAACCCATGAACACTCCCGCTCGAAGAGGTCGCAAGCGAGGCTCCGAGAACCTATCCCAGAGTGACACTATTATTGACAGTATTCCTAAAACAATCACTACAGACAAGTAAATTATTTTTGGTCTGTAATGACAGTAGAAACTATAATACAACCATGGAACAAATGAGCCCATAATGAGTAGGGCAATCCCACAGTAATCCAGCTTAGAGAACAATTTCCCGACCATCTCCGAGTGGCAGTAGAGGGTGTGGTACGCGAACGAGAATCCAAGGCACACGATGGCACCTATGAAGAACACTCCAAATATCATTTTCTCCTGCATCTGTATCTCGATCGCGGGGCGCGACAGGAAGTAGACCGCGACGCCGATGAAGGCCACGCAGCCAAGCAGGTGGGTCCAGATGTTACCAGTCTCCGTGTGAATGCGGAATATAGACGCGAAACAAGCGCTGAACGAGGGTAGCGGAGGCCTGTGTCCTTTGTGGAGGTAGTCGTTGTCTTGCAGCCAGCGCGGCAGGTGACGGAAGTGGCATACGTTCCAGGACGCCTCCCACACTTTGCGCACAAACTCCTCAGCCTGTTCCGCCGCGTTGTGTGCCAGCGCGCCGAGGTCGATCTCGTCAGAGAGCACGCCCGCTTTCAACACTTCCGCCATCTCGGCGTCGAGGAGATGCTGGTCCTCAGGCGTAGACGGCAACGGACATCCATCTTCTTCCTCTGCCAGCACTTCATCGAGCTCATCCATCTGGGAGGCCAAACTCTCTCCTTCGGGATCCCATCCTTGGCGTCTCCGCAGCCCGTCAGAAGACGCGCTGCGGGACCCCGTATCAGAATCAGATTCCCACATCGCGCCGTCAAAATTCACCCGAACACATAAAAACGGCAACCATTAGTCGCCACGACCTTTGTTAGTCGCTCACGGACAGTTATTCGTTAGAAATCCAGTTACGTCATGGAAAATATGCACGATGCACAAGTTGTCTTAGCACCCTTTGTTTCGAGTCGTTCCCAGCAGGGATGTGTTGATCAAAATATAACTGTTCGCTAGATCACATAAATTTCAAGCGTTATAAAAATCGTCGAAAAATCACTAACGCACAGGACAATCAGCTGCACAGAACTGAACTGATGAACGAAATTTAGGAGTCATTCAACCATTTTTAAAGAAACGAAATCTATCCGTCCCTTTCTATCTTATCGAGTATGCTTTCGGATATCTCGCACTTTCATTGCTAACGTCACAACTTTTGTAGTGATGTGATCAATGTAGGAGAAAACCGTAAAATCAATCGTTTAAATGATAGATTCCGAGTTATTTTATCATGCGTTACGAAACTAATCGAGCAGAGTTTAAGTGTATAATAAGTAATTGTAAAGCGAAAAGAGCATATACACACAGAACTCGTTTTACATTTCCCGATATTTTAAGACGCTCTATAAACATAAGGTATGCCAAGATACGCAGAAAATAATTCCTAGAAGCCGACGTGGATATAAATCGGATGTGCCTTAGTACAGTCCTCGATAGTGGCAATATCACATTGTACTATCCACCATCACTGACAAGACTTTAGTGTGGCCAACTGGCCATTACTCATTGGCAACAAGTCTTGTCAGGTCTACCAACCTGACAAGACTTTTGTTGCAAAACTCGTGGATGAGCTCGTGTGATCTTAAAGATTAAGCAACGCTTGCCAAGGTTAGTCTGTGGATGGGTGATCATCTTAACATGCCAATTTTCCTCAGTGCCTCAGGGACAGCCGTTGGCCGGCTGTGGACTGTCATTTGTAGTTACCTTAAATTTGTCATTCTGTAGCTTTATCGGAAAAAGTTGCATGTAGATGTTTGTTTTCACATACTTAGCAGAAATTTCAAGAACAATAACAATGAGTAATTCGTCGCCAAACCTTCCTATAACCTGGCATCGCACCGAAACATGCCTAAAATTGGATTAGTATTACGTACATTAATTTTCCTCGCAATTTTCATTTACCTTATGTTATAATAATTATAATACTGGTATTCAGCTAATTTCAGCTTGACTGGAAGCTGACCCCAATATAGATGGGAAAAGGCTAGGCAGATGATGATGATGTTATAATGAAAGGCAAAGGCTATTCCAGGTTCTTCAAAGTACCCATTCCGTATCGATTTCAACTAATAACCGTAAAAATCGATAAATTTCTGTGATAACGAACATCACTACAGTTTACATTCTGAATCCTCATTGGCCGGGCCCACAAAACGTCAATAATTCATCCATTTTGACATTACTGAATGTCTGAATGAATGAAATTCTAACCTCTTAGACGAAACGGAATATAATTTTCGGAGGTCAACCATTTCATTTTATTTAAAACCTAATAAACAATAAAGTTTCTACTTACTTCTTAAACATGTTGCGGCTTGTGTTTCCAAGGAATTTTCACTAATCACACACTTTACTAGAATAATACTTCAAAGTTCATGAACGAGTTACTTGTCACTTCTGTGTTCAAAGGTGTTTATCCAATCAAAATATAGCACGGGTTTAGTACTGTTGCGCTATTGGCTAAAATTGTGTTACGGTTTTTTTCTCAGCCTGACATCACAATCGGATACAAAACCAAAACGAATCTGCTTATTTTGGCAAAATTTATCTTTTTCTATGAATATGGTAGCAGGTCCTGTAATAACAAAAAAGCTCGTAAAATACCATAAATCTTCGTATTGAGGTCTTAAAAGTAAAAAAAGGAATATTATTTTATATATCTCTAAGTATATGAATATAGCATTAAAAATTTGTCCTCGACGTTGCCTAAGAGGTTGCCGGCATTGCCATGTTGATTGGCAATGCTTTTCATCTGGCCAAAGTAAAAGTCAGCTTTCGGGTCACGGGAAGTGTCAAGCAGTTGTTTCGTCTTTGAAAAGGCTGTACACAAGGTGTAGCAGAAGGGCCCCACGGCCCGATGGTTATGAATTATTTTTATCTAATTCATTTAAACGATGCAAAATGAGTAGGTAAGAAATACCAGATGTGGATTAGTTGTTTTTGTTTGCCATGTGTAAAAAGTCTAATAGAAGACGAGTAGATAGAAATAAAGGGTGGATTTTTTGGTATCTGTGTGTATCGGATCGAAGTTTTCAATTTTGTCAGAAACAGAAAATGTCACTGTCAAGAGTGTCAAGTGTCACGTCAACCTGTTATCGATTTTGTTCCTATTTCCCACATGTGATTTTCACACACATGACACAGTAAACATTTTATTAACCCCAAAAGGCAAAATCACGTAATAATAGAGATTATCCCCAAATACAATGGCTACATTGTTAGAGGTTTTGGTTACAAGTGATTCTAATAACACATTATGGACCAACGCTGTGTGGGATCCACATACCGGCACCTGCTTGATGACTTACAAAGGAGGTGGAACCGCAGAAAATAAAACACTTACATTCGTCGGAAACGATTATTTAGCAGCTGTGGAAAAGACAAAGCCAGTATTACACGTATGGCCTGTGAATTCTTATCAAACAGTCCAAGGCATGCGGTTTATTTTACCAGGTAAGGCGACAGCCTTCGCTGTTTCACGTGATGGATCTTTCATAGTAGCAGGCATTGAAGAAAAAATATATTTATGGCAAATGACTTCTGGAAATCTCCTAACTATCTTAAGTAAACACTATCAAAAAGTGGTTATGTTAAAATTTACACCAGATGGACGCTATTTTGTATCAGCGTCTGAAGATGGCATAGTCATGGTTTGGTCACTAGCCACGGTATCTGCACACCCTGAAGTCGACCTAGTGTCACAAACCTCTGCGGGCCAGCATGATCCATTGTACATATTCTCCAACCACACTCTACCGGTTACTGATTTGTGCATAAGTAAGACAGGCATGCATGGTCGCTTGTGCACTGTATCCAGTGACAGGACTTGCAAAATCTACGACCTCTCCTCTGGAGAACTGTTATTGAATTTTGTATTTGATGTTCCTCTTTCTGCTATTACGATGGATGTCTTAGAGTTGAATATATTTGTTGGTACGACTGAAGGAAATATTCACCAGTTTAGTCTTACAAATCCCCCAAGGAATAGAAATGTGTTGGTGAATACGGAGGTGAACTGTCCTACTTTCACTTCCCATAAAAAAGCTGTGACCTGCTTATCTGTGTCTCTGGATGGCGAGACTCTCATGTCTGGTTCAAATGATGAGCAAGTGATACTCTGGCACATACCCAGTAAACAGCCGGTGAGAATTATAAGACACAAAGGCCCTATCACAAATGCTTTCTTCACGGTGAATTATCCTGCAATATACAAACAAGAATTCTCACCAAGCATCATTCTACACAGTTTAGAAAGGACTTTAGAAAAAGATGCTGAAGAATTTACAGAAATGGAAGTACTTATGAAAAATAAAATTAGTTTCTGGCCGGAGCCCCGTGGAGAAATTGAAGACAATTTAACTTCAAAAGAGTTGGAGAATGAGTTTAAGTTAAAAGAAGAAGGACTACAGGCTGAGCTCAATAGGTTGAAAGCAATCAACGCAAATCTGTATTCAATGGCCATTCAAAAATCTCTGGATTCTATTCCTCTAGCAGCTAATAATACTCCCAGCAAAAATAAGAAAAAGAAGAAGAAAAAACAAAAAGCTGATTAATAAACATTTTCCTAATTACTACTGTTGTTTTTATTTCTAGGTACTAGTTTTTCCCTAGTAGCTGTAGCTTTCAGTAATATTGCATTCTACCAGTGACAGAATAATTTTACAGAAACTAACCAGTACTTTCAGATTATGTATACAAACATTTTTATCTATATTTTTATTTACATATATCTTCTGACCTAGACTTGAGTCACAAGTCTAGGTCTGCCTGAGGAGCTCGTGGCTAAAGAATAACAGCCGCACAGGTCGATCTTCAAGGTTAAGCAATGCTTGCCAAGGTTGGTCTGTGGATGGGTGACCATCTTAACATACCGAGTTTCCTCCGTGCCTCGGAAAGCACGTTAAGCTGTTGGTCCCGGCTGTTGGTCATTTGTAGAACTTTGGCAGTCGTTACGGTTTGTTGGAAGCCAGTAAATCTGACTCCAGTCTTGCCCAAGAAATACCGTGTTACCCATTTTAATGGGTTGTGGAGGTCTGGTAGGCAGCCGCTTCACGTATAATAAATACTGGTATTCAGCTGAATCTGGTTCGACTGGAAGCCAACCCCAATATAGTTGGGAAAAGGCTAGGCAGATGATGAGTTGTTCTCACCGCCAAGCGAGCACAATCTTAAATAGCTCTTGTCGCTACGATGCCGGCAGTGTGAACAGCCAGCTATCGACTATGAATGTTAGTGTATCTTTTACTCGCACGAGAACTATATCTTTTGCCCCTTTCATGAGCGAGCAAATGGTCGATAGCAACTCGCTTCCATGCCGGCGGTGAGACAAGTGCCTTAGCATGTTCCTGTCTGGACGAAGCGAAAGGAGTTAATAGCTTCTCATCTGTCTTGCCAGGTCAAGTTTCCATTGCGAAATGTTGGCCTAACAGCAGTGATCGAAGCGAATTCGCATTAGATTATTTTCTTGGAGAGGTGGTCGTGTGGGCAAGACATTCAAAATGCCGTGATTCTGCATGGTGAAAGTTTATAACGTGGCGAATAGAATGATGATACATTACAGATTTACATAACATCATGTCTTTAAAATTATCCAAAAAGCATAGGCAGAATACAACGGGCAATATGGTAAACCCCGATTAGGTATAAGTAACAAAATATAGAAATTAATTACGCATTGTTTACCCACAAACGTGAAATTTGAATTTTGCCACCAAACGTGGTATATTCGATTATTATTATATTGAAAACAAGTCCTTTTTTTTCGAACAAGAAGTCGGTTAAAAATGTAAAAGACATATACGCAAAGAGTATAGTAATATAGATGGAAATACGTATTTGTCTTTTACCTTCATTGTTCATGAACTGGAGTGTTGCACAACAAATTATTGTCAACCGATAGGATAGTTGAGAATATCCGTAGACAGAGAATAGAATGCTCTTAGAATAATAATAATTATTAAAGTAAGACGACGCATATGCAAAATGTCTATGTGTGAGCAAGACGCAGCATAGTTTTTCTATCTCTATTTGCGTATCGGTTTTTGTTGTCTGCCATCAGTAGTCATTGGTGGCAAACAAATTGTGCTGTCAGCGTATTTTCGTTGATAGAAGCTTATTTTGTGTGATTTACTGCTTTAGTGATATTCCAGAAGGTATTATTAAGTGTGTAGTGATGGTGAATTGCAGTATTTACGGCTGTAAAAGCCGTAGTGAACGAAATCAACCAAACATAACCTTTCATCGGTAAGTAGCATTTTTTATCTATTACAGCAAGTAAATCAAAGATTATTGTACTCAAGACTATTTTCTGTCAATAACAAGCAAAGTTTATTGATAATTAACGTCTAAAAAGACGATAAATCCTAACTTGTTTTTCATATTAGCCGGCCAAAGTGTGAGGCAATTTATGTTAGGTTGTTATCTATGTCACTTCATGTCATTTGTAAATTGTCGGATAATAACTTGACGGGGATACCAGCACTTGATTATTTTTACCCCTAAACGTATTTTTTATTTTTAGGTTTCCGAATGATCCATTTTTTAAAAATAAATGGATTGACTGTACGGGCCGAGTTAACTGGCATCCAAGTCGTCACTCCCGTATTTGTTCACGACATTTCGAAGACAGTTGCTTTCGACAGAACTTAAATCGTACCTACTTAAATCCACGTGCGATACCCACACTTTTCATCCAGGTAAAGTAAATATATTACTTAATTTGTTATTAAGTAACTAAACATCAAAAAGTTTAAATATACTAACTCATCTTCTTGATTACATTAGCAGTTAAGGCATTCAGTTCGCGCGCGAACACAATCAAATAGTAATAAATACATACGTTACCCCTTAAAAAGTAAAAAAAAAAAAACGTGTTATTAATTGATATGAATTACATTACTCGTAGTAGACGTACAACCAAAATAATAAGAACGAGATTACCCACACAATGGGGGTAAAAGTCTAAGTATGGCAATATTAAATGCACGAAGTTGTAATGATGTACTTATGTCGAACTATCGCTATCCCTTACCGTTATACGCTGAGGACTTGTCTATATCTATTCTCTGTCTACGAGAATATCAAACATTTCATCGGAATTTATGTAGTCTGTGGTTTGTAGAGATACGCTCCATTTCCCTCATAGAATTATATATCTATGATTTCCCTCAATGGTTATTTTTTTTTGTAAGTTTGAAAGCTTCTTTTTTCTAGTTTTCTCAAAAATTTGCTAAACACAGAAAAATACCAAATTTTCATTTTTTGATATAATAATGATGACTCGCTACCTTCTCACTACGGAATAATTTTAGTAAGTTTTATTTTGAGCCAAAACAAAGGTCACCACTAGTGAAAGAAATCTGTCAAAACGTCATCCACCGTTCTCTCAACGCATTTCAATTTTCTGTTTCAAAAAACGCCCGAATTTATTTGATGTGATTCAAAACTTTCTATAAAATGTGCTGAAATAGCGTAATATTATCTGATAGTAAAGTTACGAGTATGTTTTCATGACGAGCCTCATCGTTAAGGTGAGCTGCCTTAGATAATAGGATCGTTGTAAAAATAAACTATTTGCTGGCTGCGTTTTGCGTCACAAACAAAACAGTAAAATGTTTACGATTTTCAGAAGACGAAATGTCGAAGGCTGTGATTATTCCGGAGTGTAATAAAGACATTGGGGGTATGAAAGAAGAGATATCATTGTCTCCAACTGAGAAGAGAGATGGTGCAATCGGGCTGTTCAGCAGGTTGCTGCGACTTGATACGTTGAGCAAGAAAAACAGTGCGCCCGAAAGTCCGACATCTGTAGAGCCACCGATCACCTACTATGGAGTTTACATACCCAGTGAAATTAAAAAAGGACCTGATGAAGGTATTTATAGTTACATTGTTATAACAATAATCTTTGTCACAGTTTTGGGAATTAGGGCTCAAGTTATACTTCAGGCCTTGTTCAGTCAGTGATTTTTTTGCTTGCATATAATATTCTTTCTCAAATTTAGTCACATTTTTATAGAAAAATAGACTTCAAAAATAACAGCAGCAATTCATTGTATATTTAATTTTATGTTTGGAAAACAATGGTAACTTTTGCAGTTAACTGAAAATTACATTATAATAAAACACATTGTTTTGTAGAATGTTGTTACTTAAGCTAATCATGAAAGACGTTTTTCTCAAAAAATCTTTGTGTTTGGTACCTATACTTACTGAATCATCAAATAATGCATATGAACCTGAAATGAGTCACACCTTTTCAAATTTATTAATTGCGTTCTAGCTAAAAAAAAAATGCCTACTTTCTAGGCCAAAACTTCATGGTTTCTCATCATCATCTTCGTGCCCTTATCCCATGTTACTTGGGGTCGGCGCAACACGTTTTATTCTTCCATTCTGTTCTATCAGTCGTCACTCTATCACTAACTCCCTTTTCTTTCATATTGCTCCTCACACAATCCATCCATCTTTTGCCCTTCCTCTCCCTCTCCATCCTCCATCCTCTCCATCTTACTTCATGGTTTGTATAATATAAAAATAATACCTGTCTGAATTACAAACATAGTTAATTTTCTACTTCAATAAACTAATTTTTAAGAGTGGATCCTAAATAGTACACTAACTTCTAGATCCATCCCCTCTTGCACTCACAAGCCTGTAGAACTCCCATGTATGTCTCTCATAGTGTAAGTGAAGTACCATCCTTGGATTATAAACTCTTCAATTTAAATTCCTTCAAACTCGCTTCCTTTGGGGGTCTCCCTTTAACCCAAGTAGGTCTTCTCCAGTACTCACAACTCTGTAGACCTCCCATGAACAAATCCCTCATCTAATTAATAATTGTTTAAACCTTGTATTGTTTACTCCTCACCCTTATCAATCTTTATCTCCAACATTATCAGCAAGATAAGAGGATCTGGGTCAACAGAATTGTTGTCAACTTCCTATTTTTATATTATCTTTGCACAGCCTTTGCAAATTATAAGCAGTTATCTATTTACCTGTATTATAATGAGGGCCATGTTGATGGTTAAAAATATTCTCTTTTTGCTGATTCTGCACTAAAGTCTTTTGTCTCCAACAATTTTTTTGTTTTAAATCATATCTGCACTCAAACAAAAACATTTTTGTATCTTGTGTAAACTTTGACATTTTGAGTTAGATCTTCCAGGGTTAGATAGCTTTAGTAGATCTTGTGATATCCAGCTGTGACAGACGGACAGACTTAGTCACACCACAAGGGTTTTGTTTTACCATTTTGGTACAGAACCCTAAAAATAAGCTACATTCATATGTGCTGTTGTTGTGGTGGTTGTACAACAAACCTGACCTTGCTGAAGAACATGACATGTGTTTTTGCGCATAATATACTTTCTGTGGCTGTTAAAAAATTTACAATTATATTAATTGTTAGTTGAAATTAATTGGCAGCAGCTTGTGTTTTAATATCATCACACTATGTCTCCAATTCGAAAGCCAAACTCTGTGTATACTTCCTACTTTATTATCAATTATCATCGTCAATGTCCACGGCTTGATATAGGCCTCCCCAACCCAATAACCGCCACAACAACCGGTCTTGTGCATCTCGCGTCCATTGGCTACCTGCCACCTTAGACTTTATTATACACTACAACAACCCATTACGTCCCACTGCTGGGCTCGGGTCTCTCCTTAATAAGGAGGATATAACCTACTGATACTTTATTACATGTTTAGTGAAACGGTTAGGAGGCCCTATGATCGAACAAAATGTCTCATGTTTAATATTGAATTTCCTTGTCTGCTGTTATCAAGTTCAGTATACAATAATACTGACACAATATTTATGACCTGTGAAGAAATACTTGTCGCAAATAAACACTTTTTCTTCCTTTCTTCAATATAAATTGATTTCATATTGTTATTGAATTGGTTTTTCACTGATAATAAATTTTATATAGGATCCTTGGTGTAAATTATAGTTTGGCACACAATAACTTAAAAACAACTCGCAATGATTTAATATGTCTGCTGTATATTGGCCTTTTCAAAATTGTCTAAACCTGAGGGCCAGTTGACTGAAATGTACGGATATTTAGAGGTGTTTTTGACAGATTGCGAGTCATACTCTCACATGAACGATTCCACACCACTGAAACAGACCACTGTGACAGATGGACAGACAGAGCAGGCTTAGTAATATGGGTCCATTGGTTACCCTTCGGTACAGACCCCTAAAATTTTGTAGAATTGATTGATTGCAATTCATTTCCTGATCTCTTGTTAATGTTTAAACTATAATGCATTTTGGTGCTTCAATATCCTTATGAATCAGAATCGAGATTTATCGAGATTGCCTTTTATGGCAACTACAGACGCCATCTGTGAGTCGCGAGGACGCCATGCTACAGAACAAAATAATAAACTGTAATAATGTGTGAATTTATATTACTATACTGGTTAACCCGCGCAACTTTGTCTGCGTCACAATTTTCATTACTGCTCCGCTTCTATTGGTCTTAGCGTGATGATATATAGCCCTATAGCCTTCCTCGGTAAATGGGCTATCTAAACACTGAAAGAATTTTTCAAATCGGACCAGTAGTTCCTGAGATTAGCGCGTTCAAGTAAACAAACAAACTCTTCATCTTTATATATTAGTATAGATGGTGTAAATATAATTGCACTTGTTTTTCACCTAGCATCTTGAAGAACAAAATGTTTTTACTCATGACTAATTTATTGTAAAGGAAAGCATTCGCTTCGGTTAGCGTCGTTACCAATAAAATTGTTTCCTAGCTAATTAGTCTGAGTAATTATCGACACTATTTTCGATGCTCAGTCGTTCAGCGTTCAGTTATGCCAGTATTATTTTTACGAGTTTTAACTGACGCCAATTGTGCCGAGCAATCAAAATACATCACCAGGCAGCAGATGCGTAGCTAGCATGGGTGAAACCCGGAGCGGATAATGTGGTGTCACCCCATAAATGATCCCAAATATGAGTGGCGCCTTTGGTTTTGGGTACGGAAGTCACAAGCCATTTTTCAGAAGGGAGATGTTTCATTTGTGCTGCAGTTCTTTATTTTCAGGAATGTTCTTACATCACACTTACATACAAAATCTAGAAAATTTGTGCATCTCGTCGCGGACTATTTTGATTTTCTATTCATTATTATTCAAGCAAGAAATAAACGAGAGTAGAACGCATGAGAGAGCGAAGCGAGCTCAAAAATTTTTGCATCCCTTTTCGGATAGTAACTTTATGGACTGATGCAAGAAAGCTCATTAATTGAGCTCACCTTGGACAGGTTTTATTTTCTTTAGATCATTCATACTTAAGTAGAAGTAACTTCATGGATTGATGTAAGAAAGTTCATTAATTGAGAGAAAGTAGAACACAGGAGCGAGCAAAGCGAGCTCGTAAATTCATGCACCCCGGATAAATTTTCTTTTGACATACATAAAGTCATTTTGTTGAATTATACCGAAAAGTTCTAGAACAGAGAAATTGTAGAATGTAAGAGCGAGCGAAGCGTCAGCCCACACGTCACCCGTTAAGGGGTGACACCCGACCGTAACAAAAAAGTCAATGAACAGTTGAGGGTCATCCCTAAATGCTCATCTCGGAATGGTTAACTATCTTTTGGTTATTCATACTTAATGAGAAGTCTTGATTTATACAGAAAAGCTCATGAAATTAGAGAGCGCAGAATGCACGCAAATGAAAGAAATGCGAGCCAAGCGAGCTCAAAAACTTTTTCACTCCACTCCCGGCAGGTTTCGTTGAATTAAACGTTTAGGGGTGACACCCGACAGTGACAAAAACCAGTCAACGAACGGTCTGGTGTCACCCGGAGCGCCCCCCCCCCCTCGCTACGCAACTGCCAGGCAGTTCAATTGGTATGAAATAAGTAGAAATTGCAAACTTAAGTGACAGTGGGCAGGGTACAATGCTCGCAAAACTGATAGTCAAGGGGTGTGGGTCGATATGGCGACTCTTGAGGCAGCCTATGTCCAGCAGTGGATGTCTTTCGGCTGAAATGGTGCAGATTAAGTAGAAGTTTGAAATTTTAAAATATGCGTTTATTTACTAAATGTCCCATTGCCATGCCATTCCATTACTTGTGATATTTCACATGACAATACATATCTACTGAGCAATTGCTACCCACAGATCGCATCATCATGCATCATACCATACCAACATACATAATATATAGGTATCCCAAGATTAAGTTAAATCTAATGTCCGAAAGTGCTTGAAAAAATGGATTACTGATTTGTATTCAGAGCAGCGTTGCCAGATTATTTTATTTGGCAAGTCGGAACCTTTTTAAGTAAAAAATCGTATATAGTCAGAAGTTTCTAAATATTTATCTTTGTATTTGAGTTTTAAATTACCTTTTTTCCTTTTTTGAAGTCAGTTAAAAATATGATATTTAAATCAGAGTAAGGTACTTGAGTCTTCTTCGTCTTCAATAGATATTCGTTATTCCTTTGTACGTAATCGTGCGTTTTCGCGGTAGATATTTATAATGTGGTCGAGTTATCCCCGAAAAGCGGGACATCCCGCCCGACACATAAAACTCGGGACGTCCCTCCAAAATCGAGACGTCTGGCAACGCTGATTCAGACTCACAAGATGTTAACAAAAAGCTTTTATTTAATAGAAATTACTCAATGAATTTATCACTCATCAATTTCTTCACTTCTGTTATTTATCAATGTCATGTTAACCTTTCTATCGATCGTGTCTGGCGTATGACTCATTGGAAAGTATAATTATGCAGTCTATTATGTAATAACTTGATAGACAATAACATGAAAACACGTAATGTTATTAACTTGCTTCACCATAAGGGTCAACTCACAGCGTAACAATTTAAACTTTATTTACCATGCAAAAATGTACACAATCCAATGAAAAAAGAACGTATTTTGTCACTGAAGTTATACTCATTTGGAAACAACCACCTCCTTTTTTCGAAGTCGTTTCAGCATCGTACAGTGGGTAGACTAAAAAACGAAAAATAGTGCGGTTAACGTATACGCTTCTCTAACGCGACGTAGTCTCGATAAAGTCACGCCTGCGTGACGCAAGCGTAGCGGTTCCGCGGCTTCAACGTAAATCGTCCAGCCAACACAGGGCATGAAGGCTGGGTGTCTCTTCATAGTGTCCTCTTCTCGTGTAAAAGCTACCGCACAATTGGGTGGACCGCGTGGTATTGCTAATGTCCTCCAACAGTAGGTACTTATTACGTAGTAGGTGGGCAACTGCCCACTTTGGAAAGTCACCAAAGTGGGCAGTTGCCCACCAGACATAACAACCGTCCGCCGGAGAATTCTTCCCTTTCAATGGAGGTTTGCGGGACTTTACCCTCTGTTTCACTTCATCATCACCATCATATCAGCCGAAAGACGTCCACAGCTGGACATAGGCCTCCCCCAAGCGTCGCCACAACGGTTCCGAACGTCCTTATGGAAAAACGGAACCATTATAGGGAATGTGCAGGAACTGTAGGTGGCAGACCGGCAGCACAGAAGTGTCATTGTCAAGTCTATTTTACTATAAGTTTTGAATATGCAACACCAGATGGCATAGTCAACGCCGTGGACGTTCCCATTAAAACTCTCGCATGTCTGCCTGCCTGTCTGGCTGGTTTTTCACTAACTTTCTTTTTTGTTTTTAGAAGCCCTACACGTCTACAAGAACAAGTCCGAAGCTCTGGAGCTGGTCCGCAGGTACAAGTCTGCGAGATTCAAGGCGTTTAGGAACCGACAGGATGCCGTGTCGTTTGCGCTACGAGGAGCCGAGCCTACCGACACCACTGACGGAAATGACAGCTGTGAGTGTTTCAATAATTTTGCTTTTGGGCTTGGATGGCCAAATCCTAAATATTCCTTTGAGGAGTAATGAAAACCGGCCAAGTGCGAGTCGGACTCGCACACGAAGGGTTTCGTATTATAAACGTTAATTTTTATTATTTGTTGTTATAGCGGCAATAGAAATACACAATCTGTGAACATTTCAACTCTCTACCTATTACGGTCCTTGAAAACAGCCCGCTGACAGACAGACAGACGGACGGACGGACAGCGGAGACTTAGTAATAGGATTCCGTTGGATACCCTTTGGGTACGGAACCATAAAATGTTCAAAGGAGTCTCGGCACCGATTTTGATGAAAACTATAACTGCATCATTAGATTTTTTTATATTAAATATTCCTAGCCAAGAATCGAACCCATTCATTTAAGAAAAAGAGAACCCTGAAAGTCCCATTAGAATACACTACTGGAATATTGGGTATCCTATATCCTAATCCACCTTTGAGCCAAGGTTCATCCAAAGCCGTTCAAGTGTGTTTGATCCACAAACATACATGATAATATTAGTAGGAAGTAGGAAAATACTACACTATTGTTTTCGCCCTTGGTAAATTTTCAAGGCGTATGTCAAGGCTTTGACTCCACTTAGCGACTAGCGTAATTAACATTATAATTAACGCTGGCAACAGGTAGATTTTTCTGCCTTCTGGCTCTGCCCATGCTTATATCAACAACGCCAGTGACTTTTTAGCCATGGCCAGTTCTTCTTATTGTGTGAGTAATAGACCTTATTGCTCACACAATAAGAAGAACTGGCCATGGCTAGCCCACACACTAGTGTATAGGTTCTAAGCCGCCACAAGGGCCTCCGACATGGTTTATTTGAGGACCGCCATTTGGCGGCCGGGACCACCTATACGTGCCTTACAAAGCACGGAATCACATTTTTATCAGACAATCAGGTGATTCAAGCCTGCAATAATGTCATTATTGCAGGCCCCATTTCATGTCCGGACAAATACTTTCCATCCTAGGTTGTCTGGAAGAGATCGCGGAATGCGATAAGACCGCCCATTGTATGTGTTTTAGTTTTAAGTTTCCTTTTGTATTACTTTTGGTGTATGTACAATAAAGCGTATAATAAATAAATAATTAAATACCCTAGCCAAACTAAAAAACAACTTTACAAAGTATGCTTCCCGTGAGAATCGAGCGCCTAAACCACTCGACCACGGAGGCATTTAAGCCATGGCCAGTGGGATGGAATAAATTAGGATAAAGACGAGAAGTATGTAAATGTTTCTTTCGGGTCTACCTTTTATAGCAGAACTTTTTACGTCATAATATTGTTTTGCATAACAACGGATAGAATAAACTTCATTTCGCAGAAAATCATTTCGCATACACTCAGTTGTCATACATTCAAAACTCATAATTTTGTTAGTCAGAATCATCTTTAGGCATAATGTTTATATCCATAATAATTAAAAAGCAGAACCATCATATCGCAGAAAATTCACAGTCAGAATCGTCTTTTGGCATACATTTTATATCGATAGTCATTAAAAGGCAGAACTGTTTTTTTTCGCCACACACATAACCACCACCTAACCTAAATGCTAATTACAAAAATATTGTCGGCTTGGATGCATGTAGCATGCAAACAGGCATACAACATGCAAGCAGGCATGCAACATGCAGCATGCATGCAGCATGCATGTAGCATGCAAGCAGCATGCAACATGCAAGCAGGCATGCAACATGCAGCAGGCATGCAGCATGCAAGCAGGCATGCAACATGCAGCAAGCATTGTTTCTGTCACGGCTCCGGCGCTGCGGGGTTTGGGCGGCGCCACGCCAGCTTATCGTCACAGATGGTTTACCAACCGCCCTACCCCTCCGCGCCTACGCGGGTTTAAATTACACTCTAGGGGTAGGGCAGACAAGACTGCGTAAAGTCGGTTTCGCAGCGATTCGTTTCTGTCACAAAATTTTGCAGCACAACGTATTGACTTTTTATGACACAAATTTAATTTAATATTGAAAATGCTACCAATACATGCTATATTTAGAACATTCTATGTCACTTTTGCAGACCATTCGATTTTAAATACCTACATTGCACGTAGGTTATCTAACCATTCGACAGCATAAATTCACTTTATTTAAATTATCAGTTTTATTCCATATATTATAAGTTTTTGATGTTTTGAACACAAATTTTTACAAGAAGATACATCTATTTTAATTTTTGATGTTCAAATATGCACCCATACCAAATAATCGTATCTCTAAATAAATGTTATGCTAAACAAAATTATGCATAATATTAATTATGGCAAAGGTAATTATGCGAAACAAAATTCTGCCAAGATAAAAGTATGCCATTGTAAATTCGGACACGTAAATATTCTGCCAAACAAAAGTTATGCTAAATAATTTTTATGCCTTAAAAATATTCGATTAAATAAGATTATGCCATGTGAGTTATGCCAAATAAAAATCGGAGTATCAAGATTCTGCCAAATAGAAGGAACCCGTTTCTTTCACCAGTACTAGAATTAGGATTCTTTAAATGAAAATTAATTTCTTCTTCGCCCGTTTTTAATTTGTGCTTTCCAATTTTCACAACTTGCTTTAAAGTAATTCGAAGTCTTCGTTAGCGTATAACCATCTCTGGGGTCCTATATTCTTTTAAATAAATAAATAATAAATCTATCTCTCTACGAATATCATCAAAATCGTATAGGCAATTCAGGTGTGAAATTTGACATAACAAAAAACCTTATAACATTGGTAAGGCATCTATTATTCTGATATACATATAAACTGCATTTGTGTGTATTACTATAAAGTTTCATCAAAATCTGTTCAGGAGTTTTAGCGTGAAAGAGTAACAAACATGCTTCCATCAGTCCATCCTCACAAACTTTTACTTGTATAATATTAGTAGGATAAAACAGGAACTTTAAACTCAGAAAACACGTCTTATCCTAGTTGACATAAACGCGTGTAGGAAGAGATAGAGACTAGAGAGACTCAAACGAAATTATCAAAAATACAACAAACATCGCACGAACTTTGTTTTGTTAACGAATCCGATAAAACAAATTGTTAAAGAGAGCAAAGACCTTGTTATCTAAAGACATTTGTATCGTTACTTCTCTTCCTTATTTTATCACGCTATCACTGGCTGGAATCTGTTTAAATTGTTTTTGATATTGGTGCTGTTTGAGTAGTTTAACCTCATTTTTACCCGACTTCGACAAATCCAAAAGGAAGGGTTATGATTTTAGCTGTCTATGTGTGTACGTATGTTCCACCTTAGCGTCTAAACTATCTAACCGATTTTTAGGATATCGGCCTTCGATTTTTAGTCAAATCTACTGTAGCCTTCTGACCCCCTAGTACGTATCAATGCTATTATGATTCCGTTGTGTGAGGAAGACGAAACTATACATAAAGAAAAGACAAATAATTTATTTCAAACCAGCTGACCCGCGCAAATTATTTTCATTACTGCTCCGCTCTTATTGGTCGTAGCGTGATGTTATACATATAACGTATAGCCTTCCTCGATAAATAGGCTATCTAACACTAAACTACTGGTTCGAATTTTTCAATTCGAACCAGTAGTTCCTGATATTAACCAAACAAACAAACTCTTTAGCTTAATAGTATTAGTATATAGGGTGACTGGTAATTAGTGACCGATACTTAAACGTGTGATTGCGAGGAGCTTGTGGCTAGATAATAACAGCCGCACGGGTCGATCTTAAAAGTTAAGCAACGCTTGCCAAGGTTGGTCTGTGGATGGGTGACCATCTTAACATACCGGGTTTCCTCCGTGCCTCGGAAAGCACGTTAAGCCGTTGGCCCCGGCTGTTATTTGTAGATCTTTGGCAGTCGTTACGGATTGTCAGAAGCCAGTAAATCTGACTCCAGTCTTGCCAAGATGTACCGTGTTACCCAGTTAATGGGTTGTGGAGGTCTGGTAGGCAGCCGCTCCATGTAAAACACTGGTATTCAGCTGAATCCGGTTTGACTGGAAGCCGACCTCAATGTAGTTGGGAAAAGGCTAGGCAGATGATGATGATGACTTAAACATGTGATTGTACTCATGATAACAAACAACTATTACAATATACTTAACATGAAATCGCGAGAAAAATCTGCTGTTTAGTACATTTATGTTCGCCTACTAACTGGTCAAAATGTACTAGGTATACTGCCTATTTTTTTTTTTCGCGATTTTAGGTTTGGTTCCATAGTAAAATTTGTTTGTTATCATGAGTACAATCACGTGTTAAAGTATCGGTCATTAATAGGGAATATGCATGAAAAACATATTTATCATCTATACAGTTTATCTAAAAATATACAAAAATATAATACTAACAGTGAAAATAGAATCAAAATTACTCGATAAACGAAGGAGATATAATTATTATAAGCAAATATATCTGTCCCTCTCGCGAAAACGCTGTTTTCTATGGCAGCTGTATAGGCGTCATAGACGATGACGTCAGTTTACATCGGACTTCTCTATCTAATTGTAATCTTTGAAGCTTTATAACTTATCGGTGATGAAGGTATTTAAAAATAATTTCACGATTGTTTACTTAGAGCTAATAAGTATTTCGTTTTGCAAATAAAAAAATCGCATGCATATTCCCTATTACCAGTCACCCTATATATTAGTATAGAATATACACCATTACATTACACGCCGCTTTAGAACGTCTTTACAGTTTAAAAATATAATAATTGAGTGACTATTGTTGCAATACCTGTACCGGATGGTACACTACTGTTGCTGGGATTGGTGGAGAAGGTGTACTTAAAGACTGCAATCTTCCGAAGATATTTATTTTGCTGCGACTGTACCGATCTGATTATATGATACCACCGTACTGTGCTATATGTACAATTAGAAAGCGTATATAACAAACGTAGTGATCGCTATGATGTCTTCGAACGAACTGTACTGTATGGTGTCTCCAAACGAACTGCTCTGCTCGAGAATAAATACACCCTTTTTATACTCGACAAACCAAACAAAAACATTCTCGAACGTAAGTCATAAAATGCTTCTAAACTTATACAAAAAAGTAATAAATCATTTTAACAAAAGGCGGTAAGTCATTACAATGGTCTCCTTTCGGCTTCGTCAAAGGTGCCGCCTAGCGTTCAATATAGAGTTGTGCCGACAAAGAAAACGATAACAAAGATTCGAACAATAGGCGGTAAGTTCATACGACGCGCTCTACCGCGTGTCGGCAAATTACAAACGATCAGTCGGCGAGGCTCTCGGCTCGGTTGATTCGGTCACGTGGCGGCAAACAAAGAATCAAGCCACGTGCGGTGAAGTCAAAAGCACCGCTTGCGAGTACAAACTTGTTTACGAGCGGCGCATCGAGAGTTTTCTGTGATGCCGCGTCGTAAGTACCTACTTACAAATAGGAACTGTCTCGAATATTTGCCTATTATTACGCACTATTAAATTCTTAACTATAAATATTAGTTTACAGTTATTTTGACACTTAATCACTCTTATAATTATCACTGTACACTGTTGCTGTCCCGCACATTACTCCCGCCGTGCAACCGCGTTGCATAATTTCCGGTGCGGGCTCGACATCAGTAGACAGGGGCAGGACCTCCAGTGCGCCTCACTGGCTGGCGTAGCACTCCTCCCTGGGTTTGCTCGTTCATTGTTCATACGACGCTGTACGGCTGGCCATCGTCCATGTGGCTCCCGCCGGTATTGGAGCTCGGGAAGGTGCGGCGACGATGCGAGCGAGCTTCTGTGCCGCTCGCCAACTGTATTGTTTGACGTCGTCCTGTGCGGTTTATGTGCCTGCTTGGGGCACTTTCGCTGGTCCCCCAACAGAAAGTAGTTGGAGTCAGGGCCTCCGAATCTTCTGTGCTGCTGACTAAGTGTGTCAGCGGGCATCTGTCGACTGTGTACTCGGCTAGTCAACTGTTGAGTACTTTTTCTGTTGGGTGCTGTAGTTGCCTGCTGCTTAGCTGAGGCATTCGTCTTCCTCCAGTCTGGATCTACTTCGTAGTTCTTCTTTCTTCTGTTGTACTTGACGCTCTGTTTGGCATGTTTACAGGCTTGGCTAATTTGAAGAACTTGCGTTGTTGAGTTTCTTTGCCGGTTCCAGTTGGAGTATCTGAAGGTATCTGATGAGCCTTCTGTTGGCTTCAATCTTCTGTTATTGTTGGCGATAACTTGGTGTTTTTTCTCTTCACCAGATAAGCCTTCTGTTACATTGAATAAGTTAGGACCTTTCTGTTTCGGAGCTGGTTCAGGGTAACTATTTCCGATGTCTGGTTTCTGCGGGATGTCTCTTCTTGCGTTGTGGACCATGTTCATATTCGGTTTTGGCTTCGCCCTGATACAGGATACGAAGTCAATGTGGCGCCCGAAGTTTTCAGTCTCATGCTTTCCATGGAGTACCCAACCTAGTGGCGTGAGGGATGCCACTGGCTGGTTCTTTTCACCTCTTCTAAGTTCTGAAGCCACCAAGTGATGCCAGTTGTCTTGGCCTATTAGTACGTGTGGCTTCGCTTCAGCATACGTGAGGTGGTCGCGAATATCTAGTAGATGCTTACAACATTCAACCAATTCTCTTGGTACCTGTTGGGTCGGGACTTGTAGGTTCTTTACTGTGCACGCGTGCACTTGCTGTTCATGACCGTTAAGTCCTTTCAAGTTGATGGTGACTCTTCTTGAGGCCGATTCTGAGGACTTCATTTCATTGATGGTTTCCATCTTTAATGGATCTATGGGACCTGTTGCTCCGATGCTCTTGGCTACACTATCGTCGACTAGTGTGACCGTTGATCCGTCGTCCAATAACGCGAAGGTGTCAACTGCTCCTCTAGGACCCTTTACTTTTATCGGCAGTATCTTCAGATATGACTGCTTCCTTTCTATTGTCCTAGCTGAGGTGATGACTTCTGTTGCTTCTTTGTCTTCTTTTATTTCTATATTTTCTGTCTTCTTGGTGAAGTGTAGCAATCTATTGTGCGAATATTTACAATTGTTGACCCCGCATGGCCTGGCTCGGCAACTATGAGTCTTGCTCCTGTATCGAAGACATCTGAAGCATAGGCGTTTGGACTTTGCTATATCCCATCTTCCATTTATATCACATTTTTTAAATTTCTCGCAGTCTGTAGTTGTGTGACCTGTTTCTTCACATACAGGACACTTCAGCGTGTTTTTCTTCTCTATGACGTTGGAGACTTTATGAATCTTCTTTTCTGGAGTGGCTGTTACCTGTTCAGGTAAAGCATACGGTCCGCATAGCTCCGCTTCTCTTTTGAGGAACTTTTCTATCTTCACAAGATCTGGATCTTCGTTTGGTTGCATTGCCGAAAAGTCATAATATCTGTAGCGAAGCGTTGGTGTTAGCTTGTTCACAACTGTCCTCGAAAAATCTGGGTTATACAAATATTTATTGCAGTTGAGTGTCTTTAAAGTTGCCACGGCGTTGGAGACCTTCGTAGCAAAGATACAGATTTCCCTTGGTGAGTCAGATAGGCGTGGCAATTCGCGCAGTGTCTCCATTTCCATTATTGCGATGGATTCTGGTCTTCCAAATCTTGACTCCAAAGACTTCATGACTTCTGCTGGATGTGTATTGGCGATCAGTAAACCTTCAACTGCTTCTTTTGCTTTTCCTTTGAGGTTTCTTCTTAGTCGATTCATATTTTCAATTGCTGTGAACAAGCTTTCTGTTTCGTAATAGGCGGCGCGGAACGGTAGCCATTCTTGATAAGAGCCAGAAAAGAAGGGCAGTTCGATGTACTTCGGTCGCTGAGCTGTATTGACGGCGTGCGTGATGGCTTCTGCGAGTGCGGTGAGGTCTGGTTTAACTCCCGCCGGTGACTGCTGTAGGCGATGAGAAGCTTGAGGATGGTTTTCTGTAGCTGCTGGGATCATGTCTTTCATGTGCTTTGTGTGCACGGGACTGTCAGCTTGATTCTCCAGCCAGCTGTCTACTCTTTGGTTCACTTCTTCCTCGGAGTAGATGGAGACATCATCTTCTTCATCATCTTCTATGTCTTCAGTTTCCAGTGCAGCGAGGCGCGCTGCAGCCAGTTCTACTTGAAGACGTAATAATTCTTCTTTAGCTTTCGCTATTTTGTACGCTTTCGTCCTGCTGTTGGTGGATCTCGTCCGTCCTTCTTTCTTACAAAGGAGGTCGAAGTCCTGATGTCTGCTCGGCAGTGGCAGACCGGTGGTGGTATTCTTGACTCGGTTCACTGTAGAGGTTTCTGTATGGCGGCGAGTTTCTGTATCACAATTGGTGACAGCTGCAGACGGCTTCATCGATGGTTTTGCGGTCGTGTCGACAGGAAGTGATTTTATGGCGGAGGGCGTCACGGAGTGGGCGGCGGTGGTGATGGATAAAGCTGTGGCTAGGGACGCTGTGTTCGGTAGGGTTCCAGTAAATTCCTTGGCACCCGTGGTTGTGACTGTCCCCGAGGCTGCTGAGCTACCCGTGGCGAAGGTGCTGGTCTCCATGGTATTCGGCTCCGAGGTGGCGGCGATGTCTTCTGACGACGACGGCTTCTGTTCTCTGGCGAGCATGCGTCCTTTTCCTTGGGAGCGTGTAACTGGCATGCTTGATCGTTGATTTCAATAGGTGCAATCTTCAAATGGCGGCGGCTTCACAAATCCGGCTCGAAGGACCATTAAATGTACCGGGTGGTACACTACTGTTGCTGGGATTGGTGGAGAAGGTGTATCTAAAGACTGCAATCTTCCAAAGATATTTATTTTGCTGCGACTGTACCGATCTGATTTTATAATACCACCGTACTGTGCTATATGTACAATTAGAAAGCGTATATAACAAACGTAGTGATCGCTATGATGTCTTCGAACGAACTGTACTGTATGGTGTCTCCAAACGAACTGCTCTGCTCGAGAATAAATACACCCTTTTTATACTCGACAAACCAAACAAAAACATTCTCGAACGTAAGTCATAAAATGCTTCTAAACTTATACAAAAAAGTAATAAATCATTTTAACAAAAGGCGGTAAGTCATTACAATGGTCTCCTTTCGGCTTCGTCAAAGGTGCCGCCTAGCGTTCAATATAGAGTTGTGCCGACAAAGAAAACGATAACAAAGATTCGAACAATAGGCGGTAAGTTCATACGACGCGCTCTACCGCGTGTCGGCAAATTACAAACGATCAGTCGGCGAGGCTCTCGGCTCGGTTGACTCGGTCACGTGGCGGCAAACAAAGAATCAAGCCACGTGCGGTGAAGTCAAAGGCACCGCTTGCGAGTACAAACTTGTTTACGAGCGGCGCATCGAGAGTTTTCTGTGATGCCGCGTCGTAAGTACCTACTTACAAATAGGAACTGTCTCGAATATTTGCCTATTATTACGCACTATTAAATTCTTAACTATAAATATTAGTTTACAGTTATTTTGACACTTAATCACTCTTATAATTATCACTGTACACTGTTGCTGTCCCGCACAATACCACTATCCCTTTCCGACATAGTAGGGGTGTCCTAATTCGGTATGCCAGTTTTATCTATATCTATACTTCTATACCAATATTATAAAGAGGAAATATTCGCTTTTTTGGTATATAACGAATAAACTTAAAAAGTACTGGACAGATTTGAAAGTTCAACAATGGATAGCTACATTAACAGCGAGGTAACATAGGTTATATTTTATCCCCGTACTCCCAAGGGAACGGGAACTACGCGGGTGAAACCGCGTGACGTACGCTAGTATCTATATTAAACAAATTCCTATTTATGCGTAGACTAGTTGACCCGCTCAACTTCGTCTGCGTCGCAATTTTCATTACTGCTCCGCTTCTATTGGTCTTAGCTTAAATCATTAAAAAAATTTCAGTGTTAGATGGCCCATTTATCGAGGAAGCCTATATTGATATATAGCCTTCCTCGATAAACGGGCCATCTAATACTGAAATAATTTTTCAAATCGGACCAGTAGTTCCTGAGATTAGCGCGTTCAAGCAAACAAACAAACAATCTCTTCAGCTTTATATATTAGTATAGAGTATAGATTTTTATGGTAAAGCTACATTAGTTCTATGAACATGGATAAATATAGGCCTAACGCATACGATAAACACTCAATTTGACAAATTGTATTTGTTTTACTAGCTTTTTCCCGCGAATTTTACGCGCATATCACGTTTTCTCTATCCCTTTATCGTCTATAAACTTCCTCATAAACTTGGCTATCATATACAAAAAAAAAAAAACCAAATCCGACTGGTAGTTTTTTTATATTTTTTTTTATTTATTTGCAATGGGTTTGCTCTTGACTCTAGTCTATGTCAGAGATGACAGAGACAAAGTCTACGATGGAGCGAGCCTACCCAGAAGGAGAGATTTCCAGAGATTAGCACGTTCAAACAAACAAACAAAGTCTTCAGCTTTATTATATTTTTTAGATTAGTAGTTTGGGGGTGATATTTTCTTTGTGGACAACAGCATCGTCCCACCCCTTATCGCCTTTTTTGGGGTCGACGCAGTTATTTTGTTTTTCTATTATATCCTTTTCTGCAGTCCAGCTAGTCTATTCTGTAAGTAACCATTTCGATATCGAGCTTCACCTGAGTGAGATAGCTCACAAAGTGAACTTTACAACACACAACATAAAGGTGTTACGTTTATACTCACCTCGGATGCCGCTGTCGAGGCACGAAAATGTTGTTACAGAATAGCACTACTGAGATGATTCATCAAAGATTTAAGAGGGAAAGAGGAAGAAGATGAAAATTTAATCTTCTTACCAAATTTCATTAAAAATCGAACATTCATTTCCAAGAATAAGGACTTGTAAGTAGTTGTAAGTTTATATGAAACATTTTGAGGAGCTAAACGCTCTTAAGCCAAAATACACATAACAATGATCATTGCCCTCTCTACCGGGTATATAAGTAAATACAGTAAATAGTGTTTACTCTTGCAAATCCGTTTAGTCACGACGCTAGTACTGGCAAAACAATGGCTCTTATCAAGCCAATTATACCATTGTAGAGAGGAAAGTGATTGCTTTCGTGCCAAATTCTTCTCACATACACTTTGACCGCAGTCCAAACTGAAATTCTACGCTTGTAAAAATAGTGTTCAATTTTCAGTGTCGTCTTTCGAAATTTCCGCTTGTTTCAACCAATGTTTGGGCAGTTTTACACCGAGTTATTGATGTAATTTTCTCATGAGCTTGTTGTGGTTCTGAAATACGATTCTATAAATAAGTTGTTGGGATACGTATCGTAGGTGGCGTGATAGTGGGCAGATTCATTCAAGGATAAAACGTGTGGACGCGTTATTGTGTTGTATAACTTGTGTATGTTCCATGGAATCACGAGTGTATCTACTTCGACGTGCTAAGTATTACTGAATAGTTGTGGGATGAGTGATAATCTTTACGAGTCGGTTTAAATTCAACGTAAAAATCGATTGAGAAGAATTAAAACAAATATGTAAAGGGATAGGATTTTTTTAACCGATTTTCGAGCCTGGCTAGAAATAATTGTTTTTCTAATTGCAATTTATTTATTACTAACGTTTATCTGCAGCTTCGCTCGCGTCAAAGGAGTCTATATCTAACAATCTCCAGGGTCTTATCTTTTCATTCAAATTTTGATTGTCACAATGCAGCCGGCAAGGACCTTACTTTTTCCTTCAACCAGTGCGTCCGATCCTTCACCTAGTATAGATAAATACTACCTGTAGGAAAACCAACCTGATAGCTGTTGTAAAAAAACCTATTTCAAACACTACGCTATACCATAGATTTCCTAAGATGTTTCATAGCATGATAATTGATGACATCAGGCCTATGTTTATCTGTGGACTTTTACCATCTGATCAGTGCATCTGATCTAATCGAATATCCGAATGTAGACGCGTAATAACATCAATTGCACTCATTATAAAACATTGGACTTAAAGATTAATCGCATAAGAACCTGCCTATTTATGCCTAGAATAGTTGTCACAATGCCAAATCAATGCTTTCAATCGTCACCGTAACCTAATTTTCTTAATCACTCGATCGGCACCGCCATTTTAGCGCGGGAAAAGAAAATATTGACGTTTCTTTTTTTTTTTAACTTTTGTTTAACTTTTTTACTCTGCTCCTTAGCACGCGCCATTGTTTATGGTGCCTCCATATACGGTCAGTATTTGTAGTAAAAGTTAATCGATTGTCATGCACTGCATTTTGTAAGAAGAAAGGAATGACTGCCGTAAATGTTTATAAATAAATGCTGGAAACAGTATTTAAGTATGCCATTGTGTGTGGTTTTTAAAAGAATAGTTTTTAAGCAAAATAATTAGGGTGATATTCGATAACTCAGATTTGTAGTTTTGGCAGGCAGAATACCATCTAACTTTATTAATTTTGATGCGACATGTAACAGTCTACTTGGCCCACATAGAGACTCGCTGTCAAATTGAGTTCAAACACATTATGGGCTCGATAACACTGGCTACTGAGTCATCTTTACTGTAGTTCTTATTATAGTCGGACTAGTGGCTATATTAGTGTAGGTAAGATACCTACTTCGCTAGACGTAGATAGGTAGCTACGCGAGAATGGAATGTGTGACAGTCGTTATTCAATGATTATTGTTGCATTGGAATCCTGCTTTTTAACAATAAGGCTTTGTCCTACAGACCTTTGGGCATTTGTATTTACTCACAGACCTAGGCCAAAGTATGTAGGAATTTCTGTCTGTATTGTACTAATTATACGTTATAGCTCTAGGAACTAAATAGTTATGGCATGGGCCTGTTTGGAAATACCATCAGCAAAATTGACGAACTTACATTCCCTATTAAAATTCCCTATTACGATTCCCTCGTATAAATTACCTTTAGGAGCTGTATTTTAAAAATGTCTCCATACTGCCAACTTTCGTTAAGTTGTTGCGCGTTTCCCCCATTTTTATTAGAATTCCATTAAAAGACCTTATAAATTAAAATTGGGATGAATTCAGAACAAACCGCTCCGTTGTACAAAGGTACCACAAAATTGCATGCTTCTAGACGCACAGGTTTTAGGGTTTGGTGTCCGTTAGTAAATAAGTTTAGATCAAATTTTATTTAGTGGATTAAAGAAGACGCCTGCCTGACTCATAGTTTGATCATACCGGAAGGTGCATACGTGACCGGTGACATAGGTGTCTTCCACAAGATGTGTCGTTGACCGAGTGAAAGTGCGCTGAAAGCAAGAAACGCAGGACCGGTCATCGCAGCGATTCTTGAAAGGCTTTTGTCCACCTGAGGACACAAAGGAACACATCAGTCGCTTACTTCCAAATAAGAAAGTTTTGAAGCTTGTTTCACCAAAATGTGGTCAACAGACTGGTGACGATTAACTTATCTGTAGTCTACCAGTTCAATACTAAGCTCATGGCTTCATTTTAACAGCATAAAGTTAAGCAATGCTTGCCGAGCACGATCCGTGGATGGGTGACCCAACCCATACCGATATTCCTCCGTGCTTCCGAAGCACGTTAAGCCGTTGCTCCCGGCTGTCATTTGTAGATATTTGACAGTCATTACGGTTAATCAGAAGCCATCTGCTACCAGTCTTGCCAATGGGTGTCTTGTAACCTAGTTCTGGGCGATACCTAGTGACCTCAGTCATTAAGTAGTCGCTCCAAGGAAAATATTGGTACTAAGCTGCATCCGGTTAACTGAAAGCCGTCCCCAATCAGATGATTGGGGACGGCGGGAAAGGCTAGGCAGATGCCTAACCTTTTTCCAGCCAAATTGGGGTCGGCTTCCAGTCAAACCGGATTCAGCTGAATACCAGTATTTTACGTAGAGCGGCTGACTATCAGACCTCCACAACTCATTTCGCGTGACACGGTACTTCTTGGCAAGACTGGGTCAGTTTACTCGCTTCTGACTATCCGTTACTTAACTTGGCTTAACGTGCTTTTTTCGAGGCACGAAGGAAACTCGGTATGTTGAGATGGTCACCCATCCACAAACCAACCTTGGCAAGCGTTGCTTAACCATGAAGTTCGACCCGAGCGGCTGTTATTCGAAAACCGTCCCCAATATAAATGGGAAAAGGCTAGACAGTTTGATTGGTAAATAATTCCTATTTGATGTAATTTCACTTTGTAGATTGTAGTACAATCAATACGTCCTTTTGTTTTCGAGGCCACACGACATTCTATCTTTAATGACAATAATTACGTTCGAAGCCTTTACTTTCGCTTTCAGTAAAATTACAGGCGTCCCACATACCTACTAGTGGATTGTGAGCCGTCGCGTTTAGGTCAATGTTCTCCTAACTAAACTACGTGGTAACACGTTGGATTAGGTAGAAACAAAACGCTCCTTGAAGTAATGTCATCATTTAGGTTGGAGGCATTTCTTTTTTTTCAGGATGGTAAATCAACAAATTAATGACGCATTCGGGAATGTCACTCTTACTGAATACAACCCAGCCTTGATCCGTCTTTCTCATATGCCCATTACGTTCCAGGGCCACGGCAACACTTTCGAACTAATTCCGCAAAAAGGATAGAACTACAAATACAAATAATTTATTTGCTGGAATATGGGTACATACATTTATCATGGTTACAAACAAAAAAGTTCTGCCATATTCTACCTCAACAGGTGTGCAAATATCTAATAAATTAATGCAAGTGTCAAATATTATTCATAGTTATAATTAATAATCGATTATAAAATTTTAATATTGATCATTGATATGTATTTATTTATTACATTTTATCATTTAAATAGTAATTAACGTTATAATTGGCTTCTACTATGTTGTCTTTATGATCATGTGCTGGCCTACTGCACTGGCCTGCCTTCCTTTCTCCCATATTTCTCTAACCGCTACATATGGCCATTCCTTTAAGTAGAAGTCTTAAAGTATTCAAAAGAGTTTTAAAATAACTATCAGTGGAAACTTTTTCAAAAGGACAAGCACAACCACCACTTTATAACATTCATTTCAAAATTCGGTCAACATAAAATGTACTTGAAATTTAGTTAGGTATGTGTAGTCGACGTTCAAGTCCTCCTTAGGGACTGAATACCGTCATTGGCTAGGCATGAGCGCCTGAAAAAGTTTCATTTACAAGTCTAATAAATTTTCTAACATTGAAACAAAAAAGTTAAAAACGTAGACAATTAAAACTTTCGGCTCATTGCCCCGGCTAACGAGCGAATCTGTTTTCGTTTTCAGAACTATGTCGATTTCAAGGATAAATTTTTTACTACTTCTTCTGACAGTTTGTATTTATTTCTAGTGTAATAAAATCCTTGACTTTTTAAGAAAGTCGATGGTCAGCGTGAACGATTATATTGCTAGAAAGATGGAAAAAGAAAACATATTGCGCCAACGCCAAACTTATGAGAATAAGGGCAAGAGTGCTGATGACTGTAGTTAGTTTAGCAAATGCATAAACAACAGCCTCGCCGTATGGCGTCGGCCGGTGCCGTATGGTGCCGTAAAATAATAATAATACCATCCCATCACTTCCCGTGGGTGTCGTAAGAGGTGATTAATGGACGTACCAGAGAATGGGAAGCAGCGTTCTCGGTAAAACGCAACACCATACACTGTGATCGTTAACCCACCTGCCAAGCGTGGCGATTATGGCAATCCGGCCTTTGAGGGAGGCCTATCTCCAGCGGCTTTCGGCTGTTATCATGATGATGATGATAAACAACAGCATATGAGACACACAATCAAATGTGAGTGGGGTGACCTTGACCAAAACGTGACCCACTTGCTGGAGTCTGGAGTGCCCAAGTGCTCCTGCAAGATTGAGGACCTCATGAATACCATTGATGCCGCTATATGCCGCATTGGTGCATCTATTGTGCACAAACTTTTTAAGGGTCATCGACTCAAAAAGTAGAAGAACGCTGTAAAACATCCAGGGCGTTTTTGCCCTTTTGCCAAAATTCCTTCTTCATTGACACGAAAACAAGTAAAATGCCTGAAAAGATGACAAAAAGTGGTTGAAGGAAGAGTACTGTCATTCTATGGTTGATTAGCACCTATTCGTGTACAACAGAACCCAATTAAGACTTATTCGGTCTAGGTAAGCTAATAAAGCGGCCAATGATCTTGTAACCGCATTATCACGCGAACCTCTAATTAACTCAATTTACTGTAGCTTGAAATCGTGTCACGCGTAACCTCTAATAAACTGAAAAAAAAAAAAAAAAAATAGATTTAGTTCTTGCTTTTCTCGTTAAGAAAAGAGTTTTCGTAGAATATAGTTATCTACTTTCCTCAAACCAGGAGGGCTACTCTCTAAGCCCGAAGTCCGTAGTTTGTGCCTTAGTTGCGGGCATTGTCTACTCCGTATCACCTACAGACTTACGATTAGTCTGATGATCTTAGATTTCTTTAGAATTTTCTTAATTTGGTTTGAATGTTTTTCACCTTAATCTCGCCAAAATGGAAGGACGGACTTGGATGAAATAATTATGCTCAAAACGTTAAAACATAAGCAGGAAATTCAATTAACCTTTTCTCACTGAAAACGGTCTCCAGGTCTCCCTTAAGTCCGAAACAGATTTTGAGAATAAAAATATTTTTTCTTTGTATTTCAGCGGTTATGGGAGAGAAGCCCTATCCATTCAAAGCACCATCGCCTCAAGATATGGTGGCGCTGAGGAAGGCGATAGAAGCTGGTCTCTCCTGCACAGTGCGGGACAGAGTGTGGGACAACCCGCGGTTCCTGGTCAGCAGCGGCAACACGCCCGCTATCATGCAGGTAGCTTTACAATCCGTGTGTATACAGACATGTTGTGATAGAAGCTGGTCTCTCCTGCACAGTGCGGGACAGAGTGTGGGACAACCCGAGGTTCCTGGTCAGCAGCGGCAACACGACCGCTATCATGCAGGTAGCTTTACAATCCGTGTGTATAGAGACATGTGGCGATAGAAGTGGCTCTCTCCTGCACAGTGCGGGACAGAGTGTGGGACTACCCGAGGTTCCTGGTCAGCAGCGGCAACACGACCGCTATCATGCAGGTAGCTTTACAATCCGTGTGTATAGAGACATGTGGCGATAGAAGTGGCTCTTTCTTGCACAGTGCGGGACAGAGTGTGGGACAACCCGAGGTTCCTGGTCAGCAGCGGCAACACGCCCGCTATCATGCAGGTAGCTTTACAATCCGTGTGTATAGAGACATGTGGCGATAGAAGTGGCTCTCTCCTGCACAGTGCGGGACAGAGTGTGGGACAACCCGAGGTTCCTGGTCAGCAGCGGCAACATGACCGCTATCATGCAGGTAGCTTTACAATCCGTGTGTATAGAGACATGTGGCGATAGAAGTGGCTCTCTCCTGCACAGTGCGGGACAGAGTGTGGGACAACCCGAGGTTCCTGGTCAGCAGCGGCAACACGCCCGCTATCATGCAGGTAGCTTTACAATCCGTGTGTATAGAGACATGTGGCGATAGAAGTGGCTCTCTCCTGCACAGTGCGGGACAGAGTGTGGGACAACCCGAGGTTCCTGGTCAGCAGCGGCAACACGCCCGCTATCATGCAGGTAGCTTTACAATCCGTGTGTATAGAGACATGTAGCGATAGAAGCTGCTCTCTACTGCACAGTGCGGGACAGAGTGTTGGACAACAAGAAGTTCCTGCTCAGCAATAATAATAATTTGACTACACCCAAGAAAACGTGGAGACTACGAACTAGATATTGTTATTTTATTTCTCGAACTGGAAAAAAAATTGACTCGGATTATTGGAGTTAAAATAATTAACTGTATCAGTTTTGCATACCTTTGCTCAGAACCGCTTTACTAACTAATTAGCAAGTTTTCCTTATGAATAATTCTTTAGAAAAATTGCCAATTAAGTATAGATAAAGCAATACAATTAGATAAAACTACATATTTATAAAGTAGCTTTGATTATATCATGGACTTACACGTTTAATATACCATAATACAACTTAGCTATAAAAATATACTCGTATTTCTATCGTTAGCTTATTTGGCACTTCAGACGAAAACACAAAACGCCACATTTTTCACGCAACAAAGTTCTTAATCCATTCAAATTAGTTCAAACGAACGTGTTAACGATTACTCTTCAACTGCAAAACAAATGACACATTGGAATGAGTCGCAAACATGGTGCGTGGATTGAACGCTCAATGACAAAATTAGCATTGAATTGATCAGGCGCAGTTACCTGGCGTGGCGGTAATGACACACATATCTGTATAGTGTATAGGTATAGGTCATTGTTATTGATAAACAAGTTTTTGAGAACTTGTACTGTGTATTAGAATTTTTCTAGACGAAGACTAAGTTCGGATTCTTTTGCTAGTCTACTGTATTTATTTACTGGCTTTTAAAATTTGAAGGTAGTAATTGGGTTTTTGTAAAACAGACACAAATGACGAAGTTTTTTAGGTTTTGAGTCATGATTACGCTAAAACTGATAAGGCTAGAAATAAGCATCACCTTTGACCTTTTTTTCCTGTTTTATGTGTGTGTACATAAATGGTTAAATAAAGAAAAAACTTTTTTACATAAAAAAATAAAACCGTGTTTTTGGTATTTTTCTGGTTTTTGACACCGACTTTCGAAATTAAAGTCATTTTATACTTTGTAGTGTTTTGTTTTTGGAAGTCAGTTTATTTTTTTTTGTAAAAAAGTATTTTTTTTTTCACTTTTTAGTGGTACCTGCGTTCTACTAAAAAGTGAAACCACAAACACAGCGTACCAGCGTGATGTTATGTTATGAACTGGTGTAAACAATCATCAGACATGCGATTTCAGAAATCCCGATCCATTTGCTATTATTGATTGAAGAGTTCCGTTGCCTACCTCCGAAGTTCTTCATTAGATCTTCCCCAAATTAAAATGGGACCAGTCCGGGAAAATACTCTTCCAAACAAAAAAAGAATAATCCAAATTGATTAAAAATTGGCGAAAATATCGCTGAAGAAATATTTTTCATGGGATCCCATCATCAGATCCTGACTTATACCTTCCACCATCAGCTCAGCAACATGAAATGATGATCATCAGGCACAAATATCTGAATTGCGTTAGAAATTTCACATTGTATGTACCAATAAAATTTGAGGGTTTCCCTCTATTTTCATGGGATCCCATCATCAGATTCTGACTTGGTGACAATGGGACCACCTCAGGAGTATAGGCTTTCGAATAAAAAAACATTTTATCAAATCGGTCCACAATTGGCGGAGAAATCTGTGAACATACATAAAAGAAAAACAAAATACATACAGCCGAACTTAGAACCCCCTCCTTTTTGAAGAAGTCGGTTAATAAAAATGTAATGCCACCAACACATTTATCTCTATACTAAAATTACACGATTAAAGTAATTCATAAATTTACAGTAGACAGTCTATACAGTTAATAAGTCGTATAAAGGACACAAGAAATGTTTATTCTGTACAGACAAAACGCGCATTATACAGATAGCGTAAAGCGATATGATCCATGGTATGTCAACTTGTGTCCGGCGCAGTATGTCTTCTTCTGTTCATACTAATATTATAAATTCGAAAGAAACTCTGTGCGTCTGTATGTTTGTTACCCCATCGGATTTTAATGGCTACACGGATTTGTATGAAACCATGGCACACGGGTAGACCATGTCCTGGAATAGGACACTTTAAATACGATACTTTTTATCTCGAAACTATTTTCATCTTATTAGTAACATCACTTCTTCTTCTGCTGATATCTGGAAATTCCTTGGAACTCTAGGTATCGGCAAATCGCGGCATTCAGACCTTCCTAATTCAATTGACTTGGACGATCTAAACCGCTTTTTCGCCACTGTCGCTATGTTGGATAGTCCAACCAAAAGTCAAACTATTGACTACCTTGCTGGTCTGACGCGTTCCAATATTGCCCCCTTTATTTTCACCCCAGTCGATCCGGGAGAGATTAAAAAGATAATTCTGTCAATTAAATCCAAAGCCGTGGGCTGCGATAACATCAGTCGTCATATGATCGTTTTGGCTTTGGATCAGCTTCTTCCTGCCATATCCCACATAGTTAACTTTTCCCTTTACTCTGGTACTTTTCCTTCCCTGTGGCGTAAAGCTCATGTCCGGCCCCTGCCTAAGATTCCTAATCCCACTCTTTCCAATCACTTTCGTCCAATTTCCATCCTTCCGTTTCTGTCCAAAGTGCTCGAGGCCTGTGTTCACAAACAGTTTTCTAATCATATCTTTCACAACTCCCTCATCAGCCCGTTTCAATCCGGTTTCAGGCCCGGGCACAGTACCGTGACAACTCTCCTTAAAGTGACTGACGATATTAGGCGGGGGATGGAAGACACTAAAGTTACTGCTTTGGTGTTGATCGACTTCTCCAACGCGTTTAATACCGTCAGTCACGAAGTTCTCCTGTCTATCCTCTCATATCTCATGGTCTCTCCCGAAGCGCTTGAATGGTTTTCCTCTTATCTTCGGGGGCGTCGGCAGTCGGTTCGTGCTGGAGACTCTTCGTCCGGGTGGTGTGAACTCGCTGCTGGCGTCCCTCAAGGCGGTATTTTATCTCCTCTTTTGTTTTCCGTCTTTATTAATCTTATAACCACTGTGCTTCAGTGTGCGTATCATCTCTATGCTGACGATCTTCAGCTGTATTGTCAGGCAGGTGTTGATAATTTATCGGATGCAATCGAGGAGCTCAACCGAGATTTAAAGATGATTAAGAGCTGGTCAGACCGGTTTGGGGTGGCGGTTAACCCATTAAAGTGTCAGGCTTTCATAATTGGGAGTCCCTATAGCTTGAGAAAGCTGAATGGCTTAACTGTACCGCCCGTAATCTATGACAACACAGTCATTCCGTTTGGTTCCGACGTTAAGGATCTTGGTCTGCACGTCGACACCTGTCTTGACTGGCGAAAGCAGGTCACGAGTGTCAGTCAAAAAGTTACCGGAACGTTGCGGTCGCTTTATCGTTTGAAAAACCTTCTCCCAGCTCACATAAAGGCAATGCTTGTACAGTCCCTAATTTTTCCCATGATTGATTATGGTGATGTGTGCTAACTATGACCTGAATGCAGATCTCCTCAATAAACTTGACCGCCTTCTAAATAACTGCATTCGATTCGTTTTCAATCTCCGTAAGTATGATCATGTGTCCGCGCATCGTTCATTATTAAAATGGTTACCCATTCGTCAGCGCAGAGCGCTGAGGGCCTTGACTAGTCTGTTTTCCTTTCTTAATAATCCTTCTTCTCCCTCTTATCTAACTTCACAAATTCAATTCATTTGCTCTGCGCACAGTAAAAATCTTCGCTCTACGCTGTCCCATACACCGTTCTGAATTTATCCACTCGTCTTTCTTTGTCCAAGCAATCTTCCTTTGGAATGCGCTCCCTGATGTTTAATCAGGACGGCAACCAGTCAGTTGTCCTTTAAGGTGAAGGCACGTGAGTACATTCGCAAGAAGTTGGTGGAATCATCACAGCGTTAATTCGTTTAATTGGTTTTTCTAAACGTCGTTATTTTTTTTATGTGTATGTATGTATCTATGTATTTATGATTGTATTTCTTTTCCACTCCGTTTTGTCTTTCCTTTTAGTTGCACCTGCCATGTTGTCTCTGCACCATCCTAAGGTCGACTGGTAGAAAATGCCTAAGGCATTAAGTCCGCCTTTGTACAGTATTTTTACTAGTGCATCAAGTTTTAATAAATAAATAAATATTTTCCCATTAGACTATCACACGGGCGTTACTACTGGCAGAAGCTAGTAGGTACTTTATACAACCTGTAACAGAATAAACTACGAATTAAGAAGGCTAGATAAAACGATACGTAATAAAACTCAACTCAGAGATGCTCTACAACATGCTATGTCACTGAAATGGAAATGGGCGGGCCACCTAGCCAGGTACCGGGACAAAAGATGGACACTACTTGTTACGAAATGGCCAGGTCCCATTGGCAAAATGAAAAAAGGACGACAAAGAAAAAGATGGGCTGATGATATTATGAAAACAGCTGGAAAGAACTGGATGGACACTGCCCAAGACAAAGAAATATGGAAAAAGATGGAGGAGGCTTTCTACGCTATAGGGGCCAGACAATAAATAATTATTACGAGTACATAAAATATGAAAATATAAACATTGTTTGGAAAAATAAAGCTATAAATAAATAAAATAAATAACAGAATAACGCAATACATCTTAAGGGGTCATTGAATTCTTCATTATGAATAACTTTCACTATAGGACCAACACTGAAATCTTGAAAAAACGTCGTGTTACTCATACATTTATATGCGCATAACTCGACGACATGTACTGAACAGCTGATTTTTTTTCGCGATTTCAGAATGGTCCCATAGTATAAGTTGTTCATAGTGAAGGACCCCTTAAGGCCAGGTATTCGCAATTTTCCCAATATTCCATCACTTTGAAATAATAATAAACTTACAAATAGTGATTGTTTAAAGGCAAAAAAAAAATACAAATTGAAGTTTACTTTATGTACTTTGACAATTTCTGGTTCAAAACATAGTTTTTTTTTTTTTTTTTTCATAATTTATTATTGTAACTATCGAGAGCGCCCGTCGTTTTTTAAAATAAGTTTATATCATGTGGAAAATGTTGCTGGTTTTGCATTTGTTTCGCTTTTGTTTGTTATACAACGTTGATACGACAGAGGGGCTTTTCTTTAAACTGCCTATACTAGGTACCATTTTCAAGCTCTGTACCAAAAATAAATTAATTAGGAGCAGTAGTTTAGTCGCAAATGATTTTTAAAGTTTTTGCACGGTTTGAACACGATGTATCTTTTCTAACAGCTGATTATCGTCTAAGCATAGGTCATGCACCTTACAACGATAAATCTACGATGCGTTGCGTTGTTGCCGCTCTGACGCATGTCGAAGGACATTTACAAAAAATTGGCAATGCAAACAAGGAAGCAATCAATACACACACACTTGCACTTTCACTACGAAAGCGACTAACATAAAGCGAGCGAAAGAAATAGATATAGGTCAGTTTGTTGCATCCTTGTTTTTTGCGATCGGTAAGTCCCTCAGTGCGCCGACGCTTGTTTTTCGGAACGTACAGTTTGTGGAATTCGCGCGCAAACAATTGTAATTTTATTTTGTTATTGTGAGAGGACACGTAACTTGGGATTATTATTATTTAGTATTAGTATTTTTTTTTGTGATTGACTGTTTTTTATGGTGATAGGACACGTAACTTGGGATTATTATTATTTAGTATTAGTATCTCCGGACCTCACTCCCATGGATTTCTTTTTGTGGGGTTACATTAAGGGTGAAGTGTATGCCTCAGAGGTAAATACAATTGATGAGTTAAAAAATAGGATTATTTTAGCATTTCACAAATTAAAGTGCTTAGCGACAGTGATCTAATTAGAAAAATAAATAACAATATTCTCCGTCGGTATAATTTGTGCATCAATGTGAATGGAGGACACATCGAAAATTTAAAAATTTAGTGTGTTTGTTTTTGTGCGCGTACTTCGAAACGTTACCTAACATAAAAGCCAGTGCGAGCGGAGGCCTAAGTCGCCGGCGGCCACCCCGGCCCGGCCCCCGCCGAGCACACGAGATACCGCACACCGCGCTCCAAGGCGCGCGCGACGTTGCCGCTTTGTTACCTAGCGGTATCTAAGGTCAGTGTCATTTTTTTACAAAGGGTGGTTGCGTTTTATTTGGATTTGCAAGCCATTTAGTTTGTTTGAAAAAAATATTTTCTCATTTATGGCGCTTTTTGTTTTTGTACCGTATCGAATTAATACTGAACACGTATAGTATACGTAGTTTAATTTAATGCCCCTCTGTCGTATCAACTCTGTATAAGATAATGTGTAACCGTTTATTTTCCCAAATAAATAAAAAAAACATAATGTCGAAAACTTCACTCGATCAAAAAAAAATTGGAAGTGGAGTCTAAATTCAACTATTTTTTAAGTTTTTCTTATTTTTCTTGAAGCTTATGAAAGTTATTCTTCCAAAAACCATATCTAAGAAAGGTTAATAACATACATATACTTAGAAGAATAATTTGTGGTTTAATTTTGCATAATAGTTTTTTTTTTTTTTAATAAATTATTATGGCTTCACGCCGTCAACGTGAGCGCACGGCTCGCTTCGCGTACAGTATGGAAGTGTTAGATACCTACTTCGTTCGGTCTACCTGCCCTTAAGAGGTATTGCGATTATTTTGTTACACGTTGTACATCTCAATCAGCCTTCAGTATTGACCACAAACCATTAAAGTGTTAATATAAATTGCAGGAAGGTTCCCGCTACAACGCTCTGCACATAGCTGCGAAAGCGAGTAACGCGGAGATCTGCAACTTGATACTGACGACGGTGGGCAACCCGATGTTCGTGCAGACCTTGTACGGAATGGACGCTGACGCCGACTCTTGTAAGGTAATCGAAGAAAACATACAAAAAAATCTTAGTTTGTAAATTCGTTAGGGCTTACAAATTATTATTTCTTTTTTTTACGTTCCACAATATAATGAAAATATGGTAATGAAAGGAAAATAAATAATATGCTAAGAAATAATTAGCATTAGGCATAGCAACATAATCTACACTAATATTATAAAGTGGAAAGATTTGTTTGTTGTTTGTTTGTTTGAAATGAATAGGCTCCGAAACTACTGGACCGATTTGAAAAATTAATTCACCATAAGTATCTTACATTATCCCTGCTGAACATAGGGTATATTATATTTCCAAAAAAAAATTAAAGATCCTTAAGAAAATTGCAATAATGTAATCCAAAGTAGCAAAATTTTGCCTATAAAATTCATTATTTGGCGTGCGCTGAAAAAACAAAAAAATATGTACTAAGTAATAATTGAAGTACTCATTAAAAAGTCCGCGAGGGTATATGACATATGTCTAACTATTATGGTTAAGGGGTCTTTGTTTTGCTTATTTTCACATGGGGGGTAGGGGAGTCTAGATGATGATTACGTCATCGGTACTTTTTTACACGAATGGCAACCCTCACATTTTCTATGCTTGAGAGGAATAGGGAATATGCATGAAAAACTTATTTATCATCTGTACAGTTTAACTAAAAATATACAAAAATATAATAGTAACAGTGAAAATAGAATCAATATCACTGGAAAAACGAAGGAGATATAATTATTTTAAACAAATATATCTGTCCCTCTCGCGAAAACGCTGTTTTCTATGGCAGCTGTATAGGCGTCATAGACGATGACGTCAAAGTTTACATCGGACTTATCTTTCTAATTGTAATCTTTGAAGCTTTATAACTTCGTCGCTGATGAAGGTAACTAAAAATAATTTCACGATTGTTTACTAGATTTAATAAGTATTTCATTTTGCAAATAAAAAAATCGCATGCATATTCCCTATTACCGCGCGCTATTCACTTTTCTATATTTCCTCTATCAGTGTATTTTTTCGTTTGGATACTATAGCTTTCGTCACGCAAGCTTGCCTCCGCAAAGTACGCCGCAATCGGCTGCGCAGGACGTCAATTTGACAACAAACATACAACCGCGCATGCGCGGGTAGCTCGCGCATGCGTGGATTAGCACAAACGCGCGGGTGTAATGGCATCTCACTCGCTCGTATACGTTCGATGCATAAGCGTGTCCCGCTTGCTCAATGCAATACGACTGTGGATGCGAAAAGTGTTACACGTAGTTATTGTTTTTAATGATTTATTTTGGTTATTTCTTACAGTTTGATTTGTGTTCTAGTGGTGTATGTGTTTGTTGTGTTACTTTTGATATTTTATTGTTACTGGTAGTCTTTGTTACTTGTTTATTGTATAATACGTATAAACAAAAAATATTTTAGGAACGTAACACTTTTATACGCGATTGCACCTGCGCGGACTTCACTCAAACCTAACTTCCAAGGGGCAAGCCACGCTGACGCGAACTGTAGACGTATTGTAAGCATAGCAAAGCAAGTTAACATTTGTGTTACCGTAATCAGTAAAATCTAATCTCTATCCTATATCTATTTTCTTATTTTAAAATTATAATTATAACATTATAAAATAATAAAAAAACATCTAAAACTGAAAAAGGTTTACGTAAGCATAGGGGGATGGGGTAAGAACTTTGCTTACTTTTGCTGACAAGGGGGATGGGGGGTTAAATAATTGTAATAAATCTGCTTACGTAATATTTGAACGGCTCCTAAGTCGCAATTACCGCTTTTTGTTCTAATAATTAAATCCTTATCCATTTAAATGGTTTGATAATTAACCTTTTGAACGCCAGAGCGAAAACGCATCGGCGTACCTCCCACGCCAGGCCACAAATTCAGCGCAAATACCTACAAAAAAAGGGATTCCAACATCCTATCTATAAGTTATCGATAATCCATTAATTATTGCTTTTCGTCCCATATTTTGAAAAAATATGACTCGTACATTATTCTTTTATTTAATTTGACCCTATTTCGTATCACACTATCGTTAAATAGCGGTTACAAAGTTCTTAACAACCTAAAAGCAGACATTAAAACTATAAACGAATAAATCTAAAATGATAAGGTACATCACTAATCTTATTCGTGACGTCATGTGCTGTCGGGAAGAGCCGACTCTGGCGTGGCTGGCACGACTTTTGACAACTTCTTGCGACATAGGGATGAGACATTGTGAGACAGAATAAATAATAATCATATAGGTAGTATTTAACAAAAAATTACTCAATTTACATATAGTCTGTGTTCGATTGCAACTCTACGATCTTGCAGTTGGCAACTCTACGATCGGGGTACATTTTAATCTGCAAGTGGCAAACTTTTTGTTTTTCACTCTGACACTTCTAAAATAAAAAAGATACGAGGGAATCATTGCTTTCTACAAACCTGATTTTAATTTCCAATTCCACAAATTCCCAAGAAGCTCATTATTCACAACAGTCTGACTCTTCATAGCTTGTCGAACTTATGTCATTTAAGTTCTTTTGCTGTCACACTTTTCTTATAACGTTCAATTAATTCACATAAGTTATTAAACAACGCGCGCGTTATAACGCTTCTCTTCTGGCACTCGATCTCGATCCAGAATATTCAGATTCAGATATTTTTTAGTTGGAAAATAACTGTCGAAGTAATAGTAAACTACTTTTAATAAAATATTGTACAAATTTGAAATATAATTTACCTTACTTACCTATCACTAGCTGTCGTGTCTTGCCGACCGTGGCGTGGGGAAGGACCCTTTTTTACGGATTTCCATTAGCATTTTTTGATAATTGTTTTTTTCTATTAAAATGTTATTAATGGATAAATCTTTGTGCCGTTTTACAATATATCATTAATGTAGTTTTAAACAATAGGAAAAGAAACACAGAAAACTTGATTTAGTATATTTACTTTGTGTTTAAGAAATGACGTTTTTTTGTCGGCTACAGCCGACCGTGGCGCTCAAAAGTTTAATAATAGTCTTGTTCCAATCAGCATCTCAATGATTAGTTGACACACGTCATACCTTACACCAATTTTCTACCTTGTGTTTTTTTAATGCAGGAGTTCGCAAGTATACTAGTAGACCGCTACCTGAACACGCCCGACAAGGCGATCAACGAGACGCCGCTACACTTCGCGGCCAAGTTCGGCGCCGAGCACGTGGTCGACGTGCTGACGTCCTTCCCGCAGTGCAACCGCAGCGCCGTCAATAAGTACGGCGAGCAGGCTAAAGATGTAAGTAACCCTCTCTTTCACTCTCTACCACCTCCCCTCTAATCCCCTCTGTTTCTCTCTCTCACCTACATTTCCGTTTTTTTTTGTTCCATCTCTCCTCCCTTTCCCTCCTCTCTCTGTCCCTTCCCTTTCCCCATTGTTTCCTCTCTGAGAGTAGACATAGAAGAAGAGAGATCTCTCTCTCCTGCCTTTTTCCCTCTAACCCCTTCAAGCAACCTATTCACTCTTGATATAAAATCCCCAGGTTTTAGTGTACGCACAATGACAATGTCAACACGTTTTATGCGTATGGGTGGGATATCCACCGTGTACCGGTGGCATATCGCAAGTTTATCTACAGTAATATTATGAGGAAAGATTTGTTTGATTGTTTGTTTGAAATGAATATTATAAGAATCCTACATTATCCTATATTTTCAAAAAAGTTAGGAATCCCTATTAAAACTTCGATAATATAACCGAAGCTGTGAAAAAATCACAAAAATGATCCTTACATCGCTTTTGCTGCGGAAACTATTGACAATAGAATAAAATTATGTATGTACTACAGTTTTATAGAGGACATCAATATCTACATAAAAGTTCACGAGAGTAAATATCTAACTATTATGGTTAAGTCACAATGACCGCTTTTTGTTCAAATTATTTAATCGAAACCCGGGTGAAAAGGAATAGTGGTGATTTTAGTATCATGATGTTATTAATCCTGATCTAATTAAATTGTTGAATAATTAAGGTTGGTTATGTACATGTAAATTACACTTTAAATTATTCAAATTGGACCTTAATGACGGGTATAAAAATACTCTAAATAAGAAAAAGGTCGCGATTTGAGCGAACTGCCCTGCTTTTAGTCTATGAATAAGTAATTTACACACTATCCGAGGGTAGAGTGGAGATGAAGTTCGTGGAGAACCAACTAAACCCGCGCGAACGAAGTCGCGGGCGAAGTGCTAGTATATATATGACAAGACAAACTTGCCATAGGTGCGATGATCTATATCTCAGGAACCAGGCATTAATCATCAAAATCGGCTGTTCTTATAGATAATCTGCAAGCGAGCTACAAACAGCGAGGCGGGTGTAGCGCACCGTATCGCCTGCATGCTACAGGAGCGGTACTACGTTCCCGTACTACATACGGAGGACGGGAGTGGCGTACCGACCATTGGAAGAGCCTTCACGCCCGCCGTGCCGCCGGTATGTATCTCTTACATTCGAAGGGGAGTGGCAGGGGAATAATGCAACGCAATGAACTTAAGTTCAAGTTTGGTTTATTTAACTGACGTAGCAGTCGTTAAGGGGATAAGCGAATAATAAGGTCGTTTGTGAATGTTTTTTCTAGTCAAGTTCCTGTAATAATGATTTGATATTTTGGTTTATGCTTCTTGACTATATGATCTACCTAAATTCTAAAGAAATACACGATGCGAAGAAATATTCTCGATAGAAAAAAATTACAAAGTTCGATCTATCTTTTGCCATTTTCATGACGCATTAGATTGATGTTTTGAAAACTGCTTTTAAACATATAAAATAACCTTATCTAGCTAAATTCACAACAGGTTTTGATTTTATAAAACTTTTATGTTATAAAATCCGAAAATTACTTTTGGCACTTACGTTATTTATTCCAAACCGCACTTATTCTATCGCCATCTCTTCTTTTGCCTTTTATAAGTATTTGCATCACTATCTATTCAGATCAATTCCGATAGTCCGTGGGCCTTGTCAAGGTAATACCTATGTCACTTTTTTTTGCAGATCAGACCTGTCAGATTTTCGTAATATTTTTTTTAAACAATTTTTTACTTAGATCAGCAGCTTAAAGTTGTTATTTGTTAAAATTAGTGATATAAAAGTATTTCCACCTCGTGAGTGTGTATTTTTGTGACCTTGGACAGTATATAATCGTAGTCATTTTTTATTCGTACTAACATTGAAATTATTTATAAAAATGTTACGAAATAAAAGACTAAAAGTGCCTAAAGCATTTGTGAACATACCTGAACGCAAAAAAGGATTCATATCACAGGAAATTAATAGTGGCTAATAACACCGGCAAATCATGATAAAATCATCGCTTTCACTTCTGTGTATGCAACACCCACAAACATTATTTTTCCCTCACATAAAGTAATACAGCAAAATATATTTTTTTTTCTAGACTGGTGTGTCTATTTTTTATAGCTTTTTATCTCAAGAAACAGGCTAAAATAAATGTATTTATTTTATGCTTTCAAATACGTCAAACATCAATATGTCAAATAATCAAACTTGCCAGCTTACGAAAAAAATTGAGTTTAGAAACTGCTTTCTGTTCGTGACTTCATCTGCGTGAATTTTAGAACTGGGTTAAGAGGGAAGTGAGTATAATTTAAAACATTAAACCCATAGTCATAAAGAGGGAAATGAGGTCAGTGGCTTCAAAACCTACTTAAAAAGGAATGAAGAGTAAATGAATAGTTATTAGCACCGAAAATTCCACAAACATACTAATTCGTGATTCTATTAGACAATGACGCATTTATTTAGATGGTTTGATGTAAACCTATTATTTGATTAAATGTTATTGCGGTACAGAATTAAAATATTATTTTTCAAATCAATCGATAGGTAAAAGGACTCCGGTCAAATAAGGAAGATGCAAATACACAATTTATGAGAATGTTGTCAGTAAAATGATAAAAAAGTATTAAATAAAGGCCATTACAATGTTTTTATTTTGGTTAATATCGATTTTTAACAAAAATAATAAATTAAAGTAACGTGAAACGGAACGTATTTAAAAACAACAATCAGCATTTAGTGACGTATCTGCTGTTATGCCAACGAAAAGGCAACCATGTCTTTGAGTTGGGACAGTTCTTGTCCAGTGATAGACACGAGTGATGTCATCGTCCGTTTTCGCGCGAACCTTTAAACTGTCGGTTTAAAAACGCAATTGTGGCAATAAATTAAAGCGTTTTCATTTTTTATTTATGTGGTGGTCTATTGTAGATGGAGTTCTTTAAAATTAAAGCAAAAATGGAAATATTGCATGAGGATTAGACCAAAAAATAGGAGTGAAGTTACAATAATTACATCTAGCTCTAAATTGGTAGGATTGTTCAAAACACTATCATTAATGAAACCTAAAAAATCCTCATTGATCCAATACCTGAAAAAAATAAAAAATAATTAGGGTTAAAGGTCACAAAAACGTGTATTCGCGATTTTCAGCAAAACGTTATCCATCTACCTATTAGGATTTGGTTTCCGCACTTAGTCCTGATGTTGGACCATTGTACGTGAGCCATGGCAGCCGTTACTCCAACCAGCCAACCTCCCTCCAGAAACAGATTACTTTTCCCGGTGTGTTCAAAACATCTGCAAGTAAGTTCTGTGACCCTATTGTTTGGCTCCGTATTTCGGTAACGCCTGTGCACTCAAGGAGTACGTGCGATACCGGTTTCTCCTCCTCCATGCATGCTCTGCATAAAGGACTGTCCGTAATACCTATCGTGTGTAAGTGTTTGTTCAATGAGCACTTGAGCAGTACCCGGTGGCAGTCCCCGTCGCCATCCGCAGGCTGCCCCTATCCAGTCGCAAAAGGCGCCTGGTCAGTTTCCTATTTAGGGGTGGCATAGCCTCCCTGAACTGCCTGCAGCCTGGTGCCAAGGCTCACCAGCGCTCCGCTAGTATGTGGGTGTGTTCTTGTAGCCATGTGCGCAGCTGGACGAAGGGGATTAGAACTGTGGGTTCGGGTCCAACAGCCACAGTATCAGATCCCCTCCTGACTAGCTCATCGGCCGCGTCATTTCCTAGTGATCCGCTGCGTCCTTTTATTCACTGCAGCGTCACAGTGTTGCTGTTGGTCACCGTGATGCGTTCTAGTGCATTGTGGCATTCTTGTATGAGGTTCGAGGTGGTGTGATACTTCCTTAGAGATTGAAGGACTGAGGCGCTGTCGGAGAGTATGCTAATGTATCCTGGCTTCTATGGCAGTATAAAGCCCACGCAAACCGCCTGGTAGACGGTGTTGAGTTTACCTAGCGGTCTGGATATTCTGATGTAAAGATCATTGGAGTAAACTCCAACTCCGATTCCGGTGCATGTCTTTGATCCGTCAGTGTAGATTCTCAGCTCTTTGGGACCTGAGTGGTCGTTGAAGGTGGCGTGGAAACGCATTCTTGAAATGTGGAACTGTACGTTGAATAAAACACAACAAAACTCGGTATTATCAAAGTTCATCAGGTGACCGATGTGTAAAGAAGAATCAAGTAGGCCGTTCAGCTTCTGCTGCAAGTTTGTGATGCATCCGGTTATTTAAATAATGAAATGTACCTACTCGCCAGTTTTGTCAAAACCGGCGGTCATCCCTTCCGGTGCTTTCAAATCAGTCCGTCGATTGAACCTGTTGAAACCTCAATAATGTTGAAATACTTTAAGGCCCGCACTTGAACGTGCCTCTGCAGCGCTGGTCGCGTCATATGCACGAGGCGTAGGTATTTTAACGCGCCGACGACGTGCATGATGTGACGTGATGATGTGCGCTAACGCGCTTTAAACGAAGTTCAGGCGCAGATAGTTAATTTTTGTAAACGTACAAAAATTTAGTGGCGTTGTAATCGTAGATCTATTTGTATCGATACAAACGCGCTCATACGGCGATAGGCGGTATAAAAATGCTGCAGTCGCACGTATGTATTTTTTACAGAAATCTCTGTTTCACCAGACTCCTCAACAGTAGTAAAATTGAGTCTGACGAGACAGCACTGCTTACGCTGGCTTTATTAGTGATAGTATGAAAAAATAAGCGATATTATTGGATAACCCCGTTCATTTTAATACAACTTTTAAAACATTAGCATTATTATTACGGTTCTTGAGATACAGCCCGCTGTTAGACAGACGGGCGGACGGATAGCGGAGGCTAAGTAATAGGGTTCCGTTGGTTATCTTTTGAGTACGGAACCCTAACAAATGGTTCATGCAAAAAAAAAAACAACGGGTTGCACTCCAGGAGTGGCGGCAGACGTGAAAACTTGAATACGTGCTTCTCTCCCTCCGTCTTTCGAATTTTCGATCAGGCCACGTGTCCTGACGCGAGTCTAACACTTTTTACCCAACACAAAAAAAGTACACAACGCCGCTAAAGAAGTTTGCAGGACACGTGACCGTCTGACGAATTTTCGATCAGGTCACGTGTCCTGACGCGAGTTTAACATTATGTACCCACACAAAAAAATTGCACAACGCCGCTAAAGAAATTTTCACTTTAAAAACCCTTGTTTGGTCAAAAAGTTAGTTCAAAGAAATAATATTTATTTATGAAAAGGGTAGCTGTTTCGTCTTGCATTACTTGGTGCATTTACGCATATACAATATAATACTCCCTTCGTCCCACAGGAGATAAACCGCGACCCCCTCAGCCCCCGCTACGAGATCCGCGCGTACGCGGGCCCCATGGAGGCGCGCGCCGCCGAGCTGTTCCGGCGCCGCTGGAAGACGCCCCCGCGCGCGCCCGCCGCCCCCCGCGCCGGCGCGCCCGGGCCCGTGGCCCCCCGCGTGCCCCTGTCGCACTACACCGCGGATGCGCCCGCGCCGCCCGCCTCTCCTAAACCACAGGCTTTTAGGCTGAAGGAGATTACGAAGGGACTTGAAACTGTTGGCAGGTTAGTATCGGATGGTAGATTAATAGAATACGGTTTATTGCGCGGCAAAACTTGTCTAAAAATAGTGGTGGGGGGTAAGGTTTTTGTTAAGCTAAAAACACAAACTAAAGCATATACAAATCGTATTACATAACAAACGCTATGCCTCTTATTAAGGGATCATTGTACTTATCATTATTAACACGGAAATTACAAAAAAATATGATATAGACATTTAACAATTAATTTCGCGGTTGGCCCCATAGTAAAAGTTGTTCAAAATTATGAATACCATGACCCCTTAAGAGGTATTGCGCTTATTCTGTTACATGTTAAATACATAGGTTGGTTTAAACTTATTCCGACTCTCCCCCAATTTCTCAATTGAGCATTAGAGTTTTAGTATTTCTCAAACTCATCTTTATCCTGGAAACTAAATAAAAAATTGACAAAATATTTAGTTCAAACATCCACTCTATCTTTTATATGACAGTTAACTAAGGTAAATAAAAGTTACACTAATTCAACCTTGAATTAATTACCTGAAAAAATAAATCCGCCGAACCATACAAAATATACGGAACTGCAATTTTATTCCCTATTCTATCCCTTTTGCACTTATTTACAACCAAGTATTTATTGTGACCTTTGCGTTTAAAAAAAAAATCTCTTTACAGAAACTTAGCGGAACAGATGAAAGTAGGCTGGAAGGAGTACTGGCCATTCTTAGACACGTTCACCGACCTCCGAACGCCGGAAGGACTAAATCTTCTAGAAAACTATTTAAAAAATAAATACGAGAGTGCCTGTTCTTTTGCGTACAGCGACAGTTGCGCACAATCCCATGTCCCCGACGACCTTTCACTGTCGAGAATCAGCCTTTCGATGTCTCAGCAAAGTCCTACTAAAGACACAACGTTGAGCCCCATATCAGAACTCTGTGTCGCCTTGAAATCATGCAAAATATCCAATGAAAGACCTCCCCATTGGCGGAAAACGGACCCTTTGAGGCAGAGGCTTTGTCGACAGCCTGGGGCGAAAGTAGTGAACGGAGATGCGCCTGTAGTGAACCACACGGTCAGCCAACTGCTCTGCATAGAGCGCACCTGCCAGGTCTTCGCGAAGAGGATAGCGGACGCGCTGACTTTCAGCCTCACCGCCGAACCAGAAGCGGCCGGCGATTCGCTGAAATCCGAATCGAAGCACCTACAGCACACCATATTCACATACATGGACGACGAACGATTTCAAAGCATAAACTTCGCTCTAATACACTCTAGATTAGCGCAACTCGTAGTCTACAAACTAAAACAGCAAACCAGCGATCTGGATGACGTCAATCATTTATTGGAATTCTTAGTAAAACTTCGATGTCCGAATGATGATATTTTCAGTTCGGATGATGAGAGAAAACCGACTTATACATGCGGAAATAGAATAGTTAGACCAAAAATGACACATATCATCGACGGCCATGTGCGGTGCTTAGCTAGTTTCATATGCGAGGAGTTGACCGAAGCTGAAGTACTGAAAGCCCCGGCTATGTCCGAGGTGGAGTGTACGGAGCTGTGGCAGAAAGCGTCCAAGTGCAGGTGCGACTGGAAGATAGAAGTGTTCGAGCGCAACAGTAAAAAGAACGCGTCGTTTAGGAAAAATAGATCTATTTTGTCGACTAGTCCGAAGAGTGAGAGCTTTGTAAGAAGACTGACGTTTGATCATGATATTGGTGAGTGCTATTTTCGAATTTTTTGTTAAAAACCGCCTAATTTTAACTTTTTGGAGCCTCTGGGAATAAAACTTCTAAAGATATAAATGGTTCACAAGCTACAGATAAGCTTGAATTTGACCACAATCTCACCTGGGCGACGATAGAGCATGCTTGCTTAGAAGTAACTGGGGGAATATAAGTGTGCTATAAGTACAGCTCTGCCCAACCCTGCGGTGACTAAAGGCAGGCGTGAATTTACAATGGTTTTTTTTTGTGGCAGGTGACGGCAAGCTACAGCACAGTGAAGTAGAGACGCCGCTCAACGCGAACTCCCCGGGCGGAGACAGCGGCGCGGCCTTGTATACCGTGGACACGGCCAAGTGTACCGTCGTGCAGGCTGAGGTGAGGCAACACAACGGAAATGACATCATTTGACACAGGGCACACACACACAACCATTGCTTGCTGCAACAGATAGGCGATGGGGTCAAAAGGTTCTAGGATGGCGACCGCTTACCGAAAAGCGAAGTGTTGGCTTGGATAAGGCGGAGCGATGACCTGATGAGGGCCGCGGAAATCAAAAGAAATGTGAGACGTACTTAACGGTCGACGTAGTGACACTTGGAGTGGCCTATGTCCAGCAGTGGACGTCTTTCGGATGATGAATGATATATGATAATGAAGAATGATGATGGCACACAATCCTCTCCTATCCTACTTAGCACCAATTTGTCAGATAACGTTTAATTGAGAAAAAAACAATTACCAACCGAATCGAGAACTTCCGCCTTTTTAGGAAGTCGATTAAAATGGCAGTTTGACAGCGTTTTGATAGAAAATACGAGTATGTATGTTCAAACAGCTATATTTATTCTTCAGTTAAAAATGTCTGAAAATTTAAAAATCAGCCTTTAATCTATTGATATAATAAAGTAGCGACTCGCCCCAGCTGCGCGCTAGCGCAATTTACAATTTTTAACATTCATTTTCGGTCATTTTTGGTCTAATTTCTTGAATAACTTCAAAACCATTTATTTTAATATTATGAAACAAAAAAGAACATAATTAAAACCCTTACAGAAAGCCCTTTCATTTGATGTGTCACACGATATGCAAAACTTTTTTAAATTTTTCTAGTTTGGTCCCCAAAAGTGACCCCCGTACTAAAATGTATTTACGTTGGTCCGTGTTTAGGTCACAGAAGTCCATATGTATACCAAATTTCAACATAATTGGTCCGTAGATTTGGAGAAAACTGGCTGTGACAGAGGGTCAGACAGACGACAGACACCCGAGTGATCCTATAAGGGTGGCGTCTCTCCGCAGTCCATGGCATGGGTCACGGGTTGCGGAGAGATGCCACACTTGTGTCGCGCCTGCCTGTCACCTGTACATGGGAGGGCCTTATGGCTGCGTCAGCGCATGGTGTTACCGTTGCTGAATACTGCGCCAAAACATTTATTTTTATGCCATCGACACGCTAAGAAGAAAATTTCTATCACACTCTTTTTTATCTGTGTTAAAATGTTTTATCTCTATGCTTAGCAGATATCTGACGACGAATCCGTGGCATCGTGCAATTCTGACGAGGAGTTTCTGACGGCGTCAGAGCATTCGGAGCGCGAAGACGATGACATGACTGAAGCCAGCGACATGGCGAAGGCCGAGCCTTTTATATACGGGTGAGGAGCTTATGAGCAAGTAAAGTAGATATGAGATTGTTTAAATTATTCAGTGGAGTGACTGTGTAGGGTCTCGGGTGAGTCGAGGCGATCGGCAGCGGGGATCTCTCACGTCCGGCCCTGGTCCAAGCCATGGTTCGGAGCGAGGAGACATGGGAAGTGGCCACCTCCTTCTGCGAAGCAGTAATGCTAGCAAAGGAGGAAGCCAAGCGAGAGGCCGTGTGAGACAGAGGGAAACCTCACGCCCCAGCCGCCGCAACAGAAGAAGACGCCCCGGACGTCGGGACGAGCAGGACGATTCTCGGCCACCGTAGGCGCGGGGCAAGGACGGCGAGCAGTGGGTGGCTCGCCGTCTGATCAGAACCATGCCCGGGTCGACGGCGGCCGGTGTTCCACGCGCGCCTCAAAGAGCTGTCAGCGTAAAAAACGGGGCCCGCTAGGGCCAGTGCCTGCTGGGGCTGCGGAATCTGTTCGAAAGAGGTGCCGTACCCTGGAACGCAAAGGGCTCTAGGAGGAACACGGATGGGTTTTAGTTAGTAAGAGTCTGACACTCCCTCCTGCTTTACCCAAAGCGGGAGGAGTCATTTGATGATTTCCTATCCTAAAAAAAAGCGGTCTCGGTTGAGTGTTTATATCCACTCGATCGCGTTAACGTTAAATACTTCGATTTGTATTGTAGTCTATTCATTGTACTGCGCAATTCAAGACGGCGGTTTTTCAGCTTGAATAAAAATTTAAGTTTAAAGGCCTGTTCAGACCTACGCGATATATGTTACCTAGAGCGGTAGCGTAAGCCGAGTGGGTATGCGGTAATCCTACTGTTTAAACCTAAGCCCTAAGCCGCGGAATTCCAAACAAAATTCAAAATTGTTTTTGGATGTACATATACATGGAGTGTTAGTGCTTATAGTTATTATTATTATTTTTTTTCTTAATTTTTTCGTTTTTACTGTAAGTGAGAACTCGTAATTGGCCTTCATTATATTAAAATAAGTAAGCATGCCTTGTAATTAGCTGTAAGTTTTCCAAATATAATAAATAAAATAAAATATCTGGCAGGATATCGCGCCAAACTAAGCAACATTTATCGCTACCGCTCTAAGTAACGAATATCGCGTATGACTAAACAGGCCTATAATGTACAATAACAACTAAGAGCACAGAAAGGATAAAGTTAAAAATTAGTTTATTAAACGGGGGCCAAGAGCTACCATACAACTACCAGCTGTGTCAAGAAGTAAAGCTTTCTGATTCCAGCTATTGATCCAAGACGGGGCCCGCTAGGGCGGGTGCCTGCTGGGGCTGCGGAATCTGTTCGAAAGAGGTGCCGGAGCCTTGGAACACAATGGGCACTAGGAGGAACACGGATGGGTTTTAGTCAGTAAGAGTCTGACACTCCCTCTTGCTTCACCCAGAGCGGGAGGAGTCATTTGATGATTTCCCATCCTTAAAAAAAAAAAAAAAAAGCTATTGTTCCAGCTGCCTTACGAACGCCTCCTTAGTTGTTGGTCTAGGCTATTAAGCAAGGATGCTATCGCGTTTGAATTCGCCGCTAGAGGCGCTAGTGTAGCGTGTGGTCTTCGAAATTTCAAATTTCATTGTTGGTCGTCTTTTGACGCGAGTTTATTTATTAATAATGAATATTATAAAACAGCCTCTGACCATGGCAGATAAAGTTACGGTTCTACCGACCACTGCATTGAATTTTATTTTTTGTCGGAAATAAATACATGCCCTTTTTCCTCATTATGATGAGTCCATGTAACACTGCGACACTATCTATGTTGTATTAAATGGCACGTTTACAGCGTCACACATTATTTTCCTTCTAACTTTGCTCACATGCGCGTAATAACAACTTGAATGCTATTATTAAGGTCCTTACTCGACAGTGGCGCCAACTGGTGTGTACAAAAACGGTAACACGACTTTCGGTACTAAGATGGGAGTCCACATCCCGCATGTCGATAACCTCGCGAACCACGTCTAGATACGAGCACTTGTTTTAGTTCTTCGGCAAATTCAGCGGTATTGTTATGTTTGTGGTCTTGTTTTCCAGCGAGGAGCCGTCCAAGATGGACCGCCTAGTGTTCGACGCGCTGCAGCAGTGCCCGATCTGTCCCGAACAGTACCCGAACGTGTACCGCTGGCGGCACAGCGTGGCACTGTACCCGCCTGAACAAAGGGACAAGTTAGTATTACCACAGCTTTCATTTTAAGAGCGTTCAAGTCCTTATTCATGGAAATTTATGAAACTTCGTACGAATACGCAAGATACCTAGGTCTAAAAAACTGGCCAAGTGCGAGTTGGACTCGCGTGCAAAGGGTTCCGAACCAATTCCATTTTTATAACATGTTGTTTTATCATTATAAACTTCTTATAGGTTTTCCTGTAATCTTTAGGTAGCTAAAATGAACTATTATCTGTATTTTCTTTCGATATTTTAGGTTCAGTAGTACAGACATACACCTGTGGCTAGATAATAACAGCCGCACGGGTCGATCTTCAAGGTTAAGCAACGCTTGACAAGGTTGGTCTGTGGATGGGTGACCATCTCAACATACCGAGTTACCTCCGTGCCTCGGAATTCACGTTAAGCCGTTGGTCCCGGCTGTCATTTGTAGATCTTTGGCAGTCGTTACGGATAGTCACAAGCCAGTATATCTGACTCTAGTTCCAGTCTTGCCCTGAAGTACCGTGTTACCCAGTTAATGGGTTGTGGAGGTCTGGTAGGCAGCCGCTCCTCGTATAATACTGGTATTCAGCTAAATCCGGCTTGACTGGAAGCCAACCCCAATATAGTTGGGAAAAGGCTAGGCAGATGATGAATACCGACATACACCCGAGTGATCCTATAAGGGTTCCGTTTCTTACGGATGTTCGGAACCCTAAAAATTTGCTAACGACTTTTCCGTAAAGGGGTTCAGGGGGAAAGAGAGAGCCATTTTTAATAGTAGATTATGTACCCGGGGAATTTAAATTGAACAAAGACGTGTACTCGTCATGCAACTGATTACATTTACATTTTATAGGAATTATAAAAAAAGAAAACAACGTATCTAATGCAAATGCTACAACAAAGACGTTACATTCTGGTAGTCACACTCAAAGTTAAAGTTAAGGAATCGAAGTTTCATTTACTAAAAAAAGAAGACACTCAAGTATCAAAATTAATCTAGGCGCGCTATACCAGACTAATTCAACCAAAATGTAAACATAAACTTTCACTTATTCCGTATGCAAGCAATTCAATACCGCTTTGGGTTCGTCAATTAACACTTGAATCAACTAAAAACAAAGCAAAACAAACTCTAACATACCTGGCATATTATCAGCTGTTCCTTGGATAACATTGTCGAGGTCCGAAAGAATAGTTTGTACCAATTTCCCAGCAGACAACGTCTGTACATCTTATAAATAACTTCCCGCTCACCACTTCGAATGGTTTTATTCATGTTTTGTCACGTTTTACCTATTTAAATTAGCGTTTGATGGTCGAAATTAAAATTTAACGTAATTGTGAAATTTGTTTTCTACGAAATGTCATTATTTTGGGAATGTTGCCAACGGACAATAAAATAAGTTCAGTTTTTAGACTTTGTTGCCGAGCTGTAGATAACGTTTGCTCAACTATTTTTCAAAAAAGAAAGAAATAAAAATGTATTTTTTTTTTGCAACAGCGAGCTATCATGTGGGGTATTATAATGAAAGAACACTATTTGCACATTTTCAAACATTTTTTCTTTTCACCTAGTCCGCATTGTTTTCGAATTTTGACGAAAAATGTAAAAAAAAAATTGACCTTTCCCCAATTTCCGAAGTTTGCATACAGAAAAATCTGAAATTATTCTGTACGCGAGTCTGACTAGCTCTTGACTGGTTTTCTCTTTTCACACTTGCGTTTTGCTCGATGGAGTAAACTAGACACTGACACCCAGTTTTTAATTTCCTTTCCTCCCTTGTTGCCATTAAAAGTACTACAGTAGTGCGGGGATAATCGTCGCTGTCTGTGATTAGTTCGACTAGCGGCGAACGTGGCTGGCCTAGTCCCATATAACCTGGCTTTACGGGAGTGAATTTAAGATTTTTTCATGACTGTTCAGATGGCAGCCTGCGCCGTCGGTCGACGACAGCGTGCGCGTGAGCATGTCACTGGTGGCGCCCAGCCCCGGCCACAGCGTCAGTAGTGTCACAGCCGCCAGCCCGGCCGCACGCGCCGCCCGCGTGGCCGCGCGCTGCTCCACGCCCAACAGGGAACGAGACTCTCTACAGGTAACGTACTGTCGCTGGTGGCGCCCAGCCCCGGCCACAGCGTCAGTAGTGTCACAGCCGCCAGCCCGGCCGCACGCGCCGCCCGCGTGGCCGCGCGCTGCTCCACGCCCAACAGGGAACGAGACTCTCTACAGGTAACGTACTGTCGCTGGTGGCGCCCAGCCCCGGCCACAGCGTCAGTAGTGTCACAGCCGCCAGCCCGGCCGCACGCGCCGCCCGCGTGGCCGCGCGCTGCTCCACGCCCAACAGGGAACGAGACTCTCTACAGGTAACGTACTGTCGCTGGTGGCGCCCAGCCCCGGCCACAGCGTCAGTAGTGTCACAGCCGCCAGCCCGGCCGCACGCGCCGCCCGCGTGGCCGCGCGCTGCTCCACGCCCAACAGGGAACGAGACTCTCTACAGGTAACGTACTGTCGCTGGTGGCGCCCAGCCCCGGCCACAGCGTCAGTAGTGTCACAGCCGCCAGCCCGGCCGCACGCGCCGCCCGCGTGGCCGCGCGCTGCTCCACGCCCAACAGGGAACGAGACTCTCTACAGGTAACGTACTGTCGCTGGTGGCGCCCAGCCCCGGCCACAGCGTCAGTAGTGTCACAGCCGCCAGCCCGGCCGCACGCGCCGCCCGCGTGGCCGCGCGCTGCTCCACGCCCAACAGGGAACGAGACTCTCTACAGGTAACGTACTGTCGCTGGTGGCGCCCAGCCCCGGCCACAGCGTCAGTAGTGTCACAGCCGCCAGCCCGGCCGCACGCGCCGCCCGCGTGGCCGCGCGCTGCTCCACGCCCAACAGGGAACGAGACTCTCTACAGGTAACGTACTGTCGCTGGTGGCGCCCAGCCCCGGCCACAGCGTCAGTAGTGTCACAGCCGCCAGCCCGGCCGCACGCGCCGCCCGCGTGGCCGCGCGCTGCTCCACGCCCAACAGGGAACGAGACTCTCTACAGGTAACGTACTGTCGCTGGTGGCGCCCAGCCCCGGCCACAGCGTCAGTAGTGTCACAGCCGCCAGCCCGGCCGCACGCGCCGCCCGCGTGGCCGCGCGCTGCTCCACGCCCAACAGGGAACGAGACTCTCTACAGGTAACGTACTGTCGCTGGTGGCGCCCAGCCCCGGCCACAGCGTCAGTAGTGTCACAGCCGCCAGCCCGGCCGCACGCGCCGCCCGCGTGGCCGCGCGCTGCTCCACGCCCAACAGGGAACGAGACTCTCTACAGGTAACGTACTGTCGCTGGTGGCGCCCAGCCCCGGCCACAGCGTCAGTAGTGTCACAGCCGCCAGCCCGGCCGCACGCGCCGCCCGCGTGGCCGCGCGCTGCTCCACGCCCAACAGGGAACGAGACTCTCTACAGGTAACGTACTGTCGCTGGTGGCGCCCAGCCCCGGCCACAGCGTCAGTAGTGTCACAGCCGCCAGCCCGGCCGCACGCGCCGCCCGCGTGGCCGCGCGCTGCTCCACGCCCAACAGGGAACGAGACTCTCTACAGGTAACGTACTGTCGCTGGTGGCGCCCAGCCCCGGCCACAGCGTCAGTAGTGTCACAGCCGCCAGCCCGGCCGCACGCGCCGCCCGCGTGGCCGCGCGCTGCTCCACGCCCAACAGGGAACGAGACTCTCTACAGGTAACGTACTGTCGCTGGTGGCGCCCAGCCCCGGCCACAGCGTCAGTAGTGTCACAGCCGCCAGCCCGGCCGCACGCGCCGCCCGCGTGGCCGCGCGCTGCTCCACGCCCAACAGGGAACGAGACTCTCTACAGGTAACGTACTGTCGCTGGTGGCGCCCAGCCCCGGCCACAGCGTCAGTAGTGTCACAGCCGCCAGCCCGGCCGCACGCGCCGCCCGCGTGGCCGCGCGCTGCTCCACGCCCAACAGGGAACGAGACTCTCTACAGGTAACGTACTGTCGCTGGTGGCGCCCAGCCCCGGCCACAGCGTCAGTAGTGTCACAGCCGCCAGCCCGGCCGCACGCGCCGCCCGCGTGTCCGCGCGCTGCTCCACGCCCAACAGGGAACGAGACTCTCTACAAGTAACGTACTGTCGCTGGTGGCGCCCAGCCCCGGCCACAGCGTCAGTAGTGTCACAGCCGCCAGCCCGGCCGCACGCGCCGCCCGCGTGGCCGCGCGCTGCTCCACGCCCAACAGGGAACGAGACTCTCTACAGGTAACGTACTGTCGCTGGTGGCGCCCAGCCCCGGCCACAGCGTCAGTAGTGTCACAGCCGCCAGCCCGGCCGCACGCGCCGCCCGCGTGGCCGCGCGCTGCTCCACGCCCAACAGGGAACGAGACTCTCTACAGGTAACGTACTGTCGCTGGTGGCGCCCAGCCCCGGCCACAGCGTCAGTAGTGTCACAGCCGCCAGCCCGGCCGCACGCGCCGCCCGCGTGGCCGCGCGCTGCTCCACGCCCAACAGGGAACGAGACTCTCTACAGGTAACGTACTGTCGCTGGTGGCGCCCAGCCCCGGCCACAGCGTCAGTAGTGTCACAGCCGCCAGCCCGGCCGCACGCGCCGCCCGCGTGGCCGCGCGCTGCTCCACGCCCAACAGGGAACGAGACTCTCTACAGGTAACGTACTGTCGCTGGTGGCGCCCAGCCCCGGCCACAGCGTCAGTAGTGTCACAGCCGCCAGCCCGGCCGCACGCGCCGCCCGCGTGGCCGCGCGCTGCTCCACGCCCAACAGGGAACGAGACTCTCTACAGGTAACGTATCAGGGTGCCTGTAAGGGTTGCGAATTTTTCAAAGCAGTTACCGCGGCCCTGGAACGCAAAGGGCCGGGTGGATCCAGACAGTAAGAGTCGGACACTCCCTCTCCGACCAGAGCAAGAGGCTTTGATAATTTCTCAAGCTCGAGCCAGCATGTAAGCCAGCAAGCATCTCTTGGCTTTTTTTAAATACTTTAATTTTAAATTTCAGGTGTCAACATGGTTGCGAGTGACAGGACCGAACTCCCCGCGCTCGGCGCTGGCCGTCAAGAACGCGAACCATAACGTGAGCTTCGGGTTTTGAGCGTGACAGCTCAGTGGCGCCTCCCGCGCCAGCCCGGGGCACTGCCGACTGCCTGCACAGCCAGACTACACTACTAACCGGTTCCTGAGTTCAGTATTTGGAGTTGAGAACGTGTCAAACCCTACTTAAATGATAGTTTGACATGTTTCAGGCTAATGTAGTGTTTGACGAATACTTAACTCCAAATAGTCAATTCATAAACCGGCCTTCCGTCAATCAAAGAGATAAGTACACAGGCAGCTAATTGGAAGTGGAAACTACTGCTGGACGAAGAATACATGTATCTAAAAAAAGTAATGCGCACACAAAAATCCAAGGAATGTATCCAGATTAATACCAGCCTGTAACTGTTTCACTACTGAGCAAAGTCTTCTTCATACAAATAAGGCGCGGGCATTAATCACCGGGTTGCAAGATTGACAGAGATTGATGTTTTTTCCGTTTACCTATCTCTTTTGTTGACCGTACGACGCAACTAAACGGTTCCATCGGCGAAATTCGTCAAACTGCTATATTTACACAATGTCACTAGTGCGACTTACAGTCACAATGAACCCAGGCAACACAGGGTCATGATTATAATAATAAGCGATTATTATTCCGAAAATCCGATGGAACCCTAAAATTGAGACGTACTATATCTATGAACAAGTGGCCTTTATCAAAATATAATATTGATTCCTTTAAAAATGTACATACCATTACATGCGCAAATATTGGTGATTTATAATTGAAATATCTATAGAACATGTAAGTTCTTTCTTGGGCAGCAAAATATGTAAATGATTAATTTTAATTAAAAAAAAAGAACTTATCTAAGCTCTAACAATACCAATTATGATTTCAGAAAACTTCTTAAGCAATTATTTACTGAATACGGTATGTTTATGAATCTTATTATTAACGGCATAATTTTAGCGTCTCGATATATCTTTTCATTCTGTGACATTTTTTCAAATGTAAATTACTTTATTTAATTTTATTGAATTTAATTCGATAGCTAGTGTTTTATTGTAGATTTCTATGATTATTTTTGAATTGGAGAATGTTTATATATTTTGTTTATTTCATGTCTGCTGCGGTGATGTAAATTGGCGCAGTACTCTACTTTTAGTTCATAGTCATTTGATTAAGAAGTGAAACTTAATTTTTATATAAATTTTATGTGACATAGATAACGCATTGTTTATAGACGGCATCCTTTATACGGTGTCCATTTTTGAGACGGGAAGTAAGAGTTAAGGCACCGTACCTTAATCGTTGTTTATATAAAAAAACGATCTTAGGAAAAATTCAGTATTTTTTTTTAATTATTCGTAAATGTTTTGAAAAAATTGTTAGTCAGAAAGAAAATGGATCCCTATCGTAAAAATGTAACTTATATTAATAAAATTTGTTAATGCAAAGTGATTGAACTTTCACGCCAAAACTATTGAACCGATTTAAATGAAATTTGGTACTCAGATAGTCTAGAGCTCGAAAAAGGACATAGTCTACTTTCTATCCCGGGAGTATGTTCCCTAGGGACCACGCGGGCGAAGCTGCTAGGAGAAGCTAGTATAAAATAAATTTAAAAAAATACCTAGCCTTTTTCCAACCATGTTGGGGTCGACTTCCAGTCTACCGGATGCAGCTGAGTGCCAGTATTTGACATGGAGCGACTGCCTACCAGACCTCCATAACCCACAACATTTATCCGAAAAAAACAAAATTAATGACGTAATTCGCTCACTTTAAATACACACACAAAACCAAGGTTCATGTACTTTTATTATCATCACAATTGACGATAGACTAAAGCCGCGTTTCCACCTGCAAGCAACTTGCATGCAAATTTAATTACACTGCGGAGCACGATGGAGTGCTTGGTCACATGATCCCTTGGTAGGATGCAATCTAATTAAACTTGCATGCAAGTTGCTTGCAGGTGGAAACGCGGCCTAAGGACCAACTGACATTACTTTAAATAAATAGACTATATTCGAAGCTAATGTTTTCGAAACTTCAATGTTATTGCAGCTGCGATACGCGCTTATTTTCATCACGAGCGAAACTTCAACGAATAACTCTCACTATAGTTAACTTCCTTTGAAAGCTCTCATATGGGGAGTAACACAGAAAACATGAAAAGAAGTCATTGTACTAAAAGAAAATGGAGTATTCCCAGTCGCTCCCACATGGCAGTCAGGAATAAAATTCCCAGTTGACCCCGGGCGGCGACTGGGAAGTTATTGCCCCCCCACTTCAAATCGCTGTACACTGCGGCGTGGATGCCAACCCCTCTCATCTGTCCGTCTTACGGCCGCGATGAGACGGTTGGCGGTCAAACTTTTCGACGGACGCCGCAGCGATGAGAAAATCAGCTGTTCAGTGCATTTTGTCATTTTTGTACGAGTTTGCACACAAATGCATGGAGCCGTTGAATTTTTTGACTGACGTGACTTCGGGGCTTGTTAAAGTTGTTCGTAATATAGAGTCCCTCCTTATCAGATTTCGAGTTTATTCTTAACCATAGGCGGGTGCTTAACAAAGGGTTTTGTTATTGATTCAAATAAATAATTATTCTATGCCTGTCCCTTCTATTATAAATAGAAATATATTATAAAACGACCATTCAATGAAAAAAAGAGTTCCGCTGGCATCATTCTGACATTTGTAAATCTCATATTATCTGTTTTTATAAATTAGTTGTTAGGTTTTTAACATAATATTTACAGTTTCATATAAGAATAAGCTCAGATAGAATATTGTTAAAAATATTCTATGAGAAAATATAGTCTTCAAAATAGGGTTCTGCTGTTAAACCACAAGGAACCCGTATAGTTTTTATTTTATTTTATATGGAAACGTAAATATTATGTTTAATTGTGAACCATTGTATTAATGTTCAATAGCTGCATTTGTTTATTATGTCCTGTGTTATACGAAAAATAAGTTGTTTCACTGCGTTGGTTAGCATTTAATGTAGTTAGGCGACGTCGGGACTCTTTGGATGCCAAAAGCTGTGAGTTGTTGATATTACGTCGAACGTTTGTACTTTTATATATTTGAAAGATACGAGAAATTGGTAAAAATGTATGTTTTATATGATATTATAATGTTTTAATTCACATAGACGATAGATAAATAAATTATGACTGGTTCTTTTTACTGTTGTTTTTATTTAACACTTGTATAAATATACTAATACAATAAATACGTGAAATTTTGACATTCGATCAATAAACGATCAAAGAGGTAGCAGCACGAGGTAAGGTACGATAGAGAATGTGTACGTTTCGCGGAGCTCAGCCGCGGTGCCTACGTCTCCCAGAAGTTGTCGTTGTCGGTGGTGGCAGGCACCGACACGGGCGACTCCGACAGCGTGCAGTGCGGGCAGCGCTCGGAGCAGGCCGACAGCTCGGCCGGGCAGTCGCTGCCGTCGGCCCCGCTGCGCTCCGTGTCGCTACCCGCGGCCTCGTCCTCGTCCTCGTCCCCGTCCTCGTCCTCGTCCTCGTCCCCGTCGTCCTTGCCCAGCTCCAGCTGCAAGTGCACGCTGGACTCGTCGTTGTTGGGGTCTGCGTGAAAGATCGCGTCCAGCACGTCGTTCCGGGTGAGCTGCGCCGCCTGCTCGGGCGACGGACTGCGGCGCCGCTCGCCGTCCGCGCTGCCGGGGCTCCGCTTGGGGCTCACGATGATGGTCATCTGCGCGGCGAACATCTCGGGCTCCTCGCGCCCTGGCGTCACTTCCCGCGAGTTTATTGAACTCCGCACGACCAGCAACATATCTTTCGTTTGCGACTTGATGTCGTTTATTTCACTGAAACTTTCTACTTCCACTCTTAAATTATGGTCGTCTCCAGTGCGGGGCCGGTAGCTTTGATTGACTTGCAGCACGTGTTGGTTTACTACCGCAGCGGAGTCGCGATTGTTTTTTGGCAAGTGATACATCTTATGGAGGTTTTGTTTTAATATTTGTAGTTCAGCTTGTTTGTTGTGTTTGATTTTGCGCAATGCGTCGTGTCGCTCGGAGTTTTCGTAGTCAAACTCTGACTTGCTGACGTGGTCTTCGTCAGAGCGCAAGCTCCTCGTGGGTGACTTGTCCGAGTGTCGCGCGGAGGTGTACAGTTTCCTGAAGTCGGCGAGGGGAGTCTCGAGGAAGCTCCCTCGCGCGGCCGCCGGCTGCTGCTGTGCGGCGCCGGGCTCCGGGCCGCGCGGGGGCTTGCTGTTGCTGCGGAACTGGCTCTCCGCGGGCTCTTGGAACTTGGTCTTGCACTCACGGATGTTCTTGTCAAAATTTCCGCGTACAGACTTTAGTATGTCTGCGGATTGTGCTTCTATATAGTTTTTGTTGCTTTCATTGAGTTGATGTATTGAGGTACTTCGATTCACCTCTGTAACATAAAAGTGAAATCCAATGAAACAGTAGAAAATACTGAGGCAATCAATGATTCGCACCTACAATGAATGTGACCTTACTCAACACCAGGGTAGCCCGCGAAATTCAAATATTTTTATGTTTTTTGCAATTTGCCGGTCAGTGTGAAGCTGTATGTGGACCAAATACGATCCGCGACCGTAACGCGTATTTATCTAAAGAATTATAACCATTTTAATCATCAATATAGCCCTCTAAGTTCATGTAGCTCGAAAGAATGAATATTTCAGAAAAAAATTGAATTTCGCGGGCTACCCTGAAAATGAGCCTGAATTACGAATAGGAAAGATACCGCCTTACATCAGTCACGGTAGAGATACACTTAATCGTATTCCTCACTATTTATTCGGTGATTCTGAGTGTGTGATTTGATGCATTAATATCGGCGTGCTAAAATGTATCCGTGTAATGAACATGTACTAACCGAGCGCCTTAGCCAGACCGTCGTGTGTGTCTTGTGCCACACGCGCGCGCTGCAGCCGCAGTTCGGACTGGCGGCGCCGGAAGTCGAGGTAGGACTTCTCGACGGCTTCGGCCTCGATCTCCAGCTTGCGCAGGCGCAGCTTGGCCTCGCGCAGCACGGCCGTGGGGCTCTGCTCGCGCGCCGCCTCTCTGCACTCCTCATTGCTGTCCTTTCTGGAATGCCAACGTGAACCATGACAGGATAAGGGCGTACGTAGGAAAAAAGGTCTTGGATCCGATCCGATCTTATTGAGATTAATGAGATCCTCGGAGTTTCTTGGGATAAAGCCTTTTTTATTTGGTTTCAATTTCCATTTTTTTTAATAATAATTATGAATTAAGTGACCGTACAATTGTTTTTTAAAACAAAACACATATCGTAGTTAAGGTATTTGAATGCTTACCTCTTATGTTTATCTTTAGCCTCTCTGAGTACAGACTTGGGTGTCTTGTCCTTTAACGGCCGTCGCGGACGCTGCTGCGCGAGGTTACTGAAACTAAAAATTGGAGCTGCTATTCAGAAAAAGCTTTTCGCAACGCTAATTAGTGTGTGGTATCGGTTTCAGCCAAAAGACGTCCACTGCTGGACATAGACTTCCCCCGAATTTGGGGGTTTGCAATAATCGCCATGTTTGGCAGGCGGGTTGGCGATCGCGGTGTTATGGTGATGCGATTTACAGAGAACGCTGCTGCCTATTCTCAGCTCCGGCTCTAGGAATAGGTCTATGACACTATTATTCTTATATTCGTAATACCCGAATTCACAAATGTTACTATGTGTCGGATAGCACTATGCGTCCCTTAGAATGAACGCACAGCTAAGGTAGCCTGCTAGCTGTTAGAGTCTCTCGATTGACTCTGTTAGAGGCTGCAACGCATAGCTAGAGTCTCTCGATTCTCTGTGGTCTATTATGTGTTACGAGAAATATTTTTCGGGGTTAGATTTTACTGTTTGTGATAATTTTTCATTTTAATAGCGTCCTTTTACAATTTATTATAGTAGTGAAGAAGAATTTGATAATTATATCAATGAGAGAAGCACAATAAATACCAGAAAAGTGGTACGGGATTTCCAAAATCCTTTTGATTATTACAGTTCGGATGAATTTAGGCGACGCTACAAGTTTTCCAAAGATTTGGTACTTATTATACTCTTGCCACTGATAAATTGAGACCTAGGAATAAACGTCAAGCAGCGAAGTGAACTACGCAACACAAACGAACCAATCACAGAGCTCTATTCAACGCTGTGCGTTTGCTTAGTTAAGGTTATGTAGTTCGAAAGAATGATTATTTCTGAAATATTCATTCTTTCGAACTACATGAACTTAGAGGGCTATATTGATGATTAAAATGATTATAATTCTTTAGATAAATACGCGTTACGGTCGCGGATCGCATTTGGTCCACATACAGCTTCACACTGACCGGCAAATTGCAAAAAAACATAAAAATATTTGAATTTCGCGGGCTACCCTGGAGCATCCACCTTAAGGGTCGTTTGAATATTGTTTATGAATTGAAAGGCTTGCTATATGAAACGCAGTGAGAAATACCTTACTTCGCATAGCGTTGCTACTTTACGGAAAAAAGTATTGTTTGTGAATACGGGTGTAAGTCTTATTTGACAGCTGAGTAGAGACGAATAGAAGATCGCTAACCACTAAGTGCGAAAGTGATTTGTTTTCATAACTCTTTCATACTTACTAGTAAAGCAATGTCCAATCCGACTTCTAAGATTGTCACTAATAAATATATATATAAGATCCACTATCCACTTTTCAGGTCTATCATCATACCCTTGTTCCAAACCACAATAAAAAGTTTCACTTTAATAAATAGTATCGATCAGGACGATTCAAATGAACCCAATTTCTATGGATATAATATACCTACTACCTAGTAGCAAATTAAGAGATAATTATCTTATCTATCCTTCTAATCTCGAACATCAGAATTTTTCATATCGGACCAGTAATTATTGAGATTAGCGCGTTCAAGCAAACAAATACAACTCAAACCAGACCCGCAGTTATACATGCATACGGGTCCAATACTCCATAACACCTCCAGGCGGTCGATTTTGTAAACATGTCGAAGTGAAGTTGGCTCGGGTGAAGTGATCACGAAGTGAACTTTCAATCCTAGTAATCAATATAGAATGACAGCTCATTCCGTGATCACTTCACCCAAGCCTTCTCTTCGTAATGTTTACAGAATCGACCGGCTGGATGCCATTGGCACTTCCCCGAATCCTGCGTATATGTCGTTTTGTTTATAAACGTAAAATAAGGCATATACAAGGTGAAACAGAATGATCTGTTTGACGTTGTATATGCCTGCTGTTGAGCTGTGTCAGTAAACTTACGGAGAGGCTCGAGCTTCGCCAGCGGTCGGCACGACGCACGTGGCCACGGTGACGCGCGAGCCGGCCGCGCCATGGCCCTGCCCGCTGCAGCCCGCCACTGACAACACGACCATACAATCGTAACATTATGGTTCCTAGGCGCCAGATAAACTTTCCCTAATAACCAGAGGTCGGAATTGTTAGCATCCAACTGCTGATATTAAAATGGATCTTCCCGGTATTAAGCGGAGAGTGCTCCGCATTTCCGCCATTGTTTTCTTTTTTTCTCACTATGTTTTGCGAACCAAATGTGGCAACATCGCGCGTGCAGTGGTTTAAATTGTGTAAAAGTAAATAACTTTTTTATTTAATAAATCACGGGATTATTCCGCTCTTTAAAATTAATCTCGAGATTTGAGGCATATCCACTTTATTCTTTCGCTGTATGAAATCAGTGTAAGTACATAAATTCCGACCACTGTTAATTACCCTTCGTAGATACCCGAATAATAAATTATGAACCGTTTTTCATTACTAGAGAACGAGGATCACGATAGGAGCCCGTTCAGGACAGCTTGACTGCGACTTCGTACGCGCATATCCCGTTTTTTTCCCGTTTCCGTAAGAATTTCGGGGAGGAACCTACACGCCAAATTTCATCTTTCTACGACTAGCAGTTTCAGCTGTGTATTGTCATTTGTCTGTCAGTCACTCAATCAGTCAGTAACGGAAGAATTTTATATTTAAAGACTTCTATTTTCGATATGAAAGTAAAAAAAATGTTTATGGGTCAATGACCGTTATTGCACTTTTATCTGGCGCCTACTATAGGTAATAATAATAATAAAATTTATTGTTCATAAAAGTAAATATCAATCATTTACATGACACTGAACCCCACACTAGGATACCCTGTGTCGTGGGGTTCAGTCTCTTAAGGGTAAGACAGGTATGTACTGTACCTACAAAATACCAGTGATATTTTCAAGTGGCGTGGCCCAATCCGAAACTGAGGAAAGGCGAAAAATAGTAAAACGAATCTGGGCCCGATTTTCATGAAAACTTAACTCCTTTGAATAAATGTCTCGGTATTCCTCGTAGTTTCGGATTGGGCCATCCGCGAACTTTAAATAATCACACTGTAGGTATACTTGACTCATCACTGTGAAACTATGACGTTTGAGGCTAATAATAATTTAGCAAGTGTTCATAATTAGAATGCGTACATAATCCGTTTAATACAAAGGAGATGGCTAAATGACTGCCCCAAGCATGTATAGGAATCTCACAATAACTGAGAATATAAAAAAAATATATATATACAAATATTAATTTATGAATTGTCTCTTCTTTCTTCGTACAGTCTGTTTCTCTGTGGAATGCGCTCCCACAGGAGATCAGGATGGCCACCAACCGATTAACCTTCAAAGTTAAAGTTCGTGAACACATTCGTAAGAAGTTGGCAGTTGTATCGTCACAGCGCTAATATTTTCCAATTACCTATTCGTAGGTATTAACTGTTTAAGTATTTCGTTTATACATATATTTATCTTGTTGATTTGTTAGTACTTATTTTATATTTATAGTGTATGTTTGATTTGTATATGTCTGTTATTGGTCATTTTAATAGTATTTGAATAATTTCAATCGCTTTTAATTCTTCATATTGCACCTACCACACCACTATTCTCTGCATCACCCAAAAGTTGACTGGTAGAGAATGCCTATGGCATAAAGTCCGCCTATGTAAATTTGTGTGCTGAAAGTGTTAAATATATAGGTAAATTGTTTAGCGTTTGACAATTTTCTAGAGGTGAACTGTGAACTGTTTTACATAAAAAAAAGTATCTTGATTATTTTTCAAGCATTTTCAGTTAGACATGACAAGCAAGGGAGACGTCATATCGCATTTCCAGAAATTCCAATTGAAACTGTACGTAAATCGATTTTTGTTAACAGTTAAAACGATTTAAGTACCTTCTAGAACTACATATTAGGTTAGTTTCCACCATCAATAAATAGCAAATCTATTTAGTCCGTCAGTCAGAGTATTGGAAAATAATGAACACTTTTTTTTTTTGTAAATCAATGATTATTGACAAAGATAAAACGCGGAGGGGCAAAAGCTTATTTTTAAGCTGGCGCGTGGCCGGGAGAAAGCTACACGGGACATTAGCAAATGTCTTTGTGTAAGGGACGCCCAGGGTAAGCTGCTCTACGATGCCCCCTCTGTTAAGGAGAGATGGTGTACATACTTCGCGGAGCTGTCTAACAAACAGCATCCCCATAACCTTCCTCCGGAACCGCCTCCTAACCTTGGGCTTATTTCCCCTATTTCCCCCGACGAAACCCGCATTGCTCTTCGCCACATGAAGAACCGGAAAGCGGTCGGGCCTGACAATGTGCCAATTGAAGTGTGGAAGGCGATGGGCCCACGTGGTGTGGACCTTCTGACGGATCTTTTTAACCGCATCCTGATCACCAAGGAAATGCCGAACCAGTGGCGATTTAGCCTGATTATCCCTGTTTACAAAGGCAAAGGTAGCGTACAGGATTGTGGTAGCTACCGCGGTATCAAGATCATGTGCCACACCATGAAGCTCTTCGAGCGCATCATTGACACACGGCTCCGTAGCGAGTGTACTGTCTCTGAGTGTCAATATGGCTTCCGGGCGGGTAACAGCACCATGGACGCAGTGTTCGCCTTACGGAATCTGGCTGAGGCTTACAGAGAGAGAAGGAGAGCTTTGCATATGGCCTTTTTAGACCTGCAGAAGGCCTTCGACTGTATACCTCGGCAGTCCATCTGGTGGGCACTGCGCTTCAAGGGCGTTCCCGAGGCCTATATTGACATTATCAGAGATATGTACCGCGATTCCGTGTCCTCTGTCCAGACCGCTGTTGGCGAATCGAATGGCTTCCCAATATCTGTTGGCGTTCACCAAGGCTCGGCTCTTAGCCCGTTCTTGTTTAACGTAGTGCTCGATGTAGTTACGGCAAACATCCAAGATCAGCCTCCATGGCTAATGATGTATGCCGATGACATCGCCCTCGTTAATCAGAACAAAACCCATCTTGAGCGCAAAGTCAACATTTGGAAGGACACGCTTGAAAACGGTGGTCTGAGACTAAATGTGGCGAAGACTGAGTACATGTCCTGTGGCAGCACGGATACAAACACCATCCGAATAGGTTCGGACCTGATCAGAAAGTCCGATACGTTCAGGTACCTTGGATCCGTGCTGCACGAGTCTGGCAATGTGGACGACGATGTCCAAGCACGTATTGGCGCGGCTTGGGCGAAGTGGCGCGAGGTGACGGGCGTTGTATGCGACCGCAAAATGCCTCCGAAGCTCAAGGGGCAGATATATAAATGCATCATTCGGCCTGTCCTACTGTACGGGGGCGAGTGTTGGCCAGCACTAAGCAGACACACCCAGGAGCTTCGCGTCACGGAGATGAAGATGCTGAGGTGGATGAGTGGCGTAACGCGATCCGATCGCATGCGCAACTCATACATCCGAGGTAGTCTTGGTGTCCGTGACGTGGGGGAAAAACTGCAAGAGTGTCGTCTGCGATGGTATGGCCACATCATGCGCCGCCCTATGGAGTACGTTGGTCGGAGATGCATGAATATGGCTGTTCTTGGGGCTAGGCCCCGTGGTCGCCCTCGCAAGCGCTGGCTGGACGTCGTCAAGTCCGACATGAGAGCCAATGGCCTGACTGAGAAGGATGTTGAAGATCGGGCAAAGTGGAGGAAGCTAAGTAGGAAGGCGGACCCTGGCAATAGCCGGGATTAACGCCAGGTGGAAGAAGAAGAAGATAAAACGCATCAAAACTCGCGAGTGGGGACTCGTGACGTTAGAACGCACTAAAAATTATACCACGGCGTGACGTATTGAGAATTTTAAAAGCGTTCGTATCTTCGGCAATTTGGGTTTACGTAACAAAAGAAAAAAAAAACGGGTCAAATATTTTTTGATAATTTAACTGACGGACCTTTTAGATTTTTTCAGTTGACAAGCTGTTACGGCTGGATTAACACATTTCGGGTGACTTCGGATCGATTTGGGCTTCATTATGATGTTTGGCATAACTTCAGGAGGCTTGGCTCAATTCGGTGGCGATCATAAGGTGACAACATAAATATTATAATCTTTGAATCCTCTTCCTGAGAATCCAGTCTATTTATTCGTTAGATACCGGAGCAGTCAAGTGATGACCGTCATAATGGCGTCCTCAGTACCTTGTTCATTTTGACCTTGTTTGTTTATGGTTCAGTTTTTGTTGTTGTCAAACATAAAGCAATACATTATTTCGATTTTTGTTACGGGTGAAAGGATGCTTTTAACATTCTGCGGTTTTGTGTTAGTTTTGTCGCCATTGAAATGTCGAAATAATATACAGGGTGTCCGGGACATCGTTACGCAAACTTCGCGAAAAGGCTACACCTGATGCCACTAATCAAATTGTGGAAGTCGTTAATCTCGCTAATGATCGGTTACAGAAATTGTCATTTTCGAGCGCGCAATGTATTGTGAACAACGCGATCCAAACGCGCGAGAGCGTTGTACGGAGTACGTACCTACACTTCTTGAACACACTCAAAGCTGCGACGCCGCGCGAGCTTTTGTCGTTGAATGTACTTACCTACCTAAGAATATCGCCTACCTATCGCCGACCACAATATCACATAAAATCATTTTTAATCACTCAGAAATACCTACGGTATCTAATGATGGTAGGAACATGTTTATGCAGAATTCAAGAGAAGAAAAGCATCGACAAGCTATGTCTTTAGTCTCATAAAATCACGATTCCGATAAGGATTGATAAGATAATAAAAAAGAAAACTTGTAAGTAGGTACCTACATTGAGATCCGTTCACGTAGGTATAAACTAATGAACTATCTAAGTCACTTTGATTGTACCTACCAACATCGCCTTTCGCCGACAACAATAATACCTATCTCATAAAATGAATCATTTTTATCACTCAGAAATACTAACCTGCTGATGGTAAGAACTTGTTTTTGAAGAAATAAGAGAAGGGAGCCATAAGATTAATCTCTTAAAATCAGATAAGGATTGATTATAAAAAATAAGCTTGAAGTACCTACATTGAGATCCGGTATCGTAGGTAACTACCGAACCGCCTCACTCACTTAGAAAGTACCTAAGTACCGACGAATAACACCCGCGACAACAACTGACATGTTTACGCAGAAGTTAAGGAGTCATAAGCTTAAGCATGTTCCACAATGATGTACTTACCGAATCCAATGTCCAATCCAAGGTGACCTTGGTTGGAGCTTGGTTTCCATCCGCGAATTTTGTACCTATGAATTCACCATAACAAGGTCACCTTGGATGGGTCGCTGGAATACATCCTTGTGGAACATGCTCTCTTAAAATCACGAACGCGATTCTGATAAGAATTGATAACAAAGCCGGCCATGTTCGAGTCGGACTCTCAAACAAAGGGTTCTGTAAGTACCTTAACTCAAAAAACACGCTTCTTGTATGCGAGCCCCCGTAAATTACCTAGTCCTATGGACGGACGGACAGCGGAGGCTTAGTGATAGGGTTTCGTTGGTTACGCTTCGGCCTACCTACATTGAGATCCGATAATGTAAGTACCTACTACTAACTCACCTTAAGGTTGCTCACCCCTGGGTTCGAAGTGGTCGCCGCCAGCACGCTCGCATATCTGAGCACGGCCCAGAGTTTCAACGTGGACACGGAGCAGAAACTTTGGGTCCTGAGCACACTCCTCACGCAACGTCGCAAACACATGCACGACGCGATTCCTCATCTCGGCTGCGGAAGCGCACTCGGACACAAACACTTTGTCCCTGACGTAACCCCAAAGAAAAAATCGAATGGGGTCGAGTCTGGTGAGTGAGCTGGCAATGACTCCGGGCCGAATCTACCGATCCACCGATTCCACAAGTCCAGATGACATTTTTAAATCAGACACACAAACACAGAGAGAAAATTAGTTTTGGGATCAAACTAAAACTTATCTTCTCTAACGTTCCGAAAACAGACTTTCACAAAAAGCACACTCGTTCGCGATCAACGTCAACAAGAAACTGGCAAAAAATTTTTGCCAGTTTCTTGTTGACGTTGATCGCGAACGAGTGTTTCGCGAATTCACCATAACAAGGTCACCTTGGATGGGTCGCTGGAATACATCCTTGTGGAACATGCTCTCTTAAAATCACGAACGCGATTCTGATAAGAATTGATAACAAAGCCGGCCATGTTCGAGTCGGACTCTCAAACAAAGGGTTCTGTAAGTACCTTAACTCAAAAAACACGCTTCTTGTATGCGAGCCCCCGTAAATTACCTAGTCCTATGGACGGACGGACAGCGGAGGCTTAGTGATAGGGTTTCGTTGGTTACGCTTCGGCCTACCTACATTGAGATCCGATAATGTAAGTACCTACTACTAACTCACCTTAAGGTTGCTCACCCCTGGGTTCGAAGTGGTCGCCGCCAGCACGCTCGCATATCTGAGCACGGCCCAGAGTTTCAACGTGGACACGGAGCAGAAACTTTGGGTCCTGAGCACACTCCTCACGCAACGTCGCAAACACATGCACGACGCGATTCCTCATCTCGGCTGCGGAAGCGCACTCGGACACAAACACTTTGTCCCTGACGTAACCCCAAAGAAAAAATCGAATGGGGTCGAGTCTGGTGAGTGAGCTGGCAATGACTCCGGGCCGAATCTACCGATCCACCGATTCCACAAGTCCAGATGACATTTTTAAATCAGACACACAAACACAGAGAGAAAATTAGTTTTGGGATCAAACTAAAACTTATCTTCTCTAACGTTCCGAAAACAGACTTTCACAAAAAGCACACTCGTTCGCGATCAACGTCAACAAGAAACTGGCAAAAAAAAATCCATCACGAAATGTTCTTTTCGAACTCTCTTTTGATTTCGCCGACATACCTACGTGCAGTACAGTGGCGGAACTATCATGGGTGGCTATTTATTTATTAAATGATTTTTTTTTGTTGAAATACTTAACCATGTAGTTACTTGATCGCCTTAAAAAAAGATTAAGATCTAAGAGAAGCTGCAAGAAACCGAACCAATTGTGATAAGCGTAACATTACTTATTTTAATTTAAGCCTTATTATGATTTGTGAAACGTGTGCCTATTAATAGTAAAAACTCCGGGAATGCCGGCAGAAGTGAAAACTTGAATACGTGCTTCTCTCCCTCCGTCTTACGAATTTTCGATCAGGTCACCATCTCACGCATTTTCACCAGGGTCACGTGTCTTGACGCGAGCTTAACATTTTTTTACCCATCACAAAAAAAAGTGCACAACGTCGCTAAAGAAGCTTTCACTAAAAAAAAAAAATCTCGGTCAGGTGTCACCATCACCACTAAGCGAGACACTGAACCGCCCCTTACACTCTGTTCAACAGAATACCTAGATCGGCTCGATTGTCGGCATGTCAAAGAGCGCGCTACGTATTGCCGCTATAAGAAAATACGATTTGGCGACACACAACAAAATAACCGATTTGCGTCTTTAAGCCATTATTTTAATGTTGGAAATCGCTTACTTTATTTTGTTGTGATACGTATTATTTTCTAATGACGGCAGTCTTTAGACGGTATTTTTGAGCGGTGCCTTTGACATGCTCGCTCGCAGGTACCTACTTGGCATGCGTTGACCTTTCGTTTGAACTTTGCACAGCTGATAGCTACCTAATTTGAAGTTTTATTTACATTGCTTTTTTTTGTGAAAATAGTGAACTAATGACTTTTTAATTAAAAATCTTATTGGGTTAGGTCAGAATTACGATTATGAGCAGTCTAAAGTAAAAAAAACTCCTGAAAAAAATGAAAAAATGAGGAAAAAGCCGACGAAAAATTCCAAAGCAGGGGTGTCCAGAATCATGTCCTGGACCCCTGGAAATCGTTTGTGCGTCGATGTCAGATACACGCTGTAGAAAATAACATTTCGACGGCGAAAAGTCTAGCGAGAAAAATACTGACATAGTAGATGGTCAGGTAACAGGTACTATAAGATTATAACATAATATCATAATGTCGGTGAGCTTGCCAAATCTATATGTGCATTTCTATGATATTTTCTTGTTACTAAATATCCTTAAAAATCAAGTCGGTAGGTACATCACCAGTATATTTTATCATATTCACTTGTATCTCAGTTCATACGGCAATTGCATTGCAAATTATAGATTAGTCAATTAATCATGAAATACAACAGATTATTGTCTCCCTTGTCAACTTGATGAAAAATACAATATCAGATTTGGCAAGCGTACCGACTATAAAATGGTCTTTTTTTTACTATAGATAGGCACGCGTTTGACCACTATCTCACCTGATGGTAAGCGATGATGTGGTGTGTGTGATGTGGTGGTGCTGTGGTGTGGTTTATGAAAAATACTAAAAATTATTAACCCAAGACTTTGGTCGTGGTTTAGTAATACACTTCTGGACACATCTATTGGCCCACCTTGTATTTTCAGTTTCGTTTGGTCCTAGCTAAAATTTTATATTAGGTCGAGCAAAAAGTTTTTATGCAGTTTTGAACCTGGCACATTCACAATTTCATTCAATAGTCTTTTTTGAATTTCGAACACAGAATTTAAAGAAACAAAAGACAATTTGGGGCCTGTTTGTTGATATCAAACAATCGAATACTAAGAAAACTTGGTTTTATTGGTTTACTTGGATTTAATTCTTGAAAAAGTGATTGATATCTTTGGTTTTGCAACAAACATTACTTATTCTTAACATTAAGGTGAGGTTCTATCAATAATCTATGGATACTTCACCTGAAGTCGCCGCCCAAGCTGTGGCACTTATTCAGGCCGGACACAGCCAAAGAAACGTGAGTGCTCAACTTAATTTAAGTCAATCTGCGGTCCGAAATGTTTATCGGAGGTACCTAGAGACTAACGGCTTTGTTCGTCGCCAAGGAAGGCCACGATCTCGGGTCACAACTGAAAGGCAGGATCGATTCATCGTGACGACCAGCTTGAGAAATCGTCACCTTACCTCCATTGAGATACAAAACCAACTTTGCGACTTCCACGGAGTATCTGTGAGCGGCAGCTAATGGGCCCAAACTAACGCGAGCCCACCGAACAGCGCGCCTTCATTTCGCACGCAGTCATTTAAATTGGACACAGCAAGATTGGAGCCGTGTACTCTTTTCTGATGAGTCTAAAATTGTGTTACATGGCAATGATGGAAGGAAGGAGGTCTACCGACGTAAGGGAGAGCGGTTCGCACAATGCTGCTTTGAAGAGAGGGTTGCTTATGGCGGTGGCTCATGGACTGTCTGGGGCGGTATATCCGCGAGCGGCAAAACTCAACTTGAGGTTGTTACAGGACCACGGCTGCCAACATTAAATGCTGAAAGGTACATTCGTGAGTGCTTAGAACCTCACGTGATACCATACGCGGACTATGTGGGCCCAAATTTCCTTTTTATGCATGATAATGCAAGAGCCCATGCGGCCGGCATCGTCAGGGAATATCTTCGGGATGTGAACATCACAGTTATGGACTGGCCAGCCAGAAGCCCAGACATGAACCCCATTGAGCACATGTGGGACGAGCTAAAAAAACGTGTTAGGGCTCGTCAGCCAGTTGCCCAGACGATGCAGGAGTTGAAAACTGCCATAGAAGAGGAATGGGAGATGATCCCTCAAAATTTCATAGAGCGGTTGATAAACTCTATGCCTAATCGTATGAGAGCTGTGGTAGATGCCCATGGAGGCAACACGCGTTATTAAATTAAACCTTTATTTGATAAAACATGTTTTTTATTCAAAAATCAATTGCCTTTAACAAGGCGCATATCCGACTTGTTAGGCGTAGCTCCATGTCGTATGGTATTCTGAATTCAATTTTAAAACAATACGATTGGTAAAATGTATCAGGTTTAAAACTGCATCAACAGTTTTTGTTCAATCTAGCAATCATATTTCGGTAGGGGCCATCGAAACCTAAACTCTAAGGTGGGCCAATAGATGTGTCCAGAAGTGTATTAAAAATAGTGTTGAAATATGAATATAAACCACTGGCACCAAGTGCCACCACGCAGGCACTTCGCCCGCACTCTTTATAATATTAGAGCAGACAATCAATTTATTTTAATCATAAAACGTTTATTTTTTAAACTGTCATCATTATTTCTAAATAATTTGGGCAAACATCTGTAAATAAACTTAATAAAAATTGGAATATTAACTGAGTTATGGTTAACAAAGACAAATTAATTTTTTTTTTCTTTAAACCCATCCGATTATTTTATTGATTCTGTTACACTTGAAGTTCAATCAAGTCAGTCAGACAGAGTTTACTGTCATGTCATCATGACAGTGTTTCAAGTAACTCCAAAAAATACATTAGCAATGCTTATTAATTTTAATATTATTAGTTTTTTTAGTACGCATAATTTTAGCACTTTTTCTGGTTTATTATTTAAATATATATTACATATACTGTAGTATTTTTCAATGTCAAGTCTACTCCATCGAGCTAACGCTTGAACATAAAGTGTGAAAAAAATTAAAACAAAGACAAAAATTATATTATATAAAAATGTTATAAAATCAGCTGATTTTTTTTTAATTTCTTTAAAAAAAATGAGAGGACTTTATGGAGAATGAGTTGATTTTTTGACCCCAAGTTGGGGAATTCGACTTGCATTTCGGGGAATTTGATAAATTGGTGTTGGCAACGCTGTTGTTTACCTACCTTAAAAACGATTTTATTTTCAGGATTGTAAAGATACGAACGGATCCTGAAAATGTTTATATACGAAATACTAATATTCAGCTATTCGTCAGCGTTTCATATTGCTAAGTACCATGTTTATACGTTGCTGGGGCAGTCGTCCATACTTAAATTTAGCCATCTCCTTTGCTACAATGTTTTTTTTGTTGTTGTTTTTTAATATCATACAACTATAGAGCTGCAATTTTCAAAGACCCTGATATGTATACGCTCCGGGACTCGGTGATAAAGCAAAGCGAGTATTACTCATCAAGGTATTTCATAGAAAATCGCAAGTCCTCATTTTTAGAAATTAATTAGCCGATTGTAAGGACTCGCACTTGGCCAGTTTTTCTTTCGTATCAAGTTATACGAAAGAAAAACTGGCCAAGTGCGAGTCGGACTCGCGTGCAAAGGGTTCGGAACCTATTTCATTTTTGTTGTTGTTTTAACATTTTAGACTTCATTTTATTTTATTATTATAGACTTCTTATAAGTTTTCTTGTAATCTTTAGGTATAGAGCTATTATCTGGATTTTGTTCAAAATTTTAGTCTCAGTAGTTTCGAAGATAAGAGGTCATTTTTGGTGTTATTTCTTTTATAACTTCAAAACTGTTTACTTTAAAATTATGACCAAAATATTGTTAAAACTCTCACAGTAAGTCCTTTCATTTGATATGTCACACGACAGTTTAAAACTTGTTTTAAATTTACAACTTAGACCCCCAAAATTGACCCCCATACTCAAAATTTATTTATTTCCGTAATGCGTCCGTGTTTGGGTCACAGAAATCCAGTAGATCCCGAGAAAACTGGCTGTGACAGATGGACAGACAGACAGACAGACAGAAAGACACCCGAGTGATCATATAAGGGTTCCTTCTTTTGTTCGGAACCCTAACTTTTTAGACCTAGTTAGTCTAAAAAGTTAAATAAGAAATTTTAGGACAAAGAATTTCGTAAGACCGTGAGAACAATTTAAAGTTTTTTATAGTAAGTGAAAAATCACTCTCTTCTACAAATTGCTTTTCCAATAGTCTCTCAATCCATGCTACATACCCAGCGCGTGCCGCTCGCGGTTGGAGGCGGCGGAGCGCTTGCTGACGCCGCCCAGCGCCGCGTGGTTGTGGCTGCGCGAGCCGCCCGCCGGAGCCCTGCCGACAACACACTATAACATTACAGCCTCGGCTTTCCTGGGTTAGCGGCCGTAATACTCTTCATACATACCTCCTAGAGTTGCCATGCTCAGCTCTTCATACATACCTCCTAGAGTTGCCATGCTCAGCTCTTCATACGTACCTCCTAGAGTTGCCATGCCTGTCGTGCAGCACTCCGATGAAGGGCAGCGTGTCCCCCGGCACCAGGATACGCGGCTGTGCGTTACTGAACATGCTCAGCTCTTCATACGTACCTCCTAGAGTTGCCATGCTCAGCTCTTCATACGTACCTCCTAGAGTTGCCATGCCTGTCGTGCAGCACTCCGATGAAGGGCAGCGTGTCCCCCGGCACCAGGATACGCGGCCGTGCGTTACTGAACATGCTCAGCTCTTCATACGTACCTCCTAGAGTTGCCATGCTCAGCTCTTCATACGTACCTCCTGGAGTTGCCATGCCTGTCGTGCAGCACTCCGATGAAGGGCAGCGTGTCCCCCGGCACCAGGATACGCGGCTGTGCGTTACTGAACATGCTCAGCTCTTCATACGTACCTCCTAGAGTTGCCATGCTCAGCTCTTCATACGTACCTCCTAGAGTTGCCATGCTCAGCTCTTCATACGTACCTCCTAGAGTTGCCATGCTCAGCTCTTCATACGTACCTCCTAGAGTTGCCATGCCTGTCGTGCAGCACTCCGATGAAGGGCAGCGTGTCCCCCGGCACCAGGATACGCGGCTGTGCGTTACTGAACATGCTCAGCTCTTCATACGTACCTCCTAGAGTTGCCATGCTCAGCTCTTCATACGTACCTCCTAGAGTTGCCATGCTCAGCTCTTCATACGTACCTCCTAGAGTTGCCATGCTCAGCTCTTCATACGTACCTCCTAGAGTTGCCATGCCTGTCGTGCAGCACTCCGATGAAGGGCAGCGTGTCCCCCGGCACCAGGATACGCGGCTGTGCGTTACTGAACATGCTCAGCTCTTCGCCGGCCCCTTTCCGCCAGCCAACGTTCAGGGTACTGGCGCTCACACTGCTGTTGAAACTGGGAAGAGGAGAACAAAATTTGCGTACAGAAAAATGTAAAGCGCATCTGTGTACATTTTAAACACTGAAGAAAGTACTGTTAATTGTACCACTGACTAAGGAACACCGACAGAAATCCATCGCCTGCTTTTCGACAGCCTAGCAGCTAAAAGTCAATGCCTAGCTTTTGCCCAGCTAAATCTGGTATTTCGCATTACATAATCACTTCAATTCAGTTGCTGTGTAGCACGATACCCATTGGCAAGTTTAGTAGTTCGTCTAAGCTTCTTTCTACTAGTCATCATCATCATCATCATCATCATCATCTGCCTAGCCTTTTTCCCAACTAAATTGGGGTCGGCTTCCAGTCAACCCGGATTCAGCTGAATACCAGTGTTTTACGTGGAGCGGCTGCCTACCAGACCTCCACAACCCATTAACTGGGTAACACGGTACATCTTGGCAAGACTTGGAGTCAGATTTACTGGTTTCTGACAATCCGTAACGACTGCCAAAGATCTACAAATGACAGCCGGGACCAACGGCTTAACGTGCTTTTCGAGTCACGGAGGAAACTCGTTATGTTTTTTCTCGTTAGATTGGTCTGTGGATGGGTGACCATCTTGGTCACCCATCCACAGACCAACCTTGGCAAGCGTTGCCTAACTTTCAAGATCGATTCGTGCAGCTGTTATTATTTAGCCACGAGCTTCTTACTACTAGTAACGACTATGAAAGATCGACAAACGACAGTCGGCACCAACGCTTTGTTTTCCGAGACACAGGCAGTGGAAACTCGGTATAGGTGTAGATGGTCGCTCATCCATAAAAAGATTTCTGCAAGCGTTGCTTAACTTGTAAAAATAACGTCATTATCATCGCCGAACGCCGTGTTTTGCGTCCCGCACGCTGTCATCGCTCAATCTTATGGGAGGCCGCACCAACGCTCTCACGTCACTCCAGAACCTTATCTACTATCTGTTCTGTAAGCAACGTGCCCTGCCCACTGCCACTAAAGTTGCTGTGTCGGTAACTTTGATTCTCTTGCGGATAACGACATATTCAAAACGACCTATTTGGTTGTTAAACAGGGTTATTTGTAAAACACCAACAACCTCTTAGGCAGTGAAAATAATATCAGCTATGAAACCATACAAAATGCAATATTTAGCCAGTGAAAATGTATGAAACAGCTGATTTTTCTTCGAGTTTTCAGGGTTGGTCTCAAAGTGTAAATCCTGTATTGTTGCAAAGAGATCCTCGGAAAGACAAATACAAATGTTAGCTTCGGGTAGTGCGTAGTTGCGTACTCACTTGAACATGGGCACGGCGTTGGCTAAGGGCGCGGTGTGCGGGCGCGCGGGGGAGCTGGAGCGGGGGCGGGGCGGCGCAGGGGGCGCGGGGGGCGCGGGCGCCGCGGGCTCGCGCGGGGACTGCGGTTGCTGCTGCTGAAAAATTCTGGTTATTTCACTATACATCACAGGTCAACAAAATAATAGAAAAAAAATGGTGCAGAGATGTTAATGCTTTTTTATTAGTCGTCCATCGTTAAATTTAAAATATTTTTTTTTTATCTACGTGTAGTTTTGGATTTACCTCAGTTTAATGTGTGAATTTTGGCAGTAATCAGTAAGTACTTTTATGTGTGCAGTTTGCTTACTTATTGGTACATTTCTATAAATATGTAAATTGATTTTAATATCTGTTTAAGGGCGCTATTACAAAATCGAGCGCTTGCCCCGGACTAAAGCTACAAACCGCGTTTCCCGAGATTTATAGTGATTGTAGCGCTGGATACAACAATTGCTTAAAAATATGAGTTTAATTTTAAATAGATTTTTTTACATGCATTATAACAATACCTCCTTAAATATTAAATATTTTTTATTTGAATTTGGATTATACTTTCATAGATAAAAATTATAGTTTCGTACGGAAAATTGACAATAATTCTCAGTTTTACAGAATTATTTTTCGTGTATTAGTGCATGAATCGTAGTAAATTGATTTGATCATTCCAAAGTAGAAGGTACAGTTGTATCATGGACATTTTTAAAAACGATTAGATTATTATATCTTCGATGTACCAAAGCATCAAAAGATTCCCAAAAGCGTAATTTTATGAAACACCCTTTGCGGAGACAAGGAATTTACTGATGTACGTGAACAAATTGATATACATTCAGTCAAAAAAGTATCGGGAATGGATGATTTGTTTATGGTTCCAAATTCAAATTTTTTTTTTGTAGTTGTTAGATTGGCACAACTGTTTTCCATTTTGGCGCGGAGTTTGAGTTGCATCTGTTATTTATATTAAATACAGTGCTGGTTTTAGTAATATCATATATAGTGTGTATTGCGAATTTCATAATGGTAAAAGTCATAGTCCCAAAAGATCTGAATTTTCTCCAAAAACTCAATCGCATGAAAGTCGCTGAGGACATGCTAGAACGAGTCAGTTCGGACCCAACATTCATGAAACGCATTGTTACTGGTGACGAGACGTGGGTTTACGAGTTTGACATGCAAACTAGTCAACAAGCTTCGGAGTGGCGCCTTCCAACTGAACCGAAACCGACAAAACCACGCCAAAGTCGATCAAAAGTCAAAGTCATGGACTGTTTTCTTTGACTATCGCGGTGTTGTGCACTCTGAATTCTTACCGGAAGGTCTAACGGTAAATAAAGAATATTATTTGAGCGTTATGCGGCGTTTAAGAGAGCAAATTCGACGAAAAAGGCCAGATTTGTGGAAAGAAAATTCTTGGATTTTGCACCACGACAATGCGCCTTCGCACAAGGCTATCATTGTGAACGAATTTTTAACCAAACACTCAACAAATACCATCCAGCAACCACCATATTCACCAGATATGGCTCCTGCTGACTTTTTTCTTTTTCCTAAACTCAAATTACCACTTCGTGGCACCCGTTTTCAATCGATAGAAGACATAAAGGAGAATTCGAGGCGAGAACTGAACTCAATTCCGGAAGCAGCGTCTAAAAATTGTTTTGATGAATGGATTATTCGTTGGCGCAAGTGTATCGTTTCTAAAGGAGCATACTTTGAAGGTGATGAAATAAATTTGGATGAATAACAGACATTTTGTGTATTATTGATCTTTTCCCGGTACTTTCTTGACAGAGTAGTATGTATTTATTTAGAACACTCCCAAAATCAACTATCAAACTTTCTTAGGCGTTTTTTTTTTGTGCTATATCTAAAGCATAATCAGACATCAAAATTCGAATCAAACGCTCAAATTTAAGAAAAATTGTGACAGCGCTCTTACTTAACATGCTTAATTTCTCAAGTTCAATGTCCAATTTAGAGCTACCTGTGTGGATTTTGTTGCTTGTGGTTACAAAATACTTACTCAGAAATCACAAGTCAAATAACTACTTTAAAACACATACATGCTAGAGAACTTTAAATTTAGGTTGTAGTATGTCCATCAAAGCGCACTACTTCCACATCACCTTGATTTATTATCAGAGAATCTTGTATCCCATAGCAAAGAATAAGGGGAGCGGGTTCACCAGGACCTAAAAACGATAGAAGGTACCAAGGCTGATGGGATCGGTATATGACAGCGAGCCATCCAACGCTCTATGTCCGCATGCCCGCGCAGTAGATGGCCGACAATCGTCCTGTACGTCTATCATGAGGTTTTATCAAACTATACTCGCTAGCAACTGAGGAGCTCGTGGCTAAATAATAACAGCCGCACGGGTCGATGTTGAAGGTTAAGGAACGCTTGCCAAGGTTGGTCTGTGGATGGGTGACCGTCTTAACATAACGAGTTTCCTCCGTGCCTCGAAAAGCACGTTAAGCCGTTGGTCCCGGCTATCATTTGTAGATCTTTGGCAGTTGTTACTGATAGTCAGAAGCCAGTAAATCTGACTCCAGTCTTGCCAAGAAGTACCGTGTTACCCAGTTAATGGGTTGTGGAGGTCTGGTAGGCAGCCGCTCCACGTAAAACATTGGTATTCAGCTGAATCCGGTTTGACTGGAAGCCGACCCCAATGTAGTTGGGAAAAGGCTAGGCAGATGATGACTCGCTAGCGACTGTAGTTAAAAAAACGTGTCAAAACTTTAAAAAAAAATTCAAGTATCTAATATATTTTTTTAGTTTAACTAAAGTTTCACTTGTAACTTGCTTGTTTGTTAGTTAACAACTTAAACAAATGAATTAGAAACTTGTTCTTTTTTAGTTCTCATATTTTTTTTAACTACAGTCGCTAGCGAGTATCGATTGACAAAACTCATGGTAGACGTACTGTTCGTGCCGACGATGTGGTGTGTTCTCACCTGTCTAACCATCGCCTTGAGCTTCTCGTTTTCGTTCCGCAGGCGCTGTATGAGCTCGTGTTCGGGCGCCTGCTCGAGCTCGAGCTCGAGCTCGGGCGACGCGTTGTCTCCGGCTTCGCTCGAGTTCTCCGACCGGCTGCGGTCACGACTCCGCCCGTGGTAGATTTCGTCTAAGTTCGACTAAAAAATAAATAAAATAAAAGTGTTAATCTGGACTATTTATTGTTCTACATTCACCAAAACACTGAAAATTAATACAGACATTAACATATCTTTAGGCAATGTTGTCTTTAATCTGTCAATGGCCTAATTCAGGAAATTCATGATCATAATATTCTATGTGGCAACGCTTAGGGAAGGTCTATAATATCAGGCAAGGGACGTCTTTAGGCTGATCATGTGTTCTAGAACTTAGAAGTATCTGATTGGGTTACGTATTATAGTATCTAAAGTTATTGTAGGTGAATTATGCTCCTTTATGTATTTCGTACATTAGTTATTACAAAAATCTGTGAAACGATCTTTAGGTATTTTAAACAGTAGGTCTTTTGATCGCAGTTATGTCGAAAATAGAATAACTTTAGATATTATGATAATATGTAACCATCTGATTGCAATACAACTGCAGTAGTCACACTAAGGGTCAAGTAACACCGAGATGGCAGCGAAGCGGCGAGCAGTTTCAATCCTTTATTTTTAGACTCTATCCTCATTACTATAGTATCGCTCGATCGCTTGAGAAACTTGAAAAGGCCGAACGGCGCCGCGAGCACTCCGACAACTCCCGCGATAAAATGTATTATAGTAATGAAGATAAAGTTTAAAACTAAGTATATGACACTGAAACTGCTCGCCGCTTCGCTGCCATTCCGGTGTGGCTCGGCCCTAAGGAAAATTAGGGCTTACGCAAGTTGTACGCATAGAAGACTTAACACACATGTTTCAAAGCAAACGGTTAGTAAAGCTAACGAACAGGGATTATTTTGAATTCCCATGTCCATATTTTGAAGTTCAGACTTCACTGACAAATTCCAATTCGAAAAACCCGTACTCAGGAAGTCAGGACCACATGCACAGTAGTAGCTTGAAGCACCTACCAACGAGGCACTAAACAAATAACTCAACATACCTGTGTAAAATTAACATTCTTTTTCCTAAAATCATTGATTACTTGATTCATTTTGACTCGCTCATCACAATCATCATTTTTAGAACCTTTCTCATTGCTCTGACTATTATTTAAAGCGACGTTTGTCGGGGACACTGTTTCATTCGGTTCAGTAATCGTTCCCCTTTCGATAACGCATTTGGCCTGCATTTGAGACGACTCTAAATACGATTTGAGTATCGTAAGTTCGTTTCTTAATAAATCGTAGTGTGTATGGACATCTGCGGTGTCCGATTTGTGTATTCTATTTACTTTGACGTTCTTATTTTGAACTATTTTTAAGTTCTCCAGTTCGGATCGTTCGCGCGTTATGCTTTCTCTTTCTCTCTTCATAGATTCGAGGTGGTTCTCCAAGATGGCGAGTTCGTTTGCTATTTGTAATCGCATGTCCTCGCCGCGTTGCTTTAGTATCTCTTCGGCTTTAGCCAACTGATTTTTTAGACTTTCTTCCTGTAAAAAAGAATAAAGAATTGTTTAGTTAAGGATTGATGTTAAAAATAGCTTTTTATGAGCATCACTCACACAGTCATTAAAGAGTCGAGTCAGCGCCAAGGCGCGGTTGACTGGCTGGCTAGATTAAAGAGGGAGCGGCAGTGTTTTTTTTGTCCTTATCTCTCTAGCAGGGTCATTGAATCCCTATCACGCCCCGGCTTTGTGTACCTTGGGCTTATCCGAGGCTCATACGTATCGTCGAGGTTAAGCTTATTCAAGTTAAAGGCTTAACAACTTGAAAAACCGGCCAAGTGCGAGTAGGACTCACCCACAAAGGGTTTCGTACCATAAACCGGAAAAACACGTTTTTTGTATGGAAGCCGCCCTATAATTTTTAAATTATTTGTATGGTAACACAAAAACACAGTGAAAATTTCAACTATCTACCTATTACGGTTCTTGAGATACAGCTGCCTGATGACAGACAGCGGAGGCTTAGTAATAAGGTACCGTTGGATACCCTTTGGGTACATAACATTAAAAATGAGCTTAGTCAACATAATCCTAAGGTTGCTTTTACCTTGAGCTCTAGATGCTCGGTCTCGGCGCGCACATCCAACATGGCGTTCGTCAAATGGTCGTGCTGCTCGCGCAGCGACCGCGCCAGGCCCCACAGGAACTGCTTCTTGTGCTGGACACTGCGCTCTAGTTCTTCTTCGCGGGCTTTGAACGTCTCCTCCAACTGCAAGGGGAGTAGGAGAGTCAATACCTCCTGCCACAGTTGCGGAATAGTTCGAGAGAGTTACCGCGGCCCAGAAACGAATAGAGCATTGGGAGGAGAGGATAGGATTTTTTACGCTCCCTTTCTCTTTGCCGAGAGCGGAGTCATTTGATGATTTTCCATACAAAAATAAAAGTGGGTCGGTACTCAGTACCTGGCTGGAGGACAAATGCGCAAGCACTCAAGCAGCTTAGCCAAAGGTAGTTGCAAAACACAGTTTCTGTGTATCTTTCTTTCACCATGTCAGCATCCTTCTGCAGGGTCTAACCTTCCTTGGTTCACTTGGAAGTCCTAGAAGCGCGTCAGAACGCAAATAGGAAAGTGTAACGCCAACTTCGCTAAGTGGGTTACCCCACTTAGCGAAGTTTATTAGCAGCAGAAGATGGATTAGCAGCAGGGTGTGGGTTACAAACTATGCTCTACCTCCTATCCTGCCTTTTGTGTCCAAAACATGCAGCCAAAGAGACCGAGATACGCTGCCACAAACGATGCCTTGGAATTGGCAATGTTTTGTGCCACTTAAATATGAGAAATTTCGTGTTAGCAACACGAAGACGAAGAAGAAGACCGTGCGGATTTAGTCTGAGGACATACATGAGAATTTCCACACGAAAAAGAAAGACTTGGCCGCACTGTTTGGTTTCCAAGCAATACTTACCTCGTTTCGCTTCTACTGCAGAAGCATAGCGAATGACCGCTTCACCTTCTGTTCCTGTATCTTCACCATTTCTACCTCCCAATACCGGAAGGTCCTACTATTTAAAAGCTTTTACTCAAAGACCGAAGCCCCGCGGTGGACATTGGGACAAGTCCGCCACACTATTGTCAATCACCGCAAATCCTGGAAGCTGATTCAACAGAGGCGACCACCAGTATAGCTCCGAGGCAATGATGATCGACGAGCCCCGGTGAAACTTGAAAGGGGAGGAGCTTCCGACCAGCCGTGTTGTCTGGTGGGCAACTGCCGGATTGTTTTTTTTTTTTTCGGGCAATCGTATATGGTCGAATCGCGCGGAGAATGTTGATACTGGGATACAAGATTTGCATGACGTCAGGGCCCCAAGTCTGCTATTACAATAGTGTCAGAATGGTCGATCACTGATCTCATAATTGTTGATTTTGACAAGTTTGGCAATCTACTAACATAATAGTGTCATTATGACTTTCCAATGAACAATCACTGACACTCCACTGAACGAAATGGCGTAAAATGGTAATCTCGTACATAATGACAGTCGTATGCGGTAATCTGCTAAAATTTTGACAGTTCCATCGATCAGTGACCTACGTAATTGTGTAGTCATTGCTTTTCCAGTCACTGCGCCATTCTACCGGCGTTTTATATCCAATATTTTTTGGACAAACTTCGCCCTTCATTGGTGCGGCTGCTGTAGCCAAGCGCCAGGTGTCAGTGGTTTTCGAGAAACTCAATGAGAGCCGAAAGGAGAAACCGTAACTCCATAAAAACTTGGGCCTGGCGTTACAGAGCTGGATTTCGCCATAAATTAGAGCATTTAGGAAGGTTTCACGAGCCCAATTTTGACCCACTGACCAAATCAGATAATATTTGCCCATATTTTAGGTTATTATTTTTAAATAAGTTACTAGCTTTAGCTCGCGACTTTGTACGCGCATATCTCGATTTTTTCCGTTCCCGTATAGCCTAACAATATAAAAATATTTTTTCAAATCTGACTGATTCCAGAGATTAGCTCGTTCAAACGAAAAATGCATATTTGTGGCTATGTTTCCTACACTAAATATTATCAAACATTCGTCGTTATAGAGATCTAAGACTATATACTCTAGAATGCACTTGCAGCTATGCTGCAGTGCTTGCATCCTATAATGATGATTTTTTATAAAAGTGCTCAGGCTTTCAGTTTCTTTAAGCTGAAGTTTTCAGAAAACTATATTTTTAGACAAGGGCCATGTGCATCACTTCTGGCTTGCTTTTGCTTATATTGTATTTAATAGGGTGCTAACTTATATCAGGTACAGTAATCAAAAATAGTATTATATTAAAATAAAAATAAAACATAGCAGTAAGTAAATCGTTTTAATCATCTTCTTTGTTAGGATTATCATAATATGTGTGTAGGTAGGTTCTTCTAAATGAGGAATGTCTTGACTGTTCCGCTCATTGACAGCTGATGAAGATGCCCCAGATGGTGAGGGGCCTGAATGGAAATACCGGGATGCTCTATTTGCTCGCACCCATCAAAAGAAGCACACTTGAAGCACCCACCTGAAAATAATTTATCCACATTACAGGAAGCCATTACACAGAGACATTGTGTATGTGTGTGCCCATTTTGAAAATGACTGAATTAATGAAATCCTGCAAATGAGAAATGTTGATGTTAAGAGCTTGACTAATATTAAATACTAATTGACCTGCGCAACTTCGTTTGCCTCACAATTTTCGTTACTGCTCCGCTCCTGTTGGTCTTAGCGTGATAAAATAGCCAATAGCCTTCCTCGATAAATGGGCTATCTAACACTGATAGAATTTTTAAAATCGGACCAGTAGTTCCTGAGATTAGCGCGTTCAAGTAAACAAACTAACTCTTCAGCTTTATAATATTAGTACTAGTTGACCCGCAACTTCATCTGCGTCACAATTTTCATTACTGCTCCGCTCCTGTTGGTCTTAGCGTGATGATATACAGCCTACAGCCTACCTCAATAAATGGGCTATCTAACACTGAAAAAATTTTTCAAATCAGACCAGTAGTTCCTGAGATTAGCTCGTTCAAGTTAACAAACAAACAAACTCTTCAGCTTTATATATAAGTATAGATAGATAATGAAAATAACACTCTCTATGCCCTCGTTAACAAAACTAAACTAAATAATGTTTTTCATAACCCGTGAATAAAACTAGTAAACTAACCAAGCACGGCAGAATCCATTATATTACACTCTTGCACTGTACCAGTTCTATACTGTAAAAGTTGATGAGGACAAACTTTTTTCAGAAGACAACATCCACATTGAATAACACTCATCGGTGTCCTAGTGTCTGTTCATTTCCATCTGGTCTACTTTCATCAAGAGCAAGCTTGGAAGATGAAGTCATTTTCATTTATCTGAAACAAACAATTTTCATTCGACTATTAGGTCTAGCACTAGCATTTAGAAATAAACATCTGAGTGGCTATTTTTGGTAAACATAAGTGGCCATATTACATTTCCATTGAAGGGACGCTGGCCTCCCCTCTGAGAGAGAGAATAGGTTGTAATTGACCATACAGATTTAGTCTGGATTGGTGATGTTTTGAATTTGAATTTGTTGCACATTCTGGTTAATTTTTAAAAATAAAACCATTAAAAGAAAACTTAACAGAACCTATTACACCATTTAGTTTGTTTACATTAAATATTACGTACAAAAATGTTAAATGTTTACGATATAGAAATATCAGATACTAACCCACCCATTCCTGTACAATAGGAAGAATGATCCATTTCCAATATTCACCTTCCTATTGTATTGCAGCGTTCCGTTGCTATTCCGCAATTGATGCACAGTCTCATGATGTCGTTATTGAGAAGTAAAAAAGAACAATAAACAAATCTATTAATTATTTGATTTTTTAATGACGCTCACGTTAAAATTCAATTAGCTCTTTGCAAAACACCGGTCGCTTCAAAACAAATAAAAACAGTCGTCGACGTCAGTAAAGTAAACAGTACCTAATGTCACTAATGTCACATTTGACTTTGACAGCAAAACGGATAAAATATAAATGAGTTTCATTACGTATTTGCTATTTACGACTTTGTTACTACTTCAGATTTCATAGAACACTAATAAATAATATGTAAAATTATATACAATAGCAATCTGGCATAAATTAATGTTCAAATTTAATAGCAGTTTTTCGAAAATTATTTTTCCAAACGGGTTTTATAATAATGGCAATACGACACTGTCATTCCACTACAATTTCATTACGAGACCACTGACATGCTACTGAACGATCAGTGAAGGATCATTATGAATTTAGCAGATTACGAACTTTTAGCAAAATGACAATGGCATCGTGTTGGAATGACGAATTTATAAAAATTAGCAGACTAGGGGCCCAGGTCTTTAGTCCACAGATGTCGTTACAAAACGAATCATTCGCCTATAATCGTGCAATGAAATTAATCAGAAATGGACAGCGGAGCTACCTCGTCTCGTTTCTGCTGTAGCTGCATGACGTGTATGGCCATCGACCGTTTCACTTTCTTCTCTTCTTCCACCCTCATCATTTCCACCTCCGACTCGTACACTGACTTCAACTGCTGGAACATCTGCAAATTCATTAGTTTGCATTCCATACTTTTAAAATATCTAAAGCTGAAGGCTTGAGCTTGTGGCGATGGAATTAAACTATCCCGAAGTACATAATATACTATGGTTATGGGTGATAAATAAAAAAAAATAGTTAGTCCGTCAGATAGATTATAGAAAATTTGGACACCTATTTTTAACCGACTTCAAAAAGGGGGAGGTTCTCAATTCGCCGGATCTTTTTTTTATGTATCTTCCCCGATTACTCGAAGACGCCTAGACTGGTCAAGACCGAAAACTATTTTTGTTTGTTTGAAAGGGTAGACTTCCCAGGTGGTCCCATGATCATCAGGTCAGGATCTGATGATGACATCCTGGAGAAATAGAGGGAACTTTTCAAATTTTATTACCACACTTGAAGCAATTTGGGTAGCTTTTGGAAGAGAATTTTCTCGGAGTAGTCCCATTTCAATTTGGTGAAGATCTTCGGATATAGGCAACGGAACTCTTCAATAAATGATCACAAATGGACCGGGATTGCTGAATCTGATTACATGTCTGTCTATTGTTTACACCAGTCAGCAAAACAACAACACGCGTACGCTGTGAAGTACGCACTAAAAAGTGAAAATTAAAAGTATTGGAATGTGACGTCACACGAGTTTTCAACGCACTGTAGGTATCGTCTTAATTTTTTACTTACATGAATAAACTTGTCCAATGTTTTTTGGAAATCACGCACGCACGTAGGTATTAGATATTTTTAGTATCATACCCTATTAGTTAATTAAGCAACGCTTGCCAAGGTTGGTCTGTGGATGGGTGACCATCTTAACATACCGAGTTTCCTCCGTGCCTCGGAAAGCATGTTAAGCCGTTGGTCCTGGCTGTAATTTGTAGATCTTTGGCAGTCGTTACGGATAGTCAGAAGCCAGTAAATCTGACTCCAGTCTTGCCATGAAGTACCGTGTTACCCAGTTAATGTGTTGTGGAGGTCTGGTAGGCAGCCGCTCCTCGTAAAATACTGGTATTCAGCTTGAAGCCGACCCCAATACAGTTGGGAAAAGGCTAGGCTGATGATGACCCTATTAGTTAATTACTCAAAAAGTTAAGGACCGTTTCCTAAGAACGTTTTCCTGTGAAAGTTTATAAATACCTGTCCTTACAGCCCACCTTCAAAAGTACACGCTGTAGAATTTAGGGTCTGATTCCATGAGGAATGACTTTAGAATCTGACATTATTAAATAAAGAATTGGAACATCTTACTCAATGTTATAATTCACACATTATCTTGGTCACAACCGTAAGTTAAGCCGAATGTACATTTATATTAAAAACTAGCTCTTGCCCGCGACTTCGTACTTCGTATCGCATGTACCGTTTTTTCCCATTCCTGTAGGAATTTTGAGGACTTCTCTCTTAGTTCCCGTCTTCACTCCCTAAGGAACCTAAATGCCAAATTTTATCGTTCTACGACCAGTAGTTTCGGCGGTGCGTTGTCTGGCAATCACTCAGTAACGGAGAAATCCTGTCTTAGTGCTTCTTATGGCGTATTTTATGTATTAGGATTACAGTTTTACCGGATTCATAGAATTTATTTATTGTGTACGAATAATCGTTTTTTTTTAAGTTATTTAGTAAAGAAAAGAAATAAAAAGCGTTTATTTGCGCCAAGCAATGTACTGCTGTTAGTAGGTACTGAATGAGGAGAATGATTGAATGAGGAGCTCGTAGCTAAGTAATAACAGTCACACGGGTCGATCGACCCGTCATCATCATCTTCCTGCCCTTATCCCATGTTTTTCTTCCATTCTGTCCTATTATCAGCTATCACTCATTCCCATCTCTTTCATATCGCTCCTCACACAATCCATCCATCTTTTCTTCGGCCTTCCTCTCCTTCTCCATCCATCCACATAATTATATTCGAGTGTCGATCGACCCGTGACCGACCTCGGCAAGTCTTGCTTAACCTTGAAAATCGACCCGTGTGACTGGTATATTCCAAGGTGCGCCAGGAATCTCGGAGTCTCAGAATGTTAAAATTTAATTGGTGTGTACCTATGTTATAGTGGTCACTCATCCTCAGACCAACCTCGGCAAGCGTAGCTTAACCTTGATCGTCCCGTGGGATGACTTATAGTCATCCAATCTGAAAGTAACACTAATCGTCATGTTGATCCTCAGGGGCTAAGGTCATATTCCTGTGGAGAATCTTAACACCGCGATTCAGAAAAACTTAGAAGCCCACATATTACGATAAATAATGATGATTATTGTGATAATAACATGTTCACTTTTCTTTTTCTTGCTTCGTAATATTAAGAGTTTAACAAATAACTCAACAATGTAATTTTGGTGTTCGTTTCATACATTTGTTATAATGCTCGATGAAGTTTCATCCTATACTTAAAAATTCAATATCTTTTTATTTTGTGGGTCGATTTTGATGAAATAAACGCTAAATGTTACACGGGTTATCACTTAATATTTTTAAGTACCTAGATTTGGAACCCAATCTGTGGTTTATGCGTGATGCTCCCTCAAACGCACAGACAAACAGACAAAAATTTCAAAAATGGAATTTTTGTGCTTTATATCTTTTTCCTAAATTTTCTATGTAATTTTTAAGCAAAAATATTCAATGTACAGACACGGTTGGTCTACCATTTTATTATATGTATAGATTAGTTATACTTAAAATTATACACCCAAAGTAAACCCAACCAAAATCGGACAACGGGAAGTCCATTTAATTCGGAACTCTATGGCGTACATGTGACGTCACATCTGAACAGTCCAATGAGAGCCTAGTTTCTTGTAGACTTGTGCTCTGATTGATCGCCATTATATTTTTGTTCACAATTTCCCGGAATTAATTCGAGAAATCATAAAGTTTCATATTTTGATCGGTAAAAATGTATTCCAAATGTTCAGTTGTCAATTTATAGAAAGTTTACAATATCTCTAGATATTTTGCAATCTTACGTATTTTGCAATTACCCGGTGACATATACATGAAATTAAGTCTAACAATAACGCAGTCAAGATAAGGGGAAGACCAATTTCCATCTACCACACGTATGAACAAAATGAGAACACACAAGTTGGGACAACACTACTTTTTAAATTCTAGTGAGTTTAATCTATGATTTCTCTAGCTCTATGTAAGAAAAAGCACCTATTACACATAAAAATGAATAAAAAAAAGATAATATGAAACAAATAAATTCAGGAATACGATAAAAACCTCATCTATGAGGTTCTTCTCCATAATATTGATATTTCTAACGAGGCTGTCCGTTCTCAGAGGACTTGTGCTAACATTTTCCTTATTTTTTATATCCTGAAAGAAAACCATTTTGTAAACAATGTTCAACTACGATTTTACAAGGACCGAAGAGAACGAAGTTGAAGTTGTTAGTGTTGCTAGGGCACACAAAAACGTTGCTATAGTAAGTTGAATATTCAACAGGTTGACCATAATATTAGCCATAGCCTTTGCCAGCGACTTCGTGCGCGCATATCCCGGTTTTTCCCGCCCCCTAGGAATTTCAGGAAATCATCTCTTAGTGCTGCCCTACACTCGCCAAGGTACCTACACTCCAAATTTCAGCTTTCTGCGATCAGCAGCTTCGGCTCTGGGTTGTCTGTCAGTCAGTAATGAAAGAACTTTATATATTAGGATGATCCCCTTTATGTTTCTCTTGCACTTATCAATCTCCTAGCGAACCTCTGAGCCGGTCCGGATCCCAAAGGGATTACCCTTAGCTTGTAATCGCGTAGATTTGAGTTTTTTTATTAGTCCTGGCGGGAAGGAAGGCTTTAATTTTCAATAAAGCCACCACAGGCAAGTTCGGTAAAGAGGAGCTTGTGGCTAAAGAATAACAGTCGCATGGGTTCATCCATCAATGATAAGCAACGCATGCATGCTGTGGATAGGTGACCATCTTAATATACCGAGTTTCCTCCGTGCCTCGGAAAGCACGTTAAGCCGTTGGTCCCGGGCCTGCGGACGGCGAGCATTGGGTGGCTCGCCATCTGATCAGAATCAGGCCCGGGTCGGCGCTGTGATCCCCGCGCGCATCAAAGAGCTGTCAGCACAAAAGACAACGCCCGCCAGGGCAAGTGCCTGCAGGGGCTCAGAATCTGTTCGAAAGAGGTACCGTAGCCCTGGAACACAAAGGGCACTAGGAGGAACACGGATGGGATTTAGTCAGTAAGAGTCTGACACTCCCTCCTGCTTCACCCAGAGCTCATTCAGAGGAGTCATTTGATGATTTCCAATCCTTAAAAAAAGCCGTTGGTCCCGGCTGTCATTTGTAGATTTTGGCAGTCGTTACGGATTGTCAGAAGCCAGAAAAATCTGACTCCAGTCTTGCCAAGAAGTACCGTGTTACCCAGTTAATGGGATGTGGAGGTCTGGCAGGCAGCCGCTTCACGTAGAATAGTGGTATTCAGCTGAATCCGGTTCGACTGGAAGCCTTGGAGTCGGCTTCCAGTAGAATAGTTGGGAAAAGAATAGGCAGATGATGAGGCAAGTTTGGTTACGCAGACGAAAACCTCCCAGGTCCTGCGACTCATAAAGAAAAGAAAACTTGCACTTATCAATACCAATTTTGTTTGGGATCGGCTCGCCATGTCTGTTTCACCAATAGGGCAGCGCCGGAACGTAAATAAAGTCATTTAGCTTTGTGTTAAAGGAAATTGAAGGGCTTATGAAGTGGTTAAATCTCATTATTGCATGGAGTTCGTACAAGAAATGAAAACCATGCAAATATTCACCCATATTCTGGCCCAACATTCTGATCATTACTGTACAAGCAAAACTAGAAATCAACCTCAATACCTGTGGTCCATTTTAACTTCTAAATCAAGTGCATACAATTCAAATTAGCTCAAACTTGTAAATAGAACGACTGAATCAACCTACCTTGGCTAGATATTTCTTCTTCTTCTTATATGCGGCCTTGACCTTATACATATTATTTTGGCAATTATTACAATGCGAATAGTGGCTGCACTCTGGCATACAGATATTCCTTTTATGTTCAGTTTCTGAGCTGACTATAGACCTTGATGAAGTTAGGATAGAAACTTCTGATAAACCTGTTAAAGTTAATTATTTACAATTTAGTAGTTGCACAACGTGTAAAAGAATAAAAGCAATACCTCTTAAGGGGTCATTGTACTCATCATTATGAACAACTAGCTTTCACTATGAAACCAATTCCAAAATCAGCTGTTCAGTAAATTTTGTCGAGTTATAGGGGGTTTACACGGGTGACTAAAGCCGCACGATTTTTGCCGCGCGGCGTAAAACGACCATCTAAATGGCAATTCGGCTAAGTCGCAAGTGACTAAAGCCGCAAGCCCCAAAGTTGGGTAGCATCCGACTTTGGCCGCGCGGCGACTGGTGACTAAAATCGACCGTGTAAACGATCAGTTGCTTGCAGGCGAGAAGGTGTTTCGCGCACGCACGTTTCGATGGAAATGACCGAGCCGCATGCGATTTTAGTAACCTGTGTAAATGGGCTAGCGATGCGGCTTAGTGAGGCAATTAGTGAAGCGACTCGCCGCACGGCGAAAATCGACCCGTGTAAATACCCCATTATGCGCACAGAAATGTATGGGGGAGTCGATTTTTCTTTCGCTATTTCAGTTTTACTCCCATAGTAAAAGTTGATCATAATGATGAGTACAATGACCCCTTAAGATGTATTGCGTTTATTCTGTTACAGCTTGTATATTGCGCACAGTCGCAGGGACCGCGGAAGTGGGGTGCGGAAGGGGCCAAATGAAACGGGTGAAGGCGCGCCGTTTTAGCTAGCTGATAAAGGTTCTCTGCTGTGCTATCGTTATTTATGTATAAATAATGTTTATTTGTGGAGCATATTTGTGTTTAAATGAACTTTAAGCTTAAGCCACGTGTGGGCGCTATCAGGGTCGGACTGGACATGCATTCCAATTTCGAAGTGGCGTTTGCCAACCGGGCCAAAGCCTTCGCTATATCCTGGCTTGTGGAGCTTGCTACAAGCCTCCTAGACGAGCCGAGATCTTACCGAAGACTCTTACTTACGACCTACATAATTATCATGGTGAAAAGTCGAGCTTACTTCGCTCGCTCTTGCATTCTAGTTTCTAAGCTCTTGATCGTGCCTACATTAGTAAATTCTTTTTAGGGTTCCGTACCTCAAAAGGTTAGAAAGGAACCCTTATAAGATTACTCTCTTGTCAGTCTGTCTGTCCGTGTGCCACCACCGATTTTCTCACGAACGGGTGGACCTAGCAAGTTGAAATGTATACCAGATACTGAAGTACCTATTAGGTGAATAAAAATTAAGGTCCTATAGGTTTTAGGTCGAAAACCTATATGGTTGTTCCCGTTACAACACAAATAAAGGAAAAAAAAAAAAAAAATGAAAATTAAGGTAAATTTTGGCACTTACACTTTTCGAGAAAATCTAAATTTGCCCATATCTTTTTATCATATTGACTCAGGATCTTGATTTTTGAATTGGGACTTATATGTTGGTACGGAACCCTCAGTGCGCGAGTTCGACTCGCTCTTGAGCGGTTTTTGAAGTGAAAACTTCTTTTGTGCACTTTTTGTGATGGGTAAAAAATGTTAAACTCGCGTCAGGACACGTGACCTGGTCGAAAATTCGTAAGACGATCACGTGTCCTGCAAACTTATTAAGCGGCATTGTGCGCTTTTTTGTGATGGGTGAAAAATGTTTAACTCGCGTCAGGACACGTGACCTGATCGAAAATTCGTAAGACGGTCACGTGTCCTGCTAATTTCTATAGCGGCGTTGAGCACTTTTTTTGTGATGGGTAAAAAAATGTTAAACTCGCGTCAGGACACGTGACCTGATCGAAAATTAGTAAGACGGAGGGAGAGAAGCACGTATTCAAGTTTTCAGTTCTGCCGGCACTCCCGGAGTGCAACCCGTTGTTTTTATTTTTTATTTTTTTAATGAAGTATAGTCCGGATTCCCGCAGCTTTCACCAGGTCGTCGGTCCACCTAGTGGGAGGCCTTACAATGGCCTCCGCTTCCACCTGCAACCAGCTCGCATGCAACTTGCGTTATATTACATTACGGGCTACAGATGTAGTTGTCACATTTTTCATTACTGCTCCACTCATATTGATCGTAGGATGATGTTAGATGCCTATAGCTTTCCTCGATAAATGGGCTATCTAACACTAAAACAATTTTTCAATTTGACCCAGAACTTCCGGAGATTAGCGCGTTCAACCAAACAAACAAACTCTTCAGTTTTATAATATTACTAGTTGACCCGCGCAACTTTATCTGCTTCGCTCCATTGTTCTTAGCGTGATGTTATATAGCCTAAGGAAGAATTTTTCAAATCGGACCTAAGGTTAGCGCAAACAAACAAACAAACTCTTCAGATTTATATATTACTATAGATAAGATAGAGCATAGATATTATAGTGGACGCCAGATAAATTTACAATAACACAACCCACCGCTGGAAACTTGCAACCGCAGGGTTGGGTAATATCTATAGAACCCTGGAATGTAATTACCTTGGCTGCAGGTTTGCACGCGGCCTTAAAGGTGTTTTAAATTAACTTACTCTGTTGGGCCTCCACTGTACATTCCTTATACATTGGCATGTTTTTTAATATGCACAGCAATAGGGGTTCTTGTTTCTCATTTTTATACATTTCTACTATATTCGATGCATGTTCGGAATCACACTGTACTCCTGGAAATGGATGAGAAGGTAAATTATCAACATCTTTAGGATTTGTTTAAACAGCCTGACCTTTTTAGGGTTCCGTACCCAAAGGGTAACCAACGGAACCCTATTACTAAGCCTCCGCTGTCCGTCCGTCCGTTTGTCTGTTTGTCAGCGAGGTGTATCTCATGAACCGTAATAGATAAACAGTTGAAATTTTCACAGATTGTGTATTTCTAATGCCGCTATAACAACAAAAAATAAAAATTAAGGTTTATGGTACGGAACACTTCGTGTGCGAGTCCGACTCGCACTTGGCCGGTTTTTATTTTTCTGAATCCAGGTAAAACATAGTCTCAGGTATAGTCTGTTTTTTTAACAAACGAATACCGAAAATGTTAACTGTGTTTCTTCGTAACTCACGTAATCAACACGTCCGTTCCATTCAATTCGCCTTTGTTCAGAACAAGACCAAAGGCGTAGGCCCCACTCCGACTCAAAGAGATGTCAGTACAGAAGACGGGGACGGGGCAAGTGCCTGCTGGGGCTGCGGAATCTGTTAGAAAGAGGTACCGTAGCCCTGGAACGCAAAGGGCACTAGGAGGAACACGGATGGGTTTTCGTCAGTAAGAGTCTGACACTCCCTCCTGCTTCACCCAGAGCGCCCAGAGCGGGAGGAGTCATTTGATGATTTCCCATCCGTAAAGAAAAAGGCCCCGCCCCGACCATCTCACTCTGTCAATATCAGCCATGTGCGAGAGACATACTCAGTACTTGTTTGTTAAAAAAAAAAATCAGACTATCGCATTTAGCACAATGATGCCAAAATCTTGGGCATAAAGCAGTAGAAAAATAATGGCCACAATTTCACACGACAAACTCAGGACGTAGGATTGGTAACCAGGTCGGTGCAAAGACAGTGAATACAGGCGCCGCAGTGAGTAAGCTTTTAAAAGTATTTTAGGAATGTAATGTTGTCTGTTGTCATGAACCTATAGATGGTATGCGGAACAGAGAGTAAAGTCCCGCAAACCTCCATTGAAAAGGGAGGATCTTCCGACCAGACAGTTGTTGTGTCCGATGGGCAACTGCCCGATAGTTGTTATTCGGACCGTTGTACATGTTCAAATCGTTCGGAAAACTCTGATACCGCGATGCAGGATTTCGTTAGTAGTTGCTGCTGGCGTATCCCGCCGATATGGTGTTGCGGTTCTTTTTGTAGCCGTATTTCGCTTTGTCAGTTTTTCTTGTGGCGGCATTGATGCGAACTATACTGGATCATGTTGTTGTAAGGCTAGTCGGCCCAATAACTACATGCGGGCCGACTTATCGAGAGATTGCCCGGCAACACTAGAACAGTGGAAAACCATGGGAGAGACCCTGCAGTGGGACAGTTTATGTTGCACAAAAACAAATCATCAATCAAACGATTTTTATCTAAAACAAGGGCGTTCTTATCTAGACTTTTCTTTAAAAATGGGAACTTAAAAAAAATAACTTTGTCAAAAAACCCGACCGCTAAAAACAACTAAAAAGTTCGATAAAAGTCGCTTTTTATTTCTTACTTTTTAGTGAGTTACAGTTTTGGAATCGTCTCCTCGAGCCCTTTATTCTTGATACCTCACTCGATAGGTTTAGAAAATTAAAAGTTTAAAGATGGCGCCAAGTATCGGCCATTTTGTTTTTTATTAATTTTGATAAAACCCAGTGTCACTTTCACAGTAAATACGAATCTTACGACACCTCTCAAGCTAAAATCCCGAGCCGTTTAGGCTCTAGGGCGTGCCAAAGAAATATACATACATACATTCATTCACTCGAAAAACATAACCCTCCTTCTTTCGCAGTCGGGTAAACAGTCTAGGCTAAGGCTTATTTCACACGTACCACAACCACATCACACCACAGCTCGCGACAAAAGGTGGTCAAGCTGTAGTTACACGTGCATAGTGTCAGTCACTGCGGCTTCTTGCAGTTGCGTTGTGGTACCTTCAATATGTGGATGTGTTTGCGATATGGCCGGCCGCCAGTTGCCGGTGTCGCTAGTAGTGCGATGTGGTCGGCATGACACACGCGGTGGATTAGGACGGCAAAACGTAGTCCGCAAGAATTTAACAATAAATTAACTTTCATATAAATTAACGCCCGCCCACGTGTTGTCGTTGTGGTGACGTTGTGGTACGTGTAAAACAAGCCTAAGGGGCAGTGTTATTAAAACTCCTTACCTAAATAATTTAGTATAGCCCAAATATCAGAGTCCTTGAATCTCATGACTGTATAGTTGTCATCAACATTCTCCAGCAATGTCTTGGCAAACCCAAACACCATGTTAGCCAGCGGTATCTCTGACACGAAGATCGAGAAACTATAGCTGAACTCCTGAAAAGTAGATAGATAGTGGTCAAACACGTGCCTATCAATAATAAAAAAAAAAGAAAAAAGTAGTTATGAGCTGTGTGTAAATGTATATGTATGAAGAAGAAAAGATATGAAAGAAAAGAGGGAATGATCATATCTAATCTACATATACTACTATTATAAATAAAGCTTTAGAGTTTGATTGTTCGTATGGTTGAATGCACTAATCTCAGTCCATCCAAAGTTTGTATTAAGTAGTCTTAATACAAACATCAACAGTGGGTAGTCCCACTGTTAGGCTGCATTTCCACCAGCAATGTGGGAGAATGGCTTGCGCTGAGCAAGGCAAAGTAATTGAAGCGATTCTATTATTCTTAACAGACACATTCTCACACATTTCTGGTTGAAAATGCAGCTCTACACCCTTCTAATCTAATTTTTGTGTAGTGTACAGTAAAGAGCTCTTATTTCTTCTTTAATAAAATTATAATAAAATAATAGTTGAATTAACTTACTAAGCGCATCAAATATTCAGCTACCAACATATTTATTGCTTGATATGTGAGGTCCAGGCGTTTGGTGAATTTTTTCTGACATGGTGGGGGATCACCTTAATATATGAAAAGAAAAATTTTTAAACACTGCAGCAACTTTGTTGAAGATTAGGAAACATATCTATACTAATATATAAAGCTGAAGAGTTTGTTTGTTTGCTTGAATATACATATCTCAGGAACTACTGGTCTGATTTCAAAAATTAGTTTTGTGTTAGATAGCCCATTTATCGATGAAGGCTATATATCATCACAATAAGACCAGACAGAAGAATAAGGAGCAGACGAAGTTGCGCGGGTCAACTAGTTATTTATTATAGACAAAATGTGTTACTCAGGAAAATGCCAGGACGTTACAGGTTTTTGACTGCTAATTTGACATTGCGTTATGTTTTAAAATATATTGGGTACAATCTGTACAATATTGTGATCATGTAACATCCATTTATAAATAACTAAACAGTATAACATACAATTGAGAGCCAAGCCCTGGGAAATTATACTTAAATAGTAACATCGACTTGTTACAACTAAAACAAAACTTTCATGCACTTGGTTAGTGAATATTTTAATAACCTCAATCACTTGATGAGAAGAAAATAGGATTTTATGATCAGCTTACTGTTAAAAGCTTGTGGTAATCATTACCTTCAAGGGTGTTCAATTATAGTCCAGGAAATAAGCAACAGACTGTTAGCAAAAACATAAACAAAAACATAACCCTTCTTGAAAAATAGAAAACAAAAGCAGCATTAACAAACAGGATAGAAGATAGTGATAGGTATATTAGTGAGCGATAGTGACAAGCATTCGGGAATGCTTCAAAAGTTGAGTTTCATGTCTCTGAACTGGCACCACACCGGGAACAAACGAAGGGAAAAAGCAAAACACAATGACTTTTTCAATTATTTCTTACCAGTTTCTGCACTTTTTAATACACTTACGATATGGCCACGTAAGTATGCCCTCAAATCGTTGAGTATACCATTCTTTTCAAACAATTCGTAGATGAATGATTGAAAAGACTCCGCAGAATCGGTGTTCACCAAATTCCGGGTTTCTGTTATAGCGGGGTCAGATAAGTTCGTGGTGCCACTTTCCATTTTATTATTTTTACTATTTAATAATTATTTATGAGAAATGGAGCCTACATTCTAATTTTATGCCAAATGATTTATGATTGTTCACTGGAAATTTCAAACTTCCCAAACACAGATTTTTGACGTTTGTTTTGTTGACATTTCCGGCTGAAAATGACGACAACGGACAAACGAGTTGATAAATTAATACTCTTTTCGCAGAATGCCTCTTAAATGTGGTCTAAAACGCTAAACAAAATCTGGATAAATTATAAAATAAACGTCATCAATTGAAACTATCGTATAATTAAATATTTTATATTTTGTATATAATAATTCATTAATGTAGATACATAACAGTTATTTTGACTATTCTCTCAACAGTCCCTGTGGCGCAGAGGATAGCGCGTTGGACTTCTAATCCAAAGGTCGTGGGTTCGATCCCCACCAGGGATGGCACTATTCTTTTTACAAATTATTAATAAATAACCTACATAATAAACAAAGTTTAGTCGCCGTCCTAAATTATTTTAGTGTTTTTTGTAACGCGATAAGTTTCAACCATCAACATACTGAAAGAATCATTCTTTCGTCGATGTCTTGATGGGAATTATTGATTTTTGTTCTATTATCATATGATTAGTTCTTATAAACTTTTACGCTGGGAATTTATGGGCAGAAGGATCCTTAATGACTGTTTGTAATTAGCATCGTAGGTAGGACTGGTTTCACAGACTTCTGGGTCGTCAGACGGATATTTAATGTGGCCATGGCTAGAAACCGGTTCATGATCTCAAGTCCAATATTCTAACCATTATTACCATTGAGGTATTGAGGTATCTATTACTCACGTTTCTAGTACAGTTATTTTTTTTTTTTGTATTTAGTTCAGTTTCTTGTGCTTCGCCGCATATACCTTGTTTTTTTTAACGCCATCTACCTTTCCTAAAGGAAAACGTTGTGTTTACAAATATTCTGAATGTCAGAACCCCCTAATCAGGTTGTAAATATTTAATAAATGAAACTCAAGATAAATTAAGTTACATAAAACATAAGTAAATTCTTACATATTTACATTCAAACTTTTAATTAATACATAGATATTATGAACGCAAGTTCTCCATGAACATTCCGCAAAATATGACAATGAATCCGCTGTCAATCTGTCATTGTCAATTTTTCAATGAATAAAAACCACTGACGTCAGTGACTCAGTGATTAAAACCAAAATAAAGGCGAAGCGAAAGTGAAGAAGTTAATTAAGGACTATTTTACGGTGAATAATAATCTTAATACTTAATAGCAAACATGAGGCGTCGAGCAGGAGTAGGTGCCATACAAAAACAAAGGCTAGAACAAGAGAAATACAGAGAAAAAGGGTCAGAGATCCAAGAAAACCAATTTCAACAGATGTCCAAACAACTGGAAGTGTTTAGGGAGAACTTAGAAGATTTTGCTACTAAACACAAGAGCGAGATCAAGAAGAACGCACAGTTTAGAAGGCAGTTCCAGGAAATGTGCGCGGCCATTGGTGTGGATCCTTTGGCTTCGGGCAAGGGATTTTGGTCTGTGTTAGGTTGGTACCCTATTTTCTTTAGTTTTAAGCACATTTCTTTCCTGTTTGTTACAGTTAAATGTGGCATAAATGTTTAACGAAATCCTGCTTTAATGATGCAAAAAAACCTTCACTGAACATGTCTGTCATTTGAAATAATATCACCACCTTTCAGGAATTGGTGACTTTTACTATGAAATTGGAGTACAAATAGTGGAAGTTTGTTTGGCCACAAACTACAAGAATGGTGGGCTAATAACATTGGAGGAGCTGCGAACAAGGCTCATAGCTGCACGAGGTAGGAGCAAGGTTCATCAGGAGATAACCAATGAGGATCTGCTTGTTGCTGTTAAGAAACTCCGGATATTTGGGAATGGGTGAGTGACACGGTTTATTAATTTAAGAGTTCCAATGCCACAGACAGACACACACATCAAACTTTTTGGTTGGGGGTTAAAATTACCCACATAATTATTGTTGACCATTTTTTAGGGTTCCATACCAAAATGGTAAAAAAGGAACTCTTATGGTGTGACTAAGTCTGTCTATCTGTCAAGGCTGGTTGTCTGAAGAACTACTAATGCTATGAACTTGAAATTTGGAATAGTTTAAATCACGTTTGTTCAACTATTTTGCACATCTTAATATATAAAACAAAGTCGGGTTTGTTCGAACACTTATAACTCAAGAACGGCTGGACCGATTTTCATGATGTTTGTGTTTTTGGATTAGTCTTTGTCCGGAATAGCATAATAAGTATTGAAATATTTAAAAAAAAACAGTAAGTAGTTAGGTAGATAGGGTAGGTAGGTAGGGAGGTAGGTTGGGTTGGTAGGGAGGTAAGGAGGTAGGTAGGTAGGTAGGGTAGCCAGTTGACGGGAGCGAAGCCGCGCAGGTCAGCTAGTAAGAAATAAATAAAAATATACTTATATATTTTTCTTGCAACAGCAACTGAAAGTGATTATTAAAAATTCAAAGTGGGACTACTAGGGCATGTGGAGTATCATATGAAAAAAGCTGTTCATACATTTTTTCTTTTTAAAAATTGACCATTACAGACCCCCCTCCCCCTTACCTCTGAAGTTTGCATAGATAAAAATCTGAAATGATTCTATTTGATAGAAGTTTATTAAATGTAAACATCACAGAAAAAATAAAACAATATCTCTAATAAATAGCACACTTTTTCCGAAATCATCAACTAACATTAGTTCCACTAGTAGTCAAGAGATGGCGCTGATCTAAAACTGCAATATACATTGCAGTGACGATTTCTCTCACGAATATAGGCCTCACTGATGAAAATTTAAAAACATTTCACGTTTTATATGATGGTAATAATTTTTGGGGGCCGAGTCACCCGCGTCCGTAGGAGAATACCCAATGTAAGACCCTACACGTGGTCCCCGGGTGGTGCTAATCAGGTGACACTAACTGGTGGTAGGCTTCGGCCGATGGCTTGTGACCACCCACTGGGCAAAGACGTACCGCCAAGCGGCTTAGCTGTGTTCCGGTACAATGCTCAGTGTAGCCAATTCAGAGGAGTTGGGTCGAAATAGTTGTTCCAATGCAGGCAGACCAGCCAGGCTAGTCCTGGCATGGGCGTATCGGGAGACTAGTCTTGGAGGGTAGCGGGATCCGAGGCACGGTGCACCGCTGGCCGACCGCAGATAGTTGGGGGCCCAAGTAGTGTGCTAGCCACACATGAAAGGCTGCCCCGCCATCTGACGAAAAATCCCGGAATGCACCATCGTGCTGGTTGGCGACCAGATGAAAGGGCCCGATGGACATTCCCGGGGGGGCTCGGGCGTCCCCGCAGTCTCCAGACTAGTCCCCCAAAGATGTCGTCCTGTCAGGGCGTGCCTGAAGGTTAGCAGCTTGGAACCTCATTTCACTTCCTTCTCCTCAACCTCCATCACTCAAGTTTAGTAATGAACAGGAATAAAAAGAGAAAAGCTGTACAGCGGCAGCACGTCCTTTCGCATAAAGTGCACCTCTCTAATATACGAGGTCTGCACTCAAATCTCGCCGCAGTCCATCACCATCTTGAGACCGAGAAACCAGCGCTCTTGTTCCTGTCGGAGACGCAGATCGGATGTCCGTCGGACGTGTCATACCTGTCTTACCCTGGGTTTACCCTGGAGCACCACTTTAGACCCCGCGCGGGCGTATGCATGTACGCCCGGGACGACATCTGCTATCGGCGTCTCCGCTACCTTGAAGACTCCAGGTTCTCAACGCTGTGGGCTATGGTGGACACAGGTCTAAACAAAATTGTCTACGCATGCGTCTACCGTTCGCACAGCGGTGATTTGGAGACAACTGGGCTTACACAGCACCTGAGTGAGGCGGCGGATGCGGCTCAGCAGCGGTACCCTTCTGCCCAATTGGTGTTACTGGGGGACTTCAATGCCCACCACCAGGAGTGGCTCTTCCCATACCAGTGCACAGACCATGCTGGACGAGAGACGCGAAAGCTAGCGCTTGCGTTAAACCTTACCCAGCTGGTCCAGGGGGCAACGAGGGTGCCGGATGTTGATTCGCACACTGCCAATTGCTTGGACCTTCTGCTGACAACAGATCCAGACCGCTATTCGGTGTCGATTTCATCACCACTGGGTAGTTCCGACCACTGTCTGGTGAAGTCTGTGTCTGTCTACTCTCCGCCCGATCCTAGCCCAAGAGGCACCCGGCGGGTATGGCGATACAAGTCAGCAGATTGGGATGGCATGCGATCTTTCTTCGCATGTTACCCTTGGCAGCCTACTTGCTTTTCTTACACTGATGCTACGTCGTGCGCGGACGCCGTGACGGATGTGTTGCGGAGGGGAATGGAGTACTACATTCCGTTCTCTAACATAGCAATATCTGGCGAAGCTCGTCCTTGGTTTGGTGCCGAGTGCAATCGCGCCGATGCGCTTAAGCACGCGGCGTACCTAGCATGGGTCGACGCTCGTACGCGCAAAGCAAATGACGTGAGTCAGAAGAAGAGAGCCTTCAACAGGGCTGCTAAGTCCTGCAAGAAGGTGTTGCGGAGGGCTCGGTTTGACCACATTAGCCGAATAGGGAACAAACTTGCTTCATACCCAGCAGGTAGTAAGGCTTTTTGGTCCCTGGCTAAGTCGGTCGAATCGAACTTCTGCCGCCCCTCACTACCACCACTGCTGAGACCCGACGGGACGCTGGCCCACTCCGCTGAGGAGAAAGCGAACTTGTTTGCTTCTTTGTTTGCGGAATCTTCACGTCTGGATCCTGGTGGCGCGACGCCCTCCGCCTCTCCTGGTGAATGCGAGTCGAGTATGTCGAACATTCGCATTCATCAGAAGGACGTCCGTAGGGTACTGCGTAACCTAGACGTGAACAAGGCTAGTGGTCCCGACGGGATACCGGCAATTGTTCTGAAAACTTGTGCGCCTGAGTTGTCTCCGATCCTGACACGCCTATTTCGCCTTTCGTTTGAGACTGGAAAAGTGCCGAAGGCTTGGAAGCAAGCTAACGTGCAGCCCGTGCCCAAGAAGGGTAGTCGAGCTGACCCGTCGAATTATAGACCCATCTCGGTAACGTCCATACTTTGTAAGACTATGGAACGCGTGCTGAATCATAAGCTCCTGGCGTACCTAGAAGCGAATGATATCCTTAGTGACCGGCAATACGGGTTTCGCCGAAATCGGTCAACTGGGGATCTTCTAGCGTATGCCATTCACATCTGGAGTGAGGCTATAGAGAAGCACGGGGAGGCACTGGCGGTCTCCCTTGACATCTCGAAGGCCTTCGACAGGGTCTGGCACGATGGCCTTATTAGTAAGCTTCCTTCCTTCGGTCTGCCCGCCGGTTTGTGTGATTGGATCGCAGATTTCCTGAGGGATCGGTCTATCCGAGTGGTCATAGATGGCTGCTCGTCTGGACTGCTGGATATTAATGCCGGGGTTCCTCAGGGGTCGGTGCTTTCGGCAACACTGTTCTTGCTGCATATTAATGATCTGCTTAAACCCGGTACCTTTGGGTATGCAGACGACAGCACTGTTGCTGAAAGATACGTGTCCGACGCACGAGCTGGTGGGTCGCAGATCCGGTCTCTCCGGGAGGCAATGGTTGAGCGCTTGAACGTGTCCCTACAGGCGGTCTCTGATTGGGGCGATGCCAATCTGGTCAAGTTCAATGCTGCTAAGACCCAAGCGTGTCTATTTTCCGCCAAAAGGAGCCAATTCCGCCCAGCTCCATCTTTCCGCGGTGAAACCGTGCCGATAACCGGCCATCTTGAGCTTCTTGGGGTTACATTAACATCTACTCTCAATTTTGGCCCTTACATAGAGGCAAAGGCTCAAGTGGCTGCAAAGAAGTTGGGGATTCTGGCTAAGGTGAGACGGTACTTCACGCCGGAACAGCTGCTCAAACTCTATCAAGCGCAAGTTCGATCGTGTATGGAATACTGCTCTCATCTTTGGGATGGATCTGCCAGATACCAGCTTGATGCCCTTGAGTCAATTGAGAAACGAGCCAAGAGGATCATCGGCAATGAGAGGCTCGTCGCGTCGAAGCTCCAAAGTCTTGAACATCGACGACGAGTTGCTAGCCTGTCAGTTTTTTACCGGTTGCATTTTGGGGAATGTGCGACGGAATTGCATAATTTAATTCCGCCAAGCCCGTTCCATCATCGGACCACAAGACGAACGGCGATGCGCCACCGGTACATGGTGGACATCCCACCCATACGCACAAAACGTTTTGGGAACACATTCATAGTGCGTACAGCTAAGGATTGGAATTCCCTGCCGGAGTCTGTGTTTCCTGATAGCTACAACCTGGGAGTCTTTAAATCAAGAGTGAATAGGTTATTTCTAGGCAAGCGTGCTCCATCTTCGACCACATCCTCGCTTACCATCAGGTGAGATAGTGGTCAAACGCGTGCCTATCAATAGTAAAAAAAAAAAAAAAAAATGGTACTCCGTGCGCGGCAGGTCTACCAGAAGAATTTTCTTATGAAATTAAATAACCAGTACGTACTGTGTTCTTTTCACTGTGTTATATTATTTTCTTTTTTAAGAATATTGGGTGTACATAGAGCAGTGGTGGCCGGGTGGTAATGGCTGCGACTTACGAGTTGTAGGTCGTAGGTTCGAACCCAGACAGGCGCTTTACTTTGTGTAAATTATTTCAACACCACTGCTCTCAAAACGGTTAAGGAAAACATCGTGAGGAAACCTACCATGTCCTAGAACCAACAATTCGAAGACATGTGACATCTACCAACCCGCACTGGGCCTGCGTCGTTGATTACGGCCTACTCCCTCTCATCAAGAGGAGGCCTGTGTCCCAGCAGTGGGAACATTATAGGCTGATTATGCTTATGCTATGTTTATGGGTGATAAATAAATAATAAATTATGTCTGTGTGTAATTGGACCTGTAACTCATCATCGCTCAGCCACTGTGCTAATAAAGAAAGAGTCTAATCAATAGGTATCATGTTACACTGTGACATGTTAGCTATTCAGTTGCTACATGTACACTAATATTAAAAAGCTGAAGAGTTTGTTTGGTTCGAGCAAACAAACAAACTAACTCAGAATCAAACTAACAGCTTTGTATATTAGTACTAGTTGACCCGCGCAAGATCGTCTGCGTCACATTTTTCATTACTGCTCCGCTCCTATACTGAAATAATTTTTCAAATCGGGACAGGAGTTCCTGATATTAGTGCGTTCAAGCAAACAAACAATTTCTTCAGCTTTATATATTAGTGTAATAAATAGATAGACCAATAAGAGCCGAGCAGTAATGAAAAACGGGACTCAGACTAAGTTGTGCGGGTGTTTAATATTGCAGCTAAATCTGTTTACACTGGAAGCCACCACAAACAGTTGAGAAAAGGGTGATGATAATTTTATTTTTGTTTTCCAGATTCACAGTGGTACCAATAGGCAAGGGAAAGTGGTTGGTTCAGTCAGTACCTGGTGAGCTGAACCTGGATCAAACTCAAGTGCTGCAGAAAGCAAGTTCCTTGGGCACTGCATGGGTGTCCCTTAGTATACTGATTGATGATCTAGGGTAAGATTTTATTGTTGCGAATTTCTTCAAGATGTATCTAGGGTTACAGAACTATGGTTACCGACATAGCCCGAAGGATCGCTAAACTAAAGTGGCTGTGGGCAGGGCTCATTGCTCGCAGAACAGATGGTCGATGGGGCCGAAAATTTCTGGAGTGGCGATCGCGTATCGGAAGACGCAACCTGGTGAAGGTCGCGGGTAGCCGATGGATGCAAGACGCACAGGACCGGTCGTTATGGCGACGCGCGCGGGGAGGCCTATGTCCAGTAGTGGACGTCTTTTGGCTGTTATCATGATGATGATGATGTATCTAGGCCCTAAGGTCCTCTTTTCGAGTGGATTATTAACTTTTTAGAGAACTTGGGCTCAGTTGGTGTCCACATTATGTTTGGTATTTACGATGTCCTTAAAACTTTGTAAATCACACTGCTAAATAACAGGCCTAAAGAAGTAATCATAGAAATATACTGACTTTTTTTTTTAAAAGGGCATAAACTTTGATTTTAGTTAAACAAAGAGCAAAAACAAAGTTCACAGCACTTGTGATAGAGTCCGACTGCCCAAGAAATCTATTATAGTTTCATTGGCGTAGCTGGTCTCAAAGGGGCCCTGTATCAAACAGTTTTTTGGGGGGGGGGCGTGTTTAGGTGTATTGTTTTTTAAATAAAATAGGCCCTACTAGTGTAGGACTGTCTTGTCTTGTCAGGCCACGAAGGAGACAGTGGGACTAAATGTATAGCTTTGCATCCACACTTCGGTCTCTTGTAGTGCGGGGGCCCCGTATCTTTGATACGGCGGTAGCTACGCTCCTGTATAGTTTTCTTATGGTCAGATTATATTAATTATTGCTGTAACTAGTAAATGTCTGTACGTCTACCATAAGTTTTATAAATGTATATTTGCTAGCGACTGTAGTTAAAAAAATTTATGATAACTTTAAAAAAACAAGTCACTTATTTTTTTTTTTTAGTTTTTCACTAGTTTTACTTGCAACTTGCTTGCTTGTTAGTTAACAATAATAAATTAGACAGTTGTTTTTTAAAGTTTTCATACATTTTTTTTAACTACAGTCGCTAGCGAGTATAGGTAAGTCTTTATTCTCACTGTTTTCATATCTTTTCTCTTTACTACTGCAGTTGGAACGAGACAAGAGCCCAAAATGCTCTAAACCACATGGTCAAAGAAGGGCTCGCGTGGGTAGATTCCCAGGACAGCAAGGAAATACTCTACTGGTTTCCAAGTATGTTCTCAGAGTGCGTGGCGGCGTGATTTGCGACTTTAACCGTTAATGTCAAGTGATAAGAGTCATATTGTGATTTCTATTTATGTTGAAAATATACACTTTGAACAAATTCCTGGGTTTTCATCTTTTTTATTCAAGAAGTCACTCCAAGAATATGGTAAGTTTTTTTTAAAATAAAAGTAACTTATATAAGTAGGTAATATAATATATTTATTTATATTGCACTGAGGTAGCATTCTTAAAATACTAGGAAAACATTTTTATGGAGGTAGCTATTTCTAGTGTAGTAAATCCCGGCCATAAAAGCTAGATACTCTATTTCTAATATTAACAGCACTAAATGCCAAGATTCGCACAGTCGCGGTCACAAAATGTGGGAGCGGGATGGTGAATCGTGTTGCCTCGCTCCCACGTTTCATGATCACTTGATACAAAAGTTGTTGGTTTATCATAAAGATTCTCATGCTGGCAGTTCACTTTGCGTATTTGACAAAATATTCGCGTCACTTGTACATTACAAACTATATATTATTATTTTTGTAAATAAGGTTCAATTTGCGTTGTACAAATGTGCCTTTAAGAAATGTTAGCTACTGCTGCCTTCTGAGGATCCAATGTATGGCAGATTTAACTTTGATCGAAGTTCATTGTTTTCTTTCTGCATTTCGTCTAACTTCTTCTTTAGTTTCTCCGTCATTTCTAAATAGGACTCCTTCCACCTGCAAAACCATTGTAATTTAAACCTTATACATAAGTCACATTAAGTTTATACCATATCTTCAGAATGTGTTATACAAAGTTGATACGACAGAGGGGCTTTCCTTTAAACTGCATATACTAGGTACCATTTTCAAGCTCTGTACCAAAAATTAATTAAATATGAGCAGTAGTTTAGGCGCAAATGATTTTTAAAGTTTTTGCACCGTTTGAACACGATGTATCTTTTCTAACAGCTGATTATCTCTAAGCATAGGTCATGCACCTTACAACGATAAATCTACGATGCGTTGTTGCCGGTCTGACGCATGTCGAAGGACATTCATTAAAAATTGGCAATGCAAACAAGGAAGGAATAAATACACACACACTTGCACTTTCTCTACGAAAGCGACAAACATAGCGCGACTGACAGAAAGGGAAATAGGTCAGTTTGTTGCATCCAAGTTTTTTGCGATCGGTAAGTGGGGCCTCTAAAAAACTTGTTTTTTCAGTTCGCCGACGCTGTCCTTTCGGAACGTACGATTTGTCAAATTCGCGCGCTAACAATAATTGTGATTTTGTTTTGTTATTATGATAGGACACTAAATAAGTTTAAAACAGTATTTCTTATTTTTATTGTGACAAGACACATAACTTGGGATTATTATTATTTAGTACCTATAAGTGATTTTTTTTTTTGTGATTGACTGTTTTTTATGGTGGTAGGACACGTAATTAAACTTTGATTGTATGTGTGTGTGTAATTAAAGTGTTAAACAATGCCTCGTGTAACTTACACGGCGTCAGAATGCCGTGGAAACGCAGTTTTAGCTCTGCGAACGTACAGAGAAAGGTATGGTGCCAGCCGCAATAGGGATTTTACTGAAAAAGTCTAATTAGTCCTTCTGATAGATTTAAAAAAAAATTGGACACGTATTTTTTATTTTTTCACGTAAACAAAAAATAAAGAGGATACAGCGAGTTGAAGACACGCGTGACGTCATCTGGCTTGTTAAAAATGTACGAAATTTACCAAGCCAAAATACGTGTCCAATATTAATACTAAATGTACAAAACTAATAAGTTTTTTTTAGTAAAATACCCTATTACAAACAAAAGTGCTTGGCGACGGGAATTTGAAAAATAAATAACAATATTCTCCGTCAGTATAATTTGTGCATTAATGTGAATGGAGGACACATCGAGAATTTAAAAAATTAGTGTGTTTGTTTTTGTGCGCGTACTTCAAAACCTTACCAAACATAAAAGCCAGCGCGAGCGGAGGCCTAAGTCGCCGGCCGCCCCCCCGCCCCGGCCCCCGCCGAGCACACGAGATACCGCACACCGCGCTCCGGCGCGCGCGTGACGTTGCCACTTTGTGTTACGGTCAGTCTATTTTATTTACAAAGGGTGGTTGCGTTTTATTCTGATTTGTAAGCTATTTAGTTTGTTTGAAAAAAATATTTTCTCATTTTTGGCGCTTTTTGTTTTTGTACCGTATCGAATTAATACTGAACACGTATAGTATACGTAGTTTAATTTAATGCCCCTCTGTCGTATCAACTCTGTATTAAAAGGTAGAGATTACTTTTTACTAAGCTCCATTTGATTATCTAGATGTTTGTTCAATTCTACGACCTCTTCTTCTTTTGTCGTCACCATTCTGTAAGTATAAAAGAACAGTGTTAAGGTTGACAATACGTAGCTTTTTAGGGGTACGGAACCCTTCGTGTGCGAGTCCGACTCACACTTGGCCGGTTTTTTAATTTCCCGTACAGCGGACCCTTGTATGACGCGCTAATGTCATCATGAATAAGCTGTAAAAAGGGATAGTGTTATGCGTCTTATACGAGTATAACTCCGTCTCTCGTACAATTTTTTTTTCTCAAAAATTATCGAGTGACGGTACCTATCAAACGCAGTCGGGTAATAAAGGTCTCGTGTGGACTATTAAAAAAATGTAACTAACCAAAATTTAGGAAATAAAAAACAGGTAATGTCAAAAACCCGACCGCCAAAAACTACTAAAAAGTTCCAAACAAGCAGTCACTTTGATTAGTCAAAAAAGTACATACTTTTGATTAAGCTCCGATCTAGACGCCAGCATATTCTGCAGCTTGTTCACCATCTCGTGGGTTTCGTCCAAGGACTTCTGTAGATGTTCCACTTGCAACCTGGTGTACGGAAACTTGTATTAGTGGCGTCGGTAGTTCGGTACAAGAAAAGTATTGTGGAAATCTATACTTAATATATAAAGCTGAAGAGTTTGTTTGTTTGCTTGAACGCGTTAATCTCAGGAACTGCTGGTCCGATTTGAAAAATTCTTTCAGTGTTAGATAGCCCATCACGCTAAGACCAATAAGAGCGGAGCAGACGAAGTTGCGCGGGTCAACTAGTTGGTTATATGAGGAAAATTTCGTGAGGAGACAAAATTTCAAGAAAAGATGGAAAGTCCAGAAAGGACCAAGTGACTGCCAAATGTCAATATTTTACCGATAAAATCAACAAGCTAAGGTCAGTACCCCAACACTGACCATGCCTTGTTTCACACGATCATAACCACACCACACCGTCGCGACAAAAGGTGGTCAAGCTGTGGTTACGTGTGAATGGTGTCGCTGCGGCTTCTTGCGGTTGCGTTGTGGTACCTACAAAATGTCGGATGTGGTGGCGTTGCCACTAGGAGTTGCTATGCCGTGATGTGGTTACGTTGTGGCTAGTCTTTGCAGGCAGATCGAGTCGTCGCGCGGTGCCGTGACGTCAACGCAACGCAACGTGCGAGGTGGCCCGCCGCCATTGCGCGGTGTCGCTAATACACTGATTTATAGTGAAATTGTGGTTTTCGTCAACCCACGTCCAACAAATCAACCTCTAGAGCCATACATAAAAATGGTCCTTCGAACCAGATTGATTTTTCACTCGGCTAAAAATGGCGCACGCGTAAGCTTTTTCGCTTGCGTCGCAAAACCCGTGTATCTTTAGGTTGTTTTCTAGCGGGATATCTTTCACCCCACAACCTCAACCACGACACTTGGACTAATTTATATGAAAATTAATAGTTAATTTCACACAGACCACATTTTGCCGTCATTATTGACCGCGTGTGTGATACCGACCGTGTGTGACATCGTAGCCACGTCGCAACCACCAGACACCGCGTACTAGCGGCCGGCCACATCGCAAACACATCCACATCCACATTTTGTAGGTACCACAGTGCAACTGTAAGAAGCTGCAGCGACACGTAACCACTTTTTGTCCGTGATGTGATGTGGTTGTGGTAAGGTACGTGTGAAAGAAACCTAATAGGCCTACCCATTTTTTACGAGGGGAAATCCTCACGGATGTCCTCCGCCCTGGGGCGGGCAGCGGGGTCTGTCAGACTCTTACTGACTAAAACCACCCCGGTGTTCCATCCCTCACCTATAGGCCTACCCTTATCCAACCAAACCCAAAATTTTAAGTTTGTTTTGATGATATTATGTTTTGTCTCCAACTTGTCCAAGTCGCCCTCTTACTTGAGTTCGTCGCGCTGCGTCTTCAGCAGTTGCTCCTCCCAGTCCCTTCGCTTGGTCTCCCTCGCGTGCACGTCCTGTATCCTCTGCACGTCTATAGCGAGGCACTGCTTCTCGCAGACCAGCTGAATGTTGCGCCTTTCTGAGCATACCTGAAAAATAATTATTCTGGTTTAAGCGGTTTTCTTGGGTGTAACAGCTGGTTCCAAAGTTAAGAAAATAGCTGGAAGAAAGCGAAGGCTAGGTTAGATAATGATGATCCTTAGAAAACTTAAACATGCTGACTTTGCTCAGATTGAGCAAAGACATAATTTTTAAGTTTTACAGGTCATGGTGAAAATTACGTACAAAAACTAAACGCTATCAACTTTTTTATGAATAAGGCCTATATAGTGCTTGTTTATATATATTCTAACATAGTGGCGCTCGTTTGGTGGAAAGCAAAACGTTCCACAGGCCTACAGATGAACCCCATGTGACACATAATTATGTAACGGACTAAGGCCCGCTTGCACCAGCCAGAGTCGTCTTCTTAACTCAGAGTTATGTAGTTGACTTAAGCAGTTCGGGAAGTTGCGTGGTATCTTTTCGTCCCACATACCACCGTGTCTCAAGACGATAGTCTATGACTAGTGCGTGGCAACACGCAGTGATGACATATGGAACTGAAACGTGGTCGCTCACAATGGGCCTCTTCAGAAGGCTCAAAGTCACTCAAAGAGTAATGGAGAAAGAGAAATGGAGGGCTATGCTTGGAGTTTCCTTGCGTGATCGAATCAGGAATGATGATATCCGCAAGAGAACCAAGGTAACCGACATAGCCCGAAGGATCGCCAAACTAAAGTGACAGTGGGCAGGGCACATTGCTCGAAGAACAGATGTTCGATGGGGCTGGAAAGTTATGGAGTGGCGACCGCGTACCGGAAGACGCAACGTTGGCGCGGCCTCCCACAAAGTGGACAGATGATCTGGTGAAGGTTGCGGGTAGCTGATGGATGCGAGACGCGCAGGACCGGTCGTTGTGGCGACGCTTGGGGGAAGCCTATGTCCAGCAGTGGACATAGGACTCTTTCGTCTTTCGGCTGATATGATGATGATGACGTAGTTGCTAATACAAGCCCATTATCCATAAAAGGTTTTTTATATAACCTCGTGTCAGCAACTAGGTCTGAGTTCAGTTTTGGTGCAATGACACCTAAACTGCTACCATCGATTCTCTTGAGTTCTTGTCGATGTGACTTACCAATTCTTGAAACATAGCTTCGAGCCGTTGTTCTGCTAACGCCAGTTTTGGATCCACGGACTTCAGACTAGCCTTCTGTTGTTTCAAATAATTCTCATTCGTTGCTATAAGTACTTTGTTTTCTCTGAAAAGACAATGACATCTGTACTATCTATAGTAATATTATAAAGCTGAAGAGTTTGCTAGTTGAACGCGCTTATCTCAAGAACTGCTGGTTACAATTGAGATATTTCTTCAGCTCAGACGCGCGAATTCGCGCGTCTTCTTTTTATCACAGAAGAAATATGTGAATTACGTTGAGGAGATAAGGGTGAATTTGCCATGTAAAGTTTCAGATTGACGCATAGGTAGCAGTGTGGCCGCGGACTTAGATCTGATACGATTTTTGCGCTGATAAAATAACCAACTACAGCGGTATACCTTAAAGTCTTGTTCAGCAGCAGTCCTTTCTCGACTAACTCGGCGTCCAGGTTTCGGATATGTTGCAGCATATCTGCTACCTTCTCATTGTACTGCTGCTTAACTTCGTCCATGTCTTTTTTACATGACGTCTCAATATCCCGTCTAATGGACGATAGTGCATGTTTTAGTTGTGCTACTTCTCCTGCGAAAAATAATGCATACACTTTAAATTTAAACATTGATGGATTCGCTTTTAAACTTGAACATAATTGTATCTTCATTTGCCTAGCCTTTTCCCAACTATATTGGAGTCGGCTTCAAATCAAACCAGATTCAGCTGAATACCAGTGTTTTACGTGGAGCGGCTGCCTACCAGACCTCCACAACCCATTAACTGGGTAACACGATACTTCTTGGCAAGACTGGAGTCAGATTTACTAGCTTCTGACTATCCGTAACGACTGCCAAAGATCTACAAATGGCAGCCGGGACCAACGGCATAACATGCTTTCCGAGGCTTCAGCGTTGTGTATTTAAAGTTATTTTTTAAGCGGTCATTTGTATTTAAAAGCCGTAAAAAGGATAGGTTGCAATGTAATTTGACGTTTGTTATTTCCAACATAGAGTTCATCATCATTTGAACACCTCATGGTTAAATGAATTGTTGTCAACTTACTAGTTAATTCCTGTATGGTTTTGTAAGCCTCATTCTTTTGTTTTGAAACTACGTCGTACAGTTGCAACGCTTCTGCAACCTGCAATTAAAATGCGACATTGTTACTTATGTTTGACGAAAAATAGAAGCCGAAATGTCTTATAAATACAACCAGTCTTGCCAGTGGGTATGGTATTGTTGCGGAATTTGTTCGAAAGAGTCACCGCGGCCCTGGAACTCTAAGTACATTAGGAGGAACACCAAGAGCCACCATTAGGTAACGCTGGTAGTTAGGTGGTGGTGGCGGTGGTGGGCGTATTTCCGACAAATCATTATGCAACTAGGGTCTTACCTTTGATTTAGCATTCGCCTCCCTCTTCACTTTCTCCACACATTCCTTCTGACACAACCCCAACTGTCCCCTCAAATCTTCACTATTCTTCTTCTCCACCGCCAAGTTTATTTTATGCTCTTCCAAAGTCTTTGTGACGACATTCAGCTTCTCTTCTAACTCTTTGCCTCTCTCTTTGTATGTTGCTATCTCTTTCTCTCGACTTTTCAAGTCGTTTTCTAGTATGCTGTGCTTCGTTTGTAGGTCTTTGTGTTTGTTTTCTAATTCTATGTAGTCTGTTAATGATGTCTCGAGTTTTAGTTCGAAGTCTCTTCTTTCTTCTGTTGAGCTCTGTCAAATATAGTAACTGTCGTCATGTAAATTTAATCTACGAACCTATTTTAAAATTGGAGCACTGATACAGCTAGAAGGGGTCGCGGCAAAAACCTGTCTATTGTATCGGGACTTAAAACCTTCCTAAGTTATGTTAGTGATGTCTTTGTCAAGTTGTAACAATGGAGGAAGTATACATAGAGTAGGTAAACAGCACGGATGGTCGATGGTGCGGACAACCTCTTACTCCAGGCTCGGTAGCCGCAGCATTGGAAGAACTCCCACGAGGTGAACCGAAGAGGGGCGAGGATGCGAGGTGCTTAGGACTGGTCGACGTGACGACTTGGGGAGCGTTCAAGTATTACGTAACGAATTTGGGGGGAGGGGGGGTCTTGTAAAACGTTACGATGCGTTACAGGGTGGGAGGGGTATTTGAACTATATACGCATTACGTAACATTAACAAAGGTATTTTAGCGACTTTCCGGTACTTTACTCCACTTAATTGTGACTTTTAGGTAAAAATGGTCACTTGGTGGTTACGCAGTGCCAGATCAAGACTTTTTGATGCCCTAAGCACTCCGCGCCTGTGGTGCCCCCTATCCACTAGTCAACTAGTACCGATCTTTAACATAAAAACCGGCCAAGTGCGAGTCGGACTCGCACACGAAGGGTTACGTATTTTTTATTATTTTTTGTTATAGCGGCAATAGAAATACACAATCTGTGAAAATTTCAACTCTCTACCTATTACGGTGCTTGAGATACAGCCCGCTGACAGACTGACGGATGGACGGACGGACGGACAGCGGAGGCTTAGTAATAGGGTTCCGTTGGATACCCTTTGGATACGGAACCCTAAAAATGGTCACTTGGTGGTTACATAACGTTTTACTAGGGGGAAGCGGGTGGGTGGGTACAGAAAGACGTTGCGGCGCGTTACATGGGGGGAAGGGAGGGTCAAAAAGCTCCAAAAATTGCGTTACGTAATAATTGAACGCTCCCTTGCAGGAGGTCAAGTCCAGCTAGAAGTGCGTCAGCTGAAATTATGATGATGAGGGTATTAAAATATAATAATTTGTACCTGTTTTCCTCTATTGTCGTAACTCTGATAAGTCTTCAGTTCATTTTCCAGTGCATCTATGGTTTTCTGCGACGTTTGCCATAGTACGTGCAGCGAGTCTCTTTCCTGAAATTGAGAGAGAAGAGAGAAGAATAGAGCGAACCTTTTGCTAACTGTTGGAAAATGAAGTGGTAGGTTTAAGATAAAAATGAGCCGGTTATCTCTGTAGGTATATCAGCAGTAAGTATGTAAGCATGTATTTAACAAAAGAATGGAAGGCCTAGGTAGCCAGATCAGCAGTTAAGTAAGTATATGATTCAGGGAGGGTGTATGCTCCAGGGTAGCCCGCGAAATTCAAATATTTTTATGTTTTTTGCAATTTGCCGGTCAGTGTGAAGCTGTATGTGGACCAAATACGATCCGCGACCGTAACGCGTATTTATCTAAAGAATTATAACCATTTTAATCATCAATATAGCCCTCTAAGTTCATGTAGTTCGAAAGAATGATTATTTCTGAAATATTCATTTGACCGGCGGAGTGGACCGCGATATTCAAATATTTTAATGTTTTTTGCAATTTGCCGGTCAGTGTGAAGCTGTATGTTGAACAAAATATGATTTGCGGCCGTAATGCGTATTTATCTAAAGAATTATAACCATTTTAATCATCAATATAACCCTCTAAGTTCATTAAGCCCTACTGAATGGTTATTTCTTGAAAAAATCATTCAATAGGGCTTATCATTTTTAGGGTTCCGTATCCAAAAGGTAATCAAAGGAACCCTATTACTAAGCCTCCCCTGTCCGTCCGTCTGTATCTCAAGAACCTTAGGCATAGACAGTTAATGTTTTTACAGATTGTGTATTTCTATAGCCGCTAAAACAACAAATAATAAAAATTAGGGTTTATGGTCCTTCGTGTGCTATTCCAACTCGCGCTTGGCCGGTTTTTTCTTATTAAAATAAAAATTACAACAGCGATGGCAGTGCTGATTTCTTTATTCATCGTAACCAACGGCAAATGTACACTGCACTAGCGTTCTACACGACTGTCACAATTAGAATGATGCTTGGCGGCTTTGTACGGCATGAGCCGGCTTGCATATGCCGGCGGCGTGGCCGCTAGGCAAAAACCCGGCACTGTGTGCAGGAGCCTTTAGAATGGATGCAAAAAAGATATTGAAGAAGTATTATATACTTTGGTAGAATGTAGGTACATACTGTCTTCTTTATCTCGATCACTGCGTGGCTACATTGTTAAGCATTCCTAATTAATTTAAATAGGTAGGTACATATTGTAATGCTGTGTCCTAAAACGCAAGCCGCCTACGTCATACAAAGCGCAGCCAGGGTAAAATGGGACTGGGCCGGACACGTCACCTGTATGTTTCATTTCAGGTTCGAGAAGATAAACCGGTGCTATTGCTTCAGATCCAGGCGAATTGGTCCACACTTGCCCAACGTCGAGAAGAAAGGAAGGAAGGCCCTTGCAATGCAGTGGGACAGAACAGGCTGAAAATAAATAATAATGGAAGGCAAAATACCTTAGCCAGCAAAGCTACTTGTTTCTTTAACTCCTCCAACTCCTTGCTATTGTCTTGGTTCTGGTTGTTCGCTCTGGCAGCTTCCAGCTTCTCTTTAAGCAGCATCCCAACCTGTTGGGACAGCTTCTGATTGTCAGAGATCAGCGACCTTATTTCGTCTTCTACCACCGTTTGATTTTGCTGCGAATTTGTAAGTTTATTATTCTCAAGTGGTAACCAGGCAGAACTAAGGCGTTGGCATAGCGTTGCTGGGGAAAACATGTGTAAAGTGTGACTTGTTGATTTGGTAAGTACCTACTAACAGAGGTGAACTGTATTTTAATTTAGTAATTAACAAGTGAACAAGAATAATCTCAAAAATTATAATTACCTACCCTGTAAAAATCGACTTCAGATTGAAGTGCTTCCAAAGTAGTATTTTCCATAATATATTTGTGTCAAATGGGAATCATCAGCACTAATGGAAACATTTAGAATACCTACTTATCAGCTGTACCTACATACTTAATAACAATATTTATTATAAATTATATTAAAACTTAATAATCTGATTTCTTGATCACGTTTTGTTTACATTTCGCGCCCCGGGAACGTCATCATTTGGTTGCTTGGCAACAGGACTTCTACGTTCGGAAATCATTGATTCCCAGCTCGACTTCGCCTACAGCTGAGCATTCTTCATCCTTTTGGAAATACTTAATAAATAATGTATCAAAACAAAGTATTCTAAAATTTATGTAGTCCACCCTATTACGTTCAACTCTTAACTGTGTTTAGTGGGCATAAACTATTTGAAAAATAAATAACCTCATCGGTCAACGTTCAAGTTGACATACCGTACCGGTAGTTTCTGAACGAAATTTGGTTTTGGCACTGTCAAATTGACGTCCGCGAAAATCGAAATTTTATCGAAATTGCGTTTCGCGGAATTGTCGGAAATTCATAGCAGAAATGTAATGTTTTAGAAGTAAAATAATTATTCACAATGACAAGGTTTGTAATAAGAAATGATGCTTTGTAAAACTATGCCATTTTTTGCCATTTTGTCAATTTACAAGAATAATCTAAGTCCGTCATGATGTCTGCAGCAAAGTTTTTTTTAATGATTCCAGCTTATATTTCGAAATTAGGGACGAACAGTTGCCTCTGATATATGATGATAATTACAATGTGTCGTTCTTGGGTTTGGAAAAGTTTCATGCGTTCGATTCTAAGAAATGGAGCAATATTATACACGTATGTATCATGTCTTGTAATTATATATTTTTAACTTGCACTGTTAAAACATCTATAGATATAAGATATGAGACTGTATATCCCGCGAAAGTTTGGAGGTTGAGGCGCTTTAAATGCTAAGACTCCATAGTCGCGAGAAATGCAGTCTCAGGGAATATTTCCTAGCTGCCGACTTGGGTTTGCATCGAGATGTAGTGGTAGTATTGCAGGTACCGATGCGCATGACTCAGTTCTAGATAATGGCAATATCACATTATACTGGGATCGGTCCGTCATCACTGACAGAATTATTGTTATAAATAAAAATAGCCTTTATTCAGACAACTCTTAACTGATTAGTAACTTAATTCTTACTTTTTCTTTTAATTTTAACTCTTTAATGTATTTATTCTATTCTTCATCCGTTTCCCTGTCTGTTTGCCTTTTGGCAAAGGCCTCCTCCAACTCTTTCCAACCAATAAAATATGGTTATATACTATGCTTGATATAGTGATGGTGGACTGAAATGAGAGAAGTGTGCACGGCTATGCCAGATGGAGGGAAAGTACCATAAATATTGTAGATGGAACATTTTACTGAAAGAAGAAAATATTTTAAATTAAAAAACAATTTAAACTGCATTCATAGATTTTGAAATAATTACATGGTTGAACTGGGAATCGACCCGCTACACGAAAAAAAAAGTACCCTGTAGTTTTATCATGATTGAAAGGTGCAATCATAATGATTTATTTTTTGCTAAATAACATAGTGTCAGAAATAAAAGGAAGATCATGAAATTTAATACACATAACAAGTAATAAGATGATATAATGTTTATAAGTATTAATGTACTTGTAATCTTGACAGTTTGAGAGTTACAGACAAGAATAAAAACCTTTATTTTTTATTTTTTTATTTGTTATTTTAGCTTTCATGAAGTTCTCACAATCTGCGAAAATTTCACAACCCACCCAAAGAGATGTTATAGATAAATATAAATTTGTTTTAATATCAACTGACACAGACATCTTCCTCTTTGGTATTTTTTTATTTCGATTTTTCAATAATAATAACTTTTTAATTTTCATATATTTTACAGTACCTAAAAGAAGCCGAATTCATAACAGATGAAAATATAGTCAAACCCTGTGAAGCACAAAAGAGTGATCTACTTGTTGTTCACACCAAGAAATATCTGAAATCTTTAAAGGTGAGTAACTTTTGATAATTATTATTAGTCAATAAATTTAATCTGCCAAACCCTTTCCCAACTATTCTACTCCGTCGGTATCACCTTACCACTAAGAACTAGTGACAACAAGATTTGCCAGTTACTGTCAAATCGTGTTGTCATTCATTCTTAGTTCGGGTTCGGGACTAATCGTAAGTCCGTAAGTTACGGAGTAGAATACGCCCGCAACTAAGCCCGATACTACGGACTTTGGGCTTAGAGAGTAGACCCCCTGATGCAACTGTGCAATCTTTGGGAGCGTTTGTGTGCGAGACACATTCATAATGCCTTGTTTCTTGTATGAAGAATGCATATCAGCAAAGTTGGGTAAGCTCACTCCATCGTCGATTTTGTCTCTGTCACCTCTGACCTAGATTAGAGTCAAGAGCCATCTCAAGTAAAAAAAAAAGTATAGGCATACTTTTGGATGGTCTCTATTTAAGGTGAATGCGCCAGGGTAGCCCGCGAAATTCAAATTTTCTTACGTTTTTTGCAATTTGCAAGTCAGTATTAGGTTTTATGTTGATTAAAGTATGATTCGCGGGCGTAAGAATTATGTATTTTTAGAATTACATATAACCATTTAAGTCAGCAATAAAACTCCATAGGGCCAGGTAACCCGAAAGAATGACTATTTCATGAAACCTTGACATTTTAGGATAATACCGACTTATGGAGTTATTTTACTGATTTTAATTCTGAAAATACATAATTCTTACGCCCGCGAATCGTACTTTAATCTAATACTAACTTGCAAATTGCAAATAACTTTTTATTTTTTAACGGGGGGAAATCTTCATGGATGTCTTCCGCTCTGGGGCGGGCGGAGGGGTCTGTCAAACTCTAACCGACTAAAACCACCCCGGTGTTCCATCTCTCACCAACGCCGGGGATCGCGAGAACTTAATTGGCTTTCCGTGATCCCCGACTGGTGCCGGTCCGTATGAACGGGGGGCGACGGCCATCCCCAGGACCGTCGCCCCTGGACCCAGTTAGGAGGGCCGGAAGAGGGCAGCGTATCTCCTCCGACGCCCGGTGCGCCTGCCGCGGGCCGGGAGAGAGGTCGAAATCTCCTTCTCCCTTTCCGCAGCCTCCTTCTGAGTGATAACTATTTCGCAGAAGGAGACCACCGCGTTCCAGGACTCCTCGCCGTCGACCATAGCACGAACTACGGTCGGCAGCGAGAGATCACTGCCTACCACAGAGATGAGGGCACGGCGCGGCTCCTCCCAAGCGGCACACTCTATCAGCGTATGCCGCGCTGTGTCCTCCCGACAGTCGACGCAGTGGTGACACCAAGCGTCCGGCTCCCTGCCTATGCGACACAGGAACTTCCTGAAGCTGCCATGCTCCGAGAGGACCTGCGTCACCCGAAACGACAAGGAGCCGTGCCTTCTCCCGAGCTACAGGTCGAGCACTGGCCGGATGGCCTCAGTAGTGCCGAGGCCGGCGGAAGGGCGTGAGAGCCTGTCCCGCCATTCCGCCATCGATCGCACGATCCCCAAGTACAACCGCCTCCAGGCGGTGCTCGGGTCCCCCAGATTGGGAAGCAGCGTTGACAGCGCCCCAACAGCGCCCAACAACTGGGGCGCCAGCCGCCGGAAGTGGGGGCCGAAATCCCACCGGCTGTCAAACACCAATCCCAGGTATTTCATGGTGTACTCGATAGCGATACGGCAACCCCCAACAACTATGTGCGATCCCGGTGGCGGCACCCGCCGGAGGCCATGAAAGGCTATGGCCTCCGACTTGTTGAGGGCCACCTCCAGGCCAAGGCGCCGTATGCGGCTCACCACTTGTGAGACCGCGGCCGTCTCTAGCAACGTTGCCTCTCTGTACGAGCTCCCCCGGGCAGTGACCAGCGTGTCGTCAGCGTAATACGTCAGGTCCACTCCCGGCGGTAGCTCGCCCCTCAGCACCCAATCGTAACCGATATTCCACAGGGGTGGGCCCAAGACCGAGCCCTGGAACACCGCACGACATGGGGTGCTACGTCCCCTGTCTCGTGGGCTACCTTTTTTTTTTTAACTGGGGGAAGTCCTCATGGATGTCCTCCGCCCTGGGGCGGGCGGAGAGATCTGTCAGACTCTTACTGACTAAAACCACCCCGATGCTCCATCTCTCACCAACCGGGGATCGCGAGAACTAATTCGACTTCCGTAATCCCCGGCTGGTGCCGGCCCGCCTCTGCAAGCCACCTCGGGTCAGCGGGGGGTGTGAGGTATTTGACTCCCCCCGCGACGTCAAAGAGGGGCGCACGGGAACACCATGCGCCGCCACCTCGGGTCCGAATGAATGGGGGCGACGGATATCCCCAAGTCCGCCGCCTCTGGACCCAGTCCTCCTAACTGGGTCCAGAGGCGGCGGACTTGGAAGAGGGCAGCGTATGCCCTCCTCCGACACCCAGTGCGCCTGCTGCGGGCCGGGAGATCTCCCTCTCCCTTTCCGCAGCCTCCTTCTGCGCGACAACTGTTTCGCAGAAGGAGACCACCGCGTCCCAGGACTCCTCGCCGTCGAACATAGCACGAACTACGGCCGGCAGCGAGAGATCACTCGCGGGCTACCCTGGCGCAACCACCTTAAGAGAAAAAATTATTGTGTTTTAAATAAAAATAAATAAAAATATTTTACAGGAAGAGACGTAATTTCCGTCACCTATACTGTGTTTATATTGTCATTATTTAAGATGTGATCTCAATATTATTTCTTTAAATTTCCAGTGGAGTGTAAAAGTAGCCGTGATAGCGGAGGTACCTGTGCTTGCCTTAGTGCCAAACTTGCTGGTCCAGTATGCATACTTGAAACCTATGAGGTATGAAAAGGCCTTTGTCCATGATTCATTAGGTATGTAATTTATTTCAATTTATACCCAGAAAGCGGTGGCGGCTGATGACCTGGGCGCACAAAATCATCGCGAAGTGTGTTTCGAGATGGCGCAAGCAAAGTGTCGAAAGATATGAGGGAGGCCTTTGCCCAACATTGGAACACTTTATTTGTAGTCTAATTTAATAACCGGCCAAATGCGAGTCGAACTCGCACGCGAAAGGTTCCGTAACATAAATCTTAATTTTTATTATTTGTTGTTATAGCGGCGATAGAAATATATAATCTGTGAAAATTTCAACTGTCTACCTATTACGGTTCTTGAGATACAGCCCGCTGACAGACGGACGGACGGACCGACGGCCGGACGGACGGACGGCGGAGGCTTAGTAATAGGGTTCCGTTGGTTACCCTTCGGGTACGGAACCCTAAAAAAGATGATAATACTTTTTTATGACACCTTTATAGTCTTGAAGTATCTGTTCATAAATAATAACCGAATCAACTCGCGTTTAGTAGAGCCATGATCATCATTAGGGGGCGTCCGTCGTTTGGCGATTATCCAACATCCCCCACCCCTCTTGGTGAGATGTCGCCCCTACGTCTTAATCCCACGTGAGATTTTTCAAAATGCGTGTTTTTAGAGTAAATACGCCAATCTGTGAAACATACTAGTTAAAACTTCTTTCTTTCTTACTGAAATTTGTAATGGATTATTTTAATTCTGTCTACAGAAGCTCATGTGTGTTCTATTTTAAGAATTATTACTCAAACCAACATGTCTATGTGATTTTCATTAAAATCATCACTTCATAGGCATTCTTAAACTGTTGTAGTTTGGCTGGTGCCCTGTGGAATGTTCACCAGTGCTCTTCAGCTCTGAAACATCTCATGTTTTACTAATTGATTTGATTTTTTTACTTTCGAAAAAATAACGTGATATTTGCCGTGACCCCACCTAATCTCCCCCACAAGAGATTGGGTGAGATTAGCCTCGACCCGCTCCCCCCCACAAAATGCCTCACAATATTTATGGACGCCCCCTTAGTAATATTACATCAACTTCTAATGCATTAGAATAAAAACATTAATTATACAATCAATACTATTTACAACCGTACAGGGTGCAAGAAGATTGCATAAAAATAATAAAAAAAATGGTAAAAAAATACGATATCGCTTCAAAAAACGTCCATGAGCGTATTACACGTGTAAATGAAACCAATCAAAGAATTATTTAACTTCTCAATAAATTCTTCAATTTCAGGCTACAAACAGGTGGCTCAATTCTGGCGGGTAAACTGGCCATGGAGCGCGGCTGGGCCATAAACGTGGGGGGCGGCTTCCACCACTGTAGCGCGGAGAAGGGGGGCGGCTTCTGTCCCTATGCGGATATAACTCTACTCATACGCTTCCTCATCTTACACCAACTTATAGAGAACGCTATGATCGTGGATTTGGATGCACATCAGGTATGGATACTGCTTTTGACTATTTGTTGCTTGATCATATGTTACTTGCGAGTCGGACCAACGTACAAAAAGTTCCGAAAAAAGTGTTACGTTAAGCCTTGAAAATGTTACGTTTACTTGGTCTGTACACCGCGCAAATCTACGGGACAACATATTGCTACGGATCGCTAGAGCCCTGCGCTAATCTTTACTAATATGTAAAGCTGAAGAGTTTGTTTGTTTGTTTGTTTGCTTGCTTGAACGCGCTAATCTCAGGAACTACTGCTCCGATTTGAAAAATTATTTCAGTGTTAGATAGCCTATATATCGTCACGCTTAGACCAATAGGAGCGGAGCAGTAATGAAAATTCTGACGCAGACAAAGTTGCGTGGGTCAACTAGTATTTAACTAAAATTCATTTTGAATATCATTTAATATTCTTATTCTTTTTGTTTTAGGGTAACGGTTACGAACGCGACTTCATAGATGTTCCGGAGGTGTACATTATGGATATGTACAACAAGAACATATACCCTTCTGACAGGGAAGCTAAACGCGCCATCCGGAAGAAGGTGGAGCTCAACCACAAGGTCGAGGATATGGAGTATATGCTCAAGTTGAGGCAGTGAGTTTTGACAATTGTATTGATTTCCTTTTTAGGGTTCCGTACCCTAATAATAACCGACGGATCCGTATTACTAAGCCGCCTTCGCTGTCCGTCCGTCTGTCTGTCTGTCAGCGGGCTGTATCTCAAGAACCGTAATAGGTAGGTAGTTGACATTTTTTGCAGTGTATGTATTTCTATTGCCGCTATAACAAAAAATAATAAAAATTAGTTAACATTTAAAATTAAAGGGGCCTCCCATACAAGAAACGTCTTTTTCGGTTTATGGTACGGAACCCTTTGTGTGAGAGGCCGACTCGCACTTGGCCGGTTTTTATTATTGATCGGCATTGACACTGGCCACAAACTGCATCAGACTGCTTGAAAAGAGACTTGTTTGGAAATTTTTAGTCGCATTTGCGGTCGGGATTATTAACAAAAGTCAATTTTTTATGTCCTAAAATTGAATTAGTTCATTTACTCCTCCAGTCCTTTATTTTGATATTCGTGTAATACAAAAAAATAAGTGAGAATTGTTGCTATCCAACTGTTAAATTGAGTTAGGGTCAATTTTAGTTATAAAACCTAATTGGTCGTTCGAGATGAAAAATTATAAGAGAAACCTAAAGATGCTTTTCAAATAGGTACTATTCAATGCAAATTCAATTCCACTTACCATAGTTTAAGACAAATCTTTTTTTTTTTTGTAAGAATCAAAGTCAGCTCACGCCTTTTATCTCTAGACCACCACAAAGGAACAAACATACATACATAGGCTGGTAAACACATTACCCTTCTTTGCCTCGCGCAGTTGGGTAAAAAAAAACTTAGCTTAATTTTGTTCTTAATGTGCAGGAACCTAAAAGCAGCCCTGAATGAGTTCAAACCAGACATTTTGGTGTATAACGCTGGAACGGACATATTGGATACAGATCCATTGGGATACTTGAGGATCAGCGAATATGTAAGTTATGTATAATGGTCGTACAAAAAAAAATAAAGCTTATGGGTATTTAAATATAGTTTAGTATCAAAAGTGATCAGCGACTCTAAAAAGGCCACTTTGCGTTAGTGATAAATTTTCCCAATCAATCTTGAACCTAATGCTTTAGCGATAAAGATGAAAATGAAATTTGACAGATTGTTGTTTAGTTAATATTATGATTTTACTAAAGTGGCCCTTTTAGACTCGCTTAAAATCATGTCGCTCCGCCGCTGACGACTCATTTTGTTTTGACTTGGTACATCGTTACATTGTAAGAAAAAGTTTACACATGAGCTCGATAGATGGCGTTGTACTTTCAACGCTCATTTCTGAATCGCGGTGTTAAGATTCTCCGCGAGTGAATGACTACCCCGGGGTTCCAATCCAACTTTATCGCTTCTCGGCCTTTTGGCTAAGATCAAAGTGTAGTATCTGTTCTTTTCAGCTTAATATCTGAAAGTTCCCTCACTGAGGGACCAGTATATTAAACTGATTTTTGTAAGCTGACGGGATGTTCGGGGCTCGCTCCACTCCCGTCGCGGGTCGGCCCGGCATTGCAGTGCCGCCGGGATCGGCCCATATTAATTGGATCAATGATAACCTGAAACATTACCTTGTGGATAGAGTGACGTATCTTGACTACCAAATTGTTTTGATTCGTCCACTCCCACTGCGCATAAAAAAAATATTTTACGATTTGAAAGTTAAAATGCGAGTTTTCCTTTATTTCCTTTAGATTGCCATGCGTTAATACTTTTTAGAATTTGATTCTTAGTCGGGACACTTTCGGATGGTGTAAACTACACTTGCGAATAAAGGAAAGGGTGTGTGTTTTTTCATTCATCACATTCATGTTACGTTCCTATAAAGTTATAAACTCTCCAAAATTGAAAATATAAAGATCTTCTTTAGTCCGTCTAAAATTAAGTAAGTTAGAAACTGTCAAGTAGACGCTGTTATTAGAAAAATATGTCTTCTGAGTATTGTTTCGAATAAAATGTTGTGCAAAAATAGACGTAGGAAAATACCTTATTCATCAACCTGGCCTTTTAAATTCCCAACTAAATGAGGGTCGGTTTCCTGACAAGTCTGATTCAGCCAAATTCCAGTATTTTTTGCAAATCCATTACCTATCTATCTGACCTCCACAACCCCGGCAGGGTGTTACTACACCAATCGATCGATCGTTGGCCGATGCCATCTATAGACATCGATCGACGTTGATCGATTTGTGTAGTAGCCTTGGCTGATAGAAGAAAGAAGTAGAAACTATCGGTTGACGTCGACTAATTCATTCTACCATCGATTGATGGCATCGATCGGCGATCGATCGAATGGTGCAGTAGAAACTATCGATCGACGTCGACCACCACCACCACCACCACCATACCACAATTGATCCTGGCCTCGATCGACGATCGATCGATTGGTAAAACTGTACTAAAGGGAAACACTGCTTCTTGGCAATGCTAATGTCAGATTTTCTGCCTACTGTCTATCCATAACGACTGCCAAAGATGTATAAACGACAGCCGGGACCAACGGCTTAACTTGCTTTTCGAGGCACGGAGGAATCTTGGTATGTAATAGGCACCCATCCACGATTCGACCTTGGCAAGCGTAGCTTGAAGGCCTTTGCACACGGCGTTTTTATAACGCGCCGACCATGCGCAGATGACGCGCGCTAACACGCTTTAAACGCAATTTAGACGCAGCCAGTACTACTTATTGGTCATAAGTACAGCGCCGAGAGCGCGCGTTCGTAAAACGTGCGTCTTCGTCGCGTTAAAAATGCGCTTTGCCTGATTGCGTTAAAAATACGCCGTGTCTATAGGCTCTTACCTCAAAGTTCGACCCGTCTCACTGTTATTATTAGGTCACTAGACCCACGCAACTTCGTTTGCGTCACATTTTTCATTACTGCTCCGCTCCTATTGGCCTTAGCGTGATGATATAGCCTATAAGCCTTCTTCGATAAATGGGATATCCAACACTGAAATAATTTTTCAAATCGGACCCGTAGTTCCTGAGATTAGCCCGTTCAATTAAACAAACAAACAAACAAACTCTTTAGCTTTATATATTAGTATAGATAGAAATAGGTATTGCGGTTTTGATATCAGGTAATCCTTTTCAGGGCATAGTAAAGAGAGACGAGTTCGTGTTCGAAATCTGTAAAGAGAAGAACATTCCGATAGTAATGCTGACAAGCGGGGGATACTTGACGGAGTCAGCACGGATCATAGCGAACTCCATCATGAACTTACATCGGAAGGGACTCATCTCTGCCAAGTAGGTGAATGAGAAGATCGAGAAATATAGTTCGAACATAAGAACTGAGACGTGTGTATCTGATTATCATCGATAATTAGAATAGGGTATTTTACTGAAAAAAAAAAAAAATTACCGTCAGATAGATTTTGAAATAATATTTGACACGTATTTTTCTTTTTTTACGTAAACAAAAATTGAAGAGGATTCAGCGAGTTGTAGACACGCGTGACGTCATGTGGCTTGGTAAAATTGTACCATCATAGTGACGTCACGCGTGACTTCAACGCGCTGTATCGTCTTTATTTTTTGTTATTGTAATTAATAATCGAAATTAAAGATAATCTAATTAAGATTTTTTTAGTAAAATACCCTATTATTGTAAGTTCATTGTTAAGTATGATGTAACGAGTAGATATAGTAAGCTGCAGGTTAGTGATGATCGGGCCTGCGGACGGCGAGCCGGGCCTGCGGACGGCGAGCTTTGGGTGGCTCGCCGTCCGATCAGAACCAGGCCCGGGTTGGCGGCGCGCTGTGTTCCACGCGCGCCTCAAGGAGCTGTCAGCAAGGAAGACGGGGCCCGCTAGGGCCAGTGCCTGCCGGGGTGCGGAATCCGTTCGAAAGAGACGCCGCGTCCCTGGAACGCAAAGGGCACTGGGAGGAACATGGATGGGTTTTAGTCAGTAAGAGTCTGACACTCCCTTCCGCTCCGCCCAGAGCGGAAGGAGATAGGATGTGATGATTTCCCATCCTAAAAAAAAAAAAAAAAAGGTTAGTGATGATGGCTGGCTGTCCTAGCATAGTACGGACTTTCAGTATAATACAAATCCAGCATTTATACTGATTCTGTACCCAACTGCGTGACGTGACGATAAACAATTGATCGACCGCCGATCGATGCGATCGATCGACGTAGTTCGATGGTGTAGTGTCTGTGGCTGATAGACGGATACCGGGCGATAAAAAATTGATCGAATGGTGTGTTAGTTGTGGCTGATCGACTTATACGGGGCGATAAAAAATTGATCTACCGCCAATCGATGCGATGGATCGACGTTGATCGGTTGATGTATTAGTTGTAGCTGATCGACGGATACCCGGCGATAAACAATTGATCGACCGCCGGTCGATGTGATCGATCGACGTTGATCGATTGGTGTGGTAGCTTTGCGTGATCAAAGAAAGAATAAGAAACTATCGATCGACGTCGACAAATTCATTCTACCATAGATCGATGGCATCAATCGACGATCGATCGATGGCATCAATCGACGATCGATCGATTGATGACACCCTGAATCTTGCGAGTGCCACTAAAGTCATGGCAGTACTCAAAATTCAGTATGGCCACAACGTGGTGCCATCGTTACTATCCTTACTTATATTGTAAATGCAAAACTAACTCTGTCTGTAAGTCTGTCTGCCTGTCGCGCTTTGACGCCAAAACTACTGAATCGATTTAAATGAAAGGAGATGTTCCAAATTGTATGGACCCTGGGCTAGGTCCTTGTACACTATACTTAAAAATAGAGAAATATATTTAAAACAATTCTCAACTGTCCAATTTCTTTAAAATGGCTTTGTTTGCTGGTAAAACAAAAGAAATTACACTTGAAATTGCAACACGCAACAAAAACAAAAATTTATTTTCCGGCAACGAGACGAAAGTGACTGAAGTGACATTGTTATGACAGCTGACAGTTATTTTTCTATGATCTGATACTAAATCGGTGCGACGCCATGTTGAAAATCGATAAAAGTAATTTATATTCATCAATTAACTACCACAACAGTAAACATTTAAAAATGAATTAAATGTATTTTTCCCTGATTCTACGGATTTTTCTCTTTTTAAAGAGGTAATGTACATAGACCTGGCCCATTTTGAAACATCTCCTTTGGTATACAGATAGCCTAGAGCCTAAGGAAAGACATAGGATACTTTTTTCCCGGGAGTATTGTTCCCTAGGGACCACGCGGGCACAGCCGCGGGCAGAAGCTACTATTGTATAAAAGAAAAAAATTACTTGGATCAGCATTTATTTTAGTTAGTCATACATTTGATGCCACCATCTGCATCAGACTGCTGGAAGAGTGACTTGCTTTTAACTTGAAAACGTTTTTCCGGTCGGGTTTTAGAACGCTTTATACGTCAGTGCACTGACGTGCAGCTTACTGTACATTCACGGTATTTTCAGGTTTTTAAAATCATAGAAGTAGACGTGAGTGCCGAGTAGCTCGTAGTACATTTGTCCTATTTTCGTCGCATAGAATTGGAACGAAGTTCCCTAGCGCATGTTACACTCTAGATACTTTGAAAATGAGGGATAGACAAGGAGTTAATGTAAGATTTGAATGTCGTGCCACTTTTTCTCATGTTCTGTTAATTAACCGACTACAAAAAAGGAGGTTAGCAATTCGACTCGTATGTATCGTAATATTGTCAGAATTGCATTTTAAAAAAAACTGTGCAATTACCTTAAAAAACCAATAGTAATAGGGTTCCCTATTACTAAGCTTCCGCTGTCCGTCCGTCCGCCTGCTTGTCAGCGGGCTATATCTCAAGAACCGTAATAGGTAGAGAGCTGAAATTTTCACCGATTGTGTATTTCTATTGCCGCTATAACAAACAAATTATATATTAAGGTATATGGTACGGAACCCTTCGTGTGCGAGTCCGACTCGCACTTGGCCGGTTTTGTATATATTAGTCTATAGCAGCTTTTAAATATGTGGGCAAAAATTTCACAAGTGTATGTAGTATAATGTATGTTTGTATTTACTCTGTGTAATTAGTTCCATTTAGATAAAAGCTAAAACTGCATCATTGCGTTTCGGGAATTCGACATTCTTAACTGGGAATCCAACCCACTCTGGAAAAAGCACACTTGGTAATGTGTAATCCAAATAGTGCTAATGAGGACGAAATTCTAGGAAGTAATGATAATTATTATTATGGATAACTAAAAGAAATACTTAGGTATTTTTAATATTTTTATTTTTCCTAGTTTACATGGGAAGAATATTGTATAATGTGGATAGATGGAAAGGGAGAGGAAGGCCAAATAAAAGTTGGATAGATTGTGTGAGGAGCGATATGAAAGAAAAGGGAGTTAGTGATAGTATGACGGCAGATAGGCCAGAGTGCCGATCGCGTACCGGAAGACGCAACGTTAGCGCGGCCTCCCACGAGGTGGAACGATGACCTGGTGAAGGTCGCGGGTAGCCGATGGATGCGAGACGCACAGGACCGGTCGTTGTGGCGACGCTTGGGGGAGGCTTGTCCAGCAGTGGACGTCTTTTGGCTGATATGAGTATGAGGGCAGAGAGGGAGAAAAAAAAAACGAGTTGCGCCTACTCCAAGTAACATGGGATAAGGGGAGATGATGATGATGACGTGGGAAGAATATTGAATGCTTTTCAAAAAACGACTCGTGCAGTTTTAATGTTTATCGAAATCGGGCCCGATATTCGCGAAATTTTTTCGCTATTCTTTATTGCCACTTTCACACTGTATGCCTTAAAGACTGCCAGGGTTTGCGAATTTGAGCGCGGCCCTGGAACGCAAAGGGCATCAGGAGGAACACGGTCGGGTTTTCAAGTGTCTGACAATCCTTTCTGCTTCGCCCAGAGCGAGGGAAGTCATTTGATGATTTCCCATTCTTAAAAAAATGGCCAAAGGAACTTCGTTTAAACCGTTCCACGACACAATTCGTTGTGTTTTTTTTTTTACTTACACTCCTGATTTCTTTTTAAGTTCACGCCGCCGACGCCGCCGCCGCAGTGCGAATTTTTAGATGACGTCGCCCCTGTCGAATAGAAGCGTCTGATAAAATTGCGCTCGGCGCTCATATCTACAACTTGAAGTTGGCAACTGTTCTTTTTATTAATAAAAATAAAAGTATTTGAAGTTTAATAGAATTTATCCACTTAATGCGAAAGTAACTTGGGTCGGACGCCATCATATCAAGCTACAACCATCTGTCAATTCTCTTTAATAGATTTTCAGCTTTGTCGCCACAGCATTAGGTTCAAGGTTGAGTGGAAAAATTACAGTTTCGGGTACCTTGATGTGCTGGCGTCTGTACCAATGACAAGCTGTATTTGTTTTTCCATGCTTAACTGGCTGAACAAATGGAATGAAATTTGGTTCACGGATAGACTGTAACTTGAGTGAGTAGGATATTAGGGTGTTTTTACCCTGGTAATACGTTCCTGTGGGACAATTTTCGACCTAGGCGAAACCTCGGGAAAATGCTCGTATCCTATAATTCCTTAAATTGATGTAATTTTGAATAGTTCAACAAAAATATTAAATTTGAAAAACATGTAAGTATTAAAATTTTGAAGTTATCTCTTCACACCATGTTAGCAAATCTACTCAAATTGTTATATTTATTGTATAAAAAAGCCTAAGTATATTTGACTGTATAATATATAAAATATATACTATTTTATTACATAGACGTAGAAAATTTAGAATTAAATTCTATAAGGTGGAACATGTGTTAAAAGCCACCTCAATTTCGATCTCACTATAATGTGCCAATTTAAATATAAGCAAATTAAATTTGCGATTTTTAGAGATATTATTTATATTTAATTATTGTAGTAAAGTCTGAGAAAAAATTGTTTACCGCCAATGAAAATTTTGAACTGTTATAACAAAATATATTTATTGGTGGTTTGATGCGTACAATGGAAAATTTAAAAATTATTAAAAAGAGAAGGCTCTATCTGTCTGTTTTTTAATCTCGGACACTAAATGGACAACAGCTAATGTCAAAACTGACTTAAATGCTATTGAAATCTGTCAGTTTGCCATTTGCAACTGTCAATTTGTCTCACAGATAAAAAAAAAACAGGCTATAAAATAAATTGCCCTGTTATTTTGTGACGTACAAGCGATATTCAACCCTAAGACGCCATCTCCACGAGCGAGTGTATCGCCGTAAGTCGACTTTTTTTCACTCGTCGAATTGTCGCAACAATATCGCCGCGAGGAGACACGTTCCTAGAGTTTTTATAGAAATACGTGTCACGACGGTAATATCGCCGCGATTCTCTCGCTCGTGGAGACGCCCCCTTAGCTTATGAACAATTAATTCTGATGAAGAGCAAACTTTTCAAATAATCAGATAGCAATTTCTATAAGTTCTTACAAGTTACCTGACCATATAAACATTGTCTCTAAGGCTGGCTGCAGACGTACGGTTTCCTGATACAGAATTTAGATTCGGAGACCAGAAAAAATTTGAACTAGGCGCCCACGTTTATTTCCCCAATGGGAAAAATGTTTACGTTCCTTTCGAAAACAAGCCGTATGTTCGGGTCAGAAGAACTGAAAATTGAACGTCTCTCAGAATTTCGAATCTAAATACCTAATCGGAAAACCTAATCAGGATAGCGTACGTATGCAGCGCGTAAACGTACTTATCTATTTACGTAATGTGATCCAAAAGATTTTATATTTAAAGTTGTAGCTGAAATTATAATATTTTTCCTTCAACAGTTATTTCATTTTTTCCTAAGTGTACAAAGAGTCAAAAGTTGGGGCTGTTCGGAAATTAAACTGTGTTTAAAAAATTTTACTTTTAGTTGGGGCTGTTCGGAAATCAATCTGAGTGTAAAAAGTTCTTCGTTTAGTCGGGGCTTTTCGGAAATCAAATTGTGTAAAAAGTTTTTCTTTTAGTTGGGGCTGTTCGGAAATCAAACTGTAAAAGTTATTTTAGTTGGCGCTGTTCGGAAATCAATCTGTGTGTAAAAAGTTCTTCGTTTAGTCGGGGCTTTTCGGAAATCAAATTGTGTAAAAAGTTTTTCTTTTAGTTGGGGCTGTTCGGAAATCAAACTGTAAAAGTTATTTTAGTTGGCGCTGTTCAGAAATCAAACTGTAGAAGTTATTTTACTTGGGGCTGTTCGGAAATCAAATTGTAAAAGTTATTTTAGTTGGCGCTGTTCGGAAATCAAACTGTAGAAGTTATTTTACTTGGGGCTGTTCGGAAATCAAACTGTAGAAGTTATTTTACTTGGGGCTGTTCGGAAATCAAACTGTAGAAGTTATTTTACTTGGGGCTGTTCGGAAATCAAATTGTAAAAGTTATTTTAGTTGGCGCTGTTCGGAAATCAAACTGTAGAAGTTATTTTACTTGGGGCTGTTCGGAAATCAAACTGTAGAAGTTATTTTACTTGGGGCTGTTCGGAAATCAAACTGTAGAAGTTATTTTACTTGGGGCTGTTCGGAAATCAAACTGTAGAAGTTATTTTACTTGGGGCTGTTCGGAAATCAAATTGTAAAAGTTACTTTAGTTGGCGCTGTTCGGAAATCAAACTGTAGAAGTTATTTTACTTGGGGCTGTTCGGAAATCAAATTGTAAAAGTTATTTTAGTTGGCGCTGTTCGGAAATCAATCTGTGTGTAAAAAGTTCTTCGTTTAGTCGGGGCTTTTCGGAAATCAAATTGTGTAAAAAGTTTTTCTTTTAGTTGGGGCTGTTCGGAAATCAAACTTTAAAAGTTATTTTAGTTGGCGCTGTTCAGAAATCAAACTGTAGAAGTTATTTTACTTGGGGCTGTTCGGAAATCAAATTGTAAAAGTTATTTTAGTTGGCGCTGTTCGGAAATCAAACTGTAGAAGTTATTTTACTTGGGGCTGTTCGGAAATCAAACTGTAGAAGTTATTTTACTTGGGGCTGTTCGGAAATCAAACTGTAGAAGTTATTTTACTTGGGGCTGTTCGGAAATCAAACTGTAAAAGTTATTTTAGTTGGCGCTGTTCGGAAATCAAACTGTAGAAGTTATTTTACTTGGGGCTGTTCGGAAATCAAACTGTAGAAGTTATTTTACTTGGGGCTGTTCGGTAATCAAACTGTAGAAGTTATTTTACTTGGGGCTGTTCGGAAATCAAATTGTAAAAGTTACTTTAGTTGGCGCTGTTCGGAAATCAAACTGTAGAAGTTATTTTACTTGGGGCTGTTCGGAAATCAAACTGTAGAAGTTATTTTACTTGGGGCTGTTCGGAAATCAAACTGTAGAAGTTATTTTACTTGGGGCTGTTCGGAAATCAAACTGTAGAAGTTATTTTACTTGGGGCTGTTCGGAAATCAAATTGTAAAAGTTACTTTAGTTGGCGCTGTTCGGAAATCAAACTGTAGAAGTTATTTTACTTGGGGCTGTTCGGAAATCAAATTGTAAAAGTTATTTTAGTTGGTGCTGTTCGGAAATCAATCTGTGTGTAAAAAGTTCTTCGTTTAGTCGGGGCTTTTCGGAAATCAAATTGTGTAAAAAGTTTTTCTTTTAGTTGGGGCTGTTCGGAAATCAAACTTTAAAAGTTATTTTAGTTGGCGCTGTTCAGAAATCAAACTGTAGAAGTTATTTTACTTGGGGCTGTTCGGAAATCAAATTGTAAAAGTTATTTTAGTTGGCGCTGTTCGGAAATCAAACTGTAGAAGTTATTTTACTTGGGGCTGTTCGGAAATCAAATTGTAAAAGTTATTTTAGTTGGCGCTGTTCGGAAATCAAACTGTAGAAGTTATTTTACTTGGGGCTGTTCGGAAATCAAACTGTAGAAGTTATTTTACTTGGGGCTGTTCGGAAATCAAACTGTAGAAGTTATTTTACTTGGGGCTGTTCGGAAATCAAACTGTAGAAGTTATTTTACTTGGGGCTGTTCGGAAATCAAATTGTAAAAGTTACTTTAGTTGGCGCTGTTCGGAAATCAAACTGTAGAAGTTATTTTACTTGGGGCTGTTCGGAAATCAAATTGTAAAAGTTATTTTAGTTGGCGCTGTTCGGAAATCAATCTGTGTGTAAAAAGTTCTTCGTTTAGTCGGGGCTTTTCGGAAATCAAATTGTGTAAAAAGTTTTTCTTTTAGTTGGGGCTGTTCGGAAATCAAACTTTAAAAGTTATTTTAGTTGGCGCTGTTCAGAAATCAAACTGTAGAAGTTATTTTACTTGGGGCTGTTCGGAAATCAAATTGTAAAAGTTATTTTAGTTGGCGCTGTTCGGAAATCAAACTGTAGAAGTTATTTTACTTGGGGCTGTTCGGAAATCAAACTGTAGAAGTTATTTTACTTGGGGCTGTTCGGAAATCAAACTGTAGAAGTTATTTTACTTGGGGCTGTTCGGAAATCAAATTGTAAAAGTTATTTTAGTTGGCGCTGTTCGGAAATCAAACTGTAGAAGTTATTTTACTTGGGGCTGTTCGGAAATCAAACTGTAGAAGTTATTTTACTTGGGGCTGTTCGGAAATCAAACTGTAGAAGTTATTTTACTTGGGGCTGTTCGGAAATCAAATTGTAAAAGTTACTTTAGTTGGCGCTGTTCGGAAATCAAACTGTAGAAGTTATTTTACTTGGGGCTGTTCGGAAATCAAATTGTAAAAGTTATTTTAGTTGGCGCTGTTCGGAAATCAATCTGTGTGTAAAAAGTTCTTCGTTTAGTCGGGGCTTTTCGGAAATCAAATTGTGTAAAAAGTTTTTCTTTTAGTTGGGGCTGTTCGGAAATCAAACTTTAAAAGTTATTTTAGTTGGCGCTGTTCAGAAATCAAACTGTAGAAGTTATTTTACTTGGGGCTGTTCGGAAATCAAATTGTAAAAGTTATTTTAGTTGGCGCTGTTCGGAAATCAAACTGTAGAAGTTATTTTACTTGGGGCTGTTCGGAAATCAAACTGTAGAAGTTATTTTACTTGGGGCTGTTCGGAAATCAAACTGTAGAAGTTATTTTACTTGGGGCTGTTCGGAAATCAAATTGTAAAAGTTATTTTAGTTGGCGCTGTTCGGAAATCAAACTGTAGAAGTTATTTTACTTGGGGCTGTTCGGAAATCAAACTGTAGAAGTTATTTTACTTGGGGCTGTTCGGAAATCAAACTGTAGAAGTTATTTTACTTGGGGCTGTTCGGAAATCAAATTGTAAAAGTTATTTTAGTTGGCGCTGTTCGGAAATCAAATTGTAAAAGTTATTTTAGTTGGCGCTGTTCGGAAATCAAACTGTAGAAGTTATTTTACTTGGGGCTGTTCGGAAATCAAACTGTAGAAGTTATTTTACTTGGGGCTGTTCGGAAATCAAACTGTAGAAGTTATTTTACTTGGGGCTGTTCGGAAATCAAATTGTAAAAGTTATTTTAGTTGGCGCTGTTCGGAAATCAAACTGTAGAAGTTATTTTACTTGGGGCTGTTCGGAAATCAAATTGTAAAAGTTATTTTAGTTGGCGCTGTTCGGAAATCAATCTGTGTGTAAAAAGTTCTTCGTTTAGTCGGGGCTTTTCGGAAATCAAATTGTGTAAAAAGTTTTTCTTTTAGTTGGGGCTGTTCGGAAATCAAACTTTAAAAGTTATTTTAGTTGGCGCTGTTCAGAAATCAAACTGTAGAAGTTATTTTTCTTGGGGCTGTTCGGAAATCAAATTGTAAAAGTTATTTTAGTTGGCGCTGTTCGGAAATCAAACTGTAGAAGTTATTTTACTTGGGGCTGTTCGGAAATCAAATTGTAAAAGTTATTTTAGTTGGCGCTGTTCGGAAATCAATCTGTGTGTAAAAAGTTCTTCGTTTAGTCGGGGCTTTTCGGAAATCAAATTGTGTAAAAAGTTTTTCTTTTAGTTGGGGCTGTTCGGAAATCAAACTTTAAAAGTTATTTTAGTTGGCGCTGTTCAGAAATCAAACTGTAGAAGTTATTTTACTTGGGGCTGTTCGGAAATCAAATTGTAAAAGTTATTTTAGTTGGCGCTGTTCGGAAATCAAACTGTAGAAGTTATTTTACTTGGGGCTGTTCGGAAATCAAATTGTAAAAGTTATTTTAGTTGGCGCTGTTCGGAAATCAAACTGTAGAAGTTATTTTACTTGGGGCTGTTCGGAAATCAAATTGTAAAAGTTATTTTAGTTGGCGCTGTTCCGAAATCAATCTGTGTGTAAAAAGTTCTTCGTTTAGTCGGGGCTTTTCGGAAATCAAATTGTGTAAAAAGTTTTTCTTTTAGTTGGGGCTGTTCGGAAATCAAACTTTAAAAGTTATTTTAGTTGGCGCTGTTCAGAAATCAAACTGTAGAAGTTATTTTACTTGGGGCTGTTCGGAAATCAAATTGTAAAAGTTATTTTAGTTGGCGCTGTTCGGAAATCAAACTGTAGAAGTTATTTTACTTGGGGCTGTTCGGAAATCAAACTGTAGAAGTTATTTTACTTGGGGCTGTTCGGAAATCAAACTGTAGAAGTTATTTTACTTGGGGCTGTTCGGAAATCAAATTGTAAAAGTTATTTTAGTTGGCGCTGTTCGGAAATCAATCTGTGTGTAAAAAGTTCTTCGTTTAGTCGGGGCTTTTCGGAAATCAAATTGTGTAAAAAGTTTTTCTTTTAGTTGGGGCTGTTCGGAAATCAAACTGTAGAAGTTATTTTACTTGGGGCTGTTCGGAAATCAAACTGTAGAAGTTATTTTACTTGGGGCTGTTCGGAAATCAAACTGTAGAAGTTATTTTACTTGGGGCTGTTCGGAAATCAAACTGTAGAAGTTATTTTACTTGGGGCTGTTCGGAAATCAAATTGTAAAAGTTATTTTAGTTGGCGCTGTTCGGAAATCAAACTGTAGAAGTTATTTTACTTGGGGCTGTTCGGAAATCAAACTGTAGAAGTTATTTTACTTGGGGCTGTTCGGAAATCAAATTGTAAAAGTTACTTTAGTTGGCGCTGTTCGGAAATCAATCTGTGTGTAAAAAGTTCTTCGTTTAGTTGGGGCTGTTCGGAAATCAAATTGTGTAAAAAATTTTTCTTTTAGTTGGGGCTGTTCGGAAATCAAACTGTAAAAGTTACTTTAGTTGGCGCTGTTCGGAAATCAATCTGTGTGTAAAAAGTTTTTCGTTTAGTTGGGGCTGTTCGGAAATCAAATTGTGTAAAAAGTTCTTCGTTTAGTTGGAGCTGTTCGGAACTCAAATAGTTGGGGCTGTTCGGAAATCAAACTGTAAAAGTTATTTTAGTTGGCGCTGTTCGGAAATCAAACTGTAAAAGTTATTTTAGTTGGCGCTGTTCGGAAATCAAACTGTAAAAGTTATTTTAGTTGGCGCTGTTCGGAAATCAAACTGTAGAAGTTATTTTACTTGGGGCTGTTCGGAAATCAAATTGTAAAAGTTACTTTAGTTGGCGCTGTTCGGAAATCAATCTGTGTGTAAAAAGTTCTTCGTTTAGTTGGGGCTGTTCGGAAATCAAATTGTGTAAAAAATTTTTCTTTTAGTTGGGGCTGTTCGGAAATCAAACTGTAAAAGTTACTTTAGTTGGCGCTGTTCGGAAATCAATCTGTGTGTAAAAAGTTTTTCGTTTAGTTGGGGCTGTTCGGAAATCAAATTGTGTAAAAAGTTCTTCGTTTAGTTGGAGCTGTTCGGAACTCAAATAGTTGGGGCTGTTCGGAAATCAAACTGTAAAAGTTATTTTAGTTGGCGCTGTTCGGAAATCAAACTGTAAAAGTTATTTTAGTTGGCGCTGTTCGGAAATCAAACTGTAAAAGTTATTTTAGTTGGCGCTGTTCGGAAATCAATCTGTGAGTAAAAAGTTCTTCTTTTAAGTGGGGCTGTTCGGATATCAAATTGTGTAAAAAGTTCTTCTTTTAGTTGGAGCTGTTCGGAAATCAAACTATAAATTAATATTGACAAATATTTTAATTAATAACATAATAAGGAATCAATAAATATACATTTACACACGTATTTTGCAAAACAATTTGAAAAAAAGACTGCTAATATCATTGCGCACGTATTTATTTTAAGCAGTGCAAAGACTATTTTTTGTGTCCTATTTTATATTTCTAGCAAAAACGTGCTTTATACATACATACGTCTACGGATATTAAAAAAAACTTGAATGGCAGAATATTACAAAAACTATCCGTAGGACTACGGTCAATTCAGTTATGTTACTTCTGATTTGGCTTCCTTGTCCAAATCAAAGTGATCCTTATCATGTTGCAATAAGGTGCTATTGGTTGTTGCTTAGGGCTGCCTTTACTAGTAAAATAACTGAAAGGACTGTAATTTTTGTGGACTTGTCAAGGGAATTTCGAGCATAGCCAAGTTGTAGCAGGTTCGACCATTTTGCATTCTCATCGTCATTCAGGATTATTTTTGACAATACGAGACGCACGTTTATTTTGACCAGCTACAGCAGTTTTCCTTTCCGGATAGTTCACAAGTTTGTCCCATTTTTTCGGGCAACTATTTCAAATATTTATTTTTCTAAGATCCTTACTAGAACTTAAAACAAAATACCAAACTGTCGACCCATCCCAATTGACGCGCTTACCAATGAACAGCATCTCATTTTCATATCGATTTGTGCAAGTCCACAAAATACTTGTCAGTGAAATGATCAGTATACCTACTGAGATAGATTATCGAGAGAAAAACTACAAAATATTAAAATTAATATTTCAGCCCAGACTACACCAAACTATGCGTGATTTCGTCCATTCGAACATAACGATAGTCCTCCTGACTGATTTCAGCCATGGCGGGAAAGCTCAACGGAGACTAGCCATCGACGCGAGAGGTAAGAGCGCACAAGTAAACGCAAACACAGAAGCGTCTCAACATACAAGGCTCGTCGCGTACTTCTCGGCACAGCTTTGGTGAATAAACTGTAGCTGAAAAATCACCTCTTCTCGTCTCCTCTTTGCACGTCTCCTTACATCACCGGTTAGGTGGAGCCTGGGCCTTAAGCTCATATTTACCACAATAGGATCTGGTGCGCTATGATGATGACCCTACATAAATATAGCCTGAAATACCAAGATTTATCCAACCTAAACTAAGGACTAAAATCCTGAAAACTATCTGGTGGGGTTCATCTGTACCCCACTTTATCATTTGGAGTACACCGGTACCCCACTTTATCATTTGGGGTACACCCGTACCCCACTATCATTTGGGGTACACCCGTAACCCACTTTATCATTTGGGGTACACCCGTACCCCAGTTTATCTGGTGGGGTACACTTATACCCCATTTATCTCGTGGGATACACCCGTACCCCAGTTTATCTGGTGGGGTACACCCGTACCCCAGGATATCTGGTGGGGTACACTCGTACCCCAGGATATCTGGTGGGGTACACCCGTACCCCAGTTTATCTGGTGGGGTACACCCGTACCCCAGTTTATCTGGTGGTAGTATTGAACTGAGAGTAGTAGTCGTCGGTTGGTGTATTGTTGTACACCACCTCTCTGAAGTATTTCTCTTTCTCCTTCTGCTGTAAGGCCATGAGCTGGTTTTCTTCCATCAGCTGGCGAGCGATTTCTCTGTTGACAGAAGAAAGGTTTTGGTTACATTTTGGAATACCCAAGCAAGCATGGTGATCAATGGAATCTTAATTCTTTATTGTATACCAAGACAACTTATTGTAGAGTGATAGTAAAGTGCATGTACAAAAGCGAGCTTGGATTGGATCGCTTTTTCTTCTCCCGTACAGAAAAGGCTAAAGACAAAGGCCTCCCTTTGTCTAACAGTGCGAAAGTCCCACAGAGGTAAATTTACACATTGAAATGCAATGTGTACCAAGTAATAGGTACTCTTTAATTTATTTTCGCTTTTGCCTACAGCTGTCAGTTCCTAGATCATTTTCACAAGCCAAAATATTGACTGAAATTGCACAAGAGTAGATCTAATACAGCGAGGCAATGTTTGTTAGTATCACAATAATCCGCCGGAGCCACTGTGGGCCTTAAAGTTAGGTTTTGTATGAACCTTCTCTTCCTATTGTCAGCGATGTCCTGTCGCGCCACTTCACGTTGAATGGACTTCGCTAAGGCTTGCCATTCAGCATCCATTTTCTCCAAAGCCTCACGTTTCGCCTAAAAAAAAATACCAAAATTAATTTTGTCGCTTAGCAGACGTAGGTTTGTACCATAAATCAATTAGTGCACTTATTACACTCAGGTCGTTTACGAATAAAACCTTGCATGATAATTTCGAAATTTCTAAAAACAGCATCTGTGGTTGTACTGCTTAAAAACACAGACCCCAGCTAAATTGGTCCGCCACAAGTAGGGTAGCCATCTCCAAGGTTCACTCAATAGGACAACAAGCCCGAAAACCTCTTATTATAAGAGCTTACATAACATCCTCTAAACTAGGACAATTCCGAGGAATCTCGAACGAAAGGCAACTTTAGCAACAGTCAAAACTTTAGTAATTAATTACTTATATATTCTTTTTGATGTAAGATCTTAATCGTTCTCTTTATTAATTTATTTTTCATTATTTGGTCATTGACAACCATAGTTTTGTGTAAAGTAGAAGCATATTTTTCAAATTTTGTAAATGTGAGTACCATGAAACCATTTACATTTTATGTGAGTAGTTATAGTTTTACTTGTTGGACATGAACGAGCATGGTGGTTGAGAGCATGTCATGCTCACTCAAATGTCTCGCTGATGGCGGCGCGTGGGTTTGATCATTCGGTTCCCTTCGAAATGGTTGAGCTGAAGGGTGCCGATACACGCGTCATGTTCGTGAACAGGCGCCGTCGGTTGAGACTGGTCATCTCTTAACTGCCATTGGCTTATTTTAATCTTTATATTTAAAATTCTTATAATAAGCCCTTTTTTTTCCTTTGCATTGTCCTCACATGCAGAAGCAACAAGTATATGTAACTTGAAATTTTGTAAAACCAGAACATGATTTAAAAGAGTGTCCGTGGAGTTTCTTGCACGTTCTTCTCCATAGAGATCTACGCTTTGGAACGTGCAAATAGCTTCCATGTTTTTGACTGACCGACCTTGACGTTTCAAAAGTGCCTGTGAATGGTTTATTTGAAATAAAATGCTTTGAATTTGAATTTGAATTTTGTCATAGCTTAAACTTAAACTCGTCCATCGTGCAGCTTGTGTTACTTGGCCAGGAGCATATAATAATATCAGCAAGTTTCTACCAATATTAATTGAACTTAAATTGAGCTATAACCCTACTTCTCTTTATTACACATACTTATGTAAACCTTGGGTTTTATAAAACGTCAGAAGCTAAGATTCACAGTTCCAATAATGCATGAGTTTTTTTTTTTTTTTTTCAAAATGAGCTCTAGTAAACAATCATGAAATTTTTTTTTAAATACCTTCATCAGCGACGAAGTTATAAAGCTTCAAAGATTACAATTAGAAGGAGAACTCCGATGTAAACTTTGACGTCATCGTCTATGACGCCTATACAGCTGCCATAGATAACAGCGTTTTCGCGAGAGGGACAGATATATTTGTTTAATATAATTATATCTCCTTCGTTTATCGAGTAATTATAATTCTATTTTCATTGTTAGTATTATATTTATTTTTTATTTTTAGACAAACTGTATAGATGATAAATATGTTTTCATGCATATTCCCTACTAGTTAACCCACGCAACTTCGTCTGCGTCACAATTTTCATTACTGCTCCGCTCCTATTGGTCTTAGCGTGATGATATATAGCCTTCCTCGATAAATGGTCTATCAAACACTGAAGGAAATTTTCAAAACGAACCAGTAGTTCCTGAGATTAGCGCGTTCAAGTAAACAAACAAACAAACAAACTCTTCAGCTTTATATATTAGTATACTAGTTAACCCACGCAACTTAGTCTGCGTCACAATTTTCATTACTGCTCCGCTCCTATTGGTCTTAGCGTGATGATATATAGCCTATAGCCTTCCTCGATAAATGGGCTATCAAAAACTGAAATAAATTTTCAAATCGAACCAGCAGTTCCTGAGATTAGCGCGTTCAAGTAAACAAACAAACTCTTCAGCTTTATATATTAGTATAGATTGGTCGTGATAGTGTTCTAACGAGAAGACTGGCAAGAAATTCCACGGTTGCTCGCTGTAAAATGTGATCCATAGACATACCTTAGCAGCAGCCATTTGTTCCTTCTGCGCGGCGTAGAACTTCTTCTGCTCTTCTTGATTCATACCCTTGTACATGAAGCCGATCGCTCTGGAATTGTATCAGATGAGAAATAGATTTTATAAAAACGATAATATTAAAGATCTCTAATGAAACAATTCTGGTCCAGCCTCTAAGAAGAGTGTCTGGAAGGATATGGGGCCTTTGTGCAGCATTGGGAAACAATAAGACTTACAGAGGTGACAGGCCCACAGAGCTCCAGTGAGCATATATAACGTAAATTTGAACATTTCTGTTGTATTACTCGGTTCTTTTCGGAATCAAAACTTTTAAAACCCTGTTCTGAATAAGAGCCTTTTTCCAGGTTGTTAATTTAATTTGTGCTGTTGCAATCTTAAGCAGTGTCGATTCCCATACAAGTTATGCTATAAAACTATTGCCATAGAAGGCGGATCGCAAGTTTTTCAGGCGCCGCGAATTGGCCCGCCAATAACGACGCGAACTAGCTACGCAGTCGGCAATCTTCTGGGGCAGTTGCGGTTGTGTATGCGAGACATAAAAAATGCCATGTTTCTTGTATGGTGAACGCGTCTATGCTAAGCCTTTGGGCAGCCCTTTACTATTTAATGCTTACTATCATCACTATTCCTTACTCATCATGTGCCTAGCCTTTTTCCCAACTATATTGGGGTTGGCTTCCAGTCAAGCCGGATTCAGCTGAATACCAGTGTTTTACGTGGAGCGGCTGCCTACCAGACCTCTATAACCCATTAACTGGTTAAAACGAGACTTCACGGCAAGACTGGAGTCAGATTAACTGGCTTCTGACTATCCGTAACGACTGCCAAAGATCTACACATGACAGCCGGGATCAACAGCTTAACGTGCTTTCCGAGGCACGGAGGAAACTCGTTATGTTAAGACGGTCACCCATCCACAGACCAACCTTGGCAAGCGTTGCTTAACCTTAAGATCGACCCGTGCGGCTGTTATTATTTAGCCACGAGCTCCTCCACTATTTAATCCTTACTATTACTTACTAATATTATAAATACGAAAGTAAGTCACTCTGTCTGTCTGTCGCGCTTTCACGCCAAAACTTCTGAACCGATTTAAATTAAATTTAGCATAGAGATAGTCTAGAGCCTGAAAAGGGCCACTTTTTATCCCGGGAGTATCCACGCGGACGAAGCCGCTGGCAGAAGCTAGTCTATGTATAAAACCTACAAGATCTGACCTGTTCTTTCCGAGCGAGCTCTTGGCGACGTCAGGGTTCTCAGTGAGCATGTCTGACGTCAGATTGTTGTACATCTCCGCCGTGTTGTCGGCTTCCTCCTGCTCCTTGAGGATTTGTTCGAGCTGCTTCTTTTCTGCGGCCTGGTTACAAATATGTATTTTATATCATTCACAATTATGAAAATAGTATCTAATTGAAATAATTATGTACGAAACGAGTATTGTAGCTATGGTAAATTTTACGTTACGTCAGGTACTATAATATGTTAAAAATATTCGTGCTAGGCCCTCAGGTGGCTAAGTTTCTGGGAGTTCATATCATCATCATCATCTGCTTAGCCTTTTCCCAACTATATTGGGGTCGGCTTCCAGTCAAACCGGATTCAGCTGAATACCAGTATTTTACGTGAAGCGGCTGCCTACCAGACCTCCACAACCCATTAAATGGGTAACACGGTACATCTTGGCAAGACTGGAGTCAGATTTACTGGCTTATGACAATCCGTAACGACTGCCAAAGTTCTACAAATGACAGCCGGGACCAACAGCTTAACGTGCTTTCCGAGTCACGGAGGAAACTCGGTATGTTAAGATGGTCACCCATCCACAGACCAACCTTGGCAAGCGTTGCTTAACCTTGAAGATCGATCTGTGCGGCTGTTATTCTTTAGCCACGAGCTCCTCGTACTCGTTAGGTACTATAATATGTCAAAAATATTCGTGCTAAGTCCTCAGGTGGTTAAGTTTCTGGGAGTTCATATCGACAGCCAGTTAAAGTGGAAACAAGAGCTAGCATACCTGGAGAAAGCAATCAGCTCTGCCTGTTACGTGCTAAGGAGTCTAAGAAACGAGGTAACCGTAAAACTCGTCTATTAATGCGTAAAAAATTGTCTTTTACGCATTAATAGACTCAAAACTGAGATACAGCATACTTTTCTGGGGAAGAAGCTATGATTACAATACCCAAAACAGCAGTCAGAACCATAGCTAGAATTCAAAAGCAAGAATCATGCAAGCATCATTTTAATGATATAAATTGATAGTCCTAAGCTTGTACAACACAAAAACATGTATGGCAAGTATAGCTGTCGTCATAAGTAGTATCTCTATTACGAGAAAAGGTAAGATTTGCAAAAACCCAAGGCGTCAACTGCTGGACATAGGCCTCCTCCAAGTATTGCCACATGAACCGATCTGTACTTCGTCCATCCAGTGGATTCACGCGGCCTTCACCAGCCTTCCTATTCAGTAAACATCTGACCGTGAACGCTTAGGTGAAGTCTGGTGGAGTGGAGCTGGAAATTAAGCGTTATTTCACCTTGACCTTAAGGATTGACCACTCATTTCTTTTTCACTTTACCTAAGTTTTTACGATGAGATTTCAGAATAGCAGGTCATCTCATCGGCCCACCTTCTGGAAGGCCTTCCAAGCCTCCGAGGACGGTCGCCGCTCTAGAACCTTTGAATCCCATGGAATATCTGTCAATGTAAGGACTTACCAGAGCTTCGTTATATTTGAGGTTTGCCTGCCCTAGTCGGTAGCGACATTCCCGCTCCAACTTGTCGAGCTCACCTGCGCGTTCGTCGCGAGCTTTGATCGCCATCTTTAAATAAAAACATCCTTGTTATAAGGAGGGTTTATTGGGAAACTATCTAAGAATCCCAGGACAGGACCTATATGGGATTGTTGTCAAGACTGAGGACAGCGAAATTTTTTATTTCGCGAGTACCTACGTGTACTATGAAACGATTTGCGAAGGTTCGTTAGCATAAATCAGCCTTGAATGTTCCTTCTGCTGAGACACAGGCCTCCTCTCTGGGAGTCCTTGTCTACTCAGTGAGACAGCGGCTTGGGGTGGGCCTATTCTATACCCACCTACTTGGAGCGATACGCTGACGGTGGTAAAGCTTATTGTGACTTTGGAGTACAGAGAGTGTGTCTCTCGAGATGAGGGTAGTATGATAGGTCATCATCTGCCTAGCCTTTTCCCAACTATATTGGGGTCGGCTTCCAGACAAGCCGGATTTAGCTGAATACCAATATTTTACGAGGAGCGGCTGCCTACCAGATCTCCACAACCCATTAACTGGGTAACACGGTACTTCACGGCAAGACTGGAGTCAGATTTACTGGCTTCTGACTATCCGTAACGACTGCCAAAGATCTACAAATGACAGCCGGGACCAACGGCTTAACGTGCTTTCCGAGGCACGGAGGAAACTCGGTATGTTAAGATGGTCACCCATCCACAGACCAGCCTTGGGAAGCGTTGCTTAACCTTGAAGATCGACCCGTGCGGCGGTTATTATTTAGCCACGAGCTCCTCCGGGGGTAGTACACTAGGTACTCGTAGCTAGTAGTATAATAAATGAGATTAACCGCGTTATGAGATCTTTATGTACTGCCATATACATTCAGTCAAAAAAGTATCGGGAATGGATGATTTGTTTATGGTTCCAAATTCAAATTTTTGTTTTTTTGTAGTTGTTAGATTGGCACAACTTTTTTCCATTTTGGCGCGGAGTTTGAGTTGCATCTGTTATTTATATTAAATACAGTGCTGGTTATAGTAATATCATATATAGTGTGTATTGCGAATTTCATAATGGACAAAAATATCGAACAAAGAGTTTGTCTTAAATTTTGCATCGCCAATGGAATTTCGTGTTCGGAGTCACTGAAAATGTTACAGAAGGCTTACGGTGAATCGACTTGTCAAAAACTCGTGCTTATGAGTGGTTCAAAGCGTTCAAAAGCGGTCGAGATGTGATGGAAGATTTGCCTCGCTCTGGTAGGCCGTCAACGTCTGCAACTGAAGTTAACATCGCAAAAGTGAAGGAAATAGTGACTGAAAATCCCCATTCAACTCTGAGAGAGATAGCCGCCGAACTTTCTGTATCTCACGAGTCGATCCGTACCATTTTAACTAATCATTTGAGTATGAAACATGTTGCTGCTCGGCTAGTCCCAAAAGATCTGAATTTTCTCCAAAAACTCAATCGAATGAAAGTCGCTGAGGACATGCTAGAACGAGTCAGTTCGGACCCAACATTCATGAAACGCATTGTTACTGGTGACGAGACGTGGGTTTACGAGTTTGACATGCAAACTAGTCAACAAGCTTCGGAGTGGCGCCTTCCAACTGAACCGAAACCGAAAAAACCACGCCAAAGTCGATCAAAAGTCAAAGTCATGTTGACTGTTTTCTTTGACTATCGCGGTGTTGTGCACTCTGAATTCTTACCGGAAGGTCTAACGGTAAATAAAGAATATTATTTGAGCGTTATGCGGCGTTTAAGAGAGCAAATTCGACGAAAAAGGCCAGATTTGTGGAAAGAAAATTCTTGGATTTTGCACCACGACAATGCGCCTTCGCACAAGGCTATCATTGTGAACGAATTTTTAACCAAACACTCAACAAATACCATCTAGCAACCACCATATTCACCAGATATGGCTCCTGCTGACTTTTTTCTTTTTCCTAAACTCAAATTACCACTTCGTGGCACCCGTTTTCAATCGATAGAAGACATAAAGGAGAATTCGCGGCGAGAACTGAACTCAATTCCGGAAGCAGCGTTCAAAAAATGTTTTGATGAATGGATTATTCGTTGGCGCAAGTGTATCATTTCTAAAGGAGCATACTTTGAAGGTGATAAAATAAATTTGGATGAATAACAGACATTTTGGGTATTATTGATCTTTTCCCGGTACTTTCTTGACAGAGTAGTACATCTTGTTCTCGTACATTTCCACTGCTAACTATAAGTTCTTTCTCTTAATGTAATTTCGTCTAAGTTAACAAATGTGTTGATGGAGAGTTAGTTGCGGCGTTTCTTCTTCCCAGATTTCCAATTAGAAAACTGGATTATCTTATTTAGTAGGTACGCGCTGATCCTCAGCCTTATTTGGATAAACGGTTTTTTGTTTTTAAGGAATAAAGAATCTTTAAGAACGTACCATGTAGGCAGCTTCAGCTTTCTTTCTCTCTTCTTGGGCCGCCTGTCTCTCCTGTACCTGCTGTTCAAGCCAGGAGTTCTTCTGCGCAGCCATAATCTTCTTGCGTTCTTCAAACGCCATGTCTTCGCCTTCGAACCTGTTCACGTGATATCATTTCGTTTTTGTGTAGCTGATTAGGTGCTCATCGTCAGGGTCTCAAAAGTAGGTATTTATTCTAACAGGGAATGTAATGAACCTAAAATTTTGAAACATAGGGGTTTAACTATAGGATTACAGGAAAACCTATAAGAAGTTTATGATTTTAACATGTTGATGTTTAAAAAATATGATTCGTTCGGAACCTTTTGCACGGGAGTCCGACTCGCACTAGGCCGTAAGACTTCTTAAGATTGGCTCGCGTTTGACCACAATCTAACCTGATGACGTAGTCGAAGATGGAATACACTTGCCTAGAAGTAACCTATTCTCTTTTGACTTACCTATAGGTACTGCTAGGTTGTAGCTGTGAGGAATCCTGCAGTGTCCGGCAGGATTGTCAAGAAGCTAGGCAGATTGAGTCAAATATGTTGCTTACTTCTGCGCGCTGGACATGCCGACCGGGTTGTCATCGCCGGCTCTGGGAGGAAGCTGCTTCTTCAGTACCTCGGGATCGTTCAGGTCGAACTCGCGCCGGTCCTCATAGCGCTGGTACTTCTGCCGGAACGAGTCAATCTCCCCGCCGATGCGCCGACGCTCCTGCCATAGCATAGGTAATTTGAAGATATACTATTTATATGTCACTGGATAATTCGAAACGACATAAGATTACAAAATATCTTGAGAAATTGTAAACTTTCGATAAATTTGTTTTTTTGTTTTAAAAAAACGTTGCCCCACACTAGGAATTTCTCCTGTATCGTGGGTGCGTTTACAGACATAATCACACATACACAAACAGCCAGACCCGGAACAACTATCTGTAGGCCATACAAATATTTGTTCCGCGCGGGAATCGAACCCGCGACACGCAGCGCAGCAGTCAATTGTTCAACCACTGCGCCAACCGTGTCGTCAAATTGACATTATTCAAATGCGAACATTTATTCTACATTTATACGAATCCAAATTTTGTATTCTATAAGATCGCCATGCCATTCCAAGAAATTACGGACTGATAATGGCTTTGTCACCGGATAATTGCAGATGCCGCGTAAGATTGAAATAATTCTCTATAAAGAGACAAAAACTTTTTTGCTAGGCTAGACAAACCCCTAAGGCAAGCATCGCCTCAACGACATCACCGTATTCCTGTGATCTTCACCAGACCGACTTGTTGGAGGCCAACCGACGCGTCGGTGCGCTTTCCTGCTAGTCTATTCTGTAAGTAACCATTTCGATATCGAGCTTCACCTGAATGAAAAACCTCACAAAGTAAGCTTCATTGCACACAACATAAAGGTCTTACGTTTGACGTAATTTGATACTCACCTCAGATTCCGCTGTCAAGACTAGGGGTACTGATTTCCTAGGGGCCTCCGAATGGCTACATAGCAGTTGACCTCATGCAAGTAGGTATGTTATTACTTACTTCTTTCTCCCTCGCTTCGAGCACGACAGCTAGGTTGCTGTCTTTTATCATCTGCGCAGCGAACGCGAGGTCCTTTCGCTCCTGCTCGGATCGCTCCGCTCGCTTTTCAGCCACCTGGCGCTCCAAGAATGGGAGGTCAACCTAAAAATAGAATATGAACTTAATATAAGGTTCATCAGAATCAACTGCAGCCCGTTTTTGCTCATGCGTCTGCGCTGCATGGTATATTCAAGAATGTATACGCTCAGAGTCGGATTAAATGTTGCCAGCGTCCTAGGCAAACCTCATTGGCACCCCGCCCCTAAGGTAAAGCACGAGCAGGCGCGGATTCAAAATTGCGCTCAGGGAGGTGGGGGAAAATTTGTCTACATGTGGAGAACGGGAAGTTATTGAAAAAAAATAATCCGCATTTTTTTCACGAAAAAATACTAATAGAATGACACTTTGCCCAACCCGGGAATCGAATCCAGGACCCCACGCTTAGCACCTGAGGTTTGTGACCACAAGACCGACGAGTCAGTCATAAGCAAGAGAGAGCTATGGTGAATCTCGTAAAACCGTTGGCAGAAATTTGGTTTTTGGGACCGGGCTATGTAGGAGTAATCAAGTAGTAATAGTATTTCGGAATCTTAATACCTACATATGATTTTTTGGTAAGTAGTAGGTAGGTAATTACATATTTACGTGTTCATTTTTTCTCGTGCGCTCCTTTGTAATTTGGCGCCCCTAGGCACGTGCCTTTATGCCTTATGGATAATCCGCCCCTGTATAGGCTGCTTAGGAAGTTATAATTGATAAATAGTTTGACAGCAATTATATTTATGGCATTCTTTGGCATTTTTTCAATACTGTGGCTTGAATTTCTAAATAATAAATATTTAGAAATTCAAGCCACAGTATTGAATATTTCAAGTTCTTACTTCCAACTTAGAGTACGTAGGTACGGTCACCCATCTATGGACCGACCTTCGGCAAGCATTGCTTAATCTTGAAGATCGACTTCGTGACTAATATGGATCAAATTCCAAAAGTATTAACGTGTTTCTTATAGTTTATGGTTGGTTCCTTACCCCAATTTTCCTGTTCCTCGCATTGAAGATCCTGGACCTTCTCTCAAGCTCACATTGTCTCCTTCTCTCTCTGTTCTGAGCCTCCTTTCGGTCTTGCTCGTTGGCTATCTGTAATTTCATCATTTTTATAACTACGTCACTTCAAAATACTCTAAAAACTTGAACACAAAAGGTGAAATGTAAAATTCCGCGATGGCGAAATAACAAAGTGCGTTGCTATGGTAACTGTTTATTTTTATTCTAGGAGACGTCATTGATTTTTTCATTAATTTGGTTATGGTTCCAGAATGTGTTCAAGGAGGTTTTGATAGTGGAATTTAAGCTCATGTTGATAAAGAGATGGCATAAAATAGAAATCGCAGGCGCCAGATAAATGTGCAATATCTAACGGTCATTGACCCACATATATTTATTGACTTTCTAAATATCAACAACAGAAATAAAGACATAAAGCTGTCTTGATCGACTTCTATCGTAATCTTTTACGTTCTCTAGTCATGAAATAAATAAATAAAATAAAATAAAAAGGCCTTTTAATTCTTGCAAAACAAAAAAATAAACAAAGTATTTGTATTAAAATTAGTATTAAGTTAGTTTCACTCACTAACTTAATACTAATTTTAGTACAAATATATCATGAGTTTGCAAGAAGCTCTCCGCAGGTGAAGGCCTCCTCCAAGGAACCCCAGTTTTCTCTAGCTTGGGCTGTTTGCATCCAGCTAGAACCAGCCGTTTTTATAATATCGTCCGTCTATCTTGTAAGCGGCCTTCCTCTGTATCGTTTCCCACTTAGGCCTCTCTACCGAGTCAACCTTATGGTCCATCGCTCATCTGAAAGTCTTGCAACATGCCCCGTCCATTTCCATTTCAGCTTTTTTGCATAGTTCAGAGCATCGGTGGCTTTGGTGACGCTTCTTATCTTTGAGTGTCTTATTTTATTGATTCTTTTGATTTTGAGCATGCTCCGTTCTAAGCTCCGTAGGCAAGTTGTAATTTTTCTTCTTATTGTTTCGGTGTATTTCCAAGTCTGTCAGGCAGGCATAAGTTAGACATGGTAAAAGACAGCTGGACATGGCACATTAGGTTTTAGTTCTACTGGCATATTGCTTTAGAAAATTTATTTTAGGCTCCAATGTTTGTTCCAAGTAAGCTGAATTCTCCTTTCGATTTCTGAGTAGTTACTATCCTTGTCGAAGCAGATTTGTTTTCCTAGGTACACATATTTGTTTGTATATTTCTATTTTTCCGTGTCAACCGATATTGCCTTTTCCGTTTGTTTGTCATTACCATTGTCTTTGCAAGATCATCTCTAGTCGCACCATCTTACTAGCCACGTTTAGTGATTGGATCATAACTTGTAATTGTGAACTAGATCCCGAAAAAAGCACTAAGTCGTCAGCAAATCTGTGGTGGCTGAGGTATTAAGCATAAAGGTAATGCTTGGGTGGGGGCTTCGCCAAGCTGTACTCATCTTTCGGCTCAGCTGATGTTGATGATGTTGAGCTCGTAGCTAGTTAGAAGACTCGGCTCTGGTTGAAATTTATCGGGGAAATTCTTCTCCCTACCAAAAAGTCCCATAGTGTAAGTAGTAGGTAGGCACCTACAATGTGTAAGCACCTAGGTAGTGAACACTACTGGTCGTGATACCTAGAGCAAAATATTTTACGGTAACTTCAATTATAAGATAACTATCTCGGGAACTGCATTTAATATTTCTGTTCCCTTATCTTGTAAAGGATATCCGACAGTCATTAATGTTCTTAATAAATAAACTAACCTTTGAAAGGAGAGATTTATCTTTCCTCCGCATTCATTTAGATTTGTTCAAATACTTCTGTGATCAGAAAGGAAATTAAAAATAATTTTATGCTGTTCATCAAAATTTGTTTATACATAGGTGAACTCGTTGTTGTACATAGATTCTAATAAGAAAAACGATATTTAAATTTTGCTCCGAAAATAAAATAGCGGAAAAATAAACTACCATTTTCAAAATTGTATCATGGTAGAATCTTTTATTTTTCAGCTAGCAACACGGACTGCGGACAATATGAGGTATACGTCGCAATTGTCAGCCGACCCATTCGCCGAGTAGCATAGATTAAAATTCTCCCTCAGTGCACGCCACACCGCTATCGGACGAGGTTGTAACGTGCGCGCGGATAAAACGCCGTATTACATGTGCGTAAAAATAACGTATTTACACACGTATTTTTTCAGTGTTACGAAATAAAAAGAAATTAAAGTGCTGTGCTTTTGAATCAAAATTTTTACTGTGTTATGTGACGGAAATTATGACAAGTGTTTTAAAGAAATCTAGAGGCACTAAAGGTAAATCTGAATCCATGCAAGAGGATCTGCCTTCAAGATGGGGGGAAGTCTCCCGCGAAAATAAGTCGGAGGACGTCGCTAAATTAATAAAATGTATCGATGACAACATTATTGGAAAAGGAAATTCATTTTGTGGACCTTTCGGGAGGAGAAAAGGTGAGATTTTTTCATTTATATTTTGATGTTTTTTTTTTCATGGTGTATCGTCAATTTTTTGCAGAGAAATATCTTATGCGGGTGTTGTTGTAATATTCTATTATTTTGAATGGCACTGGTTACGTCATTTGGATATTTTGACATGTCTATAGGAATTTTAAATCGAATTGCGCGCAAATATTTTTAAAAACGCTTTTCTGAATGTCGCGTCATCTTTAATGTATTGTAAACAATTTGTATTGAATATTCAAAGGAATTAGCATTAGTTATTTCAAGATGTCAAAACGATGCCAATGTGCCGTGTTCGTTACTATACTAGGCCTATAAATAGAAAAACATATGTCTTGTTGGTAATGGCCGGCAGGTCGTAAAACTGTTGTTTCAATGATCAAGGTTGAAATCATTATATCATCTCAATTATGGAGATTTAAGGAGAAATGTATGTACATCATCACTCATTCTGATGATGAGATTAGGACATTGGGATCTCATCCATCTTTTATCATCTATCTTTCTCTTGCTTAATTCTAATAACTCTGTCTAATAAACTGGTAAAGAGGTTAGTTAATAATTTCTGACCAGGGTCTAAAACAAGCCTTCATAGAATTTTCAAGTTTAACAGTTACTTTCACATTTTATGGCAGGGTGTTTTTCAGTTCCGTAAATCGGGATGTAATAAAAGTAAAGCTATTTTCACATTTTCAGTTGTTTACGGCATATTATTAAAACTGTGTAAATCGCTTTCACAATATCTGAAACGAATCGATTTTACGCTTTGAAATTGTACCGCGATATAAGCAAATTAGCGTTCCTAGTATTTTCATGGAGAACAATATCTTCAGTTATATTACATAACGCTGATTTATAAACCAGCTGGTTGTCACACAACTGTAATCACAGAAAACACGACTTTTGGGAGCATTTGGAGATATGAGAGACAAAATTCGCCATCAGGAGACAACATGGAATTTTCAATGTAAATAGATAACTACTAAAGTACTGATCCCAAGGGCTAAACATTCGTTAAAACCTTCTTCTTCCACCTGGCGTTAATCCCGGCTATTGCCAGGGTCCGCCTTCCTACTTAGCTTCCTCCACTTTGCCCGATCTTGAACATCCTTCTCAGTCAGGCCATTGGCTCTCATGTCGGACTTGACGACGTCCAGCCAGCGCTTGCGGGGGCGACCACGGGGCCTAGCCCCAAGAACAGCCATATTCATGCATCTCCGACCAACGTACTCCATAGGGCGGCGCATGATGTGGCCATACCATCGCAGACGACACTCTTGCAGTTTTTCCCCCACGTCACGGACACCAAGACTACCTCGGATGTAAGAGTTGCGTATGCGATCGGATCGCGTTACGCCACTCATCCACCTCAGCATCTTCTGGGTGTGTCTGCTTAGTGCTGGCCAACACTCGCCCCCGTACAGTAGGACAGGCCGAATAATGTATTTATATATCTGCCCCTTGAGCTTCGGAGGCATTTTGCGGTCGCATACAACGCCCGTTACCTCGCGCCACTTCGCCCAAGCCGCGCCAATACGTGCTTGGACATCGTCGTCCACGATGCCAGACTCGTGCAGCACGGATCCAAGGTACCTGAACGTATCGGACTTTCTGATCAGGTCCGAACCTATTCGGATGGTGTTTGAATCCGTGCATTCGTTAAAACCTTGTGGTGGAAAAATAGTAGAAACTATCCAGAAGTATCTTTAATTTAACCTTTTAACACAATGATGATTCGTATGCTAATGGTAACGCTGTTTCCACTATCAGGTTAAGGTCGCAAAATGTGTGTTGGACCACCTGGGGCCAATTCCACAAATTTTTAAGCAATGTCCGTATTCGCATCTCAGGCAAAATCTGACAAAATTTAGGGAGAGGCGTGTTTGATGGATTGCGAAAATTGCTTGAAATTAGAAGTTCTCAGTAATTTACCACTGTGTATGCAAATCTGTCCAACTTATAAAATATGAAACAGCTTCAATTATTTGTCAATTAAACACTTAATTAAGAAGCAATTTATTCTTTACACGTGCCCTCGTATGTTTATAGAGTGTAATTTTATTTATGGCATGTCGGATGTGGGCGCCAAAATTTTGCTTCTGTCTTCCGTGCAGACTGCAGACCGTGCCTCATCCAGTTGGCACCATCAATACTTGTTTTTTTGAAATAGTTTGTCATGATCAATAAACGAGGCAGATGCGTTTTTTTTTAGAGATATTGTCTGAAATGCTAGATATTGAAACGACGAAAAACATCACACAGTGGTTAAAATAGGAAATTGACGCAAAAAAGATTTGACGAATTTTATTTTAAATGGAGATATTTAATCACTTCAATTTATCCATCAATCTTATATGTTTCAAAACTTTGTCGACAGTTTTTAAATAACAAGACCGTTATTATAACTTTTTCCTGGTATTATGTGGAGGAAAACACCCCAGAGAAACGAGTTCACCCAAAACAGGTTTTAGAGGTCATCTTACGAGATGGGAGCAAAAACCTGGACCCTTTTTATGGTGCTACCATAGTCCGATATTTTTTACGACGCTGTTACTTTTGATGTAGCTTTTACTGCCATATTAAATTCTCATGTTATCGTTTTAAGAGATTATTGATGTCTTAAGGTCACTTTGATAACGAGCATCTGTCTGAAAACAGGGCAGATAGAATACGTGCAACTCTCGTGTAGTCGTGTATTAATATTTGAAATTCATTAGTGCATGTGTAAATATTATGTGGACGTTTATTGGTTACTTCACCCTAAAAAGAACAACCCTACAATAAAATTATACTATACGTATTTTTGTTTATGTAGTTTTAATATACTTAATATTTGGTCTAGTTTCACAATGTCTATTCACCTAATAAACAGAAATTGCATGAAATTAACTGCCGAATAATTTAATGGGTGTTGAAAAAATGCACAGGTGGTTAAGAAACAGGCCCTTACTCGAGCGAATTCATTAAAAAATCATGACGAATTGCAGCACGGGTTTATTCATGTATTCTATTGTAACAAATGAATGTGCATTAAAATTAAAATTAAGCAGCGTACAAAGTACAAATAGGAATAATTTAGTTTTTATTGTTGACTCAGTGGATGGGATGTCAGTGTCATTTTACTGACAAATACAGAAGTGCATATTATACTAATTGAATGCTTTATGAGTGCGGAAGTGGGTGCTATGATATGCGGCGCAAGCGCATGCAGTACTGCTACTGACCACGTTTCTAGTCACGTGGTGCTCTACGTTAGTCATTTGTTACTAATCTGAGTAGGTATTGCCTATTGTGTACTACTCATTATTATTTGTGCTACCAACAAAAGGAAATATTAGTAATAATATTATTACTACTAACTAGCTTTAGCTACTGAGTCGTATTATCGTATCCCACAGGAACTGTGCTGTTTAAATGCCGTACCAAGGATTACAAAATAACAGTAGCTTAGGGTACTCAGTGATATTGAATTTTCATAAAAGGACCAGTACGTTAAAAGATCCATTTTACAGACAAAAAAAAATATTTTGGTAATATTTTTCAAGACCAATTTATTTGTTTGTTTAAGGCGTGTTTAACTTTGTATTGAATTGACTTTATTGACTTTAAATTAATTTTAATGGCGTGACGTTTACACATCCGTCAGGTTGGTAAACAAAAACAACGCTTTTATTAAAATGTTTTTTTTTGGAAGTACAAGCATGAGGCTTCTCATTAAACCAACAAAACGTTGCCAAGCTTTTTGTAACATAAACCCAAGATAACAAAAAAACAATAACAATTCTTACTTGCGAAAAGCTATCATATGTGCCAAAGTGAGTTTTTACGCTTTCATGCCTAAATCGTGGAAGCAATTTTGATGATTTTTGGTACAGAGATAAATCCCCATTGATAGATAAAGACGCGTCTCTAAAAAAAAGTAGCTTATAAGTATATAGGTTACCTGCGAAAAGAAGAGAGTTCTTACTATATACTTCAGGCAAATACCTGTATACCTAGCCTGTTACAAATAAACCACAGCATCAATGACACTGTCTAAGTCATCTCGAACCATAAATCAAAGCCCTTGACTTTTGATATAAGGACAAAACGCACGCTGAATGCAATGAGCAGGCATTTGCGACACACATCACTTGAAGACGGGATTAGCATTAAAATTAAAGACGATGGTACATGGTACACGCGTACCAGATATTGCTGTCAGCAGTCAATACAGGCGTAGAGTACAGAGAGAAGTGTCTGTGATTAATTTAAACGAATCCTTTGGTTTTATGCTTGCTTTTTAATTAAAACGGTTGGCATCCTAACTAATATTATAAATGCTAAAGCACTCGCTTTAAAATTTATAATGTTTGTAACGCATTCACGCCTAAATCGTCGAACTCATTTTGAGGAATTTTGGTAGAAAGATAGATGGGATCCTGGAAACGGTTATTATAGGCTATTTTAACGCAAGCGAAGCAAAAGCTAGTGGTCTCATTTCACAAGAAATCATTAATTCATTCTAAGGATATAGCGCTTTGAAATAAATTTCATTAAAAAAAAACAATAAACGTAATAATCTATAACGTCATAGTTTCAAAAAAATTCTATTTAAAATAAAAAAGGAAATTAAACATATTGCGATAGTTTGATGATCGTGATCACAGTAAGTAACTGGTGACTTTACCCCACGCATTTTTTATCAGGCTCAATGCACTGGTATGCCATTATATGAAATTACTAAGTGTATTTTTTAGTAAAATAATCCCAGTAGCAGATTATTATTTATTACCTTATTCTCAAAATTAATTCAGTAGGTACCTTATCTAATCGGATTGAAGAAATTATGACCCAAAACAATACAACACATTGCAAGTGCGTTGTAATTTTTGCCAATGATAAAGATTCGAGTCGTACCTACATTTTCTTATCGTTCATTTTGTATGACATAACTTTGTACGGATATTAAGCGTTCAAGTACAGATTTATTGATTAGTTCCTATTAATAAATCTATCAGTGAGTGGCTTACCTATGTTATCGATGCAGAACATTTGATTGCAAATTAATTGTTATAGCAACACTTCTCCAAAATTATAATAAGAAAAACTGCTCAGTAAGCGTCGTACGAGTACCTCACGCATTTCATGGTTACGAACCAAAATGTAGAAAAATATTTTGAAACGGAAAAATAAATCATTTACTCTTTGTTTCTGCGTCTGACCCAGAAATGCAGAATAATGATCTCCATCGGAAAAATGTGTGAAAATTGCAGAAAGACCAGGCACTTTTCTAAAAATATCTCACTACTAAAAACTCGTGCAGAAATTGGAACCCTTGCATAACTCCAGGTCTAATATTGTCTCAAAATGTCCGTTATTCATATCAAAACATCTAAATTGCCATTAATTAACAATTTATCGGCGTGACACTTCCTGTAAATAAAATGGTTACGTCAGTACGTTGGCAACACTGGCTTGTCTATAAATCTTTGGAATATGATTCAAAATAGGTTGCGTCAGCGATTGTATCTAAATCGATAGTAAGTATTATTATCCTATTTATTATTCATCGACCCCTGCTAGGTTGCCAATATTATACTAAGTAAAAAGGCTGATGTGCTAGCTCGCTAGGAGTACCTACCTAGCTAACTACTAAACTCGTAAATAGTGTACAGAACTTAGGAATAAAACCCAAAAGGACCCTAGGAATAAGTAGTAAACATTTTACTACTGCATTCCTGCATCTTTGATCCAGAAATAGAACTCGCTCATTATTTTTAGCTCTTGAAATGAGGATCAGAGCTCATGCGTATTAATTTTTCTCACTAATTCGATTGTATTTTTTTTCTACAAAAGTTTTCCTAGGGTCTACTCCTTTTCTTTTCTTGAAACCCTAAGGAAGGGTTAATTAGATTAGGTATTAATTAGAGTTTTATTACCAATGCCACAAATATACACATAATATACACATAATATACATATTATACCTTAATGCTTTATGCTATGCCATAGGTTTAGGGTTCTAAAAACTAGTCTGACGTCCCCTGTGAACCACTATAGTCGCGATAGTGGCCTTATCCGTTCGTTCTCCGTTGACCTTGCTTCGAGCATTGGTATGTGTGGTGTCAGAACTAGTATTATTATTACTAACTAGTGACTTTTGCAAGGAAGTGTCATAATCTAATCGAGTTGATCTGGCATCGTAGCAATTATCTATTGATTTGATTTACTTCAGATAATTTAGGAACCAGCAAATTTAAAATTGACCAATTTTTAAAGCCTTAAATGTTTTTAACCTTCACAGGATTTTTTTTTTGTAAAAGAGGCTTTTGGCGAAAAAATGTACTTTAGAATTTTTATGACAAACTGAATGCGGCGTCCTTCTTATAGCCTATGCCATTGCACCGTGCATTATCTATACTAATATATAAAGCTGAAGAGTTTGTTTGTTTGTTTGCTTGAACGAACTAATCTCAGAAACTACTGGTCCGATTTGAAAAATTCTTTCAGTGTTAGATAGCCTATTTATCGAGGATATATCATCACGCTAAGACCAATAGAAGCGGAGCAGTATTGAAAATTATGACGCAGACGAAGTTGCGCGGGTCAACTAGTTTTAGGATAAAAAGGCACTCAGGGATAACATACCTTTTTATAAGTTAAAGAAATTTCGTGATTTCGAAACCACTGTTCGAGTGGGTGCCACAAAATCGATTCGAAGTTCACTGACATACACGCGGTATAAAGATAATATTAGGTCACTTGAAATATTAAAAGGGATCTCTTTACAAATATCTCATTTTTGGTGTTTACAACGTTTAATCTCTTGCCTTTGAGCTTGTTCTTTAAAGGAATTAATTAATAGCTAAGAAATATAAAAACGGTCATTCCCAAACACGTTTTTGTCTGGCTTAGTTTCAGATGTGAGTAACACAAACTGGTCCATCTAGTTTGGTCACGTGTTAATATAAATAGACAACATTGTGGTCAAAAATATACAATAACCATATCATTATATACCTAACTAGCTTTCCCGCGCAACTTCGTCTGCGTCACAATTTTCATTACTGCTCCGCTTCTTTTGGCCTTAGCGTAATGATATATAGCCTTCCTCGATAAATGGGCTATCTAATACTGAAAGAATTTTTTAAATCGGACCAGTAGTTCCTGAGATTAGCGCGTTCAAGCAAACAAACTCTTCAGCTTTATATATTAGTATAGTGTTAGTTGTAACTAATTTCTTTTTGAAATATTAATAAGTAATTTATTTATGGTACGCCAACTTCAGTGTAGTATTTTCAAACCAAATATTGATTGATAGAGAATCCCATCACTTCCCGTGGGTGTCGTAAGAGGTGACTAAGGGACTCACCAGAGAATGGGCAGCAGCGTTATCTGTAAAACTCAACACCATACACTGCGATCGCCAACCCGCCTGCCAAGTGTGGCGATTAGATATGGCACCCCGCCCCCCATCTTGGCAAATGATGATGATGATGATGAGGGAATGCCCTGTTGCATTAAGCTCTCCTGTACATATACTACTGCACATAAAGTTTAAAAATAAATATAATAACTCTGAAGAGCTTGAAACGAATACTTCGCCTGTCCAATCCTGTTCTCTAAAACCGGAAATATACATCCTGAAACGCCATGCTATGGGATCAACAAATCATCCTGGATTGCGCCGGGCGTTGTTTCATTATTTATTTATTTATCATCCATCACTCATGAAAGCTCTTCAAATTGGATTAACTGTGAGAAAGTGACGAATATAAGTACCTATGAAAGAACAGCTAAGGAGTGGAATTCCCTGCCGGAGTCTGTGTTTCCTGATAGCTACAAACTGGGAGTCTTTAAGTCAAGCGTGAATAGGTTACTTCTAGGCAAGCGTGCTCCATCTTCGACCACATCATCGCTTACCATCATGTGAGATGGTGGTCAAGCGCGAGCCTATCAATAGGTAGTAAAAAAAAACATGGTGGCCGAACCAGATTCAAACCTATACTTATGGGCAAGAGAATGGTGACGACAAACGAGTGTGAAAAAGTAGTGGTATATCAACCAGTCCAGTTTCCATAAATATTGCCAACATCACGCGATGTGCACCAAAACCTGTTTATGAACCTGATTTGATTTATTTTTCTTAAAAATAACAGAGCTAAAGGCACTACAACGAACGTTACTTAAGGCTGTTCTCTAAAAAAAAACTTAAAATAGCGTGCAGTTGCAGCAGCATTTCGTCGGCACTAAATTACATCTGAAAAATCTGTCTATCGATATCACACAATAAGAAAAAAAAACAAAAATTCACCTCCAAATCGTTAAGATGAAACTATTTAACGCCTTAATTTTTTATCAAAATAGTATAAACAAAATTTTCTGCTTTGCAACACAAACGAAACAATTTGGTTTTGTTACTTTTTAAAAACATGTATTATTTTTACTACAAAATAATTAAAATGCGGGTAGCGGAGTGGCGCGTAGAGTGATGTTAGCTCCGTTTATATGAACAAGGTCATTGACATGAATACAAGCCTTAAGAATATGATTTAACTATTTATCTAATCTAAAATAGAGTAAACAGCTACACGACAGTATTCACCGAAAACCAGTGTGATTACTTAATGTAGTTAATAAATGAAACTTACGGACACCTAGACAAATACAAAAACAGAATGTTGCTTTTTATTTAGTTTGTTCTCAACAGTCATGGATGCCATACAGAATTCTCCATAAATACTTTGTAAATAAAAGCTCGTTTAGTTTATTAAAATGAACGTACCTAATGTTTAAAAGTAACATTAGGTACGTCCATTTTAATAAACTGAATATAACACAGAATACTAATTGTAAGTCCACGTGACCACTGATCTACAGAATAGATATCTTTACTATGACTGTACTGTAATGGCTACATTTATAAAATTAACACACGCGACAACTAATAAGGAGATTAGATGTTTGTAGTTGTTTACGTTGTTCGCAGATAGACAATATGGCGACTTGATAAGAGTGTTTTAATTGATTAAATTGTTGTTTTTATATGATTGTTCATTACTCTGTATGTTTTGGTTTAATGTTTAAATTAATTAAGTTGTTTTTCCTGTGTGGTCTTGATATCAATTGAGTCTATTATCAAGCACTTTTTGTGTTGTACCATTTAGCTAAGCCATTATTTAACTACTACTGCGAAGAGACGCTAATTTTAATGACGTAGCATCTATTACCCGACAGGCCCTGCCGTCCCACATGCGGGGCGGCTATTGTCTTACTATTGTTTTTTAATTTTACCCGACGGGTTAAATAATGTTTCACGATTCAGAGGGCATTGGTAGGCGTCTTTAAAAAATACTAAATATATACAGTCTTCCTGACATGCGCAAGATAAGACTCAAAGTCAAATCTGCCACGACTTAGCTAATAAATACCCAAAGCACGAATCCAGACCAACCGAGAATAAATCGAGACGCTGCTCTTTGAATTTGCCTTATTTCATTCTTGCCTTGCCTTATTACCATTATCAATTTATCACACTTATATGCACAATCGTTGGCTATTCGTATAGCACGAATAGTGAGCCCCTACATAGCGCAATATATGAAAGAGGACATAATACTTATATGTAGTTGTGGGTACATTATTTATCATCCTTCCGTCTTCGATGTTCGGATGTTTTCTTACTGGACCGTACTTAAGTGGGGTCCGAAAGGAAGGGTACGTCACTTGAGTTCACTTGACCAATGCATATCGAGATTGTATATCGCTCGTCGTAACTAATAGATTTTAGTTTGTTTGAGTATACATATTCTTCTTCTTCTTGGGTGTGAGAAAAAGAAACATGTTTGTCATTAAAAGTTGGGTTTCTCATTCACTTTTAGGATAAGCTTCTACGACTTCCCGGTTATACGGGAGAAAGACGGAGAGCAGATCATTCCGCTTTGTCAGAAGTTTCGAAAGCATTGAATAAAATAGGTACTATTTAATATGCACATTGCACACCATAAAGGTTACAGGTGACATTATAAAAGATAGACGAAGAAAACATTACATAGAGTTACACAATGAGCAGCAAGCCGAACCTCTCTCCAAGTTTATGTCTCCACATCCTAAAACTTTCCTATTATTTAGTGTACATAACATGCTTACAACTCGTACTACAGCTGTCAGCACATACATAAATGAATTGGAAACCGGTCGAAGTCGAAACGAAGGTCGGGTTGCGCAAACAGTATTCTATTAAATATTCAAGAGGAACGGATCGATTCTAAGCAAACAAATTATAAAAAGGTAAAGGGACGCTAAAGGTTGGCCTGTCACGAATTTGGTAAACTTTTTTGGGACATCTCTTTGGGATAGTATCGTTTGGGAAAAAATATAAGAGTGATAAAAGTTTTGAGTATAAATGTGGAAACATTTATTATATTGGATAGAGTTGTTAACTTATCTTTTAAGAAATAATCAAATGACTCCTCCCACTCTGGGTAAAGTACCTCCCACTCTGGGTAAAGTAGAAGGGAGTCTCTTACTGACTAAAACCTATCCGTGTTCCTCCTAATGCCCTTTGCGTTTCAGGGCCGCGGTCACGTCACTCTTTCGAACAAATTCCGCAGCCCCGGCGGGTACTGGCTCTAGCAGGCTCCGTCTTCTATGCTTTTCTTTATGGCGCGCGTGGAACACAGCGCGCCGTTGACCCGAGCCTGGTTCTGATCGCACGGCGAGCCACTCAGTGCTCGCCGTGCGCAAGACCGCGCCTGCGAGTCCCGACATCCGGGGCGTCTTCTTCTGTTGCGGCGGCTGGGGCGTGAGGTTTCCCTCTCTCTCACGCGTACGGCCTCCCCCGCACCAGCATTACTGCTTCGCAGAAAGAGGTGACCGCTTCCCATGCCTCCTCGCTCCGGACCATGGATTGAAACAGGGCCGGATGCGAGAGGTCGCCGCCGCCGACCTCCAGGCGATCCTCGCAGTGTTGACACCCGGTCGTATCCTCCCGCCGAATTCGAAACAGGTATCTCCCGAAACACCCGTGTTTGGTGAATACCTGCGTCTAGCGGAAGGTGAGGACGCCGTGACGCCGCTCTAGCCACTCCTCAAAGAGGGGACTTAAATCGCCTGGATTGTGGTGTGGCGCTGTCGCAACCGACAGTCACTGTATCCATACCGCAATGAGATCTTGCCGGACCTCCGTCAGCCGTTATGTAGTAGTTGCCTACATGGGAAAAGGCAGACCAAAGAAACGATGGATGAACTGTGTGGAATACGGCGAATGAGAAGAAAAGATGAAAATGAAATGGGAGTAAAAAGACACGCTGCGCTGACCGCAAGTAAATTGGGATAAGGGTAGTAGGTTATAGATGATAGATAGTGCATATAATGGCTAAAAAGGGTAACAAAACTTATATTGCAGACTAAAGATATTTTTTTTGACGTTTACACAAAACCTATATTGTATCTCCCTCTTCTGTACCTCTCTATCAGCTGTTGTTTCTCTCTCGGCCATCTCATCTTTTAAGCATTGGCTTAAAAAACCTAGGGCTTGCCGTATTTTCTCTTATAAACATTTACATTTATACTTAAAACTATAATATCCCCATGTTTCAAACATAGAATAAACTCGACATCTAAAAAGGAAGTGCTCTACATAACAAACAGGAAAAATATTAAATTACATAAGCTGTTTATAATAGTAATTTATTTACAAAAGCGATGCTAGTTATTACGGTAAATTATAATTAATTAAGTTTGCAACTTTTCAATGCCATTTATTTTAATTTAATGTGAGTCGTGATCAGCCGTAGATAACTGTCCTTATTTTAGTTTGTGTAACCTGGTCATAATTTCTATGCTCAAAAACGTAATACAAATTGACATACTCGTACTCTAGTTGGCTTAGACAACTATGAAAAGAACAAAAAACCAGCTAAGCACGAGTCAGACTCGCACACGAAGGGTTCCGCTCCATAAACCTTATATTTTAGGGTTCCGTACCCGAAGGGTAATCAACGGAACCCTATTACTAAGCCTCCGCTGTCCATCCCTCCATCCGTCCGTCCGTCTGTCAGCGGGCTGTATGCTGTATTTCAAGAACCGTAATAAGTAGATAGTTGAAATTTTCACAGATTGTGTATTTGTAATGCGGGTATAACAACAAATAATAATAATTAAGGTTTATAGTACGGAACCCTTCGTGTGCGAGTCCGATTCGCTCTTGTTTTTTTATTATTTTATGTTATAGCGGCAAAAGAAATATACAATAATTGTAAATTTCAAGTGATAACTTATTGCGGTTCTTGAGATACAGCCCGCTGTTAGACAAACGGACGGACAGCGGAGGCTTAGTAATAGGGTTCCTTTAGTTGCCCTTTGGGTACGGAGCCCCAAAAATAAAAATATGTGCTGATCTAAGGATGTTTGAAAACGAATTCTGTAGTTTTCTGTTTAATATTATAGTCTTGTAGCCTTTTAAGAAATTCGTAATTGCGGAATGGTCTTTGAAGTATTTGGTTTGAAGTTAGAAGATATTATATCCTCAACATTATTTTTTTTTAATTTGTTGGTCTAAATTTCTCAGAACCAATTTGATAGTAATTACTCCGGTCAATGCTCTAAACAATTATTTTTTGGTGTTGCGTGACTGATCGCCATATTTTTGTTTAGCTCAATGAGAATTAATAGTAGGCTCGGCAGTCATCACTTCAATGATTACAATGACGACCTTAACATTGGAAGTTCACGTTCTAACAATCATGAGGATATTGTCTTCATCTGTACCTTTGGTAGTTGCTGATTCACTTGGTACAACTGAATCAATTCTGTCATTGAACTCTTTAGTTATAATATTAAAATCTCTTCTTCAGATACCTAAATTTACATAGCTATTTTAATATTACAGTTTTCAAAAAAAAAAATCGAAAGAAGATGTTCGTCCAGAGCTTCAGTTTCGTCGCTGGACGAACATCTTTTCAGCTTCCTCTATTTCATAACCTGTGCCGTCCTAATCCAGATTTTCTCCATCAATTCCACTCTGTAGTACAAATGAATACATAAATTCTTCCACACCTTTAGCTACCTGGTCAGTTCTACCTTCACATCCATCTGACCACTCATCAAATAATGTGTGGTTGTTACGACCTCAAAATCTTTACGCCTACGATTGTCTGAACGACAACTCCCTAAAGCAAATCATTTAAACTGCTGAAATTATGTACGCTTCCGGTCTCACCGACCTGCTGTAAGTCGGTCTGTTCAGTCATATTAATTTCTCTATGTAAGGTGGCTTTAAAACTTGTCATTTACTGACATACGAGCCGATGTTCTCTTGTTATGTTCATATTTTACTCCAGAGTCATCCTCTCTGTCTCCTTCGTTTGCATCTGCCCACACATCACTATATTACTCATCAAAACATCACCACTGGCCGTAATAAATCGCCATTTGGTAACATGTTGCCCTACGACAAATATTATTCGTCCGCTTTGACCTCTAGTAGACTTAAAAGGCCATGATCAATGTCAACCATCATGGTTAGAAAACTAATCTTATCCACATGAATTATATTTTCTGATGCATGTGAGTACTTATTTAACTTAACCGCTACGAATACATTCTAGGTGACTATAATTATATACGCTGATCAAAAATTAATATCAGTACCCGATCGTTACGGTGAAGGTCGGTGACCTCACCTCCCGGCGACGGGCGGTCTGGCTAAACGGTGGGGTTTCTATCTATGTGATATTGTATGTAGTTTGTGTTAATAGTAGTTGCTACGTGGAAGTTTTGGATTGGGTTGAATACTTTGTACTGTTTAGTTAGTTGTATAGGTCGAAACATTTTAAGAGGGAAGAAAATTACATATGAGTATTAATTTAGGGGTAACATTGGGAATGGACTGAACACCTGGATGCAATCGAAAGAAGGCAATATTTTATTTGTTTATCTAATACTTTAAGTTCACAAATGTACAGAGGCGAACGATACACTTTTTGTGCGATCGAATCTGTGATGCACAAAATAATTAATTTATTCATATATGAAATATGTGTATATTTTTATATTTTATATGTAATATACTTGAGGTGAGGCCGATAATTGCTTAGTTTCTATTTTCATAGACTAAAAAGTGCGTCACGGATAGTCTGTCATCTGCGCTGTACCCCTATTCTGTAACATTTTCGTGTCTCAAAAGCGGAACCCGAGGTGAGTATCAAATTACGTCAAACGTAAGACCTTTATGTGGTGTGCAATAAAGCTCACTTTGTGAGGTTTGTCACTCGGGTGAAGCTCGATATCGAAACGGTTACTTACAGAATAGACTAGCTGCACCTAAATCCACCAAAACGAAAAAAATAGGTACTTCATAAGCATAAAACCTCATCATATAAGCTTTAGAGCTCCATAAGTTCTTCTGGTGAACATAGGACTTCATTTAGAGACTGCTATAAAACGACAGTCTTGCCAAAGAGTATCGAGTTACCCAGTAACTGGGTCATGAGGATCCACAGGCAGTCTCTTGATTTAAAACACTAGTATTCAACTGCTTCCGGTTAGATTGGAAGCTGATCAACCAGGTTGGAAAAGGCTAAGCAGGTTGATTTTATGACTCATGGAACAATAGCTGGCAATAAATGGCATAAAAGGAATGTGGGTAAAAATACAGTCTATCCATCCCGTTGGAGCCAACTTGACAGCAAATAAAATAATTTCAGAGACGGATCCACCAACAGATAACACTTTGTACAAGTCTGCAACGAATACGCACAATCACTCACTGTTTTTATATCGTCTAGTAAGAAATGGCAGCCTATTATCAACAGCGTTCGCGTGGTATCGTCGGAATTACGAAGAGATAAATTGTGAGCAAAGTTACAAAGTTTAGTGGTTATCACAAGAAAGGTAAACAATGGTTATCAAAATTATGTTTATTATGTAACGTGTTCACGGATTTTGGAGTTAACTTTAGATAAGACGAGCTAAGAAGAGAGGAGGAATTCATTTTGAGATGTGTGAAAAGATTTCTGTTTGATCTAGATGCAATTGGTGCAAAGTTAGCACTCAAGATGACGTGCTTGTTAACTTAGGTTTATATTTTTCTTGCTTCTTCTTCTTCTTTTAAGAAGATATGTTTAGTCATAGTCGGAAAATAGGCGTGTTTTCTAAGATAAAGTACTGGAATTTATGAGTTTTCTAATTCTTCTGCTGCAACTTTCTGATTAATTTGGCTTTTCGATTCAAGACAGTTACATCGTTTCTCCGAGAGTGGGACTCGTTAAGCTTCATTATCGGCGTTTTTCTGTTGTTCGGGAATGCAGAATCCGGCTTTAAGGAGTTGCAGTAGTTGTGCGGTATTATCGACCGTACAATTACCTACAGTTGTGGTTGTGGAGTTGGCCCCTATAAAAACTAGGAAGAGTCACTCATTCGTACTATTTAAAAGTACGTGTTTAATCTAGGTCACACGTCCAACAAACTTTCTTTTATAAAATCCGCACCTAATTTGTCAAAACAGACAAATAACGGTTTCCTATGACGTGTTCATTAAAAACTCGTCCATTAATAAGTTCAGCAACATTTGGCGTCAAGCTGTCTGTCTGTTCATTACTATTAATAAAAGCGGCTTTTTTTCCAAGCTTAAAGAACTGTTAGTAATTAATACTGACATGCTAGGTAGGTATTATATGTCAGGTCAGCGTAAGGTTGACGAACTTCGTAGTAGCAGAAAACAAACGAATAAAAAATAGAAGTATCACTTGGATAAAAAAAACTACAGAAGGCGGCTTGAACTAGCTGCAACTAGGGATTTTTCAATTATAGGTTTTGAAATATATTTTCATATTCTTGTGAACCTTTAGTCTAGATCCAGATTCTAGATCTATGATCATCATAATACTGGTGATCGGTAGGCTATTTCTTGTTTTTCTGCTAAAAGAGCCACTCACGGTTGTCTATTTACGAACCTTCATCAAATGCATTTGCGTGTATTTTGTCTATGAACTTTAAAATACCTTAATCTCTATATTCGTAAATTACACACGTAGTATCCAGTATTTCTGTAATATTGTCTGTAAATTGTACGTACGTCCGTATTAATCTTCTGCCATTCCCTATCCTGTGTTACCCACTACTCCACTAATTCGGTTCAATTGTCAGGTTGATGCCCTGTTTTTATATCCTGTTGGTAACGATCGTAACGAAGGGCACAGGCGCGCCAATCATGTAGATGTATAGGAAATTATATGTTCTGTATGTGCTCCTTCCTTATATTGTAGCTACGAGTAGTTTGTAGTATTGTCAGGTGCAATAAAAGGAAAATTGAGTTTAATGAGGACTTATTGTGCTGCATAGCTTTTGTTTCCGAATTCCGGTTGACGGTGATATATGTTTTAGCTATGCACAAAGATTTAAAGTAAAAAATGATCGGGGAAAAATCTGATGTGAATTTAACACCGCTTTTTCCCGCTCAATTTTGTCTGCCTCATAATGAAAATTCCTGAAGCTTGCCAAAGTAAACAGTTTTCATTGGAGTACCTAGTTATTCAGAACGTGCTCTGTAGATAGCCCCCATACCTGGGGGCAGGGAACTAAAAGGGAGATTATTAGGCAACTATTTAGTAAGTATTAACATTTCCAAAGTTTGAAAAGGTCAACATTCGACATTCAGTACGCAAGAAGAAATTTAACCGTGCTGCGATCCTAAGTAACATTGGGAAAGGCCTGAAATTGATGGATAATGTTCTATCATTCTAAAAGTTTTAAAGGATCAATACTTGACATCCAATCTAGCCAAATATTTCGGTATTTTCCGCTGAGCTGCCTTTAACAACCCAATTACTGGGGAATACCGAACGCGAGCCCGCATGAAGCACTTCGCTCCGTTGTCCTCTATTTTTAAACATCTCACGGCTGTCGTTCATAAAATCATGTATAAATAGGAAATGACGAGGTTCTGAAATAGAATACTGTAAGAAATATGAACTTTAGTATTTCTTATAAATTACAAGTTCGTCAACCTTTTAGCCCACTTTGCGGTGTCATCCGATAATTAGCAGTTTCAGATAAAATCTTACAGCGTCTTTGAAGATAATAGTTCTCTTTACCGAAATTGCTTGAGGAAAATGATGTTATTTAGGTAATTTTTTAATGTTTTAATTTCTTTGAATAATTAGTGCGAGTGTCTAAGAGTTTGGCATGAAGTGTTTCTTGAATAAAGTTGTGGAATTTAGTCTCAATTTTTATGACTATTTTAAGTAACATTCTATATACTTGTAAGCAGTTTTTTTTTGTTTTCCGAAGTTGACAAATATGTATAAGGTTTCCGTTGTTATTCTTCTCAAACACTTGTTTGTTCCGCAAACGTAGTCGACTCAAATAAAGCTAGATGTAAAGACTCAGTAAAACTCAATGCGAACGATTTAAATAAATATGGAAACGGTAAAGAAGAGAACTGGGTTACGGGAGATAAGAATTGCAATCGAAGAGATAGTATTATTTGTAGCGTACCTACTTAAATAAACATTGGCGAATCGTTCTCGCCATTTACAGTCATTTAGAATGATAATAATTCACATTTATGCTGTGTTTTCTTTGGGCATGTTCCAAATACCGATCCCAGAAAAGATGATAATTTCAGGGACGAGAAATAGAAACGTCTATGAAAATGTAGATATGAAACTTCTAGAATAACTTGGAAGAATTGAAAATTGAGATGATTGAGTAAAGTTTTCGAATAACTTTGTTAAGTTGAGGAGAGACTAAATTGGAATATGTACTCTGTTCGAACAAGTTCTTCAACTCATGTCAATGCTGTATCTCTCAAAGTATTCGATAAATTTTGCAACGGTTTTGCTCGGTTTTGGTGAATGCATCATGTAGATAGATAAAGAGGAGAATCAGAAGGATGCGAAAAAATATATGGATGGATTACCCGAAGAATTGTATTAAAGAAACGTGAATGGTAACGTGGCGATTGACAGAGAAGAAATTAAGAACAAAACGCGTTGTGCGGATTCCAATTATCATGGAACAAGAGCACATAGATGATCTGTCTTTGCTCGGTATTTTTCTTTTACGCCTTTAGTATTCCTGATTCATAAAGAACTTGATAGTATAGTAAGAACTTGAAAGTAGCTTTGTGCGGAGATTTATTATTTAAAATATCTAAATAATAAATCTCCGCACAAAGCCTCCACAAGCATATAATTCTGCAGTAGTGTTATCCTTATGTGTAAATGCCAAGGATGTAGCCACTTCTAAATCGAAACCTTCATATATTTTTCTTATTTTGGACTTGGCAACACAATAGGCAGACAAGTTGACATTATAATTGAGTTTAGCGACTACTTCATTGTCAACCTTTCTATTAGCCTACAGCTATATAAAGTTACATTGTTCTAATGCAGTAATATTTCCTTCTTAAGGTGATATTACACGGGCTATTGCTAATTTGGATGAAGTAACCATTTCCGACTTTGGGAAAAAATAAGTTAATCAGGAATCTTTGAATATATGTTTCATTTCTGTGTTATTCATTTATTTATCCACTAGCTTTTGTCCGCGACGTCGTTCACGCATAACCTGTTTTGTTTCCCGTTCCCTTTCGAATTTTGGGAAATCCTTACTCCCCAAGAAACTACATGCCAAATTTCAGCTTTCTACGACTTGAAGTTTGCTTCGACTTCAGTCAGTAACGGAAGAATTTTATATAGATTGATGATTATTTTCGATTTGGCTGAAACCATGTGTAGATTTACCGCAAAACAATTTGGTTGGACCGTGTTATCATTAATTTAATTTATAGTATTTTTAATCTTCTGTTATTTGTTTTCAGGGTTAGAGGAAATATTATTATTTTTTAGGTCACATAGTTTGTTTTGAGATGTTTCAGTGTTTGCTTTTGTAACCTACATTTAGATTGGCACGCTCACAAAACTAGCATTTGTTTTTATTTGTGTGGATTATGAGGATACAATAGTAAACAAAAAAGATGTGGAACCACATTCATTTAATGAAAACCCCAGAAAAATAACGATATAATTTATAACAAACTATATAAATAAAAAATAATACCTAGTTCTTTATAAGCCAATTATGATTTATTATTGATCAGCAGCATGTAAATGACTGATGAAGGTTTGGAAAAATAAATGCAAAATAGATTCGAAACTGGACTGTCGAATGAAGTGTCTATTATTGTAGCTTACAAGGCGGACCCTCGGTGTACCTCATTACGCTCTTGACTTTCTTTTGTTTATATCATTATCAATCAATTATTATCATTTATTATCACTTTCTGTTTTTAATACCAATTTATTTGGGTCTTGTTCTTCTATTTGCTTCCATTTCGTTGGATACCTCTTTTCGGTCAATAACATTTTCAAACCATGCATTCCATCGTCTCTTTAGATTTCAATTTTATTGTCTTTGAATTTGAAAACATTATTATTAATGCAAAGTTCACTTGCTGTTATAAGTCTCACTGAAATCTAACGAAGGGCACATTCGGATGTAAATACTAGACGATAACTAACTTGATTGATCATTCCCTTCACACTGCATGATGCTATCAAATCAGGAAGGCGTTAAACTACTGGTTCAGTTATACTCGTAAGTGTCTATTTAATGATAGATAATATTATGAAACTATTTCCTGACTGAGTTTATCAAAGACAGAAGAACTAGATTGCCCAAGAGATATATTTTTTTAAGATATAGCAAATGCAATTCTGTCGGAACACTGACAGAATATTTTGCTAGAGTTCTAGACTGATGGTCAAGTCAGATAAGAGTATCTTCCGTGTGAAATCTCGCATTGATATTCAATAAATATTCATTGGATGCAAGTCCAACCTCAATACGGCAGGAAACAACAACTCAAGCGATGACATATGCGTCAGAAGCACTTAAAACTCCAGAACTTTCTTACATAACGCATGAATCGTGTACCTCCATCGATTACCCTATTTACCCACATGTAGACAAACTGTCTCCCCGGAACAGCGTTTGACGTTTGACGTAAATAGTTGTTGTACAGACAACAGCAGATATCAAAGACTAATGTCACCAAAACCTAAGAAGTCCGATTTGACAGCAGGATACAACATTGCTTTACTAGCAAGTATGAAAGAGACATAAACATAAATCTCTTTTGCTCTTAGTGGTAAAGCAATCTTCTATCTCTCTCTACTCAGCTGTCAAGTCGGACTTCTTAGATTTTGGTAACTTTCATCATATTCAAATTTTACACTCCTAAGGCAACCTATAACTTCTTGTGCATTAATATCAGTATCGTATGCGACACTCATTTATCCCATATGTCTAAATATCTAGTCACAGTTGGATTAAAAGATATATTCAACTTTTAGTTTGTTGCGAAATATTTGACAATGTGTTTTTTTCCACGCCTTTCCACGATTTTTGTATCTCCTTTGGGAAAAATTCTCTGTTTGGACAATACCTGGCCAAGGTTGGCATCATATTTATTTTTATTAAACAAAGGTTGCTTACAGCAACCTGAAAACTTTTTTGCACAAGTAATAAGGTTGCAGACATATAGCACTCTATCTTCGATATCGAAGCTCTTTTTTATATGGAGGCTCTTTAAATTAGCTATTCAATTCCTTGCGGTGAGCCAAGGAATTGCGTAGATACTTTTGATGTTGACTGTACGGACTGGGTGATGCTTGTAACTTGTAAACAATTGTGACCTATTTCACTAACAGTCGTATGTGCCTCTTTCTGGGATTGTATTGTAACGAGTCCATGTATTGTAATACGATCAGTATTGTTATTGTTGTTTCTTTGTTTTCCTTGCTGCTAACAGTTGATGTATTTATTGTGTTTATTTTTCTTGTTGAATCAACAGTTGATCTAGGTACTCTTTTGCTGTGAGAATCAGAATATCTCTTTCTCTTGTGGTCTATAATGGCTTCACTTTATTATCACATAATTCTGTGATACTGTTATTTTATTTTATAATGTCGTCGTGTCGAAATTCTGATTTGTATCATTGTAGAAGAAACCTAACGGAGATTGCAATTATCTGGTGACCTATAAGTAGGTGATAGATGCATTTTCATAGGAACTTCGCAAAATGCTTAAGTCGTTAAAGTGTCATGGAAGTCCCAATGACCCGTCTGTAAAAAAGCATCTGTTGCTGTTAAGGAAAATGTAGAACAAAATGATAGTACCAATAAATTATGTGTAAATGTAAAATATGAACTAGAAAACAGACTATGACAAATAGCCCAGATTAACTGAACCAAAAGAACTGCCAAGAAATTAAAACATGAGCTAGACAATCGCGAAGATTTTTGATTGCTAATTATATTAATAGTTCTGGGTAGGGTAGGACGACATTAAAAGTTCCGCTAATAATTTAATTTCCTCATCAAGTCACATAGGTTATTGGCATGGCTGTCATCTTTGATTTCGTAGAAAGATCTTTTGGCAACACGATTTCTATGTCACAGTAAATCACTTCACGTTTTCCCTTTGTTTTTGCCAAGAGCTGAGCAAGTTTTCCGCGACCTATACTAATGTTGAGGACTTCATTTGTGGCTTTTTGATGGCTGTTTTCAATATGATGCAATACGCAAATAAGTTTAATGCGCACGTTAAATATGTTTAGCATTGTTTAGGTGCACAACAGGGTTATAAATATGAATATTTAAATAGCAATAAGGAAGCCAAGGAACATACTGCAGCCGTGTAAGCTTTTAATGAAAATGCTTTGGAAAATACTAAAAGTAAAGCTTTGGTGATCACTAATTTGAAAAAAGTTGCGTAAGATACAGAAACTGTTAAAGAGAATTCTCGAAGCCATAATATAATATCAATAGTTACCTTTCAAGACTACATTATATTCTCACGACAGCGTCGATCAATGAGAGACATTAAAAATGCACATTTAAAGTGTTCCAGTAACCGCTAATAATGCAGAAGGAAATAGTTTATCTGCGGTTTAAATGACCGGTGACAGCTGATCATAGTTCTTGTATGTCGGCATTACAAAGCGAAGCTGTCGTATTGCGGAAGATAACTTTGTACTTCAGAATTGCAGATGAAGGTGCATCAAGGTCTTGGAACGCCGACTGATGAAATAGTCTGGCGATTCCAACCTGTCTAGGCAATGACGGAAGGTTTCACGATTAAAATAAATGCAATAGAGTAAATCGATCTAGGTTTAGACTTGATTCATGTGCTATTTGTGACTGATAATTCTGAAATCGGGAAACACAATGACGTGATAAATGCATGAAGCTATTGTGATTTCCAAAAAATGTAATGTGTTAATTTCTTGAGTTCAAGTAACTGCAGTGAGTCAAGTCTTGTAACTGGAACTTTTACGAATTTGTCAGCCACCAAACAAGAGGAATATTTTTATCAGCGTCGACCTAATTATTAAAAGATACAGACCTACATGATTATAATGAATTAATGACAGTAACATTTTTTTATGAAATAAAAATGACAATATTCGAATTCGTTAACTAAGTAAGCTTTCTTGCTTCTTCAGGAAGCCCAAAAAGGTTTGTGTACTTAATTTTATTGAAGTTTGCATACTAACGAGCAGCTAAAATGAAAAAAATAAAGGTCAATAGAAAAACTCTGACATAATTAAACAATGAAAGCAAAAGAAAATTAATATTTTCCTTTAAACATTGGAAAAGTCTGTTAAAGGTTGTTTGGTTATTGTGTAAAACAGCTTAAAAAATGATTAACAGACTGGGTATAAAGAGTGACTGGCGAATTTGCGCAACAAATTATTTTGAAAACAATATTCACAGTAACATAAGTAGCGGTATAAATAGTTCGTTCGCAGAAGTATTTAGTGTAATAGTTGTATTGCATTCTTTAATTTTTTTTCTCGACAGGTAGCTGCTTGGTTTCTAAATGCATCCTAGAATTTTCTAGTGATTCAATGAGCTCTTTTAATTTTCTTGCTAAACTAATAAATGGCATGTTTATGGGATGGGAAAATCCCTGTAATTATCCATTTATTCATGATTGTCGTTGGAAAAAAATAATAATTTGGATTCTTGCTAGATAGACATCTATTAATATTACTCAGTTAGTTTACCTTATGCAATCGCTATTTAGTAAATTGTGCAATCAAGTGCTAACGATTATTGTTGATTAAGTAATTTTACTATGTATTTCTATCAATATTACTTATGAAATATTTTGCAAGGTTTGTTTAGTCAGGGGTTGAAGTAACTTTTGTTGATTTCACCTAAATTGAGAATATTTATTTACTCTTCATAAAATTACCTTACTAATAATGTTTGTTATTACTTTTCATTTAAACACTAAAATTAATTTCATTCGTATGTTTTTTGTTGCAGGTAATTATCAGAAATGGCGTTCACTACTACTCTTAATACCTATGTACGTATTTAAATTTATTATTTGCGTAGTTATAATTACCGGCTAGTAAGTTGGCAAAGATTTTTGTCATGGGGGAATTTTGCGCACACACATTTCATACATTTTACATGCGTGAACTTGCTCCACTACGGATATCTTTACACTCATCATTTCAGCCAATATTCGTCCACTGCTGAACGTAAGCCTCCCCCAAAGAGCGCCAACCATCCCGGTCCTGAGTAGTCCGCATCCATCCGCTGCCAGCCACTTTCTTTAAATCATCGACCCATCGTGCCGCAGGGCGTCCCTCACTACGTTAGCCCATACGCGGTCTCCATTCTAACACATGTCTGCTCCATTGACCGTCTGTCCGTCTGTAGACATGACCGGCCCACTTCCACTTCAGCATGCTGATTCTATGCGCAATGTCGGTGACTTTAGTTCTCCGGCGAATGACTTCGTTGCGAATTCTATCGACCAGAGAAACCCCGAGCATTGCTCTCTCCATTGCACGCTGAGCAACCTTGAATTTGTGGAAACCGAAACGTGAGTGTCCACGTTTCGGTTCCGTAATTCAATACGGGTAGGACGCACTGGTTATATACTCTGGTCTTAAGGGATTGTGGGATCGACGATTCACAGATATCGCAGCTTCCCGAATGCCGCCCAGCCTAAGCGTATTCTGTATTACACTGCTATTAATTAATCTCAACACTTGCTGGTCTGGACCAGAATCTCTAAAGTTTAATACAAAACCAGCTTGTGGCTACTGACTCTATGTTATTGTAGTATATACATACTAGCGGATGACACGCGGTTTCACCCGCGTAGTTCCCGTTCCTTGTTGCTTGCTGATAATGTAGCTATCCATTGCTGAAAGAATTTTTCAAATCAGTCCAGTAGCTTTTAAGTTTATTCGTAACATACAAATATACAAATCTTTCCTCTTTATAACATTAGTATACCTAGATGTCACCAGAAAATGGCAAACGCCGTAAGATTGTAAAATATCGCGTGAAAGTGTAAACTATTTTTTTTAAATAAGACACGGATGTATTGGAAACTATTGAATTTGGATGGGATATATTATATACAAAACGATATTATCATTATATGTCGAGAAATTATTATCTAATCAAGATTTATTGCAATCTAACGGAGTCTGAAATTTTCCGGTGATATATATATGGTTGGGAAAAACGTAGAAGGTAAGCCCAATACTATAGTGAGCAGAAATAACAAAAATCTTAAGTAGGCAATGCAAAGAGGCTTATTTGCCTACAATGTGTACAGAAAGTGATTCGGAAATGATAGTAAAAAGTGGAATATGTCAGATTATTTGTCTGTGCCAGTTCTAGTTGAAAAGTCTTGTCATCTTTATCTGTTATTCAGCGTCATCATCAAATTTTCAATGTCCTAAATGCGATTCTGAATTATAGTATTTTACTATAATGCAGAATCGCAGAACGCTTCTAACGTCAACCACAGAATTATTTCAATCTTCATTGAGACCAATTGTGATGACCGAATCGGTCTCTTCGATCTAAGCAGTCAGTACCTCAGTAGGTACCAATAATTCATCAATACTCTTTTATGTTATTTTTATTGTGGGTTATCTGCATCTAAGTCAACTATATTTACCGTATGTTGTCGGCCGATGCCATAGGGGAGCGTAAAAGATTATATCCATCTCTTCATTTCTCGTGGGTGTCGTAGAAGCATTCTCTGTAAAACGCAACATACACTGCGATCGCCAACCCGCCTGCCAAGCGTGACGATTATGGCAAACCGGGTGGTTTACCGTAATCGCCACGCTTCGGGGGAGGCCTATGTCCAGCAGTGGACGTCTTTCGGCTGTTATGATGAAGTCAACTAAAAAGACTAAATTTTCATTCACTCACTCAGTTATTATCATTTGACTGATAAACGAATCACCATACTTGTCAAATGCCGTTACCTTGACCATGTAGTATAAAATCTTGCACCATAAAAATACGTTAGTGGATGTAATTGGTACAACTTAATCCTACGCGATTGGCCTAGGGCTGCGGATGAGGCGTGATCGATCAATGTCTACTTACACTGCTACAAGACCGGATAGGTACTGAACTTACCAATTAGCGTAGGAAGAAAATTGTAGGATGAAGTAGCGATGGTAATTTAAATTATGCCAGAATTTTTGGGTCAAACTAAGTAGTTGTCAAATGTGTGTGTTCTTCTTAAAGATAGTTTATGGACAGCGAGAAGCAGCCGGCAAGGATTTAGATCTAAGGAAGAAGTCTAAATAATAGACTACTGTAAGTTTTAATTAATTTTATATTTGTCTGTTTTGTGCGAGTCCCAAATAAACATTTTCCTATCTTTCTTTTAAATATTTATTAAAAATATTATACGAAAGTGATTATTTGTTACGCTTTCAGACCTTAATCGAACCGATTTTGATGAATTTTACGGAAGTTGGTACAGAGATAGACGGAACCCTAAAAACGATTGTAGACTACGTTTTTTTTGGAGAATAATTAATTTATACGAAGGAAGCCGCAGAAAAAAGCTAGTCAGTAATTTTCATTTGTTACTTCTGTATCAGAACAGCGTTTTCAACAAACTATTGAAATGTACCCTTATGTTTTTTTTTTCTTATTAATTTTCACTATAATAATGAATTCAAAGCATATCTTGAAACATACTAGAATATCTAATAAATTACATACCATCTAAAATCGATAACGTCCATCTTAGATCCCGCACATTTGCGTTGATTTTATTACAGCTATGAAATCGGAAAGCAGCTGTTATCTTCCTAAATTTCATATGGAACAGTTTCATACAATTTCCTATTATATTTAGTTGGATGCTTTCCAACAAATGACGTTCATAGAGGCAACTAATTAGAGTTTATATTGGCGTGTATTACTTATGGATGATAATGTTGATCATGAAAAGCGGTGGTGCTCCGTTGCTATGTTGTGTGTTGATCAACATGTTGATCTTCGAGAGGGTGTTGATGCTTTACAATTTCATCGTCATACAAACCTGCTGCTTGGTTCACCTCTACACTCCCTTGCATAATCTTATGCAATCTGATTAATGCCTTTCATATTCATGGTCTATTTTGCGATGGCTTGTGTTTAAAGCTAATTTGTCAGATTTTTTTCGTGCTGCCTCTTCTCATTTTTGGTAGCTAGCCCTTTTTCTTTCCTCTTCCTACTAAAACCATTTTTTATCTACTCTATTTGCTGTTTTATGAAATAAGTGTAAAAGCTGTTTCTTTATATTATAGGATTTCTCGATAACGTTTTCTTTAGTAAGACCAAGAGTTATCGTATTTAAAAGGAAAAACGCAAAATACATAATTACATCGACATTAATATTGACCTTTCCGTCTCCATAATTCTTGGTCAGATTCCAATGAATAGCTTTAATATGAGGGATCATTAAAGTAGTGTTTAGTAACCGTAGGTACCTGATTCTAGGTAAGCGCTGATGTGTATCAATACACGGATACGTGGCACTGTTTCCACGTGAATACGATTTGATGCATTACTTCCTATACTTCGAAAAGAATAGGTTTGACAAGCTATAGAGAGCAGAAAGCTCAAAAAGGACCGGATTTTCCAAAATATAATAAGAGCCAAAAAATATATGAAAGTACTTAATTGTTTCAGGACGAAATTGCGATTATTGATCGGTGCGTTTATTCTAGAGACTGATTTTTAGTAACTTACCTGTTCAAAATTAAAAAGACTTCCTATTTCCATCAACTGAATTTAAGAGATCCCTACTTACTGTTATATCTCAGTTGCCACAATCTCGTTAAAGTGGTCTATCAGAACTTTAGGTGCATTTCACCTGATAGGAATATTAATCTAAATGATATGCATATCTTATCTCAGATTTAGAGTGGCGATTGATAAAAATAGAACGAACTTGAGCACGGTCGTGTGTCTCAAGATCGTTTCTGGTGTACCTAGTAGCAGAGTAGATGGCAATGAGATATATAATCGTGTTAGCGTCATGTTCATATTTGTCAAGCTTCTGATTGCATTGTTATGAATTTGTTTCAGTAATCTTTAGTTCTTGTGAGTCAGTATTTTGGAATTGTAAAAGATAAACGCGTGGTTTTATTTATTTTATTATTTATGTACACACCGAAAAATAGTAAAAGTTAATATAATAAATATACTACAAAGGCACTACTTTTTTCTAATGAAATTTTTTCCAGCAGACCTGCGACAGGAGAAATGAAAAAGAAATGTAGACAATAGTGTGTAAGAACAAGACAAGAAGAGTATGTAAAGCCTCAAAATTAAAGTAACAGATTTTGTTTGTCACAGAAATAATCATATAGGCGTTTATAGAACACTGTCTATCTATTATCAACTGTTCGGCTAATATTAGAGACAACAAAATAGAAAAACACTTCAGATATTCAAAGCGCTGCTTCAGATGTTATTGATAGAAGATACTTAAAATTTTGTACTCCTTCGATCTGTCAGTATTAATCAACATGAAACCTATTTAAATTGATAGAACCGATAATGCTGACAATGATAGCAACATTCCACTGAAGGAACGTGATCTCGTCAGCGAAAATAATCAAAATAAACATGTCTATGATAGCAAAGGACAGTGGACACTTGCCAGATATAGCCTGGCCTCAGGTACTAGGGTCTGAATTGATCTGTAAGCGATATATAATGATTCCTTACTAGGAAATTATTTGCTTTATCATTATACACGGAGTAAGTTGCACTGCTGATATTATACGCATGAATTTTATTGCTAATCATTTGGGAAGATAAAAGGTGTACGAGGGAATATTTCTACGTAATAATAGTTCAACAACACTAAGGATTTATAAAATATACTAGAGCTCTAATATGAGACAGTAGCCCATAGGAAGTCAAATCAAAATGTTCGCTAAAAATATCGAGTTAGAAATTGAACTAAAAACCCTTGACTTAGGTAAGGAAGTAAATAAAAGAATATTTGAAAGTCGAGTCGGAAGTTGAAATCCCTAACTTCGTACCGACACCAAGTTTTATGTCTTAAAGTTTTTGAGGGGTTTTGAGTACATTCAACTTTGTCTTCAACTTAATTTCTTTCGTTTAGCTGGTATCACACTTCTCGTGACAGGAGATGATTCAGACGTGTCTGTGGATTCCAACTCATTTGTAAAACTAAGTGTCTGTACCGCTTTATTTCGGTTTTGATTAGATAGATAGACTATCTAATTGGATATACTCCTTGATGCTTCATTCGAATCAAAGCCATTAACAAAATTGAACTACCTTCACCTTCTTCTAAAAACTTTGCTCTGGTAACGCCTTATCATCCTTATTCACATATTTGCCATCAATTTACGTGTATGCGAGCAAACACGCGTGACGTCTGTTGTCTCAGGAGGATAATTTTGGACATGTCTCATTAACACCATTTCGCACGATGTGTGTATTTTGGACATTGAGGGAAGTTTTTTGAGAAGATAAAAATACAGAATGATGTGTTGCAGGGATTTGTAGCTGAATTGTGTTATGTGTATCATTTTAGATATTAATAAACGTTGAGCCATGTTATTCATCGTGTTCAGATAGATTGATGGTCGTCGTTATATTAATAATACGCAGATGAATACAACCCTTGTGATTTGAAGCGTCCACTAATGTAGCGACTGGATGGATAGTGTGATCCCCCGATCATACTAGTTATCTTAAGTTGCAAAATTAACAGCTTCAGCTTCTTGTATCTTAACATCACATCATATTTTGACAGCTAGAGTCAATTAAATCTCTAGAGTATATTGAATTTTGAAGTATTTTCTTCTGAGATAGATCAAACTTAATCCTTTGCTAAACCTCCACAAATGTTAATGCCAGTCCAAGAGCTACTTAACTTTGTTAGTACTTCAAACCAACAGAAGACTGGGTAACTCAGACCGACAAAGCTAAAATAGTTAAACCTTGAGCTCTAGTACTCCTTACTTTGTGGTTACTCATCTACTCAGCAAATGTTACAATTTGCTCAAGTGAGTCAAGGCGTTGGTGCGCGAAAAGTTGCCTACGAATATAATAGTCACCATCGCTCATAACGACTTTATTATGTTTTCGTTGACTGAGTGTTGGCGACTATTTTACTTCCTAGACTGCGAAATGACTGATCATTCGCTCTGTAATTTGTAACTACTGTCTTAGAAACTACCTACTTGGCAATACCGAGTGTTGTATTAGATAAATTGAATTTTATTTTTTACACAAATAAAATATTTTTTATTTGTTGTAATTATATTAATGAACGCTATGTCTAGCCGTCATCGGCGTACAAATATTATTTTGATACAATTAATTATGCTGATTATAAAAAAATATCAAAGAGTTTAAAAAAAACTAATATTATTATCACATATTATTAAATCATTCTAATTCCAATTGTCAACACATAAAAAATAAAATAAAATCATTCTAATATTTTAAAAAGTAATAAATTATTGTATATATTGTAAACAAAGTAAAAAAAAGGTGGTCATAGTGTGTCAGTTAGGTATTCGTTCACCGTATAATACGTTTTGTCAAATAATAATTTCAGGAAATACTATTTAAAGTCGTTTACGTTTTTAATAATAAATCTAGGGATCTTATTATAGATCCTAGGTGCCATCCCTAAAAAACTGGTTTTTAAAAGAGCAGTGGCATGTGGTCTAGCGCATATCTCTCTGTTGCGTCTTTTAGATCTCAATATTTGAAACAGATGGATGTTTGCTTTGACAAATAATGCTGTTTTAAAAATGTACATACATGGCAGTGTTAGGAGTTTAATATTTTTTTTAATATGGCATTCAGCTTTCAGTTTTTTTCAGGTTAAACAATAAACACAGCACGCAAACATCTATTTTGCGTGCTGTGTTTAAGCTGAAACCCAACTACAGCTTTATGCTGAAACAAACTTAATTATTATATGAGTACACTGCACTGGTGGACTTTATGGCTGTATTAATTGTGTTCTTATCCTTATTAAAATCCAACCAATTGTCACATTTTGGTCACAAAATCGGCAATAGGAATATACTCATCTACAACGCAACTTAAAACCATTGTTGTGCAGCTTACCTTAACAGAAAAATAAAAGCTGAGTTCCAGTCTATCTGCATGACTAATCTAGCCAAGGCAATACCTACAGACTAAACTAAAGTAAACACTGCAATAAATAATTTTCCAATCACGTTCCTAAACAATAAACCGCGAACATGAAAATTTTCAATGCGTAATGCCAACGCAATGGGCGATAACTTGTAATATGCGCGTGCGCTGAAACGTGTACGGTTATCTGAGATTTACGATTCTGTTTACTACGAGTATTCGACAAGGAGTGACTGTGAGTATCGCGTTCTGTGACAATGGGGTTGTGTTCATTCACACGTGTTCAAACGTGGATTCTTTGACTTTAACGATCGGTCGCGTGGTTTCCGTATTTTATCAGGGTACGTCGCGTGATCTGATTTGGTACACACTCGTTTCGTTTGTCACGAACTCACGACCTTGAGCGTTATAAAGAATTTGGTCGTCTGTCAGTGCTGCTCTAATTCAGTTTTTAAATACAATTTTTCCCCGAACAATTTACAAACAAAATGCATTTTGTCTCATCTTTCAAAATGTCGTTGTGCACAACGACGATTGTGTACTGACCTATATTAAATTTTCCGCTGGCTTGACATGATTCATACTCTGTCCTCGTGTCTCGAAGACCACAAGTTCGACATTATATCCAGTTCGTTCTAAGAAGAGCCAATAATGTTGCGATCATAGCTTGCCGTATAAAATGTTAACGGTATCAGCATGGGAGTACCGCAAGGTATCCGCCTGGGACCCTTTTTGTTTATACTCCATGGTATCGGGTGACATGTGGCGTAGTAACCAAAAGAATGCATAACAGAAAACTAGTGAAATTCAACGCCACTGTTTACGCGGAACGAACGCCATGTTACATCAACATAATGAGCCGACACGTGGGCTTCGAACGTGAATGACCGCCGACTTTAGGCGTCGTGTTACTTAATTTTGTTTACACAACAGAAGGTGGTGCCACTGTTTCATTATTCGCTTTATACCTAGCAATTAGCATGAATCCTGATATTATTGGCATTAAATTATACTTTCGAGTGTTTTCAAAAGCGGTTCGTGGTTATTCTTAGACAAACGATACTTCAACCATATTTATGACCTACCTCAAACGCTTTGAAGAATTTCCATTTATTTCCGCCTATGTTGCTGTTTATTAAAGTCGTGTTTAATGGCCTGGCAGGTATAAATGTTAATATTATTGGCATTTATCAAGGTTAAAAACAATGGGTTGGCTTCTATTCAGAATTTAAAGCGTTGAAAATTTAACGGTTTGCCTTGGTTTGTTTACTGTTGGGTTAACTAATTACCTTCGTATATAATCTGCCTAATACCCGTGCCTTGTTATGATCGGCTAATACTGTATTGTGATCAGCACAATTTCTTACACAATTGTGCATCTTATTCAAATTGTGTACTACGGTATTGTGAATTATTTATATTGCGTCATTTAATTCAGTTCCAATAATGTTGTATTAAAATATTTATTCTTATTGGTTTTCAAGATTGTCTGCTAACAAAAGTTGCTGTTTAATACTAAAAACGTTGTTCGGCTTCGTTCGTGATTTGTTTATCTAGTTAATATTTGTGGATGGACAATATGAAGAGTGTTGTACTGTGAGGTGGAATGACTTTACAATTGCAGTGACAATAGACATTGTCGTCTTTATCCGTTCTTTCCTGTATTCTTGTTAATTGTTGTATCAATATTTAACTTGTAAATTTATTGAAGGTGTTTGGATAAGAGCTTAGTACTTTGATTGCTAACATTGTTGTAGTTTGGCAAATTTACCGCAGTTTTACTGAATTTATTTTAAATTTACGAAAGGATACTGTTAATGTCAACAATAACGTAATGCGTACGGTTATTCTGAGAATATTTTAGTTGTAAATCGTGTTAATCTGGCAATAAAAGAAAAGATCACGAATACGAGTGATTCAGGTGGTCATTCAATGTTAAACTAAATTTTATTCTGACAAGGTTTTAATTTCAAATAAATTACGTTGGTTCACAGAACTGATAATGTTCCAATTTCAGTATTGCATTTTTTTAAACAAAAACATTTGTAGCCTAGATTTACCAGGTTACAAAAATAGTATAAATAAACCCACTAAGCTACTAAATAATGTTTCAGTGAAATCGTAAGTATTCTTGCTACTCTACAATTGAACATCATGTTTCATAATTATATAACAATAACAAAACATAATTTCAATCCCTCTCACAAAAACAACTAGGCCAAAAAGCGCTGATAAGAATAAAGCACACAGCGCTGTGTTTATTTGATCTATAAATTAATTGTTCAACCAATTTGAGAAAGCGGAAAATCACCCGAGCGAATGCTGGCGCCAGATGGACGGATGCCAGCCTTTCATTGGGAATCAGAGTAACTTTGTTTTGTGGACGACAATGGAGGACTGTTAACTTGACACATATTGACGAAAGAAACAATGCAGTTGTTGCTGATAATGAAGAATTTGATCGTCCTTCTAACGGTTTCATGAAGAGAAACGTGGCAGCCTTTCTTTTAGATCTTGAGATTGCAGAATTTGACATATTAACAAAACAAGCAATGCAGTTGATGAAGAAGAATCTTAATATGAACAGCAAGGTGATGCCTTTCACTGAGAATTAGTGTAGTTATGTAGACGACCATGTAGGAGTGCTAACACAACATTTATATTGGATCTCGCAGGAGACATTGCAACTGTCGTTGAAGATAAATATTAAAACCGCAAGGGAAACTACTGAATTCGTTTCGTGACTGATAATGTCAAATTTAACACAATGCAAAAGGAGTTGTCTTATAAATATTCTGAAGATGTACCTATATAGTTTTGCCGATGATATTGCGGCTGTTTTGTTCGAAGACATAATCAATTCTTAAGCATAAATAAGCACATGAATTGAAATGCTAAATACTTTTTTTGCATTGTCGAGCGAAGACCTTACTTTGAACACTCGCGGAAAGTATTTATTGCCGAATACTAAGAATGTACACATACTCAATTATACAATTTAACAACACGCGTAAAATAGATATTGTTTTATAAATCGATTCTACATAAACGACAAAACAACTTTCAATAGAAAGTTTTACAGATAGGCATAACAAGCTCACCTTTATTTTCTCGTTATCTAGATTGAAGATAAGTTAAATGCTTGGTCGATATTTGGCCATGTCAGACGTTGTGGCACGAATTGTATAATGTTACCTAGTAGGTACATAAATATATTTGACTCTAGAAGCAGTGCGTAGATACCATACTATGTTGTCGATCAATATAGTAAAATATCGAAGCAAACATTGTTTTGACCTAGTTCTATTTATATTTGATCCTTTGAACTTTGTTCTCTACTTTAGTTTCATAAAATGGAGCCATGATGTCCCTTAGCAACTCTATCTTGAAGAATTTCTAGGTTTAGCGAAGTAATAATATCATGACGCATTGCTGTGCAAAGATCTTCATTATCTCTTATAACGTCTACATTTCTTTTACATTCATCTAAAGTTTTCAGGCTATCCCAAATTCATTATCTAATTCATTAGAAATATAAAACATCACAGCTTTTTCTGTGTTCATCGAATCGTAACTATGTCACTGAGACAAGTAACTTGTTAAGCTCCACAGTAAAACAACCATGTATCATGTACGAACTAAATACCGTTTCCCGCTTTATTTATTTTCACATTTAAAATAAAAACAGACGTGGCACACAAACCAGTGATATATTGTTCACTATTTTTATTGTAACGGCGTATTGCTTACATGTTTCCTGCTATATTTACTTCAAGCTGTATTTTAGATCTGTCTGTTCTAATTCTGTGTATCGAAACGAAGTTAAAACGAACTATAGTGACCGTAAAACCCACAGAGAAGTTGTCGTCTCATCATGTGTTTCATTTTGTGGTCCGATTAGTCTTGCATTTGGACAGATTCCAGATTTTATGTCATAAAGCTTTTAGATAATACTGGAATTAGTGTAAAATTGTCGCTGGACATGAAAACATGCATAAACAAATCGAAAATGACATTTTATTTTATGTTTCTGGTGTAGAATACAAAAAGATGCAAGGCAAACTTACAAAGCCAAATAAAAATAAAAGACCAACGAATTAAGGATTTAAAAGAGATTATAGTCGGAATCATACAAAGAACAGAAAAGCCTAACAGGATAAGCTTTTAATTCCTTATCACATGAATTAGATTTACAAAACGTTAAAGCAATCCCGGAATAAATTACAATGGTGGGAGCAACTGAAGGACTTCCATTCACTAGAGTACTCTTACCTTAATAATTATCATAATATAATTTTCATCAAATATGATTTTTATAGTCCTTAACAAAAGCTTTCTTTCCTTTGTGACTCTGCAGAAGCTGGTCATAACACATTAGCATTGGTCATATTTTCAAGAAACCTTTACAGAATTTACTTCAAGATGGCATTTAGTGTTAATTCCTGTATATTTATTACTGTTTCATTAAAATTACGATTTTAAACTTGCTAAAATCATTTTTCTTGTTTTGATATTGACAGCCATAAAGCAACTCTTTGTTTGCAAATCGGATTGGATTTGTCCTTTTGCTATCTTCTAAGGTTAGCTTATACTATATAGATAAACGTTTTTTATAGCTGCAATATCAGGGACACACTTATCTTCCAAATATTCCTAAGGCTAGATAAATATGACGAGTAAATAAGTTTTTAAGTGACCTTCATTTAGGAGTAACAAGGCATACAACACATGAAACCCGATTCCAAAATTCTTAGTAAAGTTACAAAACTGTAACAAAGTTTACGTAAAATATTGACGGTTGAGGAGTAAACATCGGAATTGCAATATTATTTAACTCCGAACTGCGCACTTGGTAAACAATTCGTTATACCAAGTACCAGAGGAATAACATTGTGAAGCAGGAAGTCGGTTCCCGGATTAAGGGGCCGTAGTCAAGGGCAAGCAAGATGGAGGCATGGGAAAGAAAAGGATGGGTAGAAAACAAGAGTGACCCTGAACGTAATGGTGGCCTAGTCCCGGGTGAATATTGATCCAGCGGGGGACAAAGGATAACGTTCCTTACGCAAGCCAAGTGGAAACCAGTTGCGAGATTCTTTATATAATGAAGGACGTAGTAAAAAATGATGTTTATGTGAACTGAGAATAGCTATTTTTCCTGGGAGGCAAAGAGAATTCCTCTCAGATTTTGTTGTATGAATGAATGAGTCAGCGGAACATAGTATTCAGCTTTTAGGGCATTGAACTGGAGTTCTCAATGAGCTAAGCTTTAGGGTCTAGAGTTGAATGACTTGGCCTTGACCTGGTGTTACTTTTGTTGCGTATCAGCTTTTGTGTGTCTTGTAACTGTACAATTTTGGTTTTGATCATTTTACTGAAGGATTTTTGTGTCTTGTGTTTGTAGTCCTTTACATTTTAGGATAAGCAGTAGATGCATGGTTCCCTATTTGAGAAGTGGTTCAAAAGCCTTCTCATTAACTATAGGGAATGGAAGTACTTCATTACAATAAGTTGTGCTTGATCATACAATGTATAGTCATATCAAGTGTTTTATTAAAAGCTTACTAAAAGCAATATTGACTCTATTTTGAATCGTCGCTCGCTGGATAACTCGGATTACTTCAAGTCGTATTAGTATTATCTCTTGCGTCCAAACAAAGTTTTTGTTAAATTCGGCCTTACCTATACTACTCATAGTTTAATTTTCTACATAAAGATCAATGTCATGTCTTCTTTTTTTTTTTACCTTATCTGTTTGTCTACGTCAAATAAAAGTTGAAGTCAAGTCTTTCAAGATATTTTGTTTCGCCCACTCATACGCCTACTTGAACCTCGAAAAATGTTTGGTACTAAGAGTAAAACGGTATTTATGGGCAATGTTGATTAATGTGTTGGGAACTTGGAATATTTCATAACCTGGTTTTATATCTGGTGCTGATGAAGGTAGGTAGTTATTTTACGATATGGTTTGATTGAAATTCACATCACTGTGATGGGGTATGTCGTCATGTGGGATAAACGAATCAAAAGAATATATCTGTTTAGTCTTACGTCAAATTACAACGAGTTCTGCTTCTGCGTCAGAAGACGCCAGGACACAACAGTAAAGTGAAGTGACTCGAGATTGATTTCAATTTGCTGTTACTTTGAATGTAGGTTATTCAAGACGTAGGTCACCGCAGCCCTGCAACGTAAATGGCATTAGGAGGAACACGGATGGGTTTCAGTTAGTAAAAGTCTGACACTCTCTTCCGCTCCGCCCAGAGCGGAAAGAGTTATATAATACTAGCGGAGCCGACAGACGTTGTCCTGCCCGACTGCAGCGCCATCTGCTGGGCTGATTAGTGAAGCTAAACCATTCAGGGCGCCACCCAAATAAATACAAAAAAAAATATTCAAACCGGTCCAGCCGTTTAGGAGGAGTTCAGTGACATACACACGTACAGTAGAATTATATATATAACGATGATGATTCCCACCCTTGGAAAAAAGGTCTGCTACAACCAAATCTCTCTAATTAGATGTTGAATTGTCGATGTATGAGGGAGTCTTCAAAAGAGAGACTATCCGGATTCTAGAAATCTAGAAGATAGTCCAAGTCCGAGGAGTTGTGATAAAAAAGAAGTTATAGACGTATAATATAATAGTACACACATACCTTCTAAATTTTAATGAAAATGATGACAAATATGTCAACGAATAATTCACGGAGCATAGAGAAAGAACAAAAGTCTACATAGTACCTCTACATACAATGTTTATCTTATACTCCTCATTGGAAGCACTTCAATAATCCTTCGCGCCAATTAGTTGCACATTTTCTGCTAATTGAATACCTTCGTTTATTTACGATGTGCATTCATTGAAATCGCTGACGTAAATTAATTTGATCGCACAATAAACAATGGACGAGTCGCAATGCTTTCGGAAGGTAAAGTGCTCAGAGCGACAAACTTGCATTCTGGATTTAAATGTATCTGACAAAGAATTAAATACACGGACGGCATTCACAGATATTTTGTTCCTGACTGCAAACAAAGAGTAATGTTATGTATATAAAAATTATTGTGATGCCAAATCAGAGGTATAGTAAGTAGTGCTTATCTAATCTCATCTGCCTAGCCTGTTCCCAACTATATTGGGGTCGGCTTCCAGTCAAGTCGGATTTAGCTGTATACCAGAATTTTACATGGAGCGACTGCCTACCAGACCTCCACAACTCATTAACTGGGTAACACGGTACTTCATGGCAAGACTGGAGTCAGATTTACTGGCTTCTGACAATCCGTAACGACTGCCAAAGATCTACAAATGACTACCGGGACCTACAGCTTAACGTGCTTTCCGAGGCACGGAGGAAACTCGGTATGTTAAGATGGTCACCCATCCACAGACCAACCTTGGGAAGCATTGCTTAGCCTTGAAGATCGACCCGTGCGGCTGTTATTTTCTAGCCAAGAGCTCTTCAGGTATAGGAAGTAGTGCTATTCTGTAAAAATCTCTTCGTGAAAAATTAGGTGAAGTAAGCATTAAGTCACAGTGAGCATCCATCCAATCAAGGTGGAATTATAGTTTACTTCAAGCTCACTCCAACTAAGGTCTGTGAACGGCTGTAGCTGAAGTTCCAAGCCAAAGATGGGTCACTAAATATGTGCTACGAGTAGTTCCGGATTCATATTTGGAACTGGAAATGCTTTACAAACCTTATTGGATGCTGTTTTGTAACTTTCTTTTTTTAATGCGCTAAACCAGAGTTCAGCGCATGTAGGCCAGTTTCTTTCTTGTTTCCGAATAAAATCTCATTTCAGTTTTATTGTCGATGCCTCTTCGTAGCGTTACAAGCTCTTTTTTACAAATAACCACGGAGCAATTTCTAGAGTTTTTTGTTCTGATCTTTGCTATTTCTGATATGTATGTTAAAAAATCTCAACAAACACGAGTATACAGTCTTGGCAAGGCACCTTTACTGGCTGCAAATTCGTCTCACGTAATCTACCCGCAGCAGGTACAGAATACCTGCGGCATGTTCCTGAAAGCCAGCAATTTACTTCAGTTAGAAAATCTATTACGTTGGGATTACCTTGCCTTTCTAGAGCCTCTTACAAGAGCTTTCGTTTTTTATTTTGTACATCTTGTATTTGTTTGGGGTTGGTCTGATTTATGTTTTCTTGGACATTACTGACATCTTTGAAAATAACCTCGTGAGGAAAGCTGGACTTATTAAGAATATTATATGCGAGTCTTAAATCGTCCAACTCGTCTTGATAATTTAACTCGAGCTTTAATTATAATTTATTAAAGCTCGAACCAATGCGATGTATGAGAATTAAAGGAAGCGATGTATGAGAATTGGGAAGAAATCTTTACCCAGCAGTGGAACAATAACAGGGTGGTTTTATTGTTTATTTTTTTACTTACATTTATTTTTTTATCTTTTAAAGGCTTGGTATTTATAAAGGCTTCTCCAGTCAATCAATTTGGTTACTTTGCAAAACTCCACTGCTTCAATTGTTCTTTCTCCCAAATGGCGCAGCATCGCTTTTTTATTACCACAAACAATGCGAATTAGTAGGCTGAATAACAAAATGTCATGGCTAAACACACACTTCATAAAAATGTTATTATGAATATTTTTTGGTCATCGCTCCGCAACGACCCCGCTATCTAAATTGGACAAATTGATAAAAACCAGTTTGTTTTCCATTCCATTCATATTTCATACAGTTAATGTATTCAACGTGTTTGTGGGTCTCGGTCGTTATCATGTTACGTAAAGTTTGTATGATAGTAATAATCTGCTTAATTAGTTAAGATGGTTGATAAACCTAATAATTAAGAAAATATGCCTTTACTCGGGGATAATAATTAAGATAAAAAATACGAATGGGAGTGTAGTGTCTTCTTGACTATTAGTACTATTACACATCAATATTATATGAAAATACTCTCATGCACACAAGTGTCAGGTAGCTGTCAGCAATGACTACAATGATATCTGTCACTGTCATTCGCCACGAATGGCGGGAAATGAACGATGATTAGCTGAAGCCCTACCATGGGACTTAGTCTGTGGATTAATTAAATTAAACCTAGAATGAATTCTACAAAGAGAATCTTCTTATACTTATTACAAAACTTAATATGCCAATTCAAATGACTAAAGCCAATCAGTTCAAGGTTTGTTATCCTATTCGCAAAAAGTCTGTTTTGCGATCAGCATTATCGGTTTCAGTGGAAACTTCCTTCATTTACATTGGATTACAAATAACAGCTGCCTTGTGTAAAGACTGATTAACATTACTATTAATACGATACGGTGGCCATCACACGAGGTTTTTACAAAAATAACACATTTTTTTAACTGTCTGACTATGTACGCGCCATATGTCTCGTAATAATTTATCGATTGAGTTGAGAATGTCAAAGATAGCCCTTCGGTTCGGCTTCACGAATCGTGATTCGGCCTCGTAGGGCACTGACGAAAGTGTCACCATACCAGGAATACCAATGATAGTGACATTTTGGTTGTATTTTGGACTTTTTGACGGTGGGTTGGTTGGTCGGGATCTAACTAGATAAATGTCAATTTATCAGCGATAGCGATTATTTTGCTCAACGGAGCACAAGAACAAATAAATGTTTGATGAGTAAAGACACCGAACTTTGTAAGTCACACATTATATACTTACAACGTAGTAGGTACTTAATATTTTCATCCAAAACAGTCTTATGGATTGTTCAACTCGCAATTTTGTTTATGTTGAAACCAATTTGACGTCATTGCGTAGGCGTTGGAATTACAAGTCATTGCCATGGTAAAATATGAGAATTTTACAATGACAGTAATATTTATGTAACTTTGGAATATGCAACCAATGTTTACGTAAACAAACGAATACAACAGAGGATTTGCAAAAAGTTCAAACGTTCATTTTTCAAATAGTGCTGGCGGCCATTGTTGCCATAGTCAACAAAGCAATAAAGAGTCTATGGGCCACGTGTTCCGCATAAATACCGCGTTCCAAGGTTATCGCGCATAGTATAGTATTTACTTACTCACTTGTTCGAATTTCAATTTTAAATTATTAGTGGCTAGTTCTAATAATTAGATATGCCAGTAACATCTAATAAAATAGAGTTTTTAAATGTGGCCAGTGTTAAACTTCCGATTTCGGAATTATGAATTTGAAGTTGAGTACTTTCAAACAATTTCTGCCTGAAAATCTGTTGAAATTCAAACCACTCCAGTTCGTTACTTTTAACAAGCTCTGCTTCACTCTACATTAAGTATTTGGTTTACAAATTCCCGAAAAACAATTGTACCAATTTTTTTATTTAAATCAGTGAGTCATCCATGAACTCTGATTGTACGACAGCAAACAAAATACTATATAACGTTACGCATTATTTAGAATACCATGATAAAACAGATGTTTCTTTATATTTGAAACACCCTAAGTAATATTATAAAAGCAAAAGTGAGTTCCTTTGTTACGTTTCCACGCTTAAATCGCTGAACCAATTTCCATGAATTTTGGTACAGAGGTAGATGGGACTCTAGGGACGGTTATAGTGCGAAAATCTATATTAACATGAGCGAAGCCGCGGGAAAATGCTATGATATATAATAAATAAATAAGGTGCTAAACTTCCCAGTCTTTCTAGGGTGTATTGTGTAACCTAGTTACCTGTTTCTGGAGGTCAGGCAGGTACTCATACTCTTTAGAAAATGCTGGTTCTCAGCTGCATCCGGTAGAACGGATCCCAACTAATTTGAGGAAATACTACTATTGATGGATGTGTCAAAAGACAAGTAATCAAAAAAATAGAAATAAAAATTAAGTTGGAACTTTTCAACGTAAACAATACTTAATCGGATAACAAATTTTCCTCGAAATATACGTAAATAAATAATGGCAACATCTTCCTTGTAGTGGTTTATGAGATTTAGATACGGTTCGAAGAAGACAGTAAAAATAAAGGTGTAATCTAAGGTTTTGTAAATATTTTGCAATTTAACATGTTTCTTTGCCTCACTCTCACATTCATTGACTTTCAGAAATTTTCTGACTTTCGGAAGTTTTCTGACTTCCGAAAAATTCATTGCCCACCGGATAATAATGGTAAAAAAATCGTATACTGTTAATTTAAGCGGATTTTCAACAGTTTTTTGCGAACATTAACAAACGCAAATTATTCTAGACGTGTTCAAAGCATGTTGTTCGCTTCCAAGGTCTCGTTTCCCGCCATCCCGACTTGCGTCTTCGCGGAGGCGATAAAGCATTTATTATTTTTATTTTTAAACCGCTCAACAAACACTGGCAGTGTTATGTTCCGCCTCAACACGTGTTGTGCCTGATATACGATCAATAAGAACCTACTGCCTGCCTATGATGTCATCTTGAAGTGTTTTGTTGTGCTTCCACGAGGGGTAATGTCAATATTCACTTCAGGCTGTGTACCTGAATACCTTTGCCTTGAAATTTGTACTTTACTCTTTGGTTATCTAGAATACCTACAGCTACTGCAGAGATTCAAATCTGGAACTGATTGTTTTATATCAGAGATATATTTTTAAAAAGAAACGTGTTTTTGTTTTCGTTAAAGAATCGATGTATTTAGAATATCACCGAAAGCACGTGCGATACCGCGTGTTGAATATTTTTGCGAATCTTAAACAATACACCCACGATTTTTTTTTACTCTTAGCTGTTTGGTTTGATTATACAATAGGCAAAGCATTGAACCAGTGACTATAAAATAATTAATAAAATTAATCTGCCTAGCCTTTTACGAACCATGTTGGAGAAAACAAAGTAAAAAAAAAAATACAAAAAACTTGAGAGGTGTCAAGGGAAACCCGGATGGAACGAAGTTCCTACGCCGCATGGCTTACAACTATAGCAAAAAGTGTCGTTACAACTTTTGGTCTTAATGTGTCGTTACAACTTTTGGTCTTAATTTTTTCCGTCTAGCCCCCTTTCACAACGCGCGAATTGTAATAAAACTAGAAACATAACTGTGTTTTACGACTTTATCCTTTTCCCTAAGATGGTATCGTATCGTTGGCAACTAATGACCCACTGTTTCTCATCTCAATCAGTCCCTATTGAGATGAGAAATTCTATTCCATTCCATTCGCACAGCTTACAATAGCTTACTATTGCAAAAAGTGTCGTGACAACTTTTCGTAAGAATTTTTTCCGTCTAGCCCCCTGTCACAACGCGCGATAAGGAACTTCGATCCAAAAAGAAATGACACGGAAATAGTGTCATGAACACTTTTAATGAGTTCATCTCCAATGTACTCTTTCATCATTGTCAAGTCATCCAAAAAAATTGGTAATAATGTACCTACCTATTAAATTCCAAAATATATACTTACTACAATAAAATGTAAGTATTATTAAATCCCGCCCCTTAATACTTACATAACATTCAACATAATTTATGTATTATAAAACTTGTATAATACAAGCCTGCTCTAATAGCGATCAAGGTCGATTCGTTCTCGTTTATTTTCGACTCGGATCGCGAATCGTGGCGACTAGCGACTGCAGACTCGTGTTCAAAAAAGTAAATGAAAAACATTGTACCTATGTGCCTATAAACTTTGAGGGTTGCCCTCGATTTTTCTAGGATCCCATCATCAGATTCTGACTTAGTCACAGTGGGACCACCTCAGGAGTATAAGCTTCCCAAATAAAAAGAAAATTTGAAAATCAGTCCACTATGGGCGGAGAAATCGGTGTAGGTACATAAAAAAATACGTACAGCTACAGCCGAACATATAACCTCCTCTTTTTTGATGAAGTCGTGATTTACACTTCGTTAGCGGCACGTGCTCAAGTTGCGTTCTGTTAATCTGGTTACTCTGTTTTTATTCTATTGGATATTTAAATTTAGAACAACTTGGTCTAAGGTTACGGTAAAATTAAAAAAAAAAATGTTATTTTGCGATTGCTTTGGTGATGGTGGTTAATTAATATTGATTTCTATGGTATGTGGTTTATAAATCCATTGTTTACTACGTTTGGTTTGGAGATAATAGCAAAATAAGCAATTGGTAATAATGAAATGTATTTGTGATATGTGTTTATGAATGTTAAACATCGAAGAAAGTCAAAACAGACCGAGTTTGCGAAAGTCTTGATGAGACGGTAACGCTAATAAAAACGGACCACTTCTCTCCTAGACAAAATATTTTCATATATTTTGATGTCTTGATAAAAAATATAATCCTAAGTCATCAAGCCCAGTATTCTAACCTTTGCTTACAGATTTGACAAATGACAAAAAAAAAAAAAATTGATCTGGCCGAAGAATCAATAAGTTTTATATTTGCTCCTCACGTTTTAAATAGGTAATAGCTAGGTTCACGTTCCTTCGCACCGCACATCTAACAATATTTGTATCTAATCGTAATTCTATTATCGTATCAATTTAGATAGTTTTCGCCGATATTAGATAGCTAGATAATGTCTAATTCGACAGTTTATCGAGATTAGTGAGGTAGGTAATGTTAGATAGCTGTCGTGTTGAGAGATTATAATATCTGACTATTTTATGAGGTGGTAACTATTTTATGTACTTATGGCAAGCAATGTCGCGGGCAAAAGCTAGTCCTAAAATTCTTCCGTTACTGAGTGACTGACAGAAAACGCACAGCCGAAACTGTTTGTACTAGAAAGCTGAAATTTGGCATGTGAACATCCCTTTTTTTTTTAAGGTGGTAAATCATCAAATGACTCCTCCCGCTCTGGGTGCAGCAGTAGGGAGTGTCAGACTCTTACTGACTAAAACCCATCCGTGTTCCTCCTAGTGTCCTTTGCGTTCCAGGGTACGGTGCCTCTTTCAAACGAAATCCGCAGCCCCAGCAGGCACTGGCCCTAGCGGGCTTCCCTACACTCCTTAGAGCACTATGATAAATCAAAGTCAAAGTCAGTACCAAGTTGCGTAAATAAGCTAGTTCTTTTCTTCTTTTTTTTTTTTTTTTTTTTTTAAACCTAATCTAAACCTAAAACCCTTGAAACAATTTGTCATAGTTGTTTAGCAAAACAGTTGTTTAACAAATACTATGATGTCAGTAAATAATGTAACATTTTCTAACCACACCACATAAAACAGCTCATATTTGCCTATGTACTTGTCGCGCCCATGTACTGCTCCGCTTTACATAGGCTGTTATTGGTACAGTCACTAGCAGATAAACTTGCAAAATTCAAAAACTAATTCTCGTGGACTAAGAATAAGAATAGTTTCTTGTTTAAGATTGGTCGTTGTGGTGACGGTTGGGGGAGGCCTATGTCCAGCAGTGGACGTCTTTCGGCTGATATGATGCTGATGATGATTATTTAAGATTTAACGAATGCGTTGATTCCTGGAATTCGCACTAGGATTCCCTGTGTCGTGAGTTATAATGATCAAAACTTTGAGAAAATACTAGAGATGGACTGACTTCTAGTCGGGAAAGCCGAATATCCATTTATAGTCGGCGAATATTTAGCTAAGGATTTTCTGACTAGTCGGCACTTAACAAGCTACAGGAAAAGTATTTTTTACAAAAACAGTACGTACTATCGATCTATCATTTAATCAACTAAATAAATAAATATTTTTTTTAAAGTTAAAGCATTCGGCAATCGATGAATAGCAGATCTGGCCACATTTATAGTCAGCATCGGCAAATAGTCGGCCATTTTAACGCCGACTAGTCCGCTATTCGGCCAAGTCCATAGTCAGTCCCTAGGAAATCACTTCTAACTTCTAAGTTTTGTGTAACTGCTGGTACATGCATATTTACATGACTGTACTTCTCCGCTTTACCCAAGCTGTTATCTGTACATAAACATTGACATTGCGAATGAATGTGTCGTTATATAACTCACGTTCAACTATGAAATACACCTAAAGTTTATGTTGATAAGAATTACTTTATTTGCCAAAGTATTTGTTAAGTTTTAACGTGAACTAAAATCTAGGTTATTTTTCAGCGCGTGTCGACTGCCCGTTTTATTTTCTTCGTAATACATTTTCGATATAGTTCTCCAAATTATCTTTAGTATTTGAAGCTATCATTCAATTTCTACTTGGAAATCAAACTCGTATTTAATATAAGTTACTCTAAATTCTCTAATTTCACTATGTGAATGTATCTACTGTAACAGGGATGGAATTAATGACAGACATATTCGCACCTATTTAATGAATATGTGTATGCCCACGGCTTGACAGCCCATCTCGTGTCTGTCATTATATTCGAAGTATGTACCTATTAAGTTAGAAAACTTCTAAAAAGATCCTGAAAGAGGTCGACTCTGCAGTTCCTAGTTCTTACTTCAAGCTCATACCTCATCATAACAACCGAATGATGTCCACTGCTGGACATAGGCCTTCCCCCAAAGGGGGCGGTTTGCCATAATCGCCACGCTTGGCAGGCGGGTTGACGACCGCAGTGTATGATGTTGTGGTTTACAGAGAACGCTGCTGCTCATTCTCTGGTGAATCTCTTAGTCGCCTCTTACAACACTCACGAGCATGACGGGATGGTATTATTCTTTTACAGCACCATACGGCACCGGCCGACACCATGCAGCAAGTTCATATCTCAAGTATAATTTAATCATCAGACAAGCAACAAACCTACACCGACATCTGAAATGAAACTCCACAGAACATTATTTGCGGATAGTCTGCCATATGCAAAACAGTTTGTTTATCGTGATAACAGCTATCTAATCGGAGGCGAGCACTTGAGACGTCTCTCTCGACTCGAACGGGATGTGCCAGAGTGGGTGGTATTGAGTAGGCGATGGAAAGCTTTGCGTGGGTAGGTAGGAACTTATCTGTGAGAATTTTTTGAGACACGTGTATAGTGTTTGTTGCTCTTGAAGATATGGTATGATTCAAGATTCAAAGCATTTTATTTCAAATAAACCATTTACAGGCACTTTTGAAACTTCAAGGTCGGTCAGTCAAAATCATGGAAGCTGTTTGCACGTTCCAAAGCGTAGATCTCTATGGAGAAGAACGTGCAAGAAACTCCACGGACACTCTTTTAGATCATGTTCTGTTTTACAAAATTCTAAGTTACATATACTTGTTGCTTCTGCATGTGAGGACAATGTAAAGAAAAAAAAAGCTTATTATAAGAATTTAAAATATAAAGATTAAAATAAGCCAATGGCAGTTAGGAGATCACCAGTCTCAACCGACGGCGCCCGTTCACGAACATGACGCGTGTATCGGCACCTTTCAGCTCAACCATTTCGAAGGTAACCGAATAAATATGAGAGTATACTCGTTTAGTGGGAAACTTTAATAAAAGGGTGTAACGGACATTTGCTAGGGTTGCGGAATTTGTTCTAAAGAGTCACTGCGGACCTGGAACGCGAAGGGCATTCGGAGGAATACGGATGGGTTTTAGTCAGTAAGAGTCTGACACTCCCTTCCGCTGCGGCCAGAGCGGGAGGAGTCATTTGTTGATTTCCCATACTTAAAAAAGGGTGTAACGAACATATTTTCAAAATTGTTTCAGCCAATGTAGATGAACAATTCAAGGAAGTTCATAGTCAATTCCCAAAAGCAATTGTATGGGAGATAAATTACTTTTTGGTGATTGACTATGACTGATCATCTCTTATTTTGCTGATCTCTTTATCGCACTGAAGTTTGTTGTAAGAAAACCCAATTGAGCGTTAAGCTTGTGTACATAAGCTGTCCTATTATACTATCTGTATGGTTTACGTGCAATCTGTACTTATACATTCAGTCAAAAAAGTATCGGGAATGGATGATTTGTTTATGGTTCCAAATTCAAATTTTTGTTTTTTTGTAGTTGTTAGATTGGCACAACTGTTTTCCATTTTGGCGCGGAGTTTGAGTTGCATCTGTTATTTATATTAAATACAGTGCTGGTTTTAGTAATATCATATATAGTGTGTATTGCGAATTTCATAATGGACAAAAATATCGAACAAAGAGTTTGTCTTAAATTTTGCATCGCCAATGGAATTTCGTGTTCGGAGTCACTGAAAATGTTACAGAAGGCTTACGGTGAATCGACTTTATCAAAAACTCGTGCTTGTGAGTGGTTCAAGCGTTCAAAAGCGGTCGAGATGTGATGGAAGATTTGCCTCGCTCTGGTAGGCCGTCAACGTCTGCAACTGAAGTTAACATCGCAAAAGTGAAGGAAATAGTGACTGAAAATCCCCATTCAACTCTGAGAGAGATAGTCGCCGAACTTTCTGTATCTCACGAGTCGATCCGTACCATTTTATCTAATCATTTGGGTATGAAACATGTTGCTGCTCGGCTAGTCCCAAAAGATCTGAATTTTCTCCAAAAACTCAATCGCATGAAAGTCGCTGAGGACATGCTAGAACGAGTCAGTTCGGACCCAACATTCATGAAACGCATTGTTACTGGTGACGAGACGTGGGTTTACGAGTTTGACATGCAAACTAGTCAACAAGCTTCGGAGTGGCGCCTTCCAACTGAACCGAAACCGAAAAAACCACGCCAAAGTCGATCAAAAGTCAAAGTCATGTTGACTGTTTTCTTTGACTATCGCGGTGTTGTGCACTCTGAATTCTTACCGGAAGGTCTAACGGTAAATAAAGAATATTATTTGAGCGTTATGCGGCGTTTAAGAGAGCAAATTCGACGAAAAAGGCCAGATTTGTGGAAAGAAAATTCTTGGATTTTGCACCACGACAATGCGCCTTCGCACAAGGCTATCATTGTGAACGAATTTTTAACCAAACACTCAACAAATACCATCCAGCAACCACCATATTCACCAGATATGGCTCCTGCTGACTTTTTTCTTTTTCCTAAACTCAAATTACCACTTCGCGGCACCCGTTTTCAATCGATAGAAGACATAAAGGAGAATTCGCGGCGAGAACTGAACTCAATTCCGGAAGCAGCGTTTAAAAAATGTTTTGATGAATGGATTATTCGTTGGCGCAAGTGTATCGTTTCTAAAGGTACTTTGAAGGTGATAAAATAAATTTGGATGAATAACTGACATTTTGAGTATTATTGATCTTTTCCCGGTACTTTCTTGACAGAGTAGTACCTATTATAAAGCCGAAGAGTTTGTTTGGTTGGAAAAGTTTTCTTTTGTTCATTCAATTTTAGTTCTATTTATAAGACGGGTGCAAGGCCAAGCGAAGGAGCTCGAAGAACCTAGCTCGGCGCGGATTCGCTTGTCAAATATATATTTTTAGGGTTCCGTACCCAAAGGGTATCCAATGGAACCCTATTACTAAGTTTCCGCCGTCCGTCCGTCCGTCCATCCGTCCGTAAGTCCGTCTGTCTGTCAGCGGGCTGTATCTCAAGAATCGTTATAGGCAGAGAGTTGAAATTTTCACAGATTTTGTATTTCTATTTCCACGATAACAACAAATAATAAAAAAATAAGGTTTATGGTACGGAACCCTTCGTTTACGAGTCCGACTTGCACATGGCCGGTTTTTGTTTATTTCTTTATGTTTTCGTATGTTCATTTTTCAATACTTGAAAGCCATCCAAGTCAGCCAAGGGTATGCGAGTGCACCCTCTTGCACCCCCGCCCCGCCACCCATGCATATAACATCACCCTACGACCAATAGGAGCAGAGCATTCATGAAAAATATGACGCAGACGAAGTTGCACGGGTCAGCTAGTAAAAATAATAGAGTTGTACCCAACAACCGTCTCGATTTTTCCTCTACACGTGGAACCAGCTTCCATTTTCCTTTGAGTACACCGATTAGCATAATGTTTGTGTCTGACGTTTTGCTAACGAACCCGTGCTTGTATGTCATTATTGCACTAGTGTGAAATGTCTATGATAATTGACTTTGTTAATCAGCATGTATTGGTCTTCCGTTTCTATCAAGTTGTCTGGTTCGAGTTTGTTTGCTATTTCTGTATTGATTTCTGTATAGAATTTATTTTGGGCGTGATCGAGGACATTTTTAGAAGTTGGTTCATTTATATTGGTTATGATTTGTAGATTTTAGATTCTATGGTCTAATTTATCTATGCTAAAATATAAAGCTGAAGAGTTGGTTTGTTGGTTTGTTTGTTTGCTTGAACGCGCTGAACTCAGGAACTGCTGGTCCGATTTGAAAAATTATCGAGGAAGGCTGGTTATACCAGTTGACCCGCGCACCTTCGTCTGCTCCGCTCCTATTGGTCTTAGCGTGATGGAGTATAGCCTTCCTCAATAAATGGGCTATCTAACACTGAAAGAATATTTCAAATCGGACCATTAGTTCCCGAGATTAGCGCGTTCAAGCAAACAAACACACTCTTCAGCTTTATATATTAGTATAGATTATTCGATGTCCTTTCTTTTACCATTAAAAGTATTCATTGCAGGATTTCACTTAGTTAAATTAAAAGATTACGTCAAAATAAATGGGGTATTTTAGCTTTTGTGGATTTTTAAGTACGCCTGGAACAAATTGAGTGAAATTCTCTATTTCTTTATTAGAGTACGGTTAGCAAATCTACTGTTATCACCTTTTACCACGAGTTTGAGAGCAGTTCAAGGCAAACTCAAGGAAAAACTTAGAATACCTAAAGTTGGGGAAGGTTCTAGAGATGTACATGCTACTACAACATAGCTGCTATATGATTCAATCTAAGTAGGTAACCATAAATCCATTGACGCAGTATGCATGATTATATCGCTTGATTTACCGTCAACTGCAATGACACAAGCAACATCAACAGATACATAGTTACGGCTATTTTGCGATTCAACAAGATCACATAGCCCAATATAACTTGACCGTCCGTAGTAGAACTACCGGTGAAGTCATTTGCTAATAAAACGTCAAATGCAGAACAGGCAAATGGGGTCAACAGGATTCGCGGTTGAATCGGGACTTAGAACATCAATTCTCTTGCTTTTATGCCAATTTATTTGGGATCAGTACAATATGATCTTCCATATTTTTATTATATTTCTTGCACACAGTGTGAATCCTTCTCCTAATCTTTAAGTATATACTTTTATCTATAAGTATTTATAAGAGGGAGCTGACTGAAATATTAACACCCAGTCGAAACTACTGGGAGTAGTAGTACTACTAAATCTGCGCCGACGTTGACTAGATCTTCCATATTTCTCTAGTAGTTAAATCCTTTTTTTCCATATCATCTTTCACAAAATCTATCCATCGCTTCTTTACCCTTCTACATTCATAGGAATCGGATAGAATGAAAGTTGAAAACAGTAGAAACCTAACTAAGAATTTTACTTAGAATGTGGTAGAAAACCTTTAAAACTTTGCTCTTACATTTCTATTGAGTCTATTTTTTGGTTTTGAAAATAGTTTCATATTTTCCCTTAGCTCAAGATATTTTGGCCTCCTTAACACTAATCATGCGCGTGACAGCTGATCTCTGTATTAGCCATACAAACACACAGATTAAATATTATTTGCTAACACGTTCAGCCTTTATGCCTTTGCCAGGTACATACTAAAGATAAACACGTGTGTTTCCTGTGTAATGTTTTAGAAATAAATGTGTAACACAATGCTGCGGTTTATTTAAGTTTTGCAATTGTTAATTTTAATATGTCACGTTATATGGCATGTAGCAAGTAGGTAGGTAATGGGTGTACTGCTTGTTTGCTTAGGTTTAAGATTAAATTGATTTGTATACTGTCCATCTGCTATCTGCTTGAAGAGCTCGTGGCTGAAGAATAACAGCCGCACAGGTCGATCTTCAAAGTTAAGCAACGCTGGCCAAGGTTGGTCTGTGGATGGGTGACCATTTTAACATAATGAGTTTCCTCCGTGCCTCGGAAAGCACGTTAAGCTGTTGGTCCCGGCTGTCATTTGTAGAACTTTGGCAGTCGTTACGGATTGTCAGGTGGCAGTAAATCTGACTCTAGTCTTGTCAAGAAATACCGTGTTACCCATTTAATGGGTTGTAGAGGTCTGGTAGGCAGCCGCTTCACGTAAAATACTGGTGATCAGCTGAATCCGGTTTGACTGGAAGCCGACCCCAATATAGTTGGGAAAAGGCTAGGCAGAAGCAAACAAACAAACAAACCCTTCAGCTTTATACAATACTAGTTGACCCGCGAAACTTCGTCTGCTCCGCTCCTATTGGTCTTAGCGTGATGATATATATATATATAGCCTTTCTCGATAAATGGGCTATCTAATACTGAAAGAATTTTTCAAATCGGACCAGTATTTCCTGAGATTAGTGCGTTCAAACAAACAAACTCTTCAGCTTTATATATTAGTATATATAAGATTAGTATAGATATAGATTCGATTCGCAAGGTCTAATAGTGTGCAACTGTGCACTGGTATTGAAGGGCAAGTTACTGCATTTTAATGCAAGTAACTGTAGGGTCTGTAGGCACCGGGAAGTCGACGGTAATTAAAACTGAGGCAATAAACCATAGACCACATGCCTCGAGATGTTGATTGAAATCAAGCGGCTGCTGCACAGGTAAATTGACGCAAGAGGTTATGCACTTTAGTTATTACTATTGTGGGGTCTTAAAAGGCTAATTCTCTTTATATTCATTCGGTTAAATGTGAAGACCGTTATACCTTTTGATATTCGCGAGTTTTTAAACGTACTCGATCGCTTTAAGTTATTCTGATAGGCTTTCTGCTAAACAAAGAATACAATCATATTCTGATCGATTTGACCACAATTCTCCGTCATAGTTTTTAAGCGTTGCCAGATTTTATCATTTTCATTTTTTTTTTATTTGTAATGGGTTTGCTCTTGATTCTAGTCTATGTCAGAGATAACAGAGACAAAATCTACGATGGAGCGAGCCTACCCAGAAGGAGCCTGTTCACTCTAACTTTGAAGAGATTAGAGTTGTAAGCTTTTGGAAACACAGACGCAGGCAGAGAGTTCCACTCCTTTGCTGTGCGCATTATAAAAGACGACGTTTTATGCAGGAACCACCTAGATGTTGGATCAACAGAAACAAATAAAGAAACTAATTATATTTCAAACCACAGACAGCACGTATACAGAAGCAAATATTCCAGTTCAAGTGATTTCCTGAAAAGTAAATACTCAGACGCTAAGCTAAGTAATTACAATTATTTAACCGCAAGCTGGGTTCGTTAGTTTTGACTCAAACAGACAAATATTTACACTGCATGCAAATTAACTGGCGCCTCGTATTTGCGAGAATTTTACACTAAACCTTGGAACTGTTGCCACAGAATTTATTATTTTTAACCACAGTGCAAATCTTAATGGCCCATAATAATTATACGCATTCAAAATGGTAGATATAAATGTGTAAAGTCTAATCATCATAAAACTAAAATATTAATTTTAGTAACCACGCCCATTCGCCGTATGGTGTCGGCCGGTGCCGTATGGTGCCGTAAAATAATAATACCATCCCATCACTTCCCGTGGGTGTCGTAAGAGGCGACTAAGGGACTCACCAGAGAATGGGCAGCAGCGTTCTCTATAAAACTCAACACCATACACTGCGATCGCCAACCCGCCTACCAAGCGGTGCCATTATGGCAAACACCCCCTTTTGGGGGAGGCCCATGTCCAGCAGTAGACGTCTTTCGGCTGTTATGACAATTGATTTACTTTTGTATCTTCTCTCTAGAAAAAGTAAAATGATAAACAATGAGTGAACTATTTTAAGTACTATCATACCCGCTCAATTGCTTAGCGATAAGGCCGCGGACTGTGTCTGCCTGTGTAATGTTTTCTTCATTTATCTTTTCTGTAACTTTTGTGGTGTACTTAATAGAGAGTCCCTATTCTATGCTATTCTACCTACCGTGATAAGTTACTGATTTAAATAAGCACAACAAATCATCTACAACCAATAGCCCAAACCCAATCTTTTTAACCCAAAGGTTGACTGGTAGAGAATGCCTTGTTGCATTAAGTCCGCCTATGTACCACTATTGCACATGATGTTTAAATAAATAAATAAATAGTATATATCATCTATAACCATGATGCATCATTCTTGCTTCCTAAAAGCGACCAATTGACTGAAATTTACCAGCAACAACAGTCGATATTTGATTTATTCCTCACAAATTCTCGCTTGCTTTTCAGCAACAACAGTAAACATTTTCAGGAGCTCGTTCATAAACAAAATTCAAACAATGCGGCAGCTAGCAGCCGGTAAAACAGTTTACTACGCAGCGTAACGCCTATCAAATCAATCATAAAATGGCTGTCGATATTCTTGAATGCAGAACGATTGCGTGGTCAGACACGTGCCTGATGCAGCCGAGATTAAAAATAAAGAATGAACTGTGTTATTCTTTCACAAAATATAAAGTTGTGGTAGAGTCGATTGTCTGTAGTTTGTACGTAGCAACTAGGTTGAACATCGGGAACTATCTAAGCCCAAAATCCGTAGATTCGGGGTTAGTTGCGGGCGTATTCTACTCCGTACCACTTACGGACTAACGATTAGTCCCGAATCCGAACTAAGAATGAATGACAACACTATTTGGCAGTAACTGTCAAATCGTGTTGTCATTAATTCTTAGTGTTTAGGTGATACGGAGTAGAATTCGCCCGCAACTAAGCCCGAAACTACGGACTTCGGGCTTAGAGAGTTCCCCCATGTGGCCCAATCAGAATTCTAGTAAAAGACACCTACTGACTACACAATCGCTTTTCACACAGTTCTTCCCGAAATGCTCAGTTCATTTTCTGGAGCCCTGTAACACAGGTTTTCCACAGGCTCCAGTTCCCACAAGATCAATGTTATAACTCCGATTGTAAGATTGGAGCTCGTGGCTAGATAATAACAGCCGCACGGGGCGATCTTCAAGGTTAAGCGACGCTTGCCAAGGTACCAACCTTGTGGATGGGTGACCATCCTAACATACCGAGTTTCCTTCATGCATTCATTCTCCCGGCTGTCATTTGTAGATCTTTGGCAGTCGTTACGGATTGTCAGAAGCCAGTAAATCTGTCTCCAGCCTTGCCATGGAGTACGGTGTTACCCAGTTAATGGGTTGTGGAGGTCTAGTAGACAGTCGGTCCTCGTAAAATACTGGTATTCAGCTAAATCCGGCTTGACTGGAAGCCGACCCCCTACATAGTTAGGAAAAGGCTAGGCAGATGATGAACACCGATTGTAAGCATGTACTGTATTTTAAGTTTTGTTTCAGAGTTTGTAAAATTATTGTTGTCATCAATTTTTATTTCTTGGTTCGATGTTGCACACTTTGGCTTAGCACTTTTCTGTCACTGTCACACAACTGTCAAACTTTAAGCGTAAGATAGAGACGGGAAAAATAGGTATAAGCCAAAGCACGTGCGAAGTAACGTTTAGGTTGATTTTATCGTGGCGTTGCAAAAGTGCACATGGCGGAGTTTTGTTGTACAGTTTTGTCGCAGAGCTTACGTAATGTACTGTTACTACTTTGCTAGTGGTTATGTAATGCATCCAGGTGCTTTAGTTGTGTAGGAATCAGCAGGAGTCGTGTTTTTTGTTGGAACATTTATTGGTTTGGTTAGAATGTTCAGGTTAGGTTTGTGACAAAAAGAAATCTTGCTTGATGACCAAACTGGTTTTATAGACTCAAAATAAAATTTACACCTTTGTCTAAGCTTTATTTCCTCACTTCTTCATAGCCTATGTTATCTCACATCTGGACCAAAGCCTTCCTTTCCAATCAACTTTGTCCTTTGCTAGTTCGGACCAGTTTTTCCCATCATCTTCACCTTGGTCTGCCGCAATGAGTCCTGGTATTTAGCTAACGGGGCCCATTTGGTAGTTTTCTTTTTGCCCATTTTTCGTTTGACATGCAAATTATTTTTACTAAAAATTATAAACAATGTACCTACCTTCTTTAAAATCTTATAGTAAACGATTTTCACGGAATCACTCGACTTATGAACAGAAAATATTTCAAAAGACTCGTGCATTTCAAGCTCTTGATAAATGGCAATCGCTTCCGTTCTGCTGCTTCTACTGCGAGATGACATACACACATACACATAGAATTTTCTCAAGCTTCAGTCGGTATATACCTTCTGATTCGCTTTGCTTCCTCTGCTAGCAGTGGTTCCCAATCTTTATTAAGACCTAGAACATATTTTACTGGATATCTTAATACCTCATCTGTCTTCCATCTTCCACCTGGCGTTAATCCCGGCTATTGCCAGGGTCCGCCTTCCTACTTAGCTTCCTCCACTTTGCCCGATCTTGAACATCCTTCTCAGTCAGGCCATTGGCTCTCATGTCGGACTTTACGACGTCCAGCCAGCGCTTGCGAGGGCGACCACGGGGCCTAGCCCCAAGAACAGCCATATTCATGCATCTCCGACCAACGTACTCCATAGGGCGGCGCATGATGTGGCCATACCATCGCAGACGACACTCTTGCAGTTTTTCCCCCACGTCACGGACACCAAGACTACCTCGGATGTAAGAGTTGCGCATGCGATCGGATCGCGTTACGCCACTCATCCACCTCAGCATCTTCATCTCCGTGACGCGAAGCTCCTGGGTGTGTCTGCTTAGTGCTAGTTAGTTAATTCCCCATCTGTGTCCTCTAAAATACTGCTGCAGCGCGATTTTGTAAAACTGAAGCGAACATGAAGAGAGCTATCAATCCTTCTAATAATTTAAGGCGAAAAGACAGTTCACTCCACTTTAGTTTTCGTAGAGATGTTTACAGAATCGAGCAGCTGAACTTATATAGGGAAGTAGTTGATAACATAAATGCAGTATTAAAGGTCAAGAGCAAAGTCATTCTTCAGTGAAAGGTAGGTAAACTAATTACAAACGCGTGTAACTTCCTGCCTTATCTATGAAAATTTTCCAACATAACCCTTATTGTGTAAACTGTCAATAGTGTTGATACTAGAACAGTGCTTACATAAGAGCAGTGTACATAAGTGCGACTTTCATTTGCATAGAGGTGACAATTGTTTACATATTGTAGGGGGAAAGTCTAAACTTAACGACTTTGATAACGTGCTTTGACGTGGGTCTAGTTTTGACGTTTAAATTGAGATCAAAGATTCGTTGTGGGATTCTCTTTAGTGATACAGTTTATTGAATAGAACAGTAAGATAACATAATATTGCTGTGTGAATTATAGATATTATGAAATTATGATAAGAAAAAAAAAGGAGTGGATGATAACTTGGCGGAGAATGGAAGAAAACGTATTGCGCCGACCACAAGTATCATGGGGAAAAGAGCTTCTAAATAAAGTGACATTCTATCAGAGATAACGATTGTCAAAAAATCACACACGGGATTGACAATCGCTAACAAAACGTCACGCTGTCAATCCTAAATATTTTTTGACATTTCGACAATTGCTGTCACTTCTTTTTGCTAGACTAAAAGGCAGGGAGATGATGACGTGTCGTTATTTTTTTTTTCAATATTGCAACTCTGCACATGTTTAAAAAACTGTAATACCGGAACGCTTAGCTTAGTAAAGGGTTTTCTGCTCAAGACCCTTTAAACAGTACGTAACTACGGTCTTAAATCTAATATATGCTATTATCTTATAAAACCCTGAATGCAGGAATCGAACAGCGAGTAGGTACGCTCATATCACAGATCTGCGCTAATCAAGTCTTCATGCGTAACTGCGAAGGTCAAAACAATCGTTATATTTTATTGCATTACCTTTTATAGTATTATTCTAGATTTAACTTGATAGCTTTTATTTATTGTGTAAAATAACTTACTCACTGATTTAAAAAAAATATAAAGGAAATATAATATATATTTTAACTTTTAATGCGCAATGTAACTCGATCGTCTTGAGCCCTTGAGATTGTCAAAGAGACTCTGGATTGTCAAAATGTATGAGATTGACAAATGCTAGGTACCGAAATGTCACTGTCATTTTGACAATCGCTTTTGCCGATATAATGAAATTTTATCGAGTGCCTCTTAACTTGTTGGGTATTGTAAACAAGTAGAGTTATTGAGAAAAACATTTGCTAATCTATTGAAAACAATGGACACGCGGCTTCTAAACGTTTTTATTATTATGCATCTTATTTACATAGAAGTTGTGTTTACGTTTGCCATTGTTTATTAATTATCGATAAAATCAGTTACCGGAAAATGATTGATTATTATCAAATAATTTATTGATATTTTGATAATGGCGTCTAGCGTCTGATTTGATAAGTTGACACTTCTGAGTAGGATGTGCGAAATATCCAGCCATTCAAAATGTCACGAGTATAACCTGGGTGCTTACTCTGGAATAAAATTCCGATAGATCGACATTGGTCAAACGTCAGTTGGTTGTGTTAAACGTCAGGGATTGGCTAGACTCAGTTGGGTCCAGCCAATTCCTAACGTTTGACTGACAATTCCAATGTCGATCTATCGGAATTATATTCGAGGGTAAGCACCCTGAACCAAGCAAATTGAAAATTTGTCAAACACTACTACTTTAACTTTATATGTTAACAAACTCTCATGCTACAATAGAGATTGAAAAGTTGCAAATTCAGAAAAGGAATGCTTCGAGAATCATATAACATACTAGCGGACGTCACGCGTTTTCACCCACGTAGTACCCGTTCCCCTAGGAGTACGGGAATAAAATATATAGCCTATGTTACTCCCTTCAAATCGGTCCAGTAGTTTTTAAGTTTATTCGTTACATACAAGAATACAAATCTTTCCTCTTTATAACATCGTCATCATCATCATCTGCCTAGCCTTTTCCCAACTATATTGTTGTCGGCTTCCAGTCAAACTGGATTTAGCTGAATCCTAGTATTTTACGAGGAGCGGCTGCCTACCAGACCTCCACAACCCGTTTTTTTTTTTTTTTTTACTATTTTAGGCACGCGTTTGACCACTATCTCACCTGATGGTAAGCGAGGATGTGGTCGAAGATGGAGCACGCTTGCCTAGAAATAACCTATTCACTCTTGATTTAAAGACTCCCAGGTTGTAGCTATCAGGAAACACAGACTCCGGCAGGGAATTCCACTTCTTAGCTGTACGCACTATGAATGTGTTCCCAAAACGTTTTGTTCGTATGGGTGGGATGTCCACCATGTACCGGTGGCGCATCGCCGTTCGTCTTGTGGTCCGATGATGGAACGGGCTTGGCGGAATTAAATTATGCAATTGCGTCGCACATTCCCCAAAATGCAACCGGTAAAAAACCGTTAACTGGGTAACACGGTACTTCTTGGCAAGACTGGAATCAGATTAACTGGCTTCTGACTATCCGTAACGACTGTCAAAGATCTACAAATTACAGCCGGGACCAACGGCTTAACATGCTTTCCGAGGCACGGAGAAAACTCGGTATGTTACGATGGTCACCCATCCACAGACCAACCTTGGCAAGCGCCGCTTAACCTTGAAGATCGACCCGTGCGGCTGTTATTATCGAGCCACGAGCTCATCTTTCCTCTTTATAAAATTAGTATAGATCGTTCCATCATCATCATCATCATCATTTCAACCGAAGGACGCTGCTGGACAAAGGCCTCCGTCAGGTTGCCACAACAACTTGTCCTTTTTCTCATGGTCTTCAATAAAATTCATCACATGGCGTTAAGACTAGTATAGCCTTTTCAAAAACTGCTGTTGTACTGCCTTTTTTTTTTTAAGGATGTGAAATCATCAAATGACTCCTCCTGCTCTGGGTGAAGCAGGCCCTCCTGTTTCACCCAAAGCGGGAGGAGTCAATGCATGCGGCAGCGTCAGACCCTTACTGACTAAAACCCATCCGTGTTCTTCCTAGTGCCCTTTGCGTTCCAGGGCTACGGTGCCTCTTTCGATTCTGATTCTGCAGCCCCACCAGGCACTTGCCCTAGCGGGCCCCGTCTTAAGTGCTGACATCTTTGAGGCGCGCTGGGATCGCAGCGCGTCGCCGACCCGGGCCTGGTTCTGATCAGACGGCGAACCACCCAATGCTCGCCGTCCGCAGGCCCGCGCCTACGGCAGCCGGGAATCGTCCTGCGACTCCCGACGATGTTGTACTGCCTGAGGCTTGTCGTTAATGTGTTGTGTTTAGTCATGGTGAGCTATTGTGCTGTCTAGACAAGACATCATATCTAGCCATCGTGACATTTTTAAACACAATCTTGTCAAAATCGAAGTATTTTTTTCCATAGTCTTAATCTTATCATGACTTAACTAAAACGTTACTTTCCTTTGTGTCATTATCTTCTATGATTCATTTTCATTCAGACTGATTGTTAAGAATTTTGGTTTCTTTTCGTAGTTTCATTCCATTCAATGTGCAACGTAACGTAGCAATGAAAACGGTGAATTAATGAATCAAAATCAATTCATTTATTGAAATTAGGCTTAGGGCCTGCACTTTTTGAACGTCAAACATTCATACAAAGGAAATTTTGCCTGCAAAACACCCGCCCATCACCACTTCCTAGTGTTTTAGGTGGAAAAAAGTGACGCAATAGACTTTCCAAACAACACATAATATTATGTCCATTTAATTAGACTTTTAGTAGAGTTCTACATTTCTATTGGAGAAATGGGATTTAAGGAAAAGATATACCTGAGAGTAGCTGATTTTACAATGAGAATCACGTCTAAACGGCTAGTTGTAATTTTTTAGAAAATAAATAATATATATATTACATTAGACTATTTTCTTAATATTTTGATATATGAAAAATCAGAGTTTTATTCGTTCAACATAGTGTAATTAATTTGTAAAATGATGTCTAAGACGGACAAAAAAATGACAATCGTTCTTTAATGGAATTTACTCTACATCAAAGACAATATGTCGTTGCCTTAAGCTTTATCTCCAGAATGGCATGGCGTCTTTAAATATCTGGTATATTGGAAGGCTTGCCTGTTTGCAAACAAAACATAATAAAAAAAAATTCTATAATCCTGCTCACTTCATTGTACAAGTCATCCTCAACGTTAATCAATTGTTTTTTAGTGACGTCACGGTCAATCTTCACCATTGTTCTAATTTCAAATGCTTTACAACTGCAACTGTTTTTTATTCTAGTCCTATTGTTTTATAAACGGTAGGTATTTTCCTTAAAACGTCACGTTTATCAAAGTGTAATTGAAAACAGACCAGCAAATGGGTCGCACTCACGCGCAGGCTTATCTGCTGTGTGTATGTTATAATGTGTTATATTGTTTATTATTTAATTATTCGTTCGCATTGACCGGTGTCTGATGCTGGCCTAATGATAAAGTTATCTGTATTGTCTAATATTATGTGATAGTTACGGTCATTTTGAGTTTTCGCACAGAATTGGAAGCAGAATATTGAGCAGATGCTAATTTTGTTAGTTTCATTTATCGGTTTATCAACTATTGGCACTCATTCTATTAATAACTCCTTGTCTGCAAAGTTCCAGAATGGGGGTCACCGGCTCTAAAAAAGTGTGCCGAAATGACGTTCTGTTATTTTACATTTTAAACTTGTAACAATATCGCTGGTTAAATGTCACTGTAAAACAAAACACTACAGTTGACTGAAAAAAGATCCAACCCCAGGCTTATACTAGACGTACACCATCGCCCACATATTTTGACTAATGCTACGGTCACACTACCTTAATATGGCAATAATTATGGCCATAATAATTGTTATATTTTTTACGGTAGTGTAGCCGTGGTATAAGTTGTAGAATTTGTGAAGTTAGGGCTTGTTTAGAGTTAAGAGCTCGGCTCTACATGAGATCTGATAACTTTTTGACAGTGCGAGCCACATGGTCTCGCTTGGCTACATTTACCATTAAAATATTTTTAGTGGGATTATTATTAACAATAATTGTTAATAGGAAAATTACACACGTGAATCATTCGTATCTATACTCTATACTAATATATAAAGCTCAAGAGTTTGTTTGTTTACTTGAACGCGCTAATCTCAGGAACTACTGGTCTGATTTGAAAAATTATTTCAGTGTTAGATAGCCCATTTGTCGAGGAAGGCATATATCATCATGCTAAGACCAATAGGAGCGAAGCAGTAATGAAAATTGTGACGCAGGCGAAGTTGCGCGGGTCAACTAGCTACTTATAAAATAATATCAAGTAAATGAATTAGCATGCACTAGGGACTGTTATCGATGGTATCGGTAACAAAGCTATGTCTTTGTTGGCCATGACAGCCCGTCTGACATTGACAGTAAAGGTCGACGACCCTCAGTTTTGGCTCACTGGACAACTTCTCGGGAATCCGGGAATGAAGCCAGGTAGATACGAAACCACTGTTAAACATTTTAAAATCTTTAACAGTGATTTCGCATATATTAAAGTTTGAAGAATTTATTGATAAATTTCCAATCACAATATTATGGTGTTTAAGAGGCAGAAGTTTTCTTTGGATAATTTAAATAGGTAGGTAGAATAGGTACCTACTCGATAAGTTTTACTGTAATTAATCACGGCAGAAGTTACTGCTGGATGTTTGATTAATTAAGTACCAAATAAAACTTAGTTCAGGAAAATTGATCAAAGATTTGTGGGTAGGTATTTTGGGCATATTATGCTACGGCGTTTCGCGTTATCGCGAACACACACTTCGTGCGCTCTCTGTTGCACTGCAAGACGTCGAGCTAAGTGCGAGAGAGAGCACTCGAAGAAAATCGCGAAGTGTAGCCGTAGCATTAAAGAACCCATGGCGTTCATGAAATTCGTATTAATTCGAATCCTGAAAGATTGTAGAATACTTAATACAGTTATCAGTTCTGTCATCATCTGCCAACTATACTGGGGTCAGCTTCCAGTCAAGCCGGATTTAGCTGAATACCAGTATTTTACGCGGAGCGGCTGCCTACCAGAGCTCCGCAACCCATTATCTGGGTAACACGGTACTTCATGGCAAGACTGGAGTCAGATTTACTTGCTTTCCGAGGCAAGGAGGAAACTCGGTATGTTAAGATGGTCACCCATCCACAGATCAACCTTTGCTAGCGTTGCTTAACCTTGAAGATCGGCCCGTGCGGCTGTTATTTTCTAGCCACGAGCTCCTTACAGTTATCATTTCAGAATAGAATTGAAAATTATTTGTGTCTACCCAGATAGAAATAATTTAATTATTATAATTTCAGCCTTTTCATACTCGCAATCATTTATCATGTTTTGTATCTAATATTGCACATAATTATATTTTGCACGCGAAATTTAATTACCAACTTTTGTAATTAATTGGCCTCCAAAGTGTTTTTATTTATTGTCTTACTAACTAGCTTTTGCCTGCAGGTTATACTACTATGGAGTTTGACAAAAACCAATTAGCATATACAGAGTCCTACCTATCTCTGTACTTACCAAAATTATTCAAAATCGGTACAGCGTAAAAAACAAACAAATTTTCACATTCAACTAATATTTATCGGCTTTTTATGGATGGGAAATCATTAGGTGACTCCTCCCACTCTGGGCGGAGCGGGCCAGAAGACTGGGCTTTTCTTCGGGCAAAGAATAAGCATTGCCATTCACCGCGGCAATGCTGCCAGTGTTCTGGGCACGTTTGCCATTGACAGCGATGTGGATTATTTTTTTGATGCCCAATGATTTATTTTGTTTTTATACGCGTTTGTACGTAATTTCGTGTTAATTCGTGTAGTTGTTTATAATTCATAATATTAGTTTGAATTCTAATTTACCAATTAAATTCATGATAATATGTGCGTGTTTTCTGTCAAAGTAGAAAACAAGCCAGGTTTCATATTATCATGTTAAATTATAGGTTTAGGTACCGATATAGGTTAATATAGTGATATATCAAATGTCGAGATAAATCACAGTGCATACTGATTTCAATGCATAATGCTATGCAAATAAAACTGTTCTGCATTTTATTCAATGTTAACTGCAATATTATGATCCATTGAGTAGTTTTCCTTACACTTGGATATAATATTACGTCTTAAGCAAATAGCGTAACTGAGCGAAGTAATACATAAGTGAACACGAAATAAATTATGAAGATCGTACAACAAGCAACTAAACGACGGCATGACGGGATGGTTGGCACAGTGGTTGACTGCTGCGCTGCGTGTCGCGGTTTCGATTCCCATACGGATCAAATATGTGTATGGCCTACAGATAGTTGTTACAGGTCTGGCTGTTTGTGTATGTGTATTTATATGTTTGTAAACGCTTCCACGGTACAGGAGTAAACCCTAGTGGGGCAGCGTTTAAAAAATACATGCAGGTATAGAGAACCATTGACGTAGCTATACAATGTGTAACAGAATCACGCAATACGTGAAAAAGGGGTCACTGTACGCATCATTGTGAACATTTTTTATTATTGGACCAACACAAAACTCGAGAAAAAAAAAACGAACGCCCCATACATTTCTGTGCGCATAACTCGACAAAATGTACCAAACAGCTGATTTTTATTTTCGCGATTAAAATGTTATATATTCTCATATCTAATTGTTCTTGATTTACGAGAACAGCTGCAGAGAGATTACATAAATTTAATTGCGTCTCAACTCAGTACGAGTCAAGACAACATGTGGTTTGTTAATTATTACTACTGAGTAGTATTTCAGTTATAATTTCTAACTAAATTAAATATGCTAAGCTTGGAGTGGTCGTTACGTTTTAATCGCGTAATTCGACAAAATGTAGGGAACAGCTGATTTGTTTCTTTTTGAGAGTTGAAAAAACAAGTTGTACACAGAGATCAAATTGTTTTTTTTGTCAGCAATTTCAGATATTTATTTTACTGATAGAAAACTAAACTATTCTCACAGTATAAATATTTATACCTACTGTGTTATCGTTGAGCGTACGTTTTATCCCGAAGAATACACGTATCTTTTCGAACAGGCCACGAGAGCAAACACTACTAATAAAAAAAACTTTTTTACAAAAAATACAACTGACTTCCAAAAACAAAACACTACAAGGTACAAAATAACTTCGGAAGAAAGAAAAAGTTTTTTAGTTTTTACTTTTTAGTGGTACCTAGGTACCTGCGTACCCATAAACAGCGTACCGGCGCAATGTTACGTTAAGAACTGGTGTAAACACTAAAAAAACATGCGATTTCAGCAATCCCGATCCCTTTGCTATCATTTATTGAAGAGTTCCGTTGCCTACCTCCGAAGTTCTTCGTCAGATCTTCACCAAATTGAAACGGGACCAGTCCAGGAAAATATTCTTTCAAACAAAAAAGAATCATCCAAATCGGATGACAATTGGCTAAGTATTGCTAAACAAACATTTTTCATGGGATCTCATCATCAGATCCTAATTTATACCTTTCATCATCAGCTCAGCAACATGAGATGATGATTACCAGGCACAAATATCTGAATTGCGTTAGAAAGTTTATGAAAAACATTGTATGTGCCTATAAAATTTGAGGGTTGCCCTCGATTTTCGTGGGATCCCATAATCAGATTCTGACATAGTGACAATGGGACCAATCGAGATGTATACCCTTTCAGATGAAACAAAATTATTTCAAATCGGTTCATAAATGACGGAGTTATGAGGTAACAAACATAAAAAAAAAACAACCGAATTGAGAACCTCCTCCTTGCCTTCTTGCATTAAGTCCGCCCATGTACTACTATTGTACATAAGGTTAAAATAAATTCTAAATTGGATTCTAGATCACAAAAACCGTACGAAATTTTTCCTCTACCCTGTCACTAAACCCTCGTTCTGTTTTGTCCCACAGTGGTCTACTGCGACTACAACGGTTCTGGTCGCGCGCTGCAATGGATCGAGGACTACATAGCGAGAGATGTTCTGCCCACACATGCCACCAAATGTACTGGCTTGACCTATACGTCAGGACAGAGTGAGCTTTACAGGTAAACTACATTATTTAAAAAATACCCGACCGCTTATAAAGACTAGCATAAGCATAAGCATAATCAGCCTATAACGTTCCCACTGCTGGGACACAAGCCTCCTCTCGGTGAGAGGGAGTGGGCCGTAATCCACCACGCGGGCCCAGTGCGGGTTGGTAGATGTCACATGTCTCCAAATTGTTGGTTCTAGCACTTTTCCTGTTTCCTCATGATGTTTTCTTTCACCGTTTTAAGAGCAGTGGTGATGAAATAATAAGAATAAGAATAGTTTGAAACAAGTCGCTTTTCAAGCAGTCTGATGTAGTTGGTGGCATCAGATCAGTGATTGAACTGCATCAGACTGCTTGAAAAGCGACTTGTTTCAAACTTTTTAGTCGTTTTTAGCGGTCGGGTTTTTTGACAAAGTCTATTTTTATTTCCTACGTTTTAGTGAGTAACATTTTTGGAATCGTCTCCTCGAGCCCTTTATCTTGATACCCCACTCGAATGTTTTGAAAATTAAACATTTTTATATACCCGGTGTCATTCTCACAATCAAGACGAATCTAACGACAATTATACATACATACAGACATACTCTCGAAAAACATAACCCTCCTTCTGGCGCAGTCGGGTAAAAAAAATCCTAATCAAAAGCCATTTATTCGAATGAGCCTGAGACCCAGAACTTTTTGAACGTACCTAAGTGTAAGCTGGAGATACGAACTTGACTCTTTCCAGAAGGACTGGCCCGCAATGGCAGAGGACAACCTTGTGTGGAAAACGGAGAGGGAGGCCTTTAGTTTAGTTTAAGACTAAACCAAAATACTGCGGTATTTTGGCCATGTTGCACGCAGAGATACCGACAATTTGGAACGCCTTATAGTGACCGGCAAAATCGAGGGAAAAAGGCCTAGGGGTTGAACTCTCAGGCGATGGTCAGGCGAAATAACGGAGGATTTGAAAATACCTATCAGCGACGCACTCCACCAAGCACCAAACGGAGTCACAATCCTTAGCATTGAGGGACCGACGGAAGAGAGAGAGAGAAGACGTCCCCAAAACACCTGGAAGAAGTGGCATAACAAACTCAGCAAGAAAGGTTCGATATTAGCGAAGTCATTAAGCTGGCTTTATTATATAGAGATTCAAATTTCGTTAGGACAGTGGCAAGGAAGAAAATTTTGCAGCAGATTATACATAAGGCAAAAAAATAGGACTGTAAAGTGAGAAAAGTATAGAAGTAAAGCTGATCTTATTATGCGCTCTGAAGCTGTACGATAATACTGAACTCGTTTGGGAGTTGCGTTTCCAACTATGTTGGTTTTCTATTACTAGCTATGATTATAGTGTCTGCGATGTTATTATATCAGTGGTTATTACTGGTAATAACCACTTTTTTGTTTTTATTTACCACTGTTTGTATTGTGTCTCTGAGTTTTTCGGTGCTTTTTCCTCAGCGTAGTCAGCTAGGAAACGTCGACTTCATTTAGTTTAATTTGACAAAATAGATTGACGAGTAAAATAGTTATTTGCAATATAAATGTCATTTATCAAACAAACGCAATCGCTTGCAGATGAAGAGAATATAATAAACGCACAGAATATATAATTACAGTCTATGCATGTGACTTGTTAATACATACGTGAGTCAACCGCCAATCTCGACGGCAGCCATGTCTTGTCTCCGCCTCGACGGAGACAAAACAGGTGTCAGTCTCATTGTCTTTAGTCTAGTCGAGCACAATAACCAATATATAGATGGAACCGGTGCGCGTTACACTGGTGTTTGTTATGACTTATGAAACATGCGGGGAACGTGTCGGTGCTTCGAAATTTCCATAAACAGCAGAAGTAAAAGAGATAGAAAATATTTATTCAAGATAGACACAAAAACAATGGCATTAACCATAAAGTAAAACAGAAGAATATTAAAGAACTGAGCTAAGATACCGAAAAGTTAGTAAAAAAGATATTAGAACAATGATAGTAAAACGTATCAGAAGCAATCAACAACAAGATACATTTTAAAACATTCTAATCTAAGAAGAAATTCCAAACTGATGGAAGGGGTGACACTGAATATAACTCGAAATGGGATAAACAAGATGATAGCGATATGGAAGGATGGTATCACACAGCACCACCGCAGCTACGACCTTTAATGAATTGGCATACTGGCTGAAATGGTGGTCTACGTAAATTAAGACAAAAAACCACACAGCATAATATCAAACTATTAAAATAGCAAAATTAACAAGTTATTCTACGACTTTAAAAGAATAGCAATCTTATTTTCCTCTTTTCACCCACAGATCAGAATCAAAGTCAATAATCAGAAGCCTAGTGGGGGCTTGCCCTGAAGATGTGGCGGTGGTGGGAGCGACCCTGGTGCGGTTCCTCAGAGCACTGCGACCTGACAAGGTCGTGCTGTTCGTGTCCTCCCGGGAGACAGAGAGACAGATCGCGCCGTGGAGGGAGTATGATACTAAGGTAGGAAGACCGAGGTTTTTTAGTATTCCTATTATGATAGACAGAACTGTTCGTGCAACTGTCAGCACTGGTCACTCAGAACTGGTTGGACAGAGTAAGTTTTTTGACAAGAAAAGAAGAAGTGAGGCGTAGATGTAAAAGGCTGTAGGTAATGTTAAATGTGGAAAATCGTTTGGGAACACATTCATAGTGCGTACAGCTAAGGAGTGGAACTCCCTGCCGGAGTCTGTGTTTCCTGATAGCTACAACCTGGGAGTCTTTAAATCAGGAGTGACTAGGTTATTTCTAGGCAAGCGTGCTCCATCTTCGACCACATCCTCGCTTACCATCAGGTGAGATAGTGGTCAAACGCGTGCCTATCAATAGTAAAAAAAAAAAAAAATAGAGTTTGGTTCATTAACTTTAGGAGGAATGGGATGGTATTCAATAGTTATTTTGGGAGTACTGAAGTTGTAGTTGTGTTTAGGAATTTTTATCGTATGTGAAATTTCTGCTGATTAACATTCATCCGTTGTTGTTTTTGATTCTGTAAAATCTAGGCAGTTGGTGCAAATGAAACATTAACGTACACATTCACATTGTTTTTTTTTTCTTATGATAGGCACGCGTTTGACCACTATCTCACCTATTGGTAAGCGATGATGTGGTCGAAGATGGAGCACGCTTACCTAGAAGTAACTTATTCGCTCTTGACTGAAAGACTCCCAGGTTGTAGCTTTCATGCATTATTTAAACAACATAGCATGATCCTAAATAATTTTGCCAAAAACACAACCTCAAAAGCCAGACACACTGTACTACGAGTACAATAATAAATTGTAAGCTAAACGAAAGTTTAATTGAATCATGTTAAAACAATAGACCTCTAGAGTTTTGTCAACTTATATTCTCAGAGGACAATAAACAAATTGATGGCTTGCCTGGGTTGAACGTTATGTACAAAGTTTTTGAAAAATTCATTAAAATGCTTTATTGTTTTGCGCCGGCCATAAAAATGGCACTCTGAACTTTTTCAAGCGCTTTAATAGGCCCCATAAGACATACATTCAGTCAAAAAAGTATCGGGAATGGATGATTTGTTTATGGTTCCAAATTCAAATTTTTGTTTTTTTGTAGTTGTTAGATTGGCACAACTGTTTTCCATTTTGGCGCGGAGTTTGAGTTGCATCTGTTATTTATATTAAATACAGTGCTGGTTTTAGTAATATCATATATAGTGTGTATTGCGAATTTCATAATGGACAAAAATATCGAACAAAGAGTTTGTCTTAAATTTTGCATCGCCAATGGAATTTCGTATTCGGAGTCACTGAAAATGTTACAGAAGGCTTACGGTGAATCGACTTTATCAAAAACTCGTGCTTATGAGTGGTTCAAAGCGTTCAAAAGCGGTCGAGATGTGATGGAAGATTTGCCTCGCTCTGGTAGGCCGTCAACGTCTGCAACTGAAGTTAACATCGCAAAAGTGAAGGAAATAGTGACTGAAAATCCCTAAAAGGTCTAACGGTAAATAGAGAATATTATTAGAGCGTTGTGCGGCGTTTAAGAGAGCAAATTCGACGAAAAAGGCCAGATTTGTGGAAAGAAAATTCTTGGATTTTGCACCACGACAATGCGCCTTCGCACTAGGCTATCATTGTGAACGAATTTTTAACCAAACACTCAACAAATACCATCCAGCAACCACCATATTCACCAGATATGGCTCCTGCTGACTTTTTTCTTTTTCCAAAACTCAAATTACCACTTCGTGGCACCCGTTTTCAATCGATAGAAGACATAAAGGAGAATTCGCGGCGAGAACTAAACTCAATTCCGGAAGCAGCGTTTAAAAAATGTTTTGATGAATGGATTATTCGTTGGCGCAAGTGTATCGTTTCTAAAGGAGCATACTTTTAAGGTGATAAAATAAATTTGGATGAATAACAGACATTTTGTGTATTATTGATCTTTTCCCGGTACTTTTTTGACAGAGTAGTATATGAAATGGCCTCAAAGAAAATCGTGATTAGATCTCTTTTATATGTCTGTCAGGAAGAGCTTTAAACGGATAAGAATGGTGGTAAGAATAGAATATAAAACCTTTATTCGGCACTGACACAACACAACAGCAACAAACACACAGTAAAATAAATAATAAAAAACAATAATACAATTGCTTTAATCATGATAATAAATGAGCCTTCAACGAAGACAAGAACGAATTAGTAACTCAAATACCGAAATGGATTTCTGCAAGAAAACGCAAAAAATAAAGAAAACTAAACATCAAATCAAAAAAACACTAACAGGCAAATTCTTTAGCAACGTAAAGAAGTTTTTACATTGCACATTCCATGGTCATATTACTCGTACGTTATGCAGTTGCCATATGCATTCATTCGCATGTCGGTTATCACGTAGTACTTGGCGCTAATTCAATGTGCTGCCGACGGATTGCGTACGCAAGCTGTTACATGCTCAGATTAAATTATGAACTTGTTAGCTGATTGACTGGTGGAGTTTAGAGGTGGTTTTCTTTTTCTTTTCAAAGAACTGGCGTTATTTATAAATAACTATAAAATATATTTATTATGCCGTATGGTGTCGGCCGGTGCCGTATGGTGCCGTAAAAGAATAATATCATCCTATCACTTCCAGTGGGACTAAGGGACTTACCTGAGAATGGGCAGCAGAGTTCTCTGTAAAACGCAACACTATACACTGCGATCGCCAACTCGACAAGCGTGGCGATTATGGCAAGCCCCCCCTTTTGGGGGAGGCCTATGTTCAGCAGTGGAGTGGTGTTTTACGTGGAGCGGCTGCTTACCAGACCTCCACAACCCATTAACTGGGTAACACGGTACATCTTGGCAAGACTGGAGTCAGATTTACTGGCTTCTCTGACTATCCGTAACGACTGCTAAAGATCTACAAATGACAGCCGGGACCAACGGCTTAACGTGCTTTCCGAGGCACGGAGGAAACTCATTATGTTAAGATGGTCACCCATTCACAGACCAACCTTGGCAAACGTTGCTTAACCTTCAAGATCGACCCGTCCAGCTGTTATTATTTAGCCACGAGCTCCTCTAAAGCTAAAACCTAGCAATAAAGCTAAAACGACTCTTAATAGGGCCATAAAAGTTGATGACTCGAATAATATTTTCTAGTGTTATTTTATTTTTCATTCAAAAACGTTACTTGAGCTGCCAATATCAATATGGTATCAATCAAAGCAACAACGTGCAACCATGACGTGTAGGCGCCAGTCTCCACTTGTGGGCAATTGAATATATATTGAAACTGGACTAGGCATGCAGCAAACGTGTTCAAGAGTCAAATGAATCACGGAGTTGACCTAGGTACCGACAAGGCGGCCGTGAAAGTGCAACGGCTTCACAAGAGTAATAGTGCAGCTTCTTGTATTTTAAACGATAATATTCTATTTTTCTATATATTATACTGTATGATTGTTTTATGTAAATCAAATAGAAAGAGGCATAAACGAACATAAGAAAATAAGAAGACAGACTTTCGAACACCGCTGGCCACGTGGCACAGCTGAATACAGAGAGAGCGTCCTTTCATCTACAAACAGGGAGACCAACCGCAAGTAAAAGGAGCAAGCAAGGATTACTCCGTATTTTGTCATCTTCTTACGAAGAAGTTGTAGAAGGAGATGGTTGCAAGAGCAGCATCCTTCAGGAACAATATTTATAACTGATCCTTTTCTACACCATTTTCACCACTGCATAGATAAATATTGCAACTCGTAAATCATAATTTACTCCACACCTAACTCCGCAACATAATTGCGAAACGTCCTACATTTCCACTCAAACACATCACGACGTGACATACGGCTGGTTAAGACAACTAGAGTGGATAATAACCAATAGTAGCCATATAGTAGCTAGCTAGTAGCTGCCACATATCGGTTGCAACTAAACGCATTACGGTCAGTAAGGCCGAATACCGATAACGTGCCCTTGAGTTATGCAACGGAAGCGTGCCGTTTTATAGTTTTTACACACAATGAAAATATACGGCCGTCAAATATGGGCGCCGCCGCGACGGAGTAAAAATCGCTTGGAACGGTTATTTTATGGGACATTTTATTTGTTTGTATGCTGCGTAGATTGTTGGTTTCTTATGCAACGATATTGCATTTGAATGTCACGAGCGTTATTGAGAGTGTTTGGCAGAGTATACTTCGATGTTGTTGTGTTGGGGAGTCATAGATCTGGTGATTTTCGAGCGTTAGAAGATGTCAAAGTTGTACTGCGAAATATAGCTGTTGGTTTTAAGGAGATTTACGTTGATTTCAGTACAATGTCACATTTCTATTTGACAAAAATTCCACTGCAGACTAATCAGGGTCTACAATTATTTAAATTTGAGTGAAACAGTAGGACCTTGTAAGTACTTGGGATTCTGTAGTTTCTGCCCCCAGGGTAAAAAAGGGCTGCAGAGTTTGTTCGAAAAGCTCACCGCGGCCCTGAAACGCAAAGGTCATTCGTTTCAAGGGAGGAGGAACATGGATGGATTAGTCAGTAAGAGTCACACTTCTTTCCGCTCCTCAGAGCACTCAGAGTAGAAGAAATCTCTTGATAATCCTTAAAGGTAAAAAAAGAGATTTCACGAATATGTGGTGGATCATCTCAACAGCAGGCACAAGAGGGCAGGAGCATTAACCCTTGGGGTTTATGCCACTTGTTGGAGTGTCCCAAGTCACTTTACACCTTCATCATTGAGGACCTAATGAATGCACTGATGCCGCTATAAACGTGGCCATTTCTAGTATGTGTTCACGTCCAAACTCTTTAGGCTTCTGCCTCGAATCTTGCGGGCAGCGGGGCGGCGGCGACGGCGCGGTAGCGGCAGGATATACGAGTAATGTGTGAAATCAATAGAACGGGTCCTCGAAAACAGCGGCGCGGCATTGGCGTGGGGGCGGGTAACGACCGCCCGCACATCTGCATTGCAGTGTTGTGCAATTTATTTTTGTGTTGTGTCGAAATATCCTCGGACATGCTAGAGCAAATTATTTTAGCAGTTTTTGAGAAGACACCGACATAGAACAGCAAATTTGTGAACCAAAAAAAAAGAAGAGTAATTAACCAGTTATGGGAAAAAATGAAAAAATAACTGAATATTGAAAACTCGCCTTTTCTTTTCCTTGCCCTATAGTAGGGATTCACTTTTTCGTTTGCCCACAATAAATCAAGCGTTAGGAATAAATTTGAATAAAAAAATGTTGTCGCCGTTGTTTAGACATTTCTTTCGCGAATAAAAACAAATATCTCGACGACACAATCACGCACACAACACTACGCCGCTATTGTGTCGCGCGCGCGATCTGTCCGCTGGTTTCGAAAACAGGTCTGCGTTGCCTGTCCCGCTCCCGCACCGCCGCCGCCGCCGCCCCGCTGCCCGCAAAATTCGAGGCAGAGGCCTTAAGGGTTGGACCGTTGATTCGAAAAGGAGAAGAATAACCCAAAATCAACATGAAAAGAACACGCACAGCCCGATCGCTCGTATATTTCCGTACATATTATGCAAAACGCATAACGTACGGAACGCCGGAGTGCGTTTACGATCGGCAAGTTCCTTTATTTAATCAAGAAAACTATGACTTACGGCGTTTTCGCACGTGACCTGCATCATATACGATACTTATTAATGCCCTTGTGTTATATCTCGAGCCTGGGAGGCCTAGAAAGCTTAGCCCGTAGTCAAGCAAGTGGTTACAAGGTCTATCTGTGGCCTTAAGGACAGTTTGTGGTCGATGAAGTTAGAGAATTAGATTGTAGAGGTACATTTCTACAATGCTCAATGGTATGGGCACACCATACCATTGAGCATTGTAGAAATGTCTAATAATCTCTTTGTGATGTTTAAATATGTCTGGGTGATTAGTTTTTGTAAAGTTGTGCAGTTTGGGGTTAGTGACTTGAAACTGATCATCATCATCATCATTATATCAGCCGAAAGACGTCCACTGCTGGACATAGGTCTCCCCATCCATCAGCTACCCGCAACCCTCACCAGGTTTGAGGTCCACCTTGTGGGAGGCTTTCTAACGCTGCGTCTTCCGGGACGCGGTCGCCACTCCAGAACTTTTCGGCCACATAGATCATCATTCTGCGTGACGTGAATACTATTTCTCCTAAAAACAGAATGTTTTACAAAATTTTCTGCCAATTGAACTTTTTATCCATTAACCAGTAGGCAAATTCTTATACTTTAAAATCGTTTGAATATAATTTGAGCGACTATCAGGTTTTATGGATAGTTTGAGAATGCGATAGATACGATTGCGAACCCTTTTGAAAAACACAAGCACTTCTTTGATTGCCCTTCTGGTTGGCGTTTGACAACTCTAATTTAAGCGAAATTATATACGTTTTACCGAAATGTATTTAAACTATCTGCCGCAGGCACTTAAAAGACATATTTCCATCTCGATACCTCCATGAATTTCGCTAAACCATATATCTTGTGTGTGACCTTTAAGCCGTGCGTGGGTGTTAGTACATCACTCGATACAGTGTATTCCACTTCATCCCTGGATCAACCTTTGCGTTCTCATTTATGACTTTTCATTCCTCGATATGATTTTATATTCAGTAACAGTGATGTATTCTCGTAAAAAAGGTATAAAGGTTATCTAAAAGTGTTGTCCTTCGTCAATTTATTCAAATGTCATTTCGTTAGCTATTTCTTTTTTAGTATTCATTTTTTTTTTAGTAATTATTTTTTTGTGATGTCTTTGACATCTTTGTTCATATACTTGTCTTGTGTTACTGGATACTGGTGTTAAAATTCTTATTGTAGAAGCAGTATTATCCCTTGATTGACTCTTCACGCTTATTATCTCGTTAGGTATTTACCCGTCAAGTCAAGGAAGTAATTTGTCGATTTTTATTTGAACATCAAAATGTTAATTTTCTTGTGTGAAAATACTGTAACGATCTCGTTTATTTTTATATTGCAGATGGCTTTCCTAATTATTGACTTCCTGTTTTTATTTCTGAAAAAATATTTTGTCGATATAATTATGTTAATGTGTTTTCAATATTAAATTTCCGGTAAATTTAGCTGTCTGAAATTTCAGAAACATTAATAAATCCACAGAACAGAAAAAAAACAGTTTTTTTCTGTTCTGTGAATAAACCAAATAAGGTTTGCTACACGGAACAGAAAAAAACAACTGTTTTTATCTGTTCTGTAGTTTGCTGAGTGTAAGTTTATTTGATGAAATTTGTCCTTATCCTTACAGAAGCTCTGCTCTTTCATATAACGGTATCTCGTTTATAAAGGAATCTCTTATGTTTCCGAGTACACAATCTTCATCCGTCTGGTTGAATGTCTGTTTTGCAGTAACTGACACCTTCCCAAGATAAACAAATGACTAATTCCATAATTTTCATATTAATAATATTAAAGTCGTAAAACATTATCTCCATGTTATATGGTTGCAATTATTTTCTAATAATCAACAGTCGTAAAAGTTTTATGATTATTAATGTCACATTTGTGTCAGTGCTGGTCAAGTTTACCGATGGATTGTTTGCCAACGTGATCACTTTGTTACGGGCGATATAGTTGATTTTATTAGCATCATATTACAATGTTTACAAAGCACTAGTTTCATATTTTAGTACCTCTACTGTTTACTGCCATAGTTCACTCGGTATTGTAATAATTTTCAATGTATTTGAAACATTATTGTGGCTGTGCTCATCTTGTGTTTCCTGCCCAAGTTCTTTGTCTGAATATCTGAAAGTTTATCTCTCTGTCAATTCTCCTTCCTCGTGTGTCCGAGGAATATGATTAAGGCTTTGTCAAGGATCTTTCAGCTGATACTTTTATGTACAATGGGCCTTTGTGCAATGTCGTGTATTTTTCTTATAATATATTTCCGATATTGTTATTCTTATAATAATCACGACGATGATTTTGTGGTGTGTAATGATTTTAAACGTGAAATACTTTGGTGTACATAGTTCCAGATTTTTTCTCTTTCGAGTTTTCTCAAATAAAGCTGACAAATTGCTAGGTTGGAAGCAAAACTTTGTCAGCAGGCGACAATTAGATAGACTGACATAATGTTAACAACGAAAATATTTGTTATTTCTTACATTTGTAATTGAAATACTTTGGTGAACGTTACATTTATTACAGAACATTAAACTACCCACAAAATAACAAGTTTCAAAGGAAAATTTTTGCTTCAAAAGATATTTCAAAACGTCGGAAAAGTTTTATTGTAATTTGTTTGTTACGCAACACAATTTTACTTCAAAGAATACAATTTTAATTCATTCTATGTGATTCTTTTTTGGATTCAATTATTATGAAAAAACTATCGGTACTGCTAAGTGTGTTTGCAGTAAAATTGTACTCTTAATAATCGTGGTGTAAATACGTCTATGGTAGTAAATCCCGCACGATCTAAGCAAAATCAAAATTTAAAAAATAACCACGTCTTTAAGACTTTGTCTCAGATATTTAACAGATCTCACGTAGCTAAGCAAGTATGCATTCGTGATTCATATTTTTGCTGGGAGATTATAAGAAGTTCTCATTCGATCTCTCCAAGTCTCCGTTTGTAAATGCACAGCGCAAACCCCAACAATAGTCCGGAAACCCGTTAGTATCAAGATTACTGTACCTCAGGTCATTTCCTGTTCGTTATTATATTCTATCTAGCACCCTTCCTTCCTCATTTCATTCATAACATACACTGTAACACTAGCATACAAAAGTTAAACAATAGCGTGCTTTACAAAGTGTTCCCGCTTTTGTCCTTGTGAGTGTAGAGTACCCACTTCAGTTGGGGCTGTAGCAGCTACGCTACATTTTTCAGCGAGCGCTTCTTTGCGGGATCTAATTTTTCGATGCGACGCACTTCATTTGATTTCTGTAAAACAATTCAGCCTCGCGACTTATTTCGTTGGTCTTAAGAGCTTCTGGAAAAAGTCGCAAAGTCCATGGTCTGTCTGTAGGTGAAATTAAATTTGATCGGGGATAGCGATTGTCAAATGGCAATATATTTAGGATTTAGATACCATCATCATCCTTTTCCCAACTATATTGGGGTCGGTTTCCAGTCAAACCGGATTCTGCTGAATACCAGTATTTTACGTGAAGCGCACAACCCAAATGGCTAACACGGCATTTCTTGGCAAGACTGGAGTCAGATTGACTGGCTTCTGGCAATCCGTAACAACTGCCAAAGTTCTACAAATGACAGCCGGGACCAACATCTTAACGTGCTTTCCGAGGCACGGAGGAAACTCGGTATGTTAAGATGGTCACCCATCCACAGACCAACCTTGGCATACGTTGCTTAACCGTGAAGATCGATTTGTGCGGCTGTTATTCTTTAGCCACGAGCACCTCATGTTTAGGATTTATCAAAAATCGATTTATCTTTAGATATGTGATGGTCAGCAGTAGAGTGGCGAAGGCGATTTTCAAAAAATTATGGAATTACAAACGCTGTTGAAGTGTCATGTGATAAATTCTCAATATTTTGGCATTTCGACAAACGCTTTCGCTGGGAGAATGGCACTTTGTCTAGAGTCTCCAGAGATATTTTAGTAGCGTATGTCAATTCCATATATTTTTAACTTTTAGGCTCTCGTTTTGTGACCGCTACTCAAACATGTTCGAAGGCTAGCGTTCAGTCGCTATATCGACCGAATGCGACTAAATCGCAAATAGACGTTGCTTAAAGTATCATGTCTGCAATGACCCTTACTTCAGTATTAAATGACGTCATGCCACGGTCATGGGGGTTTGCGTCGTAGTATATGGCGTGTTTACGGGTCCTTAACGCACCTTGTTTATTGCTAGGCCCACTATGACATCATGCTGTATGTACTACCTCATTTTTGGTGGAATTCTGTACCTACGTGTCGGGAATTTATGATCGTGAGTTGTTTTTGTAGTATTTCGTTTCCTGTTCTTTATTATATGGTCTAATTGCTAGTGTGGGATAGGACGCCATTGTGGAGAAAAAGGTTTTAGCTAGGATGGTTACTTTAACCGACATCGAACTTGAAAATAAATTAGAAATTGACTAATGAATTAATGTATGTCATAGATTATTATTATACTGTCAAACGTAGCTTACCTTAATTTATGATGGCAACATTGCAAAGAAGATAAAGTTAATTTCACTTAAAGTTCTGCAAAGGGCACTGGCTAAGATTGAGAAACGCTCCAAGTTAGTAACTTCATTGAAATTTTGAACATGCTTTGTTTCTAAAGCTGTTTCATTCTTATAATTATTACGTTCGGGTTGAAGATTGTAGTTAATTGAAGCTGAGGGAGTAATTTGCCTGACGTTCATAAATTTATTAAATTCGTGCAGAAAAATTGTTAACCACCTCCTTTTAAGTCAGTGTTAATTTGTGTCCATTTTGTTGATGCATTCTGGATGTATTAAACTTCACAATAACTATGCATTATGCTGATGGATTTTAACTGGAATATACATATACTTATTATAAGTGGGATTCCTGTCCATATCGGCACGTGATTGACGTTGCCATTTTTATAATTTTTATTTCGGTTTGGCATTTTTTTGTCTTCGCGAATTCTAAGAAGCAAGGTTGTTTGCCTGTTATCTTTGATCGTTTCAAGTTAAATGGTCTGTTTTGTTACAAGTTACTGTTATTGCTTAAATGTGTTCTTGTTTGTAATATCATTTTGCTTTAGACATTAAAATAATGTGCTTGTTATTTTTGTGTATTCTTTTACTAAGCACCTGTACTTACTTTATTATTAGTTTATTAATATGACTATATATTATAATATTTTATTGTGTGTACAGTTTATATATATTTATCTTTGTATTAAATTTAAGTATTAATCGCGTTTTTGTTTTTTTTTTCACAATTTGCACATACTGATATTATTCTCTGCATCACCCAAAGGTTGACTGGTAGAAAATGTCATACACAGTGTAAATAAGTCCGCCTCTGTACATCTGTGTGCGTAAAGTATTAAATAAATAAATAAATACTAAAATGACTAATTTTTCTTTAAACGAAAAATGAAATTGGTTAATTTGTACTTGGTAAACAATTGGTAAAGAAATATGACCATTCTACGCAGTTGATGTTATCGGTAGTTCCTTCGTTCCTCCGCCCAAGTTCTCTTAGTCAGTCCCGCATCATCTTTCACGACGATATCAGTATTCAGTTTTTGACGGAGCGGAAGGGAGTATCAGATTCTTACCAACTAAAACCCACCGTGTTCCCCCAAATGCCCTTTGCGTTCCCGGACCATATCCTTACTGATTGCTGGTGAATATGGTCCAACATTTTACGTAGAGCAACTACATATCTGACCTTCATTGCCCACGCCCAGGCCCAATACTGAGGAATATAATTAAGGTTTTTCATATCTTTCTTCTGTGTCCGCAAAATAATTATACGATAATAGCTGTGGATGCGCCGGTCGTTTTTAATCGTACCGTGACTCGTGTAAGCTCTATGAGTGCATCCTCATTTTACTGCTATAGGTACTCCGTTGTCTATGACCTGTCACTCCGCTGAGTAAGTTCCATTATTAATCTATGGCATCAGTTCGTATTAGCATCGTCCATAATCTTATAAGTGCTGTAATGAACTACTTACACCTAAGTGGCTCAAGCTGGACGCTCTATCGTCATTTGCCTTCTTATTAGTGAGGTTAATTTGCAACACGCGATGTTATATCTATTAGGTTATCGTGTTTTGTGCTATAGTAAGTTACTTTGCGTTTACATTTTGGGTTTTAATGAATTTGAAGTTAGTCTATTATTATCATCTATCAGCCCTTTTCTCATTGTTCAAAGAGCTTGTGCGTCTCTTTCTTCATGTTTTTTAGTAATTATCTCAGAATTGGATTACCTTCCAACCAAGTCATCTTTATCATTGTTGATCCATCTTCCGTCTGGGACATTCAAAGTAGGTACTTAATAAATGATTTTATTGACTTTTGGTAGTGATTATATGTCAAAAGGACGACCAATCAGTTATTCTAAACCAAAAGTCAATCCATTTAGGACTTATCTCTCTCTGCATTACGTGCGGGTATTAGGAAAATTCATATTATACAATAATTGTACTTACAACAGTCTCATAAATAAAAGTACCTTTATTTTTTACGTCTAGCGGGTTGAACAAGCGAGCAGAACACAAAATAAGGGATTTCAATTGTGTGCTTACCTTTTTAGGGTTCCGTACACAAAGGGAAACCAACAGAACCCTATTACTCAGCCTCCGCTATCCGTCTGTCAGCGGGCTGTATCTCGAGAACCGTGATAAGTAGACAGTTGAGATCATAGATTGTGTATTTCTATTGCCACTATGACAACAGAATAATATAAATTAAGGTTTATGGTACGGAACCCTTCGAGTGCGAGTCCGACTTGCACTTGGTCGGGTTTTTGAATATTGTTTTTATTTTAATCGCTGTGAGGTCATCTGTAGGACGAATATTCTTGAGTAGGTATATATTATTCCCGGAACTGCTCGACCTACTTCTTTTTCATTCTTTTGATAACTTGTAGTTGTGCTAACACCCCTATAGAACTTGACACGCTTTTGGGAATTTCATTAGTTGGAACTTTAACCTCAAACATAGTTGACCTCATTATTTTCTTTTTTTTTTTAGTAGAGTGTATTTAAACTACTTTGTAGCATAATGACGGAATTTAAATGTTCATGGTTCATACCTACATGGTTGAAGGTGGGTACCAAACCTAGTTGATCCAGTTTCTTTGTTAGTAGCTGTAAACTAATATTATGCACCTAAGACTGCATTACTGTTTCGACTTTCCTTTTTTAAAATTCATTCAAAGGTAGTGATGGCATTTAGAGATACGGCCGCTCATTGTGTCACCCTATGTAATATCTTCTTCATCTTTCTTTTCTGTAACTTACGAGTATACGGTGTACAAAAATTGTTTGTTTCGTGATCGTTTGTAACAGGAAATCTCTAAAAGTACGGATCCGATTGCGAAAATACTTTCACAGAGAGCTACACACTGAGTGCATTTTTCGGAGATCCAAAGCAGCCTATGCTCTTGATTTCCGATAAATGCGCGGATTCTGTGGTACAGGCGACCAAGAAATAGTATCGAATTAAACATACTAATTTTGCTAACACAAAACATGGATCTAATTCAGCACATTTCCAGAAATACCATGGGTATATTTACAGAAATGGCAGGACTGAAAATAGCACACCAATCGAGTCTAATTTTGGTAAATTGATTAAATCACTTAGAACGGGTTGCGAAGCCTTAGATGATTTCCTTCATTCTTGGGTAGATTTCCTCGAACGACGTGGGTAGCATAGTAACTTACAAAATAACTACTGTGTTTTGAGTCATCATTTAAATCAATCAATAAGCAATTCTGATAGATTCATTGTTTAGAATAGATTTCTCGTATATTGTAGACGGAACGACATCTTTATGCGTCGTGTTCAATAAATTGTTTATTTCGCCAATAACTTTCAAACTTACTAATATTATTATCTTGCTAGAAAGCTAGCCTGTTATCTTCATTAACATATCTGTGTTTGAATTTAAATCAATGTGTGGAAGATTGCTTTATGGTTACACCTGTCTAAGGTTAAGTTACTTGTCTGTCGCTATTTTCTTTACGTTGATTCTGGTTTCTGTATGTATTTGAAGGTCCGTTGTTTTGGTTCCTATAAAAACATTTCAGTCTGAGCAACAAATTTTTGTCAGAGAAAATACACCAGTCATCCAAATTAAAAGCAATGCAAAGTACAAAATAAATTTTATTTGGGTATAATTTAGACGGTCACCAAAAATAATATTTTTAAGACTCTAAGCCTAGGCACCAAAATGGATCAACGGTCACCAAATTCTATCCAACTCAACTGTGATTGCCATAAAATGTAGGCTTGGGGTTACAAACTGGATAAAATAGGTTAGGTTAGGTTAGAATTGTGACCAACCGCGCGCGAGCCGAGCGAGCGAAGCGAGCGGTGCCGCGGCAGCGGCCGGCGAGCGCTACTTCTCGAATATTATTTGGTGACCATTTATCTGTTTTGGTAACCGTTTAGAACTTTTTTGGTAGTAAAATAGGTACTTTTTTGGGCGGTGTTTAAACACAAGCCATTTTATTTTGGTAATCGGTGTTTCTAGTGTGGTATCTTCGTTTTTTTTTTTCAGCACTTTTCAGTGCTGTTACCTTCTGCATTCCAAAGATTCCAACTAGTCCACATCAATTTTAACTATCTATCTCCAAAGTTCTTCATTAATTTTTTTTTTCTTTTTTACAATTTTTTTTAATTAATTTATTAAGGTCTTTACGAAATTTAAATGGGACCATTTCGAAATAAGTAAACATGTTTCGAGCAAAAAAATGTTGATAAATATACATAAAACAAATATACATATAAACATCCGAATTGATAACCTCCTCCTTTTTTGAAGTCAGTTAAAAAACACTTGTTAATCCTCTTTCCTTTCCATTGTTACAGGTTATCAAAATCCCAGAAACAAAAGAAGGCTACATAGACCTGAATAACTTGGAACAGAGACTGCAGCAATACTCCACTTCAGGGAACAGAATGATCGGCTTTTTCCCAGCGGCATCCAAACTGACCGGAGTCTTAGCTGATGACGTAGCTACCACACTACTCCTCCATCAATATGGAGCCTGGTCTTTCTGGGACTATACGCTGGTGGCGCCATCTTCTGCAGTAGACATGAATCCTACTTTCCCTGGAGTAGACGAAGAGATGGTGAAGAAAGACGCGCTGTTCTTTAACTGTGAGAAGTTTGTTGGAGGAGTCCAGGGTCCCAGTGTTGTGATAGTGAAGAAGAATGTGTTCAGCGATACGCCGATTTATTCTGAGGATGTTGAGGTATGTATGTTAAAGAGAAATAATATTTGGAAACCTAAGTCCCAGTAAAACAAAATCAACGTAGCAAAGACACTTGAAATAAGAGAGGAAAAATATCTGAAAGAAATATCGCTCTAACATAGGTATCGTTTCTAAAAGTAATCTTAGTGCTAGTCTTAGAAGTAATTCCTTAGATAAAGGTACATTTTAGATACGATAAGATTTCTCAAAGGTTTTCTCAGGTCTTTGGTAAGCAAGATGAACACAGGAACGAAATTGAAAGACTTAAATATGGATGAGGTCATGATGAAATCTTTCTTGGAGTATCTGTGGCTTCGAGAGAATTTTCATTGCATATTTATAAATCCTTATCAACATCCTCAGTAACTTTACTTTTATGCAATTTGTTGTTTGTGTGAAATCTTTTTACAATAGTTTTTCTTGTATTTTCTGTTTGTAGTTATACTTTGCTATTATTTAATTATATTATTACAAGTAAACTATTTATGTTTTCACTCTTAACTAAAAGATCAAAGTTATGTTCAACTTCTAGGATACCATGAGTAATTGTACTGAAATCAGACGTTTATGAATTCTAGGCTATATATTTTTTTCATTTCATAGTTATTTGAAATAGTTTGATTCTATTCCGACAATTTTTTTAAATATTGTTCTTTTCTCAGGTTTTGAGTGAGAGGATTGAAGAATTGAAATCAACGGAAGGAGTCAGAGCAGCTCTAGTGATGCAGCTGAGAGATGCTGTCGGTCTTCAGACCATCGTTGAGAGACAGGACAATATCAGCAAGTAAGTTAACGTTATGTTTTAATTTCTATCAAAATAATCTTAAGATGATTGGTAATCAATCATGCATCAACAGTCTAACGGATTTGTATTTTGAAACGTTGTTTATTTGAAATTTTTTCGAGCGAAGCCCCTTGAAAAACTTAGTGCTTTTACGTAAGTTTTTCGAGGTATCAAAACGTCAGATGAACCGTTAAGTACAATCAAATAGAAACAACTTTCGTTTTAAGTAATGTTATATCTCATATTAAGTCTCTTTTTGTACCCATTATTTCGGATGGCAAAAAATTAATACGTAAATAAACTACTGTTAGGTACCGAATTATAACTGTAATCGCAATAACGTGTCTCGATGTTTCATCTACAATATTCTACATACTGTTTTTTGGCCATCGTACATATTAATTACAATCATAATACGAGTAATATTTTTATTCTTCATCTTCTGGTTAACGGGACGGATCTCAGCTGTTCTGTTGCTAAGTAACAAAATGTTCAAATTAATTGCCATCTGATCATTCTCAAGCTTTTTTTCCTTATCGCTGCTCTATTTCTTTTTTCATGTTTAATTCTTTATTTACTTTCTAATAAGTCACCTCCTGTCTCGAAATATCATCTTTGACACCACCATAGATACTTAAAATTATTTTCTATTAGCAATTTATTAAATCTTTTGTTTGATTTTTTTTCGCGGCATTCTTCAGAATTAAAATAAAGGTGAACCCTGCCTCCATTCTTACATCATATTGATTCTAAAAATATAATTATTTCTGCGCCAAGGACTTTGCTTGAAGCGCTGGAGTACACTCAGTAATCTAAGCACGTGTTACGAGCTCATTTCGCTTCAGTAACTCGCTCGGTAACTTGCTATATCGACGATGATCAAAGACTGTGATTAGGTTATGGTCTAGTCACAGATAATAAAATCTGTATTGGTGCACCTCAAAACTGAGAGCAATTTTGTTATTTTGAGAGATTAGAAAAGAAAAGAAAAAAATGAAAGCGATTTTCGTTACACCAAAACATTGGTAACATTTTGTATACAGAATTCGATTTAAAATACAATCCTGGCAAACAAAATACATCTAAAAATTGCAAACCAAAAACTGACTGGCCAGAACAGCGCACAAATAAAAGTACCAAACATAGTTCCGCCAAAAGTTTTCTGTGAAAGCTGCGTGGCAAAACACGAATATTTTAAAATGAATTTCAGCAATGTCACACCGCCATTACGGTCGCCATATTTGTTTTTACGTTTTCAAATATGCAGAGACAAGGCAAGGGAAAATTACTGTGCAGCCACTGGCAGCCAGGTTCATAGTGTCAACTCTGATAGAATTTTGTTTACGCAGACGCAAACAGGGGCTTATTTATTGTACAGATTTATGTTTACTGACTCCCAGTTAACATTTAGTTAATGTTTAAACGGAATATTTGCGAAGGAGATACATTTTGCGAAGTTATTAGATTTTATATTTATGTGAAGCGTGCCTTTGGGAAATTTATTTCGTGTACCGAGGTTTAACAACGTATCTAGATTATTTCTATGTTGACAGCTCAAAATAGAGATGATTGAGATGGGTTTTAATGAAATTCTGTGTCCGCTGTAGGTATTCTCAGACTTTAATTAAATGGCCTTTGATATTTATTATCAGCTAAATGAGTAATATGATCGAAGACTTCATTACGCTTTTAGTCACCTATATGTCAGCGTTATGTTCATACAGGAATATATTAATTTGTGCGTTCCCAGTTGAAAGTGGAAGTAATATCACATGAGAATTATTTCATAATATGCGACAAACCAGTGGTAAACATTACATTTATTATCTCTAGTAAAATAAAACTGTGTTCTTGAACATTTTCTCTGAATGACATTTGTATTCGCTATTAAACTATTTTGATCTGAAGGCATTCTAACATAGGGGGAGGGAAGAGAGCCACTGTATGTTCGCGTACTACCTACGTAAGTCTATTTTCGTTGGTTCTCTAATAGGGGAACGGTCCCCTACTAGTTAGAAGGCTGACGCCGCTTTGGCGGATACAGCTACGTGGGATACTACATTTACATTAAATATGATAGTTTGTAGGAGATTTTCATCTAGCTTTGGTTGTCCTTAAGCTCATATAATAGTGTCGGATGTCCCTAACGAATCCGTAAGAAGAGAATTTCTGTCTTTCTTTGATATACGAACTACAAGCTACATACGTTTCAGTTTGCTCGTTACGTTGAAGACCCTTGTAAAAGTTTGCGTTTCTAATGTAAATATTATGTTTCTACAAGTCTAAACTTCTGCCGATAGTCTCCAAATAAATTATAAAATTTATTTGGTTCAGGATAAACTTTCAAGCTATCCCTAAAGAGTTTTATTATGTTTGATAAAGACAATGTATAGGTGAAAATTTATAGAGTGAGTTCAAAGACCCAGGGACAAAGGACAACGATTAGTCCGTCTATACAGCGGGAAGGACAACAATTACTCCGCTGTCTAACTTTATCAGTACCTTCGTTATAAGTTCTTCTGTATCTGTCCTGGGTTGACATTGCTTTTATCTTCAAACTCGATTAAACACTTGGGGAAATTCGATTATTCTATCTAAATGTCCTTTGATCAAAATTGTCGAGCATTGCTGATAGAATAACGAAGCTGTAGTTTTTTGTAAATGCCAAACAAAAATATCATTCCAATATAAAATTGTATGTTGGGTGCCGGATGCTAAAATTCTAACAATTTGTCAACGATACGATTAGTCATTCATAAATATATTATTATCAAATCTACAACATTTATTTTGATTGTAAATAAACTTGTTTTTGTGGCGTGTTTCCAAACTTCTAGACAGCTCACGTTCTAGTCTAGTGTGCTTGTGTTTTTCATTGTATCTTTCATTCATAATCAAGATTACTTCGAAAATATAATATGATAGCTGAACACAAACTTCTTTTTCGTTTGGTATAGAGCTAAGTGATCAAACAGTAAAAAAATGCTTATCTTTTTTAATTCTTAAATCACATAGGTAGCTAATCCATTGGCATTCATCACTATGATTTATAATAATTCCATGGTTGCTCTTACAACTAACAATGCTACTTGGAAAGTACCTAATGGAGTTTTCTAGTTGCATCTCAAGCATAAAGAAACTCAATGAATAGCTTATGAATACTATTCTGTACAATGTGCCAATAGACATTGTACAGAAACATAACTTTATTATTTTATGTGGTTGTTTGTTTTGCTACCTGTATAATATTAGCATACAATTATCTAGTAGTGATGGCGTTATTATTCAAATGACTGTTTCAACGGAAGATTGAGAACTATTATTTTATGTGTTACGTAATACGTATGTTAGGCGCTGTGAGGGTTTTAAATATTCGCATTGTCAAGGTTTTTTCAAATAACATGGTCATTTGGATCATGGTTTTTTCTTAAAACAAAGTTATTGGTAATCTTTGATACCTTACTTTTAGAGTTCTTGCTATTATCATCTTTGTAGAGGCATCAATGCCGCCAAAAGAAAAGCCAACGGAGCAAATCTACATCGCAACAAAAAGAACCGCAACGCCATCTATCGAACTAGAAGACTATAGAACTACTACGTCGAAATCCTGCATCGCGCAAGCAGAGTTTACCTTGCGATTTGAACATATACATCAGCCTGAATATCAACTATCGGGCAGTTGCCCGTCAGACACCACATTACTGGTCGGAGGATCCTCTCTTTTCAACAGAGGTGCTTTACTCTCTGTACCGCATACCTCTAAATCTTCATCCGAAGCTTGCCCACCACATTTCTCATGTCTCTCATACATTGAGTTCCATGACGGTCATACATCTGGTACAACTCACTGTATCTAGGTTAATCAATAGTTTACCTACACCAAATGTCGAATTGTTTCTCCAGTAGTTATTTCATGAGCACGGAAGGCGCCGAGTTTCTACCCCAGTCCGTGCGTCATACGTGCAGAGTCGCTGACAGACTATAACTATTTATGATGTTGCACATAAGTAGGGAAACTGGGAATCACGTGGAAATTTTCTTTTATATTGTTGGATCTTTTGTAAAGTTTACAACAATGGAAGAATGAAAGGCTCATTCATTAGCGTCTATAGCTAGCTAAGAGGACGTTGGTTTTTTGCTATAACAAACCAGACTGGTATCTATCCCAATTTTTAGTTTTACGCTACAAATGTTTAGTCATCTGCAGCTGCAAGGGCTGATAAAATAACATGTTGGTAACTTGCAGATCGGGAATTAAAAACAACCTTAAACGTCCCTGCTTTTATGCTCTTCTAGCCAAATATCTTGTAATACTCCTCACGGGACGAATAATTTTGAAGACAAATAGACTTATCTGCAGCCGTCTAGTTTGGCACTATTCCCGTTACATGCTGATCTAACTGCTTTACCGCAGTTTTTATTTCGCTATGGCTTCCGGAACTCGAATATACACAGCAAATTATTTCGGTAACATTTTTACAATCATGCTTTACAAATTTTGAATTAGCTATAGGTAAATTATATATTTTAGAATTTAGATGACGTTAATGCCTGACTATTCTATCGAACGACTCCATCATATCATTTTCTAACCATAAGTAAAAATAGAAATATATTATCTGCATTATCTATGAGCAATCTCACTGCAATTGTAATTTGATTTGCCAAACATGCCCCAAGATAGCTCATTGTGGAAAAGTTTTCTAAAACAACTTAGATAAAAAGTAATACATCTATCCCTGATGACGCAAGTATCTGATACACAGACAATAATGCTCTGTTTCAACTAACTCACATTCGCGATAATGTTACTAGAAACATTATTTAACATTGGAACTAATTTATCAATGTTTCTTTTGAAATTTCAAGTGCTTATGAATGAGAATGTTTGTTTTAAAACAATAATAATTCATTCATATTGTTATCGGTTTGCGATATCTACGGTTTTGTCCGTGACGTTTTATGCGAAGACAAGACATTTTTTCTTCAGCATTGTAGTGAAATCAAACAATGATATTCTAAGCATGGTTGAGTTACTAAATCAGCTTTGTTATTTGTGAAAATTTTTAGTTATAACATCAGTTGACAATAACGAAGAATCTCTCAGCTCAATGTAAAACTAGCATATAAAATGCTTTTAAATAAATATTTTCCGTTTGCAAAGACTCATAGAATGAATACAGACAATGTTGGCGCAGAGTTTCCTCGCCAAACGATTTGTTTGCAGTACGGGTCGGCACCGCTTTTTTTCTACGCTTGGCGCCTTCTCAATTTCACGTGACCCATTCGTCTTTAAGTGTTGCAGCATATCGATTGTTTGGCCGAGTGACATCTGCATGTAGATTATGTGGTTATAATACTTGAATTCTTTACATTGGGGACTGACGTTTTCAACCTTTATTTCAGTTCACTGATCATATTCTCGGTTCATAAAATCTCACAGTAAAGTCGCACCAGTCATAAATTTTGAATATCTCCGATGAAAAATGTTGACGTTAAATTTTCCATAAAAGAATCTACTCATGAAGTTCATGAATATGTGAATACATAAACCGATTATCATATAAAAGTCATTTTCCTGGGAGCATCGGAGGAAGCTTGGCCGGACGAACAAATACTTCGCTTCCTAACTCAACGTTGAACGCTTTCCGATGGGAAGAACCAATTGGTTGAACACTTAAGGATAATTTAACCCAACCCCGTTCCGAGAATCCATCAAATGCTTCGGCTGAATGATTAGGGGCTATTATTATTATAACCCCCTACTGATGTAATTTTGCCGCTTCAGTATTGGAAGAATTGATATCTGGGAGCACTGTTGTATAATTTATGATGGCTATATGAGCTAACTAGTTGACCCGCGCAACTTCATCTGCGTCACAATTTTCATTATTGGTCGTGCCATTTATTGGTTGTTGTGTAGCGTGATGATAATTATAACCTACAACTTTCCTCGATAAATGGGCTATCTAACTCTGAAATAATTTTTCAAATCGGACCAGGAGTTCCTGAGATTAGCGCGTTCAAGCAAACAAACAAACAAACTCTTCAGCTTTATATATTAGTATAGATTCAACGCCTTTACTTGTTTTTGCTTTAACTGTATGTTGTCTTTTATAAAACTATTTGTTTTTGTGGTAATACACCAGTAATTTGGTCTCGCAGTAATATTTAGTTGTGTGGGTGTCTTTACCGAGAATCTAATCACGTCCCAACTTAATTCGCAAACAAACCTAAACTACGAAATCATATCTAAGGAAAATCAAACAAAATATATAAAAGCAACATAATTGCGCAAGGCTATCGTCTCGAATTCGCATTTCCGCAAATGTCCACGTACGTTCGTGGCACGGGCATCGAATCCGGGTCATTGCAGCACTGCCCTCGAAAGCCAGTAAATGGGTCAGAGGAGACGCTTGAAATAGAACAAGTTGCTATGTGGCGCCGAGCGTCCGAGTACGTCATGTCAGTGAAATTAAAGGAGAAATGACTTTTTAGTTCGTTAACTCTACTATCTACATACATAGAGTAAAAAGAAATAATGGAGACATAGCAAAGAAAACTCGGAAGTCAATATGTTTTCAAAAATAAGAGCTATTTGACCGTCATGGTAGCCTCCAAAACTAGGAGCTCGTGGCTAAATAATAACAGCCGCACGGGTCGATCTTGAAGGTTAAGCAACGCTTGCCAAGGTTGGTCTGTGGATACGTGGGACCATCTTAACATACCGAGTTTCCTCTGTGCCTCGGAAAGCACGTTAAGCCGTTGGTACCGGCTGTCATTTTTAGATCTTTGGCAGTCGTTACGGATTGTCAGAAGCCAGTAAATCTGACTCCAGTCTTGCCAAGATGTACCGTGTTACCCAGTTAATGGGTTGTGGAGGTCTGGTAGGCAGCCGCTCCACGTAAAACACTGGTATTCAGCTGAATCTGGTTTGACTGGAAGCCGACCCCAATGTAGTTTGGAAAGGGCTAGGTGGATGATGATGATGATGATGGTAGCCTCCAAAACCACCCACATATCTTTCATACTGAACAGGTATTAAAACCCGAGCCTATAACAGTTACAAATATATTAATAAAAATTTAAGTCACATAAAACTCAGGTCAAAAAAATACAGCTGTTAAGTTATTACAGTTTTATTATCATCCCACAGGCCACCCAAGACTAACAAGTTCACGAACGAATCGCCCAGTAGACTCATATGACTTCATTGCCCAAGGATAGGCTGGCAATTGTCATAACTTTGCATTATTGCCACCTTTGAACTTAACTGAGTCACTGCTATATTTAACTGCACATTTTATTTCTTCTTTCCTGAACATTTCCGGTCTGTTTTTAGTTTTATTGTTAAGGATAATAGTGCAATGTTTATTTCTAGAAGCGAGTCTTATTTAAAAGTTTCATTGCTAATTGAGCTTCCGGAAGCTGCATTAGTAATCGAAGGAAGGACATCTAGATCACTTTTCTTAACCGTTTGGGCCTCTTTAGTATTTTATTTTGCAGTATTGCTTTTCTTTTCAGTATCATTGCATAAGCTTGGTTCTTTTATAGAAACACTATTTGTTTCGCTTACATTTCGACTTGTGTCTTTTGAAAAGAAGGCAGTAACTTATTTTCGTCCATTATGATCTTGATTTAGTTTAATTTGAAACTAAGGAATTAGCCACTTCATTAAATAACTCTTACAATAGTTACCCACGAAAAAATATTGTCCATTTATCATCTCTAGAATTTAGAACAATTTTACTTCTGTAAGATTTTTCTTCAAATCTAGTTAATTAAATAATTCAGCAACAGCTAATCTGTCACCATTATATATGAAACCTTGTCCATACATCTGGATAGCTTCCTAACATCTGAAGGTCACCTCTCAGTTGCATGACGTAACCTCACAGTACAGTTTAGGGTCATTTTACTGAGAAATCTAACAATGTCATCTTTGTTCCTTGATATTCAATACACGTGCTTGACTGATAACATCGTACTGCAAAAACTTAGCCTATGGGTTGTAGAGGTCATATGACGGTCTCGTGCAGAGTTAAACTAGATATTGGAATTATAATTATTATTTTCTTATCAGTCGTCGCTCAGTTTCTCTGTCTCGTGAGTTTACTAACCAGACATGTTTCTAATAATCATCAAGAGCTTTTCCACCCAATGCAGATGCCTTTCCTCATTTGTGCCATGTTTCTCCGGTCCGTGCAACATTTATCTATGTACCATCAATTAGGATTCGGATAACTCATCAGGAAACCCTTTGTGCAGTGTCTAAAATTGCTTAATCTGTTCTCCAGTCTTACCATTTAAGTTCACTAATTTCTGTGAACCCAAGAACTTAGCAAACATCATCTGCCTAGCCTTTTCCCAACTACATTGGGGTTGGCTTCCAGTCAAACCGGATTTAGCTGAATACCAGTGTTTTACGTGGAGCGGCTGGCTACCAGACCTCCAAAACCCACTAACTGGGTAACACGGTATATCTTGGCAAGACTGAAATCAGATTTACTGGCTTCTGACAATCCGTAACGACTGCTAAAGATCTACAAATGACAGCCGGGATCAACGGCTTATCGCGCTTTCCGAGGCACGGTGGAAACTCGGTATGTTAAGATGGTCACCCATCTACAGACCAACCTTGGCAAGCGTTGCTTAACCTTCAAGTTCGACCCATGCGGCTGTTATTATTTAGCCACGAGCTCTTCCAAGAACTTAGCAAACAGATTCCGGTGAATTCTGTTCGATAGCTTGTAGAAACCGGGAAACTTTATTAATAAAGATTTGATGTATGCAGTATTCTATTTATCTGTCTATTGATCTCCTCAGTCTTTCCAGCAACCAGTGATGTCCCTAGCTACTGCAGTGAAAAAAGCTATACATATGTTCATGTGTTTTCATCCCAATGAAAGCCATCTTACTATTGGAGTCAATACTTTCAATATATTCACAATCAATAGATATTATTTGAAATGTCAACACACTTTATTTTTGCCACAGAAATAACTGATATATCCCGTGCAATGACTTTTAAACACGGTCACGGCAGATATCATATGGTATATTTATATGATGACTAGTAATTTCGCATATCAAAGAGACAAAATAACATGTGACAATAAAAATAAATGGATGTTTTTATGATTCACGAACGGCTACTTCCCCAGTTATCTAATATAATTCATAATAAAACTGCGTGTTTTAGAACAGAGACGTGTCTAATTTGTAATGAGTCCAATGCTGTAAAGATTGTCCCCTTTGAGGATGGTGAACCGTGTTGTTAAATGCGATAGATTTCAAATTGTTTTGATAGAAAAATTGCTTATTTTCGCGTGGTCTGTGTTTTCTGGGATACAAGGTCAGCTATCTTAGCACATCTTCTTTACCTGGAGGGCTACTCTTTAAGCCCGAAGTCCGTAGTTTCGGGCTTAGTTGCTGGCATTTCCACTCCATATCATCTAACCACTAAGAATTAATGACAACACGATATGACAGTTAATGTGAATTCGCGTTGTCATTAATTTTTACATCGCGTTCGGGACCAATCGTAAGTCCGTAGGTTATACGGAGTAGATTACGCCCGCAACTAAGCCCAAAACTACGGACTTCGGGCTTAGAGAGTAGCCCCTGTGACCTTATTATTTTGCACTGCATGTATTTAAAGAATTTGAATACGGGCGCCAGCACTATCAAGTTGAATGGGAATCTTTTATCTTGGCATGGGCAAGTGATGACGAGGGATGAAATGCATGTGACTAACAGTATGTTGATGAATTTATTTATAAAGTTACAGATAATATTAATAGAGATATGAAAGAAATGGTAGTGATAATAGTGTGACATATGGCAGGAGAGAATGGAAGAAAATAATCCCTTGTGAGGTTCTGAAGTAACATGGATCTTCTCAAAGTAAATTTAGGTAGCTACATAGGTGTATAGCACCGCTATCAGTTTTGAACGAAGTCACTTCAAAAAACATGCAAAACAGTTGAAATATGTATAAAAATGAATGGTAACGACTAACGAGCGTGCGCTGGCGCCGCGCACATTAAACACGGCGAACAAACAGACAAACAATTGTATACGCTTCCAGTTACGAATTTACGATGTGTTTGACCACGAATTTATGACCACAATGTAAAATAAATAGGTAGAAGTTAATTCGGCTGATGGGAGGAAAAGTTTAGGCTAAGTGCTGTAGCTTTTGATGCAGTGTCGTCTTTTGGTCTGTAAATGTCATTTTTCAAAAACAGTTTCTGTCCAAAGAACATCTTTCTTCAAGGAAGCAATAATCAATTTTAGAAAAAAATATAGCTCCCATATTAATTTTCACCGGCTGATGATAACTTTGTACGGAAAATTAATGTTATTTCGGGAATTAACCAGGACTTCCCATTTTTGTAATTTGATTAAAATATTTTTTTATGTCAATCTTTTTTGCTCAGTTATAAATTAGATGAGGCCGGCATTGACTTTTATGTCGTGTCATGTTAAAACATAGCGGAAACTATTAATTATGTTATATTATTTACAATCGTATTTAAAATGCATCTGTTCTGTTTTCCTTTAAGACTGGACTTTGTATTCCATAATGATAAAACACCGCAAATTATGATAATTCGTTTTATAGAGCTTTATTTCCACAAATATTTAGATAATATTTAGAAAATATATGTTTATGTAAATGTTCTGGTCGATGTATTCAAAAATTGTTAACTTTACTAAGACTTAACTGTACCACTATCTGTATTATTGGGAAATAAAGATATTTTTTTTTTTTTTTTTTATTATTAATATAAAATATAGCGCTTTGAGTCTTTCGGGACATCAGTAAACAACTTGTCGACTGTTCACGTGACCAGAGGGCTGGGCTTTTCTTCGACCAAAGAATCAGCATTGCGATTCAACGCGGCAATGCTGCCAGGGTTTTGGGCACTTTTACCATTGACAGCGATGTGGATTATTTTTTTGATGCCCAATGACTCATTATAATAATTGAAATAATGGACACAAAACATGATCGATACTCAGTATGGTAACACTTACCATAGTTTAGTAGTACCCAGTAGTCCAGCACGTGTACACTACGGTGAAATTTCAAGTTGAAATTTTAATTTTCGCTAAATAAATACTCATAAGCTTCAGGATGATTTAAATAATTGATAAAAATCTCCATCAGCGACGGAGTTATACAGCTTCAAAGGTGATGGTTAGAAAGGGAAGTCCCATGCACATTCTGACGTTTTACACCTGCCAAAGAAAACGGCGTTTTCGCGAGGTACATCTAATATTATTACATAAAGAATAATACAATAATGCATGAGCAATGCGAGCTAAAATAATGATTAGGTTTTAAGGGATGAGTTTAACTGCCTCCGTGGTCGAGTGGTTTAGGCGTTTGACTTGTGACCCGGTGGTCGTGGGTTCGATTCCCATGGGAAGCACCCTTTGCATACTTTGTAAAGTTGTTTCCAGTTTGTCACCTGATTGTCTGATAAGAAGATGATTCCGTGCTTCGGAAGGCACATAGCTGGTGGTCCCGGCCGCCAAATGGCGGTCGTCAAGTAAACTTTGTCAGAGGCCCTTGAGGCGGTTTAGAAACTCTGACACTAGGGTGTCGTTAGACCTTACTGCCCACACGATAAGAAGACGAAGGGATGAGTCTCCTTAATACCTAATTAGTTTAGTTTTATTAATTAGTTTCATTTTCGCGAGATGGACATTTAACATATTCCCTATTACAGGTATTAGGGAATATGCCTGAGATATGCGAGCTTAAGCTAAACTAATAAGGTTTCAAGGGACTCAATGTGTTCCTCACAAAGCACTGGCTTTATGTGCAGAATATAGGTCACTCTTTTTATAAAATAAAAACATAATTGAATTACATAAACAGCAAAATCGTGAGTACCCAAACACATCCTCACCCTACATATCTATCCTATAGATCAGTACATCAAGGCCGCTGGTACTACACCAGGGGCTGAGCATGGAGCTAACAATGACGTAATGTATGTTTGTATGGTGTGGGTTTCACTGCCATTAACATGACATTCTGTGATCGAGTGGACTGCCATCAATAATTACATGTGTTTTGGATGGCCTACAAGCGTCGGAGCCTAATTCATGAGACTCAAGTACATCTTTGTGGTGTTGATTACAATTGTTATGGCCCGTTTGCATGGCAATATTCTGTGTTAGATCGAAACCTTTGCTTTTATCTCACAGTTCCTCACTCACAATCATAGGTTTGATGCCAACAACTGTATGAGTCTGCTTACTTGCGGTGTATAAGATACAGAACTTCATCCTTAAATATGACCTGACCACGCATATTTGAATAACCTGTACAAGTTGTCTTCTAGGTGTCCAGTTTGAGCATTACTGATCTACTGTTTCTTTTATATCTAACTTGTTGCCCCGCGCAACTTCGTCTTCTCCTCTCCTATTGGTCTTAGCGTGATGATATATAGCCTATAGCTTTCCTCGATAAATGGGCTGTCTAACACTGAAATAATTTTTCAAATCGGACCAGTAGCTCAGGAACTACTTAACGTGTCAAGCAAACAAACAAACAAGTTCTTCAGCTTTATATATTAGTATATAGATGTAGCCATTTGTTGTCTCCTATTATAACATAAAAGCGCTTTGCTTTAAAACAGTTCCGTTGCCAAACAAACTGCGTTATAACATTCTATAGGAGAACCAAAATAAATATATTATCGCATTAAATCTTTAAAATAAGAAGATATAATCTTCCGCGTTGGAAATAGATCAGCTCAGCTGATATAATCACTGCAGTGTGGGCGGTAACTGTGAGAGCTGAGATATTTTATGAGTTTTAACATAAAAACAGAATTTCCAAGGAAAATATATTATGTAAGGATTGGTGCTCATGGTATTGACAGTCATTTTGGGTCAATGTGCCACTTTTCACACGTTTTGATAAAGAATCCAGGTAAAATCTTTCATTAGAAAGAAAGAAGAAAGAAAGAAAAAGCGTTTATTTGTATTAGTCTAGAGAAAATAAACTAGAGGTTAATGCTATTTTCAAATAAGCTTCTTATCTCTTTTTCTTAAATATCTCTTTCAACCCAAGATTTTCTTAAAAAAAATTGATAATTTGAAAACCAAGTATGCACGAAGTTTTAAAACCACCAAATATATAACTCACTTTATTTCCCGGAAGAAAATTGGAGCATAAAACGTTACTATAAGTCATAATATAAAAGCTAATGCACTTTATTTTCTGGCGCCGGCTACTGGCGAGGTAAGCTTACACCGATACTGATAACAAGGTTTATGCAGCTAAATGGAGGCGCCTCCGTTGGCTCAGCATCCTTGCTTGGGAGGCCCCGGGACAGGGTTAGGGTTATCAATTTTGAAGACTGCTCAAAAATATTGTTCATTGAAGAAAATCGTGGTGTTAAATTTGGCCAACACAGAAAGCAACTATCATCAATGAGTCACTATTGATGATAGGTAGTTGCTTTCTGTGTTGAACGCCAACCGGAAGAGGCTTTTCATAAAGGAGGTCAATAAAAACATGGCTAAAATATTAAATGCTTATAAACTGTATGGAGGAGTGTTTAATATTTAATTAAGAAGAATATTTCTTGAACCGTGAACCTTGCTTATCAGAATGACTAACGAGAAAAATGTCTGAGGTTATGTTGACAAGGCTAACTCAACGACATCAACAATAACCAGCGAAAAGGTTTAAGTATAGCGATCATTAACTTGCTCACCCAACCCAATGATTAGAACGCTAAACTATTCGTTTCCTCTAACAATGATAATTACCCATAAACGGAGAACGAGCACAAGGAAATGAGACCATTCAGCCTGGTAATTAAGAACATAAAACCTCCTCGCCTCAACCAACAGGGGTCGCTAAAGTTGCAAGGCAAAAGGCAACCCTATACCGGTAGCACCGTAAATGCTAAGTTTATTGGCTCGTAGCGAGGCCATCCGCAGTGTACTGTTTCATTCGTAAAGCCGATGTGGGCCAATTGTTTACGTATGGCGATGTTAACCTGAAATATTACCGTGTTTTCTTTTCTGGAGCCTGCATTGCGATAATTTTAGATGGCGGTCATGGAGATGATGGATGAAATGAAGAAGATGGTGAGGAAGAAGAAAATCCAAATAATGGATGAATTGTATGAGGATTGACATGAAAGAAACGGGAATAAAATTATATCGTAACGGCTGATGAGAGAGACTCGAATATTAAAACGAGTTGCTCCGATCGCCAAGTAACATGGAAGATGGTGTTAACTGTAAGCTTACTGTATGAAAGAAACGAAGACTGATAAGTCAATGGAGAAACAAAACATAGTCAAAGCTTCGTCATCAATGCTGGAGACATAATAGTTTGACCACCGCATCAGCAGTGCGATTCTGCAAACATTTCGAAGTATAAACTTAGGCGAAGTGAACGACAAGTGAGATGTCAAACCATACAAAGACAAGATGGAATGACAGCTCACTTGTCGTTCACTCCACATTACTGCACTCAGTGAGATGTCGACAGAATAGACCGGCTGAATTCTTTATTGTTTTTTAGTTAAAGGTAGTCGTGGAAAACGATTGGATACTGTACGACCTAAATTGTCGGACGATATCCAATTTAAGAAAAATTCTTTAATGATGCTTTGCGACAATATTTCCAAAACAGCCAGCGAAGCATTCATTATCACACGTTAGGTATTTTAAAATGCTATAGATGGGTTTATTTAAATGTGTTGAAGCGTACATAATGCCCTACTTCCAGCCCGATTTGAATACAAATGGAGTACAAGTAATGTGGGGTGCGTCAGCTCAGCTCTGCCTTTGTCCAACCACGTCATCTGCTCTCAACAAATTCAATAAAGAAATCTCTTGAGAATCTGCGACTTCAAGCGTTTGTTCGGAAAAATGTTTCTCAACAAACGCTTGAAGTCGCAGTTGTCAAAATAAATGTCAATGTTGACATTTATTTAGCTTACGTAAAAGGAAAAATCTGCGAAGAATGAACAGTGTTTTAAAATTTCCGAGGGAAAAGATGAGATGGTTGCATTTTCCAAACTAAAATATTATAACGAATCAAAATTGATTGTATGTAAGAGATAATCTCTGGATCGTGGAATTGTAAACATTATTTCGCTGGTATACAACTACGATTTTTCTTTTCATCCCAAAAATTCATGTGTTCTGTTGGTTAGACCACAATTGTAGTCACGGGGAAAAACTAGTCATTATAAAAATAAAAACGATTACCTATACGGTAACTTGTCCAGAACTAGACTGTTATTCAAACAATACCTAAGGTTTTTCTGGAGATGACAAAGAACAAACTTCAGTACTTGACCTGAAAGAAAAATCGTTATTAATAGAATTGGCTGAAAATATCACCAATTGTGATACGATCTAACTACAGAACGTGTTTAAGTTAAGAGCTAGGGGGCTTTAAGTTTCGCCATTAAGCGTTTGGCAAGCTTCCAGACATTAGCTAGATACGGTAGTCGCGGGACCAGTCGAATATTCCCAACCAAAGATAGTTTTATGTCTGCACCAACCTCAATTTCTTTAATAATAAATGTTCTTTTTTTGGACTAAGTATATACTGTAGAAGATTTCGATAGTTTTATGGAGGTTATTAAGAAACTTATGTAGATGATATTGTACGATAGAAGTTTATTTTTTTTAAACTAGTGGCTTTGCTGTATTCCTATCAAACACCTCATTTATGAAGCTTTTACGATATATTTTTTAACTCTGTATTGTAAGATGTTCTACAGAAACTTCCTCACAATCATAATGATTTATGGATGGATCTATGATTCATGTCATATGACACCATCATATTTATCGTCACAGTTAACTTCGAAAGATCCAGTGTCACGATCATTTGTTCTATTATAGGACGTGCCCTAGTTTTGGACAGTTCCAAGTGCTGTCCCACATAACTTGGCAACTGATTTGATTGTCAAATTGTCCATTAAATACCCCATATGTACCATTATTATTATGTACCTTCTTTCGTTTGCGTGAATGGCTGCCATAAAATTGACAAATATCTTTCGTTTGACCTACTGCTTTTGATCAGAAAATTTTCACGTATTATTGTAGATCGTAAAGAAAACGTGTTAACGAATTTGTTGTATCATTGTCTTACGTGGTGAGTCGCTTGTTATGCAGTCATTTCTCATAATTTTCATCATTATCCTACCCTAACCATAATTCCATCATTTCTTGGGGTCGGCACAGAACGTCTTCTTTAATTCCCGTTAGTAATTTGTTTTTTTTTTTTTTCAATCAAAATGAGTCTATAATTTTAACGACATTGTACAAACAATAGATAACACCTCTCCTTGGTAACAAACACACATGTTATCTTCCGACCATTTTGAATACAAATCGAGGTGATAGTTCATCGAGTTCAAGGCTGGCTCATTCTAAATATAGTGCATCAACAATGAGCTACATTTATTCATTCGCGTCAGGTTAGTGTTGCCGGTGTACTTCCGTTTGCCGTCAATTGTACATCAATACCATCGGTATCAGTACCTATTTCCTACTCAGTGACGTTAGAGTCTTTCTATGCAATTGTGAGAACAACGTAGAAGGATGAAAATAGAACTACGTTTGGAATTGTTTAAGATTTGGCTCTGTTTGTGAAAGATGCTTAACATTGATTATTTGTATTATTTACGATAATTGTATGTAATATAGTTTTGTACTAACAAAATCTGCATAGTTGGATAGTGTCCGAATTATGCCAAGAGACGCATAATTAAATGAAAGTAATAAAATTCTCACTATACGGACTTCGAATTATTTCTAGAGTCTCGATAAGAATTATTTTATTTTTAAAAGGTCAAAAGTCAACATCAAAATCGGTGGATAGTAGGTACAAATTTGACAACCATTTTGTGCAGCAAATTCCTAAATTTAGATCACCACGCACCATTTGAAATAATAACTACACATTGACAAAGTTAAACATTCTATATCCGTATGTTTATCTGTTGTCAAGTCGTTAAAATCAGTAGGTCAGAAGCAATGAGAGATTCATTGTAAACAAATAGGTCTTTAGTTTGGTCCAGCAGATGTGAAGGTTCATAACATTAATGATGAATAAGTTATTGATATGGAACACGCTAAATAACATACACAAAATATTGAACCTTGAAATATGGATAATGTATAATCTCAATTCACAGATATCGTAAGAGACAGAAATAATTGACAAATGCTCCAAAGAAAAAAAAACTAGATAATATAGAAAACCAATAGATAATAATATGATGTTTGACTATCTTTTTAAAATACCTGAGGGCCCAGATAAATTCAGATTCTATCAGCGATTACAAGAATTGCCGAAGAGTCGAAAGTGAATGGGATTAATAGCTACTGATATGTCTCGTGGTCAACCTGTAATATTGGAATATGGACAATCGTTGTCACTTATACAAATCCCTCTAACCAGCACAACTAAAAAGAAAGTACAACAACTAGAACCGCCCTACATTTGTCATAAACCTCCACATATTTACAGCAAAATCTACCACAATTGGCTTATTGATTTCTACCTTTTATTGCTGCGGTCCTACTGTAGCCTTGGCATGGCAATTTATGTGCTAATTGACGGCTTATGCAGATATAATTAACGTTTAGCTTGTATAAGTGATTTCACCTAGCTAATCGATGGCTGAACGGAACCTTATAACCACGTTAGGTGGAACGTGGACTCGTGAATTGATTAAATCGTTCAGAATGACTGATGATAGCATTACGCAGATGTTTTATTGTCACTAAGATTTATGGCGATCTATTGTCACGTTTGTTTATCATGTGTTTGTCAAGAAGTTGTCATACTGAATACATTCTGGTCAGATGCATCATACATATACCAATATACAGTTTCAAAGATTCTCGCAGATATAATATTCCATCTTACTCGTAGCTCAAATAAACCCTTTGTAGTGCAAAATAAATTATGTCTCTACAGTTTAGGGAATTCCATCAGTAATAAGAAACAACAACATACGCCTTGTTAAGACTTATATTACTCAATTTACGTTTACGTATTTACAAAAATAACTTGCGTAAACAGAAGCTGGGAATTATTAGGACAATGGCCTTTATACGCCTACGAGTCCTGCGGTAGAAACAATGTCTGCATGTTTATTACATAGATCTTTATTCTGATCGTCTTTTGTTTCAGGCAAGTTATCTCTCACATTAAGAACATACCGGAGCTGATTCTTCTGGGAAACGTCTCTCTGACTGTCAGAAGACTTCCCATCTTCTCTTTAATGGTGAAGCATCCAAGAGGGACCTTCTTGCACCACAACTTCATTTGCGCAGTCCTCAATGATGTCTTCGGCATCCAAGCGAGAGGGGGACTATCTAGCAACCTGAACTACGGCTCTGATGTGCTCGGGATTGACGACCAGCTTCTAAGAGAATACGAGAAGTTATTAGATGTCGAAGCGTGAGTAGACTTGAATTAGTATAGAATAATGGCGCCTGTAAACTCAAGGCTCAATTGATTGTGATAATTGTTTTAGGAAAATAAGTAAAACTGGTAAATTCAGGTGGTGGCAAGTAAATCTTGTTTAAGCTTACTAGTATTAAATGTCGTTTATAGTTATTAAAGTTTTATTTGTCTGCTTCTACTGCGCTATTGACGCTTGTCATGAAATAACAATAAGAGTAAAGGTGGAAATATCAGTAACTTTAATTTACTGCAGACATACGTAAGCTTTTATTCAGCACAATTCAATCGTTGGTATTTCTCCAACGAATTCATTTATTAGCATACGAATTGATAAAGCGTCTTGTACATCGACAGTATTTTTAGAAGCACAAACATTTGGGCTCTGTGCGTTTATATTACAAATCTGTTAATTGAATCTCAAGGCTAAATAATTTGCGAGCTCATAATATTCGCGCACGTCCGTATTTATCAATGGCATCTGTTACAGGCAAAAAGAAGTCGCTCGGGTACGAAAAATAAGTGATGTGAAAGCGCCAGAAGTGCCCATCTACAATGAACACTTAAGACCTGGCTTCTGCAGAGTTTCTCTACCTTTCTTCACGTCAGATTCTGAATTGGCCTTCGTTCTAGAAGCCCTGAAGATGGTGGCCACTGAAGGCTGGAAGATTCTGCCGCAATACGTCGTGAACCCTGAAACTGGGCAGTGGAGGCATCACACCTGTGCTGTGCTCAGAGACAGAAAGTCATTGCACTCGCTGAGGTTCAATGACGGAAAGATGACCTCACACGAGAGGAGAGTTTCTGGTCAGTATTCACTTTTATTTAGACATTCACGTCTAAACACTATGACATCAAAGAGTCTGTTTTTAATTAAATTTGTTTTTCATTTCAGGTCCAGGCATATTCCCTCAAACGTACACTGAAACTCTGCAAACAGCGAGGAACTTATTCAACAGAGCGAGAAAACTGGCAATGAAGTGCTCAACAGCTGAGCCAGAAGTCAGTTTTAACCCACGCATAGACTATCTCAGATGGTTTATGCTTCCCAAAGAAGCCCACGACCTTCTTCTGGGTCGATCGGGTAATGTCAAACACATTGTGCCATTTGACCCATCAGGGTACACGGGAGCGAGAAAGAGCCTGAATCTGAATGCAAGGTCGTCCATTACTTCGTCGCCTATTTTGGGATCTTCGCCGAGACATTTCAGTCTTTCAGCCATAGACGATTGCCATATATTTAGACTGAAACAGAAACAAAAATTCTATTCGAGGGAATCAAGTCTACGGGAGACCCACAAGGAAGAATCAGAAACTCCACTTCCAGTACAATTTGCTGTTGGAGAATCTGTGTCCCCATTACGCCTGATTCCTCAAAATAGACAACCACTGCTGATCAGATCCCGATGTTATAGTTTGGGTTCAGACAGTCCTCCAGCAGCATTAAGCGCACAAACAAAATTGAACTTGGGCTTAAAAGAAACCAGCCCGAACAATGTTATAGAGAAATCAGGCTTTTGTAACTGTGGCAGTCAAACAGACCTGCAGTCGTTAGACGACCCCATGATCTCACCCGGTAAGGCGTTCCCTTACAGTACACAGAGCAGCACGTCAATATCTGACTGCAGCCAAGTAGGCAGAACATCTCCAACAACTTCACTAAACTCTCAAACCTCAGAAGATATCCATGCCTATGTCAAGGAAATGACCAGAGAAATAGCAACAGAAATCAAGTCAGAGATCCGTGAAGTAATATCCAAAGTAGACGATATCTTAGAGAATTCAGACTCGCTCGAACAGTCGAATCTTAGCATGAACTCAATTAATTCTAGTCAGAGCGATAAAAATTCAGTATCAGTCATAGACGTAGCCGAGTATCTAATGGGCATGTCGAGGGAAATGGCTTCGGAAGTGAAACACGAAATACGCGAAATGGTTAATCAAGTTGATGAGATGATTTCTCCAGATTATACTGGGTCTTGTTCCCGAAAGAGTTCTCCGCCGCAAACTGGGAGACAAAGGATTGGATCCGGTCCAGAATTAGGCCTAGATCTTAAAAAGGCGACTGCTAGTTTGAAAAAGTGTCCCACTAGTCCTGTTTTGCCTCAATATGACGAAGATGACAGTCGTTACAGCAAGCGGTCTCCAACAACAAATTCACCAAAGTCAGCGCATGGCACACCTTCACACGAAGCCTCAGGACCGAACAGTATCTCGTTCAATTCCAGTGAGACGTCGACACCCGACACGATAATCCAGGTTGTCACAACTCAGAACTCTCCGATCTTACCCAAATCTCTGAGTTCAAACAAGTTGTCGGACGACGAAGCGAGTTGTACTGATGCTGCCTGCAGACACTGTTGTATCAAGAAGAACTGGTGCCAAAACCCCTCAGTGAGCTCACAGGACAGCGGAATCAACATGACTTTCACGGATGCTGATGCATTTTTAGAATTTGGTAAGATTTCCTTTTTGTTTCACCATTCTTCTGAATGAACCCGGACGCAATCGGTTTGCTAATTGGTGTCAATAAATTGTTCACGTTTATTCGAGTCGTCAACACTGAACAATTCAATGTCAATAGATGTTAATAAAATTGATAAAGATATTAGTCATTTCTGGTAACTAGCAGATTGTAGCTAGATTTTGAATTAGGAAGATTTGGAACTCTGCAATGGACGTTATTACGACGTTTTCCTACATTCTATTAAGTAGTTACCGTGAAGTTTTGCGAAACAATTTTAACCCTAAAAGCGACCAACATTATCCTTACCGAAATTCAGCTTAGACTTAGAAATCCAGCTAGTAGTTTTAACATGTGCAACCAACTCTTTCAGACCCATCAAACAAGACTAGAAAATGCCAAGTCAGGATGCGAATATGCCAGAAGCACGAAAAGAGTGAGGTCCCAGACATCATCGAGGGAGTCCCAGTGTGCTCCGGTGACCATGTGAGACAGACCAAGAGATATGACTCAACGGACCAAGGCAGAGTCGTGTTCGCGGAAGACCCTGAACGTGAGAATAGGTAAGCTATGAAGAAACTCATTAGTCGAAAATGGACTCGCATTTAGTGCTCATTGAAATGGCGTCATGTTTTTAATGGGCAACAATAAAATGCCACCTTTTACCGCTTCCTAGAATTTTCCTACTGTTATAAATAACAATACGGTGATGATGCAGAAAAATGATTTTCATTTGCGACATTCTTATTTTTTCTCAATTTCGGCGATTAGATCAGGATTGAGAAAAATCATATTTTCAACAGTCAGTGCGATTGTGACTTGCTAAAAATTAAGACCAACTTCGCTTCTAATTCATCATAATAATGCAACGGCTACTTGTTGAGTATTATATTTTTTCAATGGTACTTTTTTACATATTGGTTTAGAAAAACGAAAATTACTCCGTTACTTTTGCATTCTAAAGGACGCTTTTTAGGTACCAACGGAATCTCAATCATTCTGAAATAGAGAGAGTTTTCATCTGCCTAGCCTTTTCCCTACTATATTGGGGTCGGCTTGCAGTCAAACCGGATTCAGCTGAATACCAGTGTTTTACGTGGAGCGGCTGCCTACCAGACCTCTACAACCCATTAACTGGGTAACACGGTACTTCTTGGCAAGACTGGAGTCAGATTTACTGGCTTCTGACAATCCGTAACGACTGCCACAGTTCTACAAATGACAGCCGGGACCAACAGCTTAACGTACTTTCCGAGACACGGAGGAAACTCGTTATGTTAAGATGGTCACCCATCCACAGACTAACCTTGGCAAGCGTTGCTTAACCTTGAAGATCGACCTGTGCGGCTGTTATTCTTTAGCCACGAGCTCCTCCGAAATAGAGAGAGTTTTGTCTTCTATAAATAGACGAACTCATAAAAATAAAGCATAGCTTCTAATTCTATTTCAACAAATTTCATTGCATTTCCCGGAACAGTTAGAAGGTCATTACACCACTTGTTTGAATTGACGAAGACTTGGCAAGATTTTAACGAAGTTTAAATTCACACCAATATGGCCACAACTGCCACGGGTAGAGTTTTGGCAATAAATCAAAATATGTCGCTTAAGCATCTCATATTCCACTGAAACAATATTTCATTCTGACAACCAGTTGTTACTTCTAACGCGGATACTAAAATTCTCTTTGTACACAAGTAGATAAATAGCATTTCTTTTTGGCTACAGTTATGTTAACAACTTTTCTTTTAACTGATGAGTTTTCTTTTCTTCCGTTATTACATCTTTTTGTTGTTCTAGTTGCTGTTTTGCTAAGAACTGTTAAAACTTGGGCAACAACAAATCAATCTTGTTCGCAATATCATCGATCGATCGCTATTGTCACCACATGTGATTGATCCCAAGTTCAAATCGTCACGTTTCATTTGTTTCCATGACACGTCATTCGCAACTTTGTCAATGCACATGCGAAAGTTCGTGAGGATATATGGATGGATGGATGTTTGTTACTCTTTCACGTCAGAACGCCTGTAAGGATAGCACATTTATCCCGGGAGTAGGGATCACGTGGGCGAAGCCGCTGGCAGAAACTAGTACATAATAATCTGTTTCATCATCAAATCACTCAAAGAAAATTACAGGTGCTCAGCATGGTCCTTCTGTTATTAGTCTAATATTGATGGACGATCGTGAGAAAATCTTGCGTTTACCTTCAAAATGTTGTCTCTACTGTCCTACTTTTGTCTTGAGAATGTGCTCACAAAAGAACATCAAGAGAACTGGTTCATCCAGTTGGTGGAGATTTCGCGAGTTCTTATTTACGTCGATAGGACGGTCTCTGTGGGTTGATTGGTTTCTGACGATCCTCTTATCGTCTTTTCCAAAAGATTCTAGAGTCACACGAATCTCCTGCAAAGCTTGCAAACAATCTTTTGGGTTTGTTAGCCTCTTGCATTACGACTCGGTTTACAGCATATTCTTTACCACGAATCAAAAGGCCTCCACCCCAAAACTTTTCTCACCTTCACCACTCAACTAACCAGACTATCCCCCCATACTAACTTCGTCTACCCGATTGTTCTAGGGCCTCTACAACAGTGGTTGAGTCCTCAAAGCGCTGCAGTCGCTCCTCCAACGCGTCTTCTAGCGGCTCTGACAGAAGTTCTCGCTCCAGTGGGTACGGCACAGACCAGAGGACCCATGATGAACGGTTCTGTGATAGGAGGTTAGTTGTTACTACTTAAGCTATGCCTACTTTTCCTTCATACTCCTTATTTATTGGACAATTCACCAGTTTAGGGTTTTTCACTTTGGCAAGCTAAAAGGGTTTGTTAAGAATATCGAGCAGTTGTCCCGGAATTTGGCTGAACACTGATCGAAGATATGAAACTGATTTTTGGCAATATACAGCTGCCAAATTTCAACCGATTACAAAACCTGAAAGTCCTTGGCGTTTTGCGGATGTCACTTGATGTATCTCAAAAACATAGCTGAAAGGAAACTAAAACCATTTTAGGAATGCAGTACAAGAGACTCTACCATAGGAACAGGATTCTCTCACGATCTTTCATCATCATTAACTTAAAAATATTTCCTTACCTAGAACCCAGAGTCATATTTTTCTTACGATCTGTTCTTTCACAGCGAGTCAGAATGCCGAACCTTCAAGCCACAGTGGGAGGAGGAACGGGAAGAACACGAGGACAGCAGCGCCTGCAGTGACGCGTCGCTCACAGACCTGACCCTGGATGACGACAGCAATTGGCACTGCCCGCCCAGGGCTGTATGGAAACCAACTGTTGAGGTACGTACAGTACTGAATGATAAAATCATTTTCAGAAGGTCCACTCCCAGAAAATATAAAAGGCTCCTTAAACTGTATTATTATTATTAAAAATATTTCTAGTCTAGGCTTCTTTATAGGCTTAATTCTGGTAGACTTTATGTATCTAAGGCCTAGTTTTTAAAAGCATGGTGAAGACGAGTCACTAAGACCCGTTTACATAAACCAGATTTATGTGATAACTGGAAAGGTGCACAAAAATTTCATCATCCTCGTTTTTTCTACTCTTGCTCTATGTAATTTGAGGAGCACTACATCATTCAGCCATTTTCTAACAAACATCTCTCTTATAGTTAACAGGACTTTTGAAAAATTCTACTGGAAGCCTTCGTTTCTTAATCAAACTATCTTCATTGTAGGCCATCCACGAGTACAACATGATTCGTCCGGGAGACAAGGTGCTGATCTGTCTGTCCGGGGGTAGCAGCTCCATCGCACTGCTGCACACCTTGCATCAGTACCAACTCTACTCAAGGGCTAAGGGCATACACTTCAGTATTGGCAAGTTTCTTCAATTATCATTCCAGTACATCTTGTACACTTTTAGGTGCTTTTTAGGACCAGCAGACCAGCAGCAGCCTTTCCCAAGAAAGAAGGGCATTGTAATTGGGGTTTGGCGAATGGGTGCGGCTAATGAATATCTTCAAAGATATAATGCTTGCCGAGGTCGGCCCCTGGATGGGTGACCATCCATTACATATTTAGTCTCATCCTTGTCTCGGAAAGCACGTGGAATTGCTGATCGCGGATGTCATTTAAAGATCTTTGTCAGTCAGTGTCAGATTTCAAGGTTTCTGGCTATGCGTAAGTAAGGTTAGCCAGAAACCAAGAAATCTGCCACCAGTTTTGCCAAGGGGTATCATGTTAACATGTGCCAATTAATGGATTGTGGAGGTCAGATAAGCAGTTGGTTCAAAATACTGATATACTCAACTGCATTTGGTTTGACTAAAAGCCGAACTACCAACACAGTTGGGAAAGGCTAGACGAATTGATATAACTTTGCTAGCCAAGTTCAACTGTAGCTGCTTTTAATTTTTCTTAACAACCGTAATTCTCTCTTGCAGGTGCCCTCTTCGTACACGAAGCGCGTTCACAAGTAGACCCGCTGCATCTGATGGCCTACTGCAGAACACTTGGTATCAAGTTCATCTACGAAGACAAGTTTGAAGAGGATGAGCCAGAACGTTAGTACCAATAATATGTGACTTTATATCATTTCCCGATGTACCTAACCGAGATAGAAAGTTCCACCGTTGAAAGGGAAGGATCCTCCGAACTGAAAACGATGAAGAGTAATGGGCCACTGCAACTACGACTGTTTTTGGGGATCTGTATATGATTTTCTTAGGAATTGCTCCTCAGTGCTGATCATGGACCAAATGGATTTTTTTTTAAATATCCTAATATCTAAACTTATTTCTTCCTCAGACGCTATATGCACAAGTCCTTGGAGTCTTGCAGCGGAGGCTACGCGCTGGTCGTGTCGTAGCACTCGCAAGCGTGCCATCACCACCGCTGTAGCGAATGGCTACGGCGTAGCAGCCCTGGCGCAGCACCTGGACCGAGCTGCTACGGCCTTCGTAGCAGCAGCCATGCATGCTGGCACGCTGAGGACTTTGAAGCCACATTATACGCTGCGGTAAGTTTGACCAAACAAACTCCAGGTATTGACATCCGAAAGCTAATGTTTGTGGCTCTCTGGGGAGACAGAGCATCAACTCGTAGATAAGAGCAGCCTGTACAGAACATTAGGATAGTAAAGAAGTCCGTAGATACAGTAGGGACTCCGTTATCTGCATTTAGACTCCCATTAGGCTCGTTGTGAGTGAAGGGATCTTGGATAACATAGCCAGCCTAGGTCTGCCCAGAAGCCCAGAAGCTTCCTGGCAGCTTTACAGACTTCGCGGAACGACTTCACAGTTCCGAGGTTTTGTGCACATTGAGAAGCCCACGAACATGACTCTAGGATGACGTGACTGATTCTTCGTTGCCAAAGCAGCCTCTGGAGAACGGGCGAGTGACGCTTATTTAAAAAAATGTTTCTACAAAATTCGTTTATTAAGTGTATACTATCCATTTTTTTTTCTTTCTTCCAGTGACCACGACATCCGCATCATCCGGCCGTTCATCTACGTGCGCGAGCGCGCGCTGGCTGCGTTCTCATGCGCGCGCAGCCTGCCTGACTTCCGCGTGCCTGCTGACGTCACGCTCTCCCCGCCCGGCAGCCCCGCGCATAGCGACGACAGTGGAGATAACGGGTAAAAATTTATCTATATTTTTTTAGATACATTTCAAGCAGAAGATCAAGACATAGCACTAGGAATATAGTATAGGAAATGGTTTAAAATGGTGGTAACAGATAGTAATGAAAAATTGCAGTCTCAGATAAAAAAAAAAGACTTAAGCCGCTGCATCCTCCAAACAACTCCTTAGAAAACCTCCTCCTAAGAATACCAAAACAACATATTTAACTCAAACCTTCTTATCGTTTCTAGCAAAGACAACATCCTGGAGCGCACAGTCCCCGAAGCCTGCAGCTCGGGCGCGGGCGCGCGGCACAAGTCCCTGGCCGCGTCGCTGGCGGAGCCGCTGGAGAGCGCGCGCGACCTGCTGGCCTCCCAGGAGCGACTGTACCCTTACCTGTTCACCAGCCTCAAGAGTGCGTTACGACCTCTTTTTAACGGCAGGTTAGTTTTTATTGGAAGACGCCGGTCCGACTGAGGATGGGTCCCTCAGTCTATGATGATGATGGTTTCTGGTTGATGTGTCTACTGTAGTGTTATTAAAGAAAGAGGGCTTCCTGCCTTTGGGAATAGGGATGATCCAACTAAGGATGGGGCCGTCGTTTTACCGTTAGAAAATTTGAGGAAAGAGGGGTCAGTTCCCTTGGGATTAAAAGAGATGAATCTTGAGTATTTGTGTTTTCAGTCTTGTTGATGAATTTAACTGCGATGCCGAAGCTTATCGTAGAAGGTTCGAAGGAGAGCTCCAGCTTGTGTTACTAGTCCATCCTGACTAGGAATCTCTTAATAGTACAGTTGGACTACTATCACATCTAAGAAGAAACTTACAGTTTCTTGTAAGTAACTTTTGCCTGGGATTTAACAAAGTTCCCAAATGATCAACGTCAAAAAAATAAGGGCCAAATTCAACATAAAAGTGGGTTAAGGCATCAAACAACATAAACCAACACGGAACACCCATTCACAGTCTTATCACAATTATACTTACGAACCACTTTTTATTTACAGTGACCTAAGCAAAGACCAGAAGGAACAACGCCAAAGAAAGAAGTCAGTCATTCAAATGCGAAACGGAGCGCCCGTGTACGACTCTGATGAAGACAGTGAGGAAGAACTGATGCCATAGGTGACTGCCTCCTGCCTGCCGCCCATGCCAGGATGCCAACTGCTGTAGAAATGCCAGTTCCATATGCCAACCGACCAAGCAAAGCTGTAAACTGCTGTCTGTCAAAGTCTGCTTGTAGATGCAAAACTTTTTTTGAGTAAAAAAACAAAGATTGAGCACCTAGAAGAATAAAACCAGTAACAAACTTTTTTGACGAAAAAAAAGATAATCAAGCCAATGGACTGTTGGAAGACGTCGATCTGATATAAAATAATCGCACACAATCACTCGCTAAGCAGCACTTCATTTAAGAAAATGCAGCTGTAGGCAGGAATCAGTCACACAAAAGTGCCACGTGAAGATGGCTTATAAATTTAAGCTGGCGAACATGGCCCATACTGGCTCGCCATAGGCGACTGTCAGTGACCAGTGTTGCCAGCAGTGAAATAGATGTGTTCCAGGTGTGTTAGCCAACCTTATAGGTGGATATGATTCACCTCGGATGAATGTTATAAAGCCATTTGGCAATGTTTTCTGTAGTGTGTGTTAGAAGTCAGCTCGTGATTTCTCAGTGATCGTTTACTTGTGATCAACTATGTTATTATTCGGTGGTATTTTAGTTGCTTTATAGTCTAGGGTTATAGATCCGTCTATATATTGAAGTCGGTCTTCCAAACATATGAATTGAAATTTTTGTTTAGGGACAACAGAAATGATTGAAGAAAGAAACATTAGTACAACTTGTTTGAATTGTGAAAAAGCCAATGTATGACAAGGCCGACAAGCATCGGAGACTTTAATTCTATAAAGAGTCTACTAAAATTCCACCGTATTATTATTGTAGCTTGTAAGTTAGAGTGAGTCTTAACTTTGATTTGACGTAAGAATCAGAGTTGCCATGTTGATAATATTTTCTTACTTATAAAAAAGGTACGATTTTTTTTATTAGTGTAACTGTGGAATTGAAAACAAAGTGCATTTGTTACAGTCTGTTATTGTAATATTAAGAAATATATTTTTCAATGTTGTTGTATGAATCGAGATTGTATGAAAACGAAACTATATTGTATAACGAGGTCTATTTATTCAGTCGGTTGAAGAGAGTTTAATAAATATATCCAAGTGTTTATTATATACTGATTTTATTTTAGGTACATGTTATGTACCGGACAAGGTACCTAAAAACTATTTTGTGGAATGTAGTTTTAAAGATATAATAGTTATAAAAGATATAATTATACAAGTTTACAAAGTAGCAAGTATCAAAGCTGTTATTTGTACAAACTTCGTAAGTAGTTGTAGTTTATTACGCTTTTTATAAAGATATTAATTTGCTTACGCAACAGTGTTGCCTGTATTTGTTCAATTTTATTACTAAGAAGTTCTAATACTACTATGGTTGGCGTCAGATAAATGTGCAATAACGGTCATTGACCCACATACATTGATTAACTTTCTTAATATCAAAAACATAAGTAAAGACTTCTATCGTGATAATTTTGGTTCTCTAGTAATGACAAACTGTTCATAATGTATTGTGGGTATCTATGAAGGGATGTTAGGTAAAGGTCAGTGTACTTTATTGCAAGTTTATCTGGCGACTACCATTTACTTTTCTACAACGAGAGTGAATGATATTTTTGTAGTGACATCAACAATCACTTTCCGTGAACATTACCCTCCTTTTGGCTTCGTAGTCGGGTAACGAGGAATTTGGCTGCTGATGTGAGACTGAATTTTAAATGAGGACTCATTTTATATATTTTCATTAATTTTTCTTATGATTTTGCAATGTTAAGTGACTACTTATAACATTATAATATTTTGTATTGCTCTTGTATGCAACTGTAGGATTTAAGAGAGATTCCTAATTACTTGGGATACAAATAGAAATAAGTGTGAATTATAATAATCTTGAAACAACAAGTCCCATTAATTGCTTCCATGATATAAATATTGTATTCATATACATATTGTCGTATGAAATAAAAATATGTTTTAATTAAACTTTGTCTTTTATTTCGATATAATCCTAAATTTTAAAAAAAATGTTTAATATCTAGAATGGTGGATACCTACCCATAGAAGTCATACTGCAGAATAAATAGACTGCTCTTAATAAAAAGATTGATTACCGGCTGGTCGACTGATGAAATAAATCTCACGTTCATCAAACAAAACACTCAATGCAGAAACCGTTAATGACTAACATTGACAGATTTTTTTCGTCAACATCGACGAAATTAAAGTTTGAAAAACTTCAAATGTTCAACTCGAAATTAGGAGTCTCTATGTCTGCCGGAGTCTGTGTTTCCTGATAGCTACAACTTGGGAGTCTTTAAGTCAAGAGTGAATAGGTTACTTCTAGGCAAGCGTGCTTCACCTTCGACCACATCATCGCTTACCATCAGGTGGAGATGGTGGTCAATCGCGTGCCTATCAATAGCAAAGAAAAATATGTTTCAAAAGGGGTTCGTAAAAATAAAACACAATAATTTCCTTACTTATTTACTACTTAAATACACTACACAGATTCATTATGTGTGTGTGCGTGCCCACATCTCCTAAACTAATGAGTATTACAAGTACTAAGGATAATCCCTTTAAACGACGAAGCTAAACACTGAATGTGACAATCATTATTTATTAACTACACTTAGCGTACATAAGCAGAGACGAATATAATAATCTATTACCCTAAATAAGCTATATATCAGTGTAATACTATCATTCTTATACTAATTTTATTTCATGACGACACAACATTTTTCCTCGACAGTTATATTTTAAGAATAAAGACAGCTACATTATAATAATTATAATTGTAATATCAGTTACAAGGTTATTTTATTTTAATCTACGATATAATCAAGATTATATAATTTTTAAAATAGAGCATCATTTGGGAAAAGGAGTTTAGAATTCTAAGGTTGAATTTTTACTTTTTGCCTCCTCCCTGGCAGCATGGCTTACCACCTGTGGAAGGAGAAACATATTTATATATTACAAAAAACAATCGGCAATGGGAATATGCATAAAATAATATTATCTATACAGTTTATCTACAATTTATAAAAATATAATATTAATATATAGAATCAAAACTATTCGAAAAACCAACGAGATTTAATTATTTTAACCAATATATCTGTCCCTCTCGCGAAAAAGCTGTTTTCTATGGCAGCTGTAAAGGCGTCATGGACTTTGACGTCAAAGTTCATATCGGACTTCTCTTTCTAATTGTAATCTTTGAAGCTTTATTTATAACTTCATCGCTGATGAGGGTATTTAAAAAATTTTTTCATTATTGTTTACTAGAGCTAATATAATAAGTATTTAATTTTGAAAATAAAAAAATTGCATGCATATTTTTTAATCTTTGCGAGCTAGTTGTTAGAACTGTATATTTCGGGACACAGATATATTCTGCTAGACAGCCGTTACTCCACATAAACTACATATGGCCCAACATTGGTTCACTAAGATAATAATACGTTGTAACATCTGCAGGTAACTTTGTAAATGTTAAATGTTATTAAAATTCTAGGGCAGCGGCAAATGCCATATATATATAAAGGTTTAACGAGTATCGAAAAAATGTGGCATTGCGAACCCACATGGTGCACCAGTCCGGTAGTAGGTGCTTCACTTATTATTTTTTGTTTGTTAAAGCGGCAATACGCACTGTGGAAATTACAACTATCTGGCTGTTACATTTCATGAGATACAGGCCGCGGCTGTCAGACGAACGGACGGACGTACGGCTTAGTAAAAAGGCCCAAGTCACCGCACCACCACCCCCCTCGTCACCTCGTTACATACACCAACTCATAACTCTCTTCCTGCTAAATTATAAAAATAAATAAATAAAATACATTTATTTCGAACAACACTAAAACCAAAAAATAAAAAGACAAATAAATCTAACCGGCCCTGCTGACGGCAACATGCTTATCACAGCAGTGTCCTATGTATGGGCAGTCCATCCTGCCCGTGATCATTTAGACCGGGTGCCCAGCTATCTTCTGTAGGTATATTGACCAAATTGTTTATACTAACCAGAGGGTTTGCCATCGCCGCACGCGCAGTTGGGGCCGCAGGTGCAGTTGGCACCGCACGCGGCTGCCCCGCCACTGCAAGTGTCTGGAAAAAAAAAAAACATCGTACCTTTTATATCTCACTCCTTTTTCAAGTCGGTGAAAAGAAAGAAAAGTGTTTAGCGAAAGAAAATATTCACCAACAACATAACTGCCAAAAAGCATTGGAGGGAAACGTCACAGGCTCAAAAAGACAGGCTAGAAGAAACACGAATTGCCGTTCTAAAACAAAACTGACTGATATTCTGCAGTCAACAAACATGGCAATGGACCGGCCACACGACGCGACACACAGGAAAATGGAGCAAGGCAGTGATAGTACCTATATTATTCCACAGATGGCCGTAAAAGTAGCCAAAGAGGACAGCTTATCAGACGAGAAAGATAAAATTAAACAGAATGGTCTTAACTGGAAGAAAGTTGCGCGTGACAGACGAGAATGGAAGCGGTTATAAGGCCTCTTACGTATGCCACAAGGGACAAACTCGAGACTTCTCTTATAATCTTATTGTAAACTAGCTTATGCTCACGACTTCTTACGCGCATATTCCGTATTTTCTGGTTCTAGGAAATTTCGGGTTATCCTCTCAGTGCTCCCCTACACTCCCCAAGGTACCTACGTATCTTTCAGTTTTCTTTGACCAGCAGTTTCTGCTGTGCGTTGTCTGTCAGTCATTCATTTAGTTACCAGTAACAGAAGAATATTTGGACTAGCTTATGCCCGCGATTTTTTTCCCGTTATCGAAGGAATTTAGGGAAAACCTCTATTAATGTAGGGAATACTCTCCCTGACGAACCTACATGTCATAGGTTTTTACGACCAGTAGTTCCGGTTGTGCGTGTCTTTTTCATGAAATAACAATTCTACAGGGCTTCATGAACTTAGAGGGCTATATTGATGATTAAAATGGTTATAATTCTTTAGATGGATACGCGTTACGGCCGCGAATCGTATTTTGTTCAACATACAGCTTCACACTGACCGGCAAATTGCAAAAAACATACATTCAACATTTCGCGGGCTACCCTGGCGCAACCTCCTTAAGATAACAATACCAGAATCTCGCCTATTATGTCTACGCCACAAATAGTATCTACAACATGAACTCATAAACTAGTGGAGCAAAGTCGTGATCGAATTTTCCAAATCTGTGGCTCCAATCTTACCAATATAAAATAGTCTTGTCGGCTTACCTAGTTAAATTATCACAAATTAACGAGTTATATACCTAATTAGTCTATAGAGCTATCTAAAACCAGCGCTGAGATGCCTTTTAATTTTAACCAAGACACAAAGGATACAACTTCTTTCTAATTTTGAAATGTTTAGAGGCATTTAGGGACACAAAAAAAACTTTTTTTACAAAACAATAAAATCGACTTCCAAAAATAAAACACTACAAAGTAAAAATTACTTTAATTTCGGAAGTCGGTGTTTTTGGTTATTTCGTTTTTGAACACAAACACAGCGTGTGTGATGTTATGTTATGATGTAAACAATCAACAGACATGCGATTTCAGAAATCCCGATCCATTTGTTATCATTTATTGAAGAGTTCCGTTGCCTATCTCCGAATCTCTTCATCGAATTTTCACCAAATTAAAATGAGATCAGTCCGAGAAAATACTCTTCCAAACAAAAAAAAGTATCTTCCAAATCTAAATCGCTGAACAAACATTTTTCATGGGATCCCCCCATCATCAGATCCTGACTTACATTCAGTCAAAAAAGTATCGGGAATGGATGATTTGTTTATGGTTCCAAATTCAAATTTTTGTTTTTTTGTAGTTGTTAGATTGGCACAACTGTTTTCCATTTTGGCGCGGAGTTTGAGTTGCATCTGTTATTTATATTAAATACAGTGCTGGTTTTAGTAATATCATATATAGTGTGTATTGCGAATTTCATAATGGACAAAAATATCGAACAAAGAGTTTGTCTTAAATTTTGCATCGCCAATAGAATTTCGTGTTCGGAGTCACTGAAAATGTTACAGAAGGCTTACGGTGAATCGACTTTATCAAAAACTCGTGCTTATGAGTGGTTCAAAGCGTTCAAAAGCGGTCGAGATGTGATGGAAGATTTGCCTCGCTCTGGTAGGCCGTCAACGTCTTCAACTGAAGTTAACATCGCAAAAGTGAAGGAAATAGTGACTGAAAATCCCCATTCAACTCTGAGAGAGATAGTCGCCGAACTTTCTGTATCTCAAGAGTCGATCCGTACCATTTTAACTAATCATTTGGGTATGAAACATGTTGCTGCTCGGCTAGTCCCAAAAGACCTGAATTTTCTCCAAAAACTCAATCGCATGAAAGTCGCTGAGGACATGCTAGAACATTCATGAAACGCATTGTTACTGGTGACGAGACGTGGGTTTACGAGTTTGACATGCAAACTAGTCAACAAGCTTCGGAGTGGCGCCTTCCAACTGAACCGAAACCGAAAAAAACCACGCCAAAGTCGATCAAAAGTCAAAGTCATGTTAACTGTTTTCTTTGACTATCGCGGTGTTGTGCACTCTGAATTCTTACCGGAAGGTCTAACGGTAAATAATGAATATTATTTGAGCGTTATGCGGCGTTTAAGAGAGCAAATTCGACGAAAAAGGCCAGATTTGTGGAAAGAAAATTCTTGGGTTTTGCACCACGACATGCGCCTTTGCACAAGGCTATCATTGTGAACGAATTTTTAACCAAACACTCAACAAATACCATCCAGCAACCACCATATTTACCAGATATGGCTCCTGCTGACTTTTTTCTTTTTCCTAAACTCAAATTACCACTTCGTGGCACCCGTTTTCAATCGATAGAAGACATAAAGGAGAATTCGCGGCGAGAACTGAACTCAATTCCGGAAGCAGCGTTTAAAAAATGTTTTGATGAATGAATTATTCGCTGGCGCAAGTGTATCGTTTCTAAAGGAGCATACTTTGAAGGTGATAAAATAAATTTGGATGAATAACAGACATTTTGTATATTATTGAACTTTCTTGACAGAGTAGTATACCTTCCATCATCAGCTCAGCATCATGAGACGATGATTATCAGGCACAAATTTCTGAATTGCGTTAGAAGGTTTATGAAAACAATTGTATGTGCTAATAAATTTTAGGGTTTCCCTCGATTTTCATGGGATCCCATCATCAGATTCTAACTTGTAGACAATGGGACCACCTCAGGAATATAGGCTTTCGATTAAAAAAAAAAATCTGTCCAGAATTGGCGGAGAAATCGGTGAACATACATAAAAAAAATACATAGGACAGCCGAACATAGAACCTCCTCCTTTTTGAAGAAGTCGGTTAAAAACTCACAACAGACTCACTCGGACTCTGGTCTGACTCGGATCAGGTGAGATAGTGGTCAAACGCGTGCTTATCAATAGTAAAAAAAACTCTTGGGCCTTGGGGTCCGAGTTTACTCTAACGTTATTTAAAGACCTTTCCACACGCCTAGTTGACTCTTCACGTGGCCAGGGGCTGGCTTTTTTTCAGCTAAAGAATCAAAATTGCCAGGATTGCCATTTAGCATGGCGATGCTGCCAGTATTTTAGGCACTTCTCTTGTTGACGAATTGTGGACGAATTTTTCGATGCCCTATGAGTTCTTCCCCTACCCTATTCATCTACCTGTACCTACATTTTTTATGTTAGCTTTATATTGTCACCGGATAATCGCAACTCTGCTCGTATGTTTATAAACCTCCTTGAAAGATTATACCCTCGATAGCGATAGGTATATTTTCAACTGAATATTTATTTCTTTTACAATGATACAAATCAAAATTCTATAGTTTAAGTATACCTAATCTCTCCGAGTCTTTCGGAGGTTTGTAAAACTGACATAAAGTGGCACAATTTATCCGTTTTGGTGTAATATTAAAATTACTGTGTTACCCAGTTAAGGGGTTGTGGAGGTCTGGTAGGCAGCCGCTCCTCGTAAAATACATACTGGTTTTCAGCTAAATCCGGCTTGACTGGAAGCCGACCCCAATATAGTTGGGAAAAGGTTAAGCAGATGATGATGATGATAGTGTGACATTAAATTGCAAACAGAGCCCTCGTAGGTGGCAGCACTTACAGCTCTCTTGTAGGTACGCCATAGAGTTAGAATAGTATTTAATTTAATAAAACATAAAACGTACACACTTCCAATTGAACAGTCACACAAAACAAAGCTATAACAGTACATGTACATAAGTAAGCACATTCAACTTTAGATACCTCGGCAAGCCGTGGGAACTGCTCCACGGTCTACAATTGAATGAACTTTCTGCGCTCAGCTGCTTGGAATGGAACTGATAAATCTATTAGTTTAGCAAGTCTAATTAAAATTCCTGTTAGTACCGCGCCGAGCTAGGTTCTCGGGGGCTATTCACCTACAGACTTATGATTAGTCCCGAACCCAAACTATGAATGAATGACAACGATTTTAAATTAAATGTCAAACGAAAACCTTTACTAAAACAAAATATACACTTAAAATAAGAAAACCTAACTAAAATAAGGCGTAAAAAATTCGTCCGCATCGCTATCCACTGGAAGTGAACCCAAAAGACTGGCGGTATTGCCACGTTGTATGGCAATGCTTATCCTCTGTCCGAGGTAAAAGCCAGCCTTTGGGTCACTGTCCAATTATTGTGTTTAGGTGGTACGGAGTTGAATACGCCCGCTACAAAGCCTGAAACTATGGACCATAAGTTGGCCAAAGATTTTGTAGTGGGGAAAGTTCGCACAGTACAATTTCATAAATTTTTACATGCGCGAACTTTACCTCCGCTAGGACAATCTTTGTCCAGTTACGTGCCGGTAATTACACGTGCCTTTGAGAGGTACAGTTTGTAGTTTTTGAGCACCGTCTATGTTCAGCTGAGGACTGTAAACGATTCCATAGTTTTCAACTGTAGAGGGTCAGTCCAGTCAAATGAGGGGTTTCACTTCGAATTGAAAGACCAAGATGAAGATAATGACAGACGAAGATTGATAAGAAATATCTAAAAATCTCGTGTCCACTTTTTTAAGCTCGAGTGGCGAATCGAAAACCTAACATGGCGATGTTAGGTTAATGAAAATCATTGAAAATGAACTAATCACGTGCTTATCATCATCATCCTCATAACAGCCGAAAGACGTCCACTGCTGGACATACGCCTCCCCCAAAGGGGGAGTTTGCCATAATCGCGACGCTTGGCAGGCGGGTGCTTATATATTGCAGCAAATTGTAATTTAATAATAGTTTTCGGCTTGGTTTAGCTATTTACTTATATTTATAAATAAAACACAAACACAAATATTTTGCGAAGTTCTTGATTAAGAGGTGTTGACGAGTTCTTTTTTAAATTTCTTCCAAACAATATTTAAATCAAGCTATGTACTTTTATTTGAATTTAATCGTATAAGCACTTAATTAAGTAATTTATAATGATAGTCATGATTGTCACATGGCGACTTTATCTCGAAATAACTCAACAAGACTCTTTAGGGCACCATACTCATAACATTTTTTGTTTATTTAACTGTGCTGTACCCATAAATAAATGTTTCATCGTGCAACGCGAGTTTGAAATAATAATCAAAATGGCGACCGGGGGTCTACCATAAACATTCTATTATAAATTTTGTCCAAAACAATTCTCATATGTTTTTGAGATAGAACACAGAGAGATTTTAATTAAAACACAACATCGTTCTCAACTGAATGCAATATGTACGTACTCTTACTAACACTTACGCTAACCCTTAATTCCCTTGATTGGAGGCACATTTATTAACTTCATTTGGTTACTTACCAACATGTTGACAGGCTAACCTTAAAGATGTAATTATTCCAAACAAAAATAGGAAAGGTTAATTATTTCCATAAATAATTAACGATCGTTATCTATCCAATTCACTATTGGAAAATATTTAAAAGAACGTTGGTGACCATTTCAATAATAATCTAAAATGTTAAAACAAAAACCGCACCACAAAACAGATTTCATAAAATACCCTCACACAACTGACCCTAAACGCTTTTCCACAATTTCCTCTCACCGAAAACAACACAAAACAAAACATAAAGAACCCCAATTTATAACCGTCTCAAATTACATCCAATAAGAACCCACTAGAACGGAAACTAATTGCGTCATTTGCAAAACCGTCCCCAATTGGGTCCAGGCCAGCCGGCGACGGCAAAACAAAAACAAAAAAGGAACACGTGGAGAAAAGATTGAAATACAGGCCGAAGAAAAAGCCACAGAGCCACCACAAAAACAGAAAAAAAAAATTGTTTAAAAAAAGAATCTTACCTTTACAGGAGTCACAGGGTGCAGGCATCTCTGTGCTGGTCTAAGCTAGACTAAGCTAGCCGGGGCTGTGTATAGCAGGGTGCGCGCGCAGTCGTTACGTCTACTGCTACGAGAGCTCGACAGGTCAATAACTGTGCGCCTCGGGTGGGGACGCATCGGTCTGCGATAGGCCGAGAGACAGTGCTCTGATTGAGAATGTTATCTCGGCTTATTGAATGATTGATGCTGAATGCTGATGCAGTTGAGGTGGTTGAAATTGATTGATTGCTTTTGAAGTTGTTTGGGTGCAAGTCAGATGCTGCTGTTTTGCGGTGATAGATTAGATTATGTTGTTACTGAGTTATTAGACTGGAGTTTCCGGTTGGAAATAAGTTACTAGTTTTAAATACAATATTTCATATCGATTAAGATTTAAGGTCCAGATCCAAAATCCTAGCAACTGTAGATACTTAACTCAACAAATTACTAAAAATAAATATTAAAGAATATCAGAACAAAATCTGATAATATCATTTGATGAAATTTGTAACAACAATTTCTATGTAGGTACTTGCAAGCAACGAGCAAAGACTACTTTTATTAATTCCGTGTAATCAACATTCATAAACATAACTACCATAACATTTCTTACCATACGTTATTTCTTCAAATAATTTATCAAAAGATTCTCTGCTCACAATTCTTCTTAAAACTTTCCACTTCAAAACTTTAATAATACATTCCACCATAGATAAGCAAACACCAAACTTGTAAAAAAATCCAAAAGCCCTTTAAAATATTTAACACATTTTATTTCAAAATAACTTTTGCCCCCGACTTCGTAAGCGCCAAGTCCATCTTTCCGAGGTGCAACAGTGCCGATAACCGACCAACTTGAGCTTCTTGGGGTTACGTTAACATTACTCTCAATTTTGGTCCTTTCATAGAGGCAAAAGCTCAAGTGGCTGCAAAGAAGTTGGGGATTCTAGAAAAGGTGATACGGTATACTTCACGCCGGAACAGCTGCTCAAACTTTATCAAGCGCAAGTTCGATCGTGTATGGAATACTGCTCTCATCTTCGGGACGGATCTGCCAGATACCAGCTTGATGCCCTTGAGTCAATTGAGAAATGAGCCAAGAGGATCATCGGCGATGAGAAGCTCGTCGCGACGAAGCTCTAAAGTCTTGAGCATCGATGACGAGTTTCTAGCCTGTCGGTTTTCTACCGGTTGCATTTTGAGGAATATGCGACGGAGTTGCATAATTTAATTCCGCCAAGCCGGTTCCATCATCGGACCACAAGACGAACGGCGATGCGCCACCGGTACATGGTGGACATCCCACCCACACGCACAGAACGTTTTGGGAACACATTCATAATGCGTACAGCTAAGGATTGGAATTCCCTGCCGGAGTCTGTGTTTCCTGATAGCTACAACCTGGGAGTCTTTAAGTCTAGAGTGAATAGGTTACTTCTAGGCAAGCGTGCTCCATCTTCGACCACATCATCGCTTAGCATCAGGTGAGATAGTGGTCAAACGCGTGCCTATCAATAGTAAAAAAAAGCGCATATCCCGTTTATCTCGCTTCCGTAAGAATTTCGGGGAAGCTTCTCCTAGTGCTCTCTTACACTCCCTAAGGAACTTATGCCAGTTTTCTACTACCAGTAGTTTCGGCTGTGCGTTGTCCGTTCAGTCAATGAGTCATTATCTGTCACGAAATCATTTCGTATATTTTGATTGATTGATAGGTCTTACATGCGCACTCAAAAAACTACTACACGGTTCAACATCACCAGAAAAAACTTCACCCTATCTCCTGTCCTAAAATAAGATAGTTATTTAAGCCATGGCGTGCTGCAGTATAGCTACAATAAATGATCGGATCGTAAACAAAAACGGGCCGGTACGGACAGCCGTCGGACCGGTTCGCACACGAATTCACGATTGTATCTGTAGTACGCTTTCAAAGCTTTCCTATAGGGACTTCGGAACTTTGCAATGACATTGAATTCGCGAATGGAAACGATTGGTCATTTTTTGACTTAAAAAATCGGCCAGTCAAATTGAGAACCTTTCCATTTTGAAGTCTGTTACGAGTATAAGTAGTGTAGGTATGGTTGGCTGAATGTAATCAACAATACGCTTAGTAGATATAGGCAAGTATAGCAAGTACCTTACTCAGGCTTATGGCGGAGGAGTCAGAGTTTGGTAGGGCGACTTCGAGGGCACATTTCCCGTTTTTTCCCATTCCCGTAGGAATTTCGGGACATCCTCTCTTACGGTAGCTCTGTATCAAATATCTACACACGTTCAATCAATCATTTTATTTGCACAAATCATGGCGTACAAAGTTGTTTTACAGACATTATAGAGCTTAAATGTTTTGCTTATATCATAGCACGCAAATAAAAAAAAAACAAAAAAAAATTATAATTTATTAAAATATCTTTTATGCTGTAAAAATTATGACTGCTTAACCATTTAATACAGTTTATTTTTAAACAATCTAAGATTTATTATTTTTAAATCATTGGGAATTTTTTAGTAGGCTTGTATTCGTTAGAAAGTTTGTACCTTATATTGGGTTATTTCAAGTTTTACTATAGTATTTTAGCACTTAGACATCATGCCATTGCAATGCACTATTTTACTAAATGGTTGACGTTGAAAAGTTTGCAGATTTGATTAAGATTTTGATCTTGTACCTAAATCAAGCAATTAAAACAATGTTACGGTAGACACCATATAAATGTGCAATAACGGTCATCGACTCACATACATTTGACTTTCTTAATATTCAAAACAAATAAAAACATAAAGCTGTCCTGAATATTACTTAATTTTTATCATTTGTTTTGTCAAATAATAAAAATGGTTTATTTGCACCTTCAGATAAAATACATAATTGCATAATTATGGTTTACAATAAAAATAGGCCTTCAGGCCAATACCTAAGCTAAGATAACTTAATATCTTGTAATTATAGGTATCAGCGCCCACCCTCGATTATTTATTTATTAACATTACAGCCAATGTTATTGTGCCTAACTTTTACAATAATTATAAGTTATACGACTGAGGATTAATTTATTTTTAATTTAGAAATATCAGAATTATTACTTTAGGTAACTGTTTATAAAATAAATACACAATCTGTGAAAATTTCAACTGTCTACCTATTCCGGTTCTTGAGATACAGTCCTCTGACAGACAGACGGACGGATGGATAGCGGAGGCTTAGTAATAGGGTTCCGTTGGTTACCCTTTGGGTATGGAACCCTTAAAAACGGTTCATAAGTGTTCGGGTACCTATGAAAAGATATTAGAAAAACGTCAATGTCCTTTATTGCAAGTTTATCTGGCATCTACCATAGACGCAATTAAAACTTCTGCTAATTCATGTGCATAAGTTACGGGTTAATAAATCTCGAAAGCTTTATAAGGAATAGTAAAATGTCCCCTAATGTTGTCTAGACTTTAGACATTTGGCGCAGTAGGGATCATTTGCCAAATACAGCAGACAATTTCTTGGCGCAGAGAGAGAATGTGCTGGAACTTATGCGCAGTATCTGTACCTAACTACTTTACTGAACTTAGGATATACAGTAAACCCGAACTGATTTTCGACTTCGTTTTCAAGCAGAAGTCTGTTCATTACTACATCTATAATAAAAATTGACTTTGTCAAAAAACCCGACCGCTAAAAAAAACTAAAAAGTTCGAAATAACTCGTTTTTCAAGCAGTCTGATGCAGTTGGTGGCATCAGATCAGTGATTGAGCTGCATCAGACTGCTTGAATTCTAACTTTTTAGTTGTTTTCAGCGGTCGGGGCTTTTGACAAAGTATTTTGACGTGACAACGTCTTATAAATTGGTTTGCCGGGTGACACTTCAAGAAACTGCGTTACGCTCCGCTCACGTTATGCGCTCACAATGAGAGCGAGTGAGAGGCACGCGTCCCTTCCACTCGGGTATGGTTAGCCCGCCTAAGAGCGAGAGAGACAGACTTCTTCCTACTATACGAATGAATATTCACATTAAAATTATTTTACCACTCAAAGTCGTTGTCACGTAAAACTTTCGCCCGTATACCGACTTTTTTTTTTATTTCTTACTTTTTAGTGAGTTACAGTTTGTAATCGTCTCCTCGTATGTCTTCAAAACCTCGATAGGTTTTGAAAAATAAAAATTTAATGAAGGCATAATATGGCGCCAAAAATCGGCCATTTTAATTTTTATATACTCAGTGTCACTCTCACAATGAATACAAATCTAACGACACCTGTCAAGCTAAAATCAATTGAGCCGTTTAGGCTCTAGGGCGTGCTAAATTAATATACATACATACTCGAAAAACATAACTATCGAAAGTAGAAAAAATTCATCACCACATCATCATCAAGTCAGCGGTAGGACGTCCACCGATGGACATAGACTCCCCCCAAATGAATCCAAGGAGGCTTGTATGCGTTAAGCAAAATAACATATATGCGCTTTTTTGTGTAAACCTATCCTTAGCGGGGTCAAGCCCCCCAAACGAAACCCTAGATCCGCCCCTGCCCACACGTAACTTGAGAAGAAACATAAACAGCATCTTTGTGTCTTCTACATAGTAAATTAGTTGCGCCACCTGCTCCATCTGGATCGGAAACCGTCAGAAAAACTGAACTCAAGCCCGAGTGGATGCGTCCTTGTACGGAACCTCTGTAGCAGAAATAAAACAAAACTAATATATTTCCCGTGTGAACCACCATTAGAAATATCCTGCAGTTTTTGCATTATTATCTGCACCAGTCGCTTCAAGGCAAAAATTTCTTTAAAAGCATAATTTGATACTTTTTTATCGTGTTCTGTTCTGGATCCTGCCAAAAATACTTTGTGGGACCGGTTTTGTCGTTACGCAGAATCATTAAAAGTTTGTTTATTTGCTTTGACTGATAATACCGTCGAAGTAAATCAAAAAATTGCAAAAAATCTCGGTCTTATTTCACGGTCTGAGTTTGAAATGAATTATTTTTGATAACCATATCCTACGAGTCACGTCTTTCAAGTAGGTAGGAATCATTTGAGTTATTTTTGCGAATTAATTTTAAACTGCAATGGTAAGAAGTTTAATGTGGATCCTTTTATTACCCTAAATAAGAAATGTCAGAGTTTCTTACTCTTTACGAAAAAACACTGATAAACCTTGGATGATATTTGACACCCGTATAGTTTATGACCTGGATTAGCACAGACTAGTTTTTGTCTCGGGAACTTATGTTCCCTTGGTTGCGGAATTTGTTCGAAAGAGTTACCGCGGCCCTGAAACGCAAAGGGCATTAAGGCTTGTATTCATGCCAATGACCTTGTGCATACAAACGGAGCTAACTACGCCTCTACGCGCCACTCCGCTACCTCCATTTTTAATTTTTATAACAAAAATCATACATCATAATCATACATAAAAAGTAACAAAATCAAATTATTTTCGTTTGTATTGAAAAGCAGTAATTTTTATTTATACCCTTTTGATAAAAAATGAAGGAGTAAAATGTTTGATCTCAACGATTTGGAGGTGATTTGGTGTTTTTTTTTTCGAATCGCTATCACAAAATAAAAAAAGTGGTTCAGCCAGAGGCAAATCATAAACCAAATTACGAATCATATCATGTCGATTATTGACTATTTTTTTCAGATGTATGATGATATTGTGTCAGATGTTTTAAAAACCGCTTCATCTGCACGCTATTTTAAGCTTTTTTCGAGAGAGCAGCCTTAAGGTGGATGCTCCAGGGTAGCCCGCGAAATTCAAATATTTTTATGTTTTTTGCAATTTGCCGGTCAGTGTGAAGCTGTATGTGGACCAAATTCGATCCGCGACCGTAACGCGTATTTATCTAAAGAATTATAACCATTTTAATCATCAATATAGCCCTCTAAGTTCATGTAGTTCGACAGAATGATTATTTCTGAAATATTCATCGATCGATCGAATTTGGTCCACATACAGCTTCACACTGACCGGCAAATTGCAAAAAACATAAAAATATTTGAATTTCGCGGGCTACCCTGGAGCATCCACCTTAAGGAACACGGATGGGTTTTAGTCAGTAAGAGTCTGACACTCCCTTCCGCTCCGCCCAGAGCAAATAAAAGTGTTCCCTTGAGATGAGAAAATTAATCACACAACAGAAACTTAGAGGATTTTAAAATGAAGCAACTTAGTAATGTTCAAAGAAATCCAAATTGTTGACCACAAAAAAAATATACCAAAACACAATTTAAACAAAGCATCTAGGAATCAGAAAGAAATCAAGATCTAAACTTATAAACAACGATCTGCGGTTTAGCGGAACGACACGATGTCTGCCGAAGTCGTCGACCTGCGCTCGCGCAGTGATTCACTCACTTTATAGCAACTATCAAACTCTTAATGGTTTATTTTACAATGTTGTGTTTCTGTTTTGTCGTGGGCCAAGCTGGGCCCAGTTTTCGGCAGGTTGTAAGTTTTTGCGTCAGTGATTTTGACTTCGGGTTTCGTGTCTTGGAGCATAATTGGTTCACTTTTTGAATAGTGGGGTTTTTTGTGATGGTTGATTAAGTATCCGCAGGTCCATTCGTGTGTTTTTCTGTAACTAATGTTTCGTCACTGTTTATAATTTGTTTACATAAATCTATCTTCAATTGGATAAGCTTTCTCATCGTGAAAGGTTACCAACAACTTATCTGACCTCTTCTATGAACCTAGGTGCTAAATAAACGTTAAAATCTAGTCAAAGTGCGTCTTTTCCTACTTAATATTTCCACTTGTTAACAGTTCAACTATCATAACTTCTGATTCATTTCCACTGGATTTTACCACATGCAGCTTTCCTAACTTCTTCTTTATAATTAAGTATTCACTTTTGTCTTACTTAACTAATTCATGTAAAGTAATTAGAATACAACTAATTACACTGCAAGTTATCACATTTCTCCAGAGAAAGCTAGGAAGCGTCGCGTCATAATATGCGCAAGCGCAAGCACTTAATAGATTATTCTAATTATAGGTATTGTTTTTGTTATTATAAGTATTTCTTTTTGTTGAAAATCGATAAAATAGTAATGTTTTACATAAACTAAAACTTGGAACAAATATGTAATACCTAATTCAAATATTCTTTCATTATTTCAGTATGTACATTAGTTAAAATATATAAAGAATATAGAAATAATGTACCAAAACATAGAAAATATTCAAACGGATATCCACCTTTTTATGTCTTTGATATTTTGGATGACGGTAGACAGAAATGTGAAAGTTGTTTGTTCACGACTATAAAAGGTGGTGTTCCGAGCGGCAGAGCCCATTCTTGTTCGAGACATCGACCAGAACGGAGCTCCAGCCTACAGGTAAAAGTTAAGTTACTTTATTGCTTTTATTCTTATATTATGGTTATTTTTGCTGTTAAAATATTTTGTTGTTTACTAGTTATTATGTCTGATTGCTATTGTTACTATGTTGAGTAGTATAATGACCTTGGGGCATTATTTACATAAATAATATAGTGTCCCGCCTAGTTGTTGCTATAATTATAACCACTATACAAAACTACAAACAAATTTAAATTAATTGTTTATGATTATGGTTATTATGGTATATTAATAAACTATAACGCAAGTTTTTAAAATGGCTTATTTGACTTAATACCCTATGCTAGTTCCTTTCATTCCTAAAACGCTTGAGAAGCAATTAGTAAACTAGTAGGACAGTTTTGATTTCTATATATATATATAGATAGGTACTTAATTTATAAAAAAATGCAATAGCTTTTCAACGGCTTTTAAGAGTTAGCCTTTATCTTAGCTATTATCAGAAGTGGGATAGTGTCCCGTTCACTATAATTAATACTTGCCTATTATATTTACAGAATGGAAATCCCAGTTTTGCAAGACCTACTGAGGGCCATCAAAGATGCTGTTTCCGGAGGCAAAGACAGTGACGTCGCTTTGCCGATCTTCGATCCAGCTAAGAGTGGCCTGGGTGCCGAATCATGGTGCAGCAACATCGATGCTCTGGCTAAGGAATTTGGTTGGAGCAGCGTTGCAACCGTGGCCAAAGCCGGTAAGGCCCTTAAGGGATCTGCTTTATTGTGGTTCGAGACGTGGGATCCCGCAGACGGTCGTACATGGGAAAATTTATGTTTAGAAATAAAAGCGTTGTATCCTGAAAAAAGGAATCTTGCGGAAAAAATGCAAAAAGCTGTACTGTATTCATCTGAATCCGCAGATACCTATTGTGAATATGCCAGGGAGAAAATTAGGTTACTCCGTAATACTAAAGTTGCATTTTCCGAACCTCAATTGATAGAATTAGTTTGTGGTAGTATATGTGACGTTAATGTAAGAATGGCCTCCTTTAACAGCAATGTTCAGTCTACATCCGAGCTAATTTCCTTATTTACCTCTTATACAAAAATAAGAAAACGTCCTTTAGAACATAACGGTAGAAATTCATCTAGTACTAACCTGTTTAAACGTCCTAAAGTAGATTCTCAGTCCACCGACATAAAATGTTTTACATGTGGCAAGGTTGGGCACACTAAGGCACAATGCTTTAAAAAAGATGTAAGTACAAATGATGCAAAACATGAACAAAAATCTGGCACATTCGCAAATAAGTTTTGTACTTACTGTAAAAAACCCGGTCATAACGATTCCATCTGTAGATACAAACCTAAAAACGACTCCAATACAACTGAAAAAATGGTAAATTTTTTAGACCAAACAAATTGATACTGACGGCAGTATCAATTTATGATGTAACCATAAATTCACTTGTAGATACTGGAGCTAATTGTAGTTTAATCAAAGAATCAATTGCAAAACGTCTTGGCTGCCAGTTTAGCCCATATTATTTAAATCTTCATGGTATAGGAATCGGTACTTTGAATGTATTTGCTAAAATTATAGTACCAGTTAAATTTGAAGACATATGTATTGAATTGGATATTTTTGTTGTTAAGGACACTGAGTTTTGCTATGATCTTTTAATAGGTAGAAATGTTATTCAATACCCAGATTTAGAAATCGTGACTGACTATTTAGGTTCCCGATTAGTACGAAAAACTGCAGCTAAATGTGACCTAGACATCAATTTCATAATGGATGATTTAAATTCACTTTCGGAATTTTTGGTAGGAGAGTCGCATTTAGATTCGTTGATACAGGAAAAGATAAAAGCCATTTTTGTAAAATATCCATCAGTTTTAAAGTCCATTGGCCATGTCAAGACCGGCGAACTTGAAATAAAATTAAAAAGGGACGAGGTTGTCTACTACAGACCATATCGACTTGCCCCAATAGAAAGAGACAAAGTTCAAGAAATAGTTCAAGAATTATTAGATAAACAAATAATTAAGGAGAGTAATTCACCCTTTGCTAGCCCAGTGATTTTAGTTAAAAAAAAAGACGGAAGTGATAGAATGTGTATAGATTACAGAGCGTTGAATAAGTTGATAGAAAAAGATAGATACCCTCTCCCTTTGATTGAGGATCAAATTGATAAGTTAGGTAATTCTCAATATTATATTTCACTTGATATGAAAAATGGCTTCTATCAAATCCCCATATCAAATAATTCAACTAAATACACTGCTTTTGTAACACCAGACGGACATTATGAGTTTCTAAAAATGCCCTTTGGTATTTGCAATGGTCCCTCGGTGTTCCAAAGAGCAATTACAAAAGCAGTACACCACTTAAAATTTCTACTTGTCTACATTGATGACATTTTAATTCCTTTTAATACAATAGAGGAAGGACTAGATTTTTTGGAACAGACAATTTCGGCTCTTAATTCTTCTGGTTTCACGGTCAACCTTAAAAAATGTAAATTTTTTGTGGATAATATTGAATATTTAGGTAGACATATATCGCGAGATGGTGTTAGGCCGAGTGAAAATAAAATAAATGCTCTAGCTAATTCTCCTGTCCCCAGTAATGTTAAACAAGTCCGTCAGTTTATGGGCCTATCCAGCTACTTTAGAAAATTTATCCCCGATTTTGCTTCACGAACGGCATGTATTACTAATTTAACCAAAATTAATAAAAAGTGGGAATGGGGCCCTGAACAGGATGCAGCCCGAAAGTATGTAATTGATCATCTTATTTCCAAACCATTATTAACTATTTTTGACCCTTTACTTCCGACAGAATTGCACACTGATGCCAGTTCCATAGGCTACGGGGCAATACTATTACAAAGAGTAGGTAAAGTTAATAAGGTCGTAGCTTATTATAGTAAGCGAACTAGTCCTATAGAATCCAAGTATTGCTCTTACGATTTGGAAACTCTGGCCATCTTCAATGCTCTTAAACATTTCAGAGTTTACCTTCTTGGTATTGAATTTACAATCGTCACAGATTGTAACGCGATAAAATCTACCATGACAAAGAAAGATTTATCTCCTAGAGTAGCTCGTTGGTGGACTTTTATGCAAGATTTTCAGTTTAATATTCAGTACAAAAAAGGTAAATTCATAAGCCATGTTGATTTCTTAAGCCGCAACCCCGTTGAGTCCTCGTTCCCAAAACGTAAACGTAGTTTTCCTGAAATTAATTTAATTGAACTCCCCGACGCCGTTAGGCCTGATTCATGGTTGAAGATTGCTCAGACAAATGACTTGGAGACTCAAAACCTACTATCACAGTTACAATCAGGAGACTTGGATTCCAATCAATACATAATTAAAAATCGCTTATTACATTACAAAACTAATCCCGATGCGGAACCGAAAATGTTTGTGCCAAAGGGTTATAGACTAAGTATATTGAAACTATTTCACGATGAAAACTGTCACGTTGGGTTCGATAAAGTAATGCATAAAATTCGCCAGTATTTCTGGTTCCCTGGAATGGCGACTTTTGTTAAAAAATATATTCACCATTGTTTGATTTGTATTAAAAAAAAGGGATGTTCAGGTCCAAAACAAGGGCTGTTACATCCCATTGATAAAACCGCTATACCATTTCATACCATTCATTTAGACTGTACCGGGCCTTTTACGTCTACCACGGAAGGCTTTAAATACATTTTATTACTAATTGATGGCTTCACTAAATTTTGTTTATTAAAACCTCTTAAAACTCTTAATGCTCTAGAGTTAATTCCTATAATAAGAGAAACTATTACTTTGTTCGGCACGCCATCTTTGGTAGTTACTGATCGTGGTACAAATTTTAGTTCAAATCAAGTCCGAGCACTTTTTAGGGAACTTAATATCGAACACCACATGATAGCTACAGGTACGCCCCGCAGTAATGGGCAGGTCGAACGTTATGTATCTACAGTAATCAATATGCTTAGTACTATGTGTAATGAAGCGTCAGAATGGTCGAACGAACTACCAAAAGTACAGCAGTCACTTAATACTACTGTGCAAAAATCAACCGGTTTCTCTCCTTTGCGATTATTAATTGGTGTCGAAGGGAACATACCAGTTGTACAAGCCCGTTTAAATGAAGTTATTGGTGAAACTATAGATCATAATATCGATGTGCAGGTCGATCGTGAACTTGCTAAGCAACGTTTATTAAAAGTCGCGGAAAATTTAAACAACGGTTTGACTCTGTTAGGCGAAATAATAAAAACTATAATATCAATGATTTGGTTTATGTTAGTCAAGACCATAGGCGTAACGATAAATTAAGTTCCAAATTTAAAGGTCCTTACGAAATAAGCTCAATCCTCCCCAATGATCGTTATTCTCTAAAAGGTCATGGTAATAATTTGAGGAATATTATTGTGGCTAAAGAAAAATTGCGATTTTGGCCTGGAGAATGGGTAGACGAAAACATTACTGTTGAAAATGCCATGTGAATTAAAATTGTTATGCATAAGTTTTCTTTTTTTTTTGTGTTTACTTTTATCGTATGCACAATGAAATGTGGTTTATAAAGTTCTATTAAGAATCTTGTGATCCCTAATTATTGATTATGCTATAGAGATAATAATAGAAATTATTTATTTTAAATAATACTTTTAAAATATAAGTACCTATTATGTTTATACACCGCTGGTTGGCCTACTATTTGGTGCAGAGTTATCTCACTGACAGCGGGTGAATGTGACTGGCATGTCTATGTAGTTGGCTAAAGTTTATTATCCGCTGGTAGCCTCCTATTTGGTGCCGAGTTATCTCACTGACAGCGGGTGAATGTGACTGGCATGTCTATGTAGATTGGCTAATATTCGCTGTTGTATCTATTAAATATTTTATGGTTGGTCTATCTCAATGGCAGCTAATTGAATGTGGACCTCCATGTCTATGTAAATACACTAAATAAGAATATATATTTTCATTGTTTGTTTAACAGCACCTGGCAGTACTTCGAGGACGAAGTGCTGTCAGTATGGCCGTAATAGATTATTCTAATTATAGGTATTGTTTTTGTTATTATAAGTATTTCTTTTTGTTGAAAATCGATAAAATAGTAATGTTTTACATAAACTAAAACTTGGAACAAATATGTAATACCTAATTCAAATATTCTTTCATTATTTCAGTATGTACATTAGTTAAAATATATAAAGAATATAGAAATAATGTACCAAAACATAGAAAATATTCAAACGGATATCCACCTTTTTATGTCTTTGATATTTTGGATGACGGTAGACAGAAATGTGAAAGTTGTTTGTTCACGACTATAAAAGGTGGTGTTCCGAGCGGCAGAGCCCATTCTTGTTCGAGACATCGACCAGAACGGAGCTCCAGCCTACAGGTAAAAGTTAAGTTACTTTATTGCTTTTATTCTTATATTATGGTTATTTTTGCTGTTAAAATATTTTGTTGTTTACTAGTTATTATGTCTGATTGCTATTGTTACTATGTTGAGTAGTATAATGACCTTGGGGCATTATTTACATAAATAATATAGTGTCCCGCCTAGTTGTTGCTATAATTATAACCACTATACAAAACTACAAACAAATTTAAATTAATTGTTTATGATTATGGTTATTATGGTATATTAATAAACTATAACGCAAGTTTTTAAAATGGCTTATTTGACTTAATACCCTATGCTAGTTCCTTTCATTCCTAAAACGCTTGAGAAGCAATTAGTAAACTAGTAGGACAGTTTTGATTTCTATATATATATATAGATAGGTACTTAATTTATAAAAAAATGCAATAGCTTTTCAACGGCTTTTAAGAGTTAGCCTTTATCTTAGCTATTACACTCATTACCCGCAAGCCGCTAATTGTGGCGGGCAGAGCGGTCGCATTGATGTTATCTACTGTGTTGTTGACATGGATTAAATAAATATGGGCATAGATTGTGTTTTTAATTTAAAAATGGCTCAGTAAGTTAATTCTGCAACAGTGTAAGAGAAAATGGAAGCTTTTGAAAGCCATTATAGGCTTTTTTTTTAAGGATGGGAAATCATCAAATGTCTCCTTCTGCTCTGGGCGGAGCGAAAGGGTGTGTCAGACTCTTACTGACTAAAACCCATCCGTGTTCCTCCTAATGCCCTTTGCGTTCCAGGGCTGCGGCGTCTCTTTCGAACGGATTCCGCACCCCGGCAGGCACTGGCCCTAGCGGGCCCCGTCTCCCATACTGACAGTTCCTTGAGGCGCGCGTGGAACACAGCGCGCCGTCGACCCGGGCCAGTACCACTATTCTGTAACAACATTTTCGAGTCTCTACAGCGGAATCCGAGGTGAGTATAAAGATAAGACCTTTATGTTGTGTGTCATAAAGTTCACTTTGTGCGCTATCTCACTCAGGTGAAGCTCGATATCGAAATGGTTACTTACAGAATAGACCAGCTGGTTCTGATCGGACGGCGAGCCACTCAATGCTCGCCGTCAGCAGGCTCCGCTCATCTAAAGCTGGAGAGTCTTTGACACAAAGAGATCCCCTCTTTGGGATGTTGTGTGCTGACACTTATAATCTGTGTAAAAAACAATAGAGAAAATACTTAAGTTATTGTAATTAAAAATATTGAGATAAAGAAATCAATCTATCAATCTTTTTTTAGTTCTCTCATAGATACTATACATAGTACGTATGAGATATTACTGAAATGTCGTCTTATGAATGAAGAAGAATCACTACGAAGAATCGTCGAAATATGTTAGGGCAAAATGAGATTTTTAACCATTCCATATTTTGGTAAACCACGTTTATATTATTGCGTACTTATTTTCCTATAAGTTTTGTTGTAATCCAAAAAACAACTAAGTACTTACTAGGCATAATTGGATTCACGTTTTTATTGAAAAAGGTAAGTACAAGTTTCATCTGCGCTCCATTTTAAATTATACGTTAACGTTTTTTCTTGATTACGTACGACTGGTTATTTCTACACCGTCCACGAGTTATTTTTTCTGAAGAAGTAGTAAGTACCATGTATGTTACTTTTATCACAAAAAATATGACTATATTCAGGGTCCGCTGATGAAATGTTATCGACAGGTGTTCTTAATGAGAAGGTAGTTGAATTGTGGTTTGCGGCAATGAGTTTATTGTTAATTAGGGACCTACCTACGTTTGTGTAGTACGAATTTATTTATAGAAATGATTCGTAGGTTCAGTGTTAGTATAGGTACGTAACACCACGTGCAGTATCAAGTGTACCTCATCTTCGTCGTCTTTCGTGTCGATTGACTCAAATTACTTTTTGTCTTACCAGTATTTAGTAATCTGCTGTATCGCTTTTACTTCGGAATTTCGGACGGATAGTCGTAATAGCAGTTATAATTATGTATACATTCAGTCAAAAAAGTATCGGGAATGGATAATTTGTTTATGGTTCCAAATTCAAATTTTTTGTTTTTTTGTAGTTGTTAGATTGGCACAACTGTTTTCCATTTTGGCGCGGAGTTTGAGTTGCATCTGTTATTTATATTAAATACAGTGCTGGTTTTAGTAATATCATATATAGTGTGTATTGCGAATTTCATAATTAATGGACAAAAATATCGAACAAAGAGTTTGTCTTAAATTTTGCATCGCCAATGGAATTTCGTGGTCGGAGTCACTGAAAATGTTACAGAAGGCTTACGGTGAATCGACTTTATCAAAAACTCGTGCTTATGAGTGGTTCAAAGCGTTCAAAAGCGGTCGAGATGTGATGGAAGATTTGCCTCGCTCTGGTAGGCCGTCAACGTCTGCAACTGAAGTTAACATCGCAAAAGTGAAGGAAATAGTGACTGAAAATCCCCATTCAACTCTGAGAGAGATAGCCGCCGAACTTTCTGTATCTCACGAGTCGATCCGTACCATTTTAACTAATCATTTGGGTATGAAACATGTTGCTGCTCGGCTAGTCCCAAAAGATCTGAATTTTCTCCAAAAACTCAATCGCATGAAAGTCGCTGAGGACATGCTAGAACGAGTCAGTTCGGACCCAACATTCATGAAACGCATTGTTACTGGTGACGAGACGTGGGTTTACGAGTTTGACATGCAAACTAGTCAACAAGCTTCGGAGTGGCGCCTTCCAACTGAACCGAAACCGAAAAAACCACGCCGAAGTCGATCAAAAGTCAAAGTCATGTTGACTGTTTTCTTTGACTATCGCGGTGTTGTGCACTCTGAATTCTTACCGGAAGGTCTAACGGTAAATAAAGAATATTATTTGAGCGTTATGCGGCGTTTAAGAGAGCAAATTCGACGAAAAAGACCAGATTTGTGGAAAGAAAATTCTTGGATTTTGCACCACGACAATGCGCCTTCGCACAAGGCTATCATTGTGAACGAATTTTTAACCAAACACTCAACAAATACCATCCAGCAACCACCATATTCACCAGATATGGCTCCTGCTGACTTTTTTCTTTTTCCTAAACTCAAATTACCACTTCGTGGCACCCGTTTTCAATCGATAGAAGACATAAAGGAGAATTCGCGGCGAGAACTGAACTCAATTCCGGAAGCAGCGTTTAAAAATGTTTTGATGAATGGATTATTCGTTGGCGCAAGTGTATCGTTTCTAAAGGAGCATACTTTGAAGGTGATAAAATAAATTTGGATGAATAACAGACATTTTGTGTATTATTGATCTTTTCCCGGTACTTTCTTGACAGAGTAGTACAACTAATAACACTGCAAGTTATCACATTTCTCCAGAGAAAGCTAGGAAGCGTCGCGTCATAATATGCGTAAGCGCAAGCACTCATTCATTACCCGCAAGCCGCTAATTGTGGCGGGCAGAGCGGTCGCACTGATGTTATCTACTGTGTTGTTGACATGGATTAAATACACATGGGCATAGATTGTGTTATTAATTTAAAAATGGCTCTGTAAGTTAATTCTGCAACAGTGTAAGAGAAAATGGAAGCTTTTGAAAGCCATTATAGGCTTTTTTTTTAAGGATGGGAAATCATCAAATGTCTCCTTCTGCTCTGGGCGGAGCGAAAGGGTGTGTCAGACACTTACTGACTAAAACCCATCCGTGTTCCTCCTAATGCCCTTTGCGTTCCAGGGCTGCGGCGTCTCTTTCGAACGGATTCCGCACCCCGGCAGGCACTGGCCCTAGCGGGCCCCGTCTCCCATACTGACAGTTCCTTGAGGCGCGCGTGGAACACAGCGCGCCGTCGACCCGGGCCAGTACCACTATTCTGTAACAACATTTTCGAGTCTCTACAGCGGAATCCGAGGTGAGTATAAAGATAAGACCTTTATGTTGTGTGTCATAAAGTTCACTTTGTGCGCTATCTCACTCAGGTGAAGCTCGATATCGAAATGGTTACTTACAGAATAGACCAGCTGGTTCTGATCGGACGGCGAGCCACCCAATGCTCGCCGTCAGCAGGCTCCGCTCATCTAAAGCTGGAGAGTCTTTGACACAAAGAGATCCCCTCTTTGGGATGTTGTGTGCTGACACTTATAATCTGTGTAAAAAACAATAGAGAAAATACTTAAGTTATTGTAATTAAAAATATTGAGATAAAGAAATCAATCTATCAATCTTTTTTTAGTTCTCTCATAGATACTATACATAGTACGTATGAGATATTACTGAAATGTCGTCTTATGAATGAAGAAGAATCACTACGAAGAATCGTCGAAATATGTTAGGGCAAAATGAGATTTTTAACCATTCCATATTTTGGTAAACCACGTTTATATTATTGCGTACTTATTTTCCTATAAGTTTTGTTGTAATCCAAAAAACAACTAAGTACTTACTAGGCATAATTGGATTCACGTTTTTATTGAAAAAGGTAAGTACAAGTTTCATCTGCGCTCCATTTTAAATTATACGTTAACGTTTTTTCTTGATTACGTACGACTGGTTATTTCTACACCGTCCACGAGTTATTTTTTCTGAAGAAGTAGTAAGTACCATGTATGTTACTTTTATCACAAAAAATATGACTATATTCAGGGTCCGCTGATGAAATGTTATCGACAGGTGTTCTTAATGAGAAGGTAGTTGAATTGTGGTTTGCGGCAATGAGTTTATTGTTAATTAGGGACCTACCTACGTTTGTGTAGTACGAATTTATTTATAGAAATGATTCGTAGGTTCAGTGTTAGTATAGGTACGTAACACCACGTGCAGTATCAAGTGTACCTCATCTTCGTCGTCTTTCGTGTCGATTGACTCAAATTACTTTTTGTCTTACCAGTATTTAGTAATCTGCTGTATCGCTTTTACTTCGGAATTTCGGACGGATAGTCGTAATAGCAGTTATAATTATGTATACATTCAGTCAAAAAAGTATCGGGAATGGATAATTTGTTTATGGTTCCAAATTCAAATTTTTTGTTTTTTTGTAGTTGTTAGATTGGCACAACTGTTTTCCATTTTGGCGCGGAGTTTGAGTTGCATCTGTTATTTATATTAAATACAGTGCTGGTTTTAGTAATATCATATATAGTGTGTATTGCGAATTTCATAATTAATGGACAAAAATATCGAACAAAGAGTTTGTCTTAAATTTTGCATCGCCAATGGAATTTCGTGGTCGGAGTCACTGAAAATGTTACAGAAGGCTTACGGTGAATCGACTTTATCAAAAACTCGTGCTTATGAGTGGTTCAAAGCGTTCAAAAGCGGTCGAGATGTGATGGAAGATTTGCCTCGCTCTGGTAGGCCGTCAACGTCTGCAACTGAAGTTAACATCGCAAAAGTGAAGGAAATAGTGACTGAAAATCCCCATTCAACTCTGAGAGAGATAGCCGCCGAACTTTCTGTATCTCACGAGTCGATCCGTACCATTTTAACTAATTATTTGGGTATGAAACATGTTGCTGCTCGGCTAGTCCCAAAAGATCTGAATTTTCTCCAAAAACTCAATCGCATGAAAGTCGCTGAGGACATGCTAGAACGAGTCAGTTCGGACCCAACATTTATGAAACGCATTTTTACTGGTGACGAGACCTGGGTTTACGAGTTTGACATGCGAACTAGTCAACAAGCTTCGGAGTGGCGCCTTCCAACTGAACCGAAACCGAAAAAACCACGCCAAAGTCGATCAAAAGTCAAAGTCATGTTGACTGTTTTCTTTGACTATCGCGGTGTTGTGCACTCTGAATTCTTACCAGAAGGTCTAACGGTAAATAAAGAATATTATTTGAGCGTTATGCGGCGTTTAGAGAGCAAATTCGACGAAAAAGGCCAGATTTGTGGAAAGAAAATTCTTGGATTTTGCACCACGACAATGCGCCTTCGCACAAGGCTATCATTGTGAACGAATTTTTAACCAAACACTCAACAAATACCATCCAGCAACCACCATATTCACCAGATATGGCTCCTGCTGACTTTTTTCTTTTTCCTAAACTCAAATTACCACTTCGTGGCACCCGTTTTCAATCGATAGAAGACATAAAGGAGAATTCGCGGCGAGAACTGAACTCAATTCCGGAAGCAGCGTTTAAAAAATGTTTTGATGAATGGATTATTCGTTGGCGCAAGTGTAGATCGTTTCTAAAGGAGCATACTTTGAAGGTGATAAAATAAATTTGGATGAATAACAGACATTTTGTGTATTATTGATCTTTTCCCGGTACTTTCTTGACAGAGTAGTATATAACTGCTATTACGACAGTATCAGTATCAGTATATAATATATATATTTTCTTTCTTCTTCTTCGTAATAGTCTTTTATGGTGTATACTGTATGTCTGTTTTCTTTAAATATTTTTTTTTTCGTGAATTCGTGGACAATGGTGTGGGTTACAAGTGTAGTAACATAAACATGGAATAGGTTATGCATAATTTTATTTCTAAGGCTAATTTAAGACTATTTTGTTATTCCTGGCATGTAACTGTTTTTGTCCCAAACAAATAAAATAAAATAAAATATGGAATTCTAGCCTTCAGGAATCAAGTATACTATATGCATCCTCAAAATCCTTAAATTTCTTAGTTTTGAATATTTATTCCACTCTTATTTGGTTTATTTTTCCTTGACTTTTTTATGTGCTCAACATAAAAGTATCTTATTATTGGGGTTTGAGAACCAATGAAAGACACAGTTATGATTTTCATATAATTATTTATTATATTTGTTAATTAGGAGAGGTGTGTGCGCGCTCTCGCTTAGTCCTGACGGAGCACAGCGGTACCTACACTAACATCTAAACTATAATAAAGCTATGCACAATGTAAATACGTATGAAAGAGAAAGACTCTTAAAGTACTTAAGTGGGACCGATATATTTTGTTATATTCCAACAATTATTGCCACTACCAGCGATGGATTAACTTTTCTTTCTATTTATACTTCTACGATTCCTTCGTGAAATTCCTTCGCTTTGTCGTAGAAACCTTGAGATATCGATTGCGTCTACCAATATATGAATATTAAGTATGAAGACTGCACTATAAAAGAGGTAGTTCTACTTAGGTATGTCTGCAAAACGTCGTGGGCAAAAAAAAAAGTCTCGAGTCTTGCTCCGCTGCACATTATACAGAGGGTCCCTTTATGACCGTTTATTAATTCAACCACTTGAATGGCGCAGTGGACGGAATGATGATAGTTTGATACTGCATCGAATGAAGTAGGTAATGTTTCTTTTGTGACTTTCATTTAAGAAGTTTTGCAACTACAGAATTTGAGAATGAAGATAAGATTCTGCTGATACCGGATTGAAATAAGCAGAAAATATAACATGTTCTAAAAAAGCAAGCGTATGGTCTATCGAAAATAGAATGAAACCCACGATTCCGTCATAATTAGAACCTTCAAAGATGGTACAACGATCCAAATAATCTACCCGTGGCCTTGCCCTAATAATGTACTTTCAGTGAGAGATAGAAGAGCCCACAGAAGTAAAAATAAAATGGCCGAATATATTCTCTAAAAACTAAATCATAGTCAATAACAAGCATTCGACACAATAGTTCAATGCCAAACTCAAGATACAATATCTTAAACCAAATGTACTAAAAAATGTACTTGGTCCTCAGCAAAAAGTTCCTATCCAAGAAAAAAAATGGAATCGTGTTCTGTGGTATATAATCTACAATCTCAAATTTGCGCCAAAATCGTATTTGTCACAAAAAATACTGTCGAGTGTTAATTTCAGATCAGTGAACTTCCTAGCGGGACTAATTGATGCAAAAACTCAAGAATAGGTATCAACATGGTAAGTATTCACCGAAATGTAAGGAAATTGTATGTGAAGGTTTAGTTACAAAATTTCTATGATAATTATTTGGAGGAAAGCGAACTGTATCTCTTCGAGAACGTGGTAATATCCTCGGTTTTTTGTCCTTTATTCAATTTTCTTAATTTTCTAGGAGCTCGTGGCTGGACAATAACAGACGCACGGGTCGATCTTCAAGGTTAAGCAACGCTTGCCAAGGTATGGGTGACCATCTTAACATACCCAGTTTCCTCCGTGCCTCGGAAAGTACGTTAAGCCGTTGGTCCCGGCTGTCATTTGTAGATCTTTTGGCAGTCGTTACGGATAGTCAGAAGCCAGTAAATCTGACTCCAGTCTTGTCAAGAAGTACCGTGTTACCCAGTTAATGGGTTGTGGAGTTGTCTGGTAGGCAGCCGCTCCTCCTAAAATTCAGGTATATCCGGTTTGACTGGAAGCCCCAATATAGTTGGGAAATGGCTAGGCAGATGATTCAATTTTCTTCATTTACTCTAGCTTTATTCAAATCTACTTATTTCCCAAGCTTTTTACTTTCATTTCCGTGTGTTGAAACTATTTGAAAAGGACTGCGGATAAGACATCTTCTCTTCTCCAACCTCTCATCATCTTAACCGAGATCAACGGCTTAACGTGCTTTCCGAGGCAGGAGGACCGGACGATACTCGGTACGGTAAGATGGTCACCCATCCACAGACCTTGGCAAGCGTTGCTTAACCTTGAAGGTCGACCCGTGCGGCTGTTATTATCCAACCACGAGCTCCTCTTCTCCAACCTATAATTAGTGTAAAAGCTAGCTATCTGATGGATTTCGATATGGTACCTATCTGATGCAGAAAGAGCAGTAAACGAGGGAGGTTTTTGTGTATCATTTGTGGTTTTTGTGTTTCAAAGCAAGGGTGAGTCGCTAGCTGATATTTAATTAAGTTTTCTCCGTTCCGCTGACATGTTGGATAGTTATGATAGATCTCATTACATTGCTGTCGGTAATTTAGCTTCTCAACCACTGTATAGGTTAAGGTACATTATTCTTCACATTACCCCGTATACTTTATTTTCTTCAAGCTCTATTTGTTATAATCAAGCTTAGAACGAGAAATGTACGCGTAGATAGATACGACCAATCACACTTACTTACGTTGAACCGAGTTTTTTACTTGGTTGTTGTAGGTAATATGATTCAGTATCGTGCAGAGTTCAAGTAGAAGAAAAAATCTTTTGTAGCAAACCTGATTTTTGTAGTAGGTAGGTATTTAACTAGTACCATTATTATAAATAGAAAGAACTGGCAACTGAGATTTCTGTTTGCAGACGAATGATTAGAAAGAGTTAACCGAAGATTTTACGAAATACAAATAATTAAACTCATCAATGTCACTACGAGCTAACATAAATCAATATTATGAAACAAAAAGACAACAAGAAAACAGACAAACATAAACAAAAAACAAATTTATTGAATACTTTGCATGCTCAGTGGTTTCAAATAAATAAACAATTAATAAATAGTTAGCCTAGAAATAAATACGGTGCGAATAAAAAGACAATTAGTCAGACTTGGCATGTGATGTGGCCAGTCTCGATTTAGATAGCCGTCTGAGGATAGAATAGGCTACCCAGAAGACGATATAAATGTTAGAGTCGGTAGTAACGATCAGGTAAGTAGCTATAAGAGCCACAATGATTCCTATGGCATTGAACATCAGTTTCATAGGCTTCTCGTATGGGTTTTCTTTCTGCGTCTTGCATGGGCAGTCAACGGGGCAGCCCAGGGCTTGTGGTTCTTGTTTTGTCTTTGGAGGCAGGTTCGGTTTTGTCTTTGGAGTCATGATTTGCTTGATCTGGGCTTTTGGCAGGAATTCTGAAATTAAAGTGATTTTTAGTAATCGATTCAGAACATTAAATAAGCGTGACAATGGTGTTATATTATGAGTGTTCTACGATGTTAAGTACGTAAGGACTTTAGTCGAAAGAAGTTAAAACGCCTAAAAATATCTGCGCAGTATTGTAAATATCACTTTGCTCTTGAAGCAATAAAAGGCGCTGCGAAATGATATCTAACAAAAGAAAGTAATAACAAGAAAGAACTTCATGAAAAGCAAAAATGTGAAGATTGTTAAGCTATTAATGTCACAAAATTTATTGAAAACAAAACAAAACACACTGTCAACAAATTTCATACAAATGACAATCTAAATCTATTTCACCTACCTTGCACAGTTTGGGTTTGGGTGATCGTCTGTGTCGCCATAACTGCAATCTACTGTTTCCTGGGTGCGAATGATATAAAAATTAAAATAAATCTCCTAAATATAGGTGCTTGTCCACAAAACAAGGTTGCTTGGGAAGCAGGAAAAACCTTGGCGATGTTTCCTCGATGTTCAAGCGGTCTGCTCGTGCGGAACCCTCAAATTGATGGGCTGGTTTTCTTTCCTATTTTTTATTGATTGATTTTATCCGGAAGAAAAACTGCCTGTATTGTTAGAGACTTGCTTCAGTAGTTGATTGTGATGCTTGAATGAATGGAAACAGAAATTGATATGGAAACTTTGTTGAAGTTTGCAAGTTCTTTTTTATTCGTAGGGTCACGTTTGACCACAATCTCACCTGATGGAAAGCGATGATGTGGTCATCGATGGAGCACGTTTGCCTAAAACACACTTAACTCCTGAGGTTCTAGACAAGTGATATTCTGCAAGCGCTAGCGTAGCGAAGTTGATTGTCAAAACTTCAAAAATGTATGGGGTAGACAAACGCTGCCGAAATATCACGTGATAAATCTTTTTTACTTTGGTACTCCAATAATGGCAAATTTAAAATTAGATACATTCAGTCAAAAAAGTATCGGGAATGGATGATTTGTTTGTGGTTCCAAATTCAAATTTTTGTTATTTTGAAGTTGTTAGATTGGCACAACTGTTTTCCATTTTGGCGCGGAGTTTGAGTTGCATCTGTTATTTATATTAAATACAGTGCTGGTTTTAGTAATATCATATATAGTGTGTATTGCGAATTTCATAATGGACAAAAATATCGAACAAAGAGTTTTTCTTAAACTTTGCATCGCCAATGGAATTTCGTGTTCGGAGTCACTGAAAATGTTACAGAAGGCTTACGGTGAATCGACTTTATCAAAAACTCGTGCTTATGAGTGGTTCAAAGCGTTCAAAAGCGGTCGAGATGTGATGGAAGATTTGCCTCGCTCTGGTAGGCCGTCAACGTCTGCAACTGAAGTTAACATCGCAAAAGTGAAGGAAATAGTGACTGAAAATCCCCATTCAACTCTGAGAGAGATAGCCGCCGAACTTTCTGTACCTCACGAGTCGATCCGTATCATTTTAACTAATCATTTGGGTATGAAACATGTTGCTGCTCGGCTAGTCCCAAAAGATACGAATTTTCTCCAAAAACTCAATCGCATGAAAGTCGCTGAGGACATGCTAGAACGAGTCAATTCGGACCCAACATTCATGAAACGCATTGTTACTGGTGACGAGACGTAGGTTTACGAGTTTGACATGCAAACTAGTCAACAAGCTTCGGAGTGGCGCCTTCCAACTGAACCGAAACCGAAAAAACCACGCCAAAGTCGATCAAAAGTCAAAGTCATGTTGACTGTTTTCTTTGGTGTTGTGCACTCTGAATTCTTACCGGAAGGTCTAACGGTAAATAAAGAATATTATTTGAGCGTTATGCAGCGTTTAAGAGAGCAAATTCGACGAAAAAGGCCAGATTTGTGGAAAGAAAATTCTTGTATTTTGCACCACGACAATGCGCCTTCGCACAAGGCTATCATTGTGAACGAATTTTTAACCAAACACTCAACAAATACCATCCAGCAACCACCATATTCACCAGATATGGCTCCTGCTGACTTTTTTCTTTTTCCTAAACTCAAATTACCACTTCGTGGCACCCGTTTTCAATCGATAGAAGACATAAAGGAGAATTCGCGGCGAGAACTGAACTCAATTCCGGAAGCAGCGTTTAAAAAATGTTTTGATGAATGGATTATTCGTTGGCGCAAGTGTATCGTTTTTAAAGGAGCATACTTTGATGGTGATAAAATAAATTTGGATGAATAACAGACATTTTGTGTATTATTGATCTTTTCCCGGTACTTTCTTGACAGAGTAGTACTTTATTTACAATTTTATTGGATGCATTAAATTTCGTTTATTTTATTAATTTCAAAAGATATCAGGAATACATTAGATTAAAATAAAATGTCCACATTAGTGCGTACGTGAACCATGCAACAGTGGTTCACGTACTGACAGACAAAACATACATCTAAAGCGCTTAGGATACTGTTGCGGCTGCCCCGCACCCTACACAGCAGGGATGTGCACCGCTTGCCGATGATTGTGTGGAAACAATCCACACGCGCCTCGGCAAACATCCCCGACGCGCTACAGAAACGAGGCAGCCCCATGAGCATCACACGAAGAGTGTTGTACGGTTTCTGCGTGTAATCCACCCACAGACTGCCAGTATAAAAGGACGTACAAAATGCTCTAAATAGCCCTATTTTGACGGCCCTCGAACACCGAACAAATCTGCGGGCTATCATATTCACACGGACAGACAGCGCCCTACGTTCCCTTTCAATGTCTATTAGGAAAGACAGGTTCAGGTAGGGAATTTCACTCTCTAGCTGTATGCACAATGAAAGTATTCTTAAAACGTATTGTGCGTACGTGGTGCGTCCACCATCCCGGAATTGTGGATAAAAAAAATGAATTTATTTGTGAAGCCAGATGTTAAATTCTCTTAGAAACGGAATTCTATGTGATCAACTGCTAAGAAATAAGCAAAATAAAAAAGGTAAATTAGTATTGTACCTACAAATTGTTTCAGAACTGACGGCTTCAAGTTTCAAGAGATACCTATTTATGTTGATGTGTGGCCTAAAATGCAAAGAATTTTCAAATATGTCATTGCAATAGATCGGCAAAGTACGTATGTCAGTAGGTTAGATAAGGCCAGTTAATTAGAAAGTGTATGAAATTAATTTCAAACGCTGACATTTAAAATGTTCGTTTTAATTAGAATATTGGATAGCGTAAGAAAGAGTGGTGAAGTCCGCTAGTTACATTTCTCTAATCAAACAATCTCTTCAACGAATATGCTCAAGCGTACAAATATAGACCTTTGACCTATCTTTTCATCGTCTTGTAGGTCTGGGACAACGGCCGGTCTATTCTGTTGATATCTCACCGAGTAGGCACGGTTAAGTGGAGTGAACGACTAGAGCTGTCATTCCATCCTGTTTGTTTGGTTTAACATCTCACTTGTCGTTCACTTCGCTTAAGTTTTCACTTCGACATGTTTACAGAATCGCACTGCAGACCTCCCAGCTACGTCATGGACATGATTATCATAGTCATCAACCTGGTTTGCAAGCATGCATTGACTCAAGGAGTTGATACAGATGAATCTTGCAAGAATATTTTATGCCAGGACACTGATAAAATGTTAATAAGTTTTTTTGAAGTGAAAACTTCTTTAGCGGCGGTGTGCACTTTTTTTTATGATGGGTAAAAAATGTTAAACTCGTGTCAGGACACGTGACCCTCGCGTCAGGACACGTGACCTGATCGAAAATTCGTAAGACGTCAGGACACGTAAACTGATCGAAGTTCGTAAGACGGAGGGAGAGAAGCACGTATTCAAGTTTTCACTTCTGCCGGCACTCCCGAAGTGCAACCTGTTTTTTTTTCCTCACATGAGTGCGAAGTATCCTAGCCGACTACTCTTAAAGAATAGCCAATACAAACTCTGAGGTCAAATTCACTTGTTTAATTCATACAAATAATTACATGTATTGGAGAACTCTACCATCAACAGCTTGGTATTTCTTCCAATATATCGGCCAACCCAAAGAAAAAAATAAATATATGGTAACTTTCGTTAGGGGAGGAGCACGTGGTTATAGAATAACAGCAGGGTCGATCTTCAAGGTTAAGCAACGCTTGCCATGTTGTTCTGTGGATGGGTGACCATTTTAACATACTAAATTTCCTTCATGCCTCGAAGAGCACGTTAAGCTGTTGGTTCCGTCTGTCATCTTTAGCAGTCGTTACGTATTGCCGGAAGCCAGTACCTAAATCAGACTCCAGTCTTGTCAAGAACTACCGTGTTACCCTGCATTCGATGGGTTGTGGAGGTCTGGTAGGCAGCCGCTCCACGTAAAAACCTGGTATTCACTTGAATCCGGTTTGACTGGAAGCAGACCCTAATATAAAAAAAAAAACAATCAAGAGCGAGTCGGACACTCGCACCGAGGGTTCCGTGCAAATCTGTGGGTACATATTATAAATAGTTCAGGAATCAAGCCTCGCAGTTTTTTTCCGAGCTTTTAAAGGTGGACACAGACATTGCGGGGCATGCACCGCACACGCCTCGCAACGCACACGTTTCAATATAAGTTTGCCTGCGTAGCCTTGCCTCACCACGAATATGAACGTCCACAAATTGTGAAGCATGCGATGAACGCCCTTGCGCTGCGCATGCCTCGCAATGTCTGCATCCACCTTAAGAATCTATCGCGGAGGCATAATAAAGTAGGGTCCCGTCAGCACCTTTGGTACGGAACCCTACAGGCCTATCCGCAAGTTGAACCATCCAGTAATTCGCAAGTACTAAATTAGTTCAAGTCAGTTCTACGAAAACAAAACAAAGCTCAAACCTTTGGGGGAGGCCTATGTCCAGCAGTGGACGTCTTTCGGCTATTATGACAATATGATGAGCTCTACGATAAATGCTTAATTAATGCACGATTAACGAACCAGAGATTTAAAGAATTTGAACCTTGGCAGTTACTTTTCGAAACCGTTTAGAAACTGCAACTAAACCCCTATCGAACTACAACGCTTTGCGACAACGTTGTTTAAAAATCGTGTGAATCGTTCTCCAATTGAAAATATTAACACCGCGATTCTGAAAAACGCGTCATCAGTGCAACGCCGTCTATCGACCATTTCGTAAACTGACAAAATATTTGTCAGCGGAAGACGTTAAAATATAAGAACGTATGTTACGACACGATAAGGTATAAAAATGTTTAGGTACTTTTTTTTGGTACGTACATATTAAACATTTTACAAATATCTCAACAATTTGATTCGGTGTTATTTTAATGCTTTTGTACATTATTTTCAACAAATGACCCTCTTACTGATCGGAATACATTAGGATGTATCTTCCTAAACATAACAATTCAATATCTTTTGATTTTGTGGGTTTGATGAAGTAAACGCTAAATATTACTCGGAATAACACTTGATATTTTTAAGTACCTACCTACTCGTAGATTTTGAATGCAATCAGTGGTTTATTACGCGTACTTTAAACAAACGCTATATTTTTTAAGATTTAGTTACAAATGTATAGTTTTTAGACTTTTTCCTGTACCTGTAGTATAAGATGGTATTACTTATCAAATTTCATAGTTCTAGCTCAACGGGAACTACCCTATGAATTTTGATTCCCTTCTATCTGCCTAGCCTTTCCCAACTACATTGGGGTCGGCTTCCAGTCAAACCAGATTCAACTGAATACCAGTGTTTTACGCGGAGCGGCTGCCTTCCAGACCTCCACAACGCATTAACCGGGTAACACGGTACTTCTTGGCAAGACTGGAGTCAGATTTACTGGCTTCTGACAACCCGTAACGACTGCTAAAGATCTACAAATGACAGCCTGGACCAACGGCTTAACGTGCTTTACGAGGCACGGAGGAAACTCGTTATGTTAAGATGGTCACCCATCCACAGACCAACCTTGGCAAGCGACTTAACCTTAAAGATCGACCCGTGCGGCTGTTATTATTTAGCCACGAGCTCCTCGAATTGATGAATGAATTTTGATTCCCTTGAGAGTATCGAAATGTACGTATTTTACAGCATTTTTTACAGCTCCAAGGGACCGTAGACTTGAGTACATGGTTTAAATTTCAAGTTGATACTTCTACGCATTCCCGAGATAAGGTCTTGACAGACAGACGGACGGTCAATAAAGTGATCCTATAAGCGTTCCGTTTTTTCCTTATAAGGTACGGAACCCTAAAAATAAATAAAAATCGTTTTAGGCATCGAAGGCCCATAGCGTTATGTTAGTAGTAACACTGTACAGATGAGTACAAAAAAAAACATAAATAAGTGAGAATAGCTTAGATAATGAGGATGTAGCTTCTTTTTTTTTTTAATAATGATAGGCACGCGTTTGACCACTATCTCACCTGATGGTAAGCGATGATGTGGTCGAAGATGGAGCACGCTTGCCTAGAAGTAACCTATTTACTTTTGACTTAAAGACTCCCAGGTTGTAGCTATCAGGAAACACAGACTCCGGCAGGGAATTTGTTTTTCACTAGGAAAAACTTAATTGTGGCCCCAATCACATTTTTAGCAAATCGTTTAGCGTTGTCAATACATATACAGCGAGCACGGTTCACGATGATGCCTGTTTGAGTTTTGTACCAGCAAATGCTATATTATCATACTTTTTCTATTGCGTTCTTCAGTAACATTCCTCTATTATATCGAGCAATTTCAGTATTATAATAGCTATCAGTTTTTCGGCAGCCTTGCTCCAGATATTGTCAGTTTTTGCGATGTCTTTGCGGTATAAAACATGGCGACGTCTCGTAAGGTGCATAGTTTGAAGTAGCACTGCAATAACAGCAATCATCATGCCTGCTCCCTGTGAACCGTGTAAAGGTAAGAGATTTTGAGTTATTTTATGATTTTGTTAATCTTCATCAATGAGAGCTAAAGTTTTCGTGCTCATCATTTGGCGCCACTGGCGACTAAGATCATTAATATCATTAAGATAATTTATAATGCCGTAAACGCGTGATTAAAAACAGCATAGCTAGTGCCGCAGTGAGGAGCTCGTGGCTAGATAATAACAGCCGCACGGGTCGATCTTCAAGGTTAAGCAACGCTTGCCAAGGTTGGTCAGTGGATGGGTGACCATCTTAACATAACGAGTTTCCTCCGTGCCTCGGAAAGCACGTTAAGCCATTGGTCCCGGCTGTCATTTGTAAATCTTTGGCAGTTGTTACGGATTGTCAGAAGCCAGTAAATCTGACTCCAGTCTTACCATGAAGTACCGTGTTACCCAGTTAATGGGTTGTGGAGGTATGGTAGGCAGCCGCTCCACGTAAAACAATGGTATTCAGCTGAATCCGGTTTGACTGGAAGCCGACCCCAATATAGTTGGGAAAAGGCTAGGCAGATGATGATGATGAGATAGTGCCGTAGTGCCCTTTGGATTTAGTATAGTAACTATCATTATCTTCTCATACTATACATGACCATGGCGGGTCTAGGTACGCATGAATAGATACCACTAGATAAAATATACGTTACCAAAAATATGTAGTTACATACATATACATAACATAATCAGCTTATAATGTTCCCACTGCTGGGACACAGGCCTCCTCTCGGTGAGAGGGAGTAGGCTGTAGTCCACCACGCGGACCCAGTGCGGGTTGGTAGATGTCACATGTCTTTGAATTTTTTTGGTTCTAGGACATGCCGGTTTCCTCACGATGTTTTCCTTCACCGTTTTGAGAGCAGTGGTGATGAAATAATTTACACAAAGTGAAGCTCCTGTCTGGGTTCGAACCTACGACCTACAACTCGTAAGTCGCAGCTATTACCCCCGCGCCACCACTGCTCTACATCAAACATAGTTACACAACTCTAATATAGATTTCCTTGCCAATTCTATCACGAGTAGTCCCGACGTCCTCAGTTTTTATTTCGCTGCTGATTATTTGAAAACCCGTGACATGGGCGCCCGGAGGGGGATGTAATGGGGTACACGTGCACCCCCCTGGCTTTCAATAAAACATATGAGAACATGAAGATATTAAAATAAATATTAGACAAGTGGAATGTATTAAAATAGACCTAGCAAATTCTAGGTACTTAGAGCTTCGCGTTCGGCCTTGTATGGGTGGGTACAAGCCCGAACGCCATCTTCTTAGTTTCCAAGCTTCTCTGCATAAGTCTACAAAGTTAAAAAAAAAACCTATCGAGGCGAAGTTTTGAAGATGCACCCTCCTGAAAAAAATCATACCGGCGGGCGCCCGTACCCTCTGAGTATGGGCTTCGGTAGTACTTTTTGCTGATCTGATGCTTGAGGAAGACCTAAGTGAAAGACACCAGTTCAAAGATCTTGGCTTAAATCAAAAGCTGTCCACCAATCATTGTCTAGTTCTGGTTAATGTTTGATGCATACAAATTATACTTCCAAGTATATTTTAAGTATTTATTTTCCTTGAATGGAAGGTCTGCTTAACACTTTATAAACAGGAACGAAATCTTTTTAAACGTTAGTTATTTATTTGATTTCCTATTGAATACTGCTTTAGAGTTGCTAGTTTTTTAGTTCAATTTTATTCTGTTCGTCTTTAAAATGGCATTGGATCACTTGTGTTCTAAAATTTGACTTTACATCATCGACGGTTGGTTTATTTTAACACGGGAAACCATACGAATAAGTGCAGTGTTATTTTCCTTAATAACGAAGATAATACTTGAAGTTCCTGTTATTCTTGTTTTTAATATATTTTTTATAAAAACTTTCAGAGTCCTGCAAAGGCGGTGCATGTGCAGACAACTGCGCTTGCAAGGAGAAGGGTTGTGACGACTGCACATCTACAGGTAAACATATTGATAACTTTCAATATCAAATAACTATTTACACAACTTCTTCATAGTACTCTTCTAGAGTCTAGACTACTAGTTTTCTAACAAAGAAATCAGAAGGAAGCATCATGAATAAAACAAATTCAATCAAAATGAATTTCCTGTTGCTTAAGCCGAATATAGTAAGACAAAATATAAAAGGATAATGTCGAAGCTTCGATGGCTATTCATTTGTTTTTCCTTTTACAAGCCTTTAGGATTGATAATAAACTAAAAATTCTACTGCGTACCACAAACTTAACTAACTTATCTTTACTTACTTATCTTTACCAATATTTTCAATTCTTAATTCTGTCCCGTTTTTAAGGGCTGTTATACTCTAAATTAACATTCTGATCTAAGAGGGCCAATTCTATTCTTTTTGTCATTCTCATCTAAGTTGCTATTGCCCTCGGTTGACAACTGTTACATTAAATGGTGTGATTTCTTCTTTCCAGGTGGCTGCTGCTAAAATTCCAACTTCACCATGGACCGAGACAGGCGCGGTCGCCGCCCCTCCCTCTTCACCCGCGCCAGTGGCTTCCTGGAGACTTGCTTCCCCATCGCTTTCACTGTAGTCTTCTTTGTCACACTTGTGTTCTTCTACTGTCTCATATAAATGTTCTTTTGAAGTTATTTCCGTGTTTTCTTGGATCCAAACTTTTTTGCCGACTAAGCCATAAGCGCCGGAGGGATATCAGACTCTTACTGACTAAAACCCATCCTTATTCCTTCAATTTCTCCTTGAGTTCCAGGGCCGCGGCACCTCTTGTGCAGTAACAATAATGTTACCCTGGCAGGCACTGGCCCTAGCGGATACCGTCATGGATATAGCCCTCATGGTGAATTGAAAAGATTCATGTCCTAGCCCTTGTAAAATGCTGCTTGAAGACGTCGCAACGCATTCTGTTTCTTTCTTTCTTTATTTAAGAACTTATCAGCTACCATGATGATCACATCTACGTCCTAGCAGTATCCATATGGTAGGGATTCGGACGGTTACTGCTAATGCTATAGTAGATTATGTAGCGAGGGGATAATGCAGTGTCTTATAATGTCATGGGCGTCATATTGAGTCCCAAACCTAATGAATGATTCGTAAGTTAACTTCCGAGCGAGGAAGTTTAGAGTTTCAAACCTCAAAATAGTTGTAAAAGATTCTAGATTCAAGTCTCATGTTTAGGGTCGGCGCAACACATTTTATTCTGTTCTTTATTCTGCTACCTTAATGACCATATTTAAGAGCTAGCAGCAATTACCTGATGGAAAATTCAGACGGTTACTGAAAATGCTTAGGTATGCTAACACACTCACTTAACCATTGACTCTCTAAATAAACTTATGGGTTAGGTACTAAGGAACGAATTTGAAGTTCTTTTTGTGTTTTCTTATTGTAAAATTTAATTCAAAACATAACATCGCACATATATTCCCCAAAGGGTAAGGCAATGGTATACCTATTTATATATTTCATCGGTTATGTTCATCGACTATGCGTCATGTGTGTGCCAACACATGTTACATGGAGACACACACACATACACACATATTACATTATTACTTCAGATTTTGGTCCACTAACTACAGACACAAAACACACAACAAAAATTAGTACACTAATTATAATCAGGAATTCGAGCTGGAAATATGTCTTTTGCTATAAGCTAATTAAACCCAAAATGGATCCGCCAGTTCGAGAAGGGCCAGTTCATTAAATAAAACTTTTTAGAACTAATAAAAAGTGCCATTTTAATAGTCTCCGATTTTCGATTACTTTGTCAGTTATTAGGTACCTATAAGGTACTTGAAGATGTGCTCTTTTTATATTTATAAAACTAGTTGACCCACGCAACTTCGTCTGCGTTTTTTTATAGATGCGAAATCATCAAATGACTCCTCCCGCTCTGAGCGAAGCAGAAGGGTGAATAAGACTCTTAGGCCCGTATTACAGAACTACAATCAAGACTCAAGCATTACTTAAAACTAGTCTCAGTTGGAGTTCTAATTTTAGAACTTGACTTGAGCAGAGAAACTACAATCAACAATCACCTGAGCAATGTCACTTTCAAATGACATTTTTTACATATTATAGAACAGTGCTTGAGTCTTAACTGAGCTCTACTCAATGTGTTCTTATTTTAAAATTACAATCAGCTCAGAATCACTGCTTGAGGCGAGATTTGATCGTTGTTTTCGCAAGTGTAGTCGAGACCACGCTTGAGCATAGATATTCATGAAAATTGGATATATTTGCAGAAGTAGATTATTACAAAAAAAAAAATATTTTTATTTTCTATAACATTTTAATAATTGTAGTACTTAACAAATTTCTTTCCAAATGCGTAAAATTCTTTTTTGTTAAGATATTTTCTAACCCAAATATGAACCACACGGAACCACAATAATTATTGTAAACAATATTTTATTGTATTTCTGAAGAGCTTGACTCTTGAGTAATTTGACAATGAAGATGAAGTTTCACAGTTTTTTTTTGGATTTAAGTCAAGTCTTTATTTTCATTTATATCTTTTTTGAGTTTCATTAGAATGGGGGTGCAACACAGTCAATTTTTTTTGCAGTATTTGGCAGCATTTTACTTCATAATATCCACTAGGAATCAATTAAAACAGCCACTGAACTTCACTCGAAATAATCCCGCCAAAAAAACTCGGTTTCACAGTTTAGCTGTCCACAGAACATAATTATGTACCTACTCTGAAGGGTTTAGGGAGGCTGTCAGTGTCAATAACATGGTGTCGTCAACCTCGTCATCCGGTTTTGATCCAGTTTAATCGTACGAAAAAAAAGAATTGCAATAGAAAACAAACTATTGTTCAGGGTTGCCATAATAATTGCTTACTCACGTAATCAGAGATCAAATCTCTACTCAAGCGTAGTTTCGTTTGATTTGAGTTTGAGGACAGTTCTAAAATAAACTGAATGCTTAAGTCGAGATTCTTCGCTCAAGCAGTAATCGGTTGAACGCAGTTTAAGTAGTACTTGAGTAAGGTTCTGTAATACGGGCCTTACTAACTAAAACCCATCCGTGTTCCTCCTAGTGCCCTTTGCGTTCCAGGGCCGCGGTGACTCTTTCAAACAATTGCTCTCAACCCCGGGAGAATACATAAATACGCACCTAATTTCAGAAATAAACAGACACAAATGTAATAGTAGCAAGGTATGGTCCTAACGATCTCATTTTCGGCAGTGTTATTAACTGTGATTTCTCGGTAAGATAACAATGATTAACTACTGTTTTTAACTACAGTCGGATTTAATGACCTGTCTTAAGGAATGAAGCTATAAACCTGCTATAGTGTTTATAGATATAAGAGCAAATTATGTTGAATCGTTTGTGGGGAAAAAACTCATCGTCAACGTAACATTTTACGATTATACGCTTACGATTTCGATTTATATTAAAACAAACTTAAACCTCATGCATGTACCTAAGTGAACTTTATCACAATACTAGTTGACCCACGCAACTTCGTTTGCGCCACAATTTTCATCACTGCTCGGCTCCTATTGGTCTTAACGATGATGATATAGGAAGGCTGTAGGCTATATTATAACCTATAGCCTTCCTCGATAAATGGGCTATCAAACACTGGAAGAATAAACAATTAGCACGTTCAAGCAAACAAACTCTTCAGCTTTATATATTTGTACAGATATAGATTTTCAGGGAACTCATAACAGTGTTACAGGTTGAACTGTTTGCTTATGTTGTAAGTATTACATAGGTATGTAAAGATTTTTTGAAGGTGATAAGGCAAAAACAAGTGGTATCTAAATCATGTTTTTATTAAGTCAATCGGAAGCAAAATTTTGAAGACAGAGTAATTTTAATTAAGTAACATAATACAATGTGTTATCAGGTACTCGTTGTCTAGCAGCAGCCACCTGAAAATTAAAACAAACGTAAGTTATTGAAATAATTTTGGAATATTGTGGCAAAAAAGAAATTACTGCAAAGCTTTAGGCCGCGGACCCGAACTCAGCGGCGCGGCGGGCTGCGCGGCAACTTATACTATACATCCAATATTTAGACAAAAGACAGTCGATACATCTCTGCATTTGACGCGACCAGCGCTGCAGCAGCGCGTTCAAATGCAGAGATACTTAATGTATCTTGCTGCGCCGCTGAGTTCGTGTCCGCGGCCTTAGACTTAATCGCAGCAGAGGAATGCAAAGAAAAAAGCTAAGTAACTGAAACACACACTTGTGTTTGATTTCATTGAACCATATGCCCGTTTTCGCTAAGAAGGCACTGTGGGTAGCACCGACATGAACGCCTAGAAGCGACTCTCGGCGCATAGACATACGACGATCAAATATCCAACAGGCATTTTAGACAGCAACAGTAGTCATCCAGTAGACAGCAAAAGTTTTTTTGCACGCAATAATTTTACTCGTACCTAGTTGACTAATTTCAAAAGCCTGTTTTTTTTTTTAAATATGATGTATACCTTTCGAGGCCCACTTAGGTATAGCCTTGGAATTTAAGTAGGGAGGTGCAACTCAAACCAAGACTAATCAAAAAACGGTGTAGATGTGGAATTACCAGAGGAGGAGCAGTCATTGCAGTTGGTCTCACAATTGCCGTCCTTGCAGCAGTCGGCACCTTTGCAGGAGTCTACACAGACAAATAATAGATATTAATTACATGACGCAAGTGCAAGAAAAGAGGCGGCCCGAAAATAAAATCAATGAATCGTGTGAAAACTAAGTAGCTATGTAGGTTTTGTCCGTTCGGGCCGTTTTTGGTGAAAATATATAGATTTTCACCAAAATGGCCCAAACGGTCTTCAGGGCCCCATCTATGTCCATACTAAAATTCATCAAAATCGAATGAGCGATTTAGGCGTGAACACTTTACAAAAAAAAAAAATTAGACAATTTCGTTTTTTGCCGTCCTTTTCTAACTTTATATTTATATCATCTGCCTAGCCTCTTCCCAATATATTGGGGTCGGCTTCTAGTCAAACTGCCTGAGTGGCTGCCTACCCAACAACACTATTTACTGGGTAACATGGTACTCCTTGGCAAGACTGGTGTCAGATATCTGGCTTCTGACAATCCGAACGACAGCCAAAGACGATATCAATCTTTTCACGTATAGGTATTTCAAACTAGCACTTCGCCCGCGACTTCGTCCGCGCTGCAATTTCCTTAAGAATCCTTATTTTTATTCTAGACAAATTATATACTAAAACGTTCCCCGAGGATCACTTTATCCATTGGTGAAAACAGCGTGAAAATCGGTGCTGCAGTTTTTGAGTTTATCGCGAAATAGAAAGACAGACGCGGCGGAGAACTTTGTTTTATAAAATGTACTTAATGATTAAATAATACTCGTATTAAGATGATAAGCATCATCATTAACTTGCTTCCTGAAAATACAGTGACTACATACCTTTGCAGGATTCTGAAGGAGCAGGCATCTTGGTTGATTTACTTAGGTTATCTGACTGTGGAACCGAAGAGAGTAAGGTTGACTATTTCTGTCACAATCGGTGCAGTTTATATATCCAAACTAAATAGCTGTTGTAAAAACTGTGAACAATAGTGAGGTTGGCCGAGATCTCGAAGATTTTTTTGATGACTGAGGTCACATTAAAATGATGCTGTTTTTTAAAAAGTAGATTGAAAAAATATGTGCAACCGTAACTTGATTGGTCCAAACCATAGAAATATAAAAAACAGCAACTTCTTTATTATAAATATCTATGGTCCAAAAAAGAGTTTCTTATCATACACTACTACCAACTTATCTGTGAAATGGCGAAAATTGGAACTATGGCCGTTATGTTAAAATGTCATTCGATTGTCAGTGTCTACTACATTCGGGTTATCTGGTTATTTTGTCGTGATATTGCTGAATTTATAAAGTTAAAATGCCAAAAGCTAAAAAAAAGTTAAAGTGATGCTCGAAACATTATTCTAAAGGTTAAAACCTTTTTTGAAGAAGAAGCTCGGGCGGGGTCTCCGATTATTCAATTTAATCAAATATACAAACGAATTTCGGCAGCAACTGGTTAGTGTTGTCAATTTTCTTGTTATAAATTACCCAATACTTAACTAATTATTTAAGTCCATGAAATATTCATTTTTATTCTTGCTGCAGGTTGGCGTAACGGTAACGTATATCTATTAGGTAACCTGCTAAGTGAGTGAGCCAACTAATCTGCCAGATTTTAAATTTCTACTAACATTTCATTTATAATCTTATATTTCAGGTGTGAGTCAAGGTCTAATTTCAAAAATAGTTAAGGAAGGGCAAGCAGCAGAAGAAACTGGTACAAAAATTCGGGCACCAGGCAAGGACAGAAAACGTAAAAGTGGATTTGTGCATGTTGATGATTTTGACATGGGAGTTATACGGAGGAAAGTACATGAATTTTATTCTGCTAAAAAAGAGGTCCCTACTGTTAAAAATCTTCTAGAGGTCTTAACGACAGAAATAAATTACACAGGACAGCGAGAAAGTCTGCGAAAGCTGCTTGATTTCGTTTTAAAAAATCTCAATCCAATCGAAAGGTTCTTATGGAGCGTAATGAAATATCAGCTTGGAGAGCTAAGTACTTGCATGCAGTGGATAAAAATAATAATCTCCCCAGCCCCGGCCCATAATTTATTTACATGAGACCTATATTTACTCTTCGCATACATCGGGTAAATGTTAGCAAGGAGAGGGTGAAGACGGAGTATTGGAGCCTGTATCGAAAAGGCAAAGATATATTGTTCTAGTGGGAGGAGATACCGGATTTGTTACAAATGCACTACTTGTGTTTAAATCAAACACAAAAAGTGGTGATTATCATGACGAGATGAATAGTACCAGCTTTAAAAAGTGGGTTATCGAAAAACTTATGTCTAATTTACGAGAACCATCCATAATATTGATGGATAATGCTCCTTATCACCGTATTTGTGTGAATAAAGTCCCAAATACGAATTCCTTAAAAAAAGATATACAATTATGGTTGACCCAAAATAAACTTGCTTACGGAGAGGATTTGACTAAACCTCAGCTTTTAGAAATAATTAAGACCAACAAGCCTGAATCTGTATATGAGATTAAAAAAATAGAAGACAATAGGCACAAATGCTTATATTTACCACCTTATCACTTCAATCCCATTGAACTCATATGGAGCACAATGAAAATAAAAGTTGCCGATGTAAATATTGAGCACAAAAATACTGAAATTCGGGGGCCTAGTTACAGAAGTTTTTGACGCTATTACAGTTCATGAAAGGGCACAGCATTGTAAACACGTTCGCAGGTTAGAAGGAAAATACTTAAAACATGATTTGTATTTAGATAAACCTTTTATTATAGAAGTGGTAAGTGACACTGAAACCGAAATGGCCTCACAACCAGGATGAAGTTGTGTATGCAGGTTCATCTAAAGATCACAATTACTGTAAACCTGTTTTTCAATAAATTATTGTATTAGCTATTTGTTTTTTTTTTATTACACTACACTACCACTAGGTACCACTGCTAATTATAATTAGCCAAATCTGGTGTTAGGGGTTAGGTACGGTCAAAACTAAATGCTTGACATCCAGGTACCTCCCGCAGGGTAGGTACCTACTCCCGGGTGTCAACAGTGCGAGAATCGTCCGGAGGACACGGTGGAGCATACGGTGGAGGTCTGCCCTGCTTGGGCGGAGCACCGCCGTGTCCTCGTCGAAGCGATCGGCGGCGGGGATCTCTCGCGTCCGGCCCTGGTTCAAGCCATGGTCCGGAGCGACGAGACAGGGGAAGCGGTCACTTCCTTCTGCGAAGCAGTAATGCTAACAAAGGAGGAAGCCGACCGCGTGAGAGAGACGGAAACCTCACGCCTCAGCCGCCGAAACAGAAGAAGACGCCCCGGGCGTCGGGAGTCGCAGGACGATTCTCGGCCACCGTAGGCGTGGGACTGCGGACGGCGAGCATTGGGTGGCTCGCCGTCTGATCAGAACCAGGCCCGGGTCGGCGGCGCGCTGCGATCCCAACGCGCCTCAAGGACATGTCAGCACGGAAGACGGGGCCCACTAGGGCCAGTGCCTGCTGGGGCTGCGGACTTCGTTCGAAAGAGGCACCGTACCCTGGAACGCAAAGGGCACTAGGAGAAACACGGATGGGTTTTAGTCAGTAAGAGTCTGACACTCCTTCCTGCTGTACCCAGAGCGGGAGGAGTCATTTGATGATTACCCATCATAAAAAAAAAAAATTGTTTATTACTGAGAGACTAAACTGTTAGCGTACATACGTAACTGTAAATTATCAAATTTTCTTATTAATTTTATTATTTTTGCATAGGTATCATTGTATTTAAACGATTATGTCTAATGGGAAATTTCCTTCTTGAAAACTTACTCAATTTTGGGCACCTTATATTAATTAGCAACACTGAATCGATGGTGCCTTCTTTCAGTTCACAGATAAGTTGGTAAGACTGTAAGTGGATTGGAAAGAAAAGTTGCGCATAGCATGTTTCTGTTCTCAATATGTCCAAGAAATGGTACTGAACCCGGAACAATGAAAGGTATGGAGGGCATTGGAGGAAGGCCTTTGCCTAGCTGTGGGAAAGTTCAGGCTAGATATAATAATAATAATATTCCTTCCTTGTTCCTGTAAATGTTTCGGATTGGCAGGAGTACACGCCCGGGCGTCAACACTGTGAGGGTCGCCCGGAGGACACGGTAGAACATACGGTGGAGATCTGCCTTGCTTGGGCGGAGCACCGCCGAGTCTTCGTCGAGGCGATCGGCGGGGGTGAACTCTCGCGACCAGCCCTAGATCAATCTATGTTCCGGACCATAGACTGATCCAGGGCAGCTCCAGAACGAGGAGGCTTGGAAAGCGGCCACCTCCTTCTGCAAAGCAGTAATGCTAGCGAAGGAGGAGGCCAAACTTGTGAGAAAGAGGGAAACCTCACGCCCCAGCCGCCGCAACAGAACAAGACGCCCCGGGCGTCGGGTGTCGCAGGGCGTTTCCAGGCCACCTTAGGCGCGGGCCTGTGGACGGCGAGCGTTGGGTGGCTCGCTGTCTGATCAGAACCAGGCCCGGGTCGATGGCTCGTTGTGTTCCACGCGCACCTCAAAGAGCTGTCAGCATAGAAGAAGGGGTCTGCTAGGGCCAGTACCTGCCAGAGTTGCGGAATTTGTTCGAAAGAGTCACCGCGGCCCTTTAACGCAAAGGGCATTAAGAGGAACACGGGCGGGTTTTAGTCAGTAAAAGTCTTACACTCCCTTCTACTTCACCCAGAGCGGGAGGAGTCATTTGATGTTAAAAAACCTTGTTCCTATCCAATTGTTGCGTATCGTAATCGCAACCTATTAGACTCGTTACGCCTTATTAATCTTCTTTTGTTGATCTATCAATGCCACTTGCCAGAGCAGTTTTTATTAAACCCGTTTTTATAATCTGCCAGTAGGATTCTGAGATGCTGTTTGTTTCATTATCACAACTGTTGTGTTGCCAGTTACACGTTGCATTTAAAATTGGTGTTTGGTTTTATTAAGCGAGAAACACACTGGTCCTACGTAAGCAACGTATGCAATGCTTTTGTATGGTATCGTATGTTGCGTTGCATACGATAAGTGTGTTTCTACTGCATAGCGTACGTACGTGCATTTCGTACGTGGGACCAGTTTGTCTCTAGCTTTAAAATGAGAATCCCTCATGGTCGTACCGGTAAGTCCTAGTTTTGCTTAGCTTTGATAGGTACTGTCATACATGCAACCATTTTGGAATGCTGGCATGAAATACATAGCTTGATTGTACTCTACAGGGTCACGCAAAAAAACAAGAGGTTTTGAAATTGTTAGAAAAATAAAAGAATTGTTTTTTCCATGAGGCTCGATGTAGCTTTCGTTGTTATGAGATGTAAATATAAGTGTTAATTTACTCGTGCTATTCGGTTTTTAGGGTTCCGTACCAACGGAACCCTATTAATAAGCCTCCGTTGTCCGTCCGTCCGTCCGTTCACCTGTCTGTCAGCGAGCTGTATCTCAAGATATTTTCAGTTCAAATTTACACTGAGTGTGTATTTCTATTGCCGCTAAAACAATCAAAATGAAATGAAATGAATAATTAAAGGCTCGTCTTTTATTCGGTTTATGGTACGGAATCCTTCGTGTGAGACCGACTCGCACTATTTTACATTTCTTCTTTATTTTCATCAGATTTAGCAGCTTTTTAACTCCAAACCGTTTAACCATAAGTCCCATTTATCTGCTACAATTCAAATATCAATAATTATTTCGGAGTCATTACGCTTCTTCTGGACCAAACAGGCAATCAAACTAGTTATGGACTATTTCACCACCTCTCAATAAGTTGCTGACAGTTCCATAAAATATTAATTCTTAATTATAGACAAACCAATCACTGTAAAACAGGTAAACGAGAAATGAGGAATGTTGTGTATTAGTTGTCGAGGACCTACAACATTAATTGATGGAATGTGTCCAGTATGAGTATAGTGGTTTTTTTTTTTATTTTTTTTTTTAAAAACGTTGCCCCACACTAGGAATTTCTCCTGTATCGTGGGTGCGTTTACATACATATAATCACACATACACAAACAGCCAGACCCGGAACAACTATCTGTAGGCCTTACGAATATTTGTTCCGCGCGGGAATCGAACCCGCGACACGCAGCGCAGCAGTCAATTGCTCAACCACTGCGCCAACCGTGTCGTTATTTAGTAGTGTCGTTATTTGAACAGAACAGTAGTGCTATTCTGTAACAACATTTTCGTGTCTCGACATCGGAATCCGAGGTGAGTATAAACGTAACATCTTTATGTTGTGTGTAATAAAGTTCACTTTTTGAGCTATCTCACTCAGGTGAAGCTCGATATCGAAATGGTTACTTACAGAATAGACTAGCCGATGTAGGATGTTCCATACAATTCTATCCCAACCAAATGGCGACGATGCGAAGGGTTTGTTTCAATTCATGGCCCACATTTTTTAATAGTTAAATAATGTTTAGGATACGATGGGACTGACATACACTATGCGTAAAAGCCCCTAAAAAGATAAAATGAAAAAAAAGAAAAATAAGGATTGTTGTGTTCGTGTATTACAGCTAATTGTGTACTTTCAGGTTTGGAGCCAGAAACCCCATGGAGTGTAGACTGCGTACCGGGCTGCGACTGTCACGCCAGCTATATCGATCGTGAGTTACGACCATAATATTGGTAGCGTGAATAGGGCTCCCATTTCCCAACCTTACTACTAATATGACTAAAACCCATTCGTCATCATCTGTCTAGCCTTTTCCCAACTATATTGGGGTCGGCTTCCATTCAAGCCGGATTTAGCTGAATACCAGTATTTTACGAGGAGCGGCTGCCTACCAGAGCTCCGCAACCCATTAACTGGGTAACACTTATTTATTTTATTTATTTATTATCATAACCAACTTGAAATAAACCACTAACCAATTTAAAATAAATATACCTAAAAAATATTATTATGGTGATCATAATATGTAATCATATAAGGTAATCAAAATAGAAAAACAGAAATTATAAATGTCAAGAAAAATCAGATGAGAATTAAATTAGAAAAATAAATTAAATTAATCAACTTCATGGTACAACATGTCAAGACTGGAGTTAGATTTACTGACTTCTGACTATCCGTAACGACTGGCAAAGATCTACAAATAGTGGTTCCGGGTCTGGCTGTTTGTGTATCTGAATTTGTATGTTTGTGAACGCACCCACGAATCACCATACAGTAGAAATTCCTAGTGTGTGGCGACGTTTAAAAAAATGCTCTTTACTTACCAGGGCTGCGGTGTCACTTTCGAACAAATTCCGCAAACCTGGTAGCAATTAGGTAGGTACTAGCCTAAAGCTGTAACCTAGCTGTAACCTGTTTCTTACCGCTTCGACCAATTACCTACCTAATGCCGTTTTTCTTTACCGTCCCGGTTCGACCCGGCTGATGAGTTTGGCGATTAGAACATTATATATGGGATTCTGGCCTCTTGGTTTCCATATTCTTACCAAGAATCGTTCCGTACCGTAAAGTGTGCCAACGGCCTAAGTATTAAGTCAGTTTGGAAGTAGGCACCAATATCTATGTAACGTGATTTTTTCTATTCCTTTTTCAGATTCCTGTATGAAATAAACACTGGACAATAGGCATTCATAACTTCGCTTCTAAATTAAATTATATAAAAATAGAGAGTATGTGTAAAGAATTGGTGTTATGAATATATCAATTGTGTAGACTTCTTAAATAAAATAGTAAGAATGTATTGGAGAAATTAAACGCACAAATTATGGTGATGAATTTTTTATTTCAACAATGATTATTCGTAAAATACGTGTTGAATAGAAAAAAAAAACAGTATTTAATGAAAATACACTCTTCAAAATATTGAACGATATACCTAAATGAAAAAAAAAAATGCGAAAACAAAAAACGATCCAACTCGAAGAAGTAAATAATTATTTCTTATTCAAGAAACTGTTTAAAAAATTACAAAACGAGATAAAACAATACAGTAGATTGAATAACGAAGAAAATAGACATTATTGAATAAGCAAATATGTAAACATACCTAAACAATTTTGTATTTAAATTACAAGGTATTTACTCAGATGTTTTCCATTATGTACTATAGTAGTTATTTATTTTAATTTAAACAACACAAAGTCTACTACTTTTAAGTGCATTTCGACATAATTTTTGAATTAAGAACGATCCTGTTCGAATTATGACATTTTTCGACTCGTACCTATATACCTATTGATTGATGCATATTTTTTTTTATTAAAGCAAAGGCTTAAATCTAAGGCTTTTAGTTTTTGGCGGTTTTAGCAGTGTCTGTGGTGGTAGTTGCCCGCTTGCAAGTGCAGCTGCACGAAGAATCGCACTTGCATGATGTGCAGCACTGGGCAGACGTGCATTTGCAATCTGGAAAAAGAAGATGCTTTTATATTCCAGTAACATAACATCACGGCTGTCTTTAAGACTAAGAGTCCCCTTGAAAGAGTAGACATATAAAGATAAACTAAATCGATTCGCGATAAGACTTTTCAGTTTATTTCCATTTTTAGTTCAACAAACAAACGCGCAGTTAGGACATGAAGACAATAGAACGTAACTAATTTTAATTGCACAAGGCAGTAGTGTGGGTTATTAGGATAATGTGACAGAACAACATTTTCCTAATTACCTACCTACCTACACTGCAGCCGTAGGACAAAATGGAAGAAAAACCGGCCAAATGCGAGTTGGACTCGCACACGAAGGGTTCCGTACCGTATACCTTAATTTTTATTTTTATAGCGGCAATAGAAATACACAATCTGTGAAAATTTCAACTCTCTACCTATTACGGTTCTTGAGATACACCCCGTTGACAGACGGATGGACGGACGGACGGACAACGGAGGCTTAGTAATAGGGTTCCGTTGGTTACGGCCGGTGCGGTAAAAGAATATCGTATCGTATCCCATCACTTCCCGTGGGTGTCGTAGGAGGCGACTAAGGGACTCGCCAAAGAATGGGCAACAGCGTTCTTTGCAATACTCAAGAGCATACACTGGGATCGCCAACCCGCCTGGCAAGCGTGGCGATTATGACAAACCCCCCTCCCCATCTTGGGGGAGGCCTATGTCCAGCAGTGGACGTCTTTCGGCTGTTATGATGATGATGATGATGAATTTATTTATGATGCTATCATTGTTGTGTAGCAAAAAACGATGGTGCAGTTTATCTCTCTCCAGGGGTCCAACATATATGTATAAAAGTACTCTGTGACTGCGATCGCCAACCCGCCTGCCAAACGTGGCGATTATGGCATCTTGGGGGAGGTCTATGTCCAGTAGTGGGCGTGATAATGAATGACAAAAATATAACTCGTAAGTACAGAGATACGCCTAGTTTGCTTGATTTCGAATATAAAGATGACTCAATTCTGCCTTCAAAGCAGCAGTGCGATTCTTTAAATATGACGAAGTGAAGGCTTCGGTGAAGTGATCAAAGAGTGAGCTGTCAACCCACGTATCCAATCAATATGGAATGACAGTGTACTTCGCGCTCACTCTATCTGAGTTTTCACGGTCAGCCGGTTGATGCGCTTGCAATTGCACTTACAATTTCGTTGCTTACTTTGAACGATAACACAGTACCTACTTTTGAGATGCATTTGCTTCATTTGCATAATAATTAACTACAAAGTATTCTTTTTACAGCTGAGTAAGTATAGTATATCGATATTTCGATGTTGGTTTTAGAGTATCGAATTCATATTAACGTGTGTCATTGGGGGTAAAAAGAAATGGACGCTTAATGGCATCCCACATGTCTTACTAAATCACGCACTTTAAACTTCTTTTTTTTTTTTAAAAAAAACGTAGTTTTTAATATCCTATGCCCCCAATCGACCAAAAAACGTGGCGGCTGCGGATTTTTTTACATTAAAACTATTCAATTGTTGTGGCGTCGCGACGGCTATTGCGCATAGATGACCACATGTTAAATCGCTAAAACGCGCTAATCTCAGGAACTCACGGTCCGGTTTGAAAAATTATTTTAGTGTTTAATAGCCCATTTATCGAGGAAGGCTATAGGCTATATATCATCACGCTAAGACCAATAGAAGCGGAGCAGTAATAAAAATTGTGACGCATTCGAAGTTGCGCGGGTCAACTAGTTCGATATTAGTATTTTAACGCAACTATGGTTTACCCACGGGTTGACCACAAATGTATACAATTGTTTAAACACAAGCATCATTAAATAAGTACTATTTTCTTCATGTGAATCATAAAAAGGCGAAAACTGACGATACGTATAGTATATCGATATTTTCTACTCGATTATTATCGATAGGTACTATTTAAAAATATTATTTTTAATGACCCATCCCTAAAAGGCGTGACAAATATTGTGTTTTTCTCATTTATAACATAGATCAGGTTTAGGATAACCTCCGCAAGGCATCTTAGTAGGTACTAACATTGTTATTAAGGTATTTTAATTACTTAGACCTAATAATACACTTAACAGTATTACGAAACGCAATCGATAGGTACTTAAATTAGCAAGCCAAGTAACACTAACCAAGGTGAGACGGATTTCTAAACTAACGGCAAATGAACGATAACACCAGAAATAAGAGATTTGTTGAAATTAATGAAGGTTTTGTCTGTGCAATTATGGACGAAGTTATCATGACGAATAACTACCGGAGATTTATTGTGAAGGACGGCACGGTCGACATAATGTCGGACATGTCATCGTCCGGGAGAATCAATTCGCCACATTATCTCTGGTTGTTCTCGTCTAGCTAACGGAGAATACTTGCACAGTCTTGTAGCCAGGATTATCCAATCAGCAACTTGCTCTGAAATACTCTCTTGTGGAGTCGGAGGTGCCGTGCTATAGGTATGCGCCCGACCCAGTTCTCGATAATGGCAATATCACATTGTACCCGGATCGGTCTATCATCACTGACAGGACTATTGTTGCCAATAAGCCTGATATAGTGGTGGTGGACCGATTAGTGAGGCTTGCAATGATTGTAGACATAACCATCCCACATGACGAGAACCTCGTGAAAGCCAAGAAAGATAAACAAATCAAGTATATTGACTTGGCTTGCAAGATTGTCGACATATGGGATGTGGATTCCGCAATCATTGTACCGATAGTCGTATCAGCCAATGGCCTCGACCAACACCTCAGGAGGCTCTCGTTAGGAAGCCGGATCAAGGGCTTGATTCAGAAAGCGGTACTTATGGACACGGCTCGTATTGTTAGGAGGTTCCTCTCTCAGGAGCCCAGACCGTCGGTAGCTTGGACCCTGTTCCCGATACCGGTGGGCTAATATTTTTATATTTTTAAATGTTTTTATATACTTTTATTGAAATATTTAAAAATATAATTATATGTTAAGAACATAATAATATTATAAAATAAATATAGTTATATATAATAACTTAAAATTAATATTATCACGGTACCTAACAAAGTCACTTTTCCTGTTTATACGCTGATATCTTTTAAACTTATGAGGTACTTACGCAATGGATTTTAATGCGGTATCAATAGCCAGAGTAATTTAAGAGGAAGGTTTATATTATGTATAATTCGTCCCAAAATACCTACGGGAACGGGGAAAATGGGGCGCGCGAAGTCGCAGGCAAAAGCTAGTATAATATAATAGATTCGAAAGTGAGATTATTTGTTTATTATAATTCATTTTCGTAGAGAAATAGATGGAACCTTGGCGACGAAAACAGGCATTTTTTTTTTTGCGAATATTTATATAAACACGAGCGGAGCCACGATCAAAAACTAGTTAAATATAAGTAGGCAGTTCTTATTTTTGTAAATTAATAAACTGATTTAAATTAAACTTAAGTTACCTGGGTCAAAAAAGTGAAAAAATAAACCAGTAAGTAGTGCGAGTCGCACTCTCACACGAAGGGTTCCGTCCGTACCATAAACCGATTGTGATTTTTCACTTTATGTAGCAAAACGAAAATTGTCTTTGTCAATTTTTTTGTTTACTTATTGACTCTTTCTGTCAGTTTTATGAAATGCTGTGAGAAGTAAATAAACGGCGCTGTTAGTCCCACTGTGAAATAATATTTCAATATTTTGGGCGTTAATTAGTTGCTTATAGCGTGCAATTACGAGCGCATTTCCGCTGGAAGAAATTCCGATAGCACGTTTATTGCCATAATGCTAATTTATTTGTGACGGTCACAAAAACATTGTAAATATCTTTTAAAATAGGTAAACAATTTACACCCCATCTCATCCAGAAGAAGTATTTTATCCAGAAACAGCTGAATTATGTTCTTTAATTAGACTTCATTAATAAATTCTAAATATTTTTTTCAAAAGACGCTCTTTGGTGCAAAGGACCAACTAATTTAAGTAACTATGCAATATTATTAATGCATATTTTAATGAAAAAAAAAATACATTGGGGATTTACATAGATTATATGATTATTACACAGTATCTACCTATCTTATCGAAATGTCTTGAAAGTCAAAAATAATAATTATATTACACTCTAGATAGTTATTGACATCGGAGAGCAATTCTCTTTGTCATAAGAGCAACGCATTAATTTACTAAAATAAGCCTTGCGGTAGGTCAGGCATCATTCAGTTAACAAATGAAAAAAATACACTAAAAAGGACCAAAAACAATAGACAAAATTTAAAAAAAGAAACACTCACTGTCACCGCAACCTTTGCAAGGCATCTTGATTTCAAAATAGGAAGAGAAAATTCAAAACTCAAAATTCAAAATGGACGCAAACGCGACTTGTTGGCGGGAACGCTGTAGCAGTAATGCGCTTTATACTGCAGCTGGCGATTGTTATCGATAATTTAGAGACGCGTTGTTCGGAAACATGAGTGATTGTTTATTTTTTTTCGCTTGCAGTTAATGATGTTTCAAATTAGGCCGGACGAAGGAGGAATAGAGGTGAGATGTTCTTTTTCATTTGTTTGTTCCGTTTTAGAGTATGGTATAATGGGTACTTTGGGTAAGTATGAAAAAACTAATGATGGTCGACTATGGTTCAAAAGCTTCGAGACTGCAAATAATTATCATTTGCAGTGTTGAAACCGCTGAAGCGAAGTCTTGTTTTAGTTGTTCCAAAATTCATTTGTCCATTTTGCGAATCTTTTGATTGTGAGAGGATTTGTTAATGAAATTGTGAATTTTCACGACTTTTGCATTTCTGAAATATTTCTCATTATTTCGTTGTCATCTTGACTTCACCATCACCCATAGGATATAAGAGAGCATTAAACGATCAATGTCTACTAAGCACACGGAGACTACACAAGCTGCTTTTCCATCAACGATGAGTTCAAAATGTTTGAGGTTGAGCAGGGGTCCTTTTGGTAAAGCATATCAATTTTTTTATCAGTTTGACAGAATGCAATGTCTAAGCCCTGTAATCATTATGTTTTTTTTTTAAGCTTTACCTTGTAACGTGAGTGCGTATACAAACATACAAACTCACATACACAAACAGTCGACCAAACAAATATTTGTTTCGTGCGGGAATCGAACCAGCAGCGATACGCAGCAGTCAATCGCCCAACCACTGCGCCAAACCGTGTTGTTGAACTACCAAAATACAGAACCAATAACAAACTAATAACAACACAACATTTCGGAACGCATTCATTGCAATAATGTACGCAGTTAACATGCATTTTACTACCAACACGAACTTTTAAAGCAACAACAAAATTACATCACTGAACGTCACTTCCATTGCATTCTATGTAGTACCCAGTCTCCTTTACCTCCTTACAAGAAAAGCAATGGAAAGCAAACATAGAGAAAGAGACATGACCAGAGATAATTTTACGATGGATTTGTGAGGATAGGGCCGTGTGCCTGATTTGTTTTGCACTCGGCTTAACAAAGGGCTCTTGTCTGGAGTGCAATAATCATACTTGAGGCTGATAAATGAGTACAGTACTCCTTTCTAGAAAGTACTGGTAGGTAGGTAATAAATAATGAAGGTCTCGGATAAGTTAATACAGTTTGGTCGTGGTCAGGGTTTATCACACAGACTACTTACTACAATAATTATGTTCTCTATGGTTTATCATGAAGACGGGTAGCAACGTAATTATGATTGGTAGCAAAAAATTTGCCAAGTGCGAGTCGGACTCTCACACTAAGGTTTCCGTACCATAAAAATAAAAGAAATTGTGAATTTTAAGGTTTTAAATTTTTATAATTTTTATGTTTTTTGTTTGTATCTTGTTCAGTGGTTCTCGTGTGTTTCTATTGTGTTTAAAATGTGGATAACGTCATGGGTTACACATTTGTTATTTTTTTTTATTTTTAAACACTTGTATTGTAACATTTTTGTGTTACTGTTTGTTTTCCCTAGGTAAATAAATAAATAAATCGAAAAAACACGTTGCTTGTATGGGGGAGCTCCTTTTCATTTTTAATTTAATTTTAATTATTTGTTGCTATAGAGGCAATAGATATACACACTCCGTGAAAATTTCAACTGTCTACGGTGGACGTACGACGGACGGACGGGAGGACGGACGGAGACGGATGTTGGCTACCCTTAGGGTGCGGGAACCTAAAATATCACAATTTGGTTAAAATTTATTAAAAATTGAATCTAATAAGCATTTAAAAACCGGCCAAGTGCGAGTCGGACTCGCACACGAAGGGTTCTATACTATAAACCTTAGTTTTTATTATTTGTTGTAATAGCGACAATAGATAAAAATTTCAACTCTCTACCTATTACGGTTCTTGAGATACAGCCAGCTGACAGACAGACGGACGGACGGACGGACAGCGGAGGCTTAGTAATAGGGTTTCGTTGGATACCCTTTGGGTACGGAACCCTAAAAACGCTTTTTGACAACTCCTACTAGGCTTCATTTTCATCTCCAATAGGTCCCCAGTAGCTGTTTCAGAGGCTGATTATGTCCAACAATGAACTATGTAATTCATTGCTGGACATACTTAGACGATATTCTCTGCTAATTCCACGGGCAAACCTTGAATTTAAAATCTCAATAAAATAAAAAATTAATGAGTGATCATAAAAAATATGCATAATGAACAATTAATAATCAGTCATTTAAATTGACAGAACAATAAAACAACTGTTCTGCGATTCAGTTATTAAAAATTCAAAAAGTTTTCCATCATGCATGACTCTGTATGCGTCATATTATTATATGTATATATAATATAATTATATCATCGTAAAGTAAATCGCTAGTTCCACAGGCGCTTCAGTTTTATTATATCTACTAGTTGACACGCGCAACTTCGTCTGCGTCACGATTGTCGTTACTGTTCCGCTCTGTCTTAGCGTGATGATAATATAGCCTATAGCCTTCAGACCAGTAGTTCCTGAGAATAGCGCGTTCAAGCAAACAAACAACCAAACAAACTCTTCAGCTTTATATTATTTATTTAGTAAGTATAATACATTTGAAACATTAGATCGCACCTGTGATCCCCGAAGGATTAGGCAGAGGAGTACTAATTTTTAGGGTTCCGTACCCAAAGGGCAACCAACGGAACCCTATTACTAAGCCTCCGCTGTCCGTCCGTCCATCTGTCAGCGGGCTGTATCTCAAGAACCGTAATAGGTACATATTGTTAGAATTAGAATTAGAATTTATTTTTCCAACGTACTTAAATGTTACATTGTATACCACAACTTAAGACTAAGTATAAATCAAAATAAGTACTTACAATTAGTTTACAAAACATACACTCTCCAGAAGCAGTTCTGGACAGAACTCACTGTCCAGAAGTGTATTTAAGAGTAATAAATAATAAAATATTATTATTATATTATTATTTATTACTCTTAAATACACTTCTGGACACATCTATTGGCCCATCTTAGAGTTTAGGTTTCGATGGCCCCTACCGAAATATGATTGCTAGATTGAACAAAAACTGTTGATGCAGTTTTAAACCTGATACATTTTACCATCTTTTTCGATCGTATTGTTTTAAATTTGAATTCAGAATACCATACGACATGGAGCTACGCCTAACAAGTCGGATATGCGCCTTGTTAAAGGCAATTGATTTTTGAATAAAAAACATGTTTTATCAAATAAAGGTTTAATTTAATAACGCGTGTTGCCTCCATGGGCATCTACCACAGCTCTCATACGATTAGGCATAGAGTTTATCAACCGCTCTATGAAATTTTGAGGGATCATCTCCCATTCCTCTTCTATGGCAGTTTTCAACTCCTGCATCGTCTGGGCAACTGGCTGACGAGCCCTTACACGTCTTTTTAGCTCGTCCCACATGTGCTCAATGGGGTTCATGTCTGGGCTTCTGGCTGGCCAGTCCATAACTGTGATGTTCACATCCCGAAGATATTCCCTGACGATGCCGGCCGCATGGGCTCTTGCATTATCATGCATAAAAAGGAAATTTGGGCCCACATAGTCCGCGTATGGTATCACGTGAGGTTCTAAGCACTCACGAATGTACCTTTCAGCATTTAATGTTGGCAGCCGTGGTCCTGTAACAACCTCAAGTTGAGTTTTGCCGCTCGCGGATATACCGCCCCAGACAGTCCATGAGCCACCGCCATAAGCAACCCTCTCTTCAAAGCAGCATTGTGCGAAACGCTCTCCCGCGGTAGACCTTCTTCCTGCCATCATTGCCATGTAACACAATTTTAGACTCATTAGAAAAGAGTACACGGCTCCAATCTTGCTGTGTCCAATTTAAATGACTGCGAAATGAAGGCGCGCTGTTCGGTGGGCTCGCGTTAGTTTGGGCCCATTAGCTGGCTTGTGTGGTACCATATCGCGTTCTTTTAACCTTCTCCGAACAGTTCGAGCGCTCACAGATACTCCGTGGAAGTCGCGAAGTTGGTTTTGTATCTCAATGGAGGTAAGGTGACGATTTCTCAAGCTGGTCGTCACGATGAATCGATCCTGCCTTTAAGTGTTGTGACCCGAGATCGTGGCCTTCCTTGGCGACGAACAAAGCCGCCAGTCTCTAGGTACCTCCGATAAACATTTCGGACCGCAGATCGACTTAAATTAAGTTGAGCACTCACGTTTCTTTGGCTGTGTCCGGCCTGAATAAGTGCCACAGCTTGGGCGGCGACTTCAGGTGAAGTATCCATAGATTATTGATAGAACTTCACCTTAATGTTAAGAATAAGTAATGTTTGTTGCAAAACCAAAGATATCAATCACTTTTTCAAGAATTAAATCCAAGTAAACCAATAAAACCAAGTTTTCTTAGTATTCGATTGTTTGATATCAACAAACAGGCTCCAAATTGTCTTTTGTTTCTTTAAATTCTGTGTTCGAAATTCAAAAAAAGACTATTGAATGAAATTGTGAATGTGCCAGGTTCAAAACTGCATAAAAACTTTTTGCTCGACCTAATATAAAATTTTAGCTAGGACCAACCGAAACTAAAAATACAAGGTGGGCCAATAGATGTGTCCAGAAGTGTATTATGTAATTATTTCGTCTGCTTAAAAATGCGTTTTGGATTGAACTTACAAACATACAAAAATTATGTTCGAACTATGTTAAAACAAAGTGAACTACTTGGCGGTATACAGATATAAAATCTTTACCATCCGCGCTAGTCAAAGACTGTGTTACGGCAAGGTAAGGATTCTCGTTCCAGAAATGCCAACTGTAAGTTTATTGAAATAAGGACAGTTCTCCACTGTTTATGGTCATAAAGAAATATTTAAAAGATGCGATAACAGCTAATAAGTTTGGCGTAAACAAGTAGTACATGCAAAAATATCAGACCACTTGACTTATAACAAAACAGATGAGTACTAGAATAAAATAATGTAGTCAAATATTGAACGTACTACATTTTGTATATGTATGTATGTTTTTTTATACTTATGTGAACACTTACACAATTAAATATTTTTCACTGATGTATTTAAATATAATATTTTGTTGGATGCTTAAATAATGTGTGCTTGCACTTACATTTGTGTAGTTATGTTTTATAAATATACTAGCTGACCCGGCAAACGTTGTTTTGCCATTTATACTATTAACACAAAAATTTCATATAAATCGGTCAAGCCATTTCGGAGGAGTTCGATAACAAACACTGTGATTTGATATTTTTATACATTAGAAGATTAGAAAAAGATAGCTGTTGCACGCGACTTCGCTTGCGTGTATGTCATATAGTTTGAGTCGCTAGGCAAGATCGCTAAGATAAGATATCATCACATCAGCCAAAAGACCTCTACTGCTGAACATAGCGTCGCCATAGCCCCAAGCGTTGCCACAACGACCGGTTCTGCGCGTCTCGCATCCATCGGCTACCCGCGATCTTCATCGGTCCACCTTGCGTCTTCTGGTTCGCAGTCGTCACTCCTGAACTTTTCGGCCCCATCGACCATCTGTTCTGCGAGCAATATGCCTTGCCCACTGACACTTTATTTTGGCGATGCTTTGGGCTATGTCGGTAACCTTGGTTCTCTACGAATATTATCATTCCTGATTCGATCACGCAAGGAAACTCCAAGCATTGCCCTCTCCATTGCCCTTTGAGTGACTTTAAGCCCTCTGATGAGACCCATTGTGAGCGACCAGCAACCATTGTGGCATAAGATATACGAACAGTCAACTTCTAGTATTGTCCCCCTTAGAATGCAAGGGAAATGCTGTATCACCTCTTCTATTCAAAACCAACCTTAGTAATGTTTCGTAATGAGAAACGTTTTAATTTGAAAAAAGTTGCTAGGGTAGAGCTACATAAAGTTGAAATGGAAAACTCTATCCAGAAGGAAAGACTACCCTTGCAACGGAGAGAGTACAGTTGAGATTCCGTTATCCGCACTTAGACTCCCATTCGCGCCATTGTGCTTAGGAGTCCTGGCAAGGTTTACCAGCGAAGCTACGCATATAGGTTTCGCTGTGTGTTCTCATTTTTCCGAAGATTTTTGCACGTTGGGTAGCAAAGGCCTCATTTCCAGAATGAAGTGGGCTACTGATTTCTCGGTATCGAAGCAACCTCTGTACACTGGGCTGTCTATGGCGACTATCATCATCATCATTTTAGCCAATTGCCGTCCACTGTTAAATGTAAGCTTCCCACAAAGCGCCAACCATCCCGGTCTTGTGCAGTCCACGTCCATCCACTGCCAGCCACCTTTTTTTAAATCATCGATCCATCGTGCCGCAGTGCCTAAGTTGAAAGATTTTTTTTACGGGGAAATGACCCGTTATTATACCTATTATTATTCGGAGGGTATTTCTACTTTTTTTTTTTTTTTTACTATTTATAGGCACGCGTTTGACCACTATCTCACCTGATGGTAAGCGAGGATGTGGTCGAAGATGGAGCACGCTTGCCTAGAAATAACCTATTCACTCTTGATTTAAAGACTCCCAGGTTGTAGCTATCAGGAAACACAGACTCCGGCAGGGAATTCCACTCCTTAGCTGTACGCACTATGAATGTGTTCCCAAAACGTTTTGTGCGTATGGGTGGGATGTCCACCATATACCGGTGGCGCATCGCCGTTCGTCTTGTGGTCCGATGATGGAACGGGCTTGGCGGAATTAAATTATGCAATTCCGTCGCACATTCCCCAAAATGCAACCGGTAAAAAACCGACAGGCTAGCAACTCGTCGTCGATGTTCAAGACTTTGGAGCTTCGACGCGACGAGCCTCTCATTGCCGATGATCCTCTTGGCTCGTTTCTCAATTGACTCAAGGGCATCAAGCTGGTATCTGGCAGATCCATCCCAAAGATGAGAGCAGTATTCCATACACGATCGAACTTGCGCTTGATAGAGTTTGAGCAGCTGTTCCGGCGTGAAGTACCGTCTCACCTTAGCCAGAATCCCCAACTTCTTTGCAGCCACTTGAGCTTTTGCCTCTATGTAAGGGCCAAAATTGAGAGTAGATGTTAATGTAACCCCAAGAAGCTCAAGATGGTCGGTTATCGGCACGGTTTCACCGCGGAAAGATGGAGCTGGGCGGAATTGGCTCCTTTTGGCGGAAAATAGACACGCTTGGGTCTTAGCAGCATTGAACTTGACCAGATTGGCATCGCCCCAATCAGAGACCGCCTGTAGGGACACGTTCAAGCGCTCAACCATTGCCTCCCGGAGAGACCGGATCTGCGACCCACCAGCTCGTGCGTCGGACACGTATCTTTCAGCAACAGTGCTGTCGTCTGCATACCCAAAGGTACCGGGTTTAAGCAGATCATTAATATGCAGCAAGAACAGTGTTGCCGAAAGCACCGACCCCTGACGAACCCCGGCATTAATATCCAGCAGTCCAGACGAGCAGCCATCTATGACCACTCGGATAGACCGATCCCTCAGGAAATCTGCGATCCAATCACACAAACCGGCGGGCAGACCGAAGGAAGGAAGCTTACTAATAAGGCCATCGTGCCAGACCCTGTCGAAGGCCTTCGAGATGTAAAGGGAGACCGCCAGTGCCTCCCCGTGCTTCTCTATGGCCTCACTCCAGATGTGAATGGCATACGCTAGAAGATCCCCAGTTGACCGATTTCGGCGAAACCCGTATTGCCGGTCACTAAGGATATCATTCGCTTCTAGGTACGCCAGGAGCTTATGATTCAGCACGCGTTCCATAGTCTTACAGAGTATGGACGTTACCGAGATGGGTCTATAATTCGACGGGTCAGCTCGACTACCCTTCTTGGGCACGGGCTGCACGTTAGCTTGCTTCCAAGCCTTCGGCACTTTTCCAGTCTCAAACGAAAGGCGAAATAGGCGTGTCAAGATCGGAGACAACTCAGGCGCACAAGTCTTCAGAACAATTGCCGGTATCCCGTCGGGACCACTAGCCTTGTTCACGTCTAGGTTACGCAGTACCCTACGGACGTCCTTCTGATGAATGCGAATGTTCGACATACTCGACTCGCATTCACCAGGAGAGGCGGAGGGCGTCGCGCCACCAGGATCCGGACGTGAAGATTCCGCAAACAAAGAAGCAAACAAGTTCGCTTTCTCCTCAGCGGAGTGGGCCAGCGTCCCGTCGGGTCTCAGCAGTGGTGGTAGTGAGGGGCGGCAGAAGATTCTTCGAATTCATTGTATAGCGCAGTCGTCGGATACCTAAATCCCTTGAAATTAATAACTTTTAGAATACATCGGTGTACCCTTTCTATTTTTATGATAGTACTTTTCTTAGCACCACCCCAAGCAGAGATACTGCAAGCAGAGGTTGTAAATTATTTTTTATACTGAAAGTTACATATTTTGTTAAAAGATTCAAAGTAAGTAGGTTGTGATCAAGCCATTTAATTATCTTCTGAAGTCCTTGCTCGGCTGATGACTTGACGTCGGCCCATGTAGTATGTTGGAATAAGATTACCATATCATCAGCGAAAGTAGTCACCTTAGCGTTAGCTAACCATCAGCTGAGATAGTGGTCAAACGCGTGCCTATCAATAGTAAAAAAAAAAAGCTATTTCAATATTACAAAGATTATTTACATAAATCAGAAACATTGTGGGTCCAAGGACGGATCCCTGAGGAACACCGAAATTAACAGCTTTGTCAGAGCTACAAATATTACCAATTTTTACAGTCTGTGACCTGTTTGTCAGGTAGTCCTGGAAAAGATTAAGTGGTATTCCTCGAATACCTATGGCCTGTAATTTACAAATGAGTAGGGGAATTGAGACAGTATCGAATGTCCTGGCTAAATCTAGAAAGACACCAAGGTATTTTTTCTTGCAGTCAAAAATGCCAGCTACAGTTGTAAACAAGCTCTCAACTGCATCTATGGTCGATTTATTTTTCCTAAATCCAAATAGGTTTTTAGAAAGAATATCATTCCTATCTAGATAATTAATTAGCCGGTTATTTATAATTTTTTCAAGAATTTAGGCAAAAGTAGGCAAAAGTGATATCGGATGATAATTAGTGATACTGTCTCTTTACCCCGATTTGAATATAGGTATAACTAATGAGTCTTTCAGTACATTTGGGAACTTCACGGAAGTAAAACATAAATTGAATATATGTGATAGGGGGGTGTAATGACAAATTTAGAAGTTTTTTTTAACAAACTCAGCGGAAATTCCATCCCGTCCAGTAGACTTCGTATTTTTTAATGACAAAATAGTTCTATGTACCTCTGCTTCATCAGTCTCCCATAACATAAAGGAGTTCAAAGGACTATTTGTAAACTTATTTTTGTGCACAAGATCATTCTCAGTAAGCTGTAACTTTTGTAGAATATCGTTAGACAAATTAGAGCCCATATTAACGATAAAATTATTTATGAAGTCCAAAGATTCTTGCGGTGTTGACTTTAATTTTAATAATTCAATTGAGACTTGCGACTTATTCGATAAATTTAAATTACATACACGTTTTATAACATTCCATGTTATTTTTATGTCATTCCTGTTATTATTTAAATCTGATTTATCGTGATCATTATTTAAATTGTGGAGAATTTTGTTGCAGTGATTTCTATAGCATTTGTAGGTGACTTGCAGATCTCGATCATTTGGTGACTTTAGATATCTTCTATGCAATGCATCCCTAAATCTAATGCAACGCAATAGACCTGGCGTTACCCATGGTTGAAAAGTTTGGCATCTATTGGGCACGGCAGTTGAGTGGCTGCATTTTTGAATGATTTCATATATATATTTTCTATCGCGGCTATAATAAAAATTAAGGTTTATGGTACGGAACCCTTCGTGTCCGACTCGCACTTGGCCGGTTTTTTTTGTGTTCATGTCTCCAGTTATGCTCAAATCGTTTCTGCTAGACACCATTATTATCTTCACGCTATTTAAGTCAACTATTGCAGAAAGTAATCATGTTCAGCGATAAACTATCTCATTGCTGGACATGATCTCGAACGCACTCGCCGCATATGTCCTCGATTCTCGGCTACTGCCTACAGTGACGATCTTTTTTGTTAATTTCTTTGTCATACTTAGAATTTAAGGTCTGAGATATTTATGAGACGATCTAAAAAAAATAGATCGAAAAAATATTTCATATAAATATTTAAAGTAACCTACCATTCACCTTGAGAGAATAATAACATTAAATACGATTTAGTTATCAAAAATACAAAACAATACCAGTATTGTTTTCACAATTTCTCAATTTCAGTATTGTTTTCGCAATTTCATATGGTGTTCCCCATTTGGGTCCAGACCCAAATGGGGAACACTATAAGAAATTGTCCATTGTCCGGGAGTGTCTGTTCGTCATTTAAAGGTCTTTAAGATTAACTTTTTATCCAACCCAACGACAGCAATTTGAAAAACCACGTCAATTTCACTTCTGCTAATCCAATCTAGCGCCTAGAAAAAATACAACTTTATGAACGAAAACATTTATAAAGTTGTAATACTTCTATCATGCATGACTACGTTTGAACTTATTAGTTCTTAGATATCAACGTGACGAAAATCACTACTTCAATTTATCAAGGCGCTTCAGTTTAATATTTTTTTTATTAACTTGCATAACATATACATCACGCTATAATACAGCTCTATATCGACAGCTATGTTGAAATCCTATGTAATAACGAGCGAATATAATTGCCATAATATCATTATTATCTGCCTAGCCTTTTCCCAACTATGTTGGGATCGGCTTCCAATCAAACCAGATTAAGCTGAATACCAGTATTTTACGTGGAACGGCTGCCTACCACACCTCCACAACCCATTAACTGGGTAACACGGTAGTTCTTGGCAAGATTGATGTCAGATTTTCTGGCATCTAACTATCCATAACGACTGCCAAAGATCTACAAATGACAGCCGGGACCAATGGCTTAACGTGCTTTCCGAGGCACGGAGGAAACTCGATATGTTAAGATGGTCACCCATCCATAGACTAACCTTGGCAAGCATTGCTTTACCTTGAAAATCGATTCATGTGACTGTTGTTCTTTTAGTCACGAACTCCTAATTGCTATAATATATCGGGTACAAATTCAACCTCTGACTCCAATCCAGGCTGCAACTGAGGGATTCCTGGTGGCAAAACCTATCACTGTCCTCGCCCTGGGACCTGTAATAATAAATAACTAATTTTATTATTAAAACATACAAAATAAAACAATACTGGACCCAAATGTGAACCATGGGGAACACCACAAATAAATCGTGTATTTTAAAGAACTTTAACATTAACTTTGTATCCAGGACCATTGAATTTAGAATAGGTATGCCAATTTTACTTCTACTAATCCAATCTAGCGCCTAGAAATTAATAATTATCAGCGTTTTCCATCATGCATGACTACGTTTGCGCCTGTTAGTTCTTAGATATCAACGTGACGTAAATCACTACTTCAATTTATCAAGGCGCTTCTGTTTAATGATTTCGGTCTATTAACTTGCATAACATAATATCACGCCATGATTTCCAAAGTGTTAGGCAGAGGAGTACCCTTAAATACACCCCGATTTCGTTAGTCAAGTTCAAATCAGGCTGCAATCGAAAAATTCCAAATGGTAAAACCTATCGCTTGCTTCGACTTTGTAAAAAAACCGCGCAAAACGTTTTGGCTAGCTTAGCTTAGCTTAGCTTGGCATAGCTTCCATGTTTTTGACTGACCGACCCTGATGTTTCAAAAGTGCCTGTAAATGGTTTATTTTAAATAAAATGCTTTTGAATTTGAATGTTGAATTTGATAGTGGCCAAACGCGTGTCTATAAATAGTAAAAAAATATACTTAATACAGGGTTATTTGTAGGACACCAACAACCTCACGGGCAGTGAAAGTACACATGATTATATACAACTTTTACTTTGAGTCCAACCTTGAAAACTCGAAAAAAAATACCAGATGTTTCATACAAAACGCAAAATTTAGCCAATGAAAATGTATGAAACACTGTAACTGACCTGGGGGACTAAAAAAGGCCAATTCAGCAGAATAATATTAATCACGCAACAATCTGTCAAATTTAACCTGTATTAGTTACTTATATAGAAGTATGCGAATTTTTGTGTGCAAAGTAATGTCCATAAAATTGACTGTCCTCGCAGTCAAATAGCACCTCTCTGAGCACCGCAGAGAAGAACAGTTCTAGGCGCAAATTCTTCATTCGCTACTTCTGCAAGGTCATTAATAGCTATATTTATGAACCGACTTACACTTTGACAAATTGGGCAAATTAAAAGTAGTTTTCATAAAAATCTCCATTAATGACCTTTCATTACCCCTGAAAGGAAATGTGTTCAAACATAGAATTTAGATAATATTTTGTCATAAGCCATTCGTTAAAATCTCTTGTAACTAAATGTAACTTAAAACTAGATTAGTTTAATTTACATTTTACATATTTTTTTTGTACAACTTCCATATGCATGCGGTGTTTACCTATAAGTGACTGATGCACTGATCATCATCATCTGCCTAGCCTTTTCCCAACTATATTGGGGTCGGCTTCCAGTCAAGCCGGATTTGGATGACGAATGATACCAGTATTTTACGAGGAGCGGCTGCCTACCAGACCTCCACAACCCATTAACTTGGTAACACGGTACTATATGGCAAGACTGGAGTCAGATTTACTGGCTTCTGACTATCCGTAACGACTGCCAAAGATCTACAAATGACAGCCGGGACCAACGGCTTAACGTGCTTTCCGAGGCATGGAGGAAACTCGGTATGTTAAGATGGCCACCCATCCACAGACCAACCTTAGCAAGCGTTGCTTAACTTTGAAGATCGACCAGTGCGGCTGTTATTATCTAGCCACGAGCTCCTCGAGAGTAAAAACGACTAACTATAATTATGCCAAATGAAAAATCTACTAAGATTTGCTAACAAAAAACTGTTGCACTGATGTATAATAATATTGCATGATACATTCAGTCAAAAAAGTATCGGGAATGGATGATTTGTTCATGGTTCCAAATTCAAATTTTTGTTTTTTTGTAGTTGTTAGATTGGCACAACTGTTTTCCATTTTGGCGCGGAGTTTGAGTTGCATCTGTTATTTATATTAAATACAGTGCTGGTTTTAGTAATATCATATATAGTGTGTATTACGAATTTCATAATGGACAAAAATATCGAACAAAGAGTTTGTCTTAAATTTTGCATCGCCAATGGAATTTCGTGTTCGGAGTCACTGAAAATGTTACAGAAGGCTTACGGTGAATCGACTTTATCAAAAACTCGTGCTTATGAGTGGTTCAAAGCGTTCAAAAGCGGTCGAGATGTGATGGAAGATTTGCCTCGCTCTGGTAGGCCGTCAACGTCTGCAACTGAAGTTAACATCGCAAAAGTGAAGGAAATAGTGACTGAAAATCCCCATTCAACTCTGAGAGAGATAGCCGCCGAACTTTCTGTATCTCACGAGTCGATCCGTACTAATCATTTGGGTATGAAACATGTTGCTGCTCGGCTAGTCCCAAAAGATCTGAATTTTCTCCAAAAACTCAATCGCATGAAAGTCGCTGAGGACATGCTAGAACGAGTCAGTTCGGACCCAACATTCATGAAACGCATTGTTACTGGTGACGAGACGTGGGTTTACGAGTTTGACATGCAAACTAGTCAACAAGCTTCGGAGTGGCGCCTTCCAACTGAACTGAAACCGAAAAAACCACGCCAAAGTCGATCAAAAGTCAAAGTCATGTTGACTGTTTTCTTTGACTATCGCGGTGTTGTGCACTCTGAATTGTTACCGGAAGGTCTAACGGTAAATAAAGAATATTATTTGAGCGTTATGCGGCGTTTAAGAGAGAAAATTCGACGAAAAAGGCCAGATTTGTGGAAAGAAAATTCTTGGATTTTGCACCACGACAATGCGCCTTCGCACAAGGCTATCATTGTGAACGAATTTTTAACCAAACACTCAACAAATACCATCCAGCAACCACCATATTCACCAGATATGGCTCCTGCTGACTTTTTTCTTTTTCCTAAACTCAAATTACCACTTCGTGGCACCCGTTTTCAATCGATAGAAGACATAAAGGAGAATTCGCGGCGAGAACTGAACTCAATTCCGGAAGCAGCGTTTAAAAAATGTTTTGATGAATGGATTATTCGTTGGCGTAATTGTATCGTTTCTAAAGGAGCATACTTTGAAGGTGATAAAATAAATTTGGATGAATAACAGACATTTTGTGTATTATTGATCTTTTCCCGGTACTTTCTTGACAGAGTAGTATTAACATAAAACCACAATTGTTGGTGAACCAATACATAAATAAAAAAATAAAAAAGACGGTGGTCGTGTCCGGTAGGCAAGTGCAGGATAGTTGATATATGCAGACTGCTGTATACTCGTATGTTCAAATCGCACGGTAAACTCTGCTACCGCGATGCAGAATTTCGTTCACTAGTTCTTCGCTGGTAGGAAAGATGGTGCGGCGGCATATCTTTTGTTGCGATACTTTTGCTTCGTAAGATTTTCTTTTGGCGGCATTGATGCAGCTACACTTATTTGCATTAACTGTTTCTTGAAAATCAACCCAGAGATTCAATTCCATCAAAAATAAATGTGAAAAATGGAGCCAAAAGTTCAATTTTAATAATATCCATGATGATAGATTTTAGCGAAAAAAGTATTGAGATCTAAATGGGCGCCAAGTTCTGTAGAAAATCCTGAAATAAGATAAACTAGGTCTCAAGCTCAAATTAAGACTAACGCTAAGATCGCTAAGTACATAAGATGCCTTCGACTAGGTATGGAACGACGATCGCAACAGACTGGATGGGAGTAGCAGATATCGGGCTCATCAAATTGCGTTCGGTTGGAGAGTGTCCAGCAGTTGACAACTACAGATTAATTTACAAAAAGTAAAAAATAGACATAAGTACTTAATGAGCTCACGTCTCTTGAATCAAAAATAAAATAATGTTTTCGTAATCTATCACTCAATATACGAATACTTATTAATTTACGCTACTGTCGAAATCGAAAATATTTATCAATTTCATTAACGTAACCAATTTCATAGAAAAATACTAAGACAATACAGAAGATCCGGTATGACACATGAACATTATTTCCGTAAAGGAAGTTATGCTGAAAAATACTGAAAATATGAGTCACCACGCCCAGTAGGCGAACGGTGAATAAGTTCGGTAAATAGCGAGAAAACAAACGTTATCTGTTGATAAAACAGGTACCTATATATGATTACTTAGTTACGTACCTGCGTCGATCATCGATTACTGAATGCTTTGATAATGATGTAGAAATTTGTTCAAACTGAAAGTTAATTTCATGTAACAACCACTCCTAATAGGGGCTGTCGTGGTAGGTACCCATTCATGTAACGCGGTTTTGTAAGTCAGCTAGGCTATCGCTCCGCGTAAAATAGCCCTTCAGCTGCATCCGTTTTTAGTGGAGGGGAACTCCAACATTGGTTGGAGAAGACTAAAGGCAGATTTCGAAATGGATGTCAGCGCAACTGATGAAAACACCAAATTATCTACTATTTTCTACGGACGGCTTTGCAGTTGCTTTGCCCGGCTAGAGCACAAGCTAAAATAGATCATCACTTGCCTAGCCTTTTCCCAACTATATGGGGGTCGGCTTCCAGTCAAACTGGTTTCAGCTGAACACCAGTATTTTACCTTGAGTAATTGCATACCAGAAGTGGAGGCACTTCCACACCAACTAACAGGGCAATATGGTGCTTCTTGGCAAGACTGATAACAGATTTTCTGGCTTCTAACACTCCGTAACGGCTATCAAAGATCTACAAATGACATCCAGGACCAACGGCTTAACGTGCTTTCAGAGGTACGGAGGAATCTCGATATTTTAAGATGGTCACCCATCCACAGACCAACCTCGGCAAACGTTGCTTAACCTTGTAGATCGACCCGAGCGGCTGTTATTATTTCGCCACTACTTTAGCTTTATGGCGCAAACCAGAGTTTTTGTGTTCCGGTTTGAGTTCGGTTATGGAAATATCCTCTTTGAAAATGTGATTGTGAGAACACTGTAGACTTCATAGAAAATTTTGTTATGTTATCACTTGGTAAGTTTGTACTATGCTGACTGGTCTACACTCTCTCTTCTCATGCCTGTTAATGTACAGATTAACCGTGAAATTTAGCGCCGGTTCTACTCCATAGGAAACTATTTCGATCTAGCTAAGTACTAACGTTTTAATGTGTGTTTTACGGACACACCTTTTCTTAAGGATGGGAAATCATCAAATGACTCCTTCCGGTCAGGGCGGAGCGAATTGGAGTGTCAGACTCATATGGAGGAAAATAGTAATAAGGAGGAATAGGGAGGAGCTCGTGGCTGAGGAGCTCGTGACTAATATAATAACAGCCGCATGGATCGATTTTCAAGGTAAAGCAATAATAATAATAATAATAAATTTATTTCAGACTTTGTCCATAACGTTTGTTAGTAACAATATTCTTAGCCTAGTGTTAGTAAGTACAAATAGTTAGGCGCTTACTCTCGCGTGTAGGCCTATCCAATGCGCCATCAGTACCGAGTCCCACCGGCCGGCGCACGCGGCCAGGATGGCGCTGGGGCTGCCGCGCACCCGCGCCATCGTCGACGCACATCGCTTACGCATAATCGCGTGGAAGCCGTCCACGCGCGCCTCCGCGAACATGGTACTCGCGCTACATTACCGCGGCAGCCCCATCAACATCCTGAACGCATTATTATATTGGACACGCAGGGCGTCGTATGTTCTCTGCGTGTATTTAGTCCACAAACTGCACGTGTAGAAGGTCTGGCAGAATGCCCTAAATAGTGTGACCTTCACTTGATTAGTACAACGTGCAAATCTGCGAGCCAACATATTGCAGCGAACAGACAACACCCTACGCTCCCTCTCTATATCCATGTTATCTTTAAGGTCTTCGGAGACCCAGTGTCCCAGGTACTTGAAGTGAGTGACTCGGTTTAATGGTGAACCATAGAGTGAGACGGGAGGTATCTAAGAGTAATCTTTTTTAGGTGCTCTAAAAACCATAACTTCACTTTTCTTCACATTGTACCTGAGCCCATGGGCCTCCGCGTACCTTTCACATATACGAAGTAGCTTGCGCAACGCACCAATTGAAGAGCTGAGCAGCACCATGTCATCCGCGTAGCTAATATTATTCACGCAAATTCCGTCTATATGACATCCAATTCCAGTGCTGCTCAGCTCCTCTATCAGGCGGTCCATATACAAATTAAACAGTTTCGGTGAGGTCAACCCGCCCTGTCTTACCCCACACTCCAACCCGTACATGTCTGATTTACTATCCGCCCACCTTACAGTATTTTGCTGATTATTATACCAGTACTCAAATATAGATATAATCTCAGGGGGCAGACTAGTGTCTTGACGCATTTTTGTCCACAGCAGATTGTATGACACCATATCGAATGCCCGGGAGAGGTCCAGGAAACACGCGTATACTGGCGTCTTACGCGCGGTGTAGTAATGCACAGTCTGCTTGCGGCACAGGATTGCACTTCCCGTTGATAGGCCAGCCCGATCCCAAACTGACCGTCGTGCAGTTTTATATTTTTTGCTAAGTGGTCGTCAAGCAAACTGTCCATTACCTTGGCTATAACCGTGGCTAAGGAGATAGGCCTATAGTTAGACCTATCCGAGACATCACCGGTCTTATTTTTTACAATGGGGACAACAATAGTGTACATGAGATCGTCCGGCAAGTAGGAGTGGCTAACACACAGATTAAAGAGCAAAGCTAGGACCATAGGCAAGTGTACCCCAGCATACCGCAGGTGCTCAATGCTGAGGCTATCATGTCCTGGAGACTTTCCTCTTTTCATTGATTTGATAACCAAAGCTACATCCTCTGCAGTGAACCTAACTGAGGCATGCCTAGGTGCAGCTCCATCACCAGACACCGACAGCAGCTCAGACGGAGCAGGCTTCATAAACGGCTCAACCCTAAAATGCTGCTGAAATAATTTCGCGATGTCACCTAGCTCGTGCACAACATCGACACTCACGGGTCGGCTCGGCTTCAAATTCAACTTATTTGTTGATTTTGGCAATGCTTGCCAAGGTTAGCCTGTGGATGGGTGACCATCTTAACATATCGAGTTTCCTCCGTGCCTCGGAAAGCACGTTAAGCCGTTGGTCCCGGCTGTCATTTGTAGATCTTTGGCAGTCGTTACGGATAGTCAGAAGCCAGTAAATCTGACTCCAGTCTTGCCATGAAGTACCGTGTTACCCAGTTAATGGGTTGTGGAGGTCTGGTAGGCAGCTGCTTCTCGTAAAATACTGGTATTCAGCTAAATCCGGCTTGACTGGAAGCCGACCGCAATATAGTTGGGAAAAGGCTAAGCTATGATGATGTGTCATAGTAATAAATAATAAATTGATCTTAAGAGTATAAGAGTCCGTTTTTCCTGATAGCTACAACCTGGGAGTCTTATGTCAAGGTGAACAGGTTACTTCTAGGCAAGCGTGCTCCATGTTCGACCACATCATCGCTTACCATGAGGTGAGATAGTGGTCAAACGCGTACCTATCAAAAGTAAAATAAGATGCACCTACTTACTATTTTGATATAATATTTGTTTAAGTGCGATTAAACTACACGTGCTGACCATTAAAATGACTTTATCTAAAAGAAGGCTGGTATTCACTAATTAGTCGTATCAAAAAAACTTCAAAACAATATGTTTTTTTATATTTACATAATAGTCGTACATATTACCCTGGGACTGAGGTCTTAGGTCATTGATAAGACCTAACATAAACAAAATAGATCTCTGCAAGTCTTTATATTAGGTAATGGTGTGTGCGCGATCACTCGTGTGAAAGAAATTTGTTTCTTTCTGTTTTCATTTTTTTGTTCCCCGAAAAGTCGTTATTCTACCCCTTTTAAATAAACCTAGCTAACTAGTTTAGTTTGATTCAATGTTAACCCATAATTCGTCAAGTTATAAAAAAGTTAAAATATAAAGCTTCAAAATTGATCAAACTACTTTAATTTGCTTCAAATTATCACCATTACACCAAAACCCTACATACGAGGGCTACGATTAGGACAAAGAATTTGGCACACCTAACGTTCCTATTTGCTATCTTATCATATCTCTTAAAGATAATACCATATCATCGGGCACACAATGTTCCAGCACTCTAGTCGACCAGCACAATAGCGAGCCACCTGTTGTCGTCAAAATTGATAAAAAAGAAATAATGTGATGAACATTTAGAAAGTGTTAAAATGGGTGTTAAAGTTCTAGCTTTAATAGCACTCTTAGTTATTAGTGTTTATGGACAAGAAAACAACATCACAAATGATGTTGTTGAGGACAATATCATAAGTGATGACACGACATTTTTAGAAACGTCTACAGAAAAAGTTGAAATTAAGGAAGATGAGATTGAAGAAGTGAATCCTGTGGAGATTTTAAGTGCTACGGATGGATTGCAAGTAAGAAGTGGGAAGTACCAGCTAAGTGATGGGCTTATTGGAGAAGAACCGCTAGCATTAGACGCTGTTGATTTCAACAATAATGAGGTTATTCAGAGTGAAAAGCAGCTGCTGTCTCCAGGCACCACTCAAATCACTAATAATGAATACGGTAAGTCATTTAATTGATATAATTAAGATATTAATGAAAATATAGAGACTTGAAATATTAAAGATAAAGTAAAAAAATAAAATAAAACAAAGCTAGGTTCGGTATCAAAGGTTGTAAAGCAACTAAAATCCAAGATAATCATGACCTCGCTATGTCTACTGATACTAAATCAATGGTATAGTACGTTGGTGTGTTTGCTCAAACGTTGGCCCACATAGTTTTTGTAGATGACACACAAGAGACGAATGACAAACATTGCCAAATGTTTGACAATGTTTAAGAGATGAGATAAGAGATTTTGAATTAGGTCCGTAAATAAAACCTTGTTGTTCTCAAATGAATAATCATCTAAAGAATCTTTATTCTTCACATGTACCAGGAAATTAAGGCTTTGCTAAATGTTTATGACCTGTAATCTCCTAGATGTTGTATAGTTTTAACAATGATTCACATGACACAAAATGAGTAACCGTTAATCATTATGTACATAAATCTTGAATGACGTCATTCCATTCAGTATATAATGATACAAACGCTGTGCAACTAGATAATTAAGGATACAATGACCTACCCTGATCCCATTCAACATCTTACAAACTCAATCTAGTACTTATGTAGCCATCTGTGCCTCTTTGATGAATCTTATAACATGAATGAAGAAATAACTAATTATAAAACAAATACTAAAACCTACTTTAAAAAGAATATTAAGGTACATTACTCATTTAATACAATCGAATAAATGATGTGCTAATCTATGATAAGGGCCGCACCTTACATGACATTACTTTACAAAATAAAGAAATGCAGCAGTTTTGCGAAAAGTTTAATGCACAGACTGCTTTTGAAATCTGACGGGTTATACCAATTAAGTACAAAACTACAGATAAGGGCTACGCACTTTATCAGGAGATAAAAAAGCCGGTCAAGTGCGGTTCGTGTTTGCGCTAGGGCCCCGTATTATACCGTCTGAAGTACCTTTCGTTAGAATGAATGAATAATCGTAATATTCAGAATTTTATAACGTGAATAAGGCTCGTGCAAAAGCAAAACAATATAATGTTATGTTACATGTGTCACGCTAAAAACTTCATATTCACAATCCCTTAATAGCCAGTGCTAATGCACATCACATAACCAAACATGCACTTTGAAAATTATTCACACATCTGCATTTATTCCAAACTTAATCAAGAATGTAAGGTACAGAGGGTCAGAAGGGTAACATTATTTGGTGATCTTGCCAGCCACTGAGTAAAAAAACCGGTCATAAGCCTGTAGGAGTATCCGTTTAGAGGGGGCTAAATGGTCTCGGATTTCGAGTAGGTTAGGTAAGACTTTGTTAATATTCATCTAGATAAATCACGATTGATTTCAAATTCAGGGCCCCTTCAGGGTCTGCTATTTTTATAAATTCGTCATTCCAACACGATCCCATTGTCATTGTGCTAAAAGTTCGTAATCTGTTAATTCATAATGGTCGATCACTGGTCGGTCAATGGTCTCGTAATAGAATCGTGGTAGAAAGACATTTTCGTATTGCCATTATTATATAACTCGTTTGTAGAAATGGTTTCCGAAAAACTACTACTAAATTCGAACATTAAGTTATACCAGATTTCTTTTATATATATTTTTTTTTACATTATAATTACGCTTTTATATTAGTAGATTACTAAACTTGTCAAAATCAACAATTATGAAATCAATGATAGACCTTTCTGACACTATTTTGTTGAAGGATGACCAAAAAAAATTTCTCCGAATTTTTCACTTAAGCCTTAGTTCAAAAGAATCAATATTTTTTGAGAACCGAAACCTGTTAATGAAATTTTGTTATGATCAAACAAATCAATTCAATGATTGAACTCTAAAATATTACTCTCAACACTCAGAGCTACATAATATTCCACATCATCTTATATTATTCCGAGATAGTTTCGTAATCTACAACTTGGTAGAATTAAAATGATTTCATCGCCGTGTTGGAAGTGGATTACATTTGTGGGTCAAATGTAGCGTGCACTGAAACGGGTACAAAGTGGTAGTAAACTACTTATTTTGTTTTAAATGCTGTTACTTGTGCCTTTTCAAACCTTAAACATTAGTCTCATGCAAAGCGTATTACAATGTTTAATCCCAATTTATTTGAGGTCTGCACAACATTATCGTCTTTTCGGTACTTTTCCACCAGTCCTCCTATCCTACCACCAGTTATTCTATTCTCCACCATCCAGTCTATGACTAATCTCTACATTTATCCCCAAAACTTACTTCGCCACCTTTTTCTTATTCCTTCGCATCACATGGGAACAAAAAGAACTCTTACGTAAACGGATAAAATTTCTTTCCGAAATTTCATTATCGTTTCAATTTCTATTACTATTGAAATTAGCTCAGACTTTACTCTTTGAATGATGATGATCATTCTGTCTGAATATTGCCTCAAAGACTGATAATGGTTGGGATCTTAGGTGTTCTGATCTTAGGTGTTGGGCTCACATTTGATTAAGATTGATACAATTTCATCTTTCAATTACATCCATGCCAACCTCATCATTTATATTATTTAGGATGGTCGCAATACGTCTTCCACACTTCTTTAGAAGGTAGTCATCATTTTAGTTGTCGCCCTATTTTCTAGCTATCAACAATTGAAATGCTTACATAAAACTCATAAATTACATGTCATGAAGGGAATTCCAACCATTTCATAATCCAAACCGCAGTTAAGTTTCTTCTATAGCTAACTCTTGTTCTTGTTTGATTAGGTTCAATTATATTTATTTGGATTATCTACGCGTGCCTTTTTTGACAATAATTTATCAGTTACTTTAGATACCTACACGTTTTTTTTATTTGGCATAGTGGCACCACGCCCATACTTATTAATATTAGTATTTGGTACCTAAATTTCTTTCTTATGGATTTTTTGAATACGTAAAATCCTTACCTCTTTCATCGTGGTCATATCCATAGCATAGTCCAAAGCGCTTTCGCGATTACTACTTTTATAATGATGGGTTTTAACTTTATTTGGATGGAAGCAATGTAATGATAATTATAGTTATAATTATCATTAAATTGGTTGGTAGGGTAGTGACCCTATACTATACATATCTATAACTTGCTTGCTTGTGTTTCGTTCGTACAACATGTGAGTGTTGGAGCACGCTTGCCTAGAAGTAACCGATTTACTCTTCACATTATATACTCGCAGGTTGTAGCTACGATGATTTTTAGGACAAAGGTGTTTTCAAACTTTGGTATAGTTAGCATCATATATATTGCTATTCTAAATTTATAAAATTGAAGATATTCGAAACCATGGAATAAAAATAGAGGCTTATCTATATCTAACAAGGTAGATACTCACTTTGATAGCTATTCGTGCTAATTGTAATGACTCAGTCTGAATGAATGACAAACTAGATGTGTTTGCTAATGAAACTAAGCAATTCAGTCACAAAGTAGTTATTTCCGGCTGCACACTCAACTGCATTGTAAAACAGTTACGTATATTATGATATTGCATCTATCAAAACATAAAATGTATACTTATTCAGGTATAGAAAAGAGTCTATTGTAGAAGAAGGATTCTTTATACCTGTAACATTCCAACCAATTCGTATTCACGGTAATTACTTATATTTGAACTTTAGTCACACCTCGACTTATGTTAAATTAACTATTTGAATAAAATCCGTTTCCGTAGGTACGGTTTCTGAAACAAAATGTTCCTCAAACAGAGCTTAATAAACTGGCAACCCTACTAGGGGTAGCATTACTGACTGGGATATTATAATCTGAAGCAGTGATTGAAAAATCATGTATTGTATCATTACGGTTCACAACAATATGATTAGAGTAGTAATTTCGAGATTATGTAGAATACAAACAATTGATGCATAAAACTAAAACTGTTTACAGAAAGTGGTGAAACAAAGAGGCGTTGCAAGGTGCTAAAATGACATCAGCTTATATACTAGGAATCGTTTGTCCGATATAAACTGATAGCTTATCATTATCGGGGCCTAGTGTCGATACCGATCCACAAACACTTGCTTCAACGTTCCACAAATTATAAATCGATAAATCATTTTTGTTTGAATGAAGAAATTGAATTGTTTGATGTAGAAGATGGTCGATATGACATTAAAACCGTCGTTGATGAAACTGAAAACTTCGATGCTGTTAAACCATCTTTTGAAAATGTACAAGATTTAAACTTCGATGCTATTAAACCATCTTTTGAAATTGTACAAGATTTAAACTTCGATGCTGTTAAACCATCTTTTGAAATTGTACAAGATTTAAACTTCGATGCTATTCAACCTTCTTTTGAAATTGTACAAGATATAAGATAAATCATCATCGCTTTGTTTTGAATTTTTATGGATAAGGACATCCAAATAACTATAACTGGATGCATCATTTTTTCAGATTAATTTAGAGTATAATTTAGCTTGTTAAAAACTATGTACCTACCCTATGTCTCAGCAATTAGACTGCCGAACATAAACATCACAAATGTCGCCCACACAACGAGCAGTCATGATCTTCCAATACCCAACTGATCCCGCAACCTGACTTTTTCACTGGTCCTCCTCGAGTTTACAGAAAGAAAGCTGTAGTCAAAATCTAAACCATTATCTTCCAGCCCACATCGACGGCCGCGTCCTCCCCGACACGAGCTACCAGAACAATGGACAGCCCTACGTCATCACCACCGCCAGGCTCGCCCAGATCAGAGGCAACTTCATGTACTGGTTCTACGACCAGGGTGGCAATGAGGGCATCGGAGACTACCAGAGGGACATTCATACGTCCACTCCCCAGATCCACAAGAACTTCAACTTTCAGTTACCGTTCTTTGGATTTAGGTTTAATTATACCAGGGTGAGCAGTCTTGAATTATAATTAATATACTGTATTAACTTCCAGGATAATTTCTTATTACCAATCTTCAAGAAAATATCGCCAACATGGATTTTTTCTGCTGTAGATGCCAAAGTATTCAGCGCAGTTAGAATCCTACAAATTAAAAACCGACTGATAACTCAGTTACTAATCTAATAAGATCTAATTATTAAGATTCCGAACAAAAAACTGAACCCTTATAGGATCACACAGGTGTCTGTCTGTCCGTGTGTCACAGCAAGTTTTCTCCAGATCCACTGGACCGATTCTGTTGAAATTTGGTACACATATGGTGTATGATCTTTTGCTAGACCCTACATTACCTTTAGATGGGAGATGAATGGAATAAAAGAAGGTAAGTACTAGAACACTACTGTATTGTCCCAAAAGTACTTATAGGTAAAATGAGCTTAATGGACTGATGGTGTGGCAAATGAAGTGAGTGACGCGGCCCTTGTTGTCTGTAACGAGAACGCCTGGCTGACTTGATAGCCTAACGCGAACTGAACTGTATTATGAGTTAAATCGAAATGTATGTGCGGCGTAAACTGCTGAATTGCATAATGTGCGGTTGCACCGTACATATGGATTATTGTGACCCAAACACGGACGTGTTACGTAAATTATTTTTTTTTTGTTAGGGGGTCACTTTTGGGGGTCAAACTAGAAAAACAATATCATGTGATATATCAAATAAAAGGGCTTACTGTAGGGGTTTTCATAATTTTAAAATAAATGGTTTTAAAGTTATTCAAGAAATTAGGCGAAAACTTACCATTACCCTTATCTCAGAAACTACTGAGCCTAAAATTTTGAAACAATAAATGGGGATAATAGATCTGTAGAGTCTTATAGTGTATAAATAACAAAAATACGTTCGGAACCCTTTGCACGCGAGCCCGACTCAGCTCGCAGCTTTTTTTTATTTCTATTTTCACTTGCTCCACGAAAAAATAAAAATGTAACAAAAATCTTGAGCGAGCAACTGTTTCATTTTTCAGTAGCGAAAAGGTTTGATTTATTGTTGCAACTTCCTGTTAAACCTGCATCGTATTAATGTTTAATTTAATCTTTCTGTCCCCAGTTGTCAATGAACGGCTACATCTACTTCAGCGACCCTCCAGACCATTACACCTACCCTCTCTCCTTCCCTGTGAGGGACTGGCCGGATGTCAACGACCCCTCCTTCATCGGTATCTTCTTCAGCAAGTGTCGTATCGGTAGTCAGCGTCAGGAGGACCCTGATCAGAGGAGGCCTGGAGTTTACTTTAGGATGGACAGGGATTTACAGGTAAGACCACATATAAAAAGTTGGTTCATTTCAAACAAAAAGTTATGCGTGTTTATATAAAAACAGGCTAGCGTATATTAAAGCAGCATCTTTGAGAGTCGTATTGCATTTCAGATAAAAAGTTAGGAACAATCTTAAGCTGCTGAGTGCGCAACTCTTCGTAAGGTTTTAGTGCACTTTCACCATCTTGTAAATATGTCTCCATTATAGCTTTTAATTAGTTCAGAATTCCAGAAGTGTAAGCTACATTCCAGTAAATGCGTGTTTGATCAATATCATAATTTTCCTATTATATCAACTTCCTCAGTATTTTCCACCCATTCACATCTTTATCTTTAACATGTACCTCTTTTGCTTTCTTCCAGACCCGCACAGACCAACTCGGAGTTGAGATGAGGGAGCGTGTGACCTGGGACATCCGTCAGGGTGTCATTGGTTCCGAAACGTTCTTCCCAAAGCATGCTATCACCATCACTTGGAAGAACATGTCCTTCGCTGGAGGAATTGACAACTCACTGTTCATGGTGAGTTTTAAAAAGTTGACGATCAGTTGGAAATGTTAACCTCTTGCGCGTCTTTTGCCCACCCATTCGTCCATAAGAAAGAGCGCGTACGCGCAACCTGCGTGGGGGGGGGTTAACGACAGGATAAAGGAAAAGTATTCTAGCACGTTTGCAGGCACCGTGTCTTCAGTCTTTTTTAGAGTATTATTGTTGAAATTCAGAACTACTTATACTTTTTACAAAACATTTCAGATTTATATCTCCTACTATCTCATTTCTTTTTCTAGATACACTAATCATTACAAATATTTCAGACGAACACTTTCCAAATGGTGTTGGCAACTGACGAAGTGTTCACATACGCAATCTTCAACTATTTGGAGATCAACTGGAGCTCGCACACTGAAGCTGGTGGTGATACCACCACTGGAGAAGGTGGTGTACCGGCTTACGTAAGTAACTGTCCTAATTCCTTTTAGGCAATAGTACACGTTACAGTAAAAAACCTTGCCTTATGCAAGTACTGCTTGCATCGGAGCTGAGTTTTGGGTTGAAGGACATGGGTGATGCCGGTGTAATTGCAGGCACGTCGGATGTTTTAACTTTGTCTTTGGGATATAGGAACTACAATGCATCTGGGACTGGTAATAGAGTTAAGTGGCAGTAATGATCAATCAGCTCTTGAAAAAAAAAAAACAAAAAATATACTCGGCAATCGAAACGAAATTAAAATAAAAACGACTACACTCCACCAAAAATGAATTCCCACCTTATGATTCTCTTACAGATTGGCTTCAACGCTGGTAACGGAACCCAAAGCTACGAATACAAGCCGTACTCGCAGGCGTCAGTACTTCGAGATCTAACAGGCAGAGGATGGGCCAACGGCTTCCCCGGACGACATATATTCAGGATAGATGAGAAAATACTCATGGGGACTTGTAACAAGGATATCGGTAAGTTTCTAACTGTTCTTATCGGAGTCTTTGTATATAGTTACTAAATAAATAAATAAATTGGAAAGACCGTGATTTTTATCCAGATATCAGTAAAAGAGGCATGCGTTAAAACATCAAATACCGTTATTTTCAAATCCGATCCGACAAACAATTTTAACAGCCACGTATAGTTTTCTTAGTTTGTCCTTGATTTATTTTATGTAGCATAAAAATACATCCCGATGTTTGATGAAATCATGGAAATCAAAAATCTCTATTTCAAAGGTTTCCCCTAAAACTAAACCATCCTTTTCTAACTGCCAGACGGAGCAAACCTCCCCCTTATGTTCGCTCCTGAAAGCGGTAACATGTTGGGAGGTACCATCGTGAACATCACCGGTCCTTGCTTCAACCCTGACGATCGGATCACCTGTCGCTTCGACACAGAGTCTGTCATAGGAGCTGTGGTTGATGTCAACAGGGCTATCTGTGTGCAGCCCAGGTTCTGGCATAACGGGTACGCGAGGTTCGAGATCGCGATCAACAATGAGCCTTATAAGTGGAAGGGAAAGTACTTTGTTGGTAAGTGAAGGGATTTTTGTTTGTTGAGATAGAATATTTGTTGAGATAGAAATCACTGCTAACTGCAAAAGAAATAAACTGTAATAGTGAACACTGATATACCCTTCTTTATTCTGATTTATTAAACTCCCATATTCTAATATTACAAATTAATGATCTATTGGAAGAAACATTCTGCTTGATTCAAGAGTTTTAGATAAGATAACTTTGACACGTCCGCGTTTCTACAAGTCAGTTAATCTCATTTCTAACAATCACCCGACTTCTCCAGAAACGCCTGCAACAGCAACAGAGAAGATCTTCTTCACGGACAATTCAGTTCACGAGAGGTATCCACCAGAGATCAGAATAACTTGGGACCGTTTCAACTTGACCACCAATCTCAACGTCCAACTTCAGATCAGCTTATGGGGATACAAAGAAATTACCATCAGACCACAACTCGAATACATCGACATGATTGAAGTAGGAGTGGCTAATACAGGAGAATATGTCATCAATCCACAAAACTTTAGGAACAGGGATAACTTCTTGCACAATGACATGCAATTCGGTTTCCTGCAGATCAATCTTACTACACCTGAAGTGTTTAAAAACGTTCCGATATCTCCGTAAGTATTTTTATAAATCTATTATATCGGCATTACCAATAAAAACTTGGATATTTTGTAAATATGAAAAAAACTGTGTTTTGGATGACATTATTGTCAGTTTACTTTTGAAGTCTATCTAGACGACTTTTTGTTCCCTACATCAGGTAATTATCTTTTTCCTTTACAGCGTTCTATGGAGTCGTCCCATCCCCTTGGGCTGGTACTTCGCCCCACAATGGGAAAGGATCCACGGTCAACGTTGGCCTAACGCCCTCTGCAACAACTGGCTTCGAACGGATCGTTTCCTGAAGAACTTTGCGTCTCAAGTGTGGGTGTGCCCTTGCACGTTGGAACATGCGTTGCTGGATAAGGGCAGGTTCATGCCAGACGTCGCTTGTGACAAAGATACGAACCCTACCTGTAGGTACCACTGGGGCAGTGTGCATTGTGTCAGGAGTGGAGCGCCCAGGTAATTTCTCATCTTATTTTATTTTGTCGTCCATTATATTGCCATTTTTTGAGGGTGTTATGAAGCATTTTGAAACTTAGACCCCTGTTTGGGATTGTCACTCACATGGATCAAAGATTATATTTCAATGAAGTTGGGTGCAATAGCTGGGCCGGCAGTCTCAACATAGATAACGATCTTAAAATCCGAAAGCCGCCCGTACACAGTAAATTTCAAAACAAACCATTGATTTTGACCGTGGATTGTGTTCGAGATTAACTGTGTACTTTGTGTATTGTCTACCTTGTGTTAAAGAATTTGGTCCCTAGACGATCTGTAAGTATGTCGAGACTTCCCTCCCTGGTTTCATTTAAAATAAACCATTGCTCTTGCTTCAAAATTTTCAGCAACAGTTTATCAACGTATTTTTTCCACAGTGCGGAAGGCTCCGGTCAACAGTGTTGCTACGACAAGAACGGCTTCCTCATGTTGTCGTACGATCAGATGTGGGGGTCTCGCCCCTTGCGGTCCCACGACTTCGGCTTCACTCCTTACAACGAAGCCAACAAGGTAAGATCTACCAAATGATAAGATAAGGCCACATATTTTATCCTATCGACGATTTTATGACTTCACATTGTTGCTTTCTGTTTGCTTTAATATTAGTCTTAGATGCAAAAACCTACAAAGAGCAATAAGCTCTGCAGCTTTTTGAAATATTGAGTAGGTAGTCTAATGCTTGTTCTATTATATTATTTTACTATTTTTATATTATATTATAATAAATACTTCTACTATGGATATTCACAAAAACTTTTTCATCCACCAGGTACCGTCGCTGTCCCATTGGTTCCACGACATGATTCCGTTCTACCAGTGCTGCATGTGGCAAGAGGAACAGGCGGTTGGCTGTGAAACATTCAGGTGTGTACAATATCTTATTGGTTGCCATACCTTCATATTAGACTTTCAGAGTATAATACATGTCGGATCTTTAAAATAATCCATATTTGCTTCGTTCTTTGTTGTACCTATAAAAATGTAATGCTTCATTTTTGGTTGTTAACCTTTACTGTCTGTGCAGTACTCTGTGTACATTTGAACTCCTTTTTGAAATTGCAATGTGAAGCAATGTAAAAGGAGGAAATGGCGATTTAGAAGTTTCTCATTATCTCAACAATATTTTATACCTGTTAGATCATAACTAAAAAATGCTGTTAATCTCATCAGGTTTGAACGTCGTCCCTCACAAGACTGCGTGGCGTACCAGTCTCCAGGAGTAGCTGGAATATTCGGAGATCCACACATCGTAACCTTCGACGATCTGCAGTATACCTTCAACGGAAGAGGTGAGATTCAAGTTCTGCTCTATGTCTTCTTTTCATGTCACCATTAGTTTATCCTTCACATGAGATAAGCTTAGTTTGAAATATGAATATGGAGAGAATAACTATCCTGTATAGTCGCTCGAGAATGTTTAGCTTTCCGTTACTAACACCAGCAAATCGTTCAGTTAACTACGATTTTCGAAAAAACAGTTAATGATGTCTCTTCCTTTCGTGACTTCTATACCCTTTTTAGTACCGAATACCTCCTACCACACATATGCCTGGCGGGCTACTGACCGATGATACATATTCGAGCTGATGTATATGTGTTCAAATCGCACGGTACATTTTGCTTGCGCGATGTAGGATTTCGACGTAATAGTTCGCTGCTAGTTGGATAGATGGCGTCGCGGTTCTTTTTGCTGTGATGTAGTTTTGCTCCGTTGGTTTTTCTTGTGGTGGCTACAAATGTATATTTTTCATAGAAGTCAAAAACCCTATTATAACCTGCCACTTAATAATATACCTACTTCACCAACTAACAACTATACTCCCCAGGTGAATACGTACTGGTGCGAGTGGACCACCCGCAGTTGAAGCTGGACGTACAGGGCAGGTTCGAGCAAGTGCCGCGCAACATCCACGGACGAGTCAATGCTACCCATCTAACGTCTGTTGTCGCTGCTTCCAATAACTCTGTGCCGGTTGAGGTAAGACGTTTGAAGTTTCCTCATCACATCGTAACGGCTGAACGGATTTGGATTAAACTTAACATAAGGGTAGACCCATGTTCTGGAATAGGACAAGAGGTTCTCTTCATTCCAGGAATATGTTCTCTTGTGATATTTTTTGCTACTGGCAAAAAATATAGTTACGGCATATTACAGTTACCAAGATCAGTCGAATGTGCTTTTGAGTCGATCAGTTAGTCAGAAAGTGGAAAGTGTTATGATCCTATAGATAAGAGAACCGTCAAGAAACTCGATGGATACTCTTTTACTTAAATCTCGTGATACCAGACCTCCACAACCACAATTAACTGGGTAACACGGTATTTCTTAGCAAGATTGGAGTCAGATTTACTGGCTTCTGAAAATCCGTAACGACTGCCAAAGATCTACAAATGACATCCGGGACCAACGGCTTAACGTGCTTTCCGAGACACGGAGAAAACTCGGTATTTTAAGATGGTCACCCATCGACGGACCAACCTTGGCAAGCGTTGCTTAACCTTTAAGATCGACCCGTGCGGCTGTTATTATTTAGCCACCAGCTCCTCTAAATCTCGTGATGATATTATGAAAGAGAAATCAGTAGTCTTGGCCACTAGGGGGTCCAAATATTGCTTCTTCAGGAATTTTGGAATATTGAAACATGATTTGAAGATTTTTATTAAATTTACTATTTCTTCAACAAAAACAAATATGTGCATCCGTAGGTTGGTTCGTTCAATGTTGCTAGTCTGAATAAATCAACTTATATTCTTCAAGCAAATATTTACTTTGGTATTCTTTTCAGGTTCGTCTCCGTCCCCAACACGCTCAATGGCGGTACAGACTGGACGTGTTCGCTGACAACAAGAGAGTGTACTTCGACCGGCCTGCGCTCAGGGTGCAGTACTTCCCAGGTAAACTAATGACATTCCAGATCTTCTTGAATTTCCCATTATTGAGGACACGGTAGTTTAACATTCCTGTAACCTCGTAGTAGATAAAGAAGCCTGGATTTCCAGTGAGTGAATAACACAATGAAGTTTTAGAAAATTTAAAAACATACGACTCAAAAGTTTTTGATGCCGCTTAAGGGTTAGGCTGCACTACGGTCAAATCGCCACGGTTTTAAATCCTTGTGGTTTTTTCCGCGACTGATTCCTATGTTTTTCGAGCAATTTCGCAGTATAGCAGCTAACCGCTCGCGGTAAAAAAACATAGTGTGTCCTTAGCCTAACTAAAATCAATATGCGTTTTTTTCTCTCCAAACGGCGAGGTCTTCAAAAATTGCCTTATGCCTGCATTTTTACATTTATGTGGATAAAGTGTTAAAGAAATTACTCTTTCACCTTTTTTTCTTCTACTCTTATTTCAAATACTTAGGGTAACTTCTTAAATCAAACTCCTTTACTGAATACAAACGTCCTCTTCCATTAATTTCCCTGCACCCCTTACTCTACCCTAAATGATTGGTTCTCGTCCCTCCCAGGCGTGACAGTGTACCAGCCCATGTACCTCCTGAACCAGTCGGAGATCGTGATCATGTTCTCGTCGGGCGCCGGCATCGAGGTGGTGGAGAACAAGGGCTTCATGTCCGCGCGGGTCTACCTGCCCTGGAACTATATGGTGAGTTGTAAAAGTCCTAGTAAGACACTAAAGATCAAAGACCTTTTTTTTAAGGATGAAAAGTCATCAAATGACTCCTGCCGATCTGGGCGGAGCAGATGGGAGTGGCAGACTCTTTCTGATTAAAACTTATCCGTGTTTCTCCTAATGCCCTTTGCAATCCAGGGGGCTACTCTCTAAGCCCGAAGTCCGTAGTTTCGGGCTTAATTGCGGGCGTATGCCAGGCGTCCGGATAAAGCCGGACACGATCAGGCTTTTTGGTTGTGCGTCCGGCCAAATTAGACGGTGTCCGGCCTGTCAGGCTTTTGTTAGGCTTTTCGAATTTTAACATTTTTTTTTTTAATTTTGTCATTTTACTAAAAAAATCTAATTAGTCCGTCTGATAGATTTTCATCTATCATCAAAAATATTGGACACGTATTTTTTCTTTTTTCACGTAAACAAAAATAAAGACGGTAAAGCGAGTTGAAGACACGCGTGACGTGTAAATTGTACCCAATTTACCAAGCCACATGACGTCACGCGTGTCATCAACTCGCTGCATTCTCTTCATTTTCTGTTTACTGAAACGGTAGTTCGTTTCTGTCGATAATAGTAACATTATAACCTTGCTAGTCAACCAAGCAACTGTTAACCATTTTCTTTGCCGAAACAGATTTTTGCTAAAATGAAAATAATAACTTCGATGATGACTAACTAATGCTTTGATCTTAACCGGGGTAAAGCTGGAGGAGATGCTAGGTACTGCGATAATCTCATTAAGAACTGTAGACTGAAACTTCAAGCAACAAATTCTCTACAATCTGAACTGATGAATATCATCTATACTAATATTATAAAGCTGAATAGTTTGTTTGTTTGGTTGAACGCGTTAATCTCAGGAACTACTGTTTCGAATTGAAAAAATATTTTAGTGTTGAATAGCACATTTATCGAGGAAGCCCATAAGCCATATAAAATCACGCTAAGACCAATAGGAGCGGAGTATTAATGAAAAATTTGACGCAGATGAAATTGCGCATGTCATCTAGTGTATCATCATATAACATCTGCATATCACGAGGACATCTAGGGTCAGGGGGTCTAAAAAGGCCACTTAAGCAGAACCAGACAGCACACCACGCTACCCGTCACTGTCAAATTTTCCCAATCAACCTTGAACCTAATGCTTTAGTGATAAAGATGAAAATTAAATTTGACAGATTGTTGTGTGATTAATATTTTGATTCTACTAAAGTGGCATTTTAGACCTGCAAGTGTATAATAGCAGAGCACCCAGCACATAATAATTTTTATCTGTATTTTGTCATTCATAGAATCAAACGCGAGGTCTGTTCGGCAACTGGTCGTTGGACGTGAACGACGATTTTACTCGGCCGGACGGAACGCGAGCCAATGTAGACCTCAATAACTTCCAGACTGCGCACAGGGAATTCGCTCAGCACTGTAAGTAATACCTCCATAATCAGCATTATTGAGCTTCCTATGCTGCATATATGTCATTTAGATTTCTTACATTTTATCATCATTCAAAACACATCGACTGCTAGGTAGAGGCCTCCCCAATCATTGCCACATCGACTGGGTCTGTGGTTAACACGCGAATTATCGCAACCTTCTCAGGAGCATTGCTGAGCTTGTGCAAGGCCTACCTATTGCTGCTTTTCCGATACTGCCGCTCCAGAAGTTTTTGACTTTTTCTTTAGAGATTATACTAACTGAACGCAGTGGACACTGAATCATCTGTTTTCAGTAAGGCCAATACAAAATGGCCGGATGGTATGCGACCTATGAACAGTCAAAGTTAGCAGTATAAATTGCTATAATACCTGAAATAAATTGCTGCGGTATCCGTACATCATCATGTTCCTAGTTTCTCCAAACTACGTTTGGGGTCGACTTCCAGTCCAACAGATGAAGTTGATTACCAATATTTTTACTGACCTTCGTAATCTTGTTCATAATCATCATATCAGCCGAAAGACGTCCACTGCTGGACATAGGCCTCCCTCAAGTCGTCACAACAACCGGTGCTGTGCGTCTCGCATACATCGGTTACCCGCGAACCTCACAAGGTCCTCGGTCCACCTTGTGGGAGGCTTTCCAACGCTACGTCTTCCAGTATGCGATCGCTGCTCCAGAACTTTTCAGCCCCATCGACCATCTGTTCCTAGGAAATCTTGTTACTGGAAACATTGCCAACTAAAACCTCTCTCAAAGTCAAGGTCAAACTCAAAATATTTATTTCATATAAACCATTTACAAGCACTTGAATCGTCTAGGTCGGTCGGTTTTAAACAGATGAAGCTATTTGCACGTTCCATAGCGTAGATCTCTATGGAGAAGAAGGTGCAAGAAACTCCACAGACACTCTTTTAAAAATAATACTCTCTTTCAGGGCAACTAACCGACCGCGAACAACGAGACGTAGGCGTAGCCATGTTCTACCGCGAGTACGGCCGAACAGCCGCCTACTACAACGACAACGCGTTCATCCCGAACTTCATCCGCGAGCCGGCCGACTTCCTCCCCGCCAACCGCTCGCAGGACGTCGCCCGCGCCATAGAGATCTGCCAGGACTCGTACCAGTGCCGGTACGACTATGGCATGACCCTGAACAGGGACATGGCGGAGTTCACCAAGAATTACTTGTCTTCCATTGTGAGTATGAGTTTTTTAATTTGCCTTTACCTTCACCAAAAAATAGGTAATGGTTGGGCCTAAATACCACTATTTGTGCGAAAAATAAAAGTGGTAGCGGAATTCCCTAGACGCAGGGTGCTGGTTCAAGTGTCTTTATTGGAAATGCGGGGTTTGAAAAAGTATATCCAGGTTAATAAGTATAATTAGGACGAAGAAAGTATGACACTAGGACAAAAAGAAACTTGGTAGGTTGCATGCAGCACTAACCTTTCGTTTCACCATCACTAAATGTCTTCCACATCAGCAGGTTTGAATCCTATTGGATATTTGTTCAAAAGAATGAGGGCAAAAACGAAATGGTGGAATTTTGTATGCGCAACAAAGCAATGCAGACAAATGTCGGTATTATTAAAATTTATTCCGAGTTCATGATCTGTACAAACTAAAGTCTGTATCGAGTGGATCCACTATAACATATGTACCTACAATAATCTTTTGACTAACCTTTCCCCAACTAAGTTGTGGTTGGGTTCCATTCCAACTGTGTGCATGTATTCCCCAAAGTTATTTAAAAGTCAAATGGTGTAGGAGAATTTTAAGTGTAAACAAACCTACGCAAAACATAATGATTCATCAGTGATTCACCCGAGCTATTAAGTCAATAACAAACCTTGATTGTCAACCTGTCATACATAAAGGCAAATTATGATTTTCCCACACTTGGAATATAGCAATACAACTAGGTACTATGCTATGTTCGCGTTGAAAACCGATATAATCGTATGTTAGTTGAAGACGGGATCTGAAAATTAATAGTTATCAATAGGAACCCAAGTCCTTCAGGAGATTCCTTCGAACCTACTTAACCCAGCTGCCTCACCGTTTTTTTAGTTTTGCCTGAAATCATAATGTCTGACCCTTTGAAGAATTAACTACTAACAGCAGATTTCAGATTACCTAAGATTGAAAAAACTCAAAAGACCAAAATGGTTTTCCGTCTATGAGAGACAGATCTAGGTCGATCTGTGGATGAGTGACCATCTTAACATACCGAATTTCTTCCGTGCCTCGGAAAGCACGTTAGGCAGTTGGTCCCGGCAGTCATTTGTAGATCTTTGGCAGTCGTTACTGATAGTCAGAAGCCAGTAAAATCTGACTCCAGTCTTGCCATGAAGTACCGTATTACCCAGTTATTGGGTTGTGGAGGTCTGGTAGGCAGCCGCTCCACGTAAAATACTGGTATTCAGGTAAATCCGGTTTGACTGGAAGCTGACCCAAATATAATCGGGAAAAGGATAGGCAGATGATGATGAAGAGAGAATGATCTACATTCTCCGAGGAATGCAGAATTTTTGCTCGGATATTCTGCGTGCCCAAAATTATTTGGACCTCCTTTCTATTCCACATCGTATACTTAAACGCGACCTATAGTCTTGGACACTCGCGTGCAGTGTGCAGTAGGATGCGTCTGTCAGCTCATTGTTCTTTTAATTATGATGCATCTGTCAAGGGCGCCCATGGACGGCCCATGGCGAAGTTACTCACTTCAGTCGGCGACGATAAGCCATTCATAAGTCTTGTCTAGTATCTAGTTGGTTTCGGAAAGATTTGTCTTTGATTTTGTTGTAAAATTTTTAACGTTAGTTTTTTGAGCTGAACGTTTATAAATCTACATTATTAATATTTAAACAGTTTACGTGAGTATTTATTGTACTTATAGAAAAAAAAAATATTTTAAGTGGTTTTTACTCTAGCAAACATTTCTGTGGAAGTGGAAGTTGTTGTATTTCCGAGTGATGCCAACATCTGCCTAGCCTTATGGCGACTAAGTTGGAATCGGTAATTGTTGGTGTGTAATCGAGCGTATGCCCAGCAATATTTTACAAGTAGCGTGTCTTGGGGATGGGGTTGGCTTCCAGTCAAACCGGATTCAGCTGAATACCAGTGTTTTACGAGGAGCGGCTGCCTACCATACCTCCACAACCCATTAACTGGGTAACACGGTACTTCTTCTGACCATTAAATAATCATTTATTCACATGACAGCTTAACTTAGCTATATCCTAACTTACTTATCTACGAGTATATCAACAAAACACAAGGCTCACCAACTGTTTATTTTGCAGACGAATATAAAGGAAACGAACGCTCGACGGGTCATAAGTTGCGGCATCTTGGAGACGCCGCGCTTCGGAAGAAAGAGTAACTTCTTCTTCACGCCGGGAACAAGGGTGAGTACCACTTACCCATACCTGAGCTCATAAAAAAAATCAACTAGTTAAAGTCACTCATGTTGGAGAGTCCCAAATGTTCACTTACCGCACCCATGAATGAATCCATGATGATTTGAATAACATCTGACCATGCTACAAACGTGGTCGCATAGAGCCTAAATAGTATACTTAGCTGTAAAATAAATGTAAGTACCTTCGATACGAGTTCGAGTTAAGGTCACACTGCCAGATTCGCGGATCTTCATCTGTTAAAACACGGTCGATTGGTCGATAGGTATAATAATAAAAAATCTGTATTGCCTTTAGTGAAGACTGCTTAAGATTTTGGAGAATTGCATTGCATAATAGGATATGCTGATGCATAAACCAATTCACGGCAACAGCAGAAAAAAAAAACACTACAAAGTATAAAATTACCTTAATAGGGAATATTATAATTTATACCTACTTTGTAGTGTTTTTTTGGAAGTCGGTTAAAAAAACTTTTGTCTTAAATTGTAACTGTGGAACACTGTAATGTAGATTCAAGGGCCAAAAGATGATGAATTCAATCATTCATGCTTAGTTATGACATGAATACAAATCATCACCCATGGCCCACTCACAAAACCGCTATTCGTCATAGATCGAGGAAACTTTGTAAAACATTTACTACGTTTTAATTTCCTTATGTCTCATCTATTGTGTTTCTATACTAGTTGATACCGCGACTTCTTGCCTTTGACTTGGTATTTATTAAAAGAAAAACTCTTTGGAATGTAGCTTGCCACCACATTTATCTTTGCAACCAAGTGACGCCGCATGGTCAGATGGTGTCAGAAAAGAACAGCGGTGTAGTAATAAAATCATTATAATTATTCTTCGCCGTACGGTGCCGTAAAAGAATAGTACAATCCCATCACTTCCCGTGGGTATCGTAAGAGGCGACTAAGGGACTCACCAGAGAATGGGCAGCAGCGTTATCTGTAAAACGCAACACCATACACTGCGATCGCCAACCCGCCTGCCAAGCGTGGCGATTACGGCAAATCCCGCCTTCTGGGGGAGGCCTATGTCCAGCAGTGGACGTCTTTCGGTTGTTGTGATGACGCCGCATGTGTTGTTGTTTGGAAGGAACCAGTGCTGGCGTAAAACAGACAATTACATTTATAGACTCACGTTTGACCACAATCTAAACTAAAGGGCAGCGATGATGTGGTCGACGGTGAAGCACGCTTGACTAGAAGTAACCTATTCACTATTGACTTAGACCCCCCTGCTTGGTTGCTTCTCTTCATCAACCTAGAAATTTCCTCTTGCAGTCTTACCAGCTGTAGGTAAGTCACTTAGGACCGAGAGCCTCAACCCGGTTACTGGTTAACTCGATTACAACAATTTACGGGATACACACGCACAAAACGTTTTGGGAACACATTCATAGTGCGTTCAGCTAAGGAGTGGAATTCCCTACCAGAGTCTGTGTTTCCTGATAGCTTCAACCTGGGAGTCTTTAATACAATAGTGAATAGGTGTACGCGTATTATTCTAAGCAAGCGAGCTCCATCTTCGACCACATCATCGCTTATCATCAGTGGTCATCAGTGGTCAAACGCGTGCGTATCAATATTAAAAAAAAAACAAAAAAAACTTGTTGATTGACAATCCCTCTTAAATAAGCCGGGTAAAAGTATTCTCTGCTGCGTTAAAGTTCCCTACAGCTTAACAGACAAACAAACACGCTTTTCCTTAATAGTTCTATTGGTATTGACAATGTATTGTCCATTGATAGGTGAACTTCGAATGTAACCAAGACTTCATTCTGATTGGTGACAAGCGTCGTGTGTGCGAGGACGACGGCCGGTGGAATCTACCCGACTATGGATACACTGAGTGCCTACGTGAGTACTTTGATGTTTTATTTATTGATCACTGCTTTAAGTCTTAATTAGTTTTAATTGCAATTTTAGAGACAGTCTCACTTATAAAACAAAGACGACGTTCAGTGTTATTTACATTAACAGTAAGGGTCGATTTTTCTATAGTTTGAACTTGATCCGAAAAATAACCTTTCGTTGACAGTGTTTAAGTTACTTTTTTCTTTGATCCGGGTTTGCTCTTGACTCTAGTCTAGGTCAGAGATGACAGAGACAAAGTCGAAGTCGTAGTTTTATTCTGTCGAATTTCAATTTTATCTTCGGTTCAGACGTTGGAAAAATCAGATCTTATTTGCATCCGTAAGTCTGCCGCTCTGAAACTTGCCGATCAATATAGCATGGCGCGATGCTATATGTGACTTACTAAACAAAATTAAATAAGTGAATACTTGTGTACAGCTAGTCAATACAGTGGCCTATATCAGAGCAGCAAACTTGCATGACGCGAACCGTATTTACAGTCTGCAACATTCAGTTCAATGACACAATTTTATATGTAACATCCAGGTAACCAAGAATACTCCCAGCGCGCTTTGTTTATGACGTGGGGCATCATTCTGGCAGTTATTCTACCGTTAGGCCTGTTGATCTGCCTCCTCTGGTTCTGGTGCTGGTACAAACCCCGCTCCGAGGGCAAAGAGGGCTTCCACTTCGAAGACATACCGCGCTCGAAATCAGCCTCCAGACTTAACCTAAGATCAGCATCGATGGGAAACCTCACGGATACCATGAAATCTTCCACTTTACGTAGCACTTCTTCAGATAAAAAACCTAAACTACCTGACACTCCTACAGAAGAAACTCCAATAACTAGAGCTGCTCCTATTACCAGGGCTGCTCCCCCACCCCCACCAATGCCTACTGACGGGGAAAGTTCAGGCATAGGCTACCCAGACTCAAACAAGAGCGACTCTAACAAGTCTGACAAGTCAAATAAAAAGCGTAGGGCCTACGACAAAACGTATCGAACCAACGAACCTATCCCCAACGCTCCCAATGAAGAGTTCCCCGAAAAGCTATGGGATCTGTCCGAAGAGGACTTGCTATCCATAACGTCTCCTTCCGACACTGAATCCAACCGAGATTCAACTCTAACTCGACCTGCAAAAGATATAGAATATTTGAGCAGACCACGTCAGTTAGGTCGTAGAGCGTTACCTAGTGACTCTGGGTATTCGACGAAAGAATCCGAAGACCCGTACGCTCCAAAGTATGAAGGTCAATACAGCCCTATTCCGTCGACTTATTCCCCGACATATTCCGAGATATACTCCCCACCGATCAGTCCTACCTCAGACAATAGTCCTAGAAACACATTCAACAACGCTGGCTTGCCGGATCCTCCCAAGAGTGCTCCAGCAGATGCTATCCAAACATTTACCATGCCTCCGCAAAAGGGGAAATCCATGGAGACTCTTATAGACCCACCCAACATTGAAGTACCTACGATGAGCCCTCGCTCTACCATGGTCTGACAGAATTAGAAATAGACAAAGAATAATAAAATAGTGAACTATTCACTGCCCATAAGAATGACATTTCCAGGAGTAGCATAAGATTTAGATAGGTTACGTATAAGTGGCACATTACTATAGTATTTTGCACCTAATGTATTTTTTTTAGGTTTTAGTTTACCTTCGTGAGTTTCCCATCGTTGTTGAATGTTTGTGAATTCTATTAATTTTGAATAAATATATTTTAAACCTAACTTTGGAGTCACATGAAGAGGAAATTTCTGTTCCCTAACGGTAGAATAACTTTCAAGTGTTGTTTTTAGGTAAGAAAGCAAGGAATGACTTTGATTATGATGAATAGAAATTTTCTCTGAACTGTGATGAGTATTATTTGTCTCCTTCCTAATGTCTGGTGATTGCTTGCTTTCTTATCTAGTGTACATAAAAAAACCAGGTCATATGAACAGGTATGTTGAACGTTTATTTTTTTGTTTGCATTAGTGATATCTTTTAGGGCTTTGATAACTTATCTTTGTTTGTTGATGAATTGCGTTATAAGGGCCACGTTTTTTTTTGTTTTTTTTCGTTGGGAGTTGATACCTAGTATATGGTTGATAAGGGGGAATTTGGCCTACTTTTGTAATAAGATTATGGGGCCAGTACAGTATACCATAGTATTAATTATCGTACTATATTACATGAAATTTTAATATACTATATATTATTTAACACCCTAATTCTGAAAGTTAGGCACAAGTTGCGATAAGACAACTCTTGTCAACTGTCCAACCGATTTTTGTTTTTCGAAAATAATAATAATAATAGTTTTATTAATTATTGACAAATAGTTTTTAACTTATGGAAAATTATTTGACCATTGGTTAAGATAAATATTGATCAATACACGCACTTTAAGGAAAAGGGTATTAATCAACGGGTAACTATGGATCGAAAAGCTTGGGCTTAGACTTTTAATGAAAAAATCATTTACTACTTCCACGTGGACGTGATCACGTGACCCCGATTACGAGATGAAAATTTTCGGTCTGTCACCAATGATTCGTAATTTCGTAGGTACCTAATTGGCTTTTGAAAACTCATTCAACCAAACACAGCTATCAAACGCGCGTTTTTCAATTTTTCATAATATTTTTCAAGTAGTCCAAACACAGTACCTACCACATGAAATAAAAACGTAAATTGCGCCTAATCGTAAAAATTACCCAGAAAACTGACCAAATCTTCCAAACTACAGGCAAACAGGAGTACTCGTCCCGTACCCTGGGCGCGACCTGGGGCATCATCAGCGCCGTGATGGTGCCCATCGTCATTGTGCTGATCTGCATCGCCTGGAGGCTGCTCCTGCGCAGGAAGGCCGAGGAAAAGGAGGAGAGGAACTTCTTAACCATTAAGTAAGTGATAGAACTCTATTAGATCACTGGGGTCTATCGTAGCATGTCCTGGCCTTTTTTTGTGGATGAGAAATCATAAAATTACACTTCCTCATCCTCACGCTTCGCCTTGAGCGGGAGTAAGTGTCAGACTCTTACTGAATAAAAATTACAGAGTAAGTTCCGGTATCAACATACATTACAATAGGAATGTTTATTTTATTTAGTTCATTGAATAATAGTTGTCATCCAATCCTTTCAGACCATTGGACCCAGAAGAGTCTCTCAGAATGAACTCTGATGATGAGAGCATACCGTACAAGAAGGATACGACAGAAGATACTCCTGAGCCAACAGAACCTGTGAAAGTGGCGGAGTCTCCGGATCAATATCCGTATGGTACGCCTTACGACCAGCAGCAGGCCCAGGCCAGGTCGCAAGCCAGGCCTTATGCTGGGGAGACAGAAATTAATTAGGCTATATTTTAACATGGCTGCGGTGACAGGTGGCAATCGACAGCGCCAAAAGACCAAGTGCCAAACTAAAAGAAGGTAAAAGGAACAGCGAACAGAAAGATCGACGGTAAAAAAAAAATAAACGTTGCCGCGCTATGCTTGAAGTAAATAAATTATTTTTCAAAGTAATGCCATTTTGGGAAATGGTTTATAAAATATATAATAAATAAGTTAGTTAGTTTTTAATTACTTTAACGTAGAGTGCATTTGTAAGTTTTATATTGAATACAAAATAGGTTTATTTTATGCACAAACAAAATAGTGATTAACTACTTTTTTCAAAACTAGATACCAAAATTATGTGTGAAGATGAAATCGAAACTACCTACATGACAAGGTTTAGGAATAAGCCTTTTTGCCATTTTGTATAAAAATCTGTTGAAATTTAAAACAACAAAATACATTTTGAAACTAATATTTGTAATTCATGAATAATCCCACCATTGAAATAACTTTAGATATTATTTTATATTAATTATGTTTAGGTTCTGTGTTTTCGTGTAACATGACAACCAATACATTCATTGTTTTTGTCTTTTTAGTGCCATCTAACACTTTTTTGTTTTTCACCTAAGTGTACTTACACTTGTTTTTATTTTGTTCTATATTTTTATTCATTAAAAAATAACTAGTACTTTATTTGTCTTATTTTTAATTCATGTTGTGGTAGAGGAAAGCTCAACATTCAATCGAGCAATCGAGATCAAAAAACTCGCCCATCCGAAAAAACAATAAATGCCATTCCATTTCCCAATATAGTTATTGTGATTGACTTCCATTATGTCGTTCATCTTATAAAAGCTTTCACATTATTAGTACAACCAAGAAGTTTAAAGTTTTCCAAATCACTTTACTTCTCTTTCGTAATAAGTTTTTATGCATGGCAACGCAAACCGCGTTGCTATAGTAACGCGTGTCAAACATAAACATGTCCCATTGACGTCGAATATGTAATTTTCTTGTAAGTGGTGTGTTGTATTTTCTTTGCTTCATTATTACAATAAGAAAAATGGATTTAAAATTAATGGACAAACTACGGTTACTTAAAATTGACACCGAGCTACGTTCGCAAATAAAAATGAAACCAATGAGCCGCTACTACTTCATCACTGGCACGAACCCTGGCGAGCAATTCTACGTTTTTGCGTCCACTGCTGCCTGGCTTATTAGGAAAACTGGAAAAGAATTCGAACAACCCAACGAGGAAGACGATCCCAACAGCATCATTGCTACAATCCTTGATATGTTGAGAGAAAAGGAGATCGCGGTTGATTTTTCTTCTCACAAACTCAAACAGGGCTACGGCGAACAGGTGTGCTACATTCTTAACGTTTTAGCAGACGAAGCTTTGAAAACAGATCAGTTTGAATGGCAGCAGCCAGTTGTGGACATCCCAGAGCCTGAAGAAGCTGCCGATGACGTCGACCAAGTTGAAGATGAGACTGAAATTTTGCTAGACAAAGTTGAGGAAGAAATGGCTATTTACTCCGGTGAATCCGAAGAAGAGTTTGACGTGGAAGAGATAGAACCAAACCTCGTTAAAAAAGTTCACGATTGGGAAGCATGGAAATTAGAACTAGAAAGAGTAGCACCTGCTTTGAGATTAAAAATATCAGCTGATGGCCGCGACTGGAGAGCTAGACATTCTCAAATGAGGACGTACAGGGACGAATTGTTCGAAAGGTACAAAACCACAGGTTCTCAACTAAATAAGCTGCATGGAAATATAAGTTCGGTCATGGACAAGATATCAGCAAGAGAGAACATTTTGAACGAACAGTTTGAGCCGTTGGTCCGAGAATACGGTTCATTGCTTGACGAATTGAGCAAAGTTACTAATGAATATAAGGATGTTAGTGTAGGGGTGACGGAGAGGCAAGAAGTTCTGAACGAACTTACATCAAAAGTAGAAAATATAAAGCAGAGAACGGAATCTAAAGGCTCCTCGATGAACGATAACTCTCCGTTGGTGACAGCAAAAAAGGCAGTCACGAACCTGAAGAAGGATATTCAGGACATGGATTTCCAGATAATCGTGTTGCTTTGGCTGTTGACTACCAAAGAGAATCCGAATAGCAATAATCTGTTTACCAATGCTGAGTCTAAGATGGTTGGCATTGAAAGTTATTGAGCTGGTAAAACTAAACGTCTAACAGAATAAACGCGACACCTCTTAAGGGGTCATTGTACTCATCATTATAATCAACTTTTGCTATGGGACCAACCCAGAATCTCTGCTTTGGCGGAGCACCGCCGTGTCCTCGTCGAGGCGATCGGCGGTGGCGATCCCTTGCGTCCGGGCCTGGTTCAACCCATGGTCCGGAGCGAGGAGACATGGAAGCGGTCACCTCCTTCTGAGAAGCAGTAATGCTAGCAAAGGAGGAAGCCGAACGCGTGAGAAAGAGAGAAACCTCACGTTCCAGCTGCCGAAACAGAAGAAGACACCCCGGACGGCGAGCAGTGGGTGGCTCGTTGTCTTATAAGAAACAGGCCCGGGTCGACGGCACACTGTGTTCTACGCGCGCCATAGAAGACGGGGCCCGCTAGGGCCAGTGCCTACTGGGGCTGCGGACTTTGTTCAAAAGAGTCACCGTAGCCCTGGAACGCAAAGGGCACTACGAGGATCGCGGATGGGTTTTAGTCAGTAAGAGTCTGACACTCCCTTCTGCTTCACCCATCCTTAAAAAAAAAAGCCAACCCAGAAATCACGAAATAAAATCCTCTGTTTAGAACGTTTTGTCGAATTATGCGCTAGTCAGCGCTAATAAAGGTGAATGACCAAATTAGTATGGGCACTGGACCAAAAAAAAAATTGCTGCCCCCAGATTTGCCACATAGCTCATTTGAAAGAAGAGTTCAAATGCAACATTTTATTCTATGGAACCGAAAAAATCTGTCCCACAGAAACATAAATATAACCTAAAATGTGATTTTATGAAAAAGTTGCATATTTTACTTCTTTACACAGGTAGGTGACCTTTTCTTATCGCAGATAATGAGCTTACACGCGAGTTTGCTTTCTTTGAACATTGTTCAATAGTAGTGTGAGCGAGAAGGCGATAGAGCTACGTTCTCGCTCACACATGTATGCGCTTTGCATTGCAACTGTGCAGTCCTTCTGTAACTCTCTTCGCTTATAGTTGTGTACTGTGCGAATATTTTCTGTGGATATCCTGTGATTACGTGTTTGACCCTTGCATTACGTTACCTGGACCTGATTTTAAGCCCTGTGATTTGGATACAGTTTTAAAGATGTTTCGTGCATCTGCTGGACAAGTGTGTCTAGTGTGTGGTAGATCAGTGCGGTCGATCAGAAGAAGAACACTAACTACGCAGCTTTTTGAAGAATATCCAATCGCTGCAAATAATATAACTGAACGAGTTCTTCCTTATCATGTGAGTACTTACATAAATGATTGCAATAATGACTTATTTAACCATGTAACAATGCATAGAGTGCATATCACGAATGAAAGCCCGCGGAAATGGAACTACATTTTTTTATGCAATGTAATGTAATGACATAGACACTAGCGCCGCGTCAAAGGGACTTCAGTAGCGGCGCTATTCATTCATTGGTATATTCATGTACTGAATAACATTTGTTAAAAAGATGTGTATTTGTGATGTGTAATTGTATCTGAAACTATTTCTTTCAGATACAATTTAACAACGCCGAGTTTATCTGTCAGCGTTGCTGGCGACGCGAGGCGTACCCACCAAGACGTCGTACGTCCAGTGAACGAGAACAAGAACCACCAGTACGCGCTTCTGAGCAGCCAGCAGATCAACCTGTGATAGAACCAGATCAAGCCGAGGTACAACCAGATCTAGCTGTGGTACCGCATGCTGGTGATCAACGTGGAGCAGTAGTTGACGAACAAGACATTCAACATTCTATTATACATTTACCACATATTAGTCGGGCACCGAACACTTCAAACTCTTGCATTATATATTCGTGATATGCACTCTATGCATTGTTACATGGTTAAATAAGTCATTATTGCAATCATTTATGTAAGTACTCACATGATAAGGAAGAACTCGTTCAGTTATATTATTTGCAGCGATTGGATATTCTTCAAAATGCTGCGTAGTTAGTGTTCTTCTTCTGATCGACCGCACTGATCTACCACACACTAGACACACTTGTCCAGCAGATGCACGAAACATCTTTAAAACTGTATCCAAATCACAGGGCTTAAAATCAGGTCCAGGTAACGTAATGCAAGGGTCAAACACGTAATCACAGGATATCCACAGAAAATATTCGCACAGTACACAACTATAAGCGAAGAGAGTTACAGAAGGACTGCACAGTTGCAATGCAAAGCGCATACATGTGTGAGCGAGAACGTAGCTCTATCGCCTTCTCGCTCACACTACTATTGAACAATGTTCAAAGAAAGCAAACTCGCGTGTAAGCTCATTATCTGCGATAAGAAAAGGTCACCTACCTGTGTAAAGAAGTAAAATATGCAACTTTTTCATAAAATCACATTTTAGGTTATATTTATGTTTCTGTGGGACAGATTTTTTCGGTTCCATAGAATAAAATGTTGCATTTGAACTCTTCTTTCAAATGAGCTATGTGGCAAATCTGGGGGCAGACTTTGACTTTTTTTACCAATTTTTGGTCCAATTTGGTCATTCTCCTTTATGGGGAAGTCGATTTTTATCGCGATTTCAGTGTTGATCCCATTGTGAATTAGTTGTGACGCCTTAAGTGGTATTGCGGTTATTAAGTTATATATTTATCTCTAAATATAATAAAATAGTCGCTGTCTGCCTAATTTTTTCTTCACTTCTTCTGAAAAACTTCGCGTGAAATTGTAAAATATTTTTTCTCAATAATACACGCATACATTAGAAACTATTGGACTTGGATGAGATTTATTGTATTCAAAATGATATGATCATTATTTACAGAAAATATAATCTAAAAATATAAATATAAGTAATCTTGTTTACTTTAGCATACATTTTGATCGTAACTCCTAGATATTGGTACCCAAGGTATAGGCTTGCCTAGTTTGGGGCCAATGTAAAAAAAAAACTAATATCTTTTCGTAATAAACGTTTATATTTCTATTCATATTTTCTAAATAAGATTTATTACAATTTAACAGAGATTGCAATTATCCGGTGACATAAATTCGCATCCGTGCGAAGCCGAGACGAGTCGCAGTATTGTGTAAATCAGATAAATGCGTGTAGTATATTTGAAAGGGTTTAAATAAATAGGACAATTTTTTATTTGTTTTTTTTATTCTTGCAATATTCAAATATTACGTAAAAATATTTAACTCTTAATACTTACATTAATTTGCCAATGTCACATTGGCTGTACGTACGACATTGTGAGTACCATTTAAACTACTTAATTAAAATACTCAAAAATAATACATTCTTTGGACTTTTTCAAAATAGGTAACGTATCGTGCTTAATGTATGTCTTAAATGTAAATAAAATAGAGTTCAATTTAATGTAACAAATAAGCAAGCTTGTTGCGACGGTTTTACATAATACAATATTATGTGTAAGCGTTTTGATATTTCACATAAGTAATTATTTCTCTCTGCACAAAATAAAATGCGGGAAATATAATTAAGTAGGTACAGTAAAAATATAACATTTCTTGTTACCTATATAAAACTATTTGACTGTTAAAATAAAAATCCAATAAGATATAAAATTGGATACCTTCAACAAATACCTATTTCTATATAACAACTTTTTTCACGATTTAAAGTTAGAACGGTTTCTGAATTGAGAGTTTGTTTGTTTGTTTTACAAGTTTTCACAAAAGAATTTACAAATTACTCAACCTCAAATTCTTAATTCAGAAATCAGAGGTAAATTACGTAGGTAACTTGATTACAAAGGTTGTATTGCAAATAATATTCACATTTCTTTGGTTTTGCAAGGAAAATAATTATCAAATATTAGGATTTTAAGAATGAATATTTATGTAAAATTGCCACTTGTTTTTGTTTGTGTGCTCTCCAATAAGTTGCCATTATCTAGTCCGCTTTTTACAGTGTCTGTTATTCGTGCATAAAATTTTAGTAAATATGTAAATATTGTGTCAAAACAACACAATATCCGGCTGATGTTGCCAAGCGAAAATAATACACTAGCGTCCTTATTAATATACGCGGAGTAAAGTTACATCCAGTATAATCTCTAGATATAGGTACTTTATCGGTCGTTTATTTGTCCGTTAACACTAACAAAATGTTATCAAAATGGCGTTATGACAAATAGCGTTAAGCTCTGGTTTCCTAAGATAGCGGTGCCGTCATATAGCGGTGAATGACGTCATTAGAACGTTTTCTATGAAAACAAAATGGCGCGACTTCCTAGAGGGTGGTAATTGACACCGTAACGTCCGTTATCAGATTATTTATTTTATTTATTCCGTCTGGAAATCAGAGTTGTAATGGACAGATATACGACCGATTTACCTCAGAAACCGGGCCTAAGTTCGGCATTACTATACAAGACCTATGTCTATTAATATACGGGGTATAAGTTTACCAACCGGGCGATATTTTGTACTAACAATAAAAAACATAGAACAATGTGCAGTCGGAGTGGAAACCTAATTTTAATAAAAATTTATTTGTTACAGTAAGTGTGATTAATTGAAAATTAATAATAATTTCTGATCATTTTTAATAATCACCAAAAGTCGAGGTAAAGGTAAGAAATTAATCACATTTATCGATGATTATTAATAATGTAACTTTAGTACCGATATTTTTTTTTATAAAGTACCTAATCTAAGCTTCTTTCTGGAATGGAATATCTACTTATTACGAAAACCAGACACTAATTTGATTTATGGGGAGAGATTCCCCTCCCCCCATGCCACTGAACGTGGTCTTTGTCGACAGAAGCCCGGTAGACGGGCTATTATTTCTGCGTGATTTATAAAAAAAATAACCTATCCGAATCGGGTTAATAAAATAAAATAGGACTCGAAGTTACTATTACTTTTACCGACGCGAGTAGTGAATTATTAATGATAACTGCTAAAAGTGATAAATTTCAGTTTTATATTCACATTTACCCAGTCATGAGGTAACTATTAATTATTATTAATTTTAAATTAATCACACTTACCGTGACATGGTCACTATTTTCTTAAAAGTATAAAGTAGTTTTTGTGCTGCATCTCCACTGAACTAAAACTATTTTTCAAAAAATTTAAATGAAGAATTTAATTAGCGAATTATTTCTTCGTCGAAATAAAATGCGAACTCCTTTCTTTACTTTATGACAAGTAAGTCTTCTTGTGATTTCAGGTTCTTATTTTTTTTTTTAAAGATCTCAATATTCCTTCCTTTTTTTAAAAAAGCTTTGTGGAATTATCATTTTCTAAATACAAATGCTACTTTTTTTCTTAATTTTTTTATCTTTTTCCGGTAAATTCGTACATATCGTAATATAACGAGATCAGTAAAAGATCTAAAGTCCGTACATTTACACGTTTTAGAAAGAGAGTGGCACATTTTTGTATTTTTACGTATAATAATGCAGACTTTCGAGACAGTAAAATTAATAATTAAATTCAAGCTTATTAATTTTATTACCACTGTTGACAATTTCTAGTAAATTGGAATCGTATTATTACGTACAAGTGACATTCAACCTTAGAGCCCATGCGGCCTATTCTGAACGCGCCGATGCCGCACGAGTTACAAACGCGCGCTGACGGCTGAATTTCGTTTAAAGCGCATTAGCGCGCGTCATCTGCTCGTCCTCGGCGCGTTAAAAAAACGCCGTCTGCAAAGGCTCTTCAGGAGATGAATCAATGAATTTGCTTGAACCCGCACAATGCAAGAGGAATGTACATACAAATAAGATAAATTCACTGATTTCTGGATTCATTTATCCTTAAAATAACACATCATAAAAACTTCGAGCGCAGCTTATTCGAATCGAACGATTCTGGTGTCATAAGCAAGTTATCTTTTTCAAAATAACTGATTTTATTTATTAAAAATATAAAACAATATTCTTATAAATAATTACGACACAGTTTAAAAAATATCATTCACAACATTTTGACAACATTATAAAATGGATGACTTACATAATTATATTTTTATTATTATTAATTTTTCGACTATATTTCAACTTGCGCAGAGATAGTATTTGTAACAGTCAAATCTGCGTTGAGATGTCAATCCCGGCAATACATATTATGTACTCTTTTTGGACGTTCATACCCGCAAAATAAAAATATGTTAGGCCTAAACACTCAAATAATCACTTTATCCACCAGATAAATTAACCACCAATTATATTAACTAGGATAACTACAGACATGTTGAATCAACTCAATATAATAATAACTACATATATCTTCAACGAATATCAAAAATAAACTTGAAATAACATAAGCAAATACTATATCGTTACTTGCATTATTTGGGGCATTTTAGGATGAAATCAATTATCAACACACACACAGATCAGTATTCTCCTGTATTTCTGTTTAGAACAACAATAGGGTAATAATTTACTGGAAAAACGTAATTAGCCCGTCAGATAGATTTCCAAAAAACATTGGTCAAATATTAAAAAAAAAAATCTTTCGTAAAAAAAAAATATTTTTAATAATTATTTCGTAAAAAAATGAAGACGATAATGCGTTGAAAACACGCGTGACGTCACGACGCTAGTAAAAAGCTGTACCATCATAGTTCAAGCGTTAGACATCCGAGTGTGAATGCTAGCGATCGGACTTCATGCTTCGCAAATGACACTTTAAACTGACAAAGAGACACAGGGAACCTCAGATCTGTGCGTGTAGATTTCAACCATAATAATCATATATCTATGCTTTATTTTCACGATTTAAGGTGTACACGTCAGTCACGTTACCGTCGCGTCGCCAAGCACTCACTGTTTGTATATGAACTAGTACTTTTCCCAAGACTTTGTCTGCGCAGACTTAGTGCAAACTATTATAACAACTTTTCACCCCTTTAAAGGTTGTATTTTCGAACTTTTTGTCTCAGTAATGTCGACTGTGCGATAAGTCAGTCAGCCAGATTGAACACAATATCAAAAAAGCGGCATTTCCATTTTGACACCCCATAGAATCCACCCTAGGGTGGATCCTCGGAAATGTATGTCCGAGAATCCACCCTCAGCCAGAGTATTACAAGACCATTACACTTGCTCGTAAATTTACTATTATTGTAGTCGGTTGATGTGTGCTCCACTGTACCTAAGTTGGAAGATCATCAATTCGACACAGATTCCATCTATCCAACCCGGCTCAGGGTGGATTCTCGGACATCCGTTTCCGAATATCCACCCTAGGGTGTCTTCTATAGGGTGTCAAAATGGAAATGCCGCAGAAAAGGGTCATTATGATTATGAACACCATAGTGAAAACTATGGGACTAAAAGAGATTTTTTTTTTTAAATCAGCCCTTTCCAGTTATTGTGTTAATCTGTAACACGTTGTATACACGGTGCCATTTTGATCGTCTTACAAAGGCGGCCTACTTATTACACCCGACATAAAGTACCTCTAGGCACGATATTTATTTTCAATAATTCATTAAGATAATAAGTACATACAATAAAAATAAATAAATGCATTAGACTTATGAACATTCTGTTATTAATGTTTACGTGTCACAACAACGTCGGTTCCATTCCGCGACGTCCTTGGAACATAAGGCTCGGACTGCACTCGCTACAGGATGTTTCAAACTACGTCATGCTTCATGGTAATGAATAATATTTTCATTTTTTAAATAATTCAAATGTTCATAAATATCATTTTTTTACATGAATGTGTGTAGTAGTCATTGGATAGAAGTGGGCTGCAGTTATAAGATTTTGCACCGTGTATAGAAGATGACCAAGACACGCCTCTCGTAGCGAGTGGAGCCTCCATTTCTACTAAACTAAGTTTTTAACGTGACTTACCGGCGACTCGACAGTGACGTCACGAATGTATACTTTCCCTTAAATATTCAATAAAAACTAGTACAAAATAATTTACAACAGTCAGTTTACCTCCTGGTCGCCAGCCTGATTAAACATGATGCTCTTTGCTTGCGCTAGATACACTGGGTCCGGCTTAGACGGCTCTTCGAATGTAACGTTATACTTTCTCTTGAGATCGTCCATGAATTCCTGTTTCAGTAAGGCTAGGCAACTGGAATACGGATAAAAGAAACGTATATGTCAGTATCATCATATCAGCCGAAAGACGTCCACTGCTGGACATAGGCCTCCCCAAGCGTCGCCACAACGACCGGTCCTGCGCGTCCCGCATCCATCGGCTACCCGCAACCTTCACCAGTACGTCAACCATGAGTTTTGTCAATCTACACACGCTAGCGACTGTAGGTAAAAAATATACAGAGTTGATACGACAGAGGGGCATTAAATTAAACTACGTATACTATACGTGTACAGTATTAATTCGATACGGTACAAAAACAAAAAGCGCCATAAATGAGAAAATATTTTTTTCAAACAAACTAAATAGCTTGCAAATCCGAATAAAACGCAACCACCCTTTGTAAAAAAAAAGACACTGACCTTAGGTACCGCTAGGTAACAAAGCGGCAACGTCGCGCGCGCGCCGGAGCGCGGTGTGCGGTATCTCGTGTGCTCGGTGGGGGCCGGGCCGGGGTGGCGGCCGGCGACTTAGGCCTCCGCTGGGCTCCGCTCGCACTGGCTTTTATGTTAGGTAACGTTTCGAAGTACGCGCACAAAAACAAACACACTAAATTTTTAAATTTTCGATGTGTCCTCCATTCACATTGATGCACAAATTATACCGACGGAGAATATTGTTATTTATTTTTCTAATTAGATCACTGTCCGTCGCTAAGCACTTTAATTTGTGAAATGCTAAAATAATCCAATTTTTTAACTCATCAATAATTTTATTTACCTCTGAGGCATACACTTCACCCTTAATGTAACCCCACAAAAAGAAATCCATGGGAGTGAGGTCCGGAGATACTAATACTAAATAATAATAATCCCAAGTTACGTGTCCTATCACCATAAAAAACAGTCAATCACAAAAAAAAACACTAATACTAAATAATAATAATCCCAAGTTACGTGTCCTCTTACAATAACAAAATAAAATTACAATTGTTTGCGCGCGAAGTCCACAAACCGTACGTTCCGAAAAACAAGCGTCGGCGCACTGCTGAGGGACTTACCGATCGCAAAAAACAAGGATGCAACAAACTGACCTATCTCTATTTCTTTCGCTCGCTTTATGTTAGTCGCTGTCGTAGTGAAAGTGCAAGTGTGTGTGTATTGATTGCTTCCTTGTTTGCATTGCCAATTTTTAGTGAATGTCCTTCGACATGCGTCAGAGCGGCAACAACGCATCGTAGATTTATCGTTGTAAGGTGCATGACCTATGCTTAGACGATAATCAACTGTTAGAAAAGATACATCGTGTTCAAACCGTGCAAAAACTTTAAAAATCATTTGCGACTAAACTACTGCTCCTAATTAATTTATTTTTGGTACAGAGCTTGAAAATGGTACCTAGTATAGGCAGTTTAAAGGAAAGCCCCTCTGTCGTATCAACGTTGTATATGAAGTCTTTTAAAAAACAAGTTTGTAATTTATTTTTTTAGTTGTTAACTAAAGTTTTACTTGTAACTTGCTTGCTTGTTACTTAAAAACTTAAACAATAATGAAACTTATTTTTTTTTTTGAGTTTTCATACATTCTTTTAACTACAGTCGCTAGCGAGTATAGATGGATAAAACTCATGGTAGACGGTAGACGGTCATCGGTCCAACGTATAAGTATGTGTGTTTAAACTGCCACTCTATTCACTCAATACCTTACCGCGTAAACTTAAGTGGGGTGAGTATGAAGTGAATTGTCATTCCATTTTATTTTTATGGATTGACAGCTCATCTCACTTTACCAAAAGCTTTCACGGCCAATTCGAGAGCCTGTAACGGAACGCAACCTCATCGACATCACACAACTTGACATTCGAATTACCATCAGTAGGTCTAAAAACTACTACTACTTTAGGAGAATCATATTAGAATCATAATATTAATTACACAACTATCTGTCAAAGGAGATGTTTCAAAATGTATGGACCCTGGGCCAGGTCCTTGTACACTATACTTAAAAATAGAGAAATATATTTAAAACAGTTCTCAACTGTTAATTTCTTTAAAATGGCTTTGTTTGCTGGTAAAACAAAAGACATTACACTTGAAATTGCAACACGCAACAACATTTTGATTGATGAATGACGTTTGACATTTATTTCTGACATATTTATTTACCGGCAACGAGACGAAAGTGACTGAAGTGACATTATTATGACAGCTGACAGTTATTTTTCTATGATCTGTAACTAAATCGGTGCGACGCCATGTTGAAAATCGATAAAAGTAATTTATAAACATCAATGAACTACCACAACAGTAAACATTTAAATGAATTAAATGTATTTTTCCCTAATTCTACGGATTTTTCTCTTTTTTATGAGGTAATGTACATAGACCTGGCCCATTTTGAAACATCTCCTTTAATTTTCATCTTTATCGCTAACGCATTAGGTTCAAGGTTGCTTGGGAAAATTTTACAGTGACGGGTAGCACGATGTGCTTTCTGATTCTGCTAAAGCGGCCTTTTTAGACCCCCTGTACTAGCTCGCTATGTAGCAGCTCTGTATTACTAAAACAACTACTGGATTTTAGAAAGAAGAAGAAGATATATACCTCTCAAAGATAAAAATGGAGTGGCAATTACTTATTTAAAACATTAGAGTGCCTATTTTTTACTGCAGTGACAGAACAACATGAGCTCTATGGCGCAGTGTTAGAGCGGGGCGGCGGAATAACTCTTGCATTTTGAACTCTTTCTACTCGTAAGTTTTTAAATTAAAATTATCTGAGGTGTGGTGCAGAAATTTTCAAGCTCGCTCCAGTGCGTCTTGAACTCCGCTTGCTTTGAATTATCCTCTCAATTCTTGAGCTTTCGCATCAGTAAAGTAAGTTACTTCATCAAAAGGAAATCAAGCCTATCCGAGGTAGAGTGCAAAAAAATATATTTCTGGGGTGATACCACAATATCCGCATCGGGCGTCACCCATGTTAGCTACGCCACTGTATAGGCTTGTTAAAATGTTTAAGGTCAAAGTATGTGTAGTGTAGGGTGCCTTGGGGATACTGAACAAAGGGGGGTTATTTTCCAGTGAAAATATCACGACGGCTGCAATCATCAATGTCCATCCCTGCACCTACTGAAGGTAATTCTCACTGACAAAGCCGAAGGCAAACGATCGAGAGGAAGAAGTAGTAGAACCACACGCTGGTAGGACCAAAACCGAACATCGTTGAATATTAAAGCCTCAGAATTTGTGCATTTCTCTGAAAGTGTAAAAACAGAAAGAGAAGGTTTTGACACCATGATGTGGTCACTACCCCCAGCCTATGTTGCGGAATTCGTTCGAAAGAGTCACCGCGGCCCTGGAACGCATTGGGCACTAGGAGGAACACGGATGGGTTTTAGTCAGTAAGAGTCTAACACTCCCTCCTGCTTCCCCAGAGCAGGATGAGTTTTTTGATGATTTCCCATTCAATAAAAAAGTCTGTGCTGGGGAAAACGACGCAAAGAGGAGGATAACGTCGGTTCACACTTGTTTTTTGAGTCTCAAATAACTCCTCCCGCTCTGGGCGGAGCGGAAGGGAGTATCAGGCTCTTACTGGCTGAAACGCACCGTGTTCCTTCAAATGCCCTTTGTGTTTCAGAGGCACGAACTCTTTCGAACATTTCCGCAACCCCGGCCTAGCAACTATGCTGACATCTCTTCGAAGCGTGGGGCACAACGCGCCGTTAAACTAGGCTTGCAGCGCAATCCTGAACATGAAGTAAGCTGTCAATCCATACAAATAAGATGGACTGACAGTTCTTTTCATGCACACACCATCAAAGTATACACGATGAGATGTTGACAGAATAGACCGGCCGTTAATCAATGTCATCCCTTTTTTTTAAGTATGGGAAATCATCAAATGACTCCTCCCGCTCTGGGTGAAGTAGGAGGGAGTGTCAGACTCTTACTGACTGAAAACCCATCCGTGTTCTTCCTAGTACCCTTTACGTTCCAGGGCTACGGTGCCTCTTTTGAACAAAGTCCGCAGCCCCAGCAGGCACTGGCTCTAACGGGCCCCGTCTTCTGTGCTGCCAGCTCTTTGAGAGGAGTGTGGAACACAGCGCGCCGTCGACCCGGGCCTGGTTCTGATCAAACGGCGAGCCATCAATGTCATCCCCTGCAACCCCCATCCTTTTTAATACTCACATGCGATAGTGCGGGTCGGCGCGGAAGGCGGTGATGTCTTGCGAGGGCGCATGCGGCGTGTGCAGCACGAACGCGTCCGGCAACACTACGCAGCGGTAGCCTTGCGCTCGTAGTTCTACGCTGTGGGACACCTGGGACAATAATCCAATTCAAATGTTGAAAAATGTTATGAAAATATTGCTATTTGTGTTACTACATATTTACATTGTAAATTGCATGAAACTATTACCAATTAACACAAAAAGATTGCAAATTAAAAATAAGTGGACCTCTCTGCCTGCGTCTGTGTTTCCGAACACTTAAAACCCTCATCTCTTTTAAAGTCAGAGTGAACAGGCTCCTTCTGGGTAAGCTCGCTCCATTGTAGACTTTGCCTCTGTCATCTCTGACATAGACTAGAGTCAAGACCAACGCCATCTCAAATAAAAAAAAATTGACAACTGCGTGAAAATATGGCGAATGATATGAGAAGATTAACATGTAACTTACTGATAAAAAGTTGTTAAGTTCCAACGCCCAAACCTAAATAAAATAAAATAGATGAGCATGCACTGTCCTAATTAACAGAAATGCGAAAGATTATCAAAGAGCATCTATTCTTTACGTTTTTACGTCTAAATCGCTGAACTGATTTAGGTTAACTTTGGAAAATCATCAAAGGTAGTGTCAGACTGTCACTAACAAAAATCCGTCCGTGTTTGCCCTTTAATTTCCAGGGCCGTGGTGACTCTTTCAAACAAATTAAAAATCCAGGCAGGCACTGACCACCGCTTATTTTGTTGACATCTTTTTGAAAACCCTGGAGGCAGTTAAAGTCTTCTTTTTTGCGATAATCTATATAAACGCGAGCGAAGATCCGAAAAAAGGCTAGTAGTATAATGTATTACCTTGTTCCAACCGAAGCCAGAGAATCTAGTATCGTATTTAGGCACAGATCTGTGAACGACTAGATAGGGCTCGTAGTCCGACTGCCATTCAACCTGAAATTCAAATGTGTTTGGTTAAAATTATACCGGCATTACGGCTTCAATGTATAGATATTGCGGCAAACCAAGACCGATATTGAAAACTGGGCCATAGTGGGCAGAGAATAGAGTCCCCAGCAGGCTATCACGCCTGTTAAATTTGATAGTAGTAATAACATTACATTTCAAAGGGTTTAAGGATGGGAAATCAGCAAATGACTCTCCCGCTCTGAGCGGAGCGGGAAGGAGTATCAGACTCTTACTGACTGAAACCCATTCGTGTTTCTTCAGTTGCTCTTTTTCCTTTGCGTAGCTCTTGCGAACAATTTCACAACGCTGACAGGCGCAGGCCCCGTCTACTATGCTGACATCTCTTTGTAGTGCTAGTGAAACACAACGCACCGTGGGCCCGGCCAGGTCCTTATCGGACGCCAGCTTGCCCATTGCTCGCCGTCCGCAGTCGGCAAAACAGTGTTCTCTTAAGAGGAAACATGGGCGAGACTTTGTACGTAAAAAGTCATAATTCGAGGTTTGGATCTCGACTGTTTTTTCCTCCAAAATTGAACCCATTTAAGAGATATTTCACAAACTGAATAAGAAGGATGTATCCTATGTCCCTATGTTTTCCTTTTTTGATTTATAGTTGCCAAATTTTTACGCCAGTGCTTTGTTGACTGCGATTTATCGGACAATTTTGAGCTATTTGTGAGAGTTGATCTAGTGCTTATACGGTTAACAAATCATCAAAAAGAACATACACACAGTTTATATCCTTATTATTCAGTTTGTTTAATATCTCTTAAATCGTTCCAACATTGGAGGAGAAAACAGCCAAAGCCAAACCTCGAATTATGACTGAATTATACTGAATTATGACATACAAAGTTGGAAGGCCCACAAGGTTATCACACAAGGTGGACCGATGACCTGGTGAAGGTCGCGGGTAGCCGATGGATACGAGACGCGCAGGACCGGTCGTTGTGGCGACGCTTGGGAGAGGCCTATGTCCAGCTGTGGACGTCTTTTGGCTGATATGATGATGATGGTGACATACAAAGTCTCGCCGCCCATGTCTCCTCTTAAGGTTTTATTCGCAGAGCTCGAATATCTAGACTAGGCAGACAAGTACCCTCGCCTCGCCAGTTGTTACAGTACCTCGTAGGGCGCCGAGGCGCTGGCCCAGCGCGAGTAGTTGGTGGCGCGGTGTCCGCGGGGCCACTCGCGCGCGCGGAATGATTGCACGTCACCCGTGTGCCCCTTGGCCGAGCTCGCCAACCGCGCCAGCAGGGCCGCCTTGCTGCGCGGGACGGACGTGCGGTAGCGGGTCGTCTCGAACGCTGGTACAACGAGGCACTGCGCACGAAAACGATATGATTGGCAATGTCGTGCCATAGACAATGCGATAGTAGTGTAGTGTGTTCCGTTCTGTCTATGGTGTGACCATGGAGACAAGTAACTTTCATAGTAGTGTAGCCGCATAGTCACACTGTACCGAAGATGGCCGCGGAGCCCTACAGCCACCGCAACGATGGCGACCCCGTCGTCAGTTGTGTGTACTACAGGTTAACTCGTGCAGTGTACTGGTTGGCTCATTTATTTTGCAATGTTATTTTTCGAGTCACCCACATGTCGGTTTTTATGATAATGAGAATTAGTATATACGTGACCCTGTTTTCAATGAATACACAGAACTATCTAGCATCCCGAACTGGTCGTTTATTTGCAATACCCTGACACTCAACAGTAGCATATGTTACGGTATCTTACTACAGGGACGGGCTGCAGGCATAAAGTCCGTTTTTATTATGCAGAAAAGTGTCATCAGAGTCATATACAATCTCTGCCGATGCGATTCTCTAAGGGAACAGAGTAAGGAAATTACGGTAACTTACTGTTTTCTTTCCTTCTTTATAACCTATAAAATTATCAATTAAATAAGAAACAAAAACAACACCCACCCAATGCAGCCTTGCAATGGACTGGAACTTCAGGGAGATAGGAATTAAGATTCAGCATCATTGAGACCCGACATTGTAAACATCAAGGACATACCTTCTTCTGCGGATAAGGGTTGACGAGCTGAATGGCGCTCCGCAGATGGTCGTAGAGACCCGCCATGGGAACAAAGTCCACATCCATGAGGAACACGTACGGAGTGTTCACGTTCTCCAGCGCCACGTTACGGAGATAGTTCACTGGGTAGTGCACCTGAATTGTAATAATAATTCATTTGTTATCAGGGAAATTTCATCCATTGTTACCTTAAGCTCAGTGGCGTAGCTAGAGGGGGGTGACCCGCACAGGCGTTCCCCATACTATTTTTTTTTCGTTTTCTGCTAGTTATTTGCTTACATACTAAACGATAAGTGTAGGTTATACGCAATCGGCAAGCGTTGCCTTAAATATCCATCCATGCGGCTATTATTATTCAGCCTTCACGGTCTTACAGAATAACACAAATAAAACGGTTTTCAAGTTTAATTTCATGAACCTTATGATATACGGCCCCAAGTTAAAAAAATATACTTTGCTCACCTTATCATGTTTAAAGACCAGATGGTATCCAATATTCTTCCTATCTCTAAGAGTATCGGACCAGTCGCCGATGAAACTCAACAGTCTTGTCACTTCGCAGTCTGATAAGTATATGGCAACACTCAGTGGACCTGTCGAATTAAAAGTTTATTTCAAGCAAGCAATAAATATCTTAGTTACTAGGATACCAGCACTTTGAGATACAGCTTATGAACAAATACAATTCTGTGAACAGCTGTGTCTGAACTAGATAACTAAATATCTGTATTTTAGACAGCAGCGCTCCTCCCTTAGATCTTATACATTTCACTGTATACAAGAGAAATCACTAAAGCAAAAACAGAAATAATTTAAAGTTATAAAGTGTAGGAAGGCCGCCCTGTGTGTGGAGTGACAGTGTGTGTGTGTGTAGGAGGGTGAGTTACCGAGGAGGAGTAATTGTTCAGTTTCATCAGTTAAGTTTATGTATGTATTCAAATAGTTCATCGATGGATTGGTTGATTTTAGTACCTATTTAAATATGGACCCAAGAAAGGATAATATCTGTTCGCGAATCGGTATTTAAATTTAGGTCTATTAGGAAAGGTCCCCTTCTACCATCGGACATCCAGACGCACTGCATCTTACCATCCCTACCTTGTTGCTATTCCACCAATTTAATATTTTCACTAAGCGTTTTTAAACGTCTTTTATAATGCGCACAGCAAAAGAGTGGAACTCTGCCTATTTTATTTTTTTAAAGGATGGGAAATCATCAAATGACTCCTCCTGCTTTGGGTGAAGCAGAAGGGAGTGTCAGACTCTTACTGACTAAAACCCACCCGTGTTCCTCCTAGTGCCCTTTGCGTTCCAGGGTACGGTGCCTCTTTCGAACGAAGTCCGAAACCCCAGCAGGCACTGGCCCTAGCGGGCCTCGTCTTTTGTGCTGACAGCTCTTTGAGACGCGCGTGGAACACAGCGCGCCGTCGAGCCGGGCCTGATTCTGATCAGACGGCAAGCCACCTAAAGCTCGCCGTCCGCAGGCCCGTGCGTACGGTGGCCGAGAATCACTCTGCGACTCGCGACGTCCGGGGCGTCTTCTTCTATTGCGGCGGCTGGGGCGTGAGGTTTCCCTCTCTCTCACACGTTCGGCTTCCTCCTTTGCTAGCATTACTGCTTCGGAAAAGGAGGTGACCGCTTCCCATGCCTCCTCGCTCCGGATCATGGCCTGAACCAGGGCCGGACGTGAGAGATCGCCGTCGCCGATTGCCTCAACGAGGACACGGCGGTGCTCCGCCCAAGCAGGGCAGACCTCCACCGTGTCCTCTGGTCGATCCTCGCAGTGTTGACACCCGGGCGTATCCTCCCGCCGAATCCGAAACAGGTACCTCCCGAAACAACCGTGTCCGGTGAGTACCTGCGTCAAGCGGAAGGTAAGAACGCCGTGGCGCCGCTCTAGCCACTCCTCAAAGAGGGGACTTATCGCCGCAATTATGGCGTGCCCAGTGGAACTCTGCCTGCGTCTGTGTTTTCAAACGCTTACAACCTCCCTGAACAGGCTCCTAGGTAAGCTCGCTTCATCGTAGACTTTGTCTCTGTAATCTCTGACCTAGACTAAGAGTTTAACTTCTTTGGGATTTCTTACAGCCTCGCAGTAATTAATTTAATATGAGATCGGAAAGAAAGACTTTTATCTAAAAGAATACCAAGATATTTGACTTAATTGGTGGGAATCAGCAAAGGACAATGACACACATCAGCATTGCAGCAATCATGGGCGAACAAAGAATGCGAAGGAGATAACGAGGCAGTTTCTGATAGAGAAAGGCATGAATGTGGTTTTTTCTGCGTTTAAAGTCAACAGATTGCACTTAATTCAGTGACACACGCGTGTTAAAGCCCATCTGCGCTATTTTATAAACCTCTTCCCAGCTGTCAGCTAAGAACAAGATCGCAGTGTCGTCCGCATAAGAAATGATTTTGCCAAAACTAAAATCACAAAGGTCGTTTAAATAAGATAGGAAGAGGGTTGATTTGCCGGTTCTAAAACCAAACTGGTTATCAGAAAGTAATCTTCTAATATCTTATAATTCTGTTGATAATGCGTTCCGAGAGCTTGGAGATCGAAGGTAGGATAGAGATCGGCCTGTAGTTTGAAACTTTATTTTTATCACCAGTTTTATATACAACGTTGATACGACAGAGGGGCTTTCCTTTAAACTGCCTATACTAGGTACCATTTTCAAGCTCTGTACCAAAAATAAATTAATTAGGAGCAGTAGTTTAGTCGCAAATGATTTTTAAAGTTTTTGCACGGTTTGAACACGATGTATCTTTTCTAACATCTGATTATCGTCTAAGCATAGGTCATGCACCTCACAACGATAAATCTACGATGCGTTGTTGCCGCTCTGACGCATGTCGACATTCACTAAAAATTGGCAATGCAAACAAGGAAACAATCAATACACACACACTTGCACTTTCACTACGAAAGCGACTAACATAAAGCGAGCGAAAGAAATAGAGATAGGTCAGTTTGTTGCATCCTTGTTTTTTGCGATCGGTAAGTGGGGCCTCAGTGCGCCGACGCTTGTTTTTCGGAACGTATGTTTTGTGGAATTCGCGCGCAAACAATTGTAATTTTATTTTGTTATTGTGAGAGGACACGTAACTTGGGATTATTATTATTTAGTATTAGTGTTTTTTTTTTGTGATTGACTGTTTTTTATGGTGATAGGACACGTAACTTGGGATTATTATTATTTAGTATTAGTATCTCCGGACCTCACTCCCATGGATTTCTTTTTGTGGGGTTACATTAAGGGTGAAGTGTATGCCTCAGAGGTAAATACAATTGATGACTTAAAAAATAGGATTATTTTAGCATTTCACAAATTAAAGTGCTTAGCGACGGACAGTGATCTAATTAGAAAAATAAATAACAATATTCTCCGTCGGTATAATTTGTGCATCAATGTGAATGGAGGACACATCGAAAATTTAAAAATTTTGTGTGTTTGTTTTTGTGCGCGTACTTCGAAACGTTACCTAACATAAAAGCCAGTGCGAGCGGAGGCCTAAGTCGCCGGCCGCCACCCCGGCCCGGCCCCCACCGAGCACACGAGATACCGCACACCGCGCTCCGGTGCGCGCGCGACGTTGCCGCTTTGTTACCTAGCGGTATCTAAGGTCAGTGTCATTTTTTTACAAAGGGTGGTTGCGTTTTATTCGGATTTGCAAGCTATTTAGTTTGTTTGAAAAAAATATTTTCGTATTTATGGCGCTTTTTGTTTTTGTACCGTATCGAATTAATACTGAACACGTATAGTATACGTAGTTTAATTTAATGCCCCTCTGTCGTATCAACTCTGTATATATATATATATTTTTTTAATTGATTTATTTTAACTCAGACTTAAATTGTCCATAGTGTTAGTAAACTTAAATAAACTATGTTAGTACAAAACACGGCGAGTACAACTTAAAACTATTTCACATGGATGCGTATCCAATGCTCCCATAGAGGACTATCAACATGATCAGCAACAACCCTCAGGTAGCTGTTGGAACTGTCCCTCACCCTGCGCATCAGCGATGCCACCCTTTTACGAATTATGGCATGGAAGCCATCCACCTGCGCGTCTGCAAACATCGCTGAAGCACTACAATATCGAGGCAGACCCATCAGCAACCTGAAAGCGTTGTTGTATTGGACCCGCATGGCGCTGACAACTCGCTGCGTGTAATTGACCCACAGGCTACAGGTATAGGTATATCGCTGAACTCACAAGAAATCAGTGTGTAGGATCACTGATTTCTTAAGGACCGTAGGAAAAGTAAACATAACTAAAATGAGTCTAGGGATGGAGTCCCATCCTACTGAACAACACTCCAGAATTAAGCGATCCAATTCGGCCTCATCAGTGTCCAACAGAACAAGAGACTGTAAAAACATAGTTGATTTCTCGAACTGAATGAGAGAAAATTTAAAGCATGCATAAAACGCACACTATGTAGACAAGCGTATTATAAACTGGAAGATTATATCCTCGATAAAAACGCTTGGCTAAATGCTGGTCCTGCTCCACAGTCACAGCTGCTTAGGTCCACTTTTTAGGTTTTTATGTTTTTATATTTGGAAGAGATGCTCGCTCCTTTTAGAGGTTCTTACATTATTTCGTTTATTTATTCTTATATACATACAAATTATATTATTATATTAATTACTTATTTATTCTTTTTGATGTAAGAACTTAATCGTTCTCTTTATTAATTTATTTTTCATTATTTGGTCATTGACAACCATAGTTTTGTGTAAAGTAGAAGCATATTTTTCAAATTTTGTAAATGTGAGTACCATGAAACCATTTACATTTTATGTGAGTAGTTATAGTTTTACTTGTTGGACATGAACGAGCATGGTGGTTGAGAGCATGTCATGCTCACTCAAATGTCTCGCTGATGGCGGCGCGTGGGTTTGATCATTCGGTTCCCTTCGAAATGGTTGAGCTGAAGGGTGCCGATACACGCGTCATTCGTGAACAGGCGCCGTCGGTTGAGACTGGTCGTCTCTTAACTGCCATTGGCTTATTTTAATCTTTATATTTAAAATTCTTATAATAAGCCCTTTTTTTTTTCCTTTGCATTGTCCTCACATGCAGAAGCAACAAGTATAATATGTAACTTGAAATTTTGTAAAACCAGAACATGATTTAAAAGAGTGTCCGTGGAGTTTCTTGCACGTTCTTCTCCATAGAGATCTACGCTTTGGAACGTGCAAATAGCTGCCATGTTTTTGACTGACCGACCTTGACGTTTCAAAAGTGCCTGTGAATGGTTTATTTGAAATAAAATGCTTTGAATTTGAATTTGAATTTGAATTGCATTGAGAGAACATTAACATGTGAATCTTGCCAACCGAAATGAAGAACTCATTAACACCTTCCACAGTGTTTTTGGGAAAGCCTTTTTTAATTAATTTCATAGCCTTATTTTTTATTTTGGATTTTTTTGTGATGTTGTTGTGATTTTATATTGCGTCCCAAAGTTATTTAAGATTAGTATCGTACGCTGATTTAACTTTTTTTTAATTAGCTTACTGCAAAAGGGAAATTATTAACCGCGCAAATATGTTATGCAATACTCTTGAAATCCTCATATATAAAATTCTTCCGTTACTGACTGATTCGAGTGACTGATAGATAATGCACAGCACTGGTCGTATGAAGCTGAAATTTGGCATGTAGGTTCCTTTGGGAGTGTAACGGAGCGGAAGGGATTTTCGAACTCTTACTGACTAAACCCATCCATGTTCTTTCAAATAGCCTTTGCGTTCCAGGGCCGCGGCGACTTTTTCGAACAAATTCCGCAACACGAGAATTACGTCTGCACATGCAGTACTTGAAGCTGTTCGGCGGCGCGCTGCGATCCCTAAGCGCCTCAAGGAGATGTCAGCACTAGGGCCCACTAGGGCCAATGCCTACTGGGGCAGCAGACTTCGTTCGAAAGAGCCACCGTACCCTGGAACGCAAAGGGCACTAGGAGGAACACGGATGGGTTTTAGTCAGTAAGAGTCTGACACTCCCCTCTTGCTGTACCCAGAGCGGGAGGAGTCATTTGATGATTTACAATCCTAAAAAAAAAACCTGATGCTGTATTCAACAAGTACCTTCCCAGTAGTTGACCAGTCTCTCGAGAAACTGCAGCCGGTCCATCGAAAGCTGTAGAGCTAAGGTCACGTCGAAGTTGTCCATGTCCGTATGACTATAGTCCATGTAATACAGATGCGTTCGAAGCTTCACTTTTTGCGCGGCGCGGAAGCTGACACATAGATCAGAATGGTTTACCTGTAGATAGAGACAATATGCTATATTGGTCGTAGTCTGAAGGAAGTAGTGAAAATACCGAGATGAGCATGATTGTAAAAAGAAAACTATTCAACACATGTATCCTAACCGTTCTCACATACGGCTGCCAAACATGGACCCGTAAAAAAGCACCGTTAAGAAGACCATAGCTAACAGCGGTCCACAATACGAACAATTCGAGCCGTGTTCAGAAGTACCGCATTCTGAATCAAGCGAACCGCCCAAGGTGTTGGTACAAAAGGGGCTGCGAAAGTGGGGTGCTGAGGGGACCCCAAGTTGGGGAATAATGATTTTAGTTTTCAACAAAATTCGGCACGAGGCTCTTTTGAGTGTTTTTCAATATTCCTCATAGTTTCAGATTGGGCCGTCCACACCCGTTTAAAAAAATCACCCTGAGTGCAGCAGGCAGATGTGTCGTCCATATAACTGAATTTGAATGAGGTACATGCTATACTTACTTTCATGGTAAAATGCTCTATGAAGAAACACCGGTGTAGTTTCTCGCGCAGCAGATAGCCATCAAAGTTGACGTACGACTGATATATGTCGCGGAAGAAACTGGCGTCGCGGGTGTTTATGTTATGTTTCAGAGGAGAGTTCCAGTGAATAACCTGAAAATCGTAAGCTTTTATTATTTACTTACTATAACCATTTCATTGTTTACACATCATAATCAGCTGTAAAAAAAACGACTTATGACTTATCTGCCAAGCGTTTTCCTAAGTTTTACATGGAGCAACCGCCTACAATGATCTCCAAAACCCAGTCTTAGGTTGTGTAGATCAGTATTTTTTAGACTGGGGTCAGATTTTCTCGCTTCTGTCTAACCTCAACGATTGTCAGAAACTTTCGAATTTACAGCGTGTCCGTCAACGTGCTTTCCAAGGCCCGAAAAATTCTCAGCATTGGCGTATCTAACGGGGGGAAATCCTCATGGATTTCCTCCGCCCTGGGACGGGCGGAGCGGTCTGTCATACTCTTATTGACTAAAACCACCCTGATGCTCCATCTCTCACCAACGGTGGATCCCGAGAACTAATGCGGCGCCTCTGCGGGCCACCTCGGGTCAGTGGGGGGAGTGAGGTGTTTGATTCCCCCCGCGACATCAAAGAGGGGCGCACAAGAACACCACGCGCCGCCACCTCGGGTCCGAATGAATGGGGGGCGACGGATAGTCCGCCGCCTCTGGATCCAGTTAGGGGGGCCGGAAGAAAGCAGCGTATCCTCCGACGCCCGGTGCGCCTGCTGCGGGCCAGGAGAGAGGTCGAGATCTCCCTCTCCCTTTCCGCAGCCTCCTTCTGCGCGATAACTGTTTCGCAGAAGGAGACCACAGCGTCCCAGGACTCGTCGACCATATCACAAACTACGGCCGGCAGCGAGAGATCACTGCCTACCACAGAGATGAGGGCATGGCCTGGCTCCTCCCAAGCGGCACACTCTGCCATGTCCTCAGGGTGACAAGGCCCTAAGTTGAGATGCGACGCCCACTCACACACACTACAGACGGTGATAAAAAATGGAATTGTAAGCCCGTCGCCCGTCGCAGCCTAATAGCAGGGTAAAAAAAACGTGGAGACTACAAACTAGCTCACGATCGGTGGGTTGTAATGGATACCATTGATTGCATACCTAGAAAGTAAACCTTTACAAAAACTATACCGACACAACAATACCATTAGAGTTCTGGCGGGCTAAAACCGCGCGGGTTAAGGTGATGAAAAGCTTTAACCTGAAGAAAATCGGAAAATTGAATTCTTTTAGAAACTTGTCTTGAATAAGTTAGCTTTTCTTCAAACAAACAGATGCTTGCCTGCTGACCGCAGAATGCCAGAACGAGCGAAGCGACCTCGAAATGTTTTAGCATCTCACCTTGGAATCTTATGTTGGGTTAGTTCTTTTTTACCAACTACAGACATGGAAGGTACTTTGTCGACTTAAACGAAATACCCTTCTAAGTATTCATAGAGCCATAGAGCTAAATGACAATACAAGAGCGAGCGAAGCGAGCTCAAAAAAAATTGTACCCTGCACCGCACCGTATAGGTATGTTTTTGAGAAAAGAAAAGAAAGAAACGACTCGACTTATGATAACTGGGGATAAAGTGATAAAAGCGAACTCGAAAACGCACCCCCCCCCCTCCTATTTACGCCAATGCTGGAGTGGTTTTAGTGAGGTAATAATCCCACACTGATCCCTACCCCGAAAAAATAATGACAAATAAAAAATATACGCACCTTAACATTATTCCAATCCTCCCCATAACAATGCTTAGCCAACGACTGCGTAGACATCTGCACATTGTACTGGCAACTCATATTGTAGACATATCGGGGTTGGCTCTTTATAATACCATTGATAACATCCTGGTCAGCAAGCGTGGTCTGCTTCAGCCTTCCGATGTTGTCCCGAACAGCGTCATGCCATAGTCTCGTCCAGTCAGTGGTTGTACGGATCTTCTTGAGGTCTAGGAGCATTACACCTGTGTTGTAACCCCGACCTAGCGCTGGCCAATGTTTTTCTTTGTTTAGGTACCAGTTGCTTTCGTTTTCTACGAGGCCAATCAACTGTAGGGAACATGATAAGAGGTTTAAAGTAAAAATGACTGAATGCAAAAAAAAAACAGACACTGGTTATAACTTGTAGAAGAGGTGGTGTGGTTGAAAGTATGTTTTTAATATACAGTTGTTTAAGTTCATCAAATAACAGTAGTATGTTTAAAATTCATTTTTTTTTTTTTTTTTTTTGGTGGATAAAAATATCAATTCAACTCTCCCGGTCCCCGCTCTTGTCCTACCCCCGCGCCCCTGTGCAGGCGAAGACGCAATTAAGCGGTTCGTCTATAGCAGGGATGACCAACCGGTCGATCGCGATCTATAACAGACTGCACAACTATATAAATAGTTTAAGTTAGTAAAATAAGAAAAATATATAGATGATATAGTACAATAAATAAAATAAACAACAAACAAAAACAAATACAAAAATATTAACAACAACAACATCAACAACATTTTATTATAAACAATTACAAAAATAGCACCGCTAACTTCAAACTGATTACTGCTGGACCTCAAATTTAAAAGGGTGTTAAAACGGGCGATTGAATCTCTCCCAAATTATTTACGAGCACACTTTTTATTTAAAACACTGGCAGCCTCATGGAAGACCTAAGGTATTGACGTTGGCAAAAGGAGGCTGAGAACCCTCCGACTTGCCGACGACATTGTCCTTTTCGCTCCCACAGCTCTAGAACTCCAGACTATGCTCCAGTTGAGCACAGCTAGCTTCAAGGTGGGACTTGCGATGAATCGGTATAAACCCCAGCTAATGACCAACAGCACGAAGCGTAAGGTCGAGGTATTTCTTGCTCATCTGAGCAAGAAATACATCATGTCGATGTGTACATCTACTTCGGCCAGTTTGTTTTTTTCGTAAACAGGCAAAAAAAGAAAATCGATCGCCGCAACTAAAACGCCTGGAAAAGCTACCTACTGATCCACGAAGACGCTAATGAAGGGTGATCTGCCGATATCCCTGAAACGCAAACTCATCGAAATTTGTATTCTACCCATCCTAACCTACGGCGCTCAGACCTGGTTTTTCACCGAGTCGCAAAAGTTCGGCCTTGGAGTTTGCCAAAGAGCGATGGAACACAGCATTCTGGGTGTAAAAAGAAAGGACAGGATTCGAAACACCACGCTGCGTCCGAAAACGGGAATAATGGACGTCTGCAATATAAGAAGGCTCAAATGGGATTGGACGGCAAAAGTCTCCACTCAACGGTTGCCCGAAGACGGCCGGCGCCGCCGAGGCCGGTCCAAAAGGAAGTGGCGAGATGACCTGGATGCGTAACGTGAGGGCTGGAACGAGGTGGCGCTAGAGAAGAATTCCTAGAAGGGCTTGGGGGAGGCTTTTAATAATACAAATAAAATTCAAAAAGATAATTGAGAAACTAGAGAAAAATTTCTTCATAATGTCTTCTTTTTCTATAATAATATATCATTTATTTCATGTAACAAAGACCCATTACAATTATATACCTTACAGACTATCATACACTAAATAGTATAAAACAAAGTCGCTTCCCGCGGTTTTATTTCAGCTGAACCACAATATTATTGACTGGTAACTAGATGTTCACTTTGTTAGTTTGGGCTAAATAAACATTTGCATCCGTGCGAAGCCGGGGTGGGACACTAGTATTTATAAAAACTATTGTACAAGACAATTTAGTCAATCTTACCTGATCATCCGTCATGTTCCTAAACATCGCCCATAGCTCGACAACATCGCACAAGAAGATCAAATCAGAGTCCAGCACAATAGCTTGGCTCAATGAGTCCGGCAGAATATCAGGGAACAATAGCTTGACAAGCGAATAGATTCCGGAGTAGTGGCTGTTAGGGATCCATCGTACTTGTAACAGATACTCTTCTGCGTTGTAGCATGAGTATTTTACTGGAAATAATAGTTTTTTTTTTTATTATAAACACAAATTTCATGCGCAACGCGAATACACCAACTAACAACGATGTGGTATAGCCCCCGCGTCGGCATTTTAATTTTTATTTAAAGTTACAGCGCACGGTCTAGCATGCATATAGAGAAAATAAAAAAATTAGAAAAATTGTGCCCTAAAGTGTCACGTTGACAATATAATTCGAGGTAAAGCCCCCATGTGCCAATCAGTCATGCATGGTTCAATGGTGGCACGGGTCGAAGTGTGCCCCGGAAGAGGTACCCGTACAGCTGTTATTATTTAGCCATTGAACTCATCAAACTTCCAGTATTAAACTACTCACCATCTGGCAAGTCCCAAGTGTCAAACAGCTTGTTGAATGTTCTATTAGACCAGGTGTCTACCACAAAATGGAAGTGTATGGGGTTCTGCCTGTGGTGCATCAAGGACTTGAGCATGGGAGTAATTTGTCGGGTACACTTCCCCATACACACTAAGGCAATGTGGACTGTCTCACACAGAGTGCCGACTGCATCTGGAATCTGTGGAAAATGCAGAACATCAGGTTTTTGAAGCTCCTTTAATGTTAACAAACAGTGTTCAGGTATTATTTGTTACACCAGGACACCTGAAAAGGCGCGCGGCGCGGTGATGTTAGAATAAGGCGGTTACCTAATGATGTCCGCGGACTAGAAAAAGAAGTATTGCAGCAAGATGGGTAAAGACATTGACGCTATTGCGGGTTACACCTGGATGAGGTTGGCAAAGAAATGTTGGGATGAGCACAAATAAAGAGAAGCCTATGCTCGGTAGTGGGCGAACTCGGGCTGTGGATGATGATGATGATTTTTATTTGTGATGATGATTTGACATTATATGTAGAATGCATAAGAACAGATGGGCCAGAATTGGTACGCAGTAGGAGCCAGAGTACCAACGCGCGTCGTCGCCGAGAAAAGCTGGCGTGACGACTTATTTTTTATTTTTTTTATTTTATTTAAAAAGGAACAACAAACAGCTACAATATAAAACAAAGAAAAGAAAGTTACACAAAACATATCACAATATTGTAGCCCACAACGCTGTTCACGGATAAGCGGAAGGATACACAAGAAAAAATCGCTAGGATGACAAATACGTAAAACTTAAAACTTAATTAAAATCACTTAACTATCGTGCCATATAATATAAAATAGACAATTTGAATAAATAGAGAGATGGAGAGCAAAAAAAAATTATGAAAGCTTTTTAAGTATAAGATCTTTGAACCTATTGACAGGACATGTAAAGATGTCTATATGTTCAAAAATCCTATTATAGGACTCAACCATTCTGCGAACAGGCGAACGCAACCCAGAATTGGACTTGCAAGAGCCCACTGAAAACAATCTGCCAGCGCGCACCTTTCGTCTGTGGAGTGTCCTAGGGACCGCATAGTATATCATATTAGACAAATCAATGCAGTCAAATTTATTTCTAACAATATTATATAAATTTACGGCTTCCAAGTACTGACGTCTATCTTCGAGTGTAGTAAGCTTATACTTTGTAAGTAAATTTTGGTATGACAAATAGTGACCATAACATCTATAGTGCATGGTACGCAAGAATTTGTACTGAACATGCTCAATCATGTCAATATACTTTTTGTAGAATGGACTCCAAACGGACACGGCATAATCTAACTGAGAGCGCACCAGAGACTTGTACAAGTAAAGATAGGAGGAAGTCTTTTTAAAGTCTATTGTAGAACGCATTATGAAACCGAATAATTGATACGCTTTGCTAACGATCCTTCCGATGTGCAAGTCTAAGCAAAGCTTCGAATCAAGAATAACACCGAGATCACGGATAGAGTCCAATTTATGCAGTGGAGCATCGCACAGTGTGTATGTGTATTTTATAATAGTTTTATTTTTAGTGAAATTTACGAAATTGCATTTTGGGAGACTTAAATGCAGTTTATTTTCCTGGCAATAGGAGGATAGTCGGTCCAGGTCTTGTTGAAGTAAGAGGCAATCATTTAAGTGTCGTATGGCTCTATATATCTTAAGGTCGTCGGCATATAAAAGGAACTTGGTATTGTGAAAGCAATGACTGATGTCATTTATATATAGAATAAACAACAGGGGACCAAGTATTGACCCTTGAGGAACACCAGAGGTCACCTGTGCAATGTTAGATTGGTGACCATTGATTACAACCCTCTGACTCCGATTGGTAATATAAGAAGCAAACCATCTCAGAAGATTACCGCGGATACCGTTGAAAGAAATTTTGTTGAGAAGTATTTCATGGTCCACCTTATCGAAAGCCTTACAGAAGTCAGTGTACACTGCATCCACTTGTAGACGGCTATCAACGCTATCAAACAAAAAACTTGAAAACAGTAAAAGATTAGTGTTTGTCGATCGCCGTTTCACAAAACCGTGCTGTTGTTGTATTATGATATTGTGAAGTATAGGATAAATTTCGTTATGAACTAACCTCTCGAAAAGTTTCGACAAGGTAGACAGGATGGAAATGGGACGGTAGTGTTCAACGTTGCGTCTAGAACCGCTTTTATGAACGGGCACGATGTACGCGTGCTTCCATAGCTTAGGAACAACTCCCTCAGAAATACATTTATTGTAAATAATAAATAGCGGCTTGCAGATTGAAGTTGCGGTATTTCTAAGAAAATAGGGCGACAATCCGTCAGGGCCGGGGCCTTTCGCTAGATCAAGGGATTTTCAATATTTTATCTTCACTAAAAGAAAGGTCGCTAATAGAGACATCGTGAAGCGCATTGTAATCATGCGGAGGCTGCCAACTTGATAGCGAAGGCGACGTAGGTTCATAAACTGAATTAAAAAAGTCTGAGAACATGTTGCAGGCTATTTGTGGATCATTTGTATCAGCATTTTTGTACTGAAGTTTAGCTGGTATTCCAGGTTTGTCTTTCCGGTTCGAGATGTAAGTCCAGAAGTGTTTGATGTTTTTATTCAAATTATCCTCTACAGACTCGATATACGAATAGAAACACTTTGGACATAAATCTTTAAACTGAGTTCTGAAGTTGGCAAAAGACTCATAATCAGAGATGTTTTTATACTTTTTCCACTTGACCCATGCCTTTTGCTTCTTCTTAGAAATTTTTATAATAGAATGAGAGAACCATATGGGATAGTTAACTGATCTAGGACGGGCCAAAGGGGTATCTTGATTAATAATTAAATCTAATTCATTGTAGAATTTCACCAGTGCTTCTTCAGAACTCATAGGGCTAAGCAGTTCAGACCAGTTCAGTTCTTGTATATTATGATTAATGTTGTCATAGTTAGCTTTGTGAAAATTGTATTTGTGAAGTGGAGTCTTAGTCATTGGGGTGATTTTGACGTTTAAACAGGTATCACATGTCAGGGCAGGATGGTAGGGGTCAATAGGCAGCAACGTGGTTGAGATTCGGGAAACTTTACAGGGGCTGTTCGATATAACTAGATCCAGTATTTTAAATTTATCATTGAATACGCTATTAAATTGAGAAGCACCAAGCAGGGAAATAAGGTTATTTAGATAAACAACCGCCAAAGAAGCCCCCGGACATAACGTAGCCATTCCTGAGACACCTGTTGAAGTAGAGGCTAGCCAGTTAGCTTCAGGCCAATTATAGTCACCTACAATATAAAAACTATCAACACTAGGGTGGCCTAATACCTCTTGCAGTAATTCGAAGTGCTTGTCGTAAACCAAAGTAGAAGTCTTAGGTGGAATGTACGCAGCACTGATAACGTGTCGTTTACTGCTGACGGTGCTAGTCAACTCAACCATTATGTGCTCAATATGAGTATGTAAGAGATCACTATGCCGAGTTAAAGAAATACCTAACTCAGAGGGTTTCAAAGTATGTAAAATCGCAACCAATACACCTCCACCATCCCGTTTGTTAGTGGCCGTACGATCGCGATCGCATCGGTACACACTGTAACGCTTATCTATAAACTCACTGTCATAAATTTCAGGTGTAAGCCAGGTTTCAGTTAATATTATAATTTCGTAAGTGTTAGTTAGTATGTTCGTGAGTAAGTGGTGTAATTTTGTGCGAATACCCCTGCAATTCTGGTAATAAATGGTAATATTTTTATTAGACATTAATAACATTAAAATATAAATGCGTATTTATGATTAGAGCATGCCCAGGCAACAAATGAGTAGCAAAAACGACAAACAAAATAATCAAAATTGAAATATAAGCACATGAGATTACGACACAGCACGGATCACGACACGACAACAAACAGATCGCAACATTTAAGCACATGAGATAAATATAAACACATGAGATTACGACACAGCACAGATCACGACACGATAACAAACAGATCGCAACATATCTACTGGCAGCAGTAATAATGAATATTAGATGAAAAATTAATGTTGGTTTATATAAATTATAATAAATAGAGACTTAGAGGCATTAATGGTGAATTGATCCTAAAAGGCAACACACCAGGAAGAATGGAACGCTATGGGGGACACTTTGCCCAGCTGTGGGACAACATAGAATGTAAATGCATGAAAGCGTAACAAATAAAGAACTTGCTTTCACATTTATCGTAAAAAGATCAGTGAAAGCCTATTTTTTGCATTGACATTGAATTTATTGTTTTGTTTTGTGTTGTTTTGATTGAATGAATATGTTTTTTATTACTTTTTTTAAATGACCATTTAACCAATGCATTATGTTATGTCATAAAATATTAAAACTATGTTTAAATGGAAGTCATTATGTTATTTTTAGGAATGATTTCAGAAACAATGTAACAATTGTTATCAAAATTGAAATTAAATTGAAAATTTTATTGAATTAATGAACTGAAAAGTGAAAAACAACAAAAATTGAATTTAAAATAATAACTAGGATAGAAAAGTTTACTTACCACAGGAACTTCATATGTACCCACAGAATCAACAGACATTTGTTTCATGACACTTTGAGAAAGTCTTAATTGTGTCTTGAACACCTTGTTCTGAGTTTCCAGAACACTGATTCTAGATATTAACCACCAATAATAGACTATAGACACCGCTAAAAGAATCCCAAAAGGCACTCTGAGCCATGGCTGGAAAAACAGGCAGTTTAACAGATTCTTTACCTTCATGATTGTCTTTGTTTATTTCAATCTCATAACGGGTTTGAATTTGTTTTTTTTTAGCTGTAAAAAAACATTTAACATTTTTATAAACTGAAATCTTGCAGTGAGATTGATAGGTCCATTGTTGCCATTGCAGTTAGGACTTGGATGAAGGTGGCTTAGGATCCTGACGTGGGCAGAGATGAGAGAGAGGTATGATTATGGACAACAATTGGCTAAGTTGGATTGGGGATTATGATTTTTAAATCATATTCACTATCATCATGAGGGTTTAATGAGATAAAAATGAATTAAAATGTCATTGTTACATCAAGACCACCACCCTAGGACCACTAAGCTTGTGCACTTTTGTTAGTACACTAGGTCCTGCCAACGGCGTCGCCCGCTTGATATCAAACTGATCCCAAGGACACAAACACCCGGGATGAAAAATATCATAAGTTCTACTGAAAGACGTGGTCTACACATGCCATGTTTCATCTAAAGTCATCCAGCCGTTACGACGTGAACAGGTAACAAACAGACAGACTGAGTTACTTTCTCACTTATAATATCAGTAGGGATCGTGAATCACTAACATAGTATGGTATCTGACACCTGCTTGCAGAGTAACCTGTTGTACTCATTGATTATAAACGCTTATTGATTTTATTAAACACATAAAAGACGTCAATTTAACAGCTTGTGCTTACTTTTTATTAATTTACACACACTATCGAATTATCTACATAATTAATAAGAAAACATCGTTTCTAGGCAATTCGTGTACTTCACGACCTTGCAGGTCGTGACCATGTAGCAGCCTCGCAGGTAGACCATATTTATAGGTTCAGTAATATGTATTTTATGGCATTTAATTGTTTATTTACACATTTAAATTTAGATTCACTCGTCAAAAGTTCAGCAGGAACACCGTACAAGAAATGTCACTTTCATTGCCTTCTGTTTTGTTTGACAGTTGAGACATTTCTTGTTTTTTGGATTTACTGACCTGGCTACAGGACATTTTAAGTACAGTTTATTTTTATACAATCACTTTGTTTTACATTAAATCAAAGTGATTGTATCAATGTTGATAAACACATTGGTTGGCGACGCGTGGGTTGGATCATTCGGTTCCCTTCGAAATGGTTGAGCTGAAAGGTGCCGATACACGCGTCATTTTCGTGAACGGGCGCCGTCGGTTGAGACTGTCCATCTCTTAACTGCCATTGGCTTATTAATCTTTATTAGCTTTTTTTTCCTTTACATTGTCCTCACATGCAGAAGCAACAAGTATATGTAACTTAGAATTTTGTAAAACAGAACATGATTTAAAAGAGTGTCCGTGAAGTTTCTTGCACGTTCTTCTCCTAGAGATCTACGCTTTGGAACGTACATATAGCTGCCATGTTTTTGACTGACCGACCTTGACATTTCAAAAGTGCCTGTAAATGGTTTATTTGAAATAAAATGCTTTGATTCTTGAATCATTCTAATGTTTGTTGGAGTATTTGGCGGCAAACATATCAAGTCAGCCTGTTCGGAAAGCTTCGTTGAGGTAGTCATTGGTCCAACTACATAGCCCATAGAAAAAATTATGTTAAGATTTCTGATCTTATGAACTATGTTAGAACAGTAAAATAATACTAGGAATAAAATTACGCTATATTGTGGCGAACCAAAATATAACTTCTGATTTTGGTTCTCACTTTTGTAAACTGGCAACACTGGCCTAGAGCGACAGTCTATAATTGAATTAGACAGAGCGCGCCAAGGTTTCAACTTTGAAAAAGATCTGACGGTCGATTTTGTAAACCTCTCACCGTGAAACTCGGGTGGAGTGAGCGCGAAGTGAACTGTCATTCCATCTTGATTACATGGATTGACAGCTCACTTTATAATCACGTCACCCAAGCCTTCACTTCGGCTTGTTTACAAAATCGCACTGCCGGTACTAATTCTACTATTCGAGTAAACAGCAAGAATTTCCGCGATCGCTGTTATGTAACTAGGGTTGCCATCCGTACTATAATATATTATAGTGTAGTATTATAGTATTGTAACAGCACCATATCATCTGCATGATTTATGTTGTTAACACTTACTTAGACGTAGGAAATATATTAACTCGAAAAATACCGCCCAATGAAGTGGGCACGGGTCAGCTAGTTATGTAAAAAATAATCACTTTGACTACAATAATATCAATATTATAGTAGCTGTAGCCGTAATGGCCTAAATAAATAAAACATATTTCTTTGTATATTTTTTATTCTTGAAATAAGTAGGTACTTACTCAAATATTACGTAAAAATATTTAACTCTTACTAATAATTAATACATTAATTTGCCAATAAGTCACCTTGGCTGTACGTACGACGTTGTGAATACGATAATATTTAAACTAGGTACTAAATTAAAATACCTTATTTTTTATTCTTGAAATAAGTAGGTACTCAAATATTACGTAAAAATATTTAACTCTTACTAATAATTAATACATTAATTTGCCAATAAGTCACCTTGGCTGTACGTACGACGTTGTGAGTACCATTTTAAACTACTTAATTAAAATACCTTATTTTTATTCTTGAAATAAATACTAAAATATTACGTAAAAATATTTAACTCTTACTAATAATTAATACATTAATTTGCCAATAAGTCACTTTGGCTGTACGTACGATTAAAATACCTAGGTACTCAAAAATAATACATTCTTTGGCAAAACTTTTTCTAGATAACTTATTGTGCATATTGTATGCCCTTGAATAAAATAGAGTTCAATATAATGTAACAAATAAGCAAGCTTGTTGTAATAGTAAACTTACATATATACACTATGGACTAAGATCCCAGGGCTGCCTGACCTCTCTTATTTTTTCACAGACAAAATGTGTGGTATAAAGTAGTGTTAGTATGTACTTTTAACATACACATACCGCTAACCCTAATTTAATATTTTTAGCACCCACTCTGTACTCCACATATAGAAGACGGGGCCCGCCAGGGCCAGTGCCTGCTGGGGCTGCGGACTTTGTTGGAAAATATCACCGTGGCCCTGGAACGCAAAGGGCACTAGGAGGAAACACGGATGGGTTTTAGTCAGTAGCAGTCTAACACTTCCTCCTGCTTCACCCAGAGCGGGAGGATCCATTTGCTGATTTTCCTTCAATCCTTAAAGAAAAAGTACTCCACATGACATACCTACATAAAATTATTAGTGCTCTAAAAAATTAAAAATGTTACTTTTGAAATCTCACAAGTTTTCTTCACCTATACTATAGTACATATTTTGTTAAAAAATAGTTACGTAGCTACAGTAAAAATATAAAATTTCTTGTTCCTTTTACGTATACGCGTAGACTTTCAAAATAAAAATCCAATAAAATATAAAATTGGGTACCTAAAACAAATATTTCTATACAACAAAAAAACAACATCATCAACTTTTTCCTCATCTCACTCAATTTCAAATTCTAGATTCAGAAATCGAAGTCAGTGTCTAATAATTATTGAGTAGGTTGTATTTCAATGTACTTTTTCACATTCCTTGGTTTTAGAAGGAACAAATAAAATAATAGTATTTCAAACTAATGAAATATTCCTGAAGTCGAACACAATCTGGATTTAAATATAAAATAACAGAAAATTCATCGCGAAATTATATAGCCTTGGGTCCGACGAATCTGTTGAGTAGGCTTTTTCTTTGATTTCCAAAAACCTACCTAACCCCTATTTCAATAGGGAAGATGCAAATACAGAATTTATGAGAATGTTGTTAATAAAATGATATAAAACCGTACTATAAACCTCAATTTGTTGTTATAGCGGCAATATAAATACACAATCTGTGAAAATTTCAGCTTTTACAGTTGTTGAGATACAGCCCGCTAACAAACAGACGTAGGTACGGACGGACGGATGGACAGCGGAGGCTTAGTAAAAGGGTTCCGTTGGTTACCCTTCCGGTACGGAACACTAAAAAGTATAAAATAAAGGCCATTGCAATGTTTTTTTTTTATTAATATTGATTTTTAACAAAAATAATGAATTAAAGTAATGGTAAACGGTTAGGATTCAAAAGTATCAGGAGAACAGAAACATGTCGAACTATATTTCTAGCAAAGTTAGTAATAAACTAGTTGATAGTAATAGTCTGTTCATGTCTCAGTTCAGCGCGATTTATAAGTTCGGGGGAAGATGACACGAAAAATTCCCATTTCGGGGACAGATCAATTTTTTACTTCCCACCTGATTTATGAGTTCGGGGACAGATGACACGGAAAATTCCCTCCCATCTGTATCCGAATACTTTAACTGAAAAATATTTCGGGGACAGATGAAACTTTTAACTCCCATCTGTCCCCATTTATGAATTCGGGGACAGATTACACGAAAATTCCAATTTGTCCCCATTTCGGGACAAACACTCGGGGACAGACATACTCCCTTGTTTCGAAGTAGTAATTTTTTTTATTTCCTACTTTTTTGTAAGTTACATTTTTGGAATCGTCTCATCGAGCCCTTTATCTTGATCCCCACTCGATAGGTTTTGAAAATTAAAAAAATATTGAAGACATAATATGGCGCCAAAACTACGAGATTTTTATTTTTATTTACCCAGTGTCACTCTCACAATTATTTTAAATCTAACGAAACCTTTGAAGCTAAAATACATCAAGCCGTTTAGGCTACAGAGCGAGTCAAATATTTTAATTTGGCGCAATAAATCCATTTTGGTTTTTCTTTTATATACTCAGTGTCATTCTCACAGTAAATACTTATCTACAGCACCCCTCAAGCTAAAATCCATCAAGCCGTTCAAGCTGCAGAGCGTGCCAACATTTGAGTTTGGCGCCTAAAATCCGCCATTTTTTATTTTTATTTGATATAACCAGTGTCACTCTCACAGAAAATACGAATCTAACGACACCTCTCAAGCTTAAATCCATCGAGCCGTTTAGGCTCTAGGGCGTACCAAAGAAACATACATACATACACTCGAAAAACATAACCCTCCTTCTTTCGCAGTCGGGTAAAAAATAAATGAAGATCGGACTGCTAGTTTCCCGCCTATTTTGTTTTTTTTTTACTGGGACCAGCCAGCTATTCAGCCATTATTTCATTTTTCATTACTCATACTCGGAAAGTAGGCCTGAAGTTGCCTGAAGAGCGGGTTGAAAGTGTTATTTTTCAGCCCTAGGGAGAATCATTTCCAACAGTGACAGCCGTCACATTATAAAAAAAAACTCATTGAACACTTCTGTTGAACCATGTCCCAACGTTCTATAGAGCCAGTCAATTACAACGCCATGTCAAATTGAAATATCGTAAACGTGATTTTTAATTAAGATTATATTTTTTAAATGACTTTATTATAATTTAATTTCAACTATTTATTTAATAACATAGATTCGGCCAAAATATTTACCATTACTTCAAAAAAGTCACAGAAAAAACAAAAAGTAGACGGGATTGCGGCAGTCCTATCTTCATTTGTTTTTTTTTCGAGAGATTTGTATTGACACGTCGATGAGTTCATTAGATTTAGATATGGATTTTTTTCTTTAGCTTATTCATGTTTTTATTTTTACTCCTTATAAATTCCGTAATGAAAAACACAATGTTTACCTCGGGTGAAAGACTTATTTAGTCCCTCGAGCTATTGCCAAACGCCGCCGTCTCGGGACTAAATCTGCTTTCATCCTCAATACTCAATACTAAAATAAAAATGTACTATTATAACTGTCAGTTTACCTCTCGGTCGCCAGCCTGGTTGAATGTAACGTTATATTTTCTCTTGAGATCCTCCATGAATTCCTGTTTCAGTAACCCTTGGCAACTGGAATCAGGATAAAGGAAACGTATGAATATTTGTGTTTACAACAGCTGCCTGTCTATTCTGTAAACTTATACCATAATTAAAAACATATACCTACTTATACCGTGTAAACTTAGGTGAGGTGAAATAACTAAACCTATCCGAGGTAGAGTGCAAAAAGTTATTTTCTGCGGTGACATCACAATACCAACGCACCGGGCTTCACTCATGCTAACTACGCCACTGCATGGGGTTGTTAAAAATGTTTGAGTTCAATGTGTGTAAAGTGTGGGGTACCTCAGAGATTGCAGATTGCAGAGAGAGGCAGAAAAGAGGGTTATTTTCCAGTGATTAATCCCACGGTTCCACCTGCTATCAACTAAGTCTTTTCTTCTGTACCTACTTAAGGTCTGGCAAAGTGAAGGGCAAAGCATTTAGGTGAAAGTAGGAACAATTGGACAAACATACTACAAAGAAGGTACTGGAGAAACATCGCAAGGATGAGGATAATCCTATGGTTCTTCCTGCTATCATCAGTGTCCAGTTTTTTGTGGACGATAAATAATGAAATCTCTCCTTCCAAAGGAACTTTCAGACTCTTACTGACTAAAACCCATCCGTGTTCCTCCATATACCCTTCGCGAACCAGGAGCGCGGTAACTTTTTCAAACCATTCCGCAACCCTGGCAGGCCCTAGCAACTATGCTTACATCTCTTGAGGTGCGCGTAGGACACAACGCGCCGTCCACCCGGGCCTGGTCCTTATCGGATGGCGAGCTAGTCTATGTCCTCCTCTTCAAATGAGGCATTGTAGCCTAGTAGTACTCACATACGATAGTGCATGTCGGCGCGAAAGGCGGTGATATCTTGCGAGGACGTATGCGGCGTGTAAACCACGAACGCGTCTGGCAACACTACGCAGCTGTAGCCTTGCGCTCGTAGTTCTACGCTATGGGACACCTGGGAAAACATTGCAGTTCAAAATGTTAAGGAATGTCACAAAAAATGCTATTTCATTTTTCATGTTACATTGTCCATTTCGTCAAAAGATTACCAATTTAATTAAAAGTTTGCAAGTGGAACGAAATGTTGATTGAAGTCAATAAATAAAATAGAATAGATGAATAGGCACAATCCCAGCTAATAACATTATAATAAAAAAGTTAAGTTCGTTTGTTATGCTTTCACGCCTAAATCGATGAACTGATTTTGATGAATTTTGCTACAAAGATAGATGTCAGTCAAAGGCTACTTTTTGCGATAATCTATATAAACGCAAGCGAAGATCCGAGGAATGGCTAGTACCTAGTATAATATTTACCTTGTTCCAACCGAAGCCAGAGAATCTAGTATCGTATTTAGGCACAGATCTGTGAACGACTAGATACGGCTCGTAGTCCGACTGCCATTCAACCTGGAATTCGAGAAATTCACGGCAGTCCAAAACAGATATTAAACAATGGACCTTGGTGAGCAGATAATAGAGGTAGATAATAGAGGTACAGTAGTGCCTTCGCCTCGCTAGTTGTTACAGCAGTACAAAAGAATCGACAGGCTGTACCTCGTAAGGTTCGGTGGCGCTGGCCCAGTGCGAGTAGTTGGTGGCGCGGTGTCCGCGAGGCCACTCGCGTATGCGGTAAGGCTGCACGTCGCCTATGAACCCCCGCGCGGAGCTCGCCAACCGCGTCAGCAGCGCCGCCTTGCTGCGCGGGATGGTCGTGTGGTAGCGGGTCGTCTCAAACGCTGGTACTACGAGGCACTGCATACAAAATTATATGATATGATTGTCCATGTCACATCACTGTTGAATGTCTTGCCATAGACACTGCGATAGTAGTCTGTTCTGTCTATGGTGTGACCATGGACATGGGGTAGCTAGACATGGCTTGGCCGTGATTTAGTTTCATTGTAAGTATTGTTTTAGGTTATTTTTTTCCGACCTCTTCAGTAATCTTCATATTTTAGCCAATTTACATAAAACCTTGACAAATTATATACCGAAACCTTGCTCATGAATCACTCTATCTATTGGTGCCACATGAAAATCCGTTCAGTTGTTTTTGAGTTTATCACGGACAGGCAGATGCGGCGGAGGGCTTTGTTTTTTAATATGTAGTGATGTTAAAATGATCAATTTAATAAGAAACAAAAACGTCATCTAATAAAGCCTTATGATTATTGGATGGAACTTTAAGGAGATAGGAATGAAGATCCAGAATCATAGAGCCCCGAGATTGTTTAATCTAGGACATACCATCTTCTGCGGATAAGGGTTGACGAGCTGTATGGCGGTGCGCAGATGGTCGTAGAGACCCGCCATGGGAACAAAGTCCACATCCATGAGGAACACGTACGGAGTGTTCACGTTCTCTAGCGCCACGTTACGGAGATAGTTCACTGGGTAGTGCACCTGAATTGTAATAATAATTCAATTATTTTCAGGGAAAGAACAGTAGACTCAGTGGCGTAGCTAGGAAGGGGATCACCGGACGAATTAGACATGCCGATGTTTTTAAATAGAGTAAGTGCCGATCTGACCTTTTTCAAGATATCTCTTGGCATGATTGGTGTCAGATTCCTTCACGGTCTTACTCAATAACACAAATAAAACGGTTTTCAAGTTTAATTTCACTTATGACTAAATCGTAATATACAAAATTCTTCCGCTACTGACTGATTGAGTGACTGACAGACAATGCACAGGCTGTGCAGCACAGCCGAAGCTGGTCTGGTCGTAGAATGCTGAAAGTTGGCATGTAGATTCCTTGGGGATTGTAGGGGAGCACTAAGAGAGGATTTTCCGAAATTCCCACGGGAATGGGAAAATACGGGTTATAAAATGCACGTACGAAGTCGCGGGCAAAAGTTAGTAATTTATTATACATATACTTTGCTCACTTTATCATGTTTAAAGACCAGATGGTATCCAATATTCTTCCTATCTCTAATAGTATCGGACCAGTCGCCGATGAAACTCAACAGTTGTGTCACTTCGCAGTCTGATAAGTATATGGCAACACTGAGTGGACCTGTCAAATTAAAATAAGGAATTAATTACTTAAAACGGAAGAAAATACTGATTGCTATAATTGGTTCTTATACTCAACCGCACTCCAGAGACTACTTAATGACAACAGGTTCGACCCTATTTCATAGGGGTTAGGTGCGAAACTCAAAACCATTTAAAAAATAATATATAACATTTTTCAAAATACTTAAAAGAACTTCTTTACAGGCGTTATACCAGACTCCACACCATTCCTATTGCCGTCCCATCGGATTACGAGAATGATGGAAGGAGTGCATTTGTGTTTGCGGCACACTTATGCACTAGGTATAAGATGTCCCGCGCTGACGGTCAGTCTCCGTTGAGATTGGCCGCCATGGCCGAAATCGGCCAAGATGACGAAATAGATTTTAACGATAACGTACCACGCGCATAATGTGCGATTTCTACTCTTAATCATGGCTAGCAATACGTTATTGTCCTTCTGTCTACCCTGCCGATGCTATGTGCCAACACATACCTTCCCAATAGTCGACCAGTTGCTCGAGAAACTGCAGCCAGTCCATGGGCAACTGTAGCACAAGAATCACTTCTAAGTGTTACATGCTGTACTTATGCTATGTGAGCAACAGATCACATTCCAGTAGTTGATCAGTCTCTATAAGAACAGTAGGTGGTCAATTGACAAATGTAGCGCGCAGTCGCAGCATGATGCAGTGTCAAAAACGTACCTTCCTAGTAATACACTAGACTTTCGAAGAACTACAGCAGATGCGAGGACAATTGCAGCAAGAGAATCACGTCTCAGTTTCACATGCAGTGCTTGATACTATGTGTACAAACCATACCTTCCCAGTAGTTGACCAGTCTCTCGAGGAACTGCAGCCGGTCCATGGACAGCTGTAGAGCCAAAGTCACGTCAAAGCTGTCCATGTCCGTATGATTATAGTCCATGTAATACAGGTGCGTTCGGAGCTTCACTTTCTGGGCGGCTCGGTAGCTGTCGCACAGGTCTGGTTGGATTATCTGTAGATAGTTAGAATACGCTTTATTGACCATGGTCTGAAGAAAATAATGATAATGATTACACATGTATTAACACATATACGACTGCCAAACATAGATCGGGAACAGGACCCAAGCTAACGCGGTTAGGTCTCTAGAGAAAGAAACCTCCTTTTTTCGGATGGGAAATCACCAAATCTCTCCTTCGGCTCTATGCCGAGCGGAAGGAAGTGTGAAACTCTTACTGATTAAAAAAACCCATCCGGGTTCCTCCAAATGACCTTTGCGTTCCAGGGCCGCGGTGACTTTTTGGAGTAATTCTGCAACCAAAGAAACCTCTTGACAATAGAAGCCGTGTCCAGAGGTACCGTTTTCCAGCCTTGGATCTACGATTTTTCCGAAACGGGGCAGAAACTTGATAGTGGCGCTCCCCTCTAATCCACGTTTGTGATTAATTTTATTATGTTTCGGGTGTAAACAGATCCTTAACGATAACGAAGACTCACTGTAGCCATCATTGGCATAATTTTTATTTCAAGACCAAACATGGAATACCATTCCTCTGGAGAGATTAAAAGAGTTATTTTTCTAAATGCTAAAAATGGAGATTCAATTTGGCGCCCGTTTAATTAGCCGCCCGGGGCACGGGCCCCGGTTTGCCCCGCCTTAGATCCGGGCCTGCCGTTTTTTGAAGGTGTTAGTCGAAGCTCGTACGTGGCTATAAAGCTATTATCTGACACTAACAATGATTGCTGAAATCACATTACACATGTCGATGATCTCGCGAACTAAGTCAAGATACTCGCTAAGCTTATCGTTCTCGATCGTTTAAGTTTTGATCAAAATTTGGCCCGGGGCTCCTAATTTTTTAAATGCGAAAGTTTGTGAGGATAGATGAATGTTTACTACTCTTTCATGAGTGAATGGCTGAACGGATCTTGATGATATCTACCACAGAGGCAGATTATAGTCTGGAATAACACATAGGCTACTTTTTATCCCGGGGGTATGTTCCCTTGGCATAATGACGAAGCTAGTTCCTCATAATTTCAGACTTGGCCATCCACGCCCACTTGAAAATTTCACCCTGTTTACTAAGGGCAGTAAGCAGATGTTTCGTTTATTTGACTGAATTAAAATTAGACACCTTGCTATTACTTACTTTCATAGTAAAATTCTCTAATGAGGAGCACCGGTGTAGTTTCTCGCGCAGCAGATAGCCATCAAAGTTCACATACGACTGATATATGTCGCGGAAGAAACTGGCGTCGCGGGTGTTTATGTTATGTTTCAGAGGAGAGTTCCAGTGAATAACCTGGAAATCATAAGCTTTTATTATTTACTTACTGTAACCATTTCATTATTATTTAATCATCATCATCTGCCTAGCCTTTTCCCAACTATGTTGGGGTCGGTTTGCTTGACACCATTGTTTCACACGGAGTAACTGCCTATAATGATCTACACAACCCAGTAACCCAGTTACTGGGTTGTGTAAGAATAAAAGTAATGTTGACGACTGAAGGATAGGTACAAGAGTGAGCGAAGCGAACTTGAAAATTACCCCGCCTTGGATAGGTTATATCGTCGAGTTATGATAACTGAGGATGTAAGAGCGATAGAAGCGAGCTCGAAAATTTTTTGGACCCAGTAGGCTGGATCCAAAACAATTCTGTGCTCGCTTATTTATCGCTTTCGAGCTCGCTCTATATTCAAGGACGTGGACAGGGTGAAGAAGAGGATAGTAAAAAACGGCCTATCCCTAGGAATAGGGTTCATTAGAAAATTAAAACTAAACCTAAGTGTATTTATATCAAATAGAAAAATTAAAATAAAAGTCGAGAGTTGAACGATGCGCGCGTCAGGGATTGCGCGCTACGATTTTGCAAGAAATAATTTCACTGAAAAACATTGTCAATTTTTAGATTTCTCAATTTGTCAAAAAATAACAAACAAACTAAATTAAAAATATACGCACCTTAACATTTTTCCAGTTCTCCCCATAACAATTCTTAGCCAACGACAGCGTAGACATCTGCACATTGTACTGGCAACTCATATTGTACACATGCCGGGGCTGGCTCAATATAATACCATTGATCACATCCTGTTCAGCAAGTGTCAGTTTCAGCCTTACGATGTGGTCACGAATAGCGTCATGCCATAATTTGGTCCAGTCAGTGATTGTACGGATCTTCTTGAGGTCTAGGAGCATTACACCTGCATTGTAACCCCGACCTAGCGCTGGCCAATGTTTTTTATTTTCTAGGTACCAGTTGCTTTCGTTTTCTACTAGGCCTATCAACTGTACGGAACATGAAAAGAGGTTTTAAGTATAATTTGCTTGAATACAAACAGTTAGAACAGAAACTGCAGGGGTTACTAAGACGTAAAAAAGGTGGTGTGGTGGTGGCTATGCAGTTGTGGCACTATTTTTTTAATTGATTTAAAAAATGCTTTTACTGCGGGTGGATAAAAACATCAATGTAAGAGTGTTATAAATCCTTAGTATAATTTAATCTACTATTTATTTAATCAAAGAAGAACCAACAGCTACTTACAATATTTTTTTTTACTATTGATAGGCACGCGTTTGACCACTATCTCACCTGTTGGTAAGAAGATGATGTGGTCGAAGATGTAGCACGCCTGTCTAGAAGTAACCATTTCTCTATTGACTTAAAGACTGATGAAAACAGATGTCCACCAGGTACCGGTGGCGCATCGCCGTTCGTCTTGTGGTCCGATGATGGAATTAGATTATGCAATCCCGTCGCACATTCCCCAAAATGCAACCGGTAGAAAACCGACAGGCTAGCAACTCGTCGTCGATGCTCAAGATTTTGGAGCCTCGTCACGACGAGCCTATCATTGCCGATGATCCTCTTGGCTCGTTTCTCTATTGACTCAAGGGGATACCAGATAACAGCTTGATGAAGCTGGTATCTAGCAGATCCGTCAAGATGAGAGTAAGTACTCCATACACGATCAAACTTGCGATCAACTTGCTTTGATAGAGTTTGAGCAGTTTTCCGGCGTGAAGTACGTCTCAACTTTGCTAGGATCCCCAACTTCTTTGCAGCCACTTGAGCTTTTGCCTCTATGAAAGGGCGATATATGGATAAAAATTGTAAATGAGAAGGAACATAGTCAATTATAGGTTCTAACAGGTAAAAACAGAAAACGTAGTAGAAAACATAAGACCCCTAACAGGCACTATAATAAAAAATATAATAGGGAATTTGCATGCGATTTTTTATTTGCAAAATGAAATACTTATTAGCTCTAGTAAACAATCATGAAATTATTTTTTAAATTCCTTCATCAGCGAAGCTTCAAAGATTACAATTAGATAGAGAAGTCCGATGTAAACTTTGACGTCATCGTCTATGACGCCTATACAGCTGCCATAGAAAACAGCGTTTTCGCGAAAGGGACAGATATATTTGTTTAAAATAATTATATCTCCTTCGTTTTTCGAGTCATTTTGATTCTATATTCACTGTTAGTATTATATTTTTGTATATTTTTAGATAAATTGTATTGATGATAAGTATGTTTTTCATGCATATTCCCTATTATACATATATCACTTAGGCACAATAAATACTAAGCGCTTACCATCAGGTGAGATGGAGGTCAAGCGCGTGCCTACAAATAGTAAAAAAAAGACAGGTTAACAGGAAAGCCAATCTCGTAAGATATAATATGCAAACTGGTAGTCGACGATGATTTATAAGTGATTGCAAATGAAATTTCTTGCAATCAAGTAATTCTCAGAATGTGTACGTAGCTGAAAACATATAAAACGAATAAATCTTTATTGTATATTCTCAATACGATCAATGTACTAGGTACTCTGTCAAGAAAGTACCGGGAAAAGATCAATAATACACAAAATGTCTGTTATTCATTCAAATTTATTTTATCACCTTCAAAGTATGCTCCTTTAGAAACGATACACTTGCGCCAACGAATAATCCATTCATCAAAACATTTTTTAAACGCTGCTTCCGGAATTGAGTTCAGTTCTCGCCGCGAATTCTCCTTTATGTCTTCTATCGATTGAAAACGGGTGCCACGAAGTGGTAATTTGAGTTTAGGAAAAAGAAAAAAGTCAGCAGGAGCCATATCTGGTGAATATGGTGGTTGCTGGATGGTATTTGTTGAGTGTTTGGTTAAAAATTCGTTCACAATGATAGCCTTGTGCGAAGGCGCATTGTCGTGGTGCAAAATCCAAGAATTTTCTTTCCACAAATCTGGCCTTTTTCGTCGAATTTGCTCTCTTAAACGCCGCATAACGCTCAAATAATATTCTTTATTTACCGTTAGACCTTCCGGTAAGAATTCAGAGTGCACAACACCGCGATAGTCAAAGAAAACAGTCAACATGACTTTGACTTTTGATCGACTTTGGCGTGGTTTTTTCGGTTTCGGTTCAGTTGGAAGGCGCTACTCCGAAGCTTGTTGACTAGTTTGCATGTCAAACTCGTAAACCCACGTCTCGTCACCAGTAACAATGCGTTTCATGAATGTTGGGTCCGAACTGACTCGTTCTAGCATGTCCTCAGCGACTTTCATGCGATTGAGTTTTTGGAGAAAATTCTGATCTTTTGGGACTAGCCGAGCAGCAACATGTTTCATACCCAAATGATTAGTTAAAATGGTACGGATCGACTCGTGAGGTACAGAAAGTTCGGCGGCTATCTCTCTCAGAGTTGAATGGGGATTTTCAGTCACTATTTCCTTCACTTTTGCGATGTTAACTTCAGTTGCAGACGTTGACGGCCTACCAGAGCGAGGCAAATCTTCCATCACATCTCGACCGCTTTTGAACGCTTTGAACCACTCATAAGCACGAGTTTTTGATAAAGTCGATTCACCGTAAGCCTTCTGTAACATTTTCAGTGACTCCGAACACGAAATTCCATTGGCGATGCAAAATTTAAGACAAACTCTTTGTTCGATATTTTTGTCCATTATGAAATTCGCAATACACACTATATATGATATTACTAAAACCAGCACTGTATTTAATATAAATAACAGATGCAACTCAAACTCCGCGCCAAAATGGAAAACAGTTGTGCCAATCTAACAACAACAAAAAAACAAAAAATTGAATTTGGAACCATAAACAAATCATCCATTCCCGATACTTTTTTGACTGAATGTATTTATCATAACAAGGTTTCCAAATTGTAACTATATTAGGGTCAGCTTCCAGTCAAACGAGATTCAGCTGAATACCAGTGTTTTTCGTGGAGCGGCTGCCTACCTCCACAACCCATTAACTGGGTAACACGGTACTTCTTGGCAAGACTGGGGTCAGATTTACTGGCTTCTGACAGTCCGTAACGACTGCCAAAGATCTACAAATGACAGCCGGGACCAACGCCTTAACGTGCTTTCCGAGGCACGGAGGAAACTCGATATATTAAGATGGTCACCCATCCACAGACCAACCTTGGCAAGCGTTGCTTAACCTTAAAGATCGACCCGTGCGGCTATTATTATTTAGCCATGAGCTCCTCACTCGCTTAAAACACCCTACGAGTCTCATAACAAAACCCAGTGAGGCAGTGACCTCGAAGCTTTGATCACTATTATTTTGCTCAATGTGCACGTCAACTAAAAGTTTGGAATCATGAAATACGCCTAAGTCCCGTACACCGTCGCATTTCTGATATAGCTGTCCTTTAAGTTGATAAGTTGTATGCAGAGGATCCCGTTTTCTGCTAAAGGAGATTACTGAACATTTAACAAGATTCAAATCTAGTTTTTTAATCAAGCAATAATCATCTAATCGTGTCAGGTCAGATTGGAGAGCATATATGTCATCATCTGATGATATTGCAGAAAATACATACATATCATCAGCAAAACAAAGTAAATTTGAGTTATGAAAATACGAGTCGATGTCACTCACATAAATGATAAAAGTTTTGGACCCATCAAGGAACCTTGAGGAACACCACTAAGAGCTGAAACCCAGCTCAACATGTTGTGGTTACTGATATCGGCAGCTTGAGATCTGTTTTCAAGGTATGAAGTAAACTCGCGAAGAAGATCTCTAATACCGTTGTTAAAAGATTTGATGTAAGAATATTGTAATTAAATCTATCAAAAGCCTTACTTTAATCTGTGCAAACAACGTCGCCGTGTGCCCCGTGCTCACCTCTTGGAAATCCAGGAGTTGAGCACGGATAGCCGCATCCACTGTGACCGTTGGGCAAAAATCTCCACTCAATGGGTGCCCGAAGATGGACAGCCGAGGCTGACCTAGAAAGAGGTGGCGAGACGAGCTGGATGCGTACCGTGAGAACAGGCACGAGGTGACGCGGGAAAATAATACTTGGACGAATACTAAGGGACGCCTTTGCCCAACAGTGGGACAATACAGGCTAACAAAAAAAATATGTACTAACCAAAACACCTTTCTACCTTTTTTTGGTATTTTTATCAATATTTTAATCAATCTCACCTGATCATTTGTCATGTTTCTAAACATCGCCCATAGCTCGACCACATCACACAAGAAGATCAAATCGGAGTCCAGCACAATAGCTTGGCTCAAAGTGTCCGGCAGAATTTCGGGAAACAATAGCTTGAGGAGCGGATAGATTCCAGCGTAGTGATTGTTTTCAATCCAGCGTACTTGTAGCAGATAGTCGTCTGCATTGTAGCATGAGTATGTTACTGGAATTAATAGTTTAATTATTTAAAAACAATTTTCATGAACGAAGCGTTACACGTATTATACATGTAACAGAATAAACGCAATTTTTGAAAAGGGGTCATGGTCAACAACGAAATCGTGAAAAAAATAACTGATGTTCAGCACATTTTGTCAAGTTATGTGTAGGCGATTTCAGTGTTGGTCCTATAGTAAAAGTTGTTCATGAATAATGGTGAACAACCGTGTTCCCCAATGAGCCCTTTTCAGCTATTGCGTTTATTCTGCTACACGTTGTATGAAATCACGTGGTTTGGTTGTGCGAACAAATCTGCGGAAGTCTTAGGATTGAGGCACAACTGCATAAGTACATTGAGACAGAGTCGACACCCACTGAAAATTTATATTGCTTAGTGAGACCTGTGTCTCCACAACGGCCTATAGAAGCAAATATAAATAGGAGTACACATTTATCCTAATATTTAAAACTCTTCCGTTACTGGTGAGTGACTGAGTGATTGAGTGATGGACAGACAGTAGAATTTCTCGAAATTCGTACGGGAACGGGGATAAACGGGATATGTACAATGGCGCACGAAGTCGCAGGCAAAAACCAGTTGGCACTAAAGAAACGTTTGTATGACTGTCAATGTGAAATGCGCCCAAATGACTGGAAGCATTACAAAAATAATTGGTAATCTGATACTTTGACCAGATAAAACAAAATTGCTACATACTTGGTTGTAACACTAAGTAAAAATCATAACATGTCAAAGCAATTTAATGTAGTTGAATGTTCTTCTTTTAATATCAAAATTTTGCACAGTAAAGTCGGGCTACTTTGGCCCAAACTTGTAACCAATAGGAACGCAGTATACACAGTGTGTTGTGTTCCTACTGGTAAACGAATTAGGACTAAGAAACTACTCACCATCTGGCAAGTCCCATGTGTCAAACAGCCTCCTGAACGTTCTAAGAGACCAGGTGTCTACCACAAAATGGAAGTGTATGGGGTTTTGCGTGTGGTGCATCAAGGACTTGAGCATGGGAGTGATCTGACGGATACACTTCCCCATACACACTAAGGCAATGTGGACCGTCTCACACAGAGTGCCGACTGCATCTGGAATCTGTTGAAAACATGATATTTGAAGCTTCTTTAATGTTAATAAATAGTGTTCAGATATAGGATTAAACATAATTTGTAGAATGCATCAGGATCTTTACGCAGTGGGAGCCAGAAGATGAGTGTCGTCGTCGAGAAAAGCTGGCGTGACGACTTAAGAGGCATTTGTGTGGCATTTTGGTCAGAGAAAACAACACACCACGCTGAATGGAGGACTATGGTGGGGGGACATCTTTGCCCAGCAGTGGGACAACATAGAATGATGTAATTAAAAGCTATTTTAAAGTAGTTTTATAAATATGTTGGGGCTGATGTCTGTTTTAAATCTAATAATTCATTATTAAATTTTGCAATATTTTTTTATTATGCCAACATTTTTCTTTAATTTTCTTTCAAAACTTTATTACAGTTAGTTTTTGCCTGCGCTGCGGTCAGTTTGGAGTAGCCTATAACCATCTCCAGGGGCCCATATCATCCCAATCGATTCAGTATTTTAGGAGTGAAAGCATGACAAACAAAAATACTCTCTTCCTCACTCAGATTAAAGTAAAACAAAAAACGTATGCTATTATAATATTAGCTGGGTAAGACTGAAAAATTCAAGTCAACCTTCATTTGTAGGTACTCACAGAATCAACGGCCATTTGTTTCATGACACTTTGAGAAAGTCCCAATTGTGCCTTGAAGTCCTTGTTCTGAGTTTCCAGAATACTGATCCTGGATATTAACCACAAATAATAGACTATAGACACCGCTAAAAGAATCCCAAAACGAACTCTGAGCCATGGCCTGGAAAACAGGTAGTTCAACCGATTCTTCACCTTCATGATTGTCTTTGTTCATCTCAATCGCATTTTATGGTTTTGAATGTGCTGATTTTTTGCTGTAAAAATATAATTAACACTAGCTGACTGACTTGGTCTGCGGCACATTTTTCATTAATGCTCCGCTCTTATTGGTCGTAGCGTGATGTTATATAAACCATGTCTTGCAATAGAATTATAGGAATTAACTTAGGATCTTTTCATCTTTGGGATCAATTTCAATTTCACGTTATAGTGTACTAATAAGTGTAATAACTCGCAGTGACATTAAATTTATTTTCGGTATGTAGGTACATTACATTCTCAAATGATAGTGAATGTAGTGAACCTACTGTGTTGAAACAAAATATTAATTTGATCTATTTAAAAGTCCGACTTCGCCTATTGCTGAGCATAACAATTACCTCTCTCTTATATCTGCTCACCTCACAATACTCATCCAAGTTTTACCTACGATTGGCAACAATGGCCCGTTAATCTTACTGCAAGGTTTCAGTTTAAAAAGTCTTATACTAGGAATATTATATTTTTTAAATTTAATATTATAAAGCTGAAGAGTTTCTTTGCTTCGTTCAACGCACTATATCAGGAACCACAGGATCGAATTGAAAAATTATTTTAGTGTTATATAGCCCAGTTATCGAGGAAGCTACATAAATTCGACAGGCGCGGAACATTAATAAAAAATGTGACGCAGACGGCGTTGCGCGGGTCAGCTAGTGGTGTATAAGGAAGAAGATGATATTCACTGAACTGAATGAAGCACACATGCAAAATATCTTGCTTTTTATTTTGTGGATATTTTTGACATCTGTCATTTGAGTTGATTCATTTCAATTTATCAATTAAATTATGGTTTAAACATAAAGAAGTTTTAGTACAATAGATCCTTTGTAAGGGAATAAATCATAGAACCTTAGTGCCTCCCCCCCCCCACCGCTATTTTGTTTTTTCAAAGTTCGAGGAACTCGTGGCTAGATAATAACAGCCGCAAGAGTTGATCTTCACGGTTAAGCAACGCTTGCCAAGGTTGGTCTATGGATGGGTGACCATCTTAACATACCGAGTTTCCTCCGTGCCTCGGAAAGCACGTTAAGCCGTTGGTCCCGGCTGTCATTTGTACATCTTTGGCAGTCGTTACGGATAGTCAGAAGCAAGTAAATCTGATTCCAGTCTTGCCATGAAGTACCGTGTTACCCAGTTAATAGGTTGTGGAGGTCTGGTAGGCCGCTCCTCGTAAAATATGGTATTCAGCTTAATCCGGCTTAACTGGAAGCCGACCCCAATATAGTTGGGAAAAGGCTAGGCAGATGAATTTTTTTTTTCTAAGTTGCGGCGCATGATCTGACATGCATACCTGCTGTATGGGTAGAAGATACTTAAACCCGTCAGGCCCGGCCACCCCACATGTGGGGTGCAGTCTATTGTTGTGCTATTGACGGGACAAACAAGAAAAAGATTGCCAAATGGGGCTTAAAGTGACATGTTACTGAGATATTTGGAGATAAAAATCACCATGTGAAAACGATGCAGCATAAAAATGTCTACGATTGTATTCAATTAGTAATTTGATTTAACCATTATTATTAGAAGAGGGTAAAGTAAGAACACATAAAAACCACTTTACTGCCTATGTTATTAGAATAAAGATCATCTATCTAATAGATGATGACAGTTCTTGCCTCTTGTTCTTGTTCAGCCTTATCTGCCAACATCTATCGGTAACAAGAACAAAAATAAATCACTAAATTTATAAGTCACCTATTCCTCGGACAGTAGCTGCTATTAACGCTCTCCTGGACTCTAACACAAGTCTTGATATATTTGCGGATGAATGGAAGGTGATACTATCTTGTATACTGTTTGATTTTTTGTGAGAAGAATGCATGACTGGGTTAAATAAATTAGATACCTATGTTAAATAGTGTAATTGGCTTCGGCCGTTCTATTTAAAATAAATATATATATAATGCTTCCGTTACCGATAAGTGACTGACGTCAGTCAGACAACGCACAGCCGAAAATACTGGTCGTAAAAAGCTAAAATATGGCATTTAGGTTCCTTGGGGAGATTAGTGTAGCACTAAGAGGATTTCTCGATTTCTTCCGATTTCTGCGGGAACGGGAAAAACGGGATAAGTCGCGGGCAAAAGCTAATATTTATTTATTTATGGAAAAACAAACAGTAGCACAATAAAAAACAGTCACTATCTATATATTATTAAATTTATGAATATTATTTTCGAAGTTTCAATTAAGCAAGAAAAAACTGTCGATGGTCATGGAAGTTTTCCAAACACAGAAAATAATGTTGTTTATTACAATGTTTATGTAATTAAATTCGGAACGACCGACCACGTTGTATTTATCAGAAGCTAAGGCCGAGTGACTAATGTCGCGTGACACACGGCCATGTGGTATGTACGTCAAGGAATCCTACAAATTATAAGCAATTATTGTGGTTTTATGTTATTTTTACATTTTGACCTTATCAAATATTCAGTTTGATTTGCAGTGACCCAGCGATAGGACTTGCATAAGAACTATTCTTATTTAAAAGCAGTGGGTGCTTGTTCGGAGCATTAAGGTAAAAAATAGTAGTCGTTGCAAAATCTTCGGAAGTTATGAGGTCAGTTATTTATTTATTTATTAAAACGTAACACAATAATCAATATTAATACCTACCTATTTTAAATGACAGAGTGTAAGGCGTTGATTATATTCGTTAAGATTTTTCTAGCGCGCCCCAGTTTCTAAACACTATTATCATTAAAAAACGAAACAATGCTAATTGTAGATTCTCTTAACATCAAGGCTAGCTGAAAAGCAAAATAAATGACAACATATGGTTGTCTATTTCTGATCTGACCGATGCAATCGACGTAATTTGAGAGAAATAGTTTTCAAAACCACTGAACCCTCAGAACTATAAGGGCCAAAGGAATCATGGTTTATAACTCATACCTGCCGAGTGTTAACACACACATAAAAGAGACAAAGTCTGCTCTAGACATCGTTGAACTCAGTGAAATAAGTTTTGGCGTACCTCAGGGTATAGTCTTAGACCCAACACTATTATCAACATTTAATGAACTACTTATTAGCCATTGAATTGACACACACCGAGCTGTTTGCATGCTTTGTTTTACGAGGGACAACATTTATGCTTGGTGGTTAACTGGAATCAGCCATCTTTTCCTAATCATCCTAATCAATATTATAAATACAGAGTTAGTTTGTTTGTTTGTTTATTACCTCTTCACGGCTGAATGGATTGGGATGAAATTTGGCACGCGGATAGAGCATGTCGTGGAATTGTTTTCGTAAAACTTTTTACTAACTCCTTTTCATTTCAGGAGTATAGTAGTATTTCCCTAAGGACAATTACGATAATCATGCGAGCGAAGAAGCTGGCATCAGCAAGTGAAATATTTAGACTCTATTATCAATAATAGCGTTTCCAATTAATAATAGACGCTAGATAAACTGGCAATAAATTACATTGACCTTTCCCTAATATCCCTTCGTAGATATTCCCGAACAATAAATTATGAACAGTTTTCCATTTTTAGAGAACGTAAACGATCACGATAGAATTCAATTCAGGATAGCTTCATGTCTTTTAATAAAAAATCAATAAATGTAGTTATGTGGGTCAATGACCGTTACTGCACATTTATCTGATGCCTACCATAGCGCTGGATTTTGCCACAAGCCAGTCCCGGTAATTTCCACTTCCCTCCTTATCAAGCAGGAGACAGAGAATAGAGCTAGGCCAATGGACACCAAGGGACTTTGAGGAACTCGTGGCTAAATGTAACTGCCGCACGGGTCGATCTTTAAGGTTAAGCTACGCTTGCCAAGGTTGGTCTGTGGATGGGTGACCATCTTAATATACCGAGTTTCCTCCGTGCCTCGGAAAGCACGTTAAGCCGTTGGTCCCGGCTGTCATTTGTAGATATTTGCCAGTCGTTACGGATTGTCAGAAGCCAGTAAATCTGACTCCAGTCTTGCCAAGAAGTACCGTGTTAGCCAGTTAATGGGTTGTGGAGGTCTGGTAGGCAGCCGCTCCACGTAAAACAATGGTATTCAGCTGAATCCGGTTTGACTGGAAGCCGACCCCAATATAGTTGGGAAAAGGCTGAATGGACACCAAGGGACATTATAAACTGGGTTAAGCCCAGTTGGCAAGCACCATGGATTATATCTTACCACTAAAGTTAACGGTCCTAAATTGAGAATTACTTTTGATTCCAGTAATAGGTATGGCAAAATCGCTTGAACGCCCCGGTACTCCCCTGTTATTTGTTGCCCACCTGTTGCGTTGGCTTGCCATCTGCAAGTTCCGTGTGTGCTTGCGACATGTCATCAAGACACACCCGCGATCACCTTGTAACACTGGATCCGTTTATTTTTAACATGTTCATAAGGAAAACTAATTAAGTACTACTTACTTATCGTTTAATATGGGGAACAAAACAAACACATTTCTTTTATTTTCCTGAACTATTTGTAACTTGGAATGAAGTAGACGGTCTTGCCTGCCTATATGGCGTGATAATTCATCTCATGAAAATAATTTTCATTTAAAAAAAAACCCAAGACAGTGGTAACTATTAAGCAACATCTGCTCTGAATATAACCGCCATTCCCCAGATTCTTAATGATTAAGCAGGAAGAATGGCTAGATTGGATAGGTACGAGTGCCAATGTCATTGATTGCCAAACTTTATTTGTTTTATTAAATTGTAGACTCGTTCTTATAGAGCTCTTGCCAAACTTGAATTCCTCCTGTCCTGTGGTTTAATAGGTATCATACATAAAGCTAACGGTCTAGTTTAAACGCATTGTGAGAACCTCATAAGATTCAGTGATCAGGTTCTGAGTCTGACTGACACAGCTCATTAGTAACTCTGATTCATTTATTTAATCTTCGATTTTCCTTTCGTATAATATAAAATAAAAAAGTCTCAATAAAGACCGGCTTTATCTCGTGTTACTGGCATGATAAAATTAGAAACGTTGCCCGCCATCGCGGCTCAGTCGCGAGCAAGCGTTCGCCGCGAGTGGACGTCATATGCTACTGAAACTCACAGAAAAACAACTTTTTAAATATCCCATTTTGTTTGTGTAAAGTGACGATACTGTATGAATATTGTGTGGATGCCGTATTAACTGGTGTATGTGCTTCGAGTGGGTTTTTTAATTCACAAAAGGAGAAATCTTTGGATGCTTTTGATTGTAATGTGAATTTGTTTTTGGGAAACATTAAAGGTAAGTTTTCAATTTTTTTAGTATTCTCAAATGTATTTAGAGTATTTGAAAAAAGAAGAGAGATTATATCTTCTAAACTCAGAAAACCTACTTAACCTGTTGCATGCAAAAACTGCACACAATTCAGGATAGTCCACAAGACATCTAAGAGCAAACTTTGAAGGAACAAAAACCATTCTAGGCTAACAGAAAACTGTCGGAACCATAAAAGTGCAGCTTTTTCTCCACAACGACTTGTATGACACTGCACGTGACCAAAAACTTTCTCATCGCCTGAGCACCAATACAAAACTTTTAAAAGATTACAATCTTGTTTTATAGCTTCGCCTCCAACTCGACTTACGAAATATTACATTCAAGAACACTCAACTATAAGAGAAGCAGTTCAAAAGTTGAAAGCTATCTAATCCGGAAAGTCTAATCAGTCTAAGAAAGTTGCATCCATTAGGTCACCTGAGAAACTGGTTTGATTTTCACATACGATAAGCTTGCATTAATAGATGCACAATGCACTCTATAAGGCGGTTTTACTAATACAGACAAAAGACTAGAAGTCGATCTTTATGGAGTTTTTGTGTATGTAGGTTCGTGTCGTTCATGTGACACGCGAGAAATGGCCACGTTTGTACATACGTTTACCGAAGACCTACTTTGTAAAGATGTGGCGATATGCAAAGTAAAGAATAAAGTTTTGGACACACAGACCTTCGGTGTTGCAATCGCAAAGAGGATCCTTTTCAAGTCTGTTGTTACTTTTACATTTTGATAGCAAGGTTAGACGTTCAATTCTTTGAAAGTCTTAATGCTAATCATATCACGAAGTAAACCTGGTTTTGAAATAAGTTTGTCTATTGCTCTTTAGTCCTCCTTTTACTTATGTTTTAATGTTGCCATGGCATTTTGATTTGTTCCCGCTTTACTCTAGTATAAACGAAGATATCATGGTAATGATATCTTCGTTTATACTCTTTTGGATTGTTTTGACATTGCCAGTAATCAATCTTTACCTTTTAATATTGCTTTGCCAGAAACATAATTATCTAAAACTTGCCAAAATTGTGTTATCCTCTTCATTTTCATCATTTTTGAATTCAGAATTCGAGGTAATTCAAAAATTATGGAACAACAAACTCTGTGTTAGTGAAGACAAAGTTCAGATTTCATTGCATCTCATATTTTTTTAAAGCGCAATGGTTCAGGAAACTTAAATATCACAAAACTAAAGTCGATTCTTGATTTGATGGCGATGGAATCAAATAATATCGAATGTAAAATTCAAATAAAATTCATTATCTTCTTCATTTTGAAGTCAGAAGCGATAATTAGTGCAACAGACTTGATTAGATACTTAAGTACCTAAATTGATATAACGAATGTATGAAGTAGGTAGGTACACCATCGATAAAACAATAACTGGCTAGATTGAAACACGTTAGCGTATCGGAATTCGTACTGATAAGTCGTGATAGCTGATTACTCGTGGTTGAGCAATCAATTTCTGCGTTTCTTTTCAATATTCACTTAACATCACGCCTGCACTCGACAAAAGGTTACGCAGAACTGTTCACACGCATTTCGTTGGTTATGTTTAAGAGCATTTATTCTTTACGCTATTTCATAGATCTTAGCAAGTCGTAGAGAGAAAAGCGAGTGATTTTCCACTTTCTATAATAATGGTCCCCAGGCAATTATCCAAAATATTAATTCGAAAATAACATATAGAGATGATTCCTAAGTAGAAAAAATATGATTCTAAATAGAAACATATATAATTGAACATGCACTTTTTGCTTTAGCAAATCAATAAAAATTAACGAAGATAAAGCGAAACAAAGTTCAAGAGTGCGGTTGATGACGTCATTTCAGTAAAAAGTGTACTCCAATGTGACGTCACGCGAGTTTTCAACGCACTGTATCGTCGTGAAAATAGAAATACACAAACACACAAAAAACGAGGAATCAAAGCCTGTTTATTTCCCTTACAATAGAAGTCAAAAGCAAACCCATTACAAATAAAAAAAAAAAAAAAATTAAGGACAAGGTAACCGCACATGTGGGCTTAGTGAACCTTATTAGAGGCATTTTTAATCATTTACGTAGGTAAACCCAGCCTGGTTGTTTTTTTTTTTCATAAAAAAAATATGTCCTGCTGCTTACTACAAAGTGACCAGTAAACGGGACACTCACTTTAACGTCGATGTCTCATAGATTTTTATTGGTTACTTTTACCTGCTTTTTCCGACGACTCCGTACACGCATATCCAGATTTTTCCCGTTCCCGTAAGAATTCCCCTCTTCCCAATCCCTCTCTTAGTGCTCCCTACACTCCCCAAGGAACTGATAAATGCCAAATTTCATTTCTCTATGACCAGTAGTTTCGGCTGTGCCTTGTCTCACTCAGTTACTAAATCAGTCAGAAACCGAATAATCTGATTTACCTACATATTAGGAGTATTGAACCTTATGGACCGTCCTCATGATACAGACTTCCATAGAATTTTGTCTGCTCAACAAAGCGATGTAGACAAAATGTTGATGTGATATTATTTTTTATTCCAAGTTCAAAGTCTAGACAACCATAAGTCTGTATCGTGAGACCGACTATTATGAACATTTAAGACCTGTGTTAGAGCACAGAGCAACTATGCGTCAGAGGGTTATAAACTTTGTCTCATCATCATCATCATATCAGCCGAAAAACGTCCACTTCTGGACATAGGCCTCCCCCAAACTTCGTCACAATGACCGGTCCTGCGCGTCCCGCATCCATCGGCTACCCGCGACCTCCACCAAGTCATCGGTCCACCTTATGGGAGGCCTTCCAACGTTGCGTCTTCTACACGATAACTTTGACTATTCATTATCAATTTCTAAGTTTTTATGTTTCTCTTAATTTAAAATAAATACCAAAGGTTTACAATGCTAATATAATGTGCCAGCAATATTCTAACAGCAACTCCAACAGGAAACTATAGTCGATTATACAGGTAGACCACACAGGATACAAATAAAAAGTTCCATACACATAAAACCAATAACATTAACATTATGAAAATGAGAAATGATCTGTACCATAGAACACGGAATTGGCTAGAGACCCTTATGATCTTCGGGCCTGGGCAATGTGCGCTGAACACAATTTTCAACCATATAGTCAGAATTGTTACAGGCCGTCAGCAGCATCAGCTGTTGATCTCACAATTTAGGACTCATTAATCCATCTGCCTAGCCAGTGGCGTAGCGAGTCCCAAAGGGGCTCTGTATCAAACAATTTTTATTAGCGTGATGTTATATAGCCCACAGCTTTCCTCGATAAATGGACTATCTACCACTAAAATAATGTTTGAATTCGAACCAGTAGTTTCTGAGATTAGTGCGTTCAACCCAACAAACAAACTCTTCAGCTTTATAATATTAGTGTAGATGTTGACCATCTCTCTAGCAGTGGCCACAAAGTCGTCTTTTTAGCTCTATGGTCTACAAATATCCTAGGATACATTCCAGAATAGCCTGCAGCCATCCATTCAGAGAAGTATTGTTATGCAGAAACAAAAGATGATCGAAAGATGCTACGCACGAAACGACCATTGTCTAGATAGTGATTCTTTAAAACAATAGCGTAGGATGCTATTAGAAATTGCGATGGATGCTAAGTAAATAAAGGTATCTATAACCTTTCATTAGTGAAAGAATCATTATAAGAATAGACAATTGCAGCTAATAGCTGATGCGTGTATTTCAAATAGCTTGGGAATATCTTGAAGCAGTTCAGTGTAGGAGCTGTCACAATATATTCCTGGAGCTTCATCATCATCATATCAGCCGAAAAACGTCCATTGCTAGACATAGGCCTTCAAGTTTCACCACAACAACCGGTCCTGCGCGTCTCGCATCCCCGCGACCCTTACCAGGTCATCGGTTCACCTTGTGGGAGGCCTTCAAACGCTTCGTCTTCCGGTACGCAGTAATCATCTGTTCTGCGAGCAATGTGCCCTGCCATGTATACTACACGTTTAGGCAGGAATTGCTTCAAAGGCTTATTTCTTGATAAATTTCCCCATAGCTTGAGAGAATGTCCTCGTAGGTGTTTGTTGGGATGCCGGAGCTGAGGAATTTGTTCGAAAGAGTCACTGTGGCCCTGGAACACAAAAGGCATTAAGAGGAACGAGGATGGGTTTAAGTCAGTAAGAGTCTGACACTCCCTCCAGTAAGGGTCATTTGATGATTTCCCGTCCTGAAAAAAAAAGTGTTTGTTGAGGTGTTTAAGGCAGCCAAGATGGATCGCATGTTATGAGACCGCAATTTAAAGATGGACGCAAAATTTTCATTTATTATACACCATTAATTTGTGTTTTCGTTATCACAGTATTTTTCCTCTTTCTAGTCGTCTAGTTTTTCTCAAAATCCCTACAAAAGGTAAAATATTAAGAGCCATCAATATCCAAATCCCCAATTCGCCCACTGCTGGGCAAAGGCGCTCTTTACTTGTACTATCCTCAAGCTCTTGTCCCAGCCTCATTCAAGTTCTACCTGCGTTGGCAACGCCGTCCCCGTCTAAGATTTCATATAATTAATTAATCCATGTTCAACCAAGTTGCCAGGTATATTCTGTGGTTACAAATAACACGACTAAGCAAAAACTATTTTTATAGTGTATACTAGAAAATGACCGCAACATACTCCTAAGTATCAGTTTTCATATGTTATTTGATATACTGCTACCTCAGAACACAGCTGGTCAGGAGTTGTCTCTAAATATTATGTTTTTATTCTTATGTATAATATTTCGTAAATTATAATCCAGCCCGCCGCACTATTGCCAACCACTTCTTCTTATCGTGTGGGCAGTAAGGTCTAACGACCCCAAACACCCTGGTGTCAAAGTTTCTAAACCGCCTCAAGGGCCCCTGACATGGTTTATTTGAGGACCGCCATTTGGCGGCCGGAACCAACGCCTTATTCGGGCCTTCCGAAGCACGGAATCATCTTTTTATCAGACAATCAGGTGATTCAAGCCTCAATGCCCTAGCCAAACTGAAAACAACTTTACAAAGTTTTCTTCCTGAGGAAATCGATCCCACGACCAACGGGTCACAATGCCAACGCCTAAACTACTCGACCACGGAAGCAGAACTCTAGAGAGCCTGAATCAAAATTAGCGACCACCAGAAAAACGCCAAGTCAGAGAAACTCGACGAGTCCTGGAGAGTAAACTGTCTTGGATCCCGAAACGAAATTAATTACAAAAAAAAACAGCAGAGTAAGAAAAACATTGAAAACTTCAATTATAAACGTTGAACTCTCAAAACCATGACTCTCTTTGCTTAAATGTCGGTCCTAAACACAAATAGGTGTTACCTGCATCAGTTTCCTATTATGGTAACCCCACTCACATGGATATGATTCATGTCTCCTGATAGCTACTACCTGGGTGGTCTTTAAGTCATGAGTGAATAATTCGGTGGTCGTGGGTTCGATTCCCACGGAAAGCACGGAAGTTTGGCTAAACTGGAAACAACTTTACAACTGAGCTGGGCTGAGGACATTACAGGCTTGAATCACCTGATTATCTGGTAACAAGATGATTCCGTGATTCGGAAGGCACGTATAAGCCGATGGTCCCGGCCGCCAAATGGCGGTCGTCAAATAAACCATGTCAGGGGCCCTTGAGGCGGTTTAGAAACTCTGACACTAGGGTGTGTGGGGTCGTTAGACCTTACTGCCTACACGATAAGAAGAAGAAGAAGGTGAGATAGTGGTCAGGCGTGTGCCTATCAATAGTAAAAAATATACGTGAAAGCAAGGTACTGGATATAGTATCTACCATAGAATTGATATTAAGAATTGTAAATGACTTGGTATTTGTGCACTGCCAAAACGAAAAACCCCAGCGTTAAGTGGTTATAGTATTCACTCCCCACGTAATGTCACCTAATTTGCTGTCAAAACTATTCCTAACAAATATCAATAAAAAGCTGAAGTATCCATCTCCCAAGACAGCAAAGAAAATATTATTGTAAAATATGTATCTACGTTATTTTCCCTTTATCTCGACACGCCATTTATTTCAATCTCATTGTTTACTCACAAAACAACGCTGTCTGTTCTTACCATTGAAATACTCGTAAAAGTTACATAAACAAACAAATTTCCTTGTTGGTTTTTCCTTTCGAATAATATTTATGTTGTGTAGTACTGAAGGCTGTTTTTGTAATGATAGTGTAGTCGTAGTACTTAATATCTTTAACACGAAAGCATGCCTCGTAGGTATGCGTCATTTTAATCTCCCGTCATCAACATCTACAGTTCGACTACACCAACTGGCGTAAAGAGAGGCCGCTGCCTTTCTTTTCTTGCCCCACGTTCCTGGGCCTTTTATACGGAGGGAAATCCCCATGGATGTCCTCCGCCCTAGGGGCGGGCGGAAGGGTCTGTCAGACCCTTACTGATTAAAAACCACCCCGGTGTGCTTTCTCACACTTTGACCGAGGATCGTGAGAACTAGTGCGCCTTCCACGATCCCCGGCTAGTGCAGGCCCGTGGGAGGAGTGAGGCGTCCCCCGCAACGTCCAATAGAGGAGCGTCAGGAACGTTCCTGTGCCTACCTCAACGTGAGGACCAATTCTACTAATCTTCATCAAGCACGGCCCTCAGGTTCTATCTGTGTTGGAAACAATGTCGTCTGACTACCTGACTGCTGGACGACTAACAAATGACTTCTTCTACCAATCTTCTAACGCCACTCTCCCACTCTCCAACCTACCCCACTTGTCATCCTAGTTCCCCACGCCTTGCCAGGTGTCCTTCCCAATTCCATTTGAACTCCAATTTTTTTTTTTTGAAATTCCTTATAATATTAATTCCTAAATTAAAGACCTTCGTTAGTCTTCAAAGGGTTAAAAAACTAAAAATATACATTTGGTATATACATAAGGCGAGACTATAGATGTACATTATACCAAAGCAAAGGTGCACATATTGGGGTCGGCTTCCAGTCAAGCCAGATTTAGCTGAATACCAGTATTTTATGAGGAGCGGCTGCCTACCAGACCTCAACAACCCATTAACTGGGTAACACGGTACTTCATGGCAAGACTGGAGTCAGATTTTACTGGCTTCTAGCTATCCGTAACGACTGCCAAAGATCTACAAATGACAGCCGGGACTAACGGCTTAACGTGCTTTCCGAGGCACGGAGGAAACTCGGTATGTTAAGATGGTCACCCATCCACAGACCAACCTAGGCAAGCGTTGCTTAACCTTGAAGATCGACCCGTGCGGCTGTTATTATCTAGCCAAGAGCTCCTCTGAACTTGACTGAAATGACTGATGACAACTTATTTGTATTTACAAAAAAATAAAGAGAGGTGATTACCTCTCTTTATCTATCTAGCCACGAGCTCCTCAAGGTGCACCGATACTATCAAATCCAAATAAAAGCCTTCATTACATTTGTGGTGAACGCACCTCAACGTCTGATAAATAACTTCCCCCGAAGGACGTAGAGAGCATAAGACGATAAAATTAAAAAGTCCAACAAATTGAATCCATGAGACCATGCTATACTGATTATGTCGTCGTTTGTAAGAGTTGATCGAGCTTAATGGCGTGCGGTTGGCAAAGCCTATGCCAATAATAATGAATGTTCCAAAGATCAATCAAGTATTAAAGCACTTCTACAAAATCAACAAAACTGAAGTAAATCTAGGCCGGCATTGCACTTTAATAACCCATTCGAATGACTCACAATTTTCTCTAAACGGTAACTACCAGTTTATTGATTAGTTCCACTTAACATAGACATATAATAATTTTAGCCACGGGTTAGTATGAATGTGTGATTTTTTGCAACGTCTCGTCGGGTCGGAAATAGCCTGTCTGGCTGGCGCGGCCTCGCATGGCCCGCCTCACTCACACCGCCACGCTGCACAATGCTACCTAGATCTTACGGAATTATAGTAGTACTATTTTGATAATAAGAATACGGGAACTCTTTTGTCATCTATGTCATCAGTATTGGACTCCTCTATATTTACTTGCTGGGTCACAATACTGTTCTCAAAAAAGTTGTCTTCTTTCAAAGTCTTTCTTGTTTTACATTGAGTAGCTTGAATTCTAGTTTTGCCTTCTCACTAACACTGGCTGTATTTAAATAGCAATAATAAATATATTTCTACCTTTGGCCAGCTTTTGACCGCGGCTTCGCTCGCGCGAAAAGTGTTTTTATCACTTTGCAATTTTCATGGGCATGTTGTCTAGAGCTGTTTGATTGTGAACCAAAATATTGTTATCCCTGTGAATGAATCGTTTTTTTTACAAAAACAGCTCCTTTCAAACTGGTTTCTTGTTTTATCCCCTTTAAACCATTTTTTCTTGTCGATTGACTCATCTGCCTAGCCTTTTCTCAATTATATTGGGGTCGGCTTCCAGTCAAACCAGATTTAGCTGAAGACCTTCACAACCCATTAACTGGGTAACATGGTACCTAATGGCAAGACTGGAGTCAGATTAACTGGCTTCTGACTATCCGTAACGACTGCCAAAGATCTACAAATGACAGCCGGGACCAACGGTTTAACGTGCTTTCCGAGGCACGGAGGAAACTCGGTATGTTAAGATGGTCACCCTCCACAGACCAACCTTGGCAAACGTTGCTTAACTTGAAGATCGACCCGTGCGGCTGTTATTATCTAGCCACGAGCTCCTCAAACTTTTCTTGTCGATTTACTGATCCGTCTTAATGGTTTATTAAAGATGGAGGTGTCAGATGCCAGGTGAAATCATTGTGTGATTTTTTGCTGATATGCGAGTGAAAGTCGCTGAGTATATCAGATCCACGAACTATAATGTCAACTGAATGATCAATGCACCTAACTTCTTCTAAGGGGAAATCCGTTCGATCATTGTAAAGTTGTTTATTTTGTAATGTATTTTGTAGATTTTTTTCTAGCTAGTATCGCTTTTGAACCTGATGGGAAGCGATTATGTGGTCGATGATGGATCACACTTGCCTAGAAGTAACCGAATCACTCAGACTTAAAGGCCACCCTTGTAGCTGGATGAATCGGAAACACGGACCTATTGTTCTTCTAATATAATATTTATTGCCTCACCTCAAACTTAGCAATAATGATAAAACTTAAACTTTTTTTTGAATCAGGTCTATGCAATAAAATATTTCTAAACCTTTATTATAGATTTTATTTAGTGACTGATCATTGCTCGTTTCTCATCTTTACTGACCTATAGTGGACATTGAGACACTAGCAAACCGGTATTGCTGTACGCCATAAACATTCCATATTATAAACGTTGGTCTATTACTCTATTTCATCTTCCGACTGCTTTCTTACACCTATTTCGAAAGTTCTAGGAACTTGCTTTCAGCCTCCACGTCCTTTGCTTTCTCTATCAGCTGCACTATATCATTCTCCGGCCCTTTTCCGAATTTATTTGAGATGGGCCAGGATGGACGTTTACCCTTCTTCAACACTTCTCTTTTGGAAAAAAAAACCGTCTGCTATTTGCAGAGAGAAGTTCTCTGCGTTCGGGTCTCTGCGAACTTGGGTATCGTAAACATTGATGTTAACATGCTGAACATTATGACTGGAAGTTTCCTTGGTCTTCCATGCTCTACCGTCATCAAACAAGCCTTAAGCGTGTGCGCAATATTCTGTTGTGCCATAAATGGTAACGGTCCATATCAGGACGTCTATTGTTGTGTACGCTGGCTAAATACCTATCGCTGTCTGTCCTTGCAATGAGGAGGATGTTTTTGTTAGGGACATTTCGGGTCGGGGAAACTTTTGTGGTTTAGTAAAATCTAGCTGAATAGGTCCCATGTTTCAATAATATGCTATTATCTCTCTCTCTCTCTCTCTGAAAGTACCTGAAGCTCGTCTCAAAAGCGAAAACATGCTGCGGAAATCGTCAGGTTGCTCTGTTTGACTTTGAATTTAAAATTAATGCGATAAAAATAAGATGTTCAGTCTCCAGAAAATTTTAGTGTCCCTTATTACCCGTTCATTATTGTTTCAGACTTCCGTTAACTATTAAATCTTTATTAGCATTCTTGGCAAGCATTTGGTACAAATTAACTATTTTGATCAACTTCATAATGGTGTGAAGACTAAACTAAACAATTTTGTGTACTCTGTCACCCACTCTATAACGTTCAGGGTTCAAAAGATGCTGGGTTTCCCGCTTTTCACAGCTAAACCAATATTGTGAAGAATTTGACGATCGACTCTTGATTGTTTAACCTCCAGACTTTAAATATTTGTTATTATCATGTCTGCTTTTTGTATTTATTTAAAGAGAATGAAATAATTTTGGCAAGTGATGGTACCTATTACAGGAACGCGTGTTTTTTATCAAGAAAGTTTTAACCAAACGTGGTTAATTGCAACAAAGAGACAGTTTTAACAAATTATATGTATCGTACGACATTTCTGTTGGTCGTGGGCACATATGTAACGTGTTCCGTGTGAGCCTTTTATCAGAAACAAGTTTGGAAAGTTAATTCCGGTCGACGAACCCATGAGCATTCTCCTATCGGAGTGTAGCGTCAAAATGGCGGGCCTTGCTCCTCGACCGACCGTTTGAATTTCGAACTGAATGTCACACGTGTGTTATACAACCTCCTTGTTATTATTTTTCTCCTTGAGAAACTTCATTAGCATATGGTTTGTTTATGGATGTATTTTTTTTATTTCTTTCTATTTTTATTTGATTAAAAAAGTTTCTTGTTGCAAATTAATTTTTATGTTATTTTCTATTTTCTCTAATTTAATTGAATAAATGCATTTTATTATAATGATTTCTGCAGTTTCGAAAAAAGAGATAAAACAAGTTTCACCCAAAAATAAAATGAAGATCTAGGTATAAAATATCAAATACCTACATAGTAGATACTTACCTATTTTTTAATCATACAAGAAAAATACGAAGTATTATTGTTATAAGTACCTAAGTAGGTATAAATTTTGGTCAGGAGCATACGTCACACAGTATATATAATTTACATACGTACGTAGGTACGTGCCACAGTATAAACAATAGTATACTGAACATACGAACATGGAAGTCGTGACGTGGCGTGGTGGGTACGTAGATATTTCAAGTTATAAGAACCGAGAAGTTGGCTGGTGCCAAATTTTAGCAAATTATAGTTTGTTTTTAGTCATAAACTTAGATTTTATGGAGCCTAAACAATCTTTTTTCACATTTACATGCTTTATACTCAACGGTAGAAGTAGATACAGTTGGTAGCTAAATTGTTTCGTATAGGCAACGAATGGCAGCAACTTTGTCGCCGTTTAATAATTTAATTAATTGCCATATTTCAAATATTACACATGTTAGAATACCTATTCAGATATAATAATATATCTGGATCCTCTCGTCGGTATGTTGATATAATAACACCTACAATAGGTACATTGTATGTTTCCACTCATTCAAATGAATAATGGCCCTTGTTATTAAAAATCACAACACACTCTCACAGATGAAAATAAATTAATTAATGTCTTGTGCTCCGGACAATTGGCCGGTTCCCCTTACCGTCCATTCCAAACGCATTCCATGTATGATGCCAATTGATTCATCGACGCATGTATCTTAGAAGACAATCTTCAATCAAGTCAGTTAGCCATTGTCACTTCCTTAATGAAAGGAAAGACCTGTGCGTGCATGTGAAGAAAAAAAATGGTTCATGATCTGTGTTTCGAAAATTCAAATGTGACGTTTGGCCATAGCGGATTAGCGGGAAATTTGATGATGTGCTTTTTTTTTGTTTTAATTTCCTGTTCTCAGTGAAAAAAATAAATGCGATCGAATTATTTGTAATTAACTGAAAGACGACAAGCATTCATTAACGTTTGCTAATTTTACCGTTTTTTAGACAAAAATGGAATTAATTAAAGTGCAGAAGTAAATTAAACTGAAAGTTTAATAATAGTACACTGGTTGATATTCCTTTAATTTCCTTTCTCGTTATGGATAAACAGTGTTCATTACAAAGAGCTTAATGATTGAGCGGTAGGTAAATGAGTTTTTAAATTCCGGAATATTAGTGGAAAAAGTAAAAAAAGTGTTCCAATTTTAAATAATTCATAGAAACCGTAGATAGAAACCATTTTGTGTTCCAGCAGTGCGTTCTCAATTACCTTTTAGATTCGTATGGATTTTAATTTGAGAACTGTGACGTGACGTGTTTGAGAACATCTCGTTTGACAGCATTGTGATACAGGGCAAGTTTTAGTGAAATAGAGAAAAGTTTTGTTTGTAAAAATGAGTCCAATATCAACGTTCAGGAAGACCAACAGGCAAATGTAAGTAACCAATTTAATTTAATTTAAGTAGGTACTGAACGAATGTACAGACAACAAAAGAGGTAGCCTTGCAGTGTGCAGTGAGCACATTTCGTAAAAAGCTATAATTTGGCATTCCTTAGAGGATAGGGAAGCACTTAGTGAATATCCCGAAATTCCACGAGAACGGGAGAAAACGGTATATGTGCGTACCTACAAAGTCACGGGCAAAAACTGGTAATTAACATATGCAAATTACAAACATCACGCTTGTATTGTATGAAAAGTTAAGCAGAGATGTCAGTTTAGGTAATTCTTACAACCACATTTTGTCTGTTGCAGGCTATTAATAATTTTAATTATTCTCGCAAGCGTAAGAAATGTGCATAAAATATTCAATTAAGCATCAGCCGTTTAAACACTACACCTATCTAGATATATATAATTTTATTGAATTCGTTGTATAACACAGCTCGAAAGAATTTCACCTTGAGTCGCGAAAGCTGTGTGCAGAATCGTTTTGTGACCCGACACATACAAGCTGTCACTTAAGTCATTTACTTGATACACAACAATCAACCTTATGCGTAAAGGAACAAGGTTTTAATTTTGTAATAGGTATTTCTTGTACGAAAACCTGGGTTTTCGGTCGCAAACAGCGATCGACAGTTGAATGAATACATATTAAGTAGTGTTAAAATGTCAAAATAAATACCTAGGTACTTGTAATTTAATTATAGGTAATAGTGGTAATTTTTTTTTGCCTTTTTCTAGTTTCCTCCCAAAAGTGACCCTGATACACAAATCACGTTTACATTACGCGTCAGTGTTTGGGTCACAGAAGTTAATATGTGTACCTTTAAACTACCTAATTCGGTACAGAAGATTCGGAGCAAAGTGGCTGTGACAGACGGACAGATAAACCGATTCATCCTACAAGGGTTCCGTATTTCATAACCCCAAAAATTAAATATCGAAGGAAATACAACAGAAATGTATTGTGCAATGATAAAGTTTGTACTTTGATTACTAACTTTATAAAAATATTAAACAAATGGACTGTTATCAATAAAGATTAAGGACTTAAGCATGAATCAGTGTGGGTAAACCCCCACTACTAATTTATAATCTCTCTATTAATAACTCAACTGATATCAGTTCGTACTTACTTAATTATTAAAAACTTAAATGAATTGTCCATGAAAACGTATAATTTTATATTAATAAAATTAAAGTGTGTATTAATTGCTAATCAATAAGTTTTATGAGTGTAGGTAGCTATTAGTAGCTATAATAAGGTAAACTATAAATGCAACTTTTTATAGGCCCAATATCCGGCAATATTATTGCGGTATCTATAACTTTACAGAAATGGAAGTATGCTACACTATCAACTGTGAGCCAATAATTACGTAAAACGCTGTAACATTGGAAAATTTAAAAAACGAAAACAATACTTATGAACTTTCGATTGACTAACGTCAAACGTGTTTTCAGAGATGTGAAAGACTTAGGTACTTTGTAGATGGACTGACTTTATCTAAACTGAAAAGAAAGAAATTATTTTAAAAGCTTCATCATTATAACCATCCAAAGCCCGACCTTCGAAACGGCTGTACATAGATCTCTCTTTCCTCACCCCTTGGTAAAGATTGACACGGTGGTCTCCCATATCCTGCCTGACATATCACGGTGAAAGTAAGCTTGAAGTGAACTGCCATTCCACCTTGATTGACAGCTCACTTCATGTTCCCTTAGATCACCAAAGTTTACACCATTTAGATTTTTACAGACCACACCACCATTTTTACCACAGTAGGTTTTCTCCGGATGCCAACAATTTCGATAAAAGTACAGACGCCAGCACATTAAGCTACTCAAAACTGTAAAATTTTCCCAATCAACCTTGAATCTACTTAATGCTTTAGTGCTAGAGTAGAAAAAAGTTAGAGTGAACAGGCTCCTTCTGGGTAAGCTCGCTCCATCGTAGACTAGGTCTCTGTCATCTCTGACATCAAGAGCAAACCCATCATTAATAAAAAAAAAACTATTAAAGAAAGACAGATTATTGCAGCTTCATGTGCTGGCGTCTATACATAGCTGTTTTAAACGAAACGTGTAGATACCGTACGAGGCGTACGTGTATAAAACGTTGTAGCATTTAAAAAAAAATTAACCTGATTATTTAAAATAAACATGCAGTCAGGCATAAATCAAGCGGAGTGTGCAAAACCTTATCTGAACATCGGCCTCCTTTCCTCACGTGGATATGTGTTAATCTAACTAATTAGGAAACACCTACATACAAGCTAAAATTAACTTTAACAACCATACAACTGAAGCTATTTTCGTAAAACGTAAAAGTAAAATATTTACTTTTGTCGGAAATATCTTCGAAGTGGGTTGAGGTTTAAAAACGTTTAATGATATGTAATTGGGAAATGTAGGGAAGTTGATTTGAGTGTGCAATGAGTGTTTCTACATGATCTGCTGACGTAGAAACTAAAGCACTTAACTAAGTCAAACTTCCCTATTAGGAGATACATATTTTACATAATTATGAGAAACGTGTGAAAGACAGAGCACGACATAAACAATACAAAAAAAAATGTAAAGAAACTACGGTACCTACCCATCCGCCAAACACCTAGTTTGAGTGTACTTATAATAGGTCGACTTTGACAACCAGACCTTACAAAAGGTACAATACAAGTAGAAATAAAAGATGTCAGCATAGTAGACGGAGCCCGGTAGGGCCAGTGCCTGCGAGGGTTGCTGAATTTGTTCGAAAAAGTCACTGCGGCCCTGGAACGCAAAGGGCATTAGGAGAAACGCGGATGGGTTTTAGTCAGTAAGTCTGACACTCCCTTCCGCTCCACCCAGAGCGAGGAGAGAGGAGTCATTTGATGATTTCCCAGCCTTAAAAAAAAGGTTTTCCGATACGAGCTCAATCAAGTCAAACAATGGTTTTAATTAATTCCTGTCTTCAACGCAAGTAGGTCAGCCCACCAAAAATTTCGTTACACCAACCTTGTTCCATTTAAAAAAATAATGTTTGATTTTTCTTTTTCAATGTTTTTACGCCCAAATGAGCTTGTTTACAATCGAAGAACTGGCTGAATGTAAATGTTTGTTCGTATTTTCATTAAAAAAAAATACGCTTTTGTTAGGTAGTTATTTTTGATTTTACATTTTCAGATAGCGAGATGAAAGACACTGGCACGAAAATATTTTGTAATGACTTCATTTTACAAACAGCTGCCTATCCCAGTATATTACCTACTCGTTATTCTCAGTTCTGAAAGCAAAAACCTGTTCCTTTCTGTTATTTGTCCCTGAAGTGACATAACAAAGAAAGGTTCAAAATATTTTCCGTAGTTATGGTACCTTCCCTGTTTTTATCTATCCCAAAAGACGTTTTGTTAAGTTTTGAACTGTATAAATCGTAATTTTGTCGTATACCGTAGAGAGCCGTTTTCTTTAGAAAAGTAAAACCAGGAAAGGATAAAGATTACAAAATTGCGTCCAATGACGCTACTAAAAAATAATTCAAACACACCAATTCAAATTTTTCCATTCATTATTGACCTATCTGTCATAGTACGACAAAAACGCACCTGGACATTTGTCATATTTGCCAACACTGCAATGACAAAGCAAAGAATTGCTTTCGAAATGCCAGCAGCGTGATTTAAAATATGAAATACATTTTGTGCCCGTGCGATCGACACGATATAATAATGGGCCACAAATGTTAGTTCGTAAATAGACGACCCAGATCCCGAGTCGTTCCGAGTGCACGGCTGGACTGCAGAATGTAGTCATCTGTTCTACGACGCGAAATAGACAAATTGTCAAGATGGAGGAACGATTTTCTGGTGTCTTAAGAACAGCCTAAGAATCTATAAAAAAAAAACAAAGTGCGTCTACCAATGGTCCTAGACTTCTTAATCTATTGGTTTCAATATAAGCTCTCGTCACTGGTTGCTGTTTCTTTCAAAAAGCATACGTATGCACAAATTGCTTTGAAAAAAAGATGCTCCAAAATCAAAGAACGATGAAAACTCTAATAAGCCACATTCTGTCGAGAGATCGACAAGATTTTGCCATTCTAGTTTCAGTAATACATAACATCGTGGGATAATTAGTAAACATGTCCATTATTTAAAATTCTTACAACAATAAATTCTAGGCTTTAAAAATTGGCATAGTATTGTTGCCATACGTACGTTTGCACAAAACAAGTTTCTAGATCACTACTTTGGCAGTTAGCCGGAATAACTAAGCTAAGAACAAAACTCGTATACCTATAGTACAGTTTAAAAATAATAACTAAACAAGTCGAAAATAAAAAATTGTTCATCTTCAAAAGTTCACGGCCGTCATTTGTTTTAAAGTACAATCACCGATGAATGTACTTACGACGAATTAAAAGTAAAACACGACTAATGGTGCTATAAACAATTATCTAAATTGCTCGTTGAACGTTTAATATATCATTCGTTTGAGTACCATCCTTAATTTGTGCATTAATTAATTCTGCACCAGTTTCAGCGAAGCCATTTGCATGAATATTCAACGTGAATGAAATACTAAAATTCTTTTGTTATTGTTTCAGATCATCAGAAATGATCCACGTTGATGAAACGGATCCGGTTGGAGGTAATATTTTATTTCAGTACTTTCCTTTATTGCTTTTTAAATACTTAAGGGTGAGCAGACGCAGTTGCCATTTCAACTGAAAAACACATCGCGAATAACGGATTTGCATGCCGAAAGTATGAAGTCATAAAGATTTGTTCTGTTGATTTTATGTACCCTTAATTTGTTCGCAAACACGACAAGTCGACAATTAACACCTATAAGGTCATATCCATTGGTACTTAAGTATTTAAACCTTTAATATCAAATACTTACTTAATATTACAAAATATGTACCTACTTGGTCTGTAGTTATCAACCCGCAATCAACAAGTTTGGTGATTACATCTTGTAAAGTCCATGTACCTCATCCATCATCATCTGCCTAGCCTTTTCCCAACTATATTGGGGTCGGCTTCCAGTCAAACCAGATTCAGCCGAATACCAGTGTTTTACGTGGAGCGGCTGCCTACCAGACCTCCACAACCCATTAACTGGGTAACACGGTACTCCTTGGCAAGACTGGAGTCAGATTTACTGGCTTCTGACCATCCGTAACGACTGCCAAAGATCTACAAAGGACAGCCGGAACCAACGGCTTAACGTGCTTTCCGAGGCACGGAGGAAACTCGTTATGTTAAGATGTAAAGTAAAGTCCACGTACCTATTCAAAGGATATAACCTCCCACAGCCAATACTAAATTACTATGTGTGAACTAAAAATTAAAAGCACTACATTCAGTGTAAAATAAAAATCGCAACAAAAATTCTATGTCAACGTCAATTAATCCTAGCACTTAATGTACATTCTATTAATTCCTCAAATCTAGGTTAAATCTCGAAGTTAATTATTATGAGATAGTTAGCTAAACTGACGGTGGAATAAAAATAAAGTAAACAAACACAATATTTGGCAGGCGGTTGGAATCTGTCTTTATTTTAGACTGGGTTGAATATTTGGAATCGTCGGCTCGATGACACTTCAGTCGTCATGTCGGTAATACATGCAGACGACTCGTGGAGACAATTCTGTTGCTCTTATGACGATGTTTGACGGTAATTACGTCATAAAGTTAGTTTCTTATTCATCATCATCATCTGCCTAGCCTAAACCCAACTAAATTGGGTTCGGCTTCCAATCAAGCCGGATTCAGCTGAATATCAGTGTTTTACGTGGAGCGGCTGGTTACCAGACCTCCACAACCCATTAACTGGGTAACACGGTACTTCTTGGCAAGACTGGAGTCAGATTAACTGGCTTCTGACAATCCGTAACAACTGCCAAATATCTTTTTTTTTTTTTTTAAGGATGGGAAATCATCAAATGACTCCTCCCGCTCTGGGTGAAGCAAGAGGGAGTGTCAGACTCTTACTGACTAAAACCCATCCGTGTTCCTACTGGTGCCCTTTGTGTTCCAAGGCTACGGCACCTCTTTCGAACAGATTCCGCAGCCCCAGCAGGCACCTGCCCTAGCGGGCCCCGTCTTCCACGCTGACATCTCTTTGAGGCGCGCTGGGATCGCAGCGCGCCGCCGACCCGGGCCTAGTTCTGATCAGACGGCGAGCCACCCACTGCTCGCCGTCCGCAAGCCCGCGCCTACGGCGGCCGGGAATCGTCCTGCGACTCCCGACGCCTGGGGCGTCTTCTTCTGTTGCGGCGACTGGGACGTGAGGTTTCCCTCTCTCTCACACGTTCGGCCTCCTCCTTTGCTAGCATAACTGCTTCGCAGAAGGAGGTGATCGCTTCCCATGCCTCCTCGCTCCGGACCAAAGATTGAACCAAGGCCGGTCGCGAGAGGTCGCCGCCGCCGATCGCCTCGACGAGGACCCGGCGGTGCTCCGCCCAAGCAGGGCAGACCTCCACCGTATGCTCCACCGTGTCCTCCGGGCAATCCTCGCAGTGATGACACCCGGGCGCGTCCTCCCGCCGAATCCGAAACAGGTATCTCCCGAAACAACCGTGTCCGGTGAGTATCTGTGTCAGGCGGAAGGTGAGGACGCCGTGGCGCCGCTCCAGCCACTCCTCAAAGAGGGGACTTATCGCCTGGATTGTTGCGTGCCCAGCGCTGGGTTGCGACAGTCGCTGTCTCCATACCGCCATGAGGTCCTGCCGGAGCTCCGTCCGCCTTGCTGCGATTTGCCGCGGCAGAGGTGTCTCGCCCCGGCGTTGCGCCTCCACGCGCCACTCGTAAATGTGCGCGAGGGCTCTCGCCTCCAGATCCCATGGCGGCAGTCCGGCAAGGAGGCTCGCCGCCTCGCCAGAGACCGTGCGGTATCCCCGGGCCAGCCGGATGGCCATGACCCTCTGAGACGCGTTGAGGTAACGGGCAGGTCGCTTCCTCAAAGTAGGCGCCCATACTGGCGCACCATAAAGGGCCATGGACCGCACGACCCCCGCGTAAAGCTTCCGGCAGGAGGCATTTGGACCCCCTAGATTGGGCAGAAGCCGCTTGAAGGCAGCCCCGGCTCGTCCCAGTCTGGGAGCCAAACGTCGGAAGTGTTCGACGAAGTTCCATCGGCTGTCAAGGACGAGACCTAGATACGTCATCGTCGACCCGACGCCAATGTGAACCCCTCCCACCGTTATTTGAGATCCCGATGGTGGCCTGTTCCGAGAACCATGGAAGCACATGGCTTCGGACTTGTGCAAGGCCACCTCGAGACCCAACTGCCGGATCCTCTCAACGACTATCGCAACCCCGCGTGTCATAGCGTCGGTCGCCGCCTGGTGCGACCTCCCCTGCGCCAGGACCAGCGTATCGTCAGCATAGCAGACAACGTTGACGCCGCCAGGGAGGTCGGAACTGCCAAATATCTACAAATGACAGACGGGACCAATGGCTTAACGTGCTTTCCGAGGCACGGAGGAAACTCGGTATGTTAAGATGGTCACCCATCCACAGACCAACCTTGGCAAGCGTTGCTTAACCTTAAAGATCGACCCGTGCGGCTGTTATTATTTAGCCACGAGCTCTTAGTTTCTTATTATTGCTTGTTTATTATTGATAAGCTCGCGTGTAGACCTGTTCACTCTTGACTTAAAGCCCCCAAAGTCATAGCTATCGGAAACAGAGACTCCGGCAGGAAATTCTGCTCCAAAGCTGTTATTATAGTATTCCCAAAACTTTTTGTGCGTAATTACAGATCTTTATTTTTAAATAAAAATATTAATTCAAAAGAGGAACCGTGGAGTTTCTTGCCGATTCTTCTACATAAGAAACGACCAATTCGAAGCGATTACTAGCTTCCTATTAATACAGGTAGGTTTATGTCTTGAATTAAATTGGGTCCAAAAGCTAACTAATTAAATTCCCTTCCCACTAATCAATTCCTCCAACAATTAAACATACAATAAATTCCTAGAAATTAGAAATGCAAGCTGCAGGAAATCAAACCATTTTAGAAGCTCAGTCACAAGACTCACAAGAATGCCGTGAATTTCGATTCGGATATGATGGTAACCTACGACAAGTTATGCCGAGTCAATTATTGAGCCCTATGCACAAAACAACGACGAACGTCCCTAGGCATCCAGGCTGGTACATGCCACAACGTTTAATCATAATGGGATTCTTTGTATGACGCATACTTACATCCTGTGAATGTTATTTTTTTTTTACTTGAAAAGGGCAATGTGGTCTGCTAAGCTTGTCTTAAGGAGTTATGTGTTTGAAAGTTCTGATACTCTCGTGTTTATTTGGATGAGGAATATGTTAATGAAAAATAATCGTTTTTTATCAACCGACGCAGCAAAGGCTTGGCTTTTTGAGGGCTGTATTCTATTTCCAAAATAAAAAAGCGCTGATTCTTTGATGTTTCACATTTAGCGCTTTTTTTTGGCTAAAATGATAATTTTGATATTGGGTTGCTAATCAGGAGTTTATTGAACAGTTACATATAATATAATAATCAGCTGTTTTTTTTAAAAAGATCCGAAAGATCCTGTTATACTGAATTATTATTTATATTCACAGTAAGTAGTCATGTCTTATTGCAAAAGTACGTAAAATGCATATAAGTTTAACGGCAATTTTATTGTGAAAGGTGAATGACTTTGAAGGCGAAAATACATTTCCACGTTATCGCATTTTTCGTGCAACAGAATATATTAAAGAGAAAATTAAATGTAAGAATACTTAATCACGAGAATACTTTTAAATTCTTATTATACTTATTTATAAAAGTTACTTGGAAGCAAAATAGATTAGGAAAAAAGTGGTTGTGACATACGGACGGACAGACAGACAGACATGACGAATCCATAAGGGTTCCGTTTTTTGTCATTTGGCTACGGAACCCTAGAAACATCAGATATTCCGGACGTATGCTCAATTTTATGAACATAACTGATTGTCAATTTTACAGTATGCTTGAGTATTGCTTTATTGATTTAAAATAGCATTTTCGTTTACCTAAGTAACAATAGAGAATCGAATTGAAATAAATTCAATTTATGCGGTCACACATGGCGGAAACAATTGAATTTTTCAACGACGTCATGAAATGATAACATGAAAGGTCATACTGTAAAGGCGGCTAGGTATTACTAGTGGAAAAAACTACTTATAAGTAAATAAATGAATAAAAATACCTTTATTATTCCATTGGCATGTACATTCGTATGAATTGTAATGGGTGTGGATATTGTTAGTCTAATATGCATGTCATCTGGACCCCTCTTCGGGTGAAGGCCTCCTCCAGAGATTGCCACTCGTCGCGATTTCTTGCGAGGTTGGACCAATTTCGTGTTCCAACGGTCTCTATCTCGTCCTTCCACCTTGTCTTTGGTATCCCTCTGCTTCTGTGGCCATGAGGTCCTCTCCACTTAGTCACGATCTTCGTCCACCTGTTGTCAGTGAAGCGTGCCACGTGACCCGCCCACCTCCATTTCAGACCTCGCGCGAAGGACGAAGAAAAAAACTACTTACAAAAATAAAATAAAAATCGGAATTCACTGTTACAGGGACTTACATAGGTACTCGTACCTTAGTTATTTAGTTTGTTGAAAATCATATTCATCTACCTAGCCTTTTCCCAACTATTTTGGGGTTGGATTCAAGTCATTCAGTCAAATCGGATTTAGCTGAATACCAGTATTTTACGCGGAGCGGCTGCCTACCAGACAATGTCTTTTAAAAATTACATCCTGTATGCATTTCTTTGTGTTTCAGGAGTGGTTTATTTTTTTGTAAAAAGCGTTTATTATTCGTCGGTTACGTCTGTTTGAAAATTACTCCGTCCTTGCCCATCAACTCGTTTTTCCAATTGTTGGGAAATGCAAACTTTACAAATCCATATCTTGAAAACTACTGATACGAAATCGAACTCAGTGTGGATTATTATATACTTACGTACTTTGTGGTGGCACTTATATACTTTAATGTATTTTATAATTATATGTTGTTTTAATGCTTGATTTTTATTTGATTTGATTTTTATTTTTTAATTACCAAAATCAGATTTTTATTTTAATGTTCAAATTTTATAAATATGATTTTGCTTAGTTAATTTAATTTGAATTCAGTTTTATTTTAAATTCAATTTTTATTTTTGTGTATTTTATACCTATAGTTTTGTGTTGACATGTGCGAATTTAAAATTTTAAATATGGATTATTGGTTCTAAATTATATTATATCTAAAGTATAATAAATTATTATTATTATAAACTTATAACGTATCTACTAAATGACAAGGAATAATAGCTTTAGGTAATGATGATACCAATTTAGTGAATTCAATATGGTGGTCAAAAAGCCTACTTTACAGGAGAGGGCAAGAAAGTGTAAATATTAGTGAGCAACCATTGATGTACACATATTTGGAAAAAGGATTTAAAATCAGTCGGGTCAGCTATCTCTTTTCTGATTGGTGGAATGTAAGCGCGTGAACTATTTTCATCAAATGACATTCAAATGTAAAAACCCGCCAAACATGACTTACGCACTGTTAGAACTTCACTGACGAGGTAACTTTGTATCTAGTTATTTTAAACTAGCTTTAGCCCGCGACTTCGCAAGCGCGTGCCCGTAGGAATAGGAATTTCGGGATATCCTCCCTTATTGCTCCTCTACACTCCCCAAGAAACCTACATGCCAAATTTCAGCTTTCTACGTCCAGTAGTTTCGGCTGTACTTTGTCTGTCAGTCAGTCACTCAGTAATGGAAGATTTTTATATATTAGGATAAGTAGCTAAATATAGGATATATTAGGATGAGGAGCTCGTGGCTAAATAATAACAGCCGCACGGGTCGATCTTTAAGGTTAAGCTACGCTTGCCAAGGTTGGTCTGTGGATGGGTGACCATCTTAATATACCGAGTTTCCTCCGTGCCTCGGAAAGCACGTTAAGCCGTTGGTCCCGGCTGTCATTTGTAGAACTTTGGCAGTCGTTACGGATTGTCAGAAGCCAGTAAATCTGACTCCAGTCTTGCCAAGAAATACCGTGTTGTTAACCATTTAATGGGTTGTGGAGGTCTGGTAGGCAGCCGCTTCACGTAAAAATACTGATATTCAGCTGAATCCGGTTTGACTGGAAGCCGCCCCAATATAGTTGGGAAAAGGCTAGGCAGATGATGATGATGAGGATAAGTAATAAAATAATGCAATATAGTCACATACAGACAGATTGGCCTACTTTAATAACAAAATGCTACATCAATCCTCTATTAATAATAATAAAACAATGCCAGGCATAATGTAGATACTAAATCTATTTTAATAGCAGAATTCGCGATTCGATACAATTTATAACTGGCTGAGAGCGAGACAGTTTTTATGACGGTAGGTATGATTTAAACGCCTATATTTAAGTCTCATTTTTAGGGTTTCGTACCTCAAAAGGAACAAACGGAACCCTTATAAAGATCACTTTGTTGTCCGTCCGTAATAAAGATACAGCCGTTTATGTCGCAAAAAACGTATATTTTGACTGATTTTAACTGTAGGTATAGTGTATATCCCGTTGACCTAGAACTATGAAATTTGGCAATTAATACCGTCTTATACTACAAGTATAAGAAAAAGTCTAAAAAATATGCATTTGTAATTAAATCATTAAAAAAATTGGTCTCAGTTTGCACGGAACCCTCGGTGGGCGAGTTCGACTCGCAATTGGCCGGTTTTTTTAATACTTGGTCTAGGAAAAAAACTAATAAAACTAGGGGTGATGTGATATTACTGGCAAGGTGACAAAGGAAGTCTGACCAATGTGTCAGGTAACTGAGGTAGATGGAAAAAGGCTCTTGACAAAAAGACATTCGATAGGTAACGATTGTCAAATTTTAAAAAGAATGAAGCTGGTATGCCCTACATGACGAAAAGCCTGATTGATCGCAATGTTCCTGATTTGTCTAGCCTAATACAATCTCTAGGGCTCATACAAAGTGGCCAGCAAACTGGACGGCCACTTCAAAGCCTTTATCTCACTGATTTTTTGAATATGGAACCCTGTGAACAAATTATGACCCGCGTTAAAGAACAGGGTGAGCGCTTTTGAAGTGAAAACTTCTTTACCGGCGTTGTGAACTTTTTTTGTGATGGGTAAAAAATGTTAAACTCGTGTCAGGACACGTGACCTGATCGAAAATTCGTAAGACGGAGGGAGAGAAGACCGCCGGCGCGGCGTTAACTTTAATATTCAAGTTTTCACTTCTGCCGGCACTCCCGGAGTGCAACCCTGTTTTTTTTCAATCAATCATTTATTTATTTGCAAACATGGATATTGGTACATAAATGTTCGTTAAAGGCCTATTAAGCCTTTTCCTCTGGAACATTAACTGGAAACTATTACTAGCTATTGAGTCTAGTTGTCCCAGTGCTGGGCCTTTGCCCAGCACTCGGACAACTACCTCTTTCCATTCCTTCTATCCGTCACAACTCTGCACTTCTTCTTTCTAATAATTACAAACTACGAATCGGTTTAACAAAAAACCGCGTAATACCTCCAATTAGGTGGAGGGGTCTGCTGGATCTAGATGACAAAGATTGAGCGAAATTTCGACAGAATTCAAAGAACTAGCCAATTAAAATCTAAAACAATATTATTCACATAAATAGCATAAAATAACTACGATATTACACCGTGCTAATACAATAAGAGCTAGTTTAAAACAAGCGAGTAATAAAACACTAATATTTAGAAACACTTGCCAACCGGTAGCCAAGTATCCAACCGGGATTATGTAAAGCTGCGTCTACGTTAGGGAAGCCGAACGCTGCCGAGCACTACCGAGCACGAACGGAGGAGAATTTAATATATTGACTCTCAAAGCACATTTAACATGCGCTGATAGGGTGCAAAATTGTTCGAAAGAGCTACCGCGGCCCTGGATCTCAAAGGACAATTGAAGGAACACATCAGCAAGAGCCGAGAGAGGGAGGAGTCATTTGATGATTTCTCATGAAAAAAGGCGCAATTTTCATTGCATTCAAATGTCGAGTATGCACCATGAATTCGCGCTACTTCTCGCGCAATGGTGTGGAGTTAACCCTTCTCTTCCGCGTCAGTGTAAATTGGGCCTAAGTCACCCTACTACGCCTATTTTTATTTGATAAAAAAATAGTAAAACAACTGTGGTTCACTACTTTTAGTGAACAGTAAAGCATATTCCATCTACATTCTACTATCGTCAAATTCGTGCTGCTCTCGTGCACGGCTCATCTAGCGCGGACACAGCTTTAGGCAGAAGGTCGACAGATCTTTGCCCGTCTGCGCCCGCGCACCCACCCATTCATAACAGCTTTTATTTTTAAAACCAAAACGACGCAATAGGGTTATTATGTTTTTTTACAGGGATTGCTGAATAGTTGTCACATGTATGAATTTTATGATTGGGGCTTTCAATTTAATTGTGATCATCCATAGGCTTACGTACTGTTAGGCAATACATCTTCTGCTTGTCAATATTTTTGTTAATGTTTTTGATAGAATTGCATTTGTCTGGATACCCTTTTTTATGGGGAATCATCAAATGACGCCTCCTGCTCTGGGTGGAGCGAAAGGGAGTGTCTGACTCTGACTGACTAAAACCCACCCGTGTTCCACCTTTAGCGCTTCAGGGCAGTGGTGACTCTTTCAAACAAATTCCGCTACCCTGGCAGGCACTGGCCCGAGCGGACCCCGTCTACTAATCTATATACCCTGGATCAGTCAATTTCTGGGCCTTAAATAATTCTAAACCACAACAAACAACTACATTTTTGGTTGCCTTGAACAAAAACAATTTCATTTATGGCAAACCCATAAAACAACAGCTTCGTTTATGGTAGTCATTAACTTTAAAACATCGAAAAACAGACTAAGACTTCAGACTTTTATCTACTACAAAAAGGAAGATAATCGAATATTTGTGTGAACCGTATTTACCTGACTGTCGATTCAAATACAGTCTGAATTAAAAGCCTCCACCTGCCTTGTTATCTTTCCACTAGCCATGGCCTGCTGGTTATCATATATATACATCTACTACATCATCAGCATTATTATATCATACTAGCATTGGGTGGATCGCCGTCCGATACAAACCAGGATCGGGTCGACGGCGCGGCGCGTTGTGTTCCACGCGCGCCTCAAGGGATGTCAGCATAGTAGACCAGGGTCAATGCCTGCAGGGGTTGCGGAATTTGTTCGAGTCACCGCAGCCCTGGAACGCAAATGGCACTAGGAGGAACACGGATGAGTTTTAGTCAGTAAGAGTCTGACACTTCTGCTCCGCCTTGAGGGGGAGGAGTCATTTGATGATTTCCCATCCTTGATGACGATGATGAGAAAAAAAGGACCACCTAGTCCTAGGTACTGCTGGAGATTAGGCCTCCTTTCTTTTCTGTCTTCCGTGTCAGGTTTTGTTCCCTCGTTTGGCTCGCGTTTGACCACAATCTCACCTGATGGAAAGCAATGATGTGGTCGACGATAGACTAGGTACGCTTTAAGTAACCTGTACACTCTTGACTTAAAGACCCCCAGGATGTAGCAATAAACACACTCAGATCTATAATGGATCTATTGCTTCTATTATTTCATTTATCACTTTTAGTCTAGACTAGTCAATCTAATCCGGTTTGACTGGTAGCCGACCCCAATATAGTTAGGAAAAGGTTGGGCACTTTTAGTCAATTTCGGAGACAATCTATCGGTTTGAGGCATCGAAAATATAAGTTGTGCTAAAATGTTTTATTTGTCATAACTATTTTCTATATAATAACTTAAATTGCGGCATTGCCATTCAACGTGGCAATGCCGCCAGTCTCTTGGTCACATTACGTTGAGGTTGAATTTTTTTATGCAAAATTTTAGTTTGTTTTTATTAATGTTGTATATATGAAGGTTAGGGAGGTATACCATAAGTTTCGAAGCGAAGCCTAGGCGAACCGAGAACGAATGGAGACTGAGCGAGCTCTGTTCTGTCAAGGCTTTAAACTTGTTTATGCTGCAGGAATGCGTCTACATTTGACATTTCTCCAGTTCACCGGCTATGTATCTGCAGCTACCTCTGGACTATAGGCGTGATGTTATTTGACGAAAGTAGTGTTTGACATTGTTATCGTAGACTATAAAGTCCGCTTATACAACTCATTGCATAAAGTTCAGTAAATAAATATCCGACGAAGATCTGCCTATATAAAATCGATGACTAATCAGCCTCTTGCTGTAAAGGTGGATGAACGCGTCAGAGGCGCCCGCGGTGCGTTCACCCCGTGCACTGTCCAACGTAGTAAGGTTGAACTATATTAGTACTATTGTGTGCCTACTATTAATATTACTACAGGGGCGGATTTGGGGCGGGTGCTTGGGGTGCAAAGATAAATTGGTACATAGAAAAATTATTGTCAGTAGTTCAAATTCGTGATATTTTAAAATTGCTGTTATGCTAAGTTTTCTCAATAATTTTGTAAATTAAAATTGTGAGGGCATTTTCGAGCAAATTGCGTTTTTGATTATTGGGACAGTAAATTGTAAGCAAACTACTAATAACCTATGCAAAATTATTACTATTACAAAGTTTAAACTGAAACTAACAAAATTAAACTTGTTAATTGGCATCAAAACTATAAATTGACTAGCCTATCCAAACACAGCCTCCAAAACTTTACTAAATTACAAAATTAACATACGAAATTAGGTTGATTACCTTTGAAAATTAACTAAACAAGCCAAATTCATGGCGGATACAAAAATATGTAAACAAGACACAACAAAAACGTTGAACACATGTTGGTCAGACTAAACAATGGACAGACACTCCAAAAATCGCAATGTCGTGCTCGACACGCGTTTTTTTACGTCTTGACTTGACTTGCTGCCAAAAAGATGCATGCTGCATTAGTGGGTGCACTATAAGTTTATTATTGTTCTTTTTTATATACTATCGCGGTAGAACTATCGAGAATCGTAATAAATTAGCGGAACAAATGCATTGAAGGCAGCTTTTTTGCCAGATTTGCTATTCATATTATTTGGTTTACTGCTTCGATGAAATCAATTACATCGTGAATGAATCGCGATTGAGCAATGACGTCTAATTGTCACACCTAATTAACTGTGTGATTTACTGAAATAGGACCTATGACATTACTGAGGTAACGAAGTAATTTTCCTAACTAGTAATCTTATCTACAGTGCAAATGTCACTACAATATTTACGCGAGCGTGGATTTTGCTTGCAACTACGGTAAGGCTTCTAGTGGGCGATGCCAGAAGTGTTCGAGCCTCAAACCCCGTTTCTCCATATAAAATATTCGTTGACGTGACTGCCATAGTAACAGTCGAAGCTGAGGCTAAGCATACAGATTGGATCGTAGGACAGCTAGAATACACACCTGTGTACGATTTAACTGCGTATTTATCTTTAAGACTGTACCTACACTACACACCTAGGTCCGTAATTCCGCATTTATTTATCGCGATGAGATTAAAATTAGTTCTTTCATTCTAGACGGTGCATTTTATCTGATTACCAAAAGAAGGCACAACTCGTAATCAGGTTAATTACAGATAGGGACTATAATATATCTGCAAGACAAAGCAACTTTAATAACAACACACACTAAAAATATTGGTTTTATTTTACAATACCTTCAACCGAATTGCTTTCAGCAGTAAAAACCAAGACGATTAGTAATAAAATTCAAAGAAAGTAAAACCTCAATATCAGTAATAAATCATGCATTACGCCAAGTCATAACATTAAAAGGAAACATACAGAGGTGACCACAGCACCGTGTCATTGGTCATTCAGTGTGCTTAAACACGTGTTTCAATAAGATAGTAGATAAAGAAGTTAAAAAGGTCAGTAAACCACGTGAAGAACACTAGAAAACTGCTTCTAGTGTTGATAACAGTTAAGCAATCTGGATTACGACTGATAATATGATAGGTACCTATTTCTTTGCTAAACCAAGAAGGCTATCTAAAAGGTCAGCAAATTCAAGGGGCTTGTGAACCAATCACGATAGTGATAAGATTTTAAGGTGTATTTAGTCTGTTCGTGTTGTAGATTCGCTTGGCCTTGATTCCTTAGACCCCTAACAGCATTAGGCTATAGTTTGATGAGTGGGTCAACTAGTTTCTTACCCCAATCTAATGGACGGTTATAGAACCGTCCGTAGCAGATATTAATCCAGAATTAGCCCATCTATTATAGCCCAGATATTAACCCATCTATTCTAACTAGTCAAGTTTTTAGCCGTATTAGGGATGTTTCCTTTAAGATTAATATTCATGCATTGGTTCCTTTCTTGTCCCATTCTTGATTGAAGATTGTTTCCAATATCATCCTTGAGAACTCCAATGCTTTTGGCAATCAACAGTAGCACTGTACCTATTATTCAGGAATATTTTAATAACTCATTATTGTTTACTTTTACAGAGATCGAGCCACCCTTCCCTTGTCGCGATGTCTCAATCAAAAGAAGTACAGATGTCAATGAATTTTACGAAATGCTCTCTGAGATCGGCAGGTGAGTTTATCGAATGTGTTACTCAGACTACAATAAGTGTTTGTTGAGCACATAAAATGTGTTTAAACAATGATTATGACGATAAGCTATCGCAATTGTATTTGTTGGACATGTCAATTTGCATGTAGTAAGTAGAAAGTATACAGAACCAACAAAGACTTTACAATCATTATGTGGGCTGTAGAGTTGTTGACTTCGAGATACTGATCGCACTTGGATATGGTCGATAAGTGATTGTTGTGACTAGGTATCTGATTTTAAGTAGGCTTGACACAAAATACCATACAGATAAACATACTTCTTCTTACTATGGTTTAAATACATGTGTACCGCCAAATATAGTCAGCTAGGCCAGTTATTCCATTCTGTCGAAATCTTCCTTCCTTGTAGTCAAAATAATATATTTATAACAACACTGACATCCTAAATTCTTCCAGTTATCATCGCTAAATAGCAAATACCGATATTTTCCTAGGAAGCTTGTTATAAATTTGAAACATGGCACATCCATGCGAAGACAATGCCAGTACCATACGTAATCGTCTTATAATTAGATCCCACTAATTTTAATGTCGGATCGGAATCGATAGTCCAAACGCGTATACATTACAGTTCCCTCGTTACATGACTCATACTCATAATATAACAGGTGGAAACAATAATTGAACCGAAGCTATATACGATTCACTTAATAGTATATTAACATTCACCTATCGACTTGAATCCATAGAGCTTAATATATGATGTCCGTTACGCAACATTTCTCCATCTGAAAGGGTTTCGTTTGCCATGGAATTAATCTCACCATTGTAATGGTTTCCTTTATCGAAAGACGAATACGTAATTCATTTTCTTAGATCGGCATTCGAATCTATTAAAGGCACTTTGTCGAGATTGTTCTCTTTCATAAATCTTCGGGATGCTTTTGTGTTGAACTGACATTCAGGCAAATCGGATTGGATTCAATGTCGATCTTTGGATGCTTAGAAAAACTCCAAAAAGATGAATATGACTACAGCGCTTGATTATTCTTGTCTCAATGTCATTCTTAGCTAATTTTGCGATTCTAGCTAAATGGGATTTGAGGGATTTGTTACTCGCGAATTCAAAATACTTACTAATTTTCGCTTTTATATTTACAGAGGCAAATTCGGAACCGTATATCTCTGCCGAGAGAGAAGCACTGGACTAGAGCTTGCAGCCAAACTGGTGTCCGTTAGCAGGCGGGATGAGAGACGGAACGTAGAACGAGAAGTTGACGTGATGAGGAGGCTGCGACACCCTAGGCTCATTCAGCTCTATGATGCCTACGAATGGGGGAAATATATGTGTGTTGTACTGGAACTGTAAGTACCACTCATCTTGATACTAGTACCGGTATGATAAATGATAAAAGAAGAATGTTGGAAATGATGTTAACTGCCGGCACTTCAGCTGCGAGTCATTTGATTGCATGAATGAAATCATGTAGGTAGGTACTCAAATAATAAGGCCGATGTTGTGAATGGTAGATAGAAAAAGACTGTGGATGCACTTATTATGTTATAGAATTAATTATCTAAATGTTGTTCAGTCTGCTAAAATAAAGCATCGCGTGACGCACTCTATTTATATAATCAGCGGATGTGAAATTTTATATTATTCTCGTAATATTCTAATTAGTTGTAACAGCAGTCACTTGATCATTTCGAAAGTCAACAATGCCAAGAAATCTACCCACGGCTGTCCATATAGCGTGGGACATACCAGATGCGTGTTTATCTAATTTTATTCAACGACCTTTCTTTTATACATAAATACTTAATGTACGCAAATAACGAAATAATCGCAGCATCACACGATACTTGAGGAAAAGCTAGCGGGGGAGCGACAATTCTGAAGCTTCCGTCATTCGGATTTATTTGTATCGTTCTCCGTCCACTAGCTTCGCACAGGAATTTATTTTCGTAATAGTTATTTATCATATACACGACGTAGGTGGCAGCAGATTCATTTGTACAAACATGTTCGCTGCATTTCGATTTCGCCAGTTCATTCAAACGGTAGCTTCTCGTTGAGTCATGCTCGCAAAAGCTGGACAATATCAGGTTATGTTTGACTCCGACGATGTGGGTTAAGGACGCCCGTAATTTTGACGTGCCGGAATTCTAGGCCATTTGTTTCCATTTATCATTTCACTAAATGATCTTAAGTTTGCATTATTTATCACCATTTACTGTCACTCCCCAACTTATTCGCACAATGTCTTAATTTTTTTTCGTCTTGTCAGGTTGTAGATTAATGGAAGCATCTGTTCGCGCTGAAATCTCTCATCATCTTTGTTTTAAAATTCCTGAAGGGCACGCTAATGTGCCTAAAAATATGCACCTAAAAGTGTTCGTTGGCAAAATTTAATACTGACATGATTGGTGAGCTAACTTTAGTCTGAAGATATTGAATATTTTATAAACAACGTCGAAAAATACATCGTTATCTTTGCTAGAGCATTTGCGGTCATCGCTTTTAATTATAGTATGTAATTTTTCACAGCAGTAGAGTTTCCTTGCTATACTTCAGACGAAGTTTCCTATAAATAGTAATTATGAATAATCCGGGTGTAATTAGATCGGTCGTTGACAGACCGAGTGTGCTGACAGGTGCGACAACGCCCGTTACACATTAATTATGGAATTTTCACGTTTACACCGTGACGTCATCATCATAGTAAATAGTTTGACACAAACTCATCTGGATAATGCGTCTGTTCTATTTATCGAAGTAAAACTAGAAGACGGCTGTTCATCTTAATTCTATTTTGATGATGTTTTAATTAGGTATAGTATGACTAAAGTACATTGTTGCTTAATTGATTACATTAGTCAGGCAGTCCCTCATTTAATGCAAATTGCTCTGGCATTCTCAAAAATGAGTTACACCCACAAGTGAAATCTCAAGCAGGAAAACATATGTCAAATGCTTTCATATGAGACTGCGTTTAGTTACAAACTTTTTGTACATACATACGTAAATCAGATCAGTGACATGTCAAAAAGGAGAAAGTCAGTTGAGAGATGAGTCACAAGAAACTGTGTAGTATTACTTTACTATTGGAAAGTAACACAAATGTACAGTTAAGCAAACATGAGGTGGATTTCTTATCGCCTGGGTCTGCGGTCAACCGCGATGAGTACGGGAATCGCATGGTACAGTCATAGGTCTTGTCAACTTCGTTTAATTTGGAGATACCCAAATAAAGGCCGTTGCGGTAGGAAAAAAAAAACGTTTATGATACCTAAACTTTTTGGACTAAATTTATTTAATAGCTTGAGTAATTTCGATAAAAAGTATATTATAAAACTAGCTTTTGCTGCTTTTAGCGGCTGCGCACGCGTTTTAGTTTTATTTTTGCATAAAAAGTAACCTAAACGTACTTCACATAAATTTTGGTACAAATATAGATGGGATCTTGGGTGTGATTGGATGTGAAAGCGAAACAAACAAACAATAGCTAAGGACAATAGTTAGCTCCTTGTTACGCTCTATTTCTAAACTTTTCCTTTGACAAAAAATCGAACAAAATTGGATACATGCAAATTATGCACCCACCCAAACAGTCCCAAATGGGGCCCTGGGCGAAAAGATCACATCAAATTCAAAAATGAATAAAAAAGTTGCTTAGTACACTACTCAATGTAATGCCTCTCTATCTTCAACACTCGAGTCCAAACCCTCAATGAACCTATCTTGAATACCGTCTTTGTCTTCCTCCGTGACGCATATCCTGATATAAAAGCGCGCCAAAGAGTAACCCGTAAATGGCGACGGCTACTCCACAGATACAGAATGAGTCGTGGCGTCAAACCACGTCAGACTCAGTAGTTACGGCGCATAGTTGGCGTTCGGCCACGCGACGCCATTCTATCAAAGTTGACAGGGCTGCCAGTTGTCATCGCTAATTTCTTTTATAACTATTTTTAGGTCCTTACAAGAAGATAATAACGATTTTCATCATTGATCATTATGAAACATATTTGGAAACTTCTAAAATGAATATAACAGTGTAGTAATTCATTTAAATTTAAAAATACTCCCCCCTTATAATAAAATAAGTAATTTAAAATGCCACATGGTAGGTTCGCTTTTTTTATTTAAAATAGAATGTGACAAATTTTAAGAAAATAATAAGTAGGTGTTGCATTCAATGACAATTATTTTGGGCTTGCAACACCGTTAGATCGGAATGTCCCTCTGATTCACAAGAGTACGTTATCTTATCGTAATCATCTTAAAAGGTTTCCTGTGTTACGATAACCTAATGTGCTTATTGTCAAGATTTATTGGTACTTTAGATTCTATTTTGGTTTATTCCCAAATTCTTGCGTACCATGTCATAAAAATCTGAAATAGTGGAAGTCTAAGAGAGAAGAAAAAGAAGCCAATATAACACTCTCCCATCCATCGCTGTACCAACATTCATCAAAATCGGTTCAGCGTTTTAGACGTACAAGCTAACACAAAACAAACCGGCCAAGTGCGAGTCGGACTCGCGCATGAAGAGTTCCGTACCATCGTATTTTTTTTTTTTTTTTTATAGCGGCAACAGAAATACACACTGTATAAATTTGAACTGTCTACCTATTACGGTTCATGAGATATAGCCCTCTGACAGACGGATGGACGGACGGACGGATGGGTGGACGGACGGACAAAGGAGGCTTAGTGATGGGGTTCTGTTGGTTACCCTTTGGGTAAAGTAAGTACCCTAAAACACAAACTCATTGTCGCGTTTATAATATTAGTTACGCTTATTTTACTTTTTCCCTCCAACCCTAACCAAACATTGAGTAAATCTGCCAATCGGTCGTCGTACTCTCGTGTTGACATGTCTATTACATTCCTAACTCTGCCTAAATCTTCCTCTCTCGTCAGATGTTCTGCCAAATGTCTATCTTTACAAAAAACATGTGACCAAACACAATTTATAATAGGCACTAATTACATAATTTCCTTTTTGGCCACACAGACGTACCTATTATTGTTTTTAAAAGTTGGCAACCCTGTGTCAAGTGGATGCGTTCACTGAAAATGATTAACAATAAAGACGAAACGAAACTTAAATAACTTTTTTATTTTATTTTTATTTAAATCTCGTGACTTTTGGCTGACTCCTTATAAAACTATTATACGTTTACGCCAAGGATTTTTTCTTCTTCTAAAAATATTATTTTCTGAATCACATTCATGAGACACTTCTCTGGTTTGCCTTTTGGTGCTGAATGGTTATTGTTGAGTAAATGTGTTGTAGTGTTGGTACCTACATGATTTTCAATTAAATATCTGAGTGCATCTATCTATACTAATACTAATATACATATAAAGCTGAAGAGTTTGTTTGTTTGTTTGTTTACTTGAACGCGCTAATCTCAGGAACTCCTGGTCCGATTTGAAAAATTATTTCAGTGTTAGATAGCCCATTTATCGAGGAAGGCTATAGGCTATATATCATCACGCCAAGACTAATAGGAGCGGAGCAGTAATGAAAATTGTGACGCAGACGAAGTTGCGCGGGTCAACTAGTTTTTAATAAGTCGAGTTTGCCATCAAAAATACCAGAAATAATGCCAAAATTGAGTACTCACACATGAGAAGAAAGTATAACTTTGCACAACTTTCGATACTACCTATATCATGAATACCATCACACAAACTATCAATGTAAACACAGATATTGATGTTAGGACATTGATTGATCGTCTAAAGCCGTTAACTTTGTTTACAACTACGTCCATTAGTTGCCTTTAATGACGTACAGCAAAAACGGACTTTCATATAATGTAATATCGTTTATGTATTCAGCAGCTCTTAAACTGTTTACATATCCGAACTATGTACCTAACAACCGACGCTTCTGCTTACGTCAAAACTACGCTAAGCCAGCCATAAATTCGAAAATCTTAACAATGACGTCACGCGAAAAAAAAATGGGCAGTGAAACAGCTGTTGACGTTCCTCCCCATTCAAACATTCTAAATTTAAATGATGATGACGTTACAACGAGAGAAGTAAACATAACGTATCGGTAAACGGAAAAATCCGACGTTGATGCTTCATAACTCGCAGATAGTCGATTCAGGGTCGCCAACATGAAAAAAAAGTTAGTAGCGACTCAGGAATTTGCGTATTTTTAGATGCAGTTATAGGTCAAGGAAAGAATTTTGCCGGTCTTGCTTTGGATATAGATAAACATTAACGTTCTTTACGAGACATCTCAACTAAAGTTACCTTAAATCATGTCAGTTAATAAAAGATCTTCAATAAAAAATCTATAAAATACTTCTTTAAAGCTACAAAAAGCAGTAATAACATTTTTGGACATATTTGCCATTCGTTTATTTTGGCATCAGACAACATTCCTTCACACAGTCTGTACAATTTGGAATGAAAGGCACTTGTGCAAATCACAGCCAGATCGTAACACGTAAATAATAATTAATGTCGCTGTTAAATAAATTTATTTCGACGTTTTACAGCTTTCTGGGCGATCTTATTGGTCAGATTACTTTATTCATAAAATAATTTAACTTATTTCGACGTTTTCCGACGAGACTAAAATGGTAGACGATAATAAAATTGCTAGCTTTTATAATACAATAAATATTGTCGATGATGATGACAAAGGCTTCGCATTACCTACCAACTGCATAAATACTTACTTCATTATTATTACTGTATCTAGTTCGAACTGTCCCGCTGCTGGGCAAAGGCCTCCATTGGTTTCCACTGGTTCTGATGTGCCACTTCTAGTAAATTACTAAAACATCCAAGTCGACCAGTCACCTCCTTCGTGGTCTGCCGCGGCCCAGTCTCGCGATTCCAGGGTTCCAATTTTGTGTTTCATAGCCCACCGCTCGATGGGCATGTGAAAATCATGTCCTGCCCAGTCCCATACATACATCAAAACATCTAAGCAAGAGGAATCTTTCCCGAAGGGATTACTCATGAATGATCCTCACAATTCAATCATCTATTTCTGCATCCACATTAGGTTATACATAAATATATATATCAGTGCCTCTAAATAGCCGATCATCCATTAAAGTCCCCTTACTATTTACGTTGGCTCCATTCAGTTGCACGTGCACTAAACCTGGCTCTTAGTTTAGTTCTCTCATTATTTAGCCATTGTAACACTTTGTTTGAAACCTGTCTGTCTGTTGGACACTCAAAATAAATGGTCCAGCCATTTGTTACTGGAGTACGCAAATGGAAGCATAGCTTCACGTTTCTGGGTGCCTAGGTACTAATATAGGGTTTAAAACAAAGTTTGGAATGTATTTGACTATGGTCTCGTTCTCAACAGAAGAAAAACATAGTGTTTTGACTTCCAAAGCTCCCATTGAAACTCTCAATATCTAATAGTGATGTTTCCTGGGTTTGGTGGGTATTGTTTACCCAGAAAACATCCAAGAAATAGTAGTAGTAGTTATGTATGTAGGTTTGTTTATTAATTATAAAATAAATTTAATCAAGTGCACTGGATCCTACCTTTCCCTATTACTCGAAGGTTTGCTGGGAGATAACTCATTTCAGAGTTAAGCTGAACTTTCATCACTGTATACTTATTATATATTGTATTAGCTGTTTTAGTGTACAATAAAGAATTAAGAAATAACGTTATGAATCTATTTAGTCGGCCAGTTATCAAAGAATAGGTAGGACGAAAAAATGAAAGAGATTAAACGAGTTCAGGAGTGGGGTTTGTGACGTCACGTTTACATAAAAAGTGTAGCAACCATTGAAATAAGTTCATCTGCATTACAAGTTTAGAATTTGGTTGTCTATCTTACGGACTTAATCTATATCTTAATATATATAAATCTCGTGTCACAATGTTTGTCCTCAATGGACTCCTAAACCACTTAACCGATTATAATAAAATTCGCACACCATGTGCAGTTCGATCCAACTTGAGAGATAGGGTAGGTAGGGTAGGTAGGGTAGGTAGGGTAGGTAGGGTAGGTAGGGTAGGTAGGGTAGGTAGGGTAGGTAGGGTAGGTAGGGTAGGTAGGGTAGGTAGGGTAGGTAGGGTAGGTAGGGTAGGTAGGGTAGGTAGGGTAGGTAGGGTAGGTAGGGTAGGTAGGGTAGGTAGGGTAGGTAGGGTAGGTAGGGTAGGTAGGGTAGGTAGGGTAGGTAGGGTAGGTAGGGTAGGTAGGGTAGGTAGGGTAGGTAGGGTAGGTAGGGTAGGTAGGGTAGGTAGGGTAGGTAGGGTAGGTAGGGTAGGTAGGGTAGGTAGGGTAGGTAGGGTAGGTAGGGTAGGTAGGGTAGGTAGGGTAGGTAGGGTAGGTAGGGTAGGTAGGGTAGGTAGGGTAGGTAGGGTAGGTAGGGTAGGTAGGGTAGGTAGGGTAGGTAGGGTAGGTAGGGTAGGTAGGGTAGGTAGGGTAGGTAGGGTAGGTAGGGTAGGTTGATGGACGGGAGCGAAGCCGCGCGGGTCAGCTAGTACTAATATATAAAGCTGACGAGTTTGTTTATTTGTTAGCTTGAACGCGCTAATCTCAGGAACTACTGGTCTGATTTGAAAAATTATTTCAGTGTAAGATAGCTCATTTATCGAGGAAGGCTATAGTCTATATGTCATCACGCTAAGACCAATATGAGCGGAGCAGACGAAGTTGCGCGGGTCGACTAGTACATATATTTTTAGTCATCTACCCTATCACAGGTTTCACCATCTTCCTTTAGACCTTCCCAATGTTGTTAAAGACACTCACAAATGGATTCATTTGCTATTGAGTTTCCAAGTCGATATTATATTATTTTATTTCCATTGACACCCACGGCAAGAGACCGTGCGTTCTATTTTTAGATGATGCCATTACACGATTTATGAACAAAAGATCAAACATTCCAAGCATAAGACAGTGTGCACATTAGAAACAAAACCGTTTTGTACAACGTTGGCAGAATAGGAGAATCGGAGGAATGCGGAACATATCGTGAGGGGAGTTTGAATGAGGATGGTTACTATAAGTGAAGACTAAAGAAACGATAGATGGATGGAAAAACAGCTAGTCTATTCTGTAAATAACCATTTCGATATCGAACTTCACCTGAGTGACAAACCGCACAAATTGAGCTTTATTGCACACAATATAAAGGTCTTACGTTTGACGTAATTTGATACTCACCTCAGATTCCGCTGTCGAGACACGAAAACAGAATACGTTACAGAATAGTGGTACAGATCACCATTTCTGCTGAAAGACATCCACTGCTGGCTGCAGGTCTCGCCAAATCTTGAGCGTCTTGGCATCCAACGGTCATCGGTCCACCTTGTGGGGTAGGCCTTCGAAACGAGATCTCTTCTTGCGAAGCGTCGACATAAGCCAGAAGGATAATAAATAATACAGAATAAATGAGACCTGTGAGAAAACAGGATTGAATTTTCAATAAATTTTGTCAACTTTGAAACTGCGTAATTACATGAGACACCGCGGAAGGCAGGCACTGCTGGAAACGGCAATATCAAAACTCTTCATACAAATTAGCGTGTCAGAGAGTGTCATTAAGGCCGCGAACACGAACCCAGTGGCGCGGCGGGCGACGCGGGCGTTTACATATTACATCTGTACATTTGACGCTAGGCCTCAAGTCTGCTATTAAAATAGTGTCAGAATGGACTATCACTGATTTCATAGTTGTTGATTTTGACAAGTTTGGTAATCTACTAATTTCAAAGCGTCGTTATGACTTTCCAATGGTCAACCACTGACACTCCATTGAAAGAAATGGCTTAGATTGGTAATCTCGTACATAATGACAAATGATTAAATAATATGTATAACTTAATGTGCAAATTTAGTATTAGTTTTTCTAAAATCATTTCTACTAACGGGTTTTATAATAATGGCAATACGAAAATGTCTTTATACCACGATTCTATTACTAGACCATTGACCGACCAATGATCGACCATTATGAATTAGCAGATTACGAAATTTTAGCAAAATGACAGTGAGATCGTGTGGAAATGACGAATTTATAAAAAATAGCAGACTTGGGCCCTGGTCGCGAATCATCGCGGCCTCATACTTAGAAATTGCCGTCCCGTGATTATTCTGCGGCTTGAGCTCAGTTCACACTGCGCTGGCACGAATAAGATTAGTAAGCCACATCTCTAATTAGTAGTAGCTTTGTGAATAGGCTTGACAAGTAAGTCCCCAGCTTAAAAACCGCATTTTCATCTTCAAACAACTCGCATCCATCATCGGACCACAAGACAAGGCGATGCGCCACCGGTACACGGTGGTCATCCAACTCACGCGCACAAAACGTTTTGGGAACACATTCATAGTGCGTACAGCTAAGGAGTGGAATTCCCTGCCGGAGTCTGCGTTTCCTGATAGCTACAACCTGTGAGTCTTTAAACAATGTTTTTAAGTTCTCCCTTGGGAAGGAGTTAGATGGTAGTGAAGGCTCATTTTGTCAAGAATTGTCAAGAATGAATAGGTTGCTTCTAGGCAGGCGTGCTACATCTTCGACCACATCATCGCTTACCAACAGGTGAGATAGTGGTCAAACGCGTGCCTATCAATAGTAAAACAAAAACAAGTTGTACGCATTAGCTCCGCACACTGAGATGTATTCTGTAGTTGGACGAATCACCCGGAATGTGTACAGGAAAATAAACTCACAGTTTTGTGTCCGATAATGATTGACAATTTATTAGGTATAACAATAAATTATATACCTACTTAATACCAAAAGTAGGTGACTTGTGGCGGGCGTAAAAACCTAGTCAGCAAATGTAGGTACATAAATCAGTGAATTACCAACTGCTTGTTCAGGTAAAAACTAAAACAATAGATATCATGTGGCGATGCTCGTACACAAGTTACATTACGTTGCAGGCTATCGAGGAATAAGGTGATCGACCGCTCGTTTGTGCTCCTAATTTAATTAAACTAGCATGCTAGTTGCTTGTAGGTGTAAACACGGCCTAAGCAACATCACGTGTCATAGAACTCATACGAGTAGACATTGGACCTAGCACCCCTGACTGAAGTGCCCGACAGTATATTTGTACAGCATGGATTTATAAGAGTCCTGGCTCTGAACCGATGGTTCATTGATACCTTTAACGTCAGATTACTCACGTCAGTTTCCTCCCATCTAAATCACCTACATCCTACGATTATGTTTCTGCTTTACATTATTATTTTTATGCTTCAATTGAGGATATAGTTGGCGTATTGAAACGTCCACCGCAATGCATACATAGCAAATAAATTCAAAATGTTCTGGCCTACTAAAATGCTGTAGGTACGACTATTGTTTACTATTTTGAAAAATACGTATCGGAAGTGCTTCTGCAAATAAATTGGTTTGGTTTTTTTAATACGTTTGGGACAAAACCGTATCCAATTTAAAACTACTTTATCTTGTGCAGGTTTTACGTCTTGAGTTAACGAAGGCTTCTGTGATGTTTTACCATCTCCAAGATTTCTCCTGCTTTCGTCTGTTCGTCATTAAACACAGTAGCTATAAAACATTGACCTCTAAAGATCCATGCAGGCGTGAACCAATATTGCATTACAAAAAGCTGTAACCAGGACTCGAGTGAAAGTGTGCCAGCGCCAAGTCGTTTACACACTTCAAAAGCCATTGAGTTTTATAGCTAATTTCGCGTTTACGGCTATTGTTTAAATTATACTTATTGTTTAGTAAACAAAACAAACTAGGTAACGTTAGATATGGATGTGGCTTTAAATGCTTTTTAGCAATCAACGCAAAACGGCATGTTATTGAGGATTCAAGGGATGTTGATAGGTACTCAAGTTCTTCATCATCATCATCCATAGCCCAACTTTCCCACTGTTGATCTTAGACCAATTATTTCATTCCTCGTTTCTGTGCAGCCTCATCCAGGTTCTTCCCGCGATGGTAACGACTTCGTCTACCCATCTCGCCACCAGACGATAGTTCTTACTAAATCCAAAAAAATTACCCAGCTCCAAGAAGAATTTGAACCTTTTGGTATTGAAAATAACCGCTAAAAACCTTAATTTAACAGGACAACAACCTTGTCCTGTTCTCCGAAGCAAAAAATCCCGTCTCTTTCCACACACAAAGAGATACAGTCATCGCTAAAATAATGAACAGTTAGTCGCACTCGCCACTTCGCCAGCCTTTCTGAGACATTGCTAAAGCACTATTAACGTATTCGTGCACGTGTAGCTCAGGACGTGGTCGAAATAGCGTCGTAACGACCCAAACGGAACTTCGAAACACCATTTTAAAGTAAAAACGTTAACAGCCAAGTAAAGGAAGATTACGGACTGGTTTGGGTCCAGGAATGCGGTTTCAAGAATGCATTAAGGCAGCTTAGGGCGATTTAATAGTCATTCTGGATGTCGGGGTTTCTGTGATATCTCCCGAAAAGAGATAATGTTCCTGCTCAGGTTGGTGACCGCAGAAACGCCTACCGGTCGCATTCTGGGCCCCGGGCCTTGTCGTTTAGATAGCGATTTCGTGGGTCGAACCGAAAATATCACATAATGCTCCTCAGGATCATATAACAACGTTTTTAAAGCCAGTTTACATCGATAAACACAAAATAAACGGCCTGACATCAACCTTCAACACCTCTATTGAGTTTATTTTGGCGCCAACGCACACGTCGGTCGGTCGATGCTAATTTCGATCATCTTATTTTTTTGGCAACCTTACCCAAAGCACGCTTCAGTCGTGCAATTTGTAGTTTTTCTATATATAAAAAAACGTATTTTCTTGTGTTAGGTACGTCTGTTTTTAAGAGGCACTTTTTGGAGATTTGCGTAGGCATTGGTTATTTATTTATTTTTCGTTGCTGTTACAGCAATATTTTGTTTTGAATACACGTAATTTTGAGGAGGAAGCTGAAGATAATAATGGGCCCGTGAGTCACACATAGCTCGGATTCTAAAACTGAAGAGTCGGCCATTCTGGCCTTGTGATAACAAATGCACTTTGTATTGATAGTGCATAAATACGCCGCTTCCTTTAATGGAGGATCGAGCTTCACCGTGCATACCAAGAAATAAGGGACGACGTATCGTTGGGCTTCAATAATGCGGAAGGCGGAAAACCAGTCGGTATCTTCCAATTGGGAGAGGTCCAGAAATGACGCAGTGTTAGACTGAATGACTCATGGACCTTCTGAGGAAGACTGTCCAATGAAGAACAGTTTATTTACCCCTCTTGTAGCCACAGTGAAGGGGTAGCAATTATTTTACTGGGTTGAGCCGGATTAAAATTCCGTTATTGTAGATTTAATCCTGCTTGAAGAAAAAAAATATTTAATTCTGAGGTTAGGAGCTAAACGACAATAAGAAAGTATTTAGTCCTACTTAGGTCATCTCAACCTACCCCAAATGGGGCATTTTGGGTCAACCTTAGTAGAACTAACCTTTCCGAAAATTGAATTGTTTTTTTACCCCTTTTTCGTTGAAATCTAGGCATTTCCATATTCTTTCACTAGTGATGCAAAACCGTAGTTTGTGACCATTTTACGAGTATAAGATGTTTAACACCAACTAATAGCTGTAGCCTTATAGCGTCGGTTTTGTTTTTCCGTACATACGAACTTACGGATATTTGAGGTTACGTCAAAATGGCTTACGTGGGACATTGTTTGGTTCATGGGATTCTGATACTTGTTTTGCATCTGCAAGACTGGTAATTTACATAAATTGATTTGTAAACTGTTACTGTATTTGAATCTGACAGTTTGGAATTCAGTATAGGTACCTAAATATCCCACTTAATGAAACTGTAATGATAAGGTTCTCAATTCGGCTAAAGCGCCGTCCACACACATCCGGGTCAGGGGTGTCCGGGCTATCCGAGTTCCGGGTTAGGGCTATCCGAGTTCCCATCAGGGACGGGCCGTCCGTCACCCGTGTCCACACACATCCGGGTCAGGGGTGGCCGGGCTATCCGAGTTCCGGTTCAGGGCTATCCGAGTTCCCATCAGGGACGCGCTGTCCGTCACCCGTGTCCACACACATCCGGGTCAGGGGCGTCAGGGGTGTCAGGGCTATCAGAGTTCCGAGTTTTTTGTTCAGTGTTCACACACATCATGAAAATCGGAATAATCTGTTTCGGTGGCTGATACGCGATGTCATTGTTTAACACAGAGGAATTGGCAATTATTGCATTAACGCTAGATGAAGATAAAGAAGAAGAAGCAGATGAGACAGACAGTGCTCTTGAATCCCTGACGGGACACGGCCGGGACGGACGCAAAAAATCGGAAAGCACTGTCAGGGCGTCCGTGCGTCCGTGCGCGCTCCGTGCGTGACACTGACGATCAGAACCTCCTGACACGGATATGTGTGAGCAAGTTCGTACAAATCGTATGTAACCGATTTTTCTCTGTCCCGGTGCGGCCGTGTCCCGTCAGGGACGGGAACCCGGATGTGTGTGGACGGCACTTAATGCTGTCTTTTTGGGTTTGGAAGATCGACATCTGCGAAATTTTCTATTAAAATCAACAGTCCTTTTCCATCAAGAAATTGTTGCTTTACAAACATCTGAGCATCTACTGCAATAAAATCAGTACCTTTTGCTATTCTGTAAAAATCTCACGGTGATCAATCTAATAAAAATCAATCCAATCAAGGTAGAATGGCAGTTGACTTCAAACTCACTCTACCTTCAAAATAGTTTACTCGGTGAGATATTAACATAATTATTAAACCTGCAGTACTCATGTGCGTTGTTCTTAATATTTTCTCAATTATTTCCAGTATAACCGGTGGAGAGCTGTTCGAACGCGTCATAGACGAAGACTTCGTGCTGACGGAGCGAGCATGCACGGTGTTCATGCGACAGATCTGCGAGGGCATCGAGTTTGTGCACCGCCAGAATATCCTGCATCTGGACATGAAGGTACGTTGGGACTGGGCAGTAATAGGTAATGGTTAGTTTTACACACCTCAGTCAGGGTGTTGTACAGGGGGTATTTTTAGAGGTAACGTGGCCACTTTCTTGTACTGATGGTGATCACCGGTGGTCTTAGTGTAGTAAATCCCACACTCCCTGGTCTTTCCCCAAAAGACCAGGCACTTTTTGGAGATTTCTCTGGACAACAACAAAAAAATGCTACTGAACTTTAGAAAAGGTACCTACTACTAACATTAGACCCTGATCAAGAGTAAACAATGGAAGCTTAGGTAGATCGTGAGGGGTATTTCATTGATGTCACTTTTATTGAGTTTAGACTAAAAAAACATTTTTTTAAAGATGGGAAATCATCAAATGACTCCTCCCGCAGTGGGCGAAGCAGAAGGGAGTCTCAGACACTTACTGAAACCATCCGTGTTCCTCATAATGCCCTTTGCGTGGCAGAGACGCGATGATTCTTTCGAACAAATTCCGCAACAGACTAGAAAAACTAGACTCATTTATTCAAAGAATTAGTATAGGGCTACTAAGGTGCCTATACTGTGTAAGAGCTAAAAATAAAACCACTTAACGGGTCGTCTAAACGTGATCTTCGTAACGTTTTAAAAAGTGACGTATTTAAATAATTGCATGTGCGTGGAGGAGATTTTCTAATTGAATGACTAAGGTCTGAAGTAAAATGATGTCATGTAGGATCTTTCGATATTTCGTCATCTGCAAACACTAATAGAAATTCTGTGTGTGCAGAGTACTTTTTTGACTACCTACCTATAATGAACCTGTGACTCAACGATACGAAGAGACTTACGAATAGACAAAATTAGTAGGTACCTACCAACAGCTACGTGAAAGTCGCACACTATCCCATGGGAAAATACTCCTGGGATAAAAAGTAGCTTTTGTGCTAATTCTATACTATCTCTGTGACAAATAGTAGTCTTCTTCTTATCGTGTGGGCAGTAAGGTCTAACGACCACACACCCTAGTGTCAAAGTTCCTAAACCGCCTCAAGGGCCTCTGACATGGTTTATTTGACGACCGCCATTTGCTGGCCGGGACCACCGGCTCATACGTGATATAATAGACAGTCAGGTGATCCAAGCCTGCAATGTCCTAGCCAAACTGGAAACAACTTTACAAAGTATGCTTCCCATGGGAATCGAACCTACGACCAACGGGTCACAAGGCAAACGCCTAAACCACTCGACCATGGAGGCAGCAAGGAATTAAATAGTAGTATGTTGAGTGTATAAAACGATGAGAAGATCACAAAAGATTGGATGAGAATAACTACACCCACATATATTTAAGTAATTACTTCCAACACCCATGATTAAAGTCTTAAGAAAATGCAAAATTGCTTCACCCTTGACTCCAGCAATAAATACAGACGTAACTCCGTTTGTACAAATAATAAAGTAAATAAAGAAACGATTACATTGTTCAGCTGTTGCGGTACCGCCATCTTGGTCCGCTTCCAACTAATAAATCAAAATGGCGGAAAAAAGCGCGCGATTTTTATGATTACCGGCCAGTTCGAAGTTTATTTGAAGATGTCTTTTGAATTTCGAATGCGTATTTCTGTCATGTGTCGGAAACGTTGCAGAAATATCTTTTTTTATTTATTTTTGTTTTTAAAGTGTTCGATCCGGTAGTGGTTAACTAGCGTTCGATGATATTTTTATGCTTTATTTACTTTGAAGTGCCTTGTTTATATAGGTACCTACGGTAGTTGTGTGCGTGTAGATATTAAAATTGTTGGCACATGTTAATTATATTAGGATTACTATACACGTACAACACAATACACTCGTATTCGTACCTAATTACATGTATAGGTTTTATAAATAGCTCCCGAAAAAAAAGATGGTTTCTTTCGTGGTAGTCAATAATGTCATCTGACTAAAAAAGAAAAAGAATCCAAGTAGAATTAATTTGCTTCCGGAGAGACAACTCTATTTCGAACTAGTCAAATTTCGCATCAACACCCGCATTCATACCAAAACGATCCTTATTTACTGTGCAATAATTCATCTATTCTCTTGCAGCCCGAAAATATACTCTGCCTAACAAAGCAAGGAAACCGCATCAAGATCATAGACTTCGGTCTGGCCAGGTTCTACGACCCTGAGAAGAAACTCCAAGTCTTGTTCGGTACTCCCGAGTTTGTAGCCCCAGAAGTAGTGAACTTCGACCAGATTGGCTACGGAACCGATATGTGGTCTGTTGGAGTCATATGTTATGTGCTGTAAGTATGAAAGAATATCGGATAACTAGCTAACCCGCGCAACTTTGTCTACGTCACATTAATGCTTCGCTCCTATTGGTCGTAGCGTGATATTAAAATTATAGCCTTCCTCGTTTGAGCTATCTAACGCTAAAATATTTTTTTAATGCGAACCAGTACTTCCAAATCAACTCTTCAGCTTATAATATTACTATAGATTAAAATATTAGCTACCATTATATTTCTGATAGTCTATCGTACAAGATTACCGCCATTAAGTTTCCGAATAATCTGTTGTACAAAACCCGAAATTTTATAGAAAAAAGAATGGTTTTTAAGGTAAATTGGAAGTTACGGAAATAGGTCTTTTAAACCTGTCCGCCATTATCTCTTCACCATCCTTGGTTGACTGCTAAAGAATGCCAAGGCATTAAGTCCGCGTCCTCCAATGAAGTGAATTGACCAATAGTAATCCAACCAGGCAACGACCACTTTTAAGACTAACTAGAAATCGAAACCCTCTAAAAGATCACAATCTAACTACAACTAATAAAACATCTGCCATCTCTTTCCAGCCTTTCAGGACTATCACCGTTCATGGGCGAGACAGACATAGAAACAATGGCTAACGTCACCGTCGCTAAATACGACTTCGACGACGAAGCCTTTACGGAGATCTCCGACGACGCTAAGGACTTCATTCAGAAACTCCTCGTCAAGGATAAAGAGTAAGTGTCTTGCCTGATAGATATTTGTTGTGATATTCCTAGGGCTTCGAGCCCTATAGAGCCTGAACTTTTTGCAAAGAATCGAATGTTTTGAATTTGGAATCATGATTTGCATCCTTGGAACGTTTTTTTTCCCTACCCTCGAAAGCGGCAATTTTTGTGCTGCAGTTCCTTGGCTTGATAAATGTAGTTTCCAATTCCATTTGCAAAAGTTTCTGGTCTTAGAATAAGCCTGTACAAATGACGAAGTTTTTCCTTCTATAAGAACCTTAGTTCAAAATGCGTGTCAAAAAAATCTTTACCTTCGAAAAAATGCCTTAAATCCTCGCAACCTTTCAAGTCCGGTTCGATCTCAAACAATCGCGGATTTCTAAAGCTGTGTACATACCAGCCTGACGATAAAGAACCCTTGTTACTCGTTTTATCCAACACTAGTAACTAACACTATATAAAACATTGCACGATGTAGAAAGAATGATCTAACTCTCACAATAATTCTCTAACCCTGTACATACTAGTTTAGTAGATGTAGATTAGAATGTATGTGTAGTCCACCAGTAAACCTCCTTTAAAATTTGTCCCAAATTCTGGCACAAACTGTCCACTCTGCAAGTTAACCTATTAATCCTTAAAACTCCTTCCTCTTTATATGCACGCATTTCCTCTTGCATCCCATTTTGGTGTAGTCGGCCCCTCCCAAGCACTCGTCTATGTCCGTCCCGTAGAACTAGAGACGCCACCCCGTAACTGTTGTGTCGGTGTTGGGCGCTAGTAACAAGGGTCTTTGTCGCAGGTCGCGGCCGCGCGCCGCCGACTGCCTGCGCCACGCCTGGCTGCAGCGCCGCGCGCCGCCGGCCCCGCACCGCGCGCCGCACGCCCCGCCGCCCCTCCGCCCTGAACTCAAGAACCCACTTGACGTAGCCAAGGACAACCTGAGACTCTTCGTCGAGCGCTGGAGCGAGCACCCTAACTCACCATACGTATTCGATAACCAAGCACACGAAATCATAAGCCTCGCCAACGGAAACTGTGAGCGATCCTCCATTGGAGGATGCTCTCCGTCGCCCAGGAGTTCCCTTAGCAGCTCCCCCGACGTAGTATTCGACGAAGACGACCTGGAACCGCCCCCGCTAAGAGAACACAACTTCCTGACTGCACCCAAATACAACCCCGTCGAAAGGCGAGCCTCCGACAGCACTTGCTTCTTACACAAGAAACAAGACGTCCTCGTCAGGAAAAACTTAGCGGAAGAAATAAAGAAACTTTCCGATCACCTATACATGCTCTCCACAATGAACACTGATCTCGCAAACAACAACAGCATGAAGGAACTAGACAAAAACGTTACGGAAACTAAGTCGACCAAAGAAGAGAAACTACCGAACGGCTTCAAGAAGGAGACGAGACACACGAAGCTAATAACGAATGGCGACGCGTCAGGGAAGGAGAAAAGACTGTTCACGTCAAAGTCAACGACCAAAATATCGTCAACATTCTTAACGGAAAGGGAGCCTGAGAAACCAATGACGAGTAAAATGCCGTGGGCGAAGTCGAACAGGTCGAAACGAGTGACGCAAATGAGTCGAGATGTGCCAGACCAGCCCGTAGACGTTCGGAACAGTTTCTTCCAAGAATTCGACAGACGAAGGGAGAAGATAGACAAACTAGTGAACGGATCAGAGAACGGAAGACAGATGCCTTATAGGAGAGGAGATGAGAACAATGCGCATCGGACGAAAGACCTCCTTTTACACCTCTTAGAGAAATGGGGGGAGTCTGAGGAAGTGGAGGCAGAAAGATCAGCTGGAGGAACCTCGAACGGAGGGAGACACCAGTCGATATCCCTTGAGTGGTCGCCATCCAACCAGTTGGGACAGACCTCCATGTCAAGTCTACACGCATTCTTCCAAAGACAGACTTCGGATGAAAAGACGCAAAGGAAGAAAGTGACAACTAATGTAGCGAAATGATTCCGGTTGTAAGAATAAGTGCCATGACACTATGTTACCAAAGTACGGTATGAGATTAGTTAATGTTCTTATAGCCTAGCGCATATACACGAGTCTAACTCGGGGCATCATGGATTTTAAGTACAGGGTTATATTACGTAATTTTTTGACCATAGGTCCCATACGTAAGGGGTCGTACCCATGGGGTAGATTGAGATAAGTATCAATTCATGCCCCAGGACCGAGAATATTTTAACGAAAAAAAGTTAAAATAGACTCTGGTAATGCAAGTTATGTTAAGTACAAGGTTTTAAATTCCCTTTTTACTTGTGTGGAATTGCCAAAAATACGTACTTACTGAAGTAGTTTTTAGGGTTTTTATAAGAACGGTCGTTTATATGCGCTAAGTCTTAAAAAGGCAGTTAAAATGACAATAATAAAATCTAGTCTTCAAAATTTTACAAACAGATTTAGATTCAAGACTGAGACGAATTATATCAACATATTGAACACATTTTGGTAATTTTTAAAACATTTTTTGTATGTAAATAAGACATGTTTTGAAAAGTAGGTATATATAAACTTAAATTATGATTGTTCCTTATCTGTACTTATGTATAACTTAAATGTAATTTATTGTTATTGCGATACGTATGTTGTTAAAATATAAGGCTTTATTAAAAACTGTTGTTTTATTACTTTAAAAATATCGACTGCTAGCTGTGCCGTTTCGCCCCAATGGATATTCCCGGGGTGTCTTGCAGGTTTCGCATGTATAAAATAGAAAAGTTTCCTATGTAAACTGAAAACATTATAGCTTACTTTATAAGTGAAAGAAGTTTTTGAGATTTAACTAGTAATATCACAGACAATCTTTTATAAAAAAAAATGCCAGTAAAATGGGCAGTTCCATTGTGAGTGAAAACGCAGGTACAAAATAAGAACTCTTCTAATATATTAATTGCTCAATGAAATGCCGAATAACAATCCCTAACAATATGACATCATAATACTCGATCTTCCACAGCGATCGTCTATCATCGTCATCGACTCTGACCCATCCCTGGCTGATCCAATCAGCCCTCTGCACTGAGTTACACGTTACCAAGTCCAAGCTCAAGAGATACGTCATCAAGAAAAGGTGGGCCAAGGCAGTGTCAGCTGTCATAGCCCTCAAGAGAATGGGAGCCAAGTTTGAAGACCATCATGAGGAAAAAGTGGAGAAGAAGAATGGAGAAAATTGATTGGAGAGGTTTTCTTTATTTGGCAGTTGATTGGGCAGTGTTGTGAAAGTTTTTGCGTAAGATTATTTGTTTTTATTTTGGCTGTACCAGTTTTAAGGGTCAATTGGCCCGAAACTGACAAACAATTTCAGAAGATCTTGTTACACAATCCTGGGCATGCACATGTTCTACTAATTTATTTTTGCAGATATGTTCGTTGACTCTAATTTCTATTTTTCATGTTATTTAATTTCGTTTCCTGATTTTTTAAGACGCTTCCATTATCTATTCATTTCCTTGGTAATTGGCTATATTGCTTTTAGTTTTTCGCCCCTTAACTCTGTCCTTTTCTAACTCCGGTTCAGGACGAAGCGATCGTTCACGCACTCACGGACAATCACGATTGACGATTTTAAACACACGAGTATTTGTGATAAATTAAAGAGATTTTTGTTTTGATGCGTCTGAGGCTGGCTTAGAAGTTATTTGGACTTATATCCACAACTTATAATTTGTAAAAAATTACGATTGTAAGTAATTACGTTTGTTAGATTAGATTTAAACTGCATATCACTGCCCAATCCTTAACTAAATAGTCGGGTAGTTGTATTTTAGACTTAAGAAACTTGGTTAAACGCACATAATTCTCAAAAAAAAACAACGCACACACGCATATCTAACATTAGTTCTAAATGTATTACAATAAAATATTCAAATAGGTTATTAATTTATGTTATTGACAATGTAATCAAATTCTATAGAATGTTGACCTTGCCTGTATTCCGTTACTTATATCCGTTGATTTTTGTTTTCATCATTAACCACTTGTTAAGTCGCTAGAGTTCAATGTTGTTTTAGAGATAAATATGAAATATAATATTCACAATACCTAGGTAGCCTATAACACAGTATCTTCGTGCTGTGAAGTACTTCAAAATAGCCATAATAATTACGCATAATTTACTTTGGTGTAACGAACTTTTGATATAAAAGTATTATTTTAGGACATGTGGCAATCATAAATTTACATTACTATTTAGACAAAATTCAGTATTAAATTCATTATTTTGAGACGCCTGTACTTAATATTATTTTATTTAACAAAAGTTAAATGGGGTTAATTGGGTTGCATGGGGCGAAACGGTACAAACTTTCCAAGTTTTGACCCATTTCGCTCCTGAATTATTATTAACGCCATTTTACCTCAATATTAAGTTTTTTTGCTCTGATACAACGACAAACTTAAGGTATATTTATACCTACACAGGTACTTAAGTTTCTAAAGCTATTAGAGGCAGAAAACCTTTGGTTTTACATGACTAAAATGGTGCCAAAATATTTACTAACTAGTAACACTAGACGTAATGCAGTGCCTATAATAAATAAATATAATCTAATAATCTCATTAAGATCTGTATATCTGGAGTATTCTATACACATTATATTTTGTGAATTAATTTTAAGTAAAATTGGGTAGTCCCGGCAAACGTCTCTGGCAAAGGTGAATGCAATACAGCCCTATTTTTTTTGTCCGTATCAATGAGCCAATAGGACAACTTGCTTTAGACCCAAAAACAAAACAAAAGGAGGCCTTGTCCATGCAGTGGGACTTATTGGGCTAAAATATAAAAAAATAAATACATTTAGATAGGTAAATAATAATGAAAGACATTAACTTCTAACATTAGTCATAGGGTTTGTGCTAATTTAAATTAAATATTAATTGCAATCTGATATTGGTTGTCATCGCATCATCGCCATTTTATTTTTCTTTTATATTTATTTTATGGTAGTTTGATTTAAAAATATTTTGGAAACTAAATTGTGTCGAATTGTTTAGTCGTATTATATTGCATTTAAATTTCCAAGTAAATGACTACTATTAAAGACATTGGATTGTGAACGAAATTTTATAGTGTAATAATAAATCTTGTTGCATCAAAGGTGTGTTTTCTTGCCCCTTATATAACTTTCTTAACCCTTATATAAATTTACCCTTTTTCAGGTCCAAAGTAAGCTGATTTTTTATCGTTCCGTAGTCAAGAAGGAGCCCTTGGTTATAAATAAACGATATTACTACTACTACTATAAAAATTTCGCCATGTTCGTCTCGGATCTGCCCGCGGTTTAGCTCAGAGACGCTTAGCACTGGAATGTTGGAGTTTGGTCCCTTCTTCTACCTGGCGTTAATCCCGGCTATTGCCAGGGTCCGCCTTCCTACTTAGCTTCCTCCATTGGCTCTCATGTCGGACTTGACGACGTCCAGCCAGCGCTTGCGAGGGCGACCACGGAACCTAGCCCTAAGAACAGCCATATTCATGCATCTCCAACCAACGTATTCCATAGGGCGGCGCATGATGTGGCCATACCATCGCAGACGACACTCTTGCAGTTTTTTCCCCACGTCACGGACACCAAGACTACCTCGGATGTAAGAGTTGCGTATGCGATCGAATCGCGTTACGCCACTCATCCACTTCAACATCTTCATCTCCGTGACGCGAAGCTCCTGGGTGTGTCTGCTTAGTGCTGGCCAACACGGCGAGTGTTGGCCAGCACTAAGCAGAACCCATTCCGTACCGTAGGACAGGCCATATGATGCATTTATATATCTGCCCCTTGAGCTTCGGAGGCATTTTGCGGTCGCATACAACGCCCGTTACCTCGCGCCACTTCGCCCAAGCCGCGCCTATACGTGCTTGGACATCGTCGTCCACGTTGCCAGATTCGTGCAGCACGGATCCAAGATACCTGAACGTATCGGACTTTCTAATCAGGTCCGAACCTATTCGGATGGTGTTTGTATCCGTGCCGCCACAGGACATGTACTCAGTCTTCGCCACATTTAGTCTCAGACCACCGTTTTCAAGCGTGTCCTTTCAAATGTTGACTTTGCGTTCAAGATGGGCTTTGTTCTGATTAACGAGGGCGATGTCATCGGCATACATCATTAGCCATGGAGGCTGATCTTGGATGTTTGCCGTAACTACATCGAGCACTACGTTAAACAAGAACGGGCTAAGAGCCGAGCCTTGGTGAACGCCAACAGATATTGGGAAGCCATTCGATTCGCCAACAGCGGTCTGGACCGAGGACACGGAATCGCGGTACATGTATCTGATAATGTCAATATAGGCCTCGGGACCGCCCTTGAAGCGCAGTGCCCACCAGATGGACTGCCGAGGTATACAGTCGAAGGCCTTCTGCAGGTCTAAAAAGGCCATGTGCAAAGCTCTCCTTCTCTCTCTGTAAGCCTCAGCCAGATTCCGTAAGGCGAACAATGCGTCCATGGTGCTGTTACCCGCCCTGAAGCCATATTGACACTCAGAGACAGTACACTCGGAGTTTGGTATGGGTAGCTATATATCACGCCGACAAAGTGGTAAAATAAAATCTTAGGTAGGGTAGGTAAATAAAAAAATAAGGGTGGTAAAGAGGCGATGGTTTTTTTATCATCTATCCCATGAAATGGAGTGTCGTTGGATAGGTCGATTAAAAATATTACAGGTGTGCGAGAACCAATTTTCCATCCAAGGATCCGTTTGCGAAATAAGTATTAATCTTTACCACCGATTTCTCCGGCAATTCTGGACCGATTTTAAAATTTATTTTTTATTCGAAAGCCTATACTCCTGAGGTGGTCCCATTGTCACCAAGTCAGAATCTGATGATGGGATCCCATAAAAATCGAGGGAAGCCCTCAAATTTTATAAGCTCACACTGTTTTTCATAAACTTTCTAATGCAATTCAGATACCTATTTGTGTCTGGTAATCATCATCTCATGTTGCTGAGCTGATGATGGAAGGTATAAGTCAGGATCCGATGATGGGATCCCATGGCAAACGTTTGTTTAGCGATATTTTCGGCAATTGTAAACCGTTTTGGATAATTATTTTTTGTTTGGAAGAGTATTTTCTCGAACTGGTCCTATTTAAATTTGGTGAAGATCTGATGAAGAACTTCGGAGGTAGGCAACGGAACTCTTCAATAAATGATAGCAAATGGATCGGGATTTCTGTAATCGCATGTCTGTTGATTGTTTACACCAGTTCATAACATAATATCACGCCGGCACGCTGAGCTTGTGGTACCTGCGTACCACTAAAAAGTGAAAAATAAAAAAACTTTTTAACAAAAAATAAAACCGACTTTCGAAATTAAAGTTATTTTTTACTTTGTAGTGTTTTGTTTTTGGAAGTCGGTTTTATTTTTAATTATTAGGAATCTACAGGTAGATTCAAACTTAACGACCGGAACACTGTGCGAGTCACTACGCAGCAGCGATGGCAGCGGAGTGAGGGGTGGGGAGTAGGTACCTCACCCCTCACACCCCTGAAGGAAGTTCACTTTTCACTGCCCAGTAGTGCAGTGAAAAGTGAACTTCCTAATTAAGTGTACTAAACACATAGAATACTACAAGCTCAGAATACTTTGGTGCTCCGCACAATAACGCCGAGTCGCAGCGAAAATCAAATTACCCACACGCCCCATCTTTCAGTCAATATACATTTCTTGTGTGAGAGCCCACTTTAATTTTACTATTTGTTATAGCGGCAATAGAAAAACACATTCTGTGAAAATTTCAACTGTCTACCTATTACTGTTCTTGAGATACAGCCCGTTGACAGTCAGATGGACGGACGGACGGACAGTGGAGGCTTAGTAATAGGGTTCCGTAAAAGACGATTTCAACCCCACACTACCGAACGCGATTTTTTCTCCAGCAAGAAATATAGTTGAATCCAGAAAGATAATATAGTTATAGTTACTTGAATAATCTATGGGATTAAATATAATGACCACCATAAAATGCTTTGATACCCTTAGTTCTTTTACCAAAAATATATATTTGACACCAGAAAAATGAAGTCTAAAATTACAATAGTACTACCTAGCTATTTTAGTCATGACTGCACCTCAAATTGTATTCGAACACCAAATGTAGTAAATGATCACCAAATCTTAGCGAGCAAATTAATGCGCTATTTTTGCCTAAATAAACTACTGTGATTGCCATAAAATGTAGGCTTGGGGTTACAAACTGGATAAAATAGGTTAGGTTAGGTTAGAATTGTGACCAACCGCGCGCGAGCCGAGCGAGCGAAGCGAGCGGTGCCGCGGCAGCGGCCGGCGAGCGCTACTTCTCGAATATTTTTTTGGAAAAAATTATTTATTTCACACTTTTTTACTCCAAACACCAAACAATAGCTGCCAATAAAAATTAAAGAAAGCTTATAAATTAAAATAAAGCTTTATATTTACTTAAAAGTTTTGGATTAACAATGATTTGTTTGACATTAATTTGCTTAAACAGGATAGCAAGATGTCAAAACTTTGATTTTAATTTTACATTAAAATGCTGGTATGATTTTGGTGATCATTTACTACTTTTGGGTTAACAATGATTTATTTGGAGTCATTTTACTTAAATAGGATAGCGAGACGTTAAAATTTTGGTTATAATTTTAAATTAAAATGCGTGTTTAATTTTGGTGATCATTTACTATTTTTGTCTCCTAAATGTTACTATATCTGGTGGTAAGTTAAACATAAGCCATACTTAATCTATTACCTGCCTAGCTTTTTCCGAAATGTATTGCGGTCGGCGGCGTCCAGTCTGACCGGATTTAGCTGAACAGGCTCCTAATATCAGCAGAAAAACGGGTACTTTATAAGAGACTACTCCGCTCCTATTGGTCTTAGCGTGATGATATATATAGCCTATAAACCTTCCTCAATAAATGGGCTATCTAACAATTTATCAAATTGGACCAGCAGTTCCTGAGATTAGCGCGTTCAAGTAAACAAACTCTTTAGTCTTTAGCATAGATTTCGACTGGCAAGGCATTTTTCACATTTCATGAACCCATTAAGCTTTTCCACCGTTCTTCCATTTTTAACCGACTTCTTCAAAAAGGAGGAGGTTCAGGTTCGGCAGTATGTATCTTTTTTTTTAATGTATGTTCACCGTTTTCTCCGGCAATTCTGGACCGATTTTAATAATTCTTTTTCTATTCGAAAACCTATACTCCTGAGGTGGTCCCATTGTCACCAAGTCAAAATCTGATGATGGGATCTCATGAAAATCGTGGGAAACCCTCAAATTTTACAAGCACATACATTATTTTTCATAAATTTTCTAACGCAATTCACATATTTGTGCCTGATAATCATCATCTCATGTTGCTGAGCTGATGATGGAAGATATAAGTCAGCATCTGATGATGGGATCCCATGAAAAATGTTTGTTCAGCGATATTTTCGCCAATTGTTAACCGATTTGGATGATTCATTTTTTGTTTGGAAGAGTATTTTCTCGGACTGGTCCCATTTAAATTTGGTGAAGATCTGATGAAGAACTTCGGAGGTTGGCAACGGAACTCTTCAATAAATGATAGCAAACGGATCGAGATTTCTGTCACCCATCCACAGACCAACCTTAGCAAGCGTTGCTTAACCCTAAAGATCGATCCGTGCGGCTGTTATTATTTAGCCACGAGCTCCTCATTTTTGTTACTCTCTCTTGTGTGAAAATGTATAGCCGTAAGTTTTCCCAAATCTGTAAAATAAAATAAACAAATAAAATAAAACAGAACCACACGATCAGATACGTAGGTAGTAGGTACTAAATGTTTTGTGGAATTGTCTATTACACATAAATTAGAGCAATTAAGAATTTAATAAGACTGATGATAATTTTTCAAATTTGTATAAAGTAGGTAGGTAATTTTATTTTCCTGTCGATTCCTGACACGTCAGTTTTTTTTTTGTGGTAAATAGCAAATGGCAAGATGAAATTAAACAAAGCGTCACTGAATCTGATAAAAAAACCGGCCAAGTTCGAGTCAGACTCTCACACGAAGGGTTTCGTACACGTTTCTTATATGAGCCCATTTAATTTTCAGTTTAATTTAATTTTCATTATTTGTTGTTATAGCGGCAATAGAAATATACACTGAATTTCAACTGTTTACCTATTACGGATCTTGAGATACAGCTCGCTTACTGACAGACAGACGGATCGACGGACAGTGGAGGCTTAGTAATAGGGTTCCGTTGGTTACCCTTTGGGTGCGAAACCCTAAAAAAGAAAAAAAAGACTGAATTGTTTGTTAAAAGTTACTAAAAGTAACGAAAAACATGTTTTAAAGCTAAATAATGAAGTAAAATAAATCGTACTTTTTTGACGCAATATACCTACGTTTTTTTTTTTCTACTTTTCATAAACAATATAGGTACTTTATTTGCACATAAACCTTTTTATGTGCAAATAAAGGCAACCCTACCCGCAGCTGTGTGTGAATCGCCAGTAGCCATAACTCTGATTTCGGTGGAGAAAATACCACGAAGTTCCTAAATTAAATGCACTGGATGAAGGCGCTTACATTCATCACTTGAAAATTCTGTCTGCCGGGCCAGTTTCAAATAACTAATGAAGTTTATAGATAGTGCCACTTACAGGGCTGCTACTGCTTACGGCATGGTAATCCGCCAGCAGTGAGCCCAGCTCCACTGCACTCGAAAACGCAAGAATGCACGCAAGTTCACCTCTCTGAAGTACGTTGTAATTCATTGCGCAGGATGTCAATTTGGCAAAAAACATAGGACTATGCGCATGGACCTCGCTCGTATACGTTCGATTTATAAGGCTGGTTTTAGAGTCACGCTGACCATCGGCGCTAACAGCCGAACTTCTCTCGGCGCTGAAGGCCATCAGCCCTGAGCGGTCAGCGCAACTCAAAAACACTAGGTACCTATTACTACATACCCTTGACCCACCGGCGCCGACCGTCAGCGTGCGGTCAGCTTGACAGGAAACTAAGCCTTAGTGTCCGCTTGCTCAATGCAATACGAAAAATTCTTGTTCATGCGACGTGTTACATGTTGTTTTGGTTTTTAATTATTTATTTTGGTTATTCTTACTGTTTCATTTGTGTTCTTGTGGTGTGTTTGCTGTCGTACTTTTGATATTATATTGTTACTGGTTGTCTTTATTACTTGTTTATAGTATAATACGTAGGTATCTATAAACAAGTTTTCTGGGAACGTAACACTTACGCGATTACACCTGCGCGGTCGCCGCTAAACCTAACTTCCGAGCGGTAAAGAAACGTGGTGCGAACTGTACCTGCCTTCATGGTGGTGGATTTTTGTAGATTTCACCAGAAAATTGCAGTCCGTAATAATTAATAAATTGTTATAAATCTTGAATTAAATTATAATCTTCAATTAAGATTGTTATAAATCTTGAACAAGACAACAACCAGAAACAGCAGCCATCTTGAATTCTATTTACTACTGAATTACTTGACTGTGCATCACAGCATCAAAAATAAAACAACCCAAAACTTTTTATACTTTTTTTTATTTTTTAAAAACACGCAATGATATTGCATTCCTGGGTATACAGCAATGCAATACCATACCGTGTTATACCAAAGATGGTATTAACGGTAAGATTTCTGGTAGCGAGCGCGCGCGCCTGGACCACCGAACTTCTTGGGCTCACAGCGACGTGGGTCGGCGACCAGCAAACTCCTATCGTATTGGACGAGGATATCCTTGATTTCCTTCTTTGATGCCTCGTCTACATCTGCAATGAGAAAGGACATGATTGTTAAGACTGCTCTCGAAAAAATATTCGAAGAATAACAACTTCAAATGAATATGAGTAATTAGTTGCTATTTCATGAAATAAATGTTGTGTACATTTCAAACTAGCAAGTTATTGAAATACATTGCTGCTTGGTAAATGTCACCGTTGATCTACCCTCCCTGAAATGACTGAGTTACATTTGGGCAACACAGCTTTGGAAGAAGGGATAACTAAGAATTTATTTTTGGTTTCTGATACTGATTAAATTCGCAAATTATATTGATTCTTCTCTCTTTAAACCACAACCACCACAAAGTAGCCTATTTACTCAGTAACAAAAAGCAAAAGAAAAGTTGCAAAAATAGCAAAAGCAATAAAATTTGGTTTTTACTTACATTTCTGGTAGAAAGCGATGAGTGCCTTAGAGATAGCTTGTCTGATAGCGTACACCTGGGCGACGTGACCACCACCATTTACGGTGACTCTGATGTCGACACCGGAGAATTTCTCCTGAAAAACGTAAGAAACTTTGTTAGAACTGTGTGATATTGAGAAATGTGTGAATTTGGTGAATGCAGTGGTGATCAGATTGGATCTTTACTACACATCCGTAGATGCTCAGGTTCGGAATAAGTGAAATCATCATTTAAAATGTAAGTTGTATAATTCAAAAAGGAGGATCTTTTTTACTCAATGTTTCTTTAAAAAAAAATTATGTAACTACAATGAAAAGATAGTGAATTGTCTCCAGTTGTGTTAGTATACAGACAAAATTTGATGAAAAGTACAGTTTGAGTTGCTGTGCTGTAACAATTTTATGTGAGAGCATGGTTGAGGGGTAGTGTACAGCATAGGAAGCAAGTAGCTAACTTCATTCCTTCCATTAGTTTCATATCAAGCTGTTACTGTCTACTATAGCGCAACATGAACAAATCAAAGGTACAACTCTACTAAAAAACAAGAGCAACTAAAAAGTATGAAATAAACATGCAACTAATTATAAATGAAATGAGTAGTATGAACACAGTTATCCAATGTGTACCTAAACAGGGGTCATTGCACCCATCAATATGAAAACTTTTACCATGGTACAGTAGAATCCGATCATAACAATGACCAAGGAACCGATGATATTACGTAGTACTAACTGGAAATCATACTAATCAAACTGACAATTTCATAGTGTCTCATATTAATACCAAACATGCCTATACCTACATCGCTAAAAACAGTTAGTTGTTATTTGGTCGTACTAAACAAAAAAAAACGTGAACATCGTGAATAAAATCAGCTTTGTTTTTTTTTTTTTTTGTTGATCATCTCATCATAATAGTAGTTGATTTTTGTAGTGATTTCAATGTTGTTGCCATAGTAAAAGTTGAATGATGAGAACAGTAACCTCTTTCAGGTGAGTTTATTTTGTTACATGTGTCAGACATCAGTTTTGAGAAGACTGAGCTGTAATAATTTCTCCAAGAACTTCCTTATGGTAAACATGCACCTTGTTTTAGAATTATTTTCAGAAGCAGCAGTCAAAACCAAAACAAGGCAAAAATATTAAAAAAACAGTTATAAGTATTTTAACAGACTCAAATTGTTGTAAATTTATTACTAAATAATAAATATGCTCAAACAACTTATGTACAAAGATACCAAAAATTTGAAATAATATTTGCATCTTCATACAATTTAATGTAAAAAAAAAGGTGTAATTAATGCTCAACATATAAGAAATGCATACCAAACACACAAGCTAGTACTGACACAGTGCAAATTACATGGTGATAGATTAAATTATCATGAGTGTGTTGTTTTATGAACTGTTGGTGAAAATGAGGAAATAAAGTAGTGCTGACCTTGCCGAGCAGTAGGATGGGCTCCTGCAGTTTGTACTGCAGCAGACGGGGCTCCACCAGGTCGAGTGGGCGGCCGTTTACGCGTAGAACACCATGTCCACGTTTACAGTAAGCCACAGCTGTGGCGGTTTTCTAAAAACATACAAAATGCATTACAATTTATAAGTAAAACCTTAACAAATATTTAAAAAAAAAAGTATGAAAAATTGCGAATGTCCCGATCTCCATTTTGCAGGGTGATGATTTCACTAGGTTCATTTTATTAGCTGAAAATTAAAGTCTGAAAACAATTTTTGAGGTTATTTTGGAAACATAAATAAACTCCGCCCTAAGATGGCCCACTGACCGAAAGTTTACTTGGATCAGAGTATATTACACACTATTAAAGTACGGTCAAAGCTACAATATTACATCCGAGCAAGGCAATCTTTAAAACGCCAAGCCAGAAACAGTGAAGCATCCAGCTATGTCGGTTGCTCATATACAAAATACCACATTGATGGGAAAGTGGAAACTTTATATTTCTATTATTTTACCACTAATCTCGTTCTGCACCCTAATAACGGGGAGAAAATATAGAATAATAAATAACTGAGATAACCACTTAGAAATCGGCACAAACACGTGGAAGGAACAAACACTAACCTTACGGCCGAATACTTGGACGGCCTGGATAGGTTCACGTCGCGCCTGAAACACAGGTAAGCAGAAATCGAATGAGAATCAAATCAATTTGTAAGGTTGGGTAAAGAAAATACCAGTAAAATAAAATAATTACAGAGCGCAAATCGTCACGCACCTCTTGCGGGGCAGCCATTTTGACAGAGAAAGACTGAATGAATAAACGATAGACCCGTAGACGCAGAGCAGAGAGAGAATAAAGTCTATGGATGAACGAATGACAATTAAAAACCGGAACTTGTCAAACAAACGAGATGGACATTCTCGCTATTCTAACTGTACTCTACTACCCCGACATCTGTTGGCGACCAGCAAAGTTAAAAGTTCAAGACTAAAACACTTGGTGAAAAACTAGATGGCGCTATTATTTAGTTGCACATTTTAATAACTAGATGGCGCAACAATCAGTTCCTTAGCTGACATGGTTGCCACTAGATGGCACTCTAACGCAAACATTTTCACATTCATTACGTTCACGGCGGGTGAGTCAACTAGCCAATCCATCACGCATAGCAAAGCGGCGCGCCAAGCTTGTTTTGTATTCGTCGAACGTAATTGCTGAGGTGGAGTCGTGCGGAATGCGCGACAGTAGTGCACGATCACGACAATGTGCCGCGAAAAACGCTTAGTTGCGAACATTCCCGCGCTAGTGCATTAAAACTTGAAACAAAACAGTGTGAAATTGTTATTGTACGAGAGAAATTTTGTGAATATTGTTTTGTTTATGTAATGAACAGTTTGTGTAATATTTGAACTGGATTTATTGTGATTTACCTGTGCAAGTGATTATTGAAAATTTGAAGGTAAGTTAAAAATATTTAATGATATTAATGTTGTGTTAGCACGTGTGAATTGTTTAGCATTATAGGAAGCAATTGGTTTTTTTAATGAATGGCAGACACGAGCAGTCGAAAATTTATCAAACTTTTTAATAAACTTGAAAAGTCATGCAGGCTGGCTGGGACTCACCGTAAAGTGTGAATACACAATATTTTTATGAGAACTGAAATTAAACCAATTCACGTTAGTAAGTAGAAATGAAACATGTTTTTTTTATCTAAATAAAATGACTAAACTTAAGTTTAGAGCACACAAGTCAAGTGCTTACACGAAGAATTTGAAAACTTTTTATCACTTACTTTTTGTTGACTTTGTGCGTCATGAAAAAACAAGTGAATCATTCAAGAATGTAAGCCACAAGTTTACGTAGGCATGCAACGAAGTAGAATATCCAGGAAAAATAGGAAAAATGGGGATTTCAATGAATTCAATGAATGAATGAGTGGTAAAACCAGTGCGTACCTAGCCTATAGGATGTTTTGCTAATAAATAAAAGCGACGTCAATATTTGCCTTTAAATTAAACAACCTTACATGCTTAGCATACTGCAGTGTATTTCATGTTTCGTTTATTAAGTCATAACTGTACGTCTACCATAAGTTTTATCAAACTATACTCGCTAGCGACTGTAGTTGCAACTTGCTTGTTTGTTAGTTAAAAGTAATGTAAAAAAAATTGAAAAATTGGACGCAGACGAAGTCGCGCGGGTCAACTAGTAGATTGATAAAACTCATGGTAGACGTAGGTACCTACTGAAGAAGGCTCGAAACTAGTTTCTTTGCCCAGATTCCTTAGGGACGATCATAAATAGTGGATCTATGTCGGAGTAGATATGGAGTTTATTTTCCGCTCTTCCCAATAAGATTCTACATTTGCAAAAGAATAACTAGTCACTTTTTGACTATAAAATTAAATGTTGACGTTCAAAAGTGCCTTTTATTATAATTGAAAAACCTGCGGAAAACTCAGGGCCTCAAACACTCTGTAATCGAACACAGGAACTCGGAGCCACCGCGTGCTTTTCTTTCGACCACTGAGCCATCGGTACCTAGTGTCATTCATGTGAGCCTGGCTAATGATAAAAGTTTATTATTACTTTTTTACGTTCATATTATGTGAATATACTTTGAGTACCCATTCAACACAAAATGTGTTTCACAACTCAGTATAAAAATACAGTTTAAGATGTCTATCTACTAGTTTATCAGACACAAAAGAACGTTCCTCATACTGAAATACAAGATAATACTAATCATATCGGTTTTCCTAAATCTAATCTTCTGTCCAGTGGCTTCCACCAACTCAATTCAATTGAATTAGGTTTAATATCGGTCAGTCGGTCTTTTACGTGATTCATTTTTTTTGTACTTACTTTAAAAACTGACAGTCACCGCAAAATTGTTGACCTCCGTGTTTTTTCTCTTAAGATTGGCTTTAGATCGATTTGGATTTGACTGGACCCATAACAACAATCACACGCGCATGCATGCATGACTGGTACAGGTAGGGCACGAAAGTCTGTTTTTTAATCCCGGAGACTAAATTGATCAGTCCAAGTAGTGCAACTGACATAAATTACAATAGCATTTTAGTCAGTTTTATGACACTTGCACTTGTCAACTTAGTCTCCGGGATTAAAAAAGGGACTATAGCTGAAGGAGTTACCGCGAATGAGTTAATGTGACGTTCCCGGGGCGTATCCATAAAAGGTGAATCAAACCATGGCGGCTTGGAACACTCCGCGAGCCGCTGTGGAGTAAAATTCATGTGTCAGTAGAGGAGATGGGTGGGATAGGCAGGTACTGCAGAGGGAAAAGTGAATTTCACAGTTCATAGACTCAGACGTCATTAAGTTTGAATTGACTTATTCATAATCGCCTTCAAAAAATCTTCCAGGAATTCCGAGCTCAGGTTGATAATAATTGCGTCCTCAGGCATTTGCAAGAAATATTTCTGTACACGGACGGAGTCACGAACAAAAGCTAGATCATCCAAAGTGTTACGATTTAACAGCATTATTAGCATATATTTACATGTATTAAGTGTTATTTACATGTTCACGTCTCAATTAGTGCCCCTATCCTGATTTAGTTATGTAATGACACTAGTCCAATATGTGTCTACCACAAATAATAATTTCCATAGTTACATAACATAATTATTATAACTTGTCAAAATAAATTAATTTTCAAATAACGAGTAAGATTCCGAGTCGGTGCTTCTCAAATATTGAGATTTTGAAAGTGTAAGTAATAAATTATAGGATTTATAGACTTCCGTATGTCAAATATTACGATTTATTGGAAGATTATTTAACCACAATAAAACGAATGTCGCATTATTTATGTCTTACGTTCTTACTTAACAAACAAGAGATAGAAAAGTACCTACTGTCATCAAAAAGCTTAAGGCTGTTCTCTCGAAAAATCTTTAGCGTGCAGATGAAGCAGTTTTTCGTCGGCATTTATGGCATTTACTGAGAAATTACATTTGAAAAAAATAGGTAGAAATCTACATCATATGATACATATTTTGGTTTAGCCAGAATTAATGTATCGGTATCACATAATTATAAAAAAAAACACCAAATCACCTCCAAATCGTTGAGATAAAACCTTTTTACTCCTTAATCTTTTTTTCAAACTTATCAAAAGAGTAATAAAAAAAATATTAACTGCTTTGCAGAACAAACGAAAATAATTTGGTTTTGTTACTTTTTAAAAATATGTACTAATTTTATTATAAAAAATTTGGTAGCGGAGTGGCCCGTAGAGTTGGAGTTAGCTCCGTTTGTATGCACAAGGTCATTGGCATGTATACAAATCTTAAAAACTTTATGTACCTACAGTAGAGTAGGCAGACTTAATGCAACAAAGCATTCTCTACCGGTCAACATACTATCCAGTCGATAATTTTTAGGACATGAAATCATCCTAGTTTCCCGCCAACTAGATGACAGCCATACAAATTGTCTATGGCTAGCTAACTTTTTAATAAGTAGGTAATGTTCGGATTTAAGGCGTGTATTTTATCGGACGACCGTTGTGTGACCGAGAACATGTCGAAGTCGACGGCTTCCTGTCGATCGCACACTTCACGTAATACGGTCACGGATAATCTATTTTAGTCGTAAATGGGCTGAAGAAATGTGTTTGTGATAGTTTATTAAACTGACTATGGGACCAGTCCCACAGCCAGGGTCCAAACAAACATTAAACGAACCCAGGTTCGTTTGATCGTCCAAAAATTGAATCGAATAACAACTGCTATGGTAATGAATAAAGTGTTTGCACAATACATTTGTACATAATATGGGGTACTTATCTGTTTTAGGCCCCTCGCCCACGGCGACTTTTTGTAGCGATGCAGTCGCGCGTTTAGCAAACGCGCGACAGCATCACTTCTAACGCGTGTTAGTCGCATTTGCAACGCGCTACTGCATCGCGATTGTATCGATACAAACGCGCGACCGCGTTGCGCTACTAACGCGCTACTGCATCGCGATTGTATTGATACAAACGCGCGACCACGTCGGACGCATGGGTATTAAATGGATGCATCCAATATTGACGCTGCTTCCGTTGCCTACGCTTCGGCTGCTTACGTAAAAGCAGCACCAAAGACAACGTGACTAATATTGCCTCAACGGAGTCCATCTTGCAACTGTACTGATCCAAGGTATTTTTGTATCGTAACTGCATCGCGACCGAATCGCGTTTTCATCGCGACCGAATCGCGTTTGCATCGCGACCGAATCGCGTTTGCATCGCGACCGAATCGCGTTTGCATCGCGACTGAATCTGGTCCCGTGGGCGCGGGCACACAGCTAGCGACTGCTTCGCGTCTGTATCGATACTACCCGCGAGAGCATCGCGACTGCATCGCTACAAAAAGTCGCCCGTGGGCGAGGGCCCTTATAAGTATTCATACCTACCTGTAAACCTACCTAATATTGGTAGGTTGGTTGGTTGGTTGGTGAAGTAGAATCAGTAGTTACAAGACAACTAAGCAGGTGACACAATAATTTATTATGATCTGCAATTATTGAATCTTGCAATCACAAAAATTGTCTAAATGTTGCTATAGATCATTTTAAAGCTATTATTTTTGAGAAGATTTTTAAAGCTTAATCTATCATTGTGAACTTCGGTACTGTGCTTTGCCTCTTTTTGCTTCTCTCTAATTTCGCGAGGTACCTACGCTGGCGCAACCACCAGCGTACCTCGCGAAATTCAAATATTCTTACGTTTTTTTGCAATTTGCAAGTCAGTATTAAGTTTTATGTTGATTAAAGTATGATTCGCGGGCGTAAGAATTATGTATTTTCAGAATTGTAACAGTCAGCCAAAAAACTCCATAGGGCCAGGTAACCCGAAAGAATGACTATTTCATGAAATCTTGAAATTTTAGGATTTTTGATTTTAATTCGCGTGCTACATTGGAGGTTCCACCTTAACGCGTAAATAAACACGCAGAGCGGAAGCTATGTAGATATTCCTATAAAAACAAATACCAGCCATAAATAAATTAAATTAGTATTATATCTCAAATATGAACCAAAGCTCTCTGTATGATGATTGTCAGAAGACAATACTGAGCTAATTATAGTTCAAATACAAGGAAAATTAACAAATAATTCTATGTTATTGCCTGTTTACTTTGTTTCATACATTCCTACCTAAGGTTTTATTTAATATCTACACTTTATAATGTAGTAGCATTTATTTAAATGTACATTTATTTAGGTACTTTTATGAAGTCCTCCTGACCGATTTCTGCTATGGCGACCAGTCTCAACGGAGACTAGTTATCGGGACATATGTAGTGTACAAGTGGTCAAGTGTGTTCACAAACACATATGCACTCGCTCTTCCATCACTCTCATACATTGTCTGCTGGGACGGCAATCAGACACGACCCGAGAGAGATCTGGCGTAGGACGCGGACGGTATCGCACCACTAACTTACAAACTCGGACCTGTCATCTATACTCTATACTTAATATTATATATAAAGCTCAAGAGTTTGTTTGTTTGTTTACTTGAACGCGCTAATCTCAGGAACTACTGCTCCGATTTGAAAAATTATTTCAGTGTTAGATAGCCCATTTATCGAGGAAGGCTATATATCACGCTAAGACAAATAGGACCGGAGCAGTAATGAAAATTGTGACGCAGACGAAGTTGCGCGGGTCAACTAGTACAGAAATAATCTTTTTGCCCGACTTGAATTGAACCCAGGAATCCACGCTCAGCAGTCCCATTGAAAGCAGCTTGTTATAACTTAATTTTGATTCGTGGGCTGAATTCTAAAATTTATTTGTATTGTTATTTTCCCTGGATGAAAATACAATAAATTTAGTTTATAAACAAGGAAAACATTCTATTAAATAGTAATTTAACCTTTCAGTTGTCGTCGGCACACGTGTGTGCCATTGGGCGTCAACGGAAATGGACGCTTAATGGCATCCCACATGCCACACCAAATTACGCCCCCCCCCCCACCCACACCTAACAACACCAATGGAAAGTCGCAAGAAAGCAAAACACGCAATTTCGTTTACATGGATGACAAACCAAATACGTCATCTAAGTAAACGAATTCCAGCTATTTGGATTTAAAAGCCAAACTGCTAAACCGATTTTGATGAAATTTAAATGGGACCAATCGAAAAGTATACCCTTTCTCATGAACAACATGTTTTCAAATCGGTACATAAATGACGGAGTTATAAGTTAACACACATTCAAAAAATACAACCGAATTGATAACCTCCTCCTTTTTTTAAGTCTGTTAAAAAGGAGACGTAATGTAACCATTTTCCACGCAATTTTCGCTACAAAATCTTTTACCCTATCTCGATGTTTAAAGAGCACCACAGCACAGCAGTTACCTATAAAAAAAGCAAGTAGGTAGGTACTTATTTCTATACCACATAATTATGGTCCAATTTTCAATCCTATGTAACCAATCAATACGGTTTAAAATTAAATAAATGGTTGTGCAACCTACATGGTACTTGGAAGTACTAGGGCTTCATATAATATAGTTAGTAGATTAAGATTAGCTATGCACGCCGCACGCAACCGGAGTCGGGAAGCCATACTAACTTGCTGCAGATTTTTCGCAGAATATGTGTGAACAATGGGTATTGGAGGGAAGCTTGTTGTATATTTTAATTTAAATAACTTTAAATGTCTGTTTGTTATTAATGTAACGTGTGAAAAAGCTTTCAGAAAATGAGAAATGTAGGCATATCCCATTGCTATCCTATTCTCTTGTCCATGCATTTCCCATTTTATTTGGGATCGGCGCTACAAAATTCTTCCAATTTCACTATATTTGTCAACTCCGTAGCCACACTTTGTTCTTTCTCCACTCTTATAGCTGTCACCTAATTATTGAAAAACTGTAAGATTGAAACAAATCTTGATCAGATTAAAATCTCTCGTTAAAAATAACTGTGAACTAATAATTTGAATTACAATATATATATATCCCATCCAAATTCGATAATTGACGATATATCCGTGTCTTACAATAAATCCAGTGAGATTGTCACTCGATTTATAATAAACTGACGGTTTGCAATAACCCGGTGACCTGGCCTTCCATATTCATACTCAAAACTCCTCACAATATTTTTCTCATTCCTCCGTCTTACGTCCAAATCTTCACAATAATCCGTGGTCCAATTTTCATGTATTTTCCGTCGTTCCCTTTTTAAAAACAACCATATGATCAAGATTCAGGTTAACACCAAGTAGTTCCAGTTCATAATCAGATAAGATAAATATTTTGAAAAAGCAAAAGTATTTTAGGCCGCGTTTGCTATTGATAACTGTATGTTTACTCACGATTGGTTTATCAATAGAGAGAATTTTAGTTACTGATACCAAAATATATGGCCCGGGCGGTTTGCTTTTACGTTGGATGATTGCTATCTTCCATTGAATATTATACAATGATTTAGCTCAAAAATAAACTTGCCCCCAAAGATAGCTTTGTCAAATGGAAAAGGAATTTTATCAGTATGCTATTCAGAGCTCCCTTCGTCATTCCCACAATGCCACTCAAACATTCACAAAATATTTGACAGACAGGTACTTATCCCCAACTTAAGATTGGATTCCATTAGCCTTGCTTTTTAGTTAATTCCCGAGATCTATGTCTAAAATTTTCCTCATGAAAATTTCTTCTTCTTTAAATACTTTGGGCCCAGTGCTTAGGTGGGCAGCGTCAGTCTCGTTCATAGAGTCCTCTAAATTGCAGGTGTAAGAGCACTTGGGGGTCTCCAAGTAAGTTTAAGCTTTTATTTAAAGCTAAGTAACCTGTCTCAGAGTATTCATAAAATTCATGAAACTTAGAGATACCTTGTTGCTATTCCACCAATTCGCACTTTTATAATGCGTACAGCAAAGGAGTGAAACTCTTTACCTGCGTCTGTGTTTCAAAAAGCTTACAACCCTAATCTCTTCAGAGTTAGAGTGAACAGGCACCTTCTGGGTAGGCTCGCTCCATCGTAGACTTAGTCTCTGTCATCTCTGACATAGACTAGAGTCAAGAGCAAACCCATTACAAATAAAACAAAAATAAAAACGAAGATATTAGAATACCTAACCATACCAGTAACAGTAGGTACAGTTCATTGAAAGTTAAAAGAAAACTTACTAAGACTAACTAATGTGCCGAACCTTAAAGGAGAGTTTAAAATGCCGCCTAGCAATGTCAGAGAAATCGTTTAAGGTTCGTTGGAGGTTCTACTATCTATGGTATAAGTTGATGGCTTGTCTATGGGGTAAAAGAATAGATACCTACTTAAGTAAAGATAAATGGTAAGCCATAAAGTGGTTAAAAGCTTTACCGATTGAAGAAGTTAAATAACTTTGGTACAGATTGAAAAATGTGTGGGTTTCGTTTTATTTGGATTAAAAAACTTTAAGTGGACTTTAGCCACTCATTTTTGATAGATACCTACACCGCTGTGGTCTCCCATCCATACTACTGCCCCAATGCTGGGTAGAGCCCCCCATGATTTATATAAATTCTATAATTTTAAAGTACTTGAACCTAAATTGTATCTAGGGATCGTGAAATTTTAGAAGGATTTCCGAAAATCCAGCGTGTAGCGGGTTTGATTGTAGGTAGATGAAAGTTCGTGTGGAAATTCGTGCATTTTTGCCGAGCAAACTTAGCGTCTTTTCAAGGACCCGCATAAGGCGCGGGCCACATAGAAAAGACGAGACGCGTCGCGGACGGGCGAAAATGTATGAGAGTCGCGCCCGCGACGCGTCTCTTCTGTATGTCCTACGTCGCGACGCTTCTATACATTTTGTATGAAAGAGACGCCGAAGAGACATATGTCTCCGCCCCGTCTGCGTCTTACGTTTTTTCTATGTGGCCCGCGCTTAAGTCTCCTATTGAAAAAACGCATTTTGTCCTAATGCTATAACCATAAACAAATCTTAACCATTTCGTCAAAATATAAAAGATAAATGTTAGAATAGCAGACGGCGATATTTTAGTCGATATAGTGATGGGCGCTTCTACAACAGGTTCTTCCAACCAGCCGAGAATCATAAAAAAGATATGTTACATAATATGTCTATGATACTTTGAAAATAAGTATGTTTTAAAGCTTTAAAGAAACTGTATGTTTGGTTGTAGGTAATTTAATGATTTTTTTCATAGACTCATATTACGTAATGTTTTCGTTGGGCTTAAAACATTCCCTACAGCTACATTCAAAGTATAGATAGTCATTATTTATGATTAAAAGTAGCTAATTATCCTATCTCTGCAATGGGGTACTTTACTAAAAAAATCTAATTAGTCCGTCTGATAGATTTTCTAAAAATATTCGACACGTATTTTTTCTTTTTTCACGTAAACAAATAATAAAGAGGATACAGCGAGATGAAGACACGCCTGACGTCATTTCGCTTGGTAAATTTGGTACATTTTTACCAAGCGAAATGACGTCACGGACTAATTAGATTTTTTTAGTAAAATACCCTATTAAGTATTATTTTACAGGTATTTAGCCCGCATAGGTGCTAAGTTGTGCATGAAAAATGCACTGTAAAACTGTCTGCACTGTAAAGCATAAATCGTGTCTTAGATGCCTGGAAAATATAAATAACCCTGTATAAACGAACAGATCTTGGACACATTACTAGTATGTCTGCACTGTTTATGAGATGAAATCAAGAGTTTCCGGAAGTTGATCATGAATATCATGATCATATCGTCCAACCTCTCTCAACTCGTTATATTTCCTATAATTTATAGCCCAGAACATAGGGACGGGTTTCTGATACATTTCGTTACATATTATAAACGAGAATTTTATTTAACGAGCCACTTAAATCGCTTACGATGTTTTACGTAAGTTTATTATTTGGTATAACTTTTTATCGGCTCGGAATCTTATCATTTTAATTAAACTGTAAACGAAACTTTCATTAGGTACCTATGTACGTATATTGGTGGTTAGTAACCAAAGAGGCTATCATTAATCGCTTATCGATATATAGAACTTGGATCGACAATTTGCAAATGATGAGGATTCAACATCTTCTCTTGTCCCATGTTACTTGGGGTCCGCGAAACCCGTTTTCTTCACCAGTCTGTCCTTTCAACCATCACGCTATCACTCATTCGCTTTTCTTTCATGTAGGTAGGTAATTCTCTAGAACATTAAGCCATCGATTCTTGGCCTTCATCTACCTCTCCATCCATCCAGATTTTATTAATCACTTTTTAGTGGCATACGTTTATTCCTCTTTTATCACATGCTTATCAAGACAAACGATCCCCTTCAACTTGATCGATCCATTTCAAGCTCAGCGCCCTTTAAAAAAAACCATCAAGAAAAAGTATAACATCATTTGTATCTATCTACGTACCTACCATCTAACGTTGCAAAAAGCTCTTTTACTCCCCACAATACAACGTAATAATACTCGTATTTTATCACTTTATTCCCACCATATAAGTCTTCGACCGGTGTCGAACCTCCGATGTTCTACCCCGATACATAAACAATTGCCAAGCGTCCCCAGTTCGCCATATTCGTGGTCATGACTTATTAAACGAGATGTTTTGCCGACTCCGCACTATAAATTAAATCTGATAAGTAAGCGAAGGAGCAATGTATGAAGAATTGTGATATTTTATCACTGAGTCGTGGTGGAGGGAAGTTTCAGAAGGTAAATTTGATTTGTGACTCATCATCATCTTCCTGCCCTTATCCCATGTTATTTGGGGTCGGCACAACACATTTTTTCTTCAATTCTGTTCTATCACGAACTCCCTTTTCTATCATATCGGTCCTCACACAATCCATCCATCTTTTCTTTGGCCTTCCTCTCCATCCATCCACATTTATGTTCATAACTCTTGTAGTTATGAACATTTGTGACTGGCAGGCCTCCGATATTCTACCCAAAGATTTAAGCTTGGTTTTTCTCGTTTATATATGTTCATCGGACACCTGCAATGCCTCTTTAAGGTGCCTTTAGAGGAGTGGCTATAGCGAATCTCTATAGTTTTGGTGTCGCAGGAGATATTTCAGTGTTTCTATAAGTTTTTACATTCTTGGTGCTACAATTCCAAGTCTCGGTCTTTCTCACCTGCTGTGAGCTTCGACTTTTCTAGCAGTCTTCCCCTATCGCAGTGGCACAAGCGGTTTCTTCCATGTGGTATCCACCTCCCATTCCTTTCCAAATTGCCCGTTTGCGCGGCGTGTTTTTAATTTTCCGCTATGAAGCATGCGGGGAGTATCCTGTGCGTGCAGGAAACTCGGTGCTAAGATATCCACGCCTTTCAGTAGTTTCAACATAAGGCCGTAACCCATATTTCTCACAAAGTTGATCTTCTGTCCATAATAACCTGATATAACAGAAGCTTTGACTCCCATTCGTAATCCGAGCACTATTATATTTCGCCGAGCCAAAGTGTAAGTTACAGGTAAGCAATTGTGTGTGGCCGGTGACTGTGCGGCTACTGTTATCGATGAGGCTCATCCGGTCCAGATAGTCGGTCATAAACAAGACTAATGAGATAGAAACTTAGACCTAATGACTAATACGTACGGTGATGCGCCAACGGTACAAAAGTTGGACATCAGATACGAGCAAAATGTTTTGGGAATACTTTAATTGTGCGTAAAGATAAGGAGTGGTGATTCCTTGACGATGTCTGTGTTTCTAGAATAGGTCACTTTCATGTTAATTTACTTTTAGGCAAGCGTGCTCCATCGTAAACCACAATACATCATCTCTTTCCATCAAGTGAGATTGTGGTCGAACGCGAGCCGATCAATATGAAATTTAAAAACTGGACTCTTAATGAATTTTTATTAGTAAAGACTTGGAATTATTCTTCCAGATACTTACTGAGAATTAACTATTCTTTAATATTAAAAGCTTTTAACTTGCAATGTATGTATGTATATGTTTGGGTGGAATCTTGCTACTCAATCTGGAAGCAGATATCTTCAACCGATTGAGCTGAAATTTTGTATACATGTTTAGTTTGAATGACAATATAGGATAAGCTGGGTGACGTCACTCTAAATCCAATATGGTGGACCATCCAAGATAGCGGAATAGTTATTTGTTATGAATTTCTACAATATGGGTATTAAATGAAAGGACTTGTTGAGAGTAACTCGAAAAATAATGTGACGTCATTCTAAATCCAAGATGGCGGAATAGTTATTTTTTATGCGCTTCTACAATATGGGTATTAAATGAAAGGACTTGTTGAGAGTAACTCGAAACATAATGTGACGTCATTCTAAAACCAAGATGGCGGAATAGTTATTTTTTGTGCGCTTCTACAATATGGGTATTAAATTAAAGGACTTGTTGAGAGTAACTCGAAAAATAATGTGACGTCATTCTAAATCCAAGATGGCGGAATAGTTATTTTTATGCGCTTCTACAATAATTGGGTATTAAATGAAAGGACTTGTTGAGAGTAACTCGAAATAGCTAAAAAGTTAAAATAAATTATAAGGAAAAAAAACCTGTTTAAAAAAGCTTTTATTAAAATTATTTATTAGGTAAATAGGTTGACATTATTAAATGGGCTCAGGGTCGAACTGTTGGTTAGATACCAGTAGAGGATGCAGGTATTGTATCTATAACCTAATGAGAAAATTAGGCAATCATATTGAATTATTTAGCCGGGATTAACGCCAGGTGGAAGAAGATTGAATTATTTAGGTACCCCATATAAATGTAACTATCTAGGTACGTAAATACAGACAGGCGACACAAGCTGAAGCTGAAGCTTTGTGTGGATAAGGCTTAGTATAAATAAATGCAGTCTCCATGAATAACTCACGAATGGCAAATGCAGGTGCATCATGCAGAATGGCTGAAAAACTAGGGATAGCGACACAGCTGCTCGTCATGCAACAGCTTCGTTTTTATCAAAAGGTTATCATTTGAATTTACAATTCTGTGATGCCACAAAGTTATTTTAACGGGCATACATAAACAACGGCAAAAGGAAGTAGAATACTTTGACTGCGTCGCTGAAAACTCGGCTGAAAAAGAAATAGATAGTAAATTAACTCAATCGAATGCTACTTTCTATTTGCTGATCATAATATTTCCCGCGACTTCGTGCGCGCATATCCCGTTCTTCCCGTTGCCATAGAAGTTTCGGGAAATCCTCATTTAGTACTCCCATACGCTCCCCAAGGAACCTACATGGCACAGTTTTCTACGACCAGTAGTTTCGGCTGTTTGAAGATGGGACAGAATTGTCCATTCTCCTTTAGCAATGATTTCAGTTTCAAAAACTGTAACCCTATTCTGTAACAACATTTTCGTGTCTCGACAGCGGAATCCGAGGTGAGTATGAAATTACGTCAAACGTAAGACCTTTATGTTGTGTGCAATAAAAATAAAGCTCACTTTGTGAGGTTTGTCACTCAGGTGAAACTTGATATCGAAATGGTTCCTTGCAGAATAGACTAGCTGCACCTTTGTCTTATCCACGTCAGTCCAACTAGCTCCTTTCCTTTTAAAATTCCAGTCCCTCACAATGGAGCCAATCGGCTGCGTAACAAGTTAACAAGTAAAGCACATTCAAATATGAATATATAATGCGTCTGGTATTGTCACCAGGCTGTCAGTGAGTCAGGCAGGTAACGAAATAACTGGACACGCCCCTTGCGGCTTTACATACAATCACGAGTGCTTTAATATGATCATTATAACGAGTTGTACCTACGGAGAAAATGTTAACGGTTTTGTTAGCATAGAAAGAGAAGCTTCTAGCTAAATAAATAACAACAGCACGGGTTGATCTTTAAGGTTAAGCAACTCTTGTCGAGGTCGTTCCGTGGATGGGCGACCATCTTTAATGTCAAAGATTCCTCCGTCCGAATAGCACGTTAAGCTGTTGGTCCCTGCTGTGGTTTGATGAACTTTGATAGTCAAAAAAACTCTTATTTTTTAAATGGCATCATTTGTCTATATTGAAAGCTTTTCTGAAAGCTTCAGAAATTCCAACGGTTTTAAATACATTAATTTGTTAGAAGAAAATACCTAGTTGTAACCCAGAGTATATGCAAAACAACATTAAATGATTGATGATTTGCAGATTTCTTGGATGCATTTTCCTTAAATTTATAGTGTCGCTACTCGCTGATCACTGTTGATTTGGCCTCTAAACGACCGGAAATATATCTAACATAAGAATTAGATATAACAACTATTAGACAATCTAAATAAATATTTACCAGTATGTAGAAAGTACAAGGAAGAAAAAAGAAACTAGAATTTAATAAACGACGTACTCGATACGAACATTATGTTTTACATAACGCTTTGTATTTGCAAGTTTATTACATAAGCCTTTACATTTGCCAATTTGCTTTAATTGAATCAATTATCTGTTTTTACGCACGTCTTCTCGTCATGGTTTGTCCTGGCTATATTTTCTACGTACTTATCATTGATTTAAGTACTTATCTTAATTAAACAATCCGGTTCTTGATTATTCATAATTGCTAATTAACACCCTCCTCCTTACTGACCACATTGATTATAACGCCTCTTCTAGACTCTCACGCATGGGTGATATGAAAGTGGGCCCATTCTGCAATAATTATACCTACCAATAAAGACGATTCTATCGATGTAATATGTTACCAAGAACAATTAATTGAGCTGCAATTACAACTATTACACGAATCAGGTCAATACGCTGTACAAATAATTGAACGCAAGTCCTCTCCACATTTCTGTGCTAAATCATCGTGAAATATGCTGAACATTCGTCCGCACTGGCCGCCATTATATGCCAGCTAATGGCGGTAAACGCTCGCGAAACGGTACATTGCACACTTGATCATCTAAATCGATGTATTAGCGGTTTACATCGGTATTACTGAAGTTTATTGATATTATCGCCATTTATCTTTACACCAGTTTCCTTCAAATCACCGTGAAAATTATAAACTCAGATTGGTCATCTACAATTGGGAACAGTTACTGTAAACTCCTGATTAACAAATATCTATGTTTACAATCCAATTTAATTAGTAAGTTTAGACTTGTCTGAAGATACGGTACTTCTCACCATAAATGGAGCCACGTAATAACTGTTAATGATTCTAAGAAAAATAAGTTCTCATAGCACTAATCATGGAGAGCGTTCTTATTTCTTATTGATGCTGTCTCTGATACAAATATGAGGGCCCATCAGTCAGATGCCAGACTCCAACTGATAAAGACGTCCCGATAAATCATGACATATTTGTCCCGATCCATAATCAAAGTCCATTAATTTCACGCCAAGAAAAATTGTTGCAAAAAACACGAAGAATGTTAGAACTTTCTACAGGGAACATTATTTCGTACCCTGACATGTTGTTGCTATTATTTAACATTGTATGTTTCTGAATTAACATTTAATTGGTATGAATTGATTGTTTTTACTTGACGGTCAATAAAAGTTGTATTTGTAGTCCATTATTTTATAAATATCAATGTTACGATGTGTCAAAGTATACTCACTCCTTTACGGAATTGTAACAGTCATCGTGTTTTTATTTTTAAGTAGTTGACCCGCGCAACTTCGTCTGCGTCACAATTTTCATTACTGCTCCTCTCCTATTGATCTTAGCGTGATGATATATATATAGCCCTCGATAAATGGGATATCTAACACTGAAAGAATTTTTCAAATCGGACCAGTAGTTCCTGAGATTAGCGCTTTCAAGCTAACAAACAAACTCTTCAGCTTTATATATTAGTATAGATATATTTTCTTTACCTTAAACGAAGTCTCACTTTGTTAGTAGTTCCTCAGCTAATCTTGACTTAAGAAACCTAGTGAGGTGAGATCACTCCGGAACGAAACCTAACACTATGAATTCTTGATGATTCAACCGCTAATCCCTTTCATTTCCTTCACAGGTCCAAGAGCGACGTGATATCTTTTCCCGCGAAAGTGCATCTAAAGAAGGTAAGATTTTTTTCTAAAATTATTATCAACGTAAGGCAGCTCTTTAAAAAAATATTTGTTAAACTAGATCAAATCAACAAAAATAAATCTAAAAATCGGAAATAGCGACCTACCAGTTAGGTAATCAGGCGAACCAATCAGTAAATTAGAATAGAAAATGATTCGCCAATATATGTATGTATGTAGGTTAATCATAAAAGTTGCCATCATTTAAAAAACATTACATAATTATTATCATGAGGTGTAATAAATCGAAGTTGAGAGTAGCTTCATCGGCTAGGTAACGCATAAATAAATTTATTGTTCGTAATTATTCACGCCAAGAGAATTACTCAATAAAATAAGATACGTGTATTAACAGATTTCTACGCTTTCTTCAACATTTGCAATAAACTATACAAAACATATGAAAAAGTGGGTTATTATTATCTTGCCTGTTTATTTATTTAGTGGACCATGAGTGGCGTAATTAATAATTTTGTAGTTGTTTCATTTTGTTACGGAAAATAAGTTAACTGTTTAATATACGTATGTCTAGATCTTGCGTATTTAAAATCAAAATTAAATTATCAAGAGACTTAATCTCAATCCTCATCACTTTTTGTTGTAAATTCGTAATAATTGCAGAATCACCCAGTTCACTTTGGCACAGGAACACAGACTATTTTTTGGCGCCAGTTTTTTTTTTCAAATTGTCATTGCAAGGCATTTAAGACCATAGCTATTCTTGATGGAGTCATTACTTTTATTAAAACAGTAGTGAGTTGTGAGCTTTTTTTTCGTCTGGTGTTCGTGGGAATCTTTGTCCGGTGCGTCATTAGAAAGTGATAAAATATATCTCAAGTACCTACAAGTGAAAAGTTACGTAATGTATTCGGTTATGAGATTTCTAATAAGGTGCTTTCTTTGCATTAGTAGAAGGAAATGTCTCTGTTTTTCTTGTCTATTGATTTGCATAGGGCTCTATTGAAAACATAAGCAGGTTTGATGCTTGCCTATAGACAATTTAATCTACTGACGATGCTTGCAATAGATGCAACTATTTTTTAAATCTTAGAATTTTTCTTACATAGATTAGCCTCAGTGACCGGTTTACGTAAAACCTACCGTAGCACCTTAAATTGAAATTGGTAACACAACAATTTAGCTCTATTTTACCCAAAGAGACCAACAATCATATGAATCACATTAAACCTGCAGCAATTTCAAATTATTATTGGGATGACGCACGCAGCAAGTCGGTAGGCTGGTTTACCCGGATCGATTCCCTAATTGGGAAATTATGTTACATACCTTACGATAGTAGTACAGACTTTCCTGGGCAAAACTTGAAAAACACGACGACTTGGGGAATTCTTGTGAATCAATCGACAAATTTATGAAATTCACCTACCTATTTTATAATTGAATATTCAGGATCCGCCTTTAAGTACACACAAAAAAAAAGAGTAAAAAAAGCAACAGCGCAATCCTTGAAAAAGTGTGAAAATATGCATGAATTTGTAAAAATCCAAATAATCTTGGGACTTTTTGCTCCGTAGTTTCTATATTCTAGCTAAAGTTATCAATACAGGCGCCATTACTATTATATTTATAGCAATCAACATTCGTATTTATTTTTATCGTCATCTGACAATAATCCTGTCTAAGCCGGACGTTTGGACGCAAATATTCTTGATGAATGAAGGATTATCGGTCACCATGGCTTAAAGAAAGACTATTAATTTAAATATTTATCTTTAATTAGGTACATTACATACCACAAAGTCCATTTTTACAGTAGATAATAGGCCTATAGATAATATTTAAAACATACTTTATTCTTGCTTGAAAGGGAAACTTTAATGCAAACGGAAGCAACACCTTAACATTTGCTGTTTTAATTCCAATTGTTAATGATCACCATATTCATCTTTGCTTAAATCTTAAGTTTCTATTATTATGGGATTAATATGGGAGTGCAAACTGGTTTAAACTTTATTTTGATTCGACATTGAACTTAGTACAAGGTTATTAAGGAAAAAATGTAAATTACTGGTTTTGAAGATTTTTTGAAGTCTTGAAGCAACAAACAGTAATTAAATGTTATCTATAAAATCAAGACTCCAATTATCTTTTTTTGTATATCGCCATTAACATCAATCGTCAAGAATTTAAAATTTGGTCATTCTAAAAGATCATTTTTTTCCACACTTATGAAGTTTAAAAAGTATTGAAGACATTTTCATTCAACCATTTTAGTTTTTATGCTAATTGAATGTATCAATCAACACAACTACGAAAACCACTACAAATATTACAATCTTGAAAGCGACATTCAATTTGGGTAAACAAAAATCCTACACAACTTCATTCATAAAATCTAAAATAGCCACTATTGAATCTACCAATCAAACCAATTACCACTACAACGCTAACTATTCGATTTTCAAATTCACAATCTTTGTATTCCAAACAAATGAGTCAGGATGTACCTGGTGAACTCAAGCTCCGAGACAACTCTGTTCTCAGAACAAATCTGACATTCTCGACCACCTTACTTATGAATGGGCTGCGTCATCAATGACTCATGGCCTTACTACTTTTACGTTCGCTGTTTTTTTGGATTGTATTTAAGACTGAAACTTACTTGTTCCTGTCGAGAGAGATATGGTTTGATTCGAACTAGTTACTGCAAATTGCTCATCGTGCGGCTTTCCCACTCCTTTGTAGCTTTTAACCCTTGTTTAAAGAGGATATGAAGTTCCCAAAGATTTCTATGAAATGCCCTATCTATTCATGGATCACAATTGCACTAATGATTTTATTCATCCATCATACCTTATATCTATCAGCCAAGAACTGTAAAGAAACATGTTTTGCCCAATAACGAAGTCTTCGAGCTTACTTTAATGTTTAAGTGCGATCGAAAACATTAGTGAAAACATTCCAAATTACGAAAAACCTAAGTTAATTCATAAGTACAAGAAAGAGTAAATAACAGAATGACGAATTTCCTCACAAAATTCCTTTATAATAAACTGTCCCTCATTTAATTAGTAACATTATTAGGTCTCCGTTATACTCCAAATTGAATAAGTTCTCATTTAAATGCTAAATTAAACCGGATGAGATACAATCTGTCACAATAGCTCACTCTCATTGAAATCAGTGCCATTGTGTGGTATACTGGCATAAAATTATTGTGCTGGTACGGCACTGGCAGTTTATGACGTTAGTGGAGCAATAGGGATGGGTGAAAACGTCAGAGTCACGTCACTGGGTTAGTCTTTGTTGGGTCAATCTACTTGCTAGCGGAATTTTCTGGTTTATAATAGGTATTACGTCATTTATCAATGGTTTAGTCAACATTTTGCTAAGCTAAGGTTGCCACTGGCACCACAGAGATCGCTTTAAAAAACTCAAACCGTTTATTTCAACTAAACCACTTGAAGCACTTTTGAACTGTCAAGGTCAGACAGTTAAAAATGTGAGGCTAATTGCACGTGCAAAGCATAGATTTCTATGGAGAAGAACGTGCAAGAAATTCCATGGATCAAAAATGCAGACGTCAGAGCTTTTTAAAGTGATACGAGCTGCTGCTAAACCAAATCGCTAAATTGGAGCTAGTTTCGTTTATGCTGACGCTATAGCAAAGGATAGACATGAAGGAACGTACTCTAAAAAGAAGCTCAGAAGGTCTTGATCTGATGGAAATCAAAAAGATTACAGGCGCTTAAATATTTGTTGCTGCTTACTACATAATTATAGTAGTAGTACCTATAGTGCTGTTTTAAAAACCAGTTAACATAATATAAGAGAATTTCAAGAAACATCACTTATCTCACTCATCGTGAGACTGGATAATAAAAATAATAAGATATCTTTTGGTCAACCGACAGTAGCCGATGCGTAGCAAAAACATTAGTAGGTTAACATAAAAAAAAAAACAAAGAAACATCTAACGGAAGAAATGGAAACAATAACAACATTATCGATAGCTTTTTTCTCTAATACATAAATAATGATAGTTTGATCACCGGAGGTGTCAATACCTCGGACAGGAAGCGTTGCCAATTGCTTTTCAATTCGATTCATAAGAATGTGAATACATTATAACATTAGTTCTAAGTAACTTTCATTGCTTGAGGCTTACATTTATTGAAGTCCCAAAATCCGTGGTGTTTGTTTTTTAATTGTCTAATAGCGCAGAGATAATGGCTCCGTAGAATTGTCGTAATGATCTTTGTTTTTTTTAAACCGCGCTCCGAGGCGTCTAATAGCCCTACAGCGAAACGGGGTGAACGCACTTTGAAGCCAAATTTAAAACCTTGTTCTTGATTCTTGAATTCAAAAAATATATTTGTCACTGATTTGACCTGTTAATGTTCTACTCATGGTACATGATTTGCTGGATGTTCTTGGTGATGAATTTCCTATCAACAAGAACATTATGATGTTCCACATTGTATAATCTTCAGTGAGCTTACTTCTGTGTTTCTTTCTTTCTTTCCTTGTTACTGGAGCTTGTTTCTGAACTCAATATCTTCAAATTGTACTTATTATGCCACACCAATTTGTCCAGAATCTATAAGGATATACTACTCTGTCAAGAAAGTACCGGGAAAAGATCAATAATACACAAAATGTCTGTTATTCATCCAAATTTATTTTATCACCTTCAAAGTATGCTCCTCTAGAAACGATACACTTGCGCCAACGAATAATCCATTCATCAAAACATTTTTTAAACGCTGCTTCCGGAATTGAGTTCAGTTCTCGCCGCGAATTCTCCTTTATATCTTCTATCGATTGAAAACGGGTGCCACGAAGTGGTAATTTGAGTTTAGGAAAAAGAAAAAAGTCGGCAGGAGCCATATCTGGTGAATATGGTGGTTGCTGGATGGTGTTTGTTGAGTGTTTGGTTAAAAATTCGTTCACAATGATAGCCTTGTGCGAAGGCGCATTGTCGTGGTGCAAAATCCATGATTTTTTTTCCACAAATCTGGCCTTTTTCGTCAAATTTGCTCTCTTAAACGCCGCATAACGCTCAAATAATATTCTTTATTTACCGTTAGACCTTCCGGTAAGAATTCAGAGTGCACAACACCGCGATAGTTAAAGAAAACAGTCAACATGACTTTGACTTTTGATCGACTTTGGCGTGGTTTTTTCGGTTTCGGTTCAGTTGGAAGGCGCCACTCCGAAGCTTGCTGACTAGTTTGCATGTCAAACTCGTAAACCCACGTCTCGTCACCAGTAACAATGCGTTTCATGAATGTTGGGTCCGAACTGACTCGTTCTAGCATGTCCTCAGCGACTTTCATGCGATTGAGTTTTTGGAGAAAATTCAGATCTTTTGGGACTAGCCGAGCAGCAACATGTTTCATACCCAAATGATTAGTTAAAATGGTACGGATCGACTCGTGAGATACAGAAAGTTCGGCGGCTATCTCTCTCAGAGTTGAATGGGGATTTTCAGTCACTATTTCCTTCACTTTTGCGATGTTAACTTCAGTTGCAGACGTTGACGGCCTACCAGAGCGAGGCAAATCTTCCATCACATCTCGACCTCTTTTGAACGCTTTGAACCACTCATAAGCACGAGTTTTTGATAAAGTCGATTCACCGTAAGCCTTCTGTAATATTTTCAGTGACTCCGAACACGAAATTCCATTGGCGATGCAAAATTTAAGACAAACTCTTTGTTCGATATTTTTGTCCATTATGAAATTCGCAATACACACTATATATGATATTACTAAAACTAGCACTGTATTTAATATAAATAACAGATGAAACTCAAACTCCGCGCCAAAATGGAAAACAGTTGTGCCAATCTAACAACTACAAAAAAACAAAAATTTGAATTTGGAACCATAAACAAATCATCCATTCCCGATACTTTTTTGACTGAATGTACTCCTTAATCAATACGAATATAAAAGCGAAGTCTTGAGTCCTGACTCAATTACTAACTGACTCATAAGCGTCGACCCCAACCCCTTGGATCTAAAACGCTGACAATTTTCACAAGATAATGTCGACAAGGAATAAGGCGGATTTTTCTGAATTCCGATATGATAGAAAATCATAGCTGCGGAAGAAGTCGCTAATTTCTCTAATGTCTAAACTAAACTGCAGTAAGCCAGCTAAGAAATTCAAAAAATGGCAGAACAGCAAGCCAACTGGCAAAAGAAACAATTCACTCCGACGGACATCGACATTCCAAAAAACCAAAACAAAAGAAGTAGGTACACATTGACACAAAAAAACGTTACACCTCACTTAAGGCGTTAGATTTAGCATAAGTGGTCATGGGTGTTGTATAGTTGTCACTTTGTCACGTTGGCAACCTCAATATGTCATGACAATTTCATGCCACCGACTTGGACTGTCACGACTGCGTGGCGCATGCGTTGCATAATTGAAGGAGTTGCTGCTACTGCTAAATATTATAAGGCAGCTTGTAGTGTCTATATTTTCTAGTGTCAATCTCCGGTTTGAGCCCTTAGGAGTCGGAAAATGAAAGTTTGTGAAGAACATGGAACGTAATTTATCATAACATTCACGTACCTACTACGTGAAGATTTCCTACAGAGGATGCAAGTGGTAGATGGATAGAATATACGAGTCAGTTAGCCAGAGTCAGAGTCAGAGTGACAGTTGATATAAGTAGTTTTACTTCGTAAGAAAACTTGGTCACCCACAGGTTACTGCAATCCTGCACTTCCTCGCCATGTCGCTTCTTCATCATCTTCCACTGTTTTCCTAGTTTCAAAATGAACCCTTCCAGCTGTTTCTTTATTGCCTTTCGCTATTTTGTCCATCTCACCATCATTACAAAGCCCCTCATACCTTCCAATACCCGATACCAGATCTTTATTCATTATTCGATTAACGCTCTCAGCTCACGCTCAACTTACTATGGCTTCGCAAAAACCATCTACACAAGTCTCCATGGATTTCTTACTTACATAAGTCACGAAATACGCACCCACGGCACGGTATTGTTCAATTGTTTGTGAGATTACATAATAGCAAGGTTTACATCGATAATTATTGAACTAATAAAGCTATTCGCTAATCGCCTGGTAACATCGGATCACGCAATGGACAGGTCTTTAACAAATTCGATCACGATAAGGATAACGATCGTGTTTTGTTTTCATTTGCATATCTCAACCTGATTGGGATAATTAGAGTGTGTGTTAGTTTTTGCTGTCTAATTGTTTTTAATTGGGATCAGAATTATTAGTTAGTTTCGTGTGAATTAGCCAAAACAGATCACTTTTCATTACCAAGTGTTTTGGACTAAAAATATTAAGCGGCTAGGGTCATTGGATAGCAGAAGCAATATCTTTCATCAATTTAGAAGAAAGAACGCCCATTTTTGCGATCGTAATCTCAAGTCAACAAAATTTGAGACCTTCAATGGCAAAGTACCAATAAATAGCACGACAGACGCACCCATGAAAACCCAACCACTAATTAATTGAACCAAACGCTACTTCCTCGTATGCTGCCCAAGTACTAGGTAGAAACAATACAAGTTGTACGTACTACGTAACGCAGTGGCGACCATCCTCATAGTACGTGATTTGACTCCACACTGACTCATTCGGGATTCTAAAATGGCCGACTATCCTTTTCCGATTGTGTTTGGTTTTAGAGAAGTACTGTTAGTAGGATAGTTTTGGACTCATTATAGAGAACTTTTATAAACTAAGTAGGAAAAAAAAATCTTTCTTCAAAGCAGTCATGACTTTTTTTTAAAGAAAAGACGTAACGACGCATGCTCTGCTACATGTCATAGCTTTTACTCAAATCATAGCAATAATTCCTCATGCTATTTTGAGTTTTATTGGTGGTTTTCCTATAATAGCAGTATCCTGGAAAGTAATTAAAACCCTGTAAGTATTTGTAGTTCGTTTACTAACTCTTTACACAGGCATAAAACCTTTTTCGAGAGTTCGACGACGTTGAACCATAAAGCCAGTCATTCTGACCAATCAGCTAAGGGTCAATCGACGGCTATTTTAAGAAGTGACACTAAACTAATGACAGTTCCTTTGTGTTCTAACAAAATGGCGTCACAGATGGTCTGGTGTCACGGCTAGGTTCCGCTGGCCAATCAAACGGCTAATTGTCTATAGTTCTTGGAGGAATTCAATTGTACTCGCAGTTCGTGTATTTTGACGATATACTTAGTTGAAACATGGATGGAATATTTTAGCTATTTTTTGTTTTTTGTATGTCTGTTGTTTTGTGTTGTGATCAGTTCATCCAGTCTAAGCGGTGCAGCTGTTTATAGATAGAACCTTACGAATAGATGTATGTGTGATGAATGGAGCGGCAGCCTTTCCGACCGCAGCCTCTTTTTCGATGTTTGGGCTTAAATCAAATGCTTAATGCATTTCCGATTACCTATATTTTATTACGCTTGCTATACAACATTTTACCTTGTACGGCGGTCTAATGACCGTATAATGAAGTGTCTCAGTTACTACAAAAATTTGTAGTAACTGAGACACTTAATTATTTCCCAAACTATTTATTTATAAGGAAAAAACTTAGATATTCGTGTAATAACAGGCACAAGTTATGTTGTAAATATGATTTAATATCTGCTGTGATATATTAATAATAAATGATTCATTCCTTTGTCACTTGGAACTGCTGTTAGAATACAAACTATTTACGATGGTTACATTATGTATAGTACAACTACTAAGCTTAGTAATCGTTAAGAAATTTTCTTTGACCATAGGCTAAATAGCGGAGACTATAGTGGAAATAAAACTAACTGACTAACGAGAAACGCTGTGGATAAAAAACATATACTTACGTACATATTATAAACATAACATCAATGATTGAGAAAGCCAGATTTCTGTATTTTCCATAATCGAAGTTAAGATTTACGAAGTTGTTCATTACGTGCATAACTCCGAGCTTATAACTGACTGTATTGAGTTACAACTATATAATCAATTCCCCTTTATGATAGCTAAAGACATGAACAAGATCGGCACAGCGTGTCATAAAGGCGTCAATGTCGTCAACGAGTCTAGCCTTTCAAGTGAAGTTATGCAGTAGATCAGTTATCAGTTCATTACACATATTCTATTATACTTCCATATAATGCAAAGACATAACAATAAATCTTTCAAAAATCCAGGATCATCGCCGAACGATGGAAATGTGATTTAATGACTGGATAAAATAATGAAGTAGATACCTACATTGGTATAGCAAGAAGAGTCAGATTAAGAATCACAATGTTCCAATGGCAGATTATTAATTAATCATTAATTTGAAACAATTGACAAAACGAAACGAATAATGAAAAACTTACGAGTTATAAATTGTATGTCTTCGAATGAATCATATCGTTCGGATAGTCATCGTATATTCGTAATACCTTTTTGACACGTCATAATGTATATTCAAAGGATTGAAGGAGCAAGAAGGACTCTTAGCATAAAATCAGGTCTTCTCAGAACTTGAAGATTTCACCAATGCGAAAGGAATTCATAACGAGTGCTTTGAGGTTTAATAACATCGAATTGAGATGAGTATAATTATGGTTCAAATGGCGTCAAAGACCCGGCAAACTTCTTAAAGAAAATCATTTTAATTTTGACTATCTTTTTTTTCACATAGATCCAACATTAGCTGAAGACTTCAAAGTTAAAGAAATGTTCTACTTTTAACATGGTACGGAAAAAAGATGCCGTAGCTGTCACATTGTAGCGCCGCACTTATCCTTGGGTGTTTTCAATGCTCTTAGCTTAGCTACCAGTCTAACAAGCTCGGCATCTATCCCAGCGTCAATACCTAAGATAAATTACTTCGCTTTAAGCCTTAATATAATCCTATTAGTATTCATTCCACGTCCACAGCTTGGCGAGCATTGAGCAGGTGATCTTTACCTCACTCCACTTGCCGCATTCCTTGCGATATGAATCGATTTAATTACTATTGTGTTACTTGCTCACTCGGTTTTGCTTCTCGATTGCTATTTGTGTTGTTAATCGATTCTTATAATCGTTATTAGTGCTAGTGGATCAGTTGAGGAAATTTCTGCGATCTGAGAATGTGTGCTTCCATGTTCTGGGATTTTTTAATCTGCTTCTTCGATCAATAGTTGACGTGACGTTTCTGAAGTAGTGAGTTGCAGGGTTGTTGTTTGTCGTAAAATTTCTGCCCATATCCCAATTTCTTTTTTTTTTGCCTTCTTCTACCATTATTCTTTGCCATCATCTCAATAGTCAACTTCTGCAGTGTTATTGTGTACTGTGATAAACCTTCTTTACAGCATTATGTAGCTGGCAATTTCTGGAAAGCTTCGTAAGATCAAAGAAGGATATAAAATAATAGTTTTAAAGTCAAGTTTTAGAGTCGAAGTAGTGTCAAATTAGTTTGGTTTTGGACGTGACTCATGTATTAGCTTCCAACTGGGCATGGAGCCCTCTGCCCTAATAATTAGTTGATGAACCCAATCGTGGTTTGATTTCTACTAGACAGTAAGTGATGCCGCTACGGAGGTAACCTCCGGCATCACAGTACCACAATCATATTCGCAATTGGATAAGAGCCAAATCTTTCAATGTACATATTTTTATGTCGAAATAATACAATGAAATAATATTTGTCGAACCTTTGTCTCAAGATATTGTTTTGACTAACAAGCAGTGGGAGAATATTGAGAAAAACATAAACATGTCTTGACAGTCGGGTGAAGATTTAAATTTAAGTAAAACATGCGATATGAGTGGTTGATTACAAAATTTCATTCGTCTTCAGATAGCACTAAAATTGTAATCGCATCTCGGTACGCGCCGACACAACTCTGAATGATTAGATTAAATGAGATGTTTGTTATCGATATGATGCGCAGCACTTTTGTAATATTGTGTTATATGCTTTGTTTGTGAATTTGTGATTATCATTTATCGTTTCGTGAGTAGAAAAATACGTAAAAGTACGAAAAATAAACTGAACAAGGTTTGAAAGTATTATAGTCTATGGAAGGATCCCAAGTCGAACACGATTTTAGAGGTATTTTCTATTTGATTCTAGTTTTAAGAAACGAGAAAATCGTTTTATTCAGCCAGTATCATATTCAGTTCAAATAATATTCAAAGCTAAAGACCAAGTTTAATTTTTAAGTCGTTAGTCTTGGTAACAATGGTTTCTTGGGAGGCAAACACAGATGTTTCTGGCTGGAAACAAATTCTTGTATCATTGTAAGTCGAGAAATTCATCGAAATCACTCGTTTATTTTATAGTGTTTGATTTGACGATACTTTCCGAGAATATTCGAATTCGATTACGTATTCCAGCTTCTTGTTTTTGTCTTACATATTAGAATTGGACATTTTGGGATTTGTTGGGCATTTTGGGAATTGACCAGTTGAACTAGTTGGCCCCTTGATCATAGAGACTTGGACAGTTATAATTAGACGTTGGAAATTTTGGGAACTAAGTAGACCTAGATCCTGAACTTGAACGGTTATTTTTAAGTAGACAGTTCCTAATAATTATAAGGTCTGGTGAATGCTTCATAATGTGTTTGATTTTACGATACTCTCCAAGAATGTTCGTTTCCGATTACGTATTCCAGCTTCTTGTTTATGTCTTACATTAGAATTGGACTATTTGGGATCTGGGAATTCTGGTAATTGAGCAGTCTGAAACCTTTGGACATATAGACTTGGATATCTAAAATATTAGACATTTTGAAAACGTTGGACATTTTGGGAACTGTACATCCCGTACCTGAACGATTATTTTTAGGTACCGTGACAGCTCCTAATAATTCTAAGGTATATTAAAAACATCTAGCCGAACAGCCACACCACGAAAGTGTATCAACCAATCGGTGCGGTATCGTGTAGAAAAGCGGTCGAACGCCATTTTCCAGTTCTAGAGGAAGTTCTAAGTGGTCCGACTATGTCAGTTATGGCAAAGTTAAGTTACGCACTTATTAATTAATGCCGGATGCTTGCTCTTTGGTGTCGAGCAATCTGTAACCATGATAGTTAACGTCAATGTAAGTATTGTCGGAAAACATTAACTAATAACCGTTTTGAGAGGTGCCTGGACCAGACGCCGCAGAGCTGGCACCTGGTAGGTACGTCATTTTAGAAAAGCCGCATTGGCGAAACTTCTAGGATCTCTAAATTCTAAAACCGAATGCCAAGTACCTGCATAACCGCCATTTCTGAGGCATTAATGTAGGATTTGACACGCTCTAACTCCAAATATGTACTCAATTCAGAAACCGAGCCGGTTTCTGAATTTAATACTAAACACACAGTAAGTTACTAAACACTACCTTCTTAGCAATTAGCCACGACTATAAAATTACCTCGTTCATTCAATTACTTTCCCATAGCGAGCTTCGAGCTGAAAAGAAGTTCCTTCTAAGTTTGCTTTACAAACCGTTTTCTAAGTAAGTACGTTGCTATTGTGAAGAAAATGCACGTGTCTTGTGCATTCTTCCTCCATGATTAAGTCTCCCAGTTTGGAAGGCATCGCACAAAGAGCATTCCTCTGCGATAAAGGGAGACAGATGTACGAGAATGCAGGCCCTATTTGTCTTATTTACATAAAATGTAATTATAAAATAGTTTCGGTGTCTATGGAGTAAAAAAAGCGTTATTTATTTGCACTTTGATGTTTCTTTTTTTATTCCATGCTATGTTGGTTGGCCTTTACGACGATAGTAAAGTTGGCATTTAGTTCACAGTCGGTAGCCATTTTGAAGATTATTTTTGGAGAGAAAGAGAAAAGGGCAAACCGAAAATTCAGTTAGTCTTGAGGTATTATGATGGTGTTTGGTTTGATGCTATGTAAGGTGCACAAACATAAATGCATACTTATTAAAATGGGTTTACCTATCTTTATTGCAGAATATTAATTAAATATCCACAATTACGAACTACTTATAGATATTCTGTCCATAAGTTACGCATAGGTATGTCTAAGGTGGATGGTGCATCTGCTCAGGCTCACGTCATCTTGCAGCCAGCAGACATTTTATACAAAATAAGCATTAAATATTTTTTTAAATAATGCAATTTATAACCGCGTTCTAAAATTGAAAAAAATTCAAACGGTTATTCTCGTAATAACGAGCGTAAGGCTAGCCATACACGGTGAGACATCTGCCGCTGAAGTAAATAGTTAATTGCGCTGCTGTAATTCGCAGCTGCCCAGCCGTTAAAGCTAAATGTCAAACCTATAATCAATTCATTGCGAAGAACAAACGACAAGGTCGGACCGTTTAATCCTGATTAAATTTAAACGGATATGAGTAATGACTGACTATTTACTTTAGTTGTATCATCTTGCTACAGATACCGATATTGACAATGGCTAGCTGCATTACTCATGCGTAAACTTACAAAGTTATAGACATTTCTGACGTCTGCGTCACGCTTTTATCCACATCCCTTGCTCATATAACTAATAAAACTGATAAGTAAGAAGTAAGTTACCCAAAAAGTAGATTAGACATACTTTTGCTCTTATTCTCTTAATCATAAAAAGTCGAAACAAAACAAAGCGTGCTGTAATAAAAACAGCTCAACCACTTTCATACTCCACTGAGTTAAAACAAATTAAAAAGAAATTAACCGCTGGCACGTGGCTTTTTTTAAGGCAAAGGCGCGACGCGTTATCAGCCATATGCCACCAACGCGTGCCCTATGCACACCTCCCTTTAGTTCAACCGACCGTGGCCGCTCGTGCTGGCTGGCGATAAACCAACCTTTTTACTTTTTAACCATCACTGCATCGTTCCTTCTAAGGAGCTCGCGGCTAAATAATATTAGCCGCACGGGTTGATTTTCGAGGTTAAGTAACACTGGCCGAGGTCTGTCTGTAGATGGGTGACCATTTTAACATTGTGGACTTTTGCTAGTCGTTACGGATTGTCAGAAGTCAGAAAATCTAATTCCGTGTTACCCAGGTACTGAGTTTTGGAGGTCAGTTAGGCACGCTCCACGAAAAATACTGTTACCTATTCAGCTGAATCGGGTTTGACTGGAAGCTGACCACAATATACATAGTTGAAAAGAGGCTTAGAGACAGAAAAAAACTTTTTAAATTCTGCTGAACTGTATACTATACAGTCAATTCTTGGAGAAAAACAACGCTGGCGTGAATTTTAATGCAATCGTATGCATTAGAAATATTAAATAGGCGTTTTGCGCGTCAATGGAACATTCATATGCTAAAATAATCTAAAAGTAGGATGTTTCAATGGATTTTCTATTGATTTGCATCGTAAAGGTGAACAGCATTGTTGTATGATACTAAATATTGTGAATTTTCTTAACTAACAAAAGGACTGATTTGTCTATACTCGAATATTTTTTTTAAATATAGCGGTTCGACATACCTACTCTCTATGTTTGTGAAAGAACGCTGTCAAAAACTCTTTCATTTCTTTGAAGCAAGTCATTGATGATTAAAGAATTGGCCCTCCACCATTGATATAACATAATACGTATTTGTCGAACAAATATGATTACGCATAAAAAAATACCCATAATTTTATTAAGTATTAGTTGACCCGCACAATTTCGTCTGCGTCAGAATATTCATTACTGCTCCGCTCCTATTGGTGTTAGCGTGATGATATAGATGCCTTCCTCGATAAATAGGCTATCCAACACTGAAAATTTTTTTCAAATCGGACCAGTGTTTCTTGAGATTAGCACGTTCGAGTAAACAAACAAACAAACTCTTCTGCTTTATAGATTAGTATAGATATTAAGTATGATAAAAAATGTATTATTGTAAAATGTGCACTGGATATGGATCCACACATTTTCACATACATAGAGATCATAATAGAGGATGGCCTCTATTATGATCTCTCTATCACTCAAAGGTCTTCTGGGCCTTTGTACAAGAACGTTTTTAATCACTGTAAATTAATATAGTTGTTATTGTGTACAATAGAGAATTAAGAATAAGTTTGCTGTTTAGACTATCTATATTAGTAAAACATAAAAAAAAAACTTGAAAATATAAATCATACCTACTTAAGTAGGCACAAAATAACAATTTAATTATAAATTTCGTATTTCATGATGACTAAATTTAGTCTCATCCTGTCACCATATCCACCATACACATACTAGTATAACTTTCGTTATACAATTCGATACTTTCACTAGGTAAGTCGTTTTTTTTGCATTTGGGAGCGGAAGTCCCATACTTCACTATACTACTGTATCAAGTTATAGCAGATGTCTTTGAACCAGTAAGTAACCGTTTGGGGAACCCCTCAGTAGGGACCGATCCACTAATCTAATACAGGATGTTCGAAATTAAAATATATTTTTATTTTATCATGTCTGGTAAATGTTAAGGCAACGTTACGTTAAGATTACGTTGGTAAGGGAACGTTTTCAAGGTTTATTTTAAGAATAATGATGTAGCAATCCTAACTGAAATTATAAATGAGAAAGTGAGTTTGTTTGTGACGCTTTCAAGGAATTTATTGTTTGGTAAAAATAGATAACATCCTGGCGACAGTTATAGGCTTTTAACGCTAATAAAGCCGCAGGCAACAGCTAGTTAATTTTATGATAAATGAAATGGCTTGATCTAAAAAATAAAGTTAAAAAAACATTGCGTCATCGCCAGTCCTATTTAAAACGTTACCAAAATTATGTTAATTAATTAATGACAAGTAACATTGCAAAATTCGTTCACCATTCCTGAGCATTGCACAACCAGCAAACAATGGCAACAATCATACGCTGAAAATGAATTATAAATTATAATGTCACACACCTGTGAAATGACGATTAGTTATAGTTAACAAATACCACAGCGATATATCACGAAATCTTATACTATTCTTTTACATGCGAAAATAGGGATGGAATGGATGGATGTAGATAGACTCAATCACGCTAGAAGGGATCTGGATGAAATTTGTCACAGAGTTAGATTATAGTCTAGAAAAGCTCAAAGCTTACTTTTTACCCCGGGGGGGTATTTTCCCTTGGGATAGTTTCTGATATTCACGTGGGCTAAGCCGCTGACAGAAGCTAGTCTTAACATAGTACAAAACGAAGTCGCTTTTTTAATTTGTCCTCTTATACATATCTTTTAAACTATGCAACTTATTTTAATGCGGTTTTCATCAATAGACAGAGTGATTCAAGAGGAGGTTTTATGTGTATAATTCATCCCGAAATTCCTACGGGAACAGTAAAAATGGGATATGCGCGTACGAAGTCGCGGGCGCTAGTAAATTATAAATAGTTAACAATATCACAACTATATCACGTAACAGATAATAACAGGCGACTTGTTACGCATTTCAAATTGGACCGATTTACATTTAATCTGTCTGCTAATGGGCATGTTGTCCATGTTGTTTTTATCTTTCGCTTCAAATCTAATAGTAAATTAATTACAAACAGATCTTGTCGTAAGATGAACATTTCACCATTTAGTTCTGTCAGTGTTGTTCGATTTGTTTGCGTCCTTGTGACATCGAGTTCCTGATACCTGCCGTTGTCGTACAGTTAACCGAGGCCACTGATAAAGTTAGGTTATATTCTTTGACTACCGACTTTGCTTTTACTTTTCAGGTCGAGAGCTTTTTTGATATAACGTGTGTTTATATCAAAAATCCTCGTATTATAACATTGTGTTTAGTGTGACGATATTGTCACATAAAATTGCATAAATTTTATGACCATTAGTTTAATAGATCAATCTCTTTTGGCTTAGCTAAAGCACGACCTACAGAGAGTCAGTCTTCGCCATGCAGATATTTTATTAAAGAATCCAGTACGTTAATTAAATTGCCAGTATTATTAGTACCTGAAAACTCTAACAGTTGAAACTCCTGACCCGATTTCTAATTAAATCCTCCACGCTCTATAAAACGACTCACTTTAATGTCAATTAAGTAACAAAGTCTATCGATCGCCATTATCGCCAAGTTATCGGATTCTAATTCCCCAACACGACAGGTTTCTCAATTATGTCACCAAGCTGATGAAGCCTGTTAATTGACCCTGAAATCATTTAAGCAAGTATTTGTGAGTCATACTTATCAAAAGGAAGTACACGAATTAATTTAACTGACGATTAAACTCAAGTAAATTTATTTACTCAAGTGTAAATTAAAACTTTATTGCTCTTGGTTTTGGTTTACGCTTTTCTTAAGTAAAGCCGTTAAGTACAAATCATTTAGTAAAACTAATTCATTTATTGATTTACTGTTCGCGTTATGGTTATGTCGTATATTAATTTAAAACTGAATCTTGTCCATACGCATTATGTAATCAAATTAGCCCGTTATGGCCCACTGCTGGGCAAAACTAGACTCTTCCTTTTCCACTATTTTATTGCTTTATTTTTTACTGTTTTAATTTATAGCTTATACTGTAATAGTTTGAAATCAAAAGTTATTTAGAGCAGAATATGAAGCACCATGTATTTCAAGCGGTGTGCATCGTTTCCCGGGGCGGTACGGGCGTCATCGCGACCCTTGCGCACACGCATAAAAAGAGCCAACACCTGGCCGTAACCATAGAGATCAAATCACTACATCGACAACACATATTATTATCTCACACACTGCTAGTATAGACTTTAAACACCTCAAATAAGGTTCATTTTTCGTGATTCTAGTGCTTTTATAGGATGAAGCTCATGCATTATCGATTATACGTGTGAATTATAACGGTTTTCTTTTGTTGATATTTTGACAGGTGAGCGTCACAAAAACGCCTATCGATCTAGTTTTTCGTATCGCACTTAATACATATTGCATAATAGTAGCATTTTTCATTTCATGTCGTTTTTATGTCAATGCACTTAATTGCGTTTATAGTCGTCTATCGTGTTTCTAATCGAGACGCATTGTTTTTGTTCAATAGCTGCAATTAACAGGCCATATTGCATCGCAGAAAAAAAAATGGAAATTGCGTCAACCGAATCACGTTCACTGTGACCAATTGTAGAATTCCAAATTTCAAATTCCGTTATTGGAGCAAAAAACTGCCAGTCAAAAGAATTCCCGTTCGATTTTTAAATTGGGAGCGCAGGATAGGTCTGGGACGAGTATGCGCGTGCGCGTGCCATACTGCGCGCCAGTGCGTGGCGTATGGGAGCAGATGACACGCGACCGTTACACCAGGTGCACGTGCCAGCATATTTTTCACATCGGAATTTATGAGCTGTACACATAAAGAGTGGGTGCGAAAGATAAGAGATGGGAAACGAACTCGTTAGGGAACTAAATGAATGTACCGTATTATACAATTAACTTGACTTTTTCTTCATTTTCCAAGCAATTTGCATCGGAGATTTGCATCATAAAATCAAAAGCACGAGTGAAATCGTTAAGATCTCCGCACATAGAAACAAGGTTGCGATACAGATACGTACTCTGCAGTTCTACACAGATCATTTGTTCAAATTGAATAGCCAAGTGTTCGGAATTCTGATGTTTTACATTCACCACCAAGTTAAAAGGTATGACCTATCCTTGACTTCAATTTGTAGAAAGGAACTATTAGGTAGGTATGTTATGTATTTCCTTGCTAGCGTAGCAGATGATTTGATGCAGCCCGCATTCAGTTATCGCGACTTATTTAAGAAAGCAATAAAAAACCTTCACGTATTAAACCTTAGCTTATAATATCTTCTTTACTTTAGGCAACAACTGAGTACCTATTCTTCTTTGAGCTAATCATTATAAAAGCTTAATTAGCAATCGCTTGTATGATAATAATTAAAAAATAATTATAAATTGAGATTAATTCATTGAAAAGATTAAATCTATCTACAGTAATAACAAGAGTTCAGGAATCAGAGCAAAGCCTGTTAAATCCTATGCTATATACATATATCTTATACATAATACCTAACATATCGTTAAACGGGAGTGATTATGATTTTACGATATTTTATTGATTCGTAAAACGTCGTTGCGTGTAATGGAGCGCAGTCAATACGATGCGGCATACTCAGTCATGCTTTCTCCTATCTGTGACCATTTCCACTTATAAATATTATATCAGTCTATTACGAAAAAAACAAGACAGTGATTCCTCATTTTTTGTGATGTTCTATGTTTATTGTTTTTTAGTTAGACCTCCCATTGTGCAACGGTTTTGACTAAGTCTCGTTCCGTTTTTCACGAAGAACAGTTAGGTATGTCAATTTTGCAGCGCATCGGTTGCATAGAAAGTCGGTGAAGTTGAATATTTTATTGACATTTCTTGTGAAACAAAGCCATAGTAATTGCGGTATGGAAAATGATGAATTGCGGCAGTTATTGATGAGCAGATCCAATGCCAATGGTAGAAAGTTTTGTGCTCAATTTTGGACAAGATTTCGTGATTTTTGTGTCTCTTATAAGCAATTAGATTAGATTATCGTATAAAGGTACGTTTCTATAATAAATCACTATTAACATACCTCATCATTAGACTCACCAGCAGCTGTTAACAACACTAACAATATGTAAAAATAATTAGCTGAAAACTATATAGTCTAATACAACATTTTTACAAACCGTTAGCAACACATACGCCAAGTTGTACAAAATTATAGTGACCTTAATTTAATATGTAGTAGAAATAAATTATTATAGGTGATAAATGTGTACATACCTTCATATAAATAAAGACAGAACAGTGTGGTAAAGACACGTACCACACTGTTCTGTGACAATAACAGTTGCCGAAGTCATTTGGGAAAATCCTCTAAAAATCTCAAAAAACCTTTAACACTAAATTAAAATAATTCAAAGTCAACACCCATTGGAGGAGTCAGCCATTGTTAGCATTGAAGCGTGTCAGTTAGAAATGTAGGAAGCTGTCAGACTATCGCGCGTCGTGAAGGTTCGTGATAACTTCAAGGTTCCCAATAATGTCACTATTTAGGTCGATTGATAAAACTGTGTGAGAAAATGTATTTTGTTTGGTGATTCGAATTTGATGACGTATTTTTATTTTGGTACGAGAATGACGTAATATTTTGTAACTAGACTGTATTTTCCCACATCTGGGAAAAGGCTTTCCTACTCTCCCTTCACTATTTTGGCTATTTGTGATCTTATTTATTTTTGAACACCTGTATACGACTTTCCGCAAATCCTTCGGCAAGAAATCTTTTATGTTGACTCTACTTAGATTGGTGGTCACATTACGATTTTATCTCCTATCGGTACCTATTTATTTACCTCGGTATATGAATCTCTCCACCAGCATCGCTGTCGACCGCCAGAGACAGATTCATTGGGAAACCAACATACTACAGTTTAGACCACAGTAACACATACCTACATACTTATAAATACGTACTTACATTAATTTATAAGCACATTGCGTTTTCTTACAATGTAGGGGTCTAAAAAACAATAATATCGTTAGCAGTCGTTATCCCGCATTTCTAAAAGACCCACAGAATATTAATGTGAATGGGACGCTTTATTCGAAACATAGAATTCTAGACAAAACAAATGAGAATCACGAGTTTTTTTTTTAATTTTTGTAGTTCTGTATTCTGTGTTCTGTGATATTTTTTTTTTTTTTTTTTTTTTTACTATTGATAGGCACGCGTTTGACCACTATCTCACCTGATGGTAAGCGAGGATGTGGTCGAAGATGGAGCACGCTTGCCTAGAAATAACCTATTCACTCTTGATTTAAAGACTCCCAGGTTGTAGCTATCAGGAAACACAGACTCCGGCAGGGAATTCCACTCCTTAGCTGTTCGCACTATGAATTTGTTCCCAAAACGTTTTGTGCGTATGGGTGGGATGTCCACCATGTACCGGTGGCGCATCGCCGTTCTATATTCTGGATTAGCTTACATCAGCGGCTTTTTCCTCGTGAATTTCTACCTGTGTTTTTATTTTCATCTAAACCGGCTTTACCATTATATCCTTCTATCGTATTTATAATATCAGCAGAAAGTAGAGTGGATAGAACCTGGATGTTTGTGCATTTAATCAATACAAGGAATTTAGCTGTTTGGACTGACAAACAAACTTTTTTTTTTTTTTTATGAATGGGCTAGCTCTTGACCACAATCACGCCTGATGGAAAGCGATAGATGAGGTCTATGATGGAGTGAGCGTGCTCAGAAGATGCCTGTTCACTCTTGTTTTGAAGGCAGACGGGTTATATGTGGACGGGAACACAGATGCTGGCAGAGAGTTCCACACTTTAGCTGCAATCAATAGTCGATGAGCATTCAAAGAATCTATAGATTGTTCTTTATTTTTTTTATTTTACAATATGTCAAGTCCTATGATTGCTTAGGGCATTTAGCCTAAATGATCTTAGTATGACTGTGACGAAATAGTCCCCATTGCGCACTTCAAATAGGTGTTAATGGACAGTCGTTAGCGACTTAGTAAGTATTAACTGTTATAATTAGTTGCAGAACGAGATAATTTCGCCATAGATCTTCGCAATAGGGATTAGAGTTCGTATGCTAATTGTAAAACCAAGATTGCACATTATGCTAAAAGTTCCATAGTTAATGAACGTGAACGGTTTTAACGACACAATGAAAAAACTCTCCGGACCGGCCCTGCAGTCTGATACCGATCACCTACCGACCGAAATCGTTCGATAATTCCTTACGATTTGAAAATACTGATATTCCGTAGTCTCTAAAAGCCAGGGAATGTCAAATTACTGAACTTAGTCGTAAACTTTTGCGAACCTTGCGTCGAATTTTGCAGGCTGCTAAATGTATCAATATTTATAGGTATTGGGTAGACATTTTTTCAGTCGAAAACATAAAAAATAAAATTTCGTCTGAAAACATTACCGTAGGGACGTACCCTCCGGTAATGTTTTCGGACGAAATTTTATTTTTAACCGACTTCAAAAAAAGGAGGAGGTTTTCAATTCAATTGTATTTGTTATGATATATGTATAGAGAAATAGTAATAAGTTCTACGTCACCAAGGATAATTCAAGGTGGATTATTCTTAACACTGGCCGGAACTTACTAAGTATCGAAGTATCGACTACAGGTAGATGGAATATTATGTTAAGCTATAACTAAATACCTCGTTTAATAAACGTAGTATTACCCGCTCAAATAACATAGGTACTTATCTACGGTATTGCCAAGCTGCGCAAATATATGACTCAATCAAAGGAAAACTATACTTTACTTATAAATGCTATTAAAAACATAACTTGTAAAAAAAAACAAGTCTCGCAACTCAGTTCTTCTACCGTAAAAGTTGTGAAATCCATTGAAAACCAATTCGGTTAATTTATTCAGTCCCTACTTAAGGGTCCTTCTGTCTTAAGTTATTACGTAATTAGCTAACCTAAAAACATCCAGACGCGCTGCATCTTACCATCCCTTCCTTGTTTCTATTCCACCAATTCGCACTAAGTGTTTCCAAACGTCTTTTATAATACGCACAGCAAAGGAGTGGAACTCTCTGCCTGCGTCTGTGTTTCCAAACGCTTACAACCGTAATCTCTTCAAAGTTAGAGTGAACAAGCTCCTTCTGGGTAAGCTCGTTCCATCGTAGACTTTGTCTCTGTCATCTCTTACCTAGACTAGAGTCAAGATCAAACCATATCAATATTAAAAATCTTTTATGTTTTAAATAAATAAATTGACTTGGCAATCGCACTAAACAAACTAATTTAATAGGTTTAATATGTATTACTTGTGAGATACATTTTGTTTTCATGCGATGGCCAAGTCAATCTATTTATTTAAAAATGGTCTGAACTGCTTCGAGATAAGGATGAATACGGCCGTGCCGCTTTTTCACCCGACTTTGCGTTGGCACTGCCGTGCCCCCAGATAAACTAAGTACTAAGTTAACTAGTAACTACCTTGTGTAATACTAGAACTTTTAGCCCTTACAATAAACATGCAATCGACGCTTCCAATATAACACTCGTAAATTAATTTAAACGTATCGTAGGATTTCCTGAATGGTAACAAGAAGATTGCGTACCAGTATTTTAGATAGTGCGTCTGCCTAATTACCTATCTAACTTCCAATACCCAGTACGTAACTTAACTATATACACAGGTATCTAATAAGGCAGGTACCTAGCTACCCTTTGGCAAGACTGCTGTCATAATTATAGTTACTGTCTTCTGAATATCGTTTACTAGTTGACCCGCGCTCGTCTGCTCCGCTGCTATTGGTCTTAGCGATGATAGCCTATAGCCTACCTCGATAAATTAAACAAACAAACTCTTCAGCTTTATATATTAGTATAGATTTAGACGACTGCAAAATATCCACAAATGACAGCTGGTACCAACGACTTAAACGTGCTTTTTCATCAAGGATTATAAATATGGTCTCGATATGTAATAGTCACCCATCCATAGACCTCAGTAGGAGCTGTTTAACTTCAAAATCGAACCGTGCGGCTGTGATTTAGCCACGAGCTCCTCTTGCCGAACACTCCTTTATGAAAGACATTAATCTTGAATTCCTTTGACAATTCAAGTTTAATATCAATCTGTAAACAAAATTATCGATCGACTAACACCGTACGTAACTATATACTTAGTTATATATGTATATATATTAGTAGTAGTATTATAGTACATAATTATGATTCAGATAGCCCGTTGAGTCATTGAGTCGGACGAACGACCGCAAACCGTGGCATACTTTGGTTCTTTGCCTACATGAGATGTTAGTAAAATGTGCATTGTTTTATAAAACTAATGTAAATGTAAATGTGCATTGTTTTATAAGTAAGTATAATATTCATATAAATATGAATATTATACTTACTTACCGCAAATAATAAATGTGTTTGTTTAGTTAAGCGAAGCGAGACATTCTTCAACATACCACTAGTCTGCTACCACAATTTTATGGAATGTAAGACTGTGCTGTAATGGGTTGTGGAGGTCTGGTAGGCAGCCGCTCCTCGTAAAATACTGGTATTCAGCGAAATCCGGCTTGACTGGCAGCCGACCCCAATATAGTTGGGTAAAGGCTAGGCAGATGATGATAAGAACTTAAAATGTGGTTTGCAAACACAGGATAACTATAGTACCTGGGTAGGTATAAACCTGAATTAAAAAACAAAAAGGTTCGACTTATTTTTATGAGAACAGAAATCTCGCAATCTTAGCAGCATGCTGTTATGAATTTTGTGTTCAAAGCGTCATTGGACCGTATACAAACTTAACGGGCTCCAGAGCAAGTCAATAGCGAGTGTTATTATTTGTATGCGTACGAACTGAAGGGGAGAAATCACTGCTAACGTGTGAGCGCCCTTGCATTCTGTGCACAATAGCCTCAGCAACGGTTTTTAACATCTGCCGACCGGCCCTGGCGAACTGGAGACTCTCGTGATATGCCACCATTATTATTATTTCCAAAGCACGCGTCATACCGCCTTGGACTACGTATTACTACTTTTTTCTTCAACTATTGTAAGCAATCAACACAATAGGCGTACCAAATTCCCATGACTATCAAACAAAAACAAAACAAACTTTACATACGAGATAATTTGGCCTCGAAGCCGGCGGCGTCACGCACCGCGCGCTTCGTCCCGGGCACGCACTCTGATGATACTCCTCGTAATGGACCAACACATTACGTCACTAACACCTATCATTAAACCCACCACCTTAGACACGCTGTTCCCACGACTCATTGATTTTTTTCTTTTTCAGAATGTCCAATTTTCAACGAACGCGCAGCAAGGTATGGTGGGGTGATTCACCGCCGAACGTAGGAAGTCCGGTGGCTCAGCCCAACTGGAACCGAAACAATCGCGCGCGAGACGATCCCGAGTGGGAGCCCCAGCTACCTCACTGGATAGCCAATCAGCCCGACGAGCCGCAGAACAATAGCGCCGATGACATCGCGCAACCCGTACAGATGAACCAATGGCCTCTGCGTCACGGTAGCCCCGGCAGTCACAAGAGCCAAGATTCCGGTTTCTCAGATTCAGACAGCTCTCCGCCTCCCTCACAGTATTATCAGTCTCCGGAGAGTACAGACAACAACAAGTCGACAAGTAGCAGCGATTCGAACAACAATCAAGATATTACTGTGAAACAAGCCGCGGGTTTTAAAAACAACACGCAAAGCAATGTTACTAACAATGCGACGTTGCCTGATAACGTCAGTGTGGGCATGCCGACGCCGAAGCCTCGACTCCGGAGTAGTAGTGTCATACAGACCCCTTACGACTTACAGAAGTATTGCGAAATACATACAGACGAGGCACACATGAACCTGTTAAAAGATAAAGACACTGAAGAAAATGCAAATAAAATTGAACAGAAATATCCAACGCCGAAAAATATTAATAACGACAAAGCAAATAAAGAAAACTCGAAAAATATTTTTAATAATAATGTAAACAGTAAACCTAAGGCCAAAATCGAAAACAAAATAGACATAAAGGTCACACCTCCGAGTACCGTAAGTAACAAAGAAAATAACGTAATAAACAAAAGTGCAATACAAAAAGATACCAAAGATGTACCTGTTAAAAACATTAATGTTATAAGTCCCTCGAAAAAATATCCAGCGAAGAAGTCGTTCATATCTAGTACCGACAGCGATAGCTCCAAAGTCATTAAAGTAGCTAAAGTAAAGGATTTGGAAACTAGTAAGAATAAATCAGATGAGAGTTTAGAATATTTGAAGTTAGAGGATGACAACCAAATAGCAGTAAACAATCAGCCGAGAGTGCGTACGCCGATATCTAACATATCGTACGTACCCACTGAAAGGACGTCTGTGGCAAAAGTAGACAGAAAAGCAGAGTACACGCGAAGTTTGTCAAATGAGGATGCTGTTCCTATAACCACAACTCCAAAATTCCAAAGAAATAGGTTAAACAAATCCCTCAACTTCGAAGCGCAGAGGTTAGACCAACAAATCCTAGATATTCAGGACGGCTACCATTCGCTAGGATACATTGATGAGGAAGCTTTGCCAAACAATGACATGTCCTACGAAAGCGAACAAATGCATAAACCCGTCAAAGCCATCCTTGGTAAGAACATAATGGACAGTCTTCATTTAAAACCAACCAAAAAACCAGGACCCAAAGCTAAACAGCGGATGGCCACAAAAGGAGACAGAACGAAGGACATATTTAGAATATTTCCAAAGAAGGAGAAGCCTGGAGTTGTAGATAATCTCGCTGGTGGTCATGTGGCTGGTAGTCGAGTTCCTTCTCTCGGTCTACCTCGCGCTAAAGAGCAGGATTCATGGGTCCTCGTAGCACATCCTGAAGAAATGCTGATACCACATTACAACGAAAGGCTTGTTGGGACAGAGGCCGAGTTAAACATGAATTCCAAAGACAAACCTGAAGAAGACTACCTCAAGAATGGGCGAGTCACTCCTCCTCCTCAATTCCAAGACAAACAGAAGACTCCTTACGAAACAGATTCTAATACGAAAAATCTAACACATGATTCAAAAAGGGAGAAATTAAAAGGGGAGATGGACTTTGTGGATGTCCAACTAAACCCAGCATGCACGTCGACACCAAAGATGCTGGCTCCTCATGAGTTCTTGGACATACCAAGAAGTGAAAGGAAAAGTATTCGGAGGGGAAATCTGTTCGAAAACTTTAACACTGGGTAAGTGTCTTGACTTGTTAAATGCTCTTCTTCGGGTCTGAAAAGGCCACTTTAGTATAATCAGAAAGCAGAGGAGCTCGTGGCTAAATAATAACAGCCACACGGGTCGATCTTTGAGGTTAAGCAATGCTTGCCAAGGTTGGTCTGTGGATGGGTGACCATCTTAACATAACGAGTTTCCTCCGTGCCTTGGAAAGCAATCCGTTGGTCCCGGCTGTCATTTGTAGATCTTTGGCAGTCGTTACGGGTTGTCAGAAGCCAGTAAATCTGACTCCAGTCTTGCCAAGAAGTACCGTGTTACCCATTAATGGGTTTTGAATGTTTGGTAGGCAGCCGCTCCGCGTAAAACACTGGTATTCAGCTGAATCTGGTTTGACTGGAAGCCGACCCCAATATAGTTGGGAAAAGGCTAGGCAGATGATGAGTATAATCAGAAAGCACATCAAGCTACCCGAACTTGTCAAATTTTCTTTTTGTAATTGATTGTTGTATAAGATCCTAATATTCTACTAAAGTGGCCTGTTTAGACTCCCTGTACATCCTTCCAACCAATATAAATCAAATAGAATGTTGTTCCATTAATGTAGAACCACTATAATACCCATTTCTGCCATTAAAAATATATTTGGAACGATTTCATGAACTCCGAATAAAACGATTATTTTTAAGCACACTTTGTACTTACAATAATTGGATTCATTAAACAGAAACATTACATTAAATATCCATTTTCAACTAATTTTAAAAGGTCACCCACTTGAATTCTTTGTCGCTAAGTTACTGACATCCTCATTGCGTAATACCCTTTCTAAGTGAAACCCTTTATTGGTTTTTGTTGCGATGGAAGCAATAAAAGACCTATTAAATACCTAAAAGGAACCAATGAATTGTATGACTGAAAAACAATTGCAAACGCTGATTTATCATTATTTTATGGTTACGAGGTCTTTCGTCTTCATTATGTACATCATATAAATTACAGAAGCTATTGATGATGAAAACATAACATCGAGTGATATAATGCTTCATTTAAAATCTAACGCAGCCTTATCGCTAAAGCCAAGAATCTTATATTTATTTCGTTTTTGATGCCAAATAAAAGAAGTACCTATTGGACTATGATGTGAAGGGAACAACTGTTATAAATTTACAGAGGTCTTTAAGCTATCGAGGTGCTTATCTATTCTCATCCTTCTCTATAACATTCTTATTAACATTTTCAACAAAACATACTAACACATTCTTCAACAATTCTTCAACAGCGAATCCCATTCCAGAGTGGTACTTAACAACCAAAACGAGATCCTATACCGAGAGCGTTCCATAGACCAGACAAGCCTAGAACGGCTTTGCGAAAGGAAGCCAGAACCCGTCCAGTACTGGTTGTGTGACCTGGTCGGCTCTTGTGAGAACGAGTGTATGACCACCCTGCAGAGCAAGCCCCTGGGTGCTGAGATGAAGGCACTGGTGTCTGCTAGCTCAGCAACGATTACTGGGAATATAAAGAAAGTGCAGACTCATGGACAGATCATTGTGCACCAGTACAGTGATGTTTTGAGGTAAGGATCTCCCTGACCTGCGTAACATTGGAATATAGACCTTATTGACTATTATAGAATGTATTAGCCTAACGCGTGTTGTAAATATTCATAAAATCAATATTATAATAAAAGTCTATGAGATAACGACCTCGGAATGATTGTACGGTTTACCGGCCACTTCATATAAGCCATCCAACACAGGGTTAAAAACAGAAAGTCTTATAGTGGTCAGAAGGATCCGTCATACCGTGAATAGTGAATTCTCGAAAAAGAAAGATAACACAATTAATAGAACACACTATCAATTCTTAACATCTAATCAATATACCGATAATAATCGACAGTAGTTTCCAGCCGCAACTTTCACTATAAAGAAAAAAATCAATAAGTAATAATTTTCATTTAATTGCTCTACATCCACCAACAACGGAAACACGTAGTTTTCACAATTAGCATAAATCTATTCGTGATTCAGTTATGCAAAATACTTTCGTTTTACAGGCAAATCGAAAACAGGAAGTCTAGTGAGGAACAGATCTGCTTACTAGTGGCCAATATCAACGAATTCGTGCTCGCTCACAGCATAACTTTAAACACTAAACCTCCAGGAGAAACCCCAGAACGTTGGGACAAGATTAAGAAGTCCCTTCAACTATATCTACAGAAGCTGATAGATGTAGGAGAAGATGTGAAGGTGGAATTGAACGAGAGCAACCCAGAGTGGAGCCTGGTGTTGAAACATTTGGACACGTTGATCGAGATTTTCTTAGAGACGACCAAGGCTGTGCTTGTTCAGCAGATGAAGGTATGTAATAAAGCCTAATTAGTAGATTTACCTAAATACTGTCGTAATACGACCCGTTGTTAATGACAAACTAATCAGTAATTATACAAGAAACACGGTTATTTTTTTTTTTTACTATTGATAGGCACGCGTTTGACCACTATCTTACCTGATGGTAAGCGAGGATGTGGTCGAAGATGGAGCACGTTTGCCTAGAAATAACCTATTCACTCTTGATTTAAAGACTCCCACCCAGGTTGTAGCTATGAGGAAACACAGACTCCGGCAGGGAGTTCCACTCCTTAGCTGTACGCACTATGAATGTGTTCCCAAAACGTTTTGTGCATATGGGTGGGATTTCCACCATGTACCAGTGGCGCATCGCCGTTCGTCTTGTGGTACCTATGTTGTTTCGCGCACACGACTGCTCTCGAAGATAGCCGACCTCGTGGGGAATTCGCGACGATTTCAGGGTCAAAACGTGGTGTCAGAAAAACGCGTGGTCCTTAGGTACTATTTCAGTCAATGGACTGAATATAGGTACTTCTAAAGTTTATTTGAAAATCTAGTTATTAGGGTTAAGTTTTGTTACCTTACGTATAACCCGGTATTTCCGTACTTTATTTATGAAAAACATCAATGTCCAATATTCACAGCACCTTCCAAATATCGAATTAACAAAGCATGTGTACTTAATATTTTACTAAACAAACCAATTTCATTTCCCACAGACTCTCGTATCAATTATCGAAGAAGCGCCGTCGGACATGATTCTCAAGAGCACTCTAACATCAATAGGCCATCTAGCCATGTTGAGCGACAACACGGAAAGTTCCTTACACGAGAAATGTACTAAGATCATGAAGAATATTACTGAGCTACCGTTCGTGGATTGCGCGGTGCCTAGAGCCTTGTTGACGGCGATTATTGAGTCGAATAAGAGCTCTATAAAGGCCCTGTCTCTGCGTGCTCTTGCAACGGTCTGCGTGAATGGGGATGCTGTAAAGCAGTTTGAAGAGGTATGTAGATACATTTTTTTATTGTTGTGTAGCTTTTTCCTGTAGCTCGTGTTAAAGTAAGCAGCCTTTAACCGTCTCCAGCCAGGGACCGTTTCCATCTATATCTGTGCCAAAATCGTCATAATCTGTTCGGCGATTTAGGCGTGAAAGCGTAACATACAAACAAACAAACTCACACTGTATAATATTAGTTATGATAGGCTCGCGTTTGACCGCTATCTCACCTGATGATAAGCGACGACCATGGAACAGACTACCCTAGAAGTCACTTAATACACTCTTAGCTTAAAGAATTCCAAATTATAGCTAATTAGGTACACGACATGAAAAGCCTCAAATGGCTTCAGTAACTGTAGTAATCTTATCCAGTTTAATCTACTTGAAAGAATCTTGATAATAATTCAGCATTTTTTAGATAACACCTGAGATCATCTAACATTGGGTGCCAGTATCAAAGATGTGTTCAGAATTGCAGTCGCTAAATAATTTGGTAGACTACACACTTATAGGGAACGTGCTGGAACGTGGTAGCAGAAATGTCATTGTCAAGTATATTTAACTTAGAAGTTTCCAATTTGCAACGCTAGATGGCAGTCTACCTCTTGCACGTTGCCCTAAACGGAGCGTGCAGGAACTGCACTGCACTAGCGACAATGTCAAGTATTGTATTCCTTGCGTTAAAGTTTCGAATATACAACACCAGATGGCAGCATGTTCCCTATAGATTTTTACTGAGATTCTTACGCCCAGTTTACAATACGAAAATTTAGAAAAGAAACTTATTGTGGAAAATTGTTAAACGCACGTTTAACTTGCTGTTATTGGTTGAATCAGTTTTCGACAGCCAATCGCATGCCTTGACTTGCGTTAAAAGAACTCCTTTATCATTCATCGTGCCCATGATTTTTACTTTTTTCGTCTCTCCAGGGAGGTGGTATCGAGATCATATCAGACATTCTGTCAGACCGGGCGAACCCAGAACCACAGATGAGGGAAGCGATCACCGTGCTCACTCAGATCACGGCGCCGTGGCTGAGAGGGCATTACGACCTCACGCAGATGCATCTGTACCTCAACACTATTGTTGATAACATTACCGGTAAGTCTACAATCAAAACCAAAAAGTTTCGAATCTCATGAAATTAAGTACCTACCTATCGCAGCGTGTAGCGCTATCTAGGTTTCATTATTGAAACCCGGGTGTCAACACTGCGAGGATCGTCCGGTGGAGCATACGGTGGAGGTCTGCCCTGCTTGGGCGGAGCACCGCCGTGTCTCGTCGAGGCGATCGGCGGCGGGGATCTCTCGCGTCCGGCCCTGGTTCAAGCCATGGTCCGGAGCGACGAGACATGGGAAGCGGTCACCTCCTTCTGCGAAGCAGTAATGCTAACAAAGGAGGAAGCCGAACGCGTGAGAGAGATGGAAACCTCACGCCCCAGCCGCCGAAACAGAAGAAGACGCCCCGGGCGTCGGGAGTCGCAGGACGATTCTCGGCCACCGTAGGCGTGGGTCTGCGGACGGCGAGCATTGGGTGGCTCGCCGTCTGATCAGAACCAGGCCCGGGTCGGCGGCGCGCTGCGATCCCAACGCGCCTCAAGGACATGTCAGCACAGAAGACGGGGCCCACTAGGGCCAGTGCCTGCTGGGGCTGCGGACTTCGTTCGAAAGAGGCACCGTACCCTGGAACGCAAAGGGCACTAGGAGAAACACGGATGGGTTTTAGTCAGTAAGAGTCTGACACTCCCTCCTGCTGTACCCAGAGCGGGAGGAGTCATTTGATGATTTCCCATCCTAAAAAAAAAAAAAAAAGTTTCATTATTGAAACAAAAGTATACAATCTGTCCAGGTGCGTAGCGACATCTATTGTTGTGAAAAAAAACCCTAGGTACTGTATAATTTTAGCTTCAATTTTATATTACAAAAAAAAAAACAATCATTCAAAACATCTATGACGAATCCAATAAGAACTTACTCTAAAAACAAATCAATTTTCCACTTCAATAACCGTACAAACACGTCAAATATAAACTAGGTATACGTAACACCCATAAAAACTTTGGTGAGGTGTGATCAATTTTTTTTTTATTTGCCTGTTTCTATGCGGCGATTGCCAGCTCATTTTCTGCAAGGGGTTAAGCTGTTAAAAGCATAACTTATAATGAATTCAGAAAATTAGGAATCTTTTCTTCTCTTGTGGCACCTAGTTAAAGAAAAAATTAAAGCATCGCATAAGGATCGAATTAATTCAACGCAACACAACACCGCAACTCATTGCCTAAAAAGCGATTCTTACAGAAATTATACTCAACAAAACCGTATTCCTTTCCCAGGTATTCTGTCTCGCACCGACTGCTGCCAACTCCTTCTCCTGTGCACCGCCTGTCTCGTCAACTTAGTGAGAGAGTTGGAGCTAGAGAAGAAGGAGGATGACGTCACCCCCGCCTCAGACATCGTTGACGTCATCACCAAGCACAGGACTGTGGAGCGACTACTGGAGGCTGTCAAACGACGGGGTCCGAACATCTCCGTGTTCTTACAAGTGAGTTGAACTTGTCATTGATAGGTTAGGCAAGTAGGATGTCACTGTGCTGCCTGTCCACCCTCTAGTTTCCCAAAAAAGCGATGCTGTCTTTTTAACACCACAAAATTAATGATAAATCAGCGGAACATTGAAAGAAAGAAAGAAAGACTACCGTCATTTTGCTGCCGCTAATGACACCGTTTTATGAAGAAAAGTAATTGGGTAGGACCTACCTGAGTAATATTCAAATACGTGCTACGTCAAATATTTGATTTGAGAAGAAAGGCTTGAAGAATTCAAAAATTCGTCGTTTAATTACCTTGGCCAGCAAAACTAAGCAAAATCTATTTTTCAATCGACTCCTTTTTCGTCAGTCAAGATCTAACCTCACTTCTCTTTCCAGGAACAAACAGCCTCGCTGCTAGCCTCCCTCTCGCGCATCCCGCGCTGCGTGCTGCTGCTGTCGTCCGTGAGCGCGGCGAGCGTGGCGCTGCTGTGCTTCGTGCGCAGCGCGCCCGCCGCGCCCGCCGCGCCCGCAGGCTGCGCGCGCGCCGCCGAGCTGCGCGCGCAGGCCCGCCTGCACTGCCATGCCGCGGAGGCTATAGCTAGGTAGTAGTAAGACTATGCCTCCTTGTGGTGACACTGACACGTGTACGGTGTATGCTGCCACCTATAGTTGCTGCACGCACGGGAACACGCACGGTGTAAAGTGTGCCAGTTAGCGCTGCAAATTCGTTGCTAGATTATTCTGTACCTACGGTCCCATATATAAAATCTTTCTGTCATAAACTAACCACATATTTCTTCATCTACAGGCTCTCGGTAATGCCAGACGTCGCGTACCAAATCGTGCAACTAGAGGGCGTTCCCCTCCTTACCAAGCTGGTAAGGCTGCAGCGAACACGCCCTCCCCTCGACACCAACCCCGACCAGACCCTCATCCACTGCCTCAAGGCTCTGAGGACCATCTACAAGCACGTGCCAGAAGCCTTTGATGATGAAAAGGATATCAATGATATGATCAGACCTCACCTCATGGAATCGCTTATGTTGTTCTCCGCTAAGAAGGAAAGTTATGTGTAGGAATCGATTTTGCTGTTCAGTCGATTATTTTTAATCGATTAGGTTTTTCGATAGTTTCGGTAAAAATTTAATAATTTTGCGAATTATAGCGATTGATAAATTGAGCAAGAATTAAAAGATGTAAATGTGACTGTCCAATGATTCCTTTATATGTATACTTAGGTAATCATTCCGATTCTTATGGCTAGAATATTCTAGGGGTATATTCCTTGGTTCAATTTAAATTAACCTGACTCGAATATAGTTCTCTTGAGACTGAATTGTAGAAAATTATTTAACTGTGACAATTATTAAATGTCTCTTAAATCAAATAAACCTTGATATATTGACTAATAAAATATTATTACACCATTTATAATGGATTTCAAATATTTTGGCAAAATAAATAAAATATGGTTTTATGCGAGATTGCCATACATTCCACTTGATATTAAGTGTTGCTGTAAATAAAATTTTAATGCTACAATAAGTACATTATTTGCTTTGTAAATAGCACCTATCTACTTAATCATTTACTATTAATTATCTTGAATAGTTTAGTCCTGAGGCCATACTATTGTGAAATTACTTTTACTAGTCTTTAATACTTATTTGTATAAACTTAATAAACTTAGCTGTAGTATCTATTCAAAGGCATTATTTTTCAAATGAATCCTGTAGTATAAAACAAAAAGAAAAACGTATTAAGGCCTCGTCCAAACCAAGGCACTACATTTCTGGTTAAGGTCTTTATCAATTCAAATCTTGCCTTGGTGAGGATAATGCCTTAAAAAAACCTAAATCTTTGGGAATAAGCCTTTTGTTTTGTATTCCGATGGATTCATTTTGTACTGTATTATTTTCACATCACTCATGACAACACTTAGTATTACCATTGATACCACCTTATTTTATTGTAAACTATTGTGCTATACCTACCTACGTAAAGTTTGTAAAGAAATTGCGATATGCGGCGCCCGCCACTGTTACTGTTTATAATAAAGTATATTATCAATTTAATTTTTGGTTTCAATTGTGTGAAGAATCGTGTTGTTGTAGATATCATACCCCACCTGTGTACCCAACCCCACACATATGATGGTCTTGAAACATAACAGTTTTGGTGTATTCCAAAGACACCATAGACAAAATCAATTTTGAGTGAGATTAAGATAAGAATATGAACATATAATTATATTACCTACTAGAAGACTATGGGAAGTCCCCATTTATATAATTATGGCAGTTATAACTTACCTCAGTAGTCAAGTTATGAGTGGCCTTTGATAGATACGAAACAAAACTGAACATAATAGGGCATAAAATCTACATGAACCAATATTTATTTGATAGATGTTGATAAAAAGTACGATCGGTGAGAAAAACTAATAAAATTTGTGGAAAAACTGAAAAATTATACCTTTTTGAAGTTATTCTTCTATCAAATCAATATGGCGGGAATAGTGAGTACGTAACGCACACCTAGTGCTGTCACTGTTTATACCAGATTTTAAAACACTGACAACATACCGTTTTTTTTGAGATTTTTAAGCAATATTTTTAACCGCGTCTTGTCTGATCTCTATGTTTTTATAAATGTAATAAAAATAATCCAGTTGAATACTCTATTGAAAGAATTACAGGACGGAAAAACAAAAAAGATAGCAAAACTAAAGTTTTACTTTTACTTCCACAGATAAAGTAATTTTGCATTCACCATTTAGTTTTCTAAAGTGAAAATGATTGGATAAGACCTATGAATGACTCATTTTATACAATCACAAATTAGTCACTCCAAGTACATGCTTCTAGCAACAATGCTACAAGCAATTCTGAATAACTATCATACCAACAAAAAAAAACGCAGATTAAAAAAAGATTGTAACTGATTTATTTATTCTCTCTCTTAAACTAAGCAAGGCGTCAACAGTACATTATTAGTACAAAAAATATAAATATCACCCATATGATTGTTTGATATTTTTAGAGTGGACTATGTCCACTGTAGTCTCGTGACATGATCGAAGGTCTAAATCATAGACACCGAGGCAAAATTTGTTCTCGGGAGCCTTAAAATAGTCCAGTCCTCTTCCAATTTTGATTATCCAGCCAGAACTTAACCTGAAATAAACAAGATAAGTATAATTATTTTTAAAAGCATAAATCAATAAATATTTTCTGGCAGAATAAAAGGTTTTTGTTACTCTATTTATTTGAAAAAAAAGTACTGATTTAGGTGCCCTTAAAGTATTACACAGGCAGCTTTTTTTATTTATACCCCCCCCCCTCGCCTTGTCAACCTTTACCCTCCTATGCTTACATAGGTATAATTTTTCTCCTGCGGTACTTCCACTTTTTTTTAAGGTTACAAAATATCAATCATGAAAAGCTATGTGGTTGTGGTGGAGCTATACATCCGAGCCCAGCAAAAAGATATGAATGTAAAGAACATTTAGATACTTACGTAATTTGCCTATCATGTAAAGTCTCAGACATTTTCACAACCAGTTTGATCTTATACTTTTCCAAGTCATTACTCAAACTTGTAAACCACTCCCGCTGATCACCTTCAGTTCGGCCATCTTTGGACGTGATCAACTCTATCAGCTGGAGATTAGTACAAGATCGTACTAAGAGTTCACATAGCCTAAGGAAATTTTGACACTGAAAATTAAGGAGACAGAAATATTAAATGAGTAGTATCTTAAATAACAAAGTTAACAATGCAATATAAAAATGTTTGTGGTTTTTTTCAGATTAGTGTCAGTAACAAGATTCAGTATATTATACTACAGCATAGTTAAGTTGTATCTTGCACCTTAACTGTGATTACACTAAGTGGGATTCATTCAACCTAAATTAAATTCCTGATTGATTGGTAATATATTTGAAAATTTGTCTGTTTGAGAATGTAACAACGTAAAATGGAATGAACACACTTGATGTCTGCAAGAATACACATATTTGACATGATGAAAGGGTTTGGATTTGCATATTATGAAAATCCCGCAATATAATTGTGTAACTTACAAATAAATAAAACAGGCATAATTTTCTACAAACCAAGTATAAATGAATTTGAATGAGAATACAGTTTTGGCTTCTAAATAAATGGCAAGAGGAAGTAGTAACAGTGCAGTTCTGACTTACTTGATGAAAGCTTCTAATATAAGGATCTTCAACCGAAACATATTGTACTTCTTCATCTAAAAACCTCCCAAACAGAGTCTTATAACTGTGTCCTGTAGAGTTATTCTCTATGTGAACTTGTTCATGAAATTGACCAGCCTCCTTTTGTTGCAAAACTAACTTTTTTATTTTCTCTGCTCTATTCATGTACTCCTCAACCTTTTTCCTAAGGTAAGCTTTGTTAGCATCATCAATTTCCCCTGTGAAAAGAATATTCTTAAAATTAACAAAGTCATAAACAAAAGCAAAAAGTTGTTAGTGTTGGTTGCTTACCTTTTATTTTGTCTACTAATATCTGTAAGCCTTCTTGGTAACATACTAGCGCCTCCGTGTACCTTTTCTTTGTATCTAATTCAACACCACGCTTTAGAATATTCACTGCCGCACTTTCTATGTTCATTTTGCGTAATTTTTATAAAATAACAATGAAAATGTTACTATATACAATGTACTCTGTGGTTGCACCGTCTGTTTTATATTTTAGTTGACTTGACTTTACCAAACTATGTTTATAAAGGCTGATACGAGTTTTGTGTTTACATGACATTTTTTTTTAATTTATGGGAATTAATAAAAAAGGAATGTAAAAAGGGGAAGTTTCAAGTGCAGAAAAAATAAAAAACATACAACGAAATAGTAATTTCAATTGAACAAAAATGAGGGAATTTAAATCCCACTAAAAAAATGCAATGTTGTCAACTAACTTGATCCATGGTTTTGATCTTCGTAAATGAACATCCATGAATGAATAAATGTTCTGGTATTCCCGAATATGTTCCATTCCACGCAGTTCTATAAAGAGAACCATAGAACTGTAAAATAAAAGTGCAACAAAAGTTAACCTAAATAAATCTTTTTTTGAGTTTTTCTTCTTTTTATTTACAATTTAAAAACAACGCAATAAACTAATTTAAATGACAAAGTCAAATCAATGCAAAACTTGTCGCTTGCAAAGAAAGTAATGGAACGTAAAAATTGACATGAAGACAGCGTTGCCAACGTGTGGGAAATTCCCGAAACTGCGGGGAATCTCAAGTTGATTGGGGATTTATTGGGGATTGGCAAGATGTGGGGAAAATGCGGGGATTTTGAATATCGGTAGTCCGGGCCAAGTCATAACACTTTTTCGGGAAAATAAATACGTGTTTTGACATTTTTGTTAAGTTATATGGTTCTCGTATTCATGATCTTCATTGCATCACATTTTTTTATTATTATCCGCATCTTTTTTCAGTAACCAATGATAACATAATTTTGTGTTTCAATGTGTGTGCTTTTGCATTTTATTAAAATAACTCCAGAAAATACATCAGCAATGCTTATTAATTTTAAAATATTAAAAGTTTTTTTTATTTCGATTTATTTTTTGCATTTTTTCCGATCTATTACTTAGAAACTGTAGTACCTACTTTTTAATGTCAAGTTTACTCCAAAAAACAAAACGCTTGTAACATAAAATGTGAAAAAAAAATTGAACAACCAGCAAAGTGCGAGTCGAACTCTTACACGAAGGGTTCTGTACTGTAAACCTTAAGTTTTATTATTTCTTATTACAATGGTAATAGAAATACACAATCTGTGAAAATTTTAACTATCTAACTATTACGGTGCTTGAGATACAGCCCGCTGACAGATGGACGGACGGGGTTTTATTAATTAGGTAAGGTCGGGTTCCGTACCCAAAGGGTAACCAATGGAGCCCTAAAAAGGAAAAATAAATTTTATTAAATCAGCTGTGTATAATTTCTTAAAAAAATTGAGGGGACTTTTTGTCCACAAATTGGGAAATTTGACTTGCATTTTCGGGGAATTTGATAAATTGGTGTTGACAACGCCGTATGAAAATCATTCAAAAATGCCATGCATGGCATGAATGAATGTTTAGTTTTGTAAATACAACATAACCTCTGAGATGTTTCTACATTACTAAATTTTTCTTTTCCTAGTTCGCCATACAATGCTAAAAAGATGATTTTTATTTAGTATCTTAATTTATACGTTACGTGGAGCAGTGTAAAGATTTTTTATATCTATCAGAGCTTTATTTTAGCAGAAAATGTCGCATCAGCTGGGACGTGTAGTGTCGGCAATTTTGCAACGATATTTTGGTGATATCGTGCAGAAAGTGGGCGATGATTTATTCAGTTTCGGCAGTAAGCCTATCGGCATGATCGTGAAGACGACCAGCCTCACTCGACAGCAGGTAAACAGCCACAAATTGATTTTAGTAATGTAAGTTATATTTTATTTATCGAATGGTTTAAAATCATACTGTCTTGTTGCACTGAGTCCGAATATGGCCTGCCGTATGTTGTCGGCCGGTGCCGTAGGGTGCCGTAAAAGAATAATACCATCCCATCACTTCCCGTGGGTGTCGTAAGAGGCGACTAAAGGACTCGCCAGAGAATGGGCAGCAGCATTATCTGAAAAACTCAACACTATAAACTGTTATCGCCAACCCGCCTGCCAAGCGTGTGGCAAACCCCACATCTTAGGGGAGGCCTTTGTCCAGTAATGGACATCGTCCGGCTGAAATGATGAGTCTGAATATCATAACAGTTGACTACATATATTATCATAGAATAGATCAGCCACCTTTTAAATCTAATCTTATTCAGCTACTTACCTTCTCAGTCTAACCACGCAACTCGCTCAACTAAATAACAATTCATTCCAGGTCATAGAAAGTCTCCGCACACTGCTCAAGTTTGACTTGGCCACGTTTGAACCATCTGCCAATGAAGTGATAGCTGATTATAAGTTAATTCCTGATAATGTGCTCCTAATCATCCGATATCCTAGGTAAAAACGATTGTTAACAGATACTATAAAATAGTCTTATTTAAACAAAATTTTAGTCTGAATAATATTTTATAGGGATTTTGTAGTCACTAAAAGATCCCTATAAAATAACATTACAAACAAACAGATTCACTTTTGCATTTATTATATTTGTTAGGACTTTATATAAAAAATTTGTTTTAATAAAAATCTAATCTATCTATATATTTCAGATATCTACTGCAGATCAAGAGTAAGTATGGCAGTGAAGCGGAGCTGTTAGTTGAAGAGTTACTCCAGCAAGCTACCTGCACGGCTACCGTGCTGCTGTTCACCATCGCCATGAAGTATAAGGATGACAAGGTTGTTATGTCTACCAAAATATAGCAGCAATGAATGGTACCTAGCATAGAGTGGATTCCTGGGAAAAATAACTATTTAATCTGTCAGTTAAATTATCCAACCACATGATATTTTTGCTCTAAAAAACATAAAAAATTGATAAAGATGAGTCACATCAAAATTCAGGAGTTAGCTGGTAACGTCACTTCTAGTTAACGGAGTGCACTTTTAGACGTGACGCCATATGAAATTCAAATGCACTGTATTGTCTTAATCTTATGACAGACATTTTTAGAAGGACAAACTTGAACCAATCACATTCTGTTCGTCTTCAACTTTCAAACTAAGCTACCAAAAAATATACCTTCTTTAAGGTGGATGCTCCAGGGTAGCCCGCGAAATTCAAATATTTTTATGTTTTTTGAAATTTGCCGGTCAGTGTGAAGCTGTATGTGGACCAAATGCGATCTGCGACCTTAACGCGTATTTATCTAAAGAATTATAACCATTTTAATCATCAATATAGCCCTCTAAGTTCATGTAGTTCGAAAGAATGATTATTTCTGAAATATTCATTCTTTCGAACTACATGAACTTAGAGGGCTATATTAATGAATAAAATGGTCAAAATAAAAATTTGTTGTGTCACGAGAAACGAACATTTATTGTTTCATGATCGAGATAAACTCTGAAACTACTGAACCGATTTTGATCAAACTTCGTAACTATCTGTTATTTGTTCCAACTTAAAAGATAGGATAGTAGGGTAGCCGATAGGGGGGGAGGGAGTAGGGGTAACTTCATTTATTACTCATTATTTTGATACAATCAAATTAATGAGTAAAAAATTAATTTAATCTATTATAGCTACTAAGTGACAGCAACGCATGGCTGGGTCAGCTAGTTACACTATACATAGATTCAAAATTACCACTTCTTAACAATTTCCATTTCTTTGTCTAGGACAAGAACATAACAATAGTAACCCTGAAGGACATGTTCATAAGCCTGGTGACGGCTGGCTACATTCAGCAGGCCCCGGTGGCCGAGCTAAAGGAAGGCAGTGAGATCCCCACTCTGGTACCTGTAGCCACCATAGTCCCTGATATGCTGGTATCCAGGAATGGGACGCTGGCACTAGTGCAGGCTATGAATACTGGCAGTATCAGTGAGATTAATGATAGTGAGTACGTTTCTTTTCTCTTCTTTGGCTAGCCGATAATGACTATTCTCCCAGTGCAAGTCATGTGTTGACAGCAGTGAGGTGAGGTGAGATGTCATACTTTGCACTTTGTAGTAGATCTACAATGTTAGTAGGTGTATACAATATTTGGCTATTTAATATAGAATATTATTTGTAGTTGACTGTTCAACTTGATTTCAGATTTATTTACAGATAGTCAGGTTGTAGTGTGTAAGCAAGTATGATTATTATTATGTATGAGTGCAACCACACCTTATTTAGGATTACCTAAGTAAGCAATATTAAGTAAGCAGTATCGTGTATGTTCAGTCTATGTGAAGACTCGTTAAATCAAGACGTTACCAAGTGCACATGCCTTTCATTTACCACAACACTTCAAGGTTTCTGGCTCTTCTCCATTCTATGTGAATCCAACTCCCTTGGTCTGCGTAACTGCTAAGAGTGGGGTCCTGGGTTTGATTCCCAAGTCAAGCAAAAAGTGTTATAGCATATTTTCCATTAAGAATTTCTCAGTGCCAGCTTGTAGTTTGGAAAATAACGAAAGACTGTTATGACCAGTTCATGTTCAGAGACATTGTCCAGAATCTCTTGAGTTCTCAGCGTCTCATGTATTGCCACATTTTGAAAAATGGCAGAATTAGCTGAACTAAAGTATTGAGTTTTAACAAAAAACTTAAATAAGCAATTCATAAACGACCAACGTACACTAGGCTAGTATGGTGGTTTGCCGTCTAAACCCTCTTAAAGAATGGAGACCTGTGTCCCAGCCGTGTGAAGATTAATTACAGGCTGATATGCTAATGAACGAATGAAGAAAGTAAAGTATTCAATTTCCATAATGTTGGTTTTTGTTACAGATATTTACTGGAGAGTGAACTACGACAGGTTCCATTTAGATTTCAGAGATGAAATCATGATAAAAGCTATCACGCGGCGAATTGATGAAAATGGTGAGAATCTTTGCTTATTAATCGTTATCAGTTTTGTTCTTCGAAGGTACATAAGGATACTCAATAGTTGAATATTCTCAGGTATGCTCTCTCTCAAAAATATTTTTAATAACGCGGTATTTTTCGTCAATTTCCCAGCTGGAGAGCTCATGCGTTTTCTCCTAGAGAATATGTATCTAACGTCACCTGCGTGGGCGCCGGAGTCCAGTCCGCTCAGCGTCATAGACCTGCGCGAGCGCTGCCGCGGAGCTGCGGGCGACAGGCCGCTGCTGCATCAGTTCGTCGACCAGTACCTCAAGGTGCTAGGTACGTCACGGGGAAATGAACCTTATCTGTACTTGGAAAATATTTTAGATCAGCGTTGTCAGATTTTTTTTGGCATGTCGGGGCTTTGAATCTTTTTAAGTAAGAAAAGTGGGATTCTTTCGTCTTTAGCGGGACATAGTAAAAAATTGTATATAATCAGATTTTCTTTTAATATTAATTATCTTTGTATTTGAGTTTTAAATTACGTTTACATGACAATAAATAGCAAAAATAGCCATTTAAAATGTACCTATTTTAATAAAATATGATATTTAAAACAGATTTGCCCTATCTTTAGGTAGTTGAGTCTTCTTCGTCTTCAATAGGTATTCGTTATTCATTCGTACGTAATCGTAGACGTCTGGCAACGCTGTATCAGATAAAAAAAAATGTTACGTGTTGCTTACTGTAATAATAACTGGTTGTGCAGAGGAGAACGGCGGCGGTTTCGTGCGGCGCGTGGGCGACGCGGGCAGCGGCCAGTACTGCGTGCGCACGAGACATGCGGCGCGCCAGCTCGTGCTGTGCGCGCTCGAGCATACCGTCACCGAGCGCCTCGGCTCCAAGGCCGCCCGGATCTTTAGGTGAGGCACAGTGAGTGCAGCGGCCAGTACTGCGTGCGCACGAGACATGCGGCGCGCCAGCTCGTGCTGTGCGCGCTCGAGCATACCGTCACCGAGCGCCTCGGCTCCAAGGCCGCCCGGATCTTTAGGTGAGGCACAGTGAGTGCAGCGGCCAGTACTGCGTGCGCACGAGACATGCGGCGCGCCAGCTCGTGCTGTGCGCGCTCGAGCATACCGTCACCGAGCGCCTCGGCTCCAAGGCCGCCCGGATCTTTAGGTGAGGCACAGTGAGTGCAGCGGCCAGTACTGCGTGCGCACGAGACATGCGGCGCGCCAGCTCGTGCTGTGCGCGCTCGAGCATACCGTCACCGAGCGCCTCGGCTCCAAGGCCGCCCGGATCTTTAGGTGAGGCACAGTGAGTGCAGCGGCCAGTACTGCGTGCGCACGAGACATGCGGCGCGCCAGCTCGTGCTGTGCGCGCTCGAGCATACCGTCACCGAGCGCCTCGGCTCCAAGGCCGCCCGGATCTTTAGGTGAGGCACAGTGAGTGCAGCGGCCAGTACTGCGTGCGCACGAGACATGCGGCGCGCCAGCTCGTGCTGTGCGCGCTCGAGCATACCGTCACCGAGCGCCTCGGCTCCGAGGCCGCCCGGATCTTTAGGTGAGGCACAGTGAGTGCAGCGGCCAGTACTGCGTGCGCACGAGACATGCGGCGCGCCAGCTCGTGCTGTGCGCGCTCGAGCATACCGTCACCGAGCGCCTCGGCTCCGAGGCCGCCCGGATCTTTAGGTGAGGCACAGTGAGTGCAGCGGCCAGTACTGCGTGCGCACGAGACATGCGGCGCGCCAGCTCGTGCTGTGCGCGCTCGAGCATACCGTCACCGAGCGCCTCGGCTCCGAGGCCGCCCGGATCTTTAGGTGAGGCACAGTGAGTGCAGCGGCCAGTACTGCGTGCGCACGAGACATGCGGCGCGCCAGCTCGTGCTGTGCGCGCTCGAGCATACCGTCACCGAGCGCCTCGGCTCCGAGGCCGCCCGGATCTTTAGGTGAGGCACAGTGAGTGCAGCGGCCAGTACTGCGTGCGCACGAGACATGCGGCGCGCCAGCTCGTGCTGTGCGCGCTCGAGCATACCGTCACCGAGCGCCTCGGCTCCGAGGCCGCCCGGATCTTTAGGTGAGGCACAGTGAGTGCAGCGGCCAGTACTGCGTGCGCACGAGACATGCGGCGCGCCAGCTCGTGCTGTGCGCGCTCGAGCATACCGTCACCGAGCGCCTCGGCTCCGAGGCCGCCCGGATCTTTAGGTGAGGCACAGTGAGTGCAGCGGCCAGTACTGCGTGCGCACGAGACATGCGGCGCGCCAGCTCGTGCTGTGCGCGCTCGAGCATACCGTCACCGAGCGCCTCGGCTCCGAGGCCGCCCGGATCTTTAGGTGAGGCACAGTGAGTGCAGCGGCCAGTACTGCGTGCGCACGAGACATGCGGCGCGCCAGCTCGTGCTGTGCGCGCTCGAGCATACCGTCACCGAGCGCCTCGGCTCCGAGGCCGCCCGGATCTTTAGGTGAGGCACAGTGAGTGCAGCGGCCAGTACTGCGTGCGCACGAGACATGCGGCGCGCCAGCTCGTGCTGTGCGCGCTCGAGCATACCGTCACCGAGCGCCTCGGCTCCAAGGCCGCCCGGATCTTTAGGTGAGGCACAGTGAGTGCAGCGGCCAGTACTGCGTGCGCACGAGACATGCGGCGCGCCAGCTCGTGCTGTGCGCGCTCGAGCATACCGTCACCGAGCGCCTCGGCTCCGAGGCCGCCCGGATCTTTAGGTGAGGCACAGTGAGTGCAGCGGCCAGTACTGCGTGCGCACGAGACATGCGGCGCGCCAGCTCGTGCTGTGCGCGCTCGAGCATACCGTCACCGAGCGCCTCGGCTCCAAGGCCGCCCGGATCTTTAGGTGAGGCACAGTGAGTGCAGCGGCCAGTACTGCGTGCGCACGAGACATGCGGCGCGCCAGCTCGTGCTGTGCGCGCTCGAGCATACCGTCACCGAGCGCCTCGGCTCCGAGGCCGCCCGGATCTTTAGGTGAGGCACAGTGAGTGCAGCGGCCAGTACTGCGTGCGCACGAGACATGCGGCGCGCCAGCTCGTGCTGTGCGCGCTCGAGCATACCGTCACCGAGCGCCTCGGCTCCGAGGCCGCCCGGATCTTTAGGTGAGGCACAGTGAGTGCAGCGGCCAGTACTGCGTGCGCACGAGACATGCGGCGCGCCAGCTCGTGCTGTGCGCGCTCGAGCATACCGTCACCGAGCGCCTCGGCTCCGAGGCCGCCCGGATCTTTAGGTGAGGCACAGTGAGTGCAGCGGCCAGTACTGCGTGCGCACGAGACATGCGGCGCGCCAGCTCGTGCTGTGCGCGCTCGAGCATACCGTCACCGAGCGCCTCGGCTCCGAGGCCGCCCGGATCTTTAGGTGAGGCACAGTGAGTGCAGCGGCCAGTACTGCGTGCGCACGAGACATGCGGCGCGCCAGCTCGTGCTGTGCGCGCTCGAGCATACCGTCACCGAGCGCCTCGGCTCCGAGGCCGCCCGGATCTTTAGGTGAGGCACAGTGAGTGCAGCTGCCAGTACAGTAGTACCCAACTGATATGGCTTACCGATGTACCTGCGCAGAAGACGAATTTTCAAAGCGCGGGAAATGCTATTGACCAATCGGCACGCTCCATGCATCGCACATCTTTTTCCTGTACCGCTATTGGTCGGCAGCCGCCGCCATGTTAGCGCGCGCCGCGTGGCATGCATGTGACTTGCGAGTGAGAACTAACAGCTGCAGTGTATTATGAACCTTATAGTAGTGATCTAAGGTTGATTGTAAGTTTTAAGCATTTTTCGTTAGTCTTCGGGCCATACTTTCTTTTCTGCGCGAACGTAGATTCACGACGCGCCTTATCAGTTGGGTACTACTGTACTGCATTGTACGGATGTATTGAACAGTATCGATGTTAACCTTTCAGGCTAGTTCGATCACGGAAGTACATAGAAGAGGACGACATTCAGAAGAATGCCATGCTCGTCAACAAAGAATGCAAGCAGCTGACGTACAAACTATTAGAAGAACATTTTATTAGCGTACAGGTAACATAATGATACTATTCTAAACTTTACCAAAGTACTGAAATGCGTACCAATATGTTAATACAATTATCATATTGGTAACGTTTCAGTAATGAGAAAAAGTACAAACGTTGCATGAATTAGTTACGATATTTTTAGGGTTCTGTACCTCAAAAGCAAAACAGAAATGTTGTAGGATCATTTTGTTTTTTATTGAAATGTGATTTACTTGTCAAACTTTCAGCCTATGAGAAAAGCTGCATCGGCGGGCGGTTTGGCGAAAGCTGTCTATTTGTACCACATCAAATTACATGACGTGAGTCCACATATTACTTATGTCTTTCCTTTTTAATCTTTTGGAGTAACTTCTGCTTTTAAACGCCAGCTTACGAGTCTCTTTTGGTGTTTTTGTTAGAGCTTTGTATTGGTTGTAAAAATGTAGCTTGTGAAAATAGCTTATTAGGGTTCCGAACATCCGTAAGATACGGAATTCTTCAGGTGTCCATCTGTCTGTCTGCCTGTCCATCTGTCACAGCCAGTTTTCTCCGGATCTACTTGATCGATTCTGTTGAAATTTGGTACACATATGGACTGTTGTGACCCAACAAACACGGACGTGTTACGTAAATTATTAAATTTTTAGTATGGGTGTCACTTTTGGGGTAACTAGAAAATTAAAAAAAAATATATTTGATCAATATCGTGTGACGTATCAAATGAAAGAACTTATTGTGAGGGTTTTAATTCTATTTTTTTAATAATTTTAAATTAAATAGTATAGAAGTTATTCAAGCAATTAAATCAAAAAATACCATGCCCTCCTTGGCATGCATCTCCGAAACTAATAAGCCTAAAATTTAAAAAAAAATATTACAGGACAACCTAAAGAAGTCTCTAGTATTAAATTAACATGTTACAAAACTGGAATTGGTTGGGAACGCTTTGCACGCGAGTCTGACTCGAACTTGGCCAGTTCTTTTTTTGACACGACAACTTCTAATAAATTGATGAACACCGGCTGCACGCACGAAAAATTGTAACGTTACGCGTTACGGTCATTGTAACGTTAAGATCGGAGAAAAAGTGTGCAATCATTTCATCAATGTTTTGTTATGACGTTGTCACGTCAAACTATCGTCCGCAAACCGACTTTACAGACACAATTTTTTGTGAAACTGTCCCTTATTCTGTTCAATTCTGTCCCAGGTGGCGCAAGCAGCGCAGGAGATGTGCTACCGCTCGCTGCACAACGTACTGCGGCGACACGCGCACGAGCGCAGTGCGCACGCGCGCCTCGTGGACAAGCAGCGCCGCGTGCGCACCATCGTGCACGGCATGCGGCTGCGCGGGGAGCCGCAGCAGAACATTGACGATGTAAGTTTGTAGTATTATACACAACGTGCTGCGGCGGCACGCGCGCCTCGTGGACAAGACGATGTAAGTTTGTAGTATTATACACAACGTGCTGCGGCGGCACGCGCGCCTCGTGGACAAGACGATGTAAGTTTGTAGTATTATACACAACGTGCTGCGGCGGCACGCGCGCCTCGTGGACAAGCAGCGCCGCGTGCGCACCATCGTGCACGGCATGCGGCTGCGCGGGGAGCCGCAGCAGAACATTGACGATGTAAGTTTGTAGTATTATACACAACGTGCTGCGGCGGCACGCGCGCCTCGTGGACAAGACGATGTAAGTTTGTAGTATTATACACAACGTGCTGCGGCGGCACGCGCGCCTCGTGGACAAGACGATGTAAGTTTGTAGTATTATACACAACGTGCTGCGGCGGCACGCGCGCCTCGTGGACAAGACGATGTAAGTTTGTAGTATTATACACAACGTGCTGCGGCGGCACGCGCGCCTCGTGGACAAGACGATGTAAGATTGTAGAGGGAGTTACTTAGCTTTTGTCTGCAGATTCGCTGATTTTTAAGGGGCCTATAACTGTCTCCAGAGTCCCATCTATCTCTGTACTAAAATTCATGAAAATCAGCGATTTAGGCGTTAAAGTGTAACAAACACTTTTTTCGTATTATTTTACAATATTAGTAAGAATATTTATCAATGTCGGCAGCAAGTGGTACCAAACCACCAACTCAGTAACCAATCCAACTGCCTAGCCATTTCCTTACTACTTTGGGGTCAGCTTCCAGTTTTGCAGCTAAGTGCCAGTATTGTAGAGGGAGAGACGCCTATATGACCTCCACAACCCAGCAACTGGGTAACGCGGTACCCCTTGGCAAGATGGGTCAGATTTCTTGGCTTCGAACTACCTGTAAAGATCTCAACAAAGGCGGCTGCAACACAGACACCCTTAGTCTGTGCTGCATTATCTTGCGAATGGCTTAACGTAGTTATAGTCTGGTCGAACCTAGCTTTAATGTGTTATCCGAGGCACGGAGAAATGGTATCATGGTAAGTTGGCCACCCATCCACGAACTAGCTTTGCAAGGGTTGCTGCACCTTTAAGATCACTGTTATTATTTAGCCTCGAGCCCCTCTATTTCTTTACAAAAGATCAATTTTGAATACTATTCAGTCTCAAAGGCATGTCCATTATAATCATTTCAGGTAGAAGAAACACTTACCCCACCTGAGCTGGCAGTGCTACAGGGTGTGGAGAAAAGACTGAAGCAACTGAGCACTGCTGAGATGGAGCTCGATAAGAACCTGTTCATCTTCAAGTGGTATTTTATGTTCCCAGAGACCAAATAAGGGTGGTTTGCAAGGTATGAATAGGCTATTGGATGGTCTAATGTTGACTCCTGTAAAAAATTGACGTGTCTTTAAAAAAGAAGCCTCTATGATAGGTGCCAGATAAATTTGTAATAAAGTACATTGCCCTTTTTCTAGTATCTCTTCGTAGGTACCCGAAAAATAAATTATGAACGTTTTCCATTTTTTTTTTTTTTTTCGGATAAGCCATTTAAAGGCACTTTTGAACTGTCACGGTGAACATTACTAGAAAATGTTCCGTGTAAATTGCGAATGTCAATAAATACCCACATTTTTGACATTTACTAATTTGTAAAACGGATCAATGACTTCAATTGCAAATTTATTTGGCGCCTACCATGATTAAAATGTTACTTATGAAATAGTATGAGGCTTTTCCATTGAATAGTGCCTTGTAAAATCAACTAACACTGTTCATAGCAATTAAGAAGTGTAGGTAAGCGTGTATGTTGTGATAGAGTCAAAACTCGATCTGTAAATTAAAACTAGGATAAGGAAAATTAATAAAATTCTCAAAATATGTTCTTAAAATTTTATTTGACCCCATTGATACTCAATAGTTGCTCAAACATGTACAACCTATTCCGTCGATTGATTAGTATTACAAAACATATCCGACTATCTACCCGGGCAGCCGACATACTTAATCAAACAAAATGGCGGATAATTTGAAGCGAAATTTACAACTACCCTCAGAATCATTGCGGGCAATGAAGACTCCTGTGTACCTTAAGTTGGTTGGTTCACCGAGCAAAATTTGAAGCTCTAAAGATGATTTTTTCTTAACAAAATCGTAAGGTATTAAAAATACTTGAATAAATAATTATAAATACGGGGAAGTTCATACTTCACCAAGGTAAGATCAGATAATAGGGTATTTTACTAAAAAAATCTAATTAGTCCGACTGATAGATTTTCAAAAAATATTCGACACGTATTTTTTCTAAGGAGATACAGCGAGTTGAAGACACGCGTGACGTCATATTGCTTGGTAAAAATGTACCAAATTTACCAAGCGAAATGACGTCACGCGTGTCTTCAACTCGCTGTATCTCCTTTATTTTTTGTTTAAGTGAAAAAAGAAAAAATACGTGTCGAATATTTTTTGAAAATCTATCAGACGGACTAATTAGATTTTTTTAGTAAAATACCCCATTGCATCTGTAATAGGCAGGGAGCACTGTTGTTAAGATTATTAACAACGTTTCAACATAATGCATGAAGTTGAATTGAGTAAGAATAATAAATGTCGTTGTAACTTTGATATGTACAAGCAATACATAAAAAGAAATTAAAAAAAAAGAGCCTCTAAGTATGTTTTTTTATATTGTTATGAAATGGAATATTTTTTCAGCTAGATCCGGCTTGACTGGAAGCCGACCCCAACATAGTTGGAAAATGGCTAGGCAGATGATGATGAAATTGAATATTTTATGATGATACTGATGTGTATTTGTACCTAATTTTGATACTAACTGTGTAAGTTTATCTGTGTAGGCCGAAATAAATGATTAAATTAAATTAAGTAAATATCCTACTTGAAAAGAAAACATTCAATCTAATATTTATTCTAATATTGCACAAAACATTGCGTCGTCCCGGTGAACCAAACCATAGAACACTTCAAATGAAATGACAATTAATCAACATTGTTATAATTAATTAATATTAACAAGTATATAGATTATGTACGTACATAGTTAAACACCTGTTAAACAGTGACATCTAATATTTTTTATTATTTTTATTTATTACAAATGTTCGAAGGTGTGTGTTCTGTCAAAGATTGGTGAGGAAACGGGATAATTATGATAAAACTTGACTTATATGTATATTGAAATAAATTTTCAATTATCTTTATGTATCAAGGCTATGTGAGACACTTTATTTTTTAGTGTTCCGTACCCGAACTAAGCTGCTGTCCGTTTATCCGTCCATCCATCCAGCTGTATATCATGGACCGTAATAGGTACACAGTTGCAATATTGTCTGAATTCTTATTTCTATTGCCGTTATCACAAAAAAATAAATTAAAAACGTAAGTTCCGTAACGGTTTCTGTTGCGGAACCCTTCTCATGCGAATCAACTCGCACCTAGCCAGTTGTTTCTTTAATAATTTTATACTTTTAAAATTTCGGTAAGTACAACCTTTCATTTTGGTACATCTTGTAAGCATTAACTTTACCAGTATGCCTCTAATACAAAACAATTCTACAAGATCAAAAGATTTAGTCCCAATCTTTGTCAGCACACATTCATCGCTTCGTGAGATATCCACTTCAAGCTAAATTAGATTTACACTAGATTTGTCTAAATTAAAAAGTCGACGAATATTTACACGCGTTCGCCTCGGCTCGATGTCTCGTGTTAAACTTAATAGAGATCTAAAGTCTGTCGAATGTTGCATTCATAAATCATTTTCATTCAAGATTTAAAACAACAATACATAAGTTCACAGTAATAAAATGTATTCCTTACAGCATGCTGTTTTAACACTTTTTTATTTCTTTATTAGATTTTACATTGAATTAAATTAAACGGAACTACTTCCTTATTCGACAAACTATGTACTTAATGCATGGAATACTTAAAAGGAAATTAAAAACTCAGTCAATAATTAGTTTTTTGATTAATTTCCTTAATTGATGATTCTATTGTCTTCTTGCACTTGAATTCGTTTGGTTCTTCTTGTTCATAAGGTACGCAGATAAACCAAATAAATAATATAATCATTATATAAAATTTGTGCGCATTTATTTTGCTCGAACAATATTCATAAGTACCAGAAATTTAATCTAGAGACATCACAACCGGGCCACGAAAACACCCATTATTTTAGTCAGATTATTTTATTAACTATTCTATGGAAATATTAAAAATACAGTGAAGACATCGACTATCTGGCCTAAGATATCACCTTACCGCGAACGAATCGACCTACATTATCCGACTATACATACAAGTAGTTGAGATGTTTACAAAAGCAGTTATTTTTATTTAATATTAATGTTATGAATAGTGTGTGTGTGTGTAACTCAAGCTTCAAAATGCAACTAAAATCGAATCTACAAACAATATCCTTAGAGAAGCAAATGCTCGATTATTGTTATTCTAGATTGCAGCACTGCACTCTTACTAAATCCAGCTTTTCCAAAACAATCTAAAGAGCGCCATCTATATACAAAGGTGAGGTAAAAAGCGAAATAAAATGAAACATGCAAATTAAAATTGTATTTATTTTATTTATAAACTAGGTATTTTATACAACTTAACAAAATACATACATACAGTAACTAAACAGAGCAACCAAAATATAACCATTCATACTGGCATTGAATCTTTATCAAAACAACGCATATTGCTGCATTCATTCCTGGACACTTCGGACCACACACGTGGTCTCGAAGGCATTCGATTGGCAAGAACCATCTCAGTCAATGATTTGTGAATGTTACGTGAGAACAAATGAAGCAACATGGTACCACGGCGCAGTGTTGTCTATGTATTTTAGTTCCTCTCTAATACTGTTGAGTTTATGTTATTTATCACTGAGTACTTAATTTCCTTCAAATGTATGTCTGAACGTGTAAATAATTTTATTTGTACTATCACAAAACACTTCGCATTTTATTACGGAAAATCCAAATGAACACAAGTTTTAAATAATTCGAGATATTTTAGCTTATAACAAAAATTAGGGCTACGGCGAACAATATATTTAATGCTTAAGCCAATTTACTAAATAGAAATATTTTTTATTTATATATTAAGAGGCCAAATAAAGAAATAAGTAATAAAGGATAGATTTGTGATGTAAAATAAAAATATAATAATAGAAAGCTCTAATCGATATTTACAAAAGTAATCAGACTGTGGTAACGCTAAGATGTGAGGACAAACTATAGGACGATAACAGAACAGGCCCGTGAGCCTCGGGCGGGATGCGGTGCTGCTATATTATATTGTAGCATGTACAGACTTCATAAGCGAGACATATTTAAATTTTCCAAATTTATACTAGTGCTGTATTACTATAATTTACCACTTGAGTGAACCAGTCGCCGTGTCGTGAACATCTCATACATATTGTTTCTCCGAGTAAACATCATGTATGGCGAGTGGCGCCGCCGCCGCCTCGCTGCGGCACTACGCTCCGTTACAAGCTACAGCTAGCGCAGTAAATACCATAATTTAGCATAAAACTTAAAAAAACGTCCAAATATATTGCAAGAACCTATCACAAAATGTAATAAAAATGTCTCCTAATTCAATTATATTATTTACAATGCAAAACAGGGTAATTTACACACTTCGTTTGTTTCACTAAATAATTTGTCATTTTTAGATAAATATCTCCATAAGGTAATATAAATTTATGTAAATGATGGCCTAAATAATAATACTAACATTTGTTAATCAACGTGGCTAGCCGGGATAAAGGAAAATATTGATGTGAAGCCAAATACCTATTACGTCCAGGAACTATTAAATCATAGGCTTACTTATACGACGAACCTTATCCCATAGAGCTACTAACTTTAACGTATTTGGGCAGCATGATATCTATAAAACGAGCTATAAGTTACGCGGTGAGATATACAGTATCGTTTTATAAAGCTATCCATAATGTTGTCGAAACGTAACTGCGCTCACGACTGTACTTGCGACATTTTCAAACGAAGCGTCAACGATGTGCGTTTACATCTTTTATAGTCTCGTACATTGTGCATGATTGTTTTATTAAATTAATACTACGAAATTGACAATAAAAGATATCAGTGAGCTACGCAAACTTTTTAATTTGTTACTTCATTTAAAAACATCACAAGGATTGTTCTGGGCGACATGGTATCCTGGCTTTCTACACTGAACACATTGGAGTCCGTCCCCCGGCTCGTCGCTGTCGCTCGCCGCCGCAAGTGCGTCTGCTCACAGGAAGCCATTACAATATGCAGCACGACGCTGAACAACAACTGCTAGATCCACCTTTACTTTTTTGCCGTTGATCTGGAAACAAGCAGAAGGAACCGTGTAAGTTTGTTTCTAAAAAAAAGCTGAAGTAACGTGCGGCCAACAAAAACGAATATCTATAGACTAATACAGTACGTCTACCATGAGTTTTATCAATCTATACTCGCTAGCGACTGTAGTTAAAAAAATAATAATATTTATTTGTTTCAAGTTAACTAACAAGCAAGTTGTAAGTAAGTAAGTAAAACTTTAGTTAACAACTATATACTTTAAAATTAGAAACTTGGTTTTTAAAATGTTTTCATAAATTTATAAACTACAGTCGCTAGCGAGTATAGATTGATAAAACTCATGTTAGACGTACAGATTCCTGCTCAGACACAGAAGAGTCTTTCTGAAGCTACATACATTGCTAGATAAAACAATTCTGGGGATTTGGGCCTTTGCACCGCCGACGACGTGCAGATGACGCGCTCTACAGACGCAGACTACTGTTTTTTTTGTTACCGTGAGCGCGCATTCGTAAATAGTGAGTCGTCGGCGCGATAATACGCCGTGTGCACTAGCTCTTAGTCAATTACTCACATTTTTACAGTTTGCAATATATAACAGGATATTTATAACATTTTTGTTCTAAGGGCATTCAGTCTAAATCTAAGCTACCTACTTTGAAACTAAAACTAATGAGCAGTACAGTAAATAGTACAAACTATTTCAAAGACTTACTAAAAGGAAGAGGGGAGTAGGGAACGGGAAAGGAATGTTAGGTCCACCGGACTTCTGCAAAACAAGCCTTAGTTTTAGTAAAGTTACGCTATTTTACTGAGTTGAAGGAAAAATAGCCTGGCCACTAATTACTGCACTATGGGATCGGTAACACCAATGCTACAAACAAATAGCCAAATTATTTTAACGACTAGTACCAAACTACATTAAACTGATGGATATTGAGGTATAAGTCTTATTAATATCATCTTTTCTTTACACAAATATAATATATGGTGCTATGTACAGCTTCATCTCTTTCTGGCAGACAAATAAAACGGCTTCTTTATAGCAGAAAGGGTTTAAGGCGCGACCTGCATTGACTTATGGAAAGCACTCAATCATTTGCGCACCTAGGTATGCATACCCGCTGCAAACACAACTTGGCAAAATGGAGTTTTGTAGGGGCAGCATGATAATAAAGGCTTTCATCATCCGTTTAGCCTTTTCACAACTATGGGGTCGGCTCCCAGTCAAACGGGATTCGTTTTACGTGGAGCGACGGCCTATCCGACCTCTACAACTCAGAAACTGGGTAACACAGTATCTCTAGACAAGATGGTTTCAGATTTTCTGGCATCTGACTATCTGTAACGACTGTCAATGACAGCCAGGACCGATGGTTTAATGTGCTTTCCGAGGCACGGAGGAGTCTCGAAAAGCACGTCATGTATGGTCACTGGGCTTGTAGGTAAAGAAAAGTAAGTGTTGTCGTACCGTGTGAGTTGGGCTCGGGCAAATGCTCGCGCGGCACGAGGTGCATGACGGTGGTGCGGCCCAGCGGGAGCCCTAGGGCTCCGAGCGTGACCGAACTGTGCAGGAACCGGCCCTGGTAGATCAGCCGCAGGATCTCCGCGCGCGACACGCTTTCCGACGCCCAGTCCGCTGGAAAATGAAAGGTAAACATGCTAGAAAGTTATTAGGTACAGCACAAAATATGTTCAAACAGTTTTTATGGTTAGTTACCAAGGTAAATGAGGATGGTCTAGCAGGTATTCATTTCAATTGGACCATTAAAAAAGCACTTTTGAACGTCAACATTTACAGTTTAAAAATATACAAAAGGTAGAGACCGTTTGTCTAATTTGCCTAACTTAATTTGTACAGAAATATTCCTCAAACGTCCTTTTTAAGAGTAGAAAAGTCCATGTTCGGGTTCTGTATTATGAATTTAAGATAATGCGAGTCGACACCAAATTACTTAAAAGGTATAAACATTTTTGGAGTCGTTAAAAAAAAACAAAAAATTGTTTTTAATACACACAAAAACGAACAAAACACTCATTAAAATGTTACAAAAAATAATTGATTACCTGCCCCCAGAGAGATTTGAACTCTCGACCCCTGGTTTACAAGACCAGTGCTCTAACCCCTGAGCTATGGAGGCTAACGATTGTACTGCCGTAAACGTTGATAGCTATTGACGTCGCGCGTCTACACACACTACAGTGAATCATACAAACACGAACGTAACGTTCATACGGCTCTAAGTAGTTCCACTGCGATAACTAGATGGCGCTGTATTAAATCGTTGCATGTTCAGAAATAATATTTTGCTATGACGTGTTTTACCTTGTCTATCAAATGACTAACGTCAAATTGAAATTTCTTTTTCACCATTACCGAATTTAGAAAAGGAGTAGGGTAGTAGTAGTATGTCTGTAATGAATGTTTAGTTAAACACTGTAGTCTTGCTTAATACTTACTTGTATAAAGTTAGTGGGCACGACGTGTTTGACAGTAACTTAGCCAGTGTAACATGTATGTATGTAACTTGTAAGGCAAGGCAAAGCTATGGCTATCGGTGGCTGTAAATCGCGTGATTCCTTGCACTAAGTATAGGGGTGGTAAGCGTGCCTAAACTATGTAGCATAGTGGGTAACTTTATTCTTTTTTTTTGCAAAAAATATTAATGGTGAAAAATATTTCGAATACTTACGTTTTTCTGGGAACGATATACCTGCCTATATTTTGTAAATTAATTTTTTTTTGTTCTGGATCAGAGTTTCCAATATGTAGCGAATTCCAATTTATTCAGTAGTTCGTTTATCATGAAATCTACTTAGGTACTTAGCATTGTTATCGGGAACAAGCGTGAACATGATTCATTAATTTTGTCAGTTGTTTTTTTGTGGTTTAATTAATTAGATAGTAACAGGTTCATCCGAAATTCAGTACCCGCACCCCGAGCTGTCACATTAACTCTCGTTTCTTATTCTATTCTACTGCTCATCAGCAAGCCTCGTGTTCACAGCCACCATTAAGTGTGAATCTACCTATGCTTCGGTCTCCTTCTTCTTGATGATGGATGAGAAGGATGAGGTCTCCAATGGAACAAGCGAGGCAAAATGCCCGTACACTCTTGCTTTGAATCTAATGGGTAAGGTAGCCCTAACTTCCCTCCCCTCTAGCCAAACTAACAAGCTTCGACCATAAATCACTGGCCACCAGGAGGCGCCACTATCGCCGGCCACAGCGACAATAATTTGTGTTCCGAACACGAACGCCGCTGTGTGCCACCGCCGATACATATCTACCTATCTACGTATTTACGTGCAGATAAACTTGGACATTTTATTGAGACTTTTCCTTCGGTGGAAATCTTTTGGAGTTTTCTACAAGTTATTCTGGCTTGGTGTTTAGATAGTAGCTTAATTTTCTTTGTGCATGCGATTGTGTGGTTGATGAAATTTAGCGTTTCTTTACTACTTTGGTAGTATTTATCTAGACGTTGTTTTAAAAGATTTTTGGCTGTTTTGCACGTGGACTGCAACAATTTACTTAAGCCCCTTAAACTCAGTTATTTGCAAACACCAGGTTAAATAACAAAATATATTTCATACAAAAACCGGCCAAGTGCGAGTCGGACTCGCACACGAAGGGTTCCGTACCATAAACCTTAATTTGTATTGTTATACAGCTCGTAGATGCTCGAGAAGCGGCAATAGAAATACACAACCTGTAAAAATTTCAAGTGTTTACCTGTTACGGTTCTTGAGATACAGCCCAATGACAGACAGCCGGATGGACAGACAGCAGTGGCTTAGTAATAGGGTTCCGTTGGTTACCCTTTGGGTACGGAACCCTAAAAATGGCGGGGTTAGCAACTAACTCAGAGTTAAAAAATAACTCCGGACTGTGCACGTGGATTCCAAAGTTACAAAGAACTTCATAGAGCCATGCACTGGAAGAATTCTCTTACTTTCCCGATCCCATAAAGTGAAGCCCAATGGGAACATATTCACATGTCTTAAAATAAGTACTCAAATGATTGATGACTTTAACATGACACATGCACTTTATACTGTTTTATTTAGAAGCTGCAGAGCATAAATTAATAAGCGATTAGGCCATTGAGGTTACAAAACCAATAAAAAGTTAAACTTTGAACCGCAATTTGCTATCAAAAAAAACTCCAAGATAATAGGAGTGTTTTTGCCAAGCCAACTAGTTGTTATTAATATTTTTTTACAAGATCACCTAGCCCGGAGCTAAACAATACAATTACGGCACTGTGGGTGATTACAACAATAGGGTATTTTGCCAAAAAAAAACTAATTAGTCCCAGGAATAAAATTAGATTTTTTCAGTAAAATATAAGTTATTATAAGTTTAAAAGGCATGTTCACAACTATCCGAACATTCGGAACGCGGTAACTGACCTTAGGCAACGTTTTGGCAACGTACTTTTTTTTTGTTCTACAACTGCGTAAATATGTGTGTCAGCCATATGTCGTACGCACCATGTGTTTTTGGATTGGTGGGTCAAAAAAAAACATGATAAATAATATGGAGACACTTCCGCAGAATCCCTTATTAAATATTAATTTTATTAAAAAATATTTTTTAATAAAATTAATATTTGAAAATTATAATTAAAATTTAATAAGAGTATACTTTAAGAGGATACCAAAACATGACGCTGTTTTGGTCAAGAATCAAGTTTTTAATTAAATATTGCAATTTGGTATTATGAGTTAGGTATTTACGTTTATAAACTGTTGAATATACGTCAAGACCTTTTTCCTTTTTCTTTTAGGTATAAGTTATTTATTTTCCTTAACACCGCATTTGACGCACAAGAACAGGAAAATCCATAGAAAATCATTATTATATTCGGTATCATAATAATCAAATAGAATACGGCACAGTATAGCAACTTATTGTACAAAGAACAGCAAAGAAACGTGTCTGAGGCTCATATCATTGCGGAGGACCATTGATACAATTTAATATTTCATAAGTAAGGCCCAACATACTGTTATATGTAAGTAGGTACTTCTCTCTTTTATGTAACGAACGATAAGAAGGAACCGACAAAAACATAATAAAATTACCATAGCATAAAATCCGAGGAATTGTAAGAATTGTACGTGTTGTGTGAAAAGTATAGGAACATTTTTAATATCGCTCCTTTTTAGCTTTTCGAAACATGTAAAGGCGGAATGATGGAACCTTGTATGAACAGGACTTTATATTCCCGTTTGAAACGTTTTGAAGGAATTTAGTTATTTAAGATTAATCTAAGTTACAGAAAAGATAGATGAAGAAAACATTACCTAGGGTAGCAAAATGAGCGGTCTAAGCGATTTCTTACATTTGGATAGATATAAAAGAGAGAAGGAAAAACAGTACTGCAGCAGTCTGCGTGTAGATATATAATCATATTCTACCGCTTTAGTTTTGTTTGCACTTCTCAATGCCGAAAATAGTTATCTCTGAAAATGCTTTGCACAGATTTAACAGATAATAGCAAGCCTCATTTAGTCATATGAATGTAATCACCTCAAATTTTAAAACAGAAAAACAAAGTCTTAACTATGCTTTTGTAGTGTTTGGTAAGATTTACATTAATAATACTGCACATACATGTATCACTTTGACCAACTTGAGAAGAAAGAAGAAATATGATGATATTGTTAAACTTGTTTGGCTGAGGAGTTCCTTTGTCCACCTTCCGGCTGCATCATCAAACCGATTCCATAGTATCCACCATATTAGTGCATCCCAGACAAAAAGTTTCAGCAAAAATGGATTACTAATGGATAAAGTTAGTTAAGTCGAAAAAAGCCAAGTTAAAATTTCATTTACCACCTCTTGCTATGGGAAACATTGTTTATGAAAATTATCAATCCTAAGCCCCATTGCAAACCACTACATCACAAAAGCAAACTGATTTCTATATCCGCAGGGCACATCCGACCACCCGTACTCTGCACACGTCAGCAGACCAGCTATTTATAGTCCAACACTGAACACAGTAACTTGAAATATTGTTCAAAGCTTAGTCAATTATCGCCAAAACAGCCGCAAATTGATTTGATTCAAAAGTAATTTCACAGTTGGCTTGCGATACTAATGTCCAAAATTCTGCTGCTGTGGGGTTAATTACGTACTACTGAATGTATTAATTTGGAATTTACATTTTAATGTGTTCTTTTGAAGCTATTATAGATTAAAGGAAGTTATGATAGATTTTGCTGTATAATAATTACAATATTGAAAAAAAAAAATGTAAGGAAGGTCCCAAAACTGTACCCTGTGGAAGTCTTTAAAAAAAACGTTCGTATAGAAGTAGATGTTTTGGTTTTAAAAAAGTAAATCTTATAGAGGTTGGAGTCTTGGTGACGCGACGGTTAATTCGTTGGTGGCGTTAAACAATACGAAAGTCAGCTTGGTTACTCCTGTTATTCGTAAATGAACTTTGTATACAAGATGTAACATGTTTAACGCAAAACCAGAGTTCTGAGTCTGACAATTTATTTGTTACTATTTTATGTAACAAATAGATACACAAAACACACATAAAATATTTTTTTAGTGCAGGAGTAAGTAACCTTCGCTTCGGACAATTTCCGACCTTAACACGGACAAATGCTCTGGCAGCTGTTAATAACTATATCGATATGGAGCTTCACCTGAGTAGGTGAAGCTCGATATCGATATAGACAAAGCTCACAATGTGAGCCTTACAACACACAATATAAAGGTCTTATGTTTATACGAATTTGATACTGACCTCCGATTCCTTTGTCGAGACACGAAAATGTTGTTACAGAATATCATTACTGGTCTTGAATATGCAAATAAAACCAACTCTAAGAAGAAGGGTATAATTACCTTCAGGCCAATTGTCGTAGACATGTATCGCGATGTCGCCCGCTGAGTCGACAGGACTGAACACAAACTCCTTCGTTTTGCCGGACACTAGGATTAACCGAAGATTTATCTGTAAAAGAAGAGAAAAGAAGTATTAGTTTCACGTTTATATTGAAGAAGAAGACATGTTGTGCTGACCCGAAATAAGTTGAGAGCCCCTTTAAAAATACCTCATAATTTTTCGCCGGACTTACAAGAAATATTTCTGAGAGTTTTAGCAATACTCGTATTTACCGCAGTATTATAAAACGAAATCGGTGGCCTATTTGCTGGCAAGCCGTTAGATTGCACTTTTGCAAAAAAAAAAACTAATTGAAAAGTTCATCATATTTTTTGTAGAAAATAGCAGATTACTAAAGTTAATGAGGATTAGTAATCAAAACGGAATGTTTAAACGATAGATAAAATTTACTCAATTAAGACAATGGTTATTGTCATAGTATTCAGTCCCAGATTAGTGTTAGGATTTACTTGTTTTTGTGTCATATTTAAGTCTATTATAATTAGTTTAACCCGTAGTTTGCCGAGCGGTACTGGAAAACCGCCAGTCATGCAAACCACAAGGAACGCAGGAACATTCCATTCTAGAATAAACTTCATATAAATTTCAAAATCTATTATTAACCAGCATTCGGGAAGCACAAAGAGCCGTTCAAATAAACAGTTCCTACCAGCCCACCTGCTTTTTCGTGTGAGCTATGTTTCCGATCACGCTAGGGTGTAGTTTACGTTTATATAACGAAAAATTTCCTCTGATACTTCATAATTCAAGACCTTGACCCAAAAATGAGCACAGACAACCTTAATATATTATGTTTGTAAGGAAGCCAGAAGGCTATTTGGGTCAAGGATAAAGAATATCGATTCTCGTGTAAAAGAGTATCAGGCAATTATTTGCCAACAGTGCTTATTATTTTACTTTAAATGGCTGTAAAGTGAAATAGAATGGATTGTGTTTTAATGCCCCGGTTATATCACCTAGGCAGAATATTTAAGTTGACCTGTGCGTCAATAAAATGCAAAGAGGTTTACTTTATCTTTGTCCTCCATGCTAGTTGTTATTTTTTCCTTTTTTAGCCTCGATTTTAATAATCAACTAAGTAATCCATTCGATATGAAAACCATCACTAATTGTTCGATTTTTAAAATTAGGCCCGTTAATGCGCTCAGTACAAATTAACACGGCAAAGCCGCAAAACAAGGTTTATTTAGTTTGAGCAGTTCCTCCTTGCCACATTAATATGTATGGAAATGTGTGGAGCGTAGAATGTAGTGGCGTTTCGTCAGTGTGTTGGCGCCTTAATGCATGTTTAATGAGTATTTTATAATTTAATCTGTAGCTTTGATTTGGCAAATCTTGAAATCTACCTTGAAGTGTCTTGGAGAGATGTGATCAGAACAAGTATAATAAGTACAAAATATCTTTTTGTTTTATTTTATTTAATAAAATTATATTCAAACAAAATAAGTTTTATTTGTAATTTTATTAATACTTTCCTAAAATGACAAAAAGTATTTTGCGACCCTGCCAGGATTCGAACCTGGAATCTTCTGATCCGTAGTCAGACGCGTTATCCATTGCGCCACAGGGCCTGTAGTAACTTTGTCGAAAATAACATACCGATAGGTAAGACGTTTGCAATAGGAACTGGGTCATATTATTCTTTTTCAATTTTCTTATCTAATGGTACTTTTCTACCATGAATAGGATTTTTGTTGGAAATAAATTTTCTTTGAATAGTTATCTGATGTTCACCAACAAGGTCGTTTGAACACCTACGCAATGAACTAAAATAAAATTAATGGGTGTGGGCAACCCTCCTATAAGAATATTACAAAGTAAACGTAGACGTATAGGATACTGTATAGGGCGCATTTCGTTCGTAGCGGCCGGCTCAGGGGACGCAGGGTGTTGCGGCGGCCATATTTCATTTTTCCCGCCATCCGGGAGTCATCCGCCATTTTCATTCTTGCATCAAAACGTACGCGAAGTTTTTATATTTTCCTTTGTGTTTTTTGTGTCTCCGCGATATTTCAAGGAAATCTGGCCTGGCGCAATTTCATGTATATGTAAGTATGTTTATGTATAGACGGACGGCAGCCTAGATATTTGTAAGATATTAATATTAATATTCGTTTTATTATTCCTTTAAAGTTTCCAAATATTGAAGGTTGGCAGACTGGTTCGCATTATGCGTCTTTTGTTCCTCGTTTAGATTCTGTCACAGAGGACTTATCCGTTTTATTTCATCACAATGAAATTGATGCGAAGCTTAGTTGAAGCTCTTTGTTCAACAGAACGACCAGCTCCATCTATCTCGACCCACGCGCCACCAACACAGAACTGTATTTCACGAATATCGTGCTTAGTGTACCGTAGCTGATCCCACAGTTACTTTCATCGAGGTCATTGTCGAAGAAGCTTATAACATAGTAAAAATTTATGTTACGCTCATATTGGGGTCAAGCGGTTTTGAAAAACGGACTTTCTTACCCGGAATTCTTCAACGATGAAGATTCTTTGCAAATATTTCTTGTAGGGGAATGTTATGGGGGTTCCTGGTACACGGGGTCCGTGTTATTTATCGTTTGTTTTGTGCAAACAGACGTTTTTTTTGGGGTAACGCGTTATGCTTTACTTGTTTTTGCTCCTCCCACTCTATTTTATGATGTGTAAATAGAGGGAGCCGTGTGTATGAATCTATGAATTGCTTATTGATTCTATTACGCGTGAATGATGAAGTACTTAGGTAGAGGAATATGAACTTTCATTGTATGTTAACGCAATATCGTCAGCATATCAGATACTTTGAATATAAAAACAATTGAACAATAAGTATTTAAGGAAACGACATAATAAAGGCGAGAAAGACATTACTTTGGAGCGTATATGACATGTGACGTCACAGCCGTTAGCTGACATAATGTCGCGATTTGCGCCATAGACAATAAGCTGCAAGTTTTATGGCTCCATCCGCAATGCGGGGCGACACCAGTATACGGAACCGACCACTAGGCCGCTTCCGCTGCATACAACGGCATACTAACATAATAGATTACCCTGCTATTACAGGCGTCTCAATAACCGAAAAAGTGCTGAAATTTTAAAAGGTTTTTCTGTTCCGTAGCAGTATGTGGGTGGAACATACAAAGAATATTGTTCCTTGTTCTTCTTTTGAAATTCACTGCATAGATCTAAACTTATTCAAGATAATTAAGTCAACCCTGAATCTTAATCTTACCAATACTCAAGCGTTCTATAGCATAGGAAGTCATACAGAAAACCTTATAAATAGAATAGAAAGGAGACCTTTTTATAGGTATTCCATGAATTGGTAACGAACAAATAACAAAATATCGTATTCCTGTAAAGTTTTCAAGTGGGGGCCATATTAAATTTTCGCGGTTCCGGCATGGCGAGGCGTCGCGTCCGCGCCTTTTCAAATTAAACTTAACGGAGCTCAGTTTCACAAACTTTACCGGCTTGAAAACATAAAATGGCTTCCATACAATATTGAACATGTTTTGTAAAGAACATTTAGATGATGATGATTTGGGTCTCGCACAGGACAATAAATAACTAACACCAATAATAATTATTGGTGTTAGTTACTATTGTTCTTTAATTATATAATTAGGTAGTAATAAAAGATAACAACATAAAACGACATGTGTGCGAGCTCAAAAAGGCTAATTTTAGTCTTGGCAAATGCTGCGATATTTAAAAATACCGAGTGTCTTCCTCTTCCTTAAGGGTGCTATTACAAAATCGATCGCTTGCCCCGGACTAAAGCTACAAACCGCGTTTCCCGAAATTTATAGTGATTGTAGCGCTGTATACAACAATTGCTTAAAAATATGAGTTTACTTTTAAATAGACCAATATTTTTTTTTTCATGCATTATAACAATACCTCCTTAATTATTAAATAATTTTTATTTGAATTTGGAGTATACTTTCATAGATAAAGATTATAGTTTCGTACGGAAAATTGACAAAAATTCTCAATTTTACAGAATTATTTTTGGTGTATTAGTGCATGAATCGTAATAAATTGATTTGATCATTCCAAAGTAGAAGGTACAGTTGTATCATGAGCATTTTTAAAAATGATTAAATTATTATATCTTCGGTGTACTAAAGCATCAAAAGATTCCCAAAAGCGTAATTTTATGAAACACCCTTTGCGGAGACAAAGAATTTACAGATGTACGTGAACAAATTGATATATTTATTTAGAACACTCCCAAGATCAACTATCAAACTTTCTTAGACGTATTTTTGATTTTTTTTTGCGTTATATCTAAAGCATAATCAGATATCAAAACTCGAATCAAACGCTCAAATTCAAGAAAAATTGTGACAGCGCTCTTAAAACCTTTTCTAGTCCGTTTCTGTACTCCGCTTATAGAGAAAGCATTGTATATTTAACGATCATAAAAATAAACAAAGTGCCTCCATTCCGCTTTTCCATAATTCAAAGCATTCTGAACTTCTATGCCTCACTAAAAGCCGTCTGAAAAATGACTAACTAATGGCCTTGACATTTAAAAACCTTGGTAACATGAATATCAGTTCGGAGAACTAACATATGTTCCGACTTTCTAGTTGTAAACGTTGTACCGAATATCAAAAGTTTATGATACGAGTCAGATTTATTATTACAGGCAAGTGAACCGCGGTAGATACTGAATAGAAATATTGATTTGTATGAATAACGCGAGTTACTGAAATAGATGCCCTTGTAAGACCATTTTGGCCGCCCATTCATGAAATCCGTTGTCATGAATTAGGTAAGAGGAAAGTCAGTAAAGGTTGCCATGTCATGTGATGCTACTATATAGTAATAGTAACTTCTTTTTTTGTGTTGTGTTAGTAGAACTTGCAAAGAAACAGGCAGACATCCAGAGGTAACTCCTACTTACACAATTTAAGAGGCATTGTGGGTGTGTTACCAATTACCATCTTCATGGCTGCTCTCTCGCCTTTATCCTAATATATTTGGCTTCGGCGTAACCGGTCTTTTTCTTTCTTTTTTCTCCATTAGTTGTCATCTCAGTAGTCAACCATTCTAGCCATATCATCTTTTGCATTTTCTTAGCTAGCCATTATTATCTTTCGACAGTCGACTGTGCTAGCCATATGAACCATATGGTTTTGGGGTCATAAGAAGCACTCAGAGCTGTCTTATGACCCCAAAACCATTTCAGGTAAGAGGAGAACGACTGATGTCTGCATGACAAATAAATATAAATTGGGTCTTGCACATAATTTTTACGGTTTCCTGGGCCCATATTTATATAATAAGATAAACAAGCAGCTTGTAATTTATCCTCTTTCGAGAGCTGATTGCAAAAAAAAAGTTTGTTCGTGGCTAAAAGGCATTGATTACAATGAAACAGAATGTTTATTGAAACCCTTAAGGTAACATGTACTGGTCATGTGTGTAAGGTAAAATTTAGCACACGTGCTCAGCGCACCATCACCCGAACTCTCACTCACACACACACTCTTTCACTCTCACTAACACAAACACACCACCAATCCATTTAAGTCACTTTTGTCACCAGATTTTTTTTTTTTTAATTTTCGATTTTATTATTTGTTTTTTTTTTCTTTTTTTTTTCAGTATTGGTTGTTTTTGTTTTCCTTTTTGGTTAATTTTTGTTATTATGTTATATTATGTACCTATATTTTATTTAATACAGTCACTAGTCGTAAGTGAGTTGTCCGATGGAGGGTAAGCCTGGTGATCTGTAATACAGGTTTTACCTACAACAGACACCAGTCTCGTAATATGTGCTATAAAATGACTTTGTACTGTGTAATTGAATACGAGAAACAAATTATATATCAACTTTGACACATTCGACTGTGCTAATGCGCTGCAGGCATGTGTTTGAGTGGAGGCCGCGTATGGGCAAATGTAGTGTGGGACGCCCTGCGGCATGATGGATTGAAGAAGGTGGCTGACAACGGATGGATGCAGACTGCTCAAGACCGGGATGGTTGGCGATCTTAGGGGGAGGTTAACAGTGGACTGGAATTGGCTGATATGATGAACGCGTTGCAGGGTGGCAATATAGCTATAATATTCGGTATCTTTGTCAACTTCTTCACGTAAGGCGCTTCAACAGTGACAATTGGCAAGTCCGCATAGTCTCACATACTTGTTGCTATTTTACTTAACGGTACTTAGCTTCCAGTTCCCGGAACGCTACAAAAAAACTTGCTTAGCAACTTAGCAGTTAGCACCTGTTATTTTCATCGTAGTATTTACTTTAATTCCGGCAAATTAAGTTGTTAGTTTCAATTTCCAACACGAAGAAGTTATTATTTGCTTTTTATTTTCGTTCCCATATCCCCACAGCAATTTTGGATATCAACAATTTTTTTTTAAATGTATTCATTTCAATCAACGGTATGCATTGTCTTGAAGAAACTTTCAGTGAAAAGAATGGCAGTCAGTGGACTGTAAAGAGAAACGAAGTCCGTGTTTTTGTTATAGATACTTCGGCGACCGAACACCAATGAACCGGTTTTCCTCGACTTGCAATTTTATTAGAGCTACCGAAGAAACTTCGGCGGGTCGCTCGTCCTAAAAAATAGACAAAACTTTTGTCCCAAGTTTCTTTTCCGATTTGACTCGCTGGTCACGGAAGGTCTGACCCTCACAAATATTCAAGAAAATGATAATCAATACACCCTTTAGTCGAATTATCGAAACAAACATCTTCAGGGCCTTTCCGTTCCGGGATCCTAGCCACACTATTGGTACAATTTATGTTTGACACCGGAATTGACCGAAGCTAACACCTACAATTTACGGTTTCCAAGTGACTTGAGTTTGCCCGTAATTTGTGAATGACGGCTCCTTTCAATATATCGGTGCGCTTGAACGATTTTCTTGAGTCAGTGATTAATTTCAATATTCATTGAAAACGATTTCAATACGGCTAAATGAAAGTTCAAAGTCGTGATTGTCTCATGAACTGTTATTATTTCTGTAGTCATAATGTCAATTGTGTAGAAACATTTCTGCTATTCTTTATATTATACGAGTACCCTCAAGGTATTATAAGTAAAATACTCTTTCCTGGACTCATTATACTGTTTTCGTTTTATTTTTTTCTCGAGTAACCTAATTGTTTCGCGTAGCAAGATTAGTTATCAAAACGGTGGACTTAATTATTTGTCCAGAAAAAATAATAATTTGAATTCGCCTTATCGTGTTGTCGTGCTGATTACAAAATAACCCAAAAAATAAAAATAGGGACTTTTTCCTCTGTTTGCGGTTACCTTAAATTCTTGAACACCGTGCAGAAAGGCTGCAAAAGACAGATAACAAGCTAAACCCAAATGCTCGCTTTTTCAATTTGGTCGTCGTATAACGAGTAAAAAAACCAAGGTATTTACTTAATCAGTGTATTATGCCGAGCTGCCGGAGCAACCGGCTACATGCAAGCGAACTTCCCTGGCTCCGCGCCAACTAATGCATGAACATGTTTATACTTTCCCGTGTTCAGGAGAAATTCCTGCCTCTACTGGTTAGTTGGCTTTGACCACAGGCAAAGGCCGTGTTATCAGCATTCTACTTGTTTTATTAATGCAACGTGCACTTATGCAACGTCCGATTTTTGGGTCCCTCTCCAAAAATTCTGGCTATTTCCTTTGTTTTAGAATGTAAGAGGATACGAAATGGTTCCGCTGGTTGATTAGATTCTTTCGTCCCCATTTCAGTTTTGAGCTTCAATCGGAATAATGGAATCATTAAATTCACCGGCATGTTCCATGCTTTTACCCGAACCCGAACATTAATAGCGGTTTTAAAATTATCCCTCACATTTCTGTGATGTATAATTTCTGTGATCTACTTTGTGATGATCAGATTCTGTCATGCTGTTACATCTACAAGGTAGATAAGTGAAAGGAATCTTTGCAATACGCAGCTGCACCTTTTACGCTTGATGTAACATTTTTTCCCACATTAATGGCGCTAGGTTCTGCGAATTCAAGATTATGTTTTAACATGAAGACGTTGTAATGTATACATACTGCAAAAAGTAGCGTAAATTCTAAGAATTCATATTAAAACTAGGCTAGAAGAAAGAAAAACGATATTACGATAACATAACAACAAAGTGCTCGACAAAAACGCCTTGATATTCAAGGCTTCTATCACAGATCACAAAAAAAGAACTGAATTCGATTCTCATTCTTCATAGTCTTGACATTTCAATTTGTTAATCCATTGTTGTGTTCCATTTACTTATAAATGACGTTCTTATTGCTGGGACCTATTGGAGATAACAATGGCCGATGGAGCGGCGCTCGGCGGGGCTCAGTCCCGACCAGATAATCACGTTTAACGGCAAATAGAGTTTGTGCTCTCTAGAGGAACACTCTGGGCTGTATGGGCCATTGCTGGCATAATAGAATAATATATTAGTGCAGGATGTAATGATCATGTTTGTTCGACATTCACCTACTTTTGATGGTTCGGTGTCCACTCATTCTACAGTAAGTACAATCCAAATTAAACATTATTCTCGCTGCAAGAAGCACTATGTTTTGGAACTTGTCTAGTTGTGCAGTTTTTTCTAGCTACATCTTTCCAGTTCTGGCTGTTGGGATTTTTGGTCTTGATATTTACTTTTATTTTTAAAAATTCGTCCCCTCCTCTTGTTGCTTAATTATCTTCTACAAGTCCTGTATTCTGGGTACACGGTACAGGTGATTGCGCCGATGGAATACAATTTCTAGGTCCAACCGGCACTGGTACAATGACACCGTTAGCTTTAATTAGTTTCTGCTCTAACTAGACTTTAACTAATACAATGTTGCTTATACTGCTGAACGCTTTTTCTCGAATTCAGTCTTTTATGTATAGTCGCTATCTGTACTTGCACTGTACCATTATGATTTCAACCTGTACATCGGACATTGTATACCGTGGCTACCTCAATATGGAAACATTTCTTTGCTGAATTTTTTGCATAAAATTAGGGTAAGATTATTTTTTCACGCATGCGCGCCCGACCCTCTTAAGTGGATCCTCCGTGATCATAAATCAACCAATTACTGTTTTGGGAATATTTCCAATTTCTTCTATCATTCAGACGCGTTCCCTTGGGGCTTAAAATTATAGACGGAAAAAATATTGCTGAGATGCAGAAATATTTATTTTTCCTTATTATCAGAACACGAGGTTTTGTCTTCTATGTTTCAATTTTAGTGTTTCGTTGTTCTTACTGAAGGCATAGATGTTGAATCCGAAACCTAAGTGATTTTTTTCATAAAGGAAACCTGAAAAGGAAGAGTGCTTCATGGTCATGAAATTAATGATGACAAGTACTTGTAGAAATGCCAATTCAAAAGCAAGATATGAATTGAAGAGATAAATACGAGTGAATATTTGAGCAGAATTTCAAAACACAAGAAAATTGTGAAAAATAGAAAAATAAAATAACTTGACCGACTGCTGTTTTCTTCCATTCTCTTGATCGTGTTTTTATCCAGAAGTTCTATAGCGCGTTAACAGTACAAACGGTCGAAGCAAGCGTACAACATCCGTGAAAAAAAAATGCATTTCCTAAACTTTTTGTACGCTGGCATTTCTCGGTCTTCTGGGAACATTTCGTAGGCAAATTAGACAAGTTGTAGGCGATATTCGGCTCTGTAACGCAAGGTCAATAACAGTAAGATTTTAGTGGCCGAAGTAAGGCAACATCTGTACAGACTTTAGAAAGACCCAAAAGTATTGTGAAAACCTTGGGTTAGCAAATTATATAAAAAATAATGTTCTGTATTGGTTTCACTGTTACAAAACAGTATTGCAGTTTCATACAATTTGTATTGTGATAATATTCTGCTTGCGACTTCGTCTGTGTCTGACACGCCCTTCTGCTTCGCCCAGAGCGGGAGGAGTCATTTGATGATTTCCCACCGATAAAAAAATTCGCAAGGATCTATTTTTTTTTAATCGGTTCAGTGTTTACTTCTATATGTTTTTCAAAAGCATACCTCTTTATCTATACTCTACATATACAACTTGACCCGCGGAACTTCGTCTGCGTCACAATTTTCATTACTGCTCCGCCCCTATTGGTCTTAGCGTGATGACATATAGCCTATAGCCTTTCTCGATAAATGGGCTATCTAACACTGAAATAATTTTTCAAATCGGACCAGTAGTTCCTGAGATTAGCGCGTTCAAGCAAAGTTAGACGCAGACGAAGTTGCGCGGGTCAACTAAAGTAACACATAATTATGTTACATTTAGACGAACACTGTAATTAGCTTCTTACACTATGGGAATAAAAGTCTTAAGTTAAGTCTTAAGTTGTAATCTTGTTTTAGATGTAACTACCGATTTTTTTTTTTTTTTACGTTGTTATTGTTTTACTTTTTCAACGCCTGCATGCTTCGTCATTAGACGACGATTTTATTATTAAAATTTAAATCTCATTTAAGTGAACTGTACCTATGTTCTTATGAGAATAAAGATTCTTTATTCTCAAACTAAAATCGGTTTGACCACGTCAACATTAGAACACGGAAACATTATAAAAATCCCGTCTACCGTGAAACTATTCCATCCGACTTCCATTTCCTCATATCTGATATCACAATATGAGTGTACCCTTTGATCCATAGTTACATCTTTGTTAAAATATCGGTGGTCCTTTGACATCCAATAACTTTTGCCTATAGAAGCGAGCCGAGGGCAACTATTTCGGTAACAATCGGCAACGGACGGGAGAATTTAATATTCCACTTTAGTCGGCCAGTATAAGGGGGAGGGGATTCGCTAAAAAGGTATCTTTGGAGATTATGTGGTATTTGTAGATATGGGTGGCGGTTAGTCGAAGTTCTTTCCTGTTGTGGAATATTATTGCAGTTAGAAGTGATAACAGCAAAGATGACAGTTGTTTTGGATATGTTATCCTAAAGTTTTATAATATAGTAGACTGTATTTACTTTAGTCGTTGATTTACTGCGAGTCTAAAAAGGCCACTTTAGCAGAATCGTTTTAGAATCATAATATTAACCACATAAAAATCTGTCGTATTTCATTTTCATTCTTATCGCTAGCGTATTAGGTTCAAGGTTGATTGGGAAAATTTAACAGTGACGGGTGGTAAAGTGGCCTTTTTAGACCCCCTAATTGGTCCTACATTCAAAGGTTATTAACCTGTTTCCCAAAAAAAAAAAAATTGTTTCAAATTGATTATTGTTGTAAAAATTATCATAAAATTAATCATAATTTTCTGATGATGCTGGTTAAATAAATTATTGACTGTTTATTACAAACAATAACAATTTTAATTTAAAATCGTTTTCTCGTAAATAAAAAAAAATAAACATAAATTAACTTTAGAGGAAAAGCTCTGACATTTTTCGCCAAAAGAAATACATAGAAAATGAATGTCTTATTCCTTAAATTTATCATTCGAAATAACGGAAACATAAGAAAAGCCCACGCAAACAATTTAACGCGAATCCAGAGGCAATTACGTGCAAATCCAGTATAATTTTCATAAAAACGAGGCCCTTATGAAAATACCTTAGAAAATTGCGAATTTGTTTATTATTAAAAACCAAAGAGCCGTTACAAACACGTGTCTGTTGACCTTGTTGTTAATTACGTCCTTTGCTATGGTAATTTAAACTTTATGCCCAGGGAATAAGGTCCGTGATAATTGGGCATGTTTCCATTAACCTTTTGACCGATTGTCGCGCGATAACGCGTCACGAACAAAAGTTGTAATTTGTTTCTTTTTCACATGGCGAGGTGCCGAGCTTTTCAGCCAGTTCAGTTGTTGCAAACATTTTCATACGTCCATGTTCCTAAAGTAAAAAGTTTCGCTACTGGCAGTTGACAAATTAATTAATTCTTGCAGTGAATTACATAATGCGGTGTACTTTTTTAAGGGTGTATAATCCGCATTGCTACAATATGAAATACCCGCAAATAAGTGCTGCAAAATAAGCTGTCACAACATAACACATTTGATTTATGTGTATCGCTCGTGCTGTAAAAACTTGTACCCATTAGTTAAGCCTCTAAGGTGGAGCGGAGCAGAAAATCTAGAAAGTAGAAAGGTTTAATTAACACTGTTTTTTACTTGTTTGTAGTTTGAAGCTTTTCATCCATTTCCATCTTTATCTCTCTTCCAATTTTCTCCTCATGACTTACGTACTTACAAAAAAAAAGTATAGACCCCAATTTATCAAAAATATAAATCTCCAGGATTAAAACTGCGATCAATATCAGGCTTCACATAAATAACTTTCTCACAAAATGTTGATAAATCAGCTCCGAAGTTTGAACTCGGTGTGAACGTTCCGACGTTGACCGCAGTCACCTTCGAATCCTTGAACCTCGCCAAAGTAATCAACGTTGGAAAATCTTAATACATTCTGTTGAACATGTTTTTTACAAGAGTTATTGAAGGGTTGGTACACACGAAAAGGTCTTGAAACTTAAGGGTATTGATGTCAAAGGGAGGTTAGTTAATATTTTAACGAGGCAGTAAGCAAACTCTGCCTTTGGCCTCTCATTATGCAGTATATAGAGAGTTTTGTAATTAATTTGAAAGTCCAATTTGAGCCCTATAAGTTAAATCTCTGGTTTCTGAAAAGCAGATTAACCAAAATTGTTGTTAATGTTGAATCATATTATGCAGATTTATTTCCATCTTCATCTTCCTGCCTTGTTCATGTTACTTGTGGTCGGTGCAATGCATTTTCTTCTACCATTCTCATCTGTGAACCGTCCCGCTATCTTTCACTACTTTTTCTTTCATTTCATTCCTCAAAATCATCACCATATTCATCGCTAGCTGACCCGCACAACTTCGTCTGAGTCGCATTTTTCATTAATACTCCGCTCCTATTGTGCGTATCGTGATAACCTTCCTCGATAAATGGGCTTTCCAACAATAAAATATATATATTTTCATATTAACATTATGTAATATATTTTACCACACACGATTTAATGCTCTAATTTGAATGACAAGTAAATTATTGGGTCGGAGCCTTGCCGTTGCGGTGCCGGTTTAGTGTGCCATGAATCCATGATCTTAAGAAAACCAGGGGTCAGATATTTTGCTGAAATGTAAATTGAAGTTTCTTAAAAAACCCCTGGCCCTAGGAAACGTGTTCGATTTCTATGATATTTTGTCTCCGAAGCCATCGGCTGCAGGTGCTCTACAATATTGAATTCGATATTAGAGTGCACTCCGCTAAATTTGGTGACGCTGTTTACGTAACCTTCAATATGGTGCATTTTTATAGCGAGACTGTAACACTTTCTGCAGGCATTTTGAATGGCGTGTTAAGTTAAAGCTTTAAAATGTGGATAATATTTTATTATATACGCTGAAATATTTTTAAGGCGTTCCTTGTATCAATGCCGGCACGAGTCGTGAGCATGAAGGCAGCAGGGTGATCTCGCCAATGTACGGAGGGCAAACGAAACTTGCAAGCCCAAAAGTCGGTGAGCATTGACTGACGAACCAATAACGTGAAGCGTCAGGGCTGTCGTCGTGAAACCGACCAATGGAGAGAGTGCTCACGACTCGTGCCGGTTTTTATACGAGTTTCGTACAGTCAAGAACGACAGACCTTTTTCGTCGAAGTCTAATGGTTAAGGGAGATTTCTTGTAGTGTTAGTGATATTGTGTCACTGATATACGATTCCGTTATACTTATACAAAGCGACAGACATTTACATAAATTCATTTTGCTAGTAAGCAATTTCAAGGAAACCTTTCGTCTTTGCTGTAAAAACCGGGATTGTATGAAGCTCACAGAAGACCCAACCGACAGAGACTATTAATAATGGTACATCAACAGCTTGTCATGTTGTGATTTTGCTTAGTCGCTTTTGACACTAATATTATTTAATTTTCTAGATTTTTCGTCCACGACCATAAGTTATACGGAAATCTTCTTCAAGAGCAGAATAAGCATGAAGAACTGGTAATTTTCTATCATCGGCTTATATTTAAGTTTGCACCGTCATAATCATGTTTTTTTTTTACTATTGATAGGGCACGCGTTTTACCAGTATCTCATCTGATGGTAAGCGATGATGTGGTCGAAGATGGAGCACGCTTGCCTTGAAGATGATCCTTGATGTTGTTTGATGATGATGATGTAGATTATGATCCTTGCCAAGCCTTTTCCCAACTTTTTTGAGGTCAGGTCCCAGTCAGATGCAGCTAAATACCAGTATTTTACCATCCAGCCAGCCCATCTGACTCAAGCGTGCTAAAACTTTTTACTTGGCGAACAATAAATACGTGTCAAGTGCACACCAGGCAAAAACTTTCACTGCTTCCATGAAACTATTGGTGTATATTATGTTTTTAGCAGTAACGGGAAGTGACGCGACCTACAAACTACAGGCAGAACCTAACAACATACTCGTACATAAGTCACGCACTTTAAACTCTTGACTGAACGTTTACGATCCCTGAAAAATATACCCATAGTTTTCCAATAAAATATTTATGTTCAGCCAATAGTAGACACAAACATTTGACAGGAAATGTTTTTATTTATGTTCCATTGGCAGCAATTATTCATTCTCACGTAACCACGGTCTATCATAAACGTGAAAATCCAATGACACTCGAAACCAAAACATTTTGAGTAATAAACAACTGTCCTTGATTGAAAAATCATAAACCGTAAAGGCTCTAGACACGTGTCTTTCAAAAACTTGGCAATCAATAGATTAAGTTTAGGTACCTTTCAGCATTAACTTTCACCGTTTCCATGAAGACATTATCAATAGTAAGGGAGAATACACACGTACCATCTCCACCACACCACATCAGCGACAAAAAGTGGTTACGTGGGAATAGTGTCGCTCAGCTTCTTGCAGTTGCATTGTGGTAACAACAAAATGTTGGTGTGTTTTCGTTGTCGGTAGTGGTTGCGATGTGGTTACGTTGTGGCTAGTGTTTGCAAACAGGCAAATCGACTCGGGTGCGCGGTGTCGTTGCGTCGACGTAACGTTGTTTGCGAGGTACCGTCCATTTGTGCGTGGTGTATCTGGTGGTTGCAATGTGGTCACATATCGTCCACAAGATTGAACTTGTCGGCAAAATATGGTTCGTGTGAATAAAACATTCATTTTCATACAAATTAGTGCCCTCCTAAGTGTTGTTGCTGTGGTGTGGTTGTGATGTGGTTGTGGTGTGGTTGTGGTACATGTGAAACCAGCCTTACAATGCGTAATTGACATGTCACCTGCTCGGACAACGCGCTGGTTACTTAGCGGGACTCCCTCGCGTGTCATAACTTACGACTTTACGATCAATACACATGTCAAGTTCACATGGTAGGGAATGTTTCTTCGAATCTTTGGAGTATGGTCGGTAGCTAATTGGCTTGTCATCGACTAGGTTTGACGGCTTCAGTAGTTTCTGTGGCGTGTTATTAAGTTACAGCTGTAGTAGGCTTACTAATTTTAAATTAGTAACGGTATTCAACGATGTGGTCGCCTCTCAGAAGGTCGATACAGTCACTGAGCTCTTATCGTAAGAGTCGCTTACCTATAGCATTTGTTCGATACATTACACTGAAATAACGAGTAATAAACGCGTAATTTTGCTATTGCCATTAATATGGAGACTTGCAAGACTTGGAGCAATTGCAAAACCTGAATGTCAAAAAGTGAGTCGCCAAAATGATTCCACATCGCGTTTTCGATCGAACGAAGAATCACCAAAAGATAAAACAGAATTTTAGAGACGAGAAAACGCGGATCGCCGCTGCTAAAAGTAGCACGTCTTCTAAAGAACTTATGACATGGCGATCAATAAAGGCAAATGTCAAGTTCGCAACGTGACACGAGGTAGGATATTAGTTTCTTAGAATTCATTTCAGTACGGCAGGTAGCTAATTAGCAGCATATTATATTTTCCCGGTAGATTGTGCGACCGCAAATCTATTATCGTTTGTATTGAATTAGTTGTTGTGTATCCTTAAATTTAGACTTTTTGATGGCCTTACCGTATAAAGCAGAATGACTCAAAAGGAAGGACTCATGGCAACATTAATCTATTTTAGCCACAATTCCAATTTGCAAACAGGGAATAAAACAGTGAACGATTTGACAGACAGATCAATTTTGTTGCTACGCTCACCTGGGACTCTGCTACCGACAGATATCAGCCGCCATTACAGCAACTGGGTTAACTGGCCGATCAATATGAACACGTGTCAAGTTCACACGGCGGTTATTCTCAGTGTTGCCATAAAACGGCATAGTTAAGTTACAATGGTTAATGGACGTATAATCTCTGTTTTGGACTTACGGGACCTTGAATGACCCTAAGTATGGTGTTGATGGCACTTAGGACGATAGTGCGCAAATTGACGGTAGTTTATCAGGAGAGAGCCTCTTGTGGGCTGTGAAGCGTAGTTTTGGACAGTTTTAGAGGAATTTATGTCGTCTTTATAGAAGAAAACGTTTAGTAATGATAATAAACGTATGTAGCAACTGTCCTACCGAAACAAAAGATATAATTTTAGCGTGGTAACATTCAAATCCTCCAACAAAAGTTCTTTGAAACCCAACTAAGCAGATAAAGCATCCCGTCATCATTCTTCTAGAAAAATCGATAAGTTTTAACTTTGTCCCGTTGCGACCCACTTCTTACCCTGGACAGAGAGCCCCTCCCCCTGAAATTATAATGAACCGAGCCCGTCACCGCGGTTTAAATATACTGTTTCACGAAACCGCCCCGACTTGATAGACGAAACTTTTCGCATGGGCTTTTTACGAGTTTCGTGCAAATTGTAAATTATGCAAATCAGGAGCTATATTACTTTTCTATGAATTTGCCGAAATATTCAATTAAATATGATTCCGTCGATTTCAATTATATTGAATTTTTCTAACCTTCGTTCTCTATTGGCCTTCATACGGGGAAAGACACCACATAAGCATTCCATTGCAGCTTAATTTTTTACTTTGAATAGTGCTTAGAACTGGTATCTAGTTATTTTGTCATTCTATTAACAAAATAATGGATGAACAATCCTCGGGCAAAGGTGAGGAGGAAAACACTGAATAATTAATGAAGTCACGGAAAAAGCAAAAGATGTTTGCAAACTTTTATAGATATTATAAAATGAAAAGGGGTATTTTCTCTAGAGACGGTAAAACAAGGGGTACGAAAGAATTAATAAGAAATACAGTGGGAGCTATTAAAGCATTAATTATTCGGTGATTAGGGTGCATTGGATCAGGGCTGCGGAATGAGGGTTTTCTGAAATGTCGAACACCAGGTGGCAGCACTGAGGCGTCAGTCCCAAACACCTATCAAATCGCTTGTTTTCTGACATTTGTTAAGTTGACTTCGACGTCATGTTAATGTAAAAGTCACTTTTTCAATGAAGACCTCTCGCCTATGTTACGCCAAGTGATGGAGTAAATTTTCCTAAAAACCCCACATTGTTCAAAAGAGTTACTGCGGCCCTGGAACGCAAGCGCACTAGGAGAAACACGGGTGGGTTTTAGTCAGTAGGAGTCTGACACTACCTTCCGCTCCTCCATAGCTGAAGGACTCATTTGATGATTTCCCATCCAAAAAAAGGGCCAGCAGTGGACGTCTTTAAAATAAAATGATGATGATTAAAAACGTTTTAAGTATGCGGAAAAGTACCATTAAACATAAAAAACCATGTTTTTGGATATACAACATATATTATGTTGCAGGTTGAAAAGATAAGATGGATGGATTGTGTGAGGAGTGATATGAAAAAAAGGGCGTTAGTGATAGCGTGACGGCTGATAGGACAGAATGGAACAAAAAAACGTGTTGCGCCGACCCCAAGTAACATGAGATAAGGGCAGGAAGATGATGATGAATATTATGTTCCAGGTACCTATATTGTTTCTTCAGACTTTGGTCAGGGTTTTGCCCAGTATGTTCCAGTAGTGGTTCAATATTATTGTTTGCCTACAAAACTGCAATCGGTAGAAAATCACAGTAATTAAAGTCGTGTAGGTTTATACCTATTAATCCCGATAGTGCTTGCAAGCAATCTAACAAATTGCTTTTATCCTTGCTTGCTCAATAAACCCGGATCGGTGTTAACTTTTCATACAATCACTCGATTTGATTGTACGAGATTTTTTTAACTATAAATATAGAAAATGTTTGCGTCGATTCGATATGAAAAGTAAACAAACTGAATAAAAATAACTGGCTTGTTTAAATAAAAACTGGTGGAATTAATTTATGAGTATTTACAACAGAATTGTGTTGCAGAATAGACGGTCGATGGGGGCGAAGTTCGGAGTTGCGACCGCGTATCGGAAGACGCAGCGTTGGAAGGCCTCCTACAAGATGGACCGATGACCTGGTGAAAAGGGAATCTGCTGGATGCGAGATGCAAAGGACCGGTCGATATACTGACACTTGGGGGAGGTCTATGAGTGGACGTCTTTCGGCTGAAATGCCGATGAAATCCACAACACTATACAAACTATTGGACATTAGACTATCTTATAGGAAAAGGTTGACTGGTCGATAATGCCTTGTTGCATTTCGTCCGCCTATGTACTTATTTTTACTATTGATAGGCACGCGTTTGACCACTATGTCACCTGATGGTAAGCGATGATGTAGTCGAAGATGGAGCACGCTTGCCTAGAAGTAAACCTATTCACTCTTGACTTAAAGACTGCCAGGTTGTACGATTAGCTATCAGGAAACACAGACTCTGTAATGTACTGCTGATAATATTATTTATTTGTATGTGCTGCTACTGTACATAAAAATAAATTAAAGGCTTAAGGAAGTGAGCTACTTTCGAAATGGACCAGCTATTAAATTATTTTAATTGCACCTAACTATCAATAACCGGAAAGGTCAATGACCAGCACTAAATGTCAAAACCCTACTAACTATTTACTAATTAATTTATAATACAACTGCAATTAATTTACCAACATCATAGCACGCAGTTCTACGATAATAACTCTTTCATAAAATAGTTATTTCGATAAAATGTATTTAAATGTCAACAAGGATAATAATAGCGTTGTTATAATAATTAAAAGTCATTTTACAGCTCTGCTCGTAAATTATTAATAATTACTATGAAACGTGATACATAATTTAAGTCTGTACAGTTGTGTTGATATCTTGCGAGTTATGACCAATAAAATGTTTTAGAGAGTGAGATCTCTGTAAAAGTTAGCAGAATTGCTTAGTCACGATACGATCGGAACATTTTTAAGTTGTAATGGTTAATTTTTAACACGCTTTTATTAGGTCGACCTGTATGTGACTAACTACGTAATGGAATCTAAGGTAACTAATTTAACCGTCTTCCAAGGGTCGTAGCGTAATGAAAATTGGCAGCTGTATGTAGTTCTGATGACAATACAATAATGATGAACTGTCGAACTGATCTGATGATGGAGCCAGAAGATATGAACTGGAACTTCAGGATGGATAATCGTATCATAGCTGTTATGGATTTCTTAGAAAAGTCTTGTAATGAACTTTAGGTTTCAAGGTATGATGATGAAGCCGGAAGATAGGCACTGGCATTCCATGATGGAATATCGTATCATAGTCATGTTTGCACTTGTGAGAAAGACCACTTTTTTGTTTTTGCATGCATTTATAAAAGCGTGTTTTTTAAACTATTAATTTATTAACTTGAGTAATTTAACTAGTCTCATCATCTGCCTAGCCTTTTCCCAACCTCAATGGGGTCGGCTTCCAGTCAAACCGGATTCAGCTGAATACCAGTGTTTTACGTGAAGCGGCTGCCTACCAGACCTCCACAACCCATTAACTGGGTAACACGGTTCTTCATGGCAAGACTGGAGTCAGATTTTACTGGCTCACTAGTCTAACTGAACTAGTCTGTATTAAGTTAATGTTACGTAATCGCAATTCAAAAGAACAAATGATATTGTTTCCTTAAAAATTATTTCGAATCAATGGATCCTTGGTCCTCTCTACAACAAAATGTTCAATGTATCTAATAAGTAATAACTAAAAATTATGCATCGCAGGTAGAACCTGGATGAGGCTGGCACAGGAACGTGAGGATTGGCACAAGAAAAGAAAGGCCTATGCTGGAAGTCGGTCTGTGGATGATGATGATGATGATGATGATGAAGAATTATGCTGTCTGGCCTTAGCCAGATGATGATTCCCTTGCAAACTATCTTCATGAACTACATGGCTTCAGCCCCATGCTTGTGTTTCAACCAACAAGCCAACGAAGGTTCTGAACAGAATTTTGCAGTGTGATAGCAGATCCTCCCATTGCTATTCCTAACCGGTCTGCGCAAAACTTTGATCGACTGATTGGCAATTCATCAGAAAGTTGCGGAAGAGGGCTTATAAAATAGGTCACCAAAAAAGGTATGCTTAAACTTCCATCTTGGTCGACTTTTAAGGTCTGATTTGAAAAAAGAGGATGCTTCTTCATAAGCTCTTCTTTGTTGCTCGTATTATATTGATATAGGCTCGAGTTTGTACCAGTATCTCACATGATGGTAAGGTATAATGTGGACCGCGATGGAGCACGTTTGGCTAGAAGTAACCTTTTCAATCTGAGTCTTAATCGAAATACCATGAAATCAAGTCAGATGGTGATCCCAACAACACATACATTTTCGTTTTAATCGATGTTCTATTTTTTTTTTCTACTTTTGATAGGCACACGTTTGACCACTTTCCTACCTGATGGAAAGCGATGATGTGGTCGAAGATTTTCGGCTTAGGATATAAACTTCTTTTGCTACACATATCTATTTTACGTGCAGGTATGGCACGGGTCACGTAGGCAATACGGAGCCGAGTCTACACTCTTGGAAGAACTTCGCCTGTGCCCGTATTTGATTAGCTGAACCGGAACTCGGCTTAGACCCCGCATCATATTGCAATCATGCTGTAATATTGAAACTTTATACTCTAACAATAAATTTGCTTTTTAAATTAAGTTAGTAGAGACAATCAAATATGTTATGTATGATTTTATGAGTAACCTGAGAGAGAAGTAACCTGAGTAACCTGTCAGATTTACTGGCTTCTGACAATCCGTAACGACTGCCAAATATCTACAAACGACAACCGGGACCAACGGCTTAACGTGCTTTCCGAGGCACGGAGGAAACTGCGGCTGTTATTATTTAGCCACGAGCTCTTAACAAACTTCATCATTCTACAGGTTCTAACTAAGATAACTTCTAACTAAATAGTCCATAATGTTGTAACCAATAGATCCGTTGGGTCCGTACCCTAAGGACGAACCGTACATCCGTACCGTACCCAACAAGAAGGGTAAATAATACCACTAGTGACGGTACAACGATTTAATATGCTAATTAATCTTATAATGAGACCCCAGACGGATTTAATTACGTATATGAATTAACTTCACGCCTGCTGTAAGTGATGGGGTGGGCAGAGGTGTAATGTAGGTGAGCTGTACCGAGGTACTTTTGATTAAGTCAATGGGCTTATTTGTCAGACTGCGGAGGAACTTAGCTAGTATAAGACTCCTTGCAAACGGGCAACCGACCACAGACACTGGTGGCTGGCAACAAGCTGTTTACACGATTTTAACATGATTGTTTTGTATGGAATCGCCACACACGTGTAGCGAGAGCCACCGATCACCTTCGTTTACGCCAGCTATACTCAATCTGCGGTCGCATGTGGCCCGCCATCTTTTCCGCTTGGACCTGTAGCATAGCACACTATTGATGCTACATTTAGTTAGTGTATTAATGTGTTTTTATCTATACTACACAGATTTGACTGTCCTTGGCGATGTGTTGCTATTTCTCTCCTACTCATCATCATTTGCCTAGCCTATTCCCAACTACATTGGGGTCGGCTTCCAGTCAAACCGGATTCAGCTGAATACCAGTGTTTTACGTGGAGCAGCTGCCTACCAGACCTCTACAACCCATTAACTACATCTTGGCAAGACTGGAGTCAGATTTACTGGCTTCTGGCAATCCGTAACGACTGCCAAAGATCTACAAATGACAGCCGGGACCAACGGCTTAACGTACTTTCCGAGGCATGGAGGAAACTCGGTATGTTAAGTTGGTCACCCATCCACAGACCAACCTTGGCAAGCGTTGCTTAACCTTCAAGATTGACCCGTACGACTGTTATTATTTAGCCGCGACCTATTTCTCACCCACTATCAACGTGAAAAAGTTGGCCTATGCCATACGAAAATGCTCCTTTTGTCGCAAATTCAAAAGTCTCATTCATATATTAAAAAAGTACCTACTATAAAATGTTTAATTTTATTTTAGTCCTCAGCAGCAGAAGCCCAATGTGGCCCTGAGAGAAAAAAGTTTGAATACGGCTGGTTTACGCGGTACAAAAGGACGTAGCCCGCGACAGCCACCGGTGGCTGTGGTCGGTTGCCCGTTTGCGCAGAGCTTCCAATGCATTTCGAGAGACAACGGATTCGACAAATAATCCACAGCCGTTTATCCATTTGGTAGCTATAAAAATAGACCTGATTTTGACCCAGTTGAAGCCTGTATACTGCACGAAGCTTTACCTGAAACAAACAAAAAACAATAATTAATAAAGAGCATGGAAATATAAAAGTTTGCATTAGCATGCAACTCAATTTATTGTTTATGAACCAATTAAAATTCTAGGGCGCAGCTGAAAACATGAAAGTTCTATGTTAATAATAATTGCTTAAGTTTTATATGTATTATTAATGTCATTTTCAAATTAAAACTTATTATTAAACAAATATTGGTTGAAATTAAAATGCATGATCAATTCAACTCATGAAATTAAATTAATAGGAAAACTTTTCCCCTCCAAATTCTACCATCTTGGATAAACTATCTTGTGTAAAACAAAGATCAAACATGATTAATTTAGAATAAGATCCACCTCAAATTATCATTATTATCAGATGCCACCCACAACAACACAGACTACCAGATTAAAGGTAAAAAAAAAAAAAATTAACAACATCAAGCCAGCCGGTCTTCGGTCTTTTTTAATATGTATTCAAGGGTATTCAATAACCTTGAATCATCATCTGCCTAGCCTTTTTCCCAACTATATTAGGGTCGGCTTATATTCAATAACCTTGAATACATATTAAAAACCCTACCTAATAAGCTTTACCATACCACTAAACTTGAGGATGCTAAACTGTTATTTTGTAAACCTTCCTTGGAACCTTACGAAGTGACAGCACAAAATCTTTATACATAAAAATGAATTCGGTCTCGCTAAAACTCGAGAACGTCGGGGCCGATTTAAACAATTCTTTTTTTATTAGTTTTGCCAGAATACAGGGAAGGTTTAAAAACAAAAAAAAAGGGTAAGTAGGTAGGGTAGGTATTAGGTAGAGTAGCCAGTTGACCAGAGCGAAGCCGCGCGGGCCAGCTAAATTGTTTATCCACGCGGATTAACAACTAGACCACGCAACCCGCGCAACTTCTCGGGGTCACTGTTTTCATTAATGCTCCGCTCCTATTGGCCGTAGCGTGATGTTACATAGCCTTCCTCAATAATCGAACCATTAGTTCCTGAGATTAGCCCGTTCAACCAAACAAACTTTTCAGTTTTATAAAATGAGATAGGTGCAAAAGATGACTCGAAACAGAAGTGTAGTAGCACTAATAACAGTACCAAGAAATGCAACATTACAAAGAGCGTGAATTTAGTAGTAAAGCTATCTATAGGTCTAGAATATAGTAAAGTGCAATAACTAACGACCCTGGCGCGGTGCCAATGCCAGTTTAATTGCACTGAGAGACAATAAATCGCTAGTACACTACAACACACGGTACGTGGGTATAATCAACTAACATTCTGGTGGGAAGTGACTAAAGTGGATACAACTGAGAGCATACTGACGTGGTCCTTTTTTTAAGAATGGGAAATCATCAAATGACTCTTTCTTTCCGCTCTGGGTGAAGCAGGAGGGAGTGTCAGACTCTTACTGACTAAAACCCATACGTGTTCCTCCTAGTGCCCTTTGCGTTTCAGGGCTACGATACCTCTTTAGCAGACAATCAGGCGATTCAAGCCTGTAATATCCTAGCGAAATTGGAAACAACTTTACAAAGTATGCTTCCCGTGGGAATCGAACCCACGAACACCGGGCCACAAGGCAAACGCCTAAACCACTCGACCACGGAGGCTTACTAAAACAAGAATTTGAAAAATATTGTGAAACAAAAAACATAAAAGGAAGTCAAGAAATTGGCCAGACTAGCTAGATTACTTACGATCTGTCAAAGAACGATAAATAACATGAGAACTGAAAAAATTGGCCAAGTGCGAGTCGTACTCGCACACGAAGGGTTCCGTACCAGAAACCTTAATTTTTATTATTTGTTGTTATAGCGGCAATAGAAATACACAATCTGTGAAAATTTCAACTCTCTACCTATTACGAATTTACGATTCTTGAGATACAGCCCGCTGACAGACAGACGGACAGACGGACGGACGGACGGACAGCGGAGGCTTAGTAATAGGGTTCCGTACCCGAAGGGTAACCAACGGAACCCTATTAAAAAGGACCCAGATGAATTACCAACCGAAAATATGACAGTTATTAGTGAAAGAATGCTTAATACTTTCATAGCCAAATTTTAAAAAACGTAGTGTGAAAACGTTAGAATCTTTTATTCCTCCATGAATTTCCTTAACGCTGCTTAAGGGGAAGTTCTTAGCTGGCGGATGAAGTGTCATGCATTTAAATTAACATTTTTCGCGAATTTAGTCTGGGAAGTTAAATATTTTTGCAGTCATTTTGCGCGAAATGGCCTATTACAGTTACTTTTTATCTTGACAGGGTTTCATGAAAATAAAAAGTCGTTTTCGCGAGACTGATAATCAGCTCGTGGCCTATAATTAGTTTATATTTTTAAGAGGACTAAAAAATAATCACACAAGTATACATAGCGAGGAAAAACACCGCGTATGTAGGTAGTTCTTGGGTTACGTGGTCTCAATTTGAGGTGAGTTAAATGGGCAATTTAGGTGTTTAAATTATGACCAAAACAAGGTGCGGTATAATTTTTTTGCTAAAAATGCAAACTCGTAAAAACTTTGTAACATGGCCAGTTCACACCGAATGACCGGACTCAAACGTGACCACGTGTAATTCAGCCAGGGGTCATTTGGGTAGACTTACAATGTAGAAAGTACCGAAGTCAGTTTCAGGTGTACGTAGAACTGTAAAATGTGTATCTACTGTAAAATGTCTGGTGATACTTTAGTTTCTTTGCTCAATATCCGGTGCATATACAATTCCGGAAGTCCTTGGTATTAGAACTTGGTATATTGGATTTGCTACTAATTACAAAAGCACGGATTATAACGGCATGTCCATGTCACTGGAAAATGGCAAAAGCCGTAAGATTGTAAAATATCGCGTGACATTGTTTACTATTTTGACGTGATAACCTGCTGCACGCACGAAAATGTGTCATAGTCTCGTGTCGCACGTTCTATTGTTTTCTTATGACGTTATCATGTAAAATTATCGTCCGTTAACCGAATTTACAGATAATCAATTTTTAATTGAAAGTATTGAAAATTTTATTTATTATAAACAAAACGATGTTTTCTTAATATACTCGTATACAGGGTTATTTGTAAAACACCTACAACCTCTTAGGCAGTGAAAGTACTCATGATTATAAACAACTTTTACTTTGAGAACAACCCCGAAAACTCCAAAAAAATATAAGCAGTTTCATACATTGTCATTGTCTAAATATTGCATTTTGTATGAAACAGCTGATATTTTTTTCGAGTTTTCGTGATTGCTCTCAAAGTAAAAGTTGTTTATAATCATGAGTACTTTCACTGCCTAAGAGGTTGTTGGTGTTTTACAAATAACCCTGTATATCGAGAAATTATAATCTAATCAAGACTTATTACAATCTTACGGAGAGTCTACAATTTTCCGGTGACATCCACAACTATTACGATCTCCTCTCTCTCATACCGCACAACTTTATGAAAACAGTTTGAGTTGTTCTCATAAATACCTTTCTCTCACTACCAATTCATAACGAAGCAATGCAACAATCTTCAGCGCTCCTGTCTGGCAGACTGACCTAATTCGTGCATATTTCCAGAGGTAATTAAATATAGTTCAGTCGCATTGCCGCCTAGTGGCCGATTTGTTTGTGCACCGCTAATTGCTAAGCCACTAGAATGAGGAAGTGTGTGCTGTTAGTGTAATTTGTTTCTCTTTGTACGTGTTCAGTAGTTTATCATTTGGGGATGGGTAACTGGAAGTATTGTCGTTGTTACTAACGAATGTGATATTGTCATATTCTGTGGCTGTTTTGTTCTCCTTTCGATGTTCTGTTGGAAGAAGTTTCTTAGGAAGTTAAGCTGTTCCTTTGTACTCATATTTTTTGTGGTAGTTGTTGTGAGTACATGCATAATGAAATTAAATGAATCAAAAGATAGTCTGCCAAATCAATAACAAAGCATTGTAGTACAGAAATAAATAAATAAATACTAAATACTAACCAACCACTTGTTTACCAACCAACGATTACAAAGTATTCTTGATTGATTGTTCTATTAGCAATCACACCCAATATAATTGAAAAACAACATGGGAAACGTTTCGCGACCTTGCACTTTACGGCTTCATCGGCCCGGGGGTTTTTATTGTAGCAGACCATTAAGAGAAAATCGTACCTCTACAGTACTGAACGCTTACTAAAACACTGAATGGATCCAAATATTGAATCACCTCTCCAGTTACCGTGCCAAAAAACGCACCCACTTGCGATCCTACGCATACTCCTATATTAAAACAAAACTTCCTTTCCATTTCGTCTCCTCCCCCTCCCCCTGTGGGCCGTGACGTCACATGGTGGTCGTCAGCGTTTAGCCCGCAGCAAGTGGGCCAAGGATCCCTCTAATTATTATCCGTGTAGACGCAATTATAAGGCTTCCGTGAGGCAACACGCTTTTAGGCCAAAAAATTGCGAACATGTAGCCAGATGTTAGAAATGTGGACGAAGTTTTCTGGTTTTCGTTTGTAGAAAATAATAAAGGTAGACTAAACATAGGAGTTATTTTCTCAGAACCTGTGGTTGTAGGAGAACAAGACTTTGTCTCTATACAATATTATTACTAACGCACAAAAAGTTCAAAACGTTTTACGAATACTTTCATTATGCGTCAAAATAAGGATTGTAATTCCGTGCAGGAGTCTGTGTGTCCTAAGTGCTGCCAACTGGGCATCCTCTATACTTGAGAATACTTCTAGCCACGCATGATCCATCATCAATCACATCATCCCTTTAAATCAGGTAAGACTGTGGTCGAACCTAAACTATTAATAAAACTGGACAAGTGCGAGTCGAACTCGCGTGCAAAGGGTTCATTTTTTTTTAACTTGTTAGTTTTACACTATATGTAGTCTTCTTATAGATTTTCCTGTAATCTTTAGGTAAATATCTATTATTTCCAGTTTTTGTTAAATTTTATTACTTACTAGTTTCGGAGACAAGGAGGGGGTGGGGGATTTTTCGCCTAATTTCTTGATTAACTTCAAAACCGTTTATTTTAAAATTATAAAAAATATATAATTGTAACCCTCACAGTAAGCCATTTGATATGTCAATCAAACGATATTGTTCAAGACATTTTTTATTTTTATTTTCTAATTTGACCCCTAAAAGTGACCCCATACTTATTTTCTTTTAATTCACATAACACGTTCGTGTTTGGGTCACAAAATTCCACATGTGTACCAAATTTCAACAGAATCAGTCCAGTGGGTCCGGAGAAAACTGGCTGTGACAGACGGACTGACAGACACCCGAGTGACCCTATAGGGGTTCCGTTTTTTGTTCGGAATCCTAATAAAAAGAGTATACAAGAAGTGCTGGCGCAAAGCGACGACAGAACTATCGTTTCTGCAAATTTTTTTGCTCATCTGCCAACATGTCGAAAAAAAAACGTTGAATTAAAACCCTTATTCTTTATTGCACAAACAAAACATGTACAAAGGCGAGCTTAACCCAGAATACGGTTCTCTAACAGCAATCTCCAGTGCGAAAAAACCTTCGCTCTCTATTTTCGGAAGTCGGCTAAATGGTAGGATATTCAATTAGCCAATGAATCGGGGTTTTGTTAGCGTGTCTAAAACACTTCCTCCTAAAGAAAAGAACCTTGTGACGTCGGACGGTAACGAATGGGCATTAAAAGCCGTCCGTCCGTACGACTTACCATTTATTTACGACTGCAGGTAATATTACAACTTAACCTAATTCTTTTCACGCATCTACGTGATGAATGGAAGGCATTATTTTAACGGTTTGTACTTTAATATTGGATTAAGGGCAATGGTTTTAGAGAGGTCGTTGATGAACTGTGCTAGAAGCATTCAAAAGAATGATGCTTTAATGTGAGTACATAGGTATGGTCTTCTGTAGCGTCCACCTGAGCAATCAATACTGCAATCACCTTGCAGAATAATAGTTTCCAAAAGGTACAGCTCAATCCGTTTGAAGTTTTTGTTTTACAATAATGAAGATATCATAACACCACGCCTATATTCCCCTATATAGGTAGAGGATGTGCAAGTCCTACGTAATAGTGGGCGAGCCAGGTGCCATAACCTAACATAGATACTGAGAAATACAGATATAACCCAAGAAAACTTTGTTGAACCCAGGTATGGACCTGAGGACTTCGATCCCAAGGTTGCGGAATTTGTTCGAAATAGTTACCTGGAACGCAAAAGGCATTCATTAGGAGGAACACGGGTAGGTTTTAGAGCGGAAGAAGTCATTTGATGATACCCGTCCAAAAAAGGACCTCGCTCGGTAGAATCGCCTAGGACCATTTCATCAACTATACAGACAGCTACATGAATGACTAACTAAAAGCCGAAGTTAGAAACAACCATGACAGTTACGAGTATTTATTCACGGATTACTCACCAATAATTAGTTACATGACGTTGATGTATGTAAATGTGTTGAATTGATTTACATTTACTTACACTTTCTTTTATCTGAGTGTATAAATTACAATACGCAAATTGCTAGTCACGGTTATTGGGTAGAATTCTCCGAAAAGACTACTAATCAATAGTGTTGGTTCGAATGAAGATTGGATGTCCGTTTCGGGTTCAGCCGAAAATAGAGTTTCGCCTTAGGCACTTGTCTTACCGCCGGCGATAAGCGAGTAGCGAGTAAAGCTTCAAACTCGCAACGAGATGGCGAGTAACGAGTAGCGAGTGAAAAGTTTCGTGTTTGGTGAGTTCTGACCGTCAAGCGAACATCGCCGAGCGAGTGTCGCTGAGCAAGTACAATCTTTGATAGCTCTTGTTGCTGCGATCAACTAGAGGTAAGAGCCGCTCGCCGGCAGTGTGAACAGCCAGCTATCGACTATGAATGTATGTGTCTCTTTTACTCACACGAGATCTATATCTTTTGTCCCTTTCCTCAGTAAGCAAATAGTCGATAGCTACTCGCTTCCTCGCCAGCGGTGAGAGAAGAGCCTTAATTCGGGATTCGTTAACGTTGAGTGCAGTGAATGATTAGAGAAGAGTGTTACCATCACTACATATTACAAAATAAAGTTTCTCCACCTGTATATGTCTGCGTCTGTTTGTACGTGATATACTCGAAAACTCCCGAACCGATTTTTATACGGTTTTAACCAATGGATGTAGTGATTCATCACGAAGGTTTAGGTGTAAAATTCATGAAAGTTTTGTGTAAATTGGCTGAAATATGACGATGATTGTTGAAGATGTCAGAAGAAAATCATGCTGATCGGGAGCTTATTATACTGTACGGGTAGAAGAGCATATATCATTGTGGTATATGTTCATCTACCCGTGTGAAGTTTTACGAACAAATATGAAAAGAACTTCATATATTAGTCCGAAAAACTAGTCCAGAATGTATAGACCAACTATAAAATTGCGAAAAAGTTTCGGTATATACAAAAAGTAGGACGGAGACCAGAATTCGGCGCCGGTTCTGGCTGAAAAACTAGTTTCGCCCGAACACTACTAATCAAGCCTAGCAGATTTGTGAAAGTGAGAAACAAAATGTTAGCGGCTCTGACTATTTTTGGAAAGTTTTTTTAACGTTACTTTCACAACAAACATTCAGAAATGAAGTATTATTTATTTGAATGAGGCAAATCAATTTCCGATGTCTTTTATACTGTTTTAAATATTACTAAATTACCCTCTATGGTGCAAGGTATCATCTCTATGGTCTATCAGTTACGTTAATAACTTTTAAACAGCTGAACGGATTTTAATAAAACTCCGTACCGACACCAATGTTCTACGACTGGCGGCAAATCATTTTTCATCCCTTGGTATAATAAAACTGATTTCATACAGCTAGTGAAATATAAATATCAAGAATAAAAAGCTAATCTATACTTCTATACTAATAAATAAAGCTGAAGAATTTGTTCGTTTCTTTGTTTGTTTGCTTGAACGCGCTAAACTCAGGAAATTCCTCATTTGAAAAATGTCCTCCTTGTTAGATAGCCCATTTATCGAGGAAGGCTATATCATCACGCTAAGACCAATAGGAGCGGAGCAGACGAAGTTGCGCGGGTCAACTAGTCATAAATATTTTAAGTGACTTGTTCCTGTTTCAGAGAACTATCCCTCGACTTGACCATGTGATGTCATTGCCATTCTATTTCTATCTACCCTCAAATCTTGTACAGCCAATCATATTATTAAGTGGATTATGTGGAAAGTTGTCAGTATCCAATCGACCGGCCTTGGGAAGCGACGTGTTCAAGAGGCTGCAGTGAAGCCAACACTGTTAGCCTTCACACAGGCACCGCATTTTTATGTCCACGTCCAAGGGTACAAGAAATAGCGGAGTTGGCAAATATTTATTCAACATTCTAATATGAAAGAAGGTATAATACTCGTTTCGAGGGACTTGCGTCAGAATAAGAACACCTGCATGGCTCGATCTTCAGTCAGGTTATGCAATGCTTACCGAGGTTGTTCCACAGACAGATGACCAATGCGACCGTACTTAACATTCTGACTCCTTCGTGCCCGTGGAAAGTTAAAACCGTACGTCCCGGCAGTCATTAGAAGATCTTTGGCAGTCAATATTGCCACGGGGTCATGTAAACAACTCGTATTAAGCTCCATCCAGTTAAGACTTGAAGCCGAGCGGAAGTTCATTGGAAAAAGGTTTTATAGGTTGTTTTTGTCAGAGTCAGCCACCTTCTCTGTTTGTCTGCTCGTTGGTGGCGCAAAAGATCTTTGAAGATGGATGGATAGATCCCAGAATTACATAACAGTAACTTTGTTCAAGAAGATTTCTTTGGTAAGCAAACCCATGTTTTATGTGGGTAATGAGCATGGGCAATTCTGATGTATAGATGGGTAAACTAACATGAGAAGACGGTACAGTGTATCCAACTAGGAACGGATACGTGCCTAAAAAACTGTTCAAAATTTGATGTTGACCTTAGAACACAAAATGACAGACCCAGCCGTTTTAAAGAACCATAAAACGTCGTCCATAAAATTTTTACAACTGCAACCCGCTGCTAGCTCATAACTTGGCACACAAGCATTAGAGTGACGGAGTTCCCTAGTTTTATTGGTGCACCTCGTTTGAAATATGGTAAGAAATGGCCGGGAAACGTGACCTGAGTTCGCATTTGCAGCATAATGGCGTCGGAACCGACTCACTTTGCACACTCCACTGTTCTTTAATCTTATTTGCACGCCATTTTCACACCGTACGTGGATTTAATGGGGAATAGTTTTTGGATGATGTTATTTAAAAAAAGTTTTGTTTGATGTATTAGTTAACTCCATACTCATATTATGATAATATTATAGATAATCTGTCTGTCTGTCCATCTGTTATGTTTTCACGTCTTTATGGCTGTAGGAATTTCGGTGAAACTTGGTAAACGGGTATTCCATGTCAGGATATAGGATTCATTTTCCCGGGAGTATGCTCCCTTGGGATATTTTAACAAGGGAAAGCCACTGGCATAAGCTAGTATTGTAATAACTAGGTAAGGGATCATTACGACCAAAACTTGCAGGGCAACCCCTTAATAAATACTTGATTAAATGTATTAATAACCGCAAAAAATAAAGTAAAAAAAAAAAAAAAAAAAAAGAAATAAAGTGAGAAATGAGTACATTAGAGGCACTTTAAAAGTGGCGCCAGTGACGGAAAAGTTGAAAGGGAATCGCTTGTCTTGGTATGGTCATGTGAAGAGGAGGGATGAAACGCATATGACTAGAAGAGTTATGAACATAAATGTGGATGGATGGAGAGGGAGAGGAAGGCCAAAGAAAAGATGGATGGATTGTGTGAGGAGCGATATGAAAGAAAAGGGAGTTAGTGATAGAGTGACGACTGATAGAACAGAATGGAAGAATAAAACGTGTTGCGCCGACCCCAAGTAACATGGGATAAGGGCAGGAAGATGATGAATAACCGCAAAAAAACACTCCTTTTATAGAGTGATAAATGGTGTTTTTTTCGTGCCAGAATTATCATATTTATTTTCATATACTTGAGTGTCAGTTTACACTGTCACGCTAATTGGCAGTTCCACTCACGACACGTTTTTATGCTGTGTTTATTTGGTGAAACTGAAGAATTGTGTCAGTAGTATCACGTTCACGGTTTAGCAAATTGACACTATCAATTTGTGTCAATAGAACGCAAATTGTCAATATTGTAGGTGAAATAAAAACTTACAAATTCTCTAAGAGAATTACTTTATCAAAGTGATACCGACAGTACGAATGGAAAAGCATACAAAGATTCCGGGAGAAAAAGATTGGCGAGCAAGTATTTTACATGGCGACTGGTAATTGAGTGCTAAAAACACCGCAAATTAGCTCTACTACAACCCATTTCAAATAATGCCCTCAATACCATTCACTCTGTAATTGCCCCGGACGTTTTCACAAGTTTTCGATAGTATTCATGCCTCGTTTGCATACGTTCATAAGACAAAATCATGCTCCGAGACGCCTACACCACTTGAGAACACCTCGATCAGTCATGCCCAAACCGTCCTACAGTCGACTAACCCGTATAAAATCACAAACGACCCACAAAAAGCCGAAAGATCCAACAGTCACGAAGTGTGAATCTCGAATGCGCTCGAAAAGGTTAAGTTCCGTGGGAAAGAAAGAAAAAAAAACTATTTCCGGTCGGTCGGGTCACGGAAACAAGATATCCGGGGATGGGAGGCCCAGGAAATAGTCGATCGCGGCCTAATGAGGAGAGGAGGATGAATAGAGGTCCTCCAGTGAGCCTTGTACGGAAATCTTACGTGAGGTTTAGGAAAGAAACCTTTGATTTACTTCCCGAGTTCCCGCTAACATTAATTATTTTGGCTAGAACTTACGGAGTAAGGGCTGAAGTTTTTGCTTTATTACTGCATTCGAAAAATACACGGTTGAGTCAATTATATTATCTTGTCTATTCAACCATAAGAAATATCAGCGATCTATGATACCTTAACTTCTAGTAGGTACTCCCATAGCTCGACCCTGATAACCCAGCTTACTATAGAAACTATAACTAATAAATCTATTGGGAATCCCAATCACGATCGAAGTTATGAAAGTAAACTTAATGGTATACCTTACCAAGTGTATAACTTAAAACTTAGGTCTAACAAGCACGAGTGTACTGAACAAATGTAAACTCGTAAGTTTCGTTATAGTGAATATTTAATTATCCCTTTTTGGAGGCCTGAAGGATTCGAGCCTGCATGATTGATGCGTCGCGCTCGGTCATATATTTATTGAATGTGTCGGAAAGTCACCGCGACGTTGCCCGGGTTACCTGCGGCAGTGTGAGGGTTAACTTTAGAGTTGGCCGGGTTGATAATGAAAAAGCCCTGTTACACAGAATCAGTCCAATCCTCATCATCATCTGCCTAGCCTTTACCCAACTATATTGGGGTCTGATTCCAGTCAAGCCGGATTTAGCTGAATACCAGTATTTTATGTGAAGCGGCTGCCTGCCAGACCTCCACAACCCATTAACTGGGTAACACGGTACTTCATGGCAAGACTGGAGTCAGAATTTACTGGCTTCTGACTATCCGTAACGATTGCCAAAGATCTACAAATGACAGCCGGGACCAACGGCTTAACGTGCTTTCCGAAGCAAGGAGGAAACTCGGTATGTTAAGATCACCCATCCACAGACCAACCTTGGCAAGCGTTGCTTAACCTCGAAGATCGACCCGTGCGGCTGTTATTATCTAGCCACGAGCTCCTCAGAAGCAGTCCTATTCTGATACAAAAAAAAGCTATTCCAGAACACCAGATCATGTTAAGACCCACACTCTCACAATCATCAACTTACAATTCTTTTCAAAAGTAAAGAAGTACTAGTTGAGTTAACATACCCACATGAAAATTTAATGTTTGGCAAAAATAATGTTGTTAATGGCATGGAGTCATTGAGAGAATACTATTGCCCTGTTGACAAAAGATTTCTTAATGCAAATGAATCAGGCGAAGATGGCGGCCCGAACACTCCTTCTACTGACAGGACTGGATGACTCTTGAACAATGCCGGGAGGATTAAGAAAAAAATCCAATTGTTTATTTAACTTTTTGAGGGACTGGTCCCTGAAATAGGTTTCTATTTGAGCCTGTATAACACCTGTATTGTATTATTGTTGTCACACCAGGCCTCTAAAGTTGCTAGAAACCGCTATGACATATTATTTGGAGAAAACAAGACCTACCTTGACTTGTCTTCTCTTAATAATTCCGTAAATAAATAAAGAATTTCAAGAAGCGTTCCTGTCAAAAGTTTCAACCACAAAATGAGCACACAATGGTCAAAACGACCACACCGCTAACTTATTCTTATGGGCACTTCCATTTGTGCCCGGACAAACCGCACGCTCCTATTATGCCCATTTTGCCCACTTTTAACAGCATTACAACGTTATGGCGGTTTAAAAGCCCCGGTGGTACCGTAATGGTGGTACTTACTGCTCTGATATCAATACAGTATGCGGTTGTGGAATCAGAATGTAATGATCATTTTGTACCTACGGTTAGGGAAATTAGAATTTACTTGTTGCGACGAAAATCAGCGTTAACATTCGTGTGTGACATTTTTTCACGTTTTTAGACGAACTCATACTTAAAAATAAAATTTAATAAAACGCTTTATTCAGTCATTAGGGTTCCGAACATCCGTTAGAAACGGAACCCTTATACGATCACTCAAGTGTCTATCTGTCTGTGTGTCCGTCTGTCACAGCCAGTTTTCTCTAGATCTGCTGGACCGATTCTGTTTTTTTAAATTGAAATTTGGTATAGATATGGACTTCTGTGACTCAAAACACGTACGCTTTACGTAAATAAATAAATTTTTAGTACGGGGGCCAAACTAAAAAAAATAAAAAAACGTCAGCAAGAAACCCTTCATTACTCAACAACTTACAACTTTAGCCACACGTCTATGTATCTATTCAACTAAAGCTTCTACTGTATAAATTACATTAAAGCTTAAACAATATCGTCTTAAGGCGGGCAACCCTGCTTTTGTTATAAGAGATGACGTGGCGGATAGCCGTTCGATGATGGATAGGCCCGCGAAACGTATCTCAGGGTAATTTGTGCCACCCGACGTCTGCCGTCGACGCCTTCCGGTCCGTCGCTTTTGACGGGTTAAGGAATGCTGGAATTTATTTAATTTAATTCGTAAGGCCTTGAGCAGTGAAAGGGTAAAGAATGAGGATGCATTTTGAAGGTTTTGCGTGTTTTAATCCGTTACAATTTTAAGCTTCAAAACTTTGTTGGCAGCTGAATTGAATGATAAACCATACTAGAAACATCTCCATTTTGACAATGATCAATACAGTTGTCTCTGATGATCAAGACTCTGTGGTTTATGTTGAAACAAATAAAACATTGCTTCCCACTTAAAAATTCATTAATTTTCGGTCGTCTTGGCGTCCACGGCTGGACGTATAAGAAGCCTTTCCTAGCATCGCAAAAACTGGTCCTGCACTGCCCGCATCCAGCTAATCACATAGTTTTCCTCATAGAATTCATCCCTAACCAATCCATAATTAATGTAACAGTTCAGTTCAGCCAAACAACACGTGGGGTTTAGCGTATCCATAATATAACCCGTTCAATGCTGAGCTCCAGTGGCCTAGTTGGCACGAGGTGGCTCCGCGCGGTGGCCCCTCGAGTGACGTCACCGCCCCCGTGCACTTGCACTAATGGCCCAGCCGGGGCCCGGGGCGGCTACATATGTCGGCCACTCAAGTGTTAGTGTTACAACTAAAGCATTTTTAGATGAGAATTGGATTTTGTGTTTTCTGAAGATTTTTGGGATTTGTAAGGTTTTGGAAAGTTTATTATTTTGGTTGTGGTTTTTGTGTAATGTTTGGTGTTCTTACAGTTGTGATTTTCACAGATTTTAGAATTGTATGTTGTACGTAATATGTCGATCTAACTGTGAATGGGATTGTTTGATGGTTCAGAAGTTTGTAGGCAAAGGAATCGCTGTGCCTTTGCCGAAACACGTTACACAATCACTCGTAGGCCGCGCAATAATGATTTATTTTAGTCACTATCAGTTTAAACCCTGTAATCTCATGAAAAGTTCGTAGAAAACCTTTTTTGAATTCAATTTCATTGAAAATTTTATTTTTTTATGAGTTCGTCTTCTTGTCGAGTCGATGGTTAACTCCTTAAATGTTTGTTGGCTACGTTAATTGCAGCGTCGTTGATGGCATTACCTTAATCCCCAAAAGTACAGGTGCATGGGCACTTGGGGCACTCCCAACGTCTGGCTCATGTTCTGAACAGGCAGGGGGGCTAAAAAGGCCACTTTAGGAGAATCATAATATTAATCCCACAACAACCTGTCAAATTTCATTTTCATCTTTATCTTAAAAGCATTAGGTTCAAGATTGATTGGGAAAATTTGACAGTGACGTGTAGCGTGATTTGCTCTCTGATTCTGCTAAAGTGAATAGGTACATTTGAATAGGTCTCTTTACGTCAAGGGTGAATAGGTTACTTCTAGGCAAGCGTGCTACATCTTCGACCACATCATCGCTTACCATCAGGTGAGATAGTGGTCAAACGCGTGCCTGTCAATAGTAAAAAAAAATTAAAGTGGCTTTTTTAGACCCCCAGGGTCCTCCTGGAGGTCTAAAAAAGCCACTTTAATTTTTGCACTAACATTGAATGAGTTACATCGGTTCCTATGTTATGTCTACTTAACTCAACAATTTGTTAGGTTTATCTCCTGAATGCCACCGAAGTATTTACTTTGTTCTTCCTTATATTCTCGCTTTCTGATCTATTTGTTTGTTGTTCCAAGCAATGTGCTTTACCACACTGTGTAATTATGTTCAGTCGAGCATTTAGAAAGTTACATGAACGATTATCAGTATTTTATTATATCTGTGTATTTTCATAAGAGGTGTATTTATTCGTTGTGGTTTACCCAAAGGCCAACGAGACCCTATTATGTACTCAGCCTCCACTGTCCGTCCGTCTGTCTGTCTGTCAGCGAGCTGTATCTCATGAACCGTAAAAGTTAGACAGTTAAATTTTCACAGTACCTATTTCTATTGCCGCGATAGCAAAAAATAAAATGCATGGTATTAAATCTTGTAGGATGGTACGGCCCTGTTTTTAATATTTCTATATTACGGTCACTACGGAACCGCGCGCGCGTCCGACTCGCACTTGGGCGGTTTTGTACCTTTTCTTTCTTTCATAGGCTCTACAATTATATAGGTACTCAACCCCTGCCCAAAAGATGCTTAATGATACAAATACTCTTAAATAGACGAATCGAGATAAATTATTATGATCGAGTCCCACTTAGTTGCCTAATTTTTGTTATGACTAGGTTATTGCTGACCTAAAAGCTTTCTTAGGCCCAATCCTAATAAGACTTAATAAAAACTCCTCTTTCCATGAAAATCTAATTCAATAATTTTCTTTCAGACCGATTCACACATTTACTAAAACGTCCCGTATTCTTTGATTATAATAAAAGCTCACACAAAGGCGAAAGGAAAAAAAAACATGATTTGATTGAAAGAAATCACAAGCATAGCAACCACCCGTCACGACATAAAGCTAGGAACACATTACAGTGTTGTGTCGTGTCGTGACGTCTTCTGTCGCAATTTGTTGGCTACAAAACTCGCTGGGATTTATGACGTAGCCGTAGGTCATAACAGATTTACCAGACAGACAGACCCCGACAAATGTAGGGGCAAGTGTTGCATCTTTTGCGGGATTATTCGAACACCGCAGCCCTGGAAGTGAAACGCAAAGCAAAAGGCATTTAAAGGATCACAAATGTACAAAAAAGGTTCAGACCCTGAAATTGATATTCCCGTTGATGTGAACCTAGCTTAAGTGTCAACTCACACCGAGACGAAGCGAGTACTTCATCATTTAGTCCTTCCACATGTGAAGTCCCGGTTCATGGTGGAATGAGCCGCCAATCAGCTATGAGGGAAGCTAATTAATTTAATTACTGGGACACCGGTGAACGGGGCTGCAGCCTGGGTAATTTTATGAGAGGTATCAGCGAAGGATGGGAGTTTCCGAAGGGGAAGCTGATTGAAAATCTGTTACATATACTTGCGACTAATGATTTGATATGTTTATGTGGAACTATTGGGTGGTGGTTGCTGGGTGTGATATTAAAAACGAAGGTGAATTATTACCACTAATATGAATTGAATAGTATAATCATTATTCAGCCTTTAACGTTCATTGTGAAAAACCATTTCTCTGGATAGGGAGTGGGCCATAATAAACCACGTGCGCCCAGTGCGGGTTGTTGGACGTCGCATGTTTCCGAAAACCGTAAACATCGACAAGAAGGGTAAACATAACATATTTTCAATGCATACATATGCTCAAACAATGTGAATTTTGCAGAAATTGCTTCAGTAAGATATCATCTGCCTGGCTGATGACTAAAACATACTCTGAAAGCTGGGACTACTTGCTTTTAGCAATTTCTTGAATTAGTCCTTGGGAAAGACTTAATGTTTTTTATTTGTATTTCTTTTTTCTTATTATTATTTGTACTATATTTGAAATGAAATGCGGCAGCCAAAGGACTCCTTTTGGCTACAGCATCGGCATTTGAACTTCCATGCGCATTCGATTGCGGTTGTAAAGACTTACAATATTAAACGTTTGTCAGTATGTTTACATTATGACTTGTGGATGCATAATTAATGAGACTTTCGTTTGTATAACAATAACTGCGGAAGCATAAGAAGCAGAAAGTAAATATTTTAATGGATTGCTAACAAAGAATGCAAACATTGAAGTTGCCGATGACCAAAAGACCATTATTTCGGCATTTTTCTATTAAAACAATTCTTCTGATATGAAGAAACGAACCTTGCTGCTGATCGTGATACTCTTAATTGCAAAATTGCTTGACTTAAAGTACAAGTAGGTAAGTATCTAATAATTTCACAGTCGACAGAACCCTTAGAAAGTAAACCGTAGCACACAAGATTAGCTTCGGCTCTGCTCGGTCAATTTCGGGGACCTTCGACTATCTAGGCCTCGCCAAGCATGGTTCTTTTGCGTAAAATGGCATTGTTTGTAACGACCTCATTCCATGGACACTTTTAATTGCCAACTGTAGTTTTAATTACTTTTTCGTACGCTTATTACCTAACGAATGCTGTGTTTCGGCGCGAATTGGGGTTTAGTGTTTTAAGCCGGAAGTTTTTTTGGTGATGTTTTTTAAGCATAAAAATATAAAAAGAATTATTTACAAAACGATTCTCTGGATATTTATTATTTACAAGACGCAAACGAAATTGAGAGTTACTTTTACCTAATTTTTTTATAAGCAACTAACTACTACTCGTAGTCTTGCCTCAGGAAGTATATACGAGTATATAAGGACTTACACTCGGGCTTAGACCCGATTACTTGGTTTAAACCAGGAGCTCGTGGCTAGATAATAACAGCCGCACGGGTCGATCTTCAAGGTTAAGCAACGCTTGCCAAGGTTGGTCTGTGGATGGGTGACCATCTTAACATACCGAGTTTCCACCGTGCCTCGGAAAGCACGCTAAACCGTTGGTCCCGGCTGTCATTTGTAGATCTTTGGCAGTCGTTACGGATAGTGAGAAGCCAGTTAATCTGACTCCAGTCTTGCCATGAAGTACCGTGTTACCCAGTTAATGGGTCGTGGAGGTCTGGTAGGCAGCCGCTCCGCGTAAAATACTGGTATTCAGCTAAATCCGGTTTGACTGGAAGCCGACCCCAATATAGTTGGGAAAAGGCTAGGCAGATGATGACTAGGTTTAAACCAGGATCGAACCTATCTCTTTGGAGGAGCTATCAATCGGGTAGGAACCCGGTTTTAGATTTTAAACTATCTATACTCCTGGTCACGCTCAAAGGCTGTTCCAACCACGCAAGTCCGTCCTTCGACTGGTATGACCAAATTCTACTGTACCGACATTAAGCTTTGCCTGGTTACACAGAAACTCGACATAACTCAGAAAAGCAGTTTATCTAACGTGAAAAACCGGTCAAGTGCGAATCGGACTCGCACACGAAGGGTTCCGTACCATAAACCTTAGTTTTTATTATTTGTTGTTATATCGGCAATAGATTTTTTTTTACTATTGATAGGCACGCGCTTGACCACCGTCTCACCTGATGGTAAGCGACGATGTACACAATTAGTGAAAATGTCTACTGTCTACCTATTACGGTTCTTGAGATACAGCCCGCTGACAGACAGACTGACGGACGGACGGACGTACGGACAGCGGAGGCTTAGTAATAGGGTTTCGTTGGATGCCCTTTGGGTACGGAACCCAAAAAAGGACACAGCAGGAAGTCGGCTGCCAAAAAACGTGGAGCCAAGTCAATATTTTATATGGTAGGTACAAAGCCACAAAGTTGCTTGTACCGCCACAGTTTTTATGTGTGAACTGTGAGACCAGCTTCCTCCTCTCATTTGTTTTGTGGTACAAATTCCTTTGTTTTTTGTACAACACTGAATTGTGAGCGTTTATCTCAGTTTGTCCTCGATTTTTTCTTACGTTAATTCAGATAAATAGTGGCGGAGTATCTTCGTTGTTGCGGGTGGGTGTTTCAGGATCTTATTGAAAAACTATTTTCTTACTGTAACTGTCATGTACATACTGTCCATACAGAAGGTGATTCATTGATGACGCTATCCTCCAATTTTAATGATAAACCTATACTTAAAAGCCGTATCTGGGCGAATTTATAGAAGCAAAAAATGACAACCTGACTGAGAGAGTTTATAAATATTTTAAAATTATTTATACTAAGTATGCTATTTGTCGTGATTGACGTGAGAATCGAGAATCTGAGAATTCGATTTCTAACATAACACTAAATCAAATAACGTAAGAACCAGTATTTTACCATACCAATAATTATCTTTATGTCTAAAACACTAAAATCTCGAACAACTTTCGTTTTAACAACTAGATTTTAATTGCAGCCGCCGCAAATCAAATGAAATTAACAGTGAATACATAAATAGCTTGACACAAAGAGCTGAGAAGATGGATGTCTAGACAGCTAATTAAGCCAATGTTATTAATAGCTGAAATAGCACGCTATATTTAGCGTAAGGGTTGGCACACACTGAGTCGCGAAGCGCTGCGACGATGCTTGAAGAGCGCAGCGCCGCTAAAAGCATCGCTGCGTCGTGAGGTGCCTTGAGGTTTGCGATGCACCTCAAGGCGCCTCACGACGCAGCGATGCGTTGATAATTTTAAAATAAACGAAGTTATTCAAGAAATTAGGCCAAAAATGACCATTCCCCCCCTTTTCTCCGAAACTATTGAGCCCGAAATTAAAAAAAGGCAGATAATAGTTCTTTACCTACAAATTACAGGAAAGCCTATAAGAAGTCTATAGTGTTAAAATAATATGTTACAAAAATGAAATTGGTTCGGAACCCTTTACACGCGAGTCCGACTAGCACCAGGCCAGTTTTATCTAATTTTGACTGAGAAGGCTTTTATGAGAAGAGCTCGTGGCTGAGTAATAGCCAAATCGTCGATCTTCAGTTAAGCAAAGCTTACTGAGATCAATACGTGGATAGGTGACCATCATAACATATTGAGATTCCTCCGTGCCTCGGAAAGCCGTTTGTCACGGCTGTCATTTGTAGATTTTTGATAGTCGTTACGCTTAGTCAGAAGCCTGAATATCTGACACTAGTCTTGTCAAGGGTATTGTGATACCAGTTACTGAGCCCTGGAAGTCAGATATGCAGTCCCTCGTATGTAAAATAAGAAAAACTGGTACTGCGCCCGGTTAGACTAGACCCCGAAATAGTTGGACAAGGCTAGGTAGTTGTGTAGTAAATAAAGTTCCATATTTAATTTTATCGCTATCTTAATGGCAGGAGCTCGTGGCTAAATAATATCAGCCGCACGGGTCGATCTTTAAGGTTAAGCAACGCTTGCCGATGTTGGTCTGTGGATGGGTAACCATCTTAACATACCGAGTTTCCTCCGAGTCTCGGAAAGCACGTTAAGCCATTGGTCCCGGCTGTCATTTGTAGATCTTTGGCAGTCGTTACGGATAGTCAGAAGCCAGTAGGTAAATGACACCAGTCTTGCCAAGGAGTACCGTGTTACACAGTCAATGGGTTGTGGAGGTCTGGTAGGCAGCCGCTCCTCGTAAAATACTATTCAGCTGAATCCGGTTTGACTGGAAGCCGACCCCAATATAGTTGGGAAAAGGCTAGGCAGATGATTTATCGCTATCTTAAAACTGCGCGTAGCTTCGTGCTCGGTGTGAGCTGACCTTAATCTATTGTTTATAAGCGTTTCGATGCAGTTCTCTTTGAAGTGGATAAACACTTTGTTTCTTATGTTGCACGAGCGCATGCTTAGTTGGCTTGTTAACGGAGCAGACAATATTGGTTTTTAAATATGCAGACGATTGCGTTTTTTCTATGGACTTAATGGCTTTCTTACAGTAAGTAATTTTTAAATGTTACAGGTAATAAGAACTGTACCTGATTTAATTTTTGGAGGAATGCCACTAATCATAGGATAAGAGAAATGCGACTTTAGTGTGGGTAAAAAGAAACTCAGAACCGCACCTGCTACGATCCTCACTTATAACTTATATTATAAAGAGGAAAGATTCGTATTTTTGTATGTAACGAATAAACTTAAAAACTACTGGATCGATTTGTAAAATTCTTTCAGCATATTTTATCCCCGTACTCCCATAGGAACTATGCGGGTGAAAACGCGTGACGTCCGGTAGTCTTTTATAAATCAAGGACGACCCAACCCCCACTACTCACCTGAACCATGGTTAATATAATCAGTCATAGTTAAAGTTATAAGGAGATAAAGATATAAAGAAAGAAAATTGTGTAGAAGAAGATAGTGCAGAAAGCTATTTCCTTTATGACGTAGTTTCGAATTTCGATCATTAAGGTGACCACTATAAGTATCTCTTCTGCTTTTAATAGTATAACACGCAGTCACTGCACTGCCTACCACTGTCTTTTCCAGCTTAGTTGCTTTTATAAACCTTCCTCCTTCTTATTAAACCTGATATTTCGATTCTGTTTTCACTAATAGAAATGGCGACAACCAAGCAAGTTAATAAGCAGACTCATTATACTCAGAAATCATACGGCGCACTTCGAGTTCAGTACAATGACGCTTTCAGGGTGCTGATGGGGTTGCCCCGATACTGTAGTGCATCGGGGATGTTTGCTGAAGCGCACGTTGACTGTTTTTATACTGTGATGCGGAAGCGGTGCGCATCCCTGGTCAGAAGGGTGCGGGGCAGCGCCAACAGCATCCTGTCCATGATAGCAAGTAGGCTAGATTGTGCGTTTGTGAACCACTGCTGCTGGGTATCAGCTGGGCCTGTCGCCTTGCAGCAGTGATGTCGCAATTTTGTGTTGTTAATGTATTACTAACATAGTTTGTAAGCTTTTTGTTACTAACACTTTTGAGTCTTGGTACTTGTAATAAATGTTATTATTATTATTATAAGCGTTTGTGTTCATAATTTGCAACTTCTAAAACAGCCTGATAAAAACAGATACTACACACAATTATCAACGCGGAACCGCCACACTACGATTAGCAGAGCGTACCTAAACATAGTAATAGTACGCGCATTAAATTAGCATTGTTCGACTAATTATTCCGTTGATGGCACGTTAGCAATGCAGCCTCCAAGGATTTGCAACAGCTGCTGATTCGAAACGTAATTTTACCCGGGTTGGTGCTGTACCTGGAACAAGAATAATGGATGGGTTAGAAATCAGAATCATAGGTTAAAAAATGTGGAAAAATACAGTCTTCGATAAGCTTACGTTTGACTACTATCGTTACTGATCGAAAATGGAGCATGCTTCGAAGTAATCGATTCCTTCTAAACTACAAGATCTCCAAAGTTATGGCTATCAGGGGACACAGACAGATCCAAGCAGAGGATGAGCGACTCAATACACTTCAATAGTTTGATTAATATAGCCAATGATCGCGTAAAATAAGAAGTAATTGGAGAGGTCTACGTCGACCAGCAGTGGACTGTTAATCTTTGTTAAGCTGATAATCTATATACTAATATATAAAGCTAAATAGTTTGTTGGTTTAATTGAACGCGCTAAACTCAGGAACTACTGGTCCGATTTGAAAAATTCTTTCAGTGTTAGATAGCCCATTTATCAAGGAAGGCTATAGGCCATACATATCAAGAGGACCAATAGGAGCGGAGCAGCAATGAAAATTGTAACGCAGACGAAGTTGCGCGGGTCAACTAGTTAGGAATAAATAAATGAAATCAGTCTATCGTATACACAGTGACGTGCGTGACCCACTGCCGATTGGATAAGACGACATGGATTGGATTCTATGTACTTGTACACAACACGATCGCGCAATGGATGTTGGAATGCAGCAAATTCTGTAGTAATTTATGCTCCTTTAGTGTTCCGATGGGAAGATAAACAAGTAAATAAATACTAATTGATATCCACTTTGATACGAAAACTGCTAAATAGCGACCAACAGACGATCGAATATCATGATTTTCCGAACCATCCGTTTGTCCTTTTGTGGTTCAACCTTACCACAAACATACATATCTCAATGGCGAGGGTTGTCAGTAATATTAATAACTTGCAACACAATATCTGTCGTGATTAATGATTATTTGTTGCTACATCCGCCTCCCGACTCTGTCTCCTCTACTTCGTTTGTATGTCCTATCGTCAACAGCTTCTATTTCTATCTCATGCTCTTTGAAATATTTTGGAAATGTAAAATTGCTCTCATACGCACAAACAATTGTGAACAATTTCACTGTGCGTACAGCTGAGGAGCTAAATTCCCTGCCGAAATCTGTATTATCTAATATCTTCAACCTGGGAGTCTTTCAGTCACGAGTGAATCGGTTACTTGTAGGAGTTCTAGGGAAGCGTGCTCCAATGTCGACCCCAATGACCGCCGTCATCACTTTCCTTTTAACATGGAACCTACCAATAATAAAAAATACCGCTTCGATAACGATTATTCATGCACCATTATGCTACTTTTTATACCCAAACAATGCACGATTTCCTGAAGAATCGGCACTATAGCTAATGCAGTGATTAGCTAGTGCTGTAGTCGTAGGCGCGGGCCTGCGGACGGCGAGCAGTGGGTGGCTCGCTGTCTGATCAGAACTAGGCCCGGCTCAAAGAGATGTCAGCGTGGAAGACGGGGCCCGCTAGGGCAGGTGCCTGCTGGGGCTGCGGAATCTGTTCGAAAGAGGTACCGTAGCCTTGGAACGCAAAGGGCAGCAGGAGGAACACGGATGGGTTTTAGTCAGTAAGAGTCTGACACTCCCTCCTGCTTCACCCAGAGCGGGAGGAGTCATTTGATGATTTCCCATCATTAATACAAAAGTGCTGTAGTGCTATTCTGTAACAACATTTTCGTGTCTCGACAGCGGAATCCGAGGTGAGTACATAAGACCTTTATATTGTATAGTTCACTTTGTGAGCTTTGTCATTCAGGTGAAGCTCGATATCGAAATGGTTGCCTACAGAATAGACTGGCAGTTCGCTGAGACGCAGAATGCGAAACTATTGCAGAGAATCCCAGCAGTTTATAATCTCCGGCTTTGTCAAGTTACAACAGATATTTCTAAAGCCGTAAAAACGTTGACAATTATCGTAAATTCAAGAAAACCGTTGATGAAACCGCCCATAAAACTGCTCATTCAGTTACTCAGAGATAGCTACAAGAGCATGAATTTTCTGTCAATAAAATGAAGCTGTTCATTTTGATGAGTGTATTCACCCCCTTGCACGTCCATGTCCAGTATTCCGTACGTAGTGTTTATGGCTTTCCTAGAGGACTGGAGTCTAATAAACTAAAGATTCATAGATATCAATAAAGTTTTATCTAGAGGTGTTTTACTAGTCTATTGCATGATGTATGAGGGTGCGGTAACATAATTCAGAGGCTTTCGGATAACCTAGATTTGAAACCAGACTGAGAAAATTGATGATGATTACAGCGATCGGCACCGATTCGATTCAATTTCAAAGAAAATCGATAGTGGTGCTTTCTTTTAATTCACCTTTTGTAACCATCTTTTATTTTCAGTATTTTTGCTTTCTTTGTGTGCTTAACTAGACTATCTTTTGCCTAACAAAACAGTACCTCTCTATAAGCTCTCTAGGGCCCTAGCACACAGAAAGCGAAGATTTTTAGAAACACGTACCTATTCGAAAAGCGTTTTATCGACGGATATTTTAAAATAAGAAATTCTAAATTCAATTCTCGCGCTCAATATTTGTTATGTCGTCGTAGAGCGCTCGGCAAGCGATTGCTGGCCGATATGAAACGGAGACGTGAACGAAATACCGTTAAGGACGCCCGTCCATCGGTTTACATGGCGAGAGGAAATTCGATTTTACTAGGAGGACATATTCATATTATGTTATGCGGTGTCACGCTCTTCCCTCGAGAGGTGAACAAAATCTGAAACTAGAATCACTGAAGTAAATATCTACTGTAATAAGATTGTCTTTGTAGCAATGTGATGCAACTATTATACACTGAAAATATTCAACAATCCCAAGTATCCTTACTAATATTATAAACTTGAAAGTAAGTGTGTTAACTATTCATGTCTTAACGGCTTAACTGATCTGGATGAAACTGGCACGTAGACCAGTTCCCGGAATAGGACATACGTAAGATACTTTTCATACATCCCGGTAGTATGAACATAATCGTCCCATTCCGATATAGTCGAGGGAAGCCCCTGGCAGAAGCTAGGTACTAGGAAATAAACTCGTATGGGAAATCGCACGTTTTTCATACGAATTTATTATCATCTCAATTCTTCATTAGCTAGGTGAAGGCCGATTCTTCGGATAGTAATCTGTTTTGGACAACGTCAAGTAAGTTGGTCAAACAAGTCAGCAGTTTTTAGGTGAACGACCGAACAGATCGATTTTATTACAAGATCTAGAATTAGATTCAGACAATTTGAAACTCTGATAGCTTTACAAGAATATATGTTTGTATAACAAACAAGTCAAGTTTGTCTTTGTGTAGAGAAGCGTTTTGAATGTTAAAATGTAGAAACTTGTACTGTAACTTTGAGTAAATAAGATTATAACAAGTATATATTACAAGGGCACGTTTTATTGCTCGAGATGTCTAGACAATAGGTAATTCTCACCCTGAAACTTTGACAATTTTCAGTCACAATTACTCTTAACACAAACCACAGTATTCCAAGCTTTACAGTAACACAACTACAAATTACAATTTATATAAAAACGCTACGAATTCCAACTGCGGAATTTCATTTCGTTCATTGAAATTCCGTCCAGCTATCGTTGAAAGTATACAAACATACAAGTTTTATTTATGCGTGTTATTGTGCAGCGAGTTCCCGCGGCGTGACGGCAGCGTGGCGGCGGCGTTGCGGCTGCGTGGCTGTGGCGCGCATACTAAACGCACCGCAGATAAATGGCGCGGGGTAAGCGCCATCGTTCGTGCATGCATGGCCTTTGTTTTGCCTTTTATTTCATAACTTGTCCACAAAGGACGGCGGGAATTTGTTTGCTCTGGAGCAAGCAATATTTTTGTTAGGTAGTGTGGATATTGATGGTTTTTTGAAGCCAAGGGTTAGTTATTAATTTAAACTTTGACGCGTTACGTGGTCGTTACGTATGGCTTTTCTCAACTTTCGTGATCATCATTGAATTGTTTGTCAAAACGCAAAATCAAAAGAACCTCAATCATTAAACAGTCTTGAACTACTACAATAAGCAGTCAATAGCCCCATAGGGGCACATCGATATCGGCCTAGGCCCATTGTGAGGTACAAAGCGATAAGGCAGGTCCTTTATATACCGCTTCAGCAGTCAGCATCTTATCCAGTACATCGGATTCGACATTTGGAGGACGTCTAGATCACCATACAAACTAGACTCCAGTCAAACTAGCACTCTTATTAACTTGCTGAACTTTTGCCTGATATGATATCTTATTGAGCAAAGGCAAGACCTACTGAAGAAAGGAAAAATTTTGAGACAAAAAAAAATCAGAGCTTTGAATTAAAACCAGTGGAATATGGAATAAGGACTTTCTTTTTGGGACAAGTCCGCCACACATTCTTAACCACTGCAACACCAGGAAAACGCCGAGCCAACGAAGCCGGACGAGTTCCGGAGAAACGATTCAACTGTCTTGGATCCCGCAACGAAATCAATCAGAAATGGAGGAGGAAAATTATAAATTTAATTTCCACTATGAAATATGAATAAGAATATTACATAGAATAAGGACTATGAGATCCCAGTGGAGAGTAGAGGCCTTTTTTGTACAAGGAAGGGAGAATATAGAGACAAAACCAATAAAAGCTTCTAAACTGACACCAGTCTTGCCAAGAGATATCGTGTTACCAAGTTACCAGATTGTGGAGGTCGGACAGACAGTAGCTCCGTATACTTACACTGGTCCTCAGATACATCCAGTTGACTAGAAGCCGACCCCAAAATAGTTGGGAAAAGACTAGACAGACTGATTGCTCTATGAAATTATATTTTTGAGAAAAGAAGATGCTGACAAAACTCAAGCCCCCAGGTTATCATATAGGTCAAGGTTTAAAACAATTGCTGAACAAATCGGAGACTGGCCCGGATTGGCTTGGATTCAATCGCGCGTCGTACACTATTCTATTAGACTGCAAGCTATCGGCTTCGCGTAACGGTGGTCGGACTAGAATCCCGTTAGGATAATATGGTGCAAGGGAGAAACTTGCAGCGGGGTTGAATGAAAGAAAACATGTTACAGATACGCACAATGTAGGAGCATAGATAAGGCGACTAAGTTTAGTAAGCCAAATAGGATATTGTTGGGATAAGTTTCTGTATTCTGTTGGATAGGAAGATGAAGAGGCCAAGAGGATTTTGATGTATTCATCCAGGACCCCTATCCTTTTACAAAGAAGAGATGATCATGTTCGAGACAAGGAAAAGAGTCTTGCTCTTTAAATTGATTTTACAAATCTTCGAGCAATCATCATCATATCAGCCGAAAGACGGCCACTGCTGGACATAGACTCCCGCAATTGTCGCCACAACAACCGCTCCTGTGCGTATCGGATCCATCGGCTACCCGCTACTCTCACCAGGTCATCGAGTAAAATAACTAAGCAAAGAGTATGTATTTAAAGGTTTTCAAAATTATGACAGGCTTTAAAGTTAGATTACTTGTTGGTGGCCAGGTTTTCGACATCAAGACCACAGTTCGGATTCGAAACGTAGATTTCTTAAGCTTGTATTAACTTCGGGACATTCATCTGATTTACTAGTGCTTGGGAATCTTTGATGTGTTCGTTCAATGATCTCTACAATTTCATGAATGGTAGCAAAATGCTGAATCGTTGAAGACTTTTCACGCTCTTAAAAAAATATTATCACCTTGGCAAGATAGCTGAATTTATATGACAATCATTAAATTGACGACTCTCTTCTTTAGCGGTTCTTTTCGCATCACTGAGGAGGTGATGCGAAAAGAACCGCTAAAGAAGAGAGTTGGGCACGGCAAAGCGGTTTTAGTATAACCGTAACGGCTTGGATCCGAGTCAGCATTTACTTTAATGATTTGATCGTTGCCGACTAAGATAACTGGTCGGCGATGCCTTACTTAGGTCTTCGTATTTAGATCTTCGTGCTAAAGTAAACGCATTTGTTATGATAGTTTTAACTGTTAGTTATTACCGTTGTTCAATGTTTGAAGTCGGTTACTGTGTGCTGATGATAGTGTCCGTACTGAAACACGCGCAGTTTTCTTTAGTTGGTCTTTATTTGTTTTTGGGCCAAATGCTTAAAGTTGATCATGATCAAGCAATATTACCTACATTCTGAATCAGATTACTTTTACTGTTACAATTTTACGGATCAAAAATGCAGTTTGTATTTTTTTTATTTCGTTATCTAACAATTTGTGTAAACAACTTTAGCAAACAGGTAAGATGAAGGAACTGAAAACTAGATATAAAGGTGATGCTTATTTCTACTGAAAGCTCTTCCAAAATTTTACAAGTTACAATAAAAAAAACAATCTCCAATTTTCGAGGCTTGCAATGAAACTTAAACTAATCTACAAAACAGAATAATGCATAAACTAGTTAAAACACAAACTACAGTCTTGTGTTACTTTTTTCAAAGTGGTCGTATCTATATCACCCAGGGGACGCGTCGGGCACAGTTGATTAAATAAATTAATTGTTTATCGTCGACGGAGACGTGCTGCGAATATATTTTAACTAAAATACTGGAAATTTACCCAGGGTAATGTTGGTAGGTTTTCTTTATAGATGAGGAGAAATGGGTTCTTTAGAAAGGTCAGATGCAACGTAACTAATCAACCGGCGAACTTGTATGACTGATCATACAAGTTCAGCGGTTGAAGCTACAATACGATCCAATTGTAGGTTCCGGTTATGTATGAGGCACATTCCATTCAAACTTATCATGTTGCCAGTGTTTTGGCAAAAGTTTTACAGTCGGCCGCCAGCCTGCCACCAACCCTCCTTGGGAATGCTGTTTCTGATGGTTTACCCGCCACCACGCGGGTGACCTAAGGTGCTGAATGAGTATGCACGGTCTCAAATTTCCCTAAATGGAGAAATAATCAACGTTTCCTTGTAGCCACCTACTAGAACTACGGGCATTTTTCGGCAATTCAATTTTCGACATAAAATAGACGCTCAAAATTGCATTTCCTCGAATTTGCAGCATATTTCCAGTCCATGTCCTTAGCACATATTTCAGCACGAAGCGCAACGCGCAGCACAAAGAGCGCACTTGTCATAATATAACATAACAGATAACAAATATATGAGACAGCACCTGTTACCCCGACATTTATATTTACGTTAGTAACATGGCTCGCGGGAATGTTGCGATGTCAGAAGTTCACAACCCTAAACCCCGGGAAAGAATATTAATCATACCGACCAGGGGTGGATAAAGGGGACAGCAGCAGACTGATTGTTGCCCTCTTACTGGGATATATGTATTTTGATATAGAAAATCTTCCGTTACTAATTGATTGATTGACTAACAGACAATCAATTTCATATTCTGATGGTCGTAGAACGCTGAAATATGGCATGTAGGTACCTACCATGGGGAGCACTAAGAGAGGATTTCCCGAAATTCCTACAGGAACGTAAAAAAAACGGAATATGCGCGTAAGACGTCAGGGGCAAAATCTAGTAGGTACATAATTTGATAAAAGCGCTATCAATAAAACCCAGTAAAAGGAACAAAACGTTTTTGAGGTAATAACATATAGCGACTACGAATAGCAAAAGAACATGAATGAAAAGAATGAGAACACAAGATGGACACGTATTGCGCAGACGTAGCCCACAGTAACATGGGACTAACACATGATGAAAAAATGGCTGCTACAACATAGACGAAGGTAGAAAGAAAGAAATAATATTTATGTTCAAAGAACTGGCAGGCATACTTATTATAAACGTAATCTCTTTTACATATCATCATACTACTAGTACTTAAATTAAGTTAGTAAAGACGAACAAATATCTTATGTATGACTTTATGAGTAACCTGAGATACCTCGTGGCTAAAGAATACTAGCCGCACGGATCGATCTTTAAAGTTAAGCAACGCTTGTCAAGGTTGGTCTGTGGATGGGTGACCATCTTAACATACCGAGTTTCCCCCGTGCCTCGGAAAGCACGTTAAGCCGTTGGTCCCGGCTGTCATTTGTAGATCTTTGGCAGTCGTTACGGATTGTCAGAAGCCAGTAATTCAGACACCAGTCTTACCAAGAACTGTCGTATTACCCAGTTAATGGGTTGTGGAGGTCTGGTAGGCAGCCGCTCCACGTAAAATACTGGTATTCAGCTGATTCCGATTTGACTGGGAGCCGACCGATGATGACTTTATGAGTAACCCCATTGCACTGTAAGAACAAACGATGGAGATAGACAAAGGTAAATTGCATAACTTAATCACCGAGTTTAGCGATTGCAGGATATCGTGCAGTACAGCACAGCTGGTTGCCAAAAACTACAAAGGAAACAATGCGGAATATATACTACAGCAAAGTTGAGCCAAGTAGCAGCCCTAACAAAGTCCCGGGGACTCGGGTAGTATTTTCACCAGCGGAAAGTTTCCATGTCGCCCGGACGTGACACGTCTTTGAAAGAAAGTAGGTAATATGGTTATGTACGAAATTTTACCGAAGACGACCACCTCGGAATACAGGATAAAGATATTGATTTAATCAGTGACGCAGTGGGAATCTTTTGTGAGTTTAGGTTAGAAGTATTTTTAGCAAACGAAATACCACGAACCGCAGTGGTTTTTGCAGAGACATATCTTAAATAGTATCTCATAGAACTAGAACTGTTTGTTTGTAAGAGGTTAGTCTCTGGAAGTACTACTAAGGACGCACTGTCGCAGGATGTCATGTCAGAGGCATATTTGTAATCCCAAAAAACAGCACAGGACAGGCGGGAGTGAACCCGCGGGAATAGCTTGTTATAAATATTGTAAGACGGTTGTTCTTAGTAGTGGCTCATTAGGAGATCAGATTTCAGCAGTAGATGTCTATGCAGTGAGGATGTGTGAATTAGGTCAAAGAGTCATAACCTTTAATATGCAAGATGAAGATGATTCAGTCCAAACTGCGCATCATTTATTGGCTGTAAATATAAGAAAAATAATTCAGTTTCGAGAACATTATAATTATTTGGAACTGGCAAACAAAATATCAGTGCTAAAATATTAATTAATATACACGAATATCATAAACAATCTCTTTAGATATTGGATGCAATAGAACTGAAATAGAAAACAAAGATATGCTTTTGACAGCTAGAATTTCAGAGTTGCATTATTAGCTTGGTTGTTTCTGACAGCTCGTTAAGACAATAAAAGAAGAACATAGTGGATCGAATGTTTTCAGATCAATTCGAGATTATAAATATTTAATGCCTTTGGAAGTTCAATGACTTGAAGTTCGTGAACTTTGACTTTAGTGTCGTATCTCTTAGAAAATAAATGATTAATTTAAACTTTAGAGCTTCGGTCAAAGTGGCAGTACTCATATTGCTATTGTTCATCCTTTTTGCACTTAACTCGATTGCTTTTAAGTTCACAAAGGGTTATACTGACTCGGTTAAAAATGAGACAGCTTATTTCAGCTGGGAATGCATTAGATTGAGCTTAGTGCAGCACTACGAAGATTGCGACTTGGCACGAGACAGAAATAAACCTGTGCCAAAGGGATGATTGACTACCTGTTAATTGCACGCTCCTGAGCTATCAGATTCAACCGTCATTTAACACAGATTACGTCGCGACATATTTTAGCCAAGGCATTTCTAACCCTAAAACGGCGTTCAAGAAGAAACTTCGCAAAATAATTTCAGAATTAACTTGGATAATGTTTTCGGAAAGAATTTCCCGGCGGCTTTATTTTCGAAGACTCGCGGTACATATTTACATAGCTGGGGACTTAATAACAAGCGTTGCCGCTTCCCCGCATTGTCTAGAGAGGCTGTCGCTCCCCTCATTTTTATGTGCTCATAATTCCCCTGCCTTTTACTAACAGAGCAGACATCCTTTATTCACGTATTTGCCTCATCCCTTATTGTCCTTTTTTCATATCTACGCTATTACAGCGTTTGTTCGTATTCATTGTAGCATGTGCTTTTGCTGTGTTTCAGGGGAATTGACGAACTGTGACGTTCTGAAACAATGATATCAGATTCGGCCTGTAATTTTTGTGTAAACAAACGGAATTTTATTTTATTCCGTTTTATATTAATTGGATTCATAATTACGAATTGAACAAAAGGTTGTTTACTATAATATTTTTTGGCGTTGGTATGCCCAAGAATGTTATTATTCAATTTTATATGGTTTCAAAGTAAAAAAAATTGGACAGTGAAAATGTTAAAAAACAAACGTTTTTTTTTTAACTATTGATAGGTTTGACCACTATCTCACGCGATGATGTTGTAATTGGGTACTTACACCTAAATAAGCTTACAATATTATTCCAAAAAACCACCCAAATTAATACGAACGACACACAATTCGCATCTAAATATCACCACAGTGTACCACATATCACTGTACGACATTTAAAACAATATCTTTACAGCATGTCCCTAAATCCAATTTAGCGGTAAAATCCGGGGCCATTTCGTTCGTCTATTTTGTTTCTCATACATTATTCAAAATTATTCCGAGTGAATTACCTACATGTTGCGTGTGTGCGAGTGTAAGAGTGTGCGAGTTTGTGCGACTTATTGTGGATATTGTGTCTTGTGTGTTTTATTGCAAGTTTGTTCGCATAATAAATGCGGGCAGGTTAATGCGGGCATGCGCAGCCGAAGGGTTTGCTGGGTAAAGCTAGGTCTTTGCTGTAAAACGTGGACTTGTGTTTGAAAAAATCCTAATTTCTGACTATTTTGTCTTTATTATATCTTTATTTATCTCGCTAGATTAAATTCATATCACAAATGAACTATTTTTCACCATCATCCATAGGCCTCCTGGTTCTACCTGCGATGACAACAATGTCGTCTGCCCATCTCGCTGCCGGAAGATTATTCCTTCTTCTTCATCACCGCGGCTCGCCATGTAACCCAACCATAATCGTTTTCCAATATCACTACTTTCATACGTCTTTGGGTTTCGATGTTTGAAACGCAGTCTAGTAGTCTTATGCCGAGCATAGAACGCATCATAACACTCTGTGCTACTCTCCCAAAAAAAAGAACAGTGTGTTTTCTAACACAGTCATCTGAGAACTGTGGAAACCCCACTGTCTGCATCAGCGGTTTGTTATCATGCAGCTGTGTGCAAATCAACACATGACTTTGCAGACATCTGGAAAACGACCCTAATCATGTTAGCGGGTCAAATACCCAATGACATTTGTTTCTATGCAATACATAGGCCGTAGGCCGTAATACACATGCCTGTAAAACTATGCGAGGATAGAGGGCATGCAGAGGCCATACAGAGAGTATGCGGCACAGAGAATAAAGTGCCGCAAAACTCCATTGAAAAGGGAGGATTCTCAGACCGGACGATTGTTGTGTCCGGTGTGGGCAACCAACGGCCCGATGATAATAATCTATATATATAAAACAAAGACAGTTTGTTACAACACTTATAACTCGAGATCGGCTAGACCAATTTTCATGGTTTTTGGTTCGTTGGATTTGTCCCCGCCCCGAATAGCAGAATACATCTTAAAAATAATGAAAACTCGACGAAAACATAATTATAAAAGATGAATCATTTTCCCTTAATGTTACTTTGTTTCGTACCTGTCAAACATTTGTTGTCCATCCTGTCAAATACTATAAGTAATGGTTGACATGCGTTCAGAAATAATGACAAATGATTAACATTTACGCGTGCGTTCAGATATTTATTAGTAGTCTATGTTCTAAACTATTGTATTTCTGAAATCAATTTCTAAGATTTATTTTATAGGTTATCGAAAACGTAAATGTCTTTTTTATGTTGTCTATGATTTTTCTAAGATTAATAATTACAAAGGTTAAAAAGTGCACTATCCAAAGTAATAGTCTATGATCTAAACTAATGTATAGCCTGACCAGAAATATAATAAACCTGTAGGGTAGGTAGGGTAGGTAGGGTAGGTAGGGTAGGTAGGGTAGGTAGGGTAGGTAGGGTAGGTAGGGTAGGTAGGGTAGGTAGGGTAGGTAGGGTAGGTAGGGTAGGTAGGGTAGGTAGGGTAGGTAGGGTAGGTAGGGTAGGTAGGGTAGGTAGGGTAGGTAGGGTAGGTAGGGTAGATAGGTAGGTAGGGTAGCCAGTTGACGGGAGCGAAGCCGCGCGGGTCAGCTAGTATAATAATATTTATTTCTCAATATTTACATCGAAAATTGTACACCAACATTAAAAGGCTAAAATAGACAATAATTTGAAAACCCTGACTTCTAAACTAGGGGGGGGGGGTTCTCTGTATCTTAGAAGCAAGTGAACCTTCGAAATTGGGTGTAGTATAAGCCTTTTACGTTATATCTAGGATAGGACACAAGTACGTACAGTTATCCAACATGTCAAGTTCAAGAGATAATAAGGATACAATAACAAAAAGAAAATAAGATGATGTATATGTTCAAATCGCACGGTAAGCTCTGATTGCGCGATGCAGGATTTCGACGTAGTGGTTCGCTGCTAGTTGGATAGATGGCGTTGCGGTTCTTTTTGGTGCGATATTTATTTGCTCCGTTGGTTTTTCTTGTAGCAGAACTGATGCCGCTACAGCTTGCATGCCATAATGACATCCACCAAACAAAACTCGTTAGGGTACAATGGCATGCAAGGTACTTGCACACTTTTGTACGAGCTACAGGCATGTGTATTGAGGACCTTAATTTATAGAGCATGTTTCTACATCGGCAACTCAGCAAGTGTTGCGCTCAAGATATTTATAAATATTGCGATATTGTTGTTCTTGAACAGACTTCCTCTTTCTTATATACTGTTGCAAAAAGGATTAGCAAATACACGGTAATATCGAACACTTAAATGGAACGGTTGGCGCAGTGGTTCAGCCATTGACTGCTGCGCTGCGTGTTCGATTCCCGCACGGAACCAATATTTGTAGGGCCTACAGATAGTTAGATAGGTACGATACAGGAGAAATTCCTAATGTGCGGCAAAGTTTAAAAAAAACTTACCATATTTTGAATGGCAACGGAAATGGTCGTTCACCAAATAATATAATTTATTTAATATGCTATTGCTCTCAGCTAAAATGATGTTGTTCTCAAGAGTACGCTAATTAAAACGTAGCTTGTCGAAGTTGTTGCGGAATTGTTCGTTACGGCGGACTTAGAACGCAAAGGGCATTTGGGACAAGGGAGAAGTCATTTGATGATTTCATATCCAAGAAACAAAAGCAGTCGATGTTACATGACAAATACAAGCCAAACTCCATTATCGACACGAGAAGTACCATATCATATGTCTACCTACTAAATATTTCCTGAGCCAAACTTCACTAACACAATGTACCAAACAAACTTTTAGCAACCCTATTCCCGCTCCGATATTGGCATCTCGTAACAATACACTAACAAACTAGCGATTCTGACAGGGCATCAACCGCGGGGTATTTTCGACCGCGGGGTATTTTCGACCGCGCATGTGATGTTTTCGACCTCACGAGTCGTGACTTGTGAGGTCGAAAACATCACATGCGCATCCACCAATAGATGCACATACATAATTAATCAAGAACGAGGATATCTGGTTTAGAGCTATTTCCTATAATCACGAAATAAGGGGAGCAGAAAATCCACTACAAGTGAGGCTAAATGAAGATACTTCAAATGACCCATGGCTTTGCTAAAAGAGCAGAGCGTGAGAGATTTTTACCTCACTTAAACCAACCCGGTAATCACCATCAGTACATAGAAGGCCCCCCGTGACTATTATAATACCACCCCAGATATGACGCTAGCATAACATCATCATATCAGCCCGTCCACTGCTGGATCCAAGATAGGGGTTTGCCATAATCGCCACGCTTGGCAGGCAGATTGGCGATCGCAGTGTATGGTGTTGAGATTTACAGAGAACGCTGCTGCCCATTCTCTGGCGAGTCGCTTATTCGCCTTTTACGACACCCACGGGAAATGACGGGATGGTATTATTCTTTAACGGCACCATACGGCACCGGCCGACACCATACGGCATCTATTACATAACAATCACCAAAAGCTTGCATCAGAGCTTTCCAAACACCAAATTCTCGTGATCAAATTCAAACTCAAAATAATGCTATGTTGTTTGTACCCGGTGAGACAGTGCTGAATTCTGATTCTAGATAAGAGCGCCGAACTTGCTAAGCTATATGAATAGTAAATACTTCAACTGGTGCGGCTATGGCTTGTACGACATTTACAGAAAACCAAGAGGTTTTGATGTCATGAGAATTTCCGGCTTGAAAACTCTTTTCTGTTTTGCTGCCTGTGGTCCTATATTTTGAGCGGAAGGTAATTACGGGGTGCAATATCAAACTCAAGGGACTTAATCAGAAAAATACTTAATATAAGATGCAGAGGCTTCAATTTTGAAAGACCCATACTGGCGTAGATAGTTCAATTTTGTCTGAGATTACCAAAAAACGTCGTTGTTTTATATAGAAATGTCACCAGATTTTTTGAACCGCCGTATTATTGTCTTATTAATCTTGAGAGATAAAGTCTAATTTATCTCTCAAGATAAAGATTTTTTTTTTAAAACGAAAATTATAAACGAACTATTTCAAATACAATAAATCCCGTCAAACTATGATCTTCTCTTTTTTTCGAGAACCGAGAAGACAGAGGTTACAAATTTACGCGTTTTTTTATAACTAAACTTTTGCGTTGCGTCTGCAATAACCCGGTGACAGAGACATCAGTTTGGTTTTACGAGTAGATATTCTGCAAGTATCCTGTCCTATGGATCTGCAGAACAAACATGTAGGTCAGTATAATTAATGGGTACCGACAGATGCCATTCGACGCTGATATTTATTTCAATTTGTGCACCGGTACCGGTGCGAATGGAAAACGATATGTCAGCTTATTTTCACGGTAAAGTTATGAGCGGATTAAATCGGTGATATAGTTCTTGTTGATAGGTTTTATTGAAGTTGTTTCCAGTTTGGCTAGGACATTGCAGGCTTGAATCACATGATTGTCTGATAAAAAGATGATTCCGTGCTTCGGAAGGCACGTATAAGCCAGCCATGTCAGAGGCTCTTGAGGCGGTTTACAGATTCTGACACTAGGGTGTGTGGGGTCGTTAGACCTTACTGCCTACACGATAAGAAGAAGATTGAACTGGTTTTATGAGTCCTTATTAAACGCTTGGCACTTTACGACGAAGAGTTAGACCGGCGGAATCATAGCAGATTCAAAGGGATTCAGTCTATCTAGATAACGGCTAAAAACGTGCCTGATTGGTACTACAGCGTATGTATAAACTATGCAATCCTAAGCTTCATCTTAATACCCTATTTACGACAACGTTGATGAATACTATGTACTACATATGTAGGTACATAGGTACGTATACGTGCACAGGTAGTTCAGTCCTCTCGGGCTTATAAGCCGTGACAGATATTATGTCATGTTGTAATGGTGTGTGTTCTTGTGATGTTACAACATTGTACATGTTTCTACATACTCTGCACACAGGTAGGTATCCATCTGAATTGAGCCGCGTGATTGCAGACTCGACATATCTTTGCTGAATACTGATTAATTACCTAAAGCGAGAGCTTCCGACAGAACAAACGCTTGCTGTAAATTATTACAAGCCTGTTCCAGCGACTTACTAATTGTATGTTACTATATAGAAGCTTTTTATTAATGTATGAAAGCTGCTTTGGCTAGAATTAGCTGACAAAATTACCTTCCCAAAATGACCTCACTGCAAGATTAGAGACCCAAGGAAAAGGCATCCCCTGCCTATTAATAACCCTACGACAAATTTTAGTCACGGCGCATCCCCCGGTCCCTACGGCCCGGGACGGCGATTAATTCTTTAATTAACCCTACAGCGGCGCGGGTCATTGGCGCCGCGAATTAGAAGAAATGGCGCCGAGATAACTCTGCGAACGCACTCGCCATTTGTCTCCATTCAAGATGGCACCCAGTTAAATGGAATAAAAGGAATTCTAGTAGGAAATATTATTAACTCGCTGAGTAAACTGAACGCCTCAGTCATGGGCGTTGCGGAGATAGTTGAAGTTGTATTTCAAGAGTATTTCTAGTGCATTCTGAAGTTAGTAGATGTTGTTAGCATTATACTAAGCCTTAAGGTATTATAGTGAATTGTTGTTCTAAGCTTCACTTTCCTGTGCTGGCATTTCTTTATTCAAATGCAACTTGCAGGAAACTTGTTGATCCTGAGGTTTTAGGGAGAAGTTACTTTAATAGAAGTTATTACTTCAACTCTGAACTGGGGTTCTTCTATAGGTACTTCTATTTCTTTTAATCAATTTATAGCAACGAGAATTTCTACATCTAACGTGAATGTGAAAACATTCGGATTACTATCGTAGGTCAATCGTGACACACATGTTATTGCGGTGTGAAAATTGTAGCTAATAAGGCTATCATACATGCAGCATTTACCGCAGTTCTCGTTTGGGGCCGTTAGTTCGAACTCGAATTCCTATACACCAAAAACCAAGTAATAAATCTACCGTAGATATACGATTAGGTACATAACAGGTAAGAAAATCCTCAGGGCTCAGTACAGCAAGCAAGCTACCGTGTCGGCCTGACATTCTAGTATGCGGAAGTCGTGGCGCAATCATTTCCAACGTGTATGATAGATTTATTACTTGGGATAAAATTGAGAAATATATCATATCGTGTTGCCGATTGAGCTATAACAGGTGCAGTAGGAATTCATTGTCAGGAATTATAACGATTTATATCTGTCACCGGAAAATTGCAAACTCAGTAAGATTTAAATAAATCTTTATTAGATTATGATTTCTCAATATATTATGAAAAAATCGATTTGTATAATCCCACCCAAATTCAGTAGTTTCCAATATGTCCGTGGCTTATTAAGAAAAAATATTTTACAATTTCCCGCGGGATTTTGGAATTTTCCCGTGAAATGTCCATTACTGGATGTTTGCAAGTGAGGTCTGTTTTCTGTACAGTAGTGGTATTTACTTCAGTTCAATCACAGATTTGATGCCACTAACTGCATCAAACTGCTTGAAAAGTGTTTTTTTTTTTTATTTACTTAATAAGTTTTTAGAAGAAAGGGCTTTTTTGGCTATTCGATCAGATAGTTATAGAACAACAAATATCACCACGCATTTCTAAAACACCCTGTATAAACACACCACGTTTTTAACTCTCGGATGAAAAAGCAACAAAATAAATCCCGCATTCTTCCCTTGTCCGGATTCTGCATTTCAATTACAAATAATCAAATTGTAGCGAAGCCCGAAGCGTGAAGGTTCCGCGCTAAACGCAGGCAACCCTCTCCCCCGGGGGAGTCGCAAATACTTCGCTAAGTAGCGGTAATTAACGTTTAGTCTACGACACAAGTGTACGACACTCCAGTCGCAATATGCTTCGCGCTGCTAACTTTCAAAGAAACTGTATTGATGTCTGTTGGGAGTATGTACTTGTCGTATGATGAAAAGTTTCAGAGTATGTCTGTGCTAAATAGGAGGATAATTCAGGAATCCATTCTAATAATATAAATGCGAAATTGTAGGTACCTATATGCCGGTCTTTTACGTTTTCACGTCTAACTGCAAACGGCTTAGTGTGAGTTTTCCGAAAACGCATAGGTACGTTTGCTTTAAATGTCAAATCGTATGAAAAAGTTTTCCGTAAGGCCTCTGCCTCGAGTTTTGCGCGCAGCAGGGCGGCGGCGGCGGCGGCGAGGGAGCGGCAGGATCTAATGTGTAACCCTTGAAAAGAGCGGCGCGGTAGCGGTGTGAGCTCGTGGGCAACGAGCGTTGCGTGTTGCAGTCGAGCGGTGACCGCCCGCGCTTCTGCATTGCAGTGTTGTGCAATTTATTTTCTTCTTTTGCCCACAATAAATCGAGCGTTAAGAATAAATTTGAATCAAAAAAATATTGTCGCCGTTGTTCAGACATTTCGTTCGCGAATAAAAACAAATATCTCGACGTCACAACCTCGAACACAACACTACGCCGCTATAGTACCGTGCGATCTGCCAGCTGGATTCGAAAACGGGTCTACCTTGCCCGCGTCGATCCCGCGCCGCCGCCGCCGCCGCCTTCGCCGACCCACTCCCCGCAAAACTCGAGGCACAGGCCTTATTGTGGCCAAAAGGCGCTTATTCAGATTCAGTTTCAGAAGTTTACGTTAAAGCGACATCCGACAAGCCTAAGTTCACTGAAGGGTTTTGGATGAAATACACACAAATTGTCTTTAACCTAGATTAGGACATTGTATATTTTTTGTCCCGGTGGTACGTTCCTTAGGCATAATAAACAATTATACACTCCTCATCTGCCTAGCCTTTTCCCAACTATATTAGGGTCGGCTTCCAGTCAAACCGGATTCAGCTGAATATCAGTATTTTACGTGAAGCGGCTGCCTACCAGACCTCCACAACCCATTAAATGGGTAACACGGTATTTCTTGGCAAGACTGGAGTCAGATTTACTGGCTTCTGACAATCCATAACGACTACCAAAGTTCTACAAATGACAGCCGGGACCAACAGCTTAACCTGCTTTCCGAGGTACGGAGGAAACTCGGTAAGTGTTAAGATCACCCATCCACAGACCAACCTTGGCAAGCGTTGCTTAACCTTGAAGATCGATCTGTTACTCTTTAGCCACGAGCATAATTATACACTATTTAGAATAATACTAATCCACTAGTAGTAAAAAAAGCATTTAAATAAAATTAATAATATTATTTAACACAGACAATAATAAAATTAACAAGCCAATATAAATTAAGTATTTTATTTATTAACATGTCTCAAACGGTCCTTTTGTTTTACATAATTATAATTAATACGGGACCCGTCGCCGCGGAGGGTTACGTTATGAACGGGATTTAACAGGACAACATGTTCCATATACGAAGGCACAAACGTTAATAAAGTTAAATATAGAATGTGGGTGTTATTTTGAAATAGGGTATGAATTTTGAAGATGAATGATATTTTTATACAATGTTGGTTGTATAACATCTTAAGTGGTTTTTTTTATAGCGAACAGTATTTTTTTTTGTTACGGCAGATGAAAGCGTGATTCTGTAATGTTGTTTTATTGTATGTATGTGATAATTTTATTATGTTGGTCAACATTTCATTGTGATGGGTTACTTTGCAAGTTCTTTTTTTAGAGTAAGTCCCCGCACCCTGATCTTGCACGTTTGAGTGTAACGGGATCTTTCTCCTTAAACGTTTGAACAATATTTTGGCGCTCTATTAAAAGATCTCCCAACCCTGTCACAGTAACCCCGTTTTACCATACCGCTCCATTACTCATCACCGCAAATCATAAACTTGACTCAACCCTTACGTCGCTCACAGGGCAAATCTTTCGAGCAATTCCCAATTCCCACCTGCCTTCATTCTTTCACTCCCTCACCAAATCTCTAAACAACAGCAATAGAACAATTAAACAGCAATAACAAGGCAGCCGGAGCCCCAGGCAATAAATTGCACGAGCTAAGCTGCACGGGAAAGTTGGCAAGACGTATACGAGCCAGATTATACTGCTATGCAAATTCTGTAGATGTGAACTTCGTAACTTCGGATATTAACATAGCTTGCGGTGGTACGAACGATTTTCGTCGGCACGTGTGTGGTATTTGTTTTTGGTTTATGAAACATTGTGCTGTGTTTATTAGAGGAGAATTTCTTGGATGAACTGGGAGTGCTGCTAATTATCGACTAGTACCATTGCACGTGTCATGTTCTTTTGAACATTAACAGAAAAACAAGGTTTTACTGTTAGAGAATGATTAAGGTATTAATACCGCCATTGTACCATTATGGCTGAAGTTATAAATACTCGTAAATAATACTTTTCTCTTATTTTAGTTCTCTATCTACCAACGACAGAAAGTGCGGGAAATCGAACCGGCACATGCATTTTTGAAATCTCGTTAAAGATTTTATCGCGTATTCCTCTGACAGAGTCACAAAAAATAGTTTTCACCGTCCAAATTCTGCGAATCAGTGAACTGCTGGAGCAAAAATTCCCATTACTTCCAGCCTTTATCCAAACTTCATTGTCATAATAACTTTATAATGCTTCCTAGAACCCAACTATTACCAGATATCCAATGCTACACGCGTGCACCTGAGTGATACAGCAACAGTTGCGCGCAACGCAAACTGCGCTCGCCTCTCGCATGCTTAATGTCCTCCGAGACGGTAGACTCGCAACTCATGTGGAAACACTTCCGCATTCACAGGGTTAATATCAGTTCAAACTTTGGGAAACTAGCCGTTATTTGTAATGTAATTTAAAGTCATTTCCAACCTTAAAGTTTCATCCTCTTGGGGTATAGTTTTATAATTTTAGTTTTCCATTACGCTGAGGAGATCATCAAAGTTATCTTAACATACGTAAGAAAAAATATGATCATGTTTCAGGATTTCGCAAGGTTCTCAAGTGGCTCCCTATTCGACTTCGCAGGAACTCTCGGATATTGTGTTTGCTATTTAACATACTTCACAATCCTAAAACGCCTTCCTACCTGCGAGAACGCTTCTCCTATTCCCGTCCTTCGGATGCGCCTTGCAGGTCGCATCTTAGAAATGAGAAATCTCCTTAAATTCCCTCCCCACTCTACCGATTTTTACTCCTACTACTTTACTGCACATGCGGTACGGTTGTGGAATTCACTACCGCCTGACATTAGGGATTGCCAAACTCTTGCAGTTTTTAAAAGAAGAGTGAAAGAACACTATCTTTCCTTCTCGTCATAGTTGCAAATAGGTATGTATTATTATTTATATTTTATATCATATAGCATGTATTAGTATATATGTATTGTATGTTATATTTAATAAGTATAGTTTTTATTTTAGCTTCTTACTGTTACACACTATGTCTACATCTCTTTTTACTCTACTCTCCTTTCGCAGGTAACCTGGAAGAGATTTCTATAGACATAAGCATCACCTTTGTACCTATTTTTCTATTTCTTTCTTGTTATTTCCTTTTAAATGTGTGTACATAAATTGTTAAATAAATAAATAAGAAAAAAACGGGTCAAATATTTTTTGATAATCTAACTGATGGATTAATTAGATTTTTTCAGTGGACAAGCCTATTGTGGCATTGTCTTTCAATTGTCTTGCGTGCTCGGTGCCTCACGGGTTAATGAAAGCAGTACTGGTTTGAACGCGTTAAGTTATATAACCAACTAGTTGACCCGCGCAACTTCGTGTGCGTCACAATTTTCACTACTGCTCCGCTCCTATTAGTCTTAGCGTGATGATATATAGCCTATAGCCTTCCTCGATAAATGGGCTATCTAACACTGAAAGAATTTTTCAAATCGGACCAGGAGTTCCTGAGACTAGCGCGTTCAAGTAAACAAACAAACAAACAAGCAAACAAACTCTTCAGCTTTATATATTAGTATAGAAGTATAGATATAGTACTACCTCTCCACCTCCTAATAGAAAAGATAATCATGACCGGCTAAGGAGAAATATTTTCTAGGAACTAATTAATTTGCTTTTGCGTAGTAGATTCCTAATGAAATCCTTTCATCAATCAACAAGCCAATATGTTTTATACTCTTGTATTTTTTTCATCGCGCGAATTAGTTTAGCTCAATAATGTCATTGGTAAGAAAGACATGAAATCTCATATCACAATGGTAGATATCGCTGTCAGCTTTAAATACCACCATTGTTGTACCCATGGAAATAAGTTAACTATTTTTGCTTTAAAACAAAGTTGGTATATTCTATCTATTTATCTCATTTTTAGGGTTCGTTACCCAAAGCGTTAACAACGGAACCCAATTACTAAGCCTTCGCTGTCCGTCTATCCATCCGTCTGTCTGTCAGCGGGTTGTATCTCAAGAACCGTAGTAGGTACACAGTTGAAATTTTCAGTGAATATTTCTATTGCCACTAGAACAAAAAATAACTAAATTAAAAATGGCTCCCATTCAAGAAACGTACTGTATTTTTTTCGGTTTATGGTACGGAACTCTTTATGTGAGAGTCCGACTCGCACTTTTCCGGTTTAAACTCTAACCAAGACACAGTTTACTCGATTTCATTAACTTGAAAGGATGAAACTTTAATGGATATTAAGTCCTTGCAAATTCCTGGTTCGCTACTTGGTGCGAATGAAAAACGAGCAATGCTTAATAGTTGGAACTCTTCCCAGTGGGGATAAATGCAAATTCGATAAGTGATTAAAAATGGTGGCGAATCTTTTTAAGCTTGAGGATATTCATCTAAGTGTGAATAAGATACGATGATAAGTGATAGATAAGTGAGAAGCTACAATGATTTAGCTAAGAACGAGTAAAATGAAGGAAGGATTTGATCACATGGAATATGTATCGAGATAATGATTTGAATCTGTAGTTTGTCGTTCTGACATATCCTTGTGACTTTGAGGAGTGTGCAACGGAATTGCATAGTTTAATTCCGCCAAGCTTTTTCCATCAACGGCGATGCGCCACCGGCACATGGTGGACCCACACGCAAAAACGTTTTGGGAAAACATTCATTGTGCGTACAGCTAACTTACAGCTAAAGAGTGGAATTCCTTGGAGCCTGTTTTTCCTGATCGCTACAATCTGGTAGTCTTTTTAAGTCAAGAGTGAATAGGTTACTTCTAAGCAAGTGTGCTCCATCTTCGACCACATCATCGCTTACCATCAGGTGATATAGTGGTCAAACGCGTGCCTATGAACAGTTAAAATAATAAGCCGTGTCAGTATCGCTGCGTTATTGACGCCGTACGGTACCCCTATTGTGTAAAAACATTTTCGTGTCTCGACAGTGGAATCCGAGGTGAGTCTCAAATTACGTCAAACGTAAGACCTTTATCATCTGCCTAGCCTTTTCCCAACTATATTGGGGTCGGCTTCCAGTCAAACCGGATTTAGCTGAATACCAGTATTTTACACGGAGCGGCTGCCTACCAGACCTCCAGAACCCATTAACTGGGTAACACGGTACTTCATGGCAAGACTGGAGTCAGATTAACTGGCTTCTGACAATCCGTAACGACTGCCTAAGATCTATAAATGACAGCCGGGACCAACGGCTTAACGTGCTTTCCGAGGCACGGAAGAAACTCGGTACGTTAAGATGGTCACCCATCCACAGACCAACCTTGGCAAGCGTTGCTTAACTTTGAAGATCGACGCGTGCGGCTGTTGTTATCTAGCCACGAGCTCCTCCGTAAGACCTTTATGTTGTGTGCAATAAAGCTCACTTTGTGAGGTTTGTCACTCAGGTGAAGCTCGGTATCGAAATGGTTACTTACAGAATAGAGTAGCTGCTCTACTTGGAAGTCTAGCCTTAGGTCACCTTAGTGCTATTAATAATATAAGTTTGACATATTTTCTATATTACGAAGTAGTTTTTAAGCTCTTGACTACACCTGGAGAAGTTCTGTTGAAATTTTTGGATCGTGGTTTTGAACCTTGAAAACAAGTTGGTTCAGTTTACAATTTCCTTAAAGATTTTTTTACAAAAAAAAAATAAGCGACTTCCAAACAAAACACCGTGTTTTTGGTTTTATTTCTTGGTTTTTTAACACCGACTGCCAAAATTAATGTTATTTTATATTTTGAAGTGTTTTGTTTGGAAGTCAATTATATTATTTTTTTGTATTTTTTTTTTTCTTTATCGCTTTTAAGCGGTGACACTTGGACGACGTCTTCGTCTACGAAGAAATTGAAACAAACAAAAATGCTCATAAAATAAAAAAAAAACTACCGAACCAAACAATTATTTTTTTACGGGACCAAATGGCAAGTATATCGTATCGAACTAAAAAAGAATCACAGAAACCTCGGACTAAACGGTGTATATACTTACATAAAAAAAATACCCACCGAATTGAGAATCTCCCCTTTTTTAAAAGTCGGTTAAAATCAGTGTCGCATTCTTGTTCATAGTTCACAATTCTTTAAAACTTCAAGGGAGTTCAATTAATATCAATCTGGTGAAGAGTGGCAGAGCTTGTTAGGTACAAATTGATATTGACTCGATTGACGGGCCGGGGTCAATCACCAATTACAGCAAGTTTTTAGCTGATGGTGTCGCAACACTGTTTCGTAGGCGATCGATTGTTGGCAACGTAACAACTTTACTAAATGTTTATTGATCGAGTTGAGGTGAATCTTGCGCAGGTTTGTAAAACGAGTACGAGTCGGACTCGCATGCAAAGGATTCCGAATGATATACAGTACATATTTCATTGACGTTGTTTTTAAAATCAGAGGCATAAATCTATAAGTTAAGAACTTTTTGCTGCATTTTTTTTTTCAAATTTTAGGCTCAGTAGTCTCAGAGATAAAGGGAGAAATTCACAACAAGTTCTTTCATGTGAACTGTCGCAATTTCTTTTTAATTTTCTTATCTTTCCCCCCAAAAGTGACCCCATTATTTTGTAACAAAATAAAGATAACAATGATTGACACGTAGGATCAATTATCTAAGAAATTACATAGAAAATAAAAAAAAGAACTAGTCAAGTGCGTATTGGGACTGAAGGAACACGGCAAGTCACACAAATCAAAACTCAACTCAAAACAAATCGTTCGACAGAAACCTCATAGCTCAACACCGATACGACCATAGCCACTGACGACATGGCAGGGAGAAATAAACCGCTATCGTGCCCCTGACCAGCAACATATAAATGCTGATAAGAAAACCGAAAAGGACCACAAAGGCTTTATGGACAACGTAAAAAGACAATCCAAATAACAGTCAATGGTGCATGGTGGAGATAACAGTACAAGATGGTGTTTTTCAATGGTCGAATTTGTTGTTTTATAGTTTTGGGTTGGCCTATAAATGTCAGTTATGGGTTTTGTAAAAGTTTTAAGGAAAATTGTTAGCTTTTTAAGACAACCTATTTTAGACTAGCTATTGGCTGCGACTTTGTACACGTATATCCCGTTATTTTTTTCGTTCCCGTAGGACTCTCGGGAAATCCTCTCTTAGTGCTGCCCTGCACTTCTCAAGGAACCTACTTACATGCCAAATGTCAGCTTCCTACGACTACTAATTTCGGCTGGGATTTATTTATTCCCATATAATTACAATTGACGGCACGGTTGGCGCAGTGGTTGAGCGATTGACTGCTACGCTGCGAGTCGCGGGTTCGATTCCCGCACGGAATTAATATTTGTATGGCCTACAGATACATAGTTGTTCCGGGTCTGGTTGTTTGTGTATGTGAGATTATATGTGTGTAAACGCACCCACGATACAGGAGAAATTCCTAGTGTGGGGCAACGTTTTATTTAAAAAAAAAAAGTTTTAACAGGTACCTACCCAAGCTAATAAAAACAGTCACAAAATGCCACTCACCGACACGCCACTCAAAAACCGATCACACACATCAGCTCTCAGATAGATCAGACTCTCACTCTAGTATCGCGTCAGAGAACCGCCATCAGGTGAGTTATACAGAGGACACTACGCTAAGTGCCACCCTCTGGAATTCCGCCGTAGAGCAAGAAAAATGACTAATATTCGATGGCAAAACTGTTTCTGTCAGTTATGACACGTGCCCAACCTTTGGGATGCCACAAATTATGTTATGTCACTAACGATCCTGACCTCTCACATTCCACCGCTTCATCGACTACATATTCAATCACCTATCTAATACGTTTGAACGGATAGATAACGGATACCGTAGTATAAAAAAACCGGCCAAGTGCGAGTCGGACTCGCACACGAAGGGTTCCGTATCATAAACCTTATTTTTTATTATTTGTTGTTATAGCGGCAATAGAAATACACAATCTGTGAAAATTTCAGCTCTCTACCTATTACGGTTCTTGAGATACAGCCTGCTGACAGACAGACGGACAGACGGACGGACGGACGGACGGACGGACAGCGGAGACTTAGTAATAGGGTTCCGTTGGTTACCCTTCGGGTATGGAACCCTAACAAAGGATCACGGTAGGATTACTGATAGATGAGTGATATTCTCACAGAGGCAAACACATGTAAGTATCGGTGTATCAAATGTTATCACATCATGATTCAGTGGCAGTATTTGACAGTAAAGAAATAGAAGGTTTGTTCAGTGACGTTCAGTTTGTTGAAGAGCATAAAACTGTAATTCGGTAGGTTTGAGAGTATGTAGTTGAGTTTGTCTAGTTGGTAAGCCAGGATCACCACAGCCATCTATGTTGACTGATAATCTCAGTTCTTACCACACCATGGTCTCTTATTTTTAAGGAACGTTTGCATTCCCTTCGCAGTCGCAGTCTATCAAAACGTAGGGAAATTAGAAGATTATTTGAAGGATGCTATTGCAAACGTTCCATCAAAGAAGTAGTTTGATGGAACGTCGTTTTTATAGGTACCTATGATGAAACGGGAATTGTCCCTCTGATCAACGATTGCAAACGGTTGAAAATTGGTACAGTCCTAAATGTGAAGGAACTCCAACTAAATGCTATTTGTTCTACGCCCCCGCACTTAAAACCGTAGCGACCACTTTTTGCGAGTTTCACCCGATACGATTAACTTTCTGTCCCTATCCTGTCCTGTGGCCACAGTCCCCGGTGAAGTGAACCGAATTAGGTAATTATTGGGTGCGGTAGCGCGACCGCAGTACCAATTACATTGTTAGTTAGCGGACACTTTATGTGCCAATTGTATGGTGATCGCAGATGGGAAATATTGCACTGGTGGTACTGCTCAATTTTCTGTAAACTTATAGGATCCATATTGAGCTGGTACCTGAGCTTTCAACTTTGGCAGACGTTGGCAAAAGCACTTCTTACAACTTTTTTTATATTCATGTTATGATGTGTCGAAGACGAAAGAGCTGAAATTGCGAGAAATTGGAGACAGAACATTATGCGTGATCTAATTTAGTCACGGAACAGTTTGAAAACATATTCTTCTATCATTTCGTTTACTACTTAATTCAAATTTTTGTATCTTAACTTAGGTACTAAATATGAACGGAGCTACTCTGAATTATGGACAGAAAACCCAATATAAGCTAGCTAGAGAATCTGGGTATAATTGTTCATATGATCTTTTGAATAACCCCTATTTAATATTTTTGACAGAAAAAAGTATTAAATTATGTATCTGTAGGTACAGATACATAGTCTGGTTGCTGTTAACGTAAAGGCAAAAGCACTTCGAAGTGCTTCAACTAAGGATAATGAAGGAATGATATGGATAATGAAAGTAACAGAGCAACTTTGAATATGTGGAAAAAGACCACAAGTGCGTTAGATTCACTATCGTTGCTAATTTGTGATCTACCGAAATGAAATGACGAAAACGTATTTTCAGTCGATCTAGAAAATCGGAACAACAGTTTATCGCCTTTTTGCGAGGGCTTTAGAGAATCTATCGTCGTCAGTTTGTGATCTAATGAAATGATAATGGTGTTTTAAGTCGATGTAGAAATTTATAATAACAGCTCAATCTCTTCTTGCGAAGGCTGTATATTAAGCACCTTTCTTGGACTAAGGGATACATGCAGTCTAGCCAGCGTTAATGTAACGTCAGAACCCAGTAGTAGTTAGACGTACTAATTAAGCCACGGGAACACATGTTGCGGATGGATATTGCTCCAAGCTACTTACTCTGATGTGTTTCACATTATTAATGGTGAAATACTAATTATACAAGGACAGGTTCTATGGTCTTGTTGCACACGTTGCTTAGCCGATCTCTGGATTCTCTCGTTTCAAACAGATTGGTGATCGTCTTACCTGTAACAAAGAAAATAATATTGATTAGAATTTTGTCGTCAAACATACTCGTATGTTCGTACATTAAAAAAAAGAAAGAAAAACAGTTTATTCCCCCCAAAAAGACGCACATTTCTGATTATAAAAATATACACATCTTATTAATATATAAAACAAAGTCGGGTTTGTTCGAACACTTATAACTCAAGAACGGCTGGACCGATTTTCATGATGTTTGTGTTTTTGTATTAGTCTTTGTCCGGAATAGCATAATAAGTATTGAAATATTAAAAAAAAACAGTAAGTAGTTAGGTACATAGGGTAGGTAGGTAGGTAGTGAGGTAGGTTGGGTAGGTAGGGAGGTAAGGAGGTAGGTAGGTAGGGTAGCCAGTTGACGGGAGCGAAGCCGCGCAGGTCAGCTAGTAAAAACATAAATAAACACAAAATGGGGAAAAATATATAAGATAAAAAGTACCTACGTGCTGAGAAGCAGCACAATTACCAATTTCTTTGTGACGTAAATAATTTAGGAATGGCAGTGTCTTAAGATGCTAAGGCTTAGGTATCTGAAACAAGCCACCCAAAGAAAGTCACGAGTTGTAGATTATTCCTGGATGAGCTAATGATGATGAGGAAGGGGGTGTAAAGGGGGTAAAATAATAAAAAAGGAAATCTTTGAAGTGCATATCAAGGTGACGACTAAGATTCAGTTCAAACAACTTAAACTCAATACATAACTGGTACAATAATAAGATAGTGCAACCCTGAAGTTATAAGCAGAGCGGAAATTGAAAACGTAAACAGTAGCAAAGCGAAATATTTTATGTTCGGTCGTAAACTTGTAACGATTGCGTCTGAAGTTATAATATTATGTGGAAAAGGAGTAATGTTATATAGCACGTTTCACTATACGTATATAGTTTCCTTGTTACTACACCCTTGAGAGAAAGAATTGATTTTATGTGTAGCCTTGTCACACTACATATGAACGAACTATCTGCACTTAAAGAGGAAAAATTTGTATTTGTGTATGTTTGTAATGAATAAACTCAAAAACTACGGGTCCGATTTTAATTTTTTTTCCACCATTAGAATGCTACATTATCCCTGAGTACATAGGCTATTTATTACTAGAAAAAAATTAGGGATCCTTAGAAATTTGCACCGCGGACGATGGGTTTACCCCACGGGGTGTCTAAAAAGGCCACTTTAGCAGAATCATAATATAAATCACACAACAATCTCATCATCTGCCTAGCCTTTTCCCAACTATATTGGGGTCGGCTTCCAGTCAAACCGGATTCAGCTGAATACCAGTGTTTTACGTGAAGCGGCTGCCTACCAGACCTCCACAACCCATTAACTGGGTAACACGGTACTTCTTGGCAAGACTGGATATTTACTGGCTTCTGACAATCCGTAACGACTGCCAAAGATCTACAAATGACAGCCGGGACCAACGGCTTAACGTGCTTTCCGAGGCACGGAGGAAACTCGGTATGTTAAGATGGTCACCCATCCACAGACCAACCTTGACAAGCGTTGCTTAACCTTAAAGATCGACCCGTGCGGCTGTTATTACTTAGCCACGAGCTCCTCAGTCACGAGCTCCTCAAGAATCACACAACAATCTGTCAAATTTAATTTTTATCGCTGAGGCATTAGGTTCAAGGTTGATTGGGAAAATTTGACAGTGACGGATAGCGTGATGTGCTTTCTGATTCTGCTAAAGTGGCTTTTTTAGAGCCACAGATAAAACCCCTTATGTCTAAGGAGGAGGATGAGAAAGTTTCAACCCCGCTTCACAATCTTTTGTTTGAAAAGACATGAAATAAAACAATTCCTGTTAGAATCACAACCTGAATACGTATAAACTTGTTTGACCTTTCATTTAGCGTGTTGAAAAGATCTTTGTCGCGTGGTTTTCATTGGTAAATAGGTCACAGAGGATCCTGACGATCCTGATAATACAGTAGTGAGGTACAGTCCGTTCACAGTTTTTTCTTACTGCCTTACTGCAATGAAAATAAAGATCACAGTGTTGCAAATTCAGAGGTAATTTATGTGTGAACGGATTGTAGTAGTATGTAATTACTATATTATACACTGAAAACATCACTACCCTCTGAAAAATAGTAGAAGAATGAGACACCAGTCTAAGTTCTATCATAAATTTTCAATAAGGCGTCTACATTAGCTGTAGCAGTTTCAAATATCAGTATTGACTTAGCCTGTAGGCTGTCACGTAATATCCTTTCAGACTGCCTCGTGTTTGTATTACCAGTACCTCTATAGTAGTGGCTCCCAACCTTTTTATCAGAGATCAGTTGATTACCCTTTAACGGAACCCGGTAACGGTTATCAACGGAACCCTGTTACTAAGCTTCTGTTGTCCGTCCGTCTGTCTGTCTGTCAGAAGACTGTATTATCGTAATATGCAGATAGTTCAAATTTTCACAGATTGTGTATTTCTATTGCCGCTATAACAACAAATAATAAAAAAATAAGGTTTATTGTACAGAACCCTTGGTGAGCGAGTTCGGCTCGCACTTGGCCGGTTTTTTAAAGAATATAGATTATGTTACAAGTATTATGATTTATTTTTAAAAACCCGACTGCCAAGGAAGGGTTAATGTACGGAACGGTAAAAAGCAACCTGCAATGACTTAGAAAACACAATATTATATCTTAGTTTCTGATAGAATCTTCAAATCAGTCAATATTATTTTTGAGTTGAAAAGTCTGAAACCTTTTGGAAACCATTCGCGGGCCATATTTAAGCAAATGCGGACCACCGGTGGTCCGTGTATGTTGGGAACCAATGCTCTATACTCGTAGATATTTACGTGTCAGTAGAGTTTCTATCAAATATCTGAGTGCTTAACATCGGATGTTTTGTGAAGCTGAAGTTACGTAAAGCTATCCGGAGTATTATGTTACCTTACTAATCTGGAATTAAAGGAAAACACAGGACGTATTCGTTACACTTTGTGTCAAGGAGAGATCCTTGCGAAGTTTGGATAGTTCGGAGCTGCGCGGTAATATTATATGACGTCACAGTTTTCGATGGCGTAGAAACGGGGTCTTTTGTGTACCCTTTGTTCGATGTGGGTATTAGATTTTAATATGAAAAGAGCGGAGGTTCCCTTTATATCGATCAAATGAGGTTTTAGCAGTTAACTTCTGGTGATTCCTTCCAATCCTAAATAATATTATAAATGCGAAATGATTTTGTTATGTTTCTACGCCTTAATCGCTGAAAAGAGGTAGATGAGGTCAGATGAGATGGAGACGATTATACTTTTTTTTGCGGTATAATCTATATTACCGCGAGCGAAGCCGCAGGAAAATAACCAGGACATTATTTAAACTCTAGTAATCTATTATTAAACAGCTAAGTGACTACAAAGTACCAGGGCATCACCAGTTATTGCAGCTCTTAGGAAAAGATGCAGAAGATATCTAAATAAATGACATTCTATTCTATTGATAATAATAAATAAATGACATTCTACTCTATTAATGACAATAATAAATATATGAAATTCTTATTTTAGGGTTCCGTACTCGAAGGGTTACCAACGGAATCCTGTTACTAAACCTGCGCTGTCTGTCCGTCCGTCCGTCCGTCTGTCTGTCAGCGGGCTGTATCTCAAGAACCGTAATAGGTAGAGAGTTGAAATTTTCACAGATTGTGTATTTCTATTGCTGCTATAACAAAAAATAATAAAAATAAAGGTTTTTGGTACGGAACCCTTCGTGTGCGAGTTTGACTCGCACTTGGCCGGTTTTTTAATAATAATAAATAAATAATATACTTATCTAATAAGAATATATATATTAAAAAATTAAATACACTAATACCAATGCAGAAAATGCAAGCGAATAAACAATATAAAAAAACTATAAATATAATTTTATCCAACAATAAATATGTAGATAATGATAGAAATATATATAAAATATTTAATAATAGATACAAGATAGACATGAAATAATCAAACTTATATTTAACAAGAAAAGTTAACAAAACGCTCTTCCTCTCTCCTAATTATTTAAAGTTTTGCTGTGCCCGACAGGTCCATATTTGTTTCTATTCATTCGTTTTTCCACCTGTATGTGTTCACTATGGATTGCAATAAACAATTTGAGATTTAAAATCTCTTGATACGTAAAAACGACCCCTATATTGATGGTAGCTGATGCCAGCAAGATGCAACTGCTTGAGCTTTTACCGCCCACAAGTACACTTAATTAAAGACAGATTGCTAAATGCCAGTCCATTGTCTTCAAGAATAGTGACGTCATTTTCAGCTCACTACTGCACGGATAAATATGGTGTCTTCGTGTCTGTTCTAAGAGGCAATATTTCCTTCAAACCACAGAAATCTAAAATACACAACAAGAAAGCTCAAATACACTCCTAATAACTACTACAAAGTACCAGGGCCCGATTCTGCTATTTTTTATAAATTCGTCATTCCAACACGATCCTATTGTCATTTTGCTAAAAGTTTGCTAAATTCATAATGGTCGATCATTGGTCGATCAATGGTCTCGTAATAGAATCGTGGTAGAATGACATTGTCGTATATTTTTCAATAAACTTCTATTAAGTTTGAATATTAAGTTATGCCAGATTTCTTTTATATATTTTTACATATTATTTATTAGTGTTCTATGCAATCTGAAGTAGTAAGAAGATTTTTTATTCATTTTTCATTATGTACGAGATTACCATTCTATGTCATTTCTTTCAATGGAGTGTCAGTGGTTGACCATTGGAAAGTCATAATGACGTTTTTATATTGGTAGATTACCAAACTTGTCAAAATCAACAGTTATGAAGTCAATGATAGACCATTCTGACACTATTGTAATAGCCTTGAGGCCCAGGGCACCAGGAGTTACTGCAATTCTAACTGATTTGCAAAAACGACCCCTATATTGATGGTAGCTGATGCTAGCAAAATGCAACTACTTGCTTTTACCGCCCACTATCTCACTTAATTAAAGACAGATTGCTAAATGCAAGTCCATTGTCTTCGAACAAAGTGACGTCATTTTCAGCCCACTACTGCACGGATGAATTGGGTGTCTTCCAACTTGTTCTGAGAGGCAATCGAGGGAAATGGGTCAGGGATGTACAGCTTTCCTATTTTAGGAATGTAACCTGGCCTGAAAAGTGCTGAGTCATCGTGATAACGCGGAATATGTGTTGATAAACGGAGTGCATGTTTAATTACATTAAAAATATGGGGTTTGATTAATGAATAATGATTATGCGGCTTTGAAGTTACATGTAACATATATATAGCTTCGCTTTTAAACCTGTTATCATAACATACCATAGAAACTGTCATGTCATGTTGCCGTTGTTTACAGAGAATTAGAGAGGGACTATAAAAATGAATACCGCGAAAAACTAGCTCTGACGAATTAATTTTTGACTAGTTTTTGCTTATTATATGGTTGTTCGCGAAAAAATAAAACTAAAAGTCGTTTCCAGGGTCCCATGTATCTCTTTATCAAAATTCATCAAAATCACTAGCAGTTTAGGCGTGACAGCGTTCCAAACTAACACACTTTCGCATTTATAATATAAGTTGGGATTTCTTCAACCTACTGATTCTTCTTTCATCAGACAATCAGGTGATTTAAGCCTGCAATGTCCTAACCAAACTGGAAACAACTTTACAAAGTATGCTTCCCGTGGAAATCAAACCCACGACCACCGGGTCACAAGGCAAACGCCTAAACCACTCGACCACGGAGGCTTACTAAAACAAGAATTCGAATTAATTTAATACAATTCCGATACAGACAGAAGTACTGACAAGCTTTACATTCAAATATTCAAATACTTTACATTCAAATAGTACAAGAGAAGTCTTCAGACAAAGAAACTTGAAAACTAGACGTTGCTATAGTTAAAGAAATCACATAAAAGCTAATTAAAAAAAAAGCCACCCCAGTGTTCACTGATCACAATAATTAATTATCATTAGCACGTCTCCGCGACGTATGCGCCGGGGGAGCGTGCGGTTAGTAATCAGGCCTGACCTGGATACTTCTTTGTTCGCCGCTGAATGAGAGCCGACCGCGACGGCGCAGGGTTAATTGCGTGGCTGGTGCGCCTTTGGAGGGTTACAACTGATGCACTAAGTGCGTATGTTGCTGTTGTTCGGGTTTGTTTATGTTTTAGGGTTAAGGTAGGCTAACGTGATCGGGTTGCTAGATAATAACAGCCGCACGGGTCGATCTTCAAGGTTAAGCAACGCTTGCCAAAGTTGGTCTGTAGATGGGTGACCATCTTAACATACCGAGTTTCCTCCGTGCCTAGTAAAGTACTCTAAGCCGTTGGTCCCGGCTGTCATTTGTAGATCTTTGGCAGTCGTTACGGATAGTTAGAAGCCAGTTTAATCTGACTCCAGTCGTACCGTATTACCCAGTTAGGTCTGGTAGGCAGCCGCTCCGCGTAAAATATTGGTATTCAGCTAAATCCGGTTTGACTGGAAGCCGACCCCAATATAGTTGGGAAATGGTTAGGCAGATGATGTAGGCTAAATTGATAACGCAAATCTGCAAAGTTAACAGGAAAGTGAGTAACCCAATTACTAAGTATTTTATTTTAAAATATGCTGCGCTTTTTTAATACCAAGTTATCTTATCAATGTTAGGTGTAAGGTATTAATTTATTTCATTTTGTAATTTGACATGTGCGTCCTATTTTAACATTTTATATGTCTTTCTAATTGTTTTATTTTACTGTTTCAATTAAAATTATTTACTACCAATGGCCGTTGGATTATAACCGACACCTTTTTTGTACGCTTATTATTAACTAGTTGACCCGCGCAACTCCGCTCCTGTTGGCGTGATGGTACATAGCCTTCCTTAATAAATGGGCTATCCAACACTGAAAGAATTTTTCAAATCAGCCCAGTAGATCTTGAGATTAGCGCGTTCAAAGAAACAAACAAACTCTTCAGCTTTATACATTAGTATAGTAGATATATAGATTGCCCGTACACACAAAACACAAAATGTTTGTTACATCATAAGTTATAACCCTGACCTTTACATAAATAGAACTTCATTATTAGAAAGTCCATCATTTACTTTATTGCGTATACGTTTTTAATTTAAAACTCAATTTACTAAAGAGGACTTCAGACGCCCCCGCGCCCAAAAGCCAGAAATAGAATGAACGAGTACAGTAAAATTATGAACCCATACAGCTTTCAATAAGGAAATAAAGAAATTCAGAAGCCTAGACCTATTTTGAAGTGAGTTAAAAGCTTATAATTCATAGTCATATAATGATAAGACTAGCTCCAGCCAGTTACTTTGCCCGCTTGGAAGGCAAAAATTATACCAGAGGAACGCACTACCGGGTTAAGAATTACCTACCTATCATAATAATAATAGGTATGTCATTCATAATCCAGAACATGGTCAAACCGAATGCAAAGTTTCATACAAATCTGGCGTAATTATTTTATTTACTTATTTTATTTTATTTTATTTTATTTTATTTTATTTTATTTTATTTTATTTTATTTTATTTTATTTTATTTTATTTTATTTTATTTTATTTTATTTTATTTTATTTTATTTTATTTTATTTTATTTTATTTTATTTTATTTTATTTTATTTTATTTTATTTTATTTTATTTTATTTTATTTTATTTTATTTTATTTTATTTTATTTTATTTTATTTTATTTTATTTTATTTTATTTTATTTTATTTTATTTTATTTTATTTTATTTTATTTTATTTTATTTTATTTTATTTTATTTTATTTTATTTTATTTTATTTTATTTTATTTTATTTTATTTTAACAAGTACAGAGACTACAGACTAATACGCGGCTAATCTCAGGAACTACTGTTCCGATTTGAAAAATTCTTTCAGTGTTAGATAGCCCATTTATCGAGGAAGGCTATATCATCCATTTAAGATCAATAGGAGCGAAGCAGTAATGAAAATTGTGACGCAGACGAAGTTGCGCGGGTCAACTAGTTATACATAAATCTGAATTACTATACACAGCGCTCAATATCTAATATGCTTCATTAGTGACAATAATGAAAGTTAAGGTTACATATTTAATATGGAGAAGTTACTAAAATAGTGATTAGTCAAACACATCTCAGGAACCACTGGGGGACTACTCTCTAAGCCCGAAGTCCGTAGTTTTTCGCCTTATTTACGGACGCTCTCTACTCCGTATCACCTCGAATATCGAATATCGAATATCGATATCTCATATCGAATGAATGACAACACGATTTGAAGTAACTGGCAAATTTTCATCGTGACCTCATTAATTCTTAGTGATTAGGTGATACGGAGTAGAAAACGTACCTAAGGCTGTAATTAGAGAATAGGCCCCTGGTACGAATTGAAAAATTCTTTAGTGTTGGATATATCGCAATTGGATTGTATAAATCGCCTTTCGCCGTCTTTTGTATTGCGGCGGATTAACGGTTAGCTGGATTGTCATTGCGAGACGTTCTACAATCCGGCCCACGTTTAGCCACATTGTACTTATTCCACAATGTAGGGATAGTTGTAGTGTGGCTCGCCGTCCGATCAGAACCAGGCCCGGGTCGGCGGCGCGCTGTGTTCCACGCGCGCCTCAAGGAACTGTCAGCATGGGAGACGGGGCCGGAATCCGTTCGAAAGAGACGCCGCAGCCCTGGAACGCAAAGGGCATTAGGAGGAGCACGGATGGGTTTTAGTCAGTAAGAGTCTGACACTCCCTTCCGTCTCGCCCAGAGCGGAAGGAGTCATTTGATGAATTCCCATCTTAAAAAAAAAAGGGATAGTTGTAGTGATAGGGTTAGGTTAGGTTACTTTAGAACCTTTACACAGAAATAGGAGCCACGCGAAACGGGCATTCGTCAACCGCTTCTTCACAGATTTGTTAAAGAGGCGGATAATGACCCGCTGTATTACATTACGGCTAGCTATATAACATTATGGCTAGCCGTGTTGAATAACGTATAGCGCCGAATTGAATTCATTCCGGCGGTTTTTTATTCAGCCACATTCAATCCGGCTAATCGTTGAACCGCCGCATTTCAAAACAACAGATAGCCCATTTATCGAGGAGGGCTATAATAACAGGCTATATAACATCACGCAACGACCAATAGGACCGGATCAATAATTTAAAATGTGAAGCAGACGAAGTTGCGCGTGTAGCTAGTATTTCATAATCTCGTCTAGCTTCTCCCTATGAACACAATCATATTTTATGTCCTCACTGCGAGTTTTATTCGCGCGAATTAAGTTCCGTCATCGAGATTACACTTTGAGTTTGCATCAAAATACAGATTTTTTTTCCGCGCGGTTTTATTTCCGTCAGTGCGGATACTCGCATAGGATTCAATGTGTTACAGAATTGGGGGAAAAATCCGCCGTGCGGACAGAGCCTAACAGTGACCTTTCAAGGGTCTATCTTCCTTTCACACGCACACATTCATTATTTCTGTAATGACACGCGCACAAGTACAAATAAATAAATGAGTTTCTCATACAAAACGAATAGGTTTTCTACGTCATACCTATCTAGATATTCTCTCTTACGTTAATAAGTTAATTTAGAAGCGGATTACTATTTTGTAAAAGAAAATAATATCTACCTAACTAGAGTTTTTAAAAGACTGCATTTTATTGCCTTGTTTTTGCTCATTATGAAACTATCTTCAACGTGATTATTACGTAATTTATACTGTTAATCGTTTTATATTATTTATGTACGCTTTTTTGTGCATATTTTATTTTGATTCCATGTTTAAATTAGTAAACCTGTCTTGATGTTTGTTTTTAGAAGAAACCGTAGACAAATAATACGTCAATATGTTAAATCAATAACTACCTAATGTATAAAGTTGAAGAGTTTGTTTGTTTGCTTGAACGCCATAATCTCAGGAACTACTGGTCCGATTTGAAAAAACATTCAGTGTTAGATAGCCCCTTTATCGAGGAAGGCTATAGGCTACATATCATCACGATAAGACCAATAGGAGCGGAGCAGACAAAGTTGCGCGGGTCAACTAGAAATATTATAAAGCTGGAGTTTGTTTGTTTGTCTGGTTAAACGCGCTAATCTCAAGAACTCCTGTACCACTATTCCGTAACAACATTTTCGTGTCTCGACAGCGGAATCCAAGGTGAGTATCAAATTACGTTAAATGTAAGACCTTTATGTTGTTTGCAATAAAGCTCACTTTGTGAGGTTTGTCACTTAGGTGAAGCTCGATATCGAAATGGTTACTTACAAAATAGAGTAGTTGGTTCCAAAAGAAACATTATTTTAGTGTTGGATAGCCCATTTATCGCGGAAGGCTATATAACATCACGCTACGACCAATAGGAGCGGACTATTAACGAAAATTGTGACGCAGACGAAGTTGCGGATCAGCTAGTCATTTTATATCCGACAAAGTTGACCAAATTTGCAACACCGACACAATCCTCGTGAACAATCGCATGCATACGCAAGCTCTTATATTCAAGGTTCAAAGAATTTATTTTAACGAGAACACAGAAACAGGTAGCGGTTTACGAGATCTTTTGAGTTTCAACACAAATTAAATTATTAATGAGAGTATCGTACTCACGTGTAAAATAATATCTTACTTTAGGCTTGTTTTGTGGTAACAGGGAAGCTCAGATATTTCAGTGATTTTCCATTCCGAACTCGTACATTTTTGCAAAAAAGAAAGTTTCATTTCAATGCGCACAGCAAAGGAGTGGATCTCTCTGCCTGCGTCAGTGTTTCCAAACGCTTACAACCCCAATCTTTTCAAAGTTAGAGTGAACAGGCTCCTTCTGGGTAAGCTCGTTCCATCGTAGACTTTGTCTCTGTCATCTCTGACGTAGACTAGAGTCAAACCCATCATTAACAAAAAAATAAAGATCAACGAAAAAATAGAAAAGACATAATGAACTGACTCAAGTGCTCATAACGTGCACTGTTGATGACCTCTTGAACGTCACTGACCCCCGAAAGTAGGTAACGTGACCAACAACTGGGCTACAAATATTTAAAATATTTCCATTGACAAAAAAAAAAACTGGCCAAGTGCGAGTCGGACTCGCGTGCAAAGGGCTCCGAACGAATTTTTTTTTTTTATTGTTTTTTTTAACACTAGAATTCTTATAATTTTCCTGTAATCTATAGGTAGAGATCTATTATCCCCATTTTTTTCAAAATTTTAGGCTCTATAGTTTCGGAGATAAGGGGGATGGTTAATTTCGTCTAATTTCTTGAATAACTTCAAAACCATTTCTTTTACAAGATATTGTTCAAAAAACTTTTTTTAGAAAGTTTCTAGTTTGACCTCCAAGTGACTCCCATATTTAAAATTTAATAATTTACGTAACGCTTCCGTGTTTGGGTCACAGAAACCCATACGTTTACCAAATTTCAACAGAATCGGTGCAGTGGATCCAGAGAAAAATGGCTGTGACAGACGGACAGACAGACACCCGAGTGATCCTATAAGTGTTCGTGTTTCTGTTCGGAACCCTAAAAACTAAGAAATTGTGTTTCCATAAAATTATTAGACATGGACGCAACCAGACAAGTCAAGATGATGGTGGAATGAAATGGTGATGACATTCTAGTAATAAAACAACAATACAATACAATTATATTGCATCTGATGGTATTCTCTTCCTTGAAAGTCACTGGTGTAAAAGTACGTCACTGCACAGATATGCATCGATTTAATGATTGTGAAACTGTGATCTTACTGACGCAACAACATCGCAATACTGACGCAGTCTTCGCAGGAAAAGACGAATTTACTGTTAGTGATTCATCAAAACACTAGGGATTGTGAAAGCCACGTTCACAGCAGATGAATCTCTGCGATCAAATATCTGTCTTCCCAATTCCAAGGATCGAAAACCTAGCATCAATATTCTAGAGCAAAGCGTGTTCGTTGTTCAAACTAGTCATGAACTCAGCTCTATTCCCTCTGGAAGGTCCATTGAAGGAAGGTTTCCATCTGACTGGCCATCAAAGCATGAACATGGCGGATCTAGACTAGTTACCACCGTCTAAATATGTTTACGTTCATTTGACTGACTGACTTAACCGTTTGATTGGTTTCGGAATATTCCTCGGAATATTTACGGATACATTGAATTTGTAATTAGTTGTTCTCATTTCTCTTGGGTTATCGGATTTGGTAGTTTATTTTTGGTATTGCCTTTTGGGGCATGTAGGGATTTTCACGTGTACCTACTATTTCTGAAACTAGATTATACTTTTCTTAATTGACGAGAATAATTATTACAAGGCATTTTTACTCCAATTAATGTTATCCTTTTCAAACAATCACACACACATAAGCTTCATTTTATGAAGTAAGTGTAGATATGTTAAGGTTCTTATTCTACCGCGTACTAAAGCTACACTATTTATACTCTGTGGAAACTGATCATAGAATATTTACGTAGCTTATATTTGGATTAACCTCATTCGAAATTTCATGAACGAAATGAAGTTCCGAGGTAGACAGCAAAAACATTGAGAACATTACAGAAATGCCAACCAAAACTAAATGTACAAATTATAATTAAAGATAACCTGTAAAAAGCTGTTTCATAGGGTAAATTATAATAGTCGACTAACGTTATAAAGTGGGTCCCACGTAATTTCCGCTCGAGGGAGACTGGGAATCGGATTAAGGACACCTTAGTACATAAGTTGATTTTAAAATTATTCCCAGCTAACATGGGTTTTTGGTTTATATTCAGTAGTCTTTTGAGGAGCTCGTGGCTAGATAATAACAGCCGCACGGGTCGATCTTCAAGGTTAAGCAACGCTTGCCAAGGTTGGTCTGTGGATGGGTGACCATCTTAACATACCGAGTTTTCTCCGTGCCTCGGAAAGCACGTTAAACCGTTGGTCCCGGCTGTCATTTGTAGATCTTTGGCAGTCGTTACGGATAGTCAGAAGCCAGTAAATCTGACTCCAGTCTTGCATGAAGTACCGTGTTACCCAGTTTGTGGAGGTCTGGTAGGCAGCCGCTCCTCGTAAAATACTGGTATTCAGCTTAATCTAGCTTGATTGGAAGCCGACCCCAATATAGTTGGGAAAAGGCTAGGCAGATGATGATGATTCAGTAGTCTTTACAACTAACCTCGATCGTTAGGGACGCAACCAGTTTATATACGGCAATATTTTTAAACTGTTATCATTATAAACGTTCACAGAGTTTTCTGATAACTAAAACCGAGAGGGGTCTTTAAGTCGAGTGAATAGGTTTCTTCTAGGCGTGCTATTGTCGACCACATCATCGCTTACCATCAGGTGAGATTGAGGTCAAACGCGATCTAATCATAAAAAAGATATTCAGGCCAGACTATCCGAAATTGGAAAATAATGTAAGTACCCAAACAAAGCACATACAGAAACAGCTAGTCTATTCTGTAAGTAACCATTTCAATATCGAGCTTCACCTGAGTGATAAAGCTCACAAGTTTATTACACACAACATAAAGTTCTTATGTTTATACTCACCTCGGATTCCGCTGTCGACTCGAAAATGTTACAGAATAGCACTTCTGAACGTCGAAGACATAGCACGATGAGTTTCTACACAGTAGTAACCTCACGACGCCAACGTAGGCACGGCCGCCACACCAATTTACAAAGGAACAATGCAGAACCTGAGGTTAACAAATTAAATTTTCCGGACAGTTTAGAGCCTACTTCTGAACTGGGGCGTGAAATGTAAAATATAATTAGGGGCAGGCCGGTGAGAATCGTGGGCAGATTGTATTTGTTTTAACCCCTAACGTGTCGCACCCAAATTAACAGCGGGCTGTGTAAAAAATATTCAGCTGCGACGTCAAAGTTAGTTTCAGCTTTTTGTTTTAGTGTTATAATATGGTATGTTCTGGTTTTTGGGGGCTGTTAGCGAGAGTCAGTTAAAAGTTTTGGTGTTGACGCATTTGACATGGGACCGAATATCTGTGGGACTAAAATAATGCGCAACTTTGCTCTTTTGTGCAGCCTAAAGATGAATGTGCTAGAACGTCTACAACACCCGGTATTATTTAGCGATATGGCCCTCCATTGTCACCCTATTTAATTTAATGATTTCTTCATCTACCTTTTCCGTAACTTATAATTTTGATGTACATTATAAACAATATTCTATTATATTTTCTTTTTTGATAGTACTTCCGTCAATTTCGCTCTACTTGTGCTACCTACCTATCTCAAACTTTTGATAAGACGCTTGACCCCCAAAAGTTTGTAATGCGAAAGTCTGGTTTTATTTACCTTAATCTCAACGGACCTAAGAATGACGATAAAACTTTTAGAGAACTCAAAGTGCCTACTAGAAACTTATTAACTTTTTTGTTTTGATAAAGAAGAGTGGCCTACCTGACCTTTGGGAATATTACAGTGATATAATCGGTATCTCGATCCACAAACAACAAGATACATGGCTGGATCATAATCTTTTATTTTTATTCTAAAACCTAACGTCGTCATCATCCCCAAAGGTGTAAACAAAACTTTCATCCTTTGTAACTCACACCATTAAGCGTAGAAACAATATGACGTAAGAGGGTTCATTTGGGGCGAGTTAAGCCTTCCGACCTATTTCTCCCTTACAAGCTGCAATGATACTGCCGCAGACAACATAAGCACAGATGCTTCACTTCCTACATCCGTGACCCGGCTTACACACACATACGAAACAATTGTTCATTCAGAATTTAAAGGCGAAATAGGGAGATTTCGATTGCGGTATCTTTGGTTGTTGAATAAAGTCTTTATTTTACTGTCTGTGGTCCGACCTATTTTCGCTCAACAATCTACGTTGATTCCTGTGCTGTTCTCAGCAGATCCCTTTTTGTCCGTATTTTCAGATTGCAATTAGAGACCCAACTTATCTTCGTACTATTTTCGTTCCATTTATTCTCGGTCTTCACAAGAAACTAGGTGTTTTGATTAATTTGCTGATACGATGTAAGTTGATCTTGTTTCCTTGATTGATATGAGAAAATTGAGTCTGCTTGGAGAAGGTCAATTCTATTTCGGTGTGCGAAAGTAATTATTTCGGGGCTTCCATATTTTTGGGAAAACCATGCCTATTTGCAGAAACCCGTGCCTTGTTTTAGACACATTCATGTTTATGATCGCTTGGGGTTATATTTGCGTGCTTATTTTGGGTTTGTCCGACTTGTGAATTGAAGGAAGTTTCTTGTAGATGGGGCGGTAATTCCAAATCTTGTATGTCTAAGGGATTTAAACTGGTTTAACCACAATCTCACCTGATGGAAAGCGATGATGTGGTTGACGATGGACTGGTTTTGTTACTTATTATATTTGAACATTTTCAGAAAAAGTTCTTGCAGTACACAACTCGCTCCGTAAACTTAGTGAAACTTACAACGACCGTCCGAATTGGATTCAGGCTTACGAGGATACCCGTCTCTAATTTACATAGGAAGGCTTTTGTTCAAGTTCTTACATCCACTTGCGTATTCAATTGTAAGTTGTTCTCTTTGTAAAAGATGAACTGAAAAAGCCGGTCGTTATGTGAAGACAAGCATCTACATTTGAGAGACATAAGTAGGTACCGCATGTTTTCCGGAAAATAATTGGCTACATGGCTTATTATTTTTCGAAAAGGACTTCTCCAGCCTTTGACAACAAGAAGAATTCTTTTGTAAAAACTGATATAATGCAGGCCATAACAGAATGCTTCTGAACTGGAGTCTTATGGCAAAGCCCAAAACAACCAGATTTAAAACGAATCAAACACCATCGGGAGCCCGATGAGGCACCCATTGTGAATTAAATTTAGTGCAACTATCGCCATTTGTTACTTTTATCTCGAACTACCCTCCTTTTATTTGTGTATCGTTTCGCAGCGTATCCTTATCGGTGTTACACTTTTGTTTCAGAAGGTTATCCCAACTTGGACTGTTAAAGCTGTTTTAGTACTTTTTTGCATCGATTCGAGGGCTCCGATTTATGAGAGTATAACGATTAGGGGATGTTGAATTTAGATTACGTTTGTTTTAGTTGTCATTCTGGTGAAATAAATCTGAAATAATACGAGGCATATGAAATGAAATCCCAGCGGAAGGGTATATACACAGAATTTTGTCGCGAAACTTGGCTGGTATACAAATATACAAACTTGAATTTTTATACGTAGGTAATCGCGCTCAAAGTTTTTCTGTTGGTAGTTTCCTGGCATTTGATAATTCCTATGTATATTTCCAACCCGTACATAAATACTGAACTTTATTATCAACCCAACTTCATTTCCATTTCTATTTATCCAGGCAGGTAAACGCAAAAGTCGCAAACTTTAGTAGGACCATATAAAAACTTATTTATTCCGTTCTTCCGAGTATTACGTTACTCTAAGGTATTTTCAATTTTATCCTAAGACATTCGCGAACTGTCGGCGATCCCCGTTGATTCATTAAACGTTATTTATTAGATAGCCTCGTGGAAACTTCGCTCGTTTATATTAAAATTCGTAACAAGTTGGTAAGGCTAAAATTTTTGTTTTAGAACTTGTTCATATCGATTCTGTCTGCAAGGTGACGGCATTTTCCTTTAGGGCGCCATTGAAACGCTTGTGGCGAAAATAATTATATGTTTATTTATTGCAAAAGGTTGACCTGTATATTTTTGTAGGTGATGAAAGCGCAGACTTAGCTACTGTTTTAAGTGAATTTACAGAAGCCTACAAGATGACGTCATACTGGGATCACTAGTCTACGTAAAAAGGACGGTCCCTAGCTGTGATTTCATCATTATACCTATGTTAAGCAGTGACGGTCTATTAATCTGACGTTTGATGACGCCCACTCTACGGAATATAGGTGCCTACATCGTCCGGTAAACCACAGGACTTAATCTGCTTTCCAGACGTCGGGAGTCGCAGGACGATTCCCGGCCGCCGTAGGCGCGGGCCTGCGGACGGCGAGCATTGGGTGGCTCGCCGTCTGATCACAACCAGGCCCGAGTCAGCGGCGCGCTGCGATCCCCGCACGCCTCAAATAGATGTAAACACCGAAAACGGGGCCCACTAGGGCAAGTGCCTGCTGGGCCTGCGGAATCTGTTCAAAAGAGGTACCATAGCCCTGGAACACAAAGAGCACTAGGAGGAACACGGATGGGTTTTAGTCAGTAAGAGTCTGACACTCCCTCCTGCTTCACCCAGAGCGGGAGGGGTCATTTGATGATAAGACAAAAAACCTAATCAAGAAACCGTACGTGTGCGGCCGTACGGTGGGCGAACGAAACTTGCAAGCGCAACAGTCGATGAGCGACTGACAAACCAATAACGTGAAGCGTTAGAGCTGTCGTCATGAAACCGACCAATGAAGACTGTGCTCACGACTCGTGCCGGTTATTATACTATTGTTTTAATTATCCTGTCCTGCACGGTATTACCAATAATTTTTGACTAGGTTAACCTGTGGTTACCCGGTCGCAATAGTCGTCGCGACGCAACAGCAATTAAATAGTTTTATTGTAAAAAAATCGGCGGTCGCCATGTTTTTGGTCGATGGGGGACCATAGGATATTAAACACTGCGTATTTAAAAAAAATATTTAAACTGCGTGATTTGGTATGGCATGGGTGGCATGCCATTAAACGTCAATTTCAGTTGACGCCCATTGGCACACCCGTGTGCCTGCGACAACTGACCGGCGAAATGTGTGCTTCTTTATCGTTTTTACAAGCGTCTGTTAGGTATACCGATAGGTTTTGCGCTGAATTTAAAACATAACCATATTTAATGTGTAATTAACCTGCTACTAACGAGTTAACGACTTAGAACTAGAACAGCTTCATTAGAACGTGCAACTAATATCAGAAGATGCCAGTAGGGTATCGAATTTATTGTATCTATCTATACTAATGTATAAAGCTGAAGAGTTTGTTTGTTTACTTGAACGCGCTAATCTCAGGAACTACAGGTCGGATTTGAAAAATTATTTCAGTGTTAGATAGCCCATTTATCGAGGAAGGCTATAAGCTAATATATCATCACGCTAAGACCAATAGGAGCGTAGCAGTAATGAAAATTGTGACGCAGATGAAGTTGCGCGGGACAACTAGTCTTAATTATAATCTGTTAGCACTATATCGCGAGCATCATATCAAAGGCGCACTAATCCGGCCTCTGTAATTACTGTAATTATATTCTATGTGCGCGGGTATTATTATTATTACGGTCTAACCAAAACATGGGCTAATTCCGCTTCCCTAGTGTGGCAGCATTGATTAAAATTGTAATTGTTAATAGTGTTTTTAGCAGAGTACGGTTGGGTCAATTTATGCTAAGTAGGTATGTTGGATCATCATCTTCAAGTCTTTTTCCAACTATATTGGGGTCAGCTCCCAGTCAAACCAGGTTCAGCTGAATACCAGTATTTTACGTGACTGCCTACCAGTCCTCCACAACCAATTATCTGCATAGCACGGTACTTCTTGTCAAGACTGTGTCACATTTTCTGGCTTCTGGCAATCCGTAACGACTGCCAAAGATCTACAAATGACAGCTGGGACCAACGCAACGGCTTAACGTGCTTTCGATATGTTAAGATGGTCCTCCAACCGCATACCGACCTCGGCAAGCGTTGCTGAAGCCTGAACCTTGAAGTATTTTGTTTATTGTATTTACCTTCGTCCGTATCACTGCGGGGTGCCAACTGAAAACCAGTGCTGGGTGTCTGACGCCCAGCAAATGCTGAGATGGTTTCCCTTTCGGCATGGGCACGCTCAGCGCAATTTGTGTACCTGCTACTTATTACTTCTGTTTTCTTTGTCGCTGTGCGTTTGTGTCTGTGCTGAATAAATGTTTTTCTATTCTATTCTAAGATGGACCCGTGCGGCTGCTATTATTTAGCCACGAGCTCCTCATGCTAAGTACGTTGGATCATCATCTGCCTAGCCTTTTCCCAACTGTATTGGGGTCGGCTTCCAGTCAAGCCGGATTTAGCTGTATACCAGTATTTTACATGGAACGGCTGCCTACCAGACCTCCACAACTCATTAACTGGGTAACACGGTACTTCATGGCAAGACTGGAGTCAGATTTACTGGCTTCTGACTATCCGTAACGACTGCTAAAGATCTACAAATGACAGCCGGGACCAACGGTTTAACGTGCTTTCCGAGGCACGGAGGAAACTCGGTATGTTAAGATGGTCAACCATCCACAGACCAACCTTGGCAAGCGTTGCTTAACTTTGAAGATCGTCTCGTGCGGCTGTTATTATCTAGCCACGAGCTCCTCATGCTAAGTACGTTGGATATTAAAGTTAAATGAGAGTACATAACAGAGCAGCAAATCTGAGCTCGTAACTACCATGAGGAGTCAAGGAACGCTGTCCCTGTGGACGAAATCAGCTCGATAGCATCACTATCATCATCATGTTACGTATGTACTTAGTAGTCCCATGACGAACTGTTTTGGAAATGAAGACAAGTCCTGAATGTGCAACTCTTCTGCGTCTTAATCGCTATGAAGTTATACAGTAGATAAATATTTAAGTTTATTAACACCACTTCAATCTGGACTGGACGAGGGAAAAAGCGAGTAGTTCGTTTGACCAAGGTGAGTGGTTGACTAATATAGATAACATTAGAAAGTCATCCAAACATCTCTTTTGGGAGAAAAAGCGAACCCACTCAGCATTACCAGAGCCATACCATATCGTTTTACTTAATAATCAACACACCATTTACCGTGCCTATACTTCAAAAGTATTTAACCTCCCTTCCATAATACATTGCTATCTGATTCTGAACCCAGCAAATTAACACGTCAATATTTCTGAACGGAACTACTCGGCAAGCCTCGGCAGGCGTCGGCAAGCTTCGGCAATACATCTGTATTGTACCCTCGTTCACTTGTCAATTATTTGGGAAAAATATACCGGCTTCAGGTGACGTGGGTTGGTTGAACGTAATGTATACTTGTATGTAATTGATGTGAGAAACTAATTATTGTTTCAGATTGCTTGGTAGCTGAAGACTTGGGACACAAGTGGAGCTTAATTAAAAGAAGCACAAGAAACTTAAAGATCGACAAAGCGGCAGACATTCGACAAGTGACATTCTATCAGTGGTAGCGTAGCGAAGATTATTGTCAAAACGTTAAAATGGCAGAAAGAGCTGAGCAATCGCATTGGACCAGGGAATTTTGGAAGACGTAAAGGGAAGGCTTTAACCATGCAGCGCAAATGCATAGCCTAAAGATAATAGGGACCAGACAAGATGCAGTTAAAAATATTGCTTAAAAATCTCAAAAAACGGCGGTGTAGTCAGCGTTTTAAAATTTGTCAAAAACAGAGAGCACTTATTGCGTGTGACGTGGATTAAATTGAAGCAATTCAGTACAAAAGAAATTTTGTGTGACAAGGATAGAAGAATAACTTTCAAAGCGTATAAATTCTCCGTTTTAATAACAACTATCAAATATGTATTCATTCATTTATATTTTTCATAATAGTCAAATACCCTATTACAGTGAAGTACGATACCATCTGATCCAAAGACTCTTTATGATCTGGGGGTCTACTCTCTAAGCCCGAAGTCCATAGTTTCGGGCTTAGTTGCAGGCGTATTCTACTTCGTATCACCTATGGACTTACGATTAGTCCCAAATCCGAATTAAGAATGAATGACAACACGATTTGACATTAACTGACAAATCCTGTTGTCATTAATTCTTGTGGTTAGGTGATACGGAGTAGAATACGCCCGAAACTCAGCCCAAAACTACGGACTTCGGGCTTAGAGAGTAGCCCCCCTGATCCGATATAAGATACGAAAAACGCCAATCCATCTGACACTTTAGTCATAAACAAACCCTTTTGTGTTTGTTGCATTCGTTCACAACAAACTGAAGTTCGACCAATTTCCAAACTTTAATCCATTACTGAACTGGAACATACCAGAATGTAGTTGTGAATTTCAAATATTTTCTACCATATACATTTTAGCGTTCAGCGTGGCAATGCAAAAACGCTGGAAAACTTTGTTATTGGTGTCGGACATGTACCGGTTTCCCGGATCAAAGTGAATGCTGGCAAAATGGTGAAATATCTAGGTGAAACCGTTGAAATAACTGTGGAATAGGAAATAGGTGAACATTTTTTTTGGGTGCGGATGCCACGACTCAGAGTAAAAATTGTGAAGAATAATACAGTAGTCAAACGAACAGTTTCGGGTCGGGTTTCTAACCTTCCGCATAGCTGCCTGCTGAAGAAAAACATTCATAAAAAGAAGGGTAAAGTTAAGGATCCTTTGGTCTATCTTCCCTAATGTTTTTGTTCATCCTCGACCTCGCTTCATTCCTTTTAGTTTTTAAGGCAGTCTGTGAGTTACCTACTTCTTCTACTACAAGTTTTTCGTCTCTAGGATTGGACCTAGTTTCATTAAAGTATTGTGCAGGTCAACTACGCAGATACAGGACGAAAATCTAGTTTTGGGGTCACCGTCTATCCTCAATGTTTTAAATGTGAATTTTGATTATTAAACTTACTAGTATTATTAAACATCATTATCACCATTCAAATTTATTTAAGGTACGTTTCCAACTTCACTGATTTGTTAAAATCATACTCTGCAAAACAGAAATCTGCATCGACAACCATATCATAGGTTAGTGTAGATTTACCGAACCACAGCGATTCCCGTCAGCATCAGCCCTAGCAATCGTATTGTGTTGAAACGCGCGGCGCGTTGTAACAATCATCGCCATTGCATACTCATCAACTAACGCTCGTTCAACATACGCTGCTTGTTTATTTGTTGTTCCTGTATGTATGTGAACATGGCTTGATTTTGTTACTACAACGGATATGGAAGATACTAAGACATTGTTGCCATTGCGGGTAGAACCAGGATGAAGCTGGCATAAGAAATGCCAGCCTTATTCTGTGGGTATTCGCACAAGAAAAGAGATGTCTATGCTCAGCAGCGGGCGAAGTCAGGCTGTTGATGATGATGATCATGATATGAAAGATACTATTTATTACTCCATTTTCAATGTTGCCTTCTACTAACCATTTATATTCCGGTTATCATTAATCTATTTCACTTGGTTGTACATCATTTCCTTTCCATAAGCTGTCGGTTCACTCCCGTCTATTTTCCAATTTAAAAAATTGCAAGAATAACAAACCATGTTTACAATCAAGGATGCAGTGATGAACCCCGTGACATTGAAATCCAGACGAATCTCATTGCCTTCAATAATCTTACACTTACGCATGGAGATGGAGACTTGTTGGGTGTTTACACTTTGCTTTAAGTCTCTTCTAAATATAAGGTTAACGCAAGAGCCCATCGTCACGTGAAAATAAATAATAGGGAATATGCATGCATTTTTTTTATTTGCAAAATGAAATACTTATTAGCTCTAGTAAACAATTATGAAATTATTTTTTAAATACCTTCATTAGCGATGAAGTTATTAAGCTTTAAAGATTACAATTAGAAAGAGAAGTCCAATGTAAACTTTGATGTCATCGTCTATGACGCCTATACAGCTGTCATAGAAAACAGCGTTTTCGCGAGAGGGAAAGATATATTTGTTTAAAATATTAATAACTCCTTTGTTTTTCCACTAATTTTAATTCTATTTTCACTGTTAGTATTATATTTATTTATATATTTAGAAAAACTGTACAGATGACAAATATATTTTTCATGCATATTCCCTATTACTTGACTATATAACAAACTGATGGTAGTGCGATGCTGGTTTAGTCCCATCTCGGCACCTTCCCATCTCGTCACCAATGAATTTTTTTACCAACGAAACATGATAAATAAATTCATGGGTGTCGAAATGGGAAGGTGCAGACATGGTATCAAACAAGCTATATAAAAGGTTTCTTTGATGTCAATACATTTTCCTCATAAATACGGAAAACATTGGAGTTAAATGTCCCAAGATTACTTTTACACTTATTATACTTTTATGGTTTTCCCACGTCTTGTAATGTACAGAAAATTATTCCTGAAAACGAGGAACATAAATGCTTAATGTGAATTCCTATGAATAATGGTTATATGCTAATTTAGATGAACGTTGTATTTATAATTTTCTCTTAAAGTTAACGACTCAGAGGCCACTTAACATATTTTCTTTATTAGGTACACAGCAGAGTGGTGTTTCTATTTGTAACTAAGTTTTCTATTCTAGATTCTAGCACACATAAGGCAGTAGTAGCAGTGTTAATTCTTATGAATATCGTACATACATCGACCTTTGATTCAACGAAATCATTTAATGAATAAAAAACACTAGCTCCACAACACATATTATTCAATTAATTAGCCAGTCAATTTAATAGTCGCAAAATTATTTTGGAATACGACCATTCCCCGAAATTCAATACCGCCGCTTTGATACACGAAACACAGTAATAGGCAAATATGCACATACACCCACCTACACATAGGAAAGCATTTATACTCGTAGATCGCAATGATTGTGTGAGAGTCGGCTTCCGTCCATGAGTATCAAATATTCCGTGGGGATTCATCAAGCCGTCCATTCCCGCTTTGACGGTTGTTTAATTAAATTCAGGCCTCGGTTTAACGCAACAACACTACAAATTCGACCTCCGCACCTCTTTGTTTCTTCAATTATTATAATTTCAAAGCGGAACCGCGTCATGAGAACTTGAGTCTGTTTAGAATAGACTTCGAAACCAGTTGACTGATTCCTGTCAAACTTTTACGAATATTAATGAATGTTATTCACAACTGTTGTAGGTAATCAAAAGACGATGTTTGGAAATGGGAGTGAATAATATAATATAAAGACTGTTGTTTTGAAACGTATTTAAACAGAGGCATTTTGATTTCGTTCGAAACCAAAATAACAAGGAACAGACAATACTTGGTTGTTAGTGGAGCCAGCGAAGCTACAAGTGGGTTCAATAAAGAATGCCTTTGAGAAATGATGGGGCGTTTTACCAACGGTACCGGTTTAAAAAGCTGCACCAAATACTGCGCAAGAGCACATGCCGCGTGGCCGCGCGGCGCGCTTGCGCTATGGCTCCAGCAATCCACGCCCGCACGCATGTGAGTCAGAGCGCGTTGACCCGCGACGCGGAGCGGACGCCCCCGACACATTAGATACCGCTTTAACAACACTGCGATAATTTTACAACCGGTTCCACGTACATGGGACTGTATTATTATGATAATTGTAATGACTACTAGTACGGTTACTAGAGTGTAAACAAGATAACGGTAACATGGCTCGCGACTATGTATAGTAAACAAATATTTGCATTAAATATTTGAGCGACTGTCATAAATGATGTTGTGTCTTGAATATGATAAACATTTTTAGTCTGTTAAAGAATTTTCAATTGACGTCACGCATGTGTTAACGAAAATAAATGATGGATGACGAATCCATTGTGTCGAAATTTGACTTTCCCTTTTGCCCTCGTCATTTTCTAACCGGTAAGAACTTTCAAAGGAGAAAATTGAATGGCGAGCCCGGGCATGGGTACAAAAACAATAAAGTTTAAATGCATTTATGATATAAAAGGTAACTAAATCTTTTGAAGTCTTTCATAATCGAATTATAAGATGCAAGCAGAGAAAGTTTAAGAAAGCCAATAAGACGTGACTGAGGAATGCGTGGGGACTCTAAATGACCTAGAAAGCGACACGGTAAATTTGCTCAGATTATGCCGTATGGTGTCGGCCGGTGCCGTATGGTACCGTAAAAGAATAACACCATTCCATCACTTTCCGTGGGTGTCGTTAGAGGCGACTAATGGACTCAGCAGAGAATGGGCAGCAACGCTCTCTGTAAAACTCAAGACCATACACTACGATCACCAACCCGCCTGCCAAGCGTGGCGATTATGGGGGAGGCGGGAGGCCTATGTCCAGCAGTGGACATCTTTCGGCTGATATGATGATGATGATGAACAAGGAAATTATTTCATTGATATAAAGAAAGGGGTTCCTGTAAAACCTGGATTAAATAACCGGTCTTATTACATTAGTGACATGAGTAGATATAAGCAAAGAGACGAGAGCCGCAATAATTTTCCAAGAAAATATCCGATGGAATGAAAGCGAATATTTTTATAACGAAAAACCGATTTATGCGAGATGAGAAATTTCATTTAGAAGGCAGTAATTTAGTTTTCTAGGTAACTGGAGAAATTGCGTCTTTAAAAATAAAAAATGTAGCGATAAAGGTCAAGAGTCCAATCTAAGCTTCATAAAGCGAGCAAGGAATTTCTTTCCACTTGACTCAAATAATTATAATAGTAGTTATTGTATGTGCTTGTGAATGAATTGGAATATTTCAAAAACAAAGAAAATACATGAAGCTAGTATTTAGTCAAGTACAAAGCAAAACCTGAAAAAAAGGTAATAGAAACGTTTTGGGAACACATTAATAGCGCGTACTGCTAAGGAGTGGAATTCGGGATGCCGGAGTCTGTGTTTCCTGATAGCTACCACCTGGGAGTCTTTAAGTGTGCCTTTCTTCTAGGCAAGCCTGCTACATCTTCGACCACATCGTCACTTACCTTCAGGGATTGTGATCAAACGCATGCCTATCAATAGTAAAAAAAAGAAGAGCTAGACCAAGAGCAGACCGACAATTTATCGCATTGTTAAATGAAAAAATACAGTGTACAGTTTTCTTTCTTATAAAAAACCCTCTCAAACAATTTCAGTTCCAAGTGAAAATTGTAACTTTATACAACGCTACAATACGGCCACAATAAAGAAATCTCGCAACAGTGACGTCCAAGTTTCTCAGTAAGCGTTCTTATTTCACCTGAAGTTTTTTACGATACAAGTTCGTAGAGTGCCTGTAGAAACTATTTTAAAACGACTTTTATATCAGTATTAAAACTTTCCAAGGGTGTGTAATAAACGGTCGCCGGAAGACCGTGAGATTTTATGTCCCCAAGGATATTGTTCGGTATTTAATTTTATTGCGGGTATTTGAACATTTGTCTTGGTAAGAAGTGGAATGTGGCGAGTTGGCGACCAGTTTTAGTATTCAACAAATGTTCGAATAAAATATGGGAGGCATTTAAACTATTTTGAAATATTTAAAGTTGTTTCAAGAGTCTTTTGGTAAGGATCCTATACGGGTTTACAATCAAATGTATGTTTTTATAGAAGAACGTTTAGGATCAAGTCATACTCGAATCGAATAGAATCTTAGGAAGCTTCACATGGAGATGAAAGAAGAAGCTTGTATTTGGCATACCTACTTAATTAATTAGAATGTCATCTGATACCAATCCTGTCAAAAACAAACAATTATTGATACATTGTGCTAAGTTAACTTTTGGGATATGCTTTGTAACATACAACTAAGCATTGTAGTAGAAACGAATAGTTAGAATCTACAGAACGAAGGAACAATAATGGTGACTATTCTGCTGTTCCGTGGATCTGCGTATGTCCATTGTCCAGCAGTAGTACTATTCTGTAACATTTTCGTGTCTCGACAGTGGAATCCGAGGTGAGGTATCAAATTCGTATAAATATAAGCCTTATATGTTGTATGTGATAAAGCTCAATTAGTTAGCTTTGTTACTCAGATGAAGCTCGATATCGAATACACACACACACACACGGCAGTGCTATTACAGAATAGCACTGCTGGTTTATCACTATCATTGGCAAGATTGTGTTAACTAGATAAAAACTTTCCTTATAATTTACATCGCAATTTCTGAGTAAAGAACGAATTTAGTGGTAATGTTTGCTATTCTTTCTCAGTCTGTCTGCCTGGCATCTGTAGTGCTATTCTGTAACAACATTTTCGTGTCTCAATAGCGGAATCCGAGGTAAGTATAAACGTAACATGTTTATGTTGTGTGTAATAAAGTTCACTTTGTGAGCTATCTCACTCAGGTGAACCTCGATATCGAAATGGTTACTTACAGAATAGACTAGCAGTTCCCAAATATGGACCACAACAGTGAATTCTCTGACAACACGGCCAAAATACTCTATTCCTCTACTGCCGCTACAGTCAACGAGGCTATAAAGAAGTCCTACTAGTATTTATAGCTATATTACGCACTGGGTCATAGAACTGCCGGGATTCCAATCGCAACCTTTATTGACCCTAATAGCGGGCGCCGATTGAATCATAATAGTGCTCCATCGGTATAGATCCTTTATTGAACAGATCTACTTTTATAGCGCCTGTAATAGATTTTAATTGGAATACTTCCGTTGTTTTCGTTTTTATTACTTTTCGTAACATACATATTCAATCCGGTCTGTTTTTAAAGTTCCGTACCCGAAGGGCTTACCAACGGAACCCTATTACTAAGCCTCCGCTGTCCCTCCATCTGTCTGTCAGCGGGGTTTGAGTTCAAACAAGTATATATTGAAACTTATTTGTACCAAAACATTACAGTTTTTATGTTAAGTTTACGCATTGCGGATCACAAACTCTTCGTGCGCAGGATGGAAAGACCTTAATTTTAAAAGCATAATTTATATCGACATAAAATTTCGGAACGTTTAATATCGAACTCAATTACGCTTTAAAACATTATAAAGCACACATTTCCGTTTAAAGTTTATTTGTGGAAAGTTACGATTCGGCGTAATAACTCAATCTACATAATTTATCATGTGCCCTTGATCCCGGCACTTTTTTATAGTTTATTGGGAATTTTATACCGGAATTGAGCCGGGTAAGATCTATTGCTTTACTAACATTTTATTTTTATGTCCTGGTCTTGAACATCATTAAGTTATGATAGTGTTGGTATGTTTGGAAATTTCTTAGAAATTAAAAATACCTCTATAAGCACACTTTTAGTTGTAGCAAACGTTGCATCTATCGGTCAAAATAAGTACCTGAAACAAGAAAAACAAATTAATTAGTAAATTAATATTTTTAGGCAACCAATATTTGCTCTTATGAGGACATTTCAAATCCAACAAAAAAAAGGACCGCGTTATACGCATTGCAGTAACACGTCGGATACAAGTTCTGCCTCTGTGGTCTGAATTCTGAAAGAACGAACATTTATTGAATAGTCACAGAAATGCGTCGGGATGCCATTCATCCGCGCTGCAGTACGGAGGAGCGCGGTACGAACGTACGCTCCCGAGCGGTGCAAGTCATAAACTGACGAAAACTGACAATATCGCCCCGAAATAAAATGCTACGACGGTAGTTTTAGAAATTCAACTAGTTTCGTTTTGGTACTTGAGTTTTAAGGCTTTTAAATAACTGGGTATTGGAATAGTGTTTCATGTGAGTGTAGGTCGATGTAGGTCGATCTTTTAAATATGCATAGGTTAGCATATAAAAGGCTAGCAGCTTTAACGACATATTTTCGTACAGTCAAACTTCTGAAATAGTTCTGAGTCAGAAAAAACCTATTCGGTCAGGGTCAAGGAAATTGAAATTGTATTAAAATTAAGGAAAGGAATTATGACGTGCTGAAAGATTGGCGCTACATTCATGTGTAGTATTTGAAAATGTAAGTTCCATATCAATATCAGTCTGTGGGTCAGGTATACGCTGAGGGCATACAATGCCTTGCGTGTCCAGTATAACAATGTATTCAGGATGCTTTTGGGTCTACCACGTTTTTGTAGTGCTTCTGGGATATCTGAGGCCAGGGTTAATGGTTTTCATGCCATTATACGGAAAAGGTTCGCTTCTGTTCTCAGTAGACGTGCTAGCTCCGACAGCATCCTGAGTGCATTGTGTGATAAGTGGGACAGCCCAATGCTGGCTCACTGGATACGGCTGCCCACGTAGGAGTCAGTCGTTTCAATTGTGTATGTTGTTTTGTACTAACATTAGGTAAACTTTTACTAACAACATATGGATAATTTGGAAATTTTTCCCTTACTGAGTGACTGGGCAGACAACGCACAGCCGAAACTTCTGGTCGTAGGAAGCTGAAATTTGACAAGAAGTTTCCTTAGGTAGTGTAGAGGTGCACTAAGAGGACTTTCCGAAATTCTCACGGAACGGAAAAAAACGGGATATGCGCGTACGAAGTTGCGGGTAAGACCTATTATTTGATATATCTATACAGTGAACACTGTATACAACTAACCGCTTATAACATGTACCCATCGTCACTTACATTGAAGTATGACAGCGAGCGTTGACAACTACACCACAAAAGGACAGCCTACACACTCAGCTAAGACAACGAATCAGAACCACACAGTAAAACCATTTTACAGTGCGGTTGCACCTGAAAAATACTGTTTCAAAACATTTCAAGCTGGTAAACGTCCGTAATTCATGTCCATACATTTGCACTTTGCACAGGGCGCTTTACGAGTCTTCTGACAACTCATCTGACAATAATCTGTCAGCTCCCATTAGAAACAGTCCAGCCATATTTACACAAAGAGGGTAATACGTCATATGTCAAGGATTGATGCAGGAAACTAGGTACCCATAAATATAATTTTCCTTGTAGTTTTACCTACATTAAAATACCAGTATCAAAACTTGAAACATAATGTAGGCCTTTTCGGTCTGTCGCTTTTAACATGGACCTACCGAGGTGTCACATTGGAAGTTGACAACTTTATCTCTATGCGGACTGTACTCGGTGAGCGGTCGCGGACAATGAACCAAGCGCTAATGTCATTTTTACGCCTCGCCTCGTCTCGCCTCGCCGTGCCTCGCCGAGGCATTGAAAGGCTTTCTCGTTGGACTAACACTTTGTTGTCGCTGATGCAATCCCTAAAATATACATTTTTAGATGAAAAATAGTGATCTTATCTGTAGTGAAAGTGTGAATTTGTAAAGAAGATTTTGTTCTGTTTATTATTTGACTTGGATTGCCAGCGGCGTAGCCTGTCTGTAAGTCGAAAATCATCCCACGGTAATAATTATACAAACGGCATAAAAAGTAGATATCCCATGTCAAAATATGTATAAGCGATTTCGCACAAATGATTAAATGAGTGTAGACATTGAGGCGTGATTTATTCACAAACGCCAAAAGCAAAAAAAAGTCATGTATTAAAACTGGGCTGAAAATCAGCTTTTTTAACGTCAAAATGTTCATGCAGTCTGACCCTAAAAACACCGCCCGTCACCACTTCCTAGTGTTTTAGCTGGGAAGCAGAAGTAGCGCAACAAACTCAAATATACCACCTACAGAATTTCATATTTGTGTCATTAGTCCATCGGACATCCAGACGCACTGCATCTTATCATCCCTACCTTGTTGCAGTTCCACCAATTTGCACTAAGCGTTTCCAAACGACTTTTATAATGCGCACAGCAAAGGAGTGGAACTCGCTGCCTGCGTCTGTGTTTCCAAACGCTTACAACCCTAATCTCTTCAAAATTAGAGTGCAGAGGCTCCTTCTGGGTAAGCTTGCTCCATCGTAGACTTTGTCTCTGTCATCTCTGACCTAGACTAGAGTCAAGAGCAAACCCATCACAAATAAAAAAGAAATAGTAGGATTGACAGTTTGACACTTACCAATACACAAGTGGACTGTAATAAATGAAGATTAATTTTAATAGCTAGATTTGACTGCCCATGAGTCTCAGCGCACAGGCACACGTAACAGTATGTCAGGTATTGTTAGATTATAACCGGCAGTACAAATTGCTTATCATCTTGAATTATTACCTGTGGGACTAGTTCTTAGTATTAGACAGCGTAGTCAACTTATACATAGAATAGAATAGAATAGAATACTCTTTATTATGTACACCATATAAGTTACAGAAAAGATAGATGAAGAAAACATTACATAGGGTGACACAATGGGCGGCCTTATCGCTAAAAACAAAAAAAAACGTCGTTAAATTCATACTTTTAGGTACAATAGAAGAGTTATTTTGAACTTAGATTTAAATGTTGTACCTAACCTCCCAAACACCTTTTTCTGTGAAACTTTACCACAACATTATTATTAATTCTAAAAAAACCTACTCTCTAAGCCCGAAGTCCGTAGTTTCGGGCGTATTGTACTCCGTAACACCTACGATTAGTCCCGATCCCGAACAAAGAATGAATGACAACACGATTTGAAACTCACTGTCAAATCGCGTTGTCATTCATTCTTAGTGGTTAAGTAATACGGAGTACAATACGCCCGCAACTAAGCCCGAAACTACGGACTTCGGGCTTAAAGAGTAGCCCCTCTGGTGACTGACTGACAGACAACGCACAGCCGAAATTGCTGGTCCTAGAAAGTTGAAATTTGGTATGTAGGTTCTTTGGAAGAGTAGGGGAGCACTGCAGCAGGATTTCCTAAAATTCCTACCGGAACAGGAAAAAACGGGATCTGCGCGTACAAAGTCGCAGGCAGAAGCTAGTTATCACATAAAATTGATTTCTTTGGTTATGTTTGTAAAAGTTCCGAGTCGGTTACGAAATTCTTTTACTGAAAGAAACACACTTTCGCGTCGGGTTATGGACTGCTTTTTATCCTGGAGAAGTGGACGGATCCTGTGGGATAGGTAACGGGGGCCAGACCGTTGAAAAAATATACTAATTTTTCTTTTTCGATAATTCATTATTATTCTAAACTCTGGTAAATGTCAGTGTCCAAGTGCCATTATCAAAATTAGGCATTCAGCACCGTAGGTACAGTCAAGCAAACGCACAGCTACGAGTATCAACCACACAGGACATAGATTAGGTCGGCGCCGGCCAGGCTTATCTAACCAGGCTGGTGATATATTCGCGCACATGATGCATGGTGATACGAGATACAACCGTTAGGCTACTAACTCATAAACTATTGCGATATTATTTGCATACTCGAATTAGGGTGGCGAGGAAGCTGTTTTAGTTGTTATTTTGAATGTATTTATTTTACTGCGGATACCAATTATGGTTCATATAAATGCCACAAAGATTAAAATCGGCCAAGTGCGAGTCTGACTCGCACGCAAAGGGTTCCGTAAAATAAACCTTAATTTTTATTATTTGTTGCTAAAGCGGCAAAAGAAGTACACAATTTGTGAAATTTTCAACAGTCTACCTATTACGGCTCTTGAGATACAGCCCGCTGACAGACAGATAGACGGACGGAACGACGGACGGACGGACAGCGGAGACTTTAGTAATAGGGTTCCGTTGGTTACCCTTTGGGTTCGGGACCCTAAAAACGAAGAGAATAATCCAATATAAACCTATTGGAATATTTACATACAAGATCGTCAGTGACAACGAACATTTTTCATGAATAGTAATAGTAATCAGCCTAGCCTTTTCCCAACTATGCAGGAGTCGGCCTTCATATCGTCGACCCGACTTTAACATTCCTGTAGGTCGACAAACGAAAGTGACACATGTAAATTAGCCTTTCAGTTACACTGTAAAATGTAAAAAGAGAAACCGGTCTTCAGTCAGAGACAAACGCATGCAAACGACTAATCTAGGACAAAAGAAATCCTTGTCCCCACACAAGGCAAGTCGAGCGGTATTTTATTTTCTTTTTTACCGCAGACTCTTGAATACTTTATTGGACAAAAGAAACGGATTGTTTCGAATTCAATTGAGAATTACATTCTAGAAATAAGGTGATGTAAAAGACAAAAGAATACCTAGAACATCACGTTTGTGAAACGAGAATACTTTTGCCGTTTTGGCTTCAACTCGAGTTCTAGGAAAAGCTCTCGTTCGTACATTTTACAACAGGAACTGTCCTTGCAGTCGAAATTCACTTAGATATTGAACCTCTTCCGAAAATGGACTAACAACTTAAAGTATCACTATACTGGGTATCTATGCTATGGCTGAACACATTCATACCCAAAAACAGCTTTTCGAAGTGAAATCTTTAGCGGCGTTGTGCACTTTTTTGTGATGGGTAATAAATGTTAAACTCGCGTTTACTTTTTCGCGGACACGTGACCTGATCGAAAATTTGTAAGACTTCAGGGCACGTGACCTGATGGAAAATTCGTAAGACGGATGTAGAGAAGTACGTATTCAAGTTTGTACTTCTGCCAGCACTCCCGAAGTGAAACCCGTTGTTTTTTTTTTTCGATAAAACTACCAACTACTAAATTATATGGCCGGCACTTTTGTAGTGTGGAGTCAATCGATAAGAAAGATGAAACAAGATTCACGTTCCAAAGCAAGGATCTCTAAAATAAATGAGGTTCAAAATAAATCTTTGGAGAACAACGTGCAGAAGAAGACACACCATCTTCCAAAATCTTTTCACCCAAAAAATCAACAACCCATTCTACACAAAGTGTATTCCGTATGTAACAGAGCTTTGATCAAGTTTAGTAGTATAGATAAAATACGCAAAACTTGCGATCTGCAACATCAGTACCAGGCTGGCAGTATACAGGGACATTACCTTGGTTCGTTTCCCGCCTCATACATTCGTAGTTCGTATACACGTAGTCTCGTACCCACTACTGTTATGTCCGTTCAACTGGCTGGCAACATGTTGTGTATATGTTGTGTGTGAATGCAGTTTGAAGGTTCATACGTGATTCGGAGTTTATATAGATCGAATCAGCGTGAGAGTCAAAGAACGCTGGCTGCGCTAAGTTAAATGAATTTCCATTAATTACTGTCAGTCGAGTAACTGTAAATGCTTAGCAAATCTAGATTTAACACTGATGCTGCAACGAGTAATAATCAATATCAATTTGTAACTGACATCAAAAAGAAGGTACAATTCAACCCATGTCAACGAAGTAATTCTCAATGGGCGGTGTCCACCATAAAATGCTTTTACCCATATAGGGATCAGTACATTTCTGATCACAACGAAGCACTTGCACCATGTCATAACAAGGAAAATACACAAACATCTAGTCCCATCCCATTAAGTTTTTCTTTCAATACTATAGTTTCACGTGCCTATTGTATCAAGTTGCACATTCATAGCTACAGGCAGGACAGTGACCGGCGTCGGGTTCCGGACTGTCCAGCCCACTGAACACGGCTGCGATAACGCACCGTCGCAGCGACGTTACTGTGACCACGTCTGGACACGACTTTATGCGAGTACGGAGGACTGGGGAGTTGAGCGAACTTTCTTGATGTGATTTGAAAGAAGAGATAAAGACTTGGTGAATCTAGTTCCCACGTTAGTATTTCTCCTATATCGAATATTGTTTACACACACGAAACGTACATAAAAACAGACAAAAGAACTCTAAAACTGTCACCGATATTTAATATTGAAAGCTTTCCCCAAAATAAAAGCGAACATCAATAAAAAACTAATATCGCCGAACAACAACCTAATAAAACGCTGAAATATTTCCTATCCAAAGCAAAATGCAATTTTGTTCAGAAAACTCTACATGGTTCACTATCCATTAGTAAAATTGCTTGTTTGAAGTTTAATCAAAACATGGTATGTTGGCATAACTACTTGTAGAATAGCAAGATTAAAAATCGATTTTCTAATGCGTTTATTTTTATTAGAAGTGTTCAAGGCGTGTGTAAAAGCGTCATATATGGACCAGACGACATTGAAAGGGTGGCGGGACCTCAGTATATACTGCACAGTCTACTGGACACTGGCGACGCGACGAGACGTGGCCACGATAACGCGACAATAACATTTCAGTGGCGACGTCTGAGCATGGAGTAATTCGATCAAGATTCAAGAGAGTGTGAAAACGTGTGTTGGAAGACTGAAAAGCGTTCTGGTTCAAATATTTTAGACAAACTATCAACTAGACGAAATGAAAATTATAACTTACGGGTTATTTAATCACATATATCCTTTCAATGTTATCACATCAAGATCTTAATTCATCACAATAACCAAATTACTCGAACGATGATCACTCTTATTGTGTCAATACAGCTCCAAAATCGAGTATCACGCTGTATCCAATATTCGCCGTCAGCCATTGCTGACACACAATACAAAACGTCAATATTAATTTGCGTTATCGTCACCCAGGGTGCGTTACCGCTCACAATGGGCCCCATCAGAAGGCTTAATGGCAATGGAGAGGGCAACGCTTGGAGTCTCCTTGCGTGATCGCAAGAGAACAAAGGTTACCGACGTAACCCGAAAGATCATCTAGTGGCAGTAGGCAGGGCACATTGCTCGCAGAACAGATGGTCGATGGGGCCGAAAAGATCTGGAATGGAGACCGCGTACCGGAAGACGCAACGTCGGAAGGCCTCCCACAAGGTGGATCGGTGACCTGGTGAGGGTCGCGGGTAGCAGATGGATGCAAGACGCACAGGACCGGTTGTTGTAGCGACACTTGGGGGAGACCTATGTCCAGCAGTGGACGTCTTTCTGCTGATATGATGATCGTCACCCAGTGCGAGAGAACTCCTAGCTTTTATCATGGTGAGGTCATATCACGAATTCCAGAGGCCGAATTCAATCAACGACGTTTTGGACGCAAATTCTGGCATGGTTAGCGTCGACACGGGTAAATACTAGGATTTTAGATTGATAGTCTAGCTAGCTAATATAAATGCTGCGAGCTATTTACCTATAGTTACTGTAATGCTTTGCAGAGACTGAGGAAGATAGCCTTTGTCATAATTGAGTACAGCTTGTTAGGAGTTTCATAAACTTTATCAAAACGAAAACTAAGATTAGCAAAGATCTTTTAACTTCCAATCCGAACGCTGCTGTCTAAAAGTTCATTAAAACTTTAATTAACTTTCAACTTACTGCACCTGATTTTAATCCACCTCTTGATTTTAAGCCAATCATTACAAAACGAACAAAAAATAAGTTCAAAAGATGGAGAATGTAAGAAGTTTCTTAATCTTTTACCATAATTTTCTGCCAATGTCCGTTTATTTCGATGCAGAATGTTTCCTTCTTCTTCGATACCTAAACCTTCATCTTCGTTTTCGATATCTTTTCTGGCCATAGTGCATAGATAACGTCCATTGCTCCTTTGATATACATCATTCTCAATAGGTACCTCATTCACGATATGAACGCCGTTGAAATCTTCTGGATTGAAGGATGACGTTCATTAATCAAGAAGATTTCGTCGGCTGTCTGCACCTACTGGTGGCACATTGACGGTTGGTGTTAATATGAGTTTAAAGGTTCAAAGTTCTTCAATAAACCTTTGACTTCAGACAGATGATAAACCAAAGGCACACTACATCGTGTTATTAACATTCTTCTTTCAAACCTCTATAGTATCTGCAATGTCTTTATTCCCGTTTCTGGCTACATCATCTTCCGCATTATCACCGTCTTCTCTTATAAACATTCATATTCGTATTCAACGCTTACCTCACGATGAGTTCCTCACTGACCCACATCACTTTCTATGACAATTGACAACGAGTTACGTCAAAATTCTAAAATCTAAATATCCGCATTTCATCGGCACGGCGCGCGCGGCGGCGGCGTCCCTCTACCGGTAGGTGAATTTAATTACAGTGTTGTGAACGATGAATCGCCCCGGGGCGCGGGGAAACGACGCGCCAAACAGACTATGTAGGTACTGTTTCATTATAATATTGAACTTTGGGGTATCTGCACCTCTGCGGAGTAGAAGTGTGGAACATAAATTAGTAGACATATTTTCTTTTTAGATTTTGTCGAATAAAGAGTAATGTATCGAATAAAGTAAATAAAGTGTTCTACTTACGATTTTTTTATTATTATTGATAGGCCCACGTTTGACCACAATCTTACATGATGGAAAGCGATAATAGTCAACGATTTTGAACCTCACTCTTGACTTTAAGACAGCTGACTCCTTTTCACAAGGATTTCAAGGGTTATTTTCTTCTTATATGTATATTTAAACTTTTTCTCCTAAGTACTCGTACTTCTATTTTAAATACGAGTGACATATTTTCCAAACTCGCCTTTCTAAACTTACTTTATCTGCAATGTCACAGTCAGCGTCAAAACTCTACTTTCGGCTGTCGTCATTGTTTAAAAAAAATTGGTTGCCTGTAAAGTCGGTATACGGGCGAAAGTTTTACGTGACAACGACTTTTTATGTCTGTCTCTCTCGCTCTTAGGCGGGCTAACCATGCCCGAGTGGAAGGGACGCGTGCCTCTCACTCGCTCTCATTGTGAGCGCATAACGTGAGCGGAGCGTAACGCAGTTTCTTGAAGTGTCACCCGGCAAACCAATTTATAAGACGTTGTCACGTCAAAAATTACTTATGCATAATTTTCAATATAGCTATGCATGTCTCAATTTGTTAACACAAACCCTGGCACCAATACGTCATAAACATAAATGCACTAATTTGCAATTGAAATCCATTAATTAATTTAAAGGTTAAGCAAACTAGTTAATGAATATCAATTCATGTTGCAATCCGGAATCAATGAGCATTTAATTGAATTAGCGTAATGGGTAAATATTTCATAACTGCATTATTTAAAATAATGAACAAAGATGGTTAATTCTGAATTCAATTGTCAATTGCATTTGGCAGACTACATACCGGCGTAACGGTCGGATGTATAGGGTTGCCACCGTTACCCGATTTGATTCATGAAAACTTGTTATTTTATTCACAGCATGTTGTTTCAGTACTGGATAGCTTTGTGGCGAAATGAAAATATTTGATGATTTGATTCTAGTTCAGCCATTGAGGTAAGCCAGTAGGTTAGAGGATTTATTGAAAATTCGTGGATACACAATGTATTTGGTGGTTCCGGAACCAATATTCGCTCGCTGTGCCAGTTTAACATTCCTCGAATTTTATCAATATTTCTCATAGAACCCTTCGATTACCCCTCCGGGTAGAGGAGTTTCGGTTATGATATAATAGCTTGCAAATCGAATCAACGACTTTCCAGTGCCCTTACACCTGCACCATTGAGGAAGTAAATGCCACTGATGCCCCTATAATGTGGCCACCTATTGTGGCACAGAATGGTCACTTATTCACCATCGACTCTAAATGAAGATGAACAAGAACGATATTCGAATCAACACCTTTGTTATTTGATAACCCTAATATGAATTTGATAATAACGGGATGATTATGATGCTCGAAGCAGATTTCGGTGCCGTATGGATTATGCTGTTTGCGCTTGCAGTTTCACAGATCACAGAGTGAGAATAATAATATTGTGCAGCGAAACTAAGCCCTGGTACCTATATAGCTGGAATAGGGATCAACGATTTAGGTCGTGGTCGAGCCAGGAGTTCTCTTGATACTCTCGTATAAACCTAACAATGCATGCTATCTGCCGTTATACGTATCCTTAAAAACTACGGCTAGATAGAATTATTAAGGTAACTATACTGAATGTGTGGTCCCATAAAATTTGTCTTTTATAATGCAATGTAATTAGTACTTATCATATTTGTTTTTTTTTAGCGTGGCAACAGCGGTCATTGCCTATCTCTGACATGTTTTCGTAGGAAGCCAAATAATAAAATAGGTTTGAATATTTTTCTTTACTAAAAAATGTTTTGGATTTCGATAGTTGTCGATTCCGGACAGCTCTAATCCTTTATTTCCCTGTTTGAATTGTAAAATGTCAGTGACTACTATCGCCTTGCTAAAATACCACTGCTGTACTGCTGTGTGTGTGTGTGTGTGTGTGTGTGTGTTTGTGTGCTGCTGTGTGCTGTGTACTGCTGTGTGTGTGTAATAATAAAGAATAGAAGCTACATACAAAATCTATAATAGCCCCGTCCAATTTAATTCACTCGATAAAACTTGAGCAACTCGCTAAAGACGATAAGTTGAGTCACTTAACTGCTACTTTTCTTGACCAGCACTGACCTTGTGGAACAACTAACTTAAATTAGAAATGTTGGACGCCCACGTTTCCGTTTCTTTGCTTTCCAGCATACCTATTAGGAGTATGTATGCTGAATTGTGGGTGTAGTGTACGGAATTGCAGATGACGTACCTAATGAAAATGGAGTAATCACATGAAATAGTTATAATTAACGCATGTCGCAAGTAAAGCGATAGGGATGAAACATGGTCATCGTTGTTGCGTTGTATTGGAACATAGTAAGAGCAGTCTCAGATTCAGCCAACACATCAAGCTACCCGAACCTGTAAATTTTTTCCAATCAACCTTGAACCTAATGCTTTAGCGATAAAGATGAAAATGAAATTTGACAGATTGTTCCTAATATGTTTATCCTAAAGTGGCCTTTTTAGACCCGCTGGGCGTTTGGTATGACAAAATCCAAAACAAGATGCAAGTCAACGCAAATCCGTGCAAACGTAGCTTTAGTATAAACAAAAATGTATCAACTAGGTCAATTTGCTTACTATCCGTTTCAGAGCTGTTGCAGAGTTATTTATGAGACCTTACAACTTTCACAGTTTTTATCAGAACGGATCATTCAATGCTCCGTTTAGTCGTATATAAACACTCCATTTGTTTTTACTCTATGCCCGCACTACACAAAAGGTGAAATAACGGGACAAATATATATACATGGACTGAACCAAAGTTGGAAAACTTTCGCTACGTAACAAGAAACTTGAAAAGTGCTTATTAGAATCAATGAATGTTCGATTTTCTAATCTATGAATGAGTTCATAAATTGATGCTTTAGGGTTTAATAATGTATGGCATAGTAATAGATAGCTGCTGCAAAAAGGCATCGACCTTTTTGACAGATTTCCTCACTTAGGAAATGTGAAAAGCAATGATAAAGAGAAAGTCCATGTTAATTCATTATTTCATATTATCGAATGAACTCTTCATTCCTTTACGAGAAAAACTGATAGAGGAGCCATTTTACCAATAGGACAGCACCAGCAGCAAAAAGGAAATTCGAAAAGAGCTCGTCGAAATCCATCTAGAATTAACTCGAATTAACACTACCAAATGACTACTTTGATAGAAATCTCCAGTAAGTAACGCTGACTGCGAAAGCCTACTTTTATCCCGGAAAAAAAGTGAAATAGAACAGTGAAAGCGAAGCCGCAGGAAAAAGCTAAAGAATATTGTAACCACAAAACCTTGCGCTTTCTTATCTACCTCCCAAAACACCTGTCATAAACGATTTCACATCACAGTTTAAAACACAATTAACTTACTCCAAAACCATATCTTTGTGTGTTAATAACTTCAACGCACAACTAAAACTACTTCATAATTAGTTGTGTTAATTAAACCAAACGGGAGTGACGTAACTCTGTTTTAAAACGTCGTGATTACGAAACCTTTAGGCGAAGGAAATTACTAAAGTAAATAAAAGAGGTTCTTAGCGACTCTTTCTTTGCTAAAACGAGCCTTTGTTGGGGGAAACCTTTTTTCTGGTACAGTGAACTGTTTTACTTGGCAGTAAAGTAAAGAAGTGAAGCGTTTAGTTGAGGGCTTCTTCTACAAATAGGTGCAAGGCGACAATGCGACAGAGATTTTTCAAAGAAGTTGTTCTCATCATGTAACATTTTTTTATGTTAATTCGTTACCGTTTAATAGCTCAGTTGAAAAATGGTCCAAGGCATCGTGCTCGCAATTTCAGATCCCGCTGGGCTGGAAAACCCTATCACTGTAATAAAGTTTTTGATACATTCAATATATTGAAAGATTTTCAATATTCGAAATTCTGATTGAAAAGCCTACCTCCTAAAATTATTTTTATCAATTTTAAGGCACCATATGCTGGCCAAAATGGTTTTGGCTTGAAATATAAATTCCAGATTGAAAAAGTTGTTTTTTAGATTCTGAAACAAAAATTGAAAAAGATACGGCCGATGTAGAATTCATAAAAATCAATTTTAGATATAAAAGTTATATTGCACGAAACCTCGGTTAGGTTGTATTTTTGGGGCAATGTCACGTAGGTACAATATTGAAGTATTTTGTGAAGATAGAGAGATCAGACGTACCCAGGTGGTATTGACCTTTCGACTTTAGAAGAATCTCTAATACCAATTTCGGAAGCTGGAGAATGTCTAAGAAGTGTTATGAGTAGCCAGAGGTTACCTTTAAATTAAGCCGAGATCGTGGAACAGCAGTCAAATAGAGGTGAAGCTTGTTTGGCGATCGTAGAAACCAAAAAAATCACAGGTTTTTGGCACCTACCAAAATCGTTTTAAAATGAAATACTTTTAAATTTCGATCTAAAATTTTCCTAAAAGATTCCAACAGCGCCGCTTGACCTATTACTTAAAATAATTAATTTACGAGTGGTCACAGAGGGGACCGCTAACGAATTCATTGAAGTGGACAAATTCCACGTTGGGGATCGGGAAGCAATCTAAATACTTAACAGAGTACCTACTGGCACGAAATAGACAGGTAATGGCAGAAGGTTCGCCCTATAAAGCGAACGAAAACGCACGCACACATAAAAGAAAAGAAAACTAGTTTATTTTACACACTCATTTACAGAATGAATGAACAAATTATAAGGAAATTTTAATTTTAAAACTACAACATTGTGTGCTCTACGGCTGCGCCATGCATCGTAGCGACTGTCTGGATTGTACAAAACATTGATATGAAAGGAGTCAGCAATAGCGGGACGGTTGTCAGAACGAAATGGATGAAAACGCATTGCGCTGGCCCTGACTAACATGTGTCAAGGGCAGGAAGATGATGAGTTTGAGATCAACGTACATTTGATGGAGTGAAAAGGTTCTGGAGTGACGGCCGCATACTGGAAGTCCTCGCGTTGGAACGCCTCACACAAGGTTGACCGACAACCTGGTAAAGACCGCGGAAATTCACTGGATGCGAGACGCATACGACCGGGAAATTTGGCGACTCTTGGGGGAGGTTTATGTCAGCCGTTGACGTCTTTTGGCAGAAATGATCATGATGGAGAGTACGTAAGTGTGCGTGCGATATCGCTCGTTGTTGAGTGTGGTCCTTCTGTACAACTATCTATTCTGTGTCAGTAAGATAAATTATCACACCATGTGTATATTGTGAAAGCACATTTGTTGTCCCAGGATTTCCTTGATTACAGTTTATGTTGTCTGAATTCATTACCGTTTTTGTGGGCAGGTTTAATGTTTGATGGTAGTTTGCCTGATGGGAAGTGGGGTAGTTTATACACACGAGATTTAGTGGAGTGCAGTTTAATGTTTGTTTTAATTAGATTAGACCCTTGTTTGTTACCCTCGCTAGGAAAATTTGGCATTTCTTCAAAATGCTTATTTGTAGCTATCGACTTCTCAACTAATTTTTAACCGATTTCTTCAAAAGGTTCTACGTTCGGCTGTATGTATTTTTTTTTTCGATATAAAACTGTAACTCGCGTAAATAGAACATAAAGAGAGGAAAGACAAATATAAAACAACATGTATGTAAAAACTAGCCAAGTCAAATCTTGAGATTTAATTTTCAGGATTATCTACAGAACTCGCCGCCCATTTAGATCTCAATTATTTTTTCGCTGAAGTTGACAATCACAAATACTAACTACTGACTCACGGTACTAATATCATTGAACTTGGCTCCCATTTGGACATTTATGTTTTTGATGGAATTATTATCTCTGGAAGTATTCGATTAGAAAACATTGTTTACTGAAAGAAAACTACACTATCGCTAGGATTTTATGTCCCGGAAAATGAGCGGTTTCTTCAGAATAGCGCTTGAGAGCAAAGCCGCGGGATAAAGCTCGTTAAATATTACAGAAGTCCTGAACGCTGACCTAGAGAAATAGTTCCTATTGAACTAGATTTAGAATATAACCGACTAGCTGGCAAACTGCCACTTAACTACTAACAAGCGCCCCGTTATCAATATTTAACCCTCTGTGTTTATGCCAAATTGTTTCAAGTACAGCTTTGGCAGCCATAGCAGCTAACAGATATTAAACACTTTATTAATCATAACCTTGTTATTACGGAGATACTAATGTTTTAGTTAAATGTTCCTTACTGCATAATGTAAAATAAACGTTTGTAAGTGAGTAGAAATTGAAGATGAATTGAAATCCTCCCCTAGAATTTCCTATTCTCGACACTACGCCACTGCAAAATAACCCCTTATTTTGCAGTGGCGTAGTGTCGAGAATTTACCTACTAATAAATATTTCCCTAAATAAATTCTAAAGGAACTCGGTCTTGTTTGTTACCTCTTCACGTCATAACAACTCTACGGATTTTAGTCCATGTCCTGCAATAGAACATTGGATCCTTTCTTACTCATCCCGAAAGTACGTTCCTTTGGTATACTATTTTTCTCTCACGCGGGCAAAGCTACTTGCTAGTAAAATAAAATTCCAAAATCTTTTCGCACGACCGAATCCCCCTTTAAATAACCGCTCGTGTTAATCGCTCGTTCAAACATCTTTAAACGAGGTTTAACACTAAATTCAATTTTCGAATGCAAAAGTTCAAAGATGGTACAGAATGAGATTTCGAGATTTTTCATTAGTAAACGAGGGAGCAATGCTCGCACTAGACGTCTGTGTTTACCACCCCGAGATCCAATCTAGCTATTTGCTTGTTCCAGACTGTCGCTGCATTACGAACAACAAATAAACATCTTGGTACTCGAGTTCCGTCTAGTCTAAAAGACGTACTAGGAATACTGATTGCCTTTTTACTGGCCATGTGAAAGTTGCTGAGTCTTTCCTATACATCATCAAAAACTTCAGTAGTATGCAAAGTCAAAAAACTCAACGAAACATTTTCATTTCTCGGACCAAAAATAAATGTGGAAAAATTTTAATTCCGGAAAGTTGGTAGTCCCATCTTTTACTAGGAACGAATTGGCGCGGGAAAACCTCTGGGTGAAATACTTTTTGGTGTAGAACTCTTTATTGGCGCGGAGATGAGAGTTATGTGACGTAGAAATGTTACGGGTTGCCAGTGCGAATAACGTTAAATAATAAAAGAGTATGACGTGTTCGTGCGTTTGTGACGTTATGAGGTTACTGTGTTATTGACACGAGAAAAATGCGGTTTTAAATACAAGCTTGAGGCGTTAAGTTTACGTAGGTGCGATTTTATTTACGTAATTTACCTTACAATTTTTTTATAAATTAACATTATTAGAACAAGAGTACCATGGATTCGATTTTGATAGTCAGAGGAAAACATGTTTTTGCACTAGAGTACATCTCGTACCTTATCGAAATATCTGTGTCGTAAACACATACTTAAATGAAATGTTAATTTTATGAAATGGCCACCTCAAACCATATGGCGACGACTTCGACCTCAGTCAGCACGTCTCCATTTTCTTTCGAATAAGCTTATTTCGCAGTTAACACGGTCCAACACGTGCAACTGCAGTAGAGTACAATTTACAAACAATCACCTCATTCCCTCTTCCACAAACAATATGGAAATCTATTTCGAACAAAAACCGTTCCGAATTCGTCGAGCAGGTTACTACATCGGTAACTTTCACGAGTCACCGAGTCAACAGCGCTGTAACCATGGCAACAATAAGAGAAAGGTAAGCCACAAATCATGCGCCCGCGCCTGTTGGCAGACACGACGCAAATGGAGACTAGAAACTGATGTTTGCATCTGGTCTTTGTGTTTTCAAGGAGGATTTAGTTAAAGAGGAAGGTTTATTGATTTACAAGCACTTCGCCCGCGACTTCGACTGTGCAGATTTCGTACAAATAATTTCCACTCCCTACTTCACCCCTTTACGGGAGTTATTTCCTAATATCCTTTCTTAGCTGAAGTCTCCTATGAGCTAAATCTCATCTTCATAGGTTGATTCGTTTTTGAGGTTTCGTGATTAATCAGTGAGTAACTTTTCGTTTTTATAAATTGTATAGATTAAAAATATTTATGTTTTAAACTTTAAGAAAGGACGATATCATTAGACACGGGCCATTTCGTTTAAATTTTAAGCACTAAATGGATATACTTATTAGGGTTCCGTAGGTATTTAAGCACTAAATGGATATACTTATTAGGGTTCCGTAGGTACCCGAAGGGTAACCAACGGAATCCTATTACTAAGCCTACGCTGTCCGTCCGTCTGTCTGTCTGTCAGCGGGCTCTATCTCAAGAACCGTAATAGGTAGAGTTGAAATTTTATATCACCTAAATTAAATTATTGGTTCCAGTACTCCTAAAATGTATGTATTGATACCCTTCACCAATTTCCGAGCTTGAAGCTAACAAACACTGTGACATTGACATTCGACTGACGTTTGCAGTTACACAGATAAGAAATCAACGCAAATCGAACCAACAGCGAATAGGCAACTGGAATCGCTATTATATTATAATATCATTAACTTTTTAGAGCAAAGATTTCCTTTGCTTGACTTATGACTAGGGATGTTATGGATATGAAGTTTCGGATCTGGATACGAATCCGCACATAGAAATAATGTTATGTATACCGTTTTCGGATATGGTCACTAATATGAAATAATTTTAGATTATCCGTTTGAGTTTGTTACGTATATTAGATTTTTGTGAAATTGTTAAAGTAAAACACGAATAGTTAGCAATAATATTAATTTATTTCCAAGTTATCATTATTTTTTCCTACATCAGCCATAGGTATAAGTCATTGCTATAGCTAGTCTATTTTAAGATTTATCAAATTCATATCATCATTTAGATTCCACCCCTATCCGAAATACGTTTAGATTTTTTTAAATCTGATTCGTTACAATACGGACAGATTTATATTTCTTTTATGTGGTTATGGAGGTCCTAAATATCCCTGATATGACTTATGAGTTGAATTGCGGAAAGACGACTGTAGTTTTTGTTCCTAATCAATATTTAATGCGACGCTGACGTCTGAATGACGCAGAACGATTGCCATCTGTAGTTTGTCGCGTTCCCATCATTAGGGCAAATATTTGTTACTTGTGTGGTCTCAGATATTTGTTCCGTGTCTGTATGTGTGTACATACCGAGTATGTGCTACTACGTTATTATTTTAAAAGTTTTCTTTTTATACTCATCATTCTCTTGCCCTTCATTAATTTTTCCTACTTCTCTAGCAGTCGTTCATGACGCTTTTCAAGCAGTCTGATGTAGTTCAATCACTGATCTGATGCCACCAACTGCATCAGACTGCTTGAAAAGCGACTTGTTTCGAAATTTTTAGTCGTTTTTAGCTGTCGGGTTTTTTGACATGTCATTTTTTTTTTCTCCTTCTTATTGCCTAGTATTCTAGGTGTGATTATTTTATGTCTGTCCTTAATCTCGTAGCTTAGTTTTTGCAATGATTACTATGAGTCTCAAAAGTTTAATAGTTCATTGTATTTCAAGGGCAACTTTTCAAGCATATAAAGGAAAATACATAACTCTTTGTAGCCCTTTGCAATAGGGAAGATGCAAATACAGAATTTATGAGAATGTTGTCAGTAAAATGATAAAAAAGTATAAAATAAAGATCATTACAAAGTTTTTATTTTGGTTAATATCGATTTTTAACAAAAATACTGAATTAAAGTAACGTGAAACGGAACGTATTTAAAAACAACAAATAGCGTTTAGTGACGTATCTGTTGTTATGCCAACGAAAAGGCATCCTCATGTCTTTGAGTTCGGACAGTTCTTGACCAGTGATAGACACGAGTGACGTCATCGTCCGTTTTCGCGCGAACCTTTAAACTGTCGGTTTCAAAACGCAATTTTGGCAATAAATTAAAGCGTTTTCATTTTTTATTTATGTGGTGGTCTATTCTAGATGGAGTTCTTTAAAATTAAAGCAAAAATGGAAAAAATGCATGTTCCCTATTATGCCTAACTGACGATTGCAATTGTTTTTATTCTGAAATGAAATTGAACGCTTATTTACCCGTTTGTTTATTAGTTTAACATGCATAACACACCGACACCATACACTCCAGGTCAAAATTACATAAAATAACGAACACGCGACAATAATGACTCTTTTATCCAATTAAAGTATATAAACGGAATTCAATCATCTGTTCATAACGTTACACAATAAAAATAATGCTATTTCCAATTAAACTCTATTTTAATAGCCACAAGTCTGTAATTGAAACAAAACACGTTAATGAGAACGAAAGTTTTGATGCGTGGTACGTTTTTGCAATGTTCAATTAGCAATTGGATACGTCGATTCGTTTCCGATAATTAATTAAGCAGATGCTACATCTAATTTTTTGTACTAGTCGTCAGCAAACCACTGTATAGGAGAACTGATAGAACTGAAACACTGGTATTTTCCGAGAGAGAAAAATAATAATTCTATTTCATCATCATCATATCAGCCGAAAGACGTCCACTGCTGGACATAGGCCTCCCACAAGCGTCGCCACAACGACCGGTCCTGCGCGTCTCGCATCTATCGGCTACTCGCGCCCTTCACCAGGTCATCGGTCCACCGTCGGTTATAATTATAATTCTAATTATTCCGTCTATTTTTTGGCCATTTCGAATCGATAAAATTTGATAAAGATAGAACAAAAGATAGACCAAGGTTCAAGAGTGGGCTGGTGACGTTTCATCACAAAGTATCGTAGTGACGTCACGCGAGTTTTCAACAAACTGTATCGTCTTAATTTTTTTGTTTACGTAAAAAAGACGAGTCTAATATTTTTTGTAAACCTGACGGACTAATAAGATTTTTTCAGTAAATACCCTATTATGATAGATCATTGAATCAGTGGTATAAACTGGAGACAAGAACACAGGAATGAAAAGAGACACTACTGGAAAAGGATCTCAACGTTGAATCACCCCTCTGCATCCTTATTGTCTCCTTATTTTCCTGTACGGAGAAATTATGCATTTCGAAGCTGTCTCAAATGTACGGGCAGATTACGTAATAGCGGAAGATATAACTGCAAATGAATAGCATAGGTAAATGCACTAAGCATTAACTTTCGTTTTAAATTCGAATGCCCAATTTATGGTTTTTGCACTAAAAATGATAGAAAAGAGACGGAAAAGACTGATGTAAGGCCCGATTCAAAAGCAGATTTAAGTTGGATATTTGCCGGTATATTTATAGTATAGCAAGGCAGATAAAATATACTGTGGAAATAATACTGATCTATATCAGATGTATTTGAATAGACTCAAAGTCAACTGTAAACTATTTGGACACAGTTCAGAATATATCATGTACCTATGCCTGTATCATGGGTGCTAACGTTGATACAAACATATCATGTTCAACATATTTTATTAATACTCAGTAAATTGGACCCGAGTTAAAAGAACTTGCCACTTAAAAATATCCTGCCCAAAATATCCACCGATTATATTGTGCTCATCCCCATTTGACAAGTTCGTGAAGCCAATTAGGCCAGCATCTCACGTGTTAAATATTCTGTATATGTTTGTGCTAGACACCAAAAAAAAAGAAAAAAAAGGTGAAGTCTATGAACGTAATAAATCCTCACGAAACAGGCTTGCAGTTGGAATCTATAACTAGATCCGAACTAGATGTTTGGAAGACAGTAAAGGTGAGTAAATTAATTTACTATGTATTAAAACTAGAAATATTTATGCGTATAATTTTTGATTTTCAGGTTTCAACTTCAAAAAGGAGCCACTGATTATGGAGTAATCTGTATCGTTTGTCATTCTGGCAAGGTAGTCAACGCATTTAGAAGAAGAAGGTTGGTATTTCATGGAAGCATCGGTCCTTTTGTACGGATTCCTATATTTTGACACCCCTGTCTTGTCACCTTTCAGTTTTCGTGACACGACGAAACTTAGGAGTGAGACGATGAAGGCGGCTTGTAGACACATATTCTTAGAACATAGAAGTTAGAGTGAACAGACTTTAGCTCACTACATCGTCGATTATGTCTCAAAAGCAAATACATCTCAAAAAAAAAAAATATTTACTTGTTGAGGTTAATGACCGGTCACTTAGACTGAGTGATGTTTGGCTAGTGTAATTTAATTAATGAAATGATCGGAACATACGCATTAGGCTAGGATTTCCTGAATCCGCGCAATATGCCTTTATTAGCTTGAATGCGCAATCTAGCCTTTCCATCTATAGTTTTCACACCAAACTACTGAATTGATTTCGACGAAATTATGTAAAAATTAGCTTGTTATATTGAGAAGACTTTTCTCAGCATTTTAGCAAAAATTCAGTCACGCAGAGCCGCAGGGCAGTCTTCGAATCAGGCTTTTAAAATGTTTTTGTGTTGTAAGAAGTCTGTAATCGCTTTTACCAAGAAACGTGGCCTATAATTTTCTTTTTGGTAAGCATTCAATTCCTTTTTCCTCTGTTAAAGTGCACTTGAATCTGCTGAAGTGGCCTCTTCCTCATTTGATCAGTCTGCCGAGCAATCTCACTGCTCATCTCTAATTTGTGAGGGAAGAACGTTTGCGACCGAAACTAATTTTCTTTGATCATTGCCAAATAGAGGCAGTAAATAAACATCAACTTTGCAATTTATAATTATTTTAGAAAGGCACCGAAATAAAGATCCTTAGGCTGTGCGAAGACTTAGACAGACCAAATAGTCCTATCGCTCTATGAAAAAAAAAATACCTACCTCCCAATAAAACTAAACAGAATAGGGCTTTTCAGCGGTAGACAAAACTATTTACTCGAAATGAGTGTAAGCATGGCGTTATTTTCATTTTTTAAATACGTTAGTGTTGAAAGTCAATTATTATTTACTAAAATACCTACAATAAAGACATTAATCACACGGATAAACTGTTAACAAGGTAATAGTGAGGAAACAGACGATCGATTTTTTTCTAACTTCACAACGTCACTGAGCGCAACACGACCTTGATTTAGGAAGAACATTCTCGCGATCCCCGGTTGGTGAGAAATGGAACATCGGGGTGGTTTTAGTCAGTAAGAGTCTGACAGACCCCTCCGTCCGTCCCAGAGTGGAGGACATCCATGAGGATTTCCCCCAAGTTAAAAAAAAAAGGAAGAACATTATTATAATTATTTCACATCACTCCTGTTATCAGCCAACCAATTAATTCAACAGACATGCATAATTTATTGATACATCCAAAGCAATAAAACAAGGAATAGTAAATAGAATTGTTTTTATATTAATAATAAAACAGCGATACGACCGTGAACTCGAGTAGGTCGGTTCATGCAAATGAAATCCGGTGCAGATTGGCTGCTATTGGTTTAAATTGGCGTCGGTGACATATGCGGGACCTTGCAGCACCAATGAACCAATGAACCGTGGTTACTAAGTGCCTTCAACGAATAGAAGTACAGTAAGAACACGATAAATCGATTTTTCCGAAGGTTTCCTTTGATTTCCAGGTAGACAGTTGCTTTCTGTTATCGTTGATGCATGAAAAGGAAAACGTTGAATCGGATAATGTTGTTACGTTCGAAAGGCATGTCCATTGTTCTGTGTCCACTTGACGATATCGTGGAAGGTTTTAATTTTCTTTAAACATTGTATGTGTATGCGTCGGAGAGCAAATTATTTGAAAAGACTGAAATGCGGTATTATAAGTACAACAACGGAACTGTCTCAAAGTTCTTTACTTTCACGTTAGTAATGAAAGAGCACAAACCCAATACACTACAAACGACATTGTACAACTCATAACTCAAAGGTAGTCTATTTCACACCTTACGTATTTTCCGCTTTGCACGTTCGTATATCGTCGCAGAAGGCATCACGAGAATGTCTCACAGACGGATGGACGTGACGGAATTATACGAATTCCTAATGGACACGGGACCCAAAAAAGGTTCTTTTCGTAGTTTTTTCCAGTTACACGGAATGTTTTCGCTCTAGTTACACTGTATGTAGAATTGTAGATTGTGGATACGTATTTCGTCCGGTTGTTGAGGGGTCAGCGTCGATAGGTTTGGAGTACGATTTGTATATCGGGCAACGTCGTCTCGAGTTCTAGGAGATGCAATAGCAGTCCAGAATTGCGATGTAAAGATAACTAAATGAAAGATAACATGACTGTACTGTAGAGTAGTAGCTCCTATTTCTCCTAGAAATACAGACGAGACGTTAAACTAGTATTCATAATATTCTCGTCACGTTAACGTGGTTATGTATGCAAATGCTTATAATCTTGTTACAAAGATATACAATTGCTGGAGCCGTCGAGAAAGATGTTCGTTGCGAGCACACTGACTCAATGTTTACTTAGCAATTTGTAAGTCATTAACGGTATGCAAATAAATAAACAAAGTAAATGGTTTGGTATCGTGACAACCATGTGTTACAAGTTATTTTGTCGTATCTGGCACAAAGTTGCGATTTAATTCGTGACAAATGTCGTGATATTGCTGTTTGATGTCACATGGCGTTGGCGCTTAGGTGGTATTGCCTTTGATACACACACACTGGGCGCCATCCTACTACCTGTACAATTGGAAATCATTGGGATTCGAATTGTGTAATGAACACGGTATATTCCAATCGAATTACACAATTCGAATCCCATGACCATTATCGTTTATCGGTGTTATTTTAAGCTGTATATATTTTGTCCCCTGAGATCCGCCCAATTAAAACTCAATTTTCAGACTTAATCGTTCTATTGGCCACCCACCGCTAGCAATTAAAATTAATACAATTTAGAAGCACCGTTTTTCACATAAGTCATCAAAGAAAACTAAATAGATCGATACATCAAATAGATTTCCAATTAAAGCCCACAAAGACACGTCCAACGGTCCAACTAAAAGATTAATATCGTACAAAAGTAAAAACTTGTTTACTGCAAATACAATATTGGTAGTAGAAGCCTCGAGCCACAATCTCGACGGTAATTAAAAACTCGCCCCAAAGGAGCAAACTATGAGAAAGTGGCACACGACAAGCTACAGACAACGCTATAAAAGACTATAAACTTGTCTTGAGAACTCGTCGAATCTTAGATCTGGCTCTCATCTCGACTAACAGCCTGTCTCAGTTGAATTAAGTTTGTCATTGTCTGTGAAAGGGCATTTTGTCAGACTTATGGCACATAAAACTGTGTTAATAATGTTATAAATATGTCTGACCCACGAATTAAGGCTTGCGTGGTCATTATGACTCAAACAGAAGAATTTTAGTAGAAGGCACTGATATTAAAGTATTATACCTCTATAAAGAAATCAATGTGTGGAACGTTCAGGCGAATAGTTTAGCTTTCTGTGCAGTATAAGCTTTAAGTAGAACAAGAAGAAAGAAAAAAGCGAGGTCCAAGCTCCAAGAAAGTTAAAATGACTTGTAAATGTAAGTGAAGACTCAGTTACCAACAGGTGATAATGAAAAAGTTAACTGTTACTGAGAACTTGACAGGCTTTAGAACAAACAACTAGCAAGTGTTGAGGAAAGGGTAAAATCAGATTACGACGACGGTTGTTTGTGTAGACGATGTTTTAGTTTCTTCTGATATCTATGCAGGTAACCCAAGAAAATGTTTTTCTATTTACATCAATTCGTTTTTTTTTTTTTCGGAGGAATTAAGTTTATAAATAGTATGAAGAGAAAAGTGTTGTTTTTCAGTGTTGATAGGCAAGCGTTTCACCACTATCACATCTGATGGTAAGCGATTATATGGCCGAAGATGGAGCACGCTTGCCTAGAAGTAACCTATTCGCTTTCTTGACTTTAAAAGGTCGTAGCTTTTAGGAAACACAGACTCCGGCAGGAAATTCCACTCCTTAGCTGAACGCACAACGAACGTGTTCCCAAAACATTTTGTGCGTGTGTGTGGGATGTCCACCATGTACCGGTGGTGTATCGCCGTACGTCTTGTGGAATTAAACTATGCAATTGCGTCACGTTGAAAGCTTGAGTGCGGAATTGCGGATTGCTTTAAGAAAAGAGACAGACCATAGAAAAGTTGATGTGTGTTGAACTATTCTGATAGTTTAGTTAGTTTCAAATCTCCAGTAAAACGTGCCTGAAACAACGAACGACATCCAGCCCAGCTAGACTTTGGCTCAAACGTTGCGGATGTAACAGTTTTGGCAGATTGGGCACTTATGTCTTCTTGCAGACAATTTGGAGATTTTATCATCATTAAATGAGGCATTATGATTCTGGCAGTTACTAGATATTATTAGTTCAAAGCTCTAATATTAAAAGTGAGATTGTTTGCTTGTTTATTAAGCTTACCCGCCTAAATCACCGAACCGATTTTCATGAATTTTGGTACTGATATACCATGTAGACGGTTAAAGGCTGAATTTTCTTCACTATACAAATTCCGACGTAAGGAAATATGCTACGTTAAAGAAGCCATAGTTCCTAAGCTACCTTGTCGTTACACTAATCGCATAGACTTGCACGTTGCGAGGCAGGTTCCACCACGTGTTCCACCTGCTAAACTTCACAAATATTAAACTCTGGTTAAATGTATTAGCGTCGTCAGTGTCGTACGGTAAACGCTTACAACATGTTTTGAGCACGAGCGTGCAATAATCCGTAGTTGAACGCTAAATGGTGCACTCCACCGCTCTGACTTGCTTGAAGCGTGAAACCTAAAATTGGGCGCCTGCCTTGTTAGAATTTACGAAGCGTTTCGCCAGTGTGTGTTGTATTGATTTCTGCGTGGGTGTAAAGTAAACTGAAACTAGTTATTAATGTATCGAAGGACCAATATTTGTATTTGTTCAAAAGCCCTTGAAGACCAACCGAAGACCAACCACAGGGCCCAGCTAGCGTTGACCACATGACCCTTCGGTAACGTATATGAATCCCACACATTGACAATCGCTATCGCTAAAGGAATGTTGGCCTAAAGTCCCGGCGTTTCTTCCTATTTGTGTGTTTAGAAAACACAACATATTTTATTAAAATTTGTTTCTTCAAAATATCTTGATAAATGTAATAAATGTATGTTTTTTTAATCTCTCTTTCCCCGTTAGTCCCTTTCGGGTCAACTCTTAGTATTGTCTTTTAATTTTGCGAGGCAGACAGTTTTCGTTAAACCGTCCCTTAGCCTTCAAAAGCATCACCTCAATTGCCTTCCCTCCGGTCTTTGAACCGATTAAACTCGATACAGATTCCGATACTCTACGTCATTTCCGCTTCCTCCCTTACCTGCAACAAAACAAAATACACGTTAATACAAACAGATCGAAGGAAAACAAGTAAGAAGGCGTCCAGTCGAGCAAGGCCTCAGGTAAACAGTGGCTTTAGAAAATATGGTCTGAGAAAACAATAGGTACCTATAGGGTTGCTAGGATTTCAATGACATGTTCGATTTTAACACTTCGCAAAGGGGAGCTTTTTGGCTTGTCCGTGTAAAATGCTTCTGTGACAATCATTTAAATGGTTCCATTTTTTAAGATTTTGTTTAAGTAATATGTAGCAGCAGTAAGAGTGGTCCCATATTCAGTCTACAATCAGCAAGTGATTTTTTTGGGGCAAAACAACACTACAATTCTCACAGTAGAGTATTGAAGTTTTGTCTAGCCCTCATTACTCCAGTGTAAGAGAAAGTTAGAACTATACATAGCTGATAGCACTGTCTCTTTTTCGCAATGGAATCATGGTAGTTTTAACAAGTCAAATTAAGGCCCATAGCTCAAGGCGTCGCTTTATATTCGTCACTGCAATGTTGTCGAAATCTTTAAAAACTTTTTTAAATGTTTCAGTAACTTCTTATTAAAACTGAATTTTCAATTTATTTGTTACTCAAATGGAAAATAATTTACGGCTCTTTCCACCCCGGTCAAATTTTCAAAAGAAAAAAAATATAGTGCTACCAAGCCAATACTCCGTATCCCCTTGATTTTAAGCTGGGCAACCCTAAATAGGGATCTCAATAAATTGGTGGATTCGTCCGGCGTAAGTCAAATGAAGCGTTCTTTAATTCTTCAGGTAAACATGGCCCCTGTTTTTGTACCCTACTATAATTAAGACAAGTTTTTCGAATTAGGTATGTGTTCCTTGGGAATTCTGTCAATAAAGTACTAAGATCGATGGACTAACTTCTAATAATGTATGGACTAGTCATCGATTGTGGTTTATATCGGTAATACGAGGTGAATACAAACAAAACTTTGAATGGTAGGTATTTCCACTTGGATGCAATAGGGACGTACGGCGATGCGCAACCGGTACATGGTGGACATCCTGCCCACACGCACAAAACCTTTTGGGAATACATTCATAGTGCGTACAGCTAAGGAGTGGAATTCCCTGCAGAGTCTATGTTTCCCGATAGCTACAACCTGGGAGTGTTTAAGTCAAGAGTGAATAGGTTACTTCTAGGCAAGCGTGTTCCATCTTCGACCACATCACCGCTTACTGCGATCAGAATTTAAATTGCTGCAAGCAGAATTTAAATAAAGTGAAAATCCCTTCAAAGAAGAAAAAAGAAAGAAAGAAAAAGCGTTTATTTGCGCCAAGCATGACGCATACCAAAAAAATAAAATAGAAATTAACTAATACTTAATTATAAAAAAATTGGGAAGATATGCGTCATATTCGCGCAAAACGGCCATCGCTCAGCATAATGCTGGGGCTCGTGTGCGAGACAGAGCCACAGCGCTGGTTTTCAGCGACAGCCGGCGTTAAGCATGACGTCGATCGGAGCGGCATAAAAGTAATTTAAACGTGATAAGTAAACAGAAAAAATAAATACTTAAGGGTAAAATATAATAAATAATGGCAACAATGTGAATGTGGCTGATTAGTAAAGGTGCGTACAACTCTAAAAAGTAATAAAAAAAATAAAAAAGTAAAAGATTAGCTATATTATCTGTGCGCACCAAAGACAACAAAACTAAAGTCCATGCAATGCGCACGCCCACAATATGGCGGACAGACAAAGGAATGCGTCCTGACATTACAATTATTATGCAATGAAATGATTATTATGAAAGATTTGTTTCTACTCACCCCTGCGTTTCTATTCACCCCGTTTTACGGTACATATCAATATTTCAAAGAAAATGTCTGTAAGCTACGTTTTCGCAAATGAAGACCGAGGTCTTTTGTCCCAGATCTTCTTTTAGTTTTTTTCGCGTATTTTTTTATTTACAAAGTTAAGAACTTTTAACGACTTAGATCCCTTGGGCATTGTTAGTCTTATGTCAGTAGAACATTAAACGATACAATCAAAATAATTATATCTTAAAGAAGAGAATAATGGGACATTTTTCTTTAATTCCTTTTTTTTTTTGGTACCTTTGCCTTGTAATCCTAATTTATATTGTAAACTAGTTATCCCGCGCAACTTCGTCTGCGTCACAATTTTCATTACTGCTCCGCTCCTATTGGTCATAACGTGGTGATATATAGCGTTCCTCAATAAATGGGCTATCTAACACTGAAATAATTTTTCAAATCGGACCAGTAGTTCCTGAGATTAGCGCGTTGAAGCAAACAACCAAATTCTTCAGCTTTATATATTAGTATAGATGAGAAAGTAACTATTTACAGAGTTAATGTAGTAGTAGTAGATTACACACAGACAGATGTGTTTGACGTCTTAACGCATGAAGGGATTTGGATTATTTTTATCTTAATTATTATGTTTTTCCTCATAGAAGAAAGTAATTGTATTTTTTTGAGTTTTTTTTTTTTTTAACCGTATTAAAACCAAGTCCCGCCAGCAAAGGACATGTCCTTTGTCCCATTCCCTTACGTAGGATACTTTTCATCCAGGTAGTATACTCCTTAGGGGTAGTTTTCAACAGTCAAACAGGCGAAGCCGCTGTCATAAGCTAGTGAAACCATATAGACTCATTAGATTCGAGTTTCTTTTAATTCTTTTCCTACCGAACAGATAAAGCCGTAAAATAACTAAATAATAATAAAGGCATCCAAGTAGGCAAATCGATACATATAAATGACCAATCGCACAAAAATAGCCATTCGCGCCGACCCAATGACCTAGATACGGCACTTAATCTGAGAACTGTCCGCCCATTACCGAAATGGTATAATCGCATTAATAGTCAAATGTTTTCACCTTCCCATTATAGTTATGTTATGTTATTTATGTATAATATTATTGTTTTACTTAAGAAGCGTATACATACATATAAATCATTCTACCTAGCCTAGTTGGGGTCTGCTTTCGAGGGCTTAGTAGCGATTGGGCCGCTGAGTTTGGTCCGGTCCGGCCGAAACAGGAATTTCATTATTAATCAATATTTCTGAGTGGTGTGTCGGACGATACTTTATTTTAAGCAAATTTTGTAGAGTCAGAATGAAAAAACTTCGGTAGGGTTATATTTTATTTTGGTAATAATCAGGGTTTTTTGGAAAAAGAAACAATAAAAGTTCTTTGCCCTTTTTATCAATCATTTGTAAGAAATAGACAGCAATACTTTCTAATAATATCTTTTGTTTTGTTGTGTTTGCATCATGCCGAAAGTCGAAAACAAAACGACCCGTGAGAGATCACTCATCAATGTTTATTTCATTTATAATTAATAATTTATCCATGGCTACAAAGTAGATAAAATAGGTATAATTTTATTATGTTGCCGTCGTTACTTTGCTTCTAAAAAAGGATCTGTCCGAAACACCACTCAAAATTTTTAATAATAATGAAATTCCTGTTTCGGCCGGACCGGACCAAACTCAGCCGGCGCATCGCTACTAAGCCTTTTCGAGCATGCTTTCGCACGAAGGAAGCTCAGTATGTTGATATGGTCATCCATCCACGAATCGACCGCGGCAAAAGTTGCTAATCCTTGAAAACCGTAGGTTAATTAAACGTTACATGAAACATGTCTTAATGTCAATGTGATGCCAATCATTCATAATCATGAGCCCGTGTTTTAACCCGGCTAACCCAGAAGGGATTTTTGTTTTCGCGTATTTTGGTTGGTTTTACGTATACAAATACACAACAAAAAACAACAAAGTTTGTAAATGGTGAATCTAATACCGTAGGCGTATAAGGTACCATTTTCAACCGATGTTGCCCATTAGAGAAATAACATTTTTAGTAATTTATATACAGGTTCATTGAATTCGGGCACTGTTCTTAACGGGTAATACATCAAAAGACGGAAACATGATTGGTATGCTCAATTCTCTCATGCGTTTGACAAAAAAGGCAGCAAACAACTTTAACATTTCGTTACAGAACAGTTACAAATCTTTGTTTGAAATAACAGATAAGAAACGACGTTGGCATCAAAGGAAAATAGAGCGCACAACTTGAAGCAAACGAATAACATACGAAATAACTTCATGTTCCTCAAACTCCCGAGAGATAACAAACCAAAAAGTTTATGCCCCAAAAATACAACACAAAATACAATCGGAACTAGTGAAAAAAAAATAGAATAAAGAAAGACAACCATTACTCGAAAGCAATCAAAACTATCGAGTGATCCAATTCGAAAATCGCGTTGTTTTTCGGCGCGAGATCGCCGCGGGCGCCAATCGGGGGCTCCCTGTAATTTCCGTACACTAACAACTATTGAGCGTGCCGTTGTTTCCAATCTTTTCACGATTTAGCAGTTTCACAACACGGTTCGCCGGATCCCAACACTCAAGTGTTCTTTTGCGCTCAGAAATTCCTAAAAACACTGCATTTAATCAACATTAAGAGGCATTCCAGGAAAGAAGTGTTTACAAAAAGCTAACCTTGCGCACGATGTTCGTTTTCTCTTTGCAGCTTCGCTATAAAAAGCTGCAGCATAATGAAGATAATTAAAATTAAAGCGAAGTAGTTTTGCATCCCCGCGGGAAAAAAATAAACAAATAGATTCTGTGAAATTAATTCATTTTGTTCAGTTACATAAAGTTCTTCCTGTTCATTAGTTTGAGACAAAAAATGCTGTGACCAATATCGAAAAGAGAGGAAATTCGAGCAATAACTTGGAAAACAAAAGTAGTCGCTGCAGTAAAAAATCGTGTGCGACATAAATTGTATTTTTATTAGAGACGAGCCGCGCGGAAGACATAACGAGACATAAAAATGGTCATACGATCGACTGGCTAATCTACAGATCCCGCCCGAGATAATCGGAACGACAAGGGTAGCGGCCTGATCGTGACAGCGATCTTCGGACAAATTTATTGCTCAAGAGAAACAGTTTATTTTTCCTAACACAAAAACTTTGTGTGTCTTTTCGCAAGCTTACAAAATTTTACAATTGATATTCAGATCACACGTGCCGTCTAAAACCATTGGCCTCTAAACCGTCGCAGGAAAGGGGACCTTAAGGCGCAGGGACCGCCGAAAGGGGTTCGGTAATGAGTCTAAAAGCACTTCAGTTGAGGTCCGTTACCCGGCTTAGGAAGTTGTGGCCAACGGGGCACAACTATAAAATGTGGAAAACTTGAACTTGGCATATGCAAAGTTCATTTATTCGGCTTAAGTGTGATGGATACCGTGATCAAACAAAATAATTCAGCATCGGATAGATACCACAAATCTGAGGCCGCAAACACTGATGTTGTAAATCTCGAATACATTTTCTCCGATCTAAAAGCTTACCAATAAACTAGTTACTTAAGCAACTCAATTAATTCACAAAGACGAATAAAATTACAACTGGTAAAAGCGGCGTCACGAAAATAAATAAATGAGTCGATCAAGAACACGACATCGACACCGCGACATCTCCGAATCGTTTCCAATTGAATTTGTCTGCATTAACGTACAAATTTTCAAGCACTCAAGTAATTTGTAAACCGTGCCATGAGATTTTGGGCAAATCCCGTTCAACTGGGTAGAATAAGAGGTAGACTCGTCGACAGATCGATCGGTCGAGACCGCCCTGCATGGATGGCACTGTGACCCATTTCCTAAAGGGGGCAGCCGTGTCGACGCATTCTGACTATTTTTGCTAATGTATCAACTAAATAAGGTGTTTCTACCAACGGTTTATCAGGACTTTGAGGTAAGCTTCGTTTTATGAAAGAGCTTAAAGTTAGAGGGTATGAAAAGCTGCTGTTTTTAATCTAGATTATGCATGTAGATTACATTGAAAGTCGGTGGACTCCGTGTGTCTGAATGCTTCTATTTCCAGAATAAACTCGAGTGTCGAATTAACCGTTTATTTTAGCTAAATGTTTTTTCCTGAAATTTCAGCGTGGCCGCTATCGCCCGGTACTTTTTCGGGCATCCCATAAATTGAATTACTCGTATCTATAGATAATGTAAAGTACCGGTCGGCTAACAGGAAAAGTTTTATTCCAAAAACCAAACAAAACAACTAAAACAGTATTTTATTTCATCAAACGAACTAAAGCTCTTTAGTACGGCACAAAATAATATTTCCATTCCGAAACTACTTAACTTCTCGAAAAAAAGACAATATATCATGCCGAGATTTTGACACAAGCAAATCATGCCGGCTTTCCCGCATATAAAGCGACCTATCTCTACAAAACCAGAGAGTTACACGTGCGACTTCTCACCTACTCAAACTTCGTCCAAATAACATACTTGCATAAGCCGGGACCATGAATAATAGAGCTAGAGACACCGGCAGGAAATGAAACACTAGGATGAAACGTTTAGTTCGCAACTTAATGTAATTGAAATTCCATGTAGGTCGATCCAGTCACCTGAATTCGTTGCAGTGTTGAGTTAAACGTGTGACCTTTTATTTAGAGATCTCTAAATATTTATTTACATACAAATGAATGATAATAAATTAAATTTTTTAAATGTATTAATTTTTTTCTTATCTATACTGAAATTTTAAGCTGAAGAGTTTGTTTGTTTGCTAGAACTCGAATTGAAAAAATATTTTAGTGTTGGATAGCTCAATTATCGAATGAGGCTATATAACATCACGCTACGAATCTCCGTAGCCAGCACGATAGTGTGTAGAATGCTGAAGCAGCCAGCAAACCTCTGCTAGTTTTGTATGTGAGCACAATTGCGATTTATCTCACAGAATGTCGAAATAAGTGACTAGATGTGGCCTCATGTGGAAATATTTATTCCATGTATTAACATTCTGATAAAGCTCGCAATAAGCACAGTGTTGTTCACATGAAGCATTAGTCATAAAGATAATGTCTTTGTTCTCATGGTATGTTTAATATTCTTGGAAACTGTAACAAGTTAAAAGTTAAAACTTGAACACAAAAAAGTCGGAGGATTTTTCGAAAGAGTTATCAAGGCTATGGAACACAAAGGAAATTGAAGGAACATAGGTGGGTTTTAGTCAGTAAATATCTGACACTCCCTCCTGCTCCTCCCAGAGCGGGAGAAGAAGCATGGTGGACATCCCACCCACACGCACAAAACCTTTTGGGAATACATTCATAGTGCGTACAGCTAAGGAGTGGAATTCCCTGCAGAGTCTATGTTTCCTGATAGCTACAACCTGGGAGTCCTTAAGCCAAGAGTGAATAGGATATTTCTAGGCAAGCGTGCTCCATCTTCGACCACATCATCGCTTACCAGTGTACAAACGCGTGCCTATCAATAATAAAAGAATGTTATAATGGAAAATATAAGTAGAAAATATTATAATCAACGTTAATTATCTAATCCGTAAAACGCTCTCCTATCTTACTTAATTCATTCAGGTTTTAAGATAAAGCTAAAGTTATTATTCTCTGTCATTTGACCTCACTCTGCGACCTAGAACAGAAACTTTAGAGTTTGACCTAATAGAGATGACACCGGAGTCTTAAATTTTTAAACAAGGACAGTTCTTTATGTCTTGGAGTTTCAATGTTTAGTTCCTCGTAATTTGTAAACTTCCTTCGTAACAATTAATTATGGCATAAGTAGCATTGAGTAATATAAAGGCAAAAAAATACCCTTTAGAAGGTAATGTAATAGAAAACTTTTGTTTTTTTTTTTAGTTGCACACAAATTTACTCACACACATATCAACTCGGTAAGGGATCGTAACCGTATCGCCTTTCGCTTCGCCGTCTAACAGGCGTCAACCTAACGTAAGCACGTAACCAATGCGGATCAGCAGCTACGGTACGTCGCCGCGGTTACGGCTAGGCGTCGCCGCGGTTACGGCTAGGTGTCACCTCGCTTACGGCTAGGCATCGCCGCGGTTACGGCTAGGCGTCGCCGCGGTTACGGCTAGGTGTCGCCGCGGTTATGGCTAGGTGTCGCCTCGCTTACGGCTAGGCATCGCCGCGGTCACGGCTAGGCGTCGCCGCGGTTACGGCTAGGTGTCGCCGTGGTTACGGCTAGGTGTCGCCTCGCTTACGGCTAGGCATCGCCGCGGTCACGGCTAGGCATCGCCGCGGTTACAGCTAGGCGTCGCCGCGGTTACGGCTAGGTGTCGCCTCGCTTACGGCTAGGTATCGCCGCGGTTACGACAAGGCGTCGCCGCGGTTACGGCTAGGCATCGCCGCGGTTACGGCTAGGTGTCGCCTCGTTTACGGCTAGGCATCGCCGCGGTTACGGCTAGGCATCGCCGCGGTTACGGCTAGGTGTCGCCTCACTTACGGCTAGGCATCGCCGCGGTTACGGCTAGGTGTCACCTCACTTACGGCTAGGCATCGCCGCGGTCACGGCTAGGCGTCGCCGCGGTTACGGCTAGGTGTCGCCGTGGTTACGGCTAGGTGTCGCCTCGCTTACGGCTAGGCATCGCCGCGGTCACGGCTAGGCGTCGCCTGGCTTACGGCTAGGCATCGCCGCGGTCACGGCTAGGCATCGCCGCGGTTATGGCTAGGTGTCGCCTCGCTTACGGCTAGGTGTCGCCGTGGTTACGGCTAGGTGTCGCCTCGCTTACGGCTAGGCATCGCCGCGGTCACGGCTAGGCATCGCCGCGGTTACAGCTAGGCGTCGCCGCGGTTACGGCTAGGTGTCGCCTCGCTTACGGCTAGGTATCGCCGCGGTTACGACAAGGCGTCGCCGCGGTTACGGCTAGGCATCGCCGCGGTTACGGCTAGGTGTCGCCTCGTTTACGGCTAGGCATCGCCGCGGTTACGGCTAGGCATCGCCGCGGTTACGGCTAGGTGTCGCCTCACTTACGGCTAGGCATCGCCGCGGTTACGGCTAGGTGTCACCTCACTTACGGCTAGGCATCGCCGCGGTCACGGCTAGGCGTCGCCGCGGTTACGGCTAGGTGTCGCCGTGGTTACGGCTAGGTGTCACCTCGCTTACGGCTAGGCATCGCCGCGGTCACGGCTAGGCGTCGCCTGGCTTACGGCTAGGCATCGCCGCGGTCACGGCTAGGCATCGCCTCGCTTACGGCTAGGCATCGCCGCGGTTACGGCTAGGCATCGCCGCGGTCACGGCTAGGCGTCGCCGCGGTTACGGCTAGGTGTCGCCTCGCTTAAGGCTAGGCATCGCCACGCTTGTTCCGAGGCGAGGCGATTACGTTACGATTCCGATTAGTGTGCGTTGCATTAAGGAGTTTCATACAAAGAATACTGAACTACTGTTCGGCTCGAGTTGACACAATGATGATCCCTTTCCGAGTTGATGTGTGCTGTGTCCTTTATCGGGGTTTCCTTCAGCTTACGAGTTTAAAATATATCAATATCCCATATTTTATAAGTAAAACATTACAATCATGTAGGAACAATCGATTCGTTGAAATCCATCGTGTCGGGTTTTCGGCAAACCGTTATTGTTTCATAGTGTGGCGAAAAGCTCTGCTTTCCGAACGTAAACAACGGGCGTTTGTGTAAAATTAATAATGAACGAAACGTGATAATCACGACGGCTGATCAGGTGTACATCATGGATTATTGGGAAATGCCTCATTATTTGTGAGACCTGAATACTCGTGGATCCACTGTGTAAATTATATTTGACTTTGTACGTGGCTTCCGTAGTTTAAATTAATAAAGTAGATACACCACGAATAGTGATTTTGCCGAATAACAAGTGGTACTAATTATTCGGCTAGGCTCTCGGCCGAAGCGCCGGATATTTGGCGGCCAAACATTCGGCGACACTTAGTACATTTTGCGGGTGACAGGTTCCGACCTGCATCATTGATGAGTACGCGCTAACTACGCCGTGGGCTGGGCGTATTTGTCTCATTTACGAGTATGTCGAGTCAAAAAGCGCATTATTTGTTGATTGTTACACCAAGTAGTGTATGTATTTAAAAAAATAAAAATAACTCATCACTGTACTCACCATTTGAAGTATTACATAATTATTCAGATTTTTTTGTGACTTATGCGTTTTTTTAAGCTATTGCATAGCTTCTATCGCGGGCCTTGAGCGTGGAGACCGAATCTAGAAATTCCGTAACGAAATAACCTAACACCCCCCACTCCGACCGGCACAGCGGTGATACTTTTTAGTTTTACTTTTTTTTTGGTCAAAGTGTAACTTGAATTAATATCAAAGAAAAAAAATACTGCATAAATAAAATAAATATATAGTATAATTATAATTGCATAAGTTGATAAAAAATGCTATGCAATAGCTTTACCGCGGCAGTCTCCGAGAGCCACACGTCTTTTTGTTTGTTTGGTATGCGGTATTCGGCTGAACGGTTTGCAATATTCGGCCGAAAATCGAATAGTAATAAAATAGCCGAATACTTAATAATTGTCGAATATTCGTAGCATCTAAAATTAATAGAATATAATAGAATACAACAACTCTTACACCATAACAAATTACAAATAGGAGCTTAAAAAAATAGGGTTAGGTTTCAAAGTGTTCTACTGCTGGTACCAGTTTGCTATCTTTTATAGGTATCACTAGTAAAATCTTCTATCTTATTTCACAGAATGTTAAGGACTTTTTACGAACATAATCATAGTAGGTTGGTTCGTCATCTCTCTCTATCTCTTGATCATTTAAAATAGCGATGTAGGCTACTATCATTTAGATACCATCTTTATGTGTTCCGAACGTATATGGCATTATCACCGCAGAACCGTTCAATCTATAGGAAACGGCCCAATAGGGAATGCTATAAATAAGCCTTTATGCATGTTACATAAACCATAAAACCAATTTTTCGCGACATATAAAATGTCCAACATTATTCTGGGTTACAATAAATTAATAAGATGGAAGCCTAGTTTAATGCTGATCAATCTCCAAGGTTAACCCAACCTCGTCGAGGTCGGTCTCCCAAAACTCCTCCGTGCCTGAAAGCACGTTAAACCATTGGTTCCGGCTCTCATTTGTAGATCTTTGTCAGCCGTTACAGGTAATCAGAAATCAGAAAGTCTGACACCAGTCTTTTTTTTTTTCTAAGGATGGGAAATCATCAAATGACTCCTCCCGCTCTGGGTGAAGCAGGAGGGAGTGTCAGACTCTTACTGACTAAAACCCATCCGTGTTCCTCCTAGTGCCCTTTGCGTTCCAGGGCAACGAACAGATTCCGCAGTCTTGCCAATGGGTATCGCGTTTGCCAGTAACTGCGTTAGCACTTGGCAGTCACTCCATGCAAAAAAATGGTACGAAAAGGGCTAGAAGGAACACGGATGGGTTTAAGACAGTAAGAGTCAGATCAATTCCTTCCGCTCCGTCCAGGGCAGGAGGCGCCATTTGATGATTTCCCATCTTTAAAAAAAGGAGCTACGGTGGAACATACGAACATGCAGGTATAGGCTGCTAAAATGATAACCATTTCATTTGGCTTTTTTCATTTGGCATTTCAAGGAACAAAAGGGCTTTAGAAAGAATACCACAATCAACATGGCTATTTTTGATTTTTTACGTAGCATTATGTTAGCAGTAGACCAAAAAGCCCTATTTGTGCTATTTACACAGATATGACCAAAACCTTCGATTACGTAAAGCACGACGTCTTATTAGACACACTACGTAGTTACGGTATCAGAGGTAATATTTTAAAACTAATTGAATCCTATCTCTCCAACAAAATGCAATGTACAGAGATTGCAAGAGTATGTGAAAAAACAAGATTTGAAAAGAGTTTTTTATCTCGTTCTAGGTTGATAAAGTTTGGTGTCCCACAGGGTAGCATCCTTGGGGCACCACTTTTCTTAGTCAATATAAATGATCTGCCAAAGGTAACTCAACATCAAATGGTGATGTTTGCAGATGATAGTACTGCCATAGTGAAATGTAAAGATCGCAATATTTATCAAGATGACATAAATAATACGCTATCGGACATAATTACTTGGCTTACTAAAAATAATTTAGTTATAAACCTACAGAAAACCAAAATAATGCACTTTCACCAAAGAACTGCAGTACCAAATGTAAACATCAGCCATAGTAACTGTGACTTTGAGGAAGTTGAAGTAGCAAAATTCTTAGGTTTATTTGTTGATAATCAACTTAACTGGAAGGCCCACATAGATGAACTAAGTAAGAAAATAAATAAATCAGCAAACGCACTTTTTCAAATTTCAAAAAAAGTAAATACGGATGCGTTACTAGTTGCATATCACGGATTAGTACCCTCAATATTGCGATATGGCATTATTTTTTGGGGCAATTCTACTGATAAAGATATCGTTTTTAAGGCAAAAAAAGATGCATAAGATCAATTTGTGGTCTGACTATTGATGATAGCTGTTTACCTTTCTTTAAATCGCTGAAATTACTTACCTTACCTTCGTTATATATTTTTGAAATTACTTAGTGTATTTGTCAAAACAAACATGAGATTGTTCGAAAAAGTGTCAACGCTACGACATGTTGCGATTCGTAGCCAATACGCAAACTCTTTAATCAATCAGCGTTGTAAAGCTGCCTTAGTGACAAAGAGCGTTTTAGGCATGGCACCGCGCATCTACAATAAACTACCAGATGACATAAAAAAATTGAATATTGGACTATTCAAAAAAAATTAAAGCAATTGTTGATTGAAAAATGTTATTATACGACAGATGAATTTCTGAATGAAAATTAATGTAAACTTATTTATTTGACTATAGAAACATTTGAATATTTTGAAATAATGTAATTTATTGTTATTTTTTATGCATTGACTGTAGAAATTACTTCATATTGTGACATTTATAATTTTAATTTATTTATCATCATTTTTGACATATGATTTGTAATGAGACATAATTGTTATACTCGTACTTAATATTGACTTTTTTGTTTTTATCTTTATTCGCATGCAATTATATTTGTACGCTTCTTAGCATTACATAGCGAACTATGAACTAATTAAAGAACTGTATTTACTACCTATGTTACACAAATAAAAAATTTTATTTGATTTCATTTGATTGACTTGCTTTGCCGTAGAAGCTAAGCAGATTGATTGATGTCTAGTTGAATGCCGGCAGCGCTACGCTAGGCTGAAGTCGTGTAGGGTGGCGACATTGCGCGACCTTGTGCACAACCGCGGCCAATCGATACTGCGACAGTGGCACAACACTACACGATACTAATCGGGTCACTGTGCACGGTCTTCCGCTTGGGTTCTTAAGAGAAAATTAAAGTCTAAAGGGTATTTTACTAAAAAAATGTAATTAGTACGTCAGCTAGATTTCCTAAAAGAATTGGAAACGTATTTTTCCACGTAAACAAAAGATGAAGACGATATAGTGCGTTGAAAACACGCGTGACGTCACTATGATGGTACAATTTTTACTAGCGACGCGACGTGACCTCACGCGTGTCTTCAGCGCACTGTATCGTCTTAATTCTTTTTTACGTGAAAAAAGAAAACAATACGTGTACAATACCGTACCGTTCCTTAGTGGACACGTTTATAATAAGGTTAATTAAATTTTAAATATTTATTCTATGTGCAGATCAAATTGTAAAAGAACTGTCACGAGTTGGTTACTAGACTTAGATTATGCAGAGACTGCAGACATATTGAGTGTTTTGAAATGATTTCTTTGTAGCGTTTGACCATCTGGAACCTTGTCAAAGACACTTCGCATATGACCATTTTTGTTTTTTGTACATCTTTGTATTTATTAATCTCCCTCTCAATACGTAGAGCTTTTACAATACTGTGTATGTAACTGCAATTTTGTTTTAATTTTAAGGGTGTGAGCCTGGAGTCCTGTCATACAGGCCCCGTGCCCAGTATAGACTCCAGCTCTCACAAAGGTCTGAAAACCATGCATGTTTTTATATTTTATGTACCTACCCAATTGTACCTTTTTGAGAGAAAATAAACATATTTATTATTTATATATTTTTTTAAATCTATCTGATGGACTAATTAGATTATTTCTGTAAAATACCTTATTTATTGTGTAACTTTTCACTAAGTAGTAAGTAGTACTTGTTCAAAAAAAAATATTGTAATTTTTCATTTTTTTATTCATTGTTTCCTTAGCGGTTAATGCGTAAAGTATTGTGCATGTAGTGCTCTTCTTTAAGTGATGAGGCACTTAAACTTATGTCTGGAATGCTTGAAGTGTACAAATAATAAATACAATTCGAAGGGTTGTTTAGAGGAATAAATCTGTTTTAATAAAGTTGGTATTTTTGTCTTCTTCGTTACTAATCATAATCAGTCACAATGATAATAATAAATTAATAAGACACATACAGTCATAGGGCAGGTTTCTGAACTGAGTACTTTAAGTAAAGACTGTATCCAACCCTACTATAATAACATTTTTTTAAAGGTTTTCAGGTTAAAGTAGAGCTCGAGAAATACTCATCACAAGTGCTTCATTCCAAATTGGGAGATAAGCAATTAAGTTTCTTCTGTTATCAGGAAGAGCAAGCATAACAACTTCAAATCACAAAGCAATTTTGAATAGGAACATGAAGTGGTTGTGCGTAGTAAAAAAATAAAACTTGTGTCCAAGGTAAAGTATAATTATTTTAAATCACACTAAGTAGTCTTTGTTCTACTTACAAAATATGCATCATATAATTTGTTTCCGTTACTGAGTAACTACAACACATAGTTGAAAAGGTCGTAGAATGCTGAAATTTGGCATGTAGGTACCTGAGGAGTGTAGGTGAGGGGTGTGGGCACTAAGAGAGGATTTCCCGAAATTCCTACGGGAATAGGAAAAAACGGGACATGACAATACGAAGTCGCGGGCAAAGCTAATTGAAATATAAATTGCGAAGCTACCAAACTCGTGTACAAAAGAGATTAAAATAATGTAAAATATCTAAAAGAGAAAACACTCAGTCATCATTTGTTAATTTTGGTTTATTACCTAAAGGCTGTATTCTCGGAAAACCAAATTACTTCAATGTCTTTGAAGCTCCTTGTTGTTATCTTATTTATTACGTTCTTCATTTTGTAAACCGACTTCATTTTGCTTAATTTATTTGCGGAACAAATTATTAGGTTATTTTTTTTAACTTAAGTTTTGGATATTGGTCCTTCGGTTCACATAAATGTAAGGTACAGAATAGAGTGTGAAGTTTCCAATGTTTTTTCGCTAATCTAGAGTGTGAGGGGTCCAACGTTTTTACGCTAATCTAACTGACAGACTTCTTACATTTCTTTAGTCATCTACCCTACCCTATTAACTTAAGATTTGGATATTGGTCCTTCGGTTCACATAAGTGTAGGGTATAGAATAGACTGTGAGGTGTCCAACGTTTTTTCGCTTATCTAACTTACACATTACTTACATTTCTTTAGTCATCTACATCCTATACCTACCCTACACTCATGTGAACCGAAGCACCAATATCCAAATATTTAGTTTAAAAAAAATAATGTTAACCTAATAATATGTTCTACAAAAAAATTTTGCAAAACGAAGTTGGAATAGAATTAAATTTTTTTTCCCAGGCATCCTCTCTATTGAAATTGCTTCTAATGCCTTACTGTGAATGGTTAGCTAGTTAAAGAACGCCATGTATTTGTTTCTCGGTTTTTTCTAATTTACGTGTTCAATTCACAAATTCTGCTGTTATTTCAACAAAAACTAAGCTGGTTTTCATGATAAACTAAAATAACAAATAATAAAGAGAACTACACTAATGTAATCAATGTCTTTTCATGCGAATCGGAGTCAGTGTCATTTGGCATTCAAAACAAAGGAAACGAGAAATATGTCGGAAATCCTTGTCTTCGATGTTAATTAATGGGCTACCAATCGGCTAGCCTATAACTTTAATTTAAGGTGGATGCTCCAGGGTAGCCCGCGAAATTCAAATATTTTTATGTTTTTTGCAATTTGCCGGTGTGTGTGAAGCTGTACGTGGACCAAATGCGATCCGCGACCGTAACGCGTATTTATCTAAAGAATTATAACCATTTTAATCATCAATATAGCCCTCGTAAGTTCATTTAGTTCGAAAGAATGATTATTTCTGAAATATTTAGATAAATACGCGTTACGGTCGCGGATCGCATTTGGTCCACATACAGCTTCACACTGACCGGCAAATTGCAAAAAACATAAAAATATTTGAATTTCGCGGGCTACCCTGGAGCATCCACCTTAAGTGGAAGTAACTGTATGCTACTCGTTGGGTATAACAATTTTATTAAAATCCCCCTATTTTTGCGTAACAAATATAGAGGTAAAAGGAACACGTTGTGAAGTCCCGCCACCTCCATTGAAAAGGGAGGATCCTTCAACCAGAGGTCCAATTCTACTAATATTTAAACAATTTTTGCATTCGCATGTCAGTCGCCAACTGTCAAAAAAGCCTTCATTTCCCTACATTTTTAGGGTTCCGTACCCAAAAGGTAACCCAAGGTAACCCTATTACTAAGCCTCCGCTGTCCATCCGTCCGTCCGTTCGTCCATCTGCCTGTCAGCGAGCTGTATCTCAAGAACCGTAATAGATAGACAGTTGAAATTTTAACAGAGTGTGTATTGCTGTTACGGCTGTGACAATAAATAAAAATACGATGGAACCCTTCATGCGCGAGTTCGACTCGCACTTGGTCGGTTTTTTGACAGATTGCGTCTGAGATGCGAATGCAAACGTTGTTTTAAAACTTAGTAAAATCGTTCTCAGGCGAGTGTTATGGGCTAAATCAACTACATTGTAGGACCCAGAAATGTTCCGCGATATCGCGGCAGACACAAGCGACGATGGCGGGACAAGCTAACAAGGTGACAAGTCTAGTCCACACTTGCCCAAAATCAGGGGGAATACAAAAAAGAAAAGGCAGATTTGCAGGTCAAAACTAGGACAAAATAAGCGAAAAATAAATAAAAATAATATTTACGTAGGAGCTCGTGGCTAGATAATAACAGCCGCAAGCGTTCTTCAAGGCTAAGCAACGCTTGCCAAGGTTGGTCTGTGGATGGGTGACCATCTTAACATACCGAGTTTCCTCCGTGCCTCGGAAAGCACGCTAAGCCGTTGTTCTCGGCTGTAATTTGCAGATCTTTGGCAGTCGTTACGGATAATCAGAAGCCAGTAAATCTGATTCCAGTCTTACCATGAAGTACCGTGGAATCAAATTCAGTTAATGGGTTGTGGAGGTCTGGTAGGCAGCCGCTCCTCGTAAAATACTGGTATTCAGCTAAATCTGGCTTGACTGGAAGCCGACCCCAATATAGTTGGGAAAAGGCTAGGCAGATGATGAATTGTTCACGCCCATAAACGATCATAATATAAATTTCCCTTAAAAGCCTTCGAATCGTGACACAAAATTAGGGTTCAGATCAATATACAAAAAAAATCTACCCGGTGTGAAACATCTTTTTTTCTGACAACAGTCCCCTGAACCCAAATCCCAGGGTTTTTTGATTAACATTACAGCCAAATTAATCGGAGGTGCCTGGTCACGTTTGACGGATCGAATCCGGACAAATCGACGTTAATTGAGGTTGGCAACCTTGCGTTAAGACCGATGTTCACGAGCAGGGATTCATTACACAAGTTGACGTCTAAAACCGTCTTCCACTGTGAAAATGTTCACGATTTCTTGCTTTGGGAAATTGGGATCAAGAAACCAGCTGTGTACAAGTGCCTCCTGGAAGAACTGAGGTTTTGAATTCTGATTCTTCCTGATCATGTTCTATCTTTAGGGCGAATTTAACCAATGAAACTAAACGCGATCAATATTCTAAAACAATTTGGTGCTTTTTCTACTTCTCTTCGTGTCGATGATTAAGCAGTTTGTGTCATTGATAATGGCACTGACAGCCTTTCGACGGCGGTTTAGATCTGCTGAACGAGTTAAGTTTCACTGGTGAATTAGCAATTAGTAAGAAGCTACCATCAAGGAAGCTGGAGAAGCTTCAGTACTTAATTCTGGCAAAATTCCGTAACAAAATGGTCTTAACACCCATAATAATTGTACTCTCTGAGTGCGTGTGATACTCAAATCCAATCAGTTCCGTCTTTAGTTTTAAATTTTTCGTCTCATTATCTGCAGAATTCAGGCAAAGAGAACAATTTTAAATTTTCCTCCACCATTGTTCTGCTGACTGAGAAACGGAAGGTACATTCCTAATTTGAATGTGCTCAAACATCAAACTTTACCGAGTACCCTCACTTAAATGCTGAGCTATAAAATATGCTGTGATCGTCGAAGCGGGTCGGGGACACGTCTTTCGCCCCAATTTGGCTCAAAGGGCTACGCAGGGCCAAGTAACATGTTCCGCCCACTTTGATTCAATCCAGGTTTAAGGGTCACGATTTATATGGTATCTTTTCAAAGCATATTTATTGTCATTCATATGTTGAGTGTCAAGTTTCCTATTCATCTCAAGCTTGACACACTTCGTTAAACTAATACAAGGCCTATAATACTTGACACAGATTCTATATTTATGAGGAGTACTCAAACTCATGTGTTTTTGTTGGTAATTAAAATTATCACGAAACATTGTTGAGTGTCAGTGTAGTTGATATTAATTAGTTCACCATTTCAATAATATTGTTTCAGTTCAATAATAATATTTGAGTATCTTTGTTTAAAAATATTATGTATCTTTGTTCATCTTGATGTGGATCGCGGGTTTCATCAGGTTCTCATGCAGAAAAAGATAGCAAAGAAGAGAACTGAAGGATTTTCATTGCGCGTACAGCTAAGGAGTGGAATTCCATGTGTTTGTGTTTCCTGATAGGAGTCTTCAAGTCAAGAGTGAAGCTTTACATCAGGTGAGATTGAGGTCAAACGCGAGCATACCAATAATAAAAAAGTAGTTCAGCTGTGGTTCAGCCATGGTTATACTGCGCCAATAGCAAATGATGGTGAACTGCCAATCATATTAGATCATACCTACCATATTAAGAGGTATTATAAACCCCCGAACTGTAATTAGCATAAACATTTAACCAACCATGCATGCCAAAACTGTATCAAGTAAGCAGTACTTTGGCACGAATTCTAACAATGCCTAAGCCATTAGTAATAATAAGTGTGATGTTATTTATGTATGTATGTTAAATTATGGCACGCATCCAATCAAATGCTTTTATGTTGTTTCGGGAGTAAAAGAACAACAGAAAGTTTTCGGGCTCATTTTCCTTGTATGGAACTGTATAGGGCAATAAATGGGAATAAGTTACATAATGTGTTTGTATTGCTTGAAGTTTCCTAACTAACGGTTTGAATGTCCCAATTGGACGAAAAGTAGGAGCTGACTTCTATAATGGTATGATTTTTTCACTCGAAAAACATTATTTTTTTGGGTTCCGAACGAAAAACGGAACCCTTATAGGATCACTCGGGTCTGTATGTCGGTTTGTTTGTCTTTCTGTCCGTCTGTCACAGCCAGTTTTCTCCAGATCCACTGGACCGATTCTGTTGAAATTCGGTACACATATGGACTTCTGTGACCAACACACCAACGATATTTTTTTTGTATGGGGTTCACTTTTGAGGGTCAAACTAGAAAATTAAAAAAAAAAAAGTTTTTCAACAATATCGTGTGACATATGAAATGAAAGGGCTTGCTGTGTGAGTTTTAAACACATCTTTTTCATTATTTTAAAATAAATGGTTTTGAGGTTATTCAAGAAATTAGCAATGTCAATCCCCCCTTATCTCCGAAACTACAGAACCTAAAATTTGGAAAATTTATAACAATTCTATACCGTTAAAATAACATGTTTAAAAAATATAAATTCGTTCGGAACCCTTTACACGCGACTCGCACTTTGCCAGTTTTTTATTAATATCGTCCGCATTCAAATAAATTGTGAGGTTTTCAGTGGCAACGGTAATAATGATAGAATAGTACCTATTCCGATAAACATCTACATGAGACATACAAGTGGAAAAGTTGGGTTTACTAATGATAAGCATAAAATATATTGTCATAATTTACATTGGCATAACGAAATTCAGCATAATGATCATTATACATAATATTATTAGGCATAAATGTTTTGCCATAATGCATGTTGCCATAAATACTGCTAGCATAATAATAATGTAGCATAATTTTATAAAGCATAATGTTATAAACGCATAAACAAATATGTTCGCACCTTAACCTATCCCAATAGAGTAATTATAAATAGCATGGTGGACATCCCACCCACACGCCCAAAACGATTTGGGACACAGTCATAATGCGTACAGCTAAGGACTGGAATTCCCTGCCGGAGTCTGTGTTTCCTGATAGCTACAACCTGGGAGTCTTTAAGTCAAGTGTGAATAGGTTATTTCTAGGCAAGCGTGCTCCATCTTCGACCAAATCATCGCTTACCATCAAGTGAGATAGTGGTCAAACGCGTGCCTAAAAACAGTAAAAAAAAAAAATATGCCTTTAAAATTTATGCAACTCCAACTTATGCCAAAACATATTAGACTAAATGATAGTTATGCTCAACTTTGCATTATGCGCAAGTATTATTTATACAGCAGTATTATTATGCTAATAAAAGTTATGCGAAAACGTTATGCCAAACTATATAATGCCTTAAAATGTTATGCCAAAAGGGGTAATACCGCAAAGTTGTCATAAAGAACCACATAAACTTTATTCAAAATCCGTGCAAAGCATCAGATTATGATAACATCCACCTATATAGAAAATTAATCCCAAACATGGAACTTAAGCAATATTCTTCGTCAGTAATATTTGATGTGCAAATAAACAGGGGTAATTATGCTAAGTTTATTGCTCCAGTCGAACGGGAACCTTATACGAGCGGAGTATAAAGAAACCATTACTAGAGATTATACGGATACACCAGAAGATCGGCAAGTGAATGTAATGAATGTCAAACTACTACAATGTAATCCGTGAGGATATTCAGGATAGGATAATGAATGAACGTTTTATATGGAGAGGAATATGTATTAAAACTTGTTTATATAGCAAACACAAGCAAAAATATCAGCGTCACAAGAGGAACTAAATTGACAGCCACTATCTCAGTAATGATATCAAAAGAGCTCGAAGTATCTTTTGTTGAGGACATCAAAAACATTGTGTACTTCAAACAGTACATTCGATGAAAACACAAATAGTGTTTATAAAATCAGAAAAAAACTCAAAATATTTATTTCAAATAAACCATTTACCTACAGGCACTTTTGAATTGTCAAGGTCGGTCGGTCCAAAAAGATGAAGCTATTTGCACGAACCAAAGCATAGATCTCTATGGAGAAGAACGTGCAAGAAACTACAAGGACAATCTTTTGACCATGTGATGTATTACAGAAATTTTGTTAACATTATCTTTGATTGCTTCTAGTGAGGACAATGCAAAGAACAAGAAAATATAAAAAAAAGGTACAGATTAAAATAAGCCAGTGGCCCGTTCACGAACATGACGAGTATCAGCACCATCTAGCTCAACCATTTTTAAGGGAACCAAAATGATCGCACACACGCCACCATCAGCAAAAATGTGTGAGCATGACAAGCTCTCAACTGCCACGCTCGTGTCAAACTTATTTAATAACAAAATCTATAACTAATTACATATGTAAAAGGAAAGAATGAACGCTAAAGAAATGATGAGAATATTAAAACTAAACATCTACCCAATTACGTCCACAATGCTACATGATCTGCTACATTTCACACTTTACCCGTATCGATTCTTACACATCCGTAGTGCACAATCGTACGGGTATACAAAACACGTAGAGTGCAGAGTCCACAGAGAGTGCGGAGAGGGTAAACATACACCTTTGGTGCGCGCCAAGGTTGCAGCTTGCAGCGTTGTTTGCTAATCTCCCACCTTTGCGCTGCGCTGCTTGCAGCGACGATGGGTCTTAGGAAAGAACCTTTTTAGGGTTGCGTAGCCAAATGGCAAAAAACGGAACCATTATGGATTCGTCATGTCTGTCTGTCTATCCGTCCGTATGTCACAGTCACTTTTTTCCGAAACTATAAGAATTATAATGTTGAAACTTGGTAAGTAGATTAAGATTTTCATACAAAAATAGAAAAAAAAAACAGTAAATTTTGGGGGTTCCCCATACTTAGAACTGAAACTCGTAAACATTTTTTTCTTCAAACCCATACCTACGTGTGGGGTATCTATGGATAGGTCTTCAAAAATCATATTGAGGTTTCTAATATATTTTTTTTTCTAAATTGAATAGTTTGCGCGAGAGACACTTCCAAAGTGGTAAAATGTGTGTCCAACCACCCAACTTCTATGATAAGAGAATAATAAAACTAAAAAAAAATATATGATGAAATACTTTACCATGCAAACTTCCACCGAAAATTGGTTTGAACGAGATCTAGTAAGTAGTTTTTTTTTAATACGTCATAAATCTTAAACCGCAATTTACCTTTCATTCAATCAACTCAAATATAAAAAAATAAGGTTTATGGTACGGAACCCTTCGTGTGCGAGTCCGACTCGCACTTGGCCGGTTTTTTTTTCTTTGGGGTATGTTCGCTTTGAATTGGTAGTTGATAATGTGCACATGATCACTAAAGAATCACCGAATGAGTCCCATTAAATGCCAGAAGACATCGCGGCAGACGAAGGCGAAAATGGGGAGTTTGCATCCTCCCGAAAAGACTGGAAAAGGAAGAGGAAGGCCTTTTTCCAGTGGGACAAAATAGGCTAGGAAGAAAGATCACATTACTCCTGTTAAAGACAAGAACAATCACATAGACCCTCGGAGTTTACTGCCTTAAATTATCGCAGAATTCATGAATTCATTTCGATATACTTATAATAATTTTCAAATTTAAACTTTGAAACAGCAACTGTATTGCAAAAGGGATTTAGGAGTTATGATAAATTGGTAAGTTATGGTTTTGGTTATTATAATCTACTTTGTGGAGCCCTAGGGGACTGCAATGCTGAGGATTAAATTTGAGTTTGCACCAAATTAATGGCAGATGTTCTGCTGCGAAATTAAAGTAACTTATCAAACCTACAACCAAGCCCAGTAAGGTGATTTGGATGGGTATTAGAAATATTTTCACGCACCATTAAATCACTCACCAGGCTTTTCCTAATTACTATGTTGTGGTCAACTTTTAGTCTGAAAGGATGCAGCTAAATACCATCATGATTAAGCAGTGAAAGGGATAGTGTTATACGTCTTGTATAACTCCGTCCCCTCCCACACTGTTATAATTATGGTTTTAAGATGTCATAATAGATATCCAGATTTCAAGACCTCTACACGATACCCTTTAGAAAAACTTGCGTCAAATTTTCTGGCTCCTGACTATACTTAACGACTGTAAAGCGGGACCAACCGCTTAGCGTGCTTTCCGAGGCACGGAGGAAACTCGGTATGTCATCGGTATGATCGTCACCCATCCACAGACCTCGGCAAGCGTAGCTTTACTTCGAAGTTCGACCGGTGCGACTATTATTATTTAGACAAGAACAAAAAAAAACCCAAATAACTTTGTAACGAAAAAGCAAACACATAAACGCATACGAATCTAATTTCGATCTTCCAGATGGGTTTTTGGCCGTGTACAGATTCGGCCACGTAGCAATTCCCGGTCGTAATTAATGCATTTCTCGATCCCAAGTGTCCCGGTGTCCTGCCTGTTCAGTATTCATGAGAGGGCCTACCGCCAGCACATTACACCCAGATCTTCTTGCAAGTAGTTTCGGATTAGGCTGCCCCACTCACGATTGCGTTTCACTTAGAATTAAGTAGTTTGAAGTCTTCGAGAGCAATTTGTAAGCGTTGCTTCGAGGAAGTTCTAGGTAAGTTTGAGTTGTGTCCTTTGGTTACATTACTTCGTATGGTTCATGTGTTTATTATACTACGTTTACTGTAAGTGTTGCAAATACCGTGTATTTTTTTTATTGTATCTCGACTATTCACACGTCTTCAACAAAATTGAGGCGGTCGTTACCAAACACATAATGTCAGATCCCTGACTTGAAGAGCCAAAAAAATCAAATAGAATTATATATTAACCGTCTGGGCGGCAACTTGTAGACTAAAATAATATATCACATAAGTGTAGGTAAATCATGTTACTAGTTGTTTCTAATAAAATTATATACCAGCACATACTATTTGCGAATCTAGATAACACGTGTATCGATCCTTCTTAGTCAAGGGTAAAACGTGACGCCATTGAAAGTTTCAGGACGAAATACCAGTTGAAACAATGTTCGATAAAATTAACTCACGGAAGTCAGTAATTCGTTTGACATTAGGCCAATTTAGTGTAGGAAGACCAGAGGCTCTAGGAGTCTAGGCAAAGTGACATTCAATCTGCCAATTATCCAGAAGTAAAAATTTATTTGAGATTTTACATGCCCTACCAAAATGCCTGTTCTTCTATCTCAAACATTTGGGTAATATGCATGTTTTTTTTTTTTTCTACTTATACAATTTATCTAAAATATACAAAAACTAGTTGACCCGCGCAACTTCGTCTGCTCTGTTCCTATTGGTAATGATATATAGCCTATAGCCTTCCTCGATAAATGGACTCTCTAACAATGAAATAATTTTCCAAATCGGACCAGTAGTTCCTGAGATTAGCGCGTTCAAGCAAACAAACAAACAAACTCTTCAGCTTTATATATTCGTAGATATAATACTAACAGTGAAATTAGAATCAAAATTGCTCGAAAAACAAACGAGATATAATTATTTTAAACAAATATATCTGTCCCTCTCGCGAAAACGCTCTTTTATATGGCAGCTGTATGCGTCATGGACTTTGACGTCAAAGTTCATATGGGACTTCTCTTTCTAATTGTAATCTTATACGCTTTATAACTCCATCGTTGATGATGGTATTTAAAAAATAGTTTCACGATTGTTTACTAGAGCTAATAAGTATTTCGTTTTGCAAATAAATACAATCGCATGTGTATTCCCTAAAATTGGACAATCTCTGATCGAGAATAAACTATCACTTTGTCGAGAACCCCATAATTCTTCAATGTAACACACAATGGTTTTATTTCTTCTATCTTCATTCTACCATTAAATTTGTACCCCATCACAGCATGTGTTTCTACGTTTTTGTGAAAGCGTTTCATGGCATTTCATTTGAATTTTTTTTCAAAGCCTAGGCACTGGATTGCGTTACTCAAGTTAATTACACTTTTTTTTTAAAATTTTCGCGTGTTGTGGAACTTGTTTTGGCGTGGCCAGTATTTTTACTTTTTACTTCGCAGCTTATACTTAATTCTGCTGAGAATTTTTAACAAGCTATGAAACTGAATGTGCGTCTGAATGTGAATTTTATTTTTATGATGGATTTTGGGAAGCTCTACATAATATTGAAGTCTTAAATGCCTGAGCATGGTATCGGTACTGTAGAACATCCTCCTTAGAATGTGCAACCTCATCAATGATATAAGCCTTAGAAGGTTAAAGAAGATTTAAATTAGGTTTGAATTCGAATAATGACATAAGAATGTGTTCTCTTTTTCTATGAAGATTCTGTAAGAAATATCTCCTGGCGACGCATAATAATATAATAATTAAAAAGTTCCATGAGTTTTTGATTATATAACTAGCTGCCGCTACACCCTGACTGCCGGTACCACAGTACCTAGACGGACTACGGATTATTTTTCGGCCGTCTCCTTTCCAATTCTTTTTCAGAATTGGGTATTTTTATGCAAATAGTGTTGGAAACACTACCCGCTCTGTTTAATCCCAGTCTTTATTACGAGGGGTCCCAATCAGCCCCCTAGATCCAATGCTGGATTACGTGATACCCGCGAAAGTCCTATTAATATTCATGAGCAGACGATCGACGATGAATAGTCGATGAGTGTTGGACGTGTCGATGTCGTGTCGATATGTCGATCCGCTTTCCATGTTGGACGTCACTAGTTTACGAAGATTAAAAATTTGAATTCCGAATTTAGTTTTCTTCGAAATTGCATTGTGTTCGGAGTTCAAAATTGTATCTTTCCTTCCCGACACACTTTACAAATGACTGTTACGGCCGTCCTTTTTAATGCAGACAAAACTGAAACAAGCAAAATCAACGTCCAAAAAACAGGTTTTCATTATGAGAGTTCCCTCTGAACCTCCGTTACATTAGTATGCAAATTTTTCATATCACCCCGCGACGAATGGCAGGGCCATCAATCTACAGCGTCCAGGTGTCGGCCCGTTGTCATGGTAACTATCTCCTTTGTTCCGCCGCTTTTAACGATGTAACTTGATTTTATTAGGGCCGTTCAAGTTTTTGTCCAAGTAACGAATGCGATTTATAACCCTTTTGCAGATGAACAATTGTGTCTAACTAGCTTTGGAAACGAGGCCCAATAAATGAATAAAGCTGTATTGAAGCGCGAACATAAATTATAATCATAACAGACTATTCTACATCGTCAAATAGATGAATGAAACATGTTGACGTTTGAATAAAAACTAACAACTTTAAATTCGACTTCGGATAACTCATAAAGAACGAGCGACATTTTTTTCAATGGACAGACGTCCAACGCGGACTGACAAGCTCTTCTCGAAAAAAGTGACAAATTCGCACATGTGCCAACCCGAGCCAGAAGCAGTTATTATAAAAAACCAAGTGTCCATTTGGCCGTCCGTCCACTAATACCCCTCGAACCCGCTGGAAATCCAGCCTCGAAATAGACATCCAGGTCAAACGGAGTCGTGCGAATTTTAAAACAAATTGACCTAGATTTAGTGTCTCATAAATATTAAATTTTTGCCCCGTTTACTCGATAAGCTTTTGTGCCAAAGTTATTCCAGTTCCATATGCAAAATGGGATCGGCACACGAGATTGTTTGTACCGAGAGGATTAATAGCGATTTATAGGAAACTACCTACATTGGCGTGATTTTACTAGATACTCGTATTAAACTGATTGGAAACGCCTGCATAACTACAAACGTTGTGTAATATTGTTTTCAATGCCTTGCTTTTATTACCTTCTCTAGTCTCTTTCTTTCTTTACCAGATGGTATTCGGTCTTTCTGCAGGTTTATCTGAAGTGAACAGGCTGATAGCCTTCATAGGTATTAGGTACGTACTGAGAACGAAAGAAATATAACTATAATCCTCGTCTAGCAGTTAGAGTTTTTGAAATTCAGTACCTCATTCACGATTACTGAAATATATTACGACTTATAGTAATCCTACCATAAAAGAACTCCTCCGAGTTTAGTACGATATTTATACAGTTGGCCACGAATACTACGAGCTAACAGACAAGCGTAGTAAATTTTAAATTCCATTGTGTTATGTCATAGTAAAGAGTACCGAATTTACCACAGGCGACCGTTGATGAAACGAAACTAAGCCATTAAGTCGTTTTAAAAATTAATAGTCCATTCGAAACTAAGCTTGCTGGTCGTTATTCACGGTTCGTTTCGGATACGCGTGGAAATCGCCTGTTTCACGTCGGGTGACAATTTTTTACGCTATTTTCAAATCAACTTTCTAACGCTTAACTGATTATTATTACATTTTCTACATCACGGTAGATCGGGTTAATAACACGTTCTTTAACATATTTTTATGGAGGTTCCGCTTGTATAAACGCGTTTTTATACGCAACAGTTTTGGTACGCAGCTCTGAAATAGGTGTGAACATAGAGGTCGTAAGGTCGTACGAAACTGGATAAAAACAGATACCAGTACCACAAGCCTTGCTTTTTGCGCCATTGATGTCAATGACAAGGCCCCTTAAAATCTAACAATGTCTACTGGAAAATCATGAACCTATTGGATATTCTCTCTGAGCGTTCATTGAATCTACCAATATTCGCTTTCAGACTATCCGGCCCTAATCTAAATTTGAATATTCGAGCACAATCTACGCGCGTCCGTATCTCTGAATCGCTTACACACAGCGATGCATCGCTTTAAATCATCACACTGTAAATGGCAGAAAACATTGCTCGGGGTTTGCGTTGTTCGAAAATTTCGCTGAAGGCACGTTTCAGCGGTGTTGCATTATGCCATGGTTCATTCGGCTACGGTCGCTTTAAAGCGGTTAAGGCTTGATTTACATTACCTATAGTTAACGGACCGATGAAATATTAATCACTTATGCATTTCCATTTTCAAGTAGCGCTTGCACAGAATAAATTTAAATTTTTGTAAAATAATAATGACGTCATTCAGGTTTGTGTTGCAGCCAGCAGGATTTGCATTTGTTACGATATCTCATTGCCCAATATAAGTTCAAGTGTTTTGCTTTTGGCAATTGCATTCAATGTGTTTTTATTTCCTTCTCTAATGACTTATTCATATCAAATTATTGTACCACCTAGGGTTTTTTATATATCAATGACCACCTATCAAATTCTTACGAGATCCCGTGTAACCAGTCAGTGCACATATCAGTGCCTTGTTTATAAAGCGGGCCACTCACACTGAGATGTTTACGCTACGAAACAATCGCGACCGCTGCGTGTTTGCGATTCCTGTAGTTACCTGGTTTCACGTTATCTGGTTGTTTACTAGTGACGGTCGACGTGAATACTTATGGAGAATGAAATTAAGATAGAATAATCTAGATTTTTTCTGATAAATTTAACAATAGATTCAAAGCAAAAATGCGACAAATTTCAATGTTGTCCATTCATTACTAAATTATTTTAATGGCATTTGGATTTACGATTTTTAATGGGCATTTAACAATTAATTCTTCTTGTCATATTACCTACGCCTTTACTAGTAAGACATGTTAATAAAGTCTAGACAGTTTCCTGCCTCAGTAAAAAGTCGATAAAGTGAAGGAAATTGGTTGATATGAAATCCAAATTTCCACCACGCCCTAGGTGTAGGTATGTGGAATTTTTTGCCGACGCCTTTTCATGCGGAGGGAAAATTCCGCCATTATGAATGCATCTTGTTAATAAAATGTAGGATGACTAATCATTTTTTCTCAGAAAGAACTTTTCTTTTCTGAAGAAAAAACTTAACAATTTTCTCGTGCGTTTATTAAATTCAGAAGTGTTACTTCCTAGTTCAATATTTGTATTACAATAATTTACCAAAATGATTGATGAAAGATTTTTAAGTAATGACGTCATTACTTAAACACAGTCTTCTGTGTTTAAGTAATAACGTCTAAAAATAAAATCAATATCATAGTATCCAGATACTGACCACACCCAATGGAGATATTTACCCGCTAGAGCCAATAAAAAGCCATAGAAATCCGTAATCTGGAATAGATCGGCGAACAAACGCCGGAGCTACATAGGTACATTATATAGCAGGGGTCCATAATGGAAATCAATAATCGATTCACCTCAGAAGCATGTTGAAAATCGTGACAAGACTGCGATGGCAATTTTTCATCGACAATCGCTTGGGATTTAATCGTGTGGAAAATGCAAGAACATCGAGCCGGATCACTATCCGTCCGCGACTCGATACCTCTACGTATCGATAAGGCGAGTCGTCGACTCGATTATTTTTGCGTCACAACGTTACCGCTTATTTCCGTTTAAATATGGTTGACGTAAGCGGATATTGACGTTTTTGTGATTCTGATTTCGAAACGGCTGATACCGGTTTTTAATTTAAAATAGTGCAATGCGAGTTAAGTTTTTGCTATTGCATGGCTAGTGATTAAGCTTATTTAGACAAATTATGTTGAAATATCTAATTACTTACGGGAAACTAGTGATTAAGGCCCCAATTACACATGGCTTACATTTGACAATCTGTCTTATTCAAACAGGTTTACAAAACTGCACGTGGTAAGTGTTTAATATACTCACTCTAGCCATTCTTCTACATATTTACTCGCATCACTATTTTCTCAAACTTAATTCAAAGGGTTTTAGTTAAAATAAACAAAGTTGAATGTTAATTTGCAAAAAACAATAAAAACATTTTAAGGAACTTAGAAAAGAAAACATATTTAGAAAAGTTATCTACAGTTGTTACTTAAAAGTCTACTATCGTTAAAGCAATCAACTAATGGAAAACAGTCACCCCATATTTTTTCTCGTTCCATTTGGAAACACTATATTATTACGTGATTTCATTTTAAATTAAATCTTATCGTAAGTTGAAAGAACTTCTTATTGCAATCCACAAAAGCTTGCCAGTTGCCATATGAAATGGGATTTTTCACATGCAGTATTTGGCGTTGGAAGTCACAAAATCAATTTGTAAACGAGCAAAAGTGTGCTTTAGTTGAAGGCAAATTGAGTTTATATTTTCTATGTTTCCTGATAGATACAACCTGGGGGTCTTTAAGTCAAGAGTGAATAGGTTACTTCTAGGCAAGCGTGCTCCATCTTCGACCACATCATCACATACCATCAGGTGAGATCAGGTGAGATAGTGGTCAAACGCGCAAAAAAAAAATAAAAAAAAATTTGGACATTAATAAAAACGTAGTGATTTGAATGAAATGCTGATAATTCGAATACATCCTAAAAGGGTAGCCAATCGATCGAGTGAAAAGATGTATTGGTAGACGTCGATTACTAATATAAATATTATATTAGGTGACATTTAAATACTAACCTACATTCAATTGAAACAACACCCAAATGTAGACATATCCCTTGAAAAAATATTTTCTTTTTGCTTGCCCAAAACAATTAAAAGAAAATAGAATTCAGGTAATTGCGTTTCTGGGGTGATTGGAAGTCAACAAAGCGCATACAAATCTTAATTGATTCAGAAAATATTTTTTTTAGTTTCTGATTTAACTTCAATGTAAAAAAGAAATATATGCAGTCAAGAGAGGTATTTTTAATAGCCGCTGCCCGCGGCTTCGCCCGCATGAAAGTCGGAAATTAACTCAAGGGAACATATTCCCAGCATAAAAAAAATGCATTATAGCACTTGTTATACCCGCGTGCTAAGTTTCAACCAAATCAGTTCAGTCATAAAGACGTGAAGAACTGCGGGTCTAAAAAGGCCACTTCAATATAATCAGCCAGTACATCAAGCTACCGGAAACTGTCAAATTTTCGCATTTCACCTTGAACCTAATACTTTAGCGATAAAGATGAAAATTAAATTTGCCAGATTGTTGTAAGATTCTACTAAAGTGGCCTTCTTAGACCCACTGAAGAGGTAACAACAAAATCACTTTTGCATCTAAAATATTAGTTAGTATTGTATTCTATGCAAAAGTAACAAAGCAACACAATTACACAACAAAATAATAATGTAACAATTTCGTGATTCACTGCCATATTAACATTATTACCGCGCAAAGGGAATATTTACTTAACTATTCTGAAAATGTAATACCTAATGATTTGCATAAACAGTGTATCAGCATTAATTAAAACATTTTGTTACGCAATAATTTATGTAACGTGAATGGGATGCTTTAGGAACTGTCTTTTGTAGCAAGAAGGTGAATTCTCGCGTTCAAATTCAAGTTGCAATATCATCTCAACGACATTCAATGTCAAAAAACCTTTTTAAATGTATGGAAATAAGAAGTCTTTTGACAATTTGCGACTGCGATGCGAATGTGAACGCTGCATAATAATATGAGAATTGTCCCTCAGATCTTTGTAAGCATAGATACAATGATTCTGATGAAACTAGCTTCATCATCATTATTCACAGCTCGACATTGACCACCGCTGGGCATAGCTGTAAGTTTTAGTTTGTGACCCAAGTTCTTCTACCAACCAGGTTCTAGTCACGATAGCAACAATGTCGTCTGCTCATTGCATACTTCATTGCTCAGTAAAAAAAGATTCTACAATTTCAACACCTTTTTAATTAGGGTTTTCTGAAATGTCGAGCACCAGGTGGCGGCACTGAGGCGTCAATCCCAAACACCTATCAAATCGCTTGTTTTCTGAGTTAACGTCGACGTCATGTTAATGTCAAAGTCACTTTCTCAATGAAGAGGACTTCTTGCCTGTGTTGCGCCAAGTGGTGGAATAAAATTTCCTGAAAACCCTCATTACATTACAGGTCTTCATTTCGTAAATAATAATCTTAATTAGCTTGATTATTTTCGTGTAAACGACTCAGTAGGCAATTAATTATTCAAGCAACAACAACAATAAATTAAAACAATGATAAAACAAAGGTTAAATAAATAAAACTTAAGTAGTTATTCTTGTATTTAACGTTTAGTGTTGTGCCATTGGCCTGTATACTCTCGAAATTCAATAACGAAAAGAATTTAAATGTCAGAAGGCAGATATGAAAATAAATTATTCCCTCTGTACAAAGCACACGAAATAATAGGAATTCTAATAAATTACCCATATTCCGTCGGCTGTAGTGACTTTATCATCAAGTCGGCGCCCGCCTCAAATCTAATTTCCTTTTAATATGTCGAGCTCCTTGCAAGCGCGTTAACTAAATCTGTTATCCCTGCGAGAATGAAGGCTGAATACTAATACGCGAAATACCGATCATTTTGGGTGCGTATCAGAATAGGGCCGAGTTAAACTTACATTCTCGTAATGGGCGCAGAATATCGACTTTATGAACAACTTGGTTATGGAAGGTGGGACTTACTAGTTCTCTACATCTTACGCTTATAGAATGGAGTCATTCGTTTCGGAAGAACGTTGACTTGTACCTGTAAAAGAAAAAGGCAGTGATTAAAAAACCATGGCCACGACTTCTGAACTGCAACGTAACAAAGGAATTTTTGTGACATTTTAAAACGAAGCCAATATCAAAAGAGGGCAAAGAATCACGAATTCTCTACCCTCCTTTTAAAACTTCTTAGTCAACATTATTTTATTTATGAGTGTTCGTTTGTTTTTGAAACCACTATTTCTTTCTTCTGGTGATTACAAATGGGAAAATTATACATATCATGTGATGTAAGAATAAGAACAAGCATTTCTTTGGGTTACACGCGTACGAGACTTCATGACTTGATTTTTGCCCTATTATACGTTAAGTCGTTGTATATTCAGTAAATTGTTTGAATTTAAACATGGAGGTTTGTAGGGGTCGCAATGATTTCATACATCAGAATTATTATCGTACGTCAAAGTGAAACTACCTATACTATACTTAGTACGAAAATCAGACGCTGACTACTGAGACTTCACTTTGTTGGCTTAAAAATGATCTAGAATTAGTCTATGACTGGATAAGAACTTCTATGAAATTTTTTTTTCGCATCTTTCACATGAAAATAAAAAAATAAATATGCTTCATAAACATTGAAATGTGTTTGGTTTGGAGCCTCCTTTTAGACAAACTATGCCTAGGAGACTCCGCTCTTCCATATCTTAGATAAATGTTACATCTATACTAACATATAAAGCAGAAGAGTTTGTTTGTTTGTTTACTTGAACGCGCTAATCTCAGGAACTCCTGGTCCGATTTGAAAAATTATTTCAGTGTTAGATAGCCCATTTATCGAGGAAGGCTATAGCTAAGACCAACAGGAGCGGAGAAGTACTGAAAATTGTGACGCAGACGAAGTTGCGTGGGTCAACTAGTAATAATACATTACAGCATGTTGCTACTATTTAATTAAAACATCTGATTATTATGTATAATGTGGTAAGAAGCGTGGGGTGCTTTCTTTAGCTGTGGTGTGTGTGTAAGATGTCGTGTGGTTTGATGTGATGTGCAGTGTGTGGTGTGGTGTGAGGTGGTGTGGTGTGTGGTGTGGTGTGATGTGATGTGTGGTGTGATGTGGTGTAAATTCAATTCGCCGGAAGGTTAAAGTACCAATTCAACTTCAATAAGCTAAAAATACATTACATAGCTTAGCTTTATAGTTAAATAAGTTCTATTTTGTACACCCAAACCAGAAACACAAAAAATCTCCGTCATAATAATTTTAGAAAGCAGCAAAACCCTCCTGACTCACCTACCTTACCCCGACAACCTTTTAAAACTTAATTGGTACACTGCACTGAGTTAATAATGAGAATACAAATTAGCCGAGTAAATGAAAGACGACTAACGAGTCACATCCGCGTCGTTTAATTACGCTTCACGAGGTGTGACGTCATATTATGTCCTTCCAGTGTACTATTAAGGACGAAACATTTCGTACTTTATCGGACGTGTGTCGTTAATGTTCGTGTCAATTCTATCATTATCGTCAACATTTAAACTGAAAGTCGTATACTGCCTAGCCCACGCATCGTCACATTGTCCGCGAATCTTGTCCCTCACTTTCAATTTTAACTAGGTTCAAAGAGGAAGGAGGTATTTTGCACAATTTCCGTGTCAGAAAAAGTCTTTGTCAGATTTTCCATCTGGAATTTTTCTGTAGTAGCCATCGGGTACGTAGTTGAATGCAAAAAGTCGCCCGAAATGATACTTAAACTTGTGTAACTGGCAAATTGTGAATTTTGTAGGCATAGGTTCCCTACACCTCCGAATGACCCTTCGGGAGTAAAAGGCCTCGTGTTGTTTTGTTCAAAAACTCGGCCAAGTGCGAGTCGAATTCGCACACGAAGGGTTCCGAACAATAAAACTTAATTTTTATTATTTATTGTTATAGCGGTAATAGAAAATACAATCTGTTTTACTGTTCTTAAGATACAGCCCAGTGACAGATGGACGGACAGAAGAGGCTTAGTAATAGGTTCCGTTGGTTACCATTTGGGTACGGAACCCTAAAAAAGAAATGTACTACCATATATTTTTTAGGGTTCTACAAAATCCTCCGTTACTTGATTAATGTACCTTCGATCATCATAGTGTCCGGTTCTCTGCTGGCAATACAATGTCCTCTTAATTTTAACCTCACTTGTACTTTGCGTTCATTGACTTATCAATCATTCAAATCCATTCACGGATCAATAACCGCCTGACCCTTGCCACTTCGAAGCCAGGTTCTTGCCCTATTCTGTCACCTATGTTCATAAGCTTAAAGACTAAGTTCTCTTTCAAGTAATCCTTGAAAAAAAAACGCAACGTTTGCTAGTAGAAAAACTATAGGTATTAACACGATCAATGAGCAAAAAATCGCCGTGTAATAGTAATGTAACGGCTAGAGACGCCATTACTGATAATATTCGCGCCAGCGCAACTGCGTTGTCGGCTGTCATGGACCTTTAAAAAAATTCTAAGTCAAAATCAAATATCTATTCTGCCTATGCAAAATAACCTACCTATTTGGCTGTATGCGGAGTGGTGCTGGTGAGCGTTTTGCAATTTATAATAAACAGAGACAGCACTAATTTCGCGTGACGTTAGTCGCAAGTCACGCCGTAGTGAATTTACGCCATCCAGTACAAACGACGTTTTGCGTGATAAAGACAAGTGACATACTGTCAGTGGTAGCGTCAAAAATGTGTTGGGATTTGACATACGCTGTCGAAATATCACGTGATCAATACCTCACATTTCGGCTTTTCGACAATCGCCATCTATATCTATACTAATACATAAAGTTGAAGAGTTTGTTTGTTTGTTTACTTGAACGCGCTAATCTCAAGAACTACTTACTGGTCCGATTTCAAAAATTACTTCAGTGTTGGATAGCCCATTTATTGAGGGTGACTATAGGCTATATATCATCACGCTAAGACCAATAGCAGCGGAGCAGTAATGAAAATTGTGACGCAGACGAAGTTGCGCGGGTCAACTAGTTGCTAAATAGAATTACACTTTGTCTAGAATTCTAGAGCCTCCGGATAGTATAATAACTTTAAAAGCGTTTAAGTTCTCTATTTTTCCAACGGTTTTTTACGAATCGTAAGTACCTACTATTTAAGTAGCATCTTTCAAAGAAGTATTTTTGATTGTAGGCACCTATTGCTACTGGCCGCCGACTTCTACCACTACGACGTTCTATGTGTAATCTGCGACACTTGGATGGGTAACAGACAAGCTTGGTTTGTTTTAACGACACATCCATAAGGCGTTTCTACCAGAGATGTGCGAGAATCGCTTCATTTACCTAGCTTCCCCCAGCGCAGGCGATTATATTGGTTCTTTGGAAACAGCCTTAACCGAGGTCGCCGAGACGTCTCGTTGCTCTGTTATGTGACACCCCGTTCAAAGTCAAGTACTAACTTACAATTAAACGTCAGGTTAAAAGATCAACGTACAAATTACGACACAATAGTACCTACTGTAAGCTCATTAACACTGTATTATCTTTACTTGTCATGTAAGCAAGGGCGGGTGCAGGGTCGCGGAAGTAAACCTGATGGTACGGTCAACTGCAGGAACGAGTGAGGGTTTTTATTTTAACAGGTGTTTTCATTCTTAGGAATAAGGATGGTTTTTGTAAATCAAGTGGTTGTTGTACTTTGATGTGATGTTGATCGTATCAGCAATACTAAAGTTCAATATTTATGAGTAATGTGGTTACAAGTATGTGTATTTAATTTATTTATTTAAACTTCAGGTACAATAGTGAAACATAGGCAGATTTAATGCAATAAGGCATTCTCAACCAAAGAATTTTAAGTATAGAATAGAATACTCTTCATTATGTACACCATAACAAACAAAATTGATGGTGATTGTTATTTTGTTAATTATTAGGGAAATACTGTAAAATATGCGAAAGTTTGCTTGCCTGTCGCAATAGACAGCAGAGCACACCAAAGGAGTGGAACTCTCTACCTGCGTCTGTGTTTCCGAACACATTCAAACCTAATCTCTTCAAAGTTAACGAGTGCACAGGCTTCTTCTGGGCAAGCTCACTCCATCGGCGACTTTGTCTCTGTCACCTATGACCTAGAGTCAAGAGCAAACCCAACTTAAATAAAAAAAAAACCGGTCAAGAGCGAGTCGGAATCGCCGTATAAATATGTAGGTACGTATTATAAACTTGCCCGCGACTTCGTACGCGCATATTCGGTTTTTTCCCGCTTCTGTCAAAATTTCTGGAAATCCTCTCTTAGTGCTCTAAAAAAGGATTTACATGCGAAATTTCAGCTTCTTAGGACGTATTTTATAGAATAAAATCGATTTATTGTGTAAGAATAATCGATTTTTTAAATAGATATTTAGTAGGTATTGAATAAGGAGACTGATTAAATGAGGAGCTCGTAGCTAAGAAATAACAGTAACACGGGTCGATCGACCCGTATGTATGTTAAAATGGTCACCCATCCTCAGACCGACCTCGGCAAGTGTTACTTAACCTTGAACATCGACCCCTATGACTGGCTAGCTTTGTATATCTAACCATTGCAATTAGCCAATGGCCGTTTTATGTAAGTAAAAATATATGTACATATATTAAAAATATAAAGCTGAAGAGTTTATTTGTTTGTTGACTTGAACGCGCTAATCTCAGGAACTACTGGTCCGATTTGAAAAATTCTTTCAGTGTTAGATAGCCCATTTATCGAGGAAGGCTATATTCTATATATTATCAGACCAATAGGAGCGGAACAGTAATGAAAATTGTCACGCAGACGAAGTTGCGTGGGTCAACAAGATGTATAAAAAAACTGAAACATAACCTCGTGCCCATCCGACACAGTTCACGGCTGTTAAACAACAAAAAGTATTTTAAAACTATCTTTTTGCCGCAACTAAATCCAGAAAAACTTGTTTGGAAAAGAACTCGTCTTAAACAGGTAGGCCTAGTCCTTGGCTCTTTGGTCCAGAAAATAGCTATATTTCTAGATAATTGCCGGCTATTTCATCTTATGTAAATTAAGACTTGTAGTGCACATTTTGGATTACCTTTGGCAATGGGTAAAGTTTTTAAGGTTTATGTTTATCCAAGTATGAAATGAATAATATATATTCGCCGTAATACTGACAACAATACTGGTTGAAATGAAACATTCATAATTTTTCAGGTTTTTGATAAAAAGAAGTTGTACTATTTGAACCGTCACTCGTCCTTTGTAAGGAAAATCAGCGTCAGACAACATTAGTCAGTCTGACATATTGCTGAAATGGACCTTTTTAGTGCAGCCGTGAGGCACACACTAGTTTTTTGGCTTACATTTTTTATTTTCTGTTTCTTCTATTCTAAAAACATTTTCCAGTTTTAATCGCTTTTAATAATTTCATAAAAACACAATAAATTTTTATTTGCTAAGTTTTGTGATTCATCATTTAATATGGAAAATTAAACATCAAGTGTTGTTAACTCATAAACCGAGCAAAATACCCGCGTTCCATTTTAACTGGCAACACTTTCACAGCCAACAATAGTGAGATACTATCGTAGTGTGGCAACACTGTATCATCAATGGTCGTGTGACTAAACAGTCGTTACGTAATCGTCGGTTAATTTAACCGCAGTTTATGAAACACAAGTGGACTCATTATGACGGCGGTTTGAAAGTTAATTGACTTGAGCTTCTTCGAATAGTTTGGGCGATAATTCGACCACAAGTTGAGACAGCTAAGCATTGTTTGGGTCATTAATTAATTTATAACACAGCAACTTATAATGGCTCCCGCGGACCGGCGCGACTCTTCAAGCTAACTACGATGGCTACACATCTTCTCAGCTAAAACACCAGGAAGTGGAAACGGGCGTGCGTTTTGCGGGCGTTTAATAAAAAGTGCTGGTACTCATCCTAATTTGAATAAATGATGATGTCACATCAAACTCAAAAAACATTTATTCAAATTATTCAAACATTTTCAGTTAAACAGAAATTAAAAAAATCACAACAACCCTAGAGCTAAGTATTTATGTAAAAGGGGTTGTCGCATTGTCACATCGCACCTATGTACGAGAGACCTAAGAAGCATTGACAGAAGGCTGGAAACAGTCTTCATGAACACAAAGTGCGTTCAACAACCGTTCGATTATTGTTGTACGTGCAAAGATAAAATCAATTTAGCACCTCCTTAAAGTTACCAATTTAAAAATAAATATAACAAGCAAGTTATCCGGTGTAGGTACAAGATCTCCGATATTATCTGCCGGATGCAATGAAAGCGTTGAGCAATACAAACAGTATAATAAAAAGGAGAGGAAATTGTTCAACAGTATAACTACGTGTATGTATACATATTGGTACACCAGCTTTTGCCCGCGACTTCGTGCGCGCATATCCCGTTTATTCCGATTCCAATAGGAATTCCGGGAAATCCGCTCTTAATGCTCCCCTACACTCCTCAAGGAACATATTACCACATTTCAAATTTCAGCTTTATACGACCAGTAGATTCGGCTGACTGTGCGTTGCCGTTGTCTGTCAGTCACTCACTCAGTACCTAACGGAAGATTTTTTATATATTAGGATAATATAAATATCTACAATTTAATCGACTAAAACTAGACAATAATCTTAGTCGAGTATTGTATTAGTACTTTACTTGTAAATACTTACGGTAAATAGGTCACTTACAAGAAGTTTTTATTGCAAGCACTAAAAATGCAGTTTGATAAGAAATGGTTTTATTGCGGTGTACAACAAAAGTATGCTGCTAAGTAATGAAGCAGTATTCCGCTATTTTGTATTTCAAAAGAACAAAATATGAAATTGCATGAAAGAATCAAAAAGAAAACCAGCAAAGGATAAAGTATAACCCAGAGACTACGTTGCCGCGTTGTAGAGGTTAGACAGGGCGTAGCTCTATGGTAAATAGGTTGCAACTGCATCTGGTTATGGAATATACAAGGCAGATGATGATCATTAATAAGTTTTAGAGATCTTCAGCTTCAACCCCCAATTAATTAGACTATGGTGGGTGTCCATAGTTATAATTATGAACTATTTTTATCCTATGATGTCTCAATCTCAATGCAAGCTAAATATCTTCCCATAGAGTTCTGCCCAAGTTTAAAAACGCAGTGGTAAGTTATTGAAACTATACAGCACTATTGAATTGATAAACTCCGGTAAAGGTCTCCGGTTCAAAAACTAAGCCAAAATCACATGTCGTCTACTTTCAGTTTCTTTAACTAATTTGCGAGTGCGCGCGGTTATGAAATATAAAAGAATAGATACATCGACCCAATGACCTGGGCGCGAGACTTTTCAGACAAAGAGTTCGCAGCCGCCGCGATGCGAGTTCGCTTTCAATGTGGCCAATTGAATGAAAATCCTTTGTTTTGTAACCGTACTGATGGCATCACAACGTGGGAGGCAGCAGTAATTAGGTTTATAAGTAGAGTCTTTTACGTTTTACCATATTCTGATAAATCTAGCGATGGTTTTAGTGTTTTGTTTTGTACTCAGCAATGCTTTGCCTAAGGTGCGGTTACACGGGTATTGAAAATTGGTCAATTATAAAGCAACACTGGTCGATTGTGACGTCACAAAATAACAAGCAATTTACAGCAATGGCAGTCGGCAGCGAGCGTTAGTTTGGGGAAATATTTTGCAACAATAATATTGAGCGATATGGAGAAACTTCAAGAAACTAGGCAATACTTTCCATACACGACTAGGTAAAGAACAATGGGCTGCAGAATCTGTTCGAAAGAGGTACCGTAGCCTTGGAACGCAAAGGGCGCGCAACGGAGGAACACGGATGGGTTTTAGTTAGTAAGAGTCTGACACTCCCTCCTGCTTCACACCCAGAGCGGGAGGAGTCATTTGATAATTTCCCATCATTAAAAAAAAAGGTAAAGAACAATGAATATATTATGGAGCAATTAAAACAATATTGCCGAAAAATTGTCGCATTTGATTGAAGTGCTGCAGATTGCTCCAGATTGATTCACATTTGTTGCCGAGCAAACATTTCTGCATAAATTACCCGTGTAGGCGCACCTTTACTCACTGAAGAACTTTACGTTTTCATTTTACCTTTTTTGCTTTATTGCAGCCCGCTTTTAGAAATAACCGTATCTTGAGGCTCGCTGAGAGTTATTCCCCGCCATTTATGTTTACTCCTATGTTTGGCAGCCGTAATAAGTTTAATCTACGAGCCCACCATTCATCAAAGTCATAGTACCATTTGGTGAGCAATATTTATCTCGTCACCCTTCATTTCCCATTCCCTGCGCTCCGCGTTGGTATCAATTAATGCACCCAATCTAGGGCACACCAAAAATACCATGATTACATGTCAACACGTGTGATCGTCTATTCAAATGCACTTATTACTATGCATGCAGCATCCATTGGGGATACCACCGGCATCGCAATGACAGGCAGCTGTCCATTGTTATCACGCAAATGTAAGCTTTATTGATGTGGAATATGAGTTGATATGGCATGGGAGTTGTAATGTCGTTCAAAACCGATTTAAACAACACTTGAAACAGATCATGTCAGCTACAAGACGTGGGCGGTACTCGAAGACACTTCTATGAGAAAGTTTCGAAACTATACAATGCCTCATCATATACAAGTAGACATACATATTCTATTAACCCAAAACAGAAACACTCATCATAAGGCTGCGTTTCCATCGAAGATGTGCGAGGATGAGGTAAATGAAGCGATTCTATTGGTTATTAACAAACACATCCCTCGCTAAGGCTACGCATCCTCGCACATCTATGGTGAAAATGAAAACTAGAACAAAATGATGTAGATAGAAACGTCTTTCTGACCGACCGACACCTTGTGGCACTTGTCACACCGCCGGCGATCAGCGAGTAGCGAGTAAAGCTTCGAACTCGAAACAGTTGGCGATCAGCGAGCAGCGAGTGAAAAGTTTGGATAGTTTTGACGCTCGGCTTTCAGCGAGTGCTTTCGCGCCGACCCGCACTATAGGTAGAAACTACCGCTGTTTGTGAGTTCTGACCGTCAAGCGAGCTTCGCCGAGCGAGTGTCGATGAGCGAGTACAATCTTTGATAGCTCTTGTCGCTGCGATCAACTAGAGGTAACGGCCGCTCGCCGGCAGTGTGAACAACCAACTATAGACTATGAATGTATGTGTCTCTTTACTCACACGAGATCTATAATTGTCTTTTGTCGCTTTCCTCCCCTGCAGTAAGACAAGTGCCTGATAGTTCAATAGTGCCTGTAATTGGTTTTATCAAAACAAAAGTTGTATGTTTACCTTTGATGAATGTCCAAAATGAAACAACGATCAAAATGTATTCAGTCAATGCAGTGAAACAATGAACGTAACAGAAACTACGTGACAGAAACATTTGCATCAAGTAACACGATAGGTACAAAGATCGTAATATAATAATGGCTTATTTATCAAGTTTGTTTTGTAAACAAACGATGCAAAATACCTACTCAATTAATTTCAACAACAGACAGTCTAACTGGACGATTCACGTTGTAGCAGCATTTCTTCAGTAACTCATTGTAGTCAGAACGCGTTAATAGGTCGGCCGGCATAGCAATATCTGAGGGGCAATTCTCATATTTTTAGACTGGAATTCAGAATTCCGTGGGACTAGCGTAGACGTTCGATTTTCCGTTTTACCTAGGTTTTTTTTTTTTTTCATTCTGAAAATGTTTGTGTGCGCTTCGCTGAACCTTTTGTTTGCGAGTAAAGCAAGCATTCAAGCCTCCGAATCTGAATTTCTTATCAGAAAACCTAATCAGGGACTATGCGTATGCGGTTTGCCTTAAGAAGCGCTCGCATTCGCTCGCAGTCTTTTCAAAGTGTTTCTTTTTTGACATGTCTTTCAGTGCTGAGATGATATTTCGACTTGAATTCGAACGCTTTAAAAGTACAAGTCCTCCTGAGGTTTTAGATAAGTAACCTTCCGTCATTGTGGTTGCGTGGCGAAAGCAATTATCAAAACGTCAAAAATATATGGGATTGACAAACGATGTCTCATGATCAATCTTTATATTTTGCAAAATGCCAAAATATAAGGGATTGATCAACCGCATTCGCCGATAAATGTGCATTTTTGTCTAGAGCCTCTGTTCCCTCAATCTTCATCATCATATCAGCCAACAGACGTCCACTGGACATAGTCAAGCCAAGCGTCGCCACAACGACCGATCCTGCGCGTCTTGCATCCATCGGCTGCCCGTTCCCTCAATAATATATAACAAATTCGCTATCTGCCTCATTCTGTTTCTTCGCTTCATCATCTGCCTAGCCTTTTCCTAGCTATATTGGGGTCGGCTTCCAGTCAAACCGGATTCAGCTGAATACCAGTATTTTACGTTGAGCGGCTGCCTACCAGACCGCCACAACCCATTATCTGGGAGACACGGTACTTCTACTACTCCTAAACCACACAAAAGATTTTCTCAAATAGAGAGAGTGAGAAACGTGAAAGTTTTATGTAAGTAAATAATTATCGGCACCCATGCAAGGTGGACCGATGACCTGGTGAAGGTCGCAGGTAGCCGATGGATGCGAGACGCGCAGGATCGGTCGTTGTGGCACCGCTTGGGGGAGGCCTATGTCCAGCAGTGAACGTCTTTCAGTGCCAGGTCACTAGTCAAATCTTATACTAATATATAAAGCTGAAGAGTTTGTTTGCTTGAACGCGCTAATCTCAGGAACTACTGGTCCGATTTGAAAAAAAAATTCAGTGTTGGATAGCCCATTTATCGAGGAAGGCTGTAGGCTAACACCACGCTAAGGCCAATAGGAGCGGAGCACTAGCGAAAATTATGACGCAGACGAAGTTGCGCGGGTCAACTAGTATATAATATATTGATTTCAGCAGTACTTTAGCTTATTAAGGGATGGAGAGTTTTATGGTCAGTTTATTACAGCCAATTGACCAGCTCGCTGACGTCACAGTCACTTGTCCTCGGCCTAGGGAGTCACTTTACATGCTCGCTGTCGAGAATGAGGCATATTATGTTAACCGAGATCAATTGACCTGATTATTTCATTGCTTATTAGAATTGCATCTGCGTTTCTAGGAATGAGATAATTAACCCTGTTTAAATAAGGTACTATACAAAATGTTTATAGTAAGTAATTATTTTGTATTCCGTTATTGAAAAAAATATTAGTTCTCAGTAGTATTAGCAATTGTAAAATCATGTCATCATGGAAGTGGTTTAGCCGTTTAAAAACAGGCTCTGAATATAGGAAAACTGAAAAACATCTTTAGTCAAACATTTTCAATGTGGATTAATGTTTTATAGAAATTTAGGGTGTTAACATCGCCCATTTTTACAAAAACGGTAAAATATCTCATCTGTCTAGCCTTTTCCCAACTACATTCAGTCAAAAAAGTATCGGGAATGGATGATTTGTTTATGGTTCCAAATTCAAATTTTTGTTTTTTTGTAGTTGTTAGATTGGCACAACTGTTTTGCATTTTGGCGCGGAGTTTGAGTTGCATCTGTTATTTATATTAAATACAGTGCTGGTTTTAGTAATATCATATATAGTGTGTATTGCGAATTTCATAATGGACAAAAATATCGAACAAAGAGTTTGTCTTAAATTTTGCATCGCCAATGGAATTTCGTGTTCGGAGTCACTGAAAATGTTACAGAAGGCTTACGGTGAATAGACTTTATCAAAAACTCGTGCTTATGAGTGGTTCCAAGCGTTCAACAGCGGTCGAGATGTGATGGAAGATTTGCCTCGCTCTGGTAGGCCGTCAACGTCTGCAACTGAAGTTAATATTGCAAAAGTGAAGGAAATAGTGACTGAAAATCCCCATTTAACTCTGAAAGAGATAGCCGCCGAACTTTCTGTATCTCACGAGTCGATCCGTACCATTTTAACTAATCATTTGGGTATGAAACATGTTGCTGCTCGGCTAGTCCCAAAAGATCTGAATTTTCTCCAAAAACTCAATCGCATGAAAGTCGCTGAGGACATGCTAGAACGAGTCAGTTCGGACCCAACATTCATGAAACGCATTGTTACTGGTGACGAGACGTGGGTTTACGAGTTTGACATGCAAACTAGTCAACAAGCTTCGGAGTGGCGCCTTCCAACTGAACCGAAACCGAAAAAACCACGCCAAAGTCGATCAAAAGTCAAAGTCATGTTGACTGTTTTCTTTGACTATCGCGGTGTTGTGCACTCTGAATTCTTACCGGAAGGTCTAACGGTAAATAAAGAATATTATTTGAGCGTTATGCGGCGTTTAAGAGAGCAAATTCGACGAAAAAGGCCAGATTTGTGGAAAGAAAATTCTTGGATTTTGCACCACGACAATGCGCCTTCGCACAAGGCTATCATTGTGAACGAATTTTTAACCAAACACTCAACAAATACCATCCAGCAACCACCATATTCACCAGATATGGCTCCTGCTGACTTTTTTCTTTTTCCTAAACTCAAATTACCACTTTGTGGCACCCGTTTTCAATCGATAGAAGACTTAGAGGAGAATTCGCGGCGAGAACTGAACTCAATTCCGGAAGCAGCGTTTAAAAAATGTTTTGATGAATGGATTATTCGTTGGCGCAAGTGTATCGTTTCTAAAGGAGCATACTTTGAAGGTGATAAAATAAATTTGGATGAATAACAGACATTTTGTGTATTATTGATCTTTTCCCGGTACTTTCTTGACAGAGTAGTATATTGGGGTTGGCTTCCAGTCAAACCGGATTCAGCTGACTACAGTGTTTTATATGGAGCGGCTGCCTACCAGACCTCCACAACCCATTAACTGGGTAACACGGTACTTCTTGGCAAGACTGGAGTCAGATTTACTGCCTTCTGACAATCCGTAACGACTGAAAGAACTACAAATGACAGCCGCGACCAACGGCTTAACGTGCTTTCCGAGGCACGGAGGAAACTCGGCATGTTAAGTTGGTCACCCATCCACAGACCAACCTTGGCAAGCGTTGCTGAACCTTAAAGATCGACCCGTGCGGCTGTTATTATTTAGCCACGAGCTCCTCAAAAAAACCGGTAACCATCTGTTGCTGCTTAATAAGCTTTTCTCACGTCCTTTCTCGTTTTTGACCAAAACTTAGCTAATGCCACTTTTCAACAGATCTAGATCTAAAGCAATGTTATCTTAAAGTCTAAACAATTCATACTACCATCTAGATGAATATCTCCCCACGTTTTGTACAGCAAAGTTCTACAAAATAGCCTCTCGGTTCTATAATTCCCAAGGTTGATTGCAACAACCGGTGGTCTATAAGATTTCGCGTTCATAATCTTACGGAACGATCCAAGGGTATTTAACGAGTTCAGTTTTATGCTCCATGTACAGAGAATATTGGTGAATAGGTACTATTGTCGTATCAATACACACATTAAATACTATTTTTATCATGAGTCTTACAATTAAAATGCTCCTTTAATATTTTTGTTCTTTTTTTTTATATTTCCTTATTCGATCTATTCCTGTAGATTTATTTAATGGTAATCACCTTGTATTTGTAATGAGTTTGCTCTTGACTCTAGTCTATGTCAGAGATGACAGAGACAAAGTCTACGATGGAGCGAGCCTACCCAGAAGAAGCCTGTTCACTTTAACTTTGAAGAGATTAGGGTTGTAAGCTTTTGGAAACACAGACGCAGGCAGAGAGCACCTAACCAGATATCAATTATTTGGACTAGCTGGTAACCTTGGCTTTGCTTACATTAAGCCGTTAACCATCTCCAGTGTCCCACCTCTGTACTAAAATTAATAAAAATCTGTTCGGCAATTTAAGCGTGGCAACGTAACAAACAAACAAACTCACGGATAGTTAGATTACGGTTCATAGTTCATACTACACGTGCTGAAAGTGCAGTGTTTAGACCTAACGTAACGGTGGCATAGTAGGTACAAATCAGCAAAACAGTTCATTAGCCGACTCCAGCGCGATAAGGAGTTTATACTAAGCCCCAGATAATCATAACAACATGGTCGGCGAAGCATCCACGTAACCAAAAACAAACTTATCGATTCTAACACAGTCAGCAGCGATCCGTCATGTATTGGCACCAGGGATATTAAGGACTTCCGTAACCATAAATATCTGATATCCGAAATAAAAATCTATCCGTAACCGTAACTGAATCCGATATAGATCCGATAGCTATGTACAATTTATGTAAAACTTTAGGATAATTGCGTATAAGGGCGGAGTCTAAATAAGAACGTTTTAACAGGTTTTTCTGCCCACACACTAGCCGCGCGCGATCCTAGCATGTTTGTTTTTTTTTTTCATTTCTCTTAATCCCTTAAAGAGAATTCTAATATCCGTAACCGAAACAAACGGATAATCCGAAATAATTTCATATCCGAAACCGGTATAATATTATTTCTACATCCGAATCCGTATCCAGATCCGAAATTTCCTATCCATAACATCCCTGATTGACACTAACCTCTATGATAAATCGTTTCTGGGAAAGCGATAAAACCCCGCCAATATGGCGACCAGCTGTCTGCTCCGTCTGTTTATTTAGATAATAACATTATCTATTTACCTAAAATATAGGAAATTTTGGTTCCTTGTGTGCTAAAAAGGTTCCTGTGTCGGTGAACTTTTGTACGTTTAAACTTTCCTTGGATCTTTCTTATCGAATTCTAGAAAAATACCACAAGGTAATCGCTGGAAATTGTTATGTTACCCATTTTCACCAATTCAAACTGATCGCGATCAGTAAATCTGCAATGCGTTCAAGAGCTGTCAGTGTCAGTATACCACAGAAATTAATAACGACACTGACAGCCCGTAAACGTGGTTTGTGATCGCGATCAGTACATCTGCACTGCGTTTAAGAGCTGTCAGTGTCAGTATACCACAGAAAATAACGACACTGACAGCCCTTAAACGTGGTTTGTGAACGCGATCAGTACATCTGCACTGCGTTCAAGAGCTGTCAGTGTCAGTATACCACAAAAAATAACGATACTGACAGCCCGTAAACGTAGTTTGTGAACGCGATCAGTACATCTGCACTGCGTTCAAGAGCTGTCAGTGTCAGTATACCACAGAAAATAACGACACGGACAGCCCGTAAATGTGGTTTGTGAACGCGATCAGTACATCTGCACTGCGTTCAAGAGCTGTCAGTGTCAGTATACCACAGAAAATAACGACACGGACAGCCCGTAAATGTGGTTTGTGAACGCGATCAGTACATCTGCACTGCGTTCAAGAGCTGTCAGTGTCAATATTCCACAGAAAATAACGACACTGACAGCCCGTAAACGTGGTTTGTTATCGCGATCAGTTTCGCTGGTGAAATTCGCCCTAATTGTTTGCTGACCCACGGATAAAGAATGACCGAGTTCATCATCATAACACTAGATTGGACTATCCTCATCTCATCCTAACCAATAATACGAAAGTTAGTCTGTTTGTTTGTTAAGCTTTCATGTCTAAATGGCAGAACCGATTTTGATGAATTTTAGTACAGTTTGCAATTAAATAAAACTTGACCGCGAGCGAACTTGCCGGCAAAATCTGGTACTCGTATAACAGACTTTTTTGTACCTTTTGGGCTGCATAATCCCTACATAGTATAAAATAAAGTCGCTTCCGCTGTCTGCCTGTCCCTATGTATGCTTAGATCTTTATCACAACGGATTTTGATGCGTTTTTTTAATAGATAGAGTGATTCTCGAGGAAGGTTTTAGTATATAATTTGCACCCTGCGAAGCCAGGGCGAGTCGCTAGTCTTCTACTATATAAAAATAAGTCGGGTTTTCCTTCCTGACGCTATAACTCCAGAACGCACGAACCGATTTCCACGGTTTTGCATTCGATGGAAAGGTCTCGGGCTCCGTGAGGTTTATAGCAAAGAAAATTCAGGAGTAGGGTAGGTAGCCAGTTGACGGGAGCGAACGCGTGGGTCAGCTAGTAAATAATATAAACAAGTTTTGTAATATTTTATTCAATCTCCATACTTACAACGTCTTGCTGAAAGCGCTGAACAAAAATATAGGCGTCAAAAATATAGTACCACCCCCGAATCACTAACGAATGTAACGTGTCATTTCCAATAATGAACAACACATGTCGCCTGCCATAACTTAACGCGAGGGTAGAAATAACGAGGAAAAAACAAGTTAATGGCCTCATATTTGAACAGGATAATGTTAAAGCACAAAGTAATGAAGTGCGTGCAGAAGGTTAAATAGTACAACTTGGATTTCATATAAAATTACAGGAAGAAGTCATTTAAGAATTTGGAGAAAGAGTAACATCAGGCTGTCTCTTTCAATTCCAGGTTGCCTGGAAGAGATCGCGGAGCGCGATAAGGCCGCCGATTGTATATTGTTTTAGTTTAAGGTATCTATTCTTTGTTTTTTTCTTTTTAGGTGTACAATAAAGCATAAATAAATAATGATAACCGCTCTAAAAAAAAGCAGGGATCAGTGGTAATGTTGTTCATACCAAAACGACAAATCTTGACTGCATCATCTATACAAAATTATAAAGCTGAAGAGTTTGTTTGTTTGCTTGAACGCGCTAATCTCAGGAACTGCTGGTCCGGTTTGAAAAATTTTCAGTTTTAGATAGCCCATTTATCGATTAAGGCTATAGGCTATAATATAATCACGCTAAGACCAATAGGAACGGATCAGACGAAGTTACGCGGGTCAACTAGTGAAAAGTATAAGGTTTCAAATCCAACCAAACCGATTCCACTACCAACAGATATAATCGTCACATCAAGAGTGTTATGAGAATAAAAGTATTAAGGTGGCTATAAACACTAAGGCTTAGCGTGTAACCAGCGTATAGGTAAGTTATAAAATTGTACGGTTTTCCTTTCATGAAATTCGCTTATGCCTGTTGGTCATGCCTTCATGGGTAAAATCACGCCAGCCAGGCGTGTATGACCAGCTTTAGATCACTACGTCACCGACCTTTGTCATCACGGTAGGTAGCAAAGGACTACAGATTGTGGAAGAATCCATTGTCATACACACACTGCGAGACTGTGGATACTGCGAGTATGCGACACAAAGTGTGCCACCAGAGGGCTTAGTGCAAGTTTTATAACGCACTCGATTGCGTTAACGTAAACGTTCGCTTATGTCAAATTGTATAGAACAGAAAAGGTTGTCCGTTATTGTCACCAGACGGCGCTTATTCAGTTTCAATACAAATTGACGTTTACGCTAACGCGATCGTGAGCGTTAAAAAACTCGCACTAAGGCCACAGATCCCAGTCGATGGACGTTGAACTTCGACATCGGCACAAAATGACAAACTCATACATCATAATATGTCACCCACCAAATTATCTACGAGCGAGGTCTGGTTGCAAAAGCAGACAGGACTGCTTGTGAAAAGTGAACCTTCTGTATTTTACAATACGATTGTTTTAAGAAAGTGTTTAAGCGTGACTTTCAATTAGTGTTCCGCGCTAATGTAAATATTATCTTCAAATAACGCGTTAAGAGCTCGTTTAGATTACAATCGTAATGATCCAGAATCTTTGAACGCTGAAAAGCATTTTTAATTAAGCTTTATTATTGTACCGAGTGTTGTTAATGTGTGTACTTTTATACTCGTTGTTCTAAAGGTATAGATGAAAGCAATACGATAATTTAATAACGATTCCGTCATTCAGTCGGAGGACCTGAGGAAAAAGCTATGGTAATATTTTATAATAGACAAAAATGGTGGTAGTGTTCAACATTATAACAGCCGGAAGACTTCCACTGCTGGACATAAGCCTCTCCCAGAAAGGGGGGAATAGCGAAAATAATAATAGCGGTAATAGTACTAACTAAAGTGTAAGTGATTACCAAATTAGCGTTTGTTTTGACAAAGCCATGTCGTGTACTTTAATAACCCGTTAATCACTTAGAAAATGAAAAATTAAGTAAAAAAAGCACGTATTATAACCTCAACAAGAACGAGCATAATAATTTAAGTAACAAAGACTTCATTACATATTTGTAGAACTAAGATAACTTGGTTTAACTTTTCTGTAGAATAAAGCAAAAGCTTACTTAATATTCTGGAAACTAAAATATAAAAGGGTGTACATAATTTAACGTTCAAGTCACGCCTTACTCGCCCGTAGAATAAGTTTTTACTGTTTTAATAACAAAATTACATATTCTCGACTTGTTCATTACTGAATTAAATTATGTTGAGGTTGAGGCTAAAATTCCGAAAGACTAGTGGTTATATAAATTATGAATCTCCATGAACCATATTATTTTTCGGAGTCACTACACAATACGATTTCTTTATTAGATTATACATAAAATTTACAGATCGTGGTAATCTTAAGGCGCGGTGAATAGACGAAGCAAAAAGACGCCGCGATGGCGCGGCGTTTCGTTCGACTCGTTCGAGTTATTTATCATTAAATACATTAATCCTTACAAATATCTTATTCCAATCGATAAATAAAAACAACAGTTCCCTTTATTATTATATATTACATCACTGTTATTAATTTTATCAAGATTAGTTTATAAATAATACAGTTACAATTGCTACAATTTCAATTTAAATGGTAATTTTATGAATTTTTTTTATCGAGAAAATTTACCGAAAACGTGTTTTGAACAGAATGGTCCACCCATAAATATGATCAAGATTAACATATATTTTTTTAGCTGCTCTAAAATGTATACATTTGGCTAAAAAATTGTTTTGTGAAGCCTATTTTGACTGAGTACAGCGCCTTAAGGTCGCTCTCTCGAAAAAGCTTAAAATAGCGTGCAGATGATGCAGTTTTTCGTCGGCATTTACTGAGAAGTTACATCTGAAAAAAAAAATTGGTAGTAATCTACATGATATTTCACGTAACTTGGTTTTGCTAGAAATTATGTATCGGTATCACATAATAGGAAAAAAGTCACCAAATCACCTCCAAATCGTTGAGATGAAATCATTTTACTCCTTCATTTTTTAACAAAAGAGTAAAAAAAAAAATATTTACTGCTGTGCAATACAAACTAAAAAAAAAAAATAGTTTTGTTGCTTTTAAAAAATATGTATTATTTTTATTATAAAAAAATAAAAACATGGGTAGCGGAGTGGCGCGAAGAGGTGTAGTTAGCTCCGTTTGTATGCACAAGGTCATTGGCAAATATACAAGCCTTAACTAATATTATAAATGCGAAAGTGAGTTTGTTTGCTTGCACAGAGATAGATGGGTCCCTGGAGACGGTTATGGGCTACCTACTTCGCGTAAATCAATATTCAAAGATACAAGATTCAAAGCATTTATTTCAAATAAACCAATTACAGGTACTTTTGAATTGTCAAGGTCGGGCAGTCAAAAACATGAAGCTATTTACATGTTCGAAAGCGTGTAAATTTCTATGGATCTATGGAGAAGATCGTGCAAGAAACTCCACGGACACTTTTATTTAAATCATGTTATTAAAGCGAGCGGAGATGCGAGCAAAAGCTAGTTTTAAAATATAATCAAATTTAGGATACTTGAATTATTTCAAATTTCATACCGAAATATGGCTAGGTCCTAACCAAAGCGATATAACATACGGGTAGGTGGTAGTTAAGCGAAAGAAAACAACGACGCTCACCGGTACCACCCACACGTGTGGTTTTCTTATTTAATACTATCAACACATGTTCCCCTTTATAAAAAACAACATAAATAGACCGTCCCTAGATGTTTTATCGACCATAAACAGTCTGCGGACTCTTTCGCCGATAGATCACGTTCACACGGGGGAATATCCTTTTTTTTCTCCTCGACACAACACATTTTTTCCTTAAGACATGGTGAAATGAAAAGGAATTGCGCTATGTTCACCCTGTGTACTCTAGTAGGTAGGTATATTTTCTTTATTTAGTTTATGTTGGAATATCTGTAAGTATCCAATCAAGCTTTAGATTTTGTCCACTGAAAGAAAATGGCTGTAATATGTTGCAGTAAGAAGAAAAAGTAAGTACATTTAGTTCGTCGCCGTTTGTGTTACGTTATTTACAAGGAAGAAACATAATATCAAATAAATAACTAAAGATTCCGATGAAACCAGTAACAAATCACTACCCTAGAGACAAAAAAGGAGAAATCAAAATAAATAGTTACGTAACAGCATCAAGTCCAAACGCTAAATCTAAAAGGTAATACCAACTGTCATCGTGCAGGAGAATCAGTAAATTTTGACTTGTAAACCGGTAAGAAGATCCTAAGAAGGCGTGTCGAGAAGATTTATTAACGACCGCTGGTCCGCGTGGGGACCATCACGGAGATTTGTAACTCTACACCCTGAGGCGAGGGATACGCACTAAAAAGCTGTTTTAGGGTTGCGTACCCAAAGAGTAACCATCGGAACCCTATTACTAAGCCTCCACAACCTGTCGTTGGGCATTATCTTCAAGAACCGTTATAGGTAGACAATTGTTTTTTTTTTAGTTGAGACCCATCTCAAATAAAAAATATCAAGCGCTCTAGACTCTAGTCTAGGTCAGAGATGAGAGAAATAAAGTCCACGATGGAGCGAGCTCCAGACCCAGAAGGTTGCTCACACTAACTTTGAAGAGATCAGGGTGCTTACTCTGGAATATAATTCCGATAGATCGACATTGGTCAAACGTCAGTTGGTTGAGTTAAACGTCAGGGATTGGCTAGCCAATCTAGCCAATCCCTGACGTTTAACTGACAATTCCAATGTCGATCTATCGGAATTATATTCGAGAGTAAGCACCCAGGGTTGTAGCGTTGGTTGGAGTCGTAATTTCCAGTGTTTTTGTCTATTGCCGCTATGACAACTAATAATAAAAATTATAATAATGAAAAAGAAATGAAGAGCTCGTAGCTAAATAATAACAGCCGCACGGGTCGGTCTTGCAGGTTAAGGCAACGCTTGCCAAGGTTGGTTTGTGGATGGGTGACCGTATTAACATAACGAGTTTCCTCCGTGCCTTGAAAAGCACGTTAAGCCGTTGGTCCCAGCTGTCATTTGTAAATTTGGCATATTTTTCTTTGCCTTCCCGCTTGTGCGCTGTGAGGTGTTTATTATATCGCTCCGTTCTGTAAATTCGGAATTTGCATTGTGCGTCTATTCTAAGGCTTGTGAACTGTTCCTAGCTGTGCCATAGTGTTTTAAGTGCGTGTTTTGTAAGTTTTTAAAGCTGTCTGTCTATTCTTTTATTGCTAATTAGTCAATTTCTCCAGCCTTCGGTAAGTGCATTTATTTTTTTCTGTGTGTGGGTACCGCGAAATAACTTAATCGATCGATATTTATTTGTTTAATTCTTTAATTTCATTCATTCGCGTTCTAATACGTTTATTTATCGTATTCTCCGTCAATGATGATGTCAACAAATGATGACCCACCAGATCGCGGCGGAGAAATATTTCGTAGAAATACTAAAACCCAAAGGTCGCCCGTGGCGACCTCCGCTAATTCGAAACGTTTATTCAGCGAAATGTCTCCATCATACATTTCGCCCGATGATAGGTCCAAACGGCTTCATCAAACATTCGAAACCGTGGAAAAATCCTCGCCGATTTTAAATATCAGTGATGTGAGCAATACCGACTATTGTGACTTAGTTTCCGAGGCGTCGTCATACCTGTCTAAAATTAACGACCTAGTGAATGATCAGGGCTCTCGAATTAATGTTGCAAATAAATCAGCTATCATGGATATGACACAGCGTGTCACGGCCATTGTTTCTATGCTGGCCATAAAATCATCATGCAACGAGACGAAGTTAGCCAATACGGAACGCGAATTAGATAAAATCAAGTCGAATAACGCTGTCAATCCCGATCCTGTCAATAACAACTGTAAAATTTCATATGCGGACTCGTTGAAACTACGTTTGCCAAAAGTAGCTCCAGCAATTATGCAGTCCCGACCACCGTTACCCTGTGTGGTCGCATACCCTACCGCGGACCGGTCAGCTGACTATAACACTTCGTCCGCGACAAAACAAGCGCTCATGAAGGCAATTAAGCCCAGTGACGACGGTTTTCAAATTGTAGGCGTGAAAAAAACCGCGAAATCTGGAGTCGTACTACGCGTTGCTAATGAAATTCAACTTAGAAAGTTAGAATCTGTGGATGCTATCAAGGCCGCTGGTTTACGACTAGAAAAGCCAAAGGGTAGACGCCCTAGAGTGTTAGTGAAGGATGTTCCATCATCAATGGATGATGGCGCTTTTCTAAACGCGCTTTACCGCCAAAATATTAAGGATGAGATGCAAATTAAAGAGGATGACTTTATAAAGTCTACCAAAATTATTCGTAGGCGCTCTTTAGATAACGGTCGGAAATGGATTGGCATTGAAATAGAACCCGCGGTACGTAAACATTTAGTGACTACCAAGGATAAGTTATTTATTGATTGGGCTACCTGCCGTTTTATTGATGATGTAGAAGTAGTTCGGTGCTTGCATTGCCAACAGTTCGGTCACGTTAAGAAACACTGCGCTAGTAAGGAACCGACCTGTGCCAATTGTTCGGAGGCACACGAAACAAATGATTGCCCGCATAAGGACGACTTAAATTTTAAACCGACTTGCGTGGCGTGCAAACGCTTTAAAAAACCATGTGATCATCGCTGCGGATCTCAAGAGTGTACTACCTACAAACTGAAACTCGAACAATTAATCCTAAACACTAACTACTAATAATGGATATTTTAACCATAGGACAATTAAATCTCCATAACGATAGGGTGGCGACATCCGAGCTGGATAAATTGATTGTGGATTATAATCTTGACATAGTGCTTATTCAGGAACAATACCAAAACGCGCGCTTACGTCACAGGGTGGTTCAGCTGGACTGCAGGGCGCGGGCCGGAATTTATGTAGCGCGTTCTTCGGGCTTTACTGTAACATCTATAAGTAATCTCATGACGCCTCATTGCGCCGTGGCGGAAGTATCATCGCCTACCTTTAAGGTTTACGTTGTGAGCTGCTACTTTCAATACTCAGACCCAGTTACTCCACATATACATAATCTCCGTCACGTCTTGCGGTCGCTCGCGGGCTGCAAAGTTATAGTAGGTGCTGATGTAAATGCATCTTCTTCCCTGTGGTATGGCAAAGTTCGATCCACTGATTCTGAACGACGTTGTGCGGTTGAAGATTTTATTGCTGAGATGAATTTATCAATTCATAACACCCCAGACGCACCACCTACTTTTTGTAGCCAAATGGGCGAATCTTGTATTGACGTCACACTTTCTAGTGCAGACGTACGCTTGGATAGGTGGCGTGTCCTTCCGGACGCGTCTTGTAGTGATCATCGCCTGATCGTGTACGAGTTTGTTCCTATGTTTACTCAAGGTTCGTCACACTTAATTGGAAATTTTAGATATAAAAGTAAGGGCGCGAATTGGGAATTCTTCGGCTCACTTTTTTCTGGTCATGTCAAAGACTTCACTCGCGACGGACTGTCAGCTGAGGAAAGTGCTGAGATAATGTCGGACGCCTTCACTTACTGTGCTGACATTGCTATTGGTCGCGCATCCATGACCAATATTCGTAGATGTGATTGGTGGAGTGACTACCTTGTTGAACAACGTAGAAGCTTTCGTAGAGCTCGTAGACAGCTTAACAAGCTAAAAAAACGTAAGGTTACCGGGGACCTCCTTAATCTTGCTTTAAGTACTTTTAGAGTTGCCAAGTCACGCTACAGAGCATCTGTTGAAAAATCTAAGGGTAATTTATTGCGGAAAATTATTGATAAACTTGATAGGGAGGGTCCGTGGTCTCCTTTGTACCACGAGTTCAAAGCTAATAGATCTGTCGACCTTGCGTACGTTCAAAACATTAAAGTAAACAATAAACATACAACCGGCATTGAAGAAACAACTGATGCTCTGCTTGAATCCCTTATACCAGACGATTCATCAGTAAATGATAATGAATACCACCAACAGATCAGAGCGTGGGCCACGGTGCCACCTGAATCGCCGGAGTCAGATCTTCCATCCACTGACGAATTCATAAACGTTGTGAAGAAACTACCTCTTAACAAATCATCCGGTGAAGATAAAATATCTAATAGAATGATTATAGAAGCGTGTAAGACAGCCGGAGACGCGATCTTATCAGTATATAACCGATGCATTGCGGAAGGTATTTTTCCTCGAATATGGCGACAGGGCTTTATACGCATTATTCCGAAGAGTGGCGATAAGCCCCCGGATGACCCTAAGTCCTATCGGCCCATAACCCTACTTCCATCTTTGGGAAAACTCTTAGAGCGACTAATCGTTCCGCGCTTACTACCGAATGGACCTAAATTTCATAATAATCAATTTGGTTTCACTATTGGTAAGTCCACCGTCGACGCGGTGCTCTCTGTTCGTAAAATTATTAACTTATCGGAACATAAATATGTGGTTGGAATCTTTCTCGACATTTCTGGCGCTTTTGATAACGCATGGTGGCCGATGCTACTACTTAAAATGAAAAACCGTGGTTGTTACAAAAACATCTATAATCTGGTTCTTTCTTACTTTCTAAACGGTTCCGTGAAACTCAAACTAGGACATCATTCCATTACTAAGTCTCTAACCATGGGATGTCCTCAGGGCTCAGTTATCGGTCCATATGTTTGGAATATTGGCTACGATGATTTCCTCGCGCTTCCGCTCCCATGCGGCTGCTCATTAACCGGTTACGCGGACGATGGCTTGCTTCTCATTCAGGCAAGTACTCGTGCTGGCCTTGAGAATTTGGCTGACACATGCCTACGATTAATATCTCAGTGGGGCGATCGAAACCGTCTGACCTTTGCACCGCATAAAACCTATCAACTTATTTTAAAAGGAAACCTTAAATCCTGGCCTAGTATTAAATTCAATAACGTACCCGTTAAAAGAAAAGAATCCGTGTGCTATCTCGGTATGCTATTAGAAAATAACTTTTCATTTATTGATCATATAAAAACAGTAGGTGAGAAAGCAAAAAAGAACTTCTACGCCTTGACGAGAATATCCAAAGCTACTTGGGGTCTATCTTTTCAAACCTTAAAAACTATTTATGGGGCTACCTACTTGGGTTGTATGTGCTACGGGGCACCTGTCTGGGCCGATAGGGCCACCATAGGTGCGGTACGACGTAAATTGCTTCAAAGCCAGCGTTTGGCTTTGATATTCTTATGCAAGGCGTATAGGACGGTTAGTACTGAAGCCTTACCAGTGCTGGCGGGTGTTCTCCCAGTCGATCTAGAAGTGCAGCGGCGTGCTGCAATGTACTACTACGCTAGAAAGATTACGGACCCAGAGTTCTTACCGCAACGCGGCCATGCTAAGATCTCTAGATTACTAAAACCCCAGACTGATGTCTGGGAGGAACTTTTATCCGAGTGGCAATGTAGGTGGGATAATTCCATCAAAGGCCGTCACCTCCACCAATTTTTTCCATCTGTTCGTGAGCGGCTGGACAGGACATGGCTGGAGGTGGATCACTGTGTTGCCCAATTTCTCACAGGTCATGGCAATTTTAAGAGTAAATTATTTTCCTTTAAGCTTGTGGCCTCGCCTTTATGTCAATGTTCTGCAGCTGACCATGAATACGAACAATCCGCACATCACATCTTATGGGAGTGTAGTCTTTGGCAAACTGAACGCAATATTATGTTAGATAGTATTAAGGTTACATCTGGGGTAGTTTACTATACGGACCTTGTTGAAACCAGAACAAATTTCCGTGCGTTCAAGCGATTTTGCCATACCTATTACTGGAATCAAAAGTAGCTCACAATTTAGGACCCATTAGTTTAAGTGGTAAAATATAATCCGTGGTGCTTGGCAACTGGGCTTAACCCAGTTGTATTTGTCCCTTGGTGCCTATTGGCCTAGTTCTATTCTGTCTCCTGCTTGATACGGAGGGAAGTGGAAATTATATATATTTTTTTTTCCTACTCCTCCGCTGTACTTTTCTGATTAATTTCGTTGCAGGATCCAAGACAGTTGAATCGTTTCTCCGGGACTCGTCGGGTTTCATTGGCTCGGCGTTTTTCTGGTGGTCGCCACTGTTGATTCTGGCTTTCAGGAGTTGCAGTGGTTGGGAATGTGTGGCGGGCTTGTCCCAAAAAAAAAAAAAAAAAATTTTTCTTTAGCAGTCGTTACGGATTGTCAGAAGCCAGTAAATCTGACTCCAGTCTTGCCAAGACGTACCGTGTTACCCAGTTGATGGGTTGTGGAAGTCTGGTAGGCAGCCGCTCCTCGTAAAATACTGGTATTCAGCTAAATCTGGTTTGACTGGAAGCCGACCCCAATATAGTTGGGAAAAGGCTAGGCAGATGATGATGATGATAATAAATTAATAAAAAAGAGGCTCCAATACAAGAAACGTATTTTCGGTTTCTGGTGCGGAACCCTGTGTCAGACTAGCAATTGGCCGGTTTTTTTTAGAAACCGCCTCTATTCCCGGAATGGAAGGCAACAAGGAACCCATGACTCTTCTAAGGATATTTCGTTCTAAACAGGGTTTGTTTGCGTTACGGCTATTTTTGGACATAGATTATAATGTAAGTATCTTGCTCGTTGTAGGACACCCTTTTAGGAAGTCTCTCTTTGTTCTCAAAATAAATATTGGTGCTCAATGAAGGATGTCTAGTAACAAATATGGAGTTACAATTTGTAATTAATTAAAGATATACTAGGTGCTTCGTTTGGCCTGAAGAAAGAAAGCGTGTTTATTTGGCACTCACATAAATACACAAAGTAGGAACGAAAATAATGAGACTTAATCTGACTGATTTTGCTCCAAATTTAATAAAAAGGTTTAGATACTACCTCCAGCATTAAAATTTCTCAGCGTTGACAAATATGTCTAGATCCACAAAAAAAAAATGTTTTAATGTATTTTTGTTTGTTTTTCATTTTCATCCATTTATTTTCTTGGACAATTGGTTCAATTTAGAACACAATATTTCAACCTGAATCCACTTAATTTTAAGTGGGTTCCTATGTTTTGACAACTTATTTTTAGTTTCCTGTTTCATTATAGAAGTATTTCCCTCTATTTCTTTAATTCTCAGCTATATAAATCAGGGCTTATCGGGGAGTAAATCTCCCTCTTTCTCAATGGACACAGCACGTGTTTCAAAGTCATCATTATCATAATCCTATTTAGCAAAATGAGAGGAGCAGGAGCCCCTTATTTCATTCACCTCATTTGAATTATTGGTCTTTGCTCCTTGGGGAGACATTAGGCACCCGAAATTGTATATGCTTTGCAAAAACACGTTTCTTATTTATTTATGAATATTTGTGAACATGAGATGTTAGATTTGCTGTTTTTTTTTGTCGATATTTAAAAAAGTTATTAAAATAGTATTATAATTTACCGATTACATTATGGATGACATGAATCTTAGTGTGAACACATGTTTATTTGCAAACCATCTAACAGAGATATTTAAATCAAACTTTTTGGTAAACTAGAAGGAGATGCATCTGCACTAAAAAGAAAAAACAAAGCAGAGATTCCAAGAATTTTAAAAACTTTATTTTTTGCACACAAAATTACACCATTTCCTGTCATTGTGTCCGAGATGTTGCATTTCATAAATTCAGCAAAACAGAATTCAATTTTGGAGCCTAACCAATCAGTTGACGATATCGATATTCCTTTTGTTCTCAGTAATTTGCCTTTACGAGAAAAAGCCCGGGGGACGATTCGGTGAATATTTTATTTTGCCCAAAATGTATTTTCTCACGAAGTACGTCCTCGCCAATTAAATTCTGGGCTGAGTTTTAGATGCGATGTAATGTAATTCTGTTTTGTTTGTCAACTACTTCGTCTAGTTGTCCAATTAGTTTGGGACTTGATAAGCTTAATTCTATTTTGAATTACCTATTCTGTGAAATTTTTCGCTATTAGAATCACAGCGGGTTTGACGCAGAATGTGCACTTCGCAAAATGTGCACTTCGTATAATGTGCACTTCGCAATATGTGCACTTCTCAAAATAGCACATCTCACGAAACACATTTTGCGAAGTACACATTCTGCGTCAACCCCATCACAACTAACTCTTTGAAACTTATATACTGGTCAGTGTTCATGAGCATGAGTATAAAAGGCGGTCTTCAGCAAACAACATGTTGTTTTCTAAAGACCGCAGCATCTATTCTGGGAAGACAAGTGTAATCGCATTATGGTGCTTTTCTTATTTGTACCATAATAGCTTCCCATCATCTTCGTTCCACAGTCGTTTAGTTTCTTGGAATGCCAGTGGTTGGTTGTAAATAGCAGATACCACACGGCAATTCGATAGAGAATCGATTGAGTGAGTTTACAACGAAGCTCGGAGCAATGGGCAATGCATTAGCTGCACGTACAGCTGTAATTTACTGTTATGTAATAAAGTGAGTTAATACATTGTTTCTGTACGTGGTTCCGAGCGCAGTCCACGTCTTAGAGGTGTACGAGGGTATTTCTTGAAAATCCTGCTTGGTGTTTTATTAGGTGCTTGCAGAGAAAAATTGTTGCATCCGACTGCAGTCCTTTTTGGGGTTCCGAACATCCGTAAAAAACGGAACCCTTATAGGATCACTCGGGTGCCTGTCTGTCTGTCCGTCTGTCACAGCGAGTTTTCTCCGGATCTACTGGACCGATTCTGTTGAAATTTGGTACACACATGGACTTTTGTGACCCAAACCCGGACGCGTTACATAAATACATACTTTTTAGAAGAGGGGTCAAACTAGAAAATTAAAAAAAAAGTTATTCAAACTGTAAAGTGTGACAAATAAAAGGGTGAGGGTTTTCATTATATTTTTTTTTTCACAATTTTAAAATAAACAGTTTTGGAGTTATTTAAGAAATTAGACCAGGGGGCGTGGTTATTTTTGGTCTAATTTGAAAAAAAAAAAAAAATGCAGATGTTTATGTATTTAATGATTACAGGAAAACATATTAGACGTCTGTAGTGTTAAAATAACAAGATAAAAAAAAATTTGGTTCGGAACCCTTTGCACGCGAGTCCGACTCGCATTGGCCAGTTTTTTTTTTAAAGCAACTGAGGTATTCATCAATCTCCCTCGTAACATAGCAAGATAATTCTCTCCGTGTGTTTTATTTATCTTCGTTCATTTAGATACTTTAAAGGTTAGTTAAGTGCATATTACCAAAAAGCAGTGCACATAAAAATTTCTTTTCACCCTTATTTTAAAATCAAACCGGGGAAAACGGATTACCACCGGTGGTGGCGATAGCAGGCGCCCGGGCGTTGCTAGCGTAATACAAGATACAATCTTGGCCATACATCGCTACAGTTTACTTCGAAACGGATCTACGGGCGGTTTGGAACAAAGCAAGATAAAGGGGGCATGACTAACATTCCACCTTGAACTTTGGAGTTTTATTGCTCAAGCCGAGCTAGAATGTATTTGACACTGTGACCGAGTGTGTAGATTTGCACAAAGTTTTGTGACATCCATTTTGAAATACGACCCAAAAGCTTTGTACCAAATGCGCTCTATAAACCGAATTACTCGAAGCATTGCAATCTGTGTTAGTGACACGAATTGGGTTAAGAAATCCGCGATTATAACGAACGATTTATAACTGATTTTATAGAAGTAACAGCTAGTCTATTCTGTAAATAACCATTTCGATATCGAGCTTCACCTGAGTGACAAACCTCACAAAGTGAGCTTTATTGCACACAACGTAAAGGTCTTATGTTTGACGTAATTTGATACTCACCTTGGATTCCGCTCTCGATCGAAAAGTGGAATATATCATCGAGGTAAGAAGTTAAACGTTAACTCGGCACGGTAAGTTACGTTTCGCAGTGGTTTGCGATGCGGATCATCGGCGGAAAGTTTAATGACTTCATACCTAGTTAGTTCCTAACTGTACCGCACTTATTGCCGTTTGGAAGTTCTGCCGAGCGTCACCAGTCACGCGATACCGTCATTTATAAAACGCGACTTTTTACAATTTCTCTATTTCGTCGTCCCAATAGACTTCCTATAGGACACAAAGTAAAATATAGAAAATGTTTTTGCAGTAGCTATCTTATCAGTAGGTATGTCATCGTGACCTTTACCTGCATTAAGGACGAACGTTATCTCGCAAAATAAACACCCGAAACAAAATTCCTATTTTCCTTGTACAAGGTTAAAGAACCGGTTCGTTCTCCAAAGATAACTCAGTCGCGAAAGTATTCAAGAAGGTAATTTAGTTGTATTTTGAAACATCACCAATAGCACTAAACGTGGTTCTCCATCAACAAATGTAAGAAGTGGCCACTTTAAACATCGCTCCCCTGAGGCTGGCTTGGAACGTCAAGCTTAAAGCCTGTAAGAATGAAAGGCGCCTGATTTAAGGCCCCCTGTCGGCGATAACGAGGAAACAGGCTGCGCCAGTGGCCGCTCAATAAAACTTCCAACTAGCCAGGTTTTATCGGCGCTCACCATCTACCCGCCAGTACCCGCATCTCCACAGTCTAAGCGTGTCAGTGTAGAACACTCCACGCGAATTATGTAGCCATTATGCTTGATGTACGACTCCTTGGCCAGATGTTCCAATAAATCCGACGGTTTACGTCTCTAGTGACCTGAGAGTAATTCTCGTTCAAATGCAACTTTCAATTTGGTCTAACGATAAGACGCAGAGCCGCAGGTTCAATGTTTTGCCTTTCTCTTCTGCTCGTTAAATCAAGATGTTTGAATACACTTATGATCCTCTCTGTCTTTATAAGAGAAACTCAAAAAGTAAATAAGACAAATATTACTTTATTTTTATATTAAGCAAGACGGTAAAGCGTACCAATAGCTCATATTACATAGGCATGCGAGTCGCGAATCCCGAGCGACTTGCGACGGGGGCGAAATAAAATTACACAACGTCCCCTAAGGACGGCGACACGCGACAGTTACGATAGAGAGGATTATTGCCTGCACTTGAGAATGCACCCTCGATGATACGCCATAACGACACATATTGGACTAAAGGGCGACAACCCTAAAAGGCATTAGTCCGGATTATCGTTATATCTTTACAAAGCATTAGGCGATAAGTCACCTCAATCTTGAATCTTTGTCTAGATTATCGATACTATTGTTCACAATTGTCGTTTGATTAGATAAGACATGACAATTACAATTTAAAAGAATCGTTTATTGTTACCGTACGTGACGCATATAAAAAGCACTTCAGATATGCTCATTCATCCGATAAAAAAACGTGCTTCTTACAAAACTGACGAAATATGATCACGAAAGTTTCATTATATCGAGGGACACATTTGGCTATTTAGCCACGGTCATCTGGTAGCCTCATAAATTATGTAGACGGACAACACCCTCGACTTTCCGATGAGTCACTAGGCCCGACGACAAACGAGCTAGCATGACCACTGCGAGGGTTCACGTCAATTAGTTCAACAGCAGGTTTCATACTTAGACGACACTAAGATTTGTTAAAATCCCCTCGCATGTTCTATTTATTCAATTTGGATTCCGGTGGGGAAGAAAATGTTTTCAATTTAGACGCTTTTAGTCCGAATGGCTCCAGTTTTATACGTAGCTTACAATGAAACAAGAGTACAGTGCAAACTTTACGAAGCAGAAAATAAAACAATGTGTACGGTTTCTCCGATAAACTTTTTGCTGTGAGGGCTGGTCTTCAAATAGAAATTGCAGTGGACGGTAAATGAAAATGGGTTACAGTGGTCAAATACCGAAACGTCGTGGTCGCGCAACCATCCGGAATAGATACTGTGTATTGAATTCTATATTTTACTGAGCTCTATGTTTTGGACGTTGGTTTAGAATTCGTTTTTCTATCAGCTACAATAAATTTCAATTCTCCTGAAAAATCTGTACGGGTCTATGAATTTATGATAATACTAGCCATAGCAGCATACGAAGAGTAAATTTCAACTAAAATGGCGCTGATATAAGTATTTTATTACAAAAGCACTTTCTAACAAGTAGTTACCCAATACAGTCTAAATCTTATGATCGGATAGTAGTCACAGGTCTCAATAACTCGTCCTAAGATAGAATAATCGGATTACATCGCCACAAAGAAATGTTGAGCGGCTTTAGAAAACTACTTGGGACATAACGAGCCGACTACCCGCTTCCCAGAAACCAAGATATGTTTTATTGAAACCCAACGACAATCAGATTGGATTTCAAGGATTGACGAGTTGGAGGTTGTACCGGTCTAGTAGAAATATGTAGGTTTAGTGTGAGAATCAAATTCATGAGATTTCTTTTTCCAAGTTTCAAATAACTATGGTTACTAAGAGATTGGATTTGGATGTGTATTTTTATTTGCGTGATGAATATAGTCTCGTGTTATTTTTTTATTTTTACACAGGGTATTTGTTGGTATAGGTACAGCGTTACCTTCTAAAATTCTATCAATGTTACGAACACTATCATTTACAGGCAAAGTTATTAAGGTTGCAACCTAAAAACACCTTTCTTTAAATTAATAAAGACTATCATAAATAACGTCGATTTAGTTCAGGGCTAGACACATACACATAAGAAATGTGCTACAATGTCACACAGTCGAGTTGTTGATTGAGGAATTATGCTAAGTGTGTCGCTCGTCATATCCTATAGAAAATAAAATATTCAGCAGCTTCTTTATCCAAGAGAATCGCGTGAATTCCGCGGGCTCTTCTCGTCCCATTTGCGACGTAATGGCCCGACGGAGTCTGCCTTCAGGATTCTAATGGAAAAACGTCTGAGTCCGATCACAGCCTTTCAACTCTTATTTCACTTTAGCGTAAGCACAAACGCTTTTGCGGAGGTAATACGTTGAGAGCTGTTAAAAAAGTATGAAAACGTTTCAAGTTTTTATATTGACGACGTTTGTTTGCGCACTTGTATCTATATCGTCATTTCGGTGTCTGGGTAAAGGAGCCTCCATAATGCAATTTACTATGACATTTATTTTTTTATTATTATAAATAGGAACTGCCAGTTTCCCCACACTATTTTCTTTGTGATGTAAACCCATTTACACGCATGTGTTCGTTCGATTACTGGAGGGGTGGGTGTTAAACTAACAAGGGTGCAGCTCTTATTAACGGCCTGTCAGAAGTGTTATACCCAAATCCTCGCTGAATCATATCCCTTCAGATGCAGTCGTATTGATGCAATGAGTCAGCATACAAAATGCTTTGTTTATGCAACGTTGTTTCATTTTTGTTTCAGGTACTTTTGTTTGGAGAAAATGGTACTTTTATCTTTTAAAGAATGTTAAAGAAGTTGCATTCTTGTTTTATTTGAGAAGAAAAAACACAAAACAAAACGTTTTGGGAACACATTCATAATGCGTACAGCTAAGGAGTGGAATTCCCTGCCGGAGTCTGTGTTTCCTGTTAGCTACAACCTAGGAGTCTTTAAGTGAAGAGTGAATAGGTTACTTCTAGGCAAGCGTGCTCCATCTTCGACCACATGATCGCTTACCATCAGGTGAGACAGTGGTCAAACGCGTGCCTATCAATAGCAAAAAAAAAGATTTATAATTAAAAAATGAAAATTCCAAGAATTGCGGCAGATGTTTCTATACAAAAGAAAAAATAAGGCTTACAGGAGGAAACAGTATTAAGTACTTGGAGGAGGCCCCGTAATGAGACAATAACACTGATAAAAAGGGTATTAAAAATTATAGTAGGTAGTAGCACTACTTCTTTCTTTTCTCCCCCCCCCCCCCCCCGCACAAACAAAATAACAAACCCTGCCATTTTTTTTCAGAAACAAGTGGTTCTTAAGAATGAAACTGTCTCACACAAGCCCCGTTCTAATAAAGACAGTTACTGATAGCTGAATAAACAACAGCTGAGCGTTGTTGATATTGATTCCGCTCAGAGACTCAAGTGGACGTAAACATGGTGTTTGTCCCGTGTATTTGAATGCAAACCGAGTTTTCCACAGAAAAAAAAAACACTATAGCATTCACTTCACACTGGCTGCTGGAAATACATATAATAATGGGTTTCTGGTATAGAGAAGACGCAGTCACTACTGACAAGTTACGTTTTCACGATTGGTACAAATTGGTAAATGAGGATCGTAAAAAGCTGTTACTGACATTTCAATCAAAGTTCCAGACAAAGTAAATCAACGCCACGCAGTTTTATCCCCAACAACGATAACAAAGGAATACGTGATGTAGTTAGTTTCTCCTTAACTTAAAGTTGGAGAAAAGCTGCGGAACAGCACTTACAAAAGCTAGATTGTCAGTAGGTCTTAATACAGCGTTTTAGACAGAACAAACAGTACAGTCAGATACAAAAGAGCTAAAATTAGATGCTCGCATTGTCTGAAACATTAATACAGCTAATAAATTGTAAACATTTCAAATTCGCCTTTTAACGAAGCACCTTGAGTTACTACAATGATTTTATGTGAACGAATTACGAACCTTCAGACGCGGACGAAACAAAGCAACGGCCAATTTATTTATTGTTCTACTTGTGAGAGGTGAAAAGTGGGTGATGAAGGTGGGGCACCCCCAGCGAGGGTGGCCAGGTGGGCCTTCATCCCCCGGGACATTGGGCAGGCAAACACTTTAATACGGCACGAAGCAATTCGTCTAACATCAAGTAACATCGAGGAAATTAAGATGAACCGCGTTACGAACGGAACAAGCATTATTAACTTGTAATTCAATTTAGTTTTTATTACGGTAGATAAGAACTTTTATATTGAAAATTCTCGTCATTATTGAAAGATTACAACAATAATGGAAGGCAGAAATTGGAAGAACAAGGCCTCAATAGTAGAACAATGCGTTGCTTGCACAATAGTCATAACACAAAAATTTGGGCTGACATTGAAGCACAATGATTAATTTCTACTGGTGATTCTGACATTTCAATCAAAGTTCCAGCCAAACAGAGTAAATCAGCAACGTGCAGTTTTTTCCTTAGCAACGATAACAAAGGAATACGTGACGTAGTTACTGGGCAATCTCAGCAAGCCACGGCGGTAATTAAAAATGTTTTCGATGTTCTCCCGGCGAAGTTTACCTCACCAGTGGTCGGTTTTCTAACGACCAACTAAGTTTTTTCTACTGCACAAACTCTACGTAACAACTTTCTATATCGGAGCCTGATAATAATCTATTGCACAACCACCCACTCTTAAAAGTTTTCCTTAGGTGGAAATATCCTGGAATTCTATCTGTTTTTGTAGAATACTTAATTAAAATAGTGAATTTGCGACTTGCAACCCGGCTGCCTGCGGCGGGGCCTGTACCTATTTTAAGAGCCCAGAGTTGTGATTTGTGATACATATAAATGTATGTTTTGAGTAGGTAAATTGGGTTTACTTTAAAGGCAGTTCCATTGTATGCATATCGACAAGTCTTTCATATCAAATTGCCAGTTATAAAATGCTTGAGAAAACGCAACAAAAGGCAGATTTACAACTTGATTAATCGAAACAGTCGTTTCTTTGTCCAGTGTTATTAAGAGTTTTCACAACGGCTGCTATCGTACACTCAACATTGTTAACGAGTGAATGATAGAACAACAATAGGAGCTGGTTACAAAATCTTTAAGATTGGAACGTCTCTCATCAAGAATTTCGAGATATTATGAGTCAGTCTTTGTTCTAACTGGCGTTATGTGGCTTCGGGGAATAAAGGTGTGATGTATCTTTGTTAGATCTCCCACGTACGGTATATAGCCTCTGTGGCACTGTGGATTGAAAGATCCATCCATCTCTTTAATGGACTTTTACGTTTTCATAACGGTTGTTAATACTATAGTACTCATGCAGGTGTACACTGTGTCTACCATTAACAGTCACTTGAGATTTTATCACAATTTCATCGGTCATTTAACATTAAATCTTGCAAGTGGCTGATCAGATCAAAGTATCAGTAGAGGTTTTTTTATTCATAAATCACATTACATCTATAATCTAATCCCACTCACAGTCACGACAGTAACTTCGATAGAAAACTTCCAAAAAAGTAGCGTACCGAACTGTGCGTAAAGCCAAAGTTGAATAAACTATGGAGCAATAGGCAGATAGACAGTAATCGCTGGATTATCACGCCAAGATCAGAGCAATAACCACTACGTACCGTTAGAATCATGTCACGCCCATCGCGAGTACACTCAACCACACGTCAGCACTACCACTTAAACCACAAAAACCTACCAACTACTAAGGAAAACTGGTGTTGTTGGCGTCAAATGTGCGGCTCGTCTTGCACTTAACTGTACAGAACCAACAGTAATGTACCGAAGTATTCGGGAAATGTTCTTTTAAATGTGCCATGACTCCATGAGACAGTTTTAACAGTGCGGGGTACTTGAATCAGCGTTATTTAAAGCTGAGTTTAATGCGCCTAACGGATGTAGAGTATATAGGTAGTGACGTGACTACACATGTTCATAGGCTGTATAATTATGTGTTTCGATGAGAATTATTGTACTGTTTCTAGAATGCCGAGTGTTGAGTAACTGACACATGATCCTAGTTTATAATTATGATGACTAGATATATTATTGTAATTCAATTCACACTAAGAATTCGCTGTGGTTGCAGTCATTCAACACTTGGACCAATGATTGCTATCTCATGTTACTGCTAGCTTTATCCAATTAAAACTAACGCCCACATGACAATGTTGACCATCAATGACATCACAGAATAAAACAGATAAAATACTCTTCATTGTACGTACACCTGTAACAATGGACGGTCTTATCGCGTTTTTAATTTCGAGACCCAACAAGCAACATCTTGTTCTTTTCAAACCCCGATAAAGACCGAACTCTCCGACATCAAACACGAAAATAAAGAGCAGTCTATTCCAAACAACGTTATAAACTAACCCTCATGATTTATAACCATATAATTGCTTGTTACAATGTAATACTAATTGCTACTAACATTCTGGAACGGGAACAGATGCTAGACCCGGAACCTGTTTCTAACTAAACAACTATCAAGCTTTACACTTTATGGCAAAACAACCTGGCAGCTAAATGTTAATGAAAATCTAGATACGTGTTGAGATTCGCTCGTTTACTTCAATGTAAGGAGTGCAAAACGTGGGTCGATATCACTTGTATTTACACTAACGCTCAAAATTTTTTGGCCAAGTTAAAGATGGGTTGATTAAGTTCAAGGAACCATTCTTATTACTATTATAAAAATGCGAAAGTTTATTTGTATGGATAATGTTTATTACTCAATCGCGCAGGAACGGCTGAATGGATCTGGATGTTTGGCACGATTCTTTTTATAAACACATAAAATTATCCAACGGGACCGTGGGATAATTTCTGCGGGCGAAGCGGCTGGCAGAAACTAGTTGCTAATAATATTTAAAATGACACTGACTGTCATTTCATTTAAATTCAAACTCTTACAAGTTACTTCTTTCTGGGTGGCCAAATACTTTTGAGTAGTAAATGTAGGTGGATTAAATTCAAATTGTGACACAAATTCCACATGATGACGTAATTTGATTAAAGAGAGAGGGTATTTGGAGATTTAGTGTAATCAGTCTGCGTACGTACATTTTAATTGAATGTTATTTATTAACCTGTCAGTCAAAGCCGCTTTGCCCACTAATTAGGCAGGTATTAATAGGTACCTTTAAATACGAGAGATACAAGAAAACATGACATAAAGTTAGATTGCAATTAAAATGTCCTGCTTTAGACGAGCCACGTGTAAGCCGCATAAGGTAAGCAGATGATGCATCGGCATTAAATATTCATGAGACTGCTAATTATTGTTAATGAATCATGAAGAACATTCAAAGACTGCACTAAGTAAACTTGTTAATGCACTGAGTAGATCCAGACTGGCAAATAAAATTACATCCATGTTTTGTACAGACATCGTTAAGAACACAATGCGAATTTTTATAAAGCGAAATTCGTTCACATTATTGCGAATTACATGAAATTATTGGATGGAATATTGAGGTCAATAATACAGGTGGCATTGTCAATGCCGTCAAAATACAACAGACAGTTTTTTAAAAGGTTATTAAGGCAGTAAATTACACATTTCGCATTCGTTTGTAAAATGTAACGTATTGCGTTAACGGTTCAAGATAATTACGTAACGGCATACGAAACTTCTGCGTTTTCGATGAGTCATCTCTAATTTAACAGAACTGTCCATTACAAGTATTGTTACAAAAAATACACACAGAAAAATCCATTTAACATGCTGAAAACGTTTTAAATCACAGGGGCTTTCGATTTCCATGTAGACAAACTCGTGAATAGGAAACCTAGTTTTTCAAGTACCAACAAAATGTCTATCCTATACTTTTCCGTGCTGGATTTTCCCGCGGGAAATCGGCTGTCAATGTTGCAACGAAGGATGTGTTAAAGAACACGAACATGAATAATAATCCTGCCAAAGTCTGGATATGTTTTCTAAAAGTTTAGTTGGGCAATATTTTTTCTTTCATCCACACCCAAAGTTGAAAGCACTCAGAAGTCAGATGGTTCGTGATTGTGCGACGTTAATCAAAAATAAACGTTACATTGTGAAACACCGAATCCAATCCGATAATTGTGGCAGAACATTAACCTCATAGCTACGCGCCAGCAGTCCACCATAAAGTTGCGGAATGAAGTGGATCAAGGGGTTTTAGCAACGGCCATCGTGACGTGACGAAAGACTAGGAGAACAGTTATGCGAGGTATTGTTCGGACTCGGGGAGCGAGACAACTCACCGAGACGTCATAATTGTAGATCATTAACCCCTCGATTTTGAGGTCGCCAGTGAAGTTGACATGGTGACCGAACACAACAGTTCTGCAAATTGTGGTACCGCGTATTCGTACACTTCGAGTTTTGGGACTTGTGAAAGCTTTACAAATGTAGGCGATTTATTCGCTTCGGAGTTTGGTTGTTTGACTAAGTAGAACCTGGGTTAAGCTTCAATTGTTTTCTCTAGAATGTTTTGTTATGTGCGGTCATTTCGGTAAGCAACGTAGGAAACACTAATTTTTTCGGCTGATTTCTCAGCAATATCGATTCAAGTCGATTAATGGCAAGTTACTGGTTTCACCCAGCTCTGAAACAAGTTTTCGCAGTATGATGTTATCAGTGTTAATGTACACAAGGCCGATGTAATAACTAGCTAAACATGACTAGGTGGGAACATGCGAACAGCGTGGTTCGAAGAAAAGCCGTTAAGTCCGGTGCGAGTACAGAATCCTGCTTGAAATAATAGAGTTCAACTAGCCGTGTGAGTGAATGTGGTGCAATTATGAAATTATATAGCAGTGTTTATCCGTTATTAGGTGCAATAAATTTAACTTAAGCACGTTAATATCTTAGCAACACTTAAATCACACTTAATTGCAATTCATTGAAAGAGGCGTGCGTGGAAGGCTTCAAAAGTTCTTCTTAATTGCGAAAAAGCTCATTAAAACAATTAAGTAAGCCAAATTATGATTTCCTTTAGCTAAGTTTAAATTGATCACTTTGAGTTTGGAAAGCCACTTTTTAAATTGGGAGATTACTTTTTAATTATCTTCTTAATTTATGCTTACTCGAACAAGGTTTAAGAGGTTCCTTACTGATTTTAATGGTTAATAAAAATTACCAACCACCACCCACCCTCACTAAGGCTACTTACTCGATGAGATCGTGGATTAGAACTAAGGATCGATAATATGTAGTTTGGGGCTAATTTCAGCATTTGAGTAGAAATAATTGTATCACATGTTCCATCGACGCCTAATTTAATTTGGCCGAATTGAACATGCATGCCAGTTACCTATGGTATGAAGCTATTTATACCATAACTACAGCCTAAAGGATCTATTTCACAATCGAAGATTGGAAGAAAAAAGCCATTGTTTCAGCTGAAGCCATAGCTATGCGAGTAGTATCAGAAAAAGGGGTAAAAACATAAGCTTCCCCTAAAACAAAACCTGCCGACGGTCTGCCGTTGTCCACTGTTTTGACATTCTAGTGAATTGTGGGGCTCAAAGAAAATACTGACATAGGTACAATCTGTATTCGTGTTGTTGAATAAATGTTCGGCTGTATTTAACGTAGTCTCTTGTTTGGAGAGTATCACCGGAAAAAGTCTTTGGGGAGTCTAGATGACTAGCTTTATTAAAACAAATACTGAGTAATGACTCATTTTGATTCTGAACTACCGCTTTAAGTTTATATTAAAAAAAAAATAACACTGCATACGGTTTTATCTTCAACAAAGCAAAATTTTAGATCGTCCTGTTTAATACTATTTCGCTGAAGTCGGACTTTTCTGTGCAATAAAAGTAGTGCAAAAACGTAAATTATTCGCCGGACAATATGCTGCGTTGGCTCACGCAAACCCCATTGTATCTCTCATTTTCTTCTTTTTCCGCAATCCTTTGTTTCGGTAATGAAAAGTATCCCCATTCAGATTAATGAACGTTTTGAAATCGAGACTATTTTGCTATTGTTACCAATTAGTTAAAGATCTGAAACAATAACGTAATTGAAAATTTAAAACCTTTTTAGTTGCCTAACAATAGGCTGTTACATTATATCTAGGTAGGCTTACAAAGTTTCGCCTTTCACTAATGGAGTTCTGATATGCCTACCTAATTTTGATCAGCTTCTTTGAATGGTTAGCATTAACACTACTAATAACAACTCAAATATCTATTTCAAGAACATTATGTGTTATCTACCCATAAAAACCATACAACGAAATTTTAACGCGCCAAAATCGCTCGCAAATTCCAAGATGGCGCCCACGAGTGTGAAATTCTCATTGATCGGAGAACGAACTCGTGGTACATTAAACCATAATTACCTTACAATGGGTGTAATTCGCACTTAATACTGCACACTCAAACGCACAATGATAGTGAATTTCATATTATTGATTCATTAAAAACACACGCTTGCATAATTCATAGGAGGGAAAGTAGTTCCGTTGGCACCGCGCGTTTTGTTAATGACCGCATGTTTTCTAATAAAACATTTGCATACGTATTTATTCAATTACAATGCGAAGTGACGTCTGTTTGTATTGTGAGACAGGAATCATGATTGTGTCCAGCCAATTGTATTGAGTTAGGTTCATCTGTTCATCACATCAATCATGAAATTAAAGATTAAAAAAAAAAACAAGTTTAATATTTTGTATGACGATATACTGTAACATAGATACCTACTCAAAACGGTTAGAATGAGACGGCAAACAACGAAGGTTCAGAATATTATCATAAGCACACAACAAAGGGGTTCTCATTGCTCATAACATTAAATCAAGAAATATCTTCGTACAAATAAAAGATTACGAACCGACGCGATCCCTCGAACAAAGGCTTGATTAAAGACATCAAAAGCGTGACGCTTTGTTGCATCCTATTTAGATGCTACTCTCGTAGATAAACAAAGTATCTCTCTGTTACTTCAATAACTCGATCCCTTGTATTTACAAAACAAAGGTTAATGGTTAATACAAAGTGCGGGAAAAGTGGATGTTTCAGAGGAGTGGCCCGCCGCACATCTCAACTCAATCCCATCTTCAAACGGATCCATCTATTGTTCTTATTACGCCATCGTCAGGTCGACATAAAAAATTCGCGCTACGCTTTGAATTTTGAATGCGCCACAATTTTTTTCTGACAGTTTCTATTTATTCGTTCGGAAACGCGAAACGCGTAGACATAGACATTTGTAAAAAAGCATGATTGCTCGGAAATCGGTTGAAACACGTGCCATTTTTCGAGTGTATCGGTGAAATTGGGATCAGGGTACAAAATAATTGAAAAAAATGTTACCCTAGCGATTTTCTGCCCGTTACTTAGAACAAAGCCCTTGAGAACCATTTTTGTTTCAGTCAGCTTCAAGTTAGTAGACAGAAAATGATAAGTTAGTTTATACCCTGTTTACTTAGTTTAAGAATAACTCGAATCTAATGGACCAGCAAATACACAATCAACTACAAAAAATTGTGTTGTGCTAGTAAGGCTAATTCAACGGTAAGTACACTAAATTCGTTTTGTATAGCCAGTTTAGTAGCAAATATTTGAACAAGAATGTGGAGTAGGCGAGTGGTATCATGTTCCGCGATAATTGGGATTGCGAAGTTAAATAGCTATTTTAATAGTTTGTTATTATGGAACAGTGCTTTGGTAGGTCGTTCTGTGTGTGCAGGCCTGAATTCTGATAGCGATGGCACTTTGAGTTCAGTCGATAATATTGGATGCTCTTGAGGAAAGTTGGATATCGGTATAGTAATATTGTAACAGAAAAATTACGTAAATAAATGCAAAAAAGAACAAATAATAGTAGAACAGAGGTGGTAGTTATTATCCAAACAAAATGGAACAAAAATGCCGCGCGCGACCGTACACAAAATTGCGCGCAGATTGTCGGGGTCCCAAATTGCATAATGTTCGGATGGCCATCAGTACAGCCAGTCACCGACTAGATAGAGTTGTGCTGCCACGAAAGAAAAAAATAACGCCCGCCAAATTGTGGTGGATTTAGAAATTTATGTTCGTATAATCTGTAGTTACGTTTCACTTCGCTTTCATACCCGCAAATGTGGGCCCGCTGGCTTATTGTATAAAAGGACCTCCGCATTTTGGGTCCTTTAAGGACTGATTTACTGGGACACCGACTTTTGTCGCGTTGACCTACTTTTTGAATAGATATCGCCAAGTCTTTGACCGTCTGTTTTCATCGCTTGAAGTGATCAATCGGGGATTCGTCTAGTCATGTTTGAAATTATGGCTGCAGTAAAATGTTTGGTTCAATTGTGCATAATTCTGCAGATCAATAAGGCAGCAATAGAAATTGATCTTTATTTTGTTATCGATAGGATTGAAAATTTGATGGATGTTGTTAGAATGTTGTATTTTAAGCTCGGTAGTTGGTGTTGTTTCGTGAAGGTGGTTGCGTGTCGTGGGCGGAGATGTTCAGCGGTGCGTTCAAACGGAAGACTTGTCGGTGTCACTTTAGTTTATTATTGTTCGTACAGCCTGTTCATGTTCTATACACATCTATTGTTTCTGTCAGCTTTCTAAGCTCCAGTCAGAATAACAACTTAATATCATATGCGTGGACGGAGGCTGAGCTTTTGTGGAAATGGTAGAGCTGACTGATAAAGTCAAAAGAAAGAATATGAATAGAATGGGCTGTATATTGTTTTACAAAGAGCTTTTGAGAAACAATTTCTACGATAGCAGGATAGCTACGCTACGAAATGACGCTGTTTGCGTATTTGTTAATATTATTTACATTATAATGTACATTAGTGGAAACTTGTAACTGGCTATTTATAAATTGTTATTACATATTGAAATGTATTTAACTGTAACTTTTCCTAAAATAAATACCTACCTAAATCATATGATATGGATTAGTTCAAGTAGGTAGGTGCCTATGTTATTTCTTGTAAGGAATAGTCCTTACTTTTTAACCGACTTCAAAAATGGAGGAGGTTCTCAATTCGTTTGTATTTAATTATTATTATTATAATTTGAATATTTTGTCCCCTCCAGGATAAAAGCCCTTCTCTACACTTACTCATCCTACCATCTCTTTATAGGTGCGTCACATTGCCATACAGATCTGTTTGCTATAGTTTAATGATGTTATATTGAGTCAAAAATCAATCAGAAAAATAAACATTAATGTTCAGAAAATTTACAGGAGATTGTATTAAAGCCCACTCAACCCACTGAAAATTCACTATTATTACTAGTTGACCAGCACAACTTCGTCTGTGTCACAATTTTCATTACTGCTCAGCTCCTACTTGTCTTAACGTGATGATAAGCCTAAGCCTTCCTCGATAAAAGGGCTATCTAACACTGAACGATTTTTTCAAATCGGACCAGTAGTTCCTGAGATTAGCGCATTCAAGCAAACAAACAAACTAACTCTTCAGCTTTATACATATATTAGTATAGATTTCATAGTTCTTTTTTCTCAGCTATTACAATTGAATATCTAGACCAAGTTTTCAACTTAAACAAGAATGTTTAGTCCAACAACATCCCCATAGTGCTTCCTAGAAACCAATTTTAATTTTCAACGGGAAGTTGCAGAGTTGTTCGACAAGTTGTTTGTACTATAATTTTGTTAGAAAAGCTGTGTTATTATTATGCTTAGATGTAGGAAAAATATTTGTGTTAGAATTTTAATACATTGTTTGTAGTTAGACTGCAAGAACTCCATTGTTTGAAAAAGCAAATCTATGAAACAATGAATACAATTTTTTACATGCAACACTTTTGTGAACCATGCTAGCCCCTGGGGTAGTAATGGGTAGAGATCATAGGGAAAGCCTATTCCCAGCAGTGGTATGGTGAATTCTCAGAGTAAATGATGGTCAAACATAGTCAGCTCCAAAATGTCTTTGTATTTACTGTGTTTATTTTTTGTGATTATGTACAGGGAGGATTGTATTGTGTGTAGCTTAAATAGTGTGCATGAGAGTATTCTATCAATATTGAGGACTGATTCAATAGCAAAGCTGCTAGTTTAATGTTGCTTGTAAAAAATACATTCCTAAGATGTAATTTAGCAGAATACAAAAACCTTTTTCAAATACTGATTTAGCTGCATTTTGTTGAACTGATAGTGAACCCCAACATACAAGGAAAACATTACTATAGACAGTTAATTACTTAAATGAATGGTTGTTACCTACTGATAGACATAAAATTTGGTATATTAAATTAAAAAAAGGTACTGCAATTATGCTTTTCTACAGTAAAAAGCTTTGAACCTATCAAATAATGAAAATAAAGTATTGTTTATTGCATCCCTTTTAGTTTTAGATATGAATGCTTCCAAAATTGGGTCATACCATTTTATTTGAATGAAAGCACTGATTGGAAAGCAACAATGATGAACTAAATATTGCCAAAACTGTTACAACATTACAAACACCTACATCTAGCATAATGTAAACTGTTCATGTAATCAGTGTGAACGCTGGCCACAAAGACGAGAGAAAGGAGCGGGATTAGAAACAAAAAAAAAATGACCTTTACAGCCGAAAATGCTCGGCTACGTCGCTAACTCACAACATACCTTATCTCCTGGTAAGTTTTTCGACGACATGGTGTGTCACCTTTCTGTTCTGTGTTCTGACGTCGTCTTGGGGACGATTTATCCAGAGAAAGGATCTCACTGTTGCCGTGAGAGCCCAGCATACGACACAAAACACTCCACTTTACCAATCACTTGGCCATTATCACTGATCGAAAGATGCATCAAAGCCACAAACACAATAATCGACCCATCGTTTGGAGTCGTAATCAGCACGATTTCCCATTGAGATTCATCGACACAGATAATTTTTCACAACACTATACACAAACACAGCGACTGACAGAAGCTAACTTGATTGAGTTGAGCTTGACGGAAAATGGCGAGGGATAGATGACGTCCCTCCCGCCTCTCGCCCCGCGCATGCCCTCTATGTCACAATCAGTTCTCAAAAAAAATCTAGAGGGCAGCTCTATACAATAACAAACAATGTCCTTGAAAAACATTTTATGTTTATGCCACAGATGGCACTTTTTTCAACACCTGTTCTGTTACAGTTGTTAGCATGGGTTTGTGCAACAATTAAATTTTATTAACAGATAATATAACAGAAATATTTGGAATTCATTTTCGACGAATTAATCTTGTAATACCTCTACATTCATACAAGTAAACCATTTTTTGTAGCAACATTACTTGTAGTAAGCTTGTAGTAGTAAGAAATATACCGGTTTCAAATCGACTAAAATATTAATTAATAGTTAATGACAGTTTCCACAGTAATTGAAGTTTCACAGAGAACAAACATGTCTGGAAATCTGGAAAAGGTAGAAGGAGGCCTTCCCCAGCTGTGGGATATAAAGGCTTCATCTTTTCAAGTCGATTATAACCCTTAAATATTTTGTACCCAGTAGGTGGCAACGTTTATGGCATTCATCAAGTCCTCAATAGTGCAGGTGTAAAGCAGTGCCGGTTTCAGTGCTACTGGCACTCTGAGCGAGAATGTTATGGCACCCCGTAACAGTAATTGAATCCATGCGAAAAAAGGCAAAGGAAATAACCATTAATATTACAAAAACAAATTCGGCTTTATCCGGACACTTGGCAACGTTATCCCCACTCTAGCAACCGTTAGGTACATACAGGTATGGTCAATAATTCGCAAATTCCCAATCGAAGACGAAAAACAAAAATAGAAAAGAAAGTAGATGATTAACTCTCGGCTCTTCAATTCAGAAAATCGCGGGGCACCGCTGGGCGACGGCCCAGGGTGCCAAGCGGCACACTCATCTTTGTTTAAACAGTTTAGGCACGATCACATTTTTCATACAAACATATTAGAACGCTCTCATTATTTTATAAACTCGATGTGTGGTCTTGACTTTTGCAGAAAAAACAACATAGACAATAATCGCCTAAAGATACCAGAGTGTCAGTATTCAGAGCCTAGAGGAACGAAACCGGATATCAAAATGTCATTGTGACAACACCAGTATCCGCCCAAACCCTGCCCAGACAGGCCACAATTCGCAAAATGGCGGATGGAGGCGTGGATATAGATTTGTACGCCGACGATATTGAATCCGATTTTAATCGCCAGGTAAGCAAAATGTTGCTTAAGTAATATTTGTAACCCAATAGTGCAGTGAAAATAAATTCCGGCGTCTTCCGGACTTGCTATCAGTAGATAATTTAATTTGTTTGGGCGGTCTCCTTCAGGACGAGTTCGGCGGTGAAAATGTGGATTTATACGACGACGTGATCGCCGCACCAGCAGCTAAGCCGGATGATGGAGATGGACCCCCTAATTCGGCACCGCAGCATCAGCACCCACCGGAGGAGACCAACGGCAACATCCCGTATCACAACAACGCATCAAACCACGGCCATCATGGCCGCCGTTTTCAGCTATACGTCGGCAACCTAACTTGGGTTTGTACATGATTTTGTCTCATTTAGATTATAATGTAAATATAGGAGAGTTTTTATTGTGTTGGATGTCAATTTTTCTCTTGGTAACGAGAAAAATTGATTTCTCTAGGACTGCCGCTTGCCACTCGGGTTTTGTTACTGAGCCGTTTAGGTAATCAATTGTTTTACATAGGCTAACATACATAATTGTCATTAGAAGCTGAAAGTCTAGTTCAGGAATGAGTTTGACCTAAGTAGGTTTTTAAGCATAGTTCATGAAACACTTGCTACTTGCAAGACTTAGATCAAACTCCCGAGATTTTGTATAGAGCAGGATTATGATTATTAACATGTGGGATTGTTTACAACACATATTTTGGGAATGTAAATTAATGTATCATGTCAATAGAATAAAAAACTTAATGGTTTTCTGTAACTTTCTTTTATATGTACAATAATATTACATCTGGATGTTTTACTTTAAATTATAAAGTCAAAATTTGTTGTCATACATAATGTTATTAACACGAAAACAATATTTGTAACTTGATGAGTCAATAACTTAAGCACCACATGTAGTCCATTTTGAGTTTAACAAAATTTTTGTGATAAGATAATTTAAAATTAATGAATTTCCTGGCTATGGTATCAAAATCTGAGTGAAGATGGCGCAGTTCTTTTGGGTGACCAAATGAAAAATAAATCTCTTACTATATTATGAATTAATTTTCCAAAATTGTCTTACGTTCAACTGAAATATTTGTTATTATTCACCTGTTACAGTACTTTTTCATTTGGTTACCATTTCTTACTAGTTGATGTGCATCTGTGTATAAATAAAGTATATTCAATTGCACAGCCGCACATGTGAGTCACAAAGGCCTTATTTTTGACAAATATTATGACTCAGTCGTCATCGTTTTGTTTATGAAATAAGGCCTCATAAATTATTTGTTTGGCTAAATATCTAACTAAAATGAAATCACTAAGTATAGCAAAATCTTGTAACGAACTAATACACTTTGATGACTGCAACATTGGTAACGTAAATAAAATTTATTGTTTGTTTACTACAGTGAACAACATTATAACTGAAAAATTCTAATCAATATTGTAGTTCAGAATTTAGTACATGATTTTGCTGTACTAAATATATGGAAGCAAAAACAAGGAAGCCTTTGACAATTTAATTTAAGTTAAAATGTCGGCTATAAATTATTTAATAGTTATTTAGAGGCTGGATTAGGTATATGAAACGAAATATTCAGTGCTTAGTTCTTCTGTGTGCATCTTAGGCACCGATTCTTTTGATATTACGTTATGTTTAGCTAAATTTCTATTTAGTAAAATGTTGTAACTGTAAGATACAATTTTGAGTTAGGCTTTATACATAATTGATCAACATTTAATTGGTCCTGTTATGTTCAAACTGTATAAAGTTATATGTCAAATGTTTTTCAATGGCATTGTGCCAGCTGTAAATCCATTTTTTTTAATGCTACTAATTAGATAAATTCTTCATTCCTTAAAATGAGTGTATCATCTGTTGAGCATTCATCACATGTTGAGGTTTTTATGCTGTACATAATCCAGCCTCCATTTGTAACCTTTTTTTCAATAACTGTTACTGCTTAAAAATGTCATAAATTAACATAATTTATTTATATCTATTTTAGAGTTTCTTGTCAACTGACTTGTTCAACTGTGGTAGTTTAATTAATTTTGTCTAGGTTGTGAATACAACACAAAATAGATTATTATTTAATAAAACAAAAAATATTAGCGTCATAATTAAAGGATTGTAAAATTATTGAAACTTACTGAATATTTTACTTACAACTTGTTTTTGCTTCATTTTACAAAAATTTAATATAACTACTTATTATCAATATTTTAGAAGCAGTAAATTTTTTACACAGACAATGCCACTCAAATTTTGCTATCTCGAAAGGCGTCCATTATAATCTGTGTAATAATTTACAATTATTATATGAATTTTTAGTTTATTTCTGCACCAATCATGGAAATGATCTTGATAAAAAAGATTTGTTTCCGAGATATTGTTCCTCATTTTCTGCCTTTGTGCAGAATTTCCATCTTGTGATATTTTAATAACATGTGCTATTGTTTTCATATTTTTATTTTATTGGATTTCATATTTATAGTTGAATTATACAAAGAGATATTTGCATAGTTATATAAAAATGTTTTATGGTTTGTACCTTCAGCACCATAGTACCAACACATTTATATAATTAGAAATTGCAATGGGTGTTCATTAGTGAATTGGCGAAGGTTCTGGGATTATCAAACACAGATTTGTTTACTTACTTTGTAAATAGTTTCTTATTTTCATTTCTTGAGTTACATGTTCCTCATTTATTTCAAGTGACATGCTGTGGGCATGTTAGGAGGCAAGTGCAAGCCATATTAAAATCTTGTAAATATCTCTTTGAATTGAATTGATGGTTTTGTCGCAGTAATAAGGTACTGTCTTTGTGATTAAGGTTATTTTTGGCATGTTGGTATGGGTGTAACTTGGTGAAGTGTCACAAAAGTATAGAACAAATCAAGTTTCATGTTTTGCATTTATGGTTTTGGATATCTGGGATCTCACTGATCCAACTCAAATGTAATGTGTGAAACTGAAAATCAACATACTTTTGTGCATCTTGTGAGTTTCGAATATTGAATTCTGGGTGTTGAAGAATGAAAGATTTCTATGTTTCTATGTATTTATTTATTAGTTCATGTAACATATCTATTAAACATAGACACCTCTCCCAGTGATTACATGTTGACTACACAATCTTGAATATTTTGCTGCATAAATTAAACACTGTCTTTTGCACATTTTTGGAACAAAAAAATTAGTTCTGTATGACATCATTATTATAATAATTTACAATATTGTTGCAATGGTTGTCTTTTGTCGTTACTACATTGCTTTAGTGAATAACATAGAGAACTTATGTGTCACGTACTGTGTGTAGGCTATAAACTAGTTCTTCGGGCATAGTGAGGGCAATGCGTTAAACGATAATAATTATAGTTTCCTGTTAGTAGTGACATATTATTATGTAGCGTTATTCGCCTGTTTCAACATGCTTGTCACTTGATAATTGGAATCTTGAGGCGGGATTGGAAAGTATTACTTAATTACTATCCATTTTGCCCAAAATTCTGGTTGACGTAATGTATTTTAAATTAACTAATGATTTTCTTTATCAGGTTTTCAGAGGTAAGATGTTTGAGCTTGTTCCGCGTAATGATGTAGCTATTTGTCTTAATTTGAATATATTTTACTGTTTTTTTTTTGTTTATTAATCTTAGCAGATGTGAGCGATGGCAGATTTTGTCTGTATTGGGGTTGGACTTGTCCAATTTTTTTGTTGTTGTGTAAACTATTCATATGTACTATTTTTAAATTGGCGTTAAATTGTTTTAATGTTTATCCCTACAGTAAAATTTATAAATCTGTATGTCTCATACTTACCAAAAATTTTGTTTATATCCGGGCGTAAATATTATAATACTGATAAACCGAAAGTATTCACACTATATCATTAATATAGTGGTATTATTTAAATACAGTTATGTACAAACATGGATAAATATATTCGCGGCGGCTAAGTAATTTATAATTTCTGTCACGACTTTGTAATCGCCTTTTCTATAGATTTACAAGGATTGTAAGTAAACAAGCTATCCATATTGTTATGTCCCCTGTAACATGACTATTGGCAGATGGTTAATAGCATAAATACAAAAACTGTTATAATGCTAAAATAATTATTACTTATCATGTAATAACTCCCAGCTTAAAACATTTTGTGTGTTAGATGATATCTATTAATACCTTGTCTAGTGTAACAAAGTATTTACCACCTTACTTCATTAGATTGGTTTCCAATAAGTCGTGATATGATTTTAAAGTGTAAAAACTATGTTAATGAGCAAAGATGTTAAATTCTTGTACTAAGTGAGTTAGCTAATAATCCTTCCGAACTGTTAGAAGGATCTCGTGTCCCGTTTGAGAGTGATGGAGTCTGCAGTTTTGCGAACTGCATTTATTTATCTTGATACTGCCAATATCTGTGATAAAATTTATGAATGAAAATAAAAACATGGTAACAATTAAAACTGTTTCCTTTCTCCCGAAGTCACCTGTTACGAAATGAGAGAACGACAAACTTCTAAATAAACCAAATCTAATAGTATCTAAGTAGTGCTTCGTGTAACAATTCGTGCAGATTAGATTGGAGTAGGTTTCACAATCACGTTTTGAGTGACACATACATTTTTGCTTGTTTATCCACTCTACACAAGTTAGACGGAAGTTAGGTGCATATTCGTTAGCCAATATTCGTGTTAAATTTCGGCGGTTTTTTATATTCGCGCGAAAAGGTATGTTCTTGGACGAGGTTCCATACGTCTGAGTCGTGGCTGGCTTCATCACGTATGTATACAACTTATCGCTTAGTTCCCAGCTTGTATCGTGGTTTAGTTTTTGGTAAAACCTTTTGCAGTGGGCGACGGATCAAGACATTGCTAACAACGTCGCAGACATTGGCGTTACTGATTTCCAAGATGTGAAGTTCTTCGAGAATAGGGCGAATGGCCAGTCGAAGGGGTTCTGCGTCATTTCACTGGGCTCTGACCAGTCCATGAGGATGGTTATGGACCGTCTGCCCAAGAAAGAGATTCACGGACAGCATCCAGTCGTCACGTTACCCACTAAACAGGTAATTAGCGAGACCTTCAATGGGTCTGCTTATACTATACATATTTCTTACTTTTTGTATATCTCTTCAAGTTTTAAATTAGGGCTAAAATGAGGGAGCGGTTCAATCACTCAAAAGATTTGGCGCGTCGAAACCACTGTAGTTAAAATAAATGAATTAACTGCCGCCAGTAACGTCAAGTTACTGTGCTGAACTAGCGTGGGACCTGTACGTCTACCATGAGTTTTATCAATCTATACTCGCTAGCGACTAGTTAATTTTTTTTACGAAAGCTTAAAAAAAAAACAAGTCTTATTTATTTTTTTAGTTGTTGACTAAAGTTTTACTTGCAACTCGCTCGCTTTTTAGTTAAAAACTTAAACAAATACTCTAGAAACTTGCAGGTACTTTTGTTTTAATAGTAAAATATTGATATTTGAAAAATTTATAAAAATGATTGTTTTGCCACACGTGGCTAATTTATAGTTGCTACCGCCGCCGACTTGCGGCGCCGCGTTGTGCATTATTATGGGCGCGTGATTTTATTGTGATACAAAGTGGTTTTCTGGGACACAGACCTGTCTTGGAATGGTTAGGCCTTTCATTATTAAACAAATTCAAATCGTTATTAAAATTTGAATAAAGATTAATTAATAACTGGGCGGTAAAAATAGCTTCTCAAATCTTTCAGAAACGCAGATCATAACAGAAAAAAAAACCTTAAACAAATTCTTTCAGTGGTTCTCGAGATTAGCTTAGTCAAACAGATATACTTAAATTCGCCGGAAGTTTCTTTTATACTATGTTAAGATTAAAATAGTTGCTTATCGGCTTCACAATAAATAGTAATTGTGAAAAGGCAGGTCGCAAAAAATAATTGTAAAAAAAAAGAATCGATTCCGCGATTCCGTTTTGCCAGTTTCTAATCTATCGACTTGAATTTGCATGTTTTATGAGACTTAAGCTTAACTAAGTGGGTTAGTAGGGCGTTATTGAGCATGGGCTATCAATTTGTAGCGCGCGCTATCCGTAGCTATTTTGTAATTTTGGATACTAAAGTGCATTTTACATTACTATTACATCCATTCTCAAAGATCCGTGACACGCCCTTAGGTATTTTCATTGAAGTTCTGTTTGGCGCCTGGTTTAGGCTATAATAGTACCAAAATGAAAAAGGAACTCGCCAAAAATATCGTTTTTTTTTTTCAAGTATGAAAGTTTGCCAGTAGCGTACAATGAGCGTATATTTCACAGGCATTGAACCAGTTTGAGAGTCAGTCTAAGACTAGATCTACACCGCCTGGACCAAACCCAGGCATGAGAGGACCACACCCGGGCGGTCCGCCCGGTCCGCACCCTGGAGGTAAACCTTTGTTTTTCTGTTGTTTATGACCATGAGTGGGAATTACTTGATAAAACTGTTATATACTAGCTCATAGTTATTCCAAAGAGAAAAGAGTCGTAAAATTGATGTATTTTGAAGAATTCAATTTTGAATTTTGAAGAATTTTGTTTCTTGGGTTCAATTCCCAAGTCTTGTTGGGTGCAATAGAAGGGTTTTTTTATTCTGAAATCTGACCCGCAGGTTCGATTCCCGCACGGAACAAGTATTTGTATTGCCTACAATTGTTCTGGGTCTGGCTGTTTGTGTATGTGAATTTAACCCTTTGACCGCTTTGACATATTTCCGTGCCCCTACCGCTCATGTCGTAGGTATTTCTGCGACAGAGAACTGCATGAATTTTCGTTCTATTTTCGTCATATTAATTGCGTAGTACAACTAAAACCATTATTAGATTGAGATATTATTAAAAAAAAAACATTTTTTAATCGATACAACGATTGCTCGTCCTTATTTATAGCCGCGCGGGCCCTCGCGCTACGGGCTCAGTAATCGATATTTAGCCAAGCGGTCAAAAGGTTCAATTTTTGTAAACGAACCCACGATACAGGAGTAATTCCTAATGTGGGGTATAGTTAAAAAAAAAAAAAAACTGTTGTGTGGTCACATCAGTCACTGCATCCGGTTAGACTGTATGCCTACCCTTAATTAGTTGAGAAAAGGCTAGGTATATTGATTGTTTTTGTTCAAAATTCATTTTGTATTGTACGACAATAACACGATAAGGGCAGGAGTAAACCTTCAAAGGTACTCCAGTAGGTACATGTCCAATAAAACAAAAGGACCCTGAGAATTTATTGCTAACAGCGATAGTGAGAAAACTATACTTTCCTACTTCATTTACATAGGCCTCAAGATCGTGCAATAAATTGGTCGGCAGTATGTTGCCGATTGCGATAAGAGCTCCCAGAATGTACGTTCCTTTATATTTCGTGTTAACTAGAACCGCGTATCTTTGTCAAAGTTGATACGGTCAACTTTATGTCAGTACTTTAATAGCAACAACTGGATTTCAAAAACAAACTACCGTCGCGAAATAAAGGTGCCGTCGAGGCCAAACTTTCCATGGGAATGGTTGTTTGAACATTAACTGTGTACAGACTTCTTCGGCGGCGGTCCAAACGGGCCGGGACCCAATGGGCCGCGCATGATGATGGCGGGCGGGGCACCCCATCACCAGCTGCGCGGGCCGGCCGGCGGGCAGCACGGGCCGCATGGGCCGCACGGGCCCCCGCATGGCCCACCCCACCACCTCCCGCAGCACCAGGGCCCGCCACCACATCACCTACAGCATCAAGGACCCCCGCCGCATCAGGGCCCACCACCCAGAGGACCACCTATGCAGGTAATTTAAAACTTTCATAAAAACGTTTGTGTGGTCAGGACTAAACGAAAGTCGCAACTCCGGGTTCGAATTCGTATGTCTTTATAAAACTGTTTGATCATAATTATTTGTCTCTGAAAGTGTTGACCTGATTGCAGACTTGCTCGCTACTTCTTACGCGCATAAGGGTGGTTTTCAAAAAAAATGTTCGTTGCGTAATGGAATTCCACCCAGAAAGAAAAGAAAAATATTGAAATTCAACAAGTTATTGGCTAACGAGTTATATTATGTTTTAAAAAATAATAAAATTTAATATGATATGTTTCTAATTAAACGAGAAATATATATTTTAAGGAAGGATGGTAACTAAAAAGTTCCGTTACGTCACAAAGTTTAGATTGGTATTAAAACTCAATGGTAAATGAAATAAAATTACTTTTAATTATAATATATTCTAACAAGAACAGTCTTCAAAATCACAAACTTATAATTAGTTATTTAAGTAAAATCAGCATTTTTTCTACGAAAACTATTCCTCTACGTTACTTTATGGCACGTTTCATTGCACAGTCAAGCCTCTACTTTGGCATTTTTCTATAAAATATGTTATATAAAATTATGTTTCATAAAACTTTTAAATAATATTATTATAAACAATTTAAATCACAGTATTAATCATATGAGAATTATTTTTAAATTAAATCTAAATATCACCATGAAAGTAGGACAAGTGACGTTAATAGAACAAATCGTCACGTTTAGGAATTATAAGGCACAGTTTACATTACTTAGAATTAATCAATTTTAAAACGTACATCTACAATCAAGAAAAGTCATTAAAAACACTCTAAAATAACATTTTGAGGAATTCTTAAGTAACGTGACATACGTATTCTTAATAACGTATGTCTTAAAATAGTAAAAAAAATATAAAACTGTCATTATTATTTTCTTAGTGTTGTCTTATTATTATTATTATTCTTGCTTCTTCAGTCTTTTGAGTTCCTTTTTTTTATGAAGTTCGTGCTTTACTGGATCCTGTTTTATTTTTTCCCTGTATCTTTTAGACCGCTCCGCTGCCGTCAACACCATAATCTGGTAAAAAAAAAATGTCTAAAGCTGCATAATTTACGTTTTGATTATCGAAAATAATGATTATTACAAAAATCTGTAATTATTCGATCGATTAAATTATTTAAATTAAACCTTAATGCTTTACTCAATTACTTTTCACTAAAAATAATTAATCAATCTCTCAACAATTTAAAAACATTTTTTTTATGTTAAACCTGTTTTGATTGTAAAAACTATATTGACATGTGTAAACCATGCTTTAAAATTCCACTACGTCACATTTGGTGTTCCACCAGTACAATACGTAGCGTTTTGGACGTGACGTATGATGGCTTCACAAAAACAAACTCAAGAAATCAACAGTTCGAAAGCAATTTAAGGAAATGTTCCACTTAATTCGAATTAAAGACACTTTTTTCTAATAAGCTATGAAAAGTTATAAGTCAAACAAACATTACTTACTTAATAAAATCAAGTTCGTAGTGGAAAATGCGAACAGGACTCCGTGACGGCCGAAAGCTCACTCTCGCTTTTAGACAAAACTGCTGTCATTTAACAAATATGGCGGACATTTGCGTTCTAAAATGTTGTCAGCACTAAAAAAATTCTCTTAGTTTATTCAATTTTCTACTCAAAATCAATAAACTGGTGTAGCGTATATGGAATTTTCCATCAACGTTATTTTGAGGGACAAGATAAAACGTGTATTTTAAATAATTTTGTACTCTAGCATCTTATGAATTAAGTTTATTATTCAATTTAGATCATATAATCCTGCCAAATTACATAAAATTACTGAACAAAAGGTCGGATAACAGTGATATTTTACGTTCGGAACTTTACAAATCCTGCGTGGGACACGTCAAAAATCATCTTTCATCTTCCTGATAATGATTAATTTAATCAATATTACAGAGATTTTCGTACTTCTGAATATGTTAATAGTACATTTCGAACATATTTTGTCGTTTTCTTATTAAAACACTGAGTTTTAACTGCATTTGCCTGAAGAATAGAGGCTTAAAGTCGTAGGACACGCAATTTTCTGATGAACATTTTTTTTGAAAAAGACCCATAAACCCGTTTCAGTAGAATTTCGGAAAATCCTCTCTTAGTGCTCCCCTATACTCCCCAAGCCAAATTTCAGCTATCTGTGACCAGTAGTTTCGGCTGTGCGTTGTCTGTCAGTCGCTCAGTTTCATTAAGTCCGCCTCTGTCTGTACTTTAGTGTGGCCACGGTTGTGAAGCGCGGTAGAAAGCTATTTTACAATAAGGTAATCCTCCCAGACGTCAGCATGAAAAATTCTAAAATGCTTGTAACTGTGTTAACAGAAGTAATGTTTTTACTGCGTAATCTTGTCCAGATGGACAAGACTTTGTAATTCAAACTTTTTTGTTGTTAGTTCCAAGGCCCGCCACAAATGCAGCGTGGTCCCGGAGGCCCCGGCGGTCCTGGCGGCCCGGGCGGCCCCGGCGGTCGACCGGACTGGGGACCCCGCGGGCCCCCACAACAGATGCCGCCTCACCCCGCACCACAGTACGGGCCCCCGCAACACCAGATGCCTCATCAAATGCCCCCGCCGCACCCGGTTAGTATTACCCATAGGGAACTGTTCGCTTCTTCAGATTTTTCAGCTTTGTGAAGAAATTTTATTATAATATCTTTATTTCGACTATACGCGTTTGCTAATATTAAAGTTTCAATTCGTTATTTGATTGTGTTACTGCTGGGTTGATACTCTTTTATGAGTATAAATTTAATTTAATGTCTTCACATAAATCGTATGTCCAACGTAAGCGTAAAAGTATCATAAACGATTCTCAATTGATTTCGTTGAAAAACGTCGCATTGGGATAGTATTAGCGTCGATAAGATACGCAATTCTCGTATTTTTAAAGAGGTTGTTTTTAAGGTGGTTTTTACAGTTCGCGACTGCGATGCGAATGCGCAGTCGCAAACGGTCAAAACCACCTCTAATTTCCCAAAATTTTAACTGACATTGATCACGCTGAGATGATATTGCGATTTAAATTTGAACGCTTTTTAGATACGAGAATTGTTCTAGAGTTTCATAGAGAAACGCTTACGTTAGACCGACACTAGATGTGAAGGCACCCGTATTATACCTAATGTGTGAATATTGTGGTTACCAGCGCGATGTTCGCTTGCAGGGCGGCGCGCTGCCGCCGGGGCACGCGCACGCGCACGCGCACGGGCACGCGGGCATGGCGGGCGTGCCGCGCGGCCCCGCGCCGCTGCCGCACCACCCAGGTATGCCCCCCTACCCAGGTACGCACACACACCTTTCTTTATTATTTTGCTACTAACCAACTAACTCCACTAGTCGTCGGGCCCTTAGCCAGCCGCACGAGAGGATGGGCCTTGTAGTCAGCCTCACGAGTGGATGAGCCTTGTTGTAGTCAGCCACACGAGTGGATGGGCCTTGTAGTCAGCCCCACGAGTGGATGGGCCTAGTAGTCAGCCCCACGAGTGGATGGGCCTTGTAATCAGCCCCACGAGTGGATGGGCCTTGTAGTCAGGCCCCACGAGTCGACTTGCCATGTAACCAGCCGTACAGGTCATTTCAGTTTAGAAAGGCTTGCTGAGAGTGGCCTGTTGCCGAGACCCGTCCATGTCTCAGAAAGCACATCAAGCTGTTGGTGGTCATTTGTAGACCTGTGGCAGTCTTTACAAGTAGTCAAAAATTCTAAAATCGGACAACCGGTATACTGCGTTGTGGAAGACATAAACGCAGTTGCTTCATGATATCAAATTTGCTTGGACTGTTATCCGAACCTAACTCGACAAGTTGAGACAGTGCTTCGTATTCCTATCTCTGCCACTGCCGCAAAGAAGCGATATTAACTATTGTATCCAGGTTTTAAGGGTATGAGTACAATTAATGTAATTATAGGCACATGAGATATTTCATATTAGTCTCTAAAGGCACTCGCAAAACAAACAAATACTCAAAACAAGCAGGTTGGCTACTCACTAAGCCCGAAGTCCGTAGTTTCGGGCTTAGTTGCGAGCGTACTCTACTCCGCATCACCTACAGACTTACGATTAGTCCCGAACCCGATCTAAGAATGAATTTCACAGTAATTTCAAATCTTAAGGTGAATGTTACGGGTTGCTCATTGTCATTTTCCCGCGAGATGGCGCTGAAGTCAACATTTTCAGTTTTATTTTGTTTCGAGTGTAATTGGAACAATATTAAGTCGCAGAAATAATGGTGCGACAATCGGATATTCCACTTTATCGAAATTAGTCAAAATACGGCATAAGAAACCCTTCTGATTCGCCATACTTCAAATCATGTTTTCAATCATGTCTATGTGTGTGTAAACGGTACTATAAGCGAGTTACATATTATTTTCGTGAAGTATGGCGAATCAGAAGGGTTTTTTGCCGTATTTTGACTAATTTCGATAAAGTGGAATATCCGATTGTCGCACCATTATTTCTGCTACTTAATATTGTTCCAATTACACTCGAAACAAAATAAAACTGAAAATGTTGACTTCAGCGCCATCTCGCGGGAAAATGGCAATGAGCAACCCGTAACATTCACCTTAATGTCATTCGTTCTCAATGGTTAGATGATACGCAGTAGAATACGCCCGGTAGAAGCCCGAAACTACGGACTTCGGGCTTAGAGAGTAGCCAGCCAAAACAGTCTACTGTCCGTCAGGTGGGCCGCCTTTCGTCACCCTATAGCAAAAGAGAGTGAGTGAACTGTAGGTACTAACAAACTAATGTTAATAATAAAGGCTCTTTATAAAGAAATGATTGCAGCAATTTATCATTATCACATACATTTTTAGACTGCGAATAAGCTGGAAATTGCGGGTGCTTTCATCCTACACTTTTTGTTTTTTCTACACTATATACCATGATCATGAATCACAATGCATGCTTGTTTCTGGTCTAATATTGATTTCTCATATCTGTTTTGTTGTTTGTTGTGACCTCCGCTGTTCTGTTCTGATTAATTTTGTCCCGGAAGTTGTTTGAGCTTCATTGACTCAGTGTTTATCTGGTGGTCGTCATAGATGATTCTAGCTCTTAGGAGTTGCAGTGGTTGGGAATAGTGTGGTTAATAGACTATCCACACGATACAATTTTGTCTGTACAAACTTTAAACTCGGAATAAAAATTTCTATCACACTGACATTTGCCTCTGCAAAAAGTCCGTGCAGACAAATGTAGGTGTGATAGAATTTGTTTATTCTGAGTTCAAAGTCTGCATTAACCAAAGTTGGTGTTGTCTGGACCCACTAAAACTGGCGCTGGTTTTCCATCTGTGTACAGTTCGCATCAGCGTTGTTTACCCCTCCGGAGTTAGGTTTTAGTGACGACCGCGCAGGTGCAATCGCGTAAAAAAGCGTTACGTTCTTAGATTTTTTATGTTTATACGTATTATATTGTAAAACAGTAACAAAGACTACCCGCGCATACGCTGTCCTATACTTTTTGGCAAATTGACATCCTGCGTAATCGATTGCGACGTACTTCGGGGAGGTAAACTTGCGTGACGGGACTTGTATTAGTGTTGTAGAGTTGTGGTATAAAGCCATGTGTCCATTGTCGTAGGCGTGGGTGGAGGAGCGCCCGCGCCGCATGTGAACCCCGCGTTCTTCGCGCAGCAGCCTCCCGTGCAGCCCCAGCCTGCGGTACAGCCGCCTCCTCAGCCCGGACCGCCTGGTATGTATTGCCTTTAAAGGTTACGTCACAGTTTGAGCGACTTTATTTCATTTGTCTTTCTTCATCATATCAGCCGATAGACGTCCACTGCTGAACATAGGCCTTCCCCAATAGTCGCCACAACGACCGGTCCTGCGCGTCCCGCATCCATCGGCTACCCTCGACCTTCACCAGGTCATCGATCCACCTTGTGGGAGGCCGCGCCAACGTTGCGTCTTCCGGTACTCGCTACAGCATAAATAACATAGTGTCGTTGTCGCCTTCCGTAAGGCGGATCAATGACCTAGTTTAGATCGCGAGAATCCGCTGTTTGCGAGACGTACAGGACCGGTCGCTGTGGCGACACATCTGAGGCTTTTGATCAGCAATGAACGTCTTTTGGCTGAAATCATGATAAAGATGACATAAGGAGATCATTGTCTATTTTCTATCATAAAACTTAGTTATTCAAAAGAGAATTCGCAAATGTCATATGTAGTAGTACAAGAGACATTTTAGTGGTCCCTTGGTATTCATGGACTGTGAAATCTCAGAAGAAATTATAGCTACTGCCAGCTATAATTTCTTCTGAGGTCCCATAATCTTAGCACCTAAATAAAATGCTTGATGTGTGCAGGCCCAGGAGCTCCATACGGCCACCCCGCCCACGGCGCGCCGCCGCCCGCACAAGGGCCGCCCCCAGCTGCGAGGCAGCCGTATGGAAGACCACCACAGGTAAAATGTTTTTAAGACTAACATTTAGTTCGATACCCTTCAAGCCAGCCAAGCTGTAGTGGGACTAGGGATAACCTATAGACAGATGTCTGAAAAGAAGAGGTCATGTTTTTAACCCTTAAAGTCGCATGATGATTGTTGTTCATGAAAACAAGTAAAATTAATTTTAATGGTTTATTGGGCATATAAAAAAGTTACAAAAAATACAAAAAGAAATCTAGAGCTGTTATTTTTTGGAAAAACCTATGTATAGTATACTATACGGTGCCACTTTTGCTCGAAACAATAAGAAATTAGCAATGTATAGCATACTATACGTTGCGCTATTCTAGTGCTTGGTGTGGTAAGCCAAAAAACAGTTTCTGCCTTTGACATAACATAAATGTATTTTGCATTTAGTGCACATTGTACTTGCTTGACCTCCTTTACAATATTTACATCTCTGATAACCGGTTAACTGAGGCCAATGATCGTATTTATCATACCTAACATCATCGAAAGGCCTCTCGGCCAATGGTTTCTTTATCTTTTGCTTCTCAGGTACAGATTCAATGTCCTTTACAGGCACAGTTCTATCACGCTTCAGAAGTCCAGCGTAGATTTCGTATCGAAAGTCTTTCAAATGATCTTTCTTCCTCTTCTTATCTATTTGTCTGTCATGTCTACGACGTAACAGCCAAGCATTATTTACACATATGTCCAAAAGCTGGGAAAAAATATTCATGTACCATCTGTGAGATTTTATACCTGTGCGGTATAATGCTATTAGCATATCCGCCAAATCCACACCTCCCATGTGGCGATTATAATGCTTCACAATTTGTGGACATTGTATATCGACGCGACTTTTGGACTCTTTGCTGAAACGTTTGATATTCTCAAGGGGAAAAGAGTCAACATAAGAGCTTACTAACCTCACATGCTTATTGTCAAACCACTTGACCACACTCAGTTTGTTTTCATTACAAACCACTTGAGTAAAAGCTCCTCTTCCTTTCTTCTGAAGCGATTTATCGTCAATCATTTTGCTCTCTGCATCCTTCAATCTATTTTTCCTAACAGTCCCTAAACTAAATATACCATAGTTTTCTCGTAATACTACTCTGTCAAGAAAGTACCGGGAAAAGATCAATAATACACAAAATGTCTGTTATTCATCCAAATTTATTTTATCACCTTCAAAGTATGCTCCTTTAGAAACGATACACTTGCGCCAACGAATAATCCATTCATCAAAACATTTTTTAAACGCTGCTTCCGGAATTGATTTCAGTTCTCGCCGCGAATTCTCCTTTATGTGTTCTATCGATTGAAAACGGGTGCCACGAAGTGGTAATTTGAGTTTAGGAAAAAGAAAAAAGTCAGCAGGAGCCATATCTGGTGAATATGGTGGTTGCTGGATGGTATTTGTTGAGTGTTTGGTTAAAAATTCGTTCACAATGATAGCCTTGTGCGAAGGCCCATTGTCGTGGTGCAAAATCCAAGAATTTTCTTTCCACAAATCTGGCCTTTTTCGTCGAATTTGCTTTCTTAAACGCCGCATAACGCTCAAATAATATTCTTTATTTACCGGTAGACCTTCCGGTAAGAATTCAGAGTGCACAACACCGCGATAGTCAAAGAAAACAGTCAACATGACTTTGACTTTTGATTGACTTTGCTGTGGTTTTTTCGGTTTCGGTTCAGTTGGAAGGCGCCACTCCGAAGCTTGTTGACTAGTTTGCATGTCAAACTCGTAAACCCACGTCTCGTCACCAGTAACAATGCGTTTCATGAATGTTGGGTCCGAACTGACTCGTTCTAGCATGTCCTCAGCGACTTTCATGCGATTGAGTTTTTGGAGAAAATTCAGATCTTTTGGGACTAGCCGAGCAGCAACATGTTTCATACCCAAATGATTAGTTAAAATGGTACGGATCGACTCGTGAGATACAGAAAGTTCGGCGGCTATCTCTCTCAGAGTTGAATGGGGATTTTCAGTCACTATTTCCTTCACTTTTGCGATGTTAACTTCAGTTGCAGACGTTGACGGCCTACCAGAGCGAGGCAAATCTTCCATCACATCTCGACCGCTTTTGAACGCTTTGAACCACTCATAAGCACGAGTTTTTGATAAAGTCGATTCACCGTAAGCCTTCTGTAACATTTTCAGTGACTCCGAACACGAAATTCCATTGGCGATGCAAAATTTAAGACAAACTCTTTGTTCGATATTTTTGTCCATTATGAAATTCGCAATACACACTATATGATATTACTAAAACCAGCACTGTATTTAATATAAATAACAGATGCAACTCAAACTCCGCGCCAAAATGGAAAACAGTTTTGCCAATCTAACAACTACAAAAAAAACAAAATTTTTAATTTGGAACCATAAACAAATCATCCATTCCCGATACTTTTTTGACTGAATGTATATATACTAGTTCTAGAGACGTAAAATAGAAAACGTAAGTTTAGTTTTTTGATACAGCGTCTTTTGACTCAATTAATGGCAATAGAAGGCCCAGTACGTTTTCTTTGTCCACGTGTCCTCAAAGGTGTGTTAGTTGCCATAGCAGTAGCAGGTTGAACAGACGCCACAGAACCAATAGAAGAAATTGTAGGGATTTCATCATAATTGCATTGAGTAGGGCTCGGAAATACAGCTTTCAGAATTGGTGTGAGGGGAACTTGAGCATTTTCTTGTTCAACATCAGATAGGGCTTCTGTGTTTGATTCTACCTCGTCCTCTGAAGGGTTGGCTGGCGAAACTGGGCTGCCTAGAATGTCGAGCCTTTCAAATGACGATTCTAGTGAAGGTGCTGGTGAACTCTCAGCTGTTCTCGCTTCATCACCACTGCTCGATTCATCACTATCATCAGAATTAGCATTTAGTGCAGGAACCAAAGCCAATATTCGTCTAGATCTTCCGTTCATTGTGGTCCAAAACAACATAAAGCAAACATGCAAGTCAACCACCACCCAAATAAAAGCCAAGACGTTATTTATGCACTCTATAGAACTCGTATCATATCAAAATATAAAAAAAAAATTAGTTTCATCACTTAGTAGCACTTGTGGCGTTGTTATAGTATACTATACAAATAAAAATAGTGGTAAATGTAAGCAACTGTAGCATTGTATAGTATACTATACATGTATATAAACTAGTCAAAATAATACAAACACCACATTTTCCAAGTTACTCATCTAGCAAAATTATTAGAATAACTGTTCACCTTTACATTTTATGCATTGGAAATCTATAATTAGTAATAAAAACACTATAATAACCAAAACTCACCTTGATAATAATTTCTGGCTGCGACTCGTTCGTTATTTTTCACAAGTGATTTTAATTTACCATAGTTTAAAAAAGTTTTGTCATATTGACTTAGAAAAAAACGTTCAGAAATGTGATTTATGATGAAATATTACAGATAAAATGAAATAAAATTGGACAATATTTTTTTTAAGTTAGACGTATACTATTCTATACAAAGTGACTTTAAGGGTTAAAGAAATTCACAAATCACTGAAGAATTATGCCTCAATCACTCGTGATTCTTTTACAAACACCATGGGGTCGAATCATCAAGTCATTGTCTTTCAGAAAAACAACTCTCTTTGTCGAGTGTTTCCTTTGTTACTCCTATTAGTGTGACAGTTTTTTAAACGCACACTGACGTACCGGTAGAATTAAACCTAGAGGTGGGACTTAACCCTCCATAAGTCGCTGCACAGTACCAAATTCATGTGGTAACGGTGGTGAGGAGTGGGGTACTACGCTGATAAAAGCGAACTTCACCGACCGACGTCATCAACCTTGAAACGACCTATACTGTACTTGAATTTCTTCACTAGCCATGTAAATGTAAATCGGGCTGGTTTCCGCAACTCCACGACTAAGCGCGTATTGTGCGTGCGGGTGGGACAAATGTGTCATTGGAACCACCCCAGTTCCCCAAGGAAGGCCAGCAACGCCTCGGTGTTACCAACTGTCTCACAGAGGGGGGGGTACCTTCGTTAGCCATTTATTGAAAGCTTTGTTCGTTCAGAACTACCCGCCGGGCGCGGAGCCGGGGCGCGGCGCGCACCACGGGCCGGCCCTGGGCGCGCACCCCGCGCACGCGCCGCACGCGCCGCACGCCCCGCACGCGCCGCACGCGCCGCACCCGCCGCACGCTGGCATCTCCGAGGCAGAGTTCGAGGAGGTCATGTCGCGCAACCGCACCGTGTCCTCCAGTGCCATCGCGCGCGCGGTCAGCGACGCCGCCGCCGGGGAGTACGCCTCGGCTATCGAGACGCTGGTCACCGCGATTTCCTTGATTAAGCAGAGCAAGGTGGGTTTCAAACTTGAAGAATCGCAAACATAATATCACTATACACATCAAAGTAATTAACAAATTCATTTCTATCTGGTGACGTATTTCTAGGTGGCTCACGATGACCGCTGCAAAATCTTGATCTCGTCGCTCCAAGACACGCTGCACGGCGTGGAGACCAAGTCGTACGGTTCGGGCGAGCGCCGCCGCTCTCGCTCCCGCGACCGCGACGCGCGCGCTCATCACCGTGCGCCGCGCCGCCGAGAGCGCTCGCAGTCGCGCTACCGGGACCGCAGCCGCGACCGGGAGGATAGAGACAGGTAAGGATGAGGAGCGCGCCGCGCCGCCGAGAGCGCTCGCAGTCGCGCTACCGGGACCGCAGCCGCGACCGGGAGGATAGAGACAGGTAAGGATGAGGAGCGCGCCGCGCCGCCGAGAGCGCTCGCAGTCGCGCTACCGGGACCGCAGCCGCGACCGGGAGGATAGAGACAGGTAAGGATGAGGAGCGCGCCGCGCCGCCGAGAGCGCTCGCAGTCGCGCTACCGGGACCGCAGCCGCGACCGGGAGGATAGAGACAGGTAAGGATGAGGAGCGCGCCGCGCCGCCGAGAGCGCTCGCAGTCGCGCTACCGGGACCGCAGCCGCGACCGGGAGGATAGAGACAGGTAAGGATGAGGAGCGCGCCGCGCCGCCGAGAGCGCTCGCAGTCGCGCTACCGGGACCGCAGCCGCGACCGGGAGGATAGAGACAGGGTAAGGATGAGGAGCGCGCCGCGCCGCCGAGAGCGCTCGCAGTCGCGCTACCGGGACCGCAGCCGCGACCGGGAGGATAGAGACAGGTAAGGATGAGGAGCGCGCCGCGCCGCCGAGAGCGCTCGCAGTCGCGCTACCGGGACCGCAGCCGCGACCGGGAGGATAGAGACAGGTAAGGATGAGGAGCGCGCCGCGCCGCCGAGAGCGCTCGCAGTCGCGCTACCGGGACCGCAGCCGCGACCGGGAGGATAGAGACAGGTAAGGATGAGGAGCGCGCCGCGCCGCCGAGAGCGCTCGCAGTCGCGCTACCGGGACCGCAGCCGCGACCGGGAGGATAGAGACAGGTAAGGATGAGGAGCGCGCCGCGCCGCCGAGAGCGCTCGCAGTCGCGCTACCGGGACCGCAGCCGCGACCGGGAGGATAGAGACAGGGTAAGGATGAGGAGCGCGCCGCGCCGCCGAGAGCGCTCGCAGTCGCGCTACCGGGACCGCAGCCGCGACCGGGAGGATAGAGACAGGTAAGGATGAGGAGCGCGCCGCGCCGCCGAGAGCGCTCGCAGTCGCGCTACCGGGACCGCAGCCGCGACCGGGAGGATAGAGACAGGGTAAGGATGAGGAGCGCGCCGCGCCGCCGAGAGCGCTCGCAGTCGCGCTACCGGGACCGCAGCCGCGACCGGGAGGATAGAGACAGGTAAGGATGAGGAGCGCGCCGCGCCGCCGAGAGCGCTCGCAGTCGCGCTACCGGGACCGCAGCCGCGACCGGGAGGATAGAGACAGGTAAGGATGAGGAGCGCGCCGCGCCGCCGAGAGCGCTCGCAGTCGCGCTACCGGGACCGCAGCCGCGACCGGGAGGATAGAGACAGGTAAGGATGAGGAGCGCGCCGCGCCGCCGAGAGCGCTCGCAGTCGCGCTACCGGGACCGCAGCCGCGACCGGGAGGATAGAGACAGGTAAGGATGAGGAGCGCGCCGCGCCGCCGAGAGCGCTCGCAGTCGCGCTACCGGGACCGCAGCCGCGACCGGGAGGATAGAGACAGGTAAGGATGAGGAGCGCGCCGCGCCGCCGAGAGCGCTCGCAGTCGCGCTACCGGGACCGCAGCCGCGACCGGGAGGATAGAGACAGGTAAGGATGAGGAGCGCGCCGCGCCGCCGAGAGCGCTCGCAGTCGCGCTACCGGGACCGCAGCCGCGACCGGGAGGATAGAGACAGGTAAGGATGAGGAGCGCGCCGCGCCGCCGAGAGCGCTCGCAGTCGCGCTACCGGGACCGCAGCCGCGACCGGGAGGATAGAGACAGGTAAGGATGAGGAGCGCGCCGCGCCGCCGAGAGCGCTCGCAGTCGCGCTACCGGGACCGCAGCCGCGACCGGGAGGATAGAGACAGGTAAGGATGAGGAGCGCGCCGCGCCGCCGCGAGCGCTCGCAGTCGCGCTACCGGGACCGCAGCCGCGACCGGGAGGATAGAGACAGGTAAGGATGAGGAGCGCGCCGCGCCGCCGCGAGCGCTCGCAGTCGCGCTACCGGGACCGCAGCCGCGACCGGGAGGATAGAGACAGGTAAGGATGAGGAGCGCGGTTGGAGTTGCTTGTAGTGCTTTTTGCGCCCGCTGTGAGTGGTTTGTGGTTGATCGATGTCGATGAGGTGGTGTTGGTTGTCTTAAAATGTGTCAAAAATGAACTAGATAATATAACTCCTGCCTAGAGGTTTACCCTGATAAGTGGGATCAACCTCCCGTCAGCGTATTTAGCGACTGCGGTGTCAATGATCAACCGCAGTCGAGTTACACCTTATTATTTATTTATTTATTCAGTACATGGAGGACTAACAGCTAATAAACACAAAAGAAATAGGAAACCGTGGTCACCAGTAGGCCTATAACAAATCCTCACGTATTCATCACGCATAGATACATAATGTAAATTATGGTGTGAGCACAATATAAAAAAATAAAACTGACTTCCAAAAACACTACAAGGTACAAAATAACTTCGGAAGAAAGAAAAAATCTTTAATTTCGGAAGTTGGTGTCGGTGTTTTTGGTTATTTTTTCGTTAAAGTTTTTTTCTTTCTTCCGAAGTTATTTTGTACCTTGTAGTGTTTTGTTTATGGAAGTCGGTTGTATTTTTTGTAAAAAAGTTTTTTATTTATCACTTTTTAGTGGTACCTAGGTACCTGCGTACCCATTAATAGCGTACCGGCGCAATGTTATGTTAAGAACTGGTGTAAACACTAAAAAAACATGCGATTTCAGCAATCCCGATCCCTTTGCTATCATTTATTGAAGAGTTCCGTTGCCTACCTCCGAAGTTCTTCGTCAGATCTTCACCAAACTGAAACGGGACCAGTCCAGGAAAATACTCATTCAAACAAAAAAAGAAACATCCAAATCGGCTTACAATTGGCTAAAGTATCGCTGAACAAACTTTTTTCATGGGATCTCATCATCAGATCCTAATTTATACCTTTCATCATCAGCTCAGCAATATGAAATGATGATTACCAGTCACAAATATCTGAATTGCGTTAGAAAATTCATGAAAAACATTGTATAATATGCCTATAAAATTTGAGGGTTGCCCTCGATTTTCGTAGGATTCCATCATCAGATTCTGACAATGGGACCAATCGAGAAGTATACCCTTTCAGATGAAACAACAATTTTTCAAATCGGTTCATAAATGACGGAGTTATGAGGTAACAAACATCTCCTTTTTTTGAAGGCTGTTAAAAACAAAACACTACAATGCAAAAAATAACTTTAATTTCGGAAGTCGGTGTTTTTGGTTATTTTGTTTTTGAAGTTTCGAAATTAAAGTTATTTTTTACTTTATTTTTCACTATTTGGTGGTACAAAGGTACCACTAAAAAGTAAGAACGATTGTTTACTAATGTAAACAATCAACAGACATGCGATTTCAGAAATCCCGATCCATTTGCTATCATTTATTGAAGAGTTCCGTTGCCTACCGCCGAAGTTCTTCATCAGATCTACACCAAATTTAAATGGGACCAGTCCGAGAAAATACTAAAAAAAGGAATGCATACAACCGAACATAGAACCTTCTCCTCCTTTTTGAAGAAGTCGGTTAAAAACACACCGCTTAAGGTGGATGCTCCAGGGTGGCCCGCGAAATTCAAATATTTTTATGTTTTTTGCAATTTGCCGGTCAGTGTCAAAGTCAAAGTCAAAACGTTATTCCAATTAGGCCATTAAACGGCACTTTTGAACGTCATTCACATTTCAAATATATAAAAGTTCTGAAGTGACTCTACTGTCCATTCGGAAAGGTAGATTCTTATGGAGAAGAATGGACAAGAAACTCCATAGTTACTCTTTTCAATTAATCTTTTACAATATTTGGTAAGTATACAATTATTTTTTTTTTATATGTGAGGACCTAGGGTATGCAGAGGTAGACTTATCAATTTTCTAAATAAGTAGGTACATGATACTCACACATTTACAAATATTGGAATGACTAATTAACAGTGTGTGAGTTAACAGAAAAATACAGGCATAAAAAGAGACAGAACATCTATAAAGTTAATACATAAAGCAACCAGTTTGATTTTGTCCACAACATTGACCGTCCTATGGAGCAGGACCAGCATGCTTCCAGGCATTCTTATCCTGAATGTAATCTTCTAATTTGTAATAAGCTTGTTTACAAAGTGTGCTTTTGATATATGCTTTAAATTTTCTTTCATTTAGTTCTAATATGTCACAAGGTATTTTATTGTAACATTTAACACAGTACCCCATGAAAGATGTGTGTACTTTAGCTAATCTATAAAATGGTTGATCTAACTTATCTTTATTTCTAGTATTAAAATTATGTCTATCACTAATTTTACTAAAAAGATGGCGATTTTTCCGTACATACATTATATTTTCATAAATGAATTGGCAAGGGACTGTCATAATATTAATCTTTTTAATAAGTTCCCTCGCGGCGGCGCAGATTATAAAGGGCTCTGACAGCTCTCTTTTGTAAAATAAATATGGATTCAATGTCAGCAGCCCGACCCCACAACAAAATTCCGTATGACATAATGCTGTGAAAGTAGCTAAAATAGACCAAACGTGCGGTTTCTACGTCTGTTAACTGTCTTATTTTCCTAACAGCATAAGCAGCTGAGCTTAGCCGCCCCGCTAGAGATGTAATATGAGGTCCCCATTGCAACTTCTCGTCCACTGTGATTCCCAAGAAAACTGTCTGATCAATAAACTCCAGTTTTTCTCCATTCAATATTATGTCACATTCGGTACTTTTAACATTAGGCAAAGTAAATCTAATACATTTAGTTTTTTTTTTCATTTAATACCAAGTTGTTTGCCGTAAACCAATTTTGGACTTGAAGAATAGAGTTATTGACGACGTCAAGATTTCGTGATCGTCGCTCTATTTTAAATATCAATGAAGTGTCATCCGCAAATAATACCATCTTTGGGTGATTTTGAAGTAATTGGGGCAAATCATTTATATAAACTAGAAAGAGGAAAGGACCTAATATTGAGCCTTGAGGAACTCCCATTGTCACTTCAGACCCTCGTGAGTTTACACCGTTTACCTGAACTTTAACCTGTCTGTCCATCAAGTATGACCTAAGCAACTCAAGGGCTGTATTTCCGATTCCATAGTGCTCAAGTTTCAACAAAAGTGTCTCATGTTCAACGCAATCAAACGCCTTCGAGAGGTCACAGAGTATTCCAATGGCGTCTTGTGACTCTTCCCAGGCGTTAAAGATGTTCTTTATGAGGGTGACCCCGGCGTCAGTTGTACAACGCCCTTTGGTGAAACCGTACTGTTGTTCATGAAAGATGGAATTTTTATTAAAGTGAAGTAACATCTGATTAAGAATTAACTTTTCAAACACTTTGCTGAGCACTGGCAAAATTGACACAGGTCTATAATTATTGGGTTCCTGATTATCACCCGATTTGAACAAAGGAACTACTTTACTGTGTTTCATAAGATCGGGAAATACTCCTTGGTCTACACTAGTATTAAATATAATAGCTAAGTAGGGGGCAATAGTTTCAATGACAGATTTACAGACTTTTACAGACATTCCCCAAAGATCTTCAGTTGATTTTATTTTAAGATCTTTAAAAGCTTTTATAATGGCCTGGGGGTTTGTATGTTGAAACTTAAACTCCGATGGGCATACCTTTACATTCTTCCTAAGTAAAGCAGCAGCGAGCGCAGGAGACGAGTTGAGACTTTCAGTAGTTTTAAGAGGGATGTTAGCAAAGAAATTTTCAAATTCCTGAGCTACCTCTGCATCCGAGTTTATTGGGCCATTTACAGTATTTAAATTAAATTTAGTCTCACGTTGTTTCTTCCTACCTGTTTCGTTATTTATTATTTTCCAAGTAGATTTTATTTTATCGTCTGCTGATTTTATTTTATTGCTAATATGTAGAGCTTTTGCTGTTTTGCATACACTTTTATAAGTTTTTGAATATTTTGCAACATACTTATTAAAGCTTGTATTATTCATATATTGCTTTTGGCCATACAGTTCATATAGCTTATCCCTGCTTTTGCGAATGCCTGGAGTTGCCCAATCGCTAAATAAGAACTTGGTGTAAATACTTTTGGACTTTAGGGGAAAAGTCTTAGCAAATTGAATGTTTAATAATGAAAAGAACTCAGTGTAGAACTCATTTGGGTCATTAATATTATTAAAATTATGGGCACCTAGTCTACTATCTAAAGCATTATTAAATTCCTGCAATTTTTTATCCGTAATTGGTCTAAATTTTATTTGAATTTTTTCTAAAAGTACGTAAGTGCAAAACGTTATTGATTGTCCATTGTGATCAGATGGCAACTTATTTACAATTTCTTTATGTAGGTAATCACAATTACAAAATATATTGTCTATGCAAGTTGCAGTAAAAGCTGTCACACGAGTTGGCTCAACAAAAACATTTGATAAATTAAATGATTTAAAAAGACTCAATAACCTAATACTATTGGAGTTTGTTTCTAATAAGTTAATATTAAAGTCGCCACATATTATTACTGATTTACAAGTAGAACTAACTTTATTCAACACATCTTCCATTACTGTATCAAACACAGATAGATTCTGGTGACATGGAGGTCTGTAGACACATACCACAACATGCTTATCTAGCTCAACACAGGACAATTCAATGGTGTGTTCAACCGACAGTTTAACAGCTTCGCTGCCAGCTGGTATATGGTGACATCATGGAAAAATCCAAGTTTTTTTTTTGTAATATATGCATGAGGGATGTGTCAATATTGTTATTTTGGATATATTTAGCTCTTTTTAGGAGTTTTAGTAAAGAAAAAGCAAAAAAAATAAAACCCGCGAATTTGCGGACCTGGCACTGAGATTGAAAGTTTCAACCCCAGTGCCAAGTCCGCAATTATGCGGAGTAGTTTCTTTAATGTATTTTGGTTTATTTAAAACTGTTTATGATATTTGAACACAAGATAATCGTAGTTTGCTTAATTCTAATACCTTTGGTAACATTTACTAAAGTCTTTCATAGGATAATATTACAAAAAATGTGTAAAAAAAAATCTGGAAGTAACTTACAATTACAACAAAAATAGCTGCATTTCTCTCAGTCTAATTAAAAATAAATACAAAAAAAACTTCTTATAATAATTACAGTTTCCTAACCATAAAAAATAATGTTTCTTTTTTAATCTTCTATATAATAATTCCGCCCGGCTTCATCATCCATATTTGAACCTCATTTGTAATGCAATAAAAGTCAATATTCAAAAACCATAACTTGTAACGGTATTTTATATTATTCAAGCGCAGGGCCAGCCTCCAAACGTGTTGCCAAGCGCAGAGCCGGGCGAGTACTAATTCATACAAACCGAACGGCGCTACTCCGCATATTAGCGGGGCCGGCACCTGGGGCTCACCCCGCACCCCGCTAATTCGCGGAGCTGGCAGCGAAGCTGTTAACAATATCTTTTCTTTCTTTAGATTTAATCGAAGTTTTAATTAAAATTAATGACCCACCATGTATCATGCGTTGTCGGCTGAAGTAGCTACCTACATAATAATTATCATAATTAATGGAACTTACTTGGTGGTCTTTTAACCAATGCTCTGTAAGGCAAACTACATCAAACTTGGTTTTCTCTAAAAACATTTCTATCTCAAGTAATTTGGAAGAGCAACCTTGAATGTTCTGATTAAATAACTTTAAAGTGAATTGCCCTCCCCTAGGTTTTTTACAATGAGCTAAATTGCTAGAAGATACTTTGTCATTCACTAATAGTAATTGTTCATTACTTGAAGGGGTAACTTCTGTTGTCTTGCAGTTTAGTTTAAATTTACACTAGTATCCGGAGTGACCTCCAGAGCTACAATTGAGGAGTCTAAACTGCCTGTATGGGTTCTATCAGGAAGAGAATACTCTACCTGACTGTTAGTGGCCTCCAAGAATGTTGACATTATAGGTGGGTCCTCCTTCGTACAACACAAAGAATCACAATAATTAGTCCCTATATTGTTAGTACAACTAGACAACACAGGCTCGTCACTTAACCTAATATTATTTTGTTATATTAGCTATAACCTCGTTAATACTATATGCTATCAACATAGCAATCAAATGCCTATATTTACCAGACAGGGATAAAGCTCCCTGAGTTATCTTAAGTCAGTGTGTCAGTGTGTAAGTGTATAAAGTTCATGTAGTTCGAAAGAATGAATATTTCAGAAATAATCATTCTTTCGAACTACATGAACTTAGAGGGCTATATTGATGATTAAAATGGTTATAATTCTTTAGATAAATACGCGTTACGGTCGCAGATCGCATTTGGTCCACATACAGCTTCACACTGACCGGCAAATTGCAAAAAACATAAAAATATTTGAATTTCGCGGGCCACCCTGGAGCATCCACCTTAAATTAAACTGAGAATTATTTCGTTACATAAATAATAGCTGCTTAAAGAATTTGAGGCGATCTTATCACATTTTATTCACTCACAATAACAAAATAGAACTAGACAAGTAGTAGTCTTGACAAGAGGCATCATGCCACGCACTATGTTTCACCGCAGCCGATGAACTCGTTAAATCCTTCAGACACACACATTTTCACGCCGATTTGCAGGCGTTTTGCGTATTTATACAGGACGTATAAAGCGTTCTACGTTCTTGTAAACTACTTTTGAATTTCGGGTTAAAAGTTTCGGAGTAAAAAGGTAGGGGTAACTTCATGCAATTTAAGCAAACAAAACATATTTCAGCCATCCAAATGATGATGAACTTTGCAGCAAAGTTACCAGCAGGCAGTGCAACTTGAGAGAAACTAATAGCGTCAATGCAAGAGGGTCTTACTTGGTAATACGATCTATAGGGAGAGTTCTGCTGACAACCGTATTTTGACAGGGTAACGTAGTATTATTCCGCTAAAGTATTACTGACGCTATGCCCTTGCTTACAGGTACAGGGAACGCTCGAGGGAACGCGATCGCGAGCGTGACCGCGATGCGTAAGTGTCGCGCATTTCTTCAAGTTCGCTATCATCACGCACGTTTACCTTAAGGCCTTGGCCGAGGTGGGGCAAGGGGACTAGGGCGCTCAGACGGTCTATTTTGTTAACATCTCACTCTGAAAAAATGTGAAGTGAGCTGTCATTTAACTGCTCACTTCACCTAAGCTTTCACGGAATATCGGTGCCGCAGTGCCACACTAGAGGCCAGTATAGGGTAGATGGGTTTCTTTCAAACAAAAGACTATCTTTCGCTAGTGAAGCCGCTACGTCACGCCCGGAAGTCACTTCTGTATGTACGAGAGCGGCCGTTTTGTAGAGGAACACGACACACTTATTTAGAATATCGAAGTTTTGCTTCGTTTTAATTTGTAAAAATTCCCAAGCACGCACACAATTAGTCACCTTGACGTGATTGTAAAGCCTGACGCGACATGATCAAGTGAATAAGAATTTTGTGTGCTCGTGACTGCCGACTGAGATTCGCCGCACATATAACTCAGAACTACAACAACATGTGTATGTCAAAAGTCGGTCTGGTCGTTCACAAGTTTGATACCTCGCCCCCGCCTCAGCCCCGTCCCTGGCCGGGTCCTATGACGTGAACAGTATTCTAGGTTTATTTGTCTGGCTGATACATTCGATGTTTTTCGCTTTGGTTTATATTTTCGAGCTCCTTTGACCTTGACTTTCCCTGTATCTAATAGCAATGGTAGACCCACTGTATTTTGTACCTGCATTGACAATCTGACGTCGTGTATATGCTTGTCGAGCTTTGATTTGAAACTATTTTGGTGTGTTTTTTTATCCTAGACATGAGAACTTCAATATTACGAAAATGGTCGTTATTTATGGTTTGTATGTCTTTGTTTCAGATATTACAGAGATTATCGTGAGCGTGAACGCGACAGGTCTCGCTCCAGGGAAAGGGAACGTGCTGACCACTACAACAGGGGCCACAGTCGCGAGGAGAGGTAAGCATTCTTCATATTAATGTAGCCTGTAATTGTGTGTAGAAAGTAGATATGTTTCATGTAGAGGTCTATGTCTAAGCAAGATCATTGCGTTCTGTAACTGCCGGTAAAAAAGAGAGAAAGAGTTGTCTAATAGAGCATCATCTCATTTCCTTATTTTATATTACCGATGCTAAACAACTGCTTCTTATTATCTCTTCAAAACAGTTTAAATGCGAGTAATCAGTTGATCACCACCCTTGGTTATTTGGAAGAGAATATCTAAGGCATTAAGTCCGCTTTGATACCTTTGTGTTGCATGAAGTAATAAATGTATTGCTAGGTAGAGCATAAAACATGTAATATTTACCACAGCTCTACCACCAGGCCGCGCAAGTCGCCCGTGGAGCCGGCGGCCGAGGCGGGCGGCGGCGACGCGTCGGGCGCCAAGAGCCGCTCGGGCGCCGCGCCCTACTACGACGAGCGCTACCGCGAGCGGCGCGAGCGCGAGCCGCCGCCGCCCGAGCGCGAGCGCGAGCGCGAGCACCGCCGCGACGCGCGCCACTAGCGCCCACACACTACCACACTACCACACTACCACACCACCACACTAGCACCGCCCACTGACGACAGGCGCGACACTCCCAACTACAACAAGAGATACCATTCACAACTTCGCCCACGAACAGCGGCTCGACGAGCGATAGAGACAAATTGAAGCATAGGAAGCATGCCACGAGACCACGTCATTTTAACTAATGTACCGACTAAGTGACACGCCGCTCGTCGCGCCGCGTTTCGCTTTGCCAAAACTCATGGCCAGGCCATATGAACAAGCAGGCATAGATATTAATTACAAATATGTTGCTAAATAAATCTGATAGTCAAATGTTCGTTTTCGTTAGGATAAGATTTGTAATCTTCCCATTATAGTAACAATACTTGTTTACGATCTAGCTCGAGCGTTGTGACAGACGTAACTACTAAGATCTTTACCATCTTAATGTTGTAGAAACATCTGTAAGCTCAATTTGGAGTGAATTGCCTTGGCGCGGTTCGATGTAGCCCGAGTAGACTAAACAAAGAGTGTGGAGCAATAAGATGACATTCTAAAGCTTCTGGTGTTAAGTAAGACGAGACAGGGATCAAGAGAACAGGAAAATACCGGTTAGGTATAAAATATTGTGCAACCAAATGTGTTTCTATTTTGTATGGACACAAATCTGGTGTATTTATGTTTCTGGCAGGTCTATGTGTTTGAAATGCCTTATATTAAAACAATTATTTTGTACTGATATAAGTTGATGTTGTATATTTTTTCATATTTAGCTTGCGTCCAAAATAGTTGGATTGAAAGCAGTAACCAAAGGATTTAATATTAAAATCCGCTTTTTTAAACAATTGCAGTAAATAGTATATTCAATGAATTCTTTGCCAAACATCTGTTATATTTTAACTAAACCTATACTTTTAAATTATCCTAAATTTCACAGAGGTTTAGACTACTTTGCCGAACATCTGTTATGTTTACACTAAAACTATACTTTGAAAGCTAAATTATCCCATATTTCACAGAGGTTAGACTAATTTGACATTCCAAAATATGTACATTTTACATCCTTGGTGTGATTTAACCACATTATCTGTGAATTTTCTGTCTATTCAGATGTATCTTTGAGCCATGTGTATCTCGAAAAAGTAGAAAAGATTTATTTTTATTGTTTTCTTCAATATGAATATTTAGTTTCAATGTTTTTGACGAGGACACCATGGTTTTAAATTACGAGTAAATCATAGTCATCTTAATACTGTCATTGTATTTTCCTGAGGGTTCAATCATTGTTTTCAATAGGAAAAATCTATCAGCTGTACTGTAAGGTTAGTCACGTAAGTTTTAAGATATTCTTATGTATGGATTGTTCCATATGTTTAGATTATGACAATGATTTAGCAGTTAATTTAATAAATTGATGTAATACATTGCAATCGTTGTTTTATATTTTGGGATATTTTAACGAATGTCCCTAAATCTGAGATCAACAAAAAATCCGAGAAATGTTGATCCAAAGTAACCGGACCTACCCTTTACTACTTGTAGGAGTTAGGGGGATTTCATGTTGGTTCCCGAATTCAGAACATTTTCAATTTCGATAGAATTTGCAGTCTGATCGGATGCAGTGCGGAATTTAAACCATAGCCCGTTTCTTCGAAAAAAAAAAACAACGGGTTACAAATACAAATAATTAATTTGCTGGAATATGGGTGTTTGCATACATGTGGTGTTACAAACAACAAAAGCTTTTTTGTATTTTTTTTAGATAGGTACGCGTTGGACCACCATCTCACCTGATGGTAAGCGATGATGTGGTTGAAGATGGAGCATGCTTGCCTAGAAATAACCTATTCACTCTAGTTCTGCCATATTTTACCTCAACAGGTGTGCAAATGTCTAATACATCTATATATCTATACTAATACATAAAGCTGAAGAGTTTGTTTGTTTGTTTACTTGAACGCGCTAATCTCAGGAACTACTTGGTCCGACTTGAAAAATTCTTTTAGTGTTAGGTAGTCCATTTATCGAGGAAGGCTATAGGCATCAAGCTAAGACCAATAGGAGCGAAGCAATAATGAAAATTGTGGCGCAGACGAAGTTGCGTGGGCCAACTAGTGTCTAATACATGCAATAAGTCAATGATTATTCATATAATTCACTCACACTGGGACACTCACTACACTCACTTTCGCTCACTCACTTCATTCATTCATTCACTCCGGGAGTGCCGGCAGAAGTGAAAACTTGAATACATGCTTCTCTCCCTCTGTCTTACGAATTTTCGATCAGGTCACGTGTCCTGACGTCTTACGAATTTTCGATCAGGTCACTTGTCCTGACGCGAGTAACATTTTTTACCCATCACAAACAAAGTGCACAACGCCGCAAAGTTTTTACTTAAAAAAAAATATACGTACACAGAATCTCCTACATTTTTGTAGTCAATAAAAGCTGTTTGAAAACGAATCTCATCCATAAATTACCTTTCGCAAACTTATTTTATTTCTTATGCGAGTTCAGCATGTCTCTGTCAGGCAAACTCTTTGTAGTGGAGCAGACGGCTACTTTCCTGCGCCAGTTATCGAGTTCCGAGTCCGAGTGGAGTGTGGAGTAGCCTTTTATATTTTTTTCTTTGTTTTTGTTGCACTAAACTTGTAACTGTTTTGACAAAAAAGTAGTACTCACATTTTGCCATGTTAAGGCGACCCTGTTATGCCTTTGTAATATTCTAATATTTTAATCTAATTGGTTTGGGTCGAAGAAGTTCACATGTTTACCTACCAAACAACAGAATGGGTCTAGCAGTTTCGGAGCAAATTGGCTATGACACAGACACACCTTGAGAGGAGCTCGTGGCTAGATAATAACAGTCGCACGGGCCGATCTTCAAGGTTAAGCAACGCTTGCCAAGGTTAGTCTGTGGGTTAGTGACCGTCTTAACATACCGAGTTTCCTCCGTGCCTCGGAAAGCACGTTAAGCCGTTGGTCCCGGCTGTCATTTGTAGATCTTTGGCAGTCGTTACGGATAGTCAGAAGCCAGTAAATCTGACTCGTCTTGCCGTGAAGTACCGTGTTACCCAGTTAATGGGTTGTGGAGGTCTGGTAGGCAGCCGCTTCTCGTAAAATACTGGTATTCAGCTAAATCCGGCTTGACTGGAAGCCGACCCCAGTATAGTTGGCTAGGCAGATGAGAGACAGACAAATCACACGACTTCAGACGACTGATCCTATTAGAATTTAGTTTTTAGGTTTCGTACCCGAAGGGTAACCAACGGAACCCTATTACTCTCCTCTGCCGCTCGTCCGGAGAAAATTTAAGGGAGTTCCCATACAAGATTTAGATTTATGCTCCATGTGAAAATCCGACCCACACAATCCGGTTCAGTAGTTGACAACCCTCTAGGGTTGAAACTGCGAGTGGCCATGGACAAAAAAAAAAAAAAAATCCGACCCACACTTAGCCGGATTTTTCATTCATACGTAGGTACGGAAACATACTAAAAAGGGAAGGAAACGGTGTAAGTAGTTTTTTAGGAAATAGCATGATAAGACGAATAGCTTACCATCAGCACTTAATTCAGCAAACAGTGTCACACACATCCGTAAAACAAAAAAAAAACAAAAAAGAACCGCCCAGATTTAAACAAAATGGATATAAAATAAGTACTTTTATTCTACTTTCATTCTCAAAGATACACGCACCAGCTACTCCACAGCAATTCTTGTTCAACATGGCAGCAAAAATGAACGACGAACGTGAACGCCTCACTGGCTCTGCCAACAATGCAGTCTGGAACAAAGAGTTTTTATAACTACGGGATTGATGAGCCTCCCCTACGTGGTCGAGAGAATTAATTCTTAGCGAAGAACAATTAAGAGCTCGTTCGATTAAATCTTCGTAAATTGTTTTCGTTGATAGTGGGTTGAAAGAATGTAATTGGATATTGATTTTTGGTTGATGAGCCTAGGGGACGATTCTTTAGAGATAAGTATTTTTAGAACGAATAACATCATGCCTGTTTTCCTCGAGGGTTACGCAGAGTTTGTGAGTGCATAGGTTTACCTATGCACTCACAAACTGCGTAGTCAGTCATAAAAACTTAAGTACCTACTTACGTATCGCTATACCGATAGGGGTCCAGTTTCGGAAATGAGAACTTGGAGTTAACGTGTCAAAACGTAGACCAGGGCCCCAAGTCTGCTATTACAATAGTGTCAGAATGGTCGATCACTGATCTAATAATTTGTTGATTTTGACAAGTTTGGTAATCTACTAACATAATAGTGTCATTATGACTTTCCAATGATCAATCACTGACACTCCACTGAACGAAATGGCATAAAATGGTAATCTCGTACCTACATAATGACAAATGAATGACAGACGTAGGTATGCGGTAATCTGCTAAATTTTGACAGTTCCATGGATCAGTGACCTACCATTAGAACGTAATTGTGTAGTCATTGCTTTTCCAGTCACTGCGCCCAGTACCTACTTTACGGCTTAAGGCTTGCGGAATTTATTCGAAAGAGTTACCGCGGCCCTGGGGGGCTACTCTCTAAGCCCGAAGTCCGTAGTTTCGGGCTTAGTTGCGGGTGTATTCTACTTCGTTCCACCTAACCACTAAGAATTAATGACCACAAGATTTAACAGTTTCTGTCAAATCGTGTTGCCATTCAGTTATAGTTCGTGTTCGGGAATAATCGTAAGTCCGTAGATGATACGGAGTAGAATACGCCCGCAACTAAGACCTAAACTACGGACTTCGGGCTAAGAGAGTAGCCCCCCAGAAACGCAAAGCGCATTTGGAGGAACACGGATGGGTTTTAGTCAGTAAGAGTCTGACACTCCCTTCTGCTTCACCCAGAGCGGGAGGAGTCATTTGATAATTTCCCATCCTTGTTCTTGATTGTCAAGTTTACAAACTTAAATTGAGTTTGATAATACTTAGTCAATTAACTTTAAGTATACAGGAACCTAGATGAATACTGTCCAAATCCGGAAAACAGTAGATATAGGTTAAAAGGTTGGAATAAGTTATTAGTTGGATAGTTATCCTTTATTTTTACTAATGACTGACAGACTGACAGTTACTTTCGCATTTATAATATTATTTTATTATTATACTAGCACTTCACTCGCGACTTCGTTCGCGCGGGTTTAGTTAGTACCTACCTACTCCATAAACTTCATCTCCCCGTTTAAGTTACTTATTAATAGACTAAGTTTTCGACGACGGCAGTTCGCGCAAACTGCAACATCTTACTTAGAGTATTTTGATACCCATCATAACTTTTAAATGAAAGGTCCGATTTGAATAATTTAAAGTGTAATTTACTTGTACATACCTAACCAACCTAAATTATTAAAGAATTTAAATAGATAAGGATTAATATCATGATACTAAAATCACTACTATTCCATTTCACCCGGGTTTTGATTGAATAATTTGAACAAAAAGCGGTCATTGTGACTTAACCATAATAGTTAGATATAGGTATACCTTTGCGGATTTTTTTGTAGATATTGATGTCTTACATTACTTTGCTTTATTGTCGCAGCGTACGCGATATAAGGAACTTTGTTGGTATTTTTTCACACCTTGGGTTACATTATCGAATATTTCATACGGATCCCTAACTTTTTTGAAAATATTCTAAAGCCTATGTTCATCAGGGATAATGTAGAATTCTAATAGTGAAAGAATTTTTCAAATCCAGTAGTTTTGGAGCCTATTCAATTCAAACAAACAAACATACAAATCTTTCCTCTTTATAATATTAGTGTAGATAGTGTAGATAAATGCGAAAGTAACTCTGTCTGTCTGTCTGTCGCGCTTTCACGACTAAACTACTGAACCGATTTAAATGAAATTTGGTACACAGATAGCCTAGAGCCTGAGAAAGGACATAAGCTACTTTTTATCCAGGTATGTTCCCTAAGGACCACGCGGGCGAAGCTGCTGGCAGAAGCTAGTCAAATATAAACCGAAAAATAACGTTGACATTTAAACCAGAGTACCTATTTGTACGTAAACCATTAGTAAGCTAAAGGTTACTTTACATTAAGCTAAACTGACCCTTTTAGGAAAGGTTCTATCACGTAATAAAATGATTTTCCTTATAATCTTTACGTATTTATCCTTGGTTACCAGCTGCTGTTTAGGTAACCCGCACAACAGAAATCTACGTCAGCATAGAAAATATATGTTTTTAACGAACAGTTTATGACTGTTGGATGTAAAAGAAAAAGAAAGAAAGACGTTTTGTCTATCTCTTATGTAAGTAATCGTGTTTCCAATCCATATTACGCACTTTGTGGTAATGACGCCACTTTGAAAGGGTTCAATATAGGTAACGCGTAATAATAGTCTGATAATCTGGTAAAGGTCGGGAGAATCTGCTGGACGAGAGATGATGAGGGCTGGTCGATGAGGCGCTTCGGGCGCCACATCGACCAGCCCTTGCCAGCTTGGTCTAGCAGTGGATGTTTTTCGGTTGAAATGATAATGATGAGAAGAAAAGAGAAATGGTGGGCTTAAGTCCAACATCAAATTTCGCCAATTTCGGGTAAGTAAATAATTTTGATGACAACGCTGGGTTTAGCACAGGCCCAAAGTCACTTCCTCATTACCTAGCATTACCAGTACCTTCCGATTGTACCCCCTGTGTAAAGTTAAGAGGGTTGTGGATAAACAATAATTGACCATAAAAAATGTAAGACTTACCTAACCAAAATACGTTGGTACCTGTACCTGTGTCCTTGCCTCCAATCAACAAACTAGAAAAATCTTGTTTACAAGAAAATAAAACCGATATCCAAAAACAAAACACTACAAAGTATAAAATAACTTTAATATCGGAAGTCGGTGTTTTTGGTTTTTTGACACCGACTTCCGAAGTTTTTTTTTTTGTAAAAAAGTTTTCACCACAAACACAGCGCACCGGCGTGATGTTTTTTTTTTTTTTTTAATTTATTTAGGACCACAAACAATTACACTGGCGGCTTACTTATTAGCTTAAAACATTATAAAAAAAAATCTTACAGTGTAACCAGCAACGTAGTCCACAAATTGATATATAAAGGATGTTTACCTACAAATTACCCTTTACAATAACAATTTTAGTCTATTTTACAATATTTTTGAGCAAGAAGTTAAGGAGATAATAGCAATTTATTAATCTGGATCCTAAAACTTGATCGTGAACATGTGTTATGTTATGAACTGGTGTAAACAATCAACAGACATGCGATTTCAGAAATCTCGATCCATTTGCTATCATTGATTTAAGAGTGCCTACCTCCGAAGTTCTTCATCACATCTTCACCAAATTAAAATAGGACCAGTCCGGGAAAATACTCTTCCAAACAAAAGAAAAATCATTCAAATCGGTTAATAATTGGCGAAAATATCGCTGACCAAACATTTTTCATGGGATCCCATCATCAGATCTTGACTTATACCTTCCATCATCAGCTCAGCAACATGAGATGAAGATTACCAGGCACAAATATCTGAATTGCGTTAGAATTAATGTCATGAATAAAAAACATTGTGTGTGCTTATAAAATTTGAGGAAATCATCAGATTCTGACTTGTTGACAATGAAGAAATATTTTTAATCGGTGAAAAACATAAAAAAAACATACAGCCGTACATAAAACCTCCTCCTTTTTTTGAAGAAGTCGGTTAAAAATATAGGTACTGTCTTTCTGTATTGCCAAAGTTGCGGAGACCAAAACTGTTCTGTAAAGTAACAAAGCTCTTTTTAAAGTTAGGATCACACGGCCGCGAATGGCTAGAATAAATTGTCACACACGAAAAAGCTCGCTTTCCAGTCGTTCTACGGACAGAAGTTTGTGATATGGTAGTTGTAATGCGAATAACTAGTGGGAATTTGAACATAGCACGTTTTGCCGTTTCAGCTCGTGTATCCTCGAATAAATGTCCCATATTATTTTAAACATAGACAAGAAGAACGGACTAAACGCGCGATTTCCACACAAAACCACTTGGTAGAAGACAAGTGCAGGCCACTTGGACAATTTTCATATTTTCAATGACTAAGTATGCCTGACCTGAACTAATCCGCGAACTAATCCGCTCGTGGAAGCCCGTGACGTGCCAAATATACTGTGAAGATCGCCCGGAGGATACAGTGGAGCGTACGGTGGAGGGCAGCCTACTTGGGTCACAGATAATACATTCAGTCAAAAAAGTATCGGGAATGGATGATTTGTTTATGGTTCCAAATTCAAATATTTGTTTTTTTGTAGTTGTTAGATTGGCACAACTGTTTTCCATTTTGGCGCGGAGTTTAAGTTACATCTGTTATTTACATTAAATACAGTGCTGGTTTTAGTAATATCATATATAGTGTGTATTGCGAATTTCATAATGGACAAAAATATCGAACAAAGAGTGTCTTAAATTTTGCATCGCCAATGGAATTTCGTGTTCGGAGTCACTGAAAATGTTACAGAAGGCTTACGGTGAATCGACTTTATCAAAAACTCGTGCTTATGAGTGGTTCAAAGCGTTCAAAAGCGGTCGAGATGTGATGGAAGATTTGCCTTGCTCTGGTAGGCCGTCAACGTCTGCAACTGAAGTTAACATCGCAAAAGTGAAGGAAATAGTGACTGAAAATCCCCATTCAACTCTGAGAGAGATGGCCGCCGAACTTTCTGTATCTCACGAGTCGATCCGTACCATTTTAACTAATCATTTGGGTATGAAACATGTTGCTGCTCGGCTAGTCTCAAAAGATCTGAATTTTCTCCAAAAACTCAATCGCATGAAAGTCGCTGAGGACATGCTAGAACGAGTCAGTTCGGACCCAACATTCATGAAACGCATTGTTACTGATGCCGAGACGTGGGTTTACGAGTTTGACATGCAAACTAGTCAACAAGCTTCGGAGTGGCGCCTTCCAACTGAACCGAAACCGAAAAAACCACGCCAAAGTCGATCAAAAGTCAAAGTCATGTTGACTGTTTTCTTTGACTATCGCGGTGTTGTGCACTCTGAATTCTTACCGGAAGGTCTAACGGTAAATAAAGAATATTATTTAAGCGTTATGCGGCGTTTAAGAGAGCAAATTCGACGAAAAAGGCCAGATTTGTGGAAAGAAAATTCTTGGATTTTGCACCACGACAATGCGCCTTCGCACAAGGCTATCATTGTGAACGAATTTTTAACCAAACACTCAACAAATACCATCCAGCAACCCCAATATTCACCAGATATGGCTCCTGCTGACTTTTTTCTTTTTCCTAAACTCAAATTACCACTTCGTGGCACCCGTTTTCAATCGATAGAAGACATAAAGGAGAATTCGCGGCGAGAACTGAACTCAATTCCGGAAGCAGCGTTTAAAAAATGTTTTGATGAATGGATTATTCGTTGGCGCAAGTGTATCGTTTCTAAAGGAGCATACTTTGAAGGTGATAAAATAAATTTGGATGAATAGCAGACATTTTGTGTATTATTGATCTTTTCCCGGTACTTTCTTGACAGAGTAGTATAATACTAGCTTGGGTGGAGCACCGCCGCGCGCCGTTTCCTCGTCGTGGCAAACGGCAGCGGCTTCCTCTCGCGACCGGTTTTGGTTCAATTCATGGTTCGGAGTGAGGAGGCATGGGAGTTGGCCACCGCCTTCTGTGAAGCAGTAATGCTAGCGAAGGAGGAGACGGACCGCGTGGGAGAGAGGGAACGCCCCAGCCGCCACAACAGACGAAGATGCACCGGGCGACGGGAGTCGCAGGGCGATTCCCGGTCATCGTAGGTGCGGGCCGGTGGAAGGCGAGCGTTGGGTAGCTTGTCATGTCATTTCCGATCATGTGCGTTGGCTTCCATGCGCGCCTCAAAGAGATGTCCGCATAGTAGAGGGGGCCCGCACGGGGCAGTGCCTGCCAGGTTGGCAGAAACGGTTGCAAAGGGGCCCTGGAACGCAAAGGGCATTAAGAGGAACACGGACAGGTTTTAGTCAGTAAGAGTCTGACACACCCTTCCGCTCCACCCAGTGCGGGGGGGGGGGGAGGGTCATTTGCTGATGTCTTACCAAATACTATTATCTCTATGTATCTTACCCACCCAAAAAAAGGTCTTGACCACTTATATGGTGCACATAATAAAGAGTATTCTATTCTATTTTTAACCGACATCTTCAAAAAGGAGGAGGTTCTGTGTTCGGCTGTATGTATTTTTTTTATGTATGTTAACCGATTTCTCCGCCAATTGTGGATCGATTTTAAGAAATCTTTTTTTATTCGAAGCCTCCTGAGGTGGTCCCATTGTCACCAAGTCAGAATCTGATGATTTCCTCAAATTTTATAAGCACACACAATGTTTTTCATTCATGACATTAATTCTAACGCAATTCAGATATTTGTGCCTGGTAATCATCATCTCATGTTGCTGATGGTAAGCGATGATGTGGTCGAAGATGGAGCACGCTTGCCTAGAAGTAACCTATTCACTCTTGACTTAAAGACTCACAGGTTGTAACTATCAGGAAACACAGACTCCGGAAGGGAATTCCACTTCTTAGCTGTACGCATTATGAATGTGTTCCCAAAACGTTTTGTTTTTGGAAGTCGGTATTTTTTTTTGAGTACAAACTTGAGCAGCATTTTAGAACTCCAAATTTTTAGTTAATTTAAATTAAAACCGGTGCTTTTTTAGAAACCAAAAGTGTGGCACCTATTCAAGTGAAAATCACAGGCTAGTTTTCTCCATCAATAAATTGCAAATACGTGTCTATTATTGAAAAATAATAGACACGTATTTTTTGTTTTTGTAAATCAATGAATATTGACAAAGATAAAACGCATCAAAACTCGCGAGTTGGGGCTCGTGACGTCAGAACGCATTAAACATTATACCACGGCGTGACGTATTGAGAATTTTAAAAGCGTCGTATCTTCGTCAATTTTCGTTTACGTAAAAAAGAAAAAATACGTGTCGGATATTTTTTGGAAATCTATCAGACAGTCTAACTAGATTTTTTTGGTCCTCAACCCTATTCAATAGGGAACTTGCAATTTTTCCATTTTTATTTAAATTTTAAAGAACTCCATCTAGAATAGACCACCACATAAATAAGAAATGAAAACGCTTTAATTTGTTGCCTTAATTGCGTTTTGAAACCGACAGTTTAAGGTGAATGCTCCTGGGTAGCCCGCGAAATTCAAATATTATATACAGCTTCACACTGACCGGCAAATTGCAAAAAACATAAAAATATTTGAATTTCGCGGGCTACCCTGGAGCATCCACCTTAAAGGTTCGCGCGAAGACGGACGATGACGTCACTTGTGTCTATCACTGGTCAAGAACTGTCCTAACTCAAAGACATAAGGGTGCCTTTTCGTTGGCATAACAGCAGATACTCACTAAACGCTGATTGTTGTTTTTAAATACGTTCCGTTTCACGTTACTTTAATTCATTATTTTTGTTAAAAATCGTTATTAACCAAAATAAAAACGTTGCAATGGCCTTTATTTTGTACTTTTTTATCATTTTACTGACAAAATTCTCATAAATTCTGTATTTGCATCTTCCCTATTGACCCTGTTTAACAGACTTTTCTGCCTTATTCGCTTTGTTATTGAAAAGGAAACACTCTCTCCATTTTCTACGTCAGCGGTTTCTGACTACTGACGTCAGACCGAACCTAAGAAAGGGATGGGAGACTGCCTCAGGGATATCGCTATACCGTTTCTTGATACAACTGACTGATAAATTAATATGCCAAAGTCTATTGATAGCGAGCCTGAGGCTGCTCTTCTTATTATAGGGATATTTAAGGAAAATCTGTATCGATAGATAAAGGAAGAATATAAGGTAACGTTTATTTCACTAATAGGTATTATTCTAATTTGATAGGTCGTTAACTTACTTGACCAAACACGTGCGAAAAGTTCTCAGCCTTCGTAAATAAAACGACGTTTTCCAACACTTTCGAGGAAACAGTACCTAATCATATATGAGGAGCTCGTAGCTAGATAATAACAGCCTTACGGGTCGATCTTCAAGGTTAAGCAACGCTTGCCAAGGTTGCTCTGTGGATGGGTGACCATCTTAACATACCAAGTTTCCTCCATGTCTCGGAAAGCACCTTTCTTCATCTTTGGCAGTCGTTACGGACTGTTAGAAGCCAGTAAATCTGACTCCAGTCTTGCCATAAAGTACCACGTTACCCAGTTAATGGGTTGTGGAGGTCTGGTAGGCAGCCGCTCCACGTAAAATACTGATATTCAGCTAAATCCGGAATCTTGACTGGAAGCCGACCCCAATATAGTTGGGAAAAGGCTAGGCAGATGATGATGAGTATTAATAATAATATTTCCCAAAACACAATATTTACGAAAAAAAACATTACAGCCCTAAAAGCGAAGTGACATGAGCCTGTTTTAGGATATATTAAAAAACAAATACTTATCGGGTTAGAACTTTTTTTTTATGGAACCTGGCATAGCCACCATTTTAATATTTTTATTTTAAGTCGGTTTCGGTAACCGACTCACAAGATGTTGGAAGAATCACTACATCGCTAATTCGTTGGTTTCGTGTTTTCTTAATAATGTTGTTAGTTTTGTTTATGTATTATAGATTGTATTTATTTTTCTTCTCTCTATTTGTCTTTTCTTTATGTTGCACCTGCCATGCTGTCTCTGCACCACCCTAAGGTCGACTGGTAGAAAATGCCTACGGCATTAAGTCCGCCTTTGTACAGTGTTTCACTTGCGCATAAAGTTTTAATAAATAAATAAATATTCTTTACAAAGTTATGGCACACGTTCTAACATGCATATATGGGTAGAGGACACTTAAACAAACAAAAAATGTTAGCAACGTGGTGCCCTAAAGTGTCACGTTGCCGAGATATTTGAAGGTTAAGTAGTTTTATATTACCTTATTTTTGCTACACTTTTATACCAGTACCGAGCTGTCCTACAATATATTTAGAAACTACTACAGTACTAAAACCTTGCCCTCTATTTACCAATAAAGTCGCGAGAGTGGAAAAAAGTCTATAAATAAATACGCCTCTTTCCAACCAATATAGTGGATAAATCTATTTGCAGTGTGGTCTTCACCTAAGAATAGTCGGAGATCTCACCTCCTACGCTTGTCGTAAACGGCGATCCAATTTTATTGGGCTGAAAGCTGTGTCCAACTGTGTATACATACCACCTGTGTGTAGAATAGTAGAAAACTAATAATTTCTTAGGTACAATTTTCTATTAATAATATTCTGCAAACGTATGGTAGGCGCCAGATAAACTTGCAATAAAGTCCATTGACCTTCCTCTAGTGTTTACTTATACACCATAGGTATTACGGACAGTCCTCTATGCAGAGCATGCATGGAGCAGGAGGAAACTGTATCGCATGTACTCCTCGAGTGCACAGGCGTTACCGAAATACGAAGTCAAACGATAGGAACACAGAACTCGGGTAAACTGATCTGCTTCTGGAGGAAAGTTAAGTGCGGAAAACATATCCCGATATATAGATACATAGATAGACCTTCCTCTAATGTCCCTTCATAGATACCCGAACAATAAATAATGGATCGGTTTACATTACTAGGAAACGTAAAGGATCGCGATAGTAGTACTATCGTGTTCAGGACAGCTTTAGAATAGAATAAAATACTCTTTATTAAGTACACCATAAAAGTAACAGAAAAAATAGATGAAGAAAACATTACATAGGGTGACACAATGGGCAGCCTTAAGTATGTCTTTATTGTTGTTTTTAGGGTTCCGAACATCCGTAAAAAATGGAACCCTTATAGGATCACTCTGCCTGTCTGTCTGCCTATCTATTTGTCCGTCTGTCTCAGACAGTTTTCTCTACAGGACCGATTCTGTTAAAAATTGGAATACATATAGTTTTCTGTGACCGAAACACGGACGTGTTACGTAAATAAATATTTTTTTTAGTTTGGGGCTGACTCACTTTTAGGGGTCAAACCAGCAAATAAAAAATAAAAAATCAGACTGATGAGTGAGATGAGAGAGATGAGGGTTATTTTTTCATAATTTTAAAATAAAGAGTTTTGAAGTTATTCAAGAAATTAGACCAAAAATTAATTTATTAATTATCTTAGTCCGAAACTACTGAGCCTAAAAAAGAATAATGCAGATAATAGTCCTATACCAAAAGATTACAGGAAAACCTATAAGAAGTCTGTAGTGTTAAAATAACATGGTTAAAAAATAAAACTGGTTTGGAATTTTTGACGTGACAACGTCTTATAAATTGGTTTGCCGGGTGACACTTCAAGAAACTGCGTTACGCTCCGCTCACGTTATGCGCTCACAATGAGAGCGAGTGAGAGGCACGCGTCCCTTCCACTCGGGCATGGTTAGCCCGCCTAAGAGCGAGAGAGACAGACATAAAAAGTCGTTGTCACGTAAAACTTTCGCCCGTATACCGACTTTACAGGCAACCAATTTTTTTTGATATAATAAGTCAATACATGTATGCGGGTCAAAGATCTTACACATTTATCTGGCTGCCTACCATGGTAATGTAAATGTATTGTTTATTTGGATTGTCATTTGTTTTGATGTGTGTCGAACTTTATTGATTGGCTCTCGTTTGGCTACAATCTCAACAGGGCGGCTAAAAAGATCACTTTAGAATCATAATACCTATTAATCAGACAACAATCTGTCAAATTTAACTTTCATCTTTATGGTTCAAGGTTGATTGGGAAAATTTGACAGTGATGGGAAGCGTGATTTGCTTTCTGATTCTACTAAAGTGGCTTTTTGACCAGTGACCCGCTGATGGTTAGCGATGATGTGGTCGACCGTGGAGTACCTACGCTTGCCTAGAACTTAAGAGGAAGTGGGCTATAATTCCCCATGCGAGCCCAGTGCTAGTTGGTGGATATTTTATCATCAAAAATCATCGAATTTTTAGTTCTAAGACATGTGTAATAAAACTCTTCGGGCAGATAATAATGTTATTTAATTATGACCATAAGAATTCAGCCAGGCACAGTTGCCCTAGTTCTTCAGACCCGTAGCTCGTCTCCAAACAAAGTGAGTGAATCGATTTTTTTTTTTTTTTTTGTCGATGGCCTCTCGCAGTTTCAACCCTAAAGGGTTGTCAACTACTGACCCGGACTTGAAGTGAATCGATTGCTGGTTCGCGCCTTTATACACCATTTTTTGTACAAAGTCCGTTTGGTGTTGCCACTTAATATAATCGTTCTTAATAATCGATATTTAAGTCGATTTTAAAAATAAATTAATGAACCTACCACACGGACAGTTCTAAGACCGGTGTCCTTCATCGATTTAAGAGTAGTTATAGGGTATTTTACTAAAAGAAATCTAATTAGTCCATCAGAAAGATTTTCTAAAAATATTGGTTTTTTTTTTTTTTTCACGAAAACAAAAGATGAAGACGATATAGTGAGTATAGAAAACACGCGACGTCACTATGATGGTACAATTTTTACCAGCGACATGACGTTATGCGTGTCGTTTTTAGTCAAATACCCTATTATGAAAATTTTCGCAAAGGAAACTGCCTCCCAGCCTGCCTAGTTTGCGGCGCGCTGTGTTCCACGCGCGCCTCAAGGAGATGTCAGCATGGGAGACGGGGCCCGCTAGGGCCAGTGCCTGCCGGGGTGCGGAATCCGTTCGAAAGAGACGCCGCAGCCCTGGAACGCAAAGGGCATTGGGAGGAGCACGGATGGGTTTTAGTCAGTAAGAGTCTGACACTCCCTTCCGCCTCGCCCAGAGCGGAAGGAGTCATTTGATGATTTCCCATCCTTAAAAAAAAAAAAAAGCCTGCTTAGTTTCTAATTCACGACCTACAACTGTGTTATTTAAGTAAGTATAAACCCAATATTTTTCTCCATTATTCTATATTTTTATCTAGGAGCTTGTGACTAAATAATAACAGCCGCACGGGTCGATCTTCAAGGTTAAGCAACGCTTGCCAAGGTTGGTTTGTGGATGGGTGACCATCTTAACATACCGAGTTTCCTCCGTGCCTCGGAAAGCACGTTAAGCCGTTGGTCCCGGCTGTCATTTGTAGATCTTTGGCAGTCGTTACGGATTGTCAAAAGCCTGTAAATCTCACTCCAGTCTTGCCAAGATGTACCGTGTTACCCAGTTAATGGGTTGTGGAGGTCTGGTAGGCAGCCGCTCCAAGTAAAACACTGGTATTCAGCTGAATCCGGTTTGACTGGAAGCCGACCCCAGTGTAGTTGGGAAAAGGCTAGGCAGATGATTGAAGAAGTATAAACATTGAAGTTTGCAAAACATTTTCATGGAAATATTACTTTAATACTTCCCAGTTTCCTACTATAAGGGGTGCTGATGAAATTCGTTAAAAGGCACCTGAGTTGATTTCAGAGAAATTGGGTTCAGAGGTAAAATAATTTCTTAATAAAACGTAAGCAATCTTGGATTCCTGGAACTGAAAGGAACTGGTGATGGAGAGAGCCGTTCGCAGTTTCTACTTTTTATTTGGACATTTTTAAAACCAGCGGAACTAAGACTTCGTCGCCCGTCTGTGCGTCAGCGGGCTGTATCTCAAGAACCGTAATAGGTAATAATTTGAAATTTTCACAGAGTGGATTTCTATTGCCGCCTTAACAAAAATAATAAAAAAAGTAATGGGGCTCCTATACAAGAAACGTGTCTTTTTTCGGTTTATGGTACGGAACCTTTGTAGGTACTTGGCCGGTTTTTTTAAAGAAATTGTCTCATTTGTTTAGTGATCACAAGACTTACTGCTGCGCATGAGGCCTTAGGGGTTCTATTCCCGGGTTGGGAAAGCGTTATTGGTGTTTTCCATCTGGAATTTCTCTTCGGTAGTCAGAGTCTGGACTTGTGCCTCTTGGAACTTAAAGAAATATATACCTGGTGAAATTGTGGTGTACTAACGGGTGCAACGGGCAAAAGTGACGAACTTCTATTGATGAAGAATTTTCATAAACCTTTCAAAGGGGTTCGAACTTTTTTTTTTTATAGGAGCTGGCATTGTGACTTTACCTCGAAATATCTCGGCATCGTGACACTTTAGGGCACCATATCCGTAACATTTTCTGTTTGTTGAAATGTCCTCTACCCATATATGCTAGTTAATTCGGGCACCGCAACTTAATTAAAATAATCAAAATGGCGGCAGGAAGGTAAAATGGTTCAAACGCTTTCAACTTTTATTCAAAGTTTCATGCTTCTAGAAACGGCGTTTTAGGCAATATTTCTCAATTTTCACTGACGGTCATGATTTTTATTTCCTTCTATCGGCCTGATATAAAATTATACATATATGTGGAAGATATAAAGCTGAGCACGTGTAGGTTTTTCTTACAAGTGAAGCACAGATAACATTTGGAATAATGTACGCCGCAATGACAAAGGAAGTTGCCAGCGCTGAAGTTCCGTACTTCAAGTTTACCGTTCATTGATATTTTAAACATCGATATTTGAGGCAATGAGACCGCATGGTGATCATGACCGTCAGTGAAAGAATTGCCAAGCCAAATCACAGACTTGACTTGACCCCGCTAGGGTCAGTGCTTGCCGGGGTTGCGGATTTTGTACGAAAGAATCACCGCGGTTCTGGAACGCTAAGGGAATTAGGAGGAACACAGTTAGCTTTGATTCAGCAAGATTCTGACACTCCCTTCTCCGCCAAGAGCGGAAGGAGTCATTTGATGACTTCTCATCCCTGAAAAAAAATGACTTGACTTGATTAATCCGAAAGGAACATAATCCGAGGACAATGGTCTACCCGCATGCCATGTTTCATTGAAATCCGTTGATTTTATGTAGTTATAATATCCACTTCAAACAAACCCTAGTCTAATAGTCACGTCTTTCTTTATCAGACAAAAACATGTCTCGTTCGCAGACCCCAAACTCCCATCAGGGAATAGCACGGACCGATCACTTGCCAGGCAAACTTACGGAGTTAGAATCTGAATAAGCAAATTATATTAGGTACGAACGTCGTATTTCTTTTGACTTTATTGACTTTAGTTTTACAAGTGTGAACTTATTCCCTAACCGAAGATCTCAGTTTTAAACAGAAGGTTTAAAACAGACAGTATCACCTTACTATATTTGGTCTAGAAAACTTGAAGAATCCACGTCACATCATATCAGATGAAAGACGTTCACTGCTGGGCATAGGCTAACCCCCAAGTATCGCCACAACAACCGGTCCTCTGCGTCCTGCATTTATCGGCTACCCGCGACCCTTACCAGGTCATCGGTCCACCTTGTGGGAGGCCGTCCCACGCTGCTTCTTCCGGACGCGGTCACCACTCCAGAGCTTTACAGCCCTATCGACCATCTGTTCTGCGAGCAAATGTGGCCCACTGCCACTTCAGTTTGGCGACCCTTCGGGCTAAGTGGGTAACCTTGGTTCTCACTTATGCATAGGTTCATCAAATAATTATATTTCATCTTCTTCTTTTTTGACCTCGCCTCTTCCCGTTACGCGATTTTTCCCAATCTTTCGGCGCCGTTCGTAAGACCAAGCTTTTGCATATCTTTCCGGACATTTGTCATCCAGGTAGTTTGTGGTCTACCTCTCCCTTTCTTTCCTGTAGCCATGGAAAGGCACTTTTTCACAACATAGTCATCACGTCTACGTATAACATGTCCGTACCACCTTAGCCTGGACTCTGTGATTTTCTCATCGATAGGCGTAACTTTAAAACTACCCATAATGAGTTCGTTACGTACTTTGCTTTTGAGAGTGACTCCTCCCGCCCAACGTAGCATGCGCATTTCTGTTGTATGAATCTACCTAATTATTTGATGAAAAAAAAAGAATCATCCTAATCGGTTAACAATTGGCGAAAATATCGCTATACAAACATTTTTCATGGGATCCCATCATCAGCTCAGCAACGATACGAGGATGATTACGAGGCATAAATATCTGGATTGCGTTAGAAAGTTTATGAAAGACATTGTATGTGCTTATAAAATTTGAGGGTTTCCCTCAATTTTCATGGGATCCCATCATCAGATTCTGACTTGGTGACAATGGGACCACTTCAGGAGTACAGGCTTTTGAATAAAAAAAATATTTTTTTAAATCAGTCCAGAATTGGCGGAGAAATCAGTGAACATACATGGACAAAAAATATACATACAGCCGAACATAGAACCGCCTCCTTTTTGAAGAAGTCGGTTAAAAATATCAATTAATGGTAAATTTGAAGTACGGAACTTCAGCGCTGGCAACTTCCTTTGTCATTGCGGCGTACATTATTCCAAATGTTATCTGTGCTTCACTTGAAAGAAAAACCTACTCGTGCTCAGCTTTATATTTTCCACATATATAATTTTATATCAGGCCGATAGAAGGAAATAAAAATGGGCTTTATCAAATAACACCATTTTTACCATCTGTAGGGTTTGATTTTATTTCATTCAGAGACATTTTTATACAAAACCTTTCGTGGCGGTCAAAAGGAAAACGTATTCACTCTCCTGTTGAAATACAATATTTTCCGAAGTGTTAGTTTAATAAATGGGCTGTAAAAATGTAGGAGTGAAAGGCAGTAGGCGGATAAAGAATGGTTCTAATACATTTTATTTATCACTTTAGGCGTGGAACTACAGTTTGTTCGTGATTGTTCAACTCTCGCATTGGTGGGCGTCGAATTTACGGCTGTAAGCATAATTTGTTTTATTTAAAGTCGACGTAGAAAACGAAGTCCTCTCTCTCAGGAATTAGAAGATACGCCACCTAATAGGATACACGATTAAAACAATCTAATTAGTTCGTCAGATAGATTTCCAAAAAATATTGGGCACGTATTTTTTCTTATTTCACGTAAACAAAACATTAAGACGAAACATTGGGTTGAAAACTCATGTGACGACACAAGCCCCCCACTCCTGGGCCTCAAGTCTGCTATTACAATAGTGTCAAAATGGTCTATCATAGATTTCATGATTGTCGATTTTGTTAAGTTTGGTAATCTACTACACTTTTATGCGTTATTATGACTTTCCAATGGTCAACCACTGACACTTTATTGAAAGAAATGGCATAGAATGGTAATCTCGTACATAATGACAAATGAATGAAAAAACTTCTTACTACTTTAGATTGCATAGAACACTAATAAAAAATATGTAAATATATATATATATATATATATATAATAAATCTGGCATAACTTATAGTTCAAATTTAGTAGTATTTATTTATTTAATACTTTACGCACACAGATGTACAGAGGCGGACTTAATGCCTGAGGCATTTTCTACCAGTCAACATTTGGGTGTTGCAGAGAATAATATTAGTAGGTGCAAATTGTGAAAAAAAAAACAGAAACGCGATTAATAATATTAATTAATATAAATATATATTTAAACTATAAATACAATAAAATACTAAAAAATATACCTACTCATATTAATAAACTAATACACAATTATACTTGAACAAGTAATGCAAGCAAAGTAGTTTTTCGAAAATCATTTCTACTAACAGGTTTTATAATAATAAAAATACGACAATGTCATTCTACAAAGATTCTATTACGAGACCATTGACCGACCGGTGATCGACCATTATGAATTTAGCAGATTACGAACTTTTAGCAAAATGACAATGGGATCGTGTTAGAATGACAAATTTATAAAAACTAGCAGACCCTGGTCGTTGATGCGTATTATCTTCGTCAATTTTTATTGATTTGATAAAGCAAAAATACGTATCCAATATTTTTCGATAATCTAAATGACGGACTAAATAGAATCATATTTCTTTTACTCACGCGTCATCCCTATTACCTCGTCAGTTTACTTATTCTCTCATCATCAGCCGAAGCTGAAGAGTGCGGCATTGCTGGTTAGAATCCACAGCCTGAAAATCAAAAGTTTGGAACTTTGTTAAAGTCATATTTGCACGCTAGTAAAAATTATATAAGGAAGCAGTACCTTCGCGGTACTTGTTCAGAAAGAGAAACCACCTCCACCACCAACCTCCTCCACCTCCCACCACCACCACTTCCTCCACTCTGGGCGGAAGGAGTCATTAGATGATTTCCCATTCTTAAAATAAAAAGAAATTGCAGTACCTAAAGCCTCGTGGCTTTGCCGAAGTCGGGCTATGGATGATGATATTGATGATGATGATATAAACTTCTGGGCAAGCGCGCTCCATCTTCGACCGCATCATCGCTTACCATCAGATGAGATAGTGGTCAAACTTATACCCCACAACAGTAAAAAAAAAACATATATTTCTCGCCTATGTATTTATTTGTTTGCTTCATTTTTATGTAGGTAGGTTACATATTTGGTGCAAATAAATAGTTTTACTTTTGAAACCCTGAACGCTCTCGTAACTTTACTTTCAAACTTTAGCGCTCCTGTAATACTCATCTACGAACTACAGTTGACAGGGCAATGACCTCAACACCAAAGATGCGGTCGACGACCTGTATATTGGTTCTAGAGATGTGATTTAGCGTTTTCAGGTGAAAACGGAAATTAAGCCATTAGGTATAAGTATTGTTTTGGGTGCTAATATATAGGGTTGGCAGGAGTTTAATGTTTTCCTATTATTTATGTAAAGTTTGTACGCTAATGGCTTGTTTTGTAATGTTAAGAGGAAACAAGGGCCGCGATACGTTGTATGTAAAAGTCATAATTCGAGGTTTGGCTCTCCACTGTTTTCTCCCCCAATGTTGGACCGATTTAAGATATATTTCACAAACTGAATTAGAAGGATTTAGACTGTGTCCACTTTTTAATGATTTATTAACCGTATAAGCACTATAACTCTCACAAAATGCTCCGATACATCGCTGTCAACAGAGCCCTAGTGTACAAATTTGGCAACTATTAATCAAAACAGGAAAACATAAGGACATAGTATATGTACTTCTTATTCAATTTGTGAAACATCTCTTATATCGGTTCAATATTGGAGGAGAAGACAGTCGAGAGCCAAACCTCGAATTATTACTTTTTACATACAAAGTCTCGCCGCCCATATTTCCCCTTAATAGCTTGTTTTGTAAAGTTGATCTCAAACGTCTACAGGTGTACGGTTCTCCATGTTCATTGTTCCCTCACTGCTAATGATACACGCACATACGACACGTTTCCATCCTAGCGGTCTTCTGCAGTATGGACCGCTACATACATTCTGGCTCCAACAGCCTTCTTTATGGCGCCGGACCATCTTACCGTGTACGGCTAAAGTTAGTGAAAATCTGTTTTAAATGAAGAAGTCGTTTTTATTGTTCCGTACCCAATGGGTAACCAATGGAACCCTATTACTAAGCCTCCGTCCGTCCGTCCATCCGTCCGTCTGTCCATCCATCCGTTCGTCCGTTTGTCTGTCTGTCAGCGAGCTGTACCTCAAGAACGAAATAGGTAGACAGTTGAAATTTTCACAAATAGTGTATTTCTATTGCCGCTATAACAACAAATAATAAAAATTGAGGTTTAGGGTACGGAACCCTTCGTGTGAGAGTCCGACTCGCACTTGGCCGGTTTTTTCCATGGACGTGGACACTCTCGGTTAATATGTGATGAACATCATTAACGGAATGAATACAAAAATCACATTTAGCAGGGCCTAGCACGAATATTTGTGACGTATAGTAACGTAACGTAAAATTTTACCATAGCTATAATACTCGCTTCACACTTCATATTTATTTATTTTGGATACTATATTCATATTTTTGTATGATATTGTAGGTGGAAGGCGTGTGTGAAGGTAAGAAAGAAAGTCCGAAGTACACAAGAAGAAGAATGAAAGTTTATTGCACAGACACAGGTTATAGTTCACACGCAAGAGTTCCACTGAGAAGAAGGAGTGGTAGAAGAATAGTGTAGATGAACGAAAGCAAGCGAAGGTACAGTCAAAAGCGCGGCGCGGCGTAGCTATGAATCTGATTAACAGTAAGCGATCGCAAGTGGCACAATAGACGCACTGGCGGTGCGTGGCCCATCGGCATCTTACCTGCGCGAGTATGTGTATGTATGCGGAATCACCAAGACTTACTTTCACTGAAGAGACGACATCAGAACGACGGACAGGCGACGCCGGGGTGGAGAGCGTAGTATGATTGTCAATGAGGCGCTGGTTCCTGCAATCAACAACCAAATTGTAGTAACATAAAAAATCCACGCCTATTATCGCCTTTGTTACATCGGCTACGATAAATCGCCAAGCGAAGTCACGGCGCAACCCTAAGTTTAAAGTTAAGTTTACGAAACCATACGTGGTAATAGATGTTCCGTTTGCCGCACACAACTGGTAATTTGTTTTTTCTAGTCGTCTTGTTATTGCCGACCGAGGGTAGACGCAGAGGTCGCTGCCGGTGTCGACCAGAAACTGCACCTTTGACCTTTGATCGGTGACAAATAAGCGACCAGCACTCGGACAATCATCGGTCGCCATCACTGATTGCCCCGCACATTTCCCGATGAAGGGTAGTCGCACGGCTTCACGCACTTCCTAGCCCGGTCTCCAAAATTCTGATGGTACCAGCACTGGGGGAACCTTCTGTAGCTGGACTGTGATCTGTGGGAGCTGGACCGATGGCGCGTACGACTACGGGATCGTCCTCTAGGACGAGACAAACGATCCACCTTCTCCGCCAGCTTCTCCATCTGCTTGGTCAGGGCAGCGATCTCGGAGTTCACGCTGTTGCCCGGGGTGCTCGACGATGCAGCAGTAGTGATGGCATATGTTGATGCCACCTGGTTGCCGACGACGTCGTGGATCCCGTCCGCCAGCTCAGCCAGCTCGCCCAGATCCGGCTTGGACTGGGAAGCTATGATCGCCTGAATATTTGCGGGTAGGCGGCTCGTCCAGATGGTCCTCAGGAACTCCTCCGGTACACCTGGACCAGCGAGGTTGAGGAGGTGGCGGTAAAACTGGGAAGGCTTTCGGTCACCCAGCTCTTCATGCATGAGAAGCTGCTTGATTTTCCTCTCACGCGTTGCCGAAAGTCGCTTTATGAGCTCACTTTTGAGTTTCTCATATTTCCCGGTGGTTGGAGGGTGTTCGAAGATATCCTCGACTTCAGAAGCGTATTGCGTTTCCAAGTTGCCGACAACGTAATGGAACTTGGTGTCGTCTGTCTTGATGTTGGCCAGGACGAACTGCGCTTCCATCTGGTTGAACCATAATCCCGGCTTCGCCGGGTTAAATGGCGGTATTCGCACACCCACACGACAACTTTCCGCTGCCGACTCGTCGACATCTTGATGACTGCGCGCTTTGTCTTCGGTCATCCTCGTGCTCCTGATCGGGGTCACCAATGTAGATGGAAGGCGTGTGTGAAGGTAAGAAAGAAAGTCCGAAGTACACAAGAAGAAGAATGAAAGTTTATTGCACAGACACAGGTTATAGTTCACACGCAATAGTTCCACTGAGAAGAAGGAGTGGTAGAAGAATAGTGTAGATGAACGAAAGCAAGCGAAGGTACAGTCAAAAGCGCGGCGCGGCGTAGCTATGAATCTGATTAACAGTAAGCGATCGCAAGTGGCACAATAGACGCACTGGCGGTGCGTGGCCCATCGGCATCTTACCTGCGCGAGCGCAAGGCACCGATAGTGCCGTCTCGCTCGCGCACCCGTCGAACAATAGACGCGTCATAGCTTCGCCGGCCGACCGATAAGAAACTATCTACTAATGTGAAGAATCTGTTTGTATGTAAAATGTTAGTCACAAAAAGTGATTTTATTTTTGTTTCTGATTCTATATAATACTAATTGTTAGTTGACAAACTAATATGTATATAAATTATTTTTTACTTTAATTTTGAGCAAAACATAAAATATATTTATTTAGTTTATAGTAGATTACTATGTAGGTCACTACAATATAAATTGTATAAGTCGGTTAAAATTAATCCAAAATACTATGAGGTTGTACTTATTTATATTCAAAATTCACATACGTTAACGTTATATATATTATAGCATAACTAGCCTATAATGTTACCGCTGCTGGGACACAGGCCTCCTCTTGGTGAGAGGGAGTGGGCTGTAATCCACCACGCGGGCCCAGTGCGGGTTGGTAGATGTCACATGTCTTCGAATTTTTGGTTCTAGGACATGCCGGTTTTCTCACGATGTTTTCCTTCACCGTTTGAGAGCAAAGGTGATGAAATAATTTACACAAAGTAAAGCGCCTGCCTGGGTTCGATCCTACGACCTAGAACTCGTAAGTCGCAGCCATTATCACCAGGCCACCACTGCTCTTTCGTCGCGCTAGGCCCTCAGTAATTGATATTGCCATTAGGTATAGAAACTTATTGCAATAAGTTTCCGTGCACGAAATGAGACACAAAAGATTGCAGCCAAACTCATCACCGATCCTATTCTGTCGATATAATGAGAGAGACCTCGAAGCTCGGCAAATAAAGGAGTAAATAAATATGTCAGGATAACGAGGGTAGCGGAAAATATGTTGTTACCGTACAACCAAGGTTGGCCGACAGGAAAGTTCTGCAGTTACGAGCGGGTGTCTAGTTAAAAGAATGAGGAAGAGTTTTGTTAAGATATTTCCTCGTATTTCTTGAGGACTAAAGTACCGCGTCTGGAAGCGAAGATATCAGAGAAGAAAACAGCAGTATTTGTCTCTCCAGATTTTGCTCTAAACTTACAACAAACTGAAATGTAGCATACAAAAATCGTCCTCAACAATGTCAGCTGGTAATGTGCCCAAGAGACAGGCGGTATTGCCAATAATTTTGCTCTTGAAACACTACTGTCAATTTAAAACAAATAATGCTCCCTCTGCCTCAGCAGTCCATCGCTCAACCACTGCGCCAACCGTTCCGTCGAATTTATATTACTTAATATTAATTAAATTAATATTAAGGAGGAGCTCGTGGCTAGATAGTAACAGCCGCATGGGTCGATCTTCAAGGTTAAGCAACGCTTGCCATGGTTGGTCTGTGGATGGGTGATCATCTTAACATACCGAGTTTCCTCCGTGCATCGGAAAACACGTTAAGCCGTTGGTCCCGGCTGTCATTTGTAGATCTTTGGCAGTCGTTACGGATAGTCAGAAGCCAGTAAATCTGACTCCAGTCTTGCCATGAAGTACTGTGTTACCCAGTCAATGGGTTGTGGAGGTCTGGTAGGCAGCCGCTCCTCGTAAAATACTGGTATTCAGTTAAAATCCGGCTTGACTGGAAGCCGACCCCAATATAGTTGGGAAAAGGCTAGGCAGATGATGATGATGATGATTAATTAAATTAATATTAAGAAAAACTGTAACAATGGTCAATAAATCTTATACTAATGCGTAAATGCATACGCTCATTGTATTACTTTAGTACGCATGCACGAAACGAATAACTGGTAACCGCAGTTTATCAAAATTGTGGCATAGGTACTTTCTTTCAGGCAATTCAAAGAACTAAAACCAGTTTTCCAATTTCATTGAAACAGAACAAATAATTGAATGAAACGTTTTCAATAGTATGTAGTTATTACGAAAAACTCTCAAAGAAAGAGTGGGTGTTATTTCAAGATTTTACATTTACATTGTTGTAAAATGTTGTTAGGTACTTATCTTAGCTTTACAGTACATTTCACAATGATCGATTGAGTTAAAGTGCTTTCCCACACGATGCTCTTACAGCTATAGATAGATTGATTTATAGCACCTATGGTTGAATAATAAAAGTTCAACGTCCCTCTAATATGCTAACTTCAGTATCAGGAACAGGTTTTTCCTGAAGTATGTTAAGGGAGGATCCTTCGACCAGACGGTTGTTGTGTCCGGTGGGCAACTGCCCGATAGTTGATATTTGGACTATTTTTTATTTATTTATTTTCACCACACAATTATCTTGACAGGTTTACCACCTAATGCGATAATGTGGTCAATTATTATTTAAGCTAATTTCAATTAAAACTAACAACTTTGGATCTTAGCACTTCATCATCTGCCTAGCCTTTTCTCAACTATATTGGGGTCGGCTTCCAGTCAAACCGGATTCAGCTGAATACCAGTGTTTTACGTGGAGCGGCTGCCCACCAGACCTCCACAACCCATTAACTGGGTAACACGGTACTTCTTGGCAAGACTGGAGTCAGATTTACTGGCTTCTGACAATCCGTAACGACTGCCAAAGTCTACAAATGACAGCCGGGACCAACGGCTTAACGTGCTTTCCGAGGCACGGAGGAAACTCGGTATATTAAGATGGTCCACAGACCAACCTTGGCAAGCGTAGCTTAACCTTAAAGATCTTAGCACTTATTGCAAATAAAATCACTATGTCACAGCAGGACTGTAACATACTTCAAAGAGAGCTCTCTCTATGAACCCACCCAAAGTACAACAAAATAGGTCTATGTCTTCTGCTATATTGTTGACAATACGGAGTGCGCGCGTAAACGGCGCCTCATTCACCGGATGAGTGCGGCCGCGCGGCACTGCGAGCAGTCGCGACCGCCGTCGCCGCCACAAATATCTGTCCGGAACATACATGCACACTTGTTGCAATACGTCTGGATTGTGAATCTTTACCCTCATCACCTTAAGGCTTGTATATTTGCCAATGACCTTGTTCATACAAACGGAGCTAACTACACCTCGGCGCGCCACTCCGCTACCCGTGTTTTTAATTTCTTATAATAAAACAAATACATATTTAAAAAAAGTAACAAAACCAAGTTATTTTCGTTTGTATTGCACAGCAGTAGATATCATTTTTTTTTGTCTTTTGTTAAAAAATGAAGGAGTAAAATGGTTTCATCTCAACGATTTGGAGTTGATTTGGTGATTTTTTTTCCTATTATGTGATACCAATACATAAATTATGGCTAAACCAAGTTACGTGCAGTGTCATGTAGATTACTACCTATTTTTTCAGATGTAATTTCTCAGTAAATGCCGACGAAAAACTGCTTCATCTGCACGATATTTTTAAGCCTTTTCGAGAGAGCACCCTTAAATATATATATTTATGTTCAAATCGCACGGAAAACTCTGACACCGCGATGCAGGTTTTCGCTCTCTAGTTCGTTGGTGGCGGGATAGATGGCGCTGCGTTCCTTTTTGTTGCGGCACAGATTTCACTACTTAGTTTTTTTGCAAAAGCACATAGATTCCTAGATAAATACTGAAAGTATGATAAAACTTACGAGCATTTTGTAAACAGACTGCATTAAATGTAGTCAAAGTGATACAAAAACTGTCTCCGCGACTTAATTTATGATTTATCTCGGCTCCAACTTCCGTCGTTAGTATTAATTTGTAAATAAAAAGTTTTAATTAAAAACTCGAACTGTGTCAAAGCTGCTTTGATCTTGTTTTAACACAATTTTCATTGCTTCAAATCATTTGAATATTGTGTAATATTTTTGTTGTGTTCAAGTTATTTTCCACTTTGTTTTGTAATGCCTCTGGAACTTTCACTTTAGGGCTTGTTACACACCTACCACAACCACACCACAGCACCACACCGTCGCGAGCTGTGGTTGCGTGTGAATAGTGTCGCTGCGAGTTCTTGCGGTTGCGTTGTGGTACCTACAAAATGTGGATGTGTTTGCGATGTGGCCGGCCGTTAGTTCGGGGTGTCGCTTGTGGTTGCGACCACTTCGGAGGCTAGAAAGGCCACTTTAGGAGAATCATATTATTAATCACGCGACAATCTGTCAAATATCGTTTTCATCTCTACTGCTAACGCATTAGGTTCAAGGTTGATTGGAAAAAATTTACAGTGACGGGTAGCGTGATTTGCTTTCTGATTCTGCTAAAGTAGCCTTTTTAGACAGGCTGGCTGCGATTTGGTTGGTATCATAGCTCGTGGCTAGATAATAACAGCCGCACGGGTCGATCTTCAAGGTTAAGCAACGCTTGCCAAGGTTGGTCTGTGGATGAGTGACCATCTTAACATACCGAGTTTCCTCCGTGACTCGGAAAGCACGTTAAGCCGTTGGTCCCGCTGTCATTTGTAGATCTTTGGCAGTCGTTACGGATAGTCAGAAGCCAGTTAATCTGACTCCAGTCTTGCCATGAAGTACCGTGTTACCCAGTTAATGGGTTTTGGAGGTCTGGTAGGCAGCCGCTCCACGTAAAACACTGGTATTCAGCTGAATCCGGTTTGACGACCAACCCCAATATAGTTGGGAAAAGGCTAGGCAGATGATGACAAATTAGCGCCGCCCACGTATTGTGGTTGCGGTGTGGTACGTGTGGAAGAAGCCTAAAGCTTAGAACTTGGTGTTGTTGTTCGTCCTATAAGTAATTGTTTCGAAGTAATATAGTTTTGCTGATGGGGTGTGTGTGTTGGTGTATCATTCGGTACCCTTCAAATTGTTTGAGCTGAATGGTGCAAACGCAGGGGTGACGGGAGTGGTATTTTCTGAATTTCTATAGTTTATTATCATCTGCCTAGCCTTTTCCCAACTATATTGGGGTCAGCTTCCAGTCAAGCCGGATTTAGCTGAATACCAGTATTTTACGCGGAGCGGCTGCCTACCAGACCTCCACAACCCATTAACTGGGTAACACGGTACTTCATGGCAAGACTGGAGTCAGATTTACTGGCTTCTGACTATCCGTAACGACTGCCAAAGATCTACAAATGGCAGCCGGGACCAACGGCTTAACGTGCTTTCCGAGGCACGAGGATACTCGGTATGTTAAGATGGTCACCCATCCACAGACCAACCTTGGCAAGCGTAGCTTAACCTTGAAGATCGACCCGTGCGGCTGTTATTATCTAGCCACGAGCTCCTTTCTATAGTTTATTATACCTAATTTAAATTATTTGTTGTTAATTATTTTAAGGGCTCCGAACATCTGTAAGAGCACACGGTCGGTCCAGTAGATCCGTAAAAAATGCAGATAATAGTTTTTTACCTATAGATTACAGTAAAACACATAAAAAGTCTATAGTTTTAAAATAACATGCAAAACAAATAAATATGGTTCGGAACCCTTTGCACGCGAGTCCTTCTCACACTTGGGCAGTTTTTTTTATTAGTGTTACTGACAGACATTCTGCGAAAAAATTGGCATTTCGTCCAAAAACAAAATCCAGAACTTAATTGCAGCGCCAACTCAGGATCCAATTGTAAACCAAAACAATACAGGAACCCACTTAAACCCATCAAAATCGGCCCATATCCGGTCAATTTAGACATCCGAGGGTACATAAATTCTCACCCAGCTCAAAGCTGGTAGGATTGTTCAAAACACCATCGTAAATGAAATCTAAAAAATCCTCATCGATCCGATACTTGGAAAAAAATTACTCTGGGTCACACAAACGGGTTTCTCGAATAAATAAATAAATAAAAAATTGAATGTTTAACTGCCTCCGTGGTCGAGCGGTTTAGGCACTTGCCTTGTGTACATATTTAGTGAAGTTGTTTCCAGTTTGGCTAGGACATTGCAGGCTTGAATCACCTGATTGTCTGATAAAAAAAAAGATGATCCGTGTTTCGGAACGCACGTATAAGCAATTGGCGGTCGTCAAATAAACCGTTTAAAAGGCCCTTGAGGCAGTTTAGTAACTCTGACACTAGGGTGTGTTGGGTCGTTAGACCATACTGCCCACACGATAAGAAAAATGTTTTAAATAGGAGAATTTAGTGAAATAAATACGTACAGAAAAATAGAGATATATGTTTGTGAGATCTCTACATTCGTATTGTCATCTTTAATAGTTGTCGCCTAATTCAAATTATTGCTTACATGTTCATCAATCATTTCATTGTTAGGATAATGGCCGTTCAGCATAACCAACAGGAAAAATACTAGTTCTAAAAATGCTGAAGTTCGCCTTAAGATATTTAGTACGGTAAAGAAACCATTCCTAGTAGTATGAATAACTTATTTTCCACTTGATGTTTTAACTTGGAAAATAAGAGTGTTTTTTTAAATGTAAGTAGATAGATCACTGAAGCATATTCAATTATTACGTACTTTGTCCAAAGTTGCGATGTTTTTCTTAGAATCTTTCATGAATTTTGGCGGTTCATAGAAATTTGTAAGCTTTTTGTTAATCTTTTACCTTGAGCTATCAATCTATATCTATACTAATATATAAAGCTGAAGAGTTTGTTTGTTTACTTGAACGCGCTAATCTCAGGAACTACTGGTCCGATTTGAAAAATTCTTTCAGCGTTAGATAGCCCGTTTATCGAGGAAGGCTATAGGCTATATATCATCACGCTAAAACCAATAGGAGCGGAGCAGTAATGAAAATTGTGACGCAAACGAAGTTGCGCGAGTCGACTAGTCATCAATATAAATAAAATTATTCCGTTACTGAGTGACTGAGTGACTGACTGAAACTACGGGTCGTAGACAGCTGAAATTTGGCATGAAGCTTCCCTACACTCCGCAGAGGAGCACTAAGGATTTTCCGAAACTCCTACGAGAACGGAGGAAAGGAAGTCGCGGGCAGGAGCTAGTAGTGAATAAATTAAGTGAAGAGTGAAGATCTCCAATTGAGTAACTCATAAAATCGCATATTTTCTCGTAATCGAAAGGAACTACACAAATCCTCATACAATCGTTTCATATGAACGTCATACAATTATCATCGTTTCACAAACGGCATTTGTATTGTTTCAATAAATGTTAGCAATTGACATAACGTTTTTAAGATTCCGGATTCCGTAGTCAACAAGGAAAGAACCCTTATAATTTCGCCATGTCTGTCTGTGTCTCTGTCCGCGGTTCAGCTTAGAGACGCTTAGCTCTAGAAAGTTAGAATTTGGTATGGATAGGTATACATATTAATCACGCGGACAAAGTCGTAGAATAAAATCTTGAAAAAATCGTCTGACTTCTGAATTAAACATTTTGAAGTTCAAGTAGGCATTACCTTACTCACCCGACCTAATGATATGTTTCATGTCAACGAAATCACGAATTGTGTCGAAGCAATATTTTCAAAAAGGTTTGACAAACAGCCTCAGCATCAAAAAGGACAAAATCATTGTACCTAGACCTTCCTCTACAGCTAAAAGTCTCAATACATCAAAGCGTGTTATTATCCATTCATCCGTACTTTCTTTCATAAGTAATGTGTATAGGTTCTGTCCATTTCTCCTGAAATCCATATAATTGACGAGGGTGCCTATAATGTCATGTCTTGGCTCCATTTACGTCTATCGTTCACACATTGGGCCATTTTTCATGTCGTCTATAGGACACGATGGTGTAATGTTTCTACCTTTCTTAGAAGAATGGACGAGAAGGATATGATTATAATGATAAAAGAGCCGTGCAATTGTCCCTAAATTATGCGAGAAATGAGCATAGATTTAGGTTCAGAGTCAGGGTTGACAGTTTGACTCAAAGGGCAATGGAAAGGGCAATGCTTGGAGTTTCCTTGTGTGATCGAATCAGAAATGGTGATATCCGCAAGAGAGCCAAGGTCACTAACATAGCCCGAAGGATCACCAAACTGAAGTGGCAGTGGGCAAGACACATTGCTCGTAGAACAGATGGTCGATGGGGCCGAAAAGTTCTGAAGTGGCGACCGTGTTGGAAGGTCTCCCACAAGGTGGACCGATGACCTGGTGGGGGTTGCGGGTAACCGATGTGGTCAATGCCTGATTTACAGGATACATGCATTGAGGGATAAATTAAAATATGCTCCGAATCTACTAGACCGAATTACTTGAGATACATATAATATGAACGTCTGTGACCCAAACACGGACGAATAACGAAAATAAGTTTATTTTGGGTATGAAAATACTAGCCTACAATTTTAGAAACTTACAGTTAATAGTTATTTACTCATAGGAAATCTTTTCCCGCGCCACCTCGTACCAGTTCTCATGATACACGTCCGGGTCGTTTCATCACCTCTTTCGCACTAAGCCAGTTTTAAATCATTATTTATAACACTCTTGTGTTACTATGAGTAATTGAGTGACTGACAGACAACACACAGCCGAAAGTACTGGTCGTAGAATGCTGAAATTTAGCATGTAGATAGGTTCCTTGGGGAGCTCGTGGCTATAGAATGACAGCCGCACAGATCGCTCTTCAAGGTAAAGCAACGCTTGCCAAGGTTGGTCTGTGGATGGGTGACCATCTTAACATACCGATTTTCCTCCGTGTCTCGGAAAGCACGTTAAGCTGTTTGTCCCGGCTGTCATTTGTAGTTCTTTGGCAGTCGTTACGGATTGCCAGAAGCCAGTAAATCTGACTCCAGTCTTGCCAAGAAATAGGTACCGTGTTACCCATTTCATGGGTGGTGGAGGTCTGGAGGCAGCCGCTTCACGTAAAATACTGGTATTCAGCTGAATCCGGTTTGACTGGAAGCCGACCCCAATATAGTTGGAAAAAGGCTAGGCAGATGATGATGATAGGTTCCTTGGGGAGCGTAAGGGGGAGCACTAAGTGAAGATTTCCTGAAGAAAAGCGCAATATATGCGCACACGAACTCGCGGGCAAGTGCTAGTAAGTATAAAATAGTTTAATGAACACCACATTCGCTAATAATTAACCTCAATTCTCGCTGAACCATCGGATCTTGGATGTTATTTTAAAGAGCCACAGTTCCAAGAAATTCGTTCTTCGTGATATAATTAGTAAGTGGGCCGTGTTCTAAGACGCTCGTCTAGGTACCTAAGTAATCGATGACTGAAAATACTAATGAAGGGAGCTGACGTATAGATTCTATCTTTGTTTTGTTTTTTTTTGCTTCTACCTTTTCCCTGCGACTTTATACGCACATATCCAATAGCCTTCCTCGATACTTTTTTCATTATTTGTAATGCACTATACAGGCTGCTGACAGGCAGGCTGACAGACAGCGGAGCCTTAGTATGTAGCGGCATCAATGGCACCACAAGAAAAACCAACGGAGCAAATCTACATCGCAACAAAAAGAACCGCGACGCCATCTATCGACTAGCAGCGAACTACTGCGTCGAAATCCTGCATCGCGCAAGCAGAGTTTCCCGTGCGATTTGAACATATACAACAGCCCGAATATCAACTATCAGGCATGTTATATATGTGTGCGTCAACGTGATGTATGTGTGCGTGGACTGCGCTCCCGCACTGCCCTTACTACAAATAAATCAGTGTGCTTATACCAGTCAGTAGTTTCACTTGTGTCCATACGTTACCTACCTAACAGTGGCGACGAGTTGACCCACAATCGTTAAAATATCAATAAAATCCTTTGTTGAAAAATGGCACAGTCATTTTGTGGGATTTTATCAACTTTCGATCATAATGTCAACGATTGGAAGACATACAAAGGTCGTGTAACGCAGTGGTTCATCGCAAATAACATCGATGCGAAAAATGATGCGGCGGGAACCAGGAGACGAGCCATACTACTCAGCGCGCTCAATGACAGTACCTACAAGTTGGCAGCAGACTTAGCCCTGCCAAGAGACGTACAAGAGGTGCCATATGAGGATCTTCTAATTTTATTGGATAACCATTTCACTCCAAAACGTTGCGGGTTCAGCGAGCGACACAACTTCTACGCAGCTTCGCAGCAGCCGGGCGAGACATATACTCAATGGGCAGCAAGGTTACGTGGACTAACGGTGCATTGTGGATTCAGCAACATCAAGGAGGCGCTGCGTGACCGATTTGTGATGGGGATGGTAGCGGGTCCTGAACGGGAGAAACTGTTTGCGCTGGACTTGGAGACCTTGACCTTGGCGAAGGCGGTGGAGCTAGCAGAGAGCGTGAGATGCGCGCGCGCGGGCGCGGCCACGTCTGCTTCTACATCAGCGGAACAAGTACAGGTGTTCAAGATAGCGAAAGGACAAAATAGTGCCAACCCGACTAATAGTGCCGAGAAAGAAAAGTGTTCGGTGTGCGGTCGTGCTAATCATAAGTCGTCTCAGTGTCGGTTCGCAAAGTACAAATGTAAGAAGTGTAACACAGTAGGGCATTTGCGTAGAATGTGCAATAAAATAAATTGCGTGTTAACGGGGGATGTGAGTGAGGACGACGATGGTAAGTCCATTTATAATATTTGTTCAGCTCGGGGGGAACCCATGACAGAAACGGTCACAATAAATGGTCAGAAATTAAATTTTCAAATAGACAGTGGATCAGCGGTGACAGTCATATCAGAAGGTACACGAAAAAAGTTTTTTGCGAGTCTACCATTACATACGTCCAATAAAATTTTTTATAGTTACACGGGTAATCAGATGCAGTGTGTAGGGTATGTGCGTTTAGAAATAACATATAAGCAGCACACACAAACACTTGATGTGTTTGTTATACGTCACGGCGGCCCACCGCTGCTGGGTCGGGATTTTATATCAAGGTTTAAATTGAGATTAACTCAAGTTAACTTCCTGAACGATGGTCAAAGCGCAATTGAGCTGTTGCAGGTCAATTCCCAGAAGTCTTTTCAGACAAGCTGGGCGCTTTTAAAAACTATACTGTCAAATTAGAATTAAAAAGTGACGCGAAACCAGTATTTTTCAAAGCGCGTCCCATTGCATTTGCTTTGCGCGATAAAGTCGATAAGGAGATAGAACGATTACTAAATCTAGGCGTGTTAACACCGGTTAAACATTCAGACTATGCATCACCTATTGTGCCCGTGCTCAAACGCGATGGTTCCGTCAGATTATGTGCGGATTATTCGGTGACCATTAACAAACAATTAGTAATAGAACAGTATCCTTTGCCGACGGTTCACGAGTTATTTTCTAAATTACACGGTGGCCAGCAATTTTCGAAAATTGATTTATCTATGGCCTACAATCAATTTTTGCTCGATGATGAGTCACAAAACATAACCTGCATTAACACTCCCCGGGGGTTGTTCAAATACACACGTCTTGTGTTCGGGTTGGCGAGCGCACCTTCTATTTTCCAGCGCGCAATGGAAACCGTCTTGTCAGGATTAGACGGAGTGTTATGCCTGCTAGACGATGTGTTAATAACAGCAGAAAATGAAGAATTACATTTGCAAAAACTACGCACAGTTCTCAAAAGGCTTCAGGACGCGGGACTTACACTGCGAAAAGAGAAATGTGAATTTTTTAAAGACGAAATAAATTACTTAGGATATGTTATAAACAAGAACGGACTAAAGAAAGACCCGTCTAAAGTAAAGGCCATGTTAGACGCCCCTGTTCCAACTAATGTCAACACCTTACAATCATTTTTAGGACTTGTTAACTACTATCGAAATTTCATTCCTCGAGCATCAAGCATACTTAGTCCATTGTATGATTTATTAAAGAAAGAAGTTAAGTGGCATTGGACCGCAATTCATCAGAATGCATTCAACGAAATAAAAAAATGCTTGACGTCGGAACAAATATTAACACATTTCGAACTCAAATCAAAAACAATATTGACGGTGGACGCTTCTCCACACGGGTTAGGCGCTATTTTATCGCAAGTAGGTAGCGACGGGTTAGAACGGCCCATATCATACGCGTCACGTACGCTCTCGTCAGCTGAAAAACGATACTCACAAATACAGAAAGAGGCCACAGCGATCATATTCGGTATTAGGCGATTTCATCAATATTTATATGGCAGATCCGAACCGTTTATATTACGTACTGACCACAAGCCCTTGATTTCCATATTTGGTCCTCATAAGGGCATACCTGAGGTATCGGCTAACAGGTTACAAAGATACGCAATGTTTTTAAGCGCGTATAATTACTCAATCGAGTACGTTAGAAGTGCCGATAATAACGCAGATTATTTGTCTCGAGCAAGCTTACATAACGGGCGGGAACAGTCGGACGCGCGGGGGGACAGCGGCGCTCACGCAGCTGCAGCCGCGGCGCCTATCGACCGGGCCACTTATGTTAACTTCGTGGTTGAAGGCAGTATGCCAGTGACGCTGAGCGAATTGCAAAAAGAAACAGCGAAGGATACCATAATAGCTAAAGTAATTAAGTACATTCATCAGGGTTGGCCTAGACACTTATTGTCGGATTTATGTATGAAGCCATATTATTTGTGTAGGACACAACTATCACATGAAAATGGTTGTGTTATGAGAGGACATAAGGTGGTTATTCCGGAATCGTTGCGCACAAAACTTTTACTCGAGTTACATCATTCACATTTGGGCATCGTGAAAACTAAAGCTGAGGCTAGATCACGATTTTGGTTCCCAGGGGTTGACGCGGCGCTGGAAGCAATGATCAACTCATGTGACATCTGTCAACAGTTGCGCCCGTCCCCGCCGCGAACGCCGATTGCTCCGTGGCGGTACCCGCCAGTACCATTTTATAGGATACACATTGATTTCCTTGGCCCGATAAATAATCAGATGTTTTTCGTGATTGTAGATGCGTACACAAAATGGGTGGAGTTGTACGATGTTACTATGTCTACAACTTCAACAGCCGTCATAGGGAAGTTATACGATTTTATGTACAAGTATGGACTGCCACATACAATAGTAAGTGACAATGGGACCGCGTTTACGTCATTTGAATTCAGGAATTTTTGTTCAAGGAACGGCATCGACCATGTGACGTCACCAGCTTACAATCCAGAAAGTAACGGTCAGGCAGAAATTTTTGTCAAAATCGTAAAAAAAGGCATTAAATCCAGTGTTATCTCTTCGAACAATAAAGGTGACTGCAAGTTAAAAATATTAAAATATCTTTTTGACTATAGGAATTCTGTCCATTCTGTCACAGGGTTCTCACCGGCTGAGCTAGTGTTCGGCCGCAAGTTGAGGTCACGTTTAGATTTAATCAATCCGAAAACGCCGCCGGCGGCCTCACGCACTACCCCCACTAATAATGTTAATCGTCAACAGTGTTCGCAAATTAAATCATGTCGAAGATATAATAAACAAGTGTTTAAACCTGGAGACAATATAATGTATAAAAAGTTTATAAATAATGTTAAATTCCAATGGTACAGAGGTATTATTAAAAAGAGACTGGGCAAAGTACTTTACCTTATTCAGGATTTAAGTTCGTCGTGTGATATAAAAAAACACAAGAATCAAATAATATTATACAAAGGTATCAAAGATAATGTTTCTCAACCGCCGCAACCCCATTATGACTTTGACGACTACAACAACTGTGTTAGCGAGCCGTCAGCTGACAATACGCATAGACAAAGTCCCGCGGGGGAGGGAAGTGATGAGGCGAATCTGCAATCACCACCGTCTGCAGATACAGTTTCGGATCCGGTTTCAAGGAACCCAGACCGACTATTGAGAAACATTCCCAGAGTAGATTATAAACCTTTTCTGTAACTATATTTTATAAACTGCTGTGTGCATAACTGTAATATTTTGGTCAAATAAGGGGAGGAAGTGTTATATATGTGTGCGTCAACGTGATGTATGTGTGCGTGGACTGCGCTCCCGCACTGCCCTTACTACAAATAAATCAGTGTGCTTATACCAGTCAGTAGTTTCACTTGTGTCCATACGTTACCTACCTAACAAGGCAGTAGCCCGCCAGACAACAACCGTCTGGTCGGAGAATCTTCCCTTTACCATGGACGTTTGCGGGACTTTACTCTCTGTTCCTTTAAATTCTTTTAAAAGTAAAAGGGTAATCGGTAATCGACAGTTAACATTTCCGAAGAATATGCTGTTCGTGTAAATACCGAGTGTATATGTAGTGTAGTGTCAAATGTGTACGATGATACCTATCTAAGTACCTGTGCATTCGAAAGTAGTTCGAGTTTAAATTTGCAATAGGTAAACATAAACTTCTTCCGTTACTGATGTTTGACTGATAGACAATGCACAGTCAAAACTACTGGTCGTAGAAAGCTCAAATTTGGCATTTACGTTCCATGAGGAGTGTAGGGGAGCAGGATTTCCCGAAATTACTACAGGAACGGAAAACACCGGGATATGCGCGTAAAAAGTCGCGAGCAAAAGCTGGTTTGCAATAAAATCGAACTAAGTATTTTACTTCTATGATCTCAGTATCTTCTATTTCTGTATGATTGATACTCATTGCAGAGGTTAACTTTCGTAACCTTTTGGGTGAGAAGATTTGTTGAGTTGTTTGTCTTCGTAAGTGCATGTCACAGGTCGCAGGTTAATCTATCGATTTATGGGTTTTCGACACAAAACAAAGTCACTTTTTCCGTTTGTACGTTTATATCTTTTAAACTTCGCAACGGATTTTAATGCGGTTTTAACAGTAGATTGAGTGATTCAAGAGGAAAGTTTATATGCATAATTCGTAACGAAATTCCTATCAAAACGAGTCCCCGAGTGTTTGTCCCCAAATGAGGAGAAATGAGAATCTTCGTGTCATCTGTTCCCGAATTCAAAACTGGGGACAGATGGGAGTTAAGAACTCACAAATGGGGTAGGTGGGACGTAAAAGTTTTATCTGTCCCCGAAATCATCTTTAGTAAGTCCCTCTCTTCAAAATGGGATTTTTTCGTGTGATCTTCTCCCCAACTTTGAAATCGCACTCAATAGTGACATGAACGTCTGCGTAGACTTTAGAGCTGACCCGTAACTTTTCTTATCTCATATTTTGATCCTCGGAAAAAACAACCTTCATGATTCTAGTATCCTTATTAAAATGATTAGCCATCAATTTCGTTTTATTAGTTCCATAAAAAAATCAAGTTATAATACTGTTCTGTACCTATCACTCGCCTACCATTATAAATGTGAAAGTGTGTATGTTCCCATTTATCCCCATTTGGGGACAAACACTCGGGGGCAGATGGGAATACTCCGAAAAATGGCATATGTTTGTACGAAGTCGCGGGCAATAGCTAGTGTATACACTAGCTATTGATACAATGATATAAACATTTTTTTTTTTTAAGGTTGTGAAATCAAATGACTCCTCCCGCTTTAGGTGAAGCAGAAGGGAGTGTCAGACCCTTACTGACTAAAACCCATCCTCGTTCATCCCAGTGCCCTTTGCGTTCCAGGGTACGGGTGCCTCTTTCGAACGAATTCCGCAGCCCCAGCAGGCACTGGCCCTAGCCGGCCCCGTCTTTTGCGCTGACAGCTCTTTGTGGCACGCGTGGAACACAGCGCGCCGTCCACCCGGGCCTGGTTCTGATCAGACGGTGAGCCACCCAATGCTCGCCGTCCGCAGGCTCGCGCTTACGGTGGCCGAAAATCGCCCTGCGACTCCCGACGCCCGGGGCGTCTTCTTCTGTTGCGGCGGCTGGGGCGTGAGGTTTCCCTTTCTCTCACTCCTCCTTTGCTAGCATTACTGCTTCAATGATATTAACACTGGAATAATTAAAACATATATATATATATCACTAGCTGACCCGTGCAACTTCGTCTGCTCCGCTCCTATTGGTCTCAGCGTGATGATATATAACCTATAGCCTTTCTCGATAAATGGGCTATCTAACACTGAAATAATTTTACAAATCTGGCCAGTTGTTCCTGAGATTAGCGCGTTCAAGCAAACAAGCTAACAAACTCTTCAGCTTTAAATATTAGTATAGATTATAACGATGCATGACGTAGTTAGAAATATCCAGGAGCGAGCGCAGTCCGAACTTGTGTTCCAAGGACGGCGCGGAATTTCATACGTAAACATTATTAACAGGGTGTTTCATAACAATAATGCTTTATTTATTGTTTTTATTGTACTATTATCTTAATTAATTATTTAAATAAAATAATCTCGTCTAGAGGTAGTTTATGTCGGGTAAATGAAGTGGCCCGCCTTTATAAGACCACTAAACTAGGACTGTCCCAAATAACATTTTGGTGTCAGTTACAGGCCTTTTTATGACTTTAAGTCATATAACAGGGTTATAATTATCTCAGTTATAACTAAAGACGATATAGAAGAGTTAATAAACAAGTTTTAGCCCCAATCGCAGCACTAAAACTTTAATGGACGACGTAATACAGCTTTGAGAGTTATAATGGTGCTAGTAGTAGCACGTATACTTAATACGATATAGCTTTAACCTTTCTGTGACACCCAAGTCTTTATAAAAGAGTTCGCCGACTCCTTTTATCACTTATTGGTGTATATAGCTATTGGTGTTGGTGTTGGTTGTTAGGAATGATTTATACCACTTAAGGTGCTATATTGACTATTATTGCAGACTTAGGCTATAAAATAGAGTTTTTCGAGAGTTTAGTAACATGAGAAACTAAAGATGTCAAACAACTCCTCTATCTAGGTTTAACCTGTAATAAAGGGTTTAACATTTGACTACAATATACAAAATTTCTTACATTATTTGAAGCGTTCCGTGAATGCCACTTAATTTTACATACCACTGCTCAGGAAGCAGGAATGAAAATAATGTTTAGCTTGAGGTACCTATTTTATTATCATAAGTTTTCTTTTAAATCTTTAATAAACCCTAGGCGCATTAAAATTGAGATGAGAGGCAGTCATTTTTTACTTCACTTACCTACTTAAATAACTTAATATTCCATAATATTATTCTGCTGTGTTGAATAATGGATGACATAACACTTCCACTACGAACAGATTTAATTTTAGTAAGGTTACCAGGACTGAAACCTTCAAAAATGGTAAAAACAAAAAAAAAAATACAGTAGGATGAAACCCATTAGAAAAGGAGGGGAATATGATAAAAATGAAAGGAAAAATAAATTACGGTCGATTCGAGTTCGGAAAGTGTGAGGGGGTGAGTTTTTAAGGGTAAAAAATGTTTTTTCTTGATTTCCGGCAAAACTATGAGTCCTATAGAAAAAATTCACAATTTTTTCACATAACCTCAAAATTTAGGTGAAAAATTCAAATAACCAAGTTTTTGGTTTTTTGTTTTTATCTTTTTCAAAATTTATTTTTTTCTATGAAATTTGGTGAAAACTTACCTTATTATGCCCCAAATAGGTATCAACAAATATTATTTAAAGAAGATTCTACAACTTTTTCAAAATATTGTAGATGTCTTATTAAATATTAACTTATTTGTTTGTTAATTATAGTAGTATATTTCAATTTGCAATTTTTTCGATTATCAATGTAACATGAAATCTTACGTTTTTTGAGCAATTAAAGTGTAAATTTTGTCAAAATAGTACATACTTAATGATTAAAAAAAAAAACGAATTTGAGTTATTTTAATTTTTTTTGCATTTTCTGAGCACATTTACTATGGTTGTGTATATTTTTTACACCATCAGAAAGTAGAGATTTCAACGAACAAAAGGCCCCAGACTTTTTGGAAAAAGCTGATATTTTGACGTCAGAATTTTCGATTGAAATTTAGGGCGATTTTTGATATTAAGCTAAAATAAGGCGAAAAAATAAATATTTTAAATCAAATAAATTACAGTGTATTTGGGGCACAATAAGGTAAGTTTTCAACAAATTTCGAAAAAAAAAAAAATTTTTTTGAAAAAGATAAAAAGAAAAAACCAAAAACTTGGTTATTTGAATTTTTCACCTAAATTTTGAGGTTATATGAAAAAATTGTGAATACAATAGTGGTAGATCTTTTTATTACATACAACTTTGCCATTTAACTTTTTTCCATAATACTCATAGTTTTGTCGGAAATCAAGAAAAACCGTTGTTTACCCTTAAAAACTCACCCCCTCCCACTTCCCGAACTCGAATCGATCGTAATTTATTTTTCCTTTCATTTTTATCATATTCCCCTCCTTTTCATCCTACTGTAATTTTTTTTGGTTTCAAAAATTATCGACCCTGGTCTATAAAGGCTTTTTCAATCTTGACATACGCTAAAAGTTATATAGTTTATATATAATGTACTCAAGAAGTTTTTGTGGCAAAGCATTCTTAGGTGCTTTTCTACCACCTGTAGTACTCACCAACGCGGTATTACAACCGTCACAAATAATAAAAAAATAAGGTTTATGGTACGGAACCCTTCGTGTTTGACTCCGACTCGCACTAGGTCGGTTTTTTTGTTGTGTTTGTAATTGTCAGGACAAGAAAAGCTTGAAAAAATACACCCAGGCGAACCTAGGGCGTGTCGCTAGTTTACAATTTTGATTAAAATTTGGAATTGTATTTGTAGCAGACAAATGATGCCAGCATTTAGTGGGTTCTTTTAAGACAAATAGGCGCAAATATGTTAACTCCTTCGTTGTTCCTGTCTGATTATTTTCGTAGCAGATATCAAGACGGTTTAAACTTTTCTCTAGAGACAAGAACTCGTCGAGATTCATAGCCACGTCAGTGGGAAGCACGTAACTTTTTTACCACTTATACGAGTACTTACGAGTATAATACTTTTTGTAGAGTATAAGAATCTACAAAATAACTTTCGGAAGAATTGACTTATTTATTATGCTTGTGCTGTCCCACTGCTGGGCAAAAGCCCTTCTCTCATTTCACTTTCTCCGGTCTTCTGCAATAGAGATGGCGAGACGAGCTGGACTTCTTCTCTTTAATTCAAGTTTAATAAGAAACTTTGGTCACCAATTGACCGCCATGGACTAAAATCACCATCAGAAATTCTAAATCCTACATATAACCGCTAGTTATTTCCAAAATTTAGATAACTCGTCACAAAGCCTTTCAGTTCCATTCCGCCGAATTTCATCCAACTAATTAGAACATTAATAACAACAAATCAACATTGTCAAAACTGATCAAACACAATTAATTGTAAAGCACAAAGTTTGACGGCCGGTCGATATGAATCGATACTCGGGACAAAGGCTCCTCCGACCGATTCACAATTGAGTCAGTTACAATGTTATCGACGAGCGATATCGAAAATGGCCGGCAGTAAAGGTGGGTCTACACGATACAGGCTACCATAAGTTTTCTACAAATGACAGCCGGAACCAACGGCTTAACGTGCTTTCCGAGGCACGGAGGAAACTCGGTATGTTTCGATGGTCACCCATCCACAGACCAACCTTGGCAAGCGTTGCTTAACCTTGAAGATTGATCTGTGCGGCTGTTATTCTTTAGCCACGAGCTCCTCAACCAATCATGTCAGTCAAAAATACAGAATGTCAGTGAAATCACGTGGTGCGGAGATTTTATGCAATTCGATTGGTTAAAGTTTGTCCGTTTCTCCGCTTCGCTTTATTGCTCACTGGCAATGGACCCTAAAGGTGGGTTATCATTAACGATACAGGCTAGCATAAACTTCTATAGAATTATGTCTAAGTACAAAAAGCTATTGATATTGGGACGCGCGGGTGTTAAACAAGAGCGTGTTTTGTTCCCTCAAGGTCGCCTTAAGTCTGCCTGTAACTATCCTGGTACCAGGTGAAAAGTCTGCACAAACATTCTGTCGACAGTTTTGCCTATTTTTTTATTCAGACTTCTTAGAAATTCAGAATATCTGTCCATACGGGAGGACCCACCATAAAAGTCGATCAATTGTGAAGAGTTATTCAATACTGTGTGCATTACAAGTGTTTGTGTTGGACGTTAGGTACTGCGTTGAATGGGAACAAAATGGCGTTCGTTAAAATTGTGGTCGAACTATTTTTTTTTGTACTAGTTTCATCTAAAAAATTGGTAGAACATTTTGAATGACTTTGAACACTTTCTTCGCACAACTGTACACTCAACTTGTGGAAAGAATCAGGAATTCACCATCTCAATCTCTTTAGTCAGTCAACTGACGTCAAAAACGAAACGGGAAGTGAGTTACAAGTTCTTCAAAGTATCTTCAGAACAAACTACTGAGTAGAGAACTATTTTTTTTTTTAAATATTAGCTTTTTGATAAAAAAAAGTTTTGCCCGTGATTGCAATTTGCACTAGGCCTGGTTTTTTTCTGAAACAACGCACAGTTTCGTTGATGTAGAACACGCCGCGAGAAAAAGAAAGTTTCGAGATTATGGTAGTCTAATATATTTATAAATCTACGCATTGATCACACTGCCACCCATGAAGATAACCTACCTATAAAACAACAGAACGTCACGTGACTCAATTCTTCCATATACCGTACTTCGTTCACAATTGTACGTCACGATTGGACATCCACGTGCCCCGATCACGAGTCTACCTGACCTTTTAAAAGGACTTCACCAATAAGGTCACTGTATGTCCTTCTAATACTACAAACCACCCCTCCCACCCCTCCCGGCGTTTCCATGTTCAACAAGACGCTCTGTATATAAAAACAATATTCCATTCTCTAAAATATTTATTTAAAAGTAATATAAATTTATTTTCAGAATGCAAAATAAAAATACGAGACTCTAAATTCGATTCTTGAGTGATGGTTTCAATTTATTTCGAACTAGAAATTTAATTTTAGAGAGAAAATTATAAATAAAACGTATATGTACTAAAAAAAATATAAGTTTTGTATGTGAACTTAAACTACGTACAAATTTACAAAAACAAAATACACTTTGGCGTCGAAGTTCTCCTCCACATCGATGTCATCTGGAAACTTGCCCAGTAGACTGGCACCAATGCCACGTTGAATGAAAATGCTAATTTTTGGGCAAAGAATGAGCCAACCTTCTGGTCACGCAAAGTGTTGTCGACAAGATATACGAAAAGGAGAATATGCACACTCGGACCCCATGGCCAAAGCGTTTCGACCCCAAACGGCTGAAAACAGTAATTACCAATAAGGTTATTCTCTAAAATAAAATTCAACTACGTAACATGAAACTGATGAAAACTAAACGAAACTGTAGTAAAGATAGGTATTTTAGTTAGTAGTAAATGAATCTTTTATATAAAGATAATAGTTGTCGGAGCGGTCTTTCATTTGATTTTTTTAGGAAAAAGCGCCAACGGAATGAGAGAAATGAACAGATGGCCAGTTAGGTGAGAATGGAACAGTGACAAGAATGGAGACGCTTATTATATTGTGCGCTGCGCTGTTCTATTTTTTAAATATCGCAACATTTAAGCAGAGATATGAGCCTTTTTGGCCTCGCACACATATTTCTTTATGTAGTTCCAACGAACAACGAACGAACGACGAAGCTCCAAAGTCTTGAGCATCGACGACGAGTTGCTAGCTTGTCGGTTTTCTACCGGTTGCATTTTGGGGAATGTGCGACGGAATTGCATAATTTAATTCCACCAAGCCCGTTCCATCATCGGACCACAAGACGAACGGCGATGCGCCACCGGTACATGGTGGACATCCCACCCACACGCACAAAACGTTTTGGGAATACATTCATAATGCGTACAGCTAAGGAGTGGAATTCCCTGCCGGAGTCTGTGTTTCCCGATAGCTACAACCTGGGAGTCTTTAAGTCAAGAGTGAATAGGTTACTTCTAGGCAAGTGTGCTCTATCTTCGACCACATCATCGCTTACCATCAGGTGAGACGGTGGTCAAGCGCGTGCCTATTAATAGTAAAACAAAAAAAATATGTTTTATTACTAAGTTATTATTATTTCATTTAATCCCAAGTAAACATGTTTCGTTCTTTCTTTCTAGAAGCTTTTATAACAAATAGTTTTTAGTGCACACTGAGGGCTTGCAAAATAAAAAAAAATTGAAACATAGGTTTTGTCAAGAAAAACAGTGCGAGCGAGCCGTTATTTCTTAGAATTAAAAACTTAAAGACATGTGGCATTTTAGAGAACCAAATGTGTGATTAGGTACACGTGTGATCACACTCTGATCACCAGCTATCGGCCTGCATGGTGGATAAAGGTCTTTAGCTCAGCTGTTGAAACTTTCAAGAATGATAACTAACTATGCTTCTGAAGGCTTCGTACTAAATACAGACAAATCGATAGAACCTATTCATAAAAATCTAACCATAAAATTATGTATTTCAATACTGTTTAACAAATTCTGAAGTCATCATCATCATCTGCCTAGCTTTTTCCCAACTATATTGGGGTCGGCTTCCACTCAAACCGGATTCAGCTGAATACCAGTTGTTTTACGTGGAGCGGCTGCCTACCAGACCTCCACAACAACTGGGTAACACGGTACTTCATGGCAAGACTGGAGTCAGATTAACTGGCTTCTGACTATCCGTAACGACTGCCAAAGATCTAAAAATGACAGCCGGGACGCTTAACCGCTTAACGTGCTTTCCGAGGCACGGAGGAAACTCGTTATGTTAAGATGGTCACCCATCCTCAGACCAACCTTGGCAAGCGTTGCTTAACCTTAAAGATCGACCCGTTCGGCTGTTATTATTTAGCCACGAGCTACTCAGTAACAAATTCTGAAGTCAAAGTCTTTATAATAATTTGAATGAAGAATCTGCTAGTCTGTATTTAAACTAAAAGTATGGTTTCATTTTTTTATGAATTGAGCTGCTAGTTCATAAATGGCTTTATAGAAACTTTGACGTCTTTTAACTAAACAAAAGATGAGTAATTTAATTATTATGTACACATGTATACATGCATTATTAAAATTTGATGATTCACTTATTTATATAGTCGTGTATCGAATTTGATTACGTACCTATACCAATTTTCTAACGTTGATAGAGTTACATTATGCAAATATTAGAGCTAATTTGAAATTGAATCATAGAAGGTTTTACATGATTTATTTCTACTTAAAACAATGTCAATGTAGTCTCGTGTAAACAATTTTCGTAGACAATTTTCTATGAAATCTATTACCACATTGAATATTGAACAATAATGTAATTGTTGACTCTCTGCGTGTTTTGGTTTTAATTATTTGTGCAGAGAGTAGTATTAAAATAAATAAATATTTGTATTGTATTTGGAATCGATATTTGACTACGAAGTTTTTTTTTGATAAGCATGCGTCTGTTCAAATCTCTCCTGATAAGTAAACAAAATGATAGTTCTTTTAATACCAATACCCTACTCCATCTATTTCCCTGTCCGCTCAATAGTTGGTATTGGAAAGCATTAAAACGAGGGTATTCTGCCTTCCAGATGACAACACAATAGTCGCAACGAAGTCACTAGACTAGCAATATGATTTGAACGAGTCGCTGGCAACACAGCCACCCAACCGGGCGACGTTGTCTATTTCTGTCTCCGGCGAAAAATAGACTTGCCCACTTTGTTATTAAAATTTTCTGTTAAGTTAGACTTTAATGAGAATTCAGACCATTGGAGACATTTTTCCGCAAACGATTGAACGAATGGAACGGTTTGATGTGCAGACGTTTGATTGGCAAAGTAGCGACTGACTTACAGAACAGAAGACGCAGTACTGAAAGGACTCCTGCAAAGTGGATGACTGGAGAGGATGTTCGCTTGGAGGAGGCCTATATCTAGCAGTGGACGTCTTACTACTAAATTTTCCTAATCTAGTGCTATAGAGGTTTAAAGTGAGTATTTTGTAGTCCAGTAGCAGACTGGAAATGTTAAGGATAGGTATTTTTCACCACTCGGGAATCGCCGGGTGATTCCCGGACACTATAGGCGCGGGCCTACGGATGGCGAGCATTGGGTAGCTCGCTGTCCGGTCAGAACCAGGACCTTGTCGATGGCGCGTTGTGTTCCACGCGTGCCTCAAAGAGATGTCAGCATTGTAGACGGTGCCCACTAAGCTCAGTGCCTGCCAGGGCTGAATTTGTTCGAAAGAGACACCGCGGCCCTGGAACGCGAAGAGCACTAGGAGGAACACGGATGGGTTTTAGTCAGTAAGAGTATGACACTCCCTGTTGCTCCGCCCCGAACGGGAGGAGTCATTTGATGATTTCCCATCCTTAAAAAAAAGGTTTCTTTCACGCTACCGAGCTTTTTTGTCAACTAGGGGTCGGCTTCCTGGATGCGACTGTATACGATATATAACTGTTTTACATGTGGTGACTGCCTATTTGGCCTCCACAAACCATTTACTGAGTATCACGAGACTCCTTTGCAGATTGTTTGTTACATAGTTAAATACATTCAAATGATAGCTGGGACCATATCACATGGGGGGAATATTGGTACATGACAGAGGGACTCCTATTTACAGACAGACCGCGGCAGGCATTGAAGATCGTGAAGCTGTAATTATTTAGCTATGACCACAGTTTAATAATTTTAATGAAAATCGAAACGTATTAGTCTAAAACACCTTTGTGGCCAATACCCTCATGATCGTATCTCTATGTCCGTGCCTTTAGCTAACTTACTATTGCGTCAGCAAGACTTTAACCTTCTTTCGTTCACAGCTTATGACGTCTATAAAATAATCATAATCTGCTAATCTAACCGGGTTTAGGGAACGTCGTAAAGTGGTGCCAAGGACTGGCAGATTGTGGGCATTTTAATAATGTGGCTTTTACGTGTGCACAATAATATGAACTTATAGATGATGAAAATGTCGTTGGCATACCAAAAGTGAAAGAAAGCAAAAAAAACATTTATTTAGAACATACTTACTAAACACGTTGACAGAACAAAAAATTAAACAATTCTGTTTTTAAAGCGACGAAATGAATTATAAAAACCGGGTCGGAGAATTGCTAATCGGACTCTCACATAAACCGAAAAAAAAACACGGGTCTCGTAAGGACATACTTGTTATGGCAGCAATAGAAAACACAACTGTGACCATTCTGTGTAAATTTCAACCCTACCTATTACGGTGCTTGAGATACAGCCCGCTGACAGACAGACGGACGAGTGGACGGACGGACGGATAGTGGAGGCTGGGGTTTCGGTTGGTCAGCCTTCGGGTACGGGACCCTAAAAAGGCATATTTTGGCGTTAATAAAAGCAAAAGCAAAATCAATTTGAATTTGATTATTATTTAGATTGTTCTGAATTCGGTAAGACAGAGGTCGGATCATAGTAGTGCTACGGATGCTTTGGGCAGATTGTTCTCGGATTTGGGTGAGGTGCAGTACGGAACCACTCTAGGTTAGGTAGGGATTAAGTTAACCTTTCAATGGAAGAAGATGGTGATGGTTAAATCCCACGACAGCTGAGCGGTGGTTCGATTGGGGATAAGTCGTGGTGTTGTGACATCCCCATGCCTCGGAAAGGATGTTAAGGGAACGTGGCGGAAGAGCGGAGAAAAGAGAGTTATTAACCAATCATGTTAGTCAAAATGTCAGTGACTCACGTGGTGCGGAGATTATTGGTTTTTATTTCTCCGTTTCCCCGCTTCGCCGCCTCGCTCCGCTGTAATGAACATCCACCCTAAGCCGTAGGTCCTGCGCCTGAGCTCGCCCCGGTCATGTCGGATTGCCGTCCCATAGGAATATGAGAGTTGAATAAAGAACAGAGAGTGTGTCTATGTTTGAGCACACGCTTGAGCAATATACATCAAACTAAGGTCTAACATTAATCAGCCACAAAAATCCACAAAATAACTGAAGTGATTGTTCATTTTAAATCTTTTTTATTTTTTTTATATATATATACGAAGGTATTTTATCTGTCCTCTTTGTGCATCTTACGATGAGGTGGATGATTCGGAAAGTCCAACTTGCAGTAAATAATATAATATGTATGTTGTTAAACGGTAGCAGTTAGGAACACTAGTAGCTATGTATATCTAACTATTTAAGAACTATACAAGATCGAATGGACGAACGTACTCCGTGTCGCGTAGCGGGTTGACTGGTGAGCAAGCGACGCTAAGGAAAGCGCCCCGAAATAGTCTCTTGTTGACAATGGTGCGTTCTTCCCTTAAATATTAAAACATGCAATCCTATATCTAATAAGGTGCGGTCACATATGCACAATATATGACGCCACATAGGCTACCTAACAAATGTATGGGAAAGATTAGGGGGGTACCTACCGTCGCTGAAACATTCAGAAGGTGAGCCACAATATAAATGTGTTGTCGTTTAGCGAGATAGATGACTCACATTTGTCGCACCATGCCGGGATTTTCTGTTGAGGTTGCCATGACAACAAATAAAATAACACATTTATATTCAAGCTTACCCCCTACTTTATATCTTACTTGTTGTCAAAGCTTTCCATTTTACTATATACGTATTTTCGAAAAAAATTTTTGTAAATAATTTCTCAGTAGCCCTTGTACTTCCTTGGAGAGCATGTAAAGCCGTTGTTGATTCGCCTGATCTTTTTCCGGTCGCGTCGGATTGCTTTTGCCGACCCATTATGAGAGCAAAGGAACAGAAAGTGCACCTGAGTTTACGCACTCAGTTGTGCACCAGACCAAAATTCGGTCGGAACATCAAAGTAGCATACATTTTATTTCTTTTTTTGCGGTTTTGTTCTAAAACTTAAACCAACATATTCATAATCTGTCTACTTCTTGGTAGGACTTGAGTCAGACTTACTGGCTTCTGACAATCCGTAACAACTGCCAAAGATCTACAAATGGCAGCCGGGACCAACGGCTTAACGTGCTTTTTGAGGCACGGAGGAAACTCGGAATGTTAAGATGGTCACCACCCAGATCAGATCAACCTTGAAGATCGACCGTGCGATAAACCTGCATATTGTGTTGGGAGAATTGGAAAAACAAATGTATTGGATGAGTCATTAACATATAAACCCGTGGGACCAAAATAAACCCGAAATAAGTCACTACCTACGTAAGCGCCTAGATAATAAAAGTAACATTATTATGAAAGCAAAATCCTCATTATTGGTCAGTAATTGAGTTGCGCCAACAATCTCAGGTTTAGTAACCGCTGGAGGTCGATCAATGGCGTCTTTAACGAGTACTATCAATCTTATAATAATGTTCTATTTTATTATGTGTCCTTTAGTAGTACTGGCTTGGTACTGTCCCACTGCAGGGCAAAGTCTTCTTGGACATAAAGACGGAAACCCACCGCAACGCACGGACAGGCTACACACGTGTGTGACGATTCGCTTTGCATGAAAATATATGAGATTGTTTCCACTGCAATCCAAAGACACGCTACGCATCAATTGACGTCATTTTGCACACGTGGTTTGCTCGAATATGGCGCCCACGTAGCTCAACGCTGTCAACGCCATGCACGCGGTACACGCTATACAGGAATATTAACTCACGACCATGTCAAAACCATATTCTTGAAAAATAAATTGGTTGTCTGTAAAGTCAGTGTACGGACGATAGTTTAACGTGACAACGTCATAACAAAATATGTATTGATGAAATGATTGCACACTTTTTCTCCGATCGTAAAGCTACAATAGCGTAACGTTACAATTTTTCGTGCGTGCAGCCGGCGTTCATCGATTTATTAGACGTTGTCAAGTCAAAAATCCTGCGTAGCCTGTCCGTGTGCTGAGGTGGGCTACGCTACAGTTGTACATAGTCGAGGGCGTGTTCCGTGTACTGCAAACGCAGACATATTTAAAACCACGTTGTCAAACAAATGAACCCACGCAGCTAAAATGCGCCGCGTGGCCCTGGATAGCTTAAACCGCGGTGGGTTCGCGCCTTTATGACGAGAATGAATTACCACATTAGCAAATTCAGACTGAAGAAGCTATTAAACGAAAAACTTCCACTAAGTTACGTAGCGACAGCAAATAATACCAAATTCAATCAACTCAAAGTAACATACGTGTAATACGAAACTAACGAGCAATTTCACTTGGACGGGCTATATTTTAGCGATATAAAGCGCTGTCGTCTAATGTTTTGTGGTACTAGTACATGTCTGACTCGTGGAACAAACATTTGAAACCATTGAATGTGAGTTTACAAAATTTATACCTTCTCGTGGTAGGGAATATTATATTCAAACTAGCTTTTGCCCGCGATCTCGTTCGCGCATATCCCGTTTTTTCCCGTTTCCATAGATATTTTGGGAAATTCCGCTCTTAAAAATAAAATAAAAGCTATGTCCCCGACACAGCTTTTATTTAATTTTTATTTTTAGTCCCAGGACCTCGTAAAGAGAAACAGAGAAGACTAAAACCATACAGCGTTGAGTGGATTTGGGTTGAAGCAGAAAAATGTATTTTTTCCACACCAAAACTTTATTTTTGCTTGGCCCTATCTCCAACGTTGGCCAAAAAAATCCTTTGAAACTAAGTTGGCCACCAAGTCAACACTCTTAGAGTCAAGACTGCGTTCGTACATTAATAGATGTCAAGTGTTTGAACCCCGCAGAGGTGGTCGAGTGAACTAGCCCGTGATGAGTGCTCGGGCTAAGTTAGTGTGGAGGCGGCGCTTGTAGCTTAGAGTTCATTATAGAGAGGACAGAGTTCGTTTTTCTACGGATTTAGGCTGTGAGCATACTGTGTAGGGACTTTTAGTCAGATAGTCAACACAGGCCTTAGTGCACTGCCGGGGTGCAGAATCCGTTCGAAAGCGGCACACGGATGGGTTTTAGTCAGTAAGAGTCTGACACTCCCTCCTGCTGCACCCAGAGCGGGAGGAGTCATTTGATGATTTCCCATACTTAAAGAAAAAGACCTTAGTGCAAGTTTCGACTGTCATAGCTGTAGTTTGAATTGTCACGGGCCGTAAGATTGTGCAAGGTTCTGAAAATGCCGTATCTAGTAGCGGACGCTGAGTTGTTTCAGAGCATATACTCAATGAGATAAAAGTATACATTGTTACCGGATTGTTTCAAGTACAGTAAAATTGTAATAAAAAATCTTGATTATGTCATGAATTATTCTGAACAGATAGTTTCGAATTCAGTCAGTGCCATTCAAATTCGATATCCTTACCTAATATTTATTATAAATGAGAAAGTAACTCTGTCTGTCTGTCGAGCTTTCACGCCAAAACTACTGAACCGATTTCAAGGGGTATACAGTTGGTCTAGAGCCAAATGAAGGACATAGGCTACTTTTTATCCCGGGAGTATGCTCCCTAGAGATCACGTGGGCGTGTCGTATTTATGAAAAAGTTCACAATGTTACGTGATATGTTATAAACTTACGATCACTTCCCATGGGTGTCGTAAGAGGCGGCTAAGGGCCTCGCCAGAGAATGGGCAGCAGCGTTCTCTGTAAAACGCAACATCATACACTGCGAGCGCTAACCCGCCTGTCAAGCGTGGTTTGTGACAAACCAGGGGGATGTTTGCCATAATCGCCACGCTTTGGGGGAGGCCTAAGTCCAGCAGTGGACGTCTTTCAGCTGTTTTGATGATGATGATGTGCTGAAAATACGGTTTTACATTTAAGACCAAACTGATTCGTCCATTTTAGCTTATTTTTTCTAGTGTGAGCACTGTCTTACTTAGAGAGTAGGCGTTAACTTAGTAGAAGTGACTTGTTATTTAGAAGTAGGTGTTGCTCAAACTTCATGAATTTGTTTAATTGGTCAACGACTGTTAATGACTGAGCTATTTATTCGAACGCAGCAAACTGATACTTAGCTGAGCCATCCCAAAGGTAGGCAATACTCCATGCAGGATCGGACTTGTACTTTGTAAAGAGTTAAAAGCTGTCCAAGCCTAAAGTATCGTTTCACCCTATTTAGGATGCCCAGCTTTTTGGTCGCAGTTTGGGCTTTGTACTCGATGGTGGCGCCGAAGTTGAGACTGGATGTTAACTCCATGCCTAGGAGCTCGAGCCGATCAGTCACAGGAACAGATACACCCCGAAAAGTAGGAGCTTGGTCAAAACGACTCCTTTTTCCGGTAAAAGTGTTAGATTGAAAGTTTTGTAGAAAAAATCGGCAGACTGTGAAATGCACTACATTTCTTTCTATACATTCAAGAGAATGAGGTGTTAATGTGCGAAAAAAAAGAAAAAGGGAGGGTATTACTGCTCCATTACCACGAGGCGGGCTTCTCAGGAATGTGTCCTACCGTGTTTAAACACTGAATAAATCGTGTGGAGAGATTTTCTGTCCTTTTTAACCGACTTCTTCAAAAAGAAGGAGGTTCTATGTTCGGCTGTATGTATCTTTTTTTTATGTATTTTCACCGATTTCTCCGCCTTGTCACCATGTCAGAATCTGATGATGGGATCACATGAAAATCGAGGGAAACCCTCAAATTTTATAAGCACATACACTGTTTTTCATAAGCTTTCTAATGCGATTCAGATATTTGTGCCTGGTAATCATTATCTCATGTTGCTGAGCTGATGTTGGAAGGTATAAGTCAGGATCTGATGATGGGATACCATGAAAAATGTTTGTTTAGCGATATTTTCGCCAATTGTTAACCGATTTGGATGATTCCTTTTTTGTTTGGAAGAGTATTTTTTAGTGTGAAGTCGTTTAAGATAATAAGACACCGTTTTGTATTAAACACTTTCATGTAAACCAAAATCGTAAAATAAAAAAAAGTTAAAAGTCCTGGTTTCATGTATGAAAAATCTGTCACTAAAAGCAGCAGAAAAACACGAAGTGTTCCTTACTATTAACTGAATTTTTATTATTTGTTTTTACAGCGGCCATAGAAATATAATCAAAATGACGGTATTGTAATATACACAAAGAATCACATTCATTGTACGGTTGAAGAGCCAGATACAGAGGGTGCTAACTTTCTTTTATTAAAAATAGGCACAAATATATGTATACTAGCAGCCTATAGGTCCCCATCGACGTACTGTATTGACAGTTTCCTTAACTCCCTAGAAAACATAATTGGCAGTTTAAATAGGAAAGCTATTATTCTAACTGGAGACATTAATATAGATATAAAACCGAATAACTCAGACAGGAATAGTGCATCCTACCTCAACCTAACCGCAGAACTGGGTCTCCTACCAGGTCACACATACCCAACAAGACTGCACAATTGCCTTGATCACTTCATGATAAATGCCTCTACTGGTTCGACAGTTGTGGTGATGGATTCTACTGTAAGTGACCACGCCTCTGTATTATTATGTTTAAATAATGAACCTTGTAAAACCAATAAGAACAGATCTACTACAAAGGTAAATATTGAAGCTACTGTTGAATACCTAAAAAATGCTGATTTCTCATTTATAACTAATGACTCACACGCAAATGAGGCGGCTACACTCTTTGTAGATTGTTTGATGACTGCAATTTCGTTACACTCAAAAGTTATTACTGTGCCTAACCGCAAGCTAATTATCAAACCATGGATAACTCCAGGTCTATTGCGGTGTATCCGACATAGGGATAATCTCCATAAAGAGGTTTTGAAAAACCCAAGAAATACCACTATAGAGATCTCCTATAAACGATACCGCAACTACTGCAATTTACTACTTCGAAAGTTAAGGATTTATTCTTAACTTTCGAATGAAAAGGCAGCTTTAAAATCTACACGAACCAGCAAAGAAACATGGAGCATAGTGAAATCCATTACTAACCAAGTTGAAAAAAAAACAGTGGCGACTGAACTACTGCCTGTTACAAAGGATGCATCGAAAGAAATTGAGACCATAAATAAGTATTTTGCTGATATAGGCAAACAACTTGCAGATACCGTCAGTCAAAAACGAAGATCCCAACCTGTGTCATATAAGTTTAACTCTCCGTCAGCACTTAATTCATTTGTTCTACTTTCTCCTGATGAGACTGAAGTTGAATCTGTAGTTAACAATCTAAAAACAGATTGCGCCGCAGGATGGGACACTATCTCGGCAAAATTACTTAAAGCTGGCAAGGCAATTTTTATACCCCCGATCACAACACTCATTGGGATTTGTTTTGAGCAGGGAGTCTTCCCCAAAGTCTTTAAAAAATCTCTTATCACGCCAGTTCACAAGGGTGGGAATCGTGACGAAGTTAAAAACTACAGACCTATATCAGTTTTACCGGCGCTGTCAAAAATACTAGAAAAGCTTTTAAATACTAGACTCATTAGCTATTTAGAAAAAAACAAAATCCTATCTGATGGTCAATTCGGCTTTAGATCTGGAAAAAGCACAGAAGAGGCAGTTGGTAAACTCGTCGATCACGTTGCTGAGAAGGTCGATGCTAAACAGAAATGCATAGGGGTCTTTCTCGACCTAGCGAAGGCATTTGACACCGTCTCTATTCCCACTCTTGTGACCAAACTAGACCACATAGGAATTAGGGGAGAAGCTCTCAGTATATTTACTGAGTTTCTGAGTGATCGGACACAAAGCGTAAAGATAGGTGGAAACGTCAGTAGCGAAGCCAGAGTTACTTATGGTGTGCCGCAGGGTAGTGCCCTCTCCCCGAGTCTCTTCCTGATTTATGTAAATGATCTGTGTGAGCAACAACTTATTAAGGGTAGAATTTTTAGCTACGCTGATGACACCGCACTGATATTTTATGGAGAGACTTGGGAGGAGGCGCAGCGCATGGCAGAGATGGGACTCTGTAAAGTCAGTAACTGGTTGGAAGAAAACCTACTTACCCTTAACATTGCCAAAACTTCATATGTGCAGTTCAGGTTCGCTAAAACCAAACCAATGGCAATAACCCTTAAGGTGCATTCTTGCGATTTCCCTGAAAATAAGCTGCAGTGCCCATGTCTTACTATATCACAAAAACCAAACATAAAATACCTAGGTGTATTAGTGGACGAAAAACTAAGTTGGACGCCCCAAGTCGAACTAACTGAATCTCGAGTTAGAAAACTTATTTGGGCCTTTAAGAAACTCCGACATGTGGCTGATCTCAACCTTCTTCGCACTTTATACCTTTCTCTAGCCCAGTCGATAATTGGTTATTGTATCACGGTGTGGGGAGGAGCCTGTAAAACAATTATGATCCACCTTGAAAGAGCTCAAAGATCATTGCTTAAAGTCATGACCTTCAAACCGTATCGGTTCCCGACTACATCGTTGTACCAAAACTGTACAGTGCTCACCGTTCGACAGCTATATATTCTCAATATCACATTGAAGCAACACCTAATAACACCGATAAACAACAGCTACAAAGTTAAACGCACAATCACAAACGTTTGTAAATACGTCAAGTGTAGGACTGCCTCAGCTAGACGGCAACATCTTTTTTTAGCTGCGCATATATATAATAAAATGAACAAGGCCCTACATATTAACCGATCCATTAAAAATGAAGTTAAAAAGAGAATAAACACCTGGCTACAAACACTGGATTACATACAGACAGAAAAATTCTTAACATAAACCATGCAATTTGCAGGTCCTATTATAAACATGCCCGATAAACACACGCACATACACGTACACACACACACACACACACACACACACACACACACACATACACACACACACACACATACACACACACACATACAAACACATGGACACACCCACCCTCAAACACACACCTCAAGCAGATATTGTATAATTTAAAATTGTTTAAATTTTATTGCATAAAATCTGTGTAAAACTACTGGGAGAAGACACTGATTCCTGTAACACAGGTTACAACCTAGCGCAGGAGTCAGGGTTTCCATAATTAATGTAACATACTTTTATGTCAATCGTGTGTTTATTATTATTATTTCCTTTATTCAACATATTCACCTACAAATTACATTTTTAAATATTTGAAAAAAAGAATTATAAAAACATTTAAAAATATAATAAATAGTAGCCCACCGGTATCGGGAACAGGGTCCAAGCTACCGGCGGTCAGGGCTCCAGAGAGAGGAACCTTCTAACAATACGAGCCGTGTCCAGAAGTACCGCTTTCTGAATCAAGCCCTTGATCCAGCAGCCTAACGAGAGCCTCTTGAGGTATTGGTCGAGGCTCGTGGCTATTAAGCCATTGGCTGATACGACTATCGGTACAATGATTGCGGAATCCACATCCCACATGTCGACAACCTCGCGAGCCAAGTCAATATACTTGATTTGTTTATCTTTCTCGGCTTTCACGAGGTTCTCGTCATGTGGGACGGTTATGTCTACAATCATTGCACGCCTCTCGATTCGGTCCAACACCACTATATCAGGCTTATTGGCAACAATAGTCCTGTCAGTGATGATGGACCGATCCCAGTACAATGTAATATTGCCATTATCGAGAACTGGGTCGGGCGCATACCTGTAGTACAGCACCTCCGACTCCACAAGAGAGTATTTCAGAGCAAGTTGCTGATGGATAATCCTGGCTACAAGGTTGTGCCTATGCAAGTATTCTCCGTTAGCTAGACGAGAACAACCAGAGATAATGTGGCGAATTGATTCTCCCGGACAGTGACATGCCCGACATATGTCAACCGTGCCGTCCTTCACAATATATTTCCGGTAGTTCCTTGTCATGATAACTTCGTCCATAATTGCACAGACAAAACCTTCGGTTTCTCCAAAAAGATCACCGAAACGCAGCCAGGCTACGGACGCAAATAATAATAATAATAATAATCTGTGGCTCGACTGTCAACTAAAGTGACGGAAAAAAATTTCGACGAATATTTTACGAAAAATTTATAGAAATAAAACAAAATGAAACGAAAACAAGATAAATTCAATAGCGACAAACAAATTTAAATAGTAAAGATATCCAAATACAAAAATATGCAATAAAATTATGACCACCTCCACCACAATAAGTCGAAAAGAAATATGTTGACAAGAGCCGCAGCTCGTCGAGCACGCCCACCATCTCCGGCCTCGTCGCTCAGCTCCGCCTCGCCGCCGCCGGAAACCAGCCCCACCGTGAGTGCTGTGACACCGGCCGTGGCAGTCGCGTCGAGCTCCAGCGACGAGTACTTCTCGCCGCCCACGACGCCACCACCTGCTCGTCGGCGAAGAGGACGCCGGCCGCCGGACGGCTTAGGACCTCGAGGCCCACCGGCCTCTGACAGGGTCCCAGCTCCCGGCGGAAGTGTGCAGCGTATGCGATGGACACGTTCCATAAATGAAAATGTGATACGCGCATACTTTGGGGCTACAGAGGGAGGAAACAACCTGACCGCGTACCGTGTTCGGATGCTCTCTTTGTTTCAGGTGCTTGAGCCAGCAGTCAACGTATCGGCCCAACGTCTATCGGATCAGGTGCGGGTCATCCTGCGTAACCATATGTTGGATGATGCTGCACTTGATCGCCTCCGAGCTGAACTGAGTAGCCGTGCCATTGCCCCCTCGTCGCAGACTGTGGTACTACCACAGTCTCACCAAATTCCCAGCCATGTTGACGAGGAGAGTAGTGACAGGGTTACAAATGTAAGTACCCAGTGCAGTGACGAATTGAGGAGTGCTTTGGAGTGTGCTATTCGGGAGTATCGTTACATGCTGCCTGAACTTAGGCCACGCTTACCTCGTTTACCCATGCATAACAAGAATAGGGCGCTGGTGGCTGCTCTGGATTCGCAGTTGTCAAGCTATTTTGATAACTGTGATAGCCTCACCGATACACATTCGATCATGTACTGCGCGGCTGTGGCGGCTTGTCGTGTAGCTCACGTCAAATTTGCTGATCACAGAGCTACACGACCAAAAAAAGCCGTGCCGGCTTGGCAGTGCAGGATCGAGCGTCGTATTGGTGGGGCCAGAGCACTCATCGGCAAACTAGTTTGCTTCAGGGAGGGCAACACTCGCCCAAGAGTGATGCGCTTTGTGAGACGGGCGTTTTCGGGGACTGATATTAGTCCCCGAGAGTATTTGTCCCGGGTCACAGAGCGCATCGACTTCCTGAAGCAGAAGGTGTATGCATGGGCAAACCGTATTCGGAGGTATAAGCGGCGCGTGGAGCGATACACCCAGAATCGCACATTCCAGAGTAATGAAAGGTGGGTATACAGAGCTTGGGAGCGACCGGACCAAGGTGTGACTGACACGCGCTTGCCGGATGATGATGCCATGTGTTCGTTCTGGCGCAGCATCTGGTCGGTGCCTGTCAGTCACACCGAAGGTGGTTGGACTAGAGAGGTCGAACGAGCGTGCGATTCAATACCAGAAATGGGGGCAATCACAATTAGCCCCCAAGATGTAGCTCGTGCAGTCCGTCCGTTGCCTAATTGGAAATCTCCAGGACCAGACGGACTGCACAATTTTTGGATTAAGTGGCTACAAAAGTCGCACGTTCGGTTGGCATTTCAGTACCAGACTGCCTTGGATACCGGCTCACTACCCGAGTTTCTTACAACAGGAGTTACCCACCTGCTTCACAAATCTGGTAGCACCGCGGAACCCAAAAATTATAGACCGATCACGTGCCTACCGACGGTCTATAAGGTTCTTACATCCATTTTAAGAGCTAAAATTAACACACATATACACAGCAACTCGATTATGTCTGCCTCTCAGAATGGATGTAGGAATGGGTCCCGCGGTACTAAGGAGCTGCTCCTCATAGATATGGCCATTAGCCAACAGGTTCGGCGTTCCCGAAAGGATCTGTCGACATGCTGGATAGACTATAAGAAGGCCTATGACTCGGTGCCTCATACATGGCTCATGAGGGTGCTAGAATTGTATAAAATTGATACAACGCTACGCACCTTCCTGATGTCGTGTATGAGGCAATGGAGAACAGTCCTTCGCTATCCAGGATGTCGAAATATCCAGAGAACTAGTGAACCGATAAGGATTGAGCGGGGAATATTTCAGGGCGATAGTTTGAGTTCGCTTTGGTTTTGTCTAGCCTTGAATCCTCTAAGCACACTGCTGGAGAATTCAGGGCTATTATTATTATTATTATTATTACTATTAACTGAATTTTTATTATTTGTTTTTACAGCGGCCATAGAAATACACACCCTGCAGATAGAGGCACGAACAGCAGAGGCTTAGTAATGGGGTTTCGTTGGTTATCCTTTGGGCACGGAACCCTAAACAGTAAATATTTGCAAACCATTTTCAAAACATTTGTTTTCGGAATGGCGTTCCGAAATTCTGCCTTTCTGGCTGCCATCCCCAGTGCGGTTAAGCAGTAACCAGCCCTAGCGTGCTGAATTACGAGTGGCCACGTCCAAAAAGAAAAAGAAAACTGCCACGGTAAAAACATAAAAAGGCGTGCGTCTATTAGAATCTCCATCTCGATGATATTTCTTTGCTACTAGACAATTTTCAGCAGCGTTCCTATTTCTCAACTTCGTCGGAGTCAAATTCCTAACGAACGCCCTGTGACAGAAATGTCACTGGTTTTTCAAAAACACGCTCTTTGTCTTATATTCCAAATACCGTAAGGTATTTTATCAGTATAAAATATCGCTATCGTTCGTCTGCACACAAAAGTTCATTGCCAAGATAAAATAAATGACAAAAAATACATTGATAAGAAAGTTTGTTGACTTGCTAAGTGCAGCCTGTGGGCTACGAATGAGTAACTTAATTTTTTAATATAAAAGCTGTTTACCGAAGATTTTGATGAACGGTTTACTTTGTGCCAAGTTGTTTGAACGTGTTCTACAGTTGTAATTATTGGGCTTATTAGTTTTTAGTTTAAGCATGTGTGAAATCAGTAGCGCCATCTGGGGTTAATTGTGAATGCTGGAGTAAATAAAAGATATCGTTCTTAATTATGATTCTTGATTTTAGTTGCTCAATTGATAATGTTTGTATGAATAATATTACCTATTAGCTATGCGGATGACATGGTGCTGCTGAGCCCAGCTTTTAGTGCAATACGGCAGCTGTTAAGGGTCTGCATAAACATGGTCTGATATAAAACTGTAAAAAAAAGTGTAATCTTGTTCTTTAAGGCCTCTGGCAAGTTTCAGTCTAGTGTGCCTGCGATTAAACTGAATGGGGCAACCTAAGGCGCTATATGTCACTGAGATCTTGATGACCAAGTTGACATTGAAAGGGAGCGCAGGGCATTGGCGACAAAAAGTAGTATGCTGGCACGCAGATTCGCTCGCTGCAGTAAACAAGCAAAGGTTACGCTTTTTAAAGCCTACTGCCAAACCTTTTACACGAGTAGCCTGTGGGTCAGCTATCAAAGGTCGATTAATGTCTTGCGCGTCCTATATAATAATGGATTTAGGATGCTGCTAGGGCTGCCCCACTTTTGTAGCGCTACGGGTATGTTTGCGAAGGCTCGGGTTGACGGCTTCCATGCTATAATGCTCAAGCGCACCGCCTCCCTACTGAGCAGAGTGCGGGGCAGCACTAACAGTATCCTTCAAGTAATTGCTGAGAAGTATGACTCAGCAGTCATGAAGGCTTTCGTTCGGGTTCTGGTCGGATAGCGATGCATTCTAGGCTAAACTCGAAAGAAACGCTTCATGACCATGCCTATCAACTTTTATGTAATCTTTTGTAATGTGTTTTACTAACATAGTTTGTAAGATATTTTTGTGACTAACAAATGGAATATTTGTCTGAATAAATAAGTTGATTGATTAATTATTGAATAGCACTATATTTGAATTTATCATACTGGGTTCGGGTCTTAATACAAAGGCCTTCACGAGGTCATCGGTCTAACTGTAGGAGGCCTCGAACGCTACGCCTTCGACCCAATCTACTAAATTTTTAACGTTCTCGATCGCGTTACCGTTAACTCTCGCTTATGTCAAATAGGCTAGTTTTCACCATCAATAAATTGCAAATCGGAAACGTATTATTTGTATTTTTAAATCAATAAATATTGATAAAGATAAAACGTATTAAAACTAAATAATATATATTTTTTTAATGTTTATTTTTCTAACGGAGTAATTAGATTTTTTTTTGTGGTCAAATCAATTGCATGATAAACAAAAAGTTTACCGTTATTGTCACCAGACGGCGCTTATTTAGTTTTAATACAAATTGACGTTAACGCTAACGCGGTCAAGAATGTTAAAGAAACTCGCACAAAGGACCCTGTTCGCCCTGTCCACTGTCACTAAAGTTTGGCGATTCTCCGGGCTACGTCGGTCAAGTTCTTATGTGCATATCTTCATTTCTGATAACTAGCAGAAGATACACAAATTCGTCATTTTTTTTTACTATTGATAGGCACGCGTTTGACTACTATCTCACCTGATGGTAAGCGATTATGCGCTCGAAGATGGAGCACGCTTGCCTAGAAGTAACCTCTTCACTCTTGACTTTAAGATTGCTGGGAAATCCTAGCAGGCACATGTTTATCACAATTGACGTCAAATCCTGCCTACCACGTCTTTCATCACAATTAAAATCTCATAAAATTATAAAACAGCAGTCTGCATACATGGCAGCCTTGCGTGGGACGTCGCTTAGACCATCGGACCGCGCCAGCTACGCCGCGGACTCATTCATACATGTATCCATTATGACGTAAAACCGTGTAATCTCTTTATACGCACTGCCCAGTGCCCGGTGACCGATGATGTTACATTAGGTATTGGCGCTTCTACAGGGTGACTTTAATTCATTGGTAAAATTTCGGAATGAAAGGTAATCATGAAGTTGAAGTCAAACTCAGAGCATTTCTTTAGAGTTTTAGAAGAGTAAAGTCCCGCAAACCTCCATTGAAAAGGGAGGATCCTCCGACGGGATGTTTGTTGTGTCCGGTAGGCAACTGCCCGATAGTTGATATTCGGATTGTTGTATGTGTTCAAATCGCACGGAGAACACTTACACCGCGATGCAAGATTTTATTAGTAGTTTGCTGCTGGTTGGATAGATGGTGTTGCGGTTTTTTTTGCTGCCATATAATCTTTCTCGGCTTTCACGAGGTTTTTTCATGCGGAACGATTGTGACAACAATCATTAATGCGGTCTACAGCAATGTCACCTTACTTTTTTTTTTTACTATTAATAGGCACGCGCTTGACCACCATCTCACCTGATGGTAAGCGATGATGTGGTCGAAGATGGAGCACGCTTGCCTAGAAGTAACCTATTCACTCTTGACTTAAAGACTCCCAGGTTATAGCTATCGGGAAACACAGACTCCGGCAGGGGATTCCACTCCTTAGCTGTACGCATTATGAATGTGTTCCCAAAACGTTTTGTGCGTGTGGGTGGGATGTCCACCATGTACCGGTGGCGCATCGCCGTTCGTCTTGTGGTCCGATGATGGAAAGGGCTTGGCGGAATTAAATTATGCAATTCCGTCGCACATTCCCCAAAAAGCACTTTGGTATTGTTCGTCAAATCGTGGAGTTTCTTATTGTTCTAAGTTTGAGCTACACGAGAACTGACAAATGCTTGCACTGTCTGGACAGGTCTACTCAAATCTGTGTGGTACTTTCCCCAAAATACCACCTCAGACATCAACCTACATGGTTCTCGTATGATTTGACCAGTACAATACGGTATTTTACTAAACAAATCTAATTAGTCCGTCTGATAGATTTTCAAAATATATTGGACACGTAATTTTTCTTTTTTCACGTAAACAAAAAATAAAGAGGATACAGCGAATTTAAGTGCGTGACGTCATATGGCTTTGGTAAATGTAGTACATTTTTACCAAGCTAGATGACATCACGCGTGTCTTCAACTCGCTGTATAAAATACGTGTTCAATATTTTTTGAAAATCTATCAGACGGACTAATTAGATTTGTTTAAGTAAAATACCCCATTGTATGGATTTTAAAAGAGGCTTTGACCTCTGAGTTTTTATCGGTGTTACTTTTCAGAGTAATCAGCTAATAAAACACCGGCCCCATCTAGTTTAATAAAAAGACATGTAAGTGTTATTTACAATCTACTTACAAAATAAATATCATTTATCATTGCACGCCTCTGCATTCGGTCCATCACGGTCTATATCACATTGTTGGCCACAAACGTCCTGTCAGTGATGATGGAACAATCCCAGTACAATGTGATATTGCCATTATCGCAAACCGCATCGGGTACCTGTAGTACGGCACTTACAACTCTTTTTTTTTTAAGATTGGGAAATCATCAAATGACTTCTCCCGCTCTAGACGGAGCAAAAAGGAGTGTCAGACTCTTACTGACTAACCCATCCGTGTTCCACATAAAGCCCTTTGCGTTCCAGGGCCGCGGTGACTCTTTCAAACAAATTCCACAACACTGGTAACTTCCGATTCTCCTAGATAGTATTTCAGAGCGAGTTGCTGATGGCTAATCCTGGCTACAAGGTCGTTTTAAAACTGCAATCGATATTTCGTAAGCCAAGTGTTATGTACAATCTCACCATGACCATCATTTACCACTCACGACCTGACGAATATAACTGATTCGGATTATAACAAAAAAGGCACTTATGGCCGTGGTAAAATCGATCAAATCATGACATTATGGACCCTCGTCAAACGTCATATTCACTTAATGTGATACGTATGTACTGCTGTTATGTATGCTGATGCCATAGCTACATGTAAACGGCAATTTCTTTTTAAATGTGACAGGAATTTTAAGCATAAGCCAGTTTCTCATTTTGTGAATTAGTATTTTATTGCTAGATGCTACCTTTTTTTTTCATGTTTTCTAAAACAAGGGACAGATATAATTACATTCTGTTAGCTATAACGATTGTCAAGAAGAAGATTGACATGCGCAATCAAGATGTCACCTGAGGCTCTAGACAATGGCTGTGTTCCAAAATAATAAAAAAAACAGTATACTAGCCAGTGCTCATAACGTCATGAATCCGACGCCATATTGTACTGGTGTGCTGCCATAGCATGGTGAGACAAATGTCAAATGTTACTTATTAGTATATCAAACGTGCGTCACACACGCATCAAATTTGTGGAATTTTTCAATATGGCGTCAATTTATGACGTTAACGCAAAGCCAGTATATTTCGGAACGACTTAACAGTATGGCGTTGACTCATGACGTAATGACACGTGATATTTCGATAGAGTTTATCAATCACCTTTGCCACGCTATCGCTGATAGAATATCACTTGTTAAGACTCAACATTTTTAAATTTTGGACCTTTGAAAAGATCTCGTATTTTCTAAATGGTTACACTTTTTTAAATATCACTTTTGCGCGCCTTTTTATAAATTAATTGGTTTTACATATTTCCTGTAAAAATGCACACCTTCAAATACCTCATACCAATTGACATAGCCACTGAAAATGGTTAGGCAAAGGTCTCCCCTAAAGCCTTCCACTCATCCGTGTGTATTGCCTACTCGAACGCTTCTAAGTCATCACAAAAAGGCCTAGGACACCGCTGAGTTTCCTGCAGTTTCTTAAACCTTTTTTGGCGACGAAGTTCTTCCTCTGGCTCTCTCTTCTGCATAATGACTCTGAGCCATCTATCCTGATGCATTCCACACGTGACCCGCCCAAGTCCACTTCAGCCTGGCAACATTACTTAACATATTATTTCACAAGGACCTCTTCTAGGTAACTACTGAAATCAAACTTTGATGTTAGATCCCACATGCAACAATCAAATGTTGAAATAATATTTGTATGATTCTGAACTAAAGGGCCCTTACACAAATCATGGTTGAATAAGATTTCTAGTTTAGTAAATGTCAGGATCTTTAACATTTATGTAACACTAATTTCTGCCGGCGTATCCGCCTGCTTGAAAGTCGTAAATTATACCAAGGGAAGCTTCTCCCTATTTATTGGATTAAGTATCCTGCGTCCTTATCCAGGACATGGTTTACCCGTATGACAAGCTTCTAGAGTAAAGTGTCTAGAGATATACGACTACGCAATAAGATTTGAATCTGACATCCTAGTTGTGCTCAAAGTCCTAGAAAACAAACAAACCAACAGTAAATTAATCTTTGAATGTCACCTCGCCCTTATTGATTTTTTCTTTTAGGATGGGAAATCATCAAATGACTCCTCCCGCTCTGGGTGAAGCAGGAGGGAGTGTCAGACTCTTACTGTCTAAAACCCATCCGTGTTCCTCCTAGTGCCCTTTGCGTTCCAAGGCTACGGTACCTCTTTCGAACAAATTCCGCAGCCCCAGCAGGTATGTCACCTCGCCCTGGAGAGTATATTACTGTCTAACAGAATCATCCTCCAGTGGATCAAGGCACAGTGGATCCTTAGGCAACGATGCCGCAGACGAACTTGCGAAGAGAGGTTCCGAGATTGTAGTGCTAGGCCCGTACCCACTCCTCCTCTGCCTTTCTCGCAGTTCATGGATCCGCCAGAGATCAACTGAACTTCATAATAACAAATGGTCACAGGCTACAGACTGCAGACAGTAAAAAATGGCAGTGCCAAGTAAGTCTACACCTCGACTAACAAAACAACTTAGCCTGAGTAGAAATAACCTCCGAATAATTATAGGGCCATTGCCCCCTAAACAAACATCTCTTTAACATAGGCGCCACAGACAGCCCACTCTGCAGGGGCTGCTTTGACGCTGAAGAATCAGCCGCGCACAATGCGAGGCCGTGGCTGCCCATCGTCAACAAATCCTCGGAACGGGAGGTCGCTCCGCGAAGCCTGTGAAGCTCCCAGGAAACTTCTGTGCTTCTGGGCGGAGCTAGGCTGGCTAACGTAGCCAGGATAGCTCAACGGACCGAATAAGAGTCTAAGTACGGAGAATGGAGTCCCTATTCTACTCTACTAGGGCCAGACCAACGGAGAGACCGATGGAATTACTTTCAACATTTTTTATTTAATTTTTAGGGTTCCGTACCCAAAGGGTATCCAACGGAACCCTATTACTAAGCCTCCGCTGTCCGTCCGTCCATCCGTCCGTCTGTCTGTCCGCGGGCTGTATCTCAAGAACCGTAACAGGTAGACAGTTGAAATGTTCACAGATTGTGTATATCTATTGCCGCTATAACAACAAATAATAAAAACTAAGGTTTATGGTACGGAACCCTTCGTGTGCGAGTCCAACTCGCACAATGCTAGTTTTTTTTCTTATTAGTATGGATAACCTTACACATTTACCAAATGTATATATAAAATAAAGGGTATCCACCCACTGCGGCGTAACGTGTGGGATTCTATGGCGAACGGATTATGCAAAAATCGTAATGTTTGTTTACGTTGGGATCTCGTATTTCAATTTTCACGCTCTTTATCCTTCACACGTCATAACTTTGTGTCAGCTATAAATATGTATTGAGATTGAGTGGTGGAAAAGCTGGCTTAAGTTCAGTGGAAATAAACTCGGATTTTCTAAACGATAGGTGTATAATATACCGTTTTATTGAATAAAGATATTTTCGTTTTTTTATTATAAAGTGTTTTTTTTTAGAATAGATTTTTCGTGTAAGATGAATAGTAAATTGTGCAGTTGCTTTCTTTATATTTGATGTCTAAATTATAATATTCACTAGCATCTGCCAGCTGCTTCGCTTGCGTGGAAATCGAAAATTCTCTAATTAAAAAAACTGGCCAAATGCGTGTCGGACTTGCGTGTAAAGGGATCCGAACCAATTCAATTTTTATTTAATATATTTTAACACTAGATAGGCACAGTGGTTTTGGAGATAAGGGGGAATGGTCATTTTTGGTGTTATTTCTTAAATGATTTCTAAACTGCTTATTTAAAAATTATGAATAAAGTATAATTAAAACTCTCACAATAAGTCCTTTTATTTGATATGTCACACGATACAATAAACTGTTTTTTTTTTAATTTTCTGGTTTGACGATACAATAAACTGTTTTTTTTCTTAATTTTGTGTATGGGGTACACAAAATTTATTTATTCACGTATCGCATCAGTGTCCCTGTGTCACAGAACCAAATTTCAACAGAATCGGTTCTGTAGATCTGGAGAAAACTGGCTGTGACAGAGGGACAGACAGACACCCGAGTGTTCCTATAAGGGTTCCGTGATCCTATAAGTATCCTATATTTTAATCAAGAACATGTCCTTAGAAAAAAACACGTTCAAGGCCATACGGCCTGTTTTTTTTCAATTTTTCATCAAAATCCATTAAAACGAGAAGAGGTAATAACAGACAGACACATAGATAGACATAGTTACTTTTGCATATACAATAAGTAGCATAGAAGTATGAATTATATTCATTTGTCTTAATAATAATTCAAAATTCCATACAATCAGAGGGATGGCTAGACATAGCCCAACAAGGCCAAAATCGCATCATAAGAACATTTTAATCTTCAACAATTGTACAGAAGCACACAGAAGTTTGAGCTAACTCATAATAAACCCAATTATTGTCAATCAACATTCCATACGCCCCTTTGTGTGCCTACCCTCATCTACAAGGCCAAAAACTGGGTGCTACCGCTTAATTAAATTTTAATTATTCCAACACAAATGTTGATTTTTGGTGTGGTTTTTGCAAACACACGAAAGTGCTTTGCGGCCGCATATAATGGTAACTGTTATTTAATTAGTCTACACACATATTCTGACCACCTTTACATCTTAGAGTAGAGTTTAAGGCTGACAGTCCACTGAAGAGAGGAGTGTAGAAATATTGTTCAATGGAATTGCATAAAATATCCACTCCGCTTCAATGGATGCAAACTAGTTTAAAATTCATACAAACCTTGAAGCGGAGCAAAGCAGTGGCGCGGGGAAGCAGAGTGAGGCAGCGGAGTGGGGAACTGGAGTAGGGAAGCGGAGTGGGGAAACGGAGCGGGGAAGTGGTACAAACCTCCACCTGCTCACTCAAATTACTCGTCGCGTGAACTCAGATTAGGTCCGCACCGTCCGCAACTCCACTCCGCTGCCTCGCTTCGTGTCAATGGACAGACGCAGTCCGCAACTCCAATCCGCATTATTTCGATGCTCCACTCCGCTGCTTCGCTCCGCGTCAATGGACAGACACAGTCCGCAACTCCGCTCCGCATTACTTCGTTGCTCCATTCCGCTGCGTCTCTCCGGGTCAATGGAGAGACACAGTCCGCAACTCCGCTCCGCATTACTTCGTTGCTCCACTCCGCTGCCTCGCTCCGCGTCAATGGACAGACACAGTCCGCAACTCCGCTCCGCAATACGTCGTTGCTCCGCTCCGCAGCTTCGCTCCGCGTCAATGGACAGGCAGCCTAAGGATACCTGTCCATTTGCGCGAAGTGAGGCAGCGGAGCGGAGAAACAGAAAAATATTTTTTTTTTTTAATTTATTTTTTATTTATTTAATATATTTTTTTTAAATATTTATATGTCAGTCAAAATGTCAGTGACTCACGTGGTGCGGAGATTTTGTGCAATGCCATTGGTTAAAATTTCTCGGTTTCTCCGCTCCACTGCCTCGCTCCGCTGTAATGGACAGGCACTCTAAATATAAAAAAGTTTCCTAGAAGGACGTTTCGTTTATTATATCATGTTTAATTAGGGAAAGTAGTGAGAAAGTTATTTTAAGAACATTTGTAACCTTATTCAACCCTTTATATTTCGGCTAGTTGTTTCTGAACACACGGCAGATACAGCCAAGTTCGCATTGCAAAAGGGCAACACGAACCATTACAACCCCCTTATCTTAAATTTTGTGTTACTCGCAATTTGAAACTTGGCTATTTGCAATACTGAGTAGCAGAGTACTAAAAATCTACTAAAGCTACTGACGAAGATTGAGCTGGACTCAAGGTACTTCGAAAGAACTTGACATACAGTTACATAGATCTCATTTCTTTTAGAAGCGAAGACGTGAACTCGGCATTCTTTTCAGTTACATCACGTTTCCTTCAATAGGCGAAGATGTTCTTGAGAACTTTGCATTCCTTCACATTCATACTTTTGATGGGATTATATTTAACCCGCGAAAGTACCGATGACCGTTGGGGTAGACGAGTTCTTGAGTGGAGACCGCGAATCGGCAAATGTAAGGTGGGACGCCCTCAGTATAGTTGGAGCGACGATCTTCGCAGGGTGGCTGGCCGTCTTCTCCCTTCTCATGGTGGTGATAGGCGGGCAATAGGGCGCCTTCACCCGCATTGCACTCTACACCACCTTCGCCGGTCATTCCCGGCCCTCCCCCCACGGAGAGGACGTGAGGGGCCCGCTGTGTAGGCGGGCGGTCGTTAGAGGAGGATTGGACGCAAAGGCTGCGCCGATCTCCCAGTCCCCCTCCACTCAGACGATGCGGGAATGCCACTGGGTTGTTTTAGTGGGTATACCGGTCAGCCCGGGGAGTCCCACATACCCCTCCCATTCCCCCGAAGGAAGGGTATGCGTAATGTTTTGTTTCCCAGCGCAAAAAATTAAAAGGTGTGGCTGGCAGCAGCTGGATGAGAGTTGCTGGAAATAGGTTTAGGTTTAGAATCTTTATTCTCATAGAAATCGAGTTTAATGGCCTATTTCTAGCCTAGGCTGATAGTGATGAAGATAACAAGTACAGTCGTTTCAATCCCTGTCTGCTGGCTATATTCTGACAACAGTCAAAGTAAACCTGCTGTACAGGGAACGTGCACAACGTTGACTATGCCATCTAATGTCGCATATTCGAATATTTCCTGCCAGGTTTACGGAATTTGTCCGAAAGAGTCACCGCGGCTCTGGAACACAAAGGGCATTAGGAAGAATACGAATGGGTTGTAGTCAGTAAGAGTCTTCTGTAAGCAGAAGGGATTCTGCTTACGTAAAATATACTTGAAAGTGTCTATTTCAGGGTCTTCGATAAGTGGCGCAACTACCAGATTTCCCAGGAAGCCTTCAGTACGTGGAAGCTTACATGGCCGTGTGCTAGCCTTGACCGATGCACGTCGAGGCGGAACAGCCCTCGTATGGATTTCGGAGAATCGTAGAACACTGTATCATTCAATAGGTACTTCAATTTGGTAGTACCAGTATGTACACTTGCAGTATTATTTTTTACCCGACTGCGAAAGAAGGAGGGTTATGTTTTATTCGAGTGTATGTATATTTCTTTGGCACGCCCTAGAGCCTAAACGGCTCAAAAGATTTTAGCTTGAGAGGTGTCGTTAGATTCGTATTTACTGTGAGAGTGAAACTAGGTATATCAAAATAAGATAAACAAAATGGCAGATTTTTGGCGCCAAATTCATATGTTTGGCACGCTCTGTAGCTTGAACGGCTCGATAGATTTCAGCTTGAGGGGTGTGGTTAGATACGTATTAATTGTGAGAGTGACAATATAACAAATAATATGGCCGATTTTTGGCGCCATATTATGCGTTAATAAATTTTTAATTTTCGAAACCTTTCGAGTGGGGTATCATGATAAAGAGCTCAAGGAGACGATTCCAAAAAATGTAACTCACAAAAAATAGGAAATAAAAAGTGAGTAGGAAATCAAAAAAGTTTGATACAAGTCGTTTTTTAAGCAGTCAAATGCTGTTGGTGGCATCAGATCAGTGATTGAACTGCATCAGACTGCTTGAGAATTAGCCGTCGAGTTTTTAGAAAAAGTCATTTTTATTTTAATATTAGGATTTATTTTATAGTTATGTTTTACTTGAAAATAAACCAGTACATACATCTTGTTCAAAGTTTACAATCTCCATTGTATAACTGATATAATCGCAGTTTAATTCACCAACGAATATAATTCCCGATCTAATGTTTCATAAGATTAAAAATCGTCTGTTTGACAACGTAATACACGCAATGAATACGGTTATTGTACATCGATTATTGTACTAGGTTTTGCCTGCGACTCCAGACGCGCGTATCCCGTTTTCTCCCGTTCCCGTAGGAATTTATTGAAATCTTAGTGCTCCTTAAGGAAACCTTATGTTCAATTTCAGCTTCCTACGACCTAGTTTCGATTGCGCGTTGTCTGTCAGTCACTCATTCAGTCCCCTGTTACGGAAGAGTAGATATTATATTGATTAACTAGCGACCCGCCCCGGCTTCGCACGGGTGCAAGTTATATACCAAATTATATACTAAAACCTTCCTCGAGTACCACTCTATCTATTAATAAAAATCCCCATCAAGATCCGTTGCGTACTTTTATAGATCTAAGTATACATAGATAGATAAAGATAGATAGACAAAACATTTATTAGTAACAAGAAAAGAAACACAATACACAAAAGTACATAACTCTAGAAAAAACAGATAAATTAAATGAAAACTTAAAAAAATAAATAGGCAGAATATGGCAATGACTAAATAAAGCAAGAAATTTACCAGATTACCTACCTACATAAAAAAATAAAAATTACATTGATACTTCAATGTGCGGTGTGTGTGTGTGTCTCTTAGCTGCACCAAATGGGAGTCCAACTCAGCATGTGCCAGGCAAATATACCTGACATAGGGACAGACAGACAGCGGAAGCGACTTTGTTTTATTCTATGTTGTAGTGATTGTGCATTAAGTCTCCTGATACTTTATTATAATTATAACACATAAGTTATAAGACTAATTTGAAGGTCGTGAAACCAGTCATTAATGTTGTTTGTTAATTAAAATTATTACAAAATGTTTATTAACAAAACAAACTAACTCGCTTTGAACAGTGTTCATAAAATATTTCTGAACAGCTAATTAAAATGTTTCAAAAGGCATCCGCTCAAGTAATGTAACAATTAAATAAATACCACTTTCAATATTTATGTTGAACAATATAAAGAAACATTCGAAAGCTTTTAATTGATGTTAAAACACGTGTTTCAATGTTTTATAAACTGTAGACCTTGAAGCTAAGCTTACGTGAACTTAATATTGACAAGCTTTTCCCGCGGGTTCGTCCTCGTGGCCTATCCCAAATTAATAGAGAATATACACGGTATCATTTTAGTCGTCTTAATGTACCCGACATAAACTACATCTAGGTGCGATTATTTTCTAAAATAATTTAATTAAGATAATTGTAGGCAGGTAGGCACTTCTTGACAAGACTGGAGTCAGATTGACTGGCTTTTGACAAACCGTAACGACTGCCAAAAATCTACAAATAACAACCGGGACAAACGGTTTAACGTGCTTTCCGAGGCACGGAGGAAACTCGATATGTTAAGATGATCACCCATCCACAGACCAACCTTGGCAAGTGTGCTTAACCTTGTAGATCGATCCGTGCGGCTGTGAAATTCATAAATGTCATTTATTATTTAATTAATCTGTAGTCGTCATTGGATAGATAAAATAAATACCTAACATGAAACACCCGTGTACATTGTAAAAATATAGACTTAGAAGTGTCCGTGGAGTTTCGTGTACAGAGATCTATGCTTTGGAACGTGCATAGCTTCATCTCTTTGACTGACCTTTCTTTGTCCTAGCCTTGTCCCGTTACTCGGGCTCGGCTTCCTTGATCATTCGGCGCCATCTATCCCTCTGGTAGGCATCTTGGTCTGTTAGGCCTAACCATTTCATGTCCCTATGGACATTCGTCAGCCATGTGGCTTGGGGTCTTCCTCTCCCTCTCTTTCCTTCAGTCATGGAAAGGCACTTTCGCACGACGTGGTCCTCTGGTCTTCGCATTACGTGACCGTACCATCTGAGCCTGGCTTCAGATATTTTGTTAACAACCGGGGCAACTCTAAAGCTACCTCTTATAAATTCGTTACGGACATGGTCTTTCAGTGTTACTCCACCCGCCCATCGCAGCATACGCATTTCGGTTGTATGGAGCATCTCTATGACTGACTGACCTTGCCTATTCGAAAGTCCTTGTAAATTGTAAAAGTGAAATGCGTTGAGTTTTTTTGAAAGACGTCCAGTTTGGCAATTCTTCAGGCAATGTAATTATCAAATCAGTTAATTGATCTCCCAAATAAGTGTTTTCATGCTCACTCTCACAACAATTCGAATACGCAATACGCAACCTATTTCTTTGCAAGAATATTTCTTCAAAATAATAAAAACGCGTTCAATGATAATATTGACAATAGACTTACAAATTAAGTGTTTTCTGATTGGCTAGTAAGTGGAATCTTATCTCTTGGGAGTTAGGGTCCAATTGGTTGGCGTCAACGTCAACGTACGTACGCTTTTGAAATTGCGTACAATCAATTTGATGTTAATAAATTATTTTGAGGATTGGGAATTCATTGATGTGCGCAGAAATTGCAGGCCGCATGGAATTACTGAATATTTTTTTTCTTCGTTTAATAACGACGATTGCTCTTCCACTGTTTTTTCCAATTAGTTTCATTCTTTCCAATAAATGCGTAAGTGATTCTGATTGTCTGTCTGTCTATCTGTGACCTTTTCACGTCATGACGTCTGAACAGATTTAGATGAAACTTGGCGCAAGGCTAGATCATGTCATCGATGAGATCCTTGACATGAGATACTTTTTGTTCCGATAATTTTCAACTTACAAGCGCCCGAAGCTAAATATTTAATAAATTAAATTGACCCAAAATCCTAGAATCGCTAGCTTTGATACTCACGGCTCAGGCGTATGAAAATTTAACTTTTTAAATAAAATAACCTCGAATAACCCTTCATTATTGACATTACCGCCCACGAGATTTTGTGGAACTTTAATATTGTTCTCATATTCTTAAGGTTTACAATGCCAATTAATTTATTCTGAACTAGGAGTTATTCAGCTCCGTGTCCCAGAAAGCACGATAATCCGTTATTTGTAGATCCTTGGTATTAGCAGTGGTGACTACCTTACCACTGCTAATACCAAGGAAACAAGAAGGTATAAAGTCACCCAAAAGGCAATGGAGAGGGCAAGGGGCAGGCTTGGAGTGTTCTTGCGAGATCGAATCAGGAATGATGATATCCGTAAGAGAACCAAGGTTACCGACATAGCCCAAAGGATCGCCAAACAGAAGTGGCAGTGGGCAGGGCATATTGCCCGCAAAACAGATGTTCGATAAAGCCGAAAAGTTCTGGAGTGGTGACCGTGTACCGCAAGACGCAGTCTTGGAAGGCCTCACCGATGACTTGGTGAGGGTCGCCAGTAGCCGATGGCCGACGGGCGTATCTCATGAATCTTAATAGATAGACAGGTGAAATTTTCACAGAGTGTATATTTCTGTTGCCGCTATAACAACACATAATAAAAATGAAATATAATAAAAAAACTAAAAGGGCCGACTGGTAATGAATGGTACAGAACCCTTCATGTGCAAGTCCGACTTGTACTTGGCCGGTTTTTTCTTATGACAGCAGTTGTGTCGTTCTAAGTAAAATACTGGTATTCAGCTGCATTTAGTCCGATAGGTAACTGCACCATAATATACAGTTTAATCTATAATACCTGGTAAATAAACGTATTTCCTTTTCTTTCTTTCTTTATTTGAAAAGGCTTGGCAGATGAGGAGAGGTCATCGAACTTCAAACATCACTTTACAACACTGATAGATCGAGATCCCAGTGCCTATGTTATGTTTCAGTTCTAAATAATGGTGTCTTAAGTTGTCTCACATTTTAATATTAATTACTTTTCTGTTCATTTAGTCTTAGGTTCACAGACGAGCGAATTGTGATATACTCGTATCTGTAGCTTTAAAGTATATTTGTACAAAGAATTCATGACTTATAAAATTTTGGATGGCAACTAAAACTTATGCCCGGTTTACATTATTCCAGTCCAGCGATCGAATCCAGCGCTGGAATGCAACTGGAAAAATGTAAACCCACACTGGAATGCACTGGATCCAGTGCAGAAACTGGATTGGCGGTCTACTTTTGAGCCCATCACGACTATTCCAGTGCAATTGGAATCATGTAGAAGGCCAATCCAAAGCCATTCCAGTGCTGATAGAACAATTGTACAGGAAACACTTGCGGCTTTTTATTGCGGATTTTTTACTTGAACGGCGAAGAAAGGATTAAAATGAAAAGTTAACTGAAGACCAATCTTTACCGTTTATTAGTTAAAACACAGAGAACATTCATTTTTATGGGACAAAATTATCATCCGATCAATATGAAAATAAAATCATCATCAGCTTTGGAGAAAATATTTAGACCGTCTGTTCTGCGAGTTATTGACCCTGTCCCCTGCCAATAAAGTTGAGTAATGTTTACGTTGGTAACTGATCCGGTTACGAAAACTATTTTATGAATGAAAAGTCGCTTTTTAAATAATCCCTTTTTATTAAAAAAAAGAATAGTATCAGTTGGAAAACTAGTATTTAAGAATATTGTAGAAATACAGCACCATAGGACATGTTAAGGCAATTTGTACCCCTGTGTGAACCCACACATTTTCTTAATCGCGTCTACCTACACAGGAAGGCTATTAAGAAACTATATGAACGAACAAGATTGATGGTAACCAACACGTGTGGGCACCTAACTAGCTTAAAGCCGCTGGATTAGATTAAAAACTCATTTAAACATTGATAAATGCCACGACACATAGTTAAAAGTTACATGAGTCCACGCGCATAGACAATTTGAGGGAGGCGTGCCAATAATGCACCTTCAGGTATATGAGAGTCCCGCGGATACAGAGCATACGGTGGAAGTCTGCCCTGCTTGGGCGGAGCACCGCCGTGTCCTCGTCGAGGCGATCGGCGGCGGCGATCTCTCGCATCCGGCCTTGGTTCAAGCCAGGGTCCGAAGCGAGGAGACAGAGGAGCAGGCCCTGGTCGACGGCGCGCTATGTTCCACGTGCGTCTCACAGAGCTATCAGCATAAAAGACGGGGCCCGCTAGGGCCAGTGCCTGCTGGGGCTGCGGACTTCGTTCGAAAGGGGCACCGTACCCTGGAACGCAAAGGGCACTAGGAAGAACACGGATGGGTTTTAGTCAGTAAGAGTCTGACATTCCCTCCTGCTTTACCTAGAGCGGGCGGAGTCATTGTTGATGATTTCCCATCCTAAAAAAAAGGTATCTACACGAGAGTCCAGTCCAGAGAGCAAGGTGCCCAATGGCCTATTAGGGGCATGCGATTTTTTTATTTGCAAAATGAAATACATGCTATAAATTATTTTTAAATACCTTTTTCAGCGATGAAGTTATTAAAGCTTCAAATATTAAAATTAGAAGAGAATTTCGATATGAATTTTGACGTCAGAGTTCATGACCCTTATCCAGCTGCCATAGAAAACAGCGTTTTCGTGAGAGGGACAGATATCTTTGTTTAAAATAATTATATCTCGTTTGTTTTTCGAGCAATTTTGATTCTATTTTCACTGCTAGTATTGTGTTTTTGTATATTTTAGATAAACTGTATAGACAAGAAATATTTTTTTCTGTTGTCGCATATACTTTTTCGTAACCGGAAATGCCTAGCGTGAATCGGAACGTCAATGCGTCATCGGAGGTTAGGAGGGGCGCGGCACGCCAGCTCCTTTTTGAACACCGCTGCACAACTCACTTTGCCACGCACCATCGTCGAGACAACACGTCAACAACAGCTCTCCGAGATATTTAAAGGTGAATAGGTATCGGTCAGAAATAATGTTGGCAAAACATTATTTCTAGACATTTATTTTCTGTTCAAATATTATAGTGCCTTTAACTCTTAAAGTAATTCTATTTTAATAAATTATTATGATAAATTTATTCTAAATTAAAGTTTAAATCTAAATCATTGTGACATATTAATCTTTTATTAAAGGAGCAAAGCTGATTTAACATTTATACCTTCAAGATGTTATGAGGTGTACAATAAAGTATATAATAAATAATAAATATATCCCTGATTAACAATAAACGCATGCTATGATTTACTGACCGTTCTGTTTTTCTATTATTTCATGCATATCCCACTTTTATACATGTTTTCGTTTCTCGTCAGATCTGAAATGAAGACAGAGATTCATAATCCCAGAGAAGACAATAACCACGAGCTGCGTTAAATATTACTGAAAAGATTAAAGTACAAGAATTCAAACCAATGACTGATTAGTCTTACGACCAACACAATCCGAACCCCTAAGGGCATCGTAAATAAATTGTCTGCCACCGACAAACATGGTAACATTTGTCTCTGGGCAATAAATCTGCTCGCAATTAGTCGGCTTAAAACCAATACCAGGTTGACTATTGGAAATACAGTGTAATTCCATACACGAGCCGCCTAAATGGGACGTTTTTTGCACAATTGTATTATGGGATAAAGACCATTGTAAGTTGGTCTGTATGTTTTGAGGTTGTGGCTGCTGAAGATTCACAAAGTCTCTAGTATTTATTTCAAGTCAATTAACTAGCTTAGCCTTTCTCTACTACATAAATTAAGGTCGACTTCCGGATCATTAGTAGCGAGCGACACTTCCGGATGGTGTTATAATAAGGGTGCATTTCTTTCCAAAATCAACAGGTTTGGATTTTACAAAAATTCAAATCAAATCAGCTACTGGTCAGAGTCTAGCAAGTAGTTTATAAGTTTTCACTTCTATCTTGTAAGCGTTAGACACATGTTAGACAATAGGTAAACGAGGTCGGTGACGGCCGATGACAGCCGATGACAGCCGATGACGACTGGAGCCGAGTATATCCGACCAGTACACCTATTCTGTAACAACATTTTCGTGTCTCGAGAGCGGAATCCGAGGTGAGTATCAAATTACGTCAAACGTAAGACAATATTCAATACTCAATACTTTATTGCATTCCATATTACCTTACCCCCTTTCCCTTCCCTTATTCCTTGACCTTTATATTGTGTGCAATAAAGGTTACTTTGTGAGGTTTGTTCCTCAGGTGAAGCTCGATATCGAAATGGTTATTTACAGAATAGACTAGCAGGGTGGAAAGTCTCGACATAGTTAATGATCGTCTAGCGACCGAAAGTAGGTAAGGCCACCTGTACACAGTCAATTTCGAACGCGATCTACGATCAAAATCAAAGATCTGAGGCTCTAGACAAGTGTCATTCTGTTAGCGGTAGCGTGATGTGACGAAGGCGATTATCAAAACGTCAAATATGTATGGGATTGACAAACGCTGTCAAAATATTAAAAAAAATGCCACGTGATCGAATCTGTTGGAACTTCGACAATCGCATTCGCTGATAGAGTAGCATTTTGCCTAGAGCCTCCTGATTCGTGGATCGCGTTCGAAATTGACTTTGTACTGATGGCCTTACCAAATTTCTGTCGCTTGGCGATCGGTAAGTCGGTAACTATATCGTTACGCGTGACGGTTTAGTTTCTTCCAGTTTAGTGATCAGAACGAGTGCAAAGGGCTCCTAAAAATGTTTTCACTTTAAAAGTTCTATCCCTGTTTTGACAACAACCATTCTATGTATTTTGTAACAATAAAAGATAACGGAGGTCAACTTATATTTGCAGCGTGTTGACCCTTTTATCAAAAAACTATGACCATCGACTAATCCGTATGGTACTGTCGGAAAAAAAATCGTGGTAAAAGTAGGTTATGGTGGGAATTGTTGGGGTTATACAAGCTTTCTTGGCCTCGCGTTTTTATTCACCATATTGCACCTACCTGTTTCTGAATCAAAATCAAAGGAAGACTGTTAGAGAATGCTTATGGCATACCTGTCAAGGACCGTAAGGCCCAATTGGGGCCAAATGGTATTGTCTTTCAATGTCTTGCATGCTCGGCTCCTCACGGGTTAATTGACAATCGTTACAGCAATAGAATGTAGTGTAATGTGTGCTAGAGCTGATGGACGTCAAAATTCTTTGATTTCAGTTCTAAGTGCAACTACGCATCAGCGGTTCAGCCGCGGGTTTGGCCAACCGCGCCTTTCCAGTTTACTATAAAATCACTTGTCATTTAATGGCAGTTAAGTGCGTACAATCACTAGCGGTGGCATATTAAAAATTGCTATTTTAAAAACTGGGAAAGCGGTCAGCTGCCCCCGCGGCCAACTGCTGGTGCGTAGTAGCGCTAAGACATTTTTGTATTTAGAAGTTTTTTTTTACCAGTTTACGAACGGTGCTGATAAAATAAATTGCCCACCCACAACTTGTAAGCTCCATACGAATCAAAAGAAAGTGTCATTACCACTGAGCCACCCTGCTCCAAGCCCAGAACGCCTACATGTGGATGAATATTAGATTTGTGGACGCGTGGGTGCGCGATCGGATACGTTTACCGATATCGTGTCTACGATGTGGGGGATTGGATTTACCCACGTTTTTATTATACTACACACCTACCTACCCCATACTGTGGTTGAAATAGCCAATCACTACTCAAAACTAAGTTCAATTCTGATTGCAGACCAGGAGCTTGATACCAGCCACCAGACAACCATCAGTAACAATCCTGTACTAGTTGGTCCGGATTTAATTATGTATTTTTTTATAATTGATGGTCTCGCATTTGACTAGAATTTCACCGGATGGAAAGCGATGATGAGGCCGACGATGGAGTACACTTACCTAGAAGTAACCTATTCACTCGTGACTGAAAGACTCCCAGGTTGTCAGCTATCAGGAAACTCCGGCGGGGAATAACAATCCGTAGCTATACGTATACTTCATATTTTCACTTCACGTCACGAGTCCTCTTGTGTAAAACAATAAGACTTTTGTCTAGCTTTTTCCTAGCAATGTTGGGGTCGGCTTACCTAACCGGATTCAGCTAAATAGATACCAGTATATTACTAGAAGCGACTGCCAATCTGATATGCAAAACAATGTACTCCAAGATATTCCAGCAACTTGCTTCATTAATTTTGAAATGGCATTGTTCAAGTGCATGTCTTAAGACTTATGTTACACACACAGGAAGCCATCGAGACTGGTCTTGAATAATAAGTTGCTAAGCAACATTAAACTTTACATAGTTGCCATAAGGTCTGCCTGCTTATTTCTTGAGATTTATAAGTGTAGTAAGGGTGCTTTTCCACCAAAGATGTGCTAGTTAGCGAGGTGATGGGCGAGGTCATTTTCCTGGCCAGGCTTTGCGCAGATCTGGTAGTAAAGGGACATAGACAAAGTGATATTTTTATCAGGGATTCTCGATAAATAAAAAAAAAATATGTCGGCGAGTACGGCAATTTAAGAACGACTTGCCTAAATACCATCAGCTGCGATCAAAACTGCGGTCCATTTGAGCTCAAGCCTGGTTTTTGTGGCCCAAGATTGCCGAAGTCGAAGCCAAGGATACGAGTATTTTTTTATTGAGGAATGGGCTTGCTCTTGACTTCGATCACGCCTAATGGAAAGCGATAGATGAGGTCTATGATGGAGCGAGCGTGCCCAGAAGATGCCTGTTCACTCTTGCTTTGAAAACCGACGGGTTTTATCTGGAAGGGGACACGCTGGCAGAGAGTTCCATACTTTGGCTGTGCGCATAATAATGTGGAGAAGCGCTGAGTAGGACTAGTCGGGATATCGATCAAGTGCGAATGGTAGTAAAAAGGCGATGGTGGGATCAGATCGTGGAGTTGGTGTACATGTCACATGTCTTTGGATTTTTGGCTCCGGTCGTTGTTTTTTCGTCCTTACGTGATACTGATGAAATAACTACCTGGCTGTGGTTTTAGTAGTGGTCTTAAAATCCAAAATTGCTAATTGAAAAGGCTGCAGCTACGGTCACTATAGCTTGAGACCACAAAGCAAGATTCAATGTTAATTCATATTATTAAACTTGATATTCCATTTTCCTTCTGTGACCGTTTCAGGGTTATAATTAATAAATTGAAAATACAGTCTTTGTGTTAACAAATGAAAATTAAATTCAACAATGTCTTTGTGAAATAGTGTAATTTAATTATACTAGTTTTCGGTAAGGTACAGTGTGCTCAGTGCCTGAAATTGAATCAAATTTTGTTCAAGGTTCGATTCTGTAGAGATCACCTAAAATTTCACTCAAGTGTAAGAAGACTAATAAAAAAAAATATTCCATACTCCTTCCAAGTTTTCGCCTCATATCCACTAAAATAAAGCAAAAACCTTAAAAATCTAAATTGGACAAAAATAAATATTAAAATACTTTGTATCTATTATTTGAATTGAAACTGATTTATTATCCATATCCATAGCAAAATATTATATTTTAAAGCTGTTTAGTCTTTAAGCCCAATGTATCAAAATTATAGGTACTTTATAATCTCAATATTGAGTACGTTAAAACATGTACATTTATTAGTCGCTTCGATTGGTTTTATTATAATTTCAATTTTGAACGAATTTTGACGAACCAAAACATAAAACAATTTTGTTTTTAATTAAAATATGCTTGTGTTTTAACGCAAAAATAACCCTATGGATATTGGTCAAAAGCTGTCAATAAAATATATAACTGAGTGACTGACAGTCAAGGCACAGCCGAAACTACTGGTCGTATTAAGCTGCATATGGGGTAGGTTCATTGGGAAGTGTAGGGGAGCACTAAGAGATGATTTCCCGAAAGTACTACGGAAACGGGATAAGACGGATATGCACGTCCGGAGTTGTAGGCAAAAGCCAGTAAAATATATAACTATGACAAAAATTCATTTAAACGCCAGCCCGGTATACACAGAAAAATAAAAATCCTTTCGTGGAACGAAGCGAGGTCAATATTAAAAGCAAAGCACTAATGACTACCCAATTTGTTTACCCCTAAATGTAAATGATGGCATGATAGTATCAATTTACATGCGTAAACAGAATATAGCGTTCTCGATGACCTAACTATCTTGTTAAGGCGCTGGGTAGCGGGAGAAGGGGCCTCAACGGCCCGGGCGGAAATTCGTGGTTTCATCTAGAGCAGAACATTAAAAAATCTGGAGTAATATAACAAAAAGCAAAAATAACCAAGTCTGGCGGTCTGATTGTTACTTCTTTATGGCTTAACGGATTTCGATGAAACTTGACAAACAAATGTAAATCATATCATGGATTAGGGCGTACAATACTTTTCATCGCAAGATTATTTTCCCTTGGGATGACTCCGGAATGTGACGCAGGTGAATCCGTTGGCAAAAGTTAGTACAAGCTATAACTATCAACTTGATTAGTTTACGCAGTTTGCGGTCTTATGCCTGATACATTAACTCAGCTATGCGTTAGTATTTCGTTTCGTAATCACAACTGCATCGGTTCAGGACAAAACGGATCGGGGAATTGCAATTTGTGGTCCCCTGTACCTAGCGCCTTAAATAAGCCACGTCTCAAAGAGCTACGAGCTTCGGTGCTACGGGCTACGGCGTAGCGCTACGGGCTACGAAATGTTCAACGTAGACAAAGATGATTTGTAAGCCCGACTTCAAAGATGAGGTCTTCAATATAACTGTATGTTTTTTTATATGGAATGTCAACCGACGAATGTTTATTGATTTTATTATTAATCAAGTTTTTTTATGTTTGGTAGATTTTAGAAAATTAGTTTTTGGTTTCGAAGGTCTCATTCGAGTCGGGATTACTAATTTTATGTGTCTGTCTGTCTCTGAATCTACTCGACCGAATTCATGGGGTAAACATATTATTATGAACTTTTGTGACCCAAACACGGACCCGTAGCGTAAATGAATAATTTTTGAAAATTGGTAATTTTCCTGGTGGAAAGAGGAGAGAGGAGCTCGATCTTTAAGGTTAAGCAACGCTTGCCAAGGTTGGTCTGTGGATGGGTGACCATCTTAACATACCGAGTTTCTTCCGTGCCTCGGAAAGCACGTTAAGCTGTTGATCCCGGCTGTCATTTGTAGAACTTTGGCAGTCGTTACGGATTGTCAGAAGCCAGTAAATCTGACTCCAGTCTTGCCAAGAAGTACCGTGTTACCCATTTAATGGGTTGTGGAGGTCTGGTAGGCAGCCGCTGCTCGTAAAATACCTGTATTCAGCTGGTACCGGTTTGACTGGAAGCCAACCCCAATATAGTTGGGAAAACGCTAGGCAGATGATGGTAACTTTCCTGGTTAAATAGTCTCTTAAAAATCAGCCATAGTAAATCTTTCTTCATTGAATTTTCGTATGAGTATCAGTCTCAGATATCACCTTATCATAACGTAATATTTTCCCTGTAAATGTACTTAAATTAATTGAATTTTCTTGCTAGAAAACAAAGCATATTCAATTACCTTCTTACTTCCTATCACAGATTTTCCTAGAACTGTACCATCTCAGTTTTCAATAAACAGTATTAAAATGTAAATCAAGCGGCGATACACTCAAGTTAAGTTAGTAAACCTGAGGAACTAAGTAAAGCAGTCACTTAAGTTTTATAACATTGCTCGGCTTAAGTAGCGCGGAAGTGCGCTTCGGGGCGGTTAGGGCGAGTCCACATTGACGTCGTAAAAGTATTAGTACCTAATTCGTGTATACCGTGGCCATATCGTGGAATTGGCCACTTCATGATATAGTCGAGGTTTGTTTAGGTTTAAGTGAAATTAGGCTACGTTTCTAGCAGAAATGTGCGAGGATGCGGAGCGAGGGATGTGTGGTAATCAGAATCGCTTGTGCTGAGCAAGGCTAGGTTAATGAAGCGATTGTATTGCGTCTTAACAAACAAATGCCTCGCTAGGCATCCTTGAAACGCAACCTTAGGATACCCCGACACGGATAAGTTAGGTTCGAATGGGATGCCCTTCATGCTAGATTCCTTTCAGGCGGAGATACTGAGAGTAGCTCATTTTAAAATGCGAATCACGTCAAAACGGCTAGTCTTAATTTTTTGGAAAAAACATATGTTATACTCGTAGTAGACTATTTTTTTTCTAATTAGATATATGAAAATTTTGAGTTTATTCGTTCAACATACAGTAATTAATTTGTAAAATTATGTCTAACACGGACATAAAAACGACAATCAAAACCGCCCGGCGTATTTTAATGAAAACACTATTTCAAAGATAATTTAACTATGTACATTTTTATATACGGCGGTATTTTTTTTAAGTCTTAGAATAATAAGGTAAGTACGCGTGTGTAAGGGTCGCGTGGGTGTTAAACAAGTGCGCGTTTTGTTCCCTCAAGGTCGCTGGCGTATGTCGTTGCCTTAAACCCTGCAGACAACCATAAACAACCATACCATGCCGTTCCAAACCATAAATTAATAGATTTATAATTATACTACTTGATTAGAAGTATTTTCTTGCGTGATATTAGTTAAGTTTTTAATCTGAATTTTAGATGAGGAGGTGAAAAAAAATGTTTTTACCAGAATTGATTTTATATTATACTAGCGGATGTCACACGGTTTCACCCGCGTAGTTCCCGTTCCCGTGGGAATAAAATATAGCCTATGTTACTCGCTGATAATGGTGCCAACATTTGAAAAATTCTTTCATCCTTTTCTGAAAGAATTTTTGAAATCGGTCCAGTAGTTTTTAAATGTATTTGTTACATACAAAAAAAATCTTTCCACTTTATAATATTGCTATATACTAACTTTTGCCCGCGCATATACCGTTTTTCCCGTTCCCGCAGGTGTTTCGGGAAATCCTCTTTTAGTGCTCCCTTACACCTTTCAAGGGACCTATATGCCAAGTTTCAGCTTTCGGCAACCAGCAGTTTCGGCTGTGCCTTGTCAGTCAGTCAGTCAGTCAGTCAGTGACGGCAGAATTTAATATATTAGGATTTTGTTGCTTATGTTTTTAGGTATTAGTAAAGGTAATCTTTTAGAGACTCAGCGTTACTACTAAAAAGGTTTTCTTAAGAATATTATTTATTAAATCTTCCTGTTTTCATCTCAAACAATTTACCATTATTATTATATAAAGTTATACACTAGAGTTTCGACAAAATCAATTTATTTAATCAGCTTATGGTTGCAAATCACGTGTAAAAGCATGAACGATAAGTTTAAAACCGGCCAAGTGTGAGTTGGACTCTCATACGAAGGGGTCCCAAAAAATTCTTCGTTTCTTGTATGGGAGCGGCAGTATTTAGTAAGTACGTCATCCTAATATATTAAAATTCTGCCGTTACTGATGAGTGATTGACAGTCAACGCACAGTAGAAACTACTGGTCGTAGAGCTGAAATTTGGCATGTAGGTTCCGTGGAGTGAGGACACGGTGGAGCATACGGTGGAGGTCTGCCTTGCTTGGGCGGAGCTCCGCCGTGTCCTCGTCCAGGCGATCGATGGCGGCGATCTCTCGCGTCCGGCCCTGGTTCAAGCCATAGTCACCTCCTTCTACGAAGCAGTAATGCTAGCAAAGGAGGAAGCCGAACGCGTGAGAGAGAGGCAAACCTCACGCCCCAGCCGACGCAACAGAAGAAGAAGACCCGGGCGTCGGGAGTCGCAGGGCGATTCTCGGCCACCGTAGGCGCTGGCCTGCGGACGGCGAGCATTGGGTGGCTCGCCGTCTGATCAGAACCAGGCCCGGGTCGACGGCGCGCTGTGTTCCACGCGCGCCTCAAAGAACTGTCAGCGAAGAAGACGGGGCTCGCTAGGGCCAATGCCTGCTAGTGCTGCGGACTTTGTTCGAAAGAGGTACCGTAGCCCTGGAACGCAAAGGGCTCTAGGAGGAACACGGATGGGTTTTAGTCAGTTAGAGTCTGGCACTTCCTCCTGCTTCACCCAGAGCGGGAGGAGTCATTTGATGATTTCCAACCCTTAAAAAAAAAAGGCTCTTCTCCTTGGAGTGTGGAGCACTAAGAGAGATTTTACTGAAATTCCTACGGAACGGGAAATAACAGGATATGCGCGTAAGAAATCGCGGGCAAAACGTAGTAAACTATGTTTGAGTTAAAGCCATTATGTGTTTTACACAAACAAACATAACATTAGGATCGTATGTAGTTTGTCGACGACTGTAGGTATTTGTGTTTGCGCTGACCTTGGAAACGAGTAGATCGATAGCGATAAGGTTCGGCTTTTACGTTTGTTTCAGCAATTATTTCTGGGAAGAGTATTACAGTTTGAGATATTTTAAGGACAGTTAAGTCTGCGAAGGTAGCGGAAGCTCATTTGGTTTTAAAATACTAAGCTCTTTTAAATTACCTTAAATTTAGCTAAATCAGTCAGTGCGAAATTAGCATATGGAAAAGAGATTTAGAAATCGTGTGATGTTTTACTTTTTTATTTTGAATATAGCTTTTAAAGTTATTTTAAACCTCCATTTTGAACACACAACGTAAATTAAAACAAGAAAATGATACACATCGCAGAAATCGACTGTCTTCGAGATATCGAAATATACAAATATGCGAGCATTTAGCACAAGAAAACGGCTGACGGCCTGGGCGATTTGGGGGACTGTCTTCATTAAATTTTGTCGTTCAAAAAGTGCTGATTTTCAGCCTAGTTTGAATAAAAAACATACATCCTGTATGCCATGAAAAAAACTAAATAGGCTGTCAGTTAGATAATTATTTATCAAAATATTATTATTGACTTAAATTTAAAAAGATTCCGTTCGGAATAGGGAATATGCATGAAAAACATATTTATCATCTATACAGTTTATCTAAAAATATACAAAAAAAACAGTGAAAATAGAATCAAAATTATTAAAAAAAACGAAGGAGATATAATTATTTTACACAAATACATCTGTCCCTTTCGCGAAAACGCTATTTTCTATGGCAGCAGTTTAGGCGTCATAGACGATGACGTCAAAGTTTTCATCGGACTTCTCTTTCTAATTGTAATCTTTGAAGCTTTCTAAACTAGCACCAAAGCGTTAAAAAAACCTATATAAGACTCGTATATCAGTTCCATTTGAGTATAAAAGTGTTAACGCATACCTGTGCAACAGAGTTAGAGCATGCTCTAACTCACTTATAACCACGAAAGAGGCCCACAGTTTTACAGGTAAAAGTTATAGAAAGCCTATAGTACGGTGTCACAAAGATATTAAAGCTGCACAAGAGCGCTTATTCATCGTCAGCTACTACTTTGATCTGTATTACCGTTGTAAAATAGAGTTGGTAAACGCTAAATGTGCTATAAATCCTATAGTAAGGTGTCAAAAAGATCTTAAAGCTCCACAAGAGCGTTAATTCATCGTCAGCTACTACTTTAACCGGTATTACCGCGTTAGTGAGCACTACAGGTAGTAAAAAGCGCACGTCAAGATAAAAAAGCCGTAACCTTACTAAAATTAAATCTGTTCGTATTGGAAGTGTTATGTCATCCATTATTCAACACAGCAGAATAATATTATGGAATATTATGTTATTTAAGTATGTGAAGTGAAAAATGACTGCCCTTATGATTTCACAGTAAATGTATACCATGTTTCTCATCTCAATTTTAACGCGCCTAGGATTTATTAAAGATTTAAAAGAAAAATTATGATAATAAAATAGGTACCTCAAGCTAAACATTACTATTCATTCCTGCTTCTTGAGCAGTGGTATGTAAAATTAAGTGGCATTCATGGAATGCTTCAAATAATGTAAGAAATTTTGTTTATTGTAGTCAAATGTTGAATAACTCGAAATAATATTAATTGTTAGGTTACCAAAACAATGGCAAACTTTACAAAAGTGAGGTTAGTGTTAATAACGACCCATACTTGCGTTGTTTGACACCAATACCTTTAGAACGTCTGTAAAAGAGGACTGACTAACACAATAAGCTTTAGTTAAACCCTTTATTACAGGTTAAACCTAGATAGAGGAGTTGTTTGACACCTTTAGTTTCTCGTGTTACTAAACTCTCGATAAACTCTATTTTATAGCTTATGACTGCAATAATAGTCAATATAGCACCTTAAGTGGTATAAAAGAGTTCATTGCAATAACTATACAACAATAAGTGTTAAGAGGTGTCGGCGAACACTTAACGTATTAAGTATACTTGCTGCTACTAGCGCCATTATAACTCTCAAAGCTATATTACATCGTCCATTAACGCTATAGTGCTGCGATTGGGGCTAAAACTTGTTTGTTAACTCCTCTATATCGTCTTTAGTAATAACTGAGATAATTATAACCCTGTTATATTACTTAAAGTCATAAAAAAGCCTGTAACTGACACCAAAATGTTAGTTGGGTTATAACTTCATCACTGATGAAGGTATTTAAAAAATAATTTCACGATTGTTTACTAAAGCTAATAAGAATTTTATTTTGCAAATCGAAAAATCGCATGCATATTCCCTCCCTATTCTTAAGGGGCGGCAAGCCTAAGAGGACCGAAAAAGGAAAATGTTTTCGTCGCAGAAATCTCCGTAATGTAATACATTTTCAATCGGAAAAAAGTGCAGTGTCTTTAAAGTCTTTAAAGTTAAGCATTTTACTTTAAAGATATTATACAAAAAAAGTCCAGAAAATTGAAAAAAAGACGTCACAATAGACACACTTACTACAATTTTTCGTCAAAATTTTGAGTGGTAATTACCATCTTTTTTTAACCCTTCAATAGGGAATTTAATGAACTAAAGCATTTTACCGTAAAAACTTACCTAGTCCTACCTACTCTAGTCTATGTCAGAGATGACAGAGACAAAGTCTTCGATGGAGCGAGCTTACCCAGAAGGAGGATTTTTTACCCGAAGTACCCTGATTTTTGGCGTTCTGACAGTTCAGAGTTCTGCGGGACTTGACTGTGAGCAGACCTATGTAAAAAATTTCTCAAAATTCGTTCCGAACGCCGTTGTTCAAATTAAATACAAAAATGAGGAGAACATATCAGATATTAAATAACAACAGCTTAGATAAATTATCTCTTAATAATATTATAATTTTAATTCACAATATTGGTTTCGAAAATAAGATTTTTCCTGCGGAATGTTGACGTCTTATTGTCATCGGACAATAGGGTTACACAAAATTTCTAATTTATCGATAAATAAATTGGTCAAAAATAAATTGTTCCCAATCAAACTAAAATATGCAAAACTTGTGAGACCGAAACTTTATAAAGGACTGCAAGTCCTTTAGCTGGTACCAAAAAAGTAGATACAATAAGTGGGGAAGTTTACAATAATTCGTATAGTGCTAATTTTTAGTGCTAACGATTCCAGCCCCAAAAATATTTCGACATGTTTCTGCTCTCCTGGTACTTTTGAATCTGAAGTACTAAGGCAGCAGCAACTCTAGATTTCCGCTTCTTCCTCTGTCTCTATTAAGCCAAATAAGTTGCCGGGGTAAAAAGTAGCCTATATGTTATTCCAGGATGTTAACTATATGTGTGTGAAGAACGGTAATTTCAGACCCAGAGTCCGACAGAATTGAGACCTGTCGTATTTTTTTGTAATCTTAAGTAGAGCAAAAGCAACTGAAAAGTGCGTAAATAACCTTAAATAATGTCTTCAGACGAAGTTCTCGAAAATTAATTTCACATCCATTCCTACAAGTATGCCGATCGTGTTTGTAAAAAAAAAACAAATTGATAATAAAGTACAGCATTATTTCTACATACACGGCCGTCAATATTTATAAATCTTCATGAGCTGGCAAGCATCAAAAACAAAAGATTGGCAGCTTCTTTTGTGAATCGTATCGAAAATCCAGGTAAGGTCACTACCTGTATGCGTTCACTTGGCACTTGGCTCGAATTACGTTTTGAAGCTTTAATTTGCGTTTCCGTTGCGTTTTATAATTTAAAAAATAATAAAACGCAACGGTTACAGTGATGCTTAATATTGTTTTCAACGAAGTCGGATTGTTCAATTTTGATTAAAACTTAAAAAAGTCATTCGGAATGTGTCGAGGCAGGTGTCAAGTTAACGCCTACGAGATATACGTATTTATTATTACCTACTGTAAGTCCAGCTTTTCCCACGATGTTTAAAAAGGACAAGACAAACATTTATCCCAACTGAAAATCCTTTGCACATTGTACACTACGCTTTAACAAGTAACTTTCAAAGTGCACTCAAAATATTATTCCAAGATACATTATGGCTTAATTAAACCTACCATGCACTACCACAAGGATGGGTGCAAAAGGTCGTATGTCTCTTTGCACGTGTCGGTTCTATGTCAACATAGGCTTGTCTTTGAGTCGTATGTCTTTGAGTAGTGCTCATGCATTTAATGATTGTGTTAATCAGTGGCGTATGTGGTGGGTGAGATATATTCGTAGAACCCGGGTAAGCGGATAAGCCATGCGTGTTACTGTGGTTGTAGTCTGTGGTTTGAGAATGTGGCTTTGCTGTAAAAATGTGTCTTGATTGATCATTTTCACTGTTTCAGCTGAAAATCGTTCTCTGCTAGACATAGGCCTCCCCTAAGGTCGACGGGTCCTGGGTAGTCTCGCATCCAGCGGATGCCCGCAGTCTTTGCCTGATGTAGATGCTGCTTGGTCTTAGCTGATCACCAATAAATCGTTTTAGCGTTTTCCATGCTATGTTGGGGTTGGCTTCAAATCTGATCAGTTGTAATGAATTACTAGTACTTCCAGTCTAACCGAATGCAGCTGCATGCGGTTAGACTGGAAGTACCAGTAATTTGCATTGAGCGACTGACTCATCTGCCTAGCCTTTTCCCAACTATATTTGGGTCGGCTTCTGAGGAGCTCGTGGCTAAATAATAACAGCCGTATGGGTCGATCCTTAAGGTTAAGCAACGCTTGCCAAGGTTGGTCTGTGGATGGGTGACCATCTTAACATACCGAGTTTCCTCCGTGTCTCGGAAAGCACGTTATTTAGCTGAATACCAGTATTTTACGTGAAGCGGTTGCCTACCAGACCTCCACAACCCATTAAATGAGTAATACGGTACTTCATGGCGAAACTGGAGTCAGATTAACTGGCTTCTGACTATCCGTAACGGCTGCCAAATATCTACAAATGACAGCCAGGACCAACGGCTTAACGTGCTTTCCGAGGCACGGAGGAAAATCGGTACGTTAAGATGGTCACCCATCCACAGACCAACCTTGGAAAGCGTTGCTTAACCTTGAAGATCGACCGTGCGGCTGTTATTTTCTTGCCACGAGCTACTCAGCTTGAGCTTGAGCGACTGACTACCGGATCTAAACAACCTAGTAACTGGGTATCCCGATACCTCTTGGTAAGACCAGTGTTAGACTTCCTTCTATCTAATCGTAGTGAACACTGTCAACAATCTACAAATGACAGCTGTTATATATTTGTAGTCTGTGTGTTTTAAGTTGCTGTGTGCTGTTCTATATTTATATTGTATGTATAGTTTGAAAATTTATATGTTTGTGTTCGTATTGAGTGCTGAAAGTGTTAAATAAATAAATAGACAGCTAGGGCGAACGTTGCTTTCCGAGACACAGAGGATTCTCATTATGTTAAGATGGTTACCCATCCACTGTAGCTTTGCTTAACCTTGAAGCTCGTATCGTGCGGCTATCATAAGTTAGCCAAAAGCTCCCCAAATAAACTAAATAAAAAATGTAGGCGAGTCATATGAGTCTAGCATCAATGTTTTATTTAACAAACATTAAAGTTTTTCAAATTGAGGTTTGTCGGGGTACGTAGCAAGGTGTCGGTGTTTTTGAGGGGAAACAAATGTTTATGTTGAACACTATTTATTGAATCACTCTCAAAATGTTCTTAATGTTAAAATGTTAAATGAAATGTTGATGAATGTTAGAATACACCCGGCTAACGCGGTAGACCAAAGTGCACTGACTCTAAGTCAACTTAAAAGTAATAATTGTGTTTAATAAAGAAATAAAATTAGGTCAACGCGTCACGACTGTATTGCTAACTAAGGTGTTCGGTGAAAACACCGAACATACTCCGGGCCCCGAAAGATAGGGATGCTGTGATAAAACAATTTTTTGTTAGTAAAATAATGGAATGATCATGATAATGATGTTTACAAGGTGATAATAAGACAACTTAAGATTAAAATGTTAATAGAACAAAAATTATATTTGAACTAAAAGTAAGAGCTTATTGTTCCTAAGGGTCGCGAGGACACGCCCTATCCATCATTGTAATGTTTACTTTACTATGTGTCGCACTAAAATTACGTTCACTTATGTTTGCCGCGCACTAGCACTAACACTGTTGACGTTCACATCACTACCAGTTCTGGTGGGTTGAAGCTCCATGTCCGATGTGATGTGGACGCGGCGCGCTCGCCTCCGCAGCCACCTGTACAGCAGCGCTCCCGCCGCCAGCGCCAGCGCGCCGACCAGGATGTAGCTCACGGCATACTGATGGATGTCATGAGGGGATAATGTTTGATCGATCTCCACTTGGCTGTTTTTCATGTCATCGATCCGTTGGTGTAATTTTTTGAAGGCGTACTCCATTTCGCCAAAGTCCGTAACGTCTGGTTCTTGCGTATTAAGGAGAGGCATAGTGCTGTTGATAATCAAGTTTAATTGATCCATCTCAGGTATAAATGACCCCAGCTTTGCTCAATTGTATCTTATCTATCTGTTCACCGCAGATTACTTTGACGGTCTGTTTGTTGCAGCAATGGTACAGGAATAGTGACGGATTTGCAAGCGATGTCCATTGGTTTTCACACTTGGTCCTCCGTACCTTGTAAGTATCTGTGTCTCGGTCGAGATCACAAAAGTTGTTTTCATTCCCGAGATGGTATATCGGCTTTTTCCAATCGCACATATACATATCATCTTCCTGTTTGCATGATGCGAGTTCTTCCGGCGTAATGGTTAGGTATAAGTCTCTTTTGAGATCTGTAGCGACGTATTCTGAAGACGGGATGAGCTCTAACATACTGTTGTTCGTCTGATGTAGTATAGGATAGATCCTGTACAACTTGAATCGGTCTCTACTGATAAGAGGGAATGTTATTTGGAAGAGAAAGTATTGGTCAGTTATTCGTGCTTTAATGCTTATCAGAGAATACAGTTTTCGTATCTCGTGCGGTTCAATGGGCAATGTTAGATCCTCGGATAAATGTCCAGAGATAATGTTTAGCTCTTTTTGGAGCTGTTCAGGGGTAAGCAGATGAATGTTAAACTGTCCATGGTGGACATTGGTTAAAATGTCAAGTAAAATATCTTGAGTTCTTTTAAGGTTATGGAGTAAGTTGCTAGCTGTTAAGGCTGTCATGGTAAATTCTTGAAGTAGGGATATATTGTTTATCTCTTGTTGTAATTTGTTTGAGATCTTATCTAGCGTAATCAGGTGTTGGTTGATTATTTTATGTTGTTTTGCCATGATTTCTTCTGTTCTTTTCAACAAATTGTACTCGGATTCGACAATTGACGTCTGATTCTTCCATAAACTGGCTAAATGTTTTTCGTTTTGTTGTATCATGTTGATGTCTCGGCTGTATTTTTCCGCGAATTGTTCGTCTAATACGCCGAATAGGGAATTTGCAATGTTTCCAACTGCATTAATAAGTCCCCGCCGCCGTCTGGAGTGTCCGCTTACGTGTTGCGTCATCAGGAGTTCATTGTAGTATTTTAGTTCATTACGCTCATGGATCAGTTGAGGGACGATCATGTTACACTGTTCGCTACCTGTTGTTTTGCATGTTTTATCCAGATATGATGTAACTTTTTCAAACGCCTTCATACCTTCCCAATACGGAGACATGTTATAGAATACAACTAGGACCCAACTGTCTTTTACGAGACTAATTCTGGATATTGGGTCAAAGTAGAAAGATTGGCTTACGTTTAATGTTGTTACGTCATAGCTGCAATTTGCCATACTGCAGATGGACATAAAAACGGTTAATGCCATGGCGACACACGATAACGTTCCAGGTGTCGCCTTTCTTGTTCCTTTTCTGTTCTTCTGGGTCTCAGAGCTCTGTTCAGATGGTCTGTCTGTTTCATTTGAACTGTTTTGTTTGCCATCTGTTTTGACTTCTACAGGCAATAAAGAAAGTTTAACTACTGGTCGTTTTATGATGCCATTTTTCGTCTTCAACGACACCACCCTGACGTAACCATCGTTACCGGGATGTAGTTCTATCACTCGGCCCATAATCCACCGACCAGCTGGAATGTTATCCTCATGCACTACCACCATGTTGCCTATTTTTAAGTTTTCCTGAGGTTTACACCACTTTTCTCTCGCTGTTAACTGGCTCAAATATTCATTCCTCCATTTTTGCCAAATCTGTTTAAAAATGTTCGTTGTTAAATGCCATCTGGTTCTAGCATCCTCTTTCGTCTCAATCACTGTTAAATCGGATCTTCCCGTTAAAAAATGTGCCGGTGATAAATAATCCAGATCATCAATGTTTTCCGTGAGCGAACATAACGGTCTCGAGTTCAAACACGCTTCTAGTTGTGTTAGTACAGTTGTGAACTCTTCGAACGTTAGTCTTTGTTCACCAACCACTCTTTTCAGATGGAACTTCAGACTGCGGACGGCTCTTTCCCACAGACCGCCTGCGCTCGGCCAAGATGGCGCGTTGAAATGCCATTGTATGTTCATTTCAGCGATTTCTGCCTGACAACTATCTCCAAAAACTTGTTCTAATTGAGTGTACTCCTCTTGCAGCAACCTATTAGCTCCGATAAAATTAGTTCCTTGGTCACTATACAAGTGATGTGGTGTTCCTCTCCTGGCCGCCATTCTCTTAAGTGCAGCTAAAAATGCTGAACTGGTAAGTTCAGACACCAATTCCAAATGAACGGCTTTCGTGACCATGCATATGAATACCGCCACGTAGCCTTTCAGTGTTCTAACCCCTCTCCCCTTGTTTGCCTTAATGTTCACAAAACCGGTGTAGTCCACCCCAGTATGGTAGAATGGTGGAGCAGGGTTGGTTCTAGCTGCGGGAAGGTCACCCATCAATTGATATTGCTTCCTTGCTTCATACTTCCGGCAAGTTACACAATTTCTTAACTGTTTTTTGGTCGTACTGTATCCGCTTGTTATCCAGTATTGTTGTCTGAGAACCGTTAAAGTCAGTCGAGGACCCCCATGGAATGTTAACTGATGAGCTTCTTCTATGAGTAGTTCCGCTAATCGACTTTTGTTAGGGATTATTTTTGGATGTTTCATCTCGTCGTTCATGGTCGCGTTCCTTAAACGTCCTCCCACTCGGAGAAAGCCGCTTTTATCGAGGAAAGGGTTTAAATTTAATAGTTTGCTGTTTGATGAAACATTTCCATTTTTGTTTAGCATTTCTATATCTGACGTAAATGTTGTACTTTGCACTCGTTTTATAATAGTTGATTTTGCTTTTCGCAGTTCTAGTAATGTTAGGTACTTCGGTAAATGTTTACGTTCCGACTTTGGCGTCAATGCCCTCAGTACCCATGCCAAGACACGAGTTATTTTTACAAACGAATTATGCTGTAATAATAAATTATCTATTATGCTATTATTGTTAGTGTCTTGAACAATGTTTAACAGCTTCATCCTTTTCATCTCTTCGTCTGTTTGGTAAATAGGCTGTTTTTGTTCTTTTTCTACGTCATAGGAGGCTAGCCATGCTGGTCCCTTCCACCATAAAGGATGTTGTAGTAGTTGGGGCGCTGTTAAACCTCGGCTGGCACAGTCAGCCGGGTTGTCTCCCGATTTCACATATCGCCAGCAGTTTTCCGGCATTATTTGTTTTATAGCGTTGACTCTATTAGCAACGAATGGTTTCCAATGAGCTGAATCACCTTGTAGCCACCCTATGACCACCATAGAGTCACACCATCCATAAATTTCTAACGGACAACTTATACTCTGTTTGATTTTGTTGATGAGCTTAGATAGTAGGTGAGCACCGCAGAGCTCCATTCGTGGCAATGTGACGCTCTTTTTACTTGGTACAAGTTTTGATTTTGCTGCAACTATTACTGTTTCTCGTTGGTGTTTGGTTCGCGCGTAGACCACACACGCATAGGCGTCAATGGACGAGTCGCAATAGCCGTGCAATTCGATGACGTCATTCTCGTTGCATAATATCCATCGAGGAATCTTACAATGTTTAATGTTATCAATTTCCGTAGTTAATATGATCCATGCATTATGTATTTCCTCTGACACTTTATCATCCCACTGTAGGTCTTGTTTCCATACCTTTTGAAATAATAATTTTAGTTTCGTGGATAGGGGTGTCAACCAACCAAGTGGATCATATAACTTTGATATGTCGGATAGTAAGCTCCTTTTAGTTGGTTTCGATGTTGTTTGGGAAAACTCGCAGCGGAATGTAAATTGATCTCCTATTGGGTTCCAGCACAAACCTAAGGTTTTCAACATGTCATCATTTTTGAAGCTATAAACGAATCCTTCTTGACTTGTTGGTATGTTCCCCAATAATTCCTGGCTGTTGGATGACCACTTTCGAAGATTAAATCCTCCTGATTTCAAGAGCTGAATAAGATCATCTATCGATTTTTTACCCTGTTCTATGTTGTAGCAGCCGTGTAACAGATCATCCATATAAAAACTGTTTTCCAGGACAGCAGCCGCTTTTGGAAACTTGCATCGCTCATCCGCCGCCAACTGTTTTAACGTCATGATTGCTAAAAACGGTGCGGCTTTTGTCCCGTATGTTACCGTATTCAGTTGATAGACTTGAATAGATTGTGTTGATGACTCACGCCAAACTATTTTTTGTAGATGTTGATCAATGGGGTTAACTAAGATTTGGCGGTACATCTTCTCGATATCCGCTGTGAAGGCAATGGGATATTGTCTCCATTGAAGTAGTAACGCCTGTAGATCTTTTTGTAAATTGGGCCCTTTGAGCATGACGTCATTCAAGCTGTATTTGGTGGATGTTTTGGCGGATGCGTTGAAGACCACACGAAGCTTTGTTGTTGAAGATTCTTCTCTCTGCACGCCGTGATGAGGCAAGTAGCATTCGAGTGTTGTGTTATTGTTTTTCTGTTCCGGTTTCATGTGGTTCAACGCAGCATATTCTTTCATGAAGTCCTTGTATTTTTCGGCTAATGTTGGTTGTTTCTCTAAGCGGCGTTCCAAATTCTTTAGCTGAGCAATAGCTATAGGTTTGGAAGACCCCAAATGCTGTTTTAATTCTTCTTTCAGTGGTATCCTGACTTCATAGCGACCCTCACTGTTTCTTTTTGTAGTTTTTGTGTAGAAGTCCATGCATTCCTGATCTTCTACGGATAGGTTTGAAGGTTCTGAAATCTCCTCAACTTCCCAAAATTTCTGAATCTCTTCAATGTTGTTTAAAACCACGTTACAGTGGTACGTCTTTACGTTACCACACAGTAACCATCCCAGCTGTGTCTGTTGAGCCATCGGCTGTTGTGCATGTTCTCCTTTAATAATTCCGCCTAGCATAATGTTAGCATAAATGTCCGCCCCGAAAAGCAAATCAACTGGTCGACTTTTGTAGAATTCCGGGTCAGCTAAATTAATGTTTTTTATGTAAGTCCAATTTGGTTTAGGGAATGTTTGGTTTGGCAGACTTTTGATGAGTTCGTTCATGATAAGCACATCAGATACGAATTCAAAGTTGTTGTACATTGAAGTACATTCAATGCTTATCATCCCTTTGGAATTGCTTTCTTTTTGCCCTACTCCAAAGATGACTCCTTTGCATCGTCGTCTCTTGATGCCTAACATTTGAGCGGCTCTCTCAGTTATTAAGGATATCTGGGACCCTTGATCGATCAAAGCGCGCATGGTTTGGTAAGTTCCATCCACACTTTTGACCTTTATCAGAGCAGTCGCTAGCAATATCTCCGCCTTTTCTTCTTGAGAAGCATTCGCGGTGCCCGTCACGGGTTCATTGCGCTTTGCGTTTTGTTTCTCAATGTTGTTGCCGCTTGACGACAGCGCTGATGCATTTGCTAATTTCGCAAAAGCGTCATGTAAAATGGTGTTATGTTGATCTTTGCATTTTCGGCATGTTAAGTTGGATGTGCATTGATTTCCGAAATGGCTAAATAAACAGTTTGTACAAAGTTTTAATTTGGTTGCAGTTTTTAGCCTTTGGTCGTCACTCATTTTTAAATATATTTTGCAATTATAAATGCCATGTTGGTTTTCGCAAAGAGGGCATTTTATGTTTGACGCGTGCATCGATTTCGCAACTGTTCTATTTCCGTTGCTTTTGTTGTTCGAATTATTGTAATTATTTTTCTTAGTGTTCGATGTTGAAATTGAATGATTGTTTTGATGAGATGAAGCCTTTGAGGGCACACTATCTTTACGGCGAACTGTTTCCAGGGATGTAAATTTTGTTTCCAAAAAGTCTAAGAACTCTGCGAGAACCGGTAGCTCTTTCGAGTTCTTCAGGGACTCTATGTAGTCCGTGTATGTTTCTGTATCTAGTTTTTGACCAAGAACATGTACGATCATTGGATCCCACGATGTGGTGTCAACTCCCAAGTTTTTAATGGCGTTAAGACATTCCAGCGTGGTATCATGCATTCGCTTAATTTGCTGTAGGGACTGCTGTTGTATGTTTGGCAGGCCTAGCAAAATATTCATATGAGACGAGAATATTAGTTTTTTGTTGTCATACCTGTTGGTGAGAATATTCCAGCAAACCAAATAGTTATCAGTACTTATCGGTAGATGTTGAATAAGTTTTTCAGCTTCTCCACGAACCTTACCCTTTAAATACTGCATCTTTTGGCCGCTTGATAATGAGGGGTTGTTATGTATAACCTCCGTAAATAGATCTCTAAACGATACCCATTGGTTGTAGTTTCCGTTGAAGTTCGGTATCTCCAGTTGGGGTGTTGATTTTTCCCTGTGTGCTACTGACCACATTTTTGTGTTAATAGCCCGTTTCAGGTTGTTGAATTTTTTCTCATACTTATCGTACATGTTGCTGTATTGTTCGTTCTCTCCCTCTAATTCGATCTCGATGTCCCAATGTAGTAGGTCGATAGCTGACCATCTAGCCTGTAGTGACCTCAATACGTCCTCGAATTCCCACTTATCTGAGATAGAGTCCACATCTATGTTTGCAGTTGTACGCACAAAGGCTTTAAAATTGCCATACTGTTTTTTCAACAAATGGTCTACCTTGCTGTTTGGCTCCCTGTTCGCCTTGTGAGCTGGTGGGTCACTCAGCTGCCTTGAGAAACTCGGTCCCTCCTCCTCTTCTATTTCCCCTTCGGCCCGCCTAGTCGACGCCGATGGTGTTCTGTCTCGAGCTGTTGTTTGCACACTTGTTTCAAGAATTCCAGTTTTGAAGATCCGCTGATACTGTTGGTTGATCAACGTCTTGGTTGACTCATACACGGTCCTGGTTTTCTCGTACTCTCGGCCGATAAAATAAGGATCAGTTTGACTTACCTCCCCCTCAATTCGTTCATGATTAATTTGGTAATCATTCCAATAACTCTCCAAAGTGTTAAGCTTCCGCTTAAAGTAATCTACTGTTTTCCTATCAGCACTATCCTTCTTTAAATTAATGCCAAGTTTTATGATGCTATCATAGATCATTGATTGAGTTTCGATGAGTTCTGCCATTGTTATAGGGTGTTAAAATGTAGCCCTTACAGACTATAAATAAGGAAATTTATTACTTGTATTCTCCGTTGTAAGTACTCAGCCTCTGCTGCTACTGCAAAGCTCTGCTCCAATGTTTGCTCCGACAGCCGCACGACGTACACACACTGTTTGTTACGATAGTTCAGACCTCGCACACCGATATTTCCGAATTTCCGAAATTACGCGATGCGTGATCCGGCTCGAAGGACCAAAATTATGTCGGGGTACGTAGCAAGGTGTCGGTGTTTTTGAGGGGAAACAAATGTTTATGTTGAACACTATTTATTGAATCACTCTCAAAATGTTCTTAATGTTAAAATGTTAAATGAAATGTTGATGAATGTTAGAATACACCCGGCTAACGCGGTAGACCAAAGTGCACTGACTCTAAGTCAACTTAAAAGTAATAATTGTGTTTAATAAAGAAATAAAATTAGGTCAACGCGTCACGACTGTATTGCTAACTAAGGTGTTCGGTGAAAACACCGAACAAGGTTATTGATTCTTCTTTATAATAACAAAGCTTCGCGTTCAACTCAGGTTTATTACTCTCATTCAATAATTCAACAAGAAAAGAGCCTCATGTTACTCAAGTAATTTGTCAAAACTAAAGTATCTCGTTAATGTTTTATGGAGCTTTGTATTGTTTCAAGCCTTTTTCTATTTAATTGTATGGTAATTAAATTATAATAGTCGACTTTAAAAAGTATTGATGGATAAAGAATGAAAATTATATGTTTGTCATTTGAAAACAGATTAAAGTGTCGTAAAAAATGTATTGTGTAATTGCTGAATATTAAAGCTGTAATTGAGCAAGAGATATGAGGGCGTATGTAGAAGCATTATTTTGATTATTATTTACCCTTTTTAATAATAGGGATAATTATAAGCCATTGTCCCTGCTTTTGCAAAGAATCAGCCGCCCAAGTCATCCTGGAATGCGAGGTCGTGGCATGCACTAATTCTCGGAACGGTGAGGTCGCTCCACGAACTTTGTATAACCCCCAGGAAGCTTCTGAGTGGAGTTAGGCTAGCTACGTTAGCCAAGACGCGCACATCGGACCGAAGGGGATTCTACTAAATAAGGAAAACGGAGATACTACTGTTCTATCCATTATCATCTGCCCAGTTTATTCCCAACTTAATAAGGGTCGGCTTCCAGTCAACCCGGATTCAGCTGCATACCAGTATTTCACGTGGAGCGGCTGCATACCAGTATTTCACGTGGAGCGGCTGCATACCAGGCCTCCACAGCCCATTAACTGGGTAAAACGGTACTCCTTGGCAAGACTGTTCTACCCATAATCCTTCAAAATAAGAGTGAACAGGCATTCTGGACACGTTTGTTCCATCGCAGATCCTCGCAGACTTCATTAGATCGCGATGGATGACGTTACTGCTTACCCCCATGTGAGAATACGGCGTGCGGCGTTGCCGTTACGATAAGTGGTAAAAGTGAAATTCTTACTTCCTTTATAATTGCATGACAGGTTAAAAATAAAGGATTCTTTATTAAAAAAGGGCTCTTTTAAATAACCCAGTCAAGATAAAAAAAAACGACCACAAAAAATACGCCTATGAAAATTACGAAACACCAGTCAGAAGACTTTAGCCAAAATATGCACTCGACGCTTGTAAAACATCCAGACAGTCGCTGAAATGGCGTATGATCTCGAAATGAAAAACAAATATACCTTCCACTATTTCACAATAAAAGCGAAAATAATAAAGACAAAATTGGAGTTAAATAAAAAAAACGTAATAAAGTTACATTTAAGAATGGATAAAAAATACCAAAAAGCTTAATTAAATAAATATTGCCCGCTACAATCTAGGCAGTGGCTAACCTTGTAACCCATCTTGCAAACAGGCCAATTTTTTATACAGCAGCAATTTTATTTACACTTAGGGCGCAGTAAAAAAAGTCCAACGATCATCATTAGTTCCACGTAAATATTGCCTGTGACGTTCTAGGCAGTGACCTTGAAAACATCTTGTAAAAAGGCGATTTTTTTACAACGACACGAGTTTTCCTCCGTTTTTCCGAGCCGATACAACGATAAAAAAACAAACACGCCGATCCCATATCTGTCAAGTACAATCGAGCCGTAGTTACAAAGCGCAACCCTCAGCTGCAGCCCACACCTGCGTATAGGTGGCCCCCGACTGTTTCCGAGCCACATTCGCGCTCAGACCGTCGCACGCGATGGGCGTTCCCCAAGTCGGTACGACCGTTTCACCCGCCGAGCCCGGGGTCGAGCAACCGCTCCGACCCCACCTGTTGATCGTTGACGATTCCAGGGAAGCCAGAGCCGCTGAAGGTTAGTGATTATTTATAATTATTTATTTTTAATAAAAAAAAAATGTGGTGATTTTTTTCGCGGGACGTGTATTTTTTTAAGTGATAGAATATTTTTTATTTGTGATTTTTGAAGGAAATTGTCTGTGAAACCTTTTTTAATTTTAGTAGCTTGACAGCAATATTTTGTACGGTGAAATAATGTTTCTGCGGTATTAAAATGTGTAATTTAATTTCGCATTGAATTTATAAATTGTAAAATGTAGTGATATTTTTTTCCACGATAAAGAAAAATACATATTACAGTGGCTATTACTAGTAAAATTTTCTGAAAATCTTTTTGAATTAAAATATTCTTAATACTATCAAAAACAAAACGCTGCAAATTGATGTGGGTGTGACAGTGAAAACATTAGTTACTAAAATAATTATGTAGAAATATAATTTATAAAAACAATTTTAAATCAACGCCATTGACATTGAATCTAAACTGCCGTTCAGATAAATAATAAAATAAAAATAAAACACGAATCGCGAATAGATAACAAAAAAATATTGCAACAATTTATCACCGGATCCCACTATCAAACTATTGTTGTGTAGGTTTATCCGCATGACACTATTGAGAACATCACTGGCAGTAGTTTGATAAAAACCGACGAGATCGTCTGGCAGTGAAATATTTATAACTCACCCAAGTATTGGCAGTAAATGTGTTACTGGCCGTAAAGAATATTTTGTGACACTTTTCCTCTAGGACATTTTAAGTAAGGTTAGTTTTCTTTTTTTTTTTAACTAAAGTAAAATTTTGTGTCGGTTTTAAAATGGTGAGACATTTTACGAAATGTCAATAAACAAAATCCAAGTGTTTTATTTATGCAAAATATTTTACTCAAAAACCAAACTCAATTCGTGTGTTTATAAAATAGACATTCAGCAGAAGTAATTTTTTTGTTTACAAATCTATTCGTTTTCTATTTTACCCAAAACACGCGTCACGATATTAAAATACAAATTAACGAACTTTATGAACCCAAAAACATAACTGTGAAACAAAACAAATTAATATCCGTTCTTAAACTAAAAAAGTAATTAGAATGGTGCTGTAATATCGATTTTCCGGGCCTCTGGACATTTCTGCCCAATGAACACGGGCATAATAAAACTCTATTGTCTTTGGATCGCCATTAATTTTCCATTTTATAATGTGTCATTATTCATTTTGAGTAAAGTGTTTGTATTATATGAAAGGGATCGGAAATGAGTTTCCTTTGTGTCATAGATAATTCTTACACGTCAAGGTCGTGATAGTTTTGAGTAGGTAAATTAGTAATGTATTTGTTACTACAAATGACTTGGTATGTCTATTACTAATGAGTAAGATCCCTGTCCTCGAACCTAGGAGAATCCTAAACCGCGAACAGTTTTCTTTAGATGGATTGACTCAACTTTTACCATTACTTAGATTATTGTTGAGTATTAGTACTTATTTATTTAAGTCTCTTTAATACCTTAGTATAATAAACACAGTGCTTTTATATAAATATATATCACTTTAACTAAGGACCTCTCCACGAGTATAGGCCTCCTCCATCTCGCTCCATTTTATCCTATCCTGGGCTGTTCTTATCCAGTCGTTCGTCTTCCCATCTTATCTTTCCAGGGGGCGACCTCTTTTCCTTTTTCCCGGGGGAAGGGGAGGGGGTAGCCCTTGTAGTAATTTTTCTAGTCCATCTCTCTTTATCCTGACGTGCAATGTGACCAGTACTAGTATTTAATGATAAATAATTCTTGTGTTAAATAATTTTATTTGTTAAAAGATGTGTTGAGATGCGTTTTTGCACCATTTTCATAATAAATGTAAGAGAGAAATATAGAACAATATTTTTAAGCTAATACCGAGCCGACCATTAAATTAGTTTAGTAGTTTTAATTTACACCTCAGTTCATCAACAAAAAGTGAAGTCTCATAGTCTGTAAAAATATGTGGCAACTATGAACGGGGTGTGCGTTGTAATTAACCTACATTTTCCTGATGACCTTCTAAATGATAGTGATACTCAAACTGAAACTCAAACTCAAGGCATTTATTTCAATTAGACCATTTATAGGCACTTTTGAATTTTCAAGGTCGGTCGGTCAAAACGATGACGCTATGTGCACGTTCCAAAGCGTAGATCTCTATGGAGAGGAACGTGCAAGAAACTCCACGGACACTTTTAAAAAAATAATACGGAGTTGATAACTTTTGACGCCGCTATAAACGTGGCCACATATTGGCCGCGAATATAATAGCAATGTAAATATACCATAGACACGAAAAGAAGAAGGCGAGTGACATACCGGCTGGATTTGACATGTGTCACCATTAATGTCAAGTGTTTCATAAGGAATTTGCCAGAATTGGGACCGTGTGCATATGTCTTGTTCTGTCATGCGTACAGTGCCTGTTGCGTCTGATACAAGGTCATCGAATCTCAGGGGTTGCTGTTAGCATTTTTACAAAATATACACCATTTTAACCTTAATTATACAATGTTTAAACAGAATCTTTTTCGCTAAAAATTCATAAAATAACACTCGACGCGTTCATTATAAAAGTATCAAAACTTCGTGTTTTTTTTCTTAGTTAATTTAAAGTTAGACAAAATATTTTACTACTGAAGTTTTGAAGAAAGTTTTTTTAAATAACATTTAGGTTTTAAGAATATAATGTTATTTTGTGGCTGTAAAAAGATTAAGAAGTAATCCATCGTTGATAGCGAATGGCTCGTGTACTTACAAAAGTTACCAAAACAAAAAATGTGATGGATTTGGTACGGTCTGCAAAACACAGTATATGAAAATGTTTATTTTTTTGTTGGCCGTGAAAGGTTGTGACCCAAAATGAGAAAGTTGAATTTTTATGCAGTCAGAGATTTTGAAATTCGCTGATTAAAAAAAATGTTTTGGTCAGGGTGAGAATTCTGGATTTTAAGGAGTTTTTGCATCGCAGTCGCAAATTGTCAAAACGCTTGTGATTTCTCAACATTTCGTTAAGTTTTTGATATTGGATGTCTCTGAAATGGTATTGCGCCTTGAATCGAAACGTAAAGTAGGTACGAAAATTAGGTTTATTATGTTGTTGTAGTTTTGGTTTATCCTGAATTCTCACGTCACTTTTCATTACTACAAGTGGTAGTAAAAGTGGGTTTATCAGTAAAACTGGAAGGTAATTCTTCTACTCTTACTTTCAAGTTATTACGAGATAATCTCACGCCGCGCTAAAAAGATTACCCAGTCAGCACGGTTGCAAGCGAGGTTGACTGTACCTACGTCCAGGGCGCGCCGCGGAATGGCACGGAAGCCTTCGTGTGAGAGTCCGACTCACACTGGGTGGTTTTTTTAAATATTTCTTTTTACTACTTTCAGAAATCGAAATTGATCCCAAGGGAGCATACTCCTGTTAAACAGTACCTATCATTTGTCCTAATTAAGTTCGTGATCCAACGGTGTGCCAAGTTGTATGCAACTAATAGGGTTTGAGTATGGTAACAGTAAATATAATTTGTATCAAAAGCTTCCTGATTTGTGTTAGAAATTAAATCACTCATTGGAAGAGATTACTTACCAGTGCATTGATGTGTAAATGGTCCTTTGTGTCAGGGATGTTAAGGAGCTACATAACCGTAACCGAAATTATCGGATATCCGAAAGAAAAAAAGGAAACTAATTTATTTGGCACACTCGGAATCACACAATGTTTGTTACAATAAAAGGAAATGAAAATTAATTATAAAAGCAATATCATTGTGTGCCCCGCGGCTGCGCCAAATAGGTCCAGTTTAGCAAAATGCCAGACAACTAGGCGCTGCCTGACGCTGGTTTAAAAATCTATCCGAAACCGAATCCGTTATTTGAGTTATCCGGATTGTCAAGGTCGGTCAGTCTAAAACATGAAGCTAGTAGCACTTTCCAAAGCGTAGATTCTGCGTACAGCCTGTGGAGAAAAATCTGGAGGGTTTAGTTTTTTCCGCTCCGTTCACGTTTTATGCATGGGGACCTATTTAATGTTTAAATTTATTTGACAGATTAACGGACGGGTATAGGAGGCTTATTAATGAGTATCTAGAAAAGAACCTTATTAATTGAGACTTAATCTGCTTCACCTTGATTATTACGGTCTGGATTTTCAGGACAGTTTCCTCTGAAATTCTGATTTAATTGATTCCCTTGCGAGCGTCAAAACAGGTGCCATGAACGGAGCATAAACAGCGTTATCTTTAGATTGCGTTGGCTTAAAAGAATAATTTTTTCACTGCTCCAAGTAGCAAACCTGAGTTTTTTTTTCTGAGTGTTTTTAATATATTTGATAATTCAGCGTGATTCCTCCATACGTTCCTGAGAAATAGGACGGAAGGACGAACACAGGTGGCTTAGTAATAGGAATCTAGAAAAGAACCTAATACCGATTTAATTTAGACTTCATCTGCTTCACCTTGATACTTACTGTCCAGATTTTCAGTACAGTTTCTACTGAAATTCTGAGTCCATTTGGTGAAAGGATTTTACGTTTTTTTTTTCTTTAATGGCCACGAGTCGTGCAGCTGGCCAGAAGTATTTGTTTTTTCTTTTTGTTTTGTCTAATCTGACAGCTGAAATTTGCCTCGTGCCAGTTTTTAGTTTTTGATTTTTCTGGTTGTCAGTATACATTTCTGATGTACGGGAGGATTCTGTGGAATTTTCTATCGGTGTCTATGTTTACTTTAAAAAAAAACAGACTTGGCGCAAATAAACGCTTTTTCTTCCATTCTTTCTTTAGCTTTGCTGTTGAGGAGCTCGTGGCTAAATAATAACAGCCGCACGGGTCGATCTTTAAGGTTAACCGACGCTTGCCGAGGGGGGACTGTGGATGGGTGACCATCTGAGCATACCGAGTTTCCTCCGTGCCTCGGAAAGCACGCTAAGCCGTTGGTCCCGGCTGACATTTGTACATCTTTGGCAGTCGTTACGGATTGTCAGAAGCCAGTAAATCTGACTCCAGTCTTGCCAAGAAGTACCGTGTTACCCAGTTAATGGGTTGTGGAGGTCTGGTAGGCAGCCGCTCCACGTAAAATACTGGTATTCAGCTAAATCCGGTTTGACTGGAAGCCGGCTCTAATATAGTTGGGGAAAAGGATAGGCAGACGATGAGACTTTTTAGCTTTGGTTTACAGTTTTACACTCAGTTAACAGTCAACAGGTTACTTCCAAGGAAGTGTGCTTCATCGTCGACCGCATCGTCGCTTACTATCAGATGAGACAGTGGTCAAAGGCTGGTTTTATTAAATGCTAATTAGATTTCAAATAGATATGACTTTTTAAAATGTTTTATTCGTTCCTTTTCATGTTTATTTTGAACACCATTGACGAATTAGGGATCATCGTGATGATGATTTATGAGCTGGGGTCTTGCAAAAGTTACAGAACACTTTTCACTAAATACAACATTTTTCTCTAAATTTTGTTTTTTTTTTTTTACTGCAATTTTGCTGAGTAGTGGCCATCACGAATTATATGTCTGAATAATTTACCCAATTCCTCATTCTGGCAAAACAATCTGTCTTTGAATAGTTTTTAATTTAAACTCTCTTATATATGTGGATGAATATGTTTTGATGGCCAATGATTTATTTTGTTTTTATACGCGTTTGTACCTAACTTTGAGGGTTTATTTGTCTAGTTGTTTATAATTATTTTGAAGTCACTTTGGGTAACATATTAGTGAATAGTTACATGATTGTAAAATAATACATAAACCGTTTCAATTTAATAATGGAGTAGAAACGCACTTGATTGCAACAAAACTACGTTTTTCTGTAGCAATACCAAACCGAAATTGTTAATTATCATCGCAAAAGCAAAGCCGCTTGGCGAAATATTAATGAACATTTCAATTGTGACTCTCGGAAAATGTTATTAATTTGTCAATAATTAAGCTTTATTGGAAATTTTAACGAAGTTTTAAGTAAATATATGATAGGCGCCAGATAAACTTGCAATAAAGTACGTTGACCTTTCCATATTATTCCTTCGTAGATACCCTAACAATAAACTATGAACCGTTTTTTATTACTAGAGAACGTAAAGGATCACGGTAGAAGTCGATTTAGGACAGTTTTATGAGTTTAAATCTGTTTTTGATATTAATAAAGTCAATAAATGTATGTGTCAATGTGTGGGTCAATGACCGTTATTGCACATTTACCTGGCGCCTACCACCGTGTCAGTTAATCTCTGTTACCATGCAAATAGATGCATTTTGTATTTTATTTATTTCGATAAAAGAGCTTGAGAGCTTGAAAGCTTAGTATATTTTTGACACTTGGATTTGTAACAATAACAACGACTGTTGATGGTTTCATGTCGTTAAAGCATAACCAGATGTGCGTCCATAATGTTTTTTGAAGGAGGCGAAACAACCTGAAGAAGTCTGAAGAAGGATGAATAGCCTAAGTACTAGTTTTTAACCGTCCTCGTGACCTAAACTAAATTTAAATGTAACTAATGTAAATTGTAGTGAAACTGGATAAGCACTGACCTGACCATATCATATACCTTTTTGTTTCTATTCAAGTTGAAATGAGTGAATGTTTACGTTAAAGCGATCGAGTAAAATCATTTAAAAACTGGCACTGAAGACTCGGAAACAAAAGAGTGACGTGATGAAGTGACATTAGGACGGTTAACAGGATAGAATGGACGAAGAAAACGTGTCACCCCGAATCCAGGGCGGAAAGTCTCGCCTGCCGACCCAATTTGGTCGTTAAGTCTCAAACACGATCCATGGATCAGATCATTTATTTTGATAGCGTTCGGTAACTATTCTCGTTACTCGTTTGTTTCGAATTCCTTAATGCAAGTTTTAAATATATTCGGTCGCTTAACGTATATCCGATAAAGGAGACAGGAAGACGTAACAGTTCTACGGGCAAAACGTTTTGGGAACACATTCATAATGCGTACAGCTAAGGAGTGGAATTCACTGCCGGAGTCTGTGTTTCCCGATAGCTACAACCTGGGAGTCTTTAAGTCAAGAGTGAATAGGTTACTTCTAGGCAAGCGTGCTCCATCTTCGACCACATCATCGCTTACCATCAGGTGAGATGGTGGTCAAGCGCGTGCCTATTAATAGTAAAAAAAAAAAAAAACATTTACAATTTGAAGCCATATCTACGTATAAGCTCGTCTTTTAGCAAGTATGCAAATAAAACCAATCAATAGTTGGCGAGATAAATTGGCTAGACTGTATCACGCTAAATTCTAAGTATTTGAGTGGAATAACCGAATCACAGGATTTGATTATTGGTTTATCTTAATTATGCGCAATTAACTGTTGATTAGTATGCTAATTAATCTTTGAGGATCGGTTGAATATCTGGATCAGCGGTTTCTTTAATATACATATCATTTTAACTTGATATTGAAAGAGTGTTCTTTTTTTTATTTATGTATCTTTTGAATACACTTTATAATAGGAAATGTAAAGGAAAAATAAAACAAACAAACATAAAAATACCTTTGTAAAGTCAAAACTGGTCAGCATTTGGTGCGAAATAAATAAATAAAGCAGTGCATATATACAACATTTGTTATAAAATTACATTGCTAACATGCCAATGATTAAAACGGGGCTCAGCATAAAATAACAAGAAAATCTTAATTGTTTTTTTTTAAAGTTTTTACAAAAGTTTCGTAAACGCAAAGTACAAGTTTTTAAAAAACAAATCACGAACCGCACATATTATATTTTCATAAATGGAAATGGAAAAAAATCGAGAGATTTGTGGATGCTAAAATTAAAAATTAAAACCGGCCAAGTGCGAGTCGGACTCGCGTGTTAAGGGTTCCGAACGAATCTTATTTTAGTGAAATGTTACATTAAAGTTATAGACTTCTTATAGGTTTTCTTGTAATGTTAGGCTTGGTAGTTTCGGAGATGAGGGGGAGGGGCAGGGGAATTATAATATTTTTTTATCTAATTGTTGAATAACTTAAACTATTTATTTAAAAAAATTAAAATATATATATTTGAAACCCTCACAATAAGACTTTTCTTTTGACAAGTAACACGTTACAGTTTGAAAATTCATAATTTTTTAAATATTTTTTTTTATTTTATCCCCCAAAATTAACCCTCATTCTCATAATTTAATTGTTTACATATCGTGTCCGTGTTTAGGTTACCGATTTTCATTTATGTACCAAATTTCAACAGAATCGGTCCTGTAGATTCGGAGAAAATAGACTGAGACAGACGGACAGACATACTTCGTACAACCAGACAACCAAATGATCGTATAAGGGTTCAGAACCCTAAAAAAACACTATAAAAATAACGTTTAACTGAAAACGTTTTGCTTGGTTTGAGTAGAAGTTCTTAATTCATTAGTAAGGTCGTTGAAATTCTAAGTTAAAACCTCTTACATAGATGAGGTTTAGTTCATTCCCTCAACTGAGTCTTGGCAAGAAGTCTGACTCTCTGTAACATCTTTCCTTCACCGACAGTGAATCGTACTTTAATCTTTTTCTTTCATTTGTCACTACTTTTTACTCTCTTTTACCTTTGATTCTATGGTAAAAGATATAACTTTAAAAGCGTATTTTACTCAGCTTAAGTTTATCAAGATCTTTAACTGAGTGGCTCTGGAGTTTGACTTTAATTTCTTAGCAAAGTAATTCGATGACATTGAAAGATGTTAAAGCAAATCTGTGTTAATAAAAAAATATTACATTTTCTTCAACTGTCCTTTACGCTCTATAGCTTTAAGATATTTTTTTTATATGAAGCAGAAAGATTTTTATCTCAAATTTATGTTAAGCATATATTAATTTATATAAAGTAAATGTTTAGGCTACAAGATGTTTTTTCATAGCGTGTTTTGGTATTTACATGTCTGTGTACAATAGAATCTGGTAATTGGAAAGAATTGCTTATCGTGTTTTAAATATCTATCTCGAAATTAGCTAGTTTGTATTATCTGGATAAAAATATCTCTTTTGATATTTTTTAAAGGTTACCTTTGTTTCTTTGTCAAGGTTGTTTTATCTAAAGGACATAGAACTATTGTGGCATAGACACTCGCCGCTATTTTGTTCTTTTCAAAGTTGTGGCATACGCTCTAACATGCATAAACGTGTAAAAGACACTTCAACAAACAAAAAATGTTAGGAACATGGTGCCCTAAAGTGTCACATTGCCGAGATATTTCAAAGTAAAGTGACCATCAATAACGGCAAGAGAGCTATGCCAGCTCCCATAGAAAAAAGTTCTAACTCCTCTAACAATAGAGAGGCAAAATTAATTCCATCACACTTACTTGAAATCTGGCTCCTAACGCACCGCTTTTGCAATGAAGTATTTTTCGCACTCGTGCCGAAACATCGGCAGCGAGCTTTCATCTATTCAATTTAGCTTCATTATATTTATAATATCAGTCTAGTACCCAAGCAGCCCCTAACAAGACCGAGCACGCCGAACAAAAATAAAGTTTCTCACCAGTAATTGGTTATTTAGTATCATGTTGTTTAATATCATATCATGTTAAACCACAAAAAAGTGGCACGGGGCTTCGAGGCCACATGACATGACATGAAGTGGAGCCCGGAGAAAAACCTAGTCACGTAATAAAGGGCAAGCTAGTAAACATATAACACCCACATACGCATATATACGTATACCTATGTATAAAACCACTTCACATGTGCTATTCTAGCAATAAAAATGCTACTTTCAGATTTTATTCTCAATCTCAGTAATGGCACCGTAAGGACGCGGGTTCATTTACTGTTAAAGCGAGGCTATGTGAGACTCAGTAAAGCTCTCAGTTATTGAACTTAGCTGTTAAGTGATGTATAAGTTATCCATACTTACTTAATTGTAACTTAATATTGAAAATGCGAAAGTAAGATTATTTGTTTGTTAAGATGTAGCGCGTAAATCGCTGAACCGATGTTCTTACATTTTGGTATAGGGAAAGATGACAGATCATGGAAACGGTTATTGGCTACTTTATCGCAAGCGAACCCGCGGGTAGTTGCTATAGCTAGTAATAAGATATAATGCCAAAGTAACTCTGTCGGTTGTCTGTTTGCTAACTCTTGAGGTCTTAATAGCTAAAGGGCATAAAACCCTTAAAATAACCGGGGGGCTTTTCATTGTTCTGAAAACATGTTGGCAACGTGACACTTTAGGGCACCATGTTGTGATTTTTTGGTTTGTTTAAGTGTTAGTGACCATACCCATATAAGCATGTTAGATCGAAAAAGAAAAACATTTTTTTTTTAATTAACGGCGGCGGGGTGTATGTTAGTTAGCTCCCATAAAAAAAAGTTCAAAACCCTTTGGATGAAACTTAGCATAGGGGTTGACCATGGCCAGTACTAGCGACATCGACATCTTAACCCGGGAGTATGTCATCTTTTGGGATAAATTTCGTCTTTCGCGAGGGTTAAACCGAAATCAATACAAGGGTGTCGATATTTTGTCTTTCGATGCATGTCATTTTGATGTTAAGATTTATTTCCACTGGATATTACGTTATAGCTGAAATTCGGTGGGAACGAAATGCGTTGATTATGTATGAGTTAAGATACTAGCAAGTATAGCGCAAGGTATCACTGCTCGTTATCATTAGGTACTCGAAAAAAAAAAAAACTCAATTTGGTGAAGTTATCGGGGTCAAAACCGTTGCCAATTAGCACTAGATCGCCTCATTTGAAGGACCGCACTTAATTAACCAGTTACCCTGTATCCCGGGTCGACGGCGCGTTGTGTTCCACGCGCGCCTCAAAGAGCTGTCAGCGCAAAAGACGGGGCCCGCTAGGGCCAGTGCCTGCTGGGGCTGCGGACTTCGTTCGAAAGAGGCATCGTACCCTGGAACGCAAAGGGCACTGGGAGGAACGAGGATGCGTTTTAGTTAGTAAGAGTCAGACACTCCCTCCTTCTTCACCCAGAGCGGGAGGAGTCATTTGATGATTTCCCATAATTAAAAAAAAAACCCTGTAGGTATATCATTTGGTATACCAACATGAGGAAATAAACAAATTTCAACAGAAACAAGTTAAAATATAACGGAAAAACTGCTAAATGTACCCATTCATGCGAGGAAACCACTGGAATAGACAGGAGGGTTTATTTTTAGCCCTCTTTTAGGTACCTCACGGTTTGGAAAACATGCGTTATTTGCTCTGGATAAGTTCACAAAAAGGTTTTCACTGCACGCTAACATTTGAATGATATATTTCTTCGATTTTAAATAATATAAGTAATCTTTCTTCGAATTTAAATGAATAAATGCCTGTCACAAAAATGATAACGAATTATATGTAGTTACTAAAAGAAATGATTAACGAAGGCCAAACATAAAGAAACACTAGCAAACAACCAAACATATACAAAAAATGAAAAAAACAAACACAGATCAATTATTAAAATCAGAACAGAAAAAAAGAAGTTCGGTCGGTAGGCGATCGGTAAGTATGTTGAGACTTCCCGCCCAGGGTCTCAAACAGGGTTTAAATTTCGTTCGAAATCTTAGATAACAACAGTTCATATAACAATATTATATTCCTTAAAGGAATTGCGTCTCCCAACCCAATTTCTTATACATAATTCAAAATCACGTGTCTTCGAAAACTCACAGACTTATGCAAAGAAAGGTCAACTATTCTTGATTACTCCCTGAAACTAGAATTTTTTTTTATTTTTTTTTTTATTTAAAAAGGAACAACAAACAGCTACAATATAAAACAAAGAAAAGAAAGTTACACAAAACATATCACAATATTGTAGCCCACAACGCTGTTCACGGATAAGCGGAAGGATACACAAGAAAAAATTGCTAGGATGACAAATACGTAAAACTTAAAACTTAATTAAATTCACTATCGTGCCATATAATATAAAATAGATAATTTGAATAAATAGAGAGATGGAGAGCAAAACAATTATGAAAGCTTTTTAAGTATAAGATCTTTGAACCTATTGACAGGACATGTAAAGATGTCTATATGTTCAAAAATCCTATTATACGACTCAACCATTCTGCGAACAGGCGAACGCAACCCAGAATTGGACTTGCAAGAGCCCACTGAAAACAATCTGCCAGCGCGCACCTTTCGTCTGTGGAGTGTCCTAGGGACCGCATAGTATATCATATTAGACAAATCAATGCAGTCAAATTTATTTCTAACAATATTATATAAATTTACGGCTTCCAAGTACTGACGTCTATCTTCAAGTGTAGTAAGCTTATACTTTGTAAGTAAATTTTGGTATGACAAATAGTGACCATAACATCTATAGTGCATGGTTTGCAAGAATTTGGACTGAACATGCTCAATCATGTCAATATACTTTTTGTAGAATGGACTCCAAACGGACACGGCATAATCTAACTGAGAGCGCACCAGAGACTTGTACAAGTAAAGATAGGAGGAAGTCTTTTTAAAGTCTATTGTAGAACGCATTATGAAACCGAATAATTGATACGCTTTGCTAACGATCCTTCCGATGTGCAAGTCTAAGCAAAGCTTCGAATCAAGAATGACACTGAGATCACGGATAGAGTCCAATTTATGCAGTGGAGCATCGCACAGTGTGTATGTGTATTTTATAATAGTTTTATTTTTAGTGAAATTTACGAAATTGCATTTTGGGAGACTTAAATGCAGTTTAATTTCCTGGCAATAGGAGGATAGTCGGTCCAGGTCTTGTTGAAGTAAGAGGCAATCATTTAAGTGTCGTATGGCTCTATATATCTTAAGGTCGTCGGCATATAAAAGGAACTTGGTATTGTGAAAGCAATGACTGATGTCATTTATATATAGAATAAACAACAGGGGACCAAGTATTGACCCTTGAGGAACACCAGAGGTCACCTGTGCAATGTTAGATTGGTGACCATTGATTACAACCCTCTGACTCCGATTGGTAATATAAGAAGCAAACCATCTCAGAAGATTACCGCGGATACCGTTGAAAGAAATTTTGTTGAGAAGTATTTCATGGTCCACCTTATCGAAAGCCTTACAGAAGTCAGTGTACACTGCATCCACTTGTAGACGGCTATCAACGTTATCAAACAAAAAACTTGAAAACAGTAAAAGATTAGTGTTTGTCGATCGCCGTTTCACAAAACCGTGCTGTTGTTGTATTATGATATTGTGAAGTATAGGATAAATTTCGTTATGAACTAACCTCTCGAAAAGTTTCGACAAGGTAGACAGGATGGAAATGGGACGGTAGTGTTCAACGTTGCGTCTAGAACCGCTTTTATGAACGGGCACGATGTACGCGTGCTTCCATAGCTTAGGAACAACTCCCTCAGAAATACATTTATTGTAAATAATAAATAGCGGCTTGCAGATTGAAGTTGCGGTATTTCTAAGAAAATAGGGCGACAATCCGTCAGGGCCGGGGCCTTTCGCTAGATCAAGGGATTTAAGCTCTTTCAATATTTTATCTTCACTAAAAGAAAGGTCGCTAATAGAGACATCGTGAAGCGCATTGTAATCATGCGGAGGCTGCCAACTTGATAGCGAAGGCGACGTAGGTTCATAAACTGAATTAAAAAAAATTTTGTTTATTGTACCCCCCGAGGGTCGAGTCTCGGTCGGCTAAAATATACATTTTTCGGTTAAATATAAAACGCGTTGGGTTATGCATAGCGATTTGTGAGACGAGCAGTTAGGGCAGGTATATTAATCTTAGTAATAACATGAAAAAAATCTTATAATGCTATCCGTAACTATTTGGGTATTTGCTAATTGCATTCATCGTCATCATCTGCCTAACCTTTTCCCAACTATATTGGGGTCGGCTTCCAGTCAAACCGGATTCAGCTGAATATCAGTATTTTACGTGAAGCAGCTGCCTACCAGACCTCCACAACCCATAAAATGGGTAACACGGTATTTCTTGGCAAGACTGGAGTCAGATTTACTGGCTTCTGACAATCCGTAACGACTGCCAAAGTTCTACAAATGACAGCCGGGACCAACGGCTTAAAATGCTTTCCGAGACACGGAGGAAACTCGGTATGTTAAGATGGTCACCCATCCACAGGACCAACCCTGGCAAGCTTTGCTTAACCTTGAAGATCGATCTGTGCGGCTGTTATTCTTTAGCCACGAGCTCCTCATTTCTAATTGCATTCATATTACGAGTATATTATGAAAAAAAAACCGGACAAGTGCGAGTCGGACTCGCCTACCGAGGGTTCCGTACAAATTTTTAGGTACAAATTACTTTGATTAAAGACTATTTTTTCTTTTTATAGTTTAATTATAAATGTGTAGATTTCAGACTTTTCCCTATACTTGTAGTATACTACGATATTGCTTGCCAAATTTCATAGTTCTAGGTCAACGGGAAATGCCCTATAAATATTAATTCCCTTGAGAGTGTCGAAACATTTTATGCGGTATAAACGGTCGTATCTTATTACGTTTACTTAGAAGTTTTATTTTTCACAGCTTCAAGGGAATGTAGACAGACAAACGGACGGACGAACAACAAAGTGATCCGAGAAGGGTTCCGTTTTTTCCTTTTGAGGTACGGAACCCTAAAAAAAGAAATGTTTCGTTGGTTCCGTTAGTTACCTTTTGGGTAAGGAACCCTAAAAATCCACCCTGCATGTCAATGACGAGGTAAATAAGTGCTTTGTTAAGTGCCCATGTGCTCCAAAAAATGAGTTATTATTTTAGGTATTTTCAAGCCCTTTTGGTGACCAAACTGAGACCACTTTTCGGGGAACATTCACCCCAATTAGATTAATATCTCTACCACTTTACTGAAACAAACATCAGAGTGGGTTGATATTCGGCGTGTTTTGGTAAATTACAAAAATAAGATATATTAAAGTTTTAAGGTTCCACGAAGGGTCACTCGTGTGTCGGTCTGTCTGTCTGTCACAGCCAATTTTCTCCTAATCTACTGGGCCATATTTTTTCAATTTAGTACACATGTACTTCTGTGACCCGAAAACGGATGCGTAACGTAAAGGAATGTATTTTTTTTTATCTATGGGTCATTGTTACCTGAAATAAATGTTTTATTATTATTTTGGTTTTTTTTTTAAATTTTCAGGTTAGTACCTGGTATTTGCTACAATCTCACGGGTGTGAACCAAGGTGAGATCCTAGTTATTATTTTTGATATGGGATCACTTTTCAGGGCAAATATGAAAAAAATAAATTATTCAACTGAGCCGTGTGACATATCTAATGAAAAGGTTTCTTTTAGTGTCTGATATTCTTTTCATTCAACAGAGACATTTTTAATATCTGTTCGTTGGATGAAATTGTCAACTGCCAATTAATAGTTGCCACTTCTTAAATTGACTTCTACAAAAAAAGGACTTTTTAAAATAAAACTTCGTCTAAATTAGATGACTAGGCGTTTTTTTAACGATATTATTTTATAAAAAGAAATGATTTTATAACGATATCGTTGAGACAGTTTTCCTTTATCGGCACCATTTATTTTGGTTAATTGGTTCAAAGTTCGTTTTAATTGAATCATCCTTTGACCTTTATGCGGATAAACCTTAGTGACTTAGTTGCCGAGTAGTTACCTGGGCTCACCTTGTTATTATAGTGTCAATAATCCTTTTGTTGACGTACGTATAGTGTCGGTTCAAAATTCAATTAATACTATAGTTTTTAAGGTATTTAAACTGTAGTTTTTAGAATATCTATCGCACCGACACTGAGTCTGCATTGCTTTGTCGTGCAGACAAAATTATATAGAAGTTTACGCATAGGTAGAACATAGTATGAAAGTCTGTACCGTGTGGACCCACCACTACAGGATCAATCGTGTTTGTATGTCTGTCTGTACGTCTATCTCAGACAATTTTCTCCGAATCCAGTAATCAAATTCGGTTGAAAATACGAATTTCTGTGACCCAAACCAGAAAGCGCAACGTAAGTTTATTATTTTTATTCAGATTTGTGGGAGAGAATAGATTATTTTTTCATTTTCACTTATTTATTTTAAGGTGTGAAAATTCCAGCCTGCATCTGTATTTCCCGAAAGCTACGAGAATAACCAGTCATACAAGCGTAGTCTATTGTCGATTACGTCATCTCACCTCATCATCATCATCATCTGCCTAGCCTTTTCCCAACTATATTGGGGTCGGCTTCCAGTCAAGCCGGATTTAGCTGAATACCAGTATTTTACGCGGACTACATCATCTCACCTGGGTGATATTAATAGTGGTCAAACGCGTTTCAATAATGACAAGCTAGTTACGAGGAAAGAAAAAAAAAACATTCTATTACAGTTCGTTTTTGAAAATTTTCCTCTTTGAGCTAACCTTTAAGCCCCTGAACATAATATCCGTTCAGTGTTTTTTATTTACCGTTTTAAATTCTCAAGCGATCTCTTGTAGATTAACAAACGAGTTTTGAATACTAACATGAAAAGGTAGCCACTGAAAATTAAGTGCTAGAGGCACTTAATTTTCATAGATGAATAAATTTAATTTACAGTATTAATCTTGCTGTACATTTCAATTCAGTTTTTTGCCGGGGGAACGGTAATCGGGGAAACGATATTCGGGGGAACGGTAATCGGGGGAACGGTAATCGGGGGAACGGTAATCGGGGGAACGGTAATCGGGGGAACGATATTCGGGGGAACGGTAATCAGGGGAACGATATTCGGGGGAACGGTAATCAGGGGAACGATATTCGGGGGAACGGTAATTTGGAGAACGATATTCGGGGGAACGGTATTCGGGGGAACGCACTCGTTTCTTGTTATCCCAGTTTTGCTTAGAAGGATTTACATACCACTAGACACTTTTGTCTGCGACTTCGGTCCCGCAGATACCGACATTGTCTCGCTGAATCATCATCATCGGGGGAAAGGTGTTGTGAGCGCCGCCAAAAACTGTGAATAGGAACTTTTCTGAATGTCATAGTTATTTTTTTTCTGACAAATTGGCTTGCTCTTGACCTCGATCACGCATGATGAGGTCTATGATGGAGCAAGCGTGCCCAGAAAATGCCAGTTCGTTCTTTATTTCTGGAAGGGAACACAGAAGCTGGCAGTAAGTTCCACACTTCGGCTGCGCCCATTATAAATGTGTATATCGCCCAAATGCAAATGGTACTCTGCAGTACGTCTGGTATTCCGGTAGTAAAAGGGCGATAATGGGATCGGGTCGTGGAGTTCCTGCGCACACTTTACGGGGGAGGCAAAGTAACAAAAATGTAACTTACCCATATTTATAAAAATACTTACACATAATTATTTATAAACAAATTAATGTGAATAATTTAAACTGTCATTAACACCTCCAGGTGCCACCGCCAGCTTATATAATTGTTTAGAAGGGAAAGGGCGGTCAGTAATCGCTTACGCTTTTATTTAGTCAGAATTTGTATTTAAAAAGGTAAGCCGGTTTAGAGAACAATGGGAGCAAGGACTTTTCAAGTATCATGTTATTTTCTTTTTAAAGTTTCATCCTGTTGTTCTAGTTTTATTACTGTTTGCTTTTGTATTTTGGAATACACATTTTAAATTTCTATACAGAATAAACAATATTAGTTTATTTTTACTATTTGTAAAAATAATGGAGGATTTCATTATTAAAAAAGCCTAGTATTAGTCAAAAACAATAAAAACTGTCGTTATCGAAATAATTCAACAAGAACTTGTCCTTTAATATTAACAACGATGCGAACAGGCGACGGCCCCCGCCACTGCTGGTCGTACCATCAGCCAGGACCAACTTGCTGGCCAAAACTCCTCTGACTTGAGCAATTCGCACCATCAATTACATTCAGGTCAAAATTGATATATTCACATGTCCCTGGGGTGAATTCGCAAAAATAGTATTGTTTACAATTTGTTACAAAAAACTAACTTAATAGGTATTGTATTAGTATTTTGTGGTTTAATTTTAAGTTTGGGTGTGTGACTTAGCTATCGCATTAGGTTAAGACCTGTAATGGTAGTTTTAAGGCAGTTAAATAAATAAATAAACAAAATTACCCAGAGTCAGAGCATTCCCATTTAACAAGGCAATTCTGCCAGTATTTTTGACACTTTTATTATTGACAGTGATAAGGATTATTTTTAAATTCCAGTAATGCAAATACATTAGTTATGAATTAAATAAAATTGGGTGCCGTTTGAACATACTTACTCGTAATTTTATTTATTTCGAAATTCGTTTACTACGTTTTTTAATTAGTATTAAATTTTCTGTACAATAATATTGCAATTACATCAAGTTTAAAACAATTCTAATGATTAAAAATACGAAATAAAATAAAATATTGATAAATAAACACGCCTAATTCCATGTCCTTGGTAACAAGGAAGCTTCCCCGATATCCGGGCGAACGTGGCTCGGTTATCCGGCTCGAAGGACGGATAGCAGGTGATTTTTGGCGTATTATGCCTGTCATGATGGATGGGATCTTTGCTACTGAATAAATTATTATTGGATAGTTGCCCGGGCAATTCTCGGCAATCGATTTTATAGTGGCTTGGTTAGACTTTTGTTTATTTGTGTAGTTTTTGTAAGTCTCTTTAAGGTTAAGATAAATTTGCCAATTAGGATATATATTGACTGTTGAATTGTTTTGATTTATCTAAAGATCAGGGAGAGCGTGAAGAAACAGAGCTGACTTAGTAGTACGTGCTACGCTGTAGCACAAGGCATGCTACGCCGTAGCTCAACGCGTAGCACGTAGGCCGCGAAGAACATGACATTTTAAATCTTGCAGGTCATCATGTGCCCGATGGTATTTTATAACAGCAAATATTAGGGGCATTTTAATTCTAAACCAAATTTTCGTTCTCCTATTTACACTTTATGTAACGCCAAAAATCTCAATGTTCTATAATTTCTCTCCCCCCCCCCTTATTAATAGCCATATAGAGTATAAAGAATAACACTCAATTACCGCTGGAAAAGCCAACAGATGTAGTTCATTATGCGGTTATTCGACGCTCGATCGCTCAACTCAATAGCACCTCGGATAAGATGAGGGAGACCCGATAGAGGTCAGTGAGAAGAAAGGACGGGTAAGTAAGTAGGAGCGTTGTAATTAACTGCGAAGTTTTTGTATGCAGGTTGTTCTGAAAAGTGTTTTTTTTTCTTTGTGGTTCTCGCGGCTAAATAATAACAACAACAAGGGTCGATCTTCAAGGTTAAGCAACGCTTACCAAAGTCGGTCTGAAGATGGTTGCTTCAAAAATGACTTTTGCCGTTGGTCCCGGCTGTCATTTGTAGATCTTTGGTAGTCTTTGCGGATCGTCAGAAGCCAGAAAATTTGGCACCAGTTTTCCAAGAACTACCGTGTTACCCAGTTACTGGGTTGTGGATGTCATATAGGCTGTCGCTCCGCGTAAAATACTATATTCAGTTGAATACAGCTTGACTGGAAGCCGACCCCAATGATGTAGTGAATACTTTGTCCAAATTGGTTGTGTTAGTTGGTTTGGATGTAAGTAGTGGTGATACCCGGAAGACGTAACGTTGGAAGTCTTCCCACAAGGTAGACCGATGAACTGGTGCAGGTCACGGGTAGCCGATGGAAGCAAAATGAGAAGGACCGGTCGTTGTGGCGGCGCTTGGGGGAGGCCTATGTCCTTCGGCTGATATGATGTTGTTGATGATGATGTTTCTATTAAAACGTGAGCCTATTTTATTTACTGAGAGCCTGTGCTAACCCACCTTCCACTTTTCCCAGTCTACTGCAATTTCGGGCCAGTTTTTAAATCCATATCAACATCTCTTTCTGGTCCTGCCGCGTTGTCCTATCCTTGCGTTTTGGGATTCTTTATCTTGCAGCAATGGGCGAAGATCTTTGCCCATTGCTTTTCTGACATTTTGCTCATCTGACTAGCTCAGTTTCCTTTTAATCTTATATCGTCCGCTATTTGTACATTGAAACGAAGTATAGACTTTCTAAAGCGGTTAACAATGCAGTGTCTGAGATGATCTTTCGTGGAACCACACAGATTTGACACAGGCAAAAACAGAAACCAATAAAGTTATTCATTTGATAATTCGGGTGCCAAGAATCTCAGCTCAACTCTCCACAGTTTGGTATGCTTACAATATTAATTGCATATTTTCACCGAAGCGGACATTCCTTTGTAAATACTTAACCGAGACGAAACTGTATCGATATGAAATATGTGTGGCATTCGTTAATATACACATTCCTATGACGTGATTGTGAAAATTGGACGGTATGGGTGTGGTATGTAAATGTTAGTGTGCTACAAATTTATCGTGTGTGCGACCTTTATACTGACGGGTACTTACTTGATAGACTTTCGAACTCGATGATCGACGAAAGTCGTCTTCTATGTAGGCACAAAACGGTACGTGTGAAACAAGTCTTAGTGTATGTAAACCGTAACATAATCCAAAGACTTTCACACCAAAGTCCTCCTCCATTTCACCTACTTAAAGTTGAAATTTCCCACAAACCTATATTCCAAATAGCTTTCTAGAATAAGTAGTTTTTGCAGTAAGAACAAACGATTACTACACATGTTTACATAATACACACAAACTCTGAAAAAACATAACTTTCCTTCATGGGCAACTGGCTAAAAAGTCACACTATGACCGCATGAAGTCTACATTTTATCTACCCACTCTTAACCTCGATACATTTTACTACATCTACTACAGCTGACACACACACACTCATTAATGCACACACAGAAACACAGACAGTTATCACAATATTAAACGCACACAAACATATGTAAGAGAGGCTTCCCCGGAACGTAGGCGTGGCTGGCTCGGTGATACAGTCGACGACACAATTTTTAACTTCACCCACGTATGTGAGGCTACTATTCATAGTACTCTTGTTACTATGTTGTAAAATAGCAAGCTTTGTTTGACTTTTTCTTGGGTGCAGATGTCGTAAGCGCGATTGCATAGTGCGGAGTCTTCATTTCAATTTTCAAGTTGGGCGCCAATTGTGTCAACCTATGTTATGTTTTCTTCATCTATCTTTTGTATAATGTTTGGTGTACATAATATAGAGTATTCTATTCTAATGCTGACCCTGTTATTGACATGTCCCATCTGTTGGAGTGTCCCAATGTCCTTGCACCCACGATGACCTGAAAAATCCCTTTGACGCCGCTGTAAATGTGACCACTTTCTGGCCCAAATAGTATTGCACCATCGACAACTTTTTGTACGGGACCAACCGTGAAAAATATATATTTATGTTTGCAACTCAAAAAAATGTACTAAACAGCTTTTTTTTTGGTTTTTACCCAATAACACTTTGCTCAACCCAAGTGTCGGATACAAGACCTCACGCCCACCAGTGGAATGCAGAACCACGAGACAAATAGCCGCGACGTCGTCGTAGTAGTTTTGTTCATATATTGTAGTAGTTCGCTTTTTCCCGCCTCACTGTCGCTGTCAAATGAATTTGTTTTTGTTTTATTTTTTTAAACTTTGCCCCACACTAAAGTTTTCTCCTGTATCGTGGGTGCGTTCTCAAACATATAAACTCACATACACCAAACACTATGCCGGGAACTATTATCTCTAGGCCACACAAATATTTGTTCCAACAATGAACCCGCGACACGCAGCGCAGCAGCCAACCACTGCGCCAACCGTGTCGTCGATTTGCTACTGCGCAGTGACTGGCGGAGTACTCCGACCCGCCACTAGGTTTGATTCTACCATTTCGTTTGATCTCCAAGTCTGTGTGTGTACGAGTCTTTATGTTCAAGAGACTGCAACTTACGTTTTTCGTTTTCGTTTGTGGATTTTCCTTTCTCCTTTGTTGAACAATTTCCTCGGTGCGTGACATTTTCCCTAGAGGGCGTGGGCGTCGCCGTTTAAATCATCATCATCTTGCAAAATGTGAATTTACGTTCTGTTGCGTAGGATTTTCTTTTTGTACCGCATTTTCTGGTTTTGCGTCAAAGGGAACTAAAATATGTTTTGTTTGCAACATTTTTAGATAAGATCAATGGCGTAATCTTTGTACTGTAACATATTGGGCCTAAACAAAGAAAAGGTTCTAAGCAGGTGGCATAACGTACTTTATTTCCTATCCGATAGGAAAAACAGTGAGTTTGTGTATGCTTGCATAAAGTGCTCTTCTAAAGATTTGTGGAAATTACTTATGTGGCTTATTTCTATTGGCTCGAGATGGCCCAAGACAGAGAAGTTAGGATGGAGAAACAACTAACAAAATAAATGAAGTATTTTTTTTTACAAAATCTTCAAAGTTCTTCCTACCCACATAAGTTTGATATGCTCTAAAAAAGTAGTGTACACTTTTATCATATTATTGCGCAGTTTAAACAACCCGTATATTACTTTAAACTTTTAAAATTACGAACTAAAAACTACAGCTAACTTACCTATACCTACTCTGTTACAAAAGTATTTTATGCACAGAAAGAACCGGGATTCAGTCCCGAGGGAAGAAACCAGAGAGATACAAACACATTAACTAATTAAAAAGAAAAAAGATTGCAACTAAAGGTTTCTTTACCTCATTTCATTCATTTATCGCAGCAAAGGGAGTCGTGTTTAATGCTGAGGTTTTCCTCAAGCTTTTGAGTTACATTTTGTTTCGAAAATATCGTGTTTTTGCTGTAAAAGTTCAAATAAAACTTGTTTACTTGCACTTTCAAGGATTGGTAATGCTTTTGCGACTTGTTTTATCAATTTATCTTTCAGCTCTAGCTGAAAGATAAATTGATAAAACAAGTCGATATGAAAATATTGTGGATGCGAGACGCGCAGGACCGGTCGTTGTGGCGACGCTTGGGGGAGGCCTATGTCCAGCAGTGGACGTCTTTCGGTTGATATGAAGGTGATGATGATGATGAAAATTTTAGGAAAAATATTGTCGAAGAAAAATTGGTACGTTGTTTTTTTGATCGGCTCGAATTGCCCGCAGTCTTACCTGATGGTAAGCAACGATGTGGTCGCTAATGGAGTACGCTTGACATCAAGTAAACTATCTCAGTGAATATGTAATATGTTATTGTCGAGTAGGTATTAGTTTTTGGACAAAGTTAAAATACGTTTCATGACGCTTGATTCACATGATTTTCACGAGTTTTCCGACCACGTGGTTGCAACCTGAAGGTTTTTCTAGCAGATGATTGAATTACCTATACATCTATCAGAATCTAGATATCCGTTAACGGTCTCTTTGCTATCTTTGAGGAACATAATATTAAATTAGTACTATGTGGATACTACTGTTTTTAGTATAATGTCTAATGTGTATTTTAAAAAGAAGAAATTGTTCTTTTTAAAAAATACATTGGTATTATGCGTAACATTGCATTTTACTACTGTTTTTATACCGAAATAAAATAAAACAACGTTGTACAATAACATGTGTGGTAAATATTCGTTCCATCAGACTCTTTTCATGGACCTTTTTAATCATCTATCTCCAACAAAAAAAATAAAAATGCTTTCCTAATTGAATGATAACAAAAAGTATTCGAATATTACAAGAGATTTGTCGAAACTTTCCGTCGGGTTTTCCAAGGGTCTCTTGTATTATTATATTAAGCCCTCTGTTGGCGAGTGTACTCGCCAAGAGTTTATCAGCCATTTTGGTTTTCATTATTTTATTGTGTCGCTGAGTGGTTTGTTTATGTACATAGATAATGTTTTTTTTTAAAGATGGTGACTTTGTTCTTCGGTTTTTGCAAAATGATAGATTAATTTAGGTGGTCTAGTACGAGTGAATGAAACTATTTTTTTCTATTATATATGCTGAGGGGCCTTTTTGGTGTGGCACACTTTTATTGTTTCTTTGTAATTATTTTAAATTTACATGACGTTAGTATATTATTTAGAGTACATTATTTTCAGACTTGTGAGTCGCATTTTTTGTGTAGCATAATTACTTTAAACTTTCACTTTCTTGTTCGTATCCGATTTTGTATTAGAAAGTAACTTTATCTTCCGGGTTTATCGTCAAATCTCCGAAGACGAGAACTTGGCTTAATGTTGTCAAAACTCTCCTCAAAATCCTCCGATTTAGGTACTTTATGTTACAGCCGCATTGAGGAGCTCGTGGCTACATAATAACAGCCGCACGGGTCGATCTTCAAGGTTAAGCAACGCTTGCCAAGGTTGGTCTGTGGATGGGTGACCATCTTAACATACCGAGTTTCCTCCGTGCCTTGGAAAGCACGTTAAGCCGTTGGTCCCGGCTGTCATTTGTAGATATTTGGCAGTCGTTACGGATAGTCAGAAGCCAGTTAATCTAACTCCAGTCTTGCCATGAAGTACCGTGTTACCCAGTTACTGGGTTGTGGAGGTATGGTAGGCAGCCGCTCCGCGTAAAATACTGGTATTCAGCTAAATCCGCTTTGACTGGAAGCCGACCCCAATATAGTTGGGAAAAGGCTAGGCAGATGATGATGTTACAGCCGCATTAACTCTTGAAGAACCACACACTGAGCTGTTATGAAAGTGTCATAGAATTTTATTAGAGTAAAACACTATATCCCATAAATCATTATCAAGTTTGACGTTGCTTGATTAATTAATCCGTACTAATAATATAAATGCGAAAATAACTCTCCGGCTGTTTGTCACTTTTTCACGGTCACATCACTTCTTAATGGCTAAAGCATTCGGATGAAACTAAGCACACGGTTAAACCAGCGGGTCTGAAAAGGCTACTTTAATAGAATTATAGAATTTATTTGTCTGAACGTTTTGTATTGAGACTTGTGATACAAAACTGTCAGACAAATGAATTGCACGCAGGTAATATTATGATCCTAAGAATGATTCTGCTAAAGTGGCCTTAGACCAGCATGTCCTGAATTAGGTTTTTTTTTTTTCTGGGAGTTTGTACACTATGGTATAATTTAAAAAGTTTTACGTGTTACTTTCTGATCGAGTTCTATGCGAGACGTGAAAAAGTTGAATCGTTTCTCCGGAACTCAACCAGCTTCATTGACCCGGCGCTTTCTTGGTGGTCGCCACTGTTGATTCTGGTTTTTAGAATATGCAGTGGTTGAGAATAGTGTATTGGGCTTGTCCCAAAAAAGTATGCAGCTTAATGTATTAGATAAGAAGAGTCAATAAAAGGCAGTTTAACAATGTAATGTCGGCTGTTACAAAAACGTTGTGTGAATGAATGATCGATAGCTAAGTGCTGTTCATTCATCATTCACTATAGCGTAGTTAGCGTGATGAATAGCGTTCACTGAACTCATGAGAATTTTCAGTATTCTACGTGTAACGATGAGTGGTAAATCACTTTGAATATTTTATGATGAGAACAAGAATTTTACTTGTCATTATTATAGGAGAATTATTGTTGAAACATTGTGCGATTGTTCAAATATACTATGAAAGACATTTTTTTTTTATTTGCCGCACAGAGTGGGCAGCCTAATTCTGAGACAGTGGTCGCTCATGCATATCCAAAATAATAATTATATTAAATTTTACTAACATAGCTTAAAGTACTAGCCAAACTATGGGCCTGTATTAGCTACCGTGTGCCTGGTCTGAAATAATATTTTCAATTTCAATTCTGTTTCCAACCCACCTTGAACCAGCAACAGGAGGTAACTAGATCATCTTGCCACCTTTTCCTGGGGTCTCGGCGGCACCGAGACATCGTCCTCAGACTTTAGGTAGACTATTGCCCAGTGGTCACTGTGCGTGCAGTTGTCGTGACCCGCACAATCCCATTTTAGACGGGCAGATTATTTCCTGCGTTCATGACGCCTGTTTCTGAGCGTAGCTAGGCGATTTTTTCATTAATGAAAATAAAAAGAAGAACGCTATTTCATTAGTCTCAAATTATTCAACATACGAGTATAGAGCATTAATTCTACATGAACGCGTCGTAGTATTGCGCTCAAAAGTCCACTTGATTTTGTTTAGCGTTATCTCACGTTAATTAAGTGCGAAAAATTACATAGCTCTCTCGTAAAATGTGTTATATTTTAATTTCGTTCCGAAACAATTTACCTACATTGCAAAAAAATTACAACCTCATTACGTTAAAAAAAAACACGCAAACAATTTCCTTACCTCTCCTATAAATATAGAATCCCCGGTCCACAAATAAGTTTCAAGGTCCGTAGAAAATGAAATACATGCGGTATCGATGTACCAGGAAGCGCGGCAAGGTCGCAGGCTGCGCGGGATGTGATCGTGACCTACTCCCGGGTCAAGATCACACGGGAGCTGGACGGGGGGGAAGGGGGAAGTGCGCGCGACGCCATATTGAATGAATTGCAAAGTGAAGCGTTTCCGCTGTTGGGATGTTCTTTTCTGATAAATTTTAAAATATTAAATCAATTAATATAGCCCTGGCCAGGAGTATTTAGTTTCCCATAGCCAACACGACTATGCGAAGATGTCAATAAAAAAAAAACAATATTCAATTAAAAAAAAAGATCAGGAGATTCATTCAAAACTTAGATAAGTATCACTATCTACATATTTGGAAGGAGCTCGTGGCTAAATAATAATCGCCGAACGGGTTGATCTTTGAGGTTGAGTAACGCTTGCCGAGGTCGGTCCATGAATGGGTCACCATCTTCACAGGTTCACATACCCAAATTATTAAGTGCCTTGGAAAACACGTTAAACTGTTCGTCTTTCATGGTAGATCTTTGATGCATTTTGAGAAGCCAGAGTATCTGACACTTGGTCACATAGGCAGTAGCTCCACGTACAATACTTGTAATCAGATAGATCTCGTTAGGCTGAAAGCCGACCCCAACTTAGTTGAAAAGGCTAGAAAGATAGATAATAGGTAGCTATTACTATTTCCATTGATACTGCAGCTACCTCAAAGCTGCGCGGGACACGATTGTGACCTAGTCCCGGGTCAAGATCACACGGTGTGGTAGGGGAGGGGGGTATGCGCACGCCGCCATATTGTTGCGCATAGTTAGTGAATGAATTTCAAAGTGGCTTGTTTCCGCTGTTCGGTTGTTATTTCCTGAAGTTTATATTTAAAATGATGGAAATATTATCAGTTTAAGTTTGCTACATATTTATTTATGCACTAGCGACTCATCTCGGCTAAAAGTGAAAACCGTTTCAATAGCCGTTGCGAGGCTTAGAATGTATGCACAGAAACAGATTTGCGGATTTGTTCAAAAAATTTACCGCGACCCTGGAACGCGAATGGCATTAGGAGGAACACGAATGGGTTTTATTCAGTAAGAGTCTGACACACCCTTCCGCTTCGCCCAGAGTGGAAAGAGTCATTTGATGATTTCCCATCCTTAAAAAAAATGCATAGAAACAACTTTGTTTCATACTATTTAGAGAAACGAAGATATTAGAGACGCATATAAGTTTACTATACAATGTAAAATTTTCAAGAATCCATAACGTTAAAAAAAAACAGTCTTAATTACTGAATACATTAAGAGTTTTAATACCAATATACGGGCAGCGAATGAAAATTCCCCAGCTAGCTTATGAAGTAACTAATATTCCCCTGTCCGAGCATGTTACATTATAAGCTGTACGAAGCAAAATGGAAATATTCTGGCTTCATTTCCCCACAAGGGGATTACCTGGTATGCTAATGAGAACGTCCAATATTTAATGACTGCCAATATTCCGTAGCAATACCGATACAGGGATATTTCGAGTATGAATTATTATGTTAAATTGAAGGGAAAATCTTCTTTGTTCTAGGTATTATTTGGCTCTGTTTTGTGTGTATTTTACTCTTATATTAATTTTGTTTTGTGTTTCGTTTTTATGAAAAAAAAAACCATATTTGTTTTTTAAAGCGATATAAGCCTGATGCGGAATCTGTTCGAAAGAGTCACCGCGGCACTGGAACGCAAAGCGCATTAGGAGGAACACGGAAGGGTTTTAGTCAGTAAGAGACACACTCCCTTCTGCTCCACCCAGAGCGGAATGAGACATTTGAGGTGTAGTTTTTTAAATAAAAAATTCACTCACGTTAACGATACTATAACGTTACTAAACGTCAAAGCATTCGTGATATGTCGTCAGAATGCCAATTCTGGTAATTCTAAAGCAATTTTCGCATTCACCTCTTAATCGTAATCTGCCAAAAAATTATGAAAATAAAGACGTTGTTTTAGTGAAATTGGCGCCTCCGTATCAAAACGTCTTATTAGCAAATCGTCCTATTAGCAGAACGACCTAAAAATAAAAGAATGGGAAAATTACAGTCATACTACACATCATTATAAGATTTTATAAATACAAGTGAATACCGGTAGATTCTTTTTTCGCGATCAATTCATAAAATAGGAACGTTATTCAATACTAGTTTCTGTTCGCGACCTAGTCTGAGAAGAGCCTTAGAGTTGGGTCTAAAGTGAATTAAAAAACAAATATTATCTTGTTAACGGTTCCATCTGGAAATACTTCTTCATGATTCCTGGGCACCTGGTAGTTTGTGAATCTATGCCGTTCGAGATTTTACCCCGTCGCGGTCGCCGAACTCCTGCTTCTACTAGTCTCCGTAAGCCTGTGTACTTGGCACATGAAGTGCTGTCGACACAGGTTGTTTCCTCACCAGAGGTTTAATATCTCTCTTTCGTTCGAATTTAATCTTATACTAATATATAAAGCTGAAGAGTTTGTTTGTTTGTTTACTTGAACGTGCTAATCTCAGGAACTACTGGTCCGATTTGAAAAAATATTTCAGTGTTAGATAGCCCATTTATCGAGGAAGGCTATATATCATCACGCTAAAACCAATAGGAGCGGAGCAGTAATGAAAATTATGACGCAGACGAAGTTGCGCGGGTCAACTAGTTTAAAATAATCTAAATATTGAGCCATGACAAAAAAACCGACAGTAATTTTTCAGCATATCTGTACTTTGACAATAGGACGTTCTGCTGGTAGGTCATTTTGCGAATTGGTCCATTTGCTAATAGGACGTTTTGATATGGAGGCGAATTGGCCCTCTGGACACCGAAAAACCGTCATGAAACAAACGAAGGTGAAGGAATTAATACAGCTTCAGTAAATCAGTTTCTTTTGTTTTTGTCTTTGTTTCTGTGTATAAAGGTGAATGCTCCAGTTATGTTCGCTAGCTTTATGAAATATGGTAATGCGAAGTTCTTGTAAAGTTACACAGGTGGCCAATATCTGAATGGTTGAAAGTGGAAGCGTATTATTTATCGTGTGGGTTGTGAGAGCGTTAACTTTGGAAAAATTTTGTTTTGTTGTGGGAAATAAAATATCTATAATTAAAAATAGGTGGGTTTTTATATAATATTTCAAAATGAAGTGAAAAATTGGACATTAGATTCGCAAGCATTGGTTTAATGTTCAGGCTGCCTTTCAAAAACTTCAGTATTCTTTGCTTAATTTTGATATTTGATTATGTAGTGTTATTCGTATGAAATATTTGGTTTACTGCCAAAATGAGGTCTTTTAAATTATCCGCCTCGTAAAAGTATGTCATTTAATATTTCATAAAATATAGAATTATATGCTTTATACAAAATTGAGCATCGTCTGAAAATACACGACCAATAACGGTTTAATTTCGGCCACAAAATTAATAAAGAAGTTGAAATGTAATAAAAGAGGTTCCGATTTTTTTGCACTACAGCTACTGGAATATTTGTTTGTCCGTTATCTATAGCTGAACAGTTATGTAGTAAATAATTATGAACAAGTTTCACTATGGGACCAATACTGAAATCTCGAAAAAAAAAAAAAGTCGTCTGCCCCATTCATTTATGTGCGCATAACTCGACACAATGTATAGAACAGCTATTTTTTTCACGATTTTGGGGTTGGTCCTGTAGTTACAAATGCTCATAATAATGACTACAATGACCCCTTAAGAGATATTGCGTTTATTCTGGTACATTTTGTATATAATCTTTACTAAAATTAATATGTGTTCTTAGGACCAGTTTCTAAAACACTTTTATTTTCCCTACGTTTTAAAAAGATTGAGAAGATTGAATCTCAATATTTTTTATCTTTACTATAAAACAAAAACAAATATTCATGTCTATGCTTTTCAGAATAACAATGATTTAAAAACTCCTTTGTATAGATGACGTTGATTGATCATTTAAAGAGTATTTCAAAAATTAAATACAAAATAATTTTGTTTAGAGTTTTTCAATCGGTTAATGAACCAAATGATTGACGTCGTCATTCAATAATTTTGTTTGAGCACTTTAATTTTAATGTAATTAATCATTTTGAAAATTTTACGTTGCTGAGTAGTGCTTCAGACATTTTTGATTTTGTTATTAATTTATAATTTTCTTTAAAAGAGTTGCAATGCAATCTTAATTTTTTTGCGAATTTGATCTAGTAGTAGTAACATAAGAAAAGAAAACGAATAATAAAATAATTAAAATTAGAAGTACTTATGTGTATATTATCAGCAAATAAATGATTTATTTGTTTCTTCATTGTAATTGCTTGAGAGGTGTATGTAGGACCTGTTTCTGAACAGGTCCTACATTCCTCAAAAGACCACCTCCACCTGCAGTGCAAGCATTCGTCAGTTGTCGTGTGGCTCAAACTTAGAACTTTAAGGAGCTCAACGGTATTAAAAGAGTCATTACTATAAGGGTTCCGTATTTTTATTTTTTACAACGATTCATTCAACGCATCGGTCAAACACGGTATCTCAAAATTAACCAGTGAGGATGATAGAATATTCCTAGTTAATGTATTAGTCCTGTGGACCGAGGAAAGGAGGGTTTTTATATATTACTTATATTATACTTTAGGAATAAGTGTGATATTATATTAAGAGATATAATACACATTGGTGATATTAAGAAGCATTCTACCCACAAAACTAACTACAGGTAGGATTATTATAAAACCCATATTCCTACACTGTAAGGGTATTAACGGCACGTGCACACCGACTTTGATTAATGATGTGTACCTAGCCTATATCACCGGGCTTCGTTAATGAACACTCTTCTTTATACATAATGCGAGCCTGTTGCAAGCTTTATGTAATATTAATTAATTTGATGAAATTGATTATTGATTTTGTATAGTCTGTGATGGGTGGTTAGTGCTTCTGGTGTTTGTCTGCATATAAAATACTAGCTGACCCGCGCAACTTCGTCTGCTCCGCTCCTATTCTACTAACTAATTAGAAAGAGAAGTCATCAGACTTCTCTTTCTAATTGTAATCGATGAACTTTGACGTCAAAGTCCATGACGCCTATAGCGCTGCCATAGAAAACAGCGTTTTCGCGAGAAGGACAGATATATTTGTTTATAATGATTTTATCTCGTCTCACTGCAGATCACTTCGTGCTAATTCGACCTAAGTTTATACGGTGAAATGTTGACAGAATGGACAGACAGAATCGCATTGCAGTATTTTGTGTAAGAACAAGTTTAATTTTAAATAAACATTTCGAACGAGTTTATATTTGAATTGCATTTGAACGTTTAAAAAGTTTTAACCAAAAGTCAATTGAAACATTTCATTTGTTTTTCTTTTTAAGAATTTGTATAAAGAACTTTTTGCAACCTCTGAATTGCTTTTTCCATGAATTGTGATTAGTTTGTTGACTTCTTGAAAAGGTAAACTCATGGTCTGCTGTTTTATTCATTTTTATCGATTGCAGTAGGGTAGGTATGTTAAGTGTTGAACCCCTCCGACCCCGCACGCTTAAAACTGCCATATCATTAAAGACCTTGCATTATTGTAATAGAGATTAAAACCTTGTAAGCGCACCGTCCCACATGTGGGACGCCGGTACCGGACGGGTTAAGGCCACTAACGATGGGAAATCATCAAATCATCCTACCGCTCTAGACGGAGCGGAGGGAGTGTCAGACTCTTACTGACTAAAAGACATTCGCGTTCCTAGTACTGTACAGACTACAGGTTCTACGCAGCTGCCTAAATAGTGGTATATTTTTCCTGTACAGTCATCATCTGTCTAGCCTTTTCCCAACTATATTGGGGTCGGCTTCCAGTCAAGCCGGATTTAGTTGAATACCAGTATTTTACGAGGAGCGGCTGCCTACCAGACCTCCACAACCCATCTGATCCAACTGGGTAACACGGTATTGCATGGCAAGACTGGAGTCAGATTTACTGGCTTCTGACTATCCGTAACGACTGCCAAAGATCTACAAATGACAGCCGGGACCAACGGCTTAACGTGCTTTCCGAGGCACGGAGGAAACTCGGTATATTAAGATGGTCACCCATCCACAGACCAACCTTGGCAAGTGTTGCTTAACCTTAAAGATCGACCCGTGCGGCTATTATTATTTAGCCACGAGCTCCTCTTTTTTTTCCTGTACAGTACTGGCTGAAAATAAGTGCTAGTGGGAATGGGCTGTGACAGATAAACAAACAGACATGAGTGACCCGATAAAGGTTCTGGAACGTATAGAATCCTAAAAACTATTGTGACATCTCTTTATGTAGGTATCTACCCTCAAAAGGTGCTTCACAATATGGAATCGGTCTCTACTATCTAAGTTCTTTTAATACATTGAAAACACGGCGACGTTCTTTTGCCGGCCATCCCTGAAGCGGCGTACTAAGTCACCAGAATGTAAGAAGTCCAATTTGTCAGCAGGATACAACATTGCTGTACTAGTAAGTATGAAAGAGACATAAAAATAAATCTTTTTCGCACTTAGTGGTAAAGCAATCTTCTATCCCTCTCTACTCAGCTGTCAAAGCGGACTTCTTAGATTTTGGTGACTATATAATTTAATTTTTCATTTAGAATTTGAATGTATTACACAGACTCATTTAAATTATTTTCATTTCGGTAGTCTACTTTTTGTAACAAACAAAATCTGCAGAATTAAAATTATTATATCTAGCCCGAGCTGTCCCACAGCTGGGCAAATTTAAAATGCATTAATATTCTACATATCACTTCTGCTCCTACCTATCATAGATATTTTCTGCTCAACATCCTCATAAACTTACCTCCATCATCATAATGTTTTATTCAAAGAAGATTCTCGATGAAAACGTTATTGATCTCAGTTCGCTTACAAAGCGAGCTTCTGCTCAAACATCCTTCAGTGAACCGAATAATGGCATTGAAAAGGAGTAGGTCAAGATCACCCGGCCGGGCAAGCGACCCGTTTTCGGTCATGCGACCCGTTTTCGGGCACACGATCCGTTTTCGGTCATGACCAACATCGTGAAACACGCCCACTTTTTATGACGGCATTTATTATGCCCGGACAAGGAAACCTTTTTTATCATCGCTGTCCAATCGTGACAGCTTAATTTTATGTCGCAATAAAACGTTTTTGGTGTCTTCTTGTGGCTTTTTCAGTTGCCATGTTTTCTTGGATAATTATTACGATGTGATCGTTACAGACCATTTTGTGGTTGATGTTGAACCTTAAGCTATAATTACAAACAATTTTTTAAAAGAAAGCCATTATCCTCTAAAACAAAAATCTTGTATCAATTCACGCTAACCCCAAATGAACATCATTTACACTGCCATTAATATAACCAACTACTGAGACCAAACTATCAAAAATTTAACCGAACGACTCACAAAGAAGGAGACGCTAACTTGCTTCCATATGCTTGGTTCACCATACCTTCACCGCCATCTTATAACCCAAAATAAACCATTTTCAGTAACCATTAAAATTAACCGGTAGTGTGCATGACTAGTTGAAACCAATACCTGTAGCCGAAAGGCCAAATGAGCAATACCTATTCACGATTGGTACCTAACCTTAACAATTTCCCAGTAGTTTTCACGGGCAACTGAAAGCTAATACTAGTTGCCATTGACAATCCCGCAGTAAGTCACGATCGCTACGCCCAGGTGACCCGGTCATCGGTCATGATCAAATATACTGGCAAGCTAAAAAACGTGCAGCTATTGATGTACGACCAGCTAAAACCTATTACTGTAACTTAGTCACGTTTAGTATCAAACTTGACAATTTCTCAGTAGTTTTCACGGGCAGCTGAAAACCAATACCTGTTGGCATTGACAATGCCCGCGCTAGGTCACGATCGTTACGTTCAGGTGACCCAGTTATCGGTCATGATCAAATGTACTGGCAAGCTAATAAACGTGCAGCTATTGATGTACGACCAGCTGAAACCAATACCTGTACCTTGAAAACCAGCCACATTAAGCAGTAACCCAATACCTCAGTAGTTTTCACGGGCAGCTGAAAACCAATACCTGTTGGCATTGACAATGCCCGCGCTAGGTCACGATCGTTACGCCCAGGTGACCCGGTTATCGGTCATGACCAAAATACTGACAATATATATACGTGCAGATATAAATGTACTATCAATTTTGTAGTGATATGGATTGTGTATCGGTTTGAGTGAGGGCTTTTTGTAAGCGATTTTGTGATTTTTTCGCGAAGTGGATAGATATCCTATTGATAGCAACATACTAGCCTTCTATTATAGGGGACTATTATATGTATGGATTGCTAAATGTGTGGGGAAGGTTATAATTGAGCAGTTAGCTCAAGGTTCTGATTCAGAAAGCGGTACTTCTATACACGGCTCGTATTGTTAGGAGGTTCTTCTCACTGTAGCTTGTTCCCGATATCGCTGTGCAACGATTTAAGTGTATTTATTATTCATTCATTTTGTTTCTCATTTATTTTGTTCTTGTATTCAACAAAAAGTTAGCTTTGCCTTACTTTTTGGGGAATAAGAATTATTTTCACCCTAGATCACATTTATGCCACTTACTGCGTTATGACGGGTTCAAAGTGATAGGTGAAAAGAATCAGCGCATTATGATATCTAAAAACAGTCAGAAATTTAAATAAAAAATCGTGTATTTGTTTTTTGTCTTTTATAATATTTGGAACTGCGTTTATTTGAGGCCATTACGAAAGCTCAAGTTCAAGTTTCACAAATTATATGACTTCGAGAAAAATATATGTTTCTTGTGAAAATTGGTATAATTTGTTTTACTTCCGATCCTGACTGTTTATCTTGTGTATAATTGTTACAGAATGTTATCCGGAAACGCTAGATTTTGTACGTATTTTCTTGTTTAATTAAAAAAAATACTATAATAATATAATTTTTCTTCGTCCAAAGAATCAGCATTGCCATTCAACGCGGCAATGCTGCCAGTGTTCTGGGCACTTTTGCCATTGACAGCGATGTGGATAATTTTTGTGATGCCCAATGATTAATTTTGTTTGTACATAATTTCATGTTAATTAGTGTATATAGTTAGTTAAGTATTTATTATAACAGCTGAAAAAATCTATAAAAAAAATCCGAATATATTATTTTTAGCGGTTCGTTGCTGCATCTATACTAATATTATTTGTTTGTTTGGTTGAACGCGCTAATCTCAGGAACTCCTGGTTTGAATTTGGAACTACCCATTCATCGAGGAAGGCTATCCCTATATATAACTAGCTTTTGCCCGCGATTTCGTACGCGCATATCCCGTTTTTTCCCGTTCCCGTAGGAATTTTAGGGGACAAGAGAGGATTTCTCGAAATTTCTACACAAACGGCAAAAACGGGATGTGCGCGTAATAGGTAAAATAACCGACACGTGTCTTGTTAGGTCAAGGTCCGACCCGGAGACTGGTGACCCAGTTTTCGGTCATGATCAACGATTCTGCTCGGGAAGGGGATATTGCGCGTTCATGCTGGTGTAATATTATCCAGTTACTGAAGGTTATTTCTACTTTGAAATATTGTTTTTTTAAGCATTTTTTTTAAGGTACGTCCATTATAAAGTGAACTTTGCATTGGCCACGTTATTCTAGACAAACTTGTTATATAATGTAATATTTATAAAAGGAAATAAATGAATTAAACATAGTATTCGCAGTCGGTTGGCGCAGTGGTTGAGCGATCGACTGCTTCGCTGCGTGTCGCGGGTTCGATTCCCGCACGGAACAAATATTCTAATGGCCTACATATAGTTGTTCCGGGTCTGGCTGTTTGTGTATGTGAGTTTGTATGTTTGTAAACGCACCCACGACACAGGAGAACTTCCTAGTGTGGGGCAACGTTTTTTAAAACGAAAAAAGAAGGACTATTTCCACGGTAACCACCAATTTTAGTCTAGAAGTAACCCAATCACTTCACTTGAAGACCCCCAGGTTGCCGCTATCAGGAAACGCAGACTCGGGCCTGGTGTTCCACTCTTTAGCAGCGTACATACAATGAAAGTATCGCAGAGCTCGTGGCTAGATAATAACAGCCGCACGGGTCGATCTTCAAGGTTAAGCAACGCTTGTCAAGGTTGATCTGTGGATGGGTGACCATCTTAACATACCGAGTTTTCTCCGTGCCTCGGAAAGCACGTTAAGCCTTTGGCCCCGGCTGTCATTTGTAGATCTTTGGCAGTCGTTAGTCACAAAACAGTAAATCTGACTCCAGTCCTAATGTACCATGTTATCCAATTAATGGGTTGTGGAGGTCTGGTAGGCAGCAGCTCCACGTAAAACACTGGTAATTAGGGGAATCTGGTTTGACTGGAAGCCGACCCCAATGTAGGTGGGAACAGGCTAGGCAGATGATACAATGAAGATATCACATACATGACAATCAAAACACGAGGCAGCTTATTAACCAGTCAGCTGTATGTAATCCTGGCACGCTTGCCTCAAACATCCATATAAACTGCTTTACGCTTAATGTTTAAGGGTAATTTCCGACTAAAGATGTGCGAGGTAGCTAAGAGGTGCGAGGATGCGTAGTGGCGCTGTGTAACTGTGTGACAATTTCCACCAAAGCTGTGGTGTTAGGAAACGTAGCATAGCTATATGAACGATGTGTAGCCTAGTGGTGGCTGCGGAATCTGTTCGAAAGAGGTATCGTAGCCCTGGAACGCAAAGGGCACTAGGAGGAACACGGATGGGTTTTAGTCAGTAAGAGTCTGACACTCCCTCCTGCTTCACCCAGAGCGGGAGAAGTCATTTGATGATTTCCCATCCTTAAAAAAAAAGCTTAGTGGTGCACGTACCCTTAGCGGTAATCTCTCGCAAATGTTTCTCGCTTTTTACCCAATTGCCCCAGAAGGATATTTTTTTTGGGTGTGTTTGCTTGTATGTCATTTTTTTGACATACCCTGTAGCCTTAACGTCTGAATATAATTTAAATCTAATAAGGTATCATTGAATTCATACTAAGTGTCAAAGTGACATAGAATTTATGATTTTCTCTTAATTTTAACTCAAACTGCTTGAAAAATTAATTCATTACAAACAAGTCAGTCTTCAAGCGGTTTTCCAGATCAGACTTAAAAATTACTACAAAGGAACTTCGGGTTTTCTGATTTAAAAAAAAATGTTTGTACAAATACATGTTTGTGCATTAGCCGGATCCCACCAGGGGGGCAAAAAGGCCACTATAGGAGTATCATAATATTAATAACGCAACAATCTGTCAAATTTCATTTTCATCTTTATTGCTAACAGATTAGGTTCAAGGTTGATTGGGACAACTTGACAGTGACGGGTAGCGTGATGTGCTTTCTGATTCTGCTAAAGTGGCCTGTTTAGATCCGCTGAACTGTGCTTAGCGCTTAGCCAGCCTAGAAGAATGAGTTTACCCCATTGGAGGATTTTTCCCACCCGCTCCGCTTAGCTACCTCACACATCTCTTGTCAAAAAGCCCCCTTAGACCGAATTTCCCACATTCGTCCCAGAGAATATCTTGCCAAAGTCTTTTACGTGATAGAATTACTGAGGAGGGTATAATCGGAACATTGCTTACCAAACCACGTCTTTTCGATTAAGACCACGCCCGATGTCTGAGTTTGTTTTTGTTTTGGTTCGCTTGAGAATAAGAAGGAAATTTCAGGTTTATTATGAGTTGTGGTTTTGTGTTGTTTTATGATTGACAATGAGTTATATGAAGCTGTTAGATTGGTAGAATGTCGTCCTGCCCTTGTAATAGGACATATTTTATTCCTTAGGAAAATGTTCGACCTTGTATTATTATTATTATTTATTCATGAACAAGTAACATTACTCATTATTTGGCACAAAATTTCAATAAAAACACACAATCATATAATTAACTTAAACTAATGAAATTAAACTGAGGACGTCTTTAGGCGATGGTGTTATGATGAAATTAAACTTATTCATTAGTTCATTAATATATACATTACAGACTTTGTGGCGAACGAATTCGTTGGTAAAAATATTTGTCATGGAACGCTTTAAAATATAAAAAAAATAATATGTCAGATTCAATTTGTCAAGGTTCACAGTTTCGCAGTCTTATTATTAATTAAAATAATAATGAATAAGTTATCACGATATTTTCATCAATCCATAACATTCATTACCATACAAACACGCATGAATACAAAACGACCTTAGCACACCTCATAAAAAAAAAACAAAAGAAAAAACAAAATTCTAAATTCAAAACCTGTTGAAAATGGAACGCTACCAACAGGTTATGTTTGAAATGCGTCGCGTGACCGCTACATAAAAGATTATAAACTTTATTTTACAGTCGACGCCTTTTCAAGGTCACCGCCGTTGTACAACCTTCGCAGTGACATAGCTGTTATTATGGAAGCTATTTTTAGAGTTTGAATTTTTATGAGAATGGATAAATGTCATGGTTTTAGTCAGTGACGTATTTGGACACGTCATTCACCAACATCACAGCTCCAAAAAAACATCTCAAGGACTATCGGTACTAATGGGTAGCCAGACAGCTGTGTTTGCGCGTGGGGTACAGGATTTATTTATTTTTTGGTACACCAACAGCAGTACATACACAACTGCATACAATAAACAAAAATTAAAATATTAGATCTGGTATGCATGCCTATTATAGGGATACACAGCTTACACCATATTTACAACAAATTTATAATATTAGTAAGGATAATATTATAAATGCGAAAGTAACTCTGTATGTCTGTCTGTCGCGTTTTCACAGCAACACTACTGAACCGACTTAAATTAACTTTGGTACACAGAGAAAGGACATAGGCTACTTTTTTTCCGGGAGTATGTTCGAAGAAGCTAGTATTAACTAATATTATAGTCTAAAATAAAATAGTCTTAGTCAGAATCGCGGCAGTTGCCTTCATTTTTTGTTGCCATTTTAGAGTGCGAGAAAAGCATCTGAAGTTTATATATCATTGGTTTCGATAAAAATTTTGTGCACGCTGTATTATAACAGCTGCCTTTTGGCACAAAAGGGTTTAAGGTTTTCTCTGTGCTTCATTCAGGAATAAACGTTCCTTTGTGCTAACATACAACAGCTATGGCTAAAACGCCAGTCTAACTAAATCCTACGAACGTTTCAGCAATTTCTCTTAGTTCAACAATTCCTTACGGCAAGCTGGTTGCTTCGAAAACCCAGTTAGAAAACAAATCTTTTTCAAGAATAATATTTTGTGTTAATGTTTTGGGTAGGTTTTGTTTATAATTTGAATTATTTAGTTTTTCTTTGGTTAACTTATGTTATAAATGCGAATGCTAGTTTTTTTGTTACATTTATTTCAATGAATTTCGGTACAAAGATAGATGGAACCCTGGAGACGGTTATAGAATACTAGCGTTTGCACGCCACTTCATACGCGCATATCCTGTTTCTCCCGTTCCTTGAGAAGTTTAATTTAGGGAAATCCTTTCTAAGTTTTTTTTTTTTTTACTTTCTACACTTCTCAAAAAACCTGCATGCTAAATTCAGCTCTCTGCGACCAGCAGTTTCGGCTGTACGTTGTCTGTCAGTGACGCAATTAGTTAGTAACGGAAAAAATTTATATATTAAGATTTTTTCGAAAATCTGTACTGACACGAAAAAACTTGAAATTTTATAAATTAATAACTATATACAAATCTCCTAGTGACTATGTGTACATAAAAAAATATTAAAACCAGAAAAAATTACCTTCATAACTGTCAAAACTAATTTTCGTTATCCTTGCTACTGTTTGAAGTGACGTCAAAATAAATTAGCTTTACTCTCCCTAAAAACAAAAATGGCCGCGTCAATGTATATTTTAACGCATCTACAAGGTCACGCCTGCTGTCGCTGGGGTGTCATGGCGACGAAGTGTGCGATCAAGTAGAAAATGAAATTGGTAATATAGCCTTTATTACAGCGCTCTTAAGGGCTGTTCGCATATAGTTATAGGATATTGATACTTCATCTTTATAGTAATTTTCTATGTTGCTTGGAATACTTGTTGCTTGGGGTACGAGTACATCAAAGTTTGTTGCTAACTTCGGGTTGAGGCTACCTACGTACCTACGTTTGAATGTCTTCCGTGGATTGATCATAAAAGGTGCGCTTGTTAAACTAATGGTTTTACGATTGTCTAGCTTTTTCCTGGCCTCCATTACTATAATCCCACAGGAACTGAGCATAAGTTTGGGAAAAAATGGGTATGGCACTAAGCTATATATTACTGCATAGCGCTACAGCTTCTGTTTATGAAAAATAATTAGTTAATTAGAGAAATTTATAGTCCCCTTCACGAGACGCTATACATTTTGTAAGCAAAGAACTTCAACAAATAATCACAAACTCAATGAACTCAATGTAACATTATGGGTTTTATTTTAATCATCATCATATTAGCCGAAAGACGTCCACTGCTGGACATAGGCCTCCCCCAAGCATCGCTACAATAACCGGTTTTATTTTATATCGAAATAAAGCGCTGTTGTCTATTTTTTGTGGTATTGGAACGCGTCTGACTCATGCAACAAAACATTTGAAACAATTGAGTGTGTGTTTACAAAAATTATAGCTTCTCGTGCACGTGACTCGTGATCTATGTAAAATAATTTTCACAAGCATTCATAGAGATTAAAGAATACAAAATGATAACAAGGTTACATACATTTTTACATCTCTTTATTATATACTAGCGACCCGCCCCGGCTTCGCACGGGTACAAGAACCACTCTATCTATTAAAAAACCCGCATCCGTTGCGTAGTTTTAATGTGGTGTGGTGTGTTGCTTATTAACAAATCTTTTAACATGGCGTGACCTCGAAACGATGCAATAAAATCAGAAGAAAATGTTATTTTTTCCAAGTAAAAATTGATCGCATTCAATATTTCCTACAACAAAATATTCAATACACCATTCTTCCCTAAATAATAATACGTTCCTTTAGACCCCATGAAAGATCTCCTACACAAAACCTTTGATATCGTTCGACAGTGATGAATTTCTCTGGTTTTCCAAACGATCCGAGTTCGAATGGACCAATAGCGAAATAGTATTCAGTTTTGTATTGAAGATGGTTGTAAAGCAATCATGATTTGGGATGTTGTTGGGTAGTAATTAGTTTCAATACGACATTGTAGTCATCGAGGGTAGACCTGGATTTCAATCACTGCGTCTTCTGTTACGCGGTTGATACTCCAAAACCTTATCGGTACTCTCGCTCATCGCACTTACAAGTGGAGATTCACGGCCTATTTGCTGAGACAGTGAAATAAAAGGAAAGATGACTAAAAATATAAAAATTAATTAGTCAGTCGGATGGATTTCCAAAAAATATTGCAAACTTATGTATTTTTTATTGACGTAAACAAAAAAATTAAGACGGTACAGTGCGCTGAGAACTCGTGAGACGTCACGTTTTAGTACACTTTTTAACGAATAGTGACGTCACATGCCCCCGATATTTGATGCGTTTTATCTCCGTAATTTTTTATTGATTTGATAAAGCAAAAAATATTTGTCCAATATTTTTGGTAATCTAACTGACAGACTAAGTAGTCCTACATCGTGCAATCAAAGAACTCTGCATTATTTGAACATAAATAACAACCCGACAACAACCATCAGGCAGTTACCACCAGACAAACACACCAACCGTCCGGTCGGAGGATCCTTCCTTTTCATTGGAGGTTTCTGGGACTTTGTACCTCATGACCTTACTCTTACCTTCCCTGTAAAACCTGAAAGAGGTTGCAACGCAATTCAAATCATGTCCGATTAATTTTGTTATTTATTTGCAATCTTTTCCTATAATCTCATAATTTATCGCTCGTATTTGGTTCAAACATTGTATCTTCCGGGAATACCGCCTTTGTTGTATTTAACAGATCATTAGCCTTGACTAATCTTCCGCTATGGTTCCATTAGCCGCATGTTTTTCTGGGAAGATTCTTTTTACGTGGCGTATCGTTTAAAGTAAGATATTTTAAACATAGTATCTATACTTTAACTAGTTGACCCGCGCAACTTCGTCTGCGTCGCAATTTTCATTACTGATCCGCTCCTGTTGGTTTTAGCGTAATGATATATAGCCTATAGCCTTCCTCCATAAATGGGCTATCTAACACTGAAATAATTTTTCAAATCGGACCAGTAGTTCCTGAGAGGAAGGCTATATATCATGAAACTGAGAAGCTTGAGGCGGTTTAGAAACTCTGACACTAGGGTGTGTGGGGTCGTTAAACCTTACTGCCCACAAGATAAGAAGAAGAATACTACCAAATTCCAAACTCTGGGCTATCACAGACAAATTCCTAATGGAAAACCCAATGAGTCCCTAATCGCTGCCGCATCTAGCTTTAACTTGCTCTGTGTCTCAAAATCTAGTTGCCTTGCCAGTTCCCCCGGAGACATCGTAGGTCAATGCCCTATATGTAGAAACTCTACACTCCTTCTCAATACGAGAACACTATGACTTACGCTGCGTAAAATAAAAAAAATAATACCAACATATTTTTTTTACACCCTAAATAATCTAAACGCGAAGGAATCAATCTAATCGAGGGTTACGACCTTTAAACCTTTGAGCTGATGGAAATGAGTACACAATAATGCATAAACGTAATAAAATGTACATAAAATGTTTATGTACATTTTGCTATGAAGATCAGACAATAGGCCTTGCCGGCTGATTAGAATCGTGGTCGTAAAATTCGGTTTTGGGTTATCTAGGAGCACCTTTGTGATACCTTTAAGGGGATTAGGTGGTAAAGAATCATCAATATAATATATATTTTTTTTTAATTGATGAGTGACTGAGTGACTGAGTGACTGACAGATAACGCACAGCCGTACTACTTGTCGTAGAAACTGAAAATTGGCATGTAAGTTCCTTGGGGAGTGTAGGAGAGCACTAAGAGAGAATTTCCCGAAATTTCTTCGGGAACGGGAAAAAACGGGAAATACGCATACAAAAACTCGGCAAAAGCTACTGTCTATTGACGTTAGGGTTTTTTGTTATTATCCAGGCTATATTGTCCCACTGCTGGGTCTCCCCCGACTCTTTTCAGATATTTTTTCCGAGCTGCCAAAAACTAACCCTTACGACGATAGGAAATACGAGTATACATCAAACACTATTTTGTACGTCAGTGGCCGCATTTGATTTCTTTTTCTAATTATTAACCTTCAAGCTTAATTACTTCGTCGCTGATGAATATATCGAGGCGGTTTCATAGAATTTGGCCTTTTTATAATGCGGCCGGCCATTTCATGAAATATCGGGCCACTTCATGAAATGGCTCCTTCAATCCTAACTTCAACGATAGACTCCTGTTACCATCTGCAGGGTTCAAAGGAACCTCACATGAATTTTTCTGGTGAAGGTTAAGCAAAAAAAAAATACTCGAACGTGGCAGCAATATGCCAAAGTATATTTATGTCCCAAAAATATGAAACAGTTATCCTTGAGAAATATCAATTTCCACATGGACGAAGAAACCGACCAAAATCTTCAACAAAATATATGAAAAGATACAAAACATCCGCTCGAAAGAAATGTTCCTTTCACAAAGATTAGTATCTTTCCATATCTTTTCGTGTGCGTGAAAGCGAGTATTATTTTTCGTATAAAAATGTACTGAGAGCATTAAAATGTTCGTGAAGAGTTCCTTAATTTTGCTTTTAATGTGGATGTACGATATGAAAGTACTTGCTTTCAAAGTTAATGGAACAAGGCGGTTTGTCATAATTATGGTAATTTGTGAATTTTTGTTTAGCCTTCTTTTCGTTATGAGTCTGGTTTCCCGTTTTAATACGCAAGAAAAAGAGCGGGTCCGGTTCTATATTTTTGTAATAAATCATCAGTGAATCTGAACTAGAATAAATAAAATATTTTTGTTAGTGTCAGGTAATAAAATACATAACTTTTTATTTACATATTTCGGCCGCCGTTTCAAAATCTTTCACCAGAAGAAAGCCGAGGCCATGTATATTATGTTCCACAAGTTAGAAATTTGTCCTAAGTGTTATTACAGGATAATGATATCTAGGTTAATATATGGTATATTGACATCCCTGTCAAATCACGACAGAAGTTTAATTATAGAAAAACGTATAACCTAGAAACCTTAGAAAATTCCCAGAAAAATAGAACGAATGTTTCTAAAATTTGTAAATACCAACACAAAATTAATAAAAACCTAACAATAATAACGAAGTAAGGACATTAAAAATACGTCACAATTCTCAAAATTAATGTAGCAATAAACAGCAATACTAATTCCCAAATAACCTTCGAATTACAACCAACATAAAAGCCACCACAAAGTCCGGAATTCTACTAAAAGCGTCAATTTGAATACCAATTAAAATATCCCATTAGTTTCACTCTGGTAGGGTTGCCAAGTAAAGAAGCTGTAAAGTCGAATAGACCAGTCAGTTTACCCAGACTTTTGAGTGAAATTGGGTACCTAGGTACAGGTAACCAATGGGGTATTTTACAAAAAAAATCAAATTAGTCCGTCTGATAGATTTTCAAAAAAATATTGGACACGTTTTTTTATTTTTTCACGTAAAACAAAAAATAATACAGAGTGACGTCATCTGGCTCGGTAAAAATGTACCAAATTTACCAAGCCAGATGACGTCACGCGTGTCTTCAACTCGCTGTATCCTCTTTATTTTTTGTTTACGTGAAAAAAGAAAAAATACGTGTCCAATATATTTTGAAAATCTATCAGACGGACTAATTAATTTGTTTTAGTAAAATACCCCATTTTGACATATTTTGACTTGAGATGGCTTTGCTCTTGACTGAGGAGCTCGTGGCTAAATAATAACAGCCGCACGGGTCGATCTTGAAGGTTAAGCAACGCTTGCCAAGGTTGGTCTGTGGATAGGTGAGTTTCCTCCGTGCCTCGGAATGCACGTTAAGCCGTTGGTCCCGGCTGTCATTTGTAGATCTTTGACAGTCGTTACGGATTGTCAGAAGCCAGTAAATCTGACTTCAGTCTTGCCAAGATGTACCGTGTTACCCAGTTAATGTGTTGTGGAGGTCTGGTAGGCAGCCGCTCCACGTAAAACACTGGTATTCAGCTGAATCCGGTTTGACTGGAAGCCGACCCTAATATAGTTGGGGAAAGGCTAGGCAGATGATGGATTTGCTCTTGACTAGCTGCTCTAGCCTAGGTGAAAGAGACAAAGTCGACGAAGGAGTGAGTTTAAGGGTTCCATTTCTTATTATGGATGTTCGGAACCCTAAACATTCTGATTCAGAAGCTAGTTCACTTTATTTAGATGCCTGTCAACCCCATTAAATGACTAATGAATAAACGGTACAAGCCTGAAGGGTTTTCACAATGCCTTGGGACCAATCAAGCGATCCCTACTTAATCGGCTTTTGATAACTTGATCGGTGTTAGTTAAACCCGTTAAAGGGAACTACTGTTGAAACTTGTGTTGGAATATTTCGATCCTTTTAAATTGTTGTGATTCATTTGTCAAGTATCAATGTGAAACAATAACATGTAGAAAATATGCTCGTGTTATTATTAAAATAGTACGACTCAATTGTGTAGTTTCCGTAATTATTAAAATTAAACATCAAGTAAATAAATTCAGGTTCGCATTTCTAATCTCACAACTATGAAATAGATTATCCTCTACACAATGAATGTTCTAAGAAATGATACATGCTACGACTCGTAGCGTAAATGCTACGAGGGCGTAATTTAATTGCTACGGGCTACGAGAGCGTAGCAGCCGACTGCTACGCCAGTACCATTGTAGGTGTTGGCTACGTCAGATATCGGAACACATGCTAAAATATGTTCTTTTTAAAAACATATAAAATAATTTACTGTAGAGAGCGTGAAGGAGTAATAAGCATCTATCAGTCACAAATTTTTGCATTTACAATAATAGTAGGATTCATCTTAAGTTCATAGACCTTTTACTCCACAATTTACACAAATATTCTTCAATCAGCTTATCTAAAGAGATATCCCAATACACAACGAATACCTATTAATCTGTCAAACTCTTAGCTTTTGTATACCCGAAATTGATGAAGGGATAAACAAATTAATGAGCACTCTAATAGGGTTCAAAATCCTTTAAACACTAACATTATGGGCCAACATTAATCTTTTTCAAACCGACCCTAATTGTTGGTCCTTTGTTATTTAATTATACTAAATGGTTCGTTGTTAGGACGCTTAATAACCTTGAATTAGTGAATAGGAAGCCAGAGTATAGTTCAGGAAAGTTTGCGATTTAGTTTATTTTCTATTATGTACAATATTATACATATTATGTACGTGTATTTTACCTGTTTTAGTAAGTAGATTTAAGTAAGCCGTTGGTCCCGGCTGCCATTTGTAGATCTTTGGCAGTCATTACGGATAGTCAGAAGCCAGTAAATCTGACTACAGTATTGCCATGAAGTGCCGTGTTACCCAGTTATTGGGTTGTAGAGGTCTTATAGGCAGCTGTTCCACGTAAAATACTGGTATTAGCTGAGTCCGGTCCACCTATATTTGGAAGCCGACCCCAATATAGGTGGGAATAGGCTAGGCAAAATATGCCTATTGTATTTTTTTATTAATCAAATTGCCTGTCATCTTATTTCTCCTCAACTAGACTGACTAAAGTGCATGCTAGGTTTATTACACATTAGTCCTAATTATTCGTCCTATCCAAAATATTCCTGTGAATTTACGCAAAAAATGGGTCGAATATGGTACAAATCACAATAGGCTAGTTTCCACCATCAATAAATTGCAAATCTATTCAGTACGTCAGTTAGAGTATCGAAAAATAATAGACAAGTATTTTTTGTTTTTTGGAAATGAATGAATATTGACAAAAATAAAATGAGGGGAGAGGGCTCCTGAGCTTTGATGCATTTTATCTTTGGGCTGGTGACGTCACGTCGCTAGTATAAATTTAACTATCGTAGTGACATCACACGAGATCTTCGTCTTTCTTTGTTTACGTGAAAAAAGAAAAAATCTATATTTTTGGAAAACGGACGGACTTATTCGTTTTTTTTTTTTCAGTAAAATATCCTATTCTATATTCGTTCCCTACCAACAGTATCGGTTTGCAAATTTTTTGAGCCATGACATTTAAGACTTATTTCTAGCTGAAAAGACAATAAGCTTAATTGTCTCAATAAAATGTCTCTAAAAAAGTAAAAAATTAACACCACAAACTAAATCCTTGACATACAAAACTTAAAAGCATTTTATAATAATTTCAGTGTGAATGTAACAGTAAAACTGTGAGCATGAAAATATAATGTTTATTCCCAGCAGTGACCGTTAAATGGGCCGTGAATCATAACGTTTTAGTCTGTTTTGTGTAAACATAGTGAATTGTAATGTCAAGGGCAGTTTTGCATGAAGTAATTATTTCTGTTGGCTATATGGATTGTGAAATTTGGATAGTTTTCGTATTTTGTTCGAATTGTAGCTTGTTCATTCTTATTTTAATACTAGTTGACCCGCGCAACTTCGTCTGCGTCACAATTTTCATTACTGCTCCGCTCCTATTGGTATTAGCGTGATGATATATAGCCTATAGCCTTCCTCGATAAATGGGCTAACTAACACTGAAATATTTTTTCAAATCTGACCAGTAGTTCCTGAGAATAGCGCGTTCAAGTAAACAAACAAACTCTTCAGCTTTATATATTGGTATAGAAGTATGGATAAGTTATCCGTTCTATCCATCTTTATATAAAAAAGCATCCCAGGCTGACGCTATTTGTAACAATTTCCATTGACTTACAGAGTGTCGAAAGTAATGGACGTTAATCCAGAATAAAAAGTATTTTTATTCAAGGCCAAAGTTATCTTTCATAATTTCATGCAAATCCGTTCAGCTAATGTATGTGTGATAGAATAACACATCCCAACATCGAAACAAACAGTATTTTATGTAGGCTGAATGCACAAAAATAAAACAGATTTTTAAACTTTATCGTACCGAGTGAGAGCGAATCCCGTTAATAATATTTGACAGATCCTCTTCTGACTTTTTTAAAGCTTTTTCCATGTGCTCTTATTAGCAATATTCATGTACGGCACGTCCTTTGTCGACACGTAAATGATAACTAGTGTTATAACACACGTTCTAAACGCAATAACGCGTCTGCTGTTATATCGTATGATGGATACGCAATAAGGAACGGCGTTCCGTATGCATCGTAATACGCGGTGCGGCACGGCGTCCCTTTGCAAGTATGCATCATAAAAAGCAGGAATTTAATATTAGTCTTGAGTTTCAGAAAATATTTTATTGCGCCTTTTCAAGCCGTTGCCGTTGCAGCGAAGTGAATTAAAAACGTGGGAAATTGAGAAATGTCTTCCTATGAAGATATTTTTCAATTTATGTACAGATATATCTAGTTTCTTTGCTAGTGCAACGAAGCAGTCAAAATTGAAAGAAAGAAAGATAAATATATATTGTTATTCGCACATATAAACAAATAACAAAATGTTATAAGGACATAATTTATTTTTAGCTCTCAAGGCACATTGGACCATCGCCTCACAAGCTTTAGAAAACGGGGTTCAGATCCGGCCAAAAAACAATATGAATTTTTAGTTTATTAGTATTTTCTCATTTTTTACAAACATTACTGCAATTATAAGCTGGAATTATATTTTATGCGTCATTTTGCAACATTTACTTTCATAAATTTGGGAAAATTAACGCTATTAAAATTAATAATATTAAAATTAATAATTTTAAAACTTATCAATCTAATTACAACTTTTCACACCAGTAAAAGGTATAATAAAAAGTGCAAAAGGAACAAAATACCTTTTTCAAAAGCAGACTTATTTATTTACCCCAGTACTTCACATTTCACCTTTTCTCATCCTTTGTAAAAATCAGAACATGGAAATGGAAAAAATACGAATTTGCTCCTAAATGTGACTACTTTTGTTTTTATTTGCTTGATCCCATCTTTTAAGGGTGCTCTCTCGAAAAGGCTTAAAAATAGCGTGCAGATGAAACAGTTTTTCGTCGGCATTTACTGAGAAATTACATCTACAAAAAATAGGTAGTAATCTACATGATATATTGCACAAAACTTGGTTTAGCCAGAATGTATGTATTGGTATCACATAATAGGAAAAAAAAACACCAAATCACCTCCAAATCGTTGAGATGAAACCATTTTAATCCTTCATTTTTTGACAAAAGACTAAAAAGAAATGACTACTGCTGTGCAATACAAACGAAAATAACTTGGTTTTGTTACTTTTTTTAAATATTTGTTTTACTATAAAAAATTTAAAACATGGGTAGCGGAGTGGCGCGCCGAGGTGTAGTTAGCTCCGTTTGTATGCACAAGGTCATTGGCAAATATACAAGCCTTAATGTCTTCAGAATCAAAAATCGTTTATTTGCACAGAATGTAGGTAAACAATTTGATGGAAAAACAAAAACATGTTGATCCTGTACATTCACAAGGCTTGGGTAACAAACGGGGTCTGAAGTGGTCAAAATCTTAATATTTTAACCGTGATTTTGCTTTTATGGCGTATGCCACAATAACTGTTTATTTATCAGGAGTAAAATTTTATAGTTATTGTGGCATACTCATACATTATTTATTATTTATGCACCCATAGGCATTTATTTCTAGTGTATTGATTTATTCAGCTTTAAGCAGGTTGTTAAGCGATCGCCGTTTTGAACGCATGTGACCTAATTTTTTTTAAACTTTTATTCGTTTTCATTGTTATTTTTTTTTGTTCATGTAGTTCGAAAGAATGATTATTTCTGAAATATTCATTCTTTCGAACTACATGAACTTAGAGGGCTATATTGATGATTAAAATGGTTATAATTCTTTAGATAAATACGCGTTACGGTCGCGGATCGCATTTGGTTCACATATAGCTTCACACTGACCGGCAAATTGCAAAAAAACATAAAAATATTTGAATTTCGCGGGCTACCCTGGAGCATCCACCTTAACCTCTTTTTCTTCAAAAAAGGATCATAACACACGAGACGATAGTATTGCTTTTTATCTGTGAATTTCGTCGTTTAATCAGAACAGAGTATTATCAGAGATAATTACCTACAAACAAGTCGTGTTGCAAAAGCGGCCCACTAACCACCTCTAGGCGCAATTATTTTTTTCAAATAATTCATTAAGGTAATAGGTACAATAAAAATATGAAACACCCGGTTAATAATATTTTAAAAGTGATGACTAATATTTGATAGTAATGGCTATCATACATTAATTTATTCAACTCTTAACCAATTTCAATCACCTCACTACATTTACCTAACTCACTAGATAATGGTATACAATGGTAGTTGATTGGCCACTTACTGGTCAATGTTTGTGATAGATTAATAATTACTTAATGGATATCGTGTTACTACCAATAGACAATAATAATATGATCTTAATCTATGTCCATTATTGTCTATCGTGTGTCACTTATGCCTTGTTTATGATACAGGTAAATGTAAGTGGTAGTGTTAATTTGATTGCTTTATATATTTTTTAGGGTTCCGAACGAAAAACGGAACCCTTATAGGATCACTCGGGTGTCTGTCTGTCTGTCCGTCTATCACAGCCAGTTTTTTCCGGATCCACTGGACCGATTCTGTTGAAATCAGGTACACATATGGACTTCTGTGACCCAAACACGGATGGACGCATTATGTAAATTATTATATTTTTAGTATGGGGGTCACTTTTGGGGGCAAACTAGAAAATTTAAAAAAAGAGTTATACAATATTGTGTGATAAATCAAACGAACGGGGTTACTGTGAGGATTTTAATTATATTTTTTGATATTTAAAAAAAAAAAAAAAAATCAGACAAAAAATTACCATTCCCACCCTTATCTCCGAAACTGCTAAGCCGAAAAATTAAAAAAAAAAATGGAGATAATAAATCTTTACCTACTGATAACAGGAGAACCTATAAAAAGTCTATAGTGTTAAAATAACATGTTAAAAAAATGAAATTTGTTCGGAACCCTTTGCACGCGAGTCCGACTCGCACTTGGCCACTTTTTTATTGATAGGCTCGCGGTGACCACTATCTCACTTGATGGAAAGTGATGATGTGGTCGAAGATGGAGCACGCTTGCCTAGAAGTAACCTGTTCACAGTATTCACTCTTGACTTAATGACTCCCAGGTTGTAGCTATCAGGAAACACAGACTCCGGCAGGGAATTCTACTCCTTAGCTGTACGCTATGAATGTGTTCCCAAAAAGTTTTGTGCGTGTATGTGGGGAGATGTCCACCACGTACCGGTTGCGCATCGCCGTTCGTCTTGAGGTCCGGTGATGGAACGGGCTTGGCATAATTAAATTATGCACTTCTGTCGCACATTCCCCAAAATGCAACTTGGCGCCTGAACACGGACCGCACCGTCCAAGCCGGCCTATAAAGGGATGGCAGGTAGATAACAAGATTGTCCCATTGGCGAAATTAATACCTCGGATCACTTAGAGGTGCTTTCACCCAGAAGTGGAACAATATCGTCAATGTAATATGGAAAAGCCTTCACAAAACTTTATAAACATTTGCTGGCATTATTTTGTAACCATAAATCACTGTGAAATATTTTAAATGAATACAAACTTCTACACTATTACAAAATCCCATATCATACTTAACTTTGTTCCCGCGATCCAATTAAGACTCGAACACAAACTAGCGCACCCTAAAGTTACTAAATCCATTTTTCATCATAAATAGAACAAAGTATAAAGCAACATTTATTTGAAAGGCTTCAAAAGCCGCTAAACAACAACACATTCTAGAATCATTTAACTTGGAAACATTCTTTATAATAAACAAGTATTTAGACACAATAGTTGATTCGTATTTTGGTTTTAGGGTAGTTATAGAGGTCATTAGGCCAACTACATTTTTTGTCGGTCTTTTAAGATGGTTATAGAGTTCATTGAGCTCGTGGTTAAGGTGCTCGTTGCTAGATAATAATAGCCGCACGGGTCGATCTTCAAGGTTAAGCAACCCTTGCCAATGTTGGTCTGTGGATGGGTCACCATCTTAACATACCGAGTTTCCTCCGAGCCTCGGAAAGCACGTTAAGCCTTTGGTCCCGGCTGTCATTTGTAGATCTTTGGCAGTCGTTACGGATAGTCAGAAGCCAGTAAATCTGACACCAGTCTTGCCATGAGTACCGTGTTACCCAGTTAATGGGTTGTGGAGGTCTGGTAGGCAACCGCTCCTTGTAAAATACGAGTATTCAGCTGAATCCGGTTTGACTGGAAGCCGACCCCAATATAGTTGGGAAAAGGCTAGGCAGATGGTGATGATGATGATGATGATGATGATAGAGTTCATTGAGCCAAGTACATTTTTGTCAGTCTTCTATTAAAAAATGGAAATTAAGAAAAATGCTGTCCTGAATCGACGTTTACTGAGAGCCTTAACATTTTGTACTGCTTAATAAAAACTGGCCTACTGCAAGTAAATGAAAACAAACGAAAAGAAAATATACGATTTTTGTATGGTAGGTACCAGCTATAGATAAACACACTCTCTAATTGTCTTCCTATTACGCTTGATGAGGTACAGTCCGATGGCAGGACGCGTTGAAGAAGAAGCGTTGGCTTAGTAATAGGGATCCGTTGGTAACCCTCCAGAATCGAAACCCTAAAAACTATATAGAGCTAGTTGAAATCGGACAATGACTACATCGTTCCTTAACCAGTTGTACCCATTATTACCTATCGTGTTACTCAATTATTGGGGAGGTCTGATAGATATACTCATGTAACCCCACCGCCCGGGCGTCGGGAGTCGCAGAGCGATTCCCGGCCACCGCAGGCAGCCACGGTGGCGAGCGTCGGGCTGGTACACTGTCCGATAAGATCCAGGCCCAGGTCGACTTCGCGTTGTGTTCCACGCGCGCCTCAAAGAAATTTCAGCATAGTTGACGGGGCCCTCTACAACCAGTGCCTGCTAGGGTTGTGGAATTTGTTCGAAAGAGTCACCGCGGCCCTGGAACGCTAAGGGCGTTGGGAGGAACACGGATGGGTTTTAGTCAGTAACAGTCAGATACTCCCTTTTGCTCCGCCCAGAGCGGGAGGAGTTATTTGATGGATTCCCATCCTAAAAAAAAACCCTCCGTTGTTTATTGTTAGGCTGATTGATTGATATATTAGTTTTTCATGTATGTTTTTCTACGTGTTTTATACATAATATACATAGGTACGGGGATAAGACATATACTTTTAGGGGTATGCGGAACAGAGAGTATAGTCCCACACACCTCAATTGAAAAGGAGGATCCTCCAACCAGGCGGCTGTAGTGCCTGGCGGGCTACTGCCCGATAGTTAATATTCGGGCTGATGTATATGCGAAACTCTGCTTGCGCGATGCAGGATTTCGACGAAGTAGTTCGCTACTAGTTGGATAGATGGCCACGCGGTTCTTTTTGTTGCGAAGTAGATTTGCTCCGTTGGTTTTCTTGTGGCGGTATTGATGCCGCTACATACTCATCCCTAGTACATAATACATTTTATGTTTATTTATATGTTGGGGTAGTAAGTGTCGGAGTTTTATGAGCCTGTGATGGAGTTCAAGGTTGGCAATACAGAGTGTGTTAGGCCAATGTTTGAGAGATGTTTGGGTGTGACGATGTTGGTCGTAATGGCTGATGATATTTCACTTAGAAACTAAGTTTTCCCGCGGATTCATTCCCTTTGAATATCGTATAGGAACCATGCATTATTCCGGCTGTTGTAGCTTTTTGAAAATGAAAGAATTTTCTTAATAGAAGTAAAAAAATCTTTCAGAAATTACTTTCAACTCTTCAACCAACATAACAAAAAGTTTTACTTTTTTATTGTCTCTAGTTTCGATAATCATCTACCTAGCCTTTTCCCAACTATATTGGGGTCGGCTTTCAATTAAACTGGATTCTGTTGAATACCAGTGTGTTAAGTGGAGCGGCTGCTTACCAGACCTCCACAACCCATTAACTGGGTAACACGGTACTTCTTGGCAAGAATGGAGTCGGATTTACTGGCTTCTGACAGTCCGTAACGACTTCCAATGATCTAATAATGACAGCCGGGACCAACGGCTTACAGGCTTTCGTAACCTTGAAAATCGACCCGTTGGGGCTGTCATTCTTTAGCTCCTCATTGTCTCTACTTTAGACAAGAAAGATAAAAAAGACCTAAAATTAAAATCTCAACTTGTTTAAAACGTGTTTATCTTTGCATTATTCTCGTACCTGTTGCTTGCTAGTAGACGTCCATAAAAACCTGTTGATATGAACGAAATAAATGTACGAGTTCCCTTTAAATGTCTTGATTATACTACAGGGAGAAAGATTTCATGAGTAGTTAAGTTTTACTTTAACTCCGGGTTCCGTTGGTTACGGAACCCTAAAAGGCGTTAAAATTCAAGTCGCAATTCCAAAATATTATTTTTTTTATCGAAATTTGCGCTATCTCAAAGACAATTTAATCATCTACATTTTTATATACGGTTATTTTTTTTTAAAGTAATATAATTATAAGGAAAGTACAAAAAAACTGCTGAATTTAGGACCGCGCGGGTGTGAAACGAGTAAGTGTTTTGTTCCTCCACGGCCACTGGCGCTTGTCGTCGCCTTAAAATACGAGAATTGCTCCTCCACAGGTCATCGGACAATGAATCAGAGTTACATTATAAATTGATGTTTTATTCAAATCAATATTTACATTATTTATAAAGCTCTCTAGTAAACAAACAATAAATAAATAACAAGTTTAAATTGCGATCTGTTTTCCAATTCTGTTACATTATAAATTTATGGATGCGACATAAAGTTATGAGAGAATGCTACGGTTGTTATAGTGAATAAAACTGTTAGAAAAAAAAAATCAACACGTGATGGATTGGATAGTTGATGGTTGATCGAAATTGGCCTCCTACAAGATGGAGCAATGAATCGATCTCTAAAGTCTGGTTATTTTGCCATCCCTTAAAATAGAGAAAAAGGATGGATGAAAGAAGAACTTTTACCAAAATTAAAATGTTTATTTTGATGCATATAAGAAGAACTTTTAGCGAAATTAAAATGTTTGTTTTCAGTCAACCATACTGTAAAAGTACAAGCAATATCTAGACACGCGGTAGTGTGTCCAGCCAAGTTCAAAGTAAAAGGAACTGGCTAAGCAGCAGCTGTGTGTAATATTACGCGAAAAATTTCAAGCTACTTTTGACCAAGCCTTAATTCATGATCAGAATGGCTGCCTTGGAATAATCGCGCAAGTAAAGAGTCACAAGAAAACCTCATAAATAAAAAAAAACCAGCTCATAAGCTATCGCCACTTCTTTTAACTTTAGAAAAAAAAAACATTATGGTATTTTATTTTCATTATATCAATAACCAGCTGACCCACGCAACTTCGTCAGCGTCACATTTTTCACTAATGCTCCATTCCTATTCGTCGTAGCGTGATGTTATATAACCTATAGGTAGCCTTCCTCGATAAATGGACTACCGAACACTAAAATATTTTTTAAATTCGAACTAGTAATTACTAGTCTCCTGAGATTAGCTCGTTCAACCAAACAAACTCTTCAGCTTTATAAAAACCGCTCAGCGTTGCGTCGATTTCCCGAGCACGTGTCGACGCCACGTAATGGCGCCGTCATTTTTGACGTTATTTTCATATTTTAATTATTTCTATCTAGCTAAAACTTGCACAGAGTCGGGAGAAGGTATTTTTTCCCGTGTCTATGGCTCTAGCCCCAGAAATTTTCGTTGTCCCTGCCATCAGTTTTGACGTAATTAGTTTTTTTTTTGCTATCTCGCTCTAACTTGCACAGAGTCTAGGAGAGAAAGAGAGTAAAGATTTATTATGCATTTCTAGCCTTGATATGTCGTCATGCGAACTTTGCACATAACATATAACTGTACGAGAACTTGGCTAAAAACTTTCCTTGTTTCAGTAAAAACAAACCATTAAGAAAAGTCTATTTCTCTATATACTTGTCTTTGTTACATAACTGTTTATCTTCAAGGAGTTGCTGAACAAACTTTGTTCACTTAAGTGTTTTTCAGAGTTTTAAGGGATTGGTTTGGCATCCATTACGGGACTTTGTACTACGCTTGTGTTTGTAAACACTCTTTTAAACATCATTTGGTTAGTAACACTGTATTGGTTGTCTAGAACAACATCTTTGTTTGAAGAATACTTTGGTCTCGGTCGGGGAAAAGTTATAAACCGGTCAAGTGCGAGTCGGACTCTCACACTTACCGTACCATAAGTCGAAAAAATAACAGGTTTCTTACAAGAGAGCCCCCTTTAAATTTTAATTTAATTGTATTTTTATCATTTTTTGTTATAGTGGCAATAGAAATATTATTATACACTCTGTGAAAATTTCAACTGTCTACCTATTACGGTTCTTGAGATTCAGCCCGCTGACAGACAGTCGGACGAACGGACTGTCAGCGGTGGCTTAGTAATAGGGTTCCGTTGTTTACCCATTTTTTATTTTATTTTTATGAATGATGGGTTTGCTCTTGACTCCAGTCTATGTCAGAGATGACAGAGACAAAGTCTACGATGGAGCGAGCTTACCCAAAAGGAGCCTGTTCACTCTAACTTTGAAGAGGTTAGGGTTGTAAGCTTTAGGAAACACAGACGCAGGCAGAGAGTTCCACTCCTTCGCTGGTTATGTAATCCTAAAAATTAGTGTCAGGCAACTACTAGTTGTCTCGCATTTTGCTGAACTGAACCTACTTTGGTCAGATTTGAGGCATACAATGTCTTATTTTTTATAGTAAACGGTGACGATTTGAGGCGTAGAGTTGTCAGGTTGTTATAAAAATCCATGGTACGAGAAAAACACAATAATAAATCTTTCAAATGGAAGCAGTTGATTGATGCCAGTCCCATTGTTTCGATCGAAAAACATTTATTTGATCGTGTCATTATCATCAATCGTCCTATACCTTCTTGGCTGCTATTCCCATCAAATTCTATTGATCACCGAGTTACCGTACAGTCAATCTTTAACAGCAGGCGATTATGTACCACGTGCTGTGAAAGAATTAGTATCAAATTGAATTGACATGCAATTAAACTGCTATCTGTATCGTTATGCCTGTTATAAAAGATACGATTTGTTGGTTTAACTTGGCTTGCATAGCTCTAAATTTTTCACAATTCGTCGTCAACTTAGCTGTATAAATCATCTGCCTAGCCTTTTCCCAACTATATTGTGGCCGGCTTCCAGTCAAGCCGGATTTAGCTGAATACAAGTACTTTATTTGAAGCGGCTGCCTACCAGACTTCCACAACCCATTAATTGGGTAACACGGTACTTCATAGTAAGACTCGGGTCAGATTAACTGGCTTCTGACTATCCGTAACCAACGGCTTAACGTGCTTTCCGAGGCACGGAGGAAACTCGGTATGATAAGATGGTCACCCATCCACAGACCAACCTTGGCAAGCTACTTAGCTGTATAAATATGAAACCTTATCTAAGCTATGCAAGCTAAGATATTTTTTTTTAAATAAATTTATATCGTCAACTTCATCTAGTCAACGTCGGCTGAATCGAATGAATGAAGTCGTTGAAAATTAGCACAGTGACTCTGTCTCGCGCTCGAGTCCCAGCATTGTGCTGAGCACGTTTCTTGCGTATTTGGTGCATATTTTTCCAACCTGTATAAGTCACATTTTTTTTTATTTTTATTTTTTTTACTTTTGGTAGGCACGCGTTTGACCACTATCTCAATTTATTTCTTTTTGTTAGTTTTGACATCATCATATCAACCAATTGCCGTCCACTGGTGAACATGAGCCTCCCCCAAAGAGTGCCAACCATCCCGGTCTTGAGCAGTCTGATTCCATCCGCTGCCAGCCACCTTCTTTAAATCATCGCTCCATCGTGCCGCAGGGCGTCCTGCACTACGTTTGCCCATACGCGGTCTCCAGTCTTACACATGTCTGCTCCATCGACCGTCTGTCCGTGTACAGAATAGCGTTGAAAATGCCAAAAATAATAATTTGTTTTTTTTTTATCGGAAAAAAACAAATAGTGTATTTTTCCGTTTTTTTCGCATGTTTCATAGAAAAATTAAGAGTAGCAATCCTTCGGAAAGAAACAGGTTTTTTTCGAATGTTTTCGATTTGTTTGAAAACTTGAAAAAAAAAAACAAGTTTTATTGGGATGTATAAATATTATATGTTTTATTTTAAGTTTGTATGGGCAATGTACACATGATACATGATCCACCATATGTTTAGAATTTGGAAATGCATATTCCTTTGTAAAAAAACACATTTTGCATAGATATTTCTTGCCCTTTAATCATTAATAATGATCCCAAACACAACTTTTATTGCGAGGCATTATGACGTAAACAATATCACACAACGCACAATTATACTATTTAGATTTAATATTTAAGATAACAAACTGCAACGGAACTAGCATGTTAATGGATGAAACTATTTCTGCAAGTGACAGCTATAATAAATAGAGATAGATAGACAACAATGAAGGTGCCGTTTCAACAATGAAGGCGCGCGCACCTTGCTCGCTGATATTATTTATTCTACCCTCCATTTTATTAGGACGTAATACGTATTATTACGGAATAAGTTAAAACATAGAATATCCTAAGTTAAATATACTAAGTACCTACGTATTTGGAAAAAAATCCCGTTTTTTTTCATATTTTTCGCACTTTCGAAATTGAAAAAAAAAAAACAACGGCATTGGGAAGAAACAGGAATTTTTCCTGCTTTTTTCAACGCTAGTACAAAGATGGTCTACACATTAACACTTCCACTTTCGACATACTCGGCGCAAAGAAACACTATATTTCTTATTTTAAACAGCTTCATTAAAAGCCTTTCAAAGTAATTTACCTTATCTGGTTGCAGTTTCTTCATTAATGTAAAAATATCAAACATATATTTCACCGGTGACATTCAATTAAGAAACAAAACAATTTCCATTTAATTCAGAAAACGTAAAATGCATTTATTTTACACTCAAACCTATTATTTCCAATGTCAACGACATTGCAAGGAATATAATGGAACCAGATAATGCATTCTGTCGGTTTTAAAATTGAAATTCCATATTCTTATTGATATTCGAAATGTGCATCCGTTTGTTTGAATTTTTATATTCCTTTTTATTACAGGATAGTTCGTAAAAGTTTCGCTTTCCAAAAAGTTTGTAGTCTCTAGCTAAATAATTAGAGTCTAGAATAATGCAGTATTCTTGCATATTTCAAAGTAATATTTTGTGTACATGACAGGTAAATTATATTGAATTTCATAATACCATTACGCGCCCATTGTCTTCGATTGAAACCAAATGAGGCTAGTGTTTCCTCCTTTATTATTATTTCTTTTTTATTTCTAGCTGACTGCCCTGAGAAGGAACACCGAAATAAACTCAGACATTTTTGTGAGTTTGTTTTACGTCATAGTTAAATAAGCTAATATTCCTTTATTTTGGGCATGATGTTCTTACCATCATATGTATAATGGAGGTAACTATTAATGAAACAGTTTCAAAGACCACAGATATCTCAGGAAAATAATGCGCTTCGGGAATTATCGACTTTTTTCGGAAAACGAACTGTTGCGGGACGTTCGTGCAGATTCGGCAACCCGTAGATACCCGAAGCGCATACCTATTCAGGTTTGATTTTATGTAAGACTGTTACTGGAATTAATTGCTCGCCTATTGAATATTGATTTTGTATAGTACGCACCCGGAGATCATGATCATTGATCAAGTCTTGGGTAGCAAATTAATCACTAGTGTAACGATTAACTAGCCTAGCTTGTACTCGAATACTAACTTTAGCTTAACCTTGTAATGAAATATCGACACCGCACTGAAGCGAAACTTATGTTAGTAGGCTTTCCTTTGTGCACGGAGACGCACAAAGGAAAGCCTACTAACATGCAAGCTTAGTTTTTGCATGTTCGGGTTTTGGTTTTGATGACAATGCACGCTTGCACTCTAAGTTAAAAGTATAATCTGCCCCTCTGCTTAGCGTTTGTGGACTACTAGAAAGCCTTTGATTCGATCGAGACTTGGGCTGCGCTGCAGTCTCTCCAACAGTGCTAGATCGACTATCGGTACATCGAGGTGCTGAAATGTTTGGACAAAAACGCCACCATGACAGTTCGACTTCAGGATCAGACCTCGAAACCTATCCTCCTGCAGCGGGGTGTGAGGCAGGGAGACGTCATTTCTCCGAAACTGTTCACGGCCGCAAGGGAGGATGTCTTCAAGGTTTTGGACTGGAGAAGGCTGGTCATTAATGTCAAATGGCGAGTACAATAGCCACCTTCGATTTGCTATATATATATATAGTCGTCATGGCTGAGACTATGAAGGACCTCAGTACAATAGTCGATGACCTCAGTAGAACTTCCGAAAGAGTGAGTCTCAAAATGAACATGGACAAAACCAAGATCATCAATATCGGAAACTCTACACTCGAAGTTGTAGACGAGTACGCGATATTTTATATTACGTTGTAAACAAGTTTCACTGTTCATTGCTACCTGTGAAAAATAACTAAAGTTAACGTAACTTTTGTAATTTGTCACATAATTTGGGAGTATTTTTTATCAAGGCGCGGTTTGACAAATGAGAGAGGTCTGTTTTTATGACTTTACAGGGTCGTCGGACACCTAGCTTCAGGCCGACTTTTACGGCCACCATATTTTGTAGAAAGTTTTAAATTTCGATTTGGGCTAGATCCTTTGATGTCGTAAAAATATAGTCTGTATTTTGGTCGATGTTGTTTTATGTTTAGAGATATTGGTTTTTTAAGTTTTAGGAAGGTTTATGTTTACTCAAATTTTGTAATTCCATGAATAAACATGATCAAACATTAAGGAAACATGGCATTAACAAGGCTCTAAATAATTGGCACATCACAAGCTTTTCATTTGCATCTGTCAAAACAGTTGCAAGTTTAATAATTTTCGGATAAAAATAGTAATGATGTTTGAAGTACAAATGGGAGAGTCAAAGGGCAATATCATTTCAATACCAATCAATGTCAAAAACTTGTAAAAACCTAGGGAAATAAGAGCTAATTTTGTCAGTTTATACTGCGTTTCAAATGTGAACGTTCCTTAAAAATACGATAATTTGTCCCTCTGGTAATTTACTAATTATCACTAGCTATGTTGACAGAATTCGTAATTTTTAGGGTTCCATACCCAAAGTGTAACCAACGAAACCCTATTACTAAGCCTCCGCTGTCCGTCCGAACGTCTGTCTGTCAGCGGGCTGTATCTCAGGAACCGTAATAGGTAGACAGTTGAAATTTTCACAGATTGTTTATTTCTATTGCCCTTAACCCTTCGTGTGCGAGTCCGACTCGCAAATGGTCGTTTTTGTTCCTTTACTGTCATCACATCGTTGAGTAACCTCAATGAATGCTCGTGCTTCTTCTGAATGATAAGATTGCCTTGCAGTGAGAAAGTTTCAGACAGTTATTACGAGTACAAGCGCCCTAGTTTATTCCTAATCCGGCCCTGTAAACTACAGTTGTCATAAATATTGTCAAGGTTATGACTAGCGTTTTTACGATGGCATATTTTTCAACTGAAATCACTTTCAAGGTATAAAAGTTAACACAATGTTATTGCGTATGTTAGACAATCTAATTTCATGTAAAATTATCTAGTGGTTTTTTATTTAATCTAGATCTTTGTACGAGCTTGTCAAAATGATTTTGTAAATTATTTAAATACTGAAAAAAAAAGCAGTTTATAAGTAGCAGTTTATGTGAGGAATAAATTGTATTTTGTTAATTAATGTTTTGTTACTAAAGAGTTTAAATCGCAATGTTCCTAATAGGCTTGTCCACTGAAAAAATCTAATAATAATAATAATTATTGTTATTAGATTTACCGGATTTTTACCAGCCCCTCGTACGCCTACCAAAGGGCCGGGTCTCTAGGAAGAGGGACCCGAGAAAGTAAAAAACAATAATAATTAATGTTTATTATTAATGTTTTTTGTATTTTTATAGAAAAAATCGAAAATGTAATTAGTATGTATATATATGAATAAATATAATAATAATAATAATTAATTTACTTCAGATACCAATAATCCATATTTAAAATTCGCACATGTCAACTTAAAATTAATTAATTAATTAGTCCGCCAGTGAGATTATTAAAAAATGTTTGACCCGTCTTCTTTTCTTTTGATACGTAAACCTAAATTGACGAAGATACGACGCTTTTAAAATTCTCAATACGTCACGCCGTGGTATAATTTTTAGTGCGTTCTGACGTCACGAGCCCCCACTCCCGAGTTTTTATGCGTTTTATCTTTGTAAATGTTCATTGATTTACAAAAAAAAAAAATACGTGTCCATTATTTTTCAAAACTCTAATAGACGGACTAAATAGATTTGCAATTTATTGATGGTGGAAACTAGCTTATTATACAGTTATGTGAAAGATTTGAAGTCTTATTTATATTGTTTTAGTACAGGTTTTTGATGTTCAAGATCGGGCAAAGTGGAGGAAGCTAAGTAGGAAAGCGGACCCTGGCAATAGCCGGGATTAACGCCAGGTGGAAGAAGAAGAGTACAGGTTCTTGAGAAAAGACTAGAGCTAGTAAAAATCTCAATATATGGCAGAATAGGGAATATGCATGAAAAACATATTTATCATCTATAAAGTTTATCTAAAAATGTTCAAAAATATAATACTAACAGTGAAAATACAATAAAAAATACTCGAAAAACGAAGGAGATATAATTATTTTAAACTAATATATCTATGTCCCTCTCGCGAAAACGCTGTTTTCTATGGCAGTTGTATAGGCGTCATAGACGATAACGTCAAAGTTTATATCGGACTTCTCTATCTAATTGTAATCTTTGAAGCTTTATAACTTCATCGCTGATGAAGGTATTTAATTAAAAAATATTGTCATAATCGTTTACTAGAGCTAATAAGTATTTCATTTTGCAAATAAAAAATCGCATGCATATTTCCTATTGTGAGCATTTTAAAATTTATTTATTTCACAAGATCATCGTTCCACCTTGTGGGACTCCTTCCAACCAATATTTTTCCATATTCTATGTTTTTATCGAAAGAATCAATAAGCATCGAAAACTTGATCTAAAACCTTACGGTTTCCTAAATCTTTATGAATACAAGTACTTGGATGCTCTGCTATTAGATGCCGCCCAAGTTGATCTTCAAGGTTAAGCAACGCTTGCCAAGGTTGGTCTGAAACTGGTGACCATCTTAACATACCGAGTTTCCTCCGTGCCTCGGAAAGCACGTTAAGCTGTTGGTCCCGGCTGTCATTTATAGAACTTTGGCAGTCGTTACGGATTGTCAGAAGCCGTGAGAAGTTACGAGTACTCATTTAATGGGTTGGGGAGGTCTGGTAGGCAGCCGCTCCACGTAAAATACTGGTATTCAACTGAATCCAGTTTGACTGAAAGCCGACCCCAATAAAATTGGGAAAAGGCTAGGCAGATGAGGATCGTTGTAGCTTTATATTAGCAAGACTTAACTACTACAAATCCTACAAGATATTAGCAAAACCACCTAATCCTTAAAAGGATTTAGACGATACGTTTAAAAGGCAAGGTACAAAGCAAAAATAACTCTTTCACACACGAACTATGGATAAACTTATGCATATTCAACAGAACACTAACTCTGGGGATGAATTTACACGTTTTGCGGGGAAATTCATCCCTCTATACCCCTTTTATCTGGGGGTGAAAGTACGATTAACGGGTGGAGCATTCCTTGGATATAACTGTAAAGTTTTACGTGAAGCCGCGCTCATTGGGTTTAATTTACGCTAAATTTCCTTCGGGATTCTTGTAAGTAAATGTAAGACTGATTAATTGTGAATTGGTTTAGATTTAACGAAGTATTTGATTGGGTTGTGAAGGATTTTGTTCATTTTGTGATTGAGCTGCTTCGTTTTCGGTAATGATTTTCTTTTTGGATGTTCCTTTGTTTTTCAACGGCTAGCGGCTGTAGAATGGTACGTCCATTCTACAGCCGTTGAAAAACAAAGGAACCTTATTGGACTTTCTTCTACACTATTTGATTTTATCAATACCATAGTTCTTGACGTGTCTAGTGTAAATAGGGGGAATGTACCTCCGACCGGAAACATTAGACTACCTGTAGTCTTGTGTTTCCGGTCGGAGGAACAGACCACCTAGTTTGTAAGTGGTATGTACCCGAGCGGTAACCAATGGAACCCTGTTACTAAGCTTCCGCTGTCCGTCTGTCCGTACGTTCGTCTATCTGTCAGCGGGCTGTATCTTAAGAAACGTTACAGGTAGACAGAAAATTGTGTGCTTCCGCTATTACAACAAATAAAAACAAATTAGGTTAAAAATTAAAGGGACCGAAAAAAAACACGTTTCTTGTATGGGCATACAAGAAACGTGTTATTTTCGGTTAATGGTACGGAACCCATTCTATTGAAAGTCCGACTCGCACTTCGCCGGTTTTTTCTATCTACAAAAAGGTTATACGGGTTGTACCTCATTCATTTGAGTAACGTGTCCATAATAGGACCACTATTTGATTTGAGGGTTAACACAATTAAATTGAATAACATCGGAATTAAACGACAAACATACGAGTGGTTAATGTGGTCAGAGTTTTGGTTGTTTATTGTCATATTGTGGTCAAGGAGGGTGTCAGTTACCGGTCAAAGTTGGTTGCAGACCACCGTGTGGTTTTAATTAGAAAGAGTGTTAAAGGTCCCTAGAGGAGCTCTTGGCTAGATAATTTATTTATTTTAAACACTTTCAGCACAAAAATGTATCGAGGCGGACACCCACATAGGTCAATCTTCAAGGTTAAGCAACGATGTGTGACGATCTTAACATACCGAGTTTCCTCCGTCCCTAGGAAAGCACGTTAAGCTGTCGGTCCCGGCTCTTATTTGTAGATCTTTGGCAGTCGTTACGGATAGTCAGAAGCCAGTAAATCTGACTCCAGTCTTGCCATCAAGTACCGTGTTACCCAGTTAATGGGTTGTGGAGGTCTGGTAGGAAGCCGCTCCTCGTAAAATACTGGTATTCAGCTAAATCCGGCTTGACTGGAAGCCGACCCCAATATAGTTGGGAAAAGGCTAGGCAGATGGTGAGTGTGACAGGTCCTTGCGCCCACTCCAGGGTAGTTGCAGAAATTGTTTGAAAGAGTCACCGCGGCCATGGAAGGCGAAGGGCACCAGGAGGAACACGGATGGGTTTTAGTCAGTAAGAGTCTGACACTCCCTCCTGCTTCACTTCCAGAGCGGAAGGAGGCATTTGATGATTTCTCATCCTTAAAAAAAACCGGCCACGTGCGAGTCGGACTCGTACACGAAGGGTTCCGTACCATAAACCTTAATTTTCATTATTTGTTGTTATAGCGTCAATAGAAATACACAATCTGTAAAAATTTCAACTGTCTACCTATTACGGTTCCTGAGATACAGCCCGCTGACAGACAGACGGACGGACGGACGGACGGACAGCGGAGGCTTAGTAACAGAGTTCCATTGGTTACCCTTTGGGTACGAAACCCTAAAAAGACACGCTTGACAAAAGTAACCCATGTAATGAACATACCATAAATAATTCAAACTGAAATATATTACGAAAATTATACTGAAAACCGAAAATTAATGTTTGTTTAAACTTCTTAACGTAACGACAGAAGTTTCCCAAATTATTTGGTACTTGCAGGTATTTAAATAAGTTCTGTTGTATCACTGAAAACAATGGCCGAACGTAATTGAGATGTAAAGTTTATTTTGCTATCTTTAACTACCTAATGATGCGACCATTACTTATCTGAATCGCGTTTTTCTCTTTATAAGGAAAAAAAGTGAATGCTGTTTTTTTGTTTAAATGAATGAATTATCTCTATTTTTCATTCCAGTTAATGGGGTGTGGAGGTCTGGTGGGCAGCCACTTCATGTAAAATACTGGTATTCAGCTGAATTCGTTTTGACTGGAAGCTGATCCCAATATAGTTGGGAAAAGGTTAGGCAGATGATGAGAATGAATGATCTCTATGTTTGTTAGAATGCATATTAATTTACTGCCTGAAGCAGTTGGTGGTATTTTTTATGTTGTTCAATATTATACTCGTATTTGATGCCAACAAGTTTGACTCGTTTGGAACTTTTTAGGCATTTCTGTGGCTAGGTCAGATTTTTTTATTACCTTCATTTTAGTGAGCTATATTTTTGAAATTATCTCTATTAGCCCTTCACTTTGATACCCCACATGAATTTGTCATAATATCACGAAAAAACACGGCTTCATTTGCTTACCGGGCAATCTTGTATTGGCAACGTCTTTGCAGAAGTGTTGATGAATCTTATGATGCCTAATTTGTTATTAAAATCTGTCCAGCCTTTTAAGCCACATGGCGTGCCAAATATATAGACAAACAAAAACATGAAAAACATGCAAACACTATCTCGAAAAATTTTTTTTTTTCTCTCGATAGGCACGCGTTTGACCACTATCTCACCTGATGGTAAGCGATGATGTGGTCGAAGATAGAGCACGCTTGCCTAGAAGTAACCTATTCACTCTTGACTTAAAAACTCCCAGGTTGCAGCTATCAGGAAACACAGACTCTTAAGGACTGGATTTCCCTGCCGGAGTCTAAGCTGTACACACTATGAATGTGTTCCCAAAAGGTTTAATACAATACTGGGGCAAAAGTGTATAACCACAATTAAAATTCACCTACACTTAACCAGTAACGTTATTTAAAACCGCTATAAACTTCCCATTACAACTGCTACTTACTGAAACATTTTTCACGTTACGTAACAGATAAATACCGAAACAATGTAGCTTTTAAACGAGTAACGAGATACGGCAAAAAATGCATTAAACCACTATCCTGGGGAGCTCTAAACAACAGGGTAGTTAAATGCTGGATGGGAAATTTTTAGTTTTTAACTGATTGCAGAAATGGACAGGCAGTTGTCAATTATGATGTTTTAGTTATTTCGCTGGTTGGTCGCACTGAATTTTTACTTAACTTTTTTTACTCTACGTAGGCAAAAAGTAAGGCATCTTCAGAGTTAAGCAACGTTTGCCGAGGTCGGCCTGTGTATGGGTGAATTGATTATTCAATACAACCTCAAAAAAAAATCTGACAGCTTCTTTGGGAATAAATAGTCTATTTTCTGTTGTATGTTATAACTTATACCTATGTATATAAATAGTCTACTATCTATTTCATAATACATGTGAAAGCTTTGGCCTTATTTTGTTCAAATGTTTATTTATTTAATACTTTACAGATGTCCGTAAAGTAGGACTTAATGCCAAAGGTGGTGGTGGTGGTGTTATGCTTAGCTGTAAGCTTTCCAAAAATATTGATCCTGGCTACCATTTGTAGATTATGACTGTCGTTACGGAAGCAAGAAAATCTGCCACCAATCTTGCAAAGAGGTGTCGCGTAACTCTTGGGATCCTTGTCAAATACTGGTTTTAGCTGCATTCGGTTAAACTTAAAGCCGACCTCAACATAGTTTGAAAAACGCTGTGCAGTTTGATTTTTGAGTGTTTTACTATCCACTAACTTTTGCCCGCGACTTCGTACGCGCACTTTCCGTTTGTTCCAAATTTCAGCTTTTTACGACCAGCAGTTTCGGCTGTGCGTTGTCTGTCAGTCACTCAATAAAGGAAGCATTTTATATGTATTGATGATTGTATGTAACCTTCATTTACTAAGACTGCGGCAATCATCATCATCACCATATCAGCCGAACGACGTCCCCCCCAAGTGTCGCCACAACAACTGGTTCTGTGCGTCTTACATCCATCGGCTACCCGCGACCCTCACCAGAACATCTGTCCACCTTGTGGGAGGCTTTCCAACACTGCGTCTTCCGGTCACTCCAGAACCCATCCTATCGACAATCTGCTCTGCGAGCAATGTGCCTGCCCACTACCAATTGGTAGCCCAAAGGATCGCCAAACTGAAGTCAGTTTGGCGACCCTTTGGGCTATGCCGTAAACTTGGTTTGGCAATATACCACAATAATCCGTTTGCAAGTTCACTTTCAAAGAACAAACAATTAGCTATTGAAGGGTGAAACGTTAAAATAAACGGTCGCTCCGAGTTGTAAATTACCTTCATTGTAAATGTCTAGACGAATGGTTTATTTACAAAAGGATCTGTTCACTATATAATTTGTTTACAGATTTTTTTGTGAAAGCTTTCTTAGAAAAATGTTGAGGCGGTGTTGTACTGAGAGCATTTTTTAATTTTACGTTATAGTCACCAAAATGTAAGAAGTCCAATTTAACAGCAGGATACAACACTGCTTTACTAGTATGTATGAAAGAGACATAAAAATGAATCTCTTTCACACGAGAGAGAGAGAGATAGAAGATTGCTTTACCACTAAAAAACAATCTTCTATCTCTCTCTACTCAGCTGTGAAATCGGACTTCTTAGATTTTGGTGACTTAAAGTTGACAAATAACTTTGGACTTATTTGATTGATAGATCTGTAAGTTACCTACTTTAGTTATCGTGGTCTACTAGACAAAGTGATATTCTTATACAATTTTACATAGACTTGAGCTTTGATCTTCTTGACTTGTTGTTAAAAAAGTTGCACATTGGAGCTTTTAGATACAATAAAGGAAGCACCAGGCCGGTCGAAAACATGATGGTCTGACCAAGAGAAAGAAGCTACGTCTTCAAGCAAATTCCAGCAGGTGATGATGGTAACTTAGGAACGGAATCGATGGTAACAGATTGTCCGCTTAAAGGGGTCCATTGACCACGATCCTCAGTAATGACTGACCAAAGAAGAAGAACGGAACGTAATTACAGTTGCTATAGTGTATAAAACTATAAAAACAGAATTGCAACTACTTAACTAACTTCTTGCCGTATGGTGTCGGCCGGTGCCGTATGGTGCCGTGAAAGAATAATATCATCCCATCACTTCCCGTGGATGTCGTAAGAGGCGACTAAGGGACTCGCCAGAGAATGGGCTGCAGCGTTCTCTGTAAAACTCAACACCATACTTTGCGATCGGCAACCCGCCTGATTCCTGTGGCCTGTGTCCAGCTGTGGACATCTTTCGGCTAAAATGATGAATGATGATGACGATTAATGAAAAATGTGACGCAGACAAACACGGGTCAGCTAGTTTTAGGTAAATAAATGAAGCCCATCGGAGTCAAGGTGATTAAATTGTTTTGCTTATTCCTCCGATGGTTTTTTTGACTCTATATGGGATCTAAGAAACTAGAATCGTCTTTCGGCTGATATGATGATCCTAATGATGAACTAACTTCGGGACATCAAACATCAACGGCAATACGTAGTTTCAAATCAAAATGGTGGTAAAATATAATAACTGAGTGTGTCGCATCTTTACACCATGAGTGTTTTCGCAAACAGTATTATCGTATTCGCACTTTGAAAGTATTATAATATTTATTTTGTTTACACAAGTCTCACGAAGATTTCAAATTATATGTTTTAATCATACATTTTGGATATGATTTGATCTTACACGGAGAGCTGTTTAAATATGTTCAAACATGGTCTTATTTGAAATATAAAGTATTCAAAGTCGAACAGTGAGACTATTTGCCTGTGCGAGATTATGACACAACATTAAGCCTGTTTTACTAAAAGATACACAGGGATGCAAAATCCTCATGACATATCATCATCATCATTAACATATCAGACGAAAGACATCCACTGCTGGACATAAGCCTCCCCCAAGCGTCGCCACAACGACCGGTCCTGCGCGTCCCGCATCCATCAGCTGTCCGCGACCTTCACCAGGTTATCGGTCCATCTTGTAGGAGGCCTTCCAACGTTGCGTCGCACCCCAAAACTTGTCGACCCCATCCACCATCTGTTTTGCGAGCAATGTGCCCTTGGTTTTCTTACTGATATCATCATTCTTGGTTCAATCACGCAAGGAAACTCCAAGCATTGCCCTCTCCATTGCCCTTTGAGTGACTTTAAGCCTTCTGATGAGGCCCGTTGTGAGTGACATACAACTTTGCACTGAACTATTTCAATAAGTACAAGTAATAATGGTACTCTGTGATCATCAATCCATGTTATACGAGCAGTTGTAATGGCAATTTAACTATTTGTGGTTATTGTGACGGCTATATTTAGTTGTAAACTGTGATTACTATGTGCAAATTATCTGTAGAACGATTTTCCAAGAATTTTGGCCTGTGTTTCAAGTTAAGATTGACTTGAACACGAAGCGTTCCGTAATTAAAATCGAAAAAAAAAAAAAAACGTTTCTTAAAGGTATGGGTCCGCCATTATTTATATATTTGTTGCTATAGTGGCAAATGAAATACATATTTAATGAAAATTTCAACAGCCTTCCTATTACAGATAGATCATGAGATACGATACAGTCCGCTGACTACCAGACTGACAGAGCTACGGCGGATTCTTAGCAATACGATTCCGTTCATAGAAATGTGAAAAACAGGATAGTTACCCTTGCGATATATAACTGTAACCAGTAGGCGTAAAAAAATCTGTGTCGTAAATTCCACTTAAGTCCAACTTAGAGGAAAATTAGCATAACGCTAAACTGGCAAATTGACAACCCCTAACGCAGTGTCAATAAATCTGCGGTACAAAGTGCGGTAGACAACAGCACGTGTTAACATGGGCAGATAACGCTATCTAATCAGTATTTCCTATCAGCCAGACAGATACGTAGGCAGGACTCACAACATGTTGACAAACGATCACTCGGTCACTGTGTTTTGATGGTAGGGCGTTAACATTGAGTAAGGTCAGGTTTCTGTCGCGACAGTTGAGAGGACTAGGTAAATTTGAGTCATTGGCATTTTTGATGATGACCCCTGGTTTTGAATTGAGAATTCGAAGATCAGACTAAAAAGGCCACTATAGCAGAATCAGAAAACACATCACGCTATCCGTCACTGTCAAATTTTCCCAATCAACCTTGAACCTAATGCGTTAGAGATAAAGATGAAAATGAAATTTGACAGACTGTTGCGTGATTATGTATCATTTGATTTCAGTACAATATTTAACGACAAGTGACGTCACACGAGTTTTCAACACAGTCATCATCTTTTTTTCAGCCGAAAGACGTCCACTGCTGGACATAGGCCTCCCCCAAACGTCGCCACAACGACCGACCCTGCGCGTTTCGCATCCATCGTCTTAATTTTTTGTTTACGTGAAAAAAGAAAAAATACGTGTCGAATATTTTTTGGGAATCTATCTGACAGACTAAATATATTTTTTTAATCCATTACCCTATTCTTAACTTTTGCAAAACTTTTTGCTATGTATACGCCTAAAAAAGACGGGACATTATTTTGTTTCACAGGTTTTTAAACACAGCATACCTCGCAGATCTTTAGAACCTACTCGAAATAGAAGCAGCTGTTTCAAAGGTTATACAAATAAAATGTGAATCGTGTAGGTATGGGTCCCTCACCCGTTTTATGGAAATAGGATAACAAATTCAGGATCAAGGACGAGTCCACTCTCTTAACTAGAGTGGACTCGAAACTTCCTTATCGATCCTGGGACGACTGTAGTAGTACGTAGGCTACCGTTTGGCACAAATGGTAAAAGTCAGTGCCGTGTAGAAATATTGTTTTTTTACGCTTTTGTTCAACAGTTTGCTAATGCGAGCGACAAAATACAAGGATTGCTCCCTCAGTGCATAATGATACGTCTTCAATATTGCGAATTGAAAATTAAGACGTTATCAAACTCTATTCTAGCAACTTTTGCAGTCACATTTCAGTACTAATTTGTAAAAATTATGGAAGAGAGGTGTTTTTTGGCAGATTGCTACTAACATGCAATTTCCCACGTTGCTTATAATTTAGCAGTATTGGCCCCCAGTTCTCTTGCTAAAGAATAATTTGTAAAATCCTAAGTGCCAATTTTACTAAAGCAATGTGTGCATTCGCACGTCAGTCGCAAACTATCAAAAATTAAGCTTTGTTGACAGTTTGTGACGTTTGTGTGTTTACGTGATTGAGTTTTATTTTTTAACATGCATGCGTTTGACCACAATGTGACTTTATGGTAGGCGATGTTGAGGTCACACCTTCTAGAAGTAACTTATTCACTCTTTAATTTTAAATCTCCTGGTTGTTGCAAAAAACTTAGACTACGATGAACAAACCATGGAAGTATTCCCAAAACGTATTGATTTTTTAAGAAACAAATACTTAATACAGAACTTCAAACCCATCTCAATTCAGTATCGCGGCAAGCTTTCCACTAACAATACTGCAATATCACAATTCAAACTTTTAGTATCCGGTACTCAAAGTTATAGCGATAGTTCTTATTGACCGCCCGTTATGCAGTTATAAAGTTTGGATCACTCGGGTTCCGGTTTACCGTCCAATTAGAGCAGTTCCTGGAACCTTTTGAAGTTACAGTCGTTGTGATTCCTGAGAAAATTGTCTTTTGTTTTTATAAAGTCTAGTATTTGATGCATTTTTGGAGCATTTTTACCACCAGTCATTAAGGGAGTCGCAGGACTGGTTGTTGTGGCGACGCTTGGGGGAGGCCTTTGTCCAGCAATGGACGTCTTTCGGCTGATATGATGATAATGATGATAAAGAGAGTCAAAAGCCAAAAAAAATATGATACCAGTCTTGCCAAGGGATACAGTATGCTAACTGAGTTATGGAAAGCCGCCTTGATATGCGCTGTAATAAAGTTTAGATCACTTGGGTTCCGGTGTACCGTCCAGTTAGAGCATCTCTTGGTACCTTCTGAAGTTATAGTCGTTCTGGTTCCTGAGAAAATGGTCTTTTGTTTCTATAAACTACTATCTAATGCTTTGATTATATAATGTCTAAATAGAGCGACGCTCTACAATCAAAACAATAAAAAATCTAGCCAACAATTGCAAGCATGTGTCCGTGCGGCAGCGTGCGGCCGGTGTTTATACACAGTGTGTCTATGTCTCTGTGTGCGTATTTATAAGCCACCAGATGGCTGATATTTTTGACACGTTTGACATGCTCTATCTAGACATTATATAATCAAAGATCTAATGTATAATAATATATAATAATAATAATAATATTATTATCAGGCAGTTTTGTGGCGAACTGTTGGGCACTGGCGACCCCACGGACCTGATCTCCAGGGAGAATTCTTGTTCCTCATTTCCGGCTTGCCTTTATTGGCTGGCCGGGTTGAAAACTGACGAGGAACAGAGCTCCCACCTCTTTCTTGCCTTAATCGGCCGGTCTGAGTGAAGATTCGCAAGAGCAAACGTGCTCGGGAGAAGGATGTATAATCCAGTAAGGTGCTGGTAGGGATCTTGACCGTACTTCCGGGATTGTCCTGATAGCCGTGGTATACCTCTCCACTCCTCTAGCACCTCAGGATATGTTGCCCCCTTGGCGCTACGTTACTTTGTGCTAGCGACCCTTTTCGGGGGGCCCATTTATTGAGTGTGCAAGTCACCCCCTGCCATTTTAAAGCCGTTTTAATTGTCAATGTTCAGGCAGGGGCCAGTAGTTCTTCCATAGTAAACGATTATTAGTCCACTAAACCAGCCAAACCCATAGCGTTTCATCTTTTGTTTCCATATTCTGCAATAGTCCTGCTCCAACCGGGGATTGTCCTTGGGTATACTTTCACAGTGCATACAGGGATAATCGTCGGTTGGTGTCCCATTCCATTTGAAATGTCTAAAGAGGCCTCTGCGAGTTGGCTTCGGCCCCTCGTACGCCTACCAAAGGACCGGGTCTCTAAGAAGAGACACCCGAGAAAGTAAAAAAATAATAATATAATAATATTCCACACAACTATCACACAACGCCATCTAGTCCCAAGCTAAGCAGAGCTTGTGTTATGGGTACTAGACAACTGATAAACATACTTATATATTTCTAAATACATACATATTATAGATAAACTACACCCAGACACAGAACAAATGATCATGCTCATCACACAAACATTTGTCCTGGGTGGGAAACGAACCCACAACCTCTGGCATAGCAGTCAGGGTCACTAACCACTAGACCAACAGGCCAGTATAGCCCTGCTAACCTGCCTAAGTCGTCTTCTTCTGTTGCGGCGGCTGGGGCGTGAGGTTTCCCTCTCTCTCACACGTTCGGCCTGTTAAAGAGGTGACCTTTTCCCATACCTCCTCGCTCCGGACCATGGATTGAACCAGGACCGGACGCGATAGGTCACCGCCGCCGATTGCAAGGAGGCTCGCCGCCTCGCCAGAGACCGTATCCCCGGGCCAGCCGGATGGCCATGACCCTCTGGGACGCGTTGAGGAAACGGGCAGGTCGCCTCCTCAAAGTAGGCGCCCACACCGGCGCCCCATAAAGGGCCATGGACCGCACGATCCCCGCGTAAAGCCTCCGTCAGAAGGCGTTGGTAGCTGACCCTAACAAAGTTTTGCCCACACTCTAAAAGTCCAAACCGTATGGGATAGATTTCTGACTATCATGACCGTTGGTAGGAAAACTTGATTGTCAATGTCAGTGTCTTAGAAATTTGAAAGATTTTACTTGAATTTACATAATCAGTGCTGCCACATTAATTAAATTTTGCCAAAATTTTAGGTTCGAAAACCTACTCTCACCCAAACCTCGAATTTATTGCTGTTATAATTCATGTATTTGCCCAAAAAAATTTGTTTATTTAAGCGAATTCGTGGTATCCTCTGTATCACCACAAAATTCAAATTAACTGCATTTTAAGTTCTTCGAGCTTATACTTTATAATACAATATTAAGCATTATTTTAATTTATTCTTTTTTTTGTATGCGTTTACTGTATAAAATTGTGATTTTACGGGTAGTTTTGTGAATTTATAGCTCTTTGTGATTTAAAACATTTTTGTAGTTTCATTTTAAACAGTTTTGCAAATTTTACTTTTGATTTTATAATGCGACCAGCCACTCGAGACCTCTTACTGTGACCTGCCGATGCCATTATGATTCCGTTGTGATAGTGAGACAGATTTATACAGGATGGAACGCACTATTACTTTTTCACGACCTATTCGAGTTTCAAGACGAAGCAAAAGTAGTAAAAGATATGAGTTTAATTTATGTTGCGACTAAAATAGATTCTCACACGCGAGGAACATTGTACTATGTTCCTTGCATTATATCGTAATAAAAAGTTGCATATGTTATGGGGTATTATTGACCCAAAAATGTACAGAAATGATCAAAGTAGTACTTTGCTGCTATCGAGCTGAGCGAGCTTAGACTAAGATATGATGCTAAAAATTTAGAGCTGTAAAGGACAAGAAATAGTAACAACAAACGATTTTGCCATTAATCGCAACCACGACTGCTGCTTTAGTCGGCTTCCAGTCAATCTGGTTGAAGCTGAATACCAGTATTTTACGTAGAGCGACTACCCACCAGATCCTTCACCTCCACATCCCAGTAACTAGGTAACACGGTACTCTTTGGCAAGACAGGAGTAAAATTTTCTGGCTTCTGACAATTCGTAACGACTTTCAAAGATCTACAAATGACAGCCGGGAACAAATGGCTTAAAGTGCTTTCCGAGGCATGGAGGAGTCTTGATATGTTAAGGTGGATGCTCCAGGGTGGCCCGCGAAATTCAAATATTTTTATGTTTTTTGCAATTTGCCGGTCAGTGTGAAGCTGTATGTGGACCAAATGCGATCTGCGACCGTAACGCGTATTTATCTAAAGAATTATAACCATTTTAATCATCAATATAGCCCTCTAAGTTCATGTAGTTCGAAAGAATGATTATTTCTGAAATATTCATTCTTTCGAACTACATGAACTACAAAATATTTGAATTTCGCGGGCCACCCTGGAGCATCCACCTTAAGATGGTAGCATATACTGATCAAACTCGGCAAGCGTTGCTTAACGTTGAAGATCGACCCGTGCGGCTGTTATTATTTGGATACGAGCTTTTCTCACAGCGGTGGACACGTGTGACTATGTCCATTACTGGACATAGCTCTAGTATCGCCACATCAACCCACCTTTACGTCTCGCATCCAGCGTTCTCGGTCGGTTTCCTCGGTCTTCACCAGATCATCGGTGTACCTTGTGGTAGGCCTTCCAATGCTGTATCTTCCGGTACGCGGTCACCACTCCAGAACTTTTCGATTTCATTGACTATCTGTTTTGTGTGTTGTGTTTTCTGCCCATTGCCACTTAAGTTTGGGGATTCTTCGAGCTACGGCGGTAACCTTCTCTACGACCTCATCCCACCAGCCCCCTTCTACCATCTGACATCTATACGCACTGCAAGTTACCACCGCTAACTTGCTCCCGTTCCACTAATTCGCACTAAGCGTTTCCAAACGTCTTTTATTATGCGCACAGCAAAGGAGTGGAACTCTCTGCCTGCGTCTGTGTTTCCGAACAGGCTTCTTCTGGGTAGGCTCACTCCATCGTCGACTTATTCTCTGTCACTTCTGACTTAGACTGACTAGAGTCAAGAGCAGACCCAAATCAAATAAAAAATAAAAACTCGGTTCTCCTGCAGATATCTTCATGTCTGATTAGATCACGCAAGGAAACTCCAAGTATAGCCTTTTTCATTGGCCTGTCGATGTCTGTTTTGAAGAATTGGTTTATCTATATGAAAATCACATCTCAGTTTTTAGTACGCAATCTGAATTTGTATGGTTAACCAGAAGGTAGTTTTATTTTGAGCAAAGAGAAAATATACTAGAGAATTACAGCGAAACACTATTTTTTCTTCCAACTACGAATTTAGAAACTCTAAATTAACAGTGGTACTTTATGAAAGCAATTATTATCTTTCAATTTATTTCCCCACCTTGAAGAACATCAAACGAAACTCAAGTTTAACAACATTTCAACTAAATTAAATCGTCTACAATAATTACATCTACACGATGTCCTCTACAGACGTTGTATTGTTTGTATTATATGACTGTGTTGCCATTATGTGGCCTGTAGGTATTAAACCACGGAATTCGGTTTGATATAGCAACGCAGTGATTGTAATCCGCATTGTGGATGCCTTTGATTATGTTGGGATACTAGTTGTAGCCCGTGAGTCTTTCCGCGTGACAGACGGAAAAACGTGCTTAAGGTTTTATTTTTTTTTTTAAGATAAAAAGAATTACATTCAGTCAAAAAAGTATCGGGAATGGATGATTTGTTTATGGTTCCAAATTCAAATTTTTGTTTTTTTGTAGTTGTTAGATTGGCACAACTGTTTTCCATTTTGGCGCGGAGTTTGAGTTGCATCTGTTATTTATATTAAATACAGTGCTGGTTTTAGTAATATCATATATAGTGTGTATTGCGAATTTCATAATGGACAAAAATATCGAACAAAGAGTTTGTCTTAAATTTTGCATCGCCAATGGAATTTCGTGTTCGGAGTCACTGAAAATGTTACAGAAGGCTTACGGTGAATCGACTTTATCAAAAACTCGTGCTTATGAGTGGTTCAAAGCGTTCAAAAGCGGTCGAGATGTGATGGAAGATTTGCCTCGCTCTGGTAGGCCGTCAACGTCTGCAACTGAAGTTAACATCGCAAAAGTGAAGGAAATAGTGACCGAAAATCCCCATTCAACTCTGAGAGAGATAGCCGCCGAACTTTCTGTATCTCACGAGTCGATCCGTACCATTTTAACTAATCATTTGGGTATGAAACATGTTGCTGCTCGGCTAGTCCCAAAAGATCTGAATTTTCTCCAAAAACTCAATCGCATGAAAGTCGCTGAGGACATGCTAGAACGAGTCAGTTCGGACCCAACATTCATGAAACGCATTGTTACTGGTGACGAGACGTGGGTTTACGAGTTTGACATGAAAACTAGTCAACAAGCTTCGGAGTGGCGCCTTCCAACTGAACCGAAACCGAAAAAACCACGCCAAAGTCGATCAAAAGTCAAAGTCATGTTGACTGTTTTCTTTGACTATCGCGGTGTTGTGCACTCTGAATTCTTACTGGAAGGTCTAACGGTAAATAAAGAATATTATTTGAGCGTTATGCGGCGTTTAAGAGATCAAATTCGACGAAAAAGGCCAGATTTGTGGAAAGAAAATTCTTGGATTTTGCACCACGACAATGCGCCTTCGCACAAGGCTATCATTGTGAACGAATTTTTAACCAAACACTCAACAAATACCATCCAGCAACCACCATATTCACCAGATATGGCCCCTGCTGACTTTTTTTCTTTTTCCTAAACTCAAATTACCACTTCGTGGCACCCGTTTTAAATCGATAGAAGACATAAAGGAGAATTCGCGGCGAGAACTGAACTCAATTCCGGAAGCAACGTTTAAAAAATGTTTTGATGAATGGATTATTCGTTGGCGCAAGTGTATCGTTTCTAAAGGAGCATACTTTGAAGGTGATAAAATAAATTTGGATGAATAACAGACATTTTGTGTATTATTGATCTTTTCCCGGTACTTTCTTGACAGAGTAGTATGTTGGCATTTAATGAGATATTTTTGGCAATGTCTTGGTTTATCAATCTAAAAAAATGTAAGGTAAATCAAGAGTGAATAGGTTATTTCTAGGCAAGCGTGCTCCATCTTCGACCACATCATCACTTACCATCAGGTGAGATAGTGGTCAAACGCGTGCCTATAAATAGTAAAAAAAAAAAACGTTTGTTAAGATTGTAGATTTTTATTTACGTTTGTTACCTCGCATAAATGGCGGAACCTTGATCTAGTATTAAGATTTATATTTATGCAAAACTTTCTCATTCTTGCGTTTAAATTCAGAGGTTAGTTTCCATACTTTCTTCACAGTTTCATGCAAAGGACACAGTAAATCGTTACAAAATATAAATTCAGATAAATACTCTACGTTCCCATAAATTGTATTATCTTTTCGCTTCACCTTGTCTTGCCTAGCGAAACTTCCTGGAAATATGTCGTTACAGCCTTGAGCCTGTTTTCACATAACACTTCACAGGCAAGGCTATATGACCCTGTCAAACGATATATTATAATATTTGCGAGTCCTCGCACTTATCGTTCACACCTTGCGAACGTTCCAAGCAAATAATATATTGTTCGAATGGCTGTCATAATAGTATCGTGAGTGACATTCATGTGATCGGTTAGAGGTCAACAAGAAAAATAAATGTATTTATTTTGTTTGTGTTTTAGAATGTATTGTGGTGTTTTTGTCTTATTTTGTTTTCAGACACGGAAATTAATCATTCTTGCTTTAAGGTTGAATTTCAGTTGTACATCTAAAACGAAAGGTCTGGTTTTATTAAGTGACAGTTAAAAAGTTAGAACGTCAGTGAAGTTTGGTTTAGGTACTTGATTTTTTTAAAATCATTTCTAGTCAAGTTTATATTTCTAATGTGCGTTTTGTTTGTGTGGAATAAAATATAGCTTTTTCTTTTACTTTATTTCGTAATAGTAATTCTTAGAATCAAAATCAGAAAAGTAAATGAACCAAAGAGAAAATCAATTGTGTAGCCACTCAGAAACAGTATTGTCGTTAGAATCGATAATTAATTAACTTAATGAGATGTCTATTAAACTACCTAATTAAATCTGTTTGACGTCTATTATGATGATAATATTTGAAAATGAAAGTTAAAGATATTTCAGAGACGTGATAAATAAATTCTTAATTTCGCCTTTATGAAAATACTATATATTCTCTTTCAAATTAAGTTGTGCAACGGAAAAATATATCAGAATGTAAATAACATTCTAATATATTTTTGCAAAGTAATCATACAAACAAAGAAGATTGATGAATCAAAGACTAAAGATAAAATAAAATAAGACACACCAGTACCTAATATAAAAACAAAAGACTGTATAGGTTGTCTTTTGTTTTTCGCTTACTTGTATTTGAATATATAATTCTAGATAACTATACAATTTTAAAACAACCAACTTTATGTCATACAAAGCAAAGTTTAAATTCGGTAGCAAACCACATTAAAAAAAAATATTATTAATAGGCTTGTGTTTGATCACAATCTCAACTGATGGAAAGAGATGAAGTATTAGACGATGAAGGACCATTGTCCTCTAGCAGCGAATTCAAACGCGATAGCATTCTATCGCGTTTGAATTCGCTGCTAGAGGCGCTAGTGTAGCGTGAGGTCTTAAATATCAAATTTCACTGTTGGTTGGCTATTGATGCGAGTTCATTTATTTTGATTTTTTATTTTCCCTCTAACGTTGTTCACATGACAGTGGCGCTATCTGGTGAGAACAAAAGCGGTAGCCCTCATTGGGTATTGGGGAGAAATTTTAATGGCTTTAATATTTTCTGCATTATGGACCCGAAGGGTGAGTACCCTTCGGGTCCATAATGCAAAGGGGTTTAAGTATAGAATTTAGAAATTATTTGTTTAACTTGTAATTCAACACTATCGTTTAGTAACTTCTCCATATTAAATATGTAACCTACTTTCACTATTGTCACTAATGAAGCATATATTAGATATTGAGTACTATGTACAGTAATAATTGGATTTCAGATTGATGTATAATATATTATTGTCATAGCTATGCTGAATTGTCTTAGTCTGTAGTCTGTCACTGTACTTTTTAAAATAAAATAAAACCCTTTTACTAAGTCTCCGCTGCCCATCTATTCGTCCGTCTGTATCTCATGAACCGTAATAGGTAGGTAAAAAATCATAGTGTGTGTTGATATTATTGCCGCTTTAACACCATGCCTGATATATAATTTTTTGGTATATCAATCAAATTCTTTATTAGGGCACCAAGTCCCAACACTAAAAGTAAATTAAAACATACAAAATACAATTATAAACATACAATCATAAAACTACAAATTACAATTCAATTTAATATCATCATCATTACAGCCGAAATACGTCCACTGCTGGACATAGGCCTCACCCAAAGGGGGTTTACCATAATCGCCACGTTTGGCAGGCGGGTTGGCGATCGCAGTGTATGGTGTTGCGTTTTACAAAGAACGCTGCTGCCTATTCTCTGATGAGTCTTTAGTTGCCTCTTACGACACCCACGGGAAGTGATGGGATGGTATTATTCTTTTACGGCACCATACGCCACCGGCCGACACCATACGGCCCATTTAATATAATTAAAATAAAGTAATGATTAAAATTAAAATAGATATATTATCCACTAAAAACATAATATAATTATGGTGGTGGTTGGGGGGGGGGGGGGTCTCGAAGTCCAGGTTACGTGAAAAATAGGCCACTTTTTTTTTGTATATCGGTACAATATTATAATGTTTGTTACCAAGCAATTTGGTTTTAAAAAGAGCTCTAATTTTATTGTTTTTTTTTTTTTGCGAGATCTAGATCCTTTCTTTTGACCTAGTTTTAAAGTCAAATCAACACTTTTGAGGCTTTGACCTTTTTTCTTAATTTGGGATATTCTAATTTGGAGTTGTTTGTTAAATATTATTCAGGTTTTAGGGCATTGTTATGATTCTTTTATTAATCACTGACCCAAATTTGATGAACTTTGGTACAGAGAACAGTGATAGAAAAATGGAACTTTAGAGACGTAACAAACTACTTTTTCTGGAAAATCTATATTAACGCGACCGAAGTCATGAGGAAAAACATTTACTATACTATGGAAACTGCCAAAGTCCACTACAAAAAACATAACCCTTCTTCCTAAAAACGATCTAAGTCCGAACTGCGGTTCCAATAGTTTCACGTTTAATTTTGCGCCAATTTGATACCAATAATAAACAAATACGAATTAATGAACCATAGTTATAACATTTAAATGAAAATCGGTTGTCGGTAAACACAAAACCAATCTGCTTTTGACAAACACAACAGAAACATTTTCACGTCGTTGAACCATTAAAATTAAGTTTAATTCAATCTATTGTTACTTTCCACTTCAATTCGTTCTTTGTAAACCTATTATCTTTTGAATTTTGATAAAGTTGAATAAATATTTTGGCACTTTTTATATCTAGAGATCGAATGTTTACGCTGCGATTACTCGACGATAACGCTATTCGAACGCTTTGTTCAAACGGCGTGAACGGTGCGATCCTGTTAAGCCGTGAACCCACTACGGTGCTCGCTATCGACGGCCACGCGGCGCATTTAAACTGCGTGCGTTCATTTGTTTGACAACGTGGGTCTACGTTTCCACTGAAGTACACGCTACACGCCCACGACTACGTACAACTGTAGCGTGGCCAACAGCGTTAGGTTTTTTTGCAAGATTATGGTTTTGACATAGTCGAAATACGTGGGCGCCATATTCGAGCCAGCCACGCGTGTGCCGATGACGTCACTTGATGCGTAGCGTGGCCGTGTGTTGCAGTGGAAACAATCTTATACATTTTCATGCAAGGCGAATCCTCACACACGTGCGTAGCCTCTCCGTGCGTTGCGGTGACTTTTGTGGGTTTTTGCTTACGCTGCGTACATGCACCGTCAACTAAAGGAACTGATTGACTACCCTGAGAAAAAACACCGAAACGGACTCAGAGATAAGCTATAAAGACACTGGTCCTGTATATTTTATTGAAGAAGAGAATAATATATAAGAATAATATAAGGCACTGGATTGAGTCAATCTAGGCAAGCAACATTTTGATCCCAGGGATCCGAATCATAGCCCCGGATTCGAATAAAATGCCCGGGTGGGAACCGAATGAAAGGAACTGCTATTTTTTTTTATCCCGTACCATTTGGACGAATTTGATCAGTAATTATGGTCAATCTAGTTTCTTTACTATTTCTAGTTTTTTCACATATTATAAACCATGTTAAAGCCAAACAATTTTATACGTATACTATGTTTTGCCCGCTCGTGGCTAAATAATAACAGCCGCACGGGTCGATCTTTAAAGTTAAGCAACGCTTGCCAGGGTTGGTCTGTGGATGGGTGACCATCTTATTATACCGAGTTTCCTCCGTGCCTCGGAAAGCACGCTAAGCCGTTGGTCCCGGCTGTCATTTGTAGATTTTTGGCAGTCGTTACGGATAGTCAGAAGCCGGTTAATCTGACTCCAGTCTTGGCAAGAAGTACTGTGTTACCCAGTCAATGGGTTGTGGAGATCTGGTAGGCAGCCGCTCCACGTAAAACACTGGTATTCAGCTGAATCCGGTTTGACTGGAAGCCGACCCCAATATAGTTGGGAAAAGGCTAGCCAGATGATGAAGATGACTAGGTTTTTCCCGCGACTTCGTACGCGCATTTCGAAAAATCCTCTCTTAGTGCTCCCCTGTGAAGTTTTCGGAAGCTTCATACCTAATTTCAGCTTTCTACAACCAGTAGTTTCAGCTGCATGTTGTCTGTCAGTCACTCAGTCACTCAGTCACTCCGTGTGAACCTATTCCATCTTAATAATCTATTTTACAGAGCCCCGAATTAAATGTGTTGAGGATCAGTCTGAACATTTTTAATTCTTTATCGTAAACTAAAGTAACTTTTATTCCAGTGATTATAAAGTTCATGTTCAAAGGTGGGCTTAACCCAAAGTTGGGTTTTCTTTCGTAAAACCTTTGTATGATGGAAATGAGATTTAGGTTGTTCCCACCTATCAACCACATTATTTACTAGACCATGTCTTACGATATACGCTTATGTAATATGTACCCTACGTACTCATATTACGGTATGGTTTTATAATACACACAAAAGGTCACATATGTCTTTATAAGCTACGGTTTTTGTGACCTTTTGTGTCAAGCAATAACTTTGTTGTGTCTGAGATCTTGCTTCATATTTCACAAATAACAAGGTCTGTACAAGTACGTACATGCCGTATCTGATATCTTTAAGATTAGGTTAACCTTGTCTTTTGGCTTATGAATGCGATAGCAACTCTGTCTGTCTGTCTGTCGCGCTTTCACACTAAAACTACTGAACCGATTTAAATGAAATTTAGTACAGAGATAGTCTAGAGTCTGAGAAAGGACATAGGCTACTTTTTATCCCGGGATTATGTTCCCTAAGGACCACGCCGGCGAAGCCGCTAGCAGAAGCTAAATAGAACTAAAGGGAATTGCTCACCTTGTCAGGGCACTCTGAAATGGCTTGGACATAAGCTCTGATAAGAATTGAATTTAGATTTCATTATTTTGTACCTTGTAGAAAAAAGTTCTAATTTTTAGTATACTGGGTTATATTTCGGAACACACGCTTAGGCTACGATAAAAAAATGGCTGTGCTTTGTGCGTGCAAACAGCGAGAGTACTTATTATCGCAACTTTTTAACAGAGCAATTTCCTGTAACGAGATGGGCATCAATAATTATTTATGAATTAATTATATCTATTCAATAAAATATTTTTTACTGAGGAACTTGTCCACGCTAAGCCATAATTGAGCAATTGCGGTAAACTGTCGTTTACCGGTGAGGTGTAAAAAGGTAAGACAATAGGGTATTTTACTAAAAAAATCTAATTAGTCCGTCTGATAGATTTTCAAAAAATATTGGACACGTATTTTTTCCTTTTCACGTAAACAAATAATACAGGAGATACAACGAGTTGAAGACACGCGTGACGTCATCTGGCGTGGTAAATTTGGTACATTTTTACCTAGCCAGATGACGTCACGCGTGTCTTCAACTCGCTGTATCTCCTTTATTTTTTGCTAAAGGGAAAAAAGAAAAATAACGTGTACATTATTTTTTGAAAATCTATCAGACGGACTAATTAGATTTTTTTAGTAAAATACCCTATTGAGGTAGTTATTAAGTTTCGCAAGATAGCTTGGGCTTGTCTTACAAGCTGGCAAACGAATTCAAATTTATCCTATCAGCCGAAAGACGTCCACTGCTGGACATAGGCCTCCCCCAAGCGTCGCCACAATGTCCGGTCCTGTGAATGAAAATTTGGGAATAGAAATTAAATATTGTTGTGTTAGTTTAAGACATTTAGATGAAAAGCAAAAAAATAAAGGGCTAAATTTCAGATAAGCAATAATTATATTTTTAAGGAGCGTTCGTTCCTCTAATTTCACTACATTGACTGTCAAATGATATTGCAACTTGAATTTGAACGTTTTTAAGGTTCTGTACCCAAAGAGTAACCAATAGAACCCTATTATTAAGCCTCCGCTGTCCATCCGTCCGTCCATCCGTCCGTTCGTCCGTCCGTCTGTCTGTCAGCGGGCTGTCTCTCAAGAACCGTAATAGGTAGGCAGTTGAAATTTTTACAGAGTGTGTATTTCTGTTGCCACTATAACAAAAAAAAAAATACGGTGGTACGGAACCCTTCATGTGCGAGTCCGACTCGCACTTGGCCTGTTTTTTTTTTAGTAGAATTGGCCTTCAGTTTGAAATGCGAGCAGACTAATGTAGTGGCGACGTCCTTCGTATGCGGCCGGACAGGTGGGCTAAGATGGACACTGATTGGATGTCTTAGTGGCAACTTCGCATTTGAGACCGCATTCGCGCTCATCCAAGCTGAAACAATGCAGTTAACGTGCCTTCAGTACCTGCAGTACTGTCTTTCCATCATCTTTGAAATCCATCCAAAGGTTGTCTTGAAAATATCGCTTTTAGCGATAAGACCGCCCATTGTGTCACCCTATGTAATGTTTTCTTCATCTATCTTTTCTGTAACTTTTATGGTGTACTTAATCAAGAATATTCTATTCTATTCTTCCAATTTCAAAAATAGGTTTGCATTAAATGGCTTTAAAAAGATAAAACAATACTTTGCGCAACTATGCGATCTTAGTTTCTTCCCGCAGCTTCGCCCGCGTGTAAATTATTGTTTTATTATCCCAAGGGAACGTCCTACCGGGAAAAATTATCCTTTCCTAATCCAGATCATGTTCTATCTATAAGCAAACACCCAAATAAGTTCAGAAATTGAGGTGTGATTGAATAATTCACATGCAGACTTTCACATCTTTAAATGAGGATAAACGAAGTTCATACCGAATGGCTAGGTTGACTACAAGAAGTAATAAAAAAATACTTCACGATTTTCAGCGGTTAGTACCTACCTATTTTGTAAATAAACAAATGATAACACTACTCATCATCTGCCTAGCCTGTTCCCAACTATATTGGGGTCGGCTTCCAGACCGGATTCAGCTGAATACCAGTGTTTTACGTGGAGCGGCTGCCTACCAGACCTCCACAACCCATTAACTGGGTAATACGGTACTTCTTGGCAAGACTGGAGTCAGATTTACTGGCTTCTGAAAATCCGTAACGACTGCCAAAGATCTACAAAAGACAGCCGGGACCAACGGCTTAACGTGCTTTCCGAGGCACGGAGGAAGCTCGGTATATTAAGATGGTCACCCATTCACAGACCAACCTTGAAATGATAACACTACTGTTTATTCAAATTTCAATAAAAAGGCATTTATTCTAATACACCGATACCTGCCAGCCGCTGCATGTTTAGTTACCGAGAAAAACACAATTTTCATGGAAAAAATAAAATATTGATTCTCGTTAGCTTACTTTAAACAAGCCCTTGAACTGTAAACTGTAATCAATAGTCGACGGTAGGTGGGTCATTCTACTTTTTCTTGTACTAAGTGCAAGTACTGAAAAACGACTGTATTACCAACGAAGAACAACGTTTTTCCCTCTATCTATCTATCTTGCCTATTTCGTTCCCCCCCCACCACCACAATTGCCGTTCTCTGCTGAACGTAAGCTTACGTCCCCAAAGAGCGCCAACCATCAGTCAGTCAACCGCTGCCAGCCACCTTCTTCAACACGAACACGAAGGGTTCCGTACTATGAACCTTAATTTTTATTATTTGTTGTTATAGCGACAATAGAAATATACAATCTGTGAAAATTTCAACTGTCTTATTATTAGGGTTCTTGAGATACAGTCCACTGACAGACAGACGGATGGACGGACAGCGGAGGCTTAGTTAGGGGTCCGTACTTACCCAATGGGTAATCACCCCTTGGGTAAGTAAGTACGGAACCCCAAAAAATGTTATATTTTCACTATCACACAGTCTTTGTCCATCGAAAAGTCAGAACCTGGGAGTTTTTACGTCTAGTGTCAATAGGTTAGTTCTAGGCAAGCGAGCGCCGTCTTCGACTAGATCATCGCTAACCATCAGGTGAGATAGTGGTCAACCGCGTGCCTATCAATAGTAAAATAAAAGAAAGTAGAATAACCCAGCTATCAAATGTCGAAGTGTCGTTGTTAATTATTAACAGCCCGGCCCTGAAGGTTTCAGGGTTCAGGTGCAACGCTTCCCACGTAAGTTTTGAAGTGATAATGATACGTAGTTTGTTGAGGCAGGTCAGTGTTTGAAGACGGTGGGACTGAAACTTAAAGTTTTCTTGTGGCTTTCGTGATATTTGTGCTGTTCATTTGTTTTTGAGTTTGCGTTCTTGGGTTAGTGTTGGTGAACTTTAGATTTAATTTAAAATGATCGATTGCTTTCTATCGATCATATACTTTTCTATTTTCAAAATATTAATTTGGGTTTTGATGAAGTGGAGTAAAAAGTTTTGAGTATTGTTTATCATTGTTATTTCTTTATAATACAAATTGCACAAATGCTCTGGTGGTAAATATGTCCAATTTACAGTTCAAATAAAGCATTTACGCAGCAATTAGCGTGGCCTCATCAAATATGAAGGGGACCATTTGTAACGTATTGTTCCTATACTAATGTGGAGCTCTGTCGCACATGCTTCGTGTTTCCCTTCCTATTTAAATTACTGAAATATTCAAACTGGTTCAGTTAATATTTGTTTAGAACACGGTATAATGTAAAGGTGTCGCTCTCATCAAAAGTAACCATCGCGCCAATGCGCTATAGTCGCGTTCATTTATACAGCAAACCTGAATTTCTAGGGCGCTTTCTCGAATTGCCGAACCAAGTAACGCGACAATCGCTTGTTGGCGCAATCAACGCTTTGTACCCACTACCTATTAGGAAAACGCTACAGGATCAATTTTATAATGTCCAGATAGGCATCTTGCCTAGGCTATCTAGACAAAAAAATATTAAAAAAAATATTCTGCAATACCTTTCCCAGAACGGAACTTATTACTAAAAGAATTTTTCCTTTTGTTCCCAGGAGTGTGGCCAGCTGAAAGTTTGGAAAGCCCGGCGACGGTACGCGGCAGTTCCGTGGACTACGCAGCAGCATTACTGCTCGCTGCAATGGCCGCTGTCCTGTTAGCTGCTGTGGGCTACCAATGTGCTGCTACCTGGAGGTGGATTGTGGGAAGGTAGGTTGAACTATCGGCTGAACAATGTTATCTATAAGAAAGTTCAAATGCGAAATTATACAGCAGTAATTTACTGGCAGCAGCGTATTGATTACGATCTATAGTGCCCGTCACGAGAAGCTATAAACTTTGTAAATAAAAAACTAGAAGTTTTTTATTTACAAAGTTTATAGCTTTATTATGTAGCGACAACGAATAATTCCAAATTCAATCAACTCAAAGTAGAACATTTTTACTTGGCTGGATTATATTTTATCGATATAAAGCGCTGTCGTCTAATGATTTGTGGTACTGGAATGCGTCTGACTCATCAAACAAACATTTGAATCGTGTTTACAAAATTTATAGCTTCTCGTGGCGTGGACTATATCAATAGCAGTATCAGGCTCCATGGATCAGTGTGGAACTATAAAACTCTCTATTACGACTTCACCTGAAAGCCTGGCAGCTGTAGGCTAACTGATTGCATGATGCGTGGCAGCGCCATTCAGTCCATCTGAATAGTTACAATTGACTCGTGTCAGAAAGAGTACTTGGGCGTTACAGATGCGAGGAAAATTAGAGGCTGGAAACTGTATATTAAATATTTACATATGAATATCATCATTACGAGTGACACATTCTACTAAATTACTTACACACACACACACACACACACACACACACACACACACACACACACACACACACACTAGATTTTAGACTCTAAACACCTTGTAAACAATATTATACATCTGCCATTCTCTATCAACATCCATATTTTTAAAGTTAGAAGCTTTCTCATATCCATTTTCCTTTTAGCACATACTTCACTTGCTTCAAAACTGAAATATTTAAAACAGGCTACAGGCGTCTGAAGTACCATGTTAACGTTGAATGCAAGTTTAGTAGACATTTTGCAGTCTGCAATGAAATGACATTTTAAATATTCGCGTTGTGAATTTCCTGAGAAGCGCTTTTCGTTTAGAGAGTCTTTGACAATTTAAGACGAGACTTGTTTAGTATTTAGTTTGTTAAACACGTAACTGGAACTCTCAAGGAAACACATTGACAGGTGTTTCTCTGATAAATTATTATATTTTTACATTTGAATCAGAAGTACTAGAGTTAGTGGCGTTTTATCTGCGATAGCGAATTTTTTTTTTTTTAATCTTCCGTGTTCATGGTCAGCTGTTGAACATTGATACAAAGGCAAAGCCAGAAGCCTAACGGAAAATAATTTACTATTAAAGTTGCCATGGCCTGTGAGAAATTGGGGAACCCAGTGTTCCACCTCCAGCCATGTCCTATCCAGCCGCTCACGAACGGATGGAAAAAACTGGTGGAGGTGACCTTTGATAGAATTTTTCCACCTACACTGCCGTTCGGATAAAAATATAATGTGCATACGATATGTCTATGGTATGCGATGGATATGCGCTAAAAAAGGTCACGTGATTCTGACCATCGTGACACTTTGTTAGCGCAAGGTCCACAGGACACGCCATTGCTTGACAGTCGTATCCACTGTTACAAGATCACTTTATGAGGCCTTCAGTAGTTATTTAAACAAACTAGCAGTTATTAATAATGTAATAAATACTGTGATAAACTTTTGGACATCGACAAATATTGCACTGTATTTTATGTTTCGAAGTCCACTATGTTCCATATCATCAAACAAATTCTGTTTTATGATTACTTTTCCTCTCTTCTTGCTAGTTATCAGCCAGTCTATCCTGTAGACATTTCTCCGTGAAAATCTGATGGAGTTAACTTGAAGTGAAATGTCATTCCATCTTGATTGGACGGATTGAGGACTCATTTTATGTTCATTTCACCAACATTTTACAGAGTAGCACCACAGCCGGTCGATTCTGTAAACATATCGAGGCTTGGGTGTAGTGATCACTAAATCAGCTGTCATTTAGTGATCACTGTTTCATTACATAGATTGACAGCTCACTCGTAATAACTTCGACATGTTTACAGAATCGCGCTGCAGATCACTCTAAACTTTCCTATTAGTTACTTTTTTCTTTTCACCTTAACCTGTTTTCTTGATCTACCTACCATTATCATCATATTTCACCTCCTCTCTTAACAGATCCCTTTGGTGCAGGGCACGGAGGGACACTGAAGACAGCAACTGTGACTCCCTCTCCCGCCAAGCTGCTATCCGCATCAGCCACTCGCTACCTGACCTGCAGACCGAGCCTTTGAAGCAGGAGTACGTTCAGGAACATAAGGATCCAGCTAAAAAGGTAAGATTATAAGAGAGATACTTGTGTGTTTGGAATTCTTTTACAAGTGCTTGAGAAGCTTGTACCTAGGTATAAAGGTGACATTGTCTTAACTTCAGCGTTTGGCTTTCCGTACAATGCAAAGCCGATTCTGTAAACACGTCGAAGTGAAGGCTTGGGGAAGTGATAACGAAGTGAGCTGACTTCATCCAAGCCTTCATTGAATTATGCATTTCCGTCGCACACTCCCCAAAATACAACCGGCAGGCCAGCAACTCGGCGGGTCGACGGCGCGCTGTGTTCCACGCTCGCCTCAAAGAGCTGTCAGTATGGGAGACGGGGCCCGCTAGGGTCAGTGCCTGCCGGGGTGCCGAATCCGTTCGAAAGAGGCACCGTAGTCCTGGAACGCAAAGGACACTAGGACGAACACTGATGGGTTTTAGTCAGTAAGAGTCTGACACTCCCTCCTGCTTCACCCAGAGCGGGAGGAGTCATTTGATGATTTATCAAACTTAAAAAAAAAGGCTCGCAACTTGGCGTCGATACTCAAGACTTTGGAGCTTCGACTTGACGAGCCTATTATTGCCGATGATCCTCTTGGCTCGTTTCTCAATTGAATTAAGTTTATCGGATAAGCAACAAAATCACTATCCCGAACTCACAATGTCGTAACAAGTCTTTCCCAAAATTCAAAGTAAAGGCTCTATCGACCAACCAAATTACCGTCTTATGTAAATATACATAAGAAGCAAACCGCCCTGTGTTGATCTTGGTATTTAGTTGTAGGCGAGACAGGTCTGGTCAGAAATTTATGTAAATTGAGTTTCTAAAGGAGGTAGGTCACTGTTACGTTCGTGTAGGCGTTATTTTAGTAAACTAAGGGACTACTCACACTTATTCAGCTCTATTCAGCTTATGCCCATAGAAAACTACGATTTTGTAAGGAGACGCGTACGCATCCGTTCAGCTTTCCGTGTCTATTTAGCTTTCGCGGCAAACAAGTACAAAATGAGGACAAAAGTGTTATTATCATGCGAGTGCTATAAACAGAGTTCAGCGTTGTTACCATTAGTTTACTTACAACGCTGTACGCGGCTGATAAAAGCAGAACTGTTTAATTGTGACCAAAATCGTTCAGCGAAACGCGAATGGAGCTGAATAAGTGCGAGTAGTCCCTAATGATATGTTTGTTCTCTAGTTAATCCTACCCTTACTAATATTATGAATGCGAAAGTGACTTGGTTTGATACGCTTTCTTGCCTAAATTGCCGAACCGATTTTGATGACTTGGTACAGAAATAAATAGGACCCTTTACTGACTAAAACCCACCTGTGTTTCTTCAAATGAGATAGGAAACGTTTTGGAAATTCATTGTGCGAAATCTTTTTTTTATTAAATGAAAAGTCAAGACCCTTTTGACATAAAAAGAAAATGAAGAGGTATTAGCTGAAGTTTCAATGACCTCATAAGTAAGTAATTGTACCGAGTACCTAACTAATAAAAAGATGAAAAAAAGAGATAAGATTTCTTGGTTTCTAGGTCTATAAATCAACATGAAGACTTCCTTTGGGCTGTCAGGAAATAAGTCTAGATTTTATGTGTTCTAAGCGAGAGTCGCAATTCATATTGATAGAACCAATATTAGACAACCTAGGCGTGGGTATTGACATTATATTTCAGGGTTCCGTAATTAAAACTGATAAAATGGAACCCAAAAGTGTGCCTAAACCCTTTGTTACGTGAAGGTATCAAGTTGCAATTAATATCAAAAGGGGTCGTAAACTTGCCCCTTTGGGTTCTAAAAAAACTTCTAAGTCAAACCAATTAAAAACAAAAATTGATATGACATATTTGATACTAGGAAATAAACCATAACCTATAAGGTACGTCCCGTTAACCTAGAATCACGACGCAAGAAGCAAGATCTCACAGCACAACTAAAAAAAACACCTAAAACAAAGTCTGCACACATTCTAGCACACCACTTTCAAATCAAAACCAAACATTTCACACATAAAAGGTGTCAACAAAACAAACAGTCTTACGGAGATAAATCTCGTTGACAGAAGAAACCTTTTTATGCGATGCTCGGCAAACATGTGCGAGATCGGGGAGATCGCTCTGGGTACAGAATAGGAATCTTGAACGATATTGAACGTTGTGTCTCAATGATCTTGAGGAGCTTCTTGCTAAATAATAACTGCCGCACGGTTAAATCTTTTTTAACTGCCTCCGTGTTCTAGAGGCTTAGGAGTTTGCCTTGTGACCGTCGTGGTAGTGGGTTCGGTTCCCACGGAAAGCATAATTTGTAAAGTTTTTTACAGTTTGGCTAGGACATTGCAGGCTTGAATCACCTGATTGTCTGATAAAAAGATGATTCCGTGCTTTAGAAGGCACGTATAAGCCGGTGGTCTCGGTCGCCAAATGGTGGTCGTCAAATAAACCATGTCAGAGGCCCTTGAGGCGGTTTAGAAACTCTGACATTAGGGTGTGTGGGGTCGTTAGACCTTACTCGATAAGAAGAAGAAGGCTAAATCTTCAAGATTAAGCAACGCTTGCCGAGGTCGGACAGTGTATGGGTCAGCATCTTAACACACCGAGTGGCTCGGAGGAATCCTTGCCTCGGGCAGTACGTTAAGCTGTTGGTCCGGGGATGCTAGTTGAGTTTTGACAGTCGTTACAGAACCGTCAGAAAAGAAAATGAAAAAACTGTCGGTTTGACTGTTTTTTTTTGTCGGATTGCTCGAGTCAATCTTCAAGGTTAAGCAATGATAGAAGGGCGCACTTTTGAAGAGTGCCATCATAGGTATTTGTTAAAAAAAATAAACTTCACCTGAACCGGAATTTGCAAGCTAATAAAAACTGCTTGAAAAACTAATAAAATTGGTACTAAATTTGATATCGCTCCTTATTACTTACATTTACATTAGGCAGTTCATCATCATCATCATATTTTAACTTATTGATTCCAATTTAATTTCTCAGCAATAATTACCTAATTAATTTAATTTATGAATTTTAATTTAATTTTTCTTTTACTTTTTTATTTTTACTCTGTATGTGATTTTTTTTTCTGTGTGTGATTTTAATTGTATTGAAATGGGTGTAAATAACCTGAATAAACGAATTTTCATTTTTTTTTTTCAATATCAACTGAAAGCCGCCTAATGCTGGACATAGGCGTCCCCCAAGTGTCACCATAACAACCGTTTCTGTGCGTCTCGCATCCATCGGCTACCCGTGACCCTAACCAAGTCATCGGTTCACCTTGGGGAAGGCCTTCCAACGCTGCGTCTTCTGGTATGCGGTCACCACTCCAGAGCTCTCGGGCCCCATCGACCATCTGTTCTGCGAGAAATAAAATTTGTGTTCATATAACTAACCTGTTCATAGACCTGTCACTAACAGGGCACATTAGGTAGTTAATTAACGATAAATACCTAAAAGCCTCTTCATTTAGACCCAGAAGATACTCTGGAAATTTCACACATAATTAATAGATTGAATAGAATTTTCTCGATGTCTGTAACAACACGACATGAGCGGGTCCCTCTAGAGTAGTTTTCATAAATATGTAGTTTGATAAAGATGTAAGGCTCGTTTCACCTTAGATTTCGTTATCCAATTCAACGGAACTTCACCCGTAGGTACCTAGAATTGAAATATTATTCCCTAGAGTTGAATACTCATCTCTCTCTTATATTATATTTCTGTGGAAATTGTTGAAAAGTGGAACCTTTTTGCGTAAGAGATCTTTTAGTCATATATTGCTTTTTGGAATAGTAGATAATAAGCTGTGTTTGGAGCTTGCTTTTGAAATATAAATGTGACGGAATCAATAAACTTTAATATTCTGCATGTGATTAGGGTTCCGCAAGCTCTAATGAAAAAAAGGGAAGCCTTATAGGATCATGGCACTCGCGTATCTCAAAGACCGTCCGTATCAGCCGAGTTTCCCTGAAACTATTTTTTCTTAATTTAGGGTATGTTCTACCCGTTTGCCAAGTTAAATCCAAATTCGGCCAGACGTTAAGTGTGATGAGTAACAAACAGACGGAAATACAAACAGAGTTAATGGAAAGAAACAGAGAGCCAACTATTATTTTTTTAATAAAACGACTAAAAAACCGATTTCTTTTTGTATGTCAAATCTTAAATGAATGTTTTTCGTGTTTTTATGGTTCCGTGCCCAAAGTGTAAGCAACGGAACCCTATTCTAAGCCTCCTTCTTCTCCGTCCATCCGTCCGTCCGTCTGTCAGTCTGTCAGCGGGCTGTAACTCAAGAATCGTAATAGATAGACAGTTGAAATTTTCACAGATTTAGTTTTTCAATTGCCGCTTAAACAAAAAATAATAAAAATTAAGGTTTATAGTACGGAATCTTTCGTATGCGATTCCGAGTCGCACTTGGCCAGATTTTTTTTTGAGCCCTTTTAAAATCTTTCAAGAGTCTTTTGCCATCTAATAAATAAGGCACCAGTATGCACTGTATCAGTCAATATTTGTATCTGGTGTCCGTGTATCTAAGCTTGATTGTTTCTCTAAGCAATATTTTTAACCAAAACCTCTTTTGAGACGGTAAATAACGAGACCCTCCATTATAATTAAAAAGTGTTGCTTTTAAAAACTTTTACTGTGTATACTTAGACGTTTTTGAAGGCAGTGACCTTAGAAAATTGAGATTAATAAGTTTGGCTCCCTTTGAAATTGCCTGTTTCTTTTAAATTGCAATATTCAAAACCAAGGACGCACTTTATTTCCATTAACTTTTTTTACATGGTAATCTTATTGCTGCACAACTTTTGTTAAATTACTAAAGAAAAAAGAAAAAAAAAGATAGTTTAGTTAAACTATCTTTTTCCTTTGGCTGCGCTCGCGTTGAAGTATTCTATAGCTATTTTTAGTGTCCCAATTTATTCCAAAATTCATCAAACTCGAATCGATCGCGATTTAGGCGTAAAACGTAAGAAGAAGATGAAGATGTACAGTCTGAACAGTCCTTGGAAACCACTTGTTCACGCCTTACTCCATTTATAATCAAAGCCAGGTGTCCTGCCCAGCTCCATTTGAGTTCCATCTTTCGCTTACCGATGTCGGAAACGTTATCGTGATTTTTTGTCACATACACGTAAATTGTTTCACGTTCTTGTTCCACGTCTAACTCAAACTTCATTATGTATGACATTGGAACATACATTCCGGATCAGTTCGCGTCCGGTAGACAGGAAATTCTACGTACCCTGAATTTGAATACAGAAATATGGTATTCATCGAGTGTACTGTTTCACACATTTCTCCCCTGGGGAGCGATGACCTCTTTTCCTCTGAGTAATGTGTATGAAAATGATGGAAACCTTTTTCTTAGCATTTATCTTTCTTTCCCTTCGATGTTATTTACATGATATCATAATTTTTGGCACGTTTTTTCCTAGGGCTGGTATGGGACCAATCATTTTTCATTTCGGCTCAGGTCTGTGGTGGAGCGAGACCTTCTTGGTCCCGGATTATTTTGTTTGACACAATGAAATGTGTAGTCCCACTAAGGATTTTCTTTGGCCGGTCTATTCTGTCAACTTCTCACGGCGTACACCCGGGTGGAGACAGCTTGAAGTGAACTGTCACTCCATCTTTTTTGTATGGATTGACCGCTCTCTTCATGTTCCCTTCCACTAAGCTTTCAAGCTGAGTAGTTTACAGATTCGTACTGCTGGTATGAGAAAATCAGCTGTAATTTAACAAGCCTCTCATATCCGAATGGTTGACAAAGGCATACCTTGTGTACTTATTACAGGAATCAAAAGTAGCTCACGATTTAGGACCCATTAGTTTTTAATGGTAAGATATAATCCGTGGTGCTTGGCAACTGGGCTTAACCCAGTTGTAAATGTCCCTTGGTGCCTATTTGTCTAGCTCTATTAAATCTCTTGCTTGATAAGGAAGGAAGTGAAAATTATATATTGTTTCTACTACTCCGCTGTACTTTTCTGATTAATTTCGTTGCAGGATCCAAGACAGTTGAGTCGTTTCTCCGGGACTCGTCCGGCTTCATTGGCTCGGCGTTTTTCTGGTGGCCCCCTCTGTTGATTCTGGTTTTCAGGAGTTGCAATAGTTGGGAATTTGTGACGGGCTAGTCCAAAAAAAAACCTTGTCATATTTTTTTGCAGTGCGATTTTATAAACATGTCGAAGTTGTTTGGGTGAAGTGATCACGAAGTAAGCTGTCAATTCAAGTAATTAAGAATGACATGGAATGACAGCTTTTTGGGAGCAGTCATAATCGTCCATTCAGTTTCGTCTTCGAACAAAAAGTATTTATTTTAACTCACAGCTCATCAGACTTGAGACACAAATATCCGGTTCAATCCCACTGGATTGGGAACAAAAACATTGTAGGCACAAATTAACAAATTTCAAACAAATTACGAATTAAGAAACTTCATAGTCACCTCTAACATGATAATATCGACAAAACAAATACAAAAATAAGAAATCCAAATGAGTTTATTGTGAAAAATAGAAATCACATCACATTTGAACGTGTTTGTAGCATCCAGTTAAGCAAACAACGCCTGTATTGGAAAGCTCCGCCCTTTCATTATATCATATCATTGTCGTACACTTATACCAACACAAGATTTCCAATACACCAATAAAGTCACGTAACAAAACCTACAAAACTGCCGAAGAAACTTATGAGATAATGATGTATAACTTCTTCACTTTCTTCCCATGGTAACAAAGGGTTTAGAAGAAAACTCTGGAAACTCCTCGAAACTTACATTTAAGGGTGCGTTTCCATTAGAGGTATGCGTGGATACGGAGCGAGGGATATGTTTGCTAAGAACTAATAGAATCGCTTCATTTACCCAATTTAGCGCAAGTGTAGCGAGGTGTGTTTGTTAAGAACCAATTTCTTCACAAATAGTACCCTCGCCAGATCATCATCTGCCTAGCCTTTTCCCAACTGTATTGGGTTCGACTTTCATCAAAACTGGATTTAGTTGAATACCAGTATTTTATATGGAGCAGCCGCTCCATGTAAAATGGTTTGGTTGGCTGCCAACTACCAGACCTCCACAATCAGTAACTGGGTAACATGGTACGGGTGGCGAGACTGGAGGTAGATTTTCTGTATTCTTACAATTTGTAACGAAAAATCTACAATTAACAGCCAGGACCAACGGCTTAACGTGCTTTCCGAGGCACGGGGAAATCTCGGTATGTTAAGATGGTCACCCAATCAGAGACCAACCTCGGCAAGCGTAGCGGGTCGTCCTTAAAGTTTAATTAAGGACGACCCGTGCGGCTTTTATAATTTAGCCACGAGCTTGAGACACCTCCCTCTCTATGCATCCTCGCATTGCTTTGGTAGAAACGCAGCCTAACTTTCAAAGGTCGAGCCGGCTAGACGAGACGAATTGATCGGTTTCAACGTACACACATTAAAGGGAAAATAAGGTTTCCGACTCGTAAATATGTTACTTTGATGTTATTTGTTACAAGGGCTTCTGTGAAGGGAGACTGATAGTTTTCGCCCCTTGGTAACAGTTCTACGGTGCTTTAGACAAAGTCACAAACGATTGTCATAAGTTCAAAACGTTTGGCAATGATCACATGACCTGGTGAGGGTCGCGTGACCCTCACCAGGTCATGTTCCGGCAACCGCGCGTGTTCTGGCAACACCTGCGGTGGTCTATGCCCAGCAGTGGACGTCTGCAGGCTAATATGATGATGATCATTTCAAATTTTTTAAGCATTTGTGTTCCGATAACCGGTCGATGTGGTAACACTTTGGGGAAGTTTACGAATGTCCATGATAGGATGGATGTATTTCGGCTGAAATAATGATGTATTGATGATGTAAATTTTATACATTGTGGTTTTTTCGACAAACGTTATTGTTGTTATAAAGTTACTTTGTCACTGGCTCTCTAGATTGTAAAAAAGCACATTTGTAACATTGTTCTGTATCCAGAAGTACTTAGAGTGACTTTGTTGTGTACTGTCATAGTATAGCGTGGTATTTACTTCATATATTACGTCGTAAAACTTAATTTTAGTATTGTAATCTAGTAATAATTTTTAGCATTGTAATAAGCGTTTTGTTTGTGTGGAATCAAGTGTTGATTTTTCTTTTCTTTGTTTCGTAATAATAATTCTTAGAATCAAATTCACAAAAGTAAATGAACCAAAGAGTAAATCAAATGCGTAGCCACTCAGAAACAGTATTGAGGAGCTCGTGGCTAGATAATAACAGCCGCACGGGTCGATCTTCAAGGTTAAGCATCGCTTGCCAAGGTTGGTCTGTGGATGGGTGACCATCTTAAAATACCGAGTTTCCTCCGTGCCTCAGAAAGTACGTTAAGCCGTTGGTCCCGGCTGTCATTTGTAGATCTTTGGCAGTCGTTACGGATAATCAGAAGCCAGTAAATCTGACTCCAGTCTTGCCATGAAGTACCGTGTTACCCAGTTAATGGGTTGTGGAGGTCTGGTAGGCAGCCGCTCCTCGTTAAATACTGGTATTTAGCTAAATCCCGTTAAAAGTCTTTGAATTTTTTTAATGCGCAATTTTTAAAGAAACTACAATAACACAAGTAGTAACTTATTACGTTATTCTTTATTCTTACTCAACTTATAAAGTACAACAAAAAAAACTGTTTTGGAACATCAAAAAGAGTGTGCCCTAGGATGTACCAAATAGGTACAGTTCAGCAAATATGTCAAACAACAGTATCTAATTAAAAAAATAATTATCAAAATCGGACCACTCTGTAAAAGTTATGCGTGCACAATGGACGTACATTTAAAAAATATACGCGTTGAGTTGAGATTGTGAGACGTAACGAAGCTTTATCAAGAATCAGTTAAGTGTATGAAAACTTCAGTCAGATTAATATAATGTAAAGGTATGCACACTTAAATAAATGCATACACCGCACGACATCTCTCGCCGGTTCCACTCTCCCGGGTGACCGGGGTAGATGACGGATCTGTCCATCAAGTAATCCTCGACTACGCGACGAAGGTAGGTCGGCACCCGGTGATACCGAAGTGCCTCCCTGATGCAACTCCAGGGCAGGGTGTTAAAGGCATTGGCGATGTCTAGAGTCACCGCCAAGACGACCCTGCCCCGGGAGACCGCGTTACGTCGAGAGGGCTCTCACGCGCATGATGGCGTCCACCGTCGAGCGGCCCGTGCGGAAACCGAACTGGTTCTCCGCCAGATCCGGCCCACCCTCACTAGATACTCGACGAGGCGGATTGCAATTACTTAATTTAATAATGTATCATTTTTTATCAACAAAAGATTGAAAATGATTGATTTGCAAAAAGCTCCGCACATAATAAGATTTTGAGATGTTAAAGAACACTACGACATCGTACGATATCTTTATTGTACAATATTTCTGTAACATATTGTATTATTGTAGTAAATATGAGACAGACGTAAAGTCGTACTTAGGTATTGTAGAGATGTTCTTAGTTCATCATACCCGCCTGTCAGCTTGCTTCTTCAAGCAAAACTGACATGACGATCTAGGATAGGATGATGTCTTTTGTGCTTGTTTCCTAATAAGTATTCTACGTTTTTCAATAAGGTTTCTTGAGGAATAGTTTGTAATAGAACTACGCGGCTTGTGGCTTGAATTTCTAGGCAGACTGGTAAGTGTTTTTTCTCTTAAGGACAGGAAATCGTCAAATGACTCCTCCCGCTCTGGGCGGAAAATAAAAAACCTTTTTATTTTCCGCCGACTTCCCAAAACAAAACACTACAAAGTAAAAAACAACTTTAATTTTTTACTTTGTAATGTTTTGTTTTTGTAATGTTTAATATTATTTATAAGAATCAATAATTTTAACTTCAATTTTCAATTTTCTTAAACTTACAACTTGTAACAAATGCAACTAACGATATCAAACATGTCCATTGATCATTACGTTATCTGTTAGTGCTGTGCACTTCTGTAAGTGACGAATTCACTTTAACTAATACTGTATGTGATTTATGTTTGTGTATGTTTTAGTGAGTAAGTCGTTGAAGTGCCTTATCAATAAATAAATAAATAAATAAATAAATAATATGTAGTGATTAGTAGAGCGTTGAATCACAACAAGTTAAACTAGCAAGACGACAAGTCGACTGCCACCGTGGTCGAGTGGTTTAGGCGTTTGCTTTATGACCCGGTGGCCGTGGGTTCGATTCCCATGGGAAGCATACTTTGTAAAGTGGTTTCCAGTTTGGCTAGGACATTTCAGGCTTGAATTACCTGATTGTCTGATAAAAAGATGATTCCGTGCTTCGGAAGGCACGTATAAGCCGGTGGTCCCGGCTGCCAAATGGCGGTTGTCAAATAAATCATGTCAGAGGCCCTTGAGGCGGTTTAGAAACTCTGACACTAGGGTGTGTGGGGTCGTTAGACCTTACTGCCCACACGATAAGAAAAAGAAGAAAGTAGCAAGGAAGACGTACTTTTATAAAGCTTTATGTAGTGCAAAAAGCAGAGGTTGATAACACAAAAATGTAAATAACCCAAACCAAGTACCTATTTCAAAATACATTAACCTCACAAAACCCGGACATTACTCAATCCAATTCATATAAATAAACGAAGAAATATCAAAGCAAAAATCTTACGATTTTTCACAAGGACTTTCCTATTGAATGAATGCAAACGACCCTGCTAACATCCCTTCATAGTTCGTTGACCCTCGCCTATGGGGTTGAGGTCATTTCGATCCTTGAGCAAATAACGGTTGAAATGCTACGATCGAAATCGACCTTCGTTCAGATGTTGTGTAATTGATTGGTTTCTGTGGGGACTTAAAGGCCTTTGAGATTTTTATTAAAGTATTCTATAGTTAAGGATTATACAAAGCGGACAATACAAAAAAATGTGTATAGTACAACTTTTTTAGGGTTCCGTACCCAAAGGGTATCCAACGGAACCCTATTACTAAGCATCCGCAGTCCTTCCGTCCGTCCGTCCGTCTGTCTGTCAGTGGGCTGTATCTAAAGAACCGTAATAGGTAGACAGCTGAAATTTTCACGTATTGTGTATTTCTATTGCCGCTATAACAACAAATTATAGTAATTGAGCTTAATGGTACGGAACCCATCGTGCGCGAGTCCGACCCGCACTTGGCCGGTTTTTTTTATAAATAGTTGTTGATTATTCACCCCATTCTACTCAACAAATGCAAGTGATTCGGGACAAAATTATACAGCTTAAATAACTTTGACGACTGGCCACAATTCTTCAAAGATCCCAAAAGCAGTCATTTGGGACGAATATGGAAGTAAACCTTGCAAATAAAACCAGAATTTTACAAATCGTAACTTCCTTACAATTGAGGCCAAAGAAAAGATGGATGGATTATGTAAGGAGCGATATGAAAGAAAAGGGAGTTAGTGATAGAGTGACATAAATAGTGACGTGAGTATATAGTTATATAGCAAACAGAGGAGCTCGTGGCTATATAATAACAGCCGCACGGGTCAATCTTCAAGGTTAAGCAACGCTTGCCAAGGTTGGTCTATGGATGGGTGACCATCTTGACATATCGAGTTTCCTCCGCGCCTCGGAAAGCACGTTAAGCCGTTGGTCCCGGCTATCATTTGTGGATCTTTGGCAGTCGTTACGGATAGTCAGAAGCCAGTAAATCTGACTCCAGTCTTGCCGTGAAGTACCCGTGTTACCCAGTTAATGGGTTGTAGAGGTCTGGTAGGCAGCCGCTCCACGTAAAACACTGGTATTCAGCTGAATCCGGTTTGACTGGAAGCCGACCCCAATGTAGTTGGGAAAAGGCTAGGCAGATGATGATGATGATGATGAATAATACAAATCAGCCTCCTAGCTAATTATTATTTAATTTAACACCTACAACTATGCCACCCCTGTTTTCACGCCTCACTCGCTGTCTAGGACAATTATAAGTCTAGTGGACGATAATAAATTAATAATATATCTATTTCTATCCTTCTAAATGTCAAGGAGCATTTACCTATAACTTTGGAGTTTCTGCTTTGTTCAAGGTTTGCTAGTAGTTTGTGCTTTTAACTTGTTCGTTCATTGACTTCTGAAAATGTGGCAATTAAATCGTTTTATAAAAGACTTGTAAAGTAAAAGAACTTAAGGTTAATAATTGAATGGGCTTTTTTGGTGGATTATTTGGTAAGTTAATTATCTTAATATAAGTACTCAAAGGACGGGCTAAAACACTTTAAATACATGCTATAATAGTGAAAGTAACTATCTGTGGGACATCCTGGACGTCGAATACAGACATAAAAATATAAAATTAACCAGTGAAGAGCGACTCAGACACGCAGATGAAGGGTTCCGTACCATTAAATTGTATTATTATTATTTGTTGTTACAGCGTTAATAGAAATATACGATCTGTGAATATTTCAACTTTCACAAACAATTACAGTTCGTTCGGACGGACAGCGAAGGCTTAGTAATAGGGTTCCGTTGGTTTCCCTTTGCGTACGGAACCTTAAAAAAAACCGTAACACAATTATAAGACTGCCATAGCCATGACCAGATAGAGACCAGTACTTCATGTATTTATGTTCATCTAGTTAATATTTTCTCTGTACTAAGTTAATGTTTCTACGTGTATGTATATTTTTGGTAGCTTACAATCATATCCCAATGCGAAGGCGAAGGCTATCGTTTACTCCTTCCAACCTTATATCTCATGGACGATCTCAAGTTCTCACCATTTGCCGTAGTCTCTATACCTCATGTTCATCTAAGAAAAGAAGATCTTCCTCATGTCTAGGTCTGACTGACAACTGTCGAAAAACTTGATAAGGAAGTCTCCTGCGTGATAAGGAAGGAGTGGAAATTATATAATTTTTTTTCCTACTCCTCCGCCGTACTCTTCTAATTAATTTCGTTGCGGGATTCTCCGGAACTCGTTGGGTTTCATTGGCTCGGCGTTTTTCTGGTGGTCGCCACTGTTGGTTCTGGCTTTCAGGAGTGGCAATAGTTGGAAATATGTGGCAGGCTGCCTAACAACTTTTTTTTCGATTAAGCATAATAAAACCAGCCTAACAAGGCCAATGAACTCATTCCATTCCTTTTATAGAGGAAAACTCTTACAATAAACATACATTAGTACATTTATCTAAGTTTATTACGGTCAACAATAAAAAGGCTTCTCAGTTGCAGAAATACGGAGCCCATATGGACTTAGAATTAATAGAAATTGACTACAGTTTAAGCCGATTGGGCGGAGTACTTGTACAACTTAAGCCAGGAATACATGAGCCAATACAATTTGCACAAAAGCCTGCAAGGATGTGGCATGCTTTAAAGTGGCAAATTGCTGATAAAAAGTATCCTATGTGTTATTCCAGACTATAATCTACCTCTCTGCCACTTTTCATCAAGTTGCGTTTAGCCGTCCGGAGATAATCGAGTGGCAAACATCCATCCTTATATCTTACGGTTATCAATTAATGACCACCATCTCACCTGATGGTAAGCGATGATGTGGTCGAAGATGGAGCACGCTTGCCTAGAAGTAACCTATTCACCCTTGACTTAAAGACTCCAAAGGTTGTAGCTATCAGGAAACACAGACTCCGGCAAGGAATTCCACTCCTTAGCTGTACGCATTATGAATGTGTTCCCAAAACGTTTTGTGCGTGTGGGTGGGATGTCCACCATGTACCGGTGGCGCATCGCCGTTCGTCTTATGGTCCGATGATGGAACGGGCTTGGCGGAATTAAATCATGCAATTTTGCAGTAAAATTAATGAATAAAGTAAGAAAAGCAATAATTTAAGATCTATCTTGTTACTATATATTAGCGTAAGTAAGACATGGCTATTTAGGAGGACTTAATAGACACCAAAAGACAGGCATTCCTTGCCTAGTTTGGAGCCCTATGGTCTCAACTAATAAGCTAGTTTCCTCCATCAATAAATTGCAGGTCTATTTAGTTATTCAGTAAGAGTATTGAAAAATAATAGACAAGTATTTTTTGTTTTTGTAAATTAATGAATATTGACAAAGATAAAACGCTATAAAAATTGGGAGTAGAACTCGTGATGTTAGAACGCACTAAAAATTATATCACGGCGTGACGTATCGAAATTTTTAAAATCGTCAATTTTGGCTTTCGTAACAAAAGAAAAAGAACGCGTTAAATATTTTTTGATAATCTAACTGACGGATTAATCAAATTTCTTCAGTGGACAAGCCTTATTGCATTCATATCCAAAGACTAAAATACACAACTACTTTATATAGTACACAACATTTTGATCATAGATTTATAATGTATCTATAATTCTATGTTGTTTTAGCTCTTGTGTGTAATTTTCAAGTTATTGGATCAAAAACTTTTTATTTTATTTATTTATCCATATTCAAAAACTACTTTGTACTCAAGATTTTGATCATAGATTTATTCATCATCATCTGCCTAGCCGTTTCCTAACTATATATTGGGGTTAGCTTCCAGTCAAACCGGATTCAGCTGAATACCAGTATTTTACGTGAAGCGGCTGCCTACCAGACCTCCACAACCCATTAAATTGGTAACACGGTATTTCTTGGCAAGGCTGGAGTCAGATTTACTGGCTTCTGACAATCCGTAACGACTGCCAAAGATCTAGAAATGGTCAGCCGGGACCAACAGCTTAACGTGCTTTCCGAGCCACGAAGGAAACTCGGTATGTTCAGATGGTCTGAGCGGCTGTTATTCTTTAGCCACGAGCATTTGATCATAGATTTATTATGTATCTATAATTCTATGTTATTTTAGCTCTTGTGTGTGATTTTTAAGTTATTGGATTAATAAACTTTTTTTTTTATTTATCATCCAAACTTCCGCATGTATAATAATTATTAAGTACCTATAGATTAGTTTCTGCCAATGGCTGTACCGCGTGTCAGTCGAGAATTACCCCATATTTTTTATAGAATGGGAAATGATCAAATGTCTCCTGCTCTGGGCGGAGCAGAACAGAAGAAGACGCCCCAGGCGTCGGGAGTCGCAAGGCGATTTCCGGCCACCGTAGACGCGGGCCTGCGGACGGCGAGCATTGGGTGGCTCGCCGTCCGATCAGAACCAGGCCCGGGTCGGCGGCGCGCTGTGTTCCACGCGCGCCTCAAGGAGATGTCAGCATGGGAGACGGGGCCCGCTAGGGCCAGTGCCTGCCGGGGTGCGGAATCCGTTCGAAAGAGACGCCGCAGCCCTGGAACGCAAAGGGCATTGGGAGGAGCACGGATGGGTTTTAGTCAGTAAGAGTCTGACGTTCCCTTCCGTCTCGCCCAGAGCGGAAGGAGTCATTTGATGATTTCCCATCCTTAAAAAAAAAAAAAAAAATGGGCGGTGCAGTTGGGAGTGTCAGACTCTTTCGACCCATCCGCGTTCCTCCTAGTGTCCTTGCAGGGCCGCGGTGACTCCTTCGAACGAATTCCGCAACCCTGGCAGGGAGAATTACCCCAAGATAACGATCTCCTCACTCAAACAATAGGCCTAGTCTTTTCCCTTCAAACCGGATGCAGCTGAGTACCAGTATGTCTCTACAACCGTAACTGGGTAAAACGACACCCCTTGGCAAGTCTGGAGTCAGATATTCTGGCTTCTGACTATCCTTAACGGTTGTCAAAGATCTTCAAATGACAGCCGGGACCAACATCGTACTGAGGAATTTCGGTATGTTAAAATCGTCGCCCATCCGCAGACTGATCTCGGTATGCGTCGCTTAACCCTTAAAATTGATCCGTGTGGTGTTATTATTTGCTTTGAGCTCCTCCGAACGTTATATAAAATCAAAAATAGAAATGTAATTGGTCTCAAGCGGAGTCTCAAGTGTACCAGCAAATTGAAAGGGCTTCGGTACGATTTATATGTAAGTTGCATTGTGTTCGGTTTCCCAAGAGAATTCTCAGTGAAAACCGGCTTTAAAATTCATATTTATCATTTTGACGTTCACATACTGAATTTGGAACGGCTTTCGCTAAACGTAAGGCCTCCAATGAGATTAAAAAAGAAAATTGGCAAGATAAAGCAAGGATTTTTCTAGAAAATTGATAACTTCCTTGCGTAAAAAATTGTTAGTTAATATTTAGGTTATTAATGTGTATTTGTTTATTCATTTAATATTCATGTACAATAATGGTACATAGGCGGACTTAATGAAACGAGGCATTTTCTACCAGTCAACCTTTGGGTTCAAAATACTGTGGTAGGTGTACAGCAAATAAATAAAAATTACAATATAATTTCGTACGGAAAAAATATACAAAAAATAATATATACGAGTATAATACTAATAAAATACATATATAATGCTAAAATACTAACTTATAAAATATATGATGAATTATAATAATCTTTCTTATTAAGAGAACTCACAATTAAAACATAGTATAGTCGTTACGGCCAATGGCCTGATGTCCAAAAGCTTCGACGACCATCTGTCGAAGCTGGCGTTACGCGGTTGGATAAAGGGCCTGATACAGAAGGCAGTACTCCTCGATACGGCTCGTATTGTGAGGAGGTTCCTTTCTCTGGATCGCCACGGGTCAATCATCAAGGTTAAACAACGCTTGCCAAGGTTGATCTGTGGATGGGAGACCATCTAAACATACCAAGTTTCCTCCGTGCCTCGGAAAGCACGTTAAGCCGTTGGTCCCGGCTGGCATTTCTTGATCTTTGGCAGTCCTTACGGATAGTCAGAAGCCAGTAATTCTGACTCCAGTCTTGCCAAGAAGTACCGTGTTACCCAGTTAATGGGTTGTGGAGGTCCGGTAAGCAGCTACTCCTCGTAAAATCCTAATCGTATTCAGCTAAGTCCAGCTTGACTGAAAGCCGACCCCAATATATTTGGGAAAACCTGGGAGTCTTTAAATCAAGAGTGAATAGGTTATTTCTAGGCAAGCGTGCTCCATCTTCGACCACATCCTCGCTTACCATCAGGTGAGATAGTGGTCAAACGCGTGCCTATCAAAAAGAAAAAAAAAATAGTAAAAAAAGGCTAGGCAGATGGTGATGATTGCGCTCTTTGTGCGTTATGTAGTTTTTGCCTGTCCACATGAGAAAAGTGGCTTTGTATAGGTCATGTGCGTCTGTTGCATGCAGGTATCATACTATCCTTATACTAGATCATACAGCTAAACCATTACTTCAGTTTCAGCAACTTCAGTAGTAATATAACTACATCAAAAATATAACAAAACAAAACACGATTCTAATCAAAAACTTGTAAATATTGACTTAACCCGAGGACTTACGCCCACCTAATCCAAAGTCTAAACTTACGTCATAAAATAGGCCACGAGCGACGTTAAATCTACGCATAGCAACAGTATAATACAGGCTTTTATTATATAAATACAATACGTTGAAAAACCTTCGCCCCCTCATTTCATAAAACGCTCGGAGCGATGCTACGATATACATTATCATAATTATTGTACTTGTATTTTACCGGCGATTCTTGGAATAAGGCTGCTCTCTCATGTCAAAGATTTATTTGTGTTTAATCTATTCGATACTGGGAATTTACAAAGTTTTTGTTTGACAACGAACTCTGTCTGGCTCGTGAATGTTTAAGTGAACCCAAAGCGTTTTTTGTTAGTTAAAAATATTCAAAAAGACAGAAATACAAGGCTCGACACTTTGCTCGCAGAACAAATGGTCGATGTGGCTGAAAAGTTTTGGAGTAGCGATCGCGTACCGGAAGACGCAGCGTTGGAAGGCCTCCCACAAGTTGGACCGATGCTCTGGTGAAGGTTGCGGGTAGCCGATGGACGTGAGACGCAGAGGATTGGTTGTTGTGGCAACGCTTGGGGAAGCCTAAACCGAAAAAAAAAACACGTTTCTTGTATCGGGGAGTACTCTCCTCTAATTTTTATCTATAGCGGCTATAGAGATACACACTCTGTGAAAATTTTAACTGTCCCTGTTACGGTTTTTGAGATACGGATGGACGGATGGCTAAATCTAAGTTCCGTTAGTTACGCTTTTGGTAAGGAACCCTAAAAATTCTATAACAAAAAAAAAATGTGGAAGCAGTTTTAGGCAACCTATACCTTTATCAAAACCAGGCATGATGTCTAAATTAGCACTACTCCTATTAATTCCAATAAATTTCCTTTGATATTCGAAACTAACGGCCACTCGCCCTCGGCTCCTTGGTTAGGTTTTCTCTTTATTTACGAAATTAAATAGGCAGCAATGTATTTTAGCCCCAAATAATTATTTTGTAGGTATTAAAAACGTAAAGATTCGTGGCTAAGTTTAACTTAGAAGTACATAGTAATAATTTATAATTACGATACTATGAATAAAAATGTTTTAGTTCTAAATTCTGGACTTGTGAATATCTTTCAATTAATTACTGGTTCAATTAAAAATATCTTTAAAAAGAATTTGTAAATTCTAAATAAGATTATTTTCCAATAAAAAATCTCGATTATTTATTATTTATTCGTGCTTCTGTGTTTGATTGCCTTTTTAACCGACTTCCAAAAAGGAGGAGATTATCTGACAATTTATAAATTAAGTTTAAAGCGAAAACTAGTTCTAGTTCAATTTCCCTATACCTTTGCTTCGCATTACTTTTACCTAACTCTCCATAAAATAGCTTTAAAACAACATAATACGACCATGCGTTGTACTTATACTGTGGTAATAATGCGAGTCCATCCCCACCTTAACGCTACGCCGCGCCGCGCCGTCTTAAATATGAAGTTAATATGGAAAGCGATTCGCGTAGCTTCTTGGTGAGCCGCAGAAAAATGAGTGCTAGATGTGCCAGTTGTGTCTATTGACAATAATAGTACATTACTGCAGCGGCCAGCAAAAGAGACATTGATGGATGAACGTGTAAATGTGGGCCGAGGAGAAACCGAGGCTTACATACGTAAGTCCAGCAATGCCTAGTCGTGGCCAAGGCATGTACAGTAGTTTTCTCAAATAATGTGCGGAAATTAAAATACAATAACTTTTCAAAATCAATAACGAACAAGCTTTTCAAAATCATTTTTCCCGCGTGAAACAAATAAACACTTAATGTTCATTTGTTTTTTTTTTTCAATATACAGCTTTCTATTTGCAAGCCAGTTCGAAATTTAAATAAAACCTTTGGTAAGTTACCTCCTTGGCTGCCATGTCTCGGAGTAAAAGATTGTTCAATTTTTAAATTACACGACAGATATGAGTTTACTATGTAATTTATTTGGCCGCCAAACACGACAGATACAGATTTTCATACAACTTTTGCCGGCCGCTGCTCGCATGTATTTGGCCAGTACAGCAATTTCGATTTATCTCGAAGAAGGTTGTCAAAATAATGCTCAAATTTCCAAGCATGTCTGAGAAAATAAACGAAATAAAACAATATTTTCAGACTACAGTTCATAATTTAGTTAGTATTTTTGTGTTATAACAATGGTGCTAACGTAAGTAGGTTAGTATATTTAAATTATTTATTTATTTATACCTATGACTGTCCCCACCCAGTGTCCCTGAAAGGTGTCCCTGCCTGCTGTTATCATTGGCATGTGTCCATTGACTTTTGAGCCTATAAAGTGTTCCTGAGTTTTTCGAATTGGAGTATTTTTTGGAAGTATCAGAAGTGTTCGTTTGTGACTTTGCATACGAACGATGAAAAAGCTAATGATTTTTCTAATACTATAGAAAAAAAACATTGCTCTCTGTACCGTTTTAAACTCTTTCTATAAAGTTCTTAGCCTATTTTTTAGACGTTGATTTCTCCCAGCAAACCTTTGAGTGATGATGATGATGTTTGGTGATGATGATCATGATGTCGTGGAGATGATGATGATGATGTCTTGCATACATGTAATTAATATTATTATCGATTTATTTACTTCCAAAATGGGACTTGCAGGTTCGTTTGTATTAAATATCGTGAGAAGTCAACGCTCTAAATGCTCGTGCATTTGCAAGCCTATATCTAATTTAAAAGCATCAGCATCAACACAATAAAATTAACATTAATTTTGAACCGTATCAATACAAAAACAATATCCATAAACTCAGCTACACTTTCAATAAAATGAAAGTACGAACGCACTCAGCAAAACTTTACATCTGTGTTGTTTGCCTTGCAAAATAGTTAATCGTTGGTTAGCACTCCGTTTTAAGTGTTATTTACAGTAAAACCCGGCTTAACCAAAGCCTTGACTTGCAGTATGTAAACACTCGTTTGTCGTTAGCTCTGGCTTTTTAGATTTATCTCTGCCTTTGAGTTTTTGGTGCTTATTTGTGAAGTCTGATACGTGTGAATACCAGTTTTTTACGTGGAGCGACTACTCACCAGACCTGAGTAACACGGTGCTCCTTGGCAAGACTGGAGTCAGATTTACTGGCTTCTGACTATCCGTAACGACTGCCAAAGATCTACAAATGACAGTCGGGACGAACGGTTTAACGTGCTCTCCGAGACATAGAGTTAAGATGGTTAAAAATCCATAGACCAACCTCGGCAAGCGTGCTTGAAAGAGATAAGTAGTTAGTTTGTATTAAAACCACCTATTAAGCGTGTTTCGTGATTGTATTTAAATTTACATACTAAGTTAAATCACTACTGTAATCGTAAAACCGTATTGAACTTGATTTAATTACCGTAACGACCTATTAGGCCCATTGGGAATGCTTCGAAACCAAACAAATAGAGTTCAAATTGAAGGTTAGCTTACACAACTTGCTTTATTTTTATAGTGTTTATCAGTTTATATAGTGTATCGTGTATGAGGAGCTCGTGGCTAAATAATAACAGCCGCACGGGTCGATCTTGAAGGTTAAGCAACGCTTGCCAAGGTTGGTCTGTGGATGGGTGACCATCTTAACATACCGAGTTTCCTCCGTGCCTCGGAAAGCACGTTAAGCCGTTGGTCCCGGCTGTCATTTGTAGATCTTTGGCAGTCGTCACGGATTCTCAGAAGCCAGTAAATCTGACTCCAGTCTTGCCAAGATGTACCGTGTTACCCAGTTAATGGGTTGTGGAGGTCTGGTAGGCAGCCGCTCCACGTAAAACACAGGTATTCAGCTGAATCCGGTTTGACTGGAAGCCGACCCCAATATAGTTAGGAAAAGGCTAGGCAGATGATGATCAGTTTATATCGTGTAGTTTAAGAACTTTTAGGGGCAAATTTGGTATCGCCTATTAGAGTATTTTGACTGTCTGTTGAAGTCATGACATTGGGGATTTTTATGTAGACAGTAAAATATGTAGATTGTAGGTATCTTATTGATAACGCGGACTCTCTAGTATCTAACTGTATTAATCAACTTTATCTTCTACAAAGTCAACACCGTATCTTACCATGGCCTTCAAGGTCTATTTGCAGAACATGACGAATGTAGAGAAGCATTGAAAAAAAAAACAGTTTTAGAATCATGTTTTTTTTTTTCCCCAAATATACAGGAAAACCTATTTCTTTCCATAAAATATTACAGCAAAACATGTAATCTATAGCATACTAGCGGCCGTCTCGCGGTTTCACCCGCGTTGTTCCCGTTCCAGTGGGAGTACGGGGATAAAATATATCCTATGTTGCTCGCTGATAATGTAGCTATCCATTGCTGAAAGAATTTTTTAAATCAGTCCCGTCGTTTTTATGTTTATTCGTTGCATACAAAATACAAATCTTTCCTCTTTTTATTATTAGTAAAGATTTCAGTATCTTTGTATCTATATTTACTTTGGACAAAGCAAATCAAGTGTAACGGTGGAAGCAGTACGTTAAAATTATTACACGTAGATCGTCTAGACTGCGACCGCGCTGTGTGTGAAGCCTGGGCTGGAAGTCTCAACATAGTGAACGATCGCCTCTTTTTTTTTTAAGGACGGGAAATCATCAAATGACTCCGCCCGCTCTGGGTAAAACAAGAGGGAGTGTCAGACTCTTACTGACTAAAACCCATCCGTGTTCCTCCTGGTGCCCTTTGTGTTCCAAGGCTACGGTACCTCTTTCGAACAGATTCCGCAGCAGTTAACGATCGCCTAGCGACCGAATTCGTTAAAGTCACACGGTCAAAATCATCGGTATGAACTTTACCTACTTAGAAATAACGACCAAATTTGGTCGCTACGCGATCGTTATTTATGTCGAGACTACAGGCCCAGGTTTATAATAACGACGTGTAATATGTAGTCTTCTTTTTTGCCCTCGGTCGGCTTTCCTAATCTTTCGGCGCCATTCACTTCGTTGGTACGCATCCGTCGTTCGTAAGGCCAAGCTTTTGCATGTTCTTCCGGACATTTGTCATCCAGGTAGTTTATGGTCTACCTCTTTCTCTCTTTCCTGTAGCCATGGAAAGGCACTTTTTCACAAAATGGCCATCAGTCTACGCATAACATGTCCGTACCACCTTAGCCTGGACTCTGTGATTTTCTCAATCATAGATCTTACTTTAAAATTCCCCCTAATGAGTTCGTGCAATACGCAGTAAATATATAATATACCGTACATCACTCTCAATCTGCGACATCTATAGCCTAATTTCTACGGCTAGCTTTGTAGCTGTTGCTGGCTTCGACGGCGTGAATATCGTAAATTATCCCAAGGAAACATACTCCCAGGATAAATAGTAAAAGAAACCTATGTGATATTCCAGACTATAATCTACGTATCTCTGTGCGAAATTTCATCCAGATCCGCTCAGCCATTCTGGAGTGATTGAGTTACAAACATCGATCCATCCAAACTTTCGCATTAGTGATAGTACTGTAAATTAAATATACCATTTTTCTATACAATTAAAATATTCTTATTCTTACTCGTAATTATACTTCCACTAACAATGTACTTTGTTAGCAGGTCCTCCGCCAGACCACTCTCCCGATAGTGCCGACGCGCCACCAGACGTTCCAACGCCAACTGTCCCACCGACTCGACTTGCCTTCCATACAGTTCAGCATCTGCAGTCTGGAGCGAGCTGACTCATCTATTGGACTTATTAAGGTAAGAACATCACGTATTTATTCTCTAAAACATTGTTGTGCCTGACAAACTGATTTTGTTATTATTTTTTTACTATTGATAGGCAAGCGTTTGACAACTATCTCACCTGATGGTAAGCGATGATGTGGTCGAAGATGGAGCACGATTACTCAGACCGCAACTATGCAATAGACCCCTTTATTTTTTTGTTGCACTTTCGTGATACTTGTTGGTATGGCTTTTATTTACAATTACAAATAATTTCTGCCATTATTATTTATGTTTGCGTTTTTCTTTCCAACATGACAGCTGCCAAGTGCGCCCGCGCGTTCCGTCATTTGTGACATTCACAAATGTTTTTGGAGCACTGGGCCTTTGGGCGTGGGTCGATTTTGTTGTTAATTATTATTGACTGCGTGTATTTTATGTACTTGTATTTATTTTTTTATTTTATTTTATATATTTTTTCATCATTTATATGTAAATATATTATCTGTTTCTATTATATTTAGTATGTGTTACGTAACTGCGTCCGTGGCATCACAGGCCCTATCATAAAACCAGCGCTGTGTTATTTATTTTTAAATTTCGCAGCCTATGCATAGATAGGGACCTTTTTGGCCTCGCACAGACTATTATAAAATGTTTATAGACTTAGTAATACTGTTAGTTTTAATTAAATCTAAATCTGTCTGTTTTGTGCGAGTCCCAAATAAACATTTTTCTTTCTTCTTTCTTTCAGAAGTAAACTATTCACTCATGACTTAAAGTCTCCCAGGTTGTAGTTATCAGGAAACACAGACTTCGGCAGGGAATTCCACTCTTTAGCTGTACGCGCTATGAATGTGTTCCCAAATCGTTTGTTGCTTGTGGGTGGGATGTCCACCATGTACCGGTGGCGCAACGCCGTTCGTCTTGAGGTCCGATGATGGATCGGGCTCGGCAGAAATTATGCAATTCCGATTTACTGAAATGCGTCTCTGGATACCAATTGAAGTAGCTCTGTTCTTTCTCCTGCTTTTTAAGAATGGAATTGTCCCCTGTTCATTAAAGTTCTCAAGAGTTGTAGAGGTTGAGAATTAGGCTGGGGCTCCTCCCGTAAAAAATACTAACCGAATGAACTAATAGCCTTAAAAACGGAAGAGAAAAATTCTCCTTTACGAGTTAGCAGTTGACATAAATTCTTTTTTATGTGTGAAAAAAATCGTGAAGATGTTTCCTATAACATAGGTAACGTAACACCCTGTGCTTGGTTGGCGTCATGTTTAATAAAGTCTAAAACAAAAATGAACTTTGTTTCTGTAATAATCACAGGAACATTTCTGCTTGGGCAGCCATTTTATCCGACTTATGTTCGACTAGCTTGTGGGGGAGAAATAAAAGCGACTGTATATTTGAATAGGCTTGTATATTGCCGCTTAAATTTATAATATGCAACTGTCCCCGACAAACATTAAAATGAAATAGTTTACGTTCGTGAGCGTCTTGGGCTTCGATTCCGCCTTGTACCGACAATATCCGAGTTAGAATACCGTAAAAAAATCAAATTGGCCCGATAGATCAAGTAATATTACTACAGAATTATCCCTATAGTGAACTGTGTAACGCATCCTGAAAAAAACATTATACAATCTACTTCAACACTTTCTCAAAGATGAGACTGGGAGACTAAATTATTACGAAAAATCCGCTTACAAAACAAACTTGATAGAAGAAGACGGTATCGAGTACGACACAGATACATCGAGTGCCACCCGAGAATAAATTAAAATTAACTACCTCCGCACAAGAACGAGGGAGATATAATTTATGCATATGTTATTATAACATGCATATTGCCAACGTAAACAGGGAGTAGGTTGTTCATTTGTTCTATAAGTGGGGGAACGTTCTGGGCTAGATTTCTCTGCATTGATACAAGGACATGTAGGTAATTCAATGACATTCTCAAGTTGGAACTCGTGGCTAAATAAAAAGGTCGATCTTTAAGGTTGAAAAACGCTTGCTGAGGTCGGTCTGTGGATGGAAGGTCATTAATTATATACCTAGACTAGCTTCGGAAGTCCCGGTTCTGAATTGAAGATCTTTTGACAGTCAAAGTAGTTCGTAGGCAGAAAATATGACACCAATCTTTTCAAGAGGTACCGTGTTACCCAGTGAGTGAGTTTTGGAGGTCAGATAGGAAGTCGTTTTATGTAGTGGATTGTAGTGGAGGAGCTCGTGGCTAGATAATAACTGTCGCACGGGTTGATCTTCAAGGTGAAGCATCGCTTGCCAAGGTTGGTCTGTGAATGGGTAACCATCTTAACATACCGAGTTTCCTCCGTGCCTCGGAAAGCATGTTAAGCCGTTGGTCCCGGCTGTTATTTGTAGATCTTTAGCAGTCGTGACGGTCTGTCAGCGGGCTGTATCTCTAGAACCGTAATAAATAGACAGTTAAAATGGACAGTGTTTATTCCTATTGCCGCTGTAACAACAAAAAATTAAATAAAATGACATTATAAATGAAAGGGACTCCCATACAAGAACCGTGATTTTTAACGGTTTAAAGCACCGAATCCCCGGAAAGTCCGGCTCGCACTTGGCCGTTTTTTTTGCTCGTGTTTTAAGGGCCGTAACTTGATCATAAATGGCTTATTACCAGCTAACCAAGACTACCTCCATTTACCGCAAGGTTCCAAAATATTACACCTTAGATGAAGTTAACAAGCATTGTCTTGGTTGGCCGTTAAGTTATCTGATACTTCAACTGTCTGATCCTTGTAGCTAACGAACTAAATTGGAGGGCTCTACTTTCTAACTGGCCTTGAGTAAACGGACCCTGTCTAGTTTTTAGTGGAGAGTTTGCTGCAAGTTCTTATACGTACTTACGAGTAGGTATATAAATGACTTCGTCGTGCATATCTCGTCATTTTTCGTTCCGTAGGAATTTCGGGAAATCCTCTCTTAGTGCTCCCTTATGAAGTGTAGGAATGCTTCACGCCCAGCTTTCTACGACCAGTAGTTTCAGCTGTGCGTTGTCTGTCGGTCATTCAATCAGTTAGTTACCGAAGAGTACTAGTTGACCCGCGCGGCTTCGTCTGCGTCACAATTTTCATTACTGCTCCGCTCCTATTGGCCTTAGCGTGATGATATATAGCCTATAGCCTTCCTCGATAAATGGGATATCTGACACTGAAAGAATTTTTCAAATCGGACGAGTAGTTCCTGAGATTAGCGCGTTCAAGTAAACAAACAAACAAACAAACAAACTCTTCAGCTTTATATATTAGTATAGATAGACATGGATAAACGACGTGTAATCGTATATGTGAATTTCGGATTAAGTTCCATAATAATAACGTTCATAATAATGAGGCTGAGACCAATATTATCTAAACCACTTGACCATTATTCGCGAATAGTCAAGTGGGTCAGATAATGTTGGTCACAGATCCTACAATGACCCCTTGTATACATATAGGGACTCGTCGCTAAATAATAACAGTGGTTCGATTGTCAAGGTTCAGCATAGTAAAAAAAACTCAAAGGCGTTTCGGGTCCAATTTTAATAATAACATAAATCCTAATATATAAAATTCTTTCGTTACTGACAGACAACGTACCATTTAAAAACCGAATGAGTTATGTCCCAAAAGGGTGTGTTACCAGCTGAACTTTTAGGGGACCTGTCCATTACAGCGTAGCGAGGCAGTGAAGCGGAGAAACGGAGAAATGTTAACCAATCATGTCAGTGAGTCACGTGGTGTGGAGATTTTATGCAATTCTATTGGGTAAAATTTCTCCGTTTCTCCGCTCCGCTGTAATGGAAAGGCACCTTAGTTGGCGCTATAACAAAATTCTCAGCACGATTTTGTCATCTTATTTTTCGAGTTCATCTGACAATAACTTAAGAGATTGTTAAAACTTTTAAGGGTCGATATGTTTTCTTTGACAAACAACTTGAGGGCGTGCACCTTTAAAAATAACAAAAGAATAATGGACATTCAATAATATATTGTGTTTACTTGGTGTACAGCGCTCGGCATTGGACGTTCCGCTCTTATTAGATTAAGGCTTCCTCGATAAATGGGCTATCTAACACTGAAATAATTTTTCAAATCGGACCAGTAGTTCCTGAGATTAGCTTTAGGTATATGTTAGTACTAGTCACAATTTTCATTACTGCTCAGCTTCTATTGGTCTTAGCGTGATGATATATAGCCTATAGCCTTCCTCGATAAATGAGCTATTTAGCACTGAATGAATTTTTCAAATCGGACTTGTAGTTCCGGGGATTAGCGCGTTCAAGCAAACAATCAAACAAATTCTTCAGCTATACATGTTAGTATAGACTAGTTGACCTGCGTAACTTTGTCTGCGTCACAATTTTCATTACTGCTCCGCTCCTATTGGTCTAAGCGTGATGATATTTCAAATCGGACCAGTAGTTCCTGAGATTAGCGCGTTCAAGTAAACAAACAAACAAACTCTTCAGCTTTATATATTAGTATAGATATAGATAGATGAGCTTGCGCTGTCCCACTGAAGGCAAAGGCCTTCATTCCCTCTTTACACTTTTAAAGGTCTTCTGTTACTTTGGGCCAGTCCCATCATATTTTCTCAGCCCGCCACGTAGTTGTTTCCTGATGTTTGGAATCCATTGAGTTGATTTTACTTCATTGTTCTTTTGACCAGCCTTGGAGATGCGCTAACATGCCTTGTGTGCTTAAGGTGGCCCGCCCACGTCCGATTACCTTAAACCAGCCGACAAGTTTTGATTTGAAAAGAGTAACTATGGAGTTTCTTGTCCGTTCTTCTCCATAAGAATCTACCCTTCCGAATGGACAGTAGAGTCACTATGTTATTTTAAATGTAATGATGACGTTCAAAAGTGCCGTTTAATGGCCTAATTGAAATAAACGTTTTTGACTTTGACTTTGAAGTAAAAAAGTCATTTAATTTTCATCATAGGCTCATTTAATTTCGTGTTAATTAGTGTATATAATTAGTTATGTATTTATGTATTTGAGGACCTCGTGGCCAGATAATAACAGCCGCACGGGTCGATCTTCAAGGTTAAGCAACGCTTGCCAAGGTTGGTCTGTGGATGGGTGACCATCTTAACATGCCGAGTTTCCTTCGTGCCTCGGAAAGCACGTTAAGCCGTTGGTCCTGGCTGTCATTTGTAGATCTTTGGCAGTCGTTACGGATAATCAGAAGCCACTAAATCTGACTCCAGTCTTGCCATGAAGCAACGTGTACCCAGTTAATGGGTTTTGGAGGTCCGCTCCTCGTTACTGTTATTCAGCTAAATCCGGCATGACTGGAAGCCGACTCCAATATAGTTGGGAAAAGGCTAGGCGGATGATGATGAATTAGTTATGTATTTATTATGGCAGTAAAAAAGTAAAAATAGAATTCCATTTTCATTATTACTTTAAAAATCCACTGTCATTACAATCTCTTTGATAAAAGACACTATCCCACTAATAAAGGAGTGTGCACATGATTCTTGTTTCTTAATTATTACCCTCTTTTGTCTTTGTCGAGCATTTCGCGCTCTTTTCTCTCTTATATTTTTTGCTTGTAATTATAGTACTGGTGGCTACTTTTTGTGTAACAAAACTCTTTGGCAGAAAACAGAGGCGGGACCGGTTTGTGTGTTGCGATCCTATAATTAAAAAGAAAATTTTGGTGTTTATGGTTCTTTTGACTTTGTAAGCTGTTTTTAAAAAAAATCAGTTTAAAAATAATGTTTGTGTTAAAAGAAAGATAAGCATATAATGTAGAACGCATTGTCTTTATGAGTATACTAGCTTATTTTCGCGGATTTTCTCAACAAGAACCAGTGGGTTTTCGGGATAAAAATAAAGTAGCCTAAAGTAATCAACGATAATGAATCTTTATAATAATAATAATAAAACCGCAAGGCAGTTTTGTGGCGAACTGTTGGGCACTGGCGACCCCACGGACCTGATCTCCAGGGAGAATTCTTGTTCCTCATTTCCAGCTTGCCTTTATTGGCTGGCCGGGGTGAAAACTGACGAGGAACAGAGCTCCCACCTCTTTCTTGCCTTAATCGGCCGGTCTGAGTGGAGATTCGCAAGAGCAAACTTGCTCGGGAGAAGGATGTATAATCCAGTAAGGTGCTGGTAGGGATCTTGACCGTACTTCCGGGATTGTCTTGATAGCCGTGGTATACCTCTCTACTCCTCTAGCACCTCAGGATATGTTGCCCCCTTGGCGCTACGTTACTTTGTGCTAGCGATCCTTTTCGGGGGGCCCATTTATTGAGTGTGCATGTCACCCCCTGCCATTTTAAAGCCGTTTTAATTGTCAATGGTCAGGCAGGGGCCAATAGTTCTTCATAAGTAAACGATTATTAGTCCACTAAACCAGCCAAACCCATAGCGTTTCATCTTTTGTTTACATATTCTGCAATAGTCCTGCTCCAACCGGGGATTGTCCTTGGGTATACTTTCACAGTGCATACAGGGATAACCGTCGGTTGGTGTCCCATTCCATTTGAAATGTCTAAAGAGGCCTCTGCGAGTTGGCTTCGGCCCCTCGTACGCCTACCAAAGGACCGGGTCTCTAGGAAGAGGGACCCGAGAAAGTAAAAAATAATAATAAATGTTGTTCCCGATACCGGTGGGCTACTATTTATTATATTTTTAAATGAATTTTTGTATTTTTATAGAAATATTTAAAAATGTAAATAATATGTTTAAATATGAATAAATGGAATAATAATAATAAATTTCTTTATCAGGGCACTAAGTCCCAATATTACAAATTAAATTAAAACAAAACATTAATAAATATTAAATTACAAAATTAAAACTTAAAACATTACAAAATCTTTAATCCAATTAAAATAATAATAAAATAAAATAATCATTAAAATTAATATCAAAATCACAATCTTAATCAAAATAAAAATTAAAATACATCCATTAAAAAACATAACATCATTTAATTATCGTCGGTTAATCAGAACACGCCTATTAGAGATCGATATCTAAACTTAAGCTAAGCTCGCCCAACAGATGGTCAATGAGGCCAAAAAGTTTGAAGGCCTCGCACAAGGTGGACTGATGACCTGGTGAGGGTCGCGCGGGTAGCCGCAGCTGTTGACCACTTTGGGGTTGCCTATATCCAGCAATAGACGTCTTTCGGCTGATATGATGATAATGATCTAAATAAATCCATGTTCCTATTATAATCGCGAACGTAACTCTGTCTGTTTGTTTGTAATGAAACTTCACACACGGGTAGACAATAAACATGGCTAGGTCTACGTACCGCTGGAATAATTTTCGACTTTCACGCAGGCAACAACGGTAGCAATAGCTAGTGTTATATAAGTCCGCCAAGTACCTCTTTACTTATATTGGTATATTCCGTGGGCTTTTAAGCTTGAGACCCTCAAACGCTGGTTCCACGAAATAAGTCTTATTTCACGATAAGCGGTTTTCTTTAAGCCAATAAACCTGGTTTACCGTGTTATAATAAAAGTCTTTTGAAGTATTTTCTCATTGTTATTGCAATCATGGAAAAAGCGATGTTGAAAAGATAAAGTTAAAATGTCTCATGTAACTTTAATTTAAACCAAAACACATATTCGTTATAGCAATAAAATTTAAATTTAAAACGTAGTTATGTATTGAATGGTTCCGACTATTATTAGAATAAAACCGGCTAAGTGCGAGTCGGACCATATACCGAAAAAAAAAACACTTTTTTTTAATGAACCCTTTAATTTATTTTTATTATTTGTTGTTATATACAGGGAAATTGAAAAAATACCCAAAACCTCTCAACCCTGACTTTGTATCATGACCCTGAACAACATTTGTTCTACGACTTTGACCTCAACTAAACAATGTAGCCAAAAACAAATTGTTTTCATTTATTTGAAGTCTGTTTATTTCGCGTATACTACGCGCGCGCGCGCGCACTCAGTCACGCGCCGCCAGCCTGTCGGCCTTTCGTAGGCCGCCTTATAAAGAATATGCAAAATTTAAACTATGGTTATATTTTTTGTATGGAATAAAAATGTTTCGAATTTTGAAAAGTCGTAGAACAAATGTTGTTCAGCGTCATGATACGAAGTCAAGATTATGAGGTTTCGGGTATTTTTTAAATTACCCTGTATAGCTGTAATAAATACACGTTCTGAATATTTTATCTGTGTACCTATTACCGTTCTTGAGGTACAACCCTCTGATAGACGGACGGTCGGATGGACAACGGAAGCTTAGTAATAGGGTTACGTAGGATTCCCCTAGGTTACGGAATCTAAACAAACTGAAAGTCCTGTAGGTATTTTTGGGTGGTGGTTCATCAATCATGCCTCAATTAATGAACGGTTTTGATGAAAATTAGCGAAACTCGGCCAAGTGCGATTTGGACTCGCACACAAAGGGCTCCGTGCCATCAACCTTCATTTTTATTATTTTTGTTAAGCGGCAATAGAAATAACAATCGAATCAACACACAATCCTTGAAAATTTCGTGCCTCTTTCGAACGAAGTCCGCAGCCCCAGCAGGCACTGGCCCTAGCGGGCCCCGTCTTTTACGCTGACAGCTCTTTGAGGCACGCGTGAAACACAGCGCGCCGTCCACCCGGGCCTGGTTCTGATCACACGGCGAGCCACCCAATGCTCGCCGTTCGCAGGCTCGCGCTTACGGTGGTCGAAAATCGCCCTGCGACACCTGACGCCCGGGGCGTCTTCTTCTGTTCCGGCGGCTGGGGCGTGAGGATTCCCTTTCTCTCACACGTTCGGCTTCCTCCTTTGCTAGCATTACTGCTTCGCAGAAGGAGGTGACCGCTTCCCATGTCTCCTCGCTTAGGACCATAGCTTGAACCAGGGCCGGACGCGAGAGATCGCCGCCGCCGATCGCCTCGGCGAGGACACGGCAGTGCTCCGCCCAAGCAGGGCAGACCTCAACCGTATGCTCCACCGTGTCCTCCGGGCGATCCTCGCAGTGTTGACACCCGGGTGTATCCTCCCGCCGACCTGAGGGCCTAGACCGAATATTTTGACGTACAGTAACGTTAACGTAAGTGAATTTTGAATATGAAAAACTACAACCCATAGTATTTTGGTTTAATTTTATGGACAAACACAATTTATATATCATTCAAAAATATTAATAAATTATCTAATTAAAATAAATATTATGTGCGAAACGAGTATTGTAGCTGTGGTAAAATTTTACGTTACGTTACTTATTATACGTCAAAAATATTCGTGCTAGGTACTGGACATGGAATACTTTTTATTTCGAGCCATACGTCCCTTGGGATCATCATCTACCTAGCCTTTTCCCAACTATATTGGGGTCGGCTTCCAGTCAAACCGGATTCAGCTGAATACCAGTGTTTTACGCGGAGCGGCTGCCTACCAGACCTCCACAACCCAGTAACTGGGTTACACGGTACTTCATGGCAAGACTGGAGTCAGATTAACTGTCTTCTGACTATCCGTAACGACTGCCAAAGATCTACAAATGACAACCGGGACCAACGGCTTAACGTGCTTTCCGAGGCACGGAGGAAACTCGCTATGTTAAGATGGTCACCCATCTACAGACCAACCTTGGCAAGCGTTGTTTAACCTTGAAGATCGACCCGTGCGGCTGTTATTATCTAGCCAGGAGCTCCACATACGTCTCTTGGGATGATTTCCGAAATTCACGCGGGTAGAGCCGTTGTCAGAAGCTAGTTTTATTTATATCTAGCTGTGCCCCGCGGTTTCAGTCGCCGTTCTTTGATTTTTTTTTTCGGCTCCTATGAAAAAAGGGTATAATTTAGACGGTCACCAAAAATAATATTTTTAAGACTCTAATGCCCGTTTTCACCAACATCCCCTAAGTTTTTATTGATACTAACGTTGTCTTGATAATAAAAAACAAACAACAAAACAAGGATTATCCAATTTATTGCAGTCGTTGTGAAGTTACGCGCGTACAAACATTTCGGCGATTATTTTTTATTTATACAAAAGATAGATAATTACGTTGGTAGTATAAAAACAGCAATATTATTCCAGTAATATTTTACATTACTGTTACGATATATGAAACGAATTAGTTTTTATAACTCATGTGTACTTTTGACGTGAAATAACATAAGTTATGAGTTAACAAATACATTACTTTTTTATATTAGATACATACACGCGAATATGATATTCTCATCATCATCATCTGCCTAGCCTTTTCCTAACTATATTGGGGTCGGCTTCCAGTCAAACCAGATTCAGCTGAATACCAGTGTTTTACGTGGAGCGGCTGTCTACCAGACCTCCACAACCTATTAACTGGGTAACACGGTACTTCATGGCAAGACTGGAGTCAGATTTACTGGCTTCTGACAATCCGTAACGACTGCCAAATATCTACAAATGACAGCCGGGACCAACGGCTTAACGTGCTTTCCGAGGCACGGAAGAAACTCGGTATGTTAAGATGGTCACCCATCCACAGACCAACCTTGGCAAGCGTTGCTTAACCTTAAAGATCAACCCGTGCGGCTGTTATTATTTAGCCACGAGCTCCTCTGATATGCGCTGAATATGATATTCTAATGTATGAAATTGTTCCGTGACTGAGTGACTGCCAGACAACGCACAGCCATAACCACTGGTCGTAAAAAGCTGATATTTAGTATACAGGGCCCTTGGGAAGTGTTAGGGAGCACTAAGAGAGGATTTCCCGAAATTCCTTCGGGAACGGGAAAAAAACGGAATATGCGCGTACGAAGTCGCGGGCAAAAGTAATACATAATGTAACATAATATTGTTGATACTAAATTATTATTATCGGTGTACATTACTCACCCTGAATCCTGATTAACGCCTTACCTTATCATATTTCGCGAATATCATGATTAATTTGGTTGTGCAAATTATAATGCACACACCAACACACACCACCATACGTCACCACACATTCCTCCCACATTTCACATTAATTTCACTAGGTACTCCTAAACACAACCACTATTACTACTGACAAGTATAAACGGTAGATCGACTCTCTCCACTTATTGTATAATTAATGGTTAATTAATTTATTAGATAAACACTCTGGTAGGCAGCCGCTCTACGTAAAACACTGGTATTCAGCTGAATTCGGTTTGACTGGAAGCCGACCGCAATGTAGTTGGGAAAAGGCTAGGCAGATGATGACTGTCAGTTCGCGACTGGAATTGCCCGTCTGATGATAGAACAGTATGCCAGTCTATAGGTCTTTAATTCAAGTGTCTTCTTGGACAAGTGAAAACGTTACGTAGGTACCCACAACATTGATTGTTGGTGTTATATACACCAACAAACCTGTCTGTTGCAAACTTATAAACGGTGCCATTTTGCCATTTAGTCGTGTTACAAAGGTCTAATAACTGTACCCGACGAAAACTACCTCTAGGCGTGATTTTTTTTTGGTTATTCATTTAGATAATGTCTTCATCATCATCATCCACAGCCTGACTTCGCCCACTGCTGAGCATAGACCTCTCTTTCTTGTGCTCCCCACGTTCCTGTGCCAGCCTCATTCAGGTTCTACCTGCGATGGCAACAATGTCATCTGTCCATCTCGCCGCCGGCCGACCAACACTTCGTCTTCCAGTCTTCGGACGCCACTCGGTCACTGCCTTACTCCACCTATCATCACCGCGCCTTGCTAGGTGTCCTGCCCATCTCCATTTTAGATCCGCAATACGTTTTCTGATGTCGAAAACCTAGGTACGTCTTCGGATCTCGACGTTTGGAAGTCGATCTATAAGACGTAACGTATGCCAAGCATGGAACGCAGATAATGTAGGGACAGTAAACTTATATAATGTACTAATTGATCCACGCAACTTCGTCTGCGTCAAAATTTTCATTACTGGTCCGCTCCTATTGGTCTTAGCGTGATGGTATGTAGCCTATAGCCTTCCTCGATAAATGGGCTATCTAACACTGAAAGAATTTTTCAAATCGGACCAGTAGTTCCTGAGATTAGCGCCTTCAAGCAAACAAACAAACAAACTCTTCAGTTTTACGTATTAGTATAAGATTAGAATTATGAAACACCCTGTTTATAATGTTTATGTATCACCTCTAGGCGTGATTTTTTTGGTAATTCAATTAGAAAATGTAGGGACTGTAAAATTTAATAATGTATTAAAATTATGAAACACCCTGTTTATAATGTTTACGTAAGTATCAAAACAATGTCATCGTTTCATTCTGCGCCATCCTTGGAACACAAGGCTCGAACTGCGCTCGCTCCTGGATGTTTCAAACAACGTCATGCGTCATGATGATGAATAATAATAATTTAATTTTTTAAAGAATTCAAATGTTCATAATTAAAAAAAAAAAAAAAAAAATAGTCATTGGATAAACGAACTGAGCTGCCGCTGTAAAACAGCTAAAATGACACCGTGGATAAAATCACAATAATATCCATAAACATGTCATCAAAATTTTAAACTTCGAGAATAACTCTGACTGCATAACATTGGCATTGCCCTTGTCTCTCAAACCAGTCAGCCACACGCGTCAGGCTCACTGGAGAGCCATAAACAGGTACTAAATTAACTCCATTGTTCCCGCGTAGATTGTCACCGGCTTGTCAGTGCCAGACGTGTCATTTCCACATGATTTCCGCAACGCAGGGTGGCTGACGTAAAGGGGAATACCCACTGGGGTTTGTGTGTAATGTAATGAACGAATAGGGAGCTCGTGACTAAAAGATGACAGCCACATAGGTAGGACTTCGAGGTTAATCTACGCTTGCCGCGGTCGGTCCATGGATGGGTGACAATCATCAATCAATATATATAAAATTCTACCGTAACTGACTAATTCAGTGATTGAGTGACTATTGAAAACGCATAGCCGAAACTAATGGCGTAGAATGCTGAAATTAGACATGAAGCTTCCCTTCACTTCGTAGGGGAGCACTAAGAGAGGAATTTTCTAAAGTCCTACGGGAACGGGAAAAGATGGGAAATGTGCTACGCAGTCGCTGGCAACAGCTAGTTCTTCTCTGTGTTCTGATTCCTCTGTGCCTCTAAAAGCACGTTAAGCTGTTGGTCCCAGATATCATTTCACAATCTTTGACTGTCCTTTAAGGTACTTATTGTTGTAAGTCCTTAAGTCTGCCTAGCTTTTTCGGGTCGGCTTTTTAGTCCTACCGTCACCATCTGCCTAGCCTTCTTCCAACTATATTTGCTGAATACCAGTATTTTATATGGAGCGGCTGCCTGCCAGACCTCCACAATCCATTAACTGGGTAACACGGTACTTCATGGCAAGACTCGAGTCAGATTAACCGGCTTCTGACTATTCCTAACGACTGCCAAAGATCTACAAATGACAGCCGGGACCCGTTGGTCCCGTTGGTGGTTGGGTCTCCGTGCCTCGGAAAGCACGTTAAGCAACGGCTTACTCGGCGGAAACTCGGTTTGTTAAGATGGTCACCCATCCACAGACCAACCTTGGCAAGCGTAGCTTAACCTTGAAGATCGGCCCGTGTAGCTGTAATTATCGAGCCACGAGCTCTACTCTTCTCTCTTCTTTCTTTTAGTCCTACTGTATGCGGCTGAATACCAGTTTTTTGGAGCTACTGCCTATCAGACCTCCACAATCTTTTATTGGCATGACCGGTGTCAGATTTTCTGGCTTCTGAACTACTGTCAAACATGTTTAAGTGATAGCTTATTTTGAGTAAATGAAGTCAAACTTCATTTACTCAAAATTCGAAGCTGTAAAAAACCAAGTCTGCGTATTGTAATGACTTATGTAATGATGTAATTCTTCTGTAATTCTAAGACATGCATCACCACCTTAATTGCCCGTTATGCACAACTACCATTTGAACGAGGCCAATGATAGAGCTGGTACAGGTTGCTCAATACGGGTCGGACAAAATTAGTAGTTATAGTGAGAGTCAATCGACATTAAAAGAAGAAGATTTAATTCTCAAACATCAATTTGTAACATTACATTTACCTTCAGTGAGCATTCTCCTTAATATTCTGGTCGAACAAAAATTGTCATTACGTAGCAGCCCTAAGACGTCCGGCGTCAGGAAAAGTACGACTCCAAAGTAATAATGAAGTCTTTCCGTCGTTTATTTCTTTCCTGAAATTGTTTGCTATATTTTTCTTTTATTTTGTTGGCTGAAGAGAAACTTTTGTTTTGAAGTAGTGATTGATTTTTACTCGGCTGTTGTTACATAGTAAATGGGCAGCGTAGATACTTATATTTAGACAATTGAAGAGAATAAAAATATGATCGACTAGTTGACCCGCGCAACTTCGTCTGCTCCGCTCCAATTGATCTCAGCGTGATGATATATAGCCTATAGCCTTTCTCGGTAAATAGGCTATCTAACACTAAAAGACGTTTTTTTTAAATAAGACCAGTAGTTTCGTAGATTATATTATTTAGCTGAATACTGGTATTCAGCTAAATACGGTTTGACTGGAAGCCGACCCCAATATAGTTAGGAAAAGGCTTGGCAGATGATGAGTAGTTTCATAGATTAGCGCGTTCAAGCAAAAAAACAAACAACCTCTTCAGCTTTATATATTAGAATAGAAGTATAGATATAAATTGTCAGGACAATATTAGTATGAATGAAAATTCAACCCTGCAAAGCGGCGGCGAGTTGTTAGTCTATAACAGAAATGGTTCCTGCCAAAAGGTGCAAACATTGTTTTCATCATCATTATATCAGCCAATTGCTGTTAAACGTAAGCCTCCACAAAAGAGCGCCAACCATCCCGGACTTGAGCAGTCCGCATCCATTCGCTGCCAGCCACCTTCTTCAAATCATCAATCCATCGTGCCGCAGGGCGTCTCACACTATGTTTGCTCATACGCGGTCTCCACTCTATCACATGTCTGCTCCATCGACCGTCTGTCAGTCTACAGACATAGCCGGCCCACTTCTGTACGTTTTTAATAGGTATGAATTTAAATCAATTTCAACTATACATCTCTAACAGAATATAGTACAAAGACGTTATTTCATAGCCAATACAAGGACATAATATGTATCTGTATTATGCGTTGTCTCGTTACCCCCATTGAAATGGAACTCATTACAGTCCCTCCCCATTCAATCTGAGGCCGCATTATTGAATAGTGTTCAACACAGAGCTCTAAGGCACGTAGCTGCTACTAGATACGGCATTGTCAAAACTGTCATACAATCTGAGCGTGGCCGTTTATTTATGGAATTTAATGGGTCGTGACCATTCTTAGTATGCATATGACAGTCTAAAATTTTACTTGGATCAGGGGGCTACTCTCTATCCCGAAGTCCGTAGTTTTGGGCTTGGTTGCGAGCGTATTCTGCTGTGTATCACCTACGGACTAACAATTAGTCCCGAACCTGAACTAAGAATGAATGACAACACGATTTGACAACAACTGTCAAAACGTGTTGTCATTAATTCTTATACTACGGCTACACTATCGCGATAGCGCGAACTATTTATTCTTCTCTGTTGCCCAGCAAGACGTTGAGCTGTGTGCGAGAGAGAGCGCTCGATGATCGCGAATAGTTCGCGTTATCGCGATAGTCGAGCCGTAGCATTAGTGGTTGAGAATAGACCCCGAACTTTGTTTCGTCGGGCCCGAACAATATTGTTAATTACTACTTTCGGTGCATATTTTGGGCAGTGAAAATATAACCCTCCTTTTGGGCTTCGCCGCAGTTGAAAAAAAAACCCGTTTTTTTTAATGTTTATTAAAACCATAGTCTTCTTATTTTCCTGTAACTTATGTGAATAGAGCTATTTTCCGTATTAATTCATAATTTTGGGCTCAATAGTTGCGGAGATCATTTATTTTTAATCCATTTAGTAACCAAAAAATATGTAGGTACTTAAAAATAAAAGTGTTTGAAACTCACTCCTTTTTGATCACACGACACAGTTAAAAAACATTATTTTTTAAGATTTTTTGTTTATCTTCAAAAGTGACCCAATATTCAAAGTCTCAGTCTGTAGTCGTTGTCGCCGCGGCAATTTTATGCTCTATGGTGTTCACGATCAAAGTGCCATCGATAATGAGGGAATGGAAATCGAGTTGTCACCTGAAGGGTATAATAGTCTTGTTTCAGTTTAATAAGGAAACTCGATGACAGGCTTCTGTAGCGTCGTTTTTCATTAGCTCAGTTGTTTATGGTGAAGCCATTAATGTCTTAAAAGGGCTGACGTTGCATTGCTGGGTGGTTTCATACTTTGCTGGGTAGTTTTATGAATTGCTGAGGGTTTACTAATGATAAACATAAAATACATTGTCATATCGGAATGTAACGATCATTATCGTTACGCATAATATTATTAGGCATAAATGTTTTGCCATAACGCTTGTTGCCATAAATACTGCTAGCATAATAATAATGAAGCATTATTTTATAAAGCATAATGTTATAAACGCATAAGCAAACATGTTCGCATCTTAACCTATTCTAATAGAGTAATTATGCCTTAAAAATTATGCAACTCCAACTTATGCCAAAATATATTAGACTAAATGATAGTTATACCTTTGCATTATGCCAAAGTAGTATTATGCAGCAGTATTATTATGCTAATAAAAGTTATGCGAAAACGTTATGCCAAGAGAGGCATTACCATTGCTGCCAGTTTCATACGTTGCTGCGTTGCTGGGTTTTTCCAAATGGTTTCGTATTTTGCTGAGTAGATCATTGTATTAAGTACGTGGTGTTGCTTTTTAACGTTATTTGTTTTGCTTCTCTCCACTCAGTTACTCAGAACTGGTGGCACGTGCCAATGTATTTATATATTACTAGTTATCTTTATTGTTTTTTGGTACAGGAAAATTAAAAAAAAACAAAGCCTTTCATTTGTTTGAAAATGTTGGTCGAATAAAAACGTTATTCAAGGTCAACGATAAAGTTTCCGTGAAAAATCGTTAGTCGTAGTTTGTAGTACTGCTAAACAATTCATTCTGTGTAGATTCAACTGAACTATTGTTTGGCCTACAAATTGACGGCAGTTTTGTTATTTGCATAACCAAACAGTTTAGTTGATAGTTGATTCTAACTAGTAGTTAGTTGTATATGCGTTATTAGTTTAACTCTATATTTGTTATGATTCATGGCGAAAACTCATGAAGTAGGTATGTGTGTAAACCAAATTCGATCATTTGATTGTTCAAACATGCGAGCACCGGTTTAATTTAATCGGAAAAACCGAAATACACCCTCTGTTGGCGCGACGACGCGGTTGGCTTTACAATACAATACAGTAAAATAATTTATTTCAGATTCAAGGGCCCTTAAATTAAATAAACAATAACTGTAAACTATAATTATAACAATTAATTAATTGACGTGGTTTGTGCCGCATTTTCAGAAAGCAATTCAAATTAGAAACGTATTTTTATTTTCTGTTAAAATTTTATGAATGTGAGATTTTAATTGCGTATTTGATACTAGTTACTGTCAGCGGCTTCGCTTGCGTGAATGTTGGAACTAATTGCCAGTCTTTCTACTCAAGCAGCCTGAGGTTGAGATATATGCAGCGAGCCTACAGTGCCCTGCGCACTCAGTACATAGTGCGTTCAGAATGTTGTTGGGTCTACCATGGCAATGCAGCCGATCAGGGACGTTTTCTGAAGTGCGCACTGATGGTTTTCAGGCCATCATGCGCTAAAGCAGCTTCTCTGCTGGTCCATATACGGGGTAGCAACAACGGCATTATGAACGCATTAGCTGTTCGTTTCGACTGTCCCTTCCATAATCACTGGGTCATGACTGGGGTATGGCGAGTCATTGTAAAGAAGTGTGTATTGTGTTGACTAGGTTCTGTTTTCTATGGGTCAATGCCACCCGAAATCATCATCTGCCTAGCCTTTTCCCAACTGAATTGGGATCGGCTTCCAGTCAAACCGGATTTAGCTGAATACCAGTGTTTTACGTGGAACGGCTGCCTACCAGACCTCCACAACCCATTAACTGGGTAACACGGTCATCTTGGCGAGACTGGAGCCAGGCTGACTGGCTTCTGACTATCCGTAACGACTGCCAAAGATCTACAAATGACAGCCGGGGCCAACGGCTTAACGTGCTTTCCGAGGCACGGAAGAAACTCGGTATGTTAAGATGGTCACCCATCCACAGACCAACCTTGGCAAGCGTTGCTTAACCTTCAAGATCGACCCATGCGGCTGTTATTATTTAGCCACGAGCAATGCCACCCGAAATGAAGTTTAATAATAATATACCAAGATAACTCTTGTGAACATATTTCTTTTGCCCATTGCGTATTGCGCACAGACAAACAGATAAAAAATTAAATAAAATTGATTTAGATTCTATTGCGTTACTAAAGCCCCCAATATTAGATTTTCTAAAATATCTTCTACGTATAGGCAGCAAATCAATTACAGATTTATTATTTGTGAAGAAATATAGATATTTTATTTAATTAATTTTACTACGAGTATAACATGCTTTAGTTACTAAGCAAGAAATATTTTTTGAGTAAGCCAAAGGAAGAAAAAAATATTATCAAGCCACTTTCTTTTTCCTTGAAATCGTCCGAAGATTTTCCTAATGAAGACATTTTGAAAACAATTTCGCTAAATAAGCTCAAAGACTTGTTTCGTTAAAAAGATTGAGAAAGATGTAGATACTAACCAAGTGCGAGTCGGACTCGCACACGCAGGGTTCCGTATCATAAACCTTGGTTTTTATTATTTGTTGTTATAGCGACAGTAGATAATACACAATCTGTGAGATACAGCCTGCTGACGGACAGACGGATGGATGGACGGACGGACGGACGGATGGACGGACGAACGGATGGACAGCGGAGGCTTAGTAATAGGGTTCCGTTGGATACCCATTGGATACGGAACCCTAAAAACCAGCCTATTGCGATTTGGCTAGAAAATCGAAAAACACGTTTCTTATATAGGGGAACCCCTAGTCTTTTTAATTTATTTTTAATTATTTGTAGTTAAAGCGGTAAAAGAAATACTACTGTGAAAATTCCCACTATCTACCTAATACGGTTCTTGAGAAACAGCCTGCTGGCAAGTCAAACGGATGAACGGATGGATGGACAGCGGAGGCTCAGTAATACAGTTCCGTTAGTTACCCCTCGGTAACGGAACCCTAATAAAAATATTACTCTATACATTTGTGTTTATATAATATAATACAAGACTCGTTGAAATTATGTTAATGGGTAAATTAGTTACTATACGAACACAGTCGTCGGTGAAAATGTAGGCAACAAGTTTGTACAGATGTCCTTTTTTTTAAGTATGGAAAATCGTCAAATGATTCCTCCTGCTTTGGTAGAGCAGAAGGGAGTGTCAGACTCTTACCGACTAAACCCATCCGTGTTCCTCCTAGTGCCCTTTGCGTTCCAGGGTACGGTGCCTCTTTTGAACGAAGTCCGCAGCCCCAGCAGGCACTGGCCCTAGCGGGTCCCGTCTTTTATGCTAACAGTTGTCCTCATTTATCATTCAGTTTAGTGTGCATTTTGGTATGAGATTTTGGTTGGAATATGAATTTGTTAAAAAAAAAAATTGTACTGGCTTCTACCAGCGGCTTCGCCCGCGTAGCGGCATGAATGCCGCCAGGCACAACAGCCGTCTGGTCGGAGGATCGGGACCCGGGACTTTACTCTCAGTACCGCATTCCTCCAAACCAGCATGATTCCTAGGGAACATTCTCCCGGGAATATATAGCCCATATGTTATTCCAGACTATAATCTACATTACTAAATTTCATGAAGATCCTTTCAGGCGTTTTGACGTGAAAGAGTAACAAACAGACAACCTCACAAACTTTCGCATTTATATTATTAGTAGGAAGTAGGATCTTCAGTAGTTCAGGGAACTATCCGTGAATTTTTTAAGGAATAACCGTGACGAGAGACATACTGTCACGGTGACAAAATACACCTGTGCGCCTAGTCTAAAACGTGTTCTACACGGATTTAATCCAGCGTTCAATCCAATCCAATCCAAAATGACCTTGCTTTAAATTCGCGAATGGAAACCAAGCTCCCACCATGGTCACCTAGGATTGGGCGCTGGGTTACATCCGTGTGGAACATGCTTAATGGGTAAAATTCACTGCCGGAGTCTATGTGTCCTATACCTGGGGGTTTGTAAGTCAAGAGCGAATAGTTTACTTCTAGGCAAGCTCCATCTTCAACCACGTAATCGCTTTCCATCAAGTGAGAGTGTGGTCGATGCAATAAAAAAATCCTACAAAATAAGTGTAGATTAGCTCTAAAGCTAATCTACACTTATTTTGTAGGATTTTCACATGATGAGTCGTGGGCTAACCCACGACTCATCATGTGTCTAGCCTTTTCCCAACTACATTAGGGTTGGCTTCCAGTCAAACCGGATTTAGCTGAATACCAGTGTTTTACGTGGCGCGGGTGCCTACCAGACCTCCACAACCCATTAACTGGGTTACACGGTACTTCATGGCAAGACTGAAGTCAGATTAACTGGCTTCTGACAATCCGTAACGACTGCCAAAGATCTACAAATGACAGCCGGGATCAACGGCTTAACGTGCTTTCCGAGGCACGGAAGAAACTCGTTATGTTAAGACGGTCACCCATCCACAGACCATCCTTGGCAAGCGTTCAACCTAAAGCAAACCTAAACCTTCAAGATCGACCCGTGTGGCTGTTATTTTTTAGCCACGAGCTCCTAGCTTTTGCCCACGACTACGTACGCGTATATCCTGTTTCCGTAAGAATTTCGGAAAATCCTCTTTAAGTGTTCCTCTACACTCTCCAAGGAATCTACTTGCCAAATTTCAGCTTCTTACGACCAGTAGTATCGGCTGTGCATTGTCTGTCTGTCAGTCAAGGATTATTGTCAATCAGGCACGGAAGTGTACTAAATCTATAAATAAAATTTTCCACTTCTACTTTTAAAGACCTCCATCGCACCATTACACTTAATACCAAATTCATTGGCCCACCGTTTATTGTACCATATTTTTAAAAGCCACCCGTAAAATTACATCCACCGTGAAACCACGCTCTATTGAATATTTTTTATTGGCCTCGTTAAATTTAAACGGCCAAGTTTCAGCCGTAAATTAAATTTTGTGTAGATCGAGGGTAGATTGGCTATAAAGTGTAATTTTATTATTTTTGATTGGTCGGGTGGGAGTGTTATTAACATTGTTAGGTTTACTTGTATTTGGTGATAAACAGAGGTTATTAAAAGGATTGTTTGTTGTGTTTAATTAATGCTAGGTTCTGAATTGGGACGATGAATAATTGTTTAGGTTTCATTGGTTAAAGGGATAGGCGTTGTTACAGTTTTATGATCTTGATTGTTATTTTAAGATAGGCTTACGGCGCCATTCATTTATTACGTACTGGAGATTGTAGAAATCCAGTAAATACTTATTAATTTGTCAGTGTTTCAGTGGTGTCCGCTATACAGCGAATGCCACTAGACATTTAGGGAATATAAATAATAATGGAACATTTATATGGCTGTTGAAATTTAGTCTCTATGTCAGTTACAGCACCCATGGTGTATTTGTAGTTGAAATCAATATAAAGAAATTGCTTTTACTTTTTTCTGTATCTGGTAAGCAAAAGGATCTTCTTCCCTTTTTGAAGCCGCTTTAAAACGGTGGAGAACCTCAATTTTATTATATTTATTCACTCAATACTAACGTTCACCCCTCTTTCCAGCCGGAGCTGTACAAGAACGAGCTGGTCCGCCAATCGTCTACCGACAGCGCTGAACTGGAGTTCTGCGGCAAGCTGCATTTCGCGCTCAAGTACGACCAGGAAGTCGAGGCTCTTGTTGTTAAGGTAAGTTGGTATACCTTTACCGCAGGATATGCGGACATGCCCCACCTTCTTTCCTGTCCTTTACACCCAACCACCTGCACGTTCCTGGACTTGAACGTGGCTAATGACAAATCGGTCCAAGTGGTCACTTGTATGTAAGTACATAGGGTAGCGATGTAAACCCAGTAGCAGGTACTACAAAACTATAATTTCCTTCGAACTCGACTTAAGTGACATGAAAAAATGAAAGTAAGAAGTAGATAGTTTTTTTTACTGCAGAGAAAGTTGGTGCGAACGTTGCTTAATCAATTAAATTGGCCTTCTGAAGTGTAAATATTGTCACTTGCTTTGTAGAGAGAGTGAGATACTTGATCATCAATGGAGCATTTATTCTGCACATATGTGAAGAGTTATTTGTGTGCAGATGTGCAGACTAATTTCAGAATAGATTGCATGTAACAGAGCTGAGAATGTTGAGATGGATGTGTGGAGTGACGAGAATAGATAAAGTGAAACATGAGTACATTAGAGGTAGTTTAAAAGTGGCGCCAGTGACGGAAAATTAAAAGGGAGGCGCTTGTCTTGGTGTGGTCATGTAAAGAAAAGGGATGGAACACATGTAACTTGAAGAGTTATGAATACAAATGTGGATGGATGGAGAGGGAGAGGAAGACCGAAGAAACGATGAATGGATTGTGTGAGGAATGATATGAAAGAAAAGGAAGTTAGCGATAGCGTGACAGCTTTTATGAAAGAATGAAAGAAAAAAAAACGTGTTACGCTGACCCTGATAACATGGGATAAGGAGAGGAAGATGATGATGATGTACAAAATAATTTGTGTGTGTTCAGCATATAAACAGGGTACATAATTTCATAAAAAAAAAATCACAAGAAATAAGTAAATTAAGTGCGTTCACCTAAAACCTACAAACGTAATAATTATAATGAATAATAAAAGTTGGGACGATGTTACTGAAGCTCTAATGAGCCAATTAAAACTAATTAACAATGTACGCATTAAAGAGATATATCATCATACAGGGCTCAACTTCTAACTGTACGCAAATGTAATCCTACCCGACTACATAGTAACCGAATCTTTTAAGTTAAATTTACATTATGGATATTATACAGTTATAGATGAAGCTCATGGTTATATAATAACAGACCGACAGTTCGGTCTTCAAGGTTAAGCAATGCTTACCAAGGTTGATCTATGGATGGGTGACCATCTTACCATATCGAGTTTCCTTTGTGCCTCGGAAAGCAGGTTTAGCCGTTAGTCCCGGCTGAAATTTGTTGATCTTTGGCAGTCGTTACGGATAGTCAGAAGCCAGTAAATGTGTCTCCAGTCTTGCCATGCAGTACCATGTTACCCAGTTAATGAGCTTACCCACGTTCCTCCTAATGTCCATTGAGTTCCAGGGCCCGGTGACTCTTTCGATCAAAACCTTAAACCCAAAACCTGAACCGCCTCAGAGAAACGAACACATGGATAACAAATCGTTACCTGCTGCTAAGCCCGTGACATCTATCTCCAGATAGTTTGTCCGTGCACTGACCTTTAGTTATAGAGCATAAAGTAAAAATGTATAGAAGCGATAATTCCGTTCCGAACGCATTCTAAATGCCTTCAATTTTGCTCGCAGAACAGTGGGTCCAAAAATGCCACTTTGGAAGAATCATATTAGGATCATATTTTGATATTGCACGACTTGACATACCCTAGTATCTCGAAATCCTTTACTACATTGTATAATGTTTGATTACCTACGCTGTAATTGGTCAACACAAGCACCTTATAACTAAGTAGTTTTCTAAATGTGGAAGCTTGTAATTAGCAAATTTTATTACTTATTTATGTTATTTCAATTAGGTTATTAGTCTGTAAGCTTTCTGTAAAACAAAATAAATAAATAAATAAATAAGTAAATAATGTTACCTGCATACAATTCACATCACGCAATCCATTTGTCTGACAGTTTTGTATAGAGATTCGTGATAAAAAACTGTAAGCCAAAATGAATTTGCGTGATGATATGAGTTTGAGTCGATGGGGTTGAAAGCTTCTGGAGTAGCAACCGAGTACCGGGAGATGAAACGTTAGGTCTCCCACAAGGTGGACCGATCACGTAGTGAGCTGTCATCTTGTTACTTGGATTCACAGCTCACTTCGTGATCACTTCACCCAAGCCTTCACTTCGACACGTTTACAGAATCGCACTTCAGGTTACAAGGCAAATTTACAGCGTCTTTGCTACTACTTACTGTCTTAAAGGTGAGACAGCAAGCCTCGTTTTGGACTCTCGTTTTTTTCAAAATTTCTTAGTCTATGGCAAGGCTTAGTAGAATCGATCGCGTTAACGCAGCTTAGTATGTTCCTCTAGATTGGAAGTGGTAGGCTTACGAGCGTCTGGACGTGCTGTCAGTTGAGATGGAGACCGCATTAAAATTAAAATTTACGTTTTTACTGTTTTGGTGCAGTTTAACAAAAAAATACTGGTAAAAATTGGTATTCTGGATAAAATACTGATATCCGGTTCGATTGGAAGCCGACTACAAATTAGTTGGGATAAGACTGATGGTGATGGTGGAGTTTAAGCACCAATTTCGGCGTGTTTGTTAAGCGATCAAAAACCTGGCTTGCGTATTACTTTTGCTCATGAGCAAACAATCATCATCATCATCATCTGCCTAGCCTTTTCCTAACTATATTGGGGTCGGCTTCCAGTCAAGCCGGATTTAGCTGAATACTAGTATTTTACGCGGAACGGCTGCCTACCAGACTTTCACAACCCATTAACTGAGTAACACGGTACTTCATGGCAAGACTGGAGTCAGATTAACAGGCTTCTGACTATCCGTAACTGCCAAAGGTCTAAAAATGACAGCCGGGACCAACGGCTTAACGTGCTTTCCGAGGCACGGTATGTTAAGATGGTCACCAATCCACAGACCCACCGTGATAAGCGTTGCTTAACCTTGAAAATCGACCCGTGCGGCTGTTATTATCTAGCCACGACTCATGAGCAAACAGTAGAAAAGAGATAAGGTTTTCTGAATAGTTCCAGATTCCCCTCAAAGTCACGCGAATAGGCTGAGCATGTCGCCAGTACTTACCTAACTTGATTTAGGTACTACCCAAGTTTCACAACGGGATACGTACAAAATCGACTGCTCTAAGCTATTCATGCATAACTCGATAAAATGTACTGATCAGCTGATGTGCCGTATGGTGTCGGCCGGTGTCGTATGGTGCCGTAAAAGAATAATACCATCCCATCACTTCCTGTGGATGTCGTAAGGGGCGACTAAGGGACTCACCAGAGAATGGGCAGGCGTTCTCTGTGAAACGCAACACCATACACTGCAATCGCCAACCCGCCTGCCAATCGCTGCTCAGTTTTGAGTTTATTATGGAAAACGCTGTATTTACCCCGTGCAAAAATAATAACAAAATTGAATCATCTTTAAGTTAAGGTAATTTTAGACCACTTAACATCTGAAAAAGCTCTTATGCCTGATAGCACTTAATTTGGTCCCTTTACCGTTTATTTATAATATTTAAGTGGAACCAACGACGGAACTTTTCAACTTTGATATAATAATATTTTTATTTGAAGAGTCAACGACCGAGACAATTTGTGTTCAATTAATTGAAGTTCAATCAGGGATTGGTTTGTATCTTATTGAAAATTATTGTGATATTTTTTCAATAAGATACAAATATATTCCTGATAGAGGAAAGAAGGGCATTGACCGATCCCAAAATAAAATTAAGGCATTTTATTATATCGCTTCACAAACACAGCAGATAACATAACATTTCACCAGTTAAAGAGTGCACTAGTTAGCTAGGGAAGCCCTCTACTATCTGTAATTGGGTTCTATTCTCTGATATAGGTAAAGGGGTTTTGCCATTGGTAATGAAAAGAAAGAATAAAATTTATTTAGCACAGAAACACGCAAGGTCCATATAAACAACAAAAAGCGGCAAAGTGCGGGTCGGACTCTCACACGATGGGTTCCGTATCATAAACCGAAAAACTGCTGCACTAAAAGGTCTATTTACAGCAATATCTCAGACAGACTGATGCTGTCTGACGCTGGTTTTTAGGGTTCCGTACCCAAAGGGTATCCAACGGAACCCTATTACTAAGCCTCCGCTGTCCGTCCAACCGTCTGTCTGTCAGCGGGCTGTATCTCAAGAACCGTAATAGGTAGACAGTTGAAATTTTCACAGATTGTGTATATCTATTGCCGCTATAACAACAGATAATAAAAACCAAGGTTTATGGTACGGAACCCTTCGTGTGCGAGTCCGATTCGCACTTGGCCGGTTTTTAAAGAACCTAAACGTTCATACCCAGTCTGGGAAATTTTTCACCTTTTACGGTTCATGATATACAAGTCCACTAACAGACAGGCGGACATTTATCTGAGGCTAAGTAATAGGGTTCCGTTTGTAAAACCGTTTCCTTTGGGGAAAAATCCTTAAAGGTCTTAGTTTACGGAGATATTATTTATTATTAATACTACTCTGTCAAGAAAGTACCGGGAAAAGATCAATAATACACAAAATGTCTGTTATTCATCCAAATTTATTTTATCACCTTCAAAGTATGCTCCCTTAGAAACGATACACTTGCTCCAACGAATAATCCATACATCAAAACATTTTTTAAACGCTGCTTCCGGAATTGAGTTCAGTTCTCGCCGCGAATACTCCTTTATGTCTTCTATCGATTGAAAACGGGTGCCACGAAGTGGTAATTTGAGTTTAGGAAAAAGAAAAAAGTCAGCAGGAGCCATATCTGGTGAATATGGTGGTTGCTGGATGGTATTTGTTGAGTGTTTGGTTAAAAATTCGTTCACAATGATAGCCTTGTGCAAAGGCGCATTTTCGTGGTGCAAAATCCAAGAATTTTCTTTCCACAAATCTGGCCTTTTTCGTCGAATTTGCTCTCTTAAACGCCGCATAACGCTCAAATAATATTCTTTATTTACCGTTAGACCTTCCGGCTAGAATTCAGAGTGCACAACACCGCGATAGTCAAAGAAAACAGTCAACATGACTTTGACTTTTGATCGACTTTGGCGTGGTTTTTTCGGTTTCGGTTCAGTTGGAAGGCGCCACTCCGAAGCTTGTTGACTAGTTTGCATGTCAAACTCGTAAACCCACGTCTTGTCACCAGTAACAATGCGTTTCATGAATGTTGGGTCCGAACTGACTCGTTCTAGCATGTCCTCAGCGACTTTCATGCGATTGAGTTTTTGGAGAAAATTCTGATCTTTTAGCCGAGCAGCAACATGTTTCATACCCAAATGATTAGTTAAAAAGGTACGGATCGACTCGTGAGATACAGAAAGTTCGGCGGCTATCTCTCTCAGAGTTGAATGGGGATTTTCAGTCACTATTTCCTTCACTTTTGCGATGTTAACTTCAGTTGCAGACGTTGACGGCCTACCAGAGCGAGGCAAATCTTCCATCACATCTCGACCGCTTTTGAACGCTTTGAACCACTCAGAAGCACGAGTTTTTGATAAAGTCGATTCACCGTAAGCCTTCTGTAACATTTTCAGTGACTCCGAACACGAAATTGCATTGGCGATGTAAAATTTAAGACAAACTCTTTGTTCGATATTTTTGTCCATTATGAAATTCGCAATACACACTATATATGACATTACTAAAACCAGCACTGTATTTAATATAAATAACAGATGCAACTCAAACTCCGTGCCAAAATGGAAAACAGTTGTGCCAATCTAACAACTACAAAAAAACAAAAATTTGAATTTGGAACCATAAACAAATCATCCATTCCCGATACTTTTTTGACTGAATGTATATTATAATTATACTTTACTAGAATTTCGCTCGTGACTTCGTCCGCGCTGCAATTTTCTTAAGGAGCCTTGATTTTTTTCTAAACAAATTAGATACTAAAACCTTCCTTGAGAACGATTTTATCCACGGGTGAAAACAAAATCACTGCAGTAGTTTTTGAGTTTATCGTAAACAGGCAGACGCGGCGGAGAACTTTGTATAATAATAATATGTAGTGATTGTGGGTTCGATTCCCACGGAAGCATACTTTGTAAAGTTGTTTCCAGTTTGGCTAGGACATCGCAAGCTTGAATCACCCGATTGTCTGATAAAAAAATAATTTCGTGCTTTGGAAGGCACGTATAAGCCGGTGGTCCCGGCTTCCAAATGTCGGTCGTCAAATAAACCATGTCAGAGGCCCTTGGGGTTGGAAACTCTACTGACACTGGGGTGTGTGGTTACTGCCCACACGATAAGAAGAAGCTCATAACAAGCACAGGAAAAACATTTATAAAAAAAAAATTAAAGAGCTTTTCACCTCAATGTAAATACTGTAACAGTACTATACAGTACGATACTGTAATATACTGTACTATACGGTACTATACAGTACTATACTGTAATATACTGTACTATACGGTACTATACAGTACTATACAGTACTATACGGTACTATACAGTACTATACTGTACTATACTGTACTATACTTTATACCTATTAGGTAACTACTCGCGCCTAAAGGAGTACCTACAGAAGTACCAATTTAATAACATTATGTCACTTGTTATAGGCCTATATTGATTCAATAACGAGGCCATTCACCCCGACGGGGACCTAGGGTTGGGAACCGCGGAATTGGCGGAACGGCTCTATCATTGTAGATTAATAATTTCACGCGCCAGTCCTTTACAATATTCGTTTAGCAAAAGTGCTTACGTGAAATGAAATTTAGTTATTTTTAGTGAAATGTAGTTGAAATAGTGGATTTCAACTATTCTCTCTCACATAGAGGAGGCTGGTTTGCTAAAAGTGGAAATAGTATATAAGCTGATCAAAACTTTTAAACAACTTTTAGGGAAGTAGAGTTTTGATCGATTTTCCAACTACAGAATAAAATAATTTGTTTGTGTGGGAACTGTCTCATAAGTCATAAAATATAAAAAAAAGAAAGAAAGAAAGAAAAAAATTTATTTGGGACTCGCACAAAACAGACAGATGTACCTAAAATTATATATGTAATTAAATGATAATGTGATGATGTAATTTAATGATTTTAATGGTATGTAATTGAATGATTATTTATTGTATGTAATTATATGTTTAATTATTTTATTTTATATCTTGTCGGTTTATGAATACTGAAAAAAAAAACTAAGTTTTATTGGAAATTCCAGTCTCAGGCAACAGGGATCGACATTCCTCTCCTTAAGGTGGATGCTCCAGGGTGGCCCGCGAAATTCAAATATTTTTATGTTTTTTGCAATTTGCCGGTCAGTGTGAAGCTGTATGTGGACCAAATGCGATCTGCGACCGTAACGCGTATTTATCTAAAGAATTATAACCATTTTAATTATCAATATAGCCCTCTAAGTTCATGTAGTTCGAAAGAATGATTATTTCTGAAATATCAATTCTTTCGAACTACGTGAACTTAGACCAGCAAATTGCAAAAAACATAAAAATATTTGAATTTCGCGGGCCACCCTGGAGCATCCACCTTAACGCAAAAAAAAACTCGTTGAAAGATTCATCTTATGTTGTAAGAACGATGAGTATAATAAATGAAAAAGAAAACCGTAAAAATAGTTCAACCGTTTCATAAAAGAGCCAAAATTAAATCATTTATCTCAACTACGTCTACATCTGCGGCCTCTTTTTTGGTCCAATCAAAATTTTTAGGTCAGCACGATGTAACTTGCCGATTGGACGAAATTTTTCCAAATCAATCGCTTCTGAGCGGACTCCTGAAATGAGGCCAAGGGGCATTAGGGCTAAGATTTGAGAAAATGTTATAGCTCATTTATACGGGACTGTTTTCTGCTTCAGAACGGTGTTACGCAAAATCAATAGATATGCTAAACTTTACTTAATATTACAAATGCGAAAGTAGCTCTATCTGTCTGTCGCGCTTTCACGCCAAAACTACTGAACCTAAATCGGATCAGTAGTTTTGGCGTGAAATTTGGTACACAGATAGTCTACAGCCTGAGAAAGGACATAGGCTACTTTTTTATCACGGGAGTATGTTCCCTAGGGACCACGCGGGCGAAGCCGCTGGCAGAACCTAGTATATAAAACTCTTGCGTTACTAACTGATTGAGTGACTGACAGACAACGCACAGCCAAAACTACTGGTCGTAGGAAGCTGAAATAAGGCATGTTCCTTCGGGAGCACTAAGAGAGGATTTCCCGTAATTTCCACGGGAACGGGAAAAAACGGGATATGCGCGTACGAAGTCGCGGGCAAAACTTAGTTTGTTCATATTAGGCTGAGAACCAGCAATTTTTGAGCGTTCGTTTTACATAGAGACGGGAGACTGTCTAATCGACCTCCCGTCACCACTTCCTAGTGTGTTGGCTGGAAAGAAAGAAGAAGTCAATCAATCAATCAATCAATATCTTTATTGTGGATCTTAGGTAGGTACATAATACAGATCTTAGACAGTTTCATTGCGATCAGCTATGTCCCGCCCTTAGGGCATACAATAGTTACACAAGGAAATTAAATTTACATTATTATTACAGACTGTTAATATTTCATATAAAATACAAAAAAGATTAAAATTGACGGAACGAATTAGGTAGGTACACACAGTGGGCCATTGAACGCATCAAGACTGAGGGGAACTGTATTGGAGCAGTGATTTGTCTGATAGGAAGTCTTTTACAGAGTAGTAGCACTTGTTTATTAAAAAAAAAAAAATATAAAAAAAGAATAAAAAAAATAAAAATCGTTTATTTTCAGGCAGGCAGGTTTTATTAGCAGATCGTGGAGTTTTTAAATTTTTTCATATCCGTAATTATTCTAATAGGCCCCGAAAAATTATTAAAGATTCGTGAAGCTGTACAAAATATACTTTGTACAGCTTAAGTGGCGCAGCAAACTGCCCAGTACCACATCTGTCTGTAAAGTTTCAATCGAAAGTAAATAAAAGTTTACTCGTATTAAAAATACCTCATATACACGATGAATGTATAGCTAAATACGAAAAACGTTTTCAGTACGAAAGAGTTGAAACTTTTGCATGAACAAAAAAAATTGGATCTCGGATCACAGTTCCTTTTCTTCATTATTTTTATCCCAATTTATTTGGCGTTGGTGCAATTTGTCTCCTCCCAATGCCTAAAATTATCCTTGTTTGCAGTAGGTATCTAATTTTCTTTTAATAAGAGCGATTATTGCCTGCCGAATTTCACCTCGCGACGACGAAAACTTTCTCTGTGTAAACGAGCCTCAAGATTGAATGTCAAAGGTTTTTTTAGAGGAAATTCAGCGTGTGAAGGATCTTAATTGAATTTTCTCGCGTGTAGGTCACGACCTTTACAGGTTGTTGAACTCTATCGAACTTGAATGGGCGAAGTTGATGTTATTTACATTTTATGCTTTTACGAGAGTGTTTGGATAGTAGGTTTGCGCTCCGTGATTTTTGTAAAAAATGCGGGAAGTATAATATAAGGTGTAACAGATTAACCATCACAATGCGTTCCGGGCGGTGCTGGGGCTGCCCCGATTCTGTAGCGCATCGGTGATGTTCGCGATGGCACGCACTGATTTTTTCCACGCTTCTATGCGTAAGCGGTGCGCGTCCTTTGTGCGCTGGGTGCGGGCCAGTCCCAATGTTGTCCTGGCAATGATCGCTAATAGGCTGACAGACATATGGCTGTTCCAGTGCCTGTTAGGAAACTTTAATTATTCTTTTGACTAATTTATAATAATGTATAAATTAATAAATAATTTTATTTTAATTGTGTGTTTTGTATGTTTTGTGTTGCTCTTTGTAAAATAATTTAGTGCTAAAAATGAGTCTACGTACTTGACAATTAATAATAAAAATAAATAAAACCTGAAAAGCGCTGCGACTTTAAGTAAAGGAACGATCCTGCAATCAATGGATTGCTGTTCAGTAGGTACATACAGCCGAGTTATGCAAACAGAATTTATATATATATATTTAATACACTTGATTTTTACAATGATTCTTTTGCTGGTTTTGCGTTTATACTGTAAAACCCTTTTGTTTTATTTGTGATGGGTTTTCTCTTGACTCTAGTCTAGGTCAGAGATGACAGAGACAAAGTCTACGATGGAGCGAGCTTACCCAGAAGGAGCCTGTTCACTCTAACTCTGAAGAGATTAGGGCTGTAAGCGTTCGGAAACACAGATGCAGGCAAAGTTCCTCGTGAGTCGCAGTACGATTCTCGGCCGCCGTAGGCACGGGCTTGCGGACGGCGAGTGTTGGATGGCTCGTCGGTTGGTCTGTGGATGGGTGACCATCTTAACATGACGAGTTTCCTCCGTGTCTCGGAAAGCACGTTAAGCCGTTGGTTTCGGCTGTCATTTGTAGATCTTTGGCAGTCGTTACTGATTGTCAGAAGCCAGTAAATCTGACTCCAGTCTTGCCAAAATTTACCGTGTTACCCAGTTAATGGGTTGTAGAGGTTTGGTAGGCAGCCGCTCCACGTAAAACACTGGTATTCAGCTGAATCCGGTTAGACTGGAAGCCGACCCCAATGTAGTTGGGAAAAGGCTAGGCAGATGATGATGATGACTGTTATAATATTTAAGACTTTATTAGCATGAAAGTCACGTTAAACGTTTAAACATTAAACGTTTACTCGTATAATACGAGCTGAAACATTAACTTATCAGTCTATATAGTACATATTTTTCATTAGTATGGCCACAGTTTTTCATTCAAGGACGAAAAAACAAAAACAAAAAAAAAATTAATATTTATCGATGTCTTTTGCTTTTTAGAAAAAGAGATCGATTAATATACTTACAATTTAATATTATTTTAAATTCATATTATTTTTAATATGAATTACTAGCTGTCCTGGCAAACGTTGTTTTGCCATTAAATAAACAATAGCCTACGACCTATTCTCAGATCTACGAAATATATATATAAAAAAATCCATGAGATCGGTCAAACCGTTTCGGAGGAGTTCGATAACAAACACTTTGACACGAGATTTTTATATATTAAACTAGTTGACTAGGCAAACGTTGTTTAGCCATATAAACAGCCTACGACCTATTCTCAGACCTAAAAAAATATACACAAAAATGTCATGCCATTTCGGAGGAGTTCAATAACAAACACTATGACAAGAGTCATTAGTCAATGATTTTGTGAAATACTGCCTACCTGGAACTTGTCAATGACCACTCTTGTTGGGGTCACTTAAAATTAATTGGCAGTTGAAAGATTTGATGAACCATCCATTTATCAATTTTTTTGGTGGACGAACAATTAATTAAATTAAACTGGTGACAACCACGTGTGTAATATGACAGGATTAATTTCTAAATATTATGAGCGAATTTGTTTGTTTTTCATGGTTAAATTTTTTTGGTTTCCAACATTTTTTTTGCACACAGTCAATTCTGGAAAACTCATCATTCGTTTGATGTTTTATCCATTTCCTGTACCTAAGCCGATTGAGTTGGCATTGAATTTTTCGCACACGTGTTCTGATGGTAACACAATATTATGCTGTCATATAGCTGATCTGACGTATAGATGGAAAAATAACGCGAAATCGGCTTCAGTTACAAACAACGAAGTATAAATAACTCTTTTCAACACAAGGCTGTATGTATTCAATGTAATATCACTTGTTTATGTCACCGAAAAATTGCAAACGTCGTAAGATTGTAAAATATCGCGTAAAATTGTAAAATGTTTTATTCGTAATAAGCCACGGACATATTGGAAACTATTGAATTTGGGTGGGATTTATTGTATATAAAACGATTTTTTTTCATATTTTATCGAGAAATCATAATCTAATAAAGATTAATTACAATCTTACAGTGTCTGCAATTTTACGGTGATATTTATACAAAATCTAATCAGCCTAAACACTATGGTTCTTGATTGTTTGGTTGAGGCGTTGCTTTCGGCTGCATCATCAGAATAGCTGAGCATTATTATATTATCCAAAGTCTTATAAGTATCCCTAGATAACGTTAATCGTATTCCTGAAAGTGCCCGAAAAATAGATTAGGTACAAATGAATAAACTAATACTTCCGAACAAAGTGATTTAATCTTTTTACAAGCAGTAATTTTTATTATACTCATGCACGAAGCGCCACTAAAAGTAAATCCTGTTACGACGTAAATCATTAATATATAAGCGACTAGCTGACCCACGCGGCTTCGCTCCCATCAACTGGCTACCCTACCTACCCTACCTACCCTGCCTGCCCTACCTACCCTGCCTGCCCTACCTACCCTGCCTACCCTACCTACCCTACCTACCCTACCTACCCTGCCTACCCTACCTACCCTACCTACCCTGCCTACCCTACCTACCCTGCCTACCCTACTTTGCCTACCCTACCCTGCCTACCCTACCTACTTTGCCTACCCTACCTACCCTGCCGACCCTACCTACCCTGCCTACCCTACCTACTTTGCCTACCCTACCTTCCCTGCCAACCCTACCTACCCTGCCTACCCTACCTACCCTGCCTACCCTACCTACCCTACCTACCCTGCCTACCCTACCTACCCTACCTACTCTGCCTACCCTACCTACCCTACCTACCCTGCCGACCCTACCTACCCTGCCTACCCTACCTACCCTGCCAACCCTACCTACCCTACCTACCCTGCCGACCCTACCTACCCTGCCGACCCTACCTACCCTGCCGACCCTACCTACCCTGCCGACCCTACCTACCCTGCCTACCCTACCTACCCTGCCTACCCTACCTACCCTACCTACCCTGCCTACCCTACCTACCCTACCTACCCTACCTACCCTGCCTACACTACCTACTTACCCTTTTTTTTAAAAAAACCTTCCCTGTATTCTGGCGAAACTAACAAAAAATGAATTATTTAAATCGGCGCCGCCGTTCTCGAGTTTTAGCGAGACTAACGAACAGCAATTCATTTTTATATATAAAGATGAGTCGCTACATGTACAGTATCGGCCTCTTGAACCACACTACCAAGTGCAAAAAGAGGGAACGAAAAAATCTAACCATTATTTGTCTCCTTCAGATATTCGAAGCCCGCGATCTGCCAATCAAGGATGTGACCGGCAGCAGCGATCCTTACATCAAGGTGTTCCTTCTCCCTGACCGCAAGAAGAAGTTCCAGACGAAGGTCCATCGCAAGAACTTGAACCCTGTCTTCAATGAAACCTTCTTGTTCAGGTTAGTACTGAAAGGCTATTTGGTCTTCAACGCCAAGAGGCACTGTACCTGTATTTTGGTCCTAAGAGACTGATTCTAATAGGTGATTTAGCAACGGAAAGCCACGAAAAAGCATTTTGATTTCAAAAGGGGGTATGTTTTTAAGAGATGGATAAGTCTACATTTGCCACTCAAAGCAACTAAATACTCCTATCAAATTAATAATATAAAATCCTTAAAGTGGCAGAGAAATACATATTTGCCCTATAAAATTATTATATCAAATTTTCTGAAACGACTTAAAGTGACCACAGTAAGTGCACTGGAAACTTACCAACATGCGACCATAAAAATGTTATACATATAAATTTTTTCGACTTCTCGAGATCCGGAACGCCTTAAAATTCTATTTTTACTTTAATCCGTCTTCGATCCCTCCCGCGGGACTTGGCGACAGAAACTTGGCAATATTTCGTCAAAATATTAGTTCTGTTGAGTGCCACCTGACTTCCCAAGTTACCGGCAAATTGAGTTTACTCTCAGTTATCATCTTGACGTTAATTGTACTTCACTTTAAAAGTTTCTTCAGAATTCCTGAAATATTAGCTTTCTTGTTACTTCATTTTGAGGTAGATTAAAAGTAAATATTTCGTAGATATTATGAAACGTCGTCTCTTTGACAATTGTGTAAGCTATATCTATTTTTAAATCAAAAGATTCTTCTGTTCTGTACTGGAGCTGACCTGGTTTTGACTCCTAACACTGTGGGTGAATTTTCAGAAACTATTTCTTAGACCTTCACCTTCGTTATGCAACATGTGACAAAAAGAAACGCAAAAATTAAAAAAGTGTCATTGGTACTCTTCATCATGAACCATTTTTACTATTGGACCAACAAAGAAATAAATAATGGACCAAAAAACCGCTTTCCTGCTGAAACCTGAAAAGCGATCAATTTTCAAGTGCGCACATTTTTTGAGCGAACAAAATACGAGGCATACCTTTTACCACGTAGCTTAATACACTTTTCCATTCGCTCAAACCAGTTATTATAACATTTATTCCACTCTAAAGTGGGGGTGTTCAAAATACCAGCGTTCGACAGCCCGCAGACATGGGGCTTCATCACTGAACACAGATGTTAGCTCTTCAAAACACTGAAGCCGTGTCAGGCCTCTTCTAAAGTTGTAGGAAATTATTGCACTAAAATTTCCTTAGAAAGGATAATTTTCGTACGTAACCTGACAGCTTCCAATCGACGCTGCGACTAAACAATAGCATTAATCCTAATACTATCAACTGTTTTGAGACTCAAAATTTAAAGACATTTGAATATAGAACAGTTCCAAATTCAAAATTGTTGGGAAATATGGAAACGACAGAACTTAAAAGACATGTTATGTTGCATGTTAGGCTGTGCTTTGTCTACCCGAGGTGGCACCAGCCGGGGATTACGGAAGTCGCAGTTCCCGCGATCACCGGCGTAGGTAAGAGATGGAACACCGGGGTGATTTTAGTTAGTAAGGGTCTGACAGACCCCTCCACCCGCCCCAGGGTAGAATACATTCATGAAGATCCCCGTTAAAAAAAGGCTGTACTTTGTCTTTCAGTGAATGAATTAAAAATATATAGTGTAGCTGGCCTAAAAGGCCTAAATCTTGAAAGTTTTCGTCAAATTACTTTTCACTTCCGCAACAAAACTCTTAACGATTTCTAGAAACTTCCGGCAACTCTTCATAATTACATCCGACCCTTGGCCAAGGTCACTGACCTCTACGGACATCGCAGGCGACAAAAATTGCTAATCTGTATGCAAAACAAATAAATTGACAAACTTTTCGAGACGTTTTTTCCAAAAGTTCAGAGACCTCACCTGAAAAAAGTGAATTTCAAAGGCAATCATGAGTTTCTGATTGGCGAAAACGAGAGTAAAAATTCTGCAGTGAACTTTTGGGTACATGCTAAACGTGTGCCAAAGTTAGAATTTTTACATGTATGGCTTTGTAAATGTCAGAGTTAAGCCAGAGACACACTGCAACGCAACATACGATAAGTGTGTCTATATCTCTATTGCATAGTTTTTCACATAAAAACATGAGTCCAGATATCATAATGCGTTGCATTCGTTGCGTACGTGGTACCAGTTTGTCTCTAGCTTAAAACCGTTGCAGTGTTGTTCTTGTTTGGTATTATTTGGATTTACAAGAAATCCGCTTTATATTTACAAAAAACAACTCTTTTAGTAGCAGATTACCTACAAAGTGAAACAGGCATATTTTGTACAAATAACGCAAAACCTGAAAAGTGGTAATTGATCTCATTGAGTTTCTTGACCACTTGGATATCCGGTGTATTCTGATGTTATGCTATTCTTCCGAAAATAAATAGGAGCTCGTGGTTAATCAATATCAGCCGTATGGATCGATCTTTAAGGTTAAGCAACGCTTGTCGATTTCGGTCTGTGGATGGGTGACCATCTTAACATACCGAGATTCCTCCGCAACGCTAAGCCGTTGTTCTCAGCTTTCATTTGGATATCGTTATGTATTGTCAGACCCGTTAGTACATTTTATTTAGTTCTTCATCATCTGCCTAGTCTTTTACCAACTACATTGGGGTCGGCTTCCAGTCAAACTGGATTCAGCTGAATACTAGTATTTTACGTGGAGCGGCTGTCTACCAGACCGGTACTTCTTGCCTGGACTGGAGTCAGATTTATTGGCTTCTGACAATTCGAAACGACTGCCAAAGATCTACAAATGACAGCCGGGACCAACCACTTAACGTTCTTTCCGAGGCACGGAGGAAACTCGGTATGTAAAGATGGTCACTCATTTACAGACCAACCTTGACAAGCGTTGCTAAGCCTTGAAGATCGATCCGTGCGGTTGTTATTATTTAGCCACGAACGCCTCTCATTTTGTTAAGATTTTTTTTTTTTTTATAACTTGGTCCCTCCCCCTATACCTCTATCTCGGTGCCAAATTCACGTTTGCATTCGCATGACAGTCTGACATGACGATGTGAATTTGAACGTTGCTTATAAATTTGTAGAATTGCCGCTCTCCTTCATCTGGACGCAATAGCCGTCGCGACGCAACAACAATTGAATAGTTTTATTGTAAAGAAATCGGCAGCCGCCATGTTGTTTGGTGGATCGGGGGTCATATAATACTAAACACTGGCATGTGGGATGCTATAATGCGTCAATTTCTGTTGACGCCCAATGGCACACCCGTGTGCCGACGAAAACTCACTATTACTCCTATTTAAGTTAACATGAAATTCACTAAATCAGTACATATTTTGTTCAAAGTTGAAGGAGCTTCAGTGAACCAATCAATAGGTTACGATCAATCTTTATTTTCGGTAACATTAATCTTGCCATCTTTCTTTATTTTCGACTCTACAGTATTGTTTCTAATAAATCACGTCAATGTTTCAAAACTTTTATTTTCTCCCTCAGTGCACTTCTGAGTGTTGTTGGAACTTGATAGTACCCTTTACTTATTCTCAACTAGCTTTGGTCGCGTGAAAGTGGAAATCATCTCAAGGGTATGTACTTTCAGGATAAAAGACAAACAATTTATGCCCTTCATTGTTCACTATCAATCAATCATCAATCATCATCTGCCTAGCTTTTTCCCAACTATATTGGGGTCGGCTTCCAGTCAAGCCGGATTTAGCTGAATACCAGTATTTTACGAGGAGCGGCTGCCTACCAGACCTCCACAACCCATTGACAGGGTAACACGGTACTTCATAGCAAGACTGGAGTCAGATTTACTGGCTTCTGACTATCCGTAACGACTGCCAAAGATCTACAAATGACAGCCGGGACCAACGGCTTAACGTGCTTTCCGAGGCACGGAGGAAACTCGGTATGTATGATGGTCACCCATCCACAGACCAACCTTGGCAAGCGTTGCTTAACCTTGAAGATCGACCATGTGGCTGTTAAAATCTAGCCACGAGCTCCTCATTGCTAATTGCATTCATATCAATCAATCATCAATTAAAAAAAAAAAAACCGTTACTGACTGACTGAGTGCCTGACAGACAACCCACAGCCGAAACTACTGCTCGTAGAAAGCTGATATTTGGCATGTATGTTCCTTGAGGAGTGTAGGGGTGTACTAAGCAGAAGAAGACGCCCCGGGCGTCGGGAGTCGCAGGGCGATTCTCGGCCACCGTAAGCGCGAGCCTGCGGATGGCGAGCATTGGGTAGCTTGCCGTCTGATCAGAACCAGGCCCGGGTCGACGGCGCACTGTATTCCACGCGCGCCTCAAAGAGCTGTTAGCGTAAAAGACGGGGCCCGCTAGGGCCAGTGCCTGCTGGGGCTGCGGACTTCGTTCGAAAGAGGCACCGTACCCTGGAACGCAAAGGGCACTAGGAGGAACGCGGATGGGTTTTAGTCAGTAAAAGTCTGACTCTCCTTTCTGCTCACCCAAAGCGGGAAGAGTCATTTTATGATTTCCCACCCAAAAAAAAGGGGAGCACTAAGAGGATTTCCCGAAATTCCTATAGAACCGGGAAAAAACGGGATATAGGCGTACAAAGTCGCAGGCTAAAGCTAGTAACACATTAAAAATGTTAAAGTTCCTGTATCCAATATTTAGGACATGGACCATCCATGGGCCAAATAACATCCAAATCCTTTTAGAGGTTAAGACGTGAAAAGGTAACAAATACAGAGCTAGAAAAAGATACTTTAGCATTTATAATATTAGTAAGGATTGTCGACATTTCGTACATTTTTGAAGTCACTTCACTACATAATTATTATAAAACAAAGTCCTCCGCCGTGTCTCGTCTGTCTGTCTATTTGCGATAAACTCAAAAACTTTTGCACCGATTTTCACGCTGTTTCACCGATGTTCACCAGTAGATAGAGTGGTTCTCGAGAAAAGTTTTAGTATATAATTTGCCTAGAAAAAAAATAGGGATCATTAAGAAAATTGCAACGCGGACGAAGTCACGGGTGAATTGCTAGTTAAAAATAAACCAGTGACTCTCAATGCTCGAATGATTGGAAACCATTCATTGGATGTAACCTCTTGAATTTTCCAGAGACTATTTTTATGAACCATTTTCACTGCAGAGTTCCCTCTTAAGTATTCATTTCGAAGCCTCTTGAGGTTCTGCCTTAAAATATAACGCGATTTTCATAATGGATTTTTAATAATTTCTCACAGCCTATGTGTCCAATAACTTTTATATAGAATCTTTAATGGCATTTTTCAGTCTTAATTATCTTTTTCTTTATTTTTGTGCAATTTTCACCATCTTGTCCACTGCTGTGAATCATTGGGTTTTGGGCCTTAAAGCATTATTGGCAAGTCCATCTGTGTACCCACTATGAATACGAAGTTTACATAAATTGTTTTAGCATTATGTCTTTATTTTGACTGGGCGTCTCGTCTAAACCATCCAAGTTAATAATCATTGCTTTCGAAAATTCGGCTTTGTGGAGCATTGATTGCCAAGATGCGATGGTTTTTCTCAAACCAACCTACTCGTACCAACTAACGCCTGGCTTCTGTTGATGGTGTTCTAATACCACTGTTCTTTCCTCAGCGTCCCCTATGAAGAGCTGCGCCAGCGCTACATCCAGTTCTCCGTGTATGACTTCGACCGGTTCAGCCGTCACGACCTTATCGGCCATGTAGTGCTCAAGGGACTGCTGGAGTCTGCTGACTTGCACCAGGAGATCGAGTACACCATGAACATACTCGCAGCGCCTCAGGTGAGAAGAGCAATTTATTGACTATTAAATTTTGTTTAGTTTTAAGATGTTGTACATCAAGGAGGTAGGAAACTGCGCGCTCCGAATTAAATTATGGACGCTACCCAAAAAGCTGCCAAGCTTAAGTGGGATTGGACCAGATATGTCTGTGGCAAAAAGACCAATGAATTTGTCCCATTCAATACTAGTCGACATCGCGGTAAACCAAGGCAAAGATGGTGATAAGACTGGTCCGAAGTTGCAAAAGAAAGAGTGGTGTGAAAAAGACAGGGGGAGGCCTATGCCCAACAGTGGGACAAAATTGGCTAAATAGAGGAGCTTATTTTAATATACTCAAAGTGGGTCTGCAGCTAATGGTAGGAATTAAAAAAAAAAACATTGCCTGAATTGATGATCAAAATAAAAAACGTTTTTACAAAAATTAACTGACTTATTTATTTTAGTTTTTTATTCTTTACTTTTAAGTGGTGAAACTTGGACGACGTCTTCGTCTTCGCAGAAATTGTAATAAGCAAAAATGCTCATTAAATAAAATCTACTGAAGTGAATTAAATTCACTTCAGTAAAACAACAACAACAAACAGTAAAACATTTAATTTAATTTTTAATATTTTGTCTAATTTACTTGAATGATTTTAATTTATTGTATTGGAATAATGTAAATTTACTTTAATTTAATGTTATGATCTTATCCTTATTTTTAATTTAATTTTGTGAAAATTTTATTTTTATTTTGTTATGTGAGCCTAGTTATAAGTGCATGCTGTGGTCTCCTGTAACTGAAGGAGCACACTTAAATGAACCATTGTATCACTGTCTTATGTTATATCTGTGTATCTTTTGTTGGAGATCCAAATAAATAAATAAATAATAAATAAATAAATTTTAACGGGATCAAATGGCAAGTATGGCCGCATCGAAATAAAAAATAATCATAGAAATCGGATTGCAAACCTCGGAGTAATCAGTAAACATACATAAAACAATACCAACTGAATTGAGAACCTCTTCCTATTTTGAAAGTCGGTTAATAAATAAAACAATAATAACAGATAATAACAGCCGCACGGGTCTATCTTCAAGGTTATGCAACGCTTACCAAGGTTGGTCTGTGGATGGGTGACCATCTTAACATAGCGAGTTTCCTCCGTGCACGTTAAGCCGTTGGTCCCGGCTGTTATTTGTAGATCTTTGGCAGTCGTTACTGATTGTCAGAAGCCAGTTAATCTGACTCCAGTCTTGCCATGAAGTACCGTGGTACCCAGTTACTGGGTTGTAGAGGTCTGGTAGGCAGCCGCTCTGCGTAAAATACTGGTATTCAGCTGAATCCGGTTTGACTGGAAGCCGAACCCAATATAGTTGGGAAAAGGCTAGGCAGGTGATGATGATGACTTTCATTCTATTATACAACGCATAATACGACCCAGGTCACTTTATTACGTTCCAATTAAGAAGGACACTCGAATCTACCTTTTGGTCAAAAAGACGCTTAAATAACTAATAAATGTTTTAAAATTATGTTAATCTCATAATATTATCATTATCTTCAATAAAAATTCTTTCGTTAAAAAGCAAAAATTCCTTAGCAAACGACAGAGACTTGAGGTTAGGCAAAGTCAGCCGTTATTAAATTATTCAGATCACTCCTGGCAGTTTCTTTACCTACTTATATATCTATATCATATTAGATTCTTCTACAAAAATGTTTTCGATGTTCGTAAAATGTGAGACTATTTTTTCATGCTTAATTATTGTTATTTAAATTAAATTAAATTTTAAATTTTGTAATGTGAATGTGAATTTTAGTTTTTTATTTATTAGGAACAAAAAAATTGAAGTGATTTAGGATTTCTAAGAAACACAACCTGTAACAGGATAAACGAAATACCTCTTAAGGGGTCATCAAGAACTCATAATTTCATTTCACAACTTTTACTATGGGACCAACACTGAAATCGCGAAAAACTATCAACTCGTGAGCTAATAGGCTGATCGGTAAAGTAAAACTTCACCTATTAGCTCTGCGTTAGTAAAACTAAAAAAATCGCCGTAAGGTTGCCTGCTTGTCGGTCTTCTACAGATTGTACTTCAGTGAGTGTGCCCAAAAACTCCACGACCTCATCCCACTGGCCCTCTGACCCCTTCTACCATCAGACATCCAGACGCACTGCATATTTCCATCCCTACCTTGTTGCTTTTCCACCAATTCGCACTAGGCGTTTCCAAACGTCTTTTATAATGCGCACAGCAAAGGAATGGAACTCTACCTGTGTCTGTGTTTCCAAACGCGTACAACCCTAAACTCCTCAAAGTTAGAGTGAACAGGCTCTTTCTGGGTAAGCTCGCTCCATCGCAGACTTTGGTTCTGTCATCTCTGACCTAGACTAGAATCAAGGGCAAACCCATAACAAAAAAAAAATAGATAAACCTACTATTTACACTAATGTCTAGTTTATTCTCTTGTAAAGATTATCAGTGTTTCTCCTCAATATTTTTAGGTTTTATTAATACACATATAAACAAGTTGGTACTACATATTACTGTAGTATTATGTAGTACCAACTTGTGAAACATTAATTACGCTTTAAATCTGTCATACAACAAGATATTTCCAAATGACCAACATCATCGATCAACCCAAAACTTTCAGAAACACGAATCACCATTTCGCAGACTTCAATCAAACATCTTAAATTTGACATTTCAATAGCCCACAATTAATCATTGTTAAAATTTTCCTTCAGCTTAATTTAATTTGTGGGTTGTATACAGCTAGGCTTAACAGTCTGATTTGGCCTTACCTTTAGAGTTCGAGTTGTACGCTCAAGCGGTAGCGACTGCCATAAGAAGTTGTTTCCATACCACATCTCTGTGACGTCAATTGCAGAGTGACGATGGTGTGGTTCGTATAGGCCTGCGCAAACGAAGGACAATACTCGGCGTAGTTTTCCGTCCTTCAAAATAGATCTCTTACAACTGTATTGAGTAACGCACACAATGGATCAAAAATATTGCGAACAAAAAGTTCCCCGAACATTCGAGGACATCGATGGACCGATTAGTCATGCGAATAACTGAAATACGATGACAGTGACGTGACTGACGTGTGGGGTAGGTGTCCCGGTAACCGGCGACGTTGACGGTAACGTGACTGGCGAGCGTTTGTGATTGTGAAGCGGCATCGATGTATCAAATACTAGTGAGCAACGTGGCTAAAACTTATGGGTTCGAACAGCGAGCGCAGTTTAAAAAGTCACTGTACGTCTTGTCACATAAAGTCGCGTTCACTTGTCGCTTGACGCAAATCGCTTCGCTAGTCGCATCGCTCAAGTTCCTGACCTGGGCCTTAGGCAACAAGATCCTAACTCCATTAATCAAGTTACTCCATCTTACGTTGCTCTCTTGCGCCCCTTTTCTCTGGTCCTTTCAGCCTATTTCGAAGGACACGGGACCTTTTATCCTGCACCTTGCCTTGAGGTGTATGGTCTCGTGAATATAAAACGGTTGACCTAATTTCATGAGGTTGTTTTGATGGGATGTTAAGATAGTATCACTTTCCGTGAGCCATTCGTTTTAGGGTCATCTGTTTACTTTTATTGCAACAAAGTTTTTGGTTTTGTTTAGATGATTCAGATTATTTTATTCAGTCATTTAAAAAAAAAATCCGTAATTTACAATCATTCATTCATTTGTAATTTACAAGTCAAGATCATGATAAATTGGCTGCCTGCAGAATAATAATTTATTGCATTACTTTAACCGTTACCTTTATAAGTAGCTGTCAGGGTGACATTTTATTTAAGTCTCCTTCATTTCGCTTGATGTTAAGCAATATCCTATCTTTCAGGTCAGCTTCATCATCATGTTCTTGTTCTTGTACCATGGCATTTATGTTTTGTACATCTTATTTTCTTCATCCATGTCAAAAGCCCAGTGGTCAGATTTTGTCACTAATTCCGTAGCTTAGTACTTGCATGTCTGCTTAACTAAAGTAACATGGTGGTGATGGACTCCATTTAGCTTCAAAGTCTATGCGATAACTAAATAAAATCTACCTAGCCTTTTTCCAACTGTTTTTGAGGTCGGCTTTGCTTTAATTTTTAAAATAAAGCCGTCACACGTCTAACCACTATCTCGCCTGATGGTAAGCGATGATGTGGTCGAAGATGGAGCAAGCTTCCCTAGAAGTAACCTGATCACTCTTGACTTAAAGACGGTTGTAGCTATCAGCAAACACAGAACCTGACAGAGAATTCCACACCTTAGCTGCACGCACAATGAATGTGTTCCCTAAAATTGTTGTGTGTGTATATGTAGGTACAAGACTGTTGTCAGATTTTTAGGATTCTAACGGTAGCTGCGGGTACTTACGGTTAACGGGTTAACGGCTGTTAAGGTATCCAAATAACAGCCGGGACCGACGGCTTGTTAGGCCACGAGCTCTATTAAATATCTTTATATAATTATTTTTTTATTTGGTAATGGGCTTTCTATTGACCACAATCACGCCTGATGGAAAGCGATAGATAAGGTCTATGATGGAGCGAGCGTGCCCAGATACATATATATACATTGATTCAATATCGAAATCTCGACAATAGCTGCATCCCGATATTCTATAGATATTTTCAATAATAAAGTCTTCAAAACTAATCACGTTTGGCAGCTGTCAGCCATTTTTATCGACACGTATACCTCTCGCATACAGTCACGTTCGTATCAGAAACTACTTCATTTAATATTAAATTGATATCGAAATATTTGAGGTCTTTATTAAAATTAATTTTAGAAGAAAATATAATATTTTAAAGCTGTGATTTTTTTTTTTTTTTCTGTGATTTTTTTTATTATTTTTTAGAGTGTGATTGGAATTTGCAGTTTCGAGATATTTGATATTAAAGTTCTTGCCTTTTGCTTGAATATTTCAAGGTCGAGTTTCGTTAGTTTAAAGAAACTTACCTTGCTATATTTTATTTATTTTCACAATTTTGTGAAGTGAATCTAATTTACTAAAATTATGTTAATGATAATTAATAACTATCTTAAAAAAATCTCATCGGGTTGATTTATATCAAGCCTAAAATTGTTATTTTTTGTTTTTTACAGCTATAAAAGAGAAATAGTTGTATTGTTTGTTATTTTACGAATGTAGTTCGTAGTGAGAGTATTATTTTATTTTTACTCCTTTATTGATCTATCTATGAAATTGGTGTTTTATTAAAGGACCATTTCACGTAAAATACTGTAATTCAGCTGAATCCGGTTGACTGAAAGCTGACCCCAATGTAGTTGGGAAAAGGCTAGGCAGATGATGTATGCTTGGCCACTTTGAATTCCCTTGGATTTATTAATTCAATATTTTTTACAAGATCTGTTATTCATTTGTTTCTGGGTGTTTATAATCTAATTAGAAATAATGTTGTAACTTTTTTAAAGTATTTTTCATTCGTGGAAACAAAGCTTTCAAGTGGCCCGTTTTAATAATTTTAGTAAACTTAATACAAAGTTAAAGGTGAATTTTAAGGTGAAGGTACTAAAAAGTTTCAATTGAAAAGGTACGGGTTTATAGTACTGAAACGATTATTTTAAAAACTTTGCCGTAACTCCATCCCGGTTTGTTTGTGCTACCGTATCTTTCACAGGCTGACTGACTTTTGTGCTTGTTCTCCTTGACTTGGTTTTATTTTATCCCTGGATAAAGACCTTTCACTGCTCACGATGCTTCTCGCAAATTCTTCATCAAGACATGTATCGTTTTTTCATTGTTGAACTAAATGATCTGCATTGAAACTTATCGGAGTTAGAAACCACCAGAGAATGTGATAAAGCCGCCTATTGTGTCTTTTGTAGTGAACCATTTTCTTTCTTAGAGTTTCGTATGCAAAGGGTAACCAACGGAACTTTATTACTACTCCTCCGCTGTCCGTCCGTCCGTCCGTCCGTCCGTCCGTCCGTTCGTCCGTCCGTCTCTCTGTCAGCGAGCTGTATCTCAAGAACCGTAATAGGTAGACAGTTGAAATTTTCATAGATTGTGTATTTCTATTAGAATAGAATAGAATAAAATTTGTTTGCACAAAAACATGGTACAAAAAATGTTACAAAAATTAAAATACAAAGCATGCATGTTTTTGCTTAACATTATAAGCGTGCAAATATTTCTTACAATTAGTCATTTAATTGTTTTTGTTAAAAAAACTCTTTTATGCTATGAATACATATGAGTGGATAGCCAATCATACAATTTACTTTGAAATATTGTGGTATTTATAATTTTTAGGTCGCTCGGTATATTGCCGATTTAACAACAAATTTAAATAACAAAAATAAAGGTTTGTGGTACGAAACTCTTCGTGTGCGAGCCCAAGTCGCACTTGGCCGGTTTTTTAACATAAAGTTTTAGGCATTTAGAGAGCCTTACGTTAGTGATAATACTTTAGGCTGCAAAGTAGGTACGACTTTCTGTGATTATGCACTGAAAAAAGTTCTACAATTTCTATTATAAAACTTTTTTTTTACTATTGATAGGCACGCGTTTGACCACTATCTTACCTGTTGGTAAGCGATGATGTGGTCGAAGATGGAGCACGCTTGCCTAGAAGTAACCTATTCACTCTTGACTTAAAGACTCCCAGGTTGTAGCTATCAGGAAACACAGACTCCGGCAGGGAATTCCACTCCTTGGCTGTACGCACTATGAATGTGTTCCCAAAACGTTTTGTGCGCGTGTGTGGGATGTCCACCATGTACCGGTGGCGCATCGCCGTTCCTCTTGTGGTCCGATGATGGAACGGGCTTGGCGGAATTCAATTATGCATTTCCTTCGCACATTCCCCAAAACGCAACCGGTAGAAAACCGTCAGGCTAGCAACTCGTCGTTGATGCTCAAGACTTTGGAAACTTACCCTATTTTTTGTTTTATTCTTCACGTAGTAAAAATCCGCTTGATTTTCTTTGAAGGAAAAAATTATTTAAGCCAGCATCTTATAAACTCTTATGAAAATTTCGCTAGGCTCAGCATATTTTATCTACCTGGAAATATTATGAAATTGCGTTCCAAACTTTAGGTCTGTGAGAATTGTGGCCTGTGGAAATTTGGCGCAGGTTTAGACGGGTTAGCAATTACGTTAAATGCTTCCATATTAGTGTTAAATCTGTAGATTCCCTTGTGAACAACATGTCGCTCCTTTAATAACAAATATGACCATATATCATTTAATGGCAAGTTAATTATTATATTACTTGCGAGTAACAACCGCAAGGGTGCCTGTCCATTTGCGCGGAGCGAAGCAGCGGAGCGGAGAAACGGAGAAATATTAACCAATCATATCAGTGAAAATGTCAGTGACTGACGTGGTGCGGAAATTTTATGATATTCCATTGGGTAAAATTTCTCCGTTTCTCCACTCCGCTGTAATAGAAAGGCACCCTAAGGAGCTTACAAATTGATGTCCGTGACAAAACACTAAGACATTAATATTGGTTGTATTTTAATTAAAATTAAAATTTATTTATTTCGAGTAACGGACACTCATAGTATTAGTTCCATGATTTGATGCTCTCCCTCACCCCGCCATTTTGAAATATCTCGGCAACTTCAGGGCACTATGTTCCTAACAGTTTTTGTTTGTTGAAGGGTCCTCTACCCATATATGCATGTTAGATCAAGCGACGCAACTTTTGTTTTTAATAACCGACGAATAAACGGAGGAGATATGACCACTTTTTAAAGAGAAGTTCGATTCTGATTTTTTTTTTTTCATTGAAAAGGGTACCTATACCCCAAAGCTGGTCCCGTAAAAATTTGAAAAAAAAAAACCAAACCTAAGGGAAGGAAAACAGGGGATGATTGATTGTTCACTCACTGATTGTAATGTATGACCACGCATAACTTTTTACAGAGTAGTCCAATTTTGATAATTCTGTTTTTATTGCATAGAATATACGTCGAAACTGGTCCCATATAAATTTGGAAAAATTCTACACTAAGGGGGCGAAAATAGGGCTGATTCATTATTCACTCACAGATTTTAATGCTGAGTTGTGTACCATTTTTTGTAGGCGTACCCATGTTGGAATATATCTACTTTTTATTGAAATAATTCAATTATACAAGAAATAATAGTTTAAGTAGGATTATATATAATTAAAATCTTTTTAACCAAATCATTAACCTCCAAAAAAAACTGAAAAGCATAAAATAATATATCAATTTTTTTTGTTTTTCAGTGTTTTTCTGAGGTTTATTTTTTTGTTATTCAAAGTCAAACCTCAGCCTCTGCCACGGTCAAACTGACCTTTTGACATTCGAACGATCTGCGATTAATCGGGAAGCCATAATAAGATATAAAACTGCTGACACCGGAAACAAGTCCGGGTCGCCGCGTTCGTGTGTAGAGGCCGTTATAAAATTTCCTCTCTTAGTAATTTAATTAACTACAGAGTCATTCTTTTTCATAATATTTTTCCTTATGAGTTTTTCTTGATAATTGTATTACACTAACTGCCGCCCGCAGGCCCACCCATCCGGTTTTAGTACTTTTCCCTCTATTATAAATGATAGCCATTGTACTATTTCGATATATAAACTATATTATTGCAATATAATAACCTCGTTGCTAGTTATATTTTCGAGCCGTTTGGGATCGAGATTCTCGGGTCGTGGGGTCCGAGTGCTTATAACTTGTTTTAAGATTTGTCAAGACACTTAGCTGACACGTCGCGTGACCAAGGGTTGGCTTTTACCTTGGACAAAGGATAAGCATAGCCAGCCATACAACGTCGCAATGCCGCCAGTTTTTTGGGCAGACATCCTGTCGACAGCGATGCGGGTGAATTTAATGACACCATATTTTAGGGCTAACTTATATAGTTAGGAGTATTTATTGTTGTTTCAGAGTAGAGGAGCTCGTGGCTAGATAATAACAGCCGCATGGGTCGATCTTCAAGGTTAAGCAACACTTGCCAATGTTGGTCTGTGGATGGATGACCATCTTAACATACCGAGTTTCCTCCGTGCCTCGGAAAGCACGTTAAGCCGTTGGTTCCGGCTGTCATTTGAAGATCAGTCGTTACGGATAGTCAGAAGCCAGTAAATCTGACTCCAGTCTTGCTATGAAATACCGTGTTACCCAGTTAATGGGTTGTGGAGGTCTGGTAGGCAGCCGCTCCTCGTAAAATACTGGTATTCAGCTAAATCCGGCTTGACTGGAAGCCTACCCCAATATAGTTGGGAAAAGGCTAGGCAGATGAGATGATGATTTATTGTTGTTTCAAGTGTATATAGTTTGTTAAGTATTTATGGCAAAAATTATAATTGGATAGTTCATCAAGAACCGTTCAAGTGATTTACTGACTAGGTAACACATAGCCAGTGCCACCCGGCATCGTTTTAGAATGGGAGAAGCGGTTTTGAAACCACCTATATTTTAAACCATCTGACCCGCGCAACTTTGCCTGCGTCACATTTTTCATTAAAGATCCGCTCCTATTTGTCGTAGCGTGATGTTATATTATAGCCGGGTTATTCAAAACCACACCAACAAATAGAAAAGCTCTTCAGCTTAACAATATTTGTATAGGCAGAACAATGAACTAATATATGAAACTGTCCTGAATTGTGATCTTCAAAAATATTACCAAAGCAATTTTCTTAACAATTTTTTTTGTCAACAGGAGAAAAAAGACCTTGGAGAACTGATGTTATCCCTGTGCTACCTACCCACTGCTGGTCGGCTTACGGTCACCGTCATCAAAGCCAGGAACCTGAAGGCGATGGATATCAATGGATCGTCAGGTAAGTCTTATGATCTAGAGCATACCTGTATCAAATCACATCCCTCGGTTTCGGTTTAATTTTTTTTAAGGAACTAGTTGACCCGCGCATCTTCGTCTGCGTCACAATTTTCATTACTGCTCCGCTCCTATTGGTCTTAGCGTGATGATATATAGCCTTCCTCGATAAATGGGCTATCTAACACTGAAATAATTTATCAAATCGGACCAGTAGTTCCTGAGATTAGCGCGTTCAAGCAAGCAAACAAACAAACAAACAAACTCTTCAGCTTTATATATTAGTATGCGGTGCGGTGTGGTGCGGTGTGGTGCGGTTCCTTGGCTTGCGGAATTTGTTTGTAAGAGTCACCACGGACCTGTAACGCAAATAGCCTTAGGAGGAACACGGATAGCTTTTAGTCAGAAAGAGTTTGAAACTCCTTTCCACTCTGCCCTAAATATCCTATAATAGCCAGAAAATCGGTCAAACTATGAAAGAAGAAAGAAAGGAAATAAAGAATAAGAGTTTATGACATTATGGTAAGGTTTGATACGTTCTTAACGCCAAATTATCAATACGGAAAATTTATGCGATTTTTTTATTTGCAAAATGAAATACATATTAGCTCTAGTAAACAATCACGAAATATTTTTTAATACCTTCATCAGCGATGAAGTTATAAAGCTTCAAAGATAACAATCAGAATGGTCTCCCCTTTTTTCTTCCAAATATGATGTTGAGCAATTTCTGGCTAAGTTTGCCCCGCAAACATGATGAGATCGTCACACCACCTGCGTCGCGGTCGACCTATAAAAGAAAAAAAAAAACAGTCAAGAGCGAGGCGGTCTCGCGTGCAAAGGGTTCCGAACCAATTTTTTTGTTGTTTGCAATGTTATTTTGCCTTTTAAGTAGATATGTCACACGATTCAGTTTGATTTTTTTTTCTAGTTCGACCCCCATAAGTGACCCCCATACTAGAAAAATGTTTCTTTCAGTAATGCCATAGACATTACCATTACCATTACCATTAGACAATAAGTACTGTGACTTTGTATTATTTTTGATATCATTGACATTGATATCATTTTTTTCCTGTATTCAATTCAAAACTTTATTATTTACGCATGCATAATCTAATGACACCTAATGGGTCACTTAAAAATTTGTATGTCATAATTATGACAAAACATAGCGCAACCTCTATTTATGTAAACACCTATGTAAACACCTATGTTTAACAAATAAATGGATTGATTGATTGATTGATTGATTAATGCACCCGTGGTTGGAGACAGGGCCCGCTAAGGCCAGTGCCTGCCGGGGTGCGGAATCCGTTCGAAAGAGACGCCGCAGCCCTGGAACGCAAAGGGCATTAGGCGGAGCACGGATGGGTTTTAGTCAGTAAGAGTCTGACACTCCCTTCCTCCTCGCCCAGAGTGGAAGGAGTCATTTGATGATTTACCATCCTTAAAAAAAAACCCGTGGTTGGGTCACAGAAATGCATATCCATACCTTTCAACAGAATCGGTCCAGTAGATCCATAGAACACTGGCTGTGACAGACGGACAGATAGTGTTGATGTTCGGAATCCTAAAAAGATTATGTCGAAAAATATGTAAACATTTTATGCCTTTTATCGTTCTAAACAACACATTTACTCTAAACACAAACACTTAGTAACGACTTCCAAACTCCTAATCAGATTAAGACACGTATTGCCCAATAATTAGGTTCACCGTAAAACGGATTAACTGAATCAATAACTAAGTGGACTGGGCCTAATTGCGTTAACGAACACTAATGTCATTGGGTGCTATCGTTTCTAAACAGATGTTGTCCTTGGGTACATGTCTAAATAATAACAGCCGCACGGGTCGATCTTGAAGGTTAAGCAACGCTTGCCAAGGTTAGTCTGTGGATGGGTAACCATCTTAACATACCGAGTTTCCTCCGTGCCTCGGAAAGCACGCTAAGCCGTTGGTCCCGGCTGTCATTTGTAGATCTTTGGCAGTCGTTACGGGTTGTCAGAAGCCAGTAAATCTGACTCCAGTTTTGCCAAGAAGTACCGTGTTACCCAGTTAATGGGTTGTGGAGGTCTGGTAGGCAGCGGCTCCTTGTAAAATACTGGTATTCAGCTAAATCCGGCTTGACTGGAAGCCGACCCCAATATAGTTGGGAAAAGGCTAGGCAGATGACTAGTTTTTTCCAGCGACTTCTTACGCGGATATCCCGTTTTTTCACATACACGGACCGACCTTGCCGACCGACCGGCAAATGTTGATTAATCCTTTTTTTTAAGGATGGGAAATCATCAAATGAATCCTCCCGCTCTGGGCGGAGCAGAAGGGAGTGTCAGACTCTTACTGACTAAAACCCATCCGCGTTCCTCCTAGTGGCCATTGCGTGAACCAATTCCGCAACCCTGGCAGGAAGTGTTGCTTAACCTTGAAGTGCGATTTCATCCTTTATATCCGTCCAGCTGTTCATCTCATCTCATCTGCCTAGCCTTTTCCCAACTATATTGGGGTCGGCTTCCAGTCAAACCGGATTCAGCTGAATACCAGTGTTTTACGTGGAGCGGCTGCCTACCAGACCTCCACAACCCATTAACTGGGTAACACGGTACTTTCTTGGCAAGACTGGAGTCAGATTTACTGGCTTCTGACTATCCGTAACGACTGCCAAAGATCTACAAATGACAGCCGGGACCAACGGCTTAACGTGCTTTCCGAGGCACGGAGGAAACTCGGTATGTTAAGATGGTCACCCATCCACAGACCAACCTTGGCAAGCGTTGCTTAACCTTGAAGATCGACCTGTGCGGCTGTTATTCATTAGCCACGAGCTCCTCAAAGTAATCAATCTGCTAAAAGCATCATTACGTACAGTTTATTTATTATACATTCAGTCAAAAAAGTATCGGGAATGGATGATTTGTTTATGGTTCCAAATTCAAATTTTTGTTTTTTTGTAGTGTTAGATTGGCACAACTGTTTTCCATTTTGGCGCGGAGTTTGAGTTGCATCTGTTATTTATATTAAATACAGTGCTGGTTTTAGTAATATCATATATAGTGTGTATTGCGAATTTCATAATGGACAAAAATATCGAACAAAGAGTTTGTCTTAAATATCCGTCCAGCTGTTGTTATCTATTATTTAGCCACGAGCTTCTCGAAATATGTCTAACTACGTCATCAATGTGTAAGTCAATTGAAAACCCTTCGCTCACGTAAAAACATTAACCCCACATCCTCACATCACTACGTAGTATAAAACAAAGTCGCAGTCTGTTTGTCCCTATGTATGCTTAGATCTTTAAAATACGCAACGGATTTTGATGCGGGTTTTTTTTGTAGATAAAGTGGTTTTCGAGGAAGGTTTCAGTATATAGTTTGCACCCGTGCGAAGCCGGGACGGATCGCTAGTACGACAATAAAATAAAAACAGAAGCACCTTGCACCTATCACGTACAGAGAGATGGCAATTTCAAAAGTTGTATCGGGAAACGACGGCACTAGAATATTAATACTACCCCAGGGAATATACCGGTTTCGGTATTTGGGGCGGTCCCACTGATGAACTTTCCAATAAACTAAAGGAATTGGAAAAACGGTACGGGGAATTTTTATTTTCCGAGCTCGATGTGAAATTGGAATTTTATAAAGTCAAATGCAGCTGGCGATTATCTCGTAGATTAGTGGCTTCAGGAGTATTTGCATGAGTGAAGACATGATCTACTTCGTTTTATTGCTCTGCTATTTTGAATGTAATTGAATACACAATTTATGAAAGTGTCGATAGACCTGCGGGTCTAAAAAAGGACGCATTAGCAGAATTAGAAAGCAAATCACGATGAGGAGCTCGTGGCTAGATAATAACAGCCGCTGGGTCGATCTTCAAGGTTAAGCAACGCTTGCCAAGGTTGGTCTGTGGATGGGTGACCATCTTAACATACCGAGTTTCCTCCGTGCCTCGGAAAGCACGTTAAGCCGTTGGTCCCGGCTGTCATTTGTAGATCTTTGGCAGTCGTTACGGATAGTCAGAAGCCAGTAAATCTGACTCCAGTCTTGCCATGAAGTACCGTGTTACCCAGTTAATGGGTTGTGGAGGTCTGGTAGGCAGCCGCTCCTCGTAAAATACTGGTATTTAGCTGAATCCGGTTTGACTGGAAGCCGACCCCAATATAGTCGGGAAAAGGCTAGGCAGATGAGAAAGCAAATCACGGTACCGCCACTAAAAAATGTTTCCCAATCAGCCTTGAACCTAATGCGTTAGCGATAAAGATGAAAATTGAATTTGACAGATTGTTGTGTGATTAATATAATGACTCTAATCATCACGCAACAATCTGTCAAATCCATTATGATTCTCCTAAAGTGACCTTTTTAGACCCCAGTACTGGGGATCTTTATAAATATAATCTAAGCTTCAGTGCTTTTGTATTGGAAGCTAATAAATATTATTTTATAGATCTTACTAGCTCTCGCCCGCGACTTTGCACGCGCATTTCCCTTTTTTTCCGTTCCCGTAGGAATTTCGGGAATTCCTCTCTTAGTACTGCCCTACGGAGTGCAGGGAAGTTTTATGTCAAATTCAGCTTTTTACGGGAGTAGTTTCTAGGCAGTATTTCCCGAAATTCCTACGGGAACAGAAAAAACAGGATATGCTTGTACGTTGTCGCGGGTAGAATCTTGTTTCTATATATATAGTTAAGTAAAGAATGGGCGGTTATAGTTGATCAGAAATAAAGATTCTAAAGAGAGTAATGTATTATATCGAGTTAAAGGTCAAATACATTTTCGGATTACGGTCTGTTAACAATGATCTTATCAAAATATGGTCATATATCTTGTATCCCTATTCAAGATTTTGTTAGTTAAATGGTCCGACAATCTTCAAAAGAAGTCGTATAGGATGTAGGATGTGGTTGTGGTCTGAATGTAGAAGAGCAGCTAGTCTATTCTGTAAATAACCATTTCGATATCGAGCTTCACCTGAGCGACAAACCTCACAAAGTGAACTTTATTGCACACAACATAATATTAATTTAATGTTTTTATGTTTTCTAATTAATAAATCTTGCTTCAATGATTTTTGTTAATATTAAGTTAATATTGATTGTTTTATCTTTTAATTATTATTTCAAATACTAAACATTTCTGCTTCATGGCTAGTATTATTACTTATTAATTGAGGTGATTGGTGCTGATAGCCGAAATACAGGTTTTTGCCTTTTTTTTGTTTTTAGGATGGGAAATCATCAAATGACTTCTCCCGCTCTGGGTACAGCAGGACGGAGTGTCAGACTCTTACTGACTAAAAGCCATCCGTGTTCCTCCTAGTGCCCTTTGCGTTCCAGGGTACGGTACCTCTTTCGAACGAAGTCCGCAGCCCCAGCAGGCACTGACCCTAGTGGGCCCCGTCTTCCGTGCTGACATCTCCTTGAGACAGGCTTTTGCCTAGTTCGGCTCTATTTCGGCTGTATTTTCGGCAGTTCGGTTTTTGTATTCAGGTGAATTAATTAATAGTTTTTGTATTCAAGTGTATTAATTAACAGTTTTTGTATTCAGGTGTATTAATTAATAGTTTTTGTAGTTGAGGAGCTCGTGGCTAAATAATAACAGCCGCACGGGTCGATCTTGAAGGTTAAGCAACGCTTGTCAAGGTTGGTCCGTGGATGGGTGACCGTCTTAACATAACGAGTTTCCTCCGTGCCTCGGAAAGCACGTTAAGCCGTTGGTCCCGGCTGTCATTTATAGATCTGTGGCAGTCGTTACGGATTGTCAGAAGCCAGTAAAATCTGACTCCAGTCTTGCCAAGATGTACTTACCTTGTTATCCAGTTAATGGGTTATGGAGGTCTGGTAGGCAGCCGCTCCACGTAAAACACTGGTATTCAGCTGAATCCGGTTTGACTGGAAGCCGACCCCAATGTAGTTGGGAAAAGGCTAGGCAGATGATGATGATTTCGGTAGTTCGGCAGATGTCTAGTTCTTTTTTATATTGTTTAAATATAGGCTATAATTTTTTTTTTTTTTTATAAAGTTCTAACGTTTGACGTAATTTGATACTCACCTCGGATTACGCTATCGAGACACAAGAATGTTGTTAGAGAATAGCACTACCGGTGTCGAGAGGCAGATTAAGAGACAGCAATGCCAATAACGATGACCAGCTGTGCTGTACAAAAAGCTTAATCCTAAATATATCAAATTATTCCGGTACTGATGACTGACTGACTGACTGACAACGCACAGCCGAAACTACTGGTCGTAGAAAGTTGAAATTTTGAACCATTTTTTTTTTATATAAAAACTTTGCCCCACACTAGGAATTTCTCCTGTATCGTGGGTGCGTTTACAAACATACAATCACACATACACAAACAGCCAGACCCACCCAACTATTTATTTATTGATTTAACAATTTATGTACACACATTTAATAAGATAAGAAGAAAGAAAGAAACAGAAAAATTGGTACAAAGGTGATGCTTATTTCAATAGAAATCTCTTCCAGCATACCTGCGAAAGGAGAGTAGAGTAATAAGAGATGTAGACATAGTGTGTAACAGTAAGAAGCTGAAATAAAAACTGTACATATTAAATATAACATACAATACATAATTAACATACTAATACATACTATATGATATAAAAGATAAATAATATTTGTTCCGTGCGGGAATCGAATCGCTCAACCACTGCGCCAACCGTACTGTGAAGGTTCCTTGGGGAGGCACAAAGCGGATTTCCCGAGAAATGCGCGTATGAAGCCGCGGGCAAAAGGTTCTTGGTTGATATTTAAATGGAAAAAAAAGTCTTTTTCCATGGTTGTTATTAATTATCATTCCCAAAAATCAAAACGAGTTACTTCCTCATTCACTAAATGTAAAGGTTGATTAATTGAAAAATAATGATCCAAACAAATACGAACTTATATTAATGACTAGTTGAACCGCGCAACTTCGTCTGCGTCACAATTTTCATTACTGCTCCGCTCCTATTGGTCTTAGCGTGATGTTATATAGCCTATAACCTTCCTCGATAAATGAGCTATCTAACACAGAAATAATTTTTCAAATCGGACCAGTAGTTCCTGAGATTAGCGCGTTCAAGTAAACAAACAAACAAACTCTTCAGCTTTATATATTAGTATAGATATAGATATACAGAGTTGATACGACAGAGGGGCATTAAATTAAACTACGTATACTATACGTGTTCAGTATTAATTCGATACGGTACAAAAACAAAAAGCGCCATAAATACGAAAATATTTTTTTCAAACAAACTAAATAGCTTGCAAATCCGAATAAAACGCAACCACCCTTTGTAAAAAAATGACACTGACCTTAGATACCGCTAGGTAACAAAGCGGCAACGTCGCGCGCGCGCCGGAGCGCGGTGTGCGGTATCTCGTGTGCTCGGTGGGGGCCGGGCCGGGGTGGCGGCCGGCGACTTAGGCCTCCGCTCGCACTGGCTCTTTTATGTTAGGTAACGTTTCGAAGTACGCGCACAAAAACAAACACACAAAATTTTAAAATTTTCGATGTGTCCTCCATTCACATTGATGCACAAATTATACCGACGGAGAATATTGTTATTTATTTTTCTAATTAGATCACTGTCCGTCGCTAAGCACTATAATTTGTGAAATGCTAAAATAATCCTATTTTTTAACTCATCAATTGTATTTACCTCTGAGGCATACACTTCACCCTTAATGTAACCCCACAAAAAGAAATCCATGGGAGTGAGGTCCGGAGATACTAATACTAAATAATAATAATCCCAAGTTACGTGTCCTATCACCATAAAAAACAGTCAATCACAAAAAAAAACACTAATACTAAATAATAATAATCCCAAGTTACGTGTCCTCTCACAATAACAAAATAAAATTACAATTGTTTGCGCGCGAATTCCACAAAACATACGTTCCGAAAAACAAGCGTCGGCGCACTGAGGCGTGAGGCCCCACTTACCGATCGCAAAAAACAAGGATGCAACAAACTGACCTATCTCTATTTCTTTCGCTCGCTTTATGTTAGTCGCTTTCGTAGTGAAAGTGCAAGTGTGTGTGTATTGATTGTTTCCTTGTTTGCATTGCCAATTTTTAGTGAATGTCGACATGCGTCAGAGCGGCAACAACGCATCGTAGATTTATCGTTGTAAGGTGCATGACCTATGCTTAGACGATAATCAGATGTTAGAAAAGATACATCGTGTTCAAACCGTGCAAAAACTTTAAAAATCATTTGCGACTAAACTACTGCTCCTAATTAATTTATTTTTGGTACAGAGCTTGAAAATGGTACCTAGTATAGGCAGTTTAAAGGAAAGCCCCTCTGTCGTATCAACGTTGTATATAAAGCAAATAATGAAATGTTATGTAAGATAAAATGAATGGGACTGAAGGACTGAGTTGTGATTAGTTCTGCTTCCTCCACACGCGGTAGTACTATTTGTCAAACTTGAGAATGGAAAATTAATAATTACTTAGTAAGAAAAACTTTTTGGTTCCAGCTGAGACTTGCTCTGTTTGGTTTCAAAAGTAGGTCTTTGTAAACTTCTTCAGTTATTACTTGGTCCCTTTGTATATTTCAGAACGAGGAATAAAGACCTGAGTAATATCTTAAAATTTTGTACCGAAAGTACTTAAAATTACAAGCAAAGAAGTACATTTAGTTAGCTGTTTCAAAGAAAAATGCTAAATAGAACGAATACTGGGAGAGGAAAAAACTTAGATTTTCTCGGAAACCGTGAATTTTGGGGTAAACTTGATGGAATGCTTAAATTACTGTTCAGACCTACGCGTTATTCGCTGAGAACAATCGAGCGGATTTCGCATAGCGAAATCAAAAGTCAAATAGGCATGCGGTAATACTTTTTTACCGCTCTGGGCGGAGCGGAAGGGAGTGTCAGACTCTTATTGAGTAAAACCCATCCGTGTTTCTCCAAATGCCCTTTGCGTTCCTGGGCCGCGGTGACTCTTTCGAACAGATCCCGCAAATTTACCTATCCTACTGGTCAAAACTATGTGGAAACGGCTACTGCAATGGGTAGCGAAAATTTCTTGTGAAACTATTTTTGCTCGCGAATCTAGTCGAATCTAGTAGTAGATTTTTGGGGGAGGGAAGTATAAACCGTTGTTCCTGTTACTATGCCGTCGCGAGAGAAAAGGAACCAATTTTCTCTTGCGAAACAGGCTTTTTCAATACTTATCTCTTCAAAGTTAGAGTGACTTCTTCCGTTCTGGGTAAGCTCACTCCATCGCCGACTGTTCCTCTGTCCTCTCTGACCTGAGACTAGAGTCAAGGGCAAACCCACCCCAAGAAAAAAAAAGAAAGGAAATACTGTTTACGCCCCTCTTGCTCGAGCCGCGGAACTCTATAGGAAGTACCAGGCGGTTACTGGGTGAAATTTATCACTACCAATCTAGGTAGCGAACACCGCCAACCGCTAACCGCCATTGATTTGAACATGCCATTACCGTTCCAAAAAACGTATGCTCGCTATCAAATTTTTCTAGGAATTCGTCGAGTCACCAGAAACCATTGTTTGCATTTCAAACTTACATACGATATCACACATCAGCTAAAAGACGTCCACCGCTGAACATAGGCCTTCCCCAGGATTGGGTTTGCCATAATCGCCACGCTTGGCAGGTGGGTTGGCGATCGCAATGCATGGTGTTGAGTTTTCCTGAGAACGCTGCTGCCCATTCTCTGACAAGAATGGGCATACAATATCGGTACCAAGTTATTCGAAGAAATAAATTACATTATTCTTTTGTTGACCTAGAATTTGTAAACCACAAAGCTGGTCGGTATCCTGATTACCATTTCATGCAAATCGTGAGAGCCAATTACAGGAAATGGGATAAAAATCTTGCAGATAAAACCAATGTTATTTTTCTGTAACAAGCTCGTTGATTAGCGATATTTTTCTATCTTTTGCTTGAAAAATGTAGACTAGAGTAGAGAAGAGTACATAGCTTGGCTCATCGCCGTAAGGTTGCCGGTCTTCTACAGATTGTACTTCGGTGAGTGTGCCCAAGAACTCCACGACCTCATCCCACCGGCTCCCTTCTACCATCGGACATCCAGACGCACTGCATCTTCCATCCCTACCTTGTGGCTATTCCACCAATTTGCACTAAGCGTTTCCAAACGTCTTTTATAATGCGCACAGCAAAGGAGTGGAACTCTCTGCCTGCGTCTGTGTTTCCAAAAGCTTACAATCCTAATCTCTTCAAAGTTAGAGTGAACAGGCTCCTTCTGGGTAAGCTCGCTCTATCATAGACTTTGTCTCTGTCATCTCTGACATAGGCTAGAGTCAAGAGCAAACCCATCACTAATGAAAAAAAGTACTGTAAAATATTCGTTACTAGCTTTTTCCTGCGACTTCGTACACCCAAATCCCATTTTTCCCGTGACCGTAGGAATTTTGGGACGAATTGTAAATAAACCTTCCTCTTGAATCACTCTGCCTATTAATGAAAACCGCATTTAAATCCGTTGCGTAGTTTGAAAGATATAAGCGTACGGACGGAAAAGCGACTTTGTTTTATACTATGTGAATATTGTGCACCAACATAGTTAACCAACGTTTACAAGAAAACTTAACTCTTGTAAGGGTATGCGATCTATACCAGTATATACGAACTATAGAATAAACCTGACGTCACACATACGTATATAGCTGTAAAAGTTTTCCGCGCGATTGGAACATCTACACACAACAGCCTGATAGCAAACAGTCCGCACTTGCCCACCAGACACAAAACCCGTCTGGTCGGAGGATCCTTCCTTTTCAATGGAGGATGCGGGATTTAAACCCTGTACCGCAAACCTCTACACAATTGCAGGAACGACATCACTGTATTTTTACGTAACTGCAAACATAATCGGTACCTTTCAAGATTCCGTACAAAAAGGCCATGACAATACAAACACATTAACCTTTACATGACGTCATAAAAGCAACAATTGACGTCAATATCCGAAAGTTGCTAAGGATTCACGTGACTAGATTACCGAAGATCCTCGAAGGGTCACGAATGGCCCCGAAATTCCCCGAAGCGTACTAAAGGAAATGTAGGACAAAGTAGTAATGGAACTTTTTGCCTATAAACCTGGACCAATAAGAAAAGTTTGGTTATAAAAGTGGTTACAAGTTCGAGCCTATTTTCGGCGTGATGAGTGGGATTTTCTAATTAGAACTTTATGTAAACAAGTTTGGTCTTGATTTGGTCGAAGTTTCCGTGTAGGTAGGCAAAGGGTTAGCAGAAAAGAGTTATTTTTGTGTGGGTGGCCAACTGACCTTAATCTGACATTTATCTCTGGTTATTTAAGCGTCTTTTTGACCAAAAGGTAGATTCGAGTGTCCTTCTTAATTGGAACGTAATGAAGTGAGCTGGGTCGTATTTTGCGTTGTATAATAGAATGAAAGTATGTTTACGATAAGTCTGGCCACTGCGTCGTTCTAGGATATAATATATTAATTAATAGTTTTTGTATTCAGGTGTATTAATTAATAGTTTTTGTATTCAAGTGTATTAATTAATAGTTTTTGTATTCAGGTGTATTAATTAATAGTTTTTGTAGTTGAGGAGCTCGTGGCTAAAGAATAACAGCCGCACAAGTCGATCTTCAAGGTTATGCAACGCTTGCCAAGGTTGGTCTGTGGGATCTTAACATACCAAGCTTCCTCCGTGCCTCGGAAAGCACGTTAAGCTGTTGGTCCCGGCTGTCATTTGTAGAACTTTGGCAGTTGCTACGGATTGACAGAAGCCAGTAAATCTGACTCCAGTCTTGCCATGAAGTACCGTGTTACCCAGTTAATGGGTTGTGGAGGTCTGGTAGGCAGCCGCTCCACGTAAAATACTGGTATTCAGCTAAATCCAGTTTGACTGGAAGCCGACCCCAATAAAATTGGGAAAAGTGGGCAGATGATGAATAGTTTTTGTATTCATATGCTTTAGATAATAAAGAATGTTCTTTCTATCATTTATATATACAAAAATTGTACCATTTAGCAACACCCAAACCACAATCCTAAATCTGTTTGTAAGAGATTACCCTGTGCGATAGGACCCCCATTGATTGTATTGTTGTGTACTTGATTGTATAATTAGTTCACCCTGTGATAATATAGTCAAAAGGCTAAATTAATAAAGTAAATGACGTTAGTTATCTAATTAATTTTACCGATTATATTCAAGAAACTGTGAAGGTTTTTGTAACTATATGTATTTTAAATGATTAAATAGAGTGGCGCCAAATGCAAATAAAATAGTAGTATAACAAAAGATTATAGGCCATTTTAGTCCCTGAAAAACAAAAAAAGCGCATAGACTACAAGCAAAAAAAAAAATGCTTCGGTATGAAAACATCCTATTCGCAAAATGACCTATTAGCAAAATGACCTATTCGCAAAATGACCTATGCGCAAAATGACCTATTAGCAAAATGACCTTTAGCAAATCGTTCTATTCGCAAAACGATCTAGTAACAGAACGTCCGACTGTTGTGCACTATGATAGATAGGTTTCAGTTGACTATAATTGTAGCAAATCACAATATAATCAGCGTTTTCCTGCTGTTCGCATAAATCAGGGTAATTGAAACGACCCTGAGTGGACGCATCGTTTTTAATACATAATTAGCTATGATTATTGGAAACCAATTCGTTTAAAGCTTTTTAATTACGGTGCAATTGAGACTTTTGTACATCATCATTATCATCATCATCATTTTTAGGGTTCCGTATCCAAAGGGTAACCAACGGAACCTTGTTACTAAGCCTCCGCTGTCCGTCCGTCCATCCGTCCGTCTGTCTGTCAGCGGGCTGTATCTCAAGAACCGTAATAGGTAGTCAGTTGAAATTTTCACAGATTGTGTATTTCTATTGCCACTATAAAAACAAATAATAAAAATTAAGGTTTATGGTACGGAACCCTTCGTGTGGGAGTCCGACTCGCACTTGGCCGGTTTTTTTTTATAAATGACCGCTTGACATAATATGCCTGCTCTAAGAGCCGCCGCAGCGAGCGGCCCTGTGCGTCTTGCATCCAGCGGATCCCCTCGGCATTCACCAGCTCATCTATCCACCTTGAGGCAATCCAACGCTTCGTCATTTTTGCACAGCTGCACTAGTATTCTCTTGCACATAAACCAATTTTTGTGCCGGCACAGCATCTTCTTCGTTTATACTTCTCAATTCTGGTCTTGATCTCATAAATCACTCCTTTCTAGGTCTAGCAAAATTATCACGATGGATTACAGTGGGTCTAAAAAGGCCACTTAACAGTACCAGAAAGCACATACTATTACGCACTACCCGTCACTGTCAAATTCAATCAATCTTGAAACTAATGCTTTGGCAATAAAGATGAAAATGAATTTTGACAGATAGTTGTTTGATTAATATAATGATTCTGGTTGAAGAGACAGTATATCTATCGTTATGAGGGTTCCCTACCCAAAGGGTAACCAACAGAACCCTATTACTAAGCCTCTGCTGTCCGTCTGTCCGTCTAGCCGTCTGCCTGTCAGCGGGATGTATCTCATGAACCATAATAGGTAGACAGCTGATGAATAAAAAAATAATTGAATATTAAAAATAAAACAAAATTAAAAATAAAAGGGGACAATAACCATTTTTTTTTTCGGTTTATGGTACGGAACTCTATTTGTACAAGTCCGATTCGCACTTGGCTGATTTTCTTTAATAGGCTCGCGTTTGACCGCAATCTCAACTGATCGAAAGCGATCATTTGTTCGACGATGAATTTTTGGACCTATGTAACTTGCTTATGCGCATCAGGTTAACTTCTACGTGCGCCGGTGGAACCAAAAGCTTCCATTTGCGATACAACGGTGGGGCATTGGTAATTCAAATTGGTTCATTCATTTCTAAGAACAAGGACTTGCACGGTTGACCATGAGGGATTAACGGTTTAAGGGGCCACGGGATTATACTGAATGTAAAAACCACAGGCCCGGTCGATGTGGCGACGCTTGCGAAGCCTATATTCAGCAATGGATTTCTTTCGACTGAAATAATGAGGATTATGGTAAAATGTGACAAGAAAAATGATGCTGCCGTTGCTGAGAACTGAGCCAAATATAAAACTTAATTACTATATTTCCTATCGACGCGGTAATAAGAAGATGATAAAATAGGTAATGAATTACGCCTTTAATGTTATCCTTTTGTACAATCGAAGATAAATGTAATCACATTCGCCCACACTCGGATTCTATAAAATGTTACATTATTGTATCAAAAGAAAAGTTGAATAATATTCATAATACACTGACACCTTTTCTATCCAGACTCTCAGGTGTTAAATAGACGCTAAAGAGTAGTGTATTCAAAGCCTTTTATCGAGGAGGAGGGTAGTTTGACATTTATGTAACAGACGCCATTGTATGTCGATGAAAGAATTTTCATATTTCTGAAGATTTATTTTATGTCATAATGTAGCCAACACACATTATTCAGCAAGTAGTTATTTACAATTCATTTCATCTTTACTGACATAATTTAAGTATCCACTAAAAATATAACTAAGAATTCATAGCTAATTGTTTTTTTTTATATACCGGTGCAGCTATTCAATCGTTTTTCTTTCTTATATTCTTTATCTTTCCAAAAGAGCACTTTGCGCCTAATTATAATACTAAATCTATCTGCAACGTTATAACTTTAAGATAATCTTTAATTTAAAATTTAAAGTTATATTTATTAAAATCATTTGATAGCAATATTGAGAAAAATTCCATGTCCTTTAAACATAATATGTAATGCAAAAAAAAACAGTCTAGATCTCTTGGCACTCGGCTCGAAAACGTGTGGGCTTAAGCAATTTGCATACAATTTGAGTCAAGGCCTTGGATTCGTGTCTAAGAATGGGTTATTTTTGATGTTCCAATTTTATCCTTGTGTAGGATTTTATTAGATAAACGAATTATAGGCTTATATGAGATGTAACTCGCAGTAGATTATTCCAAATCAGCTGGTTCTATTTTAAGTACTATTAGAAATAACTTTCCGCCACTTCACTAGAGAAAATAGAAGCCCAACAAAGAGAGAAAAGAAAGGAATGAGGGGAACCTGTAGCGGCATCAATGCCTCCACAAGACAAACCAATGGAGCAAATCCACATCTCATCCAAAAGAACCGGAATACCATTTATCCAACTTGCAGCGAACTACTACGTCGAAATACTAGCCTGAATATCAACTATCGGGCCACAGTTGCCCACACCGGACACAACAACCGTCTGGTTGGAGGATCCTTCCTTTTCTATGGAATTTTGCGAGACTTACTCTCTGTACCTTCTACCTCCAAAAGCTTTCGTTTTTTGTCCAGTAGTGGGATAGTTCAAGTCAAAAAAAATTTGGAAGCATTATGATGTTAATTTGTAGGAATCCAATCAATTCGCGATAGTATGAACGACCATAACCCAAATTTATGGTTGAAAATGCAACAGTTTTATCGAGTTGAACATAATGATCCCTTTTTAAAAAAAAAAAAAATCTGCTGACGTCAGGTTTAATACTGACTGCAAACTTCTAACAGTGCTTTTGGCTTTTTTCCCAAAACCTTTTCTTTCTTTTAATCATGATTTGGTTTCCGCACTTAGTCCGTATGGTGTAACATTGTATGATGTGCGTAGCCCATGACGGACCTCCAAAATTTCTTTATAGGAACTCAAACAATGAACCTTACATGTACCGTCTATCATCAGAAAAATTGTTTAAGATCACGATACAGTTAATTCGAGACAACTTTATTTCAGTTTTAGAAATAAAGATTGCCATTAACGCTAGTATATCAACGACCTGTGGAGCAGTGGTGGCCCGGTGGTAATGGCTGCGACTGACGAGTTGTAGGTTCTAGGTACAAATCCAGGCAGGCGCTTTACTTTGTGTAAATTATTTCATCACCACTGCTCTCAAAACGGTGAAGGAAAACATCGTGAGGAAACCGGCATGTCTTAGAACCAAAAATTCGAAGACATGTGATATTTCCAACCCGCACTGGGCCCGCGTGGTGGATTACGGCCCACTCCCTCTCACTGAGAATAGGCCTGTGTCCCAGCAGTGGGAACATTATAATCTGATTATGCTATGCTTATGCTTGTGTTTATTTATTTGTTTTTATCAAACTCATACTATCTTTACAGGCTACAACCCAATGCGACAGTACAGCCAATAACAAGAATATTATATTATACATTATTTTTTTCAGAATAAGTACCTATTCAAATTAATTATCATAACAAATTACCGCTAGTGCCACCTTGTTAAATGCACTCAAAGTACAAATTGATAGGTCTCCGTTTATCATCAGAAAAAATGTTTAAGATCACGATACAGTCAATTCGAGACAATTTTATTTCAGTTTTAGAAGCAAAGATTGCCATTAACGCTAGTATATCAATGACCTGTGGAGCAGTGGTGGCCCAGTGGCTGCGACTTACGAGTTACAGGTCGAAGGTTCGAACCCAGAACATCTCCAATCCGCACTGGGCCCGCGTGGTGGATTACGGCCCACTCCCTCTCACCGAGAATAGGCCTGTGTCCCAGTAGTGGGAACATTATAGGCTGATTATGCTATGCCTATGCTCATGTATCGTTTATCATCAGAAAAAAAAATGAAGATCAACTTTATTTCAGTTCTAGAAACAAAGATTGCCATTAACGCTAGTGTGTCAATGACCTCTATTGCTATTCAAACGCGACAACTTCAGCAAAACTTTACAAACAACAAAAGGTTCGAATCCTATAAAACTTAAAGAAACCTTTTTTCTTTAACCCTTTTTAGTATTCTATAGAAATACGAAACATGTATTATGTTCGCTTAGCTCGTCTTTTGTATTCAAGACTGCTTTCGCAATGGGAAGGAGGTTAATGTCTTTTCCTGGTGTTTTTCTCATTAGGTTCGGAATAATATAAAAATATAAAAACAGAATGTCTGATATTATGATAAAAAGTTTAACAAAAACTTCATTCATGCACCCTTTTGCTTGAATCTGGTTTTTAGTGTTCTGTACCCAAAGGGTAACCAACGGAACCCTATTTGTAATCTGTCTGTTAGCGGGCTATATCTTTAAACCGTACTAGGTAGACAGTTGAAATGTTCACAGACTGTGTATTGCTATTGTCGCAATAACAAACATTAATACAAATTAAATTAAATAAAAAATTAAAAGGGGTTCAAGAAATGCGTTTTTTTCGGTTTATGGTACGGAACCCTTCATGAGAGAGTCCGACTCGCACTTGGCCGGTTTTTTTAAACAAAGTCCGCAATAAGCATGTCAGTCGCAATCTGTCGAAAAATCATGGAAATTATTGCTTTTTTGTCAGATTTAAAATAAGTAGAATTGGCGCTCAGCGGGTCTAAAAAAGCCCACTTCAGCAGAATTATAATTTATAATATTAAACACACGGAAATCTGTCAAATTTCATTTTCATCTTTATCGCTCAAGCATTAGGTTCAAGGTTGATTGGGAAAATTTGACATGACGGGAAGCGTGATGTGCTTTTGATTCTGCTAAAGTGGCTTTTTAGACCCGCAGATCTTTAAGGTGACATAATATCCACAGAGAAAACATAGTTTTGCAACGCCTTATCTATACTAATATTTAAAGCGGTCCGATTTGCAAAATTTCTTTAGTGTTAGTTAGCCCATTTATCGAGGAAGGCTATAGGCTATATATCATCACGCTAAGACCAATACGAGCGAAGCAGTAATGAAAATTGTGACGCAGAAGTTGCGCGGGTCAACTAGTTGCTCAATAAGATTAAAATGATTTTAAAATGTAAGCCGCTAAGTCATGAAGCTAAAACTTAAGAACTCTTATCTCCACAAGCACGTGTAGGTGTTTTTATTCTTCCAACAATGGACCCCGAATAAGGCTCCCTCGATAAAAGTCTCAAAAGAAAACTTCAATGATATCCCATATTTAAGAGAACAAAGTCTTTTATATCGTTTTAAACGGTATTGTGTTGGCTTGTATTGTTAGGCCTTAAGTGGAGGATATGACTGAACAAGGCCAACTTTAGATAAGTACCCATCTGTAAAACTTCCATCCTCGTGTAAAAAATAATGTTCTATTTAACTTGGTTCTTAAAGTTAAAATTAGAATAGGATGTTTTCTTATGGAAATTTCTAGAAAAATTAAACTATCACAAATTATAAAATTTCATATTTTTTACAGAAAAATACACATAAGTGTAGGTAATAATTTTTCACATAAAAGATGTTCTTGTTTTTTTATTCAATAATGAGCTTGCTCTTAACCTCGATCACGCCTAAAGGAAAAGCGATGGGTGAGGTCTATGCTGGAATGAGTATGCCCAGCAGATACCTGTTACTTTATACCGGTGTAACTTCTAACCCACCTGCAATCAACCTTACTTTTTTTTTGTAACAGGGGGAAATCCTCATGGATGTCCTCCGCCCTGGGGCGGGCGGATACCCTACAATCAACCTAATCTAACCACCATCTCCTTTTTTCTCCAACAGATCCCTACGTAAAGATCTGCCTCATCTGCCAGGGCAAGCGTATAAAGAAGAAGAAGACAACTGTAAAGAAGAACACTCTCTCACCGGTGTATAACGAGGCGCTGGTGTTCGACCTGCCGGCAGAGAACGTGTATGATATCACGCTGCTCGTCAAAGTTATTGATTATGACAGGTAAGGCCTTAAGGATATTTATAAATGTTACGTTGCTAGTGTTAGATTATGTACAGTTGCCGGCACGAGTCGTGAGCACAGACGAATGTAGCAAGGTGTTTTCGCCAATGTACGGTGGGCAAACGAAACTTGCAAGCGCAATAGTCGATGAGCATTGACTAAATAACCAATAACGTGAAGCGTCAGAGCTGTCGTTGTCAAACGGACCAATGACAAGACAAGACAGACAGATAGACAGACAGACTGCAGACAAAACCAAGACAACCAAGACAGTTGAATCGTTTCTCCGGGACTCGTCGAGCTTCATTGGCTCGGCGTTATTTAGGTGCAAGTCACTGTTGATTCTAGCTTCCAGGAAATGAAGTGGATGGAAGTGTGTAGCGGGCTTGTCCCAATTAAAAACGGACCAATGAAGAATGTGCTCACGACTCGTGCTGGTTATTATACCCGTCTGAATCTTGCCTTTTTAAATTTTGGGTACAATGACATACAGTAGTCCTTGCCTTGCACTGTAATTTGGTATGTAGGCTTTGAATTTTCGGTCGCTAAAGATTTGACAAGTATAACGGCAATTTTATTCCAAACCAGTCAATCTACTTTTTCCAACTATGTTGATTGGAGTCAGTCTAAACCAGCCGTACTCACTTTTTCTCTCTGCCACATTGCGCTTCTACCTATTGTCATGGGGGCCGCAATAACCTATAGTCAAATAAAATTCTACACATTTTAATAGTATCTACATGAATGGGACTTTTGATTTGTGACAAAAAGACCGTTTTCATATGACATAGGCCAACTTTTTCACGTTGATAGTTAGTGAGGAATAGTTTCGGCACATCGTCAAGGAGCGAATCAGTACAGTACAGACACTGACAAAAAAAAAAGAAGTAAATCTAGCATCAATAATGTGCTAGGCTACAGGGGCACGCGGGAAGCTTGACGGGCTACATGCGGCCCGCGGGCCGCAGGTTGAGTATAGCTGGTCCAACTGGATGTAGTCGACTACCAGTTTTTTATCATGAAGCAACTGCCTATGGACCTCCACAAGTCGGTAACTATGTAGTACCCCTTGGCAAGACAGGTGTCAGATTCTGGCTTCTAACTACCGCACCGATTGTCAAATGAGAGGCGGGACCAACAGCTTTAAGTATTTTCTGAGGCACAGATGAATCCCAGTATGTAAAGGATAGCCACCCATCGACGGACTGACCTCAGCAAGCGTAACTTAACGTAGAAGTTCGACTCATTCGGCTTTTATTATTTTGGAAAAGGTTAGGCAGATTGTTCTTTAAACTTATAACAAAACAATAAACCCTTTAAATCTTTACCAAACAATACCAAAACACTTACAGTTCACAATAACGTAGACTGGTTCGCTATCTAAATAATAAATATTTACTACATTATTTACTTTGAAAATCTTCAAGTTCACGACCTTTAACTTTATCAAATCTCAATTTAATCTTCTAAGTTAAGAAGCTAATACCAGTTATATCCTTTTCACTGTCGGTCTGTATCTCTTTAATCCTCAAAATGAAACACCTTAGAATAAAAGTTTGTTACTACAATTTTTAAATAGTCTTGGAAAAACTTCAAATTTTTATCAAAGCATGCTCTTGTTGGTTGATTGGTGTATAATTCCGAAGGCACTAAGTCTGCCATTGTACCATAGTGCATGAAATCATTGGTTGAGTTGTCCTAAATCCAACTGCTTAGCTTTAGATCCTGGTTTCGATTCCCAAGTCGAAAACTGTATTATTTAATTCTTCCATCTGGTAATTCTTAGTGGTAGCAACCCGGTGCCTGATGATGTAAGTAATTTTAAGGATACCTCTGCCTACCCTTTGTGGAATACTGGCGTGACTTTGTGTAGTGTTTTGTAATAATAGCTATTTCGGTAAAGTACTACAACTCCATCTATTTTTGTCACCATACTGTGTCCTCTTTTGAAAAGCATTGTTGGTCGAATGTAACAGGGGGTACAGGCACATGAAATAAATCTGCTTACTTATTTAATGACACTGGGTATGGCATCGCGGCGATTCCGCAGTAACTGAAGACGCAATTTACTCATGAGCGCACAAGCTTCGACTGGTGCACGAGTAGAGTTAAAATTGTCACGGTCGGTATGTTCCTATGACTAAACAATGACACTCACTGGCACGCTTGTTTGGATACTTTTGACAACGTCTATAGCAGTGTAACACGGTACTTCTTGGCAAGACTGGAGTCAGATTTACTGGCTTCTGACAACCCGTAACGACTGCCAAAGATCTACAAATGACAGCCGGGACCAACGGCTTAACGTGCTTTCCGAGGCACGGAGGAAACTCGTTATGTTAAGATGGTCACCCATCCATAGACCAACCTTGGCAAGCGTTGCTTAACCTTAAATATCGACCCGTGCGGTTGTTATTATTTAGCCACGAGCTCCTCTGCCAGGCTTATTATATATCCTTTATTTAGCCTGAAATAAAGATTAAATACTAATAACAATAAAAGGGTTTCGTCCGAAGTATCTTGATATTCTGTGACGACAATGCACTTCATATGCCTCTGGAAGGTACTCCAAAGATCCACAGGCAGTGACCACATTCCATTAGTTAGCTAGCTTGCCTAAAATCAACAATATCCTTTGAACTACCCGACAGCGCACTATCAACAAAGTGCACTAAATCAATTTTCAGCCATATCCAATATTTAGCTAGGAAAACCAGTACATGGATACAAAATATGTAGACATATAGAAATGTACACGAATTCAGTGGCTATGCTCAAAGGCAGAATATTATATTACAGGGACTTGGGCTACGCTTAATATCTAAGCTTCCTTCTAGCTTTGATATTGTAGGCGCCAAATAAACTTCAATTAAAGTACATTGACATCTGCCTAATACTCCTTCGAAAATACCCTACCAATAAATATGAACCCTTATTAATTACTAGAGAACCTAAAAAATTGCGTTAGAAGCCAAATCAGAACAGCTTTGTCTTTATTTCAGTTTTTTTATATTGAGAAAGTTAGTAAACCTATGTGAGTCAATGACCGTTATTGCATATTTATCTGGCGCCTACCATAGACCATCCAAATTGATTATTTAGTCAAACTTCGTTCGGTACAATCAGAATATCGAAGGCTCTCCTCGAATTTAAATTCGGTCTCTTTCCTAACTGTGAATCTAATATGAAATGTGCAGAGTATTTTGGTTTTACACGCTGATTTCAGACCAAAATCTCAAGGTTGGAATTTAGTTTTCATCAGTTCAAAATTAATATGAGGGTAGAATACAGTATTTGAGTACTCAAGTAATTTGAGTCAGGTATCGTTTATCGAAATAATTGAATAAGGAACTCGTTCAGGAATTAGTATGGTGCTTGACATTCAGGAATAGAATCTTGCCTCTAAGGGTGCCTGTCCATTACAGCGAAGCGAGGCCGCGGAGCAGAGAAACGGGGAAATTTTAACCAATGAATTGCATAAAATCTCCGCGCCATGTGAGTCACTGACATTTTGACTGACTTGATTAGTTAATATTTCTCCGTTTCTCCGCACCCTTAATATCTTGAATGTTACATTTATTTATGGGAAGATTGATAATACAGTTTTTTCCATCTTCAATGACGAAAATACTTATGCGAATTCTTTGGAAAGTCAAAATTTCAATTATTAGTGTTTTGAGCAAATTAATATTGGCTGGTGCAAGCGTACTGGTGTGAATTTCTTAAGCATAAATCGTCAAACTGATTTTAGTGACTTAGTCCCTAGAGACGGTTATAGCCAACTTTAACGCGAGCAAAGCTGATAAGCTAGTTAGGTAATAAAGCTATTCTTTCAGAAACCTCGTATTCTGCAGTAATAAACTTTAATGTATTTGTCACCAGGATTGGTCCAAACGAGCTGATTGGCTGCTCAGCAATCGGATCCACACTGATCGGCATTGGCCGCGACCATTGGCTGCAAATGTTGGACAACCCTCGCAAGCCCGTGGCCCAGTGGTATCCCCTGAACAAGAGCCCACCAGCCAATATCACGATACCCAGCAATGATGCACAGAACTCTGGACTTAGCTGCTTGAATGGAAGGTGAGTTTGGAAAAAAGAGCTACTTTAATCGAAGGTTTAAAAGTCTAAAGGGTCCAACAATCTGGTATTTTATAAAAATACAAGCTATGAATGTGCCAAACCTGTATTGAAAAGAACTCCCTTGTTTGTTTTGTATTTCTAAAACACGAGGTTTGTGCCTGTACCCATTAGGGTGCCTCTCCATTACAGCGAAGCGAGGCAGCGGAGCGGAGAAACGGAGAAATTCTAACCAATAGAATTGCATAAAATCTCCGCACCACATGACTCACTCATTGACATGATTGGTTAAAATTATTCCGTTTCTTCGCTCCGCTGCCTGAAAATAGGCAAGCACCGTAAGAAAATATGTATTCGTCCTCCGCGTTTTGTTATATCTGGAAAGATTAAAATTGGTACAGACCCTTTAGACTTTCAGCACTTCAATTATGTTTTCAACTTCATCATTATAATCCTCCTGCTCCCATTTACTATTATATTGGTCAGCACTGCATAAAGTTTCCTATTATACATTTCTGAAAGCTAATTTTTTCAAGTAGTTTTTTTTTTTCGGTAATGTTCATACATAATCAGCCTATAATGTTCCCAATACTGGGGCACAAAGTCTCCTCTCGGTGAGAGGGATTGGGCTCGGGCCCAGTGCGGGTTGGTAGATGTCACATGTCTTCGAATATTTGGTTTTAGGACATGCCATGCCGGTTTCCTCACTATGTTTTCCTTCACCGTTGTGAGAGCAGTGGTGACGAAATAATTTACACAAAGTAAAGCGCCTGCCTGGGTTTGAACCTACGACCTACTACTCGTAAGTCGCAGCCATTACCACCGGGCCACCACTGCTCTCAGTAATGTAATTGAAATAAAATAACTTTTAAATTAGTCGACTTATATATTAAAATTACAAGACTCCTTCATTTTTTTCTATTTGATGCTGATATGATTATTAAAATTAACACATAAAATGAATTAAACAAACAACTCTTGGGTACATTACCAGCTGATAGCGAACGTTGAGAAATTTTTGATGCTACATTTTAATTTGATCTCATTCTTGTATAAAAATGATTAACATTGATCATTATAAACACCGAGAATATTCACTGATTGGGTTCCCGTCTATGTTTAGTGCAATCAAGATTTATAGGAAATATACCGTCGGAGCCATACAGACAACACAAACAAATTACATGCACAAACATTGGAAATACGAACAAACATCTGTATACAATACAAATATTTGTGATGTCCTGCTGCGTCGATGCTATCAGATCGCTTTGCATGTACCTACTATATACTACTAGATATGTGGTACAAAATGGCAACGAATGATGGTACTATGAAGTTCTACTTTACATGTGTAGCTTTTGCTTTTATATCCAATAATCCTTTTTTTATATCCAAGCAAAAAAGGAAAACAATATCGTACCTTTTGAAAATAAATGCTGCTTGAATTAGTATCTTAGTTGTTGTACCATCAACGTTAATTTGTGTTTCCAAACGCTTACAACCCTATTCTCTTCAAAGTTAGAGTGAACAGGCTCCTTCTGGGTAGGCTCGCTCCATCGTAGACTTTGTCTCTGTCACCTCTGACATAGAACAAACCTATCACAAATAAAAAAAAAGTACGAAACATTTTGCAACAAAAAAATAAATTAAGTCCTGCCTCTTATCTCCGTTGTAAGAATATCTTTTGCTCCAAAAGAACATGATCCATTAAATTTATTGTCAACGTAAAAGGAATGTCTTGTTTAAAAAGAAAACAAGAATATAAAAGATAGATATTGGTATTAAAAATAAATATTATTTGTAATTTTGATAAAACATTTTTTATTCACATAGGAATTTTGTTTGGTAAAAGGGTAATTTTCTGGGTTTTGTAAGCCGTTTATACTGCAGCCGTTTATGCTGTAGCCGTTTCTGCGTTTTGCCTGCGATTTCATACGCGGATATCCCGCTTTTTCCACCGGTACATGGTGGACATCCCACCCACACGCACAAAACGTTTTGGGAACACATTCATAATGCGTACAGCTAAGGAGTGGAATTCCCTGCCGGAGTCTGTGTTTCCCGATAGCTACAACCTGGGAGTCTTTAAGTCAAGAGTGAATAGGTTACTTCTAGGCAAGCGTGCTCCATCTTCGACCACATCATCGCTTACCATCAGGTGAGATGGTGGTCAAGCGCGTGCCTATTAATAGTAAAAAAAAAAAAAATCGGAATATCCTTTATTAGTGCTCCCCTACACTCTTGAAGGAACTTATATGCCAAATTTCAGCAGTTTCGGCTGTTCTTTGTCTGTCAGTAACGGAAGAATTTCATACATTAGAATGATTGTAAACTGGCTCGCTTGTATGGAGTTAATAGTCACAGAAATAACTTCTGAAAAAACTTACAAGTAATCATCATTTATCAATAGTTTACAACAAGCCAGTGTTGGACAGTAGATATATTTTCTTACTTCGCTGCTGTCCATTTCTTATTAATTTTATTGCGGTATCCAAGATTTCTCCGGGACCGTCGAGCTCTATTGACTAGGCATTTTTTCGGTGGTCATCACTGTTGATTCTGGCTCTCAGGAGTGATAGTGGTTGGGAATAGTGTGACGGTCTTGCATAGGCCTCTTTTATCGCATGGTATTTATTTCGACTGTCGGTAACTCTCGTCCAGCAACACCACAAAGATCGTAAACTAGCTTTTTGCCCGTTTCCGTAAGAATTTCTGGTAATCCTCTCTTAGTGCCTCTACGGAGTGTAGGGAAGCTACATGCCAAGTTTCAGCTTTCTGCAACCAGTTATTTCGGCTAGGCGTGGTCTGTCAGTGGCTCAGTAACGGAAGAATGTTATTTATTGGGATTATTAGACGGTACCTATTATTTATTTATGCAGTTTATTCATCATCTGCCTAGCCTTTTCTCAACTATATTGGGGTCGGCTTCCAGTCAAACTGGATTCAGCTGAATACCAGTGTTTTACGTGGAGCGGCTGCCTACCAGACCTCCACAACCCATTAACTGGGTAACACGGTACTTCTTGGCTAGACTGGAGTCAGATTTACTGGCTTCTGCAATCCGTTTCGACTGCCAAAGTTCTACAAATGACAGCCGGGACCAACAGCTTAACGTGCTTTCCGAATCACGGAGGAAACTCGGTATGTTAATACGGTCACCCATCCACAGACCAACCTTGGCAAGCGTTGCTCTCGTCGACCTGTGCGGCTGTTATTCTTTAGCCACGAGCTCCTCCGCATTTATGCAGGTTATTTATTTTAATGTCGAAGATTATGATCACAACACGATATTACTGATAATAAATAGTGAGCCACAAGACGGGTTTAACAAAGGATCGTGCAAGGTTTAAGTAACGACTTGATCCTCACAGTTCACTGCACAATCAGTGTTTATGTCCAGTGCAGCCATTTGTAACGATTTAACCAATCTCCCAAGTCGCTGAAGTCATTGACACCTAGATTATTGCTTTTAGCTCCATAAACAAACGCATTGTTCCCTAAGAATAAGAGTTACTGACCACCAGAAGGCGTCACATAGGCGGAAGGTCCGTTTTATTGAAAAAAAAAAGAAAATTACAAGTAATATATAACCAACTTTCAAGCAAAATACTACAAAGTATAAAATAACCTTAATATTGGAAGTCGGTGTTAAAAAACAAAACCAAAAACACCGACTTCAGATATTAAGGATATTTTTTTTTGCAAAAAGTTTTTTATTTATCACTTTTAAGTGGTGATACTTGGACGACGTCTTCTACGCAAAAATTTAAAAAAGCAAAAATGCTCATTACATAAAAACTACTGAGTCAAAGTGAATAAAATGTTACGGTACCAAATAGCAAGTATGGCCGCTTCGAACTAAAAAAGAATCAAAGAAATCGGATCATAAAGCTCGGATTAATCGGTGTACATACATAAAAAAAATACCCACCGAATCGAGAACCTCGTCTTTTTTTGGAAGTCGGTTAAAAACTGTGACTTTGACGTAAATATAGCGTTACTGACAATAATAACAAATGTCAGAAAACAATAGCGATTTGATAGGTGCCTAGACCTGACGCCTCAGTGCTGCCACCTGGTGATTATCATTACACGAAACAAACCCTCATTGTTCACAAAACATTTCATAAAATTTACGCAAAGTAAATTTTCAAAGCCATTTAAAATGTTTCAAACACTTTACAATCCGACTTTTGTGCTAAATTTTATTCCTTTTACAGATGAAGAGACGGAGGAATAAGGACTGAAGATATTAACATCAATTAAAATTGCGTCTGCTATTACGATGTAGACAGGTTATCTCGCGATGCCAAAACGTTTATAGTAAGTAAATGTGATTATAATAAACGGTTGTATGTCCATTTACCGTAGAGAAATGAATTCAGCATCAATGTTACGTGATATTGAAACGTAGAGAAAGAATTAGACTAGAAATCTGTTGATGTAGAAGAAAATGAATTTATCCAATAGAAGTTCTAATTGTTTATAGGTGGAGTATAATTTCGTAGCAAGTAGTTTGGATAATCCAATGTACTCTCATATCATTGCCATACATTTCCTATGTCTATATACTTTACTGACCCTGTATTTTGTCGAGGTTATATACAATGTTACTTCAATTTACACCTTGGAATACGCACACTTCAAATTCAAGACTTGTTCACATCATGTACATATTATATACTTATTAATGTTGTATAGTTGTTGTCTTTTACGATAAACGTATTTAAACCTGTCATATCTTAAAAAATTGATACGTTAATGTGGATTCTAATACATGTACTGCAAGAGTTACGATTTGTTGAAAACGGACGAATGTTACAAACATTCTTTAGTCGGACAATAATGTAGTTGGAAAAATAAATATATATGTACGCGATATACTAAAGAAATAATTTCACAGAAGGCACAAGATCTATTATATATAATTTGTTATATATGTTACATGAAATTGTAAGATGAAAATGAAGCTTTAAATCGTGTTAAAATTAAAATATATCTAAAATATATCAATGTATTTAAAGTATATATTATATTAATAAGTTTAAAATTACATATTATAAATGTTTATTAAATAATGAACAATGGAGATTGATAAATAGAGCTGTCACATGCATTTAACGCACGGAGCAGAATATCGTTTGTAGAGCGGTTCAGCCGTTCGGAGATTATTTTAAAATTGACATATTTATTACATTGCACCCTTTTTACGACGCGTGAATTTTAAATTGAGTGGAGATTATTGTAAAAGTTATTTATTTCATTCGGATAATCCTTTTTCAATCGAATGTAGCTTAAATGAACTTTGATATATTCAATTAAATTAAATTGCTATTTTATGAAAATTATTTGTTCTGGAAAACATTTATGGATGTACACCCTATATATCTAGTTTTAAGATTAATGTTTAAGATTAGATACCCTCTCTACGCCTGCTTATTTTCTACTGTTGTTGTATTGTGTCACTTAAAGTTCCAGATTTCCTAAATGATGATATTTTTCTGACAAGTTTCCAAGATCAATGGTTCAGCCTGTAACTGGATGACGAGCGAATTCAGAATGTAAATTATTTGCTAAGGAAGTGATATTAAAGCTGCGGCTACGAATCTTCATGTCGTGGATCCAAGTATATATTCTAAAGATTTAATTTAGATAGAAACATATCTATGTTATATAAAGTGTATATTGATTGAGAAGGAAATATTTCCTTGGGGAGAACAGTCGTATTTTAATGTGAGGTTTTCCTCGAAATATAATTTCCTTAAAACGAGTTTGATGGTACGTACAGACGGTTATCCTCAGGGGTATTTTAAGTTTAGCTTCCGTGTTCTGGCCGCATCGTTGTCGCGGTGCGTTTTATTTCCAAATCTCCTTTTTTAACTTCAAGATGGAGGGTCAAAAATCCTTTGAAGTCCAAGCCAGATGCATTTCTTTAGCTCCAATGCACACTAGTAAGTGTTTTATGTCTGGCAGTCTGTATTTACGATCAACAAGTCAGTGAACTTTCAACATAAAATACTCTAAGAGAAAATCTGTATGATATTAAATATTTTTCTTTTAAAAATTGAATGACAAAGATAATGGAAATGACAGTACAAGAGACGGTTGAGTGAGAGGTAATATTTTTGTATGCGATTAGAATACTTGTCGTAAATGTTGCTAAGTCTTTATACTGTAAAACTGTATAGATGTAAGTGAATGTAAGTACTTATACTGATTTATGAAATAAAATGTTGACATTTTTAATATTTTTGTTTTAATTTTTTTCCGATTGTTTTTGCCAATAAGGGGATAGAAACTTGTTGGCATGGTCTCCTTAGATTTTTTTTTCTAAGTTGTGGGGCACGATCTAACATACATGTATGGGTTTAAGAAACTTCAAAAATGTTAGAAACATGGTGCCCTAAAGTGTCACGTTGCCAAGACATTTCGAAGTAAAGTCACCATGTGACAATCATGACTATCATTAAAAATTAGGTGAGCAACAATTTCTTATGAATTGTTGACGAAGGGATAAGAAGTCTATTTATTTATTTAACAGGTAAACAGAAACGAAGTTAAAGAAATACACATACATTATTCAGGAAGTAGAAACTGTTTGCAATGCATTTCTTGTAAGATGATTGCAAAGCTGAGAACGATAGCATTCTGTTTACTTACTAAACTTCCTTTACCTGACTGTAACTTTAGTAAAATATTCAAGAAGCTCGGGGCATATTACTAACAGCAACTACAAGGTTACGTCAGTCCATGGATGAGCGACCATCTTAACATTGCATTCGAAGCTGACCCCAACGTAGCTGGGAAAATGCTAGGTTAGACAACGCGATCCTCTTTTGATGAGAGATGGAGCACCGGGGTGGTTTTTGTCAGTAAGAGTCTGACAGAAACAGGGCGGACATCCATGAGGATTTTCCCCCGTTATAAAAAAAGACAACATTTAACCGATCAAAACTTGATGCTGATGATGATGGCCGCGACCGGTTAGATCACATCCAACCGATTTCGGCCAAGGCGATTGCTTCAGCTAAAAACTTATATGATTAATCAATCTACTGCCTCTGTACCCGAACATCCTATTCGCAAAAACTCCTAAAACGAAAATGGGATAAGTATAGTCATACTAAACTAAATGTATTCTCCTAGGCCTTTCTCCTTTTCGTTTACATGTGTTAATTTAAAACTTAATTAAATAATGAGCCATGACGAAAAACGATAATAATTTTGCAGCATGACTGTTCTTCGACATAAAGACGTTTTGGTAATGATTTTATTTTGCTCACTCATAGCACGTTTTGTAAATAGGACGATTAGATATGGAGGCGATCCGATTACAAAAATTCTAGTAATTGGCGGATAGAAAGTATCACTATTAGGTAACGATTTGTCCCTTAGAAAATGAACGGTTGCTTTGGCAGCTTCAAAGCTGTTAAGAATGAGGAGTCCAACAACAACTCTTATGAAAATTCTACTGTATACAAAATATCTATTAGGTACACCCGTCGTAAAAACGGTGATATCGCGAGAGGGACCAAAATGCTGGTTAAAAATTGGTACCTATATTATGTCTCCTGTTTTCTGATCACCTTTGATTCTGTTTTCACTATTTATTAACGATAAGCTGGTACCTTTTTTTTCAAGGGTGAGAAATCACTAAATGACTCCTTCCGCTCTGTGCTGCGTGGAAGGGAGTGTCAGACTCTTACTGACTAAAACGCATCCGTGTTCCTCCTAATGCCCTTTGCGTTCTAGATCCGCGGTGAATCTTTTCAACAAATTCCGCAACGTACTATATTGGTTGAATTTATGAAATACAATTATCATCATCTGCCAAGCCTTTTCCCAACTATATTAGGGTCAGCTTGCAGTCAAACTGGATTCAGCTGAACACTGTGTTTTACGTGAAGCAGCTGCCTACCAGATCTCCGGAACTCATTAACTGGGTAACACGGTACTTCTTAGCAAGACTGGAGATTAAACAGGCTTCTGACTATCCGCCAAAGATCTACAAATAACAGCTCGGACCAACGGCTTAACGTGCTTTCCGAGACACGAAAAAAATGGAATACAATAATTTTCAAGATTTTTTTTCTCATGAACAACCCATAGTTACAATCTTTTAGTAATCCTTCAAAGGGAAGAAACTGAGTAAGAATACTTTCCAGAATCACCCCAGCAACAAGTCTAATAAATTTAGCTCCAGGTCTGTAAGGCAATACCTGCCACTTTGACAAACGACAGCTCAAGACGGAGTCGACAAACATATTGAATTTAAATTGAATCCCGACCGGACTTACATCCGAAGGTAATATTGTTGGTACGGTATTACATTGGTAGCTAGCTGCTGATTTTATAGGGTCTCAAAGTCAAACGAAACCCTTTTATTGTTATTAGTATTTATTCTTTATTTCAGGCTAAATAAAGGATAAATAATAAGCCTGGCAGAGGAACTCGTGGCTAAAAAATAACACCCGCACAGGTTGATTTTGAAGGTTAAGCAACGCTTGCCAAGGTGGTTGGGTAACCATCTTAACATACCGAGTTTCCTCCGTGCCTCGGAAAGCACGCTAAGCCGTTGGTCCCGGCTGTCATTTGTAGATCTTTGGCAGTCGTTACGAATTGTCTGAAGCCAGTAAAACTGACTCCAGTCTTGCCAAGATGTATCGTGTTACCCAGTTAATGGCTTGTGGAGGTCTGGTAGGCCGCCGCGCCACGTAAAACACTGGTATTCAGCTGAATTTGGTTTGACTGGAACTCGACCCCAATGTAGTTGGGAAAAAGCTAGGCAGATGATGATCCTTTCTTTCAGGCTCTTAAGGCCCATAAAACACAATACACATACATTTAAGTATAACATCAATAAACTAATATATATTTATACGTAATACTTGAAAAACTACCGCACACGAAGTGTGGCGATGGCGTCGTGTAATGCCATAGCAACACTACCGTAATATGGCTATAATTATGGCCATAACTGAAACAACACCAATTATTGCCATAATTATGCCTTATTACGATAGTGTGGCCGTAGCATTACGCAGCGAGGTATCGCGTAGCCTGCCCGGAAACGCCAATATAGTCGTAAGTATTTTTTTAGTTCATTCTGTCCGTAAAGACACGATGTAAATAAAAAATATGGACGGACACATAGACTATGCCTACGGATATTATACAGGGATATTTACAGCGGATATTATACAGGGATATTTGTGAAACACCAACAACCTCTTAGGCACTGAAAGTACACATGGTCTTTTACTTTGAGACCAACCCTGAAAACTCGAAAAAAATATCAACTGTTTCATACATTTTCATTGGCTAAATATGATTGCATTTTGTATGAAACAGCTGATATTTTTTCGAGTTTTCGCGGTTGTTCTCGAAGTAAAAGTTGTTTATAATCATGTGTACTTTCACTGCCTAAGAGGTTGTCGGTGTTTTACAAATAACCCTGTATAGTCCTCCTGACCAATCTCAAACAAGACTAGACTTCGGCGCGAGACATATGTATGTATGTATGTAAATCGGGCTGGTTTCCGCAACTCCGCGACTAAGCGCGTATTTTGCGTGCAGGTGGGACAAATGCGTCATTCGATCCACCCCAGCTCCCCAAGGCAGGCCAGCAACGCCTTGGTGTTACCAACAATCTCGCAGAGGGTACCTGGGTTTCCGAAGTACTTTGCCTTGTAATCCGCAACTACCGGGCAGCTTAGAAGCAGGTGTGCTGCTGTCTCATTCTCCTCCATGCAGGCTCTGCATAGCGGGCTGTCAGTGACTCCTATAGCATAGAGGTGTTTATTAAAAGTCCCGTGGCCAGTTGTTACGGCTGTGACTGAACGCAACTGTTGTTTAGTCAGTCTTAGGGCTTGTTTTGTGAAACGGCCATCTATAGAGGGAAGTGCCTCTTTGGCCTGCCTACACTCACTATGGTCAACCCATAGCTTGTGATGTTTATCTCCGGTGCGTATCCTTACCAGATTGCGTAAGTACCCGAAAGGCAGCGGCACGATGGCCTCAGGTCCCATCGCTGACAAACTCGACCCCCTTCGGGCGAGTTCATCCGCAGCGTCGTTGCCTCGAGATTCACTGTGTCCCTTGATCCATTGAATGGATACTTTGTTGTGTCTACCAACCTGGTTGAGACGTTGGTGACACTCGAGAATCAACCCAGAGTTCACTGTGTGGCTGTTCAGAGCTTGCAAGACGGCCATGCTGTCCGAGAGTATGCGTATTGAGTGGTCCTTGACTTCCCTGGTTAGGACGGCTGATGCCGCCAGAGAAATGCCCATGCATTCAGCCTGGAACACTGTGTTGTGGACCCCCAATGGTGTGGATAGCCACACCACGGCCCCGTAGGTTAACATGGGCCGAATTACTGCGCTGTACAGCCATAGTATTATTTTGGGAGATAGGCCCCACTTCTTCCCTATCATTTTCCTGCATTGCCAGAAGGTAATGCAGGCCCTGTTTAGTTTGTAGTCTAGGTGATTACTCCAGCTTTACTTACTGTCTAGGATGACGCCTAGATACTTTACCTCGTTAGACAGCTGGAGCTCTGTGTTGAAGAGCATAGGTAGCCGGTAGTGGCCTAGTGCTCGCTTTTGAGTGAACATGACTAATTCAGTTTTCGTGGGGTTTACCGACAGATCATATTCGTCGCACCATCTTTCCACGATGCGTAGTGCTTGTTGAGTGAGGTTGCAGATCGTTCCAGTCACTTTCCCTAACACTAGGATTGCGAGGTCGTCAGCATAACCTATTGTGTAGTTACGATGTGCGTTGAGTTTGGTGATCAGGTCATTAATTACCAGATTCCACAGAAGAGGGGAGAGCACACCCCCCTGCGGGCAGCCTCTGGCTATCAGAGCCAACTGCTGCTCTTCCTCAAGGCGAACCACTCTTTTGCTTAACATATTAGTTATCCAGTCAGTTAGTACCTGTTCCACACCGTGTTTGGAGAGAGCGGCACTAATGCTGGAAAAGTTTGTCTTGTCGAAGGCTCCTTCGATGTCTATGAATGTGCCCAGGCAAGACCCTTTCTGGTGAATCTTTTCCTCAATCACTTATGGTGAATCGCTTCCTCAATCTGGTTCACCACCAGATGAAGAGCGGACTCTGTCGACTTACCCGAGCTGTATGCGTGTTGGTTACCATGCAGTGGTATTGTTTTTAAAACGCCATCTCGTAGTTCCCTTTCACACAGTCTTTCCATTGTCTTCAGTAAAAACGAGGTCAGAATAGGTCGATAGGATTTAGCGTTTATGTAGTCACTTTTACCTGGCTTCGGAATGAATATGACTTTCACTTCCCTCCATCCTTTAGGAACGTATCTAAAGGCCAGGCACGCTCGCATTAAGAGCACCAGTTTTGTTGCAACAGCGGTACTTCCCCACTGTAGTAAGGCAAGAAACACACCGTCGAGACCTGGTGCCTGGCGCGAAACATATTAAAGTGCACAAGTCCCTCTTCCACCACTCTCATATTCCGATGGGACGGCAACCCGACACGACCGGACAGCGATCTGGCGCAGGACCAACGGCTTAACGTGTTTCCAAGGCACGGAGGAAACTCGGTATGATAAGATGGTCACCCATCCAGAAACCAACCTTCGAGATTCACGAGATTATCGATCAACTTATGGGAGGCCATCTTGCACGGCCCTTCATCATCATCATCATCATCACGACCGTTACTGAAACTTATAGGCACTAGATTGATGAAATTTTTGAAGGTGCATTAAATATACGACGCACAGGTCCGGTTGTTGTGGCTACAACAACGGGGGGAGGCCTATGTCCAGTAGTGAACGTCTTTCGGCTGATATGATAATGATGGTGATTGAATGTGTTGCTTAAAAATGGTGTAATAAAGTAATGAAAATTATAGTCTTGCTGCGCTGAGCTGTAATTGTTTGCCTATTAACTGCGGCGACTCCACGGATTTCTGCGTTGATGTTATGCTCGTAGAATCGCCACGATTTGTCAACATTTTGAAACACTTTCATAGAGTTGTTATAGAATAAGGAGAATAATATCGCCGCTAGAAAGTCGCTCGTGGAGGTAGTGGTGGCGGTAAGTATTTAGTTTGTTTGTGTATCTTAACACAAATAAACTAAATACTTACACGCTTAGTTTTTATGTAAGTAAGTACGTCAAGTTTCATACGAAGGTTTTCACGGAAACGGCAGACAGATGCTATGAAAACGTAAGTCTAACGGTAGTCATGTCTGCTTTTCAACTACAAATCTATTCTAAGTAGAAATGTGTCTTTTGTTAGTAGATTCTCAGAAAAGTAAGAAAGATAAGAAAGAACTTCTTGTCTCGACAATACTGAAATATCATTATATTGGTATACTACTTTTCATCGTATTCTTCTCCTGTAATCTTTTACGTTTTTGACAATCTCGGGACCCTGGGGTCCCGGTCCTTTGGTAGGTGTTCGAAAGGCCGAACTAGCAGAGGCCCCGTTAGACATTTCAAATGGAATGGGTCACCCACCGAGCATTATACCTGAATGCAGAAAGTATGCCCAAGGACAATCCCCGGTTGTTTCAGGACTATAGCAGAATATGGAAACACAAGATGGTTTGGGTAGCTTAGTGGACTGATTTTCGTATACTATGGAAGAATTATTGGCCCCTGCTTGACCACAAATTAAAAAAAATAGCAAGCTAGCTACTCTTATCATATTATTATGAGCGTGAAATACTGTACATTTGGAAGTGTTTTAAACTGTCACTCACGGATTTGGTAAAAATTTTGAACGCGATTAGGTGCATTAACTGTTAATTAAACCTACATAAATACTTTTTTTTAAGGATTGGATATCATTAAATGACTCCTCCCGCTCTGGACGGGGCAGAAGGGAGTGTCAGACTGACAAAAACCCGTCCGTGTTCCTCCTAATTCCGCCCTTTGCGTATCTGAGTCGCGGTGACTCTTTCGAACAAATTCCGTAGCCCGGCAGGACAGGATCCATAGCGGGAGTGATACACTGTATAAGATCTCATACAATAGTTCAGTCTTCACGCGGGTAAAGCATAATTTAATCTTAGACCACTTTTCAATCTGCAACCAGCTCTTATCCAAGTGGCAATACATTACGGGCTGCCGAGATATAATGTTATCAATCGCTTGATTGTGTCCCGCAATGTAATTAAACTTGCTTGCATTTGGAATTATGGCCTTATATAAAGTGATATTGTACAAGAGAAAAAACCATAAATTCGAGAAAAAAAAAAGAAAAACATCGAGACCGTAAAGTCATCAAACTCTAAGAACTTCGTTGACAGCAGGATACAACATTGCTTTTACTAGTAAGTATGAAAGAGACATAAAATAAATCTCTTTCGCACTTAGTAGTAAAGCAATCTTCTATCCCTCTCTACTCAGGTGTCAAATCGGACTTCTTAAATTTTGGTGACTTTGGTACCTCATAAAGTGACGGATAAGATCCGCAGATTTCCAGTCTCTTTTACATACTTTTCGTCCAAGGACAAAGGTCAAGGCTTTTTTTTTAAGGATGGGAAATCATCAAATGACTCCTTCCGCTCTGGGCGGGGCGGAAGGGAGTGTCAGACTCTTACTGACTAAAACCCATCCGTGCTGCTCCTAATTCCCTTTTCGTTCCAGGGCTGCGGCGTCTCTTTCGAACGGACCCCGCACCCCGACAGGCACTGGCCCTAGCAGGCCCCGTCTCCCATGCTGACAGCTCCTTGAGGCGCGCGTAGAACACAGCGCGCCGCCGACCCGGGCCTTGTTCTGATCGGATGGCGAGCCACCCAATGCTCGCCGTCCGCAGGCCCGCGCCTACGGTGGCCGGAAATCGCACAAAGGTCAAGGCTATTTCTCCAATTTCGATAATTAAAATATCTCATTTTTACTTTTCAAACGACACGTAATCCGATGTTTGGAGATCGAACAATTTCCGTCTGTGCGTGTGCAATAAACCGCGCAATTTTGTTTGCAAATATATCGTTATACAACGTGTAACAGAATAATCGCAATAACTCTTAAGATATTCATTACTAACAACGTTTACTATAACACCAACTCCAAAATCGCGAATAAGAAATCAGCTGTTCAACATTTTATCGAGTTATGCGTACAAAAATGTATAGGGGAGTTGTTTTTTTTTTTTGCGATTTCAGTGTTGATCCCATAGTGAAAGTTGTACATAATGACCCCTAAGACCCCTAGGGGGATTTAATGGCCCCTTAAGGAAATCGCGTTTATTCTGTTACAGGTTGTATATTGAGTAGGTAACTAGTTTTTGCCCGCGAATTTCTGGAAATCCTCTCCCCTACACTCCCCGAGAAACCTACATGCCAAAATTCAGCTTTTTACATTCAACAGTTTTGGTTGAGCGTTTTCTGTCAGTCACTCACTTACTTAGTAACGGAAGAATTTAAATATTAGATAGATAGATAGATAAGATAGGTAAAACATTTATTAGGAACAAGAAACACAACATACAAAAGCACATAACTCTAGGAAATACAAAGAATTAAATGAAAACTTAAAAAAAAGAAATGGGCAGAATATGGCAATGACTAAACCAACGTAAAAAAATACGTAGATACTCCAATATTTACATGTATACTCCAATATTAGGACAATGATGCTCCCAACCAACCAGGAAACCGAATCTTTATATCTTCTTTATTTTTATATCCCAGTTACTACGTTCTCTGGGTATAATACTCGACCTTCACGCAAGCGAAGTCGTTGGAAAAAGCTAGTATAGAACATGAAACTTGATTTCCGAGTATTTGTTTGAACTTGAAAAGCACTCAGATTTCTAGAAACTCCATTGTAAGAGGAATCTGTTTGATAGACGAGACACTCATTAAGGATGTCACACACAGTAGAGAATACCATACCATAATATTTTATTTTTTATAAAGCTAAAACATTACCTATACACTGACGGACGGACAGCGGAGGCTTAATAATAGGTTCCGGGTTACCTTTCGGGTACGGAACCCTAGAAATTAAAATATAAAAAGCTGCACCTTTCCGCCAAATTATGTTAAATTAAAATTTGTATTTAATGATCGAAGGTAGAATAAACATTATAGAAAGTATCTTCATCGTGTGTAAAGGCCTTTGCGTGTCTTTTAAAGTTGACTGCAACCCAGTGAAGTTCCAGTTTGCTTTAGAGGAATATCTACTGAAAGTTCTTTCTCCAAACAGAAATGTCTTCAAGTTATTCTGTCTGCATATTATTTTTTATTTCCTCTTCACATCTTCACGGCAGAACAGATTTGTATGAAACTTGGCACATGGAGAAACCAGGTCCTAGAACACACACACAACACACACACAGGACATAGGATACTTTTTACAAGTCGATCATCAGAAAAACGCCAAGCCAATAAAGCCCGACGTGTCCCGGAGAAACGATTCAAATTAATCAGAAAAGTAGTGATTTGTGGAAATTATATATAATTTCCACTATCATCAATAACATCAGGGATGCCGTTTTCCCAGTTATTGGATCGCGACGTTTAAATAGGGTGTCGTTCCAAATTTAGCTGTGACCTGTAAGACTGGAATCCGACCCCAGCATAGGAAAGGCTTGGTAGATGTTGCTAAAATTAAAAGAAAAATGGATTTAAACTAAGATTAATTATTATTTAAGATATTATGTCAAACTAGCTTCTGCAAGCGGCTTTTCCCGCGTGATACCTAGGGAACATACTCCCAGACACACACACCCATACACCTACCACACACACCACACACACCACACACTCCACACACACCACACACTCCACACACACACACACCCCCCAATGTGGTATTCCATACTATAATCTACCTCTGTGCCAAATTTCATGAAGATCCTTTCAGGCGTCCTGACGTGAAAGAGTAACAAACATCCATCCATCCTAACAAGCTTTGGCATTTATAATTTTAGTTTAGTAGGAAGTAGTATAAAAAAGTTTATTGTGAGGATCTCAAATATTTTCATATTAAATATAATATTTATATATTATTATACTTTGATTTCATATAGTTAATTAATATTTTAAAGTTATTTAAGAAAATTAATATATATTTTTTTTTAATTTTTCTAAAATTACTTTTTTATTGATTACAGAAAAACCTATAACTCTGGTTAAAGAATATATGATTCGTTTGGAACCTTTTGCGTGTGAGTCTAACTCGTATTTGAAAGTGGCAGAAACCAAGTGACGAGCCTGTGTTGTCTAGTTGTACTAACAATATAGGGACTAATTATTGTGATTCTTTGTGTTGTACGAAGGAGGACCCACCTATAATGTCAACATTCTTGGAGGCCACTAACAGTCAGGTAGAGTATTCTCTTCCTAATAGAACCCATACAGGCAGTTTAGACTCCTCAATTGTAGCTCTGGAGGTCACTCCGGATACTAGTGTAAATTTAAACTAAACTGCAAGACAACAGAAGTTACCCCTTCAAGTAATGAACAATTACTATTAGTGAATGACAAAGTATCTTCTAGCAATTTAGCTCATTGTAAAAAACGTAGGGGAGGGCAATTCACTTTAAAGTTATTTAATCAGAACATTCAAGGTTGCTCTTCCAAATTACTTGAGATAGAAATGTTTTTAGAGAAAACCAAGTTTGATGTAGTTTGCCTTACAGAGCATTGGTTAAAAGACCACCAAGTAAGTTCCATTAATTATGATAATTATTATGTAGGTAGCTACTTCAGCCGACAACGCATGATACATGGTGGGTCATTAATTTTAATTAAAACTTCGATTAAATCTAAAGAAAGAAAAGATATTGTTAAACTGTCGGTTGAACACACCATTGAATTGTCCTGTGTTGAGCTAGATAAGCATGTTGTGGTATGTGTCTACAGACCTCCATGTCACCAGAATCAATCTGTGTTTGATACAGTAATGGAAGATGTGTTGAATAAAGTTAGTTCTACTTGTAAATCAGTAATAATATGTGGCGACTTTAATATTAACTTATTAGAAACAAACTCCAATAGTATTAGGTTATTGAGTCTTTTTAAATCATTTAATTTATCAAATGTTTTTGTTGAGCCAACTCGTGTGACAGCTTCTACTGCAACTTGCATAGACAATATATTTTGTAATTGTGATTACCTACATAAAGAAATTGTAAATAAGTTGCCATCTGATCACAATGGACAATCAATAACGTTTTGCACTTACGTACCTTTAGAAAAAATTCAAATAAAATTTAGACCAATTACGGATAAAAAATTGCAGGAATTTAATAATGCTTTAGATAGTAGACTAGGTGCCCATAATTTTAATAATATTAATGACCCAACAACACGACAAATGAGTTCTACACTGAGTTCTTTTCATTATTAAACATTCAATTTGCTGAGACTTTTCCCCTAAAGTCCAAAAGTATTTACACCAAGTTCTTAATTAGCGATTGGGCAACTCCAGGCATTCGCAAAAGCAGGGATAAGCTATATGAACTGTATGGCCAAAAGCAATATATCAATAATACAAGCTTTAATAAGTATGTTGCAAAATATTCAAAAACTTATAAAAGTGTATGCAAAACAGCAAAAGCTCTACATCTTATATATATAAAAGAAAGTCGTGTTAGTTACTTCACTTATAACTCAAGAACGGCTGAACCGATTTAGCTGAAAATTGGCAGGGAGGTAGTTTAGAGCCAGGAGAAGGACATAGGATACTTTTTATCCCGTAGGGTAGGTAGGGTAGGTAGGGTAGGTAGGGTAGGTAGGGTAGGTAGGGTAGGTAGGGTAGGTAGGGTAGGTAGGGTAGGTAGGGTAGGTAGGGTAGGTAGGGTAGGTAGGGTAGGTAGGGTAGGTAGGGTAGGTAGGGTAGGTAGGGTAGGTAGGGTAGGTAGGGTAGGTAGGGTAGGTAGGGTAGGTAGGGTAGGTAGGGTAGGTAGGGTAGGTAGGGTAGGTAGGGTAGGTAGGGTAGGTAGGGTAGGTAGGGTAGGTAGGGTAGGTAGGGTAGGTAGGGTAGGTAGGGTAGGTAGGGTAGGTAGGGTAGGTAGGGTAGGTAGGGTAGGTAGGGTAGGTAGGGTAGGTAGGGTAGGTAGGGTAGGTAGGGTAGGTAGGGTAGGTAGGGTAGGTAGGGTAGGTAGGGTAGGTAGGGTAGGTAGGGTAGGTAGGGTAGGTAGGGTAGGTAGAGTAGGTAGGGTAGGTAGGGTAGGTAGGGTAGGTAGGGTAGGTAGGGTAGGTAGGGTAGGTAGGGTAGGTAGGGTAGGTAGGGTAGGTAGGGTAGGTAGGGTAGGTAGGGTAGGTAGGGTAGGTAGGGTAGGTAGGGTAGGTAGGGTAGGTTGATGGACGGGAGCGAAGCCGCGCGGGTCAGCTAGTTAGCAATAAAATAAAATCAGCAGACGATAAAATAAAAACTACTTGGAAAATAATAAATAACGAAACTGGTAGGAAGAAACAACGTGAGACTAAATTTAATTTAAATACTGTAAATGGCCCAATAAACTCAGATGCAGAGGTAGCTCAGGAATTTGAAAATTTCTTTGCTAACATCCCTCTTAAAACTACTGAAAGTCTCAACTCATCTCCTGCGCTCGCTGCTGCTTTACTTAGGAAGAATGTAAAGGTATGCCCATCGGAGTTTAAGTTTCAACATACAAACCCCCAGGCCATTATAAAAGCTTTTAAAGATCTTAAAATAAAATCAACTGAAGATCTTTGGGGAATGTCTGTAAAAGTCTGTAAATCTGTCATTGAAACTATTGCCCCTTACTTAGCTGTTATATTTAATACTAGTGTAGACCAAGGAGTATTTCCCGATCTTATAAAACACAGTAAAGTAGTTCCTTTGTTCAAATCGAGTGATAATCAGGAACCCAATAATTATAGACCTGTGTCAATTTTGCCAGTGCTCAGTAAAGAGTTTGAAAAGTTAATTCTTAATCAGATGTTACTTCACTTTAATAAAAATTCCATCTTTCATGAACAACAGTACGGTTTCACCAAAGGGCGTTGTACAAATGACGCCGGGGTCACCCTCATAAAGAACATCTTTAACGCCTGGGAAGAGTCACAAGACGCCATTGGAATATTCTGTGACCTCTCGAAGGCGTTTGATTGCGTTGAACATGAGACACTTTTGTTGAAACTTGAGCACTATGGAATCGGAAATACAGCCCTTGAGTTGCTTAGGTCATACTTGATGGACAGACAGGTTAAAGTTCAGGTAAACGGTGTAAACTCACGAGAGTCTGAAGTGACAATGGGAGTTCCTCAAGGCTCAATATTAGGTCCTTTCCTCTTTCTAGTTTATATAAATGATTTGCCCCAATTACTTCAAAATCACCCAAAAATGGTATTATTTGCGGATGACACTTCATTGATATTTAAAATAGAGCGACGATCACGAAATCTTGACGTCGTTAATAACTCTATTCTTCAAGTCCAAAATTGGTTTACGGCAAACAACTTGGTATTAAATGAAAAAAAAACTAAATGTATTAGATTTACTTTGCCTAATGTTAAAAGTACCGAATGTGACATAATATTGAATGGAGAAAAACTGGAGTTTATTGATCAGACAGTTTTCTTGGGAATCACAGTGGACGAGAAGTTGCAATGGGGACCTCATATTACATCTCTAGCGGGGCGGTTAAGCTCAGCTGCTTATGCTGTTAGGAAAATAAGACAGTTAACAGACGTAGAAACCGCACGTTTGGTCTATTTAGCTACTTTCACAGCATTATGTCATACGGAATTTTGTTGTGGGGTCGGGCTGCTGACATTGAATCCATATTTATTTTACAAAAGTGAGCTGTCAGAGCCCTTTATAATCTGCGCCGCCGCGATTCTCTAAGGGAACTTTTTAAAAAGATTAATATTATGACAGTCCCTTGCCAATTCATTTATGAAAATATAATGTATGTACGGAAAAATCGCCATCTTTTTAGTAAAATTAGTGATAGACATAATTTTAATACTAGAAATAAAGATAAGTTAGATCAACCATTTTATAGATTAGCTAAAGTGCACACATCTTTCATGGGGTACTGTGTTAAATGTTACAATAAAATACCTTGTGACATATTAGAACTAAATGAAAGAAAATTTAAAGCATATATCAAAAGCACACTTTGTAAACAAGCTTATTACAAATTAGAAGATTACATTCAGGATAAGAATGCCTGGAAGCATGCTGGTCCTGCTCCATAGGACGGTCAATGTTGTGGACAAAATCAAACTGGTTGCTTTATGTATTAACTTTATAGATGTTCTGTCTCTTTTTGTGTCTGTATTTTTCTGTTAACTCACACACTGTTAATTAGTCATTCCAATATTTGTAAATGTGTGAGTATCATGTACCTACTTATTTAGAAAATTTATAAGTCTACCTCTGCATACCCTAGGTGCATGCTCCTCACATATAAAAAAAAAAATTGTCTACTTACCAAATATTGTAAAAGATTAATTGAAAAGAGTAACTATGGAGTTTCTTGTCCATTCTTCTCCATAAGAATCTACCTTTCCGAATGGACAGTAGAGTCACTTCAGAACTTTTATATATTTGAAATGTGAATGACGTTCAAAAGTGCCGTTTAATGGCCTAATTGGAATAAACACTTTGACTTTGACTTTGACTTTGACCAAACGAAATAAATCTGTCTATCTGCTTAGCCTTTTCCCAACTATATTGGGGTAGTGTTTTACGTGAAGCGGCTGCCTACCAGACCTCCACAACCCATTAACTGGGTAACACGGTACTTCTTGGCAAGACTGGAGTTAGATTTACTGGCTTCTGACAACCCGTAACGACTGCCAAAGATCTACAAATGACAGCCGGGACCAACGGCTTAACGTGCTTTCCGAGGCACGGAGGAAACTCGTTATGTTAAGGTCACCCATCCACAGACGAACCTTGGCAAGCGTTGCTTAACCTTAAAGATCGACCCGTGCGGCTGTTATTATTCAGCCACGAGCTCCTCAAACCAAACGAAATAAATAAATGTCACTAAAATGTTCGTATTCACGTTAAAATAAACTTTCCTAATAGGAATACATCAATAAATCCACATTTATTGACTAGACGTAACTCTCAAACGAGAATAGACTAATATGATGACGTCATTATGTTCACTTGATACAATATATACCTAAGTACTTACAAGTAGGTCATGGCTACTTCCTGATTGTTCCCGAGATTAAGGAAAAGGAACTTAGACACGGTGTACCTACTCCTAACCTTGTGTTTACCGAAAAGGGTTCTTAACCCGAAGGGTAACCAATGGAACCATATTTTTAATTCTCCGCTTATTTAGTGCTCTGTCTGTCAGTGGGTTTCATTGACTAAAATTAAAAATTAAAATTTTCACATAGGGTGATTAATGCCGCTGTAAGTGTAACTACAAATAATGAAAATGAAATTAAAAACTAATGGCCCCAAACAGAAACGTGAGTTTTTTGGTAAGTACGGAACTATTCGTGTGCAAGTTCGATTTGGTTGTTTTTTTTTTTTATTAAATTGTGTTATTTTTTTTTTCAATAACTAATTTTAATTGGTTCTCAAAAATCAGTATATAACGAAATGTCCAACCGTTTCCTTATTATCGCTTGTCATATTACCCCGTTTTTAGGTTTCCGTTCCAAAATGGTAAAAAGATATCTCAGAACTACTAATGCTATCAACTTGAAATTTTTAATAGTTCTAGACTAGATTATCAACTATATTGCAAATAAGAAAGTAAAATGTATTTTTTTGCAAACAATTTTTCTTTTTATTTTAGGTCGCATGGTTTTCGACTTATGACGAAAAATGTAAAAAATCCCGACCGTTCCCTCCCCTCCCCCGTATCTTCGTAGTTTGCATAGAGAAAAATCCAAAAATTATATTATGTGATAGAAGTTTATGTTTTAATTACAAGAAAAACAAAACGATGTCTAGCACACTATTTCAGAAATCATCAAATAAAATAAAATTAGTTCCACTAGCGGTCAAGAGATGGCACTGTTCTAGAACTACAATAGACACCGTAGCGTTAAAATTGTCTGACGAATATAGGCGTCGCTGACGACAATTTAAAAAACATTTTACGTTTTATAAGATGGTACGAAACCCTCGGTGTGCGAGTTCGACTCGCTCATGACCGGTATGTTATTAAAACATCGCTTATTTCCAACAGGAACAAAGTAATCTATCTGACCTAGATTTTTACAACAGTATCAAATTAAAATACAAAATACAAAAATGATGAAACAGGTCTTGTCTTCGGGCAATATAGGGCTAACTCATCATCATCTGCCTAGCCTTTTCCCAACTATATTGGGTCGGCTTCCAGTCAAACAGGATTTAGCTGAATACCAGTATTTTACGCGGAGCGGCTGCCTACCAGACCTCCACAACCCATTAACTGGGTAACACGGTACTTCATGGCAAGACTGGAGTCAGATTAACTGGCTTCTGACTATCCGCAAATGACAGCCGGGACCAACGGTTTAACGTGCTTTCCGAGGCACGGAGGAAACTCGGTACCTATGTTAAGATGGTCACCCATCCACAGACCAACCTTGGCAAGCCTTGCTTAACCTTGAAGATTGACCCGTGCGGCTATTCAATCTTCAATATAGGGCTAACTATAGCGAATAAAAAAATACGTACCGACATCTTCTCAACTTTTTCTATTAAGGGTAAAAAGTTAGCTAAGAGATCTATTCTCGTATAATGATGTCTTTGACATCGGATCTAGGGTATAACGAGCATCGCGGTGAGGTAACGTACGACCTGAATATTAGGTAGTAGATTATTATTCACCTGCGATTTAGAAACTTACCATTCGTGAAATGATAGGTACGTAATTGACGTTCGTTTGATCCCGTGCTGCATTGTTATCACTTAATCTTTAGTTATATAATAAACTAGTTGGCCCGCGCAATTTCGTTTGCGTCACAATTTTCATTACTGCTCCGCTCTTATTGGTCTTAGCGTGATGATATATAGCCTATAGCCTTCCTCGATAAATGGGCTATCTAACACTGAAAGATTTTTTCAAATCGGACCAGTAGTTCCTGAGATTAGCGCGTTCACAAACAAACTCTTCAGCTTTATATATTAGTACTAGTTGACCCACGCAACTTCGTTTGCGTCTCAATTTTCATTGCTGCTCTGCTCCTATTGGTCTAAGCGTGATGATATATAACCTATAGCCTTCCTCGATAAATGGGCTATCTAACACTGAAAGATTTTTTCAAATCGGACCAGTAGTTCCTGAGATTAGCGCGTTCAAGCAAACAAACAAACAAACAAACAAACTCTTCAGCTTTATATATTAGTATATAGAAGTATAGATATAGATATGTAAGATATTTAAGGATTCACTCTATACAACGTTGATACGACAGAGGGGCTTTTCTTTAAACTGCCTATACTAGGTACCATTTTCAAGCTCTGTACCAAAAATAAATTAAATACGAGCAGTAGTTTAGTCGCAAATAATTTTTAAAGTTTTTGCACCGTTTGAACACGATGTATCTTTTCTAACAGCTGATTATCGTTTAAGCATAGGTCATGCACCTTACAACGATAAATCTACGATGCGTTGTTGCCGCTCTGACGCATGTCGAAGGACATTCACTAAAAATTGGCAATGCAAACCAGGAAGCAATCAATACACACACACTTGCACTTTCACTACGAAAGCGACACATGTAGCGCGTTTGAAAGAAACAGAAATAGGTCAGTTTGTTGCGTCCTTGTTTTTTGCGATCGGTAAGTGGGGCCTCTATTCAGTGCGCCGACGCTATCTTTTCGGAACGTACGGTTTGTGGAATTCGCGCAAACAATTGTGATTTTATTTTGTTATTGTGATAGGAATAGGACACTAAATAAGTATAAGACAGTATTTCTTTCTTTTATTGTGAGAGGACACGTAACTTGGGATTATTATTATTTAGTATTAGTGTTTTTTTTTTGTGATTGACTGTTTTTTATGGTGATAGGACACGTAACTTGGGATTATTATTATTTAGAATTAGTATCTCCGGACCTCACTCCCATGGATTTCTTTTTGTGGGGGTACATAAAGGGTGAAGTGTATGTCTCAGAGGTAAATACAATTGATGAGTTAAAAAATGGGATTATTTTAGCATTTCACAAATTAAAGTGCTTAGCGACGGACAGTGATCTAATTAGAAAAATAAACAACAATATTCTCCGTCGGTATAATTTGTGCATCAATGTGAATGGAGGACACATCGAAAATTTAAAAATTTAGTGTGTTTGTTTTTGTGCGCGTACTTCGAAACGTTACCTAACATAAAAGCCAGTGCGAGCGGAGGCCTAAGTCGGCGGCCGCCACCCCGGCCCGGCCCCCGCCGAGCACACGAGATACCGCACACCGCGCTCCGGCGCGCGCGCGACGTTGCCGCTTTGTTACCTAGCGGTATCTAAGGTCAGTGTCATTTTTTTACAAAGGGTGGTTGCGTTTTATTTGGATTTGCAAGCTATTTAGTTTGTTTGAAAAAAATATTTTCTCATTTATGGCGCTTTTTGTTTTTGTACCGTATCGAATTAATACTGAACACGTATAGTATACGTAGTTTAATTTAATGCCCCTCTGTCGTATCAACTCTGTATATCTTACACTTTAGAAACACGATTATTCGTAGTATCTTCGATAGAAAAAAAATCAACGACATGTCTAAAAAAAAAACCAACGGCGTAAATACTTCACGGCAGGTAATCAGGTTTTTAAATAATAAAAAAAACTACGTGTTCTCTGTAAAGCACACATTTCACATTTTCAAAATGTTAATTTTGTTTTAATAATATGAACGAACCTAAAAAACAAAACACTACAAAGTAAAAAATAACTTTAATTTCGGAAGTCGGTGTTTTTGTTTATTTCGTTTTAGAACACCGACTTCCGAAATTAAAGTTATTTTTTACTTAGTGTTTTCTTTTTGGAAGTCGGTTTTATTTTTTTGTTAAAACGTTTTTTATTTTTCACTTTTTAGTGGTACGCAGGTACCACTAAAAAGTGAAACCACAAGCACAGCTTGCCAGCGTGGTATTATGTTATGAACTGGTGTAAACAATCAACAGTCATGCGATAACAGAAATCCCGAAAAGTTCCGTTGCCTACCTCCAAAGTTCTTCATCAGATCTTCACCAAATTTAAATGTGAAAAGTCCGAAAAAATACTCTTCCAAACAAAAAAAGAATCGCTGAACTAACATTTTTCATGGGATCCCATCATCAGATTCTGACTTGGTGACAATGGGACCACTTCAGGAGTATAGGCTTTCAAATAAAAAAGAATTTTTTAAATCGGTGAACATCCATAAAAAAAAAGATACATACAGCCAAACATAGAACCTCCTCCTTTTTGGAGAAGTCGGTTAATTAGCGCGCGTTCCGTCCACTCTAGCTAAATCCGCCTCCACTTTAGTATCCACTTTAGTCCTGCTTCGTCCGTCGGACAATGAACTCTGTGCATTGCGATTACGTATGATTTGCGTTTACACACACATACACGAACCGCATCGAATACCTAAATCAACCTGCGATCCGCGGGCCATCAGTGGTCTGCGAACCACAGGTTGGGATCCACTAGGGTAGCTATAGAAATTGAAATTACCTATACAATATGAATAAGTTCTTTTTCGAAGCCACATCTATTTCCACATGAATCCTACTTATAATGTTTATTAATTTATTAATCAATCACTCCTCAACGGTTGAATGGATTTGGATGAAACATGTTGTAAAGGTAGTCAAAGACGTAAATAAGGACATCATTCGACAAAAATTTTCGAAAGTACATAGCTGGCGAAAGCTGACACAATAATAATTTCAATGCTCCATTTCCATTAAATATTGTTACCTTGAAACCGTTTCCTTGGGCGAGTCTTACAGCCGTCCCTCAGACCTGTTCTTTTGATTCCTTTTATCAAAGAACCGATTTTTATAAATATAGCAGGATGGATGCTTGTTCATCTTTCTTGAAAAGAAGGAAGGTGCGATTTTGCCATCAATAAAAATTACCGATAGCAAAATAAGTTTCATTGAACTCTAAATTCTATGTAAAAAAAACCATTCAACAGCAAGTCGAACTCGCGCACCAAAGGGTCCGTAGCCGTACCATCATGTAAAACGAGAAATGATTTAAATTTTTTGATCGTCAGAGTATTTAAAACTGCGGTGTATATTGCAGTTTTAGATCTGCCGGCGCTGATCTCTTGACTGCTCGTGCAACTAATGTAAGTGTTGTTGATGATTTCTGAAAAAGTGTGCTATTTAGAAACATCGTTTTGTTTTCCCTGAAATCTTTACGTAAATTTCTATCACACAGAATAAATTCAGATTTTTCTAAATGTAAACTTCGGACTTTCATTCAATCAATTTTTTCATGGAATCATTTTTTTTAGATTTATCGTCAAAAGTCGAAAACCATGCGGGCTAAAAAAAAAAGAAAAATATTTGAGAACGTGCAAAGAACGCATTTTTGTAATAATATGATAGGGACATGCCCTAGCTCTCAGTCGCTGTTGCAAAAAATACAGACATTTTTATTTATTTCTTATTTCTAAAATAGTTGACCAAACGTCATCTAAAACTGTTTGACATTTCAAGTTCATAGCATTAGTAGTTCTTAAAATATCCAGCTGTGACAGACGGACAGGCTTAGTCACATTATAAGGGTTGGTAAAGAACCCTAAAAAAATTACATTTTTTAAGCATGCCACAGAAGTGATGAAAGAAAACAAATCAGCCATGGTAGTCAGGTCAATGTATATATTTTCTTATAAAATCCACCGGTTACTAAATTTTAATTATTAAATATATATTTTTTAAATATATTTTGGAGAATGTGCGACGGAATCGCATAATTTAATTTCCGCCAAGCCCGTTCCATCATCGGACCACAAGACGAACGGCATGCGCGACCGGTACATGGTAGACATTTCACCCATACGCACAAAAAGTTTTGGGAAAACATTCATAATGCGTACAGCTAAGGAGTGGAATTCCCTGCCGGAGTCTATGTTTCCTGATAGCTACAACCCGGTAGTCTTTAAGTCTGCCAGGTTGTAGCTATCATGAATAGGTTACTTCTAGGCAAGCGTGCTCCATCTTCGACCACATCATCGCTTACCATCAGGTGAGATGGTGGTCAAGCGCGAGCCTATCAATAGTAAAAAAAAATATGGCTTGTCTTTGTGAAACTTCATGGAATATTGTTTCACTTGAAGTTTCACACAATAGCAAAAAAGAAGAAAATTAGGTGCTAAAGTAAAATATTCCTCTACATATCTAATAAAATATCATATTAAAAACTGTAACCTACATTCTCATATTAAAAACTTCAGCAAAGTCCTTGTAAAATACTTCTAAACTAAGAAATTAAGTTTCTAGTTCCCTTATCTTAGACACAGCATGCACAACCGGGCTTATACCAGACTCATAAATTAGGAAAAATCTTAAAAATATAGCCGCCATTTTCCGAGAGCCACAGAGTATATTTTTTATTTTTATTTAGCGGGACTATTTTTTATCAGTCTGAAATCGAGTAAACTTTATCGAATTAATCAGGACTTTTTAGTTATATTATATAGATAAAGCTTAGCTTTAGCATTCAATATTTTTTTAAATTAAAAATAGCAAAATAATAACGTGATTGGCGTTTTTATTATTCTTGTTTATTTATTTCATTATTGATAGGCACGCGTTTGACCACTATCTTACCTGATGGTAAGCGATGATGTGGTCGAAGATGGAGCACGAATGCCTAGAAGTAACCTATTCACTCTTGACTTAAAGACTCCCAGGTTGTAGCTATCAGTAAACACAGACTCCAGAAGGGAATTCCACTCCTTAGCTGTACGCACTACGAATGTGTTCCCAAAATGTTTTGTGCGTATGGGTGGGATATCCACTATGTAACGGTGGCGCATCGCCGTTCGTCTTTGTGGTCCGATGATGGAACGGGCTTGGCGGAATAAAATTATGTAATGCAAATTATTTATTTATTGTTCACACTAGTTTTATGTTAAAAATATCATGCAGTATATCATTATACTCGTAGTCAACTATCAGTGCAAATTGGTAATAACCTCGTGCATAAGGAAGTTGTACAAAAAAATATATAAATAAGACTAATCTAGTTTTAAGTACACATCTAATTTCAAGAGATTTAAGTGTTGTTATTGATTATGTTATGAGGAGCTCGTGGCTAAATAATAACAGCCGCACGGGTCGATCTTTAAGGTTAAGCAATGCTTGCCAAGGTTGGTCTATGGATGGGTGACCATCTTAATATACCGAGTTTCCTCCGTGCCTCGGACAGCATGTTAAGCCGTTGGTCCCGGCTTGCATTTGTAGATCTTTGGCAGTCGTTACGGATTGTCAGAAGCCAGTAAATCTGACTCCAGTCTTGCCAAGAAGTACCGTGTTACCCAGTTAATGGGTTGTGGAGGTCTGGTAAGCAGCCGCTCCACGTGAAACACTGGTATTCAGCTGAATCTGGTTTGACTGGAAGCCGAACCCAATATAGTTGGGAAAAGGCTAGGCAGATGATGAAGATTGATTATGTTATCAATATGAAATATCAAGTATGTCGCAGCAGATTTTTACCTGTGCGTTCTAAGGTAGATGAACTGAAAAAAAAATACTGATAATAAATAAAGGTTCACTGTACTCTTGAAAATATTAAATTAAAATAGTCAGTAAATATATAATCATCATCATCACCATCATCATATTAGCCGAAAGACGTCTACTGCTGGACAAAGGCCTACCCCAAGTGTCGCCACAACAACCGGTCCTGAGCGTCTGGCATCCATCGGCTACCCGTAACCTTCACCAGGTCATCAGTCCACCTTGTGGAAGGCCTTCCAATGCTGCGTCTTCCGGCACGTGGTCCCCACTCCAGAACTTTTCGGCCCCACCAACCAGCTGTGCACTTCTGCCACTTTAGCTCGGCGATCCTTCAGAGTATGTCGGTACCTTGGTTATCTTGCGGATATCATCATTCCTGATTCGATCACGCAAGAAAACTCCAAGCATTGCCCTTTCCATTGCCCTTTGAGTGACTTTAAGCCTTCTGATGAGGCCCATTGTGAGCGACCACGTTTCAAGTCTTCACCGGCAACACGCACTTTTCGTAAACTTTCGTCTTGAGACACTGTATATCATATAAAGTATGAATTTTGTCTGTAATTTTTTTTCTACCACAGGAGTATGCAGGGATTGCGCCAGAAAGTAGAAGGACTCCACTGTCCAATTTTGCTCAGCAATTCAGGAAGTCTAAAAGAAATAAAAACGAAAAGTCTACAATTCTTCTACCTTCTTATACACTATCTTCTTTCAAGGGCTTCACCCGCATTAATGTCGAAAATTATTGCACGGGAACATACTTCCAGGACGAAAAAAACCTTACTTCCTCTTCTAGACCGATAGATATTAGTTATCCTGCTACTGTTTGTCATTCGGACGTACAGCTACAGTACCCTAATAAGGATTTGACGCGTATTGTTTTAAAGAAGTACGCCCGCCTGTATATTAAGTTTACTATACTTTTATCATGAAAAGAATCCCCAAAGTTTGACAACAATTTTCACCAAAGGGTTTAATGTTACCCAGTAACTTAGTTACGGAGTTTGATCTCAACGATATTATGTATATGGAGCAGCTGACTAACTACTAATAAATAGGTAATTGCTCCATGTAAAGTATTAGTAGCAATTGTTCAACTGAAAACCATCTTCAACTTAGTTGGAAAAAGCTAAATAAATGACGATAACTTATTTACCATTGTGCTCCAATGAATGTGAGGTTTTACAGGAGTAAAACACTTAAAAAAAACCGGCCAAGTGCGAGTCGGACTCGCACACGAAGAGTTCTTTACCAAAATCCTTAATTTTTGTTATGGCAATAGAAATACACAATCTGTGACAGCCCTGACAGACAGACGGACTGACGGGCGGACGGCGGAGGCTTAGGGTTCCGTTGGTTACCCTTTGGATAAAAACCCTAAACAACTGTCTGTAAAACTAGTTATTTTAGGGTACCTACCTGGTTACGTGTGACCTACCCTTTGGAATTGGCTTATCTGACCTTTCGAATGTCCTATATTTTTGACATTTAAAAACTAATAATTGATTAGTTCCAATTATTACAGTCAATTCTTTTTTGTATCTTTCAAAGTTTAAAGTAATCTCGTTACTGTAAATTAAGACGTTTTTAATGAATACCTTGAACTTTAAAGGTCTTGATTTCCATATTTCATAACGACAAAGACGGCTTTAGGAAAGTTTGTAATCCTTTTTGCTTTTATCATGCAAAATACACAGGGGAGATTTTATTATAATTCCTTTTCGCCAATAACAATGGAGGATCTCAAGGAAACGTCGGTGATGCAAGGTTTAAATCAAATTGTGTGCGTGATTGAAGAATGGAGGAGCTCGTGGCTAAATAATAACAGCCGCATGGGTCGATCTTGAAGGTTAAGCAACGCTTGCCAAGGCTGGTCTGTGGATGGGTGACCATCTTAATATACCCAGTTTCCTCCGTGCCTCGGACAGCACGTTAAGCCGTTGGTCTCGGCTGTCATTTGTAGATCTTTGGCAGTCGTTACGGATTGTCAGAAGCTAGTAAATCTGACTCCAGTCTTGCCAAGAAGTACCGTGTTACCCAGTTAATGGGTTGTGGAGGTCTGGCAGGCAGCCGCTCCACGTAAAACACTGGTATTCAGCTGCATCCGGTTTGACTGGAAGCCGACCCCAATATAGTTGGGAAAAGGCTAGGCAGATGATGATGATGATGATGATGATGATGATGATGATGATGATGATGATGATGATGATGATGATGATGTGTGCGGGATTGAAAATATGTGAGTAAATGTGTAAACAAGGTGAATTTTAAAGTGTGCCTTCATGGCCAAATCCAAAACTATGAGGAATATCGAAAAACACTGAAAAGAGTCTTGAGCCCGATTTTGATGAAAATTAAAACTACATTAGATTTTTAGGGTTCCGTACCCAAAGGGTAACCAACGGAGCCCTATTACTAAGCCTCCACTGTCCGTCCGTCCGTCCGTCTGTCTGTCAGCGGGCTATATCTCATGAACCGTTATAAGTAAACAGTTGAAGTTTTCACAGAGTGTGTATTTCTGTTTTCGGTAAAACAACAAATAATAAAAATATGATGGTACGAAAACCCTTCATGCGCGAGTCTGACTCGCACTTGGCCGGTTTTTGGCTTGTTTTTGTTATTCTCAATCGTGCGTAAAATGTAGCTGTTAGTTTTCTTAAAACTGTAAAATAAAATAAATAAAAGTTCAAAATCCTAACATCAGCATCGGAACCCGCACACTACAATAACGAAATTCCTAACAGATACGAGTGGTCTGTTCGTCCGTCACTTTTATTACGTAGTCCATTTGACGAGCCGAGTTCAAACATGTTCGATCCATATTTCGCATATCTGTTCGAAGTTGTAGGTTTAATTAAAAACTGGCGCACTCGCATAAGGGTTTCTGTCTAATTTCAATATTTTAACATTACAGTCTTCTTATCGGTTTTCCTGTAGTGTTTAGGTATAGAACTAGGTATTATCTGCATTATTTTTTTAAAGTGGCCATTTGTAAAAATAAAGTGGCCCTTGTGGCCATTTTTGGTCTAATTTCTTGAATAACTTCAAAACTATTTAATTTAAAATTATTAAAAAAACATAGTTAAAACCTTCAAAGTGAGCCCCTTTCATGTGATGTCACACGATACAGTTTAAAAATCTTTGTTTTTTTTTTTAAATTTTCGAGTTTCTAGTTTATAACGTCCATGTTTGAGTCACAGAAGTCCATACATACTACTCTGTCAAGAAAGTACCGGGAAAAGATCAATAATACACAAAATGTCTGTTATTCATCCAAATTTATTTTATCACCTTCAAAGTATGCTCCTTTAGAAACGATACACTTGCGCCAACGAATAATCCATTCATCAAAACATTTTTTAAACGCTGCTTCCGGAATTGAGTTGAGTTCTCGCCGCGAATTCTCCTTTATGTCTTCTATCGATTGAAAACGGTTCAGTTGGAAGGCGCCACTCCGAAGCTTGTTGACTAGTTTGCATGTCAAACTCGTAAACCCACGTCTCGTCACCAGTAACAATGCGTTTCATGAATGTTGGGTCCGAACTGACTCGTTCTAGCATGTCCTCAGCGACTTTCATGCGATTGAGTTTTTGGAGAAAATTCAGATCTTTTGGGACTAGCCGAGCAGCAACATGTTTCATACCCAAATGATTAGTTAAAATGGTACGGATCGACTCGTGAGATACAGAAAGTTCGGCGGCTATCTCTCTCAGAGTTGAATGGGGATTTTCAGTCACTTTTCCTTCACTTTTGCGATGTTAACTTCAGTTGCAGACGTTGACGGCCTACCAGAGCGAGGCAAATCTTCCATCACATCTCGACCGCTTTTGAACGCTTTGAACCACTCATAAGCACGAGTTTTTGATAAAGTCGATTCACCGTAAGCCTTCTGTAACATTTTCAGTGACTCCGAACACGAAATTCTATTGGCGATGCAAAATTTAAGACAAACTCTTTGTTCGATATTTTTGTCCTTTATGAAATTCGCAATACACACTATATATGATATTACTAAAACCAGCACTGTATTTAATATAAATAACAGATGCAACTCAAACTCCGCGCCAAAATGGAAAACAGTTGTGCCAATCTAACAACTACAAAAAAACAAAAATTTGAATTTGGAACCATAAACAAATCATCCATTCCCGATACTTTTTTGACTGAATGTATACCAAATTTCAACAGAATCGGTTCAGGAGATCCGGACAAAACTGGTTGTGACAGACGGACAGATAGACAGCCGGACTGACAGACGGACAGACAGACGGACAGATAGACGGACAGACCGACCGACAGACAGACGGACAGACAGGCGGACAGACAGACGGACAGACAGACGGACAGACAGACGGACAGACAGACGGACAGACAGACGGACAGACAGACGGACAGACAGACGGACAGACAGACGGACAGACAGACGGACAGACAGACGGACAGACAGACGGACAGACAGACGGACAGACAGACGGACAGACCGACGGACAGACAGACGGACAGACAGACGGACAGACAGACGGAAAGACAGACGGACAGACAGACGGACAGACAGACGGACAGACAGACGGACAGACAGACGGACAGACGGACAAACAGACGGACAGACAGACGGACAGACAGACCGACAGACAGACGGACAGACAGACGGACAGACAGACGGACAGACGGACAGACAGACGGACAGACAGACGGACAGACAGACGGACAGACAGACGGACAGACAGACGGACAGACAGACGGACAGACAGACGGACAGACAGACGGACAGACGGACAGACAGACGGACAGACAGACGGACAGACAGACGGACAGAGAGACAGACACCGTTCCGTTTTTTACGGATGTTCGGAACCCTAAAAACCGAACGATAGTGGTGGTCATTCTGGTTTAGCTATGTGGCCAATTTGCTCTTTTATAAGCAACTAGCTGACCCGCGCGGCTTCGCTCCCGTCCATCAACCTACCCTACCTACCCTACCTACCCTACCTACCCTACCTACCCTACCTACCCTACCTACCCTACCTACCCTACCTACCCTACCTACCCTACCTACCCTACCTACCCTACCTACCCTACCTACCCTACCTACCCTACCTACCCTACCTACCCTACCTACCCTACCTACCCTACCTACCCTACCTACCCTACCTACCCTACCTACCCTACCTACCCTACCTACCCTACCTACCCTACCTACCCTACCTACCCTACCTACCCTACCTACCCTACCTACCCTACGGTATCAAAAAAACAAAAAAAAAAAAAGTAAAAAGTATCCTATGTCCTTCTCCTGGCTCTAGTGGTTTCCTATTTAACCCTGGTAAGCATTCACCCTGCACCCCAATCTACCCCGAAGACAGCAAGTACTTGGCAAGAGAGAAGAACGTTGTACGTTAGGTGCGGAAGAGCCTTAGTTTCCGGTACAGGACGTCAGCGCGGCTGGACGCCGTCGGTCGGTCACAGTTCACTTCGGAGGAGAAGAAAAAGGATAGACCTACCCCATCACAACCCCGTTCCAGTCGATCACGCCCATCCGGTACAATATTTTTGACCTTTTCATATCTTTAGTTTACACCTTTTCCTGCAATAGTGTTTAGTAATGTGTAAATTTAAAATAGAATATGCTTAATTAAAAAAATATATTTTTAGCTTTAAGTACGGTGTATGCAATGTTGACGATCCTATTCAATAAATAAATAAATAAACATAATCAAGACCGGCCAGGCAAGACACTTCGGAGTTAGTCCCGAAAAGTAGAAGAAATAGTAAAAGTTGTTTATAATGTTGACTGTAATAATACCTTTTCAAGTATTCTGTTATATTATGTTGTAAAATCTCGTAAGATTTATAGTTTATTCGTATTCAGGATCAAGAAGACGAAGTTGCGCGCGTCAACTAGTTAACAGAATAAATTGAATTAATTTATAAAAAATGAATGAATGAAATGATTAATTTGAATGTGGACAACATTCAAATTAATTCAATTTATTCTATTAACTAGTTGACGCGCGCAACTTCGTCTGCGTCACAATTTTCCTGATTGCTCCGCTCCTATTGGTCTTAGCGTGATGATATATAGCCTTTAGCCTTCCTCGATAATTGGGCTATCTAACACTGAAAGAATTTTTCAAATCGGATCAGTAGTTCCTGAGATTAGCGCGTTCAAGTAAACAAACAAACAAACTCTCCAGCTTTATATATTAGTACTAGTTGACCCACGCAACTTCGTCTGCGTTACAATTTTCCTTACTACTCCGCTCCTATTGGTCTTAGCGTGATGATATATAGCCTTTAGCCTTCCTCGATAATTGGGCTATCTAACACTGAAAGAATTTTTCAAATCGGACCAGCAGTTCCTGAGATTAGCGCGTTCAAGTAAACAAACAAACAAACAAACTTTCCAGCTTTATATATTAAAGTATAGATTGTAATAGAATAAACTGAATTGAATTCTATGTAATGTATTATGTAGATTATATTGATATAATCTATTTATTTATAAGGCAACAAAAGGTCCACACTGACAAAACACAAACATAATTACTTAAAAGATGGTAACAATGTGGCTTATGATCTATGTTAGTAGTACTTATATTCTACGATAGACAGTGTTGTTTTGATGAGATGCCCCTCTATGGTGTAAATGTTTAAATTCGAACAAAATGTCTCTTTGTGAGATCCAAGATACATTGTGTTTGAATTTTAACATCATTAAACATACAAATTAACTTAAAAGTAAACACCGAGCTTAAATTAAACACATTCAATTGACATAATAAAAAACATGCAAGCATAGGTACGAGTATAATAATATTACGATTTTCATAATTAATTAATTGGTATTGACGGCGTGGCGACGCTACAAGCTTCCAGGAACTCTTTTCCCGGTCAGTCTACTAAAGAGACGGATTTGCCAGTGGCAGTACAATTTATGAAGGTCCATCTAAGGCTGCCTGTCCATTACAACGGAGCGAAGCAGCGGAGCGAGGCAGTGGAGCGGAGAAACGGAGGACTTTTAACCAATGGAATTGCATAAAACCTCCGCACCACGTGAGTCACTGACATTTTGACTAAAATGACTGGTTAAAATTTTTCGTTTCTCCACTCCGCTGAAATGGACAGGCAGCCTAACGCAGAGCGAGGCAGAGGAGCGGAGAAACGGAGAAATATTAACCAATGGAATTCACTGTCACATCAATCACTGACATTTTATAAAATTCAATTGGTTAATATTTCTCCGTTTCTCTGCTCCGCTGCCTTGCTCCGCGTCTATGGTCAGGCAGCTTAAGTGTAAACGAGCACGTCCTCCTAGTCGCCCACCGTCTTTTGTTTGAACAGACGGTCCGTCATAGTTGACACGCGCACTTCATTTTATTTTTAAAGTATATAAACGTTTACTCTCGAGTACTTTGTCGCTCAAAAATAAACTGTTGCTTGCAATACCGGTTTTATTGAAGGAAACTATAAACTACTCGTATACATAATATTTTAGTGGTTTGTCTGTGAAAGTGCTGACTTGTTTTATTATTGAAATCTTTTGTGACATTGTTTCTTTATCGAATAGCGTGAAACAATGTTGTTTTCTTTGAAATATAATTTAAAGTACTTTCAAATCTTTACAGCTGCTCAACAGCTGCGCTTTCAGGTCTTCCCCAAAAACTAAAGGCCGAGCGTGTTTTACTTCAGACATTCTAAAAATAGTACGGATTTAGGTAAACATTTATTTACTAGGTCTGGCAGACCTGGGCCACAACACAAGTACTTCAGAACAAGTAAAGAGCTTCTTTTTATGCCAACGAAGCATAAAAAGAAGCATACTGGGGTACCGTAAGACAGACAAGAAAAGAGCCGCTGACAAGGAAAGCCAAAAGGCTAGAAGATGTGACTTTGAAAAAAAACATCTGAAATGGCAGTGGGCAGGCCAAATAATAAGAGAGCAAAGGGAGAAATCGACCAAAAGGATCACTGAGTAGACCCCTAGGGTCAATACAAAAAGAAAGTGAGGAAGTCCGCTCAAGAGTTGGTCATATGACATACGAAGGGTGGCTGGAGCGCTCTGGGTCAGGGTGGCCAGAAACCGATCAGAATGAAAGGAGCTGCAGGAGGAGGCCTATATGTTGGTAGGACACGCTGATCAGCAAAAAAGGTTTTTGAAGTTTGATATTGTACTTCGTCTGCGTCACATTTTTCATTAATATTCCGCTCATAAGGGTGCCTGTCCAATTGCGCGGAGCGAGGCAGCGGAGCGGAGAAACGGAGAAATATTAACCAATCATGTCAGCCAAAATGTCAATGACTCACGTGGTGCGGAGATTTTATGAAATTCCATTGGTTAAAATTTCTCCGTTACTTCGCTCCGGTGTAATGGTCGTAGCGTGATATTATATAACCTATAGCCTTCCACGATATATGAGCTATACAACCCTAAAATGCATGTTTCAATTCGCTCGAAACCCTAAAAATAGATACCAGAGATCTCCAAGCTGAAACAAAAACACTAACATTTATAACCTTGGCTAAGGCTGCGTTTATCTGCTTATTCCCCGAACATGACCTCGTCTGCCAGCGCACATATGGCGAAGCGCGTTGCAGAGTATTTTCACTGTAAACTATTATCAACATTGTCCTCCTCATTGAAATAATATCTAATATCAATGAAAACAACAACAGAGGAGTTTGAACTTTTTTGTATGGGAGCTGGTATAGCCCCCCCCCCTCCCCGTCGCCATTTCAATATTATTACTAAATCGCGGAGCACAGGATCTCGTGGCTAAATAATAACAGCCACACAGGTTGATCTTGAAGGTTAAGCAACGCTTGCCAAGGTTGGTCTGTGGATGGGTGACCATCTTAACATAACAAGTTTCCTCCGTGCCTCGGAAAGCACGTTAACCCGTTGGTCCCGGCTGTCTGGTGATTTGTAGATCTTTGGCAGTCATTACGGATTGTCAGAAGCCAGTAAATCTGACTCCATCAGTCTTGCCAAGACGTACCGTGTTACCCAGTTAATGGGTTGTGGAGGTCTAGTAGGCAGCCGCTTCACGTAAAACACTGGTATTCAGCTGAATCCGGTATGACTGGTTAGCGCATAATTAAGTGTTTTTACCCGACTGCGAAAGAAGGAGGGTTATGTTTTTCGTGTGTACGTATGTATATTTCTTTGGCATACCCTAGAGCCTAAACGGCTCGATGGATTTCAGCTTGAGTGGTGTCGTTAGATTTGTATTTACTGTGAGAGTCACACAGGTTATATCAAAATGAAAAATAATCAAAATGGCAGATTTTTAGCGCCAAATTATGCCATCAAAATTTTTTTTTATCGAAACCTATCGAGTGGGGAGTCAAGATAAAGGGCTCGAGGAGATGATTCCAGAAAACTAACTCAATAAAATGTAGGAAATTAAAAAATTTACTGTCAAAAAACTCGACCGCTAAAAACGACGAAAAAGTTCGAAACAAGTCGCTTTTCAAGCAGTCTGATGCAGTTCAATCACTGATCCATTGCCACCAACTGCATCTTTTTAGTCGTTTTTAGCGGTCGGGTTTTTTGACAAAGTCAACTTTTTTATTTCCTACATTTTTAATGATAGCCATGATGTAACATTATGACTGTACCTCGAAACATCTCGGCAACGTGACACTTTAGGCCACCATGTTCCTAACATTTTTTGTTTGTTGAAGTGTCCTCTTACCATATATGCATATTAAATCGTGCGTCACAACTTTGAAAAAACATGGAGGCGAGGGATCTATGCCACAATGGTTATATATGCCCTTTCTGTAGAGCAACGAAGCGACTTTATGCAAAAGGTAGCGTGCAGGAACGCAACTGCACGAGCATCCGCGCTACTCCGCGTGCATCCGCTTCAGGTCGTACTCGTTTGTCTTCTGGAAAAATTGCAAAATGAATGACGACGGTTTTGACATTAGAATAAGAACTCGAAGAAGCCAATCAACAGATTAGCCAAATATTAAAATAACTTGTAGGCGACAACGAGCCAAGTCAAATCTTGCTCTTGAGCTCGAAATTCTAAAAATAGGTACAGAAATCTCCAAGCGGAAATAAAACCACAAACATTTATTCCGGTATCCCGGTGATCCTTGACTTAGGCTGCGTTCATCCGCTCCTATAAATAGACCCTGAAGGCCATATCCTTCCCAACGTTGTGCAGTAAGTAGGTCAAACTGTTGCCTGTCTTGTGTCCCGGTTTGAACTTGCCCGGAATATTGAACTTTTTGCATCCTGACAAAGATTATTAGGAAGAAGCTTTGGGAGTGTCGGGTTGATTGGTTTTTGGTTTAAAATTTGTTTAGCTATACAAATATTATAACCGAGCAGACTCGCGCTCCTTCGCTTGCGTCACATTTTTCATGAATGCGATCTTATTGGTCGTAGCGTGATGATGTTACCCAGACCAAAAAAAAAAAAAATAATTCGACTAAGATTAGCGCGTTTTACTAAACAAAGTCTTCAGCTTACACCATGTAATCTACCTTTTACCCAACCATTTTGTTTTTTTTTTTTTTAAAGTTTGGAAATCATCTAAATGACTCCTCCTAATGACTAAAACCCATTCGTGTTCCTCATAAGCCCTTTGCGTTCCAGGGCCGCGGTGACTCTTTCGAACAAAAATTCTGCAACCAACTTTGCCAACCTAGTTCTACGCTTCATAGGCGTCGCGGAGCGACGTCGCGAAGACAAAGCCTCGAATACCAGAAGACCTTGCCTGCCTCTGCAGAGTAGCCAGTTAGTAGTGCTTGTGTTAGAGAGGTGGTTATTTAGGGCACATGCCATATTACAATTCTAAGATGCTAAGCTACTTACACTGAGAAGTATTTGCAATAAAATCACAGGTAGCATTCGCAACCATACAGAACGACAACTGATTATTCTGGAAAATTAAAATGAGAAAAGTTACCTGAGGCCAGACTGGCTTTAAAACTAGTTGCACGATCTAGATATCTTAACTTGAACAGCTAGCATTGTGTAACTCAGGCTAATATAGTAATAACGCAATAACAGCTGCAATTATTGCAGCTGTTATTATAATTCGTCGAGGCGATCAGCGGCGGCGACCTCTCGCGACCGGCCCTGGTTCAATCTATGGTCCGAAGCGAGGAGGCATGGGAAGCGGTCACCTCGTTCTGCGAAGCAATAATGCTAGCAAACGTGTGAGAGAGAGGGAAACCGCAAAAAAAAGCTGTTATTATAATGGATAAAGGTCACATCAGAAGTAGTAAGAAAGTCTCCCTCAGTGAAGATACTTGTGCACAATCGACAGCCTACTTTGGCACCTGAATCTTGCTGATTGCTTAGGCCACCTGTCGTGACATGTCTGTGTAATGTTTTTGGTCGGAGAATCCTTCATTTTCAATGGAGGTTGGTCGGATTTTTAACCCAGTTCCACAAACCTATTTTCTACATACATATTTTCTAACTTGATATTATAAATTCACACGCCTAAATCACCAAACCGATTTTGATGAACTTTGGTACATGATAGATGGGACCTAGAGACAGTTTTAGAATTCCTTATCGGAAGCGAAGCCGTGGACAATAGCTAGTAATAAATAATATTCTATTCTATTCGCAACTACTATACTAGATATTGCTGACATTTTTACGACAAGAATTTTGGTGACAAATCTAGCAATTTCTTTAAAGATCCTTTTCAGATTTTTCAGAAATCACTATTTTGTTATCCAAAAATTATTAAACTTCCAACTGTGTTGGCAGATGCAAATGAAAAGTTTGTGATGTGCCAATTGTTCAGAGCCTTGTTAATGCCAGGTTTCCTTAATTTTAAATCATTTTTATAAATTATTCTTCTCGTGTGGGGCCAGTAAGGTCTTACGAACCCCTAACCCAGAAACCCTAGTGTCATAGTTTTTAAACCGCCTCAAGGGCCTCTGACATGGTTTATTTGACTACCGCCATTTGGCGGCCGTGACCACCGGTTTATACGTGCCTCCGAAGTAAGGAATCATCTTTTTTATCAGAAATCAGGTGATTCAAGCCTGCAATGTCCTAGCCAAACTGGAAACAACTTTACAAAGTATGCTTCCCGTGGGAATCGAACCCACGACCACCGGGTAACAAGGCAAACGCCAAAATCACTCGACCACGGAGGCAATTCTTTAGATACAAACTTGTTAGTCTGAAGGTTGAAATAAATGTGTGTTTAACCTCCTAATGTCTTCAACACTAATGACTACCCGAAATGACACTGTCATAACTGTATGAATAATTTTATTAATTTCATGCCTGCCAGCCTTTGTAGGCTACATACTCACTGCGTGCGCGAACCAGTACAGCTATGCTGTCCATTTATTAATAGTTTTCAATAATGTCGTAAAATTGGTGTTTTGGAATATTTACTCATTTCAAAAAACTTTTATATAAATCTAGTTTGAGCCCAAAAATTACCCCCATACTCAAAATAAATTTATATACGTAATGCGTCCGTTCGTCCGTGTTTGGGTCACAGAAGTCCATATGTGTACCAAATTTCAAAAGAATGAGTCCAGTAAATCCGGAGAAAACTTGTAACAGACGGACACATAGACGCCCGAGTGATCCAATATATTCCGTTTCTTACAGATTTTTCTGAACCCTAAAAAGAACCAGAAGCACTTCCAATGATAGGCTTTGAAATACTAATTTTCGTCGTTCAGCATAGCAGCGACTTCAGTTGCTATAATTATCTCTAATTATGTTCGTACGCCTTAACTACCTTTTTTTTTTGTAAGGATGGGAAATCATCAAATGACCCCTCCCGCTCTGGGTGAAGCAGGAGGGAGTGTCAGACTCTTACTGACTAAAACCCATCCATGTTCCTCCTAGTGCCCTTTGCGTTACAGGGCTACGGTACCTCTTTCGAACAGATTCCGCAGCCCCAGCAGACACTTGCCCTAGCGGGCCCCGTCTTCCGTGCTGACATCTCTTTGAGGCGTGCTGGGATCGCAGTGCGCCGCCGACCCGGGCCTAGTTCTGATCAGACGGCGAGCTATCCACTGCTCGCCGTCCGCAGGCCCGCGTCTACGGCGGCCGGGAATCGTCCTGCGACTCCCGACGCCCGGGACAACTTTATCTGTTGCGGCGACTGGGGCGTGAGGTTTCCCTCTCTCTCTCTCACGTTCGGCCTCCTCCTTTGCTAGCATTACTGCTTCGCAGAAGGAGGTGACCGCTTCCCGTGCCTCCACCTAACATTACCTGCAGTACTGTCTTTACATTATCTTTGCAATCCATCCGAAGGTTGTCTTGAAAAGATCGCTTTTAGCGATAAGGCCGCCCATTGTGTCACCCTATGTAATGTTTTCTTCATCTATCTTTTCTGTAACTTATATGGTGTACATAATAAAGAGTATTCTATTCTATTCTGTTCTATTCTATTCTGTTCTATTCTATTCTGTTCTATTCTATTCTGTTCTATTCTATTCTATTCTGTTCTATTCTATTCTGTTCTATTCTATTCTATTCTATTCTGTTCTATTCTATTCTATTCTATTCTATTCTATTCTATTCTATTCTATTCTATTCTATTCTATTCTATTCTATTCTATTCTATTCTATTCTATTCTATTCTATTCTATTCTATTCTATTCTATTCTATTCTATTCTATTCTATTCTATTCTATTCTATTCTATTCTATTCTATTCTATTCTATTCTATTCTATTCTATTCTATTCTATTCTATTCTATTCTATTCTATTCTATTCTATTCTATTCTATTCTATTCTATTCTATTCTATTCTATTCTATTCTATTCTATTCTATTCTATTCTATTCTATTCTATTCTATTCTATTCTATTCTATTCTATTCTATTCTATTCTATTCTATTCTATTCTATTCTATTCTATTCTATTCTATTCTATTCTATTCTATTCTATTCTATTCTATTCTATTCTATTCTATTCTATTCTATTCTATTCTATTCTATTCTATTCTATTCTATTCTATTCTATTCTATTCTATTCTATTCTATTCTATTCTATTCTATTCTATTCTATTCTATTCTATTCTATTCTATTCTATTCTATTCTATTCTATTCTATTCTATTCTATTCTATTCTATTCTATTCTATTCTATTCTATTCTATTCTATTCTATTCTATTCTATTCTATTCTATTCTATTCTATTCTATTCTATTCTATTCTATTCTATTCTATTCTATTCCATTCCATTCCATTCCATTCCATTCCATTCCATTCCATTCCATTCCATTCCATTCCATTCCATTCCATTCCATTCCATTCCATTCCATTCCATTCCATTCCATTCCATTCCATTCCATTCCATTCCATTCCATTCCATTCCATTCCATTCCATTCCATTCCATTCCATTCCATTCCATTCCATTCCATTCCATTCCATTCCATTCCATTCCATTCCATTCCATTCCATTCCATTCCATTCCATTCCATTCCATTCCATTCCATTCCATTCCATTCCATTCCATTCCATTCCATTCCATTCCATTCCATTCCATTCCATTCCATTCCATTCCATTCCATTCCATTCCATTCCATTCCATTCCATTCCATTCCATTCCATTCCATTCCATTCCATTCCATTCCATTCCATTCCATTCCATTCCATTCCATTCCATTCCATTCCATTCCATTCCATTCCATTCCATTCCATTCCATTCCATTCCATTCCATTCCATTCCATTCCATTCCATTCCATTCCATTCCATTCCATTCCATTCCATTCCATTCCATTCCATTCCATTCCATTCCATTCCATTCCATTCCATTCCATTCCATTCCATTCCATTCCATTCCATTCCATTCCATTCCATTCCATTCCATTCCATTCCATTCCATTCCATTCCATTCCATTCCATTCCATTCCATTCCATTCCATTCCATTCCATTCCATTCCATTCCATTCCATTCCATTCCATTCCATTCCATTCCATTCCATTCCATTCCATTCCATTCCATTCCATTCCATTCCATTCCATTCCATTCCATTCCATTCCATTCCATTCCATTCCATTCCATTCCATTCCATTCCATTCCATTCCATTCCATTCCATTCCATTCCATTCCATTCCATTCCATTCCATTCCATTCCATTCCATTCCATTCCATTCCATTCCATTCCATTCCATTCCATTCCATTCCATTCCATTCCATTCCATTCCATTCCATTCCATTCCATTCCATTCCATTCCATTCCATTCCATTCCATTCCATTCCATTCCATTCCATTCCATTCCATTCCATTCCATTCCATTCCATTCCATTCCATTCCATTCCATTCCATTCCATTCCATTCCATTCCATTCCATTCCATTCCATTCCATTCCATTCCATTCCATTCCATTCCATTCCATTCCATTCCATTCCATTCCATTCCATTCCATTCCATTCCATTCCATTCCATTCCATTCCATTCCATTCCATTCCATTCCATTCCATTCCATTCCATTCCATTCCATTCCATTCCATTCCATTCCATTCCATTCCATTCCATTCCATTCCATTCCATTCCATTCCATTCCATTCTATTCTATTCTATTCTATTCTATTCTATTCTATTCTATTCTATTCTATTCTATTCTATTCTATTCTATTCTTTTCTATTCTATTCTATTCTATTCTATTCTATTCTATTCTGTTCTATTCTGTTCTATTCTGTTCTATTCTGTTCTATTCTGTTCTATTCTGTTCTATTCTGTTCTATTCTGTTCTATTCTGTTCTATTCTGTTCTATTCTGTTCTATTCTGTTCTATTCTGTTCTATTCTATTCTATTCTGTTCTATTCTATTCTATTCTATTCTATTCTATTCTATTCTATTCTATTCTAATAACGTGATACAACGTTTATATAATGCAACGGCTATAGTTTTACCTCTTTTTAAAGGGCCGTGCAAATTATTTAAATTTTTGATAAAATAAATTCTCTCAGTTATTTACGAGTATTATGAGCCAAAGTAGCCTGAAATCAAAGTAGCAAAAAATCAGGTGAGACAGTGGTCAAACGAGTGCCTATTAATAGAAAAAAAGAGGTTATTATTATTATTTTTGCTTGAATCTAAGCTATTTACCGACCAATCACTGATCGGGCGTCGGGCAGTCAGATTTTCTCAAACACAAAATGTGATCAAAATCTCCCCTCAACTTCTTCACAAAAGCTACTCGCTCTACCACAGTGAGTGCACAGCTTAAGGTTAACCACATACAGTCGTGTGGAGTTCCCCGGATGTTAATTTGCATTAATTTGCGTATATGTCTTCATTTTCGTGTGTTTTAGGGGCGAAGCTATATAACAGTTTGTTCGTAAGTAATTTGGTGTTCTTGTTCGAACTGTGTGTGCTTGAGGTGGGATTTATTTGGTGTTAGAGGTAACAAAAAACCACCAACTAAAAGAGGTAACTAACTTTATTTAGTTGGTGGTTTTGGAGTGATTTCTGTTGTGTTTTATCGTGGAGGTCGACCTAGGATGTCCACCATGAAACATGTACTTATGTGCCTCTCGAAAATCAAGCCCTGAATTCGATCCTAGCGTAAATCAAAGCACGCCTTAGTATGAAAAAATATTTATTTATATATACAATATATAAATAAATAAATATATATACACTTATATATACATTTATATATTTTTTTTTTCTTTTTATAATATATAAATAACAACTTTGCCCCCACCCTAGAAATTTCTCCTGTATCGTGGGTGCGTCACAAACATACAAACTCAAATACACAAACAGCCAGACCCAGAACGAGTACCTGAGTCATACAAATATTTGTTCTGTGCGGGAATCGAACCCGTGACACGCACGCAGCAGTCAATCGCTCAACCAATGCGCCAACCATGTCGCCACAATTTTATTATATTAGAGTCGGACAATTACAGAAAAAAACTCACCGTGAACGTTTGTCAAGTGAGCTGTCATACCGATTGATGCTTCAAAGCTCATTTTCAGCTAACTTCACCTTAGTTCTCACGCTGCGATTGCTACAGAATAGACTATTTTCTCGCTGAGGAAACGGCCAAAAGATATAGATCCCGTGTGAGTAAAAGAGACACATAGATTTAAAGTCGATAATAGGATGTTTAGGCCAGCGAGAGCACTTACCACTAGCATATCGCAGCGACAAGGGGTATCAAAATTCGTGACAAGCGTGTATCACTGAGCGATATTCGCTCAGCGAAGCTCGTTTAGCGGCCAAAATTCACGCCGAGTGACCAACCAGCGGTAAATTCTACCTTCATGCGGATCTGAGTGCTAGGTACTCGTAACATACTTATAATGAATTCAGCGCTTGGGAGCACGTGCAGGTTTGCGCAGGAACATATCTTCTGAGCGGCTGGAGCGAGTGGTACAAGTAATCGCTCATCGCACAAGAGCACAAGACTTGCTTTAGCCGAGCGAACTAACTATCGGAACTGCATATTCTAGCTTTACTTGCTTCTCGCTGATCGTCGGCGGTGAGACAAGCGCCTTACCTTCATGGCTCTCATTTAATTTGACCAGAACGGATTTATCGTGAAGTAGGTACTTTTAAAACATCCCAATTTTGTTTATAGATCCATGCCTCTCTTTGGTACTAAAATTTCAGTAAACCAAACAATCAGTAAATAACCCTTGACCTTACTTCTGAAAAGTAATAACGTAGCAATAGGCGACGCTACGGGACGTTAACTAGTACACAGCAAATACATTTATACACTCGTAACCACTCTTGATACTCAGAGGAAATCAGGACGCGAATGCGAAAATAATTGTTCGCATAGACCTCATAAAGAGGATAATTGGCTAGAAAGAATTTACACTGAAGTTAGTGGAAAAGAAATTATGGGGACATTAAGGTGGCTGTGAATCATCATCTGCCTAGCCTTTTTCCAACTATATTGGGGTCGGCTTCCAGTCAAACCGGATTTAGCTGAATACCAGTATTTTACGCGGAGCGGCTGCCTACCAGACCTCCACAACCCATTAACTGGGTAACACGGTACTTCTTGGCAAGACTGGAGTCAGATTAGCTGGCTTCTGACTGTTCGTAACGACTGCCAAGTATCTAAAAATGACAGCCGTGACCAACGGCTTAACGTGCTTTCCGAGGCACGGAGGAAACTCGGTATGTTAAGATGGTCACCCATCCACAGACTAACCTTGGCAAACGTTGCTTAACCTTGAAGATCGACCCGTGCGGCTGTTATTATGTAGCCACGAGCTCCGCACAAAGCTGTGAATATTAGATCTTAACAAAATACGGTACTAGCGCGGCTTTAATCCCGTGGCTTACCATACTAGAATTGTGCATTTTTGTAGGCTCTGACTCAACTTGCAATGATTGTTAGTGTCTGCAGTTTAGCAGAATAAGAATCACTTTTTGAAATTTTATGTTGATATGTTCATGTCCAATGACAATCATTTTTGTGATCATTACGACCAGGGGGGCTAAAATGGCCACTTTAGAAAAATCAGAAAGCAAATCACGCGACCCGTCACTGTCAAATTTTCCCAATCAACCTTGAACCTAATGCGTTAGTGATAAAGATGAAAATGAAATTTTACTGTGATTGTTGTGTGTTAATATTATGATTCTAATATGATTCTGCTAAATTTACCTTTTTAGACCCGCTGATTCTCGAATTAGGGTGTGTTCCACGCGCGCGCGCCTTAGGAGCTGTCAGCATGGGAGACGGGGCCTGCTAGGGCCAGTGCCTGCCGGGGTGTGGAATCCGTTTGAAAGAGACGCCGCGGACCTGGAACGCAAAGGGCATTAGGAAGAACACGGATTTGTTTTAGTCAGTAAGAGTCTGACACTCCCTTCCGCTCCGCCCAGAGCGGAAGGAGTCATTTGATGATTACCCATCCTAAAAAAAAGGGTTGGCTCATGCCGAAACAACTTCTCAACGGGAAACAGTAGAGACACGAAATTAATGCGTAAATAAAAACTTTAATGTGAACAAGTTTTTTGTTTTGGCTGACATAATGATGAATGAACTGACGTTTAAAACTGGAGATCGTCTAATCTATTCTGAGCTCTACATTTAAGAAACAATATCACAGCACGACTCCTACTCACGTCCATTCAACTCAAACATACATATAGTTTACTCCGACGACGTCTGCACAATCCCTCGAGAGAGTTACTCATACTTACCGGGTAGTTTGATTGGTTTCAATATTGTTGATAAGAAACAAAAGTTCAAAGGTCAAGTTTGATTGGGAACCAAGTTCATGATTTGATTAACTTTCGTTTTATGCAGTTCCGTATCCGAGGGGTAACCAACAGAACCCTGTTACTAAGCCTCCGCTGTCCGTCAGTCTGTATCTCAAGAACGGTAATAGGTAGACATTTTTATATCAGAACAACCCTGGCAGAAGTTAGACCCTTGCGGCAGTTTACTGTGTAGTGAATAAAAAAATCGGCCAAGTGCGAGTCGGACTCGCACACGAAGGATTCCGTAAGTACCATATAACTTAATTTTTATTATTTGTTGTTATAGCAGCAATCGAAATCAGCTGAATCCGGTTTGACTGGAAGCCGACCCCAATATAGTTGGAAAAAAGCTAAGCAGATGATGATGATAGCAGCAATTGAAATACACAAGCTGTGAAAATTTCAACAGTCTACCTATTACGATTCCTGAGATACAGCCCGCTGACAGACAGATAGATGGACGGACGGAAGGAAGGACTCCGGAGGCTTATTAATAGGGTTCCATTTGTTACCCTTTGGATACGGAACCCTAAAAAAGTCCTATAAGGCATTCGCTTTCAGAATGTCACGTGGTCATTTTCTAACACTGGACTTCTGACAATGCTTATCATTGATAGATTGATTCTTTGTCTAGAGCCCAAGGTAAAAATATTGTACAGTAATCTGAAATTCCTACCAACAGGAACACAAACGCAAAGTAAGAGATTCCCTCTTACGCGTCAGTATTAGTTGCCAGTACGTCTACCATGAGTTTTCAATCTATACTCGCTAGCGACTGCTTGCCATGAAGTACCGTGTTACCGAATTACTGGGTTGTAGAGGTTTGGTAGGCAGTCACTCCGCGTAAAATACTGGTATTCAGCTACATCCGGTTTGACTCGAAGCCGACCCCAATATAGTTGGGAAAAGGCTAGGCAGATGATGATGATGATGACTCGCTAGCGACTGTAGTTAAAAAATGATTGAAAACTTAAAAAAAAAACAAGTTTCTAATTTATTTTTTTAAGTTGTTAGCTAACAAACAAGCAAGTTACAAGTAAAACTTTTGTTAACAACTAAAAAAATGTATTAGAAACTGGTTTTTTAACTACAGTCGCTAGCGAGTATAGATTGATAAAACTCATGGTAGACGTACTGTACACACGATCACACTAATATTACGACAACACCGCTTTGAGTTCTAGACTCTAAGTACTGCCTTCAGTCTACAGACTTAACTAGAGACCCGAATATACAGAACCAAAGCAATTTGCGAACGCTTCCAGTGTACACAAGTACTAAGCGATTTTGTCCATTGAAGCATCAAACGGGCCCGAGCATAAAGTTGTAAGAACATCAGTAAATATTATATTACTAAATGTCAGTACGATTATATTACAGAAATTTTAATATAAGCTGGGGTTTAGTCTAAATATAGAATTTTCTAATCGAAAATATATGAATTAAAATTCTCGAAAAATATGTTTATATAGGTACTAATTATAAAGCTGAAGAGTTTGTTTTTTAGCTTGAACGCGCTAATCTCAGGAGTTACTGGTCCAATTGATAAATTCTTTCAGTGTTAGATAGCCCATTTATTGAGAATAGATATAGGTTATATATCATCACGCTAAGAGCAATAGGAGCGGATCAGATGAAGTTGCGCGGGTCAACTAGTAGAGGAGCGTCGGAACAAAAACCGATATATTACATTGTTGTTTTTTTGTGGAAAAGTGTAAAAATATGGCCAAGTTTATGGTTTTCTAATTTAGAGTTAAACAAAATCTATCAATTTATTGGTGTTAGCATCACTGTTGAGTTATAAAAAAAAAAATGAAAATGGATATATCGGTTATTGACCAAACCAACTGGATATATCGGTTTTTGATAAAACAAAGTAGGATATATCGGTTTGTTATGTTTGTTTGTTTGTTTATGTTTTTGTCATGAGAAACTCGAAATTCGATTTATCGGTTTTTGACAGAATCAAAAGAATCAACAATGAAAAATGTTTGAAAATGTTAGGGATTTATCGGTATCTGTTCCGATCATCAGCGTTGTTTAGTACGATTGATGTAAGAGTATTTATCAGTTTATGTTTAGATCCGTGTATTTTGCGGACGAATTTAGAGCGGATTTATCAGTTTTTGACCGGGTTACATTAACCATAGAGCAAGATATTTACGAGAACAACCAATTGGCATAATAAAAAAAAAAATAACAAAATGTGATTTATCGGTTTTTGTTCCGACGCTCCTCTTTATTATATAAGAGGTGATTTACTTGTTTTGTCATATCAGTAATAATGTAGGTACCAATACATGTCATTATGAACGTTCTGTCTGCTGCTACATCATTCGTAACGGAACTTCAAAGTCAATTTCAAAACGTTTATTCCAATTAGGCCATTAAACGGCACTTTTGAACGTCATTCACATTTCAAATATATAAAAAGTTCTGAAGTGACTCTACTGTCCATTCGGAAAGGTAGATTCTTAAGGAGAAGAATGGACAAGAAACTCCAAAAGCACACACACTTCGTCACTAAAAGCACACCACAGCATTCACATGTGATAGCGATGCTGCAAGGCGAATCTCACAAGACACTACTCACCGACAAGATGGGCAGTGAAGCGGATCTGACGTCGCATTGGCTGTATACTTTATTGGGGTCGGCTTCCAGTCAAACCGGATTAAGCTGAATACCAGTATTTTACGAGGAGCGGCTGCCTACCAGACCTCCACAACCCATTAACTTGGTAACACGGTACTTCATGGCAAGACTGGAGTCAGATTAACTGGCTTCTGACTATCCGTAACAACTGCCAAAGATCTACAAATGACAGCCGGGACCAACGGCTTAACGTGCTTTCCGAGGTACGGAAGAAACTCGGTATGTTAAGATGCGTTAAACGTTGCTTAACCTTGAAGATCGACCCGTGCGGCTGTTATTATCTAGCCACGAGCTCCTCTATTATATATATATATCAGCGTCCATTCTTTTCAATGTCATAGGAAACTAGGGAGTGTCCTATGACACTCCCTAGTTCAGCAGTAGACGTCTATTGGCTGAAATTATGATGATGAAAATAGTCTTAGAATTTTGCTTCCGTGTTACAGCATCCGCCGCCTCCTCTAAGTTATGGCCCCCATTTCAACCCTAGTGTGTTCCCAAATACCTTGATTCCTTGAAACTTTAACGCCCAGACCTTTAAGGTTAAGTTCACAATAGAACAATAACAAAAGGGTTAAAACGAAAGGTAAATTATTTTACTTTCTACAGATTAACCTGGGGGCAAACCCTGAAATAACCAAACAAAAGGAAAGGACATGCATTAGGGACTTTGTTTGCCCAGCGGTGGGCAGCTAGGTTTCAAAGTTTTGTGAAAATAATTATTTGCTTTGTAGTGTGGTTAGTGAATTAATTAGCTACATAAATTTAGAATGTGCTTTGTAGTGAATTACTTGTGTATTTTTAGATACACGCTAAGGGGTCGAGTCTACTAGTAAACTTATGAAATAATAATTATTGTCTGCGGCTCCACTCCCGGTGCTAAACGCTCCTGGAATTGTGCATTTTTAGGGTCGTGGGTGCGTGTCTGTCTGTCTGTCTGTCACAGCCAGTTTTCTCCGGAATCAGTAAAGCGATTTTGTTGAAATAGTATATATAATAGTATGGGGGTCACTTTTGGGGGTCAAACGTTTTTTTAAAGTTTAAAAATCGTTTTTTAAACTGTATCGTGTGGCATATTAAATGAAACGGCTTACTGTAAGGGTTTTAATTACATATTTTTTATAATTTTAAAATATAAAAGTTTGGAAGTTCTTTAAGAAATAAAACCAAAAATACCTACCATTCCCCCTTATCTCCGAAACCACTGAGGCTAAAATTTTGAAAAAAAATTAAAGATAACTGTTCTATACCTAAAGATTATAGGAAAACCCATAAGAAGTTTGTAGTGCTAAAATATCAGTATAAAAAAAAATTGGTTCGGCACTCTTTGCACGCGATTTTGACTCGTATTTGGCCAGTTTTTCTGGGATAATGGTAACAGAACAGCTTTCTATTAGTAAAATCATTTTTGTAATCGGATCAGTGGCCTTAGCAATTTTGTATTTGCTCGATCGCTTCAATGAAAAGGTCGATTTGTATTTATCTACTACGAGACTGGTCCAGTATCTCGTAGAAGACTTGGTGCTCAATAAAACGTAGGAATTTTACAAGAAGAATTTAGTATTAATTTTAGATCTTAATTAGTACATAAAAACCGGTGAAGAGCGAGTCGGACTCGCGCACCGAGGGTTGCGTACCATCAAATCAAACGTTAAATGTTTTTAAATTTTCGTCGGCGAGGCCTATATTCGTCAGAGAATTTTAACACTGCTGTGTATTTATATTGCAGTTTTAGATCAGCAACATCTCTTGACCGATAGTGGAAGTAATGTAACTATTGTTGATGATTTCTGAAAAAGTGTGCTATTTAGTTACATCGTTTTATTTCTCCTGTAATTTTTACATAAACTTCCAACACATAGAAAGATTTCATTATTTTTTTTAAGCATATTTCGGCTATAAGTGGGGGTATTTTTTATATTTCTCGTCAAAAGTCGAAAATCATGCGGGCTAAAAAAAAGTAAAACATGTTTGAGAATGCGCAAATAGCGTTCTTTTATACGATACCCCACATGCCCTAGTAGCCTCACTTCAATTTTTAAGAACCAAAGGGGTTCTTAAAAATTTGTCGCAGTCGCTATTGCAAAAAAAAAAAAACATTTTTAATTCTTTCTTATTTGCAAAATAGTTGAGCAAACTTGGTCGTAAACTATTCCAAATTTAAATTTGGTAGCATTAATAGTTCTTGAGATACGAGTATCCAGCTGGACGGACGGACAAATTTATTCACACCATAAGGGTTTCTTTTTAATATTTTGGTACGGAACCCTAAAAACAAATAGATATGTGTGGACCGATCCTTTTCTCCCTCTTGAGATTTTTTTCTGTACAAATCTATTTATCAAAAAAGTCCGGTGGATATTTTTCCTTAGCCGATAATATTTTGTGTGTGAACTACCGACACTGATGTGCCCCTTATCAAGAACAGTTAGCAGCAAATTGACACGGATACTATAAAGTTATTAATTAGTGACTTTGCTAGTTCAGGCGCAAACAAGAAAGCCTTTTGAAATTGACGAAAGAGAACTATTGCGTCAATGCAGTCGAGACTATCCAGATAGTTTCATTTACATCATCATCTGCCTAGCCTTTTCCCAACTATATTGGAGTCGGCTTCCAGTCAAGCCGGATTCAGCTGAATACCAGTATTTTATGAGGAGCGGCTGCCTACCAGACCTCCACAACCCATTAACTGGGTAACACGGTACTTCATGGCAAGACTGGAGTCAGATTTACTGGTTTCTGACTATCCGTAACGACTGCCAAAGTTCTACAAATGACAGCCAGGACCAACGGCTTAACGTGCTTTCCGAGGCACGCAGGAAACTCGGTATGTTAAGATGGTCACCCATCCACAGACCAACCTTGGCAAGCGTTGCTTAACCTTGAAGATCGACCTGTGCGGCTGTTATTATCTAGCCACGAGCTCCTCAGTTTCATTTACAAACTTAAAAAAAATCGGCCAAGTGCGAGTCGGACTCTCACACGAAGAGTAACCTAAAAGAAACCCGTTTCCTGTATGGAAGCCCCCTTTCATTTTTAATTTAATTTAATTTTTATTATCTGTTTTTATAGCGGCAATAGAAATACACATTCTGAGAAAATTACAACTGTTTACCTAATGCGGTTCTTAAGATACAGCCCGCTGACAGGCAGACAAACGGACGGACGAACAGCGGAGGCTTAGTAATAGCAGGAGGGTTCTGTTGGTTACCCTTTGGGTACGGAACCCTAAAAACAATTTTAGTGTATTATTGTACTCGAATAAGTTTAGGTTTATTTGGTGTCGCAAATAATTGGAGTGTCAGTGTCAGAGTCTCATTTAAGTAAATTAAATTGTTAAGCTTATATAATTCAAGAGCATGAACGGCAATGTTGCCAGATTTCTAGGCACTGTTCTTATTAATAGCAATGTTGTTTATGTTTTGTTTTGTGCCCAATGAGCTTTTTTATACGCGTCTACACAGGGTTACTTGTAATTCGACGTATATCCGAATCAGTATCAGTAAAATTGGATGTTTTAGTGAGGATCCTTAACTAAAAACACAGATGTTGTTCTCTCCCCGCGCCGATTCAAACACATGCCATGCCACGAATCGCGAATTTTTAAATTACCTTTTATACCTCTTTGGAAAGCTTACAAAACAAGCAAGTTTTTTTAGTTATTTGTACGATTAAGTTCATAGTAATTTTTTTAACGGGACCACATTTTTTGAATTGTATATTGAAAATATTGGTAAGATATTATTATTAAATCACTTATAATTTTAGTAATTGTGTTGAATTAAGGACTTTTAATTATATTCATAGCTTAATTGAAGTACCAGCTACAATATTATATTCTAATGGCACCCATTCCATATGCTTTTTTCTTTTTATTTGGAGTTAAATGTCAAATTTTGGGTAAATATCGAAAAAACCTAAAAAATCAAATATCTCTAGAACGCTTGAATTTCGGCCATACATATGAGGGTTTAATTTGCATTTTGGCCCCCCTATCAGTACCTGATGGATATACGTTGAATTACAAGTAGCCCTGTATAATTATTAGAATTGTTTTTTTGAGTCTGATTGTTTATTTTATAATTATTTATTGTACACCAAAATCACTTTTATTAGTTACAGTCATAATAAAGTTCATGTACAATGGCAACTTTAATAACTGGATGAGATAGCAAAAAACTCAAAAAAGCATCCACCAATCTGGATTGGGCCCGCAAGTTTTATTTTAGGATTATGGCCCTCAAAGAATTTGGAATTAATTTCCAACGTACTTGTGTTACAATGTATACCAAAACTTAAGACTAAATAAAATAAAAATAAGTACTTTCAATAAGTTCACAAAACATGCGTTCCTAAAAAATATGTAATTATTTCGTGTGCTTAAATAATGCGTTTTGGTTTTAACTTCCAACTAAAAAAAATATGTTAGAACTAATTGGCGGTATACAGATACAAAATTCTTGTTTATTACTCATACTCGGAAAGTAGGCCTGAAGTTGCTTGAGGAGCGGGTTCAAAGTATAACTTTCCAGCCCTAGGGAGAATCGTTTTGCAACTGACAGCCGTCAAATTATAAAAAAAAAAATCATTGAACATTTCAGTTGAACCATGTCCCAACTTTCTATACAGCCAGTCAATTACAACGCGATGTCAAATTGAAATAACGTAAATGTGATAATTAACTTAAGATTATATTTGTTAAATGACTTTATTATAATTTATTTTCAACTATTTCTTTAGAATAACAGAGATTTGGCCAAATATTTACCATTTTTTCAACGATGATAATGTAAAATAATGGCTGAATAGGTGGCCGATCACAATAAAAAAAAAAAAAAAATAGATGGTAAAGCGTCAGTCCGATCTTCATTTGTTTTTTTTTGAGTTTTTTGAGAGATCAGATATGGATTTTTTCTTTAGCTGATTCGTGTTTTTATTTTTACTTTTCTTGTATTCGTAGTGAAAAGCACAGTGTTTACCTCAGGTAAAAGACTTATTTAGTCCCTCGAATTATTGGCACCCTCGCTACGCTCGGGCGCCAAACGCCGTCTCGGACCTAAATCAGTTGCTTTTACCCCTAGGATAACAATGTACTTACCTTCCACGCTAGTCAAAGACTTTTTTTTTACATTTTATTTAATGAAAAATAATACAGAGGTGTCACTTAATTCTAAACTCGCCAAACAAGCTTACGTTTGATGGCAAGAATCGCTCTTTTACATAACAGTAAACCACTTCATGTACATACTTACTAATTTAATATTACATTGCTCAAATTTCATATTTTATTTTTAGTTCTGTTTGCAATCCTGTATAATGTTTTTTAATTTTGACTTTAGTGAATCTTTACTTATTTTTACGTTTTCTCTTAATAAATCTATTTTATTTAACACTTTAGGTACCAGATACTTAGATGTTCTCTTACCATAATATCTGTTATCTGTGGTTGCACCAGTTTGTTCTCTCTGACCCTACGTGTGTTGTACTTGTTTTTAACATTAACTTTATATTGATCATTAAACATAATATTTTAGACCTACCAAATAATCTACTTTTTTGTCTATCGGCATTATTTTACAAATTGGAAATAAATTATCATACTCTTTGTTGCACTTATCTTTAACATTTTTACTAACTAGCAACTTTATCAGTCTTATTTGTATGTCTTTTATTTCTCTTAAATATGTAAAAAAAGTTCGCCCGTACACAAGGAGACCATAACTTATTAACGAGTCGGCTAGTGCGAAATAAACCATTCTTAACGTCTTTTTGTTCAATATTTTTTTTAAGTGATAAAACTTACTTAGCCCTATTGCAAATGTCGTTTACGTGAAGTTACAATCACATTTATTTCTATGCAAACATTCGTATGTTTGTCCTATCACTGTGAGATATTCATGATTTACAGATTTAGCATTTCGGTTATATGGCGAGTGTAGATACATACATTTAGTTTTCGAAAAGTTTAATATGATAATTTGCTAATATTTTCGAAATCATCTTGTATACACTTTTGTGCCTCAGCTATATCTTTCGAGGCGTAAACAAGACACATGTCATCAGCGTACATGAAAACCTTACATTTACGTACGACATTTGCCACACTGTTCACATGCATTATATATCCTACTGGCCCGTACACCGATCCAGTCGGCACGCCCTAGTCGACATCGACCTCTTTCCCAACCACACGAGACTGTGTTACGGTGAGGTGAAAAAAGAAATGAGACCTAAAAAAAAACAGCCAAGTGCGAGTCGGTCTCTCACACGAAAGGTACCATAAATCAAATCTGTGATTGAACTAAATTAAAAGTGTCTGGTTTTTGTATATTCACATGTTTATAGTTAGGTTTAGCAGTTTTTCTGATTTTGGCAATAAAAATTAAAACTTGTAAAGCTTTCTGATTGTTTGGAACTTTTAGTCGTTTTTAGTGGTCGGGTTTTTGTAAATTTTTTTTTCCTAAATTTTTGTTGGAATCGTTTCCTCAAGTCCTTTAATTTGATACTTCACTAAATAGATTTTATGGAAGAAGTAATATGAAATCTAAATAAGGCGTTAGGAATTGGCCATTTTATTTTTAATATACCCAGTGTCACTCTCACAACCAAGACGGATCTAAGGACACCTTTCTAGCTAAAATTCATCAAGCGATTTAGGCTACGGAGCATTCCAATGAAATATACCTACATAGATAACACACTCGGGAAAAAAAACACTCCTTCTGGTGCAGTCGGGTAAAAAGGAAAAAATCTGCTCCTATTCTCACAACATTTCCTAGCCAAGCTTATACCTCAGACAATAACAAGCTGGCAATATAAGTTTTGCTTCAGGTAAGCTCTTGAAAGTTGGTAAACTGCGCACCGACCAGTCGAGCGTTTCATTAAGCAACTTTGTTTCCTGCACATGGAGGAGGTAACTGTAGTAATTACAGATATTTCTCTTCTCTATGAACATACAATGGCCTCGAGTAGAGCCGAGCTAGAGTCGGCCTTTTCTTCGCTACACAACGGCTGTCCGGGATTAGCTACCCAAAGTAAGAGGCAAGTTGTGGGCAGAACTGTATTCTCCAACACCCGACTTCTTGAAAACTCAGGAACACCTTTTTTTTAAGTATGGGAAATCATCAAATTCCTCCTCCCGGTCTGGGTGAAGCAGGAGGAAGTTTCAGACTCTTACTGACTAAAACCCATCCGTGTTCCTCCTAGAGCCCTTTGCGTTCCAGGGCTACAGTACCTCTTTCGAACAAAGTCCGCAGCACTAGCAGGCATTGGCCCTAGCGGGCCCCAACATCAGGAACACCTGCCACCTGGACGTGAACTGCAGTTGCCTATATGGAAAACGCTTAATCGTTTGCGCACCCGTTTATCCCGGCTGCCATTAGGGCTTGACTGGAAAAAAGCACATTATTAAAAAAACAAAAGTAGCCATGAACAATTTTCGATTAATAGTCGTATTTATAAATGAACATTTGAAACATATGATTCATCTGGTTATCACGAGGTTGAAGGTCTATCTTCCACCGTCTCCCTTACATCATCTGCATCCGGTTAGACTGGAAGTCGACCTCAAAATAGTGAAAAAAATATTTTGCAAAAAAATACAACCGACTTCCAAATAAAAAAAAAAGAAACTTAAAACAGAGAATTTATTTTTATAGATTTTTACAGTTGCTATGGTAAATACTTTACTAACTATATACACTAATTAACACGAAATTATGTACAAACGCGTATAAAAACTAAAAAGAATAAAATATCTTTAATTTCGGAAGTCGTTGTTTTCAGTTGATTTTTATACCGACTTCCGAAATTAAACTATGCCAAAATTCGCATAAGTAAATGAATTATTTCCCTTATTTGGCAATTTTCGGTTTTCGATTGGTGAGCTAAGGCTGATTGAAATTGACAAGTTACGATAACTTTGAAACTAAATGCTATTCAACTCAATTGACTAAAGCCACATATCCATTACATATCAGCTGCATACAAGTGTATAGTTGACAAACAAAGAGAACAAAACCTTTTGTAGTCAACTCGCTCCCTTCAGATGCTTACAATTGAAGTTTGTTCAGAAACTCCTCCCTGTATTGTAGCGTGGAAAATACTTTGAACAGCAATGTAAATAAGTTTATAGATTGGAGTATTGTTTTGTTAAGATTTGTAATAGAATCATAACTGAAAGTTTAGATAAACTTTCGGGTTGCTGAAATCTTTATCATATATTATGTGTGAGTAAGTTTATTTGGTACTAGCATTTCGCCCACGACTTCGCCCATTGCATTGCAATTTTCTTAAGGATCCCTAGTTTTTTCTGGTAATAAATGTAGCCTATGTTACTCAGAGATAATGAAGCATTCTAATGGTGAAAGAATTTTGAAATTGGTCCAGTAGTTTTTGAGTCTCTTCGTTACATCATCATAATCTGCCTAGCCTTTTCCCAACTATATTGGGGTCGGCTTCCAGTCAAACCGGATTCAGCTGAATACCAGTATTTTATGTGGAGCGGCTGCCTACCAGAACTCCACAACCCATTAACTGGGCAACACGGTACTTAATGGCAAGACTAGAGTCAGATTAACTGGCTTCTGACAATCCGTAACGACTGCCAAAGATCTACAAATGACAGCCGGGACCAACGGCGTAACGTGCTTTCCGAAGCACGGAGGAAACTCGGTATGTTAAAATGGTCACCCATCCACAGACCAACCTTGGCAAGCGTTGCTTAACCTTGAAGATCGACCCGTGCGGATATTATTATCTAGCCACGAGCTCCTCTTCGTTACAAACATACAAAAATTACGATTAAGAGAGGCACTTCGATCGCGGAAAGGGTCGATTGCGCCTACACTAATCACTGCTGTAGATTACAAATTGGTCCAGTAGTGTTGGCGTGTATTCGTTACAAACAAAGAAATCTTTCCTCTTTATAATATTAGTGTTTATGTCACCGGAAAATGGCAAATTCCCGTAAGATTATAAGATAACTTTAGAGATAAATTGACAACTGAACATTGGGAATGCTTTTTACGCATCAAAAATTGATAGTTTATATAATTCCTTGAATTCATTCCGAGAAGTTGTAAAATGGCGACCAATCAGAGCACAAGTCTAAACTGGTCTTTTTGGTCTGTTCAGATGTGACGTCACATGTACGTCAGTCAGACCTTGTGACTATTTATTTTCTAATAAAAAAACTATGGACGTCAGTAATAACATTATTTTGTTTACTGTAGCAGCTATCTATCTCCCTAGAGCTTTGCGTGCAAAACCACATTGCAAACATTTGTAAATGAAGTTATAAGAAGCATTTGATTTCATTGAATGGCTTCATTCTTCACCATTTTATACTACCCGGAAAAACAACACGATTAAGAATAATTAAGTGATTCTCTCAAGTTAATTGTCTCCAAATTACTCAAGAACAGAAAAACAGCAAACAAGTCCTTGAAACAAAAACAAAACATGTCAAATAAAGAAACTGAACGAAACTTTTCGAAATTCGAAGCGAGTCCCGAAAATTTTTGGAGCGTGTACCTACTTTTTATTTTATTTGCATAATGGCTTGAAAAGGCTCTCGTTAAGGTAAACCTTGGATCGTGAGTATCGTGACCTCCCTTGAGCACTCTCAGTCTTCAGCCTACGACGACCTTAGAGAGATGCATTCTTTGCATACTAAACGTTTTATTTTTAGCTTTTGTTTTTCTTTGTGATGACCGGATGTTCTTTTGTTTTTGTTAGGGTTTGATTCGATAAGCAGTAAGTTTTACAATTGTTAATTTTGTGCATTAATGAATGATTACATTTTCATGTTGAAGGAGCTCGTGGCTAAAGAATAACAGCCGCACAGGTCGATCTTCAAGCTTAAGCAATGCTAGCCAAGGTTGGTCTGTGGATGGGTGACCATCTTAACATACCGAGTTTCCTCCGTGCCTCGGAAAGCACGTTGCAGCTGTTGGTCTTGGATGTCATTTGTAGAACTTTGGCAGTCGTTACGGATTGTCAGGGGCCAGTAAATCTGACTCCAGTCTTGCCAAGAAATACCGTGTTGTTACCCATTTAATGGGTTGTGGAGGTCTGGTAGGCAGCCGCTTCACGTAAAATACTGGTATTCAGCTGAATCCGGTTTGACTGGAAGCCGACAAAAATATAGTTGGGAAAAGGCTAGGCAGATGATGATGATGACATTTTCATGTTGGAAGAATAGTTTTAGCTTTCAAAACGGAAAGGCTTATGAGGTGGAACTGTGCACCAAAAGTAGAAAATCTGGCGAAATCTGTAGAATTCCGCAGTATGCGAGATACACAGGATTGGTCCATAAAGCGAATCTTCGAGGAGACTGATGTCCAGCCAGTGGACAACTTTCAGATGAAATGATGGTGACGTTAGATTTTTTTTGAGATGAATTTGCTCTTGACTCTAATCTAGGTCAGAGATGACAGAAACAAAGACGACAATGGATTGAGCTTACCCAGAAGAAGTCTGTTCATTCTAATTTGAAGGGGGTTTGGGGGGGATTTGGGGGGGGGGGGGTTGCATGCGTTCGGAAACACAGTTAGAAGTTAGTTAAAAGCGAGCTACTACACTGTCGTATCAAAACAAAGTGTATTTTTAACCGACTTCTTCAAAAAGGAGGAGGATCTATGTTCGGCTGCATGTATCTTTTTTTTTATGTACGTTCACCGATTTCTCCGCCAATTCCGGACCGATTTTAAATTTTTTTTATTCGAAAGCCTATACTCTTGAAGTGGTCCTATTGACACCAAGTAAGAATCTGATGATGGGATCCCATGAAAATCGAGGGAAACCCTCAAATTTTATAAACACAAACACTGTTTTTCATAAACTTTCTGACGCAATTCCGATATTTGTGCCTGGTAATCATCATCTTATGTTGCTGAGCTGACGATGGAAGTCAGGATCTGATGAAGAGATCCCATGAAAAATGTTTGTGTGTCCATGAAAAGAGATATTTTCGCCAATTGTTAACTGCTTTGGATAATTCTTTTTTTGTTTGGAAGTGTATTTTCTCGGACTGGTCCCGTTTTCAACATTTATAATTCAAAAATACTTTTATATTTTTGCTGGACGCTTCTTAACTTTCAACTACTAACTTGTCTGCCAGTGAAGTGCAGCCAAGGAGTATCACAGCACTAACACTAATTAATCTACAAAGTGAAACACGCACTCCTGAAAACGTACGTAGTAACAAAATCTTTAAATTGTTCCAATTAACGTAGAAGTCAAGGCTAGGGCAGCGATAGGAATACAGCCATGAATATTAATATCGCCATGCCTGGATATTGAATGATTGACGTAATTGTCATGACGTTTACCGTTTGACCTCCTTTGAAAGAAATTGTTACCTAAAGTTGTTTTATTTGTAGCTGGACAAGGGCTGTGAAGAGGTTTTGGTGGGTTTTGTTTGTGTGCTTATTCACGTTGCCATTTTAGTCGTATTACAAAGTATTTACAAAGTCGTATTACAAAGGCGGGTCACTTAATGTACCTGACATAAACGTAGAGCTTAGAGGAATGCGGAACAAAGAGTAAAGTCCCTCACACCTCAATTGAAAAAGAGGATCCTCCAACTAGGCGGCTGTTGTGCCTGGCGGGCTACTGCCCGATAGTTAATATTCGGGCTGATGTATATGTTCAAATCGCACGGTAAACTTTGCTTGCGCTATGCAGGATTTCGACTAAATAGTTTGCTGCTCGTTGAATAGATGGCGTCGCGGTTCTTTTTGTTGCGATGTAGATTTGCTCCGTTGGTTTTTCTTGTGGCGGTATTGATGCCGCTACATCACTCCCCTCCGGAGACCGGAGGTCGATAGCGGATGAGTCGTCCATGCATCTTGAGATGCTTGCCAAGCCAGTTGAAGGTTGATTCCAGTGAGTCGGAACCGGAAGTCGCAGAGTTCTCGGTGAGTCGGAATTATATGCGGTGCCCCAGTGAGTCGGGGTGATGAGATCCCAGTGAGTCGGGATGACGCTGCAGGCTCCAGTGACTCGGAGTGGTGCTGCTGCTGGCTCCAGTGAGTCGGAACCGGTAGTCGCAGAGTTCACGGTGAGTGCGGTATGCGGTGCCCCAGTGAGTTGGGGTGTTGCGATCTAGGCACGATAATTTTTTTTCAAGTTACAAGTTCAATAAAAATAAATAAGGCATTAGATTCATGAAACACCCTGTTAATGATGTTTGCACGTATTAAAATAATGTCAGTGTTCCATTCCGCGCCGTCCTTGAAACACAAGGCTCGGACTGCGCTCGCTCTTGGATGTTACAAATTACGTCATGCATGATAATGAATAATATTTTCCTTTTTTTAATAATTCATAACTAAACGTTTTCTTTTAATGAATGTGTAGTAGTCATCGGATTTTGCACCGTGTATACATATTAGTTCTATGTAATATATTTAATTTCGTCGCAGGTAGCCGATGGATGCGAGACGCACAGGATTGGTTGCTATGGCGACACTTGGGGGAGGCCTATGTCCAGCAGTAGACTTCTTTCAGCTGATACAATAATGGTGATGATATAATATATATCTGCCGTAGTATATCGAAAATGCCGTTATCCGACATCAGCTAGTCTATTCTGTAAGCAACCATTTCGATATCGAGCTTCACCTGAGTGATAAAGCTCACAAAGTGAACTTTATTGCACACAACATAAAGGTCTTGTTTTTATACTCACCTCGGATTCCGCTGTCGAGACACGGAAATGTTGTTACAGAATAGCACTACTGGTCGATTTTAAAATTTTGAGTATATTAATGTAAAAAAAAAAAAAACTATCGATCTATAGTAGCTTTGGAAATTCGCAAACACTGATCGATAGACATTTTTGCTCATTAATAAAAAAAAAGAAAAGTTAAGAATTGGCCAGATGTCGGCAGATATTTTCCGCACTTATTTAAAGACCTGCTAAACATTATAATGACTGAGCATTATATGTTTTGAAGGTCTTTGTAATCCTAAGTGTTCATATTTCCTAGAAGGTATTCATAATTAATTAATTTCGGTAATACTATTAGTTTTCCTGTGAATTCTGCCACCTGGGTGAATTTACCCGTGAAAATAATCTTCTCACTTCAGTTAATACGTAGGGTATAATAGTGGCGCGTTATATTTTTTTAGTAATCATAGTCGGGTGAGTTTATTAAATTTAATATACTAGTTGCCCCAAAATTTTCCCAGGGAAACACACACCCGGGAAAAAGAACCTATCTTCTCTTTTCAGACTGGAATCTACTTCTGTACCGAACTTCATCGAGATCTTTTGTCAGGCGGAAATAAGCGCGCCTTTAACGGTTGGGTCATGCCGGTATTAATGCACTTTTTCATACTCAAATGAACTCAAACCGAACTCGACGCCCTGGATAGGAGGGTCCGTACACTACTGACCGCAATCCGGATGCAACATCTACGATCGTCGGTGAAGTGTGAAGGTCGAGGCTTTTTAAATGCTAAGATTATCCACAACCGCGAGATGCGCAGTCTCAGAGAATATTTTCTCAAAACTGATGTGCCCATGCACCGTGAAGTGATCGCTTTGGACAAGGGACTCGCCCCATTGTCTATAACTAAAAAGAACTGGCATACACCTGTGATACTTACCATAGATTAACGCTAGGAGGTGTGTAATGGCAAAAGCCTTCACGGGCGCTTCAATCGGGATCTTCAATCGGGATCTTCATTGGTCCGATGTAGATTTTTCTGCACCCGTGACCTGGCTCCGCTTCATTAATCTCTTCGGGAAAACTGAAGGTTTTGTCTGTGCAATTATGACTGAACTTGACTCGGTTCTCACTGTGCTTATTGTCGTTACGGCCAACAGAATATTATAGTCGAAATGTCAACAAATGAAAAAACTGAATTTGCTAAACAAAATAATCACAATATACATCCAGAATTAGATTTTAAAATTTAGAGTCGGTTGTTACCTAAATAAAATTACAAAAGATAAAAGAAAGCATTCATTATAACATAAAAGAAAGCTTCATACTTCAAATTCTTCATTGGTTTAATTGCAAAATCATTGGCACTTAGCAACAGCCGATCCAGAAATTAATTAACGTTGTTGAACGACTAATAGTAAAATTAATTAAGTAAAGATATATTTTTGAAATTGTCCGTTTAGTCTGCAGTCCGTTTTGCATATAAACGTTTTACTAATTAGCACATCAGTCTGATTGTGCTAATCATTCTCTACTAACTGTATTTTGTAATGTAATTTAACTGTTTTTTCCAAATGTATTTTGTGTTTCCATTTGGTAAACCGCTATTTGATTCAATACTTTGAAGTTCCAACTTATGTATAGTGAGAACTGGGACCGTTCTGGTAATTCATCAGGTATATCAGAACTCTATTCATTGGGTTAAAAAAGCTATGAAGGTAGCCCATTTAAAGCGTTACCATAATGATTGGGTTACTGAACCAGTTCTCGCTAATGGCAATATCGAGCACATTGGTCTATCGGTCCATCACCACTGACAGGACTACTGCTGCCAATAAGCCATCAGCTACTATGTCAGTAGTGGTGGTGGACCGAATCGAGAGGCGTGCAATGATTGTAGATATAACCGTTCCGCATGACGAGAACCTCGTGAAAGCCGAGAAAGACAAGCAAATCAAATATCTTTACTTGGCTCGCGAAGTTATCGATATATGGGATGCGGACTCAGCAATCATTGTATCGATAGTCGTGTCAGCTAATGGCTTAATAGCCACGAGCCTCAACCAACACCTCAGGAAGCTCTCGTTAGGAAGCTGGATCAAGAGCTTTATTCAGAAAACTGTACTTCTGGACACGGCTCGCATTGTTAGCAAGTTCCTCTCTTTGAAGCCCTGACCGCCTATAGCTTGGACCTTGTTCCCGATACCGGTGGGCTTCTAGCCCTCTTCCATCCATCGTAAAGTGGCTTGCTGGAGTTGGACTTGGGGAAGTCCGTCGTCCAAGCACGCAGGCCCGAATTAGAGTCGCGTGGTGTTTCCGCGAGCCTCTCACGGATGAAAAGGTCAGGAGACTCACTCCTACCCTTACCCGAGATGGGGGTTGCAAGCGCAAACTGTCACTGCGAGGGTGATTGTGGAGAATGCGAACGTGTCCCCCGCCCCGCACCCCAGCCAAAAGTGACGAGGAGGAAAACCGTGTGGTTTTAGTCAGCAGGAGTCTGACAGATCCCTCCGTCTGCCCCAAGACGGAGGTCATCCATGAGGATATCCACACGTAACGAGATGTAATCCCACTGCAGGAATATCGTCATCGCGCACCGCCTAGCTTTCTCGCATATCTTTTGTGGATTAGTACTTGAGGGACTTATCTCATCGGCGGCGAGGAAGCGAGTAGCTATCGACCATTTGTTCGCTGAGGAAAGGGACAAAAGATAAAAATCTCTTGTGAGTAAAAGAGACACATACATTCATAGTCGATAGCTTGCTGTTCACACTGCCGGCGAGCGGCTCTTACCTCAAGTTGATCGCAGCGACAAGAGCTATCAAATATTGTTGATTGCTTGGCGGTCGGAACTCACCTTTGCGGTAATTTCTACCTTTAGTGTGGGCTGGAGCGAGTATTGCGAGTAAAAGCCCGTCGCACAAAAGCACTCGCTGAAAGCCGAGTGTCAACATTATCGAAACTTTTCACTCGCTACTCGCTGATTGCCAACTGTTTCGAGTTTGAAGCATTACTCGCTACTCGCTGATCGCTGGCGGTAAGACAAGTGCTTTACAGTCGCCACCAAGACGTCACTGTGCTCTATGTGACGCACCTGAATGTTGATATTAATGGCTGGACTGTAGTGAATTAGTTGGTTATGTTATTCTATCCATTGTTCGTTTTTAGGGTTCCGCCATGTCCGCCATGTCCGTCTGTCTGTCTGTCTCAGAGACGCTTAGCACTAGAAAGTTGGAATTTGGTATAGGTATACAGTATACATTATGTATATTAATCACGCTGACAAAATCGTAAAAAGATCATGTAAAATATATTTTTTTGGACCCACCCTACACGTAAAGTGGCTATGATTTTTATATCTTCTATCGTCGTTGGATAGATTGTTTAAAATATTGAGGGTGTGCGAAAATAATTTTTCCATCCAAGGATTTTATTTTTCCAAACTAGAAAAATAATAATTGTATTCAGTTCGTCCGTTAGTTTAAAAAAAAAATATAGGACACGTATTTTTTGCCATTTCAAATCGATAAGAATTGATAAAGATATGCGCATCAAAGCTGTTAAAGATTAGGAGCTGGTGACGTCACATTTCCAATAAAATGAGTACTAAAATCTGACGTCTCTGTATAGGTACTTCATTTTTTGACGTGTCCAATATTTTCTGACGGAGTAATTAGATTTTTTCAGGAAAGAACCCAATTGTGACGTACAACTACGGAACCCTACAATGCGCGTGGTTTGACACGAACTTGGCCGGTTATTTGTTATTAATTTATTGTTGCGTTCAGGCCGGTGAAACTGAATACACTCGTATTCAATACAAAGTTAACATAATTAAATAACTGGATAATATTTGTGGACCCAGAATCGATTCCTAGCAGTTCTTTAATAAATTGAATGCATTTTTTGCTCTGGCCCAGTACCATATAGGTTACGACATTAATAAATATGGCTGAAATGTCAGGATGTGAAAATCAAAGAGGCTTCATCTGTCTGGGTTCAATATTGTTCTTATTGTCTGGTAATGATGCGTAGGAGGCATGAATAGCTATATCCTCAATTCAATATCCTTGCCTTGCCTTACATATTTTTAGACGATGAAATGAAATAAAGAAAGCGGAGGGCACTTTGGCCCATATTTTCTTCTCCTGCTCCTTAAAAAATAAATCCTTTGACCTTTACCAAAAAATCTCCAAATGCAACATTCCTCTCCCAACCAACTTCCGTTCCCTTCTCTCCTATTTTAATCCACATTTTTGAAAGAAAATGTAGTAGTCCGCCGGTGTCGGGAGCAGGGTCCAAGCTACCGGTGGTTAGGGCTCCAGAGAAAGGAACCTCCTCACAATACGAGCCGTATCGAGGAGTACTGCCTTCTGTATCAGGCCCTTTACCCAACCGAGTAACGCCAGCTTCGACAGATGTTCGTCGAAGCTTTTGGCCATCAGGCCATTGGCCGTAATGACTATCGGCACAATGACAGCTGAGTCCACATTCCACATGTCGACAACCTTGTGTGCTAAGTCGAGATACTTGACTCAATTATCATTGTGCGGCGCGCTAATCGGTCTATCACCACTATATATCACCTAAATATTTCGGTACCAAAAGTACAAGTGAGAGGCTCATTGCTGGATAAGGCTATATGGGGCGAAAAAGGAAAAGAGCAGCTCAATAAATATTTGTACATTTGCTCAACTAAGCTGCGTGATATCAATTTTCCCTGTGGACTGCATAATTGTGCAGATGGAATGTGTAATAATATAGAACACAGACAAATAATTGATAAATTGTATCATAATGTAGTGAATGTGCTTAGGAACGCTGCGGTAGCGTGCTCTAAGAGCATAACAGTTAAAAATAAAAATAAAACGCATGTGACAGGCTGAAACAAACATTGCAAAAAGGCATATGAGGAGGCTAGGCTTCGCATTTATGAGTGGGTCGCCCAGGGCAAAAATAACTCCGGTCAGACATAATATGTCTGACCAACTACGTGAGCTTCGTATTCGGTCATATTATGACCGAATACGAAGCTCACGTAGTTGGTTTAAACGTCAGCTCAAGTGGTGTAGGAACAATAAAACTCAGATTAAGATGGACCTTCTTGCATCACAGCATGCCACAAAAAAACTTTAGTAAATTTTGGAAGGAGACCAACAAATTGAACCCGAGGCCGAGTGTTCCAGTTAGTGTAGAGGGGGTTAGTGACACCGACCGAATTGCCAACTTATTCAAGGAGCATTTTCGGGTACTTTCTCCACTGGTATCCTCGGCGATCACTACCGAGACGGGAGTTACTGGGCCGTAAGTTAGAATCACTGTAAAACAAGTTGCAAAGGTGATAAGAGACATGAAGCGAGGAAAATCCTCGGGCCATGACTCGCTCAGTATAGAACATTTGCAGCATGCGGGTGTTCATTTGCCGAGGGTCCTCGCTATGCTGTTCACATTCTGTTTAAGGCATTCATATCTCCCTGAGGCAATGATGAGAACTACAGTTGTCCCCATAATAAAGAACAAGACAGGAGACGCCTCTAAATTATGTAAGTACAGGCCTATATCACTCGCAACAGTCATTGGTAAGGTGTTGGACGGTGTTATTGATATTCAGTTACGACAACACGTAAAGCTTCATGATGCACAGTTTGGCTTTCGCCCTGGTTTGTCAACAGAAATGGCTATACTGAGTCTCAAGAATACCGTTCAATACTACACTGACAGAAGCACACCTGTCTATGCCTGTTTCTTAGATTTATCTAGAGCTTTTGATCTTGTTACGTACGACAGGTTGTGGCAAAAGTTGTCGGATGATACGGATCTACCTACTGAGTACATAAGTCTCCTAAAGTATTGGTATGGCAATCAGAGCAACTTGGTGCGATGGTCGGGGTCGCTATCGGTTGAGTACAGGTTGGAATGTGGTGTAAGGCAAGGCGGGCTAACCTCGCCGACTCTCTTCAATTGTATATTGACCGTCTGATCCATGAACTCAGTAGCGCTGGTGTGGGATGTTCGATTGATGGTGTGCTTGTCAACAACATCAGTTACGCGGACGACATGGTGCTGCTGAGTCCATCGATCAGTGCCCTTCGAAAACTGATTTCGATCTGCGAAAGGTACGAGGCGGCCCATGGGCTCAAATATAACGCCATTAAAAGTGAGGTCATGGTGTTTAAGGCGGGATCTAAAACTTATGATACTGTCCCACAGGTCATGCTGAATGGCAGTGTCCTTAAAAGAGTCTCGCAGTTCATGTATCTGGGCCACTGGGTCACTGAGACCCTCGTAGATGATTTAGATATAGACAGGGAGCGCAGGGCTTTGTCTGTTAGAGCTAATATGTTGGCTCGTAGGTTCGTGCGCTGTACTACGGAGGTAAAAGGTACATTGCTTAGGGCATTTTGCCAATCGTTTTACACGTGCAGCTTATGGGTCAAGCATACGAAAAAAGCGTACGACACCCTGCGTGTTCTCTACAACAATGCTTTCATGAAACTGCCTCGCTACTGTAGCGCTTCGGGTATGTTTGCGGACGCAAATATTGATGGTTTTGCGGCGGTTATTCGCAAAAGAGTTGTCTCCCTAATGAGCCGCATACGAGGCAGTTCCAACAGCTACCTTCAGCTGTTCGCATGGAGGATGGATCTGGATCTGGATTGCCCAATAATGCGGTACTGGACTAGGCTGCATGTTGAGCACTCCGGATCCAGACCTAAATATAGACTGAGATGACAATAGCGTGTGTGTGTGTATAATCTTTTTGCTTGTAATAATTGTAATTTATAATGTTAATTGACTCATATACATTATGAGTCAATTAACATTATATAATAATTTTTGTGTTGTATAATGTTTTTAATTGTATTCTTTTAATTTATTCTTGTTTTTAATAATGGTCTAGTTCTGAAATTAAATGATTTATTATTATATCAGGCTTATTGGCAACAATAGTCCTATCAGTGATGATAGATCGATCCCAGTACAACGTGACATGATCATTTTCGAGAACTGGGTCGGGCACATACTTAATTACTTATAAAACGGTACCTCAGAATCCACAAGTTTGTATTTCAAAGCTAGTTGCAGATGGATAATCCTGGCCTCTTGGTTGTGCCTGTGCAAGTATTCGCCGTTAGCTAGACGAGAACAACCAGAGATAATATGTCTGATGGACTCAACCGGACGGTGGCATGCCCGACACACGTCCACCGTCCCATCTTTCATAATATGCCTCCGGTAGTTATTCGTCAAGATAACTACTTCATCCATAATCGCACAGACAAAACCTTCAGTTTCCCCGAAGAGATCACTGAATCGTAGCCAGGCCACGGACGCTGAAAAATCTACATCGGACCCATGAAGAACCCGATAGAAGCGCCCGTGAAGCTCCTTGCTTTTCCGTACTTCCTTGCGGTCATCTGTGGTAAGTATCACAGGTTTGCGCCAGTTCTCCTTAGCCATGGATAACGGGGTGAGACCCTTGTCCACTGCGACAACATCTCGGTGCATACTCACATCAGCTTTGAGGAAATATTCTCTGAGATTGCACATCTCGCGGTTGTGGAGAGTCTTGGCGTTTAAAAAGCCTCGACCTCCACACTTTCGCGGGATGTACAATCTCATCACCGACGATCGTGGGTGATGCATCCGGTTTGCGGTCAGCAGTGTACGGACCCTCCTATCCAGGGCGTCAAGCTCAGTTTGAGTCCATTTGAGTATGCCGAAAGAGTACATTAATACCGGCATGACCCAACCGTAGAAGGCGCGCACCTTATTTCCGCTCGAAAACCTTTTTCAGGCGGCCAAAGAAGCGTTCCTTCGACGATTGCTTCATGTCAGTAACATTAATGCCCAACGCTTCCGATATACCCAAATACTTATAGGTTTTGGTTCAGCTGAGGGATCTATCCTGTATGGAATCCGAGAGTTGAATTCTCTCAGATTCCATAATCTTCCCTTTCTTTACATGCATGACTGCACATTTGTCCACACCAAATTCTATCCTGATGGCACTACTGAAGGTTTCAGTCACCTTCAGTAGCTCCATCAGTCGCGAATTGTTGGGGGCAAAGAGTTTCAGATCATCCATGTAAAGAAGGTGAGATATGGCCTGACCACCTCTTCTCAACCGATAGCCTAGACCTGAACCCTCCAGCAATGTGCTTCGAGGATTCAGAGCTAAGCAAAACCAAAGCTAACTCAAACTGTCGCCCTGAAATATACCCCGTTTAATCCACACAGGCTCATCGTCCCCCTGAATTGGTCGACATCCTGGATAGCGAAGGACTGTTTTCCATTGCCTCATACATGACTCAAGAAAGGTGCGTAGAGTTGCATCTATTTTGTACAACTCCAACACCCTCATGAGCGATGTATGTGGCACAGACTCGTAGGCCTTCTTGTAGTCTATCCAACATGTCGACAGATCCTTGCGGTCATTACGGCCAATGGCCTGATGGCCAAAAGCTTCGACGAACATCTGTCGAAGCTGGCGTTACGCGGTTGGGTAAAGGGCCTGATACAGAAGGATCCTCGATACGGCTCGTATCGGAGGTTCCTTTCTCTGGAGCCCTAACCACCGGTAGCTTGGACCCTGCTCCCGACACCGGCGGACTACTACTTTTTATATTTCTAAATGTATTTTTTTATAGTTTTTTAGAGGTATATTTAAAAATATACCTTGTATGGAAATAAGAATAAATAAACGAAATAATAATAAAACTTTATTTCTGACCATCCCAGATCCAAATTCACATTAAAAAAAAATAGGCAGCTTTTTACGGATTTTTTTTTTTGCGGATTAAAAAAAAAACAATTCAATGACAATTTAATGAGCCTTCTAAGTATTGAAGTGGTATTACAATACAATATTATATTAATATTATATATTTGCAGGTTGTGTTTAATATAACACACAAAATATTTGCCATCGTTGCTGGCAAAGGTTTGATGCGGCGTATTGCTGCTGCTGTACTGTACCTGTCTTACGGGTTGGCGCACTATAGGAAGTTGTCCCCATGTAATATCAATAATATGGTTCTTGGGTCGGGGTAGACTGGATAATTTTCATCGACCAGCACTACATTTAGATGACATTATTGTAGACATATAATTGGCAGTTATTTTGTCGTTTTTAATAAATTAAGACCGTCTGAAACGTACCTATGAATAATATAAACGTATACATTTTAAGTTTCATGCAGTGTAAATGTTAAAAAAAAAACCTATGTAGTTCAAAATAAATGTTAATCGGTACACGATTGTTATAATAAATGTTATCTATACATGTTGTTTTATTTTTTGTTTAGCCTCGCTACAAACTACCAAAAAATATTTTTCTTGATGTTCCATAATCACCTTTTTGGCGCTCGATTTCGACTTAGCTCCCATAGTAACAATTAAATAATACCGCAAAATCTTTAATTTTGTGTTGGTTTCATTAGCGTTGAGGATTGGTTTGGCAAATTTGTATGGAGACCGGCTCCATACAAATTTGCCCATGGTCATTTCAACAGAATCGGTCCAGTGGATTCGGAGAAAACTGGCTGTGACAGACGGGAAAATAGACAGACAGACAGACAGATACTCGAGTGATTATATAAGGGTTCCGTTTTTTGTATGGAACCCTAAAAACTATCAAAATTATAATAAAATAATAGTAAATCTTATACTATATATATATATGGTATAGTAATATATTATTATTATATATATTAATATTTTATCTATATACTAATATATAAAGCTGAAGAGTTTGTTTGTTTGTTTGCTTGAACGCGCTTGATATATCATCACGCTAACACCAATAGGAGCGGAGCAGTAATGAAAATTGTGACCCAGACGAAGTTGCGCGGGTCAACTAGTAATGTAATATGGCAGTATGAGTGATGAAGTGCAGTTTCAGTGATAAATAGGAGTGTCATAAGTTTGGGGGGTGGGAGTTTGCAGTTATCGAGTAACGATTTCCTCAGTTTCCATGTATGATAGGGAAAGAAGCGAACTTATTGTAATTTTTTTTTACATCAGTGGATGTTAAGGCATTTAATGTCACATTTCTTGCTTATTTTATTGTAGATAAGTGTGTGTAAGTAAAAAGGACATCGTTTGGCCAGATGACTTGCGTTAGGACGAGAGAGATACGTTTTGAGATAAGGTTTTGGTAGTCAGGTCTATTTTTAAGGATTTGAGTATAGCGTTAAGGATAAATAGTTGCCGTACTCGAAGGACTGGAAATGTGTCGTAAAGCAAATCAGTCGAGAACCTGAAAGGTTTTTTAAGCATCACCTTAATTACGGCTCTTTGAGCTCTCTCTAATTCAATAAATGAACTTTTCCCGGCACCACCTCAGGCGGAGATCCCATACTGGAGAACTGATTGGCAGATACCGAGATATATTGTGCGGATAATTTTAATGGGTGTGCAATTAAGCTCTTAACTTCTTCATGACGCATATGTCTTCTCACGTGGCTTGCAAGTAAGTATACATGCGGTTTAAATGATAAATTTTCGTTAACAGTAATGCCAAGATATCTAATAGAGGGAATGCGGTCTATATAAGTAAAGGTACAGTTTGCAAGTGATGTATTGTAATCGTTACAGCATGTGTGACATTTGAGTAATAGATGGCGGGAAGGACTAGAAGGTATGGTTTTAAAAACGCAATGAGCATTGTTTTTTTTTTAAATAAGAGTTAGCAAGTTTCCACTAAGATGTCAAGGAAAACAGCCATAACACAATTATCTTTTTCAATACTAGATGCTATGTAGTTGGTTAATAATATTGCGTCCTCGGTCGACTGCCTCTTCTGAACCTAAACTGTCTATCAGATAAAAGATTGTTGTCTTCCAAAAAGTTTACTAGCCGCTTATTCACGACTTTTTCGGGAAGTTTTGATAAAATGCTCAGAAGAGCAATTGGTCTGTAGTTCTCCGGTGATTCTTTAAGACCACTTTTATAAATGGGACGGACACAGGCAACCTTCCAACAGTCTGGGAATGTACCATGTTCTAAGCTTAAATTAAAATTATGATTGAGTGGTTTCAATAGCGTAAAACCGATTTTTGTGACATTTGACCTTCAATAACTTACAACGCAAACACGAGATTTTTTGAGACTTTTGACACAACATTTGGAACAGCAATAAAAGCTGAAAACTCGTGTACACACACGAGTTTTCAGCTTGTATCCACCTTTTTGGTCTCCATCATGAGATCCTTGTTCCCAACAACAATATCCGTAGGTCTGTCTGTTAGCAGGCTGTATCTCATGAACCGAAATAGTTGCAATTTTCAGTATTATTTTTGTGACCGTCAGGGTGCCTGGACCAAACGAGATATGTACATGAGAATATGTGCACTATTTGATAGCTATTTACTATCTGTTATGAGATATTTGCTACTTTTACGCCGGGTTGGCTGACCACTTCCAAGTTCTTATAGTTTTAGCGTTGTATTAACCACGTTGTTAATGTAAATATTTAGTACCTTTTTGCTACCTTAACGTATATTTCTACAAAACTTTAAGAAGATCCTATAAAAAGTTTTTTATACGGCCACGCGCCCTTAAGGATCCCAATCCATGGCCTGTTTGGGAATATGATCGAGATCCTCCAGAGCGTGTGACCAATCCACCTCCATTTACGACGCTTGACCTGTCGGTCGATCTGGCTCCCATGGCATTTCTCCAACAGCTCTACGTTAGAAATCGTCTCGGGCCAGTAAATCCCGAGGACACGGCGAAGGCATCGGTTGACGAAGACCTGAATTTGGCGTAAGATATCCTTGTTAACCTTTCACGTTTCGCACCCGTAGCAGCACGGATTTGACATTAGACCCGAAAATTTTGACTCATCGGCTCAATTTCCGTGATTGCCGGACAGGTCTCAGCTGCGCGAAGCTAGCTCGGGCTCCCGAGGTAAGTAAACTTGTGTGCCTCTGTGCCGATAAGCAACGGTGTAGAATTCTTCACCCCCGTACGCATCTCTTGGGTCTTCCTGATGTTAATTTTAAGACCAGTTTTTGTTGCCTTCTGACACAGATCGTTCAATCTTGCTTGCATATCGGCGAGTGTATGACTCAGCAGGCATAGTTCATCGGCGTAGTCTAGATCTTCCAAGACGTTGGATAATCCCCACTCTATCATTTTGTCATATATGCGAAGCATAATTCCGTCGAGAACGACTATGAAAAGAAGAGCCGAATGGAGGCAGCCTTGGCGGACACCTGCATGCACTGCGATATCGTCCGAGATGAGGCCGTCGTGAGTCACCTGGCAAGAATATTTCTTGTAGATACTCTCTAACAGGCGGACCATTTTTGGCGGCAACCCAATGTCTAGAAGGCGAGTCCAGATATGGACCACTTCAAGTCAAGTTCACAAAGGTAAGATAAATCTCCCTTTTCCATTCTGACGCCTGCTCCAGTATGATACGGAGGGTGTTGAGCACGAGCGGTTCCATCGAAAACCAGCCTGCTCCCCGTAGTAGGGGTTCCACTGCCTTTCACAGCCTATAATATTTGCTAAAAAAAATAATTATTAAATAAAATTGTTTAAAGGAAAAAACGGTTTTTTTCGAGTATTTTTTACGATCTTAACAGCATAACAGTGTATTATAATAATGACGATGGTACAGAACCCTTCATGTGCGAGTCCGACTTGCACTTGGCCGGTTTTTTAGTTTCAGCACTTCATTTGCAGACAGTCGCTGGAAAATTTTGTTAGGTTTTTTTTTTTGGGAATATATTACGTTATTGTAGTACCAGATCGCTGCATGTTGTGTATCTCCTTCCCAAGAGCCAGCTCTTGCACACATTTCATGAATACGTAGACTTCTTCTTCTTATCGTGTGGGCAGCAAGGTCTAACGAGCCCACATACTTTAGTGTCAGAGTTTCTAAACCACCTTACGGGCCTCTGACATAGTTTATTTGACGACCGCCATTTTGCGGCCGGGACCACCGGTTTATACGTGCCTTCCGAAGCACGGAATCATCTTTTTATCAGACAATCAGGTGATTTATGCCTGCAATGTCCTAGCCAAACTAGAAACAACTTAACATAGTATGCTTTCCGTGGGAAGCGAAACCACGACCACCGGGTCACAAGGCGAACGCCTAAACCCTCGACTACGGAGGCAGTTGACTGAAAAGTAAACACATTCTTAGCACATGAGTGTTGGTAGCATAGATGATAATATGTCACGCAACTATTTGCTCTTTGTATCGTACAACAATGAACTGTTTTAAAAATAATTGTGTTAGGACCCCCGTTCCTGAATATAAAAAGCGGTGGTCATGTTTAATTTTCTTCACAACCATCAGGGCATAACAACCGTTACCTACTGCTGCGTTAGGTGTTTTGAAAGAAAGAAAGAAAGAAAAATGTTTATTTGGGACTCGCACAAGACACATAAAATAAAGTAAAACAAACTGTCATAAAAAAACATGTTTACACACAATTAATATGTGCGAGGCCTAAAAGGTCCCTGTCTCAGCATAAATGCTTTATTTAAAAATAAATATCACAGCGCTGGTCTTATGATAGGGCCCGATGTGATGCCACGGACACACAAACGAAACACACCAGTAATATATAAAAACAAATAAAATAATGAGTATGAAAGTTTCATAAATACAATAAAATGTGGAATACGTACATACAATAAATAATCAAAAATTTAACCGAACCCCAAAGGCCCAGTGCTCCAGTATCATTTGTCAGTGACAAATGACGGAACGCGCGGGCGCACTGTGGGAGGCTATGGTTGGTTGTCAAAATAATGTCAGAAACACAATATAACAGTGTAACCTAAGACTACAATAATGTAACTAAATAAAAGAAAACAAAAGCCTTATAGAGTGTAGCATCTAGAATAGGGAAATTATAGTAAATATTAATGAATAGTTGAGGACTGTGTGTAGGATTATGTCATATGTTTTGAGTGAAATTGTATTTTTAAAATAATTCCTGCAGTCAGAAGCAAAAAAAAATGGGTTCATCTAAAGTTATGGCCATTATAATTTGTTTAACAGTAAAAGCGGAAAGCGAGATCCAAGACGAAAAATCTTTGATTAACCAGCAAAGCATAAACGAAATGACTAACGAGGATTCTCCAAAGTGTCATCAGATACCGATTTCAAAGCAAGCAAAGATTATGATGTCGTTGAATGACTTGTGTTTCCTTAAACAAAAATGGTATGAGATACCAGAAATTAAAGCTTCTAATAATTTCTCACAGACAAGAAGAGAATACGTATATGATAGTGTATTGTATGACACATTAGAAGAACGTTTAAGTGTCGCAAGCGATGAAAAACATGATGATTGTTTGTTTGGACAAAGAAAAACTATGAGACCGTACCCAGGAAACTGTTTACAAAGAAGTTTCATTTTGAAAATGTCCAGCATGATAACTTTTGGGCTCAAATTTCTGGCGAATTTATGTACACATTTGACCGTGTTTTACGTAATGATTATCTACGAGAACGTGCAGAAAATCAATTTTGGTATCTCATCTTATACTTGAAGACTTTAGTGACATTAATAGACAACCCAATCAAAATAGCGGAGATCGGGATAAGGCTCACCTCAATAGAAGACAAGATACACAAAATGACGCTCCATTACGCAGCACATAGAGTGAAATTAGCAGCGAAAATCGCATTAGAAGCTGTCTTGAATATTTGAATTCCTGTAAGTGGACCCTACCAGCACCACCACCATCCAACCTTTTCTTGACAATTTCATTATTATGCAAATACTTTGTAATAAAAATCACAAATCGTCAGTCTTACAATTTTAACGTATTTTATTTATCTAAACAATGAATTAAGTGTGAATAGTAAGTAAGGTGCCCGATGGGTATGGTGTTGGCCGGTGCCGTATGGTGCCGTAAAAAAATAATATCATCCCATCACTTCCCGTGGGTGTCGTAAGAGGCGACTAAGGGACTCACCAGAGAATGTATTAAGTGTGGCGCCGCTTGCACGCTTGCTTCGTTGTCCACGGCCACCAAACCACCACTAAGCTTGGATCGCGCCTATTTGTGCACAGTTGTCCAAACCACCACTACTTGTATAATACAAAAATGTAACATAAATAATGATTTATGACAATATATTATTCCAATTTATCCGCATACGCATTTGTTTTTCATTTCTAAGAAACCTCTAAAGGAGCGTTCTCTGTAAAAAGCAACACCATAAACTGCGATCGCCAACCCGGCTGCCAAGCGTAGCAATTATAGCAAACCATAGGAGGAGGCCTACGTCTATCAGTGGACATCTTTCGGCTGTTATGATGACTAAGTAAGGTTGGTGTTGCTTTGCATTCTCAATTTTTTTCATGTTGGGTTTAGTTTGGCTTAAAGCTCATCTTAAGTCACACCCACACATTACATCACACACACACACACAGATGGTTTCTGTTGAACCAAAGTTGAAAAACCATTCTCACATCTACGAGTGGTGACAACCTATACCTATGTGGTGACAAAAATTATTTGCAGTTTTAAGCTCTGTTAGCTAGAGCAGGATATTCGGCACCAATTTTACTTTACGTACAGATAGATGAATAGGCGGACAGGTGGATGAGCGGAAAGACGGACAGGTGGAAAGGCGAACAGTACTTTACTAGGTACTAGCTTCTGCCCACGACTTGACGTCTGCATAGACTTTAGAGTTGGCGCGCAATTTTTTTGCCTCATTTTCTCATCCTCGGAAATACATCTTCATGATTATGGTATCCTGATAGTTTGCGAGTCTTTACTTTGACATGTTTGTGGTCTACTGGTACTTGTGAATCTTTAGCGCTTACGGTACCTACCGAAAAAATGGTCTCCTGGTTTTAACTTGTGAATCTGTAGCACTCATAATTCCAGCACCGGCAAAACTTTGACATGTTTCTGGTCTCACGCATGAATCCTAACCGCTCACAATTCCAGCCCTAAAAATACTTCGACATTTTTCACTCTCCTGGTACTTGTGAATCTATAGCGTTCACAGTTCCAGCCCAGAAAAATACATCGACATTTATTTATTTATTTATGACATGTTTTTGTTCTCCTGGTACTTTTGAATCCTAACTGCTTACAATTCACCAACGGAAATAATTCGGCATGTTTCTGGTCCCCCGGTATCTACTTGTGAACTATAAGCTCTCATATTTCCCCGAAAATAGTTTGACGTTTCTATTCTTATTAATTAATTCTTATTAACCACTCACAATTCCTGCACCGGAAATACTTCGACATGTTTCTGATCTCCTGGTACTTGTGAATCTTTAGCGCTCACAATTTCAACCCCAAAAATATTTCGACATGTTTCTGTTCTCCTGGTACTTTTGAATCTGAAGTACTAAGGCAGCAGCAACTCTAGATTTCTACTTCTTCCTATGTCTATATTAAACCATGTAAGTTATCGGAATAAAAAGTAGCTTATATGTTATTCCAGGATGTTAACTACATGTGCGCCAAAACCATCCAAATTTATTTTACTGCGTATTCCATATTTATCACATCATTCAGTCGAAGTAGCGTTTGTCGATAAAAAGTTGTTTCGCAATAAAGTCTATTCGAACAATCGTTCAGTCGACTTTCCGTTCGTCGAACAAATGACTATCGAAGTTAAGTTACAGACCCCTTTTGAAATTAAAGTTATTTGTTATTTTATATTTTGAAGTCGATTGTATTTTTGTAACAATGTTTTTTATTTTAAACTTTTGAGAGTGATACTCTACAATTAAATTGACATTATACCCACAATGCGTATTGGGTACGTTTGCGTTTTTTTCCTCTAAGAAGTTCCTTTGCAAATGCAATATAAATAGAGTACAGTCCACCAATTTTAAGGAAATCAGACCAAATTTATCGAGTATTTTTGAAAAATGTTAGGTTATTCTTTGAGGTATCCAGACGAGTATTCTAAAAGCCACCGAGGGTGAGAGACGAGCGAGTGGAGGCCCTCCCCCATTCGAAACCTTCTCCTCTACCTTCGAAATATAAACAAGCAAAAAAAAAAACTACCTTAAACTCCTGTTTAAGGTATTTTTCTGCTTGTTTATATTTCGAAGTTAGAAAATTGGGTGTACACTACTGCCATCTGTACTACGAACTTACTTGTACATGAAGTTCAATCACAATTACTCGAAGAACTTCGTTCTCGATATTAGCATATTAAGGCTTGTATATTTGCCAATGACCTTGTGCATACAAACGGAGCTAACTACACCTCGGCGCGCCACTCCGCTAGCCGTGTTTTTATTTTTTTATAATAAAACAAATCCATATTTTAAAAAAGTAACAAAACCAAGTTCTCTTCGTTTGTATTGCACAGCAGTACATATTATTTTTTTAGTCTTTTGTTAAAAAATGAAGGAGTAAAATGGTTTCATCTCAACGATTTGGAGTTGATTTGGAGATTTTTTTTCCTATTATGTGATACCAATACGTAAATTCTGGCTAAACCAAGTTACGTGCAATATCATGTAGATTACTACCTATTTTTTTCAGATGTAATTTTTCAGTAAATGCCGACGAAAAACTGCTTCATCTGCACGCTATTTTTAAGCCTTTTCGAGAGAGCACCCTTAAACATGTAGACGTTTATAGATTGCAGTCGTGAAATAAAATCAATTATCACTATAAGAAAGTAAATAAATATCCACTATATTTCATCATCATCATTATCTGCCTAGCCTTTTCCCAACATTTTTTTTAAATTCAATCACGTAGATGAATATCTGTGTAAACAATGTTATCACGGAAATGAGATAATTATTATACACTTCCAGCAAAATCACCTTCGGTAGACATATCGTTTGATATTATTCTATAGTAATATTCCCCCAAAAATCGTCCTGAAATATTCAATGACGAAGTAAAATTCTCATAAACAACAATCTATACATAAAACAGTATTGATGGGTTACATTATCACATGTCTGCTCTCGTAGCGTCCACGATGACGCACGCCCCGAAGGGTGGACGCCTGCAAGCGTCACAATAATCTGAAATTAGTATTTCGTCATTTTAGCTGACCGGTAGTATAAAGTGTGAGTAAAAAGCGGGTTTATAAATCGCTTCTGTTTTAAAACAGTGTATTGCTTAAACAATAAAATTAAGCAATACACTGTTTTGTTGTAAATTATTTGGCAAAGGTTTTTTTTTTATTTTTGTTGGGTTTTCTCTTGACTCTAGTTTAGTTCAGAGATGACAGAGGCAAAGTCAACGATTAAAGGTAAAGTGGTAGTGGGCACATTGCTCGCGGAACAGATGGCCGATGGGCCGAAACATTCTGGAGTGGCATCCGCGTACCGGAAGCCGTAACGTTGGCCTCATAAGGTGGATCGATGACCTGGTGAAGGACGCGGGTAACCGATGGATGCGAGACGCGCAGGACCGGTCGTTGTTACGACGCTTGGGGAGGCCTATGTCCAGCAGTGGACGTCTTTCGGCTGATATGATGATGATGAAGTTATTTACCAGACGCCTGTCTGTTCTGTCTGTCTGTTCGGAATCATAACTCGGTTTTCGTTATTTGGTACAGCAGGTCTTTCATCGCATTCTTTCCAAAGTCATCATTTACTTATCCTTTATTTGTAAAGCTAAATGTGTTGGCCACGATACTTTTTAGGATTCCATACCTAAAGAGTAACCAACGGAACCCTATTACTAATCCTCTGCAATCCGTCCATCCGTCCATCCGTCCATCCGTCCGACTGCCTGTCAGCAAGTTGTATCTCAAGAACCGTAATAGGTAGACAGTTGAAAATTTCAAAGAGTATGTGTTTCTAAGGTTTGAAAAGATAGACCCCAAGTAGCTTTGGATATTCTCGTCAAGGCGTAGAAGTTCTTTTTTGCTTTCTCACCTACGGTTTTATATGATCAATAAATGAAAAGTTATTTTCTAATAGCATACCGAGATAGCACACGGATTCTTTTCTTTTAACGGGTACGTTATTAAATTTAATACTAGGCCAGGATTTAAGGTTTCCTTTTAAAATAAGTTGATAGGTTTTATACGGTGCAAAGGTCAGACGGTTTCGATCGCCCCACTGAGATATTAATCGTAGGCATGTGTCAGCCAAATTCTCGAGGCCAGCCCGAGTACTTGCCTGATTGAGAAGCAAGCCATCGTCCGCGTAACCGGTTAATGAGCAGCCGCATGGGAGCGGAAGTGCGAGGAAATCATCGTATGCAATATTCCAAACATATGGACCGATAACTGAGCCCTGAGGACATCCCATGGTTAGAGACTTAGTAATGGAATGATGTCCAAGTTTGAGTTTCACGGTTTATGTCAAAATAGACATACATTCAAGGTCTCTATAATACGCATACAGATAAAAATTGGTTCAGATGTTGGAGACACCATTACAGATGGAATGTGGAAATTCCCCATCGATCCTCCATCTGAAAAATAAAAATATTCAAGATCAAAGTTCGCGAAAATGGGTTTCATGCATTTACAGCTAAACGGTAATCCTTACTTTCCTTATCTTTACTTCTGATAAATCCTTACTAATTATTTATTCTTTATTAATATTATTATTAATATTATAAAAGCGAATGTAGGTAACTCTTTTTGTCTGTCGCACTTTCACGCCAAAACTACTGAACCGGTTTAAATGAAATTTGCTACACAGATCGTCTATAGCCTGAGAAAGGACATAGGCTACTTTTATCCCGGGAGTATGTTCCCTAGGGACCACGCGGGTGAAATCGCTGGCAGAAGCTAGTTTTTATCATAAACTAGGGCAGACAGAAACTGTGGGTCATGTAATTTTCTATAAAAAATTAACCCTTTTTTCCTAAGAATCATCATTTCTGAGTTATAGCGATGATAAACTTGTGATTATTAACTTGTATTGTTTGTTTGTTGTGTTCGTATAATATGTACGATTACGCCACATAGCCTGACTGAACAGTGAGAGCGTTTCTTGAAACCTTACCCCACTAAAATTAGTTAATACCAAATATACAGGTAAATAAGAAAGTAACTCTGTCTGTATGTCCAAATGTCTGTCTCTTTCTTGTCACTTCACGTCTTAACCGATTTATTGATCTGTGGTCTGAATGCATTAATTGGATTAAACTTCGCACTCGGATAGACCTAAAATGAGACTTAAAATGTAGGTAGTTCTAATATTCAAATATGCGCCATTTTCATATTACAAAGATTGTTGCGACTTTCCGACTGAAATCTAAAAACAAAAAGCTTGTCTCATTACCACTATTGCACTGTTTTCTCGCAAATGTGATGAAAAACGATGTATGAAACACGTGCGGAAATTAATATTTACTAACTTGTGACTATGGCATGCCCTTGACGTCGTCTCAGGCTTACATTCGTCTACTTGTTCGTAAAAACCAACTTACCGCACTAGTATCATAAATAACTAAGTATTATCTCAGGAGTATATTTTCTTGAGATCATCTCCAAAAATCACGCAAATGAAGCCTTAAAAACATTCGCTTATTACTTACACCACTCAAAATATTAAAAAAATGTATTTGTACGCACATTCTGTCCTTAACTGGTTCGTGATTGGATATCGCCGGTTTTGGGATGTGCATGAACGAAACACAAATATTTGTTAAAGCGATGGAATCCTACGGAAGGTCGTGGATATCGTTTTTTTTTTTAATTGATTGAATTTGGCCGTTATTCTATGGTCCTTATGAACGATATTTCTTCGGTAATCTGGATTAGATTTAAAAAAATATTTATTTATGACTGGTTACGTGTAACATCTAGTCGGTGCTCACGCTGTTCGGGAGTCTCGTTAGCCAGCCGGTTACGTTTAACATCTAGTCAGTGCTCACGCTGTTCGGGAGTCTCGTTAGCCAGTCAGTTACGTGCAACATTTAGTCGGTGCTCACGCTGTTCGAGAGTCTCGTTAGCCAGTCAGTTACGTGTAACATCTAGTCGGTGTTCAAGCTGTTCGGAAGTCTCGTTAGTCAGCCGGTTACATGTAACATCTAATCGGTGCTCACGCTGTTCTGGAGTCTCGTTAGCCAGCCAGTTACATGTAACATCTAATCGGTGCTCACGCTGTTCTGGAGTCTCGTTAGCCATTCGCTTTTGTGTAACATCTAGTCGGCGATCACGCTGTTCGGGAGTCTCCTTAGCCAGCTTGTTACGTGTAACATCTAGTCGGTGCTCAAGCTGTTCGGGAGTCTCGTTAGCCAGTCGGTTACATGTAACATCTAATCGGTGCTCACGCTGTTCTGGAGTCTCGTTAGCCAGTCGGTTACGTGTAACATCTAGTCGGTGTTCAAGCTGTTCGGAAGTCTCGTTAGCCAATCGGTTACGTGTAACATCTAGTCGTTGCTCACGCTGTTCGGGAGTCTCGTTAGCCAGTCGGTTACGTGTAACATCTAGTCGGTGCTCACGCTGTTCAGGAGTCTTGTTAGCCAGTCGGTTACGTGTAACATCTAGTCGGTGCTCACGCTGTTTGGGAGTCTCGTTAGCCAGTCAGTTACGTGTAACATCTAGTCGGTGCTCACGCTGTTCGGGAGTCTCGTTAGCCAGTCGGTTGCGTGTAACATCAAGACGATGCTCGCGCTGTTCAGACGACTCGCCACCCAAACGTATAGTTATAATATTTTGAATATTTAAAATATTATTCTTTAAACACCCTTATACAATACCTATTCGTTTATGAATCAAACTATTTTTTTTCGAATTAATATTATTTTATTTACACAATAATAATTCGAAACATTTTACCTATTATTTAAAATATTATTCTATGGGCTAGGAACCTACTTATCTACTCGTATTTGAAGTCGGGAGTCAAAGAGTGTACAAGCATACTGGCTAACATTTAAAAAACATGAATTCCATTTTTGTATCATGTTATTTTAACTCTTTTCCAGCATTCCCAAGGAGGGTTTGTGTCAGGCTGGCGGCCGACTGTAAAACATTTGCCAAATCACTAGGCAACATGGTAGGAGTAAATGGAATGTGCGATAAGGTTAGGGCGTACCCCACAGGCGACGCGCAGGGGCAGCACCCGGCCCCTGTGGGAAGTGGACAAAGGTTGTTGCACCACCCCGGGGGGGGCAACGTAAGAAGCTAGCTCGAGAAGTGAGATTGAAGTATGCAAGTTGGAATGTTGGGACTATGAGTGGAAGGGCCAGAGAGTTAGAGGACGTATTAAAAAGAAGACGAATAAATGTAGCGTGTTTGCAGGAAACTAAGTGGAAGGGAACAAAGCCGAGGAAAATTGGTGAAGGATACAAGTTTTTCTATTGTGGAAGTGACGGTAAAAGAAATGGCGTGGGAATAGTGTTAGATAATAAATTGAAAGAAAGCGTGATGGAAGTAAAAAGGATTAATGATAGATTGATAGTTGTGAAAGTTATGATGGATAGTGTGATGCTGAATGTAGTTAGTGTGTATGCCCCGCAGGTAGGATGTGATGAAAGGGTAAAAGAGAAGTTTTGGGAAGATTTTGATGCTATTATAATGACCATCCCCATGCATGAGGAATTGATAGTTGGAGGTGATTTTAATGGGCATGTAGGTAGAATGAAAAATTGTTATGAAAGAGTACATGGCGGATGGGGTTTTGGAAGTTCCAATAACGAGGGAGAGACGTTGCTGCAATCCGCTACTGCATTTGACCTGGCAGTAGCCAACATTTGGTTTCAGAAAAGAGATGAACACCTTGTCACATACAAAAGTGGTAACCACAAGACCCAAATAGATTATTTTCTTGTTAGGCGCAATAAGATAAATCAAGTCAAAGACTGCAAAGTGCTGCCAGGAGAAGACTTGGTCTCACAACACAGACTCCTGGTTATGGTATTGGCGATAAAAACACAATTTAAGAAAAGCAAAGAGCGTCCTCCCCCAAAAATAAAATGGCATATGCTAGAGAAGAATGATTGCGCGAAAGAATTTAGAAAGCGAGTGGTTGAAAAAATGATACAAATGGCAGACATGAAAGATCGAAGTGTGAATGAAAGCTGGAATGAGATAGCTGGATGTATAAGGCAAGCAGCGAAGGATATTTTAGGAGAGACAAAAGGAAGTGGCACAATAGAGAGGGATACATGGTGGTGGTCGACAGAAATACAGAAAGTGTTGAAAGAAAAAAAGAAGATATTCAAGGAATGCCAGAATGTGGGATTGGAAAGCGTTAGTTTAAAAGCTGAAAAAAAGAGTGAGTATGATGCTTTAAAGAAAAAAGCTAAGAAAGCCGTGGCAATAACAAGAGCAAAAGCTCTGGACCAATTGTACGAGTCCAGCTGGCCAAAAAAACCTATACCGGCTTGCTAGAGCCAGAGAGAGGAAGGCGAAGGATGTTAGTCAGATAAGATGTGTAAGGGATGAAGCTGGAATGCTACTATCGGAGGATGAAAAGATTAAGGATAGATGGAAGGGCTATTTTGAAAGACTGATGAATGAGGAAAATATCTGGAGTGGTGTTTTAAAGAATAAACAAGTGAATGAGGGGTTAGTGAGAATGATCAGTGTGGATGAAGTGAGAATAGCAGTGAATGAAATGAAGAATGGTAAGGCAATTGGTCCAGACGGAATTCCAATTGAAGTGTGGCAGTTATTAAGAGTAGATGGATGAACGTGGTTACCTTTATTCTTCAATAAGTTGTTGCTGGAAGAAGCCATACCTGATGAATGGTACAACAGTTCGTTGGTGCCCATCTTTAAGAACAAAGGTGATGTGCTGGAGTGCAACAACTATAGAGGAATAAAGCTTATCTCACATAGTATGAAAGCCTGGGAAAAAGTTATTGAAAGGCGGTTGAGAGAAGAGAATGAAATCTCACAGAACCAGTTCGGTTTTATGCCTGGTCGGGGTACAACGGATGCCATCCGCCAGCTGTGCGAGAAATATCTAGAGCTGTGCATAAAAACCTGCATATGGTATTTGTTGACCTCGAAAAGGCATATGACCGGGTGCCTCGTGAGGCTTTGTGGTGGGCCCTTAAGGAGAAAGGTGTGCCTGGGAAGTATGTGCAGTTGATCCGAGCGATGTACAGTCGAAGTAGTACTCAAGTCCGGTCTACAGTGGGCACCACTGACAGCTTCAGTGTAGCAGTCGGTTTACACCAGGGCTCGGCCCTCAGCCCTTATCTCTTCCTGATGATAATGGACGCTCTGACGTCGGACATCCAGGAAGAGCCCTGGTGCATGCTGTTTGCTGATGACATTGTGCTGGTTGCAGAAAGCGGCCTAGAGGTCCAGAGCAAATTGGAGACGTGGTGGCAAAGACTGGAGAGTGTTGGCCTGAAATTGAGCAGAACCAAAACAGAGTACCTGTTCTGCGATTTCGGCGGTCTCTCCAGTCCGATACCTATAGCTCTCACCGGAACGCCTATACCGATTTGCTCCAACTTTCGGTATCTCGGGTCGCTTGTCCAGGGAAATGGCGATATAGACCGAGACGTAACGCACCGGATCAACTCAGGATGGATGAAATGGCGACAGGTCACTGGAACAATTTGTGACCCTCGGATGCCCCTCAAATTAAAAGGGAAAATATATAAGTCCGTGATAAGACCTGTCGTAATGTATGAATCAGAATGTTGGGCTGCGAAAAAGACGGATGAAAATAGATTGCATATAGCGGAGATGAGAATGTTGAGATGGATGTGTGGAGTAACGAGAGTGGATAAAGTGAGAAATGAGTACATTAGTGGCACTTTAAAAGTGGCGCCAGTGACGGAAAAGTTGAAAGGGAATCGCTTGTCTTGGTATGGTCATGTAAAGAGGAGGGATGACACGCATATAACTAGAAGAGTTATGAACATAAAAGTGGGTGGATGGAGAGGGAGAGGAAGGCCAAAGAAAAGATGGATGGATTGTGTGAGGAGCGATATGAAAGAAAAGGGAGTTAGTGATAGAGTGACGACTGATAGAACAGAATGGAAGAATAAAACGTGTTGCGCCGACCCCAAGTAACATGGGATGAGGGCAGGAAGATGATGATGTTATTTTAACACTTTAGACTTCTTACAAGTTTTCCTGTTATCTTCATTGTTAGGGTTCCGTACCCGATGGGTAACCAAAGGAACCATTTTACTAAGCCTCCGCTGTGCGTCCGTCCGTCCGTCTGTTTGTCAACGGGCTGTATCTCAAGAACCGTAATAGGTAGACAGCTGAAATTTTCACAGATTGTGTATTTCTAATGCCGCTATAACAGCAAATAATAAAAATTATGGTTTATGGTACGGAACCCTTAGTGTACGAGTCTTAGTTGCACTTGGCCGGTTTTTTTTAACATTTTGGGCTTAGTAGTTTTGGAGATAGAAAAATGTTAATTTTTCGTCTATTTCTTGAATAAATTTAATCCTATTTACTTTAAAATTATGAAAAATGTATAAATTAAACCTTCACAATAAGCCCTTTTATTTGATATGCCACATAGTACGGTTTGATTTATATATATTTTTAATCTAGTTTGTCCCCCAAGTGACCCCCATACTCAAAATTTATTAATTTACGTAACACTTCCATGTTTGGGAAACAAAATACCATATGTAAACCAATTTTTAACAGAATCGTTCCAGTAGATCCGGTGTAAATTGGCTGTGACAGACGGACAGACAGAGAGTCAGACAGCTATCTGTCTGACTCTCTGTCTGATGAATTTGTCTGTTTTTGTTTGGGATTCCATTTCTTACGCTTATTCGTAACCTTAAAAATTAAAAGGAAAAAAAAACTGCTTTTATTTTAATGCTCTAAAAACGAGAAAATAAAATGTTCCTTTAAAAATTTATCATAAAAGCTTGTCGCGAGGTTTGATTAATCAAATACTTATAGGTACTTACGCAAACCTCGCGACAAGCTTTTAAGATCAATTTTAAAGAAAAAGAATATTTTCTTCTTTTTAGAGCATTTAAATAAAAGCTTTTTTTTTTTAAGTTTTTTTCCTTTTTATTTATTTTTTACTTTTTAGTTATTTCGAGTTACTCTCAACAAGCCCTTTCATTTGATACCCATATTGTAGAAATGCATTAAAAATAACTATTCCGACATCTTGGATGGTTCGCCATATTGAATTTAGAATGACGTTACACAGCTTATCGTGTATTATCATCCAAACTAAACGTGTGAACGAAATTACAGCTCAATCGCTTGAAGATATCTGCTTCAAAATTGAGTAGCAAGATACCACCCGAACAAACACACATACATACATACATTGCTAGTTAAATTAAAGCTTTTAAAAAGGCCTACGGAATTATCAGTCTTCTGGGTTTTTATTATTGTTTTCCTGCTCCTCCGCTGTATTTTTCTTTGCGGGATACAAGACCGTTGTATCGTTTCTCCGGAACTCGTCGAGCTTCATTAGCTCTGCGCTGTTAACCTTGATTCTGGCTTTCAGGAATTGCGGTGGTTGGGAACGTATGGCTGGTTTGTCCTAATTAAGAAAACCGGCCAAGTGCGAGTCGGACTCGCACACGAAGGATTCCGTACCATGAATCTTGGTTTTTATTATTTGCTGTTATAGCGGCAATAGAACAGACACAATCTGTGAAAATTTCAACTGTCTACCTATTAGGGTTCTTGAGATACAGCCCACTGACAGACAGACAGACGGACGGACGGACAGCGGAGGCTTAGTAATAGGGTTCCTTTGGATACCCTTTGGGTACGGAACCCTAAAAGATAGATACACAAGTTTAGCTCTTCATACTAGACACCTAAGTTTAGCTTGAACTGTTTTGTATTTTTTTAGACGTAAGTACATACCTGCCATGCTAGCTATTTTGTATAATAATTTGTGGATAAAGTCGTTAGCAGTGTAAATGCTACTCTTATTGACTAAATGTTGAGATTATTGTATTAAATCATCATTTGCCTAGCCTTTTCCCAACTATATTGGGGTTGGCTTCCAGTCAAACCAGATTCAGCTTAATACCAGTGTTTTACGTGGAGCGGCTGCCCACCCGACCTCCACAACCCATTAAGTGGGTAACACGGTACTTCTTGGCAAGACTGGAGTCAGATTTACTGGCTTCTGACAACCCGTAACGACTGCCAAAGATCTACAATTGACAGTCGGGACCAACGGCTTAACGTGCTTTCCGAGGCACGGAGGAAACTCGTTATGTTAAGATGGTCACCCATCCACAGACCAACCTTGGCAAGCGTTGCTTAACCTTAAATATCGACCCGTGCGGCTGTTATTATTTAGCCACGAGCTCCTCAGATTATTGTATTAAATACTACTGTTTATTGTTACTAATAAAATAATTTAAAAAAAATGCTATAGCTCACTTTCTTGGATGGCTTTAACGTCGTAACGTAAACTACAACCTATTGTTTATTTACTTACTCGTAAGTCTCTATTAAAGTGAACTGTAATTTGTTTTTTGAATAATAAATGTCTTTAAACTGAATCCACCTTTGCACCTTTGTTTTATAATATATTAATTTTTAATTAATAGTATAGTTTTAATAGTGATGTACTGATGGATTGGTGAATGGGTTCGCATAATGATTCGAATCTTATCTATACTAATATATAAAGCTGAAGAGTTTGTTTGTTTACTTGAACGCGCTAATCTCAGAAACTACTGGTCCGATTTGAAAAATTCTTTCAGTATTAGATAGCCCATTTATTGAGGAAGGCCAATTCCGCCCAGCTCCATCTTTCCGCGGTGAAACCGTGCCGATAACCGACCATCTTGAGCTTCTTGGAGTTACATTAACATCTACTCTCAATTTTGGCCCTTACATAGAGGCAAAAGCTCAAGTGGCTGCAAAGAAGTTGGGGATTCTGGCTAAGGTGAGACGGTACTTCACGCCGGAACAGCTGCTCAAACTCTATCAAGCGCAAGTTCGATCGTGTATGGAATACTGCTCTCATCTTTGGGATGGGTCTGCCAGATACCAGCTTGATGCCCTTGAGTCAATTGAGAAACGAGCCAAGAGGATCATCGGCAATGAGAGGCTCGTCGCGTCGAAGCTCCAAAGTCTTGAACATCGACGACGAGTTGCTAGCCTGTCGGTCTTTTACCGGTTGCATTTTGGGGAATGTGCGACGGAATTGCATAATTTAATTCCGCCAAGCCCGTTCCATCATCGGACCACAAGACGAACGGCGATGCGCCACCGGTATATGGTGGACATCCCACCCATACGCACAAACGTTTTGGGAACACATTCATAGTGCGTACAGCTAAGGAGTGGAATTCCCTGCCGGAGTCTGTGTTTCCTGATAGCTACAACCTGGGAGTCTTTAAATCAAGAGTGAATAGGTTATTTCTAGGCAAGCGTGCTCCATCTTCGACCACATCCTCGCTTACCATCAGGTGAGATAGTGGTCAAACGCGTGCCTATCAATAGTAAAAAAAAAAAAAAAAAAAAAAAAGAAAAAAAAAAAAAAAGGAAGGCTATAGGTTATATATCATCACGCTAAGGCCAATAGGATTCTCCGCCAAACAACCCGGAAGCAACTGCGGCCGAACCTGCTGTAGCAGCAGACTCAGCCGACCCTGCCGCCACCGTGGGTGCCGTCCCTTCGTCGGGGGGGGAGCCGGACGACGTAATGTTGTCCCCGGCTTCAGACCCGGGAGGGGACGGGTTCGACGAGGGCGACCTGTTTGCCGGGCTGCGACTTGAGGGCGACGAGGAGGGTCTTGCCGGTGATGGCGTCCCTTTTGTCGGCCTGTAAAGTCGTGCAGGCTAACCTCCACCACAGCCAGACCGCGACGGCTCAACTCCGCAAGTGGCTGGAGGTTCAACACACGGCCATTGCCCTGATCCAAGAGCCGTGGATTAGGGGTGGCCACATACGAGGACTCTCCAATCTTGGTGGTAAGCTCCTTGTTACTGCGGACCATGATCACCCTAGATCGTGCATCTATGTCACAGGTAACCTTAAAACACAGCTATTAAACGACTTCTGTTGCAGAGATGTCTCTGCTGCTAGGCTGAACATACAGCGGGGAGCCACTAAGTTGGCTATCGTCTTCGCCTCGGTATATATGCCTGAGGCGGAGGAACCGCCCCCACACGACCTGGTCCGCCTCATCACGCACTGTGAAAACAGCAGGGATGAGATTGTCATTGGGACCGACGCAAACGCACACCATCCACTGTGGGGGATGGAGACGCAAAACGCAAGGGGTAAGACATTAGTTGATTATCTGTTCACTACTAACCTATCCCTACTAAACACGGGTTCGGAACCAACCTTCGTGACCAGACGCAGTCGTACTATCATAGACCTGACTCTGGCTACGGAGGGAGCAGCGGAACTAATCACTGGGTGGCAAGTCTCGAATGAGGCTTCCTGCTCAGACCACAGGTGGATCCGCTTCGACATCCAGGTCTGTATACCACCCAAACAACCTACGCGTAATCCTCGCAACACGGATATATCGGTGTACACACGCAACCTTACCTCAAGGCTTGTACCATCATGCGATTCGGAGTTGCTTGCGGACACGGCACAGATCGATGCGCAAGTAACACTACTCACCGAATCGCTGATAAACAGCTACCGAATCGCCTGCCCAGAAACGATTCCGCGCGACACACCGGGTAAACAACCTTGGTGGGGTGCAGACCTGGAGCGCAAACGCGGTAAGGTAAGAAAGGCTCTTAACAGAGCCATGAACACATGTAGTGATGAGGACTGGGACGCTTATTACGCGGCCAAATCGAGCTACAAGAGATGCATCAGATTCAGAAGAACTACAGGGTGGCGTAAATTCTGTGGTAACATTGAATCATGCCAACAAGCAAACAGGGTAAGGAAAATACTGGCGCAACAGAACAAACCTGAGATCGCCACACTCCGGAAACCCGATAACACGTTGACCACGACACCTGAAGAAGCGCAACGTCTCCTAGTAGAAACTCACTTCCCAGGCAGCGTATTCGCGCAGGTAAATGAATGGCTTAACGTTATCCAAACACCATCAGATGATGACTGGCTTTATGCAGAAAAGATGATTACGCTGGAAAAACTTCAGTGGGCCATCAAAAGCTTCCAACCTTTCAAGGCACCAGGTCCCGACGGCGTGTTTCCTGCCTTACTACAGTGGGGAGGTACCGCTGTTGCAACAAAACTGGTGCTCTTAATGCGAGCGTGCCTGGCCTTTAGATACGTTCCTAAAGGATGGAGGGAAGTGAAAGTCATATTCATTCCGAAGCCAGGTAAAAGTGACTACACAAACGCTAAATCCTATCGACCTATTAGTCTGACCTCGTTTTTACTAAAGACAATGGAAAGACTGTGTGAAAGGGAACTACGTGATGGCGTTTTAAAAACAATACCACTGCATGGTAACCAACACGCATACAGCTCGGGTAAGTCGACAGAGTCCGCTCTTCATCTGGTGGTGAACCAGATTGAGGAAGCGATTCACCAGAAAGGGTCCTGCCTGGGCACATTCATAGACATCGAAGGAGCCTTCGACAAGACAAACTTTTCCAGCATTAGTGCCGCTCTCTCCAAACACGGCGTGGAACAGGTACTAAATGACTGGATAACTAATATGTTAAGCAAACGAGTGGTTCGCCTTGAGGAAGAGCAGCAGTTGGCTCTGATAGCCAGAGGCTGCCCGCAGGGGGGTGTACTCTCCCCTCTTCTGTGGAATCTGGTAATTGATGACCTGATCACCAAACTCAACGCACATCGTTACTACACAATAGGTTATGCTGACGACCTCGCAATCCTAGTGTCAGGGAAAGTGACTGGAACGATCTGCAACCTTACTCAACAAGCACTACGCATCGTGGAAAGATGGTGCGACGAATATGATCTGTCGGTAAACCCCACGAAAACTGAATTAGTCATGTTCACTCAAAAGCGAGCACTAGGCCACTACCGGCTACCTATGCTCTTCAATACAGAGCTCCAGCTGTCTAACGAGGTAAAGTATCTAGGCGTCATCCTAGACAGTAAGTTAAGCTGGAGTAATCACCTAGACTACAAACTAAACAGGGCCTGCATTACCTTCTGGCAATGCAGGAAAATGATAGGGAAGAAGTGGGGCCTATCTCCCAAAATAATACTATGGCTGTACAGCGCAGTAATTCGGCCCATGGTAACCTACGGGGCCGTGGTGTGGTGGCCACGCTCAAAGCTAGCTACAGCCGTAAACAAGTTACAACACATGCAAAGGCTGGCCTGCATGGCAACGACGGGCTGCATGAGGACTACTCCAACTGCGGCGCTGGAAGCCATGCTGGGGCTCCCTCCGCTACACTTGTTTATACAACAGGAAGCGACGATGGCAGCAGTACGCCTTAAAACATTAGGTCTCTGGAGTAAGAGAGACACACGACACACCGCTCTGCTCGAGGAGCTCAACAATGAACTCCCCATAACAAAGGCAATCAATGACCGGGTGCCCAAGCAATTTATCTTCGATAAAAAATACAAAATCCAATTGCATGAGGATCATCGGTGCGAGGGGCTCTGCCCCGCCGAGCTGCGGATCTTCACAGATGGATCAAAAACAGGTACAGGTACTGGTGCGGGAATCTTCTCAGAGGATCTCAATATCCACATAGCCACACCATTGGGGGTCCACAACACAGTGTTCCAGGCTGAATGCATGGGCATTTCTCTGGCGGCATCAGCCATCCTAACCAGGGAAGTTAAGGACCACTCAATACGCATACTCTCGGACAGCATGGCTGTCCTGCAAGCTCTGAACAGCCACACAGTGAGCTCTGGGTTGATTCTCGAGTGTCACCAACGTCTAAACCAGGTTGGTAGACACAACAAAGTAACCATTCAATGGATCAAGGGACACAGTGAATCTCGAGGCAACGACGCTGCGGATGAACTCGCCCGAAGGGGGTCTAGTTTGTCAGCAATGGGACCTGAGCCCATCGTGCCGCTGCCTTTCGGGTACTTACGCAATCTGGTAAGGAAACGCACCGGAGATAAACATCACAAGCTATGGGCTGACCATAGTGAGTGTAGGCAGGCCAAGGAGGCACTTCCCTCTATAAATGGCCGGTTCACAAAACAAGCCCTAAGACTGACTAAACAACAGTTGCGTTCAGTCACAGCCGTAACAACTGGCCATGGGTCTTTTAATAAACACCTCTATGCTATAGGAGTCACTGACAGCCCGCTATGCAGAGCCTGCATGGAGGAGAATGAGACAGCAGCACACCTGCTTCTAAGCTGCCCGGTGGTTGCGGATTACAGGGCAAAGTACTTCGGAAACCCAGGTACCCTCTGCGAGATAGTTAGTAACACCAAGGCGTTGCTGGCCTTCCTTGGGGAGCTGGGGTGGATCGAATGACGCATTTGTCCCACCTACACGCAAAATACGCGCTTAGTCGTGGAGTTGCGGAAACCAGCCCGATTTACATACATACATACATACATAAGGCCAATAGGAGCGGCGCAGTAATGAAAATTGTGACGCAGACGAAGTTGCGTGGGTCAACTAGTTATTCAATAAAATTTAATGACCTCGGTAACTCATGTCAATGTCACAGTCAGGGAGCATATGATAAATGAAATTCCGCATTTAAATATTGTAATTTGTGTATTACATTTTCACATAAATTATAATATTTTAAATTGGGTTCATACCGTTAAACAAGGTGCGAATGTGCGATTAAATAGTCTGTGAAAATGTTGCAATACCTACTGTCAGCAAGATCTAATATTAGAAAGGTTTAGATAGTTGAATAAATGTAAATAATATTGATGTGTCTTTTTAATTATTTTTATTTAAAAACCTCAATTTTAAAAATAAAATGCAACTAGGAACAGGTCAGCTATTTCATATATATTAAGCTGAAGAGTTTCTTTGTTTGTTTTCTTGAACGCACTAATCTCAGGAACTACTGGTCCGATTTGAAAAATTATTTCAGTGTTAGATAGCTCATTTATCGAGGAAGGCTATAGGCTTATTCATCACGCTAATACCAATAGGAGCAGAGCAGACGAAATTGCGCGGGTAACTAGTAGGTAATATAAAGGAGACTGTTTAAATATGTATGGGATGTGGTCTATGAACCAATAGCAATACTGTAATGGTATTTCTTGGACATGCCTCAACTATATTCTTGTGCAAAGGGAGATCAAAATCTAACCCCCGAAGTTTTGAACAAAATAATACTTTAGAATTCACATTTTTTGCTACATTTACCAGGATTCTATCATCAGATCCTCAGACTTAGTCACAATGAGAACATTTGGTAAGAAATTTTCTAAATTGGTTAAGCCGTCTTCGAGTAATCGGTGAACAGAAATATATAAAAAAAAAAAATAGATTTTGACGAACTGGGAAACTCCCACATTTAAAAAAAAAAAACGGTTAAAACTTAAAAAAAAAAACCTAATTCTGGTACTGTTGAGTTGGCATGTAACATGTCAAGCAGAGAAACACATGAACTATTTTAAAGTCAGAAATACCCGTTTTTTTTTTTTTTTTTAATAAAATTGTAGCATTAAAATGTATTCTAAAATATTACATTTCTCAAAACTGCCAGGATAGCTGCCCCTTTGCACAAGGGTATACCTGATTGTCTGATAAAAAGACGATTCCGTGGTTCGGAAGGCACATATAAGCCGTTGGTCCCGGACGCCAAATGGCGGTCGTCAAAAAACCATGTCAGAGGCCCATGAGGCGGTCTAGAAATTCTGACACTAGGGTGTACTTATGGGGTCGTTAGACCTTACTGCCTACACGATAAGGGTATTGATAAGATATCCCCACAGAAATACCACAACAGTATCGCGATTGGTTCACAGATCACTTTTGGTCAGTCTCCTTTGGAAGTCTGAATGGCAACGGCAAAAGGATTTGGTTGAGGCTTGGCACACGGATAGTCATGGTCTGTAAAAGCCGCTTACAAAAAGTCAAACATCACATAAAACGAACCAATACAAATAAAAAAACGATATTTTTTCACTTCAAAGTAACTGAATTCTTTCAGTTTTTATGCATAAACGGCCAGAGCGTATAGGAATTGGCAGAAAAAAAAAAATAACTCAATCCATTTTTAATCTTTATGTTGAAGAAATAAGGTTTAAAATTGGTTGCTGTGTGTAGATCTATTTCAAGTTTTAAAACCATTGAGGTGTGAAAAATGTGGTAGGGCAGTTTATTACGCAACATGTACTTTTTAGGGTTCCGTACCCAAAGGGTAACCAACGGAACCCTATTACTAAGCATCCGCTGTTCGTCCGTCTGTCCATCCGTCTGCCTGTCAGCGGGCTGTATCTCAAGAACCGTAATAGATAGACAGTTGAAATTTTCACAGACTATATAGGTAAATCTGCCAATCTTTTTACACGTGCAGTCTATGGGTCAAATACAGGCAAAAGGCAATCAACGCCATACGCGTGCAGTATAACAACGCTTTCAGGATGTTGATATGCGGCTGCCGCGGTACTGTAGCGCATCGGGTATGTTTGCTGATGCGTGCGTCGATGGTTTCCATGCCATCCTCCGAAAGAGAGCAGCATCCCTGCTAAATCGTGTCCGCGGGAGTAGCAACAGCATTCTGAGCGTTGTGGCTAGCCGAGCTGACTGCCCAATACCGCGGCATTGCGTGCACAGTAGTTACATAATATATGAAGTCTAGGTTGTAATTTATTTATTTATTTATTTATTCAAAAGTAAGTACATACATTTATTGATACCTTTAAGTTGATGCCAACATAAACTCATTAAGAGTTTTACCGTGCACCAAAATCATCGACTACATATTTCGACTAAAATATAACAACCTATGTAGGTAGTTAGAAAAAAAAACATTAGCAGAAAAAATATAAAATTACATCGGGTATATGATAAAAATATTATCCAAAACACCAACAAGCGTCATCAGTTACCAATCTGGTCGTCCATCGTTAGTACAAATAGTGTTGGTATGTTTTTAAATTGATACAGGTTGTTCCTAAAAATTATCACTTATGTTTTCAATTATAGTTAACTTTAAAATTTATTTGCGTTATAATAATATTGTGAGGCATTATTTTATGCTTTGTTATCGTTATTAACTCTTTATCCATAATTAATTAAATAATGTATTTTAGTGTATATATATACATTTAGTATTTATATTAATTTGGATTTCATTATTTGTCATGTGCCAAAAGTCTGGATTTTAATTTAATGATTAATTGTATTTATTTTATTGATTTGGTTATTTTTTTTTTACTATAGATAGGCACGCGTTTGACCACTATCTCACCTGATGGTAAGTGATGATGTGGTCGAAGATGGAGCAAAATTTTACTTGTATTATAATGTTTTATTTCAGTATTACGGTTATCATGAAATTCAACGTTATTTCATTGTAATTATGTATGTTTTTTGTGTGCTAAATGTGTGGTAATTTGTCCTTTGTTGGTCAAAATAAACATTAATTTAATTTATATCTTGCCGCTGTAACAACAAATAATAATAATTAAGATTTATGGTACGGAACCCTTGTGTGCGAGTCCGACTTGCACTTGTCCGGTTTTTACTTCGTTTGTCTGTAAAGTGAAGTTATTGGTGCGAATGATTTAATATGTTTGTACTTTTAAACAATGAATCCACTAACACAATTTCAAAATGTAGGTAGTGGGTACCTATTTAATAAATAAACCCGGTATGACTTTTCAGCAGCTATGGTAGCATAATAATTATGTGTGCATGTCATAGCATATGTGCTAACCGACTTTGAACTGATAAAAATGGTTAAATCTCGATTATCCTGTAAAATTTTGCCAACATTGCTTACATGTTTACCTAATTACAACTTTAATTTGGCAGTTTACTCGTTTCATTAAATTTAAAATAAACATTAGTTCAAATACGTTAATATCAAATTCAATAAACAGAGAAATAAGAACTAAATGAATTATCAAAGCAAAAGAAAAACTTAAATGAATTATCAAAAAGTTATTTGGCAGCGGTGGGATTCGAACCCACGCCTCCGAAGAGACTGGTGCCTTAAACCAGCGCCTTAGACCGCTCGGCCACGCTACCACTTGCTATATACGCCGAAATTATCATGCTATCTCTACGTCGTGATTGGAATGCGACGTCACAAATGGGGCAGATTTTCTTATCTGTCCTATTTATTATAACAACAAGCTTGATAAATATGTATGTTTCTCATATCATTTTGTACGAATTGTTGATACCTAATTATGAACTATAGTGACCAAATTTTGTATAAGTACTTTCTCCATTTTGAGTAATTTTAGATGTTATACTACGATACCCTAGATTTTTTGAATCTGGCTAATTCAAAATACTACTTTCTATATTTAGTCGTTTAACAGGGGGTCTAAAAAAGCCACTCTAGCAGAATCAGAAAGCTCGTCACTGTCAAATTTTTCTAATCAACCTTGAACCTAATGCGTCAGTGATAAAGATGAAAATAAAATTTTACAGATTGTTGTGTGGTTAATATTATGATTCTAATATGATTTTGCTAAAGTGGCCTTTTTAGAACCGCAACTCTTATACAGAACTACAAAAAATAAGTTACTTATATAACTTCTTTTTTTTATTAATTTATTTAAGTCGTTACGACTATAGTTATTTTAAAAGAGACAGAAAAAGTAGGCCTAGGTGTCTATGCACCGTTGAAATGTAACCGAACTTATAAAAAAATCTCTGCTATTCCAAACTAGATTACACTGTTTAATCTGTGCCCGGCTGAAACATTTTTTTCTCGCCGTTCGAGGCACCAATTACCGTTTATGATTGCAAATGGCTGCCGTATCGACAGACAGTAATATATCGACCACCTGGCACGCGTTGTGCATTGGTTTGAGCACAGGGCCGGACTGGGTGCAATGAGAAATACAGGGCCAGATTAGGTTCATTTGAAAGTTCCCAGTTCATGATGTTGTTGTAGTATGCCATCATGTAGGTATTTTTGATAAAATAAATAAAATAATCTTAACTTTGGATAAGCAACATGCATACGGCTTAGTAAACAAAATGGTAATTTACAATCTGTTTAGAGTCTAAGCTGTTGTTCGGTATGCATTCTTCAAACCACATCACCTAACAAAGGAGAATCTTACGTCCCCGCTATGGTCTTCAGGATGGAATTGGAGATGACCCGCACTCTGCAGAGCAAAAAAGCTGATTTTTGTCTTTCGATGGCGTGGATGCCATAGATGTGTGCTTGTGCAAACATGCCTGATGCACTGCAGAAATGGGGCAACCCCATCAACATCCTGAACCCATTATTATACTGGTCACGTAGAGCGCTGAAAACCCGCTGAGTATAGTTCGTCTACAGGCTGCACGTGGAAAACACCTGGCAATAAGCTTCAAAAAGCGTTATTTTAAATAGGAAGATTTATGTAATTCGTTAATGTAATAAAGGGGACAATTACAGATACTATAGGTACAAGTGCATATTCAGGTACATAACATAAAGTAAAAACTTTAAGTTGAAGAAAATTTTACTAGAGTCTGTCAAGCGAGTCGTGTCCCAAGAAAAAGGCGGTAAATTTAAAAATCGTACAGGTGTAAACACTGATATAGTACGCAAAAACTTGTTTGATACTTGAATTATTTTTGATGATAAAATTTTTTATTGGGAATTAAAAAAAGTGCATTTCATTGTAGATATTTTTTAGTCACAATCAGAACAAAAATCAGAATCTATTTTACTTGTTTTCTAGCAGTGATTATTGTCAGATAGGTACTCTGTTTCAGATTTATAAAAGAAGAAATGTAGATTTTTTTTACTGTCTTCTATGGCCATGATTTGCTTAATTAAATTATCAATTGTGCTTTTTATTACTTCATCTTTCAAGGCGGCTGACAAAAGTTGTATATTATTAAAAATGTAGAAAAACAATTAGTTTCAGTGCAAACAGCAATCTCTTAAGTGGCTATCAATATTATATGCCCCAGTAAGATTCACACGACTGAATCTAATCCAAAATCGTGATCACATTACAGTAAAATAAATAAAAATCTCGTTAGTTGAGCTAAAAGTATCAAAATGTTGTAGCCAAACTATCTGATGTTGAAACGAACCTGTGACAATACGTTTGACAGATAGTATTGCATTTATATATTATTGACTAGTTGTCCCGCGCAACTTTGTCTGCGTCACAATTTTCCTTACTGCTCTGCTCCTATTAGTCTTAGCATGATGATATATAGCCTATAGCCTTCCTCGATAAATGGGCTGTCTAACATTGAAAAAAAAAATCAATTCGGACCAGCAGTTCCTGAGATTAGCGCGTTCAAGTAAACAAACAAACAAACTCTTCAGCTTTATATATTAAGTATATAGAATATAGATATAGATAGATTATTGCCATTATAAGAAATCAGCTAAATGGTCATGGACACGACTCGCTTGACAGACTCTAGGAGATAAATCAATCATTGTATCTAAAAACATTTAGGTGTAAATTAATTTTCTTCGGTAATCAAGGATTAATGTCTTACCGGGTAAGTAAAAAGCTAGTTTATCGGATCCTACCAAACACCACCTTTGGGATGGCTCAGCTAAGTATCAGCTTGCCGCGCTTGACTCGGTGGAACGCAGAGCTAAGAGGCTCGACGTAAAACTGGTGGATGCCAAGCTATATAGCTTGGCTCATCGCCGTAAGGTTGCCTGCTTGTCGGTCTTCTACAGATTGTACTTCGGTGAGTGTGCCCAAGAACTCCACGACCTCATCCCACCGGCCCCCTTCTACCATCGGACATCCAGACGCACTGCATCTTACTATCCCTACCTTGTGGCTATTCCACCAATTCGCACTAAGCGTTTTCAAACGTCTTTTATAATGCGCACAGCAAAGGAGTGGAACTCTCTGCCTGCGTCTGTGTTTCCAAAAGCTTACAATCCCTAATCTCTTCAAAGTTAGAGTGAACAGGCTCCTTCTGGGTAGGCTCGCTCCATCGTAGACTTTGCCTCTGTCATCTCTAACATAGACTAGAGTCAAGACCAAACCCATTACAAAAAAAAAGCAGTAAAAAAAGTCCAGCAAAAACTGGTGACTAAATCTTTTTGTTACAATTGCACCCCAATCCTTGCACCCTAGCTCCGTCCCCGTAAATAACCACTCGGCAGGTAGGAACGTGGGCCCATTGTGCAATAATGGACCGATTTCGCCACCACATTGAAATGCCGGCCATTCTAAATGAGAAAATCACGGTTTAACGGCTTTTCCAGATGACGTCATTTAAATACTCCTGACTGTTTTGTGCGTACAGGCGTTCTTTTAATATTGTTCGATGTTTATTCGTTCTAGTTTATTGGCTTGCAGGCAACATCATCATCATCATCATTTCAGCTGAAAGTCGTCCACTACTGGAAATAGGCCTCCCCTAAGGTGGGAGGGTTTACCATAATCGCCACGCTTGACAGGCGGGTTGGCAATCGCAGTGTATGGTGTTGAGTTCTGCAGAGAACGCTGCTGTCCATTCTCTGGCGAGTCCCTTAGTCTCCTCTTACGACACCCACGGGAAGTGATGGGATGGTACTATTCTTTTACGGAACTCTACGGCACCAGCCGACACCATGCGGTAAACAATAAATATTTAATTACCTGTTTGTTTACATGATGCATGTTTAGAAAATATTTAGGCTTTGGGTTTTTTGTGACTTAACGTGTCACCTACTTTACAAAAGCACATGCTTATAGAGGTATGCGGAACAGGGTATACAGTCCTGCAAACCTACGTTGAAAAGGGAAGATCCTCCTTCCAGATGGTTGTTGTGTCCGGTGGGCAACTGCCCGGTAGTTGATAATCGGCATGGATAATCGGTCTGGTGTATATTTATTTATTTATTCTTTGTTGTTTTGTGTTTTGTGTAAACGCACGGAAATCTCTGATACCGCGTTGCAGAATTTCGTTAGTAGTTCGCTGCTAGCGGAATAGATGGCGTTGCGGTTTTTTGTGTTGTTGTACAAGTTTTGCTTCGTTGGTTTTCCTGAGGTGGCGTTGATGTAGCGGCATCAACGCCGCCTCGAAATCCAAGTTGTAAACTGTTATGTGATATAAGCATTTAGCGAAATGCTTACTTATATCACATAACAGTTTATAACTTGAATTTCACCACAGAAAATTTACAAATTACTAGTTTTCAAGCTGGGAGTACGTTCCCTAGAGACAATTTCCGATGAAGCCACTGGTAGAGACTAGTGTTGTACATTTAAAGAACCCAAAACACCAAAGTAAACCTCAAAAGGACACTTAAAACAAAAGGACCATACGCGTACAATGGTCGGCCTTATCACATTCCGCGATCTCTTTATTGACAACCATAGTACGAGTATCATTTTCACAACCCTATCCTGCAACAAATCCCGAATCAACTACACATTTATGAAACCCAATGGCATGCAGAGTTACATCACTAACTATCCCGCGATCCCGGGGTGACATAATGCATTAGTGTTGGCTCGCCCCTCATCATCCGGGATTTGCAGTGATCCAATTAGAGGTGTATTGTAGGTACTAATCCGCTCCGTTGTTCTATAAAGTGACTTACAGGTTTGGTTTGAGTTTCACATTAAGTGTTTGTTGAACAAAATACGATTCGCGACCGTAACGCGTATTTGTCTAAAGAATTATAACCATTTTAATCGTCAATATAGCCCTCTAAGTTCATGAAGCCCTATTGAATGGTTATTTCATGAAAAAGTCATTCAATAGGGCTTCATGAACTTACACTCACACTGACCGGCAAATTGCAAAAAAACATAAAATATTTGAATTTCGCGGGCTACCCTGGCGCTTCCACCTTAAGATAATATATCAGTCTATGATCTATTTTAGTTTGTTGTTATTTTGTAGTAGCTTAGCATGTTTTTTATTTGTTGAACAGGCTAAGCTTTGTATTTTTAGGTGTTCTTAAGGTCAGTCGGGGGTGCGCGTGAATTATATTTTATCCCGGGCCCTCGGTAGGAACTGGAAGGAACTGGGGGTTTTAGTCGGCAGGAGTCCGACGTAATAATCTGTCTCCCTAGACGGAGTATATCCATGACGATTTGCCAAAAAAAAGGTTTTCTTAAAGCATTGTCTGCCAGACAAATAGACACAATAGAAAATGTATTGTTTGTCGGTCACCGGAGACCGACATGCCAGTGAATGTGTTAAGATTAAAAGGTTTCCAATCGAATCGTATTTTTAACATATTTCTTTAATATGGATCACCATCGACTCCAAAAGTTTAAGAAGATCGAAACAACTCATAGGTTTACAACAATTACCGGACTGATCTTGTAAGAGAATAGAATAGAATACTCTTTATTATGTACACCATATAAGTTACAGAAAAGATGGATAAAGAAAACATGACATAGGGTGACACAATGGGCGGCCTTATCGCTAAAAGCGATCTTTTCAAGACAACTTTTGGATGGATTTCAAAGATAACGGAAAGACAGTACAGAACCCTTAAAATTTATTTAATCAAATTTTCTAGTATTAACTTTAGGCCTTCGCGGAAGGGTTGCAAAAATGCTTGTAGGATGCTGTTAAAAGCACAGCATTTTAGCATCATTATTTTCAGCCAATATTACCCATACGTGGTCTCCATCGACCGTCTGTCCGCATGTAGACATGGCCGGCCCACTTCCACTTCAGCATGCTGATTCTACGCGCAATGTCGGTGACTTTACTTCTATTGCGAATGACTTTGTTTCGAATTCTATCCACCACAGAAACCCCGAGCATTGCTCTCTCTATTGCACGCTGAGCAACCTTGACTTTGTGGACCAGGCCTATGGTGAGCGTCCACGTTTCGGCTCCATACGGAGGCGAATTTTAGCAACAATATCAATAAAAATATACGGGTTTATGTTGAACCCCATATTTTGCACTATACTCATTGCAGTTCAAAAACTTGTCTTTTAACCATTTAGCTTTATTTTCTAACTATCATTAAATCAAAAATATGAAAAAGTATTAAAGAACTAACGAACCCAAATACTTTACAAAATATTTACTCTCTTTGGTCACAAACAAAACAATACTCGTTAAAGTTATTTTAGCTTGCAACTTTTGCAAAAAAACTTTTTTAAAACATCCTTGGACTTTAGTACCTTAGATTGAAGGTTCATTTTTCTATGTTTTGTACATTTTCAAGGGTGTATAAAGGCTGATACAGACTGCAGACACATTAGTGTGGTAGACGCAGCAGGTGCAAGGGATGGATCGTAAAGTAACGGTTTTTACGGAACTTGGTCTATTACCAATACTCAGTATAGTACCACTCTAGATTTTATGATGTTTACTGCTGTTAGTACCTCGTCTGGACTAGAAGTATGTGATGGAATAAATGGAAAAGTTCTGGGATTGATTTTGTTTTGAAATGGAAAATGTTGCTTGAAGTTCGTATTAATAGGTACTACACCAAACACTATACTGCAGTGTGAGTTTTGCACAGGTATTAAAAGTATTTTGCTCCGTGTGCCCATCAGTGACTGGCCCTGTCTGAATTTCAGCGTTGCGTTACTCTTTTATTAATATCGTAGCGGCTCTATCATGTCGCATCGCGTGGCGTGTCGTTATAGGGACCTTTTTGGTCTCGCAGATTATATATACATGTTGTTATTTTTTTTTTTTAATGTATGTTACTTTATAATGTAAATTAAGAAAATTATTAAATAATTTAATTAAAAGTTTAGACCCAAATTTTTTTTTTGCGTTCCTTCTTTCTTTTATGTGTTGGTTCAGAAAAGTGTTTTTGCTGACGTTCAAAAATATCTACCAAGACATTCTACTGAGTACAAATTAAAAATGTACATATTTGCATTATTTTTGGGACATGGCGAGATTTTAGAAAAAAAAAAAATCTTAGTGGTTCTTTAATCTGTTAAAGAAAAAAAAATTCGAAATTTTTTTTTAGAATACAGAAATGAATTTAACATCAAATGATCTAAAATGCTCTAATTTATGTATAACTAAGAAACTGTTTTCTCTTTACCAATATCTATATACCAAGACTAATTGACCCGCGCAACTTCGTCTGCTCCGCTCCTATTGGTCTTAGCGTGATGATATATAGAATATAGTCTTCCTGGATAAATGGGCTATCTAATACTGATATAATTTTTCAAATTGGACCACGAGTTCCTGAGATTAGCGCGTTCAAGCAAGCAAACAAACAGACTCTTCAGCTTTATATATTAGTATAGATATAGATAAATTATCAACCGTCTACTTACCATTATCATCATTCACTCACGGTTAACTACCTAAATTCATCATCTGCCTAGCCTTTTCCCAACTACATTGGGGCCGGCTTCCAGTCAAACCGGATTCAGCTGAGTACCAATATTTAACGTGGATCGGCTGCCTACCAAACCTACACAACCCATTAACTGGATAACACAGTACTTCATGGCAAGACTGGAGTCAGATTTACTGGCTTCTGACTATCCGTAACGACTGCCAAAGATCTACAAATGACAGCCGGGACCAACGGCTTAGCGTGCTTTCCGAGGCAAGGAGGAAACTCGGTAAGTTAAGATGGTCACCCATCCACAGATCGACCTCGGCAAGCGTTGCTTAACCTTGAAGATCGACCCGTGCGGCTGTTATAATTTAGCCACGAACTCCTCCAGCCTTAACTTACATCCTAGAAATAAATTATATCGTTAACTAAACGAGCAAAACAAAAGAAAAATACTCACAACCCTACTGTTATCCGCACAAGATTGATGCGAACATTTCCGTACTTTCCGCATGAAGCAAATCTATCCATTACTCCTGTTGAATTCCCTCCACGGTCCTGTCTGCCAGTTATAAAACATCTATCTCACCAGACTCTAACAAAGAAATTCCAACCTTAAGTCTTACCATTAAGGATGATGGTTTGGAGTTGTGAAGTGTCCCGGTAAATTGGTCGGTTGTCACCAAAATTATGAGACAGCTTGTCTGTAGTAAATGTGGATGAAGCTGTGTTGTTGTTCGTTGTTTGGTCTGTATGATTATGTTGATAGAGATCCTGAATATGTCATATTCAACATAGTTGATCAATAACGTGAACGACTACACACGACACGTACGTCACGACACGTACGTATTCAGGACTAGCTGACCCGCGCAACTTCGTCTGCGTCACGTTTTTATTTAATGCCCGTAACGTGATATTATACTGGCAGACTTTCTATTGGCTTTTGATCTCGACTTCATACTCGTATATCCCGTTTTTTTCCGTTCCCGTAAGAATTTCGGGAAATCGTCTCTTATCCTCTACACTCTCCATTCATACCCCAATTCATCATCATCATAACAGCCGAAAGACGTCCACTGCTGGACATAGGCCTCCCCCAAAGGGGGGGTTTGCCAAATCGCCACGTTTGGCGATCGCAGTATAGGCATAATGGTGTTGCGTTTTACGGAGAATGCTGCTGACCATTCTCTGTTAAGTCCCTTGGTCGTCTCTCACGACACCTACTAACCCACCTATTTTTTTACGGCACCATACGACACCGGCCGACACCATACGTTTACACGACGCCGACGGCCCCATTTCATATCTATGCAAAATTGTTAAAATAAATTTATTTCTGAAATAAATTGATTATTATTATTTAAATATCGATCATCGGCGTAGCTTCTAATTAATTCTTAGTAGTTCATCCTAAAATTGAACTCTCAAAAGAAAATATACAATATGGTTTGTTGTTGCTGTAGAAAAACTAACCACAACTGTTATTTGAACCCGCTGATTTTAAAATGCTGTCACGTTGTGTATCTGTACTTATTTCATCAAATCCGTTTATGTAGGTTTTTAAGGTTCCGTACCCAAAGTTTATGTTGGTATAATTATCTTGAAGGCAAATATATTATATTTGTTTTGGCAAAAAAAATATTTGCATAGTATTACTAGACATAATGACTACTAGCATTATAGCATTATTATTAGGCAAACAATTTACGGAAATAAAAAATAAATTCCCCTTTTATCCTTGAATAAAAATTAAGGTATTGTCTTCAAAATTAAATATGTTGTGCTATAGAAGTTAGTGACAGAAACGAATTGCTGCAATACCGACTCCACGTAGTTTTGTCTGCCCTACCCCTAATCGCGTAGACGTGGAGGGGCGAGGCGGCTCGCGAGCTGAGGAGCAAGCCGCCTAGCTGCCGAAGCTGCGGTGGAGAGCGTAAAACACATCTGCGACGATAAGATCGCGTGGGGCCGCCGGTGCCCCGCAGCGCCGGGGCCGTGACAGAAACCATGCCTGTTGCATGTTGCATGCTTGCTTGCATACTCGGTGCTTGCATGCTGCATGCTTGCTGCATGCATGGTGTATGCTTGTTTGTTGAGTGACAGAAACTATGCCTGCTGCACGTTGTATGCTTGCTGCATGCTTGTTTGCATGCTGCTTGCATGGTGTATGCTTCTTTGCGTGCTGCTTGCATGGTGTATGCTTGTTTGTTGAGTGACAGAAACTATGCCTGCTGCACGTTGTATGCTTGCTGCATGCTTGTTTGCATGCTGCTTGCATGGTGTATGCTTCTTTGCGTGCTGCTTGCATGGTGTATGCTTGTTTGTTGACTAACAGAAACTATGCCTGCTGCACGTTGTATGCTTGCTGCATTCTTGTTTGCATTCTGCTTGCATGGTGTATGCTTCTTTGCGTGCTGCTTGCATGGTGTATGCTTGTTTGTTTAGTGACAGAAACTATGCCTGCTGCACGTTGTATGCTTGCTGCATGCTTGTTTGCATGCTGCTTGCATGGTGTATGCTTCTTTGCGTGCTGCTTGCATGGTGTATGCTTGTTTGTTTAGTGACAGAAACTATGCCTGCTGCACGTTGTATGCTTGCTGCATGCTTGTTTGCATGCTGCTTGCATGGTGTATGCAAGCAAAAAAAAAAATGTAAAGTGCCTACAAATCTCATTAAAACAATAGTGTCTAACATTTTAGGAGGAAATTAATTATGTTTATTAGTTATGCCCATAAAAAAGAGGAGCTTGTGGCTAAATAATAACAGCCGCACGGGTCGATCTTGAAAGATAAGCAGCGCTTGCCATGGTTGGTCTGTGGATGGGTGACCATCTTAACATAACGAGTTTCTTCCGTGCCTCGGAAAGCACGTTAAGCCGTTGGTCCCGGCTGTCATTTGTAGATCTTTGGCAGTCGTTACAGATTGTCAGAAGCCAGTAAATCTGACTCCAGTCTTGCCAAGATGTACCGTGTTACCAAGTTAATGGGTTATGGAGGTCTGGTAGGCAGCCGCTCCACGTAAAACACTGGTATTCAGCTGAATCCGGTTTGACTAGAAGCCGACCCCAATATAGTTGGGAAAAGGCTAGGCAGATGATGAGTTATGCCCATAAAAAATATGTTTCAATATCATTATGTGTTAGTAAATTTATGCTTAATCATTGTTATGGTAATAGAAATTATGCTTCAAAAAATTATGCGTAAGCTGTTATGCGTAAATAGTTTTATGTGAAAATATAAGTAGGAGAAGTAAAAGTATGCCTAGTTATATTAGGTCTAAAAATTGTATGCAAATGGATAGGGAACCTATTTCTATTGCCGCTATAACCAGAAAATCACCAAGTCGGTGAAGTTCGGTGTGTCACAGAGAAACGATACAACCGTATTGGATCTTGCAAAAAAAAAAAACATCAGAAAACAACGGCGGAGGAGCAAGGAAAAACGTCATTCAACTACAACAATACAAAACACTGAAAAAAACAACTAAATTGCCAAGAAACTTAACTAATACAAGAAACTTAACTAAACCGCTCTTTGACAACCCTATTTCAAAATTTTCAATGCAATCCCATCCTGCCAAGTCGTTGTCTCCAATCCAGAATCCTCTACAAATTACATGCCCAAGCATTTACGTATGTGGACATTTAAATCAGTGTCGTTAGCTCGATTCATATTTAAATGATTGTACGCGCCTGTACAAGCAAAGACTGAACCTTTTTGTAAATCGATATGAAGCTGTATGCAATGTAAACGTACCTATTTGGTTTTTGAATGTACTTTAATGCTAGCAGCTATTTTATTTTCGATGTCCTTTCGTTTGTGAAATTTTAAATTAGGAATGCAAAATAAACTGTTTGTAACAAGAATGCATTCAAATTCAAATTGGAAAAAAGAAAACTTTCAAAATCAAGTTGAATTATAAACACTTGTCTGATTTTTATTTTCTTTTTTGTAGTATTTATTTCAAACCATTATTTGATTTTGTCTTCTAACGCACGACGCAACACGACGGGGTTTCCATAAACTTCTATACAGTCTGTGCAACAAAGCAATGCAGACAAATATCATTGTAATTTTTTTTATTCAGAGTTCATGGTCTGTACAGACAAAAGTCTCTTGTATTCACTAAAAGTGAATACATAGACGCTCACTACCTAATACTACAGAATATGTACGCTATAACAATATTTACAAGGCTTAATATCGATAAACCATTACCAGGAATGCCAATCAAACGAGAGTACTACGTACCACGGTTACGTGGCTCAATTACCAATTTCCCAGAACTAAGACATTTATAAATTATAAAAAATAGAATGTTATAATGTAAAGCTTATGAAAAATGATAATTAATATCCTATTATGTAAGTTTTCTATAATATTCAGTTTAAAATATGTACCTAAATATTTCCATTTTAATTGCAATGCCTAAACCGGCAACTAAGTTATAAGAACCTACCTATTTTTGTTATCACCTGTCCTGCACCTACACTTAGTTCGCAATAAAGAATTTTGAGTTTGAGTTTGAAGGCAGAGCAAATTAAATGCAGCAAATTAAATGCAATCGAAAATCAACTCTAAAAGTCCGTTTTAAACCAACGCAAAACTGTTAGGAAGTCGTAGATGGCAGGTAACTTACTACGCCTTTTCAGAAGCGTAAAAGTATAAAGGGGTGCCTCTCACTAAAAGGTTTTTCGCACACAAACGACCTCCAACCTCGTGCAGCCCGCGGCCCAGACGGGACGACGAGCCCACTGTGCGAGAAAAACAGAGAATAGGTTTGCCAACGCGTTAGAAGAGCACAGAACAGTGATATTGACCTTGCGGGCGCTGACGTCATTCGCGACCTAGCTGCAGCTTCCCTTGTATTTCATTCCTCTGTGTGCGTGAACCAGACCCCGAAAATGTATGTGTGTGCTTGATTTCCTCAAGTTTCTCTCAGTGTGCGTGCACTATCCATGTTTCTATATCGTCCCCTGTATTTACAGGGTTCTGTGCAACAGGCGGGGGTGTGTGTGTTGTGACATTGATTTCTCGTCTCCCGTGAAAGCAACAGGCGAATAACATTGTTCGCGTCTTTGGGAAAATATACAAGGGTTTTATTAGAGTAATATCGCTTATTCTGTAACGTTTATTATGCGGAATAATGGAGGTCCTAGCTCACCAGGGAGATTGTGTCTTGTAGTATTAGTTACGACAAAGTTGGGGTTGTTAAACTGTCTTATTTGGTTAGTGTTGACGGTTTCGTCAGGCCTTTGTTTATTATCAAAATCAACAGAGGTAGACCGTAGGATATTGTAGTAAAACTTTGTTGTTTTGCTCGCAATTTACGACTGCCCCCAGTCATTACTTTTCCCGTAGTAACATTATTCTTTTGATTAATTTTTTGCCGGTCCCGGGACGTTTGACCTTCCCGGAACTTTTGCTTTAATATCACTCAGTTGAAATATTGTAGAACCATGGTCTGTTTTATTTTATTATTTCAAATTAGTTTCTCTTTGGTTGACAATAATTCCAGGAGGTGTGGCTAGGTTTGTTGATATTCAAGGGTCGAATAAAGATAAGGTCATTTATTCTTACACTTGAAATATTGATACCTTCTACCTGAAAATTGGAACCCAGAAACTGAAGTATTTTTTCAAAGTTTAGTTAATCATCATATCAACCGAAAGACGTCCACTGCTGGATAGGCTTCCACGCTTGGCAGGCACATTGGCGAACGCAGTGTATGGTGTTACGATTTACAGAGAACGCTGCTGCCCATTCTCTGGCGACTCCTTTAGTCGCCTCTTACGACACCCACGGGAAGTGATGGGATGGTATTATTCTTTTTCTCGCCACCATACGGCACCGGCTGATACCATACGGCAAAAGAATAGTCGTTAGGTGAAAATGTAGACTAATAGCAAATCAGCCTCTAACTGAGGTAGATCGAAAGGGTAGGATCCTCCGATCAGACGAGTTGTGTCTGGTGGGCAACTGCCTGATGGCTGATGTCGGGCGGTTGTATATTGAAACCGTGTGGAGAACTTTGGTTGCGCGATGTAGGAGATTTGTGACGTCACGTCTTTTTTTGCTGGCGTAACTAATATGTTTTGGACAATAACCTGTTGATGAAAAAACCGGCAAAAGGCGATTCGAACTTGCACAATAAGGATTCCGTACTATAAACCGAAAAAGACACGTTTCTTGTATGGGGACTCCCATACAAGAAAGCCCCTTTATTTTTTAACCGACTTCTTCAGAAAGGAGGATGCTGCATGTATTTTTTTTTTTATGTAGGTACCTATGTTCACCGATTTCTCCGCCAATTCTGGACCGATTTAAAAAATTCTTTATTATTCAAAAGCCTATACTCCTGAGGTGGTCCCATTGTCACCAATTCAGAGTCTGATGATGGGATCCCATGAAAATCGAGGGAAACCCTCAAATTTTATAAGCACATACAATGTTTTTCATAAACTTTCTAACGCAATTCAGATATTTGTGCCTAGTAATCATTATCTCATGTTGCTGAGCTGATGATGGAAGGCATAAGTCAGGATCTAATGAGAAATGTTTGTTCAGCCATATTTTCGCCAATTGTTAAACGATTTTCGATGATTCTTTTTTTGTTTGGAAGAGTATTTTCTCGAACTGGTTCCACTTAAATTTGGTGAAGATCTGATGAAGAACTTCGGAGGTAGGCAACGGAACTCTTCAGTAAATGATAACAAATGGATCGGGATTTCTGAAATCGCTTGTCTGTTGATTGTTTACACCAGTTCATAACATAACATCACGCAGGCACGCTGTGTTTGTGGTACTTTTTAGTGGTACAAGTAAAAAGAAAAACTTTATTTTTTTACAAAAATAACTTTTATTTCGGAAGTCGGTGTTTAAAACCCAAAAAAAAACAACGGCTTCCGAAATTAAAGTAATTTTTTACTTTGTAGTGTTTTGTTTTTGAAAGTCGGTTTTATTTTTTTGAAAAAAGATTTTATTTGTTGTTTGTTAACAACAAATAAAAAAATAAAGTGAAACACTGAAAAAAACTGTCTAACTATTGTGGTTCTCTTGAGATACAGCTCGCTGACAGACAGACATGGACGGACGGACAGCGGAGGCTAAGTTAGGCTCCGTTGGTTATCCAGAGCCCTTAATAGTGACCCAAACGTCTGTTTTAAGATTAGTTCGTACAAATTGGGAACGAGCTCATTCCTAAATACCAACGACTCGTATTTACTCCGCTTACAAATTCTACGTCTCTATTGTATTGCTCTGGAATAGAGCAACAAGTGCCTCTGCAATTTGTGAATTCCTTGCATTTAGACTAGATTTAGAGACAATGCTTTTAGTTTTGTAGTGTCTGCCTAGCCCCATGGGAAGAAACGTTTATATAATATATTTAACTTAGTAATATTTTAAAATATTCAGTGATTCCCTAAGGATCACCTAACTAAAGTGGCAATGAGCAGGGCACATTGCTCGCGGAACAGATGTTCGATGAGGCCGAAAAGTTCTGGAGTGGCGACCGCGTACCGGAAGACGCAACGTCGGAAGGCCTCCCACAAGGTGGACCGATGACTTCGTGAAGATCGCGGGTAGCCGATGAATGCGGGACGCGCAGGACCGGTCGTTGTGGCGACGCTTGGGGGAGGCCTATGTCCAGCAGTGGACGTCTTTCGGCTGATATGATGATGATGATGATTCAGTGATTGAGGAGCTCGTGGTTAATGAATAATAACTAACGGAGTCTTCAAGTTTAAGCAACGCTTGCGAAGGTCTGTCTGGTTAAGTTAGTATGTGTAATAATTTTAAAAAGCTAAAGAGTTTGTTTGTTTGGTTGAACGCGCTAATCTCAGGAACTACTGGTTCGAATTGAAAATTTCGTTTGGTATTGCCCATTTATCGAAGAAGGCTGTAGGCTATACAACATCATGCTGGGACAAATAGGAGCGGAGCATTAATGAAAATGCCGTATGGTTTGGGCCGGTACCGTATGGTGCCGTAAAAGAATAATACCATCCCATCACTTTCCGTGGGTGTCGTAAGAGGCGACTAAGGACCTCATCCTAAAGACGTCCACTGCTGAACATAGACCTCTCCTAAAAGTCCACTACAGCCGGTCCATCGGTTACCCTCGACTTTTACCTAGAAGTAACCTATTCACTCTTGACTTAGCTATCAGGAAACACAGACTCTGGCAGGTATTTTTAGGGTTCCGAACATCTGTAAAAAACGGAAACGTTATAGGATCACTCGGGTGTCCGTCTGTCTGTCCGTCTGTCACAGCCAGTTTTCTCCGAACCTACTAAACCGATTCTGTTGAAATTTAGTAAATATACGTATATGGATTTCTGTGACCCAAACGAAGACGTTTTACGTAAATAAATATTTTTTTTAGTTCACTTTCGTGGGCAAACTAGAAAATAAAAAAAAAACAACCTGTATAGTGTGACATATCAAATGAATGGGCTGAATGAATCAAATTAATGAATAAAAAAAAAAAAAATAATCTGTATTAATATTGTAAGGGATGAAATCAATTTTTTTTCATAATTTTAAAATGAACAGTTTTGAAGGTATTCAAGAAATTAGACCAAAAAGGACCATTCCCCCCTTATCTCTGAAATAACAGAGCCTAAAATTTTGAAAAAAAAAAATGCAGAATGTAGTTCTATACCTAAAGATTACAGGAAAATCTATAAGAAGTCTGTAGTGTCAAAATAACATGTTAAAAAAAATTAATTGGTTCGGAACCCTTTGCACGGAGTTCGACTCGCACTGGGTCTGTTTTTTTTCCTATAGCAATTAAGTCGATTGACGTAAATAAAAATTAAGAAGTAGTTAATACCTTTTCTCGGAAAGTAGGGCAGCTGTGAGCCATCATAGCGTGGGCAGTATATTGTTTATTGGCTTACTAGGAAATTGCGTAGGCTTAGCAATGAAGGCTGAGAGCGTGAAATTAGGTAGAATGAAGAATTCCTAATACTAAAGCTTTTTAGACTTTTTAGACTTTTTACTCTTAGTGCTCCTCTACACTCCCCAAGGAACATACATGCCAAATATCAGCTTTCTACGACCAGCAGTTTCGGCTGTGGGTTGTCTGTCAGGCACTCAGTCAGTCAGTAACAGAATAATTTGATATAATACTAGCTTCTGCCAGCGGCTTCGCCCGCGTGGTCCCTAGGGAATATATTCCCGGGATAAAAAGTAGCCTATGTCCTTTCTCAGGCTCTAGACTATCTGTGTACCAAATTTCATTTAAATCAGTTTAGTAGTTTTGGCGTGAAAGCGCGACAGACAGACAGACAGAGTTACTTTCGCATTTATAATATTATATTTGTAAGGATAAGAAGTAAAATAAGTAAATATTTTTTTTTTTACTATTGATAGGCACGCGTTTGACCACTATCTCACCTGATGGTAGAAGAGATGGTAGAACGCATGCCTAGAAGTAACCTATTCACTCTTGACTTAAAGACTCCCAGGTTGTAGCTATCAGGAAACACAGACTCCGGCAGGGAATTCCACTCCTTAGCTGTACGCATTATGAATGTGTTCCCAAAACGTTTTTTACGTGTGGGTGGGATGTCCACCATGTACCGGTGGCGCATCGCCGTTCGTCTTGTGATCCGATGATGGAACGGGCTTGGCGGAATGAAATAATAAGTAAGAAAGTAAGGGTAAGGATTAAGAATTAAGATTGTTGGAAACCTGCATCATCTGTAGAATAAGTGATTTGCTGTCGACCTTAATCCTCTTTACCAGAACCTCAAGCGACTTGAAATATATTAGAAAGGAACCAAACCAACTTAATATGTGCGAGCGTTCCTTTAAACTTTCTGTGAATTACTGGTAGTTACTTATGCACGTTAAAACTTGTTCATTATTATGATTCTACTTAAACATAAAAACTTTTAGAGAAACAACGATATCAAAGGAGCGGTAGCGATGTTAACGCCATCTAGTTTGATATGTCGAAATTAAGGGCACAGAAATTGTCTTGTGAATGTGTCAAATAAAATTATTGATTGTGTGTTGTTAAAATGTTTACAGCACATTACGTTAGATGCAATCGGAGGATTTGAAGAAAACCAAAAAATGATTTAACTTAATTTATTTTAAAATATAAGAATTACATTAATTATATCTTAAATTAGCGCAATCGCCTATTCGAAGTATGAACATGGAGTGGAATTTCACCGAGTTAATTTGGAAATCTAGGTCCGTGCGTCAGAATGTGCTATCTCAGCTCACAGTTTCCATCGTTCGTTTAATTGCAGCGTATGGTTCTAAAATAATTGGGTGCTGAGATGGCGATTCCCCTTATGCAGCTGCGTGTAACAAGTACTATACAGCTAATAAATTGTTGATATTGAATATTTCTCAACGATATTGGGTATTTTATTTATGGTTACGCAATAAACTATATAAATAATCATTACTTTTAAACACCGAGAATATGTTTTTTAAGCCATTCCTTTTCCCTTTCATATCCATCCAAAGGTATTTGCAAAAATGCTTCCCATTGAGTAGTTGACTAAAAAGACGTAATTAATCCGTCAGATTAAGTTCCAAAAAATTTGACTTTGTTCGCGATCTAGTTTTCAGAGATGTTTAATGGAGCAATGAAAATGCAGTCTTAGAGGAGCTCGTGGCTAAATAATAACAGCCTTACGGGTCGATCTTAAAGGTTAAGCAACGCTTGCCAAGGTTGGTCTGTGGATGGGTGACCGTCTTAACATAACGAGTTTCCTCCGTGCCTTGGAAAGCACGTTAAGCCGTTGGTCCCGGCTGTCATTTGTAGATTTTCCAGTCTTGCCAAGATGTACCCTGTTACCCAGTTAATGGGTTGTGGAGGTCTGGTAGGCAGCCGCTCCACGTAAAACGCTGGTATTCAGCTGAATCCGGTTTGACTGGAAGCCAACCCCAATGTACTTGGGAAAAGGTTAGGCAGATGATTGAGTTCCAAAAAATGTGAACACGTAAACAAAAGATGAAGACGATACAATGCGTTGAAAACATAATCCCGATCTTTGATCTTCGACAATTTGTATTGATTTTATAAAACATTAAAAACGTATCCAAAACTTTTCGGTCGTGTAACTGACAGAATAAATAAAATCATAACATTAATTTTTATACCCATTATATCACCCAAATTAAAAATAGTTCCTACTATTATATTTTAAAATCGGTAAAAAAAATATCCAATTATATTCTAACCAAACAAAACAAGAATCCCTTCCAATTTCCATTTAAATGCAAATATCCCTACAAGGCAATAGCACAATCATCTGCATGCCTGAATGTGGAAATTACATTAATTTGCCGCTTCATCTGTCCAGCTTGTTGGACAAGCTGGACAGATGAAGCGGCGTTTAACCTATGCTCTCCGACCATGACCTAGAATCTAGGCACTGCCTAGGTCTCTCTGGGATTAGACCGGGAAATCCACAGAACTTTTCTTATCATACGACAGGGAATTGTGTGAAAATGTTTTGAGTTTAAAATAATTCCTCGTGACTTAGTTCGCGATCTAGTTTTCAGGGATGTTTAATGGACACTTAGTAGTTAGCAATGAAAATGCAGTCTTTGAGGAGCTCGAGTCTAAATAATAACAGCCGCACGGGTCGATCTCCAAGGTTAAGCAACGCTTGCCAAGGTTGGTCTGTGGATGGGTGACCATCACATACCGAGTTTCCTCCGTGCCTCGGAAAGCACGTAAAGCCGTTGGTCCCGGCTGTCATTTGTAGATCTTTAGCAGTCGTTACGGATTGTCAGAAGCCAGTAAATCTGACTCTAGTCTTGCCAAGATGTACCGTGTTACCCAGTTAATGGGTTGTGGAGGTCTGGTAGGCAGCCGCTCCACGTAATATTCAGCTGAATCCGGTTTGACTGGAAGCCGACCCTAGTATAGTTGGGAAAAGGCTAGGCAGATGATGATGATGAATGAAAATGCAGTCTTAGCGTTTTGATGACTGTCAGGGTTGCGGAATTGCCAGGGTTGCGGAATATGTTCGAAAGAGTCACCGCGGCCCTAGAACGCAAAGGGAACTTGGAGGAACACGGTTGGGTTCAGTCAGTAAGAGTCTGAAACTCCCTTCTGCTCCGCTCAGAGCAAGAGGAGTAATTTGATGATTTCCCATCCCTAAAAAAAGCAATGATGATGATCAAAAATTTTTATAAGATCAAATGATGGCCAAAAATTCAGGCACGTGAACTTCAGTTGCTAATACAGTCTCAGTGTGTACGTGGTGGCCAGAACAGTCGAAATTGGTTGGTCGATTTTGCCTTTTCCTCGTTCCTATTTTTAACCGACTTCAAAAAAAGGAGGAGGTTCTCAATTCGGTTGTATTTTTTTTTTATTTTTTTATGTTTGTTACCTCATAACTCCGTCATTTATGAATCGATTTGAAAAAATTTTGATACATCTGAAAGGGTATACCTCTCGATTGGTCCCATTGTCACTATGTCAGAATCTGATGATGGGATCCCACGAAAATCGAGGGCAACCTTCAAATTTTATAGGCACATACAATGTTTTTCATGAACTTTCTAACGCAATTCAGATATTTGTGCCTGGTAATCATCATCTCATGTTGCTGAGCTGATGATGAAAGGTATAAATTAGGATCTGGTGATGAGATCTCATGAAAAATGTTTTGTTCAGCGATACTTTAGCCAATTGTCAGCCGATTTGGATGATTCTTTTTTTGTTTGAAAGAGTATTTTCCTAGACTGGTTCCGTTTCAATTTGGTGAAGATCTGACGAAGAACTTTGGAGGTAGGCAACGGAACTCTTCGATAAATGATAGCAAAGGGATCGGGATTGCTGAAATCGCATGTTTTTTGTTTACACCAGTTCTTAACATAACATTGCGCCGGTACGCTGTTAATGGGTACGCAGGTACCTAGGTACCACTAAAATTTGAAAAATAAAAAAAACTTTTTTACAAAAAATACAACCGACTTCCAAAAACAAAACACTACAAAATAACTTCGGAAAAAAGACAAAAGCTTTAATTTCGGAAGTCGGTGTCAAAAAACGAAAAAATAACCAAAACACCGACTTCAGAAATTAAAGTTTTTGTCTTTCTTCCGAAATTATTTTTTCCGTACCTTCATATCTCTTTCCCCGACTTCATTACTCGTTATAATACATCAGGAGTTAGCTTCCATGTGTGTGTGCTTTTATCATAACTATTATAGGTGATAGTGATTACATCAAGGGTCTCATGTTTGACTTGTTTTTATTATCATATCAGCCGAAAGACGTGCACTACTGAACATAGGCCTCCCCCAAGCTATATTTCAAGACAAATGACAGTCAGGACCAACAGCTTAAAAAGTGTTTTCGAAGGCACCAAGGGATCTTGCCATCACTTAAGATGGTCACCGATCCACTGGCCGACCCCGGCAAGTGTCCCTTAACCTTGAAGATCGAGCAGTTTGTATGTTTTTATTTAACCACAAGCTCCACGTTCAAAATATAATATAGAGTATAATTTAGATATAACCTTCATTTTAATGAAAATTGTTTTCTACTGAGAACCAATAGAATATCCTATAGAATAATGAAAGCTGTATGCAAACATTAAAGAGCATTTAATATGGAGTCAATTAAGTCATGTTTGCAAACATCACAGAGACTGATGTCTTATTATTTTAATTTTGTACTTTGAACATGAAATGAAAAGGAAGAATTAATTTGTGTGAAACGTGGTTTGTTTTCTGAAATATTATAAAGGTCAGACTACAGAGCTTATAGGGACCGTATTTTTTTGCTAGCTTAACTTATACCCATTGCTGGGAAAAGACCTTCCATTTCTCTTTCTATGTTAGGACTGCCGTTCAAAGCTAGCTATGTATATTTTGAGCTATGGCAAAAGCCCTTCTGGGGGAGGCCTATGTCCAGTAAATGTCTTTTGGCTGTTATGATGACAATTTGAGCTCGTTTTGGTTTTTTTTCAATTCGGGCTTAGAGACATGTTTTTTTTCTTATTTCGTAAATTAATTTGATCATAACCTACTATTTATAGGCTATAAAACAATTCAGAAATAGAGCGCTTTTAATTATTCGTTTTGGCATTTTCTGTGAAATTCATTCTGATATAGTAAGCTACTTTTAAACAGACACTTCTTATATCTTTCCATCATGCGCGATTTTTGGCCAAGTTTTAACCACAGACGTGATCAACAGTGTGAGTCTGTAAAAATCTAACTGTGGCTTAAGTGAAATGAGCTGCCAATCCATACAAATAAAATGGAATGACAGTTCACTTCATGCACACACCATCTTGGTGTACACGGTGAGACGTTGATAGAATGGACCGGCTAATTAGGGAGCTAAAAAGGCCAGTTCAGGAGAATAATTTTCATCTTTATCGCTAACGCATTAGGTTCAAGGTTGATTGGGACAATTTGACAGTGACAGGTAGCGTGATGTGCGCTCTGATTCTACTAATGTGGCTTTTTTAGCCCCCCCTGGTCACATTACTATCGCCGCACGTATGGTAAAAACAAAATAGAATCAATTTTTTTCACTTCTTCTTATTTGTACTCTTTATTGCTGATTAGCCGCTGCTCCCGGCCGCCAAATGGGGGCCGTCAAATGATCCATGTCAGAGGCTCTTGAGGCGGTTTAGAAACTCTGACACTAGGGTGTGTGGGGTCGCGAGACCTTACTGCCTACACGATATGAAGAAGATTGCTGAAGGTCATGCCCGTATTGGAAACCTTTAACGCAGTGGCTGATTAGCTGTGGGCTGCTTCCCGGACTGGATGTCTTGATATTACTATATCAAGACATCCAGTCCGGTCGGTACGCGATCAGTTACTACTGATCGCGTACCGACCGAATTCAGTCTTTTAGTCCAAAGGCCGTACACAGACAATCTCGATAAATTCTCAAAGATAAATTTTCTGATCCGTGGCATCCGTCTTACCGAATTCGGTCCGTAGGCGATCGGTAACTATGTCTAGATTTCTCGACCAGGCCACTCTGTCAACGGCTCTTCTCAAGGCAATGTTTACAGTTGGTTTCAAGAATCACCACGTGTCCACTTCTAAATTTCGCACACACAAGTCAATGAATATTGCAGAAACAACTGTCATTTTAAATCATGTTGTTTCCGTGTGGCATCAGCTTTAGGCAATTATGTTTGTTTAGACTATAATTGGAACTTGTCTATAAACAGAAAGTTAAGCTCATTCTTTAGAACAATCTCTCTGCCAGAAGTTATCAGGAAGTTCTAGAATATGCGATCCTCACCATTTCAAAGGTCCGACATACTTTAATCGAAGTAAAAATGACTCTACGTGAATTTCTTTTCGAAAATGAAGCTGTACTGTAAGTTTTCATGTTTGTTTGTTTTATTAAGAAAAAACAAGTTGACATACTTATTGGGAAATGGGGAAGACACAAAACCGAACTGCTTTTTTATTTTTGGGAAATTATCAAATGACGTTCCGCTCTGGGCGGAGCAGAGAAGGAGCGGCGGGGCGGAGCGGAGAAGACTCTCTTACTGTCTAAAACCAATCCGTGTTCCTCCTAGTGACCTTTGCGTTCAGGAGCGCGGTGACTATTTCGAAAAAATTTTGAAACCCTGGAGAACCGAACTGCGAGACATACATTTTATCTATCATACTGTTTGCTGTAGATACCTTGATCGTGAAAATATTAAATTAATCTTATAATAATAGCTCCATTGATGAAAACCTTAAGCAAGACCATTCGATTGTTTTTTGAGTTTATCACATACAGACAGACGTGGCGGGGAGCTCTCACTCAAAATTTGTAATAATAAAATGTGTGTAGAATTTTGGTATACTTTTAATAAAACATATTCTACAAGGCACAAAACAGTATACCTACCTCCTGTTTCATCCCCAGACTACTTACAATCCCGAATGAGAATCTATAATTCTATACTTAAAATATAAAGCTGAAGAGTTTGTTCTTTTGTTTGCTTGCTTGAACGCGCTAATCTGAGGAACTACTGGTCGGATTTGAAAAATTCTTGCGTGTTAGATAACCCATTCATCGAGAAAGGCTATAGGTTACATATCATCACGCTAAGACCAAGAGGAGTGGACGAAGTAGCGCGGGTCAACTAGTCAAAGAATAAAAACTAAGAAAATTTATGCATTTTTTTCTGTTTTAGTGGCATCAGCACTCCATCCGATTACTTGTACATAAAAGTTTTACGTTTCATATTGGTGATCATCGGCTCTTGGCCTCGGAAAGAAATAGGAGAACCCGAACCTAAGTACCAGGAAGTATTCCTCAAATACTTTTACTTGACTGTGACCTGCTTTTGCATGGTTGGATCCGCTTCTTACGTCATCAAACACATAAGCGAACTATCTTTTCTGGAGGTTGGGCACATGTATATTGTTATACTTATGAATGGCGTTGATATGGTAAGTAATTAATTACTTTATATGCTGTTCTGGTCGATGTCATTCAGTCAACGCTGGCTGTCGCTAAAAACCAGCGATGTGGCTCTGTCTCGCAATTGAGCATTATGCTGAAAAGATGGCCGTTCCTTCCAAACTCGAGTTCTTCATTTTGTTAATTTTCGTTATTAGGGTTCCGTTCTTCCGTAACCAACGGAATCCTTTTACCAAGTCTCTGCAGCGGGCTATATCGCAAGAACCGTAATATGTAGACAGTGTGTATTTCTATTTCGGTTATAGCAACCAATAGTAAAATTGATTTTAAATAAAAGTTAAAGGAGTGGTCCATCCAAGAAATGCTTTTTTTTCGGTTTATGGTGCCTACTTTTGGAACCCTCCGATAGTCTGACTCGCACTTGGGCGGCTTTTCATGGTATGTGCATGCTTGGCGCAAATAAGTTCTTTATCTTTAAATGTTTCATTTGGGTTTTGGGTAAATTTTGAATCCCTCCATACCGGCCAAAGCTGTTGCCCTAAGGAGGGCAAAAGAAATAGAGGAAGACACCCAAAAAAACTGGATTATGACCTGAGAGAAGCTGCAGGTGCAATGTGGAGAAGAACTCATGATCGGGACCTGTGGGAGGATTTGAGGGAGGCCTTTGCTAAGGCAAAACAATCTTAACCGATTTCAAAATAAAACAAAGAAAAACTTTGTAAAAAATATTTTGCAGGTTTAACAACATTTAAAATATTTTTTTCTAAGTTTTTATCATTATTATTATACCGATTCAAAGTAAGCACCATGTACAATTTTTCACTATCATTCCTTACAGCTAAAATAAATCCATAGCTGAATATAAACTTCCACAAGTGTCGCTTCAGCCACTGCCCAACTAACATTTTGGTGTCAGTTACAGGCTTTTTTATGACTTTAAGTAATATAACAGGGTTATAATTATCTCAGTTATTACTAAAGACGATATAGAGGAGTTAACAAACAAGTTTTAGCCCCAATCGCAGCACTATAGCGTTAATGGATGATGTAATACAGCTTTGAGAGTTATAATGGCGCTAGTAGCAGCAAGTATACTTAATACGTTATAGCTTTAACCTTTTTGTGACACCCAAGTCTTTATAAAAGTTTTCGCCGACACCTCTTAACACTTATTGTTGCATAGTTATTGCAATGAACTCTTTTATACCACTTAAGGTGCTATATTGACTATTGTTGCAGTCATAAGCTATAAAATAGAGTTTATCGAGAGTTTAGTAACACGAGAAACTAAAGGTGTCAAACAACTCCTCTATCTAGGTTTAATCTGTAATAAAGGGTTTAACTAAAGCTTATTGTGTTAGGCAGTCCTCTTTTACAGACGTTCTAAAGGTATTGGTGTCAAACAACGCAAGTATGGGTCGTTATTAACACTAACCTCACTTTTGTAAAGTTCGCCATTGTTTTGGTAACCTAACAATTAGTATTATTTCGAGTTATTCAACATTTGACTACAATAAACAAAATTTCTTACATTATTTGAAGCATTCCATGAATGCCACTTAATTTTACATACCACTGCTCAAGAAGCAGGAATGAATAGTAATATTTCGCTTGAGGTACCTATTTTGTTATCATAATTTTTCTTTTAAATCTTTAATAAATCCTAGGCGCGTTAAAATTGAGATGAGAAACATGGTATACATTTACTGTGAAATCATAAGGGCAGTCATTTTTCACTTCACATACTTAAATAACATAATATTCCATAATATTATTCTGAGCTGTGTTGAATAATGGATGACATAACACTTCCATTACGAACAGATTTAATTTTAGTAAGGTTACAGGCTTTTTTATCTTGACGTGCGCTTTTTACCACCTGTAGTGCTCACTATCGCGGTAATACTGGTTAAAGTAGTAGCTGACGATGAATAAGCGCTCTTGTGGAGTTTTAAGATCTTTTTGACACCTTACTATAGGATTTATAGCACCTGTAGCGTTTACCAACTCTATTTTACAACGGTACTACAGATTAAAGTAGTAGCTGACGATGAATAAGCGCTCTTGTGCAGCTTTAATATCTTTGTGACACCGTACTATAGGCTTTCTATAACTTTTACCTGTAAAACTGTGGGCCTCTTTCGTGGTTATAAGTGAGTTAGAGCATGCTCTAACTCAGTTGCACAGGTATGCGTTAACACTTTTATACTCAAATGGAACTGATATACGAGTCTTATATAGGTTTTTTAACGCTTTGGTGCTAGTTGGGTGGTCTTGTAAAGAATTGAACTTGTGATATTTTGGTACAGCAAGTCAATTTTGGACTTTTTACAAAACTGCCGCCATAAAAGGGACGTATCTTCACAAAACAAAGTAACTGATTTCCGACCATAAGCTATTTAATTAATGTCGGAAATCAGTTACTCCGTTTTGAGTAGATACGTCGTTTTTCATAAGACGGCAGAATAGTAAACGCTGATGAATGTAATTTCATTTAAAGCCTCAAGTTATATAATAAAATCAAGAGTAATTTATTTAAAGTACACTAAAAAGCAGCCATTTTAACGTTAAAATATTTATAAAGATGGTCATCAAGACCCATCACCACTTCCATGTGTTTTAGTTGGGTATCAGTAATGGCGCAATAAATTCCCCAGCAATCGTTCTGAATCGGTCCAGATGCAAAAGAGTCCTCTTCAGCTAAGCTGAAGAAGTTCACGAGACTGATACAGCTAGTCTTCATTGTTTCAGCAGGTCAAGTCCATTATTTGTCTCTTTTTCTGTAATTTTCCTTGTTTTACAGTCCAGGGTCATCACGTTGACATTTTCTGCTAAATATCGTGAGGTGGCCAGAACATTTTTGACTAAAATCCACCTGTTCTATTACAAAGATCGTTCAGAGTATGCAATGAAGGTAAGAAATATATTATAAATTAATAATTATATTCGTGATCTTAATTTTGTCTGTTTCTTAAGATGCGCTGTTCAGTTTGATCAGTTACCTTGCTTGACCATAAGAAGAATAAGAATATTTTCTTTGTATATTAACTGTACATATTATTAACTGTAGCGGATTTTAAAAGGCAAGGTTTTGATTGAGACAAAATTAATTTAAAAAAGAACTAAGAAAGTTTATTAATACGGTCTTACTAAATTACTTTAAAAATAGACCCGAAAATACAATCCATTTTTCTTAAAGATCAAAAATCATCAAATGACTCCTCCCGCTCTGGGTGAAGCAGGAAGGAGTGTCAGACTCTTACTGACTAAAACCCATCCGTGTTCCTCCTAGTGCCCTTTGCGTTCCAGGGCCGCGGTGACTCTTTCGAACTAAGTCCACAGTAGTGCCCTTTGCGTTCCAGTGCCACAGTGACTCTTTCGAACAAAGTCCGCAGTAGTGCCCTTTGCGTTCAAGTGCCACAGTGACTCTTTCGAACAAAGTCCGCAGTAGTGCCCTTTGCGTTTCAGGGCCACAGTGACTCTTTCGAACAAAGTCCGCAGCCCACACACGCCCTGATGTACACTTTTCATAGTTATTTTAATTTCTGTTTCAGACACACAAAAGGGTTCACTTAGTATCCCATCTCTTCACGTTGTATCTAGTAGTTCAGATGTTATCGGGCCTGTCTTTATTCAACCTGATACCCATGTACAGCAACTATGCTGCAGGAAGATACAAAAGTGGTGGTCCCATAAATTCTACGTTTGAACACTCTTTATATTTCTCGTATCCGTTCAATACGTCGACTGATATCAGGGGTTATATCGTTTCATGTATTATCCACTGGTGAGTTAACGATGTCATCAACGTTCTGAGAGCCTAGCATGAATATTTTGACGTATCTCACTCAAAATTCACTTACGTTAACGTAAGTGAATTTTGAGTGTAAAAAAACTGCAACCCCATAGTATTTTGGTTAAATTTTATGCGACATTTAAACAATTTGTATCATTCAAAAATGTGAATATAGTCAAGCCAATTCAAATATTTTGTCGAGTTTTGATTGACAGTGATTGTCGCGTGATGATGTTTCCGAAAAAAAATATTTAATACGTATTTATGGCTTTAATAATAATCAATGAAAATTGTCAGAGAATTTTTTTTTTTCCAAAAAAATACAACCGTCTCTGAAATATAAAATTACAAAGTAGGTATAAAACAAATTTTTTCGGTATTCAGTGTTTTTGTTTGTTTCTTCTTTTTTGACGCCGACTTCTGAAATTAAAGTTATTTTATTTTATGTAGTACTTTTTTTTGGAAGTCAGTTGTATTTTTTTTTTATCTTTCACATTTAAGTCGTGTTATCTCACTGCTAAATTGAAATTATTCCCATAATAAGTTGTTGCGCTATTTACTGTTAGGGTAAACTTTGAGTGCTTTTGCAGTCCAAGTCTAGACCAGCACATACTTAAAATCGATGTTCCTTTGGGACTGACATAAACCTAACAATAATAATTATATTATACTTTATTTTACACCAAATTTAATTACGATTATCCTATTTGCTAATTGGCAAATAGGATAATATGGATACAATAAAAAAAAAAAAACTAAAGTGAGTGAAAATATCTGTTTCTCCCTAACTCTTCTAGACTCTGTGCAAGTAAGAACGAGGTAGCAAAAAGAAAATAAAAACTAATAACGTCAAAACTGATGGCAGGGACAACGAAAGCTTCTGGGGCTTTAGCCATAGACACGGGAAAAAATGTCATCTCCCGGCTTTGTGCAAGTTTGAGCAAGATAAAAATAGTTAAAGTATGAAAATAGCGTCAAAACTGACAGCGCCATTACGTGGCCTCGTCGCCACAGACGCGGGACCTGACGCAACGTCGTCTAACGGCGGCGTCGCAACAGTTGACCGGAGGAAACCTTTAACTAAAAAAAGACGTGTGGCACTCGGAGACTGCCGCGGTAAAGCTATTGCATAGCATTTTTTATCAACTTATGCAATTATAATTATATATTTATTTTATTTATGCAGTATTTTTTTTTCTTTGATATTAATTCAAGTTACACTTTGAGCTAAAAAAAAGTAAAACTAAAAAGTATCACCGCTGTGCCGGTCGGAGTGGGGGGTGTTAGGTTTTTTTCGTTACGGAATTTCTGGATTCGGTCTCCACGCTCAAGGCCCGCGATAGAAGCTATGCAATAGCTTAAAAATACAGAATATCACTTTATTAGATTTAAGTATTGAATTTAATTTGAGGATGTCACTAAATAAGTAAATAAAGTATTTTTTTTTTATTTCCCGTAAAATACATTAAGTTCACATTTTTCGAATTTATCTTCGATAACTTTACATAAAACATTTGGATGCTACAGATGTCCGTACACAATACGAGTAGATTGAACTCTGTCTCTCAAACTAGGCTATCTTCTAACTTAAGAGACGTGTTTTGCAATAAGGTTCCGATTGATATATTGAGTAGACTGTATCGATTTACATTCAGAAGGATAAAACTTTAAGTTTTTAAATTATTAATGAATATGTGAGAGTGCGAGGGTGAGGGTGAATGAGTATGATTGTAGGCATGTAGGTGTTTGTGTGTAGATAAGTAAGTGGGGGAGTATTCGTGCAAGCATGGAGATGAATGTGTGCTTATTAGCGATTACTGTCACTGGTTTATCTTCGAAATTCAACGTTCGATGCAAATGCAATATAGCTATAACTAAACTCAACGTATAAAAAATCATCAAGATCGGTGCGTAAACAGTAAAGATATAAACAAAAGATAACGCCAAAAAAATAAAAATTCGGCTTGACTTTTATGGATCCACGTATCCCTTTGCAGCGTACCGGCATGATATTATGTTATGAACTGGTGTTAACAGTATAAACATGCGATTTCACCAATGCTGGGGCATTTTCTATCATTTATTGAAGAGTTCCGTTGCCTACCTTCGAAGTTCTTCATCGAATCTTTACCATATTGAAATGAACGCCGGGAAAATACTCTTCCAAACAAAAAATAATCATCCATATCGATTAACAATTAGCGAAAATATCACTGAACAAACATACAAAGAGTACGTAAAAAAAGTACGTGTCTAACTAATATTTTTGGAAATATAGCGGATTTAATAGAGTTTTTTAGGAAACGACTCTGCTACGTTTGAACGTTTTTGGAGCATGTAGTTTGGCTTTTCATCAGGATGTGAATTTCAAATGTGCGGCAATGTAGAAATAAAATAAATAATATTTCTTTTTTCAGGTGGCTGTCATATCTAGCCTCAACCTGGTTCTGCATGTTTGATCTCTTTCTTTCACTTATGGTTTTTCATCTTTGGGGCCATTTCAAAATACTTATGAACCTTCTGAACGATTTTCCAAGGCCGACTTCTGATTCCAGTTATGTAGTAGAAAATGGATTCGTTATAAAATCAGAAAAATATACCAGAGCAGAACTCTCGAAAGTTGCTGAGAGGCTAAAAGAATGCATTATTTACCACCGGGAGATTATAAAGTAAGTAATTTTGATTGCAATCTAACAATTCCTAACAGAATGTAACAATTCCTAACATTTGGTGCTAAATGTGTTACTGTTAGGAAATGTTGGTAAACATTTTTAATAACAGTGTGAGAACACCACCAAAAATTCTGTACATATATGGATTAAAAGGGATAGCGACATGTAAGGTGAATTCAATTTATTTTTAACAGTTGAAATCTTTTTTCTCGGAAGGAATGCCACTTTGTTTTATAGCCCAAAATATTTCAACAATAATTTAATATACTGAATATTTCAAAAATAATAAACGATTAATTTCCTTGCATTCCTCTAAATAGTACTCCAACTGAAAATCTATCTTCCAGCTTTACAGACTCAATGTCGGATGCGTTTGGACCGATGCTGTTCGTGTATTTCATATTTCATCAGGCAAGCGGTTGCTTGCTGCTTCTAGAATGTTCCCAGATGGTTAGTATCCGTATACGTTGAATGCAGCAAAAGCCGTTCTGTAATACATTTTGGAAAGAAAGGAGACTGTTTTGTATGTAAAGTGGTCTTTAAACTAATAGTCACCAAATTTAGTATAAGTTCACCAAATTTAATAGTAGACTTAATTAATACTTTACTAGAAACGTTTGTTGGAAAAATATTTTTAATACATAGATTGTTTATTGAATTTAACCGAGATTTGCTTAAAATAATTATTGAAAATAGTGATGAATAATTTAAATTATGAATTTACAATATTTTGATTATTTTATTTGTATTATAAATAAATTATACCTTATTTTTATCAAATAAAATACCACTCAGCATTTGTCAGCCTCCGAGGGGGAAAAATCGTTTTCAACCGTTAGAACCCGTAAGTCCCTATTGGGCTGTAGCGGCATCAATGCCGCCACGAGAAAAATCAACGGAGAAAATCTACATCGCAACAAAAAGAACCGCAACGTCATCTATCCAACTAGCAGCGAACTATACTCCATCCGAGTAGGTAGTTAACTAAAGGTAAATAATCTTCACATTTCTTTTTACATAAAAGCTTATTAATTAAATACAACTACTGCTTACACAAATTATTTAATCGATTATGTAATTGTTTTTGTTGTATTAAATTTGTTTTCAGATGTATTTGATTTTTAAACTGTGTTGTTAACTAAAAAGACATGTGAAGATTGTTTACCTTAAGTTAACTACCTACTCGGATGGAGTATACTACGTCGAAATCGCAAGCAGAGTTTACCCTGCGATTTGAACATATTCATCATCCCGTATACCAACTATCGGGCAGTAGCCTGCCAGGCAAAACAGCCGCCTGGTTTGAGGATCCTCCCTCTTCTATGGGGGTTTGCGGGACTTTACTCTCTGTACCGCTTACCTCCAAAGTGCCAAGTGAATATAAACGCAAGACGCTTAAAATAATGTTTAAATTGCGCGAGCGTCGGCTTGTCCCGAAAGGGACTTACGGATTCTGACGGTTGGGTCAATTTTGTCTCGAAAGGGACTAACGGATCCTGACAATATTTTTAATTTGTTGTCTTATTGTTGTCCTCACATATAATATTTGAACTTCATTTTTCAGACAGCGGCAGCCCTTATACGATATGTGCCTCTTACGATCATATTGACTCAGCAACTTATACAGTTGTCAGTCATTTTCGAACTGGTAGGAAGTGAGGTAAGATTAGTTCACTATTCCCTTGTCCTCATTGTTTGATTTGATTTTGACTGACGACCGATGTTCACTCTAACTTTGAAGAGATTAAGGTTGTATTCAAATTCAAATTCAAAGCATTTTATTTTAAATAAACCATTCACAGGCACTTTTGAAACGTCAAGGTCGGTCAGTCAAAAACATGGAAGCTATTTGCACGTTCCAAAGCGTAGATCTCTATGGAGAAGAACGTGCAAGAAACTCCACGGACACTCTTTTAAATCATGTTCTGTTTTACAAAATTCTAAGTTACATATACTTGTTGCTTCTGCATGTGAGGACAATGCAATGGAAAAATAAAAAAAAAGCTTATTATAAGAATTTAAAATATAAAGATTAAAATGAGTCAATGGCAGTTAAGAGATGACCAGTCTCAACCGACGGCGCCCGTTCACGAACATGACGCGTGAATCGGCACCTTTCAGCTCAACCATTTCGAAGGGAACCGAATGACCCAACCCACGCGCCGCCATCAGCGAGATATTGAGTGAGCATGACATGCTCTCAACCACCATGCTCGTTCATGTCCAACAAGTAAAACTATAACTAATCATTGTTCGGAGACACAGACGCAGGTAGACAAAGAAAAAGAAAAAAAGTAGAAAGCTACACTCCTGCAGGCTGTGCACATTACTATAGTTATTTACAGTTTTATAGATTTCATATCGACCAACTGTCCTCTTGAATCTGTCTAATTTTTGAAAACCCAGTTATATATTCATTAATATTGACATTAGTAGACATGTTGCCAAGCTGCTTTCGAATCCAGATCTGAATTTTAGAACAGCGTTAAACCTAATAAAATCTTAGTTAGCTCAATAATCAAATAGAAATTAAGTTTTGATCACAAAATTAAATTAGGGAAACGTGTATTTGCTAAGAATATTGAAGTTTGGATAGTGCTATTCACCCTTTAAATAAAAGATGATAGCGAGGCTACTTAGTGGCTCGGCGAGCACGCAAAACTGTGTGTAAAATGACCAACTTTGGCTTATTGAGTAGTTGAGAACAGTTATTAACCTGTCAGTTGTCGTTGGCACACGTGTGTGCCATTGAGCGTCAACGGAAATGGACGCCTGATAGCATCCCACATGCCATACCAAATCACGCAGTTTAAACTTAAAAAAACGTAGTGTTTAACATCCTATGCCCCCCCCCCCTCATCGACCAAAACACATGGCGGACGCCGATTTTTTTGCAATAAATCTATTCAATTGTTGTTGCGTCGCGACGGCTATTAACGACCGGGTAACCACAGGTATTTTAGATAGCGGCCTCACTTTTTGTAAAAAGCCAAAATTCTGAAGTAAGTTTCTCATGAAAAGCGCGACGGCACATATTTGATCTCGTGGAATGAACTACTGTACTAACCAAATGAAATGAAAAATATATCATAATCTTATAACTTATCTTATACATACTAATTATAAAGCTGAAGAGTTTGTTTGTTTGTTTGTTGACTTGAACGCGCTAATCTCAGGAACTACTGCTTCGATTTGAAAAATTATTTCTGTGTTAGATAGCCCATTTATTGAGTCCCTATTGGTCTTAGCGTGATGATATACAGCCTATAGCCTTCCTCAATAAATGGGCGTGAATCATCACGCTAAGAACAATAGGAGCGGGGCAGTAATGAAAATTGTGACGCAGACGAAGTTGCGCGGGTTTACTAGTACTTAATATATAAAGCTGAAGAGTTTGTCTGTCTGTTTGTTTGTTTGCTTGAACGCGCTAATCTCAGGAACTACTGGTCCGATTTGAAAAATTATTTCAGTGTTGGATAGCCCATTTATTGAGGGAGGCTATATATCATCACGCTAAGACCAATAGGAGCGGAGCAGTAATGAAAATTGTGACGCAAACGAAATTGCGTGGGTCAACTAGTATTCCTTATAAAGTGGTTTCGGTCATAGCGGCCTCAGAAATTTGAAATAAGAATGGAATTTAAAAAACTCATTCAAATCCATAAAAAAAAACTACTGAAAACGCTCAGAATTAACTGTAAATTTCTTCTCAATACTTTAATATTATTACATAAAATGTATACCAAAATAAACCATAGTTAATAAGAAACGAAAATTTAATAAATATTCATTTAATAAATTAATAATAAACGTCATTTATTTGTACATAATGCCATGACTCAGCAGTGTTGTGAGTGTAAACGAAATTCTGTGATAGGGCTTTGGCTGCTTAGCTGTACGACACAAAAAGTATTCCAAAAACAATTTTATGAGTTTGAGTGTCCTCCGAACTAAAAGTGAACGAAAAATTTTTCAGAGCGCAAAACTAAAAGATGCTGTATACGGCGTACCATGGGAATGTATGGACATAAAGAACAGAAGAGTGGTCAATATCTTCTTGATGAATGTACAGGAACCTATACATGTGAAGGCACTTGGGCTTGCCGATGTTGGTGTTACTTCTATGGCTATGGTAAGTGAAGATGATCAACATAAAGTGATGAAGTTCAGATTCATAGCAGATGAAATCGCAGCAGGTTGCGACGCAGATGACGGGATGAACTGGACTGCTTCAATAAAGGCTATTATCTGATCTTATCATAAAATTGAGGACTGACAATATTGTAAGAAGTAGAATGATTCTATGGGCGAGGAAATGATTTAGAAGGAATAGAGAAGGGGATAGAAGAAAAGGGGAGAGAAAACAGCGATTTTTAAACTGAAACAACGGGAGAATCACAGGTCGATGTAGCGACGTTAGGCATATATTATGACTAGCAGCAGACGCCTTCTATAGTAGATTGTTGCATCGAGCACAAAATGACTGCATTGCATCGAGTGTTTGTATTTAGCCCGAGCTTTAGCGAGACTTTAAAACACGAGTGCAATTATAAACGTCACCTTTGCGAGGTTCGTAATCTGCTTTTCTTTCAACTACCGAATAAAGAACTGAAGTCACTACAAAAACACTACACGTTCTGGTTGCGATTCGATTCGCGCCAATTAATTTTTTTTTTTTGCCAATGGTCGTACATTTATTCTGCCATTGTTCCCGGGAGTAAAAATAGCGCCGATTGGATGGTAAAAAACTAGTTGGTCATGCTTCTAGCCTGCGATTGGCCTGTTGTGTGGTTAAGATAGCACTGATTGGCTGGTATAAATCTAGTTGGCCATGCATCCATTACTGCACTGTTTTAACGCAAAATCAGTGCAGTAATGGATTTTCATACATACTACACTGTTTTACTCTAAAGCAGTAAAGTGCTACTTTGTTTGCTCTGCGCAGGCTAGTTACTCGTATGATGAAATGATTGCGTAGTTTGAAGAAAAAATTATTTTTCTAACGATGAGTGCTCTACGTACGCTATTAATGTCAGTTCCTATTGGAAAAACCCAATGAAACTGTTTGTCTGGGGTTTGGATGTTGGTGGACTCTCCTGTGCCTCGGAAAGCACGTCCTGCGCCAGATCTCTCTCCGGTCGTGTCGGGTTGCCGTCCCATCGGAATAGGAGAGTGGTGGAAGAGAGAGTGCACCTGTATTTACGCATACAGTTGTGCACTATAATATGTTCCGCGCCGATGGCTAGTCTCCGTTGGGTTTGGTCGCCATGACCGAAATCCATCAGGAGGATTATATATTGTCATTTTGACCGTGATCTTTTTTTTAATTGGGACAAGCCCACCACGCATTTCCAACCACTGCAACTCCTGAAAGCCAGAATCAACAGTGTCGACCACCAGACAAACGCTGAGCCGATGAAGACCGACGAGTCCCGGAGAAACGATTCAACTGTTCTGAATCTCGCAACGAAATTAATCAGAAAAGTATAGCGTACTTTTACGTATATATAGTAGGAAAAAATAATAATATTTGACTGTGATCTAATGGGCTTTTTTATTAATTACAGATTTTGAAAACTTCGATGTCTTACTTCGCTTTTTTGAACAGCATGTGAAAGTGTGGCAGCACCCGAGATGTTTTTTCTTCAAATATTTTTGCTTGTAACCATTTTTCTTAAAGCACATTCTATAAATGTATTTTTGTCTGCTTTTAATACATATGTACTCGTATCATAAACAATCTTCTTTAACATTGAATTTTAAGTCACCCTTCTCAGTAATGTGATACGGTTGAATTGTTTATTCACGTTTTCTCAATCTTCTATTATTCAATATCAACAATATAAAATTTAAAAATGTAAGCTTTTTATTTCTCCGAAAGACCTTCTCAATCAATATAAAAGTTTCAGCTGAAACATGGCCACTGCTTACTACATAAGCGACCAAACATTGACTGGTCCTGTGCTGCTTATATTGCACTAGCTTCTGCCTGCGTTTTCCCCGTTTCGAAGGAATTCGGGAAATTCTCTCTTAGTGCTCCCATACATAAATTAATGAATTTCATCTCTCCACGACCGGTAGTTTTGGGTGTGCATTTTCTATCAGTAATTTAGTCAGTCAGTCAGTAACGGGAGAATTTTATATAATTACTAACTGACCGGGCAAACGTTGATTAGCCATATAAATACTCAGACTTAGCGAATATACATAAAAAATGTGTGCATCAGGATGGCGGATGTTTGGCTACTAATCATCTGCCTAGCCTTTTTCCCAACTACATTGGGGTCGGCTTCCAGTCAAACCGGATTCAGCTGAATACCAGTCTTTTACGTGGAACGGCTGCCTACCAGACCTCCACAACCCATTAACTGGGTAACACGGTACCTACATCTCGGCAAGACTGGAGTCAGATTTACTGGCTTCTGACAATCCGTAACGACTGCCAAAGATCTACAAATGACAGCCGGGACCAACAGCTTAACGTGTTTTCAGAGGCACGGAGGGAACTCGTTATGTTAAGATGGGTCACCCATCCACAGACCAGCCTTGGCAAGTGTTGCTTAACCTTCAAGATCGACCCATGCGGCTGTTATTATTTAGCCACGAGCTCCTCGGATGCATGGCTACTAATGGTTATGCTATTTGCGTGGCTAAACGCTTGGTGCTACACGCTTGTCAGGCGCGTTGGTGACCGCAGTTCCTGGAATGCTTTCTCTTATAGTGCTGCTGCCCACTATAAGGTTCAGCATTTAGGAGCATTCCAGCATGGTTCTTGGATATACCGCCATGTATCGGTTACCGGAGCCAAAAACGGATGTGCGATGTTGTCAGCTTTTATTCCGGCTAGTATCCCTTAGTCGTCTCATTAATACGACACCCACGGGAGGCTGCCGGATACCACACGGTAAAAAAAAAACAAAAGTTATACAAAGTAAATATTACAGGCCGGTAAACGCCGTGTAGCATGTTCGATTACTCTAACGTATCGCGTGGCCGCAATCGCAGCAACTGCTGAGCGTGAAAGAGTTAGTGGGATTTTCAATAAGAAATTTCTCAGTGGCGTCTGCATCTGTGCGTCAAAAGCACTGAAACAAACAACTTAACTGAAATGGAGATAGTCTAGGCAAATTAAGGTTTAGGGACGCTATCATCGTCCATTGGACAGAGGACCTCGCCACCGCCACCTTTGGCCGCCCAACCCAACGCGCTCGGCCCAGTCCTGCGAGACTGGCTCGAGCGGTCCCACGGTTTCCTCTCATTCCATCTGGTGCGGGTGCTGTCAGGCCATGGCTGTTTTGGGTTGCACCAGCACCGGATCGAGAGGAAGGAGACTCCAGCGTGTCACGACTGCGGCGCGGAACAGAATAACACTACAGGAATCATACTGCTTGTGAACATTGGTTAACACATTCTGAAATATCAATTAATTATGACAATAATTACAGTGCGGGCAGACCTTTGATGTCACAATTTATATATATATATATACTTTTTTTTTTAAATAAGTGTTTCCTGGGGGTTATCTTTAAGTATCAATGTGCTTTTTTTTAAATTTTAGGCTCATTAGTTTCAGAGATACAGGGGGGAGTTGTCATTTTTGGTCTGATTTCTTAAATAACTTCAAAACTATTAATTCTAAAATTATGAAAAATAGTACCTACATTACGATATAAGTGCGGTTAGTTGAAAATTACAGCCGAGGCGATATTGCTACGAGAAAACAGAGGCTGTAATTATCAAAGCGCACGTATGTCATACGACGTTTTATGACATATTTGCGAGGAAATAAATAAAACTCATCACATCAGTTGTTAAAGCAGTTAGAAAAATTTGAACAATTTGTAAAATTGATTATTACGTTGCCAGTTGGCATTTTTAATGTTGTCAAGTTGTTATTATTAGTTACAAAACACCAGTCTCTCGCTCACTCTCTTGAGTGAAAGTAGGAGAAGCGAGACCACAGAGTTCTGCAGTCGGTAGCGGCGACGGAGGCGGCTGCGGCGGCGGACGATGGTGGAATGTACGCGTGTGTGCTTGTAGATGGTCAAGAGTCAACGCTTGGCTCCAAATTTATATTCCTTGTAATGCTAATTTCTTTTTTATTTCTCATCGAATCATCTATGTAGCCCTCGGCTACACTGTTCGACCGCCACCCTCCGTGGCGTTTTAGTGTCAATAAGTTTGCACCTGAATCGGCAAGCAATGTAGCCAAGGACCTTCTGAAACTGTGCCCTGTATATTCATGTGGATCATCCATATTTAGGAAAGTGGCAATTTGTTTCGGCATTGCTCCAAATTTATTTATGTCAATGGGTTGGCTAGTGCATTTTCCATTTTGGTAATTTTGAAAAAATCAAAGTCAAAGTCAAAACGTTAATTCCAATTAGGCCATTAAACTGTACTTTTGAACGTTATCCACATTTCAAATATATAAAAATTCTGAAGTGACTCTACTGTCCATTCGGAAAGGTAGATTCTTATGGAGAAGAATGGACAAGAAACTCCATAGTTACTCTTTTCAAATAAATCTTTTACAATATTACAACATTTTTGTAATATGTGAGGACAATGCACCTAGGGTATGCAGAGGTAGACTTATCAATATTCTAAATAAGTAGGTACATGATACTCACACATTTACAAATATTGGAATCACTAATTAACAGTGTGTGAGTTAACAGAAAAATACAAACACAAAATGAAACAGAACATCTATAAAGTTAATACATAAAGCAACCACTTTGATTTTGTCCACAACATTGACTGTCCTATGGAGCAGGACCAGCATGCTTCCAGGCATTCTTATCTTGAATGTAATCTTCTAATGTGTAATAAGCTTGTTTACAAAGTGTGCTTTTGATATACGCTTTAAATTGTCTTTCATTTAGTTCTAATATGTCACAAGGTATTTTATTGTAACATTTAACACAGTACCCCAGGAAAGATGTGTGTGATTTAGCAAATCTGTTAGACATAGCTTTTGTTGAAAGAAGGGCTTCGTATTTATTCACAATGTCGTGAAACTGACCCTGTATTGTGAACGATCTTTTTTTTTCTTTTTTTAAGCATGGGAAATCATCAAATGACTCCTCCCGCTCTGGGTAAAGCAAGAGGGAGTGTCAGACTCTTACTGACTAAAACCCATCCGTGTTCCTCCTGGTGCCCTTTGTGTTCCAAGGCTACGGCACCCCTTTCGAACAGATTCCGCAGCCTCAGCAGGCACCTGCCCTAGCGGGCCCCGTCATCCACGCTGACATCTCTTTGAGGCGCGCTGGGATCGCAGCGCGCCGCCGACCCGGGCCTAGTTCTGATCAGACGGCGAGCCACCCACTGCTCGCCGACCGCAGGCCCGCGCCTACGGGCGGCCGGAAATCGCCCTGCGACTCCCGACGCCTGGGGCGTCTCCTTCTGTTATTGTGAACGATCTTGGAATTTTATTTTTGTGTTTTTGACCTGGACAAGAAGAACCCGCTCATGGTTCTCGACATCATTAGTAGTGATGTTTGCCAACTCTTGACGTCTACATGCACCATTTATGCCGAATATTAATACAACCTGAAAAGAGATAAAAACAGCGTACAAAACACCTATATTGTAAAGAAATACGAAAGTGAAAGAAGTTAATAACAATAATTTAGTTTCAACTGACCTTTGTTGCCAAATATCGGCAATCCGGAGCTTCTTTTAGGAACTTCTTGACATTGTCAGGCGAAAATAACTTCGACTTTTTACTCACATGGCCACTTTAACGTCTTTTTATAAATGCCACCAAGTTGGAGTATGACTTGATATCAATACCATGTTTTATTTTCACAGTGCTTTTAGCATTGAATAGTAGCACCACAATGAGCATGATATATATTTTTGAAAAAAATCCATGAAATAGTTAAAAACACACTTTCTGAAAATGAATTCGCATCTTTGCTTGTTTTCAATAAGATGAAATTTTGATACGCTTGTATCTATCGATCGGCAAGAGGCTTAGAACGATCAAAGTAGGTAAGTACTTCAAATTTGACCAAATTAAAAATGGAATATATATTATATTAAAAACTAATACTTAGTCATTTCAAGTATTTTGAAGTTCAGTTTTAAAAACGGAATATCATCAAAAAACAAAAGATAACAGTTAAAAAGCTGAATGATTGAACGTCCTTGGAAACGCTCTTGCTCAATAAGTTTGTCTCAATTTAATACTAAGAGAAAATGAGACAAAGATGACACGACGATGTTGCGACTTTCCGACTGATATCTCATGACCATTGTACTGTTTTCTCGCAAATGTGTTGTAAAACGTTGTATGATACACGTGCGGATATTGGTATTTACAAACTCGTGACTATGGTAAGCCTTCGACATTCGTCTACTCGTTTGTAAAATCCAATTTACCGCACTAATATCATAAATAACTATAACAGCACTGTAATCAGAGACTGACTAAGTCTAATAGGCCGGAGCCCTGCTTACGTTAACTCAAAAAATGTTGGCGCAATCACAGAATCATTTAATTTTGTAGGTAACGGTAAAATGGTACCTTATCATCATCATATCAGCCGAATGATATCCACTGTTGGACATAGGCTTCCAAATGTGTGTCGCCACATAGCAAAATGACAATGGGATCGTGTTGAAATTACGAATTAAAAAATAGCAGAATTGGGGCACTTGGGCACGCCACAATTGCGCGCGATCCCAACGCGCCTCAAGGACATGTCAGCACGGAAGACGGGGCCCACTAGGGCCACTGCCTGCTGGGGCTGCGGACTTCGTTCGAAAGAGGCACCGTACCCTGGAACGCAAAGGGCACTAGGAGAAACACGGATAGGTTTTAGTCAGTAAGAGTCTGACACTCCCTCCTGCTGTACCCAGAGCGGGAGGAGTCATTTGATGATTTCCCATCCTAAAAAAAAAAAGACTTGGGGCACTGGTGCTGTGCGTAAAATGGGTATTAAAACAATTTTTAGCATATATCACATTTCACACGATTATAACGATTCTTTTATTGGTTCCTGATCAAAGATTATTAAGCTAATACCACATTATCAGTGATCGATCAAAGATCATCAAAAGCCTGTTATTATCAATTATTTAATTCCATTTGAATTAGTAGGTGTACTCTATTTTCTTTAAGGAGAACTCACTTTAAGTCGAGGCATATAAATTCAAAATAAATAAACAGTCTTAGTCTTAGAGCTTTGTTTAACGTACAATAATTATACGAACACACAAAAACAGAAAAGGTAGCTTACATGTTATTGCTTGATTTTTGTCCAATCCGTGAACTTAAGTTTGTGAAAGGTCACAAAAAAATTCCCTTTAGCAATAAGAAAAAGTAAATTGAACGAATATCAGCCATTTCCTATGAAATACCTAAGAACATATGAAAGCTCCTTTTGCGTTGAAAAACATTTTCTAGGTAAGAATCACAGACTTCCGAGGCGCTTCTGTGGCCACTGCATGAAGCGGATTGTCAAATCTATTCCGCCACAAGAAAAACTAACGAAACGAAAGCACGGCAACAAAAAGAACCGCAACGCCATCTATCACGGCAGTAGCGAACTACTAACGAAATACTGAATCGCGGTATCAGAGGGCCTAGCACGAATATTTTAACGTAAAGTGACGTTAACGTAAGTGACACAATTTGTATCTTAAAAAAAAACTATTTACCAAAATTTCTTTTTTGTTTTGTTTGGAAGTCGGTTATATATTTTTTTTGTATAAAGTTTTATTTTTATTTTAAACCGACTTTTCACTTTTAAGTGGTGATACTTGGCCGACGTCTTCGTCTGCGCAGAAATTAAAATAAAAACTACTGAACCAAACTGAATCAAATTTTTACGGGACCAAATGGCAAGTATACTGCATCGAACTAAAAAAGAATTACAGAAATTGGATCAGAAACCTCAGAGTTATCGGTGTACATACACATAAAAAATACCCACCGAATTCAGAACTTCCTCCTTTTTTGGAAGTCGGTTAAAAATATTAATAATAGTATCGAATTCAAAGAAATATTATGCGCGAAGCGAGTTTAGTAAAATTTTGCGTTACGTTACCAGGACGTCAAAAATATTCGAGCTAAACCTGCAGTTCTCCGTGAAATTTGAACAAATACAACAGTCCGAATATCAACTATCGGGCAGTTGCCCACCGGACACACAATCATCCAGTTTAAGGTTCCTCTCTTACCTATGGAGTCTTCTGAGAATTCCTCAGCAACAACGCCCGTCCTCTTTCTTTAACTAAATTATCATTATTATGCCGTTGCCAAGGAAGACCTAAATGCTGGCATAACGAATCTTAGGCGTTTATGACTGATTGGTCGAAGAAGGCCACACACTGACAAGAATAAATGGCTATGGGGAAGACCTTTGCGCAGCAGTGCAGCAGCAGCTTTGGTTATTAGAAAGAGAAATCCGACGTGGATATGATGTATGTATTTTTTTTGTTTCTCTTCTAACTGATTTAATAATGCACCTGCCCTGCCATGTTGCCTCTTTACCACCATTGGTCGACTAGTAGAAAATCCGACATTAAGTCAGCCTTTGTGCCTGGGAGCATGATTTATTTTAGTTTGTTGTGTACCAATGCAGGGCAAAGGCCTCCTTCTCTTTATTCCGTTCTTGGACCAATCTTGTCGATTTGCGTCCAGCTCGTCCCGCCGTCTTCACCTGGATCTACCGCGATGTGGTCGGGCATTTTCTGGGATGACTTTTCAGCTCATGAACCGTTCGACATGCGGCAAATGTGTCTGGCCTAATCTCACTTTAGTTTGGCTGCTATTTACGCGACATCGGAGATTTGTGTATTTAAGTGTAGAACTGCGTTCCTAACGTGGTCCGTTCCGACTCCCAGAATGCTGCACTTCATGGCTCGCTGGTAAACCTCGAGCTTGAACCTCTGCTGGACTGTCAAAGACGTGGCGGGCTACTCTCTAACCCCGATGTCCGTAGTTTTGGCATTTCGTAGGTGATACGGAGTAGAAAACAGCTCCAACTAAGGTCGAACTATGTAATTTGGGCTTAGGGAGTAGCCCCCCAGGTTTGAGTACCGTATGTATGGATTGGGAGAGTGCACATGTTCATCCATTTGCGGTTGTGACAAACTGGAAGGTCTTATTTCATGAGTGCCTTCAACTGCCAATAACAGAACTCTCCCTGGTGTTTTTGGTGCGGCGAGCAACTACTTTTGTGTGCATGAAGTATAATACAATAATAATATAGCAAACAAATAAAAGCGGATGCGGCAATTCCGAGATCTGTAGTAAGTAATAATCAAGGTTTCCATGAACAAATACTTTTCGAGTGCTTTTACATCTAGTAAACATTTCACAATAACAAGATTTTCAGAGAGAAACAAAGGAATGTTAGAAGTATTTCACAAAATATTGTGTGAGTACTTTTAATGTAAAAGTACTAATTGTGTAGTGTTCTTTACATTTAATTGGCAGCTTAGGGGTCTGGTTTCAATTGCTTGGAGTTTTATTTATTTTTGGTAGCTGCCCCGAGTTTGAGAGTTAGTGTGGCATGCTGTTGATCCAGGATCACTTCCTAGTCGGCTCAGATCGCCCTATTTAGACTATGGAGAGAGCAAGGAAAGCGGATAAACACCTGAGGGTCAATGTAGTAATTTTTAAACAACGTTCGCATTCGTAACTGCATTTTTAGAGTTACGCACTCAAAGGGTAACCATCGAAACCTCATCACTAAGCCTCCGCTGTCCGTCCGTTCGTCCGTCTGTCTTCCAGCGGGCCGTATCTCGATAGCCGTACTAGGTAGACAGCTAATAATAAAAATTAAGGTTTATGGTACGGTCACTTGACTGGAAGCCGACTGGCTGATGACTGGTACGGTCACTTGTCCGGTTTTTCAAAAAAAATTTGACATATAGCGACTGAGATGCAATTACGAATGTTGCTTGAAAATTAGTAGAACTGCCACTTTGAGAGCTAATTTTCGTACTTAAAAAAACGTTCAAATTCAAGTCATAATGGGTTCATAGGCGGGAACCGTAGGATCCCAGCCTCGTTGAATATTGTCGTATAGACCGATTGATTATAACACACTAGTAGTTTTTAACAAACAAGGTTTTTGTAATGCAATCAGCAACACAGAATGACGTGAAAATAAAGGTAAAACGAACTAACAGCCTTAGCCTTAAATAATCCAAAGATTAATATCTAATAATATGATAATGAAAGGCTGTCAAAAATCATGATAAAAGCATGTGTTTAGCAAAATTAATGATCAAAAGATCAAGAAAGTTCAGCTTTGAGAACTGTCGTGTGTTTTTATAATGATTACTTAGGAGCACTGTTAGGGTATGGCCATACAAGCGACGTTGTTTATAATGCAGATTTATTGCAATGTTCTTAGTAAAATGTTGACAGGTTTCTTCAAAATGCTTGTACTCCACAGCTAACTTAATTATTGTGACCTTGAAATACCTTTCTGAAACTTGGTTGTGTCTAAACAATGCTTTAGCCAGGTTATTTCTATTGTGGTCAAGTTGGGTCCGCAATTGGTTTGGTGCTTTCCAAATTGGACACTACAGTTTGCATTCAGACGACAAATGTTCGGCAAGAGTGAAAAAGCACCTAATTTTTTTTAAGAATGGTCAAAATAATTACATATATAGAAATCATGAAATGACTTCTCCCACTCTAGGCGGAGCTGAAGACACTCCCTTCAGCTCCGCCTAGAGTGGGAGAAGTTACTGACTTACTGATTAAAACCCATCCAAATTCCTTCTTATGCCCTTTGCGTTCCAAGGCCGGTAGCTCTTTCGAACAAATTCCGCAACCCTGGCAAAGTGAAGAAGCACCTACTTTCCAGAGGCTCTCGACAAAGTGAAGAAGCACCTACTTTCCAGAGGCTCTCGACAAAGTGAAGAAGCACCTACTTTCCAGAGGCTCTCGACAAAGTGAAGAAGCACCTACTTTCCAGAGGCTCTCGACAAAGTGAAGAAGCACCTACTTTCCAGAGGCTCTCGACAAAGTGAAGAAGCACCTACTTTCCAGAGGCTCTCGACAAAGTGAAGAAGCACCTACTTTCCAGAGGCTCTCGACAAAGTGAAGAAGCACCTACTTTCCAGAGGCTCTCGACAAAGTGAAGAAGCACCTACTTTCCAGAGGCTCTCGACAACGTGAAGAAGCACCTACTTGCCAGAGGCTCTCGACAAAGTGCCATTCTTTTAGCGAATGCAAGTGTCGAAATCTATAAAAAAATACTCTTCAGCCTTATATATTAATACCTACTAGTTGACCCACGCAACTTCGTCTGCGTCACAATTTTTATTACTGCTCCGCTCCTATTGGTCTTAGCGTGATGATATATAGCCTTCCTCAATAAATTGTCTATCTAGCACTGAAAGAATTTTTCAAATCGGACTAGTTCCTGAGATTAGCGCGTTCAAGCAAACAAAAAAACAAACTCTTCAGCTTTATATATTAGTATAAAGATATAGATATGAACAAGTGGATCCTTTTAGATCCATTGGTATCTTACATGCTAGTCGAACTAAATTTGATGAGTAATTCAGTCCACACGAAAAGAAGAAGATGAAAAAAGTAGGAGGTTATATTTTCGGCTGTATGTATCTTTTTTTTTATGTTTGTTCACCGATTTCTCCGCCAATTCTGACCTATTTAAAAAAACCTTTTTTTTATTCGAAAGCCTATACTCCTGAGGTGGTCCCACTGTCACCAAGTCTGAATCTGTTGATGGGATTCCATGAAAATCGAGGGAAACCTAAGAAATTTTATAAGCACATACACTGTTTTTCATAAACTTTCTAACGCAATTCAGATATTTGTGCCTGGTAATGATCATCTTATGTTGCTGAGCTGAGGATCTGATGATGGGATCCCATGAAAAATGTTTGTTCAGCGATATTTTCGCCAATTGTTAACCAATTGGATGATTGTTTTTTTGTTTGGAAAAGTATTTTCTCGGACTGGTCTATTTAAATTTGGTGAAGATCTGATGAAGAACTTCGGAGGTAGGCAACGGAACTCTTCAATAAATGATAGCAAATTTCTGTAATCGCATGTCTGTTGATTATTTACACCAGTTCATAACATAATATCACACCGGCACGCTGTGCTTGTGGTTTCACTTTTTAGTGGTACGCAGGTACCATTAAAAAGTGAAACAAAGTGAAAAATAAATAAAAAACTTTTTAACAAAAAAATAAAACCGACTTCCAAAAGTTCTAAGTCGGTGTTTTTGGTTGGCTTTTTCGTTTTTGTACACCGACTTCCGAAATTAAAGATATATTTTTTACTTTGTAGTGTTTTGTTTTTGGAAGTCGGTATTTTTTTATTTTTTTTTTACACGGTACTATTTAGTAATCTTCGGTATACTATAATTTGAAAAAACTAACCGCTGCGTAAACTGAGACAACTGTTTCTGCATCTTCTGAGCACGCTCGCTCCATTAAAGACCTCATCTATCGCGTTCCTTCAAGAGTGATAGCAGTCAAGAGCAATCTCATTTCTCAATAAAAAAAAAGTTAAAAATTGTTTAGACGCAAAGCGCCACATCAAATTTTCTTTTAATAGAATCATTATCATAAGCCTGTGTGGCACTAGCTTTATAAAATGACTAGCGTTTTCCAGTGGCATCGACCGCGCGAAAATTGAAAGTTGATCCAAAGAGAACTTAATTTCGGGGTGAAAAGTATTCCATATTGCAAAAGTTCTTATGGTCGTATGGCTTAGAAGTAGAGGTGTCATTGATCATCTATACTAATACTAGTTGACCCGCGCAACTTTGTTTGCATCACAATTTTCATTACTGCTCCGCTCATATTGGTCTTAGCGTGATGATATATAGCCTTCCTCGATAAATGGGCTATCTAACACTGAAAGAATTTTTCAAATCGGACCTGTAGTTCCTGAGATTAGCACGTTCAAGTAAACAAACAAACAAACTCTTCAGCTTTAAATATTAGTATAGATAGACTTTCAAGTTAATAATCAGTGTTAGTAGTGCAGGATAATTGGATTTTAGTTTCAATATAAAAGCTGAAATTTCTAAATACACTTTCATAAAGTTGCAGGAAGTCTACAAAAATGTCTTCTTCTCACTCTTCGCGTCGTAGTTTACGTGATTTTTTCCTTGATTATGAGCCTCAAGAGTATGTTATATTTTTTATGTTATTCGTTTTCAGTAACTTTACTAATTTTATCATTGACTTCAAAAACTTAAAATAATGATCTCGTTGTGTTTCACAAATCATAAAAAAACGAGTCGGACTCGCATAGAAATACACAATCTGTGAAAATTTCAAGTGTCTACCTATTACGGTTCTTGAGATACAGCCCGCTGACAGACAGACGGACGGACGGACGGACAGCGGAGGCTTAGTAATAGGGTTCCGTCGGTTACCCTTTGGGTACGGAACCCTAAAAACCGGCTAAGTGCGAGTCAGACTCTTACACGAAAGGTTGCGTGCCATAAACCGAACAAAACTCGTTAATTTAGCCTCCTTTAATTTTTATTTAATTCAATTTTTATTATTTAGTTGTCATAACCGCAATAGAAATACACACGCTGTGAAAATTTCAACTATCTACCTATTACGGTCATTGAGATACAGTCCGCTGACAGAGAGATGGACAGAGGGATGCACAGCAGGGGCTTAGTCATAGGGTTCCTTCCCTTAATTACACTTTGGGTACGAAACCCAAAAAGCAAGATGATGAAAATGAATTTATTTTTCAGAGATTGCACGGCACCCACCGACTATGCTCACCTGACAATGTTGCGACACTTGTTATCTGTGATAACCTGTTGGCCGCTCAAGATTCTCGATCCGCTCGATACAGATGCTAAACGACGAAGGAAGATCTGGGTGGGAATACAAAGAGCATTCCATTTGACTGTATGCTTGACAAGTTTGGTTGGTGGGATCTTGTATGTTGTGTTACATACAAAAACAATGACTTTCTTTGAGCTTGGACATTTGTATATTTCGCTTCTTATGAATATTGTTATTTTCGTGAGTATCTTTATAGAAATCGTTACATCCTATCATTCTAAGAATGTCACTACACGCACAAACAGGGAACACATTCATTGTACGTACAGCTAAGGAGTGGAATTCCTTGCCAGTAAGGCAGTTTGATTTATTCATTATTTTGTTTTGCAGTCCAGAATAGTGACACTGTGTTTATCTGATGAATACGTTGCAGTAGCAAGAAACTTTTTGGAAAAAATCCATCTGTTCTTCTACAAAGACCGTTCTGAATACTCTATGGAGGTAAGATAAAGTTATGTATATGACTATTAATAATAATAATTTCACTTTATTTTTTATTATTTATTTTTCTGCCTAAAGATTACAGGAAATCCTATATGAAGTCTGTAGCTTTATATCTATACTTAATATATAAAGCTGAGATGTTTGTTTGTTCGTACTAATCTCAGAAACTACTAATCCGATTTGGAAAATTCGTTCTGTGTTATATAGCCCATTTATTGAGGAAGGTTATATGCTAAGCCATTAATCTATTAACCCTCCTCCTCGCCTCGCCTGTTAGCTATTAATTTTAGTGTGATGATATATATATCATCTACAAATTCTCTGTCGTCATCTTATCAGTCACTCTCTTCCTAGCTTCCTAGCTTCCAAGCTAGGTTAAGCAACGTTTGCGAAGGTTGATCTGTGGATTGAATGGGATGATACTGAGTTTCCTCCGTGCCTCGGAAAGCACGTTAAGCTATTGGTCCCGGCTGTCATTTAAAGATCTTTGACAGTCGTTAAGGATTGTCAGAAAACAGTAAATTTGACTCCAGTCTAGATTGAAGTCCACTTCAACCAGCACGGTCTGCAACTGTCAACACGGTAGTTCTTGGCAAGCCAAAAACTACCGTGTTACCTAGTTAATGGGTTGTGGAGGTCAGGAGTCGCTGATCGTAAAATACTGTAAAGCGAAAAACACACTGGTCCCACATACGCAACGTATGCAACGCTTTTGTATCGTATCGTATGTTGCGTTTCATATAAAATCAAGAGTCCAGATATCATAATGCGTTGCATACGTTGCGTACGTGGAACCAGTTTGTCTTCAGCTGAATCAGTTTTGACTGGAAGGCGACCCCAATATAGTTGGGAAAAGGTTAGGTAGATGATTCGTTTGACTTTTATGATATTTTTTTTTATTTGTAATGGGTTTGCTCTTGACTCTAGTCCATGTCAGAGATGACAGAGACAAAGTCTACGATGGAGCGAGCCTACCCAGAAGGAGCCTGTTCACTCTAACTTTGAAGAGATTAGGGTTTTAAGCTTTTGGAAACACAGACGCAGGCAGAGAGTTCCACTCCTTCGCTGTGCGCATTATAAAAGACGTTTGAAAACGCTTAGTGCGAATTGTGTAATATATCGTATATTAATTGTATATTAATATATTGTGTACCACTTGTTGTTGTATCACTTTTTGTTCCAGACGCACAAGCAAGTACATCGCATCTCCCACTTCTTCACCATCTACCTCGTCGGGCAAATGTTAGCCGGTCTCTTCCTCTTCAATATTACTCCTATGTTTAACAATTATGCCGCAGGGAACTATGCTAAAGGAGGCTTAAAGGGAAACGCCACATACGAACACGCTCTTTACTTCTCTTACTCTTTCAATGTTTCTACAGATTTAAAAGGGTATATTCTTGCTAATATTTTTCATTGGTAAGTAATTTGAGTTATTTGGTAATTACACTAATATAAAGTGCCATTTCAAAGTAGCTGAAAGAGTTTTTATTAGAATCTTGTGTTTGTGGAATCAGAGATGCAAGAGAGAAAGGTGTTCTTTGTTATAGTGAGAGCTATCGAACTGATTCAGAAACAAAGTGCAAGTATATGCAGTAGTGTATCTCATCATCACCATCATAACAGCCGAAAGATGTCCCCAAAGGGGTTTGCCATGATCGCCACGTTTGACAGGCGGGTTGGCGATCGCAGTGTATGGTGTTGCGTTTTACAGAGAACGTTGCTGCCCTTTGATGAGTCCCTTAGTCGGCTCTTACGACACCCATGGGAAGTGATGGGATGGTATTATTCTTTTACTTCACTATACGACAACGGCCGACACCATATGGCAAGTGCATCTAACAAACACAAATAATTTTCCAACCATTAGTGGGTTAAGATATCTGTGTATGAAGCCTATCACTTCGTTACGACATAAAAAAAGAACCGGTCGTGGTGGTGCAAACGAGGAGAAATCGGTATCCAGAAATGGATTGGAATGGAATGCAAGAAGCGGATTTAAATTATGCAACTCTTATTTTAAGCAGTGCAAATTATGTTATTGTTACTCTTCTGCTATTATTTTTTAATACATTTCTTTGTGGATCTAAGACAGTTCAGTCGTTAAATCGGAACTCGTCGAGCTTAATTTACCCGGTGCTTTTCTTGTGATCACTTCTGTTGATCTGTCCTAAGTTATAGGAACAGTCACACCTTTAAGACGTTGCGTGCAGTTCTATGCGCGCTTATATAGGAGTGTCTGCGGTCGTTGAATCGATCACACTAAGAGTTGGAGCCCGCTAACAATGGCGGGCTGATACCAGTCGGGAGTGCGCGTGAATTTTATTGTAATCCGGCCCCCGACTTATAGTAACAGTAGGAACTGTGGGGGGGTTTTAGTCGATAGGAGTCCGACAACACTACGTCTCTCTAGACGGGTTATATCCATAAAGATTTCTCTACAAAAAAAGGAATTGCAGTGGTTGAGAAATGGGTGGTGGGCTCCCATAACATTGTATGGCTAACATCGTTATTTGTTTTCTTGCAGGATTATCTCATACTTGACCGCAACTTGGTTCTGCATGCATGATTGCTTCTTGTCTCTAATGGTGTTTCACCTATGGGGACATTTCAAGATTTTACTTTACAATCTCGATCACTTCCCAAGGCCCAAGAATAAGACAAATTTCATGATAGAAAATAGCAACATGTCTTTAACTTACGAGATGTACTCTCCGAGTGAGCAGAAAGTTGTTAGTGATCAGTTAACTGAATTAGTTTCTTACCATCGTGATATTACCGCGTATGTTTATCATTTTTATTTTCATATAATTTTAGACAAACAGATTACAATACATGACAACTACAACAGCTGGCAATATTCATGCTGTATGTGTGTGTGTGCTGTGTGTGTGTGTGTGTGTTGTGTGTATGTGTCATCGAAGAATCGATGACTACAGCAGAATATGCATGAGACAAGTTTTTGAAATTAGCGGGTTTAAAAAGGTCACTTCAGTAGAATCATATTAGGATCATAATAAATTAATCATAAAACAATCTGGCAAATTTCATATTCATCTTTATTGCTAAAGCAGTAAGTTCAAAGTTTATTGGGAAAATTTGACAGTTCCGGGTAACTTGATGAGCTGGCTGATTCTATTAAAGTGGCCTTTTTAGACCCGCTAATTTCAAAAACTTGTCTCAGCATATTCTGCTGTAGTCATCGATTCTTCGATGACACATACACACAACACACACACACACAGCACACACACACATACAGCATGAATATTGCCAGCTGTAGTTGAACTTTTAGATATGAAAGACTCAAGTCCATGTTATAAATAAAATAGTGTTCAAATAATTAGTACATTGACATACAATTTTGTTAGCTTACAAACCCCATCAAAAACTTAAAAACTCAAGCATGAAAGTAAATCAAACTAAATTAGGCTTATAATTTATAAGCCTCAGACATTAAGAGGAAATGCGGGCGGAGAGAATTTGTAAGTAAAAAGTCATATTTCGAGGTTTGGCTCTCACCTGTTTTCACCCCCAATATTGGACCGATGTTAAAGATATTTCATAATCTGAATAAAAAGGATATGTACTGTGCCACCATGTTTTTTTTCTCAATAGTAATTGTCAAAGTACACTAGGACTCTGCTGACAGCGGTCTATATTGAGTAGTTTTGAGGGTTCTAGTGCTTGTACGGATAATACTCGTATATCATCAAAAAGGAAAACATATGTATCCTTTTTATACACCTCCTGTTTATAAAAAAGGATAGATATGTTTTCCTTTTCATAGTATCATTTTTATTCAGTTTATGAAATATCTTTTAAATCGGTAAAATATTGGAGGTAAAATATTCGCCTATTTCCTAAGCCTCGAATTATTAAATTTTAGTTACAAAGCTTCTATGTTTACTTATTTAATTTCAATTATTACTCTCTGCACTTACAGTAAGTACCAACACGTACAGAGTCAAAAATATAAATTATTATTATTTTATTGAATACACAGAATTAAATGTAAATACGGATTAATTTAATTGTTGTCTTTCTTCAGTTTCACAGACAACATGTCGGAAGTATTTGGACCAATGTTATTTGTTTATTACGGATTCCATCAAACAAGCGGGTGCTTACTGCTTCTGGAGTGCTCACAAATGGTTAGTGCCAAGAAGTTTACCTGACTGCAAAGAAACCTTAATAACATGGCACTAAGAAATCAGTCAGTACTGATTTTGGTTTTAAGATGTCATAATAGGTACCCAGGTTATTTAGGTAACGTTTGAATTCAAAGCAGCACGGCGCATGAAGTATACGGTGACTTTGCAAAATGTCAATTTCTTATCTATTTTTTTTTAACTTTTGTAAAACTAAGACTATTTTTTTAATATTCAACCTGTGCTGTCCCATTCGATTGCTGGGTATTCTTTTTGCGGGCCTTTGAATCAGACCCTGCAGTACACACGGTCTAAGTCGTCTCGTCTCGTCTCCTCTACCTGTCCATTTATTTTTTTTATTGTACACCCCATAACATGCACAGGAAAATCGCTTACAAAAACAAGTGTAATGGACTGTCTTATCGCACAGAGCAATCTCTTACAGACAACCTTTGGATGGACTCTACGAAAGCACATACACGTACATTATATAGACTTAATATTTGTTTTTTTTCATTATTTCAGACGGCGGCTGCTCTGAGCCGCTACTTACCGCTCACAATCATCTTGTTTCAACAACTGATACAGCTGTCAATCATCTTTGAACTTATTGGCAGCATTGTAAGAATATATGCAATAAGTTATTTTATCGCTAAGTACAGTAGCCAACACGAGTTGTGAGCACAGACGAATAGCAGCGGGGTGATCACGCCAATGTACGGTGGGCAAACAAAACTTGCAAGTGCAATAGTCGATGAGCATTAACTGAACCGAACAACCAATATTAAAGCGTCAGAGCTGTCGACGTCACACCGACCAATGTGTGAATATTGAGAGAGAAACGAAAGCTTCATGAGCTTGTGACTCTTGGCAAACAATTTTCAGAAAAGATTTTTGGTGGGATACTATTTAGTAACGCAAATAACAGCCGGTCTCAACTGGACAAGGTTTACTGGAGATAGGAAGCAGTGGAAGACGTTACAGGAGGCCTATGCCAAGAGGCACACTGGACTGAGAGATATTCTTTGAGTGACACCATAGTGCAAACTTACTGGAGGGTTCAGAAATAAAGGCTTATTGATCGATTTATATTTATTGTAATTACTTGTTCTTTGAATTGTGTCTTTTATACTCCAGACTATACTATAGTGCACCTGTTTCTACATCGTTTTCACATATGAATAATTTCAACAATAAGAATTTAACCACAACTTTGTAAAAATTTATTGATTTAAAAGAGAGTCAGACGAGTTTCTTACACGTTCTTTTCCATATTTACGCTTTGGAACGTGCAAATAGCTTCACCTCTTTGACTGACCAACCTTGATGGTTCAAAGCAAATGATTAAATTAAAATAAATGATTTGAGTTTGATTGAAATGCCGTTTTTGTCTTGCAGAGCGACAGATTAAAGGGAGCTGTCTATGGCCTACCATGGGAGTGCATGGATACGAGGAACAGGCGAACGGTGGCCTTCTTCCTCATGAATGTACAGGAACCTGTGCATGTGAAGGCGTTAGGTCTTGCTGATGTGGGTGTCACATCTATGACTACGGTAATATTTTAATTACGTTTGATGTTTTCTTATCTACAGAGTATTTCAGACGAGCGTGTTCGTATTTCATCAAGAATGATGATATCCGCAAGAGAACCAAGGTTACCGACGTAGCCCGAAGCATCGTCAAGCTGAAGTGGCAGTGGGCAGGGCTCATTGCTCGCAGAACAGATGGTCGATGGGGCCGAAAAGTTCTGAAGTGGTGACCGCGTACCCGAAGACGCAGCGTTGGAAGCCTCCCACAAGGTGGACCGATTACCTAGTGAAGGTCGCGGGTAGCCGATGGATGCGAGACGCGCAGCTCCGGTTGCTGTGGTGATACTTGGAGGAGGCCTATGGCAGTGATGATGATGATTGTGGTCATATTTAATGGTGATGTTCTGAATCTGTGATACTTTTTGCTGCGAAGTACAAACCCTTTTTTTTGACCCACTTTTTTGTTTATTATTATAACAGTAAATTCAAGAACATAGCTCCAATACCTCTTACTGATAATCTATATGTTAACACCTTCTTATTAACACTTAACTAACTAAATGTCGACGACGAAGCTCCAAAGTCTTGAGCATCGACGACGAGTTGCTAGCCTGTCGGTTTTCTACCGGTTGCATTTTGGGGAATGAATTGCATAATTTAATTCCGCCAAGCCCGTTCCATCATCGGACCACAAGACGAACGGCAATGCGCCACCGGTACCTGGTGGACATCCCACCCACACGCACAAAACGTTTTGGGAACACATTCATAATGCGTACAGCTAAGGAGTGGAATTCCCTGCCGGAGTCTGTGTTTCCCAATAGCTACAACCTGGGAGTCTTTAAGTCAAGAGTGAATAGGTTACTTCTAGGCAAGCGTGCTCCATCTTCGACCACATCATCGCTTACCATCAGGTGAGATGGTGGTCAAGCGCGTGCCTATCAATAGTAAAAAAAAAGGAAAAATAATCTAAAATAAGGCGTCGCGTATGGCACGCCACGCTGTATGGCAATTGATGCTCATCCTTGGTAAAAGCCAGCCCTTGGTAATTTATTTTGATAATTTATTTTATGTATTTCTTTACAGATTTTGAAAACTTCGATGTCTTACTTCACCTTTCTAAACAGCATGTAAATGTTGCAAGTTGTTCTTTTTTTCTCAATTTATTTACATTTTTTGTCTTTTAAAATTATAATGTTTTCAATTGCTATTACTACACCTAATAATAAGTATGTGTTATTAATTATAGTATTGAATAAAATGTCACATTTTTAAGTCTAACATATTTTGTCTTTTAAAATTAGAATGTTTGCAATTCCTGTTACTGCATCCAATAATAAGTATTATTTGTAGTTTGATTAAAGTGTCACATTTTTAAGTCCGCATATAAATGGAGTATTATTTCCTGTAATTCGAATCCAAGTTTATATACCTACTAAAGTCGTATATAGATGAGATTTTTTTTTCAATTTATATTGTCTCACTGCTGGGCTAAATTTTCCCCCGCCAGCGTTTCTTAGACCTTCCTCGGTGACGACGCCCGTCCTCTGATAATGAGAATAACCACTTTTTGAAACTCAAAATTGATAAGCGACAGTCCTCCAAGGTGTCACTAGTATAAGACCTCGTACAAAATAATAAGTGAATGTTTGTATTGTTGATATGCCTTAAATAAATTTAAAAAACCAGTCAAGTGCGAGTCGAACTCGCACACGAAGGGTTCCGTATCATAAACCTTAATATTTATTATTTGTTGCTATAGCGGCAATAGAAATACACAATCCGTGAAAATGTCAACTAACTACCTACTACAGTTCTTGAGATACAAACCGCTGATAGACAGACGGACGGATGGACGGAAAGCGGAGGTTTAGTAATAGGGTTCCTTTATTTACCCTTTGGGTACGGAACCGTAAAAACTTTATAATGCAATTTAAGAATTCATAATAACAACTTGGCTAAATGATCATAAACAAAAATTTCAATAAGGAAAACTGCCCAAAAAATAAAAACTACTAAGCCGAACTGGGACCAAAGCAGCTATGAATTAAAAAAGAATCACACCACAATCGGATCAGAAACCTCTGATTAATCGGAGTAAAGACATTTAAAAAAAAAAACCGCCAAATTGAGAACCTCCTCCTTTTTTGGAAATCGGTTAAAACAGTAGGGAACATTTTTCTACACATTCAACATGTAAGCTGTGTTTCCAAAGAGTTATTTATTTTCCCACTAACCCTATACTATGTTCAAATGTAGCAAGTCCAGTTGACGGAATACCTGATAAGGTGTCAGTCACTCATTATTATAAACTGTTTTAATATGGGACCAAAAAAAGCAATCGCCAGCCCAATTTACTGACGAACTGAAGAACTGCGGGTCTAAAAGGCCACTAGCAGAATCAGAAAGTACTTAAATCACGCTACCTGTCACTGTCGAATTTTCCCAATCAACTCTGAACCTAATGCGTAAGCAATAAAGATGAAAATTAATTTTTACAGATTAATGTGTGATTAATGTTATGATTTCTCTAGAGTCACCTTTTTAGCCCCCCGGGTGGATTACTCTCTAACCCCGAAGTCCGTAGTTTCAGGCAACACGAATGAATGACAACACGATTAAAAAATCGATACGATTAAAAATTAGTATTCGTCTAAAAGACTTGTATCTATGGTCATGAATAAAAATATTATTGAAAAAAAAAAAAAAACAAAACGATTTGACGTGTTGTCATTCATTCTTAGTTCGCGTTCGGGACTAATCGTGAGTCCGTGGGTGATACGGAGTAGAATACGCCCGAAACTACGGACTTCGGGCTTAGAGAGTAGCCTCGCAGATGTTTCTTTTCGCGATTGCGGGTAATGGAACCAACCCCGTCGGAAAAGTTTTTCATAATGATGATGTACAGTGACCCCTTTTCTCTTATTGCGTTTATTATATTACACTTTATATAGTACCTACTATTATTATAATTATAATAATTTAACTCGATTTGCAAAAGTTCTCTGTTAAATTTCTTGAAACCAAAGAAATATGTTAGTTTTGTTAATTAGTATGTATGTATCTATGTATTTATTATAGATTGTATTTATTTTTCTTCTCTCTGTTTGTCTTTTCTTTATGTTGCACCTGCCATGCTGTCTCTGCACCACCCTAAGGTCGACTGGTAGAAAATGCCTACGGCATTAAGTCCGCCTTTGTACAGTGTTTCACTTGCGCATAAAATTTTAATAAATAAATAAATATCTTGTGAGTAAGCTTTTGTTTTAAGAGGTAAAGCAACATAAGACAGGAACAGTTCCAATTTTTTTTAATAGTACCTGTATGCACTGCTGCTTAAATAAATAGGTTTTTTTTCTGGGGGGCTACTCTCTTACCCCGAAGTTAGAATACGCCCGCAACGGCGTATTCTAACTTCAACGCCTAGAAGATACGCCCGGAACTAAAGCCGAAACTACGGGACTTAGAGAATAGCCCCTCAATCACATTACACATCAGTTCAAAATAAAGGCAATAAAACAACAAACATTAAACATGCAAAAGTTTATTCTCATAACATAGAGAATCTTAAATCACCTTGACTTACTTACAAACTATTTTTATCCACATTTAAAAAATAAATACAATTTAATTTCCATGCTTCATTTGTTAAATTGACATGATTACATACAAAATGTTACACTACCCTAGGTTTAAAAAAAAAAAATCTATAAACATTTGTATAAAAGGAATAAAATATTGCAGCTAATTTATGGCATATTATTAAATCTGTAGGTACCTAAACTTATTTGTCCCGAATATTTTTCAGGCAGAGCTACTTATGCACTATTTTTTCACGCTTATTTCCATTGGGAGTAAGTAGAATTTAACTCGTACCAGAGCTTTTGTTTTTACAAATATTTTTTTAATGAAAAGTATAATAAGTAGTTTTAGAAAAAAAAAAACTTAGCGTTACTGCCTGTGGTTTGTCGTCGGCGCACGTGTGAGCCATTGGGGGTCAATGGAAATGGACGCTTAATGGCATCCCACATGCCATACCAAATGACGCTGTTTAAACTTCGTTTTTTTTTTAAACGCAGTGTTCCGCCGATCTACCAAAAAACATGGCGGCCGCCAGTTTTTTTTCAAGAAAACTATTTAATTGTTGTGGCGTCGCTATGGCTATTGTGGCCAGTCGACCACAGGTTAAAGTGACCTATTACACTTGTAAACGAAAAACAGACCCAGTACTCTTCATTTCACAAATAATATCAGAAATTATTTCTTTCTTTTGAATATTTTTTCAATGGAAATTGTAGAAATATTCTGCAATGCTTCCTTATTACAATTTCCTTTGAGTCGAGTTACCTGAATATTCGCCTAAACATATTTTTATGCATGTTACATCCAATCTAGGTTTCTCAAGATAATTATCAGGTGCTCAGTGTTACTGGTTAAGCAATAAATATGTGTCTTATTTTTATTTTAAAAGTTTTACTATTCCTGGAGTGTAGCCGCATTAAACGTAGCAAAAGTTAAAATTTACAAGCCCTAAATTACTCTCAGAGGATTAAATCGTGAAGATATACTTACGAGTACTTTCTACTAACAAAAGTTGACCTATTATTTCGATATATACAAATATAAATCAAGTTAAAAAAATGTCAATAGTTTAAAAATTAAGAAAATAATATTTTTCTAGATATAAGCTAAGGTTAAGAATAGAAAGAAATGCCCGTTGGATGATCGAGCAAGCTCTAATCGATAAACGTTTATAAAAATGTTATGAAGTCACTTTCGTTTGCTCAGCTCCCATAATAACATAAATGCTTTATTACATGCTATATTTTACATTAAAATAAGCAGCTTACTAGTTGCATTCAATTCATTAGAACTACAAAAATAATCTCCGACAACCCCGCTAGACGGCGTTGAAGTAAATATTAAATATAGTAATTTTCTTACTTTCCTCATTATTGTGATTTTTTTAGTACACTAAAATTTTAAAAGTAATATCAATTAATGAAAACTTTGCTCTCTTATACTATGTTTTGTATTTCATAATAATTAAGTATGAACAGTTTCACAATATTTAGATAGCGTTCGCACTTAACGTCTAAGATTCAATTGACACAGGTAGACGCTATTCAAGTTATAATTTACATATGTAAAAGTAATAAAATAGCAAGCATTCTGTTTATGAAACTTAAAAAAAAAACAGAATTTAATCTAATTAATTCTTGCTTTCTAAATTCTCGTTATAAGTATCAATAATTTTGTCCTCATTTGTAACGCTCCAAAATCTATCTTCTATTTTTGTCCATTCGTTATATGGGGATGATAAAGGGATAGTTCCTTTAGCAGCAAGCTTCACACCTCACGAGGCCCACTTCATCACAGTTCATGCACTTGAGAGCAACAAACTCTGCCGTGAAGTGGTTCCTGTGAAGGCTCTTCTTGGACCCGTTGCAGATCCTGCATGGAAGGAGACGGAACCCGCCGCACATTTGGCAGGTATTGCAGGCGTCTGGACTCTGAAATTGAGAAAATTTGGAGTAAATATTAGAGACACAAAACTTGGTGATGTTTCCTGAAAGATTCAAGACAATCAGCAGAGCGATTCTGTAAATATGTCGAAATGAAGGCTTGGGTGGTGGATTACGGCCCACTCCCTCTCACCGAGAGGAGGCCTGTGTCCCAGCAGTGGGAACATTATAGGCTGATTATGCTATGCTATGAAGGCTTGAGTGAAGTGATCACGAAGTGAGCTCTCAATCCAAGTAATCAAGATGGAATGACAGCTCACTTCGTTATCACTTAATCTAAATTTTCACTTCGACAACAAAATCGATCGGCTGCTTATCCTTTTTCTAGGTAGGTTGAGCTGTATAGGTAGTTATGTTATCTGTACAGCGTTAACTGTTTTGGAGGTTAACTTCTAGTGTAACTGGATGCAAGTGCATATCACTTTTTTACAGGCGGCCATCTTTCGTGACCCCTTTGATAAGACTGTTTAATCTTTCAGAATCGGATAGATGAATAAATCATGATTCCTTTGGACTTTTGGTAACTACTGTGTGCGAAGAATTGACTAAAAGGACTAAGAATTCTAACTAGTGTCGTTAAAGGTATTCCACACACCACTTCAACTCTTCACACACACTCCTACACAACACACCCACACACACCACACCACACACTCTCATATGCTTAGATGGTGCTAGCATGTCATTCTGTTTGATTCTGTTCTGTTCCATTCTGTTTGTTTCTGATGCATATAATAGTTAATAAATTGTAAATCCGTAATGGGCTGTAAGATCGGTTTGTTTAATTTAAGTAAAATTGTTAAAGAGCTGTGGATTTTGTGAATAAGTAAATCATCATTTAGAGGACAATAGGGTATTTAACTAAAAAAATCGAGTTAGTCCGTCAGATAATTTCCTAAAAATATTGGACACGTATTTTTTTTTCACGTAAACAAAATAATTATCAAAACTATAATATACTGCGTTGAAAACACGTGTCACCTCTCTATGATGGCACAATTTTTAAAAACGATGTGACGTCACGCGTGTCTCAGAATATCTACTTCGTCTCTAAAATTACGTGTATAATATTTTTAGGAAATCTATCTTACAGTCTTGTAAGAGTCTTTCGGATATCAGTAAACAACTTGTCGACTGTTCACGTGACCAGAGGGCTGGACTTTTCTTCGGCCAAAGAATCAGCATTGCGATTCAACGCGGCAATGCTGCCAGTGTTCTGGGCACTTTTGCCATTGACAGCGATGTGGATTATTTTTTTGATGCCCAATGATTAATTTTATTTTTTTATACGCGTTTGTACATAATTTCATGTTAATTAGTGTAGTTTTCTAAGTCTATAAAAATGTTCAATTTTATTTTACCACGTCTTACAGACAGTGTTTTTTTTTTAAAAAACCCTTTTGTAATGCCCTCACCCATATTTAACCAACGAACATTAATGCTCCCCTCATCATCTGCCTAGCCTTTTCCCAACTATATTGGGGTCGGCTTCCAGTCAAGCCGGATTCAGCTGAATACCAGTGTTTTACGTGGAGCGGCTGCCTACCAGACCTCCACAACCCATTAACTGGGTAACACGGTACTTCTTGGCAAGACTGGAATCAGATTTACTGGCTTCTGACAACCCGTAACGACTGCCAAAGATCTACAAAGGACAGCCGGGACCAACAGCTTAACGTGCTTTCCGAGGCACGGAGGAAACTCGTCATGCTAAGATGGTCCCCTCATACTGGTCATAAAGTGATGTTATAATGATATAGCCTATGTTTTCCTTAGTAAATGGGCTATCCATATCCAATATTAAAAGTTTTTTTTAAATCGAACCGGTAGTTCCTCAGATTAGCGCGTTCAACCAAACGAACAAACTCTTCAGATGTATCATATTAGTAAGTAAAGATTCATATCAATCCTACAACTAGTTTTTATCCATTTCTCTTACTCAAAATGAAAGACCCGATGAAAACAATATCAGTTTTTCACAAATATTCTGAATCAGAATCCGAACATGACATCGCAATGTTATGAATCGCAATCATATTTCCTCTCAATAAAATTCTCATTTAACATCTGTAACATGCACGTCAAATACATACAGTGTAACCCTTTCATCCCGTCTCCGACTGTTTGCATAGACCAGGGATGGCGAACCTTTTTTGTTGCTCGTGCCATTTTCATGAAAATATGTACCTAACCATGACGAGAGCCGCCAAAAAAATGTTGACTTGGTGAATCAATGGACAAAAAATAACACTAGATTACTATTTCCTTTTTGCAGCTATAAATTTATGTTAGTTTTGTGTTTTCTGTTGTAATAGCAACAACAGTGATGCTAAGTAATCTTGTACACGCGTGCCCAAATTATTTAACTGCGTGCCACCACTGGCCCGCGTGCCATAGGTTCGCCATCCCTGGCATAGACAAAGTGATTTCTGAGCATACAAATAATGCCGCGTGCGTTTCTATCAAAGATGTGTGAGGTAGCTTGGTGGCGCGAGGATGTATATGTGTAGCGGCGTTGTAAAAATGAGTGTTTGTTGTAAGCAAAGCTGTGCGACAGCTTGTGCGTTGCGAGGAACTTTGACGAAGTTTCAAACCGATGTGCATGCGTGCAGCTACGCATCGATCACAACTATACAATGATGCGAGGGTGTGCAGCAGAATCTTTGCTCAACTCAAATTTATATCTCGCACACATTCCTCGCTCGTGTTCCGGGCACATCTTTTTAACCGACTTCCAAAAAAGGAGGAGGTTCACAATTTGGTTGGTTTTTAAATTTATTTCATTCAGTGTGGCTCAGTAGTTTTTAATATATGAGCATTTTTACTTATTTCAATTTCTGCCTAGACGATGACGTCGTCGAAGTATCACCACTTTAAAATGAAAAATAAAAAACTTTTTTACAAATAAATATAACCGACTTCCAAATAGTAGACCAAACCAAACCAAAAACACCGACTTCTGAAATTAAGGTTATTTTATACTTTGTGATGTTTTGTTTGGAAGTCGGTTATATTTTTTTTTGGAAGGTACAAATATGAGCCTAGCATCGCTTACGCTTCTCCAATATAGTTGCGCTTAGGGTAGGGCAATTAAGAGATCTCATTGCACTTAGCTACCAGCATCTTTCTGTTTCCATACCTTTCTTAACCTCGGAGATATAACTACTTCGATTAGTTATTTATCGTCTAGACGGGTGTCCGACCCCCACCGGTATTTAAATCTAATTTACTTCTGTAGTTAATGAAATTAGACTAGAATTCTAAGAAAGAGGTAGAGAATACCTACACAGCTAATGCCTAATACTATTCACAATTTGATCAGTAGCTGGATTAATTACCAATGTAGAAGTACTGTAAAGAAAATTGAATCTGAAAGATCTGTTTTCTTACAAAGAAGGATCGTGGAAAGATTTCCTAACAACCGTTCCTCAATTTCGTTTCGACGATTTCGGATTCTTATTCTCGGTTAAGGTTTTTTTTCATCTGTTTTTCATTAAGGTACTTCGTCTCAGTATAGTATATATTTGTATAGATATCGCCCACATGTAGTATAAAAGATGGTAACGAAGACGCAGCCTTGGAAGGCCTTCCATAAGGTAGACCGGTGAAATTTTATTGTGAGGGCCGCGGAAATCTACAAAATTCTAGAAGCACATTAGGAAAGCTTATTTCCACCAAGACCTTGTTTAATACATGTAACTGACAATGTGACAAATTTGTCACAAACTGACATAATTTCGTGACAGGTAATTAAATGAAGCAGATAATGTTTGAAATAAACGTACGAAATTGTCAAAGTGTCGCTTGTCACAAGTCGATTTTATTAAATAGGTTCCAGAGGACGATACATCATGCCTGAATAGCTCATCTATACTAACATATAAAGCTGAAGAGTTTGTTTATTTGCTGGAACGCGCTAATCTCAGGAACGATTTGAAAAATTATTTCAGTGTTAGATAGCCCATTTATCGAGGAAGGCTATAGGCAATATACCATCACGCTAAGACTAATAGGAGCGGAGCAGTATTGAAAATTGTGACGCAGACAAAGTTGCGCAGGTCAACTAGTCCTTATATATAAAATTCTTTCGTTACTAACTGATTGAGTGACTGACAGACAACGCACAGCCAAAACTATTGATCGTAAGGACTTAAAATTTGGCCTGTAAGTTCCTTGGGGAGTATGGAGAGCACTAAGGAAGGATTTCCCAAAACTCTTACGGGAACTAGAAAAAACTGGATATATAAGCGCATACGAAGTTGCGGGAAAGCTAGTAGTAACATAAAAGCCAAACGTCACGACTTCTAATGAAAAAAATGTCAAAAAGCGGAACCTTCTGGCAAATAACATTAGATTACATAGTGAAACTGTGTCTTTAGTCATTTGTCGTACTAATAAAAGCCTAGCCCGCTACTTCCTCCCCCTTTGAACCATATCCCAATGCAGGTAAACTGTCTCTAACGTCAACATGTAGACAGGAAGACCACGTCCGGCACATGCCAAGCGACTCTCATCTGTAGAACGGGCTACAGTGCTTCTGAATTGTGGCGTACTTTTGTGCTTAGTAGTGCTTTGTCTTGGCTCGTGGATAGATAATAACAGCCGCACGAATCGATCTTCAAGGTTAAGCAACGCTTGCCAAGGTTGGTCTGGATGGGTGACCATCTTAACATAGCGAGTTTCCTCCTTGCCTTGGAAAGCACGTTAAGCCGTTGGTCCCGGCTGTCATTTGTAGATCTTTGGCAGTCGTTACGGATAGTCAGAAGCCAGTAAATCTGACTCCAGTCTTGCCATGAAGTACCGTGTTACCCAGTTACTGGGTTGTGGAGGTCTGGTAGGCAGCCGCTCCGCGTAAAATATTAGTATTCGGCTAAATCCGGTTTGACTGGAAGCCGACCCCAATATAGTTGGGAAAAGGCTAGGCAGATGATGAGTGCTTTGTCTTGGCTGCTAATAGGGTTTAGTTTCCTTTGTAGTGTAATTTGTGATTAGTTACAAAAAGGCATTGAATGTCTGTTTCCTGATCAGTTTAAAATCGATTTTCACTAGTGTCGAGAATCAGCAGATTGGTTTGGATTGGATTGGACTCGTACTTACGTGATAATTTTTTCAAAGCATTAACTTCTTAAATATAAATTACTTAAAGAGAAAGAAGCCGTTTCGCTTGATTAAACACATAGATACGTTTTTAAAATTATCATCATCATATCAGCTTAAAGACGTCCACTGCTGGACATAGGCCTCCTCCAAGGGGGGTCTCGCCATAATCGCCTAGCTTGGCAGGCGGGTTGATGATCGCAGTGTATGGTGTTACGTTTTATAGTGAACGCTGTTGCCCATTCTCTGGTCAGTCCCTTAGTCGCCTCTTACGACACCCACGGGAAGTGATGGGATGGATTATTCTTTTACGGCACCATACGGCACCGGCTGACACCATACGGCATTTTTTAAATAAATGTTATAAACAAAATAATATCAAAGTTATTCAACGCACTGGTAGTGAATAACTTGGTATCGGAAGCCTTTCTAAAAATTCTGAGCGAGTTTTTGTTAAACCAGTTTTTTATCAGTATATAAGACATAATATCCGTATAAAAGGTTATTTAAGTTGTGCAATATGTACGACGTATTATCTGAAATATATATATCATTTTGATTACGAGAAGTTTCGAATGGGAGTTCCCCAAGTCGAATCGAAGTATTCCTAGCACTTCTGTATTGTTTGCAGTCGTAAAGACGATTTAAGGTCAATATTGTTCATCAATTATTCCAATAATTAGCTTTGTTCTTTTAACGAACCAGCGAATGGGTCCCATTTCATGACAAAATAGCGACAGACAAGACGAAGACAGGAAACGAGCCTGACTTTTAAGGAAAAGACTGGCCCGAATTAGCGAAGGATGGAGTTGTGTGGAAATGGGATAGAGAAGTCTTTGCCCAGAAGTAGGACAAAATAGGCAAGATATATAGCAAAACTGTTTTATGCCAAACCATTAAATTATCTATACTGATATTATAAAGCTGTAGAGTTTGTTTGGTTGAACGCACTAATCTCAGGAACTACTGGTTCGAATTGAAAAATTCTTAGTTCTGTTAAGCCCGTTTATCGAGGAAGGCTATATAATATCAAGCTACGGTCAATAGGAGCGGAGCATTAATGAAAAATGTGACGCACAGGAAGTTTCGCAGGTCAGCTAGTGCCAGGTAAATAATACAGGGGAACATATCATAAAACTCCCTTATAAGGTCTAAAACAGCCATACGTATGCAAAACAATTGCCACACCTAAATTGGGGATTGGTCAATCCAATCAAAGAGACTGATGTTTAACATGGACGCACCAATCCCTTAACAAGTGTTATTATTGGCAACGGCCATGTTTTCATTGAGTCAAAGACGAAAGGTCATGCCAACAATGTATCTCGAACGGAGAGATCCTCAGAGGTCGTTCGGCGACATTTGAACAGCTTCGATCTTCGTATCCGGCCGTCAATTTGAACCTGTTTCCTTCATTGAGCGACCTTCAATTCACCTTTATCAAATTTAACGCCTCACGCAATGTAAATTACGTTTACGGTGTAAAAACAAATATTATTATTATGTTCGAGATATTTCGAAACTTGTTTGCGGTATGTGAACGTTCTTGCATAAGTACGGTCCCAGTTTTGTAACGTTTTTGGTTGAGTTTTTAGTTTTTGTCAGGCTTGTCGGTAAGATAATTGGTAGAAAGATAAAATTAATTGATTAACTTTATTGGCGGTATTTTTAATTATATTTTAGTATAGTCAACTTCGATTTGGCTGTCAGCAGTTATATTGATGTCACCAGTCAAATCGCATTTCATTTATTCTTTTCCTGGAATTATTTTTGTAATCAATCAAATAATAACCATATCTATAAAATAATAACCATTTTTCTTGTGCTTCTCGTCGGTAATTTTAAATATAAAATGTAATGCACACTGCATTTGGTAATCCCACCAATGTAGTCCACGAGACAGGCTCGACCTAGGGTGGAGTTCATAAGTAAGATATGCTTCCTTTGCTTCATATTCTTGTTGTTATGTATCCTAGCTAGTAATGTATACCATAAGGAAATGTAAAGCACTGTTTTTGGCAAATAAACGTTATTATTATTAACAGTATTACTACTAAAACGCAAAATTAATTATTTTTCTTTTAGTAATAATATCTTGAAAAAGTATATTTTCTAGTACATGGCTCAACTTGTCGGACACTTAAAAAAATTAGTACTATTCGTGACAAATCCCTTTTTTTTTTTTTTTTTTTACTAATAATAGGCACGCGCTTGACCACCATCTCACCTGATGGTAAGCGATGATGTGGTCGAAGATGGAGCACGCCTGCCTAGAAGCAACCTATTCACTCTTGACTTAAAGACTCCCAGGTTGTAGCTATCGGGAAACACAGACTCCGGCAGGAAATTCCACTCCTTAGCTACTGCTACGCATTATGAATGTGTTCCCAAAACGTTTTGTGCGTGTGGGTGGGATGTCCACCATGTACCGGTGGCGCATCGCCGTTCGTCTTGTGGTCCGATGATGGAACGGGCTTGGCGGAATTAAATTATGCAATTCCGTCGCACATTCCCCAAAATGCAACCGGTAGAAAACCGACAGGCTAGCAACTCGTCGTCCCTTTGTCTCTTTGCGTCTTAATAACTAAGCACAACTTGGGGGTCTTTAAATCATTAGTGAATGGGTTATTTTTAGGCTAGTGTGCTTCATCTTTGATGACATCATCGATTTCTAGCAGACCTGCGATTGTGACTAAACGCCTGCCTTTCAGTAATAAGTCTAAATGTCAGTTTTTTTTTTAAGTGTACTTAATATAATTTAAAAAAATCGTACTACTAACAATATTATGGGCCAAGTGTGTTTGAAATAAAAAGATTTAATTTAATTTAATTTTTTATAAGCATGTCAGTTCTGTCACAATGAATACTGTTTTTCGTACTTCTATAATTTAAAAAAATGTAATTAAATACAGGCTGTTATTATGAACCGACTTCCAAAAAAGGAGGAGGTTCGATTCGGCGGTTATTTTTAATGTTAGTATGTACACCGATTACTCCGAGGTTTCTCATCCGATTTGTGTGATACTCTTTTAGTTCGATGCGGCATGCTTGCAGTTTGGTCAGGTAAAAATTTGATACAGTTAGGTTAAGCAGTTTTATGAGCATTTTTGCTTATTTCAATTTTTGCATACATGAATACGTCGTCCAAGTATCACCACTTAAAAGAGAAAAAAAAAAAACTTTTTTACAAAAAAATATAACCGACTTCCAAAAAAACACTGCAAAGTATAAAATCGAAGATTAAAAACCAAAAAAAACGGCTTCCGAAATTAAGGTAACTTTGCAGTGTTTTTTTGGAAGTCGGTTATATTTTTTTGTAAGAAAGTTTTTTTGTTAACAGTGTTGTTTCTTTTAGCAATAAAAAAGTTTACTAGGCCATACAATGTACCCACTACCCACCCACTCATTTTTGTCATTTCCTATTACACAACGTGTTTGTAACACGCAATATTGTCATAAGTAAATTCCGTAATAAGTGCTAAATAAAATAATTGAGGGCGAAGAAGGAATCGACCTGACTCGGAAGGTTTCACTTGTTAGTACAATTTCTTTAACCGACTTCCAAAAAAGGAGGAGGTTCTCGATTCGGCGGGTATGTTTTTTTTTTGAGCTACTGTACAGTAACAGAATTTAAGCGAGAAACGGGTACGTATCAAAATCCCGAAAGTTCATAATACCTATGGTTGAAATACCGACGTCCAAAACACCGAAATTCAAAATACCGAAAGTTTTAAATGTCGATAGTCGTTATATCGAAACACAAAATACCGATGTTCAAATGCCCGAAAGGACGAAATCCCGAATGGACGAAATCCCGAATGAACGAAATACCGATGGATGAAATCCTGAATCAGAGTATCGAATGTCCTAGGTTAGGTTAGGTTAGAACAGTGTAAATAAACGCGCGAAGGCGAGCGAGCGAAGCGAGCGTGCCGCGGCAGCGGCCGCCGAGCGCCACATTCCCTCTATTGTTACAAGTTATTATTGTTATAATACGGTGGCAATTTCGGGATTTTGTACCTCGGGATTTTAAACTTCGGGATTTTAAATTTTCGGGCAAATGAACTTTCGAGATTTTAAACTTTCGACCAAATAACCATTCGGCGTTTCAATTATCGGGATTTCATCCATCGGTATTTTAAAATTAGGTCTTTTAAAATTCGGGATTTTGATACGTACCCCGAGAAACACACTGGTCCTACGTACGCCACGTTTGCAACGCTTTAGTATCGTATCGTATGTTGCGTTGCATACAATAAGTGTGTTTCTACTGCACAGTTTTTCATATAAAATCAAGAGTCCAGATATCTGCGTTGCATACGTTGAGTACGTGGGACCAGTTTGTCTCTAGCTTTACAGTTACAGCTACAGTTCCTAGAGAAAACTAAAGCTGTTTCTTTTTACCCGGCTGCGAAAGAAGGAGGATTATGTTTTTCGAGTGTGTGAATGTATGTACGTATATTTCTTTGGCACGCCCTAGAGCCTAAACGGCTCAATGGATTTCAGCTTGAGAGGTGTCGTTAGATTCGTTTTTACTGTGAGATTGACACTGGGTTTATCAAAATGAAAAAAAAAACAAAATGGCTGATTTTTGGCGCCAAATTATACCTTCAAAAAAGATAAATATTTTCAAAACCTATCGAGTGGGGTATCAAGATATAGGGCTTGAGGAGACGATTCCAAAAAAGTAACTCACTAAAATGTAGGAAATAAAAAAATTGAACAGGAGGAGTTATTTGATGATTTCCCATCCTTAAAAAAAACAAAAAGAAAACCAGAAAAAAGGGGGATCTTTGTATCTGCTGGACCGATTTTGAAAATTCTTTTAACAATAGAAAGCCACGTTATTTGTGAGTGTTGTAGGCTATTTATTAACCCGAAAAATTCCACCTAACGAAGTGGGAACGGATCAGCTAGTATCGTTATACAACACTGATGAATGCTATCGTCTCTAAGTTGTAATATAGGAGGACATAGACACGATGCAATGTAACGTGAAATGCGAATACTATGTCAAAATGTATGGAAATTGCTGTGGATGTACTGGGTAGCGTTGTATGGTGTGTTCTGGCTTTACTTATTGTTTCCTTTGACTAAAGTTCTCTATTTTTAACTGCATAAAGCCACTTATTGTACACATATTAACGTATTTGTTCAAGACATTGTATGCGTAAATGTCACCTACATTAGATTGTTCTAGGAAAAAGTCGCTAGTTTGAGGATTTTTATGGTCTAGAAAAATACTTCTTTCAATGATGATAATACTTCCAAAAGGCAAAAACGATTGAACATAATTCACTTTGTGAAAGTCTTAGAAGCTTAGATGTTTTATGTCTTTTCGGCATTGTAATTTCAAATCCAAGACAGTCATTTGAACTAGACGAATCAAAGTCTCATGTACAAGCCCCGAACTATTACCTGATCAATAGAAACTCAATGCTCGAACCGTATACTAGCTTCCCAACTCGAACCCTGTTACTTAATAAAATAATTACAGAAGTTCGGCTTCATGCAACGAGCTAGAATAATCGCACGCACACACAGAGTCCAAAGTACGGCGATCTCAAACAAATGACAATCGCGAGTGTGCCTGCACTCGCTATACATGAAGCGTGTCTATGTGTGCGTGCGTATTCGACCGTCCTATAGAACCATACTTCTCGGAGGAGCTCGTGTCTAGCAGCCGAACGGGACGACTGTCTGCGGTAAAACAACGCTTGCCGAGATCGTTCATTAAACCATGGGTGAGCATCCAAAACATATCAAAACCTATGTTGTGCCTTGGAAAGCACGTTAAGCCGCTGATACTGGCATTCATTTATAGATATTTGACAGTAGTTACGGGTTACCAGAGGCTCTAGACAAGTTTCATTGATCATTTGACATTTCGACAGCTTTTATCAATCACATACATTTTTGACGTTTTGAAAATCGCTTTCGCCATGCGACCGCTGACAGAATGTGACTTGTCTAGACCTGTCTATAGACGTGGCCAATTTTAAAGAAGTTTCGATTCGTATATCAGTCGTATTCTCTCAAAAATGTATGAAAAGAGGCTTTTTTGACAGTTTACGATTGACATGCGAATGCGAACGTTGTTTTAAAACTCAGAATATCAGACAGCAGTCGCGCCGAGGAGTGTTATGGAACTGGTTTTCTGTAATCTATCTACTCTGTGGCAACGTTATGTGGTGAATTACGTACAGAGTAAACTTTGTCTTGCGGTCTCATGTGTGCTAAACCCTGTGTAAGCACGTTAACAGTTGCTATGAGGCTATACTGATGGATTGGATGAACGAAGGAGCATCCTTAGTGTATCATCATGATAAATGTGTTTATTTTTGGGGTTGGTGCCGAAAAAGATAGTTTTTTTTTTCAAGGAGTGTCTTATCATGCTTTGGTTATGAAGACGGACGAGACTGGTCAAAGAAACGCTGGCGCAGCGATATGGACTTATTGTGGCTGGTTGATCGGAGAAGACAAAATTGATAATTTTGGGGAGATCTTTCTCCAGTAGTGGATCAATATAGGTTAACTAAAAATAAATAAAGAGGAGTTAATCGCGCCAGACGGAGGAACACCAATATCCATTAAATATTAGTACGGAGAAAAAATATTGTTAATGTCAGTGTAATTTCCCTATTAAGACCTCATTCAGAGCTCGCAAACATTTTGTGCAAACTAGATGAAATTAATTACGATTTCTCCGAATCGTTCAATGCTGGCAATATGTCTCCCTATAGACTTAATAATGAACTGTTTGAGACTTATGTTTGTTAAAATAACAGTATCTATGTTTGATAATCCAAATAATGATGCCGAGGAAACTCCGAGAACACTTTTGCTGAAACATCCGCAAGGCAAAGAAAATGAATCAAATGGAAACTGACGAACATAAATAGCATAAGGAGATAAAGTTTTGGAGAAGAAATGCCATCAATTTCTGGTTTAAGTTGCTATAGTAAGAAAGAAAACAAGTTGGTTCGGCATAAAATCTAGGAATAAAACAGGCAATTTAATTTTAAACAAAAACCGGGTGAGCCGCGAAGCTGTAGTCATAATAGGTACTAGTGATGCTATATAAGATTGTAGTGGATACACAAAGTCCTTCATTAGCATAACTTTCTAGCTAATGAAACAAAAACTTAAATAAATGAGATTTCGGCCACCATTACACTGACATTACCCTTCATTCTCCTAAGGCGAAGAAAATTCATGAGGCCATAAGATTTTCACACGCAAAGAAGCAAGAGGCATAAACAGAACTGCCTGGCAACAGCTTGATATTAGCCAGAAAAACCGGCCAAGTGCGAGTTGGACTCGCACACGAAGGGCTCCGTACCATAAACCTTAATTTTTATTATTTGTTGTTATAGCGGCAATAGAAATACACATTCTGTGAAAATTTCAACTGTTTAACTAATACGGTTCCTGAGATACAGCTCGCTGAGAGACAGACGGACGGATGAATGGACGGACGGACAGTAGAGCCTTAGTAATTGGGTTTCGTTGGTTACCCTTTAGGTACGGAACCTTAAAACTGCCTCCTTGATCTACGGACGGACTGACGGACGGACGGACGAACGGACAGCGGAGGCTTAGTAATAGGGTTCCGTTCGATACCCATTGGGTACGGAACCCTAAAAACAATATCAATATCACTTGCAACCAGTTCTCTCACTTACTAACACATAAAGGTAGAAGTTCGTAGCCGACTGCAGGCAGCAGCAGCAGGCGACATGTCACCGACTCACTACTGGTTTCTGAGTATTTCCATGAAATACCTTTCATAGCGACATGGTGGCTGCCGCTATTTTATAGAAATAAAAAGAAATCAGTGCTCGTGGCTAAAGAATAACAGCCGCACGGGTCAATTTCCATGGTTAAGAAACGCTTGCCAAGGTTGGTCTGTGGATAGGTGACTATCTTAACATACCGAGTTTCCTCCGTGCCTTGGAAAACATGTTAAGCCTCCAGCGGCTTAACATGATGTTAGATGTACAAATGACAGCCGGGACCAGTCCCGGCTGTCATTTGTACATCTTTGGCAGTCGTTATGGATTGTCAGAAGCCAGTAAATCTGACACCAGTCTTGCCAAGAACCCAATTATTATTACCCAGTTAATGGGTTGTGGAGGTCTGGTAGGCAGCCGCTACACGTAAAATACTGGTACAGCTGAATCCGGTTTGACTGGGAGCCAATTCCAGTATAGTTGGGAAGAAGGCTAGGCAGATGAGGATCACAAAGAGATCAGTGCTACGGGGCGACACGTCGCCCGCTGCTGCTTGCAGTCGGCTACAAGAACAAAACGGATGGACGGATGGACGGACGGAAAAACGGACAGACGGACAGCGGAGGCTTAGTAATGGGGTTCCGTTGGTTATCCTTTGGGTACGGATCCCTAAAAATAAGTGATAAAACTAACAATATAAAAGTACTAATCTCATATTTACCTTATAAGGTTTTAACATCTTCCTCAGCTCTCCACTCTCGTTGAGTTTTTCCACAGTGTCTGCATCCTGAAACCAAATAAGATGGAATTTAATTAAAAAAGTTTTTAATTAAGCCACCTCGGTGACATTTGCTGGGAATCCTGTGACATTGTGCCGCAGCAAATTAAAAATGTAGCGAGTTTGTGAAATGTTGTCTTGTTGTATGATATCTTGGTTTTATATTTTCACTAGCATTTCGCCCGCGACTTTGTCCGCGCTGCAATTTTCTTAAGGATCTCTATTTTTTTCTAGACAAATTATATACTAAAGCTTCCTGGAAAACCACTCTATCCATTGGTGAAAACAGCATGAAAATTGGTGTAGGATTACAGCAAATATAGAGTATACTTTGTTGTATACCAAAATACAGCAGGTGTGCAACAGAGGTGGACTTAATGCAAAATAGAAATACCTATTTTGCATTAAGTCCACCTCTAACAATTTTGTGCTTTTAGTAATTAAATCAATAAAAGTATGACACTTAATCTCATTCACTCAAAGCTCTTGAAAACTTTCAACTTACACAATAACACAATAAATAAAATACACCATCCATTCGAAATACATTTGCATACAGAATACAATGCAACCGTCTATAATATTTCAATGCAAAACAACATTTTTCAATCTCAACTCCTTTTAAAAGAAGACTTCTCATAAATTTCGCTTAGCTTTCCGTAACTACTCGATTTCCATGGAAATACAGAGACAGATAGAAGCCGGTAACGGATGGCGGTGAAAACACACGACAATAGGAAACTCGCATAGAGTGCGGAATCTCTACACTGACTAGATATGCCATTATACTAAGGCTCTTAACACATGGGCTGCATTTTAACTGCACGTCAGTTGAAAAATCTGGAAGGCTCTGTCAGAGACGCAACGGCTATGAAGTACTTGGAACGTCTTTTGAGCAGGTAGGTGGTACTGTAGCGACATCAACGCCACCTCGAAAAAACTTTGTAGCGAAATCTGAACCGCAATAAAAATGAAGCGATGTTTATTACCGCCAGCACCGAACTACGTCAAAGAAATCCTGCATCGCGGTATCGGTTTTTCGTGCGATTTGAACACACACAACAGTCCGAATATCAACTATCGGGCAGTTGCCCACCAGATAAACAACCGTCACGTCGAAAAATCCTCCCTTATCAATGGAGGTTTGCGGGACTTAACACCCTGTTCCGCATACTTCTATAGTGTGTAAGGAAGGTTTTAACAATGTTATCTCTAGCCAGTGGCCGCAATGTCATTTCGGCGCTCTGTGGCAACTCGGAACTGCTTGCACGTTTCCTTTACCGAGATCTGAAGTATTATTTGTGATGAATTTCCGAGTGAATTGTCAAGGGAATGATAGTGACTTTGAGATAAACTAAAATGTTATATGCTATACGTCTTGTGCCTAATTGGTTAGGTATTGCAATTCTGCAATTTACTATACAGAGTGTAATGGATGTAACGCGACAACTGAGTGCCAACTACTAACTTTTAAGCAACATTCACCTCATACGCAATTTGTCAATAAAGTAAATAATAATAAATAAATAATAACTTTATTGACACAAAAATTTTACAACAGACATGTGAAGCCCCTGACTCCCGTGCTAGGCGAACCTGTGTTACAGGAATCAGTATCCTCCGCCATATGTCAAACCACATTTAAATTTTTATGTAATAAAATACCAAGAGTAGCTAAAACTAATAGGTATTGAAACAGAAAGGCCACATGTATGACAGACTAGTTGACCCGCGCAACTTCGTCTGCTCCGCTCTTTTTGGTCTTAGCGAGATTTTGTATAGCCTTCCTCGATAAATGGGCTATCTAACACTGAAAGAATTTTTCAAATCGAACCGGCAGTTCCTGAGATTAGCGCGTTCAAGCAAACAAACAAACAAACTCTTCAGCTTTAAGTATAAATTGCGAATCAGATGCAAATGCAACGTTGTTTAAAAATAAAGAAAGTTGGCACTCTGAAAAGTGGCAATTCATCATTATGAACACAGTATGAACCCAACACTCATCATCATCATAACAGCCGAAAGACATCCACTGCTGGACATAGGCCTCCCCCAGAAGGGGGGTTTGCCATAATCGTCACGCTTGGCAGACGGGTTGGCGATCGCAGTGTATTATGTTGCGTTTTACAGAGAACGCTGCTGCCCATTCTCTGGTGAGTCCCTTAGTCGCCTTAGTCGACACCCACGGAAAGTGATGGGATGGTATTATTCTTTTACGGTACCATACGGGTACGTATCAAAATCCCGAAAGTTCATAATACCTATGGTTGAAATACCGACGTCCAAACACCGAAATTCAAAATACCGAAAGTTTTAAATGTAGATAGTCGTTATATCGAAACACAAAATACCGATGTTCAAATGCCCGAAAGGACGAAATCCCGAATGGACGAAATCCCGAATGAACGAAATACCGATGGATGAAATCCTGAATCAGAGTATCGAATGTCCTAGGTTAGGTTAGGTTAGAACAGTGTAAATAAACGCGCGAAGGCGAGCGAGCGAAGCGAGCGCGCCGAGGCAGCGGCCGCCGAGCGCCACATTCCCTCTATTGTTACAAGTTATTATTGTTATAATACGGTGGCAATTTCGGGATTTTGTACCTCGGGATTTTAAACTTCGGGATTTTAAATTTTCGGGCAAATGAACTTTCGAGATTTTAAACTTTCGACCAAATAACCATTCGGCGTTTCAATTATCGGGATTTCGTCCATCGGTATTTTAAAATTCGGTCTTTTAAAATTCGGGATTTTGATACGTACCCCCATACAGCACCGGCCGATACCATACAGCCAATCCAATATTAAAATCGTGAAATAAAAATCAACTGTGCGTTTATGATTGCATAACTCGACAAAATGACCTGAACGTGAATGGAACAGCAGAATTCGAGATTTCAAGGGTGATTATCGTAATATCGTAATGAATCCTCACAGGATTGACTGAATAACAATGTAATGGATATTATAACTTAAATTAATGAATGTACATTGATCAATGTCTTTGAACTTCTAAGTGACGCTTAGGGAATTAGAAATTAAGTACAAAAATCTAACAATTTAAGAGCTTTTAAATTTACTGAGTTTTAAGTATTTTAATTGTGATACTAGTTTCGATCAGACGATGTGCATAAATAGAAAACACGATAGGGCAGGTAAAGTCAGGAAACGTTCAGTAAGCAGTGCATTATCGCGCGGGTACGTCCGTAATGCAGTTTCCGATGGGCGACCTTTGTACGCTGTTGGTTTTATCAGCTTTATCCCACTTTGGCTTGGAAGCAAAGTATTGGTGTGATCGGATGCGGTACTTTGACGTAAAAAAAAATACAAAATATTTATTATCATCTCAAGACATTGTGAGCATACATAAATTGAGGCAGCATCTGCAAGTTACTTGTGAGGTACTTGTGTTGGAGCTGTCTCGTTTCTTCCCTTATTTACTAACTAAACAACGCTGAGTGTGCGGGTGTGTGTGATTGTGTGTAGGGTGTGTGGATGTGTGGATGAGTTGTGTTTGGGAGTTGTGAATGTACCTATATGGGGGTTACGGTATGTGTCAGGTTATCCTGATCAGGCGATTTTCTGTTTCCATTTCTATGATAGGGTTTGCAACCAATCAGTAATTGTTTTTTTACAGTCGTGAAGTAGAATATATATTTAGTTTTTGGTAAAGTTTGTTTTAAATGTAGGCAGATTTTGTACGAACGTATTGACGTCAGTGCCCATACACCTGTATTTTGTGGGATATAATGAATGCTACCGATGTTGCAATTAACGTAGCCATCTATTGGACCCAAACATTTTAGGGAGATGACCATCGACTCGAACAGAAGAAGACAGCTGCTGACCATCTTAACATATTGTGTTGTCTCGTGCCTCGCACAGCACGTTTAGCGATTGGTATCGGCTGTCATTTGACATCTTGGGACAGTCGTTACAGATTGTCCGAAGCTGAGGAATCTGGCATTAATCTTGCCAAGGAGTATCGCGTTAGCCAGAAGACCCCAATTTAATTCGGAAGAGCCTAGGCGGATGTGAAAAAATCCGGCCAAAACATCTACTTAAACAAGAAGCACAAATAGCTGATGTTTTAATCATATAAATTCGACTAAGTTTATTAAAGAAGCTTGTCCATCCTATTCTTTAATCTATGTCGTTAGCTCTAGTTTGTATGTTAATGTGGACTGTTATACGCTGCGCTATCCGCTTTTAGTACTCGTGGTATAAAGATAAAAAAAGGATTATAGTACGGAGGCCCATAATGGTTATGGGTTTCAGGTAAAACGGTTTTTTGATCTGGTTGAAATAGGTCAAGCCGCTTTTTGGTTGGTTTTCTACCATTGAGCCATCGAATCAGGGTTCTAAATATTTAGCGTTTATTTTTTTAATTGAAGGGTCGGTGAAAGGAATGGTAAAGACTCTTATAATTGAATTAATAAATGGATTGCGTCGATTCGTTTTGTTTGATTTTGTAGCTATCCATTATCCCATTTCGGTTTTTATGGCACGTTTGTTCGTCATCAACCAAAGTTATAATTCTTCAGGCAAGTTTAAATTGCAGGCAGTTTGGATTGTATGTTTGTGAACCACTGCTGCAGGGTATCAGCTGGGCCTGTCACCTTGCAGCAGTGATGTCACAATTTTGTGTTGTTAATGTATTACTAACATAGTTTGTAAATATTTTGTTGCTAACACTATGAGTCTTGGTACTTGCAATGTTTATTATTAAAAATATTGACAGCGAGACAAGACCCCTCTTTCATGTTGTCAATTTATCATTAGGTTTTTCTTTGAATGTCACTGACTGGCTGAGACTCACTGGTTGCCAAAAGTGGAAGACCAGGTATTGTTAAGATGATTTTGGGGTAGTCTATTTCTAGCAGTGAATTGCGTTAGGCTGAGTTGATGGAGGAGATTTCAAGGGAAATTGAGGAGATTTCAAGATTGATTGAGGAGATTTCAAGATTGATTGAGGAGATTTAAAGATTGTTTGAGGAGATTTCAAGATTGATTGAGGAGATTTAAAAATTGACTGAAATTTTTTTAATATCGATTGAGGAGATTTCAAGATTAAATAAGGAGATTTTAAGATTGACTGAGGTGTTTTCAAGATAGCTTTTGGACATTTCGGTTTTTCAGGGAGATGCTAAAGGTCTTATATATATATATATATATATATCTGTGATAGTTGAGAGTCTCAAAAACCAAGAAGAGGGATACAGATATCCAGACAAAAACAGAGGTCTTTGCACAGTATGACGCCACAATATAAGCACGATTCACAATCGCATAACTATGCAAATAGAAAAAACGATTATCTATAAGTTTCTACAATTCCTAGTAATTATGGTTATTGACATTGTAATGCCAGTGGATAATAGTGATCGGTTCTGTAAAAACTTTGTTTTCTCACATTATAAACATACTCCTATTGTTAGATGTCGTATTAGAAATATATTAGGCTTTGGTTACACGTTTCGCACATGAATATTTAATTTTAAGGAAAAAAAACAGAATTGATTTTAATATAGGTAGGTACATATTATCGAGATATAAAGAAATTAGGTACTATAGAATAAAATTGTCAAATTTAGAACCATCCTCCTTTTTTCAAGTCGGTTAAAAAGGCAGGTTACAAGATCTAGTTTTCTTTTTATTGTATTTCGGTGAGTGTGCTCAAAAACTCCACGATCTCATCCCACCGCCCCCCTTCTAACATCGGACATCCAGACGCACCGCATCTTACCATCCCTTCCTTGTTGCTACCACCAATTCACACTAAGCGTTTCCAAACGTCTTTTGTAATGCGCACAGCAAAGGAGAGGAACTCGCTGCCTGCGTCTGTGTTTCCAAACGCTTACAACCCCTATATCTTCAAAGTTAGAGTGAACAGGCTCTTTCCGGGTAAGCTCGTTCCATCGTAGACTTTGTCTCTGTCATCTCTGACCTAGACTAGAGTCAAGCGCAAACCCATAACAAATAAAAAAAAGTATACAACGTTAATTAATTAGACTCAGGTTCTGATATTATTGTTGTAACAAGATCAATTTAAAGTACAATTTCAACTGCCAATCTTCTAGAACTCCTTTCATTTTACCGAAACAAACCTTGAAATTATTATTCACAGACGGACTACAATGCTTCGTGATAATTGTTTCAAGTAGTTTCTAGTAACGATCAATATGAAACGTAAACAAAAGTCGATCAAAGTATTGTTCAAGTAATTTACGAGAACATAGATTATTCTAGACACGTTGGTAGGTAAGGTACATGTGTGAGTTTGTGAAGTTGTCTTATAAACACAAACCAGCTTCTCCCGCGACTTCGTACGCGCATATCCCGATTTTTTCTATGCCGTAGCTATTTCGTTAATCCTCTCTTAGTGCTCCCTTACGCGGTATAGAGAAGCTTCATGGCAAATTTCAGCTTCCTTACGTCCTTTTGTTTCTGCTGTGCGTTGTCTGTCACTCGTGCACTTAGTAACGGAATAATTTTATATATTAGGACTAATTTTTGCGGAGCTCGTGGCTAAATAATAAAAGCCGCATGGGTCGATCTTACAGGTTAAGCAACGCTTGCCAAGGTTGTTCTGTGGATGGGTGACCATCTTAACACACCGAGTTTCCTCCGTGCCTCGGAAAGCACGTTAAGCCGTTGGTCCCAGCTGTCATTTGTAGATCTTTGGCAGTCGTTACGGATTGTCAGAAGCCAGTAAATCTGACTCCAGTCTTGCCAAGAAATACCGTGTTACCCAGTGCATGGGTTGTGGACGTCTGGTAGGCAGCCGCTCCACGTAAAACACTGGTATTCAGCTGAATCCGGTTTGACTGGAAGCCGACCCCAATATAGTTGCGAAAAGGCTAGGCAGATGATTAGGACTAATTTTTGCACGCGACTTCGTACGTGCATATCCCGTTTCCGAAGAAAACTCTAGCCGCTCTATGTAAAACTAGCTTCTGCTCGCGACTTACGAGACACGCGACGTACTCCGTTTCCCGTTTCCCGTCGGACTTTCGAGATATCCTCTCTTAGTGCCTCCCTACATTTCCCAAGAAATCTACATGCCAAATTTCAGCCCTCTACGAACATTAGTTTTGGCTGTACGTTGTCTATTATTCACTCAGTAATGGAAGAATTTTATATATTAAGGAAATAAATTTTTACTGTTAACTTTTCAACAAGTTTTACATGAAAATTAAAAGAAAAATAGTTGTATTTGTCTTAGCATTAAATAAAGAAAAAAAAAAATACTCACACGGTCTTATAAAATTGTGTTAAGGTGAATGCTCCAGGGTAACCCGCGAAATTCAAATATTTTTATGTTTTTTGCAATTTACCGGTCAGTGTGAAGCTGTATGTGGACCAAATACGATCGGCGACCGTAACGCGTATTTATCTAAAAAATTATAACCATTTTAATCATCAATATAGCCCTCTAAGTTCATGTAGCTCGACAGAATGATTATTTCTGAAATATTCATGATTAAAATGGTTATAATTCTTTAGATAAATACGCGTTACGGTCGCAGATCGTATTTGGTTCACATACAGCTTCACACTGACCGGCAAATTGCAAAAAAACATAAAAATATTTGAATTTCGCGGGCTACCCTGGAGCATCCACCTTAAGCCATATATCTACTGCTATTAAAATGCATACTAAATCGGTTTCCAAACTTTTTCCTTAAATATAATCTACAAGAATTCAGTAAATCTTCTTTTCTCTTTGGCTCAAATATTTATTTATTTATTTACAACAAACTTCAACTTTGAAGGTTAATTGTTCGTCTGTTATGTATCGTTTCCGGTTATATTGTTTAGGTATTAAATAAAATATTAACTACAATACAGCGATATATCTTGACGCAATTTTATTCGGATTAAATTTTCACAAAAGCAAAATAACCAATCACAATCCATTATTATCTACAATATGCATCAAGCTTTACAACAAGACACTATTGTTAGATCCCAAGGGAAAATTTCCAGTAAAAACTTCGCATGTTTTCCGAGAACAGCGCTAAACGTTCTACTCAGTATCACATACGTTTTTACTGGCTACGGAATAATCTGGAAGCGTTACTGTCAAGGTAATGAACCAATGACTTGATGTGATCGGCGGGTTGACGACCACTGGTGAACAAGTCATGACGAAGATGGATTGTAATATCAGTTTTCTATAGTTGTTACTTAGAAGGCATTTGAATTATTGTTATATAAGTGTTTATGGGTTGTTATGAATAAATAAATAGTCGAAAACTTGGCCTCATTTGAAAGTAAAATCGTAGTATAATGAGGCTTTCAAATTTTCCTCGTTTTCTTTTTCCTTCATTTTCTACTAAAATTAAGCTTCATTCGATTCAGTATTCTCACATAAGTTTTTACTGTCTACGGAATAATTTGAAGTGTTGCTGCCAAGGTAATGAACTAATGAGTTGATGTGATCGGCGGGTTGACGACCACCGATGAACCAGCTATCCAAAGATGAACTTTTGTCTATACCAGAGGGCTAATGATAGTAATTTTTTATCAACGTTCGCATTCGTATTTCTGTTAAAAATCCCGGAATTACCATACACTTTTGAAAGATTGTGACTGAGATGCGAACGTTGCTTTAAGTAAAATAGTAGAATTTTATTGGCAGTCTGATTTCCTATTGTAGTTCTTAAAATCTTAGACGTCATAGAAAACGGCCCATAGAGATATATTACTAGTTGACCCGCGCAACTTCGTCTGCGTCGCAATTTTCATTACTGCTCCGCTCCTATTGGTATTAGCGTGATGATATATATAGCCTATAGCCTTCCTCAATAAATGGGCTATCTAACACTGAAAGAATTTTTCAAATCGGACCAAGAGTTCCTGAGATTAGCGCGTTCAAGTAAACAAACAAACAAACATACAAACAAACAAACACACAAACAAACAAACAAACTCTTCAGCTTTATAAATTAGTATATATAGAGTATAGATAGATATAGATAATCGATATGGGTTGTGATAATAAACGAAAGAGGTGGAAACTTTGCCTCATTTTGATCAAAAGTTGCGTCCACAGGGAACTTTGCCTCGTTTTGATCAAAAGTTGCGTCCACAGGGAACTTTGCCTCGTTTTGATCAAAAGTTGCGTCCACAGGGAACTTTGCCTCGTTTTGATCAAAAGTTGCGTCCACAGGGAACTTTGCCTCGATTTGATCAAAAGTTGCGTCCACAGGGAACTTTGCCTCGTTTTGATCAAAAGTTGCGTCCACAGGGAACTTTGCCTCGTTTTGATCAAAAGTTGCGTCCACAGGGAACTTTGCCTCGTTTTGATCAAAAGTTGCGTCCACAGGGAACTTTGCCTCGTTTTGATCAAAAGTTGCGTCCACCGGGAACTTTGCCTCGTTTTGATCAAAAGTTGCGTCCACAGGGAACTTTGCCTCGTGTTTTTTCCTTAATTCTCTACTAAAATAAAGCTTCCTTTAACAATTTCAAAAACGATTACACCAGTACAGTAATCTATAACTGAACTCGATAAAAAAGTCGTTTAAACCGACTCAAGATCTTAATCTATTTGACGGCAAGTACAAACTTTTACCTACTTTCTTTACATTGCACATAATGAGACCATTCAAGAAAATCTTCTGGGGAAATTATTATTTAAACACACTGTAATTTACACCTTGCCACTATGAGTTAAGGTGTCTTTTCTAAGTTTTAGAGTTAATGGCTTCTTTGCCATAAGTTTCATTTCTAGTAGGTCAGTATATAATGTTGGTTTTATTATAAAATGTTCACTTCGTCTTCCGTAGGCCTGTTTCCGGGAAGTTATTACATTTCCTTTAAGCTGTATTTTAAAAGGATGAAGATTTTAAATTCGCCTTTTCATATTGCCTGCGGACAGCAATTAGACATAAGATATTTTCCACCTCCCAACATTAATAATGTTGGGAAAGAGGACTTTTAGGTGTTTTGAAAGAACTGAATTTTGGCTTAAAAACCTTGGCTTCAAGGAAGGCTGGCCTGTCCTTCGGTCAAAGAATTGTGTTAGTGCAGCCAGTAATCTGGACATTTTTCCCAATGACAGCAATGATGATGATTCTGAGCCCTTTTTAACCGACTTCTTCTAATAGGAGGAGGTTCTATGTTCGGCTGAATGATCGGAAGTCGGTGTTCAAAAACGAAATAACCAAAAACAACCGACTTCCGAAATTAAAGTTATTTTTTACTTTGTAGTGTTTTGTTTTTGGAAGTCGGTTTTATTTTTTTGTTAAAAAGTTTTTTATATGCGATCATATATTATTAATTATTTTTTATCATACAGGTATGTTTCGTAATAATTGAGTTTCACAAATTTTAATGTTTAGATTTTATGTTACAAGTGACAATTTGGCCTCAATTGTTTTGAGGTCGAAGACTATTCTTGCACATAGTGTAATGTAAACGTTTTCCTTAACATACCAAAGCTGTCAACATTATTTACTTACACGTGTCATTTGGCTAGAGAACCAAGATTTTTTTTTAAATAAAGAGTAGCTATGACACTCAACTATAGAGTAGCTTTCTGTTAATAAAAAAAAAACGGGATCGTTTCATATGTCATACTAGTTGACCCGCGCAACTTCGTCTGCGTCACAATTTTCATAACTGCTCCGCTCCTATTGGTCTTAGCGTGATGATATATAGCCTATAGCCTTCCTCAATAAATGGGCTATCTAACACTGAAATAATTTTTCAAATCGGACCAGTAGTACCTGAGATTAGCGCGTTCAAGAAAACAAACAAACAAACTCTACAGCTTGATATATTAAGTATAGTTGACCCGCGCAACTTCGTCTACTTCACAGTTTTCAAAACTGCTCCGCTCCTATTGGTCTTAGCGTGATGATATATAGCCTATAGCCTTCCTCAATAAATGGTCTATCTAACACTGAAATATTTTTTCAAATCGGACCAGTAGTTCCTGAGATTAGCGCGTTCAAGTAAACAAACAAACTCTTCAGCTTTATATATTAGTATACTAGTTGACCCGCGCAACTTCGTTTGCGTTACAATTTTCATAACTGCTCCGCTCCTATTGGTCTTAACGTGATGATATATAGCCCTTAGCCTTCCTCGATAAATGGGCTTTCCAACACTGAATGAATTTTTGAAATCGGACCAGTAGTTCCTGAGAATAGCGCGTTCAAGTAAACGAACAAACAAACTCTTCAGCTTGATATATTAAGTATAGATGAAATCCATCCATAATCATCAAACCTAATATATAAAATTCTTCAGTTACTCAGTGACTGACAGACAACGCACATCCGAAACCTGAGGAACACAACTTTCTTCAACATAGCAAGACCTGACAAACTTTGCTATCATACAAATTTACTACCACTTGCCCACAGCCCACACGTGCGTAAAACAACTTTTTAGCACTATAAAGAACCATGCAAAGTACTGCTTCTCAAGCTCCACTTACCCTAGCAAGTTATCAGGGAAACAAAACAAACGAGATACTGGCATCGCACGAGAGGGGTCAAGGGCACGGGATGCACGTGGACGCAGGGTGGGTAACGCGTGCTCGACTATGTTCACGAAAACGGAACCAAGAATTATATTTTTATACAGTTTAGTAAAAGTAATCTATACTAATATATAAAGCTGAAGAGTTTGTTTGCTTGAACGCACTAATCTCAAGAACTACTGGTCCGATTTGAAAAAATCTTTCAGTGTTAGACAGCCCATTTATTGAGGCAGGCTATAGGCTATATATCATCACGCTAAGACCAATAGTAGCGGAGCAGTTTTGAAAACTGTGAAGCAGACGAAGTTGCGCGGGTCAACTATACTTAATATATCAAGCTGTAGAGTTTGTTTGTCTGTTTTCTTGAACGCGCTGATCTCAGGAACTACTGGTCCGATTTGAAAAATTATTTCAGTGTTAGATAGCCCATTTATTGAGGAAGGCTATAGGCTATATATCATCACGCTAAGACCAATAGGAGCGGAGCAGACGAAGTTGCGCGGATCAACTAGTTAAAATTTTAATTAGAAGACAATCCACCAAGCTTACTCGTTTTCATTAAGAGGAGGTTTATGTCTCAGTTATTGAAACATTATAGGTTGAGCTTAAACACTAAGAAGTGGTGACGGGCGGGCGTTTGGGGGACTATCTTATGTAGGACTTTGAGGTTCAAAAAGTGCTGGAACTCAGCCTAATTTTAATAAATGTCTTTTGATTTATGCTTAGGATATCAAAAAATTGCCTTTAGACTTTAGAAAGAATGACTACGTAAAACTATGTGATTGACCAAAATAAAGGTCAGAGTGATGCAAGTGTAAGAAGCATTCTGAATTCATGCGGACTGTATCGGACAAAATCTTGAGGAACTTTTTGGAAACTTAATCTGATAGTTCAGTTTTAAAGATGGTTAATTATCGTTCTATAATATGGTATGGTTCCATAATACATTATTATCATTGTTTTTTTCGTATGTTGCTTGGCGCAAATAAACTCTGTTATTTTTTCTTTCTAAAAAAAGTGTTAAAATACAACGCAAAAAAATCTTCTATTTTCTTTTCCGATTAAGAAGACTAAAATAAAAGTTACAATATCTCATTTTCATGTAATTTAATATCAGTCATTACAATTTCGCGTTGAGGAACAATTGGTATTCCATTTAAAACATGACATTTATGAATAAACATGATTAACATTGAAGGTTACTGTGCCGCAACAGATGTTTATAACAGTGCTTCGCTGTCACGGTATGCGCATAAAAATGAGCTGATTTCCTACATAGCGCATAATTTTGTCATGACTTTGGAAATTTTCGTCATCAGGATAGTTCCTTTTGGTCGATCGATCATCATAGTAAGGGTCAAAATATGAATTATCTCTGAGGGAAGCTTAGAGAACCTTCCTGTTGTGTATGTGTGCATAAGCGAGTTGCGCCTTCCGTTTGATTGTTGCTTTGTCCGTTTCTGATGTTATGTCGTTGGCAATAAACCACTGATTTAATCGCAACTTAAAACTATTCCACTCTTGTGATTGGTGATCAAAAGTAGAAAGGACGCCATATGTCGTTCCCTTAGACATTTTTCACTGTAATATGAGTTCGCTCGTCGCCACTTGTTATGTACCTACGGAAATGACAGGGAGGTATGCGCGTCAATAAAACTCGCTAGTCGATTGCACACTGATGTATTCACATAAATGATCATCTATCCCGCTGGCGGGGGTAGCGGGGTGGGGATCGCGGGGCGCAACCCGCTTCTGCACACATACACAACACTTCCTTATTAGTCCTATTATGTAAAAATCTTCTGTTACTGATCAGTTACTGACAGAAAACGCATAGACAAAACTACTGGTCCAATTAAGCGGAAATTTGGCATGTAGGTTCCTTGGAGAGAGCAATAAGAGTGAGTTTCCTGAAATTCCTACGGGTACAGTACAAAAAAAAGGGATATCCGCGTTCGAAGTCGCGGGCAGTTTATTATAATCTGTTAGGTTTGAATAACGGAAAATAAAAAATAAATGGGGAATCCAAACATGTTAGCCTCACATCACCAATAGTGGCCTAAAGTAATTAATAAAGCTCAAAACAGAAATTACGGACTGTTGTTGATGTTGGCTATTTTAGGGCTTAATCCCTCTTAAAACTTGATTTTACGGACTGATCTTTGACACATAAAATTATTATCATTTCTGCCTTTATTGTATGCTACTTGGGGTCAGCGCAACACGTTTCTTCATCCATTCGCACCGCCCACCGTAATGCACCCATCGCTGACTTTTTATCACTCTTCACACCATTTATCTTTCGTTTCTTTGGCCTCCATTCCCCTCATTCTTTTTGTATATCCACATCTGTACCCAATTATATCAGTAACAAAAGTGGAAAAGGGGAAAAAATTATATAACTGCCTCCCTCTGACACAGTCCTCTCCCAGTAATCTAGCTAAGCAACATAAACCTCACACACCTCTAAGGCGGCATTTGATACAATTAACCGTATGTATCTTAACACCTGAACACATGTATTGGATGGAAAAACGACCCTTTTGGTAGTTTTCGTTTATCTGCAGTAGAAAGTTTTTCAGAATTAGGAGTCCGTTTTATTATTCTATAGGCTTGGTACATCTGTAAGCTTTCTTGTGAAAGAACAAGGCTTTGTCACTGTTTCTATGAGAAATTCTACGAAAACCGTACCGTATCTAGTATCTATGCGTCTGATGGGTGCCTCTTGGTATATGCTTTTTTTTTTACTTTTGATAAGCACGCGTTTGACCACTATCTCACCTGATGGTAAGCGATGATGTGGTCGAAGAGGGAGCACGCTTGCCTGGAAGTAACCTATTCACTCATGACTTAAAGACCCCCAGGTTGTAGCTATCAGGAAACACAGACAAGTGGTACCTTTGTACTTTAATGCATATAGTTCATTTAAATGAATAATTCTGTGTTTATTGGTGTGTTAGGTATCATATCCAATAGAATTTAACTATTCAATCTGTCTAGCTTTTCCTACCTTTATTGGGTTAGACTTTGAGGATAACTGGATGCAGCTAGGTTCCAATAACAATATATTTCAAACCCTAACGTTAATCGTGACTGACAGACAACGCGCAGCCGAAACTACTGGTTGTAAAAAGCTGAAATTAGGCATGTCTGTTTCTTGGGGAGTGTAGAGAGGCACTAAGAGAGGTTATCCCGAAACTCTGACGGGAAACTTGAAATGTCGCGTGTGTCGTAAGTCGCGGGCTAAAGCTAGTTTTTTACATAGAGCGGCAATATGACCATAAGTTACTCTATGATATGACCTCTACAACCCTTTGGAGGCGTCTCCACGAGCGAGAGAATCGCGGCGATATTATCGTCCGTGCCACGTATTTTCTATAACAACTCTATAACCGCTCTCCACATCGCGATATTATAGCAGCGATTCGATGAGTGAATAACGTCAACTCGCAGTGATTATCTCGCTTGTGGAGACGGTCCCTTAGACTGTATAACTCGATAGTAACCTTTGGCAAGTCTGCTGAGAATTTGAAGTCGATTAAAAATCGGTTAGAATAAGGTCTTGCCAGTCGTATGAAATAATTTTAAGCAATTTTAAGCCAATCTTGTATAAGGATGCAGGGCGGGTAGTCTCGACATACCGAAATTCGGTAAGGCCACCTGTACAAAATCAATTTCGAACGCGATCTGATGCGTGTTGAATTGCGTAATTTCGGTCGCTAGGCGATCGGTTACTACGTCGAAACTTCCCGCCCTGTTCCATATTTCGCCTCGACGCGGCAAATAAAGGCCATCACTGCCATTAAAGGCGACTGTCAGATATGGATAAGCGGAAGTATTTAGCTGCACTGACATCATCTTCCTGCGATCACCTGTGCGTTACAAGCTCGTAGATAATGGCCTTATTCACACGAGGCAATTCACGGAGATATACGTGTGTTCGCAAGGATGGATATTATTACGTGAATGGAAGTGTTATTAGGGTTCCGTACCCAAAGGGACCCTATTACTAAGCCTCCGCTGTCCGCCTGTCCGTTCGTCCGTACGTCCGTCCGTTTGTCTGTCAGCGGGTTGTATCTCAAAAACCGTAATGGGTGTTTGGTGGAGTGTGGTGTTGAAAATTTCAACTGATTAGTTGAAATTTTCATAGATTGTGTATGTCTATTGCCGCTATAACAAAAAATAATAAAAATTAAGGTTTATGGTCCGTACCATAACCCTTCGTGTGCCAGTCCGACTAGCACTTGGCCGGTTTTTTTTTTTTTTTTTTATTTCGAGATCATGCACATTGGAACCAAGGCAGACTTAACGTCATCAACAAAAACAATAATATCAACAATAAAAAATGTAGGTACTGTAGAATATCCTGTTTGAAAAGTGCAACCTCAATGTTATAAGCCTTGAAAGATTTAAGAAGAATTAGATTAGTTTTGAATTCAAATATAATGACATAAGAATGTGTTAGTCTTTTCTAAGAGATTCTGTAAAACAATTCCTTGAGAGCAGACGTAATATAATTATCCTTAAAAGTACCATCAGATTTTCATTTTCAAAAAGACTTTTTTTTTTTTTGTTTTTTTCCAAAAATACCTACCGCTACGTCCCCGTCCTTGGTACTTCACAGTACTACCTATATAGCAATTTATACCAATTTCGTTCAAGTAACTTATGTTCAAATAAAATATGTTATTATAAAATATAAAATATTAAGGATCTATCTGGAAATTTATATATTTTTCACATATTTTTGAAAAACTGTTAAAAAATGGCTGCTTCTATTCAGTATAATAATAAATAATAATAATAATAAAACTTCATTTCAGACCATCTCAGATCCATATTCACAAAAAAAAAAATTAGATAGTTATTATAATAAAAAAAAAACAAAACCAGAAATACACATAATGCGCACGGATTAAAAAAAAACTCACGTGGGTAGCCACCGTTTACTACATAGTGTACCGATGCAAGTTTTAACGATACATTGAAACAATTAAAATGTGCTCTTCGTTAGTTTTCAAACTAATTCCGTTTAAAACGGCCATAAAAAAGATTTACTTGGTTAAATGGTGAGCTTTGTTGTGCGTTATATATTTGTGTGTGTAAATAACAGTAAGCTTAATTCATTTTTCTTCTCCATAAATGAAAATTCTAATATTCTTAATAGAACGTAAAAAATAGAGAGGAAAAACTAGTTATGTATGGATAGATAAATTGCTTGTTATTTCAACGCAAAAAGAACTAAATGGATTTTGATGAAAATTTACAGTAATATTGCTATTTCATCAAACTGCTAGAGATACTAGAGCAGTGGTGGCCCGGTGGTAATGGCTGCGACTTAGGAGTTGTGGGTCGAAGGTTAGAACCCAGGCAGGCGCTTTACTTTGTGTAAATTATTTCATCACCACTGCTCTCAAAACTGTGAAGGAAAACATCGTGAGGAAACCGACATGTCCTAGAACCAAAAATTCGAAGACATGTGACATCTACCAAACCACACTGGGCCCGCGTGGTGGATTATGGCCCACTCCCTCTCACCGAAAGGAGTCCTGTGTCCCAGCAGTGGGAACATTATAAGCTAATTATGCTTATGCTATTATGCTTATGCTATTATACTTATGCTAATATGCTTATGCTATTATGCTTATGCTATTATGCTTATGCTATTATGCTTATGCTATTATGCTTATGCTATTATGCTTATGCTATTATGCTTATCCTATTATGCTTATGCTATTATACTTATGCTGTTATGCTTTTGCTGTTATGCTTATGGTATTATGCTTATGCTATTATGCTTATGCTATTATGCTTATGCTATTATGCATCAAACTACTACATTGCCTATAGTGAGAAGTAATAATTGTACGCGGGCGACGCAGCCTTGTGTTCCATTCCAGAACTCAAAAATGTAAAGTTTATTATTTCTTATAAACTTAAATATTTTAGTATTGGTTCATTATTGCATTAATGATACCCCTAAAAGCAACAACTTTAACTTGAAATAAGCATATTTTATGCAAATTATAACGTAGTTTTAGTTTTGTTTGTTGTTTCATGATTATGTGTATATTTTCTATACAAACAGGGATTTTTCTTAGTGTGAGTGCGCGTGGCTGCTCAACAGGTTGAAAGTTTAGCGATTAAGAATATTGATCTTGGCTAACTTTGGTACGTACTTAAAGCTACCAGGCTACCAAGTCTTTTTTATTTGGCATAATCTATACTTTATAATATACTTAAATTATTGCATAATAATACGTTTGTTTGATTTTTAACTGGTTTGAATTGAAAGGTTTGAATTTTAGTGTTGGATAGCCCCATAGAAATGGATAGCCCATTTATCGAGGAAGGCTATTAGAAGAGACGGTGAAAAAACGACCTTCCCCACGTGACAACTAGATGGGACATATTTTTTAGATTTGTAAACACGCCTATGATAGCTTGTCAATCTAAAATTGTCATGGCAATTTTTTTTTTTAAATTATGTTTTTTTTTGCAGGCAAGCCAAGAAGTGACAATGCTTTTTTCCCACCCAAATCGAATCCAATGTCGTGCCAGCGACACGAAGAAGAATACCTTATGTTTGATATTATAAAAGCAATATAACAAATACATACATATTAAAGTAAGTGTGCACGTCTGGCGGCGCAGACAGTTGCAATAAAGTCGGTAGCAGCGCGCAATGGACGCCGGAATAACCTACCTGCGGTTATGACTTTAGCAGATGTATAGGGTTGAGCCTGGGCAGAAGTTTTGAACGATAATATTTTGGTGATAGTTGATAGGGGAATAATGAAAGAAAAAAACGAAGCTCTAAGGGTCAATTTTATATTTTTTTAAACAACGTTTGCATTCGCAATCTGTCAAAACATCTCAACTTCCCTATATTCTCAACATTTCTATATTAGAATTATTGTCCCTATATTTTGTTTTTTAATTTGCTAAGATTATTCTTAATACTCGTAGTAATGATTCCTTAGGCCTCTGCCTCGATTTTTGCGGGCAGCGGGGCGGCGGCGGCGACGGCGCGGGAGCGGGGCAGGCAACGTAGACCCGTTGTCGAAACCAGCGGGCAGATCGCGCGACACTATAGCAGCGTAGTGTTGTGTTTGTGGTTGTGTCATCGAGATATTTGTTTTTATTCGTAAACGAAATGTCGGTGTGTTAACCGTAAGGCCTGTGGACTAATGTCGATATCCGAAGTTGTACGAAGATTTACGAATTACAGAACTCCTATGGAGCTGAGCAGGACAAAGGCCACTGAGCAAGTGGAGTAAGACAGTGAACGAGTGGCCTTAGCGGACTAGAAGACGAAGTGTCATCGTCCGCTGACGAGATGGTCAGAATATATTGTTGCCATCGTATGCCTTGGCTAATTTTCATATTCGGAAAAAATCACGCGAGAGTTAAATTAGCTTTAAGGCGACGACATACGCCAGCGACCTTGAGGTAACTAAACGCGCACTCGTTTAACACCCGCGCGACCCAAAATTCAGTAGTTTTTTGTACTGACCTTATTATTCTAAGCTTAAAAAATGGTCGTATATTAAACTGTTGATAATTCAATTGTCTTTGAGATTGTGTAAGTATTTTCTTTTTGTGATTGTGTTTTGGTCCGATGGTCGTTTTTAGAGTTCCGTACCCAAAGGGTAACCAACGGAACCCTATTACTAAGCCTCTGCTGTCCGTCCGTCGGTTCGTCCGTTCGTCCATCCGTCCGTCCATCCGTCTGTCTGTCAGCGGGCTGTATCTCAAGAACCGTAATAGGTAGACAGTTGAAATTTTCACAGATTGTGTATTTCTATTGCCACTATAACAACAAATAATAAAAAATAAGGTTTATTGTACGATACCCTTCGTGTGAATGTCCGACTCGTACTTGGCCGGTCTAATGTTACATGTATTTTTTTCCAAAAAAATACGACTAGCCGTTTAGTCGTGATTCTCTCAGGTATCCCTTTAATATATTTTATCTACGTGCCAACCCTACCCTAATGCTATATCTCGGGATTACTAGCAGTCTCAATGTGGCAGAGTCTATTTTTTATATCATAACGTTAATTGCGAAGCGGGGCGTAACACGTTCATTACTGTTACGACTACATGTGACAATTTTGCTGCAACACTGTATCTGCTGCAACAATGTTCGCTGTTTTTGTTTTGAGTCTATCCTTAGCATGAGCCTTCCAATACGGCTTTTAATTTTATTAAGTTTCCGTATCGTAAGGAAAAAATTCGTTCTAGTGCTAGTCGGACTTTCACATGAAGGGTTCTGTACCATCATCATCATCTGCCTAGCCTTTTCCCAACTATATTAGGGTCGGCTCCCAGTCAAACCGGATTCAGCTGAATATTAGTTTTTTACGTGGAGCGGCTACCTACCACACCTCCACAAACCATTAACTGGGTAACACGGTATTTCTTGGTAAGACTGGAGTCAGATTTACTGGCTTCTGACTATCCGTAACGACTGCCAAAGATCTACAAATGACAGCAGGGAACAACGGCTTAACGTGCTTTCCGAGGCACGGAGGAAACTCGTCGTGTTAAGATGGTCACCCATCTTCAGACCAACCTTGGTAAGCGTTGCTTAAACTTTAAGATCGACCCGTGCGGCTGTTATTATTTAGCCACGAGCCCCTCAAGCCACGGAAGGGTTCAGTTTCATAAACCGAAAAAAAAAATACGTTACTTATGGGAGCACCCTTCAATTTGTATTTAATTACGCCTCGATTTCTTTTTCCCTTATTTCTACTAAAATTATGCTTCAATAAAATTGACTTAATATGAAAAAGAAAACCGGCCAAGTGCAAGTCGGATTTCACACGAAGGGTTCCATAAAACCTGATTTTTTTATATTTGTTGTTATAACGGCAATAGAAATGCACACACTGAAAAATTCAGCTGCCTACCTATAACGGTTCTTGAGATATAGCTTGGTGACAGTCAGACGGACGGATGAACGGACAAGCAGCGGAGGTTTAGTAATAGGGTTCCATAGTTAGTTATCCTTTGGTTTCGGAACACTAAAAAGGATCACGTTGTCCTTCCGTCCACCATGTCCTTTTGTCTGTTGTTGTTGTGCTGTAGTTTGTATTTAATTTCAGCTCAAATATTAAATACGGAGGTCTAAAAACCCTTAAGAATCACCCCACTTAAATATTTGTTAATAGCCAGTCAGTGAAAATTCAGATAGTAACGTAGTATAATTATTCAATGTCGCTTATGTTATGACAACACCATGCGACATACATTGCGATGGGTCATGGGATATAAACAGCAATATTCCGTGAGTGCTGTGTTTGTAGTCCATGGTTGACAAACTCTATAGAATTTTAAGTAGGTAATATTTTGTCACATCATGTACTGACACTATCTATTTAGACCACATAGTTATAAAGTGAAAAAAACAACAAGTTTTCGTGTTTTCTTTGAGTTAAAGGGACACTATAATATACCCAACCACTGCTGAGAGCCGGAATTCAACAACTGCAACCATCAGAAAAAATGCCGCCGAGCCAATGGAGCTCAACGAGTCTACTTTCGAACGAACTATCTTTTGGACCCCGCAATTATGGAGAAAATATTTTTGGAAATTACATTTTCGTTACTCTTCTTCTAGTATTTTCCAATGAATAAACCTCACGGAAGTATGTACTGTCTGTGACCAATATTATCTAACCCACTTGAACATTAGCGAAGAATAGTCAAGTGGGTCAGATAATGTTGGTCATAGACTGTACTCTTTTTTTTCGTATGGTAAATCATCAAATGACGATGATTGAGGTGCGCGTGGAACACAACGCGTCGTCGACCCGGGCCTGGTTTTGATCGGACAGCGAGCCATCCAATGTTTGTCGTCCGTAAGCCCGCGCCTGCGGTGGCCGGGAATCATCCTGCGACTTCCAATGATTACTAATGCACCCAAATTACCAGTGTTTATTTACAACTGCCTCCGTGGTCGAGTGGTTTAGGCGTTTGCCTTGTGACCCGGTGATTGTTGGTTCGATTCCCACGGGAAGCATACATTGTCTGATAAAAAGATGATTCCGTGCTTCAGAAGGCACGTATAAGCCGGTGGTTCCGGCCCCAAATGGCGGTCGTCAAACAAACCAAGTCAGAGGCTCTTGAGGCGGTTTAGAAACTCTGACACTAGGGTGTGTGAGGTCGTTAGACCTTACTGCCCACACGATAAGAAGAAGAAGACCAGTATTTACAAAACATACGTCACTAAAACGTATTTCGTGTCACACATGTATACTCGAACCTTTACAATTCACCAGAATGTGTTACTAACGAAGCAATTATGTAAGTCGCCACAACCAAGATAGGTAGGCCAGACGCACATTGTATACGAATTTGTATCGTACGTAAACGTAATATTCTGGTCGTACGAATTGAGTGCGCGCACTGAATATGCTTTTCGACTGTCAAGTTGGCAGTATTTCGATGATATTGAAGTTTCTGTAAAGTATGTACAACGCCTGAAATCGTATAAAAATTGCAACAAATTCGTATCGTTTTCGGACGTCACACGAATTCGCTCGTATAGGGAGCGTTCAAAAACTATAGGTGGCAGCACATAAATGTCACTGTCAAATATGTTTCAAGTATAAAATTCCAAATAGCTACGCTAGATGGCACAGTCTACTTCGCGCACGTTCCCCTAAACAGAGCGTGTGGCAGCACAGAAGCGTCAATATCAAGTATTCTGACCCTTGAAGTTTCGAATATGCGACACTAGATGGCATAGCCAACGTCATGCACGGTCCCTATACGTACGACCAATTTGCAGCCAACGTGTGCACTCCTAATAGTACCTAGAACGTCGGGATCGTTCGTGCATTTGTTCACGCGCGAGCATCGGTGTGGCCCCGGCAGCGGAGTTAGCGGCACCCGTGTAGACGCGGCAGCACAGCCGGCGGGGCGAGGGGCCGCGGGACGGGGGTCAGCGCGCGCGCGTCGCCTCGCTCGCCCGCCGCCGTTGTCTGTCAGATCACGCTAGCGAGCGGGGAAATTATATCTTCGTTCCCAACCATACCATTGTAGTACGAGTACCTAATATATCGTTATTTTATATTTACAGTCCACTATCTTTTATTGATGAGCACCATTCCCAACAGCATTTTTGTATGTGTTCGCAAGAGTCAAATTCATACGAAAACGCATCCAAAGTGCGGCCGGCCCTAAGTAACATTGATCAAATTCAGACTACTATTACGTCTTACCCAAGAATAAGGCTTGGATTCAGAACAAATAACCTTCAAACGTCTCAAGGATTCTAAATTGGCTTGTTATTGTATACCTTGCGAAGGACGATCATAATCGGCGATCGTATTGTAAATCTTCAAAGGCCTTGAAATGTAAATCCTTTAAAGCGGTTGTTTTGGTATTAGCAGGTATTGAAAAGTTGTCAAAACGGTCCTCCAATTAAGCGAAGTTGGTGGTTTGAAAGTTATTGGACTACCTAGTTTCGAAATCTCTTTCGGTTTGATATTGTTGTTGTTTTAGCACAATATGGTGGCAATATGGATTTTACGCGAAGATCGTACAGTGCCCTTCGCGTTCAGTATATTAATGCATTCAGGGTGTTGATGGGGCTGCCTCGCTTCTGTAGCGCATCAGGGATGTTTGCGGAAATGCGTGTTGATTGCTTTTATGCATTAATGCGTAAAAGATGTGCGTCCTTGGTGTGCAGGGTGCGAGCCAGTTCCAACAGCATCCTGGGTATGATTGCTGACAGGCTGGACTGCAGTACTGTTAATCATTGCTCCAGTATCTCAGCTGGGATGCTGAAGCGGTGATAGTTATGTTGTGTGTGTTCATGTAGTTGTTGTTGTATTGTGTCACTAACATAGTTGTAAGTTTATTTATTGTACCTACTAACACTATGAGTCTTTGTTGCTTGTAATAAATCTTTTGATTGATTGATTGATTAGTCCGTCTGATAGATTTCGGAATAAGATTGGACACGTAATTTTTCTTTCGTCACGTACCTAAAAAAAAAATTAAGATGATACAGTGCATTGAAAACACGCGTGACGTCACTATGATGGTACAATTTTTAACAGCAACATTAGACCATTTTCAAAAAGAGTTCAGGGGGAAAGATAGTGTTTTTCACTTTCTATGGCAAGCTTTAATAATAATAATAATAAATCATTTCAATTCAGAACAAGTCCATTTTTACAAGCAAGAATAAAAAATGCATACAATTAAAAACATTATATAACACAAAAATCATTAATTATGAGTCAATTAATATTATACATTTCGATTATTACAAAGCAAAAAGATTATACTGAGATGTCAAGAGTGTGTGTGTGTACACACACTCTTGTCATCTCAGTCTATATTTAGGTCTGGATCCGGAGTGCTCAACATGCAGCCTTGTCCAGTACCGCATTATTGGGCAATCCAGATCCAGATCCATCCTCCATGCGAACAGCTGAAGGTAGCTGTTGGAACTGCCTCGTATGCGGCTCATTAGGGAGACAACTCTTTTGCGAATAATCGCCGCAAAACCATCAATATTTGCGTCCGCAAACATACCCGAAGCGCTACAGTAGCGAGGCAGTTTCATCAGCGCCCTGAAAGCATTCTTGTAGAGAACACGCAGGGTGTCGTACGCTTTTTTCGTATGCTTGACCCATAAGCTACACGTGTAAAACGATTGGCAAAATGCCCTAAACAACGTAGCTTTTACCTCCGTAGTACAGCGCGCGAACCTACGAGCCAACATATTAGCTCTAACAGACAAAGCCCTGCGCTCCCTGTCTATATCTAAATCATCTACTAGGGTCTCAGTGACCCAGTGGCCCAGATACTTGAACCGCGAGACTCTTTTAAGGACACTGCCATCCAGCATATACTGTGGGACAGTATCATAAGTTTTAAATCGCTTTCTCTCTCTCCACCCAAACTCTTCTTTTCTCCACCTAGACCTCGATAAATTTTTTTTATTTGTAATGGGTTTGCTCTTGACTCTAGTCTATGTCAGAGATGACAGGAACAAAGTCTACGATATAGTCATATCTTTCGTATGCTGCAAGTTTAATTAAAATCAGTTCATTAATTTCCAAGAATAAGGACTTGAAAGTTTTTATGAAACATCGTGAGGAGTATAGACGCTCACCCCTTACCGCATAGCTACCCAAATGTGGGTACTTATTTTCAAACGTTCAGAAATAAAAAATGATGTTATTTTACCCTTAACGGCATATTAGGACGGATCAGGCAACTACTAAGCTTCAATAAACATACATGTGCTGCCATCTAGTGTACCGCGTAACGAAACTATAACCTGTCAAAGTCAGTCGGTGGCAGTTGAAATTTGTCGTTGGTATTTGCAAGTTTTTAAAATTCATTTTATGATCGTGTGTTGAGTTTTCGTTCGAGCTTCATATCGTGGTGCTAAGAAGACCTATCAAAGGACTAAAAACACGGAAAACATGTAAGTAAAAAGTTATAGTTTAGCGAAAATCATGCCAAACCTTAGCATGATAAATGTGGAATACTATGAAGTAACGTGAAAGTAAGTTTTCCATATTTGGCATTGTATGCATTAGTAGCTATTTTTGCATTCGGCCAGATTTGGGAATGTATGCAGTGAAGCATTATTTGATATTTTTTCAGAAAAATGGATCCAATACGATTCTACGGTCTTGATATACCAAATGAAAGCGAAGATGATGATGATGAACTAGCGGGGGATGATCCGGATGATCAAGACTATGAACCCAGCGGGAATACTACGAGACGAAGAAACGTAATTATTTACCCCTCTGATTCTGATAAGGATTCTTCGTCAGATGAAGGTGAGCTGGCCTCTGTTGATCCCTTAGCTGCTGGTCCATCGCGTTCGCAAACGAAACGCAAAAATATACCTGTCCGTTTAAACTGGCAAGACAAATCTCTAGATTATAATGAAGCTGATTGCGCCTTTTTGTCATACACCTTTGTCTAAATAAAGATAGGAATTGCTTTAAATCGTTTCATCTTACGGAATGAAGAGACGAGACAAGGCGAATCTACGCTACGGCACGGATAGTTAGCCTGTAAGTCGCTATAATTATTTACTAAGTTTTGTGTAAAATGTGAAGTTCCTAAGTGCAACAGATCTCATTAAATTTATCTTATATTTTCATTAAATAATGACTTTTATTTTTTAAACCTTCTAATTTACGAACTGAGGATTGACTTAAAAAAACCTTTATAGCATGCGATGCCAAATATGGAAATTAGTTTCAGATGCCTCTTACTTCAATGCATACTATGCCATTTATGTCCGATTGGTTTTAGTTGCCTTTACTGCATAATATGCCATATATGGGAAAAATAAGTTTTTTATCATATTTCGAAAAGTAATCGGATTTTGGAAAACTGCTTGAACTAACTTAATAGTACATGTCAAGAACTATCAAATATATTTTGTCCAGAAAACAATAAAAACTCATGCGGTAAGGGGTTAAGCAAAGTTTTTCGAAAACTGAGGAAACGTCTCGCCCAGATAAAACAACTGAAAGGTCGGTTTATTAAAGTTTAATTATTCTTAAGTAAGATATCTGGGGTAACAAACAGGGTCTTTGGCATCCTACGTAATATCACCCAAAAACTTAATCAGAATTATGTTGGAAAGTTAGTTAAATTAAGGCGGTATCTTCTTCAAAATTATTGTTCCTAATTTATGGTTGAATTTCCAATTCTGGGATATTGACAACCTTAATTTTCTTTAGTTTGAACCAGTTTTAAAACTGAATTTATTAATTATTTAGAATTTATGAATTAGGTACTAAATTATTAAGACGTTTAACGTAGAAGCTTATGTACAGTCAACAACACAACAATTTGAGTAATATCACGATAATAATTTGAGTTTGAGAGCGTTTTTTTTTTTAAAGCAGTTTAATAATTGTTTAATTTTGTGAGAGGCTCGTGGCTAAAGAATAACAGCTGCACGGGTCGATTTTTTTGCTCCGCCAAGAGTGTGAATCCCATCATTAGAAAATAACTGGCCAAGTGCGAGTCGGACTCTCACACGAAGGGTTCCGTACCATAAACCTTAATTTTTATTATTTTTTTGTTATAGCGGCAATAGAAATACACAGTCTGTGAAAATTTCAACTGTCTACTTATTACGGTTCTTGAGATACAGCCCGCTGACAGACAGACGGACGACGGACGGATGGACGGGCGGATGGACGGATGGACAGACGAACAGCGGAGGCTTAGTAATAGGGAACCGTTGGTTAAACTTTGGGTACGGAAACTTAAAAATAAAGGTGTACCTAACTAAAGAACCTGAACCACATATCTTAATTTCATGGATTAGGTCATCGTTTTAAAATTAATGAAAACAGTTCTCATGAACGTGAACAGCTTTGATTATTATTAATTTTAGGTACTCACCCCAATATGCTGACCATCAAGGAACAGCTGCGGGACCAAGATCTGATCGCTTTTCATCCTGTCCCGGATCTCGTCTTGATACTCGGTGCTCATGAAGACATCCCGTTCTTCGTACTTCACCAGTAAGTTCCTGAGGATCTTCTTCACAAGGACACATCGTTGGTATGTACCCCGAACAATGCCCATCGTCGTCGTGTACACTACCACCTTGCCAGCGTCTTTTTCTTTGTAACTCTGTGGATAATGAAAGAAAAAGTTTTTATGTTTTGCCAAAAAAAGTGTTTAAAAGTTTACGGTGAAAGAGAAAAGAGGGCGCTTTAGTGTGTTTAAGGATAGCGCCATCTGTTAGAATATAGAAGTACTATTTTACCAATCACTTTCTTAACTTTGAGTTCACTGAGTAGTGTGGCACTTTCTCGGTAGATAGCGCTCTCCGGTATTTACAAACTTGGTGGACAAAAAATATTATCTCCTTAGCTCCAATGCTAGCTAGTTTTTTATCAACTACACACGGCATTTAGTCGCAGAAATATAATTTCTATTGCAGATCAATTTGTTTCTTGAACTATATTTGTGACTTAATAGTGTTGAGGTTAGGTATACCTAATTACCTACTGTAAGTCAATTAGAAAAAAGGCTAGCCAGACAATTATGAGTTTTTACATCCGCAATGAACTTTGTGACATGGTTTATTGATTCATTGAACGTTTACACTTTACAAGGAAATAAACATCTTCATTTTACGACCAGTTCAGACTTAAAAGTTCCACAAACCTAAAAACACCTCAGTGTCATATCTCATCTTGTGCAACGAACCCATCACAAACATGAATACAGGTGCAACTGTATCATTGAAGTGTCAAGTGTCGACCACAAATTCACATGTTTTACGATACAAACGGTCAAACAGTTTGCGTAACTTCCTATTGGCTATTAAGTACAGACGGTGTCAAAAGTTCTACGAATGGTGCGGGAATCTGTAGATATCTTTTTATTTAAAAAAATAATACCTATTTTATTACGTTTTTCTACTATCTCGCCTGATGGTACCTATCGGGCGACGATGGAGCTCGCTTTCCTAGAAATAACCAATACTGATACACTCTTGATTTAAAAACTCTCAGGATTTGCGCAGATACCTATGCACACAATAACTTTACAAAATATAAAAAATAGCTTCCGCCAGCGGCTTTATCCTCGTGAAAGTATAAATTATCCCAAGTTAACATAGTCGAGTTCGGGTGACATGTTGCATCCAAATACGTCGAGATGTAAAGAGGTAACAAACAAACAAACTCACTCTCGTATGCGTTGGAATAAAATACCCAGTGATCTTAAAACGAAAACATTTTAAAGTTTTGAAATAAATTATTTCCGTGGTTGACTACTATCTATTAATTAAACTATTAAAAATTTCGTCCAAAACATTTAACTGACCAACTGTACTTTTACTCCTAAAATGACGCAACCAATTACGAGAGATGTTCCATACCTACTATCTATTGATGACGTAACGAGGCACCTAACTCGTCTCCACTAGATTCGATGATACGCTCCGTCACATGCCATATTGACGAGGGGAACCAATCAATTTGACGCTTTAGTTATGTCTCTTGCGAATTTAGTTAAAAGGTTTTCACGCTCTTTCTTGTTGAATGCAGTTCTTTTTTGTAGACGTACAATATTAATATTTAGACTAAAATTAAATAAGCCAACCACGCCGTTCGTTAAGTCTTTTTATTTGAGAATATCCATATCGATGCTAGTAATCTTCCCGAATGATTCCAATGTTTGTCCGAATGTCTGATTGCCAGCCAAAGTGAGACAAAACAAATATTTTTACTAGTTAAAATACTCTTGGTGCTCCCATGTACTCATCAAGGAACCTACATGCCAAATTTCAGTTTTACCAATAGTTTCAGCTGTGCATTGCCTATCAGTCACTCAGTCAATAACGGAAGTATTTTATATTTTAAGATTACAGCGGCAACAAGAATACAGAGCCTGTGAAAATAACAGAATCAAAAGAGAGATAAACGGACCGAGGAGGCTTAATAATATTATTATTCCTCTGGTTATCCTTCGGATATGAAACCGTAAAATGTTGTCAATAAAGCAGTGGCGTAGCGTAGCTAGTGTCAAAGGGGCCCTGTATCTAACATTTTAGGGGATCCCGATTACTAGCTAAGGAATGACTTGGCAGGTCAGGAAGGAGAAGGAGACGGCAGGACTAAATGTCTATCTTTGCGTCCACACGTCGGGGGTCGGGGCCTTTGTAGACGGGGGGACGGCTGATTCAGCGGTAGCTACGCCCCTGCAATAAAGGCCCTTTGAACTATGTGCAAGTAACCAGACGCAATAATTAATTTAATTTGTGTTTTTTTTTTGTGTGTGATTTTAATTGTATTTAAATGGGTGTAAATGACCTGAATAAACGAATTTATTATTATTGTTAATAAGGGCTGGCTAAGACCCATAGCTTATAATTATCTGAAGAAGAAATAGACACTATACTAATAACTTCTTTTGTACCCAAAACAGTGTGTAAATATGCAGCAGTAGGACAAAATAATATTCATAAGTCTTATCTTCAGACAACTGGCGTAATAAGCAGTCCTGTTATGTCCACTTGCCCTTTCTGTAGCAAATCGGCTTACAAAACACGAACAAACAGACATATTAAGCCTGCTTATCCTGTGGTAATCTATGAAGCATATAGTTCGTTTTAAGTCTTCGGACTTACAGTCCACCTGTTTCATCAGCTGCGATGTTATAAGCAGATGTCTTTTTTAAAGTTGTAACACATCTGCCCAGGCTTTTAACCAGATGAACGTTTTGCAACACACTTATTAGATTACCGTATTTATAACAACAAGTTTCCTATAGCAACCCCTATATAAATCGAGTGTGGCACACGAAACAATTTGCAAGCCATTTCTTGCAAAGGAAGTATTATAGTTTCGCCATGTCTGTCTGTCTGTCCGCGGTTTAGCTTAGAGGCGCTTAGCAATAGAAAGTTGGAATTTGGTATATAGGTACATATTAATAACGTCGACAGAGTGGTAATAATAAATATTAATAAAAAAAAATAGAGTGCCTTCCCTACACGCGAAGTGTCTTTCATTTTTTGTATCGTCTATTCCATGGTGCGGTCCCACGTCGGTCATTTATAGCGAACCAAAATAAAACTTCAGACTGGAGCCCAACATTCCAGGGTCGAGGCAGCCAACAGATATGTATTAAACACTATCTGCCTCTCCACAAAGTCAATACAAGCTTTTTCACGTCACCAAAATGAACAAAGCACTACCAAAAACTGCAGCCTCAAATTATATCATCACTGCAAGACCGGCTGACATACAGACTACAGACTTACGTCAGAATACTACACACATACGCAATATCACCAAACTACGGCCTTCCCCGTTCGTGTAATACTTTACTTTGAGCTAAATATGGAGGTTTACGACCAATTTTGGTACGGAGAAAATTGGTTCGAAATTATTTTCCGGTATGACAAAAATTTTATGCGTAACGTGTTAGCTTACGTTAAGAATAATTTTTGCTTGGGAATTTTAGCAGAGCTCGTGGCTAAAGAATAACAGCCGCAAGGATCGATCTTCAAGGTTAAGTAAAGCTTGCTAAGGTTGGTCTGTAGATGGGTGGCTATCTTAACATACCGAACATCCTCCGAGCTTGGGAAAGCACGTTAAGCCTTTGGTCCCGGCTGTCATTAGTAGATCTTTGGGAGTCGTTACATATAGTCAGAAGCCTGTAAATCTGACTCCAGTTTTGCCAAGAACTACCGTGTTACTCAGTTAACGGTTATGGAGGTCTAGTAGGCAGCCGCTCAATGTAAAATACTGGTATTCAGCTGAATCCAATTTTGAATGGAAGCCTACACCAATATAGTGTTTCTTTCTTCTTGGGAGGGCAAAACTCACCGCAATTATTTTGCATGGACTGAAGGTGAACTTGAATCTTAGTAGCAGATAATGTTATTTTAAATACTTCTTTCATGCGTTATTTACGACAAGCTGAACACGAGGCCTTCACCTTTTTAAAAACGAGAGTTCAGCTTTTTGGACAGATTGATTATTTTAAAGTTACCTAGCGCGAGCGCTGTTATGACTCACGAGGTAATTCATTTAACTTGTATGAAACTAGCTTTAGCTATTTTCTTATCCTTTGTGCTGACATAAGAGTAGATGCCCCGACAAAAAAAAAAGAAGGCAGAAGTGAAAACTTGAATACGTGCTTCTCTCCCTCCGTCTTACGAATTTTCGATCAGGCCGCGTGTCTTGACGCGAGTTTAACATTTTTTACCCATCACAAAAAGTGCATTGCTCCGCTAAAGAAGTTTTCACTTCAAAAAACTTGGTTTAGTGCGAGGCGGACTCACACACAGTATTCCGAAAAAATCACTTTTCCCCTTAATTGTTATGATCTTTCGTTATAGTGGAAATAATAATTCACTCTGAAAATTTCAACTGTCTACTTGGGTTCATCAGATATAGCCCGCTAAAAGAGATACGGACGAGTAGCCTTCGGGCCAACCGACGGCCATACTAGCTAGAATCTGGGATTTTTTAAGTCAAAAGTGAATAGGTTACTTCTAGGCAAGCGTGCTCCAAATCTATCTGCTATCAATAGTAAAAAATAAAAATACAAAAAAATGCATTTTTTTCTAATAATTTATTCAAAAAGAAAACGGAAGTAACACCATCACTATAAACTCTTATTTATGTCACAAAGTTGACTAAACTCATCAAATGACCACCATAGAAGGTGACAAAATTTTCCACCACTTACGTCACCATTTTTCCGGCTGTTCTCGTTACGTCACCTGCCCTAAGACCCCACAGTTTAGTGGTTTTCCAAGCTTGCAACATTTGTTAAGTTACAACATTTATAATTTACTGGTTAACGTGAAGAAAATTACTAGAAAGGCTTCCATATTTTCCCTGCGTATTGCTGGAATTATGCAAGTTATGCAGTTGGTATTTTGTAACTGAGCCAATGTTTTTTGTTGCATGAATTCACAGGAAAGTAAGTTAAGGGAACGCAAAGGGCACTAAGCTAAATTTGTACAATAGGGCTCTGTTGACAGCGATTTATCGGTTAATTTTGAACATTTTGTGAGAGTTCTAGTGCTTATACGGTTAATCAATCATCAAAAAGGAAAACATAGGGACATAGTATATATCCTTCTTATTTAGTTTGAGATATCTATACTTCTATACTAATATAATAAAGCTGAAAAGTTTGTTTGTTTGTTTACTTGAACGCGCTAATCTCAAGAACTACTTGGTCCGATTTAAAAAATTCTTTCAGTTTTAGATAGCCCATTTATCGAGGAAGGCTATAGGCTATATCATCACGCGAAGACCAATAGGAGCGGAGCAGTAATTAAAACTGTGACGCAGACGATGTTTCGCGGGTCAACTAGTTTTATATAAATATCTCTTAAATCGGTTCAACATTAGAGGAGAAAACTGACGAGAGCCAAACCTCGAATTGTGACTTTTTTACATACCAGCATATCCCCTTAAGTCAGAAAAAGTAAGCTAAGTCAAAATCAACGTATGAGTACGTAGTCATACGTTGACTTTTACCGTAGCTAACCATTTGATATACTGGTTTATTTGAGGATGGTCGACTTAAAGCAGTTTAATTACTACCTAGCCAACGTGCACAAGAAATTCAGGAGTATAATCACTCTATCTGACCTACGGAACTTCGTCTGCGTCACGTTTTTTTATTAACGGTCCGCTCCTATTGGTCTTAGCGTGATGTTTATAGCCAACATTCTTCGATAAATGGGCTATCTAACACTTAAAGGATTTTTTAATTAAAACCATGTCAATTTACTACACGATTATAATCATTATAATTAATTGGATTAATGATCGACTTTTTATGCTACACAAATGATCTCCACTTAGCTCTAAAGCACCGATAACAACTACCACCTTCAGTAGTTTTCCTTCGCTCTGTTCTTAGTTAATTGACGGTTAACAGTTATTGCCTCAAGCTCTGCTAAACGCGGTTAGTGGTTAGCGATAAACGTGGACATTCACACATACCGTATAACCGCGACCAATCAATTGACCTCATCTATTAACCTTGCACAGAATTGCAAAATGAATTCACACGAAATCATATTTCAAAACACTAAAATTCATCTTAAAGAGTTTTACTATATGTAATTTCGTTGCTTTTGTACGGTAGGCGTTCACTTATTGGCGGTGGCCATTTATCAACTGTTCATGAGTAGTAGAACAATTGCTGGATGATATCTCGAACTCGTTAGAAAAACTCCCACAAGGTAGACCGAAGACCTGGTGAGGGTTGCGGATAGCCGATGGATGCAAGCCGCATATGATCGGTTGTTGTGGCGACACTTGGGGAAGGCCTATGTCCAGCAGTGGATGTCTTTTGGCTGATATGATGATCTCGAAGAAGTGCGAGCATTATGATCCTATGACTCTAATGGTTGTCATCATTTTTATCCGAAATACGCCCACTGATTATACATAGACCTACCTCATGCGTTACCAGCCCACTATCCGTCAGTCCCAATGGTTCCAACTTGAAATGGCTCAAAGATGTAACATCAAATTAGGTTGTCATATTTGCGTCGTCCTGACTCCAGTATTGCCATGAAGTACCGTGTTACCCAGTTAATGGGTTGTAGAGGTCGGTAGGCAGCCGCTCCGCGTAAAATACTGGTATTCAGCTACATCCGGTTTGATTGGAAGCCGACCCCAATATAGTTGGGAAAAGGCTAGGCAGATGATGATGATGATTTGCATCGTTTGATGTTACCCACTTCGGCACAGTCTGCGTGACAGAAACAGGGTTTGTATTGAAGGTGTCGTATCCTGGACCACCAAAATTTTTTTATCCTTAATACATCAGTATTATGCTTAAGGTGGCATAATCAGGAGATTAGAGTCAAGAGCAAATCCATCACACATAAGGAAAAAAAAAACAGGGGACCAAATATAACGTCTAAAAACCAATCGGTGTGGGATTGAAACGGAGCTATTCCAGACGCATAGCACTATCCCTTTTTCTCAACGGCATTATACTGGCTTTGACACGTCTTAGTAGCAGAGTAGTTGGTTGACAAATCTTCAACGTTTTACTTCATGCTATCAACTTTTTTGACCCGGTAGCGGGGTCGACAGTCTCTATTACAAGTATCATCGGTTACATAAGAGTTCCATGGTGTCAGTTCCGATTTTGATCACCGGATACTTTGGTTGTTCTTACGCAATCAGATCTACAGATTCGTCGATAGGTTTCAACGAAATCAACGACTTCCTTTCGTTTGTAATATGACATTACTGCAGTTCTAAAGTACCAACTTATTAGGTATCTACCTATTATAATTTTTATTTATTTGTTGGGTTTGCTCTGGACTCTAGTCTAGGTCAGAGATGACAGTGACAAAGTCTAAGATGGAGCGAGATAACCCAGAAGGAGCCTGTTCACTCTAACTTTGAAGAGATTAAGATTGGTTAGCGTTTGGAAATACAGACGCAGGCAGAGAGTTCCACTCATTTGCTGTCCGCATTATAAAAGAAATTTGGAAACGCTTAGTGCGAATTGGTTTACGTGCGCAATTCATTATTGTATCTAATATATGAATATCATTATAATCTAATTTAATATTTCCCGGATCTTTCACGCTGTTTACCACGAACCATCTTTGTTAACAGTCCAGTAACTTATATGACACTACAGCCGTACTCTCAGATCTTGGCGGTCGATAAATTATGCATTTAGAAACGTTATAACAATACTGGTTTCTGCCCGCGACTGTACGAACGGAACGAACGAACGGGAAAAAAGTACGCGACTTCGTACGTGCATATCCCATGCACGTACGAAGTCGCGTACTTTTTTCCCGTTCCCGTAAGAATTTGGGGAAATTCTCTTTTAATGCTCCCCTACACTCCCCAAGGAATCACATACCAGATTTCAGCTTTCCACGACTAGTATTTTCGGCTGTACGTTGTCTATCAGACACTCACTCAGTAACGGATTTTTAAACGACTTCTTCAAAAAGGAGGAGGTTCTCTATTCGGCTGTATGTATTTTTTTTTATGTATGTTCATCGATACCTCCGCCAATTCTGGGCCGATTTTAATTTTTTTTTTATTCGAAAGCCTATATTCCTGAGGTGGTCCCATTGTCACCAAGTTAGAATCTGATGATGGGATCCCATGAAAATCGAGGGAAACCCTCAAATTTTATAAGCACATACAATGTTTTTCATAAACTTTCTAACGCAATTCAGATATCTGTGCCTGGTAATCATCATTTCATGTTGCTGAACTGATAATGGAAGGTGTAAGTCAGGATCTGATGATGGGATCCCATGAAAAATATTTGTTCAGCGATATTTTCGCCAATTGTTAACCGATATGGATGATTCTTTTTTGTTTGGAAGAGTATTTTTTATATTATTGATTGTTAGTAGTACTAATGTAGTTTCTGGTTTCCGAGCTTAGACTTCCAGTCGACTCGTTGTACGAGGGAGTCCTGGCTAACATAGTCAGCTTAGCTCCATCCAGGAGCACATAAGCTTCCTGAGAACTTCACAGGGTTTACGGAGTGGCTTCACTATGCCGACGACTTGTACCGAGTGCGTGATGGAAAGCCATAGCCTCGCATTTTAGGATGGCATGGGTAACAGTACTTTTATCATCAGAAAAGAGGTGAACCAGTATGATTTGGTACATACAGAGGGCATGCAATGGTTTATTTTCACCAGAAAAACAACAGAACCAAACCCAAATGTTGGTCGAGCTCAGGAATTTGGTAAGCGACATTCGATACGACACGTGCGTCCCTTGGATCCATTACAGAAAAGTGTACCCAAAGCTTTAGCCTTATTTACGGTAACCATAGTTGGTGCTATTAAGAACGAACCGCTAATCGTTGCCATAGAATAAAAATGTATAGAAGTGAACACGTTTTAATCCAAAATCTTAAAGGCCTAAAAACGTTTAGATAGAACAGAAAAATAGAATATAGACGACTAAAACTCGAAAAGTAATATAACTAGCTTTCATCCGCGTCTTTGTATGCGCCGATTCCGGTTTTTCCCGTTTGAAATTCGTCTGATTAGAATATATGTCTCTACAATGTACTAGTCTGTGTCGAAGTCCAGATCATCCTGTACGGATGTGCTAATAAAATATTTTCAACATAATGTCACTTACTATATTGGGTGGATTCATTCTTCTACACTGTTTTCTTATTCTTTGTCGCTACTTACGTCAGAGGCATGCAACCTAAGTGGACATTGCACACTAAGTGAGATTAAGCACAGGCTTTTAGCGGCAAGTTGAGCGAGACTTATGTGTTCGCTTGCAAAACAGTTGCGACGAAATTAAGTAAACGAAGACGCTTTGAGTATGACGAAATTTTTGAGATTTTTTTTTATGACTCTGTCTTTGTAAGACTACTAGGCCCAAAGGAAATAGAGTTACGAGTTACCAAAAAATTAAAGCTCGAGGCAATACTACCTACCAATGCTGGGCCAAAGTAAACAAAATCATTTAGCCATATCGGTAAAATCAGTCATCTCATGAAATGGCCACCCCAAACCTTATCTCGATGACGGAGCACCACTACGCGGGGCTCCTAATTCTGCATGTATGAGATACGATGATATGCATGACGGGAGTTGATTTCGCTCGCTCAGTCCGCTCACTCCAGCTCCCGTCATCCCATTCAAACCGAACATAACCTTGAATAAGACACAACTTCATCAATTATAGTAAAAGTATTATAGAATTATTCTTTACTGAATATCCTCGTCCAATTGACCAATCGTATACTAATGTAGCAGCACCCGATACTAAATTTGTAATATCATTATTGCGACTAAATCAAGTCTTGCCAAATCTATGATCAATAACAAGCCTTTTTTTTTCAACCTCTCTAGAAAAAACTGTACTACTCATTTGCATGTTGTGTTAGACCGTTAATTATGAATTATTAGGAAGTTGACTCCGTCACGGCAATTGAAGGTGAAATTATTGCCTGTCGATCGTAATAGCCGGGAAATAATAGTTTGGCGTATCAAGGGGAGGATAGATTCGTACGACAATAGGCAAGTACGGATATGACGTATGAGTTATATTAACCATAGGCCAATAGCCAAGAACAGACTTATTTGTAGACAATAAGCTTGTGCTCGGCCAGTCACCCTATCATCAAATTACTCCTCCTGCTAAACGCGGAGCGAAAGGGAGTGTCAGACTCTTACTGACTAAAACCCATCCGTGTTCCTCCTAATACCCTTTGCGTTCCAGGGTACGGTGACTCTTTCGAACAAAATCGTCGACCCTGGCAACCAAATTCCGCAACCTTGGCCAGTGACCCAACGATGCGGTCGACAGTGATATTTTTTAAGTTTTCCAAAGTAAACCTGAAAGCACACCTAAGCAGTCCATCACTTCAGTATTATCATTTGGTTTAAATATGAAAGAAGAGCAGCAATTTTTTTTTTCTACTACAGTAGTGACCCGCCCCATACCGTACTAATGGGGTATTTTACAAAAAAAAATTGAATTAGTCCGTCTGATAGATTTTCAAAAAATATTGAACACGTGTTTTTTCTTTTTTCACGTAAACAAAAAATTAAGAGGATACGGCGAGTTGAAGACACGCGTGACGTCATCTGGCTTGGTAAATTTGGTGCATTTTTACCAAGCCAGATGACATCACGCGTGTCTTCAACTACCTGTATCCTCTTTATTTGCAGAGATTCTATTCGTGCTCATCATCATCATCATAACCGCCGAAAGACAGCCACTGCTGGACATAGGCCTCTCCTAAACGGGAGGGTTGGTTTGCCAGAATCACCACGCATGGCAGGCGGGTTGGCGATCGCAGTGTATGGTGTTGAGTTTTACAGAGAACGCTGCTGCCCATTTTCTGGTGAGTCCCTTAGTCGCCTCTTACGACACCCACGGGAAGTTATAGGTTAGTATTATTATTTTACGGTTATTCAGAGTAATTTATTTCAGCGGATAATACCATAAGTCTATTATAATGTTATATCAAAACCTTCACATTATCTCCTCCCAACCTTAACATTTTTACAACTCCTACATAATGACATTTCCATGACTAAATATGATAATTCTGTACCACCCAGAACGCTTGCCTTGCAAAACGATTCGAATAAGTATTATATTTATTTATTTATTTATTTATATATTAGGTACTCCAACGACTTATTCACTAATAACTAATTACATAAAAGAACTTACACATCTATTATTATGGTGAATTTGTCACTTACAGAAGTACACAGCTTAATCATAAATAATAAAATACATACTAATTGTGAGATCCTGAATGATATAAAAAACTAAACTAAACTTATTTTTATTGTTACTGTGAAAGATAAATGGAACAACTTTACTAATAAATGGAACAACTGTACTAATAAATGGAACAACTTTACTAATAAATGGAACAACTTTATTATATCTGTTCATTAAACAAGATTTTAGTACAGTGGTTCCCAAAGTGACCCGCAGACCACTAATGGTCATCAAAGCCCAACATGTAGTCTGCGAAATATAAAATTTCAAACTTTTTACCTCAAAAATGTAATTGATGCTAACTGATTATAAGTTTCCTTTAGAATTTTTGTGTTTTCTATGACAATGCTTGTTACTTTTGATATCAAAGAATAGTTATGCTACAAGTTTTGAATATAGCTGCTTTATATAGTTTCCTCCGTGCCTCAGAAAGCACGTTAAGCCATTGGTCGCGGCTGTCATTTGTAGATCTTTGGCAGTCGTTAAGGATTGTCAGAAGTCAGTAAATCTGACTCCAGTCTTGCCAAGAAGTACCGTGTTACCCAGTTAATGGGTTGTGGAGGTCTGGGCAGCCTAGGCTGCCGCTCCACGTAAAACACTGGTATTCAGCTGAATCCGGTTTAACTGGAAGCCGACCCCAATATAGTTGGGAAAAGGCTAGGCAGATCATGATATAATTTTCTTCTTGATTTCTGGTCCCTGCTAGCAATAAATAAATCAAAGTGACCCTGGGTCAAATAAAGGTTGAGAGACACTGTATTAGAAGGTACAGTATTAAAAGGCAGTTATTGAGAAACGATTTAAACAGTATTGAACACAATAATGATGTAGGTATATAAATCCTAATATAGCTAATTGGGTAATGAATCTTAAACGTGTAAGTAAATTATCTTGAACTGTCAGCTATTACTATAATTTACTGGTCATTACTGGTACATGAGTGCAGTTGGCCAGTAGTTTTATAAATTCGAGCCATCACCATTCTTTTATTTGTCCTGATCCCAGGGTACTGAGAAGTTATTTTGACTAAACCCTTCTTTTCTTGACATTTATCATCTATCACACAGTACCTAAATAAATTTATCTCACTTTGCAATTTAAATAATTTTAACTTTTGTCAAAAAATAGTCCACGACACGAAGGGTCCCGTTTCAGAAACCAAATAAGAAAAAAAAAAAGTTTTATTGTTTGTTGTTAGAGCAGCAAAAGAAACACACTGTCAAAATCTCAACCGTCTAAAACTTATGATTAACTAGTTATTCCGCGTTTACAATAAAAGTTTCGATTATGTTTGTCCTACTCGTCTGTTAATTTGTAATTTATTTCATTACGGGATCTAAGACAATACAAAAATCAACTCGATCGCTGGGACTCGTTCAAAATTATTCGGGGGGTTGTCACAATTAATTCTTGCATCAACACCTGTTGCAATGGTTGGGTATGGCGTGGCATGTTTGAATACAAATATTTTCATGTCACCTTTATTAATAAACTAGTTGACCCGCGCAACTTCGTCTGCGTCACAATTTTCATTACTGCTCCGCCCCTATTGGTCTTAGCGTGATGATATATAGCCTATAGCCTTCCTCGATAAATGGGCTATCTAATAACGAAATATTTTTTTAAATCAGACCAGTAGTTCCTGAGATTAGCACATTCAAGCAAACAAACTAACAAACAAACTCTTCAGCTTTATATATTACGAGTAGTATAGATATAGATAAGATTAACCCCGCTGACAGTCTGACGGACTGAGAAGAATTAGTAATAGGTTAAAATTTCGAAAGTAACCCCTCGTGATCGGAATTCTCACTCGGTTTAGTAACCAGGAATTCCACCTTCATACCATGAAGGTAGAGATATCTCTCTTATCATCAGCCAAAGTACAAGATCACACTATTTACAAATCCAGTAAGCCAGTATCACCAAGAATGCCCACCTGACACCTGTACATCAAATCACCGTACTGATACTTGCATACCACATTGTAACGTGCCTGATTGAATTTACCATGAACATTAAGAACTAACGTAAACATCTGACTAAACCTATCTGGTCACGATTTAGTTACCATACCAAAGAGTATAGAAAACATGGGCGATGCGGCAAATAAACATGGCGATTTGAGACGCCATTTTGAATATCGTCAAAATTGACATGCGTGGTCTATAAGTTTGCAAAACAAATTGCGAAAAAAAAAAACATTTTAAGGTAAAATATTAATCAATTTCTTCTTCGTTGTCGTGTCGATGGCTACTACCGTTTTATTACATTTTATGTTTAGCACAGTTACCACTAGGTACTCGAGAACTGTAACACAATTCACTGTTGCAGCAATGCAACCTCACATGTATAACCGACAGAGCAACTGTTAAAAGTGTAATTGCTAAATATGCAACATAGAATGCTAATTCCAGAGCTCATTTCCCAAAAAAAATGTGTTAAATACAGTATGTTTCTTTGTACCAATGCTACTAAGCAGCTAGATTATAGAGACACTAGCTGACCCGCGCAACATCGTCTGCTCCGCTCCTATTGGTCTAAGCGTGATGATATATAGCCTTCCTCGATAAATGGGCTATCTAACAGTGAAATAATTTTCCTAATCGGACTTGTAGTTCCTGAGATTAACGCGTTCAAGCAAACAAACAAACTCTTCAGCCTTATATATTATTAATATGTATAAGAAGTAATATAGATTGATGATTATAGACACAAGAATTGGCTCTCTGGTTACCGACGATTATTGTTGATAGACAATCAATAAAAAAATGCAGAAAACTTCGATATTAAATCGTTAACCAACGCTTAGTTTTCAATAGGTAGATTAAAATATACAATTATCAACTATGCCAACCTAAAAAAGACGCCTAAAAACCTGTTCAAAACTACGACATATCTCTTGCTTCTATGATCTTAGTACACGACCTTGTGAGGCTAACCAGTCCACAGCCGGACCGGTACGGACCGGTCCGGGGAAACTAGGGAACCGTGGATATCATTAATTTGTATGTGAAAGTTTGTATGAGTCGGAATGCTGAGGAATGTTTGTGAATTCTGTTTATGCAGTTTAGAAGGGCTTTGGTGAGGCAACGTGTATTGAGAGGGTTAAATTGTAATGACATGCGTAGTTTTACCTGTTTATTTCCTACTGAGGTTTATAATATAATCACCAGTACAATAAAACTCTCTTATTACTGAATGACTGATAGACAACGCCCAGCCGAAACTGCTGGTCGTAGAAACCTGAAATTTGACATATAGGTGCCTTGGGTAGTGTAGGAGAGCACTAAGAGGCAAAATTTCCCGAAATTCCTACGGGACCAGCCGATCGATTCTGTCGACTTTTCACCGTGACCGCTTAGGCGAAGTGAACGCCAAGAGAGCTGTCATGCCGTCTTGTTTGTATGCTTTGACAGCTCACTTGTCGTTCACTTCGCCTAAGTTTTCACTTCGACATGTTTACAGAATTGCACTGCTGGAATATAACGAGATATGCGCGAATGAAGTTGCGGGCAAAAGCTTGTTTAACATAAAATAAAATAAATTGCTACTTTGCTGTTTATTTATTCATTTAAACTTTAGCACAAAGGTGCAATAGCAGACTTCTGATGGCGGATGATGATCTTCTGTTTGTTTTTAATAAAATACACAAAGAGAGCCTATTTAGTAATATCTTCTTATAAACTTTGAACTAAAATAAATGCTGCAAACTGGACTCTTTTTTGGAAATCATATGTGGTTTTTCAGGTTTCAGGAGGAGCTCGTGGCTAAATAATAACAGCCGCACGGATCGATCTTTAAGGTTAAGCAACGCTTGCCAAGGTTGGTCTGTGGATGGGTGACCATCTTAACATAACGAGTTTCCTCCGTGCCTCGGAAAGCACGTTAAGCCGTTGGTCCTGGCTGTCCTTTGTAGATCTTTGGCAGTCGTTACGGGTTGTCAGAAGCCAGTAAATCTGACTCCAGTCTTGTCAAAAAGTACCGTGTTACCCAGTTAATGGGTTGTGGAGGTCTGGTAGGCAGCCGCTCCACGTAAAACACTGGTATTCAGCTGAATCTGGTTTGACTGGAAGCCGACCCCAATATAGTTGGGAAAAGGCTAGGCAGAAGAAGAAGATATGTGGTTTTTCAGGTTCGGATACAAGTGTTTTTCTTGATCTTGCTGTTGAAATCTGTAGCCTAATGCCACGCAAGCATATTATAAGTAGAGACAAACATTGTTACAAGCACTTACTAATAAAAAGTCTTTAAGTCAAGAGTGAATAGGTTACTTCTAGGCAAGCGTGCTCCATCTTCGACCACATCATCGCTTACCATCAGGTGAGATAGTGGTCAAACGCGTGCCTATATTATATATTAAAAAAAAGGCTACTAAATAGGTTGACATCCGCACAAACACAAATAGATACTTCATAGAACGCTAATAACACAGTTATTCCTGTTCCGCAATCACTCGGAACTTTCTTCAAGGAAATGGAATACAATGACGTCACGTTGACGTTCTAATGTCAAACAGGCATTAGTAAGACATCGACCATCGGTAATGGACAGTTCATGTCTATCGCCACGCGAGCTTCCGAGGATGTAACATTACCTTTATTGCGTGTAAACGGTTGTATTATCGTTTTTAGGCTTCGGTACCCGTACTTAAGAATTTTATTCGAAAAAGTTACTGCAGCCCAGGAGGGCTACTCTCTAAGCCCGAAGTCCGTAGTTTCGAGCTTAGTTGCGGGTGGGTTTTAATCAGTTAAGAGTCTGACACTATCTGCCGCTCCGCCCAGAGAAGGGAGAAGGGGCTTGATGATTACCCACCCTAAAAAAAGAGACAATTAATGGACATGTGTGTGATCTTGTGCTTTAGTGGAAGATATCTCTCTGTTAATAATCATCATCATCATCATCATTTCAGCCAAAAGACGTCCACTGCGGGACATAGGCCTCCCCCAAGATGGGGGGGGGTTTGCCATAATCGCCACGCTTGGCACGCTGTTCATAATATAAAGGTGTTATGGCCGGTATCTACACCGAGTGTCAAACCAAACAACTATCACAATAAGGCTTTTTTAACAAAACTAGTTGACCCGCACAACTTCGTCTGCGTCACAATTTTCATTACTGCTCTGCTCCTATTGGTCTTAGCATGATGATATATAGCCTATAGTCTTCTTCGATAAATGGGCTATCTAACACTGAAAGAATTTTACTTACATACGAACAGTGGAAACTTAGTGAAAAGATTTAGTTGGTCACCCTTCGGGTGCGGAATTTAAAAGGCCTATCTTACGCCTTATCTATCTATTTTATACTAATATATAAAGCTGAAGAGTTTGTTTGTTTGCTTGAACGCGCTAATCTCAGGAACTACTGGACCGATTTGATTAGCCCATTTATCGAGGAAGGCTATAGGCTAAGACCAATAGGAGCGGAACAGTAATTAAAATTGTGACTTAGCACGTATATCTTCATTAAAACTTCCTGTGGATATGATATCCAATTAGTAAAAACACAAAATATTTTAACACGTGTACCCCCCGATGTTTACCAATATAAACGAACAGAAATGACTAAGCAGGGTATCTAATTACAATATTATAACAAGGGCAAGCTATGCAATAATGTTGGTGTTATGTTGCCAAACATACATTTGTGAAATGTACACCTTTGCATTCGTAATTCAATATTATTACTTAATGTTTTCTGTGTAATTAATATACTTCAAATAATAAGTTGTAATTTTTCAAAAGGTCGATAATGATTCATTTGTGCGTTTTGTTGATTGAATTTCATTGCTAATTAAATTAAAAGCCATTTTTCTTCATCCCAGGAATATCATCTATCATACACATTTAGAGCTGCTGATAATAATATCACCACATCTAAGGATAAAGCGAATTCTGCCAGTCCACGTACTTATGATCATAACCAACTCAGCGCAGTGAATGTTGTATATTTGTACGCAGGTCCCCTTCCTGTGGTAGGCGCCAGATAAACTTGCAACAAAGTATATTGACCTTTCCCTAATATCCCATCGTAGATACCAAAACAATAAATTATGAACCGTTTTTCATTACTGTTATTGCACATTTATCTGGTCTCACCTTACAGTTCTAGTACCAATTAATTTGCCAAGTGTTTTCCTAACTATGTAGTCAGCTTCAAGTCTATCCGGATGCAGATGAGTACCAATATTTCCATCATCATCATATCAGCCGAAAGACGTCCACTGCTGGACATAGGCCTCCCCCAAGATGAGGGGTTTGCCATAATCGCCACGCTTGGCAGGCGGGTTGGGTATCGCAGTGTATAGTATTGAATTTTGCAGAGAACACTGCTGCCCATTCTCCCATCGAGTCACTTAGTCGCCTCTTACGACATCCACGGGAAGTGATGGGATGGTATTATTCTTTTACGGCACCCTACGGCGGCACCGGCCGACACCATACGGCAAACAATATTTTACGAGTGCAAAGTGTAAAGTTGTGTTTTATGCCTAGATAGGCAGAGGCTTCATGTAAAATATTGGTGGTTGTGGTTGTGGAGATCGGATATCTACTAGCAGCTACGATCAACAGCTTAACGTGCTATTCGAGGCATGGAAGAATCTCGGTATGTTATGGATGGTCACCCATTCCAGGGCCAACCTGAGCAAGCCCAAGTTTTTTGGAGGGTATGCGGTACAGTCCCGCAAACCTCCATTGAAAAGGGAGGATCCTCCGACCAGGCGGGCAGTAGCCCACCAGGCACAACAGCCGCCTGGAGGTGGAGGTTTGCGACCACAGCATGACCTGGAAGATCGAACCGCTCGATTCTACAGCCACGAGCCACGATTCTTGAGCACGAATAATAATGAAATTAAATACCTAACGTTAATAATGCTTATCAAAATTAACACACGATCAAGCAAATTACGACGCGAATAACTCTTACACATCTTACATAAAAAAGCTCTTTACAAATTGATTTCAATAAATCTAAGCAATAGAAATGTTAGCAACAATGGCGGTATGTCCTTCCCACGCTTTCAAGTTGACGTTTGGCAAGAATGGCGCATGCGTGATGAACATTCTTGTGTGTGACGACATCATGGTAGTGTTGACCGCTAAATGTTAAGTGGTTGAATGTCCTTGGTCAAGAATTTTGAATGGGTCAGGAGTATCAGAAGTGGGATGTAGATTAAATAAATTGACTTAGCACTAAGAGGTTTAATTGCTGCTGTACTATTTACAATGAACAACGTTACTATGAGACCAACTCTGAAATTACGAGTAAAATCAACTGTTTGGTACATTTTAAGATTACGGGGCTGATCCCATAGAAATAGTTAGGTTTAAACCTTTCAAGGTTTTTTCGTTAATTCTGCTGCATTCTGATTTTTAGATATTTTACGAATATAAATAATGGAAATGAGATTTAGTTTGTAAACACACGATGCAGTTCTACAGTAAAATATGGCTTTGGTCACTTCTTAGGTTCATATAAACTGAACAATTGCTCATATTAGTCGTAGAAAACCTATGTAGATAAAACAGTCAATTAAAAATTTTCAACTGGCCAAGTGCAAGTCGGACTCGCGTGCAAAGGTTTCCGAATCGATTATTTTTTTAACATGTTATTTCTAACAGATTTCTTATGGATTTTTCTGTAATTTTTAGACAGAACCATTTTCTGCTTTTTTCAAAATGTTGGTTGAAACTTTTTAGTTTAAAATTATGAAATAAAAAATTTATTGAAACCCTCACAGTAAGCCTTTTTATTTGATATGTCACAGAAGATAGTTTGAGAAACTTTTTTATTTTTATTTTCTAGTTTCACTTTTGGGGTCACCCAAAAGTGACCCCCATACTAAAAAAATATTTATTTACGTAACACGTACGTATTCGGCTCACAGAAGTCCATATGTATACCAATTTTCAACAGAATCGGTCCAGTAGATCCGGAGAAAACTGGCTGTGACAGACAGACAGACAGATACTCGAGTGATCCTATAAGAGTTCCGTTTTTACGGATTTTCGGAACCGTAAAAACTGAATCTGTAAGGAAGATACGGGTTGATTCTTTTTGAACAGACTACTTCAAATAACATGAATACTTATAATACTTGATTTTATCTGTTATTAGGCGTAGATTATGAATTTTATGAATACTAAAATATTCAAGCCCAACAAGTTTTACTCGTTAGCTTTTAACATACAACCTAGTAACAGATAAAAAGGCGCTTAGCAAATATAAAAATAGTTTGTAAAATGTAATAAAAGTGTATCTTCTTCTGATATAGAGATTATTTATGTCAAATATTTCCATAATAATATATAAAACTATATAAATTAAATCTTTTATGGAGGGAATAACCGATATTTTAAAACTAAGTATTTTATGTTATTTCCATATTTTTTGTATGTTTATGGAATTTAAATTATGTAAATCTGCCGATATGAGTTTAAATTACAATTTAAGCTTTTGCGGTCGTTGTGGAGGCTTTTATTGCATAGTTAAGAAGTTTTTGCCATAAACGTGTGAAATTTAGGATTTTCTATGTCATCGGAGTTGTCACCTACATAGTCTTGTGTGTGGCTTTATTTAAATGGAATTTAGGCCTGAAGTGTTTGAAATTGATGTAAAATTACATAATAGGTACACCTACGTATGTGTTATATACAGCGAAATACAGAAAAGAGATATAGAGAGATTTTGAGGAGCTCGTGTCTAGATAATAACAGCCGCACGGGTCGATCTTCAAGGTTAAGCAACGCTTGCCAAGTTGGACGGTGGATGGGTGACCATCTTAACATACCGAGTTTCCTCCGTGCCTCGGAAAGGACGATAAGCCGTTGGTCCCGGCTGTCATTTGTAGATCTTTGGCAGTCGTTACGGATAGTCAGAAGCTAGTAAATCTGACTCCAGTCTTGCCATGAAGTACCGTGTTACCCAGTTAATGTGTTGTGGAAGTCTGGTAGGCAGAGACTCCTCGTAAAATATTGGTTTTTAGCTAAATCCGACTTGACTGAAAGCCGACCCCAAAATAGTTGGGAAAAGGCTAGGCAGATGACAGAGAGGAGATTTAGAGGAAGAATAGTGAGTGAGATAAATGGAGGGGCATAGAAGTACAATAAGAGTACATCTAAAAGGGATTAGTCAATTAGAAATAACGAATTACCCAAAATGTTAATATAGCCACAAAGCTCTGGGCTCTGTTGCTGTGGAAAATATATTGAGGAATATATTTTGACACTGTTGAAGATATTTTGAATCCTACCGAAAGCAACGTACAATGAAAAGTTGACGGTGAGAGAGAAGCCTTTGCCCAGCCATGAAGTAGTACAAGCTATATGTAGCTTGTACTACTTCATGGCTGGGCAAAGGCTAACTTTGATAATGGCTAACTTTAATAATTTTGATAAGTGTATAGGCAACCCTCATTTTGCCTTTTAAACCTTTGGAAAATAAAGTAAAGGCTGACCAATTTAGTCTAATGGTTCACTTATAACCTTTTGTCATAATTAAGTGGTTTTCCAAATTTATTTATTACCTTCAAACCTAAGCAAATTGGCCTTGAAAACTCTTTTCTATCTTGTGTTAGCTACACATGCAAGACAAGCTGCATTAAGGGCACTTTATCGATTTTTATATCGATCGCAAGTGTCACGATTTTGAAACTGTTGATCGATCACTTTATATAAACAATCGAATGTCTGTTTCAGTGTCAACCTTGGTTTGAATAATCGACTTTTTATTACGTTTGCTAGCATGCTAATTTGTCGATTTATTATTGATTTAATGATCGATTTTTTATCGAATTACTGTACGTTCACTTCTATAAATTCAGGGCTGTTAGATGCCATAGATGTCGATTTGTTTTCAAACAAGTTTTGCCATTAATAAACAAGGTTTTTATAGCTGTGTTATGATTATTATGTTTTTTGTGTAATATCTTTATCATAACTTTTGGTATTTTGCCTTTTTTTTTTTTAAGCGTAACTGAAAATCAAAAAGAGATAGGCTGCGGTAGAATACTCAGTATTTGTTAATTACCTACGCACAAGTATGTAAATCCTGTGTTTTTGTGAGTAAACCTCATACACACACATGTGATAGAGAAAATACACAGTGGAAAAAAACTTAATAACATTGGTCATTCTGTGAATAGAACCCACATGCCCGATCAGCCACTAATTTGTATTTGCAACCAATAGATTCAAAAGAAAAAATAAAATAAGAAATCTTATATGACATATTGCACGCTTTTTCTTCCAACAAAACATTTTTTCATATCAAAAATATTTGGTCATAAGAACCTCTAGTCTTAGTCATCAGTACGAACGGTATTCCATATTACAGTACATAAGTAACGGTGTTGAACAATGTTCAATATGACATGAACGGCAATCGATCATGTTATGTACAACAGCTTGGTATTTCGCGATGGTCTTCGTTTGATTTGTTGGGGTAAATATGGTGGTACCTAAAATTACCTACCCATTTTATTGTTGATTTGGGTCGAGAATCATTTGCATAATTACGTCCTTGAATTTGACGAGGATGCAAAACAACACCTTGTATAGTACATGTGAAGAATGTGTCAAAAATTCGTTTAGTCCAAAAATATCATCCTGGAACATAACTAAAAATTTGTATTTACTCGTTTCTCTTTTGAATTTTGCTTAGCCTTTTTTCAACTATATTGGGATCGGCTTCCAGTCAAACTGGATACAACTGAACACCAGTATTTTACGTGGAGCAGCTGCCTACTTTCCACAACCCATTAACAGGGTAACACGGTAGTTCTTGGCAAGACTGGTGTCAGATTTTCGGGCTTCTATCTGTCCGTAACGACTGCCAAAGATCTACAAATGACAGCCGGGACCAACGGCTTAACGTGCTTTCCGAGGCACGGAGGAAACTCGGTATATTAAGACGGTCACCCATCCACAGACCAACCTTGGCAAGCGTAGCTGAACCTTAAAGATCGACCCGTGCGGCTTTTATTATTTAGCCACGAGCTCCTCATCCTTCTCCTTCCATAAATATCTATAAATAATTTTAATAGTCACACCCTATGTAGGTACCTATATCACCTTTCTCATAGTTCATCTATAGTTTTTTCTGGTCTTCTCCTACCTACCCTTACCTCTAATTTCTAAAATGCTCTTGTAAGTACACTCTTCTACTAACATAAAAAAATATAGCAATGCAATAAAGGATTGAGTATTGTATTCCTTCAAATTAAAAGTTCCCTAGACAGTTGCCAACGATAGCCCATTGTGTGTTTATTAATTTATGTTTTCTCATTAAAAAATAACGCTGTTGTATTTGGAACGTTTCGCAGTATTTCAATGGGTAGGGATTAACGGTTATCTACACCAGTTATAGTTTGCGAGAGAACGTTAGTGCATTAGACCGCGGATACGAACTCAGCGGCGCGGGCAACAGTGCATTCATGAAGTAAGCGGGCAGATCGAGTGGCGCGCGTAGTGTTGTGTTACGAAAAGTTGCCTATCTATGACTACGTTATTGCAGACGCGCGGGCACTGCTCGACTGGCACGCGCCGCTCCCACGCCGCCGCCGCTGGTCCGCCGCTAAGTTCGTGTCCACGGCCTTGATGTTAAACCCTCAGCGTGTAAAATTAGGCGAAGTAAACATGAAGTCAGCTGTCAGTCCATACAAAAAAGATGGAATGACAGTTCACTTCATGTTTAAATATAAATATCTCACCGTGACAGTATGGTAAAGTAAATATGAAGTTAACTATGATTTAACCTAAGCTAAGCTTACTTCTCTTAAGTTTTCACGGTCACAGTTTAACCGAAGAGACAATTTTCGATAGCGATAAAAGCTGTGTCAGCAAGCAATAATTTAACTTAAAATACCACTCCATCATCTCACTCCACTGTCTCTCAAACATCAACCAACCACAAATCATATCAAACGATAGCCAGCAGCACTCTTCACAAGTAATTCATTACTTGTACAAAAAAAAAACCGTTTTGTAATAATTAGTGAGAAATTAATTTCATTCTTGTAGCGTGCAGTTATTCCTGGCTCTTGTTGATATTATACTGAGATGAAGCCGGTGTTGCCACGCTGCTGGGCAATCTTGATTCTCGATCATTGATAAAATTGTATGAGTGTGCTGTGGAATTAGAGATTTACGTCCGGTGGTTTAGTTTTAGAAAACGGATGCGGTGTTTTTCTTGCAATTTTGGGGTAGAAGTCTGAAAAACGTATGTGCATAAACAGAATACTCTGGTTGGTTCGAAAATTCATTAAAAAAAAGCCGGCCGAGTGCGAGTCGGACTCGCACACGAAGGGTTCCGTACCATAAACCTTATTTTTTATTATGTTGTTGTTATAGCGGCAAAAGAATTACACAATCTGTGAAAATTATATACTAAAGAAAATATACTAAAGAAAAACCAGCCAAGTGCGAGTCGGACTCGCACACGAAGAGTTTACCATAACCTTATTTTTTATTATTTGTTGTTACAGCGGCCATAGAAATAACAATCTTTGAAAATTACAACTGTCTAGCTATTACGGTTCTTGAGATACAGCCCGCTGACAGACAGACGGACGGACGGACGAACAGCGGAGGCTTAGTAATAGGGTTCCGTTGGTTACCTTTTGGGTACGGAACCCTAGAAAGTATGCCAGGTAGGCTAATGACAGCGACTGATCGTGTTTAAATATTCGTAAGTAAGAAAATTATTATAAAAAAAAATATTTACTCAAAAAATAAATACCAAATTACTCGTATCATGTGGCTCGTTAAAAAAAAATTCAAAGGTAAACATTTATTAAATTATCTCAGCCACTATTCAAGAAATGCGTATTACAAAACATTTTACTCGCGTGACCATATGCCAATAAATAAAGACATAAGACTGATGAACGAATGAATGAATGAAATGATTGTCATCTCGATCAAGTAACGAATGAAACTGTTAATGAGAGCATTTTAACATTCCAACATGAGTAAGATTGTTTGTAGCTACGTATCTACTTATGTACTGGAATGAGCCTGTTAGAGAAGATTTCAAAGAATACTTCTAAAAGGACTATGTTCTATGAACTATAAAAAAGGGTCCCGAATAAGGGACTATTCACACTTATTCAGCTCTAGCTCAGCTTATGCCCATATAAAACAACAGCTTTCCGCGTCTATAAAGTTTTTACGGCAAACAAGTATAAAAAAAATCTCTTTCTCTCATTTTTTTTCCTTTTTTTTTAAGTTTTCTTTCTTCCTTTCAAGTGCTAAATACACATAGAGTTCCTGGCCTAGGAGCTCGTGGCTAGATAATAACAGCCAGAGGGTCGATTTTCAAGGTTAAGCAACGCTTGCCAAGGTTGGTCTGTGGATGGGTGACCATCTTAACATACCGAGTTTCCTCCGTGCCTCGGAAAGCACGTTAAGCCGTTGGTCCCGGCAGTCATTTGTAGATCTCTGGCAGTCGTTACGGATGGTCAGAAGCCAGTTAATCTGACTCCAGTCTTGCCATGAAGTACCGTGTTATCCAGTTTATGGGTTGTGGAGGTCACCTCGTAAAATACTGGTACTCCGCTAAATCCGGCTTGACTGGAAGCTGAACCCAATATAGTTGGGAAAAGGCTGGGCAGATGACGACATTATAATTTCTTGATTTATTATGAAAAAACTATTTTCAATACAACAAATTCCATCCACTGAACACATGTCTGCTCTATTGACCGACCTTATTGAAAAAAAAAAAAAAAAATAATATCTATCAATAAATTTTCTGCGTACAACAGAGTTTTCACCAAATCTTTCAGCTTGCACAACAAATTATTCAAGTAAAAACAAACAAGATTCTAAATCCAGATTACTCAAGTGTAATAACAAAAAAACAGACACACATAATTCATCCCAAAAATTACTCTTTTTTGAGAGTAATGATTTGTCAGAAGACTGAAAGATGTTTCTTTTTTTACTGTTTTTTTTTTTTAAATTATTTTCGTGATGTTGACAGTCGTCGCGTGTGATATTAAGTCCGACATGGAATGCTTACAATTAGACATGGAATGCATGTTATTAGATTACAGTAGGAAGTTTTTCTTTTAGTCGTTATAGTAATTAGAATGTGCAGTTTTCACGCTTTTTGTTTTCATTAATTCTGAGCTAAGAATTATGCGGTTTTTTAATCTCGGTGTTGGGTATTCTTTGAATATTATATACGACGAAAATAGATAGTGTAATTATTTTTACATTCCATGTGGGTTAGCCGCACATTTGGGGTGTCAGAAGATGAGTCTTGATGCGGACTAATGAGGGTTTTAAATTTTTGAAAAGATCTAATTTTTTTTTAGTTTACAAATATTACTAAATGAAAACCAGCCAAGTGCGAGTCGGACTCGCACACGAAGAGTTCCGTACCATAACCTTATTTTTTATTATTTGTTGTTACAGCGGCCATAGAAATAACAATCTTTGAAAATCACAACTGTCTAGCTATTACGGTTCCTGAGATACAGCCCGCTGACAGTAAGACAGACCGACGGACGGACAGCGAAGGCTTAGTTATAGGGTTCTGTTGGTTACTCTTTGGGTACGGAATCGTAAAAAGGCAAATTTTCATCCACCAACCCAAACTTGCCATGTAAGAAAGAATTATTGAAACTGGTTAAATTTTTCCAAAAACAAAATTAGTTCCAATTTTTTTTGTTTTGAAAAATATCCGCATTAAACAAAACAATCATACATAAAGACAAATATTTCGCAGTTAATTCTCAAACGGTAATCTAACAACAAATCTCAGAATTAATTGTAGCCCACGCGATAATGAATGCGAATTAACAATTATTACTTAACTTGGTCGGTAAGTCATGGTGCCCAGCTATGACAAGAACGCCGCCTGCCTTGGGACGCTTATTGCTAGGGTTGCCAAGGATGAGAGATAAAAAAAAACAAAAAAAAATATAGCATATTTACTACCGTTTTCCCTCGGCTCGCCATTTTTTTTTTATAGCCTGTAGAACCCCACTGCTGGTCAAAGGCCTCCCCTACTACGGCTTTAACTATAGCAAAACAATCTATAACAGTCTCAAAGCGTCCCATTTATCTCTGTACCAAAATTCATCAAAATCGTTTCAGCGATTAAGGCGTAAAAGTGTTACAAAAATACAAACTCACATCACTTAGGATTATGATTAGGTATTATGAAATGATCAAGACTTCGACCTTTTTTATTTCAAGTCGGTTTAGACCGATTTGGAAAAGAATTTCGAAATGGACAATCAAAATAAGGTATTAGGCTAACAAATTAGTGATCAACAGATGCTTTTCTGAATTAAAAGCGAAGGTTTATTACAAGGTTATATTCTGTAGCCTTGAACCTTGTCCTTGGCCTGACACAGGCCTTCTTGTGAGAAGAAGTGGGCTGCAATTAACTACGCGAGCCGAGTGAGGGTTGATGGATACTGCCTATTCGTATACATTATTGCATACAAAAATTTAAATGTAAATACAAATGGGACAGCATTTGTACAAAAATGAGCTTAACCCACGATTGGGTTTTCTTACAGCAAACCTCAGTTCATCAATCAAAATTAGTCAAGCTTCATACAAAAGCTCCACTTAAGCTACCTCACATGAAAGTGCAACTGACAACCCTGGCCAAGTCGCGCCCACGTCGATGCGATCTACGACATGGAAGACATAAGAGAATGGACACAGTTGAGAAGGTATTTCACAAAGACTTTTCTCCGTGTTTTGTTTCGATTTTAGAAAATGTCATATTTGAGGTTTGACAGCCGATTGTCTATTTTTTTTAAGGTTTTTCCACACATCCATTATGACCGATCAAGGCCTGGATGCCTATTATGACTTTTTAAAACTATAATTTTATAACGGTGTGGTAGAGAGACGGAGTTATACAACACGCATAACACTATCCCTTTTTCACAGCTTAATCATGATGTCATTAGCACGTCATAATAGGGCCACTGAACACGTCCTGGTAACGGCTCTAATTTTTGTGTGGATCAACCTTTATCTCCGTGTTTTGTTTCGATATTTGAAAACGCCATATTTGTGGTTTGACAGAACGATTGTCTATTGTTTATAAATGATTATTAAGTTGCATTGTTTACGATTGTCTTGTGGTTTAGCAGACAAGACATTTATGTCTTGAAAAGTCTAGTAAAATCTGTAACATAATGAGACTGATCACTCATACTGTCACAATGTCAGGTTATTGAGCGATTTATGACTGCATAATACCAATACTTGCTCTGTCAGTCTTCAGAAACTGTCAGTTGTCTGGTTTTATTGACAAGTGTAATGAAAAAGACAATAAATTTAGTAATGATTGAGTAACAAGGCCTTTAAGTCTGCCATAACAATAACGGTCAATTTTGAACGCAATATGTTCCTTAGAGGATTTCCTGTGTGTGCAATTTTTCCTAATATCTACATACTGAGAGTTCTTTAAGTCAAGAGTGAATACTTCTAGGCAAGCGTGCTCCATTGTCGACCACATCATCGCTTTCCATCTTTTTTTTTTTATTTGTAATGGGTTTGCTCTTGACTCTAGTCTATGTCAAAGATGACAGAGACAAAGTCTACGATGGGGCGAGCCTACCCAGAAGGAGCCTGTTCACTCTAACTTTGAAGAGATTAGGGTTGTAAGCTTTCGGAAACACAGATGCTGGCAGAGAGTTCCACTCCTTTGCTGTGCGCATTATAAAAGACGTTTGAAAACGCTTAGTGCGAATTGGTGGAATAGCCACAAGGTAGGGATGGTAAGATGCAGTGCGTCTGGATGTCCGATGGTAGAAGATGGTATCTGGTGAGATAATGGTATAATGGAGAGCATAACTAAAAAAACTACCAAGCTCCACTAACGGATACCGAAGTTTGTTTTCAAAGAGAGTTGCAGGTGGTATCATCCAGGGCAGCGGAATTGTTAGAAAAAAATACCGTGGCTTTGGAACGCCAAGGGCATTTAAGTCAGTAAGTCTGATACTCCCTTCCACTCCGTCCAGAACGGGAGAAGACATGTGATGGTATTCCACAAAAAAGTCGCATAATCTTGTGTTCAGAGTGATTTCTCCACGTACGGTAGCCTTAAAATTATGCTAATATCATTTCAAGCGGATTAGCAGTAGCAATACATTTCATTAAGACTACTAAGCGATGGTGCTGACTTACGAATGTCATGATAAAATGCGGTCTACCTTGGTTCGCCCACCTGGCCTAAGGCAGCGATGGGGTTATAATAAGAGCTGATAAAAGTGACATAACTAAGGCATTTGTTTTGGTGATTGTTCAGATAAGACAGATAAGTGATTAATTGTTTTGTTTATAGCTACAGGACGACTGAAGTAGTTCGTGGTGGGTTCGTCACGATTGCGACCGTATTGTTGGCAGTTGAGCCTAGTAACTCTTATACAATACAGTTTTATGCTCTTGTCTACCTAAATACAACCGAGTTCGTACTAATATTATAAATCCCGGAAGCGAGGAGCTCGTGGCCAAAGAATAACAGCCGCACAGATCGATCTTCAAGGTTAAGCAACGCTTGCCAAGGTTGGTCTGTGGATGGGTGACCATCTTAACATACCGAGTTTCATCCGTGCCTCGGAAAGCACGTTAAGCTGTTGGTCCCGGCTGTCATTTGTAAAACTTTGGCAGTCGTTACGGATTGTCAGAAGCCAGTAAATCCGACTTTAGTCTTGCCAAGAAATACCGTGTTACCCATTTAATGGGTTGTGGAGGTCTGGTAGGCAGCCGCTTCACGTAAAGTACTGGTATTCAGCCGAATCCGGTTTGACTGGAAGCCGACCGCAATATAGTTGGGAAAAGGCTAGGCAGATGATGATGATGATTATAAATCCCGGAAGCACGTTTTTTTAGGGTGATTTTCGAGTTTTGACGCTGGCAAACTCAATGCATACAGTACATGCAGTTCTGCTGTTTCAGACATTGAAATCATGCTTGGTTGATGGTAAACAGCTTGCATAGAACTTGACATAACTGGCAAAATACTGGTAAGCAAACTTATCTCTGCGTAACCGTTTGGGGAATTCAGACGTGCACTTAGCATACGTGCTGTTCGATATTTTTTTTTACATAATCTGTAAGTTCCAGTCACTCACTATATACAATGTACTCTGTGGTTCCAGTCCATTTTTTAACAGACGATAAAACGAAGGAGGTTCTCACGTCAACGCGTATTGTATATATTTTTTTTATGTATGACCACGCATAACTTTTAACAGAGTAGTTCGATTTTGATAATATTTTTTTTATTGGAAAGTGTATTCTTATTTCTGAAAATAGGTACCTCCCTAAATAAATGCCGCATCCATCCCACCTGTTCCACGGCCCCATCAGTACAGGTGTTCTCGACACAAAGTGACATTCCTGCGGCCGCTCACTGGGAGCTCCTGGTTAACGTAACCATGGGATGGGCGTATTTATCAAAGTAGCTGTACTGGACGAGTTTATTGGTACAGCTTGACAATATGGCGGAGAAGTGCGGGTCGTGTAGCGGTATGGAAGATGAGTTAGTGTATAGTTAGATAATATGGGTTTTTAAAAATAATGGTGGTTGGTTGTAGTTGGTTTTAGTTCACTTCGGAATCATTTTCTGGGCTTGGATTACGTGTCAACAAGAAGTTATTTTCTTTTCTTGTAACTGACGATGTTTATATAAATAGTACACCAAATACTACCTACAGTACTGTCTCTCCTTTTTCTCTTTAGAATTCTTCTAAAGGTTGTCTAAACTCTGACACTAGGGTGTGTGGGATCGTTAGACCTTACTATAAGAAGAAGAAGAAGATCCAAAAGTTGTCTTGAAAAGATCGCTTTTAGCCATTGTGTCACCCTATGTAATGTTTCTCAGCTATCTTTTCTGTAACTTATATGGTGTACATAATAAAGAGTATTCTATTGTGACGTTTCAGAAAATTAATTCAGTGCCAACGTAAATTTATTTACTAGGTTAATACTGTGTTTTTTTGGGTGGTACGTAGTATGGCGAATCAGAAGGGTTTTTATGCCGTATTTTGACTAATTTCGATAAAGTGGAATATCCGATTGTCGCACCATTATTTCTGCGACTTAATATTGTTCCGATTACACTCGAAACAAAATAAATCTGTTAATGTTGACTTCAGCGCCATCTCGCGGAGAATGGCAATGAGCAACCCGTAACATTCACCTTAAGTGAGTCTTAGATTAGTGCACTTTTCCATTTCCTAATTTCATTGTATAGTTACATTTTGTTTCATTTCTCTTCTTCTGAATTATTATATTGTTCTTTAGCAGTTCTAAGTTCTGTCTCTGTTCTGTGATCATACTTGGCCTCGGTAAGGTAAAGTAACAAAAACTTGACTCAAATCAGGCTACTTATTGCTATTAAAAATATGCCTTGTTTTCTACACCACAAATACCAATCTCCATCGTCATTTCAGCGTCATACAAACAAGTGACAGATTAATACCATCGCCCACCTGTTTATCGTCAGAACCTAGTTATATCAGACAGGTCGACATTTGTGTGGGATGACCAACAGAGCCAGGCCTATTGGTAATAAGGTTGTCTGGTTGACCTAGTCGTAACAGGATGGAAAACAATGCTGTGGTTTGTTATTTGTGGGATATTGTTAAGCTGTAAAAGTTGCCTGATTAAAGTATTTCTGAATTTATGGTCGGTGCCAGATAAAGTTGCAATGAAGTAATATTGACCTTTCTTTAATATCCCTTTGCAGGTGCCCTAGCAATAAATTATGAACCGTTTTTCATTACTAAAGAACGTAGAGGATCATGTTAGAAGTCGATCCAGGACAGCTTTATGTCTTTATTTCTGTTTTTTTGGTATTAAGGAAGTTAGTAAATATTGCACTTTTATCTAGTGTCTACAGTAGAACATCGTAGGTTAAATCATTTGACCATTTCTTGTGAAGGTAGTTAACTACGAAATTCGGAATATGCAGGTATGGTTTTAGTCCTGATGATGCTTTTAGTCCTTATACGCTCTTCTTTAAAAATTGCAATTGGTTTTATTAAAATCACATAATGTACAACAACGTGTATTAGATTGATTAACTACAGGACCAAAATCCAAATCGTGAAGAATATAATCGTCTGCCCCATGTGTGCATATATTCGCAATATGAACCGCAAATAGGATATTTTGGCACGTTTCTTGTATGGGGGCCCGTTGAAAAAAATTGTTGGTTCTTCCGACATGTTCACACAATAAAATGTCCCTGTGTTTCCGACACGTACATTTTTCTTTTTCGTTTACTCTTTGCATTTACAGACATATGACCGCGTTTTTCCAAGTCAATCTCACCCACTCCAGAATAATCATAAGATAACTAGAGCTTATCTCCCCAGCATACTGGCCCAGTTCACATCGGTTGACCGACATCACTGGTAGGTGTGATTATGATGACACCTGACACTTTCCTTATCACGCCTAGGTGGGCGTGTAATGATAATAAAATTGCTTGGAATAACTACTTAATTGACTGATAAATTCCGGTCGGTAGGATATATTCGAAACTAAAATTAAATTAACTATTCTTGATTTTTAATAAATCTTATTAAAATCGTAGTGTGGCGTGGCGTGGCGTGTTGCGGAATTTATTCAAAAGATTCACCGCGGCTCTGGAACGCTAAGAGCATTAGGAGGAACAAGGGTGAATTTTAGTCAGAAAGAGTCTGACACTCCCTTCTGCTCCGCCCAGAGCAGGAGGCGTCATTTCATGATTGTCCATCCTTAAAAAAAAGGATGTACAGTGAATTTACGAATGACGGGTAGACTAAAGCCAAGGTTATCTACGTCAGAAAGGCCGTCGATCCATATAAAATCATCATCTGCCACAGCCTTTTCCCAACTATATTGGGATAGGCTTACAGACAAACCGAAATCAGCTGAACACCAGTGTTTTACGTGGAGCGGCTGCCTATCAGACCTCAGCAATCCATTAACTGGCTGATAGATATATGACTAAATATATACGCGGTTATTTTCTGATAGAGAAGTTAAAGCCAGAAAAAGCCAGGCAGAATGGCTGCAATCCTAAGTGTATTCTTTTATCGATTTAGCACAAAACTTGACACATGAGCTGTTTTCACAAAATAACTTTATATAGCTGGAAGAATAATACCAAAAAATTCATATACCTACGATGTTATTGGTTAGATAAAAAGTTTCTCACGCATCACTTTTTATCATTTGAAGTGATTGATAAGAATGGAAAAGTCAATGACCGGAGTAATATTTTGTATCTGTCAGCGGATAATCGCAAAGTCCGTAAGATTGCAATAAATCATCTTTAGACGATATTTTCTCGATATATTGTAATCATAATCATTTTTAATAAAATAAAGCCTATTCAAATTCAATAGTTTTCAATGTATACGTGCCTCATTGAGAATAATAGTTTACTATTTCACGCGATATTTTACAATCTTACGGTGTCTGCTATTTTCCAGTGACATATATATTGAGTTTGGTTTGACACAAAACTTGTATAAACAAATTATAAAATGTAGTAAGGAAAGAAGTTCCATCGTTTTATATATTTTTGGTTTTATTTTAGCTAATCAATCTCCCTAGCTTTTTCCATCTAGATTTTGGTCAGCTTCCGTTTTAACCGGATACAGCTAAGTGTCAGTATTTTACATTGAGTGTCTGCCTGTCTGAATATTTTGTATAAGCCTGATACAATGTCAGAAAATTTAAAATATATATTTGAAGTGAACGTGAAAAAATCAGCAACATAAAACGTATAATCGTGCACTTTGTTTAGTAAAAGTAAAATATAATATTTTATTCGTTCGTTTTGTACTATTAAAAATATGAATGTTGATTATAATCTCGTATTTATTTAAATTAACAACTTTTTTTGAGTATTAAGTGAAAGTTTGAGTTTATGTGTGTTCCTTTCTTTTATATTTAAGACTATTAAAACAAGGAGTTGAGAAAATGAATATCATTCTCTACAATAAACTCATCTAATTAGTTATAAACTAAGTTGTTAAATGACTTTCCAATTATTTATTTACCAGAACTCCATTTTAAAAAGCGTCGAAATTCAAGTGCCATTTCCATTTCCGTGACAATCAATGTCGTCTTGTCTAATGGTGATACAAATGATAAAATCTATATTTTTTTTATATTGTTGATAGGCACGTGTTTGACCACTATCTCACCTGATGGTAAGCGATGATGTGGTCGAAGATGGAGCACGCTTGCCTAGAAATAACCTATTCACTCTTGATTTAAAGACTCCCAGGTTGTAGCTATCAGGAAACACAGACTCCGGCAGGGAATTCCACTCCTTAGCTGTACGCATTATGAATGTGTTCCCAAAACGTTTTGTACGTATGGGTGGGATGTCCACCATGTACCGGTGGCGCATCGCCGTTCGTCTTGTGGTCCGATGATGGAACGGGCTTGGCGGAATTAAATTATGCAATTCCGTCGCACACTCCCCAAAATGCAACCGGTAAAAAACCGACAGGCTAGCAACTCGTCGTCGATGAAATACATTTTTTCCGTTACTGAGTGATTTGAGTGACAGACAGACAACGCACAGCCCAAACTACTGGTCATAGAATGCTGAAATTTGACATGTAGGTACCTTGGGGAGTGTAAGGGAGCTAACGAGGAAATTTTCCGAAAATCCTGCGGAGACCGGGAACAACGGGATATGCGCGTACGAAGTTACGGGCAAAAGCTAATTATATATTAATTACTTATTTAATATATTAATTACTTCTGTTACTGGTGACCTACTGAGAGACTGACAGACAACGTACAGCCGAAACTATTGGTCGTAGTAAGCTAAAATTTGGCTTGTGTGTGTGTGTGTGTTCGGTTTTGGGGAGTGTAGAAGAGCACTAATAGGAGGAGCTCGTGACTAGATAATAACAGCCGCACGGGTCGATCTTCAAGGTTAAGCAACGCTTGCCAAGGTTGGTTTGTGGATGGGTGACCATCTTAATATACCGAGTTTCCAACGTGCCTCGGAAAGCATGTTAAGCCGTTGGTCCCGGCTGTCATTTATAGATCTTTGGCAGTCGTTACGGATAGTCAGAAGCCAGTTAATCTGACTCCAGTCTTGGCATGTTTGGGAAAAGGCTAGGCAGACGATGAGTTATTTTTTGAAATTTAACATTAAACATACCACTTCAGACAGACAAAAAATGAAAAACAACTTACACAGCCTTTTCACAATTCTGTTTTAAAACTCTTTTGTTAACATGTGTTATGCAATAACTTAGCATTTAAACATTTCATCATACGTCTGCACACTTTCTTTAAGTTATCACGAGAATCTACAACAATACGTTTTTATGTCACTTTATTTTGACTGCTATGATTTTAATCTGTATTATAAGTAGACCAATGTCGGACCGTAGTAATTTTGGTCAATGTACTTGACCAAAATTTACTACGGTGTGATTTCCGCATCATTAGCCGCTTACATTCATTTGGACGTACAAAACAAAATATTTTTTTTTTTTTATTTATTTATTATGGGTTTGCTCTTGACTCTAGTCTAGGTCAGATATGACGGAGACAAAGCGAGCTAACCCAGAAGTCTTACATTGAATAAATATATGTTAATCAGGAAAATTATGGATTAAAGTAAACTAACTGAACCGCGCAACATCGTCTGCGTAACGTTTTGCGCGAGGAAGGCTATAGGCTATATAACATCACGCTGAGACCGATAGGAGCGGAGCAGTAATGAAAATTGTGACGCAAATGAAGTTGCGCGGGTCAACTAGTACTAATTATAAAGCTGAGGAGTTTATTTGTTTGTTTGTTTACTTGAACGCGCTAATCTCAGGAACTACTGGTCCGATTTGAAAAATTATTTCAGTGTTAGATAGCCCATTTACCGAGGAAGGTTATAGGCTATATATCATCACGCTAAAACCAATAGGAGCGGAGCAGACGAAGTTGCGCTGGTCAACTAGTCCTTTATAAGTACCCTATCTATGACAGATGACGGGTAATAATATAATTTACTAGTGGACCCACGCAACTTCGTCTGCGCACAATTTTCATTACTGCTCCGCTCCTATTGGTCATAGCGTGATGATATATATAGCCTATAGCCTTCCTCGATAAATGGGCTATCTAACACTGAAATATTTTTTCAAATCGGACCAGTAGTTCCTGAGATTAGCGCGTTCAAGCAAACAAACAAACAAACTCTTCAGCTTTATATATTAGTATAGATACTATATATAGATAAGCATAACTTTTCAGAAAAGGTTCCTAAATGGTTTGTGGCAGTTTCTAAAGAAAAATACTACCCATGTATTTTTGTGGCCAGAAGCTCTTACAATAATAAATCAAAAACAAACTTATTTATGTGATTTTCTATGTTACTCAACCGCAATAATAGACAAGACATGATTCTGCAATCTACTGTTACTTCCAATCTATGTTATTTTGATCCAATGTTTGTATTATCTAAGGTTGCCAGTTTTGTAGTGATTGACATCTCAAAAACTAAAAGTACCTATTCTATTTCCCTGTAACTTATTGAAACCCAAATATAGACCACCGACGCTTACTGTGCCCTTAGTGTGAGGTTTTTGAAGTTCTCGATCGTGTTAGCGTTCACGTCAATTTGTATTGAAACTGAATAAGCGCCGTATGGTGACAGTAACGGTAAACCTTTTTTAGGGATCCGTACCCAAAGGGTAACCAACGGAACCCTATTACTAAGCCTCCACTGTCCGTCCGTCCGTACGTCTGTTTGTCAGCGGGCTGTATCTCTGGAACCGTTATAGGGAGACAGTTGAAAATTTCACAGATTGTGTATTTCTATAGCCACTATAATATTAAAAGTTAAGGTTTATGGTACGGAACCCTTCGTGTGCGAGTCCGATTCGCACTTAGCTGTTCTTCTATACAGTTTGACATGAGCGAACGTTTACGCTAACGCGATCGAGAACGTTAAAAAACTCACACTAAGCCCTCGGATAGGTACTTTGCTGTACAGCTCTTGCCCGCGACTTCGTTCGCGCATATCCTGTCTTTCCCGTTCCTATAGTAATTTCGGGGACAGTTTCTCTTAGTGCTCCCCTACACTCTCCAAGGAACCTACTTGCCAAATTTCAGCTTTTTACAACCAGTACTTTCAGCTGCGCATTGTCTATCAGTCGAGTGACTAACAGACAATTTTCCGTGACTGAGTGACTGAGTAGTCACTCAGTCACGGAAGAATTTTATATTTATTAATTGATGATAACATTTCTACTATCGCTAAGTATAGATTTGCAGTCCACTATATAGTTGTTTACTATTTTTCTCTTGATTTTTGATATTTAAGAAAAAAATATCATTGATAGCGTGCAAGCCATCAATGATATCTCCTTATCTAGGTATACTATACATACATATGAGAAGTGGCCTCTGCCCACTATTTCAGTGTCAGATAGCCCATTTATCGAGGAAGGCTATAGGCTATATCATCACGCTAAGACCAATAGGAGCGGAGCAGTAATGAAAATTGTGACGCAGACGAAGTTGCGCGGGTCAACTAGTTCATGATATAGGAATTCGATAGTTCAATCATTCCAAATTGAGAGACCTGCTTAACCTTTGAAAACAGTCTCGAAATCAAAACTTAACATACAGTAACCTTATTAAAAACATGTACGAATGTAAAATGAGCTATATATTATAATTGAATACTACTAAATTGACATTCGATATCATCTATGTCACATGTGCATGACAGGTGACACTGATGCGAAAGGGTCTATGTTACAACACTGTGGTATTATGTTTCCATCTTGTTTTGTAGCTTTAGGCGATAGACGTTATGGTTGAAACTTGCGTAAACCGCAGGACGTAGATAATATCGTTTACTCCGCTCCTATCGGACCAGTATTTTCTTATATTAGCGCGTTCAAGCAAACAAACAAACAAACTCTTCTACTTTATGTATTAGTATAGATTATAAAGCTGAAGAGTTGGTTTGGTTGAACGCGCTAATCTCAGGAACTACTGGTTCGAATTTAAAAATGATTTTAGATTTGGATAGCCCGTTAATCGAGAAAGGCTATAGGCTAATATAAAATCACGCTACCAACAAAAGGAGCGGAGCAGTAATGAAAAATGTGACGCAGACGAAATTGCGCGGATCAGCTACTGGATGGATAAAACTGAATGCCTTTTTTATGTATTGGTGTGAACTAGGGCTAAAAGATGTCAAGGAAGTATACAATTTATTTGAGCTTTTCTTACATTACATATTCATCTTATATTCTCCTCTATCAAACCATTGCTACGGTTTTGTGGGGCCTTAGTTTATGAATTATGTGAGCTATACGAGAAGATAAATGAATAAATAAATCAAAAATTGCACTATTAATCAATCTCTTCTCTATAAGTAATTCATCAAGCAATCTATTTTTTCTTACCTCCTTTATTTCTTCATCCACGTTCATATCTAAAACTCTAATACTAACATGCATTTTATTGCAATTTTAATTAAATGTATTAAATCTAGAAAATATACAGCATTCATTATATTGGAAGTAGATCAGCGTTTTCTCTTGCTACTTATCTAGCAAACATGTGCGTCAGCAACATATTCTAAAACACTAGACCAAAAGAGCATTATAATATACTCGTAACTACCATATACGACGTTTATTTATATATAATATATCTATTAGTATATATGTTTAAATTGTACACCTAAAACTACCTACAGTAATGTCTTTCCTTTTTCTCTTTAAAGTCCATCCAAAGGTTGTCTTGGAGAGATCGCTTTTAGCGATAAGCTCGCCCATTGTGTCACCCTATGTTATATTTTCCTCGTGTTTCTTTTCTGTAACTTATATGGTATACATAATAAAGAGTCATCATGTGCCTAGCCTTTTCCCAACTATATTGGGGTCGGCTACCAGTCAAACCGGATTTAGCTGAATACCAGTGTTTTACGTGGAGCGGCTGCCTAACAAACTTCCGCAACCCATTAACTGGGTAACACGGTACTTCTTGGCAAGACTGGAGTCAGATTAACTAGCTTTTGACAATCCGTAACGACTGCCAAAGATCTACAAATGACAGCCGGGACCAACGGCTTAACGTGCTTTCCGAGGCACAGAGGAAACTCGTTATGTTAAGATGTCACCCATCCACAGACCAACCTTGGCAAGCGTTGCCTAACTTTAAAGATCGACCCGTGTGGCTGTTATTATTTAGCCACGTTTAGTACATAATAAAGAGTATTCTATTCTAAACGACGTCAGCACCTAGCATTTTTGTATCAAGATTGTCCCCTGTAGCATTATCTTTTCTTGACAGCCCTAATTCTCTATGAATCTCTAAACCGCAGAATCCAATAGTTTTGATCATAAAATAGTTGAAAACCTGTCCATTCTACAAACCTACTTTAAAGTGTTCGCTAAGTCTGAGAAATATTCCACATTATACATTTATTTGGTGAAAGTAATTCATGAATATTGGTAGAATCTCATTTGTCTGATCATCTGAGAAAGTTATCTAAAGATAATGATGTTACTGATATGAAAGTTTATGTTAGAGGGGTATATCCGAAAATAGATTGTCTACAGCTTATGACTTGTTTAATATCGAAATTGGGTAAGTCCGATTCGGACTCGCTTATGGAGGCTTCCGTACATTAAACCGAAAAAATCGTGTTTCTTGTGACCCCATCAATTTTATTATTATTTCATGTTTCCACCTTAGAGGACCACCATTGAGGATTTCGTGGCTTAATAATAACAGCCGCACGGGTCGATCGTAAGATTAAGCAATGTTTGCTAAGGTTGGTCTGTGTATGGGTGACTGTCTTAACATACCGAGTTTCCCCCGTGGCTCGGAAAGCAAGTTTTTTGGTTCCGGCTGTCATTTGTTGATCTTTGACAGTCTTGTCAGAAGCCAATAAATTTGACTCCAGTCTTGCCAAGAGGTACCGTGTTACCCAGTTAATAGGTTGTGGAGGTCTGGTAGGCAGCCAATTCACGTAACATGCTGGTATTCAGCTGAATCCGGTTTGAGTGGAAGCCGACCCCAATATAGTTGGGAAAAGGCTAGGCAGATGATGATTTCAAGTATCCACCTATTACCATTAACTCACCTACGGTTAATGAAACACAGCTAACAGACAGACAAACGGTCAGACGGAGGCTTAGAAATAGGGTTCCGTTAGTTACCTTTCGGGTACGAAACTCTTGAAATAGGCATTAATTAATAAATTCGTCAATTTATATTTAAACCACTGTCTATCACAACGCAAAAATAAAATTTTACTGTTTCTAATAATGATCTCTTAGCAAATCCAGACAAACTTTTGGTTTGAGTGCGCTAATGACAAAAAAATGTATTATCGATAATAATATCATTACTATAATACTTCTTCTAATATTAAAGAAAGTAAATTTAGGATTTAGTAAGTAAGACCACTCTGTCGCATTGGATCATAGATCTGTAATGATAGTGTAGGTAAGATTGTTGTAAATAAATAAATAAATATTACCTAACGAAACTTCAGAAGCAAGGTGTCTTGGTATAGAGTAAAAATACAGGTTCATCAAAAACCAACCAATTTATCAATCCCAAATTAAAACACACACTTTCAACAACCATCTCTCACAAATCCCCACAAATGATTGATCTAATCGCAATCGACAGATCGATTAGTCGCGATCGCTACGTCGACAACCAGTTGCAGCCGCGATCACGATCGGTCGCAACACTCGCCACTCGCAGGAAGCGTTCACAACCGTGTAATTAATTCTTCCTATGCTGTGTAAAAACAAGCAAGCGCGTGGTTGTAATTAGATTATACGCGTACAGCTGCCTAGTGAATGTTACAACAGTAGCGTAACTTTAGTCAGTGTTTGATAAGTTTGGTATTATTACGTTTATAAATCCACTGTGTATTGAGAAGCATTACACTGTAGTGTTGTACAACTAAATTATCATAGTTATGTTTATGTCCCATATTGTAGAGGGTGAGGGAGGATACTGTGGCTAAAAAAGAACTAAGCTCGAATTTCGATTCCTACATTTGCCAATGTTGGTCCGCGGATGGCCGAGTTTCCTCCGTGCTTCGGAAAGTACGTTAATCGGTTCGTCTCGACTATCATTTCAACATTTTTGACAGTTGAACTCAGCACGATCTTCGATGTTAAGCTACGTTTGCCGAAGTCAGTCCGTGGAAGGCCGAGTTTCTTCCGTACTTTGGAAAACACGTTAGTCCGTTAGATCTGACTGTCAATTGGACCTTTTTGGCGTTACGGATAATCAAAAGCCAGAAAATCTGTCACCAGTCATGTTAAGGGATATCGTATTACCTAATTACTGGTTTGTGGAGGCCAAATACTGGTATTTGGCTGCATCTGGTCAGACTAAGCCGACCACAACATAGTTTGGAAAAGGCTAGGCAGATTGAACAGAGGGAAAGCCTATTGCCCTAAACTAGGAAGACGATTATTGCTGATTTAAATAAATGAGCTATGATGGGTGAAGGCCGGAGTACCCAGTACGTTTAAGAGCTTACGACAAGTTTTATCTTGTCGCAGATTTCGTAACAACTCATCATGAAATACCTGGTCTAAGGAAATTGCGAGTTAGGGCCGCTCCTAGATCCGGCCAAAATTGAAAGTAAGTGCCAACAAAACATTTCAAAACATAATAAAGCCTGTTTACATCATCACTTCATTGCTTAAATATATTTTTAAGGATCGGTTTCATCGAAAGCACTTATAAATGTCTTTACATATTGACTTAACATCGTTGTTAAGTAGACAGACGTCACCTATTACAATCTCCAATTTATTACACAACAATAGGTGCAAATATAAGTCCATAACAATCGTCAATTATTTTAATTTAAACCTTACGTCAACGACATAAAGTCTTATAACGCACGCTCGTAATATGCAACTGCTTAGCTTGACAGCAAGAGTCGCGATTGTCATTTGTTTAGTAATCGTTGTCAAATTCATGTAATCAAGTGTCAATATTCATTTAATTATGCAATTGATACCGTCGTTATATAGCTGCTATTACCAATCATCGTTCAGGTGTATGATTTGATTGTTAAAATGTATGAATTGATTGATGGAGTTAATGATTTATTCACGAATTGTTTGTTAAGGCTTGTTTTATTGTGTAGTGGCTACTTGGTAATTTATCTGGTGTGCAACACTTATGAGATGGAAGTCTTATATGATTTATGGCTCAATAACACCAAAATGGCCTAAAACTTTATGGCCTGAAAAATAACACAGAAAAGGCAAAAAAAAACCTAAAGTTTGCCTCAGAAAAATTAAGCTTAGATTTACTACAAATAGGTAAAAATTTGAATACAATATTTCTTCCATTACAATTTTGATCTACTGCTCTGCAATTCTACTGTGACCACCAATAAGCTTTACACTGTCTTGTAAAAAAAAACAAGCCAGTCTCGTTTATCGTAATTAGGTATGCCGAGCTAATATTATTGAATTTAAACGATCAATGTTTCTGCTATGGTCTATTTGTAGAACTGGACGATTGAATGCCGCTTCAATAGGTAGATATCACTTTCTTATATGGACTATGTGCATTTAATAAGAGAATATTTGTATGCTCTTTGAATATAGCTCTAATAGTTTGATTTGAGATATGAATCTCAAATCAAATTATTTTTAACATCATGTTAAGTATGTATATGTTTTGCAAAATCTTTCGCATTACTGATAATATAGTATTATGTAGAAACAAAATATATAGAAATTTTTAGGCCTAAATCTAACTGCTTTGGGGTCGGTGAAAATATTATGAAAATTTTACACAGTTATTTTGGCAGCTACAAACTAACAAAACATGTTACTAAATTAGTATTTATTTCAACATAAGGAAAATAGAATTAAAAAAATTTAAACGGAAAATTAAACAAAAAGTAGTTAGAAATATAACTAGTCTCTGAAACTAAAACGATCACCAAGAACGCGGCAGTCCGAAGCATACGAGAGAACGTGAAACAATCTTACTACGAGAACATGCAAATAATAATAAGTATGCAATTTTTGTTCTCGGTCGAAAGTCCGCACGAAAAGTCAAGGTAGCTGGACAAAGACACTATCAAGGAATGCAAGTAGATGTTTAAAGCAGGATGTTTATTTTATTATTAAATGGCTGTACACTGTGCTGGAGGAAACTCGATTGACCAGTGGCGTTATTGTCTGGTAAGGAATATAGCGACTGGTGTTTCTGTTGCTAAAAACCAAGTGATTGTCACTGATAGACCTTGAATAAACTAATCTTTGATAAAATTCGTTAAAGACATTGAAGAAGCTAAATTAATGAGGAGTATGATTTGACAACCGTGTATTACTTAAAAGGCAAATAAAAAAGTCAGGAAATAAAAGTATCTTGCACTGAGATGTTGATAACATAGACCACTGCTAGCACCAACACAAAGTATTTATGGTGAAAAATGTTAATGATGGTGTTTATGCTTCTTAATGAATCTCGAAACTTTGGCAATGAATCAATAGTAGCCTAGTAGTTGTCAAGTCCTGTATCCTTAACTTTACAGTACGGAAGCGAGATTTCTTAAAGAATGCGGATATCGAACAATAGTTGTTAATGATGTTAACTAAAATAGAAGTTCGCGGTAGAATTTGCAGTTTTAGATATTAGGCGATTTTGGATTTCAAAGAATCAAACCATTTAAAAAAGAAACATAAGAAATGCATTAAAACCTAGCTGAACTGAAGATTCATTCGTCTTGTGGTGCAAATGACAAGTGTCAATAGATATCTAGGTTATTGTAGAAAAACGTAGGCGGTAAAGTAACTTGTTATTTCAAACTAGGTTCTTTTATATCGATAATCTTGCAGCTATCTCTAATCATCTCATTTCTCAAATGGAAATTAAATATATTTTGATGGAAATTATGATGTTGCAAAAATCATAATATCTTTAAAATCCGTTATGCTGTATTCTATCAAGATCGTTTTTTACTACGAGATGTTCTTAAAAGGTTTTACTGCTTCAAAGTCATTTCATTTTGAATCCTAGAGTCATTGACGCAAGGTCTGTAATAACTAAAATCCAGCTTTAAATTTATATTACAGCCTACTTTGATAACATTGAAAAGCCCAAATTACAGCACATTACTTCAGCAACATTAGCAAGGGCACAAGTCACATTAGCTTCTACTAATAATACATCTCCTCCAATTTTTATTACTCTAACAAAATCGTGAATGCAATCATCACTAAACTTATTACATGTAATTATCTAACAGTTTAAAAACAAACAGTTAATAAGAACTAGTTTAATGAAGCGAGCAGTGAATGTAAGTTAAGCCAAGGCTAAAAATTGTAGCACACGGAAGGCGGTATGAGGAAGTTTCAGATACAAACGTGTGCGTATGTTGATCCAGTATTATGATTCTATAAAGGTCGGGCATAAACCGATTTTGTGGTGCGTTTTTTTAATTATAAACAGTGCTTATTATATACATAGTTATATTTAGATAATATAAATAATAATAATATTTCAGCTATAGCACTGTCTTAGGAAGTCAGAGCAGAATCAGTAGCAAATTTTTCACAAAATAATATTGAGAAGGTAGATTGGAACAAGAACATGTGTTGCGTTACTAACAGGGCACATGGGGCAAAGACAGGAAGATTATTAATTAAAATAATAATACCTCACATAAATAGGCCAAACTCTGACCTTCTCTGAAAACCACAAATGAATGAAAGAAAAACAAATCACTATAGAAGCTCATAATGGACTTAATCGTCAAAATCACACAAAAGCACCAAGGTCAAAAATCTAGGACAGTCACAGAAATTTACTAAATTAATGATTGAAATACTGCAAAGAAAAGTAATAAGTTCTTTACATTGTCCAGTTGGCCGACGTCTAGCCTAGAACTTTAGATTATAGAGGTCAAATCTAGGTCGAAAGTGTCATGGATAATTTGCACTGTTCTATGAATGAAAGGTTCACGAGTTGCAATTTGCGTCTATGAGCCGGTGCAAGTAAAAGTGGAACTCCAATTACAATAAGTCCAAGCGGCTTTGAAAATTTAAGTAAATAGAGGACGCGTTTTGAATAGAAAGACAGTTTATCAAATCATGATGGTGGAGAGCTTTTTGGCGATGATTGGGAGTAAGAGCAATAAGTGACGACTGATTCTAAAAAGATCATACCAACCAAATATTGACAGGAAGAAAAATTATTATATTAAGAATATCTTGGGTACATCATCATCATCATCATCATCTGCCTAGCTTTTTCCCAACTATATTGGGGTCGGCTTCCAGTCAAACCAGATTCAGCTGAATACCAGTGTTTTACGAATATCTTGGGTACATATCTACATTAAATAGTCTAATACAACGTCTCAAATATAATATTGGTATTGAAATTTCAGTTAAACTAATATATGACTACGGTTTTTAGTAAATTAAGCTTAAGTTTGGTCATGCTTCAATTAATTTGATAGCACGCACATACACAAAATATACAAAACAGACAAGAACTACTTATTCTATTACTAATTAAGGCAATATGTGTGATCTTTGAAACGCTATCAAGTGCTTTAGAGGCGATCACACAGATTTCCCCCAAATTGAAACTAAGGTTATCAAAATCATGGCGAAGCATTTCATGAAAGCACAACATTCACCAGTTATGATGAAAACATTCCAAGAGAAGTAAATAAACTTGCATAAAATATGCCGCCTGCGGCTAACCACTGTCATTGCGGCTACACTTGTATCGTTATTGCATTTTAATCAATCAGATGAAATTTAATCTTACCATCGTTTACTAGACACAGGGAAAAACGACACTATCTTTTTAGTTTGAAAATTATAGAATTTTTATTTTGTCAACAAGGGCTTGTGATATCTGACATCAATATTGCTTTATATTAAGGGCCTCTTATCCCGACAGCACCTTTTCCCTTTTCCCGGCAGGACAATAGCGCGGTGCGCGCGAGCCGTTTTTCACGTATTTATTTAATATAAAAAAAAATAAGTGCCATATTATAAATCTATCCAATAATATCCCCGTCAAACCTGATTAGTAAATGAAATGTTAAATTTTCATAAAAATTGCGTTCCCACAAGTCTCATACAACTTAAAATACTTTCAAAATCGACTTTAATTCCTGATTTTTTTTATAGATCAAAATGTTAAATATCGTGTTTTTAACCAAAAAAGTCACTAGATCTCACATGTATCTATACTATATATTTTTTTACGAATTTATATATGGTGATTTCTCTGAAAACAACTCGATCTAGAAACGTAAATTTCGGATGGCCCTTAAAGCATATCATCGAAATGGAACTTACTCCTAAAGTACCTATTGTCCTATTTTATTTAAATTCGTTTAAAAATTTCACTTTCGCATTAAAATTATTAGTTTATATATATAGTATTAGGAACATTCCTTTTTTGTAGTGTTACCAGAATTAAAAATACTAATAAAGTGTGGTTAACAAAGCAAGTCAGTCGCCTTTACGGCTGAATAATTTTAGCGATAGTAATCGACTAAGATTATTGAGTTTTTTATTTGTATATTTTTTCTATCTTCACGGTATTATTAATTAGTCTCGCTGATAAACGGCGTAGTGAATGAGGTATGTAATAATCGGTTTTCAGAATTTGTATTTTTACAAATTTCACTACCGACCATGCTGCTGGTTTGCACATACATTGCACTCCTTGCACGGTGTAGGATAGTTGAAATTTTGATGAACAAATTGCTATTTTCATCTCAAATTAACATCATTTTAATAATCACGGGTCATATACTGAATTGATATGCATCAAAAATTAGACTCAAACGTCTAATTTGAGATTTCTAATTATCTAAATTATTCTAATTTAGATGATGTTTTCCTCATCTAAAACATCATCTACATACACACCAGCCAATAGCAATTACCCTATACTAACAATAGCTCTAGTTATCGTCGAATACAATTTTTCCTAACTTTCTACTGGTTCAATAGAATCGCGTAGAAAACTAGAAGTCACACTTCCGACACACTTAGCCCCAGACGTGAGACCTCAGCCGTAGGAAACGACAATCTTACTTAATTAAAACTTGTAGAAAAGCGGAAGATGAGAGCAGCAATTATACCCGTGGAAATCTGTTCAGATGATAACTTGATACACATTTGCAGGAAAAACGTGTTAAGAGACTATTAATTCATCAAACAGGGTTATTTCAATCGAGTTCTTTGCGCCAGATTTGTTTACAGATTATTTGATACTTGAGTCTGTATACAAACCACAAACTATATTAATGATCATCAACTTCCTGCCCTTATATCTTATTATGCCTTCTTAGGGGTCGGCGCAACACGATCAATTCTGCCCTATTAGTCGTCATGCTATCACTAACTCTCTTTTCTTTAATTTCGCTCCTCACACAATCCATCCATCTTTTGTTCAGCCTTCTTCTCCCTCTGCATCCATCCACATTTATATTCATTACTCTTTTATTAAACGCACAGGACCGGTTATTGTGGCGGCACTTGAGGGAGGCTTAGGTCCAGCAGTGGATATCTTTGGGTTGATGATTCTTTCAGTTACATCCCTCCTCTTGAATATATAATTGGAGTTCTGAGAATCTAGACAGATTGATTTAATCAGCGATTGTCAAATGAAATTGACATACGTTACTAAAATGGCACGTGGTTAATCCCTTTATTTTGTCAATCGTTATCGTTGTTAGATTGTCTCTTCGCCTTTAAATCATTATAACATTATGTATTTTTAATGTTTTGGCTAAATATATCCAGAATCGACCACAGTAGAACAAATAGTTCTAAAATGTATCTTGAGGTAAGTTTTATTTATTTCCAAGTTTCTTGTTCACTAACCTTTTCCCTAGGTCAACTTTTACGACTAGCGAAAGTGAAATTAAAGTCCTCATACCGTGTCTAACGTTCTGGGAATTCTCAACTTATTTGATACTAAAAGCATTTGAAATGAGATAGAATATGTAAATTTTGAATTAATTGAATAGCAAGATTAACTTCGAACTAGCAATTTAAGGCAGCTCGTGAGTGTACGTAATTTGGCTTCGAAAAATAAAATATCAGGTGGAAGCCAATAAATACAAACTCCTATGAAAGTTTTACAGCAAATCAAAAGTAAAAAGCTCGATTTTGTACAAATTAAACACGAGCTATCAAAACACGTTTTCTAACAATTACATCACACATGTCTTTACAATGACAATTGTTGTCGTACAAAAGCCTTTGGACCAAGGCATGGTAACGTCCGTTCATAATTTCTCAATGGCAATTAAAACCTGCCAATTGTTTATCTATTCTGTTCCTTTACCCTTACATTGTTCACGACAATGTACCATGAAGGCTCAATATCGAACATTTTCACGAATGCCATTTAAAAATAAGAATTTTAATAAACTAGAATACGTGCTTGCGTGTAATACTTTCGAATGCATTTAGTTGTGACCTCTAAAATCAGTACGTGTATAACGAGGTAGCGACATAAAAACAGACGGAGCTAAAAAAATAATAATAAAAATAAGACAATCACAAAAAATTACCTTTGTCGTGTTCTGCATTTGCAAAAACGTCGCTATGCCCGCCCGTACGCGGTTCTTCACGCCCCTTATTGTTCCTTTGGAACTTTTTATCGTCGACGGCATCTCCTCGTTTTTATAATCCTTCACACCGGCGAAGTATTCCACTTCAGACACTTCACACTCACTTTTAGCACCAACACTAACACTTTTCACATCATCAAATTGTTTTTCATTCAGATGGAAATCGTAAAATTTGTCCGTATCAAAGTAATGACTGCTGTAGAACATTTGTTCTTGTTTCATCTTGTCCTGTTGCTTTCGCTCCTCGTAAGTGCTCTCGCTAATCAGTGGCGTTTTGGAGCACAAGTTCGCGGGTAGCGACTCCGTTGTGTTCTTGCACTCGCTATTAAACTGAGAAACTAGACGGAACGATGTGAGTTGAGCGCTTTCTTTTGAAATATTAGCATCCTCATTAATATTCTGGTTCGCTTCCTCGTGTGGCTCGGGCTTCGCCTCGCTTTCAGTTTCGACCGTATTTAGTTTCGCTGAACGGTCTCTTATGTCTTGCAGCAGACCCAGCGGTAGAAAGCTACTGTCTTTATTGTTCGCTTTGGCGATCGTCTCCGGCGCGTCGGGTGATTCCGCACTCTGTTTCTTTTCTTTTTTACTATATTCGCTATGAGTTTCATCGGCGTGCACGCTTACGTTCAGCTCGCTACTATTCAGAGAATCGCATGATATGTTTGAGTCGTTGTCTTCAAAATCCACTTCGCTTTGGCTGCTCCCGTTTCTTGAGCTGATTAGCGTTACAGATACGGCTTTCTTTATTGAACTAGTTTTTGAGGTCTTCTTTTTGGGTAGAGGCGGAGGAGTGCCGTCAAGGTCGCTGCAGGTGCCTGAGTCCAAGGTATCACTAGGGGAGCACTGACCGCTTGACATCACCATATTTGTCATAGAATTCACAAAAGAATTGCAATAAATATATGGCGCTTTGTCGGTTTTCACGTGATCTTCGTTTTCTAGAATTTTCGGTCTGTTTTCATCAACATTTAATCTGACTAAGCTGTTGTTTTTCTTGCACACGTCGTTAATCTTGAAGGTTTCGAAGTCGACGTCGCTCTTGAGGTGTACGCTGGATATTTTTGGTGCTTTTGGTTTGTCTGCGTCGGTGTTTATTCTGATAGTGACCACGTGTGGACCGTTGAGAGCGTCCGTGCTAGGCGTACTCGCGGGTCGATCTGACTGGGTCGCCGCTACGAATACCGTTGCAGATGGTGTCTTAGAATTAAGGACGAGTGAGTGCATCGAACTTAGCGAGTCCATCCGGACGTCGGTAGCGGTGAACCCGTTTGTGTTCATAGTAGCTTCGTCACTAGTTATTTGTGTATAGGTTGTCGATCCTCTTTGCTTCACCTTAGGGGGTAAAGGAGGGATGTATTCGACACTGGGGCGTGGCGTTACTTCTTCCATCATTGTGGTTGTTAATAAATTGGCATAATTAACGGTGCTTCCCGTTCGCAATGCTGGTCAGGTCCGTTCAGATAGTGTTGGATGTATAAGGCATAATGGTTCCGGTGACCGTTCGTGACTGGGTCAATAATCCGCTCAGGTGGCCTGTTTTTCTTGCGTGTTGTTTATTTACATCTGGAAAGAGCAGAATTTGTATGTTAGTATACTGGATAAATGCAATAGAATACACAGCAAAAAATCATAGGCTCGGTGTTGTTTGACGTAAGGTTGAAAATAAAACATGATTGCTTTACATAATCAATGCAGTTTGAATTGTTTTTTGTAGAGCAATCATCATCAGTATAACAGTGTTTCCGCTAATTAAAAGGCAATCACCACAAAAGTCACACCCTTGAAATATAACGTCAGGAACCTATTGACGCAATATTTACTACCAATTGATTCTAACGAAGACATTTTTCAATACATTTGACGCAACACCTTACATAAGACACTCGCAAATGTGGAGTAATTTATACTAACGTGCGATAGTTATTCCAATAAAACAACGTGTCTTTTCTATAATGTGTCCCTCATCATCCCCTTGTCCCTTATTAGTCAAGCATTAAGGTTGATTTTAGCAAATCATTTGCAGTTACAAGTTGCAGATAATTTGGTTTTTGTAACAGGAAATTGAGCCGTAATCAAATTTTCTAATATGGTAGCTCCCACGAATGAGACTGAATATTTATACTTTCGTAATACAAATATCAATGGTGAATGATTTTTCCATACCTATAATGAGGGGATTAGATGTTATGAACGTCTTGTTAATTGAGGAAAGGCGTTTAAGTTTATGCAATCGGAAAGGTTTTATTATCATGTAAATAAATAGTTTACAACCTCTTAATTGGGTATTTCTCTATAGAAATAACGTTCACCATTACGATCGCATCCCTCCATGTTTATACTACTACACTACTGTCAATAAGTAGGTAATATATTTTATCTATTTTTTATGTTTTAATGTGGAATCATTATGTTGAAACATTTAATATTTTATGAAAGACTGCTCCGCTCCTATTGGTCTTAGCGTGATGATATATAGCCTATAGCCTTTCTCAATAAATGGGCTATCTAGCACTGGAAGAATTTTTCAAATCGAAACTAGTAGTTTCTAAGATTAGCGCGTTCAAGCAAACAAATAAACAAACAAACAAACTCTTCAGCTTTATATACATACTAGTTGACCCGCGCAACTTCGTCTGCGTCACAATTTTCATTACTGCTCGCAGAGCAGTCAAACTCTTCAGCTTTATATATATTTTAGTACTTAGTATAGATGAGCTGTCCCACGCAACTTCATCTGGGTCACTTTTTCCATTATTGCTCGGCACCTTTTGATTATGATCAATGCGTGATGTTATGTAGCCTACAGCCTTTATTAATAAATAGGCTATCCAAAACTAAAATATTTTTTCAATTCTAACTAGTTGTTCCTGAGATTAGTGCATTAAAACAAATAAACAATCAAACAAATTTTTCAGCTTTATTATCTTAGAAAATGAATCACGAAATGTTTGAAAAAAATGGCTTATGGAATTGTGAATTCAGGCTAAAATTTAGATGCTTACACAAGATTAGTAAATCGAGAACAAAAATAGAGAGTGATTTCAAACAAAATGATGAGCATACCACATCGATTATTCACAGAAGAATCATTGAAACATTTACAAATATTTTTTTGCAAACAAAGAATTTGTAAAAACCTTTCGTCACACTACATCAACCGTGAACACTACGTAATCTTTGTTGACATTACGAATAAAAAATGCATGGTTTTGTTAGAGTCCAGATAGACCGTAACCAAATTATCTCTTGGTTAACGAATTCAGAAGTTCCTATATTTTATCCTGGTAATCTGTGGACATGTTACATTAACATCTACTCTCAATTTTGGCCCTTTCATAGAGGCAAAAGCTCAAGTAGCTGCAAAAAAGTTGGGGATCCTAGCAAAGGTGAGACGGTACTTCACGCCGGAACAGCTGCTCAAACTCTATCAAGAGCAAGTTCGATCGTGTATGGAATACTGCTCTCATCTTTGGGACGAATCTGCCAGATACCAGCTTGATGCCCTTGAGTCAATTGAGAAACGAGCCAAGAGGATCATCGGCGATGAGAAGCTCGTCGCGACGAAGCTCCAAAGTCTTGAGCATCGACGACGAGTTGTTAGCCTGTCGGTTTTCTACCGGTTGCATTTTGGGGAGTGTGCGACGGAATTGCATAATTTAATTCCGCCAAGCCCGTTCCATCATCGGACCACAAGACGAACGGTGATGCGCCACCGGTACTTGGTGGACATCCCACCCACACGCACAAATCGTTTTGGGAACACATTCATAATGCGTACAGATAAGGAGTGGACTTCCCTGCCGGATTCTGTGTTTCCTGATAGCTATAACCTGGGAGTATTTAAGTCAAGAGTGAATAGGTTACTTCTAGGCAAGCGTGCTCCATCTTCGACCACATCATCGCTTACCATCAGGTGAGATAGTGGTCAAACGCGTGCCTATCATTAGTAAAAAAAAAAATGTTGATTCCTGCAAGCGTACACCATTGTTGACCATCAAGAAATGAAATAGTCAAAGACAAGCTGATCAAATCATCATCATCACCAGCCGAAAGTATTCCGTATACTACTGGGCCTCACCCTCACCCCACCTAAGCGTAGTGACACTGACCATTCCTATGCAACTATCATCCAACGTCTCAAATGAATCAATCTACCTAGCTTTTTTTTAACTACATTTAGGTTGGCTCTAAATCTCACCAAATGCAGCTGACTACCAGTATTTTGTACATTGGAGCGACTGAGTATGTGACCTCTAGAACCCAGTCTCAGTAAAAAGTACCCCTCGTCAAGACTGGTAGTCCAGCATATAAAAATGACTCAGAGAAAGTTAAACAAAATTGGCTCAAGCCAATCATTATAGGAAAGGCTACTGTCATAATCCATGTGGCTGATGACAGTAGACTAACGACTATGTTGAAGATTGGCTTACCGTTTGTAGAGAGCCTTAGGCCTTAGAAGGAATACGGACGTGATAGTGGGATTGCATTTTGCTTGAATGAAAGTACGACTCAAAACAATGTGAGGGCAATGGTAGGTAACAAAGAATACTACTGTAAAGAATAATGATAGGGAATGCCAAAATGTAAGATTAATTAACAGATATTTTGTAAGTGAAAACTAATCGATGCGTTTGTATCAAAACCTATGAATACAGCAAGATAGGTACCAACAAGATTTGTGAGAGATGGTTGTTGAAAGTGTGTATTTTAATTTGGGAGTTGATTTGAGATTAATAAATTGATTGGTTTTGGTTTTTACACTGTCGAGGAGCTTGTGCCTAGATAATAACAGCCGCACGGGTCGAACTTCAACGTTAAGCAACGCTTGCCAAAGTTGGACTGTGGATGGGTGACCATCTTAACATACCGAGTTTTCTCCGTGCCCTCGAAAAGCACGTTAAGCCGTTGGTCCCGGCTGTCATTTGTGGATCTTTGGCAGTCGTTACGGATAGTCAAAAGCCAGTAAATCTGACTCCAGTCTTGCCATGAAGTACCGTTTTACCCAGTTAATGGGTTGTGGAGGTCTGGTAGGTAATGTACAGCACCCTTCTGTACATTTTTCGAACATACTTTAAATCCGTGATATCAATAGCTTGGTAAACACACAAAAAATCGAATTAGTACGTCCAAAGGTTACTTCACACAAACAAATATGGCTACAGTGTAGACTGTTTATTACGTGTTTTGTTATGATTAATAGCGATACCATCCTCCAACAGCTAATCTGTTTCTAAGTTAAAGAAATGTCTCCACCCTCTCTCTTCTCAACCTTCAACAAATTCATTGTTCACTCACAAACGCATACCTTGACCTTGCATCAACAATGTCTAAAGAAAGAAACAAAAGTCAGTGCACTTTAAAAAGCACTCCGCAAGCGAATCACGCGCAGATGTCTACACGTAAGTAAATGATACGGTAAATCCTGACAACTGATAACCAGATCAACTGACAGATTTGCATGTACACAACTAGAATCGATTATGGTAGCTAGACGATTGATAGTATATTGGTTTTATCCGGGATAAGAAGAATCGAATGAGTCATCCGATTTTAGTAGAAGAAATGGCTGGGGTCCATTACCTCCTCAATGGCCACCGTAAATAGGTAGGCATTTTAAATCTATATCTTTCTATGCTAATATTATAAAGAGGTAAAGTTTGTGAGTTTGTGAGGTTCTATGGGGAAATCTCTGGATCTACTGAACAGATTTAAAAAATTCTTTTACCAGTAGGTAACCACGTTATTTTTGAGTGTCATAGGCTAAATATTAATATGAAGAGCTCGTGGCTAGATAATAACAGCCGCACGGGTTGATCTTCAAGGTTAAGCAACGCTTGCCAAGGTTGGTCTGTGGATGGGTGACCATCTTAACTTACTGAGTATCCTCCGTGCTTCGGAAAGCACGTTAAGCCGTTGGTCCGGTTGAATAGTTGTTACGGATACTCAGAAGCAAGTAAATCTGACTCCAGTCTTGCCTTGAAGTACCGTGTTACCCAGTTAATGGGTTGTGGAGGTGTGGTTGGCAGCCGCTCCTCGTAAAATACTGGTATTCAGCTAAATCCGGCTTGACTGGAAGCCGACCCCAATATAGTTGGGAAAAGGCTAGGCAGATGATGATAGGCTAAATATTAACCCGAAAAATATCGCCTAACGAAGTGGGCACGGGTCAACTAATCCTTACTCCTTACTAATATTATAAATGCGAAAGTAACTCTGTCTGTCTGTCGCGCTTTCACGCCAAAACTACTGAACCGATTCAAATGAAATTCACCCTCACATTCTACTTTTTATCCCAGGAGTATGTTCCCTAGGGACCACGCTGGCAGAAGTTAGTATCTAAATTAAATCAGACTAGACTAAAGGAGTCTCAACTTAAAAGCAGTATAAATATCTAAATAAACTCTAAAATATTTTTTGCCAAAATGTATCCAGATCCATTGAACCGTTCTGGCGTGATTTAATAACAAACATTCACCCATTCAAACGTAACTTCGTAAGTAAGATTTAATCCCGTTTGAATTAAGTCAGAACTCAAAATAACGGAATTATCTGATTTAATTATTGCTCCAATTATCAGATATCTCAATTACTATCAAGACTTACAAAACAATACGAATCATCTACAAACACAATAACAACAAAAAGTACTTTCGCTTTGTACAAATATCGGTGCGAATTGAAATTTTCTAATGAATTCTTTATGCTCTGAACAATTTGTTTTGGCTCCTGTTGTTGATGACGATGGAGACTGATGGCTATTGCTTTTAAATTCAATGGCGATTGCTTCTGAAAGAGATTTGGTTTCTATTTTTGGTCTTTTTTCTTGTTTGAAATCAAAACCATGAGAATATGCTTCCAACTATTCACTAGCGTCATTAAAATAAAATATCCGTATATTTTTTGGTTGCTGTTATGACTGCGTTCGTGTCTGTTATCCGTGATTCGTGTTCTTTAATAATATTGTACGCTTACAGACTGTCCAAGTGTTCAAACTGATAAATTCGATAACGTTGTTTAATTAATAAAACTAAAACAAAGAACAATTATAATTTTCCACTCACTTAGCTCCTAATTTTAATTTGAAGTTGGCATGCATTTCGGTCATTAATTACAGTAGTCACTTGTTTATTTAATTTTACACTCTCAATTGAAGACACGTGATTTTGGAGAATTCCTGAAACCAGAAATACACATGCTATTTAGTATCACAAGAATGATTATGTTAATTTCTTGAAGATACCCTAGTTAACATATGTATACGAAAAAATGTTGTGAATGGGCATGCACATTCAAAAAATTTTATTATAGATAAAATAATAGATAGTGTGCTTATAATGCATAGGGCATAGTGTGTTTGTTTGCTATGCCAAGGCATTTTGACGGCATTTAATCGACTTTGACAACAGCGATTTTTAGGGTTCCGTACCCAAAGGGTATCCAACGGAACCCTATTAGTAAGCCTCCGCTGTCCGTCCGTCCAGGTCTCAGGAACCGTTACAGGTAGACAGTTGAAATTTTCACAGATTGTATACCTATTTCTATTGCCGCTATAACAACAAATAATAAAAATTAAGTTTTATGGTACGGAACCTATCGTGTGCGAGTCTGACTCGCGCTTGGCCAGTTTTTACAGATACGAAATAGCTTCATCAAAATCAAAAAATCATCTTCCTGCCCTTGTCCCATATTACTTGAGGTCAGTGCAACAGGTTATCCCTTTCCATTGTCTCCTGTCACGCTACCACTCACTCCCTTTTCTTTAATTTCAAATGACAAACAAAATCTCTATCGAATTCAATTGACGTTGCCATTTCAAAATACGACACGTAATAGATCAGTGTTCCGGATAATGATCACAGTTGATGATAAATCATTGAATGGTGAAGCAGTGAAAATGTATTGTTTTGGTTTTAACGAACGAAATTCCAATTAAGTAAGATGTTACAAACGATGTGTCGTGATGATTTCAAGAGCGAAAAGAATTTAATGTAATAATGCTGGTATTTGTTTGAGGAGCTCGTGGCTAAATAATAACAGGCGTAAGAGCCGATCTTAAAGGTAAAGCAACGCTTACCGAGGTTGGTCTATGGATGGGTGACCATCTTAACATACCGAATTTCCTTCGTGCCTCAGAAAGCTCAATGAACCGTTGGTCCCGGCTGTCATTTGTAGATCTTTGGCAGTCGTTACGCATTGTCAGAAGCCAATAAATCTGACTACAGTCTTGCTAAGAAGTTCTGTGTTACCCAGTAAATGGGTTGTGGAGGTCTGGTAGGCAGCTGCTCCTCGCAAAATACAGGTATTCAGCTGAATCCGGTTTGACTGCAGCTGAAGCTGACTCCATTATACAGTAGTAAGATAAAGGCTAGGCAGATGATGATGCTGGTATTTGTTTGGAGATGATGTTTAGTTTTTGTTCTGTTTGCACAATTTATATTCTCCGAAGGGTAAGGCCAAAGTCTATTCATAGTACACCGACATATGCGCCATTTACATTTAAGCGCCATGGAGTTTCTTGTCCATTGATTTCCATAAGAACCTACCTTTGCGAATGGACAATGAACTTTAGTCTCTACATTATTTTTTTTCTTTTTAATAAAAAAATATATCAGTAAATGTTGATGTCCAATAGTGCCCTTTAATGGCCTTACTGAAATAAATGAATTGCCTTTGACTTTGACATAAATTAAGGGGGCTAGCCTATTGCCATCAACGGGGTTCAAATCAAGAATTACATTACGGGAATCGAACTCAGGATGTCAATGTCAGTAGTTGCGTTTGCGACCACTGAATCAACGAGACACTTTAGGAGCGTAGTTTTTAGAATCCTGATTTTGATAAGGAATTTACTCCAATCAAAAAATTCTGTTTGAAGTTAGACGAACTTAACTTTACAATAATTAATTTTATTAAAATATTTAAACGCTAATAAGATTAAAAATAAATCATCGAAATAATAAATTAATGAATTCTAAATCGATTTTGTTCCTAATCGAGATGACATAATCGATTCATAATCCGATGCTATAATATAAGATTATGACGTAAACATACAATAAAATATCGTCTTTGATTATAAAAAAGTGAAAGTTATTAATTGCTTCCGTTTTTTATGATTAAACCATAAACAGGTTGTTAGCACCAGTTCTTAAAGATTAATAAATAACAATAACTCATTGGCAATTTTGTTTTCTTGTTGAAAATTACTATATTTTCGCATAAGTAATCATAATTAAATCATTCTATAATGTTACGTTGTTTGTTGACACGAATCAGGAATGATGATATCCGCAAGAGAACCAAGGTTAAAGACATAGCCCGAAGGATCGCCAAACTAAAGTGGCAGTGGGCAGGGAACATTTCTCGCAGAACAGATCCAAAAAGGCCGAAAAGTTCTGGACGTGTAGTTGCGACCGCGTACCGGAATCCGGAAGACGCAAAGGTGGTAGGCCTCCCACATGTGGACCAATGACCTGATGAAGAGTAACTGATCGATGGATGCGAGACGCGCAAGACCGGTTGTTGTGGCGACGCTTAGGGAAGGGAAGGCCTATGTCCAGTAGACGTCAATCGGCTTATATGATGATGATGATGTATTCTACGTTGTTGCGTACCAGAAGATGTAGCGTTGGAAGGCCTCCCACAAGGTGGACCGTTGATTTTGTGAAGGTCGCGGGTAGCCAATGGATGCGAGACGCGCAAGACTGGTTGTTGTGGCGACGCTTAGGGAAGGGAAGGCGTCCAGTGGACGTCTTTCGGCTAATATGATGATGATGAATACGTTGTTGCGTACCAAAAGATGTAGCGTTGGAAGGCCTCCCACAAGGTGGACCGATGATTTTATGAAGGTCGCGGGTAGTCAATCGATGCGAGACGTTCAAGACCGGTCGAAACTTGGGGGAGGTTTATATCCAACAGAGGCCGTCTTCTTTGCCAGGATACGGTCTCTTCTCGGTGAGATGGGTTTGACCACCATGCAGACTCTGTGCAGGTGTTAAAAACTCATGAGACGTCACTTTTTACCTGATAGTGCCGTCACAAGTCCCTCTCATGACCTTTGATGCGTTTTATCTCCGTAATTTTTTATTGATTTCATGAAACATAAAATACGTATCCAATAATTTTCGATCCTGCCCTGCTTGCTGAATTTGTTCGAAAGAGTCACCGCGGCCCTGAAACGCAAAGGACATTAGGAGGAACATGGATGGGTTTTAGTCTAGTTTGTTTTCTTCTACAGTTTTGAGAGCAATAATTATGCAATATTTAAACAAAGAAAAGTGCAAGACTAGCCTTGGAAACGCTTGCCAAGGTTGGTCTGTGAATGGGTGACCATCTTAACATACCGAGTTTCCTCCGTGCCTCGGAAAACACGTTAAGCTGTTGGTCCCGGCTGTCATTTGTAGATCTTTGGCAGTTGTTACGGATTGTCAGAAGCCAGTAAAACTGATTCCAGTCTTGCCAAGATGTACCGTGTTACCCAGTTAATGGGTTGTGAAGGTTTAATAGGCAGCCGCGCCACGTAAAACACTTGTATTCAGCTGAGTCTGGTTTGACTGGAAGCCGACCCCAATGTAGTTGGAAAAAGGCTATGGTTTTATTATTTTTGTTGTAATCAAATCATTAATCTTTCTAATGAGATATGATTTCATTTTGTCTTTCAAAAATTGTTGTAAGGTTTCAGGTTTGCTTTTTTTAATAATCTACAGTAAGAAACAGACCTGGTACTGTTTTAACCTGGTTTAATACCAGTTTAATCTTTCTTTTCTAAGAACTGTGCTTTTAACTTTCTATAGTAAACGGTAAAAGAGGTAAAACGGGTGTGACTGTGTGACGGACGGACATAAACAAAACAAACGTCATTCTGTGTTATTTACATATTTTAGTAATTTTTGCTCAGAAAAAAAACGATAAATATTTTTAAATACTTATATAAAAGTGTACGTTCTACCTCTCACTAAGCAAAATTTTATATATTTTCCATGTATGAGGTCAAAAACATTGATCACCCTACTCTCTCAAAGCGTTTAGGTTATTTCGGAATTTCATTTCTAGGTTTTCTTACGATTCTTTTTTAAAGGTATTGGAAAATATTAAGGATACCAGAATATACTTTAGAAGTACACAATGAACAAAAGATTATTATAATTCATTGAAAGAACATTTAGATTATATTTTAAACATTTCAATACATCAAACAACACAGACAAGGCTCCAGAGAGAGGAACTTCCTAACAATACGAGCCGTGTATAGATTTTATTATTATTATTATTATTGTTGTTTATAAACCAATCATTAAAAAATCAGCCAATATTTCTTTCTTCACCTTATTACGAGTTACCAATAGTACTACTTACGAACAATCAAATTCTTCTTGCGTAACTTTAAACATTGGTTGTTGACAAAATATGGCACTTTATACTTTCACTGTCGGCCAACTGTCCGAGATTCGACCAGCCGGTGGATATAATAAGGCTTAGCATACACCGAGACGCGACGCGACTTTGCACAGCCAACAGTTTTGCGTAGTGCCTCGAAACCCAATGCAATGTTCGAATTCGCGAGGCATTTTAAGGGCTAGGCAATTATTTCATGCAAAATACTAATACTCATGTTCATTTCGATAGACTGGAATCCGCCGCTTATCTAGTTGGGAAAGACTCTAGATAGATAGGTTAAATTGACTACCTATACCGCTAACTTGATGGTTACGGCAGATAAGAAATCGCTTCATGCAAAATACAGGTGCTCAGTTACATTCGGCTGGACTGGAACCCAATAACAATTTAGTTGGAAAAAGGACTAGGCGTTTGATTATTTCGCTAACTTAATAATAGTGCGTCTCTCCTCACATCGCGTCTCACCTTGGTGTGTGCAGACCTAAACTATCAAGCAAGTAGAATTTGATTGACTAGAGTTATGTTCCGTACCAACGGTGGATTCTGTTATGAATGCAGTGGAAATGAGGCGGCAAAAGTGTGGTATTTAAATGAGAAACAGTAGTTTCGTGCGTCAGCAAGATTTTTGTGTTTTACGACTGCGTTGTCAAGTTATGCTAGATGAATGGTGTTGCTATATGATGCCGGAAGAATTATTTTGTACGCCATCCAAATGTCATTGCAGTAATGGCTGCTATTTTTTAAGTAGGGTGCCAATTCCACAAATGTTTAAATATCGAATTCGCAATCGCATGGGCGCAATCTGTTAAATGAATCCTCCATTTCCCTAAATTTTTGACCCGAAAATTAGCCCGTAGTAGATTCACGGGCTAACTATCGGGTCTATATGATATCAATCAATTAAATTAATTTAATTAAGTACTGTGTTCGTGGATAATTTTAATTTCAAGTTTCGAAACTAAGACACCATTTTTTAAAGAGGTGCAAAATAGATGTTTATTCTGTACCTATATTTTGCAAGCCAAATACTGTTGCAAAAAACCCCAAGTTTATTAATGTTAATAGGCAAATAACATATTCTTCAGATCTTACAACATATCCAGGCAATAAATAAACACAATATTATTTATTATTCGCCAAAGGCAACGCAGTGAAAATGTCCATTTGCTTACAATAGTAATTTTTAAACATTACACATACATTACAGCCCGGCCGTAGTACTTGCACTTTCTAAATGATTGTAGTAGGTTCGTCTCGGTTTCCCTGCTCAAGAAACTATTTTTCAGTTATTGCAGCTACATAAAGTAGTGAAAGTGTATTTTCTACATTATTCCCTTGCGTAGCTGCTGTTACAGAGAGCAGGCCCTTTTTGTATTTAAAAAAAGAAAGAGTTCCATACCCTAAGGGTATTCAACGGAACCCTATTACTAAGCCTCCGCTGTCCGCCCGTTCATCTGTCTGTCAGTGGGCTGTATCTCAAGAACCATAATAGGTTGAAATTTTCAGTGTGTAGTTGCCGCTGTAACAACAAATAATAATTTTTTTATCAAATTAAAATTCAAGCGGGTTCCTATACAAGAAACGTGTTTTTTTTTGGTTTATGGTACGGAACCCTTCGTGTGAGAGTCCGACTTGGCCGGAGTTTTATAGTGCTCTTTACTTTTAAATGATAAAAATTATTAGTATGTTAAATAAATACTTTGTCATTGACACTTAATTACGAGTATTTTACAGACCAAGACCACCAAAAATAGAGGCTCTCTTAGTATATAAAAGTAACAAGCACATAATCAATTATGGGAAAATATTTAAATATAATATGTTGCAGTGAGTACTTAGTTTTTTTTTAGTTTTCTTTCAATCAAAATTAAGCATCAACAGAAATCCATTTTAGCACGATTGATTAATATATTACTCTTATCACTCACGCTTTATTGTTCAGGAAAAAAAATTAAATACTTTCTAGCCTACCCCAGAATTCAGGATCAACAATCTGTTAAATCCTCTTTCGAACGCAGTGTTTTTAGGGATTGTAAGTCATCAAATGACTCCCTCTCTGGGCGGAGCAGAAAGGACTATCAAACTCTTGCTAATTAAACCCATCCGTGTTCCTCCTTTATGCCCTTGACGTTCCAGGGCTGCGCTGAATCTTTCGAACAAATTCCGCAACCCTGGTAGATTGTGCAACCCTAGCAGATTCTGCAATCCAAGCAAATTCTGCAACCCTAGCAAATTCTGCAACCCTAGCAAATTCTGCAACCCTAGCAAATTCTGCAACCCTAGCAAATTCTGCAATCCAAGCAAATTCTGCAACCCTAGCAAATTCTGCAATCCTAGCAAATTCTGCAACCCTAGCAAATTCTGCAACCCTAGCAAATTCTGCAACCCTAGCAAATTCTGCAACCCTAGCAAATTCTGCAACCCTAGCAAATTCTGCAACCCTAGCACATTCTGCAACCCTAGCAAATTCTGCAACCCTAGCAAATTCTGCAACCCTAGCAAATTCCGCAACTCTGACAGATTTACAACCCTGGCAGTGCAAACGCAGGCTGAGTTTGAAAGAGTACCAATAATTCTCACTTATGCTTATTATTAAACTAATGTGCATACTAAACTTTCTTGACAACACATTAATGGACACGCTACATCTCATCTCATCTCATTTTGCATAAACAGCATGTTATATTTGAAATATGTGGCCATTACCCACAATGACCGGTTGTCACGGCATCAATGTGCGTAGACACTGAATATTTTTTACGATCCATCGCTTGTGAAGGAAAATGAAGTGATGGGATTTTTTAGACACTAATAAAGTAGTGATCACGGCAGACTAAAGCAAAGATGGCGAGGAAAAACTCGACTCCTACCGAAAAGACTGGCACGAGTTGACAAAGTTGTGGGTTATGTGTAAAGGGAGTAAGAAGAAGGAAAACTTAATTTATTTATTTTATTTTTCTTTTCCCAGCAGTGGGATAAAATAGGCTTAATAGATACATAGTAGAGTAGCAATGCAATAACACTCGTAGTATTCATACTGCGAGTATATTAGCACAGCAGAAATAGGAAGCAGATCTCTATTTGCATGAGGCACATAAGGTTTAACAATTGGTATGGAAGATTGGCATTTTTTTTTCGATGTTAAATCCCATCAGGCCAAACAGCTCATCATGTTGTCCAAGTTTTAATTAATCAGCTAAGGAGTGAAAATCCCGCCAGAGTCTATGTTTCTTGATAGCTACAACCTGGGAGTCTTTAAGTCAAGAGTGAATAAGTTACTTCTAGGCAAGCGTGCTCTATCTTCGACCTCATCATCGCTTACTATCGGATGAGATAGTGGTCAAACGTGTGCCTATCAATAATAAAAAAAACAACGATGAACACTTAAAACAAAAATAATCTTTATTAAAAAAAAAAACAACGGATTGCACTCCGGGAATGCCGGCAGAAGTGAAAACTTGAGTACGTGCTTTTTTTTATCCGTCTTACGAATTTTCGATCAGGTCACATGTCCTGGCGCGAGTTGAACATTTTTTACCCATCACAAAAAACACAACTCTGCAATATAAGTTTGCACGACACGTGACCGTCTTATGAATTTTCGATCAGGTCACGTGTCCTGACGCAAGTTTAACATTTTTTACCCATCACAAAAAAGGTGCACAACGCCGCTAAAGAAGTTTTCACTTCAAAAATACTTTAAAACCCCGATATGTTTATCCTTTATCCAATGATTACAAAATACAAACTTCCAGCTACAAATGATTAACGCGTTATTATCATAGCCAAGATGACTTGTCTTAAATATTTGAAATAAATCAACTAAAATGACCAATTTACTGTCAAATGGACAGCGCGTCCGGCGATTAAGGAATATTTTAGTAATTATTACGTGTGTCTTATGTTGTAATCATTATTGTCGTTAGAAAAACTGGTAAATGGAAATGTGAAATAATAAAACATATTATATATAATCCGAGTTACTTACTCGTTTTTGTTAATTAGAAAATTATTAAAATTACGACCGTCCGTTTGGAGGAGGCCTATGTCCAGCAGCGGACGTCTTTCTATGATGATTACTGATTAACTACTAATATTATAAATGCGAAAGTACTGTTGCTGTCTGTCTGTCTATCGCGCTTTCATGCCAAAACTACTGAACCGATTTAAATGGGAGTATGCTCCCTAGGAACCACGCAGGCAAAGCCGCTGGCAGAAGCTAGTTAAATACAATACAATATTTACTATATTAGATAGGATAATATTTTAGTACCTGGATGACCGAGCTTTGTTCGTTTATTTTTTATTTTGCGACGTTTTCTAAAAATGAAACCTAGCTAGATCGAGCTATTAATACCGAAACCCATATTTACAAAATTTCATGAAAATCGTTGGAGCCGTTTCCGAGATTCAGATTATATATATATATCTATACTAATATATAAAGTTGAAGAGTTTGTTTGTTTGTTTGCTTGAACACGCTAATCTCAGGAACCACTGGTCCAATTTGAAACATTCTTTCAGTGTTAGATAGTCCATTTATCGAGGAAGGCTATAGGCTACTATATCATCACGCTAAGACCAATAGGAGTGGAGCAGTGATGAAAATTGTGACGCAAACGAAGTTGCGCGGGACAACTAGTAGGTTTATTTATACAATAATTGCTTGTTTAAAGGTATACACGTCATGTATAAAGAACTGGCACTGATAACATAGACTTGTGTATATGTACCTGCACACAGAAACCTTACTAATCTGTATAAAATTTATGAAAAAGCGTAAAATAAAAGTTTAAAATAAATATTAGAAACTTTGATACGTCTCAGTAAAGTAGCCAAGTGACTGTACATAAGATGCAGTAAATGTGAAAAACTGTACAGTTACAGTAATATCAACCGTTTTTTACTCGTTTACGAGTAAAATGCTAGTGATTTTTATTGCTTTGTCATAAAAAAATATAATAAGCACAATTTTATTAATTAAAACTCAGCCAGCTAGCGTATGTAGTTTGCAGTACAGATATACAGTCGGACATGATTCAAACAAGGGTACGGAACCCTATTAGTAAGCCTCCACTGTCAGTCCGTCCATCTGTCCGTCCGAATGTCTGTCAGCGGGCTGTACCTCAAGAACCGTAACAGGTAGGCAAAGTATTCACAGAGTGCATGTGCATTTCCATTGTCGCTTTAATAATAAATAATAAAAATTAAATTAAATTAAAAATAAAAGGTGGCTCCCATACAAGAAACGTGTTTTTTTTTCGGTTTACGACACGAAACCCTTCGTGTCCGACTTGCACTTGGCTAGTTTTTCTGTTTATATTCAAAACACAAATAAATACTCAGTTAAAGAATATTCCTTCGAACTTATCAAAACATGAAAAACGAATCTGTCAAGCCTCGTTGATTTTTCTTAATTTGATTTGCCGTACTGAGAAAATTGCATCAGATAATGGGCTCAATCGTGGAAATATTTAGGGCATACCAATTATAAAAAAATGGTTCAGCTCTGATTCTGTAGAAGACTGGCAGAATTACTGGCACGACATACCGCTGTTTTGTCGTTTTCCAATATTATTAGTATTTTTACATTATAATTTTATTTAAAAAATATATATTTAAAAAAAAGTTTTAAACATAATAAAATTGTCAAAATGGCATAAATCCGAGTATATGGGATTGACAGGCGCTGCCCAATATAAATCCAAAAATCTGCGATTTATGACAATCTTTTTTGATGCTTGAGTGTAATTTTATATAGGGTTTATAATTATAATTGCTAATCTCTTCAAAGTTTTAGTGAACAGGTTTTTTCTGGGTAAACTTACTCCATTGTCGACTTTGTCTCAGCCACCTCTGACCTAGACTAGAGTCAAGAACCAACCAATAACAAATAAAATTTAAAAAGATTAGTGAAAACAATCAATATTGCATCAAAGGTACACCATTTTTAACCGACTTTTTCATGATCATCATTTCAGCCGAAAAACGACCACTACTGGACATAGATCTCTCCCTAGATCATCTCGCCATGCATGACAGGCGGGTTGGCGATCGCAGTGTATGGTGTTCAGTTTTGCAGAGAACGCTACTGCCCGTTCTCTGGCGAGCCCCTTAGTCGCCTCTTACGATACCCGCGGGAAGTGATGGGATGGTATTATTTTTTACGGCACCATACGACACCGTACGGCACCGGCCGACACCATACGGCTTCTTATATTAGTTAGTATTAGTTAGATGCTATTGTCACTGGCAACTCCGAATACTTCTGCTCGATATACTGGTAACATTGAATAATTCAATATTTCCCACTTCGTTCATTGTTCTAACACCTAAACTCGACACAAGTTCAATTCCACAGATTAACAACAATGGTCTATTTCCAACTTTTTCTGACATCAGCAATGAAATGGGTTAAAGAGAGTTTTCAATGAAGAAAACGTAATTGTAAGATTTTACTTTGTAAGATATCAGCTGTGATATTTCCTGGTACCATTGATTTGATCAAACGATGAGCATTCGTAGAAATATGTCGCCAGTCTATGTTATTGGATTTCTTTTAAAGAATAGTTCTTTAAATCCCATCAGATGGGGCAAATTTCAATGAGAGCAAATAAATAATTAGCAGGCTATTAGTTGCTGCTTCTACTGGTGAATTAAACTTGAAAGATTGTTTTCAACTCAAATTAATATATTTTTTTAGTTCTATTATATTACAACAACTAGTTTTGGCCCGCGACTTTGTACGCGCATATCCCGTATTTTTTCGGTCCCGTAGAAATTCGGCTCCCTTACGGAGTTCAGGGAAGCTTCATGCCAAATTTCAGCTTCCTACGACCAGTTTCGGCTGTGCGTTGTCTGTAAGTCATTCATTTTATATATTAGGATTTCTATAAAAAAAATTGGGTACTAAATGATTTAACCTTGATAATACAATGATGTGGAACAATCATGAATTTGACACAACATAAAATTCTTAACTAAGAAATCTAGGTTCATATTTAATAATCGGTCCTATACCCTATATTATTATGTGCTTGACTAATTTAATCATAGTCATATATTACTCCCCTGTTAGTGCCTCTTTGATGGCCAAACCCTCTTCTCATAGACAAAAGAATAAAAAATGTATTAGACAGTAGGGGCACGTGTAATAATCACCACCATTAAAAATCATACAAATACATACATAGAAGTCCAGTACGTCCACGTTTACTTACTACATTTTCCTTCACAGAAATACCCACAAGCTGTCAGTACCCAGGAATTCAATCAAGCATTATTTACATACAGCAATTACTGTGTGCCAGGTTTCTCATAAATATATACACACGTGAGTATGGTAAGTAAGATGTCATGTATATGTAAGGCCGGTTGCACATGTGCGATGAGTCGCTTGCTACTGAAATATCTAAATCTATCCTAAGCTAAGGAAAACCAACGTACATTTTTACTATTGCGAGTAGCACCGAGTAGCCAGACGTAACCTCAAATATTTTTTTTTTGTTATAAAGAAAAACGCTTTTATAAAAACAACACTGTCTATCGTAGAATATAAGTACTAACATAGGTTTAGAAGATATGTTTTTACTAACATTATTTTAATAATTTATGTTTGTGGTTTTTCTGTCCTTTTGATGTCTTTTTTTTTTTTAGGGACAAAAAACAGCAGTATATAATACGATAATCACAACAATTAGTCAACAGAAGTAACACTGCTAATTATAAAAGCATTACCATACAAACTGACAATTCCACCAGTCGTTTGGGTACAACACCAGTAAACAGGCATGTGGAGGAATTTTTCAACGCAATGTTTTCGGTTATTTTTATTTATGTTTTCCAGTAGTGGACGTCTTTCGACTGAAATGATGATCATGATGATGATGATGTTTTCTAATTTAATTTATAGTGAATTTAGTATCTTTAAAAAATATGAATAAAATAATAATTCTCTAAGACTTTTTGTTTTGCTTCTTCATCTAGTATCTGCCTGCCGAACCTTCCCAATTATATTGGGTCTGCTTCCAGTCAAGCCGGATTCAGTTGCATACCAGTATTTTACGTGGAGCGGCTACCTACAAGTCCTCCAAAAAACAGTTCGTAGTCTCATTTTCGTCACAAAGCAGAACTCCTTTTCGATGTGAAAACTTCTTTAGCGGCGTTGTGCACTTTTTTTGTAATGGGTAAAAAATGTTAAACTCGCGTCAGGACACATGCCCCGATCGAAAATTAGTAAGACGTCAGGACACGTGACCTGATCGAAAATTCGTAAGACGGAGGGAGAGAAGCACGTATACAAGTTTTCAGTTGCACTCCCTTATTGCAACCCGTTTTTTTTTTAAGGATGGGAAATCATCAAATGACTCCTCCCGCTCTGGGTACAGCAGGAGGGAGTGTCAGATTCTTACTGACTAAAACCCATCCATGTTCCTCCAAGTGCCCTTTGCGTTCCAGGGCTACGGTGCCTCTTTCGAACAAAGTCCGCAGTCCGAGCAGGAAAGCAGAACTCATGTGTGGTATCGGCCTAAGGAACAAGTTATGTTACAAGTCTATCTCTTGCACCGTAATGACACATTACCCCCGTTTGGCTGGCACGGGTTGACAAGCGACAGGCTATGTGCATGAGCATATTTATCAATTGAGATCCGTCTAACAGTTATATTTATTAGGGCTCCTTGCATTTTAAATATAATGCTATCTCTGTCATCTTCAAACAATTAACCATAACACTACGATGTTTTTAATATTATGTTTAGTGTTAGTATTACATTAATTTATTAGTTATTTGTGATGCAAGTAAGTACACAGAATGCTTACCATTTGGTTATGAGATCGAACACTGTTGCTTTTCTAAAAGTAATGTAAGCTGATATAATACTATAAACTGACCCTTATCTTAAAAGTAATGAGCCTAAAATTTTGAAAAGAACAATTCAGAATAAAACATTCTTTACACTTAAATTACAGGAAAAGGTACAAAAATTATTTGATTTAAAAATAATGAAAAATCAAAAATTGTTTCCGTAGCCATTTTTTTAAACATTTGTTAAAATATTTTTTTTTTATTCATCAGCCGTAATAGCCACTCTCTAATGTTGATCTAGAAACATTCTAACCTAGATATAAAAATGCCCACTTAACCTTGTCCATAGCGTGTAAACTCATAATAATACACCACACATTATTATTATTAGATTGACAACTTTATTATTATTATTAATCCGTTCAACGGTCACGTAATAGTACAATATAATTGTACGTCTGCAGGTATTTCAAGGTTTTAACACCTACTTAGCTGTCAATGCTTTTAAAATATGAAACTTGACATTCATGTTGAAATCCATGTAAATGGGTAGTTAATGTGAATTGCATTACAGTTTTTTTTTTTTTTTTACTATTGATAGGCACGCGTTTGACCACTATCTCACCTAATGGTAAGCGAGGATGTGATCAAAGATGGAGCACGCTTGCCTAGAAATAACCTATTCACTCTTGATTTAAAGACTCCCAGGTTGTAGCTATCAGGAACTTTAGGAGAGTAAGTATTATTCAATTTTATTTGGGCCCACCGGAATCAGGAATAGGCTCCAAGGTACCGGTGATCTGGGCTATTGAGAGGGATCTCCGAGGGCGGTGAGAGAGGGATCTTCTAAGAGCAGAAGTACTGCTTTATTTTTCAATTTTTATTTGGGATGGGTTTCCTCTTGACTCTAGCCTAGGTCAGAGATGACAGAGACAAAGTCTACGATGGATCGAGCTTACCAAGAAGGAGCCTGTTCACTCTGACTTCAAAGAGATGAGGGTTGAAAGCGTTCGGAAACAGACGCAGGCAGAGAGTTCCACTCTTTTGCTGTGCGCATTATTTAAGACGTTTTTGATTCAATTATCTTAACTGCCACCAATGAGGTCGGCTTGAGGAATGCTTTTAGGGAAAGAACTTGCTTGTACTTTCATAGACTTTATTGCAATATAAAAATAAACAATTTAACGTCATTATAGAAAATAGTTTTGCAGAACATTTTAATATTTCCAAATAATTACTTATGACTACAAAACAAACAACAACGATAATTTCAATTAAAAATTAAGATTGCAAAAAAATTTCGTTAATCAAAACAATTAATGTGATTATTTTGTGTTTCTACACACCCATACTCAATTAATATGGCATAGTTGCGTTTTAATTAAAAAACGGTCAAGGATTTTAGACAGGTGCAAATACTTAGCTTTTTTCCTTAGTTATTATTCTAACCCTACGATTTTAATTATACACTTGACTGTTAATTGTTCTATGGTTAATAATCGTGAAATGACGACTTGAGTTTTTAACCGACTTCCAAAAAAGGAGGAGGTTCTCAATTCTACCTTAATTTCGGAAATCGGTGTTAAAAAGAAAGAAACAAAATAAAAAATACCGACTTCCGAAATTAAGGTTATTTTATACTTTGTAGTGTTTTGTTTGGAAGTCGTTTTTTTTTGTAGAAAGTTTTTTATTAAAATAAAAAACTTTCTACAAAAAAAAACCGACAGCTCTCTTTCTACTCTTTTCTTCTCTCTTCTCAGCATTTTGTCGCTTTTAAAGTTGAATTTCCATTTTTTGGTACCTGAGTAGAACGTTGAAAATCAAGCTGAACGCATATTTAGGCATCAATTTAATTGCCATCTGAGGCTTGAGACAAAGCGCCATGCTATTAGCAAACGCGATTTTCGAAATGCCAAAATATAAGGATTGATCACGTTCAGCATATATCAATCCCCCTACATTTTTGTCGCTTTCGCCAAGCTACCGCTGACAAAATCTTTCTGATAGAGTCCACTGGATCGTCTCGTGTTTTTAAAAGCGCCATTAGTGTAACTCATAAATATTTATAATACACACCAAGCTTAATAATATGCGTCCAAGGAAAACTGAACCCTTTCTTGCTAAACTGTGGCAGTTTCGCAGAAATTAATCAAATTAATAATAAAATTGTATTTAAAAAAGTATTAAATTGACATTGAAACGATGATAATTGAACTAATCGCAAGTAATTGTTCAATGAAAATTGCGGAAAGATACTTAAATAATAACTTTCAAGGAGTTACTTCATTATAACAAAGCATTTCGATGACATAGCCCTTCATGAGAAGAACACAAATAAAATACAATGGAAAAAATTAAGAAAATAATTTTGGAGGATGAGGCAATCACGTGAGTAAATAAAAAAGTACTTTATGCATATCTATACAGGTAGTTAGAAAAAGGTAAACAAGCAAGACCAGACCGACTAAGGACAGGGATGGTTGGGGATCTTTGAGACAGGTTTACGTTCAGAAGTGGACGAATATTGGCTGATATGATAATCAAACAATCTTGATGTGTCATTTTAATTTCAAAATTAAAATGCAACAATATACCAATATAATACAACAATTGCAATTACTTAATCAATTGAATCAAGGGCTGGCTTTTACCTCGGACAGTGAATAAGTCTTGCCATACAACGTGGCAATTCCCATTTAAAAAAAAAAAAAAAAAAAACTTTTAGTGGACAGCGATGCGCCTTATTTTTGTTAAGGTTTCTTATTTTAAATGTATATATTTTGTTTTAATAAAACATGACAAATTAACCCCTTAAAAAAATGAATCCTAAATTAAAGCATTAGATTATTTGTTTAATAATGTGTATGCGTTAAAATATATTAAAATTGTTTACCTTTATTTAACTACCTAATCCTTTCTTGTATAAGCAATACAGCTTATAAAAAAAAATAAAAAAAATATTTTAAATATTTTTAGGCGCAACGTCAAAACGGCACCCGATTTTAAATACATGAAATCTTTGCGTATTCACTTGAAGGTGATAAATGCATGGCCTGGTGATGAGGTTGACGGAATCCAATCAAAAAACAAGATATTTATAAATATTTTTTTGTTTCTTTTAAATTTTTTTTGTATAAGCAGTAGCATGCATTATATGATCAGCCACTGGGACACACTGACCTTTTTTGAACTGGGACATATGTATGTAGTTTTCTTTGTAATTTTTAATACGATGGTGAGTATTTTTAATATTTTTATCAAAAATGTTTAGCTTGATAAACCTTCTTATGATGTTTTTGAGATGGATGAAAAAAGTGTTTGTAGTGAGTTTGTATGCAGCATGAATGAGAATGTTGAGATGTATGTGCTAGATAGAATGAAATAAGTAATAAATGAACAAATGAGGTAGTTTAAAACTGGTGTCAATAGTAAAGAAGTTGAAAGGAAAAAAATGGTGAATAAGATAAGGGGATGAAAGAAATACGACTTCAATAGCAAATACATGTTGAAAAAGAAAACGAGAGGTTGAAAGAGAAGAAGGTGAAAGAAAAAATAAATAAATTATGTAAAGATTTGAAAGATAATAGAAACGAAGACGTAGTGAATGAAGCAAATACTTAAGATATAAACCGGAGGACATTTTTTCATTTTATATAGATATACTATTTTAAAGAGCAATTGTTTTGTCTTCAGACGAGAATATTACTCACGTTACCTCAATCCACTAAATTCAGAAATGTAGGAGAGCTGTTTCTGACTAAAATGCATCTGATTTACTTTAAAGATGTATCTGAATATGCAATGAAGGTAAGAAATGAAAACAGTCAACAACGTTTTGTGTTCAATGTAATTCACAAACAATATTTATCGAAACCATTTTATTATTTTTATAGACATACAAACAAATTAATATTATCTCCCGGCTCTTCACTCTAGTCCTGACAGGTCAGATGTTAGGCGGACTGTCCTTGTTTAATATTATTCCTATGTGGAGCAACTTCTCCCAAGGGAAGTACAAACATAGGATTCTCTATAACACAACCTATGAACATTCTTTGTACCTCTCTGTACCTGTGCTGGAAATTTATACGCACCTCGATGCGTATGTTCCTGCTTGCCTTTTTCATTGGTAAGTAATCTATGATTTGAATTTTGTATAGTATTGTTTTGTATAGAATTGTACAGTATAGTATTATGTGTATAGTAGCAACGCTTGCCAAGGTTAGTTTGTGGATGGTTGACCATCTTAACATACCGAGTTTCCTCCGTGCCTTGGAAAGCACGTTAAGCTGTTGGTCCCGGCCGTCATTTGTAGATCTTTGGCAGTCGTTACGGATAGTCAGAAGCCAGTAAATCTGACTCCAGTCTTGCCAAGAAGTACCGTGTTACCCAGTTAATGGGTTGTGGAGGTCTGGTAGGCAGCCGCTCCACGTAAAACACTGGTATTCAGCTGAATCCGGTTTGACTGGAAGCCGACCCCAATATAGTTGGGAAAAGGCTAGGCAGATGATGAGTATTATGTGTATAGTATTGTATTGTATATAATAACGAGGAGGTAGTGCTAACAAAGACTGGTAAATATATATGTAGTAACAAATACAGTGGCTTATATAAGCCATCGTCAACGTGTCTTAAAGGTAATGGGAATGCACTCTGCGAAAGGTTTTTAGATGATAATGCTAATGCAATAGATCTGAAAGACTTTCAATGATTCCCAACACAAATATTATACATTTCCTTTTAAGGAACCCTTTGGGTTTTGAGATTTTAGCCATGATAATAAATATTAACGGGAAATTAACAACATTATCAGTATGCAAATTAATAAGTTAGTTTTATTTCTTCAGGTTCTTGGCATACATATGTTCTACAACAGTCTGCATGATGGATCTGCTTCTATCACTGATGGTTTTCAATCTCTGGGGTCATTTAAAAATACTACTTCATGATCTAGCATCTTTTCCATTGCCGGCTAAAGAAGTAGTATCATCAATGGACGATAGATACGCCAGTGTTACTGCAGAAATGTATTCCGAAGAAGAATCGAAACTAATTTCTCACAAGTTGATGCAGTGTATTGATTATCATAGGCTTATTGCAGAGTAAGTGGTATCAAACGTTACCATTTCATTTTTTGTCTCAGTTTGGCCAACAAAGTAAAATATCTATGATCGTTTTTAGGGTTCCAAACCCAAAGGGTACCCAACGGAACCCTATTACTAAGTCCGTCCGTCCGTCTGTCTGTCAGCGGGCTCTACTTCAAGAACCGTAATAGGTAGACAGTTGAATTTCACAGATTGTGTATTTCTATTGTCGCTAAAACATCAAATAATAAAAAATAAAGTTTATGGTACGGAACCCTTCGTGTGCGAGTCCGACTTGCACTTGGTCGATTTTTTTTGTTTGGTTTTCTACAATACATAATTTTGTCGTCATTAATTTGGCTTGCTACAGAAGAAATATACATCTACATTTTGTGTTGTTACAGTTTCACTGATAAAATGTCAGATGCTTTTGGGCCGATATTGTTCGTTTCCTTCATGTTTTATCAAGTGAGTGGTTGCTTACTGCTTCTTGAATGTTCTCAAGGTGTAAGTATTGTAGTATTTCTATTATTTAGTCTTTTTTAAGGATTTGAAATCATCAGATGACTCCTCCCGCTCTAGGTGAAGCAGAAGAGAGTATCAGACTCTTACTAAACTAAATGACTCTTTCGAACAAAGTCCGCAGCCCCAGCAGGCACTGCCCCTAGCGTGCCCCGTCTTTTATGCTGACAGCTCCTTGAGGCGCGCGTGGAACACAACGCGCCGTCAACCCGTGCTTGGTTCTGATCGGACGGCGAGCCAATCAATGCTCGCCGTCCGCAGGCACGCGCCTGCGACTCCCGACGCCCCAAGCGTCTTCTCCTGTTGCGGCGGGTGGGGCGTGAGGTTTCCCTCTCTCTCACGCGTTCGGCCTTCTCTTTCGCTAGCATTACTATAATTTAGAGTCCACGGCGGCTATGGTTACTTGATTTTGTCTTCTTCTAACTTTAAGATCATCAATTGTTTCAGACAGCTGAAGCCTTGATACGATACTTACCTTTGTCAATCATAATATTTCAGCAGTTGATTCAGGTGTCAATAATATTCGAATTGATTGGTAGTAAGGTAAGGAAATTATTTTTAATAATACTCGTATGTGAAACTCTTAAATATACGTCACAGGAGCCAATTCTACTAATTTCTTCAGAAATGTAAGTTTGTTGTTTTTGACAAATTTTAACTAGGGTGTGAAATCGAAAGTAACTTAAAAAATCCAGACAATTGCGAGTCGGACTCCCGTGTAATGGAAAAAAAATCCGTTCGAATCTTATTTTTATAACCTATTGCTTTAAAACCATAGACTTCATATAGGTTTTTCTGTAATTCATAGGCAAAAAATTATTAACTGTAATTTTTTACAACATTTCATTTTAAAATTATAAATTCGAAACTCTCACAATACACGCCATATCTTTTAATATGTCACACGGTACAATTGGAAAAACAAAATTTTATAATTTGGACCAAATTTCAAAAGAATCGGTCCACTAATTTCAGAAAAAATTGGCTGTGACAGACAGACAGGCAACCGAGTGATATTAGAAGCGTTCCGTTTTTCCAAACAAAGGTTCAGAAAAGTAGTGCCCTCAGATATGATATTTTTTTTCTATTTTATTTTTTTAAATTTTAGAGTGAAAAACTGAAGGATGCCGTTTATGGAGTGCCGTGGCAATATATGGACACAAATAATAGAAAGATAGTTGCTATGTTCCTGTATTATGTTCGGGAGCCGATACATGTGAAAGCCATGGGGGTTATTAATGTTGGGGTCACTACTATGGCTTCGGTAAGATTTTAGTGTGAGATTTATTTATAACTAGCACTTCGCCCGCGACTTCGTTCGCGCGGGTTTAGTAAGTACTCCACGAACTTATTAATAGACTAAACGTTCGACGACGGCAGTTCGCGCAAACTGCAACATTTTGCTTACTTAGAGTATTTTTATACCCATCATAACTTTTAAACGAAAGGTCCGATTTGAATAATTTAAAGTTTAATTTACTTGTACATAACCAACCTTAATTACTTAAAAATTTATATAAATAAGGATTAATATAATGATACTAAAATCACCACTATTCCGTTTCACCCGGGTTTTGATTGTACAATTTTAACAAAAAGCGGTCATTGTGACTTAACCATAATAGTTAGAAATATACCCTTGCCCAATTTTTTTTTGTAGATATTGGTGTCCTCTATAAAACTGTTGTATATCACTTTGCTATATTGTTAATAGTTTCCGCAGCGTACGCGATATAAGGATCTTTTTTGGTATTTTTTCCACACCTTGGGTTACATTATCGAAGTTTTCATACGGATCCCTAACTTTTTTTAAAATATTTTACAGCCGATGCTCTCAAGGGATCATTATCCCTGATGAACATAGGATTCTAATGGTGAAAGAATTTTTCAAATCGGTCCAGTAGTTTCGAAGCCTATTCAATTCAAAAATACAAACAAACAAACAAATCTTTCCTCTTAATAATATATTAGTATAGAAAATCACTTTTTTTGTCAATCACACTATTACTAAGCTTTCGCTGTCCTTTCGTCCTTCCGTCGCGCGTCGGTCCGTCCATCCGACCGTCCAACCGTCCGTCTGTCTGTCAGCGGGTTGTGCCTCAAGAAATGTAAGAGGTAGTTGAACTTTCAAAGAGTATGTATTTATGTTAACTAAATCATAAAAAATAAATTAAATGAAAAATTAATGCTCGAATCATGTTTTTATTTTTCGATTTATGGTACGGAACCATTCGAGTCGTGAGCGAGTCCGACTTGCACTTGGCCGATTTTTATTAGTTTTGGTCCAAGTACACATATTTTTTTATTTTTTTTTCAGATTTTGAAAACATCGCTGTCATATTTTACTTTCCTTCGTAGTATGTAAATAAAACCGAAGTCACATTAGAGAACATGTTCGAAATGAAATTCTCGTCTTTGTTCTTCGAATAAAAATTTTTTTCGGCACTATTTGACACCAATAAAATAGTTTTAGAAAAAAATCGGTACACTTTATTCGCACTGTTGCCATTTGTCGTATTATTTTTTTGTAGCGTTAATAAAAATTTATAAATCTTTGAACATTGTTGTCTCATTTAAAATATACCTTCATCGACAGTATGTAACTTTCAGTACATAGTAGGGAGACGCAATATTAAAAAAAATAGAGAAAAAAAATATATCTATGTTTTATTAAACAAACAAACATTATAATATAATTTTATTCCTTATTAAATCTTAATAATTTAAAGCATTGTCTGCCAGACAAATAGACATAATAGAAAATGTATTGTTTGTCGGTCACCGGTGACCGACGTGGCAGTGAATGTGTATAAAGATTATATTACAAGCAAAAGCATGTTTAATACAAGCACAAACGTACAATTATTCAGATGTTCCTTTAATTGCAATACATAATGTAATACGAAACACATTATTAGTATTATGATATTCTAATGGTGTTGGCCTTTGATATTACCGATCCCGACATTTAGTTGGGTCTCAAAAGTCACGCTGTCAAGGCCATTGTGATGCGCACGCGACGCGTACAGTCACCTGCATGTTTAAACCAACAATTCGACTTTAACATCATCTTCATTTCGAAACAGTACGTGGATTTCGTGGTTCAAGTGTTAAGTACTACACGTGGCTGACCGTACCTACATCGTTGCATGAAGGTGCCACATTTTTTGAATCTCTTGATTAGTGGTAACTAGTAGCCTTGTACGAAAAGGTTAAAAGAATTTAGATTCGTCTATTGGAATTTAATTTGCGTGTGAGAAATCTATAAACGTTTCATCTTCGCATTATGAAGAAATGCTTATATCATAGCTGTATAAAAAATCAACTTTTTCGAATTTAGGAGTGGCAAAAAAGTATGGATTGCACATACATACATCAAAATGCTCTGAACTGATTTCGTGTAAAATACATCCCTCTCCCGCGGCCACGTTAAATCTACCTGAGCACTTTTTGTAGTGATTATACGCTTGGGTACCGCTTCTAATCCCGAGTCTTGATGACAGACGACCAAAGCCCGTCATAGACATCCACCGATCGATCACTTACAACTTTGACGTTCTCTTGTGCATGAAGGAGGCAATGGATAGTTCTCTAGCGGTTTCATCTTAAACACCTCGTAGGGTGTTATAAATAGTAATGAATATCGTTAGCTTTTGACATGTTCACCGCGTCTTGAACATGTTACAAGATTAAGTTTAAAAGCACCTTTTAGAGGATTTTCAAATGGTAAGGAATGTTTCTGGCTGTATAGTTTTTATTTTCTAATAAGTTTAGTCCTCTAAACTTATTAGAATAAACTCTTTCTGCCTTCGAATCAATGGCCATATCTATTTCTATCTACCCATTGATTCAAAAGCTTAGTACAGAACTACCGAAGGTATATATTTTTAATAGCACGATAGCTAAGTAATTTTAATTAAGTTTTAAGTTTTACGTATTTGTCATCCTAGCGATTTTTTTCATATGTATCCTACCGCTTATCCGTGAACAGCGTTATGGGCTACAATATTATGATATGTTTTGTGCAATTTTGTTTTCTTTGTTTTATATTGTAGCTTCCTTTTTTAAATAAAATAAAATAAAATAAAATTAATAACAACAATGTTGATCAAATGTTTCCCTTAAACATTTCATTATAAACTTATTCTTATATCCATCAAGTCTTTGCTATTATTTGTAATCACAAAGATGAATTTAAAACAGCTTAGCAAAATTTCTCCAAACCGCCTCTTAAAATGACCTAAGAATGTCTTTAAGGCCAACTCCTATTCATCTCAACCTGACCTAGGACTCTAAGACCTCACTTGACTAATATGTCTCTAATTGCTTATACATCCCCAACAATTAAAACATTCTCCGTATCGCCATGTTTACCTTCAAACCAGTCTGTCAGACTTTCGAACCGATCTGAATCACCATTAAGATATAACTGCCATGACTTGTTTCCATTTAATGTGTTCTACAAGTTTCCATCTTGATTTATATGCTTGTGTTTTCTATGTACTCGGATCGATGCGCTGATCGTTTGATATCACGTAATAGAAAATATAGTGTCATGTTTTATGGGATGTTGAATACGCTCGTTTTTAAGGTTTCGTACCCAAAGGGTAACCAACGGAACCCTGTTACTAAGCCTCTGCTGTCCGTCCGTCCGTCTGTCTGTCAGTGGACTGTATCTTAAGAATCGTAATAGGTAGACAGTTGAGATTTTCACAGATGGTGTATTTACTTTGCCGCTATAACAACAAATAATAAAACATAAGATTTATGGTACGGAACTCTTCTTGTGTGAGTCCGACTCGCATTTGGCTGGTTTTTTGTTGAGCTTTTTGTATGAGACATGAGGTTTGAGAGGTTGTTCCCGAAGGCTAACAAACGAAATCCTATTACTAAGTCTCCACTAGTCAGTCTGTCTGTCTGTCAGTGTCTCATGTAGCGTAATAGGTAAACGGTTGAAATTGATTATAATTAATCTTTAATTTCCACAGATGTGTTCTTATACTGCCGATACTATAATAAATAACAGTATTCTACCAAAAAAAAATGGGTAACGCGTACAAAAAGGTGACTATTTCGGTATACGGTACAGAACCCTTCATTTATTAGTCCGACTCCCTCTTGGCCGGTTTATGTTTAAATGTTCTGGGTACTTAGCAAGATCTAACGACTATAGTGGCTTTATTTAATTTATGACATCGCATCGAACAGTGCTACTGAGATCTTTGACCACCCTAATTTTACCGAAATCTGGTTTTAAAAACTTATCAATATCATTTAGATATTATATTATCAATAGATATTAAAATAATTAGACATTTTCAGAAGTTAAACTTTTTGGCCTCGTTACGAAGATAAAGATCGTAAAACTCTAACAATAATTAATTATCGCTGTAAGAATAGCGATAATTAATGATTGCCAAACGATATTTGGGAACGACCACGTGACATCACGCTAGCACATGCCAAATCCATAAATTTTGGACTGAGAACACTCCTTATCGTTAAATGAATGTCACTTTTTTTGTCTCTTGTTTCATATACCTCTAGATATCTTTCTATAATCTGTAATTTTGTCGTTCGTTTCTACAGTAGTCTTACACATATTATGTTGTCTAGAACAAGGGTCAGTTATATGTATGTTATGATAAGAGGCGCCGTGGCTTAGTTGGTTAAAGCGCCTGTCTAGTAAACAGGAGATCACGAGTTCGAATCTCGTCGGGGCCTATGCGAGTTCACGCATATTATTTTGTTTGAATGGTATTTTTAGAGTATTATTTATTACTGGTAGTGGTATTATTAGTAGTAGAGAGTTGTAATTTTCACAGATTGTGTATTTCTGTTGCCGCTATAACAACACAAATCATAAAAATTAAGGTTTACGGAATTCTTCGTGTGCGAGTCCGACTCGTACTTGACCGGTTTTTCATAAATTTCGAAGGCAATACAATAGCATAATATTGTATAGTATATAGTTGTCACTTTGGGTAAAACTTAAATTAGGCTGGCACAGGAACGTGATGAGTGGCACAAGAAAAGAAAGGCCTATACTTGGGAGTGGCCGAAGTCGGGCTGTGAGTGATAATGATGATGATGATGATGGCCTAGGACCTAAGTGAATCACGCTCGAGGAGTGCCCTGCGTGGTCCTCTGAGCGGCGGGTTTTGGTCGCCAAGATTGGTCGAGACCTGACTCTGCCAGCCGTAGTGAGTGCTATGCTGGCAGATAATGAAAACTGGACGGAAATGGCTGCTTTCTGCGAGGTCGTGATAGTCCAGAAGGAGGCCGCCGAGCGAGATCGTGAAAGGGCTGATCCTGCTCGAAGAAGGAGGCGTCAGGGAGGCAACCGCCTCGGCGCCTAAGCCGAAACCCCGCCTGCGTTATTTAAGGCAGGTGGGTCTCCAGGGTCGCTGGCGCTCAGAGTGTGGTCTCTGTCCGCCAACTCAGTGATCCTAGGGAAGGCGGTGGCACAGTGATCACGTGCTGCCGTGCATAGCGAGGCTAAGGGGAGACCCCTTTACAGTCTCCCCAGGGATGTGCCCTAACAGGCGTTGCACAGAGGGGGTTCCGGTGTGGTCTTTTAAGAGGTAACGGGGCTCCTTCTTTGTGCTGATGGTGATCAACGGGGTGGTTTTAGTGAGGTAAAAATCCCACACTCCCTGGTCTTTACCCCAAAAGTCCAGGCGCCTTTTGAAGGATTCCCCCCGAAAACAGAAAAAAAAACGGGCCTAAGTGAATATCCGGGGTTGCGGAATTTGTTCGAAAGAGTCACCGCGGCCCTGAAACGCAAAGGGCATTAGGAGGAACACGGATGGGTTTTAGTCAGTAAGAGTCTGACACTCCCTTCTACTTCACCCAGAGCGGGAGGAGTCATTTGATGATTTCCCATCCTTAAAAAAAAAGTAATTTTGGACCTAAGAGAATATAGGCTAGGATAAGTTCCAACTTATCCTTAAATCGATAATCCATAACTTATCGATTTTATCTTGCGGTTAGTTTACCGATTTCCTTTCTCTAAATAACTAAACGTTGTACTCATTTTCTTTTTCGCCTTTTCGTATAGTATTTTGCGTAGGAACATACATACCTAAAACATAACTAGCTAAACATTTAAATGCCCGTTTTTATAATAATTAATTGAATATAAAATTAGGCATATTTTTTCCATAAAACTGCCCGATAATTATGAAACCATAAAACTTTAGTAAACGTAAAACTTGAATGAAACAAGAATTTCTGGTAAATATACAAACACATACAATAGAAACATAAGTCTGTCACTGTTTTATACATATTTATATCCTTTGCGGGTTTTTTCCATTCGATCTCTCAACGACCTTTAAATCGCGAGTTTTTTTGCCGTTAAAACGTCAATATATTGCGTTGAAGAGTGGTAAGAATGTGTTTTTTTAAGTCTTCTAAGGACAAGAGTCTTACAGAACTTTAAAATTCAAAAATGTGAAGTTCTTAGGCTTTGAATTTTCCTGTTTTATCCTATATTCCAAAATTCATGAGTAAGATAAATTTATGTACAATTTTAACCCTGTCGTTCGTTCCTGTGTTCTATTTCAGAGTCAATTCATTTATTAGGATTCCGTACCCAAAGGGTAACCAACGGAAACCTATTACTAAGCCTGCGCTGTCCGTCCGTTCGTCCGTCTGTCTGTCAGCGGGCTGTATTTCAAGAACCGTAATAGGTAGACAGATGAAATTTTCACAGATTGTGTATTTCTAATGCCGCTATAACAACAAATAATAAAAATTAAGGTTTATGATACGTAACCTTTCGTGTGCGAGTGTAACTCGCACTTGGGCGGTTTTAATATTATACCATAAAAAGGCAATTTAACAGCTTATTTCCTAAAAAAACATTTGATTGTTTTTGTACAAACAACGTCTAAAAATGTACTTATTTTTCCTTGAACCTAAACAAATACACAGACAAAAACGGCTTGTACTAGAAAAAACCCACAAATAAACAACTCAATAAAGTTATCCTAAAAAAACTCGTCATAGATGAAACCAGTCCACTTCACAACAAGTTGGATCTGCTTCGAAAGCGTCCATTGACGGCTCTGAACGTTAACATGCGACTCACGCGCAGGCTTTCATCAACACATTCATACACACTGACATATTTATGTGCGAGTGTATTTGTACGTAGGTGTGTGAGGAGGAGGGGGTGAGTGTCATTCAGTAAGGTGTCAGACGCATGCGCAGAGGTTGATTTGTTGGAACAATTTATAGATCGATTTTTAATCGATTGGAATTGAAATATGATCGATTTGTCTACAATGTAAGGTAATTGTAAGTGCATTTGTTACTGCATTGTGTCTAATGGAAGCATTCTACTAGAAACATTCAGATAGATATTTAGCAGTAGATAATAATTGTGCAATTCAGGTAATGGCTAAATCTGACAGTGACATCTAACTTACAATAACATTGAAGGCGGTAAACCTAATAGAATACAGGAGTATCTATTATGTATTACAAATTGAGACAAAAAAAATATTCTATAACCCCGATAAATTGTTAAACAAGCTGTCGATCAAACAAGTGTTCTTATTTCGAATTTACAAAAAAAAGGTATCCCGTTTTTTTTAGTTGTTGCTCCACAAAATTCAAACACAACAATGCCATGTGAACACACCCGTATGCAATGAATAAGCTCAAAAGATTTTGGGAATGAATCAGCGGACGCAGTTACAATCCGGGTTCAAATTCAAATGCATTAGTTACAATATTATGAAACTCAAAGTTAGTTTGAAACCTATATTTAGAGATGAGGAAAAAGGCGTTTAGTTTTGATTGATAGTCCTCAAGCCTTTAATAATCCATTACTTGGAGCTTTAGTGATGTCATCGTAAATTTATTTATGGAATTGGACCTAGGTAAAATTTTTGCCCAAATTGCCATGTGGTTTCCGTTTTGACTAGATCCTTTGCGTGGTTAAAATAACTCTTAGATGATGACAGAGATACAAATATCTACCTAAAGGTAGACCAAACATCGGAATCACAGGTAGGTATCTTGTATGACGTGTATTAAAGATATATCGGTCTACCTGAGATATTAATTTCCGTCCTATGTCCGCTACCGTTCATTGAAGCGGGAACAAAAAATCTACCGATATGTGACTGAGCGACAAATACCGGGTATTATAAGAAAGAGTTTGTCAGTAAATATAATTCATAAATTTTTAATAGAAGCCTTATTATGACTGCCATTGCTTCTGTAAATTTCTGAATACAGCTGATCCGGCTCGAAGGATCAAATGAGAATTGTGAAATTACTAACATAATAATAAAACTAGGGGTCATATTTTCCCAAGGTTTTATGAAAGACTTGAATAAACTGAAGTCAAATGTGTCTGCAAAATAATTAATATCAAGAACTTAATATTAATTGAATCTCCACCAGCTTCCTAACTTGACATTTAAAAACCGTTTAAATTTCACATTTAGCCGTTAGACATTTGAATTTTAAAACAATAAAAAGTCTAGGCAATAAATAAAAGAAGCTCCCTTTACACGTAGTTTTTACTTCCCGTGTGAGTAACAGACCGGAAATACTGGCTACCTGCGCCTGAGCATAACAACTAAGCATTTCTTAATGTCAGGAGTAAAAAAAAAACGGAAGACGACTCGTATTTCTTTGGAACGAGGTGGATGACAGTTGGTAGTCTTTGTGTTTTTTGATGTTTTTTTTGTTGTGGTTTTATACTGTAATATAATACCTGGCCTTTCTATGTTGTTTGCTACTGAGTTTTGTGTGACATTCGATCGAGAAGATTCTTAAAGGGGCTCGGAACTTAGATTTTAATAAGTAGTATCTAAAAACAATTGTTCAAAAGTCAACATTATGCTGCTTTTCCGTTATGCCAAGGACAGATACTGGTGAAGATACAGATGTAAAGTATTGATCACTCATCGGGGGATTCACTACTCACAGCAATGAGAAAAATAAAAAAAACATTAACGAATTACAATTTGATTAACCTCTAATATGTCAAGTCAGGGACATTATGCTTGACGCTAGTGGAAATCAAAGCTTTTGATTCGGTAGTGTAAGGGCTAAACCATCAAAAATCCAACAGTAGAATATGCAGATTTGAAATAAAATCATTCAAATTCAAATAAAGCAAGTTTTCAAACTAAAATAAATAAATTGACATAAAAAGTAGTAGAACAATTCCCATAGTTAGAAAAAAACTATCAGAAAGGTTACATCCCATTGTTGAATGAGGAACATTAATAACACCTTCGAGAGTTGTTCACCTGTAACCAATGGATTTATAATGAAGATCCAATTGACTTTTAATAACTTTAAAGATGGGTTCTTTCCCTTTTTGATTTAAAATGGAAATCTTATTCTTAAATTGATCATTTTTAAAAGGGCATATGTTTATGTTAGCTTGTATGAAAGTTTACTTGAAAGGAGATCTGCGGGTCTAAAAAGGCCAATTCAGTAGAATCATAATATTAACCACACAACAATCTGTCAAATTTCATTTTCATCTTTATTGGTAACGCATAAGGTTGATTGGGAAAATTTTACAGTTACGGGTAGCGTGATGTGCTTCCTGATTCTACTAAAGTGGCTGTTTTAGACCCGCTGGTATTCCACTTATTCCGTTTTGGCTTGGAGCTGATTCCAATATAGTTGAAGAAAGGCGAGGTTGGTGATGATAAAGGTCATTTTTGGAGGAAATCCCAGCGGGCACTAAGATTTTAAGGCTTTAGATTGTATAATGTTGGATAATTTCGAGGTTGCTCTTAATATCTATTTAGAATGTAGGTAATAAAAAATAGTGAGCAAAATAAAATGTCTGCAAAATCCAATTATTCTTATGAATTAGAGCGAGGTTGGTAGAAAGAACAAGAGCAACGAATGTATTTTGTTAATTATGTTTATTTACTGAAGTCTGAGTAATTACGTTGTAAGTTATAAAAGCTTCGTAAAACATATAATGGGTGCTCAAAATTGGAGCTCGGTAAAACTAAAAGGTCTTAAGATTTTAGTGTCGTAATTAAAATTTAACTGCTGTTCGAACAAAATATCTTTGTTCTTATAAAATCAGTAGCTTCTGCCAGCGGCTTCGCTTGCGTGATCCCTAGGGAACATACTCTCGAGATAAAAAGCTTATGTGTTATTTCAGACTATAATCTACCTATGTGCCAAATTTCAAGAAGATCCATTCAGGCGTTCTGACGTGAAAGAATATCAAACATACATCCATCCTCACAAACTTTATAATATTAGAAGCATAGGATAAAAATATAGTATAGTAAAGTAGATGTTTTGAGAAAATAAAATTAACAAATTCAAAGCTTCAATTCATACTATTCTCGCAAATTTACCACAATAACAATTGTGGTAAATTTGCATGTATTTAGGCTAGTCATCATCTTTTTGCTGCATTTGCCTCATCTTAGAGACTCCAAGTCTACTTCGATACCGTTTCGTTCGTCGTCTCCTTTCTTTACATTATTATCATTCTTCACAAAACTCCATGTCTTCTTGGGCTCCCTCTCCTAATTGGAGAGTGTATCATAGAGAAGTTATTCTTAAAGTATCTTTACCCAAGTAAGTCTACATGGGTAAAGATACTTTTATAACATTTCATAACTAACTTCTCAGCGAAAAACAGAATTTAACCATTTCTAAACACTCGTACCAAAATCAATTAATCTAAATGTCAAATGACCTACATGTGATTAAGTTATCCATTGCGTGTTATACCCAAACGATTCGATACGTCTCGCGTAACACCTGTGTCGGACTTTCACCTCAAAAATCAAGTTTGGTACGAAACAAGAAATCTGTTATACAACTCACTTGGGCGTAAAGAAGCTGATTATACATCTCAACATTCTTTTGATGTTAGTGGTTTTGGGAATTGGGTAGGTAAAGCAAAATCAATTAATTAAAAGCACTAATGAGTAGATTATGTCATAAGAAGACGCAATACACAAGTTGAAGCTGATTATGAAATAGCCATTACAGATAAAGATATTTGAAATTTTAATAATGGAACATTCTATAAATTGCATATAGATATTTGAAATTTTAATAATGGAAAATTCTAGAAATTTCATAAAGATGTTTGAAATTTTAATAATGGAACATTCTAGAAATTTCATAAAGATGTTTGAAATTATAATAATGGAACATTCTAGAAATTCCATAAAGATGTTTGAAATTATAATAATGGAACATTCTAGAAATTCCATAAAGAAGCTTTAAATTATAATAATGGAACATTCTAGAAATTCCTCAAAGATGATCTCATCTACCTTTTTCTTGTTTAATGGATGATACCCGATGCTCCGGGCTACTTCGGACTACCCAGCCTTTAACCGACGTATTTGAGTTTTATGTGTCTCTACTTACCTGCAACAGAAAAAAATAAGAATAAGTACAAATCAATATTTACTCAGTTTTTGGAATTTTGATACATAGTAGAACATTCTACAAATCAAATTCACATTATAGTTAATAGCAGTTCATTTGGTTGCTCGTTGTTTTGTGTTCATATAATTGTATCGATTGTTAACGGTTTAAGTAAAAGTTTTGAATGTTTTTTTTTTTTTTTTTTTACTAATAATAGGCACGCGCTTGACCACCATCTCACCTGATGGTAAGCGATGATGTGGTCGAAGATGGAGCACGCCTGCCTAGAAGCAACCTATGTTTAGTATATTATATGATATTCCTTTATTTAAATAACAATCTACGAGTATATACACTTACAATAGAAAACAAAACACCTAACTCCTAACATGGCGTCAAATAATTCGTCCGATTTTTCACAAAAAATTCTCACTTCCAGTCGATAGCGATGCGGACAAAATTTTTGGCGCCATGTTTTAGTATATTTAGTTTAAATTTTTGGAACAAAGCTGAAAGTTTTTTTGTTTTTTTTATATATTTATAAAAACCACCACCAAATTATATTGTATATTCATATAAAATAATTTTAGGTATCAAGTATTTCAAAATTAGTTACATAAAATTGTAATTTTATTCTTTAGTGGTGAGAAATAGATAAATAAAAAAAATACTGAATAGAAATTTTATCATTTTTATTCAAAACTTCAAACAATTAAAAAGTAGACGTCTGTTAGTGCAAAAAGCCATTAAAATAAATTAAATGACGTAAGACCAGAAAGGCCATTACACAAATCACTAAAGGGCCCTCTCACTTAAAAACAAATCTACATTAGAAGATCTAGATACAAAAACTGTCCAACTAATAATAAGTCCGTCAGTTTGTCTGATCACCCGTCACTGTAAATCACGAACTGGCAAGGCCAATCATAATCGTGATTAGTTACTTCAAAATATTTTGAATGCAAAAAACGTAATGCGGCTAGCATATAGCACAGCAATCAAATATTGAAGCAAACATAAATTGCTCGAGTTACTTATTTCAAAATAAATAAATCAGAATCGATAAAAACGGTAATGAAACGTGTTGAGAAAATGATGTGTAAATTGTAATTTGACTGATAGTTTCTTAATTTGGTTGTATTGCAATCTTCAATTTTACTAAGCTGGTAAATAATTCCAAGTAAATGGGAGAAACCATTAGTCGAATACTTCGGTTAGGTAAATAAAAGCGCTCTAAGATCGGGCCAACTTATAAAAAAATAAAACTTAAAATAGACGTAGCAGTGCAGAAACCAAAAAAGAAACTTCATACTCCTTAATTACCTTTTCCATAAATCATTATAAAACCACTTGAGTCATTCATATTTCATCAGAATTGCCGCCTAAATTTTCACAAGTAATTCGCAAGACTGCCAATAAAGAAGAAAGCTGACAACACCATATTCGTTATTAAATAACCATTGAGTGAATGGATCAGATAATCATTCGGTCAGCGAGGTCATTCACTCGCCTTCTGTTACCGTGGAACATCTGTGTTGTTATATTTAAATAATAGTTTAAGTGAGTGAATTTTATCACGTTGATGATGACTTTGACTGGTAAATGACCTATAATAAAGCCATGAAGGTTTAACAGGCTAAACTTTACGTAAAGAGACTATCTACCTACACCTAATATACTGAGGCAATTGTCAAAATGTCCATAACGTAAAAATTGTCATTCTCTACCGAAAAGGAACAGTCGGAGGCATTTTCTAGAAGTCCCTAATATAGAAAACTTAATATTCTAAGAATAGATTAACGTCAATTGTTGAAAACAAAAAGCATACCGAAATGCTGTTTGTACAAATCCAACTCATACGTAGGAAAATTATTGCTAAGACAAATAATTTAAACAGGGAAGTCTAAAGTTTCACAACTGATGCACCTATAGGGTTTCAAATGTTATGTTTGTAGGTCGCTATGCAAATACAAATGTATTCAAACTAGCAACATTGCAGAGAATCATTAAAAGGCAACCTTACATCAACGGTGATGATGAATCAAAATCAAATATTCTTGAAACAGATTTTTTGCAACAAAGTTTTGAAATTGTATGAGATTCGACGAAATGTTTGAGTCACTTTTATCAGCTTGTAGATTCTGATATTGCTTTCTATTGATATTCATCTAAACATGTATTAATTTCCGTTTTAGTTTCAGCAGGAATAAAAAAGTACGCCAAAAGTACATCAGTCGGCGGCGGTGCAGTCTAATGAGTCATAGTAACCATAGAAATATTGTCTGATATTTGGTTGGCAAGATAGTACATATTTAATCGTAACCAAAACCTACTTTTAAGTTCATTGAAACCAATAAGTATATTATGATGTCCAATAGAATTCTGAATCTTCTAAGTAAACAAGGCGTTTGTAGCTTTCGTTTGCATAGTGTTTGCAGCCATTTAATATTCATTACCTACTTAGAGCGTATGCCTTGAGAACCCCTAGAGTCCAACTCATGAACGTGAAAATAGAATATATTCTATAAATAGTTTACAGTTATTGATTAAACTGTCGTCAAATTAGTATCTATTACAAAAATAGCTTTCGATTATCGATAATAATCGAATATAGCCAAAAGCAGACAACTTAATTCTTGCCACAGTAATTATTTCCTTCCTTAACCAAAATGCCAGTTCACTAACCTTGGACACGGTCAACATTGCTAAAATTGTGACCAATTTTCGCCTTAATTCCTTAGCAAAAACCTCTTCCGTAGCTAATAAGGAAATTATGGTGACAAAAACTGTGTTTAGTACACACGCCACGAACAAATGGGACTGTCAAGCACTTTCACTAAAGAATGAATAATAAAAATATTTCGTTCGCCGATGCGTAACGCTTGCTTGGTGGTCGGACTGACCAATAAAAATGTAAATTAGCGGAAGTTTTTGTAGTAACATTGACAAGAATTTCTTCGTCAGTCAGCTGTTTGTTGCTCTGCTTGTGGTTTGTGGCTAGGCTGTCGGTAAGGACGGTTAAAAGCGATATCGTGTCAATGGCTATTTTTATGGTATTTAGTCCCTTGATTGTTTCATGCATGAAATTCATTAACAAAGTCTAGTTTTTCCAGATCACTGGCTCAACCTATATAATCTGTTGCCTTGTATCATTTCTAGGACAAGTTAATATGGTAATGGGTATTCAGCAATTTGTGTAGCAATTGAACTTATTGACTGTTTTGTCAAATTCGTTTGAGAAATATTCATTTTTCAACTCGATAGAATCTACATAGTAAATGTTGTCTTGTGTCACGTCTTTAGTGCCTTATGTTATATTTTTCGATAGAATTTTATTTTGTGATTTTATGGAATTTATCGTAGAATTCTAGATCTAGATAGACGTGATTAGCCGCGTTTAGATTGGTGCTATATGCTAATTTGACAGTGAGTTCTCTCTTGTCTTTTCGTTTCTACTTTCTATCCAAAAGTAAACATGATATTATGTGTATCTGGTGGTTTTTTTCAGACTGCGCAACTCAAACCGTATATTTTTTTCAAAAAGTTAGTTTCTGATTCTAATTTCTGTTTATTTCACATGTAATGCATTATGATTCTTTTCTATATCTCTATGCCAGTCAGTTAACTCAAAGAACATTAAGATCAATCTAGCCTCCTGAATACCAAGCCTGCAGACATAAAGTGTAAATCTCATACAATCCGCCAGTCACGATAGATCGTTAAACGGCATTGAACTTTCAATATGTTGAAAAAATCCGACTCCATATTCATTGCTAATATCTGAACTCTCTTTTTTATTTCAAATTATTATAGCTGTTTTTTGTTGGTCATTTTGAAAATCTTTATCTTTAATATTGCAAATTGATTTCTTGTTAATTGTGAAATGATTACGAGATACATTTTCATTATTGTTGAGGTCAGTCTTTTGCTTGAGCTCAAATTAAAATATTGAATTTACGTTTCTGTTTTCTATGCTATGTTTAAACATCTTTTCAGCCGAGAGACGTCCATGGCATGACGTAGTTTCCCCCAAGGAGTTTTCGTTGTCCACATCCAGTGAATTCATTGGAATTCACTGGATGTGGAAAACGCAACTGTGACCTTCACTAGGTCGTCGATCTATCGTCCATGGCCTACCCACGCGTTTATCTATAGTAAACTATTCCTCATACATATTATTTTTCATCCCAATTCTATCTTGATTTACTTTCATTAATTTATCTACATTTGACATACTAAAGGCCTGACCTTGGCTGAATATATTACTAAGTGAGTGGTCATTGTTACTAATGGCTGAGTAAAGAAATTGATGACTTGGCATTTCTCTTGCATGTTTTGAAGATGTGGTGCCGTATCGTTTTTATTCCGGTAACTGTATTATGACCGGGTTTTGAGTTCAAGTTTCGGAAACGTGATTCGTTTGGTGCGTATTTATATTCAGTGAGCTTCCTATGATTAGTTTTCTTTAATATTGAGTAGAGAACATACATTTTCTGGACTTAACCAAGTCCAGTCAATTTATGTTCTCTATGTTCTCTTTACTTATGTAATGCATTTTTCTGAAATACCTTAAAGAATTAACCTAGTTGTAGAACAACAAAAAAGTTATGTTTTTGAGCATGCTGCAAATTATTGCAATTATTTTGTTTTTCACAAAGATTTAACTATGAAGCGCATAAATATTCAAGATGCATTTTAACTTGGCATTCCAATCTCGAATTCTTTTATACTTAATCCATATTACAAACAGAAAATAACAAATGACTATCGTTATCGTTATTCATAATAAAACCCAGTAGCTTTTCCATTCGTCTATTCCCTTTCATTTCTAACCCAGCCTATAATAATGTAACTCTCATCCACCGATCCCATACAAACAATGGGTTTAGCGCCATTGTTATAGCCCATGGCGACTGGCCATGAGACGGCTCCCGGTCGTTCAACCTACAGGACTTTAGTCCTGCTACCGAATCGGTACCGGTTTCCACATCAATAAGTAATTACGGGAAGAAAAGAACTGGATTTTGGACGTATGATGCGTGAGTGTAATTAATGTTTTTTGTGGGTAACCAGGATTACTTATTGAGTTGGAATTTGATGTTTTTTTTTTAGAAAATCACCTAACAAGAGATTGCTCCCTGTTACTATGGGAAAAGCGAAATTGAAATTTATAAACTAGCTTTTGACCCCGGCTTCGCTCGCGTTAGTATAAATTTTCTTTGAAAAATGGTAGCACATAACTATTACCATCTATTTACCAAAATTCATCAAAATCGGTTCAAACTTACTTTAGCATTTACAATGTTAGTTAGTATTGATTTTCTTAAGGTTATAATATAGCCCAAATAAATTGATTTTATTTCATCTTCACGTCCGTTTTATCTCAAAGCATTCAAGCATTTACCGTGTCCACTTCATGTCAAATAAATTATCACACACATTTCTAAAATATTCTCAAACCTATTAGATAAGTTTCAATAAAACTAGGTTAAATAATCGCTCAAACAAATGGCTTCGTTTCAAAATAAATTATTACGCGCAACCATAATGCGTAAACGGCAGTTGTCGGAATTACATAACAGAATAATTGCAATTTTCTAACACTGAAATGTTAATAATTTCGTGAGATAAACTAGACTTTTGATGAATCGTTGTTAGTGGATTGTTTTGCTTGTTAAGTTAATTAATATGCTGTTTCAATCATAATTTAGTATGAGATATTTTGTGTGACCAACGTTACGTCGTAGGTATGTTTATCCATGTCATATTGCTGCCGTATGGTGTCGGCCGGTGTCGTATGGTGCCGTAAAAGAATAATACCATCCCATCTCTTCCCGTGGTTGTCGTGAGAGGCGACTAAGGGACTCAACTGAGAATGGGCAGCAGCGTTCTCTGTAAAACGCAACACTATACACTGTGATCGCCAACACGCTTACCAAGTGCGATTTATAAACGCTTATGGCAAACCCCCCCTTTTGGGGGAGGCTTTTGTCCAGCAGGGACGTCTTATGATGATGATGATGTCATATTCATATCGCCAAGCCACCTGCGTGTGGTGACATAAAAACCCGAAAGGCATACACCATATCACCATAATACGAGAAACACTTATTGCCTAATACACCTTACACAATGCAAATTCCAGAATTGTATGTCAAGTTCATCCACATAGTATACTACTGACAAATAACTCCCACGCTAAAAGAAATTCAGATTAAATGGCGAGAAAGGACATAAAAACATTCTTAGAAGCAATAAACCTAGAAACGGACCTAACAATTCATACGTTTCTAGCTCCAATAACAGGTGTGGCAGTTTCTCATCCTATCGTTACCAAACAAGCCACTAACTTTGGAAAACACGACAATGGCAAAGGGCGCGGCTAAAATCGAAAAATTTGAACAATCGCACACCCACTCAACTGTAAAACCAGTGAAATTCCGTACAAACCATGCCATTGTTATTTTAAACGTTTTCCGCATTTCATAACGGGTCCGATTAGAATAAAATGCATGCAAATTAAATATTAAAAGTAAAACTAAAAAGGCCAGAGATCATTAGCTATGGTCAAGACGTTATTGCAAACATGAATAGAATCGGTTCACCGGATCAAATGCGAGGAATTTTTGCAACTGCTACATTGTATTACAATTTCAATTGAATTAGGCATAGTGAGAGTAGTGTGAAACTTGAATGTTATAGAATTGATAATTCTTATTTTTAAGTCACTTTAAATAACAAGCTCTGTGTAATTATATTTAGGATAAATAAGCTAGAAGCCAATGACAAAAGAAACCAAGATGATACTTCGATAGTAATATTTAAAATCTAGGCTGGTGAAAATCAATAATATAGAATGTAGTCTGGAAAACCAGACAGTATCTCAACCTGACCATAATGTATTATTCAGCAAGATCCAGTCTAGAAATCCTCGCAAGTCCTACAAAAGACAGTGAATGAATAGTTCCACGAAGGCAGGTGATGGCTATTATACCTCAAGGCGACGTACGCAATCAAGAACAATTTATTAAAGGTATCGGACAATCTAACTCCTGAGCTCCTGACTCCGTATAAGGCTTCGTTAGGAATCCGAAAATAAAAGCAACGCAAGCTAAAAGATTCGCCTCACCGCTCTTCGAGGCGGTCGTTCCAGGAACCGAGAATGAAACTGGAAGACTGGACAGGGCAGGTGATTTCGGAGAAAAAGATTATTGTTGGCATAACATTAATAATAACCAAAGATATTTTGGCACAGGTAGAGCAAATGAAATGTGGTTGAATATACTTATTAATCAGATCAGAAATCTAAATGTCAGCAATAATTTATTTAATGCGTTATGAGCTTGCGTTATAATCATTGTAATCTGTCGAACTAAATTCAAAACAAAACCTTCAACTATACTATGCATTTTATTTGCGTACTGCATCTTAACCATTTTATAGATCATTTTCTTCATTTTGATTTACTATATCAATGTCAACCCACAAATCATTTTTCAATTCCCTAACAGTCTTGACTCTTGCAATCACGTTTAATTCTGTCTCGCTTGACTGATTTAAATACTAGTTATGATGCGATAAGTCTTCCAAGTTCCTCTTCCGCATGTATAAAAGGTACCCTTTGCATACTAAGTGATTACCGGCCAATGAGCTCAGTGTTACAATGTGAGGATGAAAGAAAGGCATAAAAACGAACGTATAAAGCATTGGATGGAAATGTAATTTCCTAAGTCGTAGACTGTTGAGAAAGATTTCTCTCTTTTAAGCTTCTACACAATGGTCTCATAACCTTCCTGCCTCCACTACGCAAGATACATCCGCTGTAATGTCTTTTTTCTTATAAATTGTCAGTTGGAGATCGTTAAACATTGGGCTTTTGGCAGGTACTTGTTTCATGGACCTTCACGAACCTGTCAAGGTTATGCATTCAACCCATTAGTTAGGGATCCAATTATCACATTGGCATCTTCGGGCGATGCATATTTATGCATCGTTGGCGTCAGACTCAAAGTTATTGCTTTTCGGAACCAGTTTGTGGTCGCCCTCACGTTTTGCACTAAAAGGCTCACGAGAGGACAATATCAAGGACAAAGGTTTGCTGAAACCGAGGATTTGTTTGAGTTTTCTGGATTATTTCGTGAGAAAGCAAGTTTTAATGGAATGTTCTTTTATTTCAATTCGATACTTAAATTTTGCACTTGTGTTTTATAAAATTTAGTCTTGCAGCATTCTTTGTTAACAGTCGAAACAATATATTTCAACACGCCTTATTTCAAGAAAAACATGAATCGCATACGATATGCGATGATCGAATCCTGACCTTTAGATTCTGGTTGTAACAGTTTATTTTACAACATTGACCTCTTGCCACCGTACCAACTCCATGATTTCCAATGCAAATCACGCAAATTCTACGTGGCAATACTCATCTACTGGTTTGTTTAGATTACTGTTATACAGAAATCTTCTCCATATCTTCATTAGCGCCTCTACGAAAATTGAAAGTCTGACACTAGGATGTGTGGGGTCGTCAGACCCTACTGCCCACACGATAAGAAGACCTGTTTTTTACTATTGATAGGCACGCGTTTGACCACTATCTCACCTGATGGTAAGCGATGATGTGGTCGAACATAGAGCACGCTTGCCTAGAAGTAACCTATTCACTCTTGACTTAAATACTCCCAGGTTAACGATGATCAAAAATGTGTATTTTAATGTGTGTTGATGATGGTTTCGCCTGGAAAAACTGCATCCAAGCAGCAATTGACTGAAGCTTTGAATTTGTTGATTCATTCGTAAAAATATTAAAAATCTCTTCAACCATCACAACGTCTGTTATTTGTTTAACTGTTTTATCTTCCTCAACATAAGTTCCATTTTCAACTTTGCAGTGTAATTTGAAAACTACAAAGGATATTGCTGAGACTGAAATCATTACTTTTAATGTTTTCGTAATTATTAAGTATCCGTTCTATTGAAATAATTAAAATGTAAATTAAAAAAAAAAAAAAAAAACTATGAATTATGGTAAAGGTTTCATACGTCTTGATTCGTAGGCCACTTTTTACAATATCCTTTCTGTATTATATATAATACAAAGTACTTTGGTTATTAGCATGTCTGTCACCGCGGCTAAACGTGTTGATGAACTCAGCTTTTGTTTGTGCGCGCACGCAGGCTGTATCCGCAAACGTTTTATTTATTTTAAACTCTGAATGTTAATCAGATTCTCATGTGGTTTGCTTTTGTCAATTACAGTAATGCAATCGTAATGAGTTCTGATTATGAGGCTTGGTAATTATGTTTTGTAAATTTCATTGACCTTTGGAATTACCAAGAGAAGTTTTGAAACTGGATTCCGCTGAATACCACTGATGACTAAACGGAATCACATTTCAACATAAGGTAAACAAGAAATTACTTTCTTGAGTGGGTGGGTAGTAATGGTTTTAATCTTGACTTAGGTAGTTACTCGTTTTAATTATCGATACATGTGCAATAACGGCCACTGATCCACGTATATTCATTGACTATCTAAAAAACCGAACTAAAGACATAAAACTGTCCTGTTAGACTTCTATTGTGATTACGTTCTCTAGTATTGAAAAAAGGTTCATAATTTATTGTTCAGGTATCTATGAAGGGTATGTACTTTATTGGAAGTATAACTAGCGCCTACCATAAGTCATCTCCTCTTCTTGACTTAATCCAGTGACAGTTTACTGAACTTGTTATTTTTTGACATAAAACGAGGGTTTCTCTTTTATAGTCATGAAAACTGAGTCGAGTGGAATGGAGGTAGTTTTCTGGAAACTTCTTCTTGGTAATTTTGATAAGATTTGTAATAGGTAATTCATCATCTGCCTAGCTTCATCCCAACTATATTGGGGTCGGCTTCCAGTCAAGCCGGATTTAGCTGAATACCAGTATTTTACGAGGAGCGGCTGCCTACCAGACCACCACAACCCATTAACTGGGTAACACGACGGTACTTCAAGGTAAGACTGGAGTCAGATTTGCTGGCTTCTTCTATGCGTAACGACTGCCAAAGATCTACAAATGACAGCCAACGGCTTAACGTGCTTTCTGAGGTACGGAGGAAACTCGGTATGTTAAGATGGTCACCCATACACAGACCAACCTTGGCAAGCGTTGCTTAACCTTGAAGATCGACCCGTGTGGCTGTTATTATCTAGCCACGAGAAAATCTCTATATCTCTTCTCTGTACTTTGCTGTACATACACACATATGTAGGTGTTAATATTATGTAATTTTATATCAATTTCTAACACTTCAAGCCTAAATTAATGCGTACAACTAAGGAGTGGAATTCCCTGCCGGAGTCTGTGTTTCCTGATAGCTACAAATCAAGAGTGAATAGGTTATTTCTAGGCAAGCGTGCTCCATCTTCGACCACATTATCGCTTACCATCAGGTGAGATAGTGGTCAAACGCGTGCCTATCAATAGTAAAAAAAAACGATAAATAAAAAAATAATAAAATAAAATTTGTGTCAGGTAATTGTGAAATTTAGATCTAGCATTTAATTTACAACTAGAGGAGCACTGCAGTTAATAACATCCCAGATGATTTTCTCAACACAAAATGGTATGTTGCAGATATCATTTTAAATCTAGATGAGATCTGATCTCGCATTAGCCTAGATTTTATCACTGCAAGTAATGACAAGTGTTTTCATGTAATCTGTTTCTTGTGGTATAAAATATTAGTCAGCAAAAAGTTGTCATTTTCCCTCATGATTTGAAGTTATTTTATTTCTGGTTGTAGTTGCTTAAATATAATTCTTGGAATGTCAAGTTCTTTAAATGAGGTTGAGTTACTCTTTAAGTTGCATTTTGAGCCTTATGAAGGTATGACGCATCAGAAATGTGCAACGCAAACCTTTGAAACGTGTCAAAATATTCTTTGTCATTGTTCAACTAGCCTTTTTGGGTTCGGTCCAAACGGTTGCGGCTATATTATCAGTATACTTTATCTGCTCTCTAAGATGGGTCTAAGATACCCACCTGATCAAAATATAATTTTCTTCATGTTCTCTTCTTCTTAAAGCAACTGCTTTTTTCATTTTGATCAGGTATCTAAGAAGTTGATATGAACTACATGGAAGTTGTGTAGCAAAAGACTGCATCTCTCTGAATACTTAAACGTTAGAAACCTTCTCATCATTGACAACGGGTACTTCATCTTCCTATCGTGTGGTCAGTAAGATCTAACGTCCCACACACCCTAGTGTCAGAGTTTCTAAACCGCCTCAAGGGCCTCTGGCGGCCTTCCGAAGCACGGAATCATCTTTTTTATCAGACAATCGTGTTATTCAAGCCTGCAATGTCCTAGCCAAATTGCAAAACAACTTTACAAAGTGTGTTTTCCAGTGGGAATGAAAACCTTGACCACAAGACAAACACCTAAACCACTCGACCACGGAGGCTGTTCACAGGTACTAATAAAGAACAAGAAAGAAACCCTAAATCCAAAATACGACTGCATATAAGTCATTACGACCAAATCTTTACTGGGTTGCCTCTGATATAACTCATTAGAGGTAAGGCGGGCACGTGACCAACTCACTATAGCCTGTAAGACGCTCTGTGGAACCATTGACGTGCCTGATCTGCTTGCTGTGCTGGCTCGCTTCTTTGTGTGACTACAGAAGGGGTAAAAAGCACAGATTTTTCGTTGTTCCTCCGTGTCACACTGTTGCACGTGCTACGCCTCCAATTCCTCGAACTTTGGCTGCACTAAGTGATCTCTTGGATTCTAATCCAACAAATTATCTATTTGCGGATGAATGGGTGAAGATTTTACTGGCATGCCAGAAGTACTGTGAGAGGGATTCATGAAAGAGTATCCAATTTAATTTAATTTGTCTGTGTTTTATTTTTTTCCTTTTTTATTTTAGTAAATGTTTAGTACTTTAGTTACTGTAAAAATAAATAAATTACATATTTTTGGAATAATTATAAAACACATAAAAGGACATTGTGTGAGGTGAAACTGAATTGTGTATAGTAGTTCTTCAGTTTCTCCTTACACGTTGAAAGCACTACGACCGATGTATGAACTTGCAGTACCGTATAGGAATACACTTTTTCAAATTGCTGTCGTCAAGTATACATAGTTTACTTTCGATGCATGCGAGTTGATTTGACGGGACAGTATGCAGACTAGGTTTCGTGCGTGACTCTGTCAATAGGCAAATTATGTGTTTTATATTAAGTGCGTGTTGAAGTGTATTCGTTTGTGGAAATTGTGTGATCGAAAATCGATTATTTGACACGGAATAATTTAAGTAGGTATAGTAAATTGGTTGTGTGCATTTTACTGTAATGCACAACATTGACATGAGAGTTTCTATCTGATAAAAATGTCACCCACTTTATTGTCTTGCGATCTACTAGAAATCTCAAAAGATTTTTGTAATCATCACTTAAAAGGAGGCTCAGCAGTGGAAACATCATTTCCACTGCTGAGCCTCCTTTTAAGTGTGCCATAAACCAGCACGTTAGCCCAGTATGAGTTGTTTTCGTGAATTTCCTGAATTAAAATGAAAAAGCATATGCGTTATGCTGAAATAAAAATAAATTAATATTTACATTTTCCTTGTAAGAATCGAGTCGTAGTTATCCGTAGTTTTCACTATTTTTTTATCGTCATTTCTAACATTAATGTAAGCATTAATATACCATCCGCTAAAGATGTCATTTTCGCCTCCAGCATCAGTAGTCATCGTAACTGCGAACATAGTGATGGGTAACTGCCGTAACTGCGCAAGAGTATCTAGTGCTGACCATAGAGTTCGGAATGGCCCAGCTACACAGTCTGAGCACAATGGGGTATTTTACTAAAAAAATCTTATTAGACCGTCTGAAAGATTTTCAAAAAATATTCGACACGTATTTTTTTCTTTTTTCATGAAAACAAGTAATAAAGAGGATACAGCGAGTTGAGGACACGCGTGACGTCATCTGGCTTGGTAAAAATGTAACAAATTAACCAAGCCGAATGACGTCACGCATGTCTTCAACTCGCTGTATCTCCTTTATTTTTTGTTTACGTGAAAACAGAGAAAATACGTGTCGAATATTTTTTGAAAATCTATCAGACGGACTAATTAGATTTTTTTAGTAAAATACCCTATTGTCGGCTGTCATAGTCAAACTGAGAATAGAGAAAATACACGAAAAAAAGAATGTAAATAGTTTATCTAAAAATATACAAAACTATAATAGTAACAGTGAATACAGAATATAAAATTAAAAACCGTTTTATCAATTTTTAACGAATATATCTCTCCCTTTTTTATTGTTGGTAGGCATACGTTTGACCATTATCTCACCTAATCGCACGTAAAATCAAGTCGCACAATAAGGGCTAAATTAGTTTAAACTTAGTTCGAGATGAGGTTATTTTGAATTTCAATAGGTTACAATTTTTTTTTTACTATTGATAGGCACGCGTTTGACCACTATCTCACCTATTGGTAAGCGATGATGTGGTCGAAGATGGAGCACGCTTGCCTGAAAGTAACCTATTCACTGTTGACTTAAAGACTCTCAGGTTGTAGCTATCAGGAAGCACACATTTAGCTGTGCGCAGAACAAATGTTGGCTCCCTTTCGCAGCAATTTCGCTGTGGACAATTTAGACGTCAGAGGCTACATTGAACTTCTCTTTCTAACTACTAATTGTAAAGATCTGTAACTTCGGCGCTGATGAAGATATTTTCAAAAAAAATCAACATTGTTAACTAGACTTTAAGTATTTTATTTAGCAAATAAAATTATGTCGTGTAAAGGTTTGTAAGTATCTCTAAGCAAATAGTGACATCAATGACGATGGCGATTGTCAAAAAGTCAAAATTTATGCGATTATTTATTTATTTATTTAAGGGACAAGAAAACAGTTTAATGATAAGGTTTATATAAAACTATGAGTAAAATAATGAATTGGTAAACATGTAACCCACACCATTTTCCACGGATTAATTGAGAATCAAAAGATATAAATAATAAATATTAATAATATTGAGATAAATAAAAAAGAAATAAATTAAAAATCGCTATTGCAATGTCACGTGACACACACCCTAACATTTTGGTATTTTGATAACCACTGTCGCTGATAAAAGAACACGCTGTCTAAAGCTTTCGTACTCTGTGGTACAGACGCATAGTATCGACACATTACAACCTAATCGTACACATAGTCGACACCTGAGCATTTTCTTGGAGAAACTCACACGGAAATGATTGGAGATTCGCAATAAAAGAAATATGTGTATTTGATTGCTATATTGGCTCATTGGATTGGTGGAAGTAGGTTTGGTATCGAGTTTCTTGGTGCTTCTTTGCGTAAGAGTGCAGTGTATTGAGATCAATCACAAGTCAATACTACCCGTATGAATAACTGTCACATAAACGTAATATGTAGGAGTCATTTTGAACATATCGTGCTGAATCCGGTCTGACTAGAAGCCAACCCCATTATATAACTCTATAGTTGGGAATGAGCTAGGCTGCTGATGACGATTTTGAATAGCTCGTGAGTCGTGCTAATATCAGCACATATATTATTATGGTAAGTGTTCAGTCAAGAATATTTTGGCATTTCTCTACTGCTGATATAATGCCCCAGGTTTCAAAATTACCTGGTAAAAGCCGCGGGAATGGAATCCGCTGAAAGCGAGACGCATAAGATTGAGGGATTTTTCGACACTTGGGGAAGCTTATGTGTAGCAGTGGCTTTGGTGGCAGACGGCTGAAATGATGACGATAGAATGGCACTACGTCTACAGAGCTCGTGGCAAAATAATAACAGCCGCACGGGTCGATCTTGAAGGTTAAGCAACGCTTGCCAAGGTTGGTCTGTGGATGAGTGACCATCTTAACATACCGAGTTTCCTCCGTGCCTCGGAAAGCACGTTAAGTCGTTGGTCTCGGCTGTCATTTGTAGATCTTTGGCAGTCGTTACGGATTAACAGAAGCCAGTAAATCTGACTCCAGTCTTGTCAAGGTTTACCGTGTTACCCAGTTAATGGGTTGTGGAGGTCTGGTAGGCAGCCGCTCCACGTAAAACACTGTTATACAGCTGAATCCGGCTTGACTGGAAGCCAACCCCAATGTAGTTGGGAAAAGGCTAGGCAGATGATGATGATGAGAATGGCACTACGCCTAGTCTACGTTTACAAAAGATGCTCAAAACAGAGAAGTGATTCAGCATCTAAAGAATTAATAACTAGATGTGAAATATTACAAGAGATAAACAAAGACGTTTTGTTTACCATTACTTCAATAGACAGAGACATATTAATTAATATCCTAATGACTAGTAATACATCTAACAACACACAAACATGCAAGAACGCAAAAAACAACATGTTCGGTTCGGTGTGAAAAATCGCGAATATGAGAGAAATAAACAGACTTATGTTTTAAACATGAACGAAATTAAATTACAGACGTGTTGAAATATCATCGGTAATATATGGACATTTTGTATCGAGTGGAAAAAATAAGGTATTGCGTCATTGGCTAGTTTCTTCGTTAATTACGAGTAAAGGTGAGGACGAGTCAATTTGAGTTTGTTAATGATGATATTAATTGAATAGTAAAATTAAAAGGATGTTGATTGGCTTCTCTAGAACTCTCTACAGCTATCAGTTAGATTTAATTAAATATCATCGAAGCGATCATTTTTCATATTATTATGCTGTGGATTTTAAATATTGACTTAAGAAACGATGGAAGTACGGTGTTAACGATAAGTAAGAAAAGTAAAGTAATTGTCGTCATCAGTATGAGGAGCTTGTGGCTAAATAATAACAGCCGCACGGGTCGATCGTGAAGGTTAAGTAACGCTTGTCAAGGTTGGTCTGTGGATGGGTGACCATCTTAACATAGTGAGTTTCCTCCGTGCCTCGAAAAGCACGTTAAGCCGTTGGTCCCCGCTGTAATTTGTAGATCTTTGGCAGTCGTTACGGATTGTCAGAAGCCAGTAAATCTGACTCCAGTCTTGCCAAGAAGTAGGTAGTACCGTGTTACCCAGTTAATGGGTTGTGGAGGTCTGGTAGGCAGCCGCTCCACGTAAAACACTGGTATTCAGCTGAATCCGGTTTGACTGGAAGCCGACCCCAATATAGTTGGGAAAAGGCTAGGCAGATGATGATGATGAGTATGACGATAATTAACAGAAACGTTTAAAAAAGAATATATGTGGTGCTAACTCCAAATTAGTTAGGCTACTGATAAAAAAATTGAGAATCTGTTCGAAATTCATTCCAAATTGAGTGATCAGAAATAAAATATGTCAAAATACTAAACTTATAAAGATCCTCAAGTGAAAAGAAAGTATGTACAGATTAGTTACTTTTTACATATACTATAAATAAATAAATAAAAATCTTTATTCATACGAAAACCTTTAACATTGCTTAAGACTAGGATACATATGTTTGTAAACTAAAGGTCATACGGAAAAAATAAACTCTGGCTCCTAAACTAGGTGATCCTGTGACTTAGGAGTCAGTGTTCTGCTGTCGCTGTGATACCAAAAACCTTTATACTGTGTTCAAAAATTACCGAAAATAGTCATTGACAATGCAGGAAACAAAGTATGGATAATAAAATTAACAAGAAGGAAATTTGGGGGTTATTGGATACGACTTTTGAGGTGTTTGTGTTAGTGTCTGGGAGTGAGGATATGTGTGTTAGAATGAGGGTATGTTTGTGATGGTGTGTGTGAAGAAGTGTCTGTAGTAGTGTTTGGCGTTTGTGTGAGGGTGTATTGAAGTATTTGAGATTGTGTAGTATATGTGCTGCTAATATGTTCCACATACAGAGAGAAATTGCAACCATTTGAACAGGTTTGTATTTTATACACCTACTGCTGGACGTGTAGGAGTTCTTCTGTTCGAGCGTAGTCTTGATCCTGTAGCCAACCTTGTACCTTAGTCTTAACTTGGTGGAGATTCAGCCCAGCTATCTGAATGGCTTTGCATATGTTTTTGTAAATTAACGTACTTAAAACGTAAAACTGGCGCCTAGCGAATGCGGTTTTGTGACGTACTGTCGGGCATACATTTTTTGCTTTGCGCTTAGTAGGATCTAATAGGGGAATTTGTTTATGCTTTCTGAGAGTGGCTCGAAGGACAAAGAGCTGTCTCACAGTAAGTACTTTGCAGTCCGCACTCGTACCTAATGTACCTAATGTGATACTCGCCATTTTATTCAGATTAAACATTCTATAAATTTTATGTTAATTATATTAATCCATTATGAGTCTCTTTTATAAACGGATATTAAATAATAAAGTGGTACAAGTGGCATTAAGAATTAAATTTAAATAGTCATGATATTAATATTCTTAACAGTTTGAAGCTAAATACATAATAAATCGGATTGCCGTGTGATCAGACTGCGAATGTAAAGGAACAGAGAGGGCAACTGTGTTTGATTAAAAACTTTTGCACTGTAATATCTCCTGCATACTTGGGTATTATCCGAAACGTAACGCAACGGATCAACTCATCATCTTCATCATATCAGGCGAAAGAAGTCTACTTCTGGGCATAGACCTCCCCTAAGCGTCGCCACAACAACCGGTTCTGCAAGTCTCGCATCCATCTACGGCTACTGGATCAACTCAGGATGAATAAAAAGGCGACAGGTCACTAGAACAACTTGTGACCCTCGGATGCCTCTCATGTTGAAAGGGAAAATCTATAAGTCCGTGATAAGACCTGTCGTAATCTATGGATCAAAATGTTGGGCTGTAAAAAAGACATGTAGCGGAGATGAGAATGTTGAGATTTTATTGAAACACTAGCGGACGTTCCCGTTCCCGTGAGAATACGGGGATAAAATATAGCATATGATCATCATATCAGCTGAAATACGTCCACTGCTGGACTCAGGCCTCCCCCAAGCAAGGTTTGCCATAATCGCTACGCTTGACAGGCAGGTTGTCGATCGCAGTGTATGGTGTTGAGTTTTTTTTTTACTATTGATAGGCACGCTCTTGACCACCATTTCACCTGATGGTAAGCGATGATGTGGTCGAAGATGGAGCACGCTTGTCTAGAAGTAACCTATTCACTATTTAAAGAGAATTCTGCTGCCCATTCTCTGGCAAATCCCTTAGTCGCCTCTTATGACATCCACGGGAAGTGATGGGATGGTATTATTCTTTTTCGGCACCCTACGGCACCGACCGAAACCATACGGCAACGAAAATTCACTGATTTAAGTCAGTGAATTTTCGTAGTCTAGCTTTATTTAAACATAAACAACTTCTCTATAGTATAGTTAAGATTAGGTTCATTTAACGTTTTAAATATTTGTGTTTACATAATTTATTCCATTCTAAAAGAGTTCGTGCATGCAAAGGTGTTCGTTGTCTGTCATTCAGTAAACGACTTCATTGTCTAATCGATCGTGTGTGAAATAACATGTGCTAATTAGGACCAATCAACTTTGAGTATGCTGTTATTCGATCAAAGAACTGTACTTTATTTTGCGTGTGATTATTATTAAGAACTAAATTTTTAGCGTGGATTCACTCCCGTATGCTATTTCACAAAACAGCATGTATTTTTCGGGATTAAGGTGGAAACGCCAGAGTAGCCCGCGAAATTCAAATATTTTTATGTTTTTTGCAATTTGCCAGTCAGTGTGAAGCTAGGACTGAATGGTTATTTCATGAAAAAGTCATTCAATAGGGCTTAATGAACTTAGAGGGTTATATTGATGATTAAAATGGTTACAATTCTTTAGCTAAATACGCGTTACGGCCGCGAATCGTACTTTGTTCAACATACAGCTTTACACTGACCGGAAAATTGCAAAAATCATAAAATATTTGAATTTCGCGGGCTTCCTTGGCGCTTCCACCTTAAAGGTAGCTCCCGTTGTCTACCTAAGTAGTACTCAGGGCGCGTGCTTTTTTACGGGAAATAAAGTATCCTATATTCGCTTCACCAGTGAGGCTAGATTTTTGTGATTGGTCATACGCAAAATACCTTAGTCTAAATTGTTAGTTGCGATTTTTTTGAATTTCACTAAAATCAGTTCGATAATTTCTTTGATTGACTTTCAGATTGTTTGTGAAAACTGTGAGGAGTAATTGCTCAAAAAATCATGCAGACACTTAAAGAATAAAAATAATTTCGAACGTGGAATTACTCATCTTCTAAGAAACACAAAAGAGAAAGAATATCTTCTATGTAACATAAAAAGAATACAAAAACATTACCATTACTAACGTACGAGCACAATTAGAACATTTCTCTAATTCAGCGAAGTGAGCAATTTAATCACTTAGAAAATAAATTAACACTAGCTTACATAAAGATTGATAAAGTACAACTGACAGAATTTGGCTATTTGAATACATGGACATTCATGAAAGAGATCTTCAATCATTGCAAGAAGTAGGTTACTAAGAGACCTGCGGACTTCGTTCGAAAGAGGCACCGTACCCTGGAACGCAAAGGGAACTAGGAGAACTAGGAGAAACACGGATGGGTTTTAGTTAGTTAGAGTCTGATACTCCCTCCTGCTGTACCCAGAGCGGGAGGAGTCATTTGATGATTTCCCAACCTAAAAAAAAAAAGGTTACTGAGAGACGAGATTTTTTTTAATAATTGGCAATCATCAGATGACTCCTCCCGCTCTGGGTGAAGCAGAAGAGAGTGTCAGTCTCTTACTGACTAAAACCCATCCGTGTTCCTCCTAATGCCCTTTGCGTTCCAGGGCCGCGGTTACTCTTTCGGACAAAGACAAAGAGAAGAGATAGAGTTGGTTCTTTAGAAAAAAATAGAGTTCAAAATAGGTACTTTAAATGTAAACTGCATAGTTTTTACACAGAGGTTTTCAGTAGGTAATCTTTCAAAATAATAACCCAGAAGTCGTGATATTAACCGAGTTATCCAAATCCATTTGAAACAGCTAAATGAAACTTGACTTACGGGTAGACCTAGAATACGACATAAGAAACGTTTCCTCCCTGGTATGTTATCATTGGAACTTACATGCAAAAATCAAGAATACGTATAAGTTTACCATAGATAGGGATTCAACTAAAAATCGTTTATTTTATTCCTGATAACTTACACTAGGTACCAAACACTGACCTCTCTCAACAAATCGACCTGTATTATGTATAAGAAAGAAAGTGTTTGTACACCGTTCAATGGGACAGGTGACAATAGACCTTTGCTCAAAGACATTACGTCATGACGACAGAAAGAAACTAACCATTCCGTCTTGTTGGACAACCGGACAATACTAAAGGGAAATGGACGCTTTTGGCATTTTATTTTTATGTTATAGTGATTGCAACGCCTATTGACATTGACGTTTCAATTTTACTATGAATTTAGTCAAAACCTTATTTATTTAAAAGTATAAAAGAAATAGGTAGCAAAGATTCGATGCATGGCCATTTTTATGTCTGAAATGTTTATAGGATTGGCAGAAATAATAGTAATAATTTTACTAAAGGGCAATTGAAAAGACGTATACTTCAACAATTCAGCATTATCTTGATTTGGAAAAAGTTTGAAGTAAAATCCATTGATAAAAAGTTTTTATAAATGTGTACATGAAGACACTATTTCAAAAATACAAAGAAAAAAATTAAAAGTATTACGTACATGTAAATGTATCTTGTTCTTTTAAATATCACCTGTATGTACAAAACGTCATTTGGAACTCATACATAAATACATGGACACGAGATTGTCAGTCATTTTTATTTAGTAAGGTCTCAAGATGATTCTAGTTCATTCCAGATGTTTTGAATGTAACTTGTTATTTCTTTGAACTACTAATTTACATACATAATGAATACTTGAATTAAAATGTAATTTTAAATGTCATTTATTACAGGTCTCGATACCAAGGTTTTTTTAAAGTAAGTTGTAGACCAAGAGCTTACGAAAAATGTCACAAAGTGATAAGAGGTATAATTTTGTGTTTATTTTCGTTCGAAACTGGGCATAAGTAAGGTTAGTTTCCTTCACTCGACTCAACAAATTTGACAGAACCTAAATATTAGTAAAGTAATAGAAGATAGTTCTAGGCAAGCGTGCTACATCTTCGACCACATCATCGCTTACCAATAGGTGAGATAGTGGTCAAACGCGTGCATATCAATAATAAAAAAAAGATTGTAACCTATTGAAATTAAAAAATGACCTCATCTTGAGCCAAGTTTAAACTAATTTAGCTCTTATTGTGCGACTTGCTTAATGAGTTGCTAAACGAAGATGTCTCAATATCAACTTTTGTTTTGTCAATTAGCGCTAAAAGTGGATGGAATAATAAATATTATTTCGAGTGGCATGCCGCCAGCTTTTTGGACACACTTTACAGCAATGCGGAGGAAATTTTTGACGAAATATTTTAAGGAAAAAAGGACCAAAGACGAAAAAAGAAAGTTGGTGCGAAAATAGAACTGGATGGATATTATACATCATCTGCCTAGCCTTTTCCCAACTATATTGGGGTCGGCTTCCAGTCAAACTGGATTCAGCTGAATATCAGCATTTTACGAGGAGCGGCTGCCTACCAGACCACCACAACCCATTAACTGGGAGAACATGGTACTTCTTGGTAAGACTGAAGTCAGATTTACTGGCCTCTGACAATCCGTAACGACTATCAAAGATCTACAAATGACAGTTTACATATAAAACTAATTAATAATAATAATAATTATTCCGAGTTACATGTGTTAGAATGTCAGCAGAACATTAAAGCGGATTGTGTAAATTCGACCTTGTTTTGAAAGCGATACGGTATGTTGATCAGATCGAAGTGATAGGTGAGCGCACGCGCAGGGTCGTTTGCGCTTGAATTTGTCACTTTGTATGGGGCTAACGAATTTATAAAGTAGTAGTTATATAATTATGGGTATTTATATATAAGTAATGTTTTCGGAATAAAATAAGATTTTCTGTAGGTTCTAAAGAATTTTTGGGTTTATCCCAAAATACTGGCAGTTTATCGAATTTTTTTTTTTTTTTTTTTAATATTTTTTTATATATTTTTTTTTTTGCAGACACTCATAATTTAAGAATATTATTATAGGAAGAGTTTTATTGTGTGCCAAAAATACGTTATTTAAAAATACTAATGAGCAAGTAAGCCTTAAATCAAAATAAAAGTAGATTAATTTAAAATATTTTCAATCTTGTCACTCATCAGAATAAAATTGTGATCAACGCTCAATCAATAAAAACAAAGCATACTAACTCAATACTAATTAATTAAACCTCATTACCCCCAATCCTTCCCTTAAGGGGCCAGCGACGCCAACTTAGCTTTCACACTAACACCTATACACCTGCTTACTCCCATTCCATGTAGGTTAGTAGTGGCGTACTCACTGGAACATATCCAACATGAACCGATGGCCTTAAGGATAAGTTGATAGACACATAATTACAATGTTAGTATGTAGGTATGTATGTAGTTATAATTATGATAACTGAATCAGTAACTGTAGTTAACACGTACCGTCAACCGCAATCAGTGACTCTAAGAAAATCACCTTTATTGCTACGACAGAGGGTGTTAATGCCAAATTCTTAGTCGAATTAATTTCTTTCAGTCAGGTACACAGTACAGGAACCTGAGAGTAGCTGATCTTAAAATGAGATTCACGTCTAAACGGCCAGTTGTAATTTCTTGGAAAAAATATGTGTTATATCAAACTATTTTCTTATCAACTTACTTATATATGAAAAGTTTGAGTTTTATTCGTTCAACATAATGTAATTAATTGGTAAAGTTATGTCTAAAACGGATATAAAAAAGAAAATGGGACCAAAACTACTAGGCTTATTTTAGTGAAATTTACACTATCTCAAAGACAACTTAATCATCTACAATTTGATATAAGGTTATTTGTTTATGATTTAGAATAATGAGGGAAGTATAAAAATCTACTGAATTTTGGATCGCGTGAGTGTTAAACGAGTGCGCGTTTTGTTCCCTCAAGGTCGCTGGCGTATGTCGTTGCCTTAAGAGATCGCAATGTTCGATAAGTCCAATCGTTGCGTATTTGATATAAAAGTATTTGTTTGTGTGTCATCCGCAACATTCGGCCAAAAGACGGCCACTGCTCCCCCAAGAGTCACCAAATCAACCGCACCTGTGCGACCCGCATCAAGCGGATTCCACCAAGTCATCGGCCTACTTTGTGGAAGTCTGGATTGTGATATCATCTGCCTAGCCTTTTCCCAACTATATTGGGGTCGGCTTCCAGTCAAACCGGATTCAGCTGAATACCAGTGTTTTACGTGAAGCGGCTGCCTACCAGACCTCCACAACCCACTAACTGGGTAACACTGTACTTCTTGGCAAGACTGGAGTCAGATTTACTGGCTTCTGACAATCCGTAACGACTGCCAAAGATCTACAATTGACAGCCGGGACCAACGGCTTAACGTGCTTTCCGAGGCACGGAGGAAACTCGGTATGTTTAGATGGTCACCCATCCACAGACCAACCTTGGTAAGCGTTGCTTAACCTTGAAGATCGATCTGTGCGGCTGTTATTCTTTAGCCACGAGCTCCTCAATCGTTGTGGAAGTCTGGATTGTGATAAATTATGCAATAAAGTATTTAAGAAATAAATTGTTGCATCTTATGTATAGTACAGTCATTTACTACAAGGTGGAGTTAAAGCCTTTACATTTAACTTCGATTGACGTGAAGTAAACAATGTTTATCGATTTTAATTTTAGTTCACATCTTTTTTGCACTATCGGAAGAGATCTGTGAAGTACATTGTAGTAGTGGGTGAGGTTGTTAGTCGTTTTTAAATCGGTGTTTAGTTCATAAGCATAATACCAGAAGGTCAAGCTAAATTCTTTCAAATTCAAGTCACAAAATTATTTAAGGAAAAATTAGTGTGAAGATGTAAGGAAATAAAAGTTTTTTTGAGAGTTTTCTACTGCGAAGCAAATTCGAACGCTTTTTAAAAATATTAAAAAAAAAAAAAAAATCTTATAGAATCAATGCCCGGCAGACAGCTGCAATTGTTTTTGCTGATAAGTTGAATGGTGCTAAATATACACTATTAATGAAAGTTTCAAGGAAAATAAAATCCAAAGTCAAGTAACATAAGGGTTAAGATATCGTTCACACAAACATCACTGTAAGGCATGAGTTATTTTGAAAATAAATGACAGAATTACGAGCCAGTAATTTAATTAATACATAATATTTCTGATATTTAAAAAGTAGTTTCGTCGTCCGAAAAGGTCAATACGCTGTAAAAGAGATTGTCAATGCAGTTTCAAAAGTGCATACAACAATAACGGTCAAATATGATTTATGGCAAGATTGCGTGATAGAAGAGGCCGCTAGCTCCGGGACTATAATCAGAAGCTGAATTTTTATTACAGGTTTACAAGATCTTCTGATTAAAACAGTTCATAAATAACAATGATACAGAAAGTGTATGCAAATTAGATACTATTCTACTGCAACACATGTTTGAAACTGTAATGGGGCAAGTTAACGTACGAGTACAATACGAGTTAACGTTTATATTGAGTTCGTAATCAAATCGTATCCGAAATACAAACAATTCAAAACATGTTTTTTTTTATAAAAACATACAATTTTACTTGTAAGTAAGATAATAATATATAAATTTTACTTAGGAAGCCATTTTGACTATAAATCATAATTATGATTGAAAGTAAACAAAACCTGCAGTGACAATAATTGTTCAGTTTGTCTCATTTATAGACAATTCGAAATCGTTTCCTGTCATAATTTTTTATAACTCTGTTTAATTGGTAAATAACAACAACAATGGCAGCATAATAAAAAATAACAATGATCTATGATTTTCTACAACTTTCTTCTCTCGATAGATTTATATAAAAATCTTCTAACAGATTATGTTCATCAGTGTCGTCAAGTCAAAAATAACATAATATTTAGTTTTATAATACATTCACTTTTTGTTTAGCCAGGAGTCTGTCACCGGAAAATTGCAAACAACGTAAAATTTTAATAAATCGTTATTAGATTATGATTTCTCGACATAGTATGAAAAAATCGATTAGGATACAATAAATCCCACCCAAATTCAATAGTTTCCTATATTTCACAAAAAAAAAAAAAAATACAATTTCACGAGATATTTTACAATATTACGACGTCTGCAGTTTTCCGAAGACGTCCCACTGACCTTAGATTTAATGCAATATTAATAACACCAAGGTGGCCCTCAGAAAAAAAAACCTTAGCAAGATGAGATTTAGTTTTGTGAGGTGAGTGCATTTTTTTTCCGTTAATGGCAACTGAGCCGGTTCCAACTATTCTGCCAGTGTCGCGTCGTGACGGCAGCAGAGAGGTAGGTGTTAAATTTTGTACTTCGTGGTAGGTATTAGTCAAGCTGAAAGGATGGAACTTTCCTCAAAAACTTGTGTCACATTATTTTTAAGTTCAATAACTCTAATATTACAAGGGTAACCTCCTTGACTTAAAGATCGTCAATCATCTTCCTTCGTTTTTCTACACCGGTTGATGTACGCAATTAGTGATGCGCAACACCGCCAAGCTTTTTATAAGCTAGTGATGTGAACCTCCTGATACGCTCTCATGAGGTCATTCCAATTGGTAGGTGTTTAAATATCACGTTTTACCGCGACGGGTGATCTCAGCAGCCATATATTTAATCAGACATTTGTATGTATAAACTTGAGTCCGTTAAATAAATATTCAATGATGGAAATTAAAATAAATACCTGCTTATAAAAATGTGGGTATTTTTGTTTCAAGCTACACTAATAATTGTGAAAATTGCAACCATGACAGTGAATTGTCGTAACAATTTCAAAACTACGGTATCTCGAAATCGTAGTCGCAAACGAGCAACAACCGTGTGAATGGAGATAAGAGTCATCCACACAAAAAATAGACGAATGATACAATTAACAGCAAAATGATATCTTAAATATCTTACCAGAAAACGTGAGAAAACATCCGACCTTCTGGCATAGAACAATCAGCCGTTATTAATATACACTGTCTTCAAATGTCACAAGCACAGGTCACGATAACGGAACACAACGTACATGCAAAAAGTGGACGCGAAAAGAAATCAAACGATCGAACGCGATTGGCCGGTCGGTTAGAACGTTCGAATCCGAAATTCAAATTGGCCAATGAGGAGAGATCGCGCATGCGTGCAGCAACGACAAACGCTTGACGCGGACTGAGGCAGTTTCTCAAATGAGTGGTGGTTGACGAGCCTTCTCCATTCACACTGTCAAGTTAATTGGTTCTGCTTTGTTCAATTTTGAGCCTTAACTTTTTTAAGACTAGGTACAATTTTCCAGGTACATTTCTGGCGGTTAAGCTCGTTTATATCAAAAAGAATAACATTGCCACCTCGGTCGCCTTCACATGCGCAGGAGTACACTTTTTGCAATGTCTCGTTTAAATTTTCTTCGTATATTTTTAAAATTTATATAATGTACAAAAAACTGAATGAAAACTGAAAACTGAAAAATTTTGGCTTACATAATAACTATTTCAAAACTGTTACATAAATAAATGGTTAAAAATTATAGCGTAAGTATATAAAATATTATTTAAAATAAAACGTATTATAATATTAAACAGTAAAGAAAGTTTTCGTACTCAATTCGAATGTTTATGCAATACAAAAAAAAATGACATAAATAATATTTTTGTTCTAGTCGTTCGCGTTGATGTCTTTATAACAAACAACTAGTCAGCTAAAAATGTTGTCAAGGTAACCGAATCACTAAGACACCATTTATTTCAAATAAAACCTTAAAGCCTTCGTTATTGAGTTGCATTTGCAATGTGTCTGCTAAAATATAAACAATGGTTACCATTTTCTTAATAAAGAATTTTCAAAAAATTATATGTAATTAATGTGTGAGAGAATTGCCTTTCATAACATTATTTAACTTTAATAAGGGGTTAAAACTCGCAGTAAAACATAACACGGTTATGAATTTTATTAACGTTTGTTATGTAAACAATGTAGTGCAACGATGTAAATTAGTTTAATATATTTTTCTAAAGTCACATTGTGATTTTGCATGTATGAAAGAACTACTCAAATAAGTTCATTGCATATGTTATTATGTAATTATATTTATTTATTATATGACATAATATATTTTATATCTTAATTATACTTATCTCTTCAAAGTTGCCCAATCATCTTTAATGTTGATAGGTTAATCTTAGTTAGTCTAAATAGCATATCCATCCACTCTGTGTATCTGCCGTGGATAACTATTATTGGCTAGTCATGTAATCCTAGATAAGTACCTAGTTAAGTATTTTAAGCTGTTGTTATCTCTAAAAATAAATAAAGTATTTAAATCGAACTTACAATTTATTTATTTATTTTTTTGCTGTAAATAGGCATGCGTTTGACCACTATCTCACCTGATGGTAAGCGATGATGTCGTCGAAGATGGAGCACGCTTGCCTAGTAACCTATTCACTCTTGACTCAAAGACTCCCAGATTGTAGCTATCAGGAAACACAGACTTCGGCAGCACAACAAAACAACAGCACAATAACAGATTTTTTATTCGAATTAGACTAGGCGGAGAATGCGTATGCGCGAAAGCATTTTCTACCAATCAACTACGGATTCGGTTTTTTTTTTTTATTTTTAGTATGCTAATCAGTATTTAAACTAACTTATCATATGGTTAGACATAAATTGATGATTAAAACTTTTAATCCCACCGTTTCGCTTCTGTGGGCTATTTTACGAACCAATGCATTTTTTCGTATCAACTCCTTAAATGAACAAGAAATAAGCTCCAAATCAATATACTACTCTGTCAAGAAAGTACCGGGAAAAGATTAATAATACACAAAATGTCTGTTATTCATCCAAATATATTTTATCACCTTCAAAGTATGCTCCTTTAGAAACGATACACTTGCGCTAACGAATAATCCATTCATCAAAACATTTTTTAAACGCTGCTTCCGGAATTGAGTTTAGTTCTCGCCGCGAATTCTCCTTTATGTCTTCTATCGATTGAAAACGGGTGCCACGAAGTGGTACTTAATTTGAGTTTAGGAAAAAGAAAAAAGTCAGCAGGAGCCATATCTGGTGAATATGGTGGTTGCTGGATGCTATTTGTTTAGTGTTTGGTTAAAAATTCGTTCACAATGATAGCCTTGTGCGAAGGCGCATTGTCGTGGTGCAAAATCCAAGAATTTTCTTTCCACAAATCTGGCCTTTTTCGTCGAATTTGCTCTCTTAAATGCCGCATAACGCTCAAATAATATTCCTTATTTACCAATAGACCTTCCGGTAATAATTATTGAGAGTGCACAACACCGCGATAGTCAAAGAAAACAGTCAACATGACTTTGACTTTTGATCGACTTTGGCGTGGTTTTTTCGGTTTCGGTCCAGTTGGAAGGCGCCACTCTGAAACTTGTTGACTAGTTTGCATGTCAAACTCGTAAACCCACGTCTCGTCACCAGTAACAATGCGTTTCATGAATGTTGGGTCCGAACTGACTCGTTCTAGCATGTCCTCAGCGACTTTCATGCGATTGAGTTTTTGGAGAAAATTCAGATCTTTTGGGACTAGCCGAGCAGCAACATGTTTCATACCCAAATGATTAGTTAAAATGGTACGGATCGACTCGTGAGATACAGAAAGTTCGGCGGCTATCTCTCTCAGAGTTGAATGGGGATTTTCAGTCACTATTTCCTTCACTTTTGCGATGTTAACTTCAGTTGCAGACGTTGACGGCCTACCAGAGCGAGGCAAATCTTCCATCACATCTCGACCGCTTTTGAACGCTTTGAACCACTCATAAGCACGAGTTTTTGATAAAGTCGATTCACCGTAAGCCTTCTGTAACATTTTCAGTGACTCCGAACACGAAATTCCATTGGCGATGCAAAATTTAAGACAAACTCTTTGTTCGATATTTTTGTCCATTATGAAATTCGCAATACACACTATATATGATATTACTAAAACCAGCACTGTATTTAATATAAATAACAGATGCAACTCAAACTCCGCGCCAAAATGGAAAACAGTTGTGCCAATCTAACAATTACAAAAAAACAAAAATTTGAATTTGGAACCATAAACAAATCATGCATTCCCGATACTTTTTTGACTGAATGTATATAATTCTTCCATTACTGAGTTCCGCACAGCCAAATGTACTGATTGTAGAAAGCTGAAATTTGGCATGGAGGTTCCTTGGAGAGTGTAGGGGAGCACTAAGACAGGATTTATCGAAATTCTTACGGGAACAGGAAAAACGGGATATTCAACGGCAAAAGCTACTTTGTCATCATCATCATCTGCCTAGCCTTTTCCCAGCTATATTGTTTGGGGTTGCCTACCAGACCTCCAAAACCCATTAAATGGGTGACACGGTATTTCTCGGCAAGACTGGAGTCAGATTTACTGGCTTCTGACAATCAGACTGCCAAAGTTCTACAAATGACAGCCGGGACCAACAGCTTAACGTGATTTCCGAGGCACGGAGGAAACTCGTTATGTTAAGATGGTCACCCATCCACAGACCAACCTTGGCAAGCGTTGCTTAACCTTGAAGACCGACCCGTGCGGCTGTTATTATGTAGCCACGAGCTCCTCACTGGGTTACTAGGTTGTTTTTCTAATACCCTGCTAATCTACGTCCTTTGCAAGTACGAACAAGTGTAATTACAGTTTTTTATAGCCAATCAATCTATACCATTAATTACATAGTAGATTTCCAAGCCATGTAATTGATTCATAGGTATTTGTTTATATTTTGTCTTCAAGATTTTTCATTTGTTTTCTTTGAACAAAATATAAATATTTTCACATCAACATAATATAATTTTATCGTTTAATCATTTTATAAATATTATAACAAACAATGAACAAGTTTAAAGTAAACAATTAACAAGTAATTATTATTTATTTATCATCTTCTGATGCGGTGATGTGTTCGATGATGGAGAAGGCTTGTACAGAAGTATCAAATTCTTAAAAGTATCCATTTACCAAATAATAAAAAAAAACATTATTTAAATAAACTACATAGATTCCACCCATATAAAGATCTCTCTGATCTAGTATGGTATACTACCATTTTCAGCCGCAAATCTGCTTGTGCTTGTTGTTTATTCAAAGTCATTACAGATATGGAAAAAATATTTGTGTTACATACACGGCTATTTATCTAATCAGTAAAGAAATAGACTAAACGGTATATCGTTTACTCTTTATAGTCATGAACTGTAAAAGGATCAAGTATTTAGGTTCAATAATTGCGTTTACATTGACCAAGTTAAGTCCTTTCGGACGTGTGTTCATTGTGATATACCTCTACAGGTTATATTTAGTTTTATTTGTTAGGTTTATTTTAAATATTTTTTGCACAAACCCACTTCCTTGCGGGCCGTACATTTTTTTAAATCTTTGATTGCAGCAAGAGATTATAAAAAACTAGCACTTCGCCCGCGACTTCGTTCGCGTGGGTTTAGTTAGTACTCCACGATCTTCATCTCCCCGTGTAAGTTACTTACTTACTGCCGTCGTCGAACGTTTAGTCTATTAAGACTACACGTTCGACGACGGCAGTTCGCGCAAACTGCAACATTTAGAGTATTTTTATACCCATCATAACTTTTAAATGAAAGGTCCAATTTGAATAATTTAAAGTGTAATTTACTTGTACTGATACTAAAATCACCATTATTCCATTTCATACGGGTTTTGATTTAATAATTTGACCAAAAAGCGGTCATTGTGACTTAACCATAATAGTCAGATATATACTCTCGCGGACTTTTTTGTAAGTATTGATGTCCTCTATAAAACTGTAATACATTACTTTGCTCAATTGACAATAGTTTCCGTAGCGTACACGATATAAGGATCTTTGTTGGTATTTGTTTCACACCTTGGGTTACGTTATCGAAGTTTTCATACAGATCCCTAACTTTTTCGAAAATATTCTATAGCCCATGTTCATCAGGGTCATGTCAAACTTACCGTTTAGCTGAAAATCGCGTTTGTTACCTTTGACCCCAAGTTTTTTTTTTCCACGTATCGGATCGATGGGGAACTTTTAGATTTCATTTGTGATAGTGTTTTGAACAATCCTACCAATTTTGAGCTTCTTGCTATTTAATGTAACTTCACCCATATGTTTTGGTCTAATTTGACCGGACTATTGTTGTAAGTTTAGTTTATTTTATTTATTATTAAACCGATAAGCTGTTGGTGCTGGCTGTCATTTGAAGATCTTTAGCAGTCGTTACGAACTGTCAGAAGCCAGTAAATTTGGTTTCAGTCTTGCCAAGAAGTATCATTTTACCCTGTTAATTGGTTGTGGTGGTAGGCAGCAGCTCCACTAAATCAGGTTTGACTGGAAGCCGACCCCAATATAGTTGGGAACGGGCTAGGAAAATGATGATAATTCTTGTTTTTTTTTTATAAATTAAAAAGTACATAAAGATTCCTGCAGCTTCAAAGGTTGAGGTTTCTAAAGAACCCATCCTGTATTTTAATGCAAAACTTCCATTAGGGTCTAGAATATTGAACAACGTACTTATAAAAATTTAATACAAAATTGATAGATAAACTATTAAAATAGATGTGCCATTTTATTATAATTATTAAAGGTGTGGAAATTGCGCAGTTTCGATCTAGTGTGGCAGATATTAATATAAAAACTTTGTTGCTTTGTGCGTCATAGAAGATGAAGATAAAAAGTAGAATAGTTGAACGTTAAAAATGTCTTCAAAATTGAATAAAAGCAAAATTACATAAATATCATCCTGTTCTAACTGGCATCCCGTTTTTTTTGAGGTTAGGCTTGTTTTCTTCTTCCATACTGCCGATGCCGTCATAAATATTGAAACAATACAAAATAATTGATTTCCCCTTAAGTTATTTTGCTAAAGTCGAAAATCGGTTACTTTGATTTGTGTAAATACGTCCTTTTTTCTTATGACGGCCAGCATACTTCTCTATCAGTCGTAACATCAGTAGTGACCGTCTTTCTGGCCAGTACCTTTCACACAATATATTCATCGTTTCTTTGGAAAGAACAATGTCATAACACTAACAAAAATAATAACAGAATACCAATATTTGAAATGCGTGAACTCAAGGAAAGGGCCAAACATAAAACAGGTACGAGCCGGCGACCAGTTATTGGCCAAGCTTCTGAAATGTGATCGTGAGTACAGTTAAGCAAATCGACGCGTTTTGAGGTCTGCCGGACCAAAGCTTAGGTATGTGAGAATGTTGGAGAAATAAATTCTTAAAACAGTCTAGAAAACTTGGTCGATATATTAATTGATCTACTTTTGCTTTCTTTTTTGCGTATGCATATAAATTTTTTGATTTTAGATTTGACATACTTTCCAAAAATGTTGAAAACTAGAATGACGCTGACTTTGAAACATCGATAGGTGTGCTTAATTATGTAAGAGCTATTTTGAAATTTGATGCTACCTGTTGAGAATTTAATGATAATCTAATTAAAAATGGTTGAAAACTTCTAATGCCAATATTAAAATAAAAACAAACCTAGTTTTCAAAACCAAAGACAAATAATTTGTGCGATTACAATTTGATATAGTACATTCAACAACGAAGAATCATTTCATATTATCATCACAAAGGGAAACCAAAAAGGATCCTTAAAAGTAAGATGATTACAAAAACTTGTTTCGTTGGTCGTCAAGTTCGAACCAACGTATGGCGGAGGTCGCCGAACAACATTCCACATCAGTGATTATTTTTAGGCATTCGCTAATATCAGCCGAACTGATTATGTAGCTGTGTATGGAGAAAAAAACATGGAAGGTGCTAAGCAGGTTGATGCATGACTAGAATTGGATAATGTTTTAGTGGGCAATGAATTTTGTTCATGCGCAGATGCAAGTTTAAGTATGACGATGATTCAGCAGTGGTGTTTATGGATGACAACAGAACCTGCTTCTAAGATTAATATATTTTCGTGCCTGTGTTTTATTGGTTTACTTACCTCTTTGTCGTCAAGTTTTTGTGATAACTTGCAGGTCATACATAAAGTTTGCAAGTGTAGCACGTTATTAAACCTACAAACTATGAGAGCAAAACCTACTGATGATCTTATGAAGGTCCTGGGAAACGACTGGATGTAGAAGGTACAGGCATTGTAGCTACTTGAGAGAGGTCCGTCTAGCAGTGAATGTCTCGCAACTGTAAACAAGGAATCTATTAATAAGGTTGAAAATATGGAACGTTATGACAACAAGTTGAACCTTATGACCTCTTGTCCGAAGCCTACACGTTAGGTAAAGCTATCACCAATAAAATAACAGTTATATTGTACCACATAATAATATTTACGAAAATGCCTCCAGCTTACATCGGTCGTTGAACCCTAAATAAATATAATAGTTGCGTGCTGAAAAATACGTAACACGATCAGATGTCAGACCGTTATCGTAACTGTGTGCCGCTCATGTTATGGAATACCATGCCAATGTCGGTTATGATATAAAAAAAAAACTCGGTGGTAGAAATTGGATCGGTAAAAATTTCAAAATATCGTAGATTCAAACTTGCTGATATTTAACTCGTCATCCGGGTAGTATTCCATCCCAACCGTGTTTTGGTCCATTAACAGTCCATCCAGATGGAACTGGATGGAGAGGATTTTTTACTTGGAGTGACGAGACGAACCAAAGACATACTTTTGCTATTGCGGATAGTACCTGGATCAGGCTGAAAAACGTTGCGATTAGCACAATGAAAGGGAGCGAGTGAGCGTGGAAGTTGGAGAATTCCGGCTGGGGATAATGATGATAATCACTATCTGTGGGTCTATAAAGGCCACTTTAGCAGAATCAGAAAGCCCATCGTGCTACCCGTCACTGTCAAATTTTACCCAAGCAGTCTTGAACCTAATGCGTTAGCGATAAATATGAAAATGAAATTTCACAGATTGTTGTGTGGTCAATATTATGATTCTAAAATGATTCTGCTAGTGGCCTTTTAGACCCCTGATTTCCATTGCCCAGTAACGTAGTGAAGATAAGACCAGTTTTTAACTTTCCGGTTTCTGTCTGCCCGTGACAATTGCGGTCCATTTGTAGGGTTTGATAGCGGCTAACGGCGTAACTTTGCGATGTTTTAAACCTATTTTGATTTTGTTTAAAACACACTCCTATACCTTTATTGCCATTTCAGTTCTCTTAACTGCCATTGGCTCATTTTAATCTTTGTATTATAAATTATGATAATAAGCTTTTTTTTTTCCTTTGCATTGTCCTCACATGCAGAAGCTACAAGTATATATGTAACTTAGAATTTGGTAAAATAGAACATGATTTAAAAGAGTGTCCGTTGAGTTTCTTGCACGTTCTTCTCCATAGAGATCTACGCTTTGGAACGTGCAAATAGCTTCCATGTTTTTGACTGACCGACCTTGACGTTTCAAAAGTGCCTGTGAATGGTTTATTTGAAATAAAATGCTTTGAATTTGAATTGAATTTGAATTGACTGGAAATCATCAAATGACTCCTTCCATAAACGTCACAATGACGTTTATAGAAGGAGGAGTCCTCCAAAACTACAACAAATTACATCGTTCTAATCAAACTAGTATTCAGTACCTGATTTTATTTACAAAATTATTTTTTCATTTATGACATTTTCTACGCCTGAATAATTTATAGAGCAAAAATACTTTAAGTAAAGATGCAGCTATATTTAATGCAGGCGCTTTATTATTAGTACTGGTTTGATCAGAACGATGTAATTCGTTGTAGTTTTAGGAGTACAGGGCCTCAAGTCTGCTATTACAATAGTTTCAGAATGGTCTATCATTGATTTCATAATTGTTGATTTTGACTAGTTTGGTAATCTACTATTATAAAAGCGTCATTATGACTTTCCAATGGTCAACCACTGACACTCCATTGAAAGAAATGGCATAGAATGGTAATCTCGGAAATAATGACAGATATAAATAGGAATAAAAATAATATGTAAAAATATGTATAAAAGAAATCTGGAATTACTTAAAGAACAATGGGTAATTTTGTATGGAACCCGTACCCACTTTGTAGCATTTTAGACTAGGTGTAATTTAGAAGAGGCCTAATTGAGTAACTCGAAAATAAGTGAACGAATGAATGAATGTATGAAAGACCGAAGTTATGATAACTTCTTTGTAACATTTTTAATTGCCAATAATCGCACTTTTTCTGCTTTTTGGACTAAATAAATAGGTAACCAGTCATTTTTTCTGTCTTTAGAGAGCGATATAGCTTCCTATCGTTGGTTTTTGGTACAGAAAAAATATTAAATAAGAACTATCAATCTTAAATAGCACAGTTTTATTAAATTGTATTGTTACTTTCAATGATTATATCATCCCAGGCACTTGCCGGACCTACGAAGTTATCTAGGTGCCTGCCAAGTACCATATTATGCTAATAGTATGGGCACAAGCACCTAGAGTTCTCATACCCGTCATGTAGGAGCAATAATACGCTTCGATGGCTTCTCTGCCCTGGACATTAACCTTGATTAAAATATATGTGTAATATATTTTATTCGACACGTGCCTCGATAATATGCGGCCTCTAATTAACGAGCAGTTTTCGGTTACTAGCCCATGCTGCGACATACTAGGGCTACGGCTCGAAGATACCTCAATATTATATATACCATCTCCACCTCGCAAATGCTCGGCAACATATGATCTAGCGAGCTTTAAATGGTATGTGCCCAAACTGAGTAGAATGACGTCTTCTTCTGTCAATTGTGGAAATGGTATTGACGTAGCCGTCATTGTTGTGAACACCGCCCGCTGTCTGTTCATATGTTCTGCGACTACATAATCCCAGTCTGTTGGGTTCACTTCTTCTTTGCGCTATTATATTGATAAAAGCGTGGGCATGCTCATTATCTGTCAGACGCTGCCTAAATGCATTTATAAGGGCTCCCGCAATACGGAAATCTTCAAATAAGTGAGGGAGTGTTTTATTGATAACTGTATGCCTAAATATTTTGTAGTCCCTTTTGAACCATCCGTTTATTACTTCAATGACCCAACGCACTATCGTGATTTCTCGAGATTTATTGGCTTGAATATCTGTAAGCTGTGTGGCATGCCTATCTTTACTTGGTGGCATATGGGCAACATAGCCAGCACTTTCTATATCTGGTATAGAGTCTTTAAAACCTCGATCTAATATAAAAACGTCATCTGTTTGTACGTTATATGCACTGGGGACGTTTGATCAGTCATAATCTCAGTCATGATTTGGGCATCAGTCTTTGTTGCAGCGTATGGTCTACATTATATCTATAATATAGCCATCTGGGCAAGTAATCACAAAGGGTTTTAACAAGTTTTTATACTTGTGTAAGCTGTAAGACTTTTTTTGAAATAAAAAGTTTTTACTTTTCTGTTCGTATATATACGAACCATCACAAATAGCTATAGCCACTGGGTTTATAGGGTTGGAATATATTGATGATGGTACTGCAAGGCTTTGAGCTATAATTTCATCCCGACGTATATGATTGAAACCCAAATGGCGAACAACAAAGTCTTGGGTCTAGCAGTTTCTAGCAGTTTTAAGCAAAATACCGATCGTTTTACGAGATACACCTATTTGGGAGGCTATACGTGTATTTGGTTCACCAGACCGTTGTTTTAATAAATATATTCCTAGTGCAGTTTTTGGTCTTCTACATTGATTTAAAAGAGACGGTGTTTCATTCAAAAGGATTTCGAATTGTTGGTGTGTTAAGCCAGTTAGGTAATATAGATCCTCTGGTAAAATGTTGTTTACATTATCAAAATCTATATTAGTCTTATGTTTATATGCATCTCGTAACGTATCAATCATATCTTTGAGATGTTCTGGTGTGAATATTGTCTCTCCATTATCATACAGGGAGCTCCAATCTTCTGTGTTGATGTGATGTGTACAAACGCGTGCATGTTCAGGAACGTACACGCTATGATTAACCAACAAGAATACTTTTATAAACCTGGACACTCTGTGAAGTTCTTGATTGATGCACCCATGAAATAAACAGTGACGCGCCGTATTTGCAACCCTTCTATAAGTTGGAACAGACGTTGGGTGCTCTGGGTTTGCAAGTTCCTGGTTTTGTTCTTGTTCGAACCTAGCTTGCTGTCGTTTTCCAGCTACCCAACAACGATGACACATAGCCTGAAGTTGATTCAGGGCCATCTAAAAGAAAAACCAAATCCTCAAGTAACTAAAACAATAAATTACTTAATAAAGAGTGAACAAAAAGACACAGTGTACTCGATGATCAAAAGCTATTGTTACACTAACCTCATTTATGTTAATCCGTGCCATCGCATACTCTGTGAAGCCTGGATTGTCTTCCAAATAGGTTCGCATCAGTATATGCCGGTTTCGGTCACGAATTACTGATCTTGTACATGTAACACACTGTATACGGCGTTCACCTTCCATTTTTTTGAAGCAGATGAGTAATAATAATAATCCAATCGTTAAGTAATACACTGAAGTCCGTTGTGAAAGCCGAGGTTGTAAATAAAAGTAAGAATAAAATAAACTAAGATATGCGCGCGCGCTCAAAATCAGTTCCTAACAGGTACTGACTACTGACGACACACCGACGCTAGCACAAAATAGTTCGAACTACCCACCTAATGGATAAAATTAAAAAAAATTGAACGTGCGTGGGTCGACTTTACTAAGGATTTTCGGTATTTTCAACATCGAATATCTTTTTTCCTACATAAGTTACAAACTTGCTCCCATACAAAAAATATCTACGTTTTCAAAGACCTTTCGAATGGTACCAATTTAAACTTGCTACAAACTGGGTACGTTCAGACCCATGTTCTTTAGTTGTAGTTTTTCTACTAACGGGTTTTATAAAAATGGCAACACGAAAATGTCTTTCTACCACGATTCTATTACGAGACCACTAACCGACCAGTGATCGACATTATGAATTAGCAGATTACGAACTTTTAGCAAAATGACAATGGGATCGTGTTGGAAAGACAAATCTATAAAAAATAGCAGACTTGGGGCCCAGGCCCAGGCGATGACACTGGTTTCCTTATTAAAACGCGTTATAATGGCGAAACCAGTGTTATCGTGAAATTTATTTTATGCCATGTTAGGTACAAAAATTTCAGGACAAGTACAATATACATACGTAAATATAAAAATGTATGTAAAAATAAAAAAATAAATAAAAATGTAAATGTATGTGTAAATATACGTATTAAAATCTTTCAATTACAAGATTTGGTCCCGTCATTATGACGTTTATCTTCTTCCGCTCTGGACGAAGAGGAAAGGAGGGTCAGAATTTTACTGTCTAAAATCCGTCTGTGTTCCTCCTAATGCCTTTTGCGACCCAAGGATGCGGTGAGTCTTTTGAACAAATTTTGCGACCCTGGCAGGCATCATAGACAGTGTTGAAGTAAGGTTATTGTCATGAGAAAGTCAAATAATTTCATGAGAGAAAACTCATTACATGAACTAAGACAAACATGTAATATTGTTAGACATAACAAATTACAAAAAAACGTTATCATATTGAGTAACGACTCATCAAAACACATTATAGCTATCATTTATTTTTTATTTCTAATAATTTTGACATGGATATTTATCACAATAGTAGAAATAATATTACATATTACAACATCGTTAGTATCTATGAAGTAGAAACGATTACACTATAACATTCAATTAATATTAAAGCTTCAACTAAATACAGAGTGACTAGATTACAATAAACATTTGAATAAAACAACATAACATATAAAGCAACAATAGTAAATAGTGTAGTTTTATGTAATTATAAATATAACTAAAAAAGTATTAGTATACATTAGGCCTTCGGCTAAAAGAGATACATACTGAGATTCACGAACTCCTCTAGAAATGTAATATTTTATTCTATATAAAGACTGTGAAAGATAAATGCAAACAATTAACACATTAGGCACCACAAATGAAACAATAAGATAAGCTGATTTTAATACAATTATTGATGATGATGATGATACTTTTGGAACCAAAACAACATCACATGAAATTCACAACTATAGAATTACAAACATAAAGACAAAGAACTCTCTAGTTTTATGAGAAGGCTTTTGATCACAATAGAAATCACTAAAGAAGAGACAGTTTTATTACTTGCTATTAAGTACAGAATACAACACTTGACAGAGTTATACAAAACCATCGATTTGGATTTTACTTCATCAGATATTGAAATGTTTTTTCGATCGGTGTGTTTGAAAAGGGTGCTAACTTGCTTGATTATAAGTAACTTTTGCACTTAGACTGTCAAGAATCCCATAAGTTATAGCCATCCGTAATTATAACCATACATAGCAGCGATTCATCGTCGTTGTTGTAGATGATTCCGACTTTATCGATTCAATTATCTTCGTCAAACTCAAGTCGACGCCAAATTGAAGGCATATCATCTATTTCAATAGAACTTGTGTTTTACGTATTAACATAACAATAAAATTATTTTATATCAGATAAGGTTTTAAGACTTTTTGTTTTAGGTCCTCTAACATTTATTTCTTCGATATATATTTTAGGTCGTAGGTCATTTTCTTGGGTCGTTTGGTTCAGATCTTCTTCTTCGTCAGGAACCAGGTCTGCATGGGTTCTGCCTTTCCTTTCATTGAGACATGTCCACGGTACGTTAGTTCGAATCGTTCATCGTAATTGTCTTCACGCATCAGATATCTGAAAACAAATGCATGTATTTTAAGTTATTTTATAGCAATTTTTCCTTGCGTGATCGAATCAGGAAAGATGATATCAGCAAGAGAACCAAGGTCACCGAAATAGCCCGGAGGATTGCCAAACTAAAGTGGCAATAGGCAGAGCACATTGCTTGCAGAACAGATGGTTGATGGGACCGAAAAAGTTCTGGAATGGTGACCGCGTACCGGAAGACGCAACGTTGGAAGGCCTGAACAAGGTGAACCGGTGACCTGGTGAAGGTCGCGGGTAGCCGACGGATGCGAGACGTGCAGGACCAGTCGTTATGGCGACGCTTAGAGGAAGCCTATGTCCAGCAGTGGACGTCGTTCAGCTGATATGATGTGATGATGATGATGATGACGGCAATAAGCAAAAAAAATTGTTAGCCCCTAGTATCCAATACAATTTTCACTTAGTAGAAGTAATAACAACGTGTCCTTATATACAAGAAGACATCGCGGTAGACCAAGACGATAATGGTGGGACGAGCTCGACTCCTACAGAAAAGTCTGTTCCAAACCAGCAAAAAACAGAACAGTAATTAAAAAATAGATGGTTGGCCTTAGCAGCAGTGGGACACAATAAGCTAGAAAGATAGTGTTAAAACGTGGTTATGAGACTGAACTTTTTGCTAAAATGCCGATGCATTCCACCAGCTTCTACGACAAATCTTTCTCGATTCAAGCGGTGCGGTTATGGAATGCCTTGCCCGTGTCGATAAGTCGTGCTCAATCTTTGAACATTTTTAAAACTTTGGTCAAGAACCACCATCTCTCTTTAATCGTTTTTACTAGAGTTGGCTGCTTTTATTTCGTAATTATTTTTGTATAAATTTATCTATTTAGTATGTATTGAAGTTTGTACAAATACTATAATGTTTCTCATCTATCTTTCTGTTACTTATATGGTGTACATAATAAAGAGTATTAAATTTTATTCTCTATATTTTGCTTGCAAGCGGTACCTTCTGTTGATGTTGTGATCCTGTCTTCGATCCCAGGGTTAGAAAAGTATTTTTGGGAACTTTTTTTAGGGTATTTTTAACAACAGCTCGAAGGTTTTAAAAATTCCGTTAAGAGAGTCTCTCGCTTGTTAATGGCAAATTACTTTTATATAAGACTAACATAAAACAAACATCACTAACGAATTATGAATTATATAGCTTTTGCCCGCGACTTCGTACGCGCATTTCTCGTTTTATCCCATTCCCGTAAGAATTTCGAAAAATGCTCTCTTAGTGCTCCCCTAACTCCCTAAGGAACCTTTTTTTTTTTTAAAGATGGGTAGTCATCAAATGACTCCTTCCGTTCTGAGCGAGGCGGAAGGGAGTGTCAGACTCTTACTGACTAAAACCCATCAGTGCTCCTTCCAATGCCCTTTGCGTTCCAGGGCTGCGGCGTCTCTTTCGAACAGATTCCGCACCCCGCAGGCACTGGCCCTAGCGGGCCCCGTCTCCCATGCTGACAGCTCCTTGAGGCGCGCATGGAACACAGCGCGCCGCCGACCCGGGCCTGGTTCTGATCGGACGGCGAGCCACCCAATGCTCGCCGTCCGCAGGCCCGTCCCTAAGGAACCTACCTACCTATTTTCAGCTTTCTACGATCAGTTGTTTCGGCTGTGCGTTATCTGTGAGTCACTCAATCAGTCACTAACGGAAGAATTATAATATATTGATTGATTTATGGTCTACGGATACCAACTCTTCTATTTAATTTTTGGCTGATACTAGCAGAGTGTCATATATAGTACATGCAGAAAAAATATCAACTTCCTAATGTCTCGTGACTATCGCACCTATAAAATAGGAAAGCACTAGAATGTAAGGCTTCCCAACATAAAGGTAAGAGGATTATACTGCACTTGCAAGTTTTCTTTGTAAAACCGAGGGGTGAAAACTGATTTCATGGCTATTCCTTCGCGAACTGTGTTAGTTGACAGTTCTTCCTTAAAAATACTAATAATATAATATAATATAATATAGTGAAAAGTTTTAACAACACAGAAGAAAAATTTGATACTGGTTCTAATAAAATTAAAATGAAATTAAAAGTCAAAATGATATCTCCGAAATTGTGACACTTTTATTTTGTTTGATTTTTTTTTGGAAAAGTTTTATTTGATTTTTTTTTTATTATAATTATTATGGATTCGTTCATGGAGTATTATTTTGAAGGTGTGTTCAGTAATATGGATCGCGACTGTTTGAACGAGAGATACAAAAGGCGGGAGCTCGTGGAATACTTCAGTACTGTCATTGCTGGTTGTGCTAGAGGTTATAATTTTCATATTTATTTACATTTTTGACCTAGAATGTTTTTTACATTCTTATTCGTTAGAAAGTGCTGTTATATCCATTTACATGTTTGACAATAGATATTATTGTTTTTTTTTCTATGTCGTATTTGCACTTTCGGAATATTTTTTAAAATCGACTGCATTTTTTATTGAATTTACGTGTTCACATAATTCAACCAGTGGAATTTATCCTCATGGTTACTAACACCGTCAAGGATAGAGGTCCATTCAAAACTACTTTTCATTTCACATTCATAATGCAGATGATATTCAGTATTATAAATACATCAGCTCAAGAGTAATAGTTATGGGAATAAAGTACCTACTATAATTTCCATTAATCACAAGTATTTATTGTGACCCACGATTGAGTACCAGGCTCTCTTACAAAGACCGCACACCTTTAAAGATTCGCACAGAAACATTTTCAATCATAAATTGCACATCAAGTAAAATATTATAGTCCAGGAGAACTTAATTTATTACCAATAAATAAAGGCTTTCTCTCTTCCAGTTTATGTGACTTTAACTATTGCATTTCAATTAAATTTTATGATGATATGGTCTATAGAAAACCTTGTTGTAAAAGTGTAAAATTTATTGTTTGATTTTAAATTTCAAGCAAATCTGTATGATTTGATTTTTGGACGAAGTAACAAGATCGAAGAATTCCAGATTGAATAAACATTGATTGAATTTATTTACAAGCACTTCGCCCGCGACTACGGCCGCGCTGCAATTTTCTTAAGAATCCCTAATTATTTTCTAGAACCTTTCTCGAGAACCACTCTATCCATTGGTAAACAGCATGATCAAATCGGTGCAGTAGTTTTTGAGTTTATCGCGAACAGACTGACAGCCGCGGTGAAGGACTTTGTTTTATAATATGTAGTGATAGTGATGAAAACCTTGACTCTTTCAGTCACAATTTCACATAGATAAGAAAATCATCAATTTTGTTCATAGTGGTAACAATATGGTTAGCATATTATAATAATTTACATTTTGGTTTTTTTTTTGTGTAAAGCGTTCTAAGAAAATCGTGGTCAATAGCGATAACCACCGCGGTTGTAGTAAATAAAAAACTAAATTACATTCAAGCAAGACGCCTATTAAATCGATTTTTCCATATATTTCCACTAAATCACATATTAATATATCTACAAATAGGTGGTTAGTGTTTTAACCACCAAGATCGTAAGAGTTCAGTTAAATCGCTGTATAAAAATCTAATAATGATTGTTGTCACTTGTGCGATTCTGTAAATATCGCACCGTGAAAAAATGGATGAACAAATGGGTGAATGGGTGGAAAAGTGGGTAAAATCATAACAGCCGAAAGACGTTCACTGCTGGGCATAGGCCTCCCCCAAAGGGGGTTGCCATAATCGCCATGCTTGGCAGGCGGGTTGGCAATCGCAGTGTATGGTGTTGCGATTTACAGAGAACGCTGCTGCCCATTCTCTGGTGAGTCCCTCAGTCGTCTCTTACGACACCCAAAGAAAGTGATGGGATGGTATTATTCTTTTGCGACACCATACGGCACCGGCCGACACCATACAGCATCAATCTATACAAACAAGATGAAATGACCGCCGATCGATTCTGTAAACATACCATGTGAAGGCTTGGGTGGAGTGATCACGAAGTGAGCTGTAAATCCATGTAATCAAGATGGACTGGCAGACAGCTCACCTCGACATGTTTATAGCATCGACAGGCAGTTCACTTTATGCTCACTCCACTTCCACCTAAGTTTAAACTCTGAGCTGTTGTCAGGATATACCGGCTGATCATCCATTAAATAACAGAATAAATCCACTTTGCAGGTCAAAATCATTCCGACAATACATCATGCAAGAATTTCGTCGTGTCAGCTTTGCGGTACCACAACAATTGCAAGACGGAGAACGGAGATGTGTGCCGAATGGGGAAGTACCATAACCTGCTGTATGTGGCCATGAAGCTGGCTTTCGACTGGAGCTTGCAGGACAATGAGGTGATGGCTGCCTTGTTGGACGAGATTTACGCTTGTGAGAAGACTTTTGAAAGGATTTTTTTGGGTATGTTGAACGTTCTTAATATATTCACCACCTGTATGTGTACATTATGTAATGGATTGCAATAAACGATTTGAGCTCTTAAAATATTTTCGGCTTATACTGAAAATCTCGTGAGTATTATACGTTATTGTAATCAACCACAGCTACACTGAGATACTTGGAAATTTCAGAGCTATATCTATTATTCGATAATCAACCAAAAGTGACAAGCACCAACTCGCACTGGGTCCACCTGGTATATTAATTCCTTTCACAGAGAGATCTGCGTCCAAGCAGTAGGAAAATTATAGTCTTAGCTTTCGCCCGGAACTTTGTCCGCGCCTTCCCAATTTTTTCCCTTTCCCCTAGGAATTTCAGGAAATCCTCTTAGTGCTCCTTTACACTCGCCAAGAAGCTTACATGCCAAATTTCAACTTTTTACGACCAGTAGTTTTGGCTGTGCGTTGTCTGTCAATCAATAACGGAAGAATTTTATATTTATTGTCTTATGCATTCAGTATGTTGCATGTTCCATTATGTTTGTCCTTATAATGAAATATTTGGATTTTTGGGTATTCAAGCACAAGTAAGTGATTGCACCTTTTTAATTTTTCCAGGAGCAATCTTCGGAACATCAGCACCGTACTTCTTAGCTGGTTGGAAATCCGACTTTATGGATAAAGAAGAAAACGTACACGCTCTAGTATTCTACCTGGATCATGCTACTAACGCTAACCTTGAATACAAAGATAATGGAAAGAGTTATCGCTTCATAGACGTGCCTTTGGAAAGCTGTGGTCATGCTTCTCCAGTAAGAGTCGTAATACAGATGGGAGCATCAGAAATGCTGATGATACTACTAAGATTTGGAGCCAGAATAACGTCAGACACGGCTTCAACAAATCCATTAGAATCTATATTGGATCGACTCAACGAGTACAATCGGAAATATCCTTATGAGCTAGTCTCTTGTTTGAAGTTAGCAATGAGAGCAGTTCCAAGAATTTCTCTATCGATAAACAAAATACTGTTTAAAGAACTAGAGCTGCCTGAAGACTATAACTATCAAAGGAAACTGATGCTGGAGAAATACGGAGACATTCTCGCAGATCATTTAGTGCCATCATCAAGATGTGGCTTGAAACCGGTGGAGTTAAAGCATTTGTCTAGATGTGCAATCAGGCAAATGCTTTGGGAGAATTTTGAGCTGCCTTTTGGAATTCAGAAGTTGCCTATTCCGTTAACTTTGAAGCGGTATTTAGATCTGTGTGAGGATTAAATTCATGTGTGTTTTGTAGCTATTCGAGTTTTTTTTTTCCTAAACGTAAATATGTAAGATTTACGTACGTACGTCCTCTCTATTCTAAAGTTTAATTACAGGTTGTTATACTAAGTATTTGTATGTTTTACTAGTGTATAGGAGTACCCGTGTGTTGCCAAGTATTTTACGAAAGCTTAAAATTAGATGTCCCTACTTTTCATGAAACTTTGTAGTCAATAGATTCATGATATGCTTTGATTGCACAATTTTTGGTTGTGGACAGAAAAAGACAAAGAAAGATTTATTGAAAATATTTACCCATAAGTATCCTCGCTGACGTTGATGGTGCCAGGCACACCAGTGGTCTCACAGCGACTGGTTAAGTTGACCGTGTTCCCGAAGAGGCAGTACCGAGGCATGCGGTGACCGATCACCCCGGTCACCACTTCACCAGTATGGATACCGATCGTGATACCCTGAATGAAGAACAAGAGTGTTAGCACTTAAATTTTAGCAATTAGGCGCGTGGAGCGCCGGAGCAGTTTCGCAGATGCAGTTCATTTATTCGTGGTTTGACAATGAAAAAAAAATAATAATAAAAATTATTTATTTCAGACAAAAAAAGTCGATATATAGGCAAGGTTTTGGTCATTTAGTCAAATGTATTCCATTACCTACTATAGGACTAACTATAATGAAGAGAGAGACAAAGAAAAAACCTGAAAGATACATCTTATCGTCCTTTTTGTAGCTAAATCATTTTGGTATACTGTATAGACCTTAAAAGGGAATTTAACCTCTGGGTTTGTTTTCAAGATAGTCAGCTAGGAATCACTGGGCTCGTCTAGTTTAACTTGAAGGAAATACTAACGTGTAAAAGATATATTTGTAAGCTACGAGTATTTGCCAAATCAATCACAAGTCACAGAAATAGCAAGCATAGCTTTTATAAGCGTTACTTTGAGATTGGCGGCTTTAACAAAATAGCAGGTTGAACTTTAAAAACAAGTTCTAGAAACACTTACCACAGGTTCTCCATCAACGGTGACGGTTTGAGATAGATCCATCATCTCAAGAGCAAGTAGAGAGATATGCTTGGCGTGCCCCACCTCGTATTCTGGCAGACCAGACACTGCCATGTATTTGTCACCAACTGTTTCCACCTGAAGCAGACAGTGGAAGGTTGTTAAATTGTGGTGTTTTTCTTCTAAACGTGTCAATGTTTACCTAAATCTAATTCCTTTATATTCCAGTGGATCTGTTTTCAGTCCCATTTTATTTATTACTTTTACGGCTGATTTACCAGGTATTCTTAGACACTGTGTGGTACCTGTATGCAGACGACACCCAAATTTATAAATCATTTAAGCCAATTAAAACTAGTCAGGCCATTGATGATGCATATCAAAGGACATTGAGCAAATTCTCGACTGGTCTCAAAAAATACGCTAGTGCTTAACGCATCTAAAACAAAATGCATGACATTGGGCACCAAATACCAGATTAAAACTGCTGACGATCTATACGAGCCAATGATTGTTAATTGCAGACCTACTAGATAGGGTAAATGTCAGATGGCACATTTCCCCTATTATAACTGAGAAGGGATAACTTAACATGGAATCGCGACGCAATCAACATATGTTGTGTTATATACACAGGATGCACAGGAAAACTCCCTTATACCTGTACAATAAATTATCTTGGTGTAAGAATGCCCTCAGTTTACCAGATCAAAAGTAAATGAAACGCTTATAATACCGAGACACAAAACAAAAGGGTATACGGGCAGTTCCAAATATGCAGCATCAAAGATCTGGAACAATATACCACCTCCCTTTCGAATGATTCAAAACACAACCAATTTTAAGAACAAATGCTAAATATTCGTGTTTGCTTGTCAAAAAAATCGCACCAAGCTTTTATAAAAGACGCCCATTATAGTTCAGTTTGTATCTGGGTATTTACATTTTTTTTATTTGCTTTTTAAATGACCAGTTCGTGTCCACAAACTGTAAAAAAAACCTTATTACTAATTAAATAGTGTTGATGTATGATCATTAAAATAACTATCATTTTAAACCGTTGTTGCAGAGTGTACTGTTTTTTTATATTTTTTTTTCCTTTTTGTAAACAGGAGTCAAGGGTTTAAGCTGAGAACCAGCGCTTAGCAACCCACTAGGGAACCTAAGCATAATGCTGACGCTTGAACCTTTTGCTTCTGGTATTATAGTTTTGTGTATGTCCTAATACGACTACAGACAATAAACGTTATTCTATTCTATTCAATAAAGTGGCTTTAGGTTAAATAAGAAATAAAATGCCTGACCTCCTCAGGTGTAGGTATACTAAATCATCATCATCATAGCCTTTTTCCCAACTATATTGGGGTCGGCTTACAGTCAAGCCGAATTTTGCTGAATACCAGGATTTTACGTGGAGCGGCTATACTAAATCATAAAATTCTTATATACTTTGCGTTACACCAAAACAAAGGACCTATATTACTAACACTCGTCAGTACGAACAACAACATTAATGCATCACATCCACTCACATTTTAAAAAGGGCATTTTGATTGGTCGTTCCCTACGGAGAAGAATTTGTAAGAAACTCCACAAAAAAATACTATGTTTCAAATCGTCAGTCAAAAAATTTCAACTAATTACACAACGCGTGGAACAAAACAAAAAGTCAAAAACAATTTATGAGTTTACGGAGTCAATGCAGCTAGTATTACCTTATACACATTAGGATTCCTCTTCGGATCAGTCAAGACATCGAACGCGGTATACAAGTCGTTGAGCATCCTGACGATCTTCATGGCGCCCTTATGGTCGGTGTGCCGGGCGCAGTAGTTGGCGAACCCGACGATGCCGCTGAAGAGGAGGGTGACGGTGTCGTACCGACGCGCCGGGACCGGACGCTGGTGACGGAGCTCCGTAGCCACGCTGATTGGGAGGACTGAGTAGAGGAGCCTGAAAGACGAATGTTATGGAATATTGAAAATATTATCGAGTAGCACTCACTCGGACACTCAATCACTCAGTTATTCACCAGTAACGGAAGAATTATAAATATTTGGATTAAGTTTTTTGGAAAGACCAATTGCCTTAGTACTCAAAACCCGCGTGCATGTGTGTCCAGAAGAACGTAGAAACGTAACCAAGCAACGAAATATATAAGTATCGTAGCAGGTGGCGTTGTTTAGGGGCAAAGGCATGAGCCTAGTATGTAATCTGAATATCAAGAATTATTTCTAAAGTTACTAGCATCATCACATCACCGCCAAATAATAATTTTGTCTGATTTTCTGTGAATTAGTTTGTATTTCCATGATAATGATTAATACTAATTACTTAGAAAGACGTCCTGTTCCAGAAATAGGCCTCTTCAAGTGCCACTACATAAACCAGAGTTGTGCGGGTTGTATCCATTAGATTCCCACGGTTTTCACGAAGTTATTGGTCCACCTTGTCAGAGGCCTTCCTACGCTGAGTCTTTCGGTACGCGGTTTATACTCAATAGCCGATTTCGATCTCATTGGCACTGAAGTTTAGTGATTCTTAGGGTTGAATCGGTTTTATTCATTTCTAATTCGATCACACTGACTATATTCACAAATACCTGTCAGTCTTCTGTTTCTCAGAATCCAGCTCCCGGAAGGTCTGCTGAAGCTTGTCAGTGAGCACCTCCAGGTTCTGAGTCAGCTTGTAGTCTGCTTCAAACTGTTCTGACATCAGGACCAGGTCGCGAGTCGCGTCGTGAAGAGGGATGTCGGCGATGCAGAGGCCTCGGCTAAAATATGAGATGGCTTTATTTAGGAATGGCTCTGTGTTTCCTGATAGCTACAACCTGGGAGTCTTTAAATCAAGAGTGAATAGGTTATTTCTAGGCAAGCGTGCTCCATCTTCGACCACATCATCACTTACCATCAGGTGAGATAGTGGTCAAACGCGTGCCTATGTTTAGTAAAAAAAAAAAAAAAAAATGCAAACTTTCAAATCGACCAATTTACGAATACTTTTCATGGACATGACAAAACATAAATTACAAGTTAATTATCAAGTTTCAAGTTTTTGAGGATAATGTAGGTACTTTAGATACCTACTAAATTATTTTTATCTCCTGTTCCTAACGTTAGTACTATAGATAATTTGGGACGTTACAATAAAACCATAATTACCGTGTCAAGTCATCCAAGTTGGTGACACTGGGATAGCATTGGAACACTACCACGTCTGTCTCTGGAATGTACAGCATTTGTCCCTGAAATAAACATTGGATAAAATTGCCACCATTTACTTTTTTAATACGAAATAAAGGTGGATCCCAAACGCAAGGAAATGATAACGTGGCCCAAGGCAAGAAAGAAATGGCGATGCGAGTTGGACTCCTTCTCAAAGGGCTGGCCCAAAATTGCAGAAGACCGGAGAAAGTAGAAAGAGGAAAGGGAAGCCTTTGCTCTGCTGTGGGACAGCACAGGCTCATAGTAATAATGTTAACACGCACACAAATGTACACAGACTGACACAAAGATGAGACAAACTTAACTTACACATAGGTTTGGAAAAAAAAAACAAATCCAAAGAATCCTAGTGGAAAAGTACCTTTAGACGTAAAGAAGCAATATCTTCATCAAGGGCTGTGACCGTCATCTCCTCTGGCTTGGTCTTCAGCACGTATACTGTGTTGATGTGAGCTAACACGTTGGCGAATGTCATCTCCAAGTGAGGACGCACCTGTAAAAGAAAATGCGGTAATACTATAATTTCATTTCACCAGTTGGCTAAAACAATTTCAGTACAGTCAGGATGAAAAGAAGCCGTTTTTCGGAATCCACATGGAAACCCAAATTGTCGCATTAAGCTGATCCTTTATGATGTTTTGAGTTGTGTGGATGGAAGTAGGTAACAGATAAGTAAGAAACAGTAAACGATTGACGTATTATGTTAAAGATGGAATGGCTAAATTATTTGTGCAATAAGTTTAACAATAATCGTAAATACTTTAATAAAATAAAATATTACTAATGAAGTAAAGAGGCTAGGCTTTCGAATGAAAAAATAATTTTTAAAATCGGTCCACAATTGGCGGAGAAATACATAAAATTAAATTAATAATTTGTAAAGTAGTTAAAGACCACCCTATCGCTTTGGGATATCCTGTAATGGTAGAAGTGTTGTGATAAACAAGTAAATAAAAAAACATGCAGCCGAGCATGGATCCTCCTCCTTTTTGAAGAAGTCGGTTAAAAACAGGTCACGTGGACCCAAACTAAACGACATAAGGCTAGAATCCTGATAATTGAATACGTTGAGCAACACATGTTTTTAAAATCGCAAAAATATTTATCGACATACCGTATCCAGTACATCAGTGATCTTGCACCCTTGCCTGGTAACCCTGGGCATCAGACGAGAGACAGTACGTCCAGCTTGAACGATGTTTAGCTCCCGATCGAACATCAGGTGGAACGGGAAGACGCGGCAGAATGTTGCTGGGCTCACTTTGGGCTCTGGAAGGTTGTCGAGGACCACATAAATTGTTATGAAAATAAGCTAATGACATAATTCAGATAAAGATACACATAAAAAAATAATAAGTCATTGGCGTCATAAAAATATAAATATGAAATTTGGCTCCTGGGTTCTTATGTACGACAGAAAATGTTGTCTTTGGTTTTTGTCATTTCAAGTTTATCTATGTATTATGAACGAGGAAGCAGGTGCTAGAACATAATTTGATCATAAGTACTAAAATTTAATCATAAGTCATCACCATCAGCCTAGCCTTTTCCGAACTATATTGGGGTCAGCTTCCAGACAACCTGGATGGCGGCTGCCTACCAGACAAAAATTTTATCATACATACATACTAATACATACATACTACATATACATAGATACTAATGCTGAAGATCATATTCAGAAGCCTTGAAATACTTGAGTAGATGCTAGCAAATGAGCTGCTTGTGTAGCGAATGATGGTCATATTAATTTGAGGCCCTACATCCATACATGTTAGACAAGACTCTACCAGCCTAAAGATGAAAATCTTCTTGAACTGAAATGTGACCAATAAGCATGGTATATTGACGCGACGTGAGGAGCTTGTGGCTAAAGATTACTAGCCGAACGGATCAATCTTTAAGGTTAAGCAACGCTTGCCAAGGTTGGTCTGTGGATGGGTGACCATCTTAACATACCGAGTTTCCTCCGTGCCACGGAAAGCACGTTAAGCCGTTGGTCCCGGTTGTCGTATGTAGATCTTTGGCAGTCGTTACGGACTGTCAGAAGACTGTAAAATCTGACACCAATCTTACCAAGAACTGCCGTATTACCTAGTTAAAGGGTTGCGGTGGTCTGGTAGGCAGCCACTCCACGTAAAATACTGGTATTGAGCTGAATCCGGTTTGACTGGGAGAGCCGACCCCAATGTTGGGAAAAGGCTAGGCAGATGATGATTGACGCGACGTGATATGGCGATTTTTTGGCTACAATATAATAAAAATGTTACCAAGAGACAAAGTTTCAATTTCAGCCATCTCTGGTGCGCACACTCGTCCAGAAGTCGATGTCTCAGTGATGAGGAACTGCACGTGGTCGCATTCTTCCTTCGTCTTCAATATCTCCACTTTAACTTCCGTGTCGTGGAGCTTGCTGGCTACAGTCTGTAATAAAAATTATTGTTTCAGTCAAAAATCTATGCTTAATTAAATTATATTCGTCTCTCGATCACGAACTCTTGATTTGTTTTTACTTTTTGACTGTTACCAGTATTAAAATAAAAACATAGAAATGAGTTTTTATATTTAGCCTATCCCCACTCTTTCGCCTAGTCGTGTCCTTTCTTAAGCCACCCTCGGCGGCCCCGTCCTACCTAAGGTTTCCACTTTATGAAGACACCAGCTGATCTGCGCCCACTTCGTTGAGCGGTATTTTTTGGGTTAATATATAGTCTATCACACTCGCAAATAACGTGGCTTTCTATTGGAGAAATAATTTTCAAAATCGGTTCAGATCTAGAGATTACCGCCTACGACCACACAAACTTACAACATCACAAACTCACAACATCACAAACTCACAAACTTTACCTCTTTATAATATTAGTATAGATAACAGTCAGTTTGGCTTCAAAAGTATTGCCTTTATTTTAATTTCTTGCAATTCAATAGTACTGCCTTTTAAATGCAGCCTTTATCTACCTTATAAAACATAACGTATTTTTAGTTACGGATACGACGGCTGATATTATGTGTTGCATGGTCGGAATATCCGCTATCCATTGCATTGCATTTTAATACGTTTAGCCAGATAGTTCTGGTTTCCAACTTAGATCGAAGCCGAACTCAAGAAAACTTCAATCATTACATCGCGTAAGTAAAGTACTGACCTTCACAATACCAATGACGATATGTTCCAAGCCAGGTCTGTCAGAATAGTAGTGCAGTACCAAAGCTCCGTCTTCTGGCCGCTCAGTGCAACGGAAGGAAGGCGATCGCATGCCAGGGTACAGGGTACCCAGGTGGTCGTGGAGTCCGTCCAAGTTCTGGGAAAAAATAAGTTATATTTCATCATCATCATCATCATTATTTTAGATGAAAGACGTCTACTGTTGGACATAGGCCTCTCCCAAGCGTCGCCACAATGACCGGTCCTGCGCGTCTCGCATCTATCGGCTACCCGCGACCTTCGCCAGCTCATTGATCCACCTTGTGGAAGGCCTTCCAACGTTGCGTCTTCCGGTACGCGGTCGCCACTCCAGAACTTTATATTGAACAGTTATATTTAATTTAAACCATTTCAGGATACTACAAATAAGCAGAAAGGCACCGCTAAAAGTTGTGACTTAGAATGAAGAAGTTAAATAGTTAAATATAATGCAAAACATCTAAACTTGAACGATAAAAGGGATCTATTATTTTTATATTCACGATTCTACTACTATCGTAAATAATAATAATAAATAGAGGGCCTCCAGAAATTCGAACATCTGACCTGTTCCAAACACCAGAGGAAACAACAAAATAATATGTTGTTCTATACAAAACAATGCCTAAGTTCTCGAGAGCTAAATTGACTTACCAATTACTTTCCTATTTTCTTTAAAAATACTTAGTTTTTAGATATAAGACTTGTTCCAATAACAAATATTGAGTTTTAAGGATATTACAAAACAGCTGAGACTTATAGGCGGCAACAACACAGCACTCATACAGTAGCGCCTCACGTGGATTCGACCTTAAACTTTTATTGATCAGTGACAATACCTGTCCTTTGAGGAGCAAGATTTTAAAGAGCATCATATTTTAAAGAACTCTGATAAATACCAAGATTTATGGTGTCAAAATGATGACAGCAAATTATTAGTAATTCCACAATGAAATTCGTTACAAATCTTGCTCATAGATGGCGCTAATTTCAATATGTCAAACTTGACTAGTATTGATCTTTGTTCATACTTTTAGCGTGGGCCACTATGCTAAAAGTATGTAGGAGCTCTTGGCTAAATAATAATAGCCGCACGGGTCGATCTTTAAGGTTAAGCAACGCTTGCCAAGGTTGGTCTGTGGATGGGTGATCATCTTAACATACCGAGGTTCCTCCGTGCCTCGGAAAGCACGTTAAGCCGTTGGTCCCAGCTGTCATTTGTAGATCTTTGGCAGTCGTTACGGATTGTCAGAAGCCAGTAAATCTGAATCCAGTCTTGCCATGAAATACCGTATTACCCAGTTAATGGGTTGTAGAGGTCTGGTAGGCAGCCGCTCCACGTAAAATACTGGTATTCAGCTGAATCCGGTTTGATTGGAAGTCGACCCCAATATACCTAGTTGGGAAAAAGGCTAGGCAGATGACTATGCTACAAGTATGAACTAAGATTAATTATTATTGTTATGAACTAAATTTAAAAGGAATAAAGTGGCGGCTGGAGGCTTTAATTTTTATTACGACCACCAAAGGCAAATCCGGTTATGTAGAGGACAACTCCGTAAATTGAGCTGCGAGAGGGACAACAATAAACTGGTAAATGAAAGCACCTGCAAGAAATCTCTTGGCGTAGCTCCCAGAACTTGCAAAATCTTATCATATCCAGAATCTTGGCAGAACTCGAAGAAAGTCTTCCCGAACAGCTCCAGAATTGCATCAGCTGGGATTTCTGTAACATGGGAAAGAAAGTGATTTAAGAAACTAATGTATTCGGAAAAAATAATTTACCTACTGATTTTCATCCACTTTTTTATGTCGATCGATACCCTTGTTTGTGCACACATTTATTCAAATACTAAAGAATACATTAAGATTGCTCAGTGGAATTCGTTAAAAATATAGGGCATCGATCTCATAATTCCACTGCTTTAACTAAATGGGCTACGAGTATCTCTAATTTTACTCCATTTTATTGTGATATCTTTGCACCCAGAGAAGATAATTAGACAAAAGTGCAAGTTGACTATCAGAAGTAAGTATCGTCACGTGTGTCTTTAGGTCAACAGTAATAGAAGGATACTTCAAAGCAAGCGATCTCCATCATTGACCATCATCACTTATGTAACATCAGGTGAGAAAGTGTTCAAATGCGAGAAAAAATACTACATCGACAGCTTATACTTACGTAGTACTTCAACAGCAGCGGTGATCAGATGATAAGTAATCTCGTCTTCGTAGATCTGCCTCACAAGGAAGCTGCCTTCCATGGCCACATCCGCTTTTTTCCTGGAAAAGTATCAGAGTTTAATATTATAAAAAAATACAAGAGATACAACTTGATCTAATCCAAGAGATACTGCTAGAAAAATTATAATTGGCTAGTGCTGTTGGTAATACTGGTTGTGCAAGTAAGCTTTATTTTGGGCCAAACCCGCTAAACAGTTATGTTACAAGGTAAATAGTCTCAAGTCCACAAAATCAGATAAGAATTAATTTTATTGTAATAATGAGTAATACATAATAATTCCATCTAATAATGATAAAAAATACTGTTGAATTTGTTGCAATATCTTTAAAGCAACTATATCAAAATTGCATTCAAAGTTTAATTCCGCGCATTTTTGGCTCTCCTGTAAAATTTTCGTTTTATCACATAGGTAATGTTGTATACCTCTGAGGTACAGAACTTTTCCATGCCACTGCAAATCCTGGCAGAAATGCCGTATTAATGAAACTCGACGAGGCCCAGAGACACAATTCACGTCTTGAATCCCGCAATAAAATTAATCATAAAAATAAGAACACCGGAGGAATAATAAAATCGTGCATCTTAACTCCGGTTTCTAGGAAGAAATTATCGTAACATATTAAATTCAATCGTTACAGTGACTAACACAATTTTATCACATTAATAATTCTGTGATATCTGTTCTAGAAACTGAGTAGCTTTTCGAGCTAAACGTTGTAGATCAGGCAATTGGACAGTTCTGGGTGCAGTTGCATCGAATGCAATAAAACTACATTCAACCTTTACAGTATCAACAATTAGTAGGTACGTGTCATTGAAATCGTGGTAAGGCTTGTCTTTGGTAAAAATATTTCCAACTCACTTGATAGTCTCCCATGTCTCTTCATTAAAAGTTTTGGTGACAAGCAACTCGAGAGCATAATTCACGAACCCGTACTGAAAATGGACAACAATATGTAAATTATTATTTATTGCTAAGATTTTAAAATTATTCAGAATGTTTGTTATGAAACTTACCATGTTGGAGCTTTATTTATGACTCTGTAACAAAAGTAATAGAATAATTTCAAACTTATTACAAATTCACACAAAATTATGTACAACTAGGAACTCGTTGCAGCTTTGCACGGATAGCAGAGCCTATGCCTACATTTTATTTCGTTTTGGTTTCGGTGTGAGAAACCCAGACAACATGATCTTTCCATCGGCATTTTACAGCCAATTTTCACAAAACCTTAACATGAAATGCGGGCAGATAGACTTTGTATGTAAAAAGTCATAATTCGGCTAGGTTCGGCTCTCGCCCGATTCCTCCTCCAATATTGGACCGATTTTAAAAAAAATCACGAAATGAATAAAAAGGATATTGTGTCCTAATGTTTTTCTTTTTCCATTAATAGTTGCCAAGTTTGTACATTAGGACTCAAACAGCGGTTTATCGGTCTATAAGCATTTTTTTAGGGTCCTAGTGTTTCTACAGTTAAGATAATTATCATCAAAAAGGGATGTCCTTCTAATTTAGTTTATGAAATATCTTTTAAATCGGTCCTTTATTGGAGGAGGAAACAAGCTACAAAGTCTTTCCGTCCGCGTTTCCTCCACGGAACAGATTTTTTTTTTCTGGTCTGTTGTTTCCTCACTTAAACATTCCTCATTAATTTGTCCATTGGTAAACATCGTATAACAACCGTTTGGCAGTTTTTGAGCTCATTGTATTCAAAAAGACAGATAGACGGAGCAAGGAGACTTCGTTTTATGGTATGTACATAGTGTTTTAATTAACTTAGTGAGAAAGCGATAAAAGGCCACAAAACAGGTGGACCAATGATCTGAAGGTCTAGAAAACGTAGTATGGTATTTAATCAACAAAAAGCTATCGAAAATCCCTCGGCTATCTCTGAATATCATATCATTTTGTCTAGGGCCTCTGTCCAGATATCAAAATAAGACTTGGTTGCGTAAAGCCCAAGATCGGATAAACTGGCGTGCAATGGGGGATGAAGATCTAAAGGGTGGAAAACGAATGCAACATATAATGATGGCTTATAAATTGCTTTGGGTGCTAACGCTTACAACCCACATCTCTTCAAAGGTGCGACGGTACTACACGCCGGAACAGCTGCTCAAACTCTATCAAGCGCAAGTTCGATCGTGTATGGAATTCTGCTCTCATCTTTGGGACGGATCTGCCAGATACCAGCTTGATGCCCTCGAGTCAATTGAGAAACGAGCCAAGAGGATCATCGCCAATAATAGGTCCGTCGCGACGAAGCTCCAAAGTCAAGACATCGACGACGAGTTGCTAGCCTGTCTGTTTTCTACCGGTTGCATTTTGGGAAATGTGTGACGGAATTGCATAATTTAGTTCCGCCAAGCCCGTTCTATCATCGGACCACAAAACGAACGACAATGCGCCACCGGTACATGGTGGACGTCCCACCCATACGCACAAAACGTTTTGGGAAAACATTCATAATGCGTACAGCTAAGGAGTGGAATTCCCTGCCGGAGTCTGTGTTTCCTGATAGCTACAACCTGAGAATCTTTAAGTCAAGAGTGAATAGGTTACTTCTAGGCAAGCGTGCTCCATTTTCGAACACATCATCGCGTACCATCAGGTGTGATAGTGGTCAAACGCGTGCCAATTAATAGTAAAAAAAAAAGTTAGAATGGACAGGCTGGCCAGCTTACGCAGAAGGGTAAGCTCGCTCCATCGGAGACTTTGTCTCTGCCATCTCTAACCTTGACTAGAGAAAACCCATTACAAATAAATAAATAATGATACTATTTTTGTCTCCATGTCTTCAAAAATGCTGTAACATAATGCGAAAGAAAAGTTATAACTTCATTATTTGCTAACATTTCGCGAGAAAAATTGAGTCCATTACTGTGCACAGAAAACGTAATGATAAGAAAGCGCGAAGTTACCGGCGAGAGACTGTTTTCTTTTCTTTTTGACTTAGACCTTATAATTTGGTACCATTAGGACTACTACCGTCTCCATCTGCGTTGAGAATTTAGTATAATTTCAATTAAAATAAAATACTGTCACATTAATAAGGAAAAATTTTTCATACATAAGTCTTTTATAAACCCGAAAAAGGCTAGACAAAGGAAGATTATTCGCATCTGGCTTGGCGTTACACCCAAGAGCGAGTGCCTGAAGGCAATATTATCGCCCTTTTTTTTAAGGATGGGAAATCATCAAATGACTCCTCCCGCTCTGTGTGAAGCAGGACTCTGTGTCAGACTCTTACTGACTAAAACCCATCCGTGTTCTTCCTAGTGCCCTTTGCGTTCCAGGGCTACGGTACCTCTTTCGAACAGATTCCGCAGCCCCAGCAGGCACTTGCCCTAGCGGGCCCCGTTTCCGGTGCTCACATCTCTTTGAGGCGCGCGGGGATCGCAGCGCGCCGCAGACCTGGGCCTGGTTCTGATCAGACGGCGAGCCACCCAATGCTCGCCGTCCGCAGGCCCAAATATTATCGCCCTGCCATTTCATTTTATAACAAATCTATGAACGCATCTCTTCATTGCAATTTTCAATCCCCATAAATAATAACAGGAAACGATCGAAAACCTAATAAGTATGAGAATAAAATATTTAAAGAGAAAACAAAACGGTTCACAGATCATTGGGCCGAAAACTCATTTTCTTCGCGCGCTCTCACTCTTTAAGGCAAACAGACAAAAGGTGATTCTTGATTAAATTTTCTTTCCTACACTCAAATGAAAATGGGAGGATTTATTCCTTCTTATTTTCTTTGACATTTTATGAATGATGGTACTTTGTACAAAGGTAGGCGTAAATGAGTTTTCATTTGGTTCTTGCTTTTAACTGCATATGATGAAGTTCATCATACCATATCACAACTCAACAATAGAGTTCAAATTCTATTGACTTTTATGCAACATTCACATTCGCATCTCATTTGCTTTTTTGTCAAAATAATTGTGAGTGAGATGCGAATGCCAAACGTTGCTTAAAAAAATTGGTTGTCTGAAAAGTCGGTTTACGGACGATAATTTTACGTGATAACGTCAAAAGAAAACAATTGAATCATCACAAAACGATCGTGCCTCTCTATCGCTTGTTCTGCGCTCTCACTAGCACGCTCGACTCAGGCGGAACGTGACACTTTTTCGTGCGTGCGTACAGGTACGTAGTACTCGCAACCGGCGTGTGTTTATGATCAGACTATCTGTTTTTTTCCGCTCTTCTTGGCCAGAGCATGATATTATATAGCTTTTAGATTTTCTCGATAAATGGGATATCGTACAATAAAACAATTTTTAAATTTTTCTCTGAGATTAGCGCGTTCAGTCAAACAAACAAACAATTACTTCAGCTTTATAATATCAGTATATATTTGTATGAAAGTAAACGAAGCAAATAGAGTATTTATGTATAAAGATTGGAGCAGGTGGATTTCTGTAGTTAATGCCTCGCCCTCGTGGAAAAAAAAAACAGTATAAATGATTAAATTAAATAATTATATGTATGTATGCCTAAGCCCCGAAAAATTTATAATTTAATAGTAACTTAAAAATGTGAAAGAAAAGATGTAAAGGATAATAGTTTTAAAATGATCTCAGTTCGAAGTTATTAGTAGTAGTAATCTTCATTTTAAGTATTTTTTTTAAACATGTAAGAAAAATATGTAGAACTATTTTAAGTTAGAATATATTATATCGCTTCTTTGCTTCAATAACGTAACGATTCATTATTTGATGATGTTTTTTTGAAAAATTAAATCGGACACATCGGTTTTGCTTCAATAATGTGGTAAGTCCTACAATTTTATTTTTTACGGTTTTATAATAATAAAATCGGTCACGGCGGTTTCAATTATTATAAAATAAAAAAAATTAAAATATGAGTTGTCGGACTTCTTCAATAATGTGGTAATTATTGAAGCAAAGATGCGATATATAAATTTATTTTAATAAATATATTCCATTCTAATAAAAAGCCCTACAACTTTACATATATATTTTAAATCCAATTTGTATTGTCCCGCTAAAACTACTGGGCTATTTGATACTAGATGGCAGCACCGTCACACCATTCCTAACTCCCGTGTTTCTCTATTACACACTAGATGGTGCTGTATTGCGCATGCATTTCATGGAAAGTAATAACATGTTTTAAGACTAGTCAAGCTACGTTGCACCAAGAATTAGAGTCACATCTACACCAAAAATAGAAAAAAAAAGAGAAGAGTGAGATCTTTAATATAGCTTTTCCTCAGTATTTGAAAGATAAATAAAATACACAGGCAATCAATTCTATATGTAATCAGTATTAAAATAACTTATTTAAAAGAATAAAATAAGCAAACTTGATTTAATTGACAACATAAACAGAAAAAATATAAATCAAAAACTTTACTCAAACATGAATAAAAAACAAATTCCTTCACAAACTAGGGCAAATTAGTAACATAGAAAATAACTTACATTTTCAAATCCGAAAGTTGGGAACAAATTCACAACGTTCACAAAGTCGATCGTATCGAAGCCATATAAATTAAATACGTGATGTTTGTTTTTGTTTTAGGCCGACGTAGCACCCTCCCACATAACTGAACGCGCCAAGCGACTGGCGGCAACTGACGTATGGCTGTCATTGGCTGGACCACTAACGCGTAATTATGAACAAAATAAAGGAAAATATCACCGAATACTTAATTATTTAAGTATGAAATGCATTTAAAAATATTGTTTCGATTTTGGATTGCTAAAAGGATCATGTAACTCGTAATATTACTGTACGTAAACCGATTTTATATTTAACCGTCTAGCGGCATTTTCCGAAACTGATATAGTTACACTATTCGATAATGGATGGCGCTAGTAGTCGCTACGTTAGTGAACTATTTACTGTATTTATGATTTTCCTTGAAAATATAATTGGATGTATTATTACAAGCATTTGCTCGCGGCTGCGCCCATATGAAAATTAATAATTTACTATCCCAAGGGAATCGCTTGTAAAGAGAAAATGAAATGGAAAAGAAAAGTCCTTGAAATGGTTTTAATGCATGTAGGTCATACTATTGTATAATGAATGGCCGTGAAATTTAATGCTATAAATAGGAGGTGTGGAGCTTAGTGTGATTTATAACCTTTGTGGTTTATAATTGTAATGGGATTGTTTATTAATAATATGACTCAGTTCATGTTAGAGTTTTAATTTGGAACAATGTGTTTGTATTGCCTAATGAAGCTGAAATGGAGCAAGGCAGGACACCGTGTAAGGCGCGATGGTAATTCGTGGAGTAAGGCAGCGACCGAGTGGCATCGAGGGCTGGAAGAAGAAGTATTGGTCGGTCGGTGGCGTGATGGGCGGACGAAATTGCTGCCATCGCGGATAGATCCTGGATGAGGTTAACACAGGAACGTGGGGGTACTACAAGAAAAGAGAGGCCTATGCTCAGCAATGGGCGAAGTCAGTATGATGATTGCCTAAAATGATATACAAGGAGGCGTAAGGCATGCGTTTGAAAGAAGAAAGAAAGAAGAAAGAAAACTAATTTATTTGGCACACACGGAATCACACAATGTTTGCAACAACAAAAGGGAAAGCAAAATTTATTACAAAAACAAAAACATCGTGTGCCCCGTGGCTGCGCCAAACAGGTCCAGTTCAGCAAAATGCCAGACAACTAGGCGCTGCCTGACGCTGGTTTTCAACTGCACCTTATGTTGAAGTGTACGGATGTAAACCAGTTTTGTAGGGTATTAAATAGAGTACAGATTAATATAGATATAATATGCTAAAGTGTAGTTAACGATACATAAATATAAATTTAGTGTCCAGTGATAAGTAATACACAAAAAAAAAAACAAAGGATAGAAAACAATTGAAACAAGAAGCAAATAATTCTGGAAATTAACAGAAAGAAAGAAAGAAGGTGGGCGTCAGTTTTTCAATTATAATAATTATCCAATAAAGACACAAACCGAATCCTTTCAGCTGAGCTGACATCATATTAACGACAGGTTCAAGTGTATTATGTCTCGTTTCCGTTGCGCGTCTATTAAATACTGCCGTAAGCGTCTTCTAAAGGCACCGATTGTGTTTAGTGCTCTAATAGGCGGCGGTAAATTATTCCATATTTTGGATGCTGCGTAACGGAAACTGCCCCTGAATGCTGCTGTACTGTGGGGATGCGATGAAAGTTGTTGCGAACATTGCCTTCTCTCGCATTCTCGTCTGCTTGCTATCCAGCTCAGCTTGCTGTAGAGGTAGTCTGGCTTTTGAAATTTTACGACACCGAACAAAAGACAGGCCAAGTGTAGTTTTCGTCTCGATTTCATTTTAAGAGAGAAGTGTTTGTTCAGGAAAGGCGTTACGTTTGACCACTATCTCACCTGATGAATAGTGATGTGTGGTCGAAGATGAAGCACGCTTGCCTAGAAGTAACCTATTCACTCTTTTTATAACTATCAGAAAACACATTCTGGCAGGGAATTCCATTCCTTAGCTGTACGCACAATTAATATGTTCCCATAACGTTTTGTGTGTATGGTTGGGATGCCCACCATGTACCGGTGGCGTATCGCCATAAGTCTTGTGTTCCGATAATGGATAGTTTCGGCGGAATGTATCTATGCAATTCTATCGCACACTATCCAAAGTTAGATAGCAAGCACTGCATTATTTGCATGATATACAGAAACCTTAAAATACGCACGACTAACGCTCAAACCTTGGTTCTCCTATTTACGTACTCGCGTATTGATATTAAGTATCCAAAAATAGTCTGATAAAAATATCAGCTTCCTTTAAAGTTTGTAGGTGGGTTAACTGATTAGGGTGCACTGGTTGGCTAGTCAAGTATGAAGACCAGGGGCCCTATTATTACGTGCTAATGTAATCATGATTAAGCTGTGAAAAAGGGACAGTGTTATGCGTCTTGTATAACTCCGTCTCCCTCCCACTCCATTATCATGATGGTTTTAAGATGTCACAATAGATACCCTGATAGACAGTCGCTCCCCGTAAAACCTCCACTAGAATCTACTCAGCTGCATCTAGTAGGGTTAGGAACCGACCCCAACGAAGTTGGGAATAGGCTAGAGAGATTGTCGTAATTCGTATTTCAAAGAAAATCTTTTTAAGGGTGAGAGGCCAAACGAACGTAATTTTTTTGAGTTGTGAGCTGCGTAAAATGAGTCGTTGGAATTCGGTTTCATACTACAGTCCAACTCATTTTGCGTCGCCGTGTGTCACAAACTGGACTTTAGTATGAAACCGAGTGCAGCGGCAACTCACCGTTTCATAAATTTCTATAGATTTTTTTCCTGTAAAACAAAGCAATTCAGACAAACGTCGTTTGTGTGATAGAAGAGTCGGTATTTTATTTTATTCAGATAGCTCTTAGTCAATGGAAACAAAACCCTTTATCGGGTGTTCCCACTTCAAAATGGAATTAGATCTTTGGAATGTAGCCATTTTTTATTGTTTTTCATGCATTAATAGCGCAAATTAATAATACAGCTTTCGCCCACCCACTAAAACAATAACAGACCCTCACACATATAGAACGGAACTAATTCGTAAATAAGGGCGGGTGATATTAATCCATTTGTGTAATTACTAGCCAAGCCCTCATGTTGTGTCAAATCAGTGGGAAAGGCTCGCGTGTGTCGACTTTTGGTCCCAACTTTATACTTATTAGTTTATGGAATTAACTTGCCCTTAATTGAGTGCTAATTTTATGTTTATGTGTTGGGTGAATTTGAAGTAAATAAGGCGATTAGACTATCCCATTGTCTAATTGGGACGAGTCATCAAGTCACTGTTGAACGGCCTTATAGCGTAGAACAAGGTTTTGGCAAAATCAAAGAGCGTAACGCGACAGTACGACAAAGTGTTTTCTTTTTAAAAATAACAAAAATGTTCATTAATGATACATGAGGAGTTCGTGGCTAAAGAACAACAGTCACACAGGTCGATCTTCAAGGTTAAGCAACGCTTGCCAAGGTTGGTCTGTGGATGGGTGACCATCTTAACATAACGAATTTCCTCCGTGCCTCGGAAAACACGTTAAGCTTTTGGTCCCGGCAGTCATTTGTAGAACTTTGGCAGTCGTTACGTACCTATTGTCAGAAGCCAGTAAATCTGACTCCAGTTTTGCCAAGAAATACCATCATCATCATCATCTGCCTAGCCTTTTCCCAACTATATTGGGGTCGGCTTCCAGTCAAGCTGGATTTAGCTTAATACCAGTATTTTACGAGGAGCGGCTGCCTACCAGACCTCCCCAACCCATTAACTGGGTAACACGGTACTTCATGGCAAGACTGGAGTCAGATTTACTGGCTTCTGACAATCCGTAACGACTGCCAAAGATGTACAAATGACAGCCGGGACCAACGGCTTAACGTGCTTTCCGAGGCACGGAGGAAACTCGGTATGTTAAGATGGTCACCCATCCACAGACCAACCTTGGCAAGCGTTGCTTAACCTTGAAGATCGACCCGTGCGGCTGTTATTATTTTAGCCACGAGCTCCTCAATTTGCCAAGAAATACCGTCTTACAAATTTAATAGGTTATGGAGGTCTGGTAGGCAGCCGCTTCACGTAAAAAACTGGTTTTCAGCTGAATCTGGTTTGACTGGAAGCCGACTCCAATATAGTTGGGAAAAGGCTAGGCAGATGATGATGATGACTAATCATTTAATATTTGTTCCTATTATTTTTCTGTGTGTACCTTTTATATATCTATAATCATAAAAAAATAAGCGATATTTATCACATTGTCACGCCGAGTCTGTTTTTGAGGAGCCTTCAGAAATTGATAATGTAACTGAACATTACAACCAACGTCGCGGCTAAAAGTGAGAAAAACATCATAACGTTCGACGATGTTTCAAATGTGAATTTTGATGGTACCATCGCAAAATAAATCACAAATATACATTACGAACACCAGAAACATTTACATAATCGTATTATCTATTAATATTGACAAACGGCTTAATTGGCAGAATTGGTAACAAACCGTAAACCGACATGTCATTGTAATTGATCAATTGTTGTTCGTTTTACATACTGTATCAAAATTAACGTGGTTTGGCGAATTCGACTGGTGTTAGCTTTATTTTGGCTATTTTGTTGAAATAGATATTAAAATGTTAGGTAGTGAGAAAATATTCTTTCGCAATGGGTTTCATAAAAAACTGTAGTTTTGTGACTTTTTACACAAAGACATATTTAAACGCATCCACGATGCAAGAGTAATTCCAAGTTTGGGGCAACGTGTTTTAAAAGCAATAAAAAAACAAAAGCTACTAATGGTTCAATTGTTTTTGTAATCGTTATTGTTGCTGTTTAGTTGCATATTATATTTAAACTGAGTTTTGAAACAAAAAATATTAAAAGACGAGAGCTCGTGGCTAGATAATGACAGCCGCACAGCTCGATCTTCAAGATTAAGCAACGCTTGCCAAGGTTGGTCTATGGATGGGTGACCATCTTAACATAGCGAGTTTTCTCCGTGCCTCGGAAAGCACGTAAGCCGTTGGTCCCGGCTGTCATTTGTAGATCTTTGGCAGTCGTTACGGACAGTCAAAAGCCAGTAAATCTGACTCCAGTCTTGCCATGAAGTACCGTGTTACCCAGTTAATGAGTTGTCGAGGTGTGATAGGCAGCCGCTCCTCGTGAAATACTGGTATTCAGCTAAATCCGGCTTGACTGGAAGCCGACCCCAATATAGTTGGGAAAAGTGTAGGCAGATTATGATCAAGATTTTTTACCTTTCTAGCATGGAGCTGTTTTGTTGTTACAATACTGAATTTCTGATGGGTGGTTTTCCGAGTTAATATCGAAGTTTTTTGAAATCACCAGTCAGCCTGCATAGCTAGATGCACTAGACTGGTCTATGTGGTGCTTAATGGAAGAGTTAAGTTTTACTATTAAGTCCAAAGTACCAGAGCATTCGATTTTTCAGAAAACGAAAGAAAATTAAAAAAAAAAACTGTCCTACTTATAATAACGATGAAAAAAAAAATACTCTGAAAAAATATTCTGACTTACGACGGCAAAAAATATAGCGGAGACTCCCAAACCTCAAACATGATAAAAATCTGAAATCTTTCCTTCAAAAAAACTCTGAAAAGGAAATTCTTGAAACTAGATTACAATTTCAGTCCGAAATTAGTTTCGCCGTATATCTAAGTAAATTAGTTTTTTGCCGTCTTCCGTTTCCGCTGGAGGTATAAGAAAATAAATCTTTTCTTTTTTTATTTTATTTTGTTGTCCTACTTTTGGACTAAAGTCCTTTTTTTCCACGGTAGCTACATTTAACTATATTTTATATTTTGTGTTTTTTTTTTTCCTGTAATATCTTTTGGAGAAAAGCCAAGTTGTTTGCATTCATAGTGGGGTCAGTTATTTTCCTGTTTGACCCTTAGTTAAAAATATAAATAAGATCACAGGACCACATTTACATTCTAAAATTAGATCCTATCATTCTTATCCTACAAGACAAAATTAGCAAATTAATTTTCAAAGATCCCACTGACCTTTGTTAAGCCCTTTAAAAGCACCGTAACGCCTTCACAAAACTCAAAGACACACACACACACACACACACACACACACACCCCACACACCCCACACATCCCACACACCCCACACACTCCACTCATTCGCACAAAACGTTTTGGTGATACCGTCATTGTGTGTACAGCTAAGAAGTCGAAATCCCTGCCACAGTCGGTGTTCCCTGATAGCTACAACCTGGGAGTCTTTAGGTCAAGAGTGAATAGGTTGTTATTTCTAGGCAAGCGTCGTTCATCGCCAACCACATCTTTGCTTTCCTTCAGGTGAGATTGTGGTCAAATACGAGCCCTACAATCATAAAATATAAACTAAAAGTAGCAAATTCATATCACATATTTTTGTAATGGAAGGACATAAGTTCTTGAGACACCTTGGAAACAGCCATAATATGGTATGTGCAAATATTTCTAAATTTTGGACACAAAACCTCGTCAATTTCCACACCCTTTAGGCTCTCGCAGACAAGCGTGACGAGTTAATGTGATAGCGAACCGGCAATGAGTTTAATATAGGTAATTTATTTTAAGTTGTTCTAAATTCGAAAAAAAAACAACTATAAAGGGGTTGCCACATCATAGACACATCGCGTCGGATCTTGAGACCTCATTCTGCTATAGAACACATAACAGCATTTCTTTTTTAAACCACTTAGCGCAACCGTGGCTTCGTAGAATACTTACCCCTTAACTTCACCGTGGTTAAAATAACGACCACATTACCATACTTATTGTGGTCTAAGACTTAAGGTAAAGCGTAGCGTGACCACAAAAGAGTTACTTGTAACAGTTAATTGCTTAAAATAAGTGGCTTTTTTAATTGAAGCTTTCACGTGCCTTGGCGTCGTTTGAAACTATTTTTCAAAGAATTTGAATATATGTTTAAGGATGAAATATTGTTGATAATTGGTAGCGCGAGGATGATAATCATGTGCGATTTTTACAGTGTTAGCCACTACAAGTTTTGTTTCCCTTTGAAGCTTATACAACCTCCTTATAAAATACCTTAATTGGGTCAATGTACTTATCAACATGAACATTTTTTACTACGGGACCAAGACTGAAATTGCGAAAAAAAATCAACTTCTCCATACATTTTATATGCGCATATCTTGTACCTACATAATGCGTATATTACAGACTAGTTGACCCGCGCAACTTCGTCTGCGTCACAATTTTCATTACTGCTCCGCTCCTATTGGTCTAAGCGTGATGGTATATCCATATATATAGCATTCCTTGATAAATGGGCTATCTAACACTGAAATATTTTTTCAAATCGGAACAGTAGTTCCTGAGATTAGTGCGTTCAAGTAAACAAACAAACAAACAAACTCTTCAGCTTTATATATTAGTATAGATTTTTGTAAAAGTTGTTCATAATTATTACGAGTAGTATAGTGACCCTTTATCAGGTATTTCGTTTATTTGGTTACACGTTATAATTATACTCAACTAACTAAATTGAATCACAAAACATACTTCAAAACCAATACCCCTACTATTTTCATGGGCACCGGGCGCTTCTCATATTTATCAGATTGCGCCAGAAGATGGCAGAAGAAGGGTCGCATTTCATCGCAGTCGCCAAATACCATCGTCTGCCTAGCTTTTTCCCAACTACATTGGGGTCGGCTTCCAGTCAAACCAGATTTAGCTGAATACCAGTATTTTACGTGGAGCGGCTGCCTACCAGACCTCCACAATCCATTAAATAGGTAACACGGTACTTCATGGCAAGACTGGAGTCAGATTTACTGGCTTCTGACTATTCGTGACGACTGTCAAAGATCTACAAATGACAGCCGGGACCAACGGCTTAACGTGCTTTCCAAGGCACGGAGTAAACTCGTTATGAAGATGGTCACCCATCCACAGACCAACGTCGGCAAGCGTTCCCGTGCGGCTGTTATTATTTAGCCACGAGCTCCTCTATCGCCAAATACCGTTTCCTTTTAATTACGGGGATTTGCCCAGTAACCAAGTCTACTTCAAACTTTATTCGATACTATAAATACTTTGTCCTTTTATTGAAACGGTTCTCGTTTACGAAACAAACATAATCAATACTCTTTGTCTCCCTTTAAAATTCTCCCAAATATTTTTACACACCTTTTGCAGTCTAACCCGAGCTACACAAACCACTGCTACTGTATTGGGTGACAAGTGGTCAGAACCATCTAGTCAGCTGCCTAGCTGACACCACTTTTTACCCGCAACCCGCATCAAAGTCCTCTGTGAAATTCGATGCGGCTAGCCGTAACGAAACACTACAGGGAGAATAGAAAAAAAATCTGGAGGTTAGAGTCGAAAATACTGGGCGTATTTCATCAAAATTGTTGGGTAGATTATCGCAGCTAAAAATAACCGCCATACCAATAGATGTTCAAAGTTAAGCAACGCTTGCCGAGGTCATTCCATGGATGGGTTACCATGTTTGTAAAACGAGATTCAGAGAGTCCAGGCTGCTTCTAGTTATTTGACAGTCGTTACGAGTTGATCTGACTCTAGTCTTGTCAATGGGCATCGTGGTACCCAGTTACTGGGTTTTAAAGGTCAGATCTAAGTCGCTCTATGTACAAACCTGGGAGACTTAAAAAACCACTTTAGCAGAATCAGAAAGTACATCGCGCTACCCGTCACTGTCAAATTTTCCCAATCAACCTTGAACCTAATTGCGGTAGCGATAAAGATGAAAATGAAATTCGACAGACTGTTGTGTGGTTAAGAGGAAATGCTAGCGGCGAGACTTGGTATGTAAAAAGTCATAATTCGAGGTTTGGCTCTTGTCTGTTTTCTCCTCCAATATTGGACCGATATAGAGATCACAAACTGAATAAGGAGGACGTATACAGTGTCTCTATGTTTTCTTTTTGATTAAAAGTTGCCAAATTTGTACACTAGGGCTCTGTTGACAGCGACAATTTTGATCATTTTGTGAAAATTCTAGTGCTTATACGGTTAATAAATCATCAAAAAGGAAAACATAGGGTCACAGTCTAAAACCTTCTTATTCAGTACAAACTGATTTAAGAGATATTACACAAGTAATATCTCTTAAATCAGTCTAATATTGGAGGAGAAGACAGTCGAGAGCCAAACCTCGAATTATGACTTTTACATACAAAGTCTCGCATTTCCTCTTAATAATATATTCTGCAAAAGTGGCCTTTTTAGACCCGTTGGTACTCAGAACCTCTAAATAGATGGGAAATAGCTGGATATATTGATTGATGAATGGATCGCTTTTTAACCGACTTCTTCAAAAAGGAGGAGGTTCTATGTTCGGCTGCTTTTTATTTTTATGTATGTTCACCGATTTCTCCGCCTTTGGCTTTTGAGGAGCTCGTGGCTAGATAATAACAGCCGCACGGGTCGATCTTCAAGGTTAAGCAACGCTTGCCAAGGTTGGTCTGTGGATGGGTGACCATTTTAACATACCGAGTTTCCTCCGTGCCTCGGAAAGCACGTTAAGCCGTTGGTCCCGGCTGTCATTTGTAGATCTTTGGCAGTCGTTACGGATAGTCAGAAGCCAGTAAATCTGACTCCAGTCTTACCATGAAGTACCGTGTTACCCAGTTAATGGGTTGTGGAGGTCTGGTAGGCAGCCGCTCCTCGTAAAATACTGGTATTCAGCTGAATCCGGTTTGACTGGAAGCCGACCCCAATATAGTTGGGAAAAGGCTAGGCAGATGACCGATTTCTCCGCATTTCCTGGACCGATTTAAAAAAATATTTTTTAGACCTTTTATTTCCAAAGGGAATAGTGAGGTTTGTTCAATTAACATTTGTAACATATTTGGATTAAATAGCTTTGTATTGTTAACTTTGGTTGTTTATGGTTAGGTGTTTCGGATTTCACACTAAAGATTTTGGTAAAGATTGTGAAAGAATAAAGCATTGCTTTTTACCCGACTACGAAAGAAGGAGGGTTATGTTTTTCGAGTGTACATGTATGTATGTATATTTCTTTGGCACGCCCTAGAGCTACGGCTCGATGGTGTTTTTTTTTTGTTTTTAACTGTCGAGATTTTTTTCAATTTATATTTGAGACTTGGTTGGCTTAATTACTAACAAACATTAGTACGCCCTCTGGCATAACATAGCGCACTCTTTATAACGACGATATACCACTATTATTGTACCTATGTTAAATAAATGACTTATGGTACTACATACTTTATACATTTAAGTACCAACATGAAATAGGTCTTCTCCTTCGTCTTTTTAACGTAAAAATTTGAGCGTTCTACAGATGCGGTTGTTTTAAATTGAATCTCCATGAAAGATTCATTTAACTTTTTATGACGCGGTGGTTCTAATTTAAGTGATGTAAAAGATTTAACCGCTTGAAAAGGGAATCTATACTAATATATAGCTGAAGAGTTTGTTTGTTTGTATGTTTGTTTGTTTGATTACTTGAAAGCGCTAATCTCAGGAACTACTGGTCCGATTTGAAAAAATCTTAGTGTTAGATAGCCCATTTATCGAGGAAGGCTATAGGCTATATATCATCGCGCTAAGACTAATAGGGGCAAAGCAGTAATGAAAATTGTGACGCAAACGAAGTTGCGCGGGTTAACTATATAGTACCTATATGAAACTTGCGTCCCCAACAGACGCTGTGCTAAGAAAAAAGAATAAGACCTATTGCAGCTCCACCCACCGGTTCAAATGTAAATTAAAATTGTCCAGACCTCTATAATAATATCGTTTATAATAATAATATCGTTTAATTATAAAACAGGGCACATTTAGAATAAAATATTTTACAATTTTTTTTTTATAGAACACAGTTGCTGATTTGCCTGAACTAGGTTAAAACCTGTGTTTCAGGCTAGATAGTGCTTATGTAAATATCAATAATAAAATAACAATTTATCAATAACCTAAATTAAAAACTTAAAATTAAGGGACACATCACATTTTATTTACACACAAAAAGAAGGACTTAATGTCTCTACGTACGAGATGCTTAATAAATATTGCACAATTGTCTTTTTACAGCTATAGTAATTTAACTTATAGATACTTAGTTCCTTATTTAGTCTATTGTATAGAAATGGACCTAAAAATTAAAAAAAAAAATCTTTTTACAAAAGCATATTTTGAAAATGAAGTTGACTCGCAGACAATATCATTCCGTCTCTTATTAGTCTTTTCGGTGTTGTAAGTGAGCATGGTGTGCTGTTTTAATACCAGTTGCATAATGAAAAGCTGGCGAACAGTCACTCTAAAAATTAAATCACATCGGTTCAGCCGTTTAGGACTCTGACTCCAGTCTTGCCTTGAAGTACCGTGTTACCCAGTTAATGGGTTGTGGAGGTCTGGTAGGCAGCCGCTCCGCGTAAATTACTGGTATTCAGCTAAATTCGGTTTGTCTGGAAGCCGACCCCAATATAGTTGGGATAAGGCAAGGCAGATGATGGTCCAGCCGTTTAGGAGGACTTCAGCAATACACATTACATTTAAAAAGATGGTGGGAAAAATACATTTAAAAAGATGGTGGGAATTGATTTAGAAGACAATTCTGAAAAAACTACTTTCAGGTCTCGCCTTTAATTTGTTACATTTAGTTTATTAATAATGTAGGTACTTTAGCATCCTATTTTCAAACCCCAATTTATTAGATCACTACAAACACTGGCCGCTCTCGTATGAAACGCATTGACAATATTATTTCAACAACACAATGGGCACGCGAGGAATCGATATGTTCGTCTATTGTTCACTGCGATTATAGAACGCCGCGATCGCAGAAATGTGGGGGATGTGTTACTACTGGTATGGACAGGCAATTTACTTTTGTATTTTTTGATTGTATAGACTTCTTTTTACCCGACTGCGAAAGAAGGAGGGTTATGTATGTATGTATGTATGTATTTATATTTCTTTGGCACGCCCTAGAGCCTAAAAGGCTGGATGGATTTAAGCTTGAGAGGTATCGTTAGATTTGTAGTTACTGTGAGAGTGACACTGGATATATCCAAAAGGAAAAAGAAATGGCGGATTTTTGGCGCCAAATTATGCCTTAATTTTTTTTTTTTCTATACCTTTCGGGTGGGGTATCAAGATAAAGGGCTCTAGGAGACGATTCCTAAAAAGTAACTCACTAAAATGGAGGAAATAAAAAAAATTGACTAGGTATGTCAAAAAACCCGACCGTTAGAAACGACTAAAAAGTTCGAAACAAGTCGCTTTTCAAGCAGTCTGATGCAGTTCAATCACTGATCCGATGCCACCAACTGCATCAGACTTAGACAGACTAGACCATCGAGCCGTTTAGGCTCTAGGGCGTGCCAAAGAAATATACATACATACATACACTCAAAAAACATAACCCTCCTTTTTTCACAGTCGGGTAAAAGGCGACTTGTTTCGAACTTTTTAGTCGTTTTTAGCGGTCGGGTTTTTTGACGAAGTAAATTAATGTTGAAAATGTTGATTGGTAGAGAACGCCTTCAAGTCCGTATTTACCACACCCAAGTGGTGGGTCCTTTTGGACCCAGCAAAAAAAAATTTTTTTTCTCGTAAATCGATGTAGCGACGACGCCACATCGATTTACGCTAAAAAAAAGATTTTTTTTGCTGGATCCAAAAGGTTCCACTTGGGTGTAAAGAGGTGTTCAAATAAATAAATAAAATTTGACACCATTGACACGTAACGTAATTATAGTCTTAGAAACAGGGGCGTTATGGTTTAGTTTTCTTAAAATAAACGTTAGTTTAGAACCTTTGAGAACCAACATTCTTGTTCTCATTCATGTGTCGAATATATGGGATTTTGTTTACAATCTTGCTTATCAAAAAACTTTTTTTACGCGGTAATACATAAAATTTATTCACAATCATTAATTACTTTATCATAACAAACTACAAACACTTTAAATAAAAAATATGGTGTCAAAATATTCGTCCGCATCGCTGTCGACTGGAAGTGAGCCCAATAGACTGGCGGTATTGCCACGTTGTATGGCAATGCTTATCCTCTGTCCAAGGTAAAAGCCAGCCCTTGGGTCACGCGAAGTGTCAAATAGGCATTTAGGCATTTAGGCATTTTTTTATTTTTTTAGTTACCCACTCCCTCTGCGACTGACGTGGCTCAATTTCAACAGCAAATATTTTTGTAGAATTAAAGTATGCAGCTAACTTATTCATATTTATTAGATTTCTAGCCTATTTTATATGTTAAATTTACTTGAAATAAAAAAAAAGAATTTGTATTTTCAAAATTAAACAACGTTTATTTACTTAACACAAATCAGTCTATAAAGGCGAATGCCCATTTGAGGCCCTCAGTGGACAATAGACTAGAGAAAAAATACTTTATGCATTAATTTTGCCATAAAAAAATATGTGTTTACTTTCTTCCAAATGAGCACCACTACAATCTACAACAATTCCATAAAAAAAGTAATTTTAATAAACAAACAAGAAGTTTTTTGATTTTGACGCTGGCAAAATGTTGCCAGAGTCAAAATCATACATAAATCAATCGATTTGAATCGAGTTATAAACATTTACAATAACCTTAACGATATACCCACGGGACTTTACTGGTATTGTAATTTAAAATCGACCTAAAACATAACTTAAATAGAAGCTAATAATTTTTTTAACCAGTTTACTGGTTAAAAAAAGAATAAGACAAATAAATCAACAATCGGTTACTTAAAAAAGTAATCGATGAATTGATTTAATGTTTATATATTTTCGTGAAAGTGACAACACTGAATTTAATCTGACAGTTCTGACTACTGACACTTCGCTTGTTGCTTACGCTCAATGTGGATGTGTTTTGATTTTTCTTCGATTTCTTTTACTGCAACCTGGCTTTGTTTTATGGACTTGACACGGATTTTGTCAATAATACATGAAAGAATGGATATCCATAATACGTTAGGAGATTATGTAAATGAATATAATTTAAATCGCAGGAGGGCACAATTTGTTAATATTACCGTTGGCTCTGACAATTTAAATGACTTCCCACAATTAACAATGGATGAATTAATAGTAATTGCATGTGGTACCTACCAAATAAAACAAGCTAGGTCATATTATGGAGAACATATCAGAGCCAAAGGTATGTATAGTATTGAAATATGCAGAGAACAAAATAGCAACCTACCAAGCGAATTAATCAATGAAAGCTGATGGCTATTGCGTGCCAAAATACAAAGTAGACATATAAGTCGTAAGGTATATTTTGGGTACATTAAAATAAATAATAACTATGCTGGCAGAGAGGCAATTGATGCATACTATTGTAATTGCATAATAGGAAAACGCACGGTAGGTTGTTGTGCACATACCATGACTGTGCTTTGGTATATAGGCTGGGCAAGATATGAATCGAATATATGCCCTAATTGATTACGACAATGAAGATAATATAGACATTTAAAATATTAAATGTTTCTTTTATGCCCTAATTACTACAATTGGATAAAAATATATTAGAAACCCCTTCCTATCATAATATCAATAATCAAGCATTGAAAAACAAATTATTCTTGAATTATCTCAGTTCTACACTTTTTCGTATAGAAAATTAACCTCAAAACATTTTTGTTTAATTTATATTTCTAAAATAGTGGCGTCAATTTGAATATATTTTATAGATTTCCAATACTATCAAGATTTAAAAAAGCTCCATATTTATAGTCATATTTGATGTCCATCTTGGGCCTGGGATACTATGGAGACTAGGCATTCCCCTTTCTACTTAGACATTTATGACATACAAAAAATACAAAATTAACTTTTTTCAAATTTAACATTATACATTTTAAAAGTTCACAATTACATTAATCAGTCTAGGAAAAATGAGACATTACATTCGTTGGTCAACATAAAAACTAGAGAATTTCAAAATCACAGCTTTGTTTGACAATTATCACACAGTGGCTTGGAACACTGAAGGCAAATTGGCTTCGAACAATCACAGCAACGGTATTTAGTTTGTCTTTTTATTTTTGTTGGACAAACGTAACATAATTTTTTGCCACTTAGTGGAACAGACCGAACTACTGGTGGTGGAGGGGGGGTATCCTGGCCTAAAACTCTAGTGATAGTCATTCGCAGCTCCCTTGGCAATCTTTCATTGTACACTCGGTTTTTCATATGATCCAGCACTAAGTCTCTGGCCATATTCAATAAAAAAGTTCCTTTCCTCATTTTGCCATCACTGTCATTACAACTTTGATACAATACAAAGCTATTTACGCCTGCCATGTCCAGAATCCTTTGAAAGATTGCCATAGGCCAACGACGAGATTTACGACTGCAACAATATATCGAGCACTTTTTATCCACCTCGTCCACTCCACCTTTTGTATGGTTGTAGTCTGCAATCATAACTGGTTTTCCTGTATCTTCATCTATTTCTTGAATATGGTGAGAAGAAGAATATATATAATAATATAATAACAGATATTGTTTCCTGTAGCCTGTGTGTTATTCAGTGATAATAATATGTATATAATTCTATTAGGGAAAGAATTTAAAAAATCGTCTTACTATTTTTCGAGTTAATTGATTACAAACAAAAGCACAAATCTATCCTAATTGTAGTATAAGTATAGATATAAAATATTTTATGTAAACGATTTATTTTTATGAAAATTGGAAAATAACGCGAAATAATACATCATTTAAACCTATTGACTGACGTGGTTGTTTAGGAGACACTATGAAGATATAACCATTTGACTGAGGTGGTAGTCTCGTGGACACTTACCTTAACGCTGACGTGGTAGTTTCGTGGACACCTTCCTTCCGCTACGCACGCGTGTGCTCACTGCGACCGCCCGCCGCAGTTTGACCGACGTCCGAGCCCACTACAGTAAGGTACTCACAGCGGCGGCGCTCAAATTTGAAAATTGCCGGTAAAAAACGGGATTTTGTATTTCGCGGTGTCTGTTGGACTACCACGTCAGCCGCAGAGGGTTAAATAAGGCATAAGCACTCGGTCCCGGTTTGGGGTTAAAAACATAATTGCCAAAAAGATTTAGTAATGCTTTGGTAAACAACAAGTGTAAATAAAAGTTTGACTAAATTAAACTCAAAATTCATGAATTAATAAATATTAATTCATGAATTTTCTGAAATATAACAATGAGCAATTAAGACTGATTCTCGTACATAAAACCGTTAAAGTTCAAGTCGCAATAATAATCATCTCATTGTGACCATTTCATTTCAAAAACTGATCCTCAGTCTCTCTCGTACCCAAAGGGTAAACAACGGAACCCTTTGTCTACTAAGTCTCCGCTGTCCATCCGTCCATCGGTCCGTCCGTCCGTCCGTCCTAGATAGGTAGTAGATAGTTTCACAGAATGTGTATTTCTGTTGTCGCTATAAAAACAAATAAAAAAATACGATGGTACGAAACCCTTCGTGCGCGAGTCCGACTCGCACTTGGCCGGTTTTTTGACAGTTTGCAACTGCAATGCGCATTCGCACAAGATACTACTTAAAAGCACGAGAATTAGGAGATGGTATGGTGATAAAACACAAGCTATACAAACCACTCTACAAACAAAAACGTTAAAAACATTGTACGTAATCACCTTGACACCGTGCGTCTTTAACGCATCTCCATTAAACAAAGATCTGGAACAAAACTTCGACTGTTAACAGCAATCCATCAATCACTTCATTTGATCGACGTGTATTGTCCATTAATAATCTTCGAGGTCACTATGTCTATATTTATGGACTAACAAGTAACAACGGGGATTATTATGGGATATTCAATATCATGACAAAAAAAAAAAAAAAAAAAAAATTGAAAATTGATGGGCCTTTCATTAGGCACTGGGCAGCTAGGCATGTGCGTACTGGCGTACATGTCGCCAATTAATTTAAGCTTTTTATGTACTAACAATAGGTTAAGATTTTACTAACACTATATGGATCAATGGTCTGAATTAAATAAACTATTATTATTATATAGGGTAACTTTAAAAAAAAACGAGAAACTCGGAACAAGCTTGACTGGTCGGATTTGTTTTTATTCGCCTCAATACTGAGGTAGTTTAAGAATAAGATAAGAAACCAGCCAAGTGCGAGTTGGACTCTCACACAAATGATTCCAGACCATAAACCGAAAACACACGCTTTTTATATGGGAGTCACCTTTAATTTTTTGATTGTTGTAATAGCGGCAATAGAATACACACTCTGTGAAAATTTCAACTGTCTAACTATTACGGTTCTTGAAATACAACCCGCTTACAGACGGGCGCACGGACGCTGATGGACGGACAGTAGCAATTTAGTATTAGGGTTCCGCTGGTTACCTTTTGGGTACGGAACCCTAAAAACCGCCCTAATGCAAGTTGGACTAGCGTGCAAAAAGTCTCGAACAAATCTTAATATTTTTAAACATGTAATACTAGCAATAGACCTTTTACAGGCCTTATCAAGTTTAAAGTTATTTCCTAAATCTTATTCCTACAATAAAATTGCATATCCAACATTGGTTACGTAGTATAGATAGTAGAAACAGCAAAAACAAACTATCACAATAAAAACATAAAACTAGGCAGTATTTAACGCAGATACCATCTAACTACAGCCAATAAAAACTAAAGTTAACACCGCAAAAACATGGAGTTCTCGATTTATTTAATGGGACAAGATAAATACTGAACGTTTAATCGAACCTCGCCCTTATCGCTCTGCACGCGACTCACACAGTAAAATGTGAGCAACGGATTTTCCTGTACATTTTTATGGCGACGATTAGGTGGGTACAGTCGGCAAAATATAGTGATAGTTAAATAAAAACTTCTTTTTCAGTAAATGTTGAAAGCTACACACTACTAAGAAACTTGCATTATCACCAGTAAAATAATTAAACTAAAGTTTGTTTTTTTAATCTCGGAGACTAAATTGACAAGTGCAAATGTCAAAACTGACTTAAATGCTATTGTAATCTGTGTCAGTTTGTCATTTGCATTTGTCAATTTAGTCTCAGAGATTAAAAAACAGACTATAATTCATATAAGCCACAGTGCGAGTGTCCGTGGAGTTTCTTGCACGTTCTTCTTCATAGAAATCTACGCTTTGGAACGTGCAAATAGCTTCCATGTTTTTGACTGACCGACCTCGACATTTCAAAAGTGCCTGTAAATGGTTTATTTGAAATAAAATGCTTTGAATCTTTTAGACGTATCACGGTGACTATCATGGCTGTCACTGTGGCTATGGGGCTGTCCAATAACCATAATCATCATTTATTGCATTCATGTAGTTTACAAGTTGTTACAAGTATACAGGTTTCATACATGAACCCTGCTAGGGTATGGTATATGTAGTTTAAAGTGCTACAGTGTCACAATAATAAACAAATTACTTTGCTTTATAAAATACCCCCATTATACTGAGATCTGGAACGCCAATAAAAATCCCGTACTAATTTTAACATTTTAATAATAACTGTTACTACGTAGAAACAAAGTATAGTGGCCTTTTTAGACCCCCTGTACACAATCCACACGTTGTGTTACGGGGGGGTCTAAAAAGGCCACTTTAGCAGAATCAGGGAGGCTACTCTTTCAAGCGGCTTCTGCCCAATCTAGGGGGTCCAAACGCCTTCTGCCGGAGGCTTTACGCGGGGGTCTTGCGGTCCATGGCCCTTTATAGGGCGCCGGTGTGGGCGCCTACTTTGAGGAAGCGACCTGCCCGTTACCTCAACGCGTCCCAGAGGGTCATGGCCATTCGGCTCGCCCGTTGATATCGCACGGTCGGCGAGACTCCTCTGCCGCGGCAAATTGTAGCACGGCGGACGGAGTTCCGGCAGGATCTCATGGCAGTATGGAGACAACGACTGTCGCAACTCAGCGCTGGGCACGCCACAATTGCGGCGATAAGTCCCCTCTTTGAGGAGTGGCTAGAGCGGCGCGACGGCGTCCTTACCTTTTACTTGACTCAGGTACTCACCGGACACGGTTGTTTCGGGAGGTACGTGTTTCGAATACGGCGGGAGGATACACCCGGGTGTCAACACTGCGAGGATCGCCCGGAGGACATGGTGGAGCATACGGTGGAGTTCTGCCCTGCTTGGGCGGAGCACCGCCGTGTCCTCGTCGAGGCGATCGGCGGCGGCGATCTCTCGCGTCCGGCCCTGGTTCAAGCCATGGTCCGGAGCGAAGAGACATGGGAAGCGGTCACTTCCTTCTGCGAAGCAGTAATGCTAGCAAAGGAGGAAGCCGAACGCGTGAGGGAGAGGGAAACCTTACGCCCCAGACGCCGCAACAGAAGAAGGCGCTCCGGGCGTTGGAGATCGCCGGACGATTCTCGGCCACCGTAGGCACGGGTCTGCGGACGGCGAGCATTGGGTGGCTCGCCTTCTGATCAGAACCAGGCCCGGGACGACGGCGCGCATTGTTCCACGCGCGCCTCAAAGAGCTGTCAGCATTACAGACGGGGCCCGCTAGGGTCAGTGCCTGCTGGGGCTGCGGACTTCGTTCGAAAGAGGCACCGTACCCTGGAACGCAAAGGGCAGTAGGAGGAACACAATTGGGTTTTAGTCAGTAAAATTCTGACACTCCATCCTGCTTCACCCAAAGCGGGAGGAGTCATTTGATGATTTCCAATCCTTAAAAAAAAGTGGTGGTGATGGTTAACAACAGTGGTTTTAAGTGGTCCCAGTTAGAAACATGCAAGCAGACATGCAGCATGCAAGCAGGCATGCATCGTGCAATCAAATCGATCGCAACTAAGCCCGAAACTACGGACTTCGGGCTTAAAGAGTAGCCCCCCAGGAAGCAAATCACGTTACCCGTCACTTTCAAATTTTCCTAATCAACCTTGAACCTAAATTGTTAGCGATAAAGATGAAAATGAAATGTAACAGATTGTTGTGTAGTTGATAATATGATTCTGCTAATGTGGTCTCTTAAGACCCTCAGGTATGAATTTCATTGTAAAAGTTTACTTATTCCATTGGCCACTATAGTTTTCGGGACGCTGTTAGTGCTAACGTGTACCCTGCGCTTGATGGAAACACATCGTTTGCGCATGACGGTACAACCCACACTTAGCAGACAACAATTCGCGCCGACTCCTGCGATAGATTGAAAAAACAAATTGGAAAAAGTGCAAGACAATGATGACATCGCCGTCTATGGAATATAGCTGCATATATAGTATGTGATAGTCTGAGCACTAAAATGTAAAGTAATCACCAACCAACCACCACCAACTATACTGGGGTCGGCTTCCAGTCAAGCCGGATTTAGCTGAATACCAGTATTTTAAAAGGAACGGCTGCCTACCAGACCTCCACAATCCCATTAACTGGGTAACACGGTACCTACTTCATGGCAAGACTAGAGTCAGATTTACTCCAGTCTGTCAGTTCTGTCTTTCCGTAACGACTGCCAAAGATCTACAAATGACAGCCGGGGCCAACGGCTTTACGTGCTTTCCAAGGCACGGAGGAAACTTGGTATGTTAAGATGGTCACCCATCCATAAACCAACCTTGGCAAGCGTTGCTTAACCTTGAAGATCGACCCGTACGGCTGTTACTATCTAGCCACGAGGTCCTCCTGACTAAAATGTAAAGTAACGCGATAGATAAATGCGAACTAAAAGTAAATCGGTGAATAGGTACGTGAATAGTGGGCGACCACTAATTTTGTCGAGTGTACGTAAAAGGCAGGTTTATCTTAGTACAAAAAAACAACATGTTTCAATTAAACATTACCAGCTTTCGTTATCAAAAGCGTGGCTCATTTGCTTGCTTCCTTCTATCGGCGAGTTTACGACCCCTGAATGATAAGGAAGTCCTATTAAAAACTATTTATACATTAATTTTAATTTTTTATATCATGAAACACAAACGAAACTTTTTATATCATGCGTATGTCTGTGTGTCCACCTGTCACAGCCAATTTGCTCCGATCTAGTTGAAATTTTGAAAAAGTAAGTTTTTTGCTCATACATTACAGGAAAACCTATATGATTCCATGGTTTGAATGAAACATGTTAAAACATAATTCGTTCATAACCATTAATCTTTCCCGTACTTGGCCGATTTTTAACCGACTTCTTCAAAAAGGAAGAGGTTCTATGTTCGTATTTTTTTTATGTAGGTATGTTCAAAGATTTTTCCGCCAATTGTGGACCGATTTTAAAAATTATTTTTTTATTCGAATTACTACCGAGATGGTCACATTGTCACCAAGTCCAAGTCTGATGATGGCATCCCATGAAAATCGAAGGAAACCCTCAAATTTTACAGGCTTTGTGCCTGATAATCATCATCTCATGTTGCTGAGCTGATGATGGAAGGTATAAGTCAGGATCTGATGATGGGATCCCATGTAAAAAGTTTTTGTAACCGATTTGGATTTTGTTTTTTTGTTTGGAAGAATATTTTCCATTTCAATTTGGTAAAGATCTGATGAAGAACTTCGGAGGTAGGCAATGGAACTCTTCAATCAATCAAAGCAAATGGATCGGGATTTCTGAAATCGCATGTCTGTTGATTGTTTACACCAGTTCATAACATAATATCACGCCAGTCACTGTGTTCGTGGTTTCACACAAATAAAAACTTTTTACAAAAAAATTAAACCGACTTCTAAAAACATAACACTACAAAGTATAAAATAACTTGAATTTCGGAAGTCAGTGTCAAAAACCAAAAAAAATACCAAAAACAACCGACTTTTATTTAACCGTTTTATTTTTTTGTAAAAAAGGTTTTAGGTTTTCGTACCCAACGGGTAACCAACGGAACCCTATTACTAAGCCTTCGCTGGCGGGCTATATCTCAAGAACCATAACAGGAAGACAGATGTAATTTTCACAGAGAGTGTATTTCTATTGCACACAATGATAAAAATTAAATTAAAAATTGAAGGGGGTTCTCATACAAGAAACGTGTTTTTTGTCGGTTTGTATGACAGTTAGACTCGCACTTGGCCGATTTTTTTCAATCCACGGGTAAATGACCAGTAAATGATTAGGAAGTTCAATTGAAAACTATTAATAGGTCCGTTCGTTATTTTTCAACATTTCCTTTACTTACATAAAAGAGTAATTAGTTTCCTGTAATTAGGTCATGTCAACCTGGTCACATAAAAACGGGTGTGGCTGTGATAAATGGTACTAGAACGTTGACCACAGCCACTGAGTCCTTTTCAACTTATTTGGACTTGGTGGCTTTTTGTTTCAGACAGCAATTTTATTTTATTCGGCTCTCATTTTAGGAGAACTTCTTTTGTTTTTCAGGACTGAAAAAGAGTTCTAGTTGCTTTTCATTTTTAAGTTCTTGTATTCGTAAAGATACTATGGCTAGTTTTCGAGACAACTTTGTCGACTGTTGTTATAGGTTGGTCTGGTTGGCACCAGAAGGGTAATCATTTTTTGAGATTGTGTTTTTGGGTAAGTTTGTATGTCTTATATATTTGCCTAATCAGCTGGATATAATTTTAACAAGAGGAGTATCATTCAATTTGTCTTGGGTGCCGAAATGAATAAAAAAAAAAACAATATGATAAAAGATGACTGACGCTCTTTAAGCGAAGTCGTAATTTTACGTGACATGGTCATATCCCCCATATGACCATGTCCCGTAAAATTATGACTTCGTTAAATTACTTCAAAAATGTAACTCACTGCAATGTAGGAAATAAAAATACTCCCAACCGCAAAAAACGCCTTAAAAGTTTCAAATAAAACACTTTTCATGCAGTATGTTGCAGTTAGTGGCTTCAAATATATGATTGAATTAAAATAAATACAGGACCGGTTTTTTGATATAAGTCTTTTTCTTACCATCAAACTGATGAAAAAGTTGTCATAATTTAGTTGTCTTTGCCACAATGCGTAAGCGCTGTGCGTTTCTGGTGCGTGGAGTGTGGGGCAGCACCAACAGTGTACTAAGCAGTCTCTGGTTTCTAAATCTTTTTTAACAAATGAGTACCGAAAATACCCATCTCACTCTGTCAATATCGGAAATGTGCGAGAGACATACTCGGTACTGGTTTGTTAAAAAAACAGATTATAGCAGGCTAGACTGTCCAGACGTGAATCTCTGTTACGCCATTTCCTATGGAATAGTGTAGCTGCAGTAAAACGTCGGATAGTACTACCGCTGTGTATGTTGTGTATACAGTAATTTGTTGTACATACAATTTTGTTGTAGAAATTTTCTTAATTACTGACATAGTATAAGTTTTTACTAACAAATGAGTCATCGCAACTTGAAATCAAATTGAATTGAATTGAAATGTCTGGAAAATATATATAACTTATTTTAACAAGCTGGCAACAAGTACACTTATCAAGGGACTCAAGGCGTCCGTAAAACGATCCCTTAGGAGAACGGCAGTCTTTTCCTTTAGGTTACGTGCTTCCGAGCACGGCTGTCGGCTAGGGGTTGAGGAAACCAACCCTTCGGACGTGTCAAAGGCTCATTCATCCCTGTTGTCTGCTACTTAAATCACTGTAGGCCTAATGTCTTAAGGACGTCTGCCGCAGTTTTAAAGACGGTGTACGAAGATGTCAATTTATCATTAGAACTACTGTAGTGGAGGTTTTGAAGGTTGTTTAATTTTTATCGTATAACTAGTTGACCCACGCAACTTCGTTTGCGTCACAATTTTCATTACTGCTCCGCTCCTATTAGTCTTAGCGTGATAATATATAGCCTATAGCCTTCCTCAATAAATAGGCTATCTAACCCTGAAATAATTTTTCAAATCGGACCAGTAGTTCCTGAGATTAGCGCGTTCAAGCGATCAATCAAACAAACAAACAAACTCTTCAGCTTTATATATTAGTATAGAGTATAGACGAGGAAAACAGCATGCTTCATAGATCATGAAGAAAACAACACACTGATACATATCACACATCTGCATTCTAAGAAAAATGAAGACCCTAAAAGAAAATATTATTATACATAGCAATAAAATATAGCATAACAGTATTTATTTCATAACAAAATCAGTTCATTATGACGATGTTTTGACCAAGCCTGCTGGGGCGCGGCAAACAGTTTTATTTACACATTGTATCCAGCAAGGGTTCGCGTATCTTCAAGGTCGCTCCTTATACCGAAATAACTTATTCTGAACGTATTTGAATTTGACTGACGAAATTGTATTTTCCCGAAGAATTGTAGTAGAACGCAAGGTACATAGCTCGCAGAACAAATGTCTGCTGGATTGGTTACCGCTTACCAGAAGACGCAGCACCTGTAGACCTTTTACTGGATGGACTGATGACCTGGTGACATGAAACTAGAAGACTACTCGAAGTGTCAATGGTTAGGGATACTAAATTTCAGTAGTGGTTATGTTACGCCTGAAATGATAATAAGGAGAATCATTTAGGGTAGTTTTATCTCTACCTACTAGATTAATAGTAGAGACTCACTGAAACGCCCCTTACACGCTTAAAAAGTCGTGAAAGCTTCTTGAGCTATACGACCTTCTCGGAAGTCAGCGCATCAGTTACAAGATTCAAATTATGGAAGAATAGAGAGAATAGGGATTTTCAGGATTCTAGAGTGATGCTGTAGAATCTGGCCAAATGGAGTTTTCTTGACTCATCCCTAACTATGTGCCAGATTGGAGAGTCACAGGGCAAGAACCAGCATTCCCAACCATACTGGTTACGGAGTTGAGTTCTAGAGGGAGGAGTTGAAGTGGTTAGGAAAGTGTGTCGAGATGTCCCAAGAAACCATCCAGGTTGTCCAATCCCCTGTTTACATCCAGGATATGGCCTCAAATGCTTTCCAAGGCACAAAGAGACCGCAGTATATTATTATGTAATCTCACCCATCCACAGCCTAATCTCGGCAATAATTAAACTTTTATCATCCTGTATAGCTGCTATTATTTATCCTAGTGCATTCTACTACGCAATTCCTCCTCCACTACGCCATTGATGTCATCAAAATACCTCTTGCATTTAATTTGAATAAAATGGCGCTCGAATATGCAACGCCGACACTCATTGAATTAAAGTGAGCAGCTGCCATTTCTCGGTTTATCGACAGCTCAGTCAGCAGGGTATGGTAATTTTATTATAAAATGGTTTTAATTGGGGAAAAGTTAACGTAGACTGTCGGTGGGAGTATATTAAAGTGCTAGATCATGTTTGTGGTGTGGAAAATAAAGAGACTATTAATGATTTTTCATATTAATTTTTATAATTTGGTCATCATTATCATGTGCCTAGCCTTTTCCCAATTTTTTTTTTTGTACTATTAATAGGCACGCGCTTGACCACCATCTCACCTGATGGTAAGCGATGATGTGGTCGAAAATGGAGCACGCTTGCCTAGAAGTAACCTATTCACTCTTGACTTAAAGACTCCCAGGTTGTAGCTATCGGGAAACACAGACTCCGGCAGGGAATTCCACTCCTTAGCTGTACGCATTATGAATGTGTTCCCAAAACGTTTTGTGCGTTTGGGTCGGATGTCCACCATGTACCGGTGGCGCATCGCCGTTCGTCTTATGGTCCGATGATGGAAAGGGCTTGGCGGAATTAAATTATGCAATTCCGTCGCACATTCCCCAAAATGCAACCGGCAAAAAACCGACAAGCTAGAAACTCGTCGTCGATGCTCAAGACTTTGGAGCTTCGTCGCGACGAGCCTCTCATTGCCAATGATCCTCTTGGCTCGTTTCTCAATTGACTCAAGGGCATCAAGCTGGTATCTGGCAGATCCGTCCCAAAGACGAGAGCAGTATTCCATACACGATCGAACTTGCGCTTGATAGAGTTTGAGCAGCTGTTCCGGCGTGAAGTACCGTCTAACCTTTGCTAGGATCCCCAACTTTCTTGCAGCCACTTGAGCTTTTGCCTCTATGAACGCGCCAAAAATGAGAGTAGATGTTAATGTAACCCCAAGAAGTTCAAGTTGGTCGGTTATCGGCACTGTTGCACCTCGGAAAGATGGAGCTGGGTGGAATTGGCTCCTTTTGGCGGAAAATAGACACGCTTAGGTCTTAGCAGCATTGAACTTGACCAGATTGGCATCACCCCATTCAGAGACAGCCTGTAAGGACACATTCAAGCGCTCAACCATAGCCTCCCGGAGAGACCGGATCTGCGACCCACCAGCTCGTGCGTCGGACACGTATCTCTCAGCAACAGTGCTGTTGTCTGCATACCCAAAGGTACCGGGTTTAAGCAGATCATTAATATGCAGCAAGAAGAGTGTTGCCGAAAGTACCGACCCCTGAGGAACCCCGGCATTAATATCCAGCAGTCCAGACGAGCAGCCATCTATGACCACTCGGATAGACCGGTCCCTCAGGAAATCTGCGATCCAATCACACAAACCGGCGGGCAGACCGAAGGAAGGAATCTTACTTATAAGGCCATCGTGCCAGACCCTGTCGAAGGCCTTCGAGATGTCAAGGGAGACCGCTAGTGCCTCCCCGTGCTTCTCTATGGCTTCACTCCAGATGTGAATGGCATACGCTAGAAGATCCCCAGTTGACCGATTTCGGCGGAACCCGTATTGTCGGTCACTAAAGATATCATTCGCTTCTAGGTACGCCAGGAGCTTATGATTCAGCACGCGTTCCATAGTCTTACAGAGTATGGACGTTACCGAGATGGGTCTATAATTCGACGGGTCAGCACGACTACCCTTCTTGGGCACGGGTTGCACGTTAGCTTGCTTCCAAGCCTTCGGCACTTTTCCAGTCACAAACGAAAGGCGAAATAGGCGTGTCAAGATCGGAGACAACTCAGGCGCACAAGTTTTTAGAACAATTGCCGGTATCCCGTCGGGGCCACTAGCCTTGTTCACGTCTAGGTTACGCAGTACCCTACGGACTTCCTTCTGATGAATGCGAATGTTCGAAATGCTCGACTTACATCCGCCAGGAAAAGCAGGAGGCCTCGCGCCACCAGGATCCAGACGCAAAGATTCCGCAAACAAGGAAGCAAACAAATTCGCTTTTTCCTCAGCGGAGTGGGCAAGCGTCCCATCAGGTCTCAGCAGTGGTGGTAGTGAGGGGCGGCAGAAGTTCGATTCGACCGACTTTTCAAAGCAATTGTCCAAGCAATTGGCAGTGTGCGAATCAACATCCGGCACCCTCGTTGCCTCCTGGACCAGCTGGGTAAGACTTAACGCAAACGCTAGCTTTCGCGTCTCTCGTCCAGCGTGGTCTGTGCACTGGTATGGGAAGAGCCACTCCTGATGGTGGGCGTTGAAGTCCCCCAGTAACACCAATTGGGCAGAAGGGTACCGTTGCTGAGCCGCATCCGCCGCCTCACTCAGGTGCTGTGTGAGCACAGTTGTCTCCAAATCACCGTAGTGCGAACGGTAGACACAAACGTAGACAATTTTATCCAGGCCTGTGTCCACTAAAACCCACAGCGTTGAGAACCTGGAGTCCCAAGATTACGGAGACGCCGATAAGAGATGTCGTCACGGGCGTACATACATACGCCCGCACGTGGTTTGAAATGAGAGGAGAAGGAAGTGAAATGAGGTTCCATGCTGCTACCCTCAGGCACGCTCTGACAGGACGACATCATTGGGGGACTAGTCTGGAGACTGCGGGGACGCCCGAGCCCCCCCGGGAATGTCCATCGGGTCCTCCCCCGTCTGGTCGCCAACCAGCACGTGGGCGCACCCTGGGATTTTTCGACAGTTGGCGGGGCAGCCTTTCATGTGTGGCTAGCACACTACTTGGGCCCCCAACTAACAGCGGTCGGCCAGCGGCGCACCGTGCCTCGGATCCCGCTACCTTCCGCGACTAGTCTCCCGATACGCCCATATCAACGCGAGCCTGGTCGGTCTGCCTGCATTGGAACAACTATTTCGACCCAACTCCTCTGTACTGGCTACACTGGGCATCATACCGGAACATGACTAGGCCGCTTTGCGGTACGTCTTTGCCCAGTGGGTGGTCACAAGCCATCGGCCGAAGCCTACCACCAGTTAGTGTCACCTGATTAACACCACCCGGGGACCACGTGTAGGGTCTATCATTGGGTATTCTCCTACGGACGCGGGTGACTCGGCCCCCAAAGGTCAAAAACTATATTGGGGTTGGTTTCCAGTCAAACTGGATTCAGATGAATACTAGTATTTTACGTGAAGCGGCTGCCTACCAGACCTCCACAACCTATTAAATGGGTAACACGGTATTTCTTGGCAAGACTGGAGTAAGATTTACAGGCTTCTGATAATCCGTAACGACTGCCAAAGTTTTACAAATGACAGCCGGGACCAACAGCTTAACGTGCTTTCCGAGGCAAGGAGGAAACTCGTTATGTTAAGATGGTCGACCATCCACAGACCAACCCTGGCAAGCGTTGCGTAACCTTGAAGATCGACCCGTGCGGCTGTTATTATCTAGCCAAGAGCTCCTCACACTAATACAACAATCCTCTGTGCCTCGGAAAGCACGTTAAGGCGTTGGTCCCGGCTGTCATTTGTACATCTTTGGCAGTCGTTACGGATAGTCAGAAGCCAGTAAATCTGATTCCAGTCTTACCATGAAGTACCGTGTTACCCAGTTAATGGGTTTTGGAGGTCTGGCAGGCAGCCGCTTCTCGTAAAATACTGGTATTCAGCTAAATCCGGCTCAACTGGAAGCCGACCCCAATATAGTTCGGAAAAGGCTAGGCAGATGATGTGTTGTGTGTTAGAAATGGAAAAATAATACCTTTATCCTAATATATAAAATTCTTCCGTTACTAAGTGACTGACAGACAACGCGCAGTCAAAAAACCGGTTGTAGAAAGCTGAAATATGGTATATAGGTTCCGTGCTGAGTGTAGAGAAGAGAGGATTTCCTGAAATTCCTACGAGTACGGGAAAAAAGTGATATGCGCGTGCCAAGTCGCGAGCAAAAGCTAGTGCTTTTAAATGTCGTTAAATAATTTCAAGGAAACCTAATAAACTATCGCACAAAGTAGAAAGTAACAATGTTACTTCTAATGCATTTCCATAACTGAGCTTAGTAACCATGGCTCCGCATAAACTAAATAAAAACCCACGGTTTTATTACAACCATATAAAGGACATTGTATGAAAAGTATTGAAAAAAAGCGAAGTGCTGTGTTATGTATCGTAAAAAGGTTATGACCCAAATATGGTACTTTCATAGTCGTTTTATTGCAGAAATATGAATTTTCCTGAAAAGTGTAGAAGCTTAAACCATCGCCTTTGAACTTTTAAGGTAGGATCGAGTGTTATACGTGAGTGATTTGAAAATCAAAGTAGAACCTTAAGGCACTTGTCTCACCACCTACGATCGGCGAGTAGCGAGCAAAGCTTCTAACTCGAAAGAGTTGGCGATCAGCGAGTAGCGAGTGAAAAGTTTCGATAGTTTTGACGCTCGGCTTTCAGCGAGTGTTTTTGTGCGACGGGCTTTTACTCGCAATACTCGCTCCGGCCCGTAGAAATTACCGCTGTTTAGTGAGTTTCGACCGCCAAGAGAGCATCGCCGAGCGAGTGTCGCTGCGCGAGTACAATCTTTGATAGCTCTTGTCGCTGCAATCAACTAGAGGTAAGAGCCGCACCCCGGCAGTGTAAACAGCCAGCTATCGACTATGAATGTATAGTGTCTCTTTTACTCACACGTGGTCTATATCTTTTGTCTTTTTCCTCTGCTAGCAAATGGTCATGGTTTTGCTCGCATCGTGTTGTAATTAAAACTGATTTACGTTTTATTATTAGAAATTTAATTTTACATCATTTTGTCATTGAGCGCGTCTAGACTAGACAGAACATCACAATTTCTTTTTGAGTTTAGATAGGAGAAGCTATACTATGGTAGCTACAAGCAGAAGGCGACAATTTTAAATAAATTTTCACACACCATAAGAAGACTTCTTCGTCTATTCGAATAAAAATCAGTCTGTGTTGAACCAGAATCTTGTAACTATTTATGTATTCACAGAATTGTATGCAGTACTAGCTATTCGTACGCGTATATCCCGTTTTTTTCCTTTTCTGTAAGAATTTCTGGAAACCCTCTTTTGCTGCTACCCTACAAAGTGTGGGGAACATGCCAAATTTCAGCTTTCTACGACCAGCAATTTTGGATGTGCGTCTGTCAGTCAGTCACTCAGTAACTACCTCCGTGGTCGAGTGGTTTAGCTGTTTGCCTTCTGACCCGGTGGTGGTGGGTTCGATTCCCACGGGAAAGCATACTTTGTAAAGTTGTTTTTCAGTTTGGCTAGGACGTTGCATGCTTGAATCACTTGTTTGACATTCTTCTTTCGCGCGCACTCGAAGTCGGACGCGTTTGCAAGTAGCTCCAACGAAATAAATTTATGTATCTTACCTACCAATTTTTCTACGAAAAATAGTTCTGTTACAATACGCAGAATCAAAATTGCAACTTAAACATAAATCATAAAAATCTGATTTGTCAACCAGTAAACCAGAAATAGTGAATTTACAAATTTTACCGAAGACAAAGAAACTAAACAACAGTGAATCATCGCCACAGTCATCGCTGCGCGGGGCTCCCATTCGTCGGCAGCGGGTGAGTCAGAGCGCTCACAACGACCAAAACGCTACCATATATGGTCACAAAACACAGCTACGATCCTTGCACGAAACGCCTCTGATAGGAAACTATACCAGAAATTTCAACATTTTTCTGTGTGTTCACTTGGCTCGACAGTGTGTTAGCGGAACTTGCACGAAGCAGTGTTCAAGTTCGATCCTAGCATCCTACTATACTTTTTGGATTTGCTTTTTGTTTTTGAGTTTTGCTATACTAATTTGCACCATCAAAATTTCATTGTTTAGAAAATAATTGTATGTTTTTTTGAATTAATACGAACATTTACAAAATGCCGAAACTAAACCGTACTCCACCCAAGTCGTCAGAACAAAGTGAACCAGCATTAAGAACTTGCACAAATACTTTGTCAAAACCGGAATCTGTCATTAACCTATCAATTCCCGACACTGAAAGTGTAAATGTCCGCAAGAGGAAACGAGAGGACTACAGTGAGCTTATGGAAATGCTTAAATCCCACATTGATAAATCGCACAGCAAGTTCGAGTCTCTTCAGGCATCGCTTTCAGAAATTATAAGCCAGAATGCTGTCATTCAAAATACCATTGACTTCATCTCAAAAAAATACGATGAAATGGTACTAAAAACGGAAAAACTCGAAGCAGAAAGGAAAGAAGACCGTTCATATATAATCCAACTTGAGGATAGAGTGGATAATCTTGAGAGAATGTGCAATCAATCTAAGATTGAAATTAGAAATATCCCAAAGGTACAAGGCGAAACTAAAGACGATCTTTGCAGAATTGTAACCGAAGCGGCCACTCTCCTTGAAATCCCTCTGCAAAAACAGGAAATTAAAGACATCTTCAGAGTTAACAAAAAGGAGGGAACATCAACGATAATAGTTGATTTCTCTAGACCTAAAACAAAAGAGAACATAGTAAAAGGTGTCCGGCAATTTAATAAGAAAAACCGGGAAAACAAATTGAACACAACGCATATTAAGATTTCTGGCCCAGCAAAGCCTATATATATATCGGAAAATCTAACACTAAAAGCTCAGCGCTTATTTTACGTAGCTAGAATCTTTGCCAGAGATAACTCTTATAAATTTTGCTGGACTTCCTATGGTAAAGTTTATCTGAAAAAGGACGAAGGTGGAAAACAAATTCTGATTAGAAATGAAGCTGACGTCAACAACCTGCGCAAGTGACTGGCCGATTGTTTTGGTTCTAATAAAATCACTTTTTTACTATATTTTTGGTTCACCTGTTTCCAGCTGTTTGTAAAAAATAATGAAATTATACACTTACAAAACCTTCACACGTTACACCTCACGCAAAATTACACACGTATACATACAACACCCGCACTCACCAATATATACCAAGTATGCTTTTTAAGTCCTACGTTTAAAAGACTCCGTTCACACAATTTGATAATCCTGACACATATATTCCTTCGCTTCTGTTGTCAATTTTGCGCGTTTATAACATTTATTTGTGAAATAGTTTCCCATATCGATTCCAATGGCTAATAATATAATATGTACAGATGTAGACGCTGTCTCTGTGGCTGATAGTTACAAATGTGATATCGAAACTTGTAACGATATGATAATGAACTCTGGGACCTCCCTAAAAATTATTTGCCAAAATATACGCAGTATATATAAAAACTTTGATAATTTTCAAGCACAGTTATGTAGATTTTCCGTTGATATTGACATTATTATACTTACTGAATGCTGGATAAAAGATCATAAGCCTATCCCAATTCTTGAAAATTATGAACTTTACTGCTCTAAAACACGCTTAAACCAAAATGGGGGAATTGTCATATACATAAAGAAACATATCAAATGTACAGTCGAGGAACCTGAGGCAATAGGCGCTGAATTTCTGTTATTAAAAATACTTCCAGACATTAGCATACTTGCTGTTTATAGGTCCCCCTCCATATACTGCACAAATGACTTCTTAGCCTCATTAGATAATATTGTAAGACCATTAAAAGCAAAAAATATTGTTATTGCTGGTGATGTCAACATTGACATCAAAACAGACAATACAGACAGAAATAGTGCTTCTTATTTAAATATGACTGCGGAGGTAGGTCTGTTACCAGCACACATCTTTCCAACAAGGCTTCAAAACTGTTTGGATCATGTCATGCTAAATACATGTCTTCCAACTTCAGTTTTTGTATTACATTCTACAGTAACTGACCACGACTCTGTGTTGATTTGTTTATACTGCCCTGACCAACAAAATAACACAAATAACTCCTACACTAGCTTAGATTACGCGTCAGCCATTACGCACCTGGGGACAGTCGATTTTTCATTTATTAATAGTGACGCTGATGCGAATGAAGCTGCTATGCTTTTTGTTGAGACTCTCTCTGGAGCGGTGAAACAACATTCAAAAGTACTCACTAGACCTTGTAGAAGGAGACTTCTTAAACCTTGGCTTACCTCAGGCTTATTGCGGTGTGTCCGCCACAGAGACAAACTACACAGGAAATTTTCTAAACAGCCACAAAACCAAATCCTAGAAACAACATATAAAAGATACCGCAATTTCTGCAACTCACTACTAAAAAAAAATAAAACGAAGCTATGAGAAGTCTTTACTGCAAAACGCTAAAAGCAACAAAGACAAATGGAATGCTATCAAATCTATAACTGATACAAAAAAACAAAAATCGTGTGCTGATAAACTGATACCCATAAGTAAAAGTGGATTACAGACAGTAAATGAGGTAAATCACTACTTTGCGGACATAGGTAAACGGCTTGCAGCTGACATTATAACGCAAACTACTACACCATATAAATTTGACATGCCCTCCACTCTAAACTCTATCGTTCTACTTCCCCCTGATGAGGCCGAAATTGAATCATTGATAATGAATTTAAAGAATGATTGTGCCGTTGGATGGGACTCAATCTCGGCTAAGTTTCTTAAGTTAGCTAAGCATGCTGTTGTTGGCCCTTTGACAAAGCTTATCGGGATATGTTTTGAGCAAGGTGTATTCCCAAAAGTTTTTAAGAAGTCCATTATTACTCCTGTCCACAAGGGTGGAAAGAAAGACGATGTTCGAAACTATCGGCCTATTTCTGTTCTAACAACTATCTCAAAGATTCTGGAGAGGGCGCTCAACAGTAGACTCATCAATTTTCTGGAACGCAACAAAATACTTTCAGACGCCCAATATGGTTTTAGGTCGGGGAAAAGCACTGAAGACGCGATTAGCCAACTGATAGATCATGTCACACGTAAACTTGACTCAAAACAAAAATGTGTAGGCGTGTTTCTCGATTTAGCAAAGGCTTTCGATACAGTTTCAATTCCCGCTCTTGTGGATAAGATGGATAGGGTTGGTATTCGCGGAAATGCCTTAAATATTGTTAAAGACTTTCTCTACGACCGCACACAGAGAGTTAAAATAAAAGAATTTACTAGCTCTGATGCCGGGGTTACCTACGGTGTCCCACAAGGTAGTATACTTGGGCCCAGTCTTTTTCTCATTTACATAAATGACTTGTGCTCGCTATCTCTTGAGAGTGGTAAAATCTTCACCTATGCCGATGACACAGCATTAATATTTCATGGGGATACTTGGGACAAGGTACGACAGCTCGCCGAATCAGGCTTACACAAAGTCGGACACTGGCTTAGAGCTAACATTCTCACTCTAAACATCTCAAAAACAACATATATACAATTCCACTTTTCTAAAATCCAACCTCCAGACACAAACATTAAGTTACATACATGCAACTCACCTCACATGCATAGCGACTGCTCATGTCTGTCTTTACACAGAGTTACACAGGTCAAACATCTTGGCATTCTGTTGGACGAAAAACTTAGCTGGCGGCAACATATTGATCTCACTTCTAGTCGAATCCGGAAACTAATCTGGGTTTACAAAAAGCTGAGACATGTGGCAGACTTTGAATTATTACGTGGGGTTTACTGTGCACTGGCGGAGTCAGTCATGGGCTACTGTATTGTAGTTTGGGGTGGTGCATGTAAAACATTTATGATACACCTAGAAAGAGCTCAAAGGTCCCTGTTAAAAGTTATGACATTCAAACCCTTCCTATTCCCTACTGCGACATTATATGAGTTGTGTAAAGTACTCACTGTGAGGCAAACTTATATTCTGCAGGTTGTTGTCAAACAACACACTATTACACCCTATACTGATAAACACAAAAATAAAAGAACCATACCTGACGCCTGTCTGCCTGTGCGATGCCACACAGCATCTGCTAGAAGACAGCGTGCACACCAGGCTACCTACCTATATAATAAGTTGAACACTATTCTAAATATTAATCCACTAAAAATCCACGAAACAAGACAAACAGTGAAAACTTGGTTGCTTTCACATGATTATAAAAAAACCGAAATACTATTGCAGCGGATGTGAAGCATATTATGGTATATCTCATTAAGACACACAAAATTGTCTAATTCATTCACGCAAACAACTGCAAACTCTACCCCATACACAATTTCTTAAACACGCACACTCTCACACTCGCACACCACTCTCACACTCACACTCTCATCCTTACATACCCTTTCACACCACTCGCATCCCCCACAGATTGTACAGTGTAATTATCATTTTTCAAATTTATACTTGGACACAGCTTAATTTTAAAATATATGTAATTTATTTTAAATGTTTGTATAACTTCAATTTTAAAAGCATTATAATTTAATTTAACTTAATTTTAAAATCATTATAATTTAATTTAAATTTAAAAACATTATAATTTAATTTAATTTTTAAATCTTTACAATTTAATTTAATTTTAAAATCATTATAATTTAATCTAATTTGAATATAAATGTATAACTGTAAATTTAAATACTAATATTTATGTTGTAATAGAAATGATTGCATACTATAAGAAGCATGTATTAAGGAAGAAGAAACTGACTCCTGAAATACAGGTATTACATATCTAGCTCCGGAGTCAGGGCTTCACATTGATTGTAATGTATGTTTTCAAATAAACTATTACTATTACTATTACTATTACTATCACTTAATTTTCTGATAAAAATATGATTTCGTGCTGCGGAAGGCACGTATAAGGCCGAAATCCGGTCCAATGGCGGTCGTCAAATAAACCATATCAGAGGCCCTTGAGGTGGTTTAAGAACTCTTACACTAGGGTGTGTGGGGTGTGGCTCGCCGTCTGATCAGAACCAGGCCCGGGTGGAAGGCGCGTTGTGTTCCACGCGTGCCTCAAAGAGCTGTCAGCGTAAAAGACGGGGCCCGCTAGGGCCAGTGCCTGCTGGGGCTGCGGACTTCGTTCGAAAGAGGCACCGTACCCTGGAACGCAAAGGGCACTGGGAGGAACGCGGATGGGTTTTAGTCAGTAAGAGTCTACACTCCCTTCTGCTTCACCCAAAGCGGGAGGAGTCATTTGATGATTTTCCATCCTTAAAAAAAAAGATAAAACGGTGTGTGGGGTCGTTAGACTTTACTGCCCACACGATATGAAGAAGAAGAAGTAACGGAAGAATTTTATACATATTAATCCATTCAATCGTTCACGCATGACATATGAAGAAACATGACACAAGCTGTAAGATTTACAAGTAAAAGACAATTAATTTGCACCATTGAGAATATTCCGTGTCTAAATACCGTATGACACGACCAAAGTCACCTCGAACCGGCAAAGCGGCAACATCCACAAAACTCATAAATCCGAGAATAAAGCGTTACGAAGTAAACTGGAGTGTGCAATTAAACGTTATATTGTGAGTTAAACCATTTGCTCTTCGCAACTCAAAGTGTTTGCAGTTAGTAAAATGTGCAGAAGTCCCGTTTCTAATGACGTGTCGTTAGGAACTTTTACCGTATTGTCTGCATGAAACGTTTGAGCCCGTACAGTGATTTTGTATTGAGGAAATTTTGTAGTATATAATTTCTGGGCCGGAGAAGTGTTTTTCGGGTTTCGAAACATCGCCAAACATTTTTTTTATCTGTAGCGGCATCAAAGCCGCCACAAGAAAAAAAAACGACGGAGTAAATCTACATCGCAACAAAAAGAACCGCTGCGCCATAAATCTAACTAGTAGCGAACTACTACGTCAAAATCCTGTATCGCGCAAGCAGAGTTTACCGTGGGATTTAAACATATACTTCAGCCCGCACCAGACATAACAACCGTCTGGTTGGAAAATCCTACCTTTTCAATGGAGGTTTGCGGGACTTTACTCTCTGTACCGCATACCCTCCAAATTTTTTTAATACACAATATAGACCCGGCAAGGAGAAACAACAACATGCACAAAGATTTAAGTGAGTGAGTAAAAGCTTGCCAAGTCACATTCTTGAGTAGCAAAGTACTTCTCATTTAAAGAAGGTGGTGCATGACAGAAGCTATGATTCAAGAAATTTCTAAAGAACTTGGTATCTCACTTTTTATAAGTGAAGCCATTATTAGGAATTTGGCATTACGTTTTGGTGGTATTCACTCTTTGGATTCTACTGTCTATAGGTCGAAGCCTTATTTTTTATAAGTATGGGAAATCATTAAATGACTCCTCCCGCTCTGGGTAAAGCAGAAGGGAGTACCCATCCGTGTTCCTCCTAGTGGCTTATGCGTTCCAGGGTACGGTGCCTCTTTTGAACAGATTCCGCAGCATGGGTCGTACCCATAACAGTATATTTTCGTGACAGCCTTCATTTTCAGTAGTGCTATTCTGTAACAACATTTTCGCGTCTCGACAGCAGAATCCGAGGTGAGTATCAAATTACGTCAAATGTAAGACCTTTATGTTGTATGTTATAAAGCTCAATTCGTGAGGTTTGTCACTCAGGTGAAGCTCGATTTCGAAATAGTGATTTACAGAATAGACTTAGCTGGGCTTTTATATATTTTAGACTGCATCTTAATATTGATTGTGCCTCGTTTGTTCCAACGGCTTTTAACGTAGCCAGGACATCGTTATTTTAGTTGGGGATTACTTTAATTTTGGTTGTTTGTACTAAGTAGACCTTTCGTATTTTTTGTTCCGTGACTCGAGTGCCGAGCTCATTAGACGAGTTATATTTGTCAGCAAGCAAGTGTATGCGGGCTTTTAGAAATTTTTGTTTGCAACAATTTAGAGGAAAAATACAAATTACGTAGTTTTTTATTTTTTGTTGCGCAGAAATGACAAAAAATCTTACTTGCCTATTAATTTGCTGTTGGTTCAAAAATCCTTGATTATATTCTGTGGTTTATCACTTTTTCGATTTTCATCTAATACGAACTATTTAAAGATGCATCCAAACATCTAGTTTTGTTTTGTATTTTTTTTGTATATTTTTTCCGTAACCAGTATTTAACGTGGAAAGGCTGCCTACCAGACCTCTACAACCCATTAACTGTATATAGGTACTTGATTATTCAAAAGAAGACAATATTATACTTTTTATCAAACTGTTTAAACATTTTACCATGATTTTAACCAGCCAGTTAGAAAACTAAAACTTTACTCTATCTTTTTTTCTTCAAAGGAGGGTGGTATAGCGGAGTAGTCTTAAGAGAGCGGGTACGCCAGTAATTATCGTCTAGCTGTGAATAATTAAAACGTTCTACAGCTTTGAATTTTAATTAATTATTTCCAGCATTATTTTATCGGGTTTCAGTAGTTTGTTGAGTGTAACTAGTAGCGTTTATAAATGGCGATTTTTTAATTTTGTTTGACTTTTGCAATGATGTCTTTATTCAACTTTAATTTTGATTGAAGCATGTTATACTAGAATGCCATCATTGAGTGTATTAAAATTATATATGTCTATGATTAATCAAATTAAATATCCAAAATTATTAAAGAGATTCCGGAAATCCGACTACAGAAGAAAGAGTTTCAAACAAGTGATAATGTTTCAATCTAGGAACTTTAATTTCTGAAGTCAGTGTTTTAGGTTATTTTTTCGTTTTTGACACCGACTTCCGAAATTAAAGTTCTTTTCTTTCTTTCGAAGTTATTTTGTACCTTGTAGTGTTTTGGTTTTGAAAGTCGGTTGTATTTTTTGTAAAAAAGTTTTTTATTTTTCACTTTTTAGTGGTACCTAGGTACCTGCGTACCCATTAACAGCGTACCAGCGCAATGTTATGTTAAGAACTGGTGTAAACACTAAAAAAACATGCGATTTCAGCAATCCTGATCCCTTTGCTATCATTTATTGAAGAGTTCCGTTGCCTACCTCCGAAGTTCTTCGTGAGATCTTCACCAAATTGAAATGGGACCAGTCCAGGAAAATACTCTTTCAAACAAAAAAGAATCATCCAAATCGGCTCATAACTGGCGAAAATATCGCTGAACAAACAATTTTAATGGGGTCTTATCATCAGATCCTAATTCATACCTTTCATCATCAGCTCAGCAACATGAGATGATGATTACCAGGCACAAATATCTGAATTGCGTTAGAAAGTTCATGAAAAACATTGTATGTGCCTATAAAATTTGAGGGTTGCCCTCGATTTTTGTGGGATCCCATCATCAGATTCTGACATGGTGACAACAGAACCAATCGAAAAGTATACCCTTTCAGATGAAACAAAAAAAATTCTAATCGGTTCATAAATGACGGAGTTATGAGGTAACAAACTTAAAAAAAAAAAAAAACCGAATTGAGAACCTCCTCCTTTTTTTGAAGTCGGTTAAAAACGGGAAAATATGAAAAAAAAACTATGCTATCAACAGTGAAAGCAGACCAATAATATGGTTCTGTTTCATAAGTAACCAAAATCAAAACACAATTGTTGCATAACAGTCCCCTCTGTTCCAATTCCAACACCTAATACGCTGCCCTGACGTTCCATTCGTGAAATCGTTTAGAAAAAAAAAACAAAAATTCGCAAACTTTGCCAAGTCCAAAACACAATCCACACTTTGAGTGCTGTGCTCTTCCAATTTGGAACCATTCGTGTGATAATTAAACATATGACCAGTGCCAAATTGGAACTAGCCAGAGAACACACACTTAGATGAGAAAAAGTTTAATTTCAAATACAATCACGACTGCGTTTAGTGCAGGGTTGGCTAAAATCGTAAACAAAACTCATTTGTGTAGAACTGGACTTAATTAGGGTGCATTCGAATTTGGCGTTAGTGCTGATTGCAGTGTCTGGCGAGAACCGACAATAAGGTCCGACAATATCATCAAAAATCTACTTGCATAAACTTTTTTGAAATATATTACTTAAATAATGTAATTGGTGGAAGAATGGAGAAGAAACACGATTTTTTTTCTATCCTTGTTACCGCTGCAAACACAACCTGGCTAAATGGAGTTTTATAGACCCGTCGGATACTCAGTGTGAGTCAGTCGCTCCTGTTCAGAAAATGAGCCACACATTTGAGTGCCCTGAGCGCCCATACACCTGTACTTCATATTCATATTCATTTATTGCATTTCATGTTGTTTACAGGTTGTACTTCGGGCGATTTAATGAATGCCACCGACGCTGGAATTAATGTAGCCACCTACTGGGCCCAAAAAATCTAAGGAGCTACCCATCGACTCGAAAAGAAGAAGATCGTTGTTTGTACTAGATGGTGCTAATTCACTATAGCTTGCAAGTGACGTACACGCAATTAGTTAAATGTCCCTATTTATAATCTCTAAGAATATTCTGTGAGATTTTCAAGTTGAGGACTTGTAATTTCGAAAAACTCAACGATTTGGTTCTGTAATGGCTTAGATATCATTAGTATATTTTTTATTGCACTTAATTTTATTTTAAGAAACTGAGTGTACCAAAAAAAGTAGTTTCATAGATTAAATTTTAAGTATTTAAAAATTGATCGCATTTTTAAGCAAACAAGTGATTCTAGTAAAAACTAATTTCATTGAAAAAAATCTTTAAGCATGTTCTGTGATAATGTTTATCATGCTCAGACAACATATAAAATTCATCAAAAAAGTTTAAAACGATATATAAAATTAAACCGAAAACCTATCATCCGAACCTGATGACGTCACAATACCTACGTAGGTGGTCTAACAATCTTCCGATATTGAAAAATTCTCACGTGTACGGCGAGGTGCCGCGCGGTCTTAATGAAATTCCTTCCAACCCTCGCTTCGCTGAGGGACACGATAATTAACTTAATGGCAGGGTTGCCAACCCTTTGCTATATGCATGAGTTTGTCACGATTGCCCAAATTTTACCGAAGAACGCGCAGCCGAATGATTGATCGCTCAAAGAACGTTCACTCAAATAAGGTTCGAAGAAGTAAGAAAGTAAGTAGAATCAGTATTATCATCATCATATCAGCTGATAGACGTCCACTGCTGGACATAAACCTCCCTCAAAAGGGGGGGGGGGGTTGGTGGAATCAGCATGCTGAATAGGAATTGGTCTGGCAATGTCTGCAGGCGGACAGAAGATCGTTGGAGCAAACATGTCTAAGAGTGGAGACCACATGCACCTTCTTCAAATCATCGGTACGATGGACCGATGATTTGAAGAAGATGGCTGGCAGCGGATGGATGCGGACTGCTCAAGACCGGGATGGTAGGCGCTCTTTGGGGGAGCCTTATGTTCAGCAGTGAAGGGCAATGGCTAATGTCATCATAATAGTCTGAAGACGTCCACTGCTGGACATAGGCCTCCCCCAAAGGGTTTGCCATAATCGCCACGCTTGGCAGGCGGGTTGGTGATCGCAGTGTATGGTGTTGCGTTTTACAGAAAACGCTGCTGCCCATTCTCTGGTGAGTCCCTTAGTCGCCTCTTACGACACCCACAGGAAGTGATGGGATGGTGTTATTTTTTTACGGCACCAGCCTACACCATGCGGCACAATGGCTGAAATGATGACTAAAAACTAGGAAGATATTACATGAACTTTAGTTGTTCTTCTTCTCTTTTCGAGTGGATAAGTTACTTTTTAATTGTTTCCGGACTAGTAGGTAGCTGGTGGACTGGTAATTGCAGGGTCAGTTGTGGGTATCACAGGGTCTGTTGAGAATTTTTAAACGTCTACGATATTGAACGTTAACGTTCGCTCATGTGAAAGTGTATGAAAAAAGAGGTTTCCGTTAATGTCACCAGAAATTTTTACTTCTTTAAGGCCATAGGTCCTCAAAAGTGTATGTGTATAAGCACTTAAGGCATTCCAGCATAGAAGTCATATTCTGCACATAGGGTATTAGAACGATCTATATTTTATCTTGCTGAGTGATATTCTAGTTCAGTTTCTTGGGTTGGCAACCCTGCTTAAGGGTTCCAATCCATAGAGGAATGGGTCTACAGAATATAGATATTGGAAGGACGTGGGATGTTTAGGGTTAAAGGTAACTAGATTAATTAATCTTTGTAGATGTCGATTTCTATGAAAGGTGGCGTGGGTGGGTTGAGACAAGTGAGTTTCTTAATCAATTTGAAAGCTTGAGATTGTTTACCTTTTTAAAAATAGATTTAAAATAATGATCATGTTTTTGTCTAACTTTGAAAAGTCTTGTATGGACGTCATAAAAGGTGATCTTTTTAAAAATATATGTATGTATGTATTTGTTTTATATTATTATGTATGTCTCTCTATTATTATTATTTATGATGCTTGTGCACTGACAGCCCATTGTACTCTAGTTTTTATAAGCATTTTTCCTGTGCTGGTTATGAAGTGTAGAATGAAGTATATAATAAATAAATAAATAAAAATAAAATAAAATATTATCGTCGTGCAAAGTAGGTATTTCTATAACAACTCTATGAACGAGTCTCCATATGGCGATAGTATCGTGACGATTCGACGAGTGAAAAAACGTCAACTCGCCGCAATTTTCTCGCTTGTGGAGATGGCTTCTTTTTTTTTAAGGATAGAAATTATCAAATGACTCCTTCCATTCTGGGCGGAGCAGAAGGGAGTATCAAACTCTTACTGACTAAAACCCATCCGTGTTCCTCCTAGTGCCCTTTGCGTTCCAGGGTACGGTGCCTCTTTCGAACGGATTCCGCACCCTAGATGACTACCATCATGTTTTAATTTATTTAATAGTTCTAAGTTCGCATGGTCTGGTCGCGACCAACAGTCTGATCGCATGCGGAACACTGAAGTGCTACGCAGGGAATGTTGGTGGCATTGAGTCTTATTTCATGCGGCATCAACTTCGGTGGTGCGGACATGTGTCACGGATGACGGAGCAGCGAGTGGCGAAGCGCATCTTTTATTGTGAACTTCAGGAGGACAATCGTAACCATAGCGGACAGCTCCACAGTTTTATAGATGTGCCAAAGCGTCACGAGTCACGACATAACATGAGAACGACTTTACCGATTTCATTAATCTTTTTTTTTGTAAGTTCTCAAATACTCTGAACAAGGTTATTATGAAGAGAAAAATTGGAAAAATTACACAAATAAAAATTGCATGCGAAAACGTAAAAACCACCGGGATGTACAGATACAACTAAAATGTATTTTTTTTCCGAATTCTACACAGACGAAGTCGGAGGCAGAAGCTAGTTGTCAATATAAACTTAAAAACAACGTAGAAACTGGAGCTATTAAGTACTCGCCATCGCCACATTATTAAATATAAAACCCCTTTGGTTGTGTCTATGGCCGGTTTACGGTGATTAATTCGTTTTGTGTCAGCAATAACTTAGTTATTGCAAGCCAGTTCACATGCACTCCACGGATTCGTTAGCAAATGGAGTCATCAGTTGGAAAGCACCTTCGGTAAATATCGACCGATGTGTGGTGACGGAGTAAGAGTACAATATGTCACCATTCCTTTTCATCCCAGGATTTCGTAAGAGGTGAATAGGGAAATATTTACTATACAACCAGTGAACGAGAAGGAAAGATTAAAATAAAACCCTGTACCAACCCGTCTATCCAACGTGGTATCAGTAGCCAACGTGGTATCCTTATTAAGGAGAGACCCGAGCCCAGTAGTCGGGTGTAATGGGTTGTTGTAGTGTAATATACTAGCTGATCCGCGTAACTTCGTCTAATGCTCCTAGCGGTAGTGCCGTGATATTATACACGGTGATATTTTGTTCATCTTACAAAGGCGGGCCACTAAATGTACCCGACGTAAACTACCTCTACTACTACTGACTGATAATAGGACCTATCAAAATAAATAATGCATTGGAATTATGAAACACTGTTAATAATGTTTACGTATCAAAAAATTGTCAGCATTCCCTTCCACTCAGTCCTTGGAACACAAAGCTTGGACTTTGCTCGCTCCAAGATGTTTTAATGTTTTCATTATTTAATTAATTAAAATGTACACAAATATTTTTTTAATAAATGTTTATTAGTCTTTGGATAGATGAAGTGGGCTGTTTCCTCTCTCCCCCTCGGTACCACTCCCACAAAAAGGAAATACACCATTCTCGAGAAAAACGAATTATTGTAAACTAACCTCAAAACACTTTTTGTCACAATAAAGTCGCTTCTGGAACGTCTCCGGCGCTACGGGAAGTGCAGCCCCTTCGCCCTTGCGTAACAAACGATAGGTACCCCTGCTCACCTACGCTCCGGCTCGCACGGGTGCCTTTCCTTTGTTACAGCGGGCGGGGGCTGCTCTCCCTCCGCGCCTTCGGTTTTTATAAACACTCTAGGGGTAGCAGCCAAAAGACTAGGTGGAGTCGGGGTGCCCTGATTCGGTTTTGGGACAGATTCGACCTATTTTAACCATAAAGATCTTAATAGAGTTCCTAGGTAGCTATAGAAGAAATGAAACAACAAAACATTCATATTCGCAAAAGTCGGTCGATGAGGCAGAAAATCGGTGTCCATTATAAAAGCGTAGGTCAATCGTGAAGGCAAATAATCAAAATCCAGAAAACAAGCCAAAGTCGTCGAAGAAAACCATAATAAAACGCAGTAACACATGACGCAAAATGGCTTTTTTTTTGTGCGTTCCTTTTTACCGATATTTCACGACATTTAATACCATAGACAATATTCTGGGTGTACTGGTAGTACTGGTACACCCAGAAAAAATCAAATCGCCCAAATTTACGTTTCGTTTTTCTTTTTATCCGATTTTAGGTTAGAATTTTTTTTTTGTAGTTTCTCGAAAAATATCCATTACCTTTAAATAAGAGTGATAACGTTTTAATCAGGGACCCAAAATATACCACCTTTGACCCTATTTACCTCTCTCCTCGAGCTACCGGTCTCTAATGTCCAGCCGATTATGTTCCCTTGGGATAATTATATATGTCTATTTGTTGATATGGTACAGTTTAGTTGCTCATGCATAAATGGTCAATTTTTTTTTCTTGGCGTGTCTAATGTTTAGCACAAATAAACACTTTCCCTTTCTTTCTTACTGTGGCACAATAAACACTCCATTTACTAACTCGTCTGTGGCAATACTAACTAACTTATAAAGCGCAGTAAACCTGCGGGTTCTGTTATAACCCATCACGAGGCTACAGTTTTAAATATAGACAGCCTATGATATTGAATTAGACAAGCTTCGTGCATTTGTGATAGTGTTGTCTAAAAAGCTTTTGTTTAAAAATTCTAGCTCTAAATACTGGTACAATATGAACTGGAATGTGAATATTAATGGCTTTACTATTTTATGCCGTATTTTAACCGACTTCTCAGAAGAGGAAATAATACTCTATCTATACTTATATTACAAAGCTAATCGCTGTAATAGCTATATTTATTTATTATGACTATTTACCTATTTTTTTAATTTTTTTTTTTTTAATTTTTATTGTTGACGTAATCTAATCTGTATTTTTTCTATTTTTACTTTGTATCCTGTTATTGTCCATGTATATTATCTAAACATGTTTTTGCAAATAAATCGAATTGAAAAAAAAAATCAATGTGGTATAGCCGATTCATTGAATAAGGCTATAGACTATATAACATCACGCCATTACTAACAGGAGTGCGGAGCATTCATGCAAAATGTAAAGCAGATGAAGTTGTGCGGGTCAGCTCGTTCGCTTATAAATATTGTTTGATTAATGTTTTCACCAAATTTTTTATAACTAATAACCCGATTTCCTAATTTCTTTTTCGTCGCTTCCTATCCCAAAGCCACAAAGTACCGTGGATTTATTTTTTCGCAGAAATTATTACAACTCGCCTTTTCCTGTTTTTATTACTTCTATACTAATCTATACTTTTAAACTATAATATCTTCTTAATATATAATTCTACTGTACGTGTGTACATCACTGAACTCCTCCTAAACGGCTGGACCGCTTTGAATTAATTTTTTTTGTATGCGTTTGGGTGGCGCCCTGGATGGTTTAGATTCACAAATCAGCAGGGTAGGTAGGGTAGGTAGGGTAGGTAGGGTAGGTAGGGTAGGTAGGGTAGGTAGGGTAGGTAGGGTAGGTAGGGTAGGTAGGGTAGGTAGGGTAGGTAGGGTAGGTAGGGTAGGTAGGGTAGGTAGGGTAGGTAGGGTAGGTAGGGTAGGTAGGGTAGGTAGGGTAGGTAGGGTAGGTAGGGTAGGTAGGGTAGGTAGGGTAGGTAGGGTAGGTAGGGTAGGTAGGGTAGGTAGGGTAGGTAGGGTAGGTAGGGTAGGTAGGGTAGGTAGGGTAGGTAGGGTAGGTAGGGTAGGTAGGGTAGGTAGGGTAGGTAGGGTAGGTAGGGTAGGTAGGGTAGGTAGGGTAGGTAGGGTAGGTAGGGTAGGTAGGGTAGGTAGGGTAGGTAGGGTAGGTAGGGTAGGTAGGGTAGGTAGGGTAGGTAGGGTAGGTAGGGTAGGTAGGGTAGGTAGGGTAGGTAGGGTAGGTAGGGTAGGTAGGGTAGGTAGGGTAGGTAGGGTAGGTAGGGTAGGTAGGGTAGGTAGGGTAGGTAGGGTAGGTAGGGTAGGTAGGGTAGGTAGGGTAGGTAGGGTAGGTAGGGTAGGTAGGGTAGGTAGGGTAGGTAGGGTAGGTAGGGTAGGTAGGGTAGGTAGGGTAGGTAGGGTAGGTAGGGTAGGTAGGGTAGGTAGGGTAGGTAGGGTAGGTAGGGTAGGTAGGGTAGGTAGGGTAGGTAGGGTAGGTAGGGTAGGTAGGGTAGGTAGGGTAGGTAGGGTAGGTAGGGTAGGTAGGGTAGGTAGGGTAGGTAGGGTAGGTAGGGTAGGTAGGGTAGGTAGGGTAGGTAGGGTAGGTAGGGTAGGTAGGGTAGGTAGGGTAGGTAGGGTAGGTAGGGTAGGTAGGGTAGGTAGGGTAGGTAGGGTAGATAGGGTAGGTAGGGTAGGTAGGGTAGGTAGGGTAGGTAGGGTAGGTAGGGTAGGTAGGGTAGGTAGGGTAGGTAGGGTAGGTAGGGTAGGTAGGGTAGGTAGGGTAGGTAGGGTAGGTAGGGTAGGTAGGGTAGGTAGGGTAGGTAGGGTAGGTAGGGTAGGTAGGGTAGGTAGGGTAGGTAGGGTAGGTAGGGTAGGTAGGGTAGGTAGGGTAGGTAGGGTAGGTAGGGTAGGTAGGGTAGGTAGGGTAGGTAGGGTAGGTAGGGTAGGTAGGGTAGGTAGGGTAGGTAGGGTAGGTAGGGTAGGTAGGATTAGCCAGGAGGCAGTGAAAATCGGTCTTAAAATTAACACCAGGAAGACCCAAGAGATGCGTACGGGGTGAAGAATTCTACACCGTTGCTTATCGGCACGGAGCCAGTGGAACGCGTCCACAAGTTTACTTATCTCGGGAACGTCGAGTCGGAGACTGGAGGAACGGAAGAGAGCATCACTTCACGGATTGCCAAAGCCCGAGCTACCTTTGCGCAGCTGAGACCTGTCTGGCAATCACGGAAATTGACCCGAAGAGTCAAACTCAAAATCTTCGGGTCAAATGTCAAATCCGTGCTGCTCTACGGGTGCGAAACGTAGAAGGTAACCAAGGACATCTCACGACAAATCCAGGTCTTCGTCAACCGATATCTTCGCCGTATCCTCGGGATTTACTGGCCCGAGACGATCTCTAACGTAGAGCTGTTGGAGAAATGCCACGAAAGCCCGTTCGACCGCAAGATCAAGCGTCGTAAGTGGAGGTGGATTGGTCAAACGTTCCGGAGGGATCCCGATCATATTCCCAAATAGGCTCCATGGCCTGTTAGGGAATATGATCGGGATCCTCAAGGGAAAAGGAAGCGTGGCCAGCCCCGACAAACCTGGCGAGCATCTGAATGACGTGGAGGGAAGTAAAGCGTGAAGTTCAAGACCGCTCGCGATGGAGAACTACTGTGGACGCCCTCTGCCCCAGCTAGGGGTCATAGGACCTTAAGTAGTTAGCAAGTACACCAGAAAATTATTTATCAATATTCATCACACACACTACTAATTATTTAGGCAAGCGTGCTTCAGCTTCGACCACATCATCGCTTACCATCAGGTGAAATAGTGGTCAAACGCGTGACTGTCAGTAGTAAAAAAAAAAAATTCAACATAAAAGCCGATATGTACCTATGGTACGCGTGCCCACAACACATAAACGTATTCTAGATAATGTTTCAACCAACCCCTGTTAACCGGCCACCAGTTAGTCCGGGTATTAGTCTAACACAATTAATCCGGGAACGGTTTCACCCACTTTACGGTACTATATACGGACCTCTAATTTTCCTTGATTAAACCTTGATTAGAATGGTGGATTTTAATTGGACGTCTTAATTGAATTCTTATTTTAGTTTAAGACTTTTTAAAGTTTGTGTTACGGTTTTTCTAAGATGTATTTAACTTTTTTAGAGCCTATGCACACGGCGTATTTTGAACGTGCCAACGACGCATGTTTTACGAAAGCGCGCTTTCGGCACTGTAGATGATCAAACAGCAGATTGACGCATTTTTATCGATTAAAATTCACGCACAAAGCGATACAAAAGCGCAAAAGAAGTGCGTTCCAAGCTCGTTTTTATCGCGTTTGTTTATGAATTGTCGGAAAAAGACGCGTAGGGGAGGGGCACGGGACCGTTTTTTTTTAAACAATAATAAAGCCAGCGTGAGCAGCGTAGTCTCGTCCGACTCTCACTGTTGAGGAGTCTGAGAAAACGCAGAGATTTCTGTATTACAATACATACGCGCGACTGCAGCGCATCTGCATCGCTTTTCATACTAATTTTGATCTACTTACTAACGAAAACTTAAAATAGAAAACGGTACAATAGTTCATTCAATTTACAAGACTCCTGTTGCTTTAAATGAAAACTTTAAAATGTAAGACAAAACGAAGTTCTTCATCGAGACTAAGTAGACTTTGAATATTACTTTTCAAAGACTGAGTGGTGTAAGCAACTCAAAATTTAATTTAATCAGCCTGTCATGTTTTGTAACTTGACAATTTTCATGAAGAACTTTTATAATTAATAATAACTAGCAACTCGGCCCGTCTTCTCACTGGGGGGCAGAGCAAAATTATAAATTTTCAGTAGGTATGTTTTTTTCTTGGCATGATAGTTTCGATAATCAATATCATAAATTCCATTATTGACGGACAACGCACCGCCGAAACAACTGATATTTGTTTGGCTTGCAGCTTTCCTACACTCCGTATGGGAGCACTAAAAGAAGATTTCACGATACTACGGGGATATGGGCATTGGCCGTACAAAGCCACGGCCAAAATAATAACTTTAATGAATTATATAACTAAATCTTCTTAATCAAACATTCATCATTTGATGAAAACCATGTTTGAAAGTTTTTGAGTTCATTCGTAGAGGAACTTACAATAATGTAGGGACAGTGAAAACACAGAAAGAATTCGAATTTCGATTCAGAACTTCGAGTATTGTTTTGTTTTTTTTTTCACCTACTATATTTGTTGCTGACAAGAGAAAAATTTGTTGAATATACTACTCTGTCAAGAAAGTACCGGGAAAAGATCAATAATACACAAAATGTCTGTCATTCATCCAAATTTATTTTATCACTTTCAAAGTATGCTCCTTTAGAAACGATACACTTGCGCCAACGAATAATCCATTCATCAAAACATTTTTTAAACGCTGCTTCCGGAATTGAGTTCAGTTCTCGCCGCGAATTCTCCTTTATGTCTTCTATCGATTGAAAACGGGTGCCACGAAGTGGTAATTTGAGTTTAGGAAAAAGAAAAAGTCAGCAGGAGCCATATCTGGTGAATATGGTGGTTGCTGGATGGTATTTGTTGAGTGTTTGGTTAAAAATTCATTCACAATGAAGGCGCATTGTCGTGGTGCAAAATCCAAGAACTTTCTTTCCACAAATCTGGCCTTTTTCGTCGAATTTGCTCTCTTAAACGCCGCATAACGCTCAAATAATATTGTTTATTTACCGTTAGACCTTCCGGTAAGAATTCAGAGTGCACAACACCGCGATAGTCAAAGAAAACCGTCAACATGACTTTGACTTTTGATCGACTTTGGCGTGGTTTTTTCGGTTTCGGTTCAGTTGGAAGGACAAAACTCGTAAACCCACGTCTCGTCACCAGTAACAATGCGTTTCATGAATGTCGGGTCCGAACTGACTCGTTCTAGCATGTCCTCAGCGACTTTCATGCGATTGAGTTTTTGGAGAAAATTCAGATCTTTTGGGACTAGCCGAGCAGCAACATGTTTCATACCCAAATGATTAGTTAAAATGGTACGGATCGGCTCGTGAGATACAGAAAGTTCGGCGGCTATCTCTCTCAGAGTTGAATGGGGATTTTCAGTCACTATTTCCTTCACTTTTGCCCAGAGCGAGGCAAATCTTCCATCACATCTCGACCGCTTTTTGAACGCTTTGAACCACTCATAAGCACGAGTTTTTGATAAAGTCGATTCACCGTAAGCCTTCTGTAACATTTTCAGTGACTCCGAACACGAAATTCCATTGGCGATGCAAAATTTAAGACAAACTCTTTGTTCGATATTTTTGTCCATTATGAAATTCGCAATACACACTATATATGATATTACTAAAACCAGCACTGTATTTAATATAAATAACAGATGCAACTCAAACTCCGCGCCAAAATGGAAAACAGTTGTGCCAATCTAACAACTACAAAAAAACAAAAATTTGAATTTGGAACCATAAACAAATCATCCATTCCCGATACTTTTTTGACTGAATGTATTGTAAAAGAAAAAAGCTGTTTATTAAAAGTATTTGGCACAGTTAATTTTGTTTTTCGTTAATAGCCAATCTTTTCATCCAAGCTGCCAACTTTCCAATTTTCACTAATAGGAAAAGTGCTTACACAATATGAAACTTGCACATACAAGTTATAAAGCGATTGATTGGGTTTTAGGCTTCGCTGACTTGGCTGTATCGGAACTAGGTCACGACCAAAACATTCACACTCTGTTACATAAATACGTACATTTGCAGACCAATGAAGATATAATGTCCATTTGGGTAGTATTATGACTGCTGTTTTCGACACAAATGATGTGACGTTCAATTTTGACAACCATGCATGTTTTAGGTACTTTTAGTTTCAGCTTATCTTCATTGAAAAGAGTGTTTTTAATGCTGACTGGACTTATAGGTTATCCAGCCTTTTGCTTTATAAGAGTCATTACTTAGTTCCTCATAAGTGCTAGTATATGCTTTTTGTTTTTTATAACAAAAACTTTATATACGTCAAATATTTTAAAATTAATTGCGGTCCGCGTAACAGAAGACATAACGTTGGAAGGCCTCCCACAAGATGGACCGATGACCTGGTGAAAGTCGCGGGTAGCCGATGAATGCAAGACGCACATAACCAGTCGTTGTGGCGACGCTTGGGGTGGCTTATGTCCAGCAGTTTCGCCTGAAACGATAATGATGAAATGCGGTCATTGTTCGACTGCACTGAGAAGAAACACCGAATCAAAATTAGAGGTTTTAAAGCTCAAACTTTAGCTTGGTCAGGTCAATCATAATAATGATGATCATGCAATTTTGCGTTTGAGATTGACACTTGCAACACTTCTGGAAGAAAGAAAAGATCTGTCCGAAAGATTCCAGATCTACCTTTATTAATTCCACTACAATACAACAAAGGAAAAGGCGTTTTATAAATCAGCCAGCGCAAAAAAAAATAAACGACCCGCAATCGCTCAAGAGGCACAGAGGAAAAGATCGTTTAGAACGCATCAACTTCTTCATAAAAACGAAACTAATTCGAAAAAAAGTTCAGACCATTCTCTTTGAGCTTTAACTTTTTTTTTGCTTTTTCAAGAGAGAAACCAGAAGGTGCAAGATTTTTCTTTATTATACGATGTCAAAGGGAAATATAGCGGTTCGTTATGACGTCAAAGGAGAAAGAGCAAAATGGTCTATGAGCGGCCAACAACGAAATAGGTATTAAATGAAAGTACTATTACTAAGGACTAACTTTTACTATGAACGTAACATTGCAGCTCATTTAGAAAAAAAAATACATATAGGTAAAATACTTAGATAATAAGTGCAAGAAAATGTGCAAACCCATTTTATAAAATACTTATTAACATTAGTTTATGTCTTCAAAAGTATTTCAAAACGTTGTCAGCATACCGTTTACAAGACTCAGCTCAACAATGGGTTTACTACATGGACTACCTGAGTTCGAACGGCCCAATCAGCTTCGAGTGCAAACAAAAGAGCCGAGGTGTGGGGTGCGTGTGCGTCACTCGGCGCAGTCCTTCGCTTACCCTTGTGACGTTGTGTACTGTGCGCTCATCTACGGATTCTTTTTCAAACGTTTTGACCCTGGCTACCCTCTGGACTGTGTTTCTTCCTAACCTGATAACCTGGCTATTAACTCTGAACTTCTGTACGTTTGTGCTTGTGTACTTGGACTCTGGACTTGTGTACGCCAACGGAACATTATTGAAAAATGGCAGAAAATCGACCTATATGTGTTTTGTGCAATCGATCAGTGGTTAATAGAAGAAGGTTAGAAATAACCCATGCAATATATTATTGAAGCTATAGCTCCACAGCAAGTAAGTATTTTTAGACTATTTTTTGGTTGTTTTTACCCGTATGTACACACCCTATAGCGGTGATGGCCTCATAATATTGTGTCACGATGTGCATATGCGACACATCGTTGGGTGAAGTGTGGGCTCTTTATTGAAAGTCCACGTTACAGTTTTGATTGTATTTTTATGTACGTCCTTTTAGTGAATTATGTTATTTCCTTAAGCGTATGGTTCTTTTCTAACAATACTTAAGTTATAGTCAAAACAGATCTTCTCTCTCTTTTACACACATGGTGCATATGGAAACAGAGCCAACGTTATCTAGCTTCGAAATATAATAGAGGCCAACCACTCATTAACAATGCGTATGAGCATGACTCATTCGTCACGTTGAAAAAGAGCTCGGCATGTTCTACTATACAACACATGATTTAACTGAAACTGCTGTGAGTTTTAAATACTATGTTATAAACTATTTTCCTTTTCAGGTTGAATACAACGGCCGAGAATACGTTTGTCGACCCTGTTGGCAACGAGCTCAACGGGCTGTGCAGCCAAACAATAACCCTGCCCCGCACGAATGTGTTCTTCAAGTGGAAGAATATTCACGAGTGCCTAGCACCTCGGCAAACTGTATGTTTGACAGATGCCGTAGTGTTTCACGTCGTCGAATGCCTGAGAATGTAAGGATTACTCTTATGTTACATTCTAACTTATTCATACCAGACAGTGCCAGAATATGTGATGCACATTTAACATCAAATGATTGGGAAGAGCTCATTGATAGTCCAAATCTCAGACATGATTTTAACAGCTCTCATTTTGTGCAAATACTAGAGCTTTTTAAAAAAGCTGTTTTAAATAAATCTCATCATCATCATAAATAAAATTGCATCATCGTTCGTAAATATAATTAATGAACGTTTTGAAATACCGAACCTCTTAGCGGACTATGTTATCCGTCATAACATAAATAGACAGAGGGCATCATTTGAAAGACTCAGCAGCGACCAACCTATTTTTGAAGACTTTCCGGTTTTTTCTGAAGAAGACCTAATTCTGTTTGCACTTGGCACATACCAAATCAAGTTGGCTCGCAGCTACTACGCTGAACACTTAATTGAAGGCTTATACAATATCGAAGAATACCGGGAGCGACAAATAAGTCAGCTCAGAGATTTTATTGAAGAAGAAGATATTTGGTTATTACGTGTGCGAATACAATCTAGACATGTAAGGTCCAGAATATATTATTCTTATATTGTAATTAACCGACAAAGACAAAATAGAGAAGCAATTGCTCATTATTATTGCAGTTGTTTGAGTGGAAGGCGCACAATCGGTTGTTGCGCACACGTTATGTGTGTAGTGTGGTATCTGGCATGGGCTAGACATCAAGACGAGGATATTTTATTACCGGCATCAGAACTCAGTGCTATTATTGTACATTAAATGTATGAATGTGGACGAGGCAAAAGGAGTATGTAAGGATCGTAGCAAGTGGCGTTCTGTGGTTTCTGCCTACCCCCATGGGAAAAGGGCGTGAGTTTATGTATGTAAATGTATGTAAAATAAATGTATTGAAGTAAACAAGTCATTTTATTTTATTTCCTTATTTTTAAGACTAAATCTTAGTAATTAATACGCTAAATCACAGGCTTACATATCTAAAATAAAAATGTATTTAGTTCCATTAATAATGACACTACAGATATAAAACTTCTTGAACCCGTTATTGTAGGGTGATATTAAACCAAAAAAAAATAAAATGTTCCTGGCCGCTGATAGACCAAGTGCCGTACGATTTTGCCCATTCTCCTTTCGTCAAGATAAAAATGTGCCTCGTTTTATTTTTGTATAGCCGTCATAAAGATTCAAGAGTGCTCTCAGTGAATATTTTAGCGTTTCCATCTTAAAGTTGAAGAATGACGGCTGTAAGGCTTAATTTGTTGGGTGCTTAGAACAATATGGCGCTATTTTAAGCATTTTTATATTTATATAGCTATCTGGTGAAACGCCGAAAGTAACTCCAATTTTAATTTTCTTGCATTTAAACAGCCTGGCCGTTTTAAAACCAGCCAGCATTCGCAATTACCACTTGAAAGTGGCAGTAACTATTTTAAATTACCCTCAAACGAAGCAGAATCGTAAAACAACATTCAAACAATTAATGGCAGTAATAGTCATGAGCAAGTACTGGACTCCGTAAAAGAAGCATGAACTAAAGGTTAGAATACATTACCAGGTCTGGCTAGTACTGTAGGTGTAGACAGAGGTGCGCCGTGCTCGCACGTATCAGTTTAAGAGCCAAAAATTATCTTCAGTGGCAATCAGTGAGGGAAGCACGTTCGGGCTATTGCGGCCGATGCGGACCTAGCTTATGGACTAATAGCTTTACTTGCCTACTATGTTTTATTTAAGGTGGTTGCGCCAGGGTAGCCCACGAAATACAATTTTTTTTTAATGTTTTTTTCATAAAAATATTTGAATTTCGCGGGCTACTCTGGCGCAACCACCTTAAGGCTTTTTATAATATACCTTGTTATCGTTATGTGTTTGTATGTAATGACTTTTTACATAGATGATTTTCGCCTTTTTACAAGTCTGTTTTAAAAATTCAAGACCAATGTTCAGGGAAGCTAGTAATATTTAGGTATTAGAAAAGTCTGAAAACATATCACTCATAGTAAAGTTGATGTTTTATACTTTTGTTTCTCTTCGCAGAAATAAATAACATAATTTGAACCAGCACCACACCTGCGACGAAAATTCATTTGAAACACGTGAAAATCTTTCAAAGCTTACTTTGAAATAAATAGACAGATGACTTTCTAAAGCGAAATTCAGCGAAAACATTAAATTACTCTCCTTTGTGTAAGTTCAAAAGCTAAACGAATAAACCATACGCCCTTTAAAAGCGAGAATATGAACACCAATGAAGCTTCTAAAATAGTCTAAAAGCGAAATTAATATTTTAGTTCACCTCCATAATTAATAGTGTAAAGAGAAAATGCCACGGCAGTGTGCCCGGTTTCTCGGTGTGCATTTAAAATAAGTTGGCTTAAATTTCATTGGGTTTTCCAACTACATGGTGTATGTGCTAACTTTGAAGGGTTTTTAAGACACTGTGTGACACAGTGTTAGTAAATTCTTTTGTTTGGAATCTCGTGTTGGGTGAGGAAGGTATCACGTTCGCTTCGAGTGTAATTACGAATTGGCTAAGTTGTGTGAACTTGGGTGTGAACTGTGAATGGAGCTTAGCAGTGGTTCGTTTGTTAGGGTGTGTAAATAGTAGAGGACCGTAGTTAAACATTTTGGTGTTAATATTTCACGCCAGAAGTAATCTAGACGTGCGTAAATGTAAGTATGGACGATTTTAGGAAAGATAAACGGACGCATTTTTCTGATTACAATTTTCATGTAACATGAAGAACATTATTTTTCCAGAATGGAATTCGGGAGTATGAAGGATTTTAGGAAAGAAAAACGACGCATTTTTCTGATTGCAATTTTCATGGAACATGAATTTTTCCAGAATTACAATCAGCGACTTACCAGTCAGTCTCCGTAAATTCCTTTCGGGATAAATTTCTATTATCCTACTATTTTCTTCTAATGGCATCATGATTCAGCTGAGAAAAAGGGAAAGTGTTATGCGTGTTTTTTAACCCCGTTTCCTTCCCACACCGTTATCATGATGGTTTAAGATGTCATAATAGGTCCACCAGTCAGGGTACTGGTTAAATGACGTCGGTATAGGACAAATACATTGTCATACTTATATCAACTGATCACCACCACCTTCATCGGTTGTTACATAGTATTTTTATCTCGACTATGTAAGGCGCCAGATAAATTACAATAAGGTATATTGACCTATCTCTAATATCCCTTCGTAGATACCCGAAATATAAATTATGAACTGTTTTTCATTACTAAAAAACCGGCCAAGTGCGAGTCGGACTCGTACACGAAGGGATCCGTACCATAAACCTTAATTTTTATTATTTGTTGTTACAGCGGCAATAGAAATACACAAACTGTGAAAATTTCAACTCTCTTTCTATTACGGTTCTTGAGATATAGCCCGCTGACAGACAGACGGACAGCGGAGGCTTAGTAATAGGGTTCCGTTGGTTACCCTTCGGGTACGGAACCCTAAAAACGATCACGATAGAAGTCGATTTAGGACAGCTTTATGTTTTTATTCCCGTATTTGATATTAAGAAAGTCAATAAATGTATGTGGGTCAATGAACTTTATTGCACATTTATCTAGTATTCGTAAAGATCTACCATATACACCTAACATACTTAGCATCAAAATCTTTGTTCATTATTTTGCAAGCAAACTCTCATTCCCAATATAAAAATCGCACCAAAACTCCGCAAAATGAAACAAGTATTTGAACGTTTCTGTTTCACTCAAGCTTTCAATCCACGCAGTGATGCGTTCAGGAGCCTTTATGCAAACACAATTTTTCATTCCGTTGCTAAAATCGTATGTTACCAAAATCCTGCTATCAGTAGCTTCAGGAGGTTTGAGCAAGGTATTAAATCTGTCCGCAGGCAAATCCGGTATGTTTGTGTTAGTATAATTATGTTTGCCGAAGGACATGTGCTGTCAAATCGTAGGTAAACTGATTTCTGTGTTAGTTTTAGGGATAGTCGAGTTTAAAGTAAACTGGTCTGGGATAGCAATTTGCGTCTCTTTGTAAAGAGTATTGAAAAAGTTCGGTTATTTTCGTTCTTTGAGATTCAATTGTTTTTGAGTACTTCAAATTGCCTTTCCTGTATCTGCTGCTGTTGAACGAGTACGGGAGAAAATGATCAGTATGATTTATTGTCGTTGTTCTCATCTCACATAATATGTATCATTTAGTTTTAACAATATTTTTAATTTAAATCTTCATGGAGTGTCCATGAAGATTCTTGCATGTTTTTACCTATTTACGCTAAGAAACGTGCAACTCGCTTCATTTATCTGGTTGACCAACTCCATTACAATTTAAAAGTGCCTGTGAAGTTCACTTCCCATAAATCTGTTACGTGAATGAATTTATTTTGTCCATTGTATTGTATTCTCTTGGCTGGTAGCAACATTTTTCTTTATTTGATATAAGAATTAGGTGATAAACTTTTTAGTAGGATTGTATCATAAGCAATGATTCTCATTTGTTTTTCGCGCATCTCATTCAGTTCTTTATTTATTCCTTCATTCATTCGGGATTTGCTGTTACTATGCCCGAACACAGACTTTGTATTTTTATGAAAACGTTTTTCATATCGTCACGTGTCACGTTCGTTTACAGTTTTTCGTCAGATTGTGAAAAGATTGTTCGTAGAAGGTAAAGTTTGTATGTGTTTGTAACTTTGCTTAGCTACTTAAGGTTTTTATCGAGAATACGTGAATCGTTCTGCTCATTTTCTTGGTGAGCTGGTATTTTCCTACAAATTCAACTAGTATGTTTTCTGTGTCATTATGGTAGAATTGAGGATTATAGTTTTAAAGATATACATTTTATTAAGGTGTTGCAATTATTTGAAAATTAACGATACGTGTTTGCTGACAATTTTATGTTCAAGCTCAGGATTCATCATTTAGATAGTATTACTTATACCGGCCGTTGTGGCGACGCTTGGGGGAGGCGTATGCCTATTGTACGTTCTTCGTACCTTTTGTCGCCACTTTTCTAAAGAGCATCACGAATAAGTTCAGTGTGGTGCCTGTCCTTTCTGTAATTAGATAATTTTTCTTCCATCTTCCAGTTCACTGAGTTCTCCTCAACCCTTAATATTAACCGTAAGCCCCAAGATGAGCCCGAGGCATGTGTAAGCAAGCAGTAACTCTGGAGCAAAGTAAGCTATAAATTAACTCGTAACAGATTGGCGACCCGGAGGTGTAATGGCGCCTTGGCCGTTGTGTGCACGACAAATATTGTCTCCAAGTGAATATTTGTGTACGAGCCGTGTGTATTTTGGATATTATTCAGGTATGGGTTTGATTGACAGGCTGTAATATATTAGTTTAATTTAACTAATGTTTGGCTCTAATTCGAAATGTGCATCTGTCACTTGAAAAGCTGTTCATGATCCAACTTGTAGTTTTTCAGGAAAATCTTTTTACAAATTTGGTAGAATAGTAACGTAAGATAATTTAATAATAACAGCCGCACAGGTCGATCATCAACGTTAACAAGCGCTTGTTATAGACGGTATGTGGATGGGTGACCATCTTAACATACCGAGATTTATCCGTGCCTTGGCAAGCACGAAAAGCCGTTACTGGACCTGGCTGTTGTTTGTAGATTTTTGGCAGTCGAGTTGTTACGGATAGTCAGAAGCCAGAAAACCGGTCGGTCTAACTACTGTGTTACCCAGTTACTGGGTCGTAGAGGTCAGATAGGCAATCGCCCTACATAAACTTTTGGTATTCAGCTGTGACAAGTTTTATTGGAAGCCAATTTTATTTGGTGAGATAGTGGTCAAACACGTGTTTATCAATACTAAAAATAAAAAGCCGACCCCAATATATTATATAAATGTATATATTTTTAATATACATAAACGACCTACCTAAAATAATACAAGCTAAATGCATTCTATTCGCTGATGACGTATCCGCAAACTTTAAAAGTACCGAAAACTCCGAAACATTGACCTATATCGAAAATTGTTACAAAATCGTTAAAACTTGGCTAGAGAAGCACAACCTCCAAATAAACACAAACAAAAGTAACTTGCTGCAATTTAGGACATACCAACGAAAAGCGCTTAACATTGACACCCTTAATAACCATCAAAATATACCCGAAAGAGATAACCTTACGCTTCTTGGTTTGACATTAGACAACAATCTGACATGGAAAAAACATATTGAAAACCTAAAAACTAAGTTATCGAGATTTATATACGCATTCAGTAAATTAAAAAGCAACACAAACTATGAAACCGCGCTGTCAACGTACTATGCCTATGCTTATGCATGGTTAAACTATGACATAAAACTGTGGGGTGAAAGTACAGACTCAAATAATATCTTCATTATGCAAATAAAATGTATACGAATCCTCATGAACATTAAACAACGGGACAGCTGTAAGCCGTACTTCATAAAAAATAAAATCCTAACGCTACCCTCTTTATACATTTTACAAATAGCTACGTTCGTGCACAAACACAGAGATCACTTTCAATCTAACATAGAAGTAAACCCAACCTATAGCCGACGAAACAAACATTTATTAATTCCACCTAAACCTAAATTAAAAATGATGAAAAATAGCGCCCACTATAGAATCGTGTCAATTTATAATAAATTGCCAAATCTGATAAAACGTGAAGGAAAGATCAGCGTATTTTATAATACTAATAAAAAAAGGCTACTACACTGTGAATGAATTTATGAACGACAAAACGTTATAGCCGCAGGTAATCTGAGCGACTCGGTGGGACCAGTGACATATACCTAATTATTATTATTATTATTTTTTATCCTATTGTATTGTATTGAAACTGACTAATCTACTTTGACAATGATCTGACGTGATTAATAATGACTCTTATTTTGTGCTGTTTTGTTGTTATGTTTACTGTTTTTTATACTTAAACGTTAGTTAATTTTATTATGTGATTTAAATTCAATAATATTGTATTTTTGACATTTCACAAAATCTGACACAATTGCAATGATGACCTTATGTTTAATTAATTAATATTTTGTTAAAAGACAATGAATTTATTGATACTCAGCAGCGTTCGTTTGTTTGCAGTGCCCTAACAGGGTTCATGCGCAAAACGAGATAACTAAAGTTATAAAGTGTGTTGTGTGCATGAGAGCAAATAAATAAATAAATAAGTATTTGGGAAATGGCTAAGCAAATGAGTAACTTTTCGAATATTTCTTTCGTTCGAATTATCCTTTAAAACAGAATCAAAGAAAATCTTTAACATTCTAATAAAGTTCTGAACACTCCAAAACTTTATCAAATTCATGCTTAGAACGAAGCATTCCAAGCATAATAATTTCGAAAATGTTACCAAACGAAAACAAAACCCAAAAGTTTGTTTAAACAATCAAGAACAGTGGTAAAACAAAACAATGAAATAAACAATGTTCAGTGGAATTGAAAGAGAAAATATTTCCGAGGCTGACGCCACCGGCCGGAATGCCATAACTTTGCCTACGTGACGCTCGTTTAGTTCCGAACAATACTTAGTGCTTTTAATTCGGAATTTAACGACTGAATTTTTGCGGTGATATGGTTGTTTTTGGTGCATTGCTGTAGGCACGAGTATTTATGGTATTTGTAGAATATTTGAATTAGCAATTCATGCAATTTGCAACTTGTGGTTCCATTTCATATCAATTTTAATAAGATACGACCAAATAAATTGTAGAGCGTGCCTCCGCAATTTCAAAATAAGCACATGTGTTGTTGTAGTTTATCAACCCCTTTCAGGGCTATGCGTATTAAAGTTTTCTTCGAGTCATACTCCAGTGACTGGACACAGAGAATAGAACAGAACATTTTATTATACGCATCGCATAAGTTACAGAAAAGGTAGATGACGAAAACATAACATAGAATGTTACAATGGGCGGTTTTATCTCTAACAGCGATATCACTCTGGTCAGTACTGTTCTAATTGATGGAGACAAAAATGTAGTCAATATCTCAATAGCTAACATAATATACAACACAGATCATCATCTGCCTAGCCTTTTTCCCAATTATGTAGGGGTTGCCTTCCAGTCAAACCGGATTCAGCTAAATACCAGTGTTTTACGTGGAGCGGCAATAACTGGGTAACACGGTATTTCTTGGCAAGACTGAAGTCAGATTTACTGGCTTCTGAAAATCCGTAACGACTGCCAAAGATCTACAAATGACAGCGGGGACCAACGGCTTAACTTGCTTTCCGAGGCACGGAGGAAACTCGGTATGTTAAGATGGTCACCCATCCACAGCACCTTAAGCGTTGCTTAACCTTTACGATCGATCCGTGCGGCTGTTATTATTTAGCCTCGAGCTCCTCAATATACAACACAGATAATTAGCCTTAACATGATGTTTAAGAATTTGTTCGAAAGACTAGCCCTGGAACACAAAGGGCATATGAAAGGAACACGGACGAATTTTAGTCAGTAAGAGTCTGACAGTCCCTTCCGCTTCGCCCAGAGCGAAAGGAGTCATTTGATGATTTCCCATCCTTAAAAAATTTAACATAATAATGGAATAGGATTTTTATAAAATATAGAGCTACTTTACATAACTTTAATGAGCTTTCCACAGACGAATTCGTGGTCGATTTTTTTTAGTAGGACTATATTATTTTCTAGACATAAATATTTATTAGTCTTCTTTTACAAAATGTAAATAAGATCACAGGTGCAAAAGTAAAAACAGAAATAAAGACATAGAGCTCGTGGCTAGATAAAAATAGCCGCACGGGTCAATCTTCAAGGTTAAGCAGCGCTTGCCAAGGTTGGTCTGTGGATGGGTGACCATCTTAACATACTAAGTTTCCTCCGTGCCTCGGAAAGCACGTTAAGCCGTTGGTCCCGGCTGTCATTTGTGGATCTTTGGCAGTCATTACGGATAGTCAGAAGCCAGTTAATCTGACTCCAGTCTTGCCATGAAGTACCGTGTGGCCCAGTTAATGGGTTGTGGAGGTCTGGTAGGCAGCCGCTCCGTGAAAAATACTGGTATTCAGCTAAATCCGGTTTGACTGGAAGCCAACCCCAATATAGTTGGGAAAAGGCAAGACATAGAGCTGTCCTGAATCGACTTCTATCCTTTACTCGCTACTAATGAAAAACGGTTCATAATTTCGTGTTCATGTATCTACGAAGGGATATTAGAGAAAGGGTATAATTTAGACGGTCACCAAAAATAATGTTTTTAAAACTCTAAGCCTAGGCACCAAAATGGATCAACGGTCACCAAATTCTATCCAACTCAACTGTGATTGCCATAAAATGTAGGCTTGGGGTTACAAACTGGATAAAATAGGTTAGGTTAGGTTAGAATTGTGACTACTTCTCGAATATTATTTGGTGACCATTTATCTGTTTTGGTAACCGTTTAGAACTTTTTTGGTAGTAAAATAGGTACTTTTTGGGCGGTGTTTAAACACAAGCCTTAAAGAAAGGTCAATGTACTTTATTGCAAGTTCATCTGGCGCCTACTTATTAATTTTATTTTATTTATTTATCAATTTCGGATACTATATTGCCCATTTTGTTAGTAAAATATCGTATAACTAGTGTTAGTAGTAAATAAACAAATTTAAAAAAAAACAAAAAGCAAGGCAGGATGTGCAGAGAACGATAAAGTGAGGAATAAACTACCTGACCATTCTCCTTACATAGTGCCTCAGAAAAAATGAGTAAGAACTCTCCACAACCGTTTTCAGGTTGCTATTGTCACCCCTGCACTCTACGCATCAGTGATGCGACTTTTATACGAATTACAGCATGGAAGCCATCAGTTCGGTTCTGATCAAACATCTCCGATGCGTTACAGAAACGGGGCAGTTTGAACGATTTCTGAAAAACATTATTGTACTAGACGCGCAAGACATCTAACTACCTTTTGGTGTTGCTGACCCACAGACCCCCGCATTTAGACTTAGACAAAATGCCTTGAACGAGGTGATTTTGACTTGGTCCGCACAACGCGAGAATCTATGGGCCAACCGAATGGGACCGCCAGTGCCCTATACGTTCCTTTTGTACCGATGAAGTACAGAATTGGTTAACCTGTAAAATATTTCCAGCCCTTGAGAACGACACACAATATTTTATTTTAAAACGCTGCACTATAACTCAATCAAAACTTTACATTTATTTCAACGCAAGCAATCATAACTTTATCATGAAAAAAAACATTCATTTGATAAAACATGGCCGATTTCCATTTCTGTTGTGCAGTTTGAAAATAAAATGTATTTCATGAAATAATTCAGTTTTAGTCGATGTTGTTGTTTGACGGAAGTAACGAGGCGGCTATTTTGTGACAGTGTTATTTTAGCAATTTTGAAAAATTTAAATGTGATAGTGTTGTTTAATGCTGAAGGTGGGAATGGTTCAATTACAATGTCTGGTTTTTATTTATCATGTGTTAGTACATTACTGTAACGGCTAGCAAAAGAGGCATTGGTGGACGAACGTGTAAATGTGGGCCGAGGCAAAGCCGTGGCAAAGGCTTCATTTGCTCGGCGTTTTTTTATGTAGTCGCCACTGTTGATTCTGGCTTTTTAGGATTTGCAGTAGCTGGAAATGTGTGGCGGGCTTATACAAAAAAAAGAAGAAGCTTATAGTACTATATTACTTCTATAATATAATTTTCTACCAGTGGAGTGCAGTTTTCTGCCTCCGTGGTCTAGTGGTTTACGCATTTTCCTTGTGGTCGTGGGTATTGATTTCCACGAGAAGCATACCTTGTAATGTTGTTTTCAGTTTGGAGTCTTGAATCACCTGATTGTCTGACAAAATAGCCGCACGGGTCAATCTTTAAGGTAAAACGCTTGCCAAGGTTGGTCTGTGGATGGGTGACCATCTTAACATACTGAGTTTCCTCCGTGCTTCAGAAGGCACGTATAAGCCGGTGGTTCCGGCCGCAAAATGGCAGTCGTCAAATAAACATAGCAGAGGTCCTTGAGGTGGTTTAGAAGCTTTGACACTAGGGTGTGCGGGGTCGTTAGACCTTACAGTCCACACGATAAGAAGAAGAAGACCAGTAAAGCAATCAAATCAATAATTCCAGAAGTTACCTTTCACAAACAAACATTCAATGTTACCTATTTATTGTTATGATTTTGGTATTTTTCCATTGGATTGACTGGTCTGATAAACATTCCTATAACAAGAGCAGTTTCGATCATTGCACGAGCTATATCCGGGATAAACATACCTAAAGCGTACGTCTAATATTGTTAGAGAAAGGGTCACATGTCCGCCATAAGACATAAAAAGTTAACACGCAGTTTCCTACAAGGGCAATGTTGTTGAACATGAAGAAATGTAGACAGAAGGTTAGATCGGGATCGTTTGTGGGAAAATTTTACTGGAAGTCAACAGATGTAGGCTTGTTGTAAGTTATTTGTATGCAATAGTTTGAATTATATTGTATTTTATAACTGCAGCTTATTCTTTAGTTAATAATTTGTTTAATTATTTTAACGTATAAATTTGTATCAATTAGTATTACTGATTCCGATTACGGAGCCACGATGTCCATCTAGTGTTCATCACTGTATATTATTTGTTTAATCTGGATAATGCATTGGACTGAAACATGACTTCCTGGAATTTTTAAACGCCTAAGTTAGATAGGATATACTTCATTGTACACCAAAAACAGTTACATAACTCTTTTACACAAACTTTAACTACTCCTTATTATCGTTATTATGTTGAAGAGATTAATTATTCCTAAGGCTTTGTCTCACCGCCGGCGAGGAAGCGAGTAGCTATCGACTATTTGCTCGCTGAGGAAAGGGACAAAGATATAGATCTCGTATAAGTAAAAGAGACACATACACTCATTGCCGATAGCTTACTGTTCACACTGCCGGCAAGCGGCTCTAGTTGATCGCAGCGACAAGAGTTATCAAAGATGGTACACGCTCAGCGACACTCGCTCGGTGGTGCTCGCTTGGTGGTCAAAAATCAACAAACAGCGGTAATTTCTACTGTATTGCGAGTAAAAGCCCGTCGTACAAAGGCACTCGCTGAAAGCCGAGCGTCAAACTATCAAAAATTTTCACTTGCTACTCGCTGCTCACCAACTCGTTTCGAGTTTGAAGCTTTACTCGCTACTCGCTGATCGCCAGCGGTGAGACAAATGCCTTATTAAATAAAATAAAATTAACTTGTTGTGTTATTATTACCTGCTACTGTACTCGTACGAAGCTTCTATAAAGAAGCTGCTGCAACAACAGCAACAAACACAAGATGACTATAATTGGCAGCATAAATCCAGCCTGCACAATTCACGCTTTGGCACTAGAACAGAATTCAATTGTTGTCCTTTTCTCATTCAATTTCCCCTCAATTGACTTACTGATATTTTCTTTGTTCCTGCTAAGGCCACGACTGAGCCGCAGGCTAGCTCGGCACATATGAGGCTGGTCGTTACCTTTATCTTACTGAAATGTCGCACACAACGCTTTTTCTATTGTTTTCTTATTTTACTATTAATTTAAACTTGATAAGCTTCGATTTTTACCTTATATGATTTTGGTTACGAGATTAGGATCAATGATTTTATGTATTGTTTTGAATATTGGCACGACTCTCAACGCTTTAGCCGAGAAAGACCCAAGGACATAAGTTTCTTTGGTTTTGGAGTTAACCCCTGATTTATTGCTCGTCGCATCCAGCGGATTCCCGTAGCTTTCATCAAGAAGTGAGAGAACTTCCAACTTTATGCATTCAGGTACGTAGTCACAACTCCTGAAGTCCGAAAGATCATCACACCATTTATATGTAACTATACGAAATCATTGTACAGACAAGCTTTTATTTAACTTCCATTGTTTATTAGTTTGGAAAAATACGTGCAAGCTGAATTAAAACCACTTCCTCCTTTCCTACAACCATTTCACATGTTGGTTTAGTTCCGATTCCGACGATTATTTTTTATAATAACTATGACTGACCAAATGTTGACCAACTATGTCGAAGAAACACCTCAACGGCCAACAGTGGGCCAAATCGTTTTTTTTTCTTGCTTTTTCGGGTTCCGTACCCAAATGGACGACTAACCAACGACACCCTACTACTAAGCCTCTGCTGTCCGTCCGTCCATCCATTTGTCTGTCAGTGGGCTGTATGTCAAGAACCGTAATAGGTAGACCGTATTACTATTGCCGCTTTATCAACGAATCATAACAATAAAAATAAAAGATAAGATAAAAACAAAAGCCCCCTTTTCGTTTTTAATCTTGTATGGAAGCTATCTCATACAAATTACGTGTTTTTTCGGTTTGCGGTACGGAACAGTCACATTTGACCGGTATTTTTTTTTTTTTTTTTGCGGAATACTCCAAATTTTCATTGGAGTCACAATTGTGACTCCTGTCTAAACTTTCATCCAGTCTTTTTTATTACGGCTTCCAATTAGATACACCCTGGCTAAGAACTATTAATAATCCACTCAATTTATTTACAATCAAAACATTGTTAGCATTTCAAGCAAATTCAAAACAGCACGTATTCCCCAAACTCGGAGCGAAATACCGATAAGATGATAATGACGAAGCCTAATTCCAGTCACGCTATCCAAAATTATCAACAAAAGCATACCGAACATTATCTACGCCACACCTCGCATCCAATTACAATTCATCCCTAAAACAAACAAGCAAATAGCTATTCACGCCTCCCTCAATTTGTAACCGAACCCTAGGCTGGCTGCTGGCGGTGGGGTGAAACTGAACTGACAAAACAGCGTAAGTTTGGCTTGATCAACTACGATTTTTTACGTCACAATTATATAGAGTCACTCCCATTTCTGTTCAGAACGTCTTAAACGAAACATGATATTTGTAAGTTGGTTCAAATTAACTTTTTTTTCACGTTAATGATTTTTGATAATTTTAACAAGATGAGGCCGATATAATTATTTATTTATTTATTTAACAATTTATGTACACACATTTAATAAGAAGATAAGAAAGAAACAGAAAAATAGGTACAAAGGTGATGCTTATTTCTATAGAAATCTCTTCCAGCAGACCTGCGAAAGGAGAGTAGAGTAAAAAGAGATGTAGACATAGTGTGTAACAGTAAGAAGTATAAAAAAGAACTATACATATTAAATATAACATACAATACATAATTAACATACTAATACATACTATTTGATATAAAAGATAAATAATAATACATACCTATTTGCAACTATGACGAGAAGGAAAGATAGTGTTTGATCACTCTTCTTTTAACTCTTAAAAACTGCAAGAGTTTGGCAATCCCTAATATCAGACGGTAGTGAATTCCATTACTTCAATAGCCAATGTTCGTCAGGATCTCAACTTGAAGTTCTCAATTCAGATTTTGGTCAGCTTCTAAATTATAATATTTTGAAAGATGTGACATATTTTATGTACACAGTTTTTTTTTAATTTATCAGTCTAATTTGAAGATCAAACTCATGGTTGATGGTTCAACTGACCAAGCACAGAAACCTTAACGGACAACTTCGTTTAAAATCATAGCATCTCTGCTGAAAAATAACGAGGCCTCTCCCTTTAGTTAGGACAGTCCATTGTCGGCTGTGGCTGGAATTAAGCCTTCCACAATGCTATTCATTCCGGCTATTGTGTGGAAAGGGATATAACTGTTACTAAAATGGAATAGTTGAATATTAATGGAATATTAAGAGCGTTTATGCTGCACGGTGTTTTGTAGGTACAAACGTTCAAGCCCAAAATCTTGGAATTTAAGAAGATTACTACATTGATGAGTTAGCTCGTAGCTAGATAATAACAGCCGCACGGGTTGATCTTCAAGGTTAAGCAACGCTTGCCAATGTTGGTCTGTGGATGGGTGACCATCTTAACATACCGAGTTTCCTCCGTGCCTCGGAAAGCACGTTAAGCCGTTGGTCCCGGCTGTCATTTGTAGATCTTTGGCAGTCGTTACGGATAGTCAGAAGCCAGTAAATCTGACTCCAGTCTTGCCATAAAGTACAGTGTTACCCAGTTAATGGGTTGTGGAGGTCTGGTAGGCAGCCGCTCCTCGTAAAATACTGGTATTCAGCTAAATCCGGCTTGACTGGAAGACGACCACAATATAGTAGGGAAAAAGGCTAGGCAGATAAACTACATTGATGAGTTACTGAATTACTTGGTCGAAAAAGAGTTCAAATATCAATCATGACGAGTACAAAAATCAGTCGAACTGAGAACTTCCTCCTTTTTTTGAAGTCGATAAAAATGAAATTAGTCATGACTTTATTTAGTTTTTGCGAGACTAACGCACAGCAGTTGATTTCATATTTATTGTTTTGTGAAATCAAGACATTTCGTTAATTATAATAATTTATTGAAGACTATATCTGTGTTATTTAAATTGAAATCTAAGGCCAAGCGAAATTAACGCTTGGCCTGTTAATAATTAATATCTTACCTTGAGACATGATTTTACAATAGAAATTGAAATAGCCTCTCCCAAAATTCAGATCGAAAATTGGTCTTAATTTCTGTTCTTATTAACCCTGAAGAGTTAATTTATTCATTAGAATTCAACACAATATTCAAGCATAGCTATCTATGGCCGACTTATTAGTCGATGATATTGTTAAAAATTCTGGTAAAAAAACTGGATGAGCAACGCTCAAGACAAATATCATCTATATTGGTGTCGATTTTCAGTCACACCAGATTTATATGAATACCAGTATTTTATGTAAAGCGGCTGCCTACCAGACCTCTACAACCCATTAACTGGGTAACACCAAACGTGACATTAGCTGACTGCACAAACCGTGCGAAGTAAAAGAAAAAAAAACTGGGTAACACGGTACGCCTTGGCAAGACTGGTGTCAGATTTTCTGGCTTCTGACAATCCATAACGACTGCCAATGACAGCCAGGACCAACGGCTTAGCGTGCTTTTCGAGACACAAAGGAATCTTGATATGTTAAGATGGTCACCTATCCTCAGACCAAGCCCGGCAAGCGTTGCTTGACCTTGAAGACCAATAGACAAGAGTGGAAAATGATAGAGGAAGCTATTACCCAAGGGATCGTACAATGAACCCTCCAACACTAAACTATTTAGCATGTAACTTTATAATGGTATGGATAAATAAAGCTATAATAATGAAAATACCTTCCTATGGCGGGATAAGTTCGCACGCAGAAACATTAATTTCGTTAAAATTTTCAGAAATGCATGCTTAGCTTAGTTGATACTAAATTATAACACTAAAATGATATAAGTTCCTCACGACTTTAAGAAGAACAAATTTTGTATTTCAACTGCAAAACTTAGCGAGAACTTAAACACACAGTGAAGAAGCGAGTCGAATAACGAAGGATTAAATCCCAGTGCCCCTTATAGAAAACTTATAAACTCTAGACTTATGTTCAGATGGCAAAGTTCGGGTAAATATAGGAACAGTAAGAATGATGCAAAGACCGGCTTCAGGAAATCTGTTGGAATAAATGGAACACAAAGAAGTTTTGGTTCTAGATAAGTTCTGATACGCTTTTGTTATTTTAAATGTTTGTTTTTTTTTTATCTAGGGATAAGAGAGATTTGATTAAAGACAAAAATCGTTAAAATTATTACCTGCAATAGACCTGAGCAAATAGTTTGGGCTGAAACAGATCAAATAGGAGTAGAAAAAAATTTAAAGAAGATCTCTTTTCACACAGAATATATCCAAGAGTACATAATTATGAACAGTTTGTCATATACATATCGAGTATAAGAAAATGAAATGTCTTTAGGCCATGGGTACTTTGCAAAGTCCCCCCTTTGAGGGGTTCCACGGGCGCCTCAAAGAGATTTCAGCATAATAGACAGGGCCCGCTATAGCCAGTGTCGGCCATGGTTGAGGAATTCGTAGGAAAGGATCACCGCGGCCCTGGAACGCACTGGTTTTTTTTTTGTATTTGTAATGGGTTTGCTCTTGACTCTAGTCTATTTCAGAGATGACAGAGACAAAGTCTACGATGGAGCGAGCCTACCCAGAAGGAGCCTGTTCACTCTAACTTTGAAGAGATTAGGGTTGTAAGCCTTTGGAAACACAGACGCAGGCAGACAGTTCCACTCCTTTACTGTGCGCATTATAAAACGCTTAGTGCGAATTGGTAGAACAGCCACAAGGTAGGGATGGTAAGATGCAGTGCGTCTGGATGTCCGATGGTAGAAGGGGGCCGGTGGGATGAGGTCGTGGAGTTCTTGGGCACTCTCACCGAAGTACAATCTGTAGAAGACCGACAAGCAGGCAACCTTACGGCGATAAGCCAAGCTATGTAGCTTGGCATCCACCAGTTTTACGTCACCGATGAGCCTCTTAGCTCTGCGTTCCACCGAGTCAAGTGCGGCAAGCTGATACTTAGCGGAGCCATCCCAAAGGTGGCTACAATACTCCATGCAGGATCGGACTTGTTTTAGTCAGAAAGAGTCTGACACCCCCTTCCCAACCGAACGAGACATTTGATGAGTTCTCATCCTAAAAAAAGCCATGGATACAGACGCTACGGGTATTTGAAATATATTATAAGGAACAAAAATAACTTAATATCGGAAGTCGGTGCTAAAAAACGAAATAACCAAAAACTCCGACTTCCGAAATTAAAGTTATTTTTTACTTTGTAGTGTTTTGTTTTTGGAAGTCGGTTTTATTTTATTGTTAAAAAGTGTTTTTTTTATTACAAACACATCGTGCCGGCGTGATGTTATGTTATGAACTGGAGTAAACAATCAACAGACATGCGATTTCAGAAATCCCGATCCACTTGCTATCACTTATTGAAGAGTTCCGTTGCCTACCTCCGAAGTTCTTCATCAGATCTTCACCAAATTTAAATGGAACCAGTACTCTTCCAAACAAAAAAAGTATCATCGCTGAACCACCATTTTTCATGAATCCCATCATCAGATCCTGACTTATACCTTCCATCATCAGCTCAGCAACATGAGATGATGATTACCAGGCACAAATATCTGAATTGCGTTAGAAAGTTTATGAAAAACATTGTATGTGCTTATAAAATTTGAGGGCTTCCCTCGATTTTCATGGGATCCCATCATCAGATTAACTTGGTGACAATGGGACCACCTCAGGAGTATAGGCTTTCGAATAAAACATAATTTTTGAAATCGGTTCACAATTGGTGGAGAAATCGGTGAACATAAAAAAAAAGTTACGTACAGCCGAACAAAGAACCTCCTCCTTTTTGAAGAAGTCGCTTAAAAAAGTACACAATATTTTACTGAAGATTATATATAAAAGCCAAAGCATAGTAGTTTTATAAGGACCTTGAATAAAATAAGCTTCTAAGAAAATGGATCCTGATTAAAATCGACCCTGTCACTCTATTTGAGTGGCGTACAAGGTGACTAACGTTTTTTTATTTAAGCAATTTAAAATAAGGCATTCCTGAATTGGAGACGGATAATGGACGAATGTAATGAATCTTCTTAGCCTGTTTTGAACTAGATTTGGGTCGGTTTTGTATAAATCCGGATGCATCTGAGTATCAGTATTTTACATGGACGACTGCCTATCTGACCTCCACAATCCAGTAAGAAGATACCCTTTGCCAATACTTGTATCAGATCTTCTGTCTTATCTCTAACGATTCTCAAATAAAAGCCAACATCAACGGTTTACCGTGCTTTCCGAGGCACGGAGAAGTCTCGTATGTAGAGAATGGTCACCCATCCACAAACCGATCTCGACAAGCGTCGCTTATAAGCTAACCTTGAAGATTGACATCTTCAAGGTTAGTTTATAGGCTTATCGTTGCATTCGTGACGTGGAACAGAACGGCGACCCGTTCTGTTGTGATTATTTAGCTATAACCTCACAAATGCAGTGAAATCACTTAATATAACTTTTTTTTAATAATGGTTTTGCTCTTGACTCAAGTCTATGTCAGAGATGACAGAGACAAAGTCTACGATAGAGCGAGCTTACCCAGAAGGAGCCTGTTCACTCTAACTTTGAGGAGATTAGGGTTGTAAGCTTAAGTTAGCGGTCAAACGAGAATCTGTATAAAATAATACACCTAGAAGAATTTGTTTGCATTGCATGTCTAACAAACAAACGGTCAAACCAACTCACTACCACTTTATCCTATTATACTAGATTACATACAGACTAAATTATAGTTGACTCAGTTAAATTCACAGGTGGAGAAATACCAGGGCGACATAAATTCAGCAGCGGTGAGATGTATAAAGTTCTGGCATTCTGCCACCCACACACCTTTGTGATTTCAACTGGACTCAGTTTGTCCCATAAATTTGGACAGCTGTGTGACGGGGGTCTAACAAAATAGACCTCGCATAGGCTTAGCTACCTTTGAGGTCGAATCGTGGATGGGTTGTGACTGGTTCTTTGTTGTGTGGTGTCGGTATGACGATTCAGAACTGCGATAGGAATGTAAAAAATAAATCTGAATGGTAGTGGTGTGTCGAAATAGCGTTTTGTGGTTTTAGTGAACAAAGGTACATGTTTTGTTATGTGTGTAGGACGTAACAAAACGGACGTAAGTGAATATTATAATAAGTCTAAAATCAACAATAATATCTCATAATTAGCCCATTTATCAATATACAGGGTGGCAAGAACACTGACGTCCAATAATTAAATTTAGGTCCCTCTTATCGTGGGGTATCCGAATCACCCCATGTACGAGTATGTTACGCGACTTTTCATATTTTTCGAGCTATGGATGTTTTTATGAAACTTTGAGAATCATCGACCTGACCAAATTAAAAAAAAAAACAAAAATAAAAGTAGAAGACTTAGTTGAGATTTGTTTTATTTGCAATTGAATTGTCATGAGTTGTAGTTTTATGCATAAAATTATCAGCTTCGTGACTGGGTTGAAAGTTGTGTAATTTTTTTTTTGCTTGTGTTACAATATTTACCACACTTAGGGCGATCGAAAATTCACATCAAGTGAATGCTTCAACGTTTCAACATCGCTCTAGTGTTAACTTGTGGTCTGGTATCCTCAGTGGCGAACTAATTGGTCCGTTTGAACTGCTGTCCAGACTTATTGGAGAAACCTACAGAAACTACTTGGAAAATGAACATCCATTGTTGCTGGTAGATATGAGTCTCGAACTTAGACGAACCATGGTGTTACAAATAATAACAAATAAACTTTAACAACAGTTCCTACGTTAACATGTAAGCTTTATATACTGCATGTTGTGTGCGTAGCCCTATATACGAATATGTGTACGCTGATGACAGCACACCCGAGCTATAGAATTTTGTCTGCACGTGAAGTGATTTATTTATTGTCTAAAAGTAATAAGGAAAATACAGTGTTGATCTACTAAAATATTGGAAGTAAAAAACCTTTAATTGTCGATTTTTCTATTTTTAGGTTAGTAGATCATAATTCACAATGTGTAAATATTTGATCTCAATTAATTTGAGTGATTTAATTCTATAATAAAATTAAAACTTTCTATTTTTAGATAAATCAAATTGTGCGTTATTACTTCCGTATCATCTAACATATTACATACATACCTATATGATAGGTTCTGAATTAAGAAGTAGAGCAAAAGAAACGTGAGATACATTTTCCAACTATCTAAATTATGGTACTAGCAGCCCTATCAATAGTTTACTGACAAAAAATATCTTTCGCCCTTCCCTAATCCTATTGTAAATTACAACTACTTAAGCAGAGCTTTAAGCTCAGCGATGTTATCAAAGATTCATAGCCTTATCAGTAAGTACCAGTTAATTCACTACACTAATTACTAGTTGTTATTTAGCGTATCCATTCTAGGATTAAATTTAATTACTTGCTTAATTTTAATCTGGCTAGAGATAGGAGAGAGCTCTCTAGGTAATAAGTGACTTAGATTTTGGAATGTTTTGTTATTTGGTAATTTAAGCTAATTAGTTGGTAATTTAAGCTTTGTGGTTTTTTGTAAGGATGGGAAATCATCAAATGACTCCTCTCATTCTGGGCGGAGTAGTAGGGAGTGTCAGACTCTTACCAGCTAAAAACCATCTGTATTCCTCCTAATGCCTTTGCGTTCCAGGGCCGCAGTGACTATTTCGAACAAATCCCGCAGCTCTGGCAGACACAAACCTCTTACCCATTGCAATCGTGTAAATGTTTTAATTTATTTTGCAAAGTTATAACTTTATGTATTTATTTATTTACCTTTAAAACAAAGATAACTCAGTTGTAATATACTTATCTATTTACAGGTGCTCCTTCAGTTACAGCAGACCACAGCATGCATCAGACGACACGGTTGGCGCAGTGGTTGAGCGATTGGCTGCTGCGCTGCGTGTCGCGGGTTCGATTCCCGCACGGAACAAATATTTGTATGGCCTACAGATAGTTGTTCCGGGTTTGGCTGTGTGTGTATGTGACATTGTATGTTTGTAAACCCACCCACGATACAGGAGAAATTCCTAGTGTGGACAAGTTAAAAAAAATAAAAAATAAATAAAACGACAATATAATCATGTAGGTGAAAAACGTTAACGGAAATTAAAATTAGTAACCCGTCAAACCGAATGTTTTATTTAAGGCGCTTGGCTAATAATAAGGCCGTAAAGTACCTGTAATAATGATTTGATATTTTAGTTCATGTTTTTTTAAACTACCTAAATTCTAAAGGAATACACGACGCAAAGAAATTTTCTCGATAGAAAAAAAATACAAAGTTCGATCAGTTTTTTTGCCATTTTCATTTTCATGACGTAATGCACTAGATTGATGTTATGGAAACTTACTTTGGCACTTATGTTACTTATTCCGAGCCACCCACAATCTGTCGCCATCTCTTCTTTTGCCTTTTAAAAGTATTTGCATCACTGTCTATTCAGATCAATTCAGATGGTCCATGGGCCTTGTCGAGGTAATACCTATGTCACTTTTATTTGCAAATCAGAGCTGTCAGATTTTCGTATTTTTTTAACAATATTTTATATAGATCTGCAGCTTAAAGTTCTTATTTGTTAAAATGAGTTATATAAATTTATTTTCACCGCGTGGATGTGTATTTTTGTGACCTCGGACAGTATATAATCGTAGTCATTTTATATTCGTTCCAACATACAAATTATTTATAGAAATGTTATAAAATAAAAGACTAAAAGTGCCTAAAGCACAACATTTGGGAATATACCTGAACGCAACAAAGGATAGTGGCTAATAAAACCGGCAAATGATGATAAAATCATCTCTTTCACTTCTGTATAAAGAACATCCACAAACATTATTTTTCTTCACGTAAAGTAATATAGAAAAAGATTTTATTTTCTAGACTGAAGTGTTTGTTTTTAATAGCTTTTATCTCAAATTTTATTTCAAGAAACAGGCTAAAATTAATTTATTTATTACATACTTTCATATTTATACTTTGAAATACGTTGAACATCAATATGTCAAGTAATTAAACTTGCCAGCTTACGAAAAAAATTGAGTTTAGAAAGTGGCTTCTGCTCGCGACTTCATCTGCGTGAATTTTAGAATTACGTTAAGAGGAAAGTGACAATAATTAAAAAATGTATAACTCATGGTCGAAAAGAGGGAAATGAGGTCAGTGGCCTCAAAACCTACTTAAAAAGATATGAAGAGTAAATAAATAGTTGTTAGTCCCGAAAATTCCCCAAACATATTATTCGTGATTCTATTAGACATTGACGCCTTTATTTAGATGGTTTAATGTATGTATAGTACCTTTTTGATTTAAAATGTTATTGCGGTACAGAATTAAAATATTATTTTTCAAAATGTATTAATAGGTATTCATCATCATCACCATATCAGCCGACAGACGTTCACTGCTGGACATAGGCCTCCCCTAAGCGTCGCCACAACGACCAGTCCTGCAATAGGTATTAGCCCGGTCAAATTAGACCAAAAATTCGAGTGATTTGCGCTAGTCGCGTCAAATGCAGAGATGTACTACTCTGTCAAGAAAGTACCGGGAAAAGATCAATAATACACAAAATGTCTGTTATTCATCCTAAATTTATTTTATTACCTTCAAAGTATGCTCCTTTAGAAACGATACACTTGCGCCAACGAATAATCCATTCATCAAAACATTTTTTAAACGCTGCTTCCGGAATTGAGTTCAGTTCTCGCCGCGAATTCTCCTTTATGTCTTCTATCGATTGAAAACGGGTGCCACGAAGTGGTAATTTGAGTTTAGGAAAAAGAAAAAAGTCAGCAGGAGCCATATCTGGTGAATATGGTGGTTGCTGGATGGTATTTGTTGAGTGTTTGGTTAAAAATTCGTTCACAATGATAGCCTTGTGCGAAGGCGCATTGTCGTGGTGCAAAATCCAAGAATTTTCTTTCCACAAATCTGGCCTTTTTCGTCGAATTTGCTCTCTTAAACGCCGCATAGCGATCAAATAATATTCTTTATTTACCGTTAGACCATCCGGTAAGAATTCAGAGTGCACAACACCGCGATAGTCAAAGAAAACAGTCAACATGACTTTGACTTTTGATCGACTTTGGCGTGGTTTTTTCGGTTTCGGTTCAGTTGGAAGGCGCCACTCCGAAGCTTGTTGACTAGTTTGCATGTCAAACTCGTAAACCCACGTCTCGTCACCAGTAACAATGCGTTTCATGAATGTTGGGTCCGAAATGACTCGTTCTAGCATGTCCTCAGCGACTTTCATGCGATTGAGTTTTTGGAGAAAATTCAGATCTTTTGGGACTAGCCGAGCAGCAACATGTTTCATACCCAAATGATTAGTTAAAATGGTACGGATCGACTCGTGAGATACAGAAAGTTCGGCGGCTATCTCTCTCAGAGTTGAATGGGGATTTTCAGTCACTATTTCCTTCACTTTTGCGATGTTAACTTCAGTTGCAGACGTTGACGGCCTACCAGAGCGAGGCAAATCTTCCATCACATCTCGACCGCTTTTGAACGCTTTGAACCACTCATAAGCACGAGTTTTTGATAAAGTCGATTCACCGTAAGCCTTCTGTAACATTTTCAGGGACTCCGAACACGAAATTCCATTGGCGATGCAAAATTTAAGACAAACTCTTTGTTCGATATTTTTGTCCATTATGAAATTCGCAATACACACTATATATGATATTACTAAAACCAGCACTGTATTTAATATAAATAACAGATGCTACTCAAACTCCGCGCCAAAATGGAAAACAGTTGTGCCAATCTAACAACTACAAAAAAACAAAAATTTGAATTTGGAACCATAAACAAATCATCCATTCCCGATACTTTTTTGACTGAATGTATAATGTAACTACCCGCGTCGCCCGCCGCGCCGCTGAATTCGTCTCTGCGACCTGTGCCTCAAGTATTGTGGGCAGCGGAGCGGCGGCGGCGGCGCGGGAGCGGGGCGGGCAACGTAGATCCGTTTTCGAAACCAGCGGGTAGATTGTGTTCGTGGTTGTATCGTCGAGATATTTGTTTTTATTCGCGAACGAAATATTTGAACAACGGCGACAACATTTTCTTGATTCAAATTTATTCTTAACGCTCGATTTATTGTGGGCAAAAAAAAAAAAAATTGCACAACGCTGGAATGCAGGTGCGCGGGCGGTTACCGCTCGACTAATGTGCACCACTTGTTGCCCGCCCTCACGCCGCTGCCGCACCGCTATTTTCGAGGGTCACTCCCTTTGATTTTACACATTAGATCTTGCCGCTCCCACGCTGCCGCCACCGCCGCCCCGCTGTTCACAAAACTCGAGGCAGAGGCCTAATGCCTTTGCACTTGGCGTTTTTAACGCGCCGACGACGTGCATGATGTGAGACCTATTTGTATCGATACAAACGCGCTGATACGGTGAAAGGCGGTAAAAAAATGCTGCAATCGCACTTATGTATTTTTTAACAGAAATCTCTATGTTTTCACCAGATTCCTCAACAGTAGTAAAATGGAGTCTGACCAGACAGCACTGCTTACGCTGGTTTTATTACTGATAGTATACAAAAAAACTACATTATTGGATAAACCCATTCACGAGCGAAAGAAGATTGAGTGATGGTCATTTTAATACAACTTTTAAAACATTGCCCAAACATGGTAGAAGAATTCGAACTGCTATCGGATGTCGTGTGAGTGACAAGTGAACTTATGCAGTGCATATCTGGTAGGCAGCCGCTCTACGTAAATTATGTATTCAGCTTAATCGTGTTTGACTGGAAGCCGACCAAAATATAGTTGGGATAGTGCTAGGCAGATGATGAGAAGCTCGTGGCTAGATAATAAGAGCCGCACGGGTCGATCTTCAAGGTTAAGCAACGCTTGCCAAGGTTGGTCTATGGATGGGTGACCATCTTAACATACCAAATTTCCTCCGTGCCTCGGAAAGCACGTAAAGACGTTGGTCCCGGCTGTCATTTGTAGATCTATTGCAGTCGTTACGGATTGTCAGAAGCCAGTAAATCTGACTCCAGTCTTGCCATGAAGTACCGTGTTACCCAGTTGAAGGGTTGTGGAGGTCTGGTAGGCAGCCGCTCCTCGTAAAATATTGGTATTCAGCAAAATCCGGCTTGACTGGTAGCCGACCCCAATATAGTTGGGAAGAGGCTAGGCAGATAAATAACTTTATTATTTGTCTATTTTGAATATTTATTTTATTCTATTAATAAAAAAGTTGTTCATAAGAGTATCGATATATGTTAATATAATGTGCTTGCGAGCAACACTGAATCATTTGGCGGTTTGAATTACTTGACGGGGGGTCGCTATATTCGATTTTTTAACTTTCGATGCATGAGAACGAGGAGAGTGTGCAGTGCGCTCGGGGAGAGGGATGCTGCTGCTATGTCAGGCCTTTCGAACTGTCAGAAATTATTAACCTACTGTTCTTAATAAAAAGCCAAATATTTGCATTTTCCATTGACAGAAAAACTGTCATAAAGCTTATACCTACTCTGCAATATATTTTCAAACAACTATACTTTTAAGTCGCTTTGATGCCGTATCGTGTCGGCCGGTGCCGTATGGTGCCACAAATAATGCCATCCTATCACTTTCCGTGGGTGTCGTAAGAGGCCACTAAGGGATACGCCTGAGAATGGGCAGTAGCGTTCTCTGTAAAACTCAACATCATACACTGCGATCGCCAACCCGCCTGCCAAGCGTGGCGATTATGTCAAACCTAGTGGTCTTTCAGCTTATATGATGATGATGATATAATGATACTTTTAAATCCCCCAAAGTAAGATGGATGGTAACTTGCCACTCTAACCGTGTGGCTCATGTTCTGAACAAGGCCTCCCCATTGTGACATCATAGTTCACAGCCCTAGTGATCAAGTGTAATCGCTGTACCTCCTTTCCTGACTGAGACTATAGTAGGCGCTAGATAAACTTGCCATAAAGTACATTGACTTTTCCTAATATCCCTTCGTAGATATCCGAACAATAAATTATGAACCGGTTTAGTGACAACATAACGTAAAGGATCACGATAGAAGTCGATTCAGGACAGCTTTACTTCTGTATTTGTTAATAAGAAAATCAATGAACGTATGTGGGTGACCTTTATTGCACATTTATTTTGTGCCTACTAAAATCTGTGCTGATGACCTGGTGAAGGTCGCGAGTAGCGGTGCAGGACCGGTCGTTGTGGAGACGCTTGGGGAAAGCCTATGTCCAGCAGTGGACGTCTTTCGGCTGATATGATGATATAATCTGTGAGTTGTATGACTAATATATGTGACTACAAATGCTTTGCTATTAAAAGTCGTGACCTAAAATCGTCAAAGAGAGCCACTTCTAGTCCATTTAGATTTGTGTTTAAATGAATCTCAAATATTATATTAAGAGAGATTAACACCGGGATGCCGAGAAAAGACATCTCCGCGAAACTCGCCTTCAGTTAAATTTCAGATTACTGTCCGACTAGTTTTAATTAATTTTGTGAGAGAAATATTACTTTGTTGTTTAGGCTTTCTGGAGAAAATTGAATTTTAGAGTAGTTGAAAAACGAACGAAACTTCATTAGTTAGTCAAAGATGTATTTTTATTTTCATCTGTTGTAGAACCAAGCTTTTTGCTATTCTTGTTTCTCGAATAGAGTGCCTACCTAAGAGGGATATGTGGATTAAAGTGCTGATCTTTCATGAGAAAATATTTCTAAGATACACTACCGTTCAAAAGTATTTGACCACTATCATTTTGATCTGGTGAAGGTCGCGGGTAGCCGATGGATGCGTGCGCACAGGACTGGTTATTGAGGCGACACTTAGCGCCTATGTCCAGCAGAGGACGTCTTCTGACCAAAGGCCAAAGCTATGTTAGACCGTCATGAAAAACAAATTAACAAAATACCTTTGTCAAGCCGGCTAAATACTTTTAAGCGTTAGTGTTTGGCATATCAAAAGTTGTGTTAGGTGACCGCATTTGATCTGGACAAAATATGGCTTTATTTATATAAATATCCTGCCATATTGCGGAATTTGTTTGAAAGAGTCACCGCGACCTTGGAACTCAAAGGGCACTAGGAGAAACACGTACGGGTTTTAGTCAGTAAGAGTTTTTTGACACTCTCTTCCGCTCCACCCAGAGTGGAAGGAGTCATTTGATGATCAACTATTCTTAAAAAAAAAAAACAAAATTAAAGTAATAATCTTCAAATATCACAGACGTAGGTACCACTAAGAATAGTAATGCTAGCAAAGGAGGAAGCTGAACGTGTGAGAGAGAGGGAAACCTCACGACCCAGCCGCCGCAATAGAAGAAGACGCCCCGGGCGTCGGGAGTCGCAGGGCGATTATCGGCCACCGTAAGCGCGAGCCTGCGGACCGTCTGCTCACCGTCTGATCAGAACCAGGCCCGGGTGGACGGCGCGCTGTGTTCTACGCGCGCCTCAAAGAGCTGTCAGCGTAAAAGACGGGGCTCGCTAGGGCCAGTGCCTGCTGGGGTTGCGCACTTCGTTCGAAAGAGGCACCGTACCCTGGACCGCAAAAGGCACTAGGAGGAACGCGGATGGGTTTTAGTCAGTAAGAGTCTGACACTCCCTTCTGCTTCACCCAAAGCGGGAGGAGTCATTTGATGATTTCCCATCCTTACAAAAAAAAAAGTTACCGATAAAAATAGTTCTACAAAAAAATAACAAAGGGAACGGAAAAATAAAAAAAGGTTGAAAATTACGGTAAATTTTGGTACTTACAACATTATTTTCATAGATTTTCGCGAAAATCATAATTTGCCCATATCTTATTATGGTGTTGACTCAGGACCTTGATTTTATATTCGCAGGTAACAGCCCAGAGCTTTTTTTTTACCATTCGAGGTACGAAACCCTTAAAATAAGTGTAAAAGAAAATACAACTACATTACTTAAAAGCAGAATACACAATAAACAAAAAGAAACATACCTTTCTCGCAGCACTTAAACACGAAGGCTAAGAGAAAAACTCGCTGATTTATTTTAGTCTCCAATGTACGTTTTTTGTTGGTACAAAATGTTCTAACAAAAAAACGTACTTACTTATTTTGAAACACTATTTGGTAGGTAATTAGTAAACTTCGTTGAATAAGAATATCAGAAATAATTTTTCATCCATTTTAATTTTTTTTTGTTGTGTTTTACTCGTAGTTTTTGTTGCAGTCTTTAAGTGTATTAGAAGTTTAGGCTTAAAAGCCTAAACAAAACAAAATATTAGGCTCACATTATTTATCACAACTCCCTCAATCATCATCATCATCATCTGCCTAGCCTTTTCCCAACTACATTGGGGTCGGCTTCCAGTCAAACCGGATTCAGCTGAATACCAGTGTTTTATGTGGAGCGGCTGCCTACCAGACCTCCACAACCCATTAACTGGGTAACACGGTACTTCTTGGCAAGACTGGAGTCAGATTTACTGGCTTCTGACAATCCGTAACGACTGCCAAAGATCTACAAATGACAGCCGGGACCAACGGCTTAACGTGCTTTCCGAGGCACGGAGGAAACACGGTATGTCAAGATGGTCACCCATCCACAGACCAACCTTGGCAAGCATTGCTTAACCTTTAAGATCGACCCGTGCGGCTGTTATTATTTAGCCACGAGCTCCTCCTTTATCACAACTCCCTCAATATGGGTATCAAATTAAAAAGCTTGACGAGTAGAATACTTAATAAATACTTTTTTTAGTCAGTGTCAGACTCTTACTGACTAAAACCCTCGTGTTCCTCCTAATGCCGTTTGCGTTCCAGGGCCGCGGTGACTCTTTCAAACAAATTCTGTAACCCTGGCAGGCACTGGCCCTAGCACGCTTCGTTTACGAGTTATATATGCCTTTTAAGTTCTGTCATTTCCATATCTCCCGGCAATTTTAAATTTGGAACTGTTCTATATTCGAATGTGTTTAAATTTTAAATCTCAAAACAGTTGAAAGTATTAGGATTAATGCTATTGTTTAGTCACAGCGAATGGAATGTGTCAGGTTACGTACGAAAATGAATGTTTTTAAGGAAAATGTTCGTGCAATAATTTTCTACAACTTTAGAACAGGCCTGACACGGCTTCAGTGTTTTGAAGAGCTAACATCTGTGCTCAGTGATTAAGCCGCATGTCTGCGGACTGTCGAACGCTGGTATTTAGAATTCCAGCGTGGACATACTAATGTTAGTGACTAATCTCGCGAAGGACGCCCAAAATCCGCCTTCACTGATGATAACATTGCTTTGAGACAACTGATTCTCGAAGATCATCATGTGACGTATCGAGATATAGAGGCTTTATTAGGCATCTCAGGGACAACCATTCAGAAGATCTTGCATGAAGCGCTTGGTGTGAGTAAGCTAGTTTGCCGTTGGATACCGCATCTGCTTTCCGACGATCACAAGGCGGCCCGCGTCAGATGGTGCAAGAAAACTCTGCAAAGCTTCAACCGAGGAGAGTCAAATCACGTCTACGACATCATCAGTGGTGATGAATCTTGGATATATGCCTGCGATCCTGATTCCAAACAACAATCTACAATCTGGGTCTTTCCAGACGAGTCAAAGCCGACTAAAGTTGTTCGTTCTCGAAGCACTTCAAAAAAGATGGTGACCACGTTCGTTGGAAATACCGGCCATGTTGCGACTATTGCACTTCAAGATCGTAGAACGGTTAACGCAGAGTGGTATACCACAGTTTGTTTCAAATCATCGCCGAACTTCGAAAATCTAACTCAAAACGACGCATCATCCTGCACCACGACAACGCAAGCTCACACAGCGCTCGTCAAACGATTGAGTATTTGAAGCAGGAAAAAGTAGAAATTCTTGACCATCCTCCATACAGTCCTGACCTAAGCCCTAACGATTTCTTTACATTTCCTAAAATTAAGAACAGTCTTCGTGGTCAAAGGTTCCAGTCCGGTTAAGAAACACGACGCTTTCAAGTCAACCATTTTGATCACCCCCACTTTAGAAAGGAATAAATGTTATAATAACTGGTTTGAGCGAATGGAGAAGTGTATTAAGGTACGCGTAACGAATACTTTGAAAAACTATAAAAAGTGCTATATGGTTCTAGTTGTGTTTTTTTCTTCAAACGACAAAACTTAAAAGGCATGCCTCGTAATATGCTGACATCTCTTTGAACAGTACAGTACAGCACAGTGACCGCTCGGCAATAGTCTCCACAAAGTGGGTGCCTGAGGATGTTGCCAGGAAGAGGTGGCGAGACGACCTAGACCCCTGTTGCCAGGGTTTGTTCGAGGCGGCTCGGGACAAAAATACCTGGAAGAAGTTGGGGGAAGCTTTTTCCTATTTTTATATATTTTATGAGTGTGACAGTATAGGCTGAAATAAAAAAATATCAGTTTTATTGTTATTTTATACATAGATTAAAAAAGATATTTATAAAAAAATACTATAATACCTATGGTATTTTTTTATTGGTAGGGCTGTATTGTAAATATATATTATGTTTGATTCTGATTTTAATAAAGAACATAAAAATATTTTCAGTAAATAAAACAAGGGGAAACCTAAGTTTTCCATTTTTCTTTTAATTTTTTTTCGGATAATAATTATGTTAAGAATTTTACTGATTTATTTACTCAAAATTTTAATTATTTAGTCATTTAAGTCGCTTAACTTAAACTGTATCACCAAAAATCCAATTTCCATGTTTTAGAGTTCCGTACCAACCATAAGCATCCGCTGTCCGTCCGTCCGTCCGCTCGTTTGTCTGTCAGCGGGCTGTATCTCGAGAACCGTAATAGGTAGACAGTTGAAATTTTCACAGATTGTATATTTCTATTGCCGCAACAAATAATAAAAATTAGGGTTTATGGCACGAAACCCTTCGTGCGCGAGTCTAACTCGCATTAAGCCGGTTTTTTTCCCATCTATGTCCTTAGTGTTCAAATGAATACACCACATGAGACAATAAAATAAAATATTGTGATTTTTAAACAATAAAAACCTTTTTACCTTTCAACACTGCGAAACAGGTTACAGTACTTCATAAAAAAGACCAAAAGGACCAATTTTCATCCCTAATGCTCACAGATTTGGCCCAAAGGCAATAAGAAATACACGTGATATTTTACTGAGTAATAACCCCAATATACATTCGGCACCCATTTTGTTTGATTTGTACCTACATACATGTGGGTGTCGCCTGAGGGCATCGACATATTCCCGATATATCTAATATCGGAAGTGTATTGAGGTTTTCTTCATTTATCCAGTTAGTATGGCTCGTTGAAGCCAATTTGTTATTGGTAAAAATGAAGTACGATTGTAGTAATTTTTTACCCGACTGCGAAAGAAGGAGGGTTATGTTTTTAGAATGATAAATTGGTACTTAACATAAGGTGCAAAACCACTGCGGCGCACGCTATGCACGGCCACGCGGCGCATTATAGCTGCGTGGGTTCGTCTGTTTGACAACTTGGATCTACGTTTCCACTGCAGTATACACTACACGCCCACGACTATGTACAAATGTAGCGTGGCCCACCGCGACACACTCAGAGGCTACGCACCTTTTTTGCAAGAATATGATTTTGACATATTCGTGGGTGCGTATAGCGTGTAACGCGTGCACAGCGTTCATAGCGTTGACAGCGTTGAGCTACGCGGACGCCATATTTGAGCAAGCCACGCGTGTACCAATAACGTCAGTTGATGCGTAGCGTGTCCGTGGGTTGCAGTGGAAACAATCTCACACATTTTCATGCAAGGCGAAGCTTCACACACGTACGTAGCCTATCTGTGCGTTGCAGTGGGTTTCTGCCTTTAATATGAACTACCGGCTTTGGAACTTGCTATCTCAAAGGAACATACTCGGGGCGTTAAAATAAAAGGAGTAGGCTACTAGGACATAGGCTGTTCTAATCCACGACATTGTCCACTTGTGTGCCAAGTTTCATCCAAGTCCGTTCAGCCGCTAAGACGTGAATAGCTAATAAACAAACAGACGGAGTTATAGACAGACAAATAGAAGTTCAGTTTTTAAGGGTTCCGTACCCAAAGACCAGTGGAACCCTATTACTAAGCCTTCGTTAACGTCCGGGCATCTGTCTGTATGTTACCGGGCTGTAACTCATGAATCGTAATAGGTAGACATTTGAAATTTTCACAGAGTGTGTATTTCTGTTATCGCTATAACAACAAATGATAAAACTAAATTTAACAAAAGTTTAAAAAAGTAAATAGTATTACTTTGTGTACCTGCTACTTATTACTTCTGTTTTCTTTGTCGCTGTGCGTTTGTGTCTGTGCTGAATAAATGTTTTTCTATTCTATTCTATTCTATTAAATCTTGTACAAGAGTGAATAGGTTACTTCTACTAGATAGTGGTCAAACGCATGCCCATCATTAGTAAAAAATAAAAACAACTGTACGCTTCATGCGCGAGTCCGACTCGCACTTGGTAGATTTTAATCATTATAGTATGGATGGATAATGTCTTTCATTTTATGTTATATCATTATATAACTTTCCATGTATACCGAAATTAAAAAAAAAATTAAGCCTTGAAAACACACTTTTACGTCACATTCAAGTGTCTTAGTCTGCAATGCAGATAATTTTCTGAAAAACTTCCAAGGTATTGTAGTTTTCATATCCATATTATGTTAGACGCCAGTGAATACAGATTTAGTAAAACCTTCGTATTTTTGGCAAACGCCTACCTCTCACATAAAATTACTTTGTTACAAACTTCAGGCCTTTTGGCAATCACCATTTTCTATATACTTTTATGAAGATGTCGATTTTTATATGAATTGGCGTCTTTTAGCTTCTAAAGTGGAGAACGAAGCTGTAATATTGTTCAAATTATTGCTAACTTACCTTTTCAAGGTTCTGCCAATATGAATCTGCTGTGAAAAGTCCTAGTAAGGAATGATCCTATTTTGGGATCGTTTTCCAATCTGACCAGGTGCAGCTGAGTACTAATAATATAAATGGAGTGACAAAACTCCTTAGTAAGATTAATTTCAGATTTCTTGACTTCTAACTAACTAATTAAGAGAATAGCGAGATTTGGGTGATTCGCCGTCCCATCAGAACCAGGCCCAAGTCTGAAGAGCTGTCAGCATAGTAGACGGGGCCCGCTAGGGCCTGGGCCTGCCAGGGTTGTGGAATTTGTTCCAAAGAGTTACCACGGCCCTGGAACGCAAACGGCATTAGGAGGAACGCAGATGGATTTTAGTCGTGGATTTTTTTCTGTTGGAGTGAAAGGGGTCATTTCATGAATTCCTAACTTTAAAAAAAAGTGGTTTTACCCGGTTGACGTTTGTAGGTCTTTGACAGTCGAAAAGAGAAGTCAGAAGCCTGAAACCTGACGTCAGTATTGCCAAGAGATATTGTTTGAACTGCCTCCGTGATAGAGTGGTTTAGGCGTTTGCCTTTGCGTCGTGGGTTCGATTCCCACGGGAAACATACTTTGTAAAGTTGTTTTCCAGTTCGGCTAGGACATTGCAGGGTTAAATCACCTGATTGTTTTATAAAAAGATGATTCCGTGCTTAGGAAGGCACGTATAAACCGGTGGTCCCGGCCGCCAAATGGCGGTCGTCAAATAAACTATGTCAGAGGCCCTTGAGGTGGTTTAGAAGCTCTGACACGATTCGCTAAACCTTACTGCCCACACGATAAGAAGAAGAATTGTGTTACTCAGTAGGTCAGGACTTGCATCTGATTAGACTAGAAACCGACACTGGGAATTGACAGGCAGATAGATAAATAGTACGAGAGCAAAGTCATGCCTGCGCTACATTACTCAGAAGTTCTTTATTTAATATATTAACTAATAAACTAGACTTACAAGAAACTAAAACAAAGCATCAAAAAAATTCGAAATCGACGCTAACAGATGATAATGTGGCCAAGAAACTGGCGGCATTGCCACGTTGTATGGAAATGCCTAGCCTCTGATCAAAATAAAAGCTAATTTTGGGTCACGGGAAGTGTCAACCAGTCATTTCAAAACTTCTTTGTAAAGACATCGTCGGACATCCAGACGCATCCACATCTTACCATCCCTACCTTGTTATTATTATATTACTATTCCACCAATTCGCACTAAACGTCTTTTATAATGCGCAGAGCAAAGGAGTGGAACTCTGCCTGCGTCTGTGTTTCCAAAAGCTTACAAGCCTAATCTCTTCAAAGTTAGAGTGAACAGGCTCCTTCTGGGTAGACTCGCTCCATCGTACCGTGTTACCCAGTTAATTAAATTTATTCATTAATTAATATTTATTAATTAAAGGTATTCAGCTAAATCCGGCTTGACTGGAAGCCGACCCCAATAAAGTTGGGAAAAAGCTAGGCAAATGATGATGATGATTTACGCCGCTTGAAGTTCCGTATCCGCAGCGGCAGTGCCAGCATAGTACGATGAACTGAGAAGATAGGATGGTGCTAGTGTATCATATCTCAGTAGACTCTGTTAAGTTTTTTTTTTTTTTTTTTACTAATAATAGGCACGCGCTTGACCACCATCTCACCTGATGGTAAGCGATGATGTGGTCGAAGATGGAGCACGCCTGCCTAGAAGCAACCTATTCACTCTTGACTTAAAGACTCCCAGGTTGTAGCTATCGGGAAACACAGACTCCGGCAGGGAATTCCACTCCTTAGCTGTACGCATTATGAATGTGTTCCCAAAACGTTTTGTGCGTGTGGGTGGGATGTCCACCATGTACCGGTGGCGCATCGCCGTTCGTCTTGTGGTCCGATGATGGAACGGGCTTGGCGGAATTAAATTATGCAATTCCGTCGCACATTCCCCAAAATGCAACCGGTAGAAAACCGACAGGCTAGCAACTCGTCGTCGATGCTCAAGACTTTGGAGCTTCGTCGCGACGAGCCTCTCATTGCCAATGATCCTCTTGGCTCGTTTCTCGAATTGACTCAAGGGCATCAAGCTGGTATCTCGCAGATCCGTCCCAAAGATGAGAGCAGTATTCCATACACGATCGAACTTGCGCTTGATAGAGTTTGAGCAGCTGTTCCGGCGTGAAGTTCCGTCTCACCTTTGATAGGATCCCCAACTTCTTGGCAGCCACTTGAGCTTTTGCCTCTATGTAAGGGCCAAAATTGAGAGTAGATGTTAATGTAACCCCAAGAAGCTCAAGTTGGTCGGTTATCGGCACTGTTGCACCTCGGAAAGATGGAGCTGGGTGGAATTGGCTCCTTTTGGCGGAAAATAGACACGCTTGGGTCTTAGCAGCATTGAACTTGACCAGATTGGCATCGCCCCATTCAGAGACAGCCTGTAAGGACACATTCAAGCGCTCAACCATAGCCTCCCGAAGAGACCGGATCTGCGACCCACCAGCTCGTGCGTCGGACACGTATCTCTCAGCAACAGTGCTGTCGTCTGCATAAGCAAAGGTACCGAGTTTAAGAAGATCATTAATATGCAGCAAGAACAGTGTTGCCGAAAGTACCGACCCCTGAGGAACCCCGGTATTAATATCCAGCAGTCCAGACGAGCAGCCATCTATGACCACTCGGATAGACCGATCCCTCAGGAAATCTGCAATCCAATCACACAAACCGGCGGGCAGACCGAAGGAAGGAAGCTTACTAATAAGGCTATCGTGCCAGACCCTGTCGAAAGCCTTCGAGATGTCAAGGGAGACCGCTAGTGCCTCCCCGTGCTTTTCTATGGCTTCACTCCAGATGTGAATGGCATACGCTAGAAGATCCCCAGTTGACCGATTTCGGCGGAACCCGTATTGTCGGTCACTAAGGATATAATTTCCTTCTAGGTACGCCAGGAGCTTATGATTCAGCACGCGTTCCATAGTCTTACAGAGTATGGACGTTACTGAGATGGGTCTATAATTCGATGGGTCAGCTCGACTACCCTTCTTGGGCACGGGTTGCACGTTAGCTTGCTTCCAAGCCTTCGGCACCTTTCCAGTCTCAAACGAAAGGCGAAATAGGCGTGTCAAGATCGGAGACAACTCAGGCGCACAAGTTTTCAGAACAATTGCCGGTATCCCGTCGGGGCCACTAGCCTTGTTCACGTGTAGGTTACGCAGCACCCTACGGACGTCCTTCTGATGAATGCGAATGTTCGACATGCTCGACTCGCATCCACCAGGAGAAGCAGGGAGCCTCGCGCCACCGGGATCCAGACGCGAAGATTGCGCAAACAAGGAAGCAAACAAGTTCGCTTTCTCCTCAGCGGAGTGGGCCAGCGTCCCGTCGGGTCTCAGCAGGTAGTGAGGGGCGGCAGAAGTTCGATTCGACCGACTTAGCCAGGGACCAAAAAGCCTTACTACCTGCTGGGTATGAAGCAAGTTTGTTCCCTATTCGGCTGATGTGGTCAAACCATGCCCTCCGCAACACCTTCTTGCAGGACTTGGCAGCCCTGTTGAAGGCTCTCTTCTTCCGAGTCACGTCGCTTGCTTTGCACGTGCGAGCGTCGACCCATGCCAGATAAGCCGCGTGCTTAAGCGCATCAGCGCGATTGCACTCGGCACTAAACCATGGACGAGCTTCGCCAGACATAGTTATGTCAGAGAACGGAATGTAGTACTCCATTCCCCTCCGCAACACATCCGTTACGGCGTCTGCGCACGACGAAGCATCAGTCGAAGAAAAGCAAGTAGGCTGCCAAGGATAACATGCGAAGAATGATCGCATGCCATCCCAATCTGCTGACCTGTACCGCCATACCCGCCGTGTGCCTCTTGGGCTAGGATCGGGCGGGGAGTAAACGGACACAGACTTCACCAGACAGTGGTCGGAACTACCCATTGGTGAAGAAATCGACACCGAATAGCGGTCTGGATCCGTTGTCAGCAAAAGGTCCAAGCAATTGGCAGTGTGCGAATCAACATCCGGCACCCTCGTTGCCTCCTGGACCAGCTGGGTAAGATTCAGCGCTAGGGCTAGCTTTCTCGTTTCTCGTCCAGCATGGTCTGTACACTGGTATGAGAATAGCCACTCCTGATGGTGGGCGTTGAAGTCCCCCAGTAACACCAATTGGGCAGAAGGGTACCGCTGCTGAGCCGCATCCGCCGCCTCACTCAGGTGCTGTGTGAGCTTAGTTGTCTCCAAATCACCGCTGTGCGAACGGTAGACACAAGCGTAGACAATTTTATCCAGGCCTGTGTCCACTAAAGCCCACAGCGTTGAGAACCTGGAGTCCTCAAGATTACGGAGACGCCGATAACAGATGTCGTCACGGGCGTACATACATACGCCCGCACGTGGTTTGAAATGGTGCTCCAGGGTAAACCCTGGGTACGAAAGGTAAGACACGTCTGACGGACACCTGATCTGCGTCTCGGAAAGGAACAGGAGTGCTGGTTTCTCAGTCTCCAGGTGGTGATGGACTGCGGCGAGATTTGAGTGCAGACCTCGAATATTGCTGAGGTGCACTTTGTGGGGGAGGAAGTGCTGCCGCTGTACAGCTTTTTTTATTTTGTTCCTTTTCGTCATGTTGAGAGTGAAGGTTGTTGAGGAGAAGGAAGTGAAATGAGGTTCCAAGCTGCTACCCTCAGGCACGCTCTGACAGGACGATATCATTGGGGGACTAGTCTGGAGACTGCGGGGACGCCCGAGCCCCCCCGGGAATGTCCATCGGGTCCTCCCCATCTGGTCGCCAGCCAGCACGATGGCGCACCCCGGGATTTTTCGTCAGTTGGCGGGGCAGCCTTTCATGTGTGGCTAGCACACTACTTGGGCCCCCAACTATCTGCGGTCGGCCAGCGGCGCACCGTGCCTCGGATCCCGCTACCCTCCGCGACTAGTCTCCCGATACGCCCATATCAACGCGAGCCTGGTCGGTCTGCCTGCATTGGAACAACTATTTCGACCCAACTCTTCTGTATTGGCTACACTGGGCATCGTACCGGAACACGGCAAGGCCGTTTGGCGGTACGCCTTTGCCCAGTGGGTGGTCACAAGCCATCGGCCGAAGCCTACCACCAGTTAGTGTCACCTGATTAGCACCACCCGGGGGCCACGTGTAGGGTCTAGCATTGGGTATTCTCCTACGGACGCGGGTGACTCGGCCCCCAAAAAAAAAAAAAGTTTGGAATAAATCTGCTCCAAAAAATTGCCATAATAATCAACCTTACGCTCGAAATCCACGAAATTCCCGGAACCCATTCCCATTTAACTTCAATCATCTTTAAATCTTCCTTAAGACTCCTTAATTAATTATTTAATCATTAATTTAGAAGCTTAATTACATTTATCCTTATACCACATGCTTCTCATTTATCTTGGGACCCGAAAATATTATGTTCACTAAATAATTTCAGCCGGTTAATTAAATCGTTAAGACGTTATCAGGAAATGGGTATGTTTCATTTAAACTTCCCTTTCACGGATTACGCCAACGATACCTACCCTTTGGGTATCTTTCAAAGTTATCTCACGACTTATCTCTTTGTATTGCGGCTTTTAAGACAGGATACTGTTATACAGATAAAACCAAAAATGGGAATTATTCTTGGTAAGTTAATCCAGGTATCTTGTCCCACACTTTTCAATTCATAAAATCCCGTTTTTCCTGTCCTGTATTTGTGGACAGGTCAGATAGGAACTCAATTTTACATTACATTAAGTGTATTTGCACGTTATGTTACTTGAAGAAGCAATTGAATCATATAATTTGACAGACAGACGGTCAAAGTTACATAACTCTTTTGAACCATTTTAATATAATAATACGGAACCCTTAAACCCTTAACCCCATCGATTCGTAAATCACTGCGTACAATAACTTCTGTAAGAATTAATAAAAAAAATCGAAAATATCACCAAATGATTCACGTCAAAAACGAATCCTTTTAACGGCAATGATAATGTCACCAACTAGTTGACCCGCGCAACTTCGTCTACTCCGCTCCTATTGGTCTTAGCGTAATGATGTATACCCTACAGCCTTCCTTGATAAATGAGCTATCCAACACTGACAGAGTTTTTCAAATTGGACCAGTAGTTCCTAAGATTAGCTCGTTCAAACAAACAAACTCTTCAGCTTTATATATTAGTACTAGCTGACCCGCGCAGCTTTGCTCCCGTCAACTGGCTACTCTACCCTATTTGTGAATCTAAACCATCCAGGGCGCCACCCAAACGCATATAAAAAAAATCATTCAAATCGGTCCAGTAGAATTATCTATCTATCTATACTACTATATAAAGCTGAAGAGTTTGTTTGCTTGCTTGAACGTGCTAATCTCAGAAACTCCTGGTCCGATTTGAAAAATTCTTTCAGTGTTAGATAGCCCATTTATCGAGGAGGCTATAGGCTATACACGCAAAGACCAATAGGAGCGGAGCAGTAATGAAAATTGTGACGCAAACGAAGTTGCGCCGGTCAACTAGTATATTTTCACATATTTTCTTCAAAGACGAATTGACTACATAATAAATATGAAAGGACTACTACTCTACGCCCACTATTTTGTTTGACAAGTCACTTTATCACAGAAATACGCCAAGTTAACGAACTGCCTGTAATTGGTGAGATTACTCCGTGGCCCTACCTAAAGCCAGCCGAGCGAGATGGAAATCTCGAATATTCGTATTAGGGCGATTTTTGGTTTATGTTTTTATCCGGCGAAAATTAGGAGTGAATTTAGATCTTTGTCTTGGTTTATGCGTATAGATTTTTTTAACTCTTTGCCACTGTTTCCTATCCTACGAACCTGTGCTATGGTTTTAGTTGGGGAGAAGAATTGGTGAAAAAACCTCCCCAGCAACACTTTAGTCTGTCTATTATAAGTTTGAAGTGAGTTCAACACTAATTTGTAATACTCCCTTCCCTTTTATTTTTATATCTCCGTAATTCAGCCGCCTTGCTAACGATCTCCCGGTAATTGCTGAGATTACTTCGCAGCTTCTACTAATTCTAGCAGCCTGGTCCTTTGAGTCATATTTAGCTGTCTGGTTTACTTAGTACTTGGAGAGTAGAGAATTCTGTGTCAATTATAGTTAGTATAAATTTATTTTAATCTAAAAGAGGTAGTTTGATGTAAATGGTAATAGTCGCCGATTCATTTTGGGTTTACCAATCTAATTTTATTTAGTTAAATACCTCTTAAGGTATTAGTTTACAATAGGACATAACTACAGTATAGCTAGTAAACCAGAATCATTATAACAATAACTAGCTCTTGCTCGCGATTTTGCTCAAATAACAATAGCCTTTACCCGTGTCCAGGGTCATCTATTACTAATATATAAAGCTGAATAGTTTGTTCGTTTGCTTCAACGCGCTAATCTCAGGAACTACTGGTCCGATTTCAAAAAATATTTCAGTGTTAGATAGCTCATTTATCGAGGAAGGCTATAGGCTCTATATCATCACGCTAAAGACAATAGGAACAGAGCAGTAATGAAAATTGTAACGCAAACAAAGTTGCGCGGGTCAACTAGTAATTCAATAAATTCAGTTCTGTGATTTGGGCGTGAAAGTGTAAGAAATAAACAAAACAAACTAACTGCTGTCTATTTTCGCTTTCGTATTAGTAAAGAATAGTTTGGCAGATTGCAGATACGAAGAGCTATTCTATAAATCAATGTGGTACCTTATCTTTCTAATACATTTTAAATATAAAATTTCCATGTCACAATGTTAGTTACCGTACTCCTCCGAAACAGCTTGACCAATTCTTATGAAATTTTGTGTGCATATCGGGTAGGTCTGAGAATCGGCTACTATCTATTTTATTTTTTATTTTTTGTAGGGTAGGGTAGGTAGGGTAGGTAGGGTAGGTAGGGTAGGTAGGGTAGGTAGGGTAGGTAGGGTAGGTAGGGTAGGTAGGGTAGGTAGGGTAGGTAGGGTAGGTAGGGTAGGTAGGGTAGGTAGGGTAGGTAGGGTAGGTAGGGTAGGTAGGGTAGGTAGGGTAGGTAGGGTAGGTAGGGTAGGTAGGGTAGGTAGGGTAGGTAGGGTAGGTAGGGTAGGTAGGGTAGGTAGGGTAGGTAGGGTAGGTAGGGTAGGTAGGGTAGGTAGGGTAGGTAGGGTAGGTAGGGTAGGTAGGGTAGGTAGGGTAGGTAGGGTAGGTACCACCAGGTAGCCACGTGCAAGTCGGACTTTCACACGAAGGTTAAACCATACCATAAACCTTAATTGGATCGAAGTTCCTTATCGCGCGTTGTGAAAGGGGGCTAGACGGAAAAAATTAAGACCAAAAGTTGTAACGACACTTTTTGCTATAGTTGTAAGCCATGCGGCGTAGGAACTTCGTTCCATCCGGGTGTTCCTTGACACCTCTCAAGCTTTTTTTTATTATATTTTTTGTCATAGCGGTAATAGAAATACACTATCTATGAAAATTTAAAATTTAAATTGTCTACTTATGACGGTTCTTGAGATACAGCCTGCTGACAGACGGACGGACGGACAGCAGAGGCTTCTTTATTACTAAGCCTCCCTTGTTGGTTACCCTTTGGGAAACCCAAAAACGAGCCGAAGTCGCGCGTTCAGAAATTCTCTAAGTCCGAATTTGGGTCACAGAAGTTCATTTGTATTCCCAACTGAATCGGACCTGTAGGTTCGGAGAAAATTGTCTGTGACGGACGGACATACAGACAGACATACAGCTGATCCTATAAGGGTTCCATAGAACCCTAAAATCAGCCTAGTGTGAGGCAGACCCGCGTGGAGAGGTTTTCTTATAAAGAATATGTTGGGTACCATGCCTACCGCGTTTTTCAGACAAAACTTTACCAAATTGTATGTGTCATACAGACAGACGGACCCACTTATGAATCAAAAAAAGTTTAATCTTTTCATTCAGAAATTACAGAGCTCTTAAAGCATGCGTAGTTAGTTCTGATATTGGTCAGGCCATAAAAAATCCAGCAGCGACTATACACCAACACATTCTGCTTCCCTTTGAGCGTGTGCCGAGCCGATACTGCTAAAATAATCAAGTACCCTGCTACGAGAGCTCGCCAGAATCAAAACGGTTTGTTTATTTTGTAAGTGAATGATTGAACAAGGTGCATATCATTTTCCTGAAATTCGAGTTGGAAGCCCCGAAACTGAAGGCTTTCAATCTGAGCTGCACAGCGCTTTGAAATAATAGCTGATTTCACGATAGATGGAAACCTATTGCAAAATTTGTATGTATGTAATCAGATCTTTTTGTTTGTACTGAATAGGTTCCGAAACTACTGGATGATATCAGCTATGGCTAAATATCAGGAAGTATCATAGGGTATCATATTTTATTTCACTATTCACGCGAGCATAGCCGCGGGCGGAAGCTAGTACTTAATATAATCATTTATTGCATAAGTCATTCTGTATGCAGGTTCGTCTGTCTGTTTGTTTGCTACCTCTTCACGTCTTAAATGATTTGGATGATATTAAAAAAAAACCTGATATTGGGATAATATTATGTGCCCAATTTCTTCAGGACATAGCATACCTGTCGGGTACAGAAAATTAACTCCGGATAAAAAGCAATGCTGCCAGTCTTCTGGGCACGTTTCCGGATGACAGCGATGCGGAGGAATTTTTCGACGCCTGATCGTATTTGGTTTTGTATATTCATAATGTATATAGTTATTTTTATTAGTTAACGAAAATAAAAGATTGTGTATTCTCAAAAAAAAAAAAAAGTGTAAATACATAATTAATGTGACTACATAGAAATAATTATTATTATTATTCCATTTATTTATCTATATATACATACAAATTACATTTTTAAATATTTCTATAAAAATACAAAAAACATTTAAAAATATAAAAAATAGTAGCCCACCGGTATCGGGAACAGGGTCCAAGCTACCGGTGGTCAGGGCTTCTGAGAGAGAAACCTCCTAAGATGCGCGCCGTGTCCAGGAGTACTGCTTTCTGGATCAAGCCCTTGATCCAGCTGCCCAACGAGAGCCTCTTGAGATGTTGGTCGAGGCTCTTGGCAATAATGCCATTGGCCGTCACGATTATCGGCACAATAACTGCTGTGTTCACATCCCACATGTCGACAACCTCGCGAGCCAAGTCAAGATACTTCGTTTGTTTATCTTTCTCTGACTTCACGAGGTTCTCGTCATGAGGGACTGCTATATCAACAATCATTGCGCGACGCTCTAGTCGGTCTATCACCACTATATCAGGCTTATTGGCAACAATAGTCCTGTCAGTGATGATAGACCGATCCCAATACAATGTGCAACTACCACTTTCGAGAACTGGGTCGGGCACATACCTATAGTACGGTACTTCCGATTCCACAAGATTGTATTTAAGAGCAAGTTGCTGGTGGATAATCCTGGCTACAAGGTTGTGCCTGTGCAAATAGTCTCCGTTAGCCAGACTAGAACAACCGGAAATAATGTAGCGGATGAATTCCCCGGGCCGGTGACATGCCCGACATATGTCAACCGTACCGTCCTTCACAATGTATTTCCGGTAGTTATTAGTCATCATAACTTCGTCCATAATTGCACAGACAAAACCTTCGGTTTCCCCGAAGAGGTCACCAAAACGAAGCCAGGCTACGGACGCTAAGAAGTCTACATCGGGCCCATGTAGGACCCAATAAAAGCGTCCGTGAAGCTCCTTTCTCTGCCATACCTCCCTGCGGTCGTTAGTATCTAATACCACAGGTTTGCGCCAGTTCTCGTTAGCCAAGGAGAGCGCGGTGAGGCCTTTGTCCACCGCTACCACATCTCGATGCATACCCACGTCGGCCTCTAGGAAGTACTCTCTAAGGCTGCATACCTCGCGGTTGTGCAGGGTCTTAGCATTTAAGAAGCCACGACCCCCGCACTTCCGCGGGATATACAGCCTCATCACCGATGACCGTGGGTGATGCATCCGATTTGCGGTAAGCAGTGAACGTACCTTCCTATCCAGGGCGTCAAGTTCCGTCTGAGTCCATTTTATGCCGAAAGAATACATCAAAACCGGCATGACCCAACCGTTGAAGGCGCGCACCTTGTTTCCGCCTGATAAAAGACTGTTAAGTACTTTGTTCAGGCGGCCAAAGAAGCGCTCCTTCAACGATTGTTTCATGTCTGTAGCACTGATGCCTAACGCTTCCGACATACCCAAATACTTGTAAGTTTCGGTTGAGGAGAGGGACCTAAGGTCTATGGAATCCGAGAGTTGTGTTCCCACGGATTCCATAATCTCCCCTCGCTTTACATGCATGACCGCACATTTGTCCAAACCAAATTCCATCCTGATGGCGCCACTGAAGGTTTCTGTTACCTTCAGTAGCTTCATCAGTTGCAAGTTGTTAGGAGCAAAGAGTTTCAAGTCATCCATGTAAAGGAGGTGCGATATGACCTGACCACCTCTTCTCAACCGGTAGCCTTGGCCCGAACCCTCCAACAATGTACTGAGAGGGTTGAGGGCCAGACAAAACCACAGTGGACTCAGACTGTCGCCCTGAAATATTCCCCATTTAATCCACACAGGCTCATCGTCCCCCTGAATTGGTCGACATCCTGGATAGCGAAGGACTGTTTTCCATTGCCTTATACATGACTCAAGAAAGGTGCGTAGAGTTGCATCTATTTTGTACAACTCCAACACCCTCATGAGCCATGTATGTGGCACAGAGTCGCAGGCCTTCTTGTAGTCTATCCAACATGTCGACAGATCCTTGCGGGATCGACGAACCTGTTGGCTTATAGCCATGTCTATGAGGAGAAGCTCCTTAGTGCCGCGGGACCCCTTCCTACATCCATTCTGAGAGGTGGACATAATTGAATTAGTCTCAATGTGTTCATTGATCTTCACTCTCAGAATGGATGTAAGAAGTTTATAGACCGTCGACAAACAAGTAATTGGTCTATAGTTCTTGGGTTCCGCGGGACTACCGGTCTTATGGAGCAGGTGGGTAACGCCAGTTGTTAGAAACTGTGGTAGTGACCCAGACTCTAAGGATGACTGGAATTGAGTTGCCAGGAGCGCGTGTGAGCTGCTATACCATTTGAGCCAGAAGTTATGCAGTCCGTCTGGTCCTGGAGATTTCTAGTTCGGTAACGGACGGACTGCTTTGGCTACATCTAATGGGGAGATGTTAATTTTTTCCATTTGTGACATAGCTTCACACACGCGCTCGACATCGCGCATCCAGCCATCCTCGGTATGACAGACGGGCACCGACCAGATGCTTCGCCAGAATGTATTCGTGGCGATATCATCCGGGCGGCACACATCCGTCACACTTTGTTCAGGTCGCTCCCAAGCTCTATATACCCACCTCTCATCGCTTTGGAACATGCGATTCTGCGAGTATCGATCAACCCGCCGCTTATACCGCCGAATACGGTTCGCCCATGCATAAACTTTCTGCTTCAGGAAGTCAATGCGCTCCGTGACACGGGACGTGTAATCTCGAGGGCTGATACCAGTCCCCGAAAACGCCCGTCTCACAAAGCGCATCACGCGTGGTCGTGTGTTACCCTCCCTGAAGCAGTATAGTTTGCCGATGAGTGCCCTAGCCTCATCGATCCGCCGCTCGATCCTGCACTGCCAGGCTGGTACAGCAGGTTTTGGTCGAATAGCTCCATCATTAATATTAAACTTAATATTTGCTAAACGACATGCCGCAACAGCCCCGCAATACAGGATTGAGTGCGTATCAAGGAGGCTCTCGCTGCTTTCAAAGATGTTCTGCAGCAGCGAGTCCAGGGCACACACCAGCGCCCTATTTTTTTTGTGCATGGGTAACCGTGGTAAACGGGGTCTAAGTTCGGTCGGAATTAATCTATACTCGCGAAGCGCATCCTCCAGTGCGCTCCTCAGTCTATCGTTGCACTGGCTACTTACCGTGACAACCCTATCATCTACCTCATCACTGACGTTGTTGGGCCGCGGTGTGATTGCGCTACTAGCTGGCGCCTGAACCGCGACCTGTGTCGGAGTTGAGATGATAAAGTTGCTCAGTACCTCTGAGCGCAGCCTATCAAGTGCAGCATCGTCCCACCTGTGATTACGTTGGATAACCCGCACCTGATCCGATGATCTGTTATTATTATTTTTTTTACTTTTTCGGGTCCCTAGAGACCCGGTCCTTTGGTAGGCGTATGAGGGGCCGAAGCCAACTCGCAGAGGCCTCTTTAGATATTTCAAATGGAATGGGACACCAACCGACGATTATCCTTGTATGCACTGTCAAAGTATAGCCAAGGACAATCCCCGGTTGGAGCAGGACTATTGCAGAATATGGAAACAAAAGATGAAACGCTATGGGTTTGGCTGGTTTAGTGGACTAATAATCGTTGACTATGGAAGAACTATTGGCCCCTGCCTGTCCATTGACAATTAAAACGGCTTTAAAATAGCAGGGGGTGACTTGCGCACTCAATAAATGGGCCCCCCTAAAAGGGTCACTAGCACAAAGTAACGTAGCGCCAAGGGGCAACATATCCTGAGGTGCTAGAGGAGTGGAGAGGTATACCACGGCTATCAGGACAATCCCGAAAGTACGGTCAAGATCCCTACCAGCACCTTACTGGATTATACGTCCTTCTCCCGAGCACGTTTGCTCTTGCGAATCTCCACTCAGACCGGCCGATTAAGGCAAGAAAGAGGTGGGAGCTCTGTTCCTCGTCAGTGTTAACTCCGGCCAGCCAATAAAGGCAAGCCGGAAATGAGGAACAAGACTTCTCCCTGGAGATCAGGTCCGTGGGGTCGCTAGTGCCCAACAGTTCGCCACAAAACTGCCTTGCGGGTTTATTATTATAATTTTTATTTTTTATTATTATTATTATTTTTGGAATAATGTTCTACTGCCAGCAGAAGCTAATAACACATTATTGTTGCTAATAACTATGAATTAATACTCCCACGTAAATAACCCCAGCAAAATGATGATCAGTCCAAACTGACAGCGTCATTCTCGAACATGACACTTGGAGTAGCACATTCAGCTTTGTACAGAACGATCGCTTCTAAACGCTCCTACTCTATGCCAATAACATAATACGATCCGTCTGCGAAGCACAGTGATTATGTCAAGCAGTGATTACGCCGGTCTTTCGAACAGTGTGCGGTTTACATGTTCAATAATGCAAGATTTTCCGGCAGTTGTGGCCGGAAGCTTAGAGCCGGTTGGCTGTCGCATACAAAGATGGGGTATTTTGGTAGCTGGTTAGTTGTTGTTGGTACGTTAAGCTAGGCTTTGATTTGCTGATTAACTCGTTTGTGAAACTAAGTATATATTTATCTCTGTGAGCTTAATTTATACTTTATATTAGTAGCGCAATTACTCGGCCGCACGAGTCGATCATCAAGGTTAAGCAACGCTTGCCAAGGTTGGTCTGTGGATGGGTGACCATCTTAACATACCGAGTTTCCTCCGCGCCTCGGAAAGCACGTTAAGCCGTTGGTCCCGGCTGCCATTTGTAGACCTTTGGCAGTCGTTACGAATAGTCAGAAGCCCGTTAATGTGACTCCAGTCTTGCCATGAAGTACCGTGTTACTCAGTTAATGGGTTGTTGTGGTCTGGTAGGCAGCCGCTCCTCGTAAAATACTGATATTCAGCTAAATCCAGCTTTACTGGAAGCTGACCCCAATATAATTGGGAAAAGGCTAGGCAGATGATGATGATGATGATTAGTAGCGCAATTACTGTACCTGTCTCACCCAGGCTTTTGCAAGTTCTGGAGTGGCGACCACGTACCGGAAGACTAAGCGTTGGAAGGCCTTCCACAAGGTGGACCGGTGACTTGGTGTGGGTCACGTATTGACTAGGATAATACTGCCGGGATATGTATAGCCTATGTGTTATTCCAGACAAAACCCAACCACATACCAAACCAAATTACATGAAGATCCTTTCAAGCGTTCCGACTTAACCTGTGGGTTGTCGTCGGCACACGTGTGTGCCATTGGGAGTCAACTGAAATTGACGCTTAATGGCATCCCACTATCAATCTATCTATCTGCCTAGCCTTTTTCCAACTATATTGGGGTCGGCTTCCAGTCAAACCAGATTCAGCTGAATACCAGTGTTTTACGTGGAGCGGCTGCCTACCAGACCTCCACAACTCATGAAGTGGGTAACACGGTACTTCTTGACAAGACTGGAGTCAGATTTACTGGCTTCTGAAAACCCGTAACGACTGCCAAAGATCTACAAATGACAGACGGGATCAACGGCTTAACGTGCTTTCCGAGGCACTGTGGAAACTCGTTATGTTAAGATGGTCACCCATCCACAGACCAACCTTGGCAAGCGTTACTTAACATTAAAGATCGACCCGTGCGGCTGTTATTATTTAGCCACGAGCTCCACGAGCTTAATGGCATCCCACATGGCCGTACTAAATCACGCAGTTTGAACTTCTTTTTTTATTAAAAACGCAGTGTTTGATATCCTATGGCCCCCATCGACCAAAAAACATGGCACCCGCCGATTTTTCTACAATAAAAATATTCAATTGTTGTTGCGTCGCAACGGCTATTGCGACTAGGTGATCACAAGTTAAAGAGTAATAAACATTCATCCATCCATCCATCCATCCATCCATCCATCCATCCTCACAAACTTTCGCATTTATAATATTACTAGGATAGGCTCGCATTTGACCACTATCTATCCTCATGTCAGCGATGATGTCGAAGCCTCATCGATAACCTCCGGCAGGGAATTCCACTCGAATTAACCGACTTCAAAAAAAGGGGGAGGTTTTCATTTCGGTTGTAATTTTTTTTTTGTTTTATGTTTGTTACCTCATAACTCTGTCATTTATGAACCGATTTGAAACTTTTTTATTTCATCTGAAAGGGTATACTTTTCGATTGGTCCCATTGTCACCATGTCAGAATCTGATGATGGAATCCCACGAAAATCGAGGGCAACCCTTAAATTTTAGTGGTACATACAATGTTTTTCATGAACTTTCTAACGCAATTCAGATATTTGTGCCTGGTAATCATCATCTCATGTTGCTGAGCTGATGATAAAAGGTATAAAATAGGATCTGATGATGAGATCCCATGAAAAATGTTTGTTCAGCGATACTTTAGCCAATTAACAGCCGATTTGAAAGATTCTTTTTTGGTTTGAAAGAGCATTTTCCTGGATTGGTCCTGTTTCAATTTGGTGAAGATCTGATGAAGAACTTCGGAGGTAGGCAACGGAACTCTTCAATAAATGATAGCAAAGGGATCGGGATTGCTGAAATTGCATATTTTTTTAGTGTTTACACCAGTTCTGAACATAACATTGCGCCGGTACGATGTTAATGGGTACGCAGGTACCTAGGTACCACAAAAAAGTGTTTTTTTTTTGTAAAAAAGTTTTTTTTAACTAGTACCTTAGTAATAATACAACTCAGAATTTGAGGATGTAAGAAGGCACCAGTTGTTGAGCATAGCTTTACTATTTAGACGCATAAAACCTTATCAATCTGGGCCTTAGGATTGTGTCTAGTTTTTCTCCCAGTTACGCACCGAAACCAATCAATCTGGTCAGCGCAAATGGGATTGGCTGTAACAAATATCACTATAGCCTGAACTAGGACTTAGCCTATTAGGTACATATTGTACCTAAAAGCCAGTCTTGTTACATACTACGAAATTGGTAATAAAACTATGTTACAGTCCACAAGAAATCTGGTTCTCATTACAATAAACATGTTCCTACTCGCCTATTATTTTTGTTCATCTTACTAGGAATTTTATTTGATTTATTAGGTTCGCCCGCGACTTCGTCCCCGCTGCAATTTTCTTAAAGATCCCTAATTTTTTTCTAAACAAATTATATACTAAAACCTTTCTCGATAACCACTCTATCCATTGGTGAAAATAACTTGAAAATCTGTGCAGTAGTTTTTGTGTTTATCGCGAACAGATAGACAGACAGACAGATGCGGTGGAAGACTTTATTTTATAATATGTAGTGATTTGATTAGTTTATTTGTTTCTTTTAAGGTCCTGGTAGAACTGGGCCTAAGTAGCCACAGATTGGGTCCTCACCAGGTACCGGCGACGTGGTATGCCTCAAAGGAGATGGCGGGACTGGTTTGACCTAAAGAATTTAGATAACGGTCCAGGTTATATCTGGAGTAGTTTACTATACGGACCCTGTAGACACCTGAACAAATTTCCGTGCGTTCAAGCGATTATGCCATCCATACCTATAACTGGAATAGTATAGTAACTCTTAATTTAGAACCCATTATAGTTTTAGTGTTGATATATAATCCGTGGTGCCTGGCAACTGGGCTTAACCCAGTTGTATATGTCCCTTGGTGCCTGATGGCCTAGCTCTATTCTGTCTCCTGCTTGATAAGAGGGGAAGGGGAAAATATATTTTGATTTCCTACTCCTCCGCTGTACTTTTCTGATTAATTTCGTTGCGGTGTCTAAGACAGTTGAATCGTTTCTCCGGGACTCGACGGGCTTCATTGGCTCGGCGTTTTTCTGACCACCAGAAAAACGCCGAGCCAATGAGCCACTGTTGATTCGGGCTTTCAAGAGTCGCAGTGGTTGGGAATGTGTATAGGGCTTGCCCAACTGAAAGAATTGTAATCAGATTTCCAGTATAGACAGAAAAAAAAGAAGATATGGCCTTTTCCCGGCAGTGGGGTACTACATGTGACCTAACAATTAAACTTACGAAGGCAAGTATTTGAACAATCTATAAGCTATCAATTAAAAACAATAACCTTAAAAAATAAGCTCATTTTTTAGGGTTACGTACCCGAGGGGACTAACGGAACCCTATTACTAAGCCTCCGCTGTCCGTTCGTTCGTCCGTCTGTCTGTTGTCTGTTGGCGGGATATATCTCATGAATCATATTCGTATTTCTTTGACCGCACACCAAAAAATAAAATCTAATTTAATTAAAAATTAATGCGGACTCCCACGAAAAAAACGTGCTTTTTCCGGTTTATGGTACAGAATCCTTCGTGTGAGAATATAACTCGCAATTTACCGGTTTTATTTCTCCAACTCACCATTACGGTGAATAGATAAACTTTTAATTAACTCCTAGTTCACTACAAGTTTATACGCGATACTTATAATTTTCCTTCTCAAGTGTCGGGTTAATATTTATTATAATAAAATGTTATCAATATTCCAGAGGTAAAGCATTATTAGCACCTGGTTGCTTATTGAAATGTCTTATAATTTATATTTAAATGTTTTGCTATAGTGTTTAGATTTATTTAACATATAGCAATCTAAATTGTTTCTATGGTAGTCTTTGACCAAATAATCAAGCTACTTAAGTTGAAAATTACTAGTCCATTTTAGAAAATAAAATGAGCTGCTTCGTGATATATGCACGCGTGTCTTCAACTCGCTGTATCCTCTTTATTTTTCGTTTACGTGAAAAAAGAAAAAATACGTGTCCAATGTTTTTTGAAAATCTATCAGACGGACTAATTAGATTTTTTTAGTAAAATACCCCATTGGCGAAAATATCGCTGAACAAAAATTTTTCATGGAATCCCATCATCAGATCCTGACTTATGCCTTCCATCATCAGCTCAGCAACATGACATGATGATTACCAGGCACAAATATCTGAATTGCGTTAGAAAGTTTATGAAAAACATTGTATGTGCTTATAAAATTTGAGGGTTTCCCACGATTTTCATGGGATCCCATAATCAGATTTTAACTTGGTGACAATGAGACCACCTCAGGAGTATAGGCTTTCAAATAAAGAAATAATTTTTAAAATCGGTCCAAAATTGGCGGAGAAATCGGTGAACATACAAAAAAAAAATACATATAGCCGAAAATAGAACCTCCTCCTTTTTGAAGAAGTCGGTTAAAAAGACAGTAAGCTGCTTTTTGTATCAGGAAGAGACTTTAAATTCAAAACATGCTCAACGTTGGTTCTTCGAGCCGGATTATTGTTAATAATGTCGTGTCATTTCAGTTTAAATTATAAACAAAATATCTAAGTTCTAGCTCCACTAGCTATACAGCGGGTCTAAAAACCGGCCAAGTCCGAGTCGGACTCGCACACGAAGGGTTCCGCACCTTACAGTTACAACCTTAGTTTATATTATTTGTTGTTATAGCGGCAATAGATATACACAATCTGTGAAAATTTCAACTGTTTACCTATTACGTTTTTTAAGATACAGCCCGCTGACAGACAGACGGACGGACGGACAGCGGAGGGTTCCGTTGGATACCTTTGGGTACGGAACCCTAACAAGGCCACTTTAGCAGAATCATATTAGAATCATAATATTAACCACACAACAATCGCTAACGCAATAGATTCAAGGTTGATTGTGAAAGGTAGACCTGGCCTACTTTGAAACATCTCCTGATGTACATTACCTCATAAAAAGAGAAAAATTCCATAGAATTCGGGAAACTACATTTAAATAATGTATTAATTGATGTTTATAAATTACTTTAATCGATTTTCAACACGGCGTCGCACCGATTTAGTAACAGACCATAGAATAAAAACTGTCAGCTGTCATAACAATGTCACTTCAGTCACTTTCGTCTCGTTGCCGGAAAATAAATATGTCAGAAATAAATGTCAAACGTGTCAATCAATCAAAATGACCGCTTATCTCCATGAAGGATTTTTGTCGTGTGTTGCAATTTCAAGTGTAATTTCTTGTGTTTTACCAGCAAACAAAGGCATTTGAAAGAAATTGGACAATTGAAAACTGTTTTAAATGATTATTTTTTTTTAAGTATAGTGTACAAGGACCTGGCCCAGGCTCCATACATTTTGGAACACCTCCTTTGACAGTGACGGGTAGCGTGATGTGCTTTCTGATTCTTATAAAGTAGCCGTTTTAGACTAGATTTTCGATTAATATTTTGAAAACGCCACAAGACGAACAATATAGTTATACCTTAAGTCTCCAAACCTCCCCACCATAAGGTGACATTAACACGCCCTTAATAATCTCAAGGCAGACAAGAATAATGCCACCCTAATCTTATTACATTGTTCTTTATTTCACGAAAATAAGTCGCCTAAGTAAAAACGGACGAAAACAAAGCGACAGGCTTAGTATGTGGAGACAGATGAAAATACTGCGTGATTCTGTTTGTCCTCAGAGAGACAGCTTCCTAAATGTGAGGGATTTATAACGGCTCGTTGTATTATTAAATGCTGTTGACCGTGACAGTGATACGTACAGCCTTTGTATGATTTTCGAAGTTATTTATGAGCAAGCAGGCGTTTTGGTGCGCTTGGATAAATGTAAATTGCTGCACGAGTTGATTTTTAACCGAAAAACCGACTTCCAAAAACTACACACTACAAAGTAAAAAATAACTTTAATTTGGAAGTCGGTGTTCAAAAACAAAATAACCAGAAACACCGACTTCCGAAATTAAAGTAATTTTTTACTTTGTCTGAAGTCGGTTTTTTTTTAAGTTTTTTATTTTTACAAGCACAGCGTGCCGGTGTGATTTTATGTTATGAACTGGCGTAAACAATCAACAGACATGCGATTATAGAAAACCCGATCCATTGGCTATCATTTATTGAAGAGTTCCGTTGCCTACCTCCGAAGTTCTTCATCAGATCCGAGAAAATACTCTTCCAAACAAAAAAAGAATCATCCAAATCGGTTAACAATTGGCGAAAATATCGCTCAACAAATATTTTTCATCAGATCCTGACTTATATCTTCCATCATCAGCTCAGCAACATGAGATGATGATTACCAGGCACAAATATCTGAATTGCGTTAGAAAAACAAAAACATTGCATGTGCCTATAAAATTTGAGGGTTTCCCTCGATTATCATGGGATCTCATCATCAGATTCTGATATGGTGACAATGGGACCATCTCAGGAGTATGGGCTTTCAACTGGCGGAGATATCGGTGAACATACATAAAAAAAAAACATACAGCCGAACATAGAAACTCCTCCTTTTTGAAGAAGTTGGTTAAAAAGGAGGAGGTTTTCAATTCAATGGGTATTTTTTTTATGTTTGTACACCTATTACTCCGAGGTTTCCGATCCGATATCAATGATTCTTGTTTAGTTCGATGCGGTAAACTTGCTATTCCCGTTTGTTTCAGTAGTATTAATTTTATGAGCATTTTATCTTAAATCAATTTCTGCGTAGACGAAGACGTCGTCCAAGTCTCAGTCAATCACCACTTAAAAGTGAAAAATACTTAGGAAGTTGGTGTTTTTGGTTTTGTTTCTTTTTTTAACACCGACTTCCGAAATTAAGGTTATTTTATAAATTGTAGCGTTTTGTTTGGATGCCGGTTATAATTTTGTGTAAAAAGTTTTTCGAGGTTATACAATAGTTGCCGACGTGAGTCCGTAGATGGGTGATCCATTACATACTAAGATCTGCATCCCTTGGCACGTTAAGTCGCTGGTCCACCTGTAATTTTTTGTACATCTTTGATAGACATAACGGATAGTCTGAAGCCTGAGTCTGACAACTGTCTTCCCAAAAGTACCGTGTTGCCAAAAGTACCGCAGCCGCTTCATGTAAAATACTGGTATTCAGCTGGACTGGACTGGAAGGCGACCCCAACATAGGAAAAGACTACGCAGATGAGGACCGTAATGGTGATATGTACAGCTTTTGTGTGATTTGCGAATATATTTATGAGTAAACAGGCGCTTTGGTGCGCTTTGCTAAATAATAACAACTGCAAGGGTCGATTTTTGACGTTAAGCAACGCTGGGTCAGTTATGAGTAGATCTTTGACATCCAGAGGCCTGATATCTTACACCAATCTTGCCAAGGTGTTTGATGTTACCCAGTTATTGCTGTATACAGATAGGGAGTGGCTCATTTAAAGCAGCTAATTCAAATACATAATTCGGTCTAATGCTAGAAATAGGTCTTCCTGAAGCGTCACAACATCGACCGGTCGTATCGGTCCACCTTGTAGGAAGCCTCCCAAAGTGTGTTCCCATACGCGGTCGTCATACTCACAGGAACTATAAGGCTGTCATCAGACGGATTGAATCGCAGCAACCGCGCGCAGTTGATATATTCAACTGCGTACAGTTATACGTTCGACTTCGTTCAGTCATGATATCAAATTCACGCGGTCGGCTGCAATCGTGTGAAATCCATATTATCTGCATACATGTGTGACTTCAACTATACGCGGTCGTCTGCAGTCGTGTATTGTCGACACACGCTGTCCATCGCCAGCCGCATACAGTTAGTGTGCAGTTATTCAAGAAACAGAGCGTTCGTCTGTCGCGTATCACGTTGAAGTTGGATAGTGAATTCTATTCCGTAACAACAGAGAGTCATTAAAGAACGTTAGGCTGCCATCAGACAGATTGCACGCCAGCAATTGCATGCAACATACAACTGCATGCAGTTGAATATATATATCGACTCGTGTAGTTACTGCAATGCAGTCCATCTGATGGTAGCCTTAGCCCCAGCTACTATCCAATCTGCAAGCAACGTGTCCACTGTCAATTGAGTTTAGCTCTAGCTATGTTGAAACTGGGGGGCTACTCTCTAAGCCCAAAGTCCGTAGTTTTGGGCGTATTCTACTCCGCATCCCTTAACCACTAAGAATTAATGATAACACGATTTGACAGATACTGTTAAATCGTGTTGTCATACGTTCTCAGTTCAGGTCCGCAACTAAGCCCTAAACTACGGACTTCGGCCTTAAAGAGTAGATTACAGAGTCAGATTCAATTAACTGAAAAAACTTTTCAGATATGGAGAAATAAATTTATTTTGACCTTATTTCATTTAGAATCCATTTCTTTATTGTTCTTCTCCATGTAGAACATCATTTATATGTTTTCGAAAATTGCGTAAAAACTATAGAAAATCAAGATAAAACATGTTTACTTAAAGTAAGGACACATCCAAAACACAATCATACAAAAATGCAATATAATCCTTTATGATACTGGGTAATTCTCTTCGTGGTATCATAAGATGCACTTTCCAGCAGCAGCATCTGAAAATTCTCTAGCAAAGTCAATACTCAAAAGGTACTTGAACTCACAAAGCAATACATAATATGTATTAATAAAGAAATTTCCACCTTCATAGCAGGTTTTCCTGCGCTTCTGATTCTCTCTAGCATTTAATATTGATGAAAATCCGCTTACAACGGCATCGACTCGGTCACCTCAGCCGCCTTTTTGTTTACAAAATATTTGATTCTGTTTTATATTTTTAATTCGGTTTGATGTCCTTCTTAGGGTTCCGTACCCACAGGGCATCCGCCGGAACCCTATTACTAATCCTCCGCTGTCCGTCCGTCCATCCGTCCGTCTGTCAGCGGGCTGTATCTCAAGAACCTTAATAGGTAGACAGTTGAAATTTTCACAGATTGTGTATTTCTATTGCCGCTATAACAACAAATCATAAAAATCAAGGTTTATGGTACGGAACCCTTATTGTGTAAGTCCGACTCGCACTTCATCGGATTTTTTTTATCGCGTTTATCGTTTAATCTTTGTTTAAAAAAAATATTTTACTGCTTATTATACAGATTTTTACACACTTTTTATATTATACAGACCAAACAAGTACTTGGAATTAAAAAAGAATAAACACCTACCGAAAATTATTGCAATAAGTCATGAACGCTCATTTACACATAGGCAAATATGGTTGACTGGATAATTACTAGTGATCGGCGTAGGTAGTGCTATTTTGAGTCAGTGAACTTGAATGATAATGTTAATATGGACTTGCCCATACGATGTATTAAAAGAAGTTAAACTGTTTAAGAAATCATGAATACGCACGACGACATTTCAAAACACTCACTTCCGATAAAAGCTGGTTCCTTGCAGTGCAGTTGGCCATATTAATTACTGGTCCTGGGATTAGAAGGCATATCCATGTTAAGATAACAGTCACTAAATCCCGGTAATAGCACTATATATGCCATTCACTGATAATTACTAACTGAACTTACTTAGTTTATTAGAGCCTCGGTATCAACTGCAAGCAATTTGCACATCGGTTTAATTACATTGCGGAGAACGATTAGGCAATATTTGTTAGTTAAAAAAAACAAAGAGCAGATTTGCAAATTTCTCTATTTGGGCAGTCAGCTGGCAATAATACCATTGTTTTTCCTACCATAAAGAGGTTCGATGGCCAGTACCTGAACCATTGCTATATGGTTCACATACTAGGCAATCGATATACTACTCTGTCAAGAAAGTACCGGGAAAAGATCAATAATACACAAAATGTCTGTTATTCATCCAAATTTATTTTATCACCTTCAAAGTATGCTCCTTTAGAAACGATACACTTACGCCAACGAATAATCCATTCATCAAAACATTTTTTAAACGCTGCTTCCGGAATTGAGTTCAGTTCTCGCCGCGAATTCTCCTTTATGTCTTCTATCGATTGAAAACGGGTGCCACGAAGTGGTAATTTGAGTTTAGGAAAAAGAAAAAAGTCAGCAGGAGCCATATCTGGTGAATATGGTGGTTGCTGGATGGTATTTGTTGAGTGTTTGGTTAAAAATTCGTTCACAATGATAGCCTTGTGCGAAGGCGCATTGTCGTGGTGCAAAATCCAAGAATTTTCTATCCACAAATCTGGCCTTTTTCGTCGAATTGGCTCTCTTAAACGCCGCATAACGCTCAAATAATATTCTTTATTTACCGTTAGACCTTCCGGTAAGAATTCAGAGTGCACAACACCGCGGTAGTCAAAGAAAACAGTCAACATGACTTTGACTTTTGATCGACTTTGGCGTGGTTTTTTCGGTTTCGGTTCAGTTGGAAGGCGCCACTCCGAAGCTTGTTGACTAGTTTGCATGTCAAACTCGTAAACCCACGTCTCGTCACCAGTAACAATGCGTTTCATGAATGTTGGGTCCGAACTGACTCGTTCTAGCATGTCCTCAGCGACTTTCATGCGATTGAGTTTTTGGAGAAAATTCAGATCTTTTGGGACTAGCCGAGCAGCAACATGTTTCATACCCAAATGATTAGTTAAAATGGTACGGATCGACTCGTGAGATACAGAAAGTTCGGCGGCTATCTCTCTCAGAGTTAAATGGGGATTTTCAGTCACTATTTCCTTCACTTTTGCGATTTAACTTCAGTTGCAGACGTTGACGGCCTACCAGAGCGAGGCAAATCTTCCATCACATCTCGACCGCTTTTGAACGCTTTGAACCACTCATAAGCACGAGTTTTTGATAAAGTCGATTCACCGTAAGCCTTCTGTAACATTTTCAGTGACTCCGAACACGAAATTCCATTGGCGATGCAAAATTTAAGACAAACTCTTTGTTCGATATTTTTGTCCATTATGAAATTCGCAATACACCACTACACTAAAACCAGCACTGTATTTAGTATAAATAACAGATGCAACTCAAACTCCGCGCCAAAATGGAAAACAGTTGTGCCAATCTAACAACTACAAAAAACAAAAATTTGAATTTGGAACCATAAACAAAATCATCCATTCCCGATACTTTTTTGACTGAATGTATGTAATGTGTTTTGTCTTTTTAATATCGTATGTGTTTTTATTGTGTGTTTTTGTTTTTTTATTTCTGTTTTTATTTTGAAATTTTGTATTTTTTTTTGTATATGATCCATTGTTGGTCGAAATAAAAGATTATTATTATTATTATAAAATTAGATTTACTTCGAAACCTAAAGAAAAGGGTGTTTTTTTTGTTAATAACAGCCTTAAAAACTGCATAACACAAAAACATGAAGTTTGGTCTCATCAAGAGTTACGCACCAGACACTCAAATTCTGCAACTTCCAAATTCCGTCACCCATAAACACTCACCTATAAATATATTCGCAAATCACACAAAAGCTGCACATATCACCATCACGGTCATCGTCTGGCTAGCCTTTTCCCAACTATATTGGGGTCCGCTTCCAGTCAAACCGGATTAAGCTGAATACCAATATTTTACGCGGAGGGGCTGCCTACCAGACCTCCACAACCCATTAACTAGGTAACACGGTACTTCATGGCAAGACTGGAGTCAAGTTAACTGGCGTCTGACTATCCGTAATGACTGCCAAAGATCTACAGATGACAGCCGGGACCAACGGCTTAACGTGCTTTCCGAGGCACGGAGGAAACTCGGTATGTTAAGTTGGTCACCCATCCACAGACCAGCCTTGGCAAGCGTTGCTTAACCTTGAAAATCGATCCGTGCGGCTGTTATTATCTAGCCACAAGCTCCTCGAACTCATCACCCATAAACACTGTTCACATAATAATATAAAAAATTATGTAAATAAAAAGAAATGTGAAGATCTTCATATACAATTCTAGTCACGTCGAAATTTTATTGTCGTCACTGAAAGAACAATTTTACATTGGTGAACGTTTCATGACGGTATTTGGGTGTTTTGTCCCTTTTTAATGTTTTCACGTACTTAAATATTTTATATAACAATAATATTATTATGTAAGAATTTTATGGTTTCATTTTACCCTTTAATTACTCGTAGTAATTAGTTTTTTTTTTAAGGACGGAAAATCATTAAATAACTCCTTCCGCTCTGGGCGGAGCGGAAGGGAGTTTCAGACTCTTTCTGGCTAAAACCCATGTTTGTTCTTTCGGATGCTGTTCCTTTTGCATTCCAGTGCCGCGGTGACTCTTTCGAATGAATTCGGCAACTCTGGCAGGCACTGGCCCTAAGCCGGCCCCATCTACTATGCTACCATCTCTTTGAGGCGTGCGTGGAACACAACGCGCCGTCGTCGACTTCTACTCCGACTAGTGAGCTAGAAAACACTGACTTGATCTTACAAAGTTTCAATTGTGGTAAATAAAAATGACATGTTAAGTGTTATTACAAAATTTTAAAAAAAAAACTGGCCCGCTTTTGGCAGTTTTGTTTTTCTAAAATCGACTACGAGTGGCACTCGCGTCCAAAGGGTTCCCAATTTCATTTTTGCAACATGTTATTTTAACACTATAGACTTCTTATAGGTTTTCTTGTAATCTGTATGATGTATCATTTTAAGGGTTCCGTACCGAAATGGTAACCAATAGAACCCTATTACTAAGCCTCCGCTGTCCATCTGTCCGTCCGTCCGTCCGTCCGTCCGTCTGTCTGTCAGCGGCCTGTATCTCAAGGACCGTAACAGGTAGAACGTTGGAATTTTCACAGATTGTGTATTTTTGCCGCTAAATCAAAAAATAATTAAATTTTAGGTATATGCTACGGAACCCTTCGTGTGCGAGTCCGAATCGCATTTTTTATTTTCAAAATTTTCGGCCCAGTAGTTTTAGAGTTAGGGAGGTAACGATAATTTTTGGTCTAATAATTACTTGAATAACTTCAAAACTATTTATTTAAAAATTTTGAAAAAAAAAAATAACTAAAACCCTCACGGTTAGCCCTTTTATTTGTTGAGTCACAAAATACAGAACAAAAACGGATAATTAATGTTTTATCTATCTAAATCGCTATCCAAAATTCAAAACCCTAATGTGGGTTTCACAATGCCTGCTGCAATTCATTCTCCTGTCAGAGTTTATATCATCAAAACTACGAGTACCCTCTTTGATGTAAACATCAACATGATGAAGTTACAAGTAACTTGGAGTACCCTGTGGACACAGTTCTGATTACTCTCGGAGTTCGGAACAAAGATTGGCTGGTGGCCATAGAACCTATGTTTAGTTATCATGTTGGTAGTCTGTGTTTGTTAATGTTCGTAGATGTTCTAGTTATCTAGTGTTACAGGAGTGTCTGTGGCGTATATGCCCCAAACTTAAAAACCGGCCAAGTGCGAGTCGGACTCGCGCACGAAGTGTTCCGTACTTTTATTATTTGTTGTTATAGCGGCAATAGAAATACACAACCTGTGAAAATTTCAACTGTCTTCCTATAACTGTTTTCGAGATACAGCCCGCTGACAGATAGACGGACGGAAGAATGGACGCACGGACAGCCGAGGCTTAATAGGGTTCCGTTGGTTGGCGCTGAGAGTGCAGCTGCTGGAGCCGCATCGTAACGTCAACTTTAAGGCGTTGCGTGCGCATATCAACGTGCTATCTGCCTCAGGTGGTGAAGGAAAGCTTTTGGTCTCAGGATGTGTTTTTCCGTCGCTTCCACGAACAACTGCTACCGGAACGCACACGCGACTAAGTGATACTAACATAGTTTTAAGTTTAATTCACTAACACAATTTTAATTATATTTATACTTAGTTACCTCAGTCAGGTCTTTGTTACCTGAAAATAAATTGTTTATTATTATTTCGTTTATTTATTCTTATTAACATACAAATTATACTTTTAAATATATCTCTAAAAAAACATAAAAAAATATATTTAAAAATATGAAAAAGTAGTCGTTCGCCGGTGTCGGGAGCAGGGTCCAAGCCACCGGTGGTTAGGGCTCTAGAGAAAGGAACCTCCTCACAATACGAGCCGTATCGAGGAGTACTGCCTTCTGTATCAGGCCCTTTATCCAACTGCGTAACGCCAGCTTCGACAGATGGTCGTCGAAGCTTTTGGCCATCAGTGCATTGGCCGCAACAACTATCGGCACAATGACAGCTGAGTCCAGATTCCACATGTCGACAACGTCAAAATTATTATTATTTTTCCATTTATTCATATATATACATACTAATTACAGTTTTAAATATTTCAAAAAAAAATACAAAAAACATTTAAAAATATAAAAAATAGTAGCCCACCGGTATCGGGAACAGGGTCCAAGCTACCGGTGGTCAGGGCTCCTGAGAGAGGAACCTCCTAATGATGCGCGCCGTGTCCAGGAGTACTGCTTTCTGGATCAAGCCCTTGATCCAGCTACCCAACGAGAGCCTCTTGAGATGTTGGTCGAGGCTCTTGGCAATAATGCCATTATTATTATTATTATTAAAAGGTCAAAAACCTCCCCGTATAATGTCTATAAATATCACAAAAGAACTTTCATGTACTAAATAAACATCACCTACCTATTAGCTAATTGACTACATAAAAAGCTGTACGGTTGTAAATTGCTTCCAAGAATTCCGATGTCGAAATGAGTTCAGCAATTTCGTACTAATGTTTGCTACTGCTGTAAATATAGCGTGAAGTACTAAAACTTGATGGGCATCATTATAATTAATGGGAGTATTTTATTGGGAGAATGCTATGTGCAGTTTAATTGAATTGAGTGATAATTTTCTTGGTGGTATTTGGATTCGTTATTTAGAAATATTATCCGACGCCTTATCAGAAGCTGACCCTAAGATAGTTGGGAAAAAAGCTAGGCAGATGATTTATAAATATTATCCTGTTTATTGCCGATGCTATAGCTAAGTCTGAAATTGCAACATGTAGTTCCTTTGCATATGCTTGTTTCTCTCATTTATTCATTCAGATTGTTTTAATGTGATCTGGATTAAAAATATCTTAAATATCATTTATTTTCATTTATCACATTTTTTGCAAATGAAAAAGATTCTGAATGATGTCAATTAAGTAACCACGCATTGTCATCCCAACCAAATACGAATGAAAAATTTCATCTCAGTCGGTTGGGGATTACCGATTGAAAATCCTGTTGCAAGATTTGACCCAAACATACAAACTTACTAACAAAGGAGGAAAGTTAAATGGAACCTAGTAATATTTAAAAAAAAAACTTTTCGTAATCAAATTTTTAAGGCAAAAAAAACCCTTAGAGCCCAAAGGGGTTTTTTCCAGATCCTGTCCACCCATATCCATCGATTTTCAAACCCATGATCCTAGCAATCTTCAAATAATGTCTACAATCTCATTTCTCTAATATAAAAAGGTCGTTTTGTCTATTTGTGCGCCAAGTCACGAAGTTACCGACACTATGAGAGCCATCAAAACGTTTTGGGACAGTGTTAAAAATTATAGTGCCAATAATGAGAATTCAAGTACGGCCATGAAAATATTTTCATGAGTATTAGTGTAGCTGTGGTCGTTTTGTAGCCGTTATTATAAAAAATATGACTTTTTCATTGTAATAAAACAGTAAAACAATGAGCCATAAGAATGCCAATTACACTTTTTAATAATGTCTGTATTCAAATTTTCTTCTGTGCTATTTTTCTGCTCCTCTGCGGAAAATACATGTGTTGGGGATAATTCGCTAGCGCATTAGGGTTGCGCTCATTTTCTATTAGATATTGTTTAATTTAACAGTATGTTTGTCAGCCTTAGTTGTTCGTCTGTCCATCTGTCCGTCCGTTAGCAGGCTGTTTCTCATAAACTGTAATAAATAGACACTTGAAAATTTCACAGAGTGTGTATTTCTGCAGTTTAAAAAAGAAATAATATAAATCAAGTAATGTAAAAGTAAGTGTGTGGTGTATGTACCCTGTGTTAAGTGGTGTTAAAGTAATTTAGTAGTGTGTTGTGTGCGTGGTGGTGTGTTGTGTGTGCGTGTCGGACTCAAGGTTTTATTTGTTTGTAGAGCATTGTTTTATTTTTAAGGCAAGCCTTGATATTCAAACAATAATTTAATACGTACAGGGATATGCTAAACACAACCTATAATTTTACATCACATAGATAACATGACTGAAAGTCCCTGAAATCTTTATTACATTTGACCTCACTGAAATTAATTCATATGCCACATTTATATGCAACGCGCGTATGTATGGAATTTACAACGCCAAGGTTTCTTTTATTGCAGATCTTGAATTACGTGTTCTGCGAGCAATGTGGAAATAGCTTTATTTTTTGTGTTCGTAAATTGAAAAGTTTGAATACTTTGGTTGACTTTTTTTTAATTTTTTTGGTGATGTTTTGATTGATTCTGATAGATAGAATATATTTTCTTGCGTACCAAAAATAGTCACACAAAATTAATTATATGGATACAACTAATACTACCAATAACAACAGTAAATTTTGCAGACAAAAATGGAAGTCAAAATAATAATAAAACTACTCGTATTAAGTAAATTGATGGTACCGTTATCTATACTAATAAATGAAGCTGAAGCGTTTGTTTGTTTGTTTGCTTGAACGCGATAATCTCAGGACCACTAGGGTCCGATTTGAAAAATTATTTCAGTGTTAGATAGCCCATTTATCGAGGAAGGCTATAGGCTATATATCATCACGCTTAGACCAATTGGAATGGAGTAGACGAAGTTGCGCTGGTCAACTAGTGAGGATATATTCTAGAATGAAAATTATACTAACGCGTTTGAGAAATAGTCAAACGCGCGCTGGCTAATGTAATGTTTTGCAGAAATCTGGCTGTTACTTATCAAAAGATCTATCTGCTTAGCTTTTTGCCAATCTATACTAATATACAAAGCTGTAGAGTTTGTTTGTTTGTTTGCTTGAACGCGCTAATCTCAGGAACTACTGGTCCGATTTGAAAAATTCTTTCAGTGTTAGATAGCCCATTTATTGAGGAAGGCTATAAATCATCACGCTTAAACCAAAAAGAGCGGAGCAGTAATGAAAAATTGTGACGCAGACGAAGTTGCGCGGGTCAACTAGTTAATACATAATTACATCGTTTTTACAACGTTTATACCGCAAATCGAAGAACCACCTAACAAGAGCCTTCGCGAAAGAGAAAGTTTCACAAACCAACCATGAAAACTTTTCCCAATACAAAAATACACCACTCTTTGATCAAGATTTAGCTAACTAAGCAGCCTTGTTTATTTCTTAAAAACATTCACAAAGTTTTAAGAATGTTTTACTAGCTTCAGCCCGCAACTTCACCTGCGTAGACTTTAGAGCTGGCGCGCAATTTCTTTGTCTCATTTTCTTATCCGCGGAAATACATGTTCATAATTCTGATATCCTGATAGTTTGTGAGTCTTTGCTGTTCGCATTTTCAGCCGGATTACTTCGACATGTTTCTGGTCTTATAGTACTTGTAAATCTTTAGCGTTTTCTTATTTTTGGGTTTCGTACCCGACGGGTAACCAACGAAACCTTATTACTAAGCCTCCGCTGTCCGTCCGTCTATTCGTCCATCCGTCTGTCTGCCAGCGGGCTGTATTTTAAGAACCGTAATAGGTAGACAGTTGAAATTTTTCCAGATTGTGTGTTTCTACTGTCGCTATAACAATAAAATTTAAGGTTTATGGTTCGAAACCTTTCGTGTGCGAGTCCGACTCGCAATTAGCCGGTTTTGTGTCTATATTTTATTTATAGAGCTTATGCTGCTTCTAAAAAGGGTGAATTTAAAATGATAGTGTAACTGAGTTATTTGAAGGGTCAACTGGACCCTGTTAAGCGGAAAAGATCCAACCAACATTTTTTGTAAAATCGAGTTATCTACGTTAATAATTGATATGTTTATGTTAATAATTTATATGTTATACACTACTAACTTTCAAATAGATACTTTATCATACGATTTTTTATTATCTGTCTAACGCTAAACTGCATTTACTCAAAAGTAATGAAACGTTGGTTGGATCTTTTCAGCATAACAGGGTCCAACTGACATACAGCCTACGCTCGAACTCGCTCACCGTGAAATACTTACGCATTCTTACGAAAAATATATTCAAAGGTTGAGTCTGGTTCACTAAATCAGGTCTGGTTTTCTTCGGATTTAACCTTCTACAAGCAGTTCTAAACTTCGTTTTTGTTTTACTATCTTTGCGTCAAGTTCGAATACTGGTCACTTCAATTCGAATACTGGTCACTTCACTTCGAATACTGGTCACTTCAATTCGAATACTGGTCACTTCAATTCGAATACTGCTCACTTCAATTCGAATACTGGTCACTTCAATTCGAATACTGGTCACTTCACTTCGAATACTGGTCACTTCAATTCGAATACTGGTCACTTCAATTCGAATACTGGTCACTTCAATTCGAATACTGGTCACTTCAATTCGAATACTGGTCACTTCAATTCGAATACTGTTCACTTCACTTCGAATACTGGTCACTTCACTTCGAATACTGGTCACTTCACTTCGAATACTGGTCACTTCACTTCGAATACTGGTTACTTCACTTCGAATACTGGTCACTTCACTTCGAATACTGGTCACTTCAATTCGAATACTGGTTACTTCACATCGAATACTGGTCACTTCAGTTCGAATACTGGTCACTTGTCACTTGTGCTCCGTTGTCGACCACATCATTACATAGCTTTCCCTTAAGGTGGAAGCGCCCTATAAAATGACTTTTTCATGAAATAACCATTCTATAGGGCTTCATGAACTTAGAGGGCTATATTAATGATTAAAATTACATAGAGGCAAAAGCTCAAGTGGCTGCAAAGAAGTTGGGGATTCTGGCTAAGGTGAGACGGTACTTCACGCCGGAACAGCTGCTCAAACTCTATCAAGCGCAAGTTCGATCGTGTATGGAATACTGCTCTCATCTTTGGGATGGATCTGCCAGATACCAGCTTGATGCCCTTGAGTCAATTGAGAAACGAGCCAAGAGGATCATCGGCAATGAGAGGCTCGTCGCGTCGAAGCTCCAAAGTCTTGAACATCGACGACGAGTTGCTAGCCTGTCAGTTTTTTACCGGTTGCATTTTGGGGAATGTGCGACGGAATTGCATAATTTAATTCCGCCAAGCCCGTTTCATCATCGGACCACAAGACGAACGGCGATGCGCCACCGGTACATGGTGGACATCCCACCCATACGCACAAAACGTTTTGGGAACACATTCATAGTGCGTACAGCTAAGGAGTGGAATTCCCTGCCGGAGTCTGTTTCCTGATAGCTACAACCTGGGAGTCTTTAAATCAAGAGTGAATAGGTTATTTCTAGGCAAGCGTGCTCCATCTTCGACCACATCCTCGCTTACCATCAGGTGAGATAGTGGTCAAACGCGTGCCTATCAATAGTAAAAAAAAAAAAAAAAAAAAATTATAATGGTTATAATTCTTTAGATAAATACGCGCGGCCGCGAATTGTATTTTGTTCAACATACAGCTTCACACTAACCGGCAAATTGCAAATATCATAAATATATTTGACTTTCGTGGGCTACCCTTGCGCATCCACCTTAAGCGATATTGTGTTCAAAAATAATAATATAAAATTATCGATAAAAAGTTTCAAATGAACAAAATGAAGTACAAGGTATGTACAAGTAGTACCATTCATCTACATCCATATTTTAAATAATAAAATACAAAATTAACTCTGTCTCTTTATTACGGTCTCACTCGAAAAATGCATGCTGAATTCTGGAACAGTGATAATCTCATCATCTTCCTGCCCTTATCCCATGTTACTTGGGGTCGGCGCATAGTGATAAACTGGACCTTGAAAATGGAGGATATTTAGAATCACCTAAGTGAGAGAAGCCGCTAAAGCACCTTATCTAATATCTATACTAATATTATAAAGTTGAAGAGTACGTTTGTTTGGTTGAACGCGCTAATCTCTGGAACTACTGGTTCGAACTGAAAAATTATTTTAGCGTTGGATAGCAAATCGAGGAAGGCTATAGGCTATAATTATAATACAACGCTACGAGTCACTTCCCGTGGGGAGGCGATTAAGGAACTCACCAGAGAATGGGCAGCAGCGTTCTCTGTAAAACGCAACACCATACGGTCGCCAACCCGCTTGCCAAGCGTGGCGATAATGGCAACCCCCGCTTTGAGGGAAGTCTATGTCCAGCAGTGGAGGTCTTTCGGCTGTTATGATGATGATGCTACGACAAAATAAGGCAAGTCAGCTAGTTTTCTTAATATTTTCATGACACACGCCATCAGAAGGGCCGGTAACTTTTTCTTCCATTCCTATATCCAGGAAAGTTAATAAAGACAGTCGTAAATTACAATTTAACGCCAGAAACAGCGACTACAATCGTATAACATAAATATTAATCACTACGGAACCACGTTGACCCATGGTGTCACTTTCAGGTCGTTTTATGTTGATTTATGACAGAAAAACGAAGTTAGCGCCTTAATGCTAAGTGGCTCCGACATTTTAATTACTTGCAATTATTTTTCTTTCCGCTATGTTCGCTTGTTTGCTTGAAAATGTATCTTATATTAATTTATTAGATTACAAATTCTGACGATAGAGTTGATTAATTTTAGGGGTCAATACCCGAAGGATAACCAACTTCTACTAACAACCGCTGTCCGTGCCGCCGTCTGTCTGTTGGCGGGCTGTATCTCATGAACCAAAATAGTTAGACAGTTAAAATTTTCACAGAGATATTTCTAATGCCACCTTATTAAAAAAAAATATTAAATTAAATTAAGGAGGCCCACATACTACTCTGTCAAGAAAGTACCGGGAAAAGATCAATAATACACAAAATGTCTGTTATTCATCCAAATTTATTTTATCACCTTCAAAGTATGCTCCTTTAGAAACGATACACTTGCGACAACGAATAATCCATTCATCAAAATATTTTTTAAACGCTGCTTCCGGAATTGAGTTCAGTTCTCGCCGCGAATTCTCCTTTATGTTTTCTATCGATTGAAAACGGGTGCCACGAAGTGGTAATTTGAGTTTAGGAAAAAGAAAAAAGTCAGCAGGAGCCATATCTGGTGAATATGGTGGTTGCTGGATGGTATTTGTTGAGTGTTTGGTTAAAAATTCGTTCACAATGATAGCCTTGTGCGAAGGCACATTGTCGTGGTGCAAAATCCAAGAATTTTCTTTCCACAAATCTGGCCTTTTTTGTCGAATTTGCTCTCTTAAACGCCGCATAACGCTCAAATAATATTCTTTATTTACCGTTAGACCTTCCGGTAAGAATTCAGAGTGCACAACACCGCGATAGTCAAAGAAAACAGTCAACATGACTTTGACTTTTGATCGACTTTGGCGTGGTTTTTTCGGTTTCGGTTTCTAGTTTGCATGTCAAACTCGTAAACCCACGTCTCGTCACCAGTAACAATGCGTTTCATGAATGTTGGGTCCGAACTGACTCGTTCTAGCATGTCCTCAGCGACTTTCATGCGATTGAGTTTTTGGAGAAAATTCAGATCTTTTGGGAATAGCCGAGCAGCAACATGTTTCATACCCAAATGATTAGTTAAAATGATACGGATCGACTCGTGAGATACAGAAAGTTCGGCGGCTATCTCTCTCAGAGATGAATGGGGACTTTCAGTCACTATTTCCTTCACTTTTGCGATGTTAACTTCAGTTGCAGACGTTGACGGCCTACCAGAGCGAGGCAAATCTTCCATCACATCTCGACCGCTTTTGAACGCTTTGAACCACTCATAAGCACAAGTTTTTGATAAAATCGATTCACCGTAAGCCTTCTGTAACATTTTCAGTGACTCCGAACACGAAATTCCATTGGCGATGCAAAATTTAAGACAAACTCTTTGTTCGATATTTTTGTCCATTATGAAATTCGCAATACACACTATATTATATTACTAAAACCAGCACTGTATTTAATATAAATAACAGATGCAACTCAAACTCCGCGCCAAAGTGGAAAACAGTTGTGCCAATCTAACAACTACAAAAAAACAAAAATTTGAATTTGGAACCATAAACAAATCATCCATTCCCGATACTTTTTTGACTGAATGTACATGAAACGAGATTTTTCGTACGGTTTATGGTATTGAAACGTTTGTGTGCGAGTTCGACTGTCCCTTGACCAGTTTTTTAAATAAATATGAGTTACGGCGAATCGTTATATTGACTCTAAATGAGTCTTATATAACAAACGACCTAGAAGTCTTTAAGTCGAGAGTGAATAGGTTACTTCTAGGCAAGCGCGTCCCATCTTCGACCTAATTATCACCCACCATCAGGTGAGATAGTGGTCAAACGTATGCCTAACAATAGTAAAAAAAAATATAGAATTACAAATATGGCTTTTTCAGATAAATCATTGTACTACTTATGACTCCTGACTGAGTATGTTTACACAAAGTACAATATGGCACGTACATATTTCGTTTTTATTTATCTTCTTAAGTTTAAACAATCTTCTTTTTAGCCATAAAAGAATATCAAAGTCTCGACACACCTTCAAAGTATCAAAAGCCACAATTTTTCATAAGGTTTGGTAAAAACAAAGTCATTTCAGTGACATCTGTTGCGACAATAAATGGTGCACGTGCTCCCGTACGGGTTCCACTTTATGGTCCTTTCAAAGTACAATGTAAGGAGCTCTTGGAGAAATAAGTAAATCGGGAAAAATACAAAATGGTGTAGATAAAATATTTGCTTAGGGAACGTTTTTGGGAGCTTCGAGTTTTTAAATGCCTTGCTTTATAAATATATTCCTAATAATTATTAACATTAACATACTGTGTAATTTTTAGATTGAATTGGGTAAAGTTGAGTTCCAGGCAGCCTAAAGGTGCCTGTCCATTACAACGGAACGAGTTAGCGGAATGGAGAAACGGAGGAACTTTAACCAATGGAATCGCATAAAATCTCCGCACCACGTGAGTCACTGACATTTTGAGTGATATGATTGGTTCCCCGTAACTTCACTCCTCGCAAATGGACAGACACCCTAAAACCCTCATTGGCGACCATTTCAAAGTGATAGAAGATGCAATCGATTTTATATTGCTAGCTCGTGGCTAAATAATAACTGCCGCACGGGTCGATCTTCAAGGTTAAGCAACGCTTGCCAAGGTTGGTCTGTGGATGGGTGACCATCTTAACATACCGAGTTTCCTCCGTGCCTCGGAAAGCACGTTAAGCCGTTGGTCCCGGCTGTCATTTGTAGATCTTTGGCAGTCGTTACGGATTGTCAGAAGCCAGTATATCTGACTCCAGTCCTGCCAAGAGGTACCGTATTACCCAGTTAATGGGTTGTAGAGGTCTGGTAGGCAGCCGCTCCATGTAAAATACTGGTATTTAGCTGAATCCGGTTTGACTGGAAGCCGACCCCAATATAGTTGGGAAAAGGCTAGGTAGATGATGATGATGATGAGAAGATGCAATCGATTTAAAAAAATATTTACATTATTCAGAAGTCAGAGTGCCAAGAAAAGTTCACATTAACATACTAGTCGCAATCTGTCAAAAATGTATGAAAAAAGAAATGACTGTCAAAAAACCCGACCGCTAAAAACGACTAAAAAGTTCGAAACAAGTCGCTTTTCAAGCAGTCTGATGCAGTTGGTGGCATTGGATCAGTGATTGTACTGCATCAGACTGTTTTAAAAGCGACTTGTTTCGAACTATTTAGTCGTTTTTATCGGTCGGGTTTTTTGAAAGTATTTTTTTTTATTTCCTACATTTTAGTGAGGTACTTTTTTGGAATCGTCTCCTCGAGCCCTTTATCTTGGTACCCCACTCGATAGGTTTCGAAAAAAAAAAACAGTTTTTGAAGCGATAATTTGGCGGCAAAAATCCGCCATTTAGTTTTTTTTTCATTTCCATATAACTAATGTCACACTCACAGTAATTACGATTCTAACGAAACCTCACCAGCTAAAATCCATCGAGCCGTTTAGGCTCTACGGCGTGCCAAAGACATATACAAACATACATACATACACACGAAAAACATAACCCTCGTTCTTTCGCAGTCGGGTAAAAATAAGGCTCTGGAGACAGCCTTATTTTTCATACATTTTTGCGACAGAGATGCCAATGCAAACGCGTTGCTTAAAAAAATTTCAAATTGGCCCTTAGTAATAGGTACCGAAAGTTCACCTTATTTTAACTCTGATTTTACATCACTGTGATGTTTATTCTCCTAGATATAAAAACAAAAACTGCTGTCGGCGGTAAATAATAACTGTAAACACTTTGTATGACTGTTCGAGTAACTGAAGGTTTTAATAGTTATTTATCACATTTTTCAGTCAGATTTAAAACTGAACAAAGTCTAGATTTTATACCAGATTCATCAGTATTCAAACCACAAGATTATCAAAAATAAGAAAATTCTAATATAGCCGAAAGCTTTTTCCAAAACCAATATTTGACCGACGTGGGCTTTCAAAATTCAGGGCTGGCCCGAGTTTGCGGTGAAAGTCCATTTTGCTAATGAATATGTTGGCTCTACCAGCGGCCTGGTAGCGTCCCTATTATCCCAAGCATTGGCAAAGTGCCACTCGACTTTCTAATAATCTCACTTTGCAGCTGTTAATTAATATTTTTGGTATTGATACTGACCCATATCTGCTTGTGTTTTTGCATTGGATTGATTAAAATTCCTTGTGGTGTTTTTTTTTAATAAAATGTTTCAACTGAAACATTGCTTTGGCTTTATCTTTGTTTTTATATTGATTTTTTCCTGTTTTATGAAACAGAACTTAAAAAGAAAACTTTTAGCCATCTGTTTATTTTCTTTAAGGATAATTTATGTGTTTCATTTGTATGAAAGTAAAATATAATTTTTCTTTCTTTCAAATACTGACTCTAAATATACATTTTTAATAAAGAATCTGCCATGGGGTCCAAGTGCGCATCGAGTCTTTCGGGATATCAGTAAACAACTGGTCGACTGTTTACGTGACCAGAGGGCTGGACTTTTCTTCGGCCAAAGAATCAGCATTGCGATTCAACGCGGCAATGCTGCCAGTGTTCTGGGCACTTTTGCCATTGACAGCGATGTGGATTATTATTTTGATGCCCAATGATTGATTTTATTTTATTATCGCGTTTGTACATAATTTATTGTTAATTAGTGTAGTTTTTTAAGTCTGCATGTATATATTGTCTAAAGTTTGCTATAATTCCTAATTTACAGGTTAAATATCATCATTAAAGTTCAATAAATTACATTAAAAAACATCTGCTAAGGTTTGTTTAAACAAAGCATGCGATTAGATTTTGTATGAATAAGCTTGATAAACTTGAGATCCTAATCTCAAGTTTATCATACTTAAGAGAAGAATTTTCTCAAAGAAGTTTAGTAAATATCGAAACTGAAAGCTATAAGTACCTTACAATACAAACAAAATTGGTAAAACATATAAACCCTGAAGGAAATTAAACTATTGGAGTGAAATAAAATAACGTTTTACTCACAAAATTACCATTAAAAAAAACATTTATTTACACCAGCAGAAGTCGTTATTAACATTATCATATTAAATTACTCGTGTTTTAAAAAGTGAGTGCTACATTAAAAATATAAAATGTCCCTTTAAACATTTCGAGGCATCACGTAAACAAACCGGGAGGTATTTATGAATTATTCACATGTTTGTGCCAGCCCTGAGCAAAGAATAATAAAATCGTAGAAGCGAAAGTCGTGCAATGCTCGCAGAACAGATCGTCGATGAGGTGAAAGGTTCTAGAGTTGCGACTGCGTACCGAGAGACGAAACGTTGGAAGGCCTTCTACAAGATAGACCGATGACCTGGTGAATGCTGCTGGATGTGAGCCGCAAAGGACTGGTCGATATCGAGGCTTTAGAGGGAGGCCTATGTCCAGCTGTGGATCATTCTTTTGGCTGAAATTCTTACGCATTCTTATGCATTTTTCCTATATTCACGTACGGTGCACTAACTTGGACTTTGATTATTTAGTAGAAAAAGTTGGCCAGCGCAGCGTTCTATGGAGCACAGTAACCTGGAGATTCAAATATTGGATTGTGTAAAAAACAGATTTTTTATTTTATTTGTAATGGGTTTGCTCTTGACTCTAGTCTATGTCAGAGATGACAGAGACAAAGTCTACGATGGAGCGAGCCTACCCAGAAAGAGCCTGTTCTCTGTAACTTTGAAGAGATTAGGGTTGTAAGCTTTAGAATACTGCGCTAATTCACATAATGTTTTAAAAAGAGAAAACGACGCTCTAGAAAATCGATTCTAAAACTTAACTGTCCATAACTGAAGTAAGCGCTGCGCCTGTCAGGATCTATGACAGTCTTGGTAGATATGATGCAGTCTATACCCGACATATCCGACATTGCTGCTGTAGGCATTTTAAAAACCAATCCGAGCGTTTTCCCATCTATACCATTTTATTCTATGGTCACCCGAGGTTTATTGCGAAAAAAGTACGCAAGTAATTTTGAGAACCCCTCCGTTTCGTAATTAAAATGTTTGTGGGGACTATTAAACAATGTTTTGGGTTTATTTTTGGGGCTTATGATTATAAGTTCTGATGCGTTGCGTGAATTTTAAATAAGTGTACTCATTATTGCTGTGTTGATGAAATGAGGCTACGCTATAAGGCTTGTCGTGTGCCGCTCAATAGATAATAATGATAAAGTTGTTTTGGGGATACTCATTTAGTAGGAGTATTAGTAGTGCTATAGTCAGTAGCCGTATGTCGTAGTAGGCCGGTTCCGGTAGGCGTAGACGGTCACCCATCCACAGACCAACCTTGGCAAGCGTTGCTTAACCTTCAAGATCGACCCGTGCGGCTGTTATTTTTGATTTGAAAACTTATTTCACTGTTAGATAGCCCATTTATCGAGGAAGGCTATAGGCTGTATATCAACACGCAAAGACTAAAAGGAGCGGAGCAGTAATGAAAATTGTGACGCAGACGAAGTTGCGCTGGTCAACTAGTACTAATATATAAAGCTGAAGAGTTTGTTTGTTTACTTGAACGCGCTGATCTCAGGAACTACTGGTCTCATTTGAAATATTTTTTCAGTGTTAGATAGCCCATTTATCGAGGAAGGCTATACCTATATCATAACGCTAAGACCAATAGGAGCGGAGCAGTAACGAAAATTATGACGCAAACGAAGTTGCGCGAGTCAACTGTAATACTATAAAATAACTAATCAGTTCATTAACTTATCACAAACAATGACTGCTGTGATAGACGAACAGTGAAAATTGTGAAAAATAAATAAATTGGCTTTGAAAATGGAAAATAAGTGAAAAACTCAGCATGGAAATCCTCTTAACGTAAAAAAAAATCATCACGAAATATATATTTTAAACTGTAGCGGCATTAAGGCCGCCACAAGAAAAACCTACGAAGCAAATCTACATCGCAACAAAAAGCACCGCGACGCCATCTATCCGATTAGCAGCGAACTACAACGTTGAAATCCTGCATCGCGCAAGCAGAGTTTACCATGCGATTTGAACATATACATCAGCCCGAATATCAACTATCGGGCAGTAGCCCGCCAGGCACAACAGCCGCCTGGTTGGAGGATCCTCCTTTTCAATGAGGTATGCGGGAATTTACTCTCTGTACCGCTGTCCCCAAACTGGTGACCCTCGACAAAGAACGTCAGCGCAGCCTTCGTGGAACTACTTCAGCGTGACGTGTCATCATCACTTCTCCTCATCGTGACCTCAAACTCTCGAGCAGCGAGTCATAGAGCCAGCGAGTACCTACGGCTTCTAAGGGTATCCTGACCACCAGCATCGTGACCAGAGGGCTGGGCTTTTTTTCGGCCAAAGAATCAGCATTGCGATTCAACGCGGCAATGCTGCCAGTGTTCTGGGAACTTTTGCCATTGACAGCGATGTGGATTATTTTTTTGATGCCCAATGATTTATTTTGTTAATATACGCGTTTGTACATAATTTCGTGTTAATTAGTGTATGATAATTAAGTATTTGTTAATTTATTTAACTTTAAACTTGAATTTAATTAATTTTTGTAGTTTGAGTAAGCAGTAGATTGTATGATTTAAGTAGTCACATCTCTTCCCAATGCTATAAATCACTCAATGGTACCAGTCACGGGCTACAAAAACTCAAGCAGTCAAATTTATAAGCACTTATAATTTACAATATAAAATAATAAATAAAATATAATAATATGTATTAGTGAAATTAATGTAAATATTTATATTAGGTAATTATTGAGATTATTCGGTAAGTTTTTTTTAGTTCATTACATTCGTAAATTACTATATATTATAACTATATATATGGTAGGTATGGTACTGCCCAACAAAGCGCAAAAGCGGTATGTAACATAAAGTGAGTTTTGAGATAATTGGACTTTAGTAAAAATATATTTATTTTACTTTATATATTGACTTTTTTGCTTATTACATAGAATTTATATATTATATATACCTTTTTCATGAGATACTGCTACACCGCTTAGTAATTATACAATTATAATTTAAGTTACCGATTTTTTGTTAGCTTCTCTCCTACATGTACGAATACAAAAAAAATATGATTTTTCTATCGAATAAACTATGTATTATTAAAAGGAAAAAACAATCAAAGTATATTTATTAAGTCTTTTATTTTTCAAAATAATTGCGTAAAAATATTCGAAGAAAAACGGATTCTATGAAATTAATCTAGTCAGAAGTAGGGAAGTTCTCTCCAAAAGGACATTCTGTTTTGAGGAATAATATTTTGAAAAGTTTTCAAAAAATTTTCTTTTTTGCTTTAAGAAATGCCTTCCATTGCAGTTTTCTTCTTCGGTGGTGGCAAAACTTGAGTTTTCAAAATTTTATTGCTGATTATGCTCGCAGTGATAGGGTCTTTATTGAATCCAGTTCTGTATTTCAAATCAAAACTGCCTCTATTGACTTCTACTTGGACCCTTTCAATAATAAATGGTCGCGGTTTAATTCGAGACAGTTTATACTGTGTCGCGTAATCCTCCCAATCATAAAAATCTTGAAGAGTCATCTCTTTAGGTTTTACATTTTTTCCTGCAGTTCTAACTGCTTGAGAAAAATCAGCAAAATCATAGATTTTGTTTTTCATCAGTTTCATCGACAACTCCACCCTATGATGGAATCTGTCGGCTGACATAAAGGTGTGGCCTGATTCGAAATATTTTGTCACAATCTTGTCGGCGTTGATGTCACACGGTAAGTCAGTACTTCACGCGTTATACATTCAGTCAAAAAAGTATCGGGAATGGATGATTTGTTTATGGTTCCAAATTCAAATTTTTGTTTTTTTGTAGTTGTTAGATTGGCACAACTGTTTTCCATTTTGGCGCGGAGTTTGAGTTGCATCTGTTATTTATATTAAATACAGTGCTGGTTTTAGTAATATCATAAATATAGTGTGTATTGCGAATTTCATAATGGACAAAAATATCGAACAAAGAGTTTGTCTTAAATTTTGCATCGCCAATGGAATTTTGTGTTCGGAGTCACTGAAAATGTTACAGAAGGCTTACGGTGAATCAACTTTATCAAAAACTCATGCTTATGAGTGGTTCAAAGCGTTCAAAAGCGGTCGAGATGTGATGGAAGATTTGCCTCGCTCTGGTAGGCCGTCAACGTCTGCAACTCAAGTTAACATCGCAAAAGTGAAGGAAATAGTGACTGAAAATCCCCATTCAACTCTGAGAGAGATAGCCGCCGAACTTTCTGTACCTCACGAGTCGATCCCTACCATTTTAACTAATCATTTGGGTATGAAACATGTTGCTGCTCGGCTAGTCCCAAAAGATCTGAATTATCTCCAAAAACTCAATCGCATGAAAGTCGCTGAGGACATGCTAGAACGAGTCAGTTCGGACCCAACATTCATGAAACGCATTGTTACTGGTGACGAGACGTGGGTTTACGAGTTTGACATGCAAACTAGTCAACAAGCTTCGGTGTGGCGCCTTCCAACTGAACCGAAACCGAAAAAACCACGCCAAAGTCGATCAAAAGTCAAAGTCATGTTGACTGTTTTCTTTGACTATCGCGGTGTTGTGCACTCTGAATTCTTACCGGAAGGTCTAACGGTAAATAAAGAATATTATTTGAGCGTTATGCGGCGTTTAAGAGAGCAAATTCGACGAAAAAGGCCAGATTTGTGGAAAGGAAATTCTTGGATTTTGCACCACGACAATGCGCCTTCGCACAAGGCTATCATTGTGAACGAATTTTTAACCAATCACTCAACAAATACCATCCAGCAACCACCATATTCACCAGATATGGCTCCTGCTGACTTTTTTCTTTTTCCTAAACTCAAATTACCACTTCGTGGTACCCGTTTTCAATCGATAGAAGACATAAAGGAGAATTCGCAGCGAGAACTGAACTCAATTCCGGAAGCAGCGTTTAAAAAATGTTTTGATGAATGGATTATTCGTTGGCGCAAGTGTATCGTTTCTAAAGGAGCATACTTTGAAGGTGATAAAATAAATTTGGATGAATAACAGACATTTGGGTATTATTGATCTTTTCCCGGTACTTTCTTGACAGAGTAGTATATATTTGCCGCTTATTGGCTTGGAAAAATTGCTGTTCTTCGTATAGAGATTTGGCGGTATTTAAATATGCGGCTGTTTGCCTACGTAATAATGGCATACGTTTAATTCCCTTAGTGATTTAAGGTAAAACTGAGATAGGAAAATCTTTCTTAAGGATATTTTATATGTTTTAAACAAGATACCGCTAAAAGGTTTAGTTTATTAGATGCGTATTTTTTAAAGCTTTCCGAAGGCATAAAAATCAACTTTACGATTTTTTTGAGATACTGCTTTTGCGCTTAGTAGGGCAGGGTAGGTATTATATATATATATATAATAATTTACGAATGTTAAATATTATTAGGTATTTAAAAAGGATCTAACAAGAATAAAAAAAACAGACGAAAGTAAATACTTACCTACATTTTACATTAACTAACATAAGTACCTATCACAGAAATCATTTAAATTTTTTTGTGACTTTAGGCAAATACTTTTAACTCCACATTATGTTTTGAGTGATTTATACTACTTGCACTTCCCACTGAAATAAATTCGTCGTTTCACAGAATAATGCTAGGAAGTTTAACAAACGGTACGGAACTACTCTGTGGTCTAAGTTGTTACTCTGTGAGTTCCTCTGCTGTACTGAAATGCATTTAGTCTGGTAATGATGTGGGCTAACAAATAAATGGCATCCTTTGGCCCAAGTGTGGCATTAGGGCACGATTTGCCAGATGTTGTGTCGGATTGTTAGAGGTTGCGTGTGGGACGAAAAAAAGCCGCAAGGTATCAGCATCATCATCATCATCATTTGTCTAGCCTTTTCCCAACTATATTGGGGTCGGCTTCCAGTCAAACCGGATTCAGCTGAATGCCAGTGTTTTATGTGGAGCGGCTGCCTGCCAGACCTCCGCAACCCATTAACTGGGTAACACGGTATTTCTTGGCAAGACTGGAGTCAGATTTACTGGCTTCTGACTATCCATAACGACTGCCAAAGATCTACAAATGACAGCCAGGACCAACGGCTTAACGTGCTTTCTGAGGCACGGAGGAAACTCGGTATGTTAAGATGGTCACCCATCCACAGACCAACCCTGGCAAGCGTTGCTTAACCTTGAAGATCGACCTGTGCGGCTATTATTATCTAGCCACGAGCTCCTCAGGTATCAGCATCAATGCTCAATATTTACTAACTATAGGCAACAAACTATAGGCCATTTTAGGTTTGATCCCGTAGTAAAAGTTGATCATAATAATGCATACAATATCTTTTTTCAGGTTTTGTATTGAATCTACTGAGTGAGTGTCGAAAATTATCCCAATGGAACATAGCTACTCCCGGGGTAAAGGGTATCCTATGTGTTACTCCAGACTATAATCTATCTCTGTTCTAAATTTCATCCAGATCCGTTCAGCCGTTCTGGCGTGATTGGGTAACAATAATCGAAACATCCAAATTTTCGCATTTATTATAATATATTAGTCGGAATAGTTAATCGTACACCTAAGACTACCTGCAGTACTGTCTTTCCATTATCTTTGCAATCCATCCAAAGGTTGTCTTGAAAAGATCGCTTTATCGTTTCTGTAATTTATATGGTGTACAAAATAAAGAGTACTCTATTCCATTCCATTCCATTCCATTCCATTCCATTCCATTCCATTCCATTCCATTCCATTCCATTCCATTCCATTCAATTCCATTCCATTCCATTCCATTCCATTCCATTCCATTCCATTCCATTCCATTCCATTCCATTCCATTCCACTCCATTCCATTCCATTCCACTCCATTCCATTCCATTCCATTCCATTCCATTCCATTCCATTCCTTTCCATTCCATTCCATTCCTTTCCATTCCATTCCATTCTATAGTTAGGAAGTATTTAAATGGATCTATCTACGAGTATCTATATACATATTTTAACGTGTCATTCACATTGTATAAGACTGCTACTTCCTTAATCGATCGAGCTGTTCGTAACAGCTAGTTTTAATCAATTAAATACATAATTATTGGCATAAGTGTCACAATATTTTTTTTTGATGCGTACTTTATTGAAATATGCATCTATAGCAGTTCACACGTTAGTCATTTTACTGTGAATCCTAAAAAATATTTCAAGCAATCGTTTTGGAGAGACAACTGACAACACTAATTATAAAATATGTAGTATTAAAGAACAAATCGTTCGCGTCACAATTTTCATAACTCCTCCGCTCATATTTGTCTTAGCGTAATGATATATAGCATATAGCCTTCCTCGATAAATGGGCTATCTAACACTGAAAGAATTTTTCCGATCGGTCCAGTAGTTCCTGAGCTTAGCGCGTTCAAACAAACAAACAAACTCTTCAGCTTTATATATTAGTATAGATAAATCCACACTAATAATAATATTGCATAAAAATCCCGTAATAAAGTTAAGACCGATTCGGACATAGCACTAAAAGTTGCCAAATGTTGACCCAAACCCTTTTCGGATAAAATATGTTTATTTGGGTAATTACCAGTGTTTAACTTTTTATGGTACAAAGGATTTTTGAGAAATAACTTTGTTAATATTTTTCTTATTGTCATGCAGGAGTTTAGGACATTATGGCTCAATAATAACACAGCTAAATTCCGCCATGTTTGTTCCATTATCGGACTACTATTACATTGGGTTGTAAAGATCAGAAGCCAGGATTGCGGAATTTGTTCGAAAGAGTCACCGCGGCCCTGGAACGCAAAGAGCATTAGAAGAAACACGGATGGGTTTTAGTCAGTAAGAGTATGACACTGCCTTCCGCTCCGCCCAGACAGGAAGGAGACATTTGATGATTTCCCATCCTTTTGGGAATAAAAACTGAGGAGCTCGTGGCTAAATAATAACAGCCGCACGGGTCGATCTTTAAGGTTAAGCAACGCTTGCCAAGGTTGGTCTGGGGATGGGTGACCATATTAACATAACGAGTTTCCTCCGTGCCTCGGAAAGCACGTTAAGCCGTTGGTCCCGGCTGTCATTTGTAGATCTTTGGCAGTCGTTACGGGTTGTCAGAAGCCAGTAAAATCTGACTCCAGTCTTGCCAAGAAGTACCGTGTTACCCAGTTAATGGGTTGTGGAGGTCTGGTAGGCAGCCGCTCCACGTAAAACACTGGTATTCAGCTGAATCTGGTTTGACTGGAAGCCGACCCCAATATAGTTGGGAAAAGGCTAGGCAGATGGCAGATGGATGGGAATAAAAACTGAACTAAAACAGAACTAACCAATTAGTTAGAAGGCGAAGCTTTGAAAAGTGAACATGACCTGGTACAGTCCGCGGGAATCCGCTTAATGCGAGATCCACAGTTGAAAAGCCACTCCACTTAACAAACTTTTCCCGCTTGCAAGCATCGCACCACCTAACTGTACTAAGGGTTGTTGCATGCGCGCAACAAAAAAAGACCAGGAAACCGATTCCCGACATCCACTCTACGGCCACACGTCAACCTCAGGTAGACTAAAGATAGCAAAAGCTTTCTTCGACACACAGAGGTAATACAGGATAGGCTATCTAAAGAGAGAGGCAAACTGTCGGAACACAGGTATATCCACCGCCACACGATTTTATGAAACCCAAGGAGCAGTTGCATCCAGGTAGTAAATTGCTGTGGCCTGTTTGGAAAGCTCTGAATAGTTTGCGCACCCAGGTAGGCCGCTGCAAACACAACTTGGCGAAATGGGGTTTCGTAGACCCCTTTGATACTCAATGTGAGTTCGGTGCCCCTGTTCAGAATATGAGCCACACGTTGATGTGGGGCACTTCAAGTGCCCATACACCTGTACTATGGGGGATTTGATGAATGCCGCGAATGTTGCAATTACTGTAGCCACCTACTGGGGTCCAAACGATCTAGGGACAATTCCCTAGAACGTTTGGAACCAGTATACATCCATTGATTCGAAAAGAAGAAGAAGTTGAAGAGCTTTGGCAGAAGTAAGATAATTGGACACTATTTTTGCCATGGTGTAACATGTAACCTTCCCAGTTACTGGGTTGTAGAGGGCTTAGAGTCAGTCGCTCCATGTACAATCTGGTATCCAGCTGCATCTGATTGGGCTATAAGCTGACCCCAACGTATTGTGTTGTTTGTAAAAGGCAAGGCAGATTAGGCACGGCATATTGGCAAACGTAGTGTGGGACGCCCTGCCATCGATGCTTTAAAGAAGGAGGCTGGCTGCGGATGGATGCGGACTGCTCAGGACCGGGATGGTTGGCGCTCTTTGAGAGAGGCTTACGTTCAGCAGAAGACCCAGGTTGGCTGAAAATGATGATGAAGGCAGATGAATAGATTTAACAAGCTGTTTAATAGTATTTATACTAGTAGTAGTGTTAGTAGCCCTTTAAAATTTGACGTGGCACTGCACTCCACATGGACATTATTAACTTAGGTTCAATCTCTCTCTTCAGTCGGTCCGTCACTACTGAGGATCGTGACTCCGTTTGATTCCGTCAACCAGTTGTCTCCATCGGTATAATTTCAACAATTATACTCAATATAATTTGAAAAATTTTTTTTTATATAGATAATGCTAGCTTTTGCCTGCAACCTCGTTCACGCATATCCCAGTTTTGTCCATCCTCGTAGGTATTTCGGATCTGTCTTAGTGCTTTCCTACACTCCTCATGGAACTTACATGCCAAAATGTTTCTACCACCAGTAGATTCGGCTGTGCGTCATCTATCTGTCACTTAGTCAGTTAGTAAAGGAAGAAGTTTATATTATAAACTGATCTTAATAGGTTCATGAGTCATGACGATATAATAACATCATCATCATAACAGCCGAAAAACGTCCACTGCTGGGCATAGGCCTCCCCCAAAAGGAGCGGGTTTGCCATAATCGCCACGCTTGGCAGGCGGGTTGGCGATCGCAGTGTATGATGTTGCGTTTTACAGAGAACGCTGCTGCCCATTCTCTGGTGAGTCCTTTAGTCGCCTCTTACGACGCCCACGGGAAGTGATGGGTTGGTATTATTCTTTTACGGCACCATACGACACCGGCCGACATACAGCGGACGTTATAATATGAACGATTTATTTTATTTCATAGATGTCAGACTGTTATGCAGACCTTTTTTTTTTTTTTTGTTTTCGGGTGGAAACCTTCAAAAGGCGCCTGGACTTTTGGGGTAAAGACCAGGGAGTGTGGGATTTTTACCTCACTAAAACCACCCCGGTGATCACCATCAGCACAAAGAAGGAGCCCCGTTACCTCTTAAAAGACCACTCCGGAACCCCCTCTGTGCAACGCCTGTTAGGGCACATCTCTGGGGAGACTGTAAAGGGGTCTCCTCTTAGCCTCGCTATGTACGGCAGCACGTGATCACTGTGCCACCGCCTTTCCTAGGATCACTGAGTTGGCGGACAGAGACCCCACTCTGAGCGCCAGCGACCCTGGAGACCCACCTGCCTTAAATAACGCAGGCGGGGTTTTGGCTTTTAAGCGTCGAGGCGGTTGCCTCTCTGACGCCTCCTTCTCCGAGCAGGATCAGCCCTCTCACGATCCCGCTCGGCGGCCTCTTTTTGGACCATCACGACCTCGCAGAAAGCAGCCATTTCCCTCCAGTTTTCATTATCTGCCAGCATAGCACTCACTACGGCTGGCAGAGTCAGGTCTCGACCAATCTTGGCGACCAAAACCCGCCGCTCAGAAGACCACGCAGGGCACTCCTCGAGCGTGTGTTGCGCGGAATCCAGGTCGCCTCCGCAATGGTGGCAATTTGCCGTGGCTTCTCGCCCAATCCTGTTCAGGTACTCACCAAAGCAACCATGCCCGGTCAGCACTTGAGTGAGCCTGTAGGAGATGCGCTCCTCTCTTTTTAGCCAGACTTCGAAGTGGGGCAAGACGGCTTCAACAACACGCTTGCGCGAAAATTGCGGTTGCTGTAGCCGTTCGCGCCACCGTTCGAGCGCGAGTCGCCGTTCCTGCCGCCTTAGCCTTACAAAAGCGATTCCTGGCACGCTATTGCCACTTTGGCGTATGGCCCGGATTCGGTTATAAACCCTCGCATCCATATCCGCCAGGATGTGTAACGGTGGAAAGCGTGCCAGGAGCGTTGCCGCCTCAAATGACACTGTTCGGTATCCTCGTGCGATGCGAATGGCCATTTTCCGCTGCAAGCTGTTGATCTTAGTCCTGCAGCGTCGGACGCCTGACAGTCTATGTGACCAAACAGGCGCACCATAGAGGACCATTGATCGCACAACACCTGCGTAGAGGCGGCGAACTTCTTCTCGTGGCCCCCCGAGATTGGGTAGTAATCTGTGCAAAGCACTCACTGCCCTTCCAACACGGGGGACCAGGCGCTCAAAATGCTCTTCAAAGCCCCACCGACCGTCCAGGGTTAGGCCAAGATACTTGATGTGCCGACTCACTTGGACTTGCGCATCTCCAACTGTTACTAACGAGTTGGGTGGCTCCCTGCTCCTCGGCAGTTTATGGAACCATAGCGCCACAGTTTTATGAGGTGCTATCTCTAAGCCTAACTCGCGGATCGAAGCCACGACTTTTGCCACTCCAAGCTCGGAAAGCTGGATGGTCTCGTGGAAGGTGTTTCCAGCAGCCAACACTAAGGTATCGTCTGCGTAACAAACGATGTTGACGCCAATGGGAAGGTCGACACGCAGAACCACATTGTAAGCCAGATCCCATAAGAAAGGACCTAAAACTGACCCCTGCGGAACCCCACACGTAATCTCCCTCCGATGAACACTACCATCCCGGCCCACATAGCGAATGTGCCGGTCTCGTAGATAAGCCCCGACGATGGACTGCAGGTAAGGGGGGACTCTGTGATGTACAAGTGCCGCCCTAATCGCATCCCAGGGCAAGGAGTTAAAAGCATTGACGATATCTAAACTTACCGCCAACACCACCCCACCCTGGGACACTGCCTGTTCCGACAGCGAGCGGACGCGTAAGATCGCATCCACTGTAGAACGCTGCTGCCGGAAGCCGTACTGGCAATCAGCAAGATCGGGACCGACTCGCGACAGGTGCCCGACGAGTCTTTCGGCAATTATTCTTTCGAATAGTTTGGAAACCTCGTCGAGCAGACAAATGGGACGGTATGTAGAGGGAGGAGGAGGAGGAGGACTCCGAGTCTCTGCCTATCTTCCTCAACAGAACCAATCCAGCCTCCTTCCAGTCTGAAGGGAACACGCCCGTACGGAGACAGCTGTTGAACAACCGTCTTAGGCGGTCTCCTAGAGAAGCCAGAGCAAAACCCAGGCGCGGCCAGGGATACCATCTGGGCCTGGCGCAGTGTTTCGAGCCGCCATACGTCTAACAGCCCGGTCCAGTTCAGCTTCAGTCACCTCCAGCTCGTCAGACCAGTCCGAAGGTGAAAGTTGCGATGAGGGGCTTTCTCTAGATTCTGGGAAGAGCGTGTTTATAACACTCTCCAGTAGGAGTGGATCCATGGTTTGTGTGATGGGGGGAACCCAAGGCCGCAATTTGGCCATTACCAACTTGTAAGGTCTCCCCCATGGATCCCTGTCCAGCCCTTCAAGAAGCTCTCTCCAAGACCTTGACCTGGCATCGGCGATGGCGTGTTGAAGTCCCATAGTCGCCTCCCTGTACGCTCTATAGGTTTCGACTATTTCCTCATCCGTGGCTCTTGGCTGTCTTCTGCGTCGGGTGCGTTGGTACAGGCGTCGGGACCTAAGACATAAAACGCGCAACTGCGCTATGTCTGCTGACCATCAGTAAACCGCACCCGGGCGCTGGGCGCACCTGACCCGGGGCATGGAAGCGTCGCAAATCGACGTCATTACATCCCGGAACCTAGCCGCTTCCACTTCTGGATCGGGCAAGGTCCCCTGCGAATGAGCATCTTCCGGCCACGCCCGCCGCGACGTTTGCAGCTGCAATGAGCATGTCTCGATTGAGCCGCTTGAGGGCCCACCGTCGCACCGGTGGGCTAGGAACTGGACGGCTCGGGCTATCCGAAGGGTGCAGTGTCAAATCGAAAATGATGTGGCGATGGTCGGAAAGTGTGACCATCTCCTCCGCAACCCTCGATTCCGAAACCATACGAGCAATAGATGGAGTTGCCCATGAGAGATCCACAATTGACTCTCCCTGCCACCGACCGCACGTGGATACAGACCCTTTATTTAAAAGTCGAAGGTCAAGCGACGCTGCCCAGTCTTGAACCGCGTATCCCCTCGGCGTATCTCGGATATTCCCCCAAGCTCTGGAGTGAGCATTAAAGTCACCCAGAACGAGCACCGGTCGGGATGAACATTTGTAGCGAATGCAGTTTGAAACCCTGTCCAGATATTCCTCGAATTCAGCGAGAGAAATGTTTGGAGACACGTAACAGCCCACTACAGCCAGGGGTCCCCATTCCACTGCAACCCATCCATGTCCCCTGTCTAATAGGGAGCAGTGAGACCCATCACTTCCACTAGCCCAGTAAATGGCTACAGAGTCCACAGTGTCTCGGAACCAGCAAGGATGATCTCTAAGACCATATGGCTCCGCTACTACTGCTAAGGCAACCGACCACTCCGCAATAGTCTGTAGAAAAAGATTCTGCGCACTGCGGCAGTGATTCAGGTTGCACTGACTCCAGTGCAAGCTTAAAGTGCAGCCTTAAAAGTACTCACTTTTAAGGCTGAGAAGGCGATGTGTCCATTTCCTCTGAAGGGCCTGCACCCAGTGGTACTGGCGTCGATCTTGGAGCTGTGGCTGGATCAAGCGAGGCCCGTTTCTTGCGTGGAGTACATTTTTTACCCCCTAGCCGGTGGTCCGCTGGCAAACCCTGGTCTGCACAAAGCGGGCACCGCATGATCGGCGACGTGCACTCTCTTGCTTTGTGAGCTCCCCCGCAAGCATAGCACTGGTTGCTCCGGTCAACTGTACTAGTGCACCGGCAGCGAACATGCCCAGGCTCCAAGCAACGGAAGCACATCATACGACGTGCCCCCAGAACCTGAACCCTGGCCATCGTCCACCCTAAGCGCATGCGCTTGTCAGACGCCAGCTTTTTTATTGCTGCCAATGGGCCACGGACCCAGACGTGCCCCAAAGAAGCATATGGACGACGAATTTCCCCTACTTTCACTTCATCAGGGTGACAGCCTCCTACCTCGGCGATAGCTGTTGCCACTTCTTGAGGCGTAACGGCATCATCAAGGTCCATAATCCTTGCCTCCGTGTTATGCAGACCTGCCGAAACCGAAACTAGAACAATAAACCAAAAGCAAAAGTTTAACAGTAGCCCTAGTTGCCAATGCCTTTCATAAAACATACATAAAACTAACTTAAAGTACCAAACAAAGATAAACAAATAGAATAAAGGCAGATATTAAAACCTCGGCACGATTTTATTACCAGCCATATTCGTGCTACGAGACGACAAACAAAACATGGTTTAAATTAACAATAAAACAGAACTATTGAAATAAAAATTACTTATTACGAGTAGTATCTTCACTAGCTGCTTCTGTATGTGGACAATAAATTCATTCAAAGAGAACATACTCCCGTCATGAAAAGTATCCTATATTCATCTCTCATATTTCTCTCTCTCATCAAATTTCATGAAGATCCGTTCAGATCTATTTTTCGCATTTATAGTATTAGTATACAATAATAGTTAATTAATAATAATTGGTAAGTTAATTATTTATAATGTTAGTATATTGCAAAAGTATTTAATCCCATGGAACATTGAAAGCGTCATTAATAAATTCACAGCTCAGCTGAGCATAAACCTCTCTTTCTTGTGCCGATCTCCACGTTCTTATACCAGACTTATCCAAGTTCTCCAGAGTTGCAGAATTTAGAGGGCATTAGGAACTCCTAATGCACGGGTGGGTTTTAGTCAGTCAGAGGTCAGACTCTTGTGCTCCGCCCAGAGGTTTGATGATTTCCCATATTTTAAAAAACCTACAATCGCAACAATATCGTTTGCCCATCTCGGCGCCGGATAATAGACACTTCTCCGGCGGATGCCACTTGCTCAGAGCGCAGGCGACAAAATTTGAGGTTGACACTATCATTCCCTTGCACTCTTAACCCAATTTATTTAAGTTCGGCGTAACATAATAATTATATATCTTCTTTTTCTATACTTCTCTATTAGTTGTCTGCTATATTTTCTTCAACACAATCCATCCGTCCATTATTCCGTTTTAACCTACTTCCAAATTCAAACTAAAAATTTGGTTAAAAAAAGCATAGAAACTGGTCCCGACAAACTACATTAGGAAAGTTTAATTGCTTTAAAATCTCTAGAACCAATTAATCATGAGCTTTTTCATTAAACCCTCGATATTTCTAAGTACTATAATTTATTGATCGAACGTTTGCATAGCAATTTATTACCAGCAATATATTAAGAGTGAACGTTTGATTCAGAATGCAATTTTTTCCTGTTTTTAATTTGTATTTGAAAATGTCGGGAGAAATTATAGGGAAGCCTGGTGGAAGCAGATTGTGTTTACTAAGAAATATTGCTTTTAGTTTGCAATTAGAAGCCAAGTGTAATGTGAGTACTGAATATTGTTAAGGTGAGAAAATATGAGCCAATAAAATTGTGGTTTGAAATATGGTGCACTCTTTTGCGCTTGGTCTTCTGTATTTAAAACCGACCAACTGCGAGTCGGACTCTCACACCAAGGGTTCCGTACCATAAACCGAAAAAACACGTTTCTTGTCCTTTTTTATCAAACAGTAAAGAAATTAGGAATATTTTTCAGTAATAATGTTATACAATAGTAACTAAAATGAACAAATACACAAAACTTACAACTAACTAAAAATACCATCAAAAACTTCATCCTCAATGCAATTACCTGGTATTGTGCCCAAGAGACTGGCGTCATTGCCACATTGTATGGCAATGCTTAGGCTCTGGCCAAAGTAAAAGCCAGCTCTTGGGTCACGGGAAGTGTCAACCAGCACTTTCGAAATCCCTTTAAAAAGGCTTTTATTATTAACTAGTTGACCCGAGCAAGTTCGTCTGCGTCACAATTTTCGTTACTGCTCCGCTCCTATTAGTCTTAGCGTGATCATAAATATAGCCTATAGCCTTCCTCGATAAATGGGCTATCTAACACTGAAAGAATTTTTCAAATCGTACCAGTAGTTTCTCAGATTAGCGCGTTCAAGCAAACAAACAAACAAACAAACTCTTCAGCTTTAGATATTAGTATAGATTTTTATTATTTGTAGTTATAGTGGCAATAGAAATATACGATATGTGAAAATTTCAACTGTCTACCTCTTCCGTTTCTTGAGATACATCTCGCTGACAGACAGACGGACGGATGTACGGACGGACGGGGGTGGAGGCGGAGCTGAGGTTTAGTTATAGGGTTCCGTTGGTTAAACTTTGGTTACAAAGCCCTAAAAATGAAACCTTTATGCTCAGTAAATTGAATATGATGTAAATAAATTTAAATAGAAAATTCACATAATTTTTCTTTGTTTATTCCGTCGATGGTAGTCGAAATTTCGATTCTGATTTTGAATAACAAACCTTACAGATTTTATTTTACCATCACACCTAAAGACATCATTTAATATATCACGAGCGAATTTTGGAAACCGCCTAAAAATCCAATTTGATTTATTTTAAGAAACAATGTTTTTGCCAGAAAAGTTTTTCGAGGCTAATTTATGGCACCACAGTTTTGGCTTTTCCTTCAACGTAAGCTGATTTCGTAACCATATATTTGAACAGACGGCACCTAATCTTAAAGAAAAATCTCGTGGAAAAGGAAAACATATTCATCACGAATAAATCAAGAGAAAAAAGCTATTACTTGGCATCGCAAGAGAAAACCCATTATGTTAAAAATCAAATAAAAATAAGACATATTCGTGAACCATGTTCCCCTTTTTTGTTTCAGTTTGCAAATCGTTTCAGATAGGAACCACGAACGTTGAAACAAAAGAAATGTGATTGGGAAGTAAGGTAGGTATTCGTGCCATGAATATTTTAAGATAATTCCATTTGATTGAAAAAAAAATTAAGGTGATACCAAAAAAAATCTCGCAAGCTGGTGTTACTTTAAAAAAATCCTCTGTATCTATTGTGCTCCCAAAAATCTTGAGGGCTAAACTTAATATTTTCTTTGGGCAGTGGGCATTTTAGACTGGTTAAATTATAGCTCAGCATAGCAGCAGTTCAAGAACTAATCATATATTTTCAGTGTTTCAAACCAAAACGCTACGAATTTTGTGACATTTAAAGATTTCTGTGAATTTGACCCACATTTGATTTTCGTGGCGAGACATCATCCGCCTTTCTGAGATTAAACAGTTGAAGGTGTTCTCTTTCTGATTTCAACGTAAAGGAAATATGAACTGCAGAACATTCTGCATCGCAAAATAGACCCTGGAAGCTTATTGGATTAGCCGTGTAAATAAGTGTTCAATTTATATTCCTTAATCGAAAACTTTCAGTAAATCGAGACCGTATTTAATGTGAGATAGGATTCGATTAGTAAAAGTTTCAGTATATTTGATCGTAGTTTCTATTTCAATAGGTTCTCACTTTAAATTCTTTTTTGACAATTATTTTAACTGATTTAATTGGAAACAAATAAACTACAGAAAACGTGAAACCAGAGGGGAATTTCTCGTATTGTTAGAGCGTTTACTCCTCACAGTGTTTCATACAAATTTTCAACTTCTTATTCTTGGAAATGAAAGAACTGATTTTAATTAACATTGATATGCTTAGGGTAAATATCCAGATCTGTATAGTTAAGAAAATTTTCAAAAACGAGTTGAGGGGAAAGGTAGAGTAATTTTTGTACTTTGTATAGAAAACTTCTAATATCTGTCTGTCCTTTTAAACTCTTTTTCGAAAATATTTGTTACTAAGTTTTTAGAGCTGGATATTTTGCCTATGCATACCAAGTTTTATTCAAATCGGTTCATAAATTAAGTTTTTATGAAACATCGTGAGGATTAAACGCTCTTAAGGAGCGTCCGCCTTCGCATCGTAGAGACAAACTGTCAAAAACACCTCTACTTCCCTATTTGAATTGTTTCTGATATGATTGTCGCTGATATGATATTATTATGACTTTGAACGCTTTCTGATTAGGATTGGTTTTCAAATGATTTAATATTGGAATTGTTTTACATTTTACTTTGCAAGTATTAGTTTTTAGGGAAATTTAACCAATGGAACCCTATGACTAAGCCTCCGCTGGCCACCCGTCTGTCCATTCGTCTGTCTATCTGTTAGCGGGCTGTATCGCAAGACCCGTAATAGGTAGACATTTGAAATTTACAGATTGTGTATTTTTATTGCCGCTATAACAATAAATAACTAATACAGGTATTGGTTGCTTAACTGGAGTCTCCAAACACGTTCAAATGTGATGTAAATATCTATTTGTCACAATCAAATATTTTGTATTTGTAAATAATAAAAAATAAGGTGTTTGGTTTTTACCTAACACCATGCTAGCGAGACTAACAAAGTATTAACAATCTACTTGAAACAGTAGATTCCAATGGCCAGGCAATTATGACATCTATAAACCCTAGGGAAATCAAAATGATCTCAATAATAATGGAATTGGCGAGTATGGTTTGGCAGCAGGACCCGGTAATGGAAAAAGGTTTCAAAACACAGCTCACGTAAGTAATATCATACTGGATAAAGTATCTAGGAATATAGCACGCAGTTTAGATATATTGCGGTCCTATTCTTGGGTTACGTTTTAGAAAATTGGAGGAAAGAAAAGAAGACAATGTGGTGTATGGTATACCTGGACACGATATCCTAATATTTAAAATTATTACGTAACTGACGCACGCTTGCCTAGAAATAACCTATTCGCTCTTGACTTAAAAGACTCCCAGGTTGTAGTTATCAAGAAACACAGACTCTGGCAGGGAATTCCACTCCTTAGCTATACTGTACATGAGTGGAATGTCCACCACGTACCGGTGGTGCGGTGGCGCATCACCGTCTTATGATTGATGATGAGTGGGCTTGGCGGAATTAAACTATACAATTCGGTCGCACACTTCCCAAAATGCCACCGATAAAACCGACAAGCGAACAACTTGGCGTCGTCGCTCAAGACTTTGTAACTTCGACTCGACGAGCCTATCATTACCGACGATCCTCTTGGCTCGTTTCTCAATTGACTCAATCGATTAAGCTGGTATCTGGCAGATCCGTCCCAAAGATGAGAGCAATAATCCATACACGATCGAACTAGCGCTTGAAAGAGTTTGAGCAGCTGTTCTGGCGTGAAGTACCGTCTCGCCTTTGCTAGGATCCCTAACTTCTTTGCAGCTACTTGAGCTTTTGCTTCTATGAAGTTTCAGCAGCTACTGCTTCCGTCTCGCATCCTGCTGATCCCCCAGAGGGCTTCAGTAGGTAATTTTTTCACCTTGTGAGGGTCTTCCGACGCTGCGTCATCACAATAGCAATGTTAAAGCGAGACATAATATTTTTACAAAAAAAATTGTTCCAACAAAGTATCAGAAGCACCATTTAATTATAAATGGCGAGAACTCGACTAATAAAAGTTATAATTTATTTGTAAAGCCGATCCTAACTTTTGTCCAAAACTCGCGGCTAAATCAAAAACAGGAACGAAACGACTCTCGTTTTGAATTTAAAACTTCTCTGAACATGTGAAGCTTAATACGGATTACAATGGAAACCTCGTTATTTCGTTGTTTATGCTCAAAATTTGTAGAAACAGGAAGAGAATTGGATTTAATCTGAGAAGGTTCTTTGTTTAGTTACGAATGGGAGAGAATAAAGTGTTTTCTAGAATTGACAAACAAAAACTAATATGGTGTTCCAACTTATTGGAAGCGAGCTTATAGTCAGCAACCGCACACAGATCCAGACTCCGGGGCCCGCTAGGGCAGTGCCTGCCGCCAGGGTTTCGGAATTTCTTCGAAAGAATCACCGCGGCTCTGGAACGCGAAGGGTAGGTATTAGGAGGGTTTTAGTCACTAAGAGCCAGACACTCCCTTCAATATCCTTAAATTTTTGTTGGTACTGGAAAAAGTTTATTTTTGTCTGGATGGGTTAAGTGGCAAGAAAAGACATGGCTTACGCAGCGGTTGAGCGATTAACTGCTGCGCTGGGTGACTTGGGTTTAATTCACCTACAGAACAAATATTTATACTTTGTCTGCAGATAGTTGCTACGAGTCTGGCTGTTTGTGAGTTATACCCACGATACAGGAGAAATTGCTAGTGCGGGGCAACGTTTTTTAATTTAAAAAAGGAACAGAGGACCGGCAGTTATACAAGTATTCAAAAGAACGATTTATAACACTTAGTAAAAAATGAAAGATGAGTTTGGCCGGATATAAATAAAATAAAGTACAAATGAAAATTTTAATACGCAAGCACTTTGTGAAACTGTTTAAATTCCCTCCATTCCCAACATTCAGTAACGTTAGTTATGTCCCGTTAGCATCCCGAGGGATACAGAAATATTTATTTGCGGAACCGTTACCGTAAAACTGCGTAGTAAATACATTGGAAAATTGTAAGTCTCTCACTTCGGAATCCATTTATATAAAACTTGATAGTATTATACTAGAAATCGGATAAATCCTCGTTCGAATAGTTGAGGAGGTGAAAATTGTTCGGTTCTATACAAACCAATTTAAACAAGGTTGTTTAAATTGGAATAAAGAATGCACAGAAACCGCAGTGACTGATGCGGAGTGGAGATTTTATGCAATTCCATTGGTTAATATTTTTCCGCTCTTTTCCTCTCCGTTCCAGTGCACCGTCCGCGTCAGTCAGCCCTAAAAAAATGGAATTGCATAAAGTCTCCGCTCCGCTTCGATGGACAAGGATTTGCAAGCTAGTTTAAAAATTATACAAAACCGCTAAGCGGAGCATGGAAGCGGAGCGGGAAAGTGGAAAAAAATAACTTCCGCAGAGTCTCCAACTCCGCTCCGCACTACCCCGCTCCGCATCAATGGACAGACACAATCTGCAACTCCGCTCCGCATACTCCGTAGCTCAGGTGCATCACATTTCATATAAAGTTATTTGGTATATTTTCATTTTAATAACGTTCACAAGATATAATTAACGTGAGATATACCAACTGTTTATATCATTTTTTTACATATAACATTCATATACTCTAAAACTTATTTCGTATAATGTTACTGGATATAATGTTTATTTAATCGAAAATGATTGGGTATAACGTTTACAATCTATAATATTGTCTTAAAAATTCAATAATTATGTCGTGCTATAAATGTTAGTGATAGAAACGAATCGCTGCAAAACCGACTCCAAGTAGTCTTGTCTGCCCTACCTCTAGAGTGTAATTTAATCTCGCGTGTATAATTTAAACTGTCGGAGCCCTGCAGCGCCGGAGCCGTGACAGAAACCATGTCTGCTGAATGCTTGCTTGTATGCTGCATGCATGCTTGCTTGCATGCTGAATGCTTGCTTGCTTTCATGCATGCTTGGCAGGTGATGATCTAATAAATTACTAAAACTAGGTAATCTACTCATACAACTTTAATGATATTTGTTAAGCTACCACTTATCATCAATATAATTAGACCAGAATAAGTTATAATGTGTATATAATATGAAATTCTGCTTTTTGTTTTTAACTAGGCATATTATACTAAATGGGTTATTTGAGTGGCAATGTATGTTATGCTTGTAAAAATTAGATATTTTAAAATTATATCAATCGTTTACTATATTAATTGATCATTATATCAAACAAAATTATAGGGTCAGTTGTTATATCATGTAAATATTAGAGTTTGTCATTATGTCATATTTTACCCCGTTATGATTTTTACCCCGGCCCGTAGCTGAGTTCCACATTACTCCGTTGCTTAGTTCCATTGCCATGTTCCGCATCAATAGACAGACACAATCCTCGACCCCACTCCGCATTACTCCGTAGCTACGTTTCAAATTACTCCGTTGCTCAGTTCCGTTGCCTTAGTCCGCGTCAATAGACAGGCAGCATTAGGATGTTCATTACAGTGGAGTGAGGCAGTGGAGCAGAGAAATGGAAAAATTTTAACCAGTGGAGATGCATAAAATTTCTGCAACACGTGAGTCACTGACATTTTGAGTGACATGATTGGTTTTGTTAATATTCCATTGGTTAAAATTCTCCGTTTCTCCACTCCGCTGACTCACTCCGCTGAAATGGATAGGCACTCTCAATCCCCGATAGATCCTCAATCAAATGGACTTGTTTTGATCGAACACAAACCTGACGTTTCCATCGCGTGATAACCAGCTATCATCGTTCTAATATCAGCTGTAAAAATAGACGCCATTGCCCATTTTGTTTCAATGACTTTACACGGAAATGTTGTTGGCATTTTTTCATGTTCTCTACTTCACTCGTTTACAAATTTATATTTTTGAAGCGTGTTTCAGTTAAATCTTTTGATTTTATCGGAATTGTTGGTTTATTTATTTCTGATATTCCTATTCTTGGTAGGGCAATTATAACGGTGCTTGTATTTAAATACTAGTTAACCCGCGTAACTTCACCCGCTCCGCTGTTATTATTTTTATTGGTATTAGCTTGATGATATATCGGATCAGTAGTTCCTGAGATTAGCGCGTTCAAGCAATCAAACAAACACACTCTTCAGCTTTATATGTTAGTATAGATTAGTATATCTATACAAATATATAACGCTGAAAAGTTAGTTTGTTTATTTCTTTCCTTGAACGCGCTATTCTCAGGAACTACTGGTCCGACTTCGAAAATTATTTCAATTTTAGATAGCCCATTCGTCGAGAAAGGCTTAAGGCTATATATCATCACGCTAAGACCAACAGGAGCGGAGCAGACGAAGTTGCGCGGGTCAACAAGTAGAAATATAAATTTGTTTGTTTCATAGATTTTTGTTGGCGCAATTTAAAGAGGTTTTTATCGAAAAAACTTTATATGCCACACATTTGGCCGAATCACAATGATATCGGCCAGTCTCGGTGAAAAATCCACCAATCTACGCGCGAGATATTAAAATGCCTGTGTACACAAGTGCATGTGATAATACAGGTCAATCATAAAGTCCAACCAACTGCGAGGCGCAGGATCACCGAATAACTTGCGTTACTGGGCACAGTTCTTTTTTTTTTTATTTGTAATGGTTTTGCTCTTGACTCTAGTCTATGTCAGAGATGACAGAGAAAACCCGGCTAAATATGAGCCGAACCCTCACACGAAGGGTTCTATACCATATACTGAAAAAGCACGTTTCTTTTATGCCTCTCTTTAACTAGGTATTGATTTGATTACATTTTTCTTATTTATTGTTATAATAGTAATAGAAATACGCTCTACTGTGAAAATTTCAACTGTCTACCTATTACGGTTCTTGAGATGGACGAACGGACTGACGGACGGACGGACAGCGAAGGCATTAGTAATAGGGTTCCGTCGGTTACCCTTTGGGTACGGAACCCTAAAAACCAAACTATATTTTACAATTTCTGGCAGGCGTTATTATTTATCATGGAATATTCTGCTGTTGTAGTGTAATAGAGTTCCGTTGTATACGCTTTGGGTACCCTATAAAGAGAACATAACAATAACATTGAGAGTTCGGCTTCTTTACTAGCACAGAGTAGATTCAGTGCCATTTCAAAACACTACAGAAAATTTCTGGTAGATAAATAAAAAGTTAATAGAGAACATTTTTGAAAAGTCTTATTTAAAAAATATAATTGAAAATCACTGTTTCTATGGAAAATTTAAAATCGGTAGGATTTTTCCGTAACACTATTTTTTTAAGTATTTTCTACCAACTTTTTAGACCCATGTGTCTTGCTTATGCGTAGGTACTTTCATAAAAATCGGTTCATTCATATCGAAAAATAAGGACTTCAATTTTTATATAAAATACTTTAGGGCGTAAATGCTTTTAAAGAACACCAGGCTTTTTTAAATAGGGAGGATGCAAACACAGAATTTTATGAGAATGTTTTAACTAAAATGATAAAAAAGTATAAAATATAGATCATTGCAACGTTATTATTAATATCGATTTTTAACAAAAATAATGAATTAAAGTAACCTGAATCGAAACGTATTTAAAAACAACAATCAGCGTTTAGTCATACTGTTGTTATGACAACGAAAAGGTAACCTTATGTCTTTAAGTTAGGACAGTACATGACAAGTGTCAGACAGGAGTGACTCACCTTCCTTTTTTGGGAGGAATTTCCAACTGTCAGTTTAAAATTGCAATTTTGAAAAGAAAAAAGCGCTTTATTTTTTTAAAAGACAATGACCAGAATCGCCCTGTGCAACGAAAGTATCGGACAAACACTATAATCAATTTTCTAATTTATTATATTAGTTGCAAATACTTTTGTAACATGGAGTAGCTGTATGCCAAAATGGACATTAGAAAGTACTTTACGCGACTAATAAACATTAACTGCCGCCATCTTCGCTAAACGTCATGTCGTGTCGAAAAAGATTAGGAATGCCCACAATAATTGGTTGTAATAGATAGAATGTTTTTTTTAATGGACTATTATGAATGAATTTATTTATTATAAAATGCAAATAAAAGCTACATTATTTCATATATCATATTCCCTAAAAGTATAACAGTGTGAATGAGGTCATACTCGATTTAAATAGTTTAAATACTGCTGAAGTATTCAGAAGCGAGTCACAAACATTGAATTGCCAGGAATCAGTAAATAAACATGTTTTGTACATTCCATATTATTTTGTTTTGCTGAAGTGAACAAAACCTTCATAATTATCTCATCATGATCATTATTCAGGGTTTTCTAATGATCGTTTAGAAAAGTGTATGGTGTAGATACTTCTGTAAGTTACACCATACACCTTATCAAGTAAAAGTTTTAACTAAAGGATTATTTAAACGTATTGTATTTCTCACCTCTATTTTTGACGTTACTAAATGGTCACTTGTCCAGTGACAAGTGACCATTTAGACAAGTGACAAGTGAGTTGTGAGAGACTAACAGTTGACAGTTCAACTGTCAGTCTCTCACCTGTGCTCTCACTATTATTTACATTAGCGTCGCTTGCTCTTTGTAATTATATCGGTGTGTTTTGGTGACTCAGGACTATATATTAAATATTACGACTTGGCTATTAGGTATAACGAACTCCGATTGCTTTCTAAAACTATACCTAATATTCGTTGTTATGGTTCGATTATAACTTTAAAATCTTATATATTTTTGGAAATATATCTATTCTGCAGCTAGCCCGCTATAAAAGTAAGATCTTAAAGGAATTTACTAATGATCGACAATACAACACATAATTTTTGAACAAAATTATCAATGCCCCTGGTTCCAGGGCGAACAATGTATGGGCACAGAGCAATATCCTCTATGTATAGTCTATTTTACACAGAATTCTTTAAAATGGAAGCAAGACGAGAATATTGCATGTTTCAATGCATGCTGGTTATGACATGAAAGTTACAGAGTAAAGGATAAAGAAAAGATCACATACAATTAAATGTAGGAAAAGGGAAGCAAAGAAAAAGTCGCATTTTTAAGTCAAGGAAATTGAGGATTTGTGGAATAGTCATAGGAGAAAAATGTTTATATGGTGCAAGTGTAAGAGTAAGCGAGGCTTGAAAGTTCATTGACATGATTTTGTATTTCGTTAAAATAATATGAACCGACTAAGTAAAACACGATATTTTTTATGTGATTTTATAATCGCTTCTTTACTGAGCGGCATCAGTGCTGCCACAAGAAAAACCAACGGAGCAAATCAACATTACAACAAAAAGAACTACGTCGAAATCCTGCATCGCGCAATCAGAGTTTACCATGCAATTTGAACATATACATCAGCCCGAATATCAACTATCGGGCCACAGTTGCCGACACCGGACACAACAACCGTCCGGTCGGAGGATCCTCTCTTATCGACGGATGTCGGCTGGACTATACTCTTTGTTCCGCATACCTGACATAGACTCAAGAGCAAACCCATCATTAGTAGAAAAAAAACTCTAAACTTTAACTCTAATTTTTTTTTTAACAGGTTAAGGTTTTCCGTCGGAAATAATGTCCAAGAGCTATTCTATTCTAAATCGTAATCGCAAAAACGGAAGCCTTCTTTATACTATAATTTTCGTTCCAGATAGTGGACATGGTTATTTGCGATCTAAATTTCCAACATTAATTTTCTACTAGTGCATTTTGATATAAAAATAGTGGTTTTAGGGTGCCGTAGCCAAATGGTAACCAACGGAACCCTATTAATGAGCCTCCGCTGTCCGTCCGTCCATCCGTCCGTCTTTCAGTCCATCTGTCTTTCAGCGGGCTGTATCTCAAGAACCGTAATAGGTAGATAGTTGAAATTTTAACAGATTGTGTATTTTTATTTCCGCTATAAAAATAAATAATTAACATTAAGGTTTATGTTACGCACTTGACTGTTTTATTTTAATTCAGGTAAATTAAAAGTACAGGAAAACATGATTCTTTTCAGATACAAAAGCTTTCTAGAAGTTTGAGGGTTGTTTAAACCATTTTCATAGTTGAACAGAAAGATTTTCCTCAGACTGTCTTCCACTTTTCCGCTTTTCCTTTCAACTTGTGGCTTAACATAGGCCAGTCACGTCGGTGATTGCATCACGAACAACAGATGCACGCCAGCAGCTGTTTAAACCTTAAGAACTTCTTCTAAGGAAAAATCTTCGTTGCAGTAGAAAAAGTACTTGATATTTTAATAAAATGAAAAGAAAAGAAGTTAGTCTTTTAAAGTTACGCGTCTTTTTGCATCTAAAATATATTTTTTAAATAAGTATAAATAAATTGTTTTTAGTATATTGTTCTTACAAGGTGTTATCAATATAATTATGTAAAATTCTTCCCTTACTTACTGATTGAATGACTGACAGACAATGCACAACCGAAACTGCTGGTTGTAGTAAGCTAATATTTGGCATGTATGTTCCTTGGGGAGTGTAGGGGAGCACTAAGAGAGGATTTCCCGAAATTCTTACGAAAACGCTTATGAAGTCGCGGTTAAAAGCTAGTAGCTACATAAAACGGCTATTTCATTAAATTATAATTACCTAAGTATGTTATTAAGCATGATGTCATGCATGATGTCACGCATGGGTCGATCTTTAAGGTTAAGCAACGCTTGCCAAGGTTGGTCTGTGGATAGGTGGCCATCTTAACATCCAAGTTTCCTCCGTACCTCGGAAAGCACGTTAAGCCGTTGGTCCTGGCAGTCATTTGTAGATCTTTGAAAGTCGTTTTGGTAAGTCAGAAGCCAGTTAATCTGACTCCAGTCTTGATCTGAAGTACCGGGTTACCCAGTTAATGGGTTGTGGATGTCTGGTAGGCAGCCGCTCCGCGTAAAAGACTGGTATTCTGCTAAATCCGGTTTGACTGGAAGCCGACCCCAATATAGTTGTGAAAAGGCTAGGCAGATGATATGTTATTAAGTGTGACGATTATGGCAAACCCCCCCTTTTGGAGGAGGCCTTTGTCCAGCAGTGGACGTCTTTCGGCTATAATGATGATAATATTAGGTCTTTACCTATGAAATTTCCGTTCTGCACTACTGGCCATTTCAAATCAAAATAAATTTTGTTTGGCTAAGAATTCTAATTTCAAATGGGTATAATTTAGACGGTCACCAAAAATAATATTTTTAAGACTCTAAGCCTAGGCACCAAAATGGATCAACGGTCACCAAATTCTATCCAACTCAACTGTGATTGCCATAAAATGTAGGCTTGGGGTTACAAACTGGATAAAATAGGTTAGGTTAGGTTAGAATTGTGACCAACCGCGAATATTATTTGGTGACCATTTATCTGTTTTGGTAACCGTTTAGAACTTTTTTGGTAGTAAAATAGGTACTTTTTTGGGCGGTGTTTAAACACAAGCCATTTCAAATTAATTTTATTTTAAAAACATGTTTTTTTTTCCAAAAGTAGTCATTTGTTTATTGATTAGTGTTACATTTTCATCGCATTTCAATCTTTTTCGTCATCATGGATACGTTAAAAATTCGAGTAATTATGGAATATGAATACCGTCGTGGCAGCAACGCGGCACAAGCAGTACGCAACATCAACGACGTTTACGGAGCTAACACTACAAACCAACGCACCACCTGTTATTGGTTTGCTCGCTTCCGTTCTGGAAATTTCGACCTGAAAAATGAACCTCGCGGTCGTCCGAAGACTTTGGTCGACAATGACGAATTAAAGGCGATTGTGGAAGCTGATGATACACAATCTACGGCTGAATTAGCAGCAGCTTTCGACATTAGCGTCAAAACAGTATTGGTCCATTTGCGTCAAATTGGCAAGGTAAAAAAGCTTGACAAATGGGTGCCCCACGAACTCAATGATCGCCAGCGCGAAGTACGCGTCGAGACGTGCCTTGCACTGCTCAACAGACACACAAATGAAGGAATTTTGAACCGCATTGTTAAAAAATGGATTCTGTTTGATAACCGCAAGCGCTCAGCAAGTTGGTTGGATTTTGGTTCAGCACCTAAACAATGCCCTAAACGAAAACTTACCCCTAGAAAAGTGATGGTCACTGTTTGGTGGTCTAGCGCCGGTGTGATTCATCACAGCTTCTTACCAAACGGGGTGAGCATTACTGCAGATGTGTACTGTGAAGAACTGAACACAATGATGGAGAAGCTGGCACATCTCCAACCAGCATTGGTCAATCGCTCGTCTCTGCTGCTCCTGCACGACAACGCGCGACCTCATACTGCACAGCAGACGGTCTCCAAGAACTGGGGTTGGAAGCTCTCCGTCATCCGCCCTACTCACCAGACCTTGCGCCTACAGACTACTACTTTTTCCAGAATTTGGATAACTTCTTGGCGGGAAAAAAATTCAATACCCGAGAGGCAGTACAAAATGCCTTTGAAGAATTTGTTGCCTCCCGTCCAGCTGATTTATTTAAGAAAGGCATCAATAAACTGCCACTGCGTTGGCAAAGATGCATTGATTGCATGGGTGATTACTTCGATTAATACAAATAAAAAATACATGAAAAAAAATCGTTTAAATTTTTTCATACAAAACGGCAAATTCATAGACCTATTATTAGTAAAAAACTGACCAAGTGCGAGTCGGACTCGCGTGTAAAGGGTTCCAAACGATTTGGTTTTTAATATGTTATTTTTACACTTTTTTTTTTTTGTAAACCAAAATCATACACACTATAGAGTTCTTATTATAAATTTTCCTGTAATCTATAGGTAAAGATCCATTATCTCCATTTTTTTTTAATATTAGGCTCAGTCGTTTCGGAGATAAGGGGGGGAATGGTTATTGTCGTCTAATTTCTTGAATAACTTCAAAACCATTTATTTTACAATTATGAAAGGAATATAATTAAAACGCTCACAGTTAAGTAACCCCTTTTATTTGATATGTCACAAAATATATTCTTCAAAAAACTTTTTTTTTTTAAGTGACCCCTATTCTAAAATATAATAATTTACGTAACGTGTCCGTGTTTGGGTCACAGAATTCCATATGTGCACCAAATTTCAACAGAATCGGTCCAGTGGATCCCGAAAACTGGCTGTGACAGACGGACAGACAGATAGTGATCCTATAATGGGTTCCGTTTTTTGTTTGGAACCCTAAAAAAATATTATATGTGTGAAGAGCAGGTCTAGACGATGTTGATGGTGATGTTATGTCCCTAGAGAAGGCCCAGAAATGGACTCAAAAAAAAAAAAAAAAAAATCTCTTAACAGATACTCATAATTTGCTGTCTGCTTATCTGACCTATATGCCTGGATACCACTTTTTGACAAGACTGGTTGTCAGGTTTTCGCACTTCGGTCAACCCAAAATGGCTGTCTAAGGTCTGCGAATGACAGCCGGGGCTAATAGCGTTGCAACATGCTTTCCAAGGCACGGAGACCCCTCCGTGCCTCGGAACTCTCTACATAATTATAATGGAAGGTCATCCTTGGTCAGCCAGCGTTACTTGACCTTGAAGATGGACCTGTGCGGCTTTAATTTCGCTATGAGTTCAGAAACTGGCGAACGCGAGTCGAAACTGGTAACTATCTATTGTTTTACAATTAAATTTAACAATTAAATCCCTTAATATAATCTACATAAATCTATTACCTTTTAACATGATAATCTACAATATTAATTTAACATATTCGTGTAAATTTTCATCTAAACACATGCATGGTACATAATAGTATTGGATACATTTACATACCTAAACACCTGATTAGAGAAAATTTGCATATGAATACGTGTTCAACATAACTAACTTAATATTAGGTAGTTAACATTACATAACGTCTGTTGTCCCAAAAGTAGTATGCAGAAATTTAGTGTATATTCACATTTCGCCGAAAAAATGGCCGTCTAACAGGCACAAATCCAGATTTCAGGTGGCTGCTGGGAAATTCTTGATGAGAAAACCCAAAAACCTTGTACTATTCTAAAGAGGCTTAAAAAAATGTGTGGGAGCTGAAATAAACACCAGTCGCACGATGAAACATATATATATATGTTATGTAATGACTTTTTTATAATGCCCGTCCCTGACATAGGAAGTAGCTTTTTAAACTTAGTTTTACTGAAAATTTTTGTCTCCAATTTTGTTTTATAGTTGTGTTTATTTGTGTATTTTAAATTATGTAAAGTAATGTGCGACTATTTGGGCGGAATAAACATTTTTCTCTTCTTCTTCTTTCATATATACGCGTAGAGGGCACTTATAAAAAAGTAAACAACATATTGCCGTGCCACGTTGCCGAGATATTTTGAGGTAGCCACCTTGTAATAACAATGATAATCATTAAAAATATAATAATTATGTGCTTATATGTAGTAGATTGCATTCTAATAATAACACAGCCTGATTTATACGTGTTTCACCGTGCGTCGTTTTTGAAAAATAATCAAAATGACAGTTTCAGATATAACGCAAACTACCCATTTGTATGCGTAATTTTTAATCTAAACAGAGGTGAGACAAATTAAGACCCAGTTTACTGGCGAATACCAGTGTCGAAATGTAAAAATTTGAGAGATTGTTCACGTCACATTTCGACAGCGTTTGTCAATAATAGGATTTTGACAAACGCTGTCGCTTTTGAAATGTCATTTTAACGTGTAGAAAATCGCGTTCACCACGCCACCGCTGACAGAATGTCACTTGTCCAAAGCCTCAGATGCAGTGCTGAATACTAGTATTTTACATAGAGCGACTGCCTATCATAACAACCCAGTAATTTGGTCTCACTGAAGCGGCATCAGCGGCGAGCAAAACTACATCTCAACAAAAAAAAAACCACAACGCCATCTATCCAACTAGCATTGAACTACTACGTCAAAATCCTGCATCGCGCAATCAGAGTTTACCGTGCGATTTGAACATATTTACATCAACCTGAATATCAACTATCGGACAGTTACCCGCCAGGCATAAAAACCGCCTGGTCAGAGGATCCTTCTTTTCCAATGGAGGTTTGCGGGACTTAACTCACTGAACCGCATACCTCTATACCACGATCCCTTGACAACCCTGACTTTCAGCCTTGCAGACTCCTTATAACGACTGTCTAAGATCCCCGAATGACAGTCTATAATCACCAACTATTAACCTAATTAAAATAACAATGGTACAGAATTAATACAGTCGTAATCAGACAAAGTGATCAAGTCAGCCAAATTAATGACTCTCCATGGAGATAGGCATGTTAATGACGATCATAAATTAGCGACAACTGACGTTCATAATTAATATCCGGCTTATAACTATGGCCACGTACACCACAGTGTCGAATGACATACAGTTTTCCGGAATACTGTTAAAAGCAATGTATTCGTATTCGCATTTGGGAAATTAAGGTGCAATAAAAGACAAAAGTATATTGTATTCAAAGTTTAAGTATCCTATTCAGGATAGGACGTAAGAGTGGGTATATATTTTTACTCTTTTATAAAAAAACTACTGAACTGGTTTTGATGAAACTGAACAGAAGCTTATCAAAAAAATAATACACAAGTTATTTTCCTCTGTAAATGGAAAAGAACTTTTATCTAATGAATGAAGAATAATGGACATTTTTTTAACAGTAAAAGTTTTGGCGATAGATTTCGATTTGAAAAATTGAATCAGGTTTCATTTATTAAAACTTCTCTCCATTAATTTAGTGATAAATAAGACCAAACATTGTTTACGCAGCTCTACGAATTGAAACAGGCACATTTTAGATTTTCAAATAATTTTGAATAAAAAAAGAATCCGGTAAAGGTATTTTACAGTATCAATAGCACACGAATCACCCAGCAAAACATTACCCACTCCAGTAAAAACAACAAACAACACGTTTAATTTAGTTAATTTCCGGATCAATTAAAATGTGATGATACCAATGGATTAATTTAATTAATGTTCGACGAACGAGTTAACATGATAAAATTATAGTGATTACGTTGATTGAAATGGCTCGCCTGTAGGTAGTTGCCTGTATCGGTGTGCTGATAAAATTAAGCATGTTTTTTCATTTTAAATTCAAATTCTTAAAGCATTTTTTTGAACGTTACAAATTTAATTTTAATAAAATTAAGAAAGTGGCTGTAGAAATATTACAGCATTAAATCAATTTTTGCGTTAAATACAATAATAGTTATTGTTGACCATCATTTTTGCTAAAAAACGTCTATTTGCTGGACATAGGCCTCTCCTGAGTGTTGCCATATCGACCGGACATTTTTTTTAAAGATAGTAAATCATCAAATGACTCCTCCCGCTCTGGGCGTAGCAGAAAAGTGAGTCAGACTCTGACTAACTTAAACCCACTTGTGTTCCTCTTAATGCCCTTTGCGTTCCAGGGCCACGGTGACTCTACTGTTCTCGTTTGTAGATATTAGTAATAAACTAGGTACAAAACTATAGCCTTTGCTGTGCCCAACATCTTGTTGACCTTGTAGATCGCAAATAAACGAATATGAACATGAAAGTGTTTTATTTCAACAGCATTTTTAAAAAACCCTATCATTTTTACTCCCATATTATAATTATTCGTACATCACACCCGTATTTCCCGATGTGTTAGGCTGTTACCTATAGTACACAGGTACACTCACATGTTATCAGTCGTTTTAAGCCCCAATTATTAGGGGTGACTTGGTTGCAATTATCTGGCCAGAAATCCCAAACTTCGTTCTTCGACTGAGAAATCTAGATGATAAAAATAATTCTCTCTTCACTCCACCCGGGATTTGACCAAGCTACTGCTTGGTACACTTGAGAACACTTAAACCAACTAGGCAGTTAATTATTAATCTACCAGATTCATCTGCCTAGCCTTTTCTCAACTATATTGGGGTCGGCTTGCAGTCAAACCGGATTCAGCTGAATACCAGTGTTTTACACGGAGCGTCTGCCTACCAAACACTCACAACCCATTAGGGTAGCACGGTACTTCTTGGCAAAACTGGACTTACAATCCGTAACGACTGCCAAAGAGCTATAAATGACAGCCGGGACCAACGGCTTAACGTGCCTTCCGAGACACGGAGGAAACTCGGTATGTTAAGATGGTCACCCATCCACAGACCAACCTTGGCAAGCGTTGCTTAACCTTGAAGATCGACCCGTGCAGCTGTTTTCATTTAGTCATGAGCTCCTCAAATTAATCTACCAGATTGGATCCTTTATACTATTTCAAAAGGCAGATTCTATCAAAATAAAGTTGGCAAGAAGTGTCTAAAGCTTCTAAGTGTCAAAGCTAAAGTTAAACCCGAAACTATTTATTATTTATTTAATAACCCCTTTTAAATGGTCACGATTGTTTTATCAGCTTACTCCTGAAACTTTGTGAAATAAAAGTTATATGCTCAAGTTATAACTTAGAATTCTCGAATGCTAAGTGAAACTGCAAACTAGATTTTGAACTAACTTAATAGTCTGTACCTATTACTGTATTGTGTGAATGTGGAAGGCTATCAATTTGGTGCTTGATACACATACACAGTTAAGGTGAATGCTCCAGGGTAGCCCGCGAAATTCAAATATTTTTATGTTTTTTGCAATTTGCCGGTCAGTGTGAAGCTGCATGTGGACCAAATGCGATCTGCGACCGTAACGCGTATTTATCTAAAGAATTATAACCATTTTAATCATCAATATATGAATATTTCAATAGAAATAATCATTCTTTCGAACTACATGAACTTAGAGGGCTATATTGATGGTTAAAATGGTAATCATCAATATAGCCCTCTAAGTTCATGTAGTTCGAAAGAATGATTATTTCTGAAATATTCATATATTGATGATTAAAATGGTTATAATTCTTTAGATAAATACGCGTTACGGTCGCAGATCGCATTTGGTCCACATGCAGCTTCACACTGACCGGCAAATTGCAAAAAACATAAAAATATTTGAATTTCGCGGGCCACCCTGGAGCATCCACCTTAATCTAGAAGGCTTATGCTAAAGAAGTAGAGTAAAATTGGGGGACCTGGATCAAGGAGATCCAGGTCACCCCAATTTTATCATTCATTTCATCAACATTCTTCGATCCAGAAACACCCAATTTAATTTACATCATCATCATCATCATCATTTCAAAAATATACGAAATCTTGTTTGTTGCATTGATGGTCTACTATTAGAATTTAGAATAATTATGCTGTTTATTGCATCGGAAATATCTATTCAAATAGATTCAGATATGCAAGACTCTAAATAGATAATAATCCAAGGGAAACATTGGGATGGGATAAGAAAAAAACCATTATACATATATTTTTGTTTCTTTGATAAATTTATTTGATTACTTTCTCTCGCTTTAGTGATGGGGACACAATTTATATGAAACAAATTTCATTTCCTGGCTGTATCTGGTAGCAATCAATATCTTCTAATGCAGGTAAAACTAATTCATGTGCTGTATCACTTTCCTGATGGAATAAATCTGCTGTTGTTGTCAATATATTACTCTCACTATTCTTTGACGAAGTCACAATCGATTTTCGGTGATCAGCTTGTTTGTTGTCAACTTTAATGAATTTGCGAAGATTCTCACCAGATTCGCTTTTGAGTATAAGGTGGTGAGTATTTTTCAAGTTAGATTTCACTGAATCTTCCAACTTCTGGTAAAATAAATCTTCTGTTTGGGTTATATCATTATCCTGATGTTTTAATTCACATGTCTTCGATATTTTTATTTTTCTAGGGTGCATATCTTGAATATAAATTATGTCACCCCTAGCATTCTTGCAAATAATTTTACGAATTCCATCTAAATCAGATTTCATTGAGGGAAACATTAATATAAATAAATTTAGTTATTTATTTAGGAGATAAATTTAAAATTGAGTCTTTCCACTGCAATGTTCAGAGTTGAACTGCTGTGATGCACGACGCTTTTATAATATATACACAAATTTGCTTCATTTTGAGTGCAATATGGCATCATGTAGGTACACAAACATTCTAATAGGGTACATATTAATCGACTCATTTTGGAGCACGATACAATGGCGCAAACTGTTTCAGACAATTATTAATATAATATTTTCCTTTCACAGCGTTCAAATAAAAACATTGAGGAAAATGTATAGCATGTTGCATCCAAGGATCATCATAAATCTCCCAATCTTCTATAACACCTCCACATGAGAAACATGCTGCTTTATCATTTGCACCATTTCCACAATAAAAAAATCCAGCGTCAGCCATTTCCATCACCGATCTTCTCCCTGAATCAGCCATTGCCCAATAATAACCAAATGAAAATTCACGCATTTTATATGTATTATACATGTCATATCGAGGATTGTATTTATTTTGACACATGGTCTGCTTACTCGCTTTCTAGTTCTTGATACAGATAATAAGTGTAATACTATAATGACATCGCACAGCAGTTGTTAACAACTTATACGTTTCGGGATTGGTGGGGATAGGAAACTGATACTTAAAATTGGGTAACATTTTGAAAAATTAAACAAGAAAATATTTATTACAAAAATTTATTATCTATCCACCATTTATTTAAACATATTACATTTTTTAAAGCACATACTTCATCATGATAAATACAACTATACACATCATGAGAATGTTCATATTTATTGTACAAGCTTAATAAATTAGGACAACCTTCATCTTCTAAATTATTTATGTTATTATTTTTCGAAATATTTTTTAACCACAACACTTTTTCGAAACCTTTAGTGTAAACACATTTATCTCTTAAAATATCTACAATCAAATTCTGGTGATTTGAGTAAGACACAAATCCTTCACTCCAGTATATCTTTCTATTACGTTCAATCCAACTGACTTGTCTTTTTTCTGGCTTCGTTAAATGGTGAAATGTAAATGGTGGCTTAATTAAAAATACTGCAACTTTTTTATCACATAATATGGCAATTTCTTTAATAATAAATTCATTTGTTTCTGTTTTAAACCCTTGAACATCTACAATAACAGTCATGATAACCTGCGCACTATGTTACTCAAAGGTTTATATTCCACAAGTCGGTCGTTTATAATCAAACAATATGCAGTCGTCTTATCTGGGATTGCTGTAGAACATTCAATTTCCAACCTCACATCCACAGGACCTGTTTTCAGGCTATCGTTTTGTCTTGAGCAGTCTAAGATAAAGAGAGGGGCTTTTTCTTTGAACTGCTTCAGGTCAAGTAACGGGTCTACAGGACAGTTGTAATACGACTGACGAAATTTCACAAACATTTCGTATAATATACTATATTTGTTCTCAGAAAACTTTAACCCTAAAGGTTCATATGGATAATATTGTGAATTCAAAAAGAGCGTTACGTTTGTTACTTCACAATGATCAAATACTGAACTGTCTTTAGTTTTATTATTTTTTCGATTAGTTTGTAAACAAAAAATTACATATCTGGGTTTTTCCAATTGTGAAGCAGTTTTAACTGACCAAGAATGCTTTGTAGTTTTAGGTAGTAACGGATACTCATATAAATCCCAATTTCTAAACGCCATCTGAATAGGTTTATCTCTTTCTAAATGTTTTAAAAGTGTCAGTCGTTCTCGATCTGATACTTTTACGTGCGGCACCCTCCACTGAACTCTTTGTATGTCTATTTGAAAATGAGCAATATCATCATTCAAAATAACACTATTTAAATTAGTGTTACTTCTGTTCAATATAAGTTCGTGTTTGCAATTTATCACTATTTTATTGTAATCCTCAGCAAACCCTAAAACCTTATTTAATGGTATCACAGCACTGAAATATCCATCACTTTGAAATCCGTCTAAACTCCAACCCCATAAGGCAGCAACTTTATTTTCTGCTTCATTTAATGAGATGTATGATTTTATTGCTGTCGTTATTCCAGAATTTTTGATGCGGTCTATTTCAATACCATTCATTTCATATCTGATGTCTTGAAACAAAGACATAACAGGGTTATTACTGAACGTAACAGTTTTCTTGATTGGATTCCCATCTTTACCGAAGAGCTTCGCCTGTCCTTCGACGTAAATTGAACTGGCTGATGGTAGCACGTATATGTCTTGCTGGTGGATGGGAATTCTGATTTCATCGTTTTCTCTAAAGCTGTTATTGTAGGGATTGTATGAATGGACTTCATAACTTTCGATCGAAGTGTCGAAGTGCGGTGATTCAGTAATCTGTAGTATATTCATACTTTAAACCCCAGGGCTTTAAGGAAATCTTTATTTTCTCTAGACAATTTCTTAACTTTTTTCTTACGTCTTTGCACCTTAGCAATCGCAGAAGAACTAAGACGTTTTTTATTCGCTTGGATGTTTTTATAATATACTATCATTTTGTTTTTCTTAAATGAAGACGTAACTGAACTTGTTCCTCTCCAAAGTTAATACAGTGACCAAACTGATCCACAATCTTAACAGATATTGATGAAATTATATTTTTGTTTACTGGAAAGTAAATAACATTTTGTGGTATTTCCATGCACTGATGACCTGGAGTAGTATCAGACACAAATTCATGAATAAAATGAGTTGGTAATCCGTTGCAGTACGAACCATGAACCAGATCACATTCGATTCTGATTACAGACAGACCTTTGTTAGTAATAGGAATATTCGGTCTTGATTTTAATACTGAAAAGTATACCAAACCACACTCATATTGATCTGACAAATGTAGTGGTGGTTGAAAGTATGAAACCAATTCCGATTTACTTCCAGAGATGGTAACTGTAGTAGACATGCTTTAATACTGACCTCTTTTGGAAGAATCTGTTTATTTTATTCCTTCACTACACCAAAAATTCTTCAAAAAGTTTAAACAAAGATGTCCACAATTATAAGGGTGATCACGCTGAATATTATCATAATTATAGTGAATTTTGTATCCTAGGTATTTTATGAATTCCTTTGGAGGCTTAAGATTTCCGTAACTATCGAAATACTCGATATAATCATTGTATTTTGCATAGGCTACCCAATGAGAACCAGGATTTTTAGAGCTATCTAAATTTATAACCCCACATTCTTTTTTAAAAGGGTGTTTAGGGAGTTTATCTCTCATAAAGACACCTCTGAAATAGGGAATATTATTTCCATATTTCAGAATGTCTAAATTACTCAAGGCTCGTTTGGGTAGCCGATATCTTAGTTTTTTTCTTTCGATACAAAAATTCCGAACCCAGCTTTATGTGGTTTAAGGTGTAGTCCTTTTCCGATACATAAAGCTTCCATCTTTTCATTGTGTCTCTTCGATTCAATCAATAACTTTTTAGCCATCTTGAATTCATTTATGGTTTTAGCAATACCAGCTGCACCGCCTGCTAATGCTCCTGCAGCCGATAATCCCGCAAAAATCGGAATCAAAGGCAATACTCCACCAGTTTTTGGTATAGGAATAACACGAGGAAGTTTTATAGATGAATCATTAGCTAATTCTCTGACAGCAGCCATAGCTAATTCTATTGCCACTTTCTTGCATTTCGGTTTTAACTTTTTCATATGTCTCTTCGTTTTGTTAATAACATTTTTAAATTTATTTTTCAACCCTTTTCCAGCTTCAATTTTACGAGAACACTTATTGCTATCTTTCTTTAAACCAAAACCAGTTTTTATTTTTGTTGACATAGCGCTGCTTACTAAGCGCGCTGCCAGTTTTTCCCCTACACTAGCATCTGGGGCAAGTGCTCGCTGTTTAGCCATATTTAACAAAACTAAATCTGCCTTGTGGCGTTCCTTTAAGTTTGAAGACTTGTGGTAGGCAATGTCGTGTTGTTTGCAATATTCGTCTAATTTATTAACACCTTCATCCCCGCGTGTAAGCCTTTTTATTAACTTAGTGCCTGGACCGCAATAATTGTATCCTGGTAAATGTAATTCAATTGGTAAATTATTTATAAGCCAATTGAGAAGACTGCTCTCTCCAATACCCATCATTAGACTGATGCATCATGAGTTGAACACTTAATAAATATTCGATTTATCAATCCAACTGTTTTCAGATGAAGACAAACCTAACCATTTTACTAAAACCCTATTTCCTTTACTTCTAAGAACTTTCTCGACTAGATATAAATTAGGATGTTTTGTCTTTTGCAGCTCTTGCACATAAAATGCACCTAAAATGGGTTGGCCTCTGATAGCATCTTCAATTAAGTAGGTAATAGGAGTTGTATTTTGTATTTTTCGAATTTTAAATATTTCTGTCGACCAGTTGGGAGTATACCCCTTTTCAAATGTTCCTTTGTATTTACTGATACGTACAAAATCACCCACTTTAAACTTGCTTTTTATATTATCGGTTTTTACCAACCTGAAATATCTCCCTAATATGCATGTTTTATTAGTACTGTCCACGTTTGCCGGGATTTCATCAATTGTCCGATGATAGGTGTGATTGTATTTATAGATAACATTAATTAGGGTATTATCTATCCAGTTATAGTCACCTTTTAAACTGAATTCCTTATACAGTTTGGATTTTAATGTTCTGATAAAACGCTCAACTATTGATGCCTTTTTTGTTGAGAAGGTTGAATAATGGTTTATACAAAAAGATTTCATAAGTTTTTGAAATTTATTATTATAAAATTCTGTTCCATTATCCGTTTGCAGATTTTTGGGGATACGCCCTTTATTCAACAAAATCTTGAAAGAGTTGCATACAACATCTTTGGTCTTACTTTTCAAAGGAAAGGCCCAAGCATATTTCGAAAATGTATCAATAACGGTAAGAATAAATCTGTAATTTTTATTTTCTTTGGAAATCGATTGCATATCAATTAAGTCTGCTTGCCAAAGGTCATCTATATCTTTCATAATAACATGTCTTCGTGGAAAGTTTACCCTCGCATTTTTATGAATTTCGTTTACCACGTCGGCTTTACTCATATTCAAAACTCAGTATATAAACATTTGTAGTGAATCCAGCAATGATACTGAATGAAAACCATGTTATTGCTACTATTTATTCTTTTATTATGTCAGCTTCTTTTAATTCTTCAATTATCGATAGTATTTCATTATCATGGTTTGTATTGCCAGCATCTTTTGAAGCAATTAATAGTTTCAATCTCTCAACTAATTCGTTGGGGTCATCCCAATATACTAGGTCAGTATTTCTTTTATATTTCTTTAACATTGGCAAGTATCCCCCAAGTTTAGTATGAATATTATCGTTAGACGTTTCAGAAAACAAAGGTCTGATTATTTCACGATATTTTATTCCTTTATCTCCTTTTATTTGACCTTTTGGATTGAAGTCTCTCTTATGAACATTTGTATAATACAATATATCCTTGTAGATAAGTTTATCTTTGTTGGATATTAATTTTAAATCAGGTTTTTTTCGAAGTAAAAGTTCTTTCAGACCAGGAGTTAAATTGTAGGATTTATCACCGATTTTAATCAAAATTACATTTTCATTATTCAAACTGTCAATTTTGGAAAACGATACTACTGAATTTCCTATCAATAAAGTTTTGTTGTCACTTCTTATTCCAAACGGTATATTTACACCATCACAAATATTACAGATATCCTGATCCTCTAATGAGATTTCTAAATCATCTGGTAATACCATTTCAGAAGTCTCTTTAACCAATTGTGTAGAATTAGGTTTTGGTTCGTAACAGTCCAAAAAATTTGTAGAAGAGCTAGTATTTATTTCATCCAATTCGATGTCTTCAGATTTAGTAAGTGTTGTATTTTCCAAATGTTTAAGTTTTTCCATAGTTATATTCGAATCAACTAGAGTTTTAAGAGGGCCTGTGACAGGTTTTAGCATTTGATCGAGTGACAAGTTTATTGAGTATTCTTGGTCCTTCATTTGTTTTATTTTATTCTTTATGGAGTTTACAGACTTCATTAATTCTATTTTAATATTTTTCTCCATGGTATATTACACCAACTGCGTTCAGCTAAAGTACAAATTATACTGAGTTTGATTTTGCGAGTTAATTACTTATATGTGCATGTAAACAGTCAGTCAAATTTAAAAAACATATCAAAATTCTGTCTGTACCTTCCGTTATTTAATGACGATTCTTTATTAATAAGTAGAAAATTATAAGGTTTACTCCAAACAGTTTGGCAAATATTTCTGAACTCTTTCCATTTTAAATCAGAACTAACATGCTCTTCATAAATATGTTTTAAATTCACATCATCTTGTTTGAATATAATAAGGAAATTAACATTATCACGTAACAATTGCTTCGGGATTTTAGAATAGGTTTGAGATAAATAGAAACAATCTATTTGTTTATGCCTACCCATACAGAAATAATTGCGGATATTTACTTGATTTTCACATGCAACATCATCAAAAATAAATACAGAATTTGCTAAAGCTTCACTCGGAGAAATGACATCTTTATCATCGTTGAACTCATAAAAGTTAATCTGCGGCACTCTTTTTAATACTTCGGTCAAGAAACGGTATTTTGGTTGAAAAGAAGTTTTAGAGTAAAGATAAAGATTTTTAAATTTGAGCCCATTTTCATGAAGCAGTAAACTAATCATAACGTTCGTTTTACCACAACTTGATGGACCGCATATTATACAGCGAATGGTATTTGGCAATAAAGCACTATGTCTTATGTGGTGAACAGAGTCACTTAATCTTATATTATTAACGTTTAGAGATATGGGTTGTTTGATCAACTTCATAGTGCATATTGATCTAATTACCGCCTAACGTACACTTATATACTCGTTACTATATGAACCTTATCATGGAACAAGCATTAACTTAAATTTAATGATGGATGTTTAGAAAGTTGAATACGTTTGAATAAAAGCCCATGGTTTGAAACATATTACTTTATTATAAGTTCATCATAATAGTAGCGTAATATATTTATTAATAGTACAAACCTTATTCTAAAATAATTAACATACACCATTTCTACACAATAGGTACATTAATTTATTCTTATTTTATTATTTTTAAATTATGTATTTCATATGAATAAAATTTAGAACAGTGGTTCTCAAGATGTGGATTACATTATAATTGATAATAAATTGAATAAAAAGTTTGAAGGACATTGGTTTAGATCATCGCATCATAAAATCCCCAGGGCAAAGTGTGAATTTGATCTGAAAGTATCTGAACTTTGTCATCGTTTCTGTTTAATACTTGCTTACTAACTTGTTGTGAGTACAATATATGTTTGATAGATCTTATAATATTCATTTTTAAAGACTGACTTTTATCTAATAACAAAGAATCATTGTAATTACTTTGTTTTAAATGTTTAGTAACAGATTTAGACATACCTTTCGCTTTTGTTATCTGTGTGTTTAAACTGCTAATGCAATATAGTTTTGCTCGTAAACCTGTAAATTCAGTAATTACATCACCCCCCATTTCGTCCTTAAATAGGCCAGGGATTTTTGAGTTAATTCTTGGTATGTTAAATTGATTATCTATTGGAAAATTGCTAGTATCAAAATATGTTAAATTATCGTACATATCATGATAAAAGTCATCTGTATAAATTAAGTAAAGTAAGCTATCGGTATCTGTATAACATAATTCAACATTATCTCCATATTTCTTTTTTATAAAATCATAATGAAACTGATATAGATGTTGTTTGGCGTACTCCAGAACTGTAAATCCGATGTAAATTGGTCGGTCTAATATTATTTTATCACGATTCAATTGTATAGCTACAAAATCCTCTGCAAATATTGACACACTTGTAAAATTAGGTTTTGAAATCAATTTCTGTGCACAAAGTTTCTTATTCGTGAAGTTTTTCTTATCATCCCATTTGGTTACCAGTTTTATGCCAACTTGTTTCCTTTTATTTTCTATAGTTTTACCAAATATCGCATTATTTAGAAGTTTAAAAAAATCTTTTTCAAAAGAAGTTTTTGATGCCATACGCCGATTGGTATTAAGATCTATATATTTCTTTAAGAAATCATCTTGTTTAAAAGTTAGTATGCGATGAATCTTTTTTAAAATCAAACCATTTTTTATGCATTGTTTTAAATGTATGTAATGAATAACATAATTTACTTTATCATACAGATTAGCAATTAACTTAGCTGATTTCCCTCCTGGGGGTACAAATTTCTCTGCAGCAAATGGCAAGTCTTTATGCTGATCGTGAATACAATCCGGGTAATATAAATCTACTTCTAAAATAAAACCATACAAACTGTCATCTGATACACACAATACATTAAAGTTGGCGATTTCATGTCGAGTTAAAAATCTGAACTCTGAAACCGGTAACTTTTTAGTCATTGCATAACCGTATAGATTATTGCAATCTAGATATATTAAATAACTCAAGGGTTCTAAATCATTATAATGAGGTAAATACTTATTATTTGCCTTAGCATGACGGAGGAAACATTGTGCCAAGCCTCCTCGTATACCTTTTTCAATAAATGTATAAATTTCTAAGTCACTAATGAGCTCTAATTCAATGTTAGTGTACAGAAGCATAGCGTCCCAGCTCAAACTAGGTGAAGTTACATAATGAGCAGGATCCAGTTTGTAAAAAAATAAACTTGTATCTCTGAATTTTTCAAATATGTCGCATAACAACAAAACATCGCATTTCAAATACAGATCACTGTATTCACCAAGCGTTGTTATGTTAAAATTGTTCCAAATATCTTGGGCGTGAGCATATTCGTCATCTGATAGAAATTCCATAGTTAAACTATTATAAAAACTAGACTTTGGGGGTAGTTGATTTTCATCAAATTTTGACCAGTCGTCCATATAATCATATGGATAAATACCTTTCTTACGTAATAACTTAAGTTTGGTTTTATCCTTAAATTCTCTTGACAAATAAACAAAATCTTTATCTGACAAGCTTTTACTTAAAGAATCTAAGCTTGAGCTAAGAAAATGAAATGAATCAATAAACTTAATCTGTACTGAACGAGCACCTTTTTTTGTCTTAATTAGCTTAGTTATTGTAAGATATTTTTCTTTAGTTTTTGGGATTATTTTAATTGAGCCCTCATATTTAGCCAACTCTCTTATAAATATATGCGAGTCATAACCACTTAGATTATGAAATACTACCGGTATGAATGGACACACTTTATACATCAAATTACAATGTGAGTGCGCTGCCCCTCTATACTCGGAAGTAATATGATCATGATCTCGAACTTTATCTCCAGACAATGACTGATTACATATATGACACTTAGTTGCATTTCGATATTCTCGTTCTTGTTTATAAGTTAAAGGTTTCATTGATAAATGAGTAAACAAAACTTTATTTATCCGCTTTACATCTTTTACTAAACGTTTAATAAAGACTTCGACGCAATCTATGCCTCTGTACGTGACAAACTTGTTAAGTTTTTTGTCATGACAACAACATATATAATATGCAAAACTTGAAGGTTGATGCTTTTTTAGTGTCTTAGTATTTTTAGAACTATTTTCATTGCAATTTATTAGCAAACTCTCAAAATCAGCATAAATAATAAAATTAATTTTAAGTTTTCTTTCATAATGTTTGAATTTCAATATGGTATCTTTTTCCGGTAGTATAGTTAGTATTTTAGAACAAGTATGAGAAACATATTTCTTTTCATTTGTAAAAAATTGTAAACATGAATCGCATAAAAAAACTTTGCCATGGTGCTGAGTAACCTGGCGTCGAACTAATCGTATAAGATCTTTTATTAAACAGTAATGTCCTTTACCATTCCGTTCAAAGTATAATAAATGAACATGTTTTTCTTTTTTCTTATTCGTCATGTATAACGGGCCAGTAACAACGTATTTGTTATCTAGCCCATAAATGGTAACGCTTATTGTAGGATTTAACCGCTCAAAAAGTTGGATGTCATTCTGTGAAGGAGGAAATGACATTCCTTGAATATTGAGAACTTGGCTATAATGAGGATAGGATGTCGTTCTGCACACATTATTTGTACGAGGAAATAATGCAGCTACGACAGACCATAAGAAACAATACTCGTCATTATTACGTAAATTCAAACAACTTTTAGTATTTTTTATTAGTGAGGGCAACTCTACGTACGTGCCGCCTCTCATGGGACAATATTTACATATATTAATCTCAATATGACTTAGCGAAAGATATGTCCAACCTGACTGTACATGTTCAAATTCAGACATTTTGCGCATAAATACATGTATTTTATTCAAAAAGAACTCGTGTATATCAGTATTTTTATAGATAATATCATACTTAGTGTTAAAAGATTTCAGTTCTATCTGTTCGTCGTCAGATTTTAGCAGAAGAAACTTTGCAAAAAGCTCAAAATTTACTTTTATGCAATCATACTTCTTCAATATCATAGTTATTAATTTATCAATATCTGGATGTACAGAATTCAGCATCGCCTCAGGAGTGAGGTGCTCGTCATTCTGACCTGTACATATCTGAGTATGACTCGGGATCGCCTCACGAGTGAGGTGCTCGTCATCCTGAGGTATATATGTCTGACTATTACTCGGGATCGCCTCACGAGTGAGGTGCTCGTCATCCTGAGGTATATATGTCTGACTATTACTCGGGATCGCCTCACGAGTGAGGTGCTCGTCATCCTGAGGTATATATGTCTGACTATTACTCGGGATCGCCTCACGAGTGAGGTGCTCGTCATCCTGAGGTATACATGTCTGACTATTACTCGGGATCGCCTCACGAGTGAGGTGCTCGCCATCCTGAGCTAAGTTCAGACGAAAAGTTACAATTCTATTTTTAAATGCTGTTGCTACAATAAAAATATTTTTAAATTCAGTACTCAATAAGCTATTTGTCTTGTGTATATTAGTTCTCTTATGATATGCAAACTGGTTTCGTGGTATTTCAGTTCCACATTTGGTACAATTCACAATTTTACTAAATGGTCTTGTTAAAGGTGTTCTGCCATCTCTGGACTGTACAACTGTGAAATAAAACATTGGATTTAAATAACATAATATTTTATTTATTTATTAATTGATTATTTAGGTACAAGTATTTAGATATTATAAAGATTACTTATAATATAAAGTACATATGTATGTATGTATACTTAGGTATTATTTTGTAATTATTAAGTGTTTTTACATATGTTGTGTAAAAACTAGTAAGAGTAAGTACATAGTATGTGCTAATAATAAGAATTTATAAGGGTAGCTGGACAATTACTAAAATCTTGTTCAACTGAAGACGTAAATCCTTTTAGATGGCGCCACATCTCCGTGTCCGCATCAACTTTTGTTTTGATAGTAACTATTGAATGGCGCCATCTATTTACTGGTGGTACGTCTGTGATTTCATCACAATTATACACCTTTACCTCTACGTAATAAGGCCCCTGCTTTGTCTCACTTATTTTTCTGGCATAGCCTTTGCTAATCCTCTTAGTGAAATAAGAATAAAGAGGAGTCGGTTTTTTACCAGTCGATGTGGACGGCTTCGCAGACGAATCCTCTTCATCGCTCTCACTACCGAATAGATCCCGTGCAGTCAGCTTGTTGCTGGTTAACGGCACCGGTTGTATTTTAGGTTTCTTGGGTCCGTGCGTCTTAGACCCATCGACTCGATCGGTTTTGAACCGCTTGTTAGTAGTCGATTTTTTGAGTCGATTCGAAGAAGAAGAAGAAGAAGTCGATTTCTGCTGCACTGACTGCGTCTCGATCTCTGACTCTTCATCCGATGAACACAGTTGAGGCAATGTAGATGAATATGACTTGGACCTGAAACAATATAATTTGAAATATTATATTAACCTGATAGAAAAAATAAATGAGTGGAGGACTCCGTTAAACTCGGAATTGAAAATATAAAATTTGCATTAAAAACATAGGGAGCATCTTATTTATAGATTACGAGATTCCACTGAAAAGCCGGATAGGAATAAGAATAGCATCATTTATTCATTTATGCATCCATACATTCAATAATTCATTCGTGTTAATTCAATTATTTATTCAATCATTCCATCATTTGTGTATTCATTCATTCATTTATACCTATATGCATTCATTCAATCATTCATTCATACATATGTACATTCGATCATTCATAGAATAGACCTTGTGATGACACATTTAAACACATCTAATAAAATATTAATTATGATCTACTTACATTTTGAAGATTTTTGATTCTGGTTGAAGCTCAGATGTGATAAGGCTGAAGGTGATGATTGTTTCCCTCGGGAGAGCAGTTTGTGATTTTGTCTGGCATCGATGCACTTTATATACAGCCAAATTATGACGATGTACTACCAAATATGTCATCGAGAAGATGTATGCTTACATTGCAAAACAAGATATCATATTAACCAATCCAAAAAATATATATGAGTTATTGATTATGTTGTACTATGCTAGTACCTTGGTTTCTCTCATTCTAATAACGTATCGTACCTGCATTTCTTTTCATACAATATAAACTTCAACAAACAAACAAATCAACCGATACCATAATCAATATAGTGACTTACATTTAGCATCAAGTAATAGTAGAACTCTGTCAGCATTTTATCCAAATATAGATTCATTAGGGTAAGGGTACACATTGTTGTCTACATTTTATTTTTCTGTATTTCATTATATGTGTATAAAGTACGGCTGACCCGTGTAAATACACCCTAAATTTAAGTGATACATACTACTAAATCCCCCATGGTTTACTTCCACAGTACAGCAGATTAGATGTTTTTATGTGTTTACTATTACTTTTTACTGCTAAAAACAACATTTACGTGAGCATAGGCGCGGGTTATTCCTAGTCATAAATATATTCAACTCAGCATTACGTTATTTTGAACTCTATCAGCAACACATATTTTATATATAAATCAGGATAAAATAAGATACAAATTCAATTCAGTTCTTCCATTCTTTTAGTGCGCTACTGATACTCTACAATGTCTGTAAGTACCTAATTTTAGAAAATATTTTACTTTTAATTATAAAATAATAATAATAATAATAATAATATATAATTTATTATACCTGTGAAAATAAATAATAATAATAATAATAATAATAATAATAATGTATTTTGTTTCAGATACCGAGTTGGGTTTATTCACCAACTTCACCTCCGTTAATGATAGAACCTGATGTGATTGATAAAGTCGTAAATTATTTGGATGAGGATGAACGACAACGAACCCCATGTGTTCAAAATACAAATACAACTAATAATAAGGAGTTGATAAGTTTTTACAAAACGGTTTCCACCGGTGGCACTAAAGTTATACGGATCGAAATTTACGATGCAAACCAAGTTGAAAGTAATTCTATGTGCCAGTGCAGTGCTGAAATATGTGTTCAGCATATTGTAAAGAGCATTTACACCGATAACATCTACTTACGTGTCAAAGACATGCTACCATATTTAAACAATACTTTTTATCAATCCTTGTAAGAAGAAAAACGGATAGGTCCTACGAGCACCCGGATCACCTACTGCATCTGTTAATTCCTTCAGTCCTTCGGTTCAGTGTTCTTTTGTTAGTTCATTTTGTCTAATTAATTGCAATTAATTTGTTTATTTAAGTTGTAATTATATGAACTAATAAATACTTGCTTATTCATTACAATAATGTAGTTTCATTACAGAAGCTTTAAAATTAAATCACCCATAAGAAACTAAGTATATTCCCATTATTTTAATGTCATTTAGCAAATAAAGTTCATTGAAAAAAAATCTGTTAGTCAATAAAGCAAACATTGTGTTATAAATATCACGTAGCAACAATGCTCGTCCATTCGCGAGATCATAGTTGCATTGAACAGATCAAGTATCTCATTTTTGCTTACTAAAATAAAATCGTATAGGTACTCGAAACTAAGCACGTGTGACTGTGTAAATAAGTTTAATGAATATAAAAATAATCAATTAGAATAGAAAGTTGAATGTTTGAATGTTGATGAAATGAATGATAAAATTGGGGTGACCTGGATCTCCTTGATCCAGGTCCCCCAATTTTACTCTACTTAAAGATATTTATAATTTGGCTTTCAATGGACTTTTTATTTATTTAATACTTTACGCAAACAGATGGACAGAGGCGGACTTAATGCCTGAGGCATTTTCTACCAGTCAACCTTTGGGTGATGCCGAGAATAATACTAGTAGGTACAAATTGTGAAAAAAAAACATAAACTACTATGAGACTATGTGGGCTATATGTGGATGGAGAGACAGAACGAGGCCAAACATTCGCACTAAGCGTTTCCAAACGTCTTTTATAATGCGCACAGCAAAGGAGTGGAACTCCCTGTCTACGTCTGTGTTTCCAAAAGCTTACCCTGACCTCTTGAAAGTTAGAGTGAGGCTCCTTTTAGGTAAGCTCGCTCCATCGTAGACTTTGTCTCTGTCATCTCGGACATAGACTAGAGACAAGAGCAAACCCACCATTAAAAAAAAAACAGAAGAAGGTTTTCTATTACTTTTTAGGGTTCCGACGGACGGTCGGACGGAAGGACAGACAGCGGAGTCTTTGTCATAGGGTTTCGTTGGATACCCTTTGGGTACGGAACCCTTAAAAATAGTAAAGGGTAATAGGTGCAAATTTAAAAAAATAAATAAACTATGTACCATGTGATATATCAAATGACATCTCGTATCGTAAGATTTTTTTTATTTCATAATTTATATTTTTTATGTTAGCCTGCACTTGTTTCCCACTGCTGGGCAAAAGTTTTCATAATTATAAAATAAATAATTTTGAAGTTTAAAGGTTTTCACTGGGCAGGCACAAAACCACATTGTAGATGAAGTGCCATTCAATGGCAATACTTTACCACAAACTTGATCATTGGCAAAACAGTTATGCTAATTTACAAATGATGCCAATTTTTGTATCACCACTTATTCTTTTGACTTTTGAATTGCTGATGCAAAAGATCTTACTAGTAAGCAAAAAAGATTATAGTTCAAATTAAACGACAAGCTGACTTTTAACCTACGTCAGTAGAAAATAAATACTGCAAACATTAAGCAATTTTCGGTCAAAGAGAAAAATAAATCATATCGTTGAGAGCGAGTTAATTTATGTATCTTGAATACATGCATTTATTACATACATCGTCGTTGATTACATATAAATGACATATTAAGTTGTAGTAAATAATAGTAGACATACATTAAACAACAGCAGAAGATTCCGAAAATAAATTCAGATTCAGAAATTGTAAAAACATACTCGTAGTTTGGCATTTGATGGATGTTTGTGTGTATGTACGTAAATGTGTCCTTTGGTCAGATTTCTAAAATCTGAGAAACATCAACTTGCATTATGAATGGTATGGTCTACGGCGTAGCTATTTTGGAGCTACGTGCTACGCTTGCTACGCAGACGTAGCAGATTCTCAATGCAATGAATTATCTTGCAAACTTACAAAAATATTTTAGTGTTCTGTAGAAACAAGTTGCAAAAACTATATAAAAATATCATGTCACAGTGTTTGTTATCGAACTCCTCCGAAACAGCTTGACCGATTTTTATGATTTTTTTGTGTATGTTTGGTAGGTCTGAGAATAGGTCGTAGTTTTTTTTTATGTATATGGCATAACAACGTTTGCCGAGTTAGCAAGTATTTCTATAAAAATGTACAAGCAAAAAAAAAATAAGCACTAGCGTCTGCCGCGACTTCGTCTGCGTAAACAATAAATTGAGATAAAACGTTTTGCATGTGGCAAAATATAAACAATATGTTACCCAATGTTCTTCTAAATCTGTCTAATAGTTTTTGAAAAAAAAAAGAGTTGTGGACATCCTCACAAACTTCGAAAATTCATAATATAGTTCGAGTATTTCAAAGTGCTTATAAATTATACGTTATATTCTCTTTAAAAAACCTACTTTCCATTTGCAACTAAGTGCAGCAAGGGTCGTTAGCTATGTGCTCTCAACTTGTGACGTAACACCATTAACTATTTAGCGGTTAGAGTTAAGCTGTCATATTAATGGTTGCCAAGCATTAGAGTGACGGCAACTCAATTTTATTAGTCATGGTTCTGGTTTAAAACGTAGTGGTTCATTTAATGGTAAAAGTATTATTTTAGTATTAACTTTTGCCTGCGACTTTTTTCGAACGGTTTCCGCACCCCGGCAGGCACTGGCCCTAGCAGGCCTCGTTTCCCATGCTGACAGCTCCTTGAGGTGCACGTGGAACACAGCGCGTCGTCGACACGGGCGTGGTTCTGATCGGACGGCGAGCCACACAATGCTTGCCGTCCGCAGGCCCTCGCCTACGGTGGCCGGAAATTGCCCTGCGACTCCCGACCCGAGGAGCTCGTGGCTAGATAATAACAGCCGCAGGGTCGACCTTCAAGGTTAAGCAACGCTTGCCAAGGTTGGTCTGTGGATGGGTAACGCTAGCGAAGGAGGAGGCCGAACGTGTGAGAGAGAAGGAAACCTCTCGACCCAGCCGCCGCAACAGAAGAAGACGCCCTGGGCGTCGGGAGTCATCTGACAGCCTTTTCCCAACTATCTTGGGGTGGGCTTCCAGTCAAGCCGGATTTAGCTGAATACCAGTATTTTTACGAGGAGCGGCTGCCTACCAGACCTCCACAACCCATTAACTGGGTAACACGGTACTTCATGCAAGACTGGAGTCAGATTTACTGGCTTCTGACTATCCGTAACAACTGCCATAGATCTACAAATGACAGCCGGGACCAACGGCTTAACATGCTTTCTGAGGCACGGAGGAAACTCGGTATGCTAAGATGGTCACCCATCCACAGACCAACCTTGGCAAGCATGCTTAACCTTGAAGATCGACCCCGTGCGGCTGTTATTATCTAGCCACGAGCTCCTCAAGATCCTCAAAGACCAATGTTGTTCAAAATTGATATTTTCTTAAACAAATACAAACATCCCAAATACCGTGCTGGAACATTTCGTTTCAAATAATACCTACTACGTAGCAAACGCTGTAACAAAAGCCGTATTCTAATGAAACTTTTAACTTAAAAAAATTAAGAGTTAAACCAGCTCCAGCTTTGATTCAAGTTCTGCAGCTTCTAATCATCAAAGCTTCAAGAATAAAAGGATTAGCTTGACATTTTCGCAGTTATATTTAGCACCTTTTCACTGAAAGCGGCGGAGGCACATTCGGATTAGCTTTGACTGCAACTCGCACAAAGAGTACTCAGTGCGATGACAGTTAATTAAATTTTACTTTGACAACGCTTCTCTTGTTTCGTGATTATGACACCTTGTTACCGTATTTTTAATTACTTTAGAAGTTTAAGAAGGATTTGTGTTTTTTAAGGGTTTAAGAAAAGATTAAGACCGAAAGTGAATAACGAAGTGAAACGCCTTAGTGCGTTCATAGCGCAAGTTTTTAAAAGTACTCGAATCGCGTTAACTTAGAGTATAATATAATAGAGTACTCTTTATTACACCAAATACATTACAGAAAAGATAGATGAGAAAAACACTACGAGTACATAGGGTGACACAATGGGAAACCTTATCGCAAAAGACAACCTATGGATGTATTTTAAAGATGGTTGGTTGGTATAAGGTTGGATATTGGTTAGCTGGTTTGTTGCTGGTTTGTTGGTGGGTGTTATATTAGCGATTGATTATCGAAATGTCAAAATAAAAACCGATCGATCATGTGACATTTTGACAGCTTTTGTCGAACTCATAAATTATTTATGTTTTGACAATTGTTCTGCCACGCTATCGCTGACTGAATTTCATTTATTGAGAGTCTCTCTGAGAAGCCTTATCAAATGAACGTTTATAAAAACTCTCACTAAGATCACACAAGGGGCATATTTAGTAAAATTGACTGGTTATCATCATCATATCTGCCGAAAGACGTCCACTGCTAGAAATAGGCTTGCCCCAAGCGTCGCCACAACGACCGAAACTGACTGGTGACAAGTGACAATCTATCAATCGTACAAATTACGAAACAAACGTACAAAATTGTTAACACTTGTCGCGATATTTTATTTGTCAAATTTTTCGAGGGCCCAGGGATCAAACAGGCGTCGCGGGCGGTGACGAACATTAAACGAAATGTCTGTTTCATTTCAGTATTCGCCAGGTGACCATCCTGTCATCAGACTAAATTTTATTGATTTGGACGCAAAAAAAACCAGTAGTTGTTTTCCGATATAATTAGATTCAGGCAGAGAACCCTCTAAATTGGTAGGCGCTGCTCTAATTGTAATTAGTTTTCGTTATGTTTAGTTTGCAACTTAAAACTTTATTATTTGTGGATATAATAGCTAATTGTATTCAAAATTATACTTAGCTTCTCCATGTGTCCCAAAAGTTGGCATATAGATATATAACTATTTATCTCTGGTTTAACCTGTGTAACTAATATAACGATTAATTAAAAAAACAACAAAATCTATCCATCAAAATAATCTGATCTTAACAAATAATCTGTTACTAGTTCATTACTAACAACTTATGGGCTAAAGTGACTGCAATAAATATTATTTTCATAGATTGATAGTTCATCAGTCAAGCCTCGACGGCTAAACGAATTTGAATGAAACCTGGGCTATATGTATATAATATCCTGAGGGGATACTGTCTAATCTCGAAGTACGTAATTTCGGGCTTAGTTACGGGCGTATTCTACTCTGTATCACTTAACCACTAAGAATTAATGACAACACGATTTGGCTGTAACTATCAAATCGCGTTGTCATTCATTCTTAGTTCGGGTTCGGGACTAATCGTAAGTCCTTAGGTAATCATCTGCCTAGCCTTTTCCCAACTACATTGGGGTCCGCTTCCAATCAAACCGGATTCAGCTGAATACTAGTGTTTTACATGGAGCGGCTGCCTACCAGACCTCCGCAACCCAATAATTGGGTAACGCGGTAAATCTTGGCAAGACCGGAGTCAGATTTACTGGCTTCTGACAATCCGTAACGACTGCCAAAGATCTACAAATGACAACCGGGACCAACGGCTTAACGTGCTTTCCGAGGCACGGAGGAAACTCTATTTATTTTTAGTTATGTTAAGACGGTCACCCATCCACAAACCAACCTTGGCAAGCGTTGCTTAACCTTCAAGATCGACCCGTGCGGCTGTTATTATTTAGCCACGAGCTCATCAGCCACGAGCTCTTTGTTAGTCCTAAGGTAATACAGAGTAGAATACGCCCGCTACGGGCGTATTCTACTCGGGCTCACCCCTGGAATGGTAAATATAGGGTAGAAGTACCGTTTGTGACCACTGTACCGTTTATGGCCATTTATTGTTTAAATAAACGATAGAAATGAATTTATATAAAAAAAACCATTACAAACTCAATTTGTTTTAATATACAAAAACTCTACAAATATATCGTTATAATATTATAATTTTTTATAAATTAATTCAAATGTTAACTGGCCAAAAACGGTGCTAAGGTGGCCAAAAACGGTACTTCAGCCCTAATACTTTTATCCCAGGATATATTTTTTTAAATTCACACGGGCTTAACTGCTAGCAGAAGTCATTAGAGATGATAATATATTCTAAGAGTCACGTATGTGGTGGAAATATGCTTAACAATCGTATAAAATTGATAACAAAATAAAATATTCTTTAAATAAAAACATTAATAAATTCACTAAATGAAAATCACAAAGACCGAGCTTTCAGCTTAAGAGAACAAAATGAAAGTTATTTAAAACTCATAACGAGATATAGCAGTTAAAAATAATTTTAAAAGAAAAACAAATTGTAATTTGTCAGTTTCGTGCCAGAATTATTTTGTTGTTTATTAATTTTGCACGTCCGAACAGGCAGTTACAGACACAAAGGGTTGCAATAAATGCAGAGGGAAGAAGAAAAATTCCTTTACTAGTAATTTAGGAGACAACCCTGTAAGCTTTTCTTAAGTAGGGCTGCCATCCACACAATTCGTGTTGAAATTTTAAATCTCAGATTTTAGAGTGGGCCACTTCCCACTCTAAAATCTGAGATTTACGCTTCCAGAAAATGGAGGAGAATTCTAAGGCTGACGGATTTAGGTTTTTACGCGAGCAAATTGCTCTGAGGAAGCTGCTATGGTTTTCTAGAGGCGATACATTATTACACTACGTTAACACTAGAATTGTGTTAACGTAGTGTAATAATGTATCGTCATAAAGCCACGTGTTATTAATTAGTATAGATGATAGAATTATTTATAGTTAACTTAATATTGATCTTACATTTTATACATAGTAACTAACAAATACACTAAACTAAAAACAAACTAAAATATAGCATCAAAAAAATTCATCCTCAACGCTGTCAGCTGGTAATGTGCCCAAGAGACTGGCGGCATTGCCACGTTGAAGGCAATGCTTAATCTCTGCCCAAAGTAAACATGCAACGTGTTATTTACAAGAACCTTTATGTCTAAAAACCAATTCTCTGATTTAACAGTGACCGGTGGTAAAATCCATCTTTTTTTTTTTTGCTCTTGACTCTAGTCTAAGTCAGAGATGACAGAGACAAAATCTACGATGGAGCGAGCTTACCCAGGTAACCAACGGAACCCTATTACTAAGCCTCCACTGTCCGCCCGTCCGTCCTCTGTCAGCGGGCTGTATCTCAAGAACCGTAATAGGTAAAGAGTTGAAATTTTCACAAATTGTGTATTTCTATTGCCGCTGTAACAACAAATAAAAATTCAGCTTTATGGTACGGAACCCTTCGTGTGCGAATCTAACTCGCACTTGGCCGGTTTTTTTGCATTTCTTTCTGTTTATAATTTTAAGAAATTCAATAAATGTATGTGGTCATTAACCATTATTGCACATTCATCTACCATAATTTCCATACCTACATTTAGACAAGTTTTTGACATTGATCGTAGCTGAAATGATATTGCAATTTGATTTATTTGTAACTAACACAGGCAGGCAGGGAGGTACAGGCTTATAAAAATCTACACTAAATAACACGAAATTATGAACAAACGCGTATAAAAACCAAATAAATCATTGGGTATCAAAAAAATAATCCACATCGCTGTCAATGGCTAAGAACACTGGCAGCATTGCCGCGTTGAAAGGCAATGCTGATTCTTTGGACGAAGAAAAGCCCAGCTCGCTGGTTATGAGAACAGTGGACAAGTTGTTTGCTGTTGTCCCAAGAGTACCGATGCGCACTTCGACCCCATCGGCCTAGTGTTTCAATGCCAAACGGCTCAAATATTATTATGTAAATCCCAATTAAGTTGTGATATTTGCGCCGTTTTAGGTTTTTTGCACCTGCAGCAGCCGCCTCAGCGCAGCCCGTACTAAGAAGATGGGATGGCGCAAGGGTGTCGACACATTTCAAACTTGATTTTGAATGATTTTTAAATCACTAGAATTGTGTTAACGTAGTGTAATAATGTATCGTCATAAAGCCACGTGTTATTAATTAGTATAGATGATAGAATTATTTATAGTTAACTTAATATTGATCTTACATTTTATACATAGTAACTAACAAATACACTAAACTAAAAACAAACTAAAATATAGCATCAAAAAAATCATACTCAATGCTGTCAGCTGGTAATGTGCCCAAGAGACTGGCGGCATTGCCACGTTGAATGGCAATGCTTAATCTCTGCCCAAAGTAAACGTGCAACGTGTTATTTACAAGAACCTTTATGTCTAAAAAACCAATTCTCTGATTTAAAAATCATTCAAAATCAAATTTGAAATGTGTCGACACCCTTGCGCCATCCCATCTTCTTAGTACGGGCTGCGCTGGGACGACTGCTGGAGGAGAAAACCTAAAACGGCACAAATATCACAACTTAATTGGAGTTACATATTTGAGCCGTTTGGCTTTGAAACACTAGGCCGATGGGGTCCAAGTGCGCATCGGTACTCTCGGGACAACAGCAAACAACTTGTCCACTGTTCTCATGACCAGCGAGCTGGGCTTTTCTTCGTCCAAAGAATCAGCATTGCCTTTCAACGCGGCAATGCTGCCAGTGTTCTTAGCCATTGACAGCGATGTGGATTATTTTTTTGATACCCAATGATTTATTTGGTTTTTATACGCGTTTGTTCATAATTTCGTGTTATTTAGTGTAGATGTTTATAAGTCTGTACCTCCCTGCCTGCCTGTGTTACTAATAAATCAAATTGCAATATCATTTCAGCTACGATCAATGTCAAAAACTTGTCTAAATGTAGGTATGAAAATTATGGTAGATAAATGTGCAATAATGGTTAATGACCACATACATTTATTGAATTTCTTAAAATTATAAACAGAAAGAAATGCAAAAAAAACCGGCCAAGTGCGATTTAGATTCGCACACGAAGGGTTCCGTACCATAAACCTGAATTTTTATTTGTTGTTACAGCGGCAATAGAAATACACAATTTGTGAAAATTTCAACTCTTTACCTATTACGGTTCTTGAGATACAGCCCGCAGACAGACAGACGGACGGACGGGCGAACAGCGGAGGCTTAGTAATAGGGTTCCGTTGGTTACCTGGGTAAGCTCGCTCTATCGTAGATTTTGTCTCTGTCATCTCTGACCTAGACTAGAGTCAAGAGCAAAAAAAAAAGATACATTTTACCACCGGTCACTGTTCAGCACACACTAGACGCTTAGATCCCGCGGCGTGTTGCCGCGGTACTGCTAAATGTAGTATTCCAGCAACCTACCAATACACCCCGCGACCGACGTGCCACGGCATGCCTGATACCTTAGGTGTCAAGAAATCCCTTTCGATGCCACGGGTTCAATTTATAACACTGGCATTTGTTGTGTTCCTATAGTAGATACGTTTGAATGTCCTTTGGTAAAAATTTAAATCCTTTGCCATTCCGTCCTGTTATACTTAGGCCCAACAAAATATTGTTTGAAAATATCAATCATCAAATCGAGATAAAACCATTCAAATGATCGTTTATGTATTCTGGATCGACTAAAACGTCACGTAACCAACAAATGGCGGTACAAAAACAAATTAGTTTACCGTTTACGTTAGGCCTCCAGCTATTTGGTGTATATTTGCAAACGGTAACGGTAGATTAATGATACAGAGTTTCGGTAATTATGTTTTATGGGTAAAAAAAAATGGGAATCGAAGATGAGTGTTATATCAACTTATCTACTAACTTTGTTTTAGGTCATCATCATCTGCCTAGCCCTTTCCCAACTATATTGGGGTCGGCTTCCAGTCAAACCAGATTCAGCTGAATACCAGTGTTTTACGTGGAGCGGCTGCCTACCAGACCTCCACAACCCATTAACTGGGTAACACGGTACTTCTTGGCAAGACTGAAGTCAGATTTACTGGCTTCTGACAACCCGTAACGGTTGCCAAAGATCTACAAAGGACAGCCGGGACCAACGGCTGAATGTGCTTTCCGAGGCACGGAGGAAACTCGTTATGTTAAGATGGTCACCCATCCACAAACCAACCTTGGCAAGCGTTGCTTAACCTTAAAGATCGATCCGTGCGGCTGTTATTATTTAGCCACGAGCATTGTTTTAGGTAATAAACATTTAAGATGCTTCCGGGCTTAAGTTCGGGGAATTTGTAGTAAATCAACAGTCACCTGGCTGAACGACATCAAAAGAAAGAAAGCATGGCTCATAGAACACCCTATACTCAGTTGTGCGTCGAACAATGCTACCAATGCTGTTGATATTAACTTAAATTTACTTCTTACCTAAAACTACATCATACTAATACTCGTAGATAAAAAAGCGAGACATAGATAAAATAAAAAAAAACGGACTAAAAAAACGGCGAACTGTTTAAAAAAACAATTATAAATCGTTGCGCTGCATAACTTTAGCGGTCATTTACATTGATTTATATCCGTAAATTCAAAAACCAGAAGTTAAGACATTAATTACGCTGTTTTGAATCGACCTCTGTATTGTGATGACCAACATCTATAACTTACGTAAAACAATACAGAGTTTGTTTTGTTTTTTGAGTTTGAGCTCCTACGAAGAAATATTTGTGAACGGGGGGCAATGACCGCTTTTGCTAAGTTAAAATGGAACTACCATAGAAAACTTTCTGGTCCTTTTAAACGAGAAGACAAAAAAAAAAACATCAAAAGAAACACCCCTGAAAAACAGAACTCTGTAGACATTTTGCCTGTCTCAGACATAAACAGGGAAAAATATTCTGTAGGGAAACATCTTTTAGAGACTAAACAGAAATAAATTACAGCTTAATAACAATATTTGTGCTCATTGTACAATTTAATAGTTTGGCCTACTTTCTTGTACATTGAATAAGGAAAGGTGGGCCAAGAAATTATTCGTTTGAAATCAAATTAGTAAAAACAAGATTGTCTGTTGGTTCTCATAATATCATTGTAAACTTTACGAAATTGTTGTTCGCGTTTGTTGAAAACTTAAAACCAAAATACATATTTTATTAATTAAACGCTCTTGGTTGACTACAATCTCACCTGGTGAAAAGTGTGGAAGACGATGGAGCACGCGCGTCTAGAAGTAACCTTACTCTTGACTTGAAGAGCATGTTGTAGTTATCAGGAAACTCAGACTTCGGCAAAAGATTACACTTTACCTGTACCTGTACTATGAAAAAGATCAAAAGAGAATTGTGTTTTCTGTGATCACTATCAACGAATATCTTTTGCGTCATCGCGGGGTGTATCGTAAAGGTACTTCTTATTCAAAAACAGGTAACATAATTTCTTTTCACGCGAGTGTGAGACATGACGAATAATTCACCACGCTATCGGACCGCCCCGTCTTCGCAGAGGACAATCATAATGCGGTCCCAAGTCAGCTAACAGTTACTATCTTTTCTTTACATTCATCATCATCTGCCTAGCTTTTTCCCGACTATATTGGGGTCGGCTTCCAGTCAAACTGGATCTTATTTGAAATAAATGAATATTAATACGCTTGAGGGAAGACGGAGGATTATCCCAATTTAAAATCTCATAGTTCCTACGCCTACCCTTGAGGAGCTCGTCGCTAAATAATAATAGCCGCACGGGTCGATCTTTAAGGTTAAGCAACTCTTACCAAGGTTGGTCTGTGGATAGGTGTCCTTCTTAATATACCGAGTTTTGTCCGTGCCTCGGAAAGCACGTTAAGCCGTTGGTCCCGGCTGTCATTTGTAGATCTTTGGCAGTCGTTACGGATTGTCAGAAACCAGTAAATCTGACTCCAGTCTTGCCAAGAAGTACCGTGTTACCCAGTTAATGGGTTGTGGAGTTCTGGTAGGTAGCCGCTCCACGTAAAACATGGTATTCAGCTGAATCCGGTTTGACTGGAAGCAGACCCCAATATATTTGGGAAAAGGCTAGGCAGATGATGAGTTCCTACGCCTACCATGATTCGTGAGCTCACTGACGTCAGACCGCCATTGCTGGCGTCCATGTCTCAATTTTACAGTTTGGTAACTGCTTACTAAAACCCTTTAGGTACTGGTTAACACGATTACCCTTTTGCAGGCAAAATAATGACCAGATTTAAAATCATCTGTCCTGTTACAATATTCAACATGTTCCTGCTCAACGTGTAACGTTGATGCGACATAATCCGCGCTTAATCGACGTTTATCCCGGTCATTATAATCTGACTGTTATAACATGACAGCTGGTTTGGCGATCAATGTTTGATATTCAAAAGCTCCAATTCGAGATGTATTGTGTATTGGAATCACTTTTTTTGTTAATGATGGGGAATTATGAAGTTATAATAACATATATTTTTTTTATTTCCCAAACTTACAATCAGTAATCACTATATTGTTAACAAAACATAAATTTTTATACCAAATTGTAAAGTTACACTTAGTAATACACCTCTGACACCCAAGCTAGCTAAGATAACTTGTGGTATGGGTGTCAGGGTTCTCTTGGTTGACAAAGAAAAAAACATGTATATCCGGAGTTTCAGTATACTATACAGAAAACAAAGAATTTAGGGCAAAAATTAAATAAAGAAAATATTTTTCATAAAAATAAATAAATAATAATAATTAATTAACTGTGTAGATGTTGTGTTTATGTTTTGTGATAAAATATGTGAAGGTAACCCTTCCGCTCTGGGTGGCACAGAAGCCAGTTTCAGACTCTTACTGATTAAAACCCATCCGTGTTCCTCTCCTAGTGCCTTTTGCGTTCCAGGGCTACGGCGACTCTTTCGAACAAATTTCGCTACCCTAGCAGGATCAGCACCACCTCACTCTTCGAGTTTAGTTATGTCTAAGTTGATTGTTAAAAATACATTTGCGTTACAAAACATCTCAAAATGTAACAGTGAAACGTTTACTTTCATAGTAACAGTAAACATTGGGTTACAGTGAAATTTGAAATTTGTCGTTTAAAACATGCAACTTTTAAAGTATTTCTATTAAAGTAGCTATTTTTATTTATTAGTCTATATTTTCGCTTAATACCAAAACGCAGGAATACCTCGCAGGGGCAGATGTAGGTACGGTCGGTAAATATTTCCATGACGAACTTCCACTAATCTCGAAAACAGAATACATACAAACAGACAAATTCCTAAGTTCACTGGTACACTACATTCAGTGTCGCAAGCACTAATGCGGTCACAAGCGACTTACCAGCGCACCTGTACCATACAATAAGTAGGCACAGAAGGTCGGCTCCATACAACGGGTGAAAACAGGGGCGTAGGTGCGACGATCTCAAACAAATGACGGTCACGAGTGCGTTTGCTCTAGCTGCACGCTGTACGTAAAACTTGTCTATGTGTGCGTGCGTTTTCACTCGATGTACGGAATTGACCTTAAAAAAAAAACAATGAAAATGTTTATTTAGGAATGAAACATACAAAACAATATAATAATAATATTTATTTACCCAAAAAGTTTGTACAAAAGAGACTTAAATTCAGTAGCTAGTGTTATAATTATAAATACAATATAATTGTATACAAACAAAACATTAAAAACTAATTTGAAAACTAAACAGTAATAATTAATTAATAAAAGCTAACCACAAGAATTTTACCATTGCGAAGCCAAAAAGTTCCCTCAGTATTATGCTACCTTCTTTTCCTATCTGTTTTGTGACCCATAGCTATGATACTGGTAAGGTAGACCGCATCGGAGCATTTTCTTCGCGTCATGTACAATAGTCACGTACCAAGTGAGAAAATTTTCCCGCGTGTAATGCGATATCGCTACGCCATTTTGTGTGCAGTGTGAGGTGCACTTTCACTATTCGTATGGGCACGTACTGAGGTATTGGAATTTAGGTGGAATAAGAATAGTTCCACCATAGTCCTACTAATATTATAAATGCGAAAGTTTTAAGGATGGATGGATGTTCATTATTCTTCCACGTCAGAACGCATCAAAGGATCTTCATGAAATTTGGCACAAAGGTAGATTATAGTGTGGAATAACACATAGGACAAATATTTTTTTCGTCATTTCACGCAGGTGGAGCCGCGGGCGACAGCTAGCCACAATATATAGCACAAGTCCGATCCTGCATGGAGTATTGTAGCTACCTTTGGGATGGCTCAGATAAGTATCAGCTTGCCGCGCTTGACTCGGTGGAACGCAAAGCTAAGAGGCTCATCGGTGACGTAAAACTGGTGGATGGCAAGCTACATAGCTTGGCTCATCGCCGTAAGGTTGCCTGCTTGTCGGTCTTCTACAGAGTGTACTTCGGTGAGTGTGCCCAAGAATTACACGACTTCTTCCCACCGGCCCCCTTCTACCATCGGACATCCAGACACACTGCATCTTACCATCCCTACCTTGTTGCTATTCCACGAATTCGCACTAAGCGTTTTCAAACATCTTTTATAATGCGCACAGCAAAGGAATGGAACTCGCTGCCTGCGTCTGTGTTTCCAAACGCTTACAACCCTAAACTCTTCAAAGTTAGAGTGAACAGGCTCCTTCAGGGTAGGCTCGCTCCATTGTAGACTTTGTCTCTGTCATCTCTGACCTAGACTAGATTCAAGCCAAATATATACCTAAATAGCCAATCCGGGAAGTATTTTCCAACTAACCAGAGAATAACCAGAGGTGGTTAATTTTTAAAGTACTTACTGTAGAAGAGCATGCTGGATAGGAAGAACTCGTGGCTAAATTATAACAGCCGCACGGTCCGGACTTCAAGGTTTAGCTATGCTTGTCGTGGTCGGTTCGTAGATGCATACCGAGACCTGCGTACGTTAGATCCGACAGTCAAAGTCAAAAGCCAGAAAACACTAGTACTTGACACCAGTACTCCGAAAGAGTTCATGTCACTCCATGTAAAGTACTGACTCAGCTGCATTCGGTGACACTGGAGGCCGAACCCAAAATAGTTGGGAAAAAACTAGAATATTCAACTGATACATAAGTTAGCTTTTGCCCGCGAATTCGTCTGCGTATATCCCGTTTTTTTCCGTTCGCATAGGAATTTTGGGAATTCCTTCCTTAGTGCTCCCCAACAATCTACATCCCAAATGGTAGCTTTCTACGACCAGTAGTTTCGGCTGCGCCTTGTCTGTCAGTCACTCAGTCACGGAAGAATTTTATACATATTGATTGATATTATGTATATTAGGAGGATTTAGGTATTTTTTTAGAAGTCACTCGAGGACCGATATCTCAAGGAGGATTTCTTTCAAGGACCGTAAAGACCGATTGGATCCGTCTTTCAATTGTCTTGCGAGCTCCGTGCCTGACAGGTTAAAAAAAAGCTATTTCTCATCACTTTAAGAAACAGCAGTTATGAAAATACTAATAATTTTAATAATTTATGACAATAATAATTTATAATTTTTAATAAAAAAAAAATTAAAATACTCTACATCTAGTTTTTCCATTTAATATCACTATATCATACTATGAAAAACTAGATGCAGCAAAAAGTTTATCTCCAGAGTATTTTAATAAGATAGAAGAGATAAAAAATCAAAGTCTGCATAAACGACTACACATTTATTCGGCAAACAATATAAATCACGATAGCTCGACATGTTTATGAATCACCCTATACCTTAACACAATCGTGTTTCACGCACGAAAACACATTTTGTGAACACCTTTTATATGGGTTTTTTCTTGCTTTTTATTGCAGCCGTTTGTTGACTGTCAGTTGTCTGAGAATGCGACGAAATGCGACACTCCGAGCGAATTTGACTTGCGCTGCAAGCGTCAACATCGAGCGTCAAAAACAATAGTCCAAGATCCCAGAAGCTCCAGGCGTTACTTAGTTTCTTAGTAACAAAATATGTGGGAAAGATAGTGTATACTTTGAAGATAATTATACTTCCTAGACTAGGCTCTTTATATTTAATTTAATTTTTATTATTGTGCTTTTAGAAACATACATTATGCAGCTACGGCTATAAGCTGGCACATAGACGTACGGACGGATTGTAGAAGCCTAGGGTTCCGTTATTTGTCCTTCGGGAACGGAACCCTATATAGAAAACACTAGTTGACTCGCGCAACTTTGTCTGCGTCATAATTTTCATTACTGCTCCGCTACTATTGGTCTTAGCGTAATGATATATAGCCTATAGCCTTCCTCGATAAATGGGCTATCTAACACTGAGATAATTTTTCATATCGGACCAGTAGTTACTGAGATGAGTGCGTTCAAACAAACAAACAAACTCTTCAGCTTTATATATTAGTATAGATATATCACACCCGTTTACCAGTAAACATCAAATTAAATGTTTTAAACGCATTGCGAGGTTCACACTGAAATTAATTTTGACTTACATTTTCATAAGCCGTTACTGGAAACACAAGAATATTAACAAAAACAAAACGTTGACGGTTCTTTAATTAAATGAAAATACATTGTTTTTTGGGGATAGCGGTACAGAGAGTAAATTCCCGCATACCTCATTGAAAAGGAGGATCCTCCAACCAGGCGGCTGTTGTGCCTGGCGGGCTACTGCCCGATAGTTGATATTCGGGCTGATGTATATGTTCAAATCGCATGGTAAACTCTGCTTGCGCGATGCAGGATTTCAACGTTGTAGTTCGCTGCTAATCGGATAGATGGCGTCACGGTGCTTTTTGTTGCGATGTAGATTTGCTTCGTAGGTTTTTCTTGTGGCGGCCTTAATGCCGCTACATCACTCTCCTCCGGAGACCGGAGGTCGATAGTGGATGAGTCGTCCATGCATCTTGAGATGCTTGCCAAGCCAGTTGAAGGTTGATTCCAGTGAGTCGGAATCGGAAGTCGCAGAGTTCTCGGTGAGTCGGAACTATATGCAGTGCCCCAGTGAGTCGGGGTGATGAGATATCCCAGTGAGTCGGGATGATGCTGCAGGCTCCAGTGAGTCGGAACCGGATGTCGCAGAGTTCACGGTGAGTCGGAACTATATGCGATGCCCCAGTGAGTCGGGGTGATGGGATCCCAGTGAGTCGGGATGATGCTGCAGGCTCCAGTGAGTTGGAGTGGTGCTGTTGCCGGCTCCAGTGAGTCGGAACCGGTATTCGCAGAGTTCACGGTGAGTCGGAACTGTATGCGGTGCCCCAGTAATGTCCCGAAAGACTCGATGCGCACTCGGACCCCATGGGCCTAGTGTTTCAACGCCAAACGGCTCAAATATGTAACTTCCAATTAAGTTGTTATATTTGCGCCGTTTGAGGTTTTCTGCACCTGCAGCAGCCGCCCCAGCACAGCCCGCCGTGCTAAGAAGATGGGATGGCGCAAGGGTGTCGACACATGTTGCATCCCACACCAAAGGCCTACCCACCTTCCAAGGCATTATACTCAAACTACTAGTTCAATTGCATTCTATTGTTAAACTGAGTTCTTTTTAGTACCCTCAAGAATGTTTAATACCTTTATTTAACTAAGTACCAAAACTTTTCTATTCGATGAAGTCCCGGCGTGGCGCGGCCCTAGGGTTGCCGCTCACATTGATAATAAAAATTGTTGGGATATGATATTTTTATGAAGTATTTTTATTTTATTTAAAAGCCAAAAGTATTTAACGTATTACGCATGGTTTCTGAGTTTTTTATCGGTTGATTATCTTTGGTTTAACTCTATTTGTCATAACAACATTGGGTGGGTTATGACCTCAGAAATCAGGCATAAATAAACTAGAAAGAATCTTGAATTTAAACAATAATAATTTTCTTTTCAGGGCGAACATGGGACGAATCTTATGTAACATTTGCCGTCGCAACACCCTGATGAATACAAAATAGTTGCTAATCGAAATCGTCTAGCAAAAGACGAATCAAGTAAAGAGAACGATTCAATTCTTGCAAACACTAGTACAGATAGTTTGAACAACAACCAACCAACTACTGTAACTACATCTTCTTTGATGAAACATACTTTTTTGAAAAACCAATGTGTCAATTTGGTAAACATTATTTCTATGACCAAGAGAGACTCAATCTTTAAATTCACATTCTATCAAAACATTTGTGTCGCAGGCAGCAGAAACCAAAAGATCTGAAATAGCTGCAGCTATGAAAGGGCGAATGGTTTCCTTAAAAACTGACACCGCTACACGGTTAGATAGGTCATTTTTGCAGTTAATGCCCAATAAATACTGGACGGCATAATACATGTAAAACATCTGGGCGTTACAGCATTGCACGCTAGAAGCACTGCTGAGTATCTAAAAGAAAAACTGTACAATTTAAGAAAATATAACATTTCAGGACAACAAATATATTCTATAGCAACCGGTAACGGTGCAAACATGATAAAAATGACCCAATTGCTAAATTATGGAGATGATTCCGACGACGATGATAGGGATACGGATCCACTCGAAATAATACTGAATAAAAATGACGTCGACAATATAGAGCCCGAGGTTTCTTACAGTGTCACCTCGATACGGTGCGCTGCACATACACTGCAGCTTGCAGTCAATGACGCGTTGCAGGAAAACGAATCTATGTACACTACAGATGAAGCTCGCAGTGTTGTACGCAAACTTCGAACTCCTACGTTGCGTAACATTCTTAAAGCATATAAAAAATAAGCCGTTCCTGGACGTGGCTACACGTTGGATATGTTAGAACGGCTCGTAGATTTAAAAGAGTACTGTTCTGAAACACAAGGTGAAACTTTGTATGTGTCACCAACAACCTGAGATGCTTTAGATGACCTTATTACATCACTAAAACCGTCAAAAATACTGACCAAGGTACTGCAAAAAGAACAGCTTACAATTGGTGACTTCTATTACCATTGGTCCAAGTGTTTTTTGGAGACATCACGCTTGTATTTAACTCTTGCCCAATATACCTATAAGTATTTAAAAATAAGAGAAAAACAGCTTATGCTTAACTTAAACTTTGTTAGCGCTTTATATCTGGATCCTAGATTCCATGTGGTTTTATCAGCAGACAAAGAAGCATTAGCTATTAGGCATCTTAATATCACTTGGAAGCAAATTTTAAAAGTAGAAACTACGAACACAGATATACAGCCTGAAGATGAAGCTCCGAGCACATTAATACTTGTTTTTGAAGCTGTGGATGAAATAGAATCAATTCTAGCCGAAACCGAAAGAGTGAAAATCGTGACCGCAGTGACCGTTACGTCCAGACTCAGGCGAATATAACAGCTCTTTTAGAGAACTATTCTTGCCATCCACGTATACCGCCAACAGAAGATATATTAACATTCTGGAAAAATAAAGTCATGTGTGAACTTCAATTATTTCGTTTGGCAAATACGGTTCTGGCTACCCCGGCTACTCAAGTCAGAGTGGAGCGTTCTTTTTCATCTTTAAAATTCATATTAAATGAGTTACGTTATAATTTGAACGAATATATAGTTGAGGACATTTTAATCTTAAGAAACAACAATTAATGCTTGTTGTTTTTTTACGGGTAAATAAAACAATTTTTTAGGGTAGTCAAAATAAAAATACGTTTACTTTTATTTATATTCTTTCAGTGATTATTAATATTATAGTTGAACAAATAGATGGCCAGAGGCTAAGCATTGCCATACAATGTGGCAATGCCGCCAGTCTCTTGGGCACAATACCAGCTGATAGCGTTGAGGATGAAGTTTTTGATGCAATTTTTTAGTTAGTTGTAAGTTTTGTGTATTTGTTCATTTTAGTTACTATTGTATAAAAATATTACTGAAAGATATTCCTAATTTCTTTACTGTTTGATAAAAAAGGACAAGAAACGTGTTTTTTCGGTTTATGGTACGGAACCCTTAGTGTGAGAGTCCGACTCGCAGTTGGTCGGTTTTAAATACAGAAGACCAAGCGCAAAAGAGTGCACCATATTTCAAACCACAATTTTGTTGGCTCATATTTTCCCACCTTAACAATATTCAGTATTCACATTACACTTGGCTTCAAATTGCAAATTAAAAGCAATATTTCTTAGTAAACACAATCTGCTTCCACCAGGCTTCCCTATAATTTCTCCCGACATTTTCAAATACAAAATAAAAACAGGAAAAATTTGCATTCAGAATCAACCGTTCACTCTTAATATATTGCTGGTAATAAATTGCTATGCAAACGTTCGATCAATAAATTATAGTACTTAGAAATATCGAGGGTTTAATTAAAAAGCTCATGATGGTTCTAGAGATTTTAAAGCAATTAAACTTTCCTAATGTTTTTTGTCGGTACCAGTTTCTATGCTTTTTTCAACCAAATTTTTAGTTTGAATTTGGAAGTAGGGTAAGACCGAATAATGGCCATATGGATTGTGTGAAAAAAAAATATAGCAGACAACTAATAGAGAAGTATAGAAAAAGAAGATATGTAATTATTATGTTACACCGAACCTAAATAAATAGGGATAAGAGTGAAAGGGAATGATAATGTCAACCTCAAATTTTGTCGCCTACACTCTAAGCGAGTGGCGTCCGCGAACTGTAGGAAGTGTCTATTATCCGGCGCCGAGATGGGCAAACGATATTAATAGTAATAATATTAATAGTAATAGTTTATTTGAAAACATACATTACAATCAATGTGAAGCCCTGACTCCGGAGCTAGATATGTAATACCTGTAACCTGTACCTGTACCTGTGATATTGTTGCGATTGTGGGTTTTTTAAAATATGGGAAATCATCAAACCTCTGGGTGAAGCACAAGAGACTGACCTCTTACTGATTAAAACCGACCCGTACCTTATGAAGTCCTAATACCCTCTAAATTCCGCAACCCTGGAGAACTTGGATAAGTCTGGCATAAGAACGTGGGGATCGGCACAAGAAAGAGAGGTTTATGTTCAGCTGAGCTGTGAATTTATTAATGTCGCTTTAAATGTTTCGTGGGATTAACTACTATTGCAATATACTATCTAATATTGTAAATAATAAACTCATAATTATTATTAATTAACTATTATTGCATACTAATACTATAAATGCAAAAGATAGATTGGATGATAGTATGGCTGAACGGATCTTTATGAAATTTGATGAGAGAGAGAGAGAGAGAGAGAGAGATATGAGAGATGAATATAGGATACTTTTCATGACGGAAGTATGTTCCCTTGGGATAATTTTATTTTCCACATACAGCAGCAGCTAGTGAAGGTATAAATAAGTAATTTTTATTTAAATAGTTCTGTTTTATTGTTTATTTAAGCTATCTGCCTTTATTCTATTTGTTTATCTTTGTTAGGTACTTTAAGTTAGTTTTTTTTTTTTCCTATTAATAGACACGCGCTTGACCACCATCTCACCTGATGTGTTCGAAGATGGAGCACGCCTGCCTAGAAGTAACCTATTCACTCTGGACTTAAAGACTCCCAGGTTGTAGCTATCGGGAAACACAGACTCCGGCAGGGAATTCCACTCCTTAGCTGTACGCATTATGAATGTGTTCCCAAAACGTTTTGTGAGTGTGCGTGGTATGTCCACCATGTACCGGTGGCGCATCGCCGTTCGTCTTGTGGTCCGATGATGGAAAGGGCTTGGCGGAATTAAATTATGTAATTCCGTCGCACATGCACGTCAAAAAATAAGATTCGATCGGGAAAGTAAAACTTTATTCCAATACAAAACATGAATCGCAAATATAGGCAAACGTGAACACGAAGAGATAAACTGAACGATGTAAGATACTCAAGTATTCATACAAGACGTTCGCTTAAGATGCAGTGAACGTTTTACGATCGAAAATTGGGTGACAAGAAAAATAGCGGGAAATAAAGAACGAAGGGGATGACGGGAACAAGGTGGAATAATGAAAAGTAGGGGTAAAAAGGAAGAAAAATTACATTAAGGTACCATTCAAGGAAGGAACTCTGTAGTCAGAGAAATAAAAGTCTTACAATAATCATAATAGATAAAATTCTTCCGTTCCTGAGTGATTGAGTGACTGACTGACAGACAACGTACAGCCAAAACTACTATTTGTAGAAAGCTGAAATTTGTCATGTAGGTTTCTTGGAGATTGTAGGGGAGCACGAAGAGAGAATTTCCCGAACTTCCTACGAGAACGGAAAAAAACGGGATATGCGCGCAAGAAGTCGCGGGCAACAGGTAGTTCATACTATGAGATATCTTGTTATACAGTAACAGAGATTAAGAGGTCACAAGGCAGTCGCTTCATGTAAAATAAAGACATTCAGCTGCAAACGATTAGACGGGATGCCGACCCTTATGTAGCGAGCAAAACAATGATTCTGTGAAATGTTAGTTTTGATTAAAAATCTTAGAGCCTGTTTCTTAGATTCCAATTTTTCTCTGGTTTTGGCAAAAACTATGCTTTAGAGGTAAAATATTAGCTGGGCAGTAAAACCTGTACCTAAACTAAAGTGCACAGGGCGTAAAGAGGTTGGAACTGGGAGTAACACTTTAGCGCACCATGTTCCTTGTTTAATTAAATCATTTTTTTGTTTGTTGTATTGTTGTCTATTATCCCTTATACACAAGTTAGATCATGGGCCACAACTTTTAAAATAATAGCAGTAATTATTCAAAGACTAAGTTTCATAAAATATACACAAAACTCACAGCGGCACAGGCGTTCGTCTACCCCTGAAGCTTGCGACGCAATATTTTGCTCCTACACCAACTCTGTTTGTAATCTCCTTAGCAAAGGCGACCACAAGAGTCGTGTGTTAAATTATTTACCGAGTAATTAGCGAGCATGTCCTAGAAGCACAAGATAATGATTAGATTACTTAATAATCAGAATCTCGTGCAAATTGAGGCGGCAAATTGGTTTACCGTAATAGAGAATGATATGAATAAGTTCCTATAAAGCATTCTGTTTGTGAAACCATAGGAAAGTTTTACCGTATGAGTTTGGTCACGTACGTGGCAGATAATTACTGGAATTGTCTTTATAATAGTGACCTAGGCTTTATGTTTGAGTACCCATTAGTGCCCGTTTCCACTATGACGGACCGTCTGTTTTCCCGGTCCGTTTAAAAAGACGGAAACGTCAGTGGCAGTACATTGAGGCACGCAATGTTCCCATTTTTACTTTAATTTTAAAGAACTCCATCTAGAATAGACCACCACATAAATAAGAAACGAAAACGCTTTAAATTGTTTCCAAAATTGCGTTTTTAAACCGACAGTTTAAATTCAAAAACAAAACAGACGATCACTCCTGTCTGCTACTAGTCAAAAACTGTCCTAACTCAAAGACATAAGGTTGCATTTTCGTTGCCATAACAGCAGTGACGTCACTAAACGCTAATAGTTGTTTTTAAGTACGTTCCGTTTCACGTTACTTTAATTAATTATTTTGTTTAAAATCGATATCTATTAACTAAAATAAAAAAACGTTGCACTAGCCCTTATTTTATACTTTTTTTAACAACATTTTCATAAATTCTATATTTGCCCCCTATTCCATTATTATTCTATTTTTATTATTATTATTTTTTCCCTATTTATGAGGGTCCGTTTAAGTGTGAACGGACAAGTCCGACCGCCGTCTTCCGTTTAAACAGACCGTACGCCTTAGTGGGAACGGGCACTTATTCATCTGAGAGTCAAGAGCTGTGGCCAACGCTGTCGTTTGACAAGACAAGACTGATGAAGCTTTAGATAGAACATCTTAGCCAAAGGGGTTTTCGTGTAACTCAGTTAGAGATATTGAAGGCCTGCATCCGTACAGAATAGAAGTCGACCCCAAGGGTTAATGACACTGTGGTAGATGGTAGAAAGGCGATTCAAAAAGCGTTGAATTCGCCGCTTTAACCACCCGCTAATCGCTCCGCTCTGCTCCATATCACATGCCGACCTGTCTAGTATTATTTCGTTAAGCCACGGGAGTGCACGTTGCATTAAATTATTACCAAAGTAATTACTAAGGCCAACTAGGGAATAGTCCTTGCGATGATTAGAAAATTTAATAGTGAAATATGTTTGTATGTTGATATAGGTATAATATATTTTGCTTGAGGTAAGAACGAACGAGATTGGATAGAAAGGTTTGTAGTAATTTTGACCTCTTCAGTAAAATGAGACGTAGTAAGAGTTGATTCACAGTCATTTTATTTTTTAACCGACTTTCAAAAAAGAAGGAGGCTCGCCGATTACTCCGAGGTTTCTGATCCGATTTCTGTGATTCTTTTTTAGTTCGATGTGGTTTACTTGCCATTGGGCCCCGTAAAACTGTAATTCAGTCTGGTTCAGTAGTTTTTTATTTTATGAGCAAATTTTGCTTATTTCAATTTCTGCGTAGACGAAGGCGTCGTCCAATTATCACCACTTAAAAGTGAAAAAAAAAACTTATATACAAAAAAAAAACAACGAGCTTCCAAAAAAAACACTGCAAAGTATAAAATAACCTTAATTTTGGAAGACAATGTTAAAAAAAACAAACAAAGCGAAAACAAAACCACCGACTTCCGAAATTAAGGTTATTTTATACTTTGTAGTGTTATTTTTGGAAGTCGGTTATATTTTTTTGTGAAAAAAGGTTTTTTGTCAATAATCTTGCTGCCTTACCTAAGTCGACAGGACGACTTACTCAGCATAAATTAGTCTGACTGTATAAATAAAACGAATATTTTGCGATCACATTCAGCGATATAATTTCAATCTATTTCAATTTACACAAAACACGGGCGCCAAGGAGAGCTACTTACTATTACTACGTTTTCATTACTCTCAGATACAGCCATCATATCTCCAGCACTGACCAATTTAGGTATGAACGACACGAAAGCTGAAAGCGGCAGCCGCCTCTGTTAGCAACGCTTCGACTGAGCCTTTGAACGCCGTAATCAATCAGCCAATACGACCCAGTGAAAATTGTCGTTTCGTTTCTAACAAAACTTCGATTTTTATCACGACAAGGTCTTTTCACGCGTATATAGGTACGGTGTGATTTTAGTCGTCTTAAAACGGTTTAACTATCCAATAATAATTAAACATTCATTTAATAAATGAAAATTATTATTTCCTTTATTCATCTTCTTTACTTATTTATACATTTTAAAATGTTTTTATACAATATATTTATATATATATATAAACATTTAAAAATATAATAATAGTAGCCCACCGATATCGGGAAATTAAATTATTTATGAAATGAAAATGTAATTCACTATCATGACGCATGACGGAGGTTGAAAAATCCAGGAGCGAGCGAAGTCCGAGCCTTGTGTTCCAAGGACGGTGCAGAATGGTACGGCGACATTGTTTTTATACGGAAAAATATTAACAGTGTGTTTCATAATTCTAATGCATTATTCGTTTTTATTTTACCTTACAATAATATTTATTTAATAAAAATAATCGTACCTAGAGGTAGTTTAAGTCGGGTACATGTAGTGGCCCGCTTTTGTAAGACCACTTAAACGGCAACGTGTTTATGTACATATACTAGACATAGGTAGAAACCAAAACTACTGTATTCAAGTACCAGCACTAAATAAACTCCAATGGAAAACATATTTCAGTGATTTTATCTGCGTTTTATTCACACCATTCAAGTTAACTGCTATATAAATACTCGGGTCAAGCAGAAGAGCACTAAATACTTTCTTTATTTAAAGAGTTGTTACTGTAAATCAGAGTTATAGACCATTAACGTCAAAATGGCGCCGATAAGAACCCCCAAATTGATATAAAAGCTATTCTGATTATTATTTTCTGTTAAACAATGGGTTTTAATATGTTTGTAATGGGTCTGCTGAAATTCTTGTACGATTTATTTGAAACTTTGTTCTTAGCTCCGCCTATGTGAGAAGTTGTTTATTTACTGTGTAATTAATAGCCTAACCAGACAAAAAAACATTTACAAAACTTATTATTACGGTATGTACTAGCGACTCGCCCCCTATTTCGAATCTATATACTTAATATATAAAGCTGAAGAGTTTGTTTGTTTGCTTGCTTGAACGTGCTAATCTCAGGAACTGCTGGTCGGATTTGAAAAATTATTTCAGTGTTAGATAGCCCATTTATCGAGGAAGGCTATATAATATTACCACGTTAAGATCAATGGGAGCGGAGCAGATGAAGTTGCGCGGGTCAACGCTACAAATAAAAACACTACAAAGTAAAAAATAACTTTAATTTTGGAAGTCAGTGTTTTTGTTTTTTTTTCGTTTTTGAACACCGACTTCCGAAATAAAAGTTATTTTTTACTTTGTAGTGTTTTGTTTTTGGAAGTCGGTTTTATTTTTTGTTAAAAAGTTTTTTTATTTTTCAATTTTTAGTGGTACGCAGGTACCACTAAAAAGTGAAACCACAAACACAGCTTGCCGGCGTGATGTTATGTTATGAACTGGTGTAAACAATCAACAGACATGCGATTTCCGAAATCCCGATCCTTTTGCTATCATTTATTGAAGAGTTCCATTGCCTATCTCCGAAGTTCTTCATCAGATCTTCACCAAATTTAAATGGGACCAGTCCGAGAAAATACTCTTCCAAACAAAAAAAAAAATCTTCCAAATCGGTTAACAATTGGTGAAAATATCGCTGAATAAACATTTTTCATGGGATACCATCATCATATCCTGACTTATACCTTCCATCATCAGCTCAGCAACATGAGATGATGATTTCCAGGCACAAAATAATATCTGAATTGTGTTAGAAAATTTATGAAAAAGAGTGTATGTGCTTATAAAAATTGAGGGTTTCCCTCGATTTTCATGGGATCCCATCATCAGATTCTAACTTGGTGACAATGGGACCACTTCAGGAGTATATTAGGCGTTCGAATAAAAAAAAAAATTTGAAATTGGTCGAGAATTGGCGGAGAAATCGGTGAACATACATAAAAAAAAACACATACAACCGAACAACGAACCTCCTCCTTTTTGAAGAAGTCGGTTAAAAATACGCAATCGCTTGGTGCAAATTGATTTGCGCCAAGTGATTGTGTATATTGTTTGTTCTTTCTTACTTCCTTTCTTGTTCATTGCTCTTTATATTGGCAAAAATCGTATCAAAACCCGTTGCGTGGAGAAAAAGAAGTAATCGGAGAAACTAGTACAGGCGACAGCGACTCCATTTTATACTCATCATCTGCCTAGCCTTTTCCCAACTATATTGGGGTCGGCTTCCAGTCAAGCCGGATTTAGCTGAATACCAGTATTTTACACGGAGCGGCTGCCTACCAGACCTCCACATCCCATTCACTGGGAAACTCGGTACTTCTTGGCAAGACTGGAGTCAGATAAACTGGCTTCTGACTATCCGTAACGAATACCAAAGATCTACAAATGACAGCCGAGTCCAACGGCTTAACGTGCTTTCCGAGGCACGGAGGAAACTCGGTACGTCAAGATGGTTATCCATCCACAGACCAACCTTGGCAAGCGTTTCTTAACCTTAAAGATCGACCCTTGCGGCTGTTTTTATCTAGGCACGAGCTCCTCGACACCATTTTATACTATATATATATAGATATTCTGTAAGTAGAGTCATGGAACTTGGATGGCCTGCCTCAAAGTGGATCGATGACCTGGTGAAGGCCGCGGAAATACGCTGCATGCGAGATGCACAGGATCGGTCGATGTGGCGACACTTGCTCGCACTTGCTTGCTTGCTTGGCCTAGTCCACAGCTGCTGTGAACGACTTTTTACTGAAATGGAAATAAAAATACAAAGCTTTACTAATCAATTCAATCAAAGCAAAATTGAAATAACCAATTTGAAACAAAAAAAAGCAAAGCCCAAAATCTCTCTTCCCGAATATCAAAAAAAGAAAAACAATTGAAACGCGCCCCAAAAACTGGAACACCATTGCTTAATAAACAATTTATTGGACTATAAGCTTTAATATCGTGGAGTAGAGTCGACCATCGAAATGGCTGCCATAAACTGATTATTGCCAGTCGCTTTGGCTACACGAACATTGCCAGTTGCCACATCGTGCCATCCCCGGGGATTCAAGTACAATGCCAGTTATATTAGGTTTTACGCATTGCTTTGTTTAAGATGAATAAACATTCATCTTAAATTTCATATAATTAACATTCATATATTTGAACGTTTAGAGTATTTGACGAAGTAATTTATTTTTGGTAAAAGAGACATTAGAGAGGCTGGTAGCGGCTGGATGAGAGTTGCTGTAGATCGAGCCAAATGGCGTTCACCTGGAGAGGCCTATGTCCAGCAGTGGACTGTAATAGGCTGATGATGATGATGAAAAGAGACATTAGAACTTCGTGAATTGTGAGTTCTACTCATGACAAGCTTTTTTTTCAGGAGGATACAGTTTTAAAAATACTGGAATGATTTTGTTAATGAAAAATTATTATTTATTTAATTTGGCGCGTAAATTACTCACCGTCAGCAAAAACCTCAACCGAATCTGACATATTAGTTTTCAAGGTTCTATATTCAAATGGTAATTAACGGTATAGTGCTAGAAGCAAGAATACCAATTCCACTAGTATTAAAGCAGTGTTCGGATTCACATCTCAGACGTAAGTCGTAAAAATGAATGTCAAAATGTAAGGAAGAAGGATTTTTAACGAAATGCGACTGAGATGGGATTGCGAACTTTGCTTAAAAGTTAGTTGAATTGGCCCTCAGTTCTCCTGATAGCTCGTTTTAGGGTTCCGTATCCGAAGGGTAACACGTCTGTCTGTCAGCGAGCTGTTTCTTAAGAACCGTAATAGAGATAGCCAGTAGGCATTTTCACAGAGTGTGTATTTTTATTGCCGCTTTAATAACAAATAATAAAATGAAGGTTTATGGTACGGAACCCTTCGTGTGCGAGTCAGACTTGCACTTTTTTAGCCTTTTTAGAATGAGGCTACTGCAGATATTGCAACAACTTGTTTTCATTGAAATGCTTAAAAATTTTATTTAGATAAAACGATTTCCATAAAATAACGTTGCTGCGGATCCCTTTATGAAATAACTAGCTTTTGACCGCGACTTCCTACGCGCCTATTCTATTTTATCCCGTTCCCGTGGGAATGAATTTCGGGAAATTCTTTCTTAGTGCTTCCCTACACTCCGCAAGGGACATACATGCCAAATCTGACCAGGTTTTGCCCGCGTGCGAATTCCCAGGAAAAAGCTAGTCAGCCTAAAATGTTCTCACTGTTCTATTCAGCTTATATTGTTTCCACTACTAGGACAAAGGCTTCCTTTCTGTGAGAGGGATTCAAACACGTGGGCCGATTGTCCATAGGTGGATCATCATTATCTGCCTAGCCTTTTCCAAACTATATTGGGGTCAGCTTCCAGTCAAACCGGATTTAGCTGAATACTAGTATTTTACGCGGAGCGTCTGCTTACCAGACCTCCACAACCCAGTAACTGGGTAACACGGTACATCATGGCAAGACTGGAGTCAGATTTACTGGCTTTTGACTATCCGTAACGACTGCCAAAGATCTACAAATTACAGCCGGGACCAACGGCTTAACGTGCTTTCCGAGGCACGGAGGAAACTCGCTATGATAAGATGGTCACCCATCCACAGACCAACCTTGGCGAGCGTTGCTTAACCTTAACGATCGACCCGTGCGGCTGTTATTATCTAGACACGAGCTCCTCAATTGTCCATAGGTTGATATGTAGAGGATATAGTGGCTCTCTAAAGTTTTAGTTCCTCAATTTATGGCAATTTCTTCCCGATACCGTTCCAAAACCTAAGTAAAAATTTCTCAAGTAATTAAGATAAATTCAGGCTGTAAAATTATTTCTAAACAATAAGGGTCAAACGTGCGTGGGATGCACTGCGGGATGATATGGGCACGATGGATCGGTGATTTGAAGAAGGTGGCTGGCATCCGATGGATGCGGACTGCTCAAGACCGGGATGGTTGGCGCTCTTCGGGGGAAGCTTACGTCCAGCAGTGGATGGCAATTGGCTGATGATGATGAAGGGTCAAAGTCAAAATATCTATAATAAATACAATTTTTTGGCCAAAAACTATGCATAACACGAAAAACTAATGTAATCTATCGAACTATGCAAAACCGTTCTGTCTACAACTTACAGCTTGTCACTTGGCAATCCGCCACAAAGTCTGGCAACCCCGCCGGCCCGCCACATTGGATGGCAACGCTTATACGTCCGAGGTAAATGCCATTTCACCGGCGAGATGAGTTTTAAACTGCTATTATTAATGTTGAATTTTTCGTTTGAAATTGTATTTCCTGGAGCTTTTATACTGTTATATCGCTCTTATACAGCTCTATCAGTGTTTTTAAAGTATGTATTCGGTTAACAGTGGTTTCAGTGGTAATGGTGATTGGTCGACATTTTATGTCAGTTCGCAAGAATCGAAACCACAACGTGATACTGGCAGAATAGTCGGAAGCGGCTCAATTGCCATAAAAGGAAAAAAAATCGGAACGACACGCAGAGATTACAAATTTTGATTCGTAAAATTACCAATAGATGAAATATTCAGATAACAATATTTGTCGAGAGTTTATAATCTGTCAAAATATTTTAAAATGTCACGGAGGTTTTAATTTTATTTGGTGACGGAAACACAATAATAACTTATTAACAGCTTTAACAGCCGCACGGGTCGATCTTCAAGGTTAAGCGACGCTTGCCAAGGTTGGTCTGTGGATGGGTGACCATTTTAACATACCGAGTTTCCTCCGTGCCTCGGAAAGCAAATTAAGCCGTTGGTCCCGGCTGTCATTTGTAGATCTTTGGTAGTCGTTACGGATAGTCAGAAGCAAGTAACATCTGACTCCAGTCTTGCCATGAAGTACCGTGTTACTCATTTAATGGATTGTAGAGGTCTGGTAGGCAGCCGCTCTACGTAAAATACTGGTATTCAGCTAAATCCGGCTTGAATGGAAGCCGACCCCAATATAGTTGGGAAAAGGCTTGGCAGATGATGTGTATAAGTTGTGAAAAAAAATTGTTTAATAGAGGATTTTTTTACAGTTTGCTAAAAATACTAGAATAGCACCCCATTGATTTAGATTTAGGTACGAGTATATAATTGCACAAGTACCTAGAACAAGAAGGATTATTCCTACCACATGAAACCACCGAACCTACTTATTTCGTAACATTTAACGGTGCAAAATGAGTACGTTCAGTGGTTGTACTATATTTCCAAAAACTACCATTGTTAACACTAGCATGCTACCCATTAACTTCAGGCTTAACCCGTAAGACGCTACGTATGGAAATGTTTGCTTGTTCAAACCCTGTTTACCTTCTTAACCCTATTTGAACGCAAATATAAGGTTTCAAGTATAAACACTAAGGTTTAGTAGACTAGAGTAAGAAAATATTGTAATCCATATTTTAGGAGTTGTTCAGAAATTTGGAACGGCTAGACGGGTTAAGTTCAGTTTTTTGTGTCTAAAAAAGTTTCACGTTTGAGTTGATAGAATGTCGACATTCATCGTATGGAAGCTTGTGGACATTATTTTTCACAATTCAATGTAGGAGTAAATTCTTTTTAGAGTTCCGTGCCCAACGGAACCCTATTACTAAGCCTTTGCTGTCCGTCCGTCCGTCCGTCTATCTGTCAGCGGGCTGTATCTCATGAACCGTAATTAAAAGACAGTGGAATTTTTTAGTGTGTATTTCTGTTGCCGCTATAACAACAAATTCTACTATATAAAAATAAGTCGGGTTTTCCTTCCTGACGCTATAACTCCAGAACGCACGAACCGATTTCCACGGTTTTGCATTCGTTGGAAAGGTGTCGGGCTCCGTGAGGTTTATAGCAAAGAAAATTCAGGAGTATGGTAGGTAGGGTAGGTAGGGTAGGTAGGGTAGGTAGGGTAGGTAGGGTAGGTAGGGTAGGTAGGGTAGGTAGGGTAGGTAGGGTAGGTAGGGTAGGTAGGGTAGGTAGGGTAGGTAGGGTAGGTAGGGTAGGTAGGGTAGGTAGGGTAGGTAGGGTAGGTAGGGTAGGTAGGGTAGGTAGGGTAGGTAGGGTAGGTAGGGTAGGTAGGGTAGGTAGGGTAGGTAGGGTAGGTAGGGTAGGTAGGGTAGGTAGGGTAGGTAGGGTAGGTAGGGTAGGTAGGGTAGGTAGGGTAGGTAGGGTAGGTAGGGTAGGTAGGGTAGGTAGGGTAGGTAGGGTAGGTAGGGTAGGTAGGGTAGGTAGGGTAGGTAGGGTAGGTAGGGTAGGTAGGGTAGGTAGGGTAGGTAGGGTAGGTAGGGTAGGTAGGGTAGGTAGGGTAGGTAGGGTAGGTAGGGTAGGTAGGGTAGGTAGGGTAGGTAGGGTAGGTAGGGTAGGTAGGGTAGGTAGGGTAGGTAGGGTAGGTAGGGTAGGTAGGGTAGGTAGGGTAGGTAGGGTAGGTAGGGTAGGTAGGGTAGGTAGGGTAGGTAGGGTAGGTAGGGTAGGTAGGGTAGGTAGGGTAGGTAGGGTAGGTAGGGTAGGTAGGGTAGGTAGGGTAGGTAGGGTAGGTAGGGTAGGTAGGGTAGGTAGGGTAGGTAGGGTAGGTAGGGTAGGTAGGGTAGGTAGGGTAGGTAGGGTAGGTAGGGTAGGTAGGGTAGGTAGGGTAGGTAGGGTAGGTAGGGTAGGTAGGGTAGGTAGGGTAGGTAGGGTAGGTAGGGTAGGTAGGGTAGGTAGGGTAGGTAGGGTAGGTAGGGTAGGTAGGGTAGGTAGGGTAGGTAGGGTAGGTAGGGTAGGTAGGGTAGGTAGGGTAGGTAGGGTAGGTAGGGTAGGTAGGGTAGGTAGGGTAGGTAGGGTAGGTAGGGTAGGTAGGGTAGGTAGGGTAGGTAGGGTAGGTAGGGTAGGTAGGGTAGGTAGGGTAGGTAGGGTAGGTAGGGTAGGTAGGGTAGGTAGGGTAGGTAGGGTAGGTAGGGTAGGTAGGGTAGGTAGGGTAGGTAGGGTAGGTAGGGTAGGTAGGGTAGGTAGGGTAGGTAGGGTAGGTAGGGTAGGTAGGGTAGGTAGGGTAGGTAGGGTAGGTAGGGTAGGTAGGGTAGGTAGGGTAGGTAGGGTAGGTAGGGTAGGTAGGGTAGGTAGGGTAGGTAGGGTAGGTAGGGTAGGTAGGGTAGGTAGGGTAGGTAGGGTAGGTAGGGTAGGTAGGGTAGGTAGGGTAGGTAGGGTAGGTAGGGTAGGTAGGGTAGGTAGGGTAGGTAGGGTAGGTAGGGTAGGTAGGGTAGGTAGGGTAGGTAGGGTAGGTAGGGTAGGTAGGGTAGGTAGGGTAGGTAGGGTAGGTAGGGTAGGTAGGGTAGGTAGGGTAGGTAGGGTAGGTAGGGTAGGTAGGGTAGGTAGGGTAGGTAGGGTAGGTAGGGTAGGTAGGGTAGGTAGGGTAGGTAGGGTAGGTAGGTATAGTAGCCAGTTGACGGGAGCGAAGCCGCGTGAGTCAGTTAGTAAACAATAAAAATAAGATAAAATTAGAAGTAAAAATCACCCCTTCATTTTTAATTTTTAACCGACTTCTTCAAAAAGGAGGAGTTTCTATGTTTGTGATAAGCTCTATGTATTTTTTTTTAAGTATGTTCACCGATTTCTCCGCCAATTCTGGACCGATTTTAAAAATTATTTTTTATTCGAAAGCCTATACTCCTGAAGTAGTCCCATTGTCACCAAGTCAGAATGTAATGATGGGATCCCATGAAAATCGAGGGAAACCCTAAAATTTTATAAGCACATACGATGTTTTTATTAACTTTCTAACGCAATTCAGATATTTGTGCCTGGTAATTATCATCTCATGTTGCTGAGCTGATGATGGAAGGTATAAGTCAGGATCTGATGATGGGATCCCATGTAAAATGTTTGTTCAGCGATATTTTTAACCGATTTGGATTTTTGTTTTTGTTTGGAATATTATTTTCTCGGACTTGGCCCATTTAAATTTGGTGATGATCTGATGAAGAACTTCGGAGGTAGGCAACGGAACTCTCCAATAAATGATAGCAAATGGATCGGGATTTTTGAAATCGCAAGTCTGTTGATTGTTTACACCAGTTAATAATTTAACATCACGCCGGCACGCTGTGTTTGTGGTTTTACTTTTTAGTGGTAAATGCGTACCACGAAAGAAAAAAAAAAATTAAAAAAAAACAAGACACTACAAAGTAAAAAATAACTTTCGGAAGTCGGTGTTTTTGGTTGTTTCGTTTATGAACACCGACTTCCGAAATTGAAGTTATTTTTTACTTTGTAGTGTTTTGTTTTTGGAAGTCGGTTTTATTTTTTAACAACCCCATTCATGAAACATGTTATTTTCAGCTTATGGTACGGTACCCTTCGTGTGCAAGTCCGACATCCACTTGGCTGGTTTTTTTTTAATAGGTTTAAAATTGAATTTTGGTATGAAAGACTGGAAGAAGAAGTGTTGGACTAGATTGGATACAAAAGAACTTTTACAAAATCTTGTCGATTATCCCTATTTGTCTAGTAATAATTTCATGTAATTTTTCCAAGATTCTGCAGTACAAGCTAGTCGCTTATTTATTTCTGGAGACAACACGTCCCATCTTAACCCAATCTAGGTCAATTCGTATCTACAGTTCTACACGTCTCATTCCGTAATCTAAGACTTCATTCATCCAAGTTCTTAACAAAATACGTAGCTACACTGTTAAACCGAATACTTTTTCCTATATCTTTCACCGAGATCTCATTCAGGGTAAGATATTCAGGCGGGGCCCAGACAGACTTATTCAGGTTTCCAAATGAGCTAATACATTTTGGTTTTTATTCGTACAACTTGAAGAAGTTTTGAAAGAAACTTAGCTGAAGTGGAATGGTGTTTACTTTCGATTCGAGGAGTTGGCGTTTGGATTTTATTGATTCTTTTAATGTGTGGTGGGCTTAAGTTGTGGTGGAGGTGAATGGTTTGTTATCTTTTGTGCATATTTGCTAGTAATAGGGTATTACTTTTTTTTTTTTTTTTTTTTTATTCTTTATTTATAAGGGGTTTTTATCCACACGGATACGTCAACCCCATAGGGTATTACTAATCGCACTAACGTGGAGCTCGTGGCTAGATACGAGTAATAACAGCCGCACGGGTCGATCTTCAAGGTTAAGTAACGCTTGCCAAGGTTGGTTTGTGGATGGGTGACCATCTTAACATAGCGAGTTTCCTCCGTGCCTCAGAAAGCACGTTAAGCCGTTGGTCCCGGCTGTCATTTGTAGATCTTTGGCAGTCGTTACGGATAGTCAGAAGCCAGTTAATCTGACTCGTCTTGCCATGAAGTACCGTGTTACCCAGTTAATGGGTTATGGAGGTCTAGTAGGCAGCCGCTCCTCGTAAAATACTGGTATTCAGCTAAATCCGGCTTGACTGGAAGCCGACCCCAATATAGTTGGGAAAAGGCTAGGCAGATGATGATGATGACTAACATCCTATTATATAAAACTATTCCGTTATTTATGAATGACTGACAGTTAACGCACAGCCTAAACTGCTGGTCGTAGAAAGCTGAAATTTGGCATGTAGGTAGGTCTCATCGGGAGTGAAAAGGAGCAATAAGAGGGGATTTCTCGAGATTCCTACGGGAACGGGTTAAAAACGGAATACGCGCATAAGAAGTCGTGGGCTAGTTATTGCATAAAGGATTACGCAGCAACGCTATTTTATGAAAATCGTTTTTTCTAAAAAGAGTTTTAATGTTCTTTTAATGTAAATCAGGTTGTCACACCATCTGCCGTAGCCTCAAGCCAAAAAAACTTAAAAAAAAATGCCAGGCCTTAGGACCAATACTTCTAACTTGAATGCAACGTTTGCATTCGCATCTCATACCCTCGTTCGCAAGCGCTAGGACGCTCTGTCCTCAGTTATCTGCGTGTTACATATTTTTTAAAACTGTTGCCCACCACGTGACCAGCGGACTTCCTCTGCCATTTATCTTCTCTGGGTTATACAGTACTTTTCAAACAGGGTTTTCTTCGTCTCGCCTTATTTTAAGCTCCGATCATCTCCTACACATCTCATCGATCTCGACCATGTTTTCCGCAACGGGGGCGACTTTGAAAGAGCCTCTCAAGTACTTATTACGTACTTTATCGAGTTGCGTTACGCCCGCTGCCTACCGCGGCATCCCAAAAGAATTCCTTGCAACAAAGTAAAAATAACTAAAGTGAGTAAGATATAAACGTATCGATCACTTTACCAAATAATAAAATCTTCCATACTAAACTTGTGTAACTAAATCCAAACATTTTCCCCCGTTCCCAATATACTAAAGTAAACAATATTGAACGATTTTCTTACATTCAGTAGGTATCATCGACAACAAAAGGCATTACCGGGTGACTTTAATTCATTAGCTACCATTTTTAGGGTTGAGGTGTCAACGGTGTCACAAAGCGAGCATCGCGCGGACACGCGATCGGCTCGGCCATTTGTCCGGCAAAATCTGGTGGAAGGTTCAGTAAAAAACTCACCGTGATACTTAGGTGTGGAAAGCATGAAGTAAACTGTCACTACTATTGTCATGAACTCGTGAAAGATTAATAGCTCACTTTAAATTCACTTCACCTTAATTTTAAAGGCGATATTATGTTTTCAAAATCGCACGGCAGGAGGTGCCCTTTGTCTGATGACGCATTCTGGTTTCCCGATCAAATGGTGCTGATCGCGTATGCGCGCAATGATCACTATGTATAGCATGATGTGTAAAATTAATCATGAAATATTTTTTTATTTTGGGACCCAGTAGTTTTATGTAAAATACAACTTGTTACAATAGGGAATATGCATGTGATTTTTTTATTTACAAAATGAAATACTTATTAGCTCTAGTAAAACAAAATGATATTATTTTTTAAATACCTTCATCACCGATGAAGTTATAAAGCTTCAAAGATTACAATTAGAAAGAGAAGTCCGATGTAAACTTAGACGTCATCGTCTATGACGTCTATATAGCTGCCATAGGAAACAGCGTTTTCGCGAGAGGGACAGATATATTTGTTTAAAATAATTGTATCTGCTTCGTTTTTCCAATAAGTTTGATTCTATTTTCACAGTTAGTATTCTATTTTTGTATAGTTTTAGATAAACTGTATAGATGATAAATAAGTTTTTCATGTATATACCCTATTATAGTATGAACGTAATATTAATTGCTACTAGTATTTTTATTTAACAATGGTTTAATTCATTTATTACTACCGGCGACAAATATTATTGGACGCATGGTTTGTTTGAAGTAACCATCATATTTTATAATTTTGTACTTTAAATAGATACTAAAACCATATCAGCTTTTGTTGCTAACTGTACAAGATGAACACCTACGCATCTTCAGGGAAAGTATAGCAAGTTTCAAATAACAAAGTTATTTGTAACGTTACTACTGATATTTCCTTATTTTTGTTTACTTGATATTTTTTTGCAATATTTACCTTTTCAATATTTTTCCTTCCGAGTGAAAATGTGGTTTCAGCATCCTTGTACAGGCTAATGATAAACTATTACAATCCAGAAGCAGGCTACGGTATCACATACTATTAATTAGTCTATAACTTCTAATATGAGTAAAGAGCTGTGGGAAATAAATTGTAACTTCTACTTGAATCGATTTTCAAGAACTTATTTTAGTTTTTACGCATCTTTTGTCAAACAACGCAGCAAATTAATCTGTCTCGCCTTTTCTCAACTATGTTGCGATTGGCTTCCATTATATCTGGATGCAGTTGAGTTCCATTATAACTGTCTATCTGACCTTCACAACCCAGTAACTGGTTAACAGGATATCTGCACGACTGGTTCAGGATTCTAGGGTTCTGTCTACGCGGCGACTACTCTACGTGGAGACTAGGCGGCCTCTGCATCGAGACTACGCGGCCTCTATGTGGTGTTTATGAGGTCTAAACAAGATGGCTAAGCGGCCTCTATGAGTTGACTATATAGCAGGAGCATAAAAAATGTTTTGAAAAAGACGGGTATATATGTTTCACAGTTAAACAAAAATTAAAAAAAATTATGTAGAGATAGAATTAATGGTTTTAATAAATGTCCATTGGTGTTAGATTTACGAATTGGTTTTGAACTTAAGGGTCAACTCACACCGAAAGAGCGGCGAAGGGCAGCGAAGAGGAGCGCAGTTTCAGTGTCATATGAATTTTAATTTTATTTTCATTACTTTAAGGGTCAACTCACAGCTCCGTCAACGCACGGCTCCGTTTAAGGAATTCCCCGGAATTCCTGCGGCGCCGCGGGCATCCGCGCGACTCGTTCGAGTTTCTCATGCGATAATAAGTACCTATAGTAATGAAAATAAAGTTAAAATTCATATGACACTAAAACTGCGCTCCGATTCGCTGCCCTTCGCCGCTCTTTCGGTGTGAGTTGACCCTAAGAAATTAGTATGTTAGACAGATATTAAAATCTATGAATTTATAGAAATGTACAGATAAGTAAGCAAACCACACGCATGAAAGTACTGATTACTACCAAAATTCACATATTAAACTGAGGGTAAATCCAAAACTACACGTAGGAAGTCAAAATTTTTGGTATGAATTTGGTCCTAACTTTAAAAAAATAGTTTCTAATAAATAAATAAATCTAGTGTTGACCAGTGAATCCATCAAACCTCCTAGCCTTCTCCCTACTGTGTTGGGCTCGGCTTCCTATCTGGAGCAGCCGGACCTTACATAGTAGGGAAAAGGCTAGGCAAATGGAAAAAAATATAATTTTGCTAGACCTAAAATCCAAATATAATTCATATTCCATTAAAACCACCTTTCAACCACCCCCAAATCCAGTCACTTCCAGCACAATACCGAATATGAAAGAACGCGCTCTCCTAATTACACTGAGTGCCAACAAAAGTGTGGATACCTTAATGCGTCGTTCTATTGTTTTCGAGTACTTTATGTAGGAGTCTCGAGGTCACTTCACGTAATGATAGGCGAGTCGCGTTCGGGAGAACTTGAAAATGAGCCAATTTTTTGGCACTGACTTGTCGTTATTGTGCGTGCCTTTTTCGGAATGTTTTTGTAATGTAGGTTTCCTCGCTAAAAGCATAGAATTTAAATTGAAAAGCTTTGATGGATTATATCACCGAAACATCTTACTGTTGACCAATTTTCAATGTTTCGGCTGAGATTTTAAAACGTTTAACATTTTTGTGAAACTATTTTGTACGTAACTGCCACAGATGCACACGTAGTTATTTTTTTTAAATATTCTAGTTTGTAGCAAATGGATTTCTGTAGCTTCTACACTGTTTAATTCCCTTATCGGAAAAACACATAATTACATTAAATGTATGCACTTGGTACAGGCACCGGCTTCGTCCGCGTCAAACAGAAAATTATTCCAAGGGATCATACTACCTGGATAAAAAGAAAATCATATTATCCTGTTACCCAGGGTAAAGTCTACTCGTATGCTAAGTTTCATCCAAATTTGTTCACCCTTTAAGACATGAAAGAGATAGATGGAGAGATAGACGGATAGAGTTATTTTCGTATTTATTAAATTAGTATGAATATATGCGCAAACGATACATATAGAGATGCTAGATGTATGTAGAGCAACTCGATATTCCAATATTTTATAAACTCTCGATATGAAAAATATCTTATAAAAAACTCATATGAACAGAAAATGTTAGAATACTTGTGCTTCCTTCTTTCCAAACATTCCTAAGTTTCTTCACACATCCTCGGAGTCTCCAGTATCAGCGGTCTTATATGGCAAAACTTCTAGTGAATAAAGTTTGTCTTTATAACAATGGAATGTCTGAATATACGAGTAACTCGATCAGTTGGATAGACTTCCCGAGTTTGGCGAACTCTGCCACGGAACATTAAGATTTTATGGGAATAGACTCGATTATTTTAAGGGTATATTTTGGATGCTACTCAGCCCTTAATTTGATGTTCATTGAAAAATATTTTGAGTCAGTTCATTCAGTATTTATAAGGCGATGCTTTTTTTATAACTATAAAAAAAAAAACGAATTACGTCGTATGATGCAGCTTTTCCCTAACCTAATTTTAAGCTAACATTATTAACATTCCCTTCCGAAGTTCTTCATCAGATCTTCACCAAATTTTAAATGGGACCAGTCCGAGACAATACTCTTCCAAACAAAAAAATAATCATCCTAATCGGGTAACAATTGGCGAACATATCGCTGAACAAACATTTTTCATGGGATCCCTTCATCAGATCCTGACTTATACCTTCCATCATAAGCTCAGCAACATGAGATGATGATTACCAGGTACAAATATCTGAATTGCGTTCGAAAGTTTATGAAAAACAATGTATGTGCTTATAAAATATGAGGGTTTCCCTCGATCTTCATGGGATTCCATCGTCAGATTCTAACTTGGTGACAATGGGACCACCTCAGGAGTATAGGCAAACGAATAAAAAAATAATTTTTAAAATCGGTATAGAATTGGCGGAGAAATCGGTGAACATAAATACATAAAAAAGAGATACATACAACCGAACATAGTACATCCTCCTTTTTGAAGAAGTCGGTTAACTGCTCTGTTGGTATCACGGACGCACGCGTGACTGCCAAGCGTAGAGTCCTGGGTTCGTTTTCCGGGTCGGGCAAAAAGTGTTATTAGATTTTTCCGTTAGGCATTTCTTCTCTAAAAACCCGGAGTTCGGAAATTGGTGGTGTGATAACACCGTCCCTCGGAAAGCATGTTGAGCCAATGGTCCTGTGCCATATCTCTCTCCAGTCCCTGTTGAGATCGGCCGCTATGGTCGAAATCGGTCAGGAGGACTAAACATAAATACATTTGCGATTTCACAATAAAACAAGAGAATGGGCGAACTAGAAAATACAGGTTCTAAAAGCTAGCATTATAAAATTAATACACTATTGCGTCCGCTTTGCTGTTATCGTAACAAAAGTTTAATGTGGTCTCGTTGCGTCGAGTCAATAGTTTCAAACCGGAATAGTTTCTAACCGGAATCGAACTCGGGCCTTTCGATCGGAAGTCCACACTTGTTGTTTGAAACTGTTATTACGTTTCATTAGAACCTGTTCGCTTTGTTGTTTTTTGCGAGCATGTAATACAAATACTTAGATGTGATTCAAAATAAATATTTTTTTATTAAAACAAAATTATATAAATTTAAAATAAGAAAACCGAACTAAAATAAGGCGTCAAAAAATTCGTCCGTATCGCTGTCCACTGGAAGTGAACCCAAAAGACTGGCGGCATTGCCACGTTGTATTTATTTATTTATTCACAAAATCTACAGCTCTTTTACAATTTTACTTAAAATAAATTAACCGATCTTACAGTCATTTACGGATTTACAATTTATTAACTATTATATGCATCAGAATCAAACAGAATGACATGCTAGCACCATCTAAGCATTTGAGAGTGTATGGCAATGCTTATCGTCTGTCCGAGGTAAAAGCCAGCCCTTGGGTCACGCGAAGTGTTAAGCGTTTAGAAAGATCTATAAATAAGGCATGAGCTCTCGGACCCCACGGTCCAAGAGTTTCAAATTTCAAACAAAATTATGTGTACACTAAAGTTTTAGTTCATCATCATCATCATATCAGCCGAGAGATGTCCACTGCTGGACACAAGCCTCCCCCAAGTGTCGCCACAACAACCGATCTTGCGCGTCCCACATCTATCGGCTACCCGCGATCGCCATTGCAGAACTTTTCGGCCCCATCGAACATCGTTCTGCGAGCAATTTGCCCTGCTCACTGCCACTTCACTTTGGCAATCGTTCGGACTATGTCAGCAATCTTGTTTTTTTTGCGTATATCATCATTCCTGATTCGATCACACGTGGAAACTCCAAGTATTGCCCTTTGAGGTTTTAGTTACTCGTATTTTAATTAAAATCAGCAACCAGAGGCTCAATCCCATACTTGTTTGACATTTTGACAATAGTCTTGCCACGCTACCGCTGACAGAATGTTACTTGTCTAGAGGTTAAGATCACTTAGGGGTAGCGTGTTATTTAGTTGCTGAACCTTTTCCAAACAATATCTGGGTCGGCTTCCAGTCAAACCAGATCCAGCTAAATACCAGTATTTTACGTGGAATGACTGCCTACCAGACCTCTACAACTCATTAACTGAGTAACATGGTAGTACTTGGCAAGACAGGAGTCAGATTTACTGGCTTCTGAGAATCCGTAAAAGACGACTGTCAAAGATCTGTCATAAATCCACAGACAAACCTTGGCAAATTTTGCTTAACCTTGACTATAGTGACCCGTAAGCGTTAGCCACGAGCTCTTCAGCTTCTTCACACGGAGCGCTCCATGCGCGAAAGCTGACGCCAACTAAGTTGGGAAATACTTGGCAGATCAACCAGCCAGAAATCATGTTTATGTTGACATTAAGTTAAAAACTTTGTACATAGAGAACAGAAAAAAGTTTTTTTTTATCTTAGTTATTAAGATAGATTTCAAAAGAGAACGGTCTTCTCTTGCATTCATATAATTATCATTAAAAATAAAACTCGGGATTCTCATACAATCAGTATCTGCAATCCAAATTAATTGTATTCTGCACATACGCTGATGAGAATTGACGAAACAGATATCCGACAAAAATAATTAAATTAAATACTTTACTCAGCAAATGAAAATGACAATTTGTACTCCAATCCAATTAATTTCCTGAAATGTTTTACGGTTGGTAAAATATTGGTAAGTTATAGTTAATAAAAAAAATGATTTAGTTAAGAGGTATGTTTTTAATTACTTAGTGATTTTTTTGTGTTTATGTTGTCATATTGACGAACTAATAATTCTTAGTATGTAGGGGTTTTTAAAAGGAATTAACTCAACCATATTTGGGTTAAATATGGTTGAGTTAATTCCTTTTACAAACCCGTGTATTTACCGCCACAGTGCACAAAATTTAATTTTAATAAAAAAATAAAATAAAAAAAACGATTTTATAGCAAAAAAAAGTGGTAAAGAACTTATTCATGTAAACTCCATTTTGTAAACATGCATTTAAAAAAACTTATTAGAATCACAATATTTTTCTACATATGCAAAAAAAATCATCAATATAAACTAAATTGCCAAGTTCTGAGTTCCTTCTTCCCTAGAATTATCAATTCAATTCTTCCATCCATTAATTGTTTATGTATATTAGCAGTGAGGGAGTGCCGATATTAAATTCCTGATAGACATAAGAGCAGGATGTTTTCATTAAATGTTGCACTCAAATGAGGTCGGGGTCGATATCGAATTTCAATGCGACGGGTATTTGGTTGTATCCTTTTGTTAAGTCTTAAATTTGTAAATAATAGTGATTTAAGTGGTTATAAATCAATATTGTAAATTATTTGAAGGCCCTTTATAAAAATAATAAATACGAATACAGGATGAATTTTTAAAGTGTGCATTCATGGCCAAATCCGAAACTATCAGACAACAGTCAGTCAAAAAAATTGACTGAAAACGCACTGAAAGGCGGCTGCTTGACGCCTATAGCCCAGCGAAGCACCTGATGAGTACCAAAATTAAATTAACTTTCTAAAATAAATATTTGAAAGCAGAAAAGCAAATACCGAATACACTATAATAACTGAGAGAGCTAGCATAATTAATGTCTACCATAATCATCAACACGATGATAAATAATAACAATTTACTTTTTCAGGATCAAAGATGCTGAACATAGTGTTGATAGCAATTATTACATCTAAAACTACATAAGTGATACTATAACAGCATTCACGCATAAACAAAATCATTGCTTCAGAATTCCAGCAACAGATACTGCAGCAACAGTAACAACAACCGTCCAGCCTGTCAGCAATCATGCTCCGGATGCTGTTAGAACTGTAAGCACGCAAATCTTTTCACTATGATAAGCGCCAGATAAATGTGCAATGACCGTCATTGACCCACATGTCCGTGGAGTTTCTTGCACATTCTTCTCCATAAAGATCTACGCTTTGGAACTTGTAAATAGCTTCATTTTTTGACTGACAGACCTTGACAATTCCAAAGTGCCTGTAAATGGTTTATTTGAAATACATATATGCTTTGAGTTTGAGCTTCTATCGTCATCTTTTCGTCCTTTTCCGTCAGTAAAATTATAAATCAATCTCAACCAAAACTTTTTCTTTGACTTTAGAAGTCCATCAAACGACTTATAAACCACATGAGGGTTTGAAATCCTACACAAAAACTTTTACAGAAATACTTTTCATCTTTTCAAGTCTTTTCAATTTTCAGAGCGATTGATATTTACAAAGGGCTCGCGCGAAATAAGCTCGCGTGGGTCTTCCAAGTTTGTTAGCTTAGTAAGAAGTGCGAAAATTTGTTGACAGGAAAACGTTTTTGTACTGTGTTAAAAGGATACCCCATAAGTGTATTTTCGCGACATTTTTTCTCGTAAGAAATTCTAAGTGTTTGATGTTGTAACGTTGGGATCGGTAGCAAGATTAGGGTCATGTTTATTTGAAGACCGTTAAGCTAGGAATGATATTTAGGTTCTAGTTGTGATAAATACGTTTGATTACATGAACATCCAGGTATATTTGATATTTCAAGGAAGGTTGTCCGTGTCCATCGTTTCTGAATAAATTAATAAGTTTAATAAAGTCTAAAGTGACTTGCACAATCAGAGAATTTTCTAACAAAACCCAAAAGCGAAAGTCCTGTCTCTATATAGCAAAAAATCGTCCTACAATTTTCAAATGAAAAATATAAATTACAGCATTCTCTTTGATTAATGAGGCCAGCCTATCAGTCCCACTTGGGCGCCAATTGTTCTGATATTCACAAAATTATCCAACATAGTACCTTGTTAAAAATACCTACCAAAAAACCTACCTTAAGTGTATACCTAAGTATAGCCAACCTCGTAATTACTTTGATAATTTTAATGAAATTAAATTGTTATTGCAAAGTTATAGTTCAAAAATAATAAAAAAAAAATCTTTTATCTGGCGCATTTTAGAAACTCAGAATCAGTTATGACATTATAACATATTTCATCGAGCCTTAGGAGAACCTTCCACATAGTTACTATCAGCGTTACCGTAGCCGACCTGGAAAACTCTAAATATACTCCGCACTCAGATCGGTCGCACTAAAGACCACCTCCTCAGCTTGGGGTTCTGCCAGGGACTTTATTCGAAAGAGTCACCACGGCCCTGGAACGCAAAGAACATAAGAAGAAACATAAATGGGTTTTATTCAATAAGAGCCTGACACTCCATTCCGCTCCGCCCAGAGCGTCATTCAGAAGGAGTTATTTGATTAATAATAATTACCATCGTATAAAAAACTACATGCAATTTTGTTAGTCACATTCTACTTTTAGGTTCAATCAATTACAAGGTCGACTGATATTTCTATTAACATATTTATATTATCACAAATGTAAGCTATTATCCGTTGACAAGGACCTTTGACATCGGGGACCCTGTCCCAAGGGAAATCAAAGCATGTCGAGAGTGAAACGGACAATTTAAACATCGCAAATAAGTGGATTTTTATTTTTATCTTGGATTTGTTAGAATGTGTTTTGATTAGGTTGTTGACTCGGAATTTTGGATTCTCGATTTGGTAAGCAAGTCTTGTTGTTGAAAATGTTTTTCATTATTTATATCTGTGTAATCAATGAAGTTAATCAGGAATGGTCCTGAGAACAATTTATCATACTGACACGCAAGTGACTCTTAGCTTAGTGAGTTCTTCTTTCACCGTTTGTCTTCTTCATAACTGATAAGGAAGAATTTGAAGCAAAAGTATTTCAGCCGCACGGGCCGATCTTCAAAGTTAAGCAACGCTTGCCGAGGTTGGTCTGTGGATGGGTAACATACCGAGATTCCTACCTGCCTCAAAAAGATCGTTAAGTTGTTGGTTCCGGCTGTAATTTTTAGATCTGTTGCAGTCGTTACGGATTGTCTGAAGTCAGAAAATCCGAATCCAGTCTTGCCTAGGAGTATGGTGTTAAATAGTTCATTGATTGTGGGGATCTGGTAGGCAGCCGCTCCACGTAAAGTATTGGTATTCAGCTGAATCCGGTTTGATTGCAAGCTGACCTTATATTTTAGGCTAGGCAAATGATGTTGTCTCCTTCATAACTGGGAAGGTCTTGGCAAAATACCTACAGCCTCACATCTCGTTCTTCGAGGTTAAAATATTAGTAATCAGCTGTATTCGGTTTAGACTAGAAGCTGACCTCAATATAGGTGGGATGATTAAGCTAGAAGAAAGGCTAAGCACATTGATTTACCAGCTTATTCATATGAAAACGTAAAAAAAGAAAAAAAAAAAGATAACTGGCGAAGGAGGTTTGCTAATTACTATTTCTATTAATTACTTGTAATAAGATAAATGACGATGTAAGGTGCGGGCTTACAACAATTCTGCTACGGATAAGGTTGGGAGTTACGGCCTCCTTTAACTATATTCGAAGACAATATGGCGTAAACATTAGACTTTATGGTTCGACACTAATATGACAGCGAATCGTTTTGTTTTTGCAGGTTCATTTTGTTCACGAATTAAAGTTACAATACGGTCACGCTTTGGCACTGCGAAATAGGAATTTATCGATATGCGGAAACAAATATTATATATTCAACTACATATTGAGATCGGTTTCGCCCGCGTTAACTTTATCACAGCGAAACGTACTGCACAAAATCGATGCCCTAATCTAGAGCATCCACCTGTGTTCTAAAATTCATCCTAATCAGTTCAGACATAATTGATTAACAAACATCCAAACACATACACCCAGACATGATCACATGATCTTCACATTTATAATATTAGTAGAAGGACGATTTTAAATATTACCTACCGACTAGTCGTTTTTCTAATTATTACTATTGACGTACAGTTCTTTCAATATACATAAACTCGTTATTTCCTGCCATGTTATGTCTTCACCGCCCTTGGTTGACTCGCAGGGAATGCTTAGCGTTTAAGCCGACACTTTTCACACAAAGCCTGCCTTTGTACTTTACCTGCGTACTACACACGTCATGAAGTCTATTTAAATTAATTTTATTATGTTTCAATGCCAAAAGCAGCTGAAATTCCAATACTGAACATTGCATGTTTATGATTTGAGGTTCATAGCTCTCACTTAACTAAAATAAACACAGAATATACCAGTATACCCAATGAACAAGGCGCTTATGTAAGCAGTAGTTTGTATTTGCATACAACAGTGTTGACACATTTGTTTGAACAACAGATCAGATTTGCTGTTGTGTTAGTTAATTTTTGATGAAAACATAACAATATCACAATCTCCTGAGGGTATGTAAGTAAGGATGTATTTGAGTGTACCAGTTTAGTTTAAGTCTGTTATCGTTTGGAAATCCTCACCAATGTCTTCCAGTCTGTAAAACTCGCACTGTCTAAAACTACACGGTGTTCTGCAGCTAAATTTGACCGAAGCGCTGGAGTACTTGCGTATTTCATCACGTTCTGACAGACAGGTATGGACCCGCATGAATTCAGGCGTATCCCGACACCCTCGGCGGCCGCATACGGTTGCTTTTTTGCGCGAAATATGGCGTGCCGCCGTCTCGAGCTTTTAACTGTTCAGGCAACAGTCTCCCCATGTCTGTTACCTGCAGGACAATCACTATAGTGGCTGAAGATCGTTCTGCGATGTATAAATCTGGTAATAGAGATTTACTTATTTCTTTTATATATTAAGAAAAACATAACCCGTCTTTAATTCAACTCTTTGGGTTCTAGACAATGTTATGATCCATCGGCATTAGCGGTGGTCATGATATTTGAGTTGTCTTATGACAATATTCGGTAACGCATCTCAATCCAATATATTTTAGATTTTTCGGACAATCCTTATTGATGATACGATGTCACTTTTCCTAAAGGCTCTGGTTGATAATTCCAACAAATGGTTTAATTAAAACCAAAAATAATTATGGTTAATGGCTTACTGCCTCCGTGGTCGAGTGGTTTAGGCATTTGCCATGTGACCCGGTGGTCGTAGGTTCTATTCCCACGGGAAGCATACTTTGTAAAGTTGTTTCCAGTTTGGCTAGGTTTTGCAGGCTTGAATCTCCTGATTGTCTGATAAACAGATGATTCCGTGCTTCGGAAGGCACGTGTAAGCCGGTGGTCCCGCCCGCCAAATGGCGGTCGTCAAATAAACCATATCAGAGGCCCTTGAGGCGGTTTAGAAACTCTGACACTAGGGTGAGTGGGTTCGTTATACCTTACTGTCACGATGAGGAGAAGATTAAAATAAATACTACTCCTGTTATCCTGTAATAATGTTATCCTTACTCTCCTATTGTCCTATCCTAATATCAATTCTTATGTCGGTCTTCTTCCTCTTTGTATAGGCAAAAAAAAACATCATCTTCCTGCTCTTATACCATGATACCTGGGGTCGGCGCAACACGTTATTTTTCTTCCATTCTGTCCTGTCAACCGTCACGCTATCACTAAGACTCTTTTCTTTCATATTACTCCTCACAAAATCCATCAATCTTTTATTTGGCCTTCCTCTCCCTGTCTATTCATCCACATTTATATTCATTACAGATTCATAAAAGATTACATGCGTTTCATCTCTCCTCTCTACATGACCATACCAAGACAAACCAGTGACGAAAAGTTGAAAGGGAACCTATCAACTTTTCGTCACTGGTGCCACTTTTAAAAACGCAATCTTATATCGCGGTATCAGAGATATTAAAATTGAATAACAGTCCGAATATCATCTATCGGGCAGTTGCCCACCAGACACAACCGTCTGGTTGGAGGATCCTCCCTTTTCAATGGAGGTTAGCGGGACTTTACATCCTGTTCAGCTACCCTCTATACTACCTCTAATCTACTCATTTCTCACAAGCAATAATAAAAATAACAAAAACGAAAAAAAATCTTACACAAAAATAAGATACTACAAACACAAAACCTCCTGTCATAAATAACAAACATCCCATATCATAAACAGCAGGTAACACGATAAGAAATAATCTGAAAGCGTGGATTCACACCGGATGCAACGCCAACCCTTTCGCTCGTTCCCGAAATATCTGTCTATCGATTTTCTTCAAAGACGTCGTTCGCCCGTCTGCTGAAAAATTGTAACAAAATGAGACATTCGCTCAAGAGAGCATATTTTTATCTGAATTGAGTGTGCTTGTGGCTTGAATTTGTGTTATGAATTCAGACAAAGTTTGTAGAATTGGATTAATTTGTACTTGTATTTTAAGCAAACCTCTGTGTTTTCTTACGACTGAATAAATCCACCGTGTAATTGGATGCTAGTTTGTAGTTATAAACTCGCATATCATGATATAAGAGCACAAAATACAACAAGATGTCGATGCATGTATGCACACAAAAAGAGAGAAAGAGTCACCGCAGCTCTGGAACGCAAAAGGGCATTAAGAGGGACGTAGTTGAGTTTTGTCAATTAGTCTGACACTCCCTACCGCTTCGCACAGAGAGGGAGATTGGGAGTTGAAGATTTCTCGTCGCTAAAAAAAAACGACCATCATTTCGGTCGTAATAGAAAGTAACTTTGGCCAGACGCTCTAGACTAGAGACGTTCTGTCATCGCTAGCGTGACGTACGCCATTGTCAAAACGTCAACAAATGAAATTGAGAAACCCTGCCAGAATGTCACGTGATCAACCCCTTGAACATTGACATTTGGATAAATGTACTGTGTAATTGAATACGAGAAACAATAAATTATTATTATTAGAATTTATCTTTGTCTAGTTTTAAAGGATTCTGTGAATCTACTGTAAAGGACTGTAAAAAACTGATTTCAATGTATTTTCTCTTTGCATAGTATTCCTTTCAAACACGTTATATAATTACGACGCTAATAATGAAACTTCAGTAATATAATTTTTCTAATGAGGGCATGGCTTACTTAGCACCGAGTTTTTACTCGAACAATGAGCTGGCAAAGTAATGAATAGCTTTTCAGTTTTTTATTGTGAAACTTGACATGCATTAAATGCGTGGATATGTATTATTACCATGCCAGATATTTTTACAACATGACAAAGAGCTCTTGAATTAAATATCGACCCACCGGACCTAGTTGACCGACGTAAGAGGATATCTAATGATGATCAAGGAAGTTTACAACCCTAATCTCTTCAAAGTTAGAGTGAACAGGCTCCTTCTGGGTAGGCTCGCTCCATCCTAGACTTTGTCTCTGTCATCTCTGACATAGACTCGTGAGGAGCTCGTGGCTAAATAATAACAGCCGCACGGATCGATCTTTAAGGTTAAGCAACGCTTGCCAAGGTTGGTCTGTGGATGGGTGACCATCTTAGCATAACGAGTTTCCTCCGTGCCTCGGAAAGCACGTTAAGCCGTTGGTCCCGGCTGTCCTTTGTAGATCTTTGGCAGTCATTACGGGTTGTCAGAAGCCAGTAAATCTGACTCCAGTCTTGCCAAGAAGTACCGTGTTACCCAGTTAATGGGTTGTGGAGGTCTGGTAGGCAGCCGCTCCACGTAAAACACTGGTATTCAGCTGAATCTGGTTTGACTGGAAGCCGAACCCCAATATAGTTGGGAAAAGGCTAGGCAGATGAATCTCTGACGTAGACTAGAGTCAAGAGCAAACCCATTACAAATAAAAAAAAAAAATAGTTTCATTGTTGAGCAAAACTTTAACAGGGGACTCCAGTCCCGAAGAATTTGAAAAATAGGTATTTTATTTAAGAAACTATTGCCGATGCCGTCACGCTACGCCCTATTAAATTAAGTGTGAAAGCGAGACCTGCAGCTCAGGCTGATTTTACCTATAAGAACCTTGACCAAAAAACGCTTTGTATTCTGTTATTTTCTACTTTAAAACTGAACTGATCTAAAAAAAAATATTTAATAATTTAGAGACAAACTATTTAAGCTTCTATTATTTTTATTTTGTTAAAAACATATCAAAGTCTGATAGTTGTCTGAACATGGCAACCCTAACAACGGGCTGTTTTTAGGGTTTTTGGATTGTCATAATTATTTTAGTACAGAGTCTGAACACCCAAAGCCAAAAATAGGACTTGAAATGAATGCATCAAAAACAAAAAATATTACAAACAGCTCCAAAAAACCAATTAAAATAGAGGGAAAGTCCATTGAATATGTTGACGACTATGTCTATATAGGCAAACTGATAATAGACAGAAAATAAACATAGCGTGGAAAATTTTTAAAGGACAGCCTAAGTATGAAAAATGGACTCGTGTATTCCCCCAAGAGAGACTACATAAACCAAAAAATACTATTTAATAGTTCTATGTATTTATTTTTGGTTAACTTTGTAAATGTGTTAAAAAATAAAGCTTTATTATTACTATTTTTATAATTATTGTAGTAATCAAGTTTTGGAAAAAAATAAATGATGAGGGCACGTATTAATTAGACCTACATTTTTTGGAAAAAAAAAATCATTGCTCGTAGCATTATCCACGAAGAAAACAGCGGAATACGTTTGTATGAAGAAAAGCCCAATAGAATTCCCTCTTAAGGCTATTTCCACGATGTTTGTTATGAACCAATAGAATCGCTTCACTTACCAAGCCTCGCTCATCTCTGGAAACGTAGCCTTAGTCTGTTGGTTGCGAGGATATTAGGAACGATCGACGAGACTTGGCATCTTAGTGCCATTCTACTGAATTTCAAGCAATGCGAACAATGCTTAAAAATAAATAAAATTGGCCCTGTGATGTCCAGTAGTAGTACTAAAAAAAAATTACAAGAAAGCGTAAGTACTTATTTTTTTTTCCCTTATCTTAGTGAAGATCTTAAGAATCTCACACACCTCGTTATTTAACTTGCAACCCCATTCTAATAAAGTAGTTTCTTCACTAGTCAGAGCAATACAGTTACTGCCAATATTATTGGAACCGTTTGATTCCCTCGGCGTAGGTGCACGTGTCGTGGACAAACAAGTCCTTGTAACCCACGTGGCGATATAAATACACTGCATTGAACATTATTGCACAGGAACGTACCTGTGTACGGAACGTGCTTGTATACAAATGCATGTATTTAAGGTTTCGTACGTCCGCAAGACTAAAACTATAAAATGACACCCATACAGGCTTATTCGTGTCTATATCCGTCTGTCTGTCACAGTAATTTGATTATGTCTTATTTTGGTAAAAATACGTAGCCGTTTGGGGTAGAAATATTAATTGTGCACATCTATTTAAAGATCTAGTCAAACGCTTAATCGACATTTTTTGCGAAAGTTCTAAAAAGTTTATTGACATTCTTTTAATTCTAAATTGTGGGTAGATCGACAGGGTCCTCGCTTAATAAATGGGCAATACTAAAGCACAACCTTATGGCCGTCCATTGTCTCTTAAGATACAGGTATAACCTAGTTTAAGAGACAGGGTAACCTAATTTGTGAACAGATGAACCATGTACCTACACGTCAACATGTTCTACCAAAATAATGTAGTTAGGTACATAACTTTATAAAACTTGCTTGTAACTAGCATTAAGTTTTTGTTTTTTTTTTACCATCTGTACCTCTTGGTCAATAAACAATTTATTTATTTAATCTTAAACAGAAATAAAATTGTTCTGTCTTGATTTTTGTCAAGACACATGTGTTCTTCTCTAAATTGTATTAAATAAGTCTACCTATGTATGTCAGGTTCTCTGCTTACTTCATCTAAACCACACAACGGATTTTGATACAGTTTGAACTAGTATTAAAACCTATAAATGCGGGCGGTTTTGTATATAATTTCTAGTCGTGCGAAGCTGGGCAGGTCATATCATCATCATATCAGCCGAAAGACGTCCACTGCTGGACATAGGCCTCCCAAGTGTCGCCAAAACTATCGGTCCTGTGCGTCTCGCATCCATCAGCTACCCACGATCCTCACCAGGTCATCGGTCTACCTTGTGGGAGGCTTTCCAGCGCTGCGTCTTCCGGTACGCGGCCGCAGTCGCATTCACATCTGTTATGCCCCACTGTCACTTCAGTTTGCCTGTCCTTCGGGCTATTTCGGTGACCAGAAAATGAGTCGCTAGTTATTAACTAATGTGAAACAAAATTGTGTACTTAATTCTTCGGATTCCTACAAAAAGATGAAACTAGCGCTTTCAAAATTCGACTTTAACCATTGTTTCGTACGGAAAATTATTTTCCTCGAAAATGCTTCAAATGAAGCGTGGGTGGTGAATTGTCTTTAGGCTTCTATCTTCAGTTCCACGAACAGTTCCACAGTGGACAAAGTTAATGAGAGAACTGTTATTTATAGTCAAGTTGTAGTATTTTTTTATGTGAGCTGAGTCCGATCTAATTTAATTATTAATTCATCTATGTTTACAAATAAATAAAATTTAAATGTAAAAGTAACAACGTTTCACTTATTATTTAAAAAACATTTTCATTTTTGATGTGTACTTTTTTGTAGTTTAACGTCGACTTGGATACTTGTTGAAATTTTCTGCAAAACTTAAATTCCTCATTCATTCAACCCATCGATGTCCCGTGACAAAATATCAGAGATTCGACTAAAAAGCGTTAGAGCGCTTACAATTTATCTCTTAGGAATCAGTTGACGGTAAATGATGTGTTGGACAGATACACGGGAAAGGATCAAAGCGGTCGTCACATTCTGGTCATTCACTATACTACCGTCATGAGAAAACTACACAAATCGAAGTAACCGATTTCCGACATTAAGCAAATAACTTAAGGTCAAAAATCGGTTACCTCGTTTTGTGTCTATAGGTCCTTTTTTTTCTTATGACGGCAGTATAGACGAACTTGGAACTTTCAAAGACAAGGAATTCTGATTTCTGAGGGTTAATTTGAAATTGATGACGATTGATAAAGATGTATGAATGAAATAGATGCCCTTCTTTGCTGCCCCTAAATTAATAGGCACAGGGGTTGAAGGATGTATGGGTAAGTTTAAGGTATGAACTGATAGATTTTTGACATTAAACTCTGCTTCAACGAGAATTAATAGAGCTATGTATACATTTGTTTTAAATTCATTAATTTATACTTAACAGTCATCATCTGCCTAGCCTTTACCCAACAATATTGGGGTCGGCTTCTAGTCAAACCGGATTTAGCTGAATACCAGTATTTTACGCGGAGCGGCTGCCTACCAGACCTCCACAACCCATTAACTGGGTAACACGGTACTTTATGGCAAGACTGGAGTCAGATTAACTGGCTTCTGACTGTCCGTAACGACTGCCAAAGATCTACAAATAACAGCCGGGACCAACGGCTAAACGTGCTTTCCGAGGCATGGAGGAAACTAGGTATGTTAAGATGGTCACCCATCCACAGACCAACCTTGGCAAGCGTTGCTTAACCTTGAAGATCGACCCGTGCGACTGTAATTATCTAGTTACGAGCTCCTCAATTGATACTTAACAGTATTTTATTTAAATAGTATGAAAAACGCAAGTGTTTTTTTATAATAGAAGGATGACTTTAAAATGCCTGTCGCGGCGCCGTAGAAAAAAGGAGAAATTGTAATCTATGGAATTGCATAAAATTGCCGCACCACACTGACATTTTGACTGACATAATTGGTTAATATTTCTCCACTCAAACTTTTCGTCACTCCGCACAAACGGACAGGCACCTGAATGGCTTTTTGAAAATTAATTTCCAAAAAGGGCCCAAACGCGTGTAATTATGCCGATGAGAATAAACTACGTATTACAAGATTTTAATATCCATACACCAGTACAAGGGTTCCGTTTCTCATTCAGGCGTTCTGAGTACTAGAACGCTATACAAAAATATATTAACAAAAACCGGCCAAGTGCGAGTCGGACTTGCACACGAAGGGTTCCTTACCATAAACCTTAATTTTTATTCTTTGCTTTTATAGTAGATTTGTGAAAATTTTGACCATCTACCTGTTACGGTTCTTGAGATACAGCTCGCTTACAGACGGACGAACAGGCAGCCGAAGCTTAGTAAAAGGGTTCCGTTGGTTACAATTTGGGTACGGAACCTTAAAACAAAGTAGTAAAGCAAAGGAGGAAGCCGAACGTGTGAGAGAAATGGAAACCTCACGCCCCAGCCGCCGCAACAAAAGAAGACGCCCCGGGCGTCGAGAGACGCAGGGCGATTCTCGGCCACTGTAGGCGCGAGCTTGCGGACGGCTCGCCGTCTGATCAGAACCAGGCCCGGGTCAATGGCGCGCTGTGTACCACGCGCGCCTCAAAGAGCTGTCAGCGTAAAAGTTGGGGCCCGCTAGGACCAGTGCCTGCTGGGGCTGCGGACTTCGTTCGAAAGAGGCACCGTACCCTGGAATGCAAAGGGCAATAGGAGGAACACGGATGGGTTTAGTCAGTAAGTGTCTGACACTCCCTTCTGCTTCACCCAAAGCGGGAGGAGTCATTTGATGATTTCCCATCCTTAAAAAAAAAGGAAAGGGTGTGACCAAAAGCCCCTGCAAGACCTCCGTCAGCAGTGCACTGGAAAGTAACAACCAGAAATTTTTAACAAGCTGCAAAATGTGCCTCTTGACAAATCCTAGCAAACTTGCGCTATCTACAAAAACATTTCGAACCAAAAACTACAGTTTTATGAATAAGCAAAAATCACGTTTCAGTTCGTAGTTCGATAAAAAACTATCACGGCTTTAACACATCGATGCACGTGGATTAAATTTTAATGAAAATCTGAAATGGTCAGCTTTAGTTGTTCTTATCGATCGGTAGGTGCAGACTCGTATTGTTTGGTAGATATGTTTTGTGTTTATGCAACGCTAGGGTTTTCTCTTGGCTTAAATAACAATACTAATGCTTTATTTCAGACCAAGTCCATAATGAGAGCATTTTACTTTTTTTATTTTTTTACTGTAGATAGGCACGCGTTTGTGGTCAAACGCGTATCTCACCTGATGGTAAGCGATGATGATGATGATATAATAAAGATTAACAGATATTTAATATATATATATATATCGTACCACATACTTATCCAATGATTTTGGAAAGGGCAGTCATAACGTGCAGCAATTACTTTAAGAATGCTGTTGCCGCTGCTCCGGAGGCGCTGCATCAGGAAGGCTGTTTTTTGCAAATGGCTTGAAAGCCGTCCACGTGTGCCTCCGCTAACATGCCTGAGGCACTGCAGCGCCACGGCAGCCTCAACAGCATTCTGAAGGCATTGTTATACTGGGTGCGCAGGGTTCTATAGGCTCGCTGCGTATAATTCACCCACAGGCCACTCGAGTAAAAAGATTGGCAGAATGCCTTAAAAACAATAATCTTAACTTGATTTGTGAAGCAAGTGAACCTGTTTTGCTTACGTTGTATGGCATTAGCACTTGAGGCTCTAGACAATTGATATTTTGTTAGAAGCGTGGCAAAGGCGATTGTCAGAACAACCAGAATGAATACGATTGACAAACGCTGTCTAAATATCATGTGATAAATTTCGTATGTTAAGTAATATTGAGAAACGAGCCAAGAGGATCATCGGCAATGAGAGGCTCATCGCGACAAAGCTTCAAAGTCTTGAGCATCGACGACGAGTTGCTAGCCTGTCGGTTTTCTACCGGTTGCATTTTGGGGAAAGTGCGATGGAATTGCATAACTAATTTAATTCCGCTAAGCCCGTTCCATCATCGGACCACAAGACGAACGGTGATAAACGACCGGTACATGGTGGACATCCCACCCACAAGCACAAAACGTTTTGGGAACATATTCATAGTGCGTACGGCTAAGAAGTGAAATTCCCTGCCAGAGTCTGTGTTTTCTGATAGCTACAACCTGGGAGTCTTTAAGTCAAGAAGGTTACTTCTAGGCAAGCGTGCTCCATCTTCGACCACATCATCACTTACCGTCAGGTGAAATAATGGTCAAACGCTTGCCTATCAATATTAAAAAAATAAAGTATGTTGTGTTTTGCCATTTCGTCAATGAACCGATGACCAGCAAGTCTAAAAAGGCCATTTTAGCAGAATCAAAAAGCACAACACGCTACCCGTCTCTGCCAAATTTCCCAATCAACCTTGAACCTAATGTGTCAGCGATAAAGATGAAAATGAAAGGAGAATGACCAAATTGGACCAAAAATTGGTAAAAAAAGTCAAAGTCTGCCCCCAGATTTGCCACATAGCTCATTTGAAAGAAGAGTTCAAATGCAACATTTTATTCTATGGAACCGAAAAAATCTGTCCCACAGAAACATAAATATAACCTAAAATGTGATTTTATGAAAAAGTTGCATATTTTACTTCTTTACACAGGTAGGTGACCTTTTCTTATCGCAGATAATGAGCTTACACGCGAGTTTGCTTTCTTTGAACATTGTTCAATAGTAGTGTGAGCGAGAAGGCGATAGAGCTACGTTCTCGCTCACACATGTATGCGCTTTGCATTGCAACTGTGCAGTCCTTCTGTAACTCTCTTCGCTTATAGTTGTGTACTGTGCGAATATTTTCTGTGGATATCCTGTGATTACGTGTTTGACCCTTGCATTACGTTACCTGGACCTGATTTTAAGCCCTGTGATTTGGATACAGTTTTAAAGATGTTTCGTGCATCTGCTGGACAAGTGTGTCTAGTGTGTGGTAGATCAGTGCGGTCGATCAGAAGAAGAACACTAACTACGCAGCTTTTTGAAGAATATCCAATCGCTGCAAATAATATAACTGAACGAGTTCTTCCTTATCATGTGAGTACTTACATAAATGATTGCAATAATGACTTATTTAACCATGTAACAATGCATAGAGTGCATATCACGAATGAAAGCCCGCGGAAATGGAACTACATTTTTTTATGCAATGTAATGTAATGACATAGACACTAGCGCCGCGTCAAAGGGACTTCAGTAGCGGCGCTATTCATTCATTGGTATATTCATGTACTGAATAACATTTGTTAAAAAGATGTGTATTTGTGATGTGTAATTGTATCTGAAACTATTTCTTTCAGATACAATTTAACAACGCCGAGTTTATCTGTCAGCGTTGCTGGCGACGCGAGGCGTACCCACCAAGACGTCGTACGTCCAGTGAACGAGAACAAGAACCACCAGTACGCGCTTCTGAGCAGCCAGCAGATCAACCTGTGATAGAACCAGATCAAGCCGAGGTACAACCAGATCTAGCTGTGGTACCGCATGCTGGTGATCAACGTGGAGCAGTAGTTGACGAACAAGACATTCAACATTCTATTATACATTTACCACATATTAGTCGGGCACCGAACACTTCAAACTCTTGCATTATATTCGGATGTACAGGCGAGACAAGGCATCGAATACCAAAGCACATGAAAATCCGTTTGTTGAAAGATTTTAACTACTACGCCCCACCTTTTGCACGCGTTTGTGAAGAACATTTGCTTTTAAATGATTTTGAGATTTTATTGTCAGCCAGAAATGTAAGTCATGACTTTAACGAAGCTCACATCATGGACATGATGCAGATTTTGAAAACTATGCCGCAAGAGGGAAGGGTGGATTTTGAAAATATAGAAACCATGGATCCAAATGAAGTTTACTTTCTGACTGGTCGAAGTTTCGAACAGTTCAACAGAATGTTTGTAGAAACGCCATCTTTGTCTAGAAGGAGCAAAAGACCCAAAACCGCTTTAGCAGCATATTTGATTAAGTTAAGAACTGGTGAACCCAATACAAGACTGGCAGATATGTTTCACATAAGCCGAACAACTTTAGAAAGAGAAATGAAAACCGCAAGAGACTGTATAAAAGAAGAATTTACACCTCTACATTTGGGTTGGGATCACATCACAAGGGAGCAAGTGCTTAGGCGAAACCTTTTTATACCTCAAACTCTGTTCGGAAACCAAGAACAAAACAAGTGTATAATTATACTTGATGGTACCTATGTATACATACAAAAAAGTAGCAACTTCCTCTTCCAAAGATTGACGTATAGCCATCACAAGTTCTTAAATCTACTAAAACCATTCCTAATAGTCTGTTGTGATGGCTATATAATTGAAGTAGCAGGTCCCTATTCAGCGACTACATCCGATGCAAGCATTTTAAATAAATTAATTGATGGTGCGGACAGTGTTTTTAATTGGTTTTTCCAAGAAGGAGATGTTCTCATTTTGGATAGAGGTTTCCGAGATGCCGTACCAAACGTAGAGTCTTGTGGCTATGATGCCCATATGCCTAAATCTGTTTCAAGGGGCGAAACTCAATTAACAACGGCTGACGCCAATAAGTCTCGATTAGTGACGATTTGTCGATGGGTCGTGGAAGTAGTAAATGGCCGCTTCAAGAGAGATTTTAAGATTTTCAGGCAAGATTATTTTAACAGGGCTCTGCCTCACATGCAGGACGATTTTAGGAATGCCGCGGCCATCACAAATGCTTTCCACGACCCAATCACTGATAATGTTAATGCTTCTGGTTTTATGGAGAGAATTAATAATAGGGTCAATATGGAAAACTGTCTCGCACAGTATGTCATTGACTATAATCTTAATAGCCGGCGAATTCCGTTTCAAAGTATGTCTGCCGAGTTACCTGATGTAAGAGGATTTCCAAGGTTGTCTGAGGAAGAACTTGTTATGTTTGCGTTAGGAACGTACCAAATAAAACTAGCCAGGAGTTATTATAGTGAACACGCTCGTAATGGCGTATATACAATAGAAGTGTACAGAGAAAATGATGATTTGAATAATCTTTTAAATAATTATAATATAACTGGTAATAACTTCTGGCTATTAAGAGGTAAAGTCCAATCTAGGCATACCCGAAGCCGAATTTATCATACATATATACTTGTAAACTCAGACCACCTTGGGTTGGAGGCTTTAAATCATTATTATTGTTCGTGTAAGAGTGGCAGACGTACTTTGGGCACATGTGCTCATGTAATGTCTATAGTATGGTTTTTGGCATATGCGCGGTACGAAAATATTGACCATCCAGCACAGTTTTTAGACAGTATTGTAATAGATGAAAATGATTTATAATACGCATTCTATATTACCATCTGTGCAGAATAGTGAGTCATGAATAACATTTAAAATAAATTGTTCGAAAATAAACAATTATTAAATAACTATGTCGTTTTTTTAATTCATTATTCATCTATTTTTATTTAGTGAATCCTTCTAACAACATTTTAACAAGCAGAAATAATATACAAAAAAAAAAATTGGTGCAAGCGAAAGTGTATTGTTGCAGTATTATATAACGTCGAATTACTTTGTAATTGTGGGTTTGAATTTGATTCGCATTTGCACACATAGTTAGTCCAACAGTATTAACCCACCAACAAAGAGTCAACCCTGGGGGCAGCAATTTTTTTTTTGGTCCAGTGCCCATACTAATTTGGTCATTCACCTTTGACTGATCGTTGTGTGGTTAATATAATTTTGATTCTTATGATTCTACTAAAGTGGACTTTTTAGATCCGCTGGTGAGGATCGTGAGTAGCCGATGGGTGCGAGACACACAGGAGCGGTTGTTGTGGCGCCACTTGGGGGAGGCCTATGTCCAGCAGTGGACGTCGTTCTGCTGATATGATGATGATAGAATGGCACTTTAACTAGAACCTCTAGGACCTGTAAATTCACCGTCAGACCAAGCTAAAAGGTATACGTACGTTCAATACATATTTATATTAGTCTATATAGTGTTTATGGGTAGATAGTGACGAGTCAGTCCCACAGACTACAATATAATAAGGGTACACAGCACGGGATTGATCAGTCTCTCACAAGCCATAGCTGGGGGCGCACGTGTTCGGTGTCTCGCATACCGTATATTCATCGGAGTGTATAAAGTGTTTATTGGCTCTCGAGTCACATTTTGTTACTCAGAAAATAGGCAAGTTCTGGGAGCTCTGTGATCTTGCCCAAAGTCTAAAAGACAATTATTATCACAGTTAACACACAAAGCATCGTACATGACATTGACGAGGCTTTCAACATGTCACATACCCACCTTAGACCCTCACAAAACTTAGGGTAACCTTATTTATTCACGTATAAAACACCTCTCGTACATAAGAAAGGTACAAAGGGATTGTACCAAAACGCCTGAAGTTATACAAAAGCTTACACATTCGCTCACACATTAAATACAAGTTGAGAAAATAGAAATTACTGCAAAAGAAAACAATGAGAGGAAACCTGGACTTAATGGCCTAATATTGGCAATACGCTGTTTATATGTAGTTTTTTTTTTACTTTCGACAGGCACGCGTTTGAGCACTATCTCACCTGATGGTAAGCGATGATGTGGTCGAAGATGGAGCTTGCTTAGAAGTAGCCTATTCACTCTTGACTTAAAGACTCCCAGGTTGTAGCTGTCAATGCCATTCTTTTCAACGGCCAGTGAAAATATAGTTTTGAGTTTTTTGGGTCACTTTTGATGGTTTTGCATATAAGGTCTCGGTGGTCTAGTAGTCGCTATTCGCATGTGTTAAAAAACTTAGGGGTGTTTTGGGTATTATTGGGTTTTTTCCAGTAGGAATTTCCCAGTAGCAGTGCGGAGTTTGGAAACTAGTGGTATGATACCACGTGCCTTGGAAAGCACGTTACATGCTATTGGTCCTGCGTCTGAGCTCTCAAATTCAAATTTCAAATTCAAAGCATTTTATTTCAAATAAACCATTAAATTGAGCCAATGGCAGTTAAGACATGACCAGTCGCAACCGACGGCGCCTGTTCACGAACATGACGCGTGTATCGGCACCTTTCAGCTCAACCATTTCGAAGGGAACCGAATGATCCAACCCACGCGCCGCCATCAGCGAGATATTGAGTGAGCATGACATGGTCTCAACCACCATGCTCGTTCATGTCCAACAAGTAAAACTATAACTAATCATATACAATGTAAATGGCTTCATGGTACTCACATTTACAAAATTTTAAAAATATGCTTGTAATTTACACAAAACTATGGTTGTCAATGACCAAATAATGAAAAATAAATTAATAAAAACAACGATTAAGTTCTTACATCAAAAAGAATAAATAAGTAATTATAATAATTATGTAAGTACTTATAAAAAAAGAGAGTGAGCATCTCTTCCAAATATAAAAATCTAATAAGTGGACCCAAGCAGTTGTGACTGTGGAGCAGGACCAGCATTTAGCCAAGCGTTTTTATCGAGGATATAATCTTTCACTTTATAGCACGCTTGTCTACAAAGTGCGTTTTATGCATGCTTTAAATTTTCTCTCATTCAGTTTTTTTTTATAAAATTTAACACAGTACCCCATAAAAGAAGTGTGTACTTTGGCCTATCTGAATCGGGATTGATCTAATTTGTTCCTATTTCTAGTATTAAAATTATGTCTGTCACTAATCTTGCTAAAAAGATGAAGATTTTTCCGAACATACATAATATTTTCGTAAATGTATTGACAAGGTACCGTCATGATGTTGATATCCTTAAACAGTTCTCTTAGGGAATCACGCCGACGGAGATTGTAAATGGCTCTGATGGCTCTTTTCTGCAGGATAAATATAGACTCGATGTCTGCAGCACGTCCCCATAATAAGATACCGTAAGACATGATACTATGAAAGTAACTAAAATAGACCAGCCTCGCGGTATCTATATCAGTAAATTGACGGATTTTTCTGACAGCGCATGCTGCTGAACTTAGCCGTCCCCTCTCCCTATCGTGTTAAATTGCTGCCCCATAAAGTGATGAGAATAAAGAAAAAAACGGCCAAGTGCGAGTCGGACTCGCACACGAAGGGCCATAAACCTTAATTTTTATTATTTCTTGTTATAGCGAATGTGTGAAAATTTCAACTGTCTACCTATGACGGTTCTTGAAATACAGCCCGCTGACAGACAGACGGAAGAACAGACAGCGGAGGCTCAGTAATAGGGTTCCGTTGGTACCCTTTGGGTACGGAACCCTAACAAAGAGTGCACCTGTGTTTATGCAAATATTTGTATACTATTTATGTTACATCTCTGGTAGTTACATCTCTGTTGTGGTGTGCTACCGTGGCCGAAATCATGAAGGCTTTTTTTGTTAAATCCAAGTCCAAAACAATATTTTCAGACAGTACCAAAGGAAAGATAAGTAAAATAGTGGTTTTTCCACCTTTTATTAATTCGCGTAATAAGCTTTAAAGTAAATTGGCCATTTCTTAGTGTCGATGCCAAGATATGTCGGGAGTTAGAGTTCTTATATTTTAATAAGTTCTTTTGGCGTGTTATCAAAAGATGTTATGAAGATTTTGGCACGACATTTTGATTATTTTAACCCCTTTTTATATTAGTAAATTCCTTTTAAATTCTTGTTCTCGTCTGTGGGTATATCTAGATTTTATTAGTCCGATGCTTTACCACTTCCGTGGCATTCGTTGTTGTCATAAGTTGCTTCTACTAAAGGTTTTGTGTTTTTACCAGTCTAGATCCCACAATTTGCCCATTTCATGGAACTAGGAAAGTCCCCAATAATTATGGAACTACTGCTTACGGTATCTCACCTGATGGTAAGCGATGATGTGGTCGAAGATGGAGCACGCTTGCCCCCCCCCCTACCCCTTTCTTTATGTATGTTCACCGATTTCTCCGCCAATTGTGGACCGATTTTAAAAATCCTTTTTTTATTCGAAAGCCTGTGGTGATTCCATTGTCAACATGTCAGAATCTGATGATGTGATTCCATGAAAATCGACGGAAACCCTCAAATTTTATAAGCACATACAATGTTTTTCATAAACTTTGTAACGCTATTCAGATATTTGTGCCTGGTAATCATCATCTCATGTTGCTGAGCTAATGATGGAAGGTATAAGTCAGGATCTAATGATGGGATCCCATGAAAAATGTTTGTTTAGCTATATTTTCGCCAATTGTTAACCGATTTGGATGATTCTTTCATACAAAGGTTTTCATAAACTTTTTAACGTAATTCAGATATTTGTGCCTGGAACAAAATATAACACCACAAACATGAGATGATTGATCTCATGTTTCTGAGCTCATGTTGATTGTTAACACCAGTTCATAACATAACATCACGCCGGTACACTGTTGTACTTAAAATAGGTTTTTTGATGTGAAAAATCAAAAAACCATTTTTAAGTCGGTGTTTTTCGTTATTTCGTTTTTGTTCACACCGACTTCCGAAATTACAGTTATTTTATACTTTGTAGTGTTTTGTTTTTGGAAGTCGGTTGTATTTTTTGTAAAAAAAGTTTTTTAACAACACATTTAATACAGCCAGTACTTTTCAGAGTAGGCTTCCAACACTTACCTATTTATAGCAATATCGACCAATCATATCAGACGTTATCTACGCCGATATCTTCACGCTCTACATCACTAACAAGCCGATTAGAATTCTACACTATCACGGCTTAGTAAGTAAGCGTCCATTGTGGCTAAACTAAATGTTTCTTCAAGCCTTAAAAGTCGTTAATTAGGTGATTTTCGTGACTAAATAGGTGACACAATGAAGTCGCGATTAAATCTATGATGGGTTGTGTTTTGATGAATGCGTTCGCCATTGTCAAATAGTTTAGTTTGCCAGGTGTTTTGGGTATGTCCTTGACGGTCGTAATCGGCAATGGAGTGAAGGAATGATTCACAGTTGATCGTACCGTTAGGTGGCAGATCGAATTCTAGAAGTATGTGACCGAACTTATTCTATTTATTGGTATATATATAGTGATTAATTAAATAGTCGAGGAGCTCGTGGCTAAAGAATAACAGCCGCACAGATCGATCTTCAAGGTTAAGCAACGCTTGCCAAGGTTGGTCTGTGGATGGGTGACCATCATAACATACCGAGTTTTCTCCGGGCCTCGAAAAGCACGTTAAGCTGTTGGTCCTGGCTGTCATTTGTAGAACTTTGGCAGTCGTTACGGATTGTCAGAAGCCAGTAAATCTGACTCCAGTCTTGCCAAGAAATACCGTGTTATCCATTCCATGGGTTGTGGAGGTCTGGTAGGCAGCCGCTTCACGTAAAATACTGGTATTCAGCTGAATCTGGTTTGACTGGAATCCGACCCCATTATAGTTGGGAAAACGCTAGGCAGATGATGATGAGTGATTAATTAAATGTGTGTAAACTTGTATTAGAAGAATCTTCATGAGTTTGAAGGCTATGCTGATTATAACCCTACAATTGTTGAAGTTAAAGTTGGGGTTCTCGAGTTAGCAAGTCGCACCGTTAGGCGATGAGTTCGCCATTGTCAAACGGTTTAGTTTGCCAGGTGTTTTAGGTATGTCCTTGATAGTCGGAATGGGTAACCGAGGGAAGGAATGATTCACAGTTGATTGTACTGTTAGGTGGCGGTTGGAATACTAGAAGTATTGGATTAAATAAAAAATGTACGACGAATTGCTCTGAGAAAAAGTACGAGACAATCCTCCCCTGTCTCGTCATGGTACTCGACATTAAATTCGAGATTGCACGTTTGAATAATTATGTTTTTTGTAAACACAAACTACTTTGCTACTTTTTTCTACCTTTGCAATTACTGATCTTATTTAACTTTTATATAAAACTTGAATCTCATAAAACCACAAAAGAACTCTGCAACCAAATTTAATTTGACTAAAAGCTATCTCAAAGATCCACACATAATTAACTACACAATGAGATTTGAAATAACAACTAACATGACACTCGACACAACAAAGACAAGGTATTTCTATGAAGACTGAACTAAAACCTTATTTAAATTAAATACATACGAGTAAATCTTGTTAGCCCCGAGCTAACGTGGGTATGAAAATAACTGGAACTTAAAAAAGTACCAGCCAAGTGCGTGTCGGACTGTCACACGACGGGTTCGTTACCGTTAATCGAAAAAAAGAAATAAGAGTCTTGTATGAGAGCCCACATTAAATTTTTAATTTAGTTAAATTTTTAGTAATTGTTGTTATAGCAGCAATAGAAATACATATTCGGTGAAAATTTTAAACTGTTTTTATAATACGGTTCTTGAGATATTACAGCCCGCTCAAAAGTCAAAGACATGGACGGACGGACAGCGCTTAGTAATAGGGTTCCGTTGGTCTCACTTTGAGTACGGAACCTTAAAAACTGAAATTTAAATAATATTATACCTGAAAGAAAGATACAAGGAACTAGTGGCATAAAAAATGACCCTTCTGGACTGGACTACCTTCTGTTCCTCCTAGAGCGGGAGGAGTCATTTGATGATTTCCCATCCTATAAAATAAAAAGTGTAGCTACTTTAATTGATGTGTTTGTTCCAGTGTGCCGGCAATTTATTATTTATTATTTTTATTATTGATTATTATTTTTTATTTAATTTTTATTTCTTATTATTATTTTATTAAAATAAAATCACTATCAGTATTGTTTTTTTGCTCAGATATCTTTGGTGACGTACAGAACGTTATGTTAAAATTTATCCAGCAGTTTTTTTTTTGGGACAATTTTACTGCTTCAATATTTTTTGAGAACATCTCTAAAAAATAAACTGAAAAGTACTCTCTGTATGAGTTTTTCAGTTGGTCTCTGAAATATTTTGTGAAAGAATTTTCATTTACATCAAACCTAAACATCTTTTCATTACTGAAAAATAAATTGAAAGCGAAACATGAAAAAGAAAAATATTTTCGTGGAAATCATTTTTAACACCATAACAGTGTTCAGTTAATTTTTTTGAGTGCAATATGAATTACTTTCTCTAAATTTTTGATGTAGATTTTTTTAAAAACGTGATGTTAATATTTTCCATTTACTTTACCGGGGATACAATCATGTTGTATAATAAAGAAATAAATAATTTGTATGTAAAGTAAATAATTTTTGCGGTTCATTTCATTGCTTTTAGAGAGTAAACAATATTCGTATTTGTTAGTTTTGTGTACATTGATTATTCATTTGTTTTACAGTTTGAAATAAAAGAAGAAAGGATTTATGTTTACAATTTAGGGCTCTGAATATCCGAACAAAAATTGATTTTTTTAAATAACATGTAAAAAAACGGTCAAGTGCAAATCGGACTTGCACACGAAGGGTTCCGTACCATAAACCTTAGTTTTTATTATTTGTTGTTATATCAACAATAGATATATACAATCTGTGAAAAATTTTCAACTGTCTACCTATTACGGTTCCTGAGATACAGCCCGCTGACAGACAGATGGTCGGACGGACGGACGAACGGACGGAGCAGAGGCTTAGTAAGAGGGTACCCTCAAACAGTATGGCCGATTTTTTTTACTATAAACCTTCATCTTAATGTGCCAGATTTTTTCATTTGCCGTTACATATATTTGAAAAACCCGAAATACCAGATTTTTTATTTGCCATGTATTTTATTTTTAAAAGCAGTTATATTACAAAACTTGTCATTGTTTCTTGTTTTAAATTCCTTGCTGAAATATTCAATAAACTGAGCCAAAAATCTATAATTTCCAACAAACCGGTACACAGCAAATTAGCGCCAAATAGCCCGACTAATGGCTTCTTTAATTACATTTTGTTACCAAATTAAGGTCTAGTTGTCCCCGGCGATATTTAGTACCCTTGGTTCCTTTTATCTCTAATAAGTGCTGTGGTTTTAGCTGAACCCGAGATGAAATTTTCTACTTTGTTCAGATTATTAAAATCTGAGAGGCGGTCTCGAATCGATTGATGAGTGATTTGGAATAATTGGAAAGGATCTTAATCTTCAGTTAGATTGAGAGATGACTCATTTCAGCCAAAAAACATCCACTGCTGGATATTGGCCTCCCCCAAAGTCGCTAGCGGATATTTACGGCCTTCACCTGGACATCGCATTGGCTGTATCTCTATTCTGTGACAAAAAATCGTGTCTCGACAGCGGAATCAAGACGTTTATTTTGTGTGCAATAAAACTCTCTTTGTGAGGTTTGTCACTCAGGAGAAGCTCGACATCGAAATAGTTAATTAAAGAATAGACTAGCTGGAGTCCTGATCACAAAATAATGTACAATGAAACATGTATTAATGAAACTGTGTATACGAAAATTTTGTGTATTCGCCTAGCTTTCGAGACTTAAAAACTCTAGGCGAATACACAACATTTTTGTATACACAGTTTCATTAATACATGTTTCAGTTTACATTCAGTAAGATCAATTTCTCTTTTTAGGAATTCCTCTCTACTGTGATAGTTATATCATAATTATATATTTATTTATAATTTTTTTGTAATTTAAAGTATTTGATATATATGTATATTTTAAAAGTAAATTTTATTTGTTCTTTAGTTAATATACTCTTCTTCTCTTGTTCTTACACACTATTGTCTACATTTATTTTCATTTCTCCTGTCGCAGGTCTGCTGGAAGAAATTTTGTTAGAAATAAGCAGTTTCTTTGTACTCATGATTATAATGTTAATTGTCACTGTTTTTCTGTGTGTACATAAATAATCAAATAAATACTTTTTGCCAGCCAGCGACTCCACCCGACTGAAAATCAAAACCTATCCCAAGGCAGCGTACTGACGGGATCAAAGTATTCTACGTCTGTCAAGACATGGTCTACCCTACGTGGGTAGACCATGTCTTGACATATAATATCTATAATATACATGTCTATAATAAGATATATAAGTTTTATTCAAATCTGTTCCGTTAAGACGTCAATAGAGAACAAACAAACAAAAAATTATGATTAATTATTTTTTCAATTTTAAGTTTTCTGACCATTCACGTATGTCATTTTTGTTGTTAATAGCTCAGACAGCTAGTCTGAGCCATTTATAAATCAGTCAGTATCGGAAGAATCTTAAATATTAAGGATACAATTCTGCCGTTACTTAGTGAGTGAATGGCAGACAATGCACAGCCGAAACTACTGGTCGTAGAAAGCTGTAATTAGGCTTGTAGCTTTCCTACATTCCGTACGGGAGCACTAATAAAAGATTTCCCGAAATTCCTACGGGAATGGGAAGAAATAGGATATGCGCGTACTAAGTCGCGGGCAGAAGCTAGTCATTTATAGAGCCATCTCTATGAATAATAGTTGTTTCACTGTAACGTGGGTTTTGTTCTAAGTAGCCCTAAGTTGTACACAACTTTAACATAGCGTTAGAAAGACACACAGTAAAATACTTCTTTGAGTAAACGCTCGAATGCGATTGTCTAGTCGCATACAGTTTACCTAAGACAAACATTGAATGGCAAGATACGATAGTCGCAACTATTGAAATGGTGAACCTTGTTAAAGCACACACTCCTGGAGAATTGGAAATTGTGTTTGTAGTATTGCAACGATTTGAAACAATTTTACAGATTACCCTGTGTTCGGAGCTTCGTTTTAATTTAAGTATTTTTTTTTCTTGTAATATAATTTTATTGGACGGAACGGAATAACCTACTTAAAATTTAATAGAATAGAATAGAATGGAATGGGATGGGATGGGATGGGATGGGATGGGTTTTATGGGATGAGATGGGATGGAATGGAATGGAATGGAATGCAGTGGAGTGGAGTGGAGTGGAGTGGAGTGGAGTGGAGTGGAGTGGAGTGGAGTGGAGTGGAGTGGAGTGGAGTGGAGTGGAGTGGAGTGGAGTGGAGTGGAGTGGAGTGGAGTGGAGTGGAGTGGAGTGGAGTGGAGTGGAGTGGAGCGGAGCGGAGTGGAGTGGAGCGGAGCGGAGTGGATCGGAGCGGAGCGGAGGGGAGCGGAGCGGAGCGGAGTGGAGTGGAGTGTGTGGTATTCAGCTGAATCTGGTTTGACTGGATTATAGTTGGGAAAACGCTAGGCAGATGATGATGAGTGATTAATTAAATGTGTGTAAACTTGTATTAGAAGAATCTTCATGAGTTTGAAGGCTATGCTGATTATAACCCTACAATTGTTGAAGTTAAAGTTGGGGTTCTCAAGTTAGCAAGTCGCACCGTTAGGCGATGAGTTCGCCATTGTCAAATGGTTTGGTTTGCCAGATGTTTTGGTATTGTTCTTGATAGTTGGAATGAGTAATCGAGGGAAGGAATGATCCACAGTTGATTGTACCGTTAGGTGGCGGTTGGAATACTAGAAGTATTGGATTAAATAAAAAATGTACGACGAATTGCTCTGAGAAAAAGTACGAGACACTCCTCCCCTGTCTCGTCTTGGTACTCGACATTAAATTCGAGATTGCACGTTTGAATAATTATGTTTTTTGTAAACACAAAGTTTTTACTACCTTTACAATTACTGATCTTATTTAACTTTTATATAAAACTTGAATCTCACAAAACCACAAAAAAAATCTGCAACCAAATTTAATTTTACTAAAAGCCATCTCAAAGATCCACACATAATTAACCTCTCGCGCGTTTCTCGTACAGTTCCCGTCACGCAAGCTTGCCTCGGCAAAGTACGCCGCAATCGGCTGCGCAGGACGTCAATTTGACAACAAACATACAACCGCGCATGCGCGGGTAGCTCGCGCATGCGCGGCGCGCGGGTGGATCTCACTCGCTCGTATAAGTTCGATGCATAAGCGCGTCCCGCTTGCTCGATGCAATACGACTGTGGATGCGAAAAGTGTTACAGGTTGTTATTGTTTTTAATGATTTATTTTGGTTATTTCTTACAGTTTGATTTGTGTTCTTGTGGTGTATGTGTTTGTTGTGTTACTTTTTGATATTTTATTGTTACTAATAGTCTTTGTTACTTGTTTATAGTATAATACGTATAAACAAAAAAATATTTTAGGAACGTAACACTTTTTTACGCGATTGCACCTGCGCGGACTTCACTCAAACCTAACTTCCGAGGGGCAAGCCACGCTAACGCGAACTGTACACCCATGTGTACGAGAAACGCGCGAGAGGTTAACTACACAATGAGATTTATACAATGAGATTTTTATTACACAATGAGACACTCGACACAACAAAGACAAGGTATTTCTATGAAGACTGAACTAAAACCTTATTTAAATTAAATACATACGAGTAAATCTTGTTAGCCCCGAGCTAACGTGGGTATGAAAATAACTGGAACTTAAAAAAATACCAGCCAAGTGCGTGTCGGACTGTCACACGACGGGTTCTTAACCGTTAATCGAAAAAAAGAAATAAGAGTCTTGTCTGAGAGCCCACATTAAATTTTTCATTTAGTTAAATTTTTAGTAATTGTTGTTATAGCAGCAATAGAAATACATATTCGGTGAAAATTTTAAACTGTTTTTATAATACGGTTCTTGAGATATTACAGCCCGCTCAAAAGTCAAAGAGATGGACGGACGGACAGCGCTTAGTAATAGGGTTCCGTTGGTCTCACTTTGAGTACGGAACCTTAAAAACTGGAATTGAAATAATATTATACCTGAAAGAAAGATACAAGGAACTAGTGGCATAAAAAATGACCCTTCTGGACTGGACTACCTTCTGTTCCTCCTAGAGCGGGAGGAGTCATTTGATGATTTCCCATCCTATAAAATAAAAAGTGTAGCTACTTTAATTGATGTGTTTGTTCCAGTGTGCCGGCATTTTATTATTTATTATTTTTATTATTGATTATTATTTTTTATTTAATTTTTATTTCTTATTATTATTTTATTAAAATAAAATCACTTCAATCAGTATTGTTTTTTTTGCTCAGATATCTTTGGTTAGACGTACAGAACGTTATGTTAAAATTTATCCAGCAATTTTTTTTGGGACAATTTTACTGCTTCAATATTTTTTGAGAACATCTCTGAAAAATAAACTGAAAAGTACTCTCTGTATGAGTTTTTCAGTTGGCATCTGAAATATGTTGTGAAAGAATTTTCATTTACATCAAACCTAAACATCTTTTCATTACTGAAAAATAAATTGAAAGCGAAACATGAAAAAGAAAAATATTTTCGTGGAAATCATTTTTAACACCATAACAGTGTTCAGTTAATTTTTTTGAGTGCAATATGAATTACTTTCTCTAAATTTCTGATGTAGATTTTTTTAAAAACGTGATGTTAATATTTTCCATTTACTTTACCGGGGATACAATCATGTTGTATAATAAAGAAATAAATAATTTGTATGTAAAGTAAATAATTTTCGCGGTTCTTTTCATTGCTTTTAGAGAGTAAACAATATTCGTATTTGTTATTTTGTGTACATTGATTATTCATTTGTTTTATAGTTTGAAAAAAAAGAAGAAAGGATTTATGTTTATAATTTAGGGCTCTGAATGTCCGAACAAAAATTGTTTTTTTTTAAATAACATATAAAAACCAGTCAAGTGCGATTCGGACTTGCACAAGAAGGGTTCCATACCATAAACATTAGTTTTTATTATTTGTATATTTATCGGCAATTAAACACTTTAATGGAATTTCAACTGTCTACCTATTACGGTTTTTGAGATACAGCCCGCTGACAGACAGATGGTCGGACGGACGGACGAACGGACGGACAGCAGAGGCTTAGTAAGAAGGTTCCGTTGGATACCCTTTGGGTACAGAACCCTAAAAAAAATATGAGTTGTATCGGACCTCAAATAGTATGGCCGATTTTTTTTTACTATAAACCTTCTTCTTAATGTGCCAGATTGTTTCATTTGCCGTTACATATATTTGAAAAAGCAGAAATACCAGATTTTTTTATTTGCCGTTACATATTATATTTTTAAAAGCTGAAATATTACAAAACTTGTCATCGTTTCTTGTTTTAAATTCCTTTCTGAAATATTCAATAAACTGAGCCAAAAATCTATAATTTCCAACAAACCGGTACACAGCAAATTAGCGCCAAATAGCCCGACTAATGGCTCCTTTAATTACATTTTGTTACCAAATTAAGGTCTAGTTGTCCCCGGCGATATTTAGTACCCTTGTTTCCTTTTATCTCTAATAAGTGCTGTGGTTTTAGCTGAAATCGAGATCAAATTTTCTACTTTGTTCAGATTATTAAAATCTGAGAGGCGGTCTCGAATCGATTGATGAGTGATTTGGAATAATTGGAAAGGGTTTATCTTCAGTTAGATTGAGAGATTACTCATTTCAGCCAAAAAACATCCACTGCTGGACATTGGCCTCCCCCAAAGTCGCTAGCGGATATTTACGGCCTTCACCTGGACATCGCATTGACTGTATCTCTATTCTGTAACAAAAAATCGTGTCTCGACAGCGGAATCCGAGGTGAGTATGAAATTACGTCAAAGCTAAGCAAGACGTTTATTTTGTGTGCAATAAAACTCTCTTTGTGAGGTTTTTCATTCAGGAGAAGCTCGACATCGAAATAGTTAATTAAAGAATAGACTTGCTGGAGTTCTGATCACAAAATAATGTAAACTGAAACATGTATTAATGAAACTGTGTATACGAAAATTTTGTGTATTCGCCTAGCTTTCGAGACTTAAAAACTCTAGGCGAATACACAAAATTTTTGTATACACAGTTTCATTAATACATGTTTCAGTTTACATTCAGTAAGATCAATTTCTCTTTTTAGGAATTCCTCTCTACTGTGATAGTTATATATAATTATATATTTATTTATTATTTTTTTATAATTATAGTATTTGATCATCATCATCTGCCTAGCCTTTTCCCAACTATATTGGGGTTGGCTTCCAGTCAAACCGGATTCAGCTGAATACCAGTATTTTACGTGAAGCGGCTGCCTACCAGACCTCCACAACCCATTAAACGGGTAACACGGTATTTCTTGGCAAGACTGGAGTCAGATTTACTGGCTTCTGACAATCCGTAACGACTGCCAAAGATTTACAAATGACAGCCGGGACCAACGGCTTAACGTGCTTTCCGAGGCACGGAGGAAACTCGGTATGTTAAGATGGTCACCCATCCACAGACCAACCTTGGCAAGCGTTGTTTAACCTTCAAGATCGATCCGTGCGGCTGTTATTGTTTAGCCACGAGCTCCTCAATTATAGTATTTGATATAAATATATTTTAAAAGTAAATTTGATTTGTTCTTTAGTTAATATACTCTTCTTCTCTTGTTCTTACACACTATTGTCTACATTTCTTTTAATTTCTCCTGTCGCAGGTCTACTGGAAGAAATTTTGTTAGAAATAAGCAGTTCTTTTGTACTCATAATTATAATGTTACTTGTCTCTGTTTTTTGTGTGTACATAAATAATAAAATAAATACTTTTTGCTGACAGTGATTACGGCTTCATTGCGACTAGGCTAACTACACATAATCTACCTATTGTTGCCCAACCAGCGACTCCACCCGACTGAAAAACTAAATCCATCCCAATGCAGCGTACTGACGGGATCAAAGTATTCTACGTCCTATGTCAAGACATGGTACCCATGTACTAAGTTTTATCCAAATCTGTTCAGCCGTTAAGACGTCAATAGAGAACAAACAAACAAAAAATTATGATTAATTATTTTTCAATTTTAAGTTTTCTGACCATTCACGTATGTCATTTTTGTTGTTAATCGCACAGACAGCTAGTCTGAGCTATTTATAAATCAGTCAGTAACGGAAGAATCTTAAATATTAAGGATACAATTCTTCCGTTATTGAGCGAGTGAATGGCAGACAATGCACAGCCGAAACTACTGGTCGTAGAAAGCTGTAATTAGGCTTGTAGCTTTCCTACACTCCGTACGGGAGCACTAAGAGAAGATTTCCCGAAATTCCCACGGGAATGGGAAGAAACAGGATATACGCGTACTAAGTCGCGGGCAGAAGCTAGTCATTTATAGAGCCATCTCTATGAATAATAGTTGTTTCACTGTAACGTGGGTTTTGTTCTAAGGAGCCCTAAGTTGTACACGACTTTAACATAGCGTTAGAAAGACACACAAAATACTTCTTTGAGTAAACGCTCGAATGCGATTGTCTAGTCGCATACAGTATACCTAGGACAAATTAACATTGAATGGCAAGATACGATAGTCGCAACTATTGAAATGGTGAACCGAGTTAAAGTACACACTCCTGGAGAGTTGGAAATTGTGTTTGTAGTATTGCAACGATTTAAAACAATTTTACAGATTACCCTGTGTTCGGAGCTTCGTTTTAATTTTAAGTATTTTTTTTTCTTGTCATATAATTTTATTAGACGGAACGGAATAACCTACTTAGAATAAAATGGAATGGAATGGAATGGAATGGAATGGTATGGAATGGAATGGAATGGATTGGAATGGAATGGAATGGAATGGAATGGAACGGAATGGAACGGAACGGAACGGAACGGAACGGAACGGAACGGAACGGAACGGAACGGAACGGAACGGAATGGAATGGAATAGAAAAACATTTATTCAGCACAGACACAAACGCACAGTGATAAAGAAAACAGAAGTAATAAGTAGCAGGTACACAAATTGCGCTCAGCGTGCCCATGCCGAAAGCCAGCATTTGCTGGGCGTCAGACTCCCAGCGCTGGTTAATATTGTAAGTTTCATGGCAACACGCCAGAATCGTATTGTTTACTAGGAGATGAATTGAAAATGCACACCGTTGGGGAATGAAGTAAAACAATGCTTCGTAGTGTTCAAAACGAAAAACGGTATCATTTATTTATTTAAAAGCGGACTAAATCCTCTAAGCATTCTCTACCATCGACCAAGAGTGCAGAGGTAATATTGCAGGTGCATTGGTTTAAGTATGAGGAGCTCGTGGCTAAATAATAACAGCCGCACGGGTCGATCTTTACGCTTGTAAAGGTTGGTCTGTGGATGGGTGACCATCTTAACATACTGAGTTTCCTCCGTGCCTCGGAAAGCACGTTAAGCCGTTGGTCCCTGCTGTCATTTGTAGATCTTTGGCAGTCGTTACGGATTGTCAGAAGCCAGTCTTGCCAAGAAGTACCGTGTTACCTTGTTAATGGGTATTGGAGGTCTGGTAGGCAGCCGCTCCTCGTTAAACACTGGTGTTCATTCGACCCCAATATAGTTGGGAAAAGGCTAAGCAGGTGATTGATTTAAGTATTAAGCTTATGTTACATACCACTGGAGGTCATCATTTTTTCATTGTAGAGCTATTAAATGGTTCAAGTTTTAAAAAGTTCTATCAGTTAAAACACTAAGCAATTAACAACCTTTTGCAAAATATTTTTAAACAAGTTCCCAATTACATAAAGATTTTTGATAGAAGACACACGACTGTTGGTTTTCTGTTGTTTAATAAAAAACAAAGGGGCCTATTTCATGGCCCCAAACAACTGACTACCCGAACTATTAAGGATAAAACCTCATTTGGATCTAAGACCTTTGACACGTTGACCTAACTGCCACTTTATTGACAGTTGATAAAGGTAAAATATTAAGGTACGATTCTGAAGTGTCAGCGTGAACAGGCGGTGAAATGTTGGATTATAAATTGAGTTTGTAATGTTATGTTGCTAGGGATAAACCCTGGGCTTTGTTAGCGGAGTTGAGGGTGTATAGCTTCGCTGTGGGATTTAAGACAGTTGGATTGTTCTTAGGGATTTGTCGAGGTTTTTTGTGACAAGAATCAAAAATATTCTTTTTAGTTAGGACCGACAATCATTTAATTGTACAGTATGACCTTAACTTTAAATAACATTTTTAATTTCTAGGAATATAATTACGTATTTTAGGAAGGACTGCTAGCCATGAGCTCAGGACCAAGAATGATCTTCGAAAGGAATCATTTCTCCCTTTCCCCACTATCAAGTAAACTAACGAAACTTCTGACTCAGTGTTGCCAGTAAAATAATTAAGTGTGTAGCAAGTCTGTTATAGCCTCAAATGTTTACACTTGACTCTGCGTTTTTCTTAAGATCACCACTATTGAATCTACCTCAGGAGTTGCAGTGGTCGGTAAAAGGTTGTCCCAAAAAAAGTAGTAGTCGTTTATCATTGCGGAAGCTGCACTATGCACATTCATGTTAGCAGAGGCGAGGTTCCGGTACAGATCTAGCTCGAGTTAAACTTAAAGTCCCATTGCAAATACAGTCATAATCAGCCAAAAGACGTCCATTCTGGACATAGGCCTCCCACAAGTGTCGCCGCAATAACCGGTTCTGTGCGTCTCGCATCCATGGGCTTCCCGCAACTCTCACCAGGTCATCGGTCCACCTTGTGGGAGGCCTTCCAACGTTGCGTCTTCTCGTACGCAGTCGCCACTTTGTAAACAATTTACCCTGCCCACTGCCACTTTCCTTCGGAGCAGTAGTGAAATATTAATTTTATGCGTTATTTGGTAAAGAGAGGAACGGTATTTTAAGCTTATCTTGGGCACCATTAACAGCCATTTGTATGGTAGTAGTTTCCGGAACAATAAAGTTAGAATGTTTGCGTGTTCACTTCCGTAGTTGGGCCTCGTTTGGGCTGAGTATACTCATTAGCAAGGACGTGAGGCCAAATAGGTAGGGTTATCCATGGATTAGCCCAACATCATAGGAATTGATTCATATTTGACGGTTTAATATTTCAGGTATTAAATGTAGTAAATAGTTTTAATCACGACTTTTTGTCTAATGTTTACTGATCGAACGCCACATGTCAACGTCTTATTCAGAAACCTCTTTAAAATCTTCCTGACCTTATCCCGTGTCCCTTTTCTTTCATATCGCTCCTCACACAATCCATTCATCTTCTCTTTGGCCTTCTTCTCCCTCTCAATACATCCACCTTTAAATTCATAACCCTTTTAGGTACATGCGCTTGATCCCTTTTTAACTTTTCCTTCACTGGCGTCACTTTTAACTTAACCTTTTATGTATGCTAGAGATTTGGCTAATGTTTTACAGTCCGGGCGGTCCAGGTTGGTGTAAGGCTGGCGACCGACTGTAAAAAGAAAATGTTTTTATCATCAACTTATGTAAGGACCATTACAATCTTGGAAAAAAAAATGTTTATATCATCAACTTAAGTAAGTAACATTACAACCTTGGATAAAAAAATGTTTATATCATCAACTTATGTAAGTAACATTACAACTTTGGAAAAATAATGTTTATATCATCAACTTATGTAAGTAACATTACAACCTTGGAAAAAAAATGTTTATATCATCAACTTATGTAAGTAACATTACAACCTTGGATAAAAAAAATGTTTATATCATCAACTTATGTAAGTAACATTACAACCTTGGATAAAAAAATGTTTATATCATCAACTTATGTAAGTAACATTACAACTTTGGATAAAAAAATGTTTATATCATCAACTTATGTAAGTAACATTACAACCTTGGATAAAAAAATGTTTATATCATCAACTTATGTAAGTAACATTACAACCTTGGATAAACAAAATGTTTATATCATCAACTTATGTAAGTTACATTACAACCTTGGAAAAAAAAAATATCAGCAGCTTATGTAAGTAACATTACAACCTTGGAAAAAAATAATGTTTATATCATCAACTTATGTAAGTAACATTACAACCTTGGAAAAAAAATGTTTATATCATCAACTTAAGTAAGTAACATTACAACCTTGGAAAAAAAATGTTTATATCATCAACTCCATAAGAATCTACCTTTCCGAATGGACAGTAGAGTCACTTCAGAACTTTTATATATTTGAAATGTGAATGACGTACAAAAGTGCCGTTTAATGGCCTAATTGGAATAAACGTTTTGACTTTGACTTTGACTCTTGACAACTTATGTAAATAACATTACAACCTTGGATAAAAAAATGTTTATATCATCAACTTATGTAAGTAACATTACAACCTTGGATAAAAAAATGTTTATATCATCAACTTATGTAAGTAACATTACAACCTTGGAAAAACATGTTTATATCATCAACTTACGTAAGTAACATTACAACCTTGGTAAAACATGTTTATATCATCAACTTATGTAAGTAACATTACAACCTTGGAAAAAAAAATATCATCAGCTTATGTAAGTAACATTACAACCTTGGAAAAAAATGTTAATATCATCAACTTATGTAAGTAACATTACAACCTTGGAAAAAAAAATATCATCAGCTTATGTAAGTAACATTACAATCTTGGAAAAAAAAATGTTTATATCATCAACTTATGAAAGTAACATTACAACCTTGGAAAAACATGTTTATATCATTAGCTTATGTAAGTAAAATTACAATCTTGGAAAAAAATGTTTATATCATCAACTTATGTAAGTAACATTACAACCTTGGAAAAACATGTTTATATCATCAACTTATGTAAGTAACATTACAACCTTGGAAAAAAAATGTTTATATCATCAACTTATGTAAGTAACATTACAACCTTGGATAAAAAAAATGTTTATATCATCAACTTATGTAAGTAACATTACAACCTTGGAAAAAAAAATATCATCAGCTTATGTAAGTAACATTACAATCTTGGAAAAAAAAATGTTTATATCATCAACTTATGAAAGTAACATTACAACCTTGGAAAAACATGTTTATATCATTAGCTTATGTAAGTAAAATTACAATCTTGGAAAAAAATGTTTATATCATCAACTTATGTAAGTAACATTACAACCTTGGAAAAACATGTTTATATCATCAACTTATGTAAGTAACATTACAACCTTGGAAAAAAAATGTTTATATCATCAACTTATGTAAGTAACATTACAACCTTGGAAAAACATGTTTATATCATCAACTTATGTAAGTAACATTACAACCTTGGTAAAACATGTTTATATCATCAACTTATGTAAGTAACATTACAACCTTGGAAAAAAAAATATCATCAGCTTATGTAAGTAACATTACAACCTTGGAAAAAAATGTTAATATCATCAACTTATGTAAGTAACATTACAACCTTGGAAAAAAAAATATCATCAGCTTATGTAAGTAACATTACAATCTTGGAAAAAAAAAATGTTTATATCATCAACTTATGAAAGTAACATTACAACCTTGGAAAAACATGTTTATATCATTAGCTTATGTAAGTAAAATTACAATCTTGGAAAAAAATGTTTATATCATCAACTTATGTAAGTAACATTACAACCTTGGAAAAACATGTTTATATCATCAACTTATGTAAGTAACATTACAACCTTGGAAAAAAAAAAATCAGCAGCTTAAGTAAGTAACATTACAACCTTGGAAAAAAATAATGTTTATATCATCAACTTATGTAAGTAACATTACAACCTTGGAAAAAAAATGTTTATATCATCAACTTAAGTAAGTAACATTACAACCTTGGAAAAAAAATGTTTATATCATCAACTCCATAAGAATCTACCTTTCCGAATGGACAGTAGAGTCACTTCAGAACTTTTATATATTTGAAATGTGAATGACGTACAAAAGTGCCGTTTAATGGCCTAATTGGAATAAACGTTTTGACTTTGACTTTGACTCTTGACAACTTATGTAAATAACATTACAACCTTGGATAAAAAAATGTTTATATCATCAACTTATGTAAGTAACATTACAACCTTGGATAAAAAAATGTTTATATCATCAACTTATGTAAGTAACATTACAACCTTGGAAAAACATGTTTATATCATCAACTTACGTAAGTAACATTACAACCTTGGTAAAACATGTTTATATCATCAACTTATGTAAGTAACATTACAACCTTGGAAAAAAAAATATCATCAGCTTATGTAAGTAACATTACAACCTTGGAAAAAAATGTTAATATCATCAACTTATGTAAGTAACATTACAACCTTGGAAAAAAAAATATCATCAGCTTATGTAAGTAACATTACAATCTTGGAAAAAAAAATGTTTATATCATCAACTTATGAAAGTAACATTACAACCTTGGAAAAACATGTTTATATCATTAGCTTATGTAAGTAAAATTACAATCTTGGAAAAAAATGTTTATATCATCAACTTATGTAAGTAACATTACAACCTTGGAAAAACATGTTTATATCATCAACTTATGTAAGTAACATTACAACCTTGGAAAAAAAATGTTTATATCATCAACTTATGTAAGTAACATTACAACCTTGGATAAAAAAAATGTTTATATCATCAACTTATGTAAGTAACATTACAACCTTGGATAAAAAAATGTTTATATCATCAACTTATGTAAGTAACATTACAACCTTGGATAAAAAAATGTTTATATCATCAACTTATGTAAGTAACATTACAACCTTGGATAAAAAAATGTTTATATCATCAACTTATGTAAGTAACATTACAACCTTGGATAAAAAAAATGTTTATATCATCAACTTATGTAAGTTACATTACAACCTTGGAAAAAAAAATGTTTATATCATCAACTTATGTGAGTAACATTACAACTTTGGAAAAAAAAATTTTTATATCATCAACTTATGCAAGTAACATTACAACCTTGGAAAAAAAATGTTTATATCATCAACTTATGCAAGTAACATTACAACCTTGGAAAAAAAATGTTTATATCATCAACTTATGTTAGTAACATTACAATCTTGGAAAAAAAATGTTTATATCATCAACTTATGTTAGTAACATTACAAAATTAGGAACTACCTTTTATGGAAAATTTTAATATTTTAGAGAGGTAAACGCTAGTTTACCTCCATTTAAAACATTGTTGCATGGTAGATTATTTCTTATTTCTATTATTATATTATTAATGCAAAAGTTTGGTTGGATGGATAGATGGATGATGTTACTAAATCACGCCGGAACGGCTGAACGGATCTGACTTTTGGTACAGAGATAAACTGTAATCTGGACACAAAGGCTTACTTTCCACTTTCACGCAGACGAAGCCACTAGCAGAAGCTAGTATTAAATAAGCCTAAAATAAAATATATCAGCACGGAAAGTCACTTAACAGTATACACACAGCCTTCAGTCAATAAACAAAACACCTCTGAAATATTTTCTCCATGGCCCATTTCACAAAATTCAAATCCAACATAATACCATTATGCATCCACTCCATATCAAAATATTTACCTCTCATATAGAGACAGATTTATAAAATATTTTTCCAAGCGCGATACCTATCGCTCGTGAGTAATGTTTGCATGAACCTGATACCTTTTAATTTTTCCATTTATGTAAGCCCATTTACACGAGGGGAATATTTCGCCCGGTGAATGGCGAGAATGTCTGTGCGAGTCTCTTAGACCAGATTTTTTATTTGCTAATCACTTATGTGGTAAAAAATAATTGGGGAGCTAAATTTTGGATAAAATTCTGTTATTCGAGTGTCAGTGCCTATAGTAATTTTTTTCTTTCTTCATTTGTTTGTTTTTACTGTAAGTGAGAACTTGTAATTGGCCTTCATTATATTAGAATAAGTAAGCATGCCTTGTAATTAGCTGTAAGTTTTCCAAGTATAATAAAATAAAATATCTATTAAGCGATTTTCAAGGATTCATGACGCCTGGGGTTATTAGAGCTTTGCCTCATTAGTGCGTTGTGTCGTCGCAGCGGCGACGCAGCGTCGTTTTCCATATCTTTAGATTTATTTTTAGACAGACGGATGGATAGACTGTCCGACCAAATCGTTTGTATCTCGTCGTAAAACATGGACATTAGACTGCGTTGTCACAGCGGCGACGCAACGCAACGCAACGCACTAATGAGGCAGAGCTCTTAGCGAATGCAATTGTTGAAATACAAGAACATGACGTCAATAATGTGACATTCTGGCAGCGTTTGCCGATCCCATACATTCTTGACATTTTAACAACTGCCACTGTCACTAGTCTACAGCCTCTGGACAAAATGCCGTCCTGTTACGAAATTTAGGGTTAAAAAGTACAAAATGTATTATTGACATTATAGAGAGCTCAAGGACGCTTTCAATAAAAAAAACGGGCCAAGTGCGAGTCGGTATTGCACACCGTGGGTTCCGTACAAAGTAGCTACAAATGACTTAAAATAAAGGTTATATTTTTATGATTAATTACAAATGTATCTATAGTTTTCAGACTTTTCCCTCTACTTGTAGTATAAGACGGTATTCCTTGCCGAATTTCGTGACTCTAGGTCAGCGGGAACTACCATATAGGTTTTTGACCCAAAACCTATAGGGTACTTCCGGTTGACCTAGATTTATAAAATTTGGTTAAAAGCAAGTTCTCTCAGCGTAGGTAAAGGAAAATTCACAAAAATAAAAAATGTTGAAAATTAATGTTTGGTACTTAGTTTTCGCGAAAATCTAAATTTGCTCATTTTTTTTATCGTTTAGGTCCTGAGTCAGACCTTGATTTTTTACACCTAATAGGGACTGTAGACCTCAGTAGCTGGTATAAATTTCTACTTGCTAGGTCCACCCGTTCCTGAGAAAATCGGTGGTGACACACGGACAGACAGACGGACAAGAGAATGATCTTATAAGGGTTCCTTTTTACCTTTTGAGGTACGGAAACCCTAAAAACCAGACGTATCTCACCTTTCGGCATTAAAAATCATGCGCAATGTTCACATGAGCTAACTATTATCAGCTGTGATTAAAAATAAGATGTAGGCGTGAAACGCTCTTCGCTTAAATTGAGCCACCACTGTGTTTACCTCAGGCGTCAATAAAATATTATCAGAATCTTGTTTATTTATTAATATTTACCAATTAAAAAAAGGTGTATTAATGGCATAAATTATTTCCAAGAGAATTTGCTGATACTTTGGGCTTTATTGTACAATTTGTAGTTTGAGGCTTGGTTTTGGCTTTAGGAACTGTTGTACCGGGAGTTAGGGCGTAGTGGTAGCTAGTTATAAAACCAAAAAGTCATGGAACTTTTAAGAATATTTTGCGTGGGCTCTCAAGGAAATCTCTTACAGAATCTGCGTAGAAAAATAGAACATATTCTATGGTCATTATTTGGATTCAAACCTAATGTAACACCCGTATTCATAAACGTTACTATGAGGTCTCACAGTGCGCATGAGCGCACAGGGCCCCTAATATTTATTCATAGACAATACTTGAGTGGCGGCTAGCACTATGCGTCCCTTAGAATGAACGCACAGCTAAGCTGTTTTAAGCAACGCATAGCTAGCGTCCCTCGATTCTCTGTGGCCTATTATGTGTTACGAAAAAAATTTTTTGGGGTTGGATTTTACTGTTTGTGATAATTTTCCATTTTAAAAGCTGTTTTTTGCAGTGGATTATAGTAGTGAAGAAGAATTTCATAATTATATCAATAAGAGAAGCACAATAAATATCAGAAAAGTGATACGGGATTTCCAAAATCCTTTTGATTATTATATTTCGGATGAATTTAGACGACGCTACAGGTTTTCCAAAGATGTGTTTTTTTATACTCTTGCCAGTGATAATCAAGACCTAGAAATGAACGTCAAGCAGCGAAGTGAACTATGCAACACAAACGAACCGATCACTGAGCTCTATTCAACGCTGTGCGTTTGCTAAGTCAAGGGTCGTTTGAATATTGTTTATGAATTGAAAGGCTTGCCATATGCAACGCAGTGAGAAATGCCTTACTTTACATACCGTTGCTACTTTACTGAGAAAAGTATTGTTTGTGAATACGACTGTAAATCTTTAACCTTCTAAGGCTTATATCAATGATGAGGTTGCACATTCTAAGGAGGATGTTCTACAGTACTGTCACGTAGTCAGATGCGTTTTTATAGAGTTCGTAAGTACCTGATTTTTTTTTATTACATCGTCATAGGAAGATTCAGAGTTCAGCAAGCAGGCAAAAGTTTTTTTATTTTTTATCTGCAATGGGTTTGCTCTTGACTCTAGTCTATGTCAGAGATGACAGAGACAAAGTCTACGATGGAGCGAGCCTACCCAGAAGGAGCCTGTTCACTCTAACTTTTAAGAGATTACGGTTGTAAGCTTTTGGAAACACAGACGCAGGCAGAGAGTTGCTGTGCGCATTATAAAAGACGTTTGAAAACGCTTCGTGCGAATTAGTGGAATAGCCACAAGGTAGGGATGGTAAGTTTGCACGAATAGAGGATTTAGTTTACGAAGCGTAGCGAAAAAGAGTTTTACAATTATCTGGCTTTTGCCCGCGACTTCGTACGATCATATCCCGTTTCTTACCGTTTCCGAATGAATGTCGGGAAATCCTGTTTTATAGTCCCCTAAGGAACCTACATAACAAATTTCAGCTCTCTACGACCAGTAGTTTCGGCTGTGCGTTGTCTGTCAGTTACTGAGTCAGTCACCAAAAGCGGAAGAACCTTATTTATACTAATATATGAAGCTGAAGAGTTTGTTTGTTTGTTTGCTTGAACGCGCTAATCTCAGGAAGTACTGGTCCGATTTGAAAAATTCTTTCAATGTTTGATAGCCCATTTATCGAGGAAGGCTATAAGCTGTATATCATCACGCTAAGATCAATAGGAGCGGAGCAGTAATGAAAATTGTGACGCAGACGAAGTTACGCGGGTCAACTAGTTTTTAACCGACTTCAAAAAAAGGAGGAGGTTCTCAATTCGGCATGTACTTTTATGTTTGTTACCTCATAACTCCGTCATTTATGAACCGATTTGAATTTTTTTTGTCTCATCTGAAAGGGTATACTACTCGATTGGTCCCATTGTCACCATGTCAGAATCTGATGATGGGATCCCACGAAAATCGAGGGCAACCCTCAAATTTTATAGGCACATACAGTGTTTTTCATGAACTTTCTAACGCAATTCAGATATTTGTGCCTGGTAATCATCATCTCATGTTGCTGAGCTGATGATGAAAGGTATAAATTAGGATCTGATGATGAGATCCCATGAAATATGTTTGTTCAGCGATACTGTAGCCAATTTTCAGCCGATTTGGATGATTCTTTTTTTGTTTGAATGAGTATTTTCCTGGACTGGTTCCGATAGATAAAACATTACGCTACGGCCAATAGGAGCGGAGCATTGAAAAAAAACTGTGCCGCAGACGAAGTAGCGCGGGTCTGCTAGTTGTTCATGTTTTTAAACTAGGTGGGTTATCCCTGAAAGTACTGATCTGATTATGAAATAAATCTTTTAGTGTTGGATTGCCCATTTATCGAAAACTATAAACTATATATTTTCACGCAACGATTAATAGGAGCGGAGCATTCATAAAAATTTGTGACGCAGATGACGCGGGTCAGCTTGTCCTGTATAAACCTTGCCACTAGGGACCTTTTGTAGCCTGCTTTGGCTGCGGACTTTGTTCGAAAGAGGCACCGTACCCTGGAACGCAATAGGCACTAGGAGGAACATGGATGGGTTTTAGTCAGTAAGAGTCTGACACTCCCTTCTGCTTCACCCAGTGCGGGAGGAGTCATTGGATGATTTCCCACCCTTAAAAAAAGGGACCTTTTGTAACTATCTAAGTGCCACACTGATAAAAATTTTGTACTTCACTACTTGTCAGTTATTACCTTCAACATAAGATTGAATTTTTCATCTTTATAACTCAATCATAGTCTCCGAGGTATTTTTGTAGATGAAATCTTTATGAAAGAATTTCATAAAGGTCTGAAATATTGGATAATCTTTCTTCTCTGAGAGTTTATTCTGGAGTACGTAACTGTTGGGGAAAATGTGTATTTATTTGTCTAGCGTAGTGAATAAGATAAGAGTCAGAGATATTACCTACTTGGAGTGAAGAGTTCGATACCTTTAAGTACCAACGTGTGGTCTGACAAATAATTTCAGCACTCCAATAGTCCAGTTACTAATGTTAGCGTATTATCGAGGGATATCACTACGCTAACATTAGTATCGAGGGATATTATCACGCTTTTGTATAGGGAAAAATCTGAAAACTATACATTTGTAACTAAATCATGTATAAAAATAAAGTTTTAAAAAAATTGTACCATTGTACTTTTTAAAACACATAAGTACAATGGTACAATTTTTTAAAACTTAATTTTTATTACATGATTTAGTTGTAGTTTTCTTTTTATATTATTATCGGTGTACAATAAACTAAATAATAATAATAACCGAATTGTGAGGCGTGCAATGATTGTAGACATAACCGTTCCGCATGACAAGAACCTCGTGAAAGCCGAGAAAGACAAACAAATCAAGTATATTGACTTGGCTCGCGAGGCTGTCGACATGTGGGACGTGGACTCCGAAATCATTGTACCGATAGTCATGTCGGCCAATGGCTTAATAACCACGAGCCTCGACCAACACCTTAGGAGGCTCTCGTTGGGCAGCTGGATCAAGGGCTTGATTCAGAAAGCGGTACTTCTGGACACGGCTCGCATTGTCAGGAGGTTCCTTTCTCTGGAGCCCTGACCACCGGTAGCTTGGACCCTGTTCCCGATATCGGTGGGCTACTATTTTTAAATGTTTTTTTTTATATATAATAAATATATATTGTATAAAAATATTTAAAAATGTATAAATAAGTGAAGAAGATAAATAAAGGAAATAATAATAAAGGAGGCTTATGGTATGTTAACACTTCGCGTGAGAGTCTGAATCACACTTTGCCGGTTTTTTAGATGGGAAATCATCACATAGCTCCTTGGCGATGCGGAAGGGAGTGTCAGACTCTTATTGACTAAAACCCGCCGATGTTCCTCCAAATGCCCTGCGTGTTCCAGGGTCGCGGTGACTCAAACAAGTTCCGCAATGTCTTTACTCTTAGCGCCGAGAGTACCCGAGTACCTATCCGGCAGGGTTTGTCCAACTTGTCAGTCGGCACGTGCAATACCGGTAAGTTTTGGTTGTAATAAAGTACATTGACCTTTTCCAGGTCAGTTCGTAGATACCCGAACAAAAAATTATGAAACGTTTCTCATTAAAAGTAAAGGATCAAGCTATTCAGGACAGCTTTGTCTTTATTTCTGATGTCAATAAAACCATGTGGGCCAATGATCAATATTGCATATTTATCTGGGTCCTACTATAATATGCGGCATGCTTATTTACACGCGAACGAAGTCAGGGCACATTTAAAATATCATACAAATATTTTCTGTATAATATTTTAATTGTATAAGTCTTGTCTATGTGGGACGGAAATCCATCGGAACTAGAAAAGGTTGAGCAAATATTAGCGTGTAGGTTTGAAACATGTCAGTTATGTAATTTCAATTTATTTCATTCCTTCACTACATTTTTTATTTTAATAGGTACTGTATCAAATAAAAATATTTACATTAAAAGCACTGTATGACGGTAACCATATGTTTGTATTGGCATAATATAACAGCGGATATAGCGCTTCATATTTATAGTATGTGGCACTGTAAATCATAGCTTGTGGTATTTTTAGTTTGTGGCCGGAAAATTGTTTATTTGATTTACGAAAATTCAAGACATTCTTAAAACATTGCTGTGTTGACTTTGAAATTAATAAAACTGAAATTAAATCGATTTGTTTATTTGATTGCAATGTTTTTAAATATTAAATTGTAAAATAAATAGTTTTTTATTTATTAAGCAGCTAGGCGCCAGCGGTATGGGTCATGATTAAACTTAAATAATCTAAATAAATGACTTGTTGTTCAAGTTGTGCAGTGTATGACTGAAAATTTTGTATTTTCTAGAACAAAATACTTTCATAAAACTAAATTTCCTGTACCTATCTACCTAAATTGTAAATCTCTTTCACATTTTTACATGTATATTAATCAAAGGATACTTAATGGTAAGAAACAACAAAACATGCAAGTCTTTTTTTCACAATAACGTGTCGTCGTTGTCGTTTTTTTTTTTTATTAGAAGACATAATGCCATTTTCTCTATAGAAAAATACATTCAATTTTACAGTCACAATAACATCATCTCCGCAACAGTTAATTTTAAACACTTGATGAAACACAAATTGTACGGAAATTAAAGGTGTACGACGAACAACTTATAAACCCGCGAAAATCTGTGTTCCTGGCTGAATTTAAATATAACTGACTTCTCTTCTATACTCTGGAGACTCATAAACCAGTCTTGTTCTATAAACTCGGAAACCACAAGAATTATTTTGTAGACTTTAAAGTTATGCCACAGCAAAATTTTGTTATTGTAAAATTGTTGAACTAATTTTAGGGTTTAATTTTTGCGTTCAAATCAAAAATGAGATACGGTGCGATTGTAGATCGTAAAAACACAGTAAAAGAAATAATAACTTTTTCATAAACTTAAAATACCCTACAAATGCAAGCGTTTAAACAAACCACGATTGAACAAGATACAAGTTCGACTTGGCTGAACGTTCTCTGTTGGCTACTGGATATGTCCTTACTTGACCTTTAATAGGTCATCGGTCCACATTGTGCTTTCACAAAGCGGACCAATGAACTTCCAGCGCTACATCTTCTTTTACGCGGTCACCACTCCACAATCTTTTGACATCAACCATCCGTTCTGCGAGCTATATGCCTTTTTTGTCGGTAGCCTTGGTCGGTAACTATCATTGCCCTGCCGATTTCCAAGCATAGCCGTCACCTTTGGGTGACTATAAACCTTCTGAAGGTTAATTAAATGCCAATTACATACAAACTTGACTTGGCTGAACGTTTCTTGTTGGCTATTGGATATGTCCTTCCTTGACCTTCACTAGGTAGGCTTCGTGAAAGCACAAGAAGGACCGATGAACTTCCAGCGCTAGGTACATCTTCTTTTACGCGTTCGCCACTCCAAAACCTTTCGGCCCCATCAACCGTGTGTACTTTCTTTCGGTAACCTTGGTCGGTGACATTGTGTGTCCTGCGACTATCTTCATTTTTGATTCGATCAGGTATGAAATTCCCAAGCTTAGACCTCACCAGTGCCCTTTGGTTGACTATAAACCTTTTGAAGGTTAATTCGATGCCTATAATAGTCTAATAACAACTTACTCCTCTAGAGGGCGCCAGTTTCATAGTTCATATCGGATGAGATGTTATTACGTTAGAGCCTAGACTAGAGCCAATTAACTAGATGTAATCATATCAGCTGGAAGAATCGAAGTGTTAGGTTGTAGGTATGTTCCTTTGATTCATATTGGCTAATATGTAAGGGTATATTAATCGATCTCCATCAAAATATTTTATATAAAATATTTGTATGATAAATTGGAGTGGAGGAGCTCGTGGCTAGATAATAACAGCCGCACGGGTCGATCTTCAAGGTTAAGCAACGCTTGCCAAGGTTGGTCTGTGGATGGGTGACCATCTTAACATTTCCTCCGTGCCTCGGAAAGCACGTTAAGCCGTTGATCCCGACTGTCATTTGTAGATCTTTAGCAGTCGTTACGGATTGTCAGGAGCCAGTAAATCTGACTACAGTCTTGCCATGAAGTACCGTGTTACCCAGTTAATTGGTTGTGGAGGTCTGGTAGGCAGCCGCTTCACGTAAAATACTGGGACTGGAAGCCGACTAAATACGGCAGTTATTGGCAACACTGGTGTCAGATTTTATTGGCTCCTACAGTCCGTAACGACTGTGAAAGATCTACAAATGACAACCGGGTCCAATGGCATAACGTGTTTTCCGAGGCATGGAAGACACTCGGTATGTTAAGATGGTCACCCATCCATAGACTAACCTTGGCAAACGTTGCTTAACCTTAAAGATCGATCCGTGCGGCTAGTAAGTAATCTTTAGCAACAAGCTCCTCACAACCACACCACACCGTCGCGACAATAAGTGGTCATGGTGGTGGCTGTGGTTACGTGTGAATAGTGTCGCTGCGAGTTCTTGCGGTTGCGTTGTGGTACCTACAAAATGTGGATGTGTTTGCGACGTGGCCGGCCGCTAGTGGTTGCGACGTGACTGCGATGTGGTTATGGTGTGGTTGGCTTTTATTGACGATGTGTGGCTAGCTGTTGTTTCTGGTTAGACAAGAACGAAAAGGCAAAAATGTACCCAAAAATTAAACCTATTAATTTTATACGCAGGCGCATCGCGAAGGCTGCATTATCCAGAGAAGTAAATCATCATGAAAACACGACCACTAAGTCAAGAGTAAGTAACTAACTACTCAGCCATCGTTATGTCTGTCTGTTTGTTTGTAACGTTTTAGCGTGGTTTACTCGCATGAAGGAACACTGTATCATCATCTTCTTATCAGTCGAGATACATCCACTGCTGGACATAGGCCTCCCTCAAGTGTCACCACAACAACCAGTTCTGTGCGAATCATATCCGTCAGCTACCCGCGACCCTCACCAGGTCATCGGTCCACCTTGTGGGAGGCCGCACTAACGCTGCGTCTTTCGATACAGAAGTTCTTTTCGTCTCCATCGACCATCTGTTCTGCAAGCAATGTCACATCCTGACCTGAACTGATCACTCGACTGCGGGTTCCTTCTATTTGGCAGAATCTTGATACTCCGATTTTTATTTGGCATAACTCACATGGCATAATCTTATTTAATCGAATATTTTTAAGGCATAAAAATTATTTAGCATAACTTTTGTTTGGCAGAATATTTACGTGTCCGAATTTACAATGGCATACTTTTATCTTGGCAGAATTTAGTTTCGCATAATTACCTTTGCCATAATTAATATTATGCATAATTTTGTTTAGCATAACATTTATTTAGAGATACGATTATTTGGTATGGGTGCATATTTGAACATCAAAAATTAAAATAGATGTATCTTCTTGTAAAAATTAGTGTTCAAAACATCAAAAACTTATAATATATGGAATAAAACTGATAATTTAAATAAAGTAAATTTATGCTGTCGAATGGTTAGATAACCTACGTGCAATGTATTTAAAATCGAATGGTCTGCAAAAGTGACATAGAATGTTCTAAATATAGCATGTATTGGTAGCATTTTCAATATTAAATTAAATTTGTGTCATAAAAAGTCAATACGTTGTGCTGCAAAATTTTGTGACAGAAACGAATCGCTGCGAAACCGACTTTACGCAGTCTTGTCTGCCCTACCCCTAGAGTGTAATTTAAACCCGCGTAGGCGCGGAGGGGTAGGGCGGCCCGCGAGCTGAGGAGCAGGTGGTTTGAAGGTCCGCCACCGCGGCTGAGGCTGGCCGGCGAAGCCGGCCAGCAAGCCGAAGCTGCGGTGGTAAACCTCTGTGACGATAAGCTCGCGTGGCGCCGCCCAAACCCCGCAGCGCCGGAGCCGTGACAGAAACAATGCTTGCTGCATGTTGCATGCCTGCTTGCATGCTGCATGCCTGCTGCATGTTGCATGCCTGCTGGCATGCTGCATGCATGCTGCATGTTGCATGCCTGCTTGCATGCTACATGCATGCTGCATGCATGCTGCATGTTGCATGCCTGCTTGCATGTTGTATGCCTGTTTGCATGCTACATGCATCCAAGCCGACAATATTTTTGTAATTAGCATTTAGGTTAGGTGGTGGTTATGTGTGTGGCGAAAAAAAACAGTTCTGCCTTTTAATGACTATCGATATAAAATGTATGCCAAAAGACGATTCTGACTGTGAATTTTCTGCGATATGATGGTTCTGCTTTTTAATTATTATGGATATAAACATTATGCCTAAAGATGATTCTGACTAACAAAATTATGAGTTTTGAATGTATGATAACTGAGTGTATGCGAAATGATTTTCTGCGAAATGAAGTTTATGCTATCCGTTGTTATGCAAAACAATATTATGACGTAAAAAGTTCTGCTATAAAAGGTAGACCCCTCGACTGCATGTTGCATAAAAATTACTCTCATATCTCGCGAGAATTATGAAGCTTTCTATAAATGTAGGAATTTATTCAATGAAAGAACTCAGAATTTAGTGATTGAATTTATTTAGCTATAGAAATATGAATAACTGTATAAAACGCAGTTCTAACACATTATTTACTGACTGTTTATGATATTTGTTAAGACTTTACGAGCACCAATTCAGCCATAAACCATCACACATACGTCTTTACCCACAAGAAATAATTTTAAAAGCCGGTCTTTATATTCAATTATAGTACAGTTTGAAACCAATATCGTGTGAGCATTAACCAGAATGCCTCATAAACGTCCAGAGTATTCCATAAATTTAAGTGCTGTACGCATAGAATTTACGATATTATACCTCGTTTTAGAGTTATTAGAAGTTCTTGTCCGTACGATATGTTTGTGTTTGGACGGCTAGATGTGGCATTTAGTGCGTTCGTTTTAGAACAATGTCAGTGGGTTACAAAATGTGGGTGGCTTGAGGAAAAAAATAGAGAAAAGAATAGCTGCTTTTCCCACAGAAAGGAAACATAAACTATTTTTTTCTATCGTAGTCATTTTCAAGACAGTGAAGTTAGGGAGACAAGGCTTAAGGTCAATTTTGTCCGCGAACGAACTTCATCCCCGCTGTTTATTACGCTGGACAAATATCTCTCTGAAACCGTACTGTCATCTGCGTAGACCAGGCCGAAGTAGGTCATTGATGTGCAGCAGGAAGAATTGCAGAGAAAACAGATCCCTGAGGAACTCCGGCATCAATAGCCATGAGGACAGAGGAGCAGCCGTCAACGACTACTCGGAATCATTTATTATGCGCACAGCAAAGGAGTGGAACTCTATCTGCGACTGTGAATCCAAACGTATTCAAACCACCTATAACATAGGCTACTTTTCAAGTTAGAGTAAAAAAGCTAGCTCCAAAGTCGACTTTGTCTTTGTCATCTCTGACCTAGACTAGATTCAAGAGCAAACCCATTTCAAATAAAATAACTTCGGAAGAAAAAAGTTGAGTTGAGTTGAGTTGAAAGTTGTTCTTTTCTTTCTTCCGAAGTTATTTTGTACCTTGTAGTGTTTTGTTTTTGGAAGTCGGTTGTATTTTTTGTAAAAAAGTTTTTTATTCTTCACTTTTTAGTGGCACCAGCACAATGTTATATTAAGAACTGGTGTAAACACTAATAAAACATGCGATTTCAGCAATCCCGATCCCTTTGCTATCATTTATTGAAGAGTTCCGTTGCCTACCTCCGAAGTTCTTCGTCAGCTCTTCACCGAATTGAAACGGGACCAGTCCAGGAAAATACTCCTTCAAACAAAAAAAGACTCATCCAAATCGGCTGACAATTGGCTACAGTATCGCTGAACAAACATTTTTCATGGGATCTCATCATCAGATCCAAATTAACACCTTTCATCATCAGCTCAGCAACATGAGATGATGATTACCAGGCACAAATATCTGAATTGCGTTAGAAAGTTCATGAAAAACATTGTATGTGCCTATAAAATTTGAGGGTTGCCCTCGATTTTCGTGGGATCCCAACATCAGATTCTGACATGGTGACAATGGGACCAATCGAGAAGTAGCTATACCCTTTCAGATGAGACAAAAAAATTTCAAATCGGTTCATAAATGACGGAGTTATGAGGTAACAAACAAAAAAAAACATACTGAATTGAGAACCTCCTCCTTTTTTCGAAGTCGGTTAAAAAGGATTATTGACGTTGCTGATTTCATGGTTGTAGTCAATTTCACTCTATCGGCCGCTGATGATCAGCTATTTTACGGACTGTGTAGGCTTCCTTGGATTTTTTAGGGTTCCGTACCCAAAGGGTATCCAACGGAACCCTATTACTAAGCCTCCGCTGTCCGTCCGTCCGTCTATCTGTAAGCGGACTGTATCTCAAGATCCGTAATAGGTAGACAGTTGAAATTCACAGATTGTTTATATCTATTGCCGCTATAACAACAAATAATAAAAACCAAGGTTTATGGTACGGAACCCTTCGTGTGCGAGTCCGACTCGCACTTGGCCGGTTTTTGGCCTAAGTGCAAAAATGGGGTAGGGGACTGATGCCACAAGCATTTCACCCAACCCACTCCGGGTAGGGTGTAGAGTTTCGGATAGATTGGATATTGAAAGAAAAAAATGGACATTCAAAATTGATTTTCTCTACGGAACGTTTAGAATTGAATAATTCTCGAAATGTGCATAAGTATGTTGTATTGTATTCACAATATTCAAATCTGCACATTTACAGACAAAAATCGTGTACCCAAAATGATAAAATTTCCATCAGCTCAAAAACAAATTCACTAATACTGTTGAAATTAGATACAATTGTATCACAGCAGCTGAAAGCTTTACAGCTGCGTTGTGGTTTGCTGCACTAAAACTAAAGGCTTTACAAAAGCATTTTGATATGCCATTATCCAACCGTTTTACAGTGTAAAGCATCATAATGTTTTTGAAATGCTAATATAAAGCGTCAAGATGCTCGGTGAACTTACATAAGAGTGTATACGGAGCTTAAGTTCTACATAAGTTTACTATTCGTTTCTTAAAATGCTTCCTGTGTTACTTGGGAAGGCCTCCTCAGATCTACCAGGGTTGTGGAATTTGTTCTAAAAAGTTACAGCGGCCCTGGAACGCAAAGAACATTTCGAGGATCACGGGTAAAATTTAGTCGGTTGGAGTATGATACTCCCTTCTGCTCCTCCCAAAGCCGTTTAAAGTGGAAGGTGTCGTTTGATGATTTTCCATCCAAAAAGGCCTCTTCCCCAATTGCCCCAGAGAAAAATCACTAAAATATTTAATTTATCTTTCTCTACTCATAGAACCATCAACATCCTACTTCATACTAATATTATAAATGCGAAAGTTTGTGAGGATAGATGTTTGTTACTCTTTCACGTCAGAACGCCTGAAAGGACCTACATGAAATTTGAAATACACATAGGCTACTTTTTATCCCAGGAGCATGTTCCCTAGGGATCACGCGGGCAAAACTGCTCGCAGAACTAGTTAATTCATAAATCTTTCCCTACGACACGTGACGTTTTTAAATACTTTATGAATAAAGTAAACCAGCTCGGTGTTTCTCAACGTACCTGTTTGACGATGTAACGTTTGTTTCCCGTGTCAGGTAGCGGGATGAGCTAAGCAGTAATAAATCTCTTAATATTTATGAGTTTTTGTGTTACTCTTCAGCAGCGTTGTGAGAATTTTATTGGGTACCTAAATGTGTAATTTTGTCGTACATTTGGTACGTTTCTGTATGTTACTGTTCTTGTTCAGTAACGGTAGGTATGTATCCTTTTCTGCATAAAATAAATCGTAGATTCGCTGTAGTTTTTTTGCCAGTCTACAAAATTACTGTCTCTGTGTATAAATATTCATATTAGAATAGAATACTAAACCATAACTTCGCGAGGATCTCGAACGTTTGGAAAATCCTGAAGCACATATTTCATCATTCAAACAACACCTGTCAGTTTTTTAATGTGGTATAAAATAATTATTGAAATCCGGTCAAATTCTTAGCTATTGAATATTGATTCCCTTAGCTATATAATTCCGCAAAACTCCAAACAGCTACAGCGACACGCCACTGAAATTTTTCCTTCTTCCATGTAAAATTGTAACCAGCTGAGGTCTGCCTGGAGCAGTGGTGGCCCGGTGGTAATGGCTGCGACTTACGAGTTGTAGGTCGTAGGGTTGAACCCAGGCAGGCGCTTTACTTTGTGTACATTATTTCATCACCACTGCTTTCAAAACGGTGAGGGAAAACATCGTGAGGAAACCGGCATGTCCTAGAACCAAAAATTCGAAGACATCGACCAACCCGCACTGGGCCCGCGTGGTGGATTACAGCCCACTCCTTCTCACCGAGAGGATGCTTGTGTTCCAGCAGTGGGAACATTATAGGCTGATTATGCTTATGCTTATGAGGTCTGTCTGTGGCCAGACCTAGCGTGATTTGAATCTTATGTCTTCAAAAATGTTTCAAGGTAACTTCGACAAAGTTCTCTCCTGTGTGGTAGCAAGAGTCAAATACTTAACAAAAATGTAGTAAAACTCTCATTGTAGGTGCTTTAGAGCAACCAACTTCTGAATTTAAGTTCGAAACCACTAGAGCGGTCCACACGTACTTTTGACAAAAAGTTTTTTAATAAGACTGTTCCAATTCATTGCATGTTTCTACATTTTGTTCTTTGGAATCATCGTTTCAATTGGCCAATTAGGGATTCGTAATTTTCCTTGTTCTTGAGGCACGTGTCTTTCGAGTTTTAGAAACAAAGGACGCATTTAAGGGACGAATTACATGACCATTTAGTGTAATTTTCTAAAGTAAGAAAATTGATTCTGTCCTTTTTATTAATTTCAGCTTCAAAAGTGTATTTGACTATCAGAAATCTACTTGAATGAATACTTATTTGAAAAGCGTTTCGTCACAAATACTAATTGTCTGTGGGTTCACTCGTACGTCGCTGATGTTTTAGGGCCATAAAAAATAATGATTGCTCCTAAACACTACTATTTGTAAGAGAAATTAAAATTGATAGCGGATTCTCTAGACGCAGGGTGCTGGTTCAAAATAATAATGGACTGTATGGAAATGCGGAGTTTGAAAAAGTATGTAGGTATGATCTACGTGACCTTACAAATACGATGCGAATAAGGACCACGAAAATATGATACAGAGGCAATGGGAAATTGGTAGGAACCATGCTGTACTAACCTTTCGATTACCTGTCACTAGTGTATTCTACGTCGGCAGAATTCAAGTCCCGCCGGATACTGTAGACGGCGACAAGACTTGCGTGTTCAAACTTAGACGGACCAGTAGTGCTATTCTGTAACAACATTTTCGTGTCTCGATAGCGGAATCCGAGGTGAGTATAAACATAAGACCTTTATGTTATGTGTAATAAAGTTCACTTTGTGAGCAATATCACTCAAGTGAAGCTCGATATCGAAATGGTTACTTAAAGATAGACTAGCAGCAGTGCGATTCTGTAAACATGTCGAAGTGAAGGCTTGGGTGAAGTGATCATGAAGTGAGCTGTCATTCCATGTGATTTCGACAACCAACCATAGCTTCCCACAGTTTGCCCGCGCGTTCTGTCATTTTCTATGACATTGAAAAATGATACTGGAGCACTGGGCCATTGGGGTTTGTTTAATTTTTAAATTAATTATTTTACGTACGTATTCGACATTTTATTTTATTGTTACACAAACTTCAATACTCATTTTTTTATTTGTATTTATATATTACTGATGTGTTTCGTATGTGTATCCGTGGCATCACATCAGGCCCTGTCATAAAAACAACGCTGTGCTATGTATTTTTTTTTTTAATATCGCAGCATTTATGCTGAGACAGGGATCTTTTTGGCCTCGCACATATTAATTTGTTTAAACATATTTTTATGACAGTTTGTTTTACTTTACTTTTATGTGTATTGTGCGAGTCCCAAATAAACATTTTTCTTTCTTTCTTTCTTTCCATGTAATAAAGATGGAATGACAGCTCATTTCGTGATCACTTCACCCAAGCCTTCCCTTCGACATATTTACAGAATCGACCGGCTGTTTAAACGGGAGACGGCGAAATCTGCGGGGACTACGGAGTAGGAGGGAGGCACATTGGTGTCGTTTCGATAGCAAATTCATGCATTCCTTCGGCAGGCTCCTCGCAGTTGCAAAACGTCCGTCTAAAAACTCTCATAATTTTTTTTCAACCGCTGGTATATACGACTCTTCAGACGACCAAAAAAACAGACGGTCCGTCTAAAGGGGAACGGGCACTTAACTGGCCACCACTCTTCTATCTCTGAGCTGTCTAAAAATCCTAAAATTTTCCAACATTAAAAATCAAGTGTGAGTCAGACTTGCACACTAAAGTAACATAATTATTTTTAAAGGTACCGAAAATATTATAGTACCACATACATTAATTTGAAATGCTTGATTGAAATGTTGTTGAAGTAATAACAAAGGATTTAAATTTCTTAATAAGTAGGTTTGAACTTTTTAATGAAATAACAATAATGTGTCTATTTTAGTAATACCTATTTAAGTTTTTAAAATTTATTGCTATGGGCATTAATTTTCTCTCAAGTTGAAATATTGCATTAATATGTTAATTTCTAATGTCAACTAAAATTGTTGTTTTTATTAAAATTGTTGTTGTTATTAAAAACCAAGAGCTAGTCAGACTCGCACACAAAGGGTTCCGTACCATAAAGCTTAATTATTATTATTAGAAAATGTGATAATTTCAACTGTTTACCTATTACGGTTCTTGAGATACAGCCCAATGACAGACGGATAGACAGACGGACGGACCGACACCGGAGGGATAATAGAGTAATAGGGTTCCGTTGGTTACCCTTTGGGTACGGAAGCCTAAAAACGAATGACCCAGATAACTAAACACCATAGTTAACACAACCCTGGACTTCTTACAAGAACTTCTACATCTAGTCAAAAAGTAGCTTAATAATCCGAAAAAACAAACTAGTTTCAAAGAAAAGTTAGTTTAACAGAATCAATGAGAACAACGTCCTTCTTCTACACCATTACATAAACTGAGGGACCGAAACATTAGCCGAATAAGGGACGCTACCGTTCCTAATGTGTTGATGCACTTATAGTAATTAATAAAGATCAAAGGGACGACTTGGGTTGTGCGGGGGATGTTCTGGGATCACGTTATATGTATATGGTTTTATAAATAACTAGGTACGTGACAGCAGTATCCCTATTCTGTAACAAAATTTTCATGTCTCGACAGCGGAATCCGAGGTGAGTATCAAATTCGTCAAACGTAAGACATTTATGTTGTGTGCAACAAAGCTCACTTTGTGAGGTTTGTCATTTAGATGAAGCTCGATATCGAAATGGTTATTTACAGAATAGACCAGCAGCTTCATTCCGTAATAGTTTAAAATTATTTCAAGGGAGCCTAGGGGTGACTGTCCATTGGTGCGGAGAGGAAAGGAGCGGAGGAATAATTAACCATTGGAATTTCATAAAATCTTCACTCCGCGTCACTAAGATTTTATACAATTCCATTGGTTAAATTACTCTGTTTCTCCACTTTGCTGTCTCGCTCCGCGTTAATGGACAAGCAGCCTAAGAGCCCAGTCAAAAAGTATGACGGGACTTTTGGTGCCAGTGCCTGTCAGGCTTAGGGATTTTTTCGAAAGAATTACCATGGTCCTGGAATGCAAAAACCATTTGAAGGAACTCGGGAAGGTTTTAGTCAATAAGTGTCTGACACTCCCTACGGAGCGGGAAAAGTCATTTTAGTCAAAAAAAAAAGAGGGGATGCTCTGGGGACAAAATCGGATCCTGTGTCCGATTCCAGGACATGGTCTGTCAAGTTTCATGCAAATCCGTACAGTGGTTAAGACTTGAAGAGATAACAAACAGTTACCTCTTAGGGTTCCGTACCCGAAGGGTAACCAACGGAACCCTATTACTAAGCCTCCACTGTCCGTCCGTCTGTCTGTCAGCGGGCTGTCTCAAGAACCGTAATAGGTAGAGAGCTGAAATTTTCACAGATTGTGTATTTCTATTGCCGCAAAAATTAGGGTTTATGATACGGAACCTTTCGTGTGCGAGTCCAACTCGTACTTGGCCGATTTTTAAGTTATAATATTACAGGCCCGCTTCTCAATAGAAAACTATTCTAACGGACATAATTCTAGGACAAAAAAGATAGAATACTATGTTCCATTCCAGGATATGATCTAGTGCGAAGTTTTGTGCAAATCCATTAAGCCGATACGACGTGATGAGGTAACAAATGTAGTTACTTTCGCATTTATAATATAAATATGAAGTTAAGAGATTCGATACTAAAGCTAGTTGAGAGTTCGAACATCTGAACTAGAGTGCGCTAAAAGCGGAAAGGAGTCAGCTACGCATCTTCACATCACTCAGCTACACACCGTTTCGCAGCTTTGCTATGCATACTCGGACCGCGTTCGCACAGCTTTTGTGGAAACAGTCACCTTCTCAGAGAGCCTCAGTGCACCTTTGTTCCACATTGCTACCTAGCATATCTTCGAGCTTCGGAGACAAAGCGTCGCAAATCTACTGAACTAGCAGAACTTGCGTCGCCATATTGACTGATCCTGTTCATCTCGCATCCAGCGAATTCTCGTGGCTTTCACCAGAAACCATCAGTCCATCTTGTGGTACGCTTTTCACCGCTGCGTTTTATAGTTCGAGCATTATTATTCACTTTTTAGTGGTACCCCACACCTAACAACACCACTGGAAAGTCACAGGAAAGCAAAATCTGAAATTACGTTTAACTGGATAACGTTGTTGCCAGCTTTTTTGAATTGAAAACCAAACTACTAACCCAATTTTGATGAAATCTCTTTGAGACCAATCGGAAAGTACCTACATGGTGCTTTCACACAAATGAATATTTTTCAAATTATAAATGACGGAGTTATGAGGTAACAAATTTAAAAAATAAGAACCTCCTTGTTGAAGTTGGTTAAAAAACAATCCCATAATACTTTGTCTTCAACCTAATATACTGACTTACCTTTTAACCATAATTACTTAAACTTTCTAAAACGTGGTTTTAATTAACACTTTCACACATTAATGGTAACTTCGTCTCTCCTTCAGGGATCATTATCTGGATCTTACGTAAACACGAAGATCCTGAGACACTTCTGAAAATTCGGTTTGTTTGCAAACTTGTGTAATTGTTTCGACAATATTAGGTTTCGGCACTAATTAAAGGTTTTGGGGTTTTGTTTTAATTAACAGAAAGTGTTACAAGGGTTTTAATTAAGTTATGGTTGTTTAATATTTCGATTATTGAGAAATTATATACAGGGTGTAGTGAAATAAACGCAAAAATTGAATAGGGGTCGTTGTACTCACTATAGTGAACATTTTTTATTATGGGACCAACGTCGAAATCGCAACATATACAGATGTTACGAGTGATGCTCTTCAGACAGGCATGTTTCTCGCATCCAACACCATATTAAGCATCCTTCCTGCCTCAGAATGTAAATAAAGCCGTTGGTCCCAGAATGCATATGAAACAAAAGGAGCATGAAGGAATCGTAGTAGGTTTCTGCCTTACCCTGTAGGAAAAATCGTTCTATGGTTTCTGCCTAACACTATGTAAAAAAAGTGTCTTATATGTCTGTACTACCGTGATAAAAAAAAGACGTAGTGACACAAAACGAATTAACTGATTTCCTTCCATAACTTATTTTCTTGATGTCGGAATTCGGTTAAGTACTTCGTCTTGTGTCTAATTAATACGTATAAAGCTAACCATTTTGAATAGTTCTAACAACGTTAGCTTACTACTTTAAAGGTAAATCCGTCCTAATCTATAATAAAAAAATTAAGTTATAACTTAAGATTTTACAAAAAAAATTCCTCTAACAAAATTATCGGAAAATATGATCAACATACTAAGTAAAAAATATACTACCAAAGATATTGGCTGGCCAATGAATATAGGAACAGCGACTGAATAAAATAAAAATTTTACCATATTAATGGCCATGGAAACCTGTGGCCATAATTCTCAGTTAGTGTTATTCGTAGATAAAGCACGTTCAGTTCAAGACAAACTAATTATTGTGTGAAAGTTAGGAGTTAATACCGAACGTGTAATATTTTTTTTTTTGTTGTTTTACTAGTTTTCCCGCGGCCCTGCTTTCTACAACCAGTAGTTTCGGCTGAGCGTTGTAGCTTTCTACGACCAGTAGTTTCGGCTGAGCGTTGTAGCTTTCTACGGCAGTAGTTTCGGCTGAGCGTTGTAGCTTTCTACGACCAGTAGTTTCGGCTGAGCGTTGTAGCTTTCTACGACCAGTAGTTTCGGCTGTGCGTTGTAGCTTTCTACGACCAGTAGTTTCGGCTGAGCGTTGTAGCTTTCTACGACCAGTAGTTTCGGCTGTGCGTTGTAGCTTTCTACGACCAGTAGTTTCGGCTGTGCGTTGTAGCTTTCTACGGCAGTAGTTTCGGCTGTGCGTTGTAGCTTTCTACGGCAGTAGTTTCGGCTGTGCGTTATAGCTTTCTACGACCAGTAGTTTCGGCTGTGTGTTGCCTGTCAGTCACTCATCAGTAACGGAGAAATTTTATATATTAGGATTGATTACTATGAGCAGGGGTAGCCCGGTGGTAATGGCTGCGACTTACGAGTCGTAGGTCGTAGGTTTGAACCCAGGCAGGCACTTAACTTTGTGTAAATTATTTCATTAAATCATCACCACTGCTCTCAAAACGGTGAAGGAAAACATCGTGAGGAAACCGGTATGTCCTAGAACCAAAAATTCGAAGACATGTGACATCTTCCAACCCGGACTGGGCCCGCGTGGCGGCCTACTCCCTCTCACCAAGAGGAGACCTATGTCCCAGCAGTGGGAACAATATAGGCTGATTATGCTATTTTGCTACGGGTTGCAGAATTTGTTTGAAAAAACCGCGGCCCTGGAACGCAAAGGGCATTAGGAGGAACACGGATAGGTTTTAGTCAGAAAGAGTCTGACACTCCCTTCTGCTTATTTTGATAGTGAAGTATTAACTGTCCGGAAACTATTTGTGCTTCTTGCTATACTAAGGAAACATCGTAGTCCTCTTGTTGCCACCACAAAACGACGGGCTGACATAGTATTTCGCTCAGAACCTCACAGCACCGCCTTTGTGCGTAAACAATATCCTTTTGTCAGCACCAGACTATGCAATAAAATAAATAAAATTCTTAACATCCATACATTAAACGGACAGGAATGTAAAAGTAAGTTGAAAGTTTGGTTATTCACTTTGGACTATACTGATACAGAGTCACTTCTAATATAATATTTTACATCTGTACACACGCACCCACACACACACTAACACACCATCTCACGCACTGACACACACACACAAACCATCCAAGTTGATGAATTATTTCATATCTTTTTAAACTTATTTTTAATTTTAGTTTGCTTTGCACCTTTTTCTGTTTTTGTTTACTTTTAATCATTAAATTTTATACTTATTTTTTCTTTTAAGTTCACGCCGTCTTATACGGACTATGAATCAAAGAACGTATACTTTTTAATATACTGCCTCCCAAGATACAGGTTTTTGCCTAGTTTGGGAGACAGCAGGCTATTTACTTCTGTTAAGTTAACTGTTCTTTGTTCTAGCTATTAAGACACTGTAATTTATGGTTGTGTTCCAAATAAAAATTATTATTATTGTTATTATTATTATATTGCTTCACCCAGAGCGGGAGTAGTCATTTGATTACTCACCATATTGTGATCAATCTTGCAATAACCTTGAAAAAGATAAACAATTTGGTTCCCCTACTTTATACTCATTCAAAATAGAGTGATATCCCAATTTTTTTTCTAAACAAAGAAGAAAAAAAACTTGATTAATATACATAATGCGTGTGTTTTTCCGCCATTTTTAACAGAGAACCTTTTGTTACCCAATTTGGAGGAGAAGTGACTGTTGTGTGATGTTGTGAGCTTTTCACGTTTCCATTTATGTAACAAGTTCCTACCGAAACCGACTCTATTTAAATGTTTTTAACCGACTTCCAAAAAAGGAGGAGGTTCTTTAGGGTTCTGAGTTTCCTAATGAACATTATTGGGTAACTCGTGTGTCAGTTAGCCTTACCAAATCTGACTACATGTACGTTTTTACATTTGTTGGCACGCATTTGACCACTATCTCACCTGATGGTAAGCGATGATGAGGTCGAAGATGAAGCACGCTTGCCTAGAAGTAACCTATTCATTCTTGACTTAAAGAATCCCAGGTTGTAGCTATCAGGAAATTCAGACTTCGGAAGGGAATTACACTCCAATTTTTTAATAACATTCGCGTTCGCATGTCATTCGCTTACTGCGAAAATAGCCTCATTTTCCCTACATTTTTGGCAGATTGCGACTGAAATGCGAATGCTAACATTGTTTAAAAAATAGTAGAATTAGCCTTCAGTTCATGACCAGCGGGTCTAAAATGGCCACTTTAGCAGAATCAGATAGCAAATCACGCTACCTGTCACTGTAAGGTTTTCCCAATCAACCTTGAACCTAAAGCGTTAGCGATAAAGATGAAAATGAAATTTGACAGATTGTAGTATGATGAAAATTATGATTCTCCTAAAAAGGCCTTTGTAGCCAACCCGTAGTCTAGATTTTTTTAAACAAATTGCGTTGCTATAAAAGGTGTTTCAAAAATCGGTTAATATCCATTACACTGCGTTATTTGTACAAAATTTTGTTCGACAATAGGTGTTTATGTGTTCCAATGAGTAGACTTCTTTTTACATTTTTGTTGTTGTCCAAGGCAGTGCTTTGTTAATACACTTTTACTGCCGTTATTATATTGTCATGATTACACAATCATGACAGCGTAATATGTGCACTTTTATTATCGTAACACTATGATAACAAAAGTGCACCTAAATTAGCAAAATCAGTTAAGTGTAACAGATAAGATAAGATACCATTTTGTGTTGTGTGTCGAGGGGTTTATAATTAAATAAAATAATCTAATTATGAAAGAAACATTTTATTTTTTTTATAGTTTTTCACTAACAGTGCATTCACAGTTAAAGTTTCTTACGCCAAGAAACTATTTTTAATAAAATTAAAAAATAAGAGTATAACAAAAGATATACATTTTCGAAACAGCGTGAAATACAAATAGCTTACATTGATAGTGAAATATATACTTTTTCTCTAATTTTATTAGACTTAAAGATTCGTGATTATTATTATTATTTTCTACAGAAGGCCGTGTTCTTAGGCGTTAATAATAATAATTAATATAAAACAATGAAGAATATGCGTTACTTTCTGATGCACAGAAGTATTCTACAAGATTTACATTTTTTTAAGGACAGAGTAAAATTTCGAGTTAATATACATATATATTAAGCCTACATAAAATGTACGTGAAGTTAAATATATATGAAGGTACATACATCTAGTTACTTATGTACAAAATAATGAAATATACGCTAGCAATGTGGGTTGCTATTAAGTATATTTTTCGAGAAATTCTATAGAGCACAAATTTTTCACGTTGTATAGATAACGTAATTATTTTTAAAGGTACCGAGATAAATATACCACATACATTAATTATGTTTTTAAAGGTAACATAATTAACATAATTATTTTTAAAGGTATCGAAAAAATTATAGTACCACATACATTAATTTGAAATGCTTGATTGAAAATGTTGTTGAAGTAATAACAAAGAAATTAAATTTCTTAATAAGTATGAACTTTTGAATGAATTAACAATAAAGTGTCTATTTTACTAATACCTGTTAAGTTTTTAAAATTTATAGATATGGGGATTAATTTTCTCTCAAGTTGAAATATTGCATTAATATGTTAATTTCTAATGTCAACTAAAGTTGTTCGAATTATTTTCGAAGTTAATCGAGAATGTATTTTTTATTGTCTATTAAAGTTGATACAGATACTATTAGTTTAATATTATTCTCTAAATGCTATATTAATGATGACTAGTCAAAAATCCGTAGTTTTGTACAACTCTGCATTTAAATTAGTGAATATTATTAAATTAAAAGACCTCTACAGTGATAGTTTTCTTTCCTAATATAAAATATAATATAATTATATTTTTTAATCAACAGTTTTAAATTCAAATTTTTTAAATAAAAATGCAGAGGTATACTGAATGACAGAGTACTTAATTACTTAAAACTAGTGACTAGATGAGAGTGTTAAAAGTACCCTATGCGATATGTGACGAAAACGCTTTAAAGCATAGCATAATGAACCTTACTTTAATAACATGGTTTATAACATTAAATCTAGTACGCTAAATCACAACACTGCAAACATTAAAGATGTGTAAGAGTGGAATGTATTAAAAGGCTACAAAAGTATGAACAAATAAATTAAACCCGTGAAATTACATATCAATTTTCCTACAAGATATTGAATTAGGGAAAGCCATTATGATTTTTATAGGATCACTTTAAAAGAATATTGAGGCAAAAATGGCCGTGTAAGATCGCTTTACTGTTCTCGATATATCAACGAAAGCCAATATTTATTTGGAGTGGTTATTTGGGAGAGCCTATGAAATAAAGTTGACTAAAATATCTATATATCTTTGGCTGGAGTAAATACAGGGTGATAAAACCGGCTTGGAAGGAAGTACCCTTAAAAATTGATGACCACACGTTGAAAACGCTTATGTTTTCCACCCTGTATAAAGGTATAGGTTTGGTAAACTATAAATTTTGGTTCTTGATTCTTAAATGAAGTATATATACCCGTAATATGCGATGTCATAACATGCACTTTTTGTTAAAAAAAAATTGTACTATTTAACATTTTTAATTACAATATCTAATAGTATTCAAGGTATCGCAGTAAGCACATTAACTATTTTAGAACATACGCTTTTTTGTAAGTATGTATATTGATCAGAAGTCTTAGTATATACAATGCTTAAGACTATCAATAAATATCATAAATTAAAAATAGTACAAAAGTTCCTCTTTTCGAAAACCTTAGCGTCGAGTTAGGTACTAGAATTTTTGGTTCCATTGAGAAATTTATTAAAATAAAAAATACAGAATAATATGAACATGTACATTTATGTTATAATTCACAAAACATAAATATATTTTAGCATTTTAAAGACTACAGACAAAACAGTAATTGTTCAGAAGAAGAGAAATTATTTTTTATAATATTTTTTGTTTCGTTTCATTCAATATTTGCGACTCTAAAAAAAGCCGAATTATTTTACAAAGCTGAAAACTATGAACTATTAAAAACAGCAAAACCAATCATTAATTTTTATTATTAAATAAATATTTAAAACCGAAAAAAATCTACATTTATATTTGTTCCAACTATGAAACGGTAGAATGACGTAATGACTTCAAATATATTTTAATATCCTAATATAATCTGAATGAATTATTCTAGAAGCAACACACTTGCCTTAATTAGTTTATCTACAGCGTTGCTTTAAATCTATGTAAGTCGTAATTATCCCAGGTTCAACTTTATTTACATATTCCTTACGATTATATAGTAAAGCTGCACATAGATCACTAGTAGTTACTTCTATATGAAAATGTGTTGATATAAACACGACAGTAAAATTACATGAACTACTAATATACGAGTATGAATTTAAATACTAAATTCCTCTTGGTACCGAGATTTTATCGTCAGCTAAGCTACAGCTGTTGAAGACTTACTCACGAAAAGAATTTATTTGCTATTGATAGCCAAAAAAGGTCTCGGATATGGGGCCGTACTACGACAAGTCAAATGAAACCATCAATGTTTCAGAGTGTGAGAGAGACGGCGTTATACAGAAATAGTGCCTTTTTACAACGCAATCATGATGACTATATTTTGTATGAAACAGACCAGAACTGAGTTCTAATATTAATGCTCACAGGTAAAACTTCAGCATACATTACATTGCTATCAATATACGATTAGCTATAAATATGCAATATATCAGCATCTCCATTTGCTCTATATAAATACATCTAATAGAAAAGCATTCAGTATCAACCACGACAGCCACAAAATTCTTAACTTTAAAAACGACAACGAAACAGCTTAAATATAAAGAGTATTAAAACTTCAGAGTGACATTTTTACACAAAACAAGTTCACAAACAAAGTTTTTAATCAACGTTTTACAAAGCAATCATAAGATAAGTATTTACAGTGTCAACAGTTTTCTCCAAAACGATTTCGTTCTAATTTTAATTCTGCGATTCGGTTGCTCCACTGGATTCGTCGTTCTCAATATCATCTGGTTTTGTCTGTCCAATGTTGAAATCTTTTAACGCATCCTGTATATGCTTGACCTGTCAAAGAAAGTCGAGTTAACGAAAACTTTTCCCCTCTGAGACGTAACTCAAAAGAACGTGTTGGAACATAAAAATGTTGTTGCTATCTGAAAGTTGGTGAAAAAAAAATCCATATACATTCCTACACTATCAAACATTCATAGAAAAATAAAGTTTATCCAATATTTGTAGGAAGTGAAAGTGAGAAAGTTGCTGAAATAGAAACGGTCGTATCTCTTTGATAGAATTGAAAAGTTGTGTTTGTTTGATATTGAAAGTAATAAAGCCTTCGGATTTATTAAACTTATTTTTCGAAGTGAAATGAAAGTTAGATGCGATTACACTTGGCGTTCTATTTTTCTTTTCTTTTTTTTTATTATTTTTGAAATATTTACGTTTGACCAGTATCTCATCTGATGGTAAGAGATGTTGACGTCGATGATAGTACATGTCCTCTCTTTTGTACCCTTTATTCATAAAAAAAATCAGTTTTTAGATAAAAACTTTCGCCTAATGATGTGTCATAATGATACGACTAGCTACCGCAAAGCTCATAATTATGAAATCTCAGAGACGTTTTTATTTTCATTTTTTTTTTTTGAACAACAGATCATCGAAATGCCTCGGCGGGCGTTACCAGAGACGTCATTACCAAAATGTTCCATATAAAACAGTTTGTCGGTGATTGTTACTCTTTATTCATTGAATTTGATGGCCCGTGACAATAGGATATTCCAAAAATGTTAAATATATAGTTGAAAAAAAAATACCTTTTTGAAAGATATGGGAATTATAGAGAACTCTACGCTTTTGAATAGTTTCTTCATAATTTTCACGCCAAACGTAAATTATTGTACTTGTTATAGCGACTACCTATATGGGCTCCATAACGCAGTAACTGAAACAAGATAACGCAGCAATACGATATCTTTTGGCAGACTGGAGCCAGATACTTCAAAATAATTATAAATGACAACCGAGATGATGGCATAGTAATGACGCCTCTAGTTGCAGTCATTTCGAGCTCTGTATGTTTTCCTTTCAATTTCAGCCGTCACCTTATTTATTTCTGTTGCGAACCCTTTTTATTCCCCTGACCTTTATCCACGTCAAGGTCTTTATGACTTTAGAAATATCTACAAGAACATAAACTAAGGGTAGAACAGTAATTAGTTTTAAGTGCTTAATGAATATTCAGGACCTTGCGTAAGACCTATTATATGAAATGAGTGTAGGTCCATGTAATTATATCCAACCTCGTTTGGTATGCACCGGGAAAATTCTGTCAAATAATTATACGAGAACTCGGGCAAAGTTTTGGTTTTATCTTAAATATTTTTTTTTTTTTTGAGAAGACACGTTTTTAACGTCTTACACGGGTTGATCGTTATTTTTTCAGTAATATTTAGTATTTAATAGTAATGAGACATGACCTTGGCTTTTTTTTCTTTGGGGTAAAAATAAGAGATTTGAATATTCTCTGATAGGTACCGCAAAGGAAGGGGGATTTTATTTCTCGGAATTTCAAGATTAACCCCCAAAAGATTGTCCATAAAAATTAAAATAATCAAGCAAACTCTCTCATTTTTCAGATTGGGAAAACTTTTTACTTGATTAGTCAAAATTTTGGAACAATACCCGGTGATATTTTAGTCGTCTTGTTTCGGCAGCTCACTTCATCTATTCATTAAAAAAATGATATTTATCAACATATGAAATTTTAAAAATTAAAAATATAATTCATTATCATGACGCATGACGTAGTTTGAAACATCTAGGAGCGAGCGCAGTCCAAGCCCAATGTTCCAAGCACGCCTCGTAATGGAACGGCGTCATTGTTTTGATACGCCAACATTATTAGTAGGGTGTTTCATAATTCCAATGCATCATTTATTTTTATTTTGCCTATATAATTTTAACGAATATTTTTTTTGTAATAATCGTGTTTAGAGGTAGTTTATATCGGGTACATTAAGTGAGCCGCCTTTGTAAGGAATCTAAAATGGCGCTGTGTATAATGAACATAACAAAATTACACAAAAATATAACAAATAAGATTAAAATGCCACTACAATCTTAATCAATCACCAAATCTATGAAATAAAATGCCCGATCCACTTAATTGAAAAAAAAACTCACCTGAGAGGCAGCAGGGTCGGTACCAGGGTGCAAATACTTGTGAAGGAAATAACACGTTCCCGGAATGTCCTTGGGGAACGAATTCGGGAGACAGGAGCGGTCTCGGGCCTCCATCTCGAAACCCGGAAATTTTATTAGCCACCTGTCAAAAAAGTTGTGTTAAGAAACTGTCTATCCTTTCCGTGGTAAGTGAATCAGTTTGCTTGTACAGTTGGCAAAAGAGTTTGGTTGTGGGCAAACAGTAAGTCATATTTGGACATGGATGTCTAAAAATAAGACGTTCAAGCACATCTTTTACAGTATGACTTAATTTGTTGACAATATTTCAGAGGGTGAACTACACTAAAGGTGTTTTTTTTCAGATTGTTCATATTAAGAGTAAGTAAAAGTCGGACTGTTTTGCCAATTCGAGTAAAGCATCCATCATGTGACGTGACGTTCGCAAGGTGGACATTGGTTGGTTGACAAACTGCCGTCAGTTTAAGTAATCAATTGTACGTTTTATTTGTACTCTAGTTTTATTGAAACTCCGGCTTTGTACATAATAAAAAAAACAAAAAGTACTCGCCGACCTTATGATGTTCTGCTGACTTATGGGTGACTTTCAATCTTCTAATTAGGACCATTGTGAATGGTCACTCACAATGAAACGTGAAACATGGTTACGTTTCAGCGCCCTTTTTGCTCACCTTCCATCTTGGCCAGTGGTCCAGGAGGCTCTAGACTTCTCATAAGGACATTAGATAGATAGATAGAGATAGAATATTTTTTAATGTACATCTATATCTATACTAATATATAAAGCTGAAGAGTTTGTTTGTTTACTTGAACGCGCTAATCTCAGGAACTACTGGTCCGATTTGAAAATTTCTTTCAGTGTTAGATAGCCCATTTATCGAGGAAGGCTATAGGCTATATATCATCACGCTAAGGCCAATAGGAGCGGAGTAGTAATGAAAATTGTGACGGAAACGAAGTTGCGCGGGTCAACTAGTCAAAAATAATTTCACTAAATGGATAAATACTACGAAGTCCTGACAGTTGCTAGCTTACTTTAATCTCTTTTGTTAACTGTACTCTTTATTCACTTAAGAGCTACTTTATACAGCAATTGCGGTTCCAGAGTTTTGCCTTTGTAGTAAAAGTAAAAGCGTAGGATGACGAAGATGTTTCTTTGATGTAGCATCGGCAAAGTTAAAATCAAGTTTAGAAATTAATTTAAGCCATCCTTGAGATTAATAAAATTTGATGAATGAAGAATATACTAGTTTATATTGTACATAGTCATCATGAATACAAAATAATATCATGTCGATATTTTGGTTTCAAATCTATACTATTTATATTTGTTTGAACGCGATAATCTTAAGAACTACTGTTTCGAATTGAAATATTATTTTAGTGTTGGATAGCCCACTAAAATAATATTTCAATTCAATCATAATAATTCAATCATTATTGAGGAAGGTTATAGGCTTTATAACATAACACTACGACCAATTAAATAGGAGCAAAGCATTGATAATAATAGCAGTCGAAGTTGAGTGGGTCAGCTAGTTTAGTAATTATGTTTAGTTCAACTTGTCTTTTTATTACTCATGTGATGAATCAAGTCTATTTATTTATTTATTTTATTTTACACAACAAAGTCTATTAATCAATGATTCCAATTAATTTCGATGTTAGTACCTCAAGGGTTTTTAGTACACGCTGAACCTCTAAGCACTATCAATCTTGAAGGATAGCAGTGTCATTTTGCCCATCCGTCACTCAAGGTTGGGTAAAAACCTCCATCATTCTAGTCGTTCACAGTACAGTGATTTGGACAGACGTGTCTATTGGTTGATTGACGAAATGTCTTATTTTTTTGGATGGAAAATAATCAAATGATGTTTTCCACTCTGGGCGGAGCAGAAGAGAGTGTCAGACTCTTACTGACTAACATGTAGCCATCCGTGTTCGTGCTAATGTCCTTTGAATTCCACGGCTGCGGTGACTCTTAGAACAAATTCTACAACCCTGGCAGGCACTAAGCCTAACCGATCCCATCAATTAAGCTAACGCGCCGCCGACTCGGGCCTGGTTTTTATCGGATGGCGAGCCACCCATTGCTCGCCGTCCGCAAGCCCGTGACGAAATGCTTGGTGTTGAAATAAGTAGGAACTTGATTTTTTTCTTTTCATTCTTGACGTTTCTTGACGTTACTCAATATTTCAGACCCAATCCTACCTATACATACTAGTCACTCTTCTTCCCTTGGGGTAGGGCCACAACTATCTGGTCATACATGCATGCTCTTTGTCAAAGAATCCAAAACATTACAAATTAAAAACTAAATTATTACAAAAGATCATTAAAAATCCGGACAAGTGCGTGTCGGACTCGCACACGAAGGGTTCCGTACCATAAACCTTGGTTTTTATTATTTGTTGTTATAGCGGCAACAGATATACACAATCTGTGAAAATTTCAACTGTCTACCTATTACAGTTCTTGAGATAAAGGCTTAGTAATAGGGTTCCGTTGGTTACCCTTTGGGTACGGCGGCAATAGAAATACACACTGTGGAAATTATAACTTTCTTATACCTACTATGTTTTTTATAAAATACAGCCAACTGTCGATTTTCGCCGTACATCATGTTGTATTCTCAATCGAACAGGAAAATCTGCTGCGAAATAAATTCTAGCAGGTTATGTATGCACGTCATATCATAAATTTTTCATACGCCCTCGTATAGAACCTCTAAAAAATGTATGCCTGTGAGGTCATAAAGTACAGACCCCTTTCACGCCAAAAACTAATGGATCATAACAGAAAAGCTGCAATGAATTTTCACAAACATAGTGCCTCTTTTGACAGCATCACATACCTGACATAGCTTTTATGTCAGGTAAAATTGTCCTTTAGTTCAAGGAAATCGTTTCCGTACTGAAAATAATTATAAGAAAGTGTTTTTTTATTACTGCTGTGCAATTAAATTCAGCCAAAGTAATTCATCATCATCTGCCTAGCCTTTTCCCAACTATATTGGGGTCGGCTTCCAGTCAAACCGGATTCAGCTGAATACCAGTAGTTTTACGTGAAGCGGCTGCCTACCAGACCTCCACAACCCATTAAATGGGTAACACGGTACCTACTTCTTGGCAAGACTGGAGTCAGATTTACTGGCTTCTGACAATCCGTAACGACTGCCAAAGATCTACAAATGACAGTCGGGACCAACGGCTTAACGTGCTTTCCGAGGCACGGAGGAAACTCGTTATGTTAAGATGGTCACCCATCCACAGACCAATCTTGGCAAGCGTTGCTAAACCTTAAAGATCGACCCGTGCGGCTGTTATTATTTAGCAACGAGCTCCTCAAATTCTGCCAAAGTAATTAACTTTTCAAAATGTTATTTTCAGCAGCTTCGAAAATTTATGAGGGTTTTTTTTTCGTAGGGAACTTTAAAAAAATATTGCATAATTATGATAAAAACATTAAAATCCAAATAGCATAATAAGCACTATCATGTAATAATTATGTCGGAAGGCACAGTTTCAACAACTTTTTAATTTTCTTATTTTCCCCTAAAAATAAATACTCCATCATCATCATCTGCCTAGCCTTTTCCCAACTATATTGGGGTCAACTTCCAGTCAAACCGGATTCAGCTGAATACCAGTATTTTACGCGAAGCGGCTGCCTACCAGACCTCCACAACCCATTAAATGGGTAACAAGGTATTTCTTGGCAAGACTGGAGTCAGATTTACTGGCTTCTGACAATCCGTACCGTCTGCCAAAGTTCTACAAATGACAGCCGGGACCAACAGCTTAACGTGCTGTCCGAGGCACGGAGGAAACTCGGTATGTTAAGATGGTCACCCATCCACAGACCAACCTTGGCAAGCGTTGCTTAATCTTGGAGATCGATCTGTGCGGCTGTTATGCTTTAGCCACCAGCTAGCAAAATAAATACTCCATAATTTCAATATTTTTTTTATATTCGGCTTCAAGTGTTCACAAGTGTATCAAACTTTTGTTGAATCGGTACAATTGATTCGGAGCAAATTGGCTGTAGCAGACAAACGAGTGATTCTAAAAGTGTTTAGTATTTTCATTCTAACGTACGGAACCCGAAATAGTAACAAAAACCAATATTTTCTTAACCAATCTTTCGATATCAAACAAACAGATACAGCATATCCAGTATCCATTTTCTATTCACTATTTTGAACCCATTGTATTCCCACTGATCAAAGGCATTGCAATCAGTTTATTTCAGTAACTGATAAAGAGAATTATTCTAGTGCATTGAAGGATCTACCAAGCACTCTCTAGACAATGATCACCCTCTAGGTTTAGAGAACATTCATGAAAGCAGTGTTAAAGGTGAAATCACACGGGCGACTAATATTTTGTCTGGCTACATTTGCCAGAGCTGATACAGAAAAATAAAGTTTGAAAACCTAAAATAGCTTTTATTACTGATTTGTCTTTATATTTTGAATAATTATAAAGAATTTCGCTCAAGGGTTTCTTGAACAAAAACCATTTAATAAATCATCAAAACTTGGTTGAACAAATTGACAAAATTAGGTTGAACTCAATCGTACCACTTGTGTTTATTTGTGACTCGTTGAAGATTTCGTTCTAGATATAAGGTGTCAGGCATACCTACAAGTTTAATAGGCTTGTCCACTAAAAAAATCTAATTTATCCGTCAGTTAGTTTTTTTTTCGAATACGACGGTTTTAAAATTTTCAATACGTCACGCCGTGGTTTAATTTTTAGTGCGTTCTGACGTCACGAGCCCCCACGCCCGAGTTAGCGTTGATTTACAAAAACAAAAAATACTTGTCCATTATTTTTCAATATCCTTACTGGCGGACTAAATAGATTTACGATTTATTGATGGTGGAAACTAGCCTATTACATTGTGGGGCAGAATCGAGCGATTGATCAGAATAGAAATCGATAGCCTACAATATAATGCAACTTGAATACGATCTGAATGATTGCAGATGGAAACAAGGCGTATGTTTATTAAGTATTTCCAAGCTATACCAAATACGAGGAGCTCGTGGCTAAATAATAACAGCCGCACGGGTCGATCTCGAAGGTTAACCAACGCTTGCCAAGGTTGGTCTGTGGATGGGTGACCGTCTTAACATAACGAGTTTCCTGCGTGCCTCGGTAAGCACGTTAAGCCGTTGGTCCCGGCTGTCATTTGTAGATCTTTGGCAGTCGTTACGGATTGTCAGAAACCAGTAAATCTGACTACAGTCTTGCCAAGATGTATCGTGTTACCCAGTTAATGGGTTGTGGAGGTCTGGTAGGCAGCCGCTCCACTAAAAACACTGGTATTCAGCTGAATCCAGTTTGACTCGAAGCCGATCCCAATGTAGTTGGGAAAAGGTTAGGCAGATGATGATGATGACCAAATGCCAATAATGTAGGTTTTATTTCGCAGTGAATTGCTTGGTTTTCAGATTTGAGCAACTTTAGTTTCAAGTTTAATGTGTAGATTTTAGCTTATCAGTTGCCCGTATAAGCGCACCTTTAGACCGTACTAGGCCAATTTCCACTGTATACCACAAGGAATATTGCACAACATTAAGATGCCAATCTGTCTTGCTAAGATCCATTGCTGTGATTTGAGCTGTGAATAGAATTCCTCCTGACTAAGGTATTGGGCGAGCATTTCGAATTCAAGACGGGTTTGCGGCCACCATTGTAGCAAATTGGCCAATACATTTTGGCGTATTGAATTGTACCTATAGTAAAAATGTCCGGCCTTCAAAGGGGCACACGGAAAATAATCTTTTGTGGTCAGCTTCGTCTCAGTCATTTGGATATGTCACATTTTAGACCAGGCGTTATGTACTCGTATGTGGTGAAATCATACCACTAATCATTTAATTCATAGTATAATATACATTCAGCTGATTTCAGCACCATTAAAAATTAAATTCACAAAAGTTCGTTCATCACGTGAAAATCACTGAACAGTGAACAGCATTTTTTAACTTATATTCAAACAGATTAATTACTAATTTTTGTTTTAATAGTGAGGTTATTCAAGTTGCAAAATTAATAAAGTTGATGAAATCCAGTAAACATCACAAATTCACATTCAATGATCTTGATTACATATGACGCAAACGAGATTTTCTGAACAAAATAATAGTTAAATGATTTAGGTAGATAGTATATATTTTAGGGTTCGGAAGTTCCGTATAAAGCACGGAACCCTTATAGAAACACTCGCGTGTCTGTTCATTGGTTACGGCCAATTCGCTCCAAATCCAGTAGATTTGCCAATTTAGTTGGGTACACGTATGAAACACACTATAAAAATATACAAAACCTATATTAAGTATATAAAAAAGACACCCGTTCTTTATCTTTAAATCAGTTTTATATGAAATACCTTGCTTGATTGGTATGAAACCTTACAAAGATCGAATATTTAATTTTTAACCGACTTTTTCAAAAAGGAGGAGGTTCTATGTTCGGCTGTATGTATTATTACGATATTTTCGCTAATTATTAACCGATTCGGATGATTATTTTTTGTTTGAAAGAATATTTTTTCGGACTGGTCCCATTTAAATTGTGTGAAGATCTGATGAAGAACTTCGGAGGTAGGCAACGGAACTCTTCAATACATGTTTGTTGATTGTTTACACCAGTTCATAACATAACATCACGCCAGCACGCTGTATTTGTGGTTTTTTTTTATTTTTCACTTTTTAGTGGTACGCAGATACCACTAAAAAGTGAAAAATAAAATAAAACTTGTTAACAAAAAATAAAACTGACTTCCGAAATCAAAACACTACAAAGTAAAAAATAATTTTAAATTCGGAAGTCGGTGTTCAAAAACGAAATAACCAAAAACACCGACTTCCGAAATTAAAGTTATTTTTTACTTTTAGACCAGGGCTGAAGCCTTCAAAAATGGTAAAAAAGGAAAAAAAATACAGTAGGATGAAACCCATTAGAAAAGGAGGGGAATATGATAAAAATGAAAGGAAAAATAAAATACGGTCGATTCGAGTTCGGGAAGTGGGAGGGGGTGAGTTTTTAAGGGTAAAAAATGGTAAAAGGTTAAGGGTAAAATTAGGGTGTTTTTTCGATATCAAGTCAAAATTAGCTGAAAAAATAAATATTTCAAATCAAAAAAATTACAGTGTCTTTAATACATAACAAGGTAAGTTTTCACCAAATTTCGTAGAAAAAAAAATTTTTTTGAACAAAAAACCAACAACTTGGTTATTACATTTTTCACCTAAATTTTGAGGTTATGTAAAAATTGTGAATACAAAAGTTGTAGATCTTTTTATTACATACAACTTTGCCATTTAACTTTTTTCCATAGGACTCATAGTTTTGCCGGAAATCAAGAAAAAACATTTTTTACCCTTAAAAACGCACCCCCTCCCACTTCCCGAACTCGAATCGACCGTAATTCATTTTTCCTTTCATTTTTATCATATTCCTCTCCTTTTCTAATGGGTTTCATCCTACTGTAATTTTTTTTGGTTTCAAAAATTATCGACCCTGGTCTATTTGTAGTGTTTTGTTTTTCGATCGTATATTTTTCTGTAAAATATTAGAAATAAATCATCACAAACGATATTTTCCGATTAGGACTCACCTGGAACTGCGACATGTTTAGTAAAAGAAGTAATTAACAACTTACTCATAAGTGGTAGGACTGACGTTGATCTTCAGCGGTTCAGAGCCGGACTCGAACTTGTTTGCCAGCGTAACGTTGTGCCCAAACAGACAGTACTTCAGCATCGTCTTGCCGACTACTCCGGCTAGGACTGTTCCGGTGTGCAGGCCTATGCGCATCTAGGAAGAATAGAAGATCTGTGTATTAGAATAGATTTATTCGCTGTGTAGCGATATTAATATTATACCATATGTAACAGAATAAATGTGAAACTTGAAAACAGGTCATTTGTACTCATCAATCATTTCGTCGAGTTATGCACACGAAAATAATTGGGGTTGGAATTTTTTTTCCGCATGCAGGCGTATAACGTTTAACTATAATGGTTGTTTTCTAACGACTGTAGATAAAAAAATGTATGAAAACTTAAAAAAAAAATCAAGTTTCTAATTTATTTGATTAAGTTGTTAACTAACAAAGAAGCAAGTTACAAGTAAAACTTTAGTTAACAACTGAAAAAATAAATTAGAAACTTATTTTTGGTGTGTTGTTTTGTTTTTATATTGTTGTGAGATAGTTGTTCTAAAATGCGTGTGTAACAATGCAAACTAAATCAAAATGGATCTAAAAAAAACCGGCCAAGTGCGAGTCAGACTCGCACACGAAGGGTTTCGTACCATAAACCTTATTTTTTATTATTTTTGTTATAGCGGCAATAGAAATGCACAATCTGTAAATATTTCAACTGTCTAACTATTACGGTTCTTGAGATTCAGCCCTTTGAAAGACAGACAAACAGACGGACGGACTGCGGAGACTAAATAATAGGGTTCCGTTGGTTACCCTTTGGGTACGGAACCCTCATAACTAGAAATACAATTATAACCATTGACTATACAATTCAAAAATAATTTCAACACACAAAACTTCATGAAAGGTTAATTTCTTTCAAAGGAAAGTGTATAAAACTTTGATTAAGCTTCCTGTCAACGTTGACGTGTGGGAGTAAACACAAATGTTTACATTCTGAGCATACTGTTGATTCTGAGGGAAGTAGGTTACGAACACACGCGCTATCTTTAATAGTTTTACACCGGGCTTTCATTAGTTTGAAATTAAATGTTGACACATGAAATGTTTTGGTAGGGCAACAACGATATTACACTGATTTTTTTTGGGTTCCGTACCTCAAAAGGAAAAAATGGAACGCTTATAGTATCACTTTGTTGTCCGTCCGTTCGTCTGTCTGTCTGTCAAGACCCTGTCGGGAACGCGTGGAGGTATCGAGTTGAAATTAAAACCACGTATTCAGATCTGTTTCTTAAAGCTGTGAAAAATTAAACTTCTAACTTAACGTAAAAATACGGCCGTTTATGCCGCAAAAAAAACGTATATTTTGACACTAAATGGAATAATAATTTATAGGGTATTTTCCGTTCACCTAGAACTATGAAATTAGGCAAGTAATATTGTCTTATACTACAGGTATAGGAAAAAGTCTGAAAACTATACATTTGTAGTTAAATCATAAAAAAAATATCATAAATATAATATACTGACAGGCGGAAGACTTCATGAGATCAAAGGTTATATGAAATACGTACCTTGATAGGGTTTCCCTCATGCGTCAAATGTTGCGCACACGTCTCAACCATGCGCAGTGCCATCCAGGCGATCTGCGGCGCGTGGGTGTCGATCTTACGGTGTAGACCGCTGGCCACGCAGTACGCATCGCCTATCGTTTCCACCTGGACAAATGTTTGAAATTAATAAAAAAACAAAGAAAACAACCGGCCAAGTGTGAGTCAGGCTCACACACGAAGGGTTCCGTACTATAAATCTTAATTTTTATCATTTGTGAAATACACAATCTGTGAAAATTTCAACTGTTACATTTCATGAGATCAGCCTGCTGACGGACAGACGGACGGACGGTCGTACAGCGGAGGCTTAGTGATAGGGTTCCGTTGGTTACCCTTTGGGTATGGAACCCTAAAAACGACCACATCCTCACTTTCCATAAAGTGAAATCGTGGTTCAAACGCATATCTATCAATAAAATAAAATATATAAAAAGGGGAAGAAAAGTATGCATTTGGCTTTTGAGATGTATTTAGAGATAATTATATATTTCTATAAAAATATCAGACGGCAGAGAAACATACAGACATGTTGTCATTATATTCACGTCGTTTCTGACCTGACTTAAACAAAACTCTCTTGTAAACAGTAATCAGTGCTTGATGCTGTAAATTTTATAACACATACATACCAAGTGTAACAGAATTAACGCAAAGCCCCATAGGGCCGTACTTATGTTTTAGACAAGTTTCGCTATGGGTCCAACACTGAAATTGCGAACAAAAAATTCAAATGACCAATACATTTTTAAAGTTAAAAGTTTAATTAGTAACGGATCACTAAATTCAAAATTAAAAAAAAAAAAACATTATACAGGATTGCAACCAGAACTAATAAATGTTATAAGTTGAAACTTGAGCAATATAATATTTAAGCAGTAAGTATGTACGTATGTAAGTATGTAGAAGACAGGGCCCGCTAGTGCCAGTGCCTACTGGGGCTGCGGACTTTGTTCGAAAGAGGTACCGTAGCCCTGGAACGCAAAGGGCTCAAGGAGGAACATGTATGAGTTTTAGTCAGTAAGAGTCTGACACTCCCTCCTGCTTTACCCAGAGTGGGAGGAGTCAATTGATGAATTACAATCATTAAAAAAAAAAAGTGTGTACATAAGGTGGTTTACTGTTATGTAAAAGAGCGCTTCTCGCCAGCAAACGTAAAAGTTTGGCGAGTTTAGAATTTAGTGACACGTCTGTTTTATTTTTCAATAAAAAAAATGTAAAAAAAGAAAAAAAAAACATTACATTTTTTTATAATAACTCGCATAACTCGATTTCGGGGTAGGTACCATAGTAAAATTTGTTCATAATGATGAGTACAAGGGCCCTTTAAGAGGTATTACGTTCATTCTATTACACGGTGTATATTACAAAATTGACAGCATCAATCAATCCCTTACTCAGAAACATCAAAGTTTAAGTAACAACACATTTTCATTAAAATAAAACGGAAGCTTTATCTCGTGGAATATTATACGACATGCCTCAAACGGATTAATATAATAACAAGAGTAAATTATCCGCAGTAAACGACTATTAATTACGCAGAACAGTAATTACAATTATGTCTTATTAATTAATTATAATTTAATTAATTATAATTATTATTACACTAGATTTTCCCCAGGCTTCGTATGTGTATATAAAGTCTTAATTTGTCCTGAGTAACGTCAACCAATTCTAGCCTTTTCCCAACTACATAATATTGCAATTGACTTCCAGTCGAACCGGATGCAGATAAACACATTTATCATTTACAGGAAACTGCTGCTTGCTGGGATAAAAAGCTTGCTATATTCTAATGCAGTGGACCAAATTCTACTGATTTTTAACCAACCTCTTCAAAATGGAGGAGGTTCTATGTTCGGCTGTATGTATTTTATAAATTTTTTGTGTATGTTCACCGATTTCTCCGCCAATTCTGGACCGATTTTATAAATTATTTTTTTATTCGAAAGAGGTGGCCCCAATGTCATCAAGTTAGAATCTGATGATAGGATCTCATGAAAATCAAGGGAAACCCTGAAATTTTATAAGCACATACAATATTTTTCATAAAATTTCTAATGCAATTCAGATATTTGTGCCTGGTAATTATCATCTCATGTTGCTGAGCTGATGATGGAAGGTATAAGTCAGGATCTGATGATGGGATCCCATGAAAAATGTTTTTTCAGCGATGTGACGTCAATTTGGATGATTATTTTTTTGTTTGGAAGAGTATTTTTTCGGACTGGTCCCATTTAAATTTGGTGAAGATCTGATGAAGAACTTCGGAGGTAGGCAACGAAAACTCTTCAATAAATGATAGCAAATTGATCGGGATTTCTGAAATCGCATGTCTGTTGATTGTTTACACCAGTTCATAACATAACATCACGCCGGTACGCGGTGTTTGTGGTTTCGTTTTAAGTGGTACCTGCGTACCACTAAAAAGTGAAAAATAAAAATACTTTATTGTTGGTACTTTGGTGTTTTTGGTTATTTCGTTTTTAAACACCGACTTCCGAAATTAAAGTTATTTTTTACTTTGTAGTATTTTGTTTTTGGAAGTCGGTTTTATTTTTTGTAAAAATGTTTTGTCAATAATTTTGTAAATGTTTCATCTAATTTTACAAGTTGTAAACTGAGATAATGGTCCAGGGCGGAATGACTTGACATAGTTACCAATCGCCTAGCGACCAAACTTCGGTATAGCCACCCCTACACAGTTAATTTCGAATGCGATTTACGATCAAAATCAATGATCTGATTGGTGTATCGTGTTCGAAATTGAGGTGGCCTTACCGTATTTTGGTCGCTAATAGGCGATCGGTAACTACATAATTATTTCGAGACTTCCCGCCCAGCTGTACTTGACTTAATAATTTTCTGTGACCTGTTTGTTTAGGGGTTGTGGCTAAGCATCGATGTTTCACTACTTTTTTAATACGAATGGACTAAAAGTGGTATGAGAAAACAAAACGCGTCAATCGAGACATAATATTACTTTAATTTTGAAAATAAACCTTTATTATCAGAGTATTTTGAATGAAAACAAGGAGAAATCAAGGCTACGATTCCACGAAACGACCTACACGAGCCTTCTTCAAAACGGACTGAACCGTTGGCCATTGAAGTATATTGTTTCTAAAAGGTAGAATTTCATTCTAATTACTAACGGTAATTATATGCTCCTTGTTTCAAATTACGGAGTTGTTTAGGTTAATTTGAATTTCAAAAGAGCAATTTTCCAACGGTCTTCAGTATGTAATGTGAGGTTGTGGGGTATCTAACAACTTTAAGGTGAAAATGTTAACCGTAATAATAGAGAGAGAGAGAGAGAGAGAGAGAGAGAGAGAGAGTGAGAGCTATTCTCGGGGTTTCGCTAGAGAATATGCATAAAAAATATGTATTATCTATACAGTTTATCTAAAAATATGATTATTACTAACGTTTAAAATACAATCAGAATTGCTCGAAAAACAAATGATAATTTCGAAATCGCGGTAAAAATTCAGCTATTCAGTACATTTTGTCGAGTTATGCGCACGTAAACATATGGGGTATTCGAGTTTTTTTCGCGATTTCAGTGTTTCTCCCATAGTAAAAGTTTTTTTTTTTATTTGTAATGGCTTTGCTCTTGACTCTAGTCTATGTCAGAGATGACAGAGACAAAGTCTACGATAGAGCGAGCTTACCCAGAAGGAGCCTGTTCACTCTAACTTTGAAGAGATTAGGGTTGTAAGCTTTTGGAAACACAGACGCAGGCAGAGAGTTCCACTTCTTTGTTGTGCGCATTATAAAAGACGTTTGAAAACGCTTAGTGCGAATCAGTGGAATAGCTACAAGGTACGGATGGTAAGATGCAGTGTGTCTGGATGTCCGATGGTAAAAGGAGGCCGGTGGGATGAGGTCGTGAAGTTCTTAGGCACACTCACCGAAGTACAATCTGTAGAAGACCGACAAGCAGGCAACCTCAACCAAGTTGTTCATAATGATGTGTATAGTGACTCCTTTTTAGAGATATTGCGTTTATTCTGTTACAGGTTGTATTTAAATAAATTTAAACAGTGTTACCGACGGAATGTCCTTGTTATGTAAACCGTTTTGTATTCAGATCATGTTCCCCGCAGCAGAGAAATTTTCTTTAAGTAGAAGATACTCGTAGATAAAGTTAAATAAAAGTTTACTTTACCTATCTTCTACTTTTTTAATTTGGCATCAAACAGTCATATACACATTTAATTCTTCAGACAAATTGTTTCTTACAATATACCTATAGTGCCGACAATGATATACTGGTAGAAATAAGTATAATGAACTCCTAACAAGGAAAGACGCTCAAGTAATACATATAATTTTCCGTATCAGAACATAAGTTCATGAAACATAATATCATCAGTTTACAAAGTAAAGTGAAGGTAGACAAAGCAAAAAATGTAAGTTTTAATTAGGTGATATATCTACTTTTAAGTTTTAGTTTAAGACTACTAAAAATGCTAAAAAGTTCTATGTCTATAAATTCTCTATTATTGACTTTTTGTGCGACTAGTTTGGCTACCATACTTTTTTTTTATCTGTTGGAGGTCGCAGGACTAACGCGATAAGCTTACGAATAGATTCTTTATGGCAAGTGAAACAACAAACCAAATTGGAGAAGAAGGACTCTTATTAAAAGAATGAGTGTTCAGTAGCCAGAGATATCTTGCCTGAATTTTTCTACTACAGAAATAAGTGGAAATAATGACTGCTGGAGCTGCGGACTTTGTTCGAAAGAGGTACCGTAGCCTGGAACGCAAAGGGCTCTAGAAGGAACACGAATGGGTTTTAGTCAGTAAGAGTCTGACACTCCTTCCTGCTTCACCCAGAGCGAGAGGAGTCATTTGATGATTTCCCATCCTTAATAAAATAAAAAGTGGAAGTAATGAGGCATTTTTATACAGGGCGAACTTTTAATGTGCGTGGATGGCCAAAATTGGAAACTATGAGGATTAGCGAAAAATACTGAAAGGAGTCTCGAGGCCGATTCTGAGGAAAACTATAAGGGCGCCTTTAATTAGTCGCTATGTGCCGCGCGGCACTTTGCGTTTATTGATTGTATGGATTAACAAAGCAGCGCGACAGCCGCGCTGCTGTCGCGCTGCTCCCGCGCAGCACTTCGCGACCAATTTGAAGGCACCCTTACACATCATTGAATTTTTGAAAAATCGGTAGATATTCCTGACTAGGAATCGAACTGGCTGCTTTTGAAAAAAAAAAGCACAGCTTGCGTCAAATTCTGGGAATAAATAACATATATAACAACCTAAAGGAAAGCTCTCATTCTCAGTGGGATTCTTACCTTATAAACATCCAGCTCCTCACAGAAGATATCAAAGACGCTGTACAGGTCCTCAAGCATAGCGATGACCATCATGGGCGTGGCTGTGGCGCATATCGATGTGAAGCCTACAATATCGCTGAACAACATCGTGACGTCATCGTGGCTTTTAGCTTCAATCTTCTCACCTATGAAAAAAATTTGCTTTGTTAGTAATACTGACGTCAGGTGTAGAATTTGATTTGTTAATGTTACCGGATCATTGCAATATTAATGTCACTGCAAACATCATAAGGTTGTAATAAATCATGATTAGATTCAAACTTCCTATATTGTGAACAGATAATTTCGAATGTTACGTCCTATCTGTATTCAATAGTTTATAATATGCACGTCTTGTACATCGGTCTCACATATATGTATAATTTCAACATGATGTAACAATTTATTATTATTAAAAGAATGTCCGTGAACCTTCTTCTCTTTTATATTCTTGATATTTTCATCATATTTTTGACCAACTGATATTGACAATTCAAAAGTGCCTGTAAATGATCTAATTTAAATAAATGCTTGAATTTTTGTTTGAGCTTATTCATACATATATTTTTTATTTGAAATGGATTTGCTCTTGACTATAGTCTAGGTCAGAGATGACGAAGACAAAGTCGACGATGGATCGAGCTTACCCAGAAGAAGTCTATATACTTTAATTTTGAAGAGATTAGAGTTGTATGCGTTAGGAAACACAGACGCAGGCAGAAGGTGGTCGCTGTGTCCGATGGTAGAAGGTGGTCGGTGGTTTAATATCCGTGTCGTAACGAGTCTACAGAGTTTACAATCTATAGCGACTAATTCTTAACTTAAGGTACGTGTTTGTACATTAATATTGTTTGTTTCTGTTTTGTTTTCAGTACTTAAATTCAGAATAAAAATGCCAGTTGCATTAGCTATCTGAGAGTAAATTCTATTTATTTTAAACAACATTCACGTTCAAATCTGTATGACAATCTATCAAATCAAAAGAAAGAAATAATAGTATTTATTTAGCACATACATGAAACACGCGCGGTACATTAAAATAAATTATGGTACGTAAGCCAAAAACTAAGTGTGTATCTCACGGCTGCACTAAAACAATCGAACACGCACACTGGTTTAAGCATAATGATGTCTTAAAAATTGCTGTTTTTATAAAAAAAAAGTAATTTTGCTTGATCTGCATTATCTGCTAAGATCAGATCTTCTTCATCTGTCCCATTTAAATTGGGGTTGGCTCTCCTAATCGTTCTTTTCTTGAGATATTGTTTCTAGGTCGTTAAGAGTCTATATTGTGGCAAAGTTTTTCTTAGATGTGAAAGTTCTGCGAATAGTAACTAATCTAAACTCAGCCTGAACTAAAGAAGGCGTTTATTTACTGATATAATTTTCAATTTCAAACTAAAGGAATATGTAAACTAATTTGTTACAACTACATATATCTGTATAAGATTCTTGACACCTGAGCCTCTAATGCAATATTATACCTACAACCTATTAGACAGAGTGATTCATCACGATTAATCCAGCTTAATTATTCATCCAGCCCGTTATATACATAATGGATTTATAAAAGTTAGGCACAGGTGTCTTACAAAGTGCACACCCGAAGCACGGTTTAAGTTAGTAATATGCTAGTTTCCACCATCAATAAATTGGAAATATATTTAGTCCGTCAGTTCGAGTATTAAAAAACAATAAACAGGTATTTTTTGTTTTCGTACATCAATGAAAATTAACAAAGATAAAATGCATCAAAACGTGCTCATGACGTCAGAACTCACTAAAAATTATACCGCGGCGTGACGCATTGAGAATTTTAAAAGCGTTGTATCTTCGTCAATTTTGGTTAACGTAACAAAAGAAAAAAAAGGGGTCAAATATGTTTTTATAATCTTACAGACGGAATAATTCGATTTTGTAATTATTCCGTCTATTAATGCCAGCTTATTAATGCGTGCCAACTAACAATGGTTTACAACCACGTTATGATGGTGATGAGAGTGTGACATTGTATAAAGGAGGATGAAATAGTAGAATACCTACATATAGTAAATTATAGTAGGAGTTATAATAATATGATGGTGATGACTGTCTTTATTGTGTCATTGTCGTCATCAACCGTGGTTGCGGTAGGTACTTACAATATAGGGTTGAAGTAAGCGTCGATATACATAGTGCACTACCATTGTAACATAGGCAAATAGTAATATTTGCAATGGATTTAACTAGAGCGTTCTCTCTATCTACCTAAATGTAGTTATTCTAAGATTCAGTGTTATTTACTCATATTATTCACAACATCATAAAAGTTAAATTACCATTGATATTATAAAGACTGAGTATTTTACTACACCAACTCACAACTAGGCAATAAAAGTCATAATTCCAGCAAAACTTTTACTTATTCAGCATCATAATAATTCGCTTTTATATGACACTTAAACTCGAGCCCACGCAGACAAGTTGAGACAAATTATTCAGGGTAAAATTCTCAACACAAAATATTTCTCGAAGTAAGGTTTTGTAAGCATTTGACATCAGCGTTGCTCAGTTTACATGACAAAATTGCGTGATAGCTGTGCGTCACGCAATTCGGCGTGTCAAAACAAATGTCGTTGAATGAATTCAGGGACGCTTCAGTTTTGGTTTATGGCTGTAATAAGGGTTTGTGGAACTAAGGGCTCTAATCTTTAGTGCTTACGTGTGGTTGAAGACTGGGATCTCTATTCAGATTTTTAAACAATGTACTTCAACTTTTCATTTCAGCTGACGATCTATAAATCGAAATAAATATATCGAAGGATGATATCAATATTTGAAATAGGAAGGAAACTTATAAGGTAATAGATTAGAAAAACCTCAAATAATGACAAAACTTCCCCACCAGAATCTAAATAACATTTAAAAAACAATCAAACTACGCCTTTAGACGCCATTTCGAAACAAGGTTGACTCGCTAAATTCCCACTAACGCCTAACTCACTTCAATTCCCAGGAAGGAAACTTTAATCAAATATAGTGCGTACTTAAATTAAACCATACATAAATCAATTTCAAACTGTACGAACAGATAATTGACTTACAAACTTACCTAACCACAGTCTCTTGGCTATATGAGGAGGAAATATTAAATGTAGAAGACTGACGTTCTTTTGTCTTTCTTTGTCAACTGCTTTGCTTGCTTCTTCTATCGAGTTCTTTAGCTTGTCCATGCGTCTTCGAAGTCCATCCTGATTAAATAAAAGGTTAATTAAGAAATCAAACAAAAAGGGTCCCGTAGCGTGAACCGGAAAAATCACTTTAGTTGTATTATTGGCTGTAACAGTGGCAATAGAAAAACGCACACATTGTGTAAAATTTGAACTGTTTATGGGAGACTAGTCGCAATTTCATCCGCCTTCCTCAATAAATGGGCTATGTAACACTAAAAGATTTTTTCAAATCGGACCAGTAGTTCCTGAGATAAGCGCTTTCAAGCAAACAAACTCTTCAGCTTTATATATTAGTATGGATTTCTCCGTAGTAGCAGAGTCACAATTTGTAACGGGTTGGTTGTAGGCTCGCCTCTCAGTACTTGTTGCTGATTTGTGACTGAGCTAAAGTCGGTACCCTTCGAGAAAAACAAACGTAATGTAAGTACGTTTTATTCCAGTTACAAAATTAAATTACAGAAATAAATCTCAGTTGGAGAACTGCCAAATGCATTGATAGCGAAGAATAATTTCAGTTGTACTATCGCCAACGTCCATACCATGTTGAGAACACCGGTTCTCGTTCCGATCACCGAAGTTAAGCAACATCGGGCGTGGTTAGTACTTGGATGGGTGACCGCCTGGGAATACTGCGTGACGTTGGCTTTTTGATAAAAACAATTTATTTATTTTATGACTAGTATTATCAAACATAAAAGTGACTTTATTGTTTTATTTGTTAGCTTCTTTTGTAAATCACAAAGGGTTTAACCATCGATATGCTTTTGTACTACGTACTAGATGTGACGTTCTGAACATTCATTGTGATCGACAGAAATGAAGATTTGACTCTACAGCTAATTTTAGTGCAACTAATTCATGGCGCTTACAACATTTTGTTCGCGTTAGACGATATACCTAAGCATAAATTTCGCGCTACAGCGAACTTTAGTTCTTATTTACCAGTTATGGAACAAAAGGTTTCTATGGACGTCTATTAGTAGAATACATATGTCAGACTGTTTAAATTGTTTTAAAAATTAATTTGTTCAAACATTTTATACATGGTGTTCGGGTTTAACAGAGATTCACTCGAATATTCATCGCAAAATACATCTTTTTCTAGGATATAAACTTACAGTTCAAGTTTATACGCGTCTCATAATATTAGTTTTATTTATTTATTTATCTAATCAATTCCGTCCAACTTGAATTTTTCCAACCAAGTAGGAAAATTAAAAATAAATAAAAATATTTGTCATCTTGAACTCAAGCGTCTCCCTCCACAAAGCCAGTTTCAAGCACTCTGCAGTAGACATTGGACTTGAAGGCGATCAACAAGTGTGAAAGTTCAGACGGGTGTTTTAAAACTACTTCTAAATTGATGTTACTGAAGCTTTTGATACTTCTTTGGTAATTCTTGAACGTGTGTCGACAAAGCAGATTGTTGTATCATTGAATATTATTGTAGGTATATGTTGAGGTTTTTCTGAGCAATTTTTTTCATTTATTTATTTAAACTTCCTGTACAATAGTGGTACATAGGCGGACTTAATGCAGCAAGGCATTCTCTACCAGTAATTTCCACTTTGGTTCAAAATAAATGTCATATAAAATATCTTGATTTATAATAATAATAAACATTTATTTCAAGTACCAAGACTCATAGTGTTAGTAACAATATACTTACTTAATAATAATAATAATAATGTTTTATTTTCAGGCAACTAAGACCCATACAAAAAATACACAATATAATATTACATAAAAATAAACTAATACACATAAAAATCACAAAAATTAAAACTTAATACTTATATTCTACAACAGACAGGGTTGTTATTATGAGATGCCCCATTATTGTACTCTCACCAAGCCTGTCAGCTATCACCTTCAAGAGGCTGTTGCCACTGCCACGCAATCTGGCGAGCAGAGACGCACTTTTCTTCCTCACTATAGCTGAGAAGCTGTCGACTCGGGCTTTTGCGAACATCTCTGATGCACTGCAGTAACGCGGCAGCCGCATCAGCGTCCTGAAGGCGTTATTATATTGGACGCGCAGCGCATTGACGGCACGTTTGGTACAGCTGATCCATAAGGCGCTCGAGTACAGATATGTGCAGTATGCTTTAAATAGCGTGTGTTTGACCGCATCTGTACATCGAGCGAACCTACGTGCACTCAATCAATCATTCTGCTAAGTTTATTTCGTTCTATCGTATTGTTAATCTATTTGGATATATTTGTGTATTCTACATGAAGTGACCGCCTGTGTGTGACCACCAAACCCCAGAAACTGTATAACACCATAAAATGATAGTCATGCTTAACGTGCTTTTCGCAGCACGGACGAATCTTGGTCATCCATCCACGGTCTGACCTCGGCAAACGTTGCTTAATCTCTAAGATCTGCCAACGTCGCTATTATTACTTAGTCACAAGTTACTCATACTCGCATATTGCAAAAAAATAATCAATGACTTTTGAACTGAGGAAACAGTTATTAAAAACAGCTTGACCTTTACCTTACACAAAGTTTTTAGAATAAATAAAACCTTACCTGAGCTCTCGCCTGCTCACCAACCAAGATGACATCTCTCGTAGCATCATGAAGAGGTATATCAGAAATGAAGAGGCCTCTACCGGTGAGACCCTCAAGTCCATCGAGGAAAGGAGAACCCACGAAGAGAAGAGAATCTGACTCGGAGCAGAACACCATCTGGCCTTTGATCTCCAAACCCTGTTAGCAACAAATAAATAACGTGGTTAAGAGAAATTGAAGGTATCGAAATTCAAGAACGGTGAATTATTCAATTTCGTATCAGTTCCAAACTCTCCCGTAGTTTAATATTACCATAACTTAGCTACAGAAAATAATGATTTCCAGTAAAGACAAGCACAGATTAAAGGACATTCCGACTACGATTTGAATAAATATTTCAACAGAAAATATAAATATGCAATCATTTTGTGAGATCTCTACTTTAATCCGAATAACAAAAGAAAGGCTTAGTAACTAGGTATAAATACATAGACAAGCTCTTTAGTCTTATCTAAGACTTTGTTTTGTTTGCGTATAGAAACTGAAACTAATTACGTCGACGAATAAAATTACAGCCTTCTTCTTCTTCTTCTTCTTCTTCTTCTTCTTCTTATCGTGTGGGCAGTAAGGTCTAACAACCCCTCACTCCCTAGTGTCAGAGTTTCTAAACAGCCTCAAGGGTCGCTAACATGGATTATTTGAATTACAGCCTGGTTTTTGTTTTTGATATGGAATCGTACCTGAATTATTCCATTACGAAAACTTTATAAATCATCAGCTGATCCCTATATAGTCGGTATGCGCAACAGGGTGTAAAGTCCTGCAAACCTCGATTAGTGAGTAAGGTTGACGCGACGTTTTTTTTTTGTCGCGGTACATATTTTTTTTTTTTTGTGGCGTCATTAATGCCCTGCACCCTACTATGACGTGCCATTATCATTATGATTTCTCCCTAAAAGAAGGATAGTGCTATTCGGCCTGCATGCCTCCGTCTATATCTGAGAACGGAATTACGATGGCATTGGCACGTCACAGTAAAGATTCAGAAATTTCTTCCTCTACGTGTTTCCGCTAACACAAGATCACAAAGTTGCAAATGATTCACAATTGGGAGATGCAGTTTGATAGATTTAAAAAGACAACAGAGATTCGCAGAGATAGTTCCCGCAAAACTTTTGATGCTTTAAAACATAAGACCGATTTAAGTGCTTTCTACCTCGGAACACATTCTAGTGAAAGTTTGGGTGGTCCATTCTAAAGTTCCAACGATGCGACAAAACCAGGCAATTTAGGAGCGTGTTATGTAAAACACGGTTAGTGCAACACCAGCTCTTATTTATGTAAGTAAAATATAAAAGTTTGTCCGTAACGCCGCCGTGGAGAAGAAAACAGAGCATGGACTGGGCTGTGGATAATATCAGGTTATAATGTAGCTGAGAATTTTATTACTTAGTATACGTAAGTTTTCAAAGTATGCGAGTAATTTTAACTTTAAAGAATGCAGTACCGAGTATAAAAAAAAACGAGGTATAACCTTTATATAGGTAATTTACAATGACCAAAATGTGAATTAACAATTTTGCATATTTAGACGACATGTTTACCTAATTCTAAGGAAAAAACTGACTAGATTCTCTTTTTCCCTTTCAAATTACTTTATATTTTCCTTTTCATTCTAAACAAACATAAAACAGTATTCCAGTAGGGATGGCAAGGTGTTAGAAGTTTTCGGGTCAGTCCATTTGTTTACAATGTAATCAAAGGTTGGGTTCCCTATCCCTTCTACTCGGTCTCAGAATTTTATTCTATAGACAAAATAAGTGAAATGTGTGTTAAATAAAAGATTCAGATTACTATTTTGTGGAATGTAAATAATATTTCATAAAAGAAATACTTTAACTTCATATAGATATTCTACTCCTATTTATATACTTCATATTCTTAACATAATGGACTGAAATTATAGTAAGATTATTTTATACGACTTTATCAGGTCAATTGTATTTAATATATCAATTTCAATTTCGGTACTGCTTTTCACATTCCGTTCATAAAAGCCACTTATCAAACAAAAGCTTTTGAGGTAGGTATTGCTGTTCCGAATTAAATGTTTTCGATTTTTCCTGGTTTCGTTTGAATGTGTGCTTTTAAAAGCTTTCAGAAAGCGATACAAAATAAGGAAAACAGGAATTTATTTATTTGAATGATAACCGGTCTTCCGTCTTTATTCACCAAAATCCGATATATCAAGTCGTTCATTGTGCCTTTTTAATCCCACGAGAGCGAATCGAAATGTTTGCTCTTTTCAAGCGTCCTTTTTTGTTCAAAAGAAAAAATGGGAATCCAAATCATTTAAAGATGATTCATTTGTTTTTTAAACGATCCATTTGATCCCATTTTCTTCTTAAAAAGGACCATGTTTTATGTTTGTTTACAGTCAGCTAGTTGTTTGTAAAGGGGCAGTCGTCTATACTTCAATTTAGCCATCATGGCTAAATGACTGCCGTTTCGTTTCAGATATAATATAAGAAGTGGGGAAGAGTAGGAGTGGTGAGTGGTGGTGGTGTAGGGGGAGTGGGAAGTGGGGTTCAAATTACTACTTTTACTTACGTGATTATTACATTTTTATAGTCAATTCATTAAAAAACCTTAAAGTAGTTAACCCGAAGTTTACTGAAATACTCGTACAATGCCTCGTTGCATTAAATCCACTTATGTCCAACCACTACTGCAAAATGTTTACTAACACATATGGATTATGTCCGAAATAAATAGAAAATAATAATAATAAACTTCTACAATTCAATTAATTAATAATTGTTTTTCTTATTTAGCTCCTAAAAGTACGATACAAAAATATTCCCCAGTTACATTTTAGAAGCGTTCAGCAATTAAGAAAAGGCCTAAGCGTGGGTTGGTTTAAATAGCAGAACAAACAGACTGCTAGGAGTTGTGGCAGATAAAGTGAATCCGGTACAAAACTAGGATTAAGCCATTTCCATTAGTTGTGGCTTTACGGTTAGGGATAAGGAAAAAGGATTGTGGAAGTTTAAACTAATCGGGTTATTCAGGGAACAAACGAATTTGTTGCTGCCTCCTGATAATTAGAACCTTTAGATGGATCTGAGTTTGATGATACCTCTGGGAAAAGGTGGACTGATTCTTTTTTATTTCCCTCGAAATTAAACAAAGGAAAAAACAAGAAAAAATACTATAACAACTAGAGACTAAATCGTTTTGTACGAATTCACCTCTAAATCGTTTTTTATTACTTTCTAGATTTAGTTCCAACTGAACAAAGAACAAATTTTCAGAAAAAAAAGTTAGCGAATTTACGCGACATTTGTTAAGATTTAATGTTTTTCGCTTAAGCGTTAGTTTTGTAGGACAGCCAGTTTTTTTCTGGAACTGCCGGTAAAAATATTGTTAGCATTAACGGTTTAGTTTGTAAATGTGGAACTACGTCAAAAAATATGCTCGCCTCCATTTATTTTCTAGTGAAAGCTTTGTTTGTGAGATAATAAATTGTTTTTGTATTCAATAGTGAGCGTAGGGATCTTGTTTATAGGACAGTTTTTATAAATAAAAAATGCTGCAACATTTTTTGTAAAGTAATAATGAAAAAATATTTAATTTGATGCCCCTTATCGATTTAGTAAAGAATCGTCTTCCTAAAAATCAGCTTTAGAAAGATATTGGATAACAAAGCCTTGTATGTTGCACAAGTATACATTTTCCAAAGACTCGTACGCTTACTTTTTCAGGTAAATAAAATCAACATTATATTTTCAATCCATCACAATAATACCTTAATGAATAAAACCTATTAGTATTCATAATACGTTTACGAGCTTCCAACCGTTTGATTCCAAACAATGGCTCATTTAGTAAATAACCAAACAAACTTCCGTCTACCCGCAGTTTTCAAACAAACTTGTACTGGCAACTTTTGTGAATAAACGCAAATGAATGCGCCAAAAGTTTTGCGGTACGAAACAAAGGAGTTTGAGAATTTTGTGCAGATTGGCGCTTGGATCTATGTCTACTTCTAATTAGATAGATCTGCTATCCGAGTTTGATTTTATAGTCTGTATTTTGTGAATTTTGAAGTAGAAACAGAAAACACTATCACTGATAGATTTAGGTCGGTTTGATACTGTTGTGGTATGTTCGCTACTTCATGTGATCTTTCCTAGTATCACAGTTCCTATATTCTGAGCATTATCTCGTTTTTTATTTTTATTTTAAAGAACGTTCACATCGGCATCGCAGTTGCGAGATATCAAAATAACTTTGAATTTCATTCATTTTGAATTTTTTGTGAATGTATGAGAATCAGGGTTGTTTTGAGACATTGATAGTCGCTGAGATGATATTGAGACTTGAATTTTAAAGTTTTTTGAAGATCGCTAATTGGCCCTGTGCTGCTTGAAAGGAGGCCTGAAAGTATCATGGGCTAATAATGAGATAAACTAAGACCAAAGGCCTAGAATGAATGTTTTTGACGTTTAGTAATGTAACGTAAAATTTTACGATGACTAGAATACACGTTTCGCACCTTAAAATTATTTGAATTAGATACTAGTATATTCATATTTTTGTGTGAAATAAATTGCGTGTGTCACATAGATTAAACCAAAATACTATGGGGTAAAGTTTTCGATACGGTAACGTTACTATACATCAAAACATTCGTGCTAGGCCTTCAGGTCTTAAAATACGTATAGCACAGTAGAAAACTATGTATTACGTTCTTCATCAATAAAAGAAAAAGGACGACAATAATAACGAATATAAGCCCAGGTTTCTTAAAGTAAAATTTGATCAAAGCAGTGTCTACTAGAGGTAGAAAGACAGAATTAAAAAAAAATGTATTCAGGTGTTATAAGTGATCTGCCCAAGAGGTTATGGCAGCTGAATTTAAGAAAAACAATCATTTTCCTAATGAAATCTTACAAAAAAAATTATAATCTCATTTTTGTTGACACGCCGTGACATAATTTGTATGCTAATCCAATCCACTAAAGAAAATTTAATTTAGGGACAAACTTGAGATTCCTTAAACTTCTTCAAAGAAAACAAATTGACTTTTAAGTTCTTGCAAAATTTACGTTGGTTGTTTTGATTTTTGATGTCAACAGAATAATGTTTCTAGTAGGTCCTAAACGTCAGTATTATAATGTGTAGATCTTTGACAGTTGTTACGGGTAGGATTCAAAAAGTCTGACACCAATCATGGACCCGGTTACTGGATTACAGAGGAAGGATAGGCAGTCAATCAATGTAAAACATTGGTAGGTACTCAGCTGCATTATGTTTAGATTGGATGCTGACCCAAAATAGTTGGGCTATCGTCATGTATCATGTATCGTCTATATAGATAGACGATGGACAGACATTGGTCCGTCTAGGGTCTGACTGTCATCAGGCTGTATCTCCGGTACGGAACCCTTCGTGTGAGAGTCCGACTCACACTTGGCCGGTTTTCATGTGGGCGTGGGAGGCCAAATCCGAAACTATGAGGGATAGCAAAAAAACCTAAAAGGTGTGTCGAGTCCGATTTTGATAAAAGCTAAATTTTGCAATACTGAAGTATATATTCAACATAATCTAGAAACTTCAATTATTGCTAGAGAGGTATCCATGACATTGCTCAGATGTCAGCCTGACGTTGATAAAGTGCTGGTAACGCGACGACATTAAACCATTTACTGTTGCTGATGTTTAAGCGTTGTCACGTGGTGCGCTGTTCGATATCATGTTCGATAAACTAGTTAAATGCCTACTTTGTTTTTTTTTTATTTTTTTTTGTTTGATATTTGGTTTTGAAAAATATAATATGCTTAGTTAAATTATATTTATGATTACAAATTAACCAGATATAATGGAATCTGAAAAACTGACTGTAAAATAAAATATCAAAACACGTCATAGATAATTACTTATTTTTTTTTTTGGTTATCAAAATCGGACGAATTTTAAAAATATAGATAAAAGTAAAGATTTAAGTAATAGCTGTGCTAAAATTTTTGCGTTTGAACAACAACACAAACTTTCAAATGGAAATTTAGAATTTAGTGATAGTATTAGAATATAGATAATGTGACAAAAATAACAACAAAAAGACAAATGTTTCAAAATAACTGGTGAAATAAAACTTCTTCTTTTAACAAAAGATACAATCCCAAATTCAGACGAACGTAATCTTTGCTCAAACCTTTTGGGCGACCAGCTCAATTCCTTAACCAAACATAGTTACGGCGCGGACAAACAGACGGATCTGCTATTTACATTACCTAATAAATCTAAAGTAACGAGCTCATTCCGATACGGATTTTATTTTCTAGGTCGATTGCATGTAATCGATTTAGCGAACGGAGTTCCGTAAACGAGGAGCTTTTATTTTATAGAGTTGAGTACGAGCACATAAAGTTTGTAGATTTACTAAATGGAAAGCTGCTGAAAGTTTTAAGAATGATCTTGTCAATGTGGATTATAAACAAAATTATTGATAACATAACTCCACGCCTGTATTGCTAAATAAATTGGCAGAGGTGTACTCTTACGTTTCTACAGTTTTAGAAAAACGTAATAATACTATGCCTCAGAATTCAAACCCCGATATCTACGCTTAGCAGGAATGCTTATAATTAATCCAACGAGGCAGCCATACGAGGCAGTAACTCGTTATATTGTTGAAAGTTTTCTAAATCAATCCAAGAAATAATACGTATAACACACGATGAAGCGATCATTGTTAATACTAAACTACTGTAATAAGAATTTAACAACTTCAATCAAAGAGCCAACAAACTTGAAACCAATAATAAAAAAGAAAATAACTCTGATCGTCCACTCCAAACCACTACAGTAAACATTATTACCAGTATACATCTCCGTAAATCAACAAACATAACTGTACCTATAAAATTACCCATCCCTAAACATTTTCACAGACCATTGTCCGTGCAAAGACATTAATAGTCCATTGTCACTATACGTTTAGTTGGACACAGGTTATTGTGTGACACACTTCCAAGGTGGGTCACTGGAAAAACTGCTGTCGTAAGCTTTTGTCTAGGCAGCGCTTCTCTTTGTTGATACGTAATCAGTGCTAGAGGGCGAACAAGAAGTTTGAGAGGGGTTGTTATAATGCATGAAGGGGAAACAATGAAAAATATGCTTGGAGTAGCATTATGTTTGGTATTAGCATTGTCTTCTTAATTTGTTTGAGCAAACGCAGTTGGAACTATTGTCATATTTATATCTACGGGTTTAATCTAAACTGGTGATTTTTCGTTGGCACACCGGCGTGCCATTGAGCGTTAAATAAAATTGACGCATAATGGTATCCCACATACCATACCAAAACACGTAGTTTAAACTTCTTTTCTTAAAAAACGCAGTGTATCCCGATAGACCAAAAAACATGGCGTCCGCCGATTTTCTTACAATAAAACTATTTAATTACTACTCTGTCAAGAAAGTGCCGGGAAAAGATCAATAATACACAAAATGTCTGTTATTCATCCAAATTTATTTTATCACCTTCAAAGTATGCTCCTTTAGAAACGATACACTTACGCCAACGTATAATCCATTCATCAAAACATTTTTTAAACGCTGCTTCCGGAATTGAGTTCAGTTCTCGCCGCGAATTCTCCTTTATGTCTTCTATCGATTAAAAACGGGTGCCACGAAGTGGTAATTTGAGTTTAGGAAAAAGAAAAAAGTCAGCAGGAGCCATATCTGGTGAATATGGTGGTTGCTGGATGGTATTTGTTGAGTGTTTGGTTAAAAATTCGTTCACAATGATAGCCTTGTGCGAAGGCGCATTGTCGTGGTGCAAAATCCAAGAATTTTCTTTCCACAAATCTGGCCTTTTTCGTCGAATTTGCTCTCTTAAACGCCGCACAACGCTCAAATAATATTCTTTATTTACCCTTAGACCTTCCGGTAAGAATTCAGAGTGCACAACACCGCGATAGTCAAAGAAAACAGTCAACATGACTTTGACTTTTGATCGACTTTGGCGTGGTTTTTTCGGTTTCGGTTCAGTTGGAAGGCGCCACTCCGAAGCTTGTTGACTAGTTTGCATGTCAAACTCGTAAACCTACGTCTCGTCACCAGTAACAATGCGTTTCATGAATGTTGGGTCCGAACTGACTCGTTCTAGCATGTCCTCAGCGACTTTCATGCGATTGAGTTTTCGGAGAAAATTCAGATCTTTTGGGACTAGCCGAGCATCAACATGTTTCATACCCAAATGATTAGTTAAAATGGTACGGATCGACTCGTGAGATACAGAAAGTTCGGCGGCTATCTCTCTCAGAGTTGAATGGGGATTTTCAGTCACTATTTCCTTCACTTTTGCGATGTTAACTTCAGTTGCAGACGTTGACGGCCTACCAGAGCGAGGCAAATCTTCCATCACATCTCGACCGCTTTTGAACGCTTTGAACCACTCATAAGCACGAGTTTTTGATAAAGTCGATTCACCGTAAGCCTTCTGTAACATTTTCAGTGACTCCGAACACGAAATTCCATTGGCGATGCAAAATTTAAGACAAACTCTTTGTTCGATATTTTTGTCCATTATGAAATTCGCAATACACACTATATATGATATTACTAAAACCAGCACTGTATTTAATATAAATAACAGATGCAACTCAAACTCTGCGCCAAAATGGAAAACAGTTGTGCCAATCTAACAACTACAAAAAAACAAAAATTTGAATTTGGAACCATAAACAAATCATCCATTCCCGATACTTTTTTGACTGAATGTATTGTTGCGTCACGACGGCTATTGCGCCCATGTGATCACAGTATTTGTCACTGACAAGCTTCTTCACGGGAAACATTTATTTACGTTATCATTAATTTGTGTTTATTCATTTGTTTCATAATTAAATACTAAGATACTTTTTAATTTTGAACGGATCCCACTTTAAGGTCCGTTAAGGCAGTGAAACAAATTTTGAAATTTTAAGATAAATATAGTAATAGCAACGCTTCTAGAAATGTGATGACAAAATTCTAATTTAAAATTTTCACTTTTCCTTTACCCATCTTGAGCAACATCATTTTCGTTACCTCCATAAATAAAATGAAAACTTCCAAGACTTCATCCCAAAACAATTTCGTAAACAAACAAGGCCCAATTATTTCCATAATCCCACTTCTATCATGCTTTTGTAATCATCTTAACACCGGGATGAACCATCAATATTGAACCAGGCTTTAATCACGGTCTCTGTAAGTGTATTTGTATTGATCTTGTCTTCAAAACACCTAAACAAATTTGGTCAGAGAGCAAATAATTCGATGGTATCCATTCGGAACGTTTCATTGTGTGCAAACTTAGTAAAGTGCCTCCCTGCAAAGGCCTGCTTGAGTTGGAAGTGTTTTGAAGGGTTGCGGACAAAAGAAAAGCGGATAAACATAGTTACAGTGGGTTTGGTTAACATGTGTTTTGGGATCTATTGTGTAATGGAAAGAATGTGTGAACAAGCAAACAGCAATCCTCGTGTGATGTTAGTTTGCATGGAGCATTGTTTGTTTGTGTGAGAGCGAAATTTGATGACGCGACGATCTTCATAAAAGGTTAAGCCAATTGTTGAAACCAAAAAGAAAATAGTTGGAATGTTGAAGTCCTTTCTTAGTTTTTATTAGAAAAGTCACCACCATTTTTAAAAGCTATGTCAGTAAAAATAGTCAATTGACGGCACTTAAGAAAGATGCTGCATCATTAAAACTGTTTAAATACAACATCATACCAAAATAACCGATAACGAGTATTGTGTGCACTTGCATTGCCGTAAATGCTTTACTTTTGAAAACAGGGTAGAGGATTTCAGAATGTTTTTCAAAAAACGTTGTAATTATTGCCACTAACAGTAAACACTGCAGTTTAAAATTTCTACAAATTTCCACGAGTATTTTTTTCAGCAATAGATGAACACAGAAGTAGAATAAAAGCATCGAAAGAATTTTGTATATATTCTGGCTTCTTTGTTTTGTTTCAATATTTTAAACTAGTGGACGTCACGCGGTTATACCCTCGTAGTTCCCGTCCCCGTGGGAGTTTGGGAATAAAATATAACCTATGTCAATCCCTGATAATGTAGCTATCTATTGCTGAAAGAATTTTTCAAATCGGTCCAGTGGTTTTTGATTTTATTCATTACAAATATACACACAAAAATACAATTTTTTCCTGTTTATAATGCATATTATAAGTATAGACTAGCTGACCCGCGCAACTTCGTCTGCGACACATTTTTTATAAATGCTCCGCACCTATTAGTCGTAGTGTGATGTTATGTAGCTTATAATCTTACTTGGAAAACCTCGGATTTTTTCAATACATACTAAGAGTTCCTGAGATTCGGGCGTTCAACCAAACAAACAAACTCTTCAGCTTTTCATAATAAGTATACAAAAGTATTATGTACATGGTCCAATATAAGGTACAAACTTCAGGAAAATTAAAAAAAAAAACACAATTTTGTTGATACATTACGTTTTCAAATCACGAACCAGCAAAGAAGGACTTCAAAGTAAAATATGCAGCTTATTTTGTTTAAACTTTGTACAACGTCGGAAAATCGAGAATAATAAATTAAAAGTTGGCGACACTTCCGTTTCCTTGCCGACAAAATGTTGTTAAAAACGATGAAGATAAGATTATTCCGGCTAACATTTTGTTTGCTAGAAGATTACTTGTTTATTATTTAAATGGATTTTGACTTAAAAGTAAAATTATAGCTATAGTAGGTAGAAGTAATGGTAGGTGGATAGAATTAGTTGCACCATATGGGTTCCTTTTACGGAATTACTCGTAGATCGAAAGAGTCATCGCGGCCCTGGAACGTATAGAGCATTAGAAGGAATACGGATGGGTTTTAGTCAGTAAGAGTCTGACACTCCCACTCCAGAGCTCGTGGCTAAATAATAACAGCCGCACAAGTCGATCTTTAAGGTTAAGCAACGCTTGCCAAGGTTGTTCTGTGGATGGGTGACCATCTTAATATACCGAGTTTCCTCCGTGCCTCGGAAAGCACGTTAAGCCGTTGGTCCCGGCTGTCATTTGTAGATCTTTGGCAGTCGTTACGGATTGTCAGAAGCGAGTAAATCTGACTCGTCTTGGCTAGAAGTGCTGTGTTACCTAGTTAATGGGTTGTGGAGGTCTGGTAGGCAGCCGCTCCACGTAAAACACTGGTATTCAGCTGAATCCGGTTTGACTGGAAGCCGACCCCAATATAGTTGGGAAAAGGCTAGGCAGATGATGATGATGATGAGTCTGACACTCCCTTCCGCTTCACCCAGAGTGGAAGGAGTCATTTGACGAATGACCATCCTTAATAAAATATATATGAGTCGTGTATAGTCGCCTTTCAAGCAGTCTGATGCAGTTGGTGGCATCAGATCAGTGATTGAACTGCATCAGACTGCTTGAAAAGTGACTTGTTTCGAACTTTTTCGTCGTTTTTAGCGGTCGGGGTTTTTTGACAAAGTAATTCTTTTTATTTCCTTCATTTTAGTGAGTTACTTTTTCGGAATCGTCTCCTCGAGCCCTTTATCTTGATACCCCACTCGATAGGCTTCGAAAAAAGAAATTTTTTGAAGGCATAATTTGGCACCAAAAATTCGCCATTTTGTTTTGTTTTTAATTTTTATATAACCAGTGTCACTCTAACAGTAAATACGAATCTAACGACACCTCTCAAGCTAAAATCGTTAGGCTCTAGGGCGTGTCAAAGAAATATACATACATACATAGACATGAAAAACATAATCCTCCTTCTTTTGCAGTCGGGTAAAAATAAATAGTTATCTATCTTCTCATAGCAAACTTAGTTCAAACTGCCAACGAAAGAAGTCTTGAAAATATGATATCAAAATGAACTCATTTAGTCATAATTTGTTTTCTTCAGCAACTTATGCTCTATTTCTCCAAGATTAGCATAGCAAATGTTCATTAACTTCCTAATATTTTTTCCTTCCACGAGGCAAGCGGATTCTAATTAAAAATTCCTCAAATTAAATGGAAACTTTGTCCGTTTATTTCTTACTAGCTTCTGCCAGCGGCTTCACTTGCGAGAAAGTCGATAAATATTGGACATGTATTTTTCTTTTTTGAGGTAAAAAAAACAACAAAGATACAGTACGTTGAAAACTCGCGTGACGTCACTACGATAGTACATTTTTTACAAGCGACGTGACGTCACCAGCGGTATCCCGAGTTTTGATACATTTTACCTTTGGCAGTATTCTTCAATACTCTAACTGACGGACTAAATAGATTTGCAAGTTATTGATGGTGGAAACTAGCCAATTATCAAGAGGGATTTATCAAATGTCTGTCTTTGATGATAAATTATCAAATGTCCTGATTAAAAAATACACTAAACTAAAAACAAACTAAAATATAGCATTAAAAAAGTCATCCTCAACGCTGTCAGCTGGTAATGTGCCCAAGAGACTGGCGGCATTGCCACGTTGAATGGCAATGCTTAATCTCTGTCCAAAGTAAAAGCCAGCTCTTGGGTCACGGGAAGTGTCAACCAACCGTTTCGAAATTTCTTTGAAAAGGCTATGAGCACAAGGTCCCCACAGCCCGAGGGTTTCAACCCCAAACGGCTCGAAAATATAATAACCAAAAAGGTTACTATATTTCCGCCGCTTGAGGTTTTCCGCAGCCGCAGCGGCAGCGCCAGTACAACACGATGAACTAGGAAGATGGGATGGCGCACGAGTATCGACACAGGTAGCGTCCCACACTAAAGGCCTACCCATCTCCAAGGAAACAAAGACATGCCGTCCGGTCTTTTGCCATCGTCTCGTGCCAAGCCATTGGATTCTAAAACGGCTGGAACGCCGACAATGATAAGAGCTCGTCGGATTATGTCGTTTAAATTAGCGTGTCGTGAAAAACGGCCTGCACTGCGGCTACAAGAAAGGCCGTGGTGCCCGAGGCTGTTGACAACTTCACCATAGTGACAGCGATGAGGAGAACAACAAGGGGCTCCTAAACACAAAAAAGCAACGAGGCGAAAAGTGGTGTCTTCGAAAGAAGCCACAGACCCGACTCCCATTTTCCCACAGCCAGCAGGCGTGCACGCTCAGTAGTAGTAGCAGACGTGGACAGTAAGTTATTCTGAACTACTCTGCGGCTCATCCAACCGCCTGACAAGCAAGTTTCCAGGCATCGATAGCATCGGTGAAGCACGGCACATCAAAATCAACCAGTGTGGAAGCCAGGATATTCCTGATTAATTCCTCAGTGCCGTGAACCCAAGATATAAAAGCCGGTAAACTTATACTAGAAATTTTGCGGAAATGTCCTGATTTAGATAAACATAATCTACCCATGTGTAAGTAAGTTTTAACCAGAGCTATTCAGCCATACACCGACCTAGTCTAGTCTACTCCGCAAGCTACGAGTCGGACTCCCACACGAAGTATATTATAAACAGAAAACACATGTTTTTTTTTTGTTGAAATAGGGGTTATACAAATACGCGCTGTAAAGATTTCAACCGTCGAAGTTTTTCAGCTTATGAGAAACAGCCCGCTGATATACAGACAAACGGACAGCGGAGACTAATAGGGTTCCGTTCGTTATTCTTCGAGTACATAACCCCAAAAAGCTGAACACACTTTATCTCACTCTTACTAAAAAGTGTTCAACTTTTTTCTCGGATTCAGAAGCTTGTTCTAAGTAGTTACAATTTACATCTCGTCTCAGAAGTTGGTATCCTAATCTTAGTAGCTTAGAGTTCAAGCTGAACGGCGTTTTAATTTTGATTTATTAATCTAAATTAAGTAATCAAGGCACCTTGTAAATTATCCAACAGGAAGGGTGCCTGTCCATTACAGCGGAGCGAGACAGCGGAGCGAGACAGCGGAGCGGAGAAACGGAGAAATTGTAACCAATAGAAATGCATAAAATCTCCGAGGAGCTCGTGGCTAGATAATAACAGCCGCACGGGTCGAACTTTAAGGTTAAGCAACGCTTGCCAAGGTTGGTCTGTGGATGGGTGACCATCTTAACATAACGAGTTTCCTCCGTGCCTCGGAAAGCACGTTAAGCCGTTGGTCCCGGCTGTCATTTGTAGATCTTTGGCAGTCGTTACGGATTGTCAGAAGCGAGTAAATCTGACTCCAGTCTTGGCAAGAAGTACCGTGTTACCCAGTTAATGGGTTATGGAGGTCTGGTAGGCAGCCGCTCCACGTAAAACACTAGTATTCAGCTGAATCTGGCTTAACTGGAAGCCGACCCCAATATAGTTGGGAAAAGGCTAGGCAGATGAGAAATGCATAAAATCTCCGCACCACGTGAGTCGTCCTCACATGACTTCTATGATTTACCTTTGATTAGGTACCCTTTTTTGAGATTCTAGTTTACTGAACTATTTTACTACCCACGCAAAAAGTCGAAAGTGGCTTGCCCGATTTGAACTTTTTTAGTGCTGTTTTATTACAGTCAAAACAATTTTAGGTGGTACATGATTCTATAAGTAATATAGTTTAAAATAAAATATAGTCAAACTTTTGTTGTTGTAAGTAAATTGACCATAAAAAACAACCAAAGAATTCTTAAACCATATCATTATTTTCAGTCATTCAGTCCCGGACAATAATTTAAATATTGCCCTCGTGAACAAAATGTCCAAATAACATAACGTCAATTAAATTCTCCGTTATCTTACCTCAGCCGGAGAAGACGATCCCGGCACCTTCAAGCAGAACATGAAAGGAGTGTTGACTCTCTTCAGGATCTCGCGATAGTCCAAAGGAACTCCTCTTGGACGCAGCAACCTGAAGTATGTACCGAGTGAGGACCCGTGGGATGCGAGGTAGGTACCGAAGAGACGCATGAAACCAGCACCTGGTAGACAAAAGAGAACGATGAAAATTTCGCATTTATAAGGAGTATTAATAACAGACAAAGAAAAGACTCTATCGACCAGCCTGCCAAAGTTGCGGAGTTTGTTCGGAAAAGTCACCGCGGCATTTAGAGAAACTTGGATGGGTTTTAGTAAGAGTCTGACTCCCTTCTACGTGAATGTGTGAACGAGTAATTTGATGAAATCATACCTAAAAAAAATATCGGCCAGCTGTGCATCAGGCACAACAACCGTCTCTTTCGGTTGGAAGATCGTCTTTTTTCATTGAAAATTTCGGAAATTTATGGCCTGTTACATAAACTTCTATACATTTTACGGAAATTCCGTATCCGTAGAAAAAAAAAATGAAAACGTACGTATGTAATTAAATTTTTGTAATACAGAGATAGATGATGATGTAGGCATTGGTTACAAAGAGGGATGAATTGAAGGAAGTAGGAACTTAGGCTTACAAAAATGCTAATAATAATTTCAATGTTTTTACTCCAATAAATTATAACGCCCCTTTCATTAAAATGGAAATGGATTAAGTAAGCATAACATGACAATGCCAGACTATAAATTTTCCGCAGCCTTCAAATCGACCTCGTCTAAATTAGTTTTTGCAACCACCAAAGGGAACATCAAGTCTAATATTGTTTGTCAAGCTAACATTTATAATGAATACCTAAAAACTAAACTGAAGCGTAAAAGTCAAGGGAATATGAAAATTAGTTTTTTGTTCCTTGAACTTGTTTACGCGAAAATCGTGCGTAGTCTGGTAGGCCCACCCTTGGCAAATACAATTACAAAAGAAAGAAAATTTTAACTAAGTATACTTGGTATTTGAAATACGATACCGAAAAATTATATATTTTGTCGTACTTCTTAAAATTAAAATGCCTCATATCAATACTTATAGATCACTATTGATTAGACACACACAGCAAACAAATTTTTAATCAGATACCTACTTAATTCTTTCCCTGTCTTCTTTTTAATATGCGCTTTTACATAATTAATTATTGTAATGTAAACGTAAAGTAAACATTTAAAAATTAAAACGTTTTTTCTGTGGTTCAAGACATCTGCTCAAAATCTCAATTAATGACGAATTTAAGCGTAAAATGTAAAGCTGTTCTTGTTTATACGTTCATTTTGGTAAATGTAACACACATTTGTAACGTTATACGAGAATCCTCATCTATTATTTGTTCAGTGTCCCCATCTGAGGCAATTCGTCAAATTGCGTCCCCGAATAAGCCTGCCTTGTTTTGACATTGCTGCGAATCATTCATATTTTGTGATTAATCGTGTTTGTCGTGATAGCACAGAGCTGCTAACCTGGCAGCCTAATACCTACCTATGTGACATTGTGAATAGTGTGTTTTTAGATGTTCTACTCTAGAGCATAATACTCTAGTCTAGGTCAGAGGTGACAGAGACAAAGCCGACAATGATCTGAGCTGATAATCACATTACAATAATCTTTAAGTTAATCTTCGTCTTTGTTAACGAAAAACATGGTAAGGAAGCCCGCACTTATATTTTTAAATCTAGCACGTTGTTATAAGAATAAAGTTTATTAGTTAAATTTTACATACAATTATAATTATTTATACTACTTTATACTTTTTTTTTTGGTGAGGAGCTCGTGGCTAAATAATAACAGCCGCACGGTTTGATCTTTAAGGTTAAGCTACGCTTGCCAAGGTTGGTCTGTGGATGCACCCATCCACAGACCAACCTTGGCAAGCGCCATCTTAATATACCGAGTTTCCTCCGTGCCTCGGAAAGCACGTTAAGCCGTTGGTCCCGGCTGTCATTTGTAGATCTTTGGCAGTCGTAACGGAAAAGCTAGGCAGATGATGACTCTAAAGCATAATGCTCTAGTCTAGGTCAGAGGTGACAGAGACAAAGCCAACAATGATCTGAGCTGATAATCACATTACGATGATCTTGAAGTTAATATATATTTTTAAGTCTAGCATCGTCAACTCGCCATCCATAGGCTTAAATATTTCTCTTGCTTATGCTGATTAAGTACTTTTGTTTGAGAAAGCTCTGCTTTATAGTAAAAGCTGGTATTTATAATTTCTATAATCCTATGGATTTGCTCTTGACTCTAACCTAGGCTAGAGTCAAGAGCAAACCCATATAAAATAAAAAAGAAATTTAAAAAAAGTCTCTGTCTGTCTATATAATTATGTTTCTCCGCTTACTTTTTTAAATCACGCCACAGATTTCGAGGAAGGAGCGATAAACGTTGGTTTGTTTATAAAATGCCCCGAATGCCCGAGCAAAACCAATTCAGGTCACTAGTATCACATATTTAAAAATATTGTAAAAGCTAAGAATTTATAAATTATAATATTTTACAAAAATTTTTTGTACTTGGAAAGTGTTTCAAAACTTCATGTTCACATCGCTAAAGTTCCTAAAGGCAAGAATTTCTGCAGATAATATCTTGCGGGTAACATAACAAAATGCTCGTAAAATTTTTAGCTGCCACTACCACGTACGCTAAAAATTTTAGAGGAGAATAAAAATTCATTTTTACAACAATTTTCTCTACATCTACTGTATTCTACGACGTTACTTGGAGAATATTCTATGTAGTTGTAAAAAACAATTTATTTGAAAATATACTTTGCCTTTGCGAGTCTTGAGGTGACACAGTTTTAATTTCAGAAGAGTTCTTATAGCTGTTACTGGCCACTTTCTGGAAAGTTCTATTGAACACTAAAAATAAATAATAGAAAATCAAACATGACGCGTTATGCATCTACAGGCATAAGGCTGCCTGTCCAATGTCGCGGAGCGAGGTAGCAAAGCGGAGAAACGGAAAACTTAAAAAAAAGGAATTGCTTAAAGTCTCCACACCATGTGAGTCACTGAGATTTTATACAATTCCATTGGTTATAATTTTTCCACTTCTCCGCTCCGATGCCTCGTTCCGCAACAATGGACAGGCAGCCTTGCGTCATGTTTCTATCATGTTAATTTTGGCGTAGCTACATACTCCATGCAATCTAAGGCAGAGGCTACACCCCAACTCAGCTTTGCTTATGTCATATATATTAAGGTCAAATTATATTCTATCAACCTGAGACAAATTTTGACTGACATCTAAACAAGTGAGAGTGAGAAGGCTCCTTCCGGGTAAGCTCACTCCATCGTAGACTTTGTCTCTATCATCTCTGACCTAGACTAGAGTTAAGAACAAAAACCACCTAAAAATAAACTAGCACTTTGCCCGCGACTTTATTTGCACGGGTTTAGTTAGTACTCTACGACTCCACGACATAGACTAAACGTTCGACGACGGCAGTTCGCGCAAACTGCAACATGTTCTTCCTTAGAGTATTTTTATACCCATCATAACTTTTAGACGAAAGGTCCGATTTTAATAATTTAAAGTTAAATTGAATTGTACAAAACCAACCTTAATTATTAAAATATTTAAATAGATAAGGATAAATATCATGATACTAAAATCACCACTATTCCATTTCACCCGGGTTTTGATTGAATAATTTGAACAAAATGCGGTCATTGTGACTTAACCATAATTGTTAGATAAATACCCTCCAGGACTTTTTTGTGGATTTTGATGTCTTCTATAATGCTGTAGTACATTAGTTTGCTCCGTTGGCAATAGTTTCCGCAGCGTACGCGATAAAAGGATTTTATTTTTGATATTTTTTTACACCTTGGGTTCCATTATCGAAGTTTTCTTACGGATCCCTAACTTCTATGAAAATATTCCATAGGCTGTGTTTATCAGAGATAACGTAGGATTCTAATGGTAAAAGAGTTTTTCAAATCAGTCCTGAAGTTTCTGGGCCTATTCAATGCAAACAAACATACAAACAAAAAAACAAATCTTTCTTTGATTAGTGTAGATGTAGATTAGCACTTCACCCGCGTCTTCATGCGCTACAATTTTCTTAAAGATCCCTATTTTATTTCCAGTAATAAATACAGCCTTTGATATTCAGGGATAATGTAGCATTCTAATGGTGAAACATTTTTTTAAATCGGTCGGACTCTCAAAGATTTTTCGGAGTAAAGACATCGCAGAAATACTCGTTACTTATTTTGTTGTAAACATGATCCAATTTCGTCTCTAACCTAATCTAAATTGCTCTACAACAGATAAAGAGCTTGCGTGAACTAGATGTCCTATAAATAATTCACATAGTCTGATTACTTCTACAAATTGAATTTAGTTGGCTAAGTTTAGCCTTCTCTTTAATAATAATCCCATTGTTCAGTTGAACGACTTCACATTTTTAAATTTATGAATAGGTTTAATAGGGCCTCATCAGAAGGCTGAAAGTGAAATAGGGCAATACTTTGAGTTTCCTTGCGTGATCGAATCAGGAATTATGATATCCGTAAGAGAACCAAGTTTATTGACATAGTCCGAAGGATCGCCAAACTGAAGTAGCAATAGGCACGGCACATTTCTCGCAAAATAGATGGTCTATGGGGCTGAAAATTTCTAGAGTGGCGACCGCGTGCTGAAAGACGCAGCGTTGAAAGGTCTCCCACAAATTAGACCGATGACCTAGTGAGAGTCGCGGGTAGCAGATGGAAGCAAGACGCACAGGACCTATTATTGTGGTGATACTTGGGGGAGGCATATGTCCAGCCGTGGAAGTCTATCAGCTGGTATGATGTTGAGGTTTGATACACATCAATTAAGATTTATTAATATTGCCGCTGAATTTAAGATTGATCTTAAAATGACATCAACAGGCCAGGCCAAGTCACGGCTGGCCTAAAAAAAGGTGGCGGGATGACTTGATCTCGCATCTTGAGAGTTGGTTCAAGAATGCGTGGGAGAAAGTCATCTGAATGGGCTTGAGGGTGGCCGATACTCAGCACTGGGCCAGCTATGGGTAGATAAAAATACAGGCCACGAAATTGTTGTCGAAATCAATTTATATAAAACTCTTCCATTACCGTGTGAGTGACTGACAGACAACGCACAGCCGAGACTACTGGTCGTAGAAAGCTGACATTTGGAACGTAGGTTTCTCGGGGAGCGTATGGGGGAATACTGAAAGAAAATTTCCCGAAATTTACGAGCAAAAGCTAGTAAATACTATTATAGACGATGTAAATGAAAAATTTAGTTTCTAAAGAATCTAAATTTATTTTCCTGAACCATAACCCAAAACTACTAACAACATAATCTTAAAAAGTACTTGTACCCTCGTTAACTGTTATGGGCACCAACAAAGGCAAGGAAATGAAGGTAGCATAGTAAAAGACCTTTTGCCGATAATCACCTTGCGTTGCCCTGAATTTAACGACGCCATTTTGAGAACCCTATCAAGTGTTGGGTAGGAACTAGACAGTAATTTAGAGTAACTGGACAACGATTCTATTTATTTTCTTTGAGCTTTATTGAAGAAAAATACTATAAAGATAATCACAACAAGGTTTGGTATTGGATTGATAAAAACAAAAATAGACGCGAGTACAATCTTCATGTAAAGTTTTCTTGTATTTAGACCTATGTGAATCTGTGTAATCCAAATTTTCTTTTTTTTTCTTTCTATATGTGAAGGCACTCTGATTAATTTCCATTTAATATATTAATGTTGTAATATATTTCAAAATAACTAATAAAAATAACTATATACATTATGAATATACAAAACCAAACACAATCAAGCGTCGAAAAATTACTCCGCACCGCCGTCATCCGGAAACGTGCCCAGAAGACTGGCAGCATTGCCACGTTGAATGGCAATGCTAATTCTTTGAGCAAAGAACGAGCCAGCCCTCTGATCGCGAAAAGGGTCGACCAGTCGGCGAGAAATGTCCTTAAAAAGGAGTCCATTTAATTCAAATCATTCATAAACCTGAACTCATCAACGTTCAAGTTATTAAGAAAAACCCTTTGAACATAGATTCTACAATCTAAAACCAAATATTCATGATTCAAAATTACAAAGAGATTAAGAAGATAAACGATTCCAAACGAACTTTTTTCACCGACCCTTTTTAAATTAATTACTGATTCTTGGTGGACTACTTTTACCAAGACCATTTAAAAGCATCTAGACATTACTCATTCCAATTCCCAGTTGATTTTTTACATAATAAACCTCATTCAAGAAAATGGAAGCAGAAATACTGTGCAAAAATAAATAATTAAGGTCTTTACCGAGGTAAATCTCGATCCACCGGAGACTAGTTAGCGCGACGGTGCCAACGAAGTGTTAAAAAAAGAGGTGAATAATGTTAATGGACGTTTTATTAGTTAAGCTGATACTCATTTTAATAAATCTCTTCGAGAACTTTTAGATTTTATTTCACCGTTATCAGCAAGTTGTAAAGAGTTTAATGACAAAACTTCATTAGATGGTGCTGTTGTCAACATTATTGATGAAGTTTAAAATGAACGAACAAAAAGCGATGTCCCAGAACCGAATCTAGAACACATTAAAAATAGACAGTGCCACACTGGGACATTTGACATTTTCAGCACATGCAAATCCAATTTGAAATATAACTCCGAATAGAGATATAGATGATTTATATGACCGAGGCGCATAAGCTTCACAATTCTGAATTTAAGGTTATGCAGAACAAGCACAATAACGTTATTAAGATTGATGTCAAACTAATTTTGAAATTCACTAGGAAATATTATTTCAGTTCCAAACATTTCATTTGTAAGCCACCGTAATCTGAACTCGTAATAAATGCAGCGTTCGAAGCTCATAAATCAATAAAATGTAAATAATATTTCCGACTCTAGGTCAAACGAAGATATTTTCAGATGTACTGTTATAGAATTCTATTCACAGATGCACGTTTTATATGAAAAATTGTAGCGTGTTATTCATGACTTGGTTCATATTGTATTTTTCGGTATTGCGTTCAGGGCGGATACATCGTTTTCTGTAGTTTTGAGTTCATTTTAAATAATTGAAACATTTTCGTTATCCGTTTTAAGATCGTTTTCGGTCTTCTTGGAAGATAAACCTATTGTTTGTTTTTCTTTGTACGGTTTCTGCAATGTTGCTTAGATGCAGTCTAACGTTAATCTAACTTTGTTTACGTTAATATAGTCTATGAAGTTCATCATAAGCTGTTTGACTTAATTTTAATCTCATAATGTAACTTTAAGTAATTTCTAAACATCAAATACTGCCACTTCAATTACTAAAAGTGATTTCATAGAAATGGAAATGTTCCTTCTAGTACCACTATTGAAAAGAGGCTTTTCAAATTCATATTAATTATTCATAGATTCAGAAAGTTACGATAAGATCCTCAAAGGAAAAATAGTATGAATAACTTTTATTATCTTTTTGTGCTTTCTTGAGTCCATTAAGTGGATTAACATCTTTAAATTGGTATATTTTTTTACCCAATTCTTTGTTACTAAGATCTGAATATTCCGTTTCCTTTCTTAAGAGATTTTCACTTAGTCTTGGATGGCCTTTACTGATTCACAGAGCAATAAAATATTCTTCTAAAGGCCACTTTATTAGGTTCTTAGTATTGCCCATGAAACCACTATGATGGTAATAAAGAAGTATGGGGCTATTACTTTAAGTATTTCTCACATATTCTTGAAAACTTTCTTTTTTAGAAAAGGAATCAGATTTGTAATATGTTTCTCGGTTATTTTCTCATCAGTTTTATTACTTTTATTGCTTCGGTGAATCATTTTTAATGTAACTCTATTTAGTTGGATGAATACCAGACGAACACTTCTGCTTTATGAAGAATTTACAATAATAGACAGTGGGTGGCAGCACTGGGATTATTTCACCGAGCAGGCGTATCTTGAACTGTCGTTAGCGATTAATATTTATTCGACTAGAAGTTTTGACATTGACGAAATAAATTACGGTTTGTTTATTTCTATTTCATCATCTGCCTAGCCCTTTCCCAACAATATTGGGACAGCTTTCAGTCAAGCCGCATTTAGCTGAATACAAGTATTTTACGAGGAGCTGCTGCCTACCAGCCCTCCACAACCCATTAACTGGGTAACACGGTACTTCATGGCAAGACTGGAGTCAGATTTACTGGCTTCTGACTATCCGTAACGATTGCTAAAGATCTACAAATGATAGCTGGGACCAACGGTTTAACGTGCTTTCCGAGGCATAGAGGAAACTCGGTATGTTAAGATGGTCACCCATCCACAGACTAACCTTGGCAAGCGTTTCTTAACCTTGAAGATCAACCCGTGCGGCTGTTATTATCTAGCCACGAGATCCTCAAAAAAATAATTATTTATATTGTTTATTTGTATTTAGACTTATATAATACTAGCTTCTACCAGCGGCTTTGCCCGCGTGATCCCTAGGGAACGTACTACCGGGATAAAAAGTAGCCTATATCCTTTCTGAGGCCCTAGACTACTTCTGTACCAAATTTCATTTAAATCGGGTTCAGTAGTTTTGGCGTGAAAGCGCTATAAACAGACAGAGTTACTTTCGCATTTATAATATTAGTAAGGATAAAGTAATATTTACTTATGTACAATTAAATAAGAATCTCTAACTCAATTACACGATAGCTAAAATTATTTTATTAATTTATTATTTATCATCACTTTAGTTTCATCCGATTTGACTGGAAGCTGACCCCAATATAGTTGGGAAAAGGCTAGGCAGATGATGATGACCATCATTTTAGTCAAGATTCGATCACGTTCGATCTATTTGAATTCTATTGATGCTCCTGAACATAATTAAAAATATACATACCCAATTGCACCAGCTCCAGCCTTTTATCAGTAACGAAATGCCACGGGAACGCCTTACAGAAGCTCGCGACTCCGATTCTCAAATCAGTCACTTTTGTTGACGTAGCAATACAGGATGCCTCTGATTGCTCGCAATCACTGTCTTTCGATTTCTGATGCAATGGCACTGCATTTATTTCGTACCTGAAACATAATGACACTGTTGAAAGCGGTAAAATGAATGGGACTTACAGTAATAAAACTATAAATAAAAACTCTCGGATGGAACAAATACACACATTATGCGTTTCTGTTAACACAGTACATTATAGTTTTTGATCACATTTGAAAACACCAATCACTTAGAAACATAAAATATCTCAGATTAAATGTTTTGGCGCATGGTCAAAATCGATAATAATACAAGCATCTTGTTTTCCAATATTGCAATACAATTTTACAGATTATTTTTCCGACCCAAATATCGACCAATAGAATTGCACCATTCGACGTCACGTGGTACAACCTACATGGTATTATACTGATAATTTTTTGAAAATTTTCTGTTGTACCACGTGACGTCGAATGATGCAATTCTATTGGCCGACATTTGGGACGGAAAAATAATCCCCCGAATACCACACGAGCTTCAAAATTATCTGGCATTTCCCGATAGGTTCCCTGCAAACAAATAAAGTCGTCAAGTTTTTCAGGAAAAATCACTCGCGCTTCGCGCTCGTGATTTTTTAACCTGACAAACTTGACTCCTTCATTTGTTTGCAACGAACCTATCGGGAAAAATACCCGATAATTTTGAAGCTCTTGTGGTATTATAAGTGATAATTTTACTAATGCAAGAGCACTGATCTATGAATTCCATTCATCTGCCTTAAGATCTTTGTAACACTTTAACACGTCAGACCACGTCAAAATTCACAGGATGAGCGCGCGCACAATAAGTCTGCGTACGGTTGAAATTCGAACTAAACGTGTTAATTTTTTAAGTATTTTAATTAATATTTATAATCTAGAACATTGATTACCCGTGCTAGTTCATTCTTTCAATTTATTACAATTTACGTAAGTACTCGTAATATAAGCAACGTTCTTTGAGGAGTTCGTGGCGGGTCGATCTTCAAGGTCAAGCAACGCTTGCCAAGGTTGGTCTGTGGATGGGTGACCATCTTAACATATCGAGTTTCCTCCGTGCCTCGGAAAGCACGTTAAGCCGTTGGTCCCTGCTGTCATTTGTAGATCTTTGGCAGGCGTTATGGATTGTCAGAAGCCAGTAAATCTGACTCCAGTCTTGCCAAAAAGAAGTACCGTGTTACCCAGTTAATGGGTTGTGGAGATCTGGTAGGCAGCCACTCCACGTAAAACACTGATATTCAGCTGAATTCGGTTTGATTGGAAGCCGACCCCAATATAATTGGGAAAAGGCTAGGCAGATGATGAATATAGCAACGTTCTGCGATCGCCAACCCGCCTGCCAAGCGTGGCGATTATAGCAACCCCCCTCCCTTTTAGAGGACGCCTATGTCCAGCAGTGGACGTCTTTCGACTGTTTTGATGATGATGATACCATTTATAAATAAATGAAAGAAATATATTTTAAATTAGGACTGCAATTTGAGGCAGCGCCACCATCCGCGCGCATATCTTGCGCGCACTCTTGTGAACACTAGACTTAGTCGTTGTATGAAAAGTCGACTATGGGTAGATTATTAGACATTTGAATTTTTTCTTCAAAAAGGTCAGTTACACCTTCTTTCCATGGAAAACTTTCCAAGCAATTAAAAAGGGATCGCCGCCTGTCCTAATGGAAGTTGATCGAAGGAAGGAACTCAAATAACAACTAATTTCCAAGTTGGAAACGAATGACTCATTATTCGTCCGCTCTTTCTATTTTCGTGAACTTGATTTTGTAAATTGTATTTTTTTTTTTTGTTATAAAAACTCGGCTCTGTACAGACTAGCTTTTTCATGCGGCTTTACTCATTTGCCATTTGGACTTTTAGATATGAGTAAAGTAGTTTATGAAACTCAAAGTTCATACTTGCTTTGCCAATCTACTTCAGATATTGGCATAATAGTCGATATCGGATTTGCTTGCCGTATAAAATTAAAGATTAGAATAGACACTCAAAGTTAGCGTAGCTTTTTAACTGCCAATTAATGTTTGTATGCTGATTCTGTCATTCCATAGACTTATTTTGACAAACGTATAAACAAACAATCAATTTTACTTCTTTTCATTAGTAAGAAATTTTAGAAATAATTTGGTTTGGAATATTTTGAAACCATAACGTAAACAATAGCACCGCATAGCCATGTAAAAATAACCTAACCCCAAAATGTCCACAACTGAAGCGGTCTCACCAAAACTATAGAGCGTTATTAAAAAAAATACCAGACAAAAGCGCGTTGGACTCGCCCACCGTGGGTTCCGTAAAAAATTGTAGGTACATATTACATTAAATAAAGACTATTTTTTTATGTTTTAATTACAAACGTCTAGTTTTCTGTTTTATCACTATTTCTGTAGTTTATGACGGTATTGCCAAATTTCATAGGTCTAGGTCAACGGAGAGTACTAATATAAGAAGTTTGATTTTTTTACAGCTTCAATAGACTTTAGACCTGAGGATATAGTTTTACGACGTTTCTGACGGAAGGACGGACAGCAAAGTGATCCTATAAGAATTCCGAATTTTTCTTTTGAGGTACGAAACCTTAAAAACAATAGTTCAGTAAAAACAAGAGCTGTTTTAACCCTCTTCGAAAACAATATTAATGAGGAATAAATAATAAGTTCCCCATTTCTGAATACAGATGCTGATGCTATTATACGTTTTGATTTTAACTGAGTTACTGTTAAATGCCAGTACCCGAAAAGGTATTATTATATAAATAACATTAAAATGATAATCGGGTATATGCAATCGACATAGTGTTTATTCCATGTCACAAAGGTTTTAAGATTCCACATCGAAATGGTTTTAATTAAATCTTTTTTATTACAGTCGATACCGAATTTAATATCTGGTATGAGTGAATGATTAATTAGGAAGTCACTTTTTCGTGAAATGTGCAACTGACAGTTTTGGTCAATGCTTTAATTTATTTTTGTGCAACAAAATTAAAAATATGAACAAGTCACATATTATAAACTTTAAATGGTGCTTATCATAGAAGAAGTCCCTTGGCAATTAAAGGATTAAATCCGTATCTACTAAAGTACTAAAAAAAGAGGTTGGCAGTATTCCATCAAATGCTTAGAGCGCGAAATCTTTTCAGACTTTTTCTTGGAAAGAACCTTTAACTATGTATAATGTTTTTACCGTCATCAATATTATCGCCGACCGCATTGGACTTCTTATTTTATACTTACTTAAATCTCCTAGGGTCGTTAGTATAACTCGTCAGTCTTATGTCCGTCTGTGTATCATATAACAACCTTGCTATTGATTTCAAGCTGCCAACTAGAATATATGCGACCGGTTCGCTCTCTGTCGTCAAATGAAGTTGGATTTTTCCGTCTTGTGATGTCGTGCAAACGAAATTTGCTTCATATTCCATTGTTTCATCTTTCTGAACATCATCCTGTGGGAATAAAATGGTGTTATTAATCATTTTGATTTATTCATTAACTTCTTAAGATGAAGTGTTACAAATTATTTTGTTTGAAGTATCACTTTGATCTTGAACAACTGATCTCACAAATAACACTCAACGTTATTTAAGATACAAAAAAGAATCCTTCGTATTTTAAGTCTCAACGTAGAGGCACTGAACAGTTATGAATTAAAATTTTAGTATTATTATACTTTTGCTTATTCAATAATTTTCTACATTTTTTATGAAAAGTTACACCGCTTTTAAGGTATTGAGAATGTAAAGGTTCAAAAAGGGTAAACTTATTCATTATTTATATAAGTTTGTAGGAAAAAACAAATGACTGTTTCCAAGTTTCTTGACTACAGAGCTTACATTAGAATGCACTTACCTGGTCATGTAACACATCGTGAACACTGTCTAAAGTAGTGAGAAATTCAGTCAAATTGGTGCCTAAACATTTAAAAGCTCTCTCAAGTCGACAGTTATGCGAGAACGCCGTTAAAATTAAATATTCTCCTAATTTTGCCATAAAATCCTTAGTGCTAACACCTGCAACAAGCAATGAAAACTTTAATTCGTTCATATAATACAGTACTTAAAATAAATATCATGTTGTGGTTGACGTATGCACTTAATATACTTTTATTAGTAGATGAAATGGAATTAAGAATTTTATAGCACTTCTCAAAGTGCTTAAAGATGGCAATGTGCCCATTAAAGCTGCTTGAATGAAAAAGGAAAATCATTGTCTAGGTAATAGAACATTTAAGGCATTTGGGGTTAAAACAGAAATATTAAGTTCAGACACACTGATATAAAATATGCACAAGTTATCAAGAACAATTCACATTAACCGTTAAAAAAGAAAATCTTATTAGAGGCATTTCAAACGTTTACAAATACTTATGAAAAGTGGTCGGTTCGAGCAACTGAATTGTAAGTAATCTAAATGAACTTCCTCTGGTACATGACAAATAAACACAGAGAATTTCGACAATGCAACGGAAATTAATATTGTTCAACCAACAATATTGGTTTCCTTATCTACTGGTTTCGACAAAATGTTGGTGATCTGACAAATCTGTGGATTGTTTTCATTTCCATCATCTGTTTTAATATTTCGTAAAGTCTGAAAGGTATCAAATTCACCTTTAGAGTAATGTTTTAATTTTTATTTAATTCTTCTTGACTATCTCTGTCTTTGCCAAGCCTTATTCCATTATTTGGGGTCGGCTCTTCTTGTTATTCTTAGTCAGGTGTGTTAAACTAATAATCTTTTAAGATCCTTCTTACAATTCTTTCATTCCTATCATAGTTATGTAAGTATGACCACCTCAAAACTTAGGTCTCAATATTCCTTACAAATACTGAAATTTAAAACCGATTCAAAAACTACTGTATTATCAAGACAGTGACAGTATAACACTGATTTATTCAATACATTTGTAGCATAAATTTACCAGTCATCTGTTATTATGAAACTGTAATTGATCAATTTGCGCGAGTAAAGTTGTTACAATCTATGTTATCTATTAGGTGGCTTAATTACTATGAATTGTGTCACACTTAGCACCTTGTTTCACACATGTTACATTATTCCTGATATTCAGATTTTGCTGTCTCTCATTTAGATTAAGATAAGCTGTTCCAATACTGAATAGTACTACCGTCTCCAAGTTTTATCCAATCAGATATTACTGTTTTTCATTCAAAGTGAAATATGCACTTTTAAACTAAGCAGAAGTTGGTGAATTACTCAAAAAGATGAAACTATTTACACATAATAAACGACAATAATGAAACTGCAGGAAATGCAAGAAACTACAAGAACAAATCCTGGTTGCTAGTTAATCCGCTTCCACAGTGCTCGTTAAAAGATTCAACCATTTGGGAAAATACTATTTCAAACTCCATGTTCGTCAGTCGTTAGATGTCAGTCATTTATGTCTGTCTGTGAATCTCGGTTTCATGTTGACACAATGTTGCTTCAAAGCGACGGAGCTATGACGCCCATGTTGGTTTTGTAACAAAGCAAACTTTTGTATGTGCTAACACTGAATGAGCGACCTGCGACGAGTATTTGAGAATTGATGCTAGGTTTTATTTCCATGTCAGGTGATTGTTCGGTTTGAAAATGGTGAAGTTAGTGTGAAGCTTTATAGCGAAAGACGGTTTAAAAATGCTTGATTAAATTGATCGACTAGGGGATATTGGTTTTAGAAAGAGCTTAAGGGCCTGTTCACAATTTCCGAGTAACCACTACTCACCGAATAAATTCGAAAATGGAAAATAATTTATATGGAATTATCTGCCAAGTAAATTAACGGGAACTTAATCGTAGGTGGTGAAACAGGCACCAAGAGAAATTAATATGTGTTATAAAGAACCTTAGTTTCTGTTTATTTACATTCTAACAGTGAAAGACGTCAACATAATATATGAGTTAACCAAAATCAGTCTAGTTTTCCTCAAAATCATTAAAAGAGCCCCATATAGTCAATTTCCAAAAACTTCTAACAAACCGCTAAGTGATAAATAGGACCACGTCCGTATGACATCGAATAACCCTCTTATTAATATAACTTTCATACAAAATTGAATTATGTCAAGCTGCCAAAAGTTAGGCAACTCCGTGACAGACGGAAAAGTTACGAACGAAAGGGAACGGAATTAATGACAACGATTTTGGAAACTCATATTGTCAGAATGATTGCGTAAAATATGGGTCTGTGTGAATTCCGTCATTCCAGTCAAGTAGAACCAAACTTGATAAAAAGCGAAATAAGTTGATAGAGAAACTGATTTTCTTAAAACCAATATTATTGGACGTACTATGGACTGCGTACAGTTGAAGTCTTTAATCTGTCGTCATGATCAATTTTGTTTTTTCAGTCTACTAACGCTATCACTCCCTCTATTTTCTTTAAAGTCATTCCTCACACAGTTTATCCTTCTTTCTTTGGCTTTATCTCCCTTTCTATCCATCCACATATTTTCTTTACTGATTACTATATTAAGAAATACATAAGTATCGTCGATACTATATTCCTTCAAATGTTGCAATATATTTTGGTTAGTGCTTATACAGCCTGTCTCAAATATCTAGTTCAAATGCTCTTTGTGTACAGAATTAAAGTCTCCATTATTTAAGATAGTGATGGATGGATACTTACTGTCCGTAGCTCGTACCGCATCGTAAATTTCTTGTAAATACGCGTAATTCCTACAAGTTTTAACATCGTCTGGTAGTCTTCTTCTGCGAACAAAATGGGTACTTTTATATTTTTGGGTTCATTAAGAAAGGAATGGGTAGGCAATAACAATAAAGAAGGAATGTTTCTATTTTGTTTTATGTTTTGTTTGTTACAAATTACACTTTGAGTTATTAGTCTTAATGGAAATTGATGTTTAAATAATGAGGTGATGTATGTCTGTTCTTATTTGAACAGCGAGTGCTGCCTATTTCCAAAGGTACAACATCTAAATATTCTCATTTCTCAATTACATTCTTATTGCTAAATTCATGAGCTACTTAGATACTAAACTACCTATAAAGACTGTCCTTTATCCTAAATCCATCTCAGTTCTTCCTTAATATCATCTAGTAAATGCGTTAATGCTACTTAGAGTTCCTTAAGTACAGTCTCAGATTGTCTAAGATAGATTTAGTTAGGCTCGTTTGTTAAACATTTATTAATGTCATGAGTACCACATATCACATCAAGTTTAGGTTAAACATTCCCCTTTAATTCTCCACCATTTAATTTTAAACCACTATGAGTCATGTCTCGAAACAAACATGAAACAACAAACAAACATTTCATTATATGTTTCGCTTACATCTCTTGAGCGTGTTACACGACCAATTTAAGTAGTCCCCGTAATTAATTTTTAATCTTTCAAGTGGAAGTTAATTAGCAAAGATGCTTATTCACAACTGTGGTGTCTTTTCATTTTAGCGGTTGTATTTACACTTATTGTGGAATGAAGCTTTGGATTTTAGAGTAAGTATCTTGTTTGACAGTGCGTTGCGGTTTCGCAATCTTCAATGGTATATTGTAGAGAATTAAAATTACCAATTTACATAGTGCTCTCTCAGTTTCTGAAGTGTCAGATTATTTAAGTATCTTTGCAACTATGTACGTTGTGTGCCTTAAACTGTGCGCCAACGTTACAGTATGCGTTGTCGCAGTATATTGCGTTGCAACGCATTTGTGATGTATTTTATTTAAAATAAGAGTTAGTGCGCATGTCGCAAGATTCGTAATCACCGGTGTTGAGTTGCCGTTGCCAATCTTTATGGCTGTAGTATTTTGTGCCAAAGCAGTGCCAATAACCATGTCGGTGACAAATATGGTGATTCAGAAGCTGACATCAATTATGCACATAAAATTTATAACAATGATATGAATCACAATATTACTCACTCACGATTTATAGATGTTTTACTGGCGTAGATCCTCATAAAGTATTTGGATATATTTATCCATATCTGTTTAGGCTGGTACTCGACCCTGATTAAGGACCAGAATTATTGTCGGTTTGTTATTATTTAGCATGTATTTTCATGTGATGTTTACAGGAGAAACTTTGAAGGTCATGTGTCAATGAGAATGGATAGTGTGTATTATAGTGGCTCGTTGCTATATATGTTGGACCAGTTATCTTAAAATTGAATCTGTAATTTTAAAAAGGGCAGAAGTCTTACTTTTACCAAACATCACTTTTTGACACTATTTTAGTTATTGAAAAATTGAGAATGTTTTCCCTGTGGAAGGGGTCCAGATTCAAATATCACAACCAACATATAATTATTGCAATTAAAAATTAGTCTGCATGAAAATGGTATGAGAGTGCAATATATTTTTAATGGACTTGCGCCTTATTCAAAATGTTAGAGGTTCAATTCTGTTTTATTATTGGATATTGTTATCATGTAGTGCATGTTTGGAGGTCGGAAAGTCTACCTTGTGTTATATAATTATAATAAGATTTACTTTACTTACAAACAATTGTATTTATCGTAGTGTTCCGCTTGATTCTTCGTTAGTGCTGTCACCGCTGCGTGTAAGCATTCATTCTGTAGCAAAAAAAAAAAACAAATTTACATGTGATCTTTTCAAAATGATAATCTGGACACTAGAAAACATTTCAAGTGACCCAAGAGCTGGTTATATCCTTGTAAAACGTTCCAATACTGCCAGTCTTTTGGGCGCATAGGCAGTGGACAGTTATGCGGAGGCTTTTATAAAATTATTTTTAAGTTGGTTTAGAGGTTTTTCGTTCAAGTGAAAAAACAGTACTTGTGAGGAAACAGTTTTTTTATTTGACTCTATTCTAAGTCAGAGATGACAGAGACAAAGCCACGATAGAGCGAGCTTACCCAGAAGGAGCCTATTGCAAAAAGACTTATCAACATCAACCACAGGCATATTTCCTCCGCCGCAGGGCCTTTCTTTTCATATCCATCCATCCTATACAACCGTTTCATGTAAGTCCATCAGAATATTTGAATGCACACCAATTCAAATGGTTAAAGTCTAGCTTTTATATCAACAACGATTCAATCATTCAAATCACTCGTTTCTCTTGTTTAAATTCATTTAAAACATACCTTAAACTGTCACAACGATCTTTGATCAGACAGAGTCGACAAGTTCCCTTCATAACCTATCCCTTTCAGTCTTTCGCAACCAAGCGTGAAAGGACCAATTTCCCCACCTTTCCTTTACGAGGCGCCGCGCGCACCCTGAACGCTTTAAATGCGGTGTCTTGATGAATTGGCCGCGGTAAAACAATGGATGACTATAATCCTGCCATGTTTTGTTTGTGATTTATTTGTTTGAGTCTGTTTGAGCCTACTGGCATCAAAATTGTAAGTTTATGTTAAATAGTTTCTAAACAATGTTCAAGTAACGTAAGGAGGCTTACGTTACTTGAATATTGTTCAGTTTTTTTTAAGATAAACTTGCAATTCCAAGGTCTACTTATTTCGACTACTAAATAGAGACAATGAATGATATTGTGCCCACTAATTTAGGCCCTTTAGAGAATCATCCTCAAAAATAGAATCTTTTTTTTATTTTATACATAGACCTACATAAAACCTCAGAGCTTTTTCCACAGCAGGAACGAACTACTTGTAGGTTACTCTTAACATTTGCTTTAACGTTCATGAATCCATTCATCACACGCGTCGCTGCATCGGTATAGCGAATATTGTTTCGTTAAACTATCTGGGTCCGAGGCATTGGAACCAGTACCTAACATTTTCCTTGTATAACAACACATACCTTCGTATTTCTTTCATCTCTATACCTCTACGTCTGCCATTAAGAATCTCCATCTAAGCCATTAAAGGGCTAGTGGAATTTGCTCGAAAGAGTCACTGTGGCCCTGGAATTCAAAGGGCATTTGCAGGAACACTGGTGGGTTTTAGTCAGCAAGATTTCGATACTCCCTTCCGCTCCGCCTAGAGTGGAAAGAGTCATTTGAGGACTTCCAAGAAAAAAGCCAATAACGACAAGTCCCTCCTTGCGTCGTTTCCCCCATGCTGGAAGTGGCCACATGACGGCGCCATTACGTGGCGTTGCAAAAGACGTGGGGTATTAATACAACGCCGTCTGATGGTGTTATAAGGCCTGTACCTCGAGTTTTGCGGGCAGCGGGGCGGTCAACGTAGACCCGTTTTCGAAACCAGCGGGCAGATGGCGCGGCATTGTAGCGGCGTAGTGTTGTGTTCGTGGTTGTGTCGTCGAGATATTTGTTTTTATTCGCGAACGAAATGTCTGAACAACGGCGACAACATTTTTTTGATTCAAATTTATTCCTAACGCTCGCTATTGTGGGCAAAAGAAGAAAATAAATTGCACAACACTGGAATGCAGACACGCGGGCGGTCACCGCTCAACTGGCGCGCACCGCTCGTTGCCCGCCCTCGCGCCGCTGCCGCGCCGCTCTTTTCGAGGGTCGGTCCATTTGATTTTACACATTAGATCCTGCCGCTCCCGCGCCGCCGCCGACGCCGCCCCGCTGCGCGCAATACTCGAGACAGAGGCCTAACACTTGACCAGATACACAGCTTCTGAGGCCTTTATCTTTAACGAAGTTGGGATTCAATTTAACTAGCGAATAGGATTTCTTCCTCTAAGTTTACGTTTCCACCATAGATATGCGAGGATGCATCGCGAGGGTTGTATTACAGCAAACGATTCTATTGGTTCTTAACAAACACATCCCTGTCGCTACGCAGCCTCGCATTCTCTGGTGGTAACGCAGCCTGAGTCTTGTGCCCTCGACTTAAGAGCTAGAAAAGCAAGTAGCTCCAAAGATGTCACAAGCTAAAGATACTCCAGACCTTTACAAAAATAGCTTCTCCACGTAATACTACATACAGTGTCGATGTAGCCAGCGACTTGCAGCCCCGCACTATGGCTTCTTGGCCTTACTAGTCGGCTTACCTATCCGGTGATCCGGTTAACACTTGATCTAATTCTAGGTTGGAACGGATATTTTGACGTGTGCGATGTCGGTGGTGGAGGATTATTAAAAATTATTTTGTTGAGTCTCAGTAAGAAGACTTTAAAGATCAACGTCATGAGTGAACATGTTTTTCTTCTTCTTTTTTCGAGTCAAAGGTTATCTCCTCATACTGTTTAGGCTCAGTAGGTGGCTACGTTAATTGCATCATCGTTGGCATTTAATCCCCCAAAGTACTGGTGACATGACATTTTTTTTTTTTTTTTTTAAAAAACGTTGCCCCACACTAGGAATTTCTCCTGTATCGTGGGTGCGTTTACATACATATAATATCACATACACAAACAGCCAGACCCGGAACAACTATCTGTAGGCCATACAAATATTTGTTCCGTGCGGGAATCGAACCCGCGACACGCAGCGCAGCAGTCAATCGCTCAACCACTGCGCCAACCGTGTCGTCAACGACTCGTGTCGTGTCGACTTGGTGCACTTCAACGTGTTCTGAACAAGAGCACCGCTCTTAGGCCGCGGACACGAACTCAACGGCGGCAACAGCGGCGGTGGCAGCGGCGCGTGTTATGAGAAGTTGCCTACATAGTCATAGATAGGTATAGATAGGCAGTGCCCGCGCGTTTGCAGTGACGTCACTGCAGACGCGCGGGCAGCGCTCAACTGGCGCACGCTGCTCGTACGCCGCCACCGCGCCGCTCCCGCGCCTCTGCCTTCGTGAGCAGCTAGTCTATTCTGAAAGTAACCATTTCGATATCGAGCTTCACCTGAGTGAGATAGCTCACAAAGTGAACTTTATTGCACATAGCATAAAGGTGTTACGTTTATACTCACCCCGGATTCCGCTGTCGAGACACGAAAATGATGTTACAGAATAGCAATACAGTTCCATATAAATCTATGCATTAGAACGCGCCGCCGGTCGCGCCGCCGCCGCGCCGCTGAGTTCGTGTCCGCGGCTTTACAAGAGCATGTATCCAAACAAACTAAAAGAGACCATTACATAGCTATATTTTCAAATATTATGGTTTGTACAACTATTTCAAAATTATACTATAACTTGTAACTATAAACTTTACTAATATTGACAAAGGCATGTTGTTGGCAAAGTAGTAAGTACATAATTATTTACTCATAAATGGTTTCAGAATTGTTTTCTCAAAAATAAACGTGAAAGAAAACATTCTTATTTTACCTGAAAAAATACTGTCTGCTGTAATGAAAACATTAACCCCGACACTTTAATTGTCATCTCTACTTAATCGCTTAGTCCGTCTGGGTTGGATCTGTTTACAAGGATCCCTTAAAAGCGTATGCCAAAGTTAAAAGTATTATAATTTTTGTTCATCTTGTTTTGTTTAAAATAATAGGGTATTTTTCTAAAAAAAACTATTTATTTAGTGCATCGGTTTGATTACCAAAAAATATTGATTTTTTCTTAAGTAAAAATGAAGACGATATAGTATATAGTGTACCACGGCGCATTGGAACACTTTTTACCAACAAGGAGACAAGACAGGTTGACGTGTTTTATCTTTTTATTATTAATTCACTCAAAAAGGAGCCCAATGTCCTTTTTTAAATCTAACTGACGGACCGAATATAATTGTTATTTATCTTTTTGGAATGCATCCCTATTCACATTTTAAAATAAAATACCACAGTTAACGTTTCTTCTAAATTACTTAGGATCATATCTATTATTTCGTAAATATTGGTATTTAAAGCCACAATACTTTGGTCTTTTGAACTCTTTTTCTTCAAAAAATACTCCATTAAATAAAATCTTCAAAAGATTCGCACCATTTAGAAATAAATCAACTCGACGATCAATTGAATCCCGGACCCCCAAATCAATTAAATGAAAACTTTTGACAGTTTTATCAGTCGTCCGAAACGAATCAATCAAAATAAGTTGTTCATCTAAATTAATTGGAGAATTGTTGGTGTCGGGTTGAATCTATTCATGAACTGTTAAAGGGTTTCTCTAATTACAGTGAAGGGGACAAAACAATGACAGCGTGATAATATTGGAGTTTAGTTTAAGTTTTAATGGACTAAGTGGAATCTTTTGTGTAGAGTGGTCCATCAGTGGATTTTGTTTATTATCTTTTTCAAATTTTCCAAAACAGTTACTGTAATTTTTAGCAATAGCTAGAAAGACTGTTCAGCAAACGCTAGTCTAGGTCCATTACATTGGTGACCATTCGAAACTCACTCGGCAAAATGGACAGATCTTTTTTTTTTGTTAGAACGATTGAGAGGATCAAATAACTGAAAATTTGTTTCGGTTCAAAACGTGCAGCCTAAGGGCTATTTCAGAAGGTCATATTTAAAGATGATGGTCAGTATCTAATACACAGTAAAGAAACTATAGCAAAACAAATTATTTTTTTCAAAAAATCCAACTGCATCAAACGAATTAAGTTTCAAACGAAGTAGGTGGTATTTATTTTTAGTTCAGTCACAGATTTCCTGCCACCAACTGCATCAGACTGCAAACAAAATCGATGATCAGTATACTAAAAAAACCGACCAGGTGCAATTCGGACTCCCACATGAAGGGTTCCGTACCATAAACCTTAATTTTTATTATTTGTTGTAATAGCGGCAATAGAAATACACAATCTGTGAAAATTTCAAGTGTCTACCTATTACGGTTCTTGAAATACAGCCCGCTGACAGACAGATGGAGGGACGGATGGATGGACGGACGGACAGCGGATTTTTAGGGTTCCGTTTATTTATTTAATACTTTAAGCACACAGATGTACAGAGGCGGACTTAATGCCTGAGAACCCTAAAAATCAATTTAAAATAGTTACCCTTTGAGTACGGAACCCTGAAAAAGGAACTGCAACCTGTACCAAAAAACATCTTGTACAAACCCATTAATACAGGTCAATAACACGACTATCACACAAAATCACTTATTCACGAGACAAAAGGCTATAATTATCAAGGACCAAACATAACTTCACTTAGACCACAGCATGTAATATTACACCTTAAGTGAAGTGACGTCACGATGGATGAATGGTGGAAAATGGAGCAAAAATGGCCGCTGTCGCCGTATCGGATTTCTAATGGATAGGGTGCTAGGTCTGTTTTGATTTCTCTTGGGTAACCCATTTAGGTTGGCAATTTATGGATTCATTACTTTAGTATGAGTCATAACACAGTGACGCCTGAACTTATTAATTTAAAATGTTGGTGTACATTTTTGTTTGTGTGTGTTATAAAAGGAATGACATTGTTTTTTGTATGTGTTTTTAAAGTAGAGGTATAGTCAAGAGTGAATAGGTTATTTCTAGGCAAGCGTGCTCCATCTTCGACCACATCATCACTTACCATCAGGTGAGATAGTGGTCAAACGCGTGCCTACCTATAGTAAAAAAAAATAATAATAATAATAATAATAGTCGTATCGGCCAATGGCTTAATAGCCACGAGCCTCGACCAACACCTTAGGAGGCTCTCGTTGGGCAGCTGGATTAAGGGCTTGATTCAGAAAGCGGTACTTCTGGACACGGCTCGCATTGTCAGGAGGTTCCTATCTCTGGAGCCCTGACCGCCGGTAGCTTGGACCCTGTTCCCGATATCGGTGGGCTACTATTTTTATATTTTTAAATGTTTTTATTTTTCTAATGTATATATTGTATAAAAATGTTTAAAAATATCTAAATAAGTAAAGAAAATAAATAAAGGAAATAATAATACCATCCCATCACTTCCCGTGGGTGTCTTAAGGCTGACTAAGGGACTCGCCAGAGAATGGACAGTAGCCTTCTCTGTAAAACGCAACACCATACACTGCGATCGCCAACCCGCCTGCCAAGCGTGGCGATTATGGAAAACCCCCTCTTAAAAATTTGGGGGAGGCTTATTTATTATTATTATTTATTTATTATATACTTTATTGTACACCTCATAACAAGCACAGTAAAACCGCTTATAAAAACTAGTGTACAATGGGCGGTCTTATCGCATACATTGGAAAAAATAAAGGGGGGCTAAAAATAAATCATATATTAAATTAAAGAAAGGTAATGGTAGTGACGTCATCAGATCTAATGATGATTATTTTAAATAATGTTCTTATACCCAAGAGCCTCAAAATTTTCCAAGACTTAAAGAATATGAGAGAGATTCAGTCTCAGGAGAATGCAGTTATTATAATAAAGTACCTATTTTGCTAAATAAAACGAATTAAATTATACGATTCAATCTATTTTAGGAACGTCCGTAATTGATGGTTTAACAAGGCATCTGTCCCCGATAAAGCCTATTGGAAATTTAATAAAGTGCTCTGATTTAATGACTCCGTTGATGGCATCTGTCGCTGAAGTAATTTTGTATCTTTATTGGTTTCGTATGATGTCGGCCAGTGCCCTAGGGCGCCGGAAAAGAATAATACCATCCCATCACTTCCCGTGGGTGTCGTAACAGGCGACTAAGGGACTCGCCAGAGAATGCGCAGCAGCGATCTCTGTAAAACTCAACACCATACACTGCGATCGCCAGCCCGCCTGCCAAGCGTGGCGATTATGGCAAACCCCCCATCTTGGGGGAGGCCTATGTCCAGCAGTGGACGTCTTTCGGCTGAAATGATGATGATGATGATTAATTTCGTCATTATTGGACTGAATTTTGTCTTAGAGGTTTTACTTCGCATAGATTTTTAAACTTGTTTGAGGTTATAAATATAGTTGTTTTTTTTAAGTAGTGATGCCTACCTCTACTTAAAAAACAACTGTATTTACAATAAACATTTTTTCTAATAAAATATGGACCTAGTCTGAAATAAATGTTAATTATTATTATTGTCTTTACGCAATTTACCTTATATACAAATAATAATAATAATTATTATTATAACTTATTATAAGTAGCAATTTGTTAGCTATGTATAATTATGAGAAAAGTACAAATGGGGTTCTTTGTTGTACTAGTTTTCAGCAAATTTGTTTCCAAAAGATTACAACCCTAATCTCTTCAAAGTTAGAGTGAACAGGCTTCTTCTGGGTACGCTCACAATACAGGATAAATGTCTAGTGCAGGGCAAAGTTTTATAAAAAAAAAAAGAATTATCCAATTTGGGGCAGTCGTTACGAAGTTATTCTTTACTAAGAAGTACAGCCGCACAGATCGATCTTCAAGGTTAAGCAACGCTTGCCAAGGTTGGTCTGTGGGTAGGTGACCATCTTAACATACCGAGTTTCCTCCGTGTCTCGGAAAGCACGTTAAGCTGTTGGTCCCGGCTGTCAATTGTAGAACTTTGGCAGTCGTTACGGATTGTCAGAAGCCAGTAAATCTGACTCCAGTCTTGCCAAGAAATACCGTGTTACCCATTTAATGGGTTGTGAAGGTCTGGTAGGCAGCCGTTTCACGTAAAATACTGGTATTCAGCTGAATCAGTTTGACTGGAAGCCGAACCCAATTTAGTTGGGAAAAGGCTAGGCAGATGATTCTTTACTAAGAAATAAAAAACATTCCTTAGTGTCATAAAATTACAAATTCTCATGACAAAATCACAGCTCAAGAAGCATTAATATTACAAAGAATAATTGCTTACACAGAGAAACACATAATTCTATACATTACACCTCCTAATGATACTCCTCTAAGGTAAAGAAGAATAATTTGTTTACGCACATCTCGAGTACGTATATAAAAGCATGTATACTTTAAGTAGCAATTACTTTAAGGAATTTAAAGGACAGGGTTTGGTACAAGTTATAAGCTTACCGAGGTTACATACATAATAGCTAAAATAACGCGAAACTAGGGCATAAAGATGATAGTAAGGAAAGAAAGAAAGAAAACAAGAAGGACCGAAAACTAGGCTAGGCCGATACAGGTCATGCCAGAGGCAACAAGGCTCCTTCTTAGCATAATGCTGTACCATGAGCGGACCCAACCACCAATTTTTAGAAGTCGTAAATTAAAAAAAAAAACTTTAGATCCGGACTGCATTAAATTCTGTCAAAATTGACATTTTATGAATTAAAGTTTTTTTCTTTTGAAATTTAAAACCAAGATACAGAGTAAAACTTCAGCCTCGCATTTTATTCCAGGGTCTTGAGTCTTATTTAAAAAATAGATAAATAGTTTTTACTTAAGGAAAACCTAAAAAAAAGTATCATAGAAACATATTAGAAACATTATTCGTTCTAAATCTGAACAAGGGTTCCGCTATTCTATAAGGATCTTTGGAACCCTACAAAAAAATGAGATCATGACTGAATTTATTTTATTCTGTCATCTAGTCAAATTATCTCCTCATTAATTCAGGACTGTTTGTTTCTAGAACTTCAATAAAAGATCTTAAGACATAATAATATCATAAGTCGTAAACCAAGACCTACACGATCAGAATTAAAATCGTTAATCTTGTCCCTTGAGTCGAGCTCTTAACTTCATTTACAGGCAACGTGTTAGACATAGTTCTGTATTGCTGGAATTGCCTGCCATCTGTATAATTACAAACAACCACTGTACTTACCTACCCGTGTCCTCTTAGAAATGTTCAACTATTTACAGGCTTGATTAGTTTTTTAGATTGGTTCGATGCGGAGAATACAGGGTAGGTACTTACTCGTGCAATACATAAAATCACGCCTTTTTCCTGTAGTTGTAGGTAAATACAACAGAAACCCATTTGATACAAGTCTTTTATACTCCTTTGTCTCTGTTTACTTTCATACTTTTGGTTATACAGGCACGCTGGGGTCGATTTCTACGCGCCGGGCCTTTCTGACGAAAATCAACAATTCTTCTTCTTCTCGTGTACCCCACACAGTGTTACCACACACAGACCCTTGTGTTGGAGTTTCTAAACCGCCTCAAGGGCCTCTGACATGGTTTATTTGGCGACCGCCATGAGTTCTGTTTATGGCCTATGGTGTCCCCTTCCGGCTTCCACTCACCTACCTTTTAAATACTTTTTGTTAGTCGCCTTTCAATAATCTTCTAACCATAAAAAAATCTTCTTCAATTCTTCTTTTTTTCCAAATTATTTTGTTTGTCGAAAAATACAATTTTTTTTTGTTTTATTTATTTGCTGTACACCTACCACAGTGTATTTCTTTTTAACCCAAAGGTTGACAGGTAGTTGTAGAGAATGCCTCGTTGCATTAAGTCCGCCTATGTACCACTATTGTACATGAAGTTTAAATAAATACCCAAACTTATTAGAACATTCAATGGCATTCACGCATAAATTTTAATACATGCCACCGTACCCTCAAGAAATGGAGCAAATGTGTAAATATTAGCTGACTCCTGTTAATATAAACATTAAGTACGTGCTTCTGGTATTAGGGTTGCTCCTAATTTCCGACTTGCGGTGCTATCGCCGGTTATTCGCACAGCCATGGAATATTTAACGAGCATCATTTTAAATACATTAATAACCTTTATAAATAAAGATTCTTGTTTATTTACATAGAAAAAGAAGCTAGTATTTTGTTCTTGGAAATACTCGTGCCTGAAGCTTATTGAAAATTATCACAGAAAATAATATGGGTTGGTAATTTGGTCCTTAATAACACTCTAAGTATTTTATTACTTATGCAGCAAAGTCAATGACGTCACCCCTTTTATCATTGTACCCATGAATTGTAAGTTTCTTGCATTTGTATTCATCGACATTTATCATCTTCTGCCTAGCCTTTTCCCAACTATATTGGGGTCGGCTCCCAGTCAAACCGGATTCAGCTGAATAACAGTGTTTTACGCGGTGCGGCTGCCTTACAGACGTCCACAACCCATAAATTGGGTAACACTGTACTTTTTGGCAAGACTGGAGTCAGATTTACTGGCTTCTGACAATACGTAAAAATTGCCTAAGTTCTACAAATGACAGCCGGGACCAACGGCTTAACGTGTTTTCCGAGGCACATAAGAAACTCAGTATGTTAAGATGGTCACCCATCCACAGAATAACCTCGGCAAGCGTTGCTTAACCTCATAACCTTTTTTTTTAAGATGGGAAATCATTAAATGACTCCTTCCACTCTGGGCGGAGCGGAAGGGAGTGTCAGACTCTTACTGAATAAAACCCATGCGTATTCCTCCTAATGCCCTTTGCGTTCCAGGATTCGGTGACTCTTTCGAACGGTTTCCGCAACCCGGCAGGCACTGGCCCTAGCGGGCCCCGTCTCCCATGCTGACAGCTCCTTGAGGCGCGCGTGGAACACAGCGCGTCGTCGACACAAGCCTGGTTCTGATCGGACGGCGAGCCACCCAATGTAACCTCTTAACCTTGAAGATCGACCTGTGCGGCTTTTATTCTTTAGCCACGAGGTCCTCTTGTATTCATCGACATTATCTTACAAAAATCTTCAGTCCTATAAAGTACCTAAACCATTTTGTACCAAACCCTGCCATATAACTGAAAACTTTTCTACCCTCAACCAAACCAAAAACCTACGAATATACTAGCAAAATAAATCCCTACACGTCAATATTTTCCTGAACTTTCTCCACCCACAGGTGAAACGTGTTCGGCGACATCCATTTCGTTCACAATCTGAACTCGAACTATTTCAATCGAAGCATTCCTTCAGGAATGGGGAAAGTTTTAGTTCAGCCATACGGGAAAGGAATTGGTATCATTAATCTCTGTTATAATTAAAGTGCACCTGTGGTTTATAAATGAAGGTTGGTTGATATTAATCGTTAAGAATTATTAATAGGAGTTGAAGAAATTTTGGGAATGATAGATGTTGATCGTGGAAGCGTGAATAAGCAAAATTAAATAAAAAATTAGAAGGAGGAGCTCGTGGCTAAATGATAAAAGCCGCACGGGTCGATCTTAAAGGATAAGCAACGCTTGCCAAGGTTGGTCTGTGGCTAAGGGGTGACCATCTCAACATACCAAGTTTCCTCCGTGCCTCGGAAAGCACGTTAAGCCGTTGGTCCCGGCTGTCATTTGTAGATCTTTGGTCGTTACGGATTGTCAGAAGACAGTAAATCTGACTCCAGTCTTGCCAAGAAATACCGTGTTACTCAGTTGCGGAGGTCTGATAGGCAGCCGCTCCACGTAAAACACTGGTATTCAGCTGAAACCGGTTTGACTGGAAGCCGATCCCAATATAGTTGGGAAAAGACTAGGCAGATGATGAAATAAAAAATGGAGGAATTAGGAGAAGAAGGTGTAGAAGTGCCAGTCGTTTGTCTTGGTATAGCATGTGGTGATGAGGGATGAAACACTCGCGACCAAAGAATCTATACCAATATTATAAAGAGGTAAAGTTTATGAGGTTGTAGGGGGTAATTTCTGGATTTAATGAGCCGATTTCGAAAATTCTATTAGAAAGAAAACCAATAGAAAGCCACGTTATTTGTGATTGTCATAGGCTATAAATATTAACCCAAAAAATTCTGCCCTATGAAGTGGGTACGGGTCAGCTAGTAATTTATTTATTTAAACTTCATGTACAATAGTGGTACATAGGCGGACTTAATGCAACAAGGCATTCTCTACCAGTCAACCTTTGGGTTAAAAAGAAACACACTGTAGGTGTACAGCAAATACATAAAATATAAAATAGAATATTAAAATATTGAATTTATTATTTATATTTGAGAGAGAAGGAGGCCAAAGAAAAAATGAATGTATTGCATGAGTAATGAAAGAAAGCTTGACAATTGGTAAAAGAAAATGATAGAAAGAAACTTTATGCATCGAACCCTAGTAACATGGGACAAAGGCAGAAAGGTGATGATGAGTAAGCACATAAGATTCATTGTCTACCTTAGACGTCTTTGTTCTTTTGAGCTCTTTGTTAACAGTGCAGACACTAACATTGAAGAACAAATAAAAACCAAAATACGAAAAAATTTGAGTTGTAATAAAATCAAGCGATACCCAAACAAACATTGATTGATACACATTGCTTTGTTTACTCAAACACTGCAAAATAAACACAGTGTGTCTGTATTTTTTATTTGCCAGGTGTGTGACAGCACGCGCAAGTGATAAAATTAAATTGTTTGCCTTTTATAGCGACAAAGAGTACTGCAACCTTTTCATGGTCCAAACTATTCGTTACGCGAGCTATCGTAATGTTAAGTACGCACGCAGTGTTTCGTAATTGTTCGAATGAGTTTACGTGGCCTTGAAACGAAAAAGGCATTTGAAGAAAAACATGGGTTTTAGTCAGTAAGAGTCTGATACTCCCGCCCGCTTTGCCCAGAGAAGAAGTCGTTGAAATCACATCCAAAATAAAACACACACGCAGTAATTTTATATCGCCAACGACTTGTGATAGCTGATTTGTTGTCTAAATATATGTGTGGACGCGAAAATTTTAAATCCACAGTGAGTTGCGTTCGACTAATTTCACGACTTGTACCTGTCACAAGGAGACACAACTTTCAGTGATGCTTTTGTGTAGATATTGATACATATTCTCAGCGAAAACGATTGCACCACCTGAAGTAATTTGGACAATACCAAAAACTCTGGACTTTAGACAATCGTCATAACTGAGATGATAGTACTTCACCTAGAAGCTTGTTATACATACGCCATTAATCTACGCCGTCACTGTTTCCTTGAGATACAATTTCTCTTTTATTATTATCTATTTACTATTACATTATTTCTCATACTATCATCTCAACTTACACAAAGCCCTTTTCATACTCACAGACAATTATCTACAGCCCCATACACCCATGATATAATATCTATCAATAGCTCTCACCATTGGCAGCACAAAAAGGAGGGTACTTATGAATGATACGCAACCATGAATGGAATCAAAGAGATTCATTAATCACGAGTACCTTTGGGTTATCTCGAGGTAGAATTGGGGAAATTAATTACGAATGAATAAGAATAATGACGGTGTATATTAATGAGATTGTATTGATAAGCCATTATTTGAGGTTTTGATGTCAAAGAATTAGCAGGATATATTAAGAAAATTAATTAATAAAGGAAGAGATTTACCTGTTTCCGATAATTTAAACCAAAAAGAGGGGAGTTAAATTCTTACTTTTATTTAAAACAGAATTTCATGGGCAAGACAAGTAAAATGGCTCGTGCAGGTAAGGAAAAAACGTAAGATTTTCGTCTTAAAAAACTTAAATAACAAATAGGAGTTATTTTAGAGATCACTGATATTTATCTGTATTCGTTTTAAAATTAACTAGCTTTTTACTGCGAGTTCGTATATGCATATCCCTTTTTTCCCGTTCCCGTAAGAATGTCGGAAATCCTCTTAGTGCCCCCCTAAGGAATGTAGGGAAGCTACATGCCATTTTTCTTTCTACGACCAATATTTTTGGCTGAGCGTTGTCTGTCAGTCACTCACTCACTCAGTAACTGAAGAATTTTCTATGTATACTAGTTGACCCGCGCAACTTCGTCTGCGTTACAATTTTCATTACTGCTCCGCTCCTATTGGTCTTAGCGTGATGATATATAGCCTATAGCCTTTCTCGATAAATGGGCTATGTAACACTGAAATATTTTTTCAAATCTGACCAATAGTTCCTGAGATTAGCGCGTTTAAGTAAACAAACAAACTCTTCAGCTTTATATATTAGTATAGATAATATAGATCTTTATATTTCACTTTTCACAAAGCTTGACATCGGTATATTTTTACATTTTTTACAAAAATAAATGATCCTTTGTGAAAGACTGGAGTCCATATTAGGATAATCTGTGTCACGGTCCACCAGGTCAACACCCCGAATTTGCATCGAAAGCTAATATTTCACAAATAAAATTATAAAAAGTGTAGGTATTGACAGCAAAGTGAGTGTTGTGAATTATTTTAATTATTGAAGTAAAATCTACTGCTGAAATCAGTCTCTAAATCTACTATTACCCTCGCTATGTCTGAAACATTGCCTGCTTGTCGACAAACACAGCAATCTAGGACAACATGTCGGCGAACCCCAAGGGGTTTGTGCGGTGGCAACCACTTTCCATTAAGTGGAACATTGAAGCCTGCAGCCTAGCTGCGTAACACTTCTAATGACAATGGACATTTTGACAGTTCGACAACATTCATTTCATTGTTTTGGTTGTCTAAATTAATATACAAAATTCTTTGTTTTTTTTTTTTGTGAAAGTGGTCTCTATAAATACTCATCTCATTAGGATTATTTTTACTAACCGACTTCCAATATAAAGGAGAAGATTCTCAATTCGATGGGTATTTTTTTTTTACTATTTATAGGCTTGCGTATTTTTATGTATGTACACCGATTACTCCGAGGCTCCTGATCCGATTTCTGTGATTGTTTTTTTTTTTTTAAAAGCTGTTTATTTCAATTAAAATACAGTTTTATACAATTCTTAACTTAATCTTAGACAAAAATAGAAAAGATTTTACAGTTAAGGAGTTGCTGTTGTTGTTGTTGTTGTTGTTGTTGTTGTTGTTATTGTTGTTGTTGTTGTTCGAAGCGGCACACTTGCCATTGGGCCCCGTAAAAACCCATAACCATAGTTGTTATTTTATGAGCATTTTTGCTTATTTCAACTTCTGCGTAGACGAAGACGTCGTCCAAGTACTGTAAATCGTATCGCAGGAGAGAAAAATAAAAACATTTTACAAAATATACAACCATAAATAAGTTTTTATTTTTGATAAAAAGCTACACTCCTTTGATAAACATGGCCTGTCCCAAAAATAATGCTCGTTTCCTGTGGTATCCACGAAGAATTTTGTTACATGAAGCCGAGAGATGTAGTCGTGAAAATGAAATGTGAGTGGGTCCTGCTGTTAGGATTATATTTTTAATGATAGAAGACCCAATTACACGTTAAAAATTGAATTACAAATATTGAAAACTAACGCCACCAGAAAAAACGCTGAGTTAATGAAACCCGACGAGTCCCGGAGAAACTGACTGCGGACAGATTTACTGGCTTCTGACAATCCGTAACGACTGCCAAAGATCTACAAATGACAGCCGGGACCAACGGCTTAACGTGCTTTCCGAGGCACGGAGGAAACTCGGTATGTTAAGATGGTCACCCATCCACAGACCAACCTTAGTTCCCGTTCCCGTGGGAGTAAAGGGATTAAATATAGCATGTGTTCTTCCTGATAATGTAGTTTCCCATTGCTGAAATAATTTTTCAAAAAATAATTGAAATGCCTAATAATTTATTTTATTTATTATGGCACTACAACGTCTAACTCACTTTTTTAATTTTTGGGTACTGTTACAGTTAAACTTAAAATATATAGTCACTTAGGAGGAAACATATATGGTATAGATCTGTCTTATTCAGTTCTTGAAATATCTTTTAAATCTGTCCAATATTATCATCATCTGCCTAGCCTTTTACCAACTACATTGGGGTCGGCTTCCAGTCAAGCTGGATTTAGCTGAATACCAGTATTTTACGAAGAGCGGCTGCCTACCAGACCTCCACAACCCATTAACTTGGTAACACGGTACATCTTGGCTTCTGACAATCAGTAACGACTGCCAAAGATCTATAAATGACAGCCGGGACGAACGGCTTAACGTGCTTTCCGAGGCACGGAGGAAACTCGTTATGTTAAGATGGTCACCCGTCCACAGACCAACCTTGGCAAGCGTTGCTTAACCTTGAAGATCGACCCGTGCGGATGTTATTATCTAGCCACAAGCTCCTATACAGCTAAACTGACGCCGTAGGCTTAGTGGGAAGGGTTCCGTTGGTAAACTTTGAGTACAGAACCCTATTTACTTGTTAAGTAAGTTAGAGCTTGATTTCCTAATAGCAGGATAAGTTGTTTACCGAACAACTACTATTAAAGGTGAATTGAAACTATGGCTTAATAATGAACCTGTTGCTTGTAGGCACTATCAAGTTTTCCCTTGACTACATCAATTTAACTTTTGTAACTCCTCCCACTGACTGGTCAATTTGTATTCAAGTTAATTTATGTATAGTTAAGTAGATCTTTAATTTCAGAAGTTTCTTGAACGAATTCTAAGGTAAAGCTGTTATTTAAAAAAATAATCGTAATGCCTAATAATTTATTTTATTTATTATTTGGTACACCAACAGCAAAACAAACACAACTATATGCGAGAAACAAATATTAAAATATTAGTTCTGGTATGCATGCCTATTATAGGTATACACAGCTTACACCATGATGTACAACAAATTATTAGTGTCTAAAATAAAATAAAATTTGTTGGTATCTAAAGAAAAATATTAAAACATAAACAAACAAATCAGAAAACAGACAAAACAAATAATATATAAAAATTGTACATAAAAGATTGACTATAATTACTATAACTGTAACTTTGTCACTCCCGTACCTCCGAGACTGCAAATCTAAATTTATGGAGTGAGACACCGTGTATATCGGTGTCTGGTGTCTTGCATATACTGTTGTGAGTTCTGAACATTCGGAGTAGAGGTGCGTTGAGGCCAAGGTTGGATTTGCGGAAAGGAATATGGAGCAATCTTGTGATGAGATGTCTAGAAAGTTTTGAAGGGACTGAATATTGTATACTTTCTACAGTTTTTTTATTTTTTATTTATTATGGCACTACAACGACTAACTCACTACTACATTTTTTGGGTACTGTTACAGTTAAATTTAAAATATAGAGTGAAATTGTCACTTAGGAGGAAACATATATGGTATAGATCCTTCTTATTCCGTTCTTGAAATATCTTTTAAATCAGTCCAATATTGGAAAAGAAAACAGGCAAGAGTAAATTTTTGAATTATAACTTTTTACATTATAAGAGTCTCGTCGCCCATGTTTCAGCTTTTCTATAAATAAATTGTGTTATAATATAACATAGAGTATATTTATGGGCTAAAAGAAAAAAAGAAACAAAACAAACCAAATTGTAAATTAATAAAAATAGACACAGCTAGACTAATTTTGCTGTTAAGTACAAGAAATAATAATCCCATATTATCAAAGATAGATAGTAGGGAGTGTATTTTAAGGTTTTTTAAACAGGAATCGCCGATGTGGTCAACAAGGCTGCCAAGTTGAAGATTAAATTGGGCGAGTCATGGAGAATGCATCAGTCAAAATGGTCCAAAGTTGGTCAAAAGTGACCCAGCGGGAGACAGAAGACTGGCGTCATCGCCGAGGATGGCCTAGGAAAAGCTAACGTGAGGACGTTGAGGTGTTAACGCTGGATTAGTCGGAGAAGGTAAAACATACCAGGAAGAGTGGAAAGCGAGTTGAAGGAAGACATTGGTCCAGCAAAGGGAAGATTATGAGTTGATAAAAAACATATTTAGAAGAATTTATAATTAGCTTAAGTAGGTATAGTATGCGTAGCTGAGTTTATATGTGAGATCGGCTATTTCAATAGATATCGGATATTCGCATTAAGCAAGAATATTCAAGAACAAACTAACCTGTTTGCTGTAAATTACAAACTACAAAGAAAACAGTTAAGTTAGGAACTAAAAGCACGTCCTTAATGTTCAAACGTTGCTAAGAACTTAAGCTTTGTTATGGGGCTATGAAACTAGCGTTACATTTCAAGCAAAAAAAAATAGAATGTCCTGTTTCTGTAGTTTGTTTCTCACATATAACAGATTTGTAATCGCATATGCAAGCACCGTGAAACTTCAAAATCTATATACTAATATATAAAACTGAAGAGTTTGTTTGTTTGCTTGAACGCGCTAATCTCAGGAACTACTGGTCCGATTGTAAAAAATATTTCAGTGTTAGATAGCCCATTTATCGAGGAAGGCTATATATCATCACGCTAAGACCAAAAGGAGCGAAGCAGTAATAAAATTGTGACGCAGACGAAGTTGCGCGGGTCAACTAGTTAATTTAATATCCAGAATAAATTGACATTCAATCCATTGATTGATATCAGTATATTGTCAAAACTCTAAAATTTTATTTTTGATTGATCAAATTGTAGCGCGTGTTAAACCTTCTTGAAGTTATTGACAATTGTTAACGCTGCTACTTAATCTAGGTACTCCGATTATACTATACTCCGGTTTTTCTTTATTTTAAACTAGTTGACCCGCGCAACTTCATCCGCACCGCTCCTATTGGTCTCAGCGTGATGATATACAAATGAAATAAATGAAAATAAATGGGCTATCTAACACTGAAAGTATTTTTCAAATCGGACCAGCAGTTCCTGAGATTAGCGCGTTCAAGCAAGCAAACAAACAAAGTCGTCAGTTTTATATAGGTATTAAGCATAGAAAGTATAGATTATCTTTATCGCTACCGCCCATGTACCCAGTGGTTTATAAGCCCCAAGCACAGAATTTTCTAGGGTTTTTTTGCCGCTTTTTAAACGTCGTCGCTTGAGAAATGAGATTTCATTCAAAGCTGCATAAAAGTTTCATAACAAGCACTTTTTTATTAGGTAACGACTTATCTCATTCGCCTTCTGTGGCTTTTTTCATGTGATAATGGGTTTTCTTCTTCTTTATAAATTAAGTGGGGTATAACTTTGTGAAGGGATTATATCAAGGACTAGTTGACCCGCGCAACTTCACCTATAACCTTCCTCGATAAATGGGCTATCTAACACTGAATGAATTTTTCAATCGGACCAGTAGTTCTCGAGATTAGCGCGTCCAAGCAAACAAACAAACAAACTCTTCAGCTTTATATATTAAGTACTAGTTGACCCGCGCAACTTCGTCTGCTCTGCTCCTATTGGTCTTAGCGTGAAGATATATAGCTTATAGCCTTCCTCGATAAATAGGTTATCTAACACTGAAAGAATTTTTGAAATTTATATATTAGTATAGATGTGTTATGCCGAGCATTTAATGATAACAAGGCTGCGTAGTATTAAGACTATAGATCTAATAGAAATTTACTGGTAGAAGAAGTAGTGGTATTCAACACACATCGTAGCTATCACAGGTAGAACTTGGAGGTATGTGGCACAGAAGCGTGGTGATTAGCACATCATAACGAATGGCCAAACAGTGGCAGAAGTCAGATTGTGGATGATGTTAAACACAAATTGCATATTAATAAGTATAGTGCGAATTAATAAGCCTTTTAGGCAAAAATGCAATTCCCGTTTTCTAAGGTTCATGCACAGCGGCGATCACATTCTAATTTTGGTCACAGCTGTTGTCAAAAAACGACTTAATGACCTCTATAAGTTTTTTTTATATTACAATAGTAGTACATAGGCGGACTTAAAGCAACAATGCATTCTCTACCAGTCAACCTCAAAATTACAGTCACAATTGGTTTACAAAGAAAATACGCTCCAGTCCATACTTGAAAATAACTGCAAACGCAAGTCAATATCAATTTGACAGCCACCCCGCCCCCTACTATGACCGACCTGTCAATGTCAATTTGACTCCGTCGTGAGTGAGATGGAGCTATACAAGACAAGTAGCACTACCTCTTTTTCACAATGGAATCATGATGAGACTGGTGTCACTGTCAAGCTGATAAATTGCTCTAACGCTGATATTGATTGGTATTATATTTTACTCTCTTCCGGTAATATTAATTTGATGAATCGGACCTGACAACAACACCCGCGTTTGCTGGAAAATGATCCGTTAAAAGGTTTTTATTTTCACGGTGGCCTTCACGAAATGTTTTTAAACATAAGTAGCAAGAATATTAATATATTGCTCAAACCTCCTGACTATTTTATCGAGCCTTCGGAGAGCCTGACACCTGGGCACGCCTTACCGTGGTCGACCTGGAAAACTCTTAATAGACTCCGTATTCGGGTCGGCTCCTCAAGTGGGTATTTTCGGATGGCTCCGATCTTCAGTGCTTGTGTGGCGGCTCCCCGCAGTCCATGTCCCATCTTTCATCTTGCACCGCGTGCCCTGCCACCTGTACATGTGAAGACCTTATGCTTGCGTCAGCGAATGCTGTTACCGTTGCTGAATACTGGGCCAAACATAAAATTTAATTTTCTTTTGTCATCGACACGCCAAGAAGAAGAATATATTCTTGCTATATTTTATTTTATAGTTATTAAACGCGCATAATTTTTAATTTCTAGCTGCGATACAAAACAATAATATTACCATATTTTATAAAACTTTAATCTGCCATTCCGTAAGATATTGAATGCAGAAACTCACGTTTAGTAGCGGTTCTAATCGTTATTTCTGTTCTATGATAACTATTGCTAAGTTAACGGATGAGTAACCGTAGTTAGTGAAACAGGCGCCAATTTAAACATTATACTACAACGAAGACAAGATTTTTTTTTCTCAGAATATGAGTTGCGTTCTATAATTAGACGCACAACAATCAATGTAACAACGCTGAAACATGAATTACGCAATTGTCTTGTGTTTTTCCATTTGTAAATAGCACAAAAAGTGGAAATTTTACAGATGACAAGTTAATAATACGATTTTATTGACATTGTGTTAATTAAATTATACAGCGGCTGAGCAGTTTGCTAGCAAAGTAGAATCGACTTGTTTTATGTTAAAATAACACGCACTTGGCTTACTAAATTGAGTAATAAAAAAAACGCCGGCACTTTCGGATTTCGATAACAGATTAAAATTACTTAATCTCAACAAGATATACAACGGTGACGTGACGTGACGGTCTTCCTCTTGGCGTGCTCGGTAACGGCATCGCGGATAACGTTCTCGACGAACTCTTTAAGCACACCGCAATTTTTTTTTTTGGGGGGGGTCTGTATGTATGCTTTTACGGTTGCACAACGACACGCTTTGCTTTGCTTTGCTTGGTAGTATAGATGCAGGCCTACCTTGCTGTCTCCTTCAGAGGCGGGAAGGTGGCGTGGTCTTGAGGGGGAGCGCAACGGTCGTGTAGATCCTCAAGGCAAGTCCGGTGGATATACCTTCTCGAGGTTGCCACCCCGTTTTTGGTCTAGTTCCTTACGAAATAGACGTAACTGAAACCACCGGGCGACCCGCAGAGTGGAGGGCTTTCCACTCAGTCCCATCCCATATCCCACTAAACCCCTTTTCCCCTCTATAACCCCTCCCAACTCCCCTCCTAACTGTGACCCTTCTGTGACGAAGTGGTTGCGGGCTCGGCCGTCACTAAACTCAGCTGACGGCGGGTAGGAGAAATTTGTCACCTGCGCTAGGACCTGCGCAGTCGAGCGCCGTAAGCGGGGATGAAGGAGTCCTGGGGGGTTGAGCCGATCGGCACTGGCGGTAATGTGTCCGTGAGGCAACACGCCCCCTTTGGTCTGGATTTCAAGCAAAACGGTGGCCCTATCTTCTAGCCAAGGGTAGGGAAATGGCCAAAGTGTCCCGTCAGAGGGCCACAGGCGAGGTGCGTGGGGTCCGCTAAGGTCGTCCTTGGGCGGCCGAAGCGGTAGGTAAAGGCCATGCTGACGGTGTAAGTGAGGGTTGATTAGTTGCCAACCCGATCGAGCACCCGATGTCGCGCTGTAAACCAGCCTTGCGCACCTATATCTTCCTGGTAGTCCTAACGTTCGCACTCACAGTAGTGCGACGTTCCCAGGTGCGGGCTCCATGGTGGGTGGGAGCCAGGAAGATGAAGTTAAAAAAATTTTTAGTATGGACGTATTGAAGCCAACTGAAAATACCGCAGGAGTGGAGTCGGCGAAAGCTGGCAAAGCTCCTAAGCAAGGTACCTCTGGTGCCTTGCTCGCCCCTGGATGCCCTGCGGCTCACGCCGTGGGCGCCAGCGCGGGCGCTGGTCCGGCTGTGGCGAAAACCGCAGCTAAGACCAAAAAGTCCCACTCCAAACAAAGGAGAACGGCGCTGCATGGGACCAGTACCGATCCTTTAAACACAAAGGCGAAAACGGAGACGGCTAACACCTCTGCCGGAAGTAGCCTTCCCAAACACCCTCCCGCTCCTCCTGTGGCTCCTCAAGCCGCTTCCCAAGTCGCGGCCGCCTCCGGTCACACGGAGGCGATCAGCAACACCGAGGACGTTTTTACCAGCGCCTGGCAGGTGCCTACTCGTAAGGGTAAAGGTAAAGGCAAGGGCAAGGGTAAAAAATCTATTCCACAAGCCCATTGCTCTTGTTCGGGCCCCTCGGGTCCTACAGCTCCTACAAGCCAGGGTAAGAGGAGGGAAAGACTGACGCGCAAGGAGCGGCGTCACGAACGCAGGCGGGGACGCAAAGCCCCCCAAAACAAGCAGGTTGCTGCCACCAGCTCGGTTAAACCGACCAAGCAAGGTAAGCTGAACTTCTCTGAGGGGAAGCGGTCGCAGGCTGAGGCCGGCACTAGCCGACCAACGCCTAGCACACTGCAATCTAAATCCGCAGGAGGTCCGGCCGAGGAGGCAACCACAACGCAGCGATCCGATGGAAGTGACCAGGCTGCGGTCAAGCGGGCTCTCAACGAGACGATTTCGCCCCGTGGAGAGCACAAGCGGCCGCGGCTTGACCAATCCCAGAGGATCGCTAACAGAAGCTACGCCCAAGCTGCCAGTGCGTCCCTAAACGTCGCAATAACCTGCGACCGGAGGGGCATCATAAGCCAGGGAGTATCGGACCAGGTCTTGGCTGCTATCCACAAGCGGATCATCAGTGAGGCCTGCTCTGCTATGCAGGATACACCGGGACCAACCTTCAACGCGAAGCCGCTGTTCACCGGTGGAGTCCTCAAGCTGTGGTGCGGTAACAACTTCACCTTAGCCTGGCTGAAAAAAACAGTCTCCAGCCTGACTCTCCCGGCTGGCACCTCGCTAGTCGTCAAGAGCCAGGCGGAGATCCAGAAGCGGGTGCGCTGCGGCATCGCCATCCCCGACGACCAGGGAGTCTACGAGGACTCGACCTTTATTGGACGAGCCCTCTGGTACCAGAATCGCTGGATCGACGTAAGGAGGTGGGTAGTGCTGCACGCCGAGAAGCAGAAGGCTTGCTGGTTCGTGGTGCTGGGTATCCCCGAGGACCAGGTTCCGACCCTGATGAGCGCCGAGCGCCGTCTCTCAATTGGTTTGGGAGCGGTGTACGTCAAGTTCCAGGGTCCGAACGGCAGGTTCGTCGACGTCCCTCGGGGTTGGGACCCGATCACGAAACAGCCGCTGGAAGACGCAGAGGACACCGTTTCTCCGCCAAACAACCCGGAAGCAACTGCGGCCGAACCTGCTGTAGCAGCAGACTCAGCCGACCCTGCCGCCACCGTGGGTGCCGTCCCTTCGTCGGGGGGGGAGCCGGACGACGTAATGTTGTCCCCGGCTTCAGACCCGGGAGGGGACGGGTTCGACGAGGGCGACCTGTTTGCCGGGCTGCGACTTGAGGGCGACGAGGAGGGTCTTGCCGGTGATGGCGTCCCTTTTGTCGGCCTGTAAAGTCGTGCAGGCTAACCTCCACCACAGCCAGACCGCGACGGCTCAACTCCGCAAGTGGCTGGAGGTTCAACACACGGCCATTGCCCTGATCCAAGAGCCGTGGATTAGGGGTGGCCACATACGAGGACTCTCCAATCTTGGTGGTAAGCTCCTTGTTACTGCGGACCATGATCACCCTAGATCGTGCATCTATGTCACAGGTAACCTTAAAACACAGCTATTAAACGACTTCTGTTGCAGAGATGTCTCTGCTGCTAGGCTGAACATACAGCGGGGAGCCACTAAGTTGGCTATCGTCTTCGCCTCGGTATATATGCCTGAGGCGGAGGAACCGCCCCCACACGACCTGGTCCGCCTCATCACGCACTGTGAAAACAGCAGGGATGAGATTGTCATTGGGACCGACGCAAACGCACACCATCCACTGTGGGGGATGGAGACGCAAAACGCAAGGGGTAAGACATTAGTTGATTATCTGTTCACTACTAACCTATCCCTACTAAACACGGGTTCGGAACCAACCTTCGTGACCAGACGCAGTCGTACTATCATAGACCTGACTCTGGCTACGGAGGGAGCAGCGGAACTAATCACTGGGTGGCAAGTCTCGAATGAGGCTTCCTGCTCAGACCACAGGTGGATCCGCTTCGACATCCAGGTCTGTATACCACCCAAACAACCTACGCGTAATCCTCGCAACACGGATATATCGGTGTACACACGCAACCTTACCTCAAGGCTTGTACCATCATGCGATTCGGAGTTGCTTGCGGACACGGCACAGATCGATGCGCAAGTAACACTACTCACCGAATCGCTGATAAACAGCTACCGAATCGCCTGCCCAGAAACGATTCCGCGCGACACACCGGGTAAACAACCTTGGTGGGGTGCAGACCTGGAGCGCAAACGCGGTAAGGTAAGAAAGGCTCTTAACAGAGCCATGAACACATGTAGTGATGAGGACTGGGACGCTTATTACGCGGCCAAATCGAGCTACAAGAGATGCATCAGATTCAGAAGAACTACAGGGTGGCGTAAATTCTGTGGTAACATTGAATCATGCCAACAAGCAAACAGGGTAAGGAAAATACTGGCGCAACAGAACAAACCTGAGATCGCCACACTCCGGAAACCCGATAACACGTTGACCACGACACCTGAAGAAGCGCAACGTCTCCTAGTAGAAACTCACTTCCCAGGCAGCGTATTCGCGCAGGTAAATGAATGGCTTGACGTTATCCAAACACCATCAGATGATGACTGGCTTTATGCAGAAAAGATGATTACGCTGGAAAAACTTCAGTGGGCCATCAAAAGCTTCCAACCTTTCAAGGCACCAGGTCCCGACGGCGTGTTTCCTGCCTTACTACAGTGGGGAGGTACCGCTGTTGCAACAAAACTGGTGCTCTTAATGCGAGCGTGCCTGGCCTTTAGATACGTTCCTAAAGGATGGAGGGAAGTGAAAGTCATATTCATTCCGAAGCCAGGTAAAAGTGACTACACAAACGCTAAATCCTATCGACCTATTAGTCTGACCTCGTTTTTACTAAAGACAATGGAAAGACTGTGTGAAAGGGAACTACGTGATGGCGTTTTAAAAACAATACCACTGCATGGTAACCAACACGCATACAGCTCGGGTAAGTCGACAGAGTCCGCTCTTCATCTGGTGGTGAACCAGATTGAGGAAGCGATTCACCAGAAAGGGTCCTGCCTGGGCACATTCATAGACATCGAAGGAGCCTTCGACAAGACAAACTTTTCCAGCATTAGTGCCGCTCTCTCCAAACACGGCGTGGAACAGGTACTAAATGACTGGATAACTAATATGTTAAGCAAACGAGTGGTTCGCCTTGAGGAAGAGCAGCAGTTGGCTCTGATAGCCAGAGGCTGCCCGCAGGGGGGTGTACTCTCCCCTCTTCTGTGGAATCTGGTAATTGATGACCTGATCACCAAACTCAACGCACATCGTTACTACACGATAGGTTATGCTGACGACCTCGCAATCCTAGTGTCAGGGAAAGTGACTGGAACGATCTGCAACCTTACTCAACAAGCACTACGCATCGTGGAAAGATGGTGCGACGAATATGATCTGTCGGTAAACCCCACGAAAACCGAATTAGTCATGTTCACTCAAAAGCGAGCACTAGGCCACTACCGGCTACCTATGCTCTTCAATACAGAGCTCCAGCTGTCTAACGAGGTAAAGTATCTAGGCGTCATCCTAGACAGTAAGTTAAGCTGGAGTAATCACCTAGACTACAAACTAAACAGGGCCTGCATTACCTTCTGGCAATGCAGGAAAATGATAGGGAAGAAGTGGGGCCTATCTCCCAAAATAATACTATGGCTGTACAGCGCAGTAATTCGGCCCATGGTAACCTACGGGGCCGTGGTGTGGTGGCCACGCTCAAAGCTAGCTACAGCCGTAAACAAGTTACAACACATGCAAAGGCTGGCCTGCATGGCAACGACGGGCTGCATGAGGACTACTCCAACTGCGGCGCTGGAAGCCATGCTGGGGCTCCCTCCGCTACACTTGTTTATACAACAGGAAGCGACGATGGCAGCAGTACGCCTTAAAACATTAGGTCTCTGGAGTAAGAGAGACACACGACACACCGCTCTGCTCGAGGAGCTCAACAATGAACTCCCCATAACAAAGGCAATCAATGACCGGGTGCCCAAGCAATTTATCTTCGATAAAAAATACAAAATCCAATTGCATGAGGATCATCGGTGCGAGGGGCTCTGCCCCGCCGAGCTGCGGATCTTCACAGATGGATCAAAAACAGGTACAGGTACTGGTGCGGGAATCTTCTCAGAGGATCTCAATATCCACATAGCCACACCATTGGGGGTCCACAACACAGTGTTCCAGGCTGAATGCATGGGCATTTCTCTGGCGGCATCAGCCATCCTAACCAGGGAAGTTAAGGACCACTCAATACGCATACTCTCGGACAGCATGGCTGTCCTGCAAGCTCTGAACAGCCACACAGTGAGCTCTGGGTTGATTCTCGAGTGTCACCAACGTCTAAACCAGGTTGGTAGACACAACAAAGTAACCATTCAATGGATCAAGGGACACAGTGAATCTCGTGGCAACGACGCTGCGGATGAACTCGCCCGAAGGGGGTCTAGTTTGTCAGCAATGGGACCTGAGCCCATCGTGCCGCTGCCTTTCGGGTACTTACGCAGTCTGGTAAGGAGACGCACCGGAGATAAACATCACAAGCTATGGGCTGACCATAGTGAGTGTAGGCAGGCCAAGGAGGCACTTCCCTCTATAAATGGCCGTTTCACAAAACAAGCCCTAAGACTGACTAAACAACAGTTGCGTTCAGTCACAGCCGTAACAACTGGCCATGGGTCTTTTAATAAACACCTCTATGCTATAGGAGTCACTGACAGCCCGCTATGCAGAGCCTGCATGGAGGAGAATGAGACAGCAGCACACCTGCTTCTAAGCTGCCCGGTGGTTGCGGATTACAGGGCAAAGTACTTCGGAAACCCAGGTACCCTCTGCGAGATAGTTAGTAACACCAAGGCGTTGCTGGCCTTCCTTGGGGAGCTGGGGTGGATCGAATGACGCATTTGTCCCACCTACACGCAAAATACGCGCTTAGTCGTGGAGTTGCGGAAACCAGCCCGATTTACATACATACATACATACATAGCACACCGCAAGTCTCCTTGTAAAACAGACCGGAGATACGTTTCACGCCGCCTCTGCGAGCCAGACGACGGGTGGCGGGCTTCGTGATACCCTGGATTTTATCACGAAGTACCTTCCTGTGACGCTTGGCTCCTCCTTTTCTCAGACCCTTTCCTCCCTTACAGCTACCCGCCATCTTCTAAGCTTGGATAGGTTTCCAAAGGAACACACGTTAAAATACTCGGCACGGGTGTGCGGCGCTCACGAACAACGCGGACGACTGGATTATTTTATTTTAGGTTAAAAAAAAAACTAAAATTTGTGACAACGACACAACTGCTGCTAACGAGCCTCTCATACGAAGGGAAGATTTATGAGAAACATTAAACCATCTCAAGGTTGTTTTTAGCCCATACGCTTAACCGTCGGTTTTGATCAGACGGGATCTACCCGTCTGATCAAAACCGATGGATTAGGGGTATGTTTAAAATATATGAATATCAACACTAGAGTCTTTAAGTCAAGAGTGAATAGGTTACTTCTTTGACCACATCATACCTTACCATCAGGTGAGTATCGTCGTAATAGTAAAAAAAATCTAATTTAACCTAATCTTCTAATATATTAAAATCTCGTGTCAAAATGTTTGCTATCGAACTCCTCCAAAACGGCTTGACCGTGTTTTTATAATATTTTTGTGTATATTTGTTAGGTCTGAGAATAGGTCGTAGGCTATTTTTTATATGGCAAAATGATGTTGACCGGATCAGCTCTTTTAATTTATAAAAAACACAGTGTGTTATCGATCGCTTCCAAAACGGTTTACCGATTTTTGAGTTTTTTTTTGTCTATTTGTTAGGTTTGAGAATAGGTCGTAAGCTATTTTTTATATGGCAAAACGTAATAATTATTATCAAGAGGAAAGATTTAAATTTTGTATGTTTGTAACGAATTAACTCAAAAATTACTGCACCAATTTCAAAAATTCTTTCAACATTAGAATCTAACACTATTTCTGAGTAATATAGGCTATATTTTTTACTAGAAAAACGAGGGATCTTTAAGAAAATTGCAGCGCGGACGAATTCGCGTGCGTAGTGCTATTAGTAAATACGCTGCTGTCTACACTCGACTAAACCCCATAATTATTGAACAACTTCATAATTTTGGGAACACATTCATACTGCGTACAGCTAAGGAGTGGAATTCCCTGCCGGAGTCTGTGTTTCCTGATAGTTACAATCTGGGAGTCTTTAAGTCACGAGTGAATAGGTTACTTCTAGGCAAGCGTGCTTCATCTTCGATCACATCTTCGTTCACATCTTCGATCACATCTTCGATCACATCTTCGATCACATCTTCGATCACATCTTCGATCACATCTTCGATCACATCTTCGATAACATCTTCGCTTACCATCAGGTGAGATGGTGGTCAAGCGCGTGCCTATCAACAGTAAAAAAAAACTATTATCGTTGACAGAATGTCACTGTGTGGAGAGCCCATGCTGTATCTATCTTATATACAGACTGCTCTATTTATTATTATTTGAGATTTGTCGTAACATCTTGGCTGGATGCCATGCCGCTATATCACAGTCATGTAACCCGAATCGCTGAAATGTGAAGCCTTTATTCGTAGTCATGTCTATAGAAATTTTTGGTTTTCCACGAGACAAAGAGAATGAGCTAATATAAAAACATTAGATGTTTTTCTGTTGATAGGTAGGCGTTTGATCACTATCTCACCTGTTGGTAAGCGATGATGTAGTCGAAGATGTAACAGACACCGACGAACGAACCAAGAACGGCCATGTTTTTTACATAAGTTTTCAATAATAATAAAAGTAACTCGGCACAGTAATCATAAAAAGGATAAACTCCTTTTTAAAAACTTTACCCTCTACGAAAAAAGAAAAAAACACGTATCCGCTCCATCGCATAGAAACGGAACACCAATGATGACCGAATTAAATCAGACTAATTCGCCATAAAGGCACAATCCCACGAGCACGACGCGACAGACTAATCGCCAATCGCTTAAACTCACTCGGTTTATCCAAAGGCGATCCAATCAAGCAAGCCAATAACACAACGATACGGTTTGCTTTCGTCCGGCAACTAGTGTGTTTTGTTCTGCTTTATTTTTTAATTACTGTGGAAAGCAATTTTTTTTTCGCAAAGAAATCTGGTATTTTTGCAAAATGGCGCATTTGTATTTATTTTGTTGCCAACCTGTATTACGCTTTTTCAGTAAGACGTGCTCAATCTTTGTCCATTTTCAAAACATTGGTCGAAAATCAGTGCCTTTCTGTTTGATCGTTATCACTCCTATGCTTTTTATTTAATTGTAACATAATTATAATTGTATATATTTATCTATTATGTATTTATTTATATAATTCGTACACCTAAGACTACCTGCAGTACTGTATTTCCGTTATCGTTAAAATCCATCCAAAGGTTGTCTTGAAAAGATCGCTTTTAGCGATAAGGCCACCCATTGTGTCACCCTATGTAATGTTTTCTTCATCTATCTTTTCTGTAACTTATATGGTGTACATAATAAAGAGTATTCTATTCTATTCTATTCTATTCTAAGATCCGTATTATATTTTGTTTTGGTGCACAACACAGAGTATTCTATCTATCTAGAAATTATTCTTAATCTACAGATATCAAGATTAGTATGTTTACATAGGATCACCTATTACTACAGTTTATTACTATATGTACCAATAGGGTATTTTACTAAGAAAATCTAATTAGTCCCTCTGATAGATTTTCAAAAAATATTGGACACGTATTTTTTCTTTTTTCACGTAAACAAAAAATAAAAGAGGTACAGCGAGTTGAAGACACGCGTGACGTCATCTGGCTTGGTAAATTTGGTAAATTTTTACCAAGCCAGATGACATCACGCGTATCTAGTATACGCGTGACGTCATCTGTTATGCGTATTTTTTTAGTGAAATACCCCAATTCACCGGCTTAGTGCAGATTGGTTTACGTGTAAATTTTGCATTATATAATATACCACATCGATGCCGTTTATAAACATCACTAATAAACAAACGAACCTTCACACCTATCCAACATAGCTGCAACACTTCACTAAATCACTATACGGTGCACTCGAACCTGCACACAAAATCCGGAATACCGGAGTGCAATCGGCCAAAGTCCCAATTAAGCGAGTCCCAATCAGGGCATTAGCACATTTCCAGTTCGCTTTCAATCGATGCAATCGCTACATTAGTCAGCGATAGGATTTCCGTGGCCGTGCGGCGATTTTGTAGTCATCTATTATATTTATAGTACTATTAGTACCTACCATGTTTTGCTGAGTTTTTTTTAGAAGTTTTAGTGTTCGTATGTGTAGCCATAATCAATCCAATCAATCAATAAGCCCCCAATCCTGAACGATTCAGTAAGTAGTTTATAAATATGGATGTTGCTCAAAGAATGTCTCTCAGTTTAGTGTGCCACTTGGCATATGCCTCCCCTAACATCTTCCATTGGTTCCTATCCCTAGCAACCCTTCTCTATTTGGGACCGGCTGTAAGTTTCAGCTCATCTCCTCATCTCTTCTTTTGCCTTCTTCTTCTCCGTTTACCATCTCTAGAATACCATTCCGTCAGAAGAAGACGCTCCAGGCGTCGGGAGTCGCAGGACGATTCCCGGCCGCCGTAGGCGCGGGCTTGCGGACGGCGAGCAGTGGGTGGCTTGCCGTCTGATCAGAACTAGGCCCGGGTCGGCGGCGCGTTGCGATTCCAGCGCGCCTGAAAGAGATGTCAGCACGGAAGACGGGGCCCGCTAGGGCAAGTGCCTGCTGGGGCTGCGGGGTACCGAAGCCTTGGAACGCAAAGGGCACTAGGAGGAACATAGATGGGTTTTAGTCAGTAATAGTCTGACACTCCCTCCTGCTTCACCCAGAGCGGGAACAGTCATTTGATGATTTCCCATCCTTAAAAAAAAAAAGGATAACATTCCGTGACTATCCTACTCCACTTGTCTTGGGTAAAACACAGTAAATTAACTGCGTAGCCATAATAGGCTCTGGTTTAAGTTTTTATGAAAATACCTTTGGATTTTAAAAGAATTATATGTATACTATGGGTTTTTATTGTGTAACGTTTTAATAAGTAGGCTAAATGTAAAATGTTATCGATTTGTTCACCAAGAATACTAATTTGAAGATGAGAATACACACACATTTTCAGATGGTAAATTATCCTCATATTCTGCTGGAATGCCCATGCTTTCAATGACGTGAAATATATTGGAAATATCAAGTTTCCAGTTTTGCTTCAATTCAGTGCAATCGCTACATTAGTTATGCGATACAATAGGGTATTTTACAAAAAAAAATTGAATTAGTCCGTCAGATAGATTTTCAAAAAATATTGGACACGTATTTTTTCTTTTTTTCACGCAAACGTCACGTCACGCGTGTCTTGAACTTTGAAGACACGCGTGACGTCATATGGCTTGGCAAGCCACAACGTCATTTTTTGTTTACGTGAAAAGAGACAAAATCATCATCTGCCTAGATTTGCTCATGGAATGTGTTAAGAATAAAGATGAAAGGGAATCATCCCAACTAACATTACACTAAAGCGTTAAAAAAACCTATATAAGTCTCGTATATCAGTTCCATTTGAGTATAAAAGTGTTAACGCATACCTGTGCAACTGTGTTAGAGCATGCTCTAACTCACTTATAACCACGAAAGAGGCCCACAGTTTTACAGGTAAAAGTTAAAGAAAGCCTATAGTATGGTGTCACAAAGATTTTAAAGCTGCACAAGAGCGCTTATTCATCGTCAGCTACTACTTTAATCTGTATTACCGTTGTAAAATAGAGTTGGTAAACGCTACAGGTTGTATAAATCCTATAGTAAGGGGTCAAAAAGATCTTAAAGCTGCACAAGAGCGTTTATTCATCGTCAGCTACTACTTTAACCTGTATTACCGCGTTAGTGAGCACTACAGGTGGTAAAAAGCGCACGTCAAGATGAAAAAGCCTGTAACCTTACTAAAATTAAATCTGTTCGTAATGGAAGTGTTATGTCATCCATTATTCAACATAGCAGAATAATATTATGGAATATTATGTTAAATAAGTATGTGGAGTGAAAAATGACTGCCCTTATGATTTCACGGTAAATGTATACCATGTTTCTCACCTCAATTTTAACGCGCCTAGGATTTATTAAAGATTTAAAAGAAAAGTTATGATAACAAAATAGGTACCTCAAGCTAAACATTATTATTGATTCCTGCTTCCTGAGCAGTAGTATGTAAAATTAAGTGGCATTCATGGAACGCTTCAAATAATGTAAGAAATTTTGTATATTGTAGTCAAATGTTGAATAACTCGAAATAATATTTATTGTTAGGTTACCAAAACAATGGCGAACTATACAAAAGTCAAGTTAGTGTTAATAACGACCCATACTTGCGTTGTTTGACACCAACACCTTTAGAACTTCTGCAAAAGAGTACTGCCTAACACAATAAGCTTTAGTTAATCCCTTAATGACAGGTTAAATCTACATAGAGGAGTTGTTTGACACCTTTAGTTTCTCGTGTTACTAAACTCTCGATAAACTCTATTTTATAGCTTATGACAGCAATAGTAGTCAATATAGCACCTTAAGTGGTATAAAAGAGTTCATTGCAATAACTATACAGCAATAAGTGTTAAAAAGTGTCGGTGAACACTGTTATAAAGACTTGGGTGTCACAGGAAGGTTAAAGCTATAACGTATTAAGTATACTTGCTGCTATTAGCGCCATCATAACTCTCAAAGCTGTAATACGTCATCCATTAAAGCTTTAGTGCTGCGATGGGGGCTAAAACTTGTTTGTTAACTCCTCTATATCGCCTTTAATTATAATTGAGATAACTATAACCCTGTTATATTACTTAAAGTCATAAAAAAGCCTGTAACTGACACCAAAATGTTATTTGGGATTGGCTAGGGAGTTTAAACTAAACATGTGGGATGTTGGACTTATTCAAAATATTTTGGCATACCCTAAATCAGAGAGGACTAAACGCATAATTTGTGGGTTAATGCAGAAGTCTAGGCAATAATTCCCTTTCCTGGTTCATAGGATACAGTGGTGTAAATTAAATAATTTTGTGTGTAAATTAAGTATAGGGTACAATGGGGTTGACGTATCCGTGTGGATAAAAACCCCTTATAAATAAAGAATAAAAAAATAAAAAAATCATCTGCCTAGCCTTTTCCCAACTATATTGGGGTCGGCTTCCAGTCAAGCCGGATTTAGCTGAATACCAGTATTTTACGTGAAGCGGCTGCCTACCAGACCTCCACAACCCATAGAAAAAAAGAGACAAAATACGTGTCCAATATTTTTTTAAATCTATCTGACGGACAATTTTTTTTTTTTCAGTAAATTATCCTATTCTGACGCCTGTGCGACTATTTCGTGCTCGACTATAAGGCAACCATTAGACGATAGATTTTGCAGTCAATTTAACCGCAGTCAAGGTCTTGCCAAACGGATCACCTATCGTATAATTCAGTGACAGTTGGTTGCATGGAATTAATTGTAGAAAATCTGGATATTTCATTTGATTATATTTCACTTTTAAGTGATTGGGTCAGTTTTTATAAGTTTATGGTATGGGTACATAATAGTTCAGTCTTTGTCCTTTTTTGAATCTCGTATTTCAACCAATAATATATCGTCACGTATTTAAGACGTCGATTTAATTCTATCACTTTTATGACCTTTGAAATTGAGTGACGCTTGCATGACACGCTCATACAAGCAAGTGAAATGATGAAAATATCTATACATATATTTTCAAATGATCCTTTAAAAATTTGCTCATTTTGATAACCAAGCTGTCAATTACGTAAAAAAATTTCACAATATTTCAACTGATTGTGAAATTTTTTGTACAAAATTTTCTAACATTTCTCATACAAAATGTTTTCTGCAGTCGTGCGGTGATTTTATGTTCGTCAATTAGGGCACTAATAGTTCATTGTTTTGTTGGTACTCTCAGTTTTAATGCAGTGATCATTGTTTAAGAATTAATTTCATCGCGTTTTTCCTTGTAGTGTAAATGGTATTGATAGAATCTATCGATCTAATCTATAGTCGAATGAAATAAAAAGATTATTTTTGTATTCAAAGCTTGCTTTATTAATGGGTAATTAAAGGCAAACATGAACTTACGACCGAAATAAATTGGTGTTAGTTGTCCATGATAGAAGTTGAAGATTATGATGATAAGAATCGCTTTATTTGTCCTAATACGTATACATATTATATTTTAAACGCGAAAATATTTCTGTCTGTCTTGAAATCACCAAATTACTCCTTCCGCGTAAAGGAGCGGAAGGTAATATCAGACTCTTACTGACTATAACCCATCCGTGTTCCTCCAAATGCCCTTTGAGTTGCAGGGTCTTTCGAACAAATTTCGCTGTCAGTCTGTTTGTTATTTTATGTATTAACAGCTGTACAGATTTTATGAAACTTTGCACACTGGTAGACCTCGTCTTGGAACAAGACAGGATACTTTTTTTCAAAAACATAATAACATTCCGTCGTGATTAATTTTGACTTTCACGGGGGCAATGCCGTTGTCAGACGCCAGTACAAAGTCATTTAATGTTCAATCCTGTTCATTTGTAATTTTTTATAAATAACTAACTGACCCGCGCAGTTTCGTCTGCATTACAGCATTTTTCATTAACGCTCTGCTCGTATTGGTTTTGGCATGATGTCATTTATAGCCTATCTCAATAAACCAAACTCTTCGGCTTTGTAATATTAGTACAGATTATTATAAAAATTGCCAAAGCATAACATCACACTGAACGGAAAATATACTGATTAAATAGGATAAAATACTTTTCAAGAATATCAAATGTTGAACACGAAAAACAAGCAAATTATTTATAATTATTAATTAACTACCCAATGATACAAATGCTATCCCAGATTAAGTCTAGAAACGCTGAGACAAAGAAAAATCTTCTCACCATACATCACTATCCAAGTACGTTGGAAAGCAGGACGTTTCATTAGTATAGAACTGACAGACAAAGACAGATAGCTCAGCCCGAGTCTAACCCGCCGGCTGCTGGGTGACACAGATTTAACGAAATTAAACCGCGGTTCTTAAGACCGGTTTTAATTAATACCCAAAAATAGACTTCAATTCAAACGTAGCTCCTTTTATCTCGAAGAATGAGGCAATGAAGTGTGTAAGCCCACACAAAGGTGATCGAGATTTGCTCAATCGATTTCTTTTTCTCGAATCGTGATTTATTTTTCGAGATTTATGAACGAGTTTCACAGGAAAGAGAAGATATTTAAGGAGATTTATAACGTTGGTCTGTCGACGAAGTTGCTTAATTAAAATCCTTCTGAAAGTTTTTGGATTAATTTTGTAAATTAATTTATTTCACAATGAAATGAGTGGATGTTACAAGATAGATAAACGCGTTATGATACGTAATGCAAGCTACATTTTAAATAAGGTGTAAGTTCTAAGTGCAAAATAGTACTTAATGTTTTTTGTACATTTCAATGATTTCATCAAAAAATTCGTATGTTTTTGAAGATCCCAAATCGGACTCGCACATGAAGAGTTCCGTACCATAAACTATAATTTTTAGGGTTCCGTACCCAAAGGGCATCCAACGGAACCCTATTACTAAGCCTCCGCTGTCCGTTCGTCCGTCCATCCGTCTATCTGTCAGCGGGCTGTATCTCAAGAACCGTAATAGGTAGACAGTTGAAATTTTCACAGATTGTGTATATCTATTGCCGCTATAACAACAAATAATAAAAACTAAGGTTTATGGTACAGAGCCCTTCGTGTGCGATAATGACAATAAAAATACACAATCTGTGAATGTTTCAACTATCTACCTATTACGGTTCTTGAGATACAGCCCGCCGACAGACCAACGGCCAGTGGAGGCTTAGTAATAGTGTTCAGGTGGTTACCCTTTGGATGCGGAACCCTAATAATAGGGTTCCGTTGATTATTCTTTGGGTGCGGAACTCTAAAAAAACATTTTACAAATAAAATAATGCTTTGATTTCATGGCTAATATTCAAGTAAAATTGCCTTTACAACTGTAACGATCAAACAAAAAGGCCACTGAGGCTATTCATAAAGATTTCATTTCACGGCATTTGATTCAAAACCAAATTCCTCCCCAAATTACTTCAAAGCCAGCTCCTGAGAGGGAATATAATCAAAATGTCGTAAAAATGTCCTTTGACAAATATCAAAGGAATCTTGACGAAAGAACTTATACAAATTCGTTGCTCATATTATGTGAATGCAACTCAATTGCTGTCACAATGGAATGTTTAGAAAATTCATAAGGGCGCTGCGTACCACACCGCTGCCGCAAACGGGTTGGATCACGCGTCACACAAAGAATATGGTCTTTAGAATTTGAATTGTGAATTTATGTGCACAAAAGAATAAATGCCTTTAGAATGTGCTTTCTAAGAGAACATTGTAGTACTGGCTGAAAATTAAACCTCCATTTTTAAAACAAAATATAACGTTCCACATTTAAAAATGAAAGATAACAGCTGGATAAAAAGACCATGTTGAAATCCTTTCCGAAACGAGGTCGGAGAAACAAAAATCAATTCACATTCCCGGAACAAATCGTTCGTAAAACCCACTCCATTTACTCCATATAAGGCCAAAGAGGAAAAGTTTAAAAGCGTAACGTATGTTTTAAACAATTTTCTTCGGTGGTATTCAGTGAAATATCCATGTTGAAGTTGGTGGAACATCATAAGGTTGCCCGCCAACGTCCGATAAATAATTGGCGACCGATTTTTCGCAGGTAGTGTAAAACACACGTCCTACAAAAAAATCGGTTGTTTTTACCTAGCAATGAAAAGTCGGCCCGATTATCGGTCCGACAAAAAATCTGACGTAGGCGGGCAGCGTTAATGTTGGCACGAGTCGTACAATCAATGGTTGGGTCGACCACAACTTTAGAATATCCGTGAGCTGTGGGAACTCTGTGTTAAACTCTGGCAAACTATCGCATTCTGTGGTACGAGGAAGTGGGTAATTAAACATAGGCGCCCTTTACACGATAGGTTCTGCTATGTGTTTAACCAAACTCAAGCCTGTGACTGACGAATAAAGTATCGTGGATTGCAGTGACTGATGGTTGCATGAAATTGATTGATAAAAATTTGCCAGTCGAGTCTGTAAACTTGTCGAAGTGAAAGCTTCGGTGAAGTGATCAATATTCGATCGATTGAAGTTCACTTCCTGATCACTTCACCCAAGCCTTCACTTCGACATATTTACAGAATCGACCGGCTGGATATTTCATTAGTCGACTTTTAAGTGAATAGGTCTATTTTTATGTGTTTACGGAATGGGTAATAGTTCAGTCCTTGACCTTTTCGAATCCTGTATATCAGCAACTGGTTGACCCGCGCAACTTCGTCTGCGTCACAATTTTCATTACTGCTCCGCTCCTATTAGTTTTAGCATGATGATATATAGCTTATAGCATTTCTTGATAAATGGGCTATCTATCACTTAAATAATTTTTCAAATCGGACCAGTAATTCCTGAGATTAGCGAGTTCAAATAAACAAACAAACAAACTCTTCATTTGTATTTATTAGTATAAAGTATAGGTAAGATAAATATACCGTCGCGTATTTAACAATGAGCGTCTAAAGTCGATTGAATTCCATCACTCACCATCAATCATTCGTCACTCATGGCTTTTGGAATTGAGTGACGCTTGTTTGAGCGTGTAATGGGCGCCATATGAGTATACTGACAATCAAATTATTTGCTTTAATAATGTTCGTTTGAGAAGAACATTTTGCTAAATGATCGATTCTGAAACATGTCGGATTCGACTGAACAATAATGAGAAATTAAAATGAGGTTAGTTGAATGTTTCTGTTTATCGGAATTAGTTTGGAGTTCATTAGTATGACACCCACATAATGTAACGTTTATTACGTAATATGCACAAGCTTGTATTTGTAAGCATTTGAACAAGTTGTTCTGTTTACCTACGTGTGTTCAAACGCAATAATGAAAACGAATGAAATAACTTTTAAGTATTAGACAAAAGGAACTTACACATTTATTGGAACAACGACGAACCTACTAACTAGGATTCCGTACCCAAAGGGTATCAACGGAACCCTGTTACTAAGCCTCCGCTGTCCGTCCGTCCGTCTGTCTGTCAGCGGGCTGTATCTCAAGAACCGTAATAGGTAGACAGCTGAAAATTTCACAGATTGTGTATTTCTAATGCCGCTATAACAACAAATAATAAAAATTAAGATTTATGGTACGCAACCCTTCGTGTGCGATTCCGATTCGCACTTGGCCGGCTTTTTATCTAATTAAACGCATGATTTACCAGATTATACCTTAAAACTATTGTCTATTTCGCAATAACATTCTCGTATCATAATCATCATCATTTCAGTTGAAAGACGTTCATGTATGTCCAAGCGCCATATTGATGTGATGATCTGTGTTATTAAAACCAGAAAACTTCCATAAACTCCTTAAAACCCGTCAGGCCCCGCAAATTAAAAGACAATAGCCTCGCCCCACATGCGGGGCGGCCGGGGACTGGCGGGTAAAACATTATAGAGCAAGAAAAGTCTTCAAAAACAAAAATTGCAACCGTTAAAACAACCCACACGATAATTTCACGTAAACGACCAATGAAGGCTTACGATGCCCCAGGGAGCCAGTGATGCAGTATCATACACGAACAAGGTAACAATTTGATGTATGACCTGACCCAGACTGAATGAATCTCAATTATTAATGGTATGGCCCCACTAGGCCGTCGTTACAGCGGTAATTGGGCCTTGGATTGGTGTGAGAGTACCATTATAATAATGTTATGTAGGAGGTACGTGGTGTTTAAATTTTGATTGACTGGATTTGATCTCTTGGAATGAACTGGTGATTCGTTTCGGCTTTGCTCGGGTGCTATTAAGCATACTGTTCAACCATTTTGTACAAATGATAAATATACCCTTGTTTATCATTTTTAGTGCTCCGAACAAATGAAATGGAACCCTTATAGGATCACTCCGGTGTCTGTCTGTATGTACGTCTTTCTGTCACAACGGAAAACTGGCTAGTTTTCTCCGGATTTGCTAGACCGATTCTGTTGAAATTTAATACACATTATGGACTTTTGTGACCCAAACACGGACGCGGTACGGAAATAAATTTCAGTACGGGGGCACTTTTGGAGGTCAAACTGGAATATTTTTTGTATAAAAAGTTTTTCAAACTGTATTGTGTGACATATCAAATTTTATTTATTTTTTTATAATTTTAAAATAAATAGTTTTGAAGTTATTCAAGAATTTAGACCAAAATTACCATCTTGAAAAAAAAGGCAAATAATAGTTCTTTACATACAGATTACAGGAAAATCTATACTCTAGAAGTCTACAGCGTTAAATAACATGTTATAAAAATTAAATAGGCTCGGAATTCTTTGCACGCGAGTCCGACTCGCACTTAGCCAGTTTTTCTATTCGTGAAAACTGGTTACTGGTTTAGAATTAAAAGAAATGAGCCGAATTGAACCGCATGTTTAATATGTAGTGGCCGCTTGTCTTACCTGATTAGTGGCTACTTTCAATATTTATAAAAGCTTAATTTTCCCTTAATATATTATGAAAAATCATTTTGAAACCCTTTTTCAAAGTGACAAGATAATATTTTTTCATTTTACTATAAACCCCCGATTTCTGAACTAAGCATTAAAGGATGTCGATTATTTTTCTAACTCTATTTTAGCCTAAAACCTGACAACATTTCGCGTTAAAGCAGTCAAAATACTCAGTTCAGAAACCTGCCCTATCATCATCTGCCTAGCCTTTTCCCAACCATATTGGGGTCGGCTTCCAGTCAAGCCGAATTTAGCTGAATACCAGCATTTCACGAGGAGCGGCTGTCTACCAGACCTCCACAACCCATTAACTGGGTAACACGGTACTTCATGGCAAGACTAGAGTCAGATTTACTGACTTCTGACTATCCGTAACGACTGCCAAAGATCTACAAATGACAGCCGGGACCAACGGCTTAACTTGCTTTTCGAGGCACGGAGGAAACTCGGTATGTTAAGATGGACACCCATCCACAGACCAACCTTGGCAAGCGTTGCTTAACCTTGAAGATCGACCTGTGCGGCTGTTATTATCTAGCCGCGAGCTCCTCAAATCAAAACCGGCCCTAAATATACTAACATAATAAAGCTGAAGAGATATTATTGGTTGTTTGAACGCTAATTTCTGTAACTAGGTACCAGACAGATATTTTTTTATTTTTTTTAGGTATGGAAATTATTTTTATATGTTACCCACAATCCTGAGAAAGGCTATACGGGAGCGAGAATAATCGGGATGTGCGCATACGAAGTCGAGGGCCAATACTAGTCTTTCCTAAAAAAAAAAATCTTAGAAACAATGAATCTGAAAAGACTGTAGGCCAAGTTTTTGTGCTCTAACACTTTAGTAAAAGAAACTTCTTTCCATGAATTACTGTCAAACATTTTCCACAAGAATTTACTATCGTAGACGTTTTCGTAAGCTGGAGTATTTTTTGTCCTAATTACTTAACCAAACTTCAGATTAGAAACTAGATATCTCAAGATTAACTTTCTACTTATTCTCTCAGAAAGTGGTCGTGAAAAACAAGAATCTATTTCTTAGTAAATCTTTTAAGGAATAAATAGGGAAATTATTCTGTCCGTTGAAAATTGTTTTTTTTTTGCTATTGTTAGGCACACGTTTTCTTAGCACAGGCTTCCAATCAAGGTCGCCTCGTATTTTTTGGAAAAAACAGACGTGTGATTCGAAAAACTTCCAGGTCTTCGAAAGGTTTGCAAAATTTCGTCCCATTTGACCAACGTAACTGCGACCTCTCGTTTCTGTAGTTTACTTGTTTATGGTGTCCCCGAGACGTGATAACCTACTTACAATTGCTTAATTTGCTTATGGGTTAATCCGGCACTACCTACTGTGAACGTACTGTATAACAAGTCATCATCTGCCTAGCCTTTTCCCAACTATACTGGGGTCGGCTTCCAGTCAAACCGGATTTAGCTGAATACCAGTATTTTACGCGGAGCGGCTGCCTACCAGACCTACAGAACCCAGTAACTGGTTAACACGGTACTTCATGGCAAGACTGGAGTCAGATTTACTGGCTTCTGACTATCCGTAACGACTGCCAAAGATCTACAAATGACAACCGGGACCAACGTACTGTATAACAAGTAACAACTTCAATTGACTGACTATTTACAGCTAGCGACATCTATTGGCATCTAACGTGAATCGACAGCAACGCAATAAATAAGTGTATGAAATTGAAACCCAAAATGATCAACACTTACAAATTCCATTTACAAATAAAACACAATAAGTCCTAAAATAGCGCTTTTGCAACAATTTTTATCCATTTCATCAAATCCAGTCGTTCATTATAATACCACGTGCAACTACGTTGAGTATTACTGGAAAATATACTCACCTCGTGGGAAAATCAAGCGATACAATAGCAACAAAAAAATTGTGTTACATTCACAGGAAAATTGCAGCTGGTACATTTTTACGCGCCCTATTACACGGCAATGTATTATAGATCTATTGTACTATGCAAGTGACCACACAACGCTATGCAAATATTATTTGAATGGGACTGTGTGCCGTTAAGTGTTCACGTGGTTTCGATAGTAACAAAATTGTTGGTAGTTCATTTGTGTGCAAATAAAATTATAGATGAATAATATCGGCTGTCTTTTTTTTTTGGCGTCCGGTGCGAAAAAATGCGATAGCTATTTATAAAATAATGTTGTCGGCTTGTCTCTCGTTGTTGTTCATGTTTGTAAGACTAGAACAGTTTGAAAAAAAAAAATCGACATTTTTAAAAGAATCATCTTTTAATTATGTCGAGATTATTTTTTTAACTTTTATGGCTTTTCATTTGTCTGGCACAAAGTATTTATAATTTTTCAACTGTCACTTTTTACTTCATTTTGATTTTTTTCAAGTTGTTCCATTTTCATATTTTTATTTAATTATTCGTACAAACACGATTTAAAAAACAGCAACCGAAGTCGTAAGAAGTTATCTTAATTAAAGTGAACGTATGTATGTGTCACCACATCAAAACGCTGATTAAATTCAAATCACGTTGTAAAATTGAATGATGTCATTCGAACCATTCAATGTATGTATTTCCGAATAACAATCTGCAATACATATTTAACGATGCCAATACTGTCGTCAAATGTCCTGCATTTCTTCATTACCTATTGACGTGAGCAGTTTAAAGTTTCAATGAGGCACGATTTGAAATCTTATTTTGGTAATGAATCATTTGGTGAAAGTTCCGTTTGTATCATACCATACTCATATTTTAATAAGGGTTTTTCGTACAAGCTTCCAAGTTTTGAATCTTGGAAATCTGCACCTATTTTAAACTGACTTCTCCAAAAAGGAGGAGGTTCTATGTTCGGCTGCATGTATTTTTCTTTTTTTTACGTATATTCACCGATTTCTCCACCAATTCTGGACCGATTTTAAAAATATTTTTTATTCGGAAGCCTATACCTACTTATAAGGTGGTCCCATTTCGCCATGTTAGAATCTGATGATGGGATCCCATGAAAATTGAGGTTTTTCATAAACTTCCTAACGCAATTCAGATCTTTGTGCCTGGTAATCATCATCTCATGTTACTGAGCTGATGATGGAAGGTATAAGTCAGGATCTGATGATGGAATCCCATGAAAAATGTTTGTTCAGCGATATTTTCGCCAAATGTTAACCGATTTGGATGATTCTTTTTTGTTTGGAAGAGTATTTTTTCGGACTGGTCCCATTTAAATTTGGTGAAGATCTGATGATTAACTTCGGAGGTAGGCAACGGAACTGTTCAATAAAAGTCGGTGTTCAAAAACGAAATAACCAGAAACACCGACTTCCGAAAGTAAAGTTATTTTTTACTTTTGTTTTTGGAAGTCGGTTTTATTTTTTGTCAAAAAGTTTTTTATTAAACTAAATACAATTTTCTCCGAAAAGATTGCAGGATTATTCTTAGACTAAAATCCGTGTTCCTTCTGATACCCTTTGCGTTCCATGTCCGCGGTGACTCTTTCAAACAAATTCCGCAACGACTGTATAGGACGACAGATATTAAAATTATGTAATTATTATAAAAATGGTAAAATAAATACTGAAAATACCATTTCAATCTTAGCACTACAGAAGTGAGGTAATGAATTCTTGATACAAAAATAGACGAAGTAGTTAATTTATTCTTGAAATGCGATTAATAGACGTTTGCACGCTCATAGTACAATGTATTGGCACTTAAGAAAGTCCAATTGTATTTTTAGCATCGCCTAATTAATGTTTTTTTCAATCATTCTTGCCCAGTTACTTATGCCACTTTTGATCTCCTTGGTCATCATTAGGTATACTTTATTATGTGTGCTTATGGGTAAAAGGAATATTAATTACTAGTTGACACGCGCAACTTCGTCTGCGTCACAATTTTCACTTACGCTCCGCTCCTATTGGTCTTAGCGTGATGATATACTATATAGCCTAATTCACGTTTAAGCTGTCGTCAACTCTCAAATTGTGTTCTCAATAAGGTATTTTACTAAAATAATGTAATTAGTCCGTCTGATAGATTTTAGAAAACGGCGTTTTTGCGAGAGGGACAGATATATTTGTTTAAAATAATTATATCTCCTTCGTTTTTCGAGTAATTTTGATTCTATTTTCACTGTTAGTATTATATTTTGTTAATTTTTAGATAAAGTATATGGATGATAAATATGTTTTTCATGCATATTCCCTATTACTATGTGGTAATATCTCAACACACAGTATAGCTGTACTAGTAAACCCTTTTCTGCGTTGACTTGAAGTTGACTTAAGCAAACACTTTAGGTTCATCTTTATATAACTTTCATCGAGATTTTCTAGGAGTTAGGTGAACTTCCTAAAACTTAGTTAACATCGTGATGTCGCTTGTGCTAATACGCCAAACTTTTCCCTTGATTCAACAACTACTAACTGCCTATAAAATATTAAAACAGTCGTCGTCTCCACGGAACTCATGCCCAACGTACGTTACAATATTTATGGTAGAAGTTCCCTTAATCGTCTTAAGCACCTCAACTTCAATAAAAGAAGTCTTATACAGCTGTGATAAGGCTTAAATTTCCGCGGTAAGATTCGAATGAGCCGCAGTCAGCAGCTGCAATGCTTCGCTTAAGCGCTTAAGCGTCAATATGTTTCAACGTTCCTCACCGATAACTTTCCGACTAAGTTTCGACAGCAAGCCTTAAGATGGAGTGATAAAGTTCAAAGCAGAACGGAACGATGGACTAGAGCTACTGCCAGCAGGCACAACTTGCCTTCCACTAAGATTTGCACCGATGATTCGCAAATAGATCTTCTAAATACAACTAAACGGCTTAATGTTAAAGTTCAGAATCGCACGTCAAAGCTCGCATACGCAGTTACTCGCCTCAACGGCCTTAAGAGGCGTTAAGCTTACTTTTGCGTTTCATCTTCCCATGCAAGACAAAATAGATATATCTAAAATTTTCTCACCAAATCCTCATTCGAGAAACAATCTTATTCTCTTCTCATACAGTTGAAATTTAAACGGAAAAACTTACCGAAGGTGCCGTCAAGAGTTGGAGTGCTTCGCTCAAGTTCTTGAGTGTTAATGTGTTTCTTTCGCCTTCCTCCTCTTCAGGGCCTGGTAGGTGGACTGAGGACTGTCGAGAGCGAAACTCCGGCTTCTTCGCACTGGAACCACTCCCGTTGGCGAACTGAGGCTGGGAGACCGCTCGGCTGAATGGACACGCCATGGTGCTTGAAAAACGGTTCTGGTTTCAAGTCATTGGTGTTGAAGGGGAGATGCGAACACTTTAGCACTGGCACAATGAAGATAGTATCTGAAAAGATAGAAAATATTTTGTTAATTTTGGGCTTAAAAGACGCGGTGTTCAAACTGTCAAAAATAATTAAAAATTGCGAGTCAGACTCGTGTTCCGAACGAATCAAATTTTTAACATGTCATTTTCAAGCCATAGAGACTTATTATAGGTTTTTCTGTAATTTATAAGTAAAGAGCTTGCTAAATTACTAAATTAAAGGCTCAGTAATTTCAGAGATAGTGGTATATTTTCATTTCAACTTTAAAACATTTTTCATATGAAAAATATAATTTGAGACCCGTATGATAAGCCCTTTCATTTGATATAATGCACGGTACAGTTCAATAAACATTTTGTAAGAAAATCAAGCAATCAAAAAATTAAAACTTTTATGATTGATTTTAGAATTCCCTTATTATATTTTTTTTTTTGGCATTTTTTCTATAAAATGCGAATCTATTAACTGAAATTTCAGGCTGGCAGCGGAGAAGAGAAGAATGGAGAAATATTAACCAATACAATTGCATAAAATCTCAGTGACTGATCCAAAGCGAAGATTTTATGCAATTCCATTGGTTAAGATTTCTCCACTACTCTCTTCTCAGCTCCAATGGAGAGTCAGCCTTAAGCTCCTAACTCTATACTTATTAAACTACTAATCCTGAAACGTTTAGTCAAAATAAACAGAAACTCGTAAATAGTTTACAACTCAAAACAAACAGGTCCTTTACTCGAGCAAATAACGTGATGGTCGAGTTCCTCTAAGTATTTTACATTGGGTTCAGACGATTAGATACTAATGAAAGCAGTGGTGGTCTTGACTTACGAGTGGTAGTTGAAACCTAAACAAGTACTAGACAAGTAGTGCAATTTTATTGCTATCCGGCTCGAAGTAACAAATAAATCAGTACAGATTTTAAAAAATCAGAAGAAATTAAAGTCTCTCTAATGAGTCTAATGCTCAAAATTCATCTTTTTATAGTGTTTTTACCAATGTTTTAAGTTTGGATAGATACACAGTTTTCGAAAAAAAAATGTATCTTAGTATTTTTGACAATTATTTTAAAATAAATAATTATTAATTAATAAGTGAAGGACCAATATCATGTTGTGTGATAATAAACTTATTACCATGAAAATGAAATAGGTAGATAGTCAAGAACGAAGTCAATAAATTGCCTATAAATGGTACAAAGAGATATTAATCTCTTACAAGAAATCCAATTTGTCACGTGATGAATACGTGATGAATATCGTGCAAATAGTTTTATTAATCCTTATTATGTGCGAGGCCATCATTTATTGGCAATTTTCTTGGAGGACACCGCTCCGTTCATGTCCTCTCTAAGAATATCTATCAAAGATCTTATATTATGTTGTAAATTGTGTTAGTTGTATTTTGCAATTTACTTACCTAAAGACTGTCAAGGATAAATTTATACGTCAAAAGAAAGATTAGCTCTCAAACTAAACCATGTTGACTACTATTACTGTCTGTAATAGTAGTCAACTAAACCTAAACTAAATTTGAAAAGTTATGATTATTTGTTTATTTATTTAGTCGCTGGTTCAGATCCGGCTCGAAGAACCATGAAGCGAAGTGTTAGCAAGCTCCGAACGTGTTTTGACTTATGTTACCATAGGTTGAAGTAGGAAAAGAAATAAACACAACTTGTTGCGTAGAAACTGCTGCAGTGTGAAGTGGTGCAGAGTGATGTGTTCACTCTATCGCCTTTGTTAATTTTGTACTTTATTGTAGACCTAATAAAAAGCACAGGAAAAGCGATTGGAAAAAAAATAAAATGGGTGGTCTTATCACACAGGACAATCTCTTATAGACGACTTTTGGATGGACTAAACGAAAAAGGCGGTCAGTGTACAAATAAACATCCTAAACAATATTAATTAATTCATTATTTTTTGTTCGAAGTAGTCTTTAGGCTGAGTATTATTGGGCATGAGCTACATTTACTCCCAAAAAATGCACAGTTTTATTAGATGTGTAGTGTGTGTACATTTGTGTTGTAGGATAAGGGAGCATAATCGTGAAAAAAGTTGTGTTTCATGAAACAGATCATCATCTTTCTGCCCTTGTCCTATGTTAGTTGGGGTCGGCGCAACACGTTTTTTTTCTTCCATTCTGTCCTATCAGCCGTCACGTTGTCACTAACTCCCATTTCTTTCATACCTCATACAATCCATCCATATTTTCTTCGGCCTTCCTCTCCCTCTCCCTCTCCATCCATCCACATTTTTAAATTCATACCTTTTTAGTTACATGCGTTTCTTCAATCCTTTTCACATGCCCATACCAAGACAAGACAAGTCTTTCATAAAACAGATACACGATGTAAAGAAATTTCAGAAAGTCCGAACTTAAAATGCATAACCAGCTGACCCGCACAGCTTCATCTACGTCACATAGGAAAGAGAAAAAAAGCTGTCCCCTTTTTACCCGACTGCGAAAGAAGGACGGTTACGTTTTTCGAGTGTATGTTTGTGCGTATGTATATTTCTTTGGCACGCCTTAGAGCCTACACGGCTTGTCGTATTTTTATGTGAGTGGAGTCAGTAGATTTGTCTAAGTAGTAAGAGTGACACTGGGTACATCGAAAAAAACAAAATTGCCGATTTTTGGCGACATTCAAAAAATTTATAATTTTCAAAACCCATCGAGTGGGGTATCAAAATAAAGGGTTCGAGGAGACGATTCTAAAAATGTAACTTACTAAAATGTAGGAAATAAAAAAATTGACTTTGGTCAAAAAACCCGACCGCTAAAAACAACTAAAAAGTTCGAAACAAGACAACATTTTTTTGCAACATTTTTCATTGATGCTCCGCTCATATTGTTTGTAACGTGGTGTTATATCAAAGCCTTCCTCGATAAATGGGCTATCTAACACTCAAACAATTTTCAACTCGAACCAGCAGTTCTTGAGATTAGCGCGTTCAACCAAACAAACAAACTCTTCAGCTTTATAATATTATTATAGACTAGTTGACCCGCACAACAACGTCTGCTCCGCTCCTATTAGTCTTAGTCTATAGCCTTCCTCGATAAATGGACTATTTAACACTAAAAAAAAGACAATTTGTACCAGCAGTTCCTGAGATTGGCGCGATCAACCAAACAAATAAACTATTCAGCTTTATTATATTATTATAGATATAGTATGGATAACTTATATCACCCAAGTTTAGTAACACAAGATATGCTTTACCAGAATCTGTTACCGATCATCAAATCTGCTGTTGTTCGAAGAATAGCCCATTAATTTACTTACCATTAAAAAAATAGGTTGAATATAATAAACTAAGCTTTCACAAACCAAGCTTAGAAAAAATCTAATTGAAAAAATCCAAGTCTTCAAGAAAAATTTCTGCGCCCATAAAAATGACTCAAAACCAATTTAAGATAAACCAAATAAAAACTCTATTATCATCTGCCTAGCCTTTTCCCAAATATATTGGGGTCGGCTTTCAGTCAAGTCGGATTTAGCTGCACACCAGTATTTTATGAGGAGCGGTTACTTACCAGACCTCGATAACCTATTAACTGGGTAACACGGTACTTCATGGCAAGACGAGTCAGATTTACTGGCTTTGACTATCCGTAACGACTGCCAAAGATCTACAAATGACAGCCGGGACTGACGTACTTTCCGATGCACGGAAGAAACTCGGTATGTTAAGATGGTCACCCATCTACAGACCAACCTTGGCAAACGTTGCTTAACCTTGAAGATCGACCCGTGTGGCTGTTATTATCTAGCCACGAGCTCCTCCAAATAAATAAAATCCCTATCTAGAATCTAAATCTACTTGAACTTGAGTCGTTCTAAGAAACAAACGCAGATACCTACTATAATAAATTACTTGGGCAGCCAACCGGACAACCTTGTTATAACTTTACCTATAATAATTGGATTAGTTTGATTATAACTAAACAGAAATCTTACAATGGCTTCACTGAAGTTGTAATCATACAATTTCCCAATTTCTGGGAAATTTTAATGTCGTGTTGTTTTGAAGTTGAAAGTTTTAGTCCAATTTGGGTTCTCAAATGGATACAGAATTATGTAAAAAGCTGATCTTTTTTGATTTGGGAAACAGAACTCAAAATACAAATGATACTGTTTTCATTTGTATTTTGAGTAGAATTCCCACATATGTTTTTTTTATTTATGTATAGGTTCGTACTCAATACTCTATTGTATTCCATATGTATTCGTATTTGGCTACAATCTCAGCTGATGGAAGGCGATGATGTGATCGACAATAGAGTGTAGCGGCATCAATGCCGCCACAAGAAAAACCAACGGAGTAAATCTACATGATAACCGCGACGCCATATATCCAATTAGCAGCGAACTACTACGTCGAAATGCTACATCGCGCAGTCAGAGTTTACCGTGTGATTTGAACATACGTATACATTAGCCCAAATATGAACTATTGGGCAGTTGCCCACACCGGACACAACAACTGTCCGGTCGGAGGGTTCTACCTTTTCAATGGAGGTATGCGGGACTTTACTCTCTGTACCGCATATCCCTCCATATGCGCACGCTTGGCTACAAATATTATATTCCCTCTGAACTTTTAGACCACCAGGTTATAGCAATCAGAAAAGACACTCCACAAGAAAAATTCTTAGCAGTAGGTACGCTCTGTATATTATGTATAATTACCAAAACGTTTTGTGCGTGGGATGTTGTTGTTTTTTTGCTATTGATTAAATTTCTCGCCGCGGCAGCTGTCTGCATTCATTCAATCACGTTAAATGTGTATTATTAATTATTACACCTATTGTAAACACATCTCGATTCCCGTTTAATCTGTTTTCAAAAAACCATAAAGTTGTTCAGTTAATTAAAAAAGGAAAACAGACGAGATTAAAAAAAAAATAAGTTAAATATTTCTCAATACCTCAGCATTTTTAATATTCTGAAAATGCAACGCAAAAAGGTGACGAAGCACATTATTGGTGTATACTGCTTAAATTGGCTGTTTGCACAACGATGACCCAGATAAAAAACTGTTTTTATTTTGTAAAACATCATGATTAAGGCTTTATTGTGCGGAAATCGCTTGGAGAACAAAAATTTTAGGTGGAGTGGCGTATACTGAAAATAAATGTTAAAAATAATGAGTAATCGGATGGAAACGTAAAAATTACCTAATCATCAGGTTTAAAAAAACTAGAATTGTAAAGTTACTATTTATCCTTTCTGAATAGAAGTTTTTTTTCTTAATTTTCTTTATACTATTGATAGGCACGCGTTTGACCACTATCTCACCTGTTGGTAAGCGATGATGTGGTCGAAGATGGAGCACGCTTGCCTAGAAGTAACCTATTCACTCTAGACTTAAAGACTGCCTGGTTATAACTATCAGGAAACACAGACTCCGGCAGTGGATATTGCATTTAAGCTTTATAAAATCATCATCACGGTATCAGGCAAAAGACGTCTACTGGTGAACGTAGGCCTCCCCCAAGTGTCGATAATAACCGGTCTTGTGCGTCTCGCAATCATCGGCTATCGGCGACGTTCACCCAATTCTTCGGTCCACCTTTTGTGAGGCCTTCCAACTTTGAATTTTCCGGTACGCGGTCGCCACTCCAGAACTTTTCGGTCCCATCGACCATCTGTTCTGCGAGCAATGTGCCCGTGTCCACTGCCAAAATTATAAAATACATTTTTATTAAAAAAGCCTCTTTAAACTGTGAATTACTGGGTCAACTTGAAATGCTTATCCTAATAATCTTTACAATTAGTATATGTTATTTATTTTTTAATATAATTACTTTATTTTCCTAAGCTCAAGTACTTATACGAAACTTAATGTTTTCAACGTAATTAAGGAATAATTTGAGAAACTTTCCTTTCCTAATTACTTCTTTTATATACACAAATGCAGCGTAAGATGTAAATGTATTTATTTAAATAATTATTTTATTCATATGAGTTCGTGGCTCGTGGCTAGATAAAACTACCGCACGGGTCGATCTTCAAGGATAAGCAACGCTTGCCAAGATTGGTCTGTGGATGGGTGACCATCTTAACATACTAAGTTTCCTCCGTGCCTCGGAAAGCACGTTAAGCCGTTGGTCCCGGCTGTCATTTGTAGATCTTTGGCAGTCGTTACGGATAGTCAGAAGCCAGTTATTCTGACTCCAGTCTTGCCATGAAGTACAGTGTTACCCAGTTAATGTGTTGTGGAGGTCTGGAAGGCAGTCACTCCGCGTAAAATACTGGTATTCAGCTAAATCCGATTTGACTGGAAGCCGAGCCCAATATAGTTGGGAAAAGGCTAGACACATTGTGATTAATTTGAGTATATATTATAGTATTTTATTGTATGTATAGTTTAAATATACTGTTTATCTTTTTAATTAAGTATTAATCGCGTTTCTGTTTTGTTTCCACATTGAACCAATAATAGTGGTATTATTTTCGGTATTTCCCAAAGGTTGACTGGTAGAAAATTCCTGAGGAATTAAGTCCGTCTCTGTACATCTGTGTACGCAAAGTATTATATAAATAAATTGGTAAGAATATACGTAAAATAAAATAGATTTCCTGAAAAATTGGAATTGTTTACGAAACCTCTTGTAGTAAGATCGCGCGATCGCAGATACTAGGTACCAAAATAGAACGTAGCAAAATGAAAATAAACAATAATATAATAAATAAACACTTTTATCCGCAGCCCTCGGCAATCTGAGTCACACATTCCATTACAGGCACAAACATACAAAAATCCGACATTCAGTATACGGAACAAATATTACGACATACGAAAATATTTTCGGAATGCGGCATGTTATTTTTTATCATTTTTGTGTACACTAAGTGCCTTCACACTCTCCGTACTTGGCTGCCGGATGCCTAGTCGGATTCGGGTATCCGCCGCTGGCAAATGCATGAATGGGTAACTCGTGTAAAAAGCTTTTTAAAATGCGGATTGCCAGAAGGTACAAGTCAGTGACAATTGTAAAAGGGCTCTAATGTTTTTCTCTTACATTTTAAATTGATGTTCTAATTTTGAATTCACGTGTGTCTAAAACTGATGCTGGCTAAATTTCCGTCACTAGAAAGAATTAGCTAAAGTTCTATTTATTCTTAATATCAATTGAACAAACCTAGATAAAATTATCTCTAGTGCTTCAAAAGAAAACGCTGATTTCAATCTCAATAAAAAACCCGAAAATAGTATCACATTTCACAACAGCAGAACAGTTTGATTCAACTTATTTCCTCGCTTCTATATCTGGATCAGATAGCCAATTTCCTGTCATTTAGGACCATTTTCGCCTGACATTATTGTCAGCCTTAGGAACACGTTTCGTCTAAGGGTCTCGATTTTGCTCAATTCTATCCACATATGGCCTTGGGGATTCCCATTCAATCTTGACCTTTCGTTGTGTATTTCAGGTAAGGTAGCCATTTTGAGTCAGGTTGAATTTATTAAGTAAGAAAAGGGATATTGGATATTGGAATTATTTATCAGATGGTAGTGCTGTTTGTTTTAGTTTTGTTTTTATGTTATACTCTACTTTTTCACGCAGAATTGGTTACTTACAACTTTTTTTTAATTATTTTATTTGTATTGGGTTTGCTCTTGACTAGTCTACCTAGTCTATGTCTCTAGTCTATGTCAGAGATGACAGAGACAAAGTCTACGATGGAGCGAGCCTACCCAGAAGGAGCCTGTTCACTCTAACTTTAAAGAGATTAGGGTTTTAAGCTTTTGGAGGAGCTCGTGGCTAAAGAATAACAGCCGCACAGATCGATCTTCGAGGTTAAGCAATGCTTGCCAAGGTTGGTCTGTGGATGGGTGACCATCTTAACATACCGAGGTTCCTCCGTGCCTCGGAAAGCACGTTAAGCTGTTGGTCCCGGCTGTCATTTGTAGAACTTTGGCAGTCGTAAGATTGTCAGAAGCTAGTAAATCTGACTCCAGTCTTGCCAAGAAATACCGTGTTACCCATTTAATGGGTTGTGGAGGTCTGGTAGGCAGCCGCTTCACGTAAAATACTGGTATTCAGCTGAATCCGGTTTGACTGGAAGCCGACCCCAATATAGTTGGGAAAAGGCTAGGCAGATGATGAGGGTTTTAAGCTTTTGGAAACACAGACGCAGGCAGAGAGTTCCACTCCTTTGCTGTGCGCATTATAAAAGACGTTTGAAAACGCAACTTTTGAAAACAAAAAGTTTATAGATAATCTAGGACTTTTATGCATTGACATTCTCGTAGCGGGTAAGCAGAGTCATACCCCTCTCAGGAATTCAAGGTGATATCCTTCATCATCTGCCTAGCCTTTTCCCAACTATATTGGGGTCGGCTTCCAGTCAAGCCGGATTTAGCTGAATACCAGTATTTTACGAGGAACGGCTGCCTACCAGACCTCCACAACCCATTAACTGGGTAACACGGTACTTCATGGCAAGACTGGAGTCAGATTTACTGGCTTCTGACTATCCATAACGACTGCCAAAGATCTACAAATGACAGACGGGACCAACGGCTTAACGTGCTTTCCGAGGCACGGAGGAAACTCGGTATGTTAAGATGATCACCCATCCACAGACCAACCATGGCAAGCGTTGCTTAACCTTGAAGATCGACCCGTGCGGCTTTTATTATCTAGCCACGAGCTCAAGGTGATATCCTTAATATATAAAATTCTTCCGTTACTGAGTGAGTGAGTGAGTGACTGACAGACAACGCACAGCTGAAATTTAGCATGTAGGTTTCTTGAGGATTGTAGTGGAGCACTAAGAGAGGATTTCCCGAAATTTCTACGAGAACGGGAAAAATATGGGATGAGCGCGTACAAAGTCGCGGGCAAATGCTAGTACAATACTAACTAATAGTAACTTGTCATGCATATTTTCGTCTTAAACCAGAAAGTTGATTCTTTGTAACACTTCGAATTTAAGGCCAATCTTAAATTGGAAGTGTTACAAAGAATCAACTTACACCTAAGGTTAAATTTTACTACTAGGCATGCCTTTTAAGTTCTGTCGTTTCCATATTTCCTGGCAATTTTGAATTTGGAACTGTTCTATATTCGAATGTGTTTAAATTTTGAATCTCAAAACAGTTGAAAGTATTAAGATTAATGCTATTGTTTAGTCACAGCGTCGATTGGAACCTGTCAGCTTACGTACGAAAATGAATCTTTCTATGGAAAATTGTTCGTGCAATAATTTTCTACAACTTTAGAAGAGGCCGGACACGGCTTCAGTGTTTTGAAGAGCTAACATCTGTGTTCAGTGATGAAGCCGCTGATATTTAGAATTCCAGCATGGACATACTAGTGTTAGTGACAAATCTCGCGAAGGACGCCCAAAATCCGCCTTCACTGAAGATAACATCATTGCTGTGAGACAACTACTTTTCGAAGATCGTTATGTGACGTATCGAGAGATAGAGGCTCTATTAGGCATCTCAGGGACAACCATTCAGAAGAACTTGCATGAAGCGCTTGTTGTGAAAAAGCTAGTTTGCCGTTGGATACCGCATCTGCTTTCCGACGATCACAAGGCGGCCCGCGTCAGATAATGTAAGAAAACTCTAAAAAAACGCACAGGTCGATCTTCAAGGTTAAGCAACGCTTGTCAAGGTTGGTCTGTGGATAGGTGACCATCTTAACATACCGAGTTTCCTCCGTGCCTCGGAAAGCACGCTAAGCCGTTGATCCCGGCTGTCATTTGAAGATCTTTGGCAGTCGTTACGGATTGTCAGAAGCCAGTAAATCTGACTCCTTCTTGCCAAAAAGTGCCGTGTTAATGGGTTGTGGAGGTCTGGTAGGCCGCCGCTTCACGTAAAACACTAGTATTCAGCTTAATTCTGGAAGCTGGAAGTCGACTCCAATATAGTTGGGAAAAGGCTAGGCAGATGATGATGATATAGATTAATTTATAAGTAAAGTTAATTTAACTTGTTCTTGGAAATGAATGAACCGATTCTTAATTAAACGTGAAACGCATGGCTACGAAAGATATATAATTGTTTATTTTATACATCCACATTGTCACCAAACAGAAGTTCTTATGCAAATGAAATCTTCATTCCCAATCTGTTCCCTTTTTATTGTCAGTATTGAAAACAGATATACCGACACTCCTTCAGGATTCTGACGTCCTGGTAGTTTTACGACTGCATCGTATGTGACTCTCATATATTAGGTGCTGCGCGATTACAGCTCGACAGCGACTATCAGGCAGTTGCCCACCAGACACAACATCCTTCTGTTTGGAAGATCCTCCCTTTTCAACGGAGGTAGCGTAACTTTGCTGTCTGATCCGCATTGCTCTATACCACAGTCTAAAATGTTGCTTTTTGTCCCAGAAACTAAAGTGAATCTGAATTGCAGGCTTCGAAAACCGCTGAGTCATATAGTTTATATTGCACTGCAATGCTACAGAGTGCAGACTTTGTCTTTTCCTTTACTTGTTAAACTGTTTTAAGGCTTCGTGGAAAATTGGACGCGCCGCCGTTATTAAAACTTATGGCTGTTTTCTCGTCTACATTGCCTTTTGTTTTGGTTCATGAAATTGGTTTTCTTTTATTAGGTTTTTCTGTGAAAATATTCTTGTTTTTCTATTTAAAGGACAATGCTCTGCGCCCATACATTGTTCGCCCTGGAACCAGGAGCATCGGAAATTAAGTCTTGTATTGTCGATCATTAGTAAATTCCTTTAAGATCTTATTTTTATAGAGGACTAGCTGCAGAATAGATATATTCCCAAAAATGGATCAGGTTTTGAGGTTAGTATCGAACCATAACAACGTATATTAGGTATAGTTTTAGAAAGCAGTCAGAGTCCGTTTTAATGGCCAAGTTATAATATTTAATATATAGTCCCAAAAGTCACCAAAACACACCGATATAGTTACAATGAGCAAGCGACGCTAATGTAAATAATAGTGAGGGCACAGATGAGAGACTGACAGTTGACAGTGACAAAAGACTTTTTAGTGACGACAAAAATAGGAGTGGCAAATACCATAGAGTTTATCGATATTTCCTAAGATTAAATATGGCCATACGTTACAAACCGTATTACATCAACTTTTGTCATACGACAATAATTATCATTACATAGAAGTAGGTATGAGAATAACCTTCTTTACTTATAATTAGATACACTTTTCTAAAGTTTTACTAATATTAATTCATAATAACATATGCATCTAGTCTGCAATATTGTGTTTTTATAGACAGTAACGATTATTATTTCGACTGCGGCGAAGCCCAAAATGAGGGTCGGTAATTGTTAAGTTAAACCTAAAAGGTTTAAAGATTCATTCTATCGATTACAACCAATTATTGGGCATCCCTAATCCTTTTCGACACGACATGACGTTTGGCGAAGATGGCGGCGGTTAATGTAATTAGTCGCGTAAAATACTTATGCAATGCCATTTTTACTACCACCATATCTATCTATACTAATTTAAAGCTGAAGAGTTTGTTTGTTTGCTTGCTTGAACGCGCTAATCTCAGGAAGTACTGCACTGATTTGAAAAATTCTTTCAGTGTTAGATAGCCCATTTATCGAGGAAGGCTATAGGCTATATATCATCACGCTAAAACCAAAAGGAGCGGATCAGTAATGAAAATTGTGACGCAGACGAAGTTGCGTGGGTCAACTAGTAATCTATCATCATCTGCCTAGCCTTTTCCCAACTATATTTTGGTCGGCTTCCAGTCAAAGCGGATTCAGCTGAATACCAGTATTTTACGTGGAGCGGCTGCCTACCAGACCTCCACAACCCATTACCTGGATAACACGGTACTTCTTGGCAAGACTGGAGTCAGATTTACTGGCTTCTGACAATCCGTAACGACTGCCAAAGATCTACAAATGACAGCCGGGACCAACGGCTTAACGTTCTTTCCGAGGCACGGAAGAAACTCGGTATGTTAAGATGGTCACCCATCCACAGACCAACCTTGGCAAGCGTTGCTTAACCTTTAAGATCGACCCGTGCGGCTGTTATTATTTAGCCACGAGCTCCTCAGTACTAATAATAGAACTAGTAATCTATATCTATACTAATAATAAAGCTGACGAGTTTGTTTGTTTGTTTGCTTGAACGCGCTAATCTCAGGAAGTACTGCTCTGATTTGAAAAACTCTTTCAGTGTTAGATAGGCTATTTATCGATGAAGGCTATATATCATCACGCTAAAACCAATAGGAGCAGAGCAGACGAAGTTGAGCGGGTCAACTAGTTTTTTATATACACTAATCTTTATTTTACTGTTTGTGTCAATGACAATACAATTTTCTAAGAACTTGGATTTTCTCTTACTTGAATAGCGTTTAAATTCAAGACGCAATATTAAAACAGCGACAATGAATTTCAAACTGTATGGAAACTAGAATTGTTTTTTAGAGTTTGCAACTGCAATGAGAAAGCTCCTTAAAAATACGAAAATTCAAATCAAGTCCTTGGTTTACCTAATGCGAGGCCTACCCTGGTTATGTATTCATATGCTTAGGTACCTGGGTACTACCTGTCTAGACTAAAACGAAAACGAAAGACGCTGACGTAAGTGCAAAACCTGTTCTTTTTAAGGATGGGAAACCATCAAATGACTCTTTCCGCTCTGGGCGGAGCGAAAGAGAGTGTCATGACTCTTACTGACTAAAACCCATCCGTGTTTCTCCTAATGCACTTGGCGCTCCAGGGCCTCGGTGACTCTTTCAAACAAATTCCCCAACAAGTAGTGAAAAAACAACGTTCCCAAACGTCTTTTATGATGCGCACAGCAAAGGAGTGGAACTCTCTGTCTGCGTCTGTGTTTCCAAAAGCTTACAACCCTAACCTCTTCAAAATTAGAGTGAACAGGTTCCTTCTGGGTAAGTTCGCTCCATCGTAGACTTTGTCCCTGTCATCTCTGACATAGACTAGAGCAAACCCATAATTAATTCAGTTCAATTTATTTATTTATCAAGGAACTATGACTCATTTGTTAGTAACAAACTTAAACTATGTTAGTTATTAAGATGATTCTATTCATAACAAATAACACAGCACACACAATAAAAACAAACATACACAACACAATATACACAGCGGCAGCACTGCCCGCCATTTCACCGCGGCTGTACCATTCCATGGGAAATGGCGCAACAGCGATTCACGTACGGACAGTCCAGCCTGCTGGAAATCAGAGACAGGATGCTGTCATTGCTGCCCCACACTCCACGCACCAGGGACGCATAGCGCTTACGCATTATTGCAAAGAAACAATAAAAAAACACCTTTGGAAGTATTTTAATTTTCTCTCCAACACTCTTAAATATTTCTGGCACTGCAGCACGACTGCTACTAATAAATTCTACATCTGTAAAACCTGAATCTTTATGTCTAAAACTTTTGCGTTACAAAATCTTAGAAGGAAACCTCAAGGCCTGGTTGCGGTGAAATTTATGATGTAAAAGGAGTTTTAATACTAAACTTATTTAGTTCAATTACAACCGAGGAATCTTAGATGTTTGAGTTCATTAGGAAAGTAGTAACTTTGGTAATAAACATTAATAATTTGATGTTAAACAGTACCAGGGCCTTGGCTTTTCTTTCAATCATGGTGTACGAAAATGACTGAACGGTTATTGTTGGTTTAATTCAATTTTAAGTTTTGAAAACAGAAGGCAAATTCATGTGACTTCTTTAAAAAAAACCGGCCAAGTGCGAGTATGACTATCTCATGAAAAAACACGTTCCTTGTATAATTTATATAGATATTTAATTTTATGATGTCTTGTTATAGCGGCAATAGATATACATACTCTGTAAAAATTTCAACTGTCTGCCTATTACGCTTCTTGAGATAAAGCTTACTGACAGATAGACGGATGGACAGACGGACAGCAGAGGCTTAGAAATAGGATTCCTTACGGAATCCTAAAAACGTTCCAATTCAAGTCCCGATATTATCTCAGCTCTCACTGTTCTAAATTTATCTAAATATAGAGAAACTAGCTTTATCCCGCGATTTCGTATGCGCGTATCCCGTTTTTTTCGTTCCCTTAGAAATTTCGGGAAATTCTCTCTTACAGCTTCCTTACACTCTCCAAGGAACATACATGCAAAATTTCATCTTTTTACGACCAGTAGTTTCAGCTGTGCGTTATCTGTGTCACTCACTCACTCGATTACTCAGTAACGGGAGGAATTTATAAATTAGGATTGATATAGATTAGAGGTGCCTTTGACAGTTTGCGTCTACATCCGCTATTCAGTTAAAAAGATAGAGAAACTCCTCTAATGAATGCTCCGCATGTTAGTCCAAGCTACATCTCCCACTCTCCCCCCCTCTCTCTCTCTCTCCCTATATTACCTCCCTGTTTTCACAATCAAAAAACTATAATTCAAAAGCCTAACTTAAAATACTGTTTGCTACTCGACCGTCTAAATGAGTTCCTGGGAGACCTAGCCAAACGACGCATCAAAGCTCCGTCATCAAATTCGCCATTTTGTGCCAAGACAAACGAGTGAAAATTTACCCTGTTTCATCAAAATTCTAAGGCTCAGTGTAGAATTTATTATACCAAGTCCCGCGTTTGATAAAATTGACGTCTTTTATGGAATAAAGGCAAAGAGGTAGGTAATTTTATGACAAGATAATATAACCACTTCTCAGGAAGACTTACTGTTGGTTTTGATATCTTTTTTAATATTATGTTCGAATCTGACATGTTTCGTGAAAGACAGAATATGTAATTCGTTTACGATATAAGGGTTTCGTACCCAAAGAGTTACAACGGGAATATGTTACCCAGCCATATACTCGTATCTGTCTGCTTGTCCGTATCTGCAATAGGCTATTTTTGGTTTGCAGCAGATGGATGCGGACTGCTCAAGACCGGGGTGTTTGGCGCTCTTTGGGGGAGGCTTACATTTAGCAGTGGACGGCATTGGCTGAAATGATTTTTAGTTGGACTATATTTTATCAGGTAGATAAAATAAAGGTATACAAATTTATAAAAATCTTCCTTTACTGACCAAGTAACTGACGGAAAACGCACAGCCGAAACTTCTGGGCGTAGAAAGCTAAAATTTGGCATGTATGTTCATTGAGAAGTATAGGGGAGCACTAAGAGCGGATTTAACGAATTTCCTACGGGAATGGGAAAAAACAGAATATGTACAAACGAAGTCAAAAGCTAGTCTAATAATACAACATTTTTGGCGAAACATCAGAACCTAAACTTGGCTGGCTTTTCAGATATATTTTATTCAATCTTCAGTTTCCTCTTATGTAACTCCGGGCACATAAACTTTGTGCTGCTCTATAAAGCAATAAAATGCAACACTGCATGAGAGAATATACTTGGTTATCGTGCCATGAGCTCAGTAATAGCCCTCAGTTGGCATTTACAACTTGATAGACCGTTCTCCAATAAAATTTTGATATATATTCCCACAGAGTCGTTAAATGCATGCAACCGACAACTGTGAGTAGGTATGTCTAATATTACATATGTACGAGTAGCACGAAACTACTGAGGATATTATAGATGCTATGTATTATGAAACTTGTGCTAAAAGTACTTACATTGAGATTTGAATTTGTATTACGTCAAGCGTCAAGATGACTCTTTGCTCGACTGCCCCAAAAGGATTTAAAAATATAACCGACTTCCAAACAAAACACTACAAAGTATAAAATAACTTTAATTTCGGAAGTCGGTGTTAAAAAACAAAGAAAGAAAACCAAAAAGACCGACTTCCGAAATTAAAGTTATTTTATATTTTTTTGTAAAAAGCTTTTATTTTTCACTTTTAAGTGGTTTTACTTGGACGTCATCGTCTACGCATAAATTGTAATAAGCAAAAATGCTCATATATAAATTTACTGAGCCAAACTAAACTAAATTTTTACGGGACCAAATGGCAAAGACGCTGCATCAAACTAAAAAGAATCACTGAAATCGGATCAGAAACCTCAGAGTGATCGGGTACATACTCGTACATAAAAAAAAACCAACTGAATTGAGAACCTCCTCCTTTTTTTGAAGTTGGTTAAAACGACGGTTGGTTGAAACGTTGATCGTTGGTTCCACGGATGTCATCCGACCACGACAATTCATCAATTGTTAGATAATATCGATTGATCGAGGAGTGCCAAATCTTTTTTGATACCAAAAGCCCATGCTGTTCAGGCCAAATGAAACCACTTTCAGTGGAATAGTTGGAAAAATAAATAAAAAACATGACCAACTTCTTCCGGCCTTTTTTAAATAACAAACTATACACACTTAAAATAGAAAATAAATTTCCTAACTATAATATCGCGTCAAAAAATTAGTCCGCATCGCTGTCGACTGGAAGTGAGCCCAAAAGACTGGCAGCATTGCCACGTTGTATGGCAATGCTTATCCTCTGTACGAGGTAAAAGCCAGCCCTTGGGTCACGCGAAGCGTCAACTAAACGTTTAAAAAACAAAACATTTATTTCAGGTAAAGACCCATAGGTGTTCAATTAATACAGGAACATAAAATAAAATTATCAATTTGTTAATCATATTCACGTCAATTTCAAAAGTCGAAAGTGAATATCAGAAAGAAATTTAAAATGTCAACTACAATAGATAAAATAATAAAATAAAATAAATAATAACAATAACAGTAACACCAAAACACAGAATTGATTAAATACATTAGTTTTGCTAGTTCTTTAAATATAACGTTTATTAAATTAGATATTTTGAAATCAAGAATTTCTATACCTACTTTAAGTATGTTATGTCATTGCTCGTTTGACTTTGAACTACTTACTTTTTTATATTGAACGACCGAAATAAAGAAATAGGAGGCCATCGCATAAGCTATCAAGCGACAAGTTCAGGTCATTAACAGAACTTATCCTGAATTTGGAACCACCCCTCGACTTTTATGTCTCCTAAATTTAGGATATCGACTCGCAACGAATACTAATGAAAGTACTTCAGTAGCAGTACTACGTTCTCGTTTTTATTATTTTTCAAATAGTTATTGTACACATAATACATACAGAAAGGGTGTTTTATTCTTGAGATGCTTGCGTTGTTTGAGGATCGCCATTGAATTGCTGATGATAATCACCACGCGACGTCATCTGGCTTGGGTACATTTTTACCAAGCCAAATGACGTCACGCGTTTCTTCAACTCGCTGTATCCTCTTTATTATTTGTTTATGTGAAAAAAGAAAAAATACGTGTCCAATATTTTTTGAAAATCTATCAGACGGACTAATTAGATTTTTTTTATTAAAATACCCTATTGCACGTGATTGATCTCGATGACTCTTATTCAGAGCAGCTATTTAAAAGCCAACCTGCGGAGATCTTTGTACCAGCAAACCTGAAGAGTGAGGACGGAACGGCTTGTTGCATAAGTAAAGTCTTCTGCATTCGCGATCTCCACTCGAGTACATGCCAACGGTCATCAATTCAAGAGCTAATATGGCCGGCTTATGATATCTTCAAGTCGTAAATAATTATGACGAAATACTTAAAAACCAATAAATGTTAATGTCATTATCATCATATTAGCCCGATGACGGCCACTGCTGGACATAGGCGTCCCCCAAGCGTCGGCATAACGACCGGTCCTGCGCGTCTCGCATGCATCGGCTACCCGCAAAAAAATACTAAGTATAGTAACTTTTATTATTTAACACAATAGTTCCAAATATCCAAATCGTTAACCATAGTTAATACAAAACAAGTAGGTATGCATAACTAAACCAATGCATTTTGTATGACCAAAGTAAGCACATTTGCTTTACGACTTTCTCGAACATAGCTCGTTATTTACAACGGCAAGATTATGATAAACATTTCTTTATTCCTAAATGACCTTTACCTCAAAGACATAAAGCTGAAATTTGGCCATCAGAAACAGTTAAAGTACATAATGTATCATCAATAAATTCTTTCCCAATACTCTCGATGAGTTTTTTCGAGTTTATGGTATATTTATCATTCGGAAGGCAACTTCCTCTGTATAAAAAGTGTCCAATAAATGGTTGAAAAAAAAACGGCCATTTTGTAAAATAAATAAATGTTCGTAGAGAAAGAAGTCTTGTGTACTGGCCTACTTGGAGAGTTTTCGCTATTCATTGGCTACTCAATCTTTATTTTTCTGGATCGAGGATTCAATATGGCGTCTACTGAAATGATTAAGGGTCCGTTTCAGTTTTTCTTTTGATCTTTAGAAGGCTTTGAAGATAGTATTTGAAAGTTCGGTAAATTTTATTTCATGAAGAGTCTCTGTGGTAGGTAGTTATAAAAAATGGTAGGGGAATATTTTCAGACTATTTTTAGGGTTCCGCATACAAAGGGTAACCGACGCAACTCTATTACTAAGCCTCCGCTGTGTGTTCGACCGTCTGTCTGTCAGCGTGCCGTATCTCAAGAACCGCAACAGGTAGACAGTTGAAACTTTTACGGAGTATGTATTTCTACTGCCGCTATAACAACAAATAATAAAAATTAGATTAAATAAAAAATTTGGGGCTCCCATAAAAGAAACGTGTTTTTTTGAGTCCAACTCGTACTTAGCCGGTTTCACACTCTTGTTTTGCTCCCGTGGCCTATCACAAAATCCCACAATATTCCGGGATGAAAAATGTCTGTTTATTCCGGGTACCTTAGGAGCAGGTGTATGAATTCAGTATTTGGGGGAACGTGAAAACCCCTATTTTTAAAGACACTTTTTCAGGCCACAATCATCTCTAATGTAGCCTGAAAAAGTGTATCAAAACTCAACTTTAAATTCTATATTCAAAAATCAAGGATACGACACTCAGTGATGAACTAAGTAAAGCTTGTACTAGTGACAGAATTTTTTGGTCGGATCTATAGTTTCATCAGAGATAGCCTTTAAGATTAAATTCCACAAATTTTACCTGTTTATAATACTTATAAAACACTCTTCTTCTTATCGTGTAGGCAGTAAGGTCTAACGACCCCACACACCCCAGTGTCAGAGTTTCTAAACCGCCTCGAGAGCCTCTGATAAACAGGTATTTTTTTGTGTTATAGTGGTAGTTTTAAGCATTTCTATAAAACATTTCGTATCAATATCAAACAAAATAGAACAGTAATTAATAAACGATCAATTTATTAATTTAATATCAAAGCCAATTCATCACCACATCTGGCTCTAATAAATACTTATTAATTTGAAATTTATACATCAGTATCAGAATATTATTAAAAGAGGAAAGAATACTCATTTTTCCTCCATTTCTCGTCCCCCGAGAAAATGCCAATTGCGAGGATAAAATACGGCATATTGAATTCATACCTGGATTCTTTATGTGGAATATAATAATTCGCAACGAAGCAGAATTGTCCAATAAATATATGGATAATAATCGCATGGATAAATTCCATTATTATCGGATTCTGATCGGTAATTGCGACAAAAATGGAAGCGCGCTTTAGAATGTGAAGTGTTAAGTGCCCCATTTTTGGATAACGACTACCATTTAGGCGGATTGTGGAGAATTTTCTCCGTTTTTTAAATTCAACAGTAGCAATTTGGCTCTTTGGTAGGTTATGAAATTGGCATGTTTGATTTAGATCCGTTTGTACCTTTTCGATAAAAGGGACCAACTTATGAAATGTTATTATTATTTAAATGGCTACGTGGCTTCATGCAGACTTAAAAAACTACACTAGTTAACAAGAAATTATGTACAAACGCGTATAAAAAATTAATTAATCATTGGGCATCAAAAAAATAATCCACATTGCTGTCAATGGCAAAAGTTCCCGGAACACTGGCAGCATTGTTCGGCCAAAGAATCGCGATGCTGATTCTTTGGCCGAAGAAAAGTTTAGCCCTCTGGTCACGTGAACAGTCGACAAGTTGTTTACTGATATCCCGAAAGACTCGGTGCGCACTTGAACTCCATGGCTGTAATGTTTCAACCCCAAACGGCTCAAATATGTAACTCCCAATTAAGTTGTTATATAGTATTATGACATGGCTTAATACCAATTTTCAAATAAAGGAAGGGAATAAAATATGAATTTTTAGGGTTTCAAACGTCCACTGAATTTTCGAAAATTGGGTCCGAAATTGTCTTTAACTTCGAATTCTGAGCTTTGAATTATGAAAATTGGCAAATAAATAGTATATAATTATTAGATTACAGGCAATACCTATAAGAAGTATGTTAAATTGAAATGTATGAGTTGTTTATTTTTCTGTTATGGAATGTACTTCGGTACCTATTCATAATTACATTTTATTTATTTAGACAGTAAAAATACACTGTAGATCTTCAAGGTTAAGCAACGCTTGCCAAGGTTTGTCTGTGGATGGGTGTCCATCTTAACATACCGAGTTTCCTCCGTGCCTCGGAAAGCACGTTAAGCTGTTGGTCCCGAGCTGTCATTTGTAGAACCTTGGCAGTATTGTCTTAAAGTAATATTTCTGAAAATGGTTTTCGTTTGACTCTCCTTGTGCGCGAGTGCGACTCGCACTTGCCCAGATTTTCATGTAATGCCTACACTCGGAGAAATTAACCAAGAAAATAAATTTAGTCAAATAATTCTTTAAAGTAAAAATAAAACAGTATCATCAACTGCTTAGCCTTTTTTTTACTATTGATATGCGTTTGACCTCTATCTCACCTGATGACAAGCGATGATGTGGTCGAAGATGGAGCACGCTTGCCTAGAAGTAACCTATTCACTCTTGACTTAAAGACTCCCAGGTTGTAGCTATCAGGAAACAGAGACTCCGGCAGGGAATTCCACTCCTTAGCTGTACGCATTATGAATGTGTTCCCAAAACGTTTCCCAACTATATTGGGGTCGGCTTCCAGTCAAACCGGATTCAGATAAATACCAGTGTTTTACGTGAAGCGGCTGCCTACCAGACCTCCACAACGCATTATATGGGTAAAAAAATTGGTTGCCTGTAAAGTCGGTATACGGGCGAAAGTTTTACGTGACAACGACTTTGAGTATCTACTTACAATTGACGTAAATACTTACTTGTGCCTTTCACTTTTTATGTCTGTCTCTCTCGCTCTTAGGCGGGCTAACCATGCCCGAGTGGAAGGGACGCGTGCCTCTCACTCGCTCTCATTGTGAGCGCATAACGTGAGCGGAGCGTAACGCAGTTTCTTGAAGTGTCACCCGGCAAACCAATTTATAAGACGTTGTCACGTCAAAATACAACAGTATAAACGAACCAAAAAATAATTGACGTAAAAGAGTGATATATTTAACCAAGTACCTACAGAGCACTAAAAAGCAACTAGGACTCTTTAACTTAATAATGAATCTCATAAATACACAGTAGTTCTTATTTGTAATAACATTTACTTGTGTGCGAAGTCAAAATTATTAAATGCTATTTTGTAATCGTATAAATAAATCCATAAAAACTCGTCATAAACTAGTTTCTTGCTTTCATAAAATAAATGCATCATTATCATCATCATGACAACTGAAAGACGTCCATTTTTTTTTTTTTTTTTTTTTTTTTACTATATATAGGCACGCGTTTGACCACTATCTCACCTGATGGTAAGTGATGATGTGGTCGAAGATGGAGCACGCTTGCCTAGAAATAACCTATTCACTCTTGACTTAAAGACTCCATTGAGACCGCCCTGCAAATAAATGCATACATTTATATTTATCCACCAACGTCAACATTTATTAAAACCAACACCATTTAGGTCAAGTAAATATGTAAACTATGCTATTACTAGCGGTCACGAAAAACACTGCTACTAATTATAATCCCTAAAGTTAATTAACACGCGTCCTTGCGTATGACGTCACTAAGTTATAAGAACTCCTCCGTGAGTTTGTGTTTGTGACGTCATCGCTAGCCTTGATACAGTTTTGCAATCGGTTTCTAGATTGCATCAGTTCAGTTGACACATTTACGTAAATCGCTAATTGTGTGGAAGACTTTGTTTGTTCTAATTTTAGTTTGATAAAAGAGTTTGTTTATTTTGGGACACAAAGACGTACTAAAGTACTAGCCTTTCCCGCGGCTAAGCTCGCGTTACGATGTTCCAAAAAAAAAAAGTTAATTTATCACTGTACCGAAATTCACTAATATTGGTTCAGCTATTTAGGTGTGAAAGTGTAACAAACAAACAAACAATCAAACACACTTTCACATCGCTAATATGAGTTTGGATATGTACCTCTGAATTTTATGGATGCAATGAGAACAGGCCAGAATATTTTGTTCACTCAATTTAAGTAAAATAAACGCTTTGACTTCGATTCGTTATTTAAATCATCCATGGCACTGACTCGCTAAAACAGATAATCAATAAAACAGACTACTCAACATGAATGGCTTGATACCCCCCTTCCCCTCCCAACCTCTTATACCGTTATGCTCCATTACCCCATATAGGGAATACCATAACGGTCTTCGCCTATTGTTCCATCATAATAGGCTGTATTTTCACCTATTTGTCAGTCATCTCATAAAATAACTGCCAAATGTGTGTTCGATTTGTTGTAATGGGTTCTGCAGTTATCATACATATCGGATTACAATATTAATGAAATAAAAAGTGCAGCATCACACCGTAAATTATGTATAAATCGATCTGCGGATCTACAATAAAGTCAAATTTCATTTTCTTTTTCTTAATTGCGAAAGCATTTATAGGTTCAAGGTTGATTGGGAAAATTTGTCATTTTCGGCCAGCTTGATGTGCTGGCTGGCTGTGCTGGCTGGACAATTGATATGTGATATTTTTTAGACATTTTCTGGGATTATTTTAGTCTGTCCATGTTTCCGAATGATTTAAAGATTCCATTGACTAAAATAGGATACAGTTACACATGAAAAAGCGCAAAAAATTGGGTAGTATTGTTTTCCAATCAAGATCCACTTAAATATCAATGCCTATAGTAATTTTCTGCGAGTTTTTAAAATAATTAATTAATCATTTCAAAAGTTGCTTGACTCCCATTCAGTCCTACGATGGTAAAAAAGATATGCCATTCTAGGCGGAGTGGAAGGAAAGTCTTAGACCTTTACTAAAGCCCATTCCTGTTGATGTGTTTTATAGTGGGAAATAAATAAATAAAAATATTTCTACAAATACCCTTTGCGTTTCAGGGCCGCGGAAACTCTAACGATTCCGCAACCATTTCAAACTCATACGGAACCCCAAAACCAGTCCATTGATTCTCCATTAATAGGATCATAACGCTATCATTTTAAGAGGCTATTCCTGTGACGGCCTATTCAATCGCACTAATATATTTTTACTGCCTATGAGGTAATATTTACTGTCACGATACGATTGGTATTTAATCAGTGGGGGAGTTAAATGTCCTCTAGTTCCTTCGCTGATTAAATGCTGAGACCGATTGGTACTGTTGGGGTGTTTTTGTAGGCAATAAAAAGGGTAGTTTAGCAACGTGTTACGTTCGTGATTGATGTTAGATTCGATCTTGTTTTCCTGAAGTTTTATTGGTAAAGTTTTTGTTGAACTAATTCGATAAGAAAGAATTTGTGTGGGTTTCGAGTTGGTAAAAGGGCAACTGTCTATCTGAGGGGGGTTTGTTACCACCACTTAAAGGTCGTTTAAGCAAAAGCTAACTTTTATGATAACATGTTACAAATTGTATAGTAGCCAGCACGATTCGTAAGCACAGTTGAATAGCAGCGGGGTGATCTCGCCAATGTACGGTGGGCGAACGAAACTTGCAAGGGCAATTAGTCGATGAGCATTGACTGACGAACTAATAACGTGAAACGTCAGAACTGTCGTCGTGAAACTGACCAATGAAGCCGGTTATATAACATCAAGTTGGAGTGAAATTAGGTACTTACAGTACCTACAGCATTAGGTTTTTGAAATCAATCAATTAATTATTTATTATTTTTCTCCTCCAAATAACAAATTACATACAGTTTATGAAGGAAACGATTTGAAGATGGGAGACAGGAGCCCGTGTTAAGTAAAACCTGTGCTGTGGGTCACCTGGTCTCCTTATCTCGGATTTATGTATGGGTCAATAATAATGGTAGTATGGCTAAATAATAACAGCCGCACGGGTCGATCTTGAAGGTTAAGCAACGCTTGCCAAGGTTGGTCTGTGGATGGGTGACCATCTTAACATACCGAGTTTTCTCCGTGCCTCGGAAAGCACGTTAAGCCGTTGGTCCCGGCTGTCATTTGTAGATCTTTGGCAGTCGTTACGGATTGTCAGAAGCCAGTAAATCTGACTCCAGTCTTGCCAAGATGTACCGTGATACCCAGTTAATGGGTTGTGGAGGTCTGGTAGGCAGCCGCTCCACGTAAAACACTGGTATTCAGCTGAATCCGGTTTGACTGGAAGCCGACCCCAATATAGTTGGGAAAAGGCTAGGCAGATGAATAATAATGGTAGTAACTAATGCAGTAGCAAGCGCTCATGGCTGATGAAATCAAATTGAATTAGCTTAAGGCCTAACAAAATGATGAAAGAGAGTTAGAAAGTTTGTGAATTTGTCGGTGGGTTTTATTGTATGTGTAGTGGTTTGTGTGTATGAGTCGTGCTTGTGTTTATTTGAGGGTGTGTGTGTAGTGCATGTGTGTTATACTTCTCTGAAACCATATAACAGTTTCTCCGTGTCGTCATAGCTAAGCGATAGAAGCCAATTTGAACCTTACGCCTGCATTCCATACTTTGACAATATTTTAAAAACCTATTGATGTGCTTTAAGTAATTAAAGTTACTCAGTAAAACAAAATTTTGCCAGGTTTTTGCTTACAACTTGCTTGTTTTGTCATGTACTGCAGTGCAGTCATATTAAATAATCTGAATCAGAATCACGCTAACATGCCATTTAATATTATGAAAACCAATCACATGACATAATAACAGGAACATAATACCTTAGCTTTTATCAATACAGGGCCAAAATATGAAAAATAACCAGACGAATTTTCCCAGAATATTTTGACAATGGATTATTAACTTGACGCGATATTCGTGATGGAATCAGCTCTCAAACAAATTTCGTGGTTCATTGATAATTTTTCTCATTTTCCGACACTTAATTTTCTACCTTATCTCCTTAAGATAAAGATGGTTTTGCTTTCTGAGTTAAATATATTAGAGCAAACGAATTTGGAGGTAGGTGTGTATAAGGTAAATTGGTGTTGACAATGTAATTTGGGTATCATTTGCTTCATACAACGCTAATTCGTGTTGTACAAGTATGATTTAATGGGATGTGTACGAGTAAGTAACTTTGTTTCCAATTAAATTGAACAGGATAACTACTGTTTAAATCATGGGGAAATGCGAAATGCTTTTAGCAAATTTAGGGAACTGCTTTGATTACACTGATTTCATAATAAGCCTGTGGAAAGTGATATTCCATCAGCAATAGTGATATATTTAAATTTATCCTTGATGTACATTCTCGACACGTCAACTTTTGGGATGAAAAGCCTTTATATGCGTATATCTATACGCCTACCACATTAGGCGTATAGATATACGCGAAACAGAGAGTAAAGTCCCGCAAACCTACATTGATAAGGGAGGATCCTTCGACCGGACGGTTGTGGCGTCCGGCAAGTTAGATTCTTGGGAAATTAGATTCCATGATTTTTAAAAGAACTCACAAAATGTGGGTTTGATTTCTCTGCGTTTCTTGGGAAATACGGATCGTGAAGCGATGTAATAACCACACTTGGCAGTTGCTGGTTATCAGATATATTACTAAATTGAGACACCAATTTTACACTATTCCGCCTCAGCACCTCCAATAGTATGGTATTGGTATTCACAAAACATTGATCTTATATATGATCGCCTTCGGAGCAGCGGCAACAGCATTCTTAAGGTAATTGCTGCACGTTATGACTGCCCTTTCCAGAATCATTGGATAAGGGTAGTATGTGGTACCATATCATAATTATTATTTGATGTGTAATTAAATTTTTATTAAATAGGTAAAATGCTCTCATTATGGACTTGGTCTGAAATAAAGCATTAGGTATTATTATTATTATATAAAACAGAAGCCAACCAGATTCCAGAATTTGTAAAATTATACCGATCAAAATACAATTTTTTGTTTTAAAATCTGTACGTATTATATACCTATAATGCCCGATAGTGGACTTTAGTACAGTTATGTTCAAATCGCATGGAAAACTCTAATACCACTACTACTACCGGAATATGTGGTGTGGCCGTTCATTTTTGTTGCAGTGTAGATTTTTCTACGTTGGTATATCTTATGGTGGCACTATTGGTGTAAAACAAATAAAAAAATCTAAAATGTGTGGGTTTGAAATCATTATAATTGAGAGGGATAAGAGCGTTGATAGCGATTGAGATTTGATAAAGAGTGATAGAGATTGACATGAACTTTCAGAACGATCATCATCAAGTTCATGATCATCCCAAACAAGTAGCATTGATTTATCCACGTACGGGCAATGCTAAGCAACATCACCGTCGCTTACAGTTACTCTTATTTAACCATTCAACCCATATTAAACCTAATTGCTCTTAAAACCCTCAACGCCAACAAAAAACTATCGTAGCACCACTTTTCTGCACCTCGTTACTCAGTTCCCATTTACTGCGAGATAAAGCTCAGGCGACGCGTCTGCGATAGGCCCAGGCTAGGGTGATGAGCAAGGGCGGTAGCGGTAGCGGGCGTGAAGTATCATACTTAGGAATCCGCCGTTTGCACCGCTAGAGGCGCTAGTGTAGCGTGAGGTTTTAAATGTCAAATTTCACTGTTGCTTGGCTATTGACGCGAGTTTATTTACTTATTTGTTTTGATTTTTGTGAATATTTTTCTAAAACTGCCAGACTTCGTTCACTTTTGCGTAATAACAACTAATGCTATGATTAACCTTGACCTTGGTTATTTGTTTTTTATTTGCCGTACTCGACAGTGGCGCCAACTGGTAAGTACAAAAACGGTAGCCCTTATACTATAGTGACAATGGCGGGCGCCGAGCGCGAAAAAAACATCTATTGTTTTATCCTGAGAAAATACGGCTTTCTCTTACTGCCCGCTACAGCAACTCGCGATGCTCCGAGGGTGCTCCTGAGGGTGCATATTACCCGAGTTGTGCGGGGTAAAAATCCACCAATGGGAAAACTTAATTTCCCTAGCTTGGCTTAGTGCAGCTCTGGGTCTAAAAAAAGTAGACATCTACCCTTCCAAAAAAAAAAACAGAAAAGGGACACAAATCTCACCACAATACATCCCACCCACAAACAGCAGAAGAAGGTCTGCTACGTTTCCTGGGACCACTTATCTTCAGACCGCTTCATAGCTTCGCTACGCATTCTCATACCCCACGAACTCCTCGTAGTTTTCGTATCACACATTTTCCCCGCGTCGCTACATATCCTCGCACCGTCTAGAGACTTCCCATATCTCTCGTGGAAGAGCACCTAAATCGCTTCCGCTACCACGCCCGCTCCGCCCCAGTCACTGCGCGATCTCTCTATGCAAGGCCGTGGGCATACCTCTCTGACTTCATATTGTCTGCCGTATGACCTATTTCCAAAAATAGCGGACCGCCTAGAGCCTAGGTGCCTAGTCATAGGCCCAAAACTTAGACTGCAAAGTAGGTCGCATTTGGCGTCTGTCTAAATCGATGTTGTTATTTTAGTGCTTAAGTTTCGGTCTAGTTTAAATGGACTATGGATGACTTAGGTCATCGTTACAAAGTAGTTGTTTTAGTAATCATAAGAATTACACTTGAAGTGAAAGTCGAAATAATTATGTTTCCATAAGATTCCTCTTGTGCCCAGGTTGCCGATCTGCCGTTGAAGCACAATTGATTAACAAGGATTTAAATAGAGAATACACACATTTATAAAATTACCAGTCTTTCAGGAAGTGAGGTGATCTCTTAGTTACTATGGTCGGGATTATAAAGAGGATTACCTCTTAAAAGCATGTTGATACATACAGTTTCATGAAAAAAATCTGACAAGAAGTATTAACGCCTATTTGGAAGCGCTCTTGATTACGTACAACCGTATTCAAGAGCGCAGTAGAAAAAAAAAAGATTAAAAATGCTGCAAAAACATCAGGACCAAGCAAACTAGTAGCAGAGAAGAGCAGCTCCTTTACAAATGCATTAAGATTCACTTAGCGCAAACATTTCTGAGAAAACTAAGTTGAAGTCACAAAAGAAAAGACATTTACAGCAGAAGAACAATTGCGAATGCAAGATCTAGAACAAAACATTAGAAATGCAGACAATAGAGTTAAATTCCCATTATCTACCACTAACAATCGCTTAAATGTGTTTCTGCAATACTGTTCTAGTTTCTACGGTCTAAAGCTCTTATGCGACGATGCAGTTTCTAAACATATTATTAGGTAAGTATAGTTGAAAGTTGTGTCACAGAATAGATAGATTCAGAAAATCAACTCCATATAACCAACGAAAACGCTCGCACTTATAGACACACTTCACTAAGAGCGAGTGCAATCGCACTCGCTTCCGTCATTTTGTTTGAGATCGCCACACGCAGGCATATATGTGCGCGTACGCCTGTTTTTTGGTCGTTGTATGGAGTCGGCCTTCTGTTCTATACAAGTTTGTGGTACGGTAGTACTAAATTCCAATATTGTTAGAAGATGGAACGCCGAAACGTGGAGTGCAATTTTATCTCGATTTATTTTGTGGGTAGATGTAAGTCAGGTTGCTGTTAGAGTTGTGTAGACGATTTTAATTCGAAAATTTTGTGGTTAAAGTTTTCTGCCTGAATTTTTGCGCAATCTTTTCGTGTAAGAATTTCTTTTCTGCAAACCCTGTAACTTATCTATTAAAGTTCGGATCTGTTCCTTGTTGGTAAAACTGGTGGTGGGAATAAATTATTCTACAAAATTTTGTTATCAAGCTACTAACAAGGGTTTCTACGTGTCTATAATCATTTCAGCGAAAAGACGTCCACTATAACTGGACATTGGTCTTTCACAAGCAACACCAACCCGCAGTGGGCCCGCGTGGTGGATTATAGCCCACTCCCGCTCGAAAGAGAGGAGGCCTGTGTCCCAGCAGTGGAGTGTGAGTGGCAAAAATATAGGCTGTTTATGTATGTATGTAAGCAACACTACATCATCAGATCTGTTCTTGTGCGTTTCACATGTAAAAGATTGCCTCGGTCTTTACCGACGCTTCCGACGCTGCGTGTTCTCGCAAAACTACTGGTAACTGCAATACTTTACAGCTGCGAACAATATGCCTTGTCCAAACCACTGCCCTAAAAGGGAAAAGAACCTTTAGGACTGGCGACTTTAACTTCAAATATTTCAGCAACTTGACACTTTACGGCACCATCTCGCTAACATTGTCATTGTCAGTGCTTTCTACCTATATGCTCGAACGTGCATGTTAGACGGTGCGCCGCAACTTTGAAAAAAAAAATCAAAATGGTGGCGGGAAGACTATTCCAGCTCAAGCTAGAACAATTTTCGATCTCATTCGGTAATTCTTCGGTATATGTTGGTAAACTTGCCACTCTAACAAAGAGTTACGTAAATACTTGCTTGCAGCTTTTCAAAAGAGCGAACAAGAGTTGAAATGAGCTTTGTCAATAAAACAGGGCTAGCTTACAGATTGCCCGTTGCAGTTCTTTGTAGCATTGTTTATTTGTTATTTGTTTTCTTCGTAAAGATGAAGGCATATGTGTATGAACATGCGATTGTCGCGAAGTATTACAGCGATTTAAGTACTGTTTGGTGTTTTGTTCAGTATTTCTTAGAAAAGGAATGTATTTATGGATAAAATAGTTACAGAAAAAGACAGTTTTATCAATCGAAAGAACCTGAAGCACAATTCTTGCACTTTATCGGCGTCCAAATTTAAGTTTCATCTAAGTAGCAGTTCTCGGGAATGACGATGACCCACCACTCTCCATGTTCTTCATCTGCGCATTCACGACCATTCTGACAAGAGTGTCCCACTTAGAAGAGAGAAGAGACTCAGAAGATCATCTAAGCGACATTAAACTTTCAGTGAAATAATGGTCAAACGCAAACCTGACAATAGTACCTAATTAAAAACAATGTCGAAAACTTATCCGAATGTAGGGAAATAGAAGTGTTCTTGACATTTTGCGAATGCAAAAGCTTATTAAAAATACTAGCATTGTTCCATAGTTATTATTGCAAGAAATTTTAACTCACAACATCGTCTGTATAAATGTAGATGGATGAAGAGGGAGAGGGAGGCCAAAGAAAAGATAGATGGCATCTGTGAGGTGTGAAATGAAAGAAAAGTGCTGGCGATAATGTTTTTCGCCGACGCGACCCCAAGTAACATTGTATAAGGGCAGGAAGATGATGATCAGCTGTATCAAAATCTATAATTGCCAAAAGTACCATCAAAATAAAATAGTTATCTTGATGGACAGAATTCAAATAAATAGCTATTTACACTTGTATTATTTTTACTTCAAGGCACTCAATCCAATTGCACATCATCATAAGCAATGATCGGAAAACAAACAACTGCAACATTGACTCACATCAAAGCTGCTGTACAAAGTGAAAAGCGCCACATTTTGAAACTACTAACAAATCATTCACACTTGTAAACCGAACATTTTCCGAGAAAACACGAAAATACCCGATGATTAACGATGCAGTCATACTGAGTCAATTTTCCAACTCATTTGAATGATCAAAGGGTGCTAAAAGTTTCAAGAGGTTTCCATTGAGTAGTAAAAATTCTGAAAAATGCATTTTCAATAAACGTTTTATTCATGGAGTATTTTTTTTAGGGTTCCGTACCCAAAGGGTAACCAATTTTCACAGAGTGTGTATTTCTGTTTATGCTATAGCAACAAATAATAAATATGAAACAAAAATTAAAAATAAAAGGCGTTTCTGGTTAGGGCACGGAACCCTTCGTGTGCAAGTCCGACTTACACTTAGGCGGTTTTTTATTTTATAAAATGAAATCTACGAGGAGGCAGCGAGCTTCGCTACCACTGCTGACTAGGTCAGTCTAAGCAAGAGGTAACAGGACTTATCACTATCATTTCATAATATTAAAAAGTCCTCCGCCGCGTCTATCTGTATGTTCAAGATAAACTCAAAAACTACTGCACCGGTTTTAATGCTGTTTTCACTAATAGATAGAGTAACTCTTGAGTAAGATAATTTGTTTAGAAAAAAACCTAAAGAAAAATGCAACGCGGACGAAGTGCAAGTGTTTTAATAAAGCATGAGCTATTCCTGCAAGTATGAGAGGAAAATAAATGGGCGAATTGTGTTAAAGATAATATGGCCAGAAAGGGGGAAGGAACTTCAATCCCTACGTGCATCTTTCGACTTATTTTATCCGCCCTTTTTTGCTCGAAATATATTCTATTTCTGTTGTCGACTAACATAAATTAAGTATCTACTAATACTCTAACTTAGAATTTTTAGCGAACAAAAGTTTATCATTCATGCGCGTCTGCTCTGTGCCAATTTCACATTTTTCTCACTTTATTTCTTTCTAAAATAGATATTCCGAAGAAGATGTGCTACGTCTTTTCAATTGGCATTTATTTATTAGTTGTAAAACGGGTTTTGACTTGAAAAAGTGAAATTATAAGCAAATTGGACCCTGAAATCTGTCTCATACAATCATTGAACAGAAACAATACACATGGTACGGGATATAATGTAATCAATGCAGTGTACTTTGCTTGATTTTCTTGATTGGTCAAATTAACATACAATCAAGAGAGGTCATACAAATTACTGCATAGCAATCCTGGACGTTTATAAGATCATGACATATTAACATTCATGCCACGTCATTATTGAACGAAATATTTATTTTCTTTGCAACGTGCTAACGTGTGTTCTTAGTATTCATTAAGGTGCTCTCTGACCGGGAGCATTCACGTGTACTGTAACAATATAGATTCGACTTTGAGCATTACGTTACAATACTACCTCTCTGACTGAAGAGCATTCGCGTGTAATGTAATATTATAAATTCGATTTTGAGAATTACATTACAATACTACCTCCCTGACTGACGACTGACGAGCATTCGCGAGTAATGTAACATTATAGATTCGACTTTGAGCATTACGTTACAATACTACCTCCCTGACTGACGACTGACGAGCATTCGCGAGTAATGTAACATTATAGATTCAACTTTGAGCATTACGTTACAATACTACCTCCCTGACTGACGACTGACGAGCATTCGCGTATAATGTAACAATATAGATTCAACTTTGGGCATAACGTTACAATACTACCTCTCTGACTGAAGAGCATTCGCATTTAATGTAACATTCGTCGGTTTAGAGGTAAAATTCATTAAATGCAAAAAACTATTATGGGAGTTATAAGCGATATTAATAATTTTATGCAAAAGATTGCATTTTGCTCATAGTTCTTAAATGGAATCCTATTAAGTTTGATTTTGTTTTTAGATTATTAGGTTGCTGTTGTAACTGCTTTGTTTTTTTAGAATTATAGTTGATAGATTTTGAGCATTACGTTTCAATACTACTTCCCTGACTGAGAGCATTCGCGTATAATGTAACAATATAGATTCGACTTTGAGCATTACATTACAATACTACCTCTCTGACTGAAGAGCATTCGCATGTAATGTAACAGTATAGATTCGACTTTGAGCATTACGTTACAATACTACCTCCCTGACTGACGACTGACGAGCATTCGCATATAATGTAACAATATAGATTCGACTTTGAGCATTACGTTACAATACTACCTCTCTGACTGAAGAGCATTCGCGTGTAATGTAACAATATAGATTCGACTTTGAGCATTACATTACAATACTACCTCCCTGACTGAAGAGCATTTGCGTGTAATGTAACATTATAGATTCGACTTTGAGCATTAGCTTTTAATTGATTCCGTAATGTCAGACGAAGCGGTCAATGTGCGGCAATATTAATTCGACATTGTTATTTACGTTAAAAACACAAAAGAAACGATATTGGTATCATGAATTAGAATTAGTCAGGCGGGGAGTGGAGCGCATTGATGTTACAAGTTGTATCAAGATATTTATTTATTTATTTATTTATTACTTGCTTACAAATACACAACACTATAATTAGTAGGCATGCATTAAAATTTCATGTCAAAGTATTGGTACATGCACCCTGTAAGGGCACTGCAAATTTAGGTAGTACAAGTTATGTCAAATTAAATAAATTATATAGGTACTATTACAATTCAATTCCATATCATAATTCCAATTCAATACTATAATTTCAATATCAATTTACAATATACATTAAACACGTTATTTAAATTATTTTGATGATCATTGGTCAATTTTCATAAATTTTACTCAAAAAAATAGTACATATACATAAATAATAGTCATTATTTGTTTTATACACGTCATTATGTTACAATGTCAATCAAATCACAGTTTGTCCGCTTTAAATTCGTCAACAGTATAGTAGGCCTTCTCAATTAACAGAGATTTCAACTGCTTACAAAATAGTGAGTCTTTTGTTAGGGATTTAAATTTTTCCGGTAACTTATTGTAAATGTTTACTAGCCGTGAATAAGGGCTTTTCCCGATCAGTTTTAACGTCGTGAGTGGTAATACCAGTCTATTCTTATTCCGTCGGTTATAGTTTGCGTATACTTCGTCATTTGATTTAAATTACACACAATTACACACATTTATTTCACGTTGTATCACTACAAGGTGCGCATTGTAATGCTCGGTTCTCCTCCTTCACTGATGTAATGTTCAAATCTATAACGTTAAATAACACGGGAATAGGAGAACCAAACACAAATTGTTGTTTGTTTTAATGCCAATGTATACACTTTTATAATAAACTCTCTGTCCATAGTCAAGAACTAAGCCTTAATATATTAAAATCATTTGTTGTTGTCGAAAATCTACGGTTTGGATTTGAACGTGCATCTAGCTTCATGTTTTTGACTGACCTACCTGGACAATTCAAAAGTGCTTTTAAATGGTTTATTTGAAATAAACGCTTTGAATTGATTCGATTTGCCGTGCTAACGATGCGAATACACTTTTTAGGCAAGCATTATGCAACACACATCACATTTTTTTATCGTTCACATTTTTTTGAATACTTATCATGATCGCCGATGGTCGTCCACTGCAGCACATAAGCCTCGCCTGAGCACCGCCACATCGACCAATCCTGTGCATCTCACATACAGTGGATTCCCGCGGCCTTCACCAGGTCATCCGTTCACCTAGTGTCCACGTGACATTACATAATTATTTTATTGCATGTAGAAGTACTTTAAAATATGCTATTAATGCATCTAATCGTCTCACGAATATAGCACTGTTTTCATTACTTCGACTGCGTTTCAAAGTTTAAAACTTTTATATTCGAAAAAAAATCATTTTCTAATAAACATCTGCCTAGTATTTTCCCAAGTATACCATGTTTTATTTTCAATTTAACCTTTTCGTCTACGCTGCAATTTTATTGGATCAGAATTTTTTTCTGGTAATAAATATAGCCTATATTATTCAGGGAAAATGTAGCATTTTAATAATGGAAGAATTTTTTAAATCAATCCAGTAGTTTTTGAGTTTATTCGTTACAAACTCACAAAATATAAATCTTTCCTCTTATAAAATTACTGTAGATATCTCTGTCTTTAATATTGAACGACTGCTTATCCGCATGTTATTCGATCATATCATTATCATAAAGGTATATGGCGTCCCTAACACGCAAAGATTAAACATTAAAACGTCGTCAGCATACAGAATAAGATCCCGCTTACACAGAATTCATGTCACGTCACCGTTAAACTACGGAGATGCAGTTTCCACGAGGCCACCAGCGTTCGACGCGCCGCAAACGAGCCGGGTCCAGGGCCTTGACGAAAAACTCAGTAAAGACGGAATTTGCTCAACGACACGACCAGATAAAATGTGGAGAGCTGTACTGTAAATAGGAGAAATTGCATGGAGATATAAACGATCTAGGTTCAGCAGTGCGATTCTGTAAACATGTCGACGTGAAGGCTTGGGTGAAGTGATCACGAAGTGAGCTGACAATCCAAGGAATCAAGATGGAATGATAGCTTACTTCGACATGTTTACAAAATCGACCAGCAGTACTTTGTACTTGGGAATTTTATGCCAAGGCCTGCGGAAGAAAGTTGAGTCGACAGTAAGGTAGATATCCTTTTACTTTATTTTTGGCTGGTGTTTATTCCAGAAATATAATCTCTGGAAGCATTGCTCAGATTCCAATTGTTTTCACTAACAGAATTTATCGCTGAATGCCACAGGCTACTTTTTATTAAGGAATAAAAAATGTTCCTGAAATTGACCAGGGGAACGAAGACGCAGGGAAAAATCATTTAACCTCTCGGCTGGCACGGCTGGCAAATTTCAAATGTCATGTTTTCGTCATACTCCGTTGCGTATCGCGGGCGCCCGCTTATCGCAAGCGTAATATGACCCGCAGCACAAAAAACCTTATCTCTCCGCTCACAAAGCAGCTATTCACACACTTGAAACTGTTATGGGTTCTTTAATTATGTCACTATGTATTAGAATGTAAACAATATTCTTATAACAAACCGAAATATAAACATTTTGGATAGATACGAGAGTACTTGCTGAAAGCTATTTTGTTGTATTATTATGTTGATTTCTGACACAAATGTTGGATCAATTTACACAAAATTTTGGAATTAAGGTCATAAAAAGACAAGTAATCTAGTGATGATGTTATTTTACGAGATAAAAATCGACTGCCGCAATATTTAAGCTCAAACTTCATAGTACGCGGAGCAGACATTTTGATTTACGTAATTTGTATTTTTGTAAACAAACATCAAGAATTTTCCAATAAGATTCCAATAAGAAATGTTTCTAGATTACTAGCCATGTATTCACGAACTCATTTTTAATTGTATATCGTTACAATATGCCACTATAATTCTGAAATATCAAATTACTTACGTACGGGAAGAAATCGGAAAGAAATCCGGTAACTTAGTTTTGTTTCGTAATTTTCACCAGATAATTTACACTTTTGACGTTGAATATTAGTTGATATTTAACGAAAATAAAGTAAATTATGAATTTCTATCAATACTTGGCTTACTTTCCACAGAAAAACACGTAAAAATCGAAAATTCTCGCGCACAAGTTGAACGAATGTTTGTTTGATTTGACAAATGTATTGTGTGCAAATTTGAAAAACCTACGCTTAGGATTAGAGAGCGAAGTAATGCTCCAAAATACTATGGAAATACGAGAACAAAAAATAACTGACCGTCAACGACTATACTTTTTATAATACTGTAGGCATCCTTTTTCATCAGAACGTTAGAGGTATTTATTAATAAAGAGACAGAAACACTAATTCGAAGATTTTAAGATGGATAAAAGTGGGATGGCTGTCAGGTTCTAGGCGTTTCGATTATAATACAAAACGTAATCCAATCAATAGGAATATATTAATATCCTATATCTTATCGCAATCAAGCATGATATTTAAAAATACCTCGGCTCATTGAAATTACACACACTACTATTTTATTAGGAAACTAAGCAAGATCACGTTCTAAATATGAATGTAATCATCGCAAATACTAATGCGAGTACTATTCGAGTCACGTCAGTATCGAACCAGTAGGAATGCAATCCCGCGAGGCCATCTTACTGTCGCGCCAGGCCACACATATTCTAGTCCAAGGCCAAGAAGTCAACAGTGGCGTGAAATTGGGTTGACTCGTGTCGGGAGTAGATCAAAATGAAAAGACAGTGTAATTTGAAGCTAGTTCTGAACGGAAAAGACAATTTAGTCGTTCTTTAATAGACGATACCTGAACAGGATTTAAAATAAAAAGATGAAGGAAATTCAATCCCGCGAGGCCATCTTACTGTCGCGCCAGTCCACACATATTCTAGTCCAAGGCCAAGAAGTCAATAGTGCAGTGAAACTGGGTTGACTCATGTTGGGAGTAGATCAAGACAGTGTAATTTGAAGCTAGTTCTAAACGGAAAAGACAATGTACTCGTTCTTAGATGCCTGAACAGAATCTTACTGTCGCGCCAGGCAAAACATATTTAGTTCAAGGCCAAGTAAGAAGTCAATAGTGGCGTGGAATTGGGTTGACTCATGTTGGGAGTAGATTAATATCATTATTAATTACTAGTTCTGAACGGACAAGACAATTTACTCGTTCTTAGATGCCTGAACATGATTTAAAATACAAAGATGAAGAAATGCAGTCCCGCGAAGCCATCTCACTGTCACGTCAGGCCACACATATTCTAGTCCAAGGCCTAAGGGTACGAAGTCAATAGTGGCGTGAAATTGGGTTGACTCATGTTGGAAGATGATCAATATTGTGGAAACTTGGAATGAAAATGTAACTTCAATGAAAATATAAATGAACTCATACTAGGATATAACAATAAGTTATTTTAACACTACGTAATTCTTATAGATTGTCCTGTAATCTATAGGAAAAGATCTATTATCTCCATTTTTTGGAACGAAGTTCCTTATCGCGCGTTGTGAAAAAATTCTTACGAAAAGTTGTCACGACACTTTTTGCTATAGTAAGCTATTGTAAGCTGTGCGAATGGAATGGAATGGAATGGAATGGAGTGGAGTGAAGTGGAGTGGAGTGGAGTGGAGTGGAGTGGAGTGGAGTGGAGTGGAGTGGAGTGGAGTGGAGTGGAGTGGAGTGGAGTGGAGTGGAGTGGAGTGGAGTGGAGTGGAGTGGAGTGGAGTGGAGTGGAGTGGAGTGGAGTGGAGTGGAGTGGAGTGGAGTGGAGTGGAGTGGAGTGGAGTGTAGTGGAATGGAATAGAATTTCTCATCTCAATACGGACTGATTGAGATGAGAAACAGTGGGTCATTAGTTGCCAACGATACGATACTATCTTAGGGAAAAGGATAAAGTCGTAAAACACAGTTATGTTTCTAGTTTTATTACAATTCGCGCGTTGAGAAAGGAAGACGGAAAAAATTAAGACCAAAAGTTGTAACGACACATTAAGACCAAAAGTTGTAACGACACTTTTTGCTATAGTTGTAAGCCATGCGGCGTAGGAATTTCGTTCCATCCGGGTGTCCCTTGACACCTCTCAAGCTTTTTTTTTCAAAGTTTAAGGCTCTGTAGTTTCGGAAATAAGGTGGGGGAATGAACATTTTTTGTTTAATTTCGTGAATAACTTTAAATCCATTTACTTTAAAATTATGAAAAAAATATAATTAAAATCCTTACAGTAAACCTTAAAGGCTAGTTGTTGAAAAAACTTTTTGTTTTTAGTTTTCTATGTTGACCCCCAAAAGTGATCCCTATACTAAAAATTTTATAATTTACATAACGTTTCCGTTACAGAAGTCCATATGTGTACCAAATTTCAACAGAATCGGTCGAGTAGATCCGGAGAAAACTGGCTGTGACAGACGGACAGACAGGCAGACAGACAGACAGACAAACACCCGAGTGAAAACATGTAAATTAAAGAGTTACAAGAACCGTAATGTTGGTTCACAGCGCACCCCTTCGTCCTAATTCCTCATACATAATGTAAACAGTTTGACGCACTATGTCAATGAAATTATGATAACTTATGCAAGTCATATTTAAACTCGCCCTTGGCCAGATTTTACATTTGGCCAGAAGCAAACCCCCTATTGAATAAACAATGAGTAATATCCCAACTTTATCTTTACGTACAGCAAAATACAAACACAAACTGTAAACGAACACTATCTTTACTTTTAATTATAATACAAAAAACGACTTTTCAAAGCACGCGATTAAGTCACGCTACATAAATTTTTCAAACTTAACACGTTATACTGAAACAAAAAAGAAGTATTTTTAATTAAAATTAAAATATCACCTTGAGACTTCATATTAATTACTATATTTACATACCTATCACTCGAAAGTTCAGGTGAAAAGGTAAATTCATTATGTGTATGTTTCTTTGTCCTCTAATTTCAATAGTTAATTTTGATGATTCATTTGGTTTTTCCTAGCCTTTCCTATCAAGGGACTACAAGACGTACGGCGGTGCAAGGTACAAGGTGGTTATCCCGCTCATAGGCACAAAACGTTTTGGGAATACCTTCATTGTGCGTACAGCTAAGGAGTGGAATTCCCAGTCGGAAGTGGATGCCGGTGGAAATGCGGCCTAAGACATGACATTTCTGAAACATTACAATAGTATGAATCTTTTTTTATTTTGATTTTTTGGTTAGCCAAGACTGTCCCACTCTAGGTAGTAATGTTCAGATTATTTTAGTGGTTCTATTCCTGTACGGTAGAATGTATGTTGAGGCGTAGACGTCAATACCCAAGAAAGAGTTCCAATCAATGGTGATGAAGGTAGCAACGACAGCGATTAAACAAATATTGTTTTTAATAAATAAATTCATTACTAGATTCACTGCATATCACACAAGTGACATTTTGTAATAATTAATTAATAATTTGAATATTCAATGAACATGCAGGTAATATTAATAATTTTTAGATTGGAAATAAATGGGCTTTATTATTATTATTCCGTTTTTTATTTTCTTTTATTGAAATATTTAAAAATATAATTATATATTATATTTTTAAATATTTCAATAATATTTCAATATTATTATAATTATTAGAATGTATGGTAGAATCATAAAGGTTGATTGATTTGTTTGATTCGTTTTCCAAAAAAAAATACAACACTACAAATAGTTTGTCCATTTGTATATTTTTATGTTGTTAGTTGCCTGTTTTCAATTATGCGTTTTAAATGGCTAGGAACATGGACGTTAATCATTTCATTTAATGACGCTAGTTGGCAATTAACGTCAACTGAATGTTATTAAAACATGTACCTACTTAATGTAAATGTAGAATTGTTAACATAAAAATTTTAATTTGTTTTTTTTTATTTTTAATGGGTTTGTTCTTGACTCTAGTCTATGTCAAAGATGACAGAGACAAAGTCTACGATGGAGCGAGCCTACCCAAATGTATTTTGGGTACATATCTAAACCATAAGCGTCTCTTATCGACCCATGACAGACAGACTGACTCTCAGACAGACACCAGATACTGAAAGAGTCCCGTTTTTTCATTCCATTTGACTAACTTAATATCTTTTCTAATTGTCTTCTCTTATTAATAATTGTTTACTTTTGGTTCAATATTATTGTTTACTTTTGATTATTTATTGATTGATATTTTTATGATTCAATGACATTTATATTTTGATATATATTTTTAATAATATGACAATTTGGTTTTGTACTGACCAATAACTTGTTTGTGTGGTTTAGCTGTCAATTTAAGTTGGTTATAATAAATAAATAAAAAAAATCCGATGTACGGAACACTAAAAAGAATAAACCAATCAAATAGCGTAAACAAAAGCTAGAAAATGGCTGCTTTCTTTTTATCAGTAGCATTAAAGTATTAAGTGATTTCATGCACGCCACTTCTGGTTGCCTACTTTAGCACTTAACAAAATGTTCAAGGTAACGCTGAATAATATAACGTAGCTCAAACTTTATGTTTTGCGGCTTCCTTGGCATACATTAACTTTGTCGTGACTGTCAAAATTTTAAATTAAACCCCGTCTCATGAAATTAATTTACCGAGTTTCTCAATATATGGAACATGGAAGCATACTAATATAATATATCTACTAACTTTTGCCCACGACTTCGTACGCGCATTTCCCGTTTTTTCTCGTTCCGGTAGGAATTTCGGGAAATTGTCTCTTAGTGCTCCCATACACTCCCCAAGGAACTACTACTACTAGCCTTTCCGCTTTCAACGACTAGTAGTTTTGGCTGTGCTTTGTCTGTCAGCCACTCAATTACTCGATCAGTCAGTAACGGAAGAATTTAGACATGCAGGACTTGTATATTTCGCGGGCCTGCAGACGGCGAGCATTGGGTGGCTCGCTGTCTGATCAGAACCAGGCCCGGGTCGATGGCGCGCTGCGGTCTCCGCGCGCCTCAAAGAGCTGTCAGCAAAAGACGGGGCCCGCTAGGGCAAATGCCTGCTGGGGCTGCGGAATCTGTTCGAAAGAGGTACCGTAGCCCTGGAACACAAAGAGCACTAGGAGGAACATGGATGGGTTTTAGTCAGTAAGAGTCTGACACTCCCTCCTGTTTCACCCAGAGCGAGAGGAGCGCTTTGATGATTTCCCATCCTTAAAAAAAAGGACTTGTATATTTACGACGGCGTTGGGTTCTTTAACTGATGGATTCGAGATGCACAGGATCGGTTGTTGTGGCAACACTTGAAGCCTATATTCAGCTGTGGACGTCTTTCGTCTGATATGATGGTGACGATGAGTTTTTAAGTTTAAATAAAAAGGTTTTTGCTAAACAGTGGGTCTTATTGAGCAAACTATCTGCCCAGCCTTTTTATCCGACCGTTCGGCTTCCAGATTAACCTAAGTATAAGAATAGCAACATTTTACATACTGCGACTGCCTCTCTGACCGCCATACCCCAGTATCTGAGTATAGCGATAACCATGTCCGTTGATGATGATGTCCGTTCTTCTCCATAAGAATCCGAATGGACAGCAGATTCCTTTATTATTCTTATATATAATTTTAACTGTAAATGATGACGTTCAAAAGTGCCGTTTATTTATTTATTTAAATTTCATGTAAAATAGTGGTACATAGGCGGACTTAATGCAACGAGGCATTCTCTACAACTACCTGTCAACCTTTGGGTTAAAAAGAAATACACTGTGGTAGGTGTACAGCAAATAAATAAGATTTAAAATAGAATTTAGTAACGCAAAAAGAAGTAGTATATTAATACTTATAAAATACATATATAATGCTAAAATAGTAAACTAATAAATATGTTATTTTATAATAATCCTTCTGATTAAGAGAACTCATAATGATAATGACGAAGACCAAACTAAAAATGACAGTCTTTCAGGTAGTGTTTGCCTTATTGAAATAAACGTTTTGGCTTTGACTTCGACTTTGACCCTTTGAATAAATATGAGGAGCTCGTGGCTAGATGATAACAGCCACACGGGTCGATCTTCAAGGTTAAGCAACGATTGCCAAGGTTGGTCTGTGGATGGGTGACCATCTTAACATACCGAGTTTCCTCCGTGCCTCGGAAAGCACGTTAAGCCGTTGGTCCCGGCTGCCATTTGTAGATCTTTGGCAGTCGTTACGGATTGTCAGAAGCCAAGTCTTGCCAAGAAGTACCGTGTTACCCAGTTAATGGGTTGTGGAGGTCTGGTAGGCAGCCGCTCCACGTAAAACACTGGTATTCAGCTGAATCCGGTTTGACTGGAAGCCGACCCCAATATAGTTGGGAAAAGGCTAGGCAGATGATGATGAGTAAACTAATAAATATGTTGTTTTATAATAATCCTTCTGATTTCTTAATCAGAAGGATTATTATATCATTATGAGTTCTCTTGAACTCATAATGATAATGACGAAGACCAAACTAAAAATGACAGTCTTTCAGGTAGTGTTTGCCTTATTGAAATAAACGTTTTGACTTTGACTTCGACTTTGACCCCTTGCCAAGGTGTCAGATTTTCTCACTGGCTTCCCGTGCCGACTGTCAATGATGTTATTTTATAACCGGGACCAATGGCTTAACGTGCTATCCACGGAAGAAATTCGGTATGTAATTATCTCAGCACGTAAGTAATCACCAGCCTGATTCTGAAAACATCTCACTATGTAGGCTTAGGTGAAGTGAATTTGAAGTGAGCTGTCAAACCATACAAACAATATAAGCTGAAGTGGAGTGAGTGCTAAGCACTCCACATAAGTTTGGACGGTGAGTCGTTTACAGAATAGACCTTGAAGTTGCGCCAGCCTTTGAGACAGTTCAAAGTTTCATTTGCGGTTTCTTGGTGACTTATGGAACTGAAACGTGGTCGCTCACGATGGGCCTCATCACAAGGCTTAAAGTCACTCAAAGGGATACTTGGAGTTTCCTTGCGTGATCGAATCAAGAATGATGATATCCGCAAGAGAACCAAGGTTATCGACATAGCCTGAAGGATCGCCAGACTAAAGTGGGCAGGGCACATTGCTCGCAGAACAGATGGTCGATGGGGCCGAAAAATTCTGGAGTGGCGACCGCGTACCGGAAGACGCAACGTTGGAAGGCCTCCTACAAGGTGGACCGATGACCTGGTGAAGGTCGCGGGTAGCCGATGGATGCGAAACGCACAGGACCGGTCGTTGTGGCGACGCTATGGGGAAGCCTATGTCCAGCAGTTGACGTCTTTCCGCTATATGATGATGATGAAATGAAGTACAGTCTTACATGACGTCATCTTGATTCAACAGCGAATTCGGACTCTTCACACAATTCGTTACCAAAACCAACTGTTTAGTATTTTTAGGTCGTTTAGAATCTAGACAACAATATCCCAGTTGAAAAGTGATAGGCCTTTAACAAAGACTTGATCTGAGACTGTCAGTAACACTAAGGCTACTTATCAAGTACGTACAGAAGTGAAAGACGGCCTGACATGGCGCCACTGTGTAAAAGGCCAGTGTCCATCAATGGACGGATATAAACACTCAATACAGATTGATTGATGGATCACTTAACGCACTAAACACAATGCTGTTTACTAAATATTTCATCACTCAAATACCCACTTATAATACAGATTACTCCAAAATTAGAAGGAACCACAATATACAATGTTTTCTTAACGTCTTCTTGAGAAGAATAATGGTTAGTGTATTACGGGCCGTTACGTGAACTTACGCGTTTACGTAAGAGCTTTTCATAATATTACGCTCAATTTTACGGAAAACGATGTTTTGTGGGAACGTTGTCGGAATATTTGAGCTGATTTTGGTATGTAAATCGATAGTATAAATGCTTGATACTGATATCTTTTGCGGGATACACTTTCAAATAAAGAGTAACTTGGAGATAAACCACAAACAATAATTTGGAAGATCACCAACTCAGGAAATATGATCTACTTACTAAAAGCCTTTTTTATAACAAAGTTTGTCCACATTGCTGTCAATGCAAAAAGTGCCGAGAAAACTGGCAGCATTACCACACTGATTCTTTAAGTATGAGTATTAAAATTTTCAAATTTCGTATGTTTAGTTAAGGGTTCCGTACCCAAAGATTAACCAACGGAACCCTTTTATTTACTTAGCCTCCGCTGACCGTCCGTCCATCCGTCTGTCTGTCAGCAAGCTGTATCTCAAGAACAGAAACAGGGTGGCAGTTAAAATTTTCACCTAGTGTGCATTTCGATTGCCGCTATAGCAACGAATATTAAATAAAAATTAAAAGGAGTTCCCAAAAAGAAATGTATTTTTTTTGGTTTATTGTACAGAACACTTCGTGTGAGAGTCCGACTCGCACTTGGCCGGTTTTTTTATTATTGAATAGTTCTTACGTCAATTTAAGTGAATTAATATTTAGTTCAGCATTTTAAAACTATATTTCTTTATTACTGTGTCAAGTATAGTTTAAAATGTTTGTTTTTCTATTATTTCAGTAGTAAGGAAGAGACAATCTATGTTAGATTGCTTGTATGTATGTGTTAAACTTTGGAAGAACTGATATAATTATAAAATACTTTTTTTTTCTGATACAAAACACATTTTGGTTTGTTCTTGACTCTAGTCTTGGTCAGAGATGACAGAGACAAAGTCTACGATGGAGCGAGCTTATCCAGAAAGAGCCTGTTCACTGTAACTTTGAAGAGATTAGGGGACTTTGCACATACATACTTTGTACACTTTCATGGCTACTGCTACAGTAAAGTGGAGTATGACTAATTTTTAGTTAGCAAAAATTACAGCTCTAGTGAGAATGGCCACGGGGACAAAGCCGCGGGAAATTCTAGTTTCAAATTAGAATGAAAACGTGGGTTGAAAAATCGATTTATGGTCAAACCAGGTCAAACGTACTTACCAGTGAAAAAAACAGTCATAATATTTTTTTTTATTTGTTTTCAACCATGTTAGATGCAAATAAAGATATTGTACCATAGAGTCTAATTTGCAAGACAAGAGTAGAATTAGGTGGTTCTCATTCACAGGACACACGACGACAGATGTGCCAAGGAACATTTAAATCGAATATCATTCTTAGAGATATTATTTTGAGCCCTTTTACGGAAGTCCGTTCCAGACCTTAATTTCACACGAGTCGTCATCACAGCGGACTTAGAACATAGAGACAATGGCTTTAGGAACTTAAAAAACATTCCTAGTACTCCCCTACCTAACTTAGGCAATAAAGCCAACATATGCAACTACGTAATAGATAATCAACCTGTCGATACCAAGGTATCGCAATAACCCTCCGCTGCGTTACTGCTTGACCCGCTTCGATATCGACACTCACTGATTTGAGTGCCTGGAAGTTCTAATAACCTTCGTTGGGGAAATATACGAGTGGGATACTTGGAGGTATTAAGGTAATTTTTCTGCTCTTGAGCGGAAAATCAGATTTTATGTATTTTTATGCTTTTTCTTAATCGTTATCACTGAAGCAATGTCACTTGGTATAATTATAGTCAAAAATCCGTTATTAGTGTCTTCTCGCAGAAAACATCCTCCAATTTACTAAGTCATGATCACAAGTCTCATGAATCAACGTCATAAATAATAAACTATGACATTAAATTTAATGAGCTGATACTCAAGGAAATTACTGAGAAACAATAGGTTAGTTATTTAGAAACCAAAATAACCCTTCTAGTACTCTTCTACCTAACTTAGGCAATAAAGCCAACGTGTGCGACTACGTTGTAGATCATCAACCTGTCGATGCCGAGGTATCGCAATAACCCTCCGCTGCGTTACTGCTTGACCCGCTTCGATATCGACACTTACTGATTTGAGTGCCTGGGAGTTCTAATAACCCTCGTTGGGGAAATATACGAGTGGGATACTTGGAGGTAATAAGGTAACGTTTTTACTAGGTTTCTTGAGTGATGACTGAGATATGCTTGAATAAAAGCCTGACATGTACAAGATTATTTTTCAATGAACAGCCTTTTTTTGGGTTCCGTACCCAAAGGGTAACCAACGGAAACCTATTACTAAGCCTCCGCTGTACGTCCGTCCGTCTGTCTGTCAGCGGGCTGTATCTAGAGAACCGTAATAGGTAGAGAGTTGAAATTTTCACAGTTTGTGTATTTCTATTGCAGCTATAACTACAAATAATATAAGTTAATGTTAATGGCACGGAACCCTTCGTGTGCGAGTCCGACTCGCACTTGGCTGGTATTTTTTTACTACTACTACTACTACTACTACTACGGCGATTAATTGACTCGCCAGAGAATGGGCAGCAGCGTTCTCTGCGAAATTCAACACCACATACCGCGATCGCCAACCCGCCCTATGAGGCCTATGTCCGGTAGTGGGCATCTTTCGACTAAAATGATGATGATGAGGAGACATCAGGTATCAATCAAAGGCACGATTTATGCAATAATATACTCCCACAAAAGAAAAATAAATACAGGTATTCAGTAGCGTACATAATAAATGTATTTTTGCTGGCATAACTCGGAAAAATATAGGAATGCGCGTGCCTTAAATAATAACAATAAAAGGTTAGCCATAGTTCAAGCTACAAACATAAATAGTTTCTTTTTTGTATTTAGACGCGTATGTTATATAAATTAATATCGTGGAGGAATATAGTACTTTTCAAGTACTTCTTTGAGCTTCAGTTGAATAGCTCCGAAGTTCTTTGAGTTAAATAATAAAAAAATACAGAAACTTACTACTGGTATCTTCAACGTAATTTTCGCAAAAAAATTAACAATTTGCTCTCGTAACATTCCAGGAATTTTGATGAGAGCCTGAATTACTTTGTTGGGTTCAAACAAAAAAAGTAATATTTTCAGGAACACTTATTTTTTATTCGTTAAAAGAAACAGATCAAAAGAAATATGATAATAAAATTCTTCCATTACTGAGTGAGTGAAAGACTGACAGAGAACGCGTAGCTGAAACTACTGGTAGTTGGATATCGCGTACAAAGTCGCAGGCAATGGTAGTTAAATATATTTAAAAAAAAAACTATTTTGCGGGCAAAAGCCAGAAAAATATAAAAAAAAACATCTATTTGGTCCGTTGACCGTCAGTGACATTACGAAGATATGTTGGACACGTATTCTGGAAACAAGAAATGAAAATGATAGGTACTGTGAGTTGAAGTTTCACGTTTCATTACGCATTGGTATACTTCCTACCTAGAAGTGACGCCACAAGCCATCCCTGAGCCTTGATGTGGTTTATTTTTGTATATTTTTATTAATTTCATAAAACAAGAAATACGTAGTTTTTTTTTTTAATAAAAACGTTGCCCCACACTAAGAATATCTCCTGTATCGTGGGTGTGTTTACAAACATATAAAATACACAAGCACAAACAGCCAAACCCGGAACAACTATCTGTAGGACATACAAATATTTGTTCCGTGCGGGAATCGTACTCGCGACACGCAGTGCAAGCAGTCAATCGTTCAACCACTGCGCCAACCGCGCCGTCAAAGCAGCGTAGGTATTTTAATAATCGAAATACAGTAGCCAAGTACCAGTATTTAAGATGAAACGACAGCTTATTTTACGTCTTCAAATGTATCACAGTATATATTAAATATTAAATTGCAACCTCGCAAAGTCGGGCTACCGTGACGGATCAACTGCAGGGTGTGGATGTGGAGTGTTACAAACCATGCTTCATCTCTATCATTGTCCACTGTGCCCCAAAACACAGTCCAAGTGACCTATGCGTTACCATCAACGATGCCGTGGAAGTGAAATGTTTTAACCCGCCTAAATTAAAAAAAAAACTCGTGCCAACGACAAGAAGAAGAAGAAGATTAAACCTTTTTTCTATTTAGAGAAGGAGGTTTGCAGTTAATTTGAAATAATTTCAACAATTCATAGAATTCACGTAAAGCACGTTGGTCTCGGCTGTCATTTGTAGATCTTTAGCAGTCGTTACGGATAGTCAGAAGCCAGTAAGTCTGACTCCAGTCTTGCCATGAAGTACCGTGTTACCCATTTAATGGGTTGTGGAGGTCTGGTAGGAAGAGCCGTTCCTCGTAAAATACTGGTATTCAGCTAATGCCGGCTTGACTGGAAGCTGACCCCAATTTAGTTGGGAAAAAGGCTAGGCAGATGATGATGATAGAATTCACGAGAATATGTATTAGAACTAATTAGCAATTTCATCTAAAACAAACTTATAATTATTATGCTCTTACTCTAACCCAAGTGTTCCTTTGCAGCTGCTTTCCAAGTCCTACTTAATATTTAAATATTATGCACTCATTACCAAACTAGGAAGGGGTTACTTCTACCGAAGTTTGAACAATATTAAAGTAGTATAATTTAAACTATTCATTGAATATACGGGAATATGAACTCCTCCAATATTATGAAGTGCTTTATTCATATTTCTTGAAAGTTTGTTTTCTAAAGTACGTCCCGGATGTTTTTTCCCAAAGCAATGGTGTAAAATGCAAAGAGGAGCTCGCGGCTAAATACAGCCACACGAGTCGATCTTCAAGGTTAAGCAACGTTCACCGAGGTTGGTTTGTAGATGGGTGACAATTTTAACATACCGAGACTCATCCGTGTCACGAAAAACACGTTAAGCCATTGGTCACGAATTCCATTTGTAGTTTTTTTGGCAGTTGTTACGGATATACAGAAGCCAGAAAATCTGGCACAAGTTTTAACAAAGAGAAGTATTAATGAGTTGTGGAGGTCTGGTAGGTAACCGCTCCACATAAAATACTGGTTAAATTCAGCTGAACCCGGTTTGACTGGAAGCCGACCCAGCTTTTAAGAACCGCTGATGAAAGCATAAAAGCTATGAAAAAGCTTTCAATTCATGATCAGGTAACTTTGTTCTTTCACACTTCATCAAAATGAATAACTATTACAGTTCAGGAAATTCAGCCCGTTGGAAGACAGAGAGATGGACGGAGAGCAGGACCCGATCGACTGTTTACTCTTCGAGTACGTAACCCTAATAATATTAGTAGTTCTACCTATTTAGACGGAGCCCGCTAGGGCAAGTGCCTGCTGGGGCTGCGGAATCTGTTCGAAAGACGTACCGTAGCCCTGGAACACAAAGGGTACTAGGAGGAACACGAATGGGTTTTAGTCACTAAGAGTCTGACACTCCCTCCCGCTTTACCCAGAGCGGGAGGAGTGTCCCATCCTTAAAAAAAATCTTTATCTCTAACACATTAGGTTCAAGGTTGATTGAAAAATAATGTGCTTTCTGATTTTGCCGAAGTGTCTTTTTTAGGCCCACAGAGCTATAGTGGTTTTAACATAGAAAAGATGAAAGAATGTTGAAGAGTGTGGGGCTATTCTCGTCATTCGAATTGCCAATACTAGTTCCAATTCTAAATTTTTTTCAGCAACGTTGGCATTCGCATGTCAGTCACAATCTTTCAAAAATATATGGAAATTGATGCTTTTTTGACAGATTGCGACTGAAATGTAAATGCGTAATTGACACTGATCACGAAATAAAATATCTATTCATATTAATTTAGTTTCAGAGTTAGTACCTACCGCAATCTACGGTTAAAAAAATCGAACAGCACTTTTATTAATAAAAATCTTTAAATAAATTAATGACTTCTGAAGGTTAATCAGCCAGTACTGAAATCGTCCATTTATAACTTTTATTGCTAACCATACCAACAAAACCACGGTCTTCAGGAAATATAAATTACCATAAACAATTTTGCCGTTCGAAATATGAAATTTGTTTTTTATTTTTATGTTCTATGTATTCAAGTAATAGGTACAGATTTAGTGTACGAGTATTAATTTTTCATAACCCGTTTTTTTAATTAATTTGTCTTGTTACTCAGTATCTTTGTAGTTGAGTTCAGTTAAGCAGTCTCTTCACGTAGAATAGGCTAGTTTCCACCATCAATAAATTGCAAATCTATTTAGTCCGTCAGTAAGAGTATTTAAAAATAATGGACACGTATTTATTGTTTTTGTAAATCAATGAAAATTTACAAAGATAAAACGCATCATAACTCTGAGTGGGGATTCGTGACGTCAGAACACACTAAAACTTATATTACGGACGTGTCGTATTGAGAATTTTAAAACCGTCGGATCTTCGTCAATTTTGGTTTACGTAACGAAAGAAAAAAAAACGGGTAAAACTATTTTTGATAATCTAAATGGCGGACATATCAGATTTTTTCAGTGGACATGCCTATTCTGGGATTAAGCTGGATCCGATTGACTGAAAGCTTGTCCGATATAGCGAGGCAAATGTTGATATTCAATAGGAACTTTTGAACGATATTGAGCCATTGAACATTAAAAGTGTTTCTGAAATGGACAACCTCTTTTTCCGGAACAATAAGGCAGCGGAGCGGAGAAACGGAAAAATTTTAACCAATGGAATTGTATAAAATCTCTGTACCACGTACGTGAGTCTCACTCGAGACTATAACATTTTGACCGACATGATTGGTTAATATTTCTCCGTTTCTCCGCTCCTTGCTCGTTCGCAATGGACAGGCACCCTTAATCTGGCTAAAACTTCGAGCGTGTGTTTTCATTTTTTATGATTTCAACGGCTGTTTGCGATGTCATTATGTCATTTATGTATAATACGTTGGTTCCAAATAATAAACACTCAATATAGAAACCATATGTCATTTGAAGTGTAGCCAAGACTGCAAGTTATCGCTCCAAGACTTACCTTGACCTAACTTAGAATGTACTTGGCATACTTGATAACTGATTGAGTTTGGTCTAGTTGGCCAGAAAAAGAAAGAAAGGTATAACCTTTCTTTCGTGATACAGTTTTGTATGCCTTTTTTAATGCGAATGTTTGTGAGGATGGATGGATGGATGTTTGTTACTCTTTCACGTTAGAACGCCTGAAAGGATCTTTACGACATTTGGCACAGAGGTAGATTATAGTTTGGAATAACACATAAGCTACTTTTTATTCCGGGAGTATGTTCCCTAAAGATCATGCGGGCGAAGCCGCTGGCAGAAGCCAGTACAGTTACTGTTGTATTTGTACCTTGTTTTGTTACGGCACTGTTGGCAACACGAATTCTTAGGTTCATATCAATTAATGGGAGGTTGTTAGATCTAGCCCATCACACTAATGGATGGGAATGACTCCTCACTTTCTGGGCGGAGCAACGGGAGTATCAGACTCTCTGACTAAAACCCACCCGTTTTCCCCCAAATGCTCTTTGCTTTCTGGGACTGCGGTGACTCTTTCAAACATTTCTGCAACACGATACTACTCCTAACCTTTGCAATTCAGGGAAAACTGAAACAGCAGTATCGGCCAGCAGAAATGCGTAAAGGCATTCTACTCATTTCTGTAGTAGGCGTAGAAGCCTCTGCTGTTTATTTGTTAAATGTTGGTCCATGTTGGTCTTGGATCCCATGGATCCAAGACAGCTGAATCGTTTCTCCAGCGAGTCTAAAAGGCAACTTTAGCAGAATCAGAAAGCACATCACGCTTCCCGTCACTTTCAAATTCTCCTAATCAACCTTAAACCTAAAGTTCTAGCAATAAAGATCAGAGAGAGAGAGAGATAGCAGATTGTTGTATGGTTAATATTATGATTATAATATGATTCTGCTAAAGTGGCCAATTTAGAGCCGCTGAAGAAACGATTCAACTGTCTTGGATCCTATACCAACATTTAACAAATAAACAGCAGAGGAATGAAGAAAATAATTGAACTACAATAATAAAACATATATCCATAATGAAATAAAACTATTACTATCAGATACAAATTACCTTCTTGGCCTTCAAAAGGACTCTTTGGCCTCGCAATGATAAAATTCATGTAGTAATTCTTTTTTTAATTCATTATATTAGATACTGTTACCATTTAATTTATTTAAAATAAAAAAAAAATAAAAAATGTCTTGTGTGTGTCCCAAGTATTTCTTTCTGCAAAACAAAAACTCAAACAAAGGAAACGATGATATGGCATTGATTAAGAAAATACAATGCAAATGGATTATATCAGGCAGTTAGAGGAATATCCAAGAGCTTATCATAAGAAGGGCTACATTTTTATCTAGAACCTCGAAAATAAACTGACACTTTTGCAATACACCAAAGCTATTATCTTATCTACTAAAAAAAAAGAGAAAAGATTTGTTTGTAACGAATAAACCCAAAAACTACAAGACCGATTTTTAAAAATTACAAAAATACGTTATCCTTTCCGTTATCGTAACATTAGCTATAATTTGTTTTGAAAAAAAAACAGAGATCCTTAAGAAAATGGCGGCGCGGACGAAGTCGCAGGCTAAGTGCTAGTTTTTGATAAAATTACGACTAACGGTTTTTTCCATTGTCCAAGAAAAGGAACAAATTCAATTGATCACATGAACAATGCAAGAAAATTCTCGAGAATTTTCGCCGGCGCGCGGCAAATCGGAGAACGTTACAAAGATTCTTGTGAGATTTGTAAGGAAAAAACTGATAGTAGAAACTATTACGAGCTAGGAAAAGAAAGTTGTGAAATCTAAGACAGCTTAGTATTTTTATTTTTTTACAGATTTATTCAGAGAAGATAAAAGATAATTTTTCATTTGACATTATTCAGATCGGTCAGAACATGAGCCACACCTTGGAATGTCCCAAGTGTCCATATACCTACACTTTGGGAATTTAATTAATGCACGCTGCATTTAACGTAGCCACCAACTGGGCCCAAACTATTAAATGATAATAATTGATATTTATTTTGCAAGTAGGTAGTAAATAAAACTTTTACACGTCAATCTTTTTTAATCGTTTTAAATTAGATGAGACCGGTGTTTCCAAGCTGACGCTGACTACCCTGAGAAAAAACTCATAATTATATGTGTATTCAACCATTGACTCAAAAATACCAGTTGTTGACTAGAACGGGGATAACTACATCGATCATTCCCTTTTTGTCATAAAATAACTAACACAGTTACTAATGATAGGCCCGCTTTTGACCACAATCTCTCGTGATAGAAAACGATGATGTGGTCGAAGATGTAGCATGCTTGGCTCAAAGTTACCAATCACCCTTGACTCAAACAACCCCAAGTTGTAGCTACGAGGAAATACCGACACTTCCGTAGGGAAACTAGCTCCTTTGCGAAATAAGGAGTGGAATTCCCTCCCAGAGTCTATGTTTCCTGATAGCTAAGTCAAAAATGAATAGGTTACTTCTAGGCAAGCGTGCTTCATCTTCGACCACATCATTGCTTGACATTAGGTGGGATAGTAGTCAAACACGTGCCTATCAATAGTAAAAAGAATACTGAACGTATTACCAAAACGTTTTATGCGTAAGGGCCAAATGTCCACCTTGTACCTTGTGGTTTCGCGACGTAATTCTTGTAGTCTCTCTTATAGCCATCCTCAGGCCCAAAACTATCCTCACTACATTTTCCTCATTCATACCCAATGGCCTATATATACTACGATAACTAATTTCCACACAAAACAATTGTGTGTTTCAGACTTCCTCTTAAGGTGGATGCTCCAGGGTGGCCCGCGAAATTCAAATAATTATTTTTGATTATTTCTGAAATATTCATTCTTTCGAACTACATGAACTTAGAGGGCTATATTGATGATTAAAATGGTTATAATTCTTTAGATAAATACGCGTTACGGTCGCAAATCGCATTTGGTCAACATACAGCTTCACACTGACCGGCAAATTGCAAAAAACATAAAAATATTTGAATTTCGCGGGCCACCCTGGAGCATCCACCTTAAACAAATTCAATTAAACCAAATCAATAGGGTCATATTTCAACAAGATTTTGATCAGCAAATCATTGTCAGAAACAATTAATTTAATTGACGCCCCTCATTTGCATATTGAAGGGTGAATAACTGTATATTGAGTGACTGTATTTAACCATCAAAGACTGAAATTTAAGGCTTCCTCCAGGCTTCTTTAAACATTGTGTTGGATGTCGCTACCTTACTCTGATGACCGGTACTTTCTATCAGGAAACGAATTTTCAGAATTGGATGTCTCCTGAACTCACACTTGGCTCTCTGGTACTAACTAACTGTCAATTGATATCTAGACCCTAATCTCTTCAAAGCTAGAGTGAACAGGATTCTTCTGGGTAAGCTCGCTCCATCGTAGACTTTGTCTCTGTCATCTCTGACCTAGACTAGAGTGAAGAGCAAACCCATATCAAATAAAAAAATAAAAAGACGAGTAGTTGATTAGCTATTGATATTTCCGTGAAACGATAAAAACAATAGATAGTTAAAATTAAAGTTTATTTTTTATATTTTTCATACGTGTCTTTCAGCAAAAAATTACTATTTTTTTTGCTTTGATTTGAAGAAGTCCCTATTTGTCAACAATTAGGTACAAATCGTTAACGTAGGAAGACTACATTTTATAAAACATTATTAGTAGCAGTTCCTAGAAAAAAAATAATAATAATAAGAAGTCTGAAAGTTTATTTGAGTACGGCGCAACATATTTTTTTTTTCATTATTCACTCTGAGTCATCATCCCATTAGCCATTCCCTTTCTTACCGAACCATCTTTCTTATAATCCACCCTTTGTATTTTTAGTTTTCTCCACTTCAGACATCAACACTCATAATCAAAACCCTTTTCCCATGATAGATCCTTACAGTTCTTTCCTCACGCCTCTTTCCTCGCGACTCTTTCCTCATATCTCCGAATCATATGCCACCCGATCCATCGGTCTTGACAACCGATTTCCATACAACTGACAAAGGTCTACATCATAATTTTTCATTTGTTCCTTCCTGGAAGAACCTTACTTAAATTATGTTGCAAAATGGAAAGTTCAATTTCATAGTAAGATTCCATTTTCTTTCTTTTACCTAGAAATTGTGAAACCCAGGTTTTATTTTCTCTCCAAGAATATTTCAGGCACGTAAAGTTACGTCTGCATTGTAGAGTGAAATTTAATAGAATATTCTGCATTTTGTTTTGAATTTACAAGTATCGGAAGAGGCAAGGAAAGGTAGGTATAGTATGTAAGGCAATTTTATTTTTAATTAGTTTCTGCCCGCGACTTCGTACGCGCAAATCAATTTATTCCCGTTCCCGTAAGAATTTCGAGAAATCTCTTAGTGCTCATCTACACTCCCCAAGGAATTTTCTTGCTAAATTTGAGCTTTCTACGACCAGTGGTTTCGGATATGCGTTGCCTATCAGTCACTCAGACAGTCACTAGATACGGAATTAACTGACTTCCAAAAAAGGAGGAGGTTCTAAATTCGGTGTGATTTTTTACATATTAGGAATGCGAAACCCAGAAAGCCGATCCAGATTACGACGAATTTAATCTTCTCTAATGTATAAAAATCGCGTGTCACAGTGTTAATTTGTTATCGGACACCTCCAAAACGGCTTGACTGATTTTTATAACATTTTTGGTAGGGCTGAGAATAGGTCGTAGGTTATTCTTTTTTTTTATTTGGCAAAACAACGTTTGACGAGTCAGCTAGTATCCTATATTTTTTTTCATTTAATGTTGCTTTATTTACAACAGTATTTAACTACATTTATAAATAACCAGACTAATAAAAACACTTCAAATATTATAACCGCGTCATCATTATCATCATCTGCCTAGCCTTTTCCCAACTACATTAGGGTCGGCTTCCAATCAAACCGAATTTAGTTAAATACCAGTGTTTTACGTGGAGCGGCTGCCTACCAGACCTCCACAACCCATTAACTGGGTAACACGGTACATCTTGGCAAGACTGGAGTCAGATTTACTGGCCTCGGACAATCCGTAACGACTGCCAAAGTTCTACAAATGACAGCCGGGACCAACGTCTTAACGTGCTTTCCGAGGCACGAAGGAAACTCGTTATGTTAAGACGGTCATCCGTCCACAGACCAACCTTTGCAAGCGTTACTTAACCTTCAAGATCGACCCGTGTGGCAGTTATTACTTTGCCACGAGCTCCTCTTCAAATATTATAAACGCGTAATTGAATGCTCATTGGGCATACAAAATTACCACATCGCTGTCAATAGGAAAACTGGCCAGAACACTGGCAGCATTGCCATGTTGAATGGCAATGCCGAAGAAAAACCGATTCTTTTGCCGAAGAAAAACCCAGCCCTCTGGTCTCGTAATCAGTTGATTATCAGTTCACTGATGTCTAAAAAAACTCGATGAGCAGTCGGACCTCTTGGACCTAATATTTCAAACCCCCATTAATGATAATATTGTTATTCAAACAAGTATATTGACTTGACTCGCGAGGTTGTCGATATGTGGGATGTGGATTCTACAATCATTGTACCGAAAGTCGTATCAGCCAATGGCTTAATAGCCACGAGCCTCGACCAACACCTCAAAAGGCTTTTGCTAGGCTGCTGGATCAAGGGCTTGATTCAGAAAGCGGTACTTCTGGACACGGCTCGTATTGTTAGGAGGTTCCTCTCTCTGGAGCCCTGACTGCCGATAGCTTGGAGCCTGTTCTCGATACCGGTGAGCTACTATTTTTATATTTGAAAATGTGTTTTTTATTTACTTTTATAGAAATATTAAAAAAAAAAAATATATGTAACGAAAATAAATAAACAAAATATTGTTATTCAATATAACAGTAAAATACAGTAACAGTGTGTTAGATTCAATTATTTTTATTAATTAGATGGATTTTACGTTTTCTTGAATAAACAAGGAAGAATTTGTCCGCACTAATTTAATAATTAAAAAATACAAAAACAACGAGCAATGTATTGTAAACGTTATCAAGAAAAGTAATGAAAAGATAGCAAAACGAAATGATTTGGATATCATTTTGTAATTAAAACGTCTCCTAACAATAATTTGCTAATTAAAATCGTTGAGAGGTTTGGGAAAATTAATTGGTATATCATTGAACCGTTATTACTTGCAAATCTAAATTTTATAAACAAATATTTCAATTAAAAAAAAAAATTATGTTATGCCGCAAAATAATTCCCCACCATTTAAAATCAAGTATTCAACACCCCAATCCAAAAATTGAATTCTCTTAACTGCCAAGTAACTTTCAGAAAACCTCGAAACGAAAGTAAATAATTAATCCAATTTAAAACTAGGTACGAACCTGATCAGCAACTTTGCGAAGCCACACAAATTAAACAAAAAAATAAAACAATAGTCACCTAAAACACAACACTATTAAGTCTAAAAAAAGATATTTTTTTATTATTTTATTGCACACTACACAGAAATATTTACACAGATAATAATAAATATTTGAAATTGGAACGCGATCGGGCGTTTCGTAGCCGATAAGACGTAGCGTCTGTAGCAAGGTCTACGCGGCACTGCTGCTACGGCGGGCTATACCTACCTATACACGAAGTGCGCAAGCTTAGGCCCGCTACAGATGGTGCGATTGGGTTGGGGCCGCGCGTTTTCTCGTATGTCGGGTTTTCGTGAAAATGGGTAATCTTTTTCGGTGTTTCAATTTGTTGATATAAGGTGGGTTTGGTGAACTGAATTTTTGTTATTGAAAGAAACGTTACTAGATATGGAATATGTTCGTGATGCGGTAATAGTTTAATGAAAAAGTATCAGTTTAATGAATCATATATACTAAAAAATAGTGCAATGTTATTTTCCCGGCTAAAGATTCAATCTTATACTAATATATAAAGCTGAAGAGTTTGTTTGTTTGTTTACTTGAACGCGCTAATCTCAGAAACTACTGGCCCGATTTGAAAAATTATTTCAGTGTTAGATAGCCCATTTATCGAGGAAGGCTATAGGCTATATCATCACGCTAAACCAATAGGAGTGGAGCAGTAAGGAAAATTGTGACGCAAACGAAGTTGCGCGGGTCAACACTCATAAAAAGAAATTTAGCAAACGTAATATTTTTTTCACGTGACCAGAGGCTGGCTGGGCTTTTCTCCGACCAAAAAATCAGCATTGCCATTCAACGTGGCAATGCTGCCAGTGTTCTGGGAATTTTTGTCATTGACAGCGATGTAGATTATTTTTTTGATGCCCAATGACTTTTTTTTAAACGCGTTTGTACATAATACTGTGATTTTTAGTCAAGTTGTTTGTTGAAATTTATTAAAGAATTAAAAAAGAAATATATGATTATATGAAATTTCCTGAAAAATAAATGATTTCTGTAGGATAGGCTACGAAAGCGAAGCCTCGAGAAATATATTGGTCTACATTTTAGTCGCAATTCAGTCTGATCATGGCTATTTCCTTGCGTGACTATAAAATAACTACATTTTTAGTATTTATTTTACAAATGACCACTTATTAGTGATTATCAAGATTTATTTCAAACTGACTGCGCGTTACTACATGTCAAGATGTGATAACATCTGGATGGCTTGCTAAAGGCTTCTTTCTGTAGATTACAATCTACAACGGCTTTGCTATGATTTAAAAGGCACTTCATGTTGAAAGAGAATCGAAATAGTTTGTGTAAAATATCCCACGGCTGGTGATGGTGGTCGCCCTTTTGCTCTGCGATCTTGGCTGACATACTGCTGTTTGTACAGATTAAGTTTATTATTTTTTATTTTATAATATTTATATTATATAATTTAATTGAAAAAAAAAATAAAACAAATTAATAAAAATACATTAACTAATTTTTTTTTTTTTTACTATTGGTAGGCACGCGTTTGACCACTATCTCACCTGATGGTAAGCGAGGATGTGGTCGAAAATGGAGCACGCTTGCCTAGAAATAACCTATTCACTCTTGATTTAAAGACTCCCAGGTTGTAGCTATCAGGAAACACAGACTCCGGCAGGGAATTCCACTCCTTAGCTGTACGCACTATGAATGTGTTCCCAAAACGTTTTGTGCGTATGGGTGGTATGTCCACCATGTACCGGTGGCGCATCGCCGTTCGTCTTGTGGTCCGATGATGGAACGGGCTTGGCGGAATTAAATTATGCAATTCCGTCGCACATTCCCCAAAATGCAACCGGTAAAAAAAATCACACCGGTAAAACTAATCTTTTTCCTATAACTAAGTTTCCGCTGTCCGTCCGTCCTTCCGTCCGTCTATCTATCTGTCAGCGTGCTCTATCTCAAGAACCGTTATAGGTAGATAGTTGCAAATTTCACAAAGTATGTATTTCTATTGCCGCAATAACAACAAATAATAAAAAAAAATATGAAAAATTATAGGGTTCTCGTACAAGAAACGTGTTTTTATTTCGATTTAAGGTACGGAACCACGCTCTTGGCTCAAAAAATACTTTGAGTTAAAAATGTTATTGCTTTTATCGATAAGACCACCGATTGTACTATACACACAGTATTTTTTACCTTTTCCTGTTTTGTTTTCCTGTTGGTACTTAAAGGAATATTAAATCAACTGTTATTACGTAGCATAAGCATAATCAGCCTATAATGTTCCCACTGCTGGGACACAGGCCTCATCTCGGTGAGAGGGAGTGGGCCGTAATCCATCACGCAGGCCCAGTGCGGGTTGGTAGATGTAACATGTTTTCGAATTTTTGGTTCTAGGTTCATACCGGTTTCCTCACGATGTTTTCCTTCACCGTTTTGAGAGCAGTGGTGATGAAATAATTTACACAAAGTATAGCTGCCTGTCTGGGTTCGAACCTACGACCTACAACTTGTAAGTCGCAGACATTACCACCGGGCCACCACTGCTCATCACCGGGCCACCACTGCTTACCGCCGGGCCACCACTGCTCACCACCGGGCCACCACTGCTCATCACCGGGCCACCACTGCTCACCACCGGGCCACCATTGCTCACCACCGGGCCACCACTGCTCATCACCGGGCCACCACTGCTCACCACCGGGCCACCACTGCTCATCACCGGGCCACCACTGCTCATCATCGGGCCACCACTGCTCACCACCGGGCCACCACTGCTCACCACCGGGCCACCACTGCTCACCACCGGGCCACCACTGCTCACCACCGGGCCACCACTGCTCACCACCGGACCACCACTGCTCACCACCGGGCCACCACTGCTCACTGTTATTACGTAATGTATGAAAATAGCAACATTACAATTTGGACGGCACGGTTGGCGCAGTGGTTGAACAACGACGGTCGATTCCCGCACGGAACAAATATTTGTATGGCCTACAGAAAGTTGTTCCGGGTCTGGCTGTTTGTGTATGTGGGTTTTTATGTTTGTGATCCCACCCACGATACAGGATAAATTCCTAGTGTGGGGCAATGTTTTTTAATAAAAAAAAAAATCAACTGTAATTATTTTATTCACCTAAGGAATTAAATTCCTTGCCGGAGTCTATTATTCATGATAGCTACAGCCTGAGTGTTTTTAAGCTATGAGTGAATAGGTTACTTCTAGGCAAAAGTGCTCCACTGTACCACATCATCTCTTACCATCAAGGGAGATAAAGGACAATCACTAGTCACACACAAGAATTAATTTTAAAAAACCTCAATCTATTTTGTTTTTTGGGAACATCTAAAGAGAAATTAAGGAAAACAAACAGACGGTATCGTTATGTTTATTATCCATTAATCTTTTTTTATTGATTTTTATGTAATCAATACAAACAAAATTCCATTACTGTGTGGATGTAGAAAGCTGTGGCATGTACGAGTACGTTCCTTAGGGAGTGTAGGGGAGCAAGCATTTAATGTCGTTTCTTTTATTACAGGTAAGGTTTTTAAAGTTAATTTAATAACATATTTTGTAATTAGTGTTAAACTAACATGTTAATAACCTGTCCTATTCTTTTTCTTACACTTTTTATAAGTCAGAATACGAAAGGTATACTAAGACATGCAATATTTGGTATTAAATCCGACCCGAATTAAGAAATCTCCAGGAACGAATTACCGGACGTGCGTTATTTTAATATTAACTCCATGAGATAACAAATAAAACTTTTATTACAGAGAAACCCAACTGTGTTTTGATTGACGGTATCCCAACACACACCCACCACACCTAACCTAACACACCACACCACACACCACACCTAACTATCGAACAAATAATATTATTAAAGAGCACTAAGAGAATTTCCAGAAATTTCTACGGGGTCGGAAAAAGACGGAATATGCGCGTACGAAGTCACGGGAAAAAACTAGTCTGATATATAAGCTTTCATAGAGGCAATTTGCCCTTCATCTCCTATTTGACAGTGTGGGTTTTTTATCGTTTAAAATGTAATAATGGAGACAAAATGTTGAAGGTTAACTATGACACTGTTAAACTTAACACCTATATTATGTTACAAAATACTTATGCCATTGAAACCCACATAGCAAGACTTACGATTCGTGATATAATGAAAGCGTGGGTAAAAGGCACAGATCATTGTGTCAACCTGGTGGCCATTTGTTCAAGTTAAGAAATTGATTTTTTTTTTTTACTAATAATAGGCACGCGCTTGACCACCATCTCACCTGATGGTAAGCGATGATGTGGTCAAAGATAGAGCACGCTTGCCTAGAAGTAACTATTAACTCTTGACTTAAAGATTCCCAGGTTGTAGCTATCGGGAAACACAGACTCTGGCAGGGAATTCCACTCCTTAGCTGTACGCATTATGAATGTGTTCCCAAAACGTTTTGTGCGCGTGGGTGGGATGTCCACCATGTACCGGTGGCGCATCGCCGTTCGTCTTGTGGTCCGATGATGGAACGGGCTTGGCGGAATTAAATTATGTAATTCCGTCGCACATTCCCCAAAATGCAACCGGTAGAAAACCGACAAGCTAGCAACTCGTCGTCGATGCTCAACACTTTGAGCTTCGTCGCGACGAGCCTCTCATTGCCATTGATCCTCTTGGCTCGTTTCTCAATTGACTCAAGGGCATCAAGCTGGTATCTGACAGATCCGTCCCAAAGATGAGAGCAGTATTCCATACACGATCGAACTTGCGCTTGATAGAGTTTGAGCAGCTGCTCCAGCGGAAAATTGATCAAAAATTGTAGCCGATAGCCGAAAATTTTGCACAGCGCAACGGGCATAAATATTATTAGCAATGGCATCTTTTCGGTTTTTAAAATTTTGCTACGTCAAATCGCTATGGAAAAAGACTTTCCGTTATTGTCATCAGACGGCGCTTATTCAGTTTTAGAACAAATTGAAGTTTACGCTTACTAACGCACACATAGGCCATAACATATCTGCGTGTCAGCGGCTACTCTCTAAGCTGGAAGTCCGTAGTTTTGGGCTTAGTTGCGGGCGTTTTTTACTCCGTATCACCTAACCAATAAGAATGAATGACAACACAATTTGACAGTTACTGTAAAATCGTGTTGTCATTCATTCTTAGTTCGGATTCGGGACTAATCGTAAGTCCATAGGTGATACGGAGTAGGAAACTCCCGTAACTAAGGCTAAAACTACAGACTTCGGGCTTAGAAAAAAGACCCCGTGCTTAGAGAGATTGTTCGAAAAAGCTACCACAGCCCTGGAATGTAAAAGGCAATTGAAGGAACACGAATGGGTTTAAGTTCGTAAGAGTCCACTCCCACCCTACTCCAATCAACCAGAGCGGAAGAAGCGATTTTTAACCGACGTTTTCAAAAAGGAGGAGGTTCTATGTTCGGCTGTTTTTTTTTTTAAAACTAAAAAACAAAAACATAATTTTTCAAAAATAAAAAACTTTTTAACAAAAAAATAAAACCGACTTCCAAAAACAAAAATAACTTTAATTTCAGTGTCAAGAAACCAAAAAAATACCAAAACACCGACTTCCGAAATTAAAGTTATTTTATACTTTGTAGTGTTTTGTTTTTGGAAGTCAGTTTTATATTACTTCTCATGCTGAAAAAAGCCACAGCATACCTTGCGTAGACACAAATATTTTTCGTGTCTAGCAGCTGAAGGGTTCCGTAGTCTGTGAAATAAAGCATAAAAAGAGGGATTACACTCATTCTAACAAATCTGCTAAAAAACGCGAATGATATACGAGTACTTTGGTGCTAATACTCTATTTTTAAATCGAAGGCCGATACAGTTTTGAATGAAACATCTTTTTATTGAACTGAATGGTATTGGTATATATTCGCTCTTTGTACAAATCCTCAATCAATATATATAACACTAGTTGCCCCGCGCAACTTCGTCTGCTCCGCTCCTTTTGGTACAAGCGTAATGATCTATAGCCTTCCTCGATAAATGGGCTATCTAACACTGAAACAACTTTTCAAATCGGACCAGTAGTTCCTGAGATTAGCGCGTTCAAGCAAACAAACTTTTCAGCTTTATATATTAGTATATAGCTTCTTCCGTTACTAACTAATTGAATGACTGACAGACAACGCACAGCCGAAACTACTGGTCGTAGACAGCTGAAATTTGACTCATCGGACCACAAGACGAACGGCGATGCGCCACCGGTACACGGTGGATATCCCACCCATACGCACAAAACGTTTTGGTAATACATTCATAATGCGTACAGCTAAAGAGTGGAATTCCCTGCCGGAGTCTGTGTTTCCTGATAGCTACAATCTGGGAGTCTTTAAGTCAAGAGTGAATAGGTTATTTCTAGGAAAACGTGCTCCATCTTCGACCACATCATCGCTTACCATCAGGTGAGATAGTGGTCAAACGCGTACCTATCTATAGTAAAAAAAAAAATAAAAAAATGCGCGAACGAAGTCGCGAGCAAAAGCTAGTAAATATAGATACTTTCTTTTTCGTAATATATTCAGAGGGAACGTTTTTCCATGACGAAAGTTCCCGTTTCTATTTTTTTTTCCTGATTCAAATAAGTAATGTTTTTTCAAGATTCCCATCGTAATCCACTCAGCTGTTTAAATGTTATTGATAAACAAAGCTTAAAATATATAGGCATTTACATGGATTATTATGTAGCTTACGAGGAGTTCGTGGCTAGGTAATAACAGCCGCACGGGTCGATCTTCAAGGTTAAGCAACGCTTGCCAAGGTTGGTCTGTGGATGGGTGACCATCTTAACATACCGAGTTTCCTCCGTGCCTCGGAAAGCACGTTAAGCTGTTGGTCCCGGCTGTCATTTGTTGGCAGTCGTTACGGATAGTCAGAAGCCATAAATCTGACCCCAGTCTTGCCATGAAGTACCGTGTTACCCAGATTATGGGTTGTGGAGGTCTGGTAGGCAGCCGCTCCGCGTAAAATACTGGTATTCAGCTAAATCCGGCTTGACTGGAAGCCGACCCCAATAAAGTTTGGAAAAGGCTAGGCAGATGATGATTATGTAGCTTCAGCCCACGACTTTCATCCGCACAATGATTGATAATGATAATAAGAGGACGTACTACCCGTATAAAAATTATTTGTCCTCACGCAGGTCAAAGTTACCCCACTAGCAATGGCGGGCTGATATCAGTTTGGGATAAGCGTGAGTTTTTTTGTATCCCGGCTCCCCACTCATGGTAACGGTAGGAACTATGAAGTTTTAGTCGGTAGGAGTAAGTCTAAGGAGTCGGTGGTTTCCCCACAAAAACAAAAACTGGCTAAGTACGAGTCGGACTCTCACTCGAAGGGTCCCTACCAAAAACCAATAAAACAAGTTTCTTGTAAGGGAGCCCCCTTTTATTTTTAGCTATATTTTTATAATTTGTTGTTATAGCGGCAATAAAAATACATACTCTGTGAAAATTTCAATTGTCTACCTATTACGTTGAGATACAGCCCGCTGATAGACAGATGGACGGACGGACAACGGAGGCTCCTTAATAAGGTTCCGTAGGTATACCTTTTGGGTACGGAACCTTAAAAAAATCAAGGACGTTGACTGTTGAGACGTGATTGATAAGAAACATCCACACATAATATTAGTAAGTTTGCTAAGTATATGAAGTATGTTCAACATTCATCTTTAACCTACTTTGAAAGACCTGTGAAAATGTTTTCTTTCCATACGTATAGTTATTTTAATTCTATTTCTAACATGGCCCACGAGACACGAGAAATCCTCTCATACTTGTAGAAGAACTTTTGGCAGTTTGAAAACAAAAGGGATTAATTTACATGACACTAATTACAATACAAACAAAGGCCTTGAATGTTATAAATATCGTAACAAATTTACTTTTCATAAAATTTGTGTATAACGAATTATTTAGGCAACGCAGTCATGTACTGAAAGTGTCACAGGCCTAACAGTCTATTCCCACTTGTCGGTTGTCGGGTCCGGATTTTAATCGGGCGTCAAATCGGTGTCAGACAAGTGTGAATAGCTTCATATAAAATGCTCTGCCACTGCAACTTCCGATTTAAATCCGGACCCGACAACCGACAAGTGGAAACAGGCTGTAAGGCACTTGTCTCACTGTATGAGGAGGTTTCTCTTGGCTAAAGAATAACAGCCGCACGGGTCGATCTTCAAGGTTAAGCAACGCTTGCCGAGGTTGGTCTGTGGATAAGTGACCATCTTGACATACCAAGTTTCCTCCGTGCTTCGGAAAGCGTTTTAAGCAGTTGGTCCCACCTGCTATTTGTAGATCTTTAGCAGTCGTTACGGACTGTTAGAAGCCAATAAAATCTAAATCCAGTCTTGACAAGAATTACCGTATTACCTAGTTAATGGGTTGTGGAGGTCTGGTAGGCAGCTGCTCCACGTAAAATACTGGTATTCAGCTGAATCCGGTTTGACTGGAAGCAGACCCCAATATATTTGGGAAGAGACTAGGCAGATGATGTTGTCGTAGCGGAAGAGAATAGTAATAGTAATAATCTGCCTAGCTTTTTTAAACTATGTTTAGGTTGGCTTTCTTATCGACTGTCTACCTGTCTACAAGTTCTACAAATGATATTAGGGACCATCGGAGTATAAATTCCGAGGTACGGAGGAGCCTCGGTATGGACGGCAAGCGCTGTTTAACCTCGGAAGTCGGACCGTGCCGCTGTTATACATGGCAAGCGTGAACTATCTCTGTACTAGTTCTTCGCTTATCCCAGTTCAGCATCATCATATCAGCCGAAAGACGTCCACTGCTGGACATAAGCATCCCCAAAGCGTCGCTACAACGACTGGTCTTGCGCGTTTCGCATCCATTGGCAACCCGCGACCTTTACCACGTCATCACTCTACCTCTCAGTTATCAGAGAAAAACTCGCTTAGCGACGCTCACTTGACAGTACGCTTGCTTGGCGAGTAGAACACTCACTGAGAGACTCACTTGTTACGTATGCTTACCGTCTGCCTCTGCTATGCAGAGCGAGTGGTGTGAGAAAATCGCCAGTCGCACTGGCGCATAGTTTATTAAAAATATGTCTGAACTTTTTTTGCAATTTCATTGGTTTATGTCAATGCTCCGCTCCTCTACTCTCTTCTTCACTCTAGTGGACAGTCAGCTATTGCAGCGGGAAGGAGAGACTAGACGCGATTCTTATTATTTAAATTAAAACAACAGGCGATCGCTCGCTAGCGACGCCGTTCCATCACGTTCATCAAAAAATCACTTCAGTATGGACACAAACTGCGGTTTCATAATTATGTTTAATACTTCGCGCACGTGTTAGCACCCGCGCTTGCTTTTCACTATTTTCGGGTCCCAAAACTCCAAATTTCCAACCACTAAAACGCGTCGCCTATATTCTACTTACAGCTTTAAATTATTTGCGGCGTATAAAATATTTATCATAATTATTTGCCGATATTTATGCGCCATTTTAATAACCACAGTAGCGTTGGGAATTTCTATTGAAATATTTAATATTGAAGGCGGCTTAATCCTTCCGTGAGGAAAGCGCCCTAATAATGGTCTCCTCAATGTTGAGGGGGAAAATCTTCTTTATTATTATTTGGTGATAAATTGTTATATTTTTGACGGAAAAATATGATGCTTTTCCGGGTTTTCTGATGTTGTAATGGTGTCTTTTCAACCGACTGTGATGGAGCCCAAAAGAAGGGTAATGTTTTAAATAATACATAGACACTGTATTGGGCTCGAGGAGCTCATGGCTAGAAAATAACAGCCGCATCAGTTGATCTTCAAGGTTAAGCAATGCTTGCCAAGGTTGATCTGTGGATGGGTGACCATCTTAAAATACCGAGTTTCCTCCGTGCCTCAGAAAGCACGTTAAGCCGTTGGTCTTGGCTTTCATTTGTAGATTTTTGGCAGTCGTTACGGATAGTCAGAAGCCAGTTAATCTGACTCCAGTCTTGCCATGAAGTACCGTGTTACCCGGTTAATGGGTTGTGGAGCTCTAGGCAGCCGCTCGCCGTAAAATACTGGTATTCAGCTAAATCCGGTTTGACTGGAAGCCGACCCCAATATAATTCCGAAAAGGCTAGGCAGATGATGAGATGACACTGTATTGGGCTCGTCACTGCAATTTTGTAATTTATTAATCCTTTGAACGCCATACTAAGCTAGCTACATATCCCCTTCTTCAGTTGGTCCAACATTACTGAGGATACTGGTCACTAGACCCTTTAAAGCGGACAATTTGTCTCCAACGATTCTGGTCCAAAGTTGCCAACACCACCAACTGGAATTGACTTCAGGACTTCTTTCACTAGGTAAGACCATTGTGTGGTCGACCGGCCTCGTGCTCTGTTTCCTTCGCTTACATTAAACGACCATAAACTCATCGGCGTTCCCTCCACCCAATATTTTTTTGTCGTATATATGTCACAATGGCTGTGCTGAAAGGGTTTCCTCGGTTTTGTAGGTCAGCTAAAAATGGCCCAATGACACATAGGTATTAATAGTACCTATTTGGTATTTATGGAAAGGTATTGCCTATATTTAGAAGCGAGCAATGTACCTTGCCCACTGCCACCTAAATTTGGCGATAGTCTACAGGACATAGAAGAACAGGAACGGTTGAATTGACGGACGAATTGAAAACCTCTGAGTTTGAGTTTGAATGATGATTATATTTAGAGTGAAAGATTCCCCCAGAAAATTTCATAAAAGTTGGGTACCATAGTAAATTGGTACTCGTATATTTGTATGTCAGATCTATGACAGTGAACACTTATTTTAAAAGCTTTTATTTAACTTGCAATGTATGTATGTATGTATGTGTGTTTGTTCGGGTGGAATCTGGCTACTCAATTTTGAAGCAGATATCTTCAATCTATTGAGCTGAAATTTTGTACACACATTTAGTTTAGATGACAATATACGATTAGGTGTGTGACGTTATTCTAAATTCAATATGGCAGACCATCCAAGATGGCGGAATAGTTATATTTAATGCATTTCGAAATGAAAGGGTTTGTTGAGATTAACTCGAAAAATAATGTGACGTCATTCTAAATCCAATATGGCGGAACATCCAAGATGGCGGAATAGTTATTTTTAATGCATTTCTATAATATACGTATCAAATGAAAGGGTTTGTTGAGATTAACTCAAAAAATAATGTGACGTCATTCTAAATCCAATATGGCGGAACATCCAAGATGGCGGAATAGTTATTTTTTATGCACTTCTGTAATATGGGTATCAAATGAAAAGGCTTGTTGAGAGTAACTCGAAAAATAATGTGACGTCATTCTAAATTCAATATCTTGGAACATCCAGGATGGCGGAATAGTTATTTTTTATGCACTTCTATAATATGGGTATCAAATGAAAGGGCTTGTTGAGAGTAACTCAAAATAACTAAACAGAACAAAATAAATTAAAAGGAAAAAGAAACTCAAAAACAGTGTTTATTTAAAAAAGTTCGTTGCTCTAAAAGAAGAAAATGAAATTTTCCTTTAAAATTGACCATAAAAGCTTGTCGCGAGGTTTGCGTAAGTACCTTTAAGTATTTAATTAACCAAACCTCGCGACAACTTGTTATGATCAATTTAAATAAACACTTTTTTAAGTTTTATTTTTTTATTTGACTCAAATGAACTAGCTACATAAAAATTTATTGCAGTATTTCCTGTAACGATAGTACGAAAGCATGAACAAAACTTTAAATTGACACAGTATAGAGCTTCGAAACATCAGACTTGAAATTTCAAACTTAAAATAAACCTCGTAGTCTTGTACTTCCTCTTAAGTGACTTTTTAAAGCTAGTTTCCAGCGAGTTATTTTAAACTGTAATACTTTTGTGAGAAAAATGCTTTCAGATAAAAATGTTAAGTTTTAACTAAGTTACACCCCCGTAAGCTATATTTGACTGGCCTGTTGGTCTAGTGGTTAGTGACCCTGACTGCTATGCCAGAGGTTGTGGGTTCGATTCCCACCCAGGACAAATGTTTGTGTGATGAGCATGATCATTTGTTCTGTGTCTGGGTGTAGTTTATCTATAATATGTATGTATTTAGAAATATATAAGTATGTTTATCAGTTGTCTAGTACCCATAACACAAGCTCTGCTTAGCTTGGGACTAGATGGCGTTGTGTGATAGTTGTGTGGAATATTGTGTGGAATATTTACTACATTCATTTTCCTCCTTGCAGGGGTGGGCAATACCAGGGTTGCGGAATTTGTTCTAAAGAGTCACCGCAGCTCTGAAACCCAAAAGGCATTAAGACGAACACGGATGGGTTTTAGTCAATAAGAGTCTGACACTCTTTTCGGCTCCACCCAGAGCGGGAGGAGTCATTCGATGACTTCTCATCGTTAAAAAAACCGGCTTAGAGCGAGTCGGACTCGCACACGAAAGGTTCCGTACCATAAACCTTAGTTTTTATTATTTGTTGTTATAGCGGCAATAGATATACACAATCTGTGAAAATAAACTCTCTACCAATTACAGTTCTTGAGATACAGCCCGCTGACAGACAGACGGACAGACGGAGTAATAGGGTTCCGTTGGTTACCTTTCGGGTACGGAACCCTAAAAAGGGCAATAACGTGCAAGGCCAAGTGGAGTCAGACTCGACACACAAGAAAGGTTCCGTACCATAAACTGAAAATACAGGTTTGTTTGTAGGTTGTCCCCGTTTTGTTTTACATTATTATGACGTTATAGCAGCAAGTGCTATTCTTATGTATAAGTGAATGCATACTAATATTATAAAGAGGAAATATTTGTATTTGTCGTTCGGGAACGGGAACTACGCGAGTGAAACCGCGTGACCTCCACTAGTATTATTATAAAGTTGCATCAAAAGCCATTCAGTAGTTTTTGCGTGAAAGAGAAACAATTACACATCCATCCTCACGAACTTAAGCGTTTATATTTGTAGAAATAATGTTATTGACTACATTGTGCAGAACAATAACGTCTTCAAAACACCTGTATAACTAGCAAGTACTTTTAATCATTTCTTTATTAACCAGAACTGTAATGTTTCAACAATAAGCAATCACAGACTACAAACTAACTTAAACTCTAACAGTATCTTGCTATTTCCATCCGATAGGTGGGAAGTAATAAATATAGTAAAAAAAATTGAAGAACAAAAGTAGCTACGGTCATGATAAAAAAAAACCATTAAAGTTATCAAAGAGAGTAATCCTTTTATCGCTGATTCACTTGTACATATACTAAATTTAATGCTAGAAACTGGAGAATTCCCAGATGTTTTAAAAAAAGCTCTTATAAAACCTTTACATAAAAAAGGATCGAGACATGACATGAACAACTTTAGACCAATTGCATTGCTATCCAGCTTCTCGAAAATTTGAAAAGGTTATATATAATCGACTTATGAACTTTTTAGATGATAATCTATATATATAAAACAAAGACGGGTTTGTTACAACACTTATAACTCGAGATCAGCTAGACCAATTTTCATGGTTTTTGGTTCGTTGGATTTGTCCCCGCCCCGAATAGCAGAATACATCTTAAAAATAATGAAAACTCGACGAAAAAATAATTATAAAAGATTTACTTTGTTTCGTACCTGTCAAACATTTGTTGTCCATCCTGTCAAATACTATAAGTAATGGTTGACATGCGTTCAGAAATAATGACAACTGATTAACATTTACGCGTGCGTTCATAAATCTATTAGTAGTCAATGTTCTAAACTATTGTATTTCTGAAAACAATTTCTAAGATTTATTTTATAGGTTATCGAAAACGTAAATGTCTTTTTTATGTTGTCTATGATTTTTCTAAGATTAATTACAAAGGTTAAAAAGTGCACTATCCAAAGTAATAGTCTATGATCTAAACTAATGTATAGCCTGACCAGAAATATAATAAACCTGTCAGGAGGTCGCTTTCGTGTTTTAACTGTCAATCTTCTATCAAAATGTATGACGAAAATTAGTTCTTAAAAATTCCGCAATATGGCGAGGTTTTTATTTTTCCGGTCAGGCTTAGTCATCGCATCACGCGTGAACGGCTGGACCGATTTCGATAATTCTTTTTTATTGTGTTTGTTCTGGTCAGGAGAAGGTTTTAGGCTATATATTATCACGCTATGTGCTTTGGAGGATGAGTAATATTCAAAAATGTCTGTTTTAACGACTGGCTCATGGTTCGATCCCCGGCCAGCAACAGCTATTATTTTTGTATTTATTTTATCTTTTTAACTGTATTTTTACACCATAATTTTGTAAAAAACATAATAAAATGGGTTTTTGCGTACTTAAAATAACAACATTTAAGTTTATAATCCACATTTTTTCTAGTTTAGTGAGGAATTGATTAAAGAAGCCACGACATTTCCATGCTCCGGCATGGCTAAAATTTGTTCAATTTCCAGTGAAGTAACAGCTCAGGGCCAAAAATTATCCGTTGCGGGTGGCACCCTTCAGTGGATCATGGGAAACTATAGATCCCCAAGCAATGACGCCAGAGACAAACTCGCGAAGAGATTTTCCGAAATGATACTGATGAACCAGTACCCACTTTCTTCTTACCTTTCACAATGATTCGTACATGAATTTGTTAGAGATCGACTGAACTTCAAGACAACAAATAATCACGGGCTACAAATTACAGGCAGGTTGGTTGCGAATAACCAAGCGACTTCTAAACCCAAGTCGAAATACCCCCCGAATAATAATAGGTATAATTCCGGGTCATTACCCCCTAGAAAAATATATTTTCAATATAGGTACTGCGGCACGATGGATCGATTATTTAAAAAAGGTGGATGGCAGCGAATGGACGCGGACTGCACAAGACCGGGATGGTTGGCTCTTTTTGGGAGGCTTACATTCAACAGTGGACGCCAATTGGCTGAAATGATGATGATGATGATAGTTGCTATAGACAGCCCAATGTACAGAGGTTGTTCGATACCGAGAAATCAGTCGCCGACTTCGTTCTGGAAATGAGGTATTTGCTACCCGACGTGCAAACATCCTCGGAACTACGAGGGTGCTTAGCGAAACCTATATGCGTAGCTTCGCTGGCTAACCTTGCCCAACAACGGAGCGAATGGGAGTCTAAGTGCCGATAACGGAATCTCAACTGTACTCTTTCCGTTGCGAAGGTATTCTTTCCTTCTGGATAGAGTTTCCCATTTCAACTTTTATGTAGCTCAACCGCGTAACAACTCCAGCAAATTTCATCAACATCGTGTATAGAAAAGCGTTATCATTAAAACGATTCTCATTACGAAAACTTACTAAGGTTGTCCAGCGTTTTGAACAGAAGAGGTGATACAGACTTGCATGCTAAGGAGTCAAGCAAGGCTAGAAGTTTATTGTTCGTATATCTTATCTCACAATGGTTGCTGGTCGCTCACAATGGGCCTCATCAGAAGGCTTAAAATCACTCAAAGAGCAATAGAGAGGGCAATGCTTGGAGTTTCCTTGCGTGATCGAATCAGGAATAATGATATTCGTTCTAACCAAGGTTGCCGGACGAACCAAGGTTACCGACACAGCCCGAAGGATCGCCAAACTTAAGTGGGCAAGGCATACTGCTCGCAGAACAATGTCGATGTCGATGGGACCTCAAAGTTCTGGAGTGACGACCGCGTATCGGAAGACGCAACGTTGAAAAGCCTCCCGGTCGTTGTGGCGATGCTTGGGGGAGGCCTTTATCCAGCAGTAGAGGTCTGTCGGCTGATATGATGATACCTTATCTTAGCGATCTTACCTAGCGACATCATACTGTACGTCATACACACAAACGAAGTCACGTGCAACAGCTATCTATCTTTTTCTAATCTTCTAATGTATAGAAATCTCGGGTCACAGTGTTTGTTATCGAACTCCTCCGAAATGGCTTGACCGATTTTTATGAAATTTTTGTGTTTATTTATATGGCAAAACAACGTTTGCCGGGTCAGTTAGTAATGTTATAAATGCGAATCAATTCGGATTTCAAAAAACAAAACTACATCACTGGCAATTTATAAAATGTGTGATTCCATTTAGCATAAAATTAATGATAAAAAGCAATGTGCTGCTCTCTTCATTGATATGTCAAAAGCTTTTGATTGTGTAAAATATGATATTTTACTAGATCAGCTAGAACATATAGGTATAAGAGGCATACCACTAAAATTAATGGAAAATTATCTAAATAACAGACAGCAAGCCACTATTATTGAAGTATATAATGAGTCAACAAAAATGATAGAGGTAGTTCAGTCTGAATTTGAAAATGTAATAATTGGTGTGCCTCAAGGCAGTATATTGGGGCCCCCATTATTTTTACTATACATTAACGAACTTCCAAATGTTATTAATCACCTCTGCGTAATATATGCCGATGATGCGACTATTTTTATCTCTTATGATGACTCAAATGATCTAACTTATAAAAATGAAATCAACAAAACACTGGCAACAGTAAGTGATTGGCTGCAGTCATTAAATTTAAAAGTAAACCTTTCATTTCTGAAAGGTAGAAATTACATGACTAAACCTACGAAATTAAAAGTAACAGTGACTGATGTTGCAATTGAAGAAGTAAGTGACATAAAACAATAACAATAGATCAACATTTAAATTGGAAGACTCATATTGATAAAATTAACAAGAAAATATCCAGAGCTTGTTATGCGTTGTCCGTACTTGCAGAAACAACAAATGAAAGTGTCACTAGAAATGCTTACTTTGGAAATGTCTATCCTTTATTAACTTACGGTGTCATATACTGGGGAAACTCGACAGACATTCAATCTACATTCATTCTCCAGAAGAAATGTCTTAGGACAATATATAGCACAGTACCGAGTCATTAATAGATGTTTTCAGAACGAAGGGCTTCCTGACACTCACTGGAATCTATACAACGTTGATACGACAGAGGGGCTTTCCTTTAAACTGCCTATACTAGGTACCATTTTCAAGCTCTGTACCAAAAATAAATTAATTAGGAGCAGTAGTTTAGTCGCAAATGATTTTTAAAGTTTTTGCACGGTTTGAACACGATGTATCTTTTCCAACAGCTGATTATCGTCTAAGCATAGGTCATGCACCTTACAACGACAAATCTACGATGCGTTGTTGCCGCTCTGACGCATGTCGAAGGACATTCACTAAAAATTGGCAATGCAAACAAGGAAGCAATCAATACACACACACTTGCACTTTCACTACGAAAGCGACTAACATAAAGCGAGCGAAAGAAATAGAGATAGGTCAGTTTGTTGCATCCTTGTTTTTTGCGATCGGTAAGTCCCTCAGTGCCGTTAGTACTTATACTTATCTATGCTCAGTGCGCCGACGCTTGTTTTTCGGAACGTACGGTTTGTGAAATTCGCGCGCAAACAATTGTAATTTTATTTTGTTATTGTGAGAGGACACGTAACTTGGGATTATTATTATTTAGTATTAGTGTTTTTTTTTGTGATTGACTGTTTTTTATGGTGATAGGACACGTAACTTGGGATTATTATTATTTAGTATTAGTATCTCCGGACCTCACTCCCATGGATTTCTTTTTGTGGGGTTACATTAAGGGTGAAGTGTATGCCTCAGAGGTAATTACAATTGATGAGTTAAAAAATAGGATTATTTTAGCATTTCACAAATTAAAGTGCTTAGCGACGGACAGTGATCTAATTAGAAAAATAAATAACAATATTCTCCGTCGGTATAATTTGTGCATCAATGTGAATGGAGGACACATCAAAAATTTAAAAATTTAGTGTGTTTGTTTTTGTGCGCGTACTTCTAAACGTTACCTAACATAAAAGCCAGTGCGAGCGGAGGCCTAAGTCGCCGGCCGCCACCCCGGCCCGGCCCCCGCCGAGCACACGAGATACCGCACTCCGGAACACCGCGCTCCAAGGCGCGCGCGACGTTGCCGCTTTGTTACCTAGCGGTATCTAAGGTCAGTGTCATTTTTTTACAAAGGGTGGTTGCGTTTTATTCGGGTTTGCAAGCTATTTAGTTTGTTTGAAAAAAATATTTTCTCATTTATGGCGCTTTTTGTTTTTATACCGTATCGAATTAATACTGAACACGTATAGTATACGTAGTTTAATTTAATGCCCCTCTGTCGTATCAACTCTGTATACTGGAACTATGTTTTTTTGTTAAGAATAATAAGCAATATTTTAATTTAAAATCTGATTCAAAGACGAACATTCGTAACCAATACAAATATGATATGTTTTTCCCAAAGTAAAAAATATGATGTATTATAAAAGTACTATATAACTGCTATTTGTGTATACAATAATTTGCCAACAGCTATAAAGCAATTAAATGGAAACAAGTTTAAAATAAAGTTAAAAAAAAAATGTTACTTAATAATGTTTATTATAATTTGCATAAGTTTTTTGGAAAAAAAATATGTAAGTAGATTTGTAACTAACACTTAGTAGAAGTAATTAATCAATGTGCTTTCCTCGTTACGTATTGCATATCCGACTTGGGTAGACTGTTGATCCTAAAACTGTTATGCTATATTATAAGATCTTATTGTACACAGTTACGCAATAAATCATTCTTATTCTATTCTGAGGGCCATTTCTACTAACTGTCAAAAAAGCCGTTATTTCCATATACATATTTTTGACAGATTGACATGCAAATGCAAACATAGCTTACAAATTTGGAGAAGTTTTTTCGTGAAAGAGAAAATAACATCTGTCTATCCATGCACCCATTTACTTTCTGAATCTTTCTCGTTTATTAGTGGGCTGTTGCCTTTCCATACACAGCTTGCACTCATTAAAATATCCGGTTCATAATTACTGTATCCGTACTCCGTATCCGCTTAGCTTGTTAACGAGCCAACATACACATTGCACATCTCTGACATGAGAAAGTAATTTTTCAGCCAAAAGTAACTGAGGTGAAATAAGAACTGATATTTCAAAAAGGTAGAATTCGACTCGGTCGAACTCGATGACGCAGTCCAATACGTTGGTCTGACCAGATTCACACCACCTTTGACACTATCGTTCGCAACGCCCTCCACAGCGCCAGGGACAGGTGGAGAAACATCATACGTGTGAAGTGATATAGAAGGGAAGTCACAACTCTCAGCAGGGAGGGGGAGAGTTATTTCAGACGTCCGTGTGAATAAACAGTGCCTAAGGTATTTAAGGATCACTTGTGTATCCTTGTCACTTGTGTATGTATGAGTCTACTAGACTGAATGAGTTGAAAGTCGGTTTGAGTTCATGGCGAAAGATAGTGATTTTTCACTTTAAATTGGTAACTTAAAACTTCTCAATGTCTCTCCCTCATTCACTTATTCGAACTTGTATGAAATATCTAAGAATATAATATATAATTTTTAATTTTAAAAGAAACCATTCAGTGGTCTTCTTCTTATCGTATGTGCAGTCATCTAACGACCCCACACACCCTGGTGTCAGAGTTTCTATACCGCCTCAAGGCTGACATGGATTATTTGACGAACGCCATTTGGCGGCCGGGACCACCGGCTTATACGTGCCTTCCGAAGCACGGAATCATCTTTTTATTAGAAAATCAGGTGATTCAAGCCTGCAATGTCCTAACCAAACTGGAAACAACTTTACATTCAGTAGTATCGGTGAAATACAAAAATAATTTCCAATGCAATACAAACACTACCAAAATACATATTATGCTAAGCTCCCACTAGATTTGCCCAAAAATATGAACTTAAGCCATGGCTTGTCACATAAAAGAGACCGACGATCGCGAAATGAAGACAAATAATGTCATAAGGGATGCCAACACAAAAAATAAATACAATAGGGAAAATAGGGAGAATAAACGTCAAAGAATAAGCGATTGGCGAGACTTGTCTAGTTAGAATCGAACTAGGTCAATAAGTTAGTAAGTAATACTTATTTGTTATGTATATGAAACACAACAAATATTGGATACAATATAAGGTCTTTAGAGAAGCTCGTGGCTAGATAATAACAGCCGCACGGGTCGATCTTCAAGGTTAAGCAACGCTTGCCAAGGTTGGTCTGTGGATGGGTGACCATCTTAGCATACCGAGTTTCTTCCGTGCTTCGGAAAGCATGTTAAGCCGTTGGTCCCGGCTGTCATTTGTAGGTCTTTGGCAGTCGTTACGGATAGTCAGAAGCCAGTCAATCTGACTCCAGTCTTGCCATGAAGTACCGTGTTACCCAGTTAATGGGTTGTGGAGGTTTAGTAGGCAGCCGCTCCTCGTAAAACACTGGTAATCAGCTAAAATCCGGCTTGACTGGAAGCCGACCCCAATATAGTTGGGAAAAGGCTAGGCAGATGATGACAATATAAGGGTTTTACGTATAGTAACTCTTTTTCTTTTTAACGGGGAGAAATCCTCATGGATGTCCTCCACCCTGGGGCGGGCGGAGTGGTCTGTCAGACTCTTACTGACTAAAAACACCCCGGTGTTCCATCTCCCACCCACTCCGGGGATAGCGAGAACTTATTTTTCTTTCCGTGATCCCCGACTGGACCTATAGTAACTCTGGTTTGACTTAACTCTATTTTACAACGGTAATTCAGATTAAAGTAATAGCTGACGATGAATAAGCGCTCTTGTGCAGCTTTAATATCTTTGTGACACCGTACTATAGGCTTTCTATAACTTTTACCTGTAAAACTGTGGGCCTCTTTCGTGGTTATAGGTGAGTTAGAGCATGCTCTAACTCAGTTGCACAGGTATGCGTTAACACTTTTATACTCAAATGGAACTGATATACGAGTCTTATATAGGTTTTTTTAACGCTTTAGTGTTAGTTGGGAAATGAAAGGGCTTGTTGAGAGTAACTCGAAATAACTAAAAAGGGCAAAATAAATTAAAAGGAAAAAAAACTGAAAATCAAAGCTTTTATTTAAATGCTCTAAAAGAAGAAATAATTTTTTTCTTTAAAATTGATCATAAAAGCTTGTCGCGAGGTTTGCGTAAGTACCTTTAAGTATTTAATTAATCAAACCTCGCGGCAAGTTTTTATGATCAATTTAAATAAACACTTTTTTAAGTTTTATTTTTATCTTTGACTCAAATGAACTAGCTACTTAAAAATTTATTGCAGTATTTCCTGTAACGATAGTACGAAAGCATGAACAAAACTTTAAATTGACACAGTATAGAGCTTCGAAACATCAGACTTGAAATTTCAAACTTAAAATAAACCTCGTAGTCTTGTACTTCCTCTTAAGTGACTTTTCGAAGCTAGTTTCCAGCGAGTTATTTTAAACTGTAATACTTTTGTGAGAAAAATGCTTTCAGATAAAAATGTTAAGTTTTAACTAAGTTACACCCCCGTAAGCTATATTTACTACATTAATTTTCCTCCTTGCAGGGGTGGGCAATACCAGGGTTGCGGAATTTGTTCGAAAGAGTCACCGCGTCCCTGAAACCCAAAAGGCATTAGGACGAACGCGGATGGGTTTTAGTCAATAAGAGTCTGACACTCCTTTCTGCTCTACCCAGAGCGGGAGGAGTCATTCAATGACTTCCCATCGTTAAAAAAACCGGCCTGGTGCGAGTCGGACTCGCACACGAAAGATTCCGTACCATAAACCTTAGTTTTTATTAGTTGTTGTTATAGCGGCAATAGATATACACAATCTGTGAAAATTTCAACTGTCTATCTATTACGGTTCTTGAGATACAGCCCGCTGACAGACAGACGGACGGACGGAGTAATAGGGTTCCGTTGGTTACTTTTCGGGTACGGAACCCTAAAAAGGGCAATAACGTACAAGGCCAAGTGGAGTCAGACTCGACACACAAGAAAGGTTCCGCCCCATAAACTGAAAATACAGGTTTGTTTGTAGGTTGTCCCCGTTTTATTTTACACTATTATGACGTTATAGCAGCAAGTGCTATTCCTATATATAAGTCAATGCACACTAATATTATAAAGAGGAAATATTTGTATGTTTGTTATGAATAAACTCAAAAACTACAGAACCGATTTGAAAAATTCTTACAGCAATAGGTAGCTACATTATCAGGGAGTAATATAGGCTATATTTTATTCCCGAACTCCCACGGGAATGGGAACTACGCGAGTGAAACCGCGTGACCCCCACTAGTATTATTATAAAGTTGCATCAAAAGCCATTCAGTAGTTTTTGCGTGAAAGAGAAACAATTACACATCCATCCTCACGAACTCAAGCGTTTATATTTGTAGAAATAATGTTATTGACTACATTGTGCAGAACAATAACATCTTGAAAACACCTGTAGAACTAGCAAGTACTTTTAATCATTTCTTTAATAACCAGAACTGTAATGTTTCAACAATAATCAATCACAGACTACAAACTAACTTAAGGGCCCCTTTTCCCGACAGCACCTTTTCCCTTTTCCCGGCAGGACACTAGCGCGGTGCGGGCGAGCCGTTTTTCACGTATTTATTTAATATAAAAAAGTGCCATATTATAAATCTATCCAATAATATCCCTGTCAATCCCGATTAGTAAATGAAATGTTACATTTTCATAAAAATTGCGTTCCCACAAGTCTCATACAACTTAAAATACTTTCAAAATCGACTTTACTTTCTGATTTTTTTTTATCGATCAAAATGTTAAATATCGTGTTTTTAACCAAAAAAAGTCACTAGATTTCACATGTATCTATACTATATATTTTTTACGAATTTATATATGGTGATTTCTCTGAAAACAACTCGATCTAGAAACGTAAATTTCGGATAAGGGGCCCTAACAGTATCTTCCTGTTTCTATCCGATAGGTGGGAAGTAATAAATATAGTAAAAAAAATTGAAGAACAAAAGTAGCTACGGTCATGATAATATATCCAAACCTCTCCGCTAGTTATCAAAGAGAGTAATCCTTTTATCGCTGATCCACTTGTACATATCCTAAATTTAATGCTAGAAACTGGAGAATTCCCAGATGTTTTAAAAAAAGCTCTTATAAAACCTTTACATAAAAAAGGATCGAGACATGACATGAACAACTTTAGACCAATTGCATTGCTATCCAGCTTCTTGAAAATATTTGAAAAGGTTATATATAATCGACTTATGAACTTTTTAGATGCTAATCTTATATCTTATATCTATATTATAAAACAAAGACGGGTTTGTTACAACACTTATAACTCGAGTTCGGCTGGACCGATTTTCATGATTTTAGTGTTTTTGGATTAGTCTTTATCCAGAATAGCATAATAAGTATTGAAATATTTAAAAAAAAGTAGGTAGGGTAGGTAGGGTAGGTAGGGTAGGTAGGGTAGGTAGGGTAGGTAGGGTAGGTAGGGTAGGTAGGTTAGGTAGGGTAGGTAGGGTAGGTAGGGTAGGTAGGGTAGGTAGGGTAGGTAGGGTAGGTAGGGTAGGTAGGGTAGGTAGGGTAGGTAGGGTAGGTAGGGTAGGTAGGGTAGGTAGGGTAGGTAGGGTAGGTAGGGTAGGTAGGGTAGGTAGGGTAGGTAGGGTAGGTAGGGTAGGTAGGGTAGGTAGGGTAGGTAGGGTAGGTAGGGTAGGTAGGGTAGGTAGGGTAGGTAGGGTAGGTAGGGTAGGTAGGGTAGGTAGGGTAGGTAGGGTAGGTAGGGTAGGTAGGGTAGGTAGGGTAGGTAGGGTAGGTAGGGTAGGTAGGGTAGGTAGGGTAGGTAGGGTAGGTAGGGTAGGTAGGGTAGGTAGGGTAGGTAGGGTAGGTAGGGTAGGTAGGGTAGGTAGGGTAGGTAGGGTAGGTAGGGTAGGTAGGGTAGGTAGGGTAGGTAGGGTAGGTAGGGTAGGTAGGGTAGGTAGGGTAGGTAGGTAAGGTAGGTAAGGTAGGGTAGGTAGGGTAGGTAGGGTAGGTAGGGTAGGTAGGGTAGGTAGGGTAGGTAGGGTAGGTAGGGTAGGTAGGGTAGGTAGGGTAGGTAGGGTAGGTAGGGTAGGTAGGGTAGGTAGGGTAGGTAGGGTAGGTAGGGTAGGTAGGGTAGGTAGGGTAGGTAGGGTAGGTAGGGTAGGTAGGGTAGGTAGGGTAGGTAGGGTAGGTAGGGTAGGTAGGGTAGGTAGGGTAGGTAGGGTAGGTAGGGTAGGTAGGGTAGGTAGGGTAGGTAGGGTAGGTAGGGTAGGTAGGGTAGGTAGGGTAGGTAGGGTAGGTAGGGTAGGTAGGGTAGGTAGGGTAGGTAGGGTAGGTAGGGTAGGTAGGGTAGGTAGGGTAGGTAGGGTAGGTAGGGTAGGTAGGGTAGGTAGGGTAGGTAGGGTAGGTAGGGTAGGTAGGGCAGGTAGGGCAGGTAGGGCAGGTAGGGTAGGTAGGGTAGGTAGGGTAGGTAGCCAGATGACGGGAGCGAAGCCGCGCGGGTCAGCTAGTATATATATAAAACAAAGACAGGTTTGTTACAACACTTATAACTCGAGATCGGCTAGACCAATTTTCATGGTTTTTGGTTCGTTGGATTTGTCCCCGCCCCGAATAGCAGAATACATCTTAAAAATAATGAAAACTCGACGAAAAAATAATTATAAAAGATTTACTTTGTTTCGTACATGTCAAACATTTGTTGTCCATCCTGTCAAATACTATAAGTAATGGTTGACATGCGTTCAGAAATAATGACAACTGATTAACATTTACGCGTGCGTTCATAAATTTATTAGTAGTCTATGTTCTAAACTATTGTATTTCTGAAAACAATTTCTAAGATTTATTTTATAGGTTATCGAAAACGTAAATGTCTTTTTTATGTTGTCTATGATTTTTCTAAGATTAATAATTACAAAGGTTAAAAAGTGCACTATCCAAAGTAATAGTCTATGATCTAAACTAATGTATAGCCTGACCAGAAATATAATAAACCTGTCAGGAGGTCGCTTTCGTGTTTTAACTGTCAATCTTCTATCAAAATGTATGACGAAAATTAGTTCTTAAAAATTCCGCAATATGGCGAGGTTTTTATTTTTCCGGTCAGGCTTAGTTATCGCATCACGCGTGAACGGCTGGAACGATTCCGATAATTCTTTTTTTATTGTGTTCGTTCTGGTCAGGAGAAGGTTTTAGGCTATATATTATCACGCTATGTGCTTTGGAGGATGAGTAATATTCAAAAATGTCTGTTTTAACGACTGGCTCATGGTTCGATCCCCGGCCAGCAACAGCTATTATTTTTGTATTTATTTTATCTTTTTAACTGTATTTTTACACCATAATTTTGTAAAAAACATAATAAAATGGGTTTTTGCGTACTTAAAATAACATTTAAGTTTATAATCCACATTTTTTCCAGTTTAGTGAGGAATTGATTAAAGAAGCCACGACATTTCCATGCTCCGGCATGGCTAAAATTTGTTCAATTTCCAGTTAAGTAACAGCTCAGGGCCAAAAATTATCCGTTGCGGGTGGCACCCTTCAGTGGATCATGGGAAACTATAGATCCCCAAGCAATGACGCCAGAGACAAACTCGCGAAGAGATTTTCCGAAATGATACTGATGAACCGGTACCCACTTTCTTCTTACCTTTCACACTGATTCGTACATGAATTTGTTAGAGATCGACTGAACTTCAAGACAACAAATAATCACGGGCTACAAATTACAGGCAGTCAAAAATGGCAATGTTAAGCCTATACTTGCGAATAACCAAGCGACTTCTAAACCCAAGTCGAAATACCCCCCGAATAATAATAGGTATAATTCCGGGTCATTGCCCCCTAGAAAAATATATTTTCAATATAGGTACTGCGGCACGATGGATCGATTATTTAAAAAAGGTGGATGGCAGCGAATGGACGCGGACTGCACAAGAAGATTCAACAGTGGACGCCAATTGGCTGAAATGATGATGATGATGATAGTTGCTATAGACAGCCCAATGTACAGAGGTTGTTCGATACCGAGAAATCAGTCGCCGACTTCGTTCTGGAAATGAGGTCTTTGCTACCCGACGTGCAAACATCCTCGGAACTACGAGGGCGCTTAGCGAAACCTATATGCGTAGCTTCGCTGGCTAACCTTGCCCAAGCACAACGGAGCGAATGGGAGTCTAAGTGCGGATAACGGAATCTCAACTGTACTCTTTCCGTTGCGAAGGTATTCTTTCCTTCTGGATAGAGTTTCCCATTTCAACTTTATGTAGCTCAACCGCATAACAACTCCAGCAAATTTCATCAACATCGTGTATAGAAAAGCGTTATCATTAAAACGATTCTCATTACGAAAACTTACTAAGGTTGTCCAGCGTTTTGAACAGAAGAGGTGATACAGACTTGCATGCTAAGGAGTCAAGCAAGGCTAGAAGTTTATTGTTCGTATATCTTATCTCACAATGGTTGCTGGTCGCTCACAATGGGCCTCATCAGAAGGCTTAAAATCACTCAAAGAGCAATAGAGAGGGCAATGCTTGGAGTTTCCTTGCGTGATCGAATCAGGAATAATGATATTCGTTCTTACCAAGGTTGCCGGACGAACCAAGGTTACCGACACAGCCCGAAGGATCGCCAAACTTAAGTGGGCAAGGCATATTGCTCGCAGAACAATGTCGATGTCGATGGGACCTCAAAGTTCTGGAGTGACGACCGCGTATCGGAAGACGCAACGTTGAAAAGCCTCCCGGTCGTTGTGGCGATGCTTGGGGGAGGCCTTTATCCAGCAGTAGAGGTCTGTCGGTTGATATGATGATACCTTATCTTAGCGATCTTACCTAGCGACATCATACTGTACGTCATACACACAAACGAAGTCACGTGCAACAGCTATCTATCTTTTTCTTATCTTCTAATGTATAGAAATCTCGGGTCACAGTGTTTGTTATCGAACTCCTCCGAAATGGCTTGACCGATTTTTATGAAATTTTTGTGTTTATTTATATGGCAAAACAACGTTTGCCGGGTCAGCTAGTAATGTTATAAATGCGAATCAATTCGGATTTCAAAAAACAAAACTACATCACTGGCAATTTATAAAATGTGTGATTCCATTTAGCATAAAATTAATGATAAAAAGCAATGTGCTGCTCTCTTCATTGATATGTCAAAAGCTTTTGATTGTGTAAAATATGATATTTTACTAGATCAGCTAGAACATATAGGTATAAGAGGCATACCACTAAAATTAATGGAAAATTATCTAAATAACAGACAGCAAGCCACTATTATTGAAGTATATAATGAGTCAACAAAAATGACATAGATGATGGTATGGTGATGATGGTGGATGATGATGGTAGTTCAGTCTGAATTTGAAAATGTAATAATTGGTGTGCCTCAAGGCAGTATATTGGGGCCCCCATTATTTTTACTATACATTAACGAACTTCCAAATATTATTAATCACCTCTGCGTAATATATGCCGATGATGCGACTATTTTTATCTCTTATGATGACTCAAATGATCTTACCTATGAAAATGAAATAAACAAAACACTGGCAACAGTAACTGATTGGCTGCAGTCATTAAATTTAAAAGTAAACCTTTCAGAAACCAAAGTAGTTCAATGCAGAAATACATAAGTAAACCTACGAAATTAAAAGTAACAGTGACTGATGTTGCAATTGAAGAAGTAAGTGACATAAATTTCTTAGTAGTAACAATAGATCAACATTTAAATTGGAAGACTCATATTGATAAAATTAACAAGAAAATATCCAGAGCTGGTTATGCGTTGTCCGTACTTGCAGAAACAACAAATGAAAGTTTCACTAGAAATGCTTACTTTGGAAATGTCTATCCTTTATAAACCTACGGTGTCATATACTGGGGAAACTCGACAGACATTCAATCTACATCATTCTCCAGAAGAAATGTCTTAGGACAATATATAGCACAGTACAGAGTCATTAAGAAATGTTTTCAGAACGAAGGGCTTACTGACACTTACTGGAATCTATATACTGGAACTATGTTTGTTTGTTAAGAATAATAAGCAATATTTTAATTTAAAATCTGATTCAAAGACGAAAATTCGCAACCAATACAAATATGATATTTTTTTCCCAGAGTAAAAAATATTTAGTAGAAGTAATAATAATTAATCAATTTGCTTTCCTCGTTACGTATTGCATATCCGACTTGGGTAGACTGTTGATCTTAAAACTGTTATGCTATATTATAAGATCTTATTGTACACAGTTACGCAATAAATCATACTTATTCTTATTCTATTCTGAGGGCCATTTCTACTAACTGTCAAAAAAGCCGTTATTTGCATAAACATATTTTTGACAGATTGACATGCAAATGCAAACATAGCTTACAAATTTGGAGAAGTTTTTTCGTGAAAGAGAAAATAACATCTGTCCATCCATGCAACCATTTACTTTCTTAATCTTTCTCGTTTATTAGTGGGCTGTTGCCTTTCCATACACAGCTTGCACTCATTAAAATATCCGGTTCATAATTACTGTATCCGTACTCCGTATCCGCTTAGCTTGTTAACGAGCCAACATACACATTGCACATCTCTGACATGAGAAAGTAATTTTTCAGCCAAAAGTAACTGAGGTGAAATAAGAACTGATATTTCAAAAAGGTAGAATTCGACTCGGCCGAACTCGAGGACCAGACCACACCACCCTTGACACTATCGTTCGCAACGCCCTCCACAGCGCCAGGTACAGGTGGAGAAACAGCATACGTGTGAAGTGATACAGAAGGGAAGTCACGACTCTCAGCAGGGAGGGGGAGAATTGCTCGATTTAATATTTTTAAGGTTTCAGACGTCCGTGTGAATAAACAGTGCCTAAGGTATTTAAAGATCACTTGTGTATCCGTTTGCCGGTCTGCCTGTCACAACCTTTTGCTCCGAGTCTACTAGACTGAAAGAGTTGAAAGTTTCACTTTAAATTGGTAACTTAAAACTTCTCAATGTCTCTCCCTCATTCACTTATTCGAACATGTATGAAATATCTAAGAATATAATATATATTTTTAATTAAAAAAAAAACAATTCAGTGGTCTTCTTCTTATCGTATGTGCAGTCATCTAACGACCCCACACACCCTGGTGTCAGAGTTTCTATACCGCCTCAAGGCTGACATGGATTATTTGACGAACGCCATTTGGCGGCCGGGAACACCGGCTTATACGTGCCTTCCGAAACACGGAATCATCTTTTTATTAGACAATCAGGTGATTCAAGCCTGCAATGTCCTAACCAAACTGGAAACAACTTTACATTCAGTGGTACTTTAGAAGTATCGGTGAACAACAAAAATAATTTCCAATGCAATACAAACACTACCAAAATACATATTATGCTAAGCTCCCACTAGATTTGCCCAAAAATATGAACTTAAGCCATGGCTTGTCACATAAAAGAGACCGACGATCGCGAAATGAAGACAAATAATGTCATAAGGGATGCCAACACAAAAAATAAATACAATAGGGAAAATAGGGAGAATAAACGTCAAAGAATAAGCGATTGGCGAGACTTGTCAAGTTAGAATCGAACTAGGTCAATAAGTTAGTAAGTAATACTTATTTGTTATGTATATGAAACACAATAAATATTGGATACAATATAAGGTCTTTAGAGAAGCTCGTGGCTAGATAATAACAGCCGCACGGGTCGATCTTCAAGGTTAAGCAACGCTTGCCAAGGTTGGTCTGTGGATGGGTGACCATCTTAACATACCGAGTTTCCTCCGTGCTTCGGAAAGCATGTTAAGCCGTTGGTCCCGGCTGTCATTTGTAGATCTTTGGCAGTCGTTACGGATAGTCAGAAGCCAGTAAATCTGACTCCAGTCTTGCCATGAAGTACCATGTTACCCAGTTAATGGGTTGTGGAGGTTTGGTAGGCAGCCGCTCCTTGTAAAATACTGGTATCCAGCTAAAATCGGGTTTGACTGGAAGCCGACCCCAATACAGTTGGAAAAAGGCTAGGCAGATGATGACAATATAAGGTCTTTACCTATAGTAACTCTTTTTTTTTAACGGGGAGAAATCCTCATGGATGTCCTCCGCCCTGGGTCGGGCAGAGGGCTCTGTCAGACCCTTACTGACTAAAACCACCCCGGTGTCCCATCTCTGACCTACTCCGGGGATCGCGAGAACTTATTTTGCTTTCCGTGATCCCCGACTGGACCTATAGTAACTCTAGTTTGACTATACTACATAGTACAAAACAAAGTCGCTTCCGCTGTCTGTCTGTCTCTATGTATGCTTAAATCTTTAAAACTACGCAACGGATTTTGATGCGGGTTTTTTATAGATAGAGTGGTTCTCGAAGAAGGTTTTAGTATATAATTTGCACCCGTGCGAAGCCGGGGCGGGTCGCTAGTAATAAATATTGGAACTCCGGTTTATCGTAACTCCGGTTTGACTTAAAATTATAAAATTAAAATAAAACTCATAATTTTTAAAGCCTTTCGAAATCACAGGTTTTTGTTAAAAGTTTTCGAAAAAAAAAATATGACACAAGTCATGAATTTTTTGTTTTATTGCCGTATTTATTACCAACGGGAAATTAAATGATAGTAGTTTATTAAACCCATAACAATGGGTAATTCAAAATGTTGAAAGCCCGATAGTTGCCGCCGCAGGCAGGGTTGATATTCAAATTAGTTTTACAAATTTTTAACTAAGAGAATTTATAGCAGTTGTAAATTTGAACAAGGTTTTAAGATATGAATGCTTGCTAGTCACAACGGTGGGATCCTTGATCCTTTAACTGATTATAAATTTTAAGTGGCTATTTTTACAAGAGGCTCATCATCTGCCTAGACTTTTCCCAACTATATTGGGGTCGGCTTCCAGTCAAACTGAATTTAGCTGAATACCGGTATTTTACGTGGAGCGGCTGCCCACTAGACCTCCACAACCCATTACCTGGGTAAGTCGGTACTTCACAGGATTTTTACAAGAGGCAGAATTTAAAATTGGTTGAGTACTTTTACTAAAGGCTGTCGCAAACAAAAGCTCAAAATTCAAATGTGGTCCCTCAATGGGAACGCAAATTAACAAGGCGCAGATTAAAAACTACACTCAAACGAAATGTCAATAAAACAAGAGCTCCGACTTAAATGGTTCGTGATTTAATCAGTTTCGCGCAGATTAATCTACTTAGGATCTGGTTAAGTATTATTTAAGGTTCCCGTTATTGACACTTTTAAACCCTTGAGAAGCACGCCAAAGAAAAGTTTTAAACTAAAGGTACTATAATTATCCTACTTCCTACTAATCTAACTCTTATTATAAACGAGTAGACCCACGCCACTTCGTCTGCGTCACAATTTTCATTACTGCTCCACTCCTATTAGTGTTAACGTGATGATATAACCTTCCTCGATAAATGGGCTATCTAACACTGAAAGAATTGTTCAAATAGGACCATTAGTTCCTGAGATTAGCGCGTTCAAGCAAACAAACAAACTCTTCAGCTTTATATTTTAGTATAGATACGAAAGTTTGGATGGATGTTTGTTACTCAATCACGCCAGGACGGCTGAACGGATCTGGATGAAATTTGGAACAGAGATAGATAGTAGTCTGGAATAGCACATAGGCTACTTTTTATCCCTGGATTATGTTCCCTATGGATCATGCGGGCGAAGCCGCTGGCAGTAGCTAGTATTATAAATGCGAAAGTTGGTGAGGATGGATGAATGGATGTTTGTTACTCCTGAAAGTTATCTGGCTAGCCCAACTATATTGGGGTCGGCTTCCAGTCAACCGGATTCAGCTGAAAACCAGTGTTTTACGTGGAGCGGCTGCCTACCAGACCTCCACAACCAATCAACTGCCAATAACAGCCGCACGGGTCGATCTTTAAGGTTAAGCAACGCTTGCCAAGGTTGGTCTGTAGATGGGTGACCATCTAAATATACCGAGTTTACTCCGTGCCTCGAAAAGCACGTTAAGCCGTTGGTCCCGGCTGTCATTTGTAGATCTTTGGCAGTCGTTACGGATTGTCAGAAGCCAGTAAATCTGACTCCAGTCTTGCCAAGAAGTACCGTGTTACCCAGTTAATGGGTTGCGGAGGTCTGGTAGGCAGCCGCTCCACGTAAAACACTGGTATTCAGCTGAATCCGGTTTGACTGGAAGCCGACCCCAATATAGTTGGGAAAAGGGTAGGTAGATGATGAATCGTCAACTGAGAGGGATGCCACGTAGACTAGAGAAATAAAGTATTTAATTTCAGTAGCCAAGGGATACCTCGGGAATTAATAATATTATTTTATATCGGGATAAGCTTTTCCGTTTAACGTAGCAATGCCGCCATCTTTTGGGTTCATTTCCAGTCGACAGCGATGCGGACGAATTTTTTGACTAATAGGTATAGTTAATATTTAAAATATTAAATTTTAACTTTATTTTATAAATATGAAATAAATTAACTTTGTTAATTTTTTCCATACTTTACGAGTAGTATACTCTTTTTTATAAATGTACCTACATATCCTTTTAATTGCGTCGACCAACTGTATTGCCTTCATTTTCATGATATTGGTATGTGTTACACACATACTGCGACAAGTCCTAATGGATCTAATCAGGCAGTTTCTGTCACAACCAGATGTTATCTATATCTATACTAATATATAAAGCTGAAGAGTTTTTTTGTTTGTTTGTTTGTTTGTTAACTTGAACGCGCTAATCTCTAGAACTACTGGACCGATTTGAAAAATTCTTTCAGTGTTAGATAGCCCATTTATTGAGGAAGGCTATAGGCTATATGTAATCACGCTAAGACCAAAAGGAGCGGAACAGTAATGAAAATTGTGACGCAGACGAAGTTGCGTGGGTCAACTAGTTATACATATTAGGCTTTAAAACGACGAAAACAGTAGTTTTTCGTCTATTTTTAGTATTAGTGATATACGTCTCACCATTCGTATTAGGAAGAAACATTCTATAAACGGTTAAAACATCTCGAAAACTACCCAATATGGACCCAATTTATTGGCGTCAAAATCATTGCAATTAGCTCTAGAACACCCCATCTGATGGAATACACTTAAATACCAATCACCCTGTAAAATCTGTTTGCTTGGGTCCACCAGTTTTTTTCGTCCCGTGAACTTCCCTAATACAAGCTGGAATTGGTCTTAACTTAGCAAATTGACATAGCAACTACCTACCCTAGTGACAGGAATTCTTCAATAAACAACGCATTACCGATGTCAGAATGACGTCACAAATGGCTGGCAGTGCGACATGAGAGTAATAATTATGTATTTATTGAAGTCATTTATAAATTGCTGTAAAACTGTTGTAGCTATTTTAATAACATTGTCTTTAACGTGAAACACAAATAGCAATAAAAATACTACTTAAGTTCGTCTTTCGATATACATATTGAAACAGGAATCAATGGTAAATTTATTACTACTACTAAATTAATAAAAATATTAGAAAATCTATTTAACCGAGTATCTTGTACATGATAAGCAAAATCGGCGAACAAAGTGAGCTGAAGTGCTGTTATTTTTTTTTTTTTTTTACTATAGATAGGCTCGCGTTTGACCACTATCTCACCTGATGGTAAGTGATGATGTGGTCGAAGATGGAGCACGCTTGCCTAGAAATAACCTATTCACTCTTGACTTAAAGACTCCCAGGTTGTAGCTATCAGGAAACACAGACTCTGGCAGGGAATTCCACTCCTTAGCTATACGCATTATGAATGTGTTACCAAAACGTTTTGTGCGTATGGGTGGGATATCCACCGTGTACCGGTGGCGCATCGCCGTTCGTCTTGTGGTCCGATGATGGAACGGGCTTGGCGGAATTAAATTATGCAATTCCGTCGCACATTCCCCAAAATGCAACCGGTAAAAAACCGACAAGCTAGCAACTCGTCGTCGATGTTCAAGACTTTGGAGCTTCGTCGCGACAAGCCTCTCATTGCCGATGATCCTCTTGGCTCGTTTCTCAATTGACTCAAGGGCATCAAGTTGGTATCTGGCAGACCCATCCCAAAGATGAGAGCAGTACTCCATACACGATCGAACTTGCGCTTGATAGAGTTTAAGCAGCTGTTCCGGCGTGAAGTATCGTCTCACCTTTGCCAGAATCCCCAACTTCTTTGCAGCCACTTAAGCCTTTGCCTCTATGTAAGGGCCAAAATTGAGAGTAGATGTTAATGTAACCCCAAGAAGCTCAAGTTGTTCGGTTATCGGCACGGTTAAACCTCGGAAAGATAGAGCTGGGTGGAATTGGCTCCTTTTGGCGGAAAATAGACACGCTTGGGTCTTAGCAGCATTGAACTTGACCAGATTGGCATTGCCCCATTCAGAGACTGCCTGTAAGGACACGTTCAAGCGCTCAACCATTGCCTCCCGGAGAAACCGGATCTGCGACCCACCAGCTCGTGCGTCGGACACGTATCTCTCAGCAACAGTGCTGTCGTCTGCATACCCAAAGGTACCGGGCTTAAGCAGATCATTAATATGCAGCAAGAACAGTGTTGCCGAAAGCACCGAACCCTGAGGGACCCCGGCATTAATATCCAGCAGTCCAGACGAGCAGCCATCTATGACCACTCGGATAGACCGATCCCTCAGGAAGTCTGCGATCCAATCACACAAACCGGCGGGCAGACCGAAGGAAGGAAGCTTACTAATAAGGCTATCGTGCCAGACCCTGTCGAAGGCCCTCGAGATGTCAAGGGAGACCGCTAGTGTCTCCCTGTGCTTCTCTATGGCCTCACTCCAGATGTGAATGGCATACGCTAGAAGATCCCCAGTTGACCGATTTCGGCGGAACCCGTATTGACGGCCACTAAGAATATCATTCGCTTCTAGGTACGCCAGGAGCTTATGATTCAGCACGCGTTCCATAGTCTTACAAAGTATGGACGTTACCGAGATGGGTCTATAATTCGACGGGTAAGCTCGACTACCCTTCTTGGGCACGGGCTGCACGTTAGCTTGCCTCCAAGCCTTCGGCACTTTTCCAGTCTCAAACGAAAGGCGAAATAGGCGTGTCAAGATCGGAGACAACTCAGGCGCACAAGTCTTCAGAACAATTGCCGGTATCCCGTCGGGACCACTAGCCTTGTTCACGTCTAGGTTACGCAGTACCCTACGGACGTCCTTCTAATGAATACGAATGTTTAATCTCTATAAACCTCTGGTCATGTAAGCTAAGGTGAAGTGAATATATAGTGAGATGTTGACAAAATAAAACCGGCAGTTCCCTTTGCTGGGCAGAGCAACTAACCCGCCCTATGGTGCTTGAAGAAACTACAATGCAATATTACCTTTATCAGAATGATGTCACAAATAGCTCGCAGTGCGACATACGAGTATTATTTGTTGAAGTTCTTTATAATTTGCTGTGAAACAATTATCGCTATTTTAACTGTATGGTTGCACAGTATTAAAATGGTGATATTTTTTTGGCAAAGTTAGCTAAAAAACAGATTAAATTCGTCTTTCTTCGTATTGGAACAGGAATCACCAGCAAAACAAAAATAATTACCGTAGAATTAATCAAATTTATGGTATAATTTTTTATCAATTAAAATAAATGAGCTGCAGTGTGATTATTATAAAACATCACCGTGTAAGCTAAAGTAAAGTGAACTTGAATTGACAGAAAAAAACGACAGTTCCATTTGCTGGGCACAGAAAATAACTGGCCCTAGTGACAGGTGCTTCAATAAACTACACATTACCGCAATATTACCAATGTCTAAATGACGTCACAAAAGGCTGACGGTGCGACATAAGAGTAATATTTGTTGAAGTCTCCAGTTAATTTAGTAATGGCCACGTATGCTCGGGGACAGAAATGTTTACGCTTATTTATTTAGTTTCCCTCATTAGGGGATTGGAAATGTGAATCACGTGTTGTGTTTTAATTTCTTAAAATATTAGTTTTTCAACAGCATTTTTCCGTAATAAATATGTTACTTCTAGGCAAGCGTGCTACATCTTCGACCACATCATCGCTTACCAACAGGGGAGAAAGTGGTCAAACGCGTGCCTATTAATAGTAAAAAAAATCAAATAGGTACTCAGCTATTGTGTTGCATTCTACCAGTGAAGGAACTTTCATAATTAGGATTTCGATAGACTATCTCTTTACAGGCATATAATATTACTAATACTTAACAGTATGATTGTGTAACCGTCTGTTTGGTAGAGGGGTTTTTGTTTTAAGGTGATTCAATCAGTATAAACCGTTTTTCGTTTTAACGTATCTTGTTAGGTTCCTGGAACAGGAATGTGAAATTGTGGTATATGTTTTTTGACTATATGATCTAGTATTCAACTGAAGGAATACACGATACGAAGACATTTTCTCGATAGAAAAAAAAAATACAAAGTTCGAAATATCTTTTTACTATTTTTCGCTACAAGACGCAACGCTTTAGATTGGTCCTATGAAAATTACTTTAAAATATATTAAATAACATTATCGAGGTTTCAACTGAACAGATTTTAATTTAATAATACTTTTATGTTATCAAATCCAAAAATTTTTTTTGGCACTTACGTTTTTTATTCCAAGCTAGTCTCTTATTATCGTCATCTCATCTTTTGCCTTGCAAAAGTATTTGCATCTCTCTCGTTTGTTCAGTTCTTCAGATGCTCTTTGGAGCTCTTGCAGGTAGGACATGCGTCACTTTTTATCAAATCGGAGCTGTCAGATTTTCGTAATTTCAATATTTTTTTCAACAGTAAATGGGACAGGTTTAGCAGTTTACAATTAAATTTAGTGTTTGAACCATGTGAAAGTATATTTTTATGACCTTGAACAATATACAACGTAATATTTTTCCATCCGCGCCAACTTTTGAATTATGTATAAAATTGGTATGAAATAAAAGATCATATATATAGATAGATAGTTCTTACCAGAAGGCGACAATAGACGCGTTTTCCAGGAAATTAATAGCTACAGCTTGAAGAAAATAGCAACTCCAAGTCATCTCCTTCATTTGCATACACATAAAGGATCCTCTAAAGTTTTCACATCACAAAGCAATATTGGGTAAACATTTTATTTTCTATATTGGAGTGTCTGTTTTTACAACGTTAATTTCATATTTTATCTCAAGACACACGCTAAAATAAATGTTTTTATTTTAGGATTTATGTACGTCAAACATCAATGTGTCAAGAATTTTATAAAACGTCAAACGTTAAAAAAGGTCAAAGCCTAGAAATGAGATGGAGTGGAGTTTGAATTGTGTTAAATAAATACTAGCTTTTTCCTCCGACTTGTCTGCGTGGGTTTCAGAAGTTCCAGAAATAAATGAAAAATATGTAATCCTACTAATATTATGAATCTAAATCAATATTATGAGGTAATAGTTGTTAGCCCCGATTTTACTTCATCATGATTCTAACCTTTTGATATTTGGTAAGTCTTTACCCTTTATTATTCCAGTCCAGGGCTTGGCAAAATGCATACTTTTCTACCTCTTGCGGCCGGAGTGGAACCATTGGTATGTTCTTGTGGTTTATTTTCGTTTCAATCATTGGCTCCACCAATGGCTCCACTCCAGCCGCTAGCTAAAAATTACAAAATACTATCTCGCAAGTACCTAAAATACGAACTATAAAATATCTTTAAGTAATGTATATGAAATGTAAAATAAAAAATACAGTATTTCAGCAATTTTTATTTTGAATACAAATTACAAATAACTATTAAGACCACCATCATGGGCTAAAAGCAGAGAAAAAGTATATTAATCACTAAAACCAGAGTTTCCTTTCATAAACACTAGATTTTTATATGATACTTGACATCATCATATTTAGCGGTCGCCAATGTACAAGTTAATTGACAATGCAGTCGTTTTAAAGCCTTAAGTTTGCTTTGTCGCATTTTCAACTTCTCATTAGATATATCTACATACAACACAGTCTACAAAACAGTATGGCAATCAAGTGTTGATAGCCTTTTCATAACGTCGGCGAAGACAATATACATTTTTTTTTCTATTGATGCGGTCGAAGATGGAGCACGCTTACGCTTGCGCTTGGAGAAGCAAACTATTCACTCTTTATACCGCATTTACACATACGTGCGAATCGCGAGGCGAATAACGAACACGCATATAAACAGTTTGCTCGCTATTCGCCTCGCGATTCGCGTGTTCGGGTCGGGAGCGGTTTTTCGGACGCGAATCAAAGGGCACGAATGGCGAACACGAACTTACTGTTTACACATTCGCCTGCATTCAGTTGATAGCTAGCGCCCGACCCAACAGGACGTGTAGACAAAATGAAAGGGCTTACTGTGAGGGTTTTAATAATATTTTTTTAATAATTTTAAAGTTAATGGTTTTGAAGTTATTTAAGAAATTAGACGAAAAAAGACCACTCCCCTACACATCTCCAAAAATTTTGAAAAAAATGGAAATAATAGATCTTTACTTATAGATTACAGTAAAACCTATAAGAAATCTATAGTGTTAAAATAACATGTTAAAAAACAATTATTCGTTCGGAACCCTTTACACGCGAGTCCGACTCACACTTGGCCAGTTTTTTTACTTTTCTATACAGGATATATAAATAACTAGCTTCTGCCAGCGGCTTCGCCCGCGTGGTGCCTAGGTAGCATACTCCCGGGATTAAAATGCTTATGTCCTTTCTCAGGCTCTAAACTATCTGTGTAACAAATTTTATTTAAATCGGTTCAGTAGCTTTTGCGTGAAAGCGCGACAGACAGACAGACTTACTTTCGCATTTATAATATTAGTAATAAACACATTCATTCAAGAAGTAGCGCGCATGCCGCAATTATTTTCACGTCCTCCGTGTTCGTGTCGAATGTCAAAATGATTCATCCTGCGAATGTGTGAACAGTAGTTAGCGACGACACTCATATACGAATGGTTCGTCGAATGTTTCGTAGAATGCAGAGGCGAATAGCGAACACGATTGTGTAAATGCGGTATTAGACTTAGACTCCCAGGTTGTAGCTATCAGGAAACAGGCTCTGGCAAGGAATTCCACTCCTTAGCTGTACGCACTATGAATGTGTTCCCAAATCGTTTTGCTCGTGTTGGTGGGATGTCCACCATGTACCGGAGGCGCATCGCCGTACGTGTTGTGGTCCGATGATGGAACGGGCTTGGTGCAATTAAATTATGCAATTCAGTCGCACACTCCCCAAAATGCAACCGACTTTGGAGCTTCGACTCGATGAGCCTATCATTGCCGATGATCCTCTTGGCTCATTTCTCAATTGACTCAAGGGCATCAAGCTCGTATCTGGCAGATCCGTGCCAAAGATGAGACTTGTGAGTTCGATCGTGTATGGAGTACTGCTACTCCATACACGATCGAACTTGCGCTTGATAGAGCTTGAGCCGCTGTTTCGGCGTGAAGTACCGTTCCAACAATCTGGCAGCCACTTGAGCCTTTACCTCTATAAAAGGGCCAAAATTGAGGGTAGATGTTAACGTAACACCAAGAAGCTCAATTTGGTTGGTTATCGGCACCTCGGAAAGATGAAGCTGGGTGGAATTGTGAGATGTGATGGAGTGGGAGAGACCCGATCTGCGACCCACGAGCTCGTTTGTCGGACACGTATCTCTTAGCAACAGTGCTGTTGTCTGCATACCCTAAGGTACCGGGTTTTAGCAGATCATTATTATGCAATAGGAACAATGTTGCCGAGAGCATCGACCCCTGAGGAACTCAATTAATATCCAACAGGCCGGACGAGCAGCCACCTATAACCACTCAGATAGACCGATCCCTCAGGAAATCTGCAATCCAATCAGACAATCCGGTGGGCAGACCGAAGGAAGGAAGCTTACTAATAAGCCTATCGTGTCGAACGCCTTCGAGATATCAAGGGATACCGCTAGTATCTCCCCGTGCTTCTCGATGGCCTCTCTCCAAATGTGAATGAAATACGCTTGAATATCCTCAATTGACCGATTTTAGTGGAACCCATATTGTCGGTCACCAAGGACATTATGCATATAACAACGGCGGCGTGCCGCATATAATAGCAGCGGCGCTCATGTAAAACTCCATCGGAATTTTACTGAAAATTTCGTTGCATCAGATTTAGGTTCTTGGGTTAACTAACGTTATATGATAAAGAGTTGAAATATTATATTTATAGAAACAATTTTTTTTCACTGATAAAAAGCCATCTCCGAAAAATGCACGGTTTCTGAGAAAGAGTGTACGTGTTCGAACGCACGGTAAAAAAAGAAACATATTAATTACTTATCATTTCTTTCGTTTCCATAACATACTAGTTAAATTATGATAAGCTGATTTTTTTACAACTTATTTACTCCATAGCTTCCGAGTGCTAAAAATTCTCTAGTGCTTTCTTTGTCGCACAATTGTGGCCATGTGCTTAAAAAATCTACTGAATAAGTAATTTTCAAAATAATTTGGGGACATACAAAATATGATATAATTTACTGACAACTGAAAAAAGTAAATCTTAAAATAAATAATTATTGGTCTGCGTTCTATATTTTACTTTATTCTACGTCTAATCACTGTTTATAGGAGTGCTGCTTTTTGTTAATATTTTGACAGCAGAAGCTTATGAAGATTGTGTGCGAGCAACACTGAATCAATTGGCGGTTTGAATTAATTTGATGCTTTGGCGCTAGGTTCGATATTTCGAATTTTACACGTGGAAGCATGCCCAACTAACATTTTGGTGTCAGTTACAGGCTTTTTTATGACTTTAAGTAATATAACAGGGTTATAATTATCTCAGTTATTACTAAAGACGACATAGAGGAGTTAACAAACAAGTTTTAGCCCCAATCGCAGCACTATAGCGTTAATGGACGATGTAATACAGCTTTGAGAGTATTAATGGCGCCAGTAGCAGCAAGTATACTTAATACGTTATAGCTTTAACCTTTTTGTGACACCCAAGTCTTTATAAAAGTGTTCGCCGACACCTCTTAACACTTATTGTTGTATAGTTATTGCAATGAACTCTTTTATACCACTTAAGGTGCTATATTGACTATTATTGCAGTCATAAGCTATAAAATAGAGTTTATCGAGAGTTTAGTAACACGAGAAACTAAACGTGTCAAACAACTCCTCTATCTAGGTTTAACCTGTAATAAAGGGTTTAACTAAAGCTTATTGTGTTAGGCAGTCCTCTTTTACAGACGTTCTAAAGGTATTGGTGTCAAACAACGCAAGTATGGGTCGTTATTAACACTAACCTCACTTTTGTAAAGTTCGCCATTGTTTTGGTAACCTAACAATTAATATTATTTCGAGTTATTCAATATTTGACTACAATAAACAAAATTTCTTACATCATTTGAAGCATTCCATGAATGCCTCTTAATTTTACATACCACTGCTCAAGAAGCAGGAATGAATAGTAATGTTTAGCTTGAGGTACCTATTTTATTATCATAATTTTTCTTTTAAATCTTTAATAAATCCTAGGCGCGTTAAAATTGAGATGAGAAACATGGTATACATTTACTGTGAAATCATAAGGGCAGTCATTTTTCACTTCACATACTTAAATAACATAATATTCCATAATATTATTCTGCTGTGTTGAATAATGGATGACATAACACTTCCATTACGAACAGATTTAATTTTAGTAAGGTTAACTTTTTTAACTTGACGTGCACTTTTTACCACCTGTAGTGCTTACTAACGCGGTAATACCGGTTAAAGTAGTAGCTGACGATGAATAAACGCTCTTGTGGAGCTTTAAGATCTTTTTGACACCTTACTATAGGATTTATAGCACCTGTAGCGTTTACCAACTCTATTTTACAACGGTAATACAGATTAAAGTAGTAGCTGACGATGAATAAGCGCTCTTGTGCAGCTTTAATATCTTTGTGACACCGTACTATAGGCTTTCTATAACTTTTACCTGTAAAACTGTGGGCCTCTTTCGTGGTTATAAGTGAGTTAAAGCATGCTCTAACTCAGTTGCACAGGTATGCGTTAACACTTTTATACTCAAATGGAACTAATATACGAGTCTTATATAGGTTTTTTTAACGCTTTGGTGCTAGTTGGGGGGGACCGCGTCAGGTGCGCGGCGCCCCTCGGCGCTTTCGAGCTACCATAAATTTCAAATATACGAAGGATGGAAAATCATCAAATACCTCCTTCCGCCTTGGACGGAGTGTTCTTTCTAATTACCTTTGCGTTTCAGGGCGTGGTGACTCTTTCAAATAAATTTTGCAATCCTGATAGGTCGTTAAAGTAAAAAAATAAAGTATAAGTAAAAATATTATATTAGCTTCTGATAGCGGCTTCGCCCGCGTGGTCCCTAGGGAACATACTCCCGGGATAAAATGTAGCCTATGTCTTTTCTCAGGCTCTAGACTATCTGTGTACCAAAATCCATTTAAATCGGCACAGTAGTTTTGGCGTGAAAGTGCGACAGACAGACTGACTAACAGACAGGTAGACAGACAGACATAGTTATTTTCGCATTTATAATATTAGTAAGTAAGTAAGGATTTAAGTAAGTGAAACTGGTGCTTTAATTGTGGTCAAATTTAGTGTAAGTGCAAGAGACCTCCTCACATTTGAACGGTTTTTGTGGTAATAAATTTGCATGGCAACCTCTCAAATGAATGTATTATTAAAATTAACAACACTTCTATTTTATCTACCCTACCTTTTATATTGAAAAAAAAAATATTATTAAATACCGCTGTCTAATAACAGCCTATCTAAAAATAAACTGTTACCAAGCCACATAATGAAGCCGAACAAAAATATTTCAAAACAATTTTGTCCGCGATGATCCTCATTCCTCGCATTTATTAATCAAATTATGCCTCAGTGGTTCGCGTTATTTTCCATAACATTTGCTTTCGCTATGTACCTAATGTTTACCTATGTAGAATTATGAGGACATGTACTTTCAGTAATATACATAATTATGAAGGTTAGGCCGTTTGAGAACGCGCCGAATTAGAACTAGGTCTTATTTAAATTGTAAATTGTAGTACGTACGGTATACATTGGTCTATCTGCCTAGCCTTTTCCAAACACTATTGGTGTTGTTAGTATCCAGTCGAATCGGGTGTAGCCCACAACCCAGTGCTGGTTCAGAAGTTGCTCACAACTTCGGACCTTGTTAGTGTTAATATATAATCCGTGGTGCTTGGCAACCGGGCTTAACCCAGTAGTATATGTCTCTTGGTGCCTATTGGCTTAGCTCTATTCTGTCTCCTGCTTGATACGGAGGGAAGTGGAAACTATATTTTTTTGCTACTTCTCCGCTGTACTTTTCTGTTAATTTCATGGTTCCAAGCCAGTTTAATCGTTTCTCCGACATTCGTCGGGCTCCAGTGTCTGGGTAATACCGCACCCTTATTCAATACTGGTGTGATTTTCTGGCATCTGGCTATCCGTAATGACTGTTAAAGATCTACAATTGACAGCTGGGACCAGTGACTAAGGCTAACTGTCCACTGGACCGAAGAGTAGAGCGGAGAAATATTAACAAACGGAATTGCAAAAAACCTCCGCTCCGCGTCAGTCACTGAGATTTTTCCGCTTTTCCGCTCCTCTCCTTTCCGCTCCAGTGGCGACTCAGCCTAAGGTTGCCTGTCCACTGTCGCGAAATGAGGCAGCGGATTGGAGAAACGGAGTAATGTAACCAATTAAACTGTATAAAATCTCAGTGACTGACCCGAAGCGGAGATTTTATGCAATTCGATTAGTAAATAGTTCTCCGCTCCTCTCCTCTCTGATACAGTAGACAGTCAGCTTTTACGTGCTTTCAGAGGCATGATGGAGTCTCGTTATATAATAGAAGGTGTCCCATCCACAGCCCAAGAGTTGTTAAGCAACACATGCGGATGTCGGGCTGTTATTTAGCCACCGAGCTCCTCCGTTATACATTGGTTAATTTACAGAGCTATGGATCGATTTTACTTCAAACAAAAACGCCACTGCAAAACATTTCGACTAAAGAAATGTAGGATGATCTATATTTATACGTTAGAACGAATAATTATTACTTTTTTTTTGTACTGGAATTGAGTTTAAAAGTAAGATTTTATTCAATTTTTTCACAGCTTTGATAGACTTCCCAGAAAGTGAACCGACAACTTTTTGAAGGCGCTTCATGTGAGAGTCCGACTCGCACATAACCGGTTTTTTTTTTTCAAACTAAAACATGAACACTAGGTAAAAGAGCCACCAATATTTTACTTGTCACAACGACTATTATTATAAATTCCCAAGCATTTGTACTCATAAAACTGTCAATTGTAGCGTGCAAAATTAAATAAAACGTAATCTCCTGAGGATTAAGGGGTGAAATGTGGCACAGTAGGGTAGGGAAAATGGAGCCTGAAATAATATTTAGATATGTTCCTCTAGGGATACTCCTTAGATGGATTTGAGGATAATGTACTATTGAAACAGTTCCCTTACTACTTTATAAATATCCTAATATATAAAATTGTTCCGTTACTGAGTGAGTGAGTGGCTAACAGACAACGCACGAGTCAGATTTACTGGCTTCTGACAATCCGTAACAACTGCCAAAGATCTACAAATGACAGCTGGGACCAACGGCTTAACGTGCTTTCCGAGGCACGGAGGAAACTCGGTATGTTAAGATGGTCACTCATCCACAGACCAACCTTGGCAAGCGTTGCTTAACCTTGAAGATCGACCCGTGCGGCTGTTATTATCTAGCCACGAGCTCCTCTATCAATAAAATTAAATTTCTGATCCTACATAATTGATGGATACTAATGTACGTTTTAACAATGTTTTATTTTTCGGTTCGCAATGCGTTTTTAATGGTCTGAGGAACTGTTTGCATGGTTTTCTGAAATCGTCGTTCAGAGAGCCAACTTCACTCAGTTTTAAGCAATGTTAGCATAACATATCTTTCGCAATTTACCAAAATATAAGGAACATGTTTTGACAGATTGCGACTAAGAAGCAAATTCGAATGATACTTTCTTTTTTGGAGAATCGGCAGTTTGAAATAATCAGGTAGGAAGGTATAGATTCTCTGCATTATTTCTTCGAAATAATAGAACTTCTTTTTCGTACCACAAACTAGTGAAAAGACACGACATAATAGTGACTAAGAATCAGTTGCAATTTGAACCGAAACTTCGACAAAATTAATGTAAGCATAAGACATTGCTTGCTTACCAATATATTCAACAAACATTTGTAGTTCGCTTCAGATCGCATAAAGTAGACATTTGGCTATGCAAAACGGGTTCCGGGAATGTTTCTTTAAAAGTTTTCGATAGAAAAGAATAGTACAGATCTACCCAATGCAGAGATGCTCAAACTTGGAATGTTTCTTAAATGGAAGTTTGTTTTAACAATACAGTTAAGTCTCACTGATCTGGAATTTCAGTACGCACCCACCCCCCGCGCCTACGCCTACTTGTTCCCTAAAATAAAGGACTAAATAAAAAAAAATCATATTAACTAACACTAACAAATACTCTAAACTAAAAACTAACTAAAATATAGCATCAAAAAATTCATCCTCATCGCTGTCAGCTGGTAATGTGCCCAAGACACTGGCGGCATTGCCACGTTGAATGGCAATGCTTAATCTCTGCCCAAAGTAAAAGCCAGCTCTTGGGTCACGGGAAGTGTCAACCAGCCGTTTCGAAATTTCTTTGAAAAGGCTGTGAGCACAAGGGCCCCTCGGCCCGAGGGTTTCAACCCCATACGGCTCGAAAATAAAATTACCAATAAGGTTACTTACTATTAATAAAAAAGAAATAGTGCATTATCAAAAGTTTTATTTTATTTTTCTTATTATAGTGTCCCGAATATCAGGAACCGGCGACGCGGTACTCCAAACGGAGATGGCAAGACGAACCTATCTAAAGAATTGGACTCAGATGGCTCAAGATAGATTTAAGCGGAAAGTAGGTGTTGCCTTGCAGTGGGACACACATACGGCCTTATAATAATAATATTTTTCTTTTTTTAACCAATTATGTAATAAATTACGGCATGTCATTGTATAGATACAATGACATGCCAATAATCTGGCACGCCCTGTTTTTTTTTTTATTTATCTTGGGTTTGCTTTTGACTCTAGTCTATGTCAGAGATGACAGAGACAAAGTCTACGATGGAGCGAGCCTACCCCGAAGGAGCCTGTTCACTCTGACTTTGAAGAGATTAGGGTTGTAAGCTTTTTTGCTGTATTATAATAGTGGCGAATTAGTGAGATTCCACTGTTCTTATAAATGTGTAAAAGTCTCAAGACTATTTTCAACATGACAGGTATGTAGGTAGGTGTGTATAGTAACCCACTTTCCGCTTGTTATGACTTCCACAGATAGACAGACAAACGAAGATAGATAAGTGGAACCACCCCTCTTGAAGAAAAGTGTGTTTTGTTTAAATCTTATGTGGTGGCCACCTTACTCTACCTGACATTACCGCGCCTGGCCAGCTCCATTTAAATTCCATAATTCGTTTTCCAATATCCAAAACCCTTGTAAGTTTTCATCGAACACTACCTTTTTTTTAATAATGAGAAATCATTAAATAATCCGATGAACCGAGTGTCAGACTCTTACTGACTAAAACTCATTCATGTTCCTTCTAATGCCCTTTGCGTTTCAGGGCGGCGGTGACTCTAACAAACGAATTCCGCAACCCTGGCACTAACACTACCTACTATTATTTTATTAAGTACCTTTCACCCCAGCTCTTATCTTGCTAGCGATAATATAAGTTTTATATTTCGCTCTCGAAACCATATTATTTCACTGTTTATATTGAGTTATTGCTGCTGAGTTATTGTGATAGATAAATGCTTAAAATATCTTGGAGAAAGTGAAATGTATTTGGTATGGCATCGAGTGAAGAGCATTTTCAGTTATCTTCTTTGTTTTCTTTCGAATAGTATCAAATATCAAATCATTTATTGCAATCCATAATGTACACATACAGGTCATCATCATCTGCCTAGCCTTTTCCCAACTATATTGGGGTCGGCTTCCAGTCAAACCAGATTCAGCTGAATACCAGTGTTCTACGTGAAGCGGCTGCCTACCAGACCTCCACAACCCATTAACTGGGTAACACGGTACTTCTTGGCAAGACTGGAGTCAGATTTACTGGCTTCTGACAACCCATAACGACTACCAAAGATCTACAAATGACAGCCGGGACCAACGGCTTAACGTGCTTTTCGAGGCACGAAGGAAACTCGGTGTATTAAGGGCCCCTTTTCCCGACAGCACCTTTTCCCGGCAGACACTAGCGCGCTGCGCGCGAGCCGTTTTTCACGTATTTATTTAATATAAAAAAAATAAGTGCCATATTATAAATCTATCCAATAATATCCCTGTCAAACTCGATTAGTAAATGAAATGTTAAATTTTCATAAAAATTGCGTGCCCACAAGTCTCATACAACTTAAAATACTTTCAAAATCGACTTTACTTCCTGATTTTTTTTTATTGATCAAAATGTTAAATATCGTGTTTTTAACCAAAATTTAAGATAAGGGGCCCTTAAGATGGTCACCCATCCACAGACCAACCTTGGCAAGCGTTGCTTAACCTTAAAGATCGACCCGTGAGGCTGTTATTATTTAGCAACGAGCTCCTCGTACATATACATGTAGTAAACATTAATAAACAAAAATAATTATGGACCCTGTCGGGCACAGCAAAACTTTAAATAACTAGGAGAGAGGAAGCCAGCTTTAACAATTATACTTGAAAAATAAATGTTAATGTGTATGTTAATGTTCCCTAATTACCTATTCTTCTTTAAAACTCCAACAAAGGGCTGGCAGAAGAGAGGAAATCAAAACTTTTCTCACAACATGCTCCTCATTTGTCTGTATCGCATGCTTACACAAATGGTTCTATACACCTTTTTATTATCAAAGTCAAAGTCAAAACGTTTATTCCAATTAGGCCATTAAACGGCACTTTTGAACGTCATTCACATTTCAAATATATAAAATTTCTGAAGTGACTCTACTGTCCATTCGGAAAGGTAGATTCTTATGGAGAAGAATGGACAAGAAACTCCATAGTTACTCTTTTCAATTAATCTTTTACAATACTTGGTAAGTATACAATTTTTTTTTTATATGTGAGGACCATGCACCTAGGGTATGCAGAGGTAGACTTATCAATTTTCTAAATAAGTAGGTACATGATACTCACACATTTACAAATTAATATTGGAATGACTAATTAACAGTGTGTGAGTTAACAGAAAAATACAGACACAAAAAGAGACAGAACATCTATAAAACCACCAAAAAAAAAAAAAAAAAAACCACCAAAAAGCAACCAGTTTGATTTTGTCCACAACATTGACCGTCCTATGGAGCAGGACCAGCATGCTTCCAGGCATTCTTATCCTGAATGTAATCTTCTAATTTATAATAAGCTTGTTTACAAAGTGTGCTTTTGATATATGCTTTAAATTTTCTTTCATTTAGTTCTAATATGTCACAAGGTATTTTATTGTAACATTTAACACAGTACCCCATGAAAGATGTGTGTACTTTAGCTAATCTATAAAATGGTTGATCTAACTTATCTTTATTTCTAGTATTAAAATTATGTCTATCACTAATTTTACTAAAAAGATGGCAATTTTTCCGTACATACATTATATTTTCATAAATGAATTGGCAAGGGACTGTCATAATATTAATCTTTTTAAAAAGTTCCCTTAGAGAATCGCGGCGGCGCAGATTATAAAGGGCTCTGACAGCTCTCTTTTGTAAAATAAATATGGATTCAATGTCAGCAGCCCGACCCCACAACAAAATTCCGTATGACATAATGCTGTGAAAGTAGCTAAAATAGACCAAACGTGCGGTTTTTGCGTCTGTTAACTGTCTTATTTTCCTAACAGCATAAGCAGCTGAGCTTAGCCGCCCCGCTAGAGATGTAATATGAGGTCCCCATTGCAACTTCTCGTCCACTGTGATTCCCAAGAAAACTGTCTGATCAATAAACTCCAGTTTTTCTCCATTCAATATTATGTCACATTCGGTACTTTTAACATTAGGCAAAGTAAATCTAATAAATTTAGTTTTTTTTTCATTTAATACCAAGTTATTTGCCGTAAACCAATTTTGGACTTGAAGAATAGAGTTATTGACGACGTCAAGATTTCGTGATCGTCGCTCTATTTTAAATATCAATGAAGTGTCATCCGCAAATAATACCATCTTTGGGTGATTTTGAAGTAATTGGGGCAAATCATTTATATAAACTAGAAAGAGGAAAGGACCTAATATTGAGCCTTGAGGAACTCCCATTTTCACTTCAGACCCTCGTGAGTTTACACCGTTTACCTGAACTTTAACCTGTCTGTCCATCAAGTATGACCTAAGCAACTCAAGGGCTGTATTTCCGATTCCATAGTGCTCAAGTTTCAACAAAAGTGTCTCATGTTCAACGCAATCAAACGCCTTCGAGAGTTCACAGAATATTCCAATGGCGTCTTGTGACTCTTCCCAGGCGTTAAAGATGTTCTTTATGAGGGTGACCCCGGCGTCAGTTGTACAACGCCCTTTGGTGAAACCGTACTGTTGTTCATGAAAGATGGAATTTTTATTAAAGTGAAGTAACATCTGATTAAGAATTAACTTTTCAAACACTTTACTGAACACTGGCAAAATTGACACAGGTCTATAATTATTGGGTTCCTGATTATCACCCGATTTGAACAAAGGAACTACTTTACTGTGTTTCATAAGATCGGGAAATACTCCTTGGTCTACACTAGTATTAAATATAACAGCTTAGTAGGGGGCAATAGTTTCAATGACAGATTTACAGACTTTTACAGACATTCCCCAAAGATCTTCAGTTGATTTTATTTTAAGATCTTTAAAAGCTTTTATAATGGCCTGGGGGTTTGTATGTTGAAACTTAAACTCCGATGGGCATACCTTTACATTCTTCCTAAGTAAAGCAGCAGCGAGCGCAGGAGACGAGTTGAGACTTTCAGTAGTTTTAAGAGGGATGTTAGCAAAGGAATTTTCAAATTCCTGAGCTACCTCTGCATCTGAGTTTATTGGGCCATTTACAGTATTTAAATTAAAAGTCTCACGTTGTTTCTTCCTACCTGTTTCGTTATTTATTATTTTCCAAGTAGTTTTTATTTTATCGTCTGCTGATTTTATTTTATTGCTAATATGTCCATTGTGATCAGATGGCAACTTATTTACAATTTCTTTATGTAGGTATCGGCGTTACATTCAGGCTTTTTTCATCAGTCACATACCATTTGCGAAACGCAATGTGGAAAAAAATATTACTGGACCATACAATACTCAAATTATTGTTTCCTTTTATCTCCAAAATAAAACGTCACATAAAGGCCATGATTGTTACAGTAAAAAGTTAATCAGGTTTGTTTTCCGTTCGTAATAAATATTATTAGGTCATAACATAGATTGCTGTCTTATTGTTATTGTCCTAATCAAACATTTATCGCATAGTGAAAGCTCATAACAAAAAACTATAGATTTGTCAACGAAAACAAAGATAAACTTTTATCGCTCGAGTATAAAAACTTTTGCTTATAAAACTTTTCGTGAAAACAAAATAAATTTAACCAACCTCAGAAAAGTTGTAGATTTTCTTCATTATTCTTTCTTCGTTATTCCCAAATTTCTACTGAGCGTGAGACACACTAGTCCTTTTTTTTTAGGATGGGATCTCGTCAAAGGACTTCTCCCGCTCTGGGTACAGCAGGAGGGAGTGTCAGACTTTTACTAACTAAAACCCATCCGTGTACCTCCTAGTGCCCATTGCATTCCAGGGTACGGTGCTTCTTTCGAACGAAGTCCGCAGCCCCAGCAGGCACTGGCCCTGGCGAGCCCCGTCTATAATGCTGACAGCTCTTTGAGGCGCGCGTGGAACACAGCGCGCCGTCGACCCGGGCCCGGTTCTGATCAGACGGCGAGCCACCCAATGCTCGCCGTCCGCAGACCCGCGCCTACGGTGGCCGAGAATCGTCCGGTGACTCCCGACGTCCGAGGCGTCTTCTTCTGTTGCGGCGGCTGGGGCTTGAGGTTTCCCTCTCCCTCACGCGTTCGGCTTCCTCCTTTGTTAGCATTACTGCTTCGCAAAAGGAAGTGTCCGCTTCCCATGTCTCCTCGCTCCGGACCATGGCTTGAACCAGGGCCGGACGCGAGAAATCGCCGCCGCCGATCGCCTCGACGAGGACACGGCGGTGCTTCGCCCAAGCAGGGCAGACCTCCACCGTATGCTCCACCGTGTCCGCCGGGTGGGTTGACACCCGGGTGTATCCTCCCGCCGTATTCGAAACAGGTACCTCCCGAAACAACCGTGTCCGGTGAGTACCTGCGTCAAGCGGAAGGTAAGGACGCCGTGGCGCCGCTCTAGCCACTCCTCAAAAGATACACTAGTCCTACGTACGCAACGTATGCAACGCATTATGATTTATCTGGACACGTGTTTTTATATGAAACACGAACACATAAACACTAACATAAGACCAATGATATAACACAGAGTTGCATAGGATTCGTTGCATTGCATCTCGCTTCAGTCTCTGATTAACAAGCATGCTGATAAAATCTAACAACCAATTTTATTGTAGTTTGTTCAAATCAGATCTTGACCTAATGATCACGGGACCACCAGAAAAGTCTAGCCTTTCAAACACAAAAAGAATTTTCTAAATCGGACCAGACTTCTTTGAGTAATCGGGGAACAAACAAAAAGAAATAATAAGATTCCGACGACTCTTCCTTTTTGAAGTCGGTTAATAAAATCCGGCCAAGTGCGAGTTGGACTCACAAACGAAGGGTTCCGTACCATAAACATTATTTTTTATTATTTGTTGTTATAGCGGCAATAGAAATACACAATCTGTGAAAATTTCAACTATCTATCTATTACGGTTCTTGAGATACAGCCCGCTGACAGATGGACGGACGGACGGACGGACGAAGGGACAGCGGAGGCTTAGTAATAAGGTTCCGTTGGTTACCCTTTGGGTACGGAACCCTAAAAATGGACCCGAAAGAGTGATTGGGTGACATCTCATAATTATCACTCATCTGCTAATATAACACGTTTTCATCCAGTGCAATATAGTAATAAAACAATGCAATTTATTTAACTTCTCTTAACGCCAACAAAACACTACAGTGACCATACATTCTCATTTTCTTTTCCCGGTAAAACTCAAACACAACATGCTCACTTGGCTACCCTACATGCGAGTTACACGGCGCAAAGGGGCTCAAAATACATCAATTTAACTCGTTCCAAGGATTAAAATCAGTTGAGACTGCCCGTTAGATTTACAGTAGGAGCGAATGTTTCTTTTGTTAGAGAAAGGAAAATGCTTTATTTTGTACAAGTTTATTTTCTGGGTATTAGGTCGGATTTTGTTGTCTTACTTCGGTAAAAGTAAGGCATGCCGTATGGTGTCGTAAAAGAATAATACCATCCCATCACTTCCCGTGGGTGTCGTAAGAGGCGACTAAAGGACTCGCCAGAGAATGGGCAGCAGTGTTCTCTGTAAAACGCAACACCATACACTGCGATCGCCAACCCGCCTGCCAAGTGTGGCGATTATGGCAACCCCCCACCCAAATTTGGGGGAGGCCTATGTCCAGCAGTGGACGTCTTTCGGCTGATATGATGATGATGATTATGAAGGCATGCCAGAGAAGTTTTCTAAACGCATGACACATTAGACGAATTTCTACCCGAGAATGCGCGAGTAGCCAGTGAGAGTAGCGAGTAGTGAGTGCAACTCAACACACCGTCATCATTCGAGTCCAGTACTGGATGCGCGCGGAGTAGGGTGCTTGATCACGCAGTCGTGTTCCTGCCCTGTTTCCAAGGTTTATCAGTTTTCAGACCGGGCCCCAATCAATCATTGTGTACCAAAGCGCTGAGTCAGCCGAACTGGCGCGTGTCGACACCCTGTGATTCAGTTACAGAGTTATTTTATGGGAAAACGTTGGAATAGGACCCTTGAGTTTGTCATCGTCAGTGATAAGTGGATATTGAGTTATGGGTGTGAGATTTTGAAAGATAATATGATTGATAACGAGAATAAATGGCTTAAGCTTATCGATATTAAAGGATGTACGGCAAGCGTACTTCATCGTTAACCTACATCGTTAATAGGGAAGATGCAAATACAGAATTTATGAGAATGCTGTTAATAAAATGATAAAAAAGCGTAAAATAAAGGCCATTGCAATGTTTTTATTTTAGTTAATAACGATTTTTACCAAAACTGATGAATTAAAGTAACGTGAAACGGAACGTATTCAAAAACAACACTCAGCGTTTAGTGACGTCACTGCTGTTATGACAACGAAAAGGCAACCTTATGTCTTCGACTTAGGACAGTTCATGACAACTGTCAGAGAGGAGTAACTCAACTTCCGTTTTCGGACGAAATGTCAAACTGTCAGTTTAAAACCGCAATTTAAAAAAAAAATAAGGTGCTTTATTTTCTTTAATTTCAAGAATCAAGATGAAATATTGCATGTTCCCTATTATTAATGTTTGTCAGGTAAGGTTGTGGCCAAACGCGAACGAACCGATCTAATATTAGGTCTTTACCTATGAAATTGCCGTTCTGCAGTACTGGCCATTTCAAATCAAAATAATTTTTGTTTGGCTAAGAATTCTAATTTCAAATTAATTTTATTTTAAAAACATGGTTTTTTTTTTCCAAAAGTAGTCATTTGTTTATTATTAGTGTTACATTTTCATCGCATTTCAATCTTTTTCGTCATCATGGATACGTTAAAAATTTTGAGTAATTATGGAATATGAATACCGTCGTGGCAGCAACGTGGCACAAGCGGCACGCAACATCAACGACGTTTACGGAGCTAACACTACAAACCAACGCACCACCTGTTATTGGTTTGCTCGCTTCCGTTCTGGAAATTTCGACTTGAAAAATTAACCTCGCGGTCGTCCGAAGACTTTGGTCGACAATGACGAATTAAAGGCGATTGTGGAAGCTGATGATACACAATCTACGGCTGAATTAGCAGCAGCTTTCAACGTTAGCGTCAAAACAATATTGGTCCATTTGCGTCAAATTGGCAAGGTAAAAAAGCTTGACAAATGGGTGCCCCACGAACTCAATGATCGCCAGCGCGAAGTACGCGTCGAGACGTGGCTTGCACTGCTCAACAGACACACAAATGAAGGAATTTTGAACCGCATTGTTACCTGCAATGAAAAATGGATTCTGTTTGATAACCGCAAGCGCTCAGCAAGTTGGTTGGATCCTGGTTCAGCACCTAAACAATGCCCTAAACGAAAACTTATCCCTAGAAAAGTGATGGTCACTGTTTGGTGGTCTAGCGCCAGTGTGATTCATCACAGCTTCTTACCAAACGGGGTGAGCATTACTGTAGATGTGTACTGTGAAGAACTGAACACAATGATGGAGAAGCTGGCACATCTCCAACCAGCATTGATCAATCGCTCGTCTCCACTGCTCCTGCACGATAACGCGTGACCTCATACTGCACAGCAGACGGTCTCCAAGTTGCAAGAACTGGGGTTGGAAGCTCTCCGTCATACGCCCTACTCACCAGACCTTGCGCCTACAGACTACTACTTTTTCCAGAATTTGGATAACTTCTTGGCGGGAAAAAAATTCAATACCCGAGAGGCAGTACAAAATGCCTTTGAAGAATTTGTTGCCTCCCGTCCAGCTGATTTCTTTAAGAAGAGCATCAATAAACTGCCACTGCGTTGGCAAAGATACATTGATTGCATGGGTGATTACTTCGATTAATACAAATAAAAAATACATGAAAAAAAATCGTTTAATTTTTTTCATACAAAACGGCAATTTCATAGGTAAAGCCTATTAATAACCTATGGAAAGTAAAATTTGACCAGTACGATTGTATGGACTGAAGATTGTATGGACAAAAGAGATTTCGACCTCTGAGTTTCTTTTGGTGTTTCTTCTCAGAGTATTCAGCTAGGAAACACCGGCCGCAATTTTTTTTTTACCTTTGATAGGCACGCGCTTGACCACTATCTCACCTGTTGGTAAGCGATGATGTAGTCGAAGATGGAGCACGCTTGCCTAGAAGTAACCTATTCACTCTTGACTTAAAGACTCCTAGGTTGTAGCTATCAGGAAACAGACTCCGGCAGGGAATTCCACTCCTTAGCTGTACGCACTATGAATGTGTTCCCAAAACGTTTTGTGCGCGTGGGTGGGATGTCCACCATGTACCGGTGGCGCATCCCCGTGCGCCGTTCGTCATCGCAATTTGTTTAAAATGACTAAAAAAGATATACGTGTGAAGGGTTAATGTTTAACCTTTTTGCAAAAGAAATATCATTGGAACTCAGTGGCCTGATAATAAAATGACTATTATTTGTCATTTGTTGTATTTTTATTATTTGTCATTAAATTATTTTTTATTTAAGGTGAATGCTCCAGGGTAGCCCGCGAAATTCAAATATTTTTATGTTTTTTGCAATTCGCCGGTCAGTGTGAAGCTGTATGTGGACCAAATGCGATCCGCGACCGTAACGCGTATTTATCTAAAGAATTGTAACATGTTCATGTAGTTCGAAAGAATGATTATTTCTGAAATATTCATTCTTTCGAACTACATGAACTTAAAGGGCTATATTGATGATTAAAATGGTTATAATTCTTTAGATAAATACGCGTTACGGTCGCGGATCGCATTTGGTCCACATACAGCTTCACACTGACCGGCAAATTGCAAAAAACATAAAAATATTTGAATTTCGCGGGCTACCCTGGAGCATTCACCTTAAGTACTCAAAAATATGTTCCCCGGATGCCGTATCAATATGGCTAAAAACATCCCATTTGTTGCTAGTTCATTTGTTTTTCTGCATTACATGCAGCCAAATGACATCTGCGCGGCATCGGACGCTGCCATGGAATGGTTAACCAAATATGAAAATCTGACGTACCAGTAATGCAAATAAGAAGTCTCCATAAACTGCACTTATTTCCAATCCACTAACAGAAACATTTCCATCGCAATTTCATCAAACAGTATTTACAGTTAATTTAAAATAAGCCAACCAATAACAACTTTAAGCCCTCAACCGAACAAACTAGTGCATTCAAGAGCATTTCTCATATTTCTACATCAAGTGCTACAATTCACTGCTACTGGAGAAAAACTAAAATGTTTTATCCTGAACCGAAAAGTGAATCATATCACACAATTATAAAATTCAAATTCCAGTAGCATCATTGTTCTGTTACACCCTTTTTGCATAACCAGCGTTCCGTTATTACAATCTGTATTGTCACATTGAGCGGAAATCTTTTACGGTTGACTGGCGAGTTTGGACTTTGTTGCTAATGCAATTAGGTTGCTTGTTAAGTGCCTGAATGGTTCGCCAAACAGCTCTGACGGGATTGATGGAAAAACTGCACAGCTTGTCATATAAAATCATGTTTTCAAGTAAGTACTTTTAGTTAGTCTTTTTCATTTCAAGCTGTTTTCGTGCATGTGAAATTATAAACTAGCTGAACCGCGCAACGTCGACTGCGTCACATTTTTCATTAATGCTCCGCACCTATTGGTCATAGCGTGATGTTATATAGCCTATAACCTTCCTCGATAACTGGGCTATCTAACACTGCAATAATTTTTCAAATCGGACCAGCACTTCCTGAGATCTGGGGGGCTACTCTCTAAGCCCGAAGTCAATAGTTTCGGGCTTAGATGCGGGCGTATTCTGCTCCGTGTCACCTACGGACTTACGATTAGTCCCGAACCCGAACTATGAATGAATGACAACACGATTTGACAGTAACTGTAAAATAGTTTTGTCATTCATTCTTAGAGGTTAGGTGATACGGAGTAGAATATGCCCGCAACTAAGCCTGAAACTACGGAATTCGGGCTTAGAGAGTAGCCCCCTAGTGCGTTCAAGCAAACAAACAAACAAATAAATACTCCAGCTTTATAATATTAGTATAGAAATAAGCTAACGAAAGTATCACTTGCTTTACTTTCTTGATGCGATCGAAGTGGTTTGCAAACTATTCTTTTTTTCATTCTTATTTCAGCAGTATCCACAACAAAAATTCATTGTGTAGGTCCACAATCACTATTCAAAATAAGTCTATTTTGAATAGTGATTGTGGACCTACACAATGAATTTTTTTAACATCAAAATTGACCTACACAATCAATTTTTTTAACATCAAAATTGAAACATGAACATGCAATATTTCCATTTTTGCTTTAATTTTATAAAACTCCATCTAGAATAGACCACCATATAAATAAGAAATGAAAACGCTTTAATTTATTGCAAAAATTGCGTTTTGAAACCGACAGTTTAAAGGTTCGCGCAAAAACGGACGATGACGTCACTCGTGTCTATTATTGGTCAAGAACTGTACTAACTCAAAGATATAAGTTTGCTTTTTTCGTTGGCATAACAGCAGATACGTCACCAAACGTTGATTGTTGTTGTTAAATACGTTCCGTTTCACGTTACTTTAATTCATTATTTTTGTTAAAAATCGATATTAACCAAAATAAAAACGTTGCAATGGTATTTGTTTTATACTTTTTTATCATTTTATTGACAAAATTCTCATAAATTCTGTATTTGCATCTTCCCTATTAAACCAATTTTGCCAATCACACACAAAACACATAATGTAATTTAATACAGTGGCAAATGGACCGCTTCCCGCTATTAACACTAGCACTCATCTAATTTCACGCCTCGACTGTAAATACTATCAGGGTTGTCAATGTGTATCAGTTATAGCTTTTTGTATCATTGGTATTGGGGCTGGCGAGGAATAAATAGAGGCAAAATTTGTACTAGGATGGTAAAGTAGGAAGCATCAGATAGAACAGAATCTTACTTTGCGCCAATTCTATTAACCTTACTTTGCGCATATTCTAACCCTTGGGCCCGGGCCCTGGGTGACCTTTCAAATCTTTAGAAGGCGTACGAAGGCTACTGTTATTATGAGCCTGTACTGTTTCACAGCAGAACAAATACCTCCTTCACTTTCTTTCTCTTACCTCGGTCTTCTGCAGTATTAGGACAGGTTTATAAGGAGGAAGCCAGCTCATCTTTCTGGCTCATTCAAGGCCTGCCGCATGTTCGCCCATTGAGCAATGGGCGAAGAAAAAATTTAGACCCCAGGATACTTGTCACGTTTTTGTCAATTTCACTTTTATTCCAAGGACGTCTGACCTATAGGTTCGATACTAAGTGTTTACATACAATCAATTTAACAGAATTACAAAAATATGGCACCCCTAAACGTAGGTATCAATAATAGGACGGTTCAGATTAAAATAAATAGGTTTCCGATGTAATTATGACGACCACTACCGACAGTTCCAACTAATATCATTGATATTTTAATGAGTCGTAATAATATCAAAATGAGCTTCAATGTGTGTTTGGTTTTTTTTACGGCTTAACAAATTACTTGCAGGTATCTGATAAATACATTCTTGTACGAACTAATTGAAAAAACTAGTACCTTTTGTGAGCAGTAAGATTTTCAGTGTATCTGTCACTAATTTATTAAGTTCTCTGTAGTCTCTGATTTTATACTTGGTTTGACAAAATCTTTGCAAGAAATAAGTATTGCTTGATTTTTAATACAGATAAATATAATTTTTATGGTATAAATACTTTTTTTTTTTTATAGTATAAATAAAAAAATAGTGTAAATAATTATAATTGTATGTAAAATTCCTTGTTTCATTGTATTCATTGTTTTTTATTTATTGTTTGTTTGTAATTGTATGTAACTTTATTCTTTTTCTTATAACAACGTGTAGGTCAGTGTACACGTTGGATGCTTCTGATCAATAAAATATTCATAGCCAATAACCAATAATGGTCCTCTCAAGACACAGCCAAGAGAAGGCACTATTCTATATTGCACTGCAATCTCTATTACAATGAATTCGAACTCGATATCTTGTCGAAGTTTGTTCATCGAGATTGCAAGTTCGATATATATTTATGGATATACTCCAACAGAAACTTAAACAGATGAACTTCGTAATGTGTATTTGTCTCACCCGCATGAGGTGGGAGTTATCTTCATCTTCGGCTATTATGAGGTAATATACTGATACCTGATAATATATTGATGACTTTTGGAACCAAAACGTGGTCGCTCAAAATGGGCCTCATCAGAAGGCTCAAAGTCATCCAAAGGATTGCCTTTGGATGACTTTGAGCCTTCTGACTTTGGTCGCTTGGACTTTCTTTTTGTGATCAGGAATGGTGATTTCCGCAAGAGAACCAAGGTTACCGACATAACCCGAAGGATCGCCAAACTTAAGTGACAGTGGCGATCTTCAAGGTTAAGCAGTGCTTGCCAAGGTTGATCTGTGGATGGGTGACCATCTTAACATAGCGAGTTTCCTCCGTGCCTCGGAAAGCACGTTAAGCCGTTGGTCCTGGCTGTTTTTTGTAGATCTTTGGCACTCGTTACGGATAGCCAGAAGCTAGTTAATCTGACTCCAGTCTTGCCATGAAGTACCCAGAGAGAGAGGTATGAGTATGAGGTACCCAGTTACTAGTTTGTGGAGGTCTGATAGGCAGCCGCTCCGCGTAAAATACTGGTATTCAGCTAAATCCAGTTTGACTGGAAGCCGACGGCCCAATATAGTTGGGAAAAGGCTAGGCAGATGATGATGATGAATTACATGACCAAGGCGTTGTTAATCTTTCAACACGAGAAACATAGGAACCATTACTCCCGAATAAGGTTCCATGATGGAACCGTCACTTCCATCTCTTTCATAGGTTTAAAAACCAAAAATATTTTGTGTCAACAAAATCATCAATCTCTTTTTTTTAGCTGAAAAAAGCTTCGATTGTTAATGACACAGTTTGTGCCAGTTTATACTACAAAGGAACCTTAATTATCCCTCTTCAAAAACCTTTCTACCACATCAAATCCTCGACCGATAACACAACACGTTATCGGATACTTTGATTAAATATTCACGCTCACATTATGGCAGTGTTACACAGTTCAACCAAATTTGGTTTGCATGAACAACGTAAAAGTGGATAATACCTATCGTATTATCCACTTTACGTTGTTCAAAATGTAATCATAGTTATACCTTATATAAATAAAGTATGACTTTTATTACCCAGTTATGTTAATATATAAAAATTTCCAGTGCTGAATGATTGTGTGACTGACAGACAACGCACAGACGAAACTACTGAAATTTGGCGTGTGGATTCCTTGGGGAGTGTAGGAGAGCACTAGGAGAAGATTTTCCGAAACTCTTGCGAGAACGGGAAAAAACGGGATAATTATGTGCATACGAAAGTCGCGGGCAAAAGTAAGTATTTTATAAGAAGAATAAAGTGTGAAAACTCGTACTTAATTCACAGATTAAAATTATGTACAATGACAAACTCAATGCTTTCTAATTAACCATCAATTTTAATAACAACACTATATTTCAACTAAACCTGCGGGCTGTGCTGGGGCGGCTGCTGCAGGTGCAGAAAACCTCAAACGGCGCAAATACGAGTATAACAACTTAATTGGAAGTTACATATTTGAGCCGTTTGGCGTTGAAACACTAGGCCTATGGGGTCCGAGTGCGCATCGAGTCTTTTGGGACATTATCAAACAACTTGTCGAGTGTTCACGTGAGGGCTGGGCTTTTTACGGCCAAAGAATCAGCATTGCGATTCAACGCGGCAATGCTGCCAGTGTTCTGGGAACTTTTGCTATTGACAGCGATGTGGATTATTTTACATACTTTCGTGTTAATTAGTTTATGTTAGTTAAGTATTTGTAAATTAATTAATGCATAAAATAAACAATGTTCTGAATAACGAAACCTAAAAACGGACTAGAAAATGACGTCAAAAAATTCCTTCACATCAATGTCGACTGACTTACAGTCTAAGCTGGTACAACTGATTACTAGTATTAAACATGAAGGTACCGCCTGCCTGAGCTCCACAATCAACTAATCACGATTGATATCAACAAGATTCAATTTAGTTGAAGCAACCAAATTGAACCGTGTAATGACAGCATTATTACCGGTACAGTCCCTTACAGTACTATGCTTAGGTGTCAAGTGTCAATCGTCCCTATTGTTTTAGAGGCCCAATAAACACTGATTGACCGGCCCCTAATCAAAGGCCGACCTGATGGGTATCGCTTGTATTATGTAGATTAATTTCGGGTGTGGTATGTGTGAAAACCCGGGGGATGGATTAGTTTGAACATTTTCTCGAGTTTCAAAGTGTCGAAGTTTGATTGATCTCGGTGGAAAGTGAGTATCTTTTTTATCAATTTACTAGATTTGCCTGCGATTTTGCATGCGCATGTCCCGTTTAGCTTCCCTACACTCCGTAGGTGAGCCCCTATGGAGTGTAGGGAAGTTAAATGCAGCTTCCCACGTGCAGTAGTTTCTGCTTTACGTTGTCTGTCACTCAGTCACTCAGGTAGGATCAGTAACGGATGTTTTATATACATAATTATACTAGCTTTTGCTCACGACTTTGTGCGCATATTCTGTTATTTCTCGTATCCCGGTTTTTCCCGTTCCATAAAACTATCCTATCTTTTAAGTTGGATCAAATAACAGATAGTTACGGAGTTTGATCGAAATCGGTTCAGTAGTTTCAGAGTTTATCTCGAACATACATCGTGACTTTTGTGTAGTTTTGGGTCAAAGTGAGTTAAGGCCTCGGTGTAATTATTTTTTGTCGTGTCTAAGTCACGATAATTTTTAAAATTTTATCCCGCGGTGTCATTGGTATGCTTTGGCAATTTTCTAGATGTCGACCTGTGCAACTGTTATTACGAGTACATATTTAGCCATGAACTCTTCCTTCTTTATAAGTACAACGGTAAATGTTACATAAGTTACGAATTATTCAAGAAAATATTTCCTGTGTCGACTTTAAAATACAGTAAGCCGTCGCTATATTTTGCAGCCTTGCCAAACTTTACATAAACGGCATTTTCCAATGTATTCATACAAGAAATAGTTTTTGACACTCCAGCGGTATGTTCCCTATTTTTGGCAGGCATTTGTTTTGGCAAGAGATTGCAGCGTGGTTGCAATCGTTGCCAGTTGCTATGAATGAATTGTAGGCCTTCAGTTGAGAATTGGTTTTACTGAAGTTACGGCAAAATTGGAATCTTAGAAGGTTAGTTTCTTTTGGTAATAATAAATTGGGTTAAGGGCATAGTTTTCAGTTACGTTTATTATATCAGTGAATACTGCAATAATGGTAAAATCAATGATTATAATTTAATTTACCCTTTTTCCGATGATAATGCTTGGTAATAAAGTTAAAATTATGATATAGTATTAATGAAAACCAAACAGATGGGAGGATGAAATTAAACGCACAGCGGGCCCAAACTAGATACAAATAGCGCAATCCAGAGAAAACTGGCTCAATTTGAAGGACGCCTTTACCTGCAGAGGGGTTCTTACAGAATACTTTTACTTTAATATTAACGTATCTAAAATTCTTTTCATAAAACTGTAACTAATAACTTATGAAATAATAAAGTGATACTAACAAAACTAAATAACAATGTGAACTAACATTTTCTGGAAGAAATAAATGGCTATGTTATTTTATTTTATTATTGATGGAAAAGTCTAAAACGTTTTGCGTCTCGAAGGCGCGCCGCTTATCGTTAACGTTTGCACGTCAATGTCACAATTGCAAATGTCAAAGTGACACGAATTTTTTGGCAATACCTATAAAGATAGATGTATGGCTACAGTCATCTGCCTAGCCTTTTCCCAACTATATTGGGGTCGGCTTCCAGTCAAACCGGATTTAGCTGAATACTAGTATTTTACGCGGAGCTGCTTCCTACCAGACCTCCACAACCCAGTAACCGAGTAACACAGTACTTCATGGCAAGACTGGAGTCAGATTAACTGGCTTCTGACTATCCGTAACGACTGCCAAAGATCTACAATTGACAGCCGGGACCAACGGCTTAACGTGCTTTAAGAGGCACGGAGGAAACTCGCTATGTTAAGATGGTCACCCATCCACAGACCAACCTTGGCAAACGTTGCTTAACCTTGAAGATCAATCCGTGCGGCTGTTATTATCTAGCCACGAGTTCCTCCGATGTATGGCTACAAAACATATGACGATTGACAGCTCTAAAATATGACGAGACCTCAAAAAAATCCCAATACCACGCCCAACATGGCCGAGTTTCAGCACTCTGAAATACTGACACATCAAAAATACGGGATGCTCCAAATTCTAAACCATCTGGCATCACCATATGTTGTTGTTACGTTGCTCTTGTTGGATAATGGCCCGGTGTTGACGCCGTCCAGTCCATTTTGAGGCCTTTTTGTACAACTCTGTCACAATTTGTGGCCTGCGGTAAAAATTGACTTGTATTTTGCACCCTTTATTTTCCTAAAAATTGGAAGTGAGTTAGAAAAAATTTTGGTGCATTAAATGTTGGGGGAATTTAATTATAAGTGTCGATTTTTTGTTGATTGTGGAGGTGAATAAGATAGTTTTAAAACCGTGTGAAACTGAATTAATTTAATAAATGGAGAGACCGTAGAAATATTCTCCACGATTTCTTTTATTTTGATGACAATCAAGAAGTCTGTCTGTTTATCTTCTTTTTATGTTCAATAGATTTAAAGAAACCACACCATCAACATTTCCAAGGTCCTAGCTTGTTTGCGTGCGAGCAGCACTGAATCAGTTTGAATTAATTTGATATTGTGTCGCTAGACTCGATATTTCAAAATTTACGTGGAGGTATGCGAGGACCCAAGCGCGGTGCGGGAAGTGAAATCGGCACTTTTGAGCTATCATTTCCATTCAAGGTATGATCTTAACTTATTTACAAGATACGAAAGTTCATAAAATATGATTCGTAAAAGTTAGAATTCAGTTAAAGGATTTATTAAAATAACGACAACACTATTCAAAAACTCCCAGTACATTATTTCCTTACTCACAAATCACCATACAAATTGGTTACCTTGTAGAATGAAGTAAGCACACGTGTCAGGTGCTAAAGAAACGTCACCTTAATTAAAAGTAAACAAGCAAAAGGCAAGACCGTGTAAAGAAAATGACAGGGCTGAAGCAATTAGGCCATTTTTATGACACCTCAAGTTTATGTGACAGTTTTTTATGACAGGGCTTATTAGGAAACCGAAGTTTTAAAGACGATTTGCCAGATATTCACCTTATTCTAATGACTAGACGTAACCTATTTTCATAGTTTTCTATGGCTTGAGTACTTTTACATAAGAGCGTGTATTCGATTCGCGACGAATACTTCATGTTTTTTTAATTTTTCGAGATCAAAATCGTAATGATGTGAGCAGATTACTTATTTCTCAGAATATTACGGTTTTAGAAAGATTGAGTCTCAATGTACTACACTACTCTGTAAAAATATAATTTCATTGACACTTTTTTTCACGATTTATAGTGTTTTTAAAAATAGTCGTGTAAAATAAATGAGTACATAAGAAAGACTAAAAAGAAACCAGTATTTTAAGCAATACCATTATTTTATTAAAATAATTATAATATTTATGTTTACAGTAAAACACTGTTAAAAAAATTTGTTAAAGTTAACCGATTTTCTATTATTATTTTTTTATTACTTATTTGCCATATTTTCATAATTGAGCTATGTAGTGCGCATTGAGACTACATATTCTATTGGAAAAACGTATAATACAAAATATTTTAGCACATTACAATGGTTGTATTCATCCTGAAAGATAACTCTGACGTTTATTTTCGTAAAACCCTATCAGGGGATTGCATTATTTTTAAAAAAGTGTCAATAAAACAATATTTTTACAGAGTAGTGTAGTAAATTAAGACCGTAATATTCTGTGAAATAATCTGCTCACACCATTACGATTTTGATCTCGAAAAATTCAATAGCATGAAGTTTTCATCGCGAATCGAATACACGCTCTTAAGAGGAAACATGAGCGGAGAGACTTTGTATTTAAAAAGTCATAATTCGAGGTTTGGGTCTCGCCTGTTTCCTCCTCCAAAATAAGACCGATTTAAAATATATTTCATAAACATCATAAGGAGGGTATGTACTATGTCTGTATGTTTTCTTTATTGACGATATATTAACCGTATAAGCACTAGAACCCTCAAAAATGCTCAAAATTGTTCGATAAAGCGCTGTCAACTGAGCCCTAGTGTACAAATTTGGCAACTATTATTGAAATAAAAAAACTTAAAGACACGGTATACATCCTAGGTATTTAATTTGTGAAATATCTTTTAAATCGGCCAATATTGGAGTAAACATGCGAGGGCCAAACCTCGAATAGGGAACATGTAATATTTCCATTTAATTTTAAAGAACTCCATCTAGAATAGACCACCGCATAAATAGGAAATGAAAACGCTTTAATTTATTGCCAAATTTACGTTTTTAAACCGACAGTTTAAATGTTCGCGCGAAAACGGTCGATGACGTCACTCCTGTCTGCCACTGTTCAAGAACTGTCTTAACTCAAAGACATAAGGTTGCCTTTTCGTTGTCAAAAGAGTAGTGACGCTGATTGCTGTTTTTAAATAGGTTCCGTTTCACGTTACTACCATTCATTATTTTAGAAAATCGATATTAATTAAAATAAAAACGTTGCAATGGTCTTTATTTTATAAAATTAACTAGTTCTCGCTCCTATTGGTCTTATGTGTGATCTTATATAGCCTATAGCCTTCCTGTTCTCTTCTCTTCTCCTCTTAATTTGACGTATAGTAACGTTAGGGTAAGTGATTTGAATGTGAAAAACTACAGTCCCATAATATTTTAGTTTAATTTTATGGGATATACGCAATTTACATAATTTAAAAATAAGAATATAGTATCTAATTCAAATAAATATTATGTGCGAAATGAAATTTTACGTTAAAAATATCCGTGCTAGGCCCTCTGTTTACTATTTTTATTCTATCCTATCGGCATTCTTTCAAACTACTTCCCTATGTCCTCGCCCTTACACAGTTGTCATTACTCGACTGTTTGCGCGCCTTTGACTCGGCAAAGTTCTTTGTTCCTTTGTAAGAAAAACAATGCGATAGGCCTGTTATAGTTCGAATCTGATATAGAGTGCTTATGAATATGCATGAATAGCAGACTAAAAAAAAGAAATTAATTATGCTTATCGCGGTAGCCGTATCAAGTTCAATGCTGTATATAAGTTTTTTAATAAACTGCAAGACCCCTCAAAATTACAAATTTAGCCGCAAAACGTATACTTACTGTTGGATACACGCCTCACCTAAGTGGTGCCAGATTGACCGGTCCTATTCGTTTTGCCACTCAAGAACTTTTCGACCTTATCGACGATTTGTTCTGCGATCTAAGTGCCCTGATCTCTGACACTTCAGTTTGGTAACTCTTCGGGCCATGTCAGTTACCTTTGTTCTTCTGCAGAAATCTTCAATTTTGACCAAGCCATCAGTCCAATTAGTAGGAGACCTTCCAATGCTGCATCACCGCTCCAGAACCTTTTGGATCCTATCAGTCATCCGTTCTACAAGTAGCGAACTTGTTGTGTACAAAGTGGCACCCAAGTTAGCCAATTCTGTGGGCTTTTTCTCCTTACCTTGGTTCTCCAGAAAATATCTTCATTTCTAATTCAAGCATGCAAGGTGGCTCAAAGCAGGCTACTACCTCCAAAAAGATGTTCGCAAGTTATTCAGTGATGCTTGTAATACGCTCTGAAAACGGTTTTGTCATATTTTACTATTTTCTTACAAACTACAGTATTTACCGAACAAGAACAATAGCTTGTTACATTCATACTCTAAAGTATTTTCAAAGTCCTATATGAACTGGCGACAATTGGGCCAATGTGGCAATTATTTTTCTCCTTAAATGCCAATGAAACGGAGAGGCTTACTCAGCTATCCGGATAATGATATTACTTCCTAGAAGTGTTTGTTATTACTTAAAATGTGAATATTATGCTAAAATACGAATATGGTTCTTATTTACGAAGTGTAATTTTTTTTTCGTCTTTTTTTTTATTTATTTATGATAGTTTAGTGCCTTGAGTTATAACGATCAATCATTTTTTTCAAAACTAAACAAGCCTTTAGAAAAAATGTAGTGACACGAGAAGCAAGTGTGTCTGTCGTCTTCACATCGTTTTTGGCCATTTCATGACATGCTTAGGCAATTCATGGAATGGCCATCTCAAACCTTCTTTCAACCTTACTATTAACATAAATAGAATGACGGAAGGTAAGTTCATTAGCCTTGGTCGGTCACTCTAGCCACTTAAAGCAACTTCTGTCAACCACCACCACCAACACCACTGTAGCGGCATCAATGCCGCCACAAGAATAACCTACAGAGCAAATCTACATCGCAACAAAAAGAACCGCGACGCCTTTTATCCGACTAGCAGCGAACTACAACGTTGAAATCCTGCATCGCGCAAGCAAAGTGTACCGTGCGATTTGCACATATACATCAGCCCGAATATCAACTATCGGGCAGTAGCCCGCCAGGCACAACAGCCGCCTGGTCGGAGAATCCTCCTTTTCAATTGAGGTGTGCGGGACTTAAAACATTGGCATAATGAATGTCCGGAAACATAATACTTCGAACAAATGTTATTTCGGCTAAGTGTAACTTCAGTAAAAAGTTTTTCGACCAAATGAAACGTCTGAGTAACGAAAAAATCGAATTGATAAATAATGGGTCAACTGATACAGTGGCAGACGTGACTTCGATGAAGTAATAAAAAACGAAAGGATAAATAGTTAAAAAGTTTTAGGTGAAATGAAATTCGGTCAAATATTTTTCGAACTTATGAGAGGTAACCCAAATCATTAAATAACTGACTCTACGATGTGGCCACGACATGGGCAAAGTTTCAGCTCACGGTAAGTACGAGTAGGTCAGAATCTGCGCCCTGCTGCGCTGTGCTGTGCCCACCTGTCGTCTGTGTCAACTAAAACGGGTAACCAGAAGCTCTAAACAAAGTGCCATATTATTATAAGCGAATCATCATCATCATACCAGCCGAAAGACGTCGACTGTTTGACATAGTCTTCACCCAATTGTCGCCAGAACCGTCGGTCCTGTGCGTCTCGCCTCACCAGTAGTGCTATTCTGTAAGAACATTTTCGTGTCTCGACAGCGGAATCCGAGGTGAGTATAAACATAAGACCTTTATGTTATGTGCAATAAAGCTCACTTTGTGAGCATTGTCACTCAGGTGAAGCTCGATATCGAAATGGTTATTTACAGAATAGACTAGCAGGTCAGGGAAACCTCACGCCCCAGCCGCCGCAACAGAAGATGACGCCCCGGGCGTCGGGAGTCGCAGGACGATTCTCGCCAACCGTAGCCGCGGGTCTGCGGACGGCGAGCATTGGGTGGCTCGCTGTCTGATCAGAAACAGGCCTGGATCGACGGCGCGCTGTGTTCCACGTGCACCTCAAAGAGCTGTCAGCATAACAGATAGGTTTTAGTCAGTAAAAGTCTGACACTTCCTCCTGCTTTACCCAGAGCGGGAGGAGTCATTTGATGATTTCCCATGCAAAAAAAAAAGGTTATCGGTCCACTTTGTGGGAGGCCTTTAAATTAAAAATGCGACTGTCCCAAAATAATAAGGGATTGATCACATGACATTTCGACAGCGTTTGTCAATCATTTTTGACGTTGTGACTGTTTTGTGGTCATTTAAAATATCTCTGGAGTGAAATCATTATTATTTTGTTCAAAATAAATACATTATCCCCAATTTATCCCGGATGATCTGGTAAGTACAAACATATTCAAATTATACACGTACAGTATGTAACTGTGCCGCAATAAAAGAGTTCCAACTGTCCCAATTATTCGGAATTGTTCGTTCATTATAAATGTAAAACGGTACATTTTACACGCATGAATATTATTGGCGATATTTTCAACCACAGTTTCATTTTTTTTTTAAGAATTCTTTCTGCGTTTCAGGTTCGTTATATAAATTTTCCTGATCGCTACCTATTGTCTTCTTCTTCCACCTGGCGATAATCCATTGCCAAGGTCCGCCTTCCGACTGAGCTTCCTCCACTTTACCCGATCTTGAACATCCTTCTCAGTTAGGCCATTGGCTCTCATGTCTGACTTGACGACGTCCAGCCAACGCTTGTGAGGGTGACCACGGGACCTAGCCTCTAAGGACAGCCATATTCACGTAGTCCATAGGGCGGCGCATGATGTGGCTATACCATCGCAGACGACACTCTTGCAGTTTTTCCCCCACGTCACGGACACCAAGACTACCTCGGATGAAAGAGTTGCCAATCCTCCTCAGCATCTTCATCTCCGTGACGCAAAGCTCCTGGGTGTGTCTGCTTAGTGCTGGCCAACACTCGCCGCCGTACAGTAGGACAGGCCGTATGATGCATTTATATATCTGCCCCTTGAGCTTCGGAGGCATTTTGCGGTCGCATACAACGCCAGTTACCTCGCGCCACTTCGTCCAAGCCGCGCCTATACATGCTTGGCTATTGCATGGAACCTAAAAATAAAGCCAAACAAAACATCACTGTTGCCTTCTTCTACTTCGAAGAGTATTACTATTTATAGAAGTTCTGTTCTGTGCGACGGAATTGCATAATTTAATTCCGCCAAGCTCGTTCCACCTTCGGACCACAAGGCGAACGGCGATGCGCCACCAGTACATGGTGGAAACTGGACATCCCACTCACACGCACAAAACGTTTTGGGAACTCATTCATAGTGCGTACAGCTAAATTAAGTTAATCATTCCCTGCCAGTCTGTGTTTCCTGATAGCTACAACCTAGGAGTGATTAAGTAAAGTGCGAATAGGTTACTTCTAGGCAAGCGTGCTCCATCTTCGACCACATCATCGTTTACTATCACGTGAGATAGTGGTCAAACGCGTGCCTATCAATACTAAAAAAAATTACGCTAAAATAAATGTAGTTACCTTCAATATCATAGAGGTACCTAGGTGGTAGGACTGTACCAGACAATCTCGGGTTCAGTAAGTCAATTCAGTCAGTCAGCGAAATATTACGCCAATATTGCCACCAGTTTATGAAAAGCACAGTTTTTCGCCCATTCTCATTCATTCCATATCCAACATGCACTAGCATGCCCCGCCAATAGCGGATAGCACCTCTAAAAATCAATTTACATTGCACGAGGGGTGCCAAAAAATCAACATGTTGCGTAATGTAATCTCAATACATAGTTGGTACATGGACGGGTTGGAAGCGAGCCAGTAGGCCTAGGGCTGTCAAGGGAAGTGAGGTCTTATTGAAGTATTAGGCGTTAAGCGGCATTCTAGTTGTGACGAATAATGTGAACGGTAGCGGACATAAAAATGAAGACAAGCTGTTTAAATAAACCGGCCAAGTGCGAGTCATGCACATGAAGGGCTCCGTACGATTGTCATTATTATAATACACTATTATGCCGTTAGAATTGAGAAAAACACTCCCAAAATTGCGGCTCTCGTACGGGGACCCCTTTAATTTTTTAAATACTTTTCGATCTGCGTCTCTAGTGCATTGATCAGCGTCAATAATTGCCAGTGATTATAACGCATGGATTGGTATGCACAACCGAATTACCATATACATATTTGTAACGGCATCAAAAGAAAAACCAACAGAGCAAATCTACATCGCAACAAAAAGAACCGCAACGCCATCTATTCAACCAGCAGCGAACTTCCTCTACAAAATCCTGCATGGCGGTATCAGAGTTTACCATGCTATTTGAACATATAAAACAGTCCGAATATCAACTATCAGGCAGTTGTCCACACCGGACACAACGTCCGGTCGGAGGATCCTTCCTTTTTAATGGAAGTTTGCGGGACTCTATGTTCCACATTCCTCTATCAATCCCTCACCCATTATGGCATTTATATAGCCGCACTGATAGACTGTTACTTTGGCTAGAGACCAAGAGGTTTTCAACCATTTTCAATGCAGATTAGGGTTGTAAGAAAGCTTTTGTAAGCTGATATGCGGCTTTCACAGTAAGTTAGTCTAAAGCCAGAGAAACGGTTTCCTTATCGTTTCAGTATGTCAGTCTTTCTGTCCATAGTTATGTCTCAGCTGCAGTGTGTGACTTGTGAAATGTACAGAAGAAATATTTACGTAAATCCGTTCCTACTTACTATCTTATATTCTACTATCCTACTACTAATTTATTAATATTATAAATGCGAAAGTTTGTGACGATGGATGGATGGATGGATGGATGTTTGTTACTCTTTCACATTGAATGTCTGAAAGGATATTCATGGAATTTGACACAGAGGTAGATTATAGTCTGGAATAACACATAGGCTTTTTTTCGTCATTCACGCGGGTGGAGCCGCGGGCAACAGCTAGTATTTACAAAGAGAAATTACTTTTAAAAAGTTTATTCATTAGAATTGAGCTGTTTTATGTCCTCGTGGCTAAATGGAGACCCGTGCGTTACGGATAGTCAGAAGTCAGAAATGCTGACAGCAGTCTTGCCATGACGTACCGTGTTACCCAGTTACTGGGTTGTGAAGGTTAGATGGCAGTTACTCTAGGTAAATCACTAGTACAGTCTGTGACAAACATTGTCTTATATTATATATTAATTATTATTATTCGCTAAAAGTCAAGTGGGTTAGATAATATTGGTCAAAGACTGTAATGTAGTGGGGGAAGATGAATCCGGGTAGACTGAAAGTCGACCCCAACACAGGGAAAGACTATGTAGATTGTTTTTTAATATTACCCCATTCTAGGAATTTCTCTTCTTCACGGTACGCAGCGTACCAGCCAATCGCTCAATCACTGCGCCAGCCGTGTCGCCTTAATTGAGATCATTATCTAGATTTTTTTACATTTTGATGCTTCTTTTTATTATTTATTTGTAAATTTGTAATGAGTTTGCTCATGACTCTAGTCTATGTCAGAGATGACAGAGACCCAAACCCATTACCCAATATTAATTTCAAAAAGATGTTTCCCTTCTGCATTTTCCGTACCATCGTTGCCAAAGCAGTTGTCACCAAACACCAGCCATTTCAGGAAATGTGATCAAAGAATTCAATTGTGACGTCAGCCATCAAAGAAGGTTTACCTGTAGCCTTATTTTATAATAAAGAAATCGTGTGACCACACCCTTACAATGGGTGCCTACACTCCACCCCATTGTGTGACTCAGTAAATGTATAGTTATTCAAGGCATGATACGGAAATTCTTTCTTTTCGCATGAAATATAATATTTTTCCTGGTGAAAGCTGCTTCATCATTTTTGTGCGAAAAATGTTGGATTTGTTGCCTTTTGGACGTAGTTATGGATTAGAGTAATAAATGAAAATCAAGCCAATTGCAAGCCAAACACGAAGGGTTCCGTACAAAAGAAAGCACGTTTCTTGTATGAATAAAATGAAAAATTAAAGAGCTCCTTTGTTTATTTATTTCTTCTTGTTATTATATCAGTAGAGATACTCACTTCGTGAAAGTTTTGAGTTCCCTATTCCGGTTCATTAGCTACAACTCGCTGACACACAGATGGACGGACAGGAGAGGTTTATTAATAGGGTTAAGTACTTCGATGAATTGTTGATCGAAGGTTCCGTTCTTCGGATGTGGAACCGTAAAAAGTAGTTTTTGGGACTGTTCAAGTTTTGAAATACTTTTCTAGCAGTTCGTAAAATATTTCACATTTTTTTAAACGAACATAATTCCAAATGGACATAGGCTATACATTATGTACCTCCTTGGATATAATTATTAAATCCTGGCAGAACCTACCCCTAATGCTATCAGTTATTATAATATTTCATAGTTAATGTTTTGAAACAAGCTAATGAAAATATAATAAAAAATGTTAGCCTTTTTAAAATCTACAAACACAGCTAGCCACCCCTGCAAAAAGGTTCTCGCGACTAAGTCATTATAAAGCTTGTCTATACCAACGCGTCCGCTGTAAAATTGCTATGGTTATCGCCTGTAGTTCCGATCGTATGGCACAACCTTTATTGAACCCCATTCGAGTGTGCCTGGGGTGCTATTATGAGCAATACAATCCTAGAAATTGATACTTTGTAGGCTGTCGTGGTCAGGACATCAAAATAGATTGTGCAATTGTGAGTGGTACATTTGCACTCACTTTTAAGAATGCTTTTGAGAATTAATTCTTCATATCTGCTCGGAGCAGGAGCTCGTGACTAGATAATAACAAGCGCACGGGTCGATCTTCTTAAGCAACGCTTGCCAAGGTTGGTCTGTTGACCATCTTATCATACCGAGTTGCCTCCGTGCCTCGGAAAGTACGTTAAGCCGTTGGTCCCGGCTGTCATTTGTAGATCTTTGACAGTCGTTACGGATAGTCAGAAGCCAGTTAATCTGACTCCAGTCTTGCCATGAAGTACCGTGTTACCAAGTTAATAGGTTGTGAAGCTCTGGTAGGCAGCCGCTCCGCGTAAAATACAGGTATTCAGCTAAATCCGGTTTAACTGGAAGCCGACTCCGATATAGTTGGGAAAAGGCTAGGCAGATGATTATGATTCATTATATTCTGGGTGGCTGTAAATTACTATGAAAACTGGTTCTCGACGAAATGACAATTTATGACACTGTCAATCTTAAACATATTTATTTAATATATACTTTATTGTACACCTCATAACTAGCACAGTAAAAACGCTTATAAAAACTAGTGTACAATGGGCAGTCTTATCGCACATTGCAATCTCTTAAAGACAACCTTTGGATGGACTGAACTAAAGAAGTTAGATTTAGGGCGGTCATTGTACAAACATCATAAACAATATTAATAGAGAGACATACATAATAATATAAAACAAATACATACAATATTAGTAAAATACAAATACATATCGAATAAATAATAGCATTTCGAGAATCGCTATAACGCCGTTCCTTTGTCCGAAATCAATCAATCAATATTTATTCGTGAACACAGGTAGCACAATAAAGGTCCTATCGCCGCTTAAGTTCTAACACCGCGTAAGTCAAATTTTGAACGAAATGCGTTTCGTATGTCATTCGATAGAGAATCGCAGGACGCTTCGTTTGACGCGTCAAACACGAGAGTTTGGACCAATGGCGAAACGTTATTCAATAAAGAAAAACATAGCGTATGTCAACTTTGTACAGAAAACCGCAGCAACAGTGCATAACTCAGTTTTATTTCCATAGCAAAACAGTTTATTTGTTCTCCTGAAAAATTACATGTTTTGACATCCGCGATGTTAGAACTTAAGGGACGTTATGTAAATATTTCAGTCGAGCTCTATGTCCTACTAATACCATACCAATTTCCTTATAGTGGACTTTGAATCCACGATAGCTTAGTCTTAGTAAAACAATTGACTTCATTTACCAAAAGACTATTTGACTACTTTTTAATACATTTCTTAAGCCCTTAAGAAAAAACAAGACAGTATTTTTTTGTCTCAAAAAATTACGGGGCTATAACCATTTCAAAATTTATGCTAAACAGAGTCTGAGTCAGCGCCAATTGCGTGTGATGTCACTTGCAAGTTACGTCATAATGAATTAGCGTTAGCGCCATCCAGCAACTGCAAACGCCGTATTGCGTGTCAAATGTAGATAAATAATTTCAAAAGAGTAAATTTCTCAGTTCTTAACATAACATCACGCCGGCACGCTGTGTTTGTGGTTTCACTTTTTAGTGGTACCTGCTTACCACTAAAAAGTGAAAAATATAAAAAAAAACCGACTTCCAAAAACAAAACACTACAAAGCAAAAAATAACTTAAAAGTCGATGTTCAAAAACAAAATAACCAAAAACACCGACTTCCGACCGACTATTTTTTACTTTGTAGTGTTTTGTTTTTGGAAGTCGGTTTTATTTTTTTGTAAAAGTTTTTTTTTTCGCCCTATTTTTCTACAATCGTATCATTGAATTAATGTCTATCAAATAGTGATCATGTAGAATTTTAACAGCAGTCAATTATTATTCTGATGCCTTGAATGATGTTCGAAGGACACTTGACAGAATAGCACTACGGGAAAGCTGGTTCAACGAGCTCTTCAAGCCACGGAGATGGAAGGCTCTTGATGCATTAAGAATAGTCTCTGATGCACTCGATCGAAGTATTGTTGAGCAACCAAGAGAAATGGACAGAAATACGAATGATCATTATTTACAAGTCACATACACAAAAATGTGTCCGAATGGATACCTACGGATTACTTGTTGTGGCGACCTTTGTCCAGCAGTGGACGTCTTTCGGCTGATATTTATTTCCAACAAAAGATAAACGGATAACATAGGTTACATTCATACAAGTGGTTCATTTACGTGTGCTCCTTCAGTTACAGGAGACTGCAGCATGCACTTATAACTAGGTTTACATAAAATTAAATTAAATCATAACTTAAACACAAAATTAGCTTAAAAATAGGCTTAAATCATTTAATTAAATTAATTTATATTCAATTATTACAAAAGATTGAAAGATTTAGATCTGATGATACACAACAACAACACAAACACGACACCTGTTATTTAAAAACACAACGCTAGTACTTAAAGACATTGAGCTATTTACGAGGTTAAGTACATAATAATGTCATTTATAGGGCTGAGATACTGCAATGTAAAATGCACACGGTTGTAACAAACGACGTTATTCAATAAAATTTCTCGAAAAAAATTTTTTTTTGTCTCTCTCTTGCTGCTTTCTGCAGTATAGTCTGCAATGAGCAACACTGGTGTCTGCATTCACTGAGTTTTATCTAGAACTTGAAAGGAGTACTCTGACCCCATTCCTCAGTCTTTGTCAATTTTTTGTCGAATCGAGTTCGTAGGCTAGTCACGCTTTGCCACTTTAGTCTGTTAAACTGGATATCTTCACTGGTTATAAGGTCTTTCGCCATTTTGATGGGGTGGTCTGCTAGTCTGCATGTGTATCTACTCAATTATTATTAATTTCCTCTCTGACGTAAGAAAAAAAACAATCTGGATTACCCAAAAATACTGGACAGATTTTGAGTCTTAGTTGTTGTTTGTTCCATCATCGGACCACAAGACGAACGGTGATGCGCCACCGGTACACGGTGGATATCCCACCCATACGCACAAAACGTTTTGGTAACACATTCATAATGCGTACAGCTAAGGAGTGGAATTCCCTGCCGGAGTATGTGTTTCCTGATAGCTAAAACCTGGGAGTCTTTAAGTCAAGAGTGAATAGGTTATTTCTAGGCAAGCGTGCTCCATCTTCGACCACATCATCACTTACCATCAGGTGAGATAGTGGTCAAAAGCGTGTCTATATATAGAAAAAAAAAAGGACTCCGCAATTCCATTTCTTAATACACCATGTATCAAGAAACAGAACAATCTGATTTGTGATGTTTCTTAGTTTTCCATACATATCACTGATTTGCAATGGTGAAAAATCTACACTAAATAAGTATGATGATTGGCTTTTCCCAACAGAAAGGAGGCATCATACTATAACAAATATTTAAAACTTACTACCAACATAACAATGCCAAAATAAATTACCAATGCAGATCTGTGTGGTCGCGAGTGGTTTGGTTAAGCCTGGCTTTTGCTTACATATGTGCATACAGTATGCCCAATTTACATAGACCGTGACTGGTGAACTGGCGGTGGAATAGACTTTCGCTGGGGTACTCGTATATATAATATTATTACGTGTATTTCAAATGTGGAGAAAAGTTTCTCCGTATTAGTTTGTGTATTTTTTTTAATATCTTTAGAATACAGACACACATTTATTACCACAACTTACCTTAATTTAAATTGTAATTTATTTTAAATTGCCAGATATCAGCTTGATGCCCTTGAGTCTATTGAGAAACGAGCCAAGAAGATCAATGGAGACAATGATGGGGTCGTTGAGTCGAAGCTCCAAAGTCTTGAGCATCGACGCCGAGTTGCTGGCCTGTCGCTTTTCTACCGCTTGCATTTTGGGGAGTATGCGACGGAATCGCATAATTTAATTCCGCCAAGCCCGTTTCATCATCGGAACACAAGACGAACGGCGATGCGCCACCGGTACATGGTGGACATCCCACCCACACGCACAAAACGTTTTGGGAACGCATTCATAGTGCGTACAGCTAAGGAGTGGAATTCTCTGCCGGAGTCTGTGTTTCCTGATAGCTACAACTTGGAAGTCTTTAAGTCAAGAGTGAATAGAATATTTCTAGTGCCCCATCTTCGACCACATCATCAGATAGTGATCAAACGTATGCCTATCAAAAGTAAAAAATAATAATAATTAAGGTAAGACAGACTTTGTTGTCTGCACAGAATATTCGGTGTCATAATAGTGTATGGACCTACAATAAAAGCGATATGAGCGTGGAGTCTAGGCTACTAATTTATTTATTGTTTGTGGGTCATTTTACAACCAAAATTTTATGATTATCATCAGTGAGTAAAAAAAATTAGGTATTGATAAACAATTCACACAATCTATACGAATATTATAAAGAGGAAATATTTGTATTTTTGTATGTAACGAATAAACTACTCGACTGATTTCAAAAATTCTTTTGCTGTTAGAAAGCTACATTATCAGTGCGTAACATAGGGTATATTAATTATTAAAAAAAATAGGATTCCTTAAGAAAATAGCAACGCAGACGAAGTCTCGAGCGAAGTGCTAGTACAGAATAATTTAACTTTGAACTCGTTTGATTGTTCTCCTAATAACATCGTATCGTTTCATTCGGTTTCCTCACGGAATCCGTCTATCTATTGCCAAATTGTATGAACACTCTATTATATAATTATGTCACCGGAAAATTGCAGACTTCATATTGATTGTAAAAAATATTTTTTAGAATATGATTTCTCGATATATAATGAAAAAAATAGTTTCATATCAATTTCAATTTCAAACTTTATTGCGAAACACAGTACATAGTTATACATTCCAGGTGTTAGGTGAATGCGCAGTTCACTCTGTGTTACCAATTTAAGCATGCAAAATTATTATTTAAATTACAAATGTCATTAATTATTGTAAAAATCATAGGTATCATATTGCAAATTAAACATTCCAAGTACACAATTTCATAAATATCAAACAAAACCAATTACTCAAATTAAACAAATGTCGTTAATTATCACTTAAATCATGCTGTCATAAATAAAATACAATAAATGCCACCCAAATTCAATATGTCCTAAGTAAGCGATGATGTGGTCGAAGATGGAGCACGCTTGCCTAGAAATAACCTATTCACTCTTGACTTAAAGACTCCCAGGTTGTAGCTATCAGGAAACACAGACTCCGGCAGGGAACTCCACTCCTTAGCTGTACGCATTATGAATGTGTTCCCAAAACGTTTTGTGCGTATGGGTGGGATGTCCACCATGTACCGGTGGTGCATCGCCATTCGTCTTGTGGTCCGATGATGGAACGGGCTTGTATACTTACTATAGCTTCTACAATTTCACGCGACATTTTACAACTCTACGACGTTTTCAATTTTCCGGTGGCATATACAACAAAGGAAAGGTTTACAGGAAAGTCTTACGTCTTCCAGCGTGTTATTGCGGCCAGCATTGCGTCGGTAACTCATGGCTTACCGAGATATATGGCGGCGTGTCGCCCAACACAAATTATTATGGTAAACACAGGTACGGTAAGCTTTATTTATTTATATCATACTGCTGTTTAGTTCTTGAGGAGCTCGTGGCTAAAGAATAACAACACTAATCAATCTTCAAGGTTAAGCAACGCTTGCCAAGGTTGATCTATAGATAGGTGACCTTCTTAACATACCGGGTTTCCGGGTACTGTGAGCCTTGGAAAGCGCGTTGGTCCAAGCTTTCATTCTGTAAATCTTTGTGTCAGATACTTGTTAATCTGACTCCTGTCTTGCCAAGAACTACCGCGTTATCCAGTTAATGGGTTATGGAGTTCTAGTAGGCAGCCACTTCACGTAAACTACTGGTATGCAGCTGAATCCAGTATGACTGGAATTCAAACCCAATATAGTTGGGGAAAGTCTAGGCAGATGATGATTACTGTTGTTTAGCTCTTAGCACTTGCACTTGCGCAGGCGTACACTTGAAATTTTCCCAGGGTGTATATCTATCGCGCGCCGCTAAAACACAAAAAAATAATAATTAAAGTGGTCTCGCAAACAAGAAACGCGTTTTATCTTTTGGTTTACGGTACGGAACCCTTGTCGTGTGAGAGTCTGACTCGAATTTTGCCGGTTTTTTGTTTAGCAAAAAATAAATATATACAATGGAATTGTTTATTAAGGACATTACAATGCAAACACCCTCTCATTCAGCACCATAACAAAAACAATACGCTTGCCAATCTAAATGAAATTTAATGGGCCAATAAAATTTCGCGCCCCAAAAAGCTTATTTTACCCTACATAGATTTGAATTAATTGTTTTCCTTTCCTTCAAAAAGATGTTGTTTGTTGGCTTCTGTTTCGCCCCTGTCATTGTGTTTTTGTAAAGAAGGAAGGTAACTTAGTAAAATATTAGTGGGCTATCAAACGTAACTGCTGTTAGTATACCAACGCTCTCTAAATTCGCTTAGTTATTGTATTACATAACATGTTCCGCCAAAGACGTCCACTGCTGGACATAAGCCTCCACCAAATGTCGCCACAATAACCAATCCTGTGCGTCTGCTACCCACGACCTTCACCATGTCATCGGTCTACCTTGTTGGAGGCCTTCCAACGCTGCATCTTCCGGTGAAGATGCAGCGAACGCGGTCGCCACTCTAGAACTTTTCAGCTCCATCGACCATCTGTTCTGCGAACAATGTCACTACCACTTCAGTTTGACGATCCTTCGAGCTGTCGGTAACCTTGGTTCTCTTGCGAGTATAATTATTTTTTCGATCACGCAAGGAAACTCCAAGTATTGTCCTCTCCATTGCCCTTTGGTTGACATAACATTGCATTGCATGAATTCTGGCAGCTAATTTGTGTTTCATTTGTTTTTAAGTTTCACCAAAGTGTACCCGGCGTTATGGTGCAATTCTACCTGACTACGCCAGAAGTAGAGCTATGTTTTTAGTTAATCTCTGTTCAACTGTTCACAGTACTTGAATAAAAAAGGAAACGTTTAGCACGCTCGTTTCTAAGACCTCATCTTTCGCCCATCATATGTGTTTAAAAACAAGAGATAACGAACGATTTTCGACCAAGCCTTCTTGATCATCGTTACCTTGCCGCGTTTTAAAAGCATCAAAACGCAAACGACGTAACAGGAACACGATGCAATGTCGTTGAATAATCACCAGTATAACTCAACGAAGGCTTTTTGAATTCATCCCTCTGACATTAGCATAGGAATCTAAGAACGCCGGTTACCATGAATGATGGGTTTTGGTAAAATGTTTTCGTCCATTATGCTACATTGCATATCTAAAGGAGGTAGTGCTGAAATAATAACAGCCGCACTGATAGAACTTCAAAGTTAAGCAACGCTTGCCGTAGTCAGTCCTTGGATAGGTGACCGTCCGTTCATTCCCGAGTTTATTGCGTGCCTTGAAAAGTATCTAAAGTCATTACCTATGGCCGTTATTTGAAAATCTTTGACAGTCGTTGCGGGTAGTTAGAAAAAAGACAAAAAATTTGATTTATCAGTCTTGCCAAGCTGTATCGTGTTGCCCAGTTACTGGGCAGGGTGTAATAATTCAATACTTTTTTTCCGACAGTGACTAGGTGCCATTATTGCAAGCACTCGAACTATATATTATTAAGGTTGCTATGTCGCACTGGGCTGGGTGTCCATTTTAAAAAGCGTTCTGAACTGTAAATCATTTACAATGAATTCGACGGCGATCCACCCAAAACAGTAACTCACAAAATCTGATACAAACAAAGGATATCCCTTGCAAAACATCCAAAGCCCTCTTAAATTTGACCGCCCCGCAAATGACGTCATACCAATCGCCTTGAAGACGTCATTAGACGTTTACAAACTTATAAATTCCAACAACACACCCTTATATCAGAAGTTATAAGGTTGACGTCTCCGTGAGTGGTGGTCAAAGTAAGTTGGTACCAAAGGTGTCATTGACGAATCTGCCCCATTTCTCATCAAGTGTCATTACGAAATGTCACCATCGGTTGTCACGAGCTGTCATTTGCGATGTAATACTGAAAATGACTGCCTTTATAGTACGCAGGTAGGGTAATTTCGGGGTTTACGTGATCGAAATGGAAAGGATCTCTCTTTATTGCACCAGTAATAATAGCTGTAATTTCTGGTCTTGTTAGATCAAACTCTTGCAATATTTAAGAGTTTCAAAAAGTTTCCTTCCATTTCGACTTTTTAAAGATTACTGTTGTATTGTTTATCTGATAAAAATATTTTGTATGTATTATAGTTGTGTTTGTATTGTTTCTTATATTTAACTACTTTTGCTCAGTAGGTAACCCAGTTAATGGGTTGTGGAGATTTGGTAGGCAGCCACTCCACGTAAAACACTAGTATTCAGCTGAATCCGGTTTGACTGGAAGCCGACCCCAATACAGTTGGGAAAAGGCTAGGCAGATGATGATTATTGTTGTGTTTGTATTGTTTCTTATATTTAACTACTTTTGCACAGTACACAAGTACGCTGGAAGAGATTTCCTAAAAATAAGTATCATCATCATCAAATCAGCCGTGAGACGTCCACTGCTGGACATAGTCATCCCCCAAGTGTCGCCACAACAACCGGTCCTGTGCGTGTCGCATTCATCGACTACCCGCGACCCTCAGCAGATCTTCGGTCCACCTTGTGGGAGGCTTTCCAACGCTGCGTCTTCCGGTACACGGTCGCCACTCCAGAACTTTTCGGCCCCATCGTCCATCTGTTCCCGTAAGTAAGAGGAGCTTGTGGCTAAGTAATAACAGCCGCACGGGTCAATCTTAAAGGTTAAGCAACGCTTGCCAAGGTTGGTCTGTGGATGGGTGACCATCTTAACATACCGAGTTTCCTCCGTGCCTCGGAAAGCACGTTAAGCCGTTGGTCCCGGCTGTCATTTGTAGATCTTTGGCAGTCGTTACGGATATTCAGAAGCCAGTTAATGTGACTCCAGTCTTGCCATGAAGTACCGTGTTACCCAGTTAATGGGTTGTGGAGGTCTGGTAGGCAGCCGCTCCGCGTAAAATACTGGTATTCAGCTAAATCCGGTTTGACTGGAAGCCGATTCCAATATAGTTGGGAAAAGGCTAGGCAGATGATGAACCGCCTTAGGCACGCTACCACCAACAGAATGCCACTTGTCTAGAGCCTCTGGTTCTGTTTGAAGATTATTGTTTGTTGCATTGATTAACAGGACTTCACGTGGATTTAATCTTATAGGTCCAGAGGCTCTAGAAAAATTGCTAGTCTATCAGCGAATGAAAAAACAAGGGATTGATCACGTGACATTTCGACAGCGTTTCTCAATCCCATACATTTTTGACGTTTTGACAAAATAGCCTTCGCCACGCTACCGCTGACAGAATGTCACTTGTCTAAAGCCCCGGTCATGGGTGTATATTATCCTCTTCTGCCCAGTGGCAGATGAAAACCCTATGACACTGCCCGAAATCAAACCTTTTTTTTTTAGGATGCGAAATCATCAAATGACTCCTCCCGCTCTGGGTTAAACAGGAGGGAGGGTCAGACTTTTACTGACTAAAACCCATATGTGTTCCTCCTAGTGCCCTTTGCGTACCAGGGTACGGTGCCTCTTTCGAACGAAGTCCGCAGCCCGGAAATCAAACCCAGACCTCATCCTCAGTATCAAATCAAGCTAAGTTCAACCTAACATGAATATTATGGAATATAAACAACAACTGAATTAACTTACCGGTAAATATTATTAAACGCACCCATAAGTATGATTTCCATACTGTAATTAACTCGCGCTGATGAAATTAGTTTCTGTCCAACTGACAATTACTCGGTTTTCATTCACGTTTCATTATTGTAATTCCCGCTTTAAATTATTCCATTTCATTTAATGATGTATTTTTATTATTCTATGAGTGAGTGCATATTTCGGTTTAATTATTGGAACGATTTTCGAAATTACTATTATTGCAATTGTATTAATGCAAAATTACAGAAAATCAGATATACTTTTTTATCAATGTATAGATAACGATTACGTACACAAATACTTGAGGAACTGACTTCTGAGCTACTCGTAGCTAGGAAGTTAGTGGCTCAAGTAATTGGTAGTGGTTTTTACCTAGGTACTTCTGTGGTTTTAGTCAGAAATAAAATGGACACTCCCTTCCACTCCAGAGCGGAAGGATTTATTTGATGATTACCAATCCTAAAATAAAACTGGGTCACATCATCACATGGCCTGCTTCATTTCAGTTTCGTAATTCGTTTCTCGATCTCAAACATCCTCAAAAACTAAAATAAAAATATAGAAAACAAAAAAAAATATATAATGCGCACAGCAAAGGAGTGGAACTCTCTGCCTGCGTCTGTGTTTCCGAAAGCTTACAACCCTAATCTCTTCAAAGTTAGAGTGAACAGGCTCCTTCTGGGTAGGCTCGCTCCATCGTAGACTTTGCCTCTGTCATCTCTGACATAGACTAGAGTCAAGAGCAAACCCATTACAAATAAAAAAAAAAAAACAAGAATCAGCAAGGCAAACCATTAAGACATCATTTGCCTTTTATATACAGACCAAAACTATACATACTAGAAGCAGTAAAACAGTAACTAGAACTGATCACTATAAATGTCTAGACTAGACCAACCCCTTCGACAAATTGGGTCCAATATTTGCTACCAACAATGTCAGTCATAGCCATAAAGTTTCTAACTACCTTCATAAAATCACCAATGCCAATAACTTGACAATGTGTGATTCTAACATGGCCAGTTTGTCTTGGTGGTCGGAATAATATTAAAACCAGGCTGGTATTTTCCCACTGTATAGAGAACAAAAAAAAAAGGCAAATGTCCATATTTATTTATACTTTACTCAAGATTTCAGTAAAAGACGCCATGATTCTACGTTTTTGTGCAAGACTGGTTTACTAATGGTTCTATATAGGGAATGCAGAACAGGGAGCAATTCCCGCAAACCTCCATTCAAAAGGAAGGATCTTCTGACCAGACAGTTGTTGTGTCCGGTGGGCACTTACGCGATAGTTGAGATTCGGACTGTTGTATATGTTCAAATCGCAATGAAAACTCTGATATGTTGCCGTATAATCGATATATATAAGTCTGATATATGTTCGTTAGTTTTTTTTTTGTAGCGGCATTGATGCCGCTACAGTTCTCCCAGGCAGCAAGCGGAGCATTTGCCTGTTATGTAACATTCGTGATGACGAATGTGACATAACAGGCGAAGGCTAGGAAGGTGTGCCTAGCCTTTTCCCAACCATATTGGGGTCGGCTTCCAGTCAAACCGGATTCAGCTGAATATCAGTATTTTATTTGTAGTCGCTGCCTACCAGACCTCCACAATTCATTAACTGGATAATACGGCATTTCTTGGCAAGACCGATGTCAGATTTACCGGCTTCTGAAAGTCCGTAACGACTACCAACGATCTACAAATGACAGTCGGGACCAACTTAACGTGCTTTCCGAGGCACGGAGAAAACTCGGTATGTTAAGATGGTCACCCATCCACAGAAAAACCTTAACAAGCGTAGCTTAACCTTAAAGATCGATCCGTGCGGCTAGTATTTTTTAGCTACGAGCTCCTACTATATTTATGTAACAATACAGATTCAATTTTGAGCACTTGCTTGTAAACAAATTACTTGTCGTATATGTAATAAAACTATTGATCGTGAAAAGCTGATGTAGGTTCCTTTGGGATTGTAGGGGAGCACTAAGAGGAGATTTCCCGAAATTCCTGCGGGACCGGTAAAAGACGGGATATGTGCGTACAGTCGCGAGCAAAACCTGGTTTTACAATATATTTATTTTATTTGTTTATTACACCCGACAACATAACGGCACGCCATTAAACAACACATCACAACACAAAAATCCACAGAAACATCCACACAACAAGAATATTCTGACTATTTATACTAATATATAAAGCTGAAGAGTTTGTTTGTTTGTGTGCTTGAACGCGCTAATCTCAAGATCGATTTAAAAAAATATTTCAGTGTTAGATAGCCCATTTATTGAGGCTATATACCTATGGGCTATATACCATCACGCTAAAACTAATAGGAGCGAAGCAGGAGCAGACGAAGCTGTGCGGGTCAACTAGTGACTGTATATTTATGACAGTCAAAACTTGTGTTTGGACCACAATAGATATATATTAGCGTCCCTATAGTTGCTGGTAGCAAGCCGAATGCAAACTTTGTGAATATAATAATACGGTTTTTATGAACCCAGCATAATTTGTAGACCGTAGCAGAATATGTAGGCCTTCTAGTAAGTAAATAATATTCTAAAACAGGCTACCTACTAAATATGTACGTGTTCAACCATGTTCTTAAAACATTTCGCCTAAGATTTATGTCCCAAATGGTTACGACACTATTAAAGTGCCGAGCGGCTTTTTTTTTTCATGTCGCTAGCACAACATTAAATCACTTTTGAAACGAATCAAAATTTTACAGTTTAACATCACATTAAAACAGATAAATATAGACCTCCAAATTGATTGGTCGCCAGTCTGTTTATGTCAGTTCAATTTTTTATATAAATTATTATACGACCGTAGTGTCTCACTCCGAGGTAAATACCTCACTTCTTCCTTCCATATTTGAAAATACCCCGCCGCTGACACAGATAGTAGTTTTTTAAGCTTAGTTTTACTTTCACTGTTTTAAAGTTGTTTTTAATTGTGTATTTTAACCTGTGATCATCTGGATGCCACAACAATTGAATAGTTTTATTGTAAAAAAATCTGCGGCCGCCATGTAATTTGGTCGATCGGGGCCCATAAGATATTAAACACTACGTTTTAAAAAAATAGAAGTTTAAACTGCGTGATTTGGTATGGCATGTGGGATGCCATTAAGTGTCCATTTCCGTTGACTCCCAATGGCACACACGTGTGCCACCGACGACTGACAGGTTTAAATACTGTAAAGTAGTGTGCGTCTGTTTGGGAGGAATAAACTATGTTTCTTTCTTTCTTTTCTCTTTCAATCTCTCAAGTAGGACAACTACCGATTCGTGTCAAAGTAGGACAAATAGTCAAGACAAAAATCGAGACGTCATAATCGCTCAAAATCCTAATATATAAAATTCTTCACTTACTGACTGATTGAGTGAGTGACAGACAATGCACAGCCGAAACTACTGGACGTAGAAAGCTGAAATTTTGCATGTAGCTTCCTTACACAGTTACACTCCGTGCGGGTGCACTAAGAGGATTTCCCGAAATTCCTACGGGAATGCATAATTTAATTCCGCCAAGCCCGTTCCATCATCGGACCACAAGACGAACGGCGATGCGCCACCGGTATATGGTGGACATCCCACCCATACGCACAAAACGTTTTGGGAACACATTCATAGTGCGTACAGCTAAGGAGTGGAATTCCCTGCCGGAGTCTGTGTTTCCTGATAGCTACAACCTGGGAGTCTTTAAATCAAGAGTGAATAGGTTATTTCTAGGCAAGCGTGCTCCATCTTCGACCACATCCTCGCTTACCATCAGGTGAGATAGTGGTCAAACGCGTGCCTATCAATAGTAAAAAAAAAAAAAAAAAAAAAAAATATCGTCACGCTAACATCAATAGGAGCGGAGCAGTAATGACGGACTAACTAAACTATACTCTTTGCCAACGCCACTGAACATTTTCTAACTCATTACCCATACTTCAAGTACATTTCTTACATATTCGTATAGAACGAAATAAGCTGACAATTTCAAAAGGCCACTTTTTGTGGTAATAAATCTTGTGCTAGGCTTCTTTTGTTTCTGTTACGATCTACGTCAAGATGGCGGGTGCTTAGTGCGGCGTGTTGAACGATGTATGGCTTTAATGTTTCGTTTGTAAAGAGTTTTTCTTGTGGACAGTAAGAAAATTCAATTTTAGACGCTGACACAAGTCAAGGATATTTTTGGCATTGTTAAATAAAACATGGTAACAATTTCAGTCGTATAGAAACAGTGAACTTTTTAACCGACTTCCAAAAACTGAGGAGGTTCTCAATTCAGCGGATTTTTTTTTGGTTTTATTTATGTACACCGATACCGATTCGTGTGGTTCTTATGTGATTTAATTCGATACAGATTACTTGCCATTTGGTCCCGTATACATTTAATTCAGTTTGGCTTAGTCGTTTTTATTTTATGAGAATTTATGCTTATTTTAATTTCAATAAAAATAGTTTGAATGCTCCGTAAAAACCTAAAAAGTGATAAACATCTTTATTTCATGAAGTTCGAATTGATCTAAGTTCATTACTAACTTTTGTGTGGTTGTGACAATACTCATCATTTTTTTTTTTTTTTTTTTACTATTGATAGGCACGCGTTTGACCACTATCTCACCTGATGGTAAGCAAGGATGTGGTCGAAGATGGAGCACGCTTGCCTAGAAATAACCTATTCACTCTTGATTTAAAGACTCCCAGGTTGTAGCTGGTCATCATCATCATCATCCGAAAAACGTCGACAACTGGATGGAGGCCTCCCCCAAAAGGGGGGGTTTGCAGTTTGGCGATCGCAGTTTATGGCGGAGCGTTGCGATTAAGACTAGAGGTGTGTCTCTTCAAAAACCTGGACTAATGTTGTTTATGGCACGAGTTTCTATCCTAACACTTGTAACAATACTCACTCGGACTTTTTTTTGCATACTACTCGAGCTCCTGGTTGCAGGACACGCGTTCCAAGTCATCATATTGACCAGCGGGTTCCAATGATATACAGTACAATATTATTGCCGACAGCAGCAGGAGTAATCCCACGGCCCAACATTGTTTCATAATTACTTTTAGTATTGTATGACGAATAATTTCATCATCTGCCTAGCCTTTTTCCAACTTTATGAGGGTCGGCTTTCAGTCAAACTGAATTTAGCTGAGTACCGGTATTTTACGTAAACCGGCTGCCTACCAGACCTCCACAACCCATTAACTGGGTAACACGGTACTTTATGGCAAGAATGGAGACAGATTTATTGGCTTCTGACTATCCGTGACGACTGCCAAAGATCTTCAAATGATAGCTGGAACCAACGGCTTAAGGTATATTATGTATAATTTGAAGGGGAAAAATTCATATGGTTGACTGGTTCATTCTTCATTCAAACACCCTCTTAAAACGATCTTCAGACTAATAAAAGCAACTCTCTACAATTAAGACCAAAGACAAATTTCTACTTTCAGCGTCGGTTTGGCACTAGAGGTGTGTCTCTTCAAACACCGGGACTAAAGTTATTTATGGCACGAGCGTCTATCCTGACACTTGCTGCGAATTATCGCATTTTAGTTTCACTATTGTGCAGGTAATGCAGTAGTTTTAATTAAATTTTAGTGTTTGTACGCGCATATCCAGTTATTTCCCGTTCCCGTAAGAATTTCGAGAAATGTTCCCCTTTAATCCCCAAGGATACGGTAGATAATAACAAGCCTGTGCGTTGTCTGTCAGTCACTCAGTCACGAGTAACGGAAGATTTTTATGAAAAGGTAGGTAGGCCATACTGCTAAGTCATCATCATCTGCCTAGCCTTTTCCCAACTATATTGGGGTCGGCTTCCAGTCAAATCGGATTTAGCGGAATACCGGTATTTTACGCGGAGCGGCTGCCTACCAGACCACAACCCGTTAACTGGGTAACACGGTACTTCATGGCAAGACTGGAGTCAGATTAACTGGCTTCTGACTAACCGTAACGACTGCCAAAGAGCTACAAATGACAGCCGGGACCAATGGCTTAACGTGACTTCCGAGGCACGGAGGAAACTCGGTATGTTAAGATGGTCACCCATCCACAAACCAACCTTGGCAAATGTTGCTTAACCTTGAAGATCTACTCATGCGGCTACTATTATCTAGCCACGAGCTCCTCAGAACTGCCATACTGCTAAGTCTGATATGACATTTACTGTGTAAATAGTTTAAAAATTACACGTTTATCCGTCAATATATTTGGTCACTTTAAATTAAACTCCCCAAGGAACCTATATCCCAAATTTCAGCTTTCTATGACTAGTAGTTTCGACTGTATGTTGTCTGTCAGTCACTTTGTAACGGAAAATATTTTTGGGTTATGACTATCTATAACAACTGAGGAGATGGCGGGACGACTTGAATGTCTTCCTTACGAATTGGAAGGAAGAGGTACAACACCGTGAGCATTAGAAGGAATGGAGGGAGGCCTTTGCCCAGCAGTGGGAATGTACGGGTACTAACTACTAAGTAATAGTAATAATAATAACTGTCAAAGATACAACAATGAGAGCCGGTACCAAAGGCTTCTTGTGCTTTCCGAGACATGGAGGAGTCACGGTATGCACTACATGCCGAGACTCTTCCGTCACCCATCCACAGAACGACTTCAGCAAGGATGGTTTAACCTCAAAGGTCGAACCTTGCCACTTATCAAGACACGATCTCAAACCATGTATTCATATTTTGAGTAAAGCACATACGAATACACTTAAGTTTCGATTTTTCACTCCATCAAAACGCAATTTAGTTGGTTAGGCGGTGATTATCATTGTTATCCAATTTGGCAATGCTGCCAATTCGGAATTGGGCCATCTGACGGAGTTACCGAATATCCGGAATATATAGGTGTGGAGAGTGGTCAAGGCTTAAAATATTGGGACTGTCGATATTGATTATTGGATTTCATATGTTTAGTTTATTACTAGCTGCCCGCGGCTCCGTCCGGGTAGAGTTTGCTCTTTATAAATTGTAGGCTGTTTGTTATTCTGATTTATTTATTTATTAAAACTTTATGCACAAGTGAAAACACTGTACAAAAGTGGACTTAATGCCTAATAATAAATGATGAAATTATAGATTGAAAGACAAAAGAGAGAGAGAAAAAAAAAATCATAAATACATAGATACATCCACACAAATAAAATTCACAACGTCATTAAGAGAGAACGAAACCAACGAATTAACGCTGTGATTATTCTACCAACTTATTGCGAATGTGCTCACGTGCCTTCACCTTAAAAGACAACCGACTGGTTGCCATCCTGATGTTCAGAAGGAGCATTCAAAGGAAAATTGCCTGAACAAAGAAAGAAGAGTGGATAAACCTAGAGCGGTGTGAGTGACATCGTGGAAGACGATTATTGGTAGAGCGAAGATTTTTACTGTGGGCGGAGCAAAGAAATTGAATTTGTGAAATTGAATTTGTGAAGTTATTATAAGAGGGAGCAGAAGGAATATTAAGAAAAGAAAACAGACTATTCTAGACCCTCAGTGCTCTGCGCTGATGGATGGGATGGATTCTTACAATCCAAATATCGTGATCGTTCATGGGAAGAGTTAAATAAAGCCAGAAATCCTGTTTTCAAACCTTTAATAGGCTAATGAGACGAGTTGGCTCGATTGCGTGTCGTACTCGCAAACGAGGGTTCTGTACAATCACCTTTATTTAAATAGTGACAATAAATGACACAATAGTTAATTTCAAATTCATATAATACACTATTATTTTTCTATTACGGTCCATGAGATGCGGCCAGCTAACAGTCAGACAGCGGAGGCCTAGCAATATGGTTCCGTCGGCTAGCCTTCGGGTCATCATCATCTGCCTAGCCTTTTCCCAACTATATTGGGGTCGGCTTCCAGTCAAGCCGGATTTAGTTGAATACCTAGAATTTTACGAGGAGCAGCTGCCTATCAGACCTCCTCAACCCATTAACTGGGTAACACGGTACTTCATGGCAAGACTGGAGTCAAATTTACTGGCTTCTGACTATCTGTAACGACTGCCAAAGATCTACAAATGACAGCCGAAACCAACGGCTTAATGTGCTTTCCGAGGCACGGAGGAAACTCGGTATGTTGAGTTGTTCACCCATCCACAGACCAACCTTGACAAGCGTTGCTTAAGCTTGAAGATCGACCCATGCGGCTGTTATTATCTAGCCACGAGCTCCTCACGTTGGCTAGCCTCCAGTTTCGAGGTCCTAAAAAGCCAAAGTTTCTTGGGGAAAGCTACAATCTAATTGTAAAATACTAAATACCTATGCCTATCTTCCTTTCCAAAGAATATCACGAGCTAGAATAATGGATAACTACGAGTATCATCTTCAATTTAAACTAGAACTTCTGGATTCAAATTTCTCACTCACAAATTTAGTTTATAGCACAGTGTTGATCAAAATGTACAACGGTTAGCACCACTTACATTCCCGAACAAACAACTATGTTTATAATGTTTATCCTGTTTTGTTTATACGTTTTCATTCGATTTTATGTTTATTTCTAGGAAACAAGTTGTGGTAACTCCGGTGTGTTTGTTATGATATGTTTCTTTGTTCCGTTCCTCGTTAATTTTTAGCCATTTGCGTAATTATGTGTGTTTTATGTTTTTGGTACTTTTGGGAATAAAGTGTAATTTATTAGCTTCGGGGTCGAGGGTTAGTATAGTCTGTGTTTTTTTCTAGTTCTTGTATTTAATTAATTGCGACTTTTTGGTTGACCGTTACATGCAATACATTATGGCTTTATTAAAGTAGATAAATAAGTTATGTTGAGGTAAATACAATTGTATTACTAAGGTAATATTAACATGTTTGTACTATTGCACATATAATTATGTACTTGTACCTCTAGTAGTATAATGGTTTAAAATGAGATGACATTTTGTATCCGCCGAATTTGTTGTCATTTTTGGAAGCTATTTTAATACCTAAGTGTATTATCATCTCATCATCATCTTCCTGCCCTTCCCATGTTATTTGGGGTCGGCGCAACACGTTTTATTCTTCCATTCTGTTCTATCAGTCGTCAATCTATCACTAACTCCCTTTTCTTTCATATCGCTCCTCACACAATCCATCCATCTTTTCTTTGGCCTTCCTCCGCCTCTCCATCCATCCACATTTATGTTCATAACTCTTCTAGTTATATGCGTTTCATTCCTCCTCTTCACACGACCATACCAAGACAAGCGATTCCCTTTGAACTTTTCCGTCACTGGCGCCACTTTTAAAGTGCCTCTAATGTACTCATTTCTCACTTTATCCACTCTCGTTACTCCACACATCCATGTCAACATTCTCATCTCCACTACATGCAATCTATTTTCATCCGTCTTTTTCGCAGCCCAACATTCTGATCCATACATTACGACAGGTCTTACACGTATTTATAGATTTTCCCTTTCAATTAGAGAGGCATCCGAGGGTCACAAGTTGTTTCAGTGACCTGTCGCCATTTCATCCATCCTGAGTTGATCCGGTGCGTTACGTCTCGGTCTATATACGAGTCGATGCAAATCGGTATAGGCGTTCTGGTGAAAGCTATAGGTATCGGACTGGAGAGACCGCCGAAATCGCAGAACAGGTAAGTACTCTGTTTTGGTTCTGCTCAATTTCAGGCCAACACTCTCCAGTCTTTGCCACCACGTCTCCAATTTGCTAAGGACCTCTAGGTCCTGTACTAATACCAAGTGGAATATCAAGTGGGTATGACCAAAACTATTAGCATTCAAAGGTAACTTCTTGGTATAATAAAGCGTTTTCTCGCACTTTAAAAACTCCATAAATTGACACGCCATTTTCAAACGGTACTTTCTAGGTATTTTTAATTATTTTTCAACGATAACTTCCCGGACCTGCCAACGGAGGTGCATTACGACCATAAATTAAAAAGTTAAGTGGCCCATAAAGACGAGGCATAAGGAACGGCCGTTAAATCATTTTACTGTCAAAGTTACCACATTACTTTCAAGGAGGTGAGACCGAAAAATGTTTACCTAACCTTACATTGAAAGTATTTTTATAACTGACCAATAAATATTGAACTTTGTGCTTCAGGGATCATGGTAGAGAAACGATGGTGCATAGAAAATTAATCGCTAAGATAAAGTGGCAGTGGGCAGGACACATTGCTCGCAGAACAGATGGTCGATGGAGTCGCAAAGTTCTGGAGTGGCGACCGCGTACCGGAAGACGCAACGTTGGAAGGCCTCATACAAGGTGGATCGATGACCTGGTGGAAGCCGCGGGTAGCTGATGGATGCGAGACGGGCAAGACCGGTCGTTGTGGCGACGCTTGGGGGAGACCTATGCCCAGTAGTGGACGTCTTTCGGCTGATATGATGATGATGATGATGATAGATATTAAAAAAAAAATGCTGAAATGGAATGAGGGTAGGATGTTAAACAGTAATAACGTGTTTAACGTTCTGCCATTCACAATCATATTTTTTTGTTACAACCGGTCAAGTGTAAAACTCTTTACTGGAAGAAAAACCAGGAAATTAACATGTACCTTTGCTAATTATATGATACAAACTACGAACATGCATGTATGCCTGCGCAACCAGTAATGATATAATCTGTAACATTGAAATGTTACTTGTAACATCAATGCATTTTGCCGATTTGAAACAATTCATGACCCTACGTAGGTACGGTACGTAGGTTACTTACACTCCCTAAGTAACCTACATGTCAGCTTTCTACGTCCAGTAGTTTCAGCTGTGCGTTGTCTGTCAGTTACTCAAACACTTCACTCAATCAGTCAGTATAAAACGGAAGAACTTTATACAAATATTAGTTGACCCGCGCAATTTCGTCTGCGTCACAATTTTCATTACTGCTCCGCTCCTATTGGTCTTAGCGTGATGAAATATAGCCTATAGCCTTCCTCGATAAAATATGGGCTATCCAACACTGAAAGAATTTTTCAAATTGGAACCAGAACTTCCTGAGATTAGCGCGTTCAAGCAAACAAACAAACTCTTCAGCTTTATATATTAGTATAAGATATGAAAATAATATTGAGAGGAGCTCGTAGCTAAATATCGATCTAAAAGGTTAAGCAACGCTTGCTAAGGTAGGTCTGTGGATGGGTGACCATCTTAATATACCGAGTCCCGGCTATCATTTGTATATCTTTGGCAGTCGTTACGGATTGTCAGTTAATCTGACTCCAGTCTTGCCAAGAAGTACCGTGTTATCCAGTTAATGGGTTGTGGAGGTCTGGTAGGCAGCCGCTCCACGTAAAACACTGATATTCAGCTGAATCCGGTTCGACTGGAAGCCGACCCCAATATAGTTGGGAAAAGGCTAGGCAGATGAGATGATGATTAGATTAATATTGAAATAATCGGTATTTAATGTAAATTAAAATAATATCATTAACTGTACTTAACACGACACAAACAAAGGACACTCAATATTTTGTGTAACAGCAGGGGAGTTGTACTGCTCGTCGGTGAATGTAACTGTTTTCATAATGAACTAAACTTGCATAATATTTAGTCAAGTAACATTGTTGCAGTTTGATAGCTCCAGGCTCTAGACTTGCTTTTGGTTTCTAATTAATCAACAAGAAGTTAATATTTTTGACCAGGGCAACAGACTTTCTCTTTATAACTTGAAAACCTAATATATAAAATTGATGAGTGTCTGTATGACTGACAGACAACCCACACTGCCGTGATATAAATAAAATGCCAACATTTTGGTCGAGTTTTTACTTTTGATGATATTTTAATGAGAAAAAAAAATTCTATTGATCAGTGTTTGCGAATTTTCAAAGCTATTCTAGGTGTTTAAAATTCGCAAACACAGATCGATAGATATTTCTTTCTCGTTAATATATCATCAAAAGTAAGAAATCTACCAGATGTCGGATAACGGCATTTTAGTGATACCATCGCAGCACAGCCAAAACTGCTGGTCGTAGAGAAATTTGACATACAGGTTCCTTGGGGAGAGTAGGGGAGCACTACGAGAGGATTTCCCGAAATAACGGGAAAAAACTGAAAATACACGTACAAAGTCGCGGGCAAAAGCATTATAATATTACTAGTTGCACCGCGCAACTTTGTATGCGTCACAATTTTCATTACTGCTCCGCTCCTATTGGTCTTAGCGTGATGATATATAGCCTTCCTCGATAAATGAGCTATCTAACACTGAAATAATTTTTCAAATCGGACCAGTAGTTCCTGCGATTAGCACGTTCAAGTGAATAAACAAACTTCAGCTTTATATATTAGTATCGGGGGGCACGGTAGTGCCCCCGCCAAGTCGAGCGCGAAGCAAACACTGCCGTATCATCCTTTACTGGGACCATTTCGCCGCATTTTCAGGCCCCTATTTGAGAACCTCTGGATAAGACCAGAACGCAGAAATTTTCGTCATCCAGTAAGCTATAATTACATACTTAAAATCCAAAATTTCAAGTCTGTAGGTCATTTAGTTCCGAAGTTAAATGAAAGCAAAGTTTCACATTTATGACACTCACTCATGATCATCAGAATAGAACTAGTACTTCCCATAAACTCAGAGAGCTGAAATTTGGTACATAGTTAGGGTTTAATGGCCACATAAAGGGAAACCTTTAAAAACTAGGATAATCGAGGATCTGGAGTACCTGGTGACCCTGATTAGAAAACACAAGAGCCCGACCAAACTATTAGAGATCGACATACCGCTTTTACAAAAAATAATTAACTTGGTGGGCCGCTTCATTTGATGTCAAAAATCGAAGGTCTGAAGAATCTAATGAAGAACCCTCAGCTGGTCTCAGCTGTATTAGAGATATGGTGATGCCCCCTTCTACTATTGGTACATAAAAAAATCGACTGTCATCGTTTCTACAAAAAGAAGTGAAATCCCACCAAAAACATTCTGTAAAAAACTAGCCAAGTCTCGCTGGAGCTGCTTGTTTACCTCAAAGTCAAAGTCAAAGTCAAAATGCACGCCATTTGGCTTGATCTGCGGCAAGGCTCAACCAGCTGCTACTAGCCACCCTGTGAAGATCGTCGCTCCACCTAGCCTGAGGGCGTCCTACCTTACGTTTGTCGTTTCGCGGTCTCAACTGTCTACCATCGGTTCTACGGCTAATACATATGACCGGCCCATTGTCACTTCAGCTTGCTTATTCTGTGAGCTATTTTCGCAACTTTGGTTCTCTGCCGGATCACATCGTTGCGGATTGAGAAATACTACCAAAACTGAATTACACTTTTTATCCGATTTTGAATTGAATCCAGGAAAATCAAGCAACATAGATTTTGAGTAAAACCATGCATCAAAAATCCTCAATCTACTTATAACCCGAGATGTACTTCAGTATAGGAATTCTCAAAAATATTACAGCAATATCCTGCTTAAATGTATTTTAAATTCAACTGTGACCGACCGGCGCGCGGCGGCTTCTTTGATTTATTTCAACCATATTTCATAAGTCATAAGTTACTTGGAGTGGGAAGATGAGTTTTTTAACCGACTTCATAAAACAAGAGGATTTTATTTTTCATCTAAGTAAACGATATTACGTATTTTGCTTTCCTGTGACTTTCCAGTGGTATTGTTAGGTGTAGAGTACCACCAAAAAGTTAAAAACAAAAAACTTTTCTACAAAAAATACAAGTTTTTAAAATACGAAGAAAACCAAAGACACCGACTTCCGAATTGAATGTTATTTTATCCTTTAGAATGTTTTTTTTTTTATTTGGAAGTCGGTTGTATTTTTTGGAAACGATTTTTTCCTTGAGAGGTTTTTGTAAGTTAATTATAAATAATGTTGTAAAAACTTGCATTGGGATTTAATGTTACTATCTCTTCGAATTTGTAAGTACTTCGTTGTTTAAGAGAAAAATAAAATCTTAAAAATATGTGTAGTAAGCAGAGCTGTGTTTGTAATACCTCTGCATACCTTTCAAACAAATAAATATTGCGAAAACTAAATAGGTAAATGCTACCTTCATATATATCTGTCTTATTATAACACGAAAAAGTCAAATAATAGGTTTTTTTTTTTAATTAAAAACATTATATCTGCACGGTCTATTCCGCAAATCCAGGGTGAGTTCTACATGATTCTTGCAACAGGAAACTTTTACACCACCTATACATTTTGAAGAAACCCATTTCGCTTCAAACTTACAAGAAAAAAGAATCACGAAAGGAAAGAAACAGGAAAAGTATTAAGTAATACATTTATTTCTCTTTGTCAACACCCAACTGTATACAAGCACTTAGTAGGAAAGCGACACCCTACGTCTTATTTACACTCCGTGGCACTGAAAGACGTTTCCTGAAAAGATATAAATAACAGACACACGTGTCTGATCAACAAACACAGAATGAAATAGTTATTTTAAGGATTTTTACGTTAAACAGACACCTTATTATTTTATTTTTAGCATTTTTCTCTTTAGCTAAGCACACAAATAATATTTAAATTATCAGTTGTGTAAAATTCTCCTACATATCTGACTAATCTCCGTTGAGATGTGACCAACCGGTCCTGAATTTGATTGAGAGGATTTTAATAAGCAGTTAAAATAAAAACATCTTAAAAAACGTGCCTGCTACGCCGTAGCAAAAGTCGTAGAGCTCGCTACGTCGTAGCAATCACGTAGCTTCTATCCGTAGTAGTATTTACTGTATCTGACAAGTAAATACCTTCCAAGGATGTTTAATTATACCTGTGCGAGTCTCGATACTTACGATAACAATATTCTCAAGTTTCAACTTTGCTTTAATTAACGATAATATGGCCTTACAAGCTGATTTAATGTTGTTGTGAAATTGTTTATCAAGGAAAAATACTTTCTAGCATAAATAATTTATTTTGTATCATTAGAATGAGAGAAACAGCCGTACATGAGAATTTGCGAGGTTAAGCCACGCTTGCCAAAGTCAGTCTGTGGATGGGTAACCATCTTAACATACCGAGATTCCTCCGAGCCTCGGAAAGTATCTTACGCTGTTTGGTCCTGGCTGTCATTACAAGATATTTATAGTCACTAAGCGCAATGAGAAGAACAGAAAACATGACACCAGTTTTGCCAAAGGGTATCGAAATATACAGTTACTGGGTTTAAGAGGTCAAATAGGCAGTCGAACAATGTAAAATACTAATACTCCGCTGCATCCGGTCGGGATGCTGACCCCAACGTAGATGACAAAACTGTGCCGTCCTTGTAGAATAGTTAAGTAAGGGTCGAGGCAAAACCCAATCGTACATAAAATGCTTTCAATTTTTTTTTCTACAAATTCACAAGTTCTACACAATTCATGTAACAAGTTCAATATTTTTGCAAACTCTCACTTAAACACAATCTCAAATAACTAACCCAAGTACCACCTGTCTTCCAAATAAAAATAGCCCAACACATAAGCCGAAACGACTCCTATTAGAGGTCCCCAACAAGGGCAATATCAACACAAATTGCTCAAGTGAGAGATGTCCTGGGCAATTTCATTAGGAAGCCGGTTTATAGCTAGTTTTACTGAGATACGCCGGATCTATCCAATCACGGGAGACTCGGGGAGTAACATGTTTGGAGTATAGGGATGGTGATTGAGAAGACGAATTACGTTGTATTAAATCGTGTTTTATTGGAGTTCTGTGATTTATTGTGGGAATAGTATTTTTAACTATCGTGAATATGAGAGCTAAGATGATTTGACGCACGTAAGGAAAGGTGGGTAGATAGACATAAACACGATTGGAAAAACGTTAAATAAAATAGTGTAAAATAATACACACACCCACACACTCTAGAAATGTCTCGTATAGTAAAAATAACTATTGTATAGTAACTCATCTGCCTAGCCTTTTCCCAACTATATTGGGGTCGGCTTCCAGTCAAGTCGGATTTAGCTGAATACCAGTATTTTACATGGAGCGGCTGCCTACCAGACCTCCACAACCCGTTAACTGGGTAACACGGTACTTAATGGCAAGACTGGAGTCAGATTTACTGGCTTCTGACTATCCGTAACGACTGCCAAAGATCTACAAATGACAGCCGGGACCAACGGCTTAACGTGCTTTCCGAGGCACGGAGGAAACTCGTTATGTTAAGATGGTCACCCATCCACAGACCAACCGCGGCAAGCGTTGCTTAACCTTGAAGATCGACCCGTGCGGCTGTTATTATCTAGCCACGAGCTCCTCAACTATTGTATAGTAACTACAGTCATATTATTATACAGATGCTGTTTCAAATTTTATACGAGTATTAAGCACTCACTATTTTATAAAATCCGCCAATCAGGGGACCGACGCGCGACGGGTCTAAAAAAGCCACTTTAGCAGAATCATACAAGGATCATAGTATTAACCACACAACATCGTCAAGTTCAAGGTAATTGTGAAAATTTGCTAATGGCGGGTAGAGTGATGTGCTTTCTGATTCTGCTAGAGCGACCTTTTTAGACCATTTATGAATATTTCAGAAATAATCATTCTGTCGAGCTACATGAACTTAGAGGGCTATATTGATGATTAAAATGGTTATAATTATTTAGATAAATACGCGTTACGGTCGCGGATCGTATTTGGTCCACATACAGCTTCACACTGACCGGCAAATTGCAAAAAACATAAAAATATTTGAATTTCGCGGGCTACCCTGGAGCATTCACCTTAACACAGGCTAAATTTTAGCCTAGCTAGGAGAACAGTACTTCACCCGTCTTTATTGTATGTTAGTATTGAACCTAAAAATATGTAAATGCAACATTTGTAAACTTTGCAAACCCATTATAAAGTAAAACAAAGTACTTTCAACTACGGGAGTCGTACCTAAACAACTACATCAATCACTAAAATCGCTTGAGATAGCTCCCTCCACCTACCAAACCCTACAGAAAGCTGTTATATTGAACACTTGCAGAATTGTCCGGAAATTCTTGCAGAACGACAATGACGCACAAACTACTCAGGCATAGATTGGTCCTCTCAGGGGTAGCACTTGGCTTTGGCCTGTGTTACCCTTCGAACCCGGTGATTATTCCCGAGATTTAAAAATGTATATCAACAAATAATAATACTTTATACAAAACCTTACACGCTTGGCTGGTGGGTTGGCGATCGCTGTGTATGGTGTTGAGTCTTACAGAAAACGCTGCTGCCCATTCTCTGGCGATTCCCTTAGTCGCTTCTTACGACACCCACGGGAAGTTACTAAATAATTTGTACTAATGTTATAAAAGTGGAAGTAACTATGTGTGTCTGTCTGTCCGTCTGTTTAGCATGACGTAATAGCTGATTAGATTGAGATGATGCTTGGCACATTGAGGAGCTCGTGGCTAAATAATAACAGCCGCACGGGTCGATCTTTAAGGTTAAGCAACGCTTGCCAAGGTGGGTCTGTGGATGGGTGACCATCTTAATATACCGAGTTTCCTCCGTGCCTCGGAAAGCAGGTTAAGCCGTTGGTCCCGACTGTCATTTGTAGATCTTTGGCAGTCGTTACGGATTGTCAGAAGCCAGTAAATCTGACTCCAGTCTTGCCAAGAAGTACCGTGTTACCCAGTTAATGGGTTGTGGAGGTCTGGTAGGCAGCCGCACCACGTAAAACACTGGTATTCCGCTGAATCCGGTTTGACTGGAAGTCAACCCCAATACAGTTGGGAAAAGGCTAGGCAGATGATGATGATGCTTGGCACATTGGGAGACTATATCCTTTGTCCTAGGACAAAGGATATTTTTTTCCCGGGAATATGTTCTCTTGGTTTCATTCTGACTCTCACGCGTGCGTTTTCGATGGCAGAAGCTACTAATAACAGAACTGTTGTTTTTTAAACCTATAAGATTAACATATCATTATTTATATATTATATATTTATTATTTTTTTATTTATTTATTATATTATATTATATTTTTAATCCTGTTAAAGGAAGAAGACTATTTGGGTATATTGGGACCATTTTTTATTATTTTCTTTTGTGTCAGTATCATAGTGTGCTAGCTAACGAGTGATAAATAATATTTTTTTTTTTTATGTGTTATGTTCTTATTACTTTACCTATTTATTATATAAATTCAAGTTCTTAAAACCTAACAGACAGATGTGTTGCCGGGGAGTTTGTTGGCCACTTCTTCTCCATAGCTAGAACAATAGTAAGTGGTGACGGGCGGGCGTTTTGGGAAACTGTTTTTTATAAAACCTGACGTTCAAAAAGTTTTGGTTCTGAGCCTTATTTGTATAAACGACTTTTGATTTTAGTACGTGAACTAATACAGACTAATGATAACATACACACAAACTTAATTAAGTTCTTTATTTATTTTTATTAAGAAACCGTACACCATTTTGTAATAAAGCCAGCACTGCACATCTTAATTCAACACACAAAACTAACAAACAGATTAATTCCTATTATCTTCATCAGTATTCTGCGAAGACATTATAACCCAGCTTAATAAAACGTTATCTTTCACAATGAGGCACTCTTAGTTTCATGGACTTCTGAACTTAGTCGGGTTATCTGCAAATTGTTCGTGGAACGGTGCAGTTATAGTAAAGGAGCTAGCCATGTTGAAAAAGTCTTCATCATAATTTCTTTATAACTGAGCGGTACGAAGATATTTTGTTGAGGACGAAGAAAATTTGGCTAAAAAATACTGGTATTCAGCTAAATCCGGTTTAGACTGGAAGCCGACCCCAATATATTTGGGAAAAGGCTAGGCAGATGATGATGAAGAAAACTTGGCTATGCAAAGCTAGATAGAATTTGTGTTTTGATTGCAACGTATTTTTTATGAAAGAAAAGAGTACATTATATATCATACTAAGCAGTTGTACCTTTCGTTTTATTTTTATTTATTTATTTATGTACACACGAAAAAAAACGAAAATTTTATACAGTGAGAAGAGCACAAAGGTACTGTTTATTTCATAAGAAATTTCTTCCAGCAGACCTGCGACAGGAGAGTGGGATAAGATACGTAGACACAGTGTGTAAAGAGACAAAGAAGGAAACTTAAAATAGACTAAGCTAACTAAACTTAAACATACAACTATTAATAAATATAAATCAAAATACAATAAACATACTAACTAATATACACAAATAAATTTACCTAAATACATAGTTATAATAAAATAATACATAGGTACCATTTATTACAGTATAGAAGAGAGATAGTGTTCTTTGACGGCTTTTTTGAAAATAGAAATATTTTTACATTCACGTATTTTAAATTGGAGTGAGTTCCACAATCGTACCGCAAGAAATGAGAAGGAGTGGGAGTAGGAATGAGTTTTATGGGATTGAAAGTTAAGATGGAGTTTGAGGTGGGATCGACACAGCGCATCGGCAGGGCGAGTAAACGAGAACTGATCACGCAGGTAACCAGGGTATGCAGGATTGAAGAGGATGTTGTAAAGGAGACATAATATTCGAGTGTTCCTGCGAAGACGGATAGGGAGCCACTTGAGATCCTTGCAAAACTGAGAGATGTGGTCGTATTTCCTCAAACCAAAAACAAAATGAATGCACGAATTTTGCAAGCGCTCAAGCTTGTTTAAGAGCTCCTCCGTGGCATCCAGGTAGAAAGCATCAGCATAATCAATGATCGGCTGAATTAACGTTTGAGCCAAATAAAGTCGTTATTAGTTTGTAGAATTTGTTCGAAAGAGTCACCGCGGCCCTGTTACGCAAATGGCATTTTGAGGAACAACGATGGGTTTTAGTCAGTAAGAGTCACTTGATGAGACATTTGATGATATCCGATCCTTAAAATAAGCTTTCATTATTTAGTTAAACAGGTACCTATGAAACTCTTTAAAAATTATAAAGCTTACAGAATCTCAAACCACTTAAGCTTGTCAAAACAGAATAATTATAATGTTCTCACAGCTGCAGCTGCCATACGCTCCTTGAGAAAGAAAACATTTTTTGTATAGGAGCCCCCTAAATTTTATAATTTGATTTAGTTTTATTATTCGTTGTTATAGCGGCAAAAGAAATACACATTCTGTGAAAATTTTAACTACCTGTCACGGTTTTTGCGACAGATAGACGGACGCACGGATGAACAGATAATGGATAGTGGAGGTTTAGTAACAGGGTACTGTTAGTTTCTCTTCGGGTATTTTAATTTTTTCTTACTTTTATATAATAATCATGTATGTTTTGATGGTCTGATAACGAAATGATTTAATTTAATTTTAATATTTCTTTAAATCAGTTTAAATTGTCTGTCTTTCATTGATGCTGTGCATATCTATAAGCCTGTTATTGTTATACTTAGTTGTAAATATGTCGTTGGTGTGTGCCTTACTTAATAAATAAATAAATATTTGTCAATTTGTCTACCTGACGTCGCAGATGAGAAAAACTTCATACACACTAGCTCTGAGACTTCAAGGATTATCTCTTGTTGTGATAGCTGTTTATGTTAGATGTAGCCTGCAACGGATTATGATGGAAATGATACACGGAGTTCGGAGATACGGGTGTTAGGACCTACTTTGTGTTTGAAAAGCCTGCAGTTAAGCTGTTGGGAGTTACTTAGCTGGAAAACGAACTTAAGGTATGGAGATAAGATGTAAATCTGATTTTATAAGGGATTTCGAGATTTAATTTCGGACGATTATTCTAAACAGTCGATTGAGGAGCTCGTGGCTAAGGAATAACAGCCACACAGATCGATCTTCAAGGTTAAGCAACGCTTGCCAAGGTTGGTCTGTGGATGGGTGACCTTCTTAACATACCGAGTTTCCTTCGTGCCTCGGAAAGCACGTTAAGCTGTTGGTCCCGGCTGTCATTTGTAGAACTTTGGCAGTCGTTATGGATTGTCAGAAGCCAGTAAATCTGACTCCAGTCTTGCCAAGAAATACCGTGTTACTCATTTAATGGGTTGTGGAGGTCTGGTAGGCAGCCGTTTCACGTAAAATACTGGTATTCAGCTAAATCCAGTTTGACTGGAAGTCGACCCCAATATAGTTGGGAAAAGGCTAGGCAGATGATGATGATGATTATTCTAAACAGTCGATAGCTGGCTGCTCACACTGCCGGCGAGCGGCTCTTACCTCAAGTTGATCGCAGCGACAAGAGCTATCAAAGATTGTACTCGCTCAGCGACACTCGCTCGGCGATGCTCGCTTGGCGGTCAGGATTCACCAACAGCGGTAATTTCTACCTATAGTGTGGGCCGGAGCGAGCATTGCGAGTAAAAACCCTTCGCACAAAAGCATGCGCTGAAAGTCGGCGTCAAAACTATCGAACGGTTTTTTAACTCGCAACTTGACCAGTCTCAACTGACGGCGCCAGTTCACGAACATGACGCTTGTATCGGCACCATTCAGCTCAACCATTTCGAAGGGAACCGAATGATCCAACCCACGCGCCACCATCAGCGAGATATTGAGAGAGCATGTCATGCTCTCAACCACCATCCTCGCTCATGTCTAACAAGTAAAAAGGTAATTAATCACATAATTATGTAAATGGCTTCATGGTACTCACATTTACAAAATTTGAATAATATGCTTCTACTTTACAAAAAACTGGTTGTCAATGACCAAATAATGAAAAAAAAAAGAAACAACGATTAAATTCTTATACCAAAAATAATAAATAAATGATTATAATAATTATTTATGTGAGTAAAATATATAAAAAAGAGGGTGAGCATCTCTTTCAAATATAAAAACCTAACAAGTGGACCAGGACCGGCATTTAGCACAACTTTCAAGCGAGAGTTTGAAGCATTATTCGCTATACGCTGGTCGCCGGCGGTGAGACAAGTGCCAAAAGCGGGTTTCTGAATTTGAATCCATCAACAATTTCCACGCATACGAGTGTAACCTGTCTTTTGACAGGTTTTCAGGCTAAGCTTCTAAACGTTTTATTCAGTAACTGGGGGTAAATAACCAAGCATGTTAAAAGTACAAAGACAAAAATAAATAATTGAGTTACCCTATAGGACCGTAATTTCCGGGTTTTAAAAGGTGTGACAGGCCATGGCTGCAATTCAAAGATTTTTATCATGCATATAGTCTTTTATTTTTAGGGTTCCGTGCCTCAAAAGAAAAAACCGGAACCCTGATCACTTTGTTGTCCGTCCGTCTGTTTGTCAAGAATTTTTTTTCGGGAACGCGTGGAGGTATCGAGTTTGAATTTAAACCATATACTCAGGTCTACGGTCCCTTGTAGTCGTAAAAAAATACTTTTATAAGTTTACATGAAAGTAAGATATAGCCGTTTATGCCGCAAAAAAACGAATATTTCGACACTCTCATGGAATCAAAATTCATAGGGTATTTCCGGTTGACCTAGAACTATAAAATTTGGCAAATAATACCGTCTTATACTGCAGGTATAGGGAAAAGTCTAAAAACTAAATTTGTGAATAAGCCATGAAAAATATAGCTTTTATTTAAAGTACGTAATCAATCATCAAGCTTAATAAACCACCGAATGGATTCAAAATTTAGGTACTTAAAAAAATTAAGTATTATCCCGAATAACATTTAACGTTTATTTCATCAAAATCGACCCAGAAAATCAAAAGATATTGATTTTTTAAGTTTAAGGAGAATCTTCCTGAGTCAGAGCTCCATCTATTGAGAAAAAATACAATGCACGAAAGCATGAAAATATCACCATAACAGGTTATTTGTTAAACTTTTCATACGTACCAAAATAATAGTGAAGGTATTAATTAATTAATATCTTTTCGTTATTAATCGTAACATACGTTCTTTAACGTCTTCCGCGGTCAAATACTTTGTCTTGTCAGTTTACGAAATGGTCGAGAGATGGCGCTGCACTGATGACGCGTTTTTCTGAAACACAGTGTTAATATTTTCCATTGGAGAACGACCCTCACACGATTTGTAACAGCGCAGCGTTGTAGGTCTTGCTTGAAAAGTATTAGCAATAGCCCAAAACCGTTTAATCTCTGATTTGTTCTGGTTCTTAGTAGAAAAAACTGGGAGACTTGATTCCTGAAATATTTATAATACGTACCTACGAATTTGACCGGTTTTTTTTTATTAAACGTTGCTCCACAGTGGGATTTTCTCTCGTTCCGTAGGTGCGTTTACAACAACAGTATTAAGAGCATTAAATAGGATACGAAAACAGTAGGAAAAAATATTGCTACTGTTTATAAAATCACTTCTTTAAACAATACACCTATCCACAGGCTACGAGTCGTAGGCTTAACTGGTTAAATAAGATCATAAATAAACAACAAAATGTACTAAAATTTTCACCCCTAAAAAGCCGGCCAAGTGCGAGTCGGACTCTCACACGAAGGGTTCCGTACCATAAACCGAACAAAAAAAATGTTTCTTTTATGGGAGCCCCCTCGAGTTTTTTATTTCATTTATTTTTTACTTGTTGTTACGAGTATAGCGGCAATAGAAATACACAGTATGAAAATTTCAACTGTCTACCTATTACGGTTGTTGAGATAGGTACAGCCCGCTGACAGTGAGACGGATGGACTGACGGACAGTGGATGCTTAGTAATAGGGTTCCGTTGGTTAAATATCGGGTACGGAACCCTAAAAAATTGGTTTTCGGACGATGAGATTATCGTAGATGAATTTAAAACAAATTTGACAGATGTCAACTTCACGTAACACCCGCCATAAAGTGAAAAAGACAGGCTTGTCGATATGATTAAGAACGGATGACATTGCTTTGAGGAATTATGATAAAACTTGAAGAGTAAGGGGTCTCTGTCCATTTGCGCGGAGCGAGGCAGCGGAGAGGAGAAACTGAGAAATATTAACAAATTACGTGACTCACGTGGTGCGGAGATTTGATGCAATTCCATTGGTTAAAATTTCTCCGTTTCTACGCTCCGCTGGCTCACTCCGCTGTAATGAACGGGCACCCTAATACGTGTTAGTGGATTATTTGTGTTTATTTCCCACATTTTTTATGAAACGTTCACGGTATTTTTCATTAATGTACGAATTAAATTTTTGGAGGTATTCGGAACAGAGAGTAAAGTCCCGCATACCCCCATTGAAAAGGGAGGATTCTCCGACCAGGCGGTTGTTGTGCCTGGCGGACTACTGCCCAATAGTTAATATTCGGGCTGATGTGTAGGTTCAAATCGCACGGTAAACTTTGCTTGCGCCATGCAGGATATTAGTTCGCTGCTAGTTGGATAGATGGCGTTGCGGTTCTTTTTGCTGCGATGTAGATTAGCTCCGTTGGTTTTTCTTGTGGCGGCCTTGATGCCGCTACAATTTGTCAATTTGTGATCATTCATGAAAACTTTCATTTGTTTTAAACTCCTCTTGCTAAAAAAACACCGGTTTATAAAACTTTTATTTTAGTACACACAGATTTTTTGCAAACAAACAAAACCATTTCAAATTTATTGTTCAACAAACTAAACGGTGGACGGCAAACTTCTATATTCAAAAGTTAGTAGTACTAACTCCACCGAACTATATTTCGAAATTTTTCAGCTGTGTTTTCAATTGACCGTAAAAGAGGTTTTGAACTGACTTTGTATAATTTCATTCTTATGATTTGTTAAGTCTGCAGTTTTGAAAGCATTGTTTATGTCATCTGGGATGCATTTGATGGACATTTAGGACACTCCAGCAAATGGTACAGTGTCAACTGCTTTGTTACTCAAATGACATGAACCTCTGTCTGCATAAGCACACAACAAATAATTTAAGCAAAATATTTAGACAATTTCGATACGTGTTGCTACTTTATCAAACACCCAATACATAAAAACAATATTCCGGACTATGATATGGTGCTATGTAAAAAATCACATATCTTTGTTACTATATTCTAATATGGCATATACCACAGATATAATTAATTAAGTAGTGGTGCCCGCCTATTCGTACTCTCTGCCTGCGTCTGTGTTTCCAAAAGCTTACAACCCTAATCTCTTCAAAGTTAGAGTGAACAGGCTCCTTCTGGGTAGGCTCGCTCCATCGCAGACTTTGTCTCTATCATCTCTGATATAGACTAGAGTCAAGAGCAAACCCATTGCAAACAAAAATATATATATATATAATGTAGTCACAAGTAATTAAGCTGCATCCGGTAACATTGCACTAAAAACCAACCTTAGCATATTCGGGAAATGGCTATTCAGATAAAATCTTTAATATAAGATCTTCTATGATTTTGATTTTTTTAAGGGTGAGAAATCGTAAAATGACTCTTTCTACTCTTGGCGGAGCGGAAGGGTGTATTAGTCTCTTATTCTCTTATTACTGAAAAAAACCCATCCGTGTACCCATTGCCTTTCAGGGCGGCAGTGACTCTTTCGAACAAATTCCGCAACCAAAATCTTCAATGATGTGGTTGCTTTTATTACACATACAGACACGCAAACCAAGGTTGTTGCATGTTTTTTTTTTTTGTTGGTAAAATTCAAGCTATCATTTTATTTCCATTCCTAGTTACATTTAACTATTTTAACAACTATAGAGAAAAAGCTGTCCCACTGTAACATTATTCATTCTTAAAATAAAATTAGTTGACCTGCGCAACTTCGTCTGCGTCACAATTTTCATTACTGCTCCGCTCCTATTACTCTTAGCATGATGATATATAGTCTATAGCCTTCCTCGATAAATAAGCTATCTATCACTGAAATTTTTTCAAATTGGACCAGTAATTTCTGAGATTAGCGCGTTCAAGCAAACAAACAAACTCTTCAGCTTTATATATTAGTATAGATTAAAATTACTAGCTGTTTTCAAGCTCCTTTTATTACAAGCTCAAACCGCCAATGTTTCCATATTACCAGAGCAGAAAGGTTAAAATCACATTATACTGGAAATTTAATATGCACCGCATCTAATAAATCTGGTAAACAACGCCGGGGCCTCGGCTAGTGATCGATAAAGGGATGTTAACAAATTTAGCTTCACCGCAGCCTGCCACAGAGTAGACCAGTAAAGAAAACTCACTGCATACAACGAGCGAAAACAAGCGCACGCACACATAGACGAGACGTAGGCAATCTCAAACAAATGACAGTCAAGAGTGCGCTTGAACTCGCTGTATATGAAACGTGTCTAGGTTATATGGAGTACATTCGCGTAGGAATTTGATAGCTCGTGCCGGATTTCCAGCGCTTACAAATGAACTCGCGCAAATTGTCAAAACTGTATTTATATTATTTTATACGATCCAATTAAATTTATAAATTAAATTTGCTGAGATCAGACTCGGTCAGGTACGGTACTCGCTGGTATTACTATCTATATGCCTTATAATCAGTCAATTGTTATAACGACGTCAGACGTTGCGTCATTCCACCGCGTATGTGGTTACGCCGCGTAATGGCGCCGTCAGTTTTGACGTTACTTTCATATATTTACTATTTCTAACTTGCTCAAACTTACACAGAATCGGGAGACGGCATCTTTTCCCGTGTCTATGGCTAAAGCGCCAGAAGCTTTCGTTGTGTCATTGCATTGCAATAGCTAACGCGTCGTTGCGCCAAAAGAGTACGCCTTCCGCTTTTGTCAATAAATTATTGCATCGATCGCGTAATCGCGCAATGATCCCTTTGTGTTAGGTTAGGTTAGGATAAATCCCTAACTTTACTGTCTTAAAAGTCTTATATGAGGCCACACTCATTTTTAAACCGACTTCATCATTAGAGTCCATATTATTATCTCAAATGAATGCGAGTACGCTTGCGCTTACTGTTCAAAACATATGTTGCGTTCGTTGTTCAAAGCTGCCCTTCTGAAACTATTATTATTCTGTGTCTACGCTTTTACGTACAGTTAACAGGCAGCTATCGATTCCTGATTGAAGCAAAGTGGTTCAAAACGTTCAAGAAACATAAAATATTAAATTATTTAATGTTATTACTAAGCTGCTCGATTTTGAGGTTTCTATCGTAATGATAACGTCTTCAATATTAAATTAGATCAAGAGATTTTCAATATTAATTTTCACCTCGATTTTGCTATAATGAGATTCTGAAATGCGGTTTTGTTACCAAAAACACGTGTAACACTGATGGAATCAATTTTGACAGCTTTCCTACCTACCTTAATTTATTGATGTAATACTCAAGAACATTACTTTAAATTGATTTGACGCGTTTAAAACTGATTTTCTTTCAGTACCTAATCCACCGTTTTTTATTTATGTCTTTACATAGAATGACTGTATCTTAGCGCCACAGCCTAGCAATTAGATAACTCGATGCCCTTTGGGAAGACTGGTATCAAATTTTCTGGATTCTGATTACTTGCAGACACAGACAAAGATCTACAAATGGCTGCTAAGACCGATGGTTTTTGAGTCACGAAGTTGGTCACTTATTCCTGGACCGTCTTCAGCAAGCACTGTTTAAATCCTGAAGATCGATCCGACTGTTAGTATTTAACCAAAAGTCAATGTTTAATAAAAAAAGTGCTGAAACACGTATTTAAATCCCGGTGTAATTCCGGGCCGGGACTAAAATACGAGTAAGCTAGTTTGCTGACGTTAACTCAAAGCAATTACACAGTTGAGCCCCCGGGATTGGGAGAGTGACGTGAACTTATAAGATGACTATATTAACGGCTTGCTTGAGGTATGTGGGATGAATCACATCTATTTCATGCAGGTAATAATAATGTGGTGATTCAATTACGTATTTAGGTCAACGGTTTGAGTGCATATTTTATAGGAATTTTTATATTTAGGGTTTTGCATGTGAGTTAAAAATGGAACCCTTGTATTATGATCACTAATGTGTCTGTCCGTCTGCGACGTCACATTTTTCTTTTTCAAATTTAGCGATCCTTTTTAGTTGATATTTGGTACACAATTGAACTTTTGTTATGAAAATTGACCCCAGTTTTTATCCCCGAAATTACTAAGCCTAAAATTTATAAAAAAATAGTAGTAGTCTATGCTAACAGATTACAACAAAACCAATAAGTCAGTAGTTTTAAAATAACATGCTAAAAAATATGATCCGTTTGAAAACTCTCGACTCACACTAGGCTATTTTTTTTACGGATTGAGTACTATTTTTTTATTTATTGTTGTTCTTAGTGAGATTGTTTTTCTTCGATCCCGCCTCATGGAAAAAAAGGATAAAGACAAAAAACAAGTGGGCCTAAAAGGTACTTTCACTTTCGGTTTGAAGACAGTTACAGGTATTTATTATTTTAAAATAAAAAAGCAGTTTTGCAACTGTAGGGTAGTGAATGGTGAAAACTGTTTGGCAACGGCAGGCTAGTAAATAGTGAAAACTGTTTAGAACGGTATGCTAATAAGTGGTAAATACATTTAGGATAAAAAATCAGTTTAGCAACGGTAGGCTAGTAAATGGTGAAAACATTTAGGATAAAAAACAGTTAAGCAACGGTAGACTAGTAAGTGGTGAACACATTTAGGATAAAAAACAGTTTAGCAACGGTAGGCTAGTAAGTGGTGAACACATTTAAGATAAAAACAACAGTTTTGCAGTTTAGCAACGGTAAGCCAGTAAGTGATGAACCCATTTAGGGAAAAAAACAGTTTAGCAACGGTAGGCTAGTAAGTGGTGAACACATTTAGGATAAAAAACAGTTTAGCAACGGTAGGCTAGTAAGTGGTGAACACATTTAAGATAAAAACAACAGTTTAGCAACGGTAGGCTAGTAAGTGGTGAACACATATAAGATAAAACAGTAGTAAGTGGTGAACACATTTAGGATAAAATACAGTTTAGCAACGGTAGGCTAGTAAGTGGTGAACACATTTAGGAAAAAAAGACAGTTTAGCAGCGGTAGGCTATTAAGCGATCAGACCTTCAGGATGGACTCCTTGAAGTAGACAGACGCAGCCACCGGTTGATGCGAGTTAGGGTGCTGATCGAAGGGTCGGTAGCGAACCTAATCAGCGCCTATGCTCCTCAAACTGGTTGCTGTGAGTCTGAAAAGGAGGCCTTCTGGGATGAGTTCGAGGACGTATTACGCGCTACTCCGAATTCCGAAGGTGTTTTGGTTGGGGGGGATCTCAACGGTCACGTAGGTCAGTTTGCTGGAGAGTACGGACGTGTTCACGGTGGTTTTGGTTATGGCCAGCTAAATGCGGAGGGAGTCAATATACTCAGCACCTGCGCTGTGTCTGACCTAGCCATCGCGAACACATTCTTTCAGAAGAAGTCCCAGCATCTTATTACGTACCGTAGTGGTGCCTACTCAACCCAAATAGATTACCTGCTGGTGCGACGGTGCCACATTGGCAAGGTTACCAACTGCAAAGTCATCCCAGGCGAAAGCCTAACGGCTCAACACCGCCTCCTTGTCCTGGACTTTGCGGTTGTACCGAAGAAGAGAGTGATCGAGAAACGCAAACCCCGCACTAAGTGGTGGTTGCTTGATGGTCCTAGGCAGTCGGACTACATCGCGAAGGTCGAGCATCTCGAGATCAGTGCTCCACATGAGTCCGCTCAAGAGATCTGGAGTAGGATCCATTCAGCAATCACTTCTCGTGGTGGCCGAACCATAGAAAAGGAGACGTGGTGGTGGGATGACGGGGTGCAGGAGGCGACTCGGAAGAAGAAGGTTTTATTTAAACAGTGGCAAGGGTCCAACTCTCCGGATGACAGGGAGGCATATGGAGCGGCTAAGCGCGCTTGCAAAAAAGCTGTAGCCAGGGCCCGCAGCAAAAGTCTGGCGCCTTTACACGACAAGCTGGAAACTACGGAGGGGCAAAAGATTATTTTTAAGCTGGCGCGTGCCCGGGAAAAAGCTACACAGGACATTAGCAAATGCCTCTGTGTAAGGGACGCCCAAGGTAAGCTGCTCGACGATGCCCCCTCTGTTAAGGAGAGATGGTGTACATACTTTGCGGAGCTGTCTAACAAACAGCATCCCCATAACCTTCCTCCCGAACCAACTCCTAACCTTGGACTTATTTCCCCTATTTCCCCCGACGAAAGCCGCATTGCTCCTCGCCACATGAAGAACCGGAAAGCGGTCGGGCCTGACAATGTGCCAATTGAAGTGTGGAAGGCAATGGGCCTACATGGTGTGGACCTTCTGACGGATCTTTTTAACCGCATCCTGATCACCAAGGAAATGCCGAACCAGTGGCGATTTAGACTGATTATCCCTGTGTACAAAGGCAAAGGTAGCGTACAGGATTGTAGTAGCTACCGCGGTATCAAGATCATGTGCCACACCATGAAGCTCAAAAGTCAAAAGTCAAAAAGTCAAAAGTCAAAATAATTTATTGTTTGTCACAGGTTTAAAGCAGTTCTTATCAACGTAATATGTAGATCGCTGTAACATACCCATAGGGCGTACAATATGCATATTTATATTTTTTCATTAATTAAAATCTAATCCAAACCAAATCTATTTTATCATGCAAAAATACATTATAAATTAATGATCTCTCATGTCAAAATACATTAAAATTCGTCAATATGATACGCATGTCAAAATGTTATTATTAAATATTTAAATTATACATAGTCAAAATTAAATCAAATAATTATATAATAACAGTCAATCCAAAAATAATTAAAACAATAAAATGAATAAAACTATCACATATAAAATTATCAAAATTTGTCATTTAAAAACTCCGTAATATTATAGTACCCCTTACTAATTAGCAATTTTTTTAGTTCTCTCTTAAATGAATTAATGTTCATTACCTTTAGATAATTAGGTAGTTTGTTGTATATTAATGGGGCCATGCATATTACACTTTTTCTCAAAAATGCTGTTTTTGCAGAGAGAGATTGCACCCAAAGTCTGTACTTCTCACGTCTATTTCTATTATCGATCAAAGGGGGAAACAAATGAGGATTGGTTTTTACAAAAAGCGATATCTCCAATATGTATAGTGACGGAAGTGTTAGAATTTTGTGCTGTATAAACATTGGTTTGCAACTGTCAGTAGTTAGTAACCCAAACATAGCACGTATACAACGCTTTTGTGCTTTGAAAGCAGTGTCCTTCTCAGTTGAATTGCCCCAAAAAATTATTCCGTATCTTAAAACTGATTCAGCAAGCCCGTAATATGCTGCAAGTAAAGTATCTATGTTGACAGTTGGTGCCAACTTATAAAGAGCATATGATGAAGTACTAATTTTTTTGCAAAGTTCAACTATGTGTGTTTTCCAATTTAATTGCTTGTCAATGATTAATCCCAAAAATCGGGTTGTTTCAACTTCTTGTATTACATTATCTTTATATACTAAATTAAATTTTGATGTGTTGCGAAAGTTTTCTCGTTGTCTAAAATGCATAATGTTAGTTTTGCTAAGGTTAATTTTTAAATTATTATCATTTAGCCAGGTAATTATAGAATTCAATGAATCACTAGAGTCAGTATGGTAGTTGACTATATTTTTAGGTGCTATGGTTACAGTACTGTCGTCAGCGAAAAGTGACATGGGTTCTTTAGTTGCTTTTGGCAAATCATTAATGTATAGCAGGAACAAAGGAGGACCTAATACACTTCCCTGGGGAACACCATATGAGATGTAACGCTTGTCAGAGGAGAAAACCTGTTCCCTTTTAGTTTTAACATTAAATTTTGATATTTGGGTTATTTGTTGGCGGTCTGACAAATATGATTTTATCAATTCTAGGACATTACCTCTTATACCATAAGCCTCAAGTTTAGCAAGCAGGATATTATGGTCTACATAATCGAAGTCTTGAGACATATCACAATAAATCGAACAAACAGGTAGAGATTTGTCAACTTGTGAAGAAACAACGTGTAAAAAGTCGTAAACCGCCATATTTATGTTTTTATTTTTCCTAAAGCCTTTTTGCTCATCACATAGGATTTCATTTTGGTCTAAATAGTTATTGATTTCATGGTAAATATATTTTTCAAAGATTTTTGAGAAAACAGATATTAGTGCTATAGGTCTGTAGTTCTCCATTAGGTATTTATTATCTTTTTTAAATATAGGTTTAATAATTGACAACTTGAGGTCCTTTGGAAGTGTCCCACTTTGTATACAAAGATTCAGAATATAGCTTAGGTGATGAGAAATATCTTCATTTACTGCTTTGATTACTCTAGTAGAAATACCGTCATACCCTACACTGCTAGTGTTTTTAAGATTTCTTATAATTTTCTGCATATGAAAAGGCAAACAGGGTGACAAAAACATTGAGTTCGTTTGGGGATTAATTAAGGTTGTGGACTTTTTTCCAGCACCTGGAATAGGAGCCACTTTTTCGATGAAATAATTATTAAACGCATTGGCAATTTCTGTAGGATTTGTTGTTAATTTATCGTTAATTTTTAATTCAGTTATCGATTCTTTTGGAGTATTTAATTTATTATTATTTATAATTTGCCATGCCGTTTTACTTTTATTAGTCGATGTTTTTATTTTATAATTGTTTTGGGCCCGTTTAGTAAGGTTTATAATTCGTTTTAGAAGTTTAGAAGTTGAATATTTTTGTTTGTTAGCTAATGTTGGTTTCCGTCTGAAATTCCAGAGTAATTGCCTTTTATTTTTACTACAGGTCTTAATTCCACGTGATATCCATCTTAGTTTGGTATTCACTTGCACAGTAATTTTAGTTAAAGGAAAACACAAATCATAAAATGATTTAAATGTTTCTATAAAATAATGATAAGCTACTGTTGGATCACTTGTGTTATATATTTCACAAAAAGAAATGTTTTTAATGCAGTTTTTAAATTTTTGAATATTTTCTAAGCTGAGGTCACGCTTCATTTTATGCCAACACTTAAATAAAAATATTTTTTTAACTGGAAGCTTAATTAATTGGGCAGTGTGGTCTGATAAGCCAAATTCTAACACATCAGTCTTACACTGTTTTTTAAAGTCATGTGCAAAGTTGTCTATACAAGTCTTACTCGATAGCCTCGTGGGCTGCTTAAGAGCTAATGTGAGATTATAATTTAATAATAAACATTCGAAATCTAATGTGGCATTATTGCATTTCATGATATCTATGTTAAAGTCACCAGCTATAACAGTATTATGACTATTATTAGTTTTAGAGATGCAATTTAGAACATTGTCAAGTCTATCGAAAAACAAATTGAGGTTACTTTGTGCCGGTACACGGTATACACAAACTATTATAATTTTAAAGTCAAGTAACTCGACTGCACAACTTTCAATTACATTACTAATGGACAATTTACTGACTTGAGAAAGTTCTTTGAACTTATGTACCTTATTTACCAGTATACAAGCTCCACCTCTTTTATTACAAGAACGACTAAAACATGCCGCTAGTGCGTAATTAGGTATGCTCAGGTGTTGCTCATAACCTGCCAACATAAAATGCTCAGTGATACATATTACATCAATGTCAGTATTTTTGTCTTTAAGCTCTTCTATATTTACTAAAAGTGGGTCAGATTTGTTTAGTAGTCCCGCTATATTTTGATGCAAAACATTGAGATATTTAATGTCGAAAAAACAATGAAGATTTAGCTTCTGAACCATGTACAATATTTTCAGTAGAGGTAGTCATGTAACTTACAGTAATGTCATTAATTAAATGCAACAGATTTTCAAAAATAATGCGTAAGCCGTAGTTATTTATACGGCCTGTCGATATGTTAAACATTGTGTGATCATACGTCAAATTATAATTAGAATCAAAAGAATATGCATGTTCATGAGTCAATAAGTCCAAGTATAATAAATTATTAAATGTTTCTATTCTCCAGTTATAGATATCGTTAAAGCTTCCAAGTTTAAATGTAGGAACACAAATTATGACATTAGTGTGAGTAATTTCTTTTAGAATATCCCTAACGTATGCAATAGTACTGCAATAGTTGCTAGTAATTTTAAAGTCCTCTTCTCCAATTAATAGTATACAAAAGTCATTCAGGGTATAGTCACATAATTTTGTTTGAATTCCGCTAAGTAGTTGCTGCAATGTTCCGTTTGGAGTTATATAATGACATATGTCGTACTTGTCAGTAAGTAAATCTTGAGCTATCGACAAGACTTTATTTTTATTATTTGCGCTCAGTATACATAACTTGTTTTTTTTGTAAGGTACCGGGTACAGAGTTTGTCCCTGTTGTTTCATAATCTCAGTACTGTTAGTAACATTTCTGGACGATTGGTTTATAAGGGATGTTGTTGATGGCTCGCTGTTATCCTGCTCTATAGTTTTATTTAGTGTTTGTCTGACTTTCTTAGCTTTGTTTGACTTCTTCATCGGAGATGGACTAAGCGTTATCTTTTTGTATAAACTATTTTTCTTTAACAATTCTTCATTTGTTTTTCTGAGTTTGCAATTTTCTGATGATAACAACTCAATTTCTCTGTGTGCACTTTGTAGCTGAGTCTCTAGATCAAGTAACTTGTTATTTAGATTTTTGAATTGATCATCTTCATGGTCGGATAAGTCGGGCATACTGTTCACCGTATTCTCTAGGGTTTGTGAGATACAGTCACTGTCATCGTCCGTTGTAACCGAACGTGTTCGGTTACGACGAAATGTGACGTTTTCCAGAAAGTTCATAATTAACTATACTTTTTTACCAAACTGCCTTTTTTATTATTTAATTTGGTTCAATATCCACTACGTCTTGTCTTGATAGTTTCTAATATAATTTCATTTGAACTTGCAAGAAACATTCACAAAAAGACACCGAAAGAACTCAGATTTGAACATGAGACACCTTGATTCATAGACCAATGTCGCGTCTGTGGCCGTTAAGCCAACTGTTATGTTACAAAGCCGATCGAAATTATGGTTCCCGTTCCAGTGTTTATAAAAAAAATATTGTCAACTGAAGGTATGTTAAATTGTTTTAAACAAAACGAAAACCGCAATAGTTTTTATGTTCCCAATACCACTAAAATTATCACTCAACTTGAATATTTAACAAAGATGATTACTGTAACACGAAAATAATTTATTCATTGCACTGTGTTTATTAGGTACTAATATGTACCAAGTTCATTCTCCTTCATGTAAACAACACTTTACTCGACTGGACTGTCACTTTGTTTGGGTTAGTTTGTGCACTTTTCTTGAGAATATCGAAGATTTAATACTGTCACATAGTATTTGCACTATAATTAAGATGTTTTACTAATTGTTAAGTTCTAAACTGTATATTTACTATTTTTAAGTTATTTAAATGATATGCTCTTCGAGCGCATCATTGACACACGGCTCCGTAGCGAGTGTGCTGTCTCTGAGTGTCAATATGGCTTCCGGGCTAGTAACAGCACCATGGACGCAGTGTTCGCCTTACGGAATCTGGCTGAGGCTTACAGAGAGAGAAGGAGAGCTTTGCATATGGCCTTTTTAGACCTGCAGAAGGCCTTTGACTGTATACCTCGGCAGTCCATCTGGTGGGCACTGCGCTTCAAGGGCGTTCCCGAGGCCTATATTGACATTATCAGAGACATGTACCGTGATTCCGTGTCCTCTGTCCAGACCGCTGTTGGCGAATCGAATGGCTTCCCAATATCTGTTGGCGTTCACCAAGGCTCGGCTCTTAGCCCGTTTTTGTTTAACGTGGTGCTCGATGTAGTTACGGCAAACATCTAAGATCAGCCTCCATGGCTAATGATGTATGCCGATGACATCGCCCTCGTTAATCAGAACAAAGCCCATCTTAAGCGCAAAGTCAACATTTGGAAGGACACGCTTGAAAACAGTGGTCTGAGACTAAATGTGGCGAAGACTGAGTACATGTCCTGTGGCAGCACGGATTCAAACACCATCCGAATAGGTTCGGACCTGATCAGAAAGTCCGATACGTTCAGGTACTTTAGATCCGTGCTGCACAAGTCTGGCAACGTGGACGACGATGTCCAAGCACGTATAGGCGCGGCTTGGGCGAAGTGGCGCGAGGTAACGGGCGTAGTATGCGACCGCAAAAGCTCAAGGGGCAGATATATAAATACATCATACGGCCTGTCCTACTGTACGGGGGCGAGTGTTGGCCAGCACTAAGCAGACACACCCAGGAGCTTCGCGTCACGGAGATGAAGATGCTGAGGTGGATGAGTGGCGTAACGCGATCCGATCGCATACGCAACTCTTACATCCGAGGTAGTCTTGGTGTCCGTGACGTGGGGGAAAACTGCAAGAGTGTCGTCTGCGATGGTATGGCCACATTATGCGCCGCCCTATGGAGTACGTTGGTTGGAGATGCATGAATATGGCTGTTCTTGGGGCTAGGCCCCGTGGTCGCCCCCGCAAGCGCTGGCTGGACGTCGTCAAATCCGACATGAGAGCCAATGGCCTAACTGAGAAGGATGTTCAAGATCGGGCAAAGTGGAGGAAGCTAAGTAGGAAGGCGGACCCTGGCAATAGCCGGGATAAACGCCAGGTGGAAGAAGAAGGTTGTTAAGCGATGAAAACAGTTTAGTAACGGTAGGTTAGTATAATTCATACAAAATGCAATATTTAGCCAATTAAAATGTATGAAACAGCTGATATTTTTCTCGAGATTTCGGAGTTTTTCCAAAGTAAAAGTTGCTTATAATCATGTGTACTTTCACTGCCTTGTGCTTAGGTTGAAGGTTTTTTACAAATAGCCCTGTATAATTAGTTAGATATTTATTACAGCAGGTGTAAAAATCTATAAAAAGTTTACAAGTATTTATTTAATTTAAATCAACAATATCCTGAAACCGACCACCAACCCTGAATAATCTGAGACAACAAGTAAGTCCAGAATGGCTTCTTAATTCCACTAAGAAGTCAGCCTTGGTCGTGTTCATTAGAAATTAGGTTATTAAGTCATGTCTGAGTCTAAAATGGATCATTTTTCATTTTCAAGCTTTAGGCTCGACCTTATAAGGTGGAAGCGCCAGGGTAGCCCGCGAAATTCAAATATTTTATGTTTTTTTTGCAATTTGCCGGTCAGTGTCGTGATGGTTATTTCATGAAAAAGTCATTCAATAGGGCTTCATGAACTTAGGGGGCTATATTGATGATTAAAATGGTTATTGATGATTAAAATGGTTATAATTCTTTAGACAAATACGCGTTACGGTCGCGAATCGTATTTTGTTCAACAAACACTTCACACTGACCGGCAAATTGCAAAAAAACATAAAATATTTGAATTTCGCGGGCTCCCTGGTGCTTCCACCTTAAGTAAAAAATTCTATTGTCTATGTTTTTTGCATAGTATAAGTCGTGTCTTCTTTACCAGTCACTATTGTAAAAGTTTGCTTCACAATTCGATTAACTGTTCATTTGCTCATTAAGTGCTAAGGTGACGAAGAAAAAATAGTCTTATGATTAATTTCCATTGACTGCTTTTACATTGTGTTTGTAAGATAACATTAGCACATGGACATTTCATTCGTAATACGCCACATTACGGATCAAAACCAATAATATGGAATTAACACCTTTCCCCATATTTATTTATTTATTGAATCGCCAACAGAGACTACACAATCTTTCAAAAATCAAACCAAAAAAAATCTTAATTTAAATAAAAATAATCGAATAACATTAATCTTCAATTCTTTTGATGCACAAGTTTATTAAGGTGCCTACGATTATAGGCAATATTGTCGCAAATGATATTTACAACTCGATACAAAATACACCAATCCGAAGTCCAAATGCTCCAATAATATCACTATATCACACGATTTAATCTGTTGATCCCGCATAATATATTCCCGGGATCAATCCCGGGCTGCGGGCCACCTTAATTACCAAAGCGAGCAATAAAATAAATCCGATTATTCGATTCCCGGCCATTGCGTGGCACATCACTGAGTTTTATAAAACTAATATATAATTTTCTTGATTGAAATATTAAATTTTCTCATAATTGACAAAGTAAGTTTTAATTGGTGAAATTAACAATTTGGCAGCTATTATCAAGGTGAAGGCGCTAATTAAGGCATAAAATGTATTCAAAACTAGTTGACCCGCGCAACTTCGTCTGCGTCACAATTTTCATTACTGCTCCACTCCTATTGGTCTTAGCGTGATGATATATAGCCTATAGCCTTTCTCGATAAATGGTCTATCTTACACTGAAATTATTTTTCAAATCGGACCAGTAGTTCCCGAGATTAGCGCGTTCAAGCAAACAAACAAACAAACTCTTCAGCTAAATATTAGTATAAGATTAAAATTACCTAAACAGAAGTTAATTAAAATACAAGAACATTATAATGTTGAATGTTTTTTTTGTTTTTTTTTTTTTGGCACGATCTTTTTTTTTTGCGTACACTATGTACATGTGTGGCCAATAAGTAGGCTGAACAAAAAATTATATCCTCCACTTAAATGTTGGTGCAATTTTTATATGTAATAAAAGATTGCGTATCAAAAGAATACACTTTCTACAGCGAAAATCGTAACACAAATCTTTGAAAATATTGTTATTTGTTGGTATGTGAAATTGTGTACAATTATTGACCATATGGATGAATTAGATAGAAACAATTAAAAAACGTCGTCATTTATAAAAATAGCAGCACAAAAATCCTCTTTTCCGATATCCCGACCCACACTAAAGATTAAAGAGCTAATTACTCTTTGATACCTCGGGCTTCAAACTTCTGAAGTAGGTCTGCAAACAAAATGGTGTACTGTGACGTAAAACCGAGCCCACCACTAAATTTTATGATACGAACTCTGATCAAGGCTGGGAAAGTTCGGAAACTTTGGTGACATGAACGGCACGTTTACCTAACTGCCTCAGAGGGAGATTGAGCCTGCTTAAGGTATAGATAAGGTCTTTAATTATAAAATTGCGATATTTTTTCAAGCCATTTTTAACTATAATAGCTTCGGTTGAAATTCGAATTTTAAATTCAAATTATAAAGCATGTTAGGAATAACATGCTTTATAATTTGAATTTAAAATCACTTATTGATTTGTTTTTTTTTTGTTAAATGATTGATACAGCGCGTTACTCCCTTTAAATAATTTGGAATTATACCCTGTGCCAATCGTCTTACAACGGCTTGCGGCAGTCCACTTCGTCTATCCAATGACTACTAAAATTCATTAAAAAAATGAGATATTTATGAACATTTCAATTATTAGAAAAAATATTATCCATTATCATGACGCATGACTTATTTTGAAACAACCAGGAGCGAGTGTAGTTTCAGCCTTGTAGTCCAAGGACGGCGGGGAATGGTTCCGGAATATTGTTTTGATACGTAAACATTATTAACAGGGTGTTTCATAATTCTAATACATTATTATTTAATTGTACATTTAAAAAAAAAATCGCACCTAGAGGTAATTTATGTCGGGTACATTAAGTGGACCGCCTTTGTAAGACGACTAAAATCCCACCATGTAGAATGATGATTCAGTATTAAAAGAAAAACAAATAAACATCTTAATGAAAAACCCTATTATCTACTTTAATATTAACGAATAAAATCGCATAAAATTAACAAACCAACACGTCGCATCGATACAGGACTTGCAATTAAAATTGCAACATTTTAAAATTGACTTTGAAATCCCACGTCCGAACTATACGAGTAACATTTCCATACGCGTTTAATTCTATCGATAAAGCTGTCCGATTTAAATCGATTCTCATCGCGGTATCGATACCTATCTTCAGTGTGTTCGTTCACCAGAGACGTGCAGGATATGAAGCGAAGCTGTGAATTGGTGTGTAGATGAGTGGTGCGAGGATGCGCAGCGAGATACACATTTCTCGCTCGCGTCCTTCGCACACAAATCTCGCACACGACCACTTTTATGGATGTCTGCGCTAGCCCATTTCCTCCAGAGCTGCCCTAAGCTAGGCTAAGAATGAAAATGATCCCATTGTTGGACTTTTTCCTCACACACCGCCAATCCACCTCAGCCATTTCTGGTGGAATATCGTACATGGAGTTCAATCAAAGTTTATTAATACCGAAATCCAATCACTTGGATAGTTGGTGCTCAGCTTGATTCGTATCGACCTAGTTGTAACTTTACCGATTTATCTGACGAGCGAACGTTTTAGTTTGATAACGTGATCCGCCCAATTGTTTGGAGTATTGCATTGTATTGTGTATTAGTTGTAAACAATGACATATTAACATGACAATGACGTAATAATGGACTGTTAATGTGTCTATTGAGTACCGGAAGCACGGCCATTATGCCTAATTTGTCCGTTCATACCTGGGTGTTCGTGAGTTATGATGGGCTAAATAAACTATATGTCCAATTATTGTGTGCCAAGTAGGGTCTTAACTAGAATTTTGGCAAGCAATAACAATTTAATCTGGCATAAAATATGCCGAACACGGCTTCAAATATAGATCCGCCGCTACTTGAAATAATACACTGCCACCATCACTCATTATATGCTCTCAAGCTGAATCTAGTCGATGTGGTCTGCCATGTACCGGAAGACGAAGCGTTGCCAGGCCTTCCACAAGGTGGACCGATGACCTCGTGAAGGCCGTGGAATTCTGCTGGATGCGAGCCACACTTGGGTGAGGCCTACGTCCAGCAGTGGAAGTCTTTCGGCGGAAATGATAATGATGATGAACCAGGAACTATAGAAGCTCGTGGCTAAATAATAACAGCCGCACGGGTCAATTATCAAGGTTAAGCAACGCTTGCCAAGGTTGGCCTGTGGATGGGTGACCATCTTAACATACCGGATTGTCAGAAGCAGTCAATCTGACTCCAGTCTTGCAAAGAAGTACCGTGTTACCCAGTTAATGGTTGTGGAGGTCTGGTAGGCAGCCGTTTCACGTAAAACACTGGTATTCAGCTGAATCCGGTTTGACTGGAAGCCGACCCCAATATAGTTGGGGCTAGGCAGATGATGATGAACCAGAAACTAGAGGAAAGTTCCTATATATTTTTTACTGTACTTTCATTTCTCGTTGCATAGAACTTGCTAACAAAATACCTTTTCAACTTTAACTCACCCAATCCAACTACGGCGCGGGCGTGAACTACAAACAGTACCATACTTACAAAGTGAAGTTTCCAAGAAAATCTCGGTACTGTGAACTGCACTTTGCAGGATAAAATATTTTATTTGCTTGGTACATCCACAAGATATTTCAGAAGGTCCGCTACATACAGCGAATAAAAAAAGGCGGACGCACACATAGATGCGTAAGTCGACGATCTCAAACAAATGACAGTAGCTAGTACGCTTGCACTCGCTGTACGTGAAATGTGTCTAAGTGTGCGTGTGTGTTCGCTCGTGTGACGACCTCAAACAAATGACGGTCGTGAGTACGCTTGCACTCGCTGTACGTGAAGCGTTTCTATATGTGCCTTTGTTCTCGATCGTATAAAGTCGACCTTCTGAGCCTGTCTATATTACGTGGTACAACTTTGTGTGGTATTCGTGGAACTAGCGCTTGTCATGCAGGTGGTGTAAATAATGCATGCCTTGCTATCACTTCATCAGTCGTTCTTTGTAGCAGGATATTTTATTTTGTGGTGCATGCATTTCATAGTAGTTGCCAAATTAGCAAAGTTCATAGAAAGATAGGACGCGCAGGACCGGTCGTTGTGGTGACGCTTGGGAGAGGCCTATGTCCGGCAGTGGACGTCTTTCGGCTGGTATGATGATGATGATGATGATGATGATAGAAACATAGTGGGCGAGTTTTTACTCTAGGCTATCCTTTATCGCCTTCGAATCTACTGGACTAATTCGGTAGAAATTCTATGAATATATGAACTATTTTTATTTAGAAATTAGTACATTTTTTGTACGCTGGAGCACTGACGCATAAATCTTTTTTGTATGGGTGTTAATGGCTGCGACACAGTTTACAACTAATGCAGTCATTATCGTACTTAATTTTATTGTAATTCGTGTTTTTAGTTCCAATAAATATTATTATTATTATATTGTGACCAAAAATGCGATACCTGTTGAAAGAACTAATTTGAAACGGTTGGAGGGCAATTACAAAATAAATAAAAAAAAAATTAAATTGGTTATTGTGAGTCTCAATTTTTTTTTATGTTAAAATAAATATTTTCCGAGTTTTGACCATTCGGAACCCTTTGCGCGCGAGTCCAACTTGCACATGGCTCGTCTATAATGCAATTGTAGATAAAAATAATATTAGTAGATTTCCAACCCGAAGAAGCAATTTAAAAAGATCAGATTATAAAAGTGGGTCCGGTAAATGAAAAGACTTGAATCTTTTAAAAGTAACATAAAAAAGACGCTTCATTTTTAAACTTAATAGAACTTCATAAAAATAATTCCTAAGTAGATCTCTAAATCCAGGCTGTAGTTTTAAAACTCTTCCGAGTGTCAGATGTTGGAGTGGCTTCTCAAGATAGATTAGTTTCACAGAGATTTTTCTGTGCGCCGAGACGGCGGCTACTATCGCTCATTTTCATTGGTCGATAGGGCTCGCATGCGGGGTGAGGGAGATTTCTTAAACGCATGCTATAAGGTCAGTAAGCAGGGAATCGATTTTCTTAGTCGATGTGAGCCGCATGAAGGGTGCTGGAGATTTCTATAAAAGATGCATGCAGGAAATTCATTTGTGTTGTCGATAAGGCTCGTATGCGGGGTGCGGAAGATTTCTGTAACGCATGCTATAGGGCCCGCACGCAGAGAAACGATTTTATTAGGTAGTCGATGTGGGCCGCATGAAGGTAGCTGGAGATTTCTGTGATGCCCGCTAAAGGGCTCGCATTCGATTAGAGGTCTATAAGTTTCAGCACGTTTAATATTGATCGATTTTTAGTCGCTATGCCAGCTACGGGGAATTCTCGCATACAGTGTAACGTCGCCTGCGGGGAGATCCCACAAGCTGATTATAGACCGAGTATCATCGACCAACAGTACGCCTTTGGGGGAGGTATTGCTTTTCATTCAACAAATAAACTTGCGGTGCTCCGTGGTGCTTGGCAACTGGGCTTAGCCCAGTTGTATATATGTTCCTTGGTGCCTATTGGCCTAGCTCTATTCTGTCTTCTGCTTGATACGGAGAGAAGTGGAAATTATATATATATATATATATTTCCTACTCCTCCACTGTACCTTTCTGATTCATTTCGTTGCAGGATCCAAGACAGTTGAATCGTTTCTCCGAGACTCGTCGGGTTTCATTGGCTCGGCGTTTTTCTGGTGGTCACCACTGTTGATTCTGGCTTTCAGGAGTTGCAGTGGTTGGGAATGTGTGGCGGGCTTGTCCCAAAAAAGTATCCGTAACGACTGCCAAAGATCTGACAAATGACAGCCGCGACCAACGGCTTAACGTGCTTTCCGAGGTACGGAGGAAACTCGGTATGTTAAGACGGTCACCCATCCACAGACCAACCTTGGCAAGCGTTGCTTAACGTGCGGCTGTAATTATGTAGCTACGAGCTCCCCAAGTATTTATCAACATATTACTTTAAAATCCTAGACTCCTTAAAGGTTGTTCAAAAATGTAGAAATAAATACTTATTGAAATTATACGCGTGAAACATTTTTTTTTAAACTTTGCCCCACACTAAGAATTTCTCTTGTATCGTGGGTGCGTTCACAAACATACAAAACCGAACGTGTGAGAGAAAGGGAAACCTCACGCCCCAGCCGCCGCAACAGAAGAAGACGCCCCGGGCGTCGGGAGTCGCAGGGCGATTTTCGGCCACCGTAAGCGCGAGCCTGCGGACGGCGAGCATTGGGTGGCTCGCCATCTGATCAGAAACAGGCCCGGGTGGACGGCGCGCTGTGTTTCACCCGTGTCTCAAAGAGCTGTCAGCGTAAAAGACGGGGCCCGCTAGGGCCAGTGCCTGCTGGGGCTGCGGACTTCGTTCGAAAGAGGCACCGTACCCTGGAACGCAAAGGGCACTGGGAGGAACGCGGGTGGGTTTTAGTCAGTAAGAGTCTGACATTCCCTTCTGCTTCACCCAAAGTGGGAGGAGTCATTTGATGATTTCCCATCCTTAAAAAAAAAAAAAAAAACAGCAGACCCGGAACAACTATCTGTAGCCATACAAATATTGTAGCAAGCAAAATAATGTAGCAAGAATAAAATTAATAGGTAAGATAGACATACTTCAGTCAAAAAAGTAACGGGAATGGATGATTTGTGTATGGTTCCAAATTCAAATCTTTGTTTTTTTGTAGTTGTTAGATTGGCACAACTGTTTTCCATTTTGGCGCGGAGTTTGAGTTGCATCTGTTATTTATATTAAATACAGTGCTGGTTTTAGTAATATCGTATATAGTGTGTATTGCGAATTTCATAATGGACAAAAATATCGAACAAAGAGTTTGTCTTAAATTTTGCATCGCCAATGGAATTTCGTGTTCGGAGTCACTGAAAATGTTACAAAAGGCTTACGGTGAATCGACTTTATCAAAAACTCCTGCTTATGAGTGGTTCAAACCGTTCAAAAGCGGTCGAGATGTGATGGAAGATTTGCCTCGCTCTGGTAGGCCGTCAACGTCTGCAACTGAAGTTAACATCGCAAAAGTGAAGGAAATAGTGACTGAAAATCCCCACTCAACTCTGAGAGAGATAGCCGCCGAACTTTCTGTATCTCACGAGTCGATCCGTACCATTTTAACTAATCATTTGGGTATGAAACATGTTGCTGCTCGGCTAGTCCCAAAAGATCTGAATTTTCTCCAAAAACTCAATCGCATGAAAGTCGCTGAGGACATGCTAGAACGAGTCAGTTCGGACCCAACATTCATGAAACGCATTGTTACTGGTGACGAGACGTGGGTTTACGAGTTAGACATGCAAACTAGTCAACAAGCTGTGTGTGTGGCACCCGTTTTCAATCGATAGAAGACATAAAGGAGAATTCGCGGCGAGAACTGAACTCAATTCCGGAAGCAGCGTTTAAAAAATGTTTTGATGAATGGATTATTTGTTGGCGCAAGTGTATCGTTTCTAAAGGAGCATACTTTGAAGGTGATAAAATAAATTTGGATGAATAACAGACATTTTGTGTATTATTGATCTTTTCCCGGTACTTTCTTGACAGAGTAGTATAGTTTGATTGTCGCGATAATATCGTTACTTTTTCTTTTGTCAACAAAAATTCGACTACTTAATATTAATAAATCAAAGTGTTTGAAGTCTATAATTATCTTTTGTACTTAAATATAATAATTATATACAGCAAAATTAATGTTATCATACAAAGTAGGTAGCCTATCTCCTTTAAAATACGGTTTATATTAAAATTTACAAAACACGAGCGTGATATAACGTTTAATTAAAATTATGAAGTTCCATAGGGTGAAATATGGAAGGTATATTAATTTCAACTTAATTATCAACGTGATAAAGTGTGTTTTACAAAAATAACGCGTGTCTCCTATGAAATATTTTGGGAAAAACATATTTTGTAGTCGGTAAATTATTTTAACGACTTGCGCTTTGTTTTCAAATTATTTTCATAATACTGAGTTTTTATACCATGTAATTGGTAATACATGCTGTTTTTGACAATCATAGCCTTTTAATATATTAACATCGGTGTATAGGAAAAACCGGCAAAGTGCGAGTCGGACTCTCACACGTAGGGTTCCGTATTATAAACCGAAAAACATGTTCCTTGTATGGAAGCCCCCATTAATTTTTAATTTAACTTCCTTTTATTTTTTGTTATATTGGAAAAAAAAACAAAATGAAAATTTCAACTGTCTACCTATTAGGGTTCTTGAGATGAAGCCCGCTGACAGACAGACGGACGGACGGACGGACAGTGGAGGCTTAGTAATAGGTTTCAGTTGGTTACTCTTTGGGTACGGAACCCTAAAAGGCTACGTTTGAAGCTGAAAATAAAAGCGCATTTTCCAGTCACTTATATAACAAAGAATTTTCTACATATTTCCGTTCACGCAGGTATATTCCAGCTGAAATTAAACCAATTGTATGTACTTTAACATACTGAGTACCATAAATCAGCATTAATTCTCGAACATTCGCAGTAGATACCTCGGGAATTCAAAACGCAGAGCGCCATTATATACGTACTTCACGGGGTAATAAATCGCTTAGGGAGATTTAGTATAGGGGAAAATTCTATTTTATCATTGTTTGATTAACTGCGAAAATTCTTTATTTTTCTTGACGGAAATATAGCCTTTTAATTGTTTAATAATTAATTCAGAATACAATTGATTAGCGGGGTGAAATGGCATTCGTCGGTTATTTTTAAGAACAGCTAAAATAAGACCTTAATTCACAAACATAACTTGAGATGTTAAAATCCTGAATGGATTCTAATATCATCATAATAACAGCCGCACGAGTCGATGGGTCAATCTTGAAGATTAAGCAACGCTTGCCAAGGACAACCCTGTGGATAGGTGACCATCATGACATACCGAGTTTCCTCCGTGTCTCAGAAAGCACGTTAAGGGTACTCTCTCGAAAAGACTTAAAAATAGCGTGCAGATGAAGCAGTTTTTCATCGGCATTTACAGAGAAATTACATCTGAAAAAATAGGTAGTAATCTACATGATATTGCACGTAACTTGGTTTAGCCAGAATGTACGTATTGGTATCACATAATAGGAAAAAAAATCACCAAATCACCTCCAAATCGTTGAGATGAAACCATTTTACTCCTTCATTTTTAAACAAAAGACTTTAAAAAAAATCTACTGCTGTGCAATACAAACGAAAATAACTTGGTTTTGTTACTTTTAAAAAATATGTATCCGTTTTATTATAAAAAATTAAAAACACGGGTAGCGGAGTGGCGCGCCATGGCGTAGTTAGCTCCGTTTGTATGCACAAGGTCATTGGCAAATATACAAGCCTTAAGCCGTTGGTCCCGGCTATTATTTGTAGTTCTTTGGCAGTCGTCACGATTAGTCAGACGCCAGTAAATCTGACTCCAGTCTTGCCATGAAGTACCAAATTACCTAGTTAATGGGTTGTGGAGGTCTGGTAGGCAGCCGCTCCATGTAAAATAGCTAAATCCGATTTGACTGGAAGTCGACCCCAATATAGTTGGGAAAGGGCTAGGCAGATGATGATGGATTATAATATCATCGGGGGGCAGAAAACAAGCTTCATCTACTAGAAAGGAAGCTGATGCAATAGATAAGGCTTGTACGTAGTGTGTGGCTATATACACACTACGCTCTGCTCTGAGGCGTCAAAACTAACCACCTATTAAAATGATAATGTTTCCGCCGTCAGTTAAATTGACGCCGACGTCACGGTTGCGTTCATCATCATATCAGCCTAAAGACGTCCACTGCTGGACATAGGCCTCCCCAAATGTCGCTACAACAACTGGTCCTGTGCGCCTCGCATCCATAGGTGACTTGTGACCCTCACCAGATCCCGGAGGCCTTCCAACGCTGCGTCTTCCAGTACACGGTCGCCACTCCAGAACTTACAGCCCCAACGATCATCTGTTCTGCGAGCAATGTGGGGCTGCTACTCAGTTTGACGATCCATCGGGCTTTGTCAATTGCGTTAAACTTACGCCCTCTCGCCTAAGTGACGCCAACTGGTGTCGTGAATACATAAACCCTTTCTTAACATGATCAGAAATTATTCTAAACAGATCACGTACTAAACATACTTCTAATGCCATTATGTAAATGTAAGAGACCAAATATAATCTATTTCACTACTATTATATATGTAACATTTATAGTCCTTATCCCAACTAGACCTCCAAATAAATCATGAACTTGTTCAGTTTGATATAACTGCTGGTTAATGCGAAAAGGTTTCGAATAATGGCCAACCCTACAAATGGTTTTGTAATCCTTACTCCGAAATATAAAAGCTCAAAAGTCCAGCTCCATTAAACGATCAAAAACCATCGCACGCACACATACGGCATCTCAAACAAATGACAGTCGCCACTCGCCAGGGCACTTGCACTCGCTGTGCGTGAAGCGTATCTATGTGTGCGTATAATGTGCATACGAGCGGCGATCTCAAACAAATGACGGTCGCAAATGCGCTTGCACTCGCTATACGTGAAGCATGTCTATGTGTGCGTGTGTGCTCGTACGTGCGGGTATCTCAAACAAATGTCGGTAGCGAGTGCGTTTGCTCTCACTGTACGTTAAGCGTGTTTTCGCTTATTGTATGGAGTCGACCTTCTGTGCCTTTATTGTGTGTCAATAAGGTAGGTACATATGTTACATCTTCTTGTTTCTAATTACCCGACCATAAGCTAGGGCTGTGGGAATGGCTATTTAATGACCATATGTTGTAATAATATTGCTGTAAATTATCTTAGGTATCGTGTTGTACGTACGAGTGTTAGTTAGGCGTTATTGTTGTTGTAGCATACTTAATATGAATGGTCTAGACTGGAATTAAACCGACCCAAGAGTATGCTAGTGGCTTTTCTTTTAAAAAAAATCCATTAACCGGAGAGTTTGTTCCTTAATGCTAATTACTTTTACTGGTTTTACTTGGTAGGAGTTGGCTGAAGCCACCCCACAAAACTTAAAAAACAAAAGTTTTATGAGGATAAAATTTCTAACTGAAACAAACTAACACTGCTGCTACAAGTTCTATTTAAATAATGTCAAGTTGATCGCCTTTTTTACATAAAAAACGTGCTGGACGTAGAACTCCCAAAGCGTTGCCACATCCACCAGCCTTGTTATTCTCGCATCAGACGTATTCCGACAAATTTAAACATATCGGCCGCTTATTCTTTCAGTCTCATAATTTTTGAACATATGAAGCAACGGAACTGAAGTTCATTTCGGTTATAAAATAAAATGCGATTTGATGAGTTATTGCGAAACTCCTATAATCTTATTTTTATTTTTTATTGAATGCAGTACGGGCGAATTTTTATTGGATGCTGGTCATCAGTAAATGCCTTCGTGGTCGAGTGGTTTAGGTATTTGCCTTGTGACCCGTTGGTCGTGGGATCGATTCTCACGGGAAGCATACTTTGTAAAGTTGTTTCCAGTTTGGCTAGGACATTGCTGGCTTGAATCACCTGATTTTCTGATTAAAAAAAATGATTCCGTGCTTCGGAAGGCACGTATAAGCCGGTGGTCCCGGCCGCCAAATGGCGGTCATCAAATAAACCATGTCCAAGGCCCTTGAGGCGGTTTAGAAACTCTGACACTATGGTGTGTGGGGTCGTTAAACCTTACTGCCCACATGTTAAGAGGAAGAAGACCAGAAAAACAAAGTAGACCCTTGCTTTATCTTTACTTGCACCCATACTGACCTATTATATATATCCAAATTGTAACCATAGACGAATTCTCCGACATATTACTTCTCCGGCCGGACGCTAAGACAAGACACAGAGAATACACAAGGCGTTCATACAATGACCCATCACTCCTTCCCATGAATTAATAACAGCGTACTGCACCAAGTAATCCTCCTGTCAGGCGCCATGACTGGTCGATATATTAGTCTAGATATAACTTTAATAATTGATGAGTGTGATATCACGTAGAGCTTAGAGGGTGAAAGGAACAATGGTCCTTCAAAATCTTCAAACTTAAAATAGATATATTTTATGTACTTTAGTGGTACGTACGAACAAATACTTATATTTCAAAGTAAGACTTCTGTTTCAAAGTAAAGAAAGAAAACATTATATTTATTAGAAAATACTGCTCCGCTCCTATTGGTCTAAGCGTGATGATATATATCCTATAGCCTTTCTCGATAAATGGGCTATCTAACACTGAAATAATTTTTCAAATCGGACTAGTAGTTCCTGAGATTAGCGCGTTCAAGCAAACAAACAAACTCTTCAGCTTTAAATATTAGTATAGATTTTATTTTAACTTCGACTAAAACTGTTACCAGCGCAAGAGTTTTTCTCCTTTGTCCATTGGCAATTTTCTTGAGGAATACGGTGCCCTAAAGTGCCCAGACAGAAAAATCCATTATGCTGAGTGGCAACATTTTTAAACTCAAGCATACGCTGAACTGTCCAAAGCATACATTTTCGGTCAGAACTACTCAGGCTACATTTTACATAAAAGATCAGTCAAGTTGCAATTCAACCCTGTTTTCAGGAAAAATGCAACTAAGCGTTAAATATTTTTATGAAGATAGCTCCCCAAGTTGCAAGACAACAGCATAAAATTGTAAACTTAGGTCGTGCTCTACTTTCTGTACTGTCAAGTTAGCGAAAGTGTTATTTTATTAGGTTTAATGTTAGTGTCTGGAAGATCAAGTTACAACGGTAGGCGTCTTATAAATATAGAGTGGTTTTAAGCAACACCATTGGTCATTAACATCATCATCGTCATAATCATCAGCTGAAAGACGTCCACTGCTGGACATAGGCCTTCCCCAAGATGTTGGGTTTTGCTATAATCGCGACGCTTGGCAGGCGGGTTGGCTATCGCAGTTTTACAGAAAACGCTGCTGCCCATTCTCTGGCGAGTCCCTTAGTCGCCTCTTACGACACCCACGGGAAGTGATAGGATGGTATTATTCTTTTACGGCACCAGCTGACACCATACGGCGTACACCATTGATATGAACCTGTGGTTACCCAGTCGCCATAACCGTCGCGACGGCGGCGTCCGCCTCTGTACATTTTTGTGCTGAAAGTGTTTAAATAAATAAATAAATAAATAAACGACAATTGAATAGTTTTATTGTAAAAAAATCGGCGGCCACCATGTTTTTGGTCGATGGGGGGCCATAGGATATTAAACACTGCGGTTTTTTAAAAAAGAAGTATAAACTGCATGATTTGGTATGGCATGTGGGATACCACTAAGTGTTAATTTCAATTGACGTCCAATGGCACACACGTGTGCTGATGACAACTGACAGGTAGCCAGCCTGGTGCAAGCAATTCCGAATGGTCTGAAAGCTTACTTCAAGTCCAGACGCGGCCCGAACTTCTGCTTTTATTTTAGTAACGTTGATTGTTGGGTCACGGGCTGCCAGCAATCTAATATAGCGCTTTTGGGCAGCAGTCCAAACACTTATGTGCTCTTAAGCGAGCTGTTTGGAACCGTCAGCCACGTCCCCAGACAGTGCGCTAGAGCTCAGCGAAGCCGCTATTCAAGAATGGGACAGGGTACCCCAAGAAATGCAGGATAACTTGATCCTCAGCATGCCCAGGAGCATCTCCGCGTGTGTTCGAGCCAGAGGAGGAGTTATATTATACTAAATATAAAACTTTTAATAATAAATTGTTGTTTATGTTTGGTTAAACAGTCTCTTTCTTTCTATCAAATTCCTGTTACAATTACATTCTAATTAATTACTCAATTTGTGGTAAAAAAAAATTGAGTTGTTTCATTTTTAAATTTCAAACTGAGTTTTTCTATTTAAAGAAAACACACAACAAAGATTTTTTCTTGATAAAATTAAATTTTAAATACATATAACAGCTTATGCTAGTGATCGCAAACTTTTAGTGATGTGTGTAAATCGGTGAGAGCAACTGCTTGATCAGGTAAAAACTAAAACAATAGATATCATGTGACGATGCTCGTTCACTCATCATCATCATCATCTGCCTAGCCTTTCCCCAACTATATTAGGGTCGGCTTCCAGTCAAACCGGATTTAGCTGAATACCAGTTTTTTACGTGGAGCGGCTGCCTACCAGACCTCCACAACCTATTAACTGGGTAACACGGTAGCTTCTGACAATCCGTAACGACTGCCAAAGATCTACAAATGACAGCCGGGACCAACGGCTTAACGTGCTTTCCGAGGCACGGAGGAAACTCGGTATGCGTAAATGGTCACCCATCCACAGACCAACCTCGGCAAGCGTCGCTTAACCTTAAAGATCGACCCGTGTGGCTGTTATTATTTAGCCACGAGCTCTGACGATGCTCGTTCACTAATCTTCCGAAACTTACTCATAAAATCTTATTTACGTATGAAAAAACATTTTAGAAATAGGTACTTTTCAAGTTAAATTTGTTTCTAAACTGTAGGCATTAGATATCTATTAAATAAATATTTTTATGTAGGAACGTTTTTAAAGAGCTTTTTTGAATACCTCTTGGGACTTAACTATGTAAGTCCCAACTCCTAAGTATGTTCAGGAACTTGGTATGAAGTAATCTATGTTCTTGGAGTAAGTTATTTTTTATTCGTTAGCTAAAAGTAAAATCATTTGTTACTTTCCTGCTTCTTTAACACGGTCAGTGATGGTTCAAAGGTTTTTAAATGAACAAAACATATTTTTAACATTTTTTTAAAGACATTCTTAGTTTTGATGTGTATTGGTCTATTTTCATCTATTTTCTGTGGTAGTTTTAAAATATTTTTTTGAAATTATATTATTATTTTTTACGGTAGAGATTGACGAACTTTTCCCTTTAATTTTACCAATTCATTTTATTTTTATTTTTTTTATTTAATTAATTTTTGGAAACTTACAGCCAAACATAACACTAATAAACATCAAATCAACACTCCAAGTTTTACGCCATAAATTATAAACGTTACCCTAACTTAACCGTACTGTTATATTCATTAATTAACCCAAACTAACGATATTTTTTGCGATAGAGATTAACGAAATTTTCTTTTTAATTTTTCCAATTCATATCAACACTCCAAGTTTTACGCCATAAATTATAAACGTTACCCTAACTTACCCATACTGTTTTATTCAGTATTGCAGTCAAACTAGCGATATTTTTTTCGATAGAGATTGACGAAATTTTTTTTTTAATTTTTTCAATTATATCAACACTCCAAGTTTTACGCCATAAATTATAAACGTTACCCTAACTTAACCGTACTGTTATATTCATTAATTAACCCAAACTAACGATATTTTTTACGTTAGAGATTGATGAAATTTTCTTATTAATTTTTCCAATACATATCAACACTCCAAGTTTTACGCCATAAATTATAAACGTTACACAAACAAACAGCCAAACTAACATACAGGTCCAGTGCTAAACTAACTTGGGTAACTTTAGTTATATTGTGCTCCTTGTAAAGTGCTTTGTGCGGTACACAATTGCTACAAATTGTGCAAGTTGTCGTCCCCTACAGTTTACACTGAAGAGGGTACAGTAATAATGCAGTACTGAGGTGAATTTACTTTAGCGGGTGTGTAATGTGTGCATTCAGGGTGTTAGTTAAATGGGTACCCACTGTAAACGCATTTACAATAGGACTTACGAGTACATTTAGTAAAGTTTTTTTTAAGCATTGAAATGCTCGCGTCTGGTTAAAGTCTTGATGTGGTCGACCATGAAGCACATTTCCCTAGAGAAGTGGTTGTTAATAAAAACAAATACTAATAGGTACATATTATGACATCACTGTAGTTATCATCGCGTGTTTTACCGAAACATTTGCAAACTGTCACCGCGGTCAAACGCAAATATCGAAAAGAAAGTTTCAAACTAGTGTCATTTCAAGACGCACTTTATGCCATTAAAGATAAAAAGAAAATTCAACCATCTTTTCTATCGTACCACATAACAAGCCTGATAAACTTACCTCCTTGCCAAGTACAAACGGTACGTCTAAGAAGTGAGCATAGCAGTCTAACACCCGTATTCACAAACGTTACTATGGGGTCTCACAGTGCGCGCGAGCGCACATGGCCCCTAAAACTTATTCATAGACGATACTTGAGTGGCGGCTAGCACTATGCGTCCCTGAGAATGAACGCACAGCTAAGGTAGCCTGCTAGCTGTTTTAAGCAACGCATAGCTAGTGTGTCTCGATTCTCTGTGGTCTATTATGTGTTACGAGAAATATTTTTCGGGGTTGGATTTTACTGTTTGTGATAATTTTCCATTTTAATAGCGTCCTCTTACAATGGATTATAGTAGTGAAGAAGAATTTGGTAAATTATATCAATGAGTGAAGCACAATAAATTTCAAAAAAATGATACGGGATTTCCAAAATCCTTTTGATTATTACAGTTCGGATGAATTTAAACGACGCTACAAGTTTCCCAAAGATGTGGTAATTTTGTACTCTTACCACTGATAAATGAAGACTAGAAATGAACGTCAGGCAGCTAAGTGAACTACGCAACACAAACGAACCAATCACAGAGCTCTATTCAACGCTGTGCGTTTGCTTAGTCAAGGGTCGTTTGAATATTGTTTATAAATTGAAAGGCTTGCCATATGCAACGCTGTGAGAAATGCCTTACTTCGCATAGCGTTGCTGCTTTACTGAGATAAGAATTGATTGTGAATACGGGTGTAAATCGTGTGCTAAGGTCCACCGCATTCATGCCGTCTTCACCTAGTCAAAGGCACGTGCAATCTTGAGGTTCACAACGGCATTTTGCCTAGTTACGTCATTTTCTATACTTAAAAAACCACAAAAATAACTTAAGGTTCTTTGTGTAATAAATAAATAAATCTATAAATATAAAAATCCCACGTCACGATGTTTGTTTGAGATAAACTCTGAAACTACTGAACCGATTTTGATCAAACTTTGTAACTATCTGTTATTTGATCCAACTTAAAAGATAAAATATTTTCATGGAACGGGAAGTCGCGGGAAAAATATAGTAAATGTATAAAGAACCTTAGGTTCTGTATGTGGTTTTGCTTAGGGAAAGGAATTTCAGCCTTTACTTTTTGTGCCAATATAATTGAATTAAAAGCGAAACGTACATTTTTTTTTTTTAATTATTAATGTTTTTTAAAAAAGATAGAATAATCAAGGAAATACACGTATCTGACCAAAGTATTATGTGTATAGTGATTAAAAATCGCAACGTCAAAAAGATTACATCAATATTATTATACGTTTTGCATTCTAATTGATTCAGAATGCGCTGCTATGTGCGCAGCAAATCAAACCCATTTCGTCTTTTTCAAGAGCCATTTATTTGTAGCGCCAGCATAATGTTAATTCTCACTTCTTTTTTTGCATTTTATCGTAAAACCGGATCTGTGAAAACCCTGTAGTTATCAATTCACCATACAAAAAACCAGACAAGTGGAAGTCGGGTTCGCCCACTGAAGGGCCCGCAAAGTAGTTACATGACATATTACTTTAAATAAAGAATATAATATTTGTTTATGAAATAATTACAAATGTATAGTTTTCAGATTTTTTTCCTGTACTTGTAGTATAAGACGGTATTACTTGCCGAATTTCGTAGTTCTAGGTCAACGAAAAATACCCTATAATATATAAAAGTATTTTTTTTTTTGCGGCATAATCGGCCGTATCTTTTTTTTACGTTAACTTAGACGTTTAATTTTTTCACAGCTTTAATATTATTATGGTTTTAATTTTAAGTTGATACCTCCATGTTTTTTCCGAAATAAAGGGTCTTGACAGACAGAAAAACGGGCGGACAGACAAAAAAGTGATGAGAGCGTTTTGTCCTTTTGAGGTACGGAACCCTAAAAATTAACGTAATCTTAACTTCATTCATCATTTCAGCCGAATGTCACCCACTGCCAGCTGGACATAGGCCATTGCCAAGTATCGGCATATCGACCGGTCCTGTGCGTCTCGCATCCAGCGGACTATAGCAGGCTGCAGGAGTCCGGTACAACGGAACGCTAGATCATCATCAGTTGACCTTGTGGGAGGCCGCGCCAACGCTGTATTAACCGGTACGCGGTTGCCATATTCTTAATACGTACAATTTTATTAGGGTTTAAAATTATTTATTTATTTAAATTGCATGTACAATAGTGGTACATACGCGGACTTAATGCAACAAGGCATTTTGTACCAGTCAACCTTTGGGTTAAATAGAAACACACTGTGATAGGTGTACAGCAAATAAATATAATTTTAAATTTTTATTGTTTTTTTTCTCTTTTTAATATTTCTTTTTTAACTATTCGTTTTTGTTATAACAAAAATTCTTACATTGAAACAGTTTCGCCAATACTCTTATCCCGGAAAATGCAGAGTTCCTGAGGGGCACACCGTGGAAGAAAAGCCGCGGGAAACAGCTAGTTATATATACATAAAACAATTTATTAACGATTCAAGATTAATGTGTTCTACTAACTCCGCCCCGTGACAAGGAAAATGTTATAAATGGTTGTAAGAGTTATGGATATAAGGGTATGGTCTCGTTATGGAAACTTATATTAATACTAGTTAACCCGCGCAACTTCGTCTGCATCACAATTTTCATTACTGCTCCGCTCCTATTTGTCTGAGCGTGATGATATATATCCTATAGCCTTCCTCGATAAATGGGCTATCTAACACTGAAAAGATTTTTTTAAATCGGAACAGTAGTTCCTAAGATAAGCGCGTTCTTGCAAACAAACAAACAAACGTATATTAAGTATAGATTTTTAAATATTAAAGCAGTGGTGGCCCGGTGGTAATGGCTGCGACTTACGAGTTGTAGGTCGTAGGTTCGAAGCCAGGCAGGCGCTTTACTTTGCGTAAATTATTTCATCACCACTGCTCTCAAAAGAAGAAGGAAAACATCGTGAGGAAACCGGCATGTCCTTTAACCAAAACTTCGAAGACATGTGACATCTACCAACCCGCACTGGGCCCGCGTGATGGATTACGGCCCACTCCCTCTCACCGAGAGGAGGCCTGTGTCCCAGCAGTGGGAACATTATAGGCTGATTATGTTATGTAATATTAGTTTCCATTTAGAGACTGCACTGTGTGTGTGTGTGTGATGATGGTGTGTAGTTGGAGTTGTCTTCGATTTAGTTCCATTTGTCATACAAAAAAATTAGAACATTCTTTTTTTTGGTTCATGACAGCTTTACTTTCGTTTTTAGAGTTCCTTACCCGAAATGTAACCATCGGATACGTATTACTAAGCCTTTGTCGTCGTTTCGTCTATCTGGATGTCAGCGGGCTATATCTCAAGAACCGTAATAGCCATTTGAAAGTGTCCTAGAGTGTATATTTCTATAGCCGCTATAACTGCAAATAATAAAAATGAAATGATTATTACGGTACGGTACCCCTCGTGTAAAAGTCCAACTTGCACTTGGCCGGTTTTTGAAAATAGAATATCAATCAATATACACTTTTTATAGGTTTTCCGGAAATCTGTAGGTAAAGAACCTTTTTATAAAAGATTTATTATTAATATAAAAATAATATTTTTTTATCAAAATTTTTATCTCAGTAATTTCGGAGATAAAGGGGGAAATTATCATTTTTGCTCTAATTTCTTGAATATCTTCAAAACTGTTTATTTGAAAATTATGAAAAAATATAGTTAAGACCCTTACAATAAGCCCTTTCATTTGATGTGTCTTACGTTACGATACAATTTAAGAAACTTCTTTTTTTGTTAATTTTCTTAAATGTAAGGAAGGGTAAAATGTATTTATTTACATAACGCGTCCGTATTTGGATCACAGAAGTCCATAGGAGTACGTAATTGCAACAGAATCGATTCGGTAGATCCGGAGAAAACTGGCTAAGACAGACGGACAGACAGATAGACAGACACACGAGTGAGCCTATAAGTGTTCTGTTTCTTACGGATGTTCGGAACCCTAAAAACAGTACTAGAGCGTCATCTGCCTAGCCTTTTCCCAACTATATTAGGATCGGCTTCCAGTCAAGCCGGATTTAGCTGAATACTAGTATTTTACATGGAGCGGCTGCCTACCAGACCTCCACAACCCATTAACTGGGTAACACGGTACTTCATGGCAAGGCTGGAGTCAGATTTACTGGCTTCTGATTATCCGTAACGACTGCCAAAGATCTACAAATGACAGCCGGGACCCACGGCTTAACGTGCTTTCCGAGGCACGGAGGAAACTCGTTATGAGTTAAGATGGTCACCCATCCGCAGACCAACCTTGGCAAGCGTTGCTTAACCTTGAAGATCGACCCGTGCGTCTGTTATTATCTAGTCACGAGCTCCTCGAAAAAGAAAACAGTACAAGAGCGTATACAATGATAAACAGTGTGGTTAGGCTCTTTTTGCATATAAACACAGCAATGAAGGAGTCTATTGTCAAATAAATTTATTAGGCTTTTAAGCTTATGATATTGGTATCAAGTAAAAACAAAGGGTGTCTTATGCTTAATATAAGTGACAACGCACAAAATATGATGACGTCACAACCTCGATTGTTGCCATGCCGTATCAGTGGGAGTTGAGATCTTAGTTGGGTTCTAGAGTGAGCGGAATTGGCCGTTTTAAATTGTTTAGCTTACAAACTACTTCGATTAAGAATATTAGCTTTTTCTTAAAATACATTTTAGTAGGGATTTTTTTTTTTTTTTTTACTATAGGTAGGCACGCGTATGACCACTATCTCACCTGATGGTAAGCGATGATGTGGTCGAAGATGGAGCACGCTTGCCTAGAAATAACCTATTCACTCTTGACTTAAAGACTCCCTGGTTGTAGCTATCAGGAAACACAGACTCCGGCAGGGAATTCCACTCCTTAGCTGTACGCATCATGAATGTGTTACCAAAACGTTTTGTGCGTATGGGTGGGATATCCACCGTGTACCGGTGGCGCATCGCCGTTCGTATTGTGGTCCGATGACGGAACGGGCTTGGCGGAATTAAATTATGCAATTCCGTCGCACATTCCCCAAAATGCAACCGGTAAAAAACCGACAGGCTAGCAACTCGTCGACGATGTTCAAGACTTTGCCCAAACATGTGTACATATACAAGAATAAAAAATGTGCATGCAGGATAACATTGAACTAGAAATAGTTCAGACATGTTTTCCACATACAATGGCGTGCAAATATTGTGCATAGTAAAGAATTAATTACAAATTTTTACATTTAAATTATTATAAATGTCAATAGTAAAAAAAATACTAATATCAAAATATTAATCAAATTTAAATTATAGCACAACTATGTAAAAAAATTTATACATTATGAATTAGTCAAAATCAATGCAAAAATTATGTCAAAATTATGTCAATGATCATCAAATACGTCAATATCAATCAAATAAAAAAATAATTAAAAACCCATGTCAAATTTACCAATTTTAAATCAATACATTTAAATATCAATAAAAAGTCCAAAACAAAGATCACTTTAATGCTGTCCGGCGGTGTGAACGTTGCTGTCGTCAATATCTATGTGCCCTGCGCAAGAAGGACGGCGGCATTCGTCCCATTGCCGTCGGATGCACCTACAGGCGTATGGCAGCCAAAATTTGCTGTAAATTATATAGTGAATCACTAATATAGAAATTTCAGCCCCTACAGCTTGGCTTTGGATCTAGAGGGGGCTGCGAGGCTGCCGTACATGCCTTTTGAACGTTTTTAAATTCAGATAAGAGTGAGGTCATCCTCAAGGTTGACGTTAAAAACGCCTTTAATTCCATTAACAGGGACACTTTGTTGGCGGAAGCTAAAAAAGAATTACCGGAAATTTACGGCTTTTTGTGGCAATGCTACAGGTACCCTTCAAAATTATTATACAAGGACAATGTTTTGGAATCTGCAGTTGGCTGCCAACAAGGTGACCCCCTCGGGCCAGTCATTTTCAGCTTGGCTATTCATCCCATTATCCAAAAACTAAATTCAAAATTTAACGTCTGGTATTTAGATGATGGAACTTTAGGGGGTGACGTGGCGCCGCTCAAGACCTGTTGGTCCAGAGCATGGCACAGTGGTTGATTAACATCGCTGTGGTCGCTGAGCCCTACTTTGTCCCGCCCAGGGATGACTGGGTGGAGGACCTGAACGGCTCAGTGGCCCTAATTTCGTCGGCCGCTGCAGGTACCCCATCCCTCGAAAGCGTCAGGAGAGGACAGGGGTGCGTAGCAGCACGGTTCGGGGAGATTGTCGTGGTAGGAGTGTACTTCTCCCCGAACCGAACTCTCGCTGAGTTCCAAAACTCCCTTACGGAGTTGGGCGTCGTCGTCGCCGGGTGTCGTTCCCTCCCCGTACTCGTTCTCGGGGACTTCAATGCCAAGCACTTGGCTTGGGGTTCCCGTTATACGGATACGCGGGGCAGGATGGTGGAGGACTGGGCTCTGGAGGCAGGCCTGGTCGTCCTAAACCGGGGTTCTGTCCCCACGTGTGTGCGGATGCAGGGGGAGTCGGTGGTGGACATTTCGTTCGCCAGCCCTGCTCTGTCACCGCGTGTCATTGACTGGCGCGTATTAGAGGAGGTGGAGACCTATTCCGATCACCGGTATATCCGGTTTGACGTCTCCACCCAGACCTCAACCGCGCCAGTCCGGCAGGCCTCGACTGGTCCGCGGTGGGCGCTGAAGCAGCTGGACCGGGAGCTCCTCCTGGAAGCTTCGATCGTGCAGGCCTGGGTGTCACCTCCGGATAGGCCTGCTGACATCAACGACGAAGCGGAGTGGTTCCGGGAGGCCATGTCCGATATTTGTGATGTGGCAATGCCCCGGGTTAAGCAAGGACGCGCCCGCCGCCAGGTGTACTGGTGGTCACAAGAGCTGGCGACGCTGCGTCAGGCATGCGTTGCCGCACGGCGCCGCGGTACACCAGGCACCGCAGGCTCCGCATCCGCCCTCCAGATGCGCAGGTCAGAGAGGCGGAGCTATACGAGGAGTACAAAGTGGCGAAGGCCGCCCTCAAAGCAGGGATCCTGCAGGCCAAGGATCTGGCTCGCAAGTAGATGCTGGAGTCTCTGAACGGGGACCCGTGGGGTAGACCCTACAAAATGGTGCGGAATAAGCTCCGCACCTGGGCCCCCCCCTTGACGCAGAGTCTCCGGCCTCAGCTGGTGGAGGACGTGAGCGCTTTATTCCCCTCGCGAGAGGAGCATACTCCCCCGCCTATGGCTCCGCCGATGCGGATTGCACCGATGACGACGATGACGATGCCCCTGAGGTGACTGAGGTAGACCTGAGAGTGGCGGTTAATAGGCTGAAGGCCAAAAATACCGCCCCAGGACCCGACGGCTTACCTGGGAAAGCTTGGGTCCTGGCCTTGGAGGCTCTTGGGCCTCGACTAAGAGGGTTCCTAAGCGCATGCTTGGAGAGGGGCCAGTTCCCACTTCGTTGGAAGACGGGGAAACTGGTCCTCATTAAGAAGCCGGGGCGCCCCGCGGACTCTCCGTCCGCATACCGGCCCATCGTGCTGCTCGATGAGGTGGGCAAGCTCTTTGAAAGAGTAATTGCAAACCGCCTCGTCGAGCACCTAGTGAGGGTGGGGCCGGATCTGGCGGAAAACCAGTTCGGTTTCCGCACGGGACGCTCGACGGTGGACGCCATCATGCGCGTGAGAGCCCTCTCGACGGGGGACGCGGTTTCCCGGGGCGGGGTCGTCTTGGCTGTGTCTCTAGACATCGCCAATGCCTTTAACACCCTGCCTTGGAGTTGCATCAGGGAGGCACTTCGGTATCACCGGGTGCCGAACTACCTCCGTCGCGTAGTTGAGGCTTACTTGACGGACAGAGCCGTCATCTACCCCGGTCACCTGGGAGAGTGGAACCGGCGAGAGATGTCGTGCGGTGTTCCACAGGGTTCCGTTCTGGGGCCGCTTCTGTGGGACATCGGCTACGATTGGGTGCTGCGCGCCGACCTCCCTGGCGGCGTCAACGTTGTCTGCTATGCTGACGATACGCTGGTCCTGGCGCAGGGGAGGTCGCACCAGGCGGTGACCGACGCTATGACACGCGGGGTTGCGATAGTCGTTGAGAGGATCCGGCAGTTGGGTCTCGAGGTGGCCTTGCACAAGTCCGAAGCCATGTGCTTCCATGGTTCTCGGAACAGGCCACCATCGGGATGTCAAATAACGGTGGGAGGGGTTCACATTGGCGTCGGGTCGACGATGACGTATCTAGGTCTCGTCCTTGACAGCCGATGGAACTTCGTCGAACACTTCCGACGTTTGGCTCCCAGACTTGGGCGAGCCGGGGCTGCCTTCAAGCGGCTTCTGCCCAATCTAGGGGGTCCAAATGCCTCCTGCCGGAAGCTTTACGCGGGGGTCGTGCGGTCCATGGCCCTTTATGGGGCGCCAGTATGGGCGCCTACTTTGAGGAAGCGACCTGCCCGTTACCTCAACGCGTCTCAGAGGGTCATGGCCATCCGGCTGGCCCGGGGATACCGCACGGTCTCTGGCGAGGCGGCGAGCCTCCTTGCCGGACTGCCGCCATGGGATCTGGAGGCGAGAGCCCTCGCGTACATTTACGAGTGGCGCGTGGAGGCGCAACGCCGGGGCGAGACACCTCTGCCGCGGCAAATCGCAGCAAGGCGGACGGAGCTCCGGCAGGACCTCATGGCGGTATGGAGACAGCGACTGTCGCAACCCAGCGCTGGGCACGCAACAATCCAGGCGATAAGTCCCCTCTTTGAGGAGTGGCTGGAGCGGCGCCACGGCGTCCTCACCTTCCGCCTGACACAGGTACTCACCGGACACGGTTGTTTCGGGAGATACCTGTTTCGGATTCGGCGGGAGGACGCGCCCGGGTGTCATCACTGCGAGGATCGCCCGGAGGACACGGTGGAGCATACGGTGGAGGTCTGCCCTGCTTGGGCGGAGCACCGCCGGGTCCTCGTCGAGGCGATCGGCGGCGGCGACCTCTCGCGACCGGCCTTGGTTCAATCTTTGGTCCGGAGCGAGGAGGCATGGGAAGCGATCACCTCCTTCTGCGAAGCAGTAATGCTAGCAAAGGAGGAGGCCGAACGTGTGAGAGAGAGGGAAACCTCACGTCCCAGTCGCCGCAACAGAAGAAGACGCCCCAGGCGTCGGGAGTCGCAGGACGATTCCCGGCCGCCGTAGGCGCGGGCCTGCGGACGGCGAGCAGTGGGTGGCTCGCCGTCTGATCAGAACTAGGCCCGGGTCGGCGGCGCGCTGCGATCCCAGCGCGCCTCAAAGAGATGTCAGCGTGGAAGACGGGGCCCGCTAGGGCAGGTGCCTGCTGGGGCTGCGGAATCTGTTCGAAAGAGGTGCCGTAGCCCTGGAACACAAAGGGCACCAGGAGGAACACGGATGGGTTTTAGTCAGTAAGAGTCTGACACTCCCTCTTGCTTCACCCAGAGCGGGAGGAGTCATTTGATGATTTCCCATCCTTAAAAAAAAAAAAAAAAAAAAAAAAAAAAGGGGGTGACGTGGACACAGTTTTGAAAGATTTCCAATTCCTGAAGAAACAGTTCCAATCCATCGGCCTTGACCTCAACCACTCCAAATGTGAAATTTTCCTTAATGACAATACCGACAGACAAATGACTCTACAGAAATTCAACTCAATAGCCCCAGATATCAAAATTTTAGACAAGAGTTCACTTCACCTCCTAGGTTCACCTATATTGGAAGACAGTTTTTCTTCATTCATTGACGACAAAATTAATCTTTTTAACGATATTTCGGAAAGACTTAGCAAAATTAATTTACATTCGGCTTTCACCCTCATTAGATATTGTTGTTTTGGGCCAAATTTTATGTATTTTCTCACACATCACATCTTTTGGACAAAATCGATCAAATCATTCAAGACACACTGACATCTATCTTAAATGTGGCTCTAGATGACCGAGCGTGGCTGCAAGCCACACTACCCATTCGCTTTGGTGGGCTCGGCATCCGCAAAATTTCTAGTGTAAGCCTACCGGCATTCCTGTCATCGGTCAACAGCACTGAAAAGTTAACCAAAAGGATATTAACTCCATCATTGGTTAACTGTGAAGTGCCTTGTTTGACCGATGCAGTGAACGCCTGGAAAGTGGCTTGCCCGAATACGGCATTGCCCGATAACCCGTTCTCCCAAAGACAATGGGACGAGCCGCTCTGCAGATTGGTACGGAATAACCTCATAAATACGACCACCAATACTGCGGAGCGTGCCCGCCTGCTGGCTGTGGGTGAATGGGAGTCGGGTCTTTGGCTACAGGCACTACCGTCACCCAACATAGGTACTTTGCTGAGTGACAGTACTTTCCGGATCGCTACGTGTCTGCGTTTGGGTGCTCCTAGCGGAGCTCCACATCGGTGTCAATGCGGTGAAGCAGTCGACCGCCTCGAACACCATGGCCTGTCCTGCAGTAGGAGCGCTGGTCGGTTAGCACGGCACGCCAGCATTAATGACATTATCCGTCGGGCCCTTGTCACCGCCGGGGTGCCAGCTGTTTTAGAACCCAACGGCTTGGCACGCGACGATGGGAAAAGGCCAGATGGGATGACCATAATGCCTTGGAAGGTGGGTAGGCCTTTGGTGTGGGATGCAACATGTGTCGACACCCTTGCGCCATCCCATCTTCTTAGCACGGCGGGCTGTGCTGGGGCGGCTGCTGCAGGTGCAGAAAACCTCAAACGGCGCAAATATAACAACTTAATTGGAAGTTACATATTTGAGCCGTTTGGCGTTGAAACACTAGGCCCATGGGGTCCGAGTGCGCATCGAGTCTTTCGGGACATTAGCAAACAACTTGTCGACTGTTCACGTGACCAGAGGGCTAGGCTTTTTTTCGGCCAAAGAATCAGCATTGCGATTCAACGCGGCAATGCTGCCAGTGTTCTGGGCACTTTTGCCATTGACAGCGATGTGGATTATTTTTTTGATGCCCAATGATTTATTTTGTTAATATACGCGTTTGTACATAATTTCGTGTTAATTAGTGTATGATAATTAAGTATTTGTTAATTTATTTAGATTATGTTCCCTTCTAATAATAAACAAAGATTATATGGATTATTGGATTAAAAAATAAATGATTCTGCAAGAAATTCGTTGATACTATAGTAAGCCCTGTTGCTTAGAAACATCTTTAGTTGATTCTTCAATTTTACATTATCAAGCTCCCTCCAACTTTTACTTTATAATTTAAAAATAATTTAATTATATATAGGTATAATCGTCAAATGAAACGGTGAGTAACCGTTTACTGTGGACTTAGTGCGATTTTTTTAAGGTGCACGACCGCATTAGCGTAAGTATTAATTTGTATTGAAATTGAATAAGCGCCGTCTGGTGAAAATAACCGAAAACTTTTTACAATCCAATTTGACATAAGCGAACGTTGACGTCAGCGCAATCACTTAGAGGGGAGTACGAGGTTCTAACATATTGTTAAAAACCTCGTGCCAAGCCCTTATGTGAAGAGTATTATGGGCCTAATGATTCAACCTACTTCAACCCAAAACGGCTCAGACACAATAATTACTATTATTGTGATTTTCTCTTCGTTGCATAATCTGTATATTATGCAACGAAGGGAAAAAGCATTATCTTATGTCACGGGCGTCATATTGAATCCCGATCCTAATGAAGGATTCGAAAGTTAGCTCCGGCGCGTAGCGAGGGAGTTTAGATTTTAACTCACGAGCGAAGCGAAGGAGTTTAGAGTTTCAAGAATCCTAAGGCAAAGACACTTTTATCCCAAAGGAGCATACTCTACTTTTCACACCTACTGCAATAAAATTGTTCCCAAGTCATGAAGAGAGGTGGCTGGCCGCGAGCGGTTCCCATCATTCTCCAAGTTGAGTTCCAAATTCAAACCACATTATTGACCTCCGGGCAATAATATTTTACTGAATTGTATTATAACCCACCGGGTAATAATGACTTACTTAAGGTTGAGTTTGCATGACACATAATCTGACGTTTTCGTGCAGGTGGTGTGGAACGTTATTTTTAGCGCCGTTGAATAGATGCGTTCTTCTTTATTTCCTTATTGCTTAAACACATACATCATTCATCTGCCTAGCCTTTTTCTCAACTATATTGGGGTCGGCTTCCAGTCAAACCGGATCCAGCTGAATACCAGTACTTTACGTGGGGCGGCGGCCTACCAGACACCAACCCATTAACTGGATAACACGATACTTCTTGGCAAGACTCAGATTTACTGGCTTCTGACAATCCGTAACGACTGCCAAAGATCTACAAATGACAGCCGGGACCAACAGCTATACTTGATTTCCGAGGCACGGAGACACGAGATGTTATGATGGTCACCCATCCACGGACCAACCTTGGCAAGCGATGCCAACCTTTAAGATCGATCCACGCGGCCGTTATTATTGAACCACTGCTTAAGCACATACATACATACAGAAAAAAAAATGGGGCTGCTTACGTACAATGGCGAGCTTAACCCACAAATAGTGATCCCCAAATTTTTCTGCAACGTTGATCACCCAAAGATATATTGGAGCCAAAATCGCTGCCCTAAAGCCCGTTACTTAAGTGGGTACCTACATGACGCTGTCGCTGCTCCGGACTTTGATGGATTAAAGATACGAGCACACGCTCGTTACAAAGATATTATAATATACGGAACCAGCTGTTCGGTTGTTGCACTGTGCGTGACGTGGCCTGAATTAATGTATGTACGAGTAGTATATGTTTGTATCTGTACTCTGTTGTTAGGGAGGATTATGCTTGTGGGCCTTAATGAGGAATTTTGGAATTTGATGAAAAAAATCCGCTTAAATTTTGACGTTCTCTGGGAATAAGTATCTTAAAACACAAATATTAACAGATACATTTTTAACTGACTTATAAAAAATTAGGAAGTTCTCAATTCGGTTGGTATATACATATTTTTTATGTATGTACTACACCGAACACTCTGAAGTGTCTGATCCGATTTCAGTGATTCTTTTTTAGTTCGATGCGGTATACTTGCCATTTGATCCTCTAAAAATGATATTTATTTTGGTTCTGTAGTTTTTATTTTATGTGAATTTTCGTTTATTTCAATGATGTGATTTCTGCGTAGACGATGATGTCGCGTCGTCGTCCAAGTAAAGCCTCGTATCCACTAGGCAACATTTGACGAGCGACATGATGCGCAACAGATTGCTCATCATGTTGAACGGCAGCGAGGAACTTTTGTTCAGTAATATTGTCAATGCTGCGCGCCTGCTGGCAACGTCGCGCGTTGTTCTGCAACGTAGCTGATCATGTTGAGCGTCACGTGTTGCGCGACAAATGTTGCCTAGTGGAGACGAGGCTTAAAGTAATTTCGGAAGATGTAATTTCGAAAAAATAAAAAACCAAACCATAAACACTAACTTCCGAAATTAAAGTTATTTATACTTTGTAGTTTTTTTATTTGGTAGCATTTAGGTTGTATTTTTTTTATAAAAAGTTGTTTTTTTTTCTATTTTTAATGAGATAATCAATACTTAGCGTTTTATACAAACAATAAAAGAACAAAATTTGGTGTCTGTTCTTTTGGCCCTTGAGCAGTTGCTTTGTGCTAGATAATCAGACTATAATTACCATTTAAATTAAAAAACCAGCCTAGTGCGAGTCTGACTCTCAAGTGAAGGGTTCCGTACCAAAAACGAAAACAATACGTTTCTTGTATGGGAGGTCCCTTTAATTTTTCATTTAATTTATTTTTAATAGCGGCAATAGGAATGCATACTATGTAAAAATTTCAACTGTCTAACTATTACGGATATTGAGATACAGTCCAGTGACAAACGGACGGAACTGAAGCAACATGTAAAATTTCAACTCGGTTGATTTTAATTCAGCTTGCATGATTAAAACTACACCAACTAATAAACATTACAATATTTTTTTAATAGAATTTTTTTAACAGATTTTTTTTTAACTGCCCAGCAAACGTGTTTGTTTTTTATTTTTTTGTTTATAAATAAATAAAAATAAATTTCTAGCTTTTCTGACCCGGTCGTAACGCCAATATCATTGTGTGCACTCTTGTTATAAAATTGCATTACAATCTAGAAAGATTCAATAGAATAGAGTACTCTTTATTATGTACACCATATAAGTCACAGAAAAGATAGAGGAAGAAAACAGTACATCAGGATGGCACAACGAAATGCAAAGGTTAAATCTTTTTCAACTGTGATTGCATGACGCCAACGAAAATATTTTCAAAGATTCGCATACTAAAAACGCTTCGAAAAACACAAATAGTATTTCAATCAGTTAACAAAAAAAAAAGAATATCGATAAAAAACAACACACACTCCAAAACAAACAACACTTTTGCTCAAACGCGTTCCTTTTTCAAATTGGAAAGTGAAACATTATTTCGAAAAAGCAAAACGAGCATGCCATAATCCAAATATGTAACTTGTATCAAAACAAAGGCATCCAGTTTGCCGTCGGGGTATCATAGCAAAATAAATATAAAAGAACCAAATCCCGGTAGATGGGGCTTCAGTGAGGCGCATTTCAGACTGCAGTGCTCGGAGACATGACATATAGGGATGGGACAGTGATAAACTGAAAAAAGAGTATCGTTAAAACAAATGTTTTTTTTTGTTTAAAATTAAAAAAAAGTTTTTTTTTACTTTGTCCTTGATAGACTCGCGTTTGACCACAATCTCTCCTGACGGAATCTGATGATGTAATCTATAATGGAGCCAGCTTACCTAGAAGTAACTTCATAACTTCAAGACTCCCAGGATCTAGCTATCAAGAAGCGAAAGCTCCTGCTGGAAATTCTACCCTTTAGCTGTACGCACAATGGAAATAATTTCAAAATGTTCTATGCGTGGGGTATTCCAGTCTATCATACACTTAAGTTAAAACTTACAAAAAAAAACTAGATTTTTAGGGTTCCGTACCCAAAGGGAAACCAATGGGACCCTATTACTAAGCCTCCATTGTCCGTCCGTCTGTCCGTCCGTCCGTCTGTCTGTCTGTCAGCGGGCTGTATCTAAGAACCGTAATAGGTAGAAGGTCGAAATTTTCACAGATTGTGTATTTCTATTGCCGCTATAACAACAAATAATACAAAATATGAAGGTTTATGGTACGGAACCCTTCGTGTGCGAGTCCAACTCGCACTGGGCCAGTTTTTTACTTACTAACTTACATGGCACACCCGTGTGCCGGCGAAAACTTGCAGGAATAAAAAAAACTTAGCGGAGAAAAAAAGATAGCCATAAAAGTAACGCTGCTTTTCACCCAATTGGAGAGATCCGATTGGACTTACATCATATTCCTTAAAGATAAAAAAAAACTCGAAAATATATGTGCGACCCTGCCAGGATTCGAACCTGGAATCTTCTGATCCGTAGTCAGACGCGTTATCCATTGCGCCACAGGGCCAGTTCCTGTATCTATACAAAATCCGACCAACATACTGTCTCAAAATTGCTTTTTTTTTCTTTTTAGCAACGCTTTCTTGGCACGCTGCCAGACTTCCATTCGCATTAGACTAACTAATGTTATAGCTTGCATTCATTAGCAACTGCGTGACTAATTTTCTTAATGAAAGCAATTTATTGGTGGGATGCTGGTCAATTATCTAATTGTTGTGAATCAGGGTGGTGTGTGCTAATTCATTAACATCTAGTACAATACAGTATTGCCATGTGATCAAATCTTCTGGTTAGGCCATCGATACAAAATTTTAAACTGTCATCCAGAAGAGCTCTAGTTTTATTGTTGTACTAGCTATCGCACGCGGCTACGTTTGCGCTAATTTAATGTTTTGAAAAAAAAAGTAGGTAGCCTATAACCATCTACAGGGTCCCATCTATCAGTTGTATTTATGAATTAAAATAGTGGGAAGCAACAAATGAAACGGCGATTCCGAGTGACAACTGTTTTATATCGTTATACCCACACATAACATTAATTAAGATTCAATATACCCTACAATATTTTTGTACTAAAACTACCTTTTGCTCGCGACTTCATACGCGCATATCCCGTTCCACAAAACTTTCCTATATTTTAAGTTGGGTCAAATAACAGATAGTTATGAAGTTTGATCAAAATCGGTTTGGGAGTTTCAAACAAACATAACACAAAAAATATCAAAACTAGTTCAGCAATTTAAACGTGAAAGCGTTTGTTTATTTGTTAAACGATAAAACTAACTTTTACATTTAGTATTACTTAGGATTGAATTACTTGTCAAGCTTGGCTATCTATTTGTTGTGTATCCGTTGACCCTCATCAATAAAATAAAAAAGCTAATCTGAATCAATTAATTCAATCACGGGTAAAATCTCCCTTTACTATATTAGCTAACAAGAATAAAAGCAAGAACGGTAGATTATACATCAATGCATAATAAGCACGTGCGCTTAAATACGATTTCCAATCTCTTAATCATTTTGTGATGACCATATTTTCCATGAACACACAGTGGGGGCCCTTGATCACCTCTTTTATCATTATGTTGACCATCCACGTCTTTTGTTATGGAGTCAGCAGGATTGTAAGGGACCGTATTGTCAGAGGCTATAATCGAGTAGCGATAATAATTGTTAAAATTGGTAAAGTAAATATGGATTAAATATCAGCAGCCCGATCCCACATCAAAATACCGTACGACATAATACAGTGAAAGTAACTAAAATAATCTAAACGTGCGATTTTTTAGCCTTTATCGTCTTATCTTTCTAACAGCATTAGCGGCTGACCTTAAACGACCCGCAAAAGATTTTATTTGAGGCCCCCAGAAATCAGTTTGTCAATTTAAATTAATTCATTCATTAGTACGGTCCCGTTACTACTGTTATATACGAGTAAGCTACTGAAAAGGAAGATCGGTATGTTATACATCAAAGCATAAGCACCTGCGCTTAAAGACGACTTCCAATCTCTTAATCAACATCTTTGTGCAATGGACCATATTTTCCTTGATCACACAGCGGGGGCCCTTGATCGTCTCCTTTATCATTCTATTGATCATCCACGTCTTTTGTTTCGGAGTCAGCAGAATTCTAAGGGACTGTATTGTGAGAGTCTACAAACGACTAACGACGACAATTTGTACTGATTGTGGAAGTATCTCTTTTATTGTATAGGATTTCTTTCGGGTAAATAAAGGAGGCTCCTTTAAATTAGTGAAAAGATTTGGCTACCTAGTTCAGGTATTGAATTGAATTGAGAATAATTAACTTGTCTTGTTTTGAATTACGATTTATTTGGATACTTATTTACACATATTATCACTGTTAAATATTAATGAGTAAATTTGATTAGTAAACATAATTATTGGAGACTGGCACTTTGCCCGCGACTTCATTCGCGCGGGTTTAATTTTGCATGTTTTCTTTTTTGTAGGGATCCCTCATTTTTGAGATGTCAATTTAACCTATGTTACTCAGGGATAATGTAGTATGTATGTGTCGAGTAGTTTTTGAGTTTATTCGTTACAAACATACAAAAATACAAATCTTTCCTCTTTTTAATATTAGTGTAGACTGAGGGTGCCTGTCCATTACAACTGAAATTTATTTTAGAAATGTTAACCAATGGAATTGCATAAAATATGACACACTGACATATTGACTGACATAATTGATTAAAATACATATTAGCGAGGCAAAAATTAATAATAATAATAATTATTATTATTATTATTCTCATCACCCACGATCGTCGGTGATGAGACTGTACATTCCGCGGAAGTGTGGAGGTCGAGGCTTTTTAAACGCCAAGAATCTCCACAACCGCGAGATGTGCAGTCTCAGAAAATGTTTCCTCACAGCTGATGTGGGTATGCACCGAGATGTGGTCGCAGTGGACAAGGGTCTCACCCCGTTGTCCATGGCTAAGGAGAACTGGCGCAAACCTGTGATACTTACCACGGATGACCGCAAGGAGGTATGGAAAGGCAATGAGCTTCACGGGTGCTTCTATCGGGCTCTTCATGGGTCTGATGTAGATTTTTCAGCGTCCGTGGCCTGGCTACGTTTCAGTGATCTCGTCGGGGAAACTGAAGGTTTTGTCTGTACGATTATGGATGAAGTTATCTTGACGAATAACTACCGGAGGCATATTATGAAGGATGGGACGGTGGACGTGTGTCGGGCATGCCACCGTCCGGGTGAGTCCATCAGACATATTATCTCTGGTTGTTCTCGTCTGGCTAACGGCGAGTACTTGCACAGGCACAACCAAGTGGCCAGGATTATCCATCAGCAACTTGCTTTGAAATATAAACTTGTGGATTCTGAGGTACCGTATTACAAGTATGTGCCCGACCCAGTTCTCGAAAATGACCATGTCACGTTGTACTGGGATCGGTCTATCATCACTGATAGGACTATTGTTGCCAATAAGCCTGATATAGTGGTGATAGACCGATTAGCGCGCCGCACAATGATAATTGATGTCACCATCCCGCATGGCGAGAACCTCGTAAAGGCCGAGAAAGAGAAACAAATCAAGTATCTCGACTTAGCGCACGAGGTTGTCGACATGTGGAATGTGGACTCAGCTATCATTGTGCCGATAGTCATTACGGCCAATGGCCTGATGGCCAAAAGCTTCGACGAACATCTGTCGAAGCTGGCGTTACGCGGTTGGGTAAAGGGCCTGATACAGAAGGCAGTACTCCTCGATACGGCTCGTATTGTGAGGAGGTTCCTTTCTCTGGAGCCCTAACCAACGGTAGCTTGGACCCTGCTCCCGACACCGGCGGACTACTACTTTTTATATTTTTAAATGTATTTTTTTATGGTTTTTTAGAGATATATTTAAAAATATACTTTGTATGTAAATAAGAATAAAAAACGAAATAATAATTAAAATCATATATTTTTTTTATTTACATTGTAGTTTTGGTAAGACAGGCAATCCCCTAATTAAAATATTGATACTAAGAGCTGCTTGCGATTTGACTGAAATTCGACCACAACATAGATGAGGAGGGCTCGACAGAAAATAAAAATGAAATTTTGAAACATTCAGACTACCTAATATTTGACAAATGTTTTTATTCATCACCGCAGTCAACTCCATGAACATATTGACGTGCCTTCGCAATACATTATATTCGAAATCAGTAAAAAAAATATCATCATCTGCCTAGCCTTTTCCCAACTATATTGGGGTCGGCTTCCAGTCAAGCCGGATTTAGCTGTATACCAGTATTTTACGAGGAGTGGCTGCACGGAGGAAACTTGGTCTGTTAAGATGGTCACCCATCCACAGACCAACCTTGGCAAGCGTTGCTTAACCTTGAAGATCGACCCGTGCGGCTGTTATTATCTAGCCACGAGCTCCTAAATAAATAAAGAAATCAGTAAAAAAATATAAAACACTAAATCCCATTCTATCGACTATACCCCATCACTAAATGCTCGACCGACGCCGTGTGCAACGTTGACCCCGCGAGATACCCGGAATTAGATTTGTAAGCTATCACAACCCTACCGGGTCAGACCCGGATATTATACCCGGTTTAAAACAATGCCTGTAGATAACACCCGCCATACAAATGTCTTTTAACACGTGTGCCTTTGTGAATAATCGTATGGAGTGTTTGGGGAGATTTTTTGTTGTTTTATGATAGTTTTAGGGGTCCGTACCCAAAGGGTAACCAACGGAACCCTATTATTATTACTGAACCTCCGCTGTTCGTTCGTCTGATTGTCAGTGGGCTGTATCTCAAGAACCGTAATAAGTAGACACTTGAAGTTTTCACAAAGTGTGTATTCTATTGTTGCTCTATAACAACAAACATGAAGAAATTAAAAAAAAAAAAAAAAGGAATTGGTTTATGGTCCGGAACTTTTTGAGTGAAAGTCCGACATGCACTTGAACTCAAAGGATTCTATCAAAGTTAAAAATATTACAACTATAAACGATATATCAGAATTTAAGAGGACCTATCATGAATGTTTTTGACATAAAATAACGTAACTTCAAATTTTACTACATTTAAATACATACTTTATAATTTTTACTTTATAATAATAATAATTTTATATTTTCATTGGATACTATTTTCATATTTTTGTATGATACAAACTGTGTAGGTATGTCGCATAAAATTAAACCAAAAAACTACATGGTCGTAGGTTTTTTAAGTTTTTTTTTTTTATTTGTGATGGGTTTGCTCTTGACTCTAGTCTATGTCAGAGATGACAGAGACAAAGTCTACGATAGAGCAAGCTTACCCAGAAGGAGCCTGTTCACTCTAACTTTAAAGAGGTTAGGGTTGTAAGCATTTGGAAACACAGACGCAGGAAGAGAGTTCATTAACGTTAACGATACTGTATCGTAACTCATCATCTGCCTAGCCTTTTTAACAGACTTTTTACATCATGGCAAGACTGGAATCAGATTTACTGGTTTCTGATTATCCGTAAAGACTGCCAAATATCTACAAATGTGTGTGACCCGTGTGGCTGTTATTATCTAGCCACGAGCTTCTCATACTACTGTAATACTGAAATACTGTAACGTTACTGTAGGTCAAAAAATTTATGCTATGATCCTGAATTCTGTAACTGCTTCTAAAACTGGCTAATAATAAGCAAAATCTTTTAAATTAGAACAAAAATTATCTTCTTCTTAAAATATAACAACTTGTAAACATACGGAAACTTCCCCTAGAAACTTGGTCGAACTTTGATGAAAAACCTTGCTCATATTTCAGCGAAGGCAAATTTAATGTAGGTAGGTACAAATTCTGTACTTAAGGGCCTTGCCAATAAAACTTTTTTAATAACGTTTTTAGGGTTCCCTCTATATGAAAAAACGGAACTCTTATAGGATCACTCGGTTGTTAGTCTGTCCGTCTGTCTCAACAGATTTTCTCCGAATCTTATAGGCCAGTGGTAATTAAGAAAACTAAAAAAAGTTTTTCCAACTGTACTGTGTGACAAAACAAATGAAAAGGCGTAATGTGGCGGTTATGATACACTTTTTACATAATTGAAAAATATATGGTTTTGAAGTTATTCAAGATAGTAGATGAAACATTACTATTATTTAAATAGAGTATAATAAAATGATGCACAAAATACAGATAATAGTTATTTGCCTATAGATTACAGAAAACCTATAATAAGTCTATGTCTATGGTTTCAAAATAACACATCACAAAAATGAGATTCGTTCGCAACTCTTTGCATGCGAGTCTGACTCGCGCTTGGCCAGTTTTTTAGTTTTTTATCTCACTTATCCATCGATATGGTGAAGGTGAGTTTAGTATCTTTAGACCTTTGTCAAAAAAAATAAGTTTGTGAACAAATTTTGACACTTTGTGACAGTGATTACGGTCGTCTAATATTTATTAGTTAGTAGTTTGGATGTTGCGATTTTTTGCTTTCCCTCTTTTAAAGGTATTTTTTTTAAGGTATAAAGGGTGAAGAAAGTGAAATTCAGTGATAAATCATCTGCTTGGCCTTGTTCCATTCAGTGATAGATGTGTAAGTGAATTAATTTGCAATAATATTGTTTTTATGCCGAACTTAGTAAAAATATTATAATTAATGCAAAAAAAAATACAAGTAGGGTTCCTTCTTTCGCAGTCGGGTAAAAAACAGAATTAATGTTTTTTTTTTATTTAAGATAACAAGCTCTAAGAGTAGAACCTAAGGAAATTACGTTAGAACTTATTTACCTATACAACTTCTTCGTCAGACCGTTGTCAAATTTATTTGCTTCTGAATACCCGTTTTGCCGTATGGTTTCGGCCGGTGCCATCTCATCATTTTCGTTCAACATTCGTTCTTACGACACCCACGGGAAATGATCTCATGACGATGCCTCTTGGCAACTAAGGGACTCGCCAGATAATAAATAGCAGCGTTCTCTGTAAAACGCAACACCATACACTGCGATCGCCATCCCGCCTGCCAAGCGAAGCGATTTTGGCAACCCCCCCTCAAAATTTGGGGGAGGCCTATGTTCAGCAGTGGACGTCTTTCGACTGATACAAGACAGTGATGAGTGAATACCCGTAATGACTGCCAAAGATCTACAAATGACAGCCGGGACTATGGCCGCGACCAAAAGATTACCGTGCTCTCCGCGGCACGGAAAATCTCGATAATTATATTAATTTAACTTAACCTTGAATATCGAACCGTTCGGCTGTCATTAATCATCAATCTAATTTTTACATTACATATTCTATGTAATGTAAAAAAAAAGCTTAGCTTCTGCTAAGCTTCTGTGTAATGTGTTCTTACCTACAAAAAAAAACGATTTTCGCTAAGAAAAGTCTGAAAATTGGACCTAAACACAAGCAGGCCCTGTGGCGCAATGGATAACGCGTCTGACTACGGATCAGAAGATTCCAGGTTCGAATCCTGGCAGGGTCGCAATCCTCATTTTGATTATTTTTAATAAAAATAATGTTTGATTCTAAAAATGTCGATGTGGCATTGTGTAAATTATTTCTAGAAATTTTCTTCTACTGCGAAATTGGGGCTGCTAAGATTACAAGGTGTTTTTCACTTTGAAAAATATTTAGTAATGTAGTTCCTAAAATTTCGACTATGCAATTTGCCAAATAACTTGGCGTGCCACTAAACGCATGTCTGGCGTTCCGCAGCGCGTCGGTATGGCGATACGATGCTCACTGTAGGATGTTTAATATATAATTTATTGTGTTCGCAAAAAAGTAGTTGCTGTTGGTAAGAGTTTAAAAAATATTATCGTTTAATTTGTAAGTTATTTGTGCTGTAAATATACAGGAAGCTTGAAGTAAAATTTTTACAGATAAAAAGTTGTTACCTGCTTTACGTGAAGTCAACAACGAAACGGCATTGTTAGATGATTTGCAAGAAGAAACGGTATTCATGAATTAAACTATGGATACAATAAATTTGGAGAATATGGCTCATTATTAGTAAGATGCCACCTCTTTTAAACTGATGATCCTTTGGCTATTTGTGAAGAAGTTGAAATTTCAACAAGTCCAAACAAAGTAGATAATTCTACAATGAATCAGATCCATATGAAAGAAATTAAAGTAACTCCCTCCTTCCTCCTTTTAAATGATAATGACTTAATTATGTATTGAATAATTTATTATATCGAATAATTGAATGTAATAATTTATTGTAATATTGACATGCCCAATGATCTAATTCTCTTAATTTATATTATTTCTATTCCAATTGTTTTATGTAGATTTTATTTTATGAATGTAATATAATGTTTGACTGTAAACCATAATTTAATTTATTTTTAATTTTGTTCACAATTAAAAATAAAAATAAAATAATATATAATAATATAATAATAATTATAATAATAATAGTAATATATAATATAATATATATATAATATATATATAATTAGTTTGTTAATTTTTGCATGCCTATTGTAAGGTAGATTGTACACGGCTCACACATCTTTCTGTAACACCTTATTTTAAGTACCTGCAATCTTAGCAAATAAACTCTACTTTACTTTACTTTACAGAAACGAAAAAGAAGAATATAGTTATATTAAGCAATGAAAGAGTGTATTTTCCAGAAAATGTACCATTACCTAAGAAGAAAAACAAGCGACCAAAGAAAAATTATTATAATAATGATATTCTTAAGATATTAAAAGATTGAAAGTTTTGGAGAAAGTAAGATTTTTGTTTAGTTCTTAATATTTCTCATTCACATTAGGCAATACAATGTTTGGTAGCTTATATTTTCGAGATCTCAGATAGGTTATTATTTTGAAAGATCATTTTTAATCGGGTGAAACAGCGCAACTAAGAAGCTGTTTCTTTATAAAAATAAATAAATGCCATATTATTAGGTTACCTATGCTTAAAGTTCCCCGATTATGTTACTGACAGTATATTATCTAGAAATAGGTGTTATTAATTAGCATACTATAAAAAAATAACCTCAAGCTGATTAAATTACGTTAAAATAAATATTATATATATATATTATAGATAAATAATACTAATTATAATGTTCAGAAGATATAAACGTTATTAGACTCATTTCTATACTCAACTTGCGTATATTCTATAATAAAATTCTTAGTAAAGTTTTTTCTTTCAATCTGAATGTTTCCTAATTTTTCCATGAGTTACATTTTTGTAAATGTGAGTAACGTTACCAACTGGACTTCACGTGAGTTGCGGTTGATTATTTTGACTTCTAACCACGTACGAAGTCGCGGGCAAAAGCTAGTATGAAATAAAATATGAGTTTGTATGGATGAATGGATGGATGTTAGTTACCTTGTAACTGCCTCCGTGGTCGAGTGGTTTAGGCGTTTGCCTTGTGACCCGGTGTTCGTGGGTTCGATTCCCACGGGAAGCATACATTGTAAAGTTGTTTCCAGTTTGGTTAGGACATTGCAGGCTTGAATCACCTGATTGTCTGATAAAAAAGATGATTCCGTGCTTCGGAAGGCACGTATAAGCCGGTGGGCCTCGGCCGCCAAATGGTGGTCAAATAAACCATGTCAGAGGCCTTTGAGGCGGTTTAGAAACTCTGACACTAGGGTGTGTGGGGTCGTTAGACTTTACTGCCCACACGATATGAAGAAGAAGTTACCTAATCTTTCAAGCAAAATCTACTGAGTAGATTTGTTTTAGTATAGCTTACCTATACCTAGATTAACACATAGAACTACTGCTGTTTATCCCGGATGTAGAGACACATGTTCCCTTGGGATGATTTCTAATTTACTTACGAGCAAAGCTACTCACATAAGCTAGTGACTCATATTTTTTGCAAAACTAATAATGTACTTAGGCCTAACATAGAATAACCGGTTGATAATTCTTACTAATCCTTACTACTATTATAAACTAGCTTTTCCGCGCAACTTCGTCTGCGTCATAATTTTCATTACTGCTCCGCTCCTATTGGTCTTAGCGATGACATAAAGCCTCGATAAGTGGGCTATCTAACACTGAAAGAACTTCACTTCAAAACGGACCAGTAGTTCCTGAGATTAGCGCATTCAAGCAAACAAATAAACTCTTCAGCTTTATATATTAGGTCTTTACCTATGAAATTGTCGTTCTGCAGTACTGGCCATTTCAAATCAAAATAATTTTTGTTTGGCTAAGAATTCTAATTTTATTTTAAAAACATGTTTTTTTTTCCAAAAGTAGTCATTTGTTTATTGATTAGTGTTACATTTTCATCGCATTTCAATCTTTTTCGTCATCATGGATACGTTAAAAATTCGAGTAATTATGGAATATGAATACCGTCGTGGCAGCAACGCGGCACAAGCGGCACGCAACATCAACGACGTTTACGGAGCTAACACTACAAACCAACGCACCACCTGTTATTGGTTTGCTCGCTTCCGTTCTGGAAATTTCGACCTGAAAAATAAACCTCGCGGTCGTCCGAAGACTTTGGTCGACAATGACGAATTAAAGGCGATTGTGGAAGCTGATGATACACAATCTACGGCTGAATTAGCAGCAGCTTTCGACGTTAGCGTCAAAACAATATTGGTCCATTTGCGTCAAATTGGCAAGGTAAAAAAGCTTGACAAATGGGTGCTCCACGAACTCAATGATCGCCAGCGCGAAGTACGCGTCGAGACGTGCCTTGCTCTGCTCAACAGACACACAAATGAAGGAATTTTGAACCGCATTGTTACCTGCGATGAAAAATGGATTCTGTTTGATAACCGCAAGCGCTCAGCAAGTTGGTTGGATCCTTTTTTTTTTTTTTTTTTGTAACGGGGGTAATCCTCATGGATCATGGAGGATGTCCTCCGCCCTGGGGCGGGCGGAGGGGTCTGTCAGACTCTTACTGACTAAAACCACCCCGGTGCTCCATCTCTCACCAACCGGAGATCGCGAGAACTAATGCGACTTCCGTAATCCCCGGCTGGTGCCGGCCCGTCTCTGCGGGCCACCTCGGGTCAGCGGGGGGAGTGAGGTGTTTGACTCCACGACGTCAATGAGGGGCGCACGGGAACACCACGCGCCGCCACCTCGGGTCCAAATGAATGGAGGGCGACGGACATCCCCAAGTCCGCCGCCCCTTGACCCAGTTAGGGGGGCCGGAAGAGGGCAGCGTATGCCCTCCTCCGACGCCCGGTGCGCCTGCTGCGGGCTGGGAGAGAGGTCGAGATCTCCCTCTCCCTTTCCGCAGCTTCCTTCTGCGCGATAACTGTTTCGCAGAAGGAGACCACTGCGTCCCAGGACTCCTCGCCGTCGACCATAGCACGAACTACGGCCGACAGCGAGAGATCACTGCCTACCACAGAGATGAGGGCACGGCGTGGCTCACTCTGCCAGCGTATGCCACGCCGTGTCTTCTCGACAGTCGACGCAGTGGTGACACCGAGCGTCCGGCTCCCTGCCTATGCGACACAAGAACCTCCCAAAGCAGCCATGCCCCGAGAGGACCTGCGTCACACGAAATGTCAAGGAGCCGTGCCTTCTCCCGAGCCACAGGTCGAGCACTGGCCGGATGGCCTCGATAGTGACGAGGCCGGCGGAAGGGCGTGAGAGCCTGTTCCGCCATTCCGCCACCAGAACCTCGCGCAGCTGCGACTGACGCAGCTTTATGTGCCGCTGCATCAGTCGCTCGCCGCGCGCCCGCGCGTCCTCACGCCACCGGTGCAGTGACGCGAGGACTTTTGCCTCCAGGTCCCAGGGCGGAGATCTGGCCAGTCCGCAAGCCGCCTCGTAGGAGATCGTGCGATAACCCCTGATGACTCTAACGGCCATCACCCTCTGCGGTTTCCGCAGAACAGTGATGGTGCCGGCCGTCAGGTCAGCCGCCCAGATCGGGGCCCCATACAGTCAAGGCCATCGATCGCACGATCCCCATATAAAACCGCCTGCAGGCGGTGCTCGGGTCCCCCAGATTGGGAAGCAGCGATGACAGCGCCCCAGCCGCGCCCAACAACTTGGGCGCCAGTCGCCGGAAATGGGGGCCGAAATCCCACCGGCTGTCGAGCACCAATCCCAGGTACTTCATGGTGGACTCGACAGCGATACGGGCCCCCCCAACAACTATGTGCGATCCCGCTGGCGGCGCCCGCCGGGGGCCATGAAAGGCCTCCGACTTGTTGAGGGCCACCTCCAGGCCAAGGCGCCGTATGCGGCTCACCACTTGTGAGACCGCGGCCGTCGCTAGCAACGCTGCCTCCCTGTACGAGCTCCCCCGGGCAGTGACCAGCGTGTCGTCAGCGTAACACGTCAGGTCCACTCCCGGCGGGAGCTCGCCCCTCAGTACCCAGTCGTAACCGATTGTTCCACAGGGGTGGGCCCAAGACCGAGCCCTGCGGAACGCCGCACGACATGGGGTGCTGGTGTCTGCCATCACGTCCCAGATAGATGACACACCGGTCCGTCAAATAAGCCCCAATGACACGGCGGAGGTAGGGAGGCACTCGATGATAGCGCAGTGCCTCCCGAATACAACTCCAGGGCAGGGTGTTGAAGGCGTTGGAGATGTCTAAGGACACCGCCAACATCACCCCGCCCCGGGACACCGCTTCCTCCGCCAGGACTCTCACTCGCGATATCGCCGTGATAGTGGAGCGCCCATGCCGAAACCCGAATTGGCATTCGGCCAGGTCCGGCCCCTCTCCGCACAAGTGGTCGACGAGGCGGGCTGCGATTATCCGCTCGAACAACTTTCCCACCTCGTCCAGCAGCACTATGGGCCGGTACGCGGACGGCGAGTCCGCAGGGCGCCCCGCCTTCCTGAGCAGGACCAAACGACCAGATTTTCACTGAATGGGAAACTGGCCCTGCTCCAGGCACGCTGAGTAGAGTCCCCTCAGTTGGGGCTCCAGCTCCTTCAGAGCGAGGGCCAACACGCAGCCGTGGATCCCATCGGGCCCCGGGGCAGTGTTTTTCGCCCGGAACCGCATCACGGCCGCCCTCAACTCTGCTTCTGTCACCTCTGGGACGCTGGCGTTCTCTTCAGGCTCTGCGGCTGTAGGCAAAACCATCGGCGGCGGAGTATGCTCCGCTCGTGCCGGGAAGAGGGCTGCGACTACGTCCTCCAGCAGCTCATGTTCGAGACTCTCCGTAAGCGGAGGCGCCCAAGGTCCGAGTTTCCCTCGGACCGAGCGGTATGGACATCCCCACGGATCCCCGTTCAGAGTCTCCAACATCTCTTCCCTGGCACGCGTCTTCGCCTCGCCGATGGCAAGCCGCAGGGCCTCCTTAGCCGCGCGGTACACCTCATACAGCGCGGCTTCTTCGCCAGGCACCCGACGACGTCTTCTTCGGTATCGGGTGTACCGGCGCCGGACTCGCACGCATGAGACGCGCAACTGCTCGATCTCGGCGGACCACCAGTACACCTGGCGCCTTCTGGGTTGTGTGTGGACCCGGGGCATGGACGCGTCGCTGATTTGCGTCATCGCCCCGTGGAACCACTGCGCCCCCTCTTCGACGTCGACGGGTTCGGTCGTCGCCGACTCCCGGATCCAGGCCTGCACAACAGCGGCCTCCTCGAGAAACTCCCTGTCGAGGCGCTTGCGCGCCCAGCGCGGACCGTCCGTTCGCGGGGCCGATGGACTACGGCCGCCCGCGGTCTGGCGGGAGACGTCAAAACGGATGTATCGGTGATCCGATAACGTGTCCACCTCCACGGCGACATGCCAGTCGCGAACACGGCTAGCGACAGTAGGGCAAACGAGACGTCCACTATGGAACCGCCCCGCTGCCGCACACACGTGTACTCCGAGCCCTGATTCAGGACGGTCAAGCCGGTCGTGACCACCCACTCCTCCAGCGATTCACCCTTTGCATCGGTGACCGGGGATCCCCATGCCGCAGATTTGGCATTGAGATCCCCGAGCAACAGCACTGGGCGTGGGTGGTACCGGTTGACGACGGCACCTAACTCGACAAGGAAGCTCTCGAAGTCGGCGAGGCTCTTGTTAGGTGAGAAATACACTCCAATAGTGCCGATGCCGTCCGCGAGGGCGGCCACCCAGCCGTGACCTCGGGACGGGTCGGCAAGAGCCCCGCCAATAATGGCCACCGAGTCGTCCATGTCACCCACCCAATCATCTCGGGGGGGGACGTAGTACGGTTCGGCGACCACAGCCACATGAATCGACCACTCTGCCATGCTCTGGAGTAAGAGATCCTGAGCCCTGGCAGAGTGGTTGATATTGCCCTGGAGGAAATGGAATTGTGCCATTACGCGCAGTCCATTCCTTCGGCGCCATTCTCAGGCCGGGAGTCGGCCGAAGAGCAACCAGGCTGCGGTAAGAACTGGGGTTGGAAGCTCTCCGTCATTCGCTCTATTCACCAGACCTTGCGCCTACAGACTACTACTTTTTCCAGAATTTGGATAACTTCTTGGCGGGAAAAAAAAATCAATACCCGAGAGGCAGTACAAAATGCCTTTGAAGAATTTGTTGCCTCCCGTCCAGCTGATTTCTTTAAGAAGGGCATCAATAAACTGCCACTGCGTTGGCAAAGATGCATTGATTGCATGGGTGATTACTTCGATTAATACAAATAAAAATATATGAAAAAAAAATGTTTAAATTTTTTCATACAAAACGGCAATTTCATAGGTAAAGATAAGATAAGATTAGTATAGATAGTATAGATGCAAAAGTAATTCTGTTTGTCTGTCTGTCGGCGCTTTCACGCCAAAACTACTGAACCGATTCAAATGAAATTTGGTACACAGATAGTCTAGAGCCTGAGAAAGGACATAATCTACTTTTTATCCCGGAAATGTTCCGCAGAAGCTAGTAATTTTATTCGATTCTATCCTTATGCGTTGCCTCCCTCAAAACAAAACACAATCATAAAAATTTACACACGAGAAAATATTTCCATGTCTTAAAACCCCATCATACAAGCATAACTTTTGATACGTGAACCTTGCATCAATCCGGGGGTTAGCTCGGCAATAAAACCGTAACGACAGCGAAATGGTCCCGTATAATGCAATAAACGATTCTTTATGCGGTACACATATTATTATTTTAGAGGAATGTAAACAGGCCACGTCCTTGGAGATTGGGGTAAGAAAATGGCGGCTTTGGAAGAGGTTTTTGTGTTTTTGGGGAGGAAAAATTCATTTTGTTTCTGTTTAAAGTCAAAGTCAAAACGTTTATTCCAATTAGGTCATTAAACGGCACTTTTGAACGTCATAAACCTTTCAAATAATATAAAAAAATAAAATTCTAAAGTGACTCTACTGTCTATTCGGAAAGGTAGATTCTTATGGAGAAGAATGGACAAGAAACTCCATAGTTACTCTTTTCAAAAAAATCTTTTACATTATTTGGTATTCAAAAATTTAGTTAGATGTGAGGACCATGCACTTGGTATGCAGAGGTAGACTTATTAATTTTCTAAATAAATACATGATACTCACACAATGTTTAAATATTGGAATCACTAATTAATAGTGTGTAGTGAATTAGCAGAAAAATACAGACACAAAAGAAACCACGTATAACGTTACCTTTATCCTATATATACAAATTGATCAATTTGTATAGATTTATGGAGTTTCTTGCCAGTGCTTTTCCGTAGATCTCGACCAATTGGAACCATGCTCCAACTTGTGGCCTCTTTCATTAGTTATACGTATATGTGATTTTTTGAATTTGATGAAAATTACGAACTATCGAAAAAAATGTATACTTTAAACTCGTTGACCAATGCCCACTTTTTGGGCGGTATTTTAGGTTATGACACTCACAAATAATGTAGGTTTCTATTGGTAAAATAAATTTCAAAATCGGTTCATCGGATCCAGAGATTACTAATAAACTTTACCTCTTTTTAATATTTGTATAGATATAGAAGAAAAAAGATATTTTTCAAAAATCGTCAACGTTTGTTCAATAAATAAAGCGCATAGGTACATAATGGATTCTAGAATCAGCAGTTACGAATATGTGTTGTCTGTCCAATAGTGAACTCTGTTATAGGTCATAGCTGAATCTATCTATATCTATCTATACTAATATATAAAGCTGAAGAGTTGGATTTACTTGAACGTGCTATTCTCAAGAACTACTGGTCCGATTTGTTAAATTCTTTCAGTGTTAGATAGCCCATTTATTGAGAAAGGCTATCGGCTATATATCATCACGCTAAAACCAAAAGGAGCGGAGCACTAAAGAAAATTTTGACGCAGACGAAGCTGCGCGGGTCAACTAGTATTAATATATAAAGCTGAAGAGTTTGTTTGTTTGTTTACTTGATCGCGCTAATCTCAGGAACTACTGGTCCGATTTGAAAAATTATTTCAGTGTTAGATAGCCCATTTATCGAGGCTTTATATCATCACGCTATCTATATCTATCTATACTAATATACATTCAGTCAAAAAAGTATCGGGAATGGATGATTTGTTTATGGTTCCAAATTCAAATTTTTGTTTTTTTGTAGTTGTTAGATTGGCACAACTGTTTTCCATTTTGGCGCGGAGTTTGAGTTGCATCTGTTATTTATATTAAATACAGTGCTGGTTTTAGTAATATCATATATAGTGTGTATTGCGAATTTCATAATGGACAAAAATATCGAACAAAGAGTTTGTCTTAAATTTTGCATCGCCAATGGAATTTCGTGTTCAGAGTCACTGAAAATGTTACAGAAGGCTTACGGTGAATCGACTTTATCAAATACTCGTGCTTATGAGTGGTACAAAGCGTTCAAAAGCGGTCGAGATGTGATGGAAGATTTGCCTCGCTCTGGTAGGCCGTCAACGTCTGCAACTGAAGTTAACATCGCAAAAGTGAAGGAAATAGTGACTGAAAATCCCCATTCAACTCTGAGAGAGATAGCCGCCGAACTTTCTGTATCTCACGAGTCGATCCGTACCATTTTAACTAATAATTTGGGTATGAAACATGTTGCTGCTCGGCTAGTCCCAAAAGATCTGAATTTTCTCCAAAAACTCAATCGCATGAAAGTCGCTGAGGACATGCTAGAACGAGTCAGTTCGGACCCAACATTCATGAAACGCATTGTTACTGGTGACGAGACGTGGGTTTACGAGTTTGACATGCAAACTAGTCAACAAGCTGTGTGTGTGGCACCCGTTTTCAATCGATAGAAGACATAAAGGAGAATTCGCGGCGAGAACTGAACTCAATTCCGGAAGCAGCGTTTAAAAAATGTTTTGATGAATGGATTATTCGTTGGCACAAGTGTATCGTTTCTAAAGGAGCATACTTTGAAGGTGATAAAATAAATTTGGATGAATATCAGACATTTTGTGTATTATTGATCTTTTCCCGGTACTTTCTTGACAGAGTAGTATAAAGCTGAAGAGTTGGTTTTACTGGAACGCGCTATTCTCAAGAACTACTGGTCCGATTTGTTAAATTCTTTCAGTGTTAGATAGTCCATTTATTGAGGAAGGCTATAGGCTATACATCACGCTAAGACCAATAGGAGCGGAGCAGTAATGGAAATTGTGACGCAAACGAAGTTGCGCGGGTCAACTAGTACTAATGTATAAAGCTGAAGAGTTTGTTTGTTTGTTTGCTTGAACGCGATAATCTCAGGAACTACTGGTCCGATTTGAAAAATTCTTTCGGTGATAGATAGCCCATTTATTGGGGAAGGCTATATGCTATATATCATCACGCTAAAACCAAAATTAGCGGATCAGTAATGAAAATTGTGACGCAGACGAACTTGCGTGGGTCAACTAGTAATATCATATGCCCCTTTAAAGCTACATCACATTAAGGTGCGGGCCGGCACCAGCCGGGGATTACGGAAGTCGCATTAGTTCTCGCGATCCCCGGTTGGTGAGAGATGGAGCACCGGGGTGGTTTTAGTCAGTAAGAGTCTGACAGACCCCTCCGCCCGCCCCAGGGCGGAGGACATCCATGAGGATTTCCCCCCTTATAAAAAAAAAAAAAAAGGGTAGCCCGCGAAATTGAAATTTTCTTACGTTTTTTGCAATTTGCAAGTTAGTATTTGGGTTATAATATGTTGATTAAAGTATGATTCGCGGCGGGCGTAAGAATTATGTATTGTCAGAATTATAACCATTTCAGTCAGAAACAAACCTCCATAAGTCAGTATAATCCTAAAATGTCAAGATTTCATGAATTCGTCATTCTTTCGGTTTCGGTTAGTAACTTGCAAATTGCAAAAAAACGTAAGAAAACATGAATTTCACGGGCTACCTTTTTTTTTTTTTTAAGCTGGGAAAAAATGCATTACGCATACCCTCCCGTCGGGGGAACGGGAGGGGTATGTGGGACTCCCCGGGCTGACCCGGTATACCCACTAAAACGACCCAGCGGCATTCCCGCATCGTCCGAGTGGAAGAGGACTGGGAGATCGGCGCAGCCTTAGCGTCCAATCCTCCTCCGACGACAACCCGCCTAAAGCGGCGGGCCCCTCAAGTCCTCCCCGTTCAGGGGGAGGGCTGGGAATGACCGGCGAGGGTGGTGTGGAGTGCAATGCGGGCGGAGGCGCCCCCGCGCCTATCGCCCGCCCATCACCACCATGAGGAGGGAGAAGACGGCGTCTTCTCCGACCTCTTCTGCGCCTGCGGAGCGGCGCAGCGAGAGGGTCGTCCTCCCGCGCGCGCTCCGCCGCCTCCTTTTGCGAGATGACATCCTCGCAAAAAGAGGCGACAGCTGCCCAGGACCCCTCACTTTCTAGCATGGCGTTGACCACGCCGGGAAGCGAGAGGTCCTGTCCGATCTCCGCTGTTAGACTGCGGCGCGGCTCAGACCAAGCCGGGCACACCTCGAGGGTGTGCTGTGGAGCAACCACCTTAAGCGAAAAACCCCTTCCGGCATTACCAATACCGTGACGGAAAACCAATATAAAGGAGATCAACAAAATAAACAACTCTATTCTGTTTGTCTGTTCTGTTTATGTATAGTGCGTTATTTCGTACCTAAGTTTTTAGGGTTCCGTACCCAAAAAGTAACCAACGGAACCCTATTACTAAACTTCCGCTGTCAGACCGTCTGTCAGCAGGCTGTATCTCAAGAACTGTAATAGGCAGACGGTTGAAATTTTCACAGATAGTGTATTTATATTGCCGCTATAAAAACAAATAATAAAAAAATAGGGTTTATGGTACGGAACCCTTCGTGTGCGACTTTGACTCGCAATTGGCGGTTTTTAAGAGCGATGAAACAGATATTTCCATTTTATCGTGGTAGATAATTTCGGTATTTTCTTTAAGGAAACTTCTCAGTACCAACATCTCCGTGAAATCGTCCCCAAATCAAACGAAAAAGACAAAAGGCAATCGAAGATTCCAATATATTTTTATTCGTTCCTCGAAAGGTAAGAAAAGTGATTACGGTAAGGCCACATTACTGTCAGGCCAGCGTGCAAGGTCAAGGCTTGACTACGTCGCGGAGTTATTGAAGAAATCGGTTTTTTGCAATAATCCCAGGGTGTTTGCAAAAAGACACATTGTGGACGAATTTATTCATAACACTTTTTTTTTAGGATTGGAAATCATCAAATGACTCCTTCCGCTCTGGGTACAGCAGGAGGGAGTGTCAGACTCTTACTGACTAAAACCCATACGTGTTCCTCCTAGTGCCCTTAGCGTTCCAGGGTACGGTACCTCTTTCGAACGAAATCCGCAGCCCCAGCAGGCACTGGCCCTAGTGGGCTCCGTCTTCCGTGCTGATATCTCCTTGAGGCGCGTTGGTAGCGCGCCGCCGACCCGGGTCTGGTTCTGATCAGACGGCGAGTTATTCATAATACCTACGAGATAATATCAATTTTTGCCAAACATACTTACATTTATCTCTACTGCGAGCCAAGGATGGGAAAAAAGATTTCTGAAAAAAAATCATCCTTATTCTGGTTGATCAGAACATGGTTATGTCTGTAAGCTAGCATATTAGCATAAAGTTCAGCCAATCAGCGGTCATATTTATCGATGCTGTCTGCGATTAACCTATGATAAGCTGCTTTTTAGGGTTCCGTACCCAAAGGGTAATCAACGGAACCCTATTATTAAGCCTCCGCTGTCCGTACGTCCGTCCGTCTGTCTGTCAGCGGGCTGTATCTCTAGACAGCTAAAATTTTTACAGATTGTGTATGTCTATTGCCAATATTACAACAAATAATAAAAATTAAGGTATATGGTATCAAAACCTTCGTGTGCGAGTCCGACTCGCACTTGGCCAGTTTTTTATAAAAATCCTCTCGCTCGTATGTTTACAAAAATCAATCTTTATTTCCAATAATTCGTTCTATTACCAAAATTCTAGGATTTTTGCTAAAAAAACGACTTTAACAATCTTACTGCGACAGCTACAAAAAGAGGGACGCGATGTAAGGAAAAGGATGGTCATCGGACTATAAATCAACGTCTTTTAGTCCAAAGAAATTGGGGAAGGATCCTTGTTTTTTTACCTCGTGTGTGAATGGATTTGTAAGTGCTGATACGAGTGTGCTGAAATAAAATTGTAGATTAGCATTGACTTCTTCTGCCATACATTCTGACTATGACTTATGTTGATTTAATTTATCTTAAGGCTGCTCTCTCGAAAAAAGCTTAAAAACAGCGTGCAGATGAAGCAGCTTTTCGTCGGCACTGACAGAGAAATCACATCTGAAAAAAATAATTAGTAATCTACATGTTACGATACGTAATACAGTTTAGCCAGAATTTATCTACCGGTTTCATAATAAGAAAAAAAAACACCAAATCACCTCCAAATCGTTGAGATGAAATCATTTTCAATAAAAAAAAGAAATGTGTGAGAATGCACAAATAGTGCTCTTTCATATGATACCCCACATGCTCTAGTAGACGCACTTCGAATCTTTAAGAAACCCTTTCAGGTTTTTATTTCTTTCTTAGTTGCAAAATAGTTCATGTAACGACATCTAAAATATTCCCAATTTCAACTTGATAGCAATAGTTCTTCTCGGGGAAAGTGGAGGAAGCTACGTAGGAAGGCAGACCCTGGCAATAGCCGGGATTAACGCCTGGTGGAAGAAGAGCACTAGTAACGTCGATCTTGAGATTTCCAGCTGTGACAGACGGATAGACTTAGTAGCAAGTTCAAGTAAATGGTGTCAATTCACGGGGTTTAAAAGTCAAAATGGGGGTACCACAAGGCTCTATTTTGGGTCCTTTCCTCTTTCTAGTATATATTAATGGTCTACCCCATCTTTTAAAAAATCAACCTCATATGGTATTATTTGCTGACGATACGTCCTTAATTTTTAAGATAGATAGACGTTCCATAAATCTTGGCGACGTAAATAACGCCCTACAGCAGGTCCAAAATTGGTTTACTGCTCTTAATTTAGTATTAAATGGGAAAAAAAACTAAATGCATCAGATTTGCCTTACCGATTGTTAAAAAAAAATGATTGCGACATAGTATTGAACAAGGAGAAACTTGAATTCGTCGAAAACACAGATTTCCTGGAGATTACGCTTGACTCAAGGCTACAATGGGTTCCTCATTTAACATCTCTTGCGGGACGGCTAAGTTCAGCAGCATACGCTGTCAGAAAAATCCATCAATTTACTGATATAGATACCGCGAGGCTGGTCTATTTTAGTTACTTTCATATTATCATGTCTTACGGTATCTTACTATGGGGACGTGCTGCAGACATCGACTCTATATTTATCCTGCAGAAAAGAGCCATCAGAGCCATTTACAATCTCCGTCGGCTAGATTCCCTAAGAGAACTGTTTAAGGATATCAACATCATGACGGTACCTTGTCAATACATTTACGTAAATATTATGTATGACGGAGAAAGAGTCTCCATAGTGTTTTTTAAAAAGCGTGACGTCAGCATTGCTGACGTCACAATTGTTGTTTTCATGATGATCACTCATTTTCGGTCTCTCAAGGAAAACTTCAGTTACACTTTATAAACTTCGTTTATTCAACGGGCAGCGTAATGACGTCATAGAGAGGTCCGTACTGTACGGCGGTCCGAGTGCGACTGACTGTGCACGCTCTGTGCGGCCGTATTTTTAGTGTGGCGAGCACGTGTTCATAATTTCTAGGTTAAGTATTGAAATTACAATGTTGACATTAATTTTACATCGTAATAAACTCAAAGTAATCAACTGATGATTTATAAACTAATTTTAGGACAATAAAATGATTAACCTTGGTGTGGTTGCGCCGATACGGCCATACTGACAGGCGGTGCGCGCTCTGCACCAGCCTCGTTGCTTCTCGTAGATTTTTGCGGGTTCTCGTAGATCTGAAAGAATAGAAATAATTTCCTCTGAGTAGCGCATCTGTAAGCAACTGGCGTTGCTTTGTCTTTGAGAATATTAATGCTGTTAAGGTTATTAGGTTCTCGGAGATTTTATTGAAGGGTTCACGGAGGTTCTCGTAGAGTTCTTGGAGATTCTCGTAGACTTCTCGGAGGTTCTCGTAGAGTTCTCGGAGGTTCTCGTAGAGTTCTCGGAGGTTCTCGTAGAGTTCTCGGAGGTTCTCGTAGAGTTCCCGGAGGTTCTCGTAGAGTTCTCGAAAGTTAATTTAGAATCTTTGAATGGAGATACTTACTATTTATTCTGATGGGCCGTGGTTTGGCTGTACTTGCAGCTGTTCTCGTGAGGACGACGGGATGGGCTCGTTTGGTTCTGCAGCAGGATCTCGGTGAGTAGGCGATTCGTTTCCCGCCGATACGGTCAACTGATCACCAGGTTGTGGAGCGCGGTGCAGCTGATCTTGGGCAACCTTTGGAGGTGTCCTCTACCGATAACTTTCTTTACCAAACATTGGTCATTTTCCAGTATTCTACAGACTTCATACGGTTCGCTGAATTTAAGGTCAAGCGAGGTTTGATTGCGAGGATTATTCTTAACCAATACGTAATCTCCTCTTTTGGAAATGGTGGATTTTGGCCTTATGTAGGTTGAAGCGTTGTCTGTCTTGTTCGCTTGAACGAATCATTTTTTGTTGCACCTGTTGAGTAAGCGCTTCAATATACACGGTTTCGTTGTCAATATCCATCAAGTTGAGAAGCTCAGGGGGTACACTGTGTTTTCGTTGTGTAATATGGGTTGCGTTTGCGTTTTTGAGGGTTGCAATGACCCTTTCAACTTGGCCCTTCGCTCGGCTGACTCCTGGAGCGATAGCATGAATATTTATTCCGATTTTGTCACAGTACTCTTTGAATTCGCCAAGGAATTCTCTTCCTCCATCGACTATCATTTGGACCGGTGCGCAAAATAGATGCACCGCACGTTTTAGAGCAGCCAATGTACTGTGTGGGTTTTTATTGGTACTGAAGTACAGTAAAACGTACTTCGAGAAAGCGTCAATGGTGACTATGACGTACTGCTGATCATCTGGAGTGCCCAGCTTCCCAGTTATGTCCATATGAATAACTTGGAAGGCAGCTGTTGGTTTTTGTATAGGGTGTAATTGGGCTTGAATGGCCCCAGATCTTCCCTTGGATGTTCGGCATATAACGCAGTTATCCACAAATCTTCGAACAGTAGAACTCATTTTGTTGAACCAATAAGTTTCTCTGATCTTCTGTAGAGTCTTTTCCCAGCCGGGGTGTTTCAGTGCAGTGTGAAAAGAGTTTATAATGCTTCATTGTAAGGACTTGGGAACGACGGTACTGAGCTGCTGACCGAAGACAGGATCATTGACGTTCTTCTTTAAGACATTGTCCTCCAATACATAGTCTTCTACTGGGTTATTGTCACTGAGGCTGTCCATTATTGGTCGCAGTTCATCGTCTAGTCGCTGTTCAATTTTGAGCCAGTTCAAGTCTCTTGTCATAACATTGACCGCAAACTCAGTTGGGTTTCTCCTGAATAAGTCAGCATATTGGAGACGTTCACCTTTGCGGTACTCTACCTCGAAGTCGTAATTTTATAAGAACGCCCACCAGCGATGAATCCTCGGCAGGAGATCCCTTTTATGTTTTGACGCTTTTAATGCGTTGCAGTTAGTTATCACGGTTTTTCAATTTTCGCCCATATAGATACTGGCGAAAATGTTTTATAGCGCGTACCACTGCCAGTGTCTCCAACTCGTAGGAGTGGTAGCGACTTTCAGCTTCCGTGGTTCTCATTCTCATAAAAGCAACCGCATGTTGACGCCCATCTGTCACCTGAACCAGTACTACCCCAAATCCGAGGCTGCTTGCATCGGTGTATAATAGCATGGGTGCCTCTTCATGGTATAATGTTAGTGCTGGAGCAGACGTTAGGCATTCGATGATTGTGTTACGAGCTTTTTCGTGTTTGTCTGTCCATGCCCATTTTGCTCCTTGTTTCGTTAGTTCGTACAAAGGCACCATTACACGAAAAAAAAGTCGGGAATGTACCTCCTGAAGTATCCAGCCAGATCGTTGAACTGTCTGACTTGCTTGACAGTTTTAGGTACTGGGGCTTTGACGAGGGCCTCTACTTTTCGTGGACTCGGTCGCACTTGTCCATCGGAAACTACGTTCCCGAGGTATTTGATGGACTGTTTGAAGAAAGCGCACTTGTCTGCGTTGATAGAAAACCCCGAGTCTTGCAGTGCTAAGAGGATTCGTTCCAGGTGTGAGATTCCCTTAGGGAAATCTGTACATTTACTCAACACGTCATCTACGTAGACTTGTGCGGCTGTTCCCAGCAATGATGTCAAAGCCCTTTTGATGCATCGTTGGTAAACCGAACAAGCATTGCTCAAACCAAACGGCATGGTGAGGTATTCATAAAAGCCATCTGGTGTGACAAACGCGGTCTTCTCTATGGAGGTCTCACCAATGGGAATCTGGTAGAAACCAGCCGCCATATCAAGGTTTGTATAGAAATTACCATTTGCCAACTGGTCAATCTGATCGGAGATCAACGGGAGTGGATAATGGTCACGTAAAGTATTTGAATTAAGTTCTCGAAAGTCCACAGGTTCATGCCCACTAAAATGTCCGTTGACATTTCATAGTCCGGCAATAAGTAAAACTCAAGCTCAACACTGATGGTATCTATGACGCATATAGTCGTATGTTTGGTTAACGATAGTGCGGGGAACTGACCAACCCCTTTCAAATAATTGACTACCGGTCTCCTTTGACCAGGTAAGGTTGTAGCAACCGATTCTCTGACAATTGAGCACTTCGCCCCGCTGTCAAAGATGGCTTGCAAAGTCCTTTCACCTATTTTGATGGTGATATTTTATGGCTTGCTACGCAGTTCACGTTTGAAATCAACGAACGTTCACGTTTGAAGCAAGTTTCTTAAGTGTGGCTGGTCTCTTGCAACAGGTATAAGAAGTTGTTTCGTTTCGTTTTTCGTTCGTAGCTTCAGGTTTAGGCTCCGAAGGCTTGAATCTGCAGTCGTCAGTGGAGTGGTTTGTCTTCTTGCATGTACGGCAGCTTGTTGTTGATGGTGTATTGTCCGAAAAACGTGGACGTTTGTTGTATGTTGTGGAACTAGAGCTCGGATGACTCCGCTTCTTCCGTATGGAAGTTGCAATTGAGATGAGCTCAGGGACAGTGGTTGCCCTGGCATTCATCAGTTCAATGCGTAAGTGCTCGTCATTAACACATCCAATCACAGCTTCCATAGCGTGTTCGTCTCCAAGTTTGTCTTTGGTGACTCTTCGCCACAAGATCCAGGCACGTGATAAGAACTCCGCAATGTCTTTTGTTGCATCATAAACATGTTCTCTAAACATGATGATGTCCCGGGAGTATCAATTTTCAGGTTCAAACGTGGTGATCAGATTTTTCCGCAACTCTTCCCACGTTGTAGTAGTCACCATCTAATCATCAATTCACATTTTTGCTCGCCTCTTTAACAGGTTGCAGACTTTCATGCGGACATCGAAATCATCAAGCTTGTATGCTTAAACCGCTGGATCTATATGTTGGCACCATTCTGGTACACCGATGTGGGTGTCCGGATCGAATGATGGTAAATAGACGTCCTTGATCCTTATTTTTGCTTCGGCAGGTGGAGCACATAAGCGCTCCGACATTTTCTGTATCGTCTCCATCATTTGCATCAGGAATTGTGGTGGTATCCCTCCCAACTGCATTCCATGGCGAGGGTACTCTTGTGGTCTTGATTCCAGTACGGTTTCCATTGGTGCATTGGTAACCAACAGGTTCTTGATGCTGTATGTTGGTTTGCTCCAGTTGATCAGGTGGAGGAGCTGATGAGGAAGCGTCTTGGGTAGGAGCTTCTTGCAAACACACTTCTGATGACGGAGAAAGAGTCTCCATAGTGCTTTTTAAAAAGCGTGACGTCAGCAGTGCTGACGTCACAATTGTTGTTTTCATGATGATCACTCATTTTCGGTCTCTCAAGGAAAACTTTAGTTACACTTTATAAACTTCGTTTATTCAACGGGCAGCGTAATGACGTCACAGAGAGGTCCGTACTGTACGGCGGTCCGAGTGCGACTGACTGACGTTTTTTTTTTTTTAGTTCACCTCTAGAAGGGTGGCTGCTGCTTAACCGGGCTAGCCTGACTGAGCACGCTCTGTGCGGCCGTATTTATAGTGTGGCGAGCACGTGTTCATAATTTCTAGGTTAAGTATTGAAATTACAATGTTGACATTAATTTTACATCGTAATAAACTCAAAGTAATCAACTGATGATTTATAAACTAATTTTAGGACAATAAAATGATTAAACTTGGTGTGGTTGCGCCGATATGTATGTTCGGAAAAATCTTCATCTTTTTAGCAAGATTAGTGACAGGCATAATTTTAATACTAGAAAAAGGAACAAATTAGATCAACCCCGATTCAAATTGGCCAAAGTACACACTTCTTTTATGGGGTACTGTGTTAAATTTTATAATAAAATACCAGTTGATATTCTTGAACTGAATGAGAGAAAATTTAAAGCATGCATAAAACGCACACTATGTAGACAAGCGTATTATAAACTGGAAGATTATATCCGCGATAAAAACGCTTGGCTAAATGCTGGACCTGCTCCACAGTCACATCTGCTTAGGTCCACTTTTTAGGTTTTTATATTTGGAAGAGATGCTCGCTCTCGCGCTATTATTTCGTTTATTTATTCTTATTTACATACAAATTATATTATTATAATTACTTATTTATTCTTTTTGATGTAAGAACTTAATTGTTGTCTTTATAAATTTATTTTTCATTATTTGGTCATTGACAACCATAGTTTTGGGTAAAGTAGAAGTATATTTTTAAAATTTTGTAAATGTGAGTACCATGAAGCCATTTACATTTTATGTGATTAGTGTGTTTTACTTCTTGGACATGAACGAGCATGGTGGCTGAGAGCATGTCATGCTCACTCAATATCTCGCTGATGGCGACGCGTGGGTTGGATCATTCGGTTCCCTTCGAAAAGGTTGAACTGAAAGGATACACGCATCATGTTCGTGAACGGGCCGTCGGTTGAGACTGGTCATGTCTTAACTGCCATAGGCTCATTTTAATCTTTATATTTTAAATTCTTATAATAAGCCTTTTTTTTCCTTTGCATTGTCCTCACATGCAGAAGCAACAAGTATATGTAACTTGGGATTTTGTAAAACAGAACATGATTTAAAAGAGTGTCCGTGGAGTTTCTTGCACGTTCTTCTCCATAGAGATCTACGCTTTGGAACGTGCAAATAGCTTCCATTTTTTTGACTGACCAACCTTGACGTTTCAAAAGTGCCTGTGAATGGTTTATTTGAAATAAAATGCTTTGAATTTGAATTTGTAGCACCATAAGGGTTCCTTTTTTACCATTTTGGTACGGAAACCTAAAAAGATTTAAACAAGATTTCGAGACAATAGTGACTTGCTGTAACCTTGTCATTGTGCACGATCTTGCACGAAACGCCAAATCACAACAAAAACCAAAAAGCCAAATAAACAATCCTAAACCAGCCAATAACCCAATATCGGTTATCGCAATTCATTAATAGTAATGTGCGGTCTACCTGACAATCGCTATCTTATATCAGTTCCCATAAATAACTAAGGGAAATCTTTTTCCTTTGTTTTCTTTTTTCTTTTCTTATTGCTTCCATTGTCTCGGGAATTATTGGATTGTATCGTCGCCAGGTGCTTGTAAGAGTTATTAATGGTTTCAAGTGGTATATTGTTGTTTTCGTTTTTTTTTTTTTGTTGGTAAAGGGAATTCTTTTTTTAACTTTTACGGGATTCGATTTGAAGTCTTCGAATAAAAGTTTCAAGAAAGATTTATGAATGAAAAGTTTTTTTGATTATGGTGTTTTGAAGAGAACCTTATGGAGTTTAAGTAAGAGATTTATACAGTCACTAGTGGCTGCCAGCGAGTTCCTATCGCGGAACGGATGAATTAACCAAAAGCTTTTCCATTACAAATACGAAAATAAACATTATTATGCGTTTGCATTGTTACTGTACTGTTTAAGTGGTATCTCAGTGACTCATCATCATCATCTGCCTAGCCTTTTCCCAACTATATTGGGGGTCGGCTTCCAGTCAATCCAGATTTAGCTGAATACCAGTATTTTACGAGGAGCGGCTGCCTACCAGACCTCCACAACCCATTAACTGGGTAACACGGTACTTCTTGGCAAGACTGGAGTCAGATTTACTGGCTTCTGACTATCCGCAAAGACTGCCAAAGATCTACAAATGACAGCTGGGACCAACGGCTTAACGTGCACGGAGGAAACTCGGTAGGTTAAGATGGTCACCCATCCACAGACCAACCTTGGCAAGCGTTGCTTAACCTTGAAGATCGACCCGTGCGGCTGTTATTATCTAGCCACGAGCTCCTCAGTGGTATCTCATTGACTACAACAGTATAATGTGGCTACCCTGCAGTAGCCTGCATACAAATCTACAGCTTTCGAATTTCAATCCGATTTAACACGCGTGAGATATACTCGTACTTCAACAAAGGGCTTGACTAAGTTTCCGCGAAAATCTGGTGACGTACAGAGAATTTCCATGCGTCTACCTCGAACCAGAGGCATAGTATAGATAGTTTTACCGTGCCAGGGGCCTTATCTCACAATGAGTTATTTATAACCTCATTTTGAGTCTATTAATCATTGCAAATTTGTTATCAATATTCAAGGTGCTTTTACAGATACCAAAAAGCCATTAAAAAACCTCAGATTTTTATTTAATTTTCAGTTAAAGTATAAAATAATAATTCGCCTTGTACTAAAAGGTGCTTAAATATATTTTCAATAAATACATTGATCCACAAAATATTCATAAATTGTATGGATGTGAGTCGAAAACAGAAAGGTCAAGTGTCATAATAACCACCTACTTTTGTACAAGCATAATGCTATGATTAATGTATTCTATACATTTTTTTTTTGTTAGTTTTAATGGCTCACTGCCGGGCAAAGGCCTCTCCCATATCCTTCCAGACACTCTTCTCCTGCGCTGCCTCGAATCAGCCCTATACATTAATAACATCATTATGCTTCCTAGCTTAAGACAATGTTGAGCAGTCATCACTTAAAAGTAAAAAATAAATAAAAAAATAATGAATTAATTTTAAAAAATTAATTCATTTTTTTTTTTTTTTTTTTAACTAACGATAATTTGGAGAAGGACTCTGTTCTTTATTACGTGTTGCTTTTTTAAAGTTGTTTTTGATGTACCTATGTAATTTAAGTTTTCTACAAACAATTTTTAAACAAGGCATTGATTTGTTCGAGTAATTAAAAATAAAAAGATTTACAACTGAATTAAAACGCAACATTATATATACGTTTATATCCAGTTCTCGGAACCAAAATAAGCGATAACACCAACGATGACACCGGACTACGAAATATCACTAATACCTTTGGATGTATTTTGTAAATTAATTTACAGATTATGCAGACCGCAATCAAATAGCCGTGTAATTTAAACCACATTTAACTAATTTATTAAACACAACATTTCCATTACTTTATTTTTTTTTTTTTTTTACTAATTTTTTTAATTTTAATTTACATTGTTAATGTTCAATTTCATCATTTTACATTAAACTACACATTCATTGATTTGCTACATAGTTTGAATTTGGCACTAAAGATAATATGTTAAATTTTTAAAATACATATTATAATGATTGAACAAAACAAACTATAAAATATCATTTACCTAGACTAAACCACAATTCTTGATACATTTGCGGGGTGTTCCGCTGCCCAGGGTTGTAGAATCAGTCCGAAAGAGTCGCCGCGGCCCTAGAACGCAAAAGGCATTAGGAGGAACTCAGATGGGCTTTAGTCAGTAAGAGTCTGACACTCCCTTCTGCTCCGCTCAGAGCGGGATTTTCCATAATTAAAAAAAGGGTGTTCCGCTTTCGACTATACGAATACAAAGCTTTGAAAGAACACAATACTTATGACCAACCTTAACCTTAGGAAAAACAAAAGATTGGTGTTCCACACGTTTTTTGGTCGTGTTGGTATTGCTCAATGCCAGATTTTTATTTCTGTGGAAGGATTAATATTCTGTGCGTAAACAGTTAAGTCACTCTGTGCTTGTATTATTCTGATAGCTAGGCTTGAGGTTTTAAAGTTATGATAATCGATAAAAAACTTCAAGACAAGCGTGCTTCATTGTCGTGAAGACATCATGCTTATCAAAACAAATATAAGACTCTGCGCGAACAAAATAATAAAAAAATCTTAGTAAAAATATTTGTCCTGTACCCCGAATGTATGATTTTCATATACACACGAGTACATATGTAGGTACATGAGTAATTGTGTCCTGTAAAAATCTGTACAGTCAATAACGAACACACTATACACTCGTTTTAATAACGTTTCAGTGTCGTTAATGGTTCGGTAATCATAATTACACCCACACTGAACGAAATGTATGGTCCCTTCACACGGGTACTTGCCTTTTGTTCGAGTCACTCGACTTGTTTGTGTTCCAGTGACTGATTATTATTTATGTTGATTTAGAAGAATAATGACTGTCGTGCCAGTTGACCATTAATCATGCCAGTCACTAAAATATGATGTTTATTTATTAAAGGTACTTTGTTAAAGTACATAGTTGTTTATTTACGCCATCTATTTTTGGGTGGAAGTAAGGCAACGCTTTCTTCCGATGTAACGTTTTCTTTCTTTGATCCGAGTTTTAATACACATGCGTTTGACATCAATATCTCAGCTGATGGTAAGCGACCCATTCAATCTCGACTTAAATATCCCCGAAGCAACGTTGCTGTATCTAAGGAAAATGTCAGTATAACTGAAACGTTTTAGGTGGTATTACGGGGATCCAATGTTATATTTCTGGCAGAAAACATGTCAAATTACAATTAAGTACAACTGCGGCTCTAAAACGGCTACTTTAGCAGAATCAGCATTCATAAAAACTGTGACGCAGACGAAGTTGTGCTGGTCAGCTAGTTGATGATAATCATAATGTGAAATGTACGCCACGGGTCTAAAAAGTGGCCTTTTTAGACCCCCTCTTTCTGATTTTGCTAAAGTGGCCTTTAGCAGAATCATAAAGCACATCACACTACCCGAAACTGTTAAATTTCCCCTATCGAATTTGAACATAAAAATAAAGATGAAAATAAAATTTCCCAGTTTTTTGTATGATTAATATTGTGATTCTAACATAATTATATTAAAGTAGCCTTTTTATATTTGCTATTTTGCGTGCCAGTATGTAGTCATAAATAACATTATTTATTTGATTTAAAAACCACAAGCGAAGCAAAAACACTGCAATTAGGCATTTGATGACACAAGAGATAGGTACTTTTTCCAGCCTAAAATTGTCATTACCCGGAATTTAAAAGATATATTGCTGTGTTTCAAAAATATGTCAGTACTTGCCTGGGCAATCTAGCTTTCTACTAACAAAATATAAGAGGCGCACTAAACGCACCATAGCTGGAAATCAGGCCAGTCATATCCCATAATGTGGTTAGCTTGGAAAATGCACCGTAACGGTAAAAAACAATAGAGTTTATTTAATATAGTGCTACAATACACTCACGTTATTTGATATTCTTGCATGTTATACTTAATAGCTGTGTTCTCTTTGGGAAGAAAACTTTGAGGCACGATTTTTAGTATTTGACTAGCTTTTTTTCGCGACTTCGTACGCGCATATCCCGTTTTTTCCGTTCCCGTGAGAAATTCGGGATATTCTCTCTCAATGTTCCCTACACTCCCCATGGAACCTACAGGCCAAATTTCAGCATTCTACGACCAGTAGTTTCGGCTGTGCGCTGTCTGTCATTCAACTTTCAAAACTATTTTTTTTTTCCATAAGACATGATTATTATATTAGCAACTGTTGAAATTGTATAGGATTCATTCAAAATTATTGTTCATAATCGAGAAATTATATATATTCTTAACCTGTGATCATCTGAACGCAATATATAGCCGTTGCGACGCCACAATAATTGAAGAGGTTTATTGTAAACAAATCGGCGACCGCCATGTTTTTTGGTCGATCGGGGGAATTAATTTTTTTATTTTTTTGGTATGCGTCATGCTTGGCGCAAATAAACGCTTTTCCTTTCTTTTTCATCTGCATAGCCTTTTCCCAACTATATTGGGGTCGGCTTCCAGTCAAACCGGATTCAGCTGAATACCAGTATTTTACGTGAAGCGGCTGCCTACCAGACCTCCACAACCCATTAACTGGGTAACACGGTACTTCTTGGCAAGACTGGAGTCAGATTTACTGGCTTCTGACAATCCGTAACGACTGCCAAAGATCTACAAATGACAGCCGGGACCAACGACTTAACGTGCTTTCCGAGGCACGGAGGAAACTCGGTATATTAAGATGGTCACCCATCCACAGACCAACCTTGGCAAGCGTAGCTTAACCTTAAAGATCGACCCGTGCGGCTGTTATTATTTAGCCACGAGCTCCTACGAGGATATTAAACACTACGTTTTTTAAAAAACAGAAGTTTAAACTGCGTGATTTGGTAAGGGATGTGGGATGTCATTAAGCGTCCATTTCCGTTGACTCCCAATGGCACACACGTGTGCCGACGACGACGACTGACAAGTTTCGATTTTCCGGTGACATCAACAACAGAAACCGCAACTCTAAAATCAATGTTTAACCGCTACGTTCCGCACACGCTCCTATTTTTTAACATACTTCTTCAAAAAGGAGGAGGTTAATACGTTCAACTGTATGTTTTTTTTTTTTGTAAGCAGGTGTATATTGAATATATCTCAAAGACATTTCAGCTTTCTAAAGGTGAATGGAGAATGAAAACATGAGTGGAACGCCTATTGATACGCTTATAAAGATAAAAAAATGAAATGAATGATTAAGTACACTCTCTGTTGTCAATCTTCTAATGATCATCTTTGTTACTTTTATAGGAATCTTATCTATTGACCTCAATTTATATTTGTGAGCTAAATGACAGATTCGAAAAATATTTTGTATTTTTTTTTTACCTATTTTGGATATTTTTATAGCGAGAATTAGGCGTTTATAAGCAATAACAAATAATAAATACAATTAAAGTAATTATGAACGTAGCAAATACAATTAAATTAAATCCTAAAATTAAATCTTTTTCAAAGCTAAAGCTAATAACTAAATAACAGAAATTAATTAAAATTAACTTCAAAATCAATTACCAAATTGAACTTGCACAATTTATTAAAACAGTCCACAGATTCAACTCCCATTACTTCCGATGGTTCACTAAAAATCTGATAAGAACAAACTTTCCACACCAAGAACTTTGGAAAACTTCCTCAGCCTACCTTTGGCTCTGCGGACGCCGAACAGAATGCTTTTCAAACATTTCAGCGAAAGATTAGGGCCCCCGCAGACAACTGACTGTAGAACAACATATTTTTCTTGCCGTATGGTGTCGGCCGATGCCTTATGGTGCCGTAAAAGAATAATACCATCCCATCACTTCCCATGGGTGTCGTAAGGGGCGATTAAGGGTCACACCAGAGAATGGGCAGCAACGTTCTCTGTAAAACGCAACACCATACACTGCGATCACTAACCCGCCTGCCAAGCGTGGCGATTATGGCAAACCGTTGGGGGAGGCCTATGTCCAGCAGTGGACGTCTTTCGGCTGTTATGATGATGATGAGACACCTAATTATAGAACAACATTTTTTATGCATCGGTGAAAGGCGTATCTTTGCTTCTATTTGAGTAGCGTCTCATAGCAAAATTAAATTAAAATCGGGCGATAAGACCATACAATACATGCTGTTAATAGACCTATCAGCCTAAAAGTTCTGGAGTTGAGTTCTGGAGACCGCGTACCGGAAGACGCAGTGTTGGAAGGCTTGCCACAAGGTGAGGGTCGCGGGTAGCCAATGGATGCGAGACGCACAGAAGCGGATGTTGTAGCGACACTTCGGGGAGGCACTGCCAGCCGTGAACATCTTTCGGCTAATATGATGATGATGATGAGGAATGAACCTATTATGGCATAGTAACTATCGGCCAACTAAAATTATCTTGTTATACGCTTTGCTTTTGTGCAGCCCCGCTAATATTACTTGTCAATGGCGTCATAAATTCGTTTTGTGAGAGAGATAGAACTACATGAGATGAATAGCACTAACCCTTTTTCACAAAAAAAAACCATGATTGGCATCTGATGACGTCTTTGTACCAAGTTATTTTGTTGGTAAAAATGATAGAACTCATAAAGTTCTGTTGCTCTCTCTTTCTCTTTTGAACAGTGGAGACTTTTACGTCATACCACGGCTTCAGGAGTTTCGTTAAGGCTGTACAAAATTATAATTGTTCAGATCTCGCATTCTCATAACATACATTCCAACTTGTGTTGTCGGCTGTCTGCAGGCACCCTATTTCGCCTGAGGCTCAGAAGGCTAATAAATTACTGCTTATCTTGTATACCATTCAAAAGAGATTCTGGGGGTTGCTCCCTAATCCCAAATAATGGAGGCCACCGATTTTTAGACATGGCTTAAAGCTGTTTTTATAAAGGAAAGGTTTTTGAACGTTTTATTGGAACAGTTTTAACTTCAGGATTTTTTTAAATTGTTTGTGTGTATTTTCTAGGTCTGTCGTACATTTCATATGATTATCATCAACTAGCTGACCAGCACAATTTCGTGTGTCACAGCTTTCATTCATGCTCCGCTCCTATTGTTCGTAGCGTGATGTTTTATGGCCTACTAGCTTTCGCCCTCGACTTCGTACGTGCATATCCCGTTTTTTCCCGTTCGAAGTAGCTTAGTGCTCCCCTACGAAGTGAAGGGAAGCTTCATTCCAATTCCAAATTTCAGTTTTTTTCGACCAGTAGTTTCGGCTGTGCGTTGTCTGTCAATCACTCAATCAGGCATTAACGGAAGCCTTTTATGTATATTGACTGATGATAGCCATCCTCGATAAATGGGCTATCCAGTACTAAAACATTTTTTCAAATTCGAACCGGTAGTTCTTGAGAATAACGCGTTCAACCAAACAAACAAACTCTTCAGCTTTATAATATACCTATGTAAGCTTTACAATATCAGTATAGATATCTTTACTGAAATTATTGTATTTATTCAACTTAGGTATACGATCTAGAGATATCTTTGTATATTAACCCAGCGCTCACTTACTTGGTGACAACCTATGCAGAATACAACCAGTTACTTTGGCTTAAACTTTAACTGAAACTATGTAGGCTTAAGATCTAAGAATAGGTTTACAAATCCCGGCTCTACCACATGCAGTCGTTAGAAAAAAGGACGTTACTACACAAAACGAAGTAACAGAGTTTCGACATTAAGAAAATAACTTAAGGTCGGAAATCGGTTACTTCGATTTGTGTCGATGCGTCCTTTTCTCTTATGACGGCAACTAGTAAAGTACGGACGCGATGTGTTGGGTTTCTTCAATGAAAGGATTGGTTGGTGCTATTACAAATCTAATTATGTATTCGTTTCTTAACAAACTTGGTAAAAAAGAAATGAATTTAATTTGCTTTATTTAATAGGTACGTTTGCACTTCGTGGCGGTCTGTAGGGTCTCTGGCGAAGCGGCGAGCAGTGACATTGGAGAGGCACTCGCTGCCCCGCCCACACGGTGTATTGTTATAGCGGTGGCAACTCGATGTGTAATCAAGTCTATTAAGGCTTGTATACTTGCCAATGACCTTTTGCATACAAACGGAGCTAACTACACCTCTACGCGCCACTCCGCTACCCATGTTTTTATTTTTTTATAATAAAAATAATACATATTTTTCAAAAAGTAACAAAACCAAATTATTTTCTTTTGTATTGCAAAGCAGTATATTTTTTTATGTGTTTTGTTAGAAAATGATGAAGTAAAATCGTTTCATCTCAACGATTTGGTGGTGATTTGGTGTTTTTTTTTCTTATTATGTGATACCGATACATAAATTCATAATGCGTACAACTAAGGAGTGGAATTCCCTGCCGGAGTCTGTGTTTCCTGATAGCTACAACCTGGGAGTCTTTAAGTCAACAGTGAATAGGTTATTTCTAGTCAAGCGTGCTCCATCTTCGACCACATCATCGCATCAGGTGAGGTAGTGGTGAAACGCGTGCCTACCTATAGTAAAAAAAAAAAAACTAACTGGCTAAACCAAATTACGTACCATACCATGTCATCTATTTTTTCAGATGTAATTTCTCAGTGCGAACAAATGCCGATGAAAAACAGCTTTCAAGCTTTTTCGAGAGAGCGGTCTTAATTCATGCCTTCTTATGAGTATCTAAACTTAGGTTTTGGGAATATGTTCACTGTGAGTACAGCTAAGGAGCGGAAGTTCTTGTCGTCTTAATGTCAAGAGTGACTACTAGGCTAGCGAGCTCCATCATTAACCTTATTATTTATTTATTTAAACACTTTCAGCACAAAAATGTACAGAGGAGATAGATCAGATAAGATAGTGGTCGAACGCGAGCCTATCTATACTAATATTTATTATATATATATATATATATATATATATATATATATATATATATATATATATATATATATACTCGTAGATATCTATCTATATCTATCTATTCTTCTATATCTATACTAATATATAAAGCTGAAGAGTTTGTTTGTTTGTATGTTTGTTTGTTTGTTTGTTTACTTGAACGCGCTAATCTCAGGAACTACTGGTCCGATTTGAAAAAATATTTTAGTGTTAGGTAGCCTATTTATCGAGGAAGGCTATAGGCTATATATCATCACGCTAAGACCAAAAGGAGCGGAGCAGTAATGAAAATTGTGACGCAGGCGAAGTTGCGCGGGTTAACTAGTGACATAATATTAGTATGTATTATATATATATTTGTATTTATTATATATGTAAGTATATTTTTTGTACACTGGATCGTACCCTCTATCTATACTGATCTCTCTCTATCTCTTAAAGGTTTGCTGGGAGAAAACTAATCTTTGAGTTAAGCTCGCCTTTGTACATGAAGTTTATTATGTCTGTATCCTTACCATTATTATAAACGCGAAAGTAATTGTCTGTCTGTCGCGCTTTCGCGCCAAAACTACTGAACCGATTTAGTCTAGCGCCTGAGAAAGGACAAAGGCTACTTTTTTCCCGGAAGTATGTTCCCTAGGGAACGCGCGGGCGAAGCCACTGGCAGAAACTAGTAGGTAATAAAGAACAACGTAAGTGTATATTTTTAACACAACGTTCACGCTTAGCTAAAAACATAAAAACACTGTATTTAAGAGAAGCGCCAACAAAATATTTCCGACCTTATAAACATTTTCCTTCAACCAAACCGCGTTCCCAAATCCCAACATGTAACAGTTTAATCAAGACTCGGCTACCATCGGTAATGTTCGGCAATTTACGGCGATACTTTTTTTATCGTCGAGTCAAGGCGCAATTATCCATCAGTCTGCCACATCCGTTTCCGGAAATAAATTCATCGCTATTTATGTTCCATTTGCATTCCAGTTTCATCTCAGTTTTACGGGATTTCGCTGTATTGTTTTTCAAACGAGTTTTCCTTTGAAATCTGCAATTTGGTTTTTGAATTTTAAATCCGAACGGTTTCAGTTTGTTTGGTGTAGGTAGTTACTTTTGTGACTTGTTTTCTGTAGCCAGTTTTTCGAAAAGCAATCACGTATGTGATAAGATTTTAACTGAAATAGTTTAGTGAAGATTTAAAATAATTCAAACGGTTTAATACATTAAGCAGTGGTGGCCCGGTGGTAATGGCTGCGACTTACGAGTTGTAGGTCGTAGGTTCGAACCCAGGCAGGCGCTTTACTTTGCGTAAATTATTACATCACCACTGCTCCCAGAACGGTGAAGGAAAATATCGTGAGGAAACGAACCAAAAATTCGAAGACGTGACATCTACCAACCTGCACTGGGCCCGCGTGGTGGATTACGGCCCACTCACTCTCACCGAGAGGAGGCCTGTGTCCCAGCAGTGGGAACATTATAGGCTGATTATGCTTATGCTTAATACATTTATTAGTAATTGACGTGCATGAGTGTTGGTTTGACCCTTTTATATAAAGTGTTACCCCATCGGCAAACGTAAAGTGGGACGCCCTCAGGTGGCTGGTAGCAGCTGGATGAGAGCTGGTTGAAATTGAGTTGAGCACTAGGAGAGGCTTATGTTCAGCAGTGGACTGTTTTAGGCTGATGACGACCCTATCGTAGCAATGTGTATGGAGGGGGTGAATGGGAGGACACGTCCGGGTGTCAACACTGTGAGGGTCACCCGGAGGATACGGTGGAGCATACGGTGGAGGTCTGTCCTGCTTGGGCGGAGCACCGCCGGGTCCTCGTCGAGGTGATCGGCGGCGGCAACCTCTCGCGACCGGCCCTGGTTCAATCTGTGGTCCGGAGCGAGGAAGTCCGTCTGATCAGAACTAGGCCCGCGTTGGCGACGCGCTGCGATCCCAGCACGCCTCAAAGAGATATCAGAACGGAAGACGGGGCCCGCTAGGCCAAGTGTCTGCTGGGACTGCGGAATCTGTTCGAAAGAGGTACCGTAGCCCTGGAACGCAAAGGGCACTAGGAGGAACACGGATGGCTTTTAGTCAGTAAGGCCCCTCGCCCACGGCGACTTTTTGTAGCGATGCAGTCGCGCGTTTAGCAAACGCGCGACAGCATCACTTCTAACGCGTGTTAGTCGCATTTGCAACGCGCTACTGCATCGCGATTGTATCGATAAAAACGCGCGACCGCGTTGCGCTACTAACGCGCTACTGCATCGCGATTGTATTGATACAAACGCGCGACCGCGTCGGACGCATGGGTATTAAATGGATGCATCCAATATTGACGCTGCTTCCGTTGCCTACGCTTCGGCTGCTTACGTAAAAGCAGCACCAAAGAAAACGTGACTAATGTTGCCTCAACGGAGTCCATCTTGCAACTGTACTGATCCAAGGTATTTTTGTATCGTAACTGCATCGCGACCGAATCGCGTTTGCATCGCGACCGAATCGCGTTTGCATCGCGACTGAATCTGGTCCCGTGGGCGCGGGCACACAGCTAGCGACTGCTTCGCGTCTGTATCGATGCTACCCGCGAGAGCATCGCGACTGCATCGCTACAAAAAGTCGCCCGTGGGCGAGGGCCCTAAGAGTCTGACACTCCCTCCTGCTCATTCACCCAGAGCGGGAGGAGTCATATGATGATTTCCCATTCTTAAAAAAAAAGACATCGTAGTAATGTGTATTATGAAAATAATACTATTAAAATGAAATAATAGCATTTTCTTTTGATAAAAAAAAATATTAAAAAAAAAACATTTTATGAAACCAGGATTAATGTAGATAACAAAATAATTGAATCTTCATGTCAAAAATCAATTAGTTACATTTTTCAATTTACTTTTGATGGAGCTACGTCGATATTAATTTACGTTAAGTTTCCAAGAATTGTCGATTGATAGACAGGACCTTTAAAAATTAAATGTAAAATAAAATTATATATTTATGACATGTCATGTTCCATTTTTTCAGAACCTCCTCATTTATGAAGAGATTGGAAATTAATTATTTTGGCAAACTTATTTGTTTCAAAATATCGGGGTATAAAACATAATTTATTTTGTGTTGTAACACTGTTTTTCAAATCAAAAATCAGTCACAGACAAAATATGGTAGTAACCCAAATAATAATATTTATCGAAGGTTATAAAAGCACTCAAACTCAAAATTCTTTATTGCAAACTAAGTGCAGGTACAGGATAGGTGTTAACAAAAATAGGTAGGTTCTTATAACTTAGTTGCCGGTACACTGAATATTATAGACAAATTACATAATAACATATTAATTAACATTTTTCATAAATTTTACATTATAACATTCTATTTTTTATAATTTATATATTATAACATTTTATTTTTTATAATTTATATATTATAACATTTTATTTTTTATAATTAATATAATAACTACTTACTTAGTATAACATCTCTTTTAGCACTTCTTTATCAATGAAAAAAAAATTGCTTTGTTTTCTACCAGGTAAGAACTTTATTCTGTTTTACCATCCATGGACTCTGCTAGTATTGTCTAGGAGAAAATATCATATCTTAAAGCCCCATTTACATGATGCGAGTTTCTTACCTCAAACATACGATTCTCGAAGGTAAGAAAAAAATGTGATCAGGTGCACATCATATACGATATCGTACGTGGAATGGGAATAATCGCCTCACCTTTGAATACTGGATTTCTCCGAGTAAACAAAATTGAAAGCAAGAAAATCGTACTTCGATTTTACGACACGTGACCTCGTAGGGCGAGCCTCGCATGCAGATCGATTGTAACCGATGTGTACGATACTCGAATGAACATGAAAAAATTTCATACGAGATTGCGTACGAGTCGAGAAATCGTAGGCAAATAATGCATTGCAATTTGTGTCATCGTGTAAACAATTGAAAATCGTATACGACTTTTCGCCCCATAACGTTCGGGAAACTCGCATCGTGTAAATGACGCTTTACATAATTTGTTCGAAAGATTCACCGCGCCCTGGAACGCAAAGGGCATTGGGAGAAACACGGATGGGTTTTAAGCCAATAAGAATCTGACACTCTCTTCTGCTCCGCCCAGAGCGGAAGGAGTCATTTGATGATCTCCCATCCTTCTCAAGGCCTCTATCACAGGACTTATATCCGCATGTGAAGTTTTAAGTGATTTATTGAGGAGCTCGTGGCTAAAGAATAACAGCCGCACAGGTCGATCTTCAAGGTTAAGGAACGATTGCCAAGGTTATTTTGTGGATGGGTGACCATCTTAACATACCGCGTTTTCTCCGTGCCTCGGAAACCACCTACGACAAGCAACTTCTTTAGTTCAGTCCATCCAAAGGTAGTCTGTAAGAGATTGCCCTGTGCGATAAGACCGCCCATTGTACACTAGTTTTTTATAAGCGTTGCTTGTTATGAGGTGTACAATAAAGTATATAATAAATAAATTAAGCAAGTTAAGCCTTTGGTCCCGGCTGCCATTTGTGGAACTTTGGCAGTCGTTACGCCAGTAAATCTGACTCCAGTCTTGCCAAAAAATACCGTGTTACCCAATTTAATGGGTTGTGGAGGTCTGGTAGGCAGCCGTTTCACGTAAAATATACTGGTATTCAGCTGAATCCGGTTTGACTGGAAGCCGACCCCAATATAGTTTTGAAAAGGCTAAGCAGATGATGATGATGATGTTCCAAGTGATTTTCAGAGACTTATTTTTAAGATTAATATAGTAAATAATCCTTTCTGCCTTTTTAGAGAATATTGTTGAGAATAACATTGTAAATTATCCTCTCCGCCCACCCCGTGGCCATAACACACAAACATTCAACTGTTCTTTATCCGCGCTACCCTTATCACTCATTCTCTCACAAACGGGCTCTACGTCATCGCGCCGTATCGTGGAAAGCACTGATAAGTCTTACTAACTCCTCCACTAGGGTTGGCAGTTCCTCTTGCCCAGAGCGGGCAAATTCATTTGACGATTTTCGAAAAAAAAAACCAGCCAAGTTCGAGTCGGACTCGCCCACCAAGGGTTCCGTGTAGCTAATTACTTTTCATATAACAAATTACTTTTCACAAAGACTATATTTTTTATTATTTAATTACAAATGTATAGTTTTCAGACTTTTCCCTATACTTGTAGTATAAGACGGTATTACTTGCCAAATTTCATAGTTGTAGGTCAACGGAAAATACCATATACGTTTTGATTCCCTGGAGAGGGTCCAAACATACATTTTTTTGTGGCATAAACGACCGTATCTTTTTTTACGTTAATTTAGAAGTTTTATTTTTTCACAGTTGTTAGAGGCCATAGACTTGAGTATTTGGTTTTAATTTCAATTCGATACCTCCAACCGTTCCTGAGATAAACGGTCTTGACAGACGGACAAAAAAGTGATCCTATAAGGGTTCCGTGGCATAGAGGCATCAGTGGCGTTCATCAGGTCTTCAATGGTGCATCTAAACTATTTTATGTAAGGGCACTTGGGACATTCCAATAAGTGGGCCATATTTTGAACAGGGGCTCCGCACTCACACTTAGTTTCAAGCGGATCAATGAAACCCCATTTTGACAAGTTGTATTTGCAGCTGCCTACTTGGGTGCGCAAACGATTGAGTGCTCTCCATATTGGCCACTGCAGTTTGCGTCCAGGTGTCAGGTGTTCCTGAGGTTTCAAGAAGTGGAGAGTACAGTTCTGGCCACAACTTGGCTCTTACCTTGGGTGGCTGGTCTTGGACAGCCCGTGTGCAGCGAAGAAAACTCTTCCGACTCTTAAGTCTACCGGGGGCCGCTGTATGTTCGTAGAGGGGATGCCGGGAATCGGATTCTTGGTTAGATATCTCAACCGCGCATGTAACATCCCTTCGTGCAGCTAGAGGCGCTATACCAGTCAACGGGTAAAGCTTATTCAGCGGAGTAAAAAACAAAAGGTACAAAACCTACTTGAGTTCAGTATGAGTTCTAAGTACCGCGTTCTCATAAGTTATAAGCCATTTTTTGAATGATGGGAAGTCAACAAATGACTTTTTCCACTCTTGGCGGTACAGAATAGAGTGTCAGACTCTTACTAACTAAAACCCATTGTTGAGACACTAACCTCAACATCGCCACGCGCCATGGCGACAGCGGCAGTGAACGAGGGGCGCGGGGAAGCGGCGCGTCACACCGCGCCACAACCAAGGAAGAGACACCGCACCACAACAGTCAGCTGTTGCACGCCTCAAAGCACGGCTGCGCTCGCGCATATTAAATTAGCTTCTTGTTACTTTAACTTCATAATACATATTTTATAAAGTCCACTATCGCTTTTATTGTAATCTCCAAGAGCCATCGTCGCGATCACCCATCCGTGTTCCTCCAAAACCATCCAACCCATCAAATGTCCTTTGCTTTACAGGGTCGCGGTGACTTTTTCGAATAAATTCCGCAACTCTGGAAGGTGCTGGCTCTAGCGAACCCCGTCTACTATACTGAAACCTTCTTGAGGCGCGCGTGGAACACAACGCGCCGTCGACCCGCCTGGTTTAGATGATTTCTCATCCTTGAAAAGAATCAAAGTCACGCATTAAACATACACTGGACAGCAAATAAACCGAGCCACCCGCTACCTAGGCACTCTAATTCGATTTTCTCAAAAACTAAAAAACCTACAATTATCAAAGTTGTAGGTACCTACAGAAAGTGCGTTTCATGGTGATTAAAATGAAAGGAAACTCATTGGGTTTAATCAATATTTCAGTGTTTATTAAGGATTTTACAAAGAAGAGTCGTTTTCCAGTCACAATCGACAATCGTTAGTAATGATAAAGTGAAAAAAAAAATATTAAAGCCAAAAACAAAGATAAAATCATAAAAAAGTTTTTGACCAATATTCTGTATCCCTCCCCTTGCTCGGATAACTGCCAGCATCCTTGTATTCATCGACCTTACGAGCCTGACGATAAAATCTTGAGGAATTGTATTCCACTCCTCTTCAATTGCGATTCGCAGCTCTGGAAGCCTTGTTGGAGCAGGTACCCGGGCTCGAACCCGACGTTTCAGCTCATCCCATAAGTGTTCTATCGGATTCAAGTCCGGGCTTCGAGCTGGCCAGTCCATCGTACGAATGCTGACGTCGCGTAGATACTGGGTCACCACATGAGCAACATGAGGCCGTGCATTATCATGCATCAATTGCATATCCTGTCCGATATATCCTGCGTAAGGTACCACATGGTCTGCGAGGATTTCAGTAATGTAGCGATGAGAAGTCAGTCCACGTGTACGGCCCGTCGGTTTGATGAAAACTAACGCTGTATGTGCTGTTAACGAGATGCCGCTCCAGACCATTACAGATCCTCCTCCATAAGCAACAGTTTCCTCGATGCAACACTGAGAATAACGTTCTCCAGGGCGACGATATACTCTCTGACGTCGATCACTTCCATGTAGACTCACCCTGGTCTCATCAGTGAAGAGTACATTACTCCACTGCTCTAATGTCCAATCCCTGTGCTCTCGAGCAAATTCAAGTCGTGCTCGACGGTGTGCTACCGTTAATGCTGGGCCTGTTGCAGCTCTTTTTGGGGTCAGGTTCCGTTCAGCAAGTCTCCTTCTGACGGAATCTGAACTTATGACCACTTGCCGTTCGTCACGCAGACTTTGTTGGACTTAAACTGCGTTGAGGTGGCGATTTCGCAGAACAGTAAGGTGGATATAACGATCATCTGCTGCTGATGTAGCCCTAGGTCTGCCCGTACCTGGAAGGCGATCGAATGTTCCAGTCTCTAGGTATCGTCTGTAAACTCGTTGCACCGAAGATCTGCTGATTCGAAGCCTTCGAGCGACTTCACGTTGCGCAATGCCTGCTTGAAGTAATGCTACAGCTTGAGCTGCTTCCTGAGGTGTTGTATCCATTATTAATCGAAAATAGTAGCAAAAACACACGCGTCTGAGCAAACGATGGACAAAAACTAAAGAAATGGTAAGAAATATCCGACTATCCTCATTGTAGAGAAAAAGAACGCTAATTTCAAACTCTGGTGAAAACAGAGCAAATCGTTAGCATTGTGTTAGTTGCTTGATTACAATGTGAGTTGACGGTACTTTCGAATAAATTTTTAGTCATTTTAATCACCATGAAACGCACTTTTTGTAGGTATAACTTTGATAGCTTTGTAAGTTTTATACTTTTTGAGAAAATCGAATCAGAGTTCCTAGGTAGCGGGTGGCTCGGTTTATTTGCTGACCAGTGTAGTACTGGAAACCGTTGTAATATGTTTAGTGTAAAGGTTACCTCTAGGCAAGTTTACTTCATCGTCGACCACCACATTGCTTACCATCAGTTCAAACAGTGGACAAATGTGAGTGAAAGGATGTACTTATATTTTATTTAAAATATTTTTTCAAAGATGGCATATAATCTGACTCCAGTCTTGCCATGAAGTACCGTGTTACCCATGGTAATGGGTTGTGGAGGTCTGGTAGGCAGACGCTCCTCGTAAAATAGTGGTATTCAGCTAAATCCGGCTTGACTGGAAGCCGCCCCAATACACTTGGGAGAAGGCTAGGCAGCCGATGATGCGCCTAGCCTTTTCACCGGCCGGGTCCGTAAGGTGCCGTAAAAGAATAATACAATCCCATCACTTCCCGTGGGTGTCGTAAGAGGCGACTAAGGGACTCACTAGAGAATGGACAGCAGCGTTCTCTGTACAACTCAACACCATACACTGCGATCCCCAATCCGCCTGCCAAGCGTGGCGATTATGGCAAACCGCTTCTGGGGAAGGCCTATATCCAGCAGTAGACGTCTTTTGGCTGGAATGATGATTATGTTGTACGCACGACAACCCTACGTCTGTAAGATGTCTAGTGAATAGGTTACCTCTAGACTCTATCGTCGACCACCATCGCTTACCATCAGTATCAAATGTGAGTAAAAAGATGATGCATTTATACTTTTATTATAAAGCTGAAGAGTTTTGTTGAACGCACTAATCTCAAAAAGAACTGGTTCGAATTGAAAAATTATTTTAATGTTCGAAAGCCCATTTATAAAGTACTAGCTTCTGCGAGCGGTTTCGACCGCGTGGTCCCTAGGGAACACCGGGATAAAAAGCCTATTTCCTTTCTCAGTCTCTAAACTATCTCTGTACCAAATTTCATTTAAATCGGTTCAGTAGTTTTGGCGTGAAAGCGCGACAGACAGACAGATAGAGAGAGCTTAGCATTTATAATATAAAAAGTAAGGGTTAGAAAGAAAATCACACAACGATGAAAAATTTGACACAGACGAAGTTACAGGGGTCAGCTAGTTTTAAAATATGTGTTCAAAGATATTTTCTACAACCCTACGTATATTGCCTAAGGGACGGAACACAAAAGTTGTAAGGGCGGTGAGTGAAATACATGGCCACTGGTATTAAAATATATGGTTCAACTAGACATTTGGTCCCTTTACAAGATTGTATTATTGGTTTTAGCTGTTCTTTATTTTCTGTTTGATCTTATTTTATTTTGTTGTTTGTTTTTAAATTGTTGTATTGTTTTTTTATAAGAATATCGCAGACAACCCCTTTTTATTTTTATTTATCTTTAGGTATATCTAATGGTTGATTAGTAGACTTCTTATATAACAGACTAGTTTTTTCCTGCGACTTCGTACGCTCAGATTTCGTTTTTTTCCCCGTTTCTGTAAGAGTTTAGAGAAATCCTCTCTAAAGGCCATTTTCACCAATTCAAACTGATCGCGATCAGCGCGCAACTGAGTTCAAGAGCTGTCAGTGTCAATATTCCACAGAAAATAACGACACTACAGCTACGCGGTTTGTGATCGCGATCAGCATTGATCGCGATTAGTTTCGTTTGTGAAATTCGCCCTTAGTGCTCTCCTACACTCCCCAAGGTACCTACATATCAAATTTCAGTTTTTGTGAGTTGTCTGTGAGTGACTCATCAGTAACGAAAGAATTTTAATATATTGATGTGTAACTATTTTGATTTTTGTTCTACTCTAAAAAGTTATCATTATTTTTAAAGAAGTTTAACCAGTTACTGGAAACTGGAAGAACTAATTCACATTTACAAACAAACTTTAAAAATAAAGGTTAATAATATAAGATTTTTTTAATGTGAAATTTTTTTTGGACACTATTATAGTGTTCCAGCTATATTTTTATCTCGAGCTTGTGGCATTGGTGACGGCAGCGAAACCGCGGTAAAAGCAATATTAACATTACCTCCGTTTTGAGTCGGTACATATTATGATGTTTCCTGATAGCTACAACCAAGTCAAGACTTTGAGACAAGAGTGATTAGTGGGGTCACCATCAAGTGAGATAGTGGTCAAACGTAAGTATGCCTATCAATAGTGAAATAAAAAATAAATAGAATAGGTAAGTACATACTTTGTAAAGTAGGAATAATACACAGTTAATCATACAAAGTAATTATAGACAATACCTTTTATCATTATTTCTAGTATATTAATACATTTATTTTTGTACAGTAATCCTATGACTTCGTTTCAAATAGGCACCATGTTCAGTTTATCAGACATAAAGAATCATGGGAATCGCCTTTATACGTAGTCAAAGAGCAAAGGATGTTGAAAGCGCCGGGATCAAAAGGCTGAGTTGCAGTACAAAGCCTTTACAGCTCACTGACTCCCTGACTACATTAGGAGCTAATTAGACATCCTCCCGGGTTCTTGTTAATTGGTTTTTAGGGTTCCATACCCAAAGGGTAACCAACGGAACCCTATTCCTGAGTCACTGCTGTCCGTTCGTCTGTCTGTCAGCGGTCTATTTTCACAGATTACGTATTTCTATTGCCGCTATAACAACAAATAGTCAAACTTAAGGTTTATGGTACGGGACCCTTCGTGTGCGAGTCCGACTCGCACTTGGCCGGTTTTTTAACCGACTTCAAAAAAAGGAGGAGGTTCTCAATTCGGTTGCATTTTTTTTGTTTTTTTTTAATGTTTAGTTACCTCATAACTCCGACATTTATGAACCGATTTGATAAATTCTTGTTTCATCTGAAAGAGTATACTTCCCGATTGGTCCCATTGTCACCAAGTCAGAATCTGATGATGGGATCCCATGAAAATCGAGGGCAACCCTCAAATTTTATAAGCCCATATAATGTTTTTCATAGACTTTCTAACGCAATTCAGATATTTGTGCCTGGTAATCATCAACTCATGTTGCTGGGCTGATGATGGAAGGTATAAATTAGGAGCTGATGATGAGATCCCATGAAACATGTTTGTTCAGCGATATTTTCGCCAATTGCCAGCCGATTTGGATGATTCTTTTTTTGTTTGGAAGAGTATTTTCCTGGACCCATTTCATTTTGGTGAAGATCTGACAAAGAATTTCGGAGGTAAGCAACGGAACTCTTCAATAAATGATAGAAAATGGATCAAGATTGCTGAAATCGCATATTTTTTAATGTTTACACTTCTTAACATAACATCATGCGGGGACGCTGTTAATAGGTAGGTACCACTAAAAAATAAAAAAATAAAAAACTTTTTTACAAAAAATAGAACCGACTTCCAAAAACAAAACACTACAACGTAAAAAAGAACTTTAATGTCGGAAATCGGTGTCTAAAAACGAAAAAATAACCAAAAACACCGATTTCCGAAATTAAAGTTCTTTCTTTCTTCTGAAGTTATTTTATACCTTGTAGTGTTTTTTTTTTGGAAGGCGGTTTGTTTCAGCCGGTTTTTTTTAAACTCATTTCGATTCAGATATGTGGTTAGGACGTGAACTAAGGTTAACTTATTTAGGATTTCAAACCTGCGTATGGAAAAATGGAATCTTTCGGATCACTCAAGTGTCTGTCTGTCCGTCAATCACAGCAATTTCTTCAGAATCTACTCGACCGATTATATGTATATAGAAATCAGCTGACCCACGCTACTTCGTCTGCTACACATTTATCAATAATGCTTCGCTCCTTTTGGTCGTAGCGTGACGTTAAGCCTTAGCCATCCTCGATAAATGGGCTATCCAAACTAAAATCATTTTTCAGTTCCAACTAAATCAAGAGTTAATAGATTACTTCTAGGCAGGCGTAATACATCTTTGAGCACATCATCGCTTACCAACAGGTGAGATTGTGGTCAAACGCGTGCCTATCAATAGTAAAAAAAAACTAGTAATTCCTAAGATCACCAAGCACCAAGCACCAAGCACCTTTAGCTTTAAAATATTAGCACAGAAACAACGCTCGTCGCTTTCATCAAGTTAGATTGTGCTCAAACGCTTCTTCACATACCAACAACCTTCAGTTTTAAAATATTAGCACAGAAACAACGCTCGTCACTTTCCATCAAGTTAGATTGTGGTCAAATGAGAACCAATTAATACAAACAAAGCAACAAACAAATATTTTTATGGCCTGCAGATAGTGGTTCCGGGTCTGGCTGTTTTGTATGTGACTTTGTATGTTTGAAAACGCACCCACGATACAGGAGAAATTCGTGTGTGAGTGTGGGGCAAAGATTTTTTTTTAAAAGAATGAAGATGAAGAATCAATCAATAATAAAAAATGTACCCATATGAACTAATTGTGACCCAAATAAGAACGCATAACGTAAGTTTATAAATTATGAATGGTATTATTGGGAGGCAATTTGTATTTAAGGTGAATGTTACGGGTTGCTCATTGCCATTTTCCCGCGAGATGGCGCTGAAGTCAACATTTTCAGTTTTATTTTGTTTCGAGTGTAATTGGAACCATATTAAGTCGCAGAAATAATGGTGCGACAATCGGATATTCCACTTTATCGAAATTAGTCAAAATACGGCATAAAAACCCTTCTGATTCGCCATACTTCACAAAAATAATATCTAACTCGCTTATAGTACCGTTTACACACACATAGACATGATTGAAAGTATGATTTGAAGTATGACGAATCAGAAGCGTTTTTATGCCGTATTTTGACTAATTTCGATAAAGTGGAATATCCGATTGTCGCACCATTATTTCTGCGACTTAATATTGTTCCAATTACACTCGAAATAAAATAAAACTGAAAATGTTGACTTCAGCGCCATCTCGCGGGAAAATGGCAAAGAGCAACCCGTAACATTCACCTTAACAATTCCAATTGCCTCTCAAAAATGACCACATACATTTTTGGGAGGCAATTGAAATTGTTAAATACCACAAACATTCTGTTCGTATATTTTCTTTCCTGTTACGGGATACAAAAATTGAGACTACGTTATATAACTCAAATAAAACAAGGGCATGTATTTTGGAACAGGCGTGATATAGCATAGTAATAGGGGATCCATCTCGAGAACGTAATGTGTGGTGAAGTGGATAAGCAATATGGCTGACAAAGTCCAGTTCTTTGTCAAACGTTGTAGACTATAATGTGTATCTTTCTTAGTGGTTTGATGAGAATAAAGATCTTTCGCCATGATCTTGGACACTATAAGTATCTAAATGTACTGTATTAAGGGTGGTTTAGGTCAGAACCTATAATATTACCATTTTTTTACCAATTGGTACTTACTTAACAATTGCTTTTTTACTATATTTCATTAAATATCGAAGATATCGAATCGAAGTTATGACATTTCAAGTGGTTCCTGGTGCGAGTATCGGCTCATCATATTGAGACCTTCCTCAAGGAAGAGTTTTGGCCGAAGGGTGTCGTGTATCGGCGATTTCGCGGAAGGCTACGCGAAATCACACGATACACCGCGCAGCGCAGCTTTAAAATTAACTATTGTACAATTCGTGTACAATAGTTAATTTTAAAGGTTTTTATCTATACTAATATATAAAGCTGAAGAGTTTGTTTGTTTGCTTGAACGCGCTAATCTCATGAACTTCTGGTCCGATTTGAAAAATTCTTTCAGTGTTAGATAGCCCATTTATCGAGGAAGGCTATAGGCTAAGACCAATAGGAGCGGAGCAATAATGAAAATTGTGACGCAAACGAAGTTGTGTGGGTCAACTGGTAAATAATATGTATGATAGTCTTTAAGGTATATATTATGTTATGGGTCTTTTTTACCTGAATTAAATGAAATATTATTATTATTATTATCAAAAGGCCGCCGTAATCATAGGTAAAGTAATATTAGGGCTGTTGTGCAAAAAACGTTCGATATATGTTTGGATTATGTAACTCACCACACTACCCCTATGGCCAATTACAAACTGTGCTAGCTGCGTACATACTTTTATGCAAGTGTGCAAGTTCATTGAGTAAATAGTTAATAGTTACAGGTACCGAGTAATGACTAACGGACGGTCTATCGGTGCAGCGATTCCTCCATCTCCTGTATTCTTCTGTCTATAATAGACAACACTTTCGGAAAGCTTGGCGATCCTGGAAATATTGCTACGAACGCTACGAGAAGCTACGCCGTAGCTCGCTCCGAAGCGTAGCGGGGTAAAAAAAAAGTTCGGAAATAAATAAATTGTAAACCATAAGAAAACAAAATCTAGGTAGTAATAACTTTATTGACACATAATAACTTTATTGACACATAATAACTTTATTGACACATAATAACTTTATTGACACATAGTAACTTTATTGACACAAAAATTTTACAACAGACATGTGAAGCCCCTGACTCCCGTGCTAGGCGAACCTGTGTTACAGGAATCAGTGTCCTCCGCCATATATCAAAACACATTTCAATTTGTATGTAATAAAATACCAAGAGTAGCTAAAACTAATAGGTATTGAAACAGAAAATAGTGTGAAGTGATTGATTATTGATGAAACATTGCCTAGATTTTATTTTCTTACAGATAATTCTAACTAAGGTTTAAAAAGAACCTGTAATGAACTATCTGGAAAATACCGTCGAGAAAATATTACCAATACCTTTTGAGTAAAGGACATGTTTCAAAATGGGCCAGGTCTATGTACATTACCTCATAAAAAAGAGAAAAATCCGTAGAATTAGGGAAAAATCCATTTAATTCATTTAAATGTTAACTGTTGTGGTAGTTAATTGATGTTTATAAATTACTTTTATCGATTTTCAACATGGCGTCGCACCGATTTAGTTACAGATCATGGAAAAGTAACTGTCAGCTGTCATAACAATGTCACTTCAGTCACTTTCGTCTCATTGCCGGTAAATAAATATGTCAGAAATAAATGTCAAACGTCAATCAATATGATAATCAATCAAAATGACAGCTTACCGCCATGACGGGTTTTTGTTGCGTGTTGTAATTTCAAGTGTAATTTCTTTTGTTTTACCAGCAAACAAAGCCAATTTAAAGAAATTGGACAGTTGAGAACTGTTTTAAATATATTTCTCTATTTTTAAGTATAGTGTACAAGGACCTGGCCCAGGGTCCATACATTTTGGAACATCGCCTTTACTAACAACTTTGTTACATCTATAAGGCAAGCCTGTTAAGTTTCTTGTTTATTTCAGTGTCATCGTTAAGCCTGGAATCGCCTACAGCTGAGTATAGGCAAATAAGAAAAGAAAGGAAAGTGATTCTTGTCACAGAACTTAAAATAAAACTAAAATTCCTAAACGATGGTAGTAATAGTACTTACTCGTTCCTCTCCTTGTTCCATATTTCATATTTTTCACTATAGAAAATATTCTGAAAAAAAAGAAAGAAGAAAAAAATATTTGCGACTCACACAGGACAAACAACAAAACAAAATAAATTATTTACTAACAACGTAAAAGAGCTGTGCGTGGCCAAAAAGGTTTCTGTCTCAGTATTCCCTAAACTTATTTTCAGATTATCTTATTCGAAGGTGATACAAAATTTATGACAGCCACTTTACGACAGATACCATAAACTGGCATTTATTGCTATTTACGATTAGTAAAATATTTAGTTTATGGCACATTTTATGATACCCAGGTCTCGTTGATGAGTTGGCTCAGTGTGCTTCTTTTACGGCTACTTATAAGTCTGTGGTTCGAACCTGACTGACGCATTGTCGTATAAAATAAGCCTTTGTCACTCTGGCACTTACGACAAATCCAATGAAACCTCTTTTTACTGGTTACTAGTTGACCACGCAACTTCGTCTGCTCCGCTCCTATTGGTCTCAGCGTGATGATATATAGCCTATATAATTATAGCCTTCCTCGATAAATGGGCTATCTAACCCTGTTTTTTTTCAAATTAGCGTGTTCAAGCAAACAAACAAACAAACTCTTCAGCTTTAAATATTAGTATAGATATAGATTTTATAACTTTTTAAACTCATGAACAAGATTTAAAATCGCAAAATTTAAAGAAAATATTGTCTTTGCACTGACAGTTTTTTCCATATCACATCTGACACTGGCTGGATTGTCGACATCAGCACCATTGCCATAACTGCAAAAGACATAGAATAGGTAACTTTTTTTTATATTTCAGGTCAAACTTATGGGCTACAGGGCGTAACAAAAAAAGGGCATGCAAACATACATACCCTCGAAATCATAACCTTCCTTTTGGGGCATAAGGTAAAAAACCTAAATATCTACTTCGATTTCGATAGAGGCACGAACTGAATATAAACCAATTGAATTGATTCCACAAATTGGTTTCCGTTAATTCAATTATAAAAGTTCTGTGAATAAATGTATCGCTAAACGAAATGGAACTAATCTCAAAATAATGAACTGCAAAGTCCATTCCGCGTAAAAAATAACTTTTATAAAGGTATGCTCAAATCCGTTTGAATAATTCCGAATCGCCGATCAAGGCTGAATAACTTCGCTGACGATTGTTTGAAAAAAATCTATTATGGACTTGTTTTTTTTTAGTATCCGATTGGATGAATCTGGAGTGAAAATAAAACAGAATGGACGTATTACCTTTAGACCCATTATTTATTTCAGTGCTAGGACAAACAAATTGTAATGTCGACTTGATCGTCAGAATCAAATCAATCTGAATATACAGGGTTATTTGCAAAACACCAGCAACCTCTTAGGCAGTGAAAGTACACATGATTATAAGCATCTTTTACTTTGAGAAAACCCCGAAATCTCGAGAAAAATATCAGCTGCTTCATACATTTTCATTGGCTAAATATTGTATTCTTTTTATTTTTCGCGAGATTTCGGGTTTTTCTCAAAGTAATAGTTGCTTATAATCATGTGTACTTTCACTGCCTAAGAGGTTGCTGGTATTCTACAAATAACCCTGTATATTTTTTTTATAATTATTATTGGCTTGCTTTGACCACAATCTCACCTGATGCAACGTGATGATATGGTCAACGATGTAGCAGGCTTGCCTAGAAGTAACCTATTTACTCTTGACTTAAAGACTCAGTTTGTAGGTATCAGGATACACAGACTAAGGCAGGGAATTCCAGTACGATTAAATACGGCTTTCCAAACAAAAATTCGCTTTCGTTTTAAATAAAAAATCGTCATTTTGCTACAATTGGACAGTAGCCCGCCGGACACAACAGCCGATAAACATAAGGCCATAGTATACATCCTTCTTAGGAGCTTGTGGCTAAATAACAACAACCACACTAGTCGATCTTTACGGTTAAGCAACGCTTGCCAAGGTTGGTCTGTGGATGGGTGACCATCTTAACATACCGAGTTTCCTCCGTACCTCGGAAAGCACGTTAAGCCGTTGGTCCCGGCTGTCATTTGTAGATTTGCAGTCGTTACGGATTGTCAAAAGCCAGTAAATCTGACTCCAGTCTTGCCAAGAAGTACCGTGTTACCCAGTTAATGGTTTGTGGAGGTCTGGTAGGCAGCCGCTCCACGTAAAACACTGGTATTCAGCTGAATCCGGTTTGACTGGAAGCCGACCCCAATATAGTTGGGAAAAGGCTAGGCAGATGTCATTTTGCTACAATTCCTACATTCCAATTCAGCCTCCCAAATTGTCACAAAAAATGCCATGACAGATAAATAAAATTAAATCCAGCTACATACTACGAATAAAATGTTTGGAATCCGCGGTCCATTCCAGCATCCTAAATAGAGCGGGTTTTTTCTAACAAAACTAACTTCATTTTTCGAGTGCTCAGCCGTGAAAGGGCCGCTCAACCTTCGGGAAAGGGAAACACCCCGTGTCGTTATTAGAATTTTGACAGTTTTCTTAGCACCACCGCCTTCGTGTTTATTGGAAAAAATACTGGTCCTAGTGTGTGTTGTACTTTTGTGCTAAGGGTTCTGTACTAAAAAAACATTAAAAGTTTGGAGAGGTCGACGTTAGCTGGATTCCAAACTTGCGCTTAGGTTGATCAAGGTAGACACATATGGAAAGAAGGAAAGGACGCTTTGGACTGCAGTGGGATACAGCGGTCTTATAAATAAATATAAAATGATAACCCTCCTTTTGCTTCAGTGCCTCAGTATGTAAGTAGGACGCTCATAAAAGTAACGTCTTTGAAACATGTTTTTTTTTGTTTGAACTCTTTTCCTACGATTTGACCTTTGCGACCTTTACGATTTTTCCTTTATTTCACGGTCAGATGTTTATAGATTATAGCACTGCAAATAGTCAGATGGCGTATTTTTATATACACATACATACAGTTATGAAATTTGACACACATATTCAGAAGCTGGTATAGACTAACATACAAAAACTGGCAGTTCTGACTATAGCATGTTCATACAGGTCGAATTGAAAACAAACTTTGGAGATTTGTCAGACGCTTTCGACTCAAGTACAAGTTATAGAAAAGTCTGAGTCTTATTTAATCTGAAGAGTTATTATTTTATATTTGCGAAAATTCTTTTAGTTTAGTTGCTTAAATATGTGGATTTTAATTTAATTTATTTGTTTCTATTTTATTGATATGAGTTTATTGATTTTTAGTGTTTTATTTTATTGTCTAACTTTATTTTTGTTTCATTGTATAATTAGATGTTTATTTTGATTGTGATTAATTTATAATTATTTTTAGTTTACTACATTTTAAATTATGAATATTACTTTAACAGCATAATATAGCCCACAGTCAGTCCTAGTTTTTAGGGCTCTGCGTGATGAGTCACAGAACCCTAAAAAAATAAAGTTCCCTCTCTATGGACCCTTAGATTGTTCAGAAAACAATTTCTTTGGGTCTTTGTCAGACGCTCGATTTTGACTCGAGCACAAGTAATAGAAAAGTCTTAAGAGTCTTCTTTGATCTGAAGAGTTATTATTTTTTATTTGCGAGAATTCTATTAGAATTTAGTTTAGTTGTTTGAATTTGTTTGTGTAATGGGAACTAAAGTATGTAGAAAAATCTCTTCGCTTTTTATCAAGTACTTAGGTCCAACGAGTTCTTTGTAAAGAACCTTGTGCTTGATTCGACTTTTCGTAGAACAGAATTATGTAATTTGTATGTAAAGTAAAAAGGCCGATGGTTTCTAAGTGTTCATTCACATTGACTCGCGGGTGCGGTGGCGGGCGTGGTCACGAAATATCAAACATATGCGTAATATCCAAGTGTTTACGTACGAAACTCACGAGCGGTCTAAGTAGCGGGCAAGCTAGCAACAGGCGCGCGCGGTGCGCTCGCGGCAATTTCAAACGCGTGTGATATTTGTGTGTGTTCGCGTCGAACTAGCGGTGGAGTCAGGCAAGTTCAACCAGTTTGAACTTTTCACTCGCGCAAACGCCTGGCGGCCGATGTGAAAACCGCGCCCGAGCGTTCCTACGTGATCAAGTACTAAGATTTTGTAAAGAAATCTACGTCACAGTTTTTCAAAATCTAAACCTACACAATTCTTTTTCTATACATAAGATTAAAAGTGCGACACTCACTCTATTATTTGCGTATATTGTGTCTCTTGTAAAGCTACAAAATTAAATTGGTCAAAGTATTTCATGCCAGTATTAAACAATACCTACCTTTATTTAGTTCACAAATTAACAAACACGTCAACGTTCACCACTTAATAGACCCCTAAAGCTTTGAGAAAATTTTCCAAAATATACGCAAATAAGGTGCAAAATATTTTATATTTCGTAGGTTTGAAGCCCGCAAAATTTTCATTTTGATCTCTCCAGGCGGCAAATTAAGTGCTAAATGAAAGGAGAGAATTTAAGACCTCGGCCAGGATGAGGAGCTTGAGCGACAGCTAAAGTGAGCGCGTAAACAGCCGTTTGAACTTTGTATAATACATACTGAAGTGACTATGGCACTTGTCTCACCGCCGGCGAGGAAGCGAGTAGCTATCGACCATTTGCTCGCTGAGGAAAGAGACAAAAGATATAGATCTCGTATGAGTAAAAGGGACACATACATTCATAGTCGATAGCTGGTTGTTCACACTACCGGCGAGCTCTTCCGTCCAGTTGATCGCAACGACAAGATTGTACTCGCTCAGCGACACTCGCTCGGCTATGCTCGCTTGGCGGTCAGAACTCACCAAACAGCGGTAATTTCTACCTATAGTGCGGATCGGAGCGAGTATTGCGAGTAAAATCCCGTCGCACAAAAGCACTCGCTGAAAGCCGAGCGTCAAAACTATTGAAACTATTCACTCGCTACTCGCTGATCGCCAACTGTTTCGAGTTTGAAGCTTTACTCGCTACTCGCTGATCGCCGGCGGTGAGACAAGTGCCTATAGCGGGCTCGTAGCAAGACGTGACAGAAAGGCCTCGCTAGCAAGCGATTGTCTATTGTTTCACCTTGAAGTAACGTGTATAGCGCCTTCTGCCCACTCCCGCTACTCGCGATGCACTGTGGTATTCTATTACCAGTAATCTTAATATATAAAACAAAGTCGGGTTTGTTCGAACACTTATAACTCAAGAACGGCTGGACCGATTTTCATGATGTTTGTGTTTTTGGATTAGTCTTTGCCCGGAATAGCATAATAAGTATTGAAATATTTAAAAAAACCCAGTAAGTAGTTAGGTAGATAGGGTAGGTAGGTAGGGAGGTAGGTTGGGAGGTAAGGAGGTAGGTAGGTAGGTAGGGTAGCCAGTTGATGGGAGCGAAGCCGCGCAGGTCAGCTAGTGATTGTATAAAAGCCAAAATGGCGATGATTTAAAAATGCTTCAAATTAAAATTAAATTAAATAAAACTTTAATTTCAGACATTCATTCATTCATTTTCATTCATTCTTTCTTCTTCATCGACTCAAACATATCGACATTTCAATAATTGCTGTTACCGATAAGCTGTGACTTTGAACATCTAGAAAAGAACTGGTCATTTCACCCAGTTTGAATAGATTGTCACCTCACTTCATCTAAATTGGTGAAATTTTTACAGAATAACAGTACTGATCGCTCCCGCCACCGCGCTTGTTCACTCTCGACCAGGTCTTAAACCTAAACCTGCGAAGGACTGTTGTTTGGACTTTAGGTGTTGTAAAATGATGTCCTGTTTAATATTGTTTGCCCTTTTTGTGGGTAACTTTGCCTGAAAAGTTTTTGAAGGCGCCCGAAAATTTTCAATTTGACGGCATAATGTTTTTGACAATGGAAAAGGAAAATAATGAGCTTCGGATATTAAATTATTATTTTAGTTACGTGTTACTTTTTGCCAATCAGTGGTAGCGGGCAAGCATTGTGGTCTTATTAGCGCTATGAGCTTTTTCAAGCCTCAAACACCACACCCCGTGATCTAACGCGGGTCAGAAATAATGACCCTGAAACCCTGAAACATGGCCACTGACCGGGCTCAAATAGTCTAGCCTTTTCCCAACTATTCTGAGGTCGACTTCCAGTCAAGCCAGATTACCAGTATTTTACGTGGAGTCTACTGCCTATCTGACCTCCAAAACCGAACAACTGGGTAAAACGGTACTTCTAGGCAAGATTGATGTCAGATTTGTAGGCTTCTGACAATCCGTAACGCCTGCCAAAGATATACAAATAACTGACGGGATCAGCAACTTTACGTACTTTTCCAAGGCACAGAGCAGTCTCGGTATGTTAAGATTGACACCGATCCAAGAACCGACCTCCACTTGCTTAACCTTGAAGATCGTTCCGTGCGGCTGTTATTATTAAACCACAAGCCCACTGGGGCTAAATGGAATAGCTATGTCAATTTACCATCGATACGAAAATAAGTAGAAAACGCTGATTACAGCGCTCACTGCGGGTCTACAAAGGCCAATTTAGCAAAATCAGAAAACAAATCCCGCTACCCGTCACTATCAAATTTTCCCAATTAACCTTGAACCTAATGCGTTAGCGATAAAGATGAAAATTAAACAAACAAAAATAGATTCTCCTAAAGTGGCCTTTTAAGTCCCCCTGTTCAGCAACGGGTTCTATAAAGGAACCATAATCATAAATTCCCAATTTCCTTCCAAGAAAAATATTCTTCTCATTATAATAATACAAGAAAAGCATCGTTTATAATCCTGCAGTAGTTGCTACCAGGAACGCAGCAAGCGCAAGGTTATTATAACTATGCTGTAACGCCCCATCTTAAGCCCCAGCTGGCTTTTTCTTTGAAAAGTTTACTTTTATATCCTTTTATAACTGTTATAGTTGCTTTAAGAGGAATGAAAGGATTAATAAATAAGCATTGGAGTATTTTTTTTAAATAGTGTTTTCTTGATTGTAGCGATTCTATTCTAAAACCCTCATTCAAGTCAAGTCATTTTGGCATGATTAATTCACAAATTTTAAAACTCGAAGAATCAATGGTCGAGTAGACTCTTTCGAGTTTGTAATGTTATAGGTATGGATTACTAGCAGCAAGAAAGCCTCCTATCAATATATCACCAACAATTTCACGCCCCAATAGAAACAATATCCAACTTCCCGCAAAAAAATACGGATAAGATAAATCCGTTTCCGCACCATAACATAAAATATTGAACAACAAAAACTGCGCGGTTTACAAAATTCCTCTAGGAGGACATTATATTTTCATTCGTTCATAGGTTTGGCCAAAACCATTACGTTAAAGCCGAAAATTCCCTATTCGGCACTCGGCCCAAATAAATGGCAGTGCAAATAATTTTGGGGACAAACAACGCCGGACTAAATTCTTCTAGACGTCTCTAAAGATGGTAGCGTCAGCAAAAGTACTGGCAGATATTAATATTAAAGTGGTTTGGAATTATTATTCAATCAAGCTGGAAACTATTATTTGAATTTAATCTAATGCACAAAAGTACAAAATTAAGTCATTTTCAATGATAGTCATGATTGTCACATGACGATTTTACCTCGAAATATCTCGGTAACGTGACACTTTAGGGCACCATGTTCCTAACATTGTTTTTGAATTTTCCTCTACCCATGTGCATGTTAGATCGTGCGCTGCAACTTATTAAAAAAAAAAAAACAAAATGGCTGCACAAATTAATTACAAATGAATAATCTACTTAGTCCCAACTATTAACAGTCGGTATCGAATTTAATTGGAGGAGCTCGTGGCTAAATAATAACAGCCGCACGGATCGATCTTGAAGGTTAAGCAACGCTTGCCAAGGTTGGTCTGTGGATGGGTGACCATCTTAACATAACGAGTTTCTTCCGTGCCTCGGAAAGCACGTTAAGCCGTTGGTCCCGGCTGTCATTTGTACATCTTTGGCAGTCGTTACGGATTGTCAGAAGCCAGTAAATCTGACTCCAGTCCTGCCAAGATGTACCGTGTTACCCAGTTAATGGGTTGTGGAGGTCTGGTAGGCAGCCGCTCCACGTAAAACACTGGTATTCAGCTAAATCCGGTTTGACTGGAAGCCGACTCCAATATATTTGGGAAAAAGGCTAGGCAGATGATGATGATGATGATCGAATTTAATTGGATGCAGGTGAGTTCCAATATTTATATCGACCAGGGTTTTATACAAAGTTTCTCCTCCCATTCCCCCCTTCCAATTAAAAAGTTGACTTTTCCGAAAATCCGTTCTTAGACTCATACGTACTTTTTCAAGTTTTAGCTTTTTAATGTTAGAGGATATGGTTATGTTTTATTTAATAAGCAAAATCAAACTTTTATTCAAATAAAGTTAAATATATTTTATAGGTATGTTATTAATTTATTATAAATATATATTTGTAAAACTATTAGTGTATATTTGTTTGTATGTTTATTGTAATTAGATTTGTATTTATTATAAGATAATATGTTTAAGTTAAGTTAGTATAGTTTATTTTAAGTTTCCTTCACTGTTTCTTTAGACACTGTGTCTACTTTTCTTATCAAATTCTTCTGCCGCAGGTCTGCTGGAAGAAATTTCTGTTGAAATAAGCAGTACTTTTGTGCTCTTTTCTCTATACATTTTTTTTTAAAGTATTATGTGTGTACATAAATAAATAAATAATAATAATAATAATAGTTCTCGAAAGTGGCAATTGCACATTGTATTGGGATCGGTCTATCATCACTGGCAGGACTATTGTTGCCAATAAGCCTGATATAGTGGTGATAGACCGACTAGAGCGTCGCGCAATGATTGTTGATATAGCAGTCCCTCATGACGAGAACCTCGTGAAGTCTGAGAAAGAAAAACAAATGAAGTATCTTGACTTGAGGTTGTCGACATGTGGGATGTGAACACAGCAGTCATTGTGCCGATAGTCATGACGGCCAATGGCATAATTGCCAAGAGCCTCGACCAACATCTCAAGAGGCTCTCGTTGGGCAGCTGGATCAAGGGCTTGATCCAGAAAGCTGTACTCCTGGACACGGCGCGTATAGTGAGGAGGTTCCTCTCTCAGGAGCCCTGACCACCGGTAGCTTGGACCCTGTTCCCGATACCGGTGGGCTACTATATTTTATATTTTTAAATGTTTTTTTTAATATATATTTTTAATGAAATATTTAAAAATGTAAAATATATGTGTATAAAATGAATAAATGAAATAATAATAATAATAACTAAAATAAATAAAAACGTCTGGTAGAGACACTACTGAAATGACGCGTATTAATCGCGCGCCTTTCTACAATCACTATCAGCCACAAATGTCACTTTATCCTAGCCCTATTTTAATAACTTTTTTCACCCAATTTTTCACAACAAAATATCCCTAGTCTTCCCTAAAATTTTACCCGACGTTTTTCCTACCATTACAGGAAAGATATCAGCACTGCTACATTATTCAAGTTGTAGTGGCCATACCTTATATTGGGGCGGCACGCTCATAGTTGGTCACTCTGAATATTTTACCTGTCGCCCGCGTTGTCAATTTTGCAGTAGCCGGGCGACTAAATAAATTACGTTTCGCTGACAACACCACTCGAATTTAGTTAGCGATGAATGATGTTTAGTGCTGGCTTTATTTTTTGCTGCTGGAATAATGTATTATGTAGGAATAGGTTTGTTTAAAATGCTGGCGGGCGCATGTGGCTCTTCTAGACGTAAAATAATAAATGGGTGATATTTTTGCTTGTTTTTGCTATTATAACATAGACAATTTCGTCTGCGTCTAATTTTTTATTAACGCTTTTGTATTTTGTTTGTATTTGATTAGCGCGTTCAACCTAACAATCAAGCTTTATAATATAATCATATAATGATGGATAAATATGAGTGTGTACAATTAGACATAGTTTAGTTTTACGTAAATCGCTTTCAGGTAATAATCGTGAATTGAAATCTCGGTAAGTGGCGTGAAGGGAGAGAAAAGAAGTGAAAGATCTAGACGTAACATCTGAACGCCCTCGATATCCTCGAGGCGCAGTCGCAAGAATTCTCGAGTATTCACGCGCCTTCTCGCATGTCGAGGCTAAAATTACCGCTACTATTTCATTCCCGTCCGCGGCAAGGAAAATTGAGCCTTAGGCATTGGTAGTTAAATACCTCAACACAGTATCAATATCGACTATTCTAAAACCTTCTACACAAGACTCCTTCGCGTCGCTAAATCCCAAGAATCAAATCACCCAATCACTAGAATTACAGCTTACGTAACAAATCAAATAGTTAAATAATTCATCTCCTAAAATAATTTGAAGTTATTTTTGCAAGCGAGAGATACAAATGTCAGGAGTTATTCTTGAGCAGTCCAATTATTTATGAAGACGGGGGATTAGGGTGCTTTTCCACTATAAATTTACGAGATTTGATTAGCGAAAGGTACGAAAATGCGTTGCTGAGCTGTGCAACGTTGTGTAGCTAAGTAGTGTATGTGCGTGTGTTTGAGTGTGTGTGTTTGTGTGTGTGTGTGTGTGTGTGTGTGTGTGTGGTGACGTCTGTCTCGCAATTTACTCGCTTGCATTCCTTGCAGACGACTCTCGCATTTTTAGAATACGGGGTTATTTTTCAATGACCATCTAAAATATCCAGGCATCACCTATCAATCAAAGACACGATTTATGCAAGAATGTACTCGTAAAATGGAAATAAAATCAGCTTTTCACTAAATTTTTGCTCGCGTATTAGCACATACATACATTAATTTTTCAAACAATACTATTGACAGATTGCGATTTAGATGCAAATGCTAACGTTGTTTGAAAATTACTAGCATCGGCACTCGGAGCTGTGCTAAGCCAGCCTAAGAAAATGAAGAGGATTTTTACAATACACACCGCTTAGCTTCTTTTACCTCGCACATCTTTGGTGGAAAGCACCCTTACATATTCCGACTGAAGTCACAATCAACTAAGATTGATTGTCGTTCATAATAAGGCTTTAATATTATTTATTTTATTGTAATATCCTCATTTATTTTCGTGATTCGTCTGCTTTATTTAATGGATGAAATAGAAGATGGCTGCCGTTTGTTTGATCTGCTTCGTTTATATTAAGTCGTAAAGCTCTTGCTATTTTTCGGAGCTAAAAATAAGTAAACAATCTTTTTGAGAGGTATGTAGTCTCATATTGGAGAAAACAAATCGTATTGCGTCAACCTCAAGTAAGGTTACATGGAATAAGGGTAGGTAGATGATGATAATGATTTAGAAGCATATACAACTTGGAATATATGTTGACGAGGTCGTGTCTAAATAATAACAACCGCAAGGGTCGCTCTTAAAGGTTAAGCAACGCTTGCCAAGGTTGGTCTGTGGATGGGTGACCATCTTAACATACCGAGTTTCCTCCGTGCCTCGGAAAGCATGTTAAGCCGTTGGTCCCGGCTGTCATTTGTAGATCTTTGACAGTCTTTACGGATTTTCAGAAGTCAATAAATCTGACTCCAGTCTTGCCAAGAAATACTGTGCTATCCAGTTAATGTGTTGCGGAGGTCTGGTAGGCAGCCGCTCTACGTAAAACATTGGCATTCAGCTGATTCCGGTTTGACTGGAAGCCGACCCCAATATAGTTGGGAAAAGGCTAGGCAGATGATGACAACTTGGTATATATGTATTTAATGGGTTGAAAGATTAGTAAGAATCTCACCCGTAGTAACATTGAACCTCATCAGACTAATGACGCATGAAGTCATATCAGCAGAAAGACACATAGGCCTCCGCCAAGTGTCGCCACAACAACCGGTCCTGTATTCATCGGCTTCCCGCGTCCCTCACCAAGTTATCGGTCCACCTTCTGGGAGGCCTTCCTACGCTGTGTCTTCCGGTACACGAGCACGAAGTACTTAGATTGATTGGGATTTTTTCGATCGGACACAATGTTATTTGATTTTTCCACCTGAAAGGTCTCATTAGCAGTTCGTACTCTGGATTTGTGCTTGCTTCATAGCAGTGGCCTTCCGCTCTGAGTGGAGTGGAAGGGGGCATTCTGATTATTTCAGGAAGAGTGTCAGCCTCTTATTGACTGAAACCCGTCCGTGTTCTTCCTAATGCCCGTTGTGTTCCAGGGCCGCAGTGACTCCTTCGAACAAAATTCCGCAAATCTGGCAGGCACTAGCCCTAACGGACCCCGTCTACTATACTGACATCTTTTTGAGGCGCGCGTGGAACACCACGCGCCGTCGACTCGGGCCCGGCTCTAATCGGACGGCGAGCCACCCAACGCTCGCCGTCCGCAGGCCCGCGCCTGCAGTTGCCGGGAATTGCCCTGCCACTCCAGACGCCTGAGACGTCTACTTCTGTTGCGGCAACTGAAGCGTAAAGTTTGCCTCTCCGTTACGCGGCCTGCCTTCACCTTCACTAACATTATTGCTTGAGGTGACTGCTTCCAATGCTTCCTCACTCCGGACCATCAATCGAAGGGCCGGACGCGAGAGGTCAGCTCTGCCAATCGCCACGACCAGGACACGGCGGTGCTCCGCACAAGCAGCAGACCTTCACAGTATGCTCCACCGTGTCCTCAGCATTGGTCCCTGGCTTGGTCTTTGTGAGTAGATACTCAATTAAAAATAATTTTCCCGCTTTCTCTTGAATTGCTTGTAAAAAATGTCCGCCATTTTAAGAGGCTGCCGATAAAAGTTCACAAAGTATTATTAAGGCTAAGCGACAAAGCCCAAAGAAATTGTTTTAATTAAAGTTTTAAGTTACATCAGCATGATATTAATATTTTATCGGATCCACGGAAACTTTTGTTTCAGAAGCTTTGGACCTCTAAATATTTATAAATTATAAATCGTTATAAGGACAAATACTTTTAAATATTCCATTTATTTGTAAGGTTTGGAATGAGTTTCGATTTGTTTTATGGAAATATAATTTTAATAAATATAGGCAATTTTAATAAATTGCAGAATCTTATTATTTTATTTAAATGTATTAAAGTACCTACAATTTATCCAAAGCAAACATACTCTTAGACGTTTATAATAGGTAAATAACATGATTCAGAAATATAATAGTTTGTATGTATCATTAGAATCTTAATTTAAGATACGTGAACATATTAAAGTCATCTACGTACGTATTTACTCGTATAAATTATTTACTAGAAATAATAGGTATCCATCTATGAAGGGCCACTTAGAACTTCGGTTTGAATTGGAATAATGGCCTTTTTATTTTATTAAAATAAACTTTATATCTTCTTTTTTTCTACATATAAACAAAAATGTATCGCTGAAATGTATGCTGGGAACGACTTGAACGATTTTCGAATTTTTTTTTTTTTTTGTCAGGGTAAGATTTGTATAAAAGGAAATTTGAAAAAAAAAACAACCGGGCGAAGCCAGGGCGGGCCACTAGTAGGTAATAAAAAAAAGAACGGGTTGCACTCCGGGAGTGCCAGCATAAGTGAAAACTTGAATACGTGCTTCTCTCCCTCCGTCTTACGAATTTTCGATCAGGTCACGTGTCCTGACGCGAGTTCAACATTTTATACCCATCACAAAAATAGTGCCCAAGGCCGCTAAAGAAGTTTGTGGAACATGTGACCGTCTTACGAATTTTAGATCAGTTCACGTGTCCTGACGCGAGTTTAACATTTTTACCCATCACAAAAAAGTGCACAACGCGAACGCCACTAAAGATGTTTTCACTTCAAAAATATAGGTTATAGCTAAATCCAACTGACGTCACCATAGTTCAAATGACTCGAAAAAAAAATTACTTTATAGTTAAGAACCCAACATATACCAATACCGCTAAATTGTTCATCATCTGCCTAGCCGTTTCCCAATTTTATTGGGATCGGCTTCCAGTCAAACCGGATTCAGCTGAATACCAGAATTTTACGTGGAGCGACAGACCTCCACAACCCATTAAATGGGTAACACGGTATTTCTTGGCAAGACTGGAGTCAGATTTACTGGCTTCTGACTGTCCGTAACGACTGCCAAAGTTCTACAAATGACAGCTGAGACCAACAGCTTAACGTACTTTCCGAGGCACGCAGGAAACTCGGTATGTTAAGATGGTCACCCATCCACAGACCAACCTTGGCAAGCGTTGCTTAACCTTGAAGATCGACCCGTGCGGCTGTTATTATCTAGCCACAAGCTTCTCTCTAGTTGTATACTTCTGAAAAGTTTTCTTTATAATCAAAATCTTTCAATCAAAAATCTTCTAATCCTGAGACACAGAAAAACGATCACATGTGTCCACAGTATTAATCTTCAAACTAAAATAGTTTCAGTAAAGACGTTCTCTTTACTTTCTCCAAGTTCGATGGCTAATGGGAGTTTTTCTTCGCCCTATTTCTCTATAAAATGGAAACTGTAATCTATCTTTATAAAGACTTCTGTCCATAATGGGATCAGCAGAGTCCCATAAATCTTTATTTGTAGTTCTTGTCTTGGTTTCAAGGTCAGCTTTCTTGGGTACCCTACTAATGGCGGAAGAAGTGTACATGTTAGCAACTGTCTTGGAAGGCGACTATCATCTATCAGGAGAGATTGTGGTCAAAGGCGAGCCTATAAATAGAAATACTAAATTTACTTTATAATTGTAACTTAAAAATAATGCAATGTGAATTCACTCGCATGCCTAGTTAGTTCTTATACAATTTGAATAGGTAACATGAGGATAACATTGTGAGTTACACATACATTCATACCAAGAGACTTTTCTTTTCCCAAATAAATCCCTCGATTACTGATGATATAAAATAATGAAGGATTTATAGTTGAGTTTTTGTCAAACTCAACTTTAGCCTGAAAACCTATTAAAATTCGGCATTACCCATAAACCAACCCAACCTAGGGTTGAGTAATGCTGAATTTTAACAACTTTTTAACTCCAAATTGACAATTTATAACTGGTGGTGTGGCTTATTGCTTGAATAAGAGGTACCTATAGGGACACACGTTGATTGCTGTTATTTTTTGATAAACTTACTTAATGTATGACATGAGGTTCGATTAAAGTTTTAGTTAGTCTCTCTTCTTCAGCCCGTATTAACCAATGCGTAGAGTAGGTCTCCTCATCCGATATATAACTTTTAAGACGCTACGAGAAGCTGCTGGATACAAAACGCACAGGATGCCCAACACTGGAGAAATAATGATGATAATAAATCGCAAAGTCAAATAGCAAGTGTAAAATAATTGCAATTTCTCTTCAGTGTTTCATTAAAATATTATCACAAGAATCCAATTTAATTCATTTGAAGCCAATAAAAATAATTTCATCAGTAGAGTGGCTCGAAAACAAATTGAATACAAAATTGAAAACAAGAATCTAATTGAAATACAAAACAGAACGACCGAATGTTGTTTCATAATGAAATGAAATGACATTGAACTATTTAGATGCAAGGTTCTGCCAACGTACTGAATAATGAATTTGGGGACGGTCATAGACCACGGAATCGTGAGAGTCAAAATGGCGGGTGTACTTTAACAAACCAAATCATCCTATAGACAAAAAAAAATAAACTTAAATCATAGAGTTCGAACAATTTTCGTCATCAATCAAGTTGGAAACTATTTATTATTGTTTGGATTTAATCTGATGCATAAGAACACGTAATTCATTGATTTTTATTGAATGATAGTCATTGTTCTCACATGACGACTTCACTTAAACATATCACGACAAAGTGGCACTTTAGGGCAGCATAACGCTTCAATGATTTGTTTGTTTAAGTACGAATATTATCATTTCACAGAGCCCCGTGACTTTGACAAAGAAAAACAAAATTTCGGCTGTTTACCATTGCCTTAGGGGTGCTAACCCTTTTGAATGTAACCCCATCAATGGACAATTGCGTTGTGTATTTTTTAAGTTGATTTTTGAACATTCATATTAAAATGGCTATAAAACAATATTTTTTGAGATTATACTTGGTCTTGTCATAAGTATGTTGATTCTTAATTTCATAATTATCTCGAATTGTAAATTCAAATAAATGTGCTCATATATAGCCTTTACCCACGTTGGGTTCGGATTCCAATCTGACTGTAGATGAATACCAGTATTTTACTTGAAGCGACTGACAATCTGACCTCTACATCTAAGTACCCTTTGTTGTCACATTGTCCGTAACGGCTATCAAAGATCTACAAATAGAGACTGAGAAAAACTGGCACAGCACGGAGTAGACTAGGTATGTTATGGATGCACGGAGCCGAACAAAAAGGGAGGATCTTCCGACCAGGCGGTTGTTGTGCCTGGCGGGCTACTGCCCGATAGTTGATATTCGGGCTGATAAATATGTTCAAATCGCACGGTAAACTCTCCTTGCGCGATGCAGGATTTCGATGTAGTAGCTCGCTGCTAGTTGGGAGGAGCTCGTAGCTAAATAATAACAGCCGCATGGGTCGATCTTGAGGGTTAAGCAAAGCTTGCCAAGGTTGGTCTGTGGATGGATGACCATCTTAACATACCGAGTTTCCTCCGTGCCTCGGAAAGCACGTTAAGCCGTTGGGCCCGGCTGTCATTTGTAGATCTTTGGCAGTCGTTTCGGATTGTCAGAAGCCAGTAAATCTGACTCCAGTCTTGCCAAGATGTATCGTGTTACCCAGTTAATGGGTTATGGAGGTCTGGTAGGCAGCCGCTCCACGTAAAACACTGGTATTCAGCTGAATCCGGTTTGACTGGAAGCCGACCCCATTGTAGTTGGGAAAAGGCTAGGCAGATGATGAGCTCGCTGTTAGTTGGATAGACGGCGTCGCGGTTCTTTTTGTTGCGATGTAGATTTAATCCGTTGGTTTTTCTTGTTGTGATTGATGATGCTATACAACGACTGACCCTGGCAAAAATTGAAGCTCGAAGATCGCTGAGCACAAGTTCTAAGTGCATACACTCAGAACCAAAGTCAAGGGCCATCATTTTCTACGAGTAAGCGGTGACACTGTGCAGTGGCCACAAAGGCGTTCAGTGATCTGTGGAACCGACTATGAAAATGAGAATAAGTAAGGTTGGCAAAATTGGGTGAGGGTTCTTCATAAAATTTTGTTCTTGTAAAGGTATTATGCCTACCGACTCAATGTTTTGCTCTTTAGCTATTCAAAATTCTGGGGTCTAGGCGAATCGATACGTGTAAATATTTAAGTAGAGTTTTGGTACATTTTTCACTTTGTTTGAAACATAACTGCGAAATGTCGGTGAACTATTGGTATTGGGAGCTTTTGGCGAACATATGCATTTCATTATGTTTTGTTTTTCTCCAGAACGTCAAAATTGTCAGAATCAGCAAAAAAAAATTGTTTTACACAAAAATAGCCGTTTCTTGAAACTGACACCGTTTCGAACCCCCCTGTCATGATAATCCAATGTCCTGCAATATTATGGACAGATCCATCTAACACCATAAAACCGACCATTTTAATTTTCCACCTTGTTCCCTGACCATACTAACAGTCAAAACGCAGTACCTAACCGCGGAGTCGGGCGTATGTTCAATTTCGTACGACACGAAGGCAAATTGAATTCTTTGTCGTTTACCATGTTTTGCGTATTGCCATGTTCGTACGCAACATTGAACGCTTTCATTCAGTTTTATTGTCTTACCGGAGACAGAAAAGGTACCTCTGTACTTGAATTCATAAGCTTGTTGCCATTATGTGTTTTTAAGCATATATTATACACGGTGCATTCAAGTTGTCTTACATAGGCGGCCCACTTAATGTACCCGACATAAACTACCTCTAGGCCCGATTATTTTTTTTTAAATAATTCATAAAGATAATAGTACAAAAAAATAATGCGCTAAAATTATGCCACTCCCTGTGTATAATGTTTACGTACCAAAACAATGTCGCCATTCCATTCAGCGCTGTCCTTAGAACACAAGGCTCGGACTGCGCTAGCTCCTGTGTGTTTCGAACTACGTCATGGATCATTATATTGAATAACTAGCTTCTGTCAGCGGCTTCGCCCGCGTGGTCCCTAGGGAACGTATTCCCGGGATAAAAAGTAATCTATGTCCTTTGTCAGGCTCTACACTATCTGTGTACCAAATTTCATTTAAATCAGTTCAGTAGTTTTGGCGCGAAAGCGCGACAGACAGAAAGACAGAGTTACTTTCGCATTTATAATATTAGTAAGGAAGTAAACATAGGTGAAATGGGTTTGTCAAACGTATGCATATCAATAGTAAAAAAAACATTTTTTAATCATTCCAATGTTCATTTAATGAAGGCATTGGATAGATGAATAGAACTGCCATTTTTGGCAACTAAAATTGCTCCGTGTTTAATAATTTATTGTAACACTAAACACCACCAAAATCAGGCTGGTAATACTCAACCAAAATAACTAAATACAGTAAGAGCCCACGGCTATGTGTAACTAAAAGAGTACAAAAAGACAATAAAAATATGCCTTAGAGACGAAATCTCATTATTATCAGAACAAGCAATATCCGACTATCGACTTATTAACTATTAATAATATCTTTCACGTGTTCTTGAGGCTATACCTTGTCTTGTATCTTCCTATTACATCTTTTTGATATTTTCCTATGTGGATGATTTTATTTCTTCTTCGGATTGGGCAGGGTGAATGAACTGTGTAGTACTACGCCTACGTCTGTTTTGTTTCTTTGAATTTCAATGATACCTCTTTTCAGCTTTATTACAATAGAAAGTTATAATATCTGGACTCTTGATTTTATATGAAAAACTATGCAGTAGAAACACACTTATCGTATGCAACGCAACATACGATACGATACAAAAGCGTTGCATACGTTGCGTACGTAGGACCAGTGTGTTTCTCGCTTAAGGTGGATGCGCCAGGGTAGCCTGAAAATTCAATTTTTTTTACGTTTTATGCAATTTGCAGTGTCAGTATTAGGTTTCATGTTGATTAAAGTATGATTCGCGGGCGTAAGAATTATTTATTTATTTATTTATTTATTTAACACTTTACGCACACAGATGTACAGAGGCGGACTTTAATGCCTGAGGCATTTTCTACCAGTCAACCTTTGGGTGATGCAGAGAATAATACAAGTAGGTGCAAATTGTGAAAAAAAAAACCGAAACGCGAGTAATATTTAAATTAATACAAAGATATATATATATATATATATATATATAAACATATACATGAACTATAAATACAATAAAATACTATAATATATACTCAAATTAATAAACTAATACACAACTATACTTGAACAAGTGATGCAAGCAAACAATGAATTATAACTAGCGCTGTAACTATACTACTGCCAACTTCTTACGGATGTGCTCTCGAACCTTGACTTTGAAGGTTAATCGGCTGGTTGCCATCCTGATTTCCTGGGGAAGGGCATTCCACAGAGAAATGGATTGTATGAAAAAGGAATTGTGAATGAAGTCAGTACGGTGATTATGTGTTTTCAGAATTATAACCTAATAATCTTAAACCCGTAAAGACTGTCAAAGATCTACACTGTATTATTCATACAGCAGTAAACTTTATCCATTTCTTATTATTACCCTAAATGCATCTATAAGTAGCATCACTTCTAAGTTTATACTTAGTAATAAACGCAAAAGGGTTGTCCATCCAAATGATCAGTAGTCTAGGGTTGACCCTCAACTTCTGAAGCGGTCGGTAACCGGACTGAATACAAATAGGCTGATCAAAAAAGCCGATACTTTTGTGAAGAAAATATGGTGGCCGGATTATGGAGGATAGAGAGTAATGATTCATTGACGCAATATTTGGGGCTGTGTGACGTGGAAATATTTCGAGGTTGTAGGTGTGATTTGTGATAGAGAAACATAGATAAAATAACAAGATATATTGTTGACAGAAGTTGCCTAAAATGTATTGAGCACAAACGTGAAATACGCATGGTATTCAGCTGAATCTGGCTTGACTGGAAGCTGACCCTAATATGGTTGGGAAAAGGCTAGACAGACGATGCTACCTACATGAAATACGCACGGTACAGAAAAATAGCAAAAAGTGGTACGAGTGTCAAAAACTCACGTGTCTCATGGCTTCACTAAAATGGTTCATTTCAGTGATTTCTCAGATAGACTAATGCTGCCTGTCGCTGTTTTCTAATGAACTTTGCAAAGGACGGCTATGCCAAGCGTGGCGATTATGGCAAACCCCCCCTTTTGGGCGAGGCCTATGTCCAGCAGTGGACGTCTTTTGGCTGTTATGATGAAGTGGCTATATGGCTACTTGTAGCGTGAACCGGTCGTAGTGGGATTTTAGTCGGCAGTAGTCCGTCAAAGGCCGCTATTCTCAACAGACTTCAGAGATCAATGAGAATCTCTACATATTAAAAAAAGGAAAAAATCATTATTCATTTTAAATGGCTTGTATTTAAACACCGCAAAGTACCTATTATACTACCAAAAAAGTTCTAAACGGTTACCAAAACGGATAAATGGTCACCAAATAATATTCGAGAAGTAGCGCTCGCCGGCCGCTGCCGCGGCACCGCTCGCTTCGCTCGCTCGGCTCGCGCGCGGTTGGTCACAATTCTAACCTAACCTAACCTATTTTATCCAGTTTGTAACCCCAAGCCTACATTTTATGGCAATCACAGTTGAGTTGGATAGAATTTAGTGACCATTGATCCATCAACCATTTAGTTACCATTGATCCATTTTTGGTGACCGTCTAAATTATACCCATTTTAAATAATAAACTTGACACTTGTCTTACATATTGAAAGTCAAACTGCAAAACATTTATGTAAATAACTTTCAGAATTAATTTCACAGGTTTTCAAAAACTTGTCAGTTTATATTTAGACATTGACCTTTTTAAAACTGTTCAAAACAGCGAGTAGGTAATTGCGAATTCATTTTAGAGTTATTAAAATTAATGAGCACATATATTTTACTTGCAAACATTGTGATAAAAACAAAAGCGCATTGAACCATCAAACTGTAAAGAAAATTGCTAATTCTCATTAAAACATATTAAACAAAACACGCAATAACAATAGCACTCAAAAACAAAGCGACCACGCTTGCCAAGTAAAATCTTCACTTTCATCTTCACTTTGCCCACACAATATATAAATAGAGAGAAGGTTCATCACAACAAGCAAAAGCGCACGCACACATAGACACACTTCACGTACTGTGAGTGCAAGAATACTCGCGAATAGTCGCGACTATCATTTTGGGTCGATCTTGAAGGTTAACACTTGCCAAGGTTGGTCTGTGGATGCGTGACCATCTTAACATAACGAGTTTCCTCCGTGCCTCTAAAAGCACGTTAGGCCGTTGGTCCCGGCTGTCATTTGTAAATCTTTGGCAGTCGTTACGGATAGTCAGAAGCCAGTTAATCTGACTCCAGTCTCGCCATAAAGTACCGTGTTACCCAGTTAATGGGTTGTGGAGGTCTGGTAGCGTAAGAGGTTACGCTCCGCGTAAAATACTGGTATTCAGCTAAATCCAGTTTGACTGGAAGCCGACCCCAATATAGTTGGGAAAAGGCTAGGCAGATGATGACATTAAATTCTAAAACTCATTCATTTGTATATCTTTGGCAGTCGTTAAGCCAGTAAATCTGACTACAGTCTTGCCAAGATGTAACGTGTTACCCAGTTAATGGGTTGTGGAGGTCTGGTAGGCAGCCGCTCCACGTAAAACACTGGTATTCAGCTGGATCCGGTTTGACTGGAAGCCGAACCCATTTAGTTGGGAAAAGGCTAGGCAGATGAGTCGCGACTATCATTTGTTTAAGATCACTGTACAATTCAGTTGCTAGAGACAAACTGGTCCCACGTACGCAACGTATGCAACGCATTATGATATCTGGACTATTGGATCTATTGGATTTTGTATGAAAAACTATGCAATAGAGACACTCTTATCGTATGCAACGCAACATATGTTGCGTACGTGAGACCAACTTGTCTCTAGCTTAAATCTTGGCAGAGTATAACCACGGGTATATCGCAGTGACAGGTGGTACTAATAAAGTACAATTTATTTTGATAATTAGTCGTTGTTTTTTTCCGTACATAATCCGAGTTGTTCCATAAATCGCGAAATTAATTTATTTTTAGAAACCAGTGGGGCAATTCCCGTACTTCAAAATTAAATGGAACATCGCATTCGCATCTCAGTTGCAAGGTGTCTATAACACACCTCTAATCTCCCTTTTTGACAGATGACAGAAGTATGATATTAGCACACATTATCGGTTATACCGTTGCTGAATACTGGGCCAAACATAAAATTTAATTAATTGCCATAGACACGCTAAGAAGAAGCTCTAATTTTTTTTTCCAAGCCCTATTTTACCAAGTCGTGCGCTTCTGTTTTTCTTCGTTGTAAGAACCCAACCTTCTGTACCATCCGATTCCATGGCAAAAGCGTCTTCACTTTGACCGGTGACGCGCACCTAATACAATTTGCGCTCACGATGAGATGCACCGCTGAGCGGCCCAGCTTTCACGTTATTCATTGTAAGAAATGGAAAGCAATATAGACGGTGAACAAATAAGGAATATTGCGGAGTTATGATTCTTTGGCGAATAATTGAGTAGGGATAGCAATCAAAGCGGATTTTTTATGAACGTTGGCGAAATTTATATTAGGAGTATCAGGATAAATTTTACTTGTTCTAACTGCTAGGGTGGTAAGCATTCGCCTGGGATTGAGGGTGGCGCTGAACAAGACCGAGGCCGTGTTCTTTCACGGGCCTCGGCAGCGCTGCCCTCCAGACGCCCACATTGTGGTGGAGGGCGTCAGGGTGGGCGTCCAGGCCCAGATGAAGTATCTGGGCCTGGTGCTGGACAGCAGGTGGCGCTTCGGCCCGCACTTTAGCGGGCTGTCGACGCGCCTGCTGAAGGCCGCGGACGCCCTGTCGTGGCTCCTCCCGAATTTGGGGGGGCCTAACGCACGATGCCGGCGTTTGTATGCCGGCATATTGCGGAGCATGGCCCTGTACGGGGCCCCCATCTGGGCGGACTCCCTCCACAGGAGGGAGAACGCTACTTTGATGCGGAGGCCCCAAAGGGCCATTGCACTGCGGGTGGCGAGGGCCTACCGCTCGGTGGGCTTTTCGGCGGCGTGCGCTCTGGCGGGCACCCCTCCTTGGGAGTTGGAGGCGTGGGTGCTCGCCAGAGTGTACGAGTGGACGGCGCGGCGAAAGGCCCTCGGGGAGCGCCCCGTCGCGGAGGAGCGGGAGGCCGTGCGGCGGGAGGCGAGGGACGCCATCATCGTCCATTGGACGGACGACCTCGCCTCCGCCACCTTTGGCCGCCGAACGTTGGACGCGCTCGGTCCGGTCCTGCGAGACTGGCTCGAGCGCTCCCACGGGTTCCTCTCATTCCGTCTGGTGCAGGTGTTGTCAGGCCACGGCTGTTTCGGCAAGCGCCTGCACCGGATCGGGAGGGAGGAGACCCCGGCGTGCCACGACTGCGGCGCGGCGGAGGATACGGCTCAGCACACCCTCGAGGTGTGCCCGGCTTGGTCTGAGCCGCGTCGCAGTCTAACAGCGGAGATCGGACAGGACCTCTCGCTTCCCGGCGTGGTCAACGCCATGCTGGAGAGTGAGGGGTCCTGGGCAGCTGTCGCCTCTTTTTGCGAGGATGTCATCTCGCAAAAGGAGGCGGCGGAGCGCGCGCGGGAGGACGACCCTCTCGCTGCGCCGCTCCGCAGGCGCAGAAGAGGTCGGAGAAGACGCCGTCTTCTCCCTCCTCATGGTGGTGATGGGCGGGCGATAGGCGCGGGGGCGCCTCCGCCCGCATTGCACTCCACACCACCCTCGCCGGTCATTCCCAGCCCTCCCCCTGAACGGGGAGGACTTGAGGGGCCCGCCGCTTTAGGCGGGTTGTCGTCGGAGGAGGACTGGACGCTAAGGCTGCGCCGATCTCCCAGTCCTCTTCCACTCGGACGACGCGGGAATAACACTGGGTCGTTTTAGTGGGTATACCGGGTCAGCCCGGGGAGTCCCACATACCCCTCCCGTTCCCCCGACGGGAGGGTATGCGTAATGCATTTTTTCCCAGTTTAAAAAAAAAAAAAAAAAAAGGGTGGTAAGCATTATACGGTGGAGGTCTGCCGTGCTTAGGCGGAGCACCGTCGTGTCCTCGCCGAGGCGATCGGTGGCGGCGACCTCTCGCGTCCGGCCCTGGTTCAATCCATGGTCTGGAGCGAGGAGGCATGGGAAGCGGTCACCTCCTTCTGCGAAGCAGTGATGCCGCAACAGAAGAAGAGGCTCTGGGCGTCGGAAATCGCACCGTAAGCATGGGTCTGCGGACGGCGAGCGTTGGGTGGCTCGCCATCCGATAAGGACCAGGCCCGTGTCGACGGCGCGTTGTGTTTCACGTGCACTTCAAAGACATGTCAGCGTAGTAGACGGAGCCCGCTGGGACCAGTGCCTACCAGGGTTGTGGAATTTGTTCAAAAGAGTCACCGCGACCCTGGAACGCAAAGGGCATTAGGAGAAACACAGATGGGTTAGAAGTCAGTAAGAGTCCTTTCGCTCCACCCAGAGCGGAAGAGTCATTTGATGGTTTCACACCCTTAAAAAATAAACGGTTGTATGCTATGTCTTTACGGTCAGTGTGAAAAAGCACTATATTTTTTATGCATTGTATTCCACCAAATAAAAACTAAGAAGCATACCGTTGCTGTGCTATACTTACAGACAAAACATATTATCATCTGCATGGTCATAACCTTATTTTTTTTTTGACTCGGTCCAACATGTCTTCTACTACCTTCTTCTTCTACCTGGCGTTAATCCCGGCTATTGCCAGGGTCCGCCTTCCTACTTAGCTTCCTCCACTTTGCCCGATCTTGAACATCCTTCTCAGTTAGGCCATTGGCTCTCATGTCGGACTTAACGACGTCCAACCAGCGCTTGCGAGGGCGACCACGGGACCTAGCCCCAAGAACAGCCATATTCATGCATCCCCGACCAACGTACTCCATAGGGCGGCGCATGATGTGGCCATACCATCGCAGACGACACTCTTGCAGTTTTTCCCCCACGTCACGGACACCAAGACTACCTCTGATGAAAGAGTTGCGTATGCGATCGGATCGCGTTACGCCACTCATCCACCTCAGCATCTTCATCTCCGTGACGCGAAGCTCCTGGGTGTGTCTGCTTAGTGCTGGCCAACATTCACCGCCGTACAGTAGGACAGGCCGTATGATGCATTTATATATCTGCCCCTTGAGCTTAGGAGGCATTTTGCGGTCGCATACAACGCCCGTTACCTCGCGCCACTTCGCCCAAGCCGCGCCTATACGTGCTTGGACATCGTCGTCCACGTTGCCAGACTCGTGCAGCACGGATCCAAGGTACCTGAACGTATCGGACTTTCTGATCAGGTCCGAACCTATTCGGATGAACCTATTTGAATCCGTGCCGCCACAGGACATGTACTCAGTCTTCTACTACCTAATATCACTAAAACCACAGCATTAAGAGCTATTTTTGTCTCAGCAAAGATAGTTAACCATATCGTTCTATAACATGAAAAGGATATCATACAGAAATACATAAAACCATATAACAGAAGGAAAAGCCACGGATATTTCATTCCGTACCTTCGTATGGAGATAAGTATCATGCAAGCTAAACTGAACCTTATAAACTAACAAATAAAGGCTTTCCTTTCTTCTTAGCTTAATACAAAGGAGTAATTTAGATAGGTTTGTACAAGTCTGACGTTTGATCACGATATGGAATAAAATGGAGGCATTCTGAAATACGCGCTTTAATTTATCACCCCTAAGGCTTTTTTAGATGAAGAAGAAAATTAATATATTATTATAATGTCAGGGATAAAGAAAGGTTTTCATATTACTCACATTTCTACTTATGTAAGTTTTCTCGAGGCACTTGTGTTGTTAGGCGTGGTCCTAACTGTTTAACGATCGTTCGAGATTTCGTCGCGCGATGAAAATGAATCCTGTGCTCGCACGGTGATTTGCAAGTGTCAATTAGAACACTCATAAAAAAATAAAACCGACTTCCAAACAAATTAATTTTGGAAGTCGGTGTTTTCGGTTTTGATTCTTTTTTTTTTAACATCGACTTCCGAAATTAAGGTTATTTTATACTTTGTAGTATTTTGTTTGGAAGTCAGTTATATTTTTTTGTAAAAAGGTTTTTTATTTTTCACTTTTAAGTGGTGATACTTGGACGACGTCTCCGTCGACGCAGAAATTGAAATAAGCAAATATCATATCATGAAAAAAAAAACTACTGAATCAAACCAAAAAAAAAAATACGGGGTCCTTTCGAATCACAGAAATCGGATCAGAAACTTTGGAGTAATCGGAGTACATACAAAAGAAAAAATCCTCACCGGATTGAGAACCTCCTTCATTTCTGGAAGGCGGGTTATGAAATGAGTGTGTTTAATGTCATCGTGCGACAAAATCGTATCGTTAACTCACACGATCGTTAGCTAATTAGGTCAACGCATCTGACTGCGATTAACTCGCATTCGCAAGATGAAATACCACCCAGCAACCTGTACCTGTCATCCTCCAAAGCAAGAGATACCAGTTCAGTCTTCTGTTCTGTTTTATTGCTTTCCATTAGATAAGATGGTGGTCCAACCGGCCAAGTGCGAGTCATACTCTCACACGAAGGGATTCGTACTATAAACCGATAAACACGTTTCTTGTTAATTTATAATTTAATTGTTATTATTTGTTGATAGAGCGACAATTGAAATACGCACTCCAAGATATTTTTAACTGTCTACCTGTTTCGGTTCTTGAGATACAGCCCACTGTCAAACAAAAAAAACAGACAGACGGACGGACAGCAGAGACTTAATAATAGGGTTCCGTTGGTTACCTTTCAGGTACGGAACCCTAAAAAGCGAACCAAATCCAAGCCAATAGTTCGCCCTCAAGTTGTACAATGTAAAAGCCGCTCCTTTCAGGTATACACACAAACCACAATACGGACCCACATAACAATGACAGTACCTCACGCCTGCAATCAGGGTCCCCATTCAAGCCTAAACATATTGTAATACTGATCATCCGTGGTCTACCGACTTATTATTTTTATTTATACTGTTGGCAATATACTTGCATAACTGTCGCACGTCGTTCTTCAAGGTTAAGTAACGCTGTGGAAATTAGGTTGAGAAGCCAAACCAAACTTGTAATGTTTACACTTTTAATTACATAACCATTAAGTATAAAGTATGTATGTAACGATCCCTTTATTACTATGGCGAGCCGGTGTGGAACGTACAAGCTGAAGATGGCAACTAGTTTTTGGAGCGAATACGATTGGTACGCGTTTAGACGCGACGCGCTAGTGATGTGCGTATATCGCAAGTGTTGGGACTCCAACAAACGCTTACTATGATTGAAACGTGGATGACCACACATCACAGAGTAGCCTTTTCCCAACTGTGCGGGGGCTACCAGTCTCATCAGTTGCAGCTGAATACCAGTATTTTACATGGACCTCCACTACATACTACATAACAACTGGGTAACACGATACTGCTTTTTTTAAGTATGAGAAATCATCAAATGACTCCTCCCGCTCTGGGTGAAGCAGAAGGGTGTATCAGACTCTTACTGACTAAAACCCATTCGTGTTCCTGCTAGTGCCCTTTGCGTTCCAGGGCTGCGGTGACTTTCGAACAAATTCCGCAACCCTGACAGAACACCGATTTGCAAGACTGATGAGGGACCTTTAGACGAAGCAGAAGTTGCCATTTGGACGAACCGTCTGTTTAAGGCGCGGTGAATAGACGAAGCAAAAAGACGCTGCGATGGCGCGGCGGCGTTTCGTTCGACTCGTTCGAGTTATTTATCATTAAATACATTAATCCTTACAAATATCTTATTCCAATCGATAAATAAAAACAACAGTTCCCTTTATTATTATATATTACATCACTGTTATTAATTTTATCAAGATTAGTTTATAAATAATACAGTTACAATTGCTACAATTTCAATTTAAATGGTAATTTTATGAAATTTTTTTATCGAGAAAATTTACCGAAAACGTGTTTTGAACACAATGGTCCACCCATAAATATGATCAAGATTAACATATATTTTTTTAGCTGCTCTAAAATGTATACATTTGGCTAAAAAACTGTTTTGTGAAGCCTATTTTGACTGAGTACAGCGCCTTAATCGGAAGACGACGTGCGTGTTCACATTTCGACCGACTGTTTAAACGGAAGCCAGTGGCCGTGCGAGTTCACAATTAGACGAACCGTCTCTTTAAACGGAGACAGCAAACTCAGCAGGGACCGCGGTAGGAGGGAGGCACATTAATGCCGTCTCGACCCCAGATTTATTCACACTATATCCGATCCGGGCGTTTAGACGGCTCTTCGCAGTTGCAAAACGTCTTTGTAAAAACTCCGTTCTTTTCTTTTTTTCGGATCCCCCTAAATGTGTGAACAGTGTCTTCGTATCCGTCGTACTGCCACTGGACAGCATAATTTATATGACGGATATAAGAGTTCATATCCGTCTCTTAAGACGGGTCGTTGTGTGTGTTGTTGTTCGGTTAATAACGAGTGTCAAATATCTACAAATGACAACCGCTTTACGTGCTTTCTGAGGAACGGAGGAAGCTCGATATTTAAAGATGGTCACTCACCGACGACGTTGGCAAGCGTGGCTTAACCTTGAAGATCAACACATGCAGCTGTTTTTACTTAGTCACGATATAGAAAGGGATTTCTATCTACTTTTTGTTGTAAATTTATTTATACCCCTTATTCTGATTAAAAAAATCTTCACATTGCGACACAGGTGTGTTCAGAAATGTGTGGTGAGGTGTGTTTCAGAAATTTTCAATTCTTTCTTGTACAAGATTGTTTCATTTCAGTGTACATCACACCTGCTACTCTATTGTATTATTACAATGAGATTGGAGTTGTGAATAAAAAAAACAGTCGAAAAGTTGAAATAACGAGTCTGTTTCTTTAAATTATTTTTATAACCGGTTTCTGAGGTATTTATCGGTTCGTCTCTCCGTTAACGCTATTTGTCACAACATTATTGGTTGGTTCATCATCATTATCATAACAGTCGAAAGACGTCCACTGCTGGACATAGGCCTCCCCTGAAGTGGTTCGCCTGCCATGCGTGGCGATTATGGTTTGCCATAATCGCCACGCTTGGCAGGCGGGTGGCGATCGCAGTGTATGGTGTTGAGTTTTACAGAGAACGCTGCTGCTATTGGTTGGTTAGTGGAAAACGAACAGATAAACGACCGATAAAGTATCTCCAAAATCGGGCGATAGAGCTACAACCTTGTTGAAGTTATAATTTACTGAGATTGTTTGTCAAAAGAAGTAAAGTTACTATCACCTTCTAAATTTGGGTCTTTACCTATGAAATTGCAGCTTCTTTTTACTTTTTTGAACAACAATAATTTCACTAGAACACGACATTTTAAATTTAACTAAACTTTATATTTAAAACAACCATAATTCAAAAAGGTTCGTTTAATAAAATAGCAATTAAGAAGGTCTAATATTAATCTCATGATTTTTAAGAATTTAAGCAATTACTAGACAAAAGATCTATTCTTTCTTCATATTTGTTTTTCTCATAAGATCTAGTTTCAAGCGATCTTAATTATTTAAAATCATAATAACACTTCAAACTTTGAAAAAAACTTGACCATTAATTTTAATCTTCGTCTTAAATATCTTAAGACTTATCTTGGCAATCAACCTCTTTAAACTAAACGAGAGAGACAAAGTATTTGATCTTAAGATCTCTGAGATTAACAAGCGCTTATAGACAATCATTTTCGAACTAACTCTTAAATAAAGAGAAACTACGTAGTTTTCAGAAGCTCGAACAAAAATTATATTTTAAAACATTTCAGGATTTCGTCATACCGATCTTCAAATGACAGCCGAAATCAACAGCTTCACATACTTTCTGAGGTACTCTTTCGTGTTTCAGAAAGCACGTTTCGGATCGTAATGCATGGTCACCCATCTCTTGAACGATTTTGGCAAACTTTGCCTAACATCGAAAAGCGACTCGAAAAGTTATTCAGCAAGAAGCATAGGTACATTGTTTTCAAATACCAAATGTCTTTAAGATACCTCATCATCTGCCTAGCCTTTTCCCAACTATATTGGGGTCGGTTTCAAGCCGGATTTAGCTAAATACCAGTATTTTACGCGGAGCGGCTTGCTACCAGACCTCCACAACCCATTAACTGGGTAACACGGTACTTCATGGCAAGACTGGAATCAGATTTATTGGCTTCTGACTATCCGTAATGACTGCCAAAGATCTACAAATGACAGCCGGGACCAACGGCTTAACGTGCTTTTCACAGTCAGTGTTGTCAATTACTATAACTTGCAGATTACAGATTCTATTGACTTGTCTTCTAAATAGTCCTTAACGGTATAATATCTTTTAAATAATAACATATTAAAAAGTATTTTTTTAAACATTATCAGTGGTAAGTCTTTTAAACTATTTGGTAAATGATTGTAAATAATGATCGACATGCAGTATACATTTTTCTTTAATAATTTTAGCATTATTTGTGGCAGCCGAAGTCTATCTTTATGCTGTGTTCGGCTATTTGGCCTATCAGTGTTCGTCTCGAAATGGTTGTAGTTTTTCTTAACAAAAACACATATATAAAAAATATATATAAATATCAAAATCTACTGAGTTACTGCTTATATCTTAACAGCCGAAAGACGTCCACTGCTGGACATTGGCCTCCCCAAAGGGGGCGGTTTTGCCATAATCACCACGCTTGGCAGGCGGGTTGGCGATTGCAGTGTATTGTGTTGCGTTTTACAGAGAACGCTGCTGCCAATTCTCTGGTGAGTCCCTTAGTCGCCTCTTACGAAACCCACAGGAGGGGTGGAAATATTCTTTTACGGCACCATACAGCACCGGCCGACACCATACGGCAAATACGTATAATATGGCATATACGTATAATAGACGTATCATAATTTCACTTGGCTAAACCTTAACCTTTCCATATCATTCTATTCCCAGTTGGGTTCAAGAGATCAGGTCTGCTACCTGTGAAAAAAATTGAAAATAGACTTGGAAGCGTAACTTATTATTTGGTAGGCTCAACTTATCACATTCGGAAAATAAACAACCTTATTGAGAATTATGCGAGTATGTTTGAGCCCTCAAACGGCTCAAACATGCTCGTATAATTCCCAATAATATTTACTGAAATAGCAAGGTCATGGGAGCCGAGTTCTAATCGAGTTTTTCGTGACATCTGTAGACTATTAATTGACTCTTCATGTGACGATGAGGCAATTCCGTGGTCTCTAGTCATTGTAGCCATGGTATTGTTCTGGGCATAGCGTTGCATTGCATGACTAGGCTTGCATTATTAATTTTAATTATAATTATAAAATACGAGTAAGTTAATAGGAGGAGCTCGTGGCTAAAGAATAACAGCCGCACGGGTTGATCTAAAAGGTTAAGCTACGCTTGCCAAGGTTGATCTGTGGATGGGTGACCATCTTAACTATATTGAGGTTTCTAAGATCACTTTTTTCTAAATTGAATAGTTTGCGCGAGAGACACTTCCAAAGTGGTAAAATTTGCCCCCCCCCCCCACCCCTGTAACTTCTAAAATAAGAGAATGATAAAACTAAAAAAAAATATGATGTACATTACCATGCAAACTTCCACCGAGAATTGGTTTGAACGAAATCTTATCGAAAATCTTTACGAAATCGTACTTAAGTAGTTTAATCGTAAACCGCAATCTACTTTTAATCAATCAATTCAAATACAAAAGAAATAATGGTTTATTGTACGGAACCCTTCGTGTGCGAGTCCGACTCGCACTTGGACGGTTTTTTTGTCTAAATATCATTATCATCATTGCAACCGAAATACGATCACTGCTAAACCTAGACCTCCCCAAGTGCGTCTCGCATCTATCGGCTACCCGCTACCCTCACCAGGTCATCGGTCCACCTTGTGGGAGGCCTTCCATTGCAGCGTTTTTCGTACGCGGTCGCCACTCCAGAACTTATCGGCCCCATTGAGCATCTGTTCTGCGAGCAATGTGCCACTGTCACTTCAATTTAGCGATCCTTTGGGCTATGTCAGTAAACTTGGTTCTCCTGCGGATATCATCATTCCTGATTCGATCACGCAAGGATACTCCAAGCATCGCCTTCTCATTTGCCATTTGAAGGTCTTTATGCCGTCTGATTAAGTCAATTGCATATTCTGTTGCTATTGAATGTAGTTGAAATGTCAAGTCTGTAAGAGAGACTTCCCAGAGAAATTATAAACCAGAATTATGCAAAGCCCCAAATAACGGTATTTGAATTAAAATCAAACCAAATGGATAAATTACTTGACTGAATTTGCATTTGTTACGTCAAATGTTACAGTTAAAATATTTCATTTCCAAAATGGAGATTATTTCGACGCCGTCTGACGTCGAAATAATCTCCATTTTAGAGAGAGACGGAAATTAAAGATTCAGATGCATTCTGACATTAGAAGTCTGAGTTTGTTACTACTGTGTAGATTTGGGTAACCACTGCTAGTTGTCTACGTTTGGAATGGGTTCTTGGAGGATTCTTGGGTTAAAAAAAAGGGTTGCGATCCGGGAGTGCCGGCAGAAGTGAAAACTGGAATACGTGCTTCTCTCCCTCCGTCTTACGAATTTTCGATCAGGTCACGTGTCCTGACGCGAGTTTAATATCTTTTACCCATCAAAAAGAGTGCACAATGCCGCCAAAAAAGTTTGCAGGACACGTGACCGTCTTACGAATTTTCGATCATGGTCACGTGTGCTTACGCGAGTTTAACATTTTTTACCCATCACAAAAAGTGCACAACGCCGCTATATAAGTTTTCACATCAAAAATATTTTTCTACTGAGACCGTCAGTCAGATATTATTATCAAACATATTGGGCACGATATACATAAGACAGCCGAGACCAACGGCTTAACGTGCTCTTCGAGGCACGGAGGAGACTCGGAATGTTAAGATGGTCACCCATCCACAGACCAACCTCGGCAAGCGTTGCTTAACCATGAAATTTACCCGTGCGGCTGTTATTATTTAGCCACGAGCTCCATTTAAGTTGTTGTTAATAATTTTCAGTCCTGTACGATAAAGCAAAAAATAATTTGATATTCAGGCAACCTGTTAAAACCAACCACAAATTGCATAATCTTCGTGATGCTTATTAATCCACTGATATTAATTAACTAATGATTAATTATAAAACCGCGTTATCTCGTGGAAACAGGTTTATAAAATTAAAGCTTATTTTAACAAATTCATTTTATGCGGTATTGATTTTAATACCGCGAGTTCACCAAGCCACATATAAGGTCTATCAGCTGAAACCAATGTTGGTATCGATGAAACCAACATTTAAGCCAACTTTGGCTGGACACATTGTACTCATACTGTAGTTTCTCAATGAAAAATCAATTAAACGTTTTAGAATGGATTGATTTTCTCTTTAAAATTCCTGGAGTCTGAATTTGTGCTTGGTTGAAGACAAACCCTTGTTTACTATTACAGAAGACTGTGTTTACCAGGTTAAAACTTGGTTGTACTGTCGGTTCACGTCTGCCCTTAATCTATAGGCCACGGACAAGAACTCAGCGGCGCGGTGGGCGGCGCGGGCATTTATATTATACATCTCTGCATTTGAAGTGACCAGCGCTGCTGCGGCGCGTTGGGCGAGTTCGTGTCCGCGGCTTTAGAGTTACACAGAAGTTATGTTACGTTATAACATCTCTCTTACATACTAGTAACATACACACCGGTAACTTGTTGAGGGTCGCGGGTAGCCCATGGATGCGAGACTCACAGGACCGGTTGTTGTGGTGACACTTCGGGGAGGCTTATGTCCAGCAGAGGACGTCCTTCGGCTGATGTGTTGATGATGATGAAAATAAAATAAAGTTATTGTGGAAATCGAACTCAACAAATCAACACTGTGATGATTCTTTCAACTTCTGCGAAGGTGTTCACGTACCTTTATTATTTACAAATGTTAGAATTGATGAGGTTTTCTGACACTCCACGACCATAGTGGATACACGACATACATCATCATCAGCCTATACCAGTTCACTGCTGGGCATATGCCTCTCCTAGCCTTTTTTTTAAGGACGGGAAATCATCAAATGACTCCTCCCGCTCTGGGTGAAGCAGGAGGGAGTGTCGGACTCTTACTGACTAAAACCCATCCGTGTTCCTCCTGGTGCCCTTTGCGTTCCATGGCTACGGTACCTCTTTCAAACAGATTCCGCAGTCCCAGGCCTCTTCTAGCCTGCCATTTGGCCCGATCTCCGGTACCTAACTCTCATCCAGCTGCTATCAGCCACCCTAGATCGTCGCTCCACCTAGCCTGAGGGCGTCCTACCTTACGTTATAAAATACAAATGGGCACGAACCTAACTGAAACCTAACCATTTAGGTACGTAAGAAGCTTCAAAAGTTTTAAAATCTCCTGAAAATGACCAGTCTGACCATGATCTTGTTCGAAAGTCTATTATTCTATAACCCTGTCTTAATCTACCCTCCTCCTCCGAATATTTGTTTTCACCCCATCATTAATATTTTACCATAACATGGGGTGTATTTGGCATCAAACTTGCTTCTATACTCATCAATCATTGGCTCTCAAAACATGCCATAACCTCCTTAATTCGAATCTCAAACTTAATTTCACAGATTTAAAAGATAGTTTTGCTTGCCTGACGTAATATTTATCGTATTACAATTTTATTATGAGGTAGTTTGAAGTGATTACAGTACATATTTTGGTTGTTTTCGGCAAACATAGATAATATGGCTACCTTAATTTAGGGTAGAATAATAGCAGTAAATAAGACAAGAACGCTGAGTTTAGGAAAAACTTCAAAAGAACATAAATTCTAAAGATATCTTTGTGTTTGTTCAAATATTTTGACCTTTTACTCAATTAATGGAAGTGCTATGGATAACTCGGAGTAAATAAGGAAGAGAGTTTTTCATGAAGTTTTATTTGTGAAAATGCTTTTAGTAAACGGACTAACATATTAATAAATGTTATCGAAAAGAATTCTGACTTGGCAGTTTTGTTGGAAATGTAGACGCCTACGCATAATCTGATAGTAATCACTTGCACCATTTAACATTTTGTAATATAGAGAACGCTAGGCTTTCTGTCTGTCGCTAGGGCCAGTAACTGCCAATGTTGCAGAATTTGTTCAAAAGAATCACCACGGCCCTAAAACGCATAGGGCACTAGGAGGAATACGGATGGGTTTTAGTCAATAAAAGTCTGACACTCCCTTCATCTCCGCCCAGAGCGGGAGGAGTCATTTGATGATTTCCCACCCTTACAAAAAGGCTGTCTATTTGTAACTATCCACGTAACTGTCATACCGTTTCTTATATTATAGTGTGGTACTAGTTGATCCGCGCAACTTCGTCTGCGTCACAATTTTCATTACTGCTCTGATCCTAATAGTCTTAGCGTGATTATATATAGCCTACAGCCTTTCTCGATAAATGGGCTATCTATCTATCTATCAGGATATGGTTTCCGCACTTAGTCCTGATGTTGGACCATTGTGCGTGAGCCATGGCGGCCAAATTAATCCAACCAGCCAACCTCCCTCCAGAAGCAGATCAGTTTACCCGGTGTGTTCAAGATGTCTGTGAGCGAGCTCTGTGTTCCTATCGTTTGGTTCCGTATTTCGGTAACGCCTGTGCACTCGAGGAGTACATGCGATACAGTTTCCTCCTGCTCCATGCATGCTCTGCATAGAGGACTGTCCGTAATGCCTATGGGCTAAATGGGCTATCTAACACTGAAATATTTTTTCAAATCGGACCAGTAGCTCTTGAGATTAGCGCGTTTAAGTAAACAAACAAACAAACTTTTTAGCTTTATATATTAGTATAGATAATATATTTCACTAAAATATTGCCTTTCCTCTTATCCAACCTTATTACAATAGGTACAAACAACAAAGATCAGCAAAAACTGGCTTAACCCATCGCTAATGAGGAGAGGATTACCGACCGCAACAAAAGGACGTATTTACCTGGAGCTTCCAATCTCGTTAAATAATCCACCTGTCATAACAACAAACAAACAAAATTCAAGATACTGCCTCTTTCTGAAATGTTTCTTCACTATCTATCTCTCTTCAGACATTGCTAGAAAAACATTAAGCTGTGATTTGATAAGAACCATACTACTATGTTTTATGATACGCTATCTTTTTAACGCGATTTCTCGTGTAGTTTTCTGTAGTATAGCTTACGGTTCTCCCTTTCTTCTCCAAAAATTGTTTGTCCGAAAATCATTATCCATAACACGTTTGCTATAAACTTCAGTAACCATAATTTTCAAAATCCTGAAATTTTGTTTAACATAATTAATTTTAGTTCTGAAAGTATTCTGTCATAATATCGAGTACTATAATAATTGAATCTCCTAATTTTACATGATCTTAAGTTATATGTCCTAAATATTGTGTTAAATAATGTGTAGTATTCCGAATGTTCATTTATAATATTTTTTTTAGTCCTCAAACATTTGCTAAAAATTAGGTTTTTGTGACAGAAACGAATTGCTGTAAATCCGACTCTACACAGTCTTGTCTGCCCTACTCCTAGAGTGTAATTTAAAATCGCGTAGGCGCGGATGGGTGAGACATAAATATGTTAAGAATATTATTATTATAAATAAATTATGTAATATTATAAAATACATTATGTAATGTGAATTTAGGACTTTAAACTATTATTGAAAACAGTTTATATCTTTTGTATATTATTGATATCCGTTTGTCATAAATATTATTTACAGGGACATATTATATACAGGGATTTCAATTTTACGGCATGTGATATTATGTGAGATTAAGTTCGGGTAAGTTATCATTCGGACAAATGATGATTAGGACAAAAAAGTTATGGCACTTTAAATTATAGATAAAAGTTAGGTGACACAATAGAGAACCATAGCTTACTACTACATAGTATTGTTACTTAAGCCTGGTTCTCACAGGCCCAGTAGCTGACGTACAGTGAGGGACAGTTACTGTCTGGCCGCTAGTGGGTCCGTGAAAACAAAGTTGAGCCAGTATTAACCGGTCAGTTGCTGTCGGTCAGCTACTTCAAAATGTTTTGTTTCTACTGTCCTCTGACCTTCTCCTACTCCCACTAGGACATCTACTGGGTCGTCACTCGCTCCTTACGAACGCAATTAGACAGTGACCGGTAAGTGCCGAAGGACAGTGAACGCCTGGACAGACATTTTTTTTCTTCTATTTGAGTTCCAATGCCAATCCTAATGTATGAAATCCTTCCCTTATTGACTGATTGAGTGACCGACAGACAACGCACAGCCGAAACTCCCGATCGTAGAAAGCTGAAATTTGGCATGAAGTTTCCCTGCTCCCTACAAATTCCTACGGGAACGGGAAAAAACGGGATATGCGCGTACGAAGTCGCGGACGAAAGCTAGTAGTCTTATATTTTTTCTAATTATATCGCACTGATCAGCCACTTTGCTGGCTTCGTGAAAACAATGGGTCAGAAACCCAGTAGTGAAAACACGTCGGGAAAGTGACAGTACTGTATAAAAAACAAAATGTACCTACAGTTGCTGACAACTAAATGGTCAGAAAACGGGTCTGTGAAAACCAGGCTTTACGTACATAGACAACTGGATTCCGGAGGTCCAATAGGAAGCCGCTCCGCGTAAAATACTGGTACTCATCCACATGTAGTAATGTCTTATTGCCTTTCGGCAGTAGACCCCAACATAGTCGGAAAAACGTAACGCAGATTGAACTACCTACTTGTCACTCTCCATCAATACTCTAAGCGTTCCATAATTTACAAGAAAATGGCATCAGCGAAAAAAATCCCCTCCGTTTGTTGACGTCAATATTTTATGACAGCAAAGGATAAAATATAAAAGGTAACAATATATCCTGAAAGTCGTGCATGCGGCAATTTTCTTTTATCCAAATATTTTCCTCTTCAGGCGTGACTTATATACGCCCATGTAAGAAATATTTTCTCTTTACTCGCATGAAATACCTTGAAAACACAAACAAACAGCCTACGTTCATTTCAGAAGATGTTAGTAAAAATCATAAAAGAAATCACGCTGAAAGATTTTTCGAAAAGAATAATATCTTTGGAAAAGTTCTAAATTCAGCCACAGACAAACACTTTAGCTTTACGACCTAAGATTGCTTTAGTTTCAACTGAAAAAATAGAAAAAGTCTCATTTCTTAACAGTATTATTCGTTACCATCATCATCATCATCTGCCTAGACTTTTCCCAACTATATTGGGGTCGGCTCCCAGTCAAGCCAGATTTAGCTGAATAACAGTATTTTACGAGGAGCGGCTGCCTACCAAACCTCCACAACCCATTAACTGGGTAATACGGTACTTCATGGCAAGACTGGAATCAGATTTACTGGCTTCTGACTACCCGTAACGACTGCCAAAGATCTACAAATGACAGCTGGGACCAACGACTTAACGTGCTTTCCGAGGCACGGAGGAAACTCGGTATGTTAAGATGGTCACCCATCCACAGACCAACCTTGGCAAACGTTGCTTAACCTTGAAGATCGACCCGTGCGGCTGTTATTATCTAGCCACGAGCTCCTTAAATTTATTCGTTACCGTTTATCATTAATCATGATGTGTTAAAATAGGATATTTACTTTGTGCACGGAACAACTAGTTTCTGGCATCCAGTTGGTTCCGAGTTTGGTTGCTCGTGGCCAAATAATAACAGCCGCACGGGATCCGGTCTTCAAGGTTAAGCAATTCTTCATCAAATCGCGATTCTTTCGTGCCTCGGAAAGCACGTTAAGCCGTTGGTCCAGGCTGTCATTAGTAGATCTTCGGCAGTCGTAACGGATTGTCAGAAGCCAGTAAATCTGACTCCAGTCTTGCCAAGAAGCACCGTGTTAACAAGTGTATGGGTTGTGGAGGTCTTGTAGGCAGCCGCTCCGCGTAAAATGCTGGTATTAAGCTCGGGCTTGACTGGGAGCCATCCTCATTAGTTCCCAGTTCTTGTATTTATGCAAAATCAATAAGACCATTAAAAGATACTATTGAACGTAAACATTTACAGTTAAAAAAACAACTAGCTTTTGTCAGCGAATTCGCTCTCTTTGCCAAACATCCAGATCCGTTCACCCGTTGTGGCGTGATTGAGCAACCAACATCCATCCATCCATACTTTCACATTTAGAATAGTAGTTAGATAAAGTCACAAGGATGGTAAATCATAAGAAACTCCTTCCGCTCCGCCCAGACCGGAAGGACTCTTACTGACTCAAACCCATCCGTATTCCTCCTAATTCCCTTTGCGTTCCAAGGCCATGGTGAGTCTTTAGAACAAATTCCAAAACCTTGGCAGGCACTGGCTTTACAGGACTCATCTACTATGATAAAGTCACTCTCATCTGCCTAGCCTTTTCCCAACTATATTGGGATCGTATTCCATTCAAGCCGTATTCAGCTGAATACCAGCATTTTACGAAGAGCGGCTGCCTACCAGACCACCACAACCCATTAACTGGGTAACACGGTACTTCATGGCAACAGCCGGGACCAACCGCTTAGCGTGTTTTCCGAGGCACGGAGGAAAGTCGGTATGTTAAGATGGTCACCCATCCACAGACCAACCTTGGCAAGCGTTGCTTAACCTTGAAGATCGACCTGTGCGGCTGTTATCATCTAGCCACGAGCTCCTCAAAAATGATAAAGTCACTTTAGTGATTCATTCTTTAAAGTAGACAGGACACGAAACTCCTCAGGTGAGCAACGAGTTACTGTTTTGTTAACCAATGAATAATAATAAGAATACTTTTCAGAAACATAATCTTCTTCTAAGAAGAAACATAATGATAATTGAGTCTTTGCCAGCAGGGGCGCGGGGATAGGACGAGAAGGGGGACCGATAGAGATACGGGCAGGGCACACGTAGCGTGATACAGAAGAGGCGAAATGTGCTTTACCTTCTAACATATTAGAAAGAAAATACTTAAAATTTCGGATTACCGATGATTGCCGAAGAGCATCCTTTTTTAAACCATCAGCTAGCATTGTACAAAGTAGGTCTTCTGCTTCACCTCTCATATTAAAGAATCTCTTATGTATAAAATTGGAATGAGGTTTCAGGTGACTATAAAATACAGAACATTGAACTAAGTGGTTGTAATTTAAAGAATTCTGTCGAGACAGCACACTTGGTGCCGAATATCAATTTTGCTTGATAGCAAACGCGATTTCACGTGAAAAGTTCTGATCACTTCATGTAATAGAGATAGGAGAAGAAATTGTCTTCAATAAAGGTATTTTAGAACATAGTGAAGAGAAAATTCTATTACATTTTCCACGTAAATCAAACGGGACTTCAGTTATGGTCTTACTCTCAGATAATCTTCTATGGAATTCGCAGTATGTGCTATTGATAAAACGTGCAACAGGTGCATTATTTTGTATAGTTGCATATTATTTGAAATATTATGTTCAAAAGCAAATAAAATCCGCAATTTTTATTCAGTTGCCATCAATTTGTCTTTTTTAGTTTTTTGTATGAGAGCAAAGGAACAGACAGTACACCTGTGGGTTGGGTATGCTTTTGTGCACAATAATATCTCCTGCATAGTGTCATAGGGGTGCTGTTAATTACAGCGGAGCGAGGCAGCAGAGCATGGCAGCGGAGCGGAGAAACGGATTTTTTTTAACCAATCATGTCAGTCAAAGTGTCAGTGAGTCACGTAGTGCGGAGATTTTATGCAATTCTATTGGTTAAAATTTCTCAGCTTCTCCGTTCCACTGTAACGGACAGGCACCCTAATACCTGTTAACATTGGCTGCCGTGACCGACATTAGGTTTGGTAGTTTATGCAAGCGACTTCGCAAAAGAGAAAGTCGATAATTACCCCAAGGGAACATACTCCTGGAATGAAAAGTATCCCATGTCTTATCCCAGGACATGGACTACCCGTTTCATCCTAATCCGTTCAGCCGTTGAGACGTGAAGAGGTAACAAAAATACTCTTACAAACAAAAAAAGAATCATCCAAATTGGATAAAAATTGGCGAAAATATCGCTAAACAAACATTTTTCATGGGATCCCATCATCAGTTCCTGACTTATACCTTCCATCATCAGCTCAGCAACATGAGATGATGATTACCAGGCACAAATATCTGAATTGCGTTAGAAATTTCATGAAAAACATTGTATGAGCTTATAAAATTAGAGGGTGTTCCTTGATTTTCATAGGATCCCGTCATCAGATTCTGACTTGGTTGCAATGGTAGTCCCATTACAACATTTTTTTGTTAAAAAGTGCAAAATAATTTCTCATTTATTTTAAATCATTTTAAAATATTTATTTTAAAATTATTTAAAATAAATATTATTAGTACTTAAATATTGTTATGTCTGTCTGTTTGTTAATCGACTTCTTCAGAAGGTTCTGTGTTCGGCTGTATGTATTTTTTTCACCGATTTCTCCGCCAATTCTGGACCGATTTAAAATAAATATTTTAAAATCATTTTTTTATTCGAAAGCCTATACACCTGAGGTGGTCCCGTTGTCAGCATGTCAGAATCTGATGATGGGATCCCATGAAAATCGACGGAAACCCTCAAATTTTATAGGCACATACAATGTTTTTCATGAAATTTTTAACGCAATTCAGATATTTGTGCCTGATAATCATCATCTCATGTTGCTGAGCTGATGATGGAAGGTATAAGTCAGGATCTTATGATGGGATCCTATGAAAAATGTTTGTTCAGCGATATTTTCGCCAATTGTTAACCGATTTAGATGATTTTTTTTTCTTTGGAAGAATATTTTCTCAGACTAGTTCTATTTAAATTTGGTGAAGATCTAATGGAAGAACTTCGGAGGTAGGCAACGGAACTCTTCAATAAATGATAGCAAATAGATCGGGATTTCTAAAATCGTATGTCTGTTGATTTTTTACACCAGTTCATAACATAACATCACGCCGGCACGCTGTGGTTGTGGTTTCACTTTTTAGTGGTAGGTACTTACCTGCGTACCACTAAAAAGTGAAAAATAAAAAACTTTTTAACAAAAAAATTAATCCGACTTCCAAAAACAAAACACTACAAAGTAAAAAAAAATAATAATTTCGGAAGTCGGTGTTCAAAACAAAATAACCAAAAGCACCGCTTTTTTAATAATAGGAAACCATCAAATGACTCCTCTCGCTCTGGGTGAAGCAGAAGGGAGTGTCAGACTCTTACTGACTAAAACCCATCCGTGTTCCTCCTGATGCCATTTGCGTTCCAGGGCCGCAGTGACTCTTTTGAACGGATTCCACAACCCCGGAGTAGAATTGGCCCTAAGGTATCATTGAACAAACAAACTAAATTACCAAATCTCTTTACATCTATTATTAGAAGGGAACATAATCTAAATAAATTAACAAATACTTAATTATCATACACTAATTAACACGAAATTATGTATCTACAAACGCGTATAAAAACAAAATTAATCATTGGGCATCAAAAAAATAATCCACATCGCTGTCAATGGCAAAAGTTCCCAGAACACTGGCAGCATTGCCGCGTTGAATCGCAATGCTGATTCTTTGGCCGAAAAAAAGCCCAGCCCTCTGGTCACGTGAACAGTCGACAAGTTGTTTGCTAATGTCCCGAAAGACTCGATGCGCACTCGGACCCCATGGGCCTAGTGTTTCAACGCCAAACGGCTCAAATATGTAACTTCCAATTAAGTTGTTATATTTGCGCCGTTTGAGGTTTTCTGCACCTGCAGCAGCCGCCCCAGCACAGCCCGCCGTGCTAAGAAGATGGGATGGCGCAAGGGTGTCGACACATGTTGCATCCCACACCAAAGGCCTACCCACTTTCCAAGGCATTATGGTCATCCCATCTGGCCTTTTCCCATCGTCGCGTGCCAAGCCGTTGGGTTCTAAAACAGCTGGCACCCCGGCGGTGACAAGGGCCCGACGGATAATGTCATTAATGCTGGCGTGCCGTGCTAACCGACCAGCGCTCCTACTGCAGGACAGGCCATGGTGTCCGAGGCGGTCGACTGCTTCACCGCATTGACACCGATGTGGAGCTCCGCTAGGAGCACCCAAACGCAGACACGTAGCGATCCGGAAAGTACTGTCACTCAGCAAAGTACCTATGTTGGGTGACGGTAGTGCCTGTAGCCAAAGACCCGACTCCCACAGCCAGCAGGCGGGCACGCTCCGCAGTATTGGTGGTCGTATTTATGAGGTTATTTCGTACCAATCTGCAGAGCGGCTCGTCCCATTGTCTTTGGGAGAACGGGTTATCGGGCAATGCCGTATTCGGGCAAGCCACTTTCCAGGCGTTCACTGCATCGGTCAAACAAGGCACTTCACAGTTAACCAATGATGGAGTCAATATCCTTTTGGTTAACTTTTCAGTGCTGTTGACCGATGACAGGAACGCCGGTAGGCTTACACTAGAAATTTTGCGGATGCCGAGCCCACCAAAGCGAATGGGTAGTGTGGCTTGCAGCCACGCTCGGTCATCTAGAGCCACATTTAAGATAGATGTCAGTGTGTCTTGAATGATTTGATCGATTTTGTCCAAAAGATGTGATTGCTTCCATAAAGGTGAAGAGCGGAGAAAATACATAAAATTTGGCCCAAAACAACAATATCTAATGAGGGTGAAAGCCGAATGTAAATTAATTTTGCTAAGTCTTTCCGAAATATCGTTAAAAAGATTAATTTTGTCGTCAATGAATGAAGAAAAACTGTCTTCCAATATAGGTGAACCTAGGAGGTGAAGTGAACTCTTGTCTAAAATTTTGATATCTGGGGCTATTGAGTTGAATTTCTGTAGAGTCATTTGTCTGTCGGTATTGTCATTAAGGAAAATTTCACATTTGGAGTGGTTGAGGTCAAGGCCGATGGATTGGAACTGTTTCTTCAGGAATTGGAAATCTTTCAAAACTGTGTTCACGTCACCCCCTAAAGTTCCATCATCTAAATACCAGACGTTAAATTTTGAATTTAGTTTTTGGATAATGGGATGAATAGCCAAGCTGAAAATGACTGGCCCGAGAGGGTCACCTTGTTGGCAGCCAACTGCAGATTCCAAAACATTGTCCTTGTATAATAATTTTGAAGGGTACCTGTAGCATTGCCACAAAAAGCCGTAAATTTCCGGTAATTCTTTTTTAGCTTCCGCCAACAAAGTATCCCTGTTAATGGAATTAAAGGCGTTTTTAACGTCAACCTTGAGGATGACCTCACTCTTATCTGAATTTAAAAACGTTGAAAAGGCATGTACGGCAGCCTCGCAGCCCCCTCTAGATCCAAAGCCAAGCTGTAGGGGCTGATATTTCTGTATTAGTGATTCACTATATAATTTACAGCAAATTTTGGCTGCCATACGCCTGTAGGTGCATCCGACGGCAATGGGACGAATGCCGCCGTCCTTCTTGCGCAGGGCACATAGGTTAGCCCCGTACAAGATATTGACGACAGCAACGTTCACACCGCCGGACAGCATTAAAGTGACGAGAGCCGACAGCTCCTTCAAAAGCGACTCACCAGCTTCCCCGGCGCCTGGACTTAAGAGGTCCTTTAAATGCTGAGGAGTAAGGCCGTCGAGGCCGCCGGTGGAACCACTTCTGAAGGAGCTCACGGCTGCCATCAATTGGGGAGCTGAAATTTGGAAGAAAAGAAATTGGTTACGTCATTTGGTTACATCTAGTAACCAAAGTTACGTATTTTCTTACAAACAACTAGATAAATACCGAATACAAAAACATTGTTGTTTAATGTACTAACAGTGGGACAAGTTAGCTTTGTATGTCCTCGCGAACTTAGACATCGAGCCAATTGACTTGCTTTGTCTGTGTTAATTGCGTATTTCTGACAACTTGTTCGACAAAAGGACAATACAGGTTGTTAGCTGATGTTGTGCAGGGAATGTGAAATCAACTGGAGTGTAAATCGCTATCTTGAGGTCACTGATTCTGCAACTATTACCGGTAGTTAAAAAAATCGGCCAAAATGCGTGACAGGCCACGCGCAGTGTAGAGTTCCGTAGCTGCACGTCACAATTGCCGACTGTCGTCTATAACTCGCTGTTTTAGCTGTAATAGTTTTCCTTTTAAACTCATTATAATATATGCTACTAACATGATTTTTTACGTCTCCAAAAACAAACGTTTAGCTGGCAGAAGGCTCTTAACTCTATCATAATATCACTAAGCTTTACATTTCGCAAACGGATATTTTAAACGGATTATCAAACGACACCCCACACTATGGGAAAGTCGATAAAAATCACCAATATACGAGTGTGTGTTGTGGGGGCAAAAAATTTTTTTTTTAAGATTTTATTATTTGAATTTGGCGGCGTGATTAATGCTAAGCGTCTCTGAGCTAAATCGCGGACAGACAGACGGACATAGCAAACTAAGTATTAGGGTACCCAGTTGCCTAGGGAACCCTAAACTCCAGTCAAGTACTAGTTGGGCATACGAAGACTTTCTTTCGTACCATTAGAGTACCTTGCTTGATGCGATACATGACTCTAGGTCGACGGCAAGAGCCCTATTGGGGCAATGTGATGGTGCACTAGTCCAACTCGAACTTGACCAGTTTTTAGAATATAGGAATAAATATAGAAAAAACATACGATGTATATACATATTTTTGATTCCTTTCTTGCATTTTGATATCCTATTCAGTAAGTTTGGTTTAAAAAAAATATTTATTGTAATATATAATTATTATTGTAATATACATACTCGTACACTTGTTTTTATAAATGTATGTCCTGTGTTTATTGTGAGGTGAAATCATTTTCTTTCTTCTTTGTTTCTAGGTGTACAATAAAGAACTGAAGCGGCCACACAAACATTAAAATAACTGAAAAGAAAAAATATATCGATGTTATTCTCACATAAACTGACCCCATAATATCATTAGTCCGCTACTAATAACCTTACACTAAATTAGCCATTCTCACCTGGCTTCAGTACATATTAATTGAATTGTACGGATAGGGTGCGAATAATTAATGGTAATTGTTAGGTGTGGTTCGGAGGTCGATATTAGGGCTAAAACACATACATGATACGATGGAGCGTTGAACGGTGTGATGTCGTGTTGTAATGTGATGCGATGACAAATAATAAAAATTGAATGAAAGTTCAAAGAGATATAAACGTTAATTTAGTCGGTAATTGTTTGTGTTGTTAAGGTTCCCACCCTAAGGGTAACCAAGGGAACCCTATTACTAAGCCTTTTTACCCATCCAAGCAAGGGTTATTATGTATGTTTGTTTGTAAATTTCTTTATTACCTCGTATCTTCTAAATGGTTGGATGGATTTCAACAATTAAGGTGCCATTAGAATTGTCTTACAATCCCAATTGAATCGTTTATTTTGGGAAGGGCACTAGTCCACATTTTTTCGAAATCGAGTTAAGTATGTGGCAACACTTTACGTCAAGAGACGCGTGTTTCCACCGAGAACGGCTCTAGTCCAACTAATATTCTTTGAAATATAACACTGTCAATTTCTGCGTTTATTTTGGGAAAGGCACTAGTCCAGGACAAGTGCCCTTCCCAAAACAATTTGACAATTTGACAGCTAACATAACCTAAAAATGTCGTCAACGAGTGATTCGAGTGAGACTGAAAATCAGCAAAATAAAGTGAATAAACGCAGAAGAGGAGTAAGAAATGATGAAAAATACGCTCAGAAACCAGGATATGTCGAAGTGTGCGAGTTTATCGATAGCAATGTCAAATATGACTTCAAGCTAAGCCACGGAAGAGAGGATGTAGTCTTGCCTGTCAGAAAAGCATATATGACATGTGTGCCTATAAATGAAAAAAAAATAGAAGATATAAAGAAAGTGATGGTTCACATTCCATCAGAATATAAGGAATTTTATAATCAGATTACTAACTGGCCCGTCAAAAACATGGAAACTATTGAAGAAGATGCTCCGTAACAAACATATATGTATATTAAAAAAATGTATTTTGACAAGATACATGTTTTATAACAATAAAGTCCAGTGTTTTATAAAAATAATGTAGTTTTTATTTAAATATTCTTGTAAATTTTGGGAAGGGCACAAGTCCAGCACCTTTTTTTGATATTTTCTGTCACTTCCAATAAATAAAAACTCAAACAAAAAACTCGCCGTCCGCAGGCCCGCGCCTACGGCGGCCGGGAATCGTCCTGCGACTCCCGACGCCTGGGGCGTCTTCTTCTGTTGCGGCGACTGGGACGTGAGGTTTCCCTCTCTCTCACACGTTCGGCCTCCTCCTTTGCTAGCATTACTGCTTCGCAGAAGGAGGTGATCGCTTCCCATGCCTCCTCACTCCGGACCAAAGATTGAACCAAGGCCGGTCGCGAGAGGTCGCCGCCGCCGATCGCCTCGATGAGGACCCGGCGGTGATCCGCCCAAGCATGACAGACCTCCACCGTATGCTCCACCGTGTCCTCCGGGCAATCCTCGCAGTGATGACACCCGGGCGCGTCCTCCCGCCGAATCCGAAACAGGTATCTCCCGAAACAACCGTGTCCGGTGAGTACCTGTGTCAGGCGGAAGGTGAGGACGCCGTGGCGCCGCTCCAGCCACTCCTCAAAGAGGGGACTTACCGCCTGGATTGTTGCGTGCCCAGCGCTGGGTTGCGACAGTCGCTGTCTCCATACCGCCATGAGATCCTGCCGGAGCTCCGTCCGCCTTGCTGCGATTTGCCGCGGCAGAGGTGTCTCGCCCCGGCGTTGCGCCTCCACGCGCCACTCGTAAATGTGCGCGAGGGCTATCGCCTCCAGATCCCATGGCGGCAGTCCGGCAAGGAGGCTCGCCGCCTCGCCAGAGACCGTGCGGTATCTCCGGGCCAGCCGGATGGCCATGACCCTCTGAGACGCGTTGAGGTAACGGGCAGGTCGCTTCCTCAAAGTAGGCGCCCACACCGGCGCCCCATTAAGGGCCATGGACCGCACGACCCCCGCGTAAAGCTTCCGGCAGGAGGCATTTGGACCCCCTAGATTGGGCAGAAGCCGCTTGAAGGCAGCCCCGGCTCGTGCCAGTCTGGGAGCCATACGTCGGAAGTGTTCGACGAAGTTCCATCGGCTGTCAAGGACGAGACCTAGATACGTCATCGTCGACCCGACGCCGATGTGAACCCCTCCCACCGTTATTTGAGATCCCGATGGTGGCCTGTTCCGAGAACCATGGAAGCACATGGCTTCGGACTTGTGCAAGGCCACCTCAAGACCCAACTGCTGGATCCTCTCAACGACTATCGCAACCCCGCGTGTCATGGCGTCAGCCGCCGCCTGGTGCGACCTCCCCTGCGCCAGGACCAGCGTATCGTCAGCATAGCAGACAACGTTGACGCCGCCAGGGAGGTCGGCGCGCAACACCCAATCGTAGCCAATGTTCCACAGAAGCGGCCCCAGAACGGAACCCTGTGGAACACCGCACGACGTCTCTCGCCGGTTCCACTCTCCCAGGTGACCGGGGTAGATGACGGCTTTGTTCGTCAAGTATGCCTCAACTACGCGACGGAGGTAGTTCGGCACCCGGTGATACCGAAGTAGTCCCTGATGCAACTCCAAGGCAGGGTATTAAAGGCGTTGGCGATGTCTAGAGACACAGCCAAGACGACCCCGCCCCGGGAAACCGCGTCCCCCGTCGAGAGGGCTCTCACGCGCATGATGGCGTCCACCGTCGAGCGTCCCGTGCGGAAACCGAACTGGTTTTCCGCCAGATCCGGCCCCACCCTCACTAGGTGCTCGACGAGGCGGTTTGCAATTACTCTTTCAAAGAGCTTGCCCACCTCATCGAGCAGCACGATGGGCCGGTATGCGGACGGAGAGTCCGCGGGGCGCCCCGGCTTCTTAATGAGGACCAGTTTCCCCGTCTTCCAACGAAGTGGGAACTGGCCCCTCTCCAAGCATGCGCTTAGGAACCCTCTTAGTCGAGGCCCAAGAGCCTCCAAGGCCAGGACCCAAGCTTTTCCAGGTAAGCCGTCGGGTCCTGGGGCGGTATTTTTGGCCTTCAGCCTATTAACCGCCACTCTCAGGTCTACCTCAGTCACCTCAGGGGCATCGTCATCGTCGTCATCAATGCAGTCCGCATCGGGCACCGCAGGTGGCGGAGCCATAGGCGGGGGAGTATGCTCCCCTCGCGAGGGGAATAGAGCGCTCACCACGTCCTCCACCAGCTGGGGCCGAAGACTCTGCGTCAAGGGGGGGGCCCAGGTGCGGAGCTTATTCCGCACCATTTTGTAGGGTCTACCCCACGGGTCCCCGTTCAGAGACTCCAGCATCTCCTTGCGAGCCAGATCCTTGGCCTGCAGGATCCCTGCTTTGAGGGCGGCCTTTGCCACTTTGTACTCCTCGTATAGCTCCGCCTCTCTGACCTGCGCATCTGGAGGGCGGATGCGGAGCCTGCGGTGCCTGGTGTACCGGCGCCGTGCGGCAACACATGCCTGACGCAGCGTCGCCAGCTCTTGCGACCACCAGTACACCTGGCGGCGGGCGCGTCCTTGCTTAACCCGGGGCATTGCCACATCACAAATATCGGACATGGCCTCCCGGAACCACTTCGCTTCGTCTATGATGTCAGCAGGCCTGTCCGGAGGTGACACCCAGGCCTGCATGATCGAAGCTTCCAGGAGGAGCTCCCGGTCCAGCTGCTTCAGCGCCCACCGCGGACCACTCGGGGCCTGCCGGACTGGCGCGGTTGAGGTCTGGGTGGAGACGTCAAACCGGATATACCGGTGATCGGAATAGGTCTCCACCTCCTTTAATACGCGCCAGTCAATGACACGCGGTGACAGAGCGGGGCTGGCTAACGAAATGTCCACCACAGACTCCCCCTGCATCCGCACACACGTGGGGACAGAACCCCGGTTTAGGACGACCAGGCCTGCCTCCAGAGCCCAGTCTTCCACCATCCTGCCCCTCGTATCCGTATAACGGGAACCCCAAGCCAAGTGCTTGGCGTTGAAGTCCCCGAGAACGAGTACGGGGAGGGAACGACACCCGGCGACGACGACGCCCAGCTCCGTAAGGGAGTTTTAGAACTCAGTGAGAGTTCGGTTCGGGGAGAAGTACACTCCTACCACGACAATCTCCCCGAACCGTGCTGCTACGCACCCCTGTCCTCTCCTGACGCCTTCGAGGGATGGGGTACCGGCAGCGGCCGACGAAATTAGGGCCCCCTAATACTTAGCTTACAATTAGCACTAAAACACCGCCATTTTTTTTTCAACACCTATCAAAGTCAAAGTCAAAAACGTTTATTTCAATTAGGCCATTCAACGGCACTTTTGATCGTCATCATTACATTCAAAATAACATAGTGACTCTACTGTCCATTCGGAAGGGTAGATTCTTATGGAGAAGAACGGACAAGAAACTCCATAGTTACTCTTTTCAAATCAATGTTTTACATGTGCTGTGGTATTTAAAACTTTTGTTAATATATGTGAGGACCATGAACCTAGAGTATGCAGAGTAACTTATTAATTTTCCAAATAAGTACATGATACTCACATATTTACAAATATTGGAACCATTAATTAGCAGAGTGTGAGTGAACTGAAAAATAAAAACCCAAAAATGAAACAGTAGGTACAACTATAAAGTGTATACATAAACCAAGCAGTTTATTCTTGTCTCCTCCATTGATTGACCTATGGAGCAGGACCAGGTATCTAAGGACAATTGGGATTGTAAGACAATTCTAATGGCACCTTAATTGTTGAAATCCATCCAACCATTTAGAAGATACGAGGTAATAAAGAAATTTACAAACAAACATACATAATAACCCTTGCTTGGATGGGTAAAAAGGCTTAGTAATAGGGTTCCCTTGGTTACCCTTAGGGTAGGGAACCTTAACAACACAAACAATTACCGACTAAATTAACGTTTATATCCCTTTGAACTTTCATTCAATTTTTATTATTTGTCATCGCATCACATTACAACACGAGATCACACCGTTCAACGCTCCATCGTATCATGTATGTGTTTTAGCCCTAATATCGACCTCCGAACCACACCTAACAATTACCATTAATTATTCGCACGCTATCCGTACAATTCAATTAATATGTACTGAAGCCAGGTGAGAATGGCTAATTTAGTGTAAGGTTATTAGTAGCGGACTAATGATATTATGCAGGGGTCAGTTTATGTGAGAATAACATCGATATATTTTTTCTTTTCAGTCATTTTAATATTTGTGTGGCCGCTTCAGTTCTTTATTGTACACCTAAAAACAAAGAAGAAAGAAAATGATTTCACCTCACAATAAACACAGGACATACATTTATAAAAAAAAAATGTACGAGTATGTACATTACAATAATAAATTTATTTATTCATCATCAAAGTCATGCAGAACAGTTCTTAGTGGTGATAAATATATGTGAAAGGCTAAAATTACAAACAATGAAACCCTGACTTCCAAACTAGGCATCTGCCTGTATCTTAGAAGTCAGTGTCCCTCCAAGAATAAGATGCACATGTATGTATGTATGTATGTAAATCGGGCTGGTTTCCGCAACTCAACGACTAAGCGCGTATTTTGCGTGCAGGTGGGACAAATGCGTCATTCGATCCACCCCAGCTCCCCAAGGAAGGCCAGCAACGCCTTGGTGTTACCAACTATCTCTAAGTACTTTGCCCTGTAATCCGCGACTACCGGGCAGCTTAGAAGCAGGTGTGCTGCTGTCTCATTCTCCTCCATGCAGGCTCTGCATAGCGGGCTGTCAGTGACTCCTATAGCATAGAGGTGTTTATTATAAGACCCGTGGCCAGTTGTTACGGCTGTGACTGAAAGCAACTGTTGTTTAGTCAGTCTTAGGGCTTGTTTTGTGAATCGGCCATCTATAGAGCGAAGTGCCTCTTTGGCCTGCCTACACTCACTATGGTCAGCCCATAGCTTGTGATGTTTATCTCCGGTGCGTTTCCTTACCAGATTGCGTAAGTACCCGAAAGGCAGCGGCACGATGGGTTCAGGTCCCAGCGCTGACATACTCGACCCCTTCGGGCGAGTTCATCCGCAGCGTCGTTGCCTCGAGATTCACTGTGTCCCTTGATCCATTGAATGGTTACTTTATTGTGTCTACCAACCTGGTTGAGACGTTGGTGACACTCGAGAATCAACCCAGAGTTCACTGTGTGGCTGTTCATAGCTTGCAGGACGGCCATGCTGTCCGAGAGTATGCGTATTGAGTGGTCTGTGTTGTGGACCCCCAATGTTGTGGCTATGTGGATATTGAGATCCTCTGAGAAGATTCCCGCACCAGTACCTAAGATGCACATATAAGAATGAGTGCACAACTTTCCACTTACTCACTATACAAACGTTGAAATAATTAAATTAAGTTTTTAATAAATTATAATCATTTAAATGAAATTACACACAATCAAAATAATAATAATCCCATTCCATTTGAAATGTCTAATGAAGCCTCTATGAGTTGGCTTCGGCCCCTCGTACGCCTACCAAAGGACCGGGTCTCTAGGGACCCGAGAAAGTGAAAAAAAAAAAAATATTTTGCTGTGCGGTCTTATTGCACAGAGCCATCCTTTCCTTAATTTATAAAATTCTTTCTTTACTGATTGAGTGACTGACAGACAATGCACAGCCGAAACTACTGGTCGCAGAAAGCTTAAATTAGGCAAGTAGTTTTCTTGGGGAGTGTAGGAGAGCACTAAGAGAGGATTTTCAGGAATTCCAACGGGAACGGGAAAAAACGGGATAAGTCTATGCCAGGCCCTGTATTACTATATTTGGGGTTTCGACTACCACCATCGCTAATAGAATGGTACTTTCGCTAAAGCCTCTGGTAATCAAACTCTGACCCAACACTCGTTTATCACGATTGAGGCCACGAGATCAATGGGACAGACAAACAAACTAACAGGCATAATTAAAACACCTTCCATCTTTTAATTTCCCATTGTTTTAGCTACATAATTAGTTCCAGTATTACCTCCTTAAATCTAAGTTAGGTTCAATCATACACCTATTACGGTAACTTCCAACTAAGTTAGTTAGTTCGAGCCAGAAGCACAGTTAACTATGAAAGTTGAACAACTCTCTCGAAACTGCTGTAATAATGCTTGGTTCTGTATATTTGATACAAGAACCTGTATTTAATTAAACTATGATGAGGAGCTTGTGGCTAAATAATAACAACCAAACGGGTCGATCTTCGAGGTTAAGCAACGCCTGCCAGGGTGGAAACTTAGATGGGTACCCGTCTAATAAATACCGAGACTCTTACGTGTCTTGTAAAGCACGTTAAGCCGTTGGTACCGGCTGTCATTTGTAGATCTATGACAATTGTGTCTGTGTGAGCCAGAAAATCTGACGACAGACACCAAAAGGTTACCAGTTACTTAGTTATTTACAACTTTATAACCTTCGTTTAATCTATTTTATTTATTTATTTATTTATTTATTTATTTATTTATTTATTTATTTATTTATTTATTTATTTATTTATTTATTTATTTATTTATTTATTTATTTATTTATTGATAGGAAACTCAACAGCTTTTTTTTACAACGTTCAAGATATGGTAACAATGTCATATGGGGTTCTGAAGCCTATTATAGAGTTTCACAGCATGCATTATATAAAACTAGAAAGTAGAAGAAAATTTAGCTTAAATATTGTAGCTAAAAAATTGGTGGTTATGAAACTTTAACTAAAATGTAAGGAAAATATAACAACTGATAAACAATATACGAATATTATTCACTTATTGATGAGTATTTTTACAAGAGATTTACGAAACGCTACCTTGGATAACTGGAATATATCCAGGCTTTCAAATTTGTCTATATAATATAAGCGAGGCAGTCGAGTCATTACAGCATTTTGTCCATAATTGGAACGGTGTAAAGGTACACTAAATAATCTACTTTTACATTAACTATATTTAACTGGCTCAGGTAGCTCTTTATAGATCAAAATGCAAAGAAGGAAGGGAGGCCTTTGTCTTGCAGTCGAACACTACAGACGTTTAATATTTAATAAATATTACTTAAAACAAATAACTTAAAATCAACATTCATACCTTTGGTTTTAGTTTTTTTTCTTGGTACAAGCCCGCCACACATTCCCAACCCCTGCAACTCCTAAAAGCCAGAATCAACAGTAGCGACCACCAGAAAAAACGCCGAGCCAATGAAGCCCGACGAGTCCCGGAGAAACGATTCAACTCTCTTGGATCCTGCAACGAAATCAATCAGAAAAGTACAGCAGAGGAGTAGGAAAAAAACATATATAATTTCCACTTCCCTCCTTATTAAGCAGGAGAAAGAATAGAGCTAGGTCAATAGGCACCAAGGATCTATGCAACTGGGTTAAGCCCAGTTGCCAAGCACCACGGATCATATATTAACACTAAAGCTAATGGGTCCTAAATTGTGAGCTACTTTTGATTCCAGTAATACTAGTAGGTATGGGAAAATCGTTTATTTTTAGTATATTATGTCATCATCTGCCTAGCCTTTTCCCAACTATGTATATTGGGGTCGGCATCCAGTTAAACCGGATTTAGCTGAATACCAGTATTTTACGCGGAGCAGCCACCTATCAGACCTCCATAACCCATTAACTGTACCCAGTTAATGGGTTATGGAGGTCTGGTAGGTGGCTCCAGTCTCGCCATGAAGTGCCGTGTTACCTTAACTGACTGGAGTCAGATTAACTGGCTTCTGACTATCCGTAACGACTGCCAAAGATCTACAAATGACAGCCAGGACCAACGGCTTAACGTGCTTTCCGAGGCACGGAGGAAACTTGGTACGTTAAGATGGTCACCCACCCATCCACAGACCAACCTTGGCAAGCGTTGCTTAACCTTGAAGATCGACCCGTGTGGCTGTTATTATCTAGCCACGAGCTCCTCACACAAGTTTTAGTATATTATGTAACCTAGATTATTCTGTAAACATCCCTCCGTGTCAACTTAGATGGAATGAACATGTAGTGAACTACCAGTCGCACTAAACAACCTTCACTTCGACATGTTTACAGAATCGACCGGCTGTAATTCCATCTTGTTTTTATATAGGGAAATTGAAAAACTACCCAAAACCTCTTAATCCTGAACAACATGTTCTACGACTTTGACCTCAACTAAACAATGCAGCCAAAAACAATTTGTTTTCATTTATTTGACGTCTGTAAAATTCGCGTATACTACCGCGCGCGCGCACTAAGTCCCGCGTGCCGGCCGGGCGGCGGCCTTTCGTCGCCCGCCACATGAAAACTATGTTAGTTTTTTTTGTATGGAAAACAATGTTTCGAACTTTGAAAAGTCGTAGAACAAAATTTTCAGGGATTAAGAGGTTTCGGGAATTTTTTCAATTACCCTGCATAGATAGGCAGCTCAATTCATGTTCACTTCATCTAAACTTAGACGGTAAGATGTTTACAGAATCGCCTACCTTTTCTAACTGAAGATTATATCTATTGAAATTATATCATTAAGAAAGTATTTTATTTCACACTTACATGCACGTCTATCGATATTTAATTATCGACCGTAATCTAATAGAGCAGACGTGAGAACTTCATCCAATATTGATTATAAAGCCTTGTTTACACCGACGTGCTATTCAAAATCAGTTTCAAACACCTAGATATGATACTGTAAACTAACATTGAAAAACTATGCAATTCTGAAAATATTCCATGCATACGGGTCGAATTAATAATCTCCTTTTTTGAAGGTATTTGGACAAAATAGAGTCACCATTAGCTAAACTCCTCTATTTTTAACATTGTGCAACGATGAATTATATGAAAATATGGATATCAGGTAATTCTAAAGATTGATGACGAAGTAAAAATCATTGAAGCAATAAAAAATGGTCTCCAAAATTTAGTGAATATTTCGAAACCCGCAAAACACAAAAAAAGAATGAAAAAAATTGTCCCTGGCTTAATTTTGTGTCTCACTGTGGGGCATAAGCCTCCCCTTTCTCTTTCCATGCTTGTGCGATATCTGGCCAAAGACTCGCAAACGTAATCAGATCGTCACACCATCTTCGACGAGGTCAATTTCGTCGGTGACGTTTTCCCTCAGAACTTTATTTAGCAAATGAAACAATTCAAGCATATTTCTTATCACATTGGAACAGAAGACGTGAAACAACCATTCTTATCATCCAGCACGTACTTTAGCAAACAGAACCCAATAACACCCATGATAAACGTAAAACGCATTACTCGAGTCACTCATCGCTCGAGACGTGACAATCGATTCTCCCCGATCATTCCCGATCGTGCCCGAACTGACAATAGGACTATTGTCACCGTGGGTGCCAGCCTCAGAGGTCATCGGGGCACACACGGCTGGAATTTGTTATTAACATGCCTATGGATTTTGGGGTGAATTTGAATGTAAATTGCATATGGATGGATTGGCGGTACAAAGGAGTTATGGTGAGTTGGTGACTTAAGGGATGAGTCAGTTATTCGGATGAGGTATTGGTAACGTTGTGATTATACTAGTATAGAATAAGGCATCAGGTTTGGGCATGTACGGTGAGTATCCTCGTGAAAGAATATCACACCGGTTTTGATACATTGCATATTTTACGCGACGAATCAACATATAGTCTTATTGTAAAAAAAATCGGCGGGACATAGGATATTGAACACTGCGTGTTTAAAAAAAGAAGTATAAACCGCGTGATTTGGTAAGGCATACGGGATGCCATTATGCATCAATTTCAGTTGACGCACAATGGCACACGGATGTGCCAACGAAAAATCATCGGCTAAAACAATCACATAAAGTTACATAATCACGCTACTAATATCTTGCCTAATAGAACAATTTATACAAGGTAATTTTTCAAGTGAGGGTGGATGGCCTTTTTTTTTGCGTTGGGAAAAAATGCGCTACGCATACCCTTCCATCGGAGGAATGGGAAGGGTATGTGGGACTCCCCGGGCTGGCCCGGTATACCCACTAAAATAACCCAGCGGCATTCCCGCTTCGTCCGAGTGGAGGAGGACTGGGAGATCGGCGCAACCTTGGCGTCCAGTCCTCCTCCGACGACAACCCGCCTAAAACGGAGGGCCGGGAAGGTGGTGTGGAGTGCAATGCGGGCGGAGGCGCCCCCGCGCCTATCGCCCGCCCATCACCACCATGAGGAGGGAGAAGACGACGTCTTTTCCGACCTCTTCTTCGCCTTCGGAGCGCCCCCCTACCCCCGCGCGCGCTCCGCCGCCTCTTTTTGCGAGATGACGTCCTCGCAAAAGGAGGCGGCCGCTGCCCAGGACCTCTCACTCCTAAGCATGGCGTTGACTACGCTAGGATGTGAGAGGACCAGTCTGATCTCCGCAGTCAGACTGCGGTACCGCTCTGACCAAGCCGGGCACACCTCGAGGGTGTGCTGAGTCGTGTCCTCCACCGCGCCGCAGTCATGGCACGCCAGGGTCTCCTCCCTCCCGATCCGGTGCTGGTGCGTGCCGAAACAGCCGTGGCCTGACAACACCTGCACCAGAGGGTGGGTGGCCTAAACCGAAACTACGATGATTAGTCAAAAATACTTAACATTGCGTCTCGAGCCCGATTACGATGGTATTTACCATTCATAACCTAACTCATCCTGGAATCCATAAACTTTTCATTCCATTCCTTCTTTTCTAGACTTCGGACCGTATAGGTACACACTTTAAGCATCAATTCAAAAGCAATGTGCTCACACCTTACACGCATATGAAATTCTCACCAAATCTCCAGTGTAATCGCGACCTAATCCTGCCAATCAAATCTATTGGAACACCTCTCCAATGAATGAAATTACGTGAAGCCTGCGCTCTAGCGCAGTAGCGTCCTCTGTAGCGAATATTAAGCACGTGTGCGAATAATTAGATGCATGATAACTGAATACTAGATACTTGTGTATCTACTACTACTATTAACACGGCTCAGCGGTTTAATTAATCGCGTTGAGAATCACATAGGTAGGAAGAGCTCGTGTCTAAATAATAACAGTCGCGCGGTTCTGTCCACAGCGTTTAGCAACGCTAGCTGAAGTCCACTCATCATAATTCATTTATTATTATTATTTCGTTTATTTATTTTCTTAGCAGATAATTATATTTTTAAATATTTCAATAAAAGTATATAAAAAAAAACATATAAAAATAGTAGCCCACCGATATCGGGAACAGGGTCCACGCAACCGGTGGTCAGGGCTCCACAGAAAGGAACTTCCTGACAATGCGAGCCGTGTCCAGAAGTACCGCTTTCTGAATCAAGCCCTTGATCCAGCTGCCCAACGAGAACCTCCTAAGGCGTTGGTGAGTCTCATGGTTATTAAGCCATTGGCCGACACGACTATCGGTCCAATGATTGCGGAGTCCACGTCCCACATGTCGACAACCTCGCGAGCCAAGTCAATATACTTGATTTGTTTGTCTTTCTCGGCTTTCACGAGGTTCTCGTCATGCGGGACGGTTATGTCTACAATCATTGCACGCCTCACAATTCGGTCCACCACCACTATATCAGGTTTATTGGCAACAATAGTCCTGTCAGTGATGATGGACCGATCCCAGTACAATGTGATATTGCCATTATCGAGAACTGGGTCGGGCGCATGCCTATAGTATGGCACCTCCGACTCCACAAGTGAGTATTTCAGAGCAAGTTGCTGATGGATAATCCTGGCTACAAGGTTGTGCCTATGCAAGTATTCTCCGTTAGCTAGACGAGAATTATTATTATATTTTATAGGTACCAAGACCTCGTGCTTCGGAAAACACGTGAAGCCGTTGGTCCCGCCTCATCATCAGCCTAGCCTTCTTCCAACTATATCGGATTGGGTTCCAGTCAAACCAAATTCGCTGAATACCAGTGTATTACTTGGAGCGGCTGCCTACCAGACCTCCACAACCCATTAACTGGGTAACACAGTACATCTTGGCCGACGGTCCCGCCTCATTTGTAGATTTTTGACAGACGTTCTGCACAGTCAGAAGCCAGAAAATCTGACACCAGTTGTGCCAAGGGGTGCCGTTTTACCCAGTAGCTAGGTAGTGGAAGCCAGATATCCAGTCGCTCCATAAAAAAAATCCGGTAGTCGGCTAAATCAGAAACTGCTAACATACTACTGGATACTGCTATATCCTCGTCTCTTACACTTCCCAAGGAACCTACATGCCAAAGGAGATGTTTCAAAATGGGCTAGGTCTATGTACATTACCTCTTAAAAAAGAGAAAAATCCTTAGAATTCGGGAAAAATACAGTTAATTCATTTAAATGTTTACTGTTGTGGTAGTTAATTGATGTTTATAAATTACTTTTATCAATTTTCAACATGGCGTCGCACCGATTTAGTTACAGATCATAGAAAAATAACTGTCAGCTGTCATAACAATATCACTTTAGTCACTTTCGTCTCGTTGCCGGTCATAGAGCAACACAGGCCACCGGCGTTCGCCGGTGGCCTGTGTTGCTCTATGTTGCCGGTAAATAAATATGTCAGAAACAAATGTCAAACGTCATTAATCAATCAAAATGACAGCTTACCGCCATGACGGGTTTTTGTTGCGTGTTGCAATTTCAAGTGTAATTCTTTTGTATTACCAGCAAACAAAGTCATTTTAAAGAAATTGGACAGTTGAGAACTGTTTTAAATATATTTCTCTATTTTTAAGTATAGTGTACAAGGACCTGGCCCAGGGTCCTTACATTTTGGAACATCTTCTTTCAGCTCTCTACGACCAGCAGTTTTGGCTGTGCTTTATCTGTTAGTCACTCAATCATTCAGTAACGGAATAATTTTATATATCAAGATAGCTTATTTATCGAGAAAGAAATTCATGAAAAATGTGACGCAGACGAAGTTGCGTGGGTCTGCTAGTATCTACATATATAAAGTCGCAATACCACAGTCAATGCGCACCAACCTCAGGAGACGAGCCGAGAAGAGATTGTTCCGTTGCACAAAAGAAATGTTGCTTCTGTCAAATATACGTTATGGAATAAATATAAATGTGGTGCATGTCCCTCGGTGCTCTGAATTGTTGGTAGTTTTATAGGCCCCGTTTTTTATACTGCATTTTTAAGGAATGTTGAAGACCAAGAACGGGTTTAGTTTTTGTTTTTAACACAGGCACGTTTCTCGTAAAATACAGGAATTTAGCATCGCATTTGCATCTAGTTAAACTGTAAACCGACGCTAATTTAAGTAGTTGGGAATAGTCTGGGCTGGCTGACGATAGTGAGTTAGTTGAACTACAGTTCAATATAGAGTCAATAGGAATTAAGAACCTCTTTAGATCATAATAGGGCATAATGAATTAATTTATTTTGTACTATTGATAGGCACGCGTTTGACTACTATCTCACCTGTTAGTAAGCGATGATGTGGTTGAAGATGGAGCACGCTTGCCTAGAAGTAACCTATTCACTCTTGACTTAAAAACTCCCAGGTTATAGCTATCAGGAAGCAGACTCCGGCAGGGAATTCCACTCCTTAGCTGTACTCATTATGAATGTGTTCCCAAAACGTCTTGTGCGTGTAGGTTCCCAAAACGTTTTCTACGGCAAGTTAGCATTGCTCGAATTTTACTTGCAAGCAAAGCATGCAAATGGTAACTTGCACTTTTAGAAGTCCGAGATTCTGCAGGTGCAAGTACGTATGAACTCCCTCAAAGTAGCCAATGAGATCCTGTTAAATACACGTGTTCACAGTAAATGATTATATGTGACTTCACTTTCTTTCTGCCCTAAAAACACAGTACTGGGATGTAGAAGTACCCTATAGCAATCCAAGTTGCCCATTGGGTTCAGTATAATTTCAACTTTATTGTCTTGTAGTATGTTATAATTATTTGATACTAGCGACCCGCCCCGGTTTCGCACGGTTGCAAATGTTTATTTAGCCCAAACTAACACAGTGAACATCTAACTACCAGAGTCAAAAGACAACCGTCAACAACGTCTGCTCTCGGGTGTCTACCAGTTCGGGACATCTCTACCTCCGTTATAATTATTTGGCTGCGCGACTTACTTTTATTTTGAGATATCTCCTAAGATATTTATCCAAATTAAATGGTGTGAACGGCAATTTTGCTCTAAATTAATCACTCAAGATGAATAACATATTTACTAAAATAATAATTTGTACTATATTGGTGAAAACACCTCTGCAAATGAAGCAGTATTTTATACCGAATATGACAAAAATGGTTATTGTGAGTCAAACATAAAAGATACAGACATATACTATCATGGACTTTTTCGTAAGTTATAATGTGTGTTCAGTAATGCTAACAAAGGAGGAAGCCGAACGCGTGAGAGACAGGGAAACCTCACGCCCCAGCCGCCGAAACAGAAGAAGACGCCCCGGGCGTCGGGAGTCGCAGGACGATTCTCGGCCACCGTAGGCATGGGACTGCGGACGGCGAGCATTGGGTGGCTCGCGATGTAAAGAATTTTTGAGATAAATTTTTTCCGCCCTCTTCAGCAATAATCTTCATATATCAGCAAATTTACACAAAACCTTGAAAAATTATATACTAAAACCTTTCTTAAGAACCAATCTATCTATCAAAAAAATCTGCATCAAAATCCGGTGCGTAGTTTTAAAGATCTAGGCATACATAGGGACAGACGGACGCGGGAAGCGACTTTGTTTTATACCATGTAGTGATTATAAAAATACGGCTCTAAGGCCCACTAGCGCAAACCAGAGTTATCGTTTAACCCGGGGCTATTATGTATCAAATATTTGTTATTTAACCTTGTGCTAGCTACTCATTTTTGAATAAAAAAAAATATCTCTGAATTGCGCAAGTGGGCTTAAGTAAAAACCTAACTTTTTTCATGAGAATTCAAAAACCAGCAATTTAACATACCCGGCAAAGTTATTTTCCTTCCCTAGCAACGAAACTAAAAACTGAAACACATAAATCGTCTCTCCTGGCATCCTGCCGAAACACATTCGACGTTTTAAGACCTTTTACGTCCCCTTTCATACGTCTGTACATATGTAGGTACAGTTGAATTGTTTGTACCTTCGTCAGTTTTCCAATTCTGACCTTTATGACGTCAGGCTGTATGTCTTCATTTTTTTTTTACTAACATCTAAATAGTTAATACTTTAACTCAGGAAATTACGAAAAAACTCGCAATATGCCAAAACGCTATGGAGAGGCGCATGCTGAATGTTAAGAGGTCGGACAGACTGAAAAACAGTGTGATCAGAAACAAAACAAGGACTATAGATGTAACTCTGAAAATTAAAAGACTATAATGGAGATGGGCAGGGCACACACCAAGAGGTCATGTATGTAATGTATGTAAATCGGGCTGGTTTCCGCAACTCCACGACTAAGCGCGTATTTTGCGTGCAGGTGGGACAAATGCGTCATTCGATCCACCCCAGCTCCCAAAGGAAGGCCAGCAACGCCTTGGTGTTACTAACTATCTCGCAGAGGGTACCTGGGTTTCCGTAGTACTTTGCCCTGTAATCCGCAACTACCGGGCAGCTTAGAAGCAGGTGTGCTGCTGTCTCATTCTCCTCCATGCAGGCTCTGCATAGCGGGCTGTCAGTGACTCCTATAGCATAGAGGTGTTTATTAAAAGACCCGTGGCCAGTTGTTACGGCTGTGACTGAACGCAACTGTTGTTTAGTCAGTCTTAGGGCTTGTTTTGTGAAACGGCCATTTATAGAGGGAAGTGCCTCTTTGGCCTGCCTACACTCACTATGGTCAACCCATAGCTTGTGATGTTTATCTCCGGTGCGTTTCCTTACCAGATTGCGTAAGTACCCGAAAGGCAGCGGCACGATGGGCTCAGGTCCCATTGCTGACAACCTCGACCCGAGTTCATCCGCAGCGTCGTTGCCTCGAGATTCACTGTGTCCCTTGATCCATTGAATGGTTACTTTGTTGTGTCTACCAACCTGGTTGAGACGTTGGTGACACTCGAGAATCAACCCAGAGTTCACTGTGTGGCTGTTCAGAGCTTGCAGGACGGCCATGCGGTCCGAGAGTATGCGTATTGAGTGGTCCTTAACTTCCCTGGTTAGGATGGCTGATGCCGCCAGAGAAATGCCCATACATTCAGCCTGGAACACTGTGTTGTGGACCCCCAATGGTGTGGCTATGTGGATATTGAGATCCTCTGAGAAGATTCCCGCACCAGTACCTGTACCTGTTTTTGATCCATCGGTGAAGATCCGCAGCTCGGCGGGGCAGTGCCCCTCGCACCGATGATCCTCATGCAATTGGATTTTGTATTTTTTATCGAAGATAAATTGCTTGGATACCCGGTCATTGATTGCTTTTGTTATGGGGAGTTCATTGTTGAGCTCCTCGAGCAGAGCGGTGTGTCGTGTGTCTCTCTTACTCCAGAGACCTAATGTTTTAAGGCGTACTGCTGCCATCGTCGCTTCCTGTTGTATAAACAAGTGTAGCGGAGGGAGCCCCAGCATGGCTTCCAGCGCCGCAGTTGGAGTAGTCCTCATGCAGCCCGTCGTTGCCATGCAGGCCAGCCTTTGCATGTGTTGTAACTTGTTTACGGCTGTAGCTAGCTTTGAGCGTGGCCACCACACCACGGCCCCGTAGGTTAGCATGGGCCGAATTACTGCGCTGTACAGCCATAGTATTATTTTGGGAGAGACATTTTTCTGCATTGCCAGAAGGTAATGCAGGCCCTGTTTAGTTTGTAGTCTAGGTGATTACTCCAGCTTAACTTACTGTCTAGGATGACGCCTAGATACTTTACCTCGCTTGACAGCTGGAGCTCTGTGTTGAAGAGCATAGGTAGCCGGTAGTGGCCTAGTGCTCGCTTTTGAGTGAACATGACTAATTCAGTTTTCGTTGGGTTTACCGACAGATCATATTCGCACCATCTTTCCACGATGCGTAGTGCTTGTTGAGTGAGGTTGCAGATCGTTCCAGTCACTTTCCCTGACACTAGGATTGCGAGGTCGTCAGCATAACCTATTGTGTAGTAACGATGTGCGTTGAGTTTGGTGATCAGGTCATTAATTACCAGATTCCACGGAAGAGGGGAGAGCACACCCCCCTGCGGGCAGCCTCTGGTTATCAGAGCCAACTGCTGCTCTTCCTCAAGGCAAACCACTCGTTTGCTTAACATATTAGTTATCCAGTCAGTTAGTACCTGTTCCACACCGTGTTTGGAGAGAGCGACACTAATGCTGGAAAAGTTTGTCTTGTCGAAGGCTCCTTCGATGTCTATGAATGTGCCCAGGCAGGACCCTTTCTGTTGAATCGCTTCCTCAATCTGGTTCACCACCAGATGAAGAGCGGACTCTGTCGACTTACCCGAGCTGTATGCGTGTTGGTTACCATGCAGTGGTAATGTTTTTAAAAAGCCATCTCGTAGTTCCCTTTCACACAGTCTTTCCATTGTCTTTAGTAAAAACGAGGTCAAACTAATAGGTCGATAGGATTTAGCGTTTGTGTAGACACTTTTACCTGGCTTCGGAATGAATATCACTTTCACTTCCCTCCATCCTTTAGGAACGTATCTAAAGGCCAGACACGCTCGCATTAAGAGCACCAGTTTTGTTGCAACAGCGGTACCTCCCCACTGTAGTAAGGCAGGAAACACACCGTCGGGACCTGATGCCTTGAAAGGTTGGAAGCTTTTGATGGCCCACTGAAGTTTTTCCAGCGTAATCATCTTTTCTGCATAAAGCCAGTCATCATTTGATGGTGTTTGGATAACGTCAAGCCATTCATTTACCTGCGCCAATACGCTGCCTGGGAAGTGAGTTTCTACTAGGAGACGTTGCGCTTCTTCAGGTGTCGTGGTCAACGTGTTATCGGGTTTCCGGAGTGTGGCGATCTCAGGTGTGTTCTGTTGCGCCAGTATTTTCCTTACCCTGTTTGCTTGTTGGCATGATTCAATGTTACCACTGAATTTACGCCACCCTGTAGTTCTTCTGAATCTGATGCATCTCTTGTAGCTCGCTTTGGCCGCGTAATAAGCGTCCCAGTCCTCATCACTACATGTGTTCATGGCTCTGTTAAGAGCCTTTCTTACCTTACCGCGTTTGCGCTCTAGGTCTGCACCCCACCAGGGTTGTTTACCCGGTGTGTCGCGCGGAATCGTTTCTGGGCAGGCGATTCGGTAGCTGTTTATCAGCGATTCGGTGAGTAGTGTTACTTGCGCATCGATCTGTGCCGTGTCCGCAAGCAACTCCGAATCGCATGATGGTACAAGCCTTGAGGTAAGGTTGCGTGTGTATAAAAGGTATAAGAGGTCATGATAAATGGAGTAAGAAGATAACAGGGTGGTATCCAAGGGAAGGTAAAAGGAAAAGAGGCAGACCACATAAAAGGTGGGATGATGATTTCAGAGAAGTGGCAGGAGTAATGTGGCACAGAGTGGCTCTAGAAAGATCTGAATGGAAAAGGTTGGAGGAGGCCTTTGCCGATTCGCAAACAGATCTACAGAAAATAAAAAAGCAGCAAATACTAGAATAAGTTTTATGTTTGTTTTTAGAATATTGTTATCATGTTAAGTTGATCTGAATAAAGGCTATTATAGCTAAACCCTTTTTTAATAGATTTGCCATTTATAAAATACGCGGATGAGACAGGGTTCGCTAAACCCTGTTTCATCCGCGTAGTTCCCGTTCCCGTGGGAGGACGGGGATAAAATATAGACTATGATACTCGCTGATAATGTAGCTATCCATTGCTAAAAGAATATTTCAAATCGGTCCAGTAATTTTTAAGTTTATTCGTTACACACAGTGATACAAATGTTTTCTCTTTATAATATTAGTATGAAGTATATATATAGGTAGTATAGATAAAAAAAACCTCGATTTTTTATGAAACGTTCCCATTTACATCGCCGTCAAAAACACCATATAGCGGATGTATCCAAACATCTCCCTGGTCGCATAGGTCGAGGTAAAGCTCCCGCAAGATATTCACCTTAGTGCGTATCCGAACGCACTTTCGCGCATGCGCTTCGCGCCGACCTATAACACCCGAGCTGTCAAAATTATAGCCACTGATTGGCTGTTGGTATGTTGGTAGAATCTTATTAGTTTTAGTTGGTTGTCATACAGAAGTATGGCAGACTGGTAATTCTGGTTTGAGTGTCGTCACAGTGTATCAGTTGTATTTTACGATTCATTAAAGTTTATGCCAATAACAAAACCCTTTTCACTCAATCTTACTGACCCCGACTACAACCACTAATTATTGCCCTTATTTTGATAAGTCTATGACATTGACTGTCGCCGAGATGATATTGCGACCTGAAATTAAACTACGAGAAATAGCCTTCTTGTGAAATCTGTGTTATCTAGCTGACCAATTTTAAGCAACTTCAAAAAAAGAAAGAGTTTCTCAATTCGGTTGGTATTTTTTATGCATGTACACCGATTATTTCGAGGTTTCTGATATTTTTTCAGTTTGGCTCAGTTGTTTTTTATTTTATGAGAGTTTTTGCTTACTTAGATGATATGATTTCTACGTAGACGTGTTCTTTGTTTTTCGACACCAACCATCGAAATTTAAGTTCTTTTATACTTAGTACTGTTTTATTTGGAAGTCTGTTGTATTTTTTGTAAAAAAGATTTTTTATTAAGCAACCAAGTGAGTGTCAATCTGCGCCATTGTCATTTTGACACAGAGTATTGTCATAATGTCAATTTCACAGAGTAACACTCAGTTAGAGAAGACTGTGTCGTGAACATAACAAATAAATTAAAACATAGGCTGACGAATCTATTTTTCCTTCGACTGTACAGAAACATAGAAGAACATAAAAGTAGGTCCCGACATTGGTACTTATTGGAGTTTTATTTTTCGCGTCCTGGACGTAAGAACGGAATAGAATAATAAAGTTACACACAAAAGAAATAAAGTATGCTTAGTCAAAATGTAATAAACTTTGAGGTAAAATATTTTATGTGGGTAGGTATGACACGCTAGAGGAGCTCGTAGCTGAATTGTAACAGCCACACGGATCGATCTTTAAGGTTAAGCAACAACAGAAGAAGTCGCCCCGGAACCCCACCGGCCGGCCGGCGCGCGGCGGTGGCCGGGAGTCGCAGGGCGATTCCTGGCCACCGTAGGCGCGGGCCTGCGGACGCCAAGCGTTGGGTGGCTCGCTGTCCGAAAACCAGATTTAGCTGAATACAAGTATTTTACGTGGAGCGGCTGCCTACCAGACCTCCACAACCCATTAACTGGGTAACACGGTACTTCATGTCAAGACTGGAGTCAGATTTTCTGGCTTCTGACTCTCCGTAACGACTGCCAAAGATCTACAAATCACAGCCGGGACCAACGCTTCCCTTGGTGCCTATTGGCCTAGTTCTATTATGTCTCTTGCTTAGTTATATTTTTTTCCCTACTCCTCCGCTATACTTTTCTGATTAATTTCGTTGCAGGATCCAAGACAGTTGAATCGTTTCTCCGGGCTCGACGGGTTTCATTGGCTTGGCGTTTTTCTGGTGGTCGCCACAGTTGTTTCTGGCTTTCAGGAGTTGCAGTGATTGGGAATGTGTGGCGGGCTTGTCCCAATAAAAAAAAAGCCGAGACTAACGGCTTAACGTACTTTCCGTGGCATGGAGGAAACTAGGTATATTAAGATGGTCACCCATCCACAGTTCAACTTTGGCAAGCATTGCTTAACCTTGAAGATCGACCCGTGCGGCTGTTATTATCTAGCCACGAGCTCCTCCCTACGTAAAATACTGGTATTCAGCTGAATCCTTTGACTGGAAGCTGACCCAATATCGTTGGGAAAAGGCTAGGCAGATGATGACTACTCGGATCAAGGGTCATGATGACGGTCTCATGCAAAAGATCATTAATAAACTCGCATTTTATTAAAGACCTTTTGCATGTAGGTTTTGTAAATAGTTTGATACACAATATAATTTGTTATGTAGTGACTTTAATGTATCATAGCTACTACAACATATCTACTAGGCTACTCAAACTGAGTAAGATTAGTTAGGGAGAGCAAATACGCGCAGTGCTGCTCGAATCGATACGATACTGCTGAGTAATCACTAAATAAACATACCCCACTATGATAAATTTAGGTCGTGCTGGCGCGATTGCAGCGCCAGTTACGTCAGTGACATTTACTCGTACTAACTTTCGCCCGCGACTTTGTACGCGCATATCCCGTTTTTTCCAGTTCCCGTAGGAATTTCAGGAAATCCTCTCTCAGTGCTCCCTTACGGAGTGTGAGAAAGCTGCATGCCAAATTATTTCAATTTTCTACGACCAGTAGTTTCGGCTGTACGTTGTCTGACAGTCACTCAGTCACTCAATGACTCAATCAGTCAATAACAGAAGAATTTTATATATTAGGATTGATCTTTTGACATTTCGACAGCACGCAGCGTTTGTCAATCCCAAATATTGTTGACGTTTTGAAAATCGCCTGGGTCACGCTACGGCTGACAGAATGTCATTTTTCTAAACCTCAAGCATAACATTTCGTTAAATATTTTTTTTTTTTCATGTAACAACTAGTGACGTTCCACATCAAAAACCAACAACAAAATTCACCAAAACATTCAAAAACACAAACAACATTTAAAAATTACATTTCAGCTTAAAACAGATCAACATTCCGTACCGAAAGTACAAAGCCAAGCATTCACCAAAAACTTTTTCATTAAAATTCCCGGGAAATATCTTGTCGGAGTATGAAAATGTATAAAAACCGCCGTCGAGCCGTTAAGATAAAAGTTTGCTCAATTTATGAGACAGTAGATGGGTCAAGCTTCGCAAGAGAGGTTTAGGCGAGAGAAGACGCGATAAACGCAGATGTTCGCAGTTCTAGATGTGGTATAATGTAAGAGCGGGGAGGACTTCGATCCGTGCTTAAGTAAGGGTATGTGAAAATGTAATTTTAGGGCAAAATATCTGAAGTTTGGGAATTGAAATAAAAAAAGAAATTACATCGCATGACACTTTGCAGTGTTGCACAGTACAAAAACAGTTGGCCTCTATTAGAGCACTACATTTAATGGTCATACTATTCGTCAAACTTAATAACAGCCGCATGGGTCGATCTTCAAGGTTAAGCAACGCTTGCCAAGGTTGGTCTGTGGATGGGTGACCATCTTAACATACCGAGTTTCCTTCGTGCCTCGGAAATCACGTTAAGCCGATCTTTGACATTCGTTACGGATAGTCAAAAGCCAGTAAATCTGACTCCAGTCTTACCATGAAGTACCGTGTTCCCCAGTTAATGAGTTGTGGAGGTCTGGTTGGCAGCCGCTCCTCGTAAAATACTGGTATTCAGCTAAATCCGGCTTGACTGGAAGCCGACCCCAATATAGTTGGGAAAAGGCTAGGCAGATGATGACTATTCGTCAAACTGGGCATCACAGTTGATCGAAAAAAGCTCACATCAGATAACAGTTCTGATTATTTTATTCTAACGAACTCAAATCAGCGCACATGCACAACAAAAACCTCCTTTCTCGAACACCTTGTTCAACACCACAAAAAGAAAAGAAAAAAATATTCGAAAATAGAACGTTCACAAACCGTCTTCCCTAACTTGATCTCTAATCTCACATATCGCGACCTATCGCGGCACAATGAAAGTATATCGAGTAGAGGCTTTACTTCGTATGTATCGAACATAGAGTACGGAACGCCACGCCGTGGAGGCTGTTACTAGAAATGCCATTGCCAATATTTGAGGCCAAGCGATCTAACCACTTTTAACAGTCAAAACTGAAAATGTGTTGCGCCGACCCCAAGTAACATGGGATAAGGGCAGGAAGATGATGATGAACAGTAAAAACTGAAATTGATCGAACAACAAAGGACTTAAAACAAAGTACATACTTTCAAGTAGGTAGTCGATAGAACCAAAACAGAAATGAAGATTCCAAAGTTTTGGGAGGATCATGGATACTTTTTTAAATCCGTCAACAATGCATAATAATATCATTATTTTTATCTTTCATGTCAAAATTTTACTTACACATATGAAAATGATGTAGATAGACTTGTCTTGAGTGAAATGACCAACAACTTAATATTTTTTACGATAAACCATATTTTTCGATGCAATAATTTGACAGTAAGCGTCCGATAAGTATCTAACTTAAACGGTGTTACTAATTACTGACACACTTAGTTTGTATGGACAGTTTTTATATTACCGTCTCTATAATTATGTGCAGTGGCAGCCTATAGCATCCGTCGCCGCGTCGTCTCGCTGTTCTATACTCTGTGGTCTGATACAATCGGTATTGAATCCCGGGCCCCTGTATTGAGGATAGTCAGGAATTCAGTTGCGTATACGTGGCTCGAATGGAAACGTTTTTGTAACTGTATTTATGATTGACTGCATGCAGGTTTCGAGCGAAGTAAAGTTGGTTATTATGGGAAAATTGGGTAAATAAATATTTTTATTGAATTTTCAGCGTATTGTAATTTCTGTACGATATTTTTTTTTGGAATAACGGTTTTAAACAGAAGCAACACAAAATAGCTCGTAAGTAAATGAGAGAGAATTAAAGTTTTCTTTGCGAAAAAGAAGTAGCTATTACGACAAATGCAAATAATGCACAACCAGGTAATTTTAGAAATCTGTCAGCAATTTTTTTTCGGTGAAACCGACTCTAGTCTAAAAAGACTAAAATATAGGATTATTTAAGTCGCACGAATCCATATTAAACTGTACTTATCGCTTTTCCCCCCAGTCAACCAATTTATCTTTTCAATTTTTTTTTTTTTTTTTTAATTTCCGTCGTCAAATGAAACATGTCAGAGGCCCTTGAGGCGGTTTAGAAACACTGACGCTAGGGTGTGTGGGGTCGTTAGACCTTACTGCCCACACAATAAAAAGAAGAATCTAAAATTAATTCCGATCTTAACGAGATGAAACATCAACTTGTTACGGCCGCTGACCAGTGCCAGCATTCTAAACTCATTTCAAATGTTTTTTCCTGCCATTTTTTAATCACAAAAAGTAAACAGAATTTGTTTAAAATTGCCTGATAAGCATACCGGAAATTAACTGGAAGTGCTGAAACAGAGAGTAAATCTCCTCGGATCAGCGATCTGCAAAACAAAATATTATTTTCAATTATCAGTTCGTAAGCCCACGTTCACACTTGAGCGCTTACCCTCCTGACTCGGTGACAACTTTGTAAAATTGTTTCACATCCCTATAGGTACGTACAGTGTGTTTCACTTTACGCGTCAAATTTTGTACACAAAAACTGTGCGGAAATCGTGCGTTTTCGTATCAATGAGACATTGTATATTATGTAAGAAAAGTGTGCTCTTTGTTTGAAACACATTCACTAGGGCAAGAATGGATAAATAATTTAAACAGATAAATAATGTAATCAGGTTTAATTATAACATCAAATTGCATAAATAAAGGCCAATTGTATTTTAACGGGCTGTTATCCGAATTTTGGGTTTTAGAAAATCAATTGGAAATAGCCAAATAAGTGAATTTAAGCCCGGAAAAAATATATGTGAGGGATACGTCCTTGTTCTAGTGGCAAATGAAAATGAAATTACGAATAATATCATTTTCTTAAAAAAAAAATATTTAAAAAGGGTCGATTTGAAAAAATAACATTTTCGATCTAATTTCCTAATTACAGCACAAAACAATTCGAAAATTGCACAAACAGAAAGGTAATCGTATTTTAGAGGGCCAAAGGCGGCTAGATTTTTGAGTTTTAAACATCGAATTAGTGGAGAATAAGAGTCCCATGGGACGTGTTTGAAGCCCGACTTGTGGCACTTTATAAATGGGCACTTACAAAAAAACTCGTCATTTTCCTACATTTTGACAAGTTTTTGACATTAATTGTCGTCTTGTACAATACTGAGACGACATTGCAACTTGCATTTGAACGTTTTACGAGTATAATAAGTAAAATCGGCCTTCTGTGTGCACCTCCATTGTTTACGATAATGTCGAAACAAACAAAAACACACTGTAGGTGGATTGCGATTATTTGCGACGGATGATTGATCAAAATTCTGAGGGTAATTGTCATGTAAAAATCGGCCAAGTGCGAGTCGAACTACGGATATACCTCAATTTTGATTATTTGTTGTTATAGCGGCAATCGAAATAAATATGTGAAAATTTCAACTGTCTAACTATTACGGTTCTTGAGATACAGCCCGCTGACTGACAGGCGGACGGTGGAGGCTTAATTATAGGGTTCCGTCGTTACCTTTTGGGTACGGAACCCTAAAATTGACATTTACATATTAATTATGATGCAACCTTGGCGGAATCTTAATGGAGCCAAGAAATTACAACACAATAAAAGCCCAGTTCGGGAAGTCTCGTACGTACCTATCGTCTAGCAACCGAATTTGTTAATGTCACCCGTACACAGTTATCTCGAACGCATTCCACAGTCAAAATCAATGGTATGATCCATGGATCGCGTTCGAAATTTACTGTAACGACCGAGACTGCAGGCCCAGGTGTTTGAAATAGCATTTTCAAATCTTACTAGTTTAGAAAATTCTTAATTTTGCCATCAAAAACTTCATTAATAAGAAAAAGTTTCGAGACCGATCAATATCTTTCCGTGATTTACTTTTATTTGTATCCCATAAAATTCTTTATCATTAACTGAGCAACAAATAAAGATATACCGTCTATTTATTAATTTACGAGGCAATAAAACGGTTCGTTATCAAGAAACTACGCACATTCCACGACTGGCCTAATGTTCTTGATATTGTACAGTTAGCAAAATAATTTGTCAAGCAGGCAAGAAATAAACCTACAAAAACAAGCAATATTTTTTCTGCACCACGCTGAAAATTATAATAGTTGGAAAAAAAAACTAAGAAAACAACCTTTTTATTGCTGTTTCTAGCTTATTACGTACAAACAATAACCCAAATCATAAAACCTGAAAAAATAAATAATACATAAATTCATATTACGCTGAACAGAATCTAACACGGGATTTAACTGTTCATAAGATTCCATATTCAAACAAAAATCAATGAGAAATCGATCTTGATGTGACGGAATAAGGCTATTCCGCAAACATACTTTGAAATCGTAATCGCTAAGATTGACAAACGCTAACAGATGAACAGACATACAGACAAAAGGACAGACCAACAGACGGACGGCCAGGCAGATAGACACACAAATTTATTTATTATTTATTTCTTTATTTATTAATTCATTAGTATTATAACACCCTTACAGACACATCCAAGGCGATGTTATAATATACACATAACAAATGTTTCTTTCTTTGTTCCATTTTTTCATTAGGACGAGGACGTACGAAAACCTATAAATAGTAATAAATTAATCTCAGTTACCACTTTTGTCGACTGTACATCATTATTCTCTCGTTTCAGTATTTTGTTCACGAAGGATTTGTGTAATCGGGCCAGACAGATAAAATAGCGATTCCTGCCTTAGGCCCTGTTTACACAAGGGCCATGTGAGTACCTCTTCACCAGTACACAGTAACTAAATGCCCGTATTTACTGAAATAAAAGGTAAAGTTTTAGGTTTCAGCCGGTTCTTTGTTACACGGGGGAATGAAAAGGGGTTTCGTATCAGTTTTGAGCTTTTGGTAAATTAATTAACTTTTTTTGTGAAAACTCGTAAATAATGTTTTTGTCACTTTTTTTTAGAGATGTACCTAACTAAAAAAACGGTCGGTGAAAGAGCGAGACGGATTCACACTGGAAGGCTTCCGTACCATGGGCCGAATATATCACGTTTCTTTTTTGAGGGCCCCGTTACATTTTTAATTTATTTTCATTATTTATTGTTTCATCGGAAACAGAAATATCTGCACACTTTGTGAAAAATTCAACTGTCTATAGTCACGGTCCATGAGATACAGATGGCTGATAGATAATTATACAGATGGACAGACAGCGGAAGATCAGTATTAGGGTTTGATTGCTGCTTGAACCTTGAAAATACCCGCACCATTGCATTGCTACGCAGTTGCGAGTATTCGGACTACGAGTTTTGCTCCGAGCTTTGCTACGATCTTTGCTACGTGATTGCTACGAGAACCAATACTACAAATTTTTCAACCTTCGCATTCGCATCTCAGTCGCAATCTGTCAAAAGCGCCTCAGATTGCTAATGATATGCCAATGTGAACATAACTTGAATAATTGTAAGATAAGATAAGATAAGATCATTTATTTGTCCAAAACAAATGGAAGCAATTGGAGTTTCTTGTACGTTTTGCTGCAGGACAACTTGCTGCTCTTGTCACTAGCACAGCAGAATTAGCTTCATCTTTTTGACTGGCAGACCTTGGCCTTAGCCCGTAACTGGCCTTTTTGGCGTCTACGAGATTTGATACAAGATTTGCTACGACCTTTTGCTACGAGCTTTGCTACGAGTTTTTTCTACGGACGTTGCTACGCGCTTTGCTACTAGTTTTGCTACGAATTCACTTCGCCATTATTTGTCGCGTTAGCATAGCAATAGCTATCACTGAGACACTTATATTTTATTATTTGCTTTATTTTAATACCGAAAGTAACAAAGTTGTCCTAAACCAACATCTATCAATGAAAAACGATACATAGTTTATTGCTCGGAATACTACGAGAAGATATTTGAAGAGGGCCGTGACCGCTTATACCACCCCAATCCGAACCAACTGTATTCATACATGCTTATTTTTTGACACGATTTATTAAAAAAAAAACACTCAATCAGTTCAGTTCATTTTTATCACACAACTCGGCAAAATCTATTGTTTAGCTTATTTTAATGCCTTGAAAAATTGTTTGGTCATTTGAAACTAACCTTGGACAACGATAGAAAAGTAAACAACTTGAATCAAACACTCGAGCGACACTATAAATTCAAAGAAACTTTCGACCATTTTAATGAACACAACTCGCATTGCTTCACTGTACTTCCAACCTCATAAAAAACCGAGCAACCCATTCAAGAACTGTGTACAAGTCCTTACTGCTACCCCGCTACGTCAAACCGGCGAGATGAATTTTGTGCATGACGTATTCACTGTTTATACCGGTTTTATTCGAAATGGAAGATCCCTATTGCTCGAAATCGTTCGGCAATCTCCGGAAATCTTCGGGATTGTATTCGCCGTTTGATTGATGTTTGTCATTCAGTAGGATCGTCACACGATTGAGCACAAATTGTTTGTTTTCACATATCGTCGTGTGTTGGATTCGGTTCTTGCTAAATGTTTTCCGATATATTGGATGTAAGGTTTTATTTTTGTGGAAAGATACCTACTGGTTTGTTGATGTTGTCTAACTTCTTTTATAGATTAAGTATTGTAGCGATTGGGAAGCCGAACTTGTTAGAACACAAGAAAATAATATAGCATGAGGCCATTAGTAAATTGTAGTAGTGTGTAGTTGGTGAGAAGCTCGTAGCTAGATAATAACAGCCGCACGAGTCGTATCAAGGTTAAGCAACGCTTGCCAAGGTTGATCTGTGGATAGGTGACCATCTTAACAAATCGAGTTTCCTCCGTGCCTCGGAAAGCACGTTAAGCCGTTGGTCCCGGCTGTCATTTGTAGATCTTTGGCAGTCGTTACGGATAGTCAGAAGCCAGTAAATTTGACTCCAGTCTTGCCATGAAGTACCGTGTTACCCAGTTAATGGGTTGTGGAGGTCTGGTAGGCAGCCGCTCCATGTAAAATAATTATAAATTATTATATCGGATTTTTATTATAATTATTATATAATTATAATAAAAATCCGGTTTGACTGGAAGCCGATCCCAATATAGTTGGGAAAAGGCTAGGCAGATGATGAGCAGTGTGTAGTGGGCAACCCCGGTAGTTGTTTCCCCCGCGCCGATAGACTGTGCAGCAGTGTTGCCTCTGTCATCTCTGACCTAGACTAGAGTCAGGAGCAAATCCATCACAAGTAAAAAAATAAATAAAAAGAAAAGTACGCGCCGATGGGCGGTATCACCGCACTTACGCTTACGTATTTAGTTGTGATTGTAATTGTTCTGCCAAGCATTAGTCTGGTTCCATGTACAGTGATTATTTTGATAAAATAAACGGGTGGTCTGAAACACACCATGTCTGGTTCATAACCAGACATGGTGTGTTTCAGACCACCCCAATAACCTTCCCATCGCTGTAACTCATAAATTAACTCACTGAACGGGTTTAAATTATAATTGTCAACCCCAGGTACACACACATAAATTGATTTAAAAAATTAAGGTAACACTTTTGCATAAATATTTATAATTTATTACAATATTTGTAAAAGGTTGGAGGGAAGAGGAAAAACATTTTTTCCAGTATCACGCCTAAACCAACGGATTATTAATTACTCTGGCAACCTTTTATACATCTTTAATTGATGTTTTGATGCCTCCGGGGCAAAAACCACGGGTCTGACAGCTGTCAAAAGAAGGTTTTCATATTTTTTGGGATTACCCTTAATATTAATTCTTGGCTAGATAATAACAGCCGCACGGGTCGATCTTTAAGGTTAAGCTACGCTTGCCAAGGTTAGTCTGTGGATGGGTGACCATCTTAATATACCGAGTTTCCTCCCAAACATTGTGGCATTAAACTCTACGAACAGCCGTACAAGTAAGAAACATTTCAATTGAAATGAAAAATTTCAAATTATTTCTCATAGAACAAGTTGGACATCATTGTTAGAAAATTAAATTATGTCCATGATTTCTGTATTGAGAAGTTGTAAATTGTAAAAATCTCTAGGTGCTTTTATTAGCATGACCGCTACGCTCGTTGAACACGTAATCGATGTGCTCGAAAGGTTCTGAAGTAGCGACCGCGAACCGGAAGACTTAGCGTTGGAACGCCTCCCACAAGGTGGACCGATGACCTGGTGAACGCCGTGGGAATCCGTTGGATGCGCACAAGACTGGTCGATGTAGCGACATTTGGGGGAGGCTTATGACTAGTGGTATGATGATTTTTCTTATTGTGTGGGCAGTAAGATCTAACGACCCCACACGCCCTAGTGTTAGAGTTTCTGCACCGCTTCAAGGGCCACTGACATGGTTTATTTGACGACCGCCATTTAGCGGCCGGGACCACTGGCTTATACGAGCATTTCAAAGCACGTACCCAACTAACACTAAAGCGTTAAAAAAAACCGATATAAGACAGGTATGTCAGTTCCATTTGAGTATAGTATTTGAGTTAGAGCATGCTCTAACTCAGTTATAACCACGAAACAGGCCCACAGTTTTACAGGTAAAAGTTATAGAAAGCCTATAAAACGGTGTCATAAAGATATTAAAGCTGCACAAGAGCGCTTATTCATCGTCAGCTACTACTATAATCTGTATTACCGTTGTAAAATAGAGTTGGTAAACGCTACAGGTTGTATAAATCCTATAGTAAGGTGTCAAAAAGATCTTAAAGCTGCACAAGAGCGTTTATTCATCGTCAGCTACTAGTTTAACCGGTATTACCGCGATAGTGAGCACTACAGGTAGTAAAAAGCGCACGTCAAGATCAAAAAACCTGTAATAACCTTACTAAAATTAAATCTGTTCGTAATGGAAGTGTTATATGTCATCCATAATTCAACACAGCAGAATAATATTATGGAATATTATGTTATTTAAGTATTTGAAGTGAAAAATGACTGCCCTTATGATTTCACGGTAAATGTATACCATGTTTCTCATCTCAATTTTAACGCGCCTAAGATTTATTAACGATTAAAAAGAAAAATTATGATAATAAAATAGGTACCTCAAGCTAAACATTATTATTCATTCCTGCTTTCTGAGTAGTGGCATGTAAAATTAAGTGGCATTCATGGAACGCTTCAAATAATGTAAGAAATTTTGTATATTGCAGTCAAATGTTGAATAACTCGAAATAATATTAATTGTTAGGTTACCAAAACAATGGCGAACTTTACAAAAGTGAGGTTAGTGTTAATAACGACCCATACTTGCGTTGTTTAACACCAATACCTTTAGAACGTCTGTAAAAGAGTACTGCCTAACACAATAAGCTTTAGCTAAACCCTTTATTACAGCTTAAACCTAGATAGAGGAGTTGTTTGACACCTTTAGTTTCTCGTGTTACTAAACTCTCGATAAACTCTATTTTATAGCCTATGTCTGCGATAACAGTCAATGTGGCACCTTAAGTGGAATAAAAGAGTTCATTGCAATAACTATACAACAATAAGTGTTAAAAGGTGTCGGCGAATACTTTTATAAAGACTTGGGTGTCACAAAAAAGTTAAAGCTATAACGTATTAAGTATGCTTGCTGCTACTAGCGCCATTATAACTCTCAAAGCTGTATAACGTCGTCCATTAAATCTTTGGTGCTGCGATTGGAGCTAAAACTTTGTTGATAACTCTTTAGAAATAACTGAGATAATTATAACCCTGTTACTTAAAGTCATAAAAAAGCCTGTAACTGACACCAAAATGTTATTTGGGTAATCATCTTTTTATCAGGCAATCAGGTGATTCAAGCCTGCAATGTCCTAGCCAAACTGGGAACAACTTTACAAACTATGTTTCCCGTGGCAATCGAACCCACGACCACCGGGTGACAAGGCAAACGCCTAAACCACTCGACTATGGAGGAATGATGCTGAAGATGTGCATGAGAACTCAATCTTCAGCATTTAAGTAGAGTTCCTAACTCTAAATTCTTAATACAGAAACAGTGTTAACAGGGATCTATAATATATTTTTTTTATTCATCAATAAGTACAAAAAGTAAACATGTAACAAAATGTGATTTCCAAACTGAGATGAGCTCGTATTTTGGGATTCGGCGGATCTCCACTCTAGTGTCATTACAATAATAGACCAGGGCTGAAGCCTTCAAAAATGGTAAATTATGAAAAAAAATTACAGTAGGATGAAACCCCTGACGTCAAAATATCAGCTTTTTGTTCGTTGAAATCTCTATAAAAATAACCTCCCACTTCCCGAACTCGAACCGACCGTAATTTATTTTTCCTTTAGTTTTTATCATATTCCCCTCCTTTTCTAATGGGTTTCATCCTACTGTAATTTTTTTTGGTTTCAAAAATTATCGACCCTAGTCTATTATGACCAAACATTTGCAAAATTGGACTCCTTATAGTAAAACTACTTATAATGAAACGTATTTATAGTTATGTTCTCAACTATGTGTTTCTATATTCTATTATTTTCCATTCAATGGCCATTTTACTTATCTATCTAATCATTGTGCGTTTAATTTTTCTTTCAGGAAAAACAATAAACAAACACACTGTTTCTTATTTAGTTTGTTGCGGAAAATATAGCGGAAGGTGTTTTGAAATGATATTCAAATAAAAGTTTCAAAGAAAACCGGGAGAGCTCAACGGAGTGAAAAATTTAAATACAGATACAAAGGTAATGGGCGTTCTAAGTTTTATTAAAGAGGCAGTAATGGACAAAGCTTTTAAGAAATAAAGAAAAGGAAGAATTTTTTTTATGATCATCCTGATATTATCAGGAATGCACATAATTTGTAGGACGCCATTCTAAATGAACAAAATAAAATAATTCATACTCGTACAAAAGGGCCAATTGTGAGTGCTGGCTGGGCCGTAAATTCTTTTGGTGTCACCACAGGATAGTCCGGTTAAGCAGTAACCAAACCTTGCGTGTAAAAAAAAAACATTTTTTTGTTAACTTTAATTTTTTTAAGATATTAAATGAATATTGACTATCATCATCATATCAGCCGATACACGTCCACTGCTGGACATAGGCCTCCCCCAAGCATCGTCACAATGACCGGTCCTGCGCGATATTGACTATAGTATCACTTAAACTATATTACTAATATATAAAGCTGAAGAGTTTGTTTGCTGGAACGCGCTAATCTCAGGAACTACTGGTCCGATTTGCAGAATTCTTTCAGTGTTAGACAGGATTATATCATCACGCTAAGACCAATAGGAGCGGAGCAGACGAAGTTGCGAGGGTCAACTGTATAACAAGCCTATACATAAAAACAAATAAGTAGTTTTGTGCTTTGTGGACGAGTCCGACTCCTTTGTCCGGGTTATTTTCTCCCCTAGTGATACTTCAACGTCATACTGGTCCAGCTCTTTACTTTTCTTTTCCTTTTGACATAATATTAATGCATATGCAAGTGACGGCGATGTCACTACCGCTATTACCCAGAACGTGACGAAGCTTAATGCTTCCACAGTGCTTTACTATGAATTCCTAGTTTTTTTTTTTTTCTAACAGACTACTTAAGTTTTTATAAAAGAGTTCTCATGAATATGAGCTTCAAAATGCATTATTTATAATTTTTAAATTTTATAGATGGGAAATCATCAAGTGACTCCTTCCGCTCTGGGCGGAGCGGAAAAGAGTGTCAGACTCTTACTGACTAAAACCTACCTGTGTTCATCCAAACACCTTTTGCGTTCCAGGATCGCGGTAGCTCTTTCGAACAATTCCTCAACCCTGGCAGAAGTAATAATCTTCCAGCTGATGCCCACGGCTTCACCCGCATGGATGTCGGTTATCGCGACTAAAAGTAAACAGCTAGTCTATTCTGTAAGTAACCGTTACGATATCGAGCTTCACCTGAGTGACAAACATCGCAAAGTCAGCGTTATTGCACACAACATAAAGGTCTTACGTTTGACGTAATTTGATACTCACCTCGGATTCCGCTGTCGAGACACGAAAATGTTGTTACAGAATAGAGGTACAGCTCTCAGACGGCTTATTTTTTTTTCGACACCTCCAACAAATATCTTTATATTTTAGCCAATGTATACAGAAACTTGACAAATTATATACAAAAACCTTTATCAAGAACCACTCCATCCAATGGTGAAAACAGCATGAAAATCGGTGGTTTATGAGTTTATCGTGAACAGATTGACAGACAGACGTGGTGGAAGACTTTGTTTTCTCGTATGTAGTAATAGTGATGTGTAGTGATTCTCTACACGAGGGATGACTAAAAATCCACGGCCTTCACATTTCCCGATGTGTTGCCTTGAGTAAAAAAATGTGTGGGGTAGAGTAGTATGTGATTATATTTGGACTTACGCATACCTGCTGTCTTTGGCCGACAGCCTTTTTTTTGTAAGTTTAGATCATATTTTAAAAATTAAGGAGGTGAGTTTTCAGCTTTCCAAATCCTAGCCGACTTTTATTTTATTTACTTCATCTGCCTAGCCTTTTCCCAACTATATTGGGATCGGCTTCCAGTGAAGCCGGATTTAGCTGGTTATCAGTATTTTACGAGGAGCGGCTGCCTATCAGACTTCCACAACCCATTAACTGGGTAACACGGTACTTCATGGCAAGACTGGAGTCAGATTAACTGGCTTCTGACTATCCGGAACGACTGCCAAAGATCTACAAATGACAGCCGGGACCAACGGGCTTAACATGCTTTCCGAGGCACGGACGAAACTCGGTATGTTAAGATGGTCACCCATCCACAGACCAACCTTGGCAAGCGTTGCTTAACCTTTAAGATCGACCCGTACGGCTATTCTTATTTAGTCACGAGCTCCTCAGTTACGTTTAACAAACTACTACATATTATAAAAGTAGACTCAACGGAAACAAGTTTTACTTTAATTAATTTAAAGTACCTATTTTTCAACGGAATATTCCAGAACTTACTCTACTTAAACACCGATCGTCCTTTACCAATAAGGGATGAATGACCCACGTAGCCCGTAGGTACCAATTCCGAAAGGACCAAAATACTGGTCGCTACGTGAGAGCATTCGAATTTGAGATCCGACTCAACCTAAGAATATATAGTATAGCTACTTACGTAGGCAGACCATGGGTCTTAGCACGAATATTTTTGACTTCTGATAACGTAACGTAAAATTTTACTATAACTAAAATACTCGTTTCGCGCATAATATATATTAGAATTGGATAGGTACCTACTATATTCCTAATTTTTTATGATACAAATTGTGTATGTCGCATATAAAGTAACCAAAATACTATGTGGTTCCAGTTTTTTTAACCGACTTCAAAAAAAGGAGGAGGTTCTCAATTCGGTTGTATTTTTTTTTTTTTTTTATGTTTGTTACCTCATAACTCCGTCATTTATGAACCGATTTGAATTTTTTTTATTTCATCTGAAAAGATATACTTCTCGATTGGTCCCATTGTCACCATGTCAGAATCTGATGATGGGATCCCACGAAAATCGAGGGCAACCCTCAAATTTTATAGGCACATACAATGTTTTTCATGAACTTTCTAACGCAATTCAGATATTTGTGCCTGGTAATCATCATCTCATGTTGCTGAGCTGATGATGGAAGGTATAAATTAGGATCTGATGATAAGATCCCATGAAAAATGTTTGTTCAGCGATACTTTCGCCACTTGTCAGCCGATTTGGATGATTCTTTTTTTGTTTGAAAGAGTATTTTCCTGGACTGGTCCCGTTTCAATTTGGTGAAGATCTGACGAAGAACTTCGGAGGCAGGCAACGGAACTCTTCAATAAATGATAGCAAAGTGATCGGGATTGCTGAAATCGCATGTTTTTTTAGTGTTTACGCCAGCTCTTAACATAACATTGCGCTGGTACGCTGTTAATGGGTACGCAGGTACCTAGGTACCACTAAAAAGTGAAAAATAAAAAAAACTTTTTACAAAAAATACAACCGACTTCCAAAAACAAAACAACAAAATAACTTCAGTAGAAAGAAAAGAACTTTAATTTCTGAAGTCGGTGTTTTTGGTAAATTTTTTCGTTTCTTGACACCGACTTCCGAAATTAAAGTTCTTTTCTTTCTACTGAACTTATTTTGTTGTTTTGTTTTTGGAAGTCGGTAGTATTTTTTGTAAAAAGTTTTTTTATACTCAAAATTCACTTACGTTACTACACGTCGAAAAATTCGTGCTAGGCCCTCATATCTCCGAACATTTTGTTCTCTATATGAAAACACTTGGGAAATTCATTATGGAAAATTGAAATTGGCCCTGGAGGGATCGAGGCAGGGAAGTACCCTTTTAGGAGTATGCGGAACAGAGAGTAAAGTCCCACACACCTCAATTGAAAAGGAGGATCCTTCGACCAGGCGGCTGTTGTGCCTGGCGGGCTACTGCCCGATAGTTGATATTCGGGCTGATGTATATGTTCAAATCGCACGGTAAACTCTGCTTGCGCGATGCAGGATTTCAACGTTGTAGTTCGCTGCTAGTCGGATAGATGGCGTCGCGGTTCTTTTTGTTGCGATGTAGTTTTGCTCCGTAGGTTTCTCTTGTGGCGGTCTTGATGCCGCTACATCACTCCCCTCCGGAGACCGGAGGTCGATAGTGGATGAGTCGTCCATGCATCTTGAGATGCTTGCCAGGCCAGAGGAAGGTTGGTTCCAGTGAGTCGGAACCGGAAGTCGCAGAGTTCTCGGTGAGTCGGAACTATATGCGGTGCCCCAGTGAGTCGGGGTGATGAGATATCCCAGTGAGTCGGGATGATGCTGCAGGCTCCAGTGAGTCGGAACCGGATGTCGCAGAGTTCACGGTGAGTCGGAACTATATGCGGTGCCCCAGTGAGTCGGGGTGATGAGATATCCCAGTGAGTCGGGATGATGCTGCAGGCTCCAGTGAGTCGGAACCGGATGTCGCAGAGTTCACGGTGAGTCGGAACTATATGCGATGCCCCAGTGAGTCGGGGTGATGGGATCCCAGTGAGTCGGGATGATGCTGCAGGCTCCAGTGAGTCGGAGTGGTGCTGCTGTTGGCTCCAGTGAGTCGGAGTGGTGCTGCTGTTGGCTCCAGTGAGTCGGAACCGGTAGTCGCAGAGTTCACAGTGAGTCGGAACTGTATGCGATGCTCCAGTGAGTCGGGGTGAAGATAGAGGCTGAGGATGCTGAACAGGAATGCGCGGCTGCTGCATGCTGGTGGTCAGGATATCCGTAGAAGCCGTGGGTACTGGCTGGCTGTATGACTCGCTGCTCGAGAGCTTGAGGTCACGATGAGGAGAAGTGATGATGACGTCACGCTGAAGTAGTTGCACGAAGGCTGCGCTGACGTTCAATGTCGAGGGTCACCAGTTTGGAGGTATGCGGAACAGAGAGTAAAGTCCCGCATACCTCATTTGAAAAGGAGGATCCTCCGACCAGGCGGCTGTTGTGCCTGGCGGGCTACTGCCCGATAGTTGATATTCGGGCTGATGTATATGTTCAAATCGCACGGTAAACTCTGCTTGCGCGATGCAGGATTTCAACGTTGTAGTTCGCTGCTAGTCGGATAGATGGCGTCGCGGTTCTTTTTGTTGCGATGTAGTTTTGCCCCGTAGGTTTTTCTTGTGGCGGTCTTGATGCCGCTACACCCTAAATATGAACGTTTCCAGTTTTCACAAGCATTTTAAGAAAAATGATAATTCTATATAGTCCGTTCGTTAGATTTTCGATCAAGGATCGAGGAGCTCGTGGCTAGATAATAACAGCCGCACGAGTCGATCTTCAAGGTTAAGCAACGCTTGCCAAGGTTGGTCTGAGGATGGGTGACCGTCTTAACATACCGAGTTTCCTCCGTGCCTCGGAAAACACGTTAAGCCGTTGGTCCCGGCTGTCATTTGTAGATCTTTGGCAGTCGTTACGGATAGTCAAAAGCCAGTAAATCTGACTCCAGTCTTGTCATGAAGAACCATGTTACCCGTGTTTAATGGGTTGTGGAGGTCTGGTAGGCAGCCGCTCCGCGTGAAATACTGGTATTCAGCTAAATCCGGCTTGACTGGAAGGCGACCCCAATATAGTTGGGAAAAGGCTAGGCAGATGATGATGTTAGATTTTTGATCAAATCGATAAAAACTGGGTAGGCTCGCTCCATCGTAGACTTTGTCTCTGTCGTCTCTGACATAGGCTAGAGTCAGGAGCAAACCCAATACAAATAAAAAAAAAAACTGACAAAGAAAAAGCGCGTCAAAGTTCAAGAGGGGAGGGGGGGGGGCTGGTGACGTTACATTTCAAAAAAAAGTGTACTAAAAACTGATGTCACGCGAGTTTTCAACGCACTGTATCGTCTTCATTTTTTATTTACGTGAAAAAAAGTGTCCAATATTTTTTGAAAATCTGGCTGACGGACTAATTACATTTTTCCGGGAAAGTATAATAAAGGTATTTTACTAAAAAAAAATATATAATTAGTCCGTCTAATACATTTTCAAAAAATATTGGACACGTATTTTTTCTTTTTTCACGTTACCAAGACAGGTGACGTCACGCGTGTCTTCAACTCGCTGTATCCTCTTAATTATTTGTTTACGTGAAAAAAGAAAAAATACGTGTCGAATATTTTTTGAAAATCTATCAGACGGACTAATTAGATTTTTTTTAGTAAAATACCCCATTCTAATATTTAAATGGGTATAATTTAGACGGTCACGAAAAATAATATTTTTAAGACTCTAAGCCTAGGCACCAAAATGGATCAACGGTCACCAAATTCTATCCAACTCAACTGTGATTGCCATAAAATGTAGGCTTGGGGTTACAAACTGGATAAAATAGGTTAGGTTAGGTTAGAATTGTGTTGGTGAGAGATGGAGCACCGGGGTGGTTTTAGTCAGTAAGAGTCTGACAGACCCCTCCGCCCGCCCCAGGGCGGAGGACATCCACGAGGATTTCCCCCCGTTATAAAAAAAAAAAAAAAAAAAAAAAGGTTAGAATTGTGACCAACCGCGCGCGAGCCGAGCGAGCGAAGCGAGCGGTGCCGCGGTAGCGGCCGGCGAGCGCTACTTCTCGAATATTTCTTGACAATTTATCTGTTTTGGTAACCGTTTAGAACTTTTTTGGTAGTAAAATAGGTACTTTTTTGGGCAGTGTTTAAACACAAGCCTATTTAAATCTTACACTGAAGGAAAACGAAAAATCATATTGGTAACACCTGCAAAATTTCAAATAATAAGGTACGAGTTACAAAAATACGTAGGTATAAACGCCTAATAAGAATCGAAAACGTAAGATAACCAAATCCAAGGTTAATTTGAAATATAAAATTGAATTTGAAAGGAAAGACTCAACCAGTAATTGATTTATACAACCTCAGATAAATGTCAAAGACAGAGCAGTCTTTGGCGAAGTCATCTTAGATTTTTATTTATTTTCAAGGAAACGTTATATCCCGAATATCCATAGTATTTTTAGGGTTCCGTACCCAAAGGCTAACCAATGGAACCCTACTACTAAGCTAGGTTAGGTAGGTTATTTCATGAAAAAGTCATTCAATAGGGTTTAAATGAACTTATAGGGTTATATTGATGATTAAAATGGTTATTATTCTTTAGATGAATACGCGTTACGGCCGCGAATCGCATTTTGTTCAACATACAGCTTCACACTGACCGGCAAATTGCAATAAACATAAATATATTTGAATATCGCGGGCTACCCTGGCGCTTCCACCTTAAGTGTAGTAAGTAAGTATGAAGTGCACTGAGAGCTTATGACGAATATTATGATGTATAGTAACGTTAACGTAAGTGAATTTTGTATGTGGAAAACTTCAACCCCATAGGATTTTGGTTTAATAATATGGGACATAAGCAATTTACATCATTCAAAGATATGAATCATCATCATCTGCCTATCCTTTACCCAACTATATTGGGGTCGGCTTCCAGTCAAACCGAATTTAGCTGAATACTAGTGTTTTACGTGGAGCGGGTGCCTACCAGACCTCCACAACCCATTAACAGCGGTAACACTGTACATACCGCTAACCGTTACCGTTAACTTTGCTGCGCTTTATCTTTGTCAGTTTTTATCGATTCGATCGAAAATCTAACATCATCATCTGCCTAGTCTTTTCCCAACTATATTGGGGTCGGCTTCCAGTCAAGCCGGATTTAAATACTAGTATTCAACCAGTATTTTACGCGGAGCGGCTGCCTACCAGACCTCCACAACCCATTAAACACGGGTAACACGGTACTTCATGGCAAGACTGGAGTCAAATTTACTGGCTTCTGACTATCCGTATCAACTGCCAAAGATATTCAATTGACAGCCGGGACCAACGGCTTAACGTACTTTCCGAGGCACGGAGGAAACTCGGTATGTTAAGATGGTCACCCATCCACAGACCAACCTTGGCAAGCGTTGCTTAACCTTGAAGATCGACCCGTGCGGCGGTTATTATTTAGCCGCGAGCTCCTCCACGACTCAAATTAATATTATATAATGCGAAACGAGTATTGTAGCTATGATAAAATTGGACGTTACGTTACTATACGTTAAAATATTCGTGCTAGTTTCTGTCTTTGTATCTTGTTAGTAGGTATATGGATGCACGGGATATCCATTAACTGCCAAACTCCAGGCTGCTACTGATATCTTCGTAATGTAAAATCCCAATCACACTTTGTCCGACCCGGATATCGAACCCAGGATCACGATCCACAGACGCCGTAAGCGACGTCAAGACCAACTCCAATTTCTCATTACTTTAAACCAGCCTTTCCCAAAGTGGGCGATAACGCCTCCTTTTGGGCGCTGCAGGCCTAAAGGGTAAGAGACCCAGAAAAAAAAAAGGGGGCGTTGTGTAGAGGCTCGGGTGGTGATTTGTACTTTTCATTTAGCTAGGACGCCTATTAGACACCAACTGCATCTGCATGCAGCTCTCGACTCTTAACTACAACTTGTGAACATAAACTAATATTAGTTAAGAGATTGCTCAAACTCGGTTCGATATTTCTCTCCGCGTAGTTCATATATCTGTCGTGTTTTATTGAATATATAAAATAAAAATCATGTCAATCGGTCGTTCCGTTTCGAAATGAAAGTAGACACAAACAAACAAATAAAAAGGCCACAGACAAACTTTCACATTTTAATAGTTATTAGTACTCCTAGATAGGTAATTTTCGTAGATAGTAGACCGCGGGCAATCATGTTTTAACAAAGTTTTGTTAAATAACCCGAATTGTGCATTCTTGTATCAATGGGCTGGGTCATATAATACTTCTTGTTCTTACTTCTTGAGTACGATTGAGCGTCGAATGAGATAAACGAGTTTATGCATGTTTGTTTTATTCCTGTCGGTGCGTGTTGCTTATGCAATGCCTATATAAACGACGTAATATTTATTTTATTTTCATTTGCGGTTTCGCGCGTAATAGATAAGCAGTACGTACTTACAGTTCCCGTCACGCAAGCTTGCCTCCACAAAGTACGCCGGAATCGGCTGCACAGGACGTCAATTTTATTTGACAACAAACATACAACCGCGCATGCGCGGGTAGCTCGCGCATGCGCGGCGCGCGGGTGTAATGGCATCTCACTCGCTCGTATACGTTCGATGCATAAGCGTGTCCCGCTTGCTCGATGCAATACGACTGTGGATGCGAAAAGTGTTACAGGTTGTTATTGTTTTTAATGATTTATTTTGGTTATTTCTTACAGTTTGATTTGTGTTCTTGTGGTGTATGTGTTTGTTGTGTTACTTTTTGATATTTTATTGTTACTGGTAGTCTTTGTTACTTGTTTATAGTATAATACGTATAAACAAAAAAATATTTTAGGAACGTAACACTTTTTTACGCGATTGCACCTGCGCGGACTTCACTCGAAGCTAACTTCCGAGAGGCAAGCCACGCTGACGCAACCTGTAATTTCAACACTTAATTACGTATTTCTCAAAACAAAACAATGTCGGAAGTAAAAAGAAGAGACGGTAATACTGTGCGGAATATATTAAATTCGGATTAATTGAAAATCCTACAAACCCATCGTCGCCTTTGTGCCTTCTATGTCTAAAATCTTTTTCGAATGAAGCAATGAAGCCTTCAAGACTTCAAGATCATTTGAATAAAATGCATCCAGATAAGAAAGACAAGAATGTAGCATATTTCAAAACCTAGAGAAGAAGCATAATACTCAGCCAAGTGTAACAAAACTATTTTCGGCGGCTGCTAAGCAAGATGATGACGGACTTCGAGCTCCGTACAATATATATTTGTTAATTGCTCAAAGCTGGAGAAGAGTTAATTTTGCCAGCAATAAAGGAAGTAATAACTACTGTGCTTCATAAACTGTCCGCAGATATTATCCGAAAAATTCTTTTGAGTAATAAGTCTGTGCAAAGACGAATTGAAGAAATGGCTGAAAACATTGAAGTATCATTGTGCGATCACCTGAGAACAAGTCAATTCTCAATTCAGCTCGATGAGTCCACTTTACCAACTAATGAAGCATTGTTGCTGTCTTACGTGAGGTTTATTAAAGATGAGAAAATGTGTGAAGATATATTTTTTGCTATAAATTTAAAGACCGATATAAAAGGCGAAAGCATATTCAATACATTAGAAAAGTTTTGTGATGAGAAAGAGATTTCCTTGAAAAGTATAATATCAGTTGCTACGGATGGCGCTCCGGCTATGACAGGGTGATTTGGGTGTATTAGTTTATTTTTATGTAATATTATATTGTGTATTTTTTGTATGGGTCTTAGTTGCCTGACAATAAAACATTATTATTATTATTATTATTATTAAAGGCTTCGTAGCGTACTTAAAAAATACATTCCAGAGGTCCTTGCTGTACATTGCGTTATTCATAGACAACATTTGGTTGCTAGAAACTTAAGTGAACGACTATTTCAATCACTGCAATATGTCACCAATGCAGTCAACAAAATCCGCAAAACGTCAGTGAAGTTTTAACAGTGCGTAGGTCAAAAAAACCTACTTTAAGGAGAGGGCAAAAAGGTGTAAATATTAGTGAGCAACCATTGATGTACACATTTGGAAAAATTATTTAAAATCAGTCGAGTCAGCTATCTCTTTTCCGATTGGTGGAATGTAAGCGCGTGAACTATTTTCATCAAATGGCATTCAAATGTAAAAGCCCGCCAAAGATGACTTACGCATTTTTAGAACTTCATCGACGAAAAGCTCTTTGAATGATAGATTATTTCATCAGCTTTGTGTTACTAATGACGAGGATTTTAACTGTTTGTTGTTTCATACTGAAGTTCGTTGGCTATCAAGAGGTAATTGCCTGACTCGATTTTACAACCTGTTTAAATCTGTGATAGAGTTCTTGGAAAGTAAAGATACAGAATAGGGTATTTTACTAAAAAATCTAATTAGTCCGTCTGATAGATTTTCAAAAAATATTGGACACGTAGTTTTTCTTTTTTCACGTAAACAAATAATAAAGAGGATACAGCGAGTTGAAGACACGCGTGACGTCATATGGCTTGGTAAAAATGTACCAAATTTACCCAGCCAGATGACGTCGTTTTTAGTAAAATACCCTATTGCACAACAAGCTCATTACATCAAAGAATGATAGATAGCTTACATGACAGACCTGTATAAATTGTTCAACGACATGAATCTCCAACTGCAAAGCGATGAACTAAATTTAATTAAAACAAAAAATGTCGTTGGTGCTTTCACTTAAAACTGCTTCACAATTTTTTGAATTTATCAGTATCCTGCACTAACGACGATTTGTTTGCCTACTGCCAACATTTGGAAAACCTCCACATTGACTTCACCGAACGATACCAGGACATCTTGAACTTGCTGGGTGTTGGATCTGTTTTTAAATGTCAACACAGCAATGTCACCTCAGCTGGAAGAAGAAATTATAGAATTGACAACAAACGAGGAAAAAAAAATCAAGTTCAAAAATTTTCAAGAATTTTGGCTAAAAAAACCGATCCCGCAATTGTACCCTGGATTGCGGTCAATCATTCAACGATTCTTGATAGCATTCCCATTGTCATATTTGCGTGAACGTGTATTTAGTGCTGTGGCAACACTGCTTACTAATAAGAGAAATCGTTTACATGTTACCGAACGTGGCGACTTGCGACTGTTCTTGAGTAAATTGGAACCTGATATCAACAAACTTATTAAACAGCATCAGATTTATCCTTCACATTAGATTTAATATAAGAATCAATTATGTTTGTTTTATTTTGAATAGAAGATACTCTGTTTGAATACTATAAAGTTGCGTTTCAATAATCATTCTCATTGGCAGGTGTAGCCTGTAAGAGTTAACTTGAGACCTGAGCGCCGTTGTGTATTACCTACTGCGCTCAGGTTTCAAATTAACTCTTGCGAGTTACAGTAAAAGTCTCATTTAGAATTAATGTTTTATCTCCGCTAATATAGCTCACAATAATCGATTAATTTAATTTGAAGTTATAGTGGTTTTTAAATAGGTGAAAAAATGGGGGCGCTAAAAAGTAATTTATTCTCAAAGTGGGAAGTACACAAAATAAGTTTGGGAACCCCTGCTTTAAACGAATGTGCCAAATACGTTTTTGATAATTTAAGTATACAACTCGGGTACGTTGTAATTCTAAACAGCCGGTATTATTTATTTTACAATAAGTGGTTTGCTAATTATCGCTTTTCTAACAAATTCTAGGGTAAACCCTGGGTTTTATTGTTTTGTTTTCTGTTACGCTGTTCGCACCTTAATTGTTTAACTAATTCTGATGAAACTTGGTACTGACGTACCGAATCACTGATATAAGCCACCCCTATCTCGTAGCACACAATACTGCTATCATTGACGAACAATATACCAACATATGGCTTGGGAATTACCATAAAAAATAAACCTAAACTCAAACCGGGTAAAAGTCGGTTATTGGTTACCGTCAGATAACCACCAATCTGCAGTCACAGCGACTTTTTTTCTTGATGACCAAGACTACTAACGCTATTTTTGTAAAATAAAAGCTGCTTTTTCCCCTTGAAAAATGGGGGAATGGAAATCTGTATTCTGTATTTTCTGTGTTGTATCCTTTAAGGTGAATGCTCCAGGGTAGCCCGCGAAATTCAAATATTTTTATGTTTTTTGCAATTTTCCGGTCAGTGTGAAGCTGTATGTGGACCAAATACGATCCGCGACCGTAACGCGTATTTATCTAAAGAATTATAACCATTTTAATCATCAATATAGCCCTCTAAGTTCATGTAGTTCGAAAGAATGATTATTTCTGAAATATTCATGGGCTACCCTGGAGCATCCACCTTAAGTAATTTCTGAGAAGTATGACTCGGCAGTCATGAAGGCTTTCGTTCGGGTTCTGGTCGGATAGTGATGCAATCTGGGCTGAACTCGAGCGAAAGGTTTCATGACTATAGCTACCTACTTTTATGTACCTACCCACTCTTTTGCAATGTGTTTACTAACATAGTTTCTAAGATATTTTTGTGAGTAAAAAATGGACAATTTGTCTGAATGAATAACTGATTGATTAATTGACGCGAGTGGAGCCGCAGGCACGACCTAGTATAAACTAAACCGAAATAAAACCAATTAGATGTAATCATGGCATTGTTGTTGGTTTAGTAACGAGGTTATAAATCACCGATCCCTAGTAGTGAATAATAAGTTAATTTAAACATGCAACTACTATAGTTATTAAAATAATTACGTTTTATTTTAATTGACAGCTATTGTAATAATTTATACACTGCGTCAGAAAGAGGGCGTTTTACATCAATATTAAAACCTCGTTGGTCGTTACTAGATTAAATACATCGTTTTTATTTTAAAACACCACAACCAATCAAAAAAATTAAAAAAATACAACCGACATCCAAATAAAAATAAAACATTATTTGTATTTCAATTCAACACCGACTTCCGAAATGAAAGTTACTTTTTACTAGTAGGGTTTTTTTAAATGGAAGTCGATTGTATTTTTTTTTTTGTAAAAAAGGTTTTTTTTTATTTTTCACTTTTTAGTAGTAAGTACCATCTAATTAAACGAATTCCAGCTTTTCATTTAAAAGCCAAACTACTATACCGATTTTGATGAAATTTTAATGGAACTAATCGAGAAGTTTACCCTTTCACATAAAATAATAATTTTTCAAATCGGTTCATCAATGACGGAGATATGAGGTAGCAAACTTAAAAAAATATACAACTGAGTGTAGAACCTTTTCCTTTTTAGGGTTCCGTACCCAAAAGGTAAAAATCGGAACCTTACTACTAAACTTCCGTTGTCCGTCCGTCTGTCCGTCTACGAATATAACGGGTACGAATATTATAACAATGGGAATCTCGTCACTGCTGCCGCCGGCGAAGCGATTCAGAGCTCAATGCTTTGAAAGCACAAACTCCCGTCTTGAAAATTCAAACACAAAAAAAAAACCGCCAAGAGCGAGTCGGACTCACACAAGGGTTCCCTACCATCATCTGCCTAGCCTTTTCCCAACTATATTGGGGTCGGCTTCCAGTCAAACCGGATTCAGCTGAATCCCAGTGTTTTACGTGGAGCGGCTGCCTACCAGACCTCCGCAACCCATTAACTGGGTAACACGGTATTTCTTGGCAAGACTGGAGTCAGATTAACTGGCTTCTGACAATCCTTTACAACTAACAAAGATCTACAAATGACGCCGGGACCAACGGCTTAACGTGCTTTCCGAAGCACGGAGGAAACTCGGTATGTTAAGATGGTCACCCATCCACGGACCAACTTTGGCAAGCGTTGCTTAACCTTTAAGTTCAACCCGTGCGGCTGTTATTATTTAGCGACGAGCTCCTCCGAAGGGTTCCGTACCATGTACCTTAATTTTTATTATTTGTTGTTATCGGCAATAGAAATACACAATCTGTGAAATTTTCAACTGTCTACCTATTACGGTTTTGAGATACAGCCTGCTGACAGACGGACGGACCGTCTGTCAGCGGGCTGTATCTCAAAACAACAAATAATAAATATCCAGCACTTAGCCGGTTTTTTTTAAGTCGGTAAAACAATACGTGGCATTTCAGTTATGTACCTTCGGCTTGACTATTTAGAAATAAATACCCTTAGGCTGCGTTTCGCGTGAGTATAGCTGTTTAAGACAGGTAGCAAGTTCAGTCAAATTTTCCCAATCAACCTTGAACCTAATGCGTTAGCGATAAAGATGAAATTGTTTTTTTCTTTTTTTTTACCATTTATAGGCAGGCATTTGACCACTATCTCACCTGATGGTAAGCGATGATGTAGTCGAAGATGGAGCACGTTTGCCTAGAAGTAACCTATTCACTCTTGACTTAAAGACTGCCAGGTTGTAGCTATCAGGAAACACAGACTCCGGCAGGGAATTCCACTCCTTAGCTGTACGCATTATGAATGTGTTCGCAAAACGTTTTGTGCGTATGGGTGGGATGTCCACCATGTACCGGTGGAGCATCGTCGTTCGTCTTTTGGTCCTGAAATTTGACTTATTGATGTGTGGTTAATATTTTGATTCTAATATGAGTCTGCCAAAGTGGCCTTTTTAGACTCCCGTCGATTTATCGACAAAGAGGAGAGACGAAATGATTCACATAATTATAGTAAGTAAAAGTAAAACATGTATTCATCACCAATCATTTACATAAATTTAAAAAATTCCATTTATAGGTATAAATCGTTAAAGACTTTTTTAAACATTGTAGATAATTTTAAATACCCTGACTCTTAAACTAGGTGTATGTGCCTGTGAGTTAGGAGTCAGATTGTTTTTTTTTTGGTATTTGTTTATTATTTACACGTGGAGTACCTAGTTAAGGGCCCCTTTTCCCGACAGCACCTTTTCCCTTTTCCCGGCAGGACACTAGCGCGGTGCGCGCAAGCCGTTTTTCACGTATTTATTTAATATAAAAAAAAAGTGCCATATTATAAATCTATCCAATAATATCCCTGTCAAACCCGATTAGTAAATGAAATGTTAAATTTTCATAAAAATTGCGTTCCCACAAGTCTCATACAACTTAAAATACTTTCAAAATCGACTTTACTTCCTGATTTTTTTTATCGATCAAAATGTTAAATATCGTGTTTTTAACCAAAAAAGTCACTAGATCTCACATGTATCTATACTATATATTTTTTTACGAATTTATATATGTTGATTTCTCTGAAAACAACTCGATCTAGAAACGTAAATTTCGGATAAGGGGCCCTTAAAGCAGCCTCAATAGCCACCACTGCGGGCTGGTTAAAGGCACCATGTATAGAGATAGGGATAGCCTGTAGTTCAGGCTCGAGCTACTGGTTACAGACTACAGCTGATATAATTATCAGCTGTAGTCTCAAATCATCATCTTCCTGCCCTTATCCCATGTTACTTGGGGTCGGCGCAACACGGTTTATTCTTCCATTCTGTTTTATCAGTCGTCACTCTATCACTAACTCCCTTTTCTTTCATATCGCTCCTCACACAATTCATCCATCTTTTCTTTGGCTTTCCTCTCCCTTTCCATCCATCCACATTTATGTTGATAACTGTTCTAGTTATATGTGTTTCATCCCTCCTCTTCACATGACCATACTAAGACAAGCAATTCCATTTTAACTTTTCCGTCACTGGTGCCACTTTTAAAGTACCTCTAATGTACTCTTTCTCACTTTATCCATTCTCATTATTCCACACATCTATCTCAACATTTCATCTCCGCTACATGCAATCTTTTTTCATCCGTCTTTTTCGCAGCCCAACATTCTGATCCATACTGTAGTCTCAAATGACTTTCAAAATAATATACCTTTATGTATGACTAGCACTTCACCCGCGACTTCGTCCGTGCTGCAATTTTCTTAAGGATCTCTTATTTTTTTTTAGACAAATGACATACTAACACCTTCCTCGAGAAACATTCTATTCATTGGTGAAAACAACATGAAAATCGGTGCAGTTGTTTTAATTGTTGAATTTATTGCGAACAGACAGACACACGGGGCGGAGGAATTTGTTTTATAATATGTAGCGATAGTAATATTTTAATACGAGGGTACTGGAGAGGCTAAAAAGTCACTAAAACTACTTTTTATTTTCACAGAACCAAAAAACATTTTCCCAGCTCTATAACCACGTTAACAAATAAGGCTAAGCGCAACCGGGCCACAGAACAGCCCATAACTTCATTATTGTACTGCGCTTCCCTTATTACAGACCGCTTACAAAGATTATGAAGGAAAAAACGTTTCTCTCTACAAGTTATATTGTTAATTTTAAAATGTTATGAACAATTTTCTTGTTTCTTGGCTATATTTTTTGCGTTTTTATAGTGCTGGTTAATGAAGATATGATTTTGTATTAAGAAACCTACAATTTGTTTTGTTTTTAAGGTTACCTGTATTGGACTAATTTAGTAAGGATTAGCTTTTGACTCGACTTTGAACGCTCATGTCTCGTTTTTTCTCGTTTCCGAAGGCTTTCGGGAATCCTCGTAGTGCTCCCCTTCTTTTTTTTTTTAGGCATGGGAAATCATCAAATGACTCCTCCCGCTTTGGGTGAAGCAGAAGGGAGTGTCAGACTCTTACTGACTAAAACCCATCCGCGTTCCTCCCGGCGCCCTTTGCGTTCCAGGGTACGGTGTCTCTTTCGAACGAAGTCCGCAGCCCCAGCAGGCACTGGCCCTAGCAGGCCCCGTCTTTTACGCTGACAGCTCTTTGAGGCACGCGTGGAACACAGCGCGCCGTCCACCCGGGCCTGGTTCTGATCAGACGGCGAGCCACCCAATGCTCGCCGTCCGCAGGCTCGCGCCTACGGTGGCCGAAAACCGCCCTGCGACTCTCGACACCCGGGGCGTCTTCTTCTGTTGCGGCGGCTCCTAGTGCTCCCCTACACTCCCCAAGGCACCTATGCCATGCTAAATTTCAGCTTTTTACGACCAGTAGTTTCGGCTGAGCGTTGAGCTGTTCGAGGAGCTCTTGGCTAAATAATAACAGCCGTACGGGTCGATCTTTAAGGTTAAGCAACGCTTGCCGAGGTTGGTCTGTGGATGGGTGACCATCTTAACATACCGAGTTTCCTCCGTGCCTCAGAAAGCACGTTAAGCCGTTGGTCCCGGTTGTCATTTGTAGATCTTTGGCAGTCGTTACGGATTGTCAGAAGCCAGTAAATCTGACTCCAGTCTTGCCAAGAAGTAGGTACCGTGTTACCCAGTTAATGGGTTGTGGAGGTCTGGTAGGCAGCCGCTCCACGTAAAACACTGGTATTCAGCTGAATCCGGTTTGACTGGAAGCCGAACCCAATATAATTGGGAAAAGGCTAGGAGATGATGAGTTTCGGCTGTGCGTTGTCTGTCGGTCACTCAGTCAGTCATCAGTAACGAAAGAATTTTATATTTAGGAAAAGTTGGACCTTAACATTTTCCTGGTTCCACAAAATGGACCAATATTAACCGTATATTGAAGACTTACTTACACTAACTACTTAACTTAGCTGGAGGAGCTCGTGGCTAGATTATAACAGCCGCACAGGTCGATCTTCAAGGTTAAGCAACGCTTGCCAAGGTTGGTCTGTGGATGGGTGACCATCTTAACATACCGAGTTTCCTCCGTGCCTCGGAAAGCACGTTAAGCCGTTGGTCCCGGCTGTCATTTGTAGATCTTTGGCAGTCGTTACGGATTGTCAGAAGCCAGAAAATCTGACTCCAGTCTTGCCCAAGAAATACCGTGTTACCCATTTAATGGGTTGTGGAGGTGTGGTAGGCAGACGTAAAATACTGGTATTCAGCTAAATCCGGTTTGACTGGAAGCCGACCCCAATATAGTTGGGAAAAGGCTAGGCAGATGAATTGGTCCGTCAAGACTGAAGCTCTATCACAAGTTTCTTTCATATCTCAGAATCAGTCAAGATTAGGCAATAAAAGCGACTTTTCCATGATAATTTCATACACCGGTAATGTGGCACAGAATTAAACATATTTTGCTACTGAAACATTTTCATAAATTCTATAGAACCATTGTGGCATGGCAACCCCGCCGCCATCTTTTTTCTCATATTGCGGCGCATGATCTAACATAAATGCATACCTTTGGGTAGAGGGTACTTATAGTTGAAATGTTAGAAACATGGTGCCATAAAATGCCACGTTTCTGATATATTTCGAGGTAACGTCACCATGTGAGAACAATAAAAATTGCTTAAAAGAATAACTAGACAAAAATGAAAATGGCGATCGATATTTTTACTTTACCAACGTCTAAACTGCAGTCAAATAACAGCATACATATACCTACTGTAAAATCAACATAAAAATCATTGTTATACATATGTATTTTTACGAAAAAAATACTATAAAAAATTATTCTATGTATTATTTTAATAAATCAAAGTTTCTTCCTTATAAAATAATGAAACTAACCGAGAGGTTCAAAACAAAATAACTACAGGGTTATAAAACGCTCTACAGACGTAGTAAAACTGCTTGTAGGCTATAAATCTTCTAGGCTGTGGCTGATTTTTCGCTCCATGAGCGCTTTAGCTATAGCATGGTCTATATATTATATCAATCAGGTTTTTTACTCTGTGGCAAACAGTTACAAGCAATAAATTAAATAGAGCAGGGATTTATTTGTGTTTTTGTGTTTTGAGTGACTGGAATTTATGTTAGAATCGAGTAACATATTGGGGTTTTTGCGGTATTGTGTTGGGATAAGTTATTGGACTGGCTTGCAGAATAGTTTTGTGGTGATAAAATTATTATTTCAGTTTTACGGGAACGATGTTATCTTTGCCTCTTTAATTGGTCTAAGCATATACAAATTGACACTTTACTAACTCATCATCATCATCTGCCTAGCCTTTTCCCAACTTTATTGGGGTCGGCTTCCAGTCAAACCGGATTTAGCTGAATACCAGTATTTTACGCGGAGCGGCTGCCTACCAGACCTCCACAACCCATTAACTGGGAAACACGGTACTTCATGGCAAGACTGGAGTCAGATTAACTGGCTTCTGACTATCCGTAACGACTGCCAAAGATCTACAAATGACAGCCGGGACCAACGGGTTAACGTGCTTTCCGAGGCACGGAGAAAAGAAAATAAAAGAAAGAAAAAGCGTTGAAACTCGGTATGTTAAGATGGTCACCCATCCACAGACCAACCTTGGCAAACGTTGCTTAACCTTAAAGATCGACCCGTGCGGCTGTTATTATCTAGCCACGAGCTCCTCCAAAATACTTTACTAACTACTGCTTTAAAAAATCCTTAGACATGTCAGTCACTGACATTTAATGAAATTCCATAGATTATTTTTTCTGCGTTTCTCCGCTCCGCTGCCTCGCGCCGCGTCTATGGACAGGCAGCCTTAACCCTAAAAATATGGCGTCCATATTTCCTACTCATTGCCGTCGACTGTGTGCCCAAAAGACTGGCGCCATTGCCACGTTGTATGGCAATTTTTTTCCTTGGTCCGAGGTAAATGTCAGTCCTTGGGTCATGCCAGTTAGACAGAGATGACGTGACGGCTTGCTTGTATATTTTCCTTCGGAATTGGAAAGAAGTGGCACATAACCAGGAACAACTTCGGAAATAATGGAAGGAGGATTTTGGCCAGAAGTGGGACAGTAGAAACTAGCTTAATTACAAAAACAACAGTTCTATGTTTAGAAGTTAATTAATAAATCAGTAAGTTTCATCATTTATAAGATAACGGATTTATCAATATTTCGAGTTGAGGATGGAGTCCTTTGATTCTCTGCTTCTGTATGAAATAAACAGTACCTATTTCATAGTAATATTATCACAGTCAATAAACACCAAAGTTTTCCTATTTATCTGTAATCAAGATTATCCCTTTATGGGGCTCTGTCGATATATTCGACACCATACTGTTTATTAATTTATTTTTAAACTGCTAGGAGTTTGGTACTGCGATAGTCTGTTTTCGATTCGGACAGGTCATAGCAAAAACGAAACGCAAAAAGAAAAAAAATGAAAAAAAAAAACGCAGGGCAGTGTCAAATATGTCGACACCACGTTTTTTTTTTTTTTAAAAAGTAAATTCTTAAAATTAATAAAAAAAAATATTTTTCACATACAAGTTTTATTTTTTCATTCCCCCAGCCAGGAACTTCTGCCCCTTAAAGGGTTATGCAAAGAAGGATTCTGTAACGCCATCAAACTTTGCCATTAATTTAACAGATTCAGATAAACACGAGGCGTGTGCCTCGAGTTTATCCCTATTATAGATGGAACTTATACCCATCGACAAAAATAACAGACTTCCAAACAATCTTTACCAAATCCCCCTATATATACACGGCGCCATTTTAGCCTTCTTACAAAAGCAGCCCATTTAATGTACCCGACTTAAACTACCTCTAGGCGCGATTTTTTTTTTTAATAATTCATTAAGATAATAGGTACAATGCTAATAAATAAAGCATTAGAATTATTAAATACCCTCTTTATAATGTTTTCGTATCAAAACAATGTCCCCGTTCTATTTCGCGCCGTCCTTAGAACACAAGGCTCGGACTGCGCTCACTACAGGATGTTTCAAACTACGTCATGCGTCATGATAACAATTTTTTTTTTTTATAATCTAAATGTTCATAATATTATTTTCTTTTTAATGAATGCGTAGTAGTCATTGGATAGATGAAGTGGATATAGGAGGCACTGTATATACCTCCTATAAAGGCATGAATTTTATTTTCAAAAATTCTTCCCTATTGATCACAGGAACTCGTGGCTAGATAATAACAGCCGCACAAGTCGATCTTCAAGGTTAAGCAACGCTTGCCAAGGTTGGTCTGTGGATGGGTGACCATCCTAACATACCGATTTCCTCCGTGCCTCGAAAAGCATGTTAAGCCGTTGGTCCCGGTTGTCATTTGTTCCTTAATAACATCAAAACAATTTATTTAAAAATATATAATTAAAAGGGTATAATTTAGACGGTCACCAAAAATGGATCAATGGTCACCAAATGGTTGATGGATCAATGGTTACCAAATTCTATACAACTCAACTGTGATTGCCATAAAATGTAGGCTTGGGGTTACAAACTGGATAAAATAGGTTAGGTTAGGTTAGAATTGTGACCAACCGCGCGCGAGCCGAGCGAGCGAAGCGAGCGGTGCCGCGGTAGCGGCCGGCGAGCGCTACTTCTCGAATATTATTTGGTGACCATTTATCCGTTTTGGTAACCGTTTAGAACTTTTTTGGTAGTAAAATAGGTACTTTTTTGGGCGGTGTTTAAACACAAGCCTAATTAAAACCCTCGCAGTAAGCCCGTTCATTTGATATGATTATATCACATGATATTGTTCAAAAACATTTTTTTTATATTTCTTGTTTGACCCCTAAAAATGACCCCCATACTAACAATTTATATAACGCGCGTATTTGGATTACAGAATTCTATGTGTATACCAAATTTCAGCGGAATCGGTCCAGTGGACCTAGTCTAAACCAAAACATTGACTCACTGACCAATAACGCGTCTCCTGTAATAACTTTCCGTAATGTTAAGCGTAAACGCTTAGACGAAGACGAGGAAAATAGACTATCCACCTTTATGTCGGACCTAAAAGAAATGTTTCGCGAGTTCAAGCAGCAGCAGGAGGAGAGATGTGCTAAGCTATGTTCTACGGTTGACCAGATTCGCGACACTGTCGACCTTATGGCTGATAAATTTAACGAACTATCCGCACGAGTAGAGGTTTTGGAAACAGAGCGAAAGGAAATCTTGTCCTACACTCATAAGTTAGAAGAAAAGCTTGAACACTTTGAGCAAAATTCGAGGTCAACTTGCATAGAGATCCGCAACGTTCCAGTCGCAAAATCAGAAACTAAGACTTCCTTAATGAAAACCGTAATTGATACGGGCAATCTGATCAACACGCAAATTCAGTCTCATGAAATTAAAGACATTTTTCGTATTCAAACGAAAGACCCAGCTAAGAAAACAATCATTGTTGATTTCACAACAGTCCTACGCAAAGAAGACTTTTTGGAAAAGTTCCGGAAACACAACAGGGACAGGTTTAAGCTAACCACAGAGCATCTAAAAATTAGTGGCCCTGCTAAACCAATCTTCATCTCAGAAAACTTGATAGCTCGAAAAAAAAGACTATATTTCCTGGCCCGAGACGCTGCTCAATCCAACAATTACAAGTTCTGTTGGATTAAGAATGGCAAAATCTTCATGCGAGAAAAAGAGGGATTCAAGCACTATGAAATTAAAAGTGAGGCTGACCTCTCCGTCATAACTAAATCTGCATGACTATATCGCGAACACCTGCGCTACTCGGAATTACGCTATTTATTGTTTATTGTATCTACCCGGTTATTATTTGACTTTGTATTTCACTTTTGTTTAAACTGTTTAATATCTGTTTCGTTAAAAATCATAATCTTGGAGCATAACTTTAATTGCACTTTTATATTACCTCACACACAAAACAACAACCTTACACAACATATTACACCTTGTTACTTGAACCTCAAGTTTTTCAACCACAGTACATGTTCGTTTTACTTCCTCATGTGCATGCACAATAAACCAAAAATAGTTTTCCTTTTTTCAAAATTAGATATAAATGGATGACCTTTACGCAATTAACTCAGAAATTGAGAAAATTTCTGTATCGGAATGTCTCACATGCTCTCCGGAGTCCAGCTGTAATTATTTGGGCAAACAGGACTGCACTCTTAAAATCCTCCACGTGAATATCCGAAGCATAAACTGTAATTTTGATAAGCTTTTGTTATTACTGGGTAGACTAAAGTACTCACTAGACGTTATTATACTGTCCGAGTGTTGGCTTAGCAAATGCGCAAACTGTCCTTCACTAACTGGTTATAATTTTTATTCATCCACGTTCACAAACCAGAATGATGGTGTCGTTGCCTACGTGAAAAATAACCTTCAGTGCGCTTTTGAATCTCCCCCCTTCATGGACGCAAATTGCTTGGTAATAAAATTCTCGGACAGAGCTGCAATTATCGCTTTATACCGTTCTCCCTCATATAAGGACCTCAATCCGTTTTTCAGTAGTCTGGATTCATTGCTACAACAATTAAGTAAATTTAATACTATTGCTCTGTTGGGAGATATTAACATTAACATTGCTCCAACTAGCTTTGACCCTAATTCAGACGAGTACTTAAATATTGCAGCATCACATGCTATGCTTCCCGCACATGCATTACCCACTAGACTAGCAAATTGCCTCGACCATGTCATACTAAAAACCAGACATACTGCCACTACCATAGTCCTGGATTGTGATCTAACAGACCATGCTCCGGTTCTTCTTTTCTGTAATACGGACATAGTAATGACCGCTCCTAAACGTTTAGCCACAAAAATTGACATTGAAAAAGTTAAGAATGACATTGAACAATCCGATCTTTCACAAATACTTGAAATAGATAACCCTAACTCTGCTACCGAAACCCTTGTATCCATCATATCTTCATCCATTACTCGGCACACCACTTCCTCAATAGTATCAAGTAGAAAACGCATTATCAAGCCGTGGATTACACCTGGCCTCTTGAGATGCGTCCGTCATAGAGACAAGCTCAATAAGATATTTAAAAAACACCCAGAAAATGACACCCATAAAATTGTATTCCTTCGCTATCGTAACTTTTGCAATAATTTATTAAAAAGAATCAAATGTGACTATGAGAGATCAGAATTTCAAAAGGTGAAAAACAATCCAAAGGCAACCTGGAAGCTCATCAAACAAATATCCCATTTAGATAAAGGTAAATCGGCTCCCACCGAATTGTTAAAGTGTGGCGACGATCCGCTTCATTCTCTCAATATGATCAACCACTACTTTGCTAATGTAGGTAAAGATCTTGCTTCCAAATTTCCACATTCATCTCCTCCTGACTCAGTTGACTCTTTCTCTTCACCTCTACAGTCTATGGCTATGTATGATGTCGATGATATTGAAATTGAAAGCATCATATTAAGCCTAAAAGACAAATGTGCTGTTGGATATGACGGCATCTCACCGTCAGTCATTAAGGCCATCAAAAATGTTATTACTCCAATACTTGTCTACATATTTAACTTGTGTATGCGCCTGGGAACCTTTCCTGATATCTTTAAAACGGCCATAGTTCATCCCATATTCAAAGGAGGAGATAAGCACGTCGTTTCAAATTACAGACCGATATCCGTACTTACGACCCTCTCAAAAATCTTTGAAAAAGTCCTTAACACGAGACTTGTAAACTATTTAAATAAATTTAATATCTTGGCTGATAATCAGTTTGGTTTCAGAGCAGGAAAATCTACCGAAGATGCTACCTTGGACCTTACAAATTCAATAGTCGAACACCTTAATAATAAACAAAAGGCAATAGGTATCTTCCTAGACCTATCGAAAGCCTTCGATACTGTTTCTGTAACTAAGCTGATTTACAAGTTGGAACAAATTGGCATACGAGGAAATTCTTTGGAAATCTTTCGCAGCTACTTGACGGGAAGGAAGCAGGTTGTCAAAGTCGATACTTTTATAAGCTCACCGGAAGACATGTCATTTGGTGTGCCTCAGGGAAGTGTTTTAGGGCCCACCCTTTTCCTAATCTACGTCAACGAGCTGTGCCAGCTGTCACTTCCAAACACTAAAATCATTGCATATGCGGATGACACAGCCCTCATAACGCATGGTAGGGACTGGCTTGACACTCGCCTGAAGGCGGAGATTGCACTGGATTTGGTCATGAGTTGGTTGACATCAAACCTACTCACACTCAATGTCACAAAGACAAAATTCATCCCTTTCACACCGGGAGTTCTTACACAACCACCAAAATCATTTCAGATCAAAACTCATATTTGCTCGCATACTGAGACCTCCATATCATGTAACTGTGCCCATATAGAACGCTCCGATAAAATCAAATATCTTGGAGTCACTGTAGATAATTGTCTCACTTGGAAAAAGCAGGTTGACTCAGTGGTGGTCCGTGTAAGAAGACTTGTATACGTCTTTAAAAAGCTCAGAGCGATTGCCGACTTCCCATGCCTTATATCCATCTACCTAGCACTCGTCCAATCAGTCCTTGGCTACTGCGTTACAGTTTGGGGGGGTACACATAAGACTACCATTCTGCGTTTGGAAAGAGCTCAAAGAGCAGTGCTAAAGGTGTTGGCCAAGAAACCTGCCAGATACCCTACATCGGATCTATTTCAACTCTGTAACGTCCTCACTGTTAGACAGTTATTTATACTTCAAACTGTTATAAAGAAGCATGAACTTACGAAGTACGATCCAAAACCCCTTCCTAAGAAGCGACGTCCCGATATTATTTGCAAGACACCTGTCTCCAAATTGGCATTAGTACGACGACACTTCAACTACTGTAGCCCTAAGCTCTACAATAACATAAACCAAATGATGCAAATTTATCCCCTAACAAAAACATTACTTAGGAAAAAAAATTCTGAATTGCTGAAAACCTTCTCTTACGAAGAAACAGAGAAACTTGTGGTAACGTAACACTTAATATCCTGTAACATCTGCATAACTCACATTCACACAATCATACACACATACATACTCTCTTTCTCACACACACACATATACACACATTTCCCCGCACTCACTCAACACCTGCATGCATACTCTACAACATTCACACTGACACACACACACACTCTTACACACGCATTTAAGTAGTACCTTTTATTTTATTTTATTTTTATTTTATTTTATTTTTGATTTCTAATTTTATATTTGCTCTCACTGTAGTTAGTAGTCTGGAACAACAATGTACTTATTTTTTTTTTTTTGCCTTGGGCGTTGATAGCTGCGCCACAGTTTTAACTTTTGTAGCTATCTTCGTTTCCTATTTGTAAACCTGTATCCAAAAACTTGTTCCTAATAAACGTTTATTATTATTATTATATTATTATTATAGTGGATACGGAGAAAACTGGCTGTGACAGGCTGACACATAGACAGACACCCGAGTGATCCTATAAGGGTTCCGTTTTTTTTTTTCAAATTGCTGGACAAATAGAGATGTTAAACGATTTTGAGGTTATCCAATCTTCCTTAGTGCACGAAACGTTGTATTTACTGGATCACGCAAATTCGCTGTAACATGACTTGCGAGTGACGTCACACGCAATTGGTGCTGTCTCTAATTATCATACGATTTAAAAAACTCATGTTTTTTTTCAAATTTTGCTATCCGTGGAAACGTGGATTGTACTGTAACCACCCTTAGACTTAATTTAATTTCATGTTATGTAATCCTCACAGTATATTTGTTCGTTTTTTTTAAAAAAAAGATACTTTATCTCAATTGCTTTTCGCCCATAATTGAAAACCGAATCTCGTATCCTAATCTGAAAATCATGACAATTTATGAAAGCAGCTTCTAAACCACTACAAAATCCGATTCATTAGATTAGTCCCTTCCACCAATCGTTATCGAAAAGTATGATTTTATTCATGACCTCAAAACTCGGAAAACTTAAAAATATTTCCCTTATCACTTTGAAGCTTCTACAATATTCTCGTCTGAATTTTTCATGTTCGTTCTGGCAATGTTCCAAACTTGGCCATAGTAAAACCAACTTTCATTGCCATTCACGAATGTACTATCATTAAACTTTCTACCTTATGTTTGAGGGGTAAAATAGATTTTTGCTCAGACGTGTGTTGGGTAAGACGATTTATATTTTCAGTAAAGGTGCGTTATAAGTTATCGAAACACCGCCCTTGATATTTTGCCAATACATGTAGCTGTCAAAGTTTGTAGACTTTGATCTGAAAAAATTATAAGTTGTCTATGCCTCATAAATGCTTGAGAATGTTTGGATTGATCAGCAGTGAGATTTGATGGTTTTATTTTTGTTCGAAATCTATCTTTGGCCTTTATTTTTATTGATATTTTCTTCGTATTTGTTTTTATTGGGAACACGTTTGAATGACAGGTTTTTTTGATGAAGTAAAATTAAAATTCGAGTGTTGCTTTCAGTATGGCCACAGTTAGCTGCATTATTCTTCTTCTCTTTACTGTGTATGTTTTCCGTTTCTTCGTATGTTAAGGGTTTTAGCCATTCATTTATTTTATTTTTACAGTCGTGTAGTAGCAGCGGATAAATATTCAATTTTGAGTTCAATTTATTATTGATGAAGGTGGATTGTGTCATATATTGACGTCTAGCAAAAACTGTTCGAACCCCCGGAGTGAGCCACTATATCTCTCCGTCTTCTGGTTTGAGCAGCAGGGTCATAAGATAAACGTTTATGCAAGGAGAGGGAAACATTTAAAAGATACAGTTTTCTAATTGAAAGCAAATTACAAGCTTTGTATAGGTCTGTATGAGGTAAAGTTAAAATTCCAATATTACTTTCAGTATAGCCACAGTTAGCTGCATTATTATTCTTCTCTTAACTGTGATTGTTGCTGTTGCGTTATTGGTGACAAATAAATGTTTTCTATTTTATTCAATTCTAGAAAAAATACTAATAATAACAGATGTAGTTATGACTATCACAGCGGCACAAAGAATGACGTAGGTACCAAATCACTGATATAGGCCACCCCTTTCGCAGAGCATACAATACTGCTATCATTGACGAACAATATAACCTATGGCTTGGGAATAACAATAAAAATAAACCGAAATTCGAGCAGCGTAAAAGTCGATTATAAATTACCGTTAGGTAACCACCAATCTGCGCTCACATAAGAGTGCATGATGTGTCTATCGCATCATATTGTGCACTATGCTTGTACTGTATTGCTTGTGTTATTAGAATAAAAAGTGTAACAATTGTAGATAGGCCAATAAATTAAAAAAATAAAAATAATAATAATCTTCTTTGTCCTGCCCTTTTTCCATTATTTGGGGTCGGGTCTCCTCACTCTTCTGTGCCAGGATACTCGATCTTGGGTTGTCTTTTCGGGCAAATGGGCTTCCTTAAGGTCTCTTTGTATTTTAGACCACCAGGTTAACAGCGGGCGGCCTCTACCTTTCTTTTGTTCAGGCAGATCTAGTCCAATCTGTACCACATGGTCCTTACTTCTTCTTCTGCCATGTTCATACCATCTGAGACGGTTTTCGGTGAGTTTCTGGGTGATTGGTGCGACTTTAAAGCTGCCTCTTATATATTCGTTGCGCACTATATCATGTCGAGTCACACCTCCCGCCCATCTCAACATCTTAATAATAAACAAATAAATCCGCAAGCTAGTTTTGTGACGAACTGTTGGGCAGTAGCGACCCCACGGACCTGATCTCCAGAGAGAAGTCTTGTTCCTCATTTCTGGCTTGCCTTTATTGGCTAGCCGGAATGAACACTGACGAGAAACAGAATTTCCACCTCTTTCTTGCTTTAATCGGCCGGTCTGAGTGGAGATTCGCAAGAGCAAACGTGCTCGGGAGAAGGATGTATAATCCAGTAAGATGCTGGTAGGGATCATGACCGTACTTCCTGATAGCCGTGGTATACCTCTCCACTCCTCTAACACCTCAGGATATGTTGCCCCCTTGGCGCTACGTCACTTTGTGCTAGCGACCGTTTTCGGGGGGCCCATTTATTGAGTGTGCAAGTCACCCCCTGCCATTTAAAAGCCGTTTTAATTGTTAATGGTCAGGCAGGGGCCAATTCCATTCTTCCGTAGTAAACTATTATCAATCCACTAAACCGGCCAAACCCATAGCGTTTCATCTTTTGTTTCCATATTCTGCAATAGTCCTGCTCCAACCGGGGATTGTCCTTGGGTATACTTTCACAGTGCATATAGGGATAATCGTCGGTTTGTCCCATTCCATTTGAAATGTCTAAAGGGGCCTCTGCGAGTTGGCTTCGGCCCCTCGTACGCCTACCAAAGGACCAGGTCTCCAGGGACCCGAGAAAGTGAAAAACAAAAAAAAAAAAAATATTAGTAAAATCAGATGTCCATAAAAGAATCACCAATATCAAAGAAGAACTCACGAAGTAGGTCTTTAAGAAATCAAAGCTTCTCAAAGAAAATTGCTTCTGTTAAAAGAATTTCGATCACGACAAAGTTTTCTGGAACACCATAACTTCGAAACAACTAAGTACAACAAAACTCATGATATTGTAAACGATCTCCAACAAATTTAATTAAAAGTAACTAAATTAATTATTGAACTGTACGAAACCCATACGTTTGTACTCAAGTAAAACTTGGACGTATTAAAACTTCGAAAAATACACTGGCACAAGATTGTTTGCTCCTGTTTTTAATTTTAATGAAGCGCTTTGTTATTTACGGCAGTGCCATGAAAAAGAATCCAGAAAAAATAACATCAATACTGAAATGTACATTATTGTAGTGTATGCATCATAGATTATATTATCTGTGGTAGTAGCATACATACGCTGTCTCGGGTGTCCCGGTGTGGTGTGGGAGCAAACGTCACTTTCACGAGAGCAAAAAGCGCGAGTGGATATACGTGTTGCTGGATAAATACCTGAGCATTGTCGAGCCAGTGTAGAAGTAAGAACCCCTACAAGTGGCGACGAGCAAAAGGTAAACATTTTACGGAAAGGAACACCTAATATCAATACAATTATATAATTATTGAAACTACAAACATACTTACCTAGGCACCCGACATGCATGCATAATAAATTATAATTTTGTGAAATTTACTGAACACAAGTATTATTAAGGTACTCGTCAGGAATTTCCTAGGCAAATCACCATGGGTTGTTATTATGACCTTATTAAATATGGTAAATTTACTCACAAAAAGTTTTTAGCCTACATGTAAACAAAGTGAAAAATCGTGTCATGTGGGTGGATAACAATAACAATCACATTTCCTGCCTTATATTTTGTTATCTACAAATTTATACAGGTACCTTCTTCTTCAAAGTACCTATAAAAAAAAAAAGAAAAGATCATTTTGAAAAACATTTTGATTTAACCTAGGTCATTTATTCATTACTACTGTAGCGGCATCAAGGCCGCCACAAGAAAAAACCTACGGAGCAAATCTACATCGCAACAAAAAGAACCGCGACGCCATCTATCGGACTAGCACCGAACTACAACGTTGAAATCCTGCATCGCGCAAGCAGAGTTTACCGTGCGATTTGAACATACACATCAGCCCGAATATCAACTATCGGGCAGTAGCCCGCCAGGCACAACAGCCACCTGGTTGGAGGATCCTCCTTTCCATTTTGAGGTGTGCGAGACTTTACTCTCTGTTCCGCATATCTCTACCAGTTTAGAGATATGCGGAACAGAGAGTAGACCCCAACGTGACTGAACGTCAGCGCAGCCTTCGTGCAACTACTTCAGCGTGACGTCATCATCACTTTTCATCGTGACTTCAAGCTCTCGAGCAGCGCGTCATACAGCCAGCCAGTACCCACGGCTTCTATGGATATCCTGACCACCGGCATGCAGCAGCCGCGCATTCCTGTTCAGCATCCTCAGCCTCAATCATCACCCCGACTCACTGGGGTACCGCATACAGTTCCGACTCACTGTGAACTCTGCGACTACCGGTTCCGACTCACTGCAGCCTGCAGCATCATCCCGACTCACTGGGATCTCATCACCCCGACTCACTGGGGTACCGCATATAGTTCCGACTCACCGTGAACTCTGCGACTACCGGTTCCGACTCACTGGAGCCTGCAGCATCATCCCGACTCACTGGGATATATCATCACCCCGACTCACTGGGGTACCGCATATAGTTCCGACTCACCGTGAACTCTGCGACTACCGGTTCCGACTCACTGGAGCCTGCAGCATCATCTCGACTCACTGGGATCTCATCACCCCGACTCACTGGGGCACCGCATATAGTTCCGACTCACCGCGAACTCTGCGACTTCCGATTCCGACTCACTGGAATCAACCTTCAACTGGCTTGGCAAGCATTTCAAGATGCATGGACGACTCATCCACTATCGACCTCCGGTCTCCGGAGGGAGTGATGTAGCGGCATCAAGGCCGACACAAGAAAAAACCTACGGAGCAAATCTACATCGCGACAAAAAGAACCGCGACACCATCTATCGGACTAGCAGCGAACTACAACGTTGAAATCCTGCATCGCGCAAGCACAGTTTACCGTGCGATTTGAACATATACATCAGCCCGAATATCAACTATCGGGCAGTAGCCCGCCAGGCACAACAGCCACCTGGTTGGAGGATCCTCCTTTCCATTTTGAGGTGTGCGAGACTTTACTCTGTGTTCCGCATATCTCTAGGTCGTAGGCCTATAAATTCATCAAATTCTAACTAATATGAGAGGTCTTACTGTTGATATGATTATTGAGAAGGTGTTTTGACCAATCTCAATGAACTTTTGTGTTAAGAGTTTGTTATATTATTAAATATTGTAACGGGATCACTTCAATCTCTTCGAGCGATTTGTTTTAATTAAGGCTGGTGATAAACCATTATCAAAGACTAGAAATAATCTTCCTTTGCAATACTCATTTATTAACATTACTAATTATGATATCTATTTGTATTTTTGTATAGGTACACATATACAAATTTTATAATCATATTGGAGTGATAGTTTAAAGCTTTAATAAGCATAGCTTAATAACTAGTAGGATTGTTTAACTTTATTAATTTAGAACTGGTCGACATAACCTCCATTAAATTGGTAACTGTCTGGTACTTCAAATGAATACCTCCACTAAATTGGAAATAGCATTGTGGTGGTTCAAATGAACGCCTCCATTAAATTGGAGTTGGCTGACATAAGCTCCATTAAATTGGAAACTGTCTGGTGGTTCAAATGAACGACTCCATTAAATTGGAACTGGTTGACTAAACCTCTATTAAGTTGGGAATTGTCTGGTGGTTCAAATGAACACCTCCATTAAATTGGAATTTGTTGACAAAACCTCCATTAAGTTGGAAATTGTCTGGTCGTTCAAATGAACGCCTCCATTAAATTGGAACTGGTTGAATAAACCTCCTTTAAGTTGTGAGTTTTCGAATAGGTAGTTGTTGTATTGACTATCTAAAAATTGGATATTCCAGGTCAGTCCAAAGGGAAAAAACATGGCTCAGCAGTCGATGCTTGCTTTGGAAAAGCTCGATTTGGATGGGGATAGAACCTCTATAGGTAGCAAATGGGAGAAATGGAGAAGGTCATTGCTTATATATATTGATGCAGCCGGAATCGAGTCTCAGCAGAAAAAACGAGCAACGTTGTTGCACTTTGGAGGAGCTACCCTACAAGACATATTTTATAATTTACCTGGCGCAAATGTTGAAGCTACGACAGGAGTCGACGTTTTTGACGTATCAATAAAAAAACTCGATGAATATTTTCTACCAAAACAAAATCGCGTTTTTGAACGCCATATATTTAGACTGATAAAACAAGAAGAAAAGGCGAAGTTCGAAAGTTTTTTGATACGATTACGTAAGCAAGCTGAAAAATGCAACTTTGATAAAAAAGAAGACTACTTGATCGACGAGATCACTGAGAAATGCACTTCACCTGAATTACGTAAAAAGATTTTAACAGTGGGTGATAGCATAACTCTGGAAAAAATCGTGACAGAAGCCAATAATTTGGAAGTAGTCAATGACCAACTACAAATTTATGAAGATAAAAAACAAGAAATTGAAGACAAGAGGCAAGAAAACCAAGAAGTTAACGCTATATACAACAAAAATAAAAAAGAAGGAATCCACAAAACTAGACAAGTATACAACAAAAAACATAAGGCCATGTGGAAGGTGCGGAAGTAAAAATCACCAATCAGATTACAAAGAATGCCCTACCCTGCTTTAGGAAAAACTTGTTTTACCTGTAGCAAGCCGGGTCATTTCCGACAATTCTGCAGAACAGTGGGCACAAAAAGGAAAGCCAATGAACAAGGGAAAACAACACGACTCACGACTGGAAAAGGTGTTGCAAGTACTTAAAGAAAATAATGTGCAACTCAACAAACATAAGTGTATATTCAAAGTAGAGAAGGTGAACTTCTTGGGACACGAATTGTCATCAGACGGAATAAAACCGTTGCCAAAGTATATAGATAGCATCGCCAACTTTAGAGTCCCTGGAACTATAGAAGAACTATAGAGTTTTCTAGAACTGGTGAACTATGTTATTAAGTGGTTACCTAATTTGGCTACAAAAACCGAACCTCTGAAGGAATTGCTGAGGAAAAAACTGGGAAAGAAAACTGTTATTGAGCCGGTTTGGTCAAGCGAGCAAAACAAGGCGTTCACAGAGCTGAAAGAAGCATTGACTCAAATACAGTCTCTGGGATACTACGATGTTAACGACAAAACAAAAGTTATCGCAGACGCTAGTCCTGTAGGCCTCGGCGCTGTGTTAGTACAAATAGACAAAAAAGGAACACGAATAATCGCATACGGGAATAGGACACTAACTGATTGCGAAAGGAAATATAGTCAAACGGAAAAAGAGGCTTTAGCGCTTGTCTGGTCCGTAGAACATTTCAACATTTTCCTTTTCGGAAAAGAGTTTGATCTCATTACGGATCACAAACCACTGGAAATATTGTTCGGATTAAAATCGAAGCCTTGTGCGCGCATAGAGCGATGGGTGCTCAGGCTACAATCATATAAATTCAATGTGATCTACAAACCAGGAAAGGTAAATATCGCGGATCCGTTGTCCCGTTTATGTGAAAATTTCAAATCACCATCTAATGAAGGAGACGAACACGTACATCAAATTGTGGAGCAAGCTAGACCAAGCACAATTTCAATGAATGCTATTATCAAAGCTTCAGACAGTGACAAGGAAATAAATGACGTTAAGAAAGGAGTTTATGAGAGTGGCGTGAATCTGTCAAATGTTACAAAATATTTGAAAATGAGTTATGTTTCTTTGGAAACATAACTCATTATCTTCGAGGAAACCGGATTGTGATAACACAGATGTTATGGAAAAATGTACTAGATGCTGCTCACGAAGGCCACCCTGGAATTGTCGCTATGAAAGGACGGTTAAGGTCAAAAGTGTGGTGGCCGAGAATTGACAAAGACGCAGAAAATTTTGTCAAATCCTGCAAGAGCTGCTCTCTAGTGAGGTTGCCAAATCCCCCGACGCCCATTAAGAGGCGTGAACTCCCTGTAGCTCCTTGGATTGATGTTGCGATAGATTTGCTGGGTCCACTACCTAATAACGATTACCTTTTTGTAATAATCGATTATTATAGTCGTTATAAAGAAGTCAAGATCACAAAATCTGTGACTAGTACTCAGATTACCAGACTACTCAAGGAAATTTTCAGTAGACTATGCTACCCGGTCTCAATTACTGCTGATAACGGGAGACAATTTGTCAGCGACGAGTTTCGAGCATTTTGTAAGGAATGCAACATCATCTTTTACAACACAGTACCATATTGGCCCCAACAAAATGGAGAGGTCGAGAGACAAAACTGGACATCATAAAGCGCCTCAAAATCAGTCATTTGGAGAAAAAGGACCTAAAAGAGAGCCTCATGGAATATCTATTAATGTACAATAGCACACCTCATTCAACCACACACACACCACACACAGGGAGGTCGCCATCAGAACTATTCTTTAAACGGCAGAACAGGGACAAAATTCCGTCATTTGATTGGCTGGAAAACACAGAAGTGGATCTGGAAGTGCGAGATCGCGATAAAATTCACAAGGAGAAGGGAAAAGAATACGGAGATAGAAGGAGAGGAGTGACTGAATCGACCTTGAGTGAGGGAGATAAAGTATATGTAAAAAATATGGACAAAGTGAATGAACTAAGTTCAAATTATAATCCGACACCTCACACGGTACAGAATACGAACGGAAGAGATATCACAGTAAGAAATGACCAAACAGGACAAGTGCTGAGAAGAAATGTTGTTCACCTAAAAAGAGTTGAAGGGCAGTGGAAAGCAATTCAGGAAAAGGAGCAAGAAGAAATAGCTGAAGAGGAAGACAAGGATATTGAAAATGAATAAATAAGTGAATCTGCGATTTAACAAGTCAATTAACCTGATTACCAAATACTAATAATATGTCACAGTAGTTATTATTTGATTATGCTTAAGTACAAAATAGGTTAGCAAATGTCGATACCTTGTTTGTGTAAACGAGTTTAAACAAATTTTTATATAATAAAAATGATTGAGTTCCTATACTATTGAGTTTCCTTTTGTTGGTTATTTTCCAATTTATCCTCAAAGGAGGGATGTAGTGTATGCATCATAGATTATATTATCTGTGTTAGTAGCATACATACGCTGTCTCGGGTGTCCCGGTGTGGGAGCAAACGTCACTGTCACGAGAGCAAAAGGCGCGAGTGGATATACGTGTTGCTGGATAAATACCTGGGCATTGTCGAGCCAGTGTAGAAGTAAGAACCCCTACAATTATTATATCCTGCAAAACGATATAATTTTTTTAGTGAAGGAATCTTCATGGCTACCCGCGGTCTGAAAAAAACAACTGAGGTTTATAGAGAACTGTTACCAACAAAAGCTCCTTTAAATAATTGTAGCTTATGAAACTGTCGCTAAACAGAGTTTTTCGTCTATGGTTTGATTTTTAACCGACTTCTTCAAAAAAGGAGTAGGTTCTATGTTCGGCTGTATGTAGGTATTTTTTTTTATGTATTTTAACGTTTTTCTCCGCCAATTCTGGACCGATTTTAAATTTTATTCGAAACACTATACTCCTGAGGTGGTCCCATTGTCACCAAGTCAGAATCTGATGATGGGATCCCATTCATCAGAAATTTTATAAGCACACACAATGTTTTTAATAAACTTTCTAACACAATTAAGATATTTGTGCCTGGTAATCATCATCTCATGTTGCTGAGCTGATGATGGAAGTTATAAGTCAGGATCTGATGATGGGATGAAAAAATGTTTGTTCAGCGATTTGGATGATTCTTTTTTTGTTTAGAAGAGTATTTTTCAAAGTCTGCATAACCTAAAAATCTGCGAATCTGAAAGGTCACGTCAGTAGTAGATACGAGTATTATAATACTAATCATACAACAATCTGTCAAACTTCATTTTCACCTTTAAATGCGAAAGTAATTTTACACACACCCTAAATCTTTGAACCAATTTAACCGATGTATTCTGGTACAGAGATAGACGGAGACGGCTATAGGCAACTTTTTTGCAAGAGTCTATATAAACGCGAGCAAACCCGTGGGCATAACCTAATTCATTAATTAAACAATGAGCCTAGTATATTCATATTGGCATCAGATAGCAGACACAATTAGTGTTCGTTGGCTCAAAGTGGAGGACAATAGCCCTGTGATCAGCTCGCTGACAGCGTCTTAATGCATTTACAGTACTTGTTTAATACTTGGCGCTTGTTTCAGTTTCTGTGGATCTTGGCAGCGGTCGTGTTTTGATTAAATATGGGAGGAATAATTTATGATTGTGTTAATTTAAAAAGAATACTGATTTATCGATGTGAACAGTATTTAGCTAATTTATTATTCTATCGTAGGCAATTGCTTGCAGGAGTCGCAGGTTTCAATAACATGGAACGTCTTTTTTACAAAAAAACAAATCGAGGCCTGGAGGTCGACGAAAACGGTGGTCGCACCAAATATCGGAGCTGTTGGAGATACACATCAGCGCCGCCCTAAAAGGCTACTAAGAGTAACAGATGGAGAAATTAAAACGGAATCACGATTCCCAGCAGTGCGAAAGTTATGCAGAAAAAAAATCGTAGGTTAGAAACAGGCTAAAGCCCAACCGTATTCGCCGCGAATACGGTTGGGCTTTAGTCAGTAAGAGTCTGACACTCTCTTCTGCTCCACCTAGAACGGAAGGAGTCATTTGATGATTTTCCATCGATAAAAAAAAAGTTAAACAGGTTCTACCTACTTTGGGGACCACCGTCCCATCAAACAGATTGTCAAATAATTTCCTTCAAGTTCTTAGATAATTTTGTCACAACTAACTATAAAACTTTTCTTCTTTTTCCTGCTTACTATCAACCTATATCATTAATAAACAAATAATAAATATTCAACTGAAATATTTCATAAAATTAAAATGACTAGCGTCTCAAACACGTTTACTCGAGTCCCCAAGTACTTTTCCCCTCGTCAAAATCGATAATATTAATTATATTTCCTCGTATGAATTTCAAAGCTCGCTCCCATAATTATTATACTTACCAAGAAATAACTTTGGCAGCACATGCGGAGTTCTGAAATGAAGGGCGATAACCTTCCCTTAACCTTCCTTTACCACTAAGTATACAATGTATGTATAGTGCTGAAATATACTCTTTTTAACCGACTTCAAAAAAAGGAGGAGGTTATCAATTCGGTTGTTTTTTTTTGTAAAGTAAACAGGTAAAAACGTCGACTTTGGAAAACTAACTATTACTGAAATCAAGCTGGAAAAACTCCTGGCAAGGCAAAGTGATTATAGGTAGAGTAAGGCTGCTTTTGTACCAGAGCAGATTTTACAACAGAGTGCTTGCGCTGAGCAAAGCTAGGTAAATGAAGCGATTCTATTGGTTCTTGTTATGTATAAATAAAGCACTTGATAATAATAATAAACTGTATTTATTATATTATTCTAACATAAAAGAACTACATAACAGATTGCACGCGTCACGGAGCCGGTAAGAGAGAGCGCGCCAAAGTTAAGTCCATAGATAATAAAAAACTTTTTTACAAAAAATACAACCGACTTCCAAAAACAAAACACTACAAGGTATAAAAAAACTTTGGAAGAAAGAAAAAAACTTTTATTTCGGAAGTCGGTGTTTTGGTTATTGTTTCGTTTTTTGACACCGACTTCCGAAATTAAAGTTTTTTCTTTCTTCCAACCAAACACCCATTTATACCTTCCATCATCAGCTCAGCAACATGAGATGATGATTACCAGGCACAAATATCTGAATTGCGTTAGAAAGTTCATGAAAAACATTGTATGTGGCTATAAAATTTGAGGGTTGCCCTCGATTTTCGTGGGATCCCATCATCAGATTCTGACATGGTGACAATGGGACCAATCGAGGAGTATAACCTTTCAGATGAAAGAAAAAATTTTCAAATCGGTACATAAATGACGGAGTTATGAGGTAACAAACATAAAAAAAAAAACATCCGAATTGAGAACCTCCTCCTTTTTTTGAAGTCGGTTAAAAATATAGTTCGTAAAGGCGTTGACACATTATGCGTTCATACTAACACTTCTTAACTGACACTTCCCTTGCTACGCATCCTCGCACATCTTCGGTGGACTCGCAACCTTAGGGACTACTCACACTTATTCAGCTCCATTCGCGATTCGCTGAACGATTTTGGTCACACTTATACAGTTCTGCTTCTATCAGCCGCGTACAGTGTCGAAAGTAAACTGGTAGCAACAGCGCTGAACTCTATCTATAGCACTCGCATGATAATAACACATACAAATGTGTTATTAGCTGAATAGACGCGAACGGATGCATACGCGTCTCCATACGAAATCGTTGTTTTCTATGGGCATAAGCTGAATAAGTGTGAGTAGTCTCTTAGGCGGTAACCGGGTGACGTCCGCGGCCTGGAAGATGTGGTGCCGGTCGTTTAGCAGCGAGATGGACAGACGACAATGTAGCCATAATGGGTGGAACCTGGATGAAGCTGACACGAAACAGGAACGTGGAGATTGGTACAAGAAAAGAGAGGCCTATGCTCAGGAGGTCGAAATCGGCTTTGGATTATGATAATAAAGTAGATTTCTTGTACCCTGAATGAATTAATGAAAAATAATGTTCTGTTACCTATTAAGTTTTTCTAAGTACATAGTGATTAATTGAGGATTTTTCGTTTTTATCCGAAGACCAACACTCGTACTAAAAAACTTGCATATTCAAGTCTCAATATAATTTCCAGGACAATCAGGCTAAGCGTATGCTAAGATGCTGGTGACGCAGCACAGCACAATACAGATTTATCTGGGCAAAGCAGATGAGGCAAACATAGACCTCGAGCGCATGTTTGCGTCGCACCGCAGCGTACGCAGCTTTTAGCACGTTCATGCATTGCAAAATCTGCTCTACCCTGCGCGGCGTAAACCTACGTCTCCTGTGTCTCAGCATACGCTTAGTCTTAGTAAGTTCATATATTAGAAAATCTGCTCTGCCCTGCGTGGATCTGCGTCACCTGCGTCTAAAAACATTTCAAAATATAGGGAAACTGCAGATTTTTTCACAGTTTCCGAATTCGATGTGAATGCGAACGTTCGTTAAAACTAAACTGAATTATAATTACGAATCCGCAGAATTGAAATGTCAATTGTAACAATTTAATTTCGCACCCTTTAGTAACTCTTACTTTTTTACCAAAAGGATTTTTCTGTCCAAAAATTAAGTCTTAATCAGAATTTCTCTCAGCTTCCAAAATAGACAGCATCAAACGCTAGACTTTTTATTCGAAGAATAGGGATTAAAAACGCAATTTACTTAATATAATTTTTATTACAGCGCTTCCCGTAAATCGTTCCCAGAATAGTTTAAGTTATATCTCGTCTCTTTAATAATGCTCAGATTTCAAAAGGTTGTCTACTTTGCTCCAGGTTGTCAAAACGTATGGAATTGCCATACGCTATCATAATATGTCATAACACATAGCGTATGGCAATTCCATACGCAAGGCGAACCGAATGACCTGGTGAGGGTCGCAGGAAGCCGATCGATGCGAGACGCAAAAGGAACGGTTGTTGTGGCGACACTTGGGGGAGGCTATGTCCAGCAGTGGACGTCTTTCGGCTGAAATGGTGATGATGACGATTATAATGTGACGTGATCAATCCCTTACCTTTTGGCGTTTCACACAACTTCTACAAAAATAATCGCTGTCACTAATGGAATGACACTTCATCGCCTCTCTAATAATCCAGCTTTTAAACAAAAAATATAGTAACCAACCCAATCGCCAATAGTAAACCGAAGACTACCTACAGTATTGTCTCTCCTTTTTCTCTTTAGAATCCATCCAAAGGTGGTCTTGAAAAGATCACTTTTAGCAATAAAGCCATCCATTGTGTCACCCTATGTGATGTTTCTCATCTATCTTTTCTGTAACTTATATTGTGTACATAATAAAGAGCATTCTATTCTATTCTATTCATACCTACCATCAAATTAGATATATCACCAAGCTAAACATAAATTTACTCTAACGTTCACATCCACTCGAGGCTCAGGCGGTGCCATAAGTACCTGCCTAGGAGAGCCTATTAGGCATTCTACGTATATACCCAGGGCCGGGATGATTGGCATACTTCCCAGATGACCTAATGAAAAAGTCCTATTATGATTCTTAAACGATTATAGAAATGGTTTGGTAATATTTAAATGCATGTGAATTGTGAATTTTCCGGTATCCGATTTTGAACACAGCTACACCGAGGAGAAGCCATCTTCAAAGAAACTATCTAAGCCGAACGCCTTATGAACATACTCCTTAGATGGTGTCTTCGAGAATACCCAACATCGAGGGAAATGAAAGAAACGGAGAAAAAAAAAACTTTGCACAGGAATTGTCCTATTCAGTTTGATTTTTTTTATTATTAATTATGGGTTTGCTCTTGACTCTAGTCTATGTCAGAGATGACAGAGACAAAGTCTACGATGGATTTATTTGATTTATAAAACAAGTTAAAAAAAGCTTTTAAGAAGGAGTTGTAGTGTTAAAAAGGTTTATTTGGATATAAGTATAAATTATTAGACACAAGGTTAAGTATATTTAATTCAAATCAGAAGTACAAATTAAAGCATTGGTTACATTTTTAAATACATAATAAATCATTTAAAACTCGAAAAAATTTAGGAAAAACTGTAAGTTATATTTCTTTAGAGATGGTTTACTGCATAATTATACAATTCATATATTTTGTTACTTTGAGTAGATATTAATTGCGTCTTTGATTAATATCTAACTTATGTAACAAAAATATGAATAGTGACAAAAATTAAAAACTAAGAAGTAGGTATCATAATAATCGGGCCTGCGGACGGCGAGCATTAGGTGGCTCGCCGTCCGATCAGAACCAGGCCCGGGTCGGCGGTGCGCTGTGTTCCACGCGCGCCTCAAAGAGCTGTCAGCATGGAAGACGGGGCCCGATAGAGGCCAGTGCCTGCCGTGGTGCGGAATCCGTTCGAAAGACGCCACAGCCCTGGAACGCAAAGGGCATTAGGAGGAACACGGATGGGTTTTAGTCAATAAGAGTCTGACACCCTTCCGCTCCGCCCAGAGCCGAAGGAGTAATTTGATGATTTCCCATCCTTAATAAAAAAAAGGTATCATAATAATGTTAATACGCAAATAAACGCATCTCAAGTTACAGAACACTCATTAAGAAAGCAATGATAAATGTTAGCTCACATAATCACTTCTCAAATCTAACATCAACGTTCTGAATTTGCATGCACTCATTTATAAACGTCAAACTTAATTACCTAAATATTACGAGTCGGTCCTTAAAAACTCATTAAAGTTCATTTTCGTCAGCATTTGAGACAGAATAATAAATTATTAAGTAAGTTATGTTAGTCCTACACGCTGTTCTCGAAAATATTTACAAAAGTATGTAAAGTTCATTGTCTATACTACTTGCATTCTTATCGTGTAGGCAGTAAGGTCTAACGACCCCACATACCCTAGTGTCTGAGTTTCTTACTATGCTGGGGGTTTCGGGAGGAGGTTACGCCCGGGTGTCAACATTGCGAGGATCGCCTAGAGGACACGGTGGAGCATACTGTGGAGGTCTGCCCTGCTTGGGCGGAGCACCGCCGTGTCTTCGTCGAGGCGATCGGCGGCGGCGATCTCTCGCGTCCGGCCCTGGTTCAGGCCATAGTCCGGAGTGAGGAGACATGGGAAGGACCTCCTTCTGCGAAGCAGTAGGAAGCCGAACGTTTGAGAGAGAGGGAAACCTCACGCCCCAGCAGCCGCAACAGAAGAAGACGCCCCGGGCGTCGCGAGTCGCAGGTCGATTCTCGGCCACCGTAGGCGTGGGCCTGCGGACGGCAAGCTTTGGGTGGCTTGCCGTCTGATCAGAACCAGGCCCGGGTCGACAGCGCGCTATGTTCCACGCGCGCCTCAAAGAGCTGTCAGCACAAAAGACGGGGCCCGCTAGGCTGGGCTGCGAACTTCGTTCGAAAGAGGCACCGTACCCTGGAACGCAAAAGGCTCTAGGAGGAACACGGATGGGTTTAAGTCAGTAAGAGTCTGACACTCCCTTCTGCTTTATCCAAAGCGGGAGGAGTCATTTGATGATTTCCCGTACTTAAAAAAGGGGGTTTCGGGAGCGATAAATCGATCTAGCTAGGTTTCATTTTTAGAAAACGTCTTAAAAAAAACCGAGCACAGCTCGTCATTCTGGTAGGTTCTAAGTATAATAGTATTAAGTTTAAAAATGTAATAATAATAGGTTTGTAACTTTAGTAATAATCAACCCTTGCAGCTGTAACTATTAGCTATGAGCTCCTCCCATGTACCTATCCACATACATACATAATCAGCCTATGTTGTTCCCACTGCTAGGACACAGGCCTCCTCTCTTTCGAGCGGGAGTGAGCTATAATCCACCACGCGGGCCCAGTGCAGTTTGGTAGATGTCACATGTCTTCGAATTTTTGGTTCTAGGATATGCCTGTTTTCTCACGATGTTTTCCTTCACCGCTTTGAGAGCAGTGGTGATGAAATAATTTACACAAAGTAAAGCGCCTGTCTGACACTCTTAAATCGCAGCCATTACCACCGGGCCACCACTGCACTCACCTACCTGCCATTAAGACCCATCAGATCATGATCCTGTCCAAAAGTAAACAAAACCAAACGCATATAAATAACAAGGAAAAAGTACCCCAACACTCACCGAACCCACTCGCAACTAAACCCCGTACAACGAATGACTCTAATTTGTTATGTCCCAAGAATCTGCTAAATTAAGTTCTGTTGTGCACCCCACCACTACTTGCGACTACTAATTTTAGTCGAGTGGTATGCTGCTCTCGGAAGAAAAAGCAGTATATCAAAATTTACGAAAATTCGTTTTTTATTTGCAGCGGAGTGCTTGAAACTTTTTGCTTGAGTTAAGCCAGTAGAAACACCCGTAACTTTATAGAAAGATGGAACGTCAGACAGTTTGTGACGTTTTTAAGTCGCTAAACTGATCTTAATTAAAATCATCGAAATAGCCTACGTCATAATCATCATATCAGCCGAAACACGTCCACTGCTGGACATAGTACTCCCCCAAGCGTCGCCACAACAACTCTCGCATCCATCGGCTGCTACCCGCGACCATCACCTGGTCACTGGTCCACCTTGTGGGAGGCCTTCCAGCATTGCTAAGAAAAGCTTACTTAGAACCTGTAGAATGACCAAAAAAACTTTTTATCATCATTCCGCCTGGATAAAGTCGCGGGAAGCTCGTTTTACATTATTAGAGTCAAGTCACACCGAGATGGCAGCGAAGCGGCGAGCAGTTTCAGTGTCATATAATTTTAAACTTTATCTTCATTACTGTAACACATATTATCGCGGGAGTCGTCGGAATGCTCGCGGCGCCGCGGGCGGCCGCGCGATCTTTTCAAGTTTCTCAAGCGACCAAGCGATACTATGTGTTACTGTGATGAGGATTAAGTTTAAAATTATATGACACTGAACCTGCGCGCCGCTTCGCTGCCATCTCGGTTTGACTTGAGCCTTATGCTTTAAGGTGACTCGAAGAGGAAATCATTTTTTTACCGACTTCTAAAAGAAGTAGGCTCTCAGTTCGGATGTTTTTAGTTTTTTTATGTATGTTAGGACCTATCTCCGACACAACCAAGTTGGTTTAAAAAAAAAAACATTTTTTACAAAAAATAAAACCGACTTCCAAAAACAAAACACCAATAATTATAAAATAAAATTAATTTCGAAAGTCAGTGTTTTTAGTTATTATTTCGTTTATAAATATTTGATTTCAAATCGGATCATAAATGACGGAGTTATGAGGTAACAAACATAAAAAAAAAATACAACCGAATTGAGAACCTCCTCCTTTTTATGAAGTCGGTTAAAACAAAGAAACCACACCAAAAGTACTTTATACTTCGAAATTCAAGTTGTTTTGTAATTTTGGTGCTTTTAATATGAAAAACGGTTAAATATTTTTGTAAAAATGTGTTCTTAGTACAAAACCTGTTCTTTCTCAAAACCTTCAATGATTGAGTTACCACTTTTTGGCTTCTAAGGGCAGTATGTCAATGGGCTTAGGTAATACTATTTACTCTTGTAAGGCCTTGTTTATTCAAGGAGTTAATTGAGAGGATAAATAAGAGTAAGGAGCTTACGCAGTGCGGTAGATTTCGCAATTAGTAGGGTCTTGAGATAAATTAGACGGTTGTTTGACTGATTTTTTTAGGTCTTTGACGTCTTGTTAAAACCGGGATGAGCCAACTCAAGATAATTTAAAGCCAGAAAAGAAACTTGTATTTTGGGCTACCACAATGTACACTACATAGATAAATAGGAAAAAAATAGGGGAATTTCATAAAATACTAACTAGGTAATTAATTTGGAGAAGGGTACAAGCGTACAAAAATGGTCATTTGAAAGGTTTTTTAATATGATAACTCCATTTTTAGGGCGGTCATGACAGTTATTTGACATGACGTTTGACAACTGACATTTTTAACAAGTGAGTCTTTGAGATTTTCTTTGAAACTGAACAAAGAAAAACTCAAAGACTGAAAAATCCGTTTATCTCGGATATTACGATACTCGTCAATCAAATATCATTGTCATTATGATCCGATCCACCATGTTTAATTTTATGTTGTGTTGTGTTGTGTTGTGTAGGTACTTGATCAAGGAGAGTGACCAAGTTAATTTGTAGGTATATTATATGAAGTCAAATTAAAGTAAATTGCTGAAGTCTGTGTTTCCTGATAGATACAAACTGGCAGTCTTTAAGTCAAGAGTGAATAGGTTTCTTCTAGACAAGCGTGCTCCATCTTCGACCACATCATCGCTTACCATGAGGTGAGATAGTGGTCAAACGCGTCCCTATCTAAAAATAGTAAAAAAAAAAAAATAACAATAAAAATACCTGCCAAGTGCGAGTCGGACTCGCACACGAAGGGTTCCGTAACATAAACCTTAATTTTTATTATTTGATATTTTAGCGGCAAGAGAATTACACAATCTGTGACAATTTCAACTGTCTACCTATTATCTTGAGATACAGCCCGCTGACAGATAGACGTATGGACGGACGGTCGGACGGACAGCGGAGAATTAGTAATAGCGTTTCGTTAGTTACCCTTTGGGTACGGCACCCTTGGGTATTCAGTAATAACAATATTTTAAATGGATTGATTTTCTGGTTCTTTGTAATGAATGTCAAACGTGTAAAAATGACAGGCGGCACCAACTTGCTTTGAGAACGTGCTTCCATGCACCGTGCGTCAACCTTGCGGTATTTCTCCTCTGGGATAAAACAACTGCCAGCAGCAATAACTCGTCAAGTACTGTGGACATTCAAAACGCTATGCAGTGTTGCCAACTTTATTTTTTAGAGGATCGTACCATAGCCTAAAAAAAATAGTATTTTGTCTTGATATTCAAGGAAATAATAGTACGCGATGAAATTTCAATAAAACTACGTAAATCAATTTAAAACGGATGTAATTATAATTTTCAAGTAATATTAATCATCAATTAAATTAGGACATGTTGTCCTTTGAAAAAATAAAAATTTTTGATTGAATTAGTCACTATCTGAGTCAGGCACAGCAGCTGATGCGGGAGTCGAAGCACAATTTTTTTTGTACATGCTTAAGTTTAATTTGCTCAGCATTTCGTCGACCTTACAAGGACAATAATTAAGAAATCTAATTCTATCAATAAAATTCTTTTACTTGTTATTATTTTCACAGCAAAAAATATGTTTTTATTGAAGATTTATTGTTTCGTAAGATTTCATTGAAAAGATCGTATATTTTGCGTACGATTTCGATAACTCGATCGTACATCGTACAAAAGCCAAAAAGGTCGTATAAATACTATTTAAATCGTATGGTTGGCAGCACTGACGCTATGGCCACCGCCCCCATCCCCCGCCAGCTACCGCACCGACACCTGTCTCCGTGCGGTCACTCGGGAATATGCATGAAAAACATATTTATCATCTATACAGTTTATCTAAAAATATACAAAAATATAATAATAACACTGAAACTAAAATCATAATTACTCGAAAAACGAAGGAGCTATAACTAATTTAAACAAATAAATCTGTCCCCCTCACGCGAAAGCGCTGTTTTCTATGGCAGCTGTATAGGCGTCATAGACGATGACGTCAAAGTTCACATCAGGCATCTCTTTCTAATTGTAATTTTTGAAGCTTTATAACTTCATCGCTGATAAAGATATTTAAAAAATAATTTGATGATTATTTACTAGAGCTAATAAGCATTTCATTTTGCAAATGAAAAAATCGCATGCAATTTTTTTTACGGATGGACGCTGTTGTTTTTAGACAGCCGACTTCGCGTTCCCGCGCAAAATACAAACGATTTACCAAACACCCTGTTAACGGCCTCTCGAAAATATCCGACTACCCTGCAAACAACACAAGTTTACCGATTTGAAGGAGTAATAACACTTTCTTAGAAAGAACTAGATTTTGCTTTTAAGGCACAACAAAAACTGTGTATTTGTTTTTCCCTTTAAGGCCCTTTGGAGTAAGTGAAGAGTTTGTTTGTTATATTTTGGATGATTACTTTTTGTGGGAAATTAATTTTATACTGCGTCATTTTGGATTCGGTATGAGTATGAACATACCTATTGGCGTAGTTACGTACTACGTTCACAGAAACTTACACATGTTGCCGGATTAACCCATAAGCAAATTAAGCAATATGCATGAAAAACTTATTTATTATCTATACATCTGCCTAGCCTTTTCCCAACTATTTTGGGGTCGGCTTCCAGTCAAACCAGATTCAGCTGAATACCAGTGTTTTACGTGGAGCGGCTGCCTACTAGTACCAGACCTCCACAACCCATTAACTGGGTAACACGGTACTTCTTGGCAAGACTGGAGTCAGATTTACTGGCTTCTGATAATCCGTAACGACTGCCAAAGATCTACAAATGACAGCCGGGACGAACGGCTTAACGTGCTTTCCGAGGCACGGAGGAAACTCGGTATGTTAAGATGGTCACCCATCCACAGACCAACCTTGGCAAGCGTTGCTTAACCTTAAAGATCGACCCGTGCGGCTGTTATTATTTAGCCACTAGCTCCTCCACAATAATTTATCATCTAGAGAGTTTAACTGAAAATATAATACTAGCAGTGAAAATAGAATCAAAATTACTGGAAAAAGGAAGGAGATATAATTATTTTAAACAAATATATATGTCTCTCTCGCGAAAATTCTGTTATCTGTGGCAGCTGTATAGGCGTCATAGAAGATGACGTCAAAGTTTACATCGAACTTCTCTTTCTAATTTTAATCTTTGAAGCTTTATAACTTCATCGCTGATGAAGGTATTTAAAAAATAATTTCATGGTTGATTACTAGAGCTAATAAGTATTTCATTTTGTAACTAAAAAAATCGCATGCATATTCCCTATTGCTTAGGGCATTATATCTGGGGGGCGCACCATAAACGGATAAACTACAGGAATTAGAGGTCAAATAGGTACCTACTTATTCTGGTCAAACCTTCCGAAAAGTTAGCAAGCTGTTAGTTACAAGACCCAAAAGTCACTCTTAGAGACGCGTACTTACAAAAACTGGCCAAGTGCGAATCGGACTCGCGTGCAAAAGTTTCCGAACCAATTTCATTTTCGTAACATGTTTTTTTTAATACTAGCTAGAGACTTTGTAATCTATAGGTTAAGAATACTATGTGCATTTTTTTTTTCTAAATTTTTGGTTTAGTAGTTTCGAAGATAAGGGTGAATGGCAATTTTTCGTCTAAAAACTACCTGATGTGGATTTTAAAGACACCAGTTAAAGAAAATTCTAGTCAAAAGGCAGAGTGCTAAAATGTTCCAGCTTGCTTTGCTGCATGTCTTCTTATCATATCTTACCATTTCTGTACCTAATGGATAGGGGACCACAGGCGTGGATTGCTTAGGGCATCAAGAGGGCTTAATCCGGCACTGCTCAGACAGTCGTCGTGCTTGTGTCTTTTTGTGGATAAAAAATGTGAGTGCGATGTTCAGAACATGTCTCACTTTGAAGCGTCTTAAAGGTTAAGGCCATAGACAACAATTACCGTAGCCACAAAATAGACCCAAACAACATATCTAAATATTAAGGGGTATAATTTAGACGGTCACCAAAAATAATATTTTTAGGACTCTAAGCCTGGGCACCAAAATGGATTAATGGTCACCAAATTCTATCCAACTCAACTGTGATTGCCATAAAATGTAGGCTTGGGGTTACAAACTGGATAAAATAGGTTAGGTTAGGTTAGAATCGTGACCAACCGCGCGCGAGCCGAGCGAGCGAAGCGAGCGGTGCCGCGGCAGCGGCCGGCGAGCGCTACTTCTCGAATATTATTTGGTGACCATTTATCTGTTTTGGTAACCGTTTAGAACTTTTTTGGTAGTAAAATAGGTACTTTTTTGGGCGGTGTTTAAACACAAGCCAATATTAAGCATCGAATCCAAAAGAAAAAGCAGACAAACCATACTTAGCATGTATTAAAATTTATAGATTACAGCAGAATTGCAGTTACCTATACGGTCCTTTTCACAAGTCAACCAACAAACCTTACCTCACAAATAAAATTACCAACCCACAATTCTACAACAAGATCCCAATTCAACAAGAAGTTTACCTGGCCCCCGAATTCAGACAACCTCTCCTAAAGACAAGCACCCTTTACACAAGTACCACCGGATTAAAACCAAACACCAATCAACTGGTACCTTAACTGACGAAGAACACATCTGTATGCACGCCTGTGACAGGGTGAACCTACATTATGTTAGTACAATAGATACTTGTGTTAGAGAACAGTGTTACATACGAATTTCAAATGTAGTTAGCTGGTTTGTTTAGCTGCTTTCAGTAGATGTTTGGGAGGATTGTTACTATGGTTGACGCACGATGCATGGAAGCACGTTCTCAAAGCAAGTTTGTGCCGCCTGCCAATTGTCATGTACAAATGGCAGGCGGCATCAGACATTAATTACACAGAACCAGAAAATAATTCCATTTAAAATACTGTTATTACTGAATACCTACCCAAGAGTTCCGTACCCAAAGGGTTACCCTTTGGGTACGGAACTCTTGGGTTACTCTTGGTAACGAAACGCTATTACTGAGTCTCCGCTGTCCGTCCGTCCGTCCGTCCATCCCTCTGTCTGTCAGCGGGCTGTATCCCAAGATAATAGGTAGACAGTTGAAATTGTCACAGCATGCGTAATTCTCTTGCCGCTAAAATAACAAACAATAAAAATTAAGGTAAATGGTACGGAATCCTTTGTGTGCGAATCCGACTCGCACTTGGCAGGTATTTTTATTGTTATTTTTTTTTTACTACCTATTGATAGGCACGCCTTTTACCACTATCACACCTGATGGTAAGTGATGATATGGTCGAAGCTGGAGCACGCTTGCCTAGAAGTATCTCTTGACTTAAAGACTCCCAGGTTGTAGCTTTTTTTTTCTTTTTACTATTGATAGGCACGCGCTTGACCACCATCTCACCTGATGGTAAGCGATGATGTGGTCGAAGATGGAGCACGCTTGCCTAGAAGTAACTTATTCACTCTTGACTTAAAGACTCCCAGGTTGTAGCTATCAGGAAACACAGACTCCGGCAGGGAATTCCACTCCTTAGCTGTACGCACTATGAATGTGTTCCCAAAACGTTTTGTGCGTGTGGGTAGGATATCTACCATGTACCGGTGGCGCATCGCCGTTTGTCTTGTGGTCCGATGATGGAACGGGCTTGGCGGAATTAAATTATGCAATTCCGTCGCTCATTCCCCAAAATGTAACCGGTAGAAAACCGACAGGCTAGCAACTCGTCGTCGATGCTCAAGACTTTGGAGCTTCGTCGCGACAAGCCTCTCATTGCCGATGATCCTCTTGGCTCGTTTCTCAATTGACTCAAGGACATCAAGCTTGTATCTGGCAGATCCGTCCCAAAGATGAAAGCAGTATTCCATACACGATCAAACTTGCGCTTGATAGAGTTTGAGCAGCTGTTCCGGCGTAAAGTACCGTCTCACCTTTGCCAGGATCCCCAACTTCTTAGCTGCCACTTAAGCTTTTGCCTCTATGAAAGGTCCAAAATTGAGGGTAGATGTTAATGTAACCCCAAGAAGCTCAAGTTAGCTCAAAATATGGTTGTTGCGTTTTACGGACTGCCATTGCCTTTCTAAAAAAGGTGTATTTAATGGCATGTGTCTCTAATTAAAGTGAGAACAGAGCCTCTTATCGTTTTGAAAGGACAGTAATTAATTCAAATTGTCAACACACTGATATATAAAAAACTGGCCGACTGAAACTGAAAATACCCGTTCCTTGTGTAAGAGCCTGAGAGCCCCTTTAATTAAATTATTTATTTTATATGTTGTTATAGCGGCAATAGAAATACATACTCTGTGTAAATTTCATCTGTCTACGGTTCTTGAGATATTATCCGCTGACAGATAGACGGACAGGCGGACGGACGGAGGGATGGGCAGACAGCGGAGGTTTAGTTTAGGGTTCCGTTGGTTACCCTTCGGGTGCGGAACCCTAATCACCAGACGAAATGTCGGACTCGCTTTTTGTAGGGTTCCGTTCATAAACAAAAATCACGTTTCTTGTTTATGGCCATTATTTTTTGTCATAACAGCAATAGAAACATGCCTCTAAGCGTTTATGAGATACAGCTTGCTGATAGACAGACGGATTGACGGACAGCGAAAGCTAAGTTATAGAGTTCCGTTGAAGTTATAGAGTTCCGTTGAAGTTATAGAGTTGGTTACCTTTCGGATACCAACGGAATCCTAAAAAAACTAGACAGCAGACAATAGCCAGACATAATACATTTATCCTATCAAAAGTTTCTATGAAAGACAATGAAAACAAAGCTTTTGGTTTAGTTCGCAAAAAGGTATGTTTTTACTGTAGATTACCTAGACTAATCCAGTCTGCGGACAACTATAGCTATATAATAGCTATATTGTAGCTTAATTCAACGGAAAATTAATGTAAGCAATCCGTACCTGTATTTTTGTACTGCTTTTATTTCAGAATAGAATTTAATATCACCGTATTTACACACACTATCAAGCGCAAGTTCGATCGTGTATGGAATACTGCTCTCATCTTTGGGATGGATCTGCTAGATACCAGCTTGATGCCCTTGAGTCAATTGAGAAACGAGCCAAGAGGATCATCGGCAATGAGAGGCTCGTCGCGTCGAAGCTCCAAAGTCTTGAACATCGACGACGAGTTGCTAGCCTGTCGGTTTTTTACCGGTTGCATTTTGGGGAATGTGCGACGGAATTGCATAATTTAATTCCGCCAAGCCCGTTCCATCACCGGACCACAAGACGAACGGCGATGCGCCACCGGTACATGGTGGACATCCCACCCATACGCACAAAACATTTTGGGAACACATTCATAGTGCGTACAGCTAAGGAGTGGAATTCCCTGCCAAAGTCTGTGTTTCCTGATAGCTACAACCTGGGAGTCTTTAAATCAAGAGTGAATAGGTTACTTCTAGGCAAGCGTGCTCCATCTTCGACCACATCATCGCTTACCATCAGGTGAGATAGTGGTCAAACGCGTGCCTATCAATAGTAAAAAAAAAAAACTCACTTGAATAGCATTGGATAGATTTTGAAGTTATTCCGGTCGGGTTTAATCCCCAGCTGGTTATTATTATTTATTTATTTATTATGGACAAAAAACAGTTACACATTGAGGTTTAAATAAAACCATGAGTAAAATAATGAATTGGTAAACATATAACCCACACCATTGTCCACGGATTAATCTTATGTGAATTAATTATTATATTTTAATTACTGTCTGATCCACTATAAACTTTGTAATTCTGGGCTGATCCTTTACTTTTTTTGACAGGTAAGTACAGTCAAGAGAAAAATAGTAGTGAAAGTTCATGTAAAAGTTATTTGTTTTTATTACAATAAGATTTACGAATATGTGTATTTCAATAAACCCTGTACGTCAATGTTGTTGCTGACTGTCCCAAAAATCTGTTAATAGAGTAGGGTATCGGATCGGAATAAGATAGCAATAAACAAATAACCGGCCAAGTGCGACTCAAACTCGCACCTGAAGGGTTCCGTACCGTAACCTTAATTTTTATTTTTTGTTATTGCGGCAATAGAAATACACATTTTGTGAAAATTTCAACTGTCTACTTATTACAGATCTTGAGATACAGCGCGCTGACAGACAGACGGACGGACAGACGGACGGACGGATGGACAGCGGAGGCTTAGTAATATAGGGTTCCGTTGGTTACTCTTTGGGTACGGAACCCTAAAAATTGATTAATCAGTCGGAAATAACTCAGATTTTATTTCCCAAACTGGGGATTTTCAAGCAGTAACATCATGTTTAATACCCTGAATCAATTTTGAACCACCAATCCATTGGCTCGACTTGTTCAATCTGTCGATATTTTTTTCCGGAAATCTGGGCTAATATCGTACCTACGTTTAATAGCCAATCTCCGAAACAGGCCCAACATATGTTTTTAATCCTTTCCTAAGCCCCGGGAATACCCGGACCGAGTAAGAGATATTCCTGCAGTAAGTTTCGGTCCACTGAGTCCGGATTATCCTGTTAAAATATAACCGGATATTTAGCGAACCGTGAAATGCGTACCGGATCGAGTTTCCTATGAATTTTATTTACGAAAGTAGTTTTATGGATGTATGCATGTCGCAGGTTTAAGGGTGGCATGAATTTTGTGAAAATGTGTGTGATATTGTCGGTTTTCGTAGAAGGAATGTTTTATAAGTGTCGAGTTTGGTAATGCAAATAAAGTTTGGTATATTGTTGAGTTTATTTTCCGGATTGTGAGATGTAATTGAGAGATGTATAAACTAGTACTTCTACCCTCGGCTTCGACCGCATTAAGAACCACCTTGCATTGGCATTGGGTACCACCTTACGTACAGCCTTTATACCAGGCAATCGTTGGTCGAGTGCATTCTTTCAAACGGAAAAAAAAACAATAAATCTTAAAAGTTCTATTACTCGAAAACAACCCATTTTGAACCAAAGTTACCGGGGTCAAAATCATTGGATGTTTATTTATTTATTTATTATACGCTTTATTGTACATACACCAAAAGTAATACAAAAGGAAACTTAAAACTAAAACACATACAATGGGCGGTCTTATCGCATTCCGCGATCTCTTCCAGACAACCTAGGATGGAAGTATTTGTCCGGACATGAAATGGGGCTGTCATTGGTGTAAAAAAAAGAAAAACAAACTAAATTATAACAAACAATAAATTATAATATAATAGATCATACATTCAATATAATAGATACATTATATTATATTGAATGATATGGATATTAACTATATAACATTCTATTTGAAGGAACGCACTGAATTAGGTACGTATCGACCTGTATAACAGCACTGAATTACCAATCGCCCTGTAAACACTACTGGAACGTAACCTTTGCTATAAAACCTAAAATAATACCTATACTCAATTTTTTTTAAATATTGTATGCATATCAGCCAAGAAGACTCACGTAAGCTCTCAATTTATTTCCGCACATAAACACTGATTATGCGCCGCAGTGTTTTCTCAGACTGAACATTTCTTGGCAGCGACTGTACACCTGCATACGAAGAAAACTGCGCAAGCTAGTATTATGTTCGTGTAACATTGAATGCCAAATTCGAGCGACATTGTGTATCGTCGGGTTTATGTCGTTTTTTGGGTTCCGTACCCAAAGGGTAACCAACGGAGCCCTATTACTAAGCCTCCGCTATTCGTCCGTCCGTCTGTCCTTTCGTCCGTCTGTCTGTCAGCGGGTTATATCTCAAGAACCGTAATAGATAGACAGTTGAAATTTTCACAGATTGTGAAATTCAGATGAGGCTGGGTTTGAGGGAACACAAGGCCGTGACACCGATATGGAGGTTCGAAAGGGATGACGGGAGCAATTAAAATCTTCACGGCTTCACCACGTCACCAAAAGATATCATTTCTGCTTTGTAATTAATACTAATACTATACTATATAATTTTAGCCAGCTGATACTGGCTTCCCACAAGGATCGATGGCCTGGTGAGGGTCGCGGGTAGCCGATGGATGCGAGACGCACAGGACCGGTTGTTGTGGCGACACTTGGGAGAAGTCTATGTCCAGCAGTAGACAGTGGATTTCCCAATTAACACTAAAGCGTTAAAAAAACCTATATAAGACTCGTGTATCAGTTCCATTTGAGTATAAAAGTGTTAACGCATACCTGTGCAACTGAGAGCATGCTCTAACTCACTTATAACCACGAAAGAGGCGTTTTACAGGTAAAAGTTATAGAAAGCCTATAATACGGTGTCACAAAGATATTAAAGCTGCACAAGAGCGCTTATTCATCGTCAGCTACTACTTTAATCTGTATTACCGTTGTAAAATAGAGTTGGTAAACACTACAGCTGGTATAAATCCTATAGTAAGGTGTTAAAAAGATATTAAAGCTGCACAAGAGCGTTTATTCATCGTCAGCTACTACCATAACCGGTATTACCGTTGTAATACCGCGTTAGTGAGCACTACAGGTGGTAAAAAGCGCTCGTCAAGATTGAAAAAGCCTGTTACCTCTAAAATTAAATCTGTTTGTAGTGGAAGAGTTATGTCATCCATTATTCAACACAACAGTCTAATATTATAGAATATTAAGTTATTTAAGTATGTGAAGTGAATAATGACTGCCCTTATGATTTCACGGTAAATGTATGCCATGTTTCTCATCTCAATTTTAACGCGCCTAGGATTTATTAAAGATTTAAAAGAAAAGTTATTATAATAAAATAGGTACCTCAAGCTAAACATTATTACTCATTCCTGCTTTCTGAGTAGTGGTAAAATTAAGTGGCATTCATGGAACGCTTAAAATAATGTAAGAAAATTTTGTATATTGTAGTCAAATGTTGAATAACTCGAAATAATATTAATTGTTAGGTTACCAAAACAATGGCAAACTTTACAAAAGTGAGGTTAGTGTCAAAAACGACCCATACTTGCGTTGTTTGACACCAATACCTTTAGAACGTCTTTAAAAGAGTACTGCCTAACACAATAAGCTTTAGTTCAACACTTTATTACAGGTTAAACCTAGATAGAGGAGTTGTTTGACACCTTTAGTTTTCCGTGTTACTATACTCTCGACAAACTCTATTTTATAGCCTTTGGCTGCAGAAATAGTCAATATAGCACCTTAAGTGGTATAAAAAAGTTCGTTGCAATAACTATACAACAATAAGTGATAAAAGGAGTCGGCGAACACTTTTATAAAGACTTGGGTGTCACAAAAAGGTTAAAGCTATAACATATTAAGTGTACTTGCTGCTACTAGCACCATTATAACACTCAAAGCTATATTACGTCGTCCATTAAAGCTTTAGTGCTGCGATGGGGGCTAAAACTTGTTTGTTAACTGATCTATATCGTCTTTAGTTATAACTGAGATAATTATAACCCTGTTATATTAGTTAAAGACTTAAAAAAGCCTGCCACGAAAATGTTATTTGGGTTTTCAGCTGATATGATGATGATAATGAGACTGACTATATATATTTCAGTTCACTCATACAAACTGACTAATAAAAACTTGGGCACTGAACACTTATCACGGTGACGAATATTATAAGAATGGGAATCTCGTCACTACTGCCGCCGGCGAAGCGATTCAGAGCTCAATGCTTTGAAACTACAAAATCTCGTCTTGAAAATTCAAAAAAAACGGCCAAGAGCGAGTCGGACTCACACACGAAGGGTTCCGTACCATGTAGGTACCTTAATTTTTATTATTTGTTGCTATCGGCAATAGAAATACACAATCTGTGAAATTTTCAACTGTCTACCTATTACGGTTCCTTAGATACAGCTCGCTGATGGACAGCGGAGGCTTAGTAATAGGGTTCCGTTGATTACCCTTTAGGTACGGAACCTTATAAAGAAAAATACGTCAATCAAATTACTAGCTCTCAAGTTATTATCTCCCTAACGAACTGACAGACAGGAAGACGTACCGCTTTATAATTTCTAGAGCAAAGATAATGAAATAAGGAAAACAGATATCTGCTAAGCAAACTCGAGACTACATAACAAGAACTTCGACTGAACATTGAGCGTTAAACAAAAGATATATTAACAAAAGCATAACTTGAGAAAGTTGCATGTAATCCTTTCTCGAATATGAAGCTCAAAACTTTGTTCATTAAGGAACTGATATAAACCAAATAATAGAAATCGGAACTTCGATATCAGTTCAACTTGAGAACGTGACTGTATTTTTGTATCGGGAGAAGTTGTGATATACTGATTGGAAACCTGAGTATGACTTGATAAGATTTACGCCATAAAATCATCTACGTCTCTGCTAAGACGCATGCATACTACGCCTCTGCTTCTTAAACATCAGCTGCTACTGATGCTGGTCCTGCTCCATAGGACAGTCAATGTTGTGGACAAAATCAGAAGACTTAGGCACAAAAAAAAACTATACATCTCTGGCCCCCACACTAGGATTCCCTGTGTCGTGGGGGTCCAGTCCTTCCGTACGATTAAAAAAAAATATATAAAAGTAATGCATTTGATGTGTATAATTATTAAACTATTATTATTTTCATTGTAACACAACTAGTAAGAAACAGGAATAAAAAAAAAACAAAAACAAACAAAAAAGATAACAAAATAAAAATCAAACTGGTTGCTTTATGTATTAACTTTATAGATGTTCTGTTTCTTTTTGTGTTTGTATTTTTCTGTTAACTCACACACTGTTAATTAGTGTGATTCCAATATTTGTAAATGTGTGAGTATCATGTATCAACTTATTTAGAAAATTGATAAGTCTACCTCTGCATGCCCTAGGTATCGTACTCCTAACCTCACCGTCCCTTAAAGTCAACGGAATACGATGAAGCGAACACTTCGCTCGTTTCAATTGTCACTTAGCTACCTAGGTACCACTCTACGCAAGCGCAAGGCAAAGTGAGGTTTAACACGCTAAATAAATAATATTAAGTAGTTAGATACCTACTCATGTTAGATACCCCGCGATTCAATAATGTTTGGTTGGAAATGTTTTTTTTTCATGCAGCAGTTAGCACTACCATACCACGCATGCGCAAAATGAGGTTTGCGTCGTTGGCCTATCGAGTTTTGTTTTAAAATCGGTTTATTTCGGGCACTTTAGGGCACCATGGTAAAAAATATCTGTATATTTTTCTCTGAAATTTAACTTTAAACAAATATAACCTGCACACATCCGGCCATACGGAGAGCCCGGCTAATAAGCTACCCATTCACCACAACACATAAGCTATTCTCAGACGTAACCACGATCTAACCTGATCCAATCGACGACCGGACGTGACATGGCTACCTCTACTCCATTATTCAATCCTATTATATGATCGTACACAGATTAAGTGTAAAATTGAGGGTCTATAACTTTCCCTATCCCCGAAGAATAATCTTGAAAACCATTGGACCGAATTTGATGGTGATTTTATCATTTCAGACGTTATTATAATAAGGTCTTGGGCTATAAAATTTCACTGTCTTGGTGTTATCATGAAGAAGACAATTGACGTTTTAAGTGTCGAGGCTTCGTCAAACAAGAATAAACTTTTGAAAAGAAGAAAGTAATTGGTTGATCCTTTGTTTGTTCCTTTGTTTATATGTATTAACTTGTGATCACTGCAAATGTGGCTACTGCCGATTCTCGTACGTAGAAGCGTTAATTTTCTCCGGAATCAAACTAATTAGATAAGAAACTACTAATGCTGATATTTGGAGAGTCAATCGAGTGGATAATGGAGCATGCTTGACTAGAATTAACCTATTCGCTCTTGGTTTTAAAAAAATCTCTTGTTGTAACTATCAGGAAACAGACTCTGGTAGTGAATTCCATTCCTAAGAAGTACGCATAACGGAAGTATTCCCAAAATATTTTACTCGCAAAAATTAAAAAAAAACATTAATTTTCATATATTTTTGACAGATTGCGATAGAGACGCGAACGCGAACATTGCTTGATTTTTTTAGAATTGCCACTCAGGTTTTGTAACCAGTTCATGGCAATATTTTTTTTTTTTCAATCAGCCCGCCCCTTATTACATGATGCTTACACGTAGATTACAATACTCCGCTGATTACCTCTTTGTAAAATGCAGGCGTGATGGTATCATTGTTTGCAGCTGTCATCACTGTGACGTGATTTCATCGCGATAGTCACGTCGAACAGTGCCACTCGAAACAGACGTGGCTGTAATACAATTTGTGATGCAGATACATGTAGCGGGATATTGCATACGACTGATGTACAGCTGTATATAGATACTCATTTATTGTGTGTTTACGCCTACTTGACACATCACGTGACCCCAGAGCCTGTAGACCAGTGACATTCAGCAGTGAGATTCTGTAAACATGTCGAAGTGAAGTTTTGGGTGAAGTGATCACGAATTGAGCTGTCAATCCAAGTAATCGAGATGGAACAACAAGCCTTCACTTCGACATGTTTACAGAATCGACCACCTGCTAGTCTATTCTGTACGTAACCATTTCGATATCGAGCTTCACCTGAGTGAGATAGCTCACAAAGTGAACTTTATTGCACACAACATAAAAGTGTTACGTTTATACTCACCTCGGATTTCGCTGTCGTCATAACGTCAAAAATGTATGGGATTGACAAACGGTGTCAAAATGTCAAATGTTATACTAATATTATAAAGAGGTAAAGTTTGTGAGGTTTTAGGGGGTAAGGGGCTGCGGACTTTGTTCGAAAGAGTCACTGTGGCCCTAGAAAAGCGCACTAGCAGGAACACGGATGGGTTTTAGTCAGTAAGAGTCTGACACTCTGGGTGGCTCTGGGTGAAGCAGGAGGGATCCTGCTTCACCCAGAGCGGGAGGAGACATTTGATGATTTCCCATCCTTAAAAAAGGGGGGTAATCTCTAGACTGAGCCGATTTTGAAAATTTTTATACTTAAAAAACCACGTTATTTGTGAGTATCATAGGCTAGCATAGTGCTATATTAACCCGAAAAATACCGCCCAACGAAGTTGACACGGGTCAGCTAGTTATTCTATGTCATAGTTAGTTTGGCATTTCAAATATATGTACCTAAGCTAGGTTATATAAAATCAAATAATTTTAGTGTGTCGCGCATCTATTGATGCGTATGCTGTATGTGCATAGAAGTGAAACAATTATACGATAAAACACCCACAACATAGATATAGCCCAAGAGCTGGAGAAAAACAAAGAGCACTTTGTACCCGATTGCTCAAGATGGAAGAATATTTTTTTTGGGTTCCGTACCCAAAGGGTAACCTTCGAAAACTTATTACTAAGCCTCCGGTGTTTGTCTGTACGTCTGTCAGACACAGAGGGCTGTATCTCGAGAACCGTAATTAGGTAGACAGTTCTTCACAGATTGCCGCTATAATAAGAAATAATAATAATTAAGGTTACTAAGGTACGGAACCCTTTGTGTGCCCGGTTTTTATCAACATATCACGTGGGTGAAGCCGCCCAGTATTATCCAGATGGCCAAAGAGTGTCTACTGACCGGAAAATTTAATTCCCCTATGAAGGCTGGCATTTATTCGTAGGCATTTACAAGAAAAGCCAACTCTCAAAAAAAGTCCACCTTCCATTCACTTTCCGCATCACATCTCCTAAATAGCTCCACATACACAGAACCCAAGATATCACAATAAGAACCTTCTTCCACTACCTTCACACTCTGAAAACACAATTTACACTATTTTAAAGGCGACTTGCTTTCCCGGATATTGCCCGGCTTGACCCGCCTAGCCTCATGTTGCCCGGAAATTGATCGTTAGCTGCGACCTGTGTGTACTCGCCCTTATTGTACTTAGAATCTTCGTTTAACATTTTAAAGGGGTTTTTGTATAGGTGGGAGGTAATTTTCCTTGTCAGCCTTTGGGGTTACTGTAGCGTGTCATCAGCTTGTTTTGCATGAGTGGCCAGGGGATAGTGTATTTCGGGCCTGCGGACGGCGAGCATTGGGTGGCTCGCCCTCTGATCAGAACTAGGCCCGGGTCGGCGGCGCGCTGCGATCCCAACGCGCCTCATGGAGATGTCAGCACGGAAGACGGGGCCCACTAGGGCCAGTGCCTGCTAGGGCTGCGAACTTCGTTCGAAAGAGGCACTGTACCCTGGAACGCAAAGGGCACTAGGAGGAACACGGATGGGTTTTAGTCAGTAAGAGTCTGACACTTCCTCCTGCTGTACCCAGAGCGGGAGGAGTCATTTGATGATTTCCCATCCTAAAAAGAAAAAAGCGTATAGTGTATTTGGATGTAAGTGTGTCGTTTTGTTACGAATAGGGTATTTTGCCGTCTGGTTCTGGTGCCGTAAAATAATATGACCATCCCATCACTTCCCGTGGGTGTCGTAAGAGGGACTTGCTAGAGAATGGGCAGCAGCGTTCTCTATAGAAATCAAAACCATACACTGCGATCGCCAACCCGCCTGCCAAGCGTGACGATTATGGCAAACCCCCCCTTCTTTTGGGGGAGGCCTATGTCCTACAGTGGACGTCTTTCGGCTGATATGATAATGATGAGGATATGGGCATTCGAACGTTAAAAATAAATATGGTATTAACTTAGGTACATTCTTGGGGACTTTGAAAACATCAAAATCATTCACATAGCAATTGCTAGCTTAACATCTGTAATTTCTTTAAATTTTGACCTTAATTGACGCTCAGATGATATTTCGACAATGATAGAATAAAGCTATAGACAAACTGGTCCCACGTATGCAACGCATTATGATATCTGGACATGGCTGGGATATGTATAAAAAACTATGCAGTAGAAATACACTTATACGGTGCGTACGTAGGACCAGTGTGTCTCTCGCTTTAGCCTTGTGGCATGCTTTATACACAAGTCAATTTTAAACTAGCCAAACATGGAATAATTCATGTAGGTAAACAGAATCAGAATGTAATCGGCACCCATTCTCTTAAAAAAAAAAAAAAAAGAAATAAGTGTGTACACATACTGCTTAGTGTATGAAAATAGAATTATCTAGAAAATGTATGTGTAAATACACTCATAATACCTATTCATACAAGTTGTAATAATTTAAACGCAAAACCTAAAAAGGGCTCATTGTACTCATCATTATGAACATTTTTACTTTGGGACCACCGCTGAAATCATTATAAACATTTTTACTTTGGGACCAACGCTGAAATCATTATAAACATTTTTACTTTGTGACTAACGCTGAAATCATTATAAACATTTTTACTTTGTGACTAACGCTGAAATCATTATAAACATTTTTACTTTGTGACTAACGCTGAAATCATTATAAACATTTTTACTTTGGGACCAACGCTGAAATCATTATAAACATTTTTACTTTGGGACCAACGCTGAAATCATTATAAACATTTTAACTTTGGGACCAACGCTGAAATCATTATAAACATTTTTACTCTGGGACCAACGCTGAAATCGCGAATAAAAAATAGCCGCCGTTTATGCAACCATAATTGCATGAGGCGGTATAGACAAAATAGCTAGTCATTTTTCATACAATATCAACAAAAATATCATTCGTTTATTATTAACATTAACAAAGTAATCATAACGTAAACATATAAATTCCAACCCTCTTCACAATAATAAAATTAATAAACACTACTTTACTATTAAACTCAGTAGGAACCAGCGAACCGTAATCAATGATTTTAAAACTTCTAGAAACTATAAATGTTGGGAAATAAATAACAGTTTTAATTAAATTTATAACTCTCGTGTGAATCAACTTTGGAGTTAGGAGTTACAAGGATAACTCCTTTAAATTTCTCGATTACTCGGAAGTGGGCAAGAGACTTTTTAGGGTTCCGACCCAAAGGGTAACCAACGGAACCCTATTACTAAGCCTCCACTCTCCATCCGTCCGTCCGTCCGTCTGTCTGTCAGCGGGCTGTATCTCAAGAACCGTAATAGGTAGACAGCTGAAATTTTCACAGATTGTGTATTTCTAATGCAGCTATAACAACAAATAATAAAAATTAAGGTTTATGGTACGGAACCTTTCGTGTGCGAGTCCGACTCGCATTTGGCCGACTTTTTAATTTGTTTGAACATTATTTTTATTAACTACTTCATGAATTGAGTGAAATAATATTTCACTCAATTCATGAAGTAGTTAATAAAAATAATGTTAATAAAATAATGTTAATGTTAATAAAATTATATATTATCCAAATAGGTACATAAAACTAGCTTTAGCCCACGACATCCTGCGTGTGCATGTGGAAATCGAGAAATCCTCTCTTAGAGCTCCTCCACACTCCCCAAAGAACCTACATGTGTTTCAGCGGTCTACGACCAGTACTTTCGGCTGTGGGTTGTCTGTCAGTCACTCAGTCAGTCACCAATAACGGAAGAATTACGATTATAAAATACTAATTATAAAATGATATAAAATACTTACGGGGAAAGAACGGGATATGCACGTACGTAATTTTAGCATCTGGTACGTGCTGGTAAACTCTTCGTCATCGGCCCAAACTAGCAGGTATACAACATAAAGCAATCATATCAGCCGAAACACGTCCACTGCTGGACATAGGCCTCCCCCAGGCGTCGCCACAACAACCGGTCCTGCGTGTCTCGCATCCATCGGCTACCCGCGACCTTCACCAGGTCATCGGTATTAAAGTAATAGGGTAAAAAATCGAATTAGTCCGTTAAAAGATTTCCAAAAAATATTGGACACGTATGTTTGCTTTTTTTACGTAAACACAAAATTTACTCAATACTCAATACTTTATTGCATTCCATATTATGTACATATAGGTGGTATAAATATTGTCAAGATCAATATGGACCCTGTCGGGCACAGCAAAGTTAGGAGAGAGGACGAAGACTAAGTAACAATTCATGGAATTAATTAATTATTATGATATTACACCAAAAGTAATACAAAAGGAAACTTAAAACTAAAACACATACAATGGGCGGTCTTATCGCATTCCGCGATCTCTTCCAGACAACCTGGGATGGAAAGTATTAGTGTTTGTATTAGTGTTTAGTATTGTTTGTATTGTATGTAGTGTTGTAGTGTTTTGTAGTAGTATTGTAGTATTGTAGTATTATTATTATGTTTCGCATTGAGCACTGAATTAAACACATAAACAATCTTAGTGAGAGTTTTTTTTATTGTTAATCGATGTGGCCGGCTAGAGTAAAACATAGATTTAGATACTAGAACTCGAATCACAATCAGAAAGGTTTTAACACAGTTACGGAACTTCTCCCACACATCAAGAGATCGAAAAAAGCGCGTGAATCCGTAACGTCAAGCATAAAAACGTCCAGTCGGGCGGCGAACCGCGGGGACCAATCAGAGCGTCGCGTGAGCCGAGTGTATTTCGTTATACGCATCCCGATCCCAAATCATAGTCGCGTAAGCGTTGAGGTATATTAATGACGCGGCGATTAGGACGGTTTGCTACATACTCCCCCTCTAGTTGAGGAGAACGCCCCCGTTCCTCAACTAGCTGTTTCGGCCGTCCGCGGCGTCGTTTGGGAATCACCGGTCTGGGAGTCGTTTCATCCTCCACAACTCTTGGGACAAATGGGGTGAGATCCTGGGAATGATATTTGCCTAGGATTTCAGTAGGTTGATCTATTGGCGCAATCATAAATGTGGTGGGACTCACCACTCGCGAGATTACGTAGGGTCCATCACGTTTTGGGACAAACTTGGAAGTCAAGTTCTTGCTTCCTTGGCTCAGAACGTGCGACCTGACGAGTACTTTATCGCCTTCCTTATATGTAGGACTAGGGCGTCTCGATTGATCAGCTACCTCTTTACTTTGGTCCTGTTGAGCTTCAACGCGCTCTCGAATCGAGGACAGGTTACCGATGAAAGATCGTAGATATGGGGTGATCTGGGGAAGAAAGTTTTCTTTATTGAGCACCGTTCTCAAATCGCGACCTGCTTCGGCGGGCGTTCGAAGTTCCCTCGCGAACGTAAGATAAGCCGGAGTTACGCCAGTGGTACGACAAAAAGCACTGTTCATAGCGAAGCGGATAACAGCAAGCTTCTTCGGCCATGAGGTGTGATCATTTTCCACCAGAAGAGCGAGCTGGGCTTTTAAATCGCGATTCTTTCGCTCGGCTGGATTTGCTTCCGGATGGTAAAGTGGCACGAAGCTCTGTTTGATTCCCAAGATGAACATACATTGTTGCATGACAGCCCCGACAAATTGAACGCCATTGTCGGACGTTACTCTACGCGGAAAACCGTACCTGAGAAAGAATTCCTCGATAAGAGTACGTGCGCAGGCTTCAGCAGTAGCTTCTTGAAGGGCGTAGAGCTCTACCCATCTCGTAGCGGTATCTTCTATGAGTAGTACCCATCGTTCACCATTCTCCCCCTCGGGAAGAGGACCAAATAGGTCTATGGCGAGAACCTCGTTTCGCTGATTCAAAACAGGTGTTTGCAGCAGCCCTGGCGGTTTAGCATTACTCGCCTTGTAGCGTTGGCAGTGTACACAGGCTTTTACATAATCCGTGATTATGCGTCGCATACCTGCAAAGTAGTACAGCTGCGAGACCTTCAGGTAAGTACGGTCTATTCCAGGATGTCCTGCGAGCGGCGAGTCGTGACACTCCTTCAGGATTTCAGCGCGCATGCTGGTAGGTATCACCAGCTGCGGGGATTCACTCTCCGAATCAGGATTCAGACGGTACAGTATCCCTTTCTCCATTAGGTAACCGCGCTCCGTCCATCTGCGTGCAGCGACATCGTCTGGACCTTCTACTTGCTTCATAATCTTCTCAACCTCTGGATCGGCAATCTGTGCCTGTCTCAAGGTCTCAGGACTCTTAGTAGGTAAGTCTATGATCACGGAGCATATACCACAGGAGTCACGAGTTTCCTCCGAGCAACTGGGCCTGCTCAACGTATCCGCTACTACATTCGCCTTTCCAGGTGTATATTCAAATTTGATGTCGAATGACTGGAGCTTGAGAGCCCATCTCACCAGGCGTCCGGTAGGAGACTTCAAGGTCAGCAACCAACGGAGTGGTTGGTGATCACTTCCTACGATCACAGGATGTCCGTCCAGGTAAGATCTAAATCGCTCGACAGCCCACACGACAGCGAGGGCCTCTCGCTCCGTCGTGGAATAGTTTCGCTCGGCGGCGCTCAGGAGACGGCTGGCGTACTCTATGGGTCGTTCCTCTTTAGCCTCCCCTGCAGTAGAACCGCTCCAAGTGCGTAATTGCTTGCATCCGTGCGCAGAATAAACGGACGTTTGAAGTCAGCCTGGATAAGAATCGGCGCTGAGGTAAGTAGATGTTTTAGTTCAACAAAAGCGGTCTTCTGTTCGTTACCCCAGGTCCAGGTCTGGCTCTTTTTGGTCAATCTCGTCAGTGGTTCAGCAACCGATGAGAAGTTGGGTATAAATTTGCGAAACCACGAGCAGGTTTGCAAGAATGTGCGTAAGTGTTTCAGATTTCCGGGCTCCTTCATATCCAGTACCGCTTGGACCTTGGCAGGATCAGGAGAGACACCCTGCTGAGTGATAATGTGTCCGAGATACTTGACGTTTTCTCGGGCAAAGACACACTTCTCCCTATTAATCCGCAGGTTGAATTCTCGCAGTCGGTCAAAAACTGCTTGGAGATCTTGGAGATGGCGCTGGAAACCCTCGCTGATGATGAGCAGATCGTCAAGATAGGCTAGGACGGTGACATCTGCCAGCGACGGACAGGAACGCAAGCGATCGATGAGGCGCATGAACGTGGCAGGCGCATTCTTCAGTCCGAAGGGCATCCGCTTAAAACGGTAAGTTCCCAACGGGCTAATGAACGCAGTTTTGTCCCTGTCAAGCTGATTGACAGACACCTGCCAGTATCCTGACCGAAGATCCAACGTGCTCATGTAACAGTTGCGCTTAGTTGACTGCAACAGCTCGTCGATGAGAGGCATGGGGTAGTGGTCTGTCTTAGTGATAGAGTTCAAGCGTCGGTAATCCACGCAGAACCGGACGCTGCCATTCGACTTGGGTACCAAGAGAGCTGGTGAGCACCAAGCAGACTCACATTCCTCTATGATGTCATCCTTCAGCATCTTGTCTATTTCTTTTTGCATAATTTCTCTCTTTGCGGGTGTAAGGCGGTATGGAGGTACTGCAATGGGCGGATGCTCCCCGGTGTCGATACGGTGCTCGGCGAAGGGAGTTGGGTCTCCCCCTGGCCGAAAGAGGTCCTCATTAACCATCAGGACCTGCGCCAATTGGCTGCGGTCCGTCACTGACAGCACGGCGCCTTCGTCGTCCCTGAGTTGCACATGTGCTGATGAGATGGAGATTTTAGGTAGATAAGATGACTCGTAACGGAGAGGGTAGTGATCGTGTCGATTGTCAGCAAAAAACCAACATCCGTCACTAAAGTCGACAACTACCTTTGCTTTACGTAAAAAGTCAATTCCCAGAAGGGTTTCATTGTTAGTTGCGTCTGGCAAAATGATGAAGGGCGTCTCAATCACCCTGTCCGCCAGACAAACATCGAGCGTGGTGAGTAGTACCGCGACATCCCGTACTTGCCCGTCCGCCAATTTGATATGTCTGCGGGATGGTAGCATCGGATATCCCTTTCGACGCAGGAGTGCGTGGAGGGTATGGCCAGCGATACACTGTTTGGCCCCCGTGTCAACTAACGCCGTACCAGGCGAACTTAATACATTAATGTCAAAAATCGGACGCAAAATGTTTTTAGATGTATCAACGGAGGATTCACGCGCTTCACATGTTTCATCATTCATAGAAAAAAAAATATTTTCGCGACTGTACAAACAATCATTAGAAAATATATTATGACAATTTTCGTCATCAATAGAAAAAATATTATGGTCGCGACTGTACGAGTTATCATTCGACAGAATATTATTGTCGCGACTGTACGAGTTATCATTCGACAGAATATTATTGTCACGACTGTACGAGTTATCATTCGACAAAATATTATTGTCGCGACCGTACGAGTTATCATTCGACGAGTGACAAGACGAAAACCTATTGTTTTCGGAAATTAAAAGGTCATCACTTGTACTGCACTCATGGGTACTTGTCGATTGATCACTCGTCGCCCAATCATAACAGTTATCATCACAAACATTAGAAAATGAAATGTCAAAGTTATAATCTTCATTTGTAAAATAATCATAACAAGATGACACGTCTTGGCGTGTATACGTTTGATCGTCAGTAATGTTTACACTATAGAATTGAGTACCTACACTACACTGTTTACAAGTGTCTCGCGTTACCCCTTTCGACCCGCACTTATAACACGATACGACTGGATTAGGCACTGATCGCGAATTATTAAAGTCAGGTGTGGACTCACCTCGTTCTGCTAACTTACGGCACTGTTCACGCTGGTGTCCGTAGTATTTGCAGTACACGCAAAATGGTCGCTGTTTTGGTGTCGTGCGGTCATCACGCTCGCGCGGAGGCGGCGGCGCGGTGGCGCCAGCGGCCTGCACGGCTGCGGGCGGGCGCGCCTCGCGGGCCGCAGGCGCCGCCGCGATCCCGGGCAGGGACGCGCGGGGCGCGGCGTGAGTGCGCGGTGCGTGAGGTACTGCGGAAACCGGGGCTGCTCGTGGGGCGGCGGACGTGGTCGCGCGCGGATCACGTGTAGCCGGCGTAGACTTAGACACGTCGGGCTCCCCCTGGCTATCTTCTATGTTACGCGCATGTCGCAATAGGTCACGGAACGAGTCAAATTCCTCCCGGCGCAATCTTTTTCTTATTTTCGTGTGTAAAAGGCCGTATATCATATCGAGCCTTGCCTTTTCTGATATATCTCTTTCTGGGATTTTTGATAGAAGGGCGCGGCTGCGCGCGACGAACATATCTGTATTTTCATACAGTGTTTGTGGACTACCGAATAATTCGATGTAAATACGGTGGGGCGGGCGGCGGTCACCGTAGGCGCTTATAAGGTTTTCTTTCGCTTGCGTCCAGGATGTAATTGTAGATTTCACGCCCAGCCACCACGTTGCTGCTTCATCGGTGAGTAAGTAGGCGAGACCGCGGAGAATGTTAGCGCTGGTGACTTGCGCACACTCACTATACGCTTCTATGGCGTCAATAAACGCGTCTACGGACTCGTGCGGCTTGCCGGCGAATGATGCTCTACAGCGCGTCAGAGTGCCTTCTCCCGGAATTTGCACAGGAGTGGATGAATTTGCGTGACTTACTGTTAATAAGAGGTCTCGAAACGCTTCTGTTTGTGATTTTTGTAGTGACGCAATTATGGATGCGACATTCTCATTTGAAAATGTGAGGTCGGCACTCGGAAAAGAGGCGGAGGTTCCGGCGTCGGGCGGGATTGACGGACTTGTTTCATCTTCGGCGCGGCCCCGCGGCGGAGTCCGTATGGTTGGCAGAGGAGTAGGGAATGCGGGAATTTGCGCCGCATCATCTCTGTCAACCGGGCTTCCTGCTCGTCCTCTTGTGGTCCTCGGCATTGTAAATTATAGGTACACCCACAATAGTCACTAAAACAAGGTATTTGATGTGCACTGAACTGTTTTAAATGATTTCACTGAGTTTGTAAGTAGGTACGGCCACGAGTTGGGACGCCATGTTTCGCATTGAGCACTGAATTAAACACATAAACAATCTTAGTGAGAGTTTTTTTTATTGTTAATCGATGTGGCCGGCTAGAGTAAAACATAGATTTAGATACTAGAACTCGAATCACAATCAGAAAGGTTTTAACACAGTTACGGAACTTCTCCCACACATCAAGAGATCGAAAAAAGCGCGTGAATCCGTAACGTCAAGCATAAAAACGTCCAGTCGGGCGGCGAACCGCGGGGACCAATCAGAGCGTCGCGTGAGCCGAGTGTATTTCGTTATACGCATCCCGATCCCAAATCATAGTCGCGTAAGCGTTGAGGTATATTAATGACGCGGCGATTAGGACGGTTTGCTACATATGTAATTAGATGTTTAAAATGTTAATAGATGTATATGTATGGTGGTGTGTATGTATGGTGGTGGTGGTGTGTGGTGAATTATGTTTCATACTATTATTTATTTTTTTCATCGTTATTTTTAAATTATGTACAATGTATATTTTAATTAAATTATTTATGCATGTTATTATATTGTTATGTCTATGTATTGATAAATTAACGAGTTCCAGCATTATGCTGAGCGATGGCCGTTTTGCGCGAATATGACGCATATCTTCCCAATTTTTACAATTAAGTGTTATTTCATTTCTATTTTTTTTTTTGGTTTGCGTCATGCTTGGCGCAAATAAATGCTTTTTTCTTTCTTTCAATTATATCAGATATTTTATTTATTTTTAGACTATACAATGCGTTGAAAACTCGTGTGACGTAACAATTCAGTACACTTTTTATTTAGTTGTGACGTCAGATTGCCCCCACTCCCAATCTTTAATGCGTTTCATCTACGTTATTTTTATTGATTTTATAATGCAAAAAATACGTGTCCAATTTTTTCGATAATCTAACTGACGGACTAAATAGAATTATATTTTTTTACTCAAGAGTCTACGTAAAATACTTGTATTCAGCTGAATCCGGTTTGACTGGAAGCCGACCCTTATATAGTTGGGAAAAGGCTAGGCAGATGATGAACAAACATCCTTATTCCCATTCTGCATTGACTTCAATCGAATCGATACCCATTCAGTCATAAGTTTATAATATCAAACGCTGTTATAGAGCCTGTATTACGTAAAGGCACTGCAGCTCTTTGCCATGTAAATCTTGTGTCGAAGTCGGAGTGCATTCGATATTCAATCCCGAACCGCCATCTTACCTTGTTCTGTCAAAAGAGGATATTACGTAGACGAGACGTCTTAGGGTTTAAGTTGGTTGAAATGATATGATCGGTGTTGTTCTTATTGATACTAAAAGCTTTCGACTGCATCTTGTGTTTTCTCTAAATTTTAAGAATGATTAAAATTCCCAAAAAACTTTTTACAAAAAAAAAAAAAACCACCTTCCAAACAAAACACTACGAAGTATAATCTAGTAGTAACCTTAATTACTGAAGTCGGTGTTTTTGGTTCTGTTTCTTTGTTTTTTAACGCTGACCGTAATTTTTTTTTTCACTCTTAAGTGGTGATACTTGGACGAAGTCTTCGTTTACGCAGAAATTGAAACAATCAAAAATGCTCATAAAATAAATACTACGGAACCAAACCGAATCAAATTTTTACGGGACCAAATGACAAGTATACCGCATTGAAATATACAGAATCACAAATATCGAATCAGAAACCTCGGAGTAATCGGTGTACATACATAAAAAAACCCACTGAATTGAGAACCTCCTCCTTTTTTGGAAGTCGGTTAAAAAATATCCTATTAATTTTCGTTGTATTTACTTATCCAAAGATCAATTCTCTTACTTAAAAAGCGATCAAATTCATATAAATTTAATAAATTAATAAATTTCAAATTCAATACAGGGAAATTAGAGGTATTTTTTCACAGCTTGCGACTGAGATGCGATTACGAGCTGTTGCTTTCAAAACCGGCCAAGTGCGAGTCAGACTCTCACACGAAAGTTTCCGTACCATTAATCGATAAAACACACGTTTCTTAAAGAGCTCCATACATTTTAATTTTTTTATTTTTATTATTTGTTGTTATAGCGTCAATAGAAATACACACTGAAAATTTCAACTGTCTACCTGTTATTGATAGGCACGCATTTGACCACTATCTCACCTAATAGTAAGCGATGATGTGGTTGAAGATGGAGCAAGCTTGCTTAGAAGTAAACTACTCTTGACTTAGGTTCAGGTTAGATTCCGCTCCTTAGCTGTACGCACTATGAATGTGTTCCCAAAACGTTTTGTGCGTGTGGGTAGGATGTCTACCATGTACCGGTGGTGCATCGCCGTTCGTCTTATGCTCCGATGATGGAACGGGCTTGGCGGAATTGAATTAATGCATTTCCGTCGCATATTCTGATCTTTGAAGGACCTAAGATCATTTTGCCAACGATTGAAAGCCCGCATCAATCCCCGAAATTGAATACAATCTTTTCCGAATTTGGCTCTCTTGCTTGAATGCAATTCCAAGTCCATGCAACGCCATCAATCCACCGCCAAACAGCCAAGTTCGGTACTTAACAATATATTTTCGTGATCCCTCGCCCATTCAGACCTCTCATTAAGTCCTGACGCGTCCCCGCAGACAATGATATATGTCGCTGCACCTTCCGAAGCTTTCAACGTTATATTGCATTCGTGTGGGTAGGACACTGACTAATTTGACGCTCTTTCAACTGAGCCACAACGTAAATCAGGATGCCACTGTGAAGTGTTGAGATTTTTCTAAAGTGTGAATGCAGGGTTGGAAAAATGAGGGCTCCATAGACAGGCGTGTCAATGCCACGTTGCAATATCACGTTTTTATAGAATTTGGTGTATGTTTTATGGCTATGTATATTTTACAGACGGTCGATGGAGCCGAAAAGTTCGGAAGTGGCGGCCGCGTACAGGAAGACGCAGCTTTCGAAGGACTCCCACAAGGTGGACCGAGGATCTGCTGAGGGTTGCGGGTATTCGATTGATGCGAAACGTATAGGACCGGTTGTTGAGGCGACACTTGGGGGAGACCAGCAGTGGACATACTTTGGCTGATATGATGACAAAGTGGACATCTTTTGATGATGACGATATACACAGTGCGAGCTGCTGACTTAACAGCAGACAGTTACTCGGATCGTCTACTGGTATGCCAGTAGCTCGGCTCGTCTTTGCTGTCTACGCGACTATAGAAGCTGACTATTCCCTTACGAGGTTCAGCACCCAAAAATTAAGTTTCCGCTCATAACAGCTTGGCTGGAATTGTCAAGCTACTGCCGAACGATAAGAGTGATGGCCGAGCTGCTGCTATGTGCGAGTTAATGAAAGACGAGCAGTGAAAACCAAAAATGTTGAAGTTACTCAGATGTGAGCTACTATCTAACTTGCACGTGGCAGTTACTCGTACGATACGTCCATACGATGCGAGTTTCTGCGCTGCAGTTATTCTGCAGGCTGACTCGCACGCTAGCTCGCACTGTGTTAAATTGCCACTAGTAGGGCAATACCTTTTTTGAAGAAGTTTTATGATACTGCTATGTTAAAGCATCGAATTTCATTTCATTAGCACAGTTATTGAGAAACCGGTTTATTTAAGGACAGCCTATCAGCATTCTCAACGAACAAAAAGGCGTAACGTTGGAAGGCCTCCCACGTGATGGACCGGTGCGCGTTGGCGTTGGTTTGGTAAAAGCTGCGGAAACCCATTAGATGCGAGCCGAACAGGACCGTAAGTGACGCCATCATTATCAATATATGGAATCACTTGGATGATGATATCAATTACATAATCAAAGGATATCAGTCTGCTTATTTGCAAGAAAAGAAAGAAGAAGAGGAGAAAGGGGTTTTCTCTGTATACACACAAACTGTAAAATAAATATCAGGAAATAATAGACGATAACATTTCACACATTAATGAAAACATGATAATAATTATTGTAAGAGCCCTCTATTAAAAAAAAATATATAAAAATACGTTGCGAGGAAAAACGAGAGGATACACTTACTCAGTCTTACTGCCTATAACAAGCATCAAAGTTTTAAGTCCCGCAGTGTCTCCATAAATCTTAATTAATATCACCAAGAACAATTAATCCACGAACATAATTATGACACAAAGCATAATCCATAATTCAGGCCGATGTCGCTTTAGAGAATGGGACTAAAAACTCCAATTAGTGATGTGGCGGGGGCGAAACAATAGCTTTTGATGAAAAGACTTCAAAGATGTGCACCGATATTAAGACTTCAAAACGGGGCGAATTTGAAATGGGGCGAATTCAAAACGGGGCGAAAAGGAAGCGAAGAAATGGGGCTATATTGCCTAATGGCATGCAAGAATCGAGGATTTTGAAAGCTTATTACTGCTCAAATGGAATATTGATTATAGGTAATTTATGAGATGAAAAGAACGCTTTTTTGAGGTTCACGGTCAATTTATTTACTTTGGTGTGGGATTATAGGTTTTGTAGTACTTAGTACTTTTCATCTACCCAAGCTTTTATTTTAAGATCGATTTTCATTTTTAACTTATAAAAGGAGGGAATTCAATAGACTATGGAACTGTGGTATTTAGAATACAAATAATATACCTACTCATTTCTTTCATTTACAATTATTTGAAAACATCAAACGAGCACTTTTTCCCAATCTGCAATATTAAAGCAAACCCAAAATATTCAAAGACAATGTTTCTGTGAAATTCCTTTCGCGTTACTCCTGAATCCTGACTCTATTGAATAATTCATTTGGAACGTTTCAGGAGATGATGAAATTAAAAGTACCCGCACACTGACTTGACGCACGGAATAGACAAGTTCAGAAAGCTCACTCCATACAGAGCGGTAACAGCCACACGCACACATACACGCGTAGGTGCGTACGATAATCTCAAACAAAGGACACTCGCGAATACGCTTGCACTAATTGTAAATTAAGCGTGTCTATGTGTGCGTGCGATTTCTCTCGTTTTATGGAGACATAGATTTATAACGTCGTGAATCGACCAAAGTGACTGCGCGGACAAAACCTGGAGTCTTTAAACTACCATTACGGTATGGGAGAAAAACGACTTTGCGACGAATAGTACTATCACTTTTTCACGACAAAATAATGATGGTATTGAACGTCGTAGTACGAACCCTGTGTCTTTACACATTCATCTATATACGAGTATATCTCCCACAAACCTATGACTTTTCAATTAGAATTTTAGAAAAGATAAAATAATCTTGGAAGCATGATCGCTTTGTTTCTCTCTTACACTTGCTCGTAGTCACTTCACTTCACTCCTGGATAGGAAACGGTCAATCCGTATTGTACGTTATGTACAGAATTGAACTCCTGTGGCCATAGTGCGAGTTTTTAACTTATTGACTTTGTGAAGTTCTTTGCGCAGCACCTTATCTCTTACTACAGTTGTTATATAAAAGTACTGCGCTGCAAGCCGCTGAGTGTTTCTAGCCGCTATTAGATTTGATTTTACCAGTGTTCAAACTAAAAAAGTGCCGGCGCAGTTTGGTTATAATAACTGAAAACCTTTTTGACGTGATCACATCTAATAAATCTATGAACGCCGGCTGTGCGCACAAAAAAGTGTCACGTTCCGCAAGCGAAAGCGCGATACAGGCGATAGAGAGGTACGATCGGCATAAGCGTTCTGCTTGTTTGTTATGAATTCAGTTGTTTTCATATGACGTTATCACGTATTTTTTTTATTCACACGATTTAACATAAGCGAACGTTTACGCCATAATCGAGTTCGTATAAAAACTCGCACTGAGCTCTCTGTAACTATTTATTCGATGGCTGAGTCTTGAGGGCGGCAATATAATAGATTAAATTCTCTTTGACTAATTCGCGTTTTCCCATCCTATTAACGTTTCTTCTGTCTTCTGAAATCTGTTAAGACTTGGCTGAGTTTTTATGTTATTATTTGTCTCTTTTCATGTTTCAAAGGAGATCTTAAAAAGTTAAGTACTGATCTTGTTGTCAACACAATTTCAATGGTTGTCAGAAACAAGAAGTGATTTTGTTTGATCCGTATTTTGAGTACTGAATAAAACACTGTGTATTTTTAAGTCATCTGCCTAGCTTTTTCCCAACTATATTGGGGTCGGCTTCCAGTCAAACCGGATTCAGCTGAATACCAGTGTTTTTACGTGGAGCGGCTGCCTACCAGACCTCTACAACCCATTAAGACTAGACTGGAGTCAGATTTACTGGCTTCTGACAATCCGTAACGACTGCCAAAGTTCTACAAATGACAGCCGGGACCAACAGCTTAACGTGCTTTCCGAGGCACGGAGGAAACTCGTTATGTTAAGATGGTCACCCATCCACAGACCAACCTTGGCAAGCGTTGCTTATCCTTGAAGATCGACCTGTGCGGCTGTTATTCTTTTAGCCACGAGCTCCTCTGTGTATTTTTAAGTATACAGAGATAATCCCAACTAACAGATTATTTATTGTATCCAGACTTTTTCAAATATTGTCATTGATTTCAATCTCTTAAAAAAGAACGCAAAGGTCGTGGTTGACGATTCAAGTGTTTGAAAATCTTTCTCGAAGTAATAGAGGAATTACGGTGTACCTAGTTAAATATAAAAATCTACATTGGGTTCATTTTCATGTTATCTTTTACTGGCAAAAACTTCTGATACTATTTACCAAATAATACTCAAGACTTGCCACTGCCGATGTTCATATTACAGTGTCCAAGAATATTTAGAGGATAAGTCGTTAGTAATATAATACAATTTTATAAATTATTAATCATGTCAATTTCAATACAGTACAATTTCAATCCTTTTTTATTAAATATTAAAATTCATATTTTATTCACTAATCCATAATTAATAATAGGTTGGTAATATAAGCTTTGTTTATTTTTATATAGATATATTTGTACGCCATATTATGGCAGGATGTGCTGGAAATATTGTTGTAAGATCTATTGCACCAGGTTCTAACAAATAAACAATTTTGATTTGATTTCATATGAATAACTAGACTTACCAATAGGGATGATTCCTGAGTAAAAAAATATGATTATATGTAGTCTATTAGTTATATTATCGAAAAATATTGAACACATATTTCTTGCTTTATCAAATCAATTAAAATTGACGAAGTCAAAACGCATCAAAGATCAGGAGTGGGGTATTTTGACGTCGCTCATCATCATCATCTGCCTAGCCTTTTCCTAACTACATTGGGGTCGGCTTCCAGTCAAGCCAGATTCAGCTGAATACCAGTGTTTTACGTGGAGCGGCTGCCTACCAGACCTACACAACCCATTAACTGGTTAACACGGTACTTCATAGCAAGACTGGCTGGAGTCAGATTTACTGGCTTCTGACAACCCGTAACGACTGCCAAAGATCTACAAATGACAGCCGGGACCAACAGCTTAACGTGCTTTCTGAGGCACGGAGGAAACTCGTTATGTTAAGATGGTCACCCATCCACAGACCAACCTTGGCAAGCGTTGCTTAACCGTGAAGATCGACCCTTTGCGGCTGTTATTATTTAGCCACGAGCTCCTCCTAGGGATTTTGACGTCGCTATTCTGTAAAAAAATTACATGTGATGTCACACAAGTTTTCAATGCACTGTATGGTATAAATTTTTTGTTTACGTGAAAAATAATAATTACGTGTCGAATATTTTTTGGAAATCTATCTGACGGACTAATTCCATTTTAGTTTATTAGCTTCTTTTTAATACTACCCTATTTAATTAAGGACTAACTGTTATCTGAGGAACAAATATGATAGTTTCACAGCTTAGACATAGAAACCATGTCATAAGACCATATTTATTCATCAGATAAAAGCTATTTGGGAAAATCAGGCCAAAAATATCACTATAATGGCTCGTTACATACATAAATAACCACCCTGTGAAAAAATCTCTCTCAATTTAACCTAAGCCAGTTTAATGCACAAGTCCGTTAATATTAATATAAAACGGGCGGCGTGTCAGTAGGTCAGTAGCGTGCCCCACAAGGCCTCTTCATCTTCCTTGCAAGTCCGATGCATAAAGGAATCCAGGCCATTGAAAAATAGCTAGATATTTTTACAAAGGACCGGCGATGTCTGGAAATGAAATGAGCGATTATTTTTCTCGTCGATGTAAACCTGGTGTTAAGTGCGATGTAGGGTAGATATGGGCGATGTAATTTTGTTGTGTTGTTGAATTCTCTGATTAATTTTATTGTATGTAGATATCACTGTTATTTAATATTTTAATTGTTATTTTTATTACGTTTTATTTTTTATATATTTGCTCTTGACTCTAGTCTATGTCAGAGATGACAGAGACAAAGTCTACGATGGAGCGAGCCTACCCAGAAGGAGACTGTTCACTCTAACTTTGAAGAGATTAGGGTTGTAAGCAATTAATGTTTGCCCTATTCCTTAAATTGTGTTTTGTTTTTTTTCCAAGATTGGCTCTTGACTCTAATCTAGGCCAGAGGTGACAGATAGAGTCGACGATGGAACGAGCTTACCCAGTAGAATCCTGTTTGCTCTAACTTTGAAGGGTTGAATGCGTTCGGAAACACAGACGCAAATAGAGAGTTCTCCTTTCAATGCGCATTATAAAAGAAGTTTGGAAACGCTTAGTGCGAATTACTTTTCTAATCCTGAGCATTTATTATTTTATTTTAAGACAGTATATTTATTTAAACTTAAATCAGTTTACTAAAACAAACTACATACACTTAAAATATTAAATCCTAATTAAAAAACGGCGACAAAAAATTCGTTCGCAACGTTGTCTACTGGAAGTGAACCCAAATATCTTGAGCATTAATTTTTAATAAATCTTATATAATTATATATACTAATATATAAAGCTGAAGAGTTTATTTGTTTACTTGAACGCGCTAATCTCAGGAACTGCTAGTCCGATTTGAAAAAATATTTCAGTCATAGATAGCCCATTTACCGAGGAAGGCTATAGGCTATATATCATCACGCTAAGACTAATAGGAGCGGAGCAGTAATGAAAATTACGACGCAGACGAAGTTGCGTGGGTCAACTAGTATACTAATATATAAAGCTGAAGAGTTTGTTTGTTTGTTTACTTGAACGCGCTAATCTCAGGAACCTGGTCCGATTTGAAAAAATATTTCAATGTTTGATAGCCTATTTATTGAGGAAGGCTATAGGCTATATATCATCACGCTAAGACCAATAGGAGCGGAGCAGTAACGAAAATTGTGACGCAAACGAAGTTGCGTGGGTCAACTAGTAATTAAATAATTCCAAACCATTTTCTTTCTTGTGCTGGCACAAAAAAAGTAAGAATAACCTACGTACTGATGCTGAAAAAAAACTTCAATTTCACTAATAAAATTCAAAAAGTTACCATACTTTATTCAATTAATAACGAGAAAGCTACAATATTTTCAATTATAAAGTTCAAGGAAATGTTATCAAAGGTAAATAAGTTTAAACTCTGTTTACTTAATTAACGTTTTCTTCCTCAACTTTATTTCTTAGTTTTCTGTTAAATTGTGAGCTTTTATATAATTTTGTTAAAGTTGACGGATATTCACACTGGCTGATAAAGTGGTGTATTCCAGTTATAAGACCTGACTTCGCTTTATTATTTTGCAATTGACTGTAAAATATATATTTTTTTTTAATAATATAAAAATACTTGTTTGATTCATAGTCACGGACGTTTCTGAACAGATCATTATTAAGGATCCAATTAAATATATTAAAAATAAACGTTTTTTTTTTTATCAATATCTATACCAATATATAATGCTGAAGAGTTTGTTTGTTTGTTTGTTTGCTTGACCGCGCTAATCTCAGGAACGATCTGAAAAAGATCGGAGGAGGTCCAATTTGAAAAATTCATTCAGCATTAGGCTTATTTCATCACGCTAAGACCAATAGGAGCGGGGCAGACGAAGTTGCGCGGGTAAACTAGTGTAATTTTAAAATCAGGATTTTAAGGCTTCCGTAACCAAAAGGTAACCAACGGAACCCTATTACTAAGCCTCCGCTGCCCGTCTGTCCGTAGTGTAAGAACCGTAATGGGTAAACAGTTAAAATTCGATGCCCGGCTAGAAATAACAATTTTTAAAAAATCTATCTATACTAATTAAGCTAAAGAGTTTGTTAGTTTGCTTGAACGCGCTAATCTCAGGAACTGCTGGTCCGATTTGACAAAATATTTCAGTGTTAGATAGCCCATTTACCGAGGAAGGCTATAGGCTATATATCATCACGCTAAGACAAATAGGAGCGGAGCAGACGAAGTTGCGCGGGTCAACTAGTATACTAATATATAAAGTTGAAGAGTTTGCTTGTTTGTTTACTTGAACGCGCTAATCTTAGGAACTACTGGTCCGATTTGAAAAATTATTTCAGTGTTAGATAGCTCATTTATCGAGAAAGGCTATAGGCTATATATCATCACGCTAAGACCAATAGGAGTAGGGCAGAAATGAAAATTGTGAAGCAGACCAAGTTGCGCGGATCAACTAGTCTAATAATACAATTTTAGTTTTCATCAAAATTGGGCTCGAGACCTCTTTCAGTGCTTTTCGATATTCCTGATTTTCAGACGAACGGCGATGCGCCACCGGTACATGGTGGACATCCCACCCACACGCACAAAACGTTTTGGGAACACATTCATAATGCGTACAGCTAAGGAGTGGAATTCCCTGCCGGAGTCTGTGTTTCCCGATAGCTACAACCTGGGAGTCTTTAAGTCAAGAGTGAATAGGTTGCTTCTAGGCAGGCGTGCTCCATCTTCGACCACATCATCGCTTACCATCAGGTGAGATGGTGGTCAAGCGCGTGCCTATAATTAGTAAAAAAAAAAAAAAAAAAAAAAAGATTTCATCCAGGTACAAAATTCATCCTGTATAAATCCAAGAATTTTATAAAATAATTTGAGAGAGCTCGAAATTCAAAACCACAACGGTAACTAAACGAGAAACGTCAAACGATAAACGTTTTATGAGCAAATTTCGTCCAAAGAGAATAAATAAGTTATGCTGCAGCTCTTTTGCAAATTTCTAGATATGTTTTCGTTTATTCCACAGAGGACCGAGATGTCTTGACGGCCCCTGCTAGAAACTATAGTCAAAACTTTACACATAGACCTAACGCATCCCTGAGTGTCACCTTTTTAACCGACTTCTTCAAAACGGAGGAGGTTCTATGTTCGTTCGTTCGTATGAATGTTTTTTTTTTTGTGTATGTTCACCGATTTCTCCGCCAATTCTGGACTGATTTTAAAAATCCTTTTTTTATTCGAAAGCCTATACTCCTGAGGTGGTCACATTGTCACCAAGTCAGAATCTGATGATGGTATCCTATGAAAATCGAGGGAAACCCTCAAATTTTATAAGCACACTCAATGTTTTTCATAAACTTTATAACGCAATTGAGATATTCGTGCCTGGTAATCATCATCTCATGTTGCTGAGCTGATGATGGAAGGTATAAGTCAGGATCTGATGAAAAATGTTTTTTCAGCGATATTTTCGCCAATTGTTAACCGATTTGGATGAATCTTTCTTTGTTTGGAAGAGTATTTTCTCGGACTGGTCCCTTTAAAATTTGGTGAAGTTCTGATAAAGAACTTCGGAGGTAGGCAACGGAAATCTTTAGTAAATGATAGCAAATGGATCGGGATTTCTGAAATCGTTTGTCTGTTGATTGTTGACACCATTTCATAACATAGCATCACTCCGGCACGCTGTTTGTGTTTTCACTTTTTAGTGGTACCTGCGTTAAAATACTGGTATTCAGCTAAATCTGGCTTGACTGGAAGCCGACCCCAATATAGTTGGGAAAAGGCTAGGCTGATGAGTGGTACCTGCGTTCCATTAAAAAGTGTAAAATAAAAAAAACTATTTAACAAAAAAAAACCGACTTCCAAAAACAAAACACTACAAAGTAAAAAATAACTTTAATTTCGGAAGTCGGTGTTCAAAAACGAAAAAAACAAAAACACCGACTTCCGAAATTAAAGTTATTTTTTTCATAGAAATTGATAGCTCGTGACAATCTGAGGGCCACGACCACAAGCACAGCGTGCCGGCTTGATATTATGTTATGAACTGGTGTAAACAATCAACAGACATGCGAAAACCGAAATCCCGATCCATTTGCTATCATTTATTGAAGAGTTCCGTTGCCTACCGCCGAAGTTCTTCATCAGATCTTCACCAAATTTAAATGGGACCAGTCCGAGAAAATACTATTCCAAACAAAAAAAGAATCATCCAAATCGGTTAACAATTGGCGAAAATATCGCTGAACAAACATGTTTCATAGGATCCCATCATCAGATCCTGACTTAACAACTTTCACAGTGAATCTTATCCACACTATTATCGAATTTAAACTCTTAAATACCAAATAAAACACATTTGTTCACAAAACAAATCAAAACGAATCGAACAAGCAAACTGGCGATTAGGTCACAAACTCGGAGACAGTGCAAAAAATAATACGACAAAAAGAAACATTACACTGTTTCTTTTTGTCGTATGTTATGATGCAATATTAACGAAACAATGCTTCTTTTTAAAATAGTTTGTATAGCTAATTTCGGTTCGGAAAACATCGGATAATTTCGTAATTTGTCGTGTTGTAAAAAGACACTGTCTATTCTGTACGGTTGTGTGCGTTATTGTGACATTGTGTGCCACGTTAAGTACGTTCCATTTAATCCGCATGACCACGAGAGCACACATATAAACATTTAGATCCGAATAGTTTGTATCTTTCCCGAGGCACTCCTGGTACTCAGCGTAGCGGCGCTAGTGCTGCGCAATGCCACAATACTGAACGAGCTTGCTTGGAGCGACTGTTTATGATTTTTTTGTTTATTGTTACTACGTAGGTACTCGTCGTACTCGCAGATAAAATAATAATAGATATCAGAACAAGATCATACTGAGTTAGGCAGGGTAGGCTGTGTCTTTCTGTCTTTATGAAATGCCCGCGACTGCTTAGTATCCACTGCAGCGGAGAGGAGAGGAGCAGAGCGGAGCTGTACCAATACTACCAATGGAATTGCATAAAATATCCGCTTAGCTTGAGTGGGCAAGGATTTGCGAACTAGTTTTTTTTTTTTACAGAACTGGAAGCGGAGCGTGACAACGGAGTGTGGAAGCGGGATGGGGAAGCGTAGTGTGGAAGCACGACGGGGAAGTGAAAAAGCCGGCCCCCTGCTCAAGTTACTCGTCGCGGGAACTCGGACTAGCTCCGCTAGCTCCGCACAGTTCGCAACTCCGCTGCACATTATTCCGAACCTCCGCTCCAGTCAATGGACAGGCAGCGTTACTGGGCTACCCCTAGTCGACGGCCTAGATAGAGATTGAGAGAATAAAAAAAACCGGTCAATTGCGAGTCGGACTGTCCCACAAAGGGTTCCGTTTGTAGCTACAAATTAATTTAAATACAGACTATATTTTTTTATGATTTAATTACAAATGTATAGTTTTCACACTTTTTCCTATACTTGTAGTATAAGATGGTATTAATTGCCAAATTCCGTAGTTCTAGGTCAACGGGAAACACCCTATACATTTTGATTCCCTTGGGAGTGTCGAAATATACGTTTTTTGCGGCTTAAACGACCGTATCTTTTTTACGTTAACTTAGAAGTTTGATTTTTTCACAGCTGCAAGAGGCCATAGACTTGAGTATATGATATTAATTTCAGTTCAGTTTTGAGGTACGGAACATTGAAAACTTGATACACATTTTTTCGGCACCGAGATAGCGGGGTGGTTCCGAACTCTATGGACTATTTCGAACGCTAGCGAGACTAACTCCAATGTTTTATTTATGTACCAGAGATCGGCCCAGCGAGGTTGCACGGAAATACGTTTGGAGTGATAGCTAGAGGCTACTTCCATAATACAGGATTAGTGGGTCCAACTTCGGGAAAATATATTGCCTTTCGATGAATGTAAATTAGGTATATCTACCTGGTTAACATTTAAGGAAGATAAATTGCATAAAACCTATTGGGAGAGTTATGTTTTCTAGAGTTTGTTTGAATTTGGGTCCACTGTCTTGCCCGCCAGAGGTGATTACTATTTGATCAAGCCATTTTTCTTTTTGATTCCGGTATCTAATAATTTAAGGTAACATTTTTTCCAAAATGTTGAAGTTGCTGCAGTAAAAGTTTTAATAACCTTTTGAAGACTGTCCCTGCTTGTTGTAGGCAGTTCCGATAAATCTAATGTCACCAAAATATAATTAAGTCATCATCTGCCTAGCCTTTTCCCAACTACATTGGGGTCGGCTTCCAGTCAAACCGGATTCAGCTGAATACCAGTGTTTTACGTGGAGCGGCTGCCTACCTGACCTCCACAACCCAGTAACTGGGTAACACGGTACATCTTGGCAAGACTGGAGTCTGATTTACTGGCTTCTGACAATCCGTAACGACTGCCAAAGATCTACAAATGACAGCCGGGACCAACAGCTTAACGTGCTTTCCGAGGCACGGAGGAAACTCGTTATGTTAAGATGGTCACCCATCCACAGACCAACCTTGGCAAGCGTTGCTTAACCTTGAAGATCGACACGTGCGGCTGTTATTATTTAGCCACGAGCTCCTCACCAAAATATAATTAAGTAGTTTCTCTTTATTATCCATTGATAGTGGTTTCACTGGTCGATGTAATGACAAAATATTGAATAAAACAATATTTATTATTGAGGCACCATTACCTAAAAAAGACTTTTTAGTATAGAAACCGGTAATCACCGGAAAAATAAAATATAGTTTTGTATAGCCAATAGTCCCTGCTATATAATGGCATCGAAATGATATTGTACTAATTTGTACTTTTAAACGTAACACAGTTCAGACTTAGAAAAGTTAATAAAAAATTTTTTTTATGTTATAATTGATCTATTTCATTTTTTTTTACATACCAATAAAAAGTACAGACTTTCCTAATGTGCACTTTTTTTTTTAAATTTACACTGATAACTTAGCCAACTTAACTTGAATAGGAGCGCAAAACAACGATAAATCAGTCTTTTTATAATAATTTAGCTTTCGAGATAAATTTGAAATAGTATATAACTACTGTCTGCATAACGGTGAGTGATGTTTTAGTATGAACCACTTACCTTCAAGTCTTAATAAAATGTTTTTTCGAGCTACCGACATATTAACCAAAAATAATTTAGGGACGCCATCTTTTAATAATTGGTCAGTGTGCGCCGTGTAGCCTAACAGGCTGGGTGGATTTTAACAAATAAAGCATCATTGGATTCTTCTTAGGTACGAAGTTACATAGCTACAGGGACCTTGAGGGTGTAGAAGTTGAAGGCGTGGCATATCACTCATTTTAAGTCTTTCGTAGTGCGCCTCCCGACTCATCATTTGTTGACCTTTCTCAAGGAAGAGTTTAACCTGTCACGATTCGTATAGGTATAGCTATTTTAACCAACTTCGAGAAAAAAGGAAAGAATTAAGAATATTTTAAGTAATACACCGGTGTAGGTATGTTGACAATCATCATTTTTAATGGAATAACTCACAATGAAGTGGGGGAGAGCGAACGCCCGGTTCGCCTGGGGTTTGACCGAAAGCTGCGATGACGTAACGCGCGAACGCCGGCGTTCGCTTGGGGATTTGCAGGGGAGAAGATTTCCCGAATTCGTACGGGAACGGGAAAATCGGGATATGCGCGTACGAAGTCACAGGCAAAAGCTAGTGTGAGTATAAATGAATGAACAAAAATAAAAGCTGAAACAAAAATACTTTCATTCATCAAAGTACCGCCGCCCACATCAAAGCCCATTGCGTGGGTTGGAGAAAAAAGAGCCTTATTTAATCAACACAGTCCATTCTTACACTACATAAAATTCATAGGACAATATATCTACACATCTAAAGTGTCAAATGGCTAAGCAAAGGGTCTGAAGAATTTCAAGTGGCTCGAATAGAAATTGTCTCGTTGTCCGCAACAAATCCAACAAATGAATTGAGGTATTTTTCTTTCATTCTTTGTACTTGCTTTATCTTTATTGTGCTCTCCTTTACTCCTACGTGTTTAATTCACTTTGGCCAGAGTTAGTTGGTCTGTGAATGTATGTAATGTAATGTGTAGAATGGAACCTGTACTCACCTTTTTTTATTGAATCATGTGCTTGCTCTTGAACACAATCTGGTGGAAAGCGATGGATGAGGCAATTATTATGTCATCAACCTATTTTATGGTTGATGCAGAAAATGAAAGAAGAAGAAGAAAGAAAGGGAGAAAAAGCTTTGATTTGCGCCAAGCATGACGCAAACCTACCTACCGAAAATAAATTTAAGATAATTTTTATGAAAGTTGGGAAGATATGTGTCAAACAGCCATCGCTTAGCATAATGCTGGGACTCGTGTGCGATACAGAGCCACAGACAGAGCCGCTTGTTCTGCGCTCTCGCCTGCACGCTCGGCTCAGGCGGAACGTGACACGTTTTTGTGCGTGCAGCCAGCGTTCATGAATTTATAAGACGTAAGTACGTAAAAAAAAACTATTTGAAAAAAGAACTTTGAGAGGTCGATCTTCAAGGTTTTAAGCAACGTTAGCCAAAGACGGTTCGTGAATTGATGCCCATCCATTACATACTAAGAATCTGGTGGTCCCGACTCTCACTAATGGCAGAGCTGCTTGTTCTGCGCTCTCGCCTGCACGCTCGGCTCAGGCGGGACGTGACACGTTATTGTGCGTGCAGCCGGTGTTCATGAATTTATAAGACGTAAGTACGTCAAAAATAAACTATTTGAAAAAAGAACTTTGAGAGGTCGATCTTCAAGGTTTTAAGCAACGTTAGCCAAGGACGGTTCGTGAATTGATGCCCATCCATTACATACTGAGAATCTGGTGGTCCCGACTCTCACAAATGACAGAGCTGCTTGTTCTGCGCTCTCGCCTGCACGCTCGGCTCAGGCGGAACGTGACACGTTATTGTGCGTGCAGCCGGTGTTCATGAATTTATAAGACGTAAGTACGTAAAAAAAAAACTATTTGAAAAAAGAACTTTGAGAGGTCGATCTTCAAGGTTTTAAGCAACGTTAGCCAAGGACGGTTCGTGAATTGATGCCCATCCATTACATACTGAGAATCTGGTGGTCCCGACTCTCACTAATGACAGAGCTGCTTGTTCTGCGCTCTCGCCTGCACGCTCGGCTCAGGCGGAACGTGACACGTTTTTGTGCGTGCAGCCGGCGTTCATGAATTTATAAGACGTAAGTACGTCAAAAAAAAACTATTTGAAAGAAGAACTTTGATAGGTCGATCGTCAAGGTTTTAAGCAACGTTTGCCAAGGACGGTTCGTGAATTGATGCCCATCCATTACATACTGAGAATCTGGTGGTCCCGACTGTCACTAACACCTTTCACAGTTGTCACGTGCAGTCAGGAGCCTAAAAAATCTGACACCAGCTGGTCTAAAAAGGCCACTTGCAGAATCAGGAATCACATCACACTACCCGTCACTGTCAAATTTTCCCAATCAATCTTGAACCTAATGCGGTTGCAATAAAGATGAAAATGAAATTTGACAGATTGTTGTGTAGTTAATATTATGATTTTGATATGATTCTGTAAAATCAGAAAGCAAATTGCGCTACCCGTCACTGTCAAATTTTCCCAATCAATCTTGAACCTAACGCGGTTGCGATAAAGATGAAAATTAAATTTGACAGATTTGTGTGATTAATATTATGATCCTAATATGATTCTCTTAAAGTTGCCTTTTAGCCCTCCAGTTTTTGTTTCATTTATCAGGGTGTGGTCGGATAGACTGTCGCTTCATTCAGCCCCGCTGCACTGTAGAGACGCGATGATTGTCCTAGACATGGCAGTTTTTTGATTAAATTTCTATCTATGTTAAAGTTCGACAGACGCACTGCATCTTACCATCCCTACCTTGTAGCTATTCCACCAATTCGCACTAAGCGTTTTCATACATCTTTTATAATGCGCACAGCAAAGGAGTGGAACTCTCTGTCTGCGTCTGTGTTTCCAAAAGCTTACAACCCTAATCTCTTCAAAAATAGAGTGAACAGGCTCCTTCTGGGTAGGCTCGCTCCATCGTAGACTTTGTCTCTGTCATCTCTGACATAGACTAGAGTCAAGAGCAAACCCATTAAAAATAAAAATTTAAAAAAAGGTTCTGTAGGATCCTTTAAATTTTATTAGATCTACTAGCTTTCGCCCGCGACTTCGTACGCACATATTCCGTTTTATCTCGTTCCCGTAGGAGTTTCGGGATATCCTCTCTTAGAGCTCATGCCAAATTTCAGCTTTCTACGACCAGTAGCTCCGGCTGTGCTTTGTCTGTCAGTCACTCAATCAGTCAGTCATCATCCGCCTAACCTTTTCCCAACTACATTAGGGGTCGGCTTCCAGTCAAACCGGATTAAGCTGAATACCAGTGTTTTACGTGGAGCGGCTGCCTAACAGACCTCCACAACCCATTAACTGGGTAACACGGTACATCTTGGCAAGACTGGAGTCAGATTTACTGGCTTCTGACAATCCGTAACGACTGCTAAAGTTCCACAAATGACAGTCGAGACCAATGGCTTAACGTGCTTTCCGAGGCACGGAGGAAACTCGGTATGTTAAGATGGTCACCCATCCACAGACCAACCTTGGTAAGCGTTGCTTAACCTTCAAGATCGACCCGTGCGGCTGTTATTATTCAGCCACGAGCTCCTCATCACTCAATCAGTCAGTAACGGAAGAATTTTATATATTAGGATTTCCAGAACACTCTCTTAGTTATATCGAAATCTTTGCTGATGAATCTTATATTTGATCTGCAGCTGGTGCGTCATACTCGTAATTCAACCACGTTGGTCCTTTGATCGCAACCATGGCAGGTCCCGGCTCTTTTTGTAGATATTTCACAGTTGCGAGTCGTTACAAATACTTAGGAGCTAGTAAACCTGACACCAGTATTAGCAAGGAATACCGTGTGACACTATTACTGTGGTGTGGAGGCACTATTACTGAATACCAGTATTTTATATGAGGCAGTCGCTTCAAATTGAAGGTTAAGCAACGCTTGCCAAGGTTGGTCTGTGGATGGGTGACCGTCTTAACATAACGAGTTTCCTTCGTGCCTCGGAAAGCACGTTAAGCCGTTGGTCCCGGCTGTCATTTGTAGATCTTTGGCAGTAGATTGTCAGAAGCCAGTAAATCTGACTCCAGTCTTGCCAAGATGTACCGTGTTACCCAGTTAATGGGTTGTGGAGGTCTGGTAGGCAACCGCTCTACGTAAAACACTGGTATTCAGCTGAATCCCGTTTGACTGGAAGCCGACCCCAATTTAGTTGGGAAAAGGCTAGGCAGATAAGTCACTTCAAATAAAACACTTGGACAAAGCTCATTCCGGTTAGGCTGATAGCCAACCCCTCCATAGTTGAGAAAAGCCGGTCTGATCGACTTGCTCATTTTCACATTTTAACTAAACCAATACATAATTACATAAGCTTACAATCTCACAAAACTAACTCACCTTCACATCGAAAGTTAGAAAGAATCCCACTCATACATAATTCCGTTCCCTGATCTATTTCTCTCGAAGTATATCTCAGAATACTTCGTATATTGCTTTCCTGGGATTGAGAACTCGGAAAAAGGCGTCGAGGTAACTAATAAATAAGTTTCGATGTCAAAACTTTGTGGTAGAGCCATTAATGTGGCCATTGCATCTCGCCAAATAGGGACTTGACCCAAAAATATTGGCAGAGGTCCGATAAGGCTTGATTTATTTCTTGTTTCTACTTATTCTTGAAGAAATATCAAGGTTGTTTACAAATAGAGAGTGGAGAGAGAACTCAACTGGTTTTTTGTCGACTGCCTTAGAAGAAGGCAGGGTTATAATTGGCATACTGTTACTGTGCCCAATTATAAATCTTTATTAATAATAATAATAATTTATTTAATTCAGACCATTGATCCATATAGTGTTAGTAAAATCTTAACCTATTGTTAGTACATAAAAAGCTTAAATTAATTGGCGACATGTACGCCAGTACGCACATGCCTAGCTGCCCAGTGCCTAATGAAAGGCCCATCAATTTTGTCCGCCAGTGTAGCCAGTATGTTGTTGGGGCTACCCCTGAATCGCTTCAGCATACTCGCACATCGCTTGCGCATAACGGCATAAAAATCATCTAATCTCGCTTCAGCGAACATGCCAGTCGCGCTACAAAACCGAGGTAGCCCCAACAATATCCTCAACGCATTGTTATACTGAACTTAATAGTCGGTTGTATTTTTGTAAAAAAGTTTTTTATTTTTCACTATTTTGTGGTACCTGCATACCACTAAAAACGTTTGTTATCGAACTCTCCCGAAACGGCTTGATCGATTCTAATGTTTTTTTTTTGTGTATATTTGGCAGGTCTGAGAATAGGTCGTGCGTCGGCTATTTATAATTATATGGCAAAACAAGCAACGTTTGCCGGGTTAGGTAGTCATTATCATCATCATACCAACCGAAAGACGTCCACTGCTGGACATAGGCCTCCCCCAAGCGTCGCCACAACGACCGGTCCTGCGCGTAGGTAGGTAGTCTCTTTGTTTATCTTACCAAGTACTTAACGCCTGGTCACCTCTCGACAGTGTAAAGTTTAAAAGCTCTTTTGTCATCGTCCAGACTGCCTTGAATGATTGATTTATACTCGTAATACGATTTGATTATCTTTCTCTCTTTTACCGCTGAGGAAAATCCTGAGCCTTTTGGGTTACCCCTGATATGGAGTAAGCTGATTACGGGGCTAAATATAGAATTCGGATCTCTAAGCTACGTTAATTTTTTATGCTGGCTGTTACTTGATTCAGAGATTTTTATTCTCAGTAATGAATCTAGATTTATAAATAGATTTGTGAGATTTTTCTGTGTGATAATGAAGTTTGACAGTTTTTAAATTGAGCGTAGGCGGAATTTCGTTTCATTATACCTATATTATGAGGGACGCCCTCGGAGGAGCTCGTGGCTAGATAATAACAGCCGCACGGGTCGATCTTCAAGGTTAAGCGACGCTTGCCTAGGTTGGTCTGTGGATGGGTGACCATCTTAACATACCGAGTTTCCTCCGTGCCGTCGTTAAGCCGTTGGTCCCGGCTGTCTTTGGCAGTCGTTACGGAACGTCTGAAGCCAGTTAATCTGACTCCAGTCTTGCCATGGAGTATCGTGTTACCCAGTTACTGGGTTGTGGAGGTCTGGTAGGCAGCCGCTCCGCGTAAAATACTGGTATTCAGTTAAATCCGGTTTGACTCGAAGCCGACCCCAATATGGTTGGGAAAAGGCTAGGCAGATGATGATGTGGGACGCCCTGTGACACGATGGATCGATGATTTGAAGAAGGTGGCTGGCAGCGGATTGATGCGGACTACTCAAGACCGAAATAGTTGGCGCTCTTTGAGGGAGGCTTACGTTCAGCAGTGGACGGCAATTGACTAATATAATGATGATAGCTAAATTTGGACTTAAAGAGGCATGGGGACCAAGAGCCAAGCAACGTTTTTCATCATCATGTCAGCCGAAAGATATCCACTACTGGACATAGGTCTCCCTTATCCATTATCGTCACATTACAGAGCCTGTACGTCTGGGTTCCAGCGGATTAACGCGGCATGTACAAGGTCATCGGGATACCTTGGGGAGCTCGAGGCAAAATTATGACAGCCGCACGGGACGATCTTTAAGGTTAAGCAACGCTTTTAATCTTATGCCCCGGCTACACGCTCCGTCTTGCCTGCGAGCATGCTTGCAGTCCAGGCCTGCGCAGTCCTGACTGTACAAAAAGACGGAACCTCTGGGACTGCGCGAGCTTCCGACTTTCCGTCCACACGCACGCACTTACCTGCGCAAACTGGTTTGTGCAGGCATGCTCTCAGGTATGACAGAGCGTGTAACCGGGGGGGGCATCCGAGTTTCCTCCGTGCCTCGGAAAGCACGCTAAGCCATTGGTCCCGGCTGTCATTTGTAGATCTTTGGCAGTCGTTACAGATTGTTAGAAGCTATAGAATCTGACTCCAGCCTTAACAAAAAGTACCGTGTTACCCTGTTAATGAGTTGTGGAGGTCTGGCAGCTGCTCCACGTAAAACACTGGTATTCAGCTGAATCCAGTTTGACTGGAAGCCGACCCCAATATAGTTGGGAAAAGGCTAGGCAGATGATGATGGGACCTTGTGAGACTGTGTGTTCTTCAAACGCTGCGTCTTCTGGTACACGGTACCACTCCACAACCTTACGACCACATCGACTTACCAAATTAGTTTAGCTTTTATCGAAAAACTGAGTTATTTTCCATACCATCGTGTTTACTGAAAACTAAACACTCGTATCCTAACTCTTCAGTCTGTCTGCAACCGAGTGTAAATAAGCTTCGAATTATTTCTGACTCACAAAACTGCAGTGACAGACAGGTGAACAAACGGACACCTGAGGCTTAGGTACTAGGATTTCGATGGTTACTCGTTAGCTACGGAACCCTAAAAAGATAGAAAACGTAATCATTCAAAAACATTTCAGATTCAAGTCACGACTTAATAAAATTAACTGTTTGGAGACAGTCTTATGATTGCTCATTTATAAAAAAGATCTGCAAAAAGCTGTAACATTGAACATATTTCGTTAAAAAAAACTAATGGCTTTACGTGATAGGCCAAAAGAAGCGTAGAGTTGGCTTGGCCGCCAGTGAAAGACTCGGCATATTATTATACAGGTATGCGGTACAGGGTGTAAAGTCCCGCAAACCTCCGTTGAGATGGGAGGATCGCAATGCAGGATTTCGTTAGTAGTTTGCTGCTGGTGGGATAGATGGCGTTACGGTTCTTTTTTGTTGCCGTAAAAATTAGTTAGTTAGTTTAGTTTTTTCTTGTGGCGGCATTGATGCCGCTACAGGCATCGCAAAAACTTTTCATACAAAGCAAACAATATTGTGATCGAATGTTACCGTTTGTTCATACAAATTAACGGTCCGTGACAATCCTAACTGTCCTATTCCAGGTCATTGTCTATCCTTGTGCCAAGTTTCATCCTAATTCGACAATCGTTAAGACGTGAGTTACTTTTGCATTATTATTTTATAATATTAGTATTTATACTACCTCTTATTATAAATCTGAAGAGTTTGTTTCATTGAACGCGCTAATCTCAGGAACTCCTGCTTCGAATTGTTTTTTTTTTCAGTTTTGGGTAGCCTATTTATCGAAGAAGGCTACATAAAATAAAATATCACGTTACGATCAATAAGAGCGGAACTTTAATGAAAAATGTGACGCAGACGAAGATGCGTGGGTCAGCTAGTCTATACCTACTTAATAAATTAATCTATACTAATACATAAAACTGAAGAGTTTGTTTGTTTGCTAGAACCGCTAATCTCAGGAACTACTGGTCCGATTTGAAAAATTCTTTCGGTGTTAGATAGCCCATTTATCGAGAAAGGCTATAGGCTATATCATCACGCTAAGACCAATAGAAGCGGAGCAGTAATGAAAATTATGACGCAAACGAAGTTGCGCGGGTCAACTAGTAATTTTATAAAGAGGTAAAGTATGAGTGTGAGTTTGTAAGGTTGTAGGGGTAATCTCAGGATCTACTGAACCGATTTTGAAAATTCTTTTACCAATAGAAAGCCACGTTATTTGTGAGTGTCATAAGCTATAATTAACCCGAAAGAATTAACCCGAAGTGGGCACGGGACAGATAGTCAATAATAAATAGTCCGGAGCACAGGCCCGTGTTTTATTCGTAATTGCTTCTCTATTCACTCCCTCGCGGCGTTCCGTTTTCAGTGAAGTGACGCATAAAAGTCATGTCCTATCCTTTTCTGTGTCACGAGAATCACCGGGGTAATAAATTACCCTTACCGTTTATAAATAAAACACATAAAAAGGACATTTTAGCGTCCCCAAGCCAAATAAATGGCGTCGTACGTAATTTGTTACGTCTCACTTGTGCGACGCGTGAATATAACAAGAAGCTACGTTATGCGACGTCTTAGGTGCTTATTAAACGATAGGTTTTGCAGTCAGTTTAAGGTGGACACCGGAAAATGGTAAACGACGGAAGAATGGAAAATATCGCGTGAAATTGTAAACTATTTTTTTTTTTCTAAATAATACACAGATATATTGGAAACTGGATTTATTGTACACGAAACATCATCTGCCTAGCCTTTTTCCCAACCATATTGGGGTCGGCTTCCAGTCAAGCCGGATTTACCTGAATCTGTTTTACGATGAGCCCTGCCCTGCCAGATTGCCCTGTGCGATAAGACCGCCCATTGTACACTAGTTTTTATAAGCGTTTTACTGTGCTTGTTATGAGGTGTACAATAACGTATATAATAAATAAATAATAAATAACTGGGTGACACGGTACTTCGTGGCAAGACTGGAGTCAGAATTACTGGCTTCTGACTATCCGTAACGACTGCCAAAGATGTACAAATGACAGCCGGGACCAACGGCTTAACGTGCTTTCCGAGGCACGGAGGAAACTCGGTATGTTAAGATGGTCACCCATCCACAGACCAACCTTGGCAAGCGTTGCTTAACCTTGAAGATCGACCCGTGAGGCTGTTATTATCTAGCTACGAGCCCCTCTATTGTACACGAAACATATTTTTAATAATTAATCGAGAAATTATAATCTTATCAAGATTTATTACAGTCGTACGGAGTCTGAAATTTTCCGTTTACATGTATATATGGGCCAAAGTAGCCTGAAGTGAAGCAATTATTTTTATTATTATTATTAACCACAGTCAAGGCTATGACTGATGGATAACCTGTCGTATAATACATTCACTGACGGTTGCATGAAATTGATTGACGAAAATCTGTATATTATATTAGTCACGACTTTTAAAGTCTTGACTGGCTGGCTCTGTTTTTTAATTTTTATGGAATGTACTATATAATAGTTCAGTCCGAGAAGCTCGTGGCTAGATAATAACAGCCGCACAGGTCGATCTTCAAGGTTAAGCAACGCTTTCCAAGGTTGGTCTGTGGATGGGTGACCATCTTAACATACCTAGTTTCCTCCGTGCCTCGGAAAACACGTTAAGCCGTTGGTCCCGGCTGTCATTTGTAGACTTTGGCAGTCGTTACGGATAGTCAGAAGCCAGTAAATCTGACTCCAGTCTTGCCTTGAAGTACCGTGTTACCCAGTTAATGGGTTGTGGAGGTCTGGTAGGCAGCCGCTCCTCGTAAAATACTGGTACCTATTCAGCTGAATCCGGTTTGACTGGAAGCCGACCCCAATATAGTTGGGAAAAGGCTAGGCAGATGAGGCAGATGATGTATAATAGTTCAGTCCCTGTTCTTTTTCGAAGCTCGTATATTATTATTATCGTAACAAGTTACTGTCTGAACCGCGTAACACAAAAAAAATATTTCGCCTATCGTCGCCTTCTTCTGGCATTCAACCCTCTCTTAGACCCTAGTACATTCGCTAAAAGCAGGTACTGACCGGTGTTACGGACCATAATGTACCTTTGCAGCGACCTTGTTACGCGCCTTGTCCTAAAATCCATGGCATATGCTCGTTTTGAATTTTGCTCGTTCGCGTTCGCTATATCCGCGTTTAGTAAAAGTACATAATAATCTCTTTCATTTTTTTTTTTTTATTTTTTTTTTTACTATTGATAGGCACGCGTTTGAACACTATCTCACCTGATGGTAAGTGATGATGTGGTCGAAGATGGAGCACGCTTGCCTAGAAATAACCTATTCATTTATGTGAAACATTAAATGCTTAATAAATCTTTATCATCTTTAAAAAACTCAACATACATTACTTGAACACCATTGTATAACTAAGAGTATATTAGTGGAAATCATTTAAAAATAGTAGTAATGAGTATTATATTGATAACAAATAACTTGCTAATGCGTTTTACAATGTAACTAAAAACTTTTTTTTTTTCAGCTAAAATGGCCTTCTTATGGGTCCGTTCTTTATAAGGCCAAAATGTTTTCAATCTGAGTTAAAAAGTTGAATAACCCTTATAAATATAAATATTATAAAAAAAACATTGTTTCAACTTTAACGGTACGTATTTATTACTAAAAATTAAGAGGTCATATGTCAATGATTTTTAGATGTAACAAGGCCCATGTAACCTAGCAAGGCCAACCGTGAAGTTTTTGATTGGCCTTATAAGGAACCACCGGCTTTCTTAGGAACACTACCAATATTTTAACTTAAATCGAGGCAAAATGATTACTTATTTCTTTAGTACCATAAAAAAAACCTTATTTGACAATTCACAGCCATAAAATATGAGAAAATAATAGGTTATTTAACTATAGTCTTAAGTTTTGCTGTGCGTGCGAATAACAATTGTGACTTCGCCTACCGAAGTCTACGAAACATGGGATCGCAATGCCAAAATAGAGGCACGAGCGACTCGCCGCCGCGTTTGTGTAGTAGAAGAAATATGTTTTTACATGTCAATAACTATGACTTTTTAATAGTTGGCCTTCAAAGGAGCGTGGCCTTCCATGGTCCACCCACCTTACTTTACGCCCCGTAACACCGATCAGAGGTCCTAGCACCATTATTTTGACGTATAGTAACGTTAACGTAAGTGAAATTTGAATGTAAAAACTATAACCCCATAGTATTTTGGTTTTGGTTTGTATACTACCCAAATAATGGACTCTGGTTGAAATTAAATGGTTATGTTTTTTTTTTCAATAACACTGGCAAGCAACTATTTTCGAGGTAATCTACCAGAGAATTCCTTGAAATAGTCTTGCATACAAGCCTGGGCACGATGCCAGCCATGTTCTACATACCGTTTTAAAGCAGGATTAGGAACGGAGGCACAGCGATGCATATAAGTGGATTTCCTTCTACTAAGTATATGTGCTTAGATGCTGATGGAAAAGAGATTATTTTCTTCTAGTCTTTCAAACATTAAATACCTACACAACAAATTCTTTGACTTAGTATCTATTATTATCTTAGTACAGACGCCAGCACATCAAGCTACAACTATTTGTCAATCACTAAAGCATTAGGTTCAAGCTTGACTGGGATTTTTTTACAGTTTCGGGTAGTTTGATTTGCTGGCGACTGTACAACTCGAAAATAAGGCACAATACAATGTATTGAATAGAATTCTTGGGTAAGAATTCAAGAAAAGGTATAACGAGAGCAAACATTATCATGTAACCGTGGCGGAGTAGAGCTACCAATCCGGGATGCTGTAATGGAGCCTGGAGAGATTGCAATGACATGTGCCCTGACATGACTTGAAAAAATAAAAACCCTTGCGATTTTGTTTCGTGTCCCGTACTCAATAGGGAATATGCATGCGATTTTTTTTATTTGCAAAATGAAGTACCTGTAGTAGTAGTATTAGTCTCTAATATACAATCATGAAATTATTTTTAATACCTTCATCGGCGATGAAGTTATAAAGCTTCAAAGATTACAATTAGAAAGAGAAGTCCGATGTAAACTCTGACGTCATCGTCCATAACGTCTATATAGCTGTCATAGAAAACAGCGTATTCGCGAGAGGGACAGATAGATTTGTTTAAAATAATTATATCTCCTTACTTTTTTGAGTAATTTTGGTTCTATTTTCACTGTTAGTGTTATATTTTTGTATATTTTTAGATAAACTGTATTGATGACAAATATCTTTTTCATGCATATTTCCTATTGTCGAGGGGACATCCTGGTGACCAATGGTAGGCTGCCTGGCGACCAGCTCGACATTATAAAAACATACATAACTATGATCAGTTGAAAACAGTCGCATGCCTATCAATAATATAGACTATTATTCATCTGCCTTGCCTTTTCCCAACTATATTGGGGGCGGCTTCCAGTCAAGCGGGATTTAGCTGAATACTAGTATTTTACGAGGAGTGGGTGCCTACCAGACCTTCACAACCCATTAACTGAGTAACACGATACTTCATGGCAAGACTGGAGTCAGATTTACTGGCTTCTGACTATTCGTAACGACGGCCAAAGATCTACAAATGACAGCCGGGACCAACGGCTTAACGTGCTTTCCGAGGCACAGAGGAAACTCGGTATGTTAAGATGGTCACCCATCCACAGACCAACCTTGGCAAGCGTTGCTTAACCCGTGCGGCTGTTATTATCTAGCCACGAGCTCCTCTAACATAGACTATTATTATATTTCGAAAACAGAGATTTTTCTTCAACTAACTTTAATTTTATTCAAACTTAAAAACAGCATCAGACAAAAACAACACCAATAGGTCGTTGCCCTTTACTCCGAAGTTCCGAACTTGTCAACAACAAATAGTAAATACAAGTATGTATGTATGTATGCAAAGCATTCATATTTCAATTCCAAAGCTATCCCTACTCGACCGTATAATTGAATTGATACATAGAATGGCGTCAGAATAAAACGTTTTCCATGAAATTGAGAATAGGGATCCAGGGTTGTCATCTTTAAAAGGTTGTTTCTAAATCTCCCCTCGTTATTTCATCTCTTTTATTTTGTCTGTGAATGTTTTATTTCCGGTAAAAAGAAAAGCAATAATTTTATTCTAAGGGTACCTCAAAAGGAAAAAAAACGGAACCCTTCTAATTATGATCACTTTGTTTTCCGTCCGTCCCTTTGTCTGTCAAGACCCTTTATCTCCAGAACGCGTGGAGGTATCGAAATGAATTTTAAATCATATAGGTACTATAAGGTCTAAAGTCCCTTGAAGCTGTGAAAAAATCAAACTTCTAAGTTGAAAGAAGATACGGTGCGTTTTTTTTTTGCGGCATATAGCCGCAAAAAACAACGAATATTTCGACACTCTCAAGGGAATTAAAATGTATAGGGTATTTTCCGTGATCTATGAAATTTTGCAAGTAATACCATCTTATACTACAAGTTTAGGGAAAAATCTGAAAACTATACATTTGTAATTAAATCATTAAAAAAATATAGTCGTTATTTAAAGTACCTAATATGTCCTTACAAATTTGTACGGAACCCTCGGTGGGTGAGTCCGACTCGCAGTTGTCCGGTTTTTTTTTTTAGAAGTGATCGCATTCGTGTCGCAGTCGCAAACTGTCTAAAACACCGATATTTTTAAAGCTTTTGACATTCATTATTACTGAGGGTTGCTACACACAAGCAGTATTTGTCGAAAATAAAGCCGAACCGAAGCAATTACCGACTTCACTTGTTCGGTTACAATCGGCTTGTGCCGATCATTTGATTCGGTAGTATTTGTGGAACGAATAAGCCTACCCGCAGCAGCAACTACTACACACATTACGAATAATAGGCACACGGACAAAAATTCCCAACACATTAACGCTACTACCCGACGTACTTTGCACTATATCTACAATATAGTTCCGCACTACACGAAGACCAGTACGAGGCAGTTACTGTAATAATTACGATAATGGTCGACATTCCCATAAAATTTCAGATGCCTGCAATAGACCGTAAACGTGCACAGAATGACATGAGGCCGCAAAACGGTAGTATGCTCGGGGGATGGCAATATGCACTACGGGGTATAGGCCACTATTGGCTATCGAATTTTAATTAGTACTGGTCTTGGCCGGTGATTTGACAATTCGAAATTTGAAATTGATTGTCGAGTGACTGATGGAAACATCTTTTTATTATGTCGAAATCAATTATTCTAATAAAAAACTGCTAAAACTCATCATCTGCCTAGCCTTTTCCCAACTATATTGGGGTCGGCTTCCAGTCAAACCGGATTCAGCTGAATACTAGTGTTTTACGTGGAGCGGCTGCCTACCAGTCCTCCACAATCCAGTAACTGGGTGACACGGTACTCCATGGCAAGACTGGAGTCAAATTAACTGGCCTCTGACTATCCGTAACGACTGCCAAAGATCTACAAATAACAACCGGGACCAACGGCTTAACGTGCTTTCCGAGGCACGGAGGAAAATCGGTATGTTAATCTTAACATACCGATTTTCCTCCGAGCCGCGTGCGTGCGTGCGTGGATGGGTGACCATCTGGTCACCCATCCACAGACCAACCTTGGCAAGCGTTGCTTAACCTTGAAGATCGACCCGTGCGGCTGCCATTATCTAGCCACAAGCTCCTCTGTCGAGTGACTTATATAAACGACTTTTTATTATGTCGAAATAAATTATTCTACTAAAAAACTGCTTAAAACTATTTATATCTAAAATAACAAAACCGGCGAAGTACGAGTCGGACTCTCACACGAAGAGTACGGATACCATAATCCGAATAACACTCTGTGAAACTTTCAACTTTCTTCCTATTACGGTTCTTGAGATAGAGCTCGCTGACAGACAGTCGGGCGGGTGGACGAACGGACAGCGGAGGCTTAGTAATATCACTGCACAGTGTAAAACAAAGTCGTCGCTTCCGCTGTCTGTCTGTCCCTATGTATGCTTAGATCTTTAAAACTACGCAACGAATTTTGATGCGGGTTTTTTTCAATTGATAGAGTATTTCTCGAGGAAGATTTTAGTATATAACTAGCTGACCCGCGCGGCTTCGCTCCCGTCCATCAACCTACCCTACCTACCCTACCTACCCTACCTACCCTACCTACCCTACCTACCCTACCTACCCTACCTACCCTACCTACCCTACCTACCCTACCTACCCTACCTACCCTACCTACCCTACCTACCCTACCTACCCTACCTACCCTACCTACCCTACCTACCCTACCTACCCTACCTACCCTACCTACCCTACCTACCCTACCTACCCTACCTACCCTACCTACCCTACCTACCCTACCTACCCTACCTACCCTACCTACCCTACCTACCCTACCTACCCTACCTACCCTACCTACCCTACCTACCCTACCTACCCTACCTACCCTACCTACCCTACCTACCCTACCTACCCTACCTACCCTACCTACCCTACCTACCCTACCTACCCTACCTACCCTACCTACCCTACCTACCCTACCTACCCTACCTACCCTACGGGATAAAAAGTATCCTATGTCCTTCTCCTGGCTCTAAACTACCTCCCTGCCAATTTTCAGCTAAATCGGTTCAGCCGTTCTTGAGTTATAAGTGAAGTAACTAACACGACTTTCTTTTATATATATAGATTTGAACCCGTGCGAAGCCGGGGTGGGTCGCTAGTAATATAATAAAAAAACATCTCCAGATCCAAACTCTAGAACCCTTAAGCTCATCGATCTGTTCTGCGAAAAACGTGCAATCTGTATTACTTTTTAGGTTCCGTACCCAAAGGGTACCCAACGGAACCCTATTACTAAGCCTCCGCTGTCCATCCGTGCATCCGTCCGTCCGTCTGATAGCGGGCCATTTCTCATGAACCGTATTTAGCACTGAGTGCGTTTTTCTGCTGCCGCTATAAAAACATTATCATGTGCCTAGCCTTTTCCCAAATATATTCACAGACAAGCTTTTATGATCAATTTTAAAGGAAAAAAATGTTTTCTTCTTTTTATAGCATTTAAGATTTTTTTCCTTATAATTTATTTTTTACTTTTTAGTCATTTCGAGGTACTCTCAACAAGCCATTTCATTAGATACCCATATTGTCGAAGAGCATAAAAATAACTATTCCGCCATCTTGGATGTTCCGCCATATTGTATTTAGAGTAATTTCACATTATTTTTCGAGTTATTCTCAACAAGCCCTTTCATTTGATACCCATATTGTAGAAATGCATAAAAAATAATTATTTCGCCATCTTGGATGTTCCGCCATCTTGGATGTTCCGCCATACTAGATTTAGAATGGCGTCACATTATTTTTTTAGTTACTCTCAACAATTCCTTTCATTTGATACCCATATTGTAGAAATGCATTAAAAATAACTATTCCGCCATCTTGGATGATCCGCCATATTGGATTTAGAATGACGTCACACAGCTTATCTTGTATTGTCATCCAAACTAAACGTGTTTTTTTTTTTTATTTATAATGGGTTTGCTCTTGACACTAATCTATGTCAGAGATGACAGAGACAAAGTCTACGATGGAGCGAGCCTACCCAGAAAAATTTCAGTGTATACAAAATTTCAGCTCAATCGGTTGAAGATATCTGCTTCAAAATTGAGTAGCAAAATTCCACCCGAACAAACATACATACATACATTGCAACTTAAATAAAAGCTTTTAAAAAGCGTTTGTTTCATCAAAATCGACTCACAAAATCAAAATATATTTCAAAATAACTTTAAAAATAAACTTTACTTTTAAAAATAGTATGTACGCGGTACTCTTCGTACGCGTCGTAGTCGGACTCGCTCTTGGCCGGTTTTTTCTTCGTCTAATCTAAATTCATTATTGTCTACTTTTTCGTCTGACAACCCTGAGCTGCGATAGAAAATCATACAAGATCAAAGTGATACCAACGCGATTATCGGCAACATTGAAAAGAACGGAAATTACAATGGAGCGCTTGAAATTTTAAATATTCCTCGTTATTTTATTTTGATCGGCGAAAGATTTGCATTTTCGTCTTTTGATGTGAGAAATCGTTTTCTTTGCGACTTTTATTGATTGTAACATAATTGAGAAGCGTTTTATCGTAAGATGGAATGACAGGTTATTTACAAGGATGAAAGAAAAAAAAAACGTTAATTTGACGACAGTTTTTGATATCTTTTTTCCATCCATAGGTCCACGTATATGGATGGAAAAAGATATCATGATCTTTGATCACCTATAACGTTTATCACCTTTCTCATAAACGTTAGGTACAGGAAATAAAAGATCTGATACGTCGACTAGCTTTTGGCTTCGTACGCGCATATCCCGTTTTCCCATACCCGTAAAAGTTTCAAGAAATCCTGTGTTAATGCTCCCCTACACTCTTCAAGGAACTTACATGCCAAATTTCAGATTTTAACGATCGATTTCGCTGTGCATTATCTGTCAGTCAGTCACTCACTCAAAAGCGTAAGAATGTTAAATATTAGAATTGATTAATTGAAAGTTATCAAAAAACCTAGAGGAGGTTTTTCAGCTGTTCCTAATCAAGAATGCTGGAATGCAAAAGCGCTTCAAAATAAACACCATCAAAAGCACAAGAACGACAAATCGACAAAAAAAAACAAACGACTTTCAAAATATTCCACCACAAAATTCAACAAACTGATTCGCAAACGAAGTAACTACACAAACTAAATAACATTAAACTTACTTCAGAGTCAAGTTCTCGAATTTTCCGCGATTGGACTTCTTCTTAAACGGTCGTTCGCTGCAGCTGCATAGTGACGTAACTGGCACTTTAAAATTTCGACTTTCAATTGGTCATTACTGATGTAACGGTGGCAAGAAGCTGGAGGCTTGAGCTTCGCAGACGTAGGGCTGGCAATATTAGATTATTATAAGTTTAAATTTAAATGGGATGGATGACCATCTTAACACACCGAGTTTCCGTTTCCTCCGTGCCTCGGAAAGCACGTTAAGCCGTTGGTCCCGGCTGTCATTTGTAGATCTTTGGCAGTCGTTACGGATAGTCAGAAGCCAGTAAATCTGACTCCAGTCTTGCTTTAAAGTACCGTGTTACCCAGTTAATGGGTTGTGGAGGTCTGGTAGGCAGCCGCTCCTCGTAAAATACTGGTAGGTATTCAGCTAAATCCGGCTTGACTGGAAGCCGACCTCAATAAAGTTGGGAAAAGGCTAAGCAGATAATGACAAGTTTAAATTTAAATAAACAGAATAAAGGGATCTTTGTACTCATAATTATGGACTTTTACTATGGATGGGACCAACCCCGAAATCGTGAACACAATGCATGAACGAAATGCAAATACACGTTGTAATTTATTTAAGCTTCATGCTCATAGGTACAGTGACAAACCAAATGAAACCCTCGTGATTATGACACATTCTCAATGTTACGTAACAGGTGCAAAACTCTTACAAAAGAATGCTATAGTTCCTTTATAGAATCCACTGAGGACACCTTGTCTGACAATATCAAGTCGTTTTGGAAATTTGTCAATAGCAGGAAAAGTACGAATGGCTTACCTCAAACTATGCAGTTTCGTGGAGTGGTTTCATCAGATAGTCAAGACATCAGCGAATTATTCTCGAATTTCTTTAGTTCGGTCTATGATGACACCTCTGGATCTCCCCCCAGTACTGACGTATACGCCGGTATCGAATGTAACTCTTCATTATCGGAGATTTATATCGAGCACGACTGTGTTTTGCGTTCATTAAAACATTTTGACCGCAATAAATGTGCTGGGCCAGACGGAATCCCTTCTCTTTTTCTGGTGAATTGTGCTAAAGAACTGTCATTGCCATTGTATTACTTGTTTAATCGATCGCTTCAGCTGGGGGTGTTTCCTGATTTTGGGAAAAAGGCCCATTTGTAAGGATGGTGACAAGTCAGATTACGCAAATTACAGACCCATAAGTATACTATCTGGCATGGCAAAACTTTTTTGAGGCATCCTTAATTGAGCATTTTTATTCACACATTAAACCGTATCTTTCCCAATCCCAACATGGATTTGTTCAAGGTAAATCGACCCTTAACAACTTACTTGAATAGAAAAACTATCTGTGTACTGCTTTCGCGAGAGGCGGTCAGGTTGACTCAATCTATACTGACTTTCGTAAGGCATTTGATAAGGTTAACCACGAAGTACTGCTATTGAAGCTCAAATCGTACGGAATACATGGTTCTCTGTTTCGCTGGATACAGTCTTATTTAAAAAATAAAAGCCAACTCGTTTCTGTCAGAGGATACTTGTCATTGCCAGTTAACGTTACATCGGGCATTCCATAAGGATCGCATTTAGGGCCCTTACTTTTCATCATATTTATTAACGATCTCGTGTCAAAATAAAAATGTCCCTGCCTGATGTATGCGGACGATCTGAAATTATTCACATCCATAAATAGCATTTCCGACTGTGAGATCCTTCAGAACGATCTGAATATGATTTCCAACTGGTGCATCCTTAATCGAATGAATTTAAACATAAATAAATGCTTTGTTATAACTTTTACAAATAAAAGGATTAAGAACATATATGACTACAAGCTCGAAGGTCAAACATTGGAGCGAAAGCATGTAGCCAGAGATCTTGGGGTGATGTTTGATGAGAAACTTTCTTTCAGAGATCATTACGACAGCATCACGAATAGAGCGTTTAAGCTTCTCGGTTTTATATTTAGGACTACTAAAGGATTCAAAAACCCTCAAAGCTTCCTATTACTTTACAAAAGCCTAGTAAGAAGCATATTGGAGTATTGTTCAGTAGTTTGGTCACCGTACTACGCAATACACTCAGACAGAATCGAGAGTGTGCAAAGGAAGTGTTTAAAATGGGTCTCGTACCGGTATGGCTTCGCAATAACACTACAAACTTATTCGGATTGCCTTATTAAGTTTAATTTGGCACCTTTGCATGTTCGTCGCAAGCAGCGGGATTTAATAAGCCTTCATCAAATCCTACACTCCACACTGGACTCATCTGCTCTGCTGTCCTCAATTAATATCAATACTAGGTATAACTCCAGAAAACCAAGGACTTTTTCACTTCTAGTATATACAAATAACACCTCATATTACAACCCAATCGTTAGAATGTGTCGCCTTTACAATGACATATCAAAAGACGTCAATAATAGTATAGACATCTTCGACGCTCGTGCTGTTGCTTTTAAGAGACTTGTTTGTGCTCTTTCTCTCTGTTAGCGTTAAACATTTCTTCTGTATTTAATGTTTTGCTGGTAACATTAATAATGTCAGTCGTGTGTAGTTTCCTGCACATCCCCTATAAACTGGGACTGTGTCGGAGGGCAAACGCGCCGCGTTCTGGTTAATGGTAATATTGTAATTGTTGTTGTTTCCATTTCTTTTAAATATATTATTATTACTATTTTATTTTTTCTTGTTGTTGTTTGCCATGTTGTGCGTTTACGCTTTGGGTCACAATCAGGTGGTTACCTATGATGTATATTTCTTTCTATATTTTTTATGATTGTAACCTGTTGTAATTGCCTTATTAATAAATAAATAAATAAATGCCTGAGGCATTCTCTTCCAGTCAAAAAGGGTAGTGAAGCGATAACAAATGGTAGGTTTATTGACTTAACTGAAGAATGTGCTAAAAAATATTTGGGATTTCTAAGCGGTAACTTCATTTTCAGATTCATACAGACCTTTTCATTACATAGTATATAATACCGGAAAATTGCAGACTCCGTAAGATTGTGATACTTAAATCTTTATTAGATTATGATTTCTCGATATAAAAAAAAAACTTGATTTCAGACTATACAGTCCATAATATATTATATGAAAAAATCGTTTTGTAAATAATAAATCCCACCCAAATTCAATACTTTCCATTATGCCTGTGGCTTAATAATTTACAATTTCACGTGATATTTTACAATTCTACGATGTTTGCAATTTTCCGGTGACATACAAGCTAATAAATACAAGCACAAGCGGGATTTAAAGGGAGGGGAATAACTCATTGGGCATCAAAGAGCTGGTCTAATAAAAAGTAGAAACTCCTCATACCAACAAGGTAACAATTTTTTTTTAATTCACGGCACTGGAAAAAAACCTAGTGTGTGGGTTGCCACACACTAGGTTTTTACAAACATACAAACTCACATAGGTACACAATTAATCAGAACCGGAAAAAACTATCTGTAGGCCATACAAATATTTGTTCCGTGCGGGAATCGAACAAGCGACGGCTCAACCACTGCGCCAACCGTATCGTGGTCGTTGAATGTATTTAGTATTTTTAGTCTGTTATATTTACGACTTTACGACTCTGTTGCTGGATTTTTTAATAAAATTGAATTGCTGCATACCTACATAGGTACTTTCATTTTTTAATTTGAAGCAACAAGGATCTGTAACTAAGAATTTTGTAAACATAACATGATTTAAAAGAGTGTCCGTGGAGTTTCTTGTACGTTCTCCATAGAGATCTAAGCTTTGGAACGTGCAAATAGCTTCCATGTTTTTGACCGACCGACCTTGATATTTCAAAAGTGCCTGTAAATGGTTTATTTGAAATAAATGCTTTGAATCTTGAAATAAAATTGACTTATTTTACTATTGATATACTGTTATCATACTTACAATATGATTAATAATTTTATAGAGCTACCCACATATTCACACCTAAAGGATATAAATACACATTACTATACTTAATTAACCCAGTTAGTTATATCCTTTGAGGTCGCAAGCTATTACTAAAACAATCAGTACGCCACTGACTACCCATAGGCACGTTATACCGTACCATAGACACATCGCAATGGCCAGCCGTAGCCATTCTGTGGTCGTCCAACGGCCAGTATGTGTACAGTACATTACACTGGACATGTCCACTGTCAAGCGTTCGTGTTCGTAAGGATGAATAAACACGAGAATATAATGGTCTCGAAGTCTGTCATGGATCCACTCTATTGTATTAAGGCCTGTATTCATGCCAATGACCTTGTGCTAACTATCCCTCTACGCGCCACTCCGCTACCGGCATTTTAATTTTTTATAAAAAAAATAATGATAAATAATACATGTTTTTAAAAAGTAACAAAACCAAATTATTTTCGTTTGTATTTTAATACTCGTTTGACAAAAAAATTAAGGAGTAAAATAGTTTCATCACAACGATTTGGAGGTGATTTGGTGTTTTTTTTTGTTATTTTGTGATACCGATAGATAAATTCTGGCTAGACCAAATTACTGTTCATGTCATGTAGATTGCTATTTTTTTTTCAGCTTTAATTTCTCTGTCAGTGCCAATGAAAAGTTGCTTCATCTGCACGCTGCTTTTAAGCATTTAGAGAGCAGCCTTAAGTAAATTCGCATCTGTTAACTACCAAAGAGTCATGAGCAAAAATTGGAATATTTAAAATGCTTGTCTCTCTGAAAAATGAAATTGAGACATTTGATAAGGAAGAAAATAATTAAAATAGGATAGCAAAATAAAAATGCATCAAAACATCTTTTGGTTGCCTTTTTATGTATTGGAATATCATCACATACTCTTTTTTTTTTTTGTGGAAGAGAGTGTCAAACTCTTACTGACTAAAACCCAAACCCACGTGTTCCTCCATATGTCCTTTGCGTCCCAGGGCCGCGAGCACTGTCAATTATCTGACATCCCCTTGAGGTGCGCGTGGAGTGGAACACAACACTCCGTCGCCCCGGGCCTGTACCCCTATTCTGTAACATTTTCGTGTCTCGACAGCGGAATCTGAGGTGAGTATCAAATTACGACAAACGTAAGAACTTTATGTTGTGTGCAATAAAGCTCACTTTGTGAGAAAGTCTAGTATTAGGTTTTATGTTGATTAAAGTTTGATTCGCGGGCGTAGGAATAATGTATTTTCAAAATTATAACCATTTAAGTCAGCAATAAATCTCCATAGGGCCAGGTAACCCGAAAGAATGACTATTTCATGAAATCTTGACATTTTAGGATTATACTGACTTATGGAGTTATTTTACTAGTTTTAATGGTTATAATTCTGAAAATACATAATTCTTACGCCTGCGAATCATACTTCAGTCAACATATAACCTAATACTAACTTGCAATTCGCGGGCTACCGTGGCGCAACCACCTTAACCACGTATGGCTTTTTCTGAGTAAACTCACTCCATCGTTGACTTTGTCTCTGTCATCTCTGACCATTTTTTTTTTTGTTTTCGGTGGGAAACCTTCAAAAGGCGCCTGGACTTATGGGGTAAAGACCAAGGAGTGTGGGATTTTTACTTCACCAAAACCACCCCGGTGATCACCATCAGCACATAGAAGGGGCCCCGTTACCTCTTAAAAGACCATCATCATCGTCATCTCTGACCTAGACTAGAGTCAAGAGCAAACACTTCACAAGTTAAAACAAAAAGTTATTTCAATTACATAAGTTCGAGACAGCCCTGCATTCAAATATTAATTGGAACGGCAACAAGATGCGATACTGCAGTGAACTTTAAACTATTTAAGTTGTTTACCGTTTACTATTTAGCTTTTGAAACTTTAGACTGAAATTAATACTTGGCTGCTGACTCGGATTTTTTATTCTTTACTTGTTTTGTAGTTTTTGTAACGTAAATTATGTTTGCTATGCTATTGCTGCAACGTATTTTTCATCTTCAGTAAACATTTTGTTATACAGGGTAATTTGTAAAATACCAGAAACCTCTTAGGCAGTGAAAGTACTCATGATTATAAGCGACTTTTACTTTGGGAAAACTCCGAAAGCTCGAGAAAAATATCAGCTGTTTCATACATTTTCATTGGCTAAATATTGCATTTTGTATGAAACAGTTGATATTTTTTTCGAGATTTCGGAGTTTTCCCAAAGTAAAAGTTGCTTATAATCATGTGTACTTTCAATGCCTAAGAGGTTTCTGGTGTTTTACAAATAACCCTGTATATCATACCTTCTATTAAGGTGGGTACTAGCCGGTGTTACAGGCCGCAATGTAACATTCACAGCAAGCATGTTACGTTACGCTGTATCCTAAAATCCGTGTAACATGCTCGTTTCGAACTTTTCGGCTCCAGATTTGCAAATGACACTCCCAGTCAAGCTTTTTGACGACTTAGTTGTGTTGGAGTCTTTAATTCTACTAAAATATTGTAATGTGTGTTCATTTAAATTTAATCCAGGTTTTGTAAGAAATAAACAGAATGAATCCAAGAATCGAGGCTTTTAGGTCTAAATTAAATAAAAAAAAGACGTGTGGCACTCGGAGACTGCCGCGGTAAAGCTATTGCATAGCATTTTTTATCAACTTATGCAATTATAATTATATATTTATCTTATTTATGCAGTATTTTTTTTTCTTTGTTTTTTTTTTTCTTTTATATTAATTCAAGTTAACCTTTGAGCTAAAAAAAAGTAAAACTAAAAAGTATCACCGCTGTGCCGGTCGGAGTGGGGGGTGTTAGGTTTTTTTCGTTACGGAATTTCTGGATTCGGTCTCCACGCTCAAGGCCCGCGATAGAAGCTATGCAATAATTAAAAAGAATCCTTTAATTTTTATAATGATTTTATGTTCTTACAGCGGCAATAGAAACACATACCCTGTGAAAATTTTAACTGTCCACCTCTTACTGTTTTTGAGATATAGCCCGCTGACAGAAAGGCGTACGGACGTACGAACAGTCAGCAGAGGCCTAAGCCGAAGGGTAACCAACGGAACCCTACTACTAATAATAGGGTTCCGTTGGTTACCCTTCGGGGCCTATATACGTGATCCTAAAAAATACACATTTTTTTTTTATAAATCCCGTAGGTACTTGATTAAAAAACAAATATTTAGTTATTCAACCTTCTTAATCCCTTTGATTAACTCATATACATTGTCTTATTACCCGCGAATTGCTAATCTCCTATTAAAGCGTTAATCAAAGAGAAAACTTGATACCTTTCAAAATTTAGCGGCTCATACTGTCAGAGTTCTGAGAGGGAATCTAATCTGCATAATCCATATCTTATCTATACTTCCATACTACTAATATATAAAGCTGAAGAGTTTGTTTGTTTGTTTGTTTACTTGAACGCGCTAATCTCAGGAACTATTGGTCCGATTTGAAAAATTATTTCAGTGTTAGATAGCCCATTTATCGAAGAAGGCTATAGGCTATATATCATCACGCTAAGACCAATAGGAGCGGAGCAGTAATGAAAATTGCGACGTAGACGAAGTTGCGCAGGTCAGTTTATCTGTTTGTAACGTTTTCTCACCTATGTCGCTAAACAGAGTTAGACCCTATGGCCTTAAAAAGGCCACTTTAGCAGAATTACTCGTAGATAGCAAATCACGCTACTCGTCACTGTTAAATTTTCTCAATCAACCTTGAACCTAATGCGTTAGCGATAAAGATGAAAATTAAATTTGACCGATTGTTGTGTGATTTATATTATGATTTTCATATGATTATCCTAAAGTGGTTAGATAATAACAGCCGCACGGGTTGATCTTTAAGGTTAAGCAACGCTTGCCAAGGTTGGTCTGTGGATGGGTGACCATCTTAAAATACCGAGTTTCCTCCATGCCTCGGAAAGCACGTTAAGCCGTTGGTCCCGTAGTTAGTAGGGTCCAGGGCTCCTCACGGTTTCCTCTCATTCCGTCTGGTGCAGGTGTTGTCAGGCCACGGCTGTTTCGGTAAGCACCTGAACAGGGAGGAGACCCCGGCATGCCACGACTGCGGCGCGGCGTAGGACACGGCTCAGCACACCCTCGAGGAGTGCCCGGCTTGATCTGAGCCGCGCCGCAGTCTAACTGCGGAGATCGGACAGGACCTCTCACTTCCCAGCGTGGTCAACGCCATGCTGAGGAGTGAGGAGTCCTGGGCAGCTGTTGCCTCTTTTTGCGAGGATGTCATCTCGCAAACGGAGGCGGCGGAGCGCGCGCGGGAGGACGACCCTCTCGCTGCGCCGCTCCGAAGGCGAAGAAGAGGTCGGAGAAGACGTCGTCTTCTCCCTCCTCATGGCGGTGACGAGCGGGTGATAGGCGCGGGGGCGCCTCCGCCCGCATTACACTCCACACCACCTTTGCCGGTCATTCCCAGCCCCTCCCCCTTAACGGGGAGGACGTGAGGGGCCCGCCGTATTAGGCGGGTTGTCGTCGGAGGAGGACTGGACGCCCAGGCTGCGCCGATCTCCCAGTCCTCTTCCACTCGGACGATGCGGGAATGCCGCTGGGTTATTATACCGGGTCAGCCCGGGGAGTCCCACATACCCCTCCCGTTCACCCGACGGGAGGGTATGCGTAATGCATGTTTTCACAGTGCAAAAAAAAAAAAGGGTTCCTAGAAATTTGACGGAAGTTACAAAAGAAAAGCTTGGTTTTCATTGTAACTTTTTCAACCACTTCAAGAAATGGCTAATTCTACGATAAGCTAAGATACATAGGTATATCGTTAAAAATAACTCTCACTCTAGGGTAAGTGGGTTTTTTAGAAGAGTCACCGCGGCAGGAAGAACACGCATGGGTTTTAGAGAGTCTGACACTCCCTTCTGTTCCGCTCAGAGCGGGAGGAGTCATTTGATGATTTCCCGTCTTTAAAAAAAGGATTTTACGTGAAGCAGCTGCCTACCAGACCTCCACTACCCTTTAACTGGGTAACACGGTAACCCATGGTAATTTTATGAGAAATGGCAAATCCTACAATAGGCTAAGAAACATACATGAAAAGAATATAATAGAAACTCACATACATCGAAACATTACCTTAATGCTTGTCGGGTAAAACCAATTTAATAAAACAGGCAATATTTTTAGCTGGTCTTATAAGCAAATGCTTAACGTCAGTATTTAGAAATATAGATGCCACTGATCACGACGTCACCAGCTTCCCGTTTTAACTTTTCCTGATAACAATACGACCAAATTAAAACTTTTTCCGACGCTCACTCCCGAAAATGTAACGATTATTTAAATGAATACGCAAATTGAAGGTTCAAATTCCAGCAATTAAATCGCTTTATCTTCAAATGTTCCCCTAAACGCCTTAAATGATTCAGCGACGCATGTTACACATGGTAGATTTAATAAGTAATTAGAGCACATAACTTAGCAGCTAAGCTTGAATTAAGTACGGTTTGTTTTGATGATAACGAGAAGCTCGTGGCTAAATAATAACAGCCGCACGGGTCGATCTTGAAGGTTAAACAACGCTTGCCAAGGGTGGTCTGTGGATGTTTGACCGTCTTAACATAACGAGTTTCCTTCGTGCCTTGGAAAGCATGTTAAGGGCGCTATTACAAAATCGAGCGCTTGCCCCGGACTAAAGCTACAAACCGCGTTTCCCGAGATTTATAGTGATTGTGGGACTGTATACAAAAATTGCTTAAAACTATGAGTTTACTTTTAAATAGACCAATTTTTTTTTCATGCATTATAACAATACCTCCTTAATTATTAAATAATTTTTATTTGAATTTGGATTATACTTTCATAGATAAAAAATATAGTTTCGTACGGAAATTGTCAATAATTCTCAGTTTTACAAAATTATTTTTGGTTTATTAGTGCATGAATCGTAACAAATTGATTTGATCATTCCAAAGTAGAAGGTACAGTTGTATCATGGACATTTTTAAAATTGATTAAATTATTATATCTTCGGTGTACCAAAGCATCAAAAGATTCCCAAAAGCGTAATTTTATGAAACACCCTTTGCGGAGACAAGAAATTTACTGATGTACGTGAACAAATTGATATATTTATTTAGAACACTCCCAAGATCAACTATCAAACTTTCTTAGGCGTATTTTTGTTTTTTTTTTTTGTGCTATACCTAAAGCATAATCAAATATCAAAACTCGAATCAAACGCTCAAATTCAAGAAAAATTGTGAAAGCGCTCTTAAGCCGTTGGTCCCGGCTGTCATTTGTAGATCTTTGGCAGTCGTTACGGATTGTCAGAAGCCAGTAAAACTAACTCCAGTCTTGCCAAGATGTACCGTGTTACCCAGTTAACGGCTTGTAGAGGTCTGGTAGGTAGCCGCTCCACGTAAAACACTGGTATTCAGCTGAATCATGTTTGACTGGAAGCCGACCCCAATATAGTTGGGGAAAGGCTAGGCAGATGATGATGATGATGATGTTTTAATAATAACGAGAACATAACATAAAATTGCGCTTATATTCCCCCTAAAAGATCAGTCATAGGGTCTGAATTTAAATTGTAAGAAAAGACCGTTCGAACATTTTCTTATACGCGATCACCATAAAAACTCAACATTTTTAGTGTCTCGCACACAAAAGCGTTCCCTGTACATTCCGACCGCATGGTAAGATCTCTTCGGTCTCATCATCATATCAGCCGAAAGACGTCCACTGCTGGACATAGGCCTTCCCCAGGCGTCACCACAACGACCGGTCCTGCGCGTCTCGCATCCATCGGCTACCCGCGACCTTCACCAGGTCATCGGTCCACCTTGTGGGAGGCCTTCCAACGTTGCGTCTTCTGGTACGCGGTCGCCACTCCAGAACTTTTCGGCCCCATCGACCGTCTGTTCTGCGAGCAATGTGCCCTGCCCATCACCACTTTAGTTTGGCGATCCTTCGGGCTATGTCGGTGACCTTGGTTCTCACTTCGGTCTAGTCGGGCTAATTTATGGTGTCAGAAAAAAAGTTCGATCTGCCTTGTCCTTACTACATAAAGAAATCCCAACTAATCAGGAGCGAGCTGATTACCATCAGCCGGTCACAAGTACAGACTCCGGGCTATTTTTTAAGTTGGGAAATCATCAAACTTGTCCTCCCGCTCTGGGCCGAGCGGAAGGGAGTGTCACACCATCCGTGTTCCTGCTAATGCCCTTTGCGTTCCAGGGCTGCGGTGACTCGTTCGAACAAATTCCGCAACCCTGCCAGGAGATTTCGGGCTGCTACTGAGAAATCCCAGTTGTAAAAAATTTAATAAACTGTGCCCAAACCGAGAAAGGTACCTGTACGCCTTGTTAGTTAACAACTTACGAGTAAACCAATAAATTAGAAACTGGCTTTTTAAAAGTTTTCATATATTTTTTTAACTAAAGTCGCTGGCGAGTATAGATTGATAAAACTCATGGTAAACGTACAGGACCACATGCGGAGCATCCATTAGATCAAGGAGATAGTTTTAGGGTTCCGTACCTAAAGGGTAACCAACGAAACCCCATTACTAAGGCTCTACTGTCCGTCCGTCCATTCATCCGTCCGTCTATTTGTCAGCGGGCTTCATCTCAAGAACCGTAATAGGTAGACAGTTGAAAATTTCACAGAATGAGTATTTCTATTACCGCTATAACAACAAATAATAAAAAATAATTTAATTTAACATTTAATTAAAAATTAAAGAGGCTATGTAGTTTTGGAACGAAGTTACTTATCGCGCGTGGGGGCTAGACGGAAAAGATTAAGACCAAAAGTTGTAACGATACTTGTTGCTATAGTTGTAAGACGTGCGGCGTGCGCATGTTTCTCTGTCTGTGTCTCTCTCTCTCTCATAGAAAATAAGCCAGTTACAGAATTTAGTGGAGTGGAGTGGAGCGGAGTGGAGTGGAGTGGAGCCGGAGTGGAGCGGAGTGGAGCGGAGCGGAGCGGAGCTGAGAGGAGCGGAGCGGAGCGGAGCGGAGCGGAGTGTAGCGGAGTGGAGCGGAGTGGAGCGGAATACACAAATCCGATCCTGCATGGAGTATTTAATCCCGATATGGTAGGGACTGACCATTGAGATGCCAAACAGTGGGTCATTAGTTGCCAACGATACGATATCATCTTAGTGAAAAGGATAAAGTCGTAAAACACAGTCATGTTTCTAATTTTATTACAATTCCTTCACTAATTAATCCAAAGGCACTTCATTCCATCCGGGTGTCCCTAGACCCCTCTCAAGTTTTTTTTTATTATTAACAGGCTTGCATTAGATCAATGTGTCACCTGATGGAATGCCGATGATGGCGTAAGCTAGCCTAGAAGTATCCTATTCACTCTTAACTTATAGACCCAAAGGTTGTAACTATCAGGGAACACAGACACCAGCAGGAAATAATTCTACTCCTTACCTGTGCCCACACCGAAAGTTTTCCCAAAACGTTTTTATGCGAAATCCAATCGTTTATTTTCCACTCAGTTTCACCAATATTGGAGAAACCCAATGGCGCTGAAGGAAGTAAGTTCCAAATAATTGGAAAGTCGGCCAAGATTAAGTTTGTGAGGTCTTTTAATTAACGAATTGTATTTGTCTTGTTGATTTTAATTAACTCGATCCACTCAATGATTGTTTATTAGCTTTTATTTTATGCTATATTATCGTTTTCAATTATGAATATTAGGCTCACTTATACCGCCGTGGAATGGAAGCGTCAATTTGAAACTTAACGTGGCACATTCACTCTTATCTCCACAACGTAATGCACATATTTCTTCTGAGATAAAAGACATATCTCAGAAAAAATATGTGCATTACGTTGTGGAGATAGACGTATATTTAAAGCAAGATTTTGTTAAAATGTTGTCAACCTTTTGTCAAGTAGGTATCTTCTTCGGTGTATTTAGTCTTCAATTAAACTAGGGAGAAAGTTTGAATGTGTGTATGGTTCAACAAACTATTTGGTATACAGACAAAAATATTAATTTTGCCACTGCGCCGCCAATATTGACTTCTAATATGTGCATTATCCTATGACGTACTTGCGAGTGTAGTATACAATAATAATTGTTTGTTCAGTACACTCATAATATTGTTTAAAAGTAGTTGTAAGTTAGCTGCCTGCACACCAAATAGCTTTGTTGACTGTAAATTATACTTTTAGGGTTCCGAAATCCCGCATGAAAAAAACGGAACGACTGTCTGTCTGTACGTTTATCACAGCCAATTCGCTGTGAATCTATAGTAGGCGCCAAATAAACTTGCAATAACGTTAATTGACCCACCTACATATTTTTTTGACATTCTTAGGTATTTATCGAGATCCTTTTAAGTAATGAAAAACAATTCATTATTTTTTGAGTACCTACGAAAAGATAATAAGGTAAAGGTTAATGTATTTTTTTGCAAGTTAATCTGGCGCCGACTTTACTAGATTCAGTTGGAAAGATATTAATTTCCAAAAATTTATACCAAAAAACAACTCTTATCATGTTGGCATAAAACCTTTACGAACCCAACCAATAAGCTACTGAAATACTTCCCCTCTTCATCAGAAAATGAAATTTTCCGTAAAAATATGCCTTTGTTTATACCCCGTCCTTATTTTCTCATCATCATCTGCCTAGCCTTTTCCCAACTATATTGGGGTCGGCTTCCAGTCAAGCCGGATTTAGCTGAATACCAGTATTTTACGAGGAGCGGCTGCCTACCAGACCTCCACAACCCATTAACTGGGTAACACGGTACTGCATGGCAAGACTGGAGTCAGATTTTACTGGCTTCTGACAATCCGTAACGACTGCCAAAGATCTACAAATGACAGCCGGGACCAACGGCTTAACGTGCTTTCCGAGGCACGGAGGAAACTCGGTATGTTAAGATGGTCACCCATCCACAGACCAACCTTTGCAAGCGTTGCTTAACCTTGAAGATCGACCCGTGCGGCTGTTATTATCTAGCCACGAGCTCCTCCGTCCTTATTTTCTAGTTATTTCACTTGAGAGCATCATGGAAAAGATAATTATAAAAAAAACACCGGCCAAGAGCAAGTCGGACTCGCACACGAAGGGTTCCGTACCGTAAACCTCAGTTTTTGTTGATATAGCGGCAATAGATTTACACAATGTGTGAAAATTTCAACTGTCTACGTATTACGGTTCTTGAAATACAGCCCGCTGACAGACAGACGGACGGACGGACGGACAGTGGAGGCTAAAAATGACAGAAACTACGTTTATTTGCGTCAAGCATGACACATACAAAAATAATATTAAACAAAATTACAATTTTGTGAAAGTTCAAAAGCGATTAATATACTTTGGATTGTTTTTAAGGTTCCGAACAAAAAACGGAACCCTTACAGGATCACTCAGGTGCCTGTCTGTCACAGTCAGTTTTCTCCGGATCCACTGGACCGATTCTGTTGAAGTTTGATACACTTATGGACTTTTGTGACCCAAACACGGACGTGTTACATAAACTATTATTTTTTTAGTATGAGCGTCACTTTTGGGGGTCAAACTAGAATATTTTAAAAAAGATTTTTGAACAATATCGTGTGAAAGAGCTTATTTTGAGGGCTTAAATTATATTTTTTTCATAATAAAAAAAAAATTGAAAAAAAATTTGTTTTGAAGTTGTTCAAGAAATTACGCGAAAAATTACCATTCCCCCCCCCCTCTTATCCCCGAAACTACTGAGCCTAAATTTTTGAAAAATATGGAGATAATAGATCTTTACCTAAAGATTACAGGAAAATCTATAAGAAGTCTATTGTGTAAATAACATGTTAAAAAAAATTCTTTGCCCGCGAGTCCGACACGCACTTGGCCAGATTTTTTTTAACATCTGAAATTCAGATTTTCCTAAACACATAGTTAGTTCTTAAGTACTAATTCCATACATTTTCCGTCAAGAAATATTGTACTAGTCAAGCCCTTTAATTTGATACCCATATAATGAGTGGGTTGAGAAAATAAAACCGTTTAGAAATATGTAATCCGCCATTTTGTAGCAGCGACTACTTTTGACCCAAACAAACAATTAATAAATAAACAACAAAAAATATGAATAAGAATATTTTACTTGAATAGAAACATGGTATATTTAAGGTCTTATTAAAAAGAGACCTTAAGCAGGAACATTTATAGCAGTCTGTACTTGTCGGTAAATTTAACAAAAAATATTTCACGGTATAAGAACAATAATTATCAATAACCACAAACGGGGCAAGCTTAATGAACCTGTTCGAAAAACAGCCCTTACAGTAAATTAATAATCAAATATGTAGACCACTTCTCATTAATTAGCTCTCTCTCTCATATTCCCGAACTTTTACGACACCAATTTCACACTATAAACTCAGCACTTCAGTCTAAACTCACACACACCGTACGAGTTGAAATCTAAACCTACCAATTTAACGCCGACCATTTTCCGTACGAGAGCCGGTGTGAACACATTCACGCTCCGTTCCTGAGAATTTGCGCTCCCTTCGCTCACCTATCTTGATTACACCATCAAGGTTTGATAGGCAGTCAGTGTTGCCAGGTTTAATTGGTACTGTGATATTAATGTAGTGGCAAGTAATTGAGCTTATACGGGTTTCCTCTTCACGATATTTCATGCAAAGTGGCCAGTGCTTATTCTTGGAAATAAATGAATAAATTGACTTTTAAGGATGGAAAATCATCAAATGACTCCTTCCGTTCTAGGTGGAGCGAGAGTTGATTGGTTAGAAAACTCGTTGTAATATGACGCAGGCTTGAACACTGTGCGCGGGTCTGCGGAAGGCGAGCATTGGGTGGCTCGCCGTCTGATCAGAACCAGGCCATGGTCGGCGGCGCGCTGCGATCCCAACGCGCCTCAAGGAAATGTCAGCACGGAAGACGGGGCCCACTAGGGCCAGTGCCTGCTGGGGCTGCGGACCTCGATCGAAAGAGGCACCGTACCCTGGAACGCAAATGGCACTAGGAGGAACACGGATAGGTTTTAGTCAGTAAGAGTCTGACACTGCCTCCTGCTGTACCCAGAGCGGGAGGAGTCATTTGATGATTTCCCATCCTAAAAAAAAAAAGAAGGCTTGAACAGTGTTGTTTGATTAGTGTGCCTGCGTCAAATCACGACATAGTGATGTGCCCATAGTAGGGTCGCATCTTTAAGAATACGCGTCGGGCGTCGGGAGTCGCAGAGTGATTCCCGGCCACCGTACCATCGGCGCGGGTCTGAGGACAGCGAGCGGTCGATGGCGCGTTGTGTTCCACGCGGTCCGCTAGGGCCAGTGCCTGCCAGGGTTGCAGAATATGTTCGAAAGAGTCGCCGCAGCCCTGGAACGCAAAGGGCATTACACGGATGGGTTTTAGTTAGATTCGGACACTCCCTTCTGCTTCGCTGAGAGCGGGCGATTAATCAAATTGCCTAGTCTTTCCTCAAAGAAAAATCAGTCGACTTCCTGATATAACTGAGTTCCAGTATTTTATATGTATGGAGATTATTGCCCCTCTGACCTCCACAACTCACTTACTGGGTGACACGTTCTTAACTCGAAATACTCTAATCAACCCGTCTACAATTACAAAATCAAGTGTCACCACAACAGACGGTCCTGCGCGTCACGCATCCATCACCTTATGCGATAAAGCCTCTAATTGTATATTTTTAGTTTTAGGTATTTTTTATGTTTTTACATTTTGGTGTACAATACCCGAGACCCTCACAAGGTCATCGGTTCACCTTCAAACGTTTCAGGCCAATGACCTTGTGCATACAAACGGAGCTAACTACGCCTCTACGCGCCACTCCGCAATTTTAATTTTTATTACAAAAATAATACATATTTAAAAAAGTAACAAAACCAAATTATTTCCGTATGTTTTGCAAAGCAGTAGATATTTTTATTTAGTCTTTTGTTAGAAAATGAAGGAGAAAAATGGTTTCATCTCAACGATTTGGAGGTGATTATTTTTTCTTATTATGTGATACCGATACATAAATTCTCGCTAAACCAAATTAAGTATCATGTCATGTAGATTACTACCTATTTCTTTCAGACGTAATTTCTCATTAAATGCCGACGAAAAACTGCTTCATCTGCACGCTATTTTTAAGGTTATTTCGAGAGAGCAGCCTTAACGCGGTCGCCACTCCTAAACTTTTCGGCCCCATCGACCACCTGTTTTGCGAGCATTTGCTATTGTCGGTAACCTTGGTTCTCTTGCGGAAATCATCATAAAAATTTTACTCCTTTATAAAATCCAATATCTTATGTAAAGGAAAGTACAATTTTCTTGAATTTGAATAAGAAGGTAACACAGTGAAGATGCATTGTAAAATGTTTCGAAAGACGTGCGCTGTATGGTAGGATATAGGGTGACTATGATCATGGACAAGAGATTTTTTGAAAACTCTGCTTAGCCTTTTCTCATTGTAGAAACAATGGGAAAAGGCTAAGCAAGTTTATTTTTATACTTCCATCTTCGTTTGTCTGTCACCACTTTTATTGAGCATAGGACCTTTCTATTTTTTTAAGGATGGGAAATCATCCAATGACTCCTTCTGCTCTGGGCAGAGCTGAAAGAAGTAAAAAATAAAAAACTTTTTATAAAAAAAATACAACCGACTACCATAAAAAAGAACTACAAGGTACAAAATAAATTTAATTTTGGAAGTCTGTTTTAAAAACCGAAGAAACCACACCAAAAACAGTCTTCCAAAATTAAAGTTATTTTGTACTTTGTAGTGGTTTTTATTTGGAAGTAGGTTACATTTTTTTTAATTTAAATAAATAGAAGCACTTTATAGAAATAAAATAGACGTTACTTCCTGCTTTCAATCTACTAAAACTGCTATACAATTTAGAAATTTTATCGCGGTTTAAATTCCGAGCCGATTTTAAGACAAAATTAAACGACCTCAAAGGGTACAAAATAACCAATTTTTGCCAAAAAAAGAAATAGCTCACCCTAAAGCGGTGACCGTGGCCAAAAATGTCTCCAGAATGTTTTTTGTAAAAGTTAATTAACTTTTTAATTAAAAAAAGGAAAAAAAATCGTTCCAAATGGATTTGTGAAGGTATTGAAAATATTAACTGTAAGTACCAAATAGGCCTGTTCGGTTACAGAGTAAATTGTATTTTCCATAGATCTTTTGGACTTTGTGAAAATATGTCCTTTGGTTTGGTTGGATTCTTGTCAAGATAAATGAAAAAAACACAGTAATGTTTTTACAGGAGCGTGTGCGTTGCTGACGGTTTTGATATTAATCTGATGAAGACTGCTAAAATGTGTACCATAATACTCTAGCAGTCTTCGAGGCTTCTTGAGGAGCTCGTTGCTAAAGAATAACAGCCGCACTGATCGATCTTCAAGGTTAAGCAACGCTTGCCAAGGTTGGTCTATGGATGGGTGACCATCTTAACATAACGAGTTTCCTCCGTGCCTCGGAAAGCACGCTAAGCCGTTGGTCCCGGCTGTCATCTGTAGATCTTGGCAGTCGTTACGGATTGTCAGAAGCCAGTAAATCTGACTCCAGTCTTGCCAAGATGTACCGTATTACCCAGTTAATGGGTTGTGGAGGTCTGGAGGCAGCCGCTCCACGTAAAACACTGGTATTCAGCTGAATCCAGTTTGACTGGAAGCCGACCCCAATATAGTTGGGAAAAGGCTAGGCAGATGAGTCTTCGAGGCTTCATATTGAAAATACGTGGTCAGAGCGTTCCAAATTCTGGGCGTCCCTAAAGACGCACCGAGTCTGAGTATTTTGACCCAGCTGAAACAATAGGAAGTGGTGAGCGTTTTAGGGGACTGTATTTTATGAAGATTCTTTGGAAAACCAGCGTCTTTCTGAAAACATTGTTGAAATTAACTTTTTTGACGCATCCGTGAGGCACGCCCTGTTTTTGTTGTTTCTACTGTCAGTTTTTTGTGATTTTTATTTTGTATGTACTGGGCTTACATTAAGTAAATAACTTTTTTTTTTTTTTATTAAGCTTGTTTTGAGTTGAAACATTTTCCGCGTTAAGAAAAATACTGTCCTAATATTTCGTAAGCTTGGTTCCCCTACTCGGGACAGGGTTGTTGATGCGAGAATATTGTGAACACAGGTATGCCCGGGTATGCCCGTGTTCTGCCGGACAATGGGCTTGTGACGTCATGTGGGACCTAAACTTTCTACTTGGTTTCTATCTGAATATTTATTTTTGGAAGGAAACTTGTTTTTGCGTTTTTTTTTCTAGTGATCGCTTAATGTGTAGGTATTTGAATTCCGATTTTTTGCGACTTCTTCGTTCATTTTGCGATTCATTAATATAACGGTTTTCTAATCAAAAACAAAAACATGCGGAGCAGTCTTTGGGGACTGCCGATAGAAGTGAAAACTAAGTAACTTGTGAATTGTATCGAGCTCGTGGAAAGCGTTCGGTGACGATGACGCCAGTTCCATGATTTTTGTTAAACCAAAAAACTTTTTTACAAATAATACAACCGGCTTCCAAAAACAAAACACTACAAGGTACAAAATAACTTCGGAAGAAAGAAAAGTACTTTAATTTCGGAAGTCGGTGTTTTTGGTTATTTTTTCGTTTTTTGACACCGACTTTGTTTTTGGAAGTCGGTTGTATTTTTTGTAAAAAAGTTTTTTATTTTTCACTTTTTAGTGGTGCCTAGGTACCTGCGTACCCATTAACAGCGTACCAGCGCAATGTTATGTTAAGAACTGGTGTAAACACTAAAAAAACATGCGATTTCAGCAATCCCGATCCCTTTGCTATCATTTATTGAAGAGTTCCGTTGCCTACCTCCGAAGTTCTTCGTCAGATCTGCACCAAATTGAAACGGGACCAGTCCAGGAAAATACTCTTTCAAACAAAAAAAGAATCATCCAAATCGGCTGACAATTGGCGAAAGTATCGCTGAACAAACATTTTCATGGGATCTTATCATCAAATCCTAATTTATACGTTTCATCATCAGCTCGGCAACATAAAATGATAATTACCAGGCACAAATATCTGAATTGCGTTAGAAAGTTCATGAAAAACATTGTATGTGCCTATAAAATTTGAGGGTTGCCCTCGATTTTCTTGAGATTCCATCATCAGATTCTAGCATGGTGACTATGGGGCCAATCGAAAAGTATACCCTTTCAGATGAAACAAAAATTTTTCAAATCGGTTCATAAATGATGGAGTTATGAGGTAACAAACATAAAAAAAAAATACAGCCGAATTGAGAACCTCCTCCTTTTTTTGAAGTCGGTTTAAAGTGCTCAACGCGCCTAAAGAAGTATTCACTTCAAAAAAATTTTTACAAAAAAATATAACCGACTTCCAGAAAAAAATACTACAAAGTATAAAATAACCCTAATTTTGGAAGTCGTTGTTTTTTGTTATGTATCTTCGATTTTTAACACCTTAAGTCGGTGAGGTTCAAGAAAATCAACTACCTCCTTGGCCGTGTGGTTTAGGCGTTCGCCTTGTGACCCGGTGGTCGTGGGTTCGATTCCCACGGAAAGCATACTTTGTTAAGTTATTTCCAGTTTAGCTAGGACATTGCAGGCTTGAATTACCTGATTTTCTGATAAAAAGATGATTCCGTGCTTCAGAAAGCACGTATAAGCCGTTGGTCCCGGTCGCCAAATGGCGGTCGTCATATAAACCATGTCAGAGGCCCGTGAGGTGGTTTAGAAACTCTGACACTAGGGTGTCCGGGGTCTAACGACCTTACTGCCCACACGAGAAGAAGAAGAAGAAGAAGAAGAAGAAAATCATTAAAAAAATCAAATTCAGTTTATCCGATTAGACAACCTTATAACACCCCTCTTTTTGGTCCGGGGTTAAAAAACAAGGGGCTTTAGTTCGACTACAATAAGTGTTTTTCGAGTATCTTATAGCGTGTGGTCAAAATCCGAACTAAAGCCGCTATTTTGATTTGTGTGACAAAATTTCCACGTTAAACATTGTAACCTAAAAAGGTTATAAATATTATTTTCCTAACTTTTTCCATCTAACCTTTTTGTACGTGATCAGGCCGTTAAAATAATAATGAAAAATCATTTTGACGTTGTCTTGTTTCCTATTCGTTCGTTTTTACCGAATCTTAAAATAAAAATTCATGGCTAATTTATATACATGCAATGATTTCATTTATAGACTACGTTTACATTCCATAGCATGTAAGACTGCGAAGCTTTTGACAGTGAATCAAAATATTAGTGTTTTTATACCTCACAGACATTATGCGGAAGAGAAGAAGAAAGCAGCACCACCACCAAAGCCAAAGAAACCGGTAGACCCTCGAAGAGTGTTCAAAGTGTATCGGTTTGGGGGAATACTTACAAAGGAAGAACCAAAGATACAATCGTATGAACTCGACGTCTCCAAATGCGGACCAATGGTTCTGGATGTGTTACAAAAACTGAAAGACATGGACCCAACACTCACTTTCAGAAAATCGTGCAGAGAAGGCATCTGTGGCTCTTGCGCGGTCTGCCTTCAAGGATCGAACTGCCTCGCCTGCATCACGGCGGTACCTCCAGCGAAGACGATCACCATCTACCCGATACCGCATATGTACGTCATCAGAGACCTGGTCGTGGATATGACGCACTTTCTTGAACAATACGACAGCATTCGTCCATACCTTGTGAGGAAGACTGGCCCGACGGGGATAGGGAAGGTGCAACTACTAATGAGCGATCCGGACTGGCAGGTTTTCGTCGGCCTGTACGAATGTGTGCTATGTGCATGTTGTTCAACCTCGTGTCCCAGCTACTGGTGGAATGGCCGGAGGTTTCTGGGACCTGCTGCACTGCTGCATGCGTACAGATGGGTCATGGATACGCGAGACGAAGATACCCAGAAGCGGTTATTCGACTTACGGGACGACTTTAAGGCTTTCCGCTGTCACACGATCATGAACTGCGCCTTAGCGTGTCCCAAAGGCCTGAACCCAGGTCAAGCTATTGCTAGACTGAAAAGATTAATCTCTGGCCTCGACAAGAAACCAACGCCACAGATGGATCCCTTAGGCGGAGGCGGTGGCGGAGGCGGCGGGCTCAGCAACTTAGAAGCTTGTATAAAAAGCAGCGCCAAATGTAAAAAAGATAAATGAATTTTCATTTCTGTTCATTAAAAAAATGCTCGCTGATATATACATATTTTTTAAATTTAGGCAGAGCATTCCCATGTGACTTCAGTCACAATGCGTTAAAATGGTACTATGCAGCTGGTCTGATGATGCACCTGGAAGGTGGTCATAGGTACCATTCAAGGATATACCAGCTCGGTTGACCTCGTCACTAATAACTAAGTGGAGTCCAAGGTCTGATGAGTTCTGGAGTCGCGACCGCGTACCGGAAGACGCAGCGTTGGAAAGCCTCCCACAAGGTGGACCAATGACCTGGTGAGGGTCGTACAGGACTGGTTATTGTGGCGACACCTGGACGAGGTCTATGTCCAGCAGTGGACGATCTTTCGGTTGATATGATGATGAGGGTCTGATGATGGTGCCCTTGGATATCACCTTCGTCCCATGGTTGAAATCTTATGATAAAAAATGGCATTGCATAAAATACAGGTAGGAAATACTCTTGTTTTTCCCTACCTGGAATTTAATTAAAATACCATACGACCATAGAGGCACTCTAATGTTACTCGTTTATGCAGAGCTTTTCAGATATTTTTCTCGTTGGTAACCACAGACCTTGGCCTTGGATAAGGGCGAATGGATCGTCTTATAGCCGGGGAACCCATCAATCAGTCTCCAACACCATTAATCATACAAACTGATGTATTGATTCTACATGACGCCACAACTTCGTACTGACAATATCTTCACATTCTGTAAAGGAATTTGGACTGTTTCTTGAAACGGATAGGATTGATTTTCTTTTGATACTTCTACGATAAAGGACCTTTGGACCTTTTTTTCATAGATATAAAGTTGTTTTTTGTCAAAAGCAAGTTGGTGGCTATAAATGTAAACACACCCTATCCTTAGGAAATACTACCTAATTGAAAACTCTTATCTAGGCTTCTCTAAACTTGCTTTTTTTCCATGGGTTTCGACCCGCTAGATTCTAGACTAGCTTTTATCCGCGATTTCGCTCGCATGGGCTAAGAAAGCGGGCATTCTGCCGGAATAAAAAGTAGCCGAGCTTCATAACTCAAGCAGAGGGTGTTGGGGAAAAACATCTGGGCTAAAGTGTGTGTGGGACTGAGCTGACCACGTACGAAGGCAACCGGCAAAGGTTGCTCGAAGATCGTTACTGGAGCCTGAGGAGAGACGTCGTCGTCGAGGTCAACCACGGCAAAGGTGGCGTGACGATCTAAGGCCCAATTCTAATTATTAAGCTTTGTTATAAAACAAAGTACGCTTTCGCATGTCAGTCTCAAAATGTCAAAGAATCCTTAGGGCGCCTTCAAATTCGCGCTGCTTTGTTAATCCATACAATCATTAAACGCAAATTGTCACGCGGCTGTCGCGCGTTTGTTATTTGTATGGATTAACAAAGCAGGGCGACAGCCGCTCTGCTGTTGCGCTGCTGTTAGCGACTTAATTTGAATGCGCCCTAAGGCTGGAAATAGTGCTCGATCCACGGTACGTCCTGACCGTCAGCGCTGAACGTCGGTTGCGAAAATGCATTCAGTGCTACGCTGACGGCGAACTGCGACGCGTGTGTACATCAAGAAAAATGAATCCATTTGCTTATCGTCGAAATCCGGAATTAATTCTTTACAAACTTCTTGCCAAGCACTTATTTTAGCATCACGATCTTTATAAAATACAGACGATAAATCCCATAATGCCGGACGAAGCCGCACTTCATTAATAAGGCGCTCTGTATCGATATTCATTTTTGCTTTTGAGTGTACGTACGCGCGTACGGTCGGTCGCTCAGTCAGCGAAGCACTGAACGCATCCATACAATCTCATAGCTCGTCGGTCGACCAACGTACGCGCGACCGATGAGCCAGACCGACACGACTGCTCAACCGACTGTACACGCGAACCGTCAGCGTAGCTGTGTGCGCCATTCATAGACTTGCATACATATAGCTACGCTGGCCGACGGTCAGCGCTGACCGTCGGTCAAGCAATGTTTCCACCCTTAAGGCTTGTATATTTGCCAATGACCTTGTGCATACAAACAGAGCTAACTACACCTCTTCGCGCCACTCCGCTACCCGTGTTTTTATTTTTTTATAGTTAAACAAATACATATTTTTTTAAAAAACAAAAATAAAATATATTCGTTTGTATTGCACAGCAGTAGAAATTTCTTTTTGTCTTTTTTTAAAAATTGAATGACTAAAATGGTTTCATCTCAATGATTTGGAGATGATTTGGTGTTTTTTTTCCTATTATGCGATACCGATGCAAAAATTCTGGCTAAACCAAGTTACGTGCAATATTATGTAGATTTCTACCTATTTTTTTCAGATGTAATTTCTCAGTAAATGCCGAGGAAAAACTGCTTCATCTGCACGCTATTTTTAAGCTTTTTCGAGAAAGCGCCCTTAATGTTCATACATTTTAACAGATAGCGACTGAAGTGCGAATGCCTTGCGAATACGGACGTTGCTTATAAATTAGTAGAATTGGCGCTCTGATCAAGTCTGCGGGTCAAACTTTGCCCAGTAATGGGTATACAAATTAGGCATAGCTACTTAAAAAGAAATCAACTATAGCCTACTCTAGAAAACCCACATGTGGGACGGCCAGGGCCTGATGCGTTGAAACAATATTGTTTATCTATGGCTGTAAATATTTTTTTTACTAGGTATTTCACTATCTCACCTAATTAAGGTAGGTAAGGCCGGTAGGTAGGGTTGATAGGTAGGTATGGCTGTAGTAAGTACATATATATTCTGATATTTTCCAGAGCATGTCTATAAGTGGTCTTGGTAGTCGTATATACAGAAAAAAGGGAAAACATAACCCAACTTGCGCTACTTTGAGATTGCCACTTATGAAAATTACTTTTAAAAAATAAATGCCACATGCTACGCGACTATTTCAAAATGAAGATTTTTATGAAAATTCTATATAAATTAAAATGGAAAGTTTTAACTAAAATGAAACTTGTCTTGACTCTTATAATTCAGTAGCAAATTCACATTTACCCACAATTTTAACTTAACGTGTCCTGTGGTTGACGTTTGTACGAGTACGTCGAAATATGCACTTCCCTGTGTATTTCGGCTTTAGAATTTAACTAAAATCGTATATTTAAATCCAAACTCATTTATTTAAACCGTTTTCAGTACTAATTAGGTCTCGACGTGTGGTACAGAAAGTTATAATTTTGAATTTGTATTTTGTTTCGTAATAAGTTGCTGTTCACTGAATATTCTAGTTTGTTTGACTATCTAGTTTTAATTTATAGTAATAAAAATAAATATTTTGTTTACTTTGTTGATAAGGAAGAGCCTATCGTACTTGCGCATTTCGTTTTGCCAACTTAAAAACTAAGGGCCTTACTGACCCCTTAAGAGTAAGCTTCCAAACATTTTTAAATTTCGACTTCCTCATTTCTTGTTCTAATTTTAAACCAATCAGCCAGTTTCTTTTTTTCTTTCTTTTTGAGCTATTTTTGCATCGTCGGACAAGCCCTGTTATATACGTGTAACCTGTGGAGCAATTACACTAAAAAGTCTGCAATGCGCTGCGCGTCCAGTATAACAACGAGTTTAGCGGTTTTTTGTTGCTCCCATGGCGATGCAGTGCCTCCGGCATGTTTGTTGAACACTACACGGACAGCTTCCATGCGGTGCATCGCAAAAGAACGGCCTCACTGTGGTTCCGGGTAAAGGGTAGCATCAACACGGTTCTGAGCATGGTGTCAGACAGTTGGGCACGGACAGTCAAATCCTGAGACATACCTGGTCGCGCATGCATGTCCAAAATAATAATTATTTTAAATTTTACTAACATAGCTATAAGCATTTACCTACCAACATAATATGGTCCTGTAGTAATTACTGTGTGCTTGGTCTGAAATAAATATTTTCAATTTCAATTTGACAAGAAACAAAGAAAACACCTAGCTACACTGTTAACCACAGTTAATGTTAACTGATCTGTTACCACCAACTAACACGCAGTCTGCCAGTTATCTACAGTATTACACACGTAACCGATTAGGTGTACATACGAACACTAAACGAAATTGTGTGCCCCGGAGAATTCTCCAACGTGGAACGTGTGAGACAACCTTGACACGCCGCGTGTCGTGACAGTATACATGTAAAAGCAGAATGGTAAGTCTGTGGCGTCTTCCAACTTTTTAGCAATTTACAAGTTGACTAATTAGGCTGCATTTCCACCAGGGATGTGCGAGGATGCCTAGCGAGGGCTGTGTTTGTGAACGCTCCAAGCGATTCTATTGGCTCTTAACAAACATTCCTCGCTACGCATCCTCGCTCATCTTATCACTTAGCTCTTCGACGAACTCCAGACTTCGTGGGTAAATAATAATAGCGGCACAGGCCGTTCTTCAAGGTTAAGCAACTATTACCGCGGTTGGTCCGTGGATGGGTAATCATCTTAATATTCCAGGATACCTGCGTGCCTCGAAAAGCTCGTAAAGCTATTGGTTCTGGCTGTCATTTATAGATTCACAACAGTACAGTAAGTCAGACTTTGTCTATGTCATCTCTGACCTAGACTAGAGTCAAGAGCAAACGCAACAGAAAAAATAAACTGATAGTCTAGAGTAATGAAATCTTACACCATTCTGCCAAAAGGTTTCGTGTTTCTCAGTTACTGAGACATCAACTGCCTCCGTGGTCGTGTGGTCTAGGCGTTTGCCCACACGGTAAAAAGAAGAAGACTGGGACGTGAAGGTCACATAGGCAGTCGCTCCATGTAAAAAACTGTTACTTACAAGACTGATAGCGAGTTGACCTCAATATTTTTGGGAATATTGGTATGTAAGGTAGTCGCTTTTTTGTGAGGAGCTCGTGGCTAGAGTAAGGAGCTCGTGGGAAGATAATAACAGCCGCACGGGTCGATCTGCAAGGTTAAGCACGCTTGCCAAGGTTGGTCTGTGGATGGGTATCCACAAACCAACCTTGACATAGACCGTCTTAACATACCGAGTTTCCTCCGTGCCTTGGAAAGCACGTTAAGCCGTTTATCCCGGCTGTCATTTGCAGATCTTTGGCAGTCGTTACGGATAGTTAGAAGACAGTAAATCTGACTCCAGTTTTGCCATGAAGTACCGTACACTCAGTCAATGAGTTGTGGAGGTCTGGTAGGCAGCCGCTCCTCGAAGAATACTTTTATTCAGCTAAATCCGGCTTGACTGGAAGCCAACCCCAATGTAGTAGGGAAAAGGCTAGGCAGATGTTGAAGATGGTCGCTTTAAGATACTGAGATTCCTTCGTCCACGAACCGACACTTGAAGATTGACCTATTTGGTAACAGTCACACGGCAGAAACAATCTTAAACAAGCGTTAAACCTTCTGTAACTCGCTGTCGTCCCTGAAACGACAAAGAAAGCTCTTCAGTGATGGATGTCCTCACACATAGGTCTTCATAGGGACCGTCGTCGACGCCATTATTAGCACGAAGATATTAATAGCCCGCTATCGGATTACCTGCCCAATGAATGAGAGTGGGCCCTATTTATAAGGATAATGAGATTTAACAAAAACTAGCTTTTGCCAGCCGGTTCGCCCGCATGAAATCATCCTCAGGGACTAGTCACACTTATTCAGCACCATTCGCGTTTCGCTGAAAGATTTTAGTCACACTTCAGTTGAGCTTCTATCAGCCGCGTACAGCGTAGTAGCAACAGCGCTGAACTCTTTATATAGTCATCATCTGCCTAGCCTTTTTCCAACTATATTGGGGTCGGCTTCCAGTCAAGCCAGATTCAGCTGAATACCAGTGTTTTACGTGGAGCGGCTGCCTACCAGACCTCCACAACCCATTAACTGGGTAACACGGTACTTCTTGGCAAGACTGGAGTCAGATTTACTGGCTTCTGACTATCCGTAACGACTGCCAAAGATCTACAAATGACAGCCGCAGGCAGATGATGATGATGAGTCCCTAAGCCACCAAGGGAACATACCATACATACAGTGTTTATGCAGGAGATGGTATACTCGTGTGCAAAGTAGCATCCAAATCTATTCGGCTGGTGAGACATAAAGAGGTAACAAATGGACAGACAGAGTTGTTTTAGCCTTAATGAATAAGTGTGGGTAGTATGTCAGCATGGAGTGGCCGAGATAATAATATTGAATGACGGTTTGTTGTTATTAGTCATGTTTTAGCCATACGCCACAATTACGCCGACATAATTTTCGATCGAGGTTTTACTAAAATCACAATTTTAACGATCCATCTCAATAAACGAAAGTCCAAAAGACAAATAGACGTTGGTTTGTAACATGCAATGCAAGTGTATTCAATCTGAACTTTGACAAAAAATTAAGAGATCGATTGCCTTGGCTTCTGCGGAGACGGAGCTATACAGAACAAAGAGTACTGTCTCTTTTTCACAATGGAACCATCTCAAAGTTGCTTGTTGTCGGTTTTCTTCAGATTGTACTTCGGTGAGTGGAACTCCACGACCTCATCCCCACGGTCCTCTTCCACCATCGAACATCTAGATGCACTGCAAGTTACCCTACCCTGTTGCTATTCCATCAATTCGCGCTAAGCGTTTCAAAACGTCTTCTAGAATGCAAAGCAAAGGAGTGGAACTCTCTCTCTCTCTCTGTCTCTCTCGACTTTGTCTCTGTCACCTCTGACCTAGACTAGAGTCAACAGCAAACCCAAATTGCTTGCTTTTATTTGCCAAGGGTTTATTCTTGACTCTAATCTAGTCCAGAGGTGACAGAGACAAAGTCGACGATGGAGCGAGCTTACCCAGAAGAAGTCTGGGGGGAAGTTTTGGGGGCCGAGTCACCCGCGTCCCTGTGAGAATACCCAATGTAAGACCCTACACGTGGTCCCCGGGTGGTGCCAATCAGGTGACACTAACTGGTGGTAGGCTTCGGCCGATGGCTTGTGACCACCCACTGGGCAAAGACGTACCGCCAAGCGGCTTAGCTGTGTTCCGGTACGATGCTCAGTGTAGCCAATTCAGAGGAGTTGGGTTGAAATAGTTTTTTCAATGCAGGCAGACCAGCCAGGCTAGCCCTGGCATGGGCGTATCGGGAGACTAGTCTTGGAGGGTAGCGGGATCCGAGGCACGGTGCACCGCTGGCCGACCGCAGATAGTTAGGGGCCCAAGTAGTGTGCTAGCCACACATGAGAGGCTGCCCCGCCATCTGACGAAAAATCCCGGAATGCACCATCGTGCTGGTTGGCGACCAGATGAAAGGGCCCGATGGACATTCCCGGGGGGGCTCGGGCGTCCCCGCAGTCTCCAGACTAGTCCCCCAAAGATGTCGCCCTGTCAGGGCGTGCCTGAAGGTTAGCAGCTTGGAACCTCATTTCACTTCCTTCTCCTCAACCTCCATCACTCAAGTTTATTAATGAACAGGAATAAAAAGAGAAAAGCTGTACAGCGGCAGCACGTCCTTTCGCATAAAGTGCACCTCTCTAATATACGAGGTCTGCACTCAAATCTCGCCGCAGTCCATCACCATCTTGAGACCGAGAAACCAGCGCTCTTGTTCCTGTCGGAGACGCAGATCGGATGTCCGTCGGACGTGTCATACCTGTCTTACCCTGGGTTTACCCTGGAGCACCACTTTAGACCCCGCGCGGGCGTATGCATATACGCCCGGGACGACATCTGCTATCGGCGTCTCCGCTACCTTGAAGACTCCAGGTTCTCAACGCTGTGGGCTATGGTGGACACAGGTCTAGACAAAATTGTCTACGCATACGTCTACCGTTCGCACAGCGGTGATTTGGAGACAACTGGGCTTACACAGCACCTGAGTGAGGCGGCGGATGCGGCTCAGCAGCGGTACCCTTCTGCCCAATTGGTGTTACTGGGGGACTTCAATGCCCACCATCAGGAGTGGCTCTTCCCATACCAGTGCACAGACCATGCTGGACGAGAGACGCGAAAGCTAGCGCTTGCGTTAAATCTTACCCAGCTGGTCCAGGGGGCAACGAGGGTGCCGGATGTTGATTCGCACACTGCCAATTGCTTGGACCTTCTGCTGACAACAGATCCAGACCGCTATTCGGTGTCGATTTCATCACCACTGGGTAGTTCCGACCACTGTCTGGTGAAGTCTGTGTCTGTCTACTCTCCGCCCGATCCTAGCCCAAGAGGCACCCGGCGGGTATGGCGATACAAGTCAGCAGATTGGGATGGCATGCGATCTTTCTTCGCATGTTACCCTTGGCAGCCTACTTGCTTTTCTTCCACTGATGCTACGTCGTGCGCGGACGCCGTGACGGATGTGTTGCGGAGGGGAATGGAGTACTACATTCCGTTCTCTAACATAGCAATATCTGGCGAAGCTCGTCCTTGGTTTGGTGCCGAGTGCAATCGCGCCGATGCGCTTAAGCACGCGGCGTACCTAGCATGGGTCGATGCTCGTACGCGCAAAGCAAATGACGTGAGTCAGAAGAAGAGAGCCTTCAACAGGGCTGCTAAGTCCTACAAGAAGGTGTTGCGGAGGGCTCGGTTTGACCACATTAGCCGAATAGAGAACAAACTTGCTTCATACCCAGCAGGTAGTAAGGCTTTTTGGTCCCTGGCTAAGTCGGTCGAATCGAACTTCTGCCGCCCCTCACTACCACCACTGCTGAGACCCGACGGGACGCTGGCCCACTCCGCTGAGGAGAAAGCGAACTTGTTTGCTTCTTTGTTTGCGGAATCTTCACGTCTGGATCCTGGTGGCGCGACGCCCTCCGCCTCTCCTGGTGAATGCGAGTCGAGTATGTCGAACATTCGCATTCATCAGAAGGACGTCCGTAGGGTACTGCGTAACCTAGACGTGAACAAGGCTAGTGGTCCCGACGGGATACCGGCAATTGTTCTGAAGACTTGTGCGCCTGAGTTGTCTCCGATCTTGACACGCCTATTTCGCCTTTCGTTTGAGACTGGAAAAGTGCCGAAGGCTTGGAAGCAAGCTAACGTGCAGCCCGTGCCCAAGAAGGGTAGTCGAGCTGACCTGTCGAATTATAGACCCATCTCAGTAACGTCCATACTCTGTAATACTATGGAACGCGTGCTGAATCATAAGCTCCTGGCGTACCTAGAAGCGAATGATATCCTTAGTGACCGGCAATACGGGTTTCGCCGAAATCGGTCAACTGGGGATCTTCTAGCGTATGCCATTCACATCTGGAGTGAGGCCATAGAGAAGCACGGGGAGGCACTGGCGGTCTCCGTTGACATCTCGAAGGCCTTCGACAGGGTCTGGCACGATGGCCTTATTAGTAAGCTTCCTTCCTTCGGTCTGCCCGCCGGTTTGTGTGATTGGATCGCAGATTTCCTGAGGGATCGGTCTATCCGAGTGGTCATAGATGGCTGCTCATCTGGACTGCTGGATATTAATGCCGGGGGTCCTCAGGGGTCGGTACTTTCGGCAACACTGTTCTTGCTGCATATTAATGACCTGCTTAAACCCGGTACCTTTGGGTATGCAGACGACAGCACTGTTGCTGAAAGATACGTGTCCGACGCACGAGCTGGTGGGTCGCAGATCCGGTCTCTCCGGGAGGCAATGGTTGAGCGCTTGAACGTGTCCCTGCAGGCGGTCTCTGATTGGGGCGATGCCAATCTGGTCAAGTTCAATGCTGCTAAGACCCAAGCGTGTCTATTTTCCGCCAAAAGGAGCCAATTCCGCCCAGCTCCATCTTTCCGCGGTGAAACCGTGCCGATAACCGACCATCTTGAGCTTCTTGGGGTTATATCAACATCTACTCTCAATTTTGGCCCTTACATAGAGGCAAAAGCTCAAGTGGCTGCAAAGAAGTTGGGGATTCTGGCTAAGGTGAGACGGTACTTCACGCCGGAACAGCTGCTCAAACTCTATCAAGCGCAAGTTCGATCGTGTATGGAATACTGCTCTCATCTTTGGGAAGGATCTGCCAGATACCAGCTTGATGCCCTTGAGTCAATTGAGAAACGAGCCAAGAGGATCATCGGCAATGAGAGGCTCGTCGCGTCGAAGCTCCAAAGTCTTGAACATCGACGACGAGTTGCTAGCCTGTCGGTTTTTTACCGGTTGCATTTTGGGGAATGTGCGACGGAATTGCATAATTTAATTCCGCCAAGCCCGTTCCATCATCGGACTACAAGACGAACGGCGATGCGCCACCGGTACATGGTGGACATCCCACCCATACGCACAAAACGTTTTGGGAACACATTCATAGTGCGTACAGCTAAGGAGTGGAATTCCCTGACGGAGTCTGTGTTTCCTGATAGCTACAACCTGGGAGTCTTTAAATCAAGAGTGAATAGGTTATTTCTAGGCAAGCGTGCTCCATCTTCGACCACATCCTCGCTTACCATCAGGTGAGATAGTGGTCAAACGCGTGCCTATCAATAGTAAAAAAAAAAAAAAAAAAGTCTGTTCACTTTAACTTTTAAGAAATTAGGACAAGATAAGATAAACGCAGGTGAAAATAGAAGCAGGTAGAAAGTTCCACTCCTTTGCTGTGCGCATTTTAAAAGACGTTTGAAAACGCTTAGTGCGAATTGGTGGAATAGTAACAAGGTAGGTTATTTGAGTTAAAATTCGTCAATTAGCTTTACGGTGGTCGGATTCATCAAACTTGTTTGAACTACTGACAAAACAATCAAATAATTGCTTGTGCCAATTTCTCCAAAACTCATTTCACTCACAAATAAATCATTACCGCATAAAAACCGCTAGTAAACCTTAATGTATTAAAAGCAGTACTCAAACATAAATCGTTTGCGCACGCATTCGGCTGAATGATTTATGAAATCTTGACGGGACCCTAATTTATCACTAGTTAACCTCAAACGAAAGGTGTTCCGTCCGTGAGTAATTAGGACAGGCCAAGGAAATTAGTAGCCTTTACCGATGGCTTTAAAATGGTTCCTTCGGAATTAAATTGTCGGAAATAGTTGGTGGTTTAAGGGGATGAACTACTTGGATTTTGCCAGCTTTGATTATTTATTTTTCATTAGGAAAGTTTTTTTTTCAAACTCCAGTGAAATCGAGATCAAAAATGCAAAATTGCAAACTCATTTCTGAGTTTAATGTTTCAGCGCCTAGGCTTAGCAAAAGGCTAAAGAATACAGCACGGGTCGATCTTCTAGGTTGAGCAACGCTTGCAAAGGTTAGTCTGTGGATGGATGACTATCTTAACTTGCCGAGTTTCCTCCGAGCCTCGGAAAGCACGTTAAGCTGTTGTATCTGGCTGTCATTTGTAGATCTTTGGCAGTCGTTGCGGACTGTCAGAAGTCAGTAAATTTGTCTCTAGCCTTGCCAAGAACTACCGTGTTACCCAGTTAATGAGGTCTGGTAGGCAGCCGCTCCTTGTAAAATACTGGTATTCAGCTGAATCCGGTTTAACTGGAAGCCTATTGATGAACTAGGCCTACATTTGTTCGAAAGACTCACCGCGGTCCAGGCACGTAATGGGCATTAGAAGGAACACGGATGGGTTTTAGTCAGTAAGAGTCTGACACTCCCTTCTGCTTCACCCAGGGCGGGAGGAGTCATTTGATGATTTCCCATCCTTAAAAAAAGCCTGGCCAGGCAAAAATTGGCAAATAAGACAATTTATGCCATTTTTTACGTGGGCTATTGTAGGTGCTACGTCATTACTCTTGCCGAAAGACGTCTACTGCTGGATATAGGCCTCCCCCAAGCGTCGGCCTCGGCACCATATTGACCGGTCCTGTGCATCTCAGAAGCCAGATAGTCGAATTATAGAGGTGGTATTATGATACTATTCGACTGGTGCCGTTAAATGTTACTTTTTAAACATTATTATTGAAGGAGGCTCGTAATTGACCACAATTTCACCTCATTGAAAGCGATTATTTGGCCGACGATGAACACGCTTGCTTAGAAGAAACCACTCTTGATTTACATACCCTCAAGTAGCAGCTATCAGAATACACAGACGCCGGCGGGGAATTACACTCCTTATTTGTACGCATATTGAAAGTATACCGTAAATCATAATTATTAAGAATCTCAGGACAATCGCAAAGTTTCAGTAGAAACACACGAATTTCTCAAATAAACCAATCGGACGCCAAAATCGGCCAGATTGTGAATTTAATTAAATCTTAATAATCTAAAAAAAACAGTTATTTTCACGTTATTTCCTTTCTCTTAAAATCCGTAAATCGTTTAGAAAGAAGAAAGAAAGAAAAGAAAGGGCTTTTTAGGGTTACGTACCCAAAAAGTAACCGTCCTTCCGTCTGTCTGTCAGCGGGCTGTATCTTTTTTTTTATTTTTTTTTTACTATTGTTAGGCACGCGTTTGACCACTATCTCACCTGATGGTAAGCGATGATGTGGTCGAAGATGGAGCACGCTTGCCTAGAAATAACCTATTCACTCTTGATTTAAAGACTCCCAGGTTGTAGCTATCAGGAAACACAGACTCCGGCAGGGAATTCCACTCCTTAGCTGTACGCATTATGAATGTGTTCCCAAAACGTTTTGTGCGTATGGGTGGGATGTCCACCATGTACCGGTGGCGCATCGCCGTTCGTCTTGTGGTCCGATGATGGAGCGGGCTTGGCGGAATTAAATTATGCAATTCCGTCGCACATTCCCCAAAATGCAACCGTTAAAAAACCGACAGGCTAGCAACTCAACGTCGTCGATGTTCAAGACTTTGGAGCTTCGACGCGACGAGCCTCTCATTGCCGATGTTCCTCTTGGCTCGCTTCTCAATTGACTCAAGGGCATCAAGCTGGTATCTGGCAGATCCATCCCAAAGATGAGAGCAGTATTCCATACACGATCGAACTTGCGCTTGATAGATTTTGAGCAGCTGTTCCGGCATGAAGTACCGTCTCACCTTTGCTAGAATCCCCAACTTCTTTGCAGCCACTTGAGCTATTGCCTCTATGTAAGGGCCAAAATTGAGAGTAGATGTCATTGTAACCCCAAGAAGCTCAAGATGGTCGGTGATCGGCACGGTTTCACCGCAATCCAAGAATCTTAATACGTAGATAGATTAATTTTTTAGAGTGTGTATTCCTATTGCCGCTACAACAACAAATAATAAAAATAACTTAAATTACTAGATAATTAAAGGGAGTTCCCACACAAGAAACAAGTTTTTTCAGTTTATGGTACGGCCCTTCGCGTTAGAGTCCGACTCGCACTTGGCCAGTTATTTCACATATTGAACAAGTAAAATCTAAAGCAAATTGTTGCAGTAAAAAAACACGAAAACAAACCAATCGGACGCCAAAAGCGGGCAGATTGTGAATTTAATTAAATCTTAAAGCAAATAACTTACTTTCCTCAAAAAATCCGGAGCTTATTTCTTTACTGTGCCCCTTTTTCCTTATTGTCAATATAAACCGTTGCAAGTGCAATATCTCTCCCTCGCCCTAATTCTACCAGAGTTTTATTAAGTTTATTGCTTTGATGTCTTCATATTCAACGGATATTTTTTACTCAAAATTCTTCAGTGATTTTGTCATTTGCGTAAATAAAAACTAAGATTTTTTTTACTATTGTTGGGCTTACATTTGACCACTATCTCACCTGATGGTAAGCGATGATGTGGTCGAAGATGGAGCACGCTTGCCTAAAAGCAATCTATTCACTTTTAACTTAAGGTGAATGCTCCAGGGTAGCCCGCGAAATTCAAATATTTTTGTGTTTTTTTACAATTTGCCGGTCAGTGTGAAGCTGTATGTGGACCAAATGCGATCTGCGACCGTAACGCGTATTTATCTAAAGAATTATAACCATTTTAATCATCAATATAGCCCTCTAAGTTCATGTAGTTCGAAAGAATGAATATTTCAGAAATAATCATTCTTATTCGTATTTATCTAAAGAATTATAACCATTTTAATCATCAATATAGCCCTCTAAGTTCATGTAGTTCGAAAGAATGAATATTTCAGAAATAATCATTCTTTCGAACTACATGAACTTAGAGGGCTATATTGATGATTAAAATGGTTATAATTCTTTAGATAAATACGCGTTACGGTCGCGGATCGCATTTGGTCCACATACAGCTTCACACTGACCGGCAAATTGCAAAAAACATAAAAATATTTGAATTTCGCGGGCTACCCTGGAGCATCCACCAAGACTCCCAGGTTGTCCTGGGAGTCTTTAAGGAAACACATAATTCCACACCTTAGCTGTACGCACACTGAATGGGTTTCCAAAACGTTTAGTGCGTGTGGGTTCTTCATAGAATTATTATAATCCTGTATTTATCGAAGAATAAGGCAGCTCTATCCACAACACATTAGTTCCTTTATTATGCATTCGGTTTAGCAGAACTAACGCAATATCTAAAATGCGGTCATTGTTCATTATAAACAACTAGCTTCTGCCAGCGGCTTCGCCCGCGTGATCCCTAGTGAACATACACCCGGGATATAAATAGCCAACGTATAATTCAGACTATATTCTAACTCTGTGTCTAATTTCCTGAAGATCCTTTCAGGCGTCCTGACGTGAAAAATTAACAAACATCCATTGACCTATCTTTATACACTTTCGCATTTATAATATTATAGTAGGACTTTAACTGCCTCCGTGGTCGAGTGGTTTAGGCGTTTGCCTTGTGACCCGTTGTCCGTCACGCTGGATTGGTCGCGAATGTCATGCGTAGCAGTCCTCGCGACCCACCCATCAAGGCGAAAGTAGGTGCACAGGCGAGCCGGGGTGCGGAATCCGTTCGAAAGAGACGCCGCAGCCCTGGAAAGCAAAGGGCATTAGGAGGAACACGGATGGGTTTTAGCCAGTAAGAGTCTGACACTCCCTTCCGCCTCGCCCAGAGCGGAAGGAGTCATTTGATGATTTCCCATCCTTAAAAAAAAAAAAAAAGGTGCACAGGCGAAGTTTTTAGTGGTTGCAAGTCCCACCATAGCCACGTCGTCTCCCCGGATGATGTGGCATGCGTTAGGCATTTCCTTCGCAAGGAAAAAAAAATGACATTGCAGGCTTGAATCACCTGATTGTCTGATAAAAAGATGATTCCGTGCTTCGGAAGGCACGTATAAGCCGGTGGTCCCGGCCGCCAAATAGCGGTCGTCAAATAAACCATGTCAGAGGCCCTTGAGGCGGTTTAGAAACTCTGACACCAGGGTGTGTGGGGGGGCCGTTTAGACCTTAGTGCCCATACAATAAGAAGAAGAAGGACTTTTACTATGGGATAGGGTACCCCAAAAATATTCATCCGCTACGTACATGATGTATGTTTCCATAATTCGACAAAATATTCTAAACAGCTGTTTATTTTTGTTCTTTTCAAAATCAAGTAACACGGGAATCAAACCTCCGCCTAGTAGCGGTTAAGAGGCAGGTTCACTTCAGTCTAAACTTATCTTTAATTACTTTGATTTGATTTCTGTTTCAAAACTTAATAGTGCCTTGTCAAATAGCAGTAATTTGGTTAATCACAGCCTGTCATTAAAACCTCTACAAAACTCGTAATGGTAGCGCCATCTGCTAATGACTTTGAATTACTGCTAAACGACCATGATTGCTAAGTTTTGTTAGCGGTTAGTAGTTGGCTTTGAAGGCGTCCGATATAATAGCTAGTTTACACAGTGCGAACTAGCGTGCGAGTCTTATTTCTTTTTTGTTTTCACTCGCATGCTCGCCGACAGAACTCACACAATGGTAGCAACTTGGTCATCACTCGCATCGTTCGGAGTCGGAGTGTCAAATGCAGAGAGCTATTGGTATACAAGAAGGCAATCCGAGACTACTAAACTAGGTTCATCTGAACACCAGTATTTAATAACAAAACCTTATACATCAGATCATGCAAGCTATCATTATAAAGGAAAGAAGGGGGAAGTACTAACTTGAGGCCGATCCGAGCCGCAGCTAGTTCTGAATAAACGATGATGAAGAGGTCGTAAGGATCTAGCCGTGAGAAACTGAAGTTATAATATATAGGGCTTCTCATTCTTCTATATATCTCTTAGTATTCATCTACACTCCCCAAAGAATCTACATGCCAAATTTCAGTTTACTACAACCAGTAGTTTTGGCTGTGCTTTGTCTGTCAGTCACTCAGCAATATCGGAAGAATTTGATTTCTCATACATGTTCACGTTCTTGCAAAGCGGAAACTTCCTAAGTAGTTTGTTTCTTCAGTTCCCAATCCGAAATATAGGGAAGAAGAAAAAGTAATAAAGGCAACACTAAATAACTGCTAAATGTTGTAAGTGCGAGCTCATGAATCGGAAAGCAATAAAATGCAATGAAGCGACTACCCCCGTTCGTAACTTTTGTTTCAATAGACATCTCCCAGAGTACAGAGAGCGGAACGACTAGAAATGCCATTTCAATCTGCCGCTGATAAATCTATACACCATCATGGCCGACCATGTTTTGCTCTGTTCACGATTATTTTTTTTTATTAATGTTTTAGTGGTTTTTTCTTAAAATCATACAATCACGGTATATTCAAACAATTATGATCAATTTTAGCTCTATTCCAAAACATGTCTTTTACAACAAAAGTTACATCCAGAGTACAGAGTACGGAACGCCCAGATACGGCAAAATCACTCTGCCTGGCCGTTTTCAAACTATGTTGGTGTCGGCTTCCTGTCTTACAGGATGCAATTGAACACTAGTATTTTGCATAGAGCAGCTGCCTACTTTCCTCCACCATCCTATAACCGAGTAACACAATATTTTTTGGCAAGATTGGTGACAGTATTTCTGTGTTTTGACAACCTGTATCGTTTGTCAAAGATCTTCAAATGACAACCAGTGATAAACGACATATGAATGTTTTCTTCTCCTGATGTTTTACACAAACTTGCACATCCTTATTCTTGGAAATTACTGTACCTACCGATTTTAATGAAACTTTATACGCATACGCAAAATAATACCATCCCAAGACTTCCCGTGGGTGTGAAGCAATGACAAGTGATTGTAATCTTTTGAGAAAATAAATGTCTAAAAACCGGTAAGCAATGAAGCAAGAATGGGTAGTTCAACACCATACACTGCGATCGCCAACCCTAAATTTTTCAAAAAATAGTTCAGAGAAACAATGAGAGTAATTTTAAATTTAGATAAAAATTTAACAAACACTCTCTTACTCTTTATTTTTTACAATACTCTAGGCGTGTCCGCAGACTAGTGTCGGTACTCTGTGGTTTCACTAGACATCTTCGAAGTGCCTGTAGTAAGTCGTAGTTCAAACTTGCGCGATATTACAGAACTGTCGATAACTTCAAGTTTGATTTTCTTTGACCTAAAAAGAAGATAATGTCTTTGGTGTTCATAGTTATTGAAGAGTATTGTGTATCTTTGGATTTGACTGTGGCGTCTTCAGTTCGTACCACTTACTGATGTGTACGCACAAGACTGGTTGCTGTGGCGACACATGGGAGAAGTCTGTTAGGGCTACCCCTGAATCGATGCAACATCTATTGCGCATGATAGCATCAAAGTCGCGCAATCGCGCTTCCGCAAACATGCCCGATGCACTGCAAAACCGAGGCAGCCACAAACGCATTATTGTACTGGAGTCTTTTGCGTATACCTAACCCACAAGCTGCACGAGTAAAACGACTGGCTCTGAAGAGCGTCAGTTTTACCTTGTCAGTGCACCGCGCAAACCTGCGGGCAAGCACATTGCATCGGGCTGCCAACAATCTGCGCTCCCTATCTGTATCCTAGCCATCTATGACAGAACCCGTGACCACATGACCGAGGTATTTAAATTGAGTGACGACTTTTAATGGTGTTCCTTGTAACGTCACCGGTGGTATATTTGTTGTGTTATTATGTACTTTTAGTAGCATAATACCTTTTTTTTTCCATGCGAAGAAAATGCCTAACGGATACCACATCATCCGGGAAGACGACGTGGTTATGTGATATGTGGGACTTGCACCCTCTAAAAACTTCGCCTCTGCACTTACTTTCGCCTTGATGGGTGGGTCGCGAGGACTGCTACGCATGACATTCGCTACTCATCCAGCGTGGCCTACTTCTGGGGTCCTTCTTCTATGCCCGTTCGGGCTCCCTCTTCTTTCAACGATGTCCCGGTGCACTGGAACATCACCACGACTCCAGGGACCTTACAGCGTGGACGATAGAGTCCCCGATCTATCGTTGCAGGCCCCTCCTATGGTGGAATCAAGTCGGCATTTCGCCACTAGTAGCATTATACCTACCTCAAGCCATGAGCCTCCGCATACCTCTCACATATGGCCAACAACTTCCTTAGTCCACAGATTGATCGTACGGACCTCTATTATTGCGAGTTTCGTATGGACCTCTAATTTTTTCGAACATAAATTATAGCATATGTTGCTTCCTGATAATTTAGTTTTCTATTGGTGAAAAAATGTTTTGAATCGGTCTGTTAATTTCGGAGCCTATTCGGTACACACAAACAAAATTTCAAGATGTTGATGGGGCTGCCCTGTTTCTGTAGAGTATCAGGCCATCGTCAAACAGAGATCTGCATGCTACTGCTTTTAGAAATAGAAAATAAACCAGGGAAAAAAGTTAGTTTCAAGTAAAGTGATAGTATTTTGACCTTGATTGTAGATAAATATTACGAACTAGTTGACCAGCGCAACTTCGTTTGCGTAACAATTTTCATTACTGCTCCGCTCCTATTGGTCTTAGCGTGATGATATATAGCCTATAGCCTTCCTCGATAAATGGCCTATCTAACACTGAAATAATTTTTCAAATCGGACCAGCAGTTCATGAGATTAGCGCGTTCAAGTAAACAAACTCTTCAGCTTTATATATTAAAGTATAGATTTACGATCAACATATCACACAGCTTCGGATAACTTAAGGAAATTTCCCAACGTAATATTGGATTCCGGACTACGCTCCTTATTAAACCATACGGAAAAGGCACTAAACATGTGCCTATGAATAAAATAAACATTTATTCACACGAGTACCTACTTCTGTCTGTGAATATTACATATTCTTTGCATGTGGAACAGAAATGCATTATATCAACCCACGAGGCTCTCTGCTGAAGATCTTGACCTATTTATCTTTTTCCATTGAAGGTTGAATATCTATATTTTTACGTATATAAAAACCTATTGCTGTGCTCCTCCCATATATTCGACAATGGCTCGACCGATTTGAATATTTTTTGTTTTTTTTTTTCGCCCTATTACTGGACTGGTTTAGAAAAATAGAGTAACCGTCAAATCAATTAGGTATAGGGGTGCGAAATTCAACGGGTCATCGAGCCTAAAACGAAATAATCGTAAGATTTTGGGGATTATTTGTTTAAAATAGGAACAGAACATCAAGCCATTCATTCAATTGAGACCGAGAGCCAGTACTTGAACGTCAACGTTTACATAAAGACATATCCCAAAACGCCCACCCTTTATTGGAAGCATTCTCTAAATATCATCCACCGACTAATTTCAAACATAGAACAGAACAACACAGCCTACTTCATCAAGCACAGTAGCACTAATATAGCCTCCATGTTAATCAACTCCTTCCTCGAACTCGATTACCATACATTGCTCGTTTATCTGACTGTTTACTGAGACCAGTAACAGGCGACAGGCAACGTGCTCTATTTGCTGAGAACGATACACTTTCGACTCACGTAGTCGGGTAATTTGTAGACCAGACACCTGTGAAGAGGTGGGAAGATGCGGTGGAGGTGGTATTCTTTTTCATATTTTCGGGAGGAGCTCATGGCTAAAGCAAGCATGGGTCGGCTTTCCTAGTAGCTACAACCTGGGAGTCTTCAAGAGTGAAAAGGTTACTTCTAGGCAAGCGTGCTCGATCTTTAACCACATCATCGCTTACCAACAGGTGAGATAGTGGTCAAACGCGTGCCTATCAATAGAAAAAAAAAGCGACATTTGCCGAGATCTATTACGAACCGAAACTCCTACGTGTCTGGGCCTGCAGTCTCGACTTAGATAACGATCGCATAGTGACCGAATTTGGTCGCCTGTACACAGTAAATTTCGAAAGCTACATCTGATTCAAATAAAAGGTATTTGTAAAAAAGATGTTAGATTGTTATAATTGGATTTTCAGTAATGCTACTCAACATCATAATTTAATTTAAAAAAGTAAAGATCTTCTCATTCCAAGTGCCGCGTCAAAGATGCATCATTGTTACATTTCCAATTTTCATTCATCATCTGCCTAGCCTTTCCCAACTATATTGGGGTTGGCTTCCAGTCAAGCCGGATTTAGCTGAATACCAATATTTTACGTGGAGCGGCTGCCTACCAGACCTCCACAACCTATGAACTGGGTAACACGGTACTTCATGGCAAGACTAGAGTCAGATTTACTGGCTTCTGACTATCTATAACGACTGCCAAAGATCTACAAATGACAGCCGGGACCAACGGCTTAACGTGCTTTCTGAGGCACAGAGGAAACTCGGTATGTTAAGATTGTCGCCCATCCACAGACCAACCTTGGCAAACGTTGTGTAACCTTTAAAATCGACCCGTGCGGCTGTTATTATCTAGCCACGAGCTCCTCGAATTTCCAATTATCATTGAATTCCTCACAATCCCGACCTTTCCCTCCATTTCTATCTGCCTTTGTCTGGCGCCGTCTGCTCCAATGCCATTTCAGTCATTGCATGCAAATCCCAAACTCCCATATCTGTTTTCAGAAACATCCCCTGAGAGTTTCGTGCAAGGATAAAAATACAGCTGGAAAATCTTACTCGGACGTAGGGTTAAAAATTTAAATTGCTTTGCAAATAGGGAGGGAACAAACAATTTAAGTTATGCTCGCTGGCGTTTTAGAGAACTTAGCAACTGAGCGTGTTTGTGCTGTTCATATTTTATGGGCCATTCAAAATATGGATGAAAGAGAACAAGTAAATTCTTATAACGGACTGCTACTCTGATTTTGACGTCTGTGGACTATATATTGACACTGATATATAGCTCTCTGTAGAGAAGTATGAAAGAAGAACAAATGTTGCGCCGATACTCAATAAATTGAAAGAAAGAGAGTTAATTTGCACCACATTGGTATAAGGACTAGAATATTATGAACAGAGTAGTCTATTGATACTGAAAAATCGAGGTGCTTATCTCTGCCACTTAAAAGCAATCCCCAGAGTATAAACGCATCGACGTATTCACCGTATTTGTAGGGTTCCGTAGCAAACAAGGAACCCTTAAAATTTCGTCGTGTCCGTCTGTTTTTCTGTCCGTGGTTTAGCTCAGAGACGCACTAGAAAGTTGGGATACTGGCAAGACTGGTGTCAGATTTTCTGACTTCTGACTTTCCGTAACGACTGCCAAAAAACTACAAATAACAGGTGGGAACAGTTTAACGTGCATCAATGTTACATTTCCAATCTTCATTCATCATCTGCCTAGCCTTTCCCAACTATATTGGGGTTGGCTTCCAGTCAAACCGGATTCAGCTGAATACCAGTATTTTACGTGAAGTGGCTGCCTACCAGACCTCCACAACCCATTAAATGGGTAACACGGTATTTCTTCGCAAGACGAGTCAGATTAACTGACTTCTGACAATCCGTAACGACTGCCGGGATCTACAAATGACAGCCGGGACCAACAGTTTAACGTGCTTTCCGAGGCACGGAGGAAACTCGTTATGTTAAGATGGTCACCCATCCACAGACCAACCTTGGCAAGCGTTGCTTAACCTTGAAGATCGACCTGTGCGACTGTTTTTCTTTAGCCACGAGCTCCTCTGATTCCGATACAACTCCGCGAAAAAAAATCACCTATTCAGTACATTTTTTTCGAGCTATGCGCACATGTTTGTATGGGGCAGCCGACTTTTTTTCCGCAATTTCGGGGTTGGTTCCGTAGTCAAAGTTGTCCATACTGATGAGTTCAATGACCCCTTTGAAGGTATTGCGTTTGTTCTATTACAAGTTGTATATTATTCATAGTAATTTCTTATTGGACGATTTATAAAAAACCGGTCAAGTGCAAGTTGGACTCGCACACGAAATGTTCCGTACCATAAAACTTAATTTTTATTATTTGTTGTTATAGCGGCAATAGAAATACACAATCTGTGAAAATTTCAACTGTCTACCTATTACGGTTCTTGAGATACAGCCCGTTGACAGACAGACGGACGGACGGAAAGCGGAGGCTTAGTAATAGGGTTCCGTTGGTTACCCTTTGAGTAAGGAACACTAAAAAATGATGTCAAAACAAAAGGTCAAAGGGCCATTTCAAAGTCTAGACATTTTGTTAGAATTAGGTGTAGGGCGTCTCTCGACCTTTCTAGAAGAAGACCGTGACACAGCTACCAACTCCCCCTGACCGCGTTGTTTACGCCCACGGCCTGAGACCTAGGGATGTTTCTATTCTTGCCAAGGATCACACGAACGATAACCATTAAGTAATAGGTTAAAATAACAAAATTCCTGTTAGTTCCAACATTTTTTTGTTTTTATTGATTGCCCGATTTAAAGCGATGATGTGGCCGATGATGGAGCACGCTTGCTGAGAAGTAACCTATTCACTCTTAACTTAAAGACTCCCAGGTTGTAGCTATCAGGAAACACAGACTCTGGCAGGGAATTCGACTCCTTAGCTTTACGCACGAATTCGTTCTCTCTAAACGTTAGTACCTACGTATGATTGGGAGTGCCGTGCATTGCCGTATAGTCCAGGCAAATTAGGGTTTCACCTCGGAATGAGTCAGTTCACGAAAGAATATAAATTGATTGATACAATAGATAGAAGATTAAGTATCAATTTATTTAGTAACACTAACCTGCCAGTGATGATATATAATAGTAAAGGAAAACACTTAAATTATATTTCAATTATCATTTAATTTAGGTATATTAATAACTTCTTAAATAATCTTACAATATTGATGATACATTCAAATAGGGAAAAACCCATGGGAAACGAAATATTTGCAAGAAATGTGATAAAAACGATTTTTTGACCGTTATTTAACCTTGGAATTTCTTAGTCGCGGACACCCTACGATAAGTAGGTTTTGAGACAAGTTTTAGGGTGTCTAAATAAAGGTTTATACAAATTTATAGCCGCCTATCTCGTATTCCGAGATTCTTACCTAATTATGACTAATTTGCCTGGACTAGTACGTCTTGTAGTCCGATGTTGAAACAAGCTTGTTGGAATGAAATCGCAAAGTTCCGACACACAATCCCCGAAGTATAACCGTTAAAAACTTATCGGTTAGCAACTCAGGGTCAATGTTTCAGAAAGAAGGAGAATACCAGGCCTAATTGAAACCATATTTAAACGAATCAGGAGTTCCGAACTCACACGAAGTCTGTTTGTGAGATAGTTCAGTTATTTGTGCTCTGCAAACTTCTCACTAACTCACTGAACTGGGCACTTGAAAACGTAAAGGCATGGATCTATACAGACTACGGCTAATCTTATTAAAACTTACAAATCATCTCATTCTGAGGCAGTCGGGTAAAAAGTGTTGTGTGGTACATTCTCTAGCCAAATAGATAGATTTAGTGCCTGTTTCACCACCTACGATTAAGTTCCCGTTAATTTACTTGGCAGATAATTCCATACAAATTATATTCCATTTTCGAATTTATTCGGTGAGTAGTGGTTACTCGGATATCGTGAAACTGGCCCTTAAACAAATGAGGTACCTATCATTGGATTTGACTTAATTTTCGAAGTGAAACAGCGTATTTGAATTTAATAAAAAAATACAAGATGGCGACCGCCGTTAGATGTCATATGGGGCATCAAAATAAATGGCTCGAGGAAACAATTTCAAAAATGTAACTAGATAAAATAAAAATATTGGCAGTTGTCGCAAACCCGACCGATTAAAACGACTTATAGATCCAAACAAGTCGAACGAGTAAGAAAGAGCGAGTCTAGTGGTCAAGTTTTTCAGAAATATTTACTTAACTTTTCAGTAATCCTTACTACTTCTTCTTTTAGTCTCTTGTCGAACAATGTGCATGCTAGGAACCTACCCGAGCGACGTTAAAAATATTGTATTGCAATTGTAAACGCCGGCGCACCCTGGACATTCGGTAACACAGAGTCTAGCTGACTAATCCTTTCACCACGAAGACTCAAACTCAAACCTTACTACAACCCCGTACTGTCCCACTGCCAGCAGTGGAGAGAGTGTGTAGGGAGGTCTTTACCAAGGTAAAGACCTCCCTCCATTCCTTCCACAGCTCACCGTGTTGTGCCTCTTCCTTCCAATTCGTAAGAAAGACATCCAGGTCGTCCCGCCACATCCTTTGCGGTTGCCGCGGCGTCGTCTCGCTATATTTTTTTTTTTACTATTGATAGGCACGCGCTAGACCACCATCTCACCTGGTGGTAAGCGATGATGTGGTCGAAGATAGAGCACGCTTGCCTAGAAGTAACCTATTCACTCTTGGCTTAAAGACTCCCAGGTTGTAGCTATCGGGAAATACAGACTCCGGCAGGGAATTCCACTCCTTAGCTGTACGCATTATGAATGTGTTCCCAAAACGTTTTGTGTGCGTGGGTGGGATGTCCACCATGTACCGGTGGCGCATCGCCGTTCGTCTTGTGGTCCGATGATGGAACGGGCTTGGCGGAATTAAATTATGCAATTCCGTCACATTCCCCAAAAGACAACTGGTAGAAAACCGACAAGCTAGCAACTCGTCGTCGATGCTCAAGACTTTGGAGCTTCCATATCAGGTTCCAATCCTATATTTTACTGGCCCAGCTCAGTAATCCATCGCATTATTTTCCGCCAAAAATTAAAGCATCCTCAAAAACCTTCAGCTGACCAGTTCACCAAGTACCTATAATACACCCAAAGGATCAGTTTACACTTGATAAGGGTCGCAGTTACACGGATGGCCGCTCTGATACGGATTTATTGATAGTCGCCTGTCACTCGGGATAAAGTCGGCCATGTTTGTTGATTACGAAGTGCGATAGTAATTTCTTTCCAAAAAGAATATAACACACAAACTCAACTAACCATAGCTTTAGTTCAGTTTGTTTGTTGTCTTGTTCATGAGGTAGTTGCTGAGAATATAATGCGGGCCATACACGTTAAAAAAAATTAAAATAATTTAATACAACAACAAAATATAAATTGAAATTTTTTTTTTTTTTTTTTTACTATATATTGGAAGTACATTAATTATAGAGGAATATTAAAATCACAATTAAAAACAAACAAAAACCTGCTGTAAAATTGGAAAGTAATTTCAATCACCAATTAATTTGATTAAGGACATCTTGAATTTGCCAGCAGACAATCCAAACAAGTCCAAATCTCCAAACAAGTCATCATCATCTGCCCAGCCTTTTCCCAACTATATTGTGGTCGGCTTCCAGTCAAGCCGGATTTAGCTGAATACCAGTATTTTACGAGGAGCGGCTGCCTACCAGACCTCCACAACCCATTAACTGGTACTACCGTAACACGGTACTTCATGGCAAGACTGGAGTCAGATTTACTGGCTTCTGACTATCCGTTACGACTGCCAAAGATCTACAAATGTCAGCTAGGACCAACGGCTTAACGTGCTTTCCGAGGCACGGAGGAAACTTTGTATGTTAAGATGGTCACCCATCCACAGACCAACCTTGGCAAGCGTTGCTTAACCTAGAGCCAAAGAGATAGATAATAACAACCTTGGATGTTATTATCTAGCCACGAGCTCCTCATTACACGTTCAAGTAAGTTGATCTAAAGTGTTTGATAGACGTACGAGCAAAAACGCGTACTTATGGCTCAACGACCTTTTTCTCTACGCGTTTTATTTTTAAATACGCGTACTTAGGGTGACACATGAGCGTAAAAGGTCGTCAAGCCGTAAGTACGCGTACTTACGGCATACTTGCCATTTGGTCCTGTATAATAAATTAATTTAGTTTGGCTCAGTAGTTTAAATTTTATAAGCATTTTTGCTTATTTCAATTTCTGAGTAGATGACGTCGTCCAAGTATCACCACTTAAAAGTGAAAAATATAAAACTTTTTACAAAAAAAATATAACCGACTTCCAAACAAAACACTTCAAAGTATAAAAAAAATTGAGATATCTGTGGTTTTCGTTTTGTTTCTTTGTTTTTAAACACCGACTTCCGAAATAAAAGTAATTTTATTCTTGTAAAATGTTTTGTTTTTTGAAAGTTTTTATCATATGCCTTGTCAAGTATACCACAATAAGGCAAGCTTTGAAGAACATTCACAATTCCTCGAAACAATATAAATGAAACTGAACTCTCGAAACTGTACCACAGGATTGTGTGCAGCAGTATTGTGTTTAATTTTGTACCAGACGCGGTTTCATTCCCCGTAGAACAATATTACAGACTTCGGAGAACACACGAGTAGGAATTGTTTTAGAATAGATACTGGAATTAGTCTTTAGTCAGGTGACAAAGGAAGAAATTCAAGCAGAAACCGCATGATTAAATTAGTCTTTGTATAATGTAAGTCATACATTAGTCAAGAGTGCGCTATGTTATACTAGAAGGGGACAAATGTGTGTTACTAACAATCAAGCCAACCAAGTCTCAATAATAAATTAAAATAAACATTGACAGTAAAAAACAAACAAAAAAAATACAATCATAAAACATTGCTACAAATTAATGAATAAAAATTCGGTATCGGACGATAATTTTTACGTGATAACGTCATAAGAAAACAGTTGAATTCGTAACAAACAAGCCGAACGCTTAGGCCGATCGTGCCTCTCTATCGCCTGTTCCGCGCTCTCGCTTGCACGCTCGGCTCAGACGGAATGTGACACTTTTTCGTGCGTGCAAACAGCGTTCATCGATTTATAAAACGTTATCACGTCAAAATAGCAAAAGAAATGAATGTAAAAAAAGTTCCTACACTTCTCAGTATCTACTTGAGTTCGTGAGTACATTCGTGAGAAGCAGTAGTATCGCCACGACATCTATCGGCCTAGCCTTTTCCTAACTAAGTTTGGCTCGGCTTGCAATCGATCTTGATGCTGCTGTAAGTATTTTACTTTGAGTGACTTCCTGCCTGACCTTCATAACCCAGTAAGAGCTCATTCAAACGAAGACAATTCGGTTGTTTTTACGAATCGTTTTTTTTTCACGATTCGCTTTTTTTTTGGACGGCAGCTATGCTTTTTAAATGTCCGTTCACACGCATCACAAATCGTGAAAAATGTCGGGTACGCCTTAAATTACGAACCTATCGTCTTTTTAAAATCACGAATCGCGTTTTTTTTTGTGACGAATATGCATGAATTCACGTCCGTTTTCGCCAATTCTTCGAAGACGAAACTCTGAATCATGAAACGAATGTGAACATCGATTCGGATATTTTGCCGAATCGTGATAAAACACGATTCCGAATGCAATGTGAACGACCATCCGTCATGACGTATCGTGTTTTATAAAGAATCGTCAATGAAGGTGAGTTTAGCCCTAACCGTCTGACGAGTGTCAGATTCTCTGGCGGCTGACTTTCCGTGCGACTGTCAAAGATCTACAAATGACCGCCAGGACCAACGACTTAAGGCTTGTATTCATGCCAATGACCTTGTGCATTTGGGCGGACTACGAGTAACTACCTCACTACGCGATACTCCGCTACCCGCATTTTTATTTTGTTATTATAAAAATAATGGTTACATGTTTTTAAAAAGTAACAAAACAGATCATTTTCGCTTTTATTGTAAAGCAGTAAATATTGTTTTTTTTTTTTATACCGTTTGATAAAAAATTAAGCAGTAAAATGGTTTCATCTCTACGATTTGGAGGTGATTTGGTGTTTTTTTTTTTTCTTATTATGTGATACGGATAGACAAATTCAGGCTAATACAAATTACGTACCATGTAGATAAGTAAGTTTATTTTTTTTCAGATCTAATTTCTCTATTATTGTCGACGAGAAGCTGTTTAAATCTGCACGCTGTTTTTAAGCTTTTTTCGAGAGAGCAGCCTTAACGTGCAGCCTTAACGTGCTTTTCGGTCTAAGGAAGGTCTCGGTGTATAACGGATGGTCTCCCATCCACGGACAGACCTCGGCAAGCGAGTACCAGCAGTGGGAACGGTATAAGCTGCTGTGTATTAGTGTATAGTATGTAATATATTACATTTAGAGTTATCCTTTATTTCAGGAAACTGAGGACCATAAAACTCAATACATTTGTAGACAAGTACCTATAAAAAAACACAAACTAATTAATACATATACAACAAACTTAACAACTACTGCACACGAAGTGAGGTCGTAGTGTTATGCGGACCATACACGTTCAAGTCTAGTTAGTAAAACAGGCTAGTTCAAACTGTTTGATAAAATACAAATACGAAACTTCGTATTACTTCATGCCATTTGGCGACTCATATTTGATCAAATTCCCCCACAGGCATTCATGCCAATTCGATCAAACAGTTTGAACCAGCCTGTTTGATGAAATGACTTGAACGTGTATGACCCGCATTACGCTGCGAGGTGTGTAGGACAAGATAAAACTCTTATAACCAGCTTTCTATTTAAAGTTTATCAAAGCGATATTAAAAAGTTAATTTCGGAACCTCCACCCACGCTTCTGTGATATTCATTCACAAAACACACACCATATTCGTATGACACTTTATTTACACTTATATTTGACGACACATCGGTACATTCAGCCCCCTAATACCCCAATGAAAACATTTTAACCCTCCACTGCTCGTTTGTAAAAGTCGACATCTCAAATTCGAATTGATGAAACCCACACCAGGCAGTTAGGCGGGCACATTAAGCCGATGGATACCGGGGATATTCAAAAAAACGTGACACGATACTGTATTTAATTTTGCATTTTAGAGTGCAGGGTTAAATATTTGCGGCCACTTTTGGATCGTGGTGGCAAAGTTGCGACGCTGGATCTAAAAGGGATTTTGACATTTCAATTCTGTTGTCCAAATATGAATTCGCTCGTGTGAATCGGAGTGTGTGTACTGTGTAGGGATTTTTTTTAGATACGGTTCTTTTGTATTTTGTATATGCGTGATAACTTTTATGTGTTACTAACTTTTGTCCGCGACTTCGTACGCGCCTATCCCGTTTTTTCCCGTTCCCGTAGGAATTACGGGAAATCCTTTCTTAGTGTACTCTGCGAGGTAGAGGGAAGCTACTACAACCAGTAGTTTCGGCTGTGCATTGTCTTTCAGTCAGTCCCTCGTGCCTTGTGCATATAAACGGAGCTAACTACCCCTATACGCGCCACTCCGCTTCCCGCATTTTAATTTATTATAATAAAAATAATAAATGTTTTTTATAAGTAACAAAATAAAATAATTTTCTTTTGTATTGCAAAACGGTAAATATATTTTTTATACTCTTTTGATAAAAAATGAAGGAGTAAAATAGTTTCATTGCAACGATTTGGAGATGTTTTTTTGTTGTTATTGTGTGATACCAATAGATAGATTCTGGCTAAACTAAATTACGCATTATGTCATGTAGGTTACTAACTTTTTGATCTCTGTCAATGCCGACAAAAAGTTGCTTCATCTGCACGCTGTTTTTAAAAAAATTCTCGCACTAGGCCAATTTTTTTGCACTATAAGTTATTCGTCCTTCCCCTGTTAGTCTTTCTTTAACTTATGAAGGAGTAAAACAGCCCAAAAACGATTTTTCTTCACATCCTTTTCAATTTTCGCTTGGTGAACACATCAGGGCCGTGACTAACTCACTTACCATTCATTACGAACGAATGGATATAAATGATGTAATGTGAGAATGGATATTTAATCGATTGATGATGATATGTGCTACTATGTAGTTTGTAAATGCTTTTTGCTTGTATTGGTTTATTGCTTACGTGATGGCTTTTTGCATGGGTTCATGACGTATTAGTCGGATAAAGCAACACACCGAGAAGAATGGAAAGCTATGGGGGAGATCTCTGTGCTGGGCAGAGGTGAGACAAAATAGGTTTACAAAACAAAAACTGGCCAAGTGCGAGTTGGACTCGCGTGCAAAGGGATCCGAACCAATTTCATTTTTGTAACATGTTATTTTAACACAATAGACTTCTTATAGGTTTTCCTGCAAACTGTAGATAAAGAACTACAAGTATTTACCTGCATTTTTTTCAAAATTTCAGGCTCTGTAGTTTCGTATTTTTTTTCCCCTAATTTCTTGAATAACTTCAAAACTGCTAATTTTAAATTTAGAAAAAAAATTTAATTAAAACTCTCACAGTAACCCCTTTCATTTGCTTTTTCATTTGATATGTCGCACTATATAACTTTGACCCCCAAAAGTGACGCCAATAATCATAATTTATTTATTAACGTGTCCGTGTTTGGGTCACAGACGTCCATAATTATGTGTACCAAATTTCAACAGAATCGGTCCAGTAGATCCGGAGAAAACTGGCTGTGACTGACGGATAGACAGACAGACAAACAGACTAAGTTAATAATAATTATTGAGCGCTGATTTGATTCCAATAATTTGTGTGGCAAAATTGCTTGAATTCTGAGTTTGCTGTAGTAGTTCGAAGCAGTCAAAAGCCCGTACGCCTGACAATCAGTCCTGCCTTGGGGCATCGTCTTACCATGTGACTGGGCTATGTCTATCTATTACTGCCTAACTTCGTCTGCTCCGCTCCTATTGGTCTTAGCGTAATGATATATAGCCTATAGCCTTTCTCGACAAATGAGCTTCATAAGACAGATAATGTTTAAATCGGCCCAGTAGATCCTGAGATTAGCGCGTTCAAGCAAACAAACCAACTCTTCAGCTTTATATATTAAGTACTAGTTGACCTGCGCAACTTCGTATGCTCCGCTCCTATTGGTCTTAGCGTGATGGTACATAGCCTTCCTCGATAAATGAGCTTTATAAAACAGAGAATTTTTCAAATCGCCCCAGTAGATCCTGAGATTAGGAATCCACCACCAACAGTTTTGCCTGCCGCGGTTTAGCCCAGAGACGCTTTAACACTAGAAAAAAGTTGGAATTTGGTATGGGTGTACATAATAATCACGCCGACATAGTGGTAAAATAAAATCGAAAAAAAAAACAGTTAAAAATAAAAGTGGCGATGATTTATTTTGTTGTCTATACCATGGGATAATAAAAACGACCGATCCAACGACACCATGGTGTGGGGTGTCATTGGATGGGTCGTCAAAAAATATTGAGGGTGTGCGAAAACCATTTTTCCATCCAAGGATCCGTTTGTGAAATGTTAAGCTTTAAAGCAATGCTTAAAAGCGCTTATTTTTGTTAGAGTCAAGTGTTCCCTGCCTCTGCCAGCTAAACGGTTGTTTTAGGACACGTAACAAAAAAATCATGGTATATAACGAATTTAAAAGTAAAACTATCACAGCTAAGTAGGCTTTACAAGTTAACGAGTAATAGTCGACCAACCTTTAAAATGTACTCAGTGGCGGCGCAAGACTAAAATTTGATGTGGGCAAGAGTGGTATTTTGCGAGGCCCACTATCTAGGTCCTACCTAAGATTGGATTGATTTTTTGAAGAGCTTTTCAGAGAATAGATACTATAATTGATGGTTAACACGAATAGTTTTGATTTTCTTTTGACTTTTTGTGCAAAAATAGTAAATATTTGGCAAAAATGCGAAAATTTAAGAAACAACTAAACTAAAATGACCTTTGATGTAAGAGCGAGCGTAGCGAGCTTGTATATCATAGTGTCTATACTTAGGACTATCGTAACTAACAATAAAAAGAATTCAAACAGTAAGAGGCAGCAAAGCAATCTCTAAAAAAATTGCAAATGACTCGAATGAGACAGATTTTTTAATCGCCACAGTGATTTCTCTGAGTTGAAAAAAGCCAAAGCTGCGAGGCCCTTTGGACCGCGAGGCCGTAGGCGGTGGCCCACGTCGCTCACACCTTGCGCTGCCTCTGAAACTTGGAGAAAGAATATTTCGTACAAATTCCATTGCAACTATGGAACCTTTCATTGTGAATGTGCAGTCTGACACGCACTTGGCCGGTTTTCCTAATTTCAAAACAAATCTAGAACAATCACAAATTGCCAGAATAGAAAACTAGCGTTTCTAAACGTATTTTATAATGCGCATAGCTAAAGAGTGGAACTCTCTGCCTGCGTCTTTGTTTCCGAACGCTTAAAACCCTCATCTCTTCAGAATGAACAGTCTCCTCCTGGATAAGCTCGCTCCATCGAAGACTTTTTCTCTGTCATCTCTGACCTAGACTAGAGCCAAGAGCAAACCCATCACAAACAAAGGAAAAAACAACACAAATCATACTGCCCTTGAAAACTTAGCCCGTGTTACCAGTGTAGCCGGGTGTGGGTCATCACTATGAATGGCCTAGACCAGTGGTTCCTAACCTTTTCAATATTGTTACCCCTGTGGCCTATAAGGAAAACTGATACAAACAATACAATCAAACAAAAATATCTTAATTAATCACAAATCAATAAATTAATCAATTTGTTGTTCACAAATTGCACATTAGTCTCAGAAGATATTGAATTTTTGCGCCTATTTTTACAAACGATGTTTTTCATGAAACATCGATAGTTCGATGGTTTAAAATTTAGACCATAGATGATGTATCGATTTCCGCTTATTTTACCAACTTCGCCCCTATTGACGAGGTGACCGTGACGACGCAACAGCAGCTAGAAATATGTACTTCTTAGATTAGGTCTTAATTATTTAGGTTCTTCTTTGTTACCCCCACAGAATAGCTGATTTACCCCCACGGGGGTAATTACCCCCAAGTTCGGAACCACTGACCTAGACGAGCACGCAATGCGGACTTGTCCCATCCCTAGAGAAATCTGGGACTGAACCGCGCCACATAAAGAAGACGTGATGGACCAAACGTGCCAATGAAATGACATTATACGTTGGTAACTGCTGAACTTGGTAACATCGGTGACATTTGCGAATTATTTGGGGACTAGCTGACCAGCACAACTTCATCTGCGTAACATTTTTCATGAATGCTCCGCTCATATTGGTCGTAGTGTGATATTATAATTATAGCCTATAGACTTCCTCGATAAATGGGCTTTCCAACACTAAAATAATTTTTCAATTCGAACCAGCCGTTCCTGAGATTAGCGCGTTCAAACAAACAAACTCTTCTGCTTTTAGAATAGGGTATTTGGCTGGATTTTTTTCTCATTTAGAGAAAAGACAAACGCAGTAAAAATAACGAAATGCGCGAAGGGATTCAAACGAATCATTTTCTTTAATTCTTTTTTTTTAAACCGTTTCAGTACATATTTATTTAAATTTTTCTGGAATCTATAAGTAAAGAACTATTTTCTAATGAGTCCCCCAAACATGACCCATGTGTTTGGGTCCCAAAAATGCACATTTCTACCAAACAACTGAGTCATTCCAGTACAGTAAAAGGAAAATTTTCTATGCCAGACGGACAGACAGCCAGCCAAACATAGGGAGCTTGCAGAAACTATAGGTGGCAGCACAGAAATGTCACTGTCAAGTATGTTTCAAGTATAAAATTAAAAATAGCTACGCTAGATGGCACAGTCTTCTTCGCGCGCGTTCCCCTAAACTGAGCGTGCTGTAACCACAGGTGGCAGCACAGAAGCGTCAATGTCAAGTATTCAGACCCTTAAAACTTCGAATATGCGTCACTAGATGGCATAGTCAGCCGTGCACGGTCCCTATACCAACACACAACTGATTCTAACCTGTACTAGCAGCAAAGACAAGCCCCTTGACATTTCTCCCTCGTTTCTTATCATCTCTTTGAAAAGATTTCTTTCTATACTAATATTAGGTTAACTTTTTATTTTTTACTATTACATTTTTTTGGGTATAATTTAGACGGTCACCAAAAATAATATTTTTAAGACTAGGCCTAGGCACCAAAATGGATCAACGGTCACCAAATTCTATCCAACTCAACTGTGATTGCCATAAAATGTAGGCTTGGGGTTACAAACTGGATAAAATAGGTTAGGTTAGAATTGTGACCAACCGCGCGCGAGCCGAGCGAGCGAAACGAGCCGAGCGAGCGAAGCGAGCGGTGCCGCGGCAGCGGCCGGCGAGCGCTACTTCTCGAATATTATTTGGTGACCATTTATCTGTTTTGGTAACCGTGTAGAACTTTTTTGGTAGTAAAATAGGTACTTTTTTGGGCGGTGTTTAAACACAAGCCATTTTTTTTTTGTTTTTGTGCCAGCCACTGCACTCGTTATCGCATTCTGCCGTTTTGAATTTTGAATAATAATTAATATTACTGTTAATTTTTAATCTTAGTGTTTTAACGATAATTTACATTTTTGATTCTTATTTCTATTGTGATCTTGTTTTTTACTTAATGTTTTGTTCTTTGTTCCTAGTTTAGTTTTTCTGTCCTCACGAGTAAAGAATCTTGTTAAACGTATGTAAGTATAAGAAGCAATTTTTACGTAAGTGCTGTGTACGCCTGTAAGTGACTAATTCACCATAACTCAATGCATGTGTTATTTTTATAATGTTAATATCTCTAGTGAATAGGTCGTTGGTGTGCCTATCAAATAAATTAAATAAATATTAAGTCCTTCACAGCTCAATTTATTTGAAAATACTGCAAACAACACAATTGTTAACTGTACTGTGTACCTTGAAACGTGTTCATGAAACACGTGTAACCTAAGCATAGACTTAACTTGAAACTAGCGCGCAGCATCCGGTGTATGAGAATAGGTCGCTAGAAAACATCAGTGGCCTTATGGTGCCTGTCTGATAGAATAGAATAGAATAGAATAGAATAGAATAGAATAGAATAGAATAGAATAGAATAGAATAGAATAGAATAGAATAGAATAGAATAGAATAGAATAGAATAGAATAGAATAGAATAGAATAGAATAGAATAGAATAGAATAGAATAGAATAGAATAGAATAGAATAGAATAGAATAGAATAGAATAGAATAGAATAGAATAGAATAGAATAGAATAGAATAGAATAGAATAGAATAGAATAGAATAGAATAGAATAGAATAGAATAGAATAGAATAGAATAGAATAGAATAGAATAGAATAGAATAGAATAGAATAGAATAGAATAGAATAGAATAGAATAGAATAGAATAGAATAGAATAGAATAGAATAGAATAGAATAGAATAGAATAGAATAGAATAGAATAGAATAGAATAGAATAGAATAGAAAAGAATAGAATAGAATAGAATAGAATAGAATAGAATAGAATAGAATAGAATAGAATAGAATAGAATAGAATAGAATAGAATAGAATAGAATAGAATAGAATAGAATAGAATAGAATAGAATAGAATAGAATAGAATAGAATAGAATAGAATAGAATAGAATAGAATAGAATAGAATAGAATAGAATAGAATAGAATAGAATAGAATAGAATAGAACGGATCGGAACGGAACGGAACAGAATAGAATACTCTTTATTATGTACACCATAATATAAGTGATACAACGGAGCGAGTCAGCGGAGCATAGAAACGGAGAAATATTAACCAATCGTGTCAGTCAAAATGACAGTGAGTCTCGTGGTGAGGAGAATTTATGTAATGCCATTGGTTACCTCTGTAATGGACAGGCTCAAGGCGAGTTTTAACGCGTTAGCGTAAGGCTGCTTTTCCACCTGAGATGTGCTATGCAACGTTGCTATGGATGCGTCTGATTCAACCAATCATATTCATTGGTTCACATAGCGTAGCACTGGTGCATAGCTGCATAGCACATCTCTAGTGGATAGGCAGCCTAAACGTCAACTTGTATTGAAACTGAATAACGCTGCCCGCGCACGTCAGACTTTTTGTAGGACCGAAAAATCGGGCCAATTTTTCCTTGAAAACTAAAGACTTTTTTGTAGGACGTGGGCCTTACACTGTTCCAATAAGTAGGTTCCATTTCACCTACAAAAAATCGGTCGCCGATTATCGGACGTAGGCGGGCAACCTAACCGCCGCTTTCTGACATAAAGGACAAACCGTATTTCCATACAATTTGATATGGGCGAACGACTACATTAAAAAAGTCGCAGTAAGCCTACAGGTTTTTTTTAAATATTGATAGGCCAACGTTTGTCCTAACCAATATTATAAATGCGAAAGTAACTCTGTCTGTCTGTCGCGCTTTCTCTCCAAAACTACTGAACCGATTTAAATGGTACAGATATAGTCTAGAGCCTGAGAAAGGACGTAGGCAACTTTTTATCCCGGGAGCATCTTCCCCAGGGACCACGCGGGCGAAGCCGCTGGCAGAAGCAAGTATTTTAATAAATTGGTTTGTCATACCGACGAAACAAGACCCACTCAAATAAATAACATTTTAAACAGATTAATAAGAGCCCGCACGAATCTGTGGCCCGAATTCATCTTTATTTCATTTCATTTTACGGACGGACAGACAGATTTGTTCATTGAAATCTACTTTAAGCTCTGGATTTATTTAATAAATTGATGGCAATTAAGCCTACCATTCCAACATGGGTTGGCTAACTGAAAATGCCTACCTACCTACTATGCCTACGGCGATGCGCCACCGGTATATGGTGGTCATCCCACCCACACGCACAAAACGTTTTGGGAACACATTCATAACGCGTACAGCTAAGGAGTGGAATTCCCTGCTGGAATCTGTGTTTCGTGATAGCTATAACCTGGGAGTCTTTAAGTCAAGAGTGAATAGGTTACTTCTAGTCAAGCGTGCTCCATCTTCGACCACATCATCGCTTACCATCAGGTGAGATAGTGGTCAAACGCGTGCCTATCAATAGTAAAAAATTATATATATATACAGGGTTATTTGTAAAACACCAGCAACCTCTTAGGCAGTGAAACTACACATTATTATAAGCAACTTTTACTTTGGGAAAAACCCCGAAATCTCGAGAAAAATGTCAGATGTTTCATACAAAATGCAATATTTAGCCAATGAAAATGTATGAAACAGCTGATATTTTTCTCGGGATTTCGGGGTTTTCTCAAAGTAAAAGTTGCTTATAAATCATGTGTACTTTCACTGCGTCTAGCATCCATCGGCTACCTGCGACCCTCAGCAGCAGTGCGATTCTGTAAACATGTCGAAGTGAAAGCTTGGGTGAAGTGATCACGAAGTGAGTTGTGAGTCCATGCTATCAAGATGGAATGACAGCTGATCATTTCACCCAAGCCGTTACTTCAAAATGTTTACAGAATTGACCGGCAGGTCATCGGTCCACCGCGTAGCAGGCCTTTTCAAGACCGTTTCGAGGTCTTATTCTGCACTCGAACTAACATGGAGGCGTTTTCGTACAAACATTAATTGTTACGCCTGTTTGTTAGGATCTATTGAATTACGAGAAAAAATATGCTTCTAAATAAAATACGAAGATCGTTTTTAGCGATAAGGCCGCCCATTGTGTCACCCTAGGTTTGTAATGTTTTCTTCATCTATCTTTTCTGTAACTTATATGGTGTACATAATAAAGAGTATTCTATACGTTCCGTTGTTTGCTTATCCGCAATATTGTTGAGAACCGCTTGCGACTGGGTAGGCTTTGCGTAAATGATGCAACCAGTTCGATGGGCACTACGGAAAACGAAGAATTTTCCGAACTATAGCGGTAATGTAAATATGTAGATAGTAGCACATTGCACGCATCGACCAGTAAGCACGTTGCAGTATAGGTACTGGCTTTCCTGCAATGTGCTTACTGGTCGATCAGTTGGGTTTTATTGCAACAAATTAATAAACGAAATCTGACTAGGTATTTCTCATGAAAATAAGTAAATCACAATAAGTGATTTCCTGGTTAGTATTTTGACTCTCTAGTATAAACTAAGGAACCTTTACAAGTTTTCTGCTGCAAAATTTCTAGAAAGTAGAAAATACTTTTATCCCGAATAACACGCCACTCAAACGAGGCTACCATACAGAACGTACCGTAGGCACTTAGAATACAATTTTCAAATACCTGCATGAATATATTTCAGGGTTACGTCGCCGAAGGCTTACCAACGGAACCCTATTACTAAGCCTCCGCTGTCTGTCCGTCCGTCTGTCTGTAACTGCGCTCTCTCTCACCGTAATAGGTAGATAATTGAAATTTTCACAGAGTGCGTATTTGTATTGCCGCTATAACAACAAACAATAAAAATTACATTAAATTAAATTAAAATTTACAGGGAGCTCACATACAAGAAACGTGTTTATGGGGTTATGGTACGGAACCCTTTGTGTGCGAGTCCAACTCGCTCATGGCCGGTTTTTTCACCAAACAAGATTATACTCTCAATACCAAATCTTGAGTTAATGCCATCCTTTCAGGCTTCAATATCTTCCCACCTTCCCTCATACTTCGGGGGTGTTGTGTCAATATTTTTTCAACTAAAACGTTCGAGTCCGCTTGCCCGAACACCAGAATTGGGTCAATGTCCTCCACTCGGCATAATATGAACGTACTGTAAATAATTGTAGAGTACTAGAACTTTTAAGTGGGTAGTTCGCTTGTATGAAATTCTGGATACTATGTAGCGGATCCAGTGATATCTACCGCCAAAAAATTACAAAAATGTTAATCGTATCGGTAGCTACACGTTTCACAGTGCACAGCTGACATTTATTTCCTAACAACATCTCAAAAATTCAGGATAGGTAGTACAATTTTTCGCTTCCAAAGACGTTATAAATGTCTGGCCTATATATTATGTAGGTAGTAATAATATGTTTGTAGGTTTCTCGGTGGTAGATTGTTTATATGATTGATGGAGGTCCCCATCCTAGGGTGGGCACGGCCCACCCCCTGTCCCCTATATACTTACGCCTATGCACATCGATAATTTGGATATCAAGTGGATCTGTACATTTTACCAGAGAACACAATCAATCCACCTAATTCCTCTCAACACCTACTACTCGTAATTGATCATCATCTGCCTAGCCTTTTCCCAGCCAACTGAATACCAGTGTTTTACGTGGAGTGGCTGCCTACCTGACGTCCACAACCCATTAACTGGGTACCACGGTACATCTTGGCAAGACTGGAGTCAGATTTACTGGTTTCTGACAATCCGTAAGACTGCCAAAGATCTACCAATGACAGCCGGAACCAACGGCTTAACGTGCTTTCCGAGGCTCGGAGGAAACTCGTTATGTTAAGATGGTCACCCATCCACAGACCAACCTTGGCAAACGTTGCTTAACCTTCATGATCGACCCGTACGGCTGTTATTATTTAGCCACGAGCTCCTCCTACTACTCGTAAGTATAGCATCAAATGTCAAACTGGAGCTATAAATTGCAAGCGCAATATCCTGTTAAAAGATATAGTTGAATGTAAATCCTACAATGGCAACTGCGATCACAGACTATAATCCCCTCAGCTAAAACTAGGAAGTGCCACAGAGTAGTCAACTAATGGAATGCATATTTATGGGATGATAAATACCTACCCATATCAAGAGTGAATAGGTTACTTCTAGGCAAGCGTGCTCCATCTTCGACCACATCATCGATTACCGTCAGGTGAGATTGAATCAAACGTTAACAAACAAAAAAAAGTGTTATTTTTGCTACAGAGAAATTGCAGGATCGATATCTGTGTTGAAAATATTTACTTGGATCAGTAGCACAGAGGTTTTCATGTTTTAGATTATTATTACTTACTTAAGATTAAGATTTTGCAGAGAGAATAGGGATGTTAATTATTTTTGTAAAAAAAATCTAATTAGTGCGTCAGTTAGATTATCAAAAAATATTGGACACGTATTTGATGTTATGTCAAATCAATAAAATTGTAAAGATTAAGAGCATCAAAAATCAGGAGCTTGATATGTTACTGTCTGGGTAAAAAGTGACCAAGGCATGATGTTTTTGTGAAAACGTAACAAAAAAAATCTAGTTCTTTATTTTTTGCTAATCTGACTGACGAACCAACTAAAATTTAACAGGAATCTTGCTGGCTTTACATTGGTCACTATTCTGTGGTATAATGCAGCTGCGGAAGGTGCATCTAATATGCGACGGCTGCAATTCTTACCAGCTAAGCGATGCCTTTTAAATGTGCCGTCTCCCTCTCTCAGGACTGCCTCGAGGATTAACTTCCTCTGCTAAGTGTAAACTGTGAATGTAGTCTCTTTGTGCTCAATCTCGAAAGCAGCTTGAGAAGTATTATTTGGCTTATTTACTTACTTCTAGGAATGAGTGATTTACAGAATCCTACTTATTATAAATGTGAAAGTTGTGGCTGAACGTATGATCGATAAAATTTTGCACTGAGATAGATTTTAAGTAAATTATATTCGGACCTTGGTGGAGGCCTATGTCCAGCAGTTGACGTCTTTCGGCTGATATGACGATGATGATAATCTGGACCCCATTATGACTCAGACAAAGTCGTGGGCTGAATTTTTAATACCTACTTAATTTTAAAGGCCTCGTGTAAAGTTACGATCTACTTACCTCACAGATGCGTAAATACTGTAGTTTTACTATAGGTAAGTAAAAAAGTATGGGAAGCCACAGAATGCATAAAGCACATCACCAGTCGGTGTGGCTTTGAGGAGGTTTGTGTCCAGCAGTGTTAACGATGATGAATTTGGTAGGAACCATCCCTACCCTGTTGCTATTCCACCAAATCGCACTAAGCGTTTCCAAACGTATTTTATAATGCGCACAGCAAAGGAGTGGAACTCGCTGTCTGCGTCTGTGTTTCCAAACGCTTACAACCCTAATCTCTTCAAAGTTAGAGTGCAACCCTGGCAGGAAGGACAACCCTAGCAGTAGGTAGACATTTCTAGCCACAACGGGAATTTGATATCTTCATTTTAATATCTGCGTTTCAAATAAGAAATGGTGGGCGCTTGACGCATCAAAATTTCACTTTATGATTTTATGTGAAAGCACTGTTGCGGATTTATTTACTTACTTACTTCAGCTGAGAATAAAATAAATATATTAGGTAGGTAGTTACCTATGAGATTGCTATAAAATAATGGTTTTATAAGACAATACTTAGTAGGTATACGTAGTATGAGGAGCTCGTGGCTAAATAATAAAAGCCGCACGGGTCGATCTTAAAGGTTAAGCAACGCTTGCCAAGGTTGGTCTATGGATGGGTGACCATCTTAACATACCTACCGAGTTTCCTCCGTGCCTCGGAAAACACGTTAAGCCGTTGGTCCCGACTGTCATTTGTAGATATTTGGCAGTCGTCACGGATTGTCAGAAGCCAGTAAATCTGACTCCAGTCTTGCCAAGAAATACCGTGTTACCCAGTTAATGGGTTGCGGAGGTCTTGTAGGCAGCCGCTCCACGTAAAACACTGGTATTCAGCTGAATCCGGTTTGACTGGAAGCCGACCCCAATATAGTTGGGAAAAGGCTAGGCAGATGATGATGAGTATGTATAGGTAGATATACCCTTTGAACTGTAAGAAGGATACCTAACTTATGTTTGAATTGAAATTAAAAACGCACATAAATATTAATAAAATTCAAGGCATGACAGGAAATCCAGTTATTTATTTGATTCCTGAGGTTTTTCCTGTGTTATCGTCATATTTACAAACCAAAAAAGATTTGTACTTACGTACCTACTTTTGTGTAACTTATATAAGTACTTATCTTCATCTAAGTAATCGATCGTAAACACTTATGTGTGCCAGTATTGCCAGTAATACGAACTGGGTAGCAGTTCGTATCACTGGCACACAAAAGTGTTTACTTTTTAAGGAAAAACCGTGGTTTGATCGATGTTAGTAGTACAGCTAGACCATAGCTAAATAGACTATTGATTTTCAAGTCATCACAATTTTGGAAATCCAAATCTTTATTTTATTAAAACTAGTGGCATCTATGTATCGCATAAAGAAACCACTTTTCGTTCTTTAATTGAGAGCAGCGACATCTCTTACGAAGATATTGAACTACGATGTGAGCTTGCAACCTGTGATTCACGAGGTAATTACCACAGAGGTCGACAGTCGACAACAACTGTCTGACAGAACTATTGATAAATTGGAATAATTGAGTAAAATGTTAAACATGTGGCTGTCACAGGTAAACAGGAGAGATTAATTTTTTAGTTTGAGGTTCTTTTTTGCTACAATATTTGTCATTGAAACATGGGAAAAAAATGTCATGTCAGCCAGTTGCAAAAGACTTTTTTTTTTAGAATGGCAACCCTAGCCAGTGCTGCAGGGCGGTCGATTTTAAAATATCGATGTATTCACTAGATTTCATGGCTAACTTAAAAGCATTACTTGAAACGGTATTGCAGAAATCACTCAGAAATTATGATTTCTTCAGCAAAGTCCATCTATCATGTGAGAAAAATTTTACAGAGACCTTCTCTGTGACGTGTACTAATGGCAAACTGTATATTAGAATTATTGAACTCCCTAATTGACTTATCTGCAAGCTAATAATTACTATTGAAATAAAATATAAAGCATCAATACCTGCGTATTACATACTCAAGCCATAGCGACTGCGCAAAGTTATGGATTAGAGAAATAACAGACTGCAGTTTTAACCACGCGCCAAAAGGTCACTCAGTAAGGAAATCAATATCTATACTAATAAAAAAATAGATAATGTTAGATAGCCCATTTATCGAGGAAGGCTATAGGCTATATATCATCACGCTAAGACCAATAGGAGCGGAGCAGTAATGAAAATTGTGACGCAGACGAAGTTGCGCGGGTCAACTAGTAAAGGTATAAAACTTTCCGTTACTGCGTAATTTGGGAATGGTAATAACGGTATATGCGCCTACGAAGTCGCGGGAAAAAGCTAGTTAATTATAAACTATTCATTTTATGACATGAAAGTCAGTCATTTAACCTGCACTCACAGAAATTAATTTCTTTTACATAGTTAATTCTTTGACTGTACAGCTACGTTTCATATCAGTAAATCAGGAATAGGTTTCATAGATTAAATATTACCACTGGATTATTTCTGGATTATTTTTGGTTTATTTCTACCTAACATGCGTGCTTAGAACTACTCGCAACATAACATACACAATGTGTATGTTGCGTGTCAAAAACTTCTTGTAAAGAAGTTTTAAAAAGGAAATAATTGCCTATTTAACATTCGAAGTAGTTCCCAATTTCCCCGCCACTTCGATATGCTGAGAATTCTGTACAAGCCGCTTCAATGTGCAAAATGTGGATTGGGGACATTTACTTCACATATTTACTCGTTAAAACAAATAATGCACAACATCGTTATAAAATGCATAACTATGAAAAGAGCGGCGGCTGCATACTTGTATTGATTTATTACAGGCTTCTCGAAACATTTTCGTATCTACAACCTCTGTGCTGTACCAGCGAATTCATTATATGTCTCCAAGTAGCCTGAAAATGGAGAAAAGTAAGTTATATCCTTTTACTACTGTCATTATTTAAATTATAGTAAAAATGATTAACGTTGTAACTGTGATATTTGATTTCTGTTCTTTAAAGTGAATCTAGTTGGAATGGTCAGTTTACTATTCAATCAAGAAAATTAATATGCGAAACTTCAAAATCTACCAAAGGCACTTCAACACCGTGGAAGAGAAAAGGGAATTAGTCATAGAAAGAACATGGGTCTGAACGTACCCAGTTTGTAGCAAGTTGAAATTGGTACCATTCGAAAGGTCTTTGAAAACGTAGATATTTTTTGTATGGGAGCAACTTTGTAACTTATGTAGGAAAAAAGATATTCGATGTTGAAAATACCGAAAATCCTTAGTAAAAACGACCCACGCACGTTCAATTTTTTTTGATTTTATCCATTAGGTGGGTAGTTCGAACTATTTTGTGCTAGCGTCGGTGTGTCGTCAGTAGTTAGTACCTATTAGGAACTGATTTTGAGCGCGCGCGCATATCTTAGTTTATTTTATTCTTACTTTTATTTACAACCTCGGCTTTCACAACGGACTTCAGTGTATTACTTAACGATTGGATTATTATTATTACTCATCTGCTTCAAAAAAATGGAAGGTGAACGCCGTATACAGTGTGTTACATGTACAAGATCAGTAATTCGTGACCGAAACCGGCATATACTGACGCGAACCTATTTGGAAGACAATCCAGGCTTCACAGAGTATGTGATGGCACGGATTAACATAAATGAGGTTAGTATAACAATAGCTTTTGATCATCGAGTACACGGTGTCTTTTTGTTCACTCTTTATTAAGTTATTTATTGTTTTAGTTACTTGAGGATTTGGTTTTTCTTTTAGATGGCCCTGAATCAACTTCAGGCTATGTGTCATCGTTGTTGGGTAGCTGGAAGACGACAGCAAGCTAGGTTCGAACAAGAACAAAACCAGGAACTTGCAAACCCAGAGCACCCAACGTCTGTTCCAACTTATAGAAGGGTTGCAAATACGGCGTCACTGTTTATTTCATGGGTGCATCAATTAAGAACTTCACAGAGTGTCCAGGTTTATAAAAGTATTCTTGTTGGTTAATCATAGCGTGTACGTTCCTGAACATGCACGCGTTTGTACACATCACATCAACACAGAAGATTGGAGCTCCCTGTATGATAATGGAGAGACAATATTCACACTAGACCATCTCAAAGATATGATTGATACGTTACGAGATGCATATAAACATAAGACTAATATAGATTTTGACAATGTAAACAACATTTTACCAGAGGATCTATATTACCTAACTGGCTTAACACACCAACAATTCGAAATCCTTTTGAATGAAACACCGTCTCTTTTAAATCAATGTAGAAGACCAAAAACTGCACTAGGAATATATTTATTAAAAAAACGTTCTGGTGAACCAAATACACGTATGGCCTCCCAAATAGGTGTATCTCGTAAAACGATCGGTATTTTGCTTAAAACTGCTAGAAACTGCTTGACCCAAGACTTTGTTGTTCGCCATTTGGGTTTCAATCATATAAGTCGGGATGAAATTATAGCTCACAGCCTTGCAGTACCATCATCAATATATTCCAACCCTATAAACCCAGTGGCTATAGCTATTTGTGATGGTTCGTATATATACGTACAGAAAAGTAAAAACTTTTTATTTCAAAAAAAGTCTTACAGCTTACACAAGTATAAAAACTTGTTAAAACCCTTTGTGATTACTTGCCCAGATGGCTATATTATAGATATATGTGGACCATACGCTGCAACAAAGACTGATGCCCAAATCATGACTGAGATTATGAATGATCAAACGTCCCCAGTGCATATAACGTTACAAACAGATGACGTTTTTATATTAGATCGAGGTTTTAGAGACTCTATACCAGATATAGAAAGTGCTGGCTATGTTGCCCATATGCCACCAAGTAAAGATAGGCATGCCACACAGCTTACAGATATTCAAACCAACAAATCTCGAGAAATCACCATAGTGCGTTGGGTCATTGAAGTAATTAACGGATGGTTCAAAAGGGACTACAAAATATTTAGGCATACAGTTATCAATAAAACACTCCCTCACTTATTTGAAGACTTCCGTATTGCGGGAGCCCTTATAAATGCATTTAGGCAGCGTCTGACAGATAATGAGCATGCCCACGCTTTTATCAATATAATAGCGCAAAGAAGAAGTGAACCCAACAGACTGGGCAATTATGTAGTCGCAGAACATATGAACAGACAGCGGGCGGTTTTCACAACAATGACGGCTACGTCAATACCATTTCCACAATTGACAGAAGAAGACGTCATTCTACTCAGTTTGGGCACATACCATTTAAAGCTCGCTAGATCATATGTTGCCGAGCATTTGCGAGGTGGAGATGGTATATACAGAGTTGATACGACAGAGGGGCATTAAATTAAACTACGTATACTATACGTGTTCAGTATTAATTCGATACGGTACAAAAACAAAAAGCGCCATAAATGAGAAAATATTTTTTTCAAACAAACTAAATAGCTTGCAAATCCGAATAAAACGCAACCACCCTTTGTAAAAAAATGACACTGACCTTAGATACCGCTAGGTAACAAAGCGGCAACGTCGCGCGCGCCTTGGAGCGCGGTGTGCGGTATCTCGTGTGCTCGGCGGGGGCCGGGCCGGGGTGGCCGCCGGCGACTTAGGCCTCCGCTCGCACTGGCTTTTATGTTAGGTAACGTTTCGAAGTACGCGCACAAAAACAAACACACTAAATTTTTAAATTTTCGATGTGTCCTCCATTCACATTGATGCACAAATTATACCGACGGAGAATATTGTTATTTATTTTTCTAATTAGATCACTGTCCGTCGCTAAGCACTTTAATTTGTGAAATGCTAAAATAATCCTTTTTTTTAACTCATCAATTGTATTTACCTCTGAGGCATACACTTCACCCTTAATGTAACCCCACAAAAAGAAATCCATGGGAGTGAGGTCCGGAGATACTAATACTAAATAATAATAATCCCAAGTTACGTGTCCTATCACCATAAAAAACAGTCAATCACAAAAAAAAACACTAATACTAAATAATAATAATCCCAAGTTACGTGTCCTCTCACAATAACAAAATAAAATTACAATTGTTTGCGCGCGAATTCCACAAACCGTACGTTCCGAAAAACAAGCGTCGGCGCACTGAGGGACTTACCGATCGCAAAAAACAAGGATGCAACAAACTGACCTATCTCTATTTCTTTCGCTCGCTTTTTGTTAGTCGCTTTCGTAGTGAAAGTGCAAGTGTGTGTATATTTATAGCTTCCTTGTTTGCATTGCCAATTTTTAGTGAATGTCCTTCGACATGCGTCAGAGTGGCAACAACGCATCGTAGATTTATCGTTGTAAGGTGCATGACCTATGCTTAGACGATATCAGCTGTTAGAAAAGATACATCGTGTTCAAACCGTGCAAAAACTTTAAAAATCATTTACGACTAAACTACTGCTCCTAATTAATTTATTTTTGGTACAGAGCTTGAAAATGGTACCTAGTATAGGCAGTTTAAAGGAAAGCCCCTCTGTCGTATCAACGTTGTATAATATTGAGGTATCTTCGAGCCGTAGCCCTAGTATGTCGCAGCATGGGCTAGTAACCGAAAACTGCTCGTTAATTAGAGGCCGCATATTATCGAGGCACGTGTCGAATAAAATATATTACACATATATTTTAATCAAGGTTAATGTCCAGGGCAGAGAAGCCATCGAAGCGTATTATTGCTCCTGCATGACGGGTATGAGAACTCTAGGTGCTTGTGCCCATACTATTAGCATAATATGGTAGGTACTTAGGTGTTGGCAGGCACCTAGATAACTTCGTAGGTCCGGCAAGTGCCTGGGATGATATAATAATTGAAAGTAACAATACAATTGTGCAACAAAAAAACTGTGCTATTTAAGATTGATAGTTCTTATTTAATATTTTTTCTGTACCAAAAACCAACGATAGGAAGCTATATCGCTCTCTAAAGACAGAAAAAATGACTGGTTACCTATTTATTTAGTCCAAAAAGCAGAAAAAGTGCGATTATTGGCAATTAAAAATGTTACAAAGAAGTTATCATAACTTCGGTCTTTTATTCATTCATTCATTCGTTCACTTATTTTCGAGTTACTCAATTAGGCCTCTTCTAAATTACACCTAGTCTAAAATGCTACAAAGTGGGTACGGGTTCCATACAAAATTACCCATTGTTCTTTAGTAGTTTTTGGTAGGTGTTATAAAGTGTCTAAAACGTATTAGGTACTTTTATACCTATAGGACATAATAGCAATGCGTAGTATGGAGTAAGTTGCTAGTTTCATTAATCCATGCTGACTAGTGTCGTAATGTGGATGTAGGTATATTTTATTCTCTTTGTGAAAAGCGATAAAGGCCGTTTCAGCATTGTATGTCAGAGAATATTCACTCCTACTACTTACTTCTATCTTTTTATCCTCTTTAAAAAAATGTGAGTAGGTAGGCATTTTCCGAAATACATATCTAATGAAGAAACTAAGGCAAAATTTAATGATATTCCAGAGCAATCGACGTGTAATTTGCAACAAGAAAATTATCTCCTTGAAAAAACATGGCACGTGTAGCCAGAATCACCTTACGACGAATTCTTTCCCGATAGTATTGTGTTTTGCAGGTAAGTAGTTACACAGGTACTTCGAAGATGGCAAGTGTCCGCAAGGTACTATGTAGATAAGTATTACTCATGGATACATATGTTGTATATTTGAGTAAAATAAGCAAAGGCATTTGAATAATTTCACTGCATTCTACATTTCCGAATCGGTGTTACTATAATGTATAATATTATTATAATTAATATAATTTTAACCTCAAGCTAAATATACCAGTTTAATTTTTAGTAAATTCGAACTTACTCTGAGAATAATCGGCTTAAATAGTCCGATCCATTCGATACACAAAAATATATGTATAATGTAGATAGCTAATACTCATTAACATAGTCAAGACAATGTCGATTGAAAGTAATCAATATGATTTAGATGTTTTTTTCCACACCACCCATGGGGTAAAGCACTGGATGCGTTTTTTTATAGTGCTATCCCCATTAGGCCTAATCCACTGATTAGTCCTCCGCTTGAAAAAAAGGAACACTACGCAGTTGAAATGATTGCTATTACTCCAACATTTATACTGTAAATTGTTCAGTGAAATTAGACGAAATAAGAAGATGCAATATGGAATATTACAAAACTGCGTCTACTAAAATATAAAAACCACATCAGTTATCTAATCTGCATATCTGTACTTGTTTAAATTGTTATCAATGGCAATGAAGGTTTTCATAATTGAAATAACAAGTCTTACAAAATATTTCAATGATGACAATTTACTATACCAAATAAGCTAAGTCACAGCCAAATCTAGCTATAAGAAAATAACAATTATACACACAACAACTTTTAGGATTGACAACATTGAAAGACTTCGATTAGCAACTTACTTTTCTATAAATTATATTAATTAAAATTATATTAATATAATTTTATTGAAATGTCGAATAATTTCTGTCTTGTTATGTAAAACTTTTTTAGGGTAAACTCAGTAGCGTATCGTTTCTTGCATCTCATATTATATTATTTAGTTTTGAATTTCGAAAAACAATATATATTAATACAAATAATTGCTATTTGAAAGCTGATCAAGAATTTATAGAAAAGTAAGTTGCTAATCGAAGTCTTTCAATGTTGTCAATCCTAAAAGTTGTTGTGTGTATAATTGTTATTTTCTTATAGCTAGATTTGGCTGTGACTTAGCTTATTTGGTATAGTAAATTGTCATCATTGAAATATTTTGTAAGACTTGTTATTTCAATTATCAAAACCTTCATTGCCATTGATAACAATTTAAACAAGTACAGATATGCAGATTAGATAACTGATGTGGTTTTTATATTTTAGTAGACGCAGTTTTGTAATATTCCATATTGCATCTTCTTATTTCGTCTAATTTCACTGAACAATTTACAGTATAAATGTTGGAGTAATAGCAATCATTTCAACTGCGTAGTGTTCCTTTTTTTCAAGCGGAGGACTAATCAGTGGATTAGGCCTAATGGGGATAGCACTATAAAAAAACGCATCCAGTGCTTTACCCCATGGGTGGTGTGGAAAAAAACATCTAAATCATATTGATTACTTTCAATCGACATTGTCTTGACTATGTTAATGAGTATTAGCTATCTACATTATACATATATTTTTGTGTATCGAATGGATCGGACTATTTAAGCCGATTATTCTCAGAGTAAGTTCGAATTTACTAAAAATTAAACTGGTATATTTAGCTTGAGGTTAAAAAAGGTCACTGTAAAAATAAAAAAAAATCGTGAATTGTCTGCAATTTTAAAAAATCGCGAATGTGGGGGGGGCCACATGTGAGACGAAACAGCCAGGCCTGACGGGTTGTTTTTTTTACTTGAATGAAGAATCAGTTTTATTTTGACTGTCAATGAACATTGTACATAACATCGATAACAATATACTTTCCGCACTATTGAATTTCGAACGATGGAACTGGAACGTTTGGAATTGGAATACTGTCACGTCACTGTCATTGGTCGAGAGGCGAATAAAATTTTTCATTTCCGTAATGTAATGGCTGCCATTTCGAGCGTTCGTCGCGGTACCCATCAGATAATCTTAAAAAAAATCGAGACCTGTGAGTATTTTCGAATAATTTCAAACCAGTGAATCTTTAGAACATGTGTTATTTTCAGTATTATTTTTAAGTACAGGGAAAATTGATCGTTTGCACTCAACGCAAACAGACGTGCTCATCAATGTATATTAATTAAATATAATAAATTAACAATTGCATAAATAGTGACCTACTTTTTTTAGTGTACTCACTAGCGTGTTTGACTAATACAATTCATAAGTGCTGTTTAGTCAAATATGGACTGATTTGATTATATAAGTATCATAATCTGAAATATGGAAGGCAGCCCCTTTAACCGGAGTGGGTTGACGCGTCGCAGCCCTCCCCCAACACCTACACCAACACAGCCCCAACCAGCTAGACGTGACCAAGCCGTAGGAAACGAAGAAATGGAGACAGTTTCGACTCCCGAGATTCAGAACTGGATGACCTCTATTGAGCAGTGTTTGAATGAGGTATGTGCAATTGCTTCTGATGGGAAGTTAAATTCTGAGCAGAAGCTAAAAATAAGCACTCTCTGCCGTAAAGTTGGACATGGAGTATCGCAAATGGCGGTTCAATACCAGTCCCTTAAGCAATACGCCTATAGGACCCACAACTCCCTGAACAAAATGAATGAAGACCGCAACCTTAAGGACTACGTAATGGAGATGAACCGGACCATTAAGGAGTCCTGTGCAAGGCAAGAAACAAGTACAACATCGTTTGCAGATATGGTGAAGAAGGGGACCAACAGCTTTGTTCGACCAAATTCCTTTAGCTCCGTGGCGATTTTTCCTAGCGACAATTCTAAGACCTGTGACGAAACCAAGAACATAGTCCAACAAATTATTTGCCCTGGCGACATGAAACTGAAAGTCAGAAGTGTGCGCAAAATAGGAAAAGGAGGACTCATAATCAGCACGGAGACTAAGGAAGACCTAGAAAAGCTCAAACAAACTGTCCAATCAGCTTCGTCAGCTCTCACCGTCGATGAACCTAGAAAGCGCAAACCACGCATAATAGTTATAGGAATCCCTGCATCTATGGCTGAAAATGAGGTCTTTAAATGTATTTATGAACAAAACTTGGCCGACAAACTGCCCACTATCTCTAGAGAAACATTTTTGACCTCAATCAAGTTAAGCCACAAATCCGGCAGAAAAGATGCAGAGAACTGTAACTATATCATAGAAGTTCCAGCAACTATTCGTAAGGCTCTCATCACACAGGACAGATTATTCATAAATTGGACTTCCTGCCCGGTTCGAGATTTCACACTGGTAACGAGATGTTACAAATGCCAGCAGTACGGTCATGCAGCTAAGACGTGCAAAGTAGCTTCCCCTACATGTGGACACTGCGGTGAAGAAGGCCACACCATTCAAGATTGCCCCAAAAAAGCCGTTGCGCCAAGATGTGCAACGTGCATCCGCTTCAAAAAACCAGCCAACCACAAGACGGGAGACCTAGAGTGCCCTGCTAAAAAAGCTGCCGAAAACAGGTACCTAAACTCGGTTGACTATGAAGGCGCCTAAGAGCGCCACATATTTGTTTATATTTTAGACTTAACTCACTGTTCACATTCTTTTTTTACTATTATGGATAATAATTTAATTACTGATATAGATAACACATTTGTGCCTGATGCAAAGACATGCCAGGTTGAGGACTGCATACAATATATTTCCGATTATAAAAAGTCACTAACCATACTAACACAAAACATTCGCAGTATTTTTAAGAATATCGATAGCTTCAACATTTTTCTTAGTAGACTTAATTTTGATTGTGATGTGATGGTTCTAACCGAGTGCTGGCTATCTGATCGCCAGGATAACCTCCCAGTAATGCCAGGGTACAACTTATTGTATACCAAGCTAAATAGCAACCAAAATGCTGGTGTGGTGGTCTATTCAAAGGAATCATTTATGGTCACAGTGGAGGAACCTACTCTGCAAGACTGTATGAGTAATTGTTTGATCATCAAAATTGGTACAACTACAGCAATAATTGCTATTTATAGATCCCCTTCTGCTAGAAACTTGGATTCTTTTAACGCTGCCTTAAACCAAATTTTTCTAGACCTAAGCTCATTCAATAATGTCATACTAACAGGTGACATAAATATAAACATAAACTCTGATAACTGCGATGCAGGGACCCAAGAGTATCTTAACATCTGTTCATTTCATGGTTTTCTACCTGCGCACACCTTGCCCACACATGATAGCGGTTCCTGCCTCGATCACATGATTATTAAATCTAGTTTATCGTATGTTACGCTTGTTACTAACTCAACAATTACTGACCATCACGCTGTTCTACTAACCCTAAACTTAATGCTGCCTAAGCTGAATCGTCCCCAGACCAAAACACAATTAAATACAAACAAACTCGAATATGATTTATGCAAACTTGACTTTAGCCCAGTTTACAATACTGCTGACGCAAATTTTGCTTTATCGTACTTAATAAAACATGTACAATTAGCAATATTACGTAACACTACTGTTATTACAACAAACAAGAAACTTAATAATATTAAACCTTGGATCACTCCTGGCCTGATTCGGTGTATAAGACACAGAGACAAACTTCATCAATCATCTAGGAGAAACCCAGGTAATAGTATTATTCAAACCACTTACAAAAGATACAGAAATTTTTGTAACAATCTCATAAAGAATTTAAAAAGGAATTACAATAAAAATGAATTAAACAAAGCAGGAAACAATAGCAAGCAACTTTGGAAACATATAAAAAACGTCACTTATATGTCAAAACAGCGTGAATCAAATTCGAGTTTATTGTTAACAAATAGTTCACCTCTTTCATCAGCCAACCATGTCAATAACTTTTTCGTGAATGTTGGGAAAACTCTTGCCGAGCAGATTCCTCAGCATTACGGTCATCAACCACCTTCCCATGAATTGAATAATAACCGCGCACTACAATCTTTCGGACTGCTGGACACTGACGAAGACGAAATAACACGAGTTATTAGTGGACTAAAAGATGACTGTGCTGTTGGATGGGATAATATTAGCAGTAAGATCCTTAAACAATTCAAGCATATCCTGGTACCTCCCTTAACCCATATATTTCGTATCTGTTTTTCTGAAGGCATTTTTCCTAAATGCCTAAAAAAGGCAGTTATAGTACCTATATTTAAATCTGGGAACAAACACTTAGTTAATAATTATAGGCCAATATCGTTACTCTCATCAATCTCCAAAATACTTGAGAAAATTGTGAATAGCAGGCTAGTTAACTATTTAGAAAAAAATAATTTACTATCATCTAGGCAATTTGGTTTTAGAGCCAAATTATCCACAGCTGATGCGGTGCACCTCCTGACCGATTATGTCTCAGAGGAACTTGGCAAAGGAAATCAGACTTTGGGGGTCTTCCTTGATCTAGCGAAAGCTTTTGACACAGTGTCTGTTTCTATGCTCCTAAACAAATTAGAGACCATGGGAATAAGGGGAACCCCGCTGAAACTCTTTGCTGACTACCTAGATGACAGATATCAATGTGTTACAATAGACAATATCACGAGCGATGAGCAAAAAAATACTAGTTTTGGTGTTCCCCAGGGCAGCATTTTGGCCCCAACCCTTTTTCTCGTTTATATAAATGATTTGTGCAATTTGAACCTACAACATGGCAAAATTATTTCATATGCTGACGACACGGCCTTAGTATTTACCGCTAAAACTAGTAAAGAATTGTACAAATACGCTCAATTAGGTTTCAATACTGTGACTAACTGGCTTCATAGTAATTTACTAACGTTAAATGCTGACAAGACAAAATATATTCAGTTCTTCATGCGCAAGCCTCAAATTAACATTTCTCATCCTTATCTGTTTGCGCATAAATGTGCACCCCACACTATCAGTACATGTGACTGTCCTTTTATCCTCCAAACATCCAACATTAAATATCTCGGAGTAATAATAGACGATACTCTCTCTTTTAGACTACATATTGAGAGTCTGGTTAAAAGAGTGCGCAAATTAATCTATGTCTTTAAAAAACTGCGAGCTATTGCGGACCCAAAAGTAATTACACAAGTTTATTTGGCCCTAGGGCAATCTGTAATCCAGTACTGTATCGTTTCATGGGGTGGAGCAGCCAAAACTCACTTACTCCCTCTTGAAAGAGCTCAGAGAGCTATTTTAAAAGTAGCCAATTTCCATCCCTTTCTCTATCCCACAGACCTTCTGTACAAATCCTGCAACGTACTGACTGTTCGCCAGCTTTTCATTATGCAACTGGTATTAAAACAGCACACCATGCTCACTTACAACACCGAAAAAACTAATAAGAGACGGAATGATATTGTCTGCGAGTCTACTTCATTTTCAAAATATGCTTTTGTAAAAAGATTTTTTAAATTTTTAGGTCCATTTCTGTACAATAGACTAAATAAGGAACTAAGTATCTATAAGTTAAATTACTATAGCTGTAAAAAGACAATTGTGCAATATTTATTAAGCATCTCGTACGTAGAGACAGAAGACCTTCTTTTTGTGTGTAAATAAAATGTGATGTGTCCCTTAATTTTAAGTTTTTATTTTAGGTTATTGATAAATTGTTATTTTATTATGATGTTTACATAAGCACTATCTAGCCTGAGACACAGGTTTCAACCTAGTTCAGGCAAATCAGCAACTGTGTTCTGTAAAAAATGTTGTAATATATTTTATTGTAAATGTGCCCTGTTTTATAAATAAACGATATTATTATTATTATTATTATTATAATTTAACGTTTCCAACCTTCATCTTTCAAGGTTATCAAGAAACAATGGAAGGTTGCGAGTCGAAGTTTCTAGAAAACCATGATGCAATTCGAAGAGGCGCAGTTACCTAGGGGCGACGATGATCCTGAGTTCCTGGCAGGCCACAACCTATAATGAGATGAGGATTAGACGAACTAAAGGGCCCAAAATAAGGGTTTAAGGTATAATCCGAGGTCCAGTAGAACGAAGCGTAACTGACACGTTTCAGTTTAGCTTTGTTCACCCAGTTTTTATAAATTCTATGCATTCCAATCGCCCAGCGTGGGGTACGTACTTAATTTCATTTGAAATTAGGGAAGAAATAGAACAAGCTAAAGTATAAAAAATCTAGGTACCCCCGACCTTCGTATATAATTATTCAATTGTTTTAAAATTTGTCTGGGCTTTTGCAATGCATAATGAGTGGAACGTAAGTTCTGCTTTCAATTCATACTAGGAATAATTTAGGGACATGTTAGGGCTACATAAAGAGTAGCATTTCACTATACACAGTGATCCTGGGTTTAAGCAACAATGATGGAGGGTTCGATTCCACCATACCAGGTAAAGTGATGTTGCGAGTGGACTAGGCCTACTGGGGACACCACATTAAAAAAAACGCACCTTGTGCTCTACCTCTAGGGTGGTGTGGAAATGAGCACCAATATATCAACTGAAAGAACTGGATCAATAGAGATGCTGCTGGTAGTCAGCTGTATCTTTTGACTGGAAGCAGTCACCAGTATAGTTCATAGGGTTAGTAAGTATGAATAATTAACTATTAGAGAAGTTTGTATAGTTACCTGCATATCAGTAGTAATTTTCATGAGCTGAGCCTCTAGACAGTGTTATTTTATCAGCAATAATGATGTATAGAAAGTTTTGTTTGACATGTGCTGCTGAACTATCAAACATTTGCATTTAGACAATCACTAATGCTGATAGAATGAAAATGTCTGGAGCCTCTGACCTAGTATAGATTGTAGTTTCAATAGAATGCAGGGCCAGTTTATTCTGGATTTATCAGCAGTGAGTACAGTACTGAACTTAGACATTTCCACTTATTTGATGCTACATCGTCAGTGAAGTTCTAACAATACGTAAGTCATCTTTGGCGGGTTTTTACATTTAAATGCATTTGATGAAAATAGTTCACGCGCTTACATTCCACCAATGGGAAAAGAGATAGCTGGCCAGACTGATTTTAAATCATTTTTCCAAATATACATCAATGGTTGCTCACTAATATTTACACCTTTTTGCCCTCTCCTGTAAAGTAGGTTTTTTTGACTTACGCACTGTTAGAACTTCACTGACGACATGCACAAGTTGACACACATCTGGCAGTTTTGGTAGCTCCCATTTGTTCTATGGAATAAATATCTGACAAAATAAGACAATTTACCTCTTAACCTGACTGCGCTACTCAAAAGAGTGGTCATGTGTTTAGTACCTACCTAGTAGGGTAGGCAATATTCTGGAAGGATCAGTTATAGCACTTGGGGTCTTAAGTACTTGAATGTGTGCCTGTCTATTTTTTTTTAGATCATTGTTTGATGATATCATATTAGAACAAATAGATCATTGTTTGATGATATCATATTAGAACAAATGAGAACTACCTGGCAGTTTAAATAGGTTTTAGACTACTTTCAAATATCAGGATTGTGTTGATTTGGATCAAAAATTTTATTTATTGATTGAAGGTAGGCTGTCTTTGATATTTCTCATAGAGTTCTATTTGACACACTAGTATTATGTGCACAATCCATCTATTCCTGGTTGTCACCATGCTCTGTTGGCAACAACCACAAAATGATAAAAATATCCTGTTTACCATGTCTTTTATTGAACAGTTATTCTCATCAAGGCTTATTGTCCTTTGACAATAAGCCTTCATAAGTTTTCGTGAGTGTTTTCATCACAAAGGATTTCAGAACATTCTGCTTGAATTGCATAGAGTAGTCTGTACCAAAGATTATGGCTGTAAGAATTTAAAAAAAATCAGTATCTAAAAATGATTTATTTTCTGTTGCACTTACATCGATTCACTGTCCTCATTGTAAGTCTCCCATTTTGTTAAATTAAATTATTTTAACCATTCACAGACTTGCAAAAATAATACTTATGATCTGCTTTGTAACCTACTTACTTACAGATACTATTTTTAAGCCTTAAAGTAATGTACACTTGAGATAGTTTTACATAAACTTGAAAATACTCAATGGGCAGGGTTCGGGATTGAATTTTTGAATTATAAACATTTCAAACTACATTAACACCTAATTTTAATAGGTTTTCGGGCTAAAGTAGAGTGGGAAATACTGAACTTGAAATGCTTAATTCAGGAATCAGGGAAATTGTTTCTAGGAAACCTTTGCTTAATCATAAAAATAACTATCAAAATTTTGTTAACCTTACATATTTTTAATCCAAAAAAGTTATTCGGCAGTGCTGTTAATAGCAATGAACAACAGTTACAATAAATAGTCTTCTCAATACAATAAAAGATTACAGACTACCAAACGCAATATTTAATTATCATAATATGCTGTCAAAGGAAATGTAACTGTTTGGTTATAAAACCAAACAATGATTTAATTCCATGAAGTTTCTATTCAAAGTTCAAATAAATTGCATTGTGTAGACAATAGGGTATATGCATGCAATTATTTGCAAAATTAAATACTTATTAGCTCCAGTAAACAATCATGAAATTATTTTTTAAATACCTCCATCAGCGATGAAGCTTTAAAGATTACAATTAGAAAGAGAAGTCCGATATAGACTTCACGTCAAAGTCCACGACGCCTTTTCAGCTGCCATAGAAAACAGCGTTTTCGCGAGAGGGACAATTGGTAATAATTATATATATCTCGTTTGCTTTCAGAGTAATTTTGATTGAATTTTTCAGTGCAAGTGTAATAAATATTTTTTTCATGCATATTCCCTATTCAAATGCGTATAAGAACTTGACAACTTTCGTTATTTAAATATTGATTTATTCGAAGTACAAAACTTACATTACTTACGATAATAATGCGAGTTATACTGTACCTATTACAATTAATGGCTCTACATAATGGCTGATGCCAATTTGCTAAGGAACTTTTTTTATCTTAATAACAGAATATATGCAACATCTGTTTTTAGAATGTGGCGCGATAACGGTTACTGATAACGTAACAATAACGCGTTTTTATGGAATCGGTTTGAATTTATCGTCCAAAGCATGACGTTAACGTGATTAAAAATGGTAGTGATAGGCTCGCGTTTCAGCAATAACGTCCATAATAACAGCTGCCGGTCGATTTATTGTAAAGGCGATGTTTCAAAATGGGCCAGGTCTATGTACATTACCTCATAAAGAAAAGAAAAATCCGTAGAATTTATTTAAATGTTTACTGTTGTTATAGTTAATTGATGATTATAAATTACTTTTATCGATTTTCAACATCGTCTCGTTGCCGGTAAATAAATGTCAAACAAACTGACAGCTTACCGCCATGACGGGCTTTTGTTGTTACAATTTCAAGTGTATTTTTTTTGTTTTACCAGCAAACAAAGCCATTTCAAAGAATTGGACAGTTGAGAACTGTTTTAAATGTATTTATCCATTTTTAAAACACTAGTGTACAAGGACCTGGCCCAGGCTCCATACATTTTGGAACATCTCCTTTGGTAAAATTAGGTGAAGAGAGCTGTCAATCTATTCAATCAAAATTGAATGACAGTCCGCTTCATGCTCTTTCCACCAACGTTTACATTGTGAGGTGTTAACAGCATAGACCGGTTATAGACATATCACTGAAAGTGAACCCTGAGCTGCCAATCTTAAATTCATGTAATGATCACTGCAAACAATGGTTTTATATTGAGGTTATTAAAGAATAGACAGGCTGTTGGCAAGCGAAAATGTAATGTGGTCGACGTCGAAGCATGCTTGTCTATAGTCCCCGTCACGAAACGCTATAAACTTTGTAAACACACTTTCATATGTTTGTTCCATGAAACGGACGCGGTGTTTTCAATACCACAAAACATTAGACGTTAACGCTTTGTTGCCAAAATATAACCAATCCCAAGTGAAATTGCTCGATAGTTTGTTACACATAATTGTCACTTGGAGTTTATTAAATTTGGGATTATTGTTTGTTGCTGATACGTACTATTCTTTGTTTACAAAATCTATAGCGTCTCGAAATGGGGACTTAATCAAGTAACCAATTAATTTTAGAAAGTTATACAAAGTTATTTTTTGCGTATTGTACACAATTATAAAGCGACATTTTGAGTCTCCAAATGAAAGTTACAAATCATGCATGCATTCCCGGAAGGGTTAGCAGAAGTGGAAATAATAGTATTCACATTTCGCCAGTTGCACTTGACCAAAAAGCAAAACAATTATAAAAGCTGGGAATATATGCGTCACATTCGCGCAAAACAGCCATCACTCGGCATAATGCTAGGACTCGTGTGCGAGACAGAGCCACAGCGCTGGTTTTCAGCGACTTTCATACAAATTTTTCTATCCATTCTCTTAAGTATCTTTATTACGCTACAGCAATCATCATCAGTATTTAATTAACCCCAAATAGACAGGCTAATTCTGCACACATTTTTTCTTATGTTTAATTTCCGTATTTTAAATCAGATCTTAACTATAAAAAGATAGACAACAAACAAATTGCACCTTGTTTTTTTTACGTCGGTTTAAGTCCCGAGAAATGCACTTATCTAATCACATACAAAACTACTCTTTTTGTTTTTAATCTTCAATCACAACTGTCATTGTCTAAAGAAGCATTTCACTGTTTAATATAATCACTTTTTTAAGTCCTCACAAGATTGTCTTGGAGAAAAACACACCAGATTTTCTATTTCTTTAACAGCCAGGTCTGATCTATTAGGTATAATGTTTTCTTGACTATTCAAAACATATAAAAATTAATTCAAAGTTCAAAACTGTGTCTATTCACCCCGTTTTACGGTACCTTAGATTTATATTTAGCCGTCTGTTGAGCTGGGTAATGACCGGTGTTACGGAACGTACCCACTTTTAGATTACCAAAAAAATAGATTTTTTTGCTTTTGCCACATAAACAAAAAATTAAGACAATACAATACGTTGAAATTATATGTGACGTCACGTCTACGCAACAAGTGGAAAAGGCGTAATAAACCATACCCCCCACTCCCGAACTTTACGTTTTCATAAGCGAGAAACACACTGTGGCCTTAGTGCGAGTTTTTTAACGTTCTCGACCACGTTAGCGTAAACGTCAATTTGTATTGAAACTGAATAAGCGCCGTCTGGTGACAATAGCGGAAAACCTTTTTTTTTTCTATACCTTTTGACATAAGCGAACGTTTACGTTAACGCGATTGAGTGCGTTAATAAACTTGCACTAAGCCCTCTGGTCCTTCTACGTACGCAACGTATGCAAAGTTTTGACGTGACAACGTCTTATAAATTGGTTTGCCGGGTGACACTTCAAGAAACTGCGTTACGCTCCGCTCACGTTATGCGCTCACAATGAGAGCGAGTGAGAGGCACGCGTCCCTTCCACTCTGGCATGGTTAGCCCGCCTAAGAGCGAGAGAGACAGACATAAAAAGTCGTTGTCACGTAAAACTTTCGCCCGTATACCGACTTTACAGGCAACCAATTTTTTTGTATCGTATCGTATGTTGCGTTGCATACGATAAGTGTCTCTATTGCATAGTTTTTCATACAAAATCAATAGTCCAGATATCATAATTCGTTGCATACGTGGGACCAGTTTGTCTGTAGCTTTATCCGTGTCAATTTTTTTTTTGCTTTTTAAAGCATAAAATTCGCCAATACTTTTGGATTATCTAACTGACAGGCTAAATATATAGGTTAATATTTTTTGTTGTCCATGAAACATGCCTATTGGCTTAAAACATACACGGAGAGGAATGGACTGAGCAATTCAGTCGAAAAAAAAAAAAATTGTCGTAGGAAACTTTTCTAAACGAGTGCCTGACAATCTCCGGCTACTAACGAAATAGAAAATCTCATTTGATTCCCCCCACATGGCATCCCTGTCTATCTATTTACAGCGGCGGTATGTACTGTAAACGCTAGTCTTGGGCAGAGTGCCCGTTGAGCGACTCTCAAATGTTGTTCATGTCGTATAGCACTTGGGCGATGGTCCGGGATGCTTCTACGCTGCTTAGCGCGATCGTTGCTAGGTGAGCCTCGTAGGATCGGAGTTGTCTGTAATGAAAATATATTTTAATTATAATAGACAAGAAAATACAATGTTTATGTCACCGGAAAATCGCAGACGTAAGATTGTAAAATATCGCGTGAAATTGTAAACTCATTTCACGTATACAGAGTTGATACGACAGAGGGGCATTAAATTAAACTACGTATACTATACGTGTTCAGTATTAATTCGATACGGTACAAAAACAAAAAGCGCCATAAATGAGAAAATATTTTTTTCAAACAAACTAAATAGCTTGCAAATCCGAATAAAACGCAACCACCCTTTGTAAAAAAATGACACTGACCTTAGATACCGCTAGGCAACAAAGCGGCAACGTCGCGCGCGCCTTGGAGCGCGGTGTGCGGTATCTCGTGTGCTCGGCGGGGGCCGGGCCGGGGTGGCCGCCGGCGACTTAGGCCTCCGCTCGCGCTGGCTTTTATGTTAGGTAACGTTTCGAAGTACGCGCACAAAAACAAACACACTAAATTTTTAAATTTTCGATGTGTCCTCCATTCACATTGATGCACAAATTATACCGACGGAGAATATTGTTATTTATTTTTCTAATTAGATCACTGTCCGTCGCTAAGCACTTTAATTTGTGAAATGCTAAAATAATCCTATTTTTTAACTCATCAATTGTATTTACCTCTGAGGCATACACTTCACCCTTAATGTAACCCCACAAAAAGAAATCCATGGGAGTGAGGTCCGGAGATACTAATACTAAATAATAATAATCCCAAGTTACGTGTCCTATCACCATAAAAAACAGTCAATCACAAAAAAAAACACTAATACTAAATAATAATAATCCCAAGTTACGTGTCCTCTCACAATAACAAAATAAAATTACAATTGTTTGCGCGCGAATTCCACAAACCGTACGTTCCGAAAAACAAGCGTCGGCGCACTGAGGGACTTACCGATCGCAAAAAACAAGGATGCAACAAACTGACCTATCTCTATTTCTTTCGCTCGCTTTATGTTAGTCGCTTTCGTAGTGAAAGTGCAAGTGTGTGTGTATTGATTGCTTCCTTGTTTGCATTGCCAATTTTTAGTGAATGTCCTTCGACATGCGTCAGAGCGGCAACAACGCATCGTAGATTTATCGTTGTAAGGTGCATGACCTATGCTTAGACGATAATCAGCCGTTAGAAAAGATACATCGTGTTCAAACCGTGCAAAAACTTTAAAAATCATTTGCGACTAAACTACTGCTCCTAATTAATTTATTTTTGGTACAGAGCTTGAAAATGGTACCTAGTATAGGCAGTTTAAAGGAAAGCCCCTCTGTCGTATCAACGTTGTATGTCAACGGATCATTGCAGAATACGTAAGTCTACAAAATATCTTGAGAGTTTTTAAACTCTGGTGAGTCCCTTAGTCGCCTCTTTTTTTTTTTTTTTTTTTTAAGGATGGGAAATCATCAAATGACTCCTCCCGCTTTTGGTGAAGCAGAAGGGAGTGTCAGACTCTTACTGACTAAAACCCATCCGCGTTTCTCCCAAGGCCCTTTGCGTTCCAGGGTACGGTGCCTCTTTCGAACGAAGTCCGCCCCCGTCTTTTACGCTGACAGCTCTTTGAGGCGCGCGTGGAACACAGCGCGCCGTCGACCCGGGCCTGGTTCTGATCAGACGGCGAGCCACCCAATGCTCGCCGTCCGCAGGCTCGCGCTTACGGTGGCCGAAAATCGCCCTGCGACTCCCGACGCCCGGGGCGTCTTCTTCTGTTGCGCCTCTTACGACACCCACGGGAAGTGATGGGATTTTAATATTCTTTTAGGGCACCGGCCGACACCATACGCCATAAAAGACTTATTTCTATAAATAGTAAGCTTTTCTCACCTCCGCCCAGTATTAGAGTAGATGACAATATTCCTCAATATCAGCGCTGCCGTCAACCGTATGCTCTTCGTGACGGGCCCTTCGTTCTCGTCCTGTACGTAACGAACAGCAGTCAAGTCAATAAAACGTCACTATACTATGAAAATATCATACAGGCAGACTATTTAGCTAAGCATAGAGATATTTTAGGAACATTTTTACAGGGTCAAATTAATTAACTAGCAATACCCTTGATTATCTATATCTCATCCGTTTAGAAACTCTGACACTAGGGTGTGTGGGGTCGTTAGACCTTATTACTCACACGATAAGAAGAATCTTATCGACAAAAAATCAACGACAGAAAATAAATAAAATTTGTATAAAAACAACCGCTCGCTAAAGCGAAATGCTTGAATAGTTGTTTATTTTGAATTTTATCGTTTTTTGCGATCATGTTATTTAATACAAGTATTTTTTTATTTCAGCAGTAGATTGCCGTAGTCGAAAATTAAAAGTAAAATTTTCTTGCGATTAAATAGTAAATACCTATATGTGAGCGCTAGTCAGTTTGGCGCAGTATATCAGCCTCACTATTACCCTGTAGGTTTCATTGATAATAATGCTTTAGCTAAATAGTCGGCCTATCCCCTTTTATATAAATTTAAACATAATAATTATGAATATGTTATTTAAAATTCGAGTTTCGAATGATATCGGAGCATAGCATACATATGTGGACAAAGGACATGCATAACAATAATAAATTGATTATATAAAACATACACAATAACGGATAAGTACACTAAAACCTAAATGTTTAGAAAAATACAGTGCTTTAAAATAACCAACATGCAACAAATTTTACTGCAGTGCATTTGAATTTTCCAGTTTCCAAAAAAGGATGCGATGATAATAATAGGGTGTTTTACTGAAAGAAAAAAACGAATTAGCCAGTCAGATAGATTTCCATACAATATCGGACACGTATTTTTTCATTTTTTTCACGTTATCAAAACATGAAGACGATACAGTCCGTTGAAAACGCAAGTGATATATAGTACAAGCGATGTGACGTCACCAGCCCCCTCTCTGGAACTTTGATGCGCTATATCTTTATATTTTTTATAAATTTGATAATTATGGTAAAAAATACGTGTCGAATATTTTTTGAAATCTAACGGACGCACTAAATAGAATGATAATTTTCCATCTAGTAAAATAGCCTAAACCGGCACATAAGTTGTCGAAGAATTTCTTAGTGGTCCTAGTTCGAAAATCTTGGACAACCGCGCACGCACAATTTCATAAATTTTTACATGCGCGAATTTCCCCCACTACAAAAAATCTTTGCCAACTTACGTCCCGGTAATTATACAACCAAACGACATTTAGACATCTACGTGAAAATCTCTTATACAGGGTGTCACGGAAAGGTCAATTTTAATAACGGCTTCTGCACATGAACAATTTTCTTCAAGGAAGTTAAATTTAATTCTCAGTACAACAATATCCATACAAAATTATCATCACTTGGTCAAAACTAGTATAGAGGTAGTTTTTTTAGGAACAACTCTGTATATGGAAAGTTGATTTCCATAATATAAAATATATGGAAATCAACTTTCCATAAAAATATAACTACTTCTTTCTGTAACACCTGTATTAGGACACAAGGAGAATTGAGGGAACTGTGTGATTTAACATAAGAACAGAACAACAACAAACATACAAAAATAACGTACACATTGACATACACAAGATAAAAACAACTAAGTACAACGTAGTACGTACGGGCGGCTTACGAAAACGTTGATCACTTTTAGACATTCGTTTATTGACGGGTCACGATTTACACATCGCATAGAAAGTCATTGATATCTAGACAAAGTGTATTTATATTGCTCATAGCGATTATCAAAATGGTTTGACGTTTGGGATTGACCACCCATGACATTCCTGTACCGCATGTCAATCACATCACATACAATAGGGTATCTGACTTTTTTTTACTACAGAGAAACGACAAGAAATAGTTGTTCAAAAAATTACGGTATTGCGAGCGTTACAATGAAAAACAGACAGCACTAATTGCGCGTGACGTCACTCGCAAGTCACGCCAAAGTGAATTTGCGCCATCCAGTACTACCTCGAAAGCGTGTAGTCACTTCTCTATTTTTCATTCTATATATTTGTAGCGGCATCAATGCCGTCACAAGAAAAAAACAATGCAGCAAATCTACATCGCAACAAAAAGAACCGCGACGCCTTCTATCCAACTAGCAGCGAACTACCGCGTCGAAATCCTGCATCGCGCAATCAGAGTTTACCGTGCGATTTGAATATATACATCAGCCCGAATATCAACTATCGGGCAGTTGCTCGCCAGACACAACAACCGTCTGGGCGGAGGATCCTCCCTATTCGTTGGAGTCTTGCGGGACTCGACTCTGCACCGCATAGGTACCTTTAAATGTTGTTTTTTATTTATTCTTATTTTATTTTTTTTCGTTTTGCTATTACTGCACAATAAGTTCGGGATGGCAGTATTATCGCGACATGATAAGGTTCTAAGACGTATGGTTAAAGTTCTCGTAAGCCGGCCGCACTGGCCACAGTGGACAACACAAACACACGAACATACACACAAGCTACAACGTGTTAGGGGTGGGTCTCACCAGTTGCTCCGGCGTGCGACTCAGTTCGGCCCTGTGCTGCGCGTGCACAAACATGGACACGTTAGTGACGTCACACGCAGCGTGACACTATTAGTGGTTGTGACTATGCGAGGGTAGGGGCTTCAGATTGTGAGGGGGTCTAATTTTCGTCTAATAAATTGGCATGTATAAGGCGCAGCCGACTGGCTTAACTCTTTCAGTCTTGGTTGTTGGCTACAAACCACCTCTCCTTACTAATATTATAAATGCGAAAGTAACTCTGTCTGTCTGTCGCGCTTTTACGCCAAAACTCCTGAACCGATTTAAATGAAAGTTGGTACACAGTCTAGTCTAGAGCCTGAGAAAGGACATAGGCTACTTTTAATCCCGGGAGTAGGTATGTTCCCTAGGGACCACGCGGGCGAAGCCGCTGGCAGAAGCTAGTTTAATAGGCAGGATGCCTTGCTTGACTGCAATTTACTTCTTTATTTACTACTACCACGGTGGTCTTCGCCATTGACCACCATTTTCTTGAAAGCCTTATACAAAAAAAAACTCAACATGCATATAATTAATCTGCTAACCATAGCTATTACCACGATGGATAAACTTTGATGATTTTTTTTAAACATGTAAAAATTGTGGCTGAAAGAGTTAATCTGCCGTTTAACTGGCGGCCTAGCATTTTCATTAAGTTTAATCAGCGGCCTATATATACTGTTCAATTAAATGGATGCAGATAAGAAGTTGTCTGACTAAGGGCGCTAATTAATCGGCACCGTTCATTTAAAAGGCTAGGCCGCTAATTTAATGGCTGTTAAGCCAGCTGGCTGAGTCATATACACCGTGTAACAAAATGAACACATGAAATGAGGTCATTGTACTCATCATTATATTGGCAACTTTTATTATAGGACTAAGTCAGAAATCGCGCAAATAACTATGCCATCTAGTGTCGCATATTAGAAGTTTTCAGGGTCAGAATACTTGACATTGACGCTTCTGTGCTGCCACCTGTGGTTCCTGCACGCTCAGTTTAGAAGAACGTGCGCGAAGAAGACTGTGCCATCTAGCGTAGCTATTTCGAATTTTTACTTGAAACATACTTGACAGTCACATTTCTGTGCTGCCACCTATAGTTTCTGCACGCTCCCTATTACATAAACATTTATGTGTACAAACAAAATGTACTGAACAACAGATTTCTTTCTTTTCGGTGTTGATCCCATAGTAAAAGTTCAAAATCAAAAGTCGTTTATTCAAATTAGGCTGAGAGCCAGCACTTTTCGAACGTCAAGTTCTATAAAAGACGAAACGACGAAGAAGGAAGTGGTCTTCCTAGTGTTTTAGCTGTGGAGAAGTGGCCAACAAACTCCCCAGCAACACATCTGTCTGTTACGTTTTAAGAACTTAAATGTATATAATACATTGCAAAGAAAAAAATGACATGAAAAAAAAAAAAAAAATATTATTTACCCAGTTAATGGGTTGTGGAGTTCTGGTAGGCAGCCGCTCCTCGTAAAATACTGGTATTCAGCTAAATCCGGCTTGACTGGAAGCCGACCCCAATATAGTTGGGAAAAGGCTAGGCAGATGATGATGATGAGTACAATGACCCATATTAAAGTTTAGCGTTCATTCTGTTACACATTGTATAACGTAAGATATTTTCTGTAAATTCAGCTTAGTAGCTCACAAGCTGAATCCCTTAAAAATAACGCAGGAGAATGACTTAGACAATATGACATAATATTTAAAGAATTTTATTATTATTTTTCTATTTGGTATTCAGCTAAATCCGGTTTGACTGGAAGCCGACCCCAATATAGTTGGGAAAAGGCTAGGCAGATGATGATTATTATTTTTCCCTTTTGGACAAAATGTTATAGACAACCTGTTTTTTCCTTATTACTTCATGGTGTTCATTGTTGCTGATTGCACAATAGTCTTACATAAGCAGGACCAGATGGGATTATGTTGTAAGTATAATGACTATGAGGATAATGACTACTATGACTCTTGATGACTCCTTCCCGAAAAGTCAGTTCAGACAAACATAAGCAGGTTATGAATTAATGTCTTCTGGTTCAAGAAATATTTTTTTTTTTTTTTGTGAAATTATACAAATAAAACTTGAGCTATGTTAAATAACGTTAATTTTATCTGTCAATGAGAATAATTGCTGGATAATGAATCTATTTTGTCCGTCAGTTAAGATTATCAAAAAATCATCATCATATTAGCCGAAAGACGTCCACTTCTGGACAAAGGCCTCCCCAAGTTTCGCCACAACAACCTGCCCTGTACGTCTCGCATTAAACATCAACATATTTACCAAAACAATAACAAAGATAGAACGCATTAAAATTCAATAATAGGAGCTTGTTACGTCACGTCTACGTACTGCATTCACGTAGTTGTGATATCGCTACGCATTGTATCATCATTATTTATTTACGAGACAAAAGAAAGAATCTAAGAAGTGACAACTCAAAACTCAAAGCATATTTCTTTCAAATAAACCATTTACAGGCACTTTTGAATTGTCAAGGTCGGTCAGTCAAAAACATGAAGCTATTTGCACGTTCCAAAGCGTAGATCATAATGGAGAAGAACGTGCAAGAAACTCCACGGATATCATCTACAGCGAGATAGGCAGACAGCATCTGCTGCCATCGCGGGTAGAGCCTGGATGAGGCTGGCACAGGAACGTGGGGTTTGGTACAAGACAAGAGAGGCGTATGCAGTGGACGAAGTCGGGCTGGAGATGATGATGAATCTGAGTGACGGACTAAATAAATTTTTCAAGGAATCTTTCCTGTTGATTGTAAAAACTTAAACCTATTAAGAAAATATAATATACCCTTACCATAAGCTCCCTGGGGTTGAACATATCGGCGGCATGTTTGTTCAGAGCGGCTAGCGCGGCATTCGGGGGGTATCCGAGCGTCACCGGCTTACCGTCTGATCCTTCAGCGGCCGCGTGGCGACGCGAATTGTAGATCGCTTTCAATGCCTGTTTGGGGAAGAAAAATATGTTTCATTGTTGTTCAGCTAAATTAGAAATTTCTTTGTTTTATTTGCCACTGGGAAAAGGCTAGGCAGGTTGATTGAGTGCAATCCGGTTCAAACGACTCAGCCTATCACAGTAGACCACTGCTCCATCCGCTTTTTTTGGCTAGCGCAACCGGTGTGCTCCAGTCAATTATTTAAGGTCAATCGTCGTAGCTTGGGCAGCCTCCTAGCTACAGTTAAAGGCCGGATGCCTATAGACCGGAATTCCATATACACGTAGTGGGAGACAAGCTGAGCAGATAGATAGTTACTTACTTGCGCATGCAGTGCTTGTCGGTGAGGTGGTTGAGCAGCGCGAAGATCTTGCGCGGCACGCGGTCGCAGTCCAGCCACATGCACGCCGAGCCACATATAGTGGGAGACAAGCTGAGCAGATAGTCACTTTCTTGCGCAGTGCAGTGCTTGTCGGTGAGGTGGTTGAGAAGCGCGAAGGTCTTGCGCGGCACGCGGTCGCAGTCCAGCCACATGCACGCCGAGCCACACATAGTGGGAGACAAGCTGAGCAGATAGTCACTTACTTGCGCAGTGCAGTGCTTGTCGGTGAGGTGGTTGAGCAGCGCGAAGGTCTTGCGCGGCAAGCGGTCGTAGTCCAGCCACATGCACGCCGAGCCACACATAGTGGGAGACAAGCTGAGCAGATAGTCACTTACTTGCGCAGTGCAGTGCTTGTCGGTGAGGTGGTTGAGCAGCGCGAAGGTCTTGCGCGGCACGCGGTCGCAGTCCAGCCACATGCACGCCGAGCCACACATACCTTGTGGGAGACAAGCTGAGCAGATAGTCACTTACTTGCGCAGTGCAGTGCTTGTCGGTGAGGTGGTTGAGCAGCGCGAAGGTCTTGCGCGGCACGCGGTCGCGGTCCAGCCACATGCACGCCGAGCCACACATAGTGGGAGACAAGCTGAGCAGATAGTCACTTACTTGCGCAGTGCAGTGCTTGTCGGTGAGGTGGTTGAGCAGCGCGAAGGTCTTGCGCGGCACGCGGTCGCAGTCCAGCCACATGCACGCCGAGCCACACATAGTGGGAGACAAGCTGAGCAGATAGTCACTTACTTGCGCAGTGCAGTGCTTGTCGGTGAGGTGGTTGAGCAGCGCGAAGGTCTTGCGCGGCACGCGGTCGCAGTCGAGCCACATGCACGCCAAGCCACACATAGTGGGAGACAAGCTGAGCAGATAGTCATTTACTTGCGCAGTGCAGTGCTTGTCGGTGAGGTGGTTGAGCAGCGCGAAGGTCTTGCGCGGCACGCGGTCGCAGTCCAGCCACATGCACGCCGAGCCATACATACCTAGTGGGAGACAAGCTGAGCAGATAGTCACTTACTTGCGCAGTGCAGTGCTTGTCGGTGAGGTGGTTGAGCAGCGCGAAGGTCTTGCGCGGCACGCGGTCGCAGTCCAGTCACATGCACGCCGAGCCACACATACCTAGTGGGAGACAAGCTGAGCAGATAGTCACTTACTTGCGCAGTGCAGTGCTTGTCGGTGAGGTGGTTGAGCAGCGCGAAGGTCTTGCGCGGCACGCGGTCGCAGTCCAGCCACATGCACACCGAGCCACACATACCTAGTGGGAGACAAGCTGAGCAGATAGTCACTTACTTGCGCAGTGCAGTGCTTGTCGGTGAGGTGGTTGAGCAGCGCGAAGGTCTTGCGCGGCACGCGGTCGCAGTCCAGTCACATGCACGCCGAGCCACACATACCTAGTGGGAGACAAGCTGAGCAGATAGTCACTTACTTGCGCAGTGCAGTGCTTGTCGGTGAGGTGGTTGAGCAGCGCGAAGGTCTTGCGCGGCACGCGGTCGCAGTCCAGCCACATGCACGCCGAGCCACACATACCTAGTGGGAGACAAGCTGAGCAGATAGTCACTTACTTGCGCAGTGCAGTGCTTGTCGGTGAGGTGGTTGAGCAGCGCGAAGGTCTTGCGCGGCACGCGGTCGCAGTCCAGGCACATGCACGCCGAGCCACACATACCTAGTGGGAGACAAGCTGAGCAGATAGTCACTTACTTGCGCAGTGCAGTGCTTGTCGGTGAGGTGGTTGAGCAGCGCGAAGGTCTTGCGCGGCACGCGGTCGCAGTCCAGCCACATGCACGCCGAGCCACACATACCTAGTGGGAGACAAGCTGAGCAGATAGTCACTTACTTGCGCAGTGCAGTGCTTGTCGGTGAGGTGGTTGAGCAGCGCGAAGGTCTTGCGCGGCACGCGGTCGCAGTCCAGGCACATGCACGCCGAGCCACACATACCTAGTGGGAGACAAGCTGAGCAGATAGTCACTTACTTGCGCAGTGCAGTGCTTGTCGGTGAGGTGGTTGAGCAGCGCGAAAGGTCTTGCGCGGCACGCGGTCGCAGTCCAGCCACATGCACGCCGAGCCACACATACCTAGTGGGAGACAAGCTGAGCAGATAGTCACTTACTTGCGCAGTGCAGTGCTTGTCGGTGAGGTGGTTGAGCAGCGCGAAGGTCTTGCGCGGCACGCGGTCGCAGTCCAGCCACATGCAAGGCGCCTCGCCGCCCGCCGACGGCGGACAGTGCGTGCGCGCAGCGTGTGTGAACACTTCCGCTGCGTTGGTGAATGATCTGGGAAGAGATAGATGAAATAAGTCTGTAATCATAAAACACACACAGTCAATCATCATCAATGATATCAGCTGAAAGACGTCCACTGCTGGACATAGGCTCCTCCCAAGCGTCGCCACAACGATCGGTCCTGCGCGTCTCGCATCCATCGGCTACCCGCGACCTTCACCAGGTCATCGGTCGGTCCACCTTGTGGGAGGCCTTCTAACGTTGCGACTACCGGTACGCGGTCGCCACTCCAGAACTTTTCAGCCCCATCGACCATCTATTCTGCGAGCAATGTGCCCTGCCCACTGCCACTTTAGTTTGGCGATCCTTCGGGCTATGTCGGTAACCTTGGTTCTCTTGCGGATACCAACATTCCTGATTTTGATGAAAACACACGATGTGTACACCAAAATTGTAACATATGAGTTGATACAATAAAAAAAAATTAAGAGTGACACAATAAGGGTTTACGATACTGTCACATAACAGAGATTATTATAATATGAGTATAAACCGACACGCAAGCGAAACATTTATTGCAACACGTATGTTTTAAATCCAAATTATGTAAGTACAGATTAATTATCTATACGTATCAAAAACACCCAAAATATCTACAAACAACATCAGTTTTTGATGATGTGCTATACATAGAGAGCGCTGCCACAGATAATGTAGAAACGCAGCTTGTCAGCAATGGTAGACAATGCCTTGATGCATTCAGTCCGCTATAAAACTGCTTGACTTAGTATGGTTATGAGAAGAGGAGGGATGAAACGCATGTTACTATAAGAGTCATGAATATGAATGTGGATGGATGGAAAAGGGAGAAGGAGGCCAACGAAAAGATGGATGAATTGTGTGAGGAGTGATACCAAAGAAAAGGGAGTTAGTGATAGCGTGACGGCTGATGACAGAATGGAGGAAAAAACGTGTTGCGCCGACCCCAAGTTACATGGGATAGGGGCAGGAAGATGAAGATGACTTACTTGCCACACCCCCTCCAATGACATATCCAAGGTGTCTCGTCCTGTGGACTCGTGGCCTGTACTGGCGTCGGGGTGAGCGCGGGCGGCGGGGTGGCGGACGGCTTCGGGGTAGGCGGCTTTGGCGTCTGCAACATTAACGAACTTATACTCTAAGATACAAGGTTGATTTTACTGTAACGATTAAACGTAGATCATTCGCGTAAAACTGAAGCATACCTCTTGGTTTCGCGGTTCATCGTATATTGCGCATTTATAACGCAAATGTTACACATAATCAACATTGCATTCATCATTATCATTTTAGCTGAAAGACGTCCACTGCTGGGCATAGGTCTCCCTCAAATGTCGGCACATCGACCGGGCCTGTACTTCTCATATCCAGAGAATTCCCGCGGTCTTTACCAGGTTATAGGTTCAGCTTGTGGGAGGTGGTAGGCCTACCATAAGTTGAACCGATAACCTGGTAAAGACGCTGCGTCTTCCGGTACGCGGTCGCGTCTCCAGAACCTTAGAGGCCCTTCAAGTATAACGTAAGCACCAATGGGGGTGGGGGGTCTTTACTATGCTTATTTTTGATGACATAGGGGACCGGGGGCTTTAAATGGTGATTACGTCAGCAATATTTAGTTCCTTTTTTGTTTGCAAATCTAAGTAGATTTTAATTTGACATAATTATGGCTAGTTAGTTGTTTTTACTCTCACACAATTTTTAGTAAGAAATAACAGAAGTGGGAGGAATTGGTCTTTCGCTAGTAAAAACTATACCAATGCTTACGTAAGCATAGGGGGGAGGGTAAGAGCTTTGATTACTATCGCTGACAAGGGGAGGAGGGGATTAAAAATTACTAAAATTCTGCTTACGTAACACTAGAACGGCCCCTTTCGGTCCCATCAACTATCTGTTCTGCGAGCAATGTGCCCTGCCTACTACCACTTAAGTTTGGCAATTAATCGGGCTATTTCGAAAACCTGGTTATCTTTAAGATATCTGCATTTCTTACGCTTAAAGTCACCCAAAGGGCAATGGAACAGTGTACCTACCCAGATTTTAATAGGGAAGATGCAAATACAGAATTTTGTTAATAAAATGATAAAAAAGTATAAAATAAAGGCAACGTTTTTATTTTAGTTAATATCGATTTTTAACAAAAATAATGAATTAAAGTAACGTGAAGAGGAACGTATTTAAAAACAACAATTAGCATATAGTGACATCACTGCTGTTATGACAACGAAAAGGCAACCTTATATCTTTGTGTTAGGACAGTTCTTGACCAGTGGCACACAGGAGTGACGTCATCGTCCGTTTTCGCGCGAAAATTGAAACTGTCGGTTTAAAAACGCAATTTTGGCAATAAATTAAAGCGTTTTTATTTCTTATTTACGTGGTGGTCTATTCTAGATGGAGTTCTTTACAATGAAAGTTCTTTACAAAAATGGAAATATTGCATGTTATGGCTACGAGCTAAAACCATTTCACACAGTAATGTCATTATAATTACCTCAGTAACAACCGGCTGGTTGACGACGAGTTCTTTATCACCGATCTTAGTGTTGCCCACCATCACAGGTTGACGGGTGATCACTTGTCGCATCACGGGTTGTGTTGAGGCCTTCTACAAACATAGGGAGATATGAGACGCCTGCATCCGTTCGTCGTAAACCATACTTGGGACACCAAGTCCCGACCAGCACGATTCACAAACGTGCCGAGACAAAGTGACTAAACATCATTACAACTAGTTGACCCACGCAACTTCGTTTGCGTCACAATTTTCATTACTGCTCCGCTCCTATTGGTCTTAGCGTGATGATATATAGCCTATAGCCTTCCTCGATAAATGGGCTATCTAGCACTGAAATAATTCAAATCGGACCAGTAGTTCAAACAAACAAACAAACTTTTCAGCTTTATATATTAGTATAAGATTACTGGACAGGTAGGTTGTCCTAGTTCAGGGGTTGAGACCACAATGATGTAATGTATAACTGAAGTTTTAGAAATAAATTGTATTGTATTTTAATGACGAAATAATGTTGAAATAACGAAAATATACACGGAGCTATTTCAGACGTATTACAACGGCAGCCTACTTCATCTGTCCAATGACTATCTCATATTCATTAAAAAATAATGATATAGGTATATGAATATTTGAATTATTAAAAAAAATATATTATCATCATGACGCACGACGTAGTTTGAAACATCCAGAAGCGAGTGCAGTTCGAGGCTTATGTTCCAAGGACGGCGCGGAATGGAACGGCGACATTGTATTGATACGTAAACATTATAAACAGGGTGTTTCATAATCCATAAAAAGTAACCACGGGGCTTCTCTGTGGTTGCAATGGTAACAACACTGACAACTCTGTATTAAGCTGGTCTTCGCCTCACTGACAACAGAAACCTGGTTGCTCTGCACGCTGGTAACCACGGGACTTCTCTGTGGTTGCTATGGTTACAACACTTACCGGACAACTTTGTATAACACTGGTCTTCGCCTCACAAACAGAAACCTGGTTGCTCTGCACGCTGGTAACCACGGGACTTCTCTGTGGTTGCTGTGGTTACAACACTTACCGGACAACTTTGTATAACACTGGTCTTCGCCTCACAAACAGAAACCTGGTTGCTCTGCACGCTGGTGACCACGGGGCTTCTCTGTGGTTGCTATGGTAACATAACACTTACCGGAGTACTCTGTATAACACTGGTCTTCGCCTCACTGACAACAGAAACCTGGTTGTTCTGCACGCTGGTGACCACGGTCCTTCTTTGTGGTCGCTATGGTAACATAACACTTACCGGAGTACTCTGTATAACGCTGGTCTTCGCCTCACTGACAACAGAAACCTGGTTGCTCTGCACGCTGGTGACCACGGGGCTTCTCTGAGGTGCCTGAACTACTCTGTGTACGTTGCTCTTCATTGGAGCGTTCATTATGATCGGCTGGTTATTGGATACGGCTATTATTTGCTGGTTGCCTTGGAGGAGTTGTTGATTTCCTTAAATGTAGAAATGCAAAATTAGCTGAAGTCATAAAAAATACAAACAAGTCACTTTTCAAGCAGCCTTAGGGTGCGTTTCCACGTGACAATTTAATTTTCTATATCTATAATAAAATGTTGAATAATACTGTTACATAAATTCAAGTTCTTCAAACTTAACAGACAGTTCTGTTGCTGGGGAGTTTGTTGGCCACTTCTAGTACCCAGCAAAAACACTAGGAAGTGGTGACGGGCTGGGTGATTTGGGGGACAAGAGAGTCCCCCAAATCGCCCAGCCAGCCCCATGTAAATTTTGACGTTCAAAAAGTGCTGATTTTCAGCCTAGTTTGAAAAAACGCCTTTTGATTTTGGTGGAAACGCAGCCTGATGCAGCTAGTGAAAATAAAATCTGAGATTGAACAAAAAAAATGGTACCAACTGCATCAGACTGATTAACATACTCTCGAAAACCAAAACCCTCCTTCTGGGGAAGTTAGGTCAAAATGACGAATTCCCACACACTTTTACGCCATTTTTAACCTCCTTAGGACATGAATATTCAAAAAGTCCTTTCTTGGCAGTCACTTCGTTATGCGAGGAACTCATTTGCAAGATAGTCTTGCAAATCGCGTCCTCTATAGTTTTATACTAAAAAAATCGAATTAGTCTGTCAGATAAATTTCCAAAAAACATTGGCATCAAAGATCAGGAGTGGGGGCTTGTGACGTCACTTTCCGATAAATTATGTATCGGAATGTTCGAACACACGAGTTTTCAACGCAATGTATTCTTATTCCTTGTTTACGTGAAAAAAGGCTCCTTCTGGGTAAGCTCGCTCCATCGTAGACTTTGTCATCTCTGACCTAGACTAGAGTCAAGAGCAAACCCATCACAAATAAAAAACTTGAGAGGTGTCAAGGGACATAGCATAGCAAAAAGTGTCGTTACAACTTTTGGTCTTAATGTGTCGTTACAACTTTTGGTCTTAATTTTTTCCGTCTAGCCCCCGTTCTCAACGCGCGAATTGTAATAAAACTAGAAACATAACTGTGTTTTACGACTTTATCCTTTTCCCTAAGATGGTATCGTATCGTGCGTTGGCAACTAATGACCCACTGTTTCTCATCTCAATCAGTCCCTATTGAGATGAGAAATTCCATTCCATTCCATTCCATTCCATTCCATTCCACTCCACTCCACTCCACTCCACACCACTCCACTCCACTCCACTCCACTCCATTCCATTCCATTTCATTCCACTCCATTCCATTCCACTCCATTCCATTCCATTCCATTTCATGCCATTCCACTCCATGCCATTCCACTTCATTCCATTCCATTAGCAAAAAGTGTCGTGACAACTTTTCGTAAGAATTTTTTCCGTCCAGCCCCCTTTCACAACGCGCGATAAGGAACTTCGTTCCAAAAATAAAAGATCCGTGACCAATATTTTTTGGACATCTATCTGTTGAATAAATATATTTTTTTTTAGTAAGTTACCCTATTACTGAACAATTTATAAAAAATATTAACTTACCTTGTATAAGCTGCGCATTACTGGTCACAATCTGACTGCTAGTCGACGTACTAATAAGCGCAGGCGGTTGCTTCTGTGTAACCATAATCTGTTGTGGTTGCTGTTGGTTCATGATCTGAGCCTTATGCGGCTGTGGTGGGTTGGTAATTATCGGTTGCTGGCTTGGCGTTATTTGAGGGGTATTCTGCGGATATTTTTAATTACAATTTTAGAGGAAATTGCATTGATTTTAGAACATAAATCGATATATGTAAATATATAAAAAGTAAACAACTTTTATAGAAATGAATACTACACAAACAACAAACTATAATGAAAAAATATAGATGGATAGTTGCATGAAGCTAAGTTTGAAAAAAAATAACTATGAGTAAGGATAAAATAATACACATTAGAGAACATGCTTGCTTCTAGCAAAACACGCTTCTAGATTCCGAAGCAAACTTGAACTAAAAATATTCAAATCGAGACATGTATAGTCCCCGCCTCGAGAAGCTATAAATTTTGTAAACAGACATTCAATTATTTCAAATGTTTGTTCCATGAGTCAGACGCGTTCCAGTACCAAAAACATAAGACGAAAGCGCTTTATTTCGATAAAATATAACCCGACCAAGTGAAATGGCTCGTTACGTTCGTATTACACGTATGTTACTTTAAGTTTTTGAATTGCGGATTATTTGCCATCGCTATGTAACTCTAAATAGAAGACCACCTTCCACTTGGCTGACGACGGTCCAAAGAGACCTTAAAGAAGCTCATCTTGAAACCGACATGGCACAAAACCGTGCACAATGGAAAACAAAGACAAATTGCCGACCCCAAATAAATGGCCGACCCCAAATAAATGGGATAAGGTCTAGCCAGAAGAAAAAGCTATGTAACTCTTAGTAGAAGTTTTAGTTTACAAAATTTATAGCTTCTCGTGACGGGGACTATATGTGCTACATATTAAAATTTTTCCATCAAAATCGTGAGCATAAATTGCCTATTGGCACGCAGTGTTTTTGCTTCACGATGCTTATAAATTTGGATTGGCTATAATCGTAAAATTACCACATGATTTCAAGCTTGCTTGGATTGATAAAAATTAATACTTAGTATTAACATACACTAAATTTCTCGCTAGTTTAATGTGAAAATATGTGTAAAACAAGCATAGTAAACAATAATAGCCCACATCCAAAGATTAAAATTAAACATTTCCAAAATAAAATAAAACATTTAAAAATGAATAATAAACACTGACCAATAACCAAGCTACCTTAACGGCGGCGACTCTAGCTTATCTATGGCATACATATGATGTAGCTTTTTGAACTTAAAATTTACAGCCATGAGTCTAAAATAGCATGTCATGCTTAGCAACGAGCATTTAAAACACAGAAGGAATAAGGCTTGGTATAAAATGTTTGCCCAACATTTATTCTACATGTAAAATAAGTATACTGGATATGACATAGCACTGTACGGCGTCTTCCTAATACAAAGCGGTTATCGCGCGAATACACAATCGTCGCGATCATTTGTTCGGTAAAACCGGAAGGCGCCCTCTGCCGGCGCGACGACGCGATCAGTTTTACCATACAAATGAACGCGACGATAGGGAACGTGCAGAAACTATTGGTGGCAGCACAGAAGCGCCATTGTCAAGTATATCTTTCTTATAAGTTTCGAATTTGCAACGCTAGATGGCACAGACTACTCCGTGTACGTTTCCCTAAACAGTGCGTGCAGGAGCTATAGGTGGCAGCACAGAAGCGTCAATGTCAAGTATTCTTAACGTTAAAGTTTCGAATATGCAACACAAGATGGCATAGTAAACACAGTGCACGTTATATCGACGCGACCATAATATTGTTCGGTAAAACCGGAAGGCACCTGCTGACGGCGCGGCGACGCGATCGTGTTTGTCGTACCAATTAACGCGACGATCGCATTTCACGCGATTAACGCTTTGGATTAGGTTGACGCTTATGATACTCAAAGTACTCATGCACATTGGCAATTACAACAACCTACTAAGGACAGGTTTTTAGGTAAACAGACAGCCTGCTTGCAAATTAGCTTATTCTGTAAGATATTTTCTGAAGAGAAAAAACTAAATTAATCTTCAACATTTTATTCTTATGCTATATATAATTTCTGTATTGTTGGCCTGTTTAAAAGCTTTAAACAAAGATTTCGGGGATTTTAATTCATTTGCTATCTAAAAAAAAAAAACAATTGTATCCATATTTTGGGACTGAACAGTGCAGTATTTGGCCCACACGTTAGCATCAGAAGTGGGCTTAAACCATACCAAAACTGCTTTAATTACTGAAAAGTAATTTATCTTCTTTGCTTCTCAAAAACACCATGCAAGCCAAAACAAATTCTATAGACACAAATGACAAGATTCTTCTCTATAGCCAGCCATAGTATTCAAAACCGCCGTACATGACCCAAAACCTGTCCCATATTTAAGCCTATAGTATTCTGTGCATGGAACCTGAGCGAGGGCATTCTTCACCATCGTGATGGCCTGCGAAGTACTCACTAACGTGGGCTGAGCCAGCACTCTCTGGGTAGACTGAATCACACCCGAGTTCTGCGATAACCAACTTTATTTCAACAAGGTAATGTTCAAAATTCATTCTTATTGCTACAGCTATATGAGCTAATCGAGATAAATTTAAATGTTTGAAGTGTGCAATGCATTGCGGTCTATCGGAACAACTGTAACTGGAAACTTTTACTTTAAAGTTATTTCAGAAGACCTATTCTCGTTATAAAATAACATTAGAACTCAAGTAGCATTCAATGTCAAAAACGTGACAAAATATAGGGAAATTAAACGTGTTTCTGACAGAGTCCAACAGTGATGCCAACGTTCATTATAAATACGAGAATTGCTCGGCTGGTACAAAATAACATAGTTCGTTTATTCAAAAAGGGCGTAATGCATTTGCAACATTCACATGCTTTTTTTTAAATATTTCATTATATTAAGTTTTGGAGTGGCGACCGCGAACCGAAAGACGCAGCGTTGGAAGGCCTCCCACAAGGTGGACCGATGACCTGGTGAGGGTCGCGGCCGTCGCGGGTAGCCGATGGGTGCGAGACGCACAGGACCAGTTGTTGTGGCGACACTTTGGCGGAGGCCTATATCCAGCAGTGGACGTCTTCCGGCTGATATGATGATGATGATGGACTGATTTGGTCATATTTATGAGTAAATGCTGCTTTGATTACTCCATGTTTTTTAAGGCTTCCCTCCCCCTCCCCTTCTGTTCCGTTCCCTTCACTTTTCCTCGGCCTTTATTAGTGATGATCTCACGCATAAGTTCGCAATTCTTACTCATTATCATGAATTAACTTACCAAGGGATCAATTTAATTGATTTTTTCACTGTTTTTAATTCTAAGGACTGATTTTCAATAGTGAAATTTTAGTTACCACATAAAATTAAATTGACGATTGAAAAATCAGCCTTAAATAAGCTTAAAATAAAGTTTAGTAACCCATGAGTTAGTAAAGCGACGATTGTTATAAGATTTAATGAGCCGAATGTACACGCAACATAATAAAAACGTGCAAAAACTCGCATGAATTTTGAAAAAGATTTGTTTTTCTTCTTAAGACATAATTGTGGTTATTATGATAACCATTTATTGTGGAAAGGTGCTATATTTTTTTATAGATCCTTTTAGACTTTTTCCTTGAGCTCAACTTCAAACATTAATAATATTGAAAAAACGGTGCCTCATAACCAGAGGTCGGAATTAGGTAGTGTTATTTATCCACTTACACTGATTTCATACAGCTAAAGAATAAAGTGGATATGCCTCAAATCCCGAGATTAATTTTAAAGAGCAGAAAAATCCCGTGATTTATTAAATAAATAAGTTATTTATTTTTGCAAAATTTTAACCACTGCACGCGCGACGTTGCCACATTTGTAGTTCGTACAACATAGCTTGTGAAAACAATAGCGGAAATGCAGAGCATTCCCCACTTAATAGAATTTACTAGATCCCGGGAAGATCCATATTAATATCAACATTTCGATGTAAGTACATAAATAACTCTATTTCCGACCTCTGCTCATTACTTTGAAAGCGTTTAACGGGGCCACTGCGTTGGCTTCTGCCCCTAGTACGCCTAAAGATCCGGGACCCCATGGTCTCGAGAAATGTTCAAGACGTGTACAAGTAAAACAAGAAAAGTAGACGATACAGATAATAAGTATCAAGATCCCTAAAAACGAGAAAACCCACTGCACCTGTAGATGTTTGTTAGATACAAAGAAGCAGAAAAGAAAGGAAATGATCATTATTCTGCCGTCATAAAAACAAAGTAACCGATTTTCGACATTAAAGATAATCACCTAACGTCGGAAATCGGTTACTTCGTTTTGTGTGGGTACGTCCTTTTTTATGACGGCAGTATTATGAGAACCCAAAAGTTAAATTAGGCATTATTATGAGAACCCAAAAGTTACTATTAGGCATAATTCTGAACTATTAGTATGATTGGAAGCGAAGATTATTAGCACAGTATAATAATCTACTCCATGCAGTCGTTCACAGCGAGTAAATCTGTCATGAAAGAGCGAGACAGACATATGAGAAAATATCTCCGTCCTTCTCGCACGTTTTATAACCGCGAATTTGCTAATTTTGTCTTTTACATTAGAATTTTTGATATCGATATTCATTCGCCATCTCATGTCTTATTAGATAAATCGTAGCATCTTTGAAACATGAGATATACAACTTGTAACAGAATAAACGTAAAACCCAATAAGGTATCACTGTACACATCATTATGAACAACCTTTACTTTGAGACCAAGCCAAAAATCGCGAAAACAAAAATAACTGTTAGCAGACAACATAGAAATACAAAGAAACCAGGGCTGCGCGGCGACGCGTCGCCTGCTGATTTCATAGAAATACAAAGAAACCAGGGCTGCGCGGCGACGCGTCGCCTGCCGCTACTTCATAGAAATACAAAGAAACCAGTGCCGTGGGGAGACACGTCGCCTGCTACGGTTGCCTGCATTCGGTTACGAACTCGTACCTTTACTAGACAAAATGTACAGCTTTTTTTTGCGATTTAGATCTTGGTCACATGGTAACAGTTGGTCATAATGATGAGTACAATACATTTTCCGGTATTGCTATTACTATTACACGTTGTATAGGAACAATTTTAACTAACGCCATTCAAAATTAGGACCCCATTACTTGTTCCAAGTTACAGTAATGCAACTTGGGACGTAAGTGCAGACGCAACCACATCAAGCGACAACAATCTGTCAAATTTCATTAATAGATTTTCAACTTTATTGTTAAAGCATTAGGTTCAAGGTTGGGTAGCTTGATGTGCTGGCGTCTGTACAACGTACCCTCCACTTCCTCCCATTGCTTTGACCGACTGTATGGAGTGAGATATAAAACCGTGGTGTTAGCTACTTGATTTGAGTGTAACCTGTATAATTTGCTGTTGGGTTATCGCCTCTGTTGCCTGCGTAATAAGGCTGTTAAGCGTCGCCTCGTCCAGGCCGCCTGGGTTGTTCACCTTTTTGTCATAACAGTTATGTTTTAATACCTCTATTGTAGTTTTTTTTTTTGGAGTAACTTAGTTTAAAAGTCGCCAGTGCTTTAAAAACATTGATTTTTCAACATGAAAACCGTCGAAGCAAATTCCTCTCACAAACATACATACATATTATTATTTTCTTTATTAGAAAAGAACTGTTTCTGACGAAGCGTCATTCTTTCCTGAAATATTATTAATTATAAATAATTCGTAACAATAGATTTGGGATGAACGTACCGTCAAAGTAAGGGGTCCTCCACCGGTTGGTCCCTGAACTATGATAATAGTTTTCTGCATCATGTTCCCTTGGAGATTCTGGGTGATGTAACTTATGCCACCTGCAACACATTTACATTCTTAGCTTGCGACATAAACCATAGTGGCATTCTAAATGAATAGGGAATATGCATGCGATTTTTATGTTGAAGTTATAAGGTTTCAAATATGACAATTAGAAAGAGAAGTCTGATGTAAAATATGACGTCGTCGTCCATGACGCCTATACAGTTGCCATAGAAAACAGCGTTTTCGCGAGAGGGACAGATATATTTGTTAAAATAATTACATCTACTTCTTTTTTCGAGAAATTTTGAGTCTATTTTCACTGTTAGTATTATATTTTTGTATGTTTTTAGATAAACTGAATTAATCTTTATATATAAAAATGAATTGCTGTTAATATTGTAATAATGTAGATAATTCTTTTTTTGTTAGTTTCGCCAGAATACAGGGAAGGTTTAAAAACAAAAAATAAGGGTAAGTAGGTAGGGTAGGTAGGGTAGGTAGGGTATGTAGGTTAGGTAGGGTAGGTAGGATAGGTAGGGTATGTAGGGAGCGAAGCCGCGCGGGTCAGCTAGTGATAAATATGTTTTTTATGCATATTCCCTATTCTATGCATACTGGGACGTTGCACTAAGAGAGGATATCGGAAAAAACGGGACATACGCAAAGCTAGTCCTAATATATAGAATTCTTCCGTCACTTACTGATTGAGTGACTGACAGACGACGTACAACCGAAACTACTGGTCGTAGAAAATGAATTTCCCGAATTTCCTACGGGAACGTGAAAAACGGGATATGCGGGTACGAAGTCGCGGGCGAAAACTAGTTATACATAAAGCTGAAATACACAAATACCTTGAGAATTGCTCGGTGTAGCTATGAGCTGCATTTGTTGCTGCATATACTGCGTAGGTTGAGTCGATATTGTTTTCTCTGCGAACACAAAATATATCAATAACATAAGGTAAAACATTAATAATGCGCCCAGATTATCACAGGTTTAAACCATAGCCTTTTTATAGGTTTTCATGTAATTTATAAGTAAAAACTTGTGCCAAGTGGGAGTCGGACTCTCACATGAAGGGTTCCGTATTCCCATACAAGAAACGTGTTTTTCTCGGTCCCCTTTAACTTTTAATTTAATTTTTATATTTTTTTGCGGCAATAGAAATAAACCTTCTATAAAAATCAACTGCCTACCTATTACGGTTCTTTATATACAGCCTGCTGACAGATAAACGGACGGACGAACAGCGGAGGCTTAGTAATAGACACCCGTTAGTTACCTTTCGGGTGCGGAACTAGTAAATTCTTTAAACCAATGAACATAATTTCTTTACCTTGCAGGATAAGCTGTCCGGACTGTGAAGCAATAATGTTTTGAACGTCCATAGGTTGCACTTGTAGCATTGGCTGTTGCATTTGTAACGTCTGCTGCTGAACAGAGAATAAAACACAAAAGTGAAATGTTGTTTTCTGAAATACTAAACATATAATTTTTATTTGCACTTGTATTAACATTAGTACAGGTGCATATAAAAAGGGGACACACTTTTTTAAATTTCAGCCAAACGTTTTGTTTTTGTTTTTAACAACATCGGGCCTGAGAATTTAAAACTGCATCATTGAATTTTTGAAAAAGTAAAAAATGTGCACTTCCCTTTAGTTTATCATGTGTTTTTAACTCTCAGAATTTCATCTAAGGATCAAATTCTGAGAATTAGAAGAATTAGAAGTAGCGAAACTTTCGGATGGTCTCTAGTGTGTTTTTTTTTATCAAAACCCAATAAGGCAGTTTTAGTATTTATCAAAATCAGCTTGAGACACCTTTTAGTGTTTTTCGATATTCCTCAAAGTTTCGGATTTGATCATCCAGGCCTACATTCTGTATTCTGTATATTTAGTACCTAGTGTCCTATATTCTGTATATTTAGTAGAGCAAATTAGCCATTTAGACTTAACACAAAAACAGTTTAATTTGTAGTTTACTAAATTTATTAAAACCTTTCACTCTGAAACATTTTAACAATATCGTCTTCCATTTATCAGCAAACTAGTTCAATCCAGGGTTTGCCTCCACGAGCGCATCGTTAGCATACGCGCTAAAGGGGAAGTGGATAGAACTACAGTGCGACAAATTAGGATATTAAATAATTTTTGCTTTCTAGAGCGATTATAATTAACTGGGACAAATAATTAGCAGAGCACCGCATGCAAGTCCGACGCATCAGTGAAACCTTGAAGAATTTTATAGGCTGTTGTTAATCGGTCAGCAGCTCGCTTAACTTTAAGATAATTAAAATTCAAACACTACGGGACGACTTAGATGGCTTCCTTAAGAATTGGAAGGTAGAAGCACAACATCGAAACCGCTGGAAGGAAAGCTTTACTCAGCAGTGGGACAGTGTAGGCTAGTAATAATAATAATAATAATAATTACCTGCATAGGTGCCTGAACTTGTAACGTAGGTTGTTGGACCTGTAGCGTCGGTTGTTGCACCTGCATTGCAGGCTGTTGCACCGACATGGTTGGTTGTTGCACCTGAGTTACAATTGTTTTTATCACACATTGTGGATCGTATTCCTATTGAAATAGACTGCATTTTCATTGAAACTAAGTTTCTCAGTGATAACTAAAATTTGGCAATTGTAGTTAACGTTTCAATATACATACACTGTACATCAAATTCCTTAGAAAAAATAATTTAAATATTTCGTCCCTAGACCACCGGCCCGCCGCTCAAGTACAGTAGAGGAAAAAAACTGATTAATTTATTGTAATGATGTGACAACTATTTGTATTGTGGCCTAGGTTTGGTTGACGCCAATATAATACTGTCAGTTCGATCCATGGCAAAGAGTTCTATTGAATGACTTAAGAAATTGCGAAAATCGACTTGAGATGCGTTTTTGAATGCTTACCTGATTTAAAATAATTTGTTTATAAAACACGTTAATATCAAAAGTTTCTATATAAGCTGAAGATTCTTATTTCTTACCTGAAGAATGGGCTCTTGAATGATGACAGAATTTTCACCAGCTGCCATCAAAACCGATGTTTGAGCAATTTCAACAGGCTCTTGTTTCGGTGGCAACTGGTTACAAACAAAATCATTAATATTTTGTAAAAATTACTAAAATAATTTCTAGAAACTACGTCCAATATACGATACTTTAAAGCTACTAACATCTATTCTATGGAACATTTAAAAAAGCACTACCACCGTCTACGACAGATCTAACTAATGTAAGAAAAGAACTGACTAAAACACAAATACCCTCCTTTTCGGATCCGTTGCAATCGGAGTAAAATATGATTATAATTGATACTAATCATTTGCAGGTTTATAAACCACATGCTTAGTATAAATACTTATTAGCAGAAGCTTTATCGAAATTTCTATAGATTAGAATAGAAATACATTCTCAAGTAAAACAAAAATCTTTATATAAAACCATACAAAAATAACAAAACTATCTTAAAAAAATTAGGGTGTTACAATGGACAGTCTTATCGCTAAAAGCGATCTTTTACAAACAACCTTTAGTTGGATTTGAGAGAAAAGGAGGAAACTGAATTTAGAATTCGCTAATCAGTATTTATACTAATCATAATATGCTTAGATTTTTTTATGAAGCCTGAATTTTACCAAATAGACGAATAGCAAATCTTTTTAGTATTAAGTGCTACTCTTTATTCTAATAAAATACCTACAAAATTAATTTAAACAAAAATGAAACGAAAAAAAAAGAACTTAACACCGACTCACAGTAATACAAATATTCTCTAAACGTATGTTGTTAAGGACTATAATAGTTTGTAGAGGTGAATCATTAAAGCTACTTGTACTTTTTAGTATAATCCAAAGCTACTTTTCATTCTAATATACATCTTACAAAAAAAAAAAAAACAAAAAAAGAAGAAAAAAAAAGAAAAAACTTAACACCGACTCACGGTAGTACAAATATTCTCTAAACGTATTTAGTTAAGGACTATAATAGTTTGTAGAGGTGAATCATTAAAGCTACTTGTACTTTTTAGTATAATCTAAAGCTACTTTTCATTCTAATATACATCTTACAAAAAAAAACTACAAAAGGAGACGAAAAAAAAAGAAAAATCTTAAAACCGACTCACGGTAATACAAATATTCGCTAAACGTATGTTGTTAAGGACTATAATAGTTTGGTGAGGTGATTCATTAAAGCTACTTGTACTTGGGTTGGATGTATGTGATATCTCTTCTCTGTTATTAATCTGTGCATACAATAAACGTAAAATATGTTAGTATCAAGACCTTAGCTCGTAGGGCTCCCAATAGCAATCCGTGAGGGCGCTAAGTTACGCCGGAAAGGACAGACATGAAATTAAAAGGGGCATAATTTAACTTAGTTATACAACATGTAAGAGAATAGACGCGATACCTCTTAAGGGGTCATGAACAACTTGTACTCTGGCACCAATCCCGAAAACGCGAAAAAAATATTTGCGGTTCAGTACATTTGGAGTTGTATTTCAGTGTGGTCCCACAGTGACAGTTGTTCATAATGATGAGAGGTAGTTCGTTCATTCTGTTACAGGTTGTATTAGGAAACTGGCTGGTTCGGGGCGGCGCAGGAAAAGCGTGTCTGAAAGGAATGCTCAGAAGTGGGACACAATAGGTTAAGGTGAATGCTCCAGGGTAGCCCGCGAAATTCGCAGAATGATTATTTCTGAAATGTTCATTCTGTCGAGCTACATGAACTTAGAGGGCTATATTGATGATTAAAATGGTTATAATTCTTTAGATAAATACGCGTTACGGTCGCGGATCGTATTTGGTCCACATACAGCTTCACACTGACCGGCAAATTGCAAAAAACATACAAATATTTGATTTCGCGGGCTACCTTGGAGCATCCACCTTAATAAAAAATATAAAGAATATAGAGGATTAGATCCTAAGTTGCCGTACTATAAAGGCACCGACCCACCGCGGCGCATGCCGTGCACGGGCACGACAATGTAGGTCTACGTTTCCACTGCAGTACACACTACACCCGCCTCCGGTCCTCAAGGCGTATAGAGAAAGTACAAGACGAAGACTGTGCCATCTAGTGTTAAGAATTCGAAACTTTTTCCTTATAAAAACTTGAATTTGAAGCATCTTTGCTGATATCTAAAGCTCCTACACGGTCCCTTTAGGGAAACATTCACATAATAGGCTGTGCCATCTAGTGTTGTGAATTCGGAACATTTTACTTATAAATATTTGACATTGACACTTCTGTGCTGACACCTATAGTTTCTGCACGCTCCCAATCTTAAAACTGTGCTTCGATACAGTTGTACATAGTTGTGGGTTAATATTCGTGTAAAGTGTGTGTCGCACGCACAGCATGCATGGCTTTGACAGCGTTGAGCTATGTGAGCGCCATATTCGAACAAGCGACATATTATGTAAACTGGTACATGCGTGGCTTGCTCGAATATGGCGCTATTAATATTTTTGACGTCATTGGACGTCAATTGATGTGTACCGTGTCCATGGTTTGCAGTGGACACAATCACATACATTTTGTTGCAAAGCAAAGCTTAACACGTGCGTGGCCTTCCGTGCGCTGCGGTGGGTCTGCGCCTTAACTCGGGACTTAGCTTCAAAATGGCGACATTTGATTTTAATGGTAGTTTTTTATGATAATGTTGCATAATAAAGGTTATTTACATATGAGTAGGAGTTTAAAAGTGCTTGGATTTAAAAAAAGGCATAGTGCAAGGATAAAATAGTATAAATGTTAAATAAATGTATTCATATTTACCAAATCCTCTTCATCTTCCAATGCAGAGGCCGCGAGCGCTGCATACAAATTCGCTGCTGTCTTTGACACGCTTTCTTGAGGTGCCGTGTTCTAAATAAAATAAAAATGTGTTATGTCAGGTCTTCTGGCGCAGATTGGGTAATAGCTAGCAGTGGACAGATGATAAGATCCCATTAAAATAGATGGACAAATTTTAACACAGCGTTCAGTACATCTAACAAAAGATATCGAAGCACGCTGATTAGAGTGATTTTATTTTGACCTAAAATAATAAATTTCCAACACTTTTAGTATATTTTCGTTGGCTGATTTTCTTTCTAGTAGGTTGTAGTGTGATTTTTTTTTTACCATTGTCCTTATTTTGGTGGTTTGAATTATTTCTAACAGTTTTTCCATAAGTTTTAATGGGACCGTATTTAAAAAACTCTCCCGTTCATAGTCGTAATAAACATTGTGATATGCCAATGGGCCGATACAATTTCGTCTAGTGAGACGAAATTGTATCGGAACCCTGTGTCTCCAGTATGCCCCTACCCAAGGCAATTACTACACATGCACTTCAGTAAAAGCAATAGATACGCAGTCGCGCACACAGCCGCATTTCTCAAAACAGAACGTACTACACAGTCAATTATAAACCTTATCCCATTAAACACAGCGTGTATTTACCATGCACCGTACAACTTACCCACACAAAAACAGCGTAAGCTATCGTAGTGTTGTGCAGAAGCAATTTATTTCACATACACGCTAAAGTGACCACAATCTAAGAAATCCGATTTGACAGTAGGATACAAGATTGCTTTACTAGTAAGTATGAAAGAGACATAAAAATAAATCTCATTCGCACTTAGTGGTAAAGCAATCTTCTATCCCTCTCTACTCAGCTGTCAAATCGGACTTCTTAGATTTTGGTGACTTTAGTGATTGACTTAATCTAAAAGTAAATGAAAAACAAAATTGGGACCTAAAATAAAATAAATAAAAAACGGCATATCCAGACCATATTATAAACACTGCACTGATTCACCCGCCTAGCCTTTTCTCAACTGTATTGTGTTGGCTTCCAGTCAAACCGTATTTAGCTAAAGACCAGTATTTTACGCGGGGCGGCTGCGTACCAGGCCTCCACAACTCCATTAACTGGGTAACACGGTACTTCATGGCAAGACTGGAGTCAGATTAACTGGCTTCTGACTATCCGTAACGACTGCCAAAGATCTACAAATGACAGCCGGGACCAACGGCTTAACGTGCTTTTCCGAGGCACGGAGCAAACTCGGTATATTACTGCGCTGCACTGATTATTAACCCACAATTTAATTAACTTGTTTTACGAAAGTTAGCTACGCATTTCTCTTCTACGCTTTAATATAATTAAAATAAGTAAAAAACGATGTATCTTCAAACCGGGTTAAAACGGTTCACAAGTTGAAAAAAATCTTTTATAGCAAGATTTCATTGGTCAATCGACGTTGTCGATAGCCTACGTTAGTGGATCTGCATAAGCACATCATTAACTCTTCGCAAGAAGCAGCGGCCGTACTACGCGTTGCTTGCGCTTAATAAATTATCGATTTTTGATTTTTAAAATGCTTGTCCAGTCACTTAGTGACAAACTTAGGTAGTGGTTAAGGAGCAATGTATTTATTGCAAAAATAATACAGTCGCTGTGATACTTGAAAAGAGGGAGGTTATGGAGCTCCGTAACCGTAACCGAAACTATCGGATATCCGAAAGAAAAACATATCGAGAACTGTATCCGTTTCACAAATTTCGAATAGTTTCGGATAAGGGCGGAGTTTTAGACTCCGCCCTTATCTATATAACCTAACCTATCCAAAACGACATGTTTCAACAGGTTTTTGTTTCACCGCTCGCGCGCCACGTGAATCTTGCAGTTTGTTGGTTATTTCTAGTCTTTACATAACCTCTTTCATAACTATAGTTAGTTTTCTATTTAAGAGTTGATTTTTATTACATACATTCGTCTTTATATTTTACGACTTATGGTTTATTCTTCGGTTTTTACAAGAAACCACTGAACAATACAGAATTCTTATAACTGGTCACGATCGTGGTCGAAAGCGCACTAGTTCGTTGATACGGCCATTTGCCTATGATATGGTCAACGTGAGCATTTCGCGCGGACACCGACACGCCCCCTTGCCACTTCTCCTGTTATGTCAACGAACTGCAGAAACTACTGGTAGTATAAAGCTAAACTTCGGCATGTAGATTCCTTGGAGACTAGTGTAGGGGAGAACTAAGAGTTTATTTCCCGAAATTCCTACAGGAACGGAACAAAAACAAGTCTGGCAAAAGCTAGTCTTTTATAAAATTCTTATAAAAATACTAACCTTCTCTTCCACCTTAATTTTCTTAGTGGGCGGCTCAGTGAACGAATGATCCGCAACCACTGTTTCAGTAACATCCTTATCAGTTTTAATCTGAATCTGTCCTTCACTCTTCACCTGAACTAATTGACCATGTTCATTCTTGTACTGAAGAATCGGCGCTTGCAATTGGTCACTCTTCAACTGAATGATTTGTCCCTGTTCGTTCTTTATTTGAATGAGTTGACCCTGTTCGTTCTTTATTTGAAAGTACTGGTTTCCTTGTGATACTAGGCCTGAGTCGTTTATTTGTATGACCGGTGTCGGGTCGGATTTGACCTGAACGATTTGGCCCGTTTCTGTGATTTGGATTGTTGGCGCGTTGATTTGAGGGCCCATTTGAACGACTTGCAGTGGAGGATTCGAGTTTTTCTTTAGTAAGTCTGCTAGCATTTTGTTTTGTGCGGATTTCTGGAAAAACAAAAACAAATTAAGGTTATTGAAACCAAACGTAAAAGTCGTTTATTCCTCATTTATTTATTATACTAGTTGTTGACCTGCGCAACTTTGTCTGCGTCACAATTTCCATTACTGCTCCACTCCTATTGGTCTTAGCGTAATGATATATACTATAACTTATAGCCTTCCTCGATAAATGGGCTATCTAACACTAAAAGAATTTTTCAAATCGAACCAGTAGTTCCTGAGATAAGCGCGTTCAAGTAAACAAACCAACTCTTCAGCTTTATATATTAGTATAGATTCGAGGCAATCTATGAAGTCAGATTGGACACCAGGATACAACATTGCTTCACTAATAAGAGACATGACAATAAATCTCTTTCGCACCTAGTGGTAATGCGATCTACTGTCCCTCTCTACTCAGCTGTTAAATCCGACATCTTATATTGTCACGAATATAGTCTGAGATCAAACAACTTTTGAACATCAAATAAACATAACTTCGTGTTTTATGTAAAATTGTGACATTAAAAAGCGCCTGTGGCATTAACTGCCTCCGAGGTCGAGTGGTTTAGGTGTTTGCCTTGTAACCCGGTGGTCGTGGTTTCGATTCCAACGGGAAGCAGACTTTGTAAAGTTGTTTCCAGTTCGGCTAGGACATAGCAGGCGTGAATCACCTGATTGTCTGATAAAATATGATTCCGTGCTTCGGAAGGCGCGTATAAGCTTGGGTCCCGGCCGCCAAATGGCGGTCGTCAAATAAACCGTGTTAGAGGCCCTTGAGACGATTTACAAACTCTGACACTAGGGTGTGTGGGGTCGTTAGATCATACTGCCCACGCGATATGATAAGAAGATTAAGAGCGCTGTCACAATTTTTCTTAAATTTGAGCGTTTGATTCGAGTTTTGATGTCTGATTATGCTTTAGATATAGCACAAAAAAAAAAACAAAAAAAAACAAAAATACGCCTAAGAAAGTTTGATAGTTGATCTTGGGAGTGTTCTAAATAAATATATCAATTTGTTCACGTACATCAGTAAATTTCTTGTCTCCGCAAAGGGTGTTTCATAAAATTACGCTTTTGGGAATCTTTTGATGCTTTGGTACACCGAAGATATAATAATTTAATCAATTTTAAAAATGTCCATGATACAACTGTACCTTCTACTTTGGAATGATCAAATCTATTTGTTCCGATTCATGCATTAATACACCAAGAATAATTCTGTAAAACTGAGAATTATTGTCAATTTTCCTTACGAAACTATATTTTTTATCTATGAAAGTATAATCCAAATTCAAATAAAAAATATTTAATAATTAAGGAGGTATTGTTATAAAGCATGAAAAAAAAAATTGGTCTATTTAAAAGTAAGCTCATATTTTTAAGAAATTGTTGTATACAGCCCTACAATCACTATAAATCTCGGGAAACGCGGTTTGTAGCTTTAGTCCGGGGCAAGCGCCCGATTTTGTAATAGCGCCCTTAAAAAGCGCTGGATCTCTCTGACCTCCAAAAAGCTCGCCTATCTCTACTTCCTAGTGATTTAGCTTGGCAGAAGTAGGACAAAAAACTCCATAGTAAGACATCTGTTTGAATTTGTACAGTACTCTGTTTTTTACTTGGTATGGGTTTTGCTCTTGGCTCTAGTCTACATCAGAGGTGACAGAGACAAAGTCGACGATGGAGCGAGCTTACCCAGAAAAAGCCTCACTAACTATGATAAGATTAGGGTTTAATGCGTTCGGAAACAGACGCTGGTACTACGAAAATTGATTATTATAAAGTCTAATTTTATATTTAGCAACTGAAAAAGAATACTTACAATGGTCAGTTGTGTTTGCTCATCTATTTGTATTTGTACTGGCTCTTCTTTCGGTACTGAAAGAAAACAAATAATTAAAGAACTCTTCAGCTGATGGAGGCCATAACATGTATTTAGTAATATATAATAAGTAGCTATTACATACCTAACAGTTCTTCTTGCTGATTAGCATGTATCTGTAACGAAGAATAATACATAATTATAATAGCTGTTGAATAAAATCATCATCATCATCTGCCTAGCTTTTTCCCAACTATATTGGGATCGGCTTCCAGTCAAGCCGGGTTTAGCTGAATACCAGTAATTTACGCGGAGCGGCTGCCTATCAGACCTCCACAACCCATTAACTGGGTAACACGATACTTCATGGCAAGACTGGATGCAGATTTACTGGCTTCTGACAATCCGTAACGACTACCAAAGATCTACAAATGACAGCCGGGACCAACGGCTTAACGTGCTTTCCGAGGCACGGAGGAAACTCGGTATGTTAAGATGGTCACCCATCCACAGACCAACCTTGGCAAGCGTAGCTTAACCTTAAAGATCGACCCGTGTGGCTCCTCAAAAATGGTTGAAAAAAAGTGTCGTGTTTCGTGGTCGTGTTTACGGTATTGTACGGATCTACAAATGGCAGTCGGAACTAACGGCTAAAAGTGACCAGCCTCTCCCAGAAACGGAGGACTTTTGATTTGTTAAGATTATATGTTTTTTTTTTAACCTACCTTATCTGTCGGCGTGCTACTGGCAACACCACCGGGCGTAATCGTCGTACACTTAATCAAGGCTTCTGGGTCAACGTCCATTACCTTTAATATTATGAAAATGTGTTAAAATGAAGATGAGACTAGATGGTTTAAATCAATATCATATTTCCTATTAATATACAAAATTCTTCCGTTACTGACTGATTGAGTGACTGACAGACAACGCACAGCCGAAACTACTGGTCGTAGGAAGCTAAAATTTGGCATGTAGGTTCCTTGGGGAGTGTAGGGGAGCACTATGAAAAGGTTTCGCGATACTCCCACGGGAACGGCTCAAAAAGGGATTGCGCGAACGAAGTCGCGAGCAAAAGCTAGTATATGTATAAAATTCTTGCGTTACTGAGTGACTGACAGACAACGCACAGCCGAAACTGCTGGTCGTAGAAAGCTGAAATTTGGCTTGTAGGTTCCTTTGGGAGTGTAGGGCTAAGTTCCGAAGTTCCTACGGGAAACGGAAAAAACGGGATATGTGCGTACGAAGTCGCGGGCAAAAGCTAGTATATGTATAAAATTCTTGCGTTACTGACTGATTGAGTGACTGACAGACAACGCACAGCCGAAACTACTGGTCGTAGGAAGCTGAAATTTGGCGTGTAGGTTACTTGGGGAGTGTAGGGTAACACTAAGAGATAATTTTCCGAAGTTCCTACGGAAAGGGAAAAAACGGGATATGTGCGTACGAAGTAGCGGGCAAAAGCTAGTATATGTATAAAATTCTTCCGTTACTGACTGATTGAGTGACTGACAGACAACCCACAGCCGAAACTACTGGTCGTAGGAAGCTGAAATTTGGCATGTAGGTTCTTTGTGGAGTGTAGGGTAACATTAAGAGTTAATAATTTTCTGAAGTTCCTACGGGAAACGGAAAAAACGGGATATGTGCGTACGAAGTCGCGGGCAAAAGCCAGTCAATATGTATAATATTCTTCCGTTACTGATGAGTAACTGACAGACAACGCACAGCCGAAAAAGATGGTCGTAGAAAGCTGATATTGGCCTTAGGGAATTAATAAGAGAACTAAGAGAGGATTTACCGAAAATTTCACGAGAACAAACCGAGGAAAGCACGTTAGCTTTGGAGGAATGAGTATTCTTGGTTTGTTAAGATTGAAGCGGCAAACATTGCTTAATCTTGAAGATCGACCGTATAGGGACCGTGCACGGCGTTGACTATGCCGTCTAGTGTCGCATATTCGAAGTTTTAAGGGTCAGAATACTTCACATTGACGCTTCTGTGCTGCCACCTGTGGTTCCTACACGCTAAGTTTAGGGGAACGTACGCGAAGAAGACTGTGCCATCTAGCGTAGCTATTGCGAACTTTATACTTGAAACATGTTTGACAGTGATATTTCTTTGCTGCCACCTATAGTTTCTGCACGCTCCCTATGGCTGTTATTATTTAGGGGCCGTTCAAGTATAACGTAAGCACCAATGGAAGGTGGGGGGTTTTTACTATGCTTATTTTTGATGACATGGGGGACGGGGGACGGGGGGGTTCAGATGTTGATCACTTCAGCAATATTTACTTACTTTTTTGTTTACAAATCTTAGTAGATTTTGATTTGACATAGTTAAGGTAAGGCTAGTTAATTGGTTTTACTCTCATGCGATGTTTCATAGTTAAGTATAACAGAAGTAGGGGAAACAGGGTCCGCGCGAGTAAAAATGCTAACGTAAGCATAGGGGGGAGGGTAAGAGCTTTGATGACAAGGGGAGGGGTGGGGTTAAAAATGACTAAAATTCTGCTTACGTAGTACTTGAACGGTTCCATAGCCACGAGATCCTTAAGAACCTGTACCATTAAAATCCACAAATATATAGTAAACTTACCTGACTAGTTTGCATTACAACCGAAGTAGGAGTACTGGGACCCCGCTGTTGACTCTGCTGTCTTTGCGCGACCTATATTTGTTTCAATTATTGATTAATCCGTTCTAACATGTTCTGTGTCCCTGATCCTACGTATAAAAAAAACTCTAAACTGATGGATTAAGACTTGAAATTGAAAAACGAAAAGTTATGTTTGAAAAGAAAATGTTGCTAAAATTATACAGGGTGTCAGTTAATTGATAACTGGAATCGCTTACAGCAGAATTTATGGCCGTTCAGAAAATATAATAAATTATATTTCTTTTCATAAGGGCCATAATTTCAGCTATGAGCTATTTCAAAGTTATACATTAATTACTGGACACCCTGTATATTTTGAGTTTATACATCATTCCATTGAAAAGTAGGCAATGAAAAATAATGTTTGATTATTAGATTATATTTTAAAAATAGTTACTTCGATTCGAAGCGAGTTTGCAGATATCGAACTTTTTGTATCAAAACCAACCATAGTGAAGTTTGTCATGAAATCCTAAAAAAATAAAAAAAAGAATATTCATGCTCAACAAAAAGCTAGCGTATTACTCATGCCGGTTCAAACCAGTTATTTTATTATGTTAGTTTATTAACTAGTGATACTTGGCATGCCTTTCTAAGACGCTTGAACTGCCACTACTAGGCATCACAATTTTTTAAATATATTTTTTACAGGCAACTCAAACCTATGTCTTTTTTTCGGAGGCTACGATATTTTCAAGCATTTTGTTCAAATAATACTTTAGTACAATACATGCCAGACTCAATAGTTCAGCAGTGCGATTTTGTAAACCTTTCACCGTGTATGCTTGCGTGAAGGGAAAATGAAGTGGGCTGTCAATCCTTACAAAAACCGGCCAAGTGCTAGTCGGATTTCGGGTTCACAAGGGTTCCGTACCATAAATCTTAATTTTTATTATTTGTTGTTATAGCGGCGATAGAAATACATAATCTGTGAAAATTTCAACTGTTACTATTACGGTTCTTGAGATAGAGCCCGCTGACAGACAGATGGACGGACGGACGGACAGCGGAGGCTTAGTAATAGGGTTCCGTTAGTTACCCTTCGGGTACGGAACCATAAAAAAGATGTAATGACAGTTCACTTCATGCTCACATACCTAAGTGTACAGTTGGTCGTTTCTGTAAACATGTCGAAGTGAGGGCTTGGGTGAAGTAATCACGAAGTGACCTGTCAATTATACTTGATTACGCGGATGACTTCACTTCGACATGTTTACAGAATCTCCCTGCTGTACATGGTGAGATGTTCACAGAATAGATAGGCTGTACAGCTGGTTAATTCTATAAACATCTCACCGTGAAAGCGTGATTTGATTGATTGTCAGCTCACTTCGTATTCACTTCACAGTGACATATTAACAGAATCGCACTGCTGTTAACGTCACCAATATTTTAATGCGAGAAAGGGATGGCTATACTTTCCGTAAAGCACCGTCTCTTTTCCGTACTAGAACATTGATGACTATCATCCCTGAACTACCAAATCATTTTTATAACGTTCAAAAACTCAATGTATCATGCAATTTGTTAATTTTTCACTGTATTTTGTAGATTATACCTCATTTCGTGATACGCAGGTCTGCTTTTGTCTATGTTTAAAAGTAGTTTTAAAATATAATTAAAACAAAAAATAATGTAAAAGAACAGAAATATTGAAATAGAATTGAGAATGTAGTGATGATCAACATAATATTCATGACCACTTTTTGGCAAAATAAAAATACCTTTATAGTATTATTTGCAGTGTTACTACGATACTAAATTAAGTGGTACTAAATTAAAAAAAAATACAAAGTGTAACAGAATATACGTAAATACCTCTTAAGGGGCCATTGTACTTATTATTGTGATAAAATTTTACCATGGGTCCAACCCCGAAATCGGCTAGTCAGTACATTTTGTCGAGGTATGCATGGGCACATAAATGTATGGGCCAGACGATTATTTTCCCCATTTCACTGTTGGTCCCACAGTCAAAGTTGTTCATAACGATGAGTACAATGACCCCTTAAGACTAATTGCGTTTATTCTGTTACAAGTTGTATCTTTATATTATCAATCTGCATTAGTACTAACTTTGATTTTTTAACTCTTTTTCTTTCATATTTCCCTAAGCCTACCACACTCAATCAACAATTTTACACCCTAAGGCCCACTCAATGTTGTTGTCTTAATCCAAAGCGACCATCGTGCGCATACGCAATCGATGCGATCATTTCTTGCGTCACACGATCGCGTCATCGATCCGATAGAGGGCACTTTCTGGTTTTGCCGAATAAAGGCCATAGCTCACATATCGATTCGGAAACGGACTGTCACCGTATCGCCTTTCGCCTCGCCGTAACCAAAGCGGATCAGCAGCTCTGGTACAATCTGTGACCAACATTATCTAACCCACTTGACTATTAGCGAATATAATAGTCAAGTGGGTTAGATAATGTTGGTCACAGACTGTACGTCGACTCAGCTACGACCACCCATTTTCGGCAATAGTAGTGAGCACGGAGAGAAGTAAGCGCGGTGACTAAGTTGACCACGTACCGCAACGCGGTTCGTGAGCTTGTCCTTAAGCGAGGCGATGACGTTAAGATTGCAATTAATGCACGTTGCACTAGGGAGTTTCAAGAATATATACATTTTTTTTTTTATCGAGTTGATACGGTGATAACCCTTTCAGAGTTGATATATGTGTTATGGCCTTAAATGACCGCGGTGATCGCGTATTCGCTCTATGATCGCTTTGAATTCGGACGACGCCTATCACCAACTCACTCACACATCTATACAACCTACAACACTGCCTTCCCAAACCTAAAGTGCATTAACAGCAAAACACGAGAAGTTACAACTCTAAAACAAAGCCACTAAAGTCTAAAATTCTCGTGTTTCGCCGTTACTGCACTTTAGGTTTGGGAAGGCAGAAACAGTGCTACATAACAGCAGTTAGTTCGGTTAGTATATCACTTACTTGCGGCGTGGGCACAGCAGGGCTTACTTTATGCGCTAACAAGTGCTTGATGAGCGTCGTGTTCGAAGGGCTGGACTCTAGAGCTTGAGAGAGGTGCGGGTGCGAAGCGGGCGGCTGTTGGGCCTGAGGGAACCGATAGCACGTTCAGTAACTTTATTTTTGACTAGCTTTACAGCGGATTTGCCCGTGTGATCCCTAGGCAACATACTCCCGGGATATATATAGCCTATGTGTTATTCCAGACTATAATCTACCTCTGTGCCAAACTTCATGAAGATGCTTTCAGGCGTTCTGACGTGAAATCGTAACAAACATCCATCTATTCATCCATTCATTCATTTATTTATCCATCTATCCGTCCGTCCGTCCGTCCGTCCGTCCGTCCGGCCATCCATCCATCCATTCTTCCATCCTCACGCATTTATAATATTAGTACGATAGTAGGAAGTAGGATATGAAACATCTATTGGCGAGCCTTGGCAGTAAAACCAACTCGCATATGCCGTGACGTAAAACGACGCTATCGTATCGTGATGCTCCCCCTACACCGCCTGTTATGGACGGCGAACTTTGGAAATAATTTATAAGATTTTTATTTAATTATGAATCCTAATATTAACAAAGATGTTTCACATCTGCCGGGCGTCCCGTATCGGTTATTTTATTGTTCTCATCTGGCTAGCCTTTTCCCAACTATATTGGGGTCGGCTTCCAGTCAAACCGGATTCAGCTGAATACTAGAGTTTTACGTGGAGCGACTGCCTACCAGACCTCCAAAACCCCTTAACTGGGTAACACGATACTTCTTGGCAAGACTGGAGTCAGGTTTACTGGATTTTGACACATATGTGTCTACAACCGACAGACGGGACCAACGGCTTAACGGGCTTTCCGAGGTACGGAGGAAACTTGGTATGTTAAGATCACCCATCCACAGATTAACCTCGGCAAGCATTGCTTAATATTGAAGATCGATCCGTGCGACTGTTATTATATAGGCACGGGAGAGGAAATTCTATTAGATCTCAGGCATTAAAATATTATTTATTGACTGATATTTGACAATATTCTGTAAAATATACATAAAATTCAGCGCTTGACTTAAAAAAAAGTGACTATTTAATGTTTTAACAGGATTTTAGCACCTGATTCTTTGAAACTGGCCGTCGGCTCAAGCTAGGAGGTATGCGTAATTGCTTGCATTAAAAGCACATACTACTAATCTCTAAACTCTATCCCACATTTTGCTACTCAGAAAATATACAAGGTGTAAAAAAATAAAAATACCTAAAGACCTGCCAAATGCGCTTTGGACTCTCGCACGAAGGTTTTTTATTATTTGTTGTTATAGCGGCAATAAAGTAAATAATCATTGAAAATTTCAACTGTCTACCTATTACGGGTTCTTGAGATATAGTCCGCTGACAGACAGTCGGACGGACGGACGGACAGCGAAGGCTTAGTAATAGGGTTCCGTTGGTTACCCTTTGAGTACGGAACCCTAAAAAGGGGACATTGTACGCATTATTATGAACAACTTTTACTATGGGACCAAACTTGCAATCGCGAAAAAAAATCAGCTCTTCAGTAAATTTCGTCGAGTTATGCGCACATAAATGCTTGGGACAGTCGATTTTTTTTTCGCGACTTCAATGTTGAGCTAATAGTAAATGTTGTGAACAATGACCCCTCTTCAGGTATTGCGTTATATCTGTTACAAGTTTTATATGTCTGGGTACTCTAGGATCTTTAATAATTCTAACACAAAAAAAGCTCGTATAGTGGGCAATAAGCAGTTTACAAAATGGAATTTCTCCTGTATTGTGGGCGAGTTTACACACACAAACAACCAGACCCTATCTGTATGCCATACAAATATTAGTATGGCCTTCAGATAGTTCGTCCGCAGGCCCGCGCCTACGGCGGCCGGGAATCGCCCTGCGACTCCCGACGCCCGGGGCGTCTTCTCCTGTTGCGGCGGCTGGGGCGTGAGGTTTCCCTCTCTCACACGTTCGTCCTCCTCCTTCGCTAGCATTCCTGCTTCGCAGAAGGAGGTGACCGTTTCCCATGCCTCCTCGCTCCGGACCATGGATTGAACCAGGGCTGGACGCGAGAGATCGCCGATACATAAGTGATCCTAGAATTAAATAATACCACAACTCGTGGCATCTTGCTTGATAATCTTTTGCAGCAGAAAAAGAACATAATACGGGTTTTATACAGCTTTTTAATAAAAACCTTTTTTTTAAGCACGGGAAATCATCAAATGACTCCTCCCGCTCTGGGCGGAGCGGAAGGGAGTGCTAGACTCTTACTGACTAAAACCCATCCGTGTTTCTCCAAATACGCTTTGCGTTCAAGGGCCGCGGTGGCTATTTCATACAAATTCCGCAACATTGTATTTTACCTGTACTTGTGGTTGAGTCACAACAGGTTTCGCTTCAGCTGCCGCCTTATTCGTTAGCTGCGCTTTCAGTATCGGTGACGAAGGTCCTAAAAAAAATACAGTAAGTTCAAATGCAATCTACACTAACAATATTATAATGCTGAAGAGTTTGTTTGTTTGGTTGAACACACTAATCAAAAGAACTACTGTATTAATTATTTAAAATATATCACTCCTAGAGGTACTTTATGTCGGGTACATTAAGTGGGCCGCCTTAGAAAAACTACTAATATGCCACCGTGTATAGACTTTTGTTGCCGGTTTCCTTTGACAGACAAAATATAGTTTCAATATTGCCGTATGGTGTCGGCCGGTGCCGTAAAAGAATAATACCATCCCATCACTTCCCGTGGGTGTCCTGAGAGGCGACTAAGGAACTCACCAAAGAATGGGCAGCAGCATTCTCTGTAAAACTCAACACCATGCACTGCGATCACCAACCCGCCTGCCAAGCGTGGCGATTGCGGCAAACCCTTTGGGGAAAGCCTATGTCCAGCAGTGGACGTCTTTCGGCTGTTATGATGATGATGATGATAGTTCAACAAACCTGCAGTAGGATTGGTCCTATTCTGCGTAGCTCTGGATCTGATGCCGATATACGCTTGCTGAGTCTCGCCCGTCGATAACGTCACTGTATTTGGTCCCACTGTACCACCAAACACCGTTCTAGAGTAAATAAAGTTGTGTTAGTAAAAATATAGGAAACCTGCAGAAACTATAGGTGGCAGCACAGAAATGTCATTGTCAAGTACCTTTATTTTACCTTTAAGTTTCGAAATTGCAACGCTAGATGGCACAGTCTACTTTCTCCTAAACGGAGCGTGCAGGTATTATAGGTGGCAGCACAGAAGCGCCAATATCAAGCATTTTTAACCTTAAAGTTTCGAATATGCGACACTAGATGGCATAGTCAACGCCGTGCACGTACCATCTGCCTAGCCTTTTCCCAACTATATTGGGGTCGGCTTCCAGTCAAACCAGATTCAGCCGAATACCAGTGTTTTACGTAGAACGGCTGCCTACCAGACCTCCAAAACCCATTAACTGGGTAACACGGTACTTCTTGGCAAGATTGGAGTCAGATTTTACTGGCTTCTGACAACCCGTAACGACTGCCAAAGATCTACAAATGACAGCCGGGACCAACGGCTTAACGTGCTTTCCGAGGCACGGAGGAAACTCATTATGTTAATATGGTCACCCATCCACAGACCAACCTAGGCAAGTGTTGCTTAACCTTAAAGATCGACCCGTGCGGCTGTTATTATTTAGCCACGAGCTCCTCTCCTCCGTGCACGTACCCTATAATAATAATCGATCATTTCCAGATGTATTTGATCAGTGATCCCCAAAAAATAGATACGTAACCAAAATATTCATGAAGTTTGACTGCATAAATAAGGTGAACCAGACAAACGCAAAACACGAGAAGGGATTATTGTAGTCATAATAATATTATGGACACCGTTTATTATGAGATCAAACATCAAATCGCGAAAATAAATGTATGTGTAAATGTGCATGGGAGATGTGATTTTTTTTTTCGCAATTTTCCTAGGCTCCTTCTGAGTAAGCTCGCTCCATCGTAGACTTTGTCTCCGTCATCTCTGACATAGACTAGAGTCAAGAGCAAACCCATCGTAAATAAATTAAAAAAAAAAGTCGGTCCCATACTGAAAGTTGGTTCATTATAGTGAGTATAATTACCCCTTTTTAGGTTATGCATTAAATCTGTAGGCACTATCTAAGAAAGAACTAATAATGGACAAACATTTTTTGTTCAAGCCGCGAACCCAACGCAACGCACAGAGGCTACGCACGTGTGTGAGGCTTCGCCTTGCATGACAATGTGTGAGATTGTTCCCACTGCAACCCACGGACACGCTACGCATCAAGTGACGTCATTGGTACACGCGTGGCTTGTTTGAATATGGCGCCCACGCAGCTCGACTATGTCAAAACCATGTTCTAGCAAAAAAAACTTGCGTAGCGTCTCCGTGTTTGTTACCTATGGTTAGTCGTCGGCAAACGTGTGTGCCATTGGGAGTCAACTGAAATTGACGCTTAATAGCATCCCACATGCCATACCAAATCACGCGGTTTGAACTTCTTTTTTTTTAAACGCAGTGTTTAATATCCTATGGCCCCCCGTCGACCGAAAAACATGGCGGCCGTCGATTTTTTTACAACAAAACTATTCAATTGTTGTGGCGTCGCAACGGCTATTGCGACCAGGTGATCACAGGTTAAGTTGTTAACTTACAAGCAAACAATAGTTGCAAGTAAAACTTTAGTTAAAAACAAAAAAAAAAATTAGAAACTTGTTGCCATCAGTTGGCGGCACAAAGGCGAGAGGCACCTTTTCCTTGAAAAAGTGACTTTGACGTAAACATGACGTTGATGTCAATTTAACAAATGTCAGAAAACACTATCGTTTTGACAGGTGTCTGGACTTAACGCCTCAGTGCTGCCACCTTGTGCTCGTAATTTCAGGAAAGCCTCATATTTACAGCCTCTGGTTAAGATCTCTATCTAAACCAGAGGCTGTAAATATCAATATCATGGAAGGGAGAGATACCTGACTAGTCTAGGGAAGTGTGCAGGCGCGATGACTCCCTTCCTAGACAGTTTGGTGCAACACGCCACATACTGGCGGTACATGTCGTTGGCGTCGCATGCGCTGTTGTCATTAGCTGGTAGAACTTCGTAGGTTGAGCGGAGCCAGGCCTGAGCGAAGTGCTCGTTTTCCTATTGGAAAATTGATTTATTATAGAACAAGTAAGGAAACGACACAATTTAAATGGTACATAACACGTTTACAGGAGAAACTAATAAAGTAACTGCCAAACAAAGCATTCGAGTAATGGCAAAGGGGCGTGGCGCTTGCGGCCTAAAAGCGGCTTGATGCCAGTTTCAGTCATTAGTTGAATGTCAACTTGCGAAGACTGCTCATGATTTTTGGCAAAGTCCACATTCTTTAATGATAAATTGCAAAAATCACCGTCGCCGGCGTCGTCTGCACAGGCTCTTGTGTGAGCTTGGTGTCGTGTCACTCACCTGAACGGTCCGCTGTTGGAGATGCGACTGCTGTATAGACGAGACGGGCGCTAGCGACGACACTTGCGCGGTGGTGGCCGTCGCCGGCGTCGTCTGCACAGGCTCTTGTGTGAGCTTGGTGTCGTGTCACTCACCTGAACGGTCCGCTGTTGGAGCTGCGACTGCTGTATAGACGAGACGGGCGCTAGCGACGACACTTGCGCGGTGGTGGCCGTCGCCGGCGTCGTCTGCACAGGCTCTTGTGTGAGCTTGGTGTCGTGTCACTCACCTGAACGGTCCGCTGTTGGAGATGCGACTGCTGTATAGACGAGACGGGCGCTAGCGACGACACTTGCGCGGTGGTGGCCGTCGCCGGCGTCGTCTGCACAGGCTCTTGTGTGAGCTTGGTGTCGTGTCACTCACCTGAACGGTCCGCTGTTGGAGATGCGACTGCTGTATAGACGAGACGGGCGCTAGCGACGACACTTGCGCGGTGGTGGCCGTCGCCGGCGTCGTCTGCACAGGCTCTTGTGTGAGCTTGGTGTCGTGTCACTCACCTGAACGGTCCGCTGTTGGAGATGCGACTGCTGTATAGACGAGACGGGCGCTAGCGACGACACTTGCGCGGTGGTGGCCGTCGCCGGCGTCGTCTGCACAGGCTCTTGTGTGAGCTTGGTGTCGTGTCACTCACCTGAACGGTCCGCTGTTGGAGATGCGACTGCTGTATAGACGAGACGGGCGCTAGCGACGACACTTGCGCGGTGGTGGCCGTCGCCGGCGTCGTCTGCACAGGCTCTTGTGTGAGCTTGGTGTCGTGTCACTCACCTGAACGGTCCGCTGTTGGAGATGCGACTGCTGTATAGACGAGACGGGCGCTAGCGACGACACTTGCGCGGTGGTGGCCGTCGCCGGCGTCGTCTGCACAGGCTCTTGTGTGAGCTTGGTGTCGTGTCACTCACCTGAACGGTCCGCTGTTGGAGATGCGACTGCTGTATAGACGAGACGGGCGCTAGCGACGACACTTGCGCGGTGGTGGCCGTCGCCGGCGTCGTCTGCACAGGCTCTTGTGTGAGCTTGGTGTCGTGTCACTCACCTGAACGGTCCGCTGTTGGAGATGCGACTGCTGTATAGACGAGACGGGCGCTAGCGACGACACTTGCGCGGTGGTGGCCGTCGCCGGCGTCGTCTGCACAGGCTCTTGTGTGAGCTTGGTGTCGTGTCACTCACCTGAACGGTCCGCTGTTGGAGATGCGACTGCTGTATAGACGAGACGGGCGCTAGCGACGACACTTGCGCGGTGGTGGCCGTCGCCGGCGTCGTCTGCACAGGCTCTTGTGTGAGCTTGGTGTCGTGTCACTCACCTGAACGGTCCGCTGTTGGAGATGCGACTGCTGTATAGACGAGACGGGCGCTAGCGACGACACTTGCGCGGTGGTGGCCGTCGCCGGCGTCGTCTGCACAGGCTCTTGTGTGAGCTTGGTGTCGTGTCACTCACCTGAACGGTCCGCTGTTGGAGATGCGACTGCTGTATAGACGAGACGGGCGCTAGCGACGACACTTGCGCGGTGGTGGCCGTCGCCGGCGTCGTCTGCACAGGCTCTTGTACGAGCTTTGTGGGGGTTGCTGTGGTCTGTGGGTAGGTAATAATATTTATTTATTTATTTTATTTGTAATGGGTTTGCTCTTGACTCTAGTCTATGTCAGAGATGACAGAGACAAAGTCTACGATGGAGCGAGCCTACCCAGAAGGAGCCTGTTCACTCTAGCTTTGAAGATATTAGGGTTGTAAGCTTTTTTTTTTTTTAATAACACTGTAACGCACAGTGTAGTGTTAGAAAGCGACACCTTGTGCGGACACACGGGGGGCCACCCGCCCCGCGCCGCCCGCTCCGCCCCCCGCGCTCGCTTAGCCGAGCGCACGTCACGTTTTCATTTCTCCCGCGTCTCTCCCTTAGAGAATCGCGACGACGCAGATTATAGAGGGCTTTGACAGCTCTCTTTTGTAAAATAAATATGGATTCAATGTCAGCAGCCCGACTCCACAGCAAAATACCGTACAACATAAGTAGCTGTGGAAGTAGCTAAAATAGACCAAACGTACGGTTTCTATGTCTGTTAGCTGTCTTATCTTCCTGACAGCATAAGCGGCTGAGCTTAAACGCCCCGCTAGAGATGTTATATGAGGTCCCCATTGTAATTTCTCGTCTAAAGTGATTCCCAGGAAAACTGTGTGATTAATAAACTCCAGTTTTTCTTCATTCAATATGATGTCACATTCGCTACTTCTAACATTTGGTAAAGTAAATCTAATACATTTGGTTTTTTTTTTCATTTAATACCAAGTTGTTTGCCGTAAACCAATTTTGGACCTGAAAAATAGAGTTATTGACGACGTCAAGATTTTTTGACCGTCGATCTATTTTAAATATCAATGATGTGTCATCCGCGAATAACACCATCTTTGGGTGATTTTGAAATAATTGGGGCAAATCATTTATGTAAACTAGAAAAAGGAATGGACCCAATATTGAGCCTTGTGGAACGCCCATTGTCATTTCAGACCCTAGTGAGTTTACACCGTTTACCGTGGACCTGTCTGTTCGTCAAGTATGACCTAAGTAACTCAAGGGCTGTATTTCTAATCCCATAGTGATCAAGTTTCAACAAAAGTGTTTCATGGTTAACGCAATCGAACGCCTTCGAGAGATTACAGAATATTCCAATGGCGTCTTGCGATTCTTCCCAGGCGGTAAAGATATTCTTTATGAGGGTAACACCGGCGTCAGTTGTACAACGCCCTTTGGTGAAACCGTATTGTTGTTCATGAAAGATGAAGTTTTTATTAAAGTGTAGTAACATCTGATTAAGCATTAACTTTTCAAACACCTTACTGAGGGCTGGCAGAATTGACACAGGCATACATTCAGTCAAAAAAGTATCGGGAATGGATGATTTATTTATGGTTCCAAATTCAAATTTTTGTTTTTTTGTAGTTGTTAGATTGGCACAACTGTTTTCCATTTTGGCGCGGAGTTTGAGTTGCATCTGTTATTTATATTAAATACAGTGCTGGTTTTAGTAATATCATATATAGTGTGTATTGCGAATTTCATAATGGACAAAAATATCGAACAAAGAGTTTGTCTTAAATTTTGCATCGCCAATGGAATTTCGTGTTCGGAGTCACTGAAAATGTTACTGAAGGCTTACGGTGAATCGACTTTATCAAAAACTCGTGCTTATGAGTGGTTCAAAGCGTTCAAAAGCGGTCGAGATGTGATGGAAGATTTGCCTCGCTCTGGTAGGCCGTCAACGTCTGCAACTGAAGTTAACATCGCAAAAGTGAAGGAAATAGTGACTGAAAATCCCCATTCAACTCTGAGAGAGATAGCCGCCGAACTTTCTGTATCTCACGAGTCGATCCGTACCATTTTAACTAATCATTTGGGTATGAAACATGTTGCTGCTCGGCTAGTCCCAAAAGATCTGAATTTTCTCCAAAAACTCAATCGCATGAAAGTTGCTGAGGACATGCTAGAACGAGTCAGTTCAGACCCAACATTCATGAAACGCATTGTTAATGGTGACGAGACGTGGGTTTACGAGTTTGACATGCAAACTAGTCAACAAGCTTCGGAGTGGCGCCTTCCAACTGAACCGAAACCGAAAAGACCACGCCAAAGTCGATCAAAAGTCAAAGTCATGTTGACTGTTTTCTTTGACTATCGCGGTGTTGTGCACTCTGAATTCTTACCGGAAGGTCTAACAGTAAATTAAGAATATTATTTGAGCGTTATGCGGCGTTTAAGAGAGCAAATTCGACGAAAAAGGCCAGATTTGTGGAAAGAAAATTCTTGGATTTTGCACCACGACAATGCGCCTTCGCACAAGGCTATCATTGTGAACGAATTTTTAACCAAACACTCAACACATACCATCCAGCAACCACCATATTCACCAGATATGGCTCCTGCTGACTTTTTTCTTTTTCCTAAACTCAAATTACCACTTCGTGGCACCCGTTTTCAATCGATAGAAGACATAAAGGAGAATTTGCGGCGAGAACTGAACTCAATTCCGAATGCAGCGTTTAAAAAATGTTTTGATGAATGGATTATTCGTTGGCGCAAGTGTATCGTTTCTAAAGGAGCATACTTTGAAGGTGATAAAATAAATTTGGATGAATAACAGACATTTTGTGTATTATTGATCTTTTCCCGGTACTTTCTTGACAGAGTAGTATAATTATTGGGTTCTTGACTATCACCCGATTTGAACAACGGAACTACTTTACTGTGTTTCATAAGATCCGGAAATACTCCTCGGTCTACACTAGTGTTAAATATGACAGCTAAGTAGGGGGCAATAGTTTCAATAACAAATCTACAGACTTTGACAGACATTCCCCAAAGATCTTCTGTTGATTTAATTTTAAGATCTTTAAAAGCTTTTATAATGGCCTGGGGGTTTATATGTTGAAACTTAAATTCGGATGGACATACCTTCACATTCTTTCTAAGTAAGGCAGCAGAGAGCGCGGGTGACGAGTTGAGAGTTTCTGTAGTTTTAAGAGGAATATTAGCAAAATAATTTTCAAATTCCTTAGCTGAAAATTTCTTTGCTTATTTATTTTAGCTGAAAGAGACCGGTGTTTTTTATCTGACTGTGGGGAAAGTACAACGTTTTATCGTAGTTCTGTATACAATATTTTTAGGGTTCCGTACCTCAAAAGCCGCTAGTTGTTATTTAAATGTCGCTAGTTTACGTTTTTTCCAAACGTGTCGAAACTGCATTGTTGATTATTTTCATGTATGTTTTTTATTAAAATAAAAAGCTTAACAATAGGGATTTTCCTATTGATATAAAGTTTCAAGTGAAGTAAATAAAACTTTTTTTTTACTATTGATAGGCACGCGTTTGACCACTATCTCACCTGATGGTAAGTGATGATGTGGTCGAAGATGGAGCACGCTTGCCTAGAAGTAACCTATTCACTCTTGACTTAAAGACTCCCAGGTTGTAGCTATCAGGAAACACAGACTCCGGCAGGGAATTCCACTCCTTAGCTGTACGCACTATGAATGTGTTCCCAAACCGTTTTGTGCGTGTGGGTGGGATTTCCACCATGTACCGGTGGCGCATCGCCGTTCGTCTTGTGGTCCGATGATGAAAAGGATATTTTCGGCTATGAAAATCAGTAAAATCCAAAACTATAGGTACTCTGTAGTGTTTTGTCTACACAACATGTTGTTTTTATTGAAGTAAATTATTGTATCTTACCGCTTGCTGTTGCTGAGTTTGCCTTTCCTGCGCGTCCCGTTCAGCTTGCGCGGCGATGGCGCTTGGTCCACTCACTGTCTCAACCACTCGCATGAGAATACAAGCGCGAGGGCCGTAGCTTTGAGCCTGTAATAAGGAATATAGAATAGTAATTTATGAAATTGCTGCACAGCGAAAGTTATTATGATTACGTGTGTTAATCGAGTCGCAGGCAAGGTTTATAGTAGTTTCATACGAATGTTATTAGTTCAATTTATCTATGTGCAGTTTCATAACCTACATAAGATAAAGTAATTTATGACTCTGCACACATCTCATCAAAAACACAGCTTAAAATCAATCCAACATTTATCCGCGAGGTTCTGGGGAACGCATCAGCTGTTTATGATATAAAATTTTGTATAGATATGATAGTAGATAAATATGTTTATAATTTTGCAATGATAGTTTTTAAGACATGTCGTTCGAGGGTGCATCATAGTTGCAAAAATAGTGCACACTACACTACACTACACTACATACCTCGACAGTGACGAGCGAGACGAGTGTGTGTATAAGTCCGGGCACCCTCGCGACACTCTCGCTGGCGCGGTCGCCCAGTGACGTCAGCGCGTACACGCACTCCAGCGTGCACACTAGCACCATTATGTTACAGAACATAGAGTACACACGTGCTACACTACACTACACTACATACCTCGACAGTGACGAGCGAGACGAGTGTGTGTATAAGTCCGGGCACCCTCGCGACACTCTCGCTGGCGCGGTCGCCCAGTGACGTCAGCGCGTACACGCACTCCAGCGTGCACACTAGCACCATTATGTTACAGAACATAGAGTACACACGTGCTACACTACACTACACTACACTACATACCTCGACAGTGACGAGCGAGACGAGTGTGTGTATAAGTCCGGGCACCCTCGCGACACTCTCGCGGGCGCGGTCGCCCAGTGACGTCAGCGCGTACACGCACTCCAGCGTGCACACTAGCACCATTATGTTACAGAACATAGAGTACACACGTGCTACACTACACTACACTACACTACATACCTCGACAGTGACGAGCGAGACGAGTGTGTGTATAAGTCCGGGCACCCTCGCGACACTCTCGCTGGCGCGGTCGCCCAGTGACGTCAGCGCGTACACGCACTCCAGCGTGCACACTAGCACCAGTATGTTACAGAACATAGAGTACACACGTGCTACACTACACTACACTACACTACACTACATACCTCGACAGTGACGAGCGAGACGAGTGTGTGTATAAGTCCGGGCACCCTCGCGACACTCTCGCTGGCGCGGTCGCCCAGTGACGTCAGCGCGTACACGCACTCCAGCGTGCACACTAGCACCATTATGTTACAGAACATAGAGTACACACGTGCTACACTACACTACACTACATACCTCGACAGTGACGAGCGAGACGAGTGTGTGTATAAGTCCGGGCACCCTCGCAACACTCTCGCTGGCGCGGTCGCCCAGTGACGTCAGCGCGTACACGCACTCCAGCGTGCACACTAGCACCATTATATCACGGAGGGTCAGCAGGGCGCAGACTTCGTGGTACACCTGACAAATAAATATCAACTTTGATCATCTTAAAATAAAGTTCAAAACAAATCAGCTTATACAGTCTGCAAGCCGAGCAGATTTGTCAGAAGCTCGCGTGACATACCTTTGCTTCCAGCGCTTTAAGCAGTGCGTCTTCATTGACCTCATTCTGAGCCAGTTTGTTCAGCAGCTCAAGCGCTGCAAGCACTCTAGCGCGATCCTGAGATACTAATGCTGACTGAATCGTTGATAGCACGTGTCGGGATATCAAACATGTTGCTGGGTCCTACAAAAATAAGAAATGGTTATTTTTGGTGGTGTGGTATTAACAACACTGTGTGCTTTGTATGGAGTAACTCTAAAATAGTTTTATTAGTTATGTTTGAATTTTTTTTTATATATTATTTATAGAAGAATTGAATATCGAGCAATATGTTTTTGTACAGTAGTGAACACTATGAATGTCCAAAGATACTGTAATGTGCAAAGATTCCTTTACCTTGATTATAAGTTCAGTAGACACGTTGCCGAGTGTGTCAAGACCTGACTGACGTAGTGTACCGACCCAAGAGTTGGCACATAGCAATAAAAATCTGAAACAAAAACATACTTTACGTAACATCATAACGTAAAGTTTCAAATGTGATCTTATTTATTTGCTGTACACCTACCACGGTGTATTTCTTTAAAGCCAAAGGTTGACTGGTAGAGAATGCCTCGCTGCATTAAGTCCGCCTATGTACCACTATTGTACAAGAAGTTTAAATAAATAAATAAAAGTTATACCTTATGGACAGAATTTTATCTATAGACAACCTAAAAAAGCTAGAATTTTTTTCGGACCTGCATTAAAAAAACGGACCTTATATAATAGTTACAATGTTACTTATATCTATTTAAATACAGGTATGTGGATAGTCTAGAATATGTGAGAAGCCGGTGTCTGATGTAAGCAAGAAAATGCCTGTTTTTCAAATCATCACCCACGGAAGGAACAACACCAGTTGTATTTGAGTGTTATTGATGTAATGGCACTTTTTGATATAAGGAGATATACACAGTTGACCCGGACAAACTTCGTTTCTTGGATTAGCTGTGGCAACGCTCCCTATGTAATATGACCAAATATTATCATCAACAGCTGATTGTGTTGTTTTAAGATATTATAAATAATATTTTTGATGAGATCAGACAAAGTGGTATATGAAACTGCAGTTTCATAAACTATTATTAAACCTTCGTTCTAAAGTGCTGTCACAGGTTGGGTAACAAACCCTAAATACAGATTAAAGGGACATAATAGAGAAGATCAAAGATGAAAACTGACCTTAAAGCATTATTAACTATATTTAGGGCAATATTCCACCTTTGAAATTGCTGTTATTTTTCGGAGCATTTTGAACTGTTACAATGAAACTTTATATTTAAAGCATGCTATTCCATTTCTTTTACTGTCCCACTGGACAAAGGCCTCCCTCCATTCCTTCCACTGCTCACGGTGTTGTGCCTCTTCCTTCCAATTCGTAAGAAGACATCCAGGTCGTCCCGCCATCTCCTTCGCGGTCTGCCGCGGCCTCGGCTCGCTGTTTCAGGGATCCAATCCTGGTTTTTACGGGCCCACAGCTTGTCCGGCAGACATGTCCTACTCAATCCCATTTAAATCGGGCAGCATTTTGAGCCACATCGACGATTTGCGTTTTGGAGCGCAGTCTAGTGTTTCGAACATGGTCTGTTTATTTTACACCTAGTCTATCTGTTATAAGTTTAGTTTTTCTTGAAAAATTTACTCTACATATAAGAAATTGCATTCGTTTTGAATATGAGGTCTAACGTACAACGGACTATTACAATTATCTATTTTAATTTCAAAACAGAGTAATTACTAGTATTCACAGATCACGTTATTTTAAATCATGTTCTTCGCCAGACTCACCAGATAAGCGTAGTATTCTTAGCTAAATACTCCACGTTTTCTTCGTGAAAGGAGAGCGAGCGCACGATGGACGCGACCTGCAGCACTCGCTGCGTGTAAACACAGCTGGCGCCCCCTGGCAGCGCGGGGCTAACTCATACATACGAGTACCAATATAGACTCACCTGATAAGCGTAGTATTCTTAGATAAATACTGCACGTTTTCTTCGTGGAAGGAGAGCGAGCGCACGATGGACGCGACCTGCAGCACTCGCTGCGTGTAAACACAGCTGGCGCCCCCTGGCAGCTCGGGGGCGAACAGTTGGTTCTCCTCGGACGGTTCTGTTACCCAGTCTTCTAATATGTCCTGGGAGAAGGAAGAGGTTATGTTATTGAACTGGATCAATAGAATTTTTCCATCTAGACCGTCAAGCTTTTTGGTGTGGCCCTGTGTGCACATTAACGATGCTATATTTAGTCTGTGTATCAATGTGCATGTATCTATTCTGTACAAATTAACTCCTTGACGGTGGGTTAAGACTATTCCCAAACCACTGTTAACATGAAAAAGTAGGCCTATCTACTAGATAAAAATAAGTCGGGTTTTCCTTCCTGACGCTATAACTCCAGAACGCACGAACCGATTTCCACGGTTTTGCATTCGTTGGAAAGGTCTCGGGCTCCGTGAGGTTTATAGCAAAGAAAATTCAGGGTAGGTAGGTATAGTAGCCAGTTGACGGGAGCGAAGCCGCGTGGGTCAGCTAGTGCCATATGAAAACGACCCTTTTGTCACAAATTCAAAGGTCCCATTCATGTAAGTAGTTACTATTAAAAATATTATGTTGAATTTTATTTTACTGTAGGATATTGCGGACCATCATGACAATAGTAGAAACGCAATGTGGCCCAGAGAGAAAAAAGGTTGAGTACGGCTGTCCTAGACTACAACTAACTAGAGCTGCCATCCGTCCGATACTCCCCGAATTTATACCAGAGGTCGTTGTTGAAGAAAAAAATCAAATTCAAGTGTACAGGGTTTTTAAGATTTTGTCCGGCGTCTGCAATTCAGGCACTTCTTACAACACAAATTACACTAACGTGAACATATAAAAGCTCGTAGTAAGGTCACAAAAAAAACTCACATCCTCATACACCTTCTCAACGACCGCCTCTTCTTCCTCGGGCCCATTCAACAGCACATCAGTGAGCGTATTGTACGCCGCCCGCGCCTGCACGATGAAGTCCGGCTGTTCCACGCCGGGCTGCATGAACTTGGTCTCGTCGGCGAGCTCCTTAGCCCCGCCCCCTCCGGCCCGAAGGCTCCAGAAGTCGTCGGGGTAACGACCGCGCGCTTCGAAGTAGGAGCGGCCGATTGTGTCGCGGAGACTCGCTGGGAAGTGAGTGAATATTTAGTGTGTCCGGAGAAGAGACTCCGTTTTTCGCACTTACTTAAGACTCCCATTCGGTCTGTTGTGCGTGGGTGCGTTACTCAGCTTAGCTCCGCTCAGAAGCACAGAAGCTTCCTGGGTTGTGGGTGTTTGTAATATATATATGATCTTCAATTTAGACTTGAATTTGCACAATATGCTATCGTTAACCAAACTCTTAGGACAAGCCAACACTCACGCGATTGCGCACGCGATTATATCCCGAAAAGGACTTACGGACCCTGAGTGGTTAAGTTTTTTTGCAACAAGCTTAGATTGCACGAACTCGTAAGTAGGCGTGGCCAAAATGCATGCTATATCGCCAGCGTAAGTAAACGAGAAGCGCGATGAAAAACGTAAATCAAACATACTTTTGTTGAAATGTGTAAACAAAACTTAAATATGGATCTTTCATGGCTCATAACTTTCAAATTATTTTTATTTCATTTTTCTGCTATATCATGCTTAATTTTGGAAATACGATGTGATGAGAAAAATAAAGTTATTTGTAAGAAAAAACGACTTGCGCATCCTCAATACGGCTTTTCAAAATTTAGAACGAGACTGCCACACAATTTAGTTTTGTATTGACACACAATTTAGAGTCTTGGGAAGTTTTAATGTTTTAACAAAAAGAAATGTTATTGAGACAATCGACACTAATACTACAAAGAGGAAAGACTTGTATGTTTGTAACGAACAAAATCACTAATTACTGGACGGATTTCAAAAGTTCTTTCACGATTAGAATACTACATTATCCCTGAGTAGCATAGGCTATATTTATTACTAGAAAAAAATAGGGATCCCTACGAAAATTTCAATACTAAACACGCGCGAATGAAGTCGCGGGCGAAGTGCTATGAAATAATATATTATTATAAAAATATATACTCACAATGATTATAAACCCCAGCATGCGCCAACAAGAAATCCAGAATATGCGGTGTAGTACTCAACGGCAGCCGATTCGAATGGTCGGCAGCTAGCACGGTACACACGTTGACAGCGAAGTCTTGCTCGTTCGGCATCGGCGATAAGAGCGAGAGGGCAAGTCTCTCGGACGCGGCCGCCACGCGGGAGCTCGTGCGCAGCGCCTCACCTGATGCTTAAATGCCGATAAATAATATTGCCTAACAACTGGCTTAGTTGTGGAGGTTAGCGATTAGTTTGGTGGTTAGTGGCGGAATATGTTACTTGTGCATTACTGAGAATGGTGTGAATGAAACCTGTAACTTTGTACACAAAATGGGTCCCAATGGGTAAAAGTTTTTTTTTTCTCTTCTTATAGGAAATGGGAATGGCTATTTCGTAGTTACATAAACATTCTACCATTTTAGTTTATATGACGAAAATGATAGCTTCTACATCATAATTATGCATGATTAAAGTGGAAAAATTACTTTTAAAATAGTATCATATAAATATTTTGTGAATGGCTTGATATCAGATGATTCAAAAATATTAATTGCAAATTAATATAATCACTAAATCTAAGTGTATAAGTGCCAATTTTCAACCATCAGTCAAATTTAGCTTCACTACATAGTATAAAACAAAGTCGCTTTTGCTGGCTGTCTGTCCTTATGTATACTTAGATCTTTAAAACTACGCAACGAATTTCGGTGCGGGTTTTTTTAATACATAGTATTCTCGAGGAAGGTTTTAGTATATAATTTGCACCCGTGCGAAGCCGGGGCGGGTCGCTAGTAATTAACAAACTATAGCTCAATACAAAAGTCTAACTAAATCTATCTAAAAAATAATGTCGAAATCTGTATCCAGGAAATGTCTGATGATTAAAAACGGCCAAATGATATAGAGAAGAATAAGCACAGATATCAATATGTTTCCTGTCGAAACATACCTGATATGTACGTACCCCCTCCATAGGATATGCGCGGCATGCCACCGCCGCGACCGCGCCGCGGGTCTTCATCCATGTCGTTGTCATCGTCCCTTCCTGGTGGGCCTTTTGCTCGCTCATACCTGTCAGGATGATAAAAACTTTATAATTTGTAGCGTTTTGTTTTTTAGAGGTTGGTTGTGTTTTTTATTTTTCACTTTTTAGTGGCGATTCTCCACAGCTAAATTGACATTCACACGTGCGTACCTTCACAATGTACGTGATGTTATGTTATGAACTGGTGCACACAATAGATTAACATGAGATTCCAGAAATCCTGGTCCATTAGCTATCATTTATTGTGGAGTTTCGTTGCCTATCTCTGAAGTTCTTCATCAGATCTTCACCAAATTAAAATGGGACCACTACGAGGAAGTACTTTTATTTTTTTAATTCGCTCATACTCTCTTACTATGGTACAAAGGCCACTTCCAAGTTTTCCACGCATTCATTGCCTGCACTGCCAAATACCAACCGCCACTGTAAGTGCGACCTCTGCTGCACTGTCGTTTTCAGGCATCCACATCCAGACTTTAACACAATGTTCTTGCGGCCGATGTGTCCCGCCCAATTCAATATGAGCCTGGCAGCCTTCTTACCTAGGTCAATTATTTCTGTTCTGGAATGCAGCATGGTGTTTCAAACTCTGTCCACTACACTAATATTATTTTTCCTATATAGCATAATAAATAATGAAATAATGTTATCTTCTTACTTCTCCAAATAAGAGCCATATATTCTTCTAAGCAGTGTGGATCCATTGATGCAAGGATGTGGCAGTCTCAATGGCCGTAGGAATGACTCCCAGGTGTCATTTTGATTTACCTGCAAATAAATACTTTTGAGTATCATTTTGTAATGATTATGGAAGTTGTTAAAGACATTGATACACATATTTAAAGAGTGTTCTTGCACTTATAGTTCCATTTGATTAAAAAAAAATCACTAGTAATTTTAAAACTATAATTTGTAGATTTGTGTATTTATAGACCTTTGGCAGTTGTTACGGATAGTCAGAAGCCAGTTAATCTGACTCTTCTTGGCATGAAGTACCGTGTAATCCAGTTTGACTGGAAGCTGACTCCAATATAGTTAGGAAAAGGCTAGGCAGATGGATGGAATTAATAAAGAACTTTTGTTTTATTTTTTATTCCCCAGTGGTTTCAGAAATAAGTCCAGTAGATTTGGAGTCAATTCTGTCTGTGGTAGATGGATTATTGAAACACAAGCAATCCTATTAGGGTTCTGTTTTGTGCTTTTTGAGGTACTGAACCATCAAAATTCTTTAAGCATGTTTGTTAGGATGCATATTCGGAGAACACGCAGCCAAAACGAATGGTTGTAGAAAGCTGAAATTTGACATGGAGATCTCTTGCGTAGTGTAGGGGAGCACTAATAGAAGAATTTTTGATAATCTGATGGGAAAGGAAAAAAACGGGACAAGCGTGAACAAAGTCCGGGGGCAAAAGCTAGTTTTTAAATATTTAAAGTAATAATTAAATGTGCTATGCATGCCACCTAAGTTTACTTCTTGTTTTTTCTATGGTGATGCCATTCAAATGAACTTGATAAATGTATTATTTTGTTTTACAAGGCTTTTAAGAACATATAGATAAGCTTTTAATTTGATAATTAACAAACAATAAATAGATAAAGAATGCTTCACAAAGAATTCACTGTATTGAAGCATTACCAACAAGCACAGAACACATCTGCTAATGGCTTGAGAGGCCGATTACAAGATAAAGTAAAAAAAAATATGACAAACCTTTCCAAGTCCCCCTCGCTGTTGAACTAATGTGTAGAACAGATACAGATCTATTTCTATGCCATTTACTATTGGCACTTTTGTAGGTAGGCTGAAAATAAAACATGCAATACATAAAAAATAATTAATTTATAAGCAACCGTTTTTACAATTAGAATCCCTTAAATCATGTATAACAATTCAACTGATCTAGTTTAGAGGTTAGCTGTACTATGTATACAAACAGTTTCTGTAGGCAGTACTTTTTGAGTAAACTATGGATGTGCAAAATGTATGATTAAACAAAACAATTACTTTAAAAGTTTCAGTAACACCACTAGCCTATTAGATTTCCGTCTAAATTGTATAGTTGTTCAACGCATACCAACAAGAATGTCGCATAAGGAACCTTAAATACGGACCAACAAACCGTGACGTAAAAAGACATACTAACTTTTTACTCCCATTGAATTCCTTCAACTCCTTGAGAAAACCTTCCCGGTCTTTTATATAGTTACTGGATTTCGTATTTATTTGTGCTTTTGCCATTATAACAGTATCTGTACAAACGGTTTTCAACACACACTTGAAACACGAAATGCCAACTTATGGATGGTGTCACGCAACGATAGTGTTTATTGGAGAACACACATGTCACATAATTTACTAATTGGACTATTTTATCTCATAATTAATAAAGAAAACGCAATTTTTCAATATTGTGAACAGTTTGCTTGATTTTCTTTGACATTGACAGCAAGCCGGACCGAACGACGCTTGCTTGTTTGTTGCCAGTGAAAAAAATCAAAACCTGAAATTCTCACTGCAGCGAGAACGTTGCTTTTTGAGAAAGTTGTTTCTTTTACACATTTTAATTCGTTCAATTTTCGAAAAAAATAAGGACATAGAAAAAGTTATGCTTACCTACAGTTTTATTTATTATATTTGAAAGAAATCAAATAGGTGCAATAGTTGTATTTAGAGTAGAGCACTATCTATCTTCTACTACTGTAACAAAGTTCGCGGTACACCCATCATTGGGTTGGATTGCCAGCCTTGTGGTCAACAACCACCAACACCCAGCACAAACATTGTCAACCCTAAGTGTCAACCAGTCCATGCATCATATTTATGTACATTTAAAACATTCTCCACAAATGCTCAAGAGTTTGCAACGTATGGCATTGACAGTCAGTATTGACCATAGAGGAATATAATATATCGGGTAGTATTGACACAGTGGTCAGTGGTGGTCAGTGACAGTGACAGTTTCTCATAAACATGCCTGAAGTCGTGTGATTATTTACGATTTTTAGGTTATAAACTGAAACTTACCGATTTATATCTTGTAATTTTGTGAAATAAGCTAACAAAATGGTGAAAAAGAAAATAGATAACCGTATTAGGGTTATGATAGAGAATGGCGTTAAGTTGGGACATCGTACTATGATCCTCCTTGTGGGGGACAAAAGCAGAGATCAAGTAAGCACATTGTTTTGTTTTTATCACCACGACCTCTTACATGTAAATAGGCTGTAGCCCATTTTGGATGGATGATGATAGCCTATTTTCCAAACTTGGAAGAAGCACAAACTTGCGAAACCGAAGCATATTATGAGCTGTTTGCGCATATTCAGAGTGCTAAAATATTTGAAAACTTGGGAAACTTTTCATGCTGTTTTGTTAAACACTATTTAGTTGCTGAATATTTCCTAGTTATCGTATATCACTAAAAGATATATTTATCTAACACACTTACCAAATTTTGTTTTGTCACAGGTTCCCATTTTATATGACATGCTAGTGAAATCCACTGTCAAGGCCAGGCCTACAGTTCTATGGTGCTATAAGAATAAGGACGAAGCTATTAGCAAGTAAGTTGCAACAACATGTCATTGACATCGTACATTGTCTGCATTTTAGAGGGTGACAGCTATGTAAAATTACTTTCTGTGTTATTAATTACTAGTTGACCCGCGCAAGTTCGCCTGCGTCACAAGTTTCATTACTGCTCCGTTCCTATTAGTCTTAGCGTAATTATATATAGCCTATAGCGATAAATGGCCTACGTAACACTGAAAGAATTTTTCAAATCGGACCAGGAGTTCTTGAGATTAGCGCGTTCAAGTAAACAAACAAACAAACTCTTCAGCTTTATATATTAGTATAGACTAGCATTTCGCCCGCGACTTCGTCTGCACTGCAATTTTCTCAACAATCCCTAATTTTTCTAGTAATAAATATAGCATATTACTTAGGGTTAATGTAGCATTCTATATGTGAAAGAATTTTTTAAATCGAACCAATAGTTTTTAAGTTTATTCATTACAAACATACAAATCCTCTTTATAATATTAGTGTAGATTACTATATATCTACATCATTCAAGAAAAAGTAATACACAGTAACCAATAGTAACTGACACACCTGGATGAGGCTGGCACAGTTAAATGGTGATTGGTCGACTAGTAGAAAATGCCTAAAGCACTAACTCCACCTTTGTATAGTGTTTTTACTAGCGTAAAAAGTTTTAATAAATAAATAAAAGTGAGGCTTATGCTCAGGAGTGGGCAAAGTCAGGTTGTTGCCCACCTATTTGAAAAATCTATAATAATCATTTTACTAACCCACTTTATCATTAATATTATCTAAACCTGCTTATTATCTTAAACTAGCTTTTGACTGCAACTTCATACATGCATATCCTGTTTTTCCAGCCTATAATTATAATTTAATTTAACCAGTCAGTCCCTTGCCAGACAACGGACTATTGTCTTTTAATTTTGCGGAGCCTGACTTGTTAAAAAGCTTATTAAAATTATTTGTCTATATCCCTTTATATTAAATTATATATCTCTTTATATTAAATTATATATCTCTTAAAAAATTTTCTCCTTATTTTCTGGTTAAATTAAATTATAATTTAATTTAACCAGTCAGTCCCTTGCCAGACAACGGACTATTGTCTTTTAATTTTGCGGAGCCTGACTTGTTAAAAAGCTTTTTAAAATTATTTGTCTATATCTCTTTATATTAAATTATATATCTCTTTATATTAAATTATATAAGTATCTCTTAAATATTTTTCTCCTTATTTTTTCTTTTTTCTTTCTTCCTTTTTTCATGTAGTGTTTTTTGTAGTAGTACTTAATATTGAAAAAAAAATGTTTTCTTCTAGTCATGGCCGCAAAAGAGCAAAGAAGATAGCTGCGGGCAAGTTGGAAGTGTCAGAAGAATCTCTATTTGATGCGTTCAGAGTAGCAACCACCATACATGGACGGTATTACTCGGAGAGTCACACCATGCTTGGTCAGACATACGGAATGTGTGTATTACAGGTATGTAGTGACTTAAGATGCAATATTTTTTGTTAGTTGGTTTGAACTCACTATGCTACTCAAACAATACATTGGCCCTTACATAAAGGCAAAGGCTCAAGTGGCTGCAAAGAAGTTGGGGATTCTGGCAAAGGTGAGACGATACTTCACGCCGGAACAGCTGCTTAAACTCTATCAAGCGCAAGTTCGATCGTGTATGGAGTACTGGTCTCATCTTTGGGATGGATCTGCCAGATACCAACTTGATGCCCTTGAGTCAATTGGGAAACGAGCCAAGAGGATCATCGGCAATGAGAGGCTTGTCGCGACGAAGCTCCAAAGTCTTGAACATCGACGACGAGTTGTTAACCTGTCGGTTTTTTACCGGTTGCATTTTGGGGAATGTGCGACGGAATTGCATAATTTAATTCCGCCAAGCCCGTTCCATCATCGGACCACAAGACGAACGGCGATGCGCCACCGGTACATGGTGGATATCCCACCCATACGCACAAAACGCTTTGGTAACACATTCATAATGCGTACAGCTAAGGAGTGGAATTCCCTGCCGGAGTCTGTGTTTCCTGATAGCTACAACCTGGGAGTCTTTAAGTCAAGAGTGAATAGGTTATTTCTAGGCAAGCGTGCTCCATCTTCGACCACATCATCACTTACCATCAGGTGAGATAGTGGTCAAACGCGTGCCTATCTATAGTAAAAAAAAAAAAAAAAAAAACAATAGATATTTTATACAAAGTGTAACAGAATAAATGCAATACCTGAATAGGGATCATTGTACTCATTATTATGAACAACTACGCAAACAACCAAGTACGCAAAAAAAACCCGCCAAGAGCGAGTTGAACTCGTACACGAAGCGTTCCATACTATAAACCTTATTTTTTATTATTTGTTGCTATAGCGGCAACATGAAAACACAAACTGTGAAAATTTCAACTCTCTGCCTATTACGGTTCTTGAGATACAGCCCGCTAACAGACAGACGGACGGAAGGACGGACAGCGGAGGCTTAGTAATAGGGTTCCGTTGGTTACCCTTTGGGTACGGAGTTTTTGACTCTTTTTTTGCATTTCAGTGTCCTCTAACATAGCAACCCAACTAGAGACAGTTGAAAACGGCTGTTAATTTTAACTCATCCTCTGTTCCCTTGCCTTAATGGTTACTCCTGCATTCTCTGACGCGGCGCCCACTATCGATCTGAGAGCAGCTTCGGGCGCCAGAGAGCTGCTTCGGGCGCCAGAGAGCTGCTTCAGGCGCCTCAGAGCTGCTTCGGACGGCATCGAGCTGCTTCGTACGGCGTCGGGCTGCCTCGGCCAGTCGTAAGCATACTTAAGGATACCGAGGCTGTCTTCGGGTAGCAAGATGAACAATGACAACGAAAACCAAATCCACCATTATAAATACACACGCACAACTGTTTACACGTAACGTTACGAATGTTCTGCGACGAGTTCTGTGCGTGATTTTTAGTTTTGCCGAAGCTACCTGAAACCGGTTTCGGCGTATTTAGGTATGCTCATTTATTTCGAAGCAGTTCTTAGGCGCCCGAAGCCGACCGAAGCAGCCCTCAGGCGTCCGAAGCCTCCATAGGGCGCGCGAAACCGCCGTAAGTCGCCCGAGCTGTACCGAGCGCCGCGCGTCTTTTTAACATAATATGGTATTTAAATATAAAACGTTTTTACAGGATTTTGAAGCCCTCACTCCCAACTTGATGGCTCGCACGGTAGAGACAGTGGAAGGCGGAGGGTTGATAGTGTTCCTACTCAAATCTATGGACTCTTTAAGACAGCTCCATTCCATCACTATGGATGTTCACTCCAGGTATTTAAATGTATCTAATATATGTATAGAAATTTGTGTCACAGTGTTTGCTATCGAACTCCTCCGAAATGGCTTGACCAATTTTTTTGTTTTTTTTTTTTTGTATTTGGTAGGTCTGAGAACAGGCCATAGGCTATTATTTATTTAAATGGCGAACAACGTTTTCGGTTCAGCTACTAACTTTTTAATTAAACATGATAATTTGATAAAACACTACTATGTTAGTAGTGTTTTATCAAATTATCATGAATTATTTTTCTCTCAACTGCAAAATCATGAAAAGAAGAAACTTGATCCTTTTTGAATGACCAAAAAAAATCAGGAGGTTCTCAATTCCATTGAATGATTTTCGTTCAGCTATATCTTCGCCAGTTATCAAACACTTTTGATAACTTAATCCTATTTTTAAAGAAGCAAATTAACTGTGCGTATTACACGCTCCAAAGCTATAGTTCACTATAGGACGATTTCGAGGAGCTTTCAGAGAAACAAATACTAAAATTGAAAACAAAAGATCATTTGAATGAAAAGCAAGAAATCTCTGTGACTGAACTATATTTTTAGATTCAAGACAGAAGCATACGACACAGTAGTGAATCGCTTCAATGAGAGGTTCTTACTGTCGCTAGCAGACAATCCCCGATGCTTGGTGCTGGATGACTCACTGACCGTGCTTCCTATATCGTCCAAGACAGCACAGGTTGTGCCTGTCGATGTCGCTCCTGAGGTAAACTATATTTAGATAATTTTGACAAGAACGAAATACATGTCCATATAAATGTTTGATGTGTGACAGTTCTGCAAACTGATTGATTTTTTTTTCACACTAAATTATATTTAAAAAATCACAGCTCTTTGATGTTCCCCGTGTTAAGTGAATTGATTGGCTATTTAAAAAAAAAACAGTCACAGCAGCTTCCTTATCATTTGACAAAAAAAGTTCTGACGGGTATGAATCATCCTTTCTCAAAAAATAGTTGTCTCTTCCATTCCTTCTGATGATTTTAAGATAATGTCAGTACTAAATTAATTGGCTTTGTTTGTTTTCAGCGCGTCAACCCAAAACTGACAGAACTAATATCATCTTTATCAGACTCCCCGCCAGCGGGTCCATTGGTCGCGCTATGTCGCACGTACGACCAAGCGAGCGCGCTCGTCGCACTCATCAACACACTCGCTGATAAACAGTCGAGGTAAGTTATCAACACTGACAGAACTGAAATCATCTCTATCAGACTCCCCGCCAGCGGGTCCATTGGTCGCGCTGTTTCGCACGTACGACCAAGCGACTGTTCGCTACGTTTTTTCTCGAGATTCCAATAATCAGGGTTCCATGTGTTTTTAAATTTTCATGGTTCCAGCTAAGTTGGTCATACTTATAAAAACAGCCGATTGGATTGAGGTTTTAAACTTTTTGACCCAACATATTATAACTGCCTCCAAATAGGTCAAGCTGAACAATACCAAAATTAAGCGGTTTTTTTCTGAACATTGCACCTATTTCTATTGTCTCCGCATCACTGAATGGTTTACTGGTAGGAAACGCCTGAGGCCGCCTTCTGTCTCTTTATCCTACATATGTATATGTCACGTTTATGAACAAAATAGGGAATATGTATGAAAAAAATATTTATTATCTATACAGTTTATCTAATAATGTACTAAAATATAATACTAACAGTGAAAATCGACCCAAAATTGCTCGAAATACAAACGAGACAAAATTATTTTATTCAAAATATATTTGTCCCTCTCGCGGAAAACGCTGTTTTCTATGGAAGCTGTATAGACGTCATGGATTTTGACGTCAAAGTTCATATCGGACTTCTCTTAGTAATTGTAATCTTTGAAGCGGTAATGCTTCATCGCTGATGAAGGTATTTAAAAAATAATTTCATGATTGTGTACTAGAGCTAATAAGTATTTCTTTTTGCATATAAAAAAATCGCATAAATATTCCCTATTCTTTCAATAGTCCTGTAACAAACCACTCGTCCTCCCCAGACCGCCGCACTGCCTCACCGCGGCCCGAGGTCGCGGCAAGTCGGCCACGCTGGGGCTGTCCATCGCGGCCGCCGTGGCGCTCGGCTACGTCAACATATACGTCACCTCCCCGCACCCAGAGAACTTGATCACACTGTTCGAGTTCCTGCTCAAAGGACTGGACGCGTGTCTCTACCAGGAGCATATCGACTACAATATCGTGAGGTCGACCAACCCGGATTTCAAGAAGGCCATTGTGAGGGTTAATATTGCGAGGAATTCAAGGCAGACTGTACAGGTAATATTTTTTGTTATTACGTCACCCAATGAAAGTATTCCCATAAGGTTTTATGCACATGGATGGAATGTCCACCGAGTACCGGTGGCGCCCTTCTGTAATCTAGCTGGCACAAAGTAAAGTTAAAACTGCAAACTGCCATTCTGTTTACACAAATCTTCCACACATACAAAAAACAATATTCTCTTTTCCAGTACATCACCCCAGATGACCACTCACTCCTATCAGCGGCCGACCTCGTGCTGGTAGACGAGGCAGCAGCCATTCCCTTAGTGCACGTGTCAGCGGCCGCGCAACGAGCCCCCCTGGCGCTGCTGTCCTCGACGGTGTCAGGGTACGAAGGCACCGGCAGGGCACTGTCCTTGAAGCTGTTCGCGCAGCTTCAGACGCAGCACAATGCGCCTCCCCCGGTAAGTGTCCATACTTAGTGACAACGAGCCCCCCTGGCGCTGCTGTCCTCGACGGTGTCAGGGTACGAAGGCACCGGCAGGGCACTGTCCTTGAAGCTGTTCGCGCAGCTTCAGACGCAGCACAATGCGCCTCCCCCGGTAAGTGTCCATACTTAGTGACAACGAGCCCCCCTGGCGCTGCTGTCCTCGACGGTGTCAGGGTACGAAGGCACCGGCAGGGCACTGTCCTTGAAGCTGTTCGCGCAGCTTCAGACGCAGCACAATGCGCCTCCCCCGGTAAGTGTCCATACTTAGTGACAGCGAGCCCCCCTGGCGCCGCTGTCCTCGACGGTGTCAGGGTACGAAGGCACCGGCAGGGCACTGTCCTTGAAGCTGTTCGCGCAGCTTCAGACGCAGCACAATGCGCCTCCCCCGGTAAGTGTCCATACTTAGTGACAACGAGCCCCCCTGGCGCTGCTGTCCTCGACGGTGTCAGGGTACGAAGGCACCGGCAGGGCACTGTCCTTGAAGCTGTTCGCGCAGCTTCAGACGCAGCACAATGCGCCTCCCCCGGTAAGTGTCCATACTTAGTGACAACGAGCCCCCCTGGCGCCGCTGTCCTCGACGGTGTCAGGGTACGAAGGCACCGGCAGGGCACTGTCCTTGAAGCTGTTCGCGCAGCTTCAGACGCAGCACAATGCGCCTCCCCCGGTAAGTGTCCATACTTAGTGACAACGAGCCCCCCTGGCGCTGCTGTCCTCGACGGTGTCAGGGTACGAAGGCACCGGCAGGGCACTGTCCTTGAAGCTGTTCGCGCAGCTTCAGACGCAGCACAATGCGCCTCCCCCGGTAAGTGTCCATACTTAGTGACAACGAGCCCCCCTGGCGCTGCTGTCCTCGACGGTGTCAGGGTACGAAGGCACCGGCAGGGCACTGTCCTTGAAGCTGTTCGCGCAGCTTCAGACGCAGCACAATGCGCCTCCCCCGGTAAGTGTCCATACTTAGTGACAACGAGCCCTCCTGGCGCTGCTGTCCTCGACGGTGTCAGGGTACGAAGGCACCGGCAGGGCACTGTCCTTGAAGCTGTTCGCGCAGCTTCAGACGCAGCACAATGCGCCTCCCCCGGTAAGTGTCCATACTTAGTGACAACGAGCCCCCCTGGCGCTGCTGTCCTCGACGGTGTCAGGGTACGAAGGCACCGGCAGGGCACTGTCCTTGAAGCTGTTCGCGCAGCTTCAGACGCAGCACAATGCGCCTCCCCCGGTAAGTGTCCATACTTAGTGACAACGAGCCCCCCTGGCGCTGCTGTCCTCGACGGTGTCAGGGTACGAAGGCACCGGCAGGGCACTGTCCTTGAAGCTGTTCGCGCAGCTTCAGACGCAGCACAATGCGCCTCCCCCGGTAAGTGTCCATACTTAGTGACAACGAGCCCCCCTGGCGCTGCTGTCCTCGGCGGTGTCAGGGTACGAAGGCACCGGCAGGGCACTGTCCTTGAAGCTGTTCGCGCAGCTTCAGACGCAGCACAATGCGCCTCCCCCGGTAAGTGTCCATACTTAGTGACAACGAGCCCCCCTGGCGCTGCTGTCCTCGACGGTGTCAGGGTACGAAGGCACCGGCAGGGCACTGTCCTTGAAGCTATTCGCGCAGCTTCAGACGCAGCACAATGCGCCTCCCCCGGTAAGTGTCCATACTTAGTGACAACGAGCCCCCCTGGCGCTGCTGTCCTCGACGGTGTCAGGGTACGAAGGCACCGGCAGGGCACTGTCCTTGAAGCTGTTCGCGCAGCTTCAGACGCAGCACAATGCGCCTCCCCCGGTAAGTGTCCATACTTAGTGACAACGAGCCCCCCTGGCGCTGCTGTCCTCGACGGTGTCAGGGTACGAAGGCACCGGCAGGGCACTGTCCTTGAAGCTGTTCGCGCAGCTTCAGACGCAGCACAATGCGCCTCCCCCGGTAAGTGTCCATACTTAGCGACAACGAGCCCCCCTGGCGCTGCTGTCCTCGACGGTGTCAGGGTACGAAGGCACCGGCAGGGCACTGTCCTTGAAGCTATTCGCGCAGCTTCAGATGCAGCACAAAGCGCCTCCTGTCCCCCCTGTCCATAATTTTAGACCACATGTCAGTCGAGACGAAAAAAAAAAAACACTTCTCATAACATGCCGTTCATCCTACAGATAAAACTTGAAGAACCAATCCGTTACCGCTCCGGCGACGCCATCGAGTCGTGGCTGAACTCGCTGCTGTGCCTGGAGGCGCCGCCCCCGGGCGCGGGCGCGGGCGCTCCGCCCCCGGACGCCTGCGAGCTGTACCGCGTCAACCGGGACGCGCTGTTCTGCTACCACAAGGCGGCCGAGGCCTTCCTGCATAGACTTGTAGCTATTTATGTCGCTAGTCATTATAAGGTGAGAGATTTAGTTTTTTTTTAACATCTCTGACTTTGTCTCTGTCATCTTTGACATAGACTAGGGTCAAGAGCAACATATAAAATAAAAAAAATATAAAATCTCTTTACCATTTGATCTCCAACTTGTTTTTAAATTTTATTGGTTACATGTACTGCAAGTTAAACTTCAAATTTAGATTACAATATGATGGGTGTTTTAGACACTCTATGAATTAAAATATGTAAAACAGACTAATAATGACTGGGAAAATACTTGTGCGTAGCAAAGTTACTGGTCAATAGATATATCTGTATGTCAGCAGAAGCTTATTATTTTGGGGTTCAAATCATATAAGGAGTACTCCAGTCTACAAAGCTATTTGGTGTACAGGCAAAGATATTATTTTTTCCGCTGCACTGTCAATATTTATTTCTAATGTGTGCATTATACATTTTTAAGCTTAAGACATACTTAGGAGTATGATTTACAATAATTGTTTAAAACTAGTTGCAAGTTAGCTGCCTGCATACCTTATAGGTCTCCCACAAGGTGGACCAGTGACCTGGTGAAGGTCGCGGGTAGCCGATGGATGCGAGACGCACAGGACCGGTCGTTGTGGCGACGCTTGGGGAGACCTATGTCCAGCAGTGGACGTCTTTCGGCTGATACGATGATGATGATGACACCAAATAGCTTTCTTGGCTGAATAATTTCGCTCGAAACGCGTATTAAAACATTTATTTCACATCCACAGAACAGTCCAAACGACATCCAACTGTTAGCGGACGCACCGGCGCACTGCTTGTTCGTGTTACTGGCGCCGACGCCGCCCCACAGCACGGCCATGCCGGAGATACTGTGCGTCATACAAATGTGTCTAGAAGGCAACATATCTGACAAGTAAGTACGACTGTTAACTAGGTATATTAAGATAGCAATTTAAACGAGCTCTACCTCGCAATAGGGAAGATGCAAATACAGAATTTATGAGAATCTATCTATATACTAATATATATATAAAGCTGAAGAGTTTGTTTACTTGAACGCGCTAATTTCAGGAACTACTGGTCCGATTTGAAAAATTCTTTCAGTGTTAGATAGCCCATTTATCGAGGAAGGCTATAGGCTATATATCATCACGCTAAGACCAATAGGAGCGGAGCAGTAATGAAAATTGTGACGCAGACGAAGTTGCGCGCGTCATCTAGTAAAATTATAAAATAATATAAAATGCCATTGAAACGTTTTTATTTTAGTTAATATTGATTTTAACAAAAATTATGAACTAAAGTAACGTGAAACGGAACGTATTTGAAATAACAATCAGCGTTTAGTGACGTCACTGTTTTTATGACAACGAAAAGGCAACCTTGAGTTAGGACAGTGCATGGCAAGTGTCAGACAGGAGTGACTCGGCTTTCTTTTTCGGGCGAAATGTATAGCTAAATCCGGCTTGACGGGAAGCCGATCTCAGTGTAGTTGGGAAAAGGCTAGGCAGATGATGATGATACTTAAGTCTACGGTCCCTTGAAGTTGTGAAAAAAATAAAACTTCTAAGTTCACGTAAAAAAAAAGATACGGCCGTTTATGCCGCAAAAATCGTATATTTTGACTCTCAAGGGGATCAAAATGTATAGCGTATTTCCCGTTGATCTAGAACTATGAAATTTGGATATAAAAAATACCATCATAGACTGCAAGTATAGGGAAAACTCTGAAAACTTTACATTTGTAACTAAATCATGAAAAAAAAAACATTATTTAAAGTATCTCGGTTTGCGAGTCCGACTCGCACTTAACTGGCTTTTCTTCTGTCATAAGAACCTCCTCCTGACAATAACAAACAACAAAAAAAAGAATTAGTGAAATCGGTCCAGCCGTTCACACGTGATGCCCACCAATAGGAATAAGGATTAATATATATATTTATCGTTTTTTTGTCTTAATTAAAACCCATGTATGTATTTGCACAGGTCAGTGCGCGACAGCCTGGGCCGCGGCCGCAAGGCAGCCGGCGACCTGATCCCGTGGAACATCTGCGAGCAGTTCGGAGACAAAGACTTCCCCAAGCTGTCTGGCGCGAGGATCGTGCGGATAGCCACGCATCCTTCTTACCAACGGGTACGTACTACCTATTCCACTCAGGGCCTGTTGCACCGATTAAGTTCCCATTCAAATTTCTTGGCAGATAATTTCATAAAAAAGGTGTTTCATTTTCGATTATTCGGTGAGTTGTGTTTATTCAGACATCGTGAAATAAGCCCTAAGTTTAAATACTACTACGTTATACTATGTACTACTACGTTATACTGCGTCCTACTACTACATTTTACTACGTACTGCTTCTACGTAACATTGCGTACTACTACTGCTACGTGATACTACGTACTACTACGTTATACTGCATACTACTACTACATTTTACTACGTAATATTGCGTACTACTACTGCTACGTGAAACTACGTACTACTACGTTATACTGCATACTACTACTACATTTTACTACGTACTGCTTCTACGTAATATTGCGTACTACTACTGCTACGTGATACTACGTACTACTACGTTATACTGCATACTACTACTACATTTTACTACGTACTGCTTTTACGTAATATTGCGTACTACTACGTACTAAGCTTACGCTGTCGGTCTGTCTGTCTACCAGAGAGCTGTATCTCGTAAACTAGCATAGGTTGACAGTTGAGACAGAGTGTGCAGCGCAACGTACGCAACGCATTATATCTGGACTATTGACTTATCCTTCTGGGTAAGCTCGCTCCATCGTAGACTTTGTCTCTGTCATCTCTGACATAGACTAGAGTCAACAGCAAATTCATAACAAATAAAAATAAAAAAAGAATTTGTATGAAAAACTATGCAATAGCGACACACTTCATATGCGAACATACGATACGATACAAAAGCGTTGCGTACGTGGGACCAGTTTGTCTCTAGCTTTACTCTCGTCCAACAGATGGGCTACGGCAAGCGTGCTCTACAACAGCTGGCGGCGTACTACGCCGGCGACGTGCCGTGTCTGGACGACGAGCACTCCGACGGTGACGACGCGGCCGCCAGCGGGCACAGCAACACGCTGCACACGGAGACCATCGTGCCGAGGTAACTTGTTGTGTAACGGAATCTATACCGCCATCAAATATAACGCAGCTAATAGGGTTGGTAATTCAAATTCAAAGCATTTTATTTCAAATAAACCATTCACAGGCACTTTTGAAACGTCAAGGTCGATCAGTCAAAAACATGGAAGCTATTTGCACGTTTCAAAGCGTAGATCTCTATGGAAAAGAACGTGCAAGAAACTCCACGGACACTATTTTAAATCATGTTCTGTTTTACAAAATTCTAAGTTACATATACTTGTTGCTTCTGCATGTGAGGACAATGCAAAGGAAAAAAAGGCTTATTATAAGAATTTAAAATATAAAGATTAAATTGAGCCAATGGCAGTTAAGACATAACCAGTCTCAACCGACGGCGCCTGTTTACGAACATGACGCGTGTGTCGGCACCTTTCAGCTCAACCATTTCGAAGGGAACCGAATGACCCAACCCACGCGCCGCCATCAGCGAGATATTGAGTGAGCATGACATGCTCTCAACCACCATGCTCGTTCATGTCCAACAAGTAAAACTATAACTAATCACATAAAATGTTAATGGCTTCATGATACTCACATTTACAAAATATGAAAAATATGCTTCTACTTTACACAAAACAATGGTTGTCAATGACCAAATAAAGAAAAATAAATTAATAAAAACAACGATTAAGTTCTTAAGTGAAAGCTGATCTCAGATGGCGCCACCACTACACGAACCTTTGTCAATGTGAGTTCAACACTATTAGTCTGTGATTCCAGTGTTTAAGATTCATTTGTTAGTTTTTTTGTGTATTACAGGCAGTCTGATTTCTTTTAAGGTTTTAAATTCGAATTCGCATTATCTTACATTATAGGTTATGTGATGCAGGTAGGTTTAGATTATAGGGAATATGCGTGAAAAACATATTTATCATCTATACAGTTTATCTAAAAATATACAAAAATATAATACTAACGGTGAAAATAGAATCAAAATTACTCGAAAAACGAAGGAGATATAATTATTTTAAACAAATATATCTGTCCCTCTCGCGAAAACGCTGTTTTCTATGGCAGCTGTATAGGCAGCATAGACGATGACGTCAGTTTACATCGGACTTCTCTTTCTAATTGTAATCTTTGAAGCTTTATATCTTCATCACTGATGAAGGTATTTAATAAATAATTTTATGATTGTTTACTAGAGCTAATAAGTATTTCATTTTGCAAACAAAAAAATCGCATGCATATTCCCTATTGTCAATAAACTCTTACTAATATTATCTTGTATATTTCTTCAGAGCCAAACCCCCGACCCTACTGAAGCGGCTAACAGAAGTGCGGGCGGAACACCTGGACTATCTCGGAACCAGCTTCGGACTCACGGAAGAACTGCTCAAGTTCTGGAAGTCGCAGAAATACGTGCCCGTGTATCTTAGGTATGTTAATATTGATATTGGCTCTGTCACCTCTGACCTAGACTAGAGTCAAGAGCAAACTCATTACAAGTTACAAAAACCGGCCATGTGCGAGTCAGACTCGCCCATCGTGGGTTCCGTACAATTTTGGAGGTACAAATTACTTTAAAATAAAACAAATGTGTAGTTTTCAGACTGTTCCCTATACTAATTGATATTACTTGGCAAATTTCATAGTTCTAGGTCAACGGGAAATACCCTATAAATTTTGATTACCTTGAGAGAGTCGAAATATATAGTGCCGTTTTTTGCAGCGTAAACGGCCGTATCTTTTTTACGTTAGATTAGAACTTTGGTTTTTTTTCACAGCTTCAAGGGACCGTAGACCAGAGTATAAGGTTTTAATTTCAACTCGATACCTCCACGCGTCCACGAAATAAAAGGTCTTGACAGACAGGCGGACGGACAACAAAGTGATCTTATAAAGGTTCCGTTTTTTCCTTTTGAGGTACGGAACCCTAAAAAATATTAAAGTGGAATATGTTTCTACTAAAGTAAATATTTTTACCGTTACTGAGAAATATAATAAAAAAGTAAGATAGTTAATGTTAGCATACTCAAAAAAAAATATTTTAGGTTAATTAGTTAACTTTTTTTGTTACTTAATTAATTCTTGGTACAGCTGTATTGTACGCGAAAAGTAACGTACACCTGTATTCACAAACAATACTTATCTCAGTAAAGTAGCAACGCTATGCGAAGTAAGGCATTTCTCACTGCGCTGCACATGGCAAGCCTTTCAATTCATAAACAATATTCAAACGACCCTTGACTAAGCAAACGCACAGCGTTGAATAGAGCTCTGTGATTGGTTCGTTTATGTTGCGTAGTTCACTTCGCTGCTTGACGTTTATTTCTAGGTCTTCATTTATCAGTGGTAAGAGTAGAAAAAAGTACCACATCTTTGGAAAACCTGTACCGTCGTCTAAATTCATCCGAACTACTCGTATAATAATCAAGAAGATTTTGGACACCCCGTATCACTTTTCTGGAATTTATTGTGCTTCTCTCATTGATATAATTATCAAAGTCTTCACTAATATAATCCATTGTAAAAGGACGCTATTAAAATGGAAAATTATCACAAACAGTAAATCAAACCCCGAAAAATATTTCTCGTAACACATAATAGACCACAGAGAATCGAACCCTGTGCGCTCGCGCGCACTATGAGACCTCATAGTAACGTTTGTGAATACGGGTGTAAGTCACAATAGTGAGCGCAGTGCAGCCCCGGTAATAGGGAACATGCAATATTTCCATTTTTGCTTTAATTTTAAAGAACTCCATCTAGAATAACCACCACATAAATAAGAAATGAAAACGCTTTAATTTATTCCTAAAATTGCGTTTTTAAACCGACAGTTTAAAATTTCGCGCGAAAACGGACGATGGCATCATTTCTGTCTGTCACTGGTCAAGAACTGTCCTAACTCAAAGACAAAATTTTGCCTGTTCGTTGCCATAACAGCAGTGACGTCACTAAACGCTGATTGTTGTTTTTAAATACGTTCCGTTTCACGTTACTTTAATTCATTAGTTTTATTAAAAATCGATATTAACTAAAATAAAAACGTTGGAGTGACCTTTATTTTATACTTTTTTATCATTTTACTAACAATATTTGCATCTTCCCTATTGAGAAAACGTTAGTACAAAACATTGTCATAAATTACTCAAGTACCGTTACTTAGTTAATTTTCATCGACTGACTTTTTGCCTGAAAAAGTAGTTCTGTGCTTCAGACAAGCTCGTATTATTTAAAACTAGCTGACCCGCGCGGCTTCGCTCCCGTCAACTGGCTACCCTACTTCTTACCTCCCTAACTACCTACCTACCTACCCTACCTACTATTTTTTTAAATATTTCAATACCTATTATGCTATTCCGGATAAAGACTAATCCAAAAACACTAAAATCATGAAAATTGGTCCAGCCGTTCTTGAGTTATAAGTGCTCGAACAAACCCGACTTTGTTTTATATATTAAGATATAAAAAAAAAAACAACTTTTCATAAGGTAGATTCTGGGTTTACAAAATTCTCAATACGTCACGCTGTGGTATAATTTTTAGTGCGTTCCGACGTCACAAGCCGAGTTTTGATGCGTTTTATCTTTGTTAATATTTATTGATTTACAAAAACAAAAAATACTTGTCCATTATTGTTCAATACTCTATGTGACGGACTAAATAGATTTACAATTTATTGATGGTGGAAACTAGCCTATTGCGTTAAATAATTAACACATTTATATCGAACTAGTTGACCCGCGCAACTTCGTCTGCGACACAATTTTCATTACTGCTCCGGTCCTATTGGTCTTAGCGTGATGACAATCCTATGGCCTAGCGCCATTCAATTCAATTCAATTCAAAGCATTTTATTTCAAATAAACCATTCACAGGCACTTTTGAAACGTCAAGGTCGGTCAGTCAAAAACATGGAAGCTATTACATATACACGTTGTTGCTATATACACGTTCCAAAGCGTAGATCTCTATGGAGAAGAACGTGCAAGAAACTCCACGGACACTCTTTTAAATCATGTTCTGTTTTACAAAATTCCAAGTTACATATACTTGTTGCTTCTGCATGTGAGGACAATGCAAAGGAAAAAAAAAGGGCTTATTATAAGAATTTTAAATATAAAGATTAAAATAAGCCAATGGCAGTTAAGAGATGACCAGTCTCAACCGACGGCGCCTGTTCACGAACATGACGCGTGTATCGGCACCCTTCAGCTCAACCATTTCGAAGGGAACCGAATGATCAAACCCACGCGCCGCCATCAGCGAGACATTTGAGTGGGCATGACATGCTCTCAACCACCATGCTCGTTCATGTCCAACAAGTAAAACTATAACTACTCACATAAAATGTAAATGGTTTCATGGTACTCACATTTACAAAATTTTAAAAATATGCTTCTACTTTACACAAAACTATGATTGTCAATGACCAAATAATGAAAAATAAATTAATAAAAACAACGATTAAGTTCTTACATCAAAAAGAATAAATAAGTAATTAATATAATAATATAATTTGTATGTATATAAGAATAAATAAACGAAATAATGTAAGAACCTCTAAAAGGAGCGAGCAACTCTTCCAAATATAAAAACATAAAAACCTAAAAAGTGGACCTAAGCAGCTGTGACTGTGGAGCAGGACCAGCATTTAGCCAAGCGTTTTTATCGAGGATATAATCTTCCAGTTTATAATACGCTTGTCTACATAGTGTGCGTTTTATGCATGCTTTAAATTTTCTCTCATTCAGTTCGAGAATATCAACTGGTATTTTATTATAAAATTTAATACAGTACCCCATAAAAGAAGTGTGTACTTTGGCCAATCTGAATCGGGGTTGATCTAATTTGTTCCTATTTCTAGTATTAAAATTATGCCTGTCACTAATCTTGCTAAAGAGATGAAGATTTTTCCGAACATACATAATATTTTCGTAAATGTATTGACAAGGTACTGTCATGATGTTGATATCCTTATACAGTTCTCTTAGGGAATCACGCCGACGGAGATTGTAAATGGCTCTGATGGCTCTTTTCTGCAGGATAAATATAGACTCGATGTCTGCAGCACGTCCCCATAATAAGATACCGTAAGACATGATACTATGAAAGTAACTAAAATAGACCAGCCTCGCGGTATCTATATCGGTAAATTGACGGATTTTTCTGACAGCGTATGCTGCTGAACTTAGCCGTCCCGCAAGAGATGTTAAATGAGGACCCCATTGTAGCCTTGAGTCAAGCGTAATCCCCAGGAAAACCGTGTTTTCGACGAATTCAAGTTTCTCCTTGTTCAATACTATGTCGCAATCATTTCTTTTAACGTTCGGTAAGGCAAATCTGATGCATTTAGTTTTTTTCCCATTTAATACTAAATTATTAGCAGTAAACCAATTTTGGACCTGCTGTAGGGCGTTATTTACGTCGTCAAGATTTATGGAACGTTATCTTAAAAATTAAGGACGTATCGTCAGCAAATAATACCATATGAGGTTGATTTTTTAAAAGATGGGGTAGATCATTAATATATACTAGAAAGAGGAAAGGACCCAAAATAGAGCCTTGTGGTACCCCCATTTTGACTTTTAAACCCCGTGAATTGACACCATTTATTTGAACTTGCTGCTGTCTATCATTTAAGTAAGATTTTATTAGACTAAGTGCAAGTTTACCTAGTCCGTAATGTCCTAGCTTTAGGAGCAAGGTTTCGTGATTTACACAATCAAATGCCTTGGAGAGGTCACAAAAGATTCCTATGGCATCTTGCGCCTCTTCCCACGCTGAGTATATGTGTTTTAACAACGTGGCACCAGCGTCAGTCGTACAACGACCCCTGGTAAAACCATACTGTTGATCGTGTAAAATTTTATTGATGTTAAAATGATTGAGCATCTGATTGAGCATTACTTTTTCAAACACTTTGCTAAAAACCGGCAAAACAGATACAGGTCTATAATTATTGGTGTCTTTGCTGTCGCCCGATTTAAATAGTGGTATAACTTTACTATATTTCATTATATCCGGAAAGACTCCTTGGTCCACACATAAATTAAATATTAAAGCCAAGTATGGTGCTATAGTTTCAATTATGGACGTGCACACTTTAATAGACATTCCCCATATGTCTTCGGTCAATTTGATTTTGATTTGCCGGAAAGCTTTTATGACTGTCACAGGGTTGATATGTTTGAACTGGAATTCAACCGTACAACCTGGAACGTTAGCTTTTAATAAATTATATGAGACCTCAGGTGAAGAATTTAAATATTCCGTAGTTTTAGTTGGTATATTGGTGACAAAAATTACAAATTCTTGAGCTACTTCTAAATTAGAGCTTTTGGCACCATGTGTAGTCTCCAGTAAATAATCAGTGTTTCGTTCTTTATTTCTATTAGTTTCATTATTAATAACTTTCCAAACTGTCTTTATTTTATTTTCTGACGATTTGATCTTGTTGCTAATATATAGGGCTTTAGCTACCTTGCAAGTATTTCTGAACACTTTAGAATATTTGTTTACAAACTTATTAAAAGAATCAGTGTTTATGACAGGCTTAAGGCCATATAGCTCATATAGTCTTTCCCTACTTATCCTAATGCCTTTAGTCGCCCAGTCACTAAATACATACTTAGGGAATGTATCCTTAGACTTCTTTTCAAAAGTTGCATTGAATTCCTTTAGAACCACTGAAAAGAAATTATCATAAAATTTATTAGCATCTTCAATGTTATGGCCTAGAAAATTTAACTTATTTTGTAAGGTACCATTGAATTTAGCTAGTTTGCCAGTTGTAATTGGCCTATATTGTATATGATTTTTTTCCAAGGCTGCTTTAAACTGAAATGTTACCAATTGACCACTATGATCAGAGGGAAGGTAATTAACTATGGCTTTATCTAAATATTCACAATCGCAGAATACATTATCGATACAGGTTGAAGAAGTTGGTGTTACCCTAGTCGGTTCTGTAAACACATTAGACAAATTAAACGATTTAAAAAGGCTTATAAATCTGCTGCTATTTGAATTAATTTTTAAAATATTAATATTAAAATCCCCACAAATAATCGCGGGCTTGTTACCTGCTGCAAGTTTCGCAAGGATATCTTCCATTGTTGACTCAAATAAAGTAAAGTTTTGAGGGTTTGGGGGTCTGTACACGCACACTATGATATGCTTATCTAGCTCAACACAGGACAGTTCGATGCAATGTTCCACTGATAAGTTAACGATGTCATTACGTTGCTTAAATTTTAAGTTTTTTTTTAATAAGATGAGGGAACCACCACGTAACATAGATTTGCGGTTAAAACAACTGCCCACATTATAATTTTCATAACTAATTAGCATCTGGTAATCCTTCAACCAGTGCTCACTAAAACATACAATGTCAAACATTGTTTTTTCTAAAAACATTTCAATTTCTAATAATTTGGAAGAGACACCTTGAATATTTTGATGAAATAATTTCAAGGCATGCTGCTGACTCCCTTTTTGACAACTATTTACTAAAGAGCAAGAAGATACCTTGTTAATGGTAGGCATAACTATTCTGTCGCTGGTATCCTCTGTTGTCTTATGAACTAGTTTAAATGAGTATCCATAGAGATACATGGAAACTCCGTACAATTTTTATAAGTATTTGTAGCACTAGAGCTACCGTTACTAAGGCTCTCCACCTGATTCTTAGTAAAATTACTAAACATTGTGGATTTAATTATACAAGACTGCGACATACTACTTATGTCTGAGTTAATAAAATAAGCTAATAGCCTTGCTATTGTGTGTCTAAAACTAATTGGCAAATACACTGTATCCCTAGTCGATTTTAAATTTTCAACAAAAATGTTTGTGTCAAAAAACATAAACTTGTCACTATAGTGACTTACTAAAAAGTGCATGTGTTTATTTAAACTATGAATATAATTATTTTGGTTACTTGACAATTGTTCAAAATAAGGAAATGCACACAATATTATTTTATTACAATTTAACTTTAACATCTCAGTGAGATTGTCCGTGATATCTGCTTTTTTTTACATTTAAACTTTTTCCTATAAACACTGTTATAATATATTAGAACTAAAATTATTGTTTCTTAATGACGCCATAATATGCTTGTATGATGAACTTGGCATACAGTAATTTTGTATAGGATAACTCAGGTTGTTACTTAATAATTTACCTAAACCTCTTCCTATGCTGTCTGAGAACATAACTGAATGATAACCACTTTTCACAGATAAGAAACCATTAATCTTGGGCTGTTCAATTTGAGATAAATCCTGTTCACAATCAATTACAACTTGGTTGATGACACAGCCTTGGGATAAATTCTCCGCCTGGGACGGGGCGTCCGATACCTCAGGCTGGACAGCATCAAGATTTGATACTGTCTGGCAAGTACACTGACACATGACTAACTCATTTGCAGCAAGAATGTGTTCTCTTATTTGGTTCTGAGATTGTATATATTTACTATTAAGAGAACTTAGTGAAGCTTCGAGTACCTGTATTTCAGACTGTAAGTGCTGTGTATCAATTTCATATATTTTTATGCTATCTTCAAGTTTAATTTGATAGTTATTTAATTTACTAATCAGGTCAACACGTTCCTTCCTGAGTGGAATATTCTTTAAAAACGGTTTATGTTGTATTTTGTACCTATAACATTTTTTAATAAACCTATTTAATTTTGCATTGTTTTGGTAACCTAACAATAAATATTATCTCGAGTCATTCAACATTTCACTACGAATTACTAAATTTCTTATATTATTTGAAGCGTTCCATGAATATCTCTTAATTTTAAAAGCCACTGCTCAGGATGCAGGAATGAATAATAATGTTTAGCTTGAGGTGTGTATTTTATAATCATGACTTTTTTTATAAATCTTTAATAAATCAAAGGCGTGTTAAAATTGAGATGAGAAACATGGTATGTATACATTTACCGTAAAATCACAAGGGCAGTCATTTTTCACTTCACAAATTCAATATTAAACTAATATTTAATATGGCTTACCTGTTGTATTCCGTAATATTCTGCTGTGTTGAATGATGGATGTCGACATTACACTTCCACTAAGAACAGATCTAATTTTATTAAGGTTACAGGCTTTTTCAATCTTGACGTACGCTAAAAGTAATACAGTTGATATATAATGTAGTTTCCTATCACCTGTAGTGTTTACTAACCCGATATTACAACGTAAATACCGGTCAAAGTAGTACCTGACGATGAATAAACGCTCTTTTGCAGTTGCTTTATTATCTTGGTAGCACCGTACTGTAGGCTTTCTATATCTCTTACCTGTAAAACTGTGGGCCTCTTTCGTGGTTATAAGTGAGTTAGAGCATGCTTTAACTCAGTTGTACGGGTATGCGTTAACACTTGTATACTCAAATGGAACTGATATACGAGTCTTATATAGGTTTTTTAACGCTTTGGTGCTAGTTGGGCCATAGCCTTCCTCGATAAATGGGCTATCTAACACTGAAATAATTTTTCAAATCGGACCAGTAGTTCCTGTAATTAGCGCGTTCAAGTAAACAAACAAACAAACAAATTCTTCAGCTTTATATATTAGTACTAGTTGACCCACGCAACTTCGTTTGCGTTACAATTTTCATTATTGCTCCGCTCCTATTGGTCTTAGCGTGTTGATATATAGCCTATAGCCTTCCTACATAAATGGGCTATCTAACACTGAAATTTTTCAAATCGGACCAGAAGTTCCTGAGATTAGAGCGTTCAAGTAAACAAACAAACTCTTCAGCTTTATATATTAGTATAGATTAACGAGTCTTCTACAAAGCAACCAACGAGTGTGTTTTAAACACCTGTGTCTGCCCTTCTAGAAAAACTCGGGACGGTTTTTCATAACATTTGTCATCCACAGCCAGAAAGCGAACGAGCTAACAGGCGAGCACTCGTGCATCATGCTGCGCTCCCTGCGCTGTCGCGCGTGGCTCGGCGCCTACAGCGCAGACTTCCGGCGCCGCTTGTCGCGCCTGCTGGCCCGCGCGCTAAGGAAGATGCCTGCCTCGCTCGCGCTCACTACCCTGGTTAATGATAATGTGAAGGTGGAGAAGCCAGGTCAGTGTATTCAAATTTTTAAAGTGAAAACTTCTTTATCTAGGGTAAAAAATGTTAAACTCGCGTCAGGACACGTGACCCTGATCGAAAATGCGTGAGACGGTCACGTGTCAGGGCACTTGATCTGTTTCAACATTATTCAATTTATATTGTGATCGCTAGATGGCAGTACATGCCATCAAAATTGTTCATAGAAAAACTAGATTGAGTTGGTTTAAATAGTTAGTATTCTCAAATATAGGTGGCGGTGTTTGTAATAGTAATAGAACGTACAGCTGAAAATACTGGACGTAGGAATTTGAAATTTGGCGTGGTGATTCCTTGAGGAGCACTGAGAGAGGATTTCCCGCAATTCCTACGGGAAAGGGAAAAAACAGGATATGCGCGTATGAAGTCGCGAGCAAAAGCTAGTACAGTCTGTGACCAACATTATCTGACCCACTTGCCTATTAGCGAATAATGGTCAAGTGGGTTAGATAATGTTGGTCACAGACGTAAATATAATGTAATACTATCTACTACTGTTTTACTATAGTTCTTCGAGGTTTTAGTTTAGCATATCGCACTTCACACTTCACTGTCAATATCAAGCTGCTGCTTCAAATCCAAAATGATGGTTTCTAGAAAAATTATTATTTAAATGTCGAATTAAGCAAATTAATAAAAATAATGTTCCAATAATTCTTAAACTTCACTTCAACTATCGTTTTAATTAATAGAGGAGACTTGTTTTGAACACTAATTTTATTAGCTAATAGACGTCTAAGGCGATCCCAGGCATTGCAACATCAAACTTCCATCGCTTCCCATACCCAAGGAATTCGTGCGACCTTTCCCAGGTCGTCCATCCGAAATTTTGAATTTTTCTCACACTCTCACCGCTGCTTGAAAACAGCCTAATTTTATAAATATTGATTTTAGCAATTTTTGTCGGTGCTTGCAGATTAGTTTTGTTTACCTGTGATAGATCCGTAATGAATGTTTGTTAGTCTTTAAGTCAAGAGTGAATAGGTTACTTCTAGGTGGTGCATCTTCGACCACATCATCGCTTACAATCAAACGCGTGTCTTTTGGTCTTGCTTCCATTTTAAAGAAATAAAAACAAAATAAAGCGCTTTAATTTCTTTTCAAAATTGCGGTTTTAAACTGACAGTTTGACATTTTGCCCGAAAAAGGAAGTTGAGTCACTCCTGTCTGACACTTGTCATGAACTGTCCTAACTCAAAGACATAAGATTGCCTTTCGTTGTCATAACAGCAGTGACTTCATTAAACGCTGATTGTTGTTTTAAATACGTTCTGTTTCACGTTACTTCAATTCATTATTTTTGTTAAAAATCGATGTACTAACTAAAATAAAAACGTTGCAATGGCCTTTATTTTATACTTTTTTATCATTTTATTAACAACATTTTCATAAATTCTGTATTTATCTTCCCTATTATTCTTCTACAGCTGTAACGCGACAGCTGATAGAGCAGCAGCTGTCCGGCCACGACCTGTCCCGCCTGGAAGCGTACAGCCGCCAGCAAGCCGACTACCGGCTCATCGCGGACCTGCTGGCGCCGCTCGCTAACCTCGTGTTCCACTTCAAGACCACGGCCAAGCTGGATGCTATACAACAAGTGAGTCACATTATGTTATTGTTGAAAAAACACCATGTAACTAACTTTCTGGGGTAAAAAGTAGGTAAAAAAAAGTAAATAAGTAAGTAAGTAGTAGTAAAGTCTCATGATCACAAATTTCTTAATCTATGCAAATATTAAAAGCTGAAGAGTTTGTTTGTACGTGCTTATCTCAGAAATGGTTCGAATTGAAAAAAATGTTTTAGTGTTAGATAGCCCATTTGTCGAGGAACTTGAGGAAGCCTATAGAACATCACGCCTCGGCCTATAGGCACCGTGTACGGCGTTAACTATGCCATCTAGTGTCGCATAATCGATTTTTTCAGGGTCAGAATACTTGACATTGACGCTTGCTGCCACCTGTAGTTCCTGTGTGCTCAGTTTAGGGGAACGTGCGCGAAGAAGACTGCGCCATCTAGCGCAGCTATTTCGATTTTTATACTTGAAACATACTTGACAGTGACATTTTTGTGCTGCCACGTCTGAAAATGCGATTCAGACGAAGTTGCGCGGGTCAGCTTGTAAATGCAAATATCACCCATGGTAGTAGCTTTATACAAATTAATTGGTCATTTGCACGGTACGATTCGATGAATACCAACTTTCGGAAAACAAACATTAGAACTATAGATAGCAGCACAGAAGAGTCAATGTCAAGTATTCTTAACGTTAATGTTTCGAATATGCAACGCCATGTACGCTCCCTATGAGCCGTCTTATAAAAAGTTAATCAAATCTCTTCCTCTACAGGTCTTATTCATAGCAATGGGCTTCCAAATGAAAGACGTAGACGACATAGCGTCCGAACTCGGCCTACCAGGCTCACAGATCCTCGCGAAGTTCTTCGAAGCCTGCAAGAAGATCAACGCGTCCCTAAACGCCGTGCTAGAAGATTCTGTCGCTAAGGAGATCGGTATAGAAGACAAGAACACGGATGATGTGTCTATGGGACCCGTGAAGCAGAGCCTGCAGGATGAACTGTCGAAGGCAGCTAAGGTAATGTGTTTTGGAGTACTTTTGTTCACTGTGTTGTGGTTTAGAAATAAATGAGGAGCTTGTTTGGTAGTTTATGGGTGTTTTATTTAGTTTTGAGGAGTTCCTAGTAGTAAGAAAAAGGAGATCGCGCTCATATTTATAAACGAGGGTTTTCTGCAATGTCTACCACCAGGGGGCAGCAGTTCCAAACACCTATCAAACCGCATGTTTTCTGACATTTGTAGAGTAAGATATCATGTTAATGTCAAACTCACTTTTTCAATGAAGAAGACCTCTCACCTATGTATATGTACGAGGGTGCGTTTTTAAGTTCGCGGAATGGGAGGGTAGATGATAAAAATAGTTCATTATCGAGGTGGCCACGACTTCAGCCACTCAATATTAGTATAAATACCAGGTTTTGTCTTAATTGGGTCATTAGTCTTTGAACTATCGTCAAGCAAACAACTCAATCGGGAAGAAAGTGTGCATTATGGAAAAAATCGAGTACCGTGCCGTAATAAAGTTCCTTACCAAGCAAGGAAAGTCAGTTCAAAACATACTGGAAGAGATGGAATCCGTTTACGGGGACTCTTGCCCGGGTAAAACCATGGTTTACAAGTGGCATTGTCTTTTTAAACAAGGCAGGACCTCACTTGAAGACGACCCGCGGCCCGGACGGGCGATCGAGGTGACTACAACAATTTTCAAAATTCTACACGATCATCTTGGCATGACAAAGGCCAGTGCAAGATGGGTGCCAAGAATGCTCACGCCGCCTCAGAAACAACGCCGCGTGGAGTGTTCTCGCACGTTTTTGGACCTCTGTAACGAAGATAAGGATGGACTATTGAGTCGAATTGTTACTGGAGATGAAACTTGGGTTCATCATTATGAGCCTGAGTCAAAACAGGACTCTATGCAGTGGCACAAAAAAGGTACACCACCACCCAAGAAGTTTAAAGTGTCACAATCGGCTGGGAAAATCATGGCAACAGTGTTTTGGGATTCGGAAGGGATTCTGTTGACCGATTATAAAGATAAATGCGTTTCTATAACCGGAGAATACTATGCTTCTATCCTCGAGAGGTTGAAAGAAAGCATTAAAGAAAAAAGGAGGGAAAAATTGACCAAAGGTGTCCTTCTTCTTCACGACAACGCGCCTGTTCACAAGAGCCGTGTTGCTTTGGCTGCAAGCCTGCATAAGGTGGGCTTCGATATTTTAGACCATCCACCCTACAGCCCAGACCTGGCTCCCAGTGATTATTACCTCTTTCCAAATCTGAAAAAAGAACTTCGTGGAAAGAAATTTTCAACTGATGAAGAAGTGAAGGACGCGGTTTCAGCTTATTTTTCGGACAAAGACAAAACATTTTTTTATGAAGGTATACATAAGCTAATTGAAAGATCTGAAAAATGTATTAGGGTAGCAGGTGAATATATTGAAAAAGAAAAATAATTTAGTATTTTTATTTTCACTCCTTGCCCTCCATTCCGCGAACTTAAAAACGCCCCCTCGTATGTATGTGTATGTGTTTTATGTTTTCTGTGTTGTATTTTATGCGTTTTATGTATTTTAATTTATGTTGAGCCAACTGGTGAAGTAAATTCAGTCGGTATGCATTAACTATAATTTTTATTTTACCCTTTGGGACAAATTAGTACCATAACCAACATACTTTTAATAAAATTGCGAACGGCCGGGTTTCTGAATGTCATATGAACATGTCAAATCCTACTTTAAGGGTGCTTTTCCACCAGAGATATGGTATGCAGCTATGCTGCGAGAATGTAAAAGCTAAGTTACGAAACTATGGAACCGTTTCCACTGATGCTAAGCTATGTAGCTGTGGTATGAGGTATGCGATGTATCGACAATAGGGAAGTCACGCACTGCTCTGCACATAGCTACACACCTCGCGACCATCCACAGCACGCATCCTGCCATATAAAAAAACGTAGCTTAGTTGAATCAGTTTCCACCAGTGCTACGCTATTTGGACCGATTAATATGATTGGTGGATATCAAACGCTTCCGTAGCAACGTTGCATAGCACATCTCTGGTGGAAAAGCAGCCTAACGCCACCCGTTGACAGGTTTTCGGGCAAAAGTAGAGTTTGAGAAAGACTCAACTTCAAATGCTTAATGCACAGTTCATACGAGTAAGGCATTTTATTGGTCGTTTTTCTGTTCGTTAACCACTACCCAAACAATGGCGTTACGACAAATTGCGTTAATGGATAGATAAACGACCGATAAAGTACCTCAGAAACCGGACATTATTCAGAAATTGGGGTTTTGCCTGCATGATCATTTAAAAGTCAACTTTAATCGTAAGTCTACGCTGTTTTGTACCTTAAATCGTTCCACTAATAGGCAAATGGCTACTGCCAATAAATTTCCAATTCAAATACTAGGCTATTGATCTCCTAAAAACTAAGCTTAAAGGCCTATTTATCCAGATAGGCTAGCTAGCTACATATAAAAAAATTGTATCTAAAACTCAAGTCTTAAATAATTATTAAATGGTTTCCAGGAGTTGGAACGCAAGCAACGTAAGGAGCTGTCTCGTCTGATGGGAGAAGACCTGGCGCAGTACCGCATCAAGGGCAGCGACCTGGACTGGGGGCAGGCGCTCGCGGGCACCAAGCAGAAACAACTCGTGTCTGTTAAGAGGTAAGGTGGATTTTGTTTAACAGTGTATGAGTCTAGCCAAGGAGAATAGACAGCTACTTGTTGTAAAATGCTGGTACTCAGCAGCTCTCGGTTAGAATGGAAGCCGACCCCTGCGTGAAAATTATACACTGGGCCCTCCAAGATACTATAAATCTCTATACTAAATTTTATCAATATTCATTCAGTTTTAATTTATCGTTATTTTAAGAAAATTATTTAATTAATATGAATTACTGACATTTGCACGTCACATCATGTGACAATCATGTGTACCTAATAAAGTTGTTACCATCTTGCGTGCATGTCTTTTTTGTATGTATATACATGTTTAAGCAAATAAATATTATCTTGTCTTAGTGGTTAGGTAACAAACAGACAGAGTTACTTTCACATTTGTATTAGGATGGATTGTAAAGTTAACAATCGCTCGTTAGTACCAGATCATTACGAAAACTGTCCGTTTCTGGCAACGTTCGACCAAGGACATACAGTTCATTATACCAAAATGGTACTTATAACTGCGTAAAAGTAGCAATAAAGAACTCTATTGAGAGTGTTTAGCCTCACGGTATGGCATTTCATACAGACTCGCAGGTCCTTGTTCTTGGTAATGAATGAACCGATTTTAATTAAACTTAATACGCACATGCAGGATACCTAGGTCTGAAAAGAGAGAGGGAGAGTATATTGTCAGCCTGAATTGTCCCACTCCTGGGCAAAGACTTCCCCATTATTTCCATTTCTCTCTTAGTTGGGCTTCACGCCACCAAGTAACCATCCAAGGCGTCCCAAAACCTTTTCTTCGGTCTGCCGCGACTCTGTTTAGCTGTGTCAGGGCCCCAACTTTGATGGCATGCGGCAGACATGGTCTGCCCGGTCCCACTTCAGCGGTGTACATAAACAGTATTGCTATTTACCGTTTCTCGCTAAATATTACCATTTATTTCCAGCGGTGAGAAGCGCCTGGGCGATGACAGCAAAGAGATCGACGACCTCATAGAAGCGCACTCGCAGAAGAAGAAGAAGAAAAAGAAGCATGTGCGGAACCAAGAGTAATACATTGTAGAACTAAATAGTTGTGTGTTTTATTTGTTCACGCCTTGACCAGGAACTTGCGCTAACTTGCAAAAGGCTGCTATGCCTGATACTCAGAAATTCCTAATAGAATATTGTAATGGGGTAATAAAATTTACCCGTTTTGGGAATCGTACCAAGAGCCCCAGACAAGTGTGAAGTGACATTCTATCAGTAACGATTGTCAAAAAGTAATTATTTTTTTTTACTATAGATAGGCACGCGTTTGACCACTATCTCACCTGATGGTAAGCGATGATGTGGTCGAAGATGGAGCCCGATTGCCTAGAAGTAACCTATTCACTCTTGACTTAAAGACTCCGGCAGGGAATTCCACTCCTTAGCTGTACGCATTATGAATGTGTTCCCAAAACGTTTTGTGCGTATGGGTGTGATGTCCACCATGTACAGTCTGTTGTCAACATTATCTGATCCACCCTAAAAACAAACGAATTTGGACCCTCTGCTTGTTACATTAAGGTTAATTCAATTTATATGAAATTAACAGACAAGTGCTCGAGGACTCGATGAACATATACAATAATAATACAGACACGCAAATTTGATCTTTAACACGTAACGTTAAGGTAAACCCACCCAACATCGTCGGAGCCACCGGCATTATGTATCATTTTGTTAAGCTATTTTAATCATTATCTCGTCGACTTTAAAGTTGAAAAGCTTTTAAGTAACTCTATATAATTACAACCCAATCTTTAATTTCGCGTATTCTCGACAAGTTCTTGTGGCTTAGCGGTTTGATGCTGGATTGGCGACGAACAACATGTGGGTTCGAAAACACATTCCACACAGTATTAGTTCCTTTTTTAATTAGTTGTAATGACAATCAATTAAAAAAGGAACTACAATATTGCTTGCATTATTAAAGAACGACCAATATGATTTACGCCTAATAACTTATCTTGTAAACAGGTGGGTAAATTAAAAAAACTTTAAGTTTAGAGAATTTAAATTTACCAAGAATGGTTGGATACGAAGTAAAGCATACATTTGCTTTGTGAGGTAGATAATAAATTCATATAAATGACAAAAGTTACACTACGATTAATAGCAGTGACTGCGCACACACATTTGTAAATCGTTCCACATAACTCGTTAGCAATTTGGTGTAAAAAAGCATCATGTCGCAACTTGATGACTATACCAAACATAAAATCATATTTTTACGTGAGCAGAATGTTGGAATTAGAGAGATTGGTCGTCGACTTAATATAGCAGAAAGTGTTTTTTTTATACCTATTTTATTTTATTGATTGTGATTAACGCGTAGTTTACTCCTTACAAGTTACATACACGGTTCCAAAAATGTTTTTATTTTTGTTTTAGAGAAATACGGTCAGGCTATGGCTAAGACGTTATGAAGACAATGTAAATATTCAGCGGATTCGTCCAGGAGTAAAAGCCATCAAGTATAGTCCCGAATTCGAACGCCACCGGGCTATTGTTTCAAGCCATGTTGATAATCCATTTTTGCCCATCCGTGTAACCGCAATAAACCACAATATTTCAGTGGAAACAGTGAGAAGGCATTTACACGCTGCTGGGATAAGGAATTATAAACCGGCACTGAAAATTGCATTAACACCTGCTCATCGCGAAGAAAGGGTCCGTTTTGTATTTAAATTTTAATTGGGAAGAAAATGTTGTGATCTTCACTTATGAAAAATCATTTAAATCGGACAAAGATGGACGTAAAATCTTATGGCGAAGGAAAGGAGAACGCTACAATGAGAAGTGCTTGCTACCTTGTAGAACCAGCGGTAGAATAACCCTGGGCTACCTGGGGCTGGATGTCGTCTATGGGACCTGGTGAATTGGTGGAAGTTGGTGGTAGGTTTAATAGTAGTTTGTATTTTGAGATTCTGCGTGACGTCATGATGCCGACTGTGCGAATTGCCTATCCAACATCACATATTTATTTCATGCACGATAACTGCTCCATCCACCGTGCAGGCATTGTGCAGGATTGGTTAGCTGCTCAAGAAGGTGTGACAGTTATTAATTGGCCATCTAAAAGTCCTGATTTGAACCCTATAGAAAATCTATGGGGTCAAATGGTTTTAAATTGGGACACAACGGAAGTGCGAAACAAACACAACTTGGCTGAGATCGTGACATCGACACGAGAGGCAAAGATTTGTGTTGGAATATGGTGCGCGGTATGCGTAGCCGCTTACAGCAAGTTATAGCAGGGGACGGTGCGCCAATCTGCTACTAATTAATCTAGTGTCTAGGCATTTTTAAACACACCATGTAAGTAAATGCTCAATGGATTGACTGTTAAACCATTAAAATGTTGCTGATTATGTGGTGATGTTATTGTTATAAACAGATTTTTCTATTTAAATAACATGTTTATTCACTACATATAGGCAGCTATAAATCTGTAAAGTATTTCACAGAAGAATTCATTTTCTCGATAACAAACATTTGAGCATAAGCACACCTTTTTTAATGTTTATAAATGGTTAGATTTGATTATGGCATACTAATATAAAATGTATATTAATTTGGAAATATATGAGCATTTACTTACCTACTTAATCTTAACTTAATGTTTTAATGAAATAATAAACGTTTTAAACTTGCAATTGTTTAGTTTTATTTCTATACAAACTGCCCTTTTAAAAAGACAAGACCCTACGTCGTACATTAAAGAAATGTAAAATAAATGTTATGAAATAATTAAAAAAAAACAGCTGAGCAAAAAGCTATATTTAAACTTGGTTCGAACGTAGATAACGATGAACATCGCACTACCTTAGTGACCGCAAGACCAACTCAACGCTTATAAGGCGCATTAAAATTTGATCTTAGTTGTAATTTCTAGACGCAATATTCTAAACAATTTGAACCATATAGTATACTTTCATAAAGTTTATTCTTGCACAGCACAAGCAGCCTACCTTCTCCTCGTGCAAATAGATTATTTTGTATTTTAAATAATCTTTCCATTGAGACATCATAATAAAAAAACAACCTATAAAATAGAAAATAAAAAATTGTAAAGAGACGTTGTTTTTGCAATTTAGTAAGGCAAGGTAAAATATGTTTACGCGTAGTCACTGCATACCCTTAGTAGCATTTAAATACCAGTTTTGTAATGAATACAAATATTTATTTTTCAACTACCCACTTATTACAAGTTATGCGAAAATATTACCATTTTAGAAAGTTTATATTTGAAGGTTATCCGTCTTTAGTTCTTTACAATAATACAAGAAATAGTATTGGAATAAATTCCTAATTGAAAGCAAAACAACATCTTCGTCGCAGGATTTGATCTCGCAACTTGTTTTTCTCAGTCTTATACACAGACCACGAGACCAGAATTACTTGAACGCAATTATTATAACAAACTATTACACTAATTATATTATAACAAGTAGTTATAACTTAAAACCTAATGCTAACGTTTTAAAGATCAAATTTGCGTGTCTGTATTATTATTGTATTTGTTCATCAAGTCCTCGAGCACTTGTCTGATAAGCTCGTATAAATTGAATAAACCTTAATGTTACTGTCAGAGGGTCCAAATTCGTTTGTTTTTAGGGTGGGTCAGATAATGTTGACAACAGACTGTACCACCGTGTAAAATGGTATTGCCTTGCCGAAATGTCTTGTTATTCGGCATTGACCAGCGACTTCTCAGTCTATTTTGTGTCTTTTAATTTTGACACACCGGATATACTTACTTATACATGATCCATTGAGTTTTCTTGCTGCGCGCGACTTGGCTCGGTATACGTAGGTAGTGTCATCGATGAGCTGGATACACCAGTCGGTACACTTTCTTATATGTAGTCGAGTTAATGGTAATATAGGGATAACTGAAGAAAACGACAGGTTCAATAATAATTTCTATAATTATTGTAATATAAAAAAGTGTTGGTAGTTATTCAACCCTTGGAATAGACAATAGATATTTCCTCTTAAACATAACAAATATGAGTGCGTGCGATGCGACCGGGGCGGGGTGCCGCGCTCGTAAAAAAATATCATTTTTTAATCCGACCGTGCGCGCGCATCCACCCCAGCGCGCCGCCGCACGCATACTTCTATACCATTTTATTACAATATAATGTGATCTAAGAAAAATAATATTTTCGTCTAACGCCCGATACGGGGCGTCTGGTAAACAATTTTATACTATAATTTGTTTGTCCCTTATTTTAATACACGCGTTCTACTCGTTACAAATGTAACATCGGCTCGTGCCTGAGTGTTACAGCGAAGGCCCGACGTCGGTCCGCGTGCGCACAGTGGCGGCGCACGCGCACAGTGGCGGTTCGGACGCACGCGCTCGGCCCGCGGCGGCGGATCGCTCCCCCCCTCGCTCTCATAGCCACCGCGGGGGCCACCACTTACATTTGCTCTAATATTTGTTAACATACGAAGACCACCTCCGCACTTTACGCTATCATATCGAGAATAAAAACATCCACTACAAAACATAATTTAGAATATCATTAACATTAGCTGCTAGTATCGTTAAGTTAAACGTTATGGGTTTCGTTAATTTATACACTATTATTTTCTCACTTTGACTTGCGGGACACTTTCATAGGTCGAGGGAAGTGGCAGAGGGAAGGAAGATAAACGATACAAACGCAACAGACAAGGACAACGGTCTGTAGATACACACAATCTTGCTAAAGCTAGGACGCTTAAAATAGAATGTTCTTATATTTATATTGGTGTTTATGATTAAAAGTATCCCGTAGTAGATAACTTTGGCTAAGCGAGACGACACGCGGCATGCGCGAACTACCAGACGTAGATACATAGGTACAGAGTATTGAGAAGGAATTGCACTTAGGAAAGGATTCGCGACTCTTGGCACTTTGACTTACGCTAATAATGTCTCGGACATGTAGAGTAACTCAAGAGATAGGACAGTGAGGGAACGTGCGATGGAAGCGAGAGAGAGAGGAAGTCGTTCAGTATTATATTGAGCGCCTCGCGAGCGCTCGAGCGGCGGCGCGAGGAACTGAGTGAGTGTGCGAGGTGCGTGCCACACAGAACATAACGCGAACATCGACCAAACACACAACACTCGATACATTCGATTCACTACGTAACTAATTACTTTCACTTGAGATAATATATTATAAAATATAAATATACTTTTAAAACGTCAAGAATTTGAACTTATTGTACGTACATGATGACGTAAGCAGTGTACAGCGTCTTCGACTAGTCGCCACGGGTACTCTACACATATACATCACTTGAATTATTTACTCGAGAGACACAAAAGCAAATGCACTAGACCTTATTGCCACACTTAAAGTTATTGCTACGACATATACATACCGCTCTACGTATCATATATAATTGTAAATATAATCAATCACAACATCCAATAAAACAAAAATATTGTTTAAATATTATTGCATTAATTTAGTTCAACTATAACTCGGAAGGGGTTTTCAGTTAAACCACTGTATAATCTCTTTACATTTAGTGCGAGTAGTTACAGTGCAGTGAATACCAGAAATACTGCGAAGTTAATACTTCAAATCGACATCGACGAAAATAACGTTACACATCTCTTAACCGCGTCTCAAGATCGAGAGATTCCAAACGAAATTGGAGCTAAACGATTTGTCACTAAGGCACAATTTAAATTTCCATTTGAACTTTATTTAATTCTAAAATAAACGAATTCAATTCCCCTTCTCACACAAGGCTGTGTAGACGCGGCCATCGCGAGCCACTCGCAGCCACTCGGGGCCACTCGGAACCACTCGGAGCCACTCGGTGCTCACATCTATACAGGATCAACGCGTATCAAAATCACTGCAAAAATATTCAATGTGCGTGTACGACTTATTCACTTACTATATACGACATTCAGTTTAGAATCGCGTCGATAGTTTAGAATATACAACGTTTATGTTTTAATGGTTTGCTTACTGGTAACTTATAATATAATTGCTTGATGTATAAAATTGCTGATTTTTGTCGCAGTTTTGTCATTATCTAAATGTAACATTTATATTACCTTTGCGTTGGTACAGCAAATAAAAGATTATAACAAACTTTTAATCAAGTTAAGCAATGATATAACAGTACTATAATGTGATTTAACAGGCATAACTTTAAATATTTGTCTAAGTGAGTTGAGTGTGTTGAAGCTCTTGGATACTAAGTACAGAACCACTACTTGAGTATAAAACTTTAAAGTTAAGTTTAATTTTAATATTGGTATTCTAACTGAGGGTGCTAGTTTCAATATAAAAATATAATTTCTTGCAAAATAACGTTTGACTTTAGGGGCACTCGCTAAGGAGGGTCGCACACTACGACTATTTGCATCGATACAGTACCGCGTTTCGTTAACGCGCAACTGCATCGATGCAAACAACTGCGTCAACAGTCGTTCATATCCCTGTAGCCAGGCTGATTCGCGATGGTAGAGATATAGAATCGTGGTTACGTGGGCGGTAATAATAGCGATGGCATCGCGATTGTATCGCGATCTTTTTGCGATTGTATCGCTGCAAAAGTCGCCTGTGCAACCACCCTTAACGTTGGAAGTAGCAAATTTTTGTCTTAAACCTATATCTATAGTTGAGCTTAGGTATCGAATCGTTGACAGAGAAACCAGAATAAATGTCACACGAAAATCAAAGGGCACTAGCGAAAAATGTAAGGAGAAAAATTCTAACATTTATCGAGCTGGAATCAAAACAGCGGTGCTACCGACATTAAACTGGAGTTTCATCGACTCATGTGTGGCTTGTATAACATAGTTCATATTATTATACCTAATCATCACAGCAACCTTCAGATTGCTACATTATCTTCTTGAAAGTTGCGACGTGTGAATGCTGCCTTAGCAAAGTTGCAGTGCCGTGCTCATCAAAGTCACAGGATAATTACTTCGGAGTAACTTGGACACGAGCGGGAGGATGACATCAGACGCACGACACGTCGCCGCTCGGCCAAGCTACGTGGCAGACATTTAATAACAGATCTACTTAGACGAGCACAGCACTTAGTAATCCTATGTTAATTTAACGTCAACTATAAATATAAGTGCAAGTGAATGATCTCTATAAATAGTATCTAATTTATCAATATATCGATTGCTGCGTTAACATATTTATCGCAAAACTATTAATATCTATCGTATACAAAAAGCGCGTCGCGTTGGGCCGTACGCGTGACGTCACACGGCCCGCGCGGAGCTTGCAGCGGTCCTCTTGAATCTAACGACGACACACAACTAACTACATTACAAATATACGAGCTTTATAATTGATATAATCTTTGCATACTGGTGTTTGTCATACTGTGGACTCGGTACAGCACTGATAGTCGTAGGCAGTTTAACATAACATTTTGGCATTCCTTTATAACTCCGATTGATTGAACCATTCCTTTGACGCTTACATAGTGGAGTGGAAGCGTATGCGAGCGCAAATCCCAGGTATAACGCCCAGAAGCGACAGCGTCGTACATTGCCTGCCGCTTCCAGTTATAGATGACTAAAGTATTATTGCTTTCATTTACTATTTCAGTAACTACATACCATTGTACTTTTGTATCTTTTAACCTATTCTAACATCAATATTATGTATTAAAAATCTTATTAATAAATTTAATACAATCAGTTAATAACCATCAAACATAACTCGGATCGTTGTATTAAAATGTCTGAGGAAGCAGAGATATATATTATGATATTGATCTATAAACATTTCTGCAATAAGTAGGCATGTTTTTCGATTGGTGTTTTATACAGGTACATCGTATTAAAGTTATGTATCCTACTTATGTACAGTTGAACCGAGCTCTATGCTATCTCTATCCTAACGATAAGCGTGTCCTTCTCACATAGGTTGACTCTCCTCGAGCCGCTGTACCGAGTCCGCAGGAACTCTTCTGTATAATAGTGCTTCAAAATTACTCTAAAATCGGCAGCTGAAAAGACACTTGCTTTAAGGCATTACTGACGATCACATCTGCGCTGAACGACAACATTATTGCGACGATAGCTTGTGGCCACGCGGGTGACCCCAACGTGTCTCGAAATGGCAAAATTGACGAAAGGCATTTTGTATTACACTATCTCTTAATTAAAGCGTCCGTATCATTTAAAACGCGATCCAAACTCACTGCGGCACAAGCTTCCTTCCGTTCACTATCGCAATATTTGAAAGATCCGAATTGACTCTAATACCTAGGTACGTCTGCTAGCCACACACCCCTCGCAAAACAAAAGGAAAAGGTAAAATAAAGAAACAAATATAAATCCATACATAAAAATTAATGTATTCTATTATCAATAACATAAGGTATAGTTACACAAAATAATAAAATTAGAGGAAAACAAATTTATACATAATCTTAACGCGAATAAAAAAAACAAATTATACATGCTATCAACACAAGATGCTATTAAAAAAAAGAAAACAGTATTTTACAATTTCCTAAAACAATCGCCTAACGCTTTCTAACCAGCGCTCACTTGTTCATCAACTTAGCGTAATAATTGTCAATTTGGTTTCAATTTTAGGGCTCATTTCGTTGAGATTTAGGATTCACCTCATAATGGTCAGAACGTACTTCACATGTGTGAGGGAGGAAATCATATAATTAAGTAATCCATTGACACGGTACGAAAGAATAGCCGTATAACCGTAAGGGACCGTAAGAATAACCGTAAGGAGACTTAAATAATTTAAAAGGTAAGCCAGTCGGCTGATTGCGTACTTTATATAAGTAACTCGGATGTTGGATATAATCAACTACAACTGAAAGTGTTCTTTAAGTAATCATTCATGTTGACACTAGATTAAATTTGTTGATTCGTAAGTAATAACTCGATCACAGTTCTTTTGTCAATGGTAATTTTGTGATAGTTTTAATAATAAGGCCAAAATAATAGCTTAATCACAAAAAATAAGCAACAAAACAAATAATAATAATTGTATTATAACTCATTACGAACTATAACGATAATAACAAAAACCAAGTACATAGACGCGAGTTTCCAAACGAGATGCATTTAATGATTTTTGTATATTAAAAATAATAATAAATTAAAAATGTTCGTAAACGGGTCAAAACGATTAACTAACGCCAATTGTTTGCAAGACTCGATAATATCAGATCTTTGATAAAATGCCTCGCAATAACTTCTACAATTTAAGTAAACTTCGCTTCGTGTGAAATTAAATTAAACGTAATACAATGCCACAGTAATAAATAAAAAAATAACTAAAATTTAAAGTAAAACATTTGTGCGGATTATAAGTACCGATGGTGACGAGATATTGTCTCAGGTTGCTGCGAATATTTCCAATTAAGACCAACAAAATTAACGTTAAAATATTAAGTCTGTACGTTCAGGCGTCGGTTGTATCTACGAGTTTTATAGTTAAACTGCGAAGTTTGTATCTCTGGACGAATTCTTCGTATACACACTGACGCGACAGTGTTCAAACAGCTACAGTACTATCCAATCGCATCTTAAGACCTGCCCATCTCTTAAAACAGGTGAACCCTTAACTAACTTACAAGTTTTTACATACTTTAGAACTTAGTTACAGCGAATGCTCCAACATTCACGATAACTACAGTTCTGCTACTATAAAACTAATTTATAACTATCTCTAATTGGAATATATCCCGGCACTATGTATGTGATGTTTTCAACTAGACTTTGAACGTGTGAAATGTTACTGAGACAGTACTGTAGCGTTCAGAACGATGCGTAGGTCGGCGGTCATAAGTTTTGTATTATTGCTATATTGACGGCCGATAGCCTACGACACCGTGGTGGGACAACACTTGCGCGTGCGCAGCCGGACGTACAGACGAACTAGTAAACCGTTTGAGTGGAGCAGGTATGCGCTGGCTCGTGCGGCTTAACAGCGGGTAACTAGCGTGGGGTCATGGCGGCTCCGCGACCGCTTCAGGGACCGAACGCGTTTACACCTAAACTATAATATACTAATAACTGAACGCTGCAAGCTCGTCTATACACATGTACAATAACACTTCATGTCAAAATAAACGAACGGTGTGTTATTGATGCTCGAGCTCCGTGAACAGCCAGGCCTCACTCATCCGATACACGCACCATTATACAAACATTATTATGTTAATTTCTCCTTGTCCGCTTAGCTATAAATATAGTTTACATAATATAAATTAAAATATAGAGTGAAAACTACACATTTCTTACAATATACTATGTACAAGGCATCTCGTCGCTCCTTATTAACAACTCGCGGCCTTCGCCCACTCCTCGCTTACTATAAACGTTCATACAAAAACCTATCTGGCACTAACATGTATATTCATTACAAAATGTATAATATAATAATATTATGTATATACAATCACAACATAAATTTGATAAACAACCGAGAGAAATAGATAATATTGGTGTTACGGACACTTGTTGCTGAGTCAAATCTGTTTTTGTCAAGCATTGTATTGTACTCTTTAAAAATATTCATTAAAATATATTTGAACTTTTTTTATTATTAAACGAAAGGTTTTATTTATTTTGATTTGTTCAGAATTGCGTTTCACGATCGAAACAATTATGTTTAGTGATTTTCATCCTCCATTGCGTTTCGAACGGCAGCGTGGAATTTACATATAAACGAATCTAGCTCCTCTATCAGAGTATTTATTGTCACTCCAAAAAATGTAAAGAATGCGAAGATCAGAGATAAAAGAGTCTTGATCGCGTACTTTAATCATTTCTAAGCGTACAAAATTATATAGATCGCCATTGATTACATTCGTAATGAAACTACCTGATTTGTCCCCAAAATATTTGATATGTATACGAAATAATGTTTTTTTTTGTAAATATTACGACATGACAGTTAACAGGGTTTTGCTCAATCATTGTTCTGTAGTGTTCTGTACGACGACGTAGGACGTAGGAACACGTTTCTGCAGCGGCTCGCGTCGCTGCGTGACGAGCGCGGGGCGGACACGAGGCGGTTCTACACCACAACTATATTCATTTAAACTTAAGTCCTTATTCAAAATGGAGTAATCACTATTTATTTTTTTCTAATCTTTATGCGATACACAATGTCAAGTACATAATTATAATAATAAGGCCGTTCAAGCCTTCATGGAAGATTGCAAATTTTGGTATTGATTCAATCAAAAATGCTTTTAAGTCTTCGAAGACCGTGGTACTGTCTGTACCTTGCACAATGCAAAAAAACTGATCGAAGCAGCAATGACTTATCAATTCAAAAACGTATTAAGCCCATCTGTTTAAGTATTCTGGGGTTATTTCCTTGGATCACTTTATTTTAAGTGTCCTTGTCTATTAATTTTACGATTGTCTCTGGTTTATTCTATCAATGATAGTGTTGTCTCTGGTTTTAAGACCCCATTCCTCGTCCAGTCATTGTTCTATCCCACTCCGTATGGAAGTATTAAGTGCGGAAGTATTTTGCGTTAAGTATCAACTCTATGTTAAGTAGCGACCTTAACGTTTCATGAGGTAGATGAAATATCACGTCATTTCATAGTCACGTCAATTTAGATAAAATATACTTGCGGTGCGTCACTCAAGATTGCACCTTAAATCTTCTAGCCTTTAAGTAATAATTTAAAGTAATAGGTGTTGTATCCGTGTAGGCCCGCCCCGTTAGCGCCGCCCTACTAACCTAAGGACATACCGGATCAGTTCGCCGACGCCCCGTTACATCGTCAAGTGACCACTTCGCGTCATCGCTGCACTATAATTAAACATCTAAACTAAATTATAAATCAAATTCCACGTAACTCACTCGCGTAAACGAACATAGCGAAAGTATAAATCTGTAAATTATTGCGAAGACCTACAAGTGATCCCATACATGTTGAGATATTAATAATATACTCATTGGCCCACATGCGATCAAAATATTATTTTTGTCGTATAACTCCCATTACACTAAGAAACGAGCAATTCGTAAATGTGTTCCCGACAGTAAAACATTTCCATTGATAGGTACGTAAAACTACAACGAAAAACACTTAAGATATGATTAGTCTATTACTTATATAATACAGAGCCGGTCGTCATCGGACTCGTCGCTCGCCCGTTGCGTAGCAACGATGCCTTATTTACAATTTTCTTACAAATTTTTACACTTTGCTTTTTGGTCATCGATTTGGGAAGAGAACGAAATGCGAAGACGTTGAGTTTAGATATTGGCGGCGACTCCGTGGAGAGTATCGCCGAGAGTACTGCACTATGGAAGCTACCACCACACAGATAACTCGCGCGTTCTTCTGTTACGCCTTGTTTGCGTCGGTTCGGTTGGTTTGCGCATTTCCATCCGATAAGTGTGTCTACGACTATGCGAGGTAACCATTGCATCAAACCGGTGTAATGTTGGGATAACTTCTAAAGCGTTGTGGAACAACGTTGTGCTTACAAACCTCTCTTCGTTCTATATTGCTGAGTTAAAACTTATATCAGAAGACGCCGCCCATCGAACTGGTGACCTCCTTATAAATGCGACACCAAGCCACTTCACACCGATCATAGCGACCGAAGCATGCATACTATTCCCATTGAACGATATGAGTGATTATCATTCTCATTCGTTCAATGAAACTATAACTACATATTTGCACAGTCAAATCGCTACAACCATTTTACAGTATGTGACGAATCAGAAAGTTTAGGCTTATTTCAATAAGTTGCTTTCGAAATATTGCTGTTAAAATATCAACGTCACCTCATTAACGTATCAACTTAGGATATGTTCATTAATCAAACCAGCATTTTTCCATTCAACTTTTAAAAACCAAACTTGGAAGCGATTTATTGAAACTAGCCAAAACACACCATAACTTATTTATAGAACACAGAGCGATCTGTGTTTAACTAAACATAAACAAGCCCCTTTATACACGATTAAAATTAAATTAACATTGACAAAAAGCGCCTGCGTAACGTTTAGTTAAACACTCAAAAAACAACCTGATAGGGAACGTGCAAGGCGACGGCTGCGCCATCTAGTGTTGCAAAATCGGAGCTTTTACCATATTTATACTTGACGTTGACACTTCTGTGCTGCTACCTATAGTTCCTGCACGCTCCCTAGACATCACATACTGTAGACTCGAACACAACACATCACCCCTAGCACAGAGTCAGTTGCTGCTGACGTCACTAGTCACTGAGTCGGCGACTGACATCACTGAGTCTGCAGTGCGATTCTGTAAACATCTCCGCGTACATTTAGGTGAAGTGAAAATGACGTGAGTTGTCAATCTATACAAACAAGATGGAGTGACAGTTCACTTCACGCTCACTCCATCTAAGTTTAAACGGTGAGACGTAGACAGAATAGACGCAGTTGCAACTGAGTCAGTAGCGACAGACGTCACTGAGTCAGTAGCGATGGACGTCACAGAGTCAGTAGCGACGGACGTCACTAGTGAGTGGCAAGCGGCGTACGACGGCGGCGTGGTCGGCGCGGCGTCACTCGCGCGGCACGTTCTTCAGCAGCGAGATGGCGTGACGCACGTACTGCACCAGGTGACGGAACGTGGACGATAGGGAGAGGGGGCCGCACTTGCGGTCCACGGCGATGAACAGATCTGGAACAGACGATTGCTGTTAGTTGCTTGATCAGGCAAGAAGAGCTTCTTTAACTGGGGTGGTAGGCGATGGTTTTCCCACAACTTGGTTCTCACTTTGGGTCTGGGATGAAACTCTTCCGGTTCTTATGCCTACAATGGTGGATGTCATGACTTCGGCTTTCTATCAAGGGTAGTGAAGAGATAATCAATCAATCATTTTAACTGAAGGACATCCAATTGTTCACTATTGGACATAGGCCTTCCCTAAGCGTGACCACATCGACCATCCACAAAAATTAATAAAAAATAAATCAAGGAAAATTGATAGTGATATTTAGAGAGAAATCTCCTTACATATCTTTATAAAAGTTAATGAACACTTAAGGTGTCAAAGAACTGCTTTGGCATTCGTACTAGAATTACTTTGTAACACGAATGCCGTAACCTTCCATCTCATCTGCCTAACCTTTTTCCAATTATATAGGGGTCGGCTTCCAGTCAAACCGGATTCAGCTGAATATCAGTGATCCTCCACAACCCATTAACTGGGTAATACGGTACATCTTGGCAAGACAGGAGTCAGATTTTACTGGCTTCTGACAATCCGTAACGACTGCCAAAGATCTACAAATGACAGCCGGGACCAACAGCTTAACGTGTTTTCCGAGGCACAGAGGAAACTCGGTATGTTAAGATTAACCTTAAAGATCCACCCTTGCGGCTGTTATTATTTAGCCACAAGCTCTTCGTGATGCCGTAACCTTCCGTCAAACAAAAATGACACTTGGGGGGTGGGGCTAACCTCTGTTAGCCCTACCCCACCGAGCCTGTGATAGTACACATACCTCTGTTGGCCCTCAGCCTGCACAGCGAGTCGGCCTGCTCCCACAGATCGTGCGCGACGTAGAGGAAGGCGTAGTACTTGTTGAGCAGCAGCAGCGCCTGGTGCGCGTGCGCCGGCACCGAGTGCGCCAGCGAGCAGTAGCCGGACGACGCCGAGCCCGAGCCCACCGACCCCACCGAGCCCGCGGGGGACGGCGTGGGGGACAGGGGGGACACCGACTCCGCCAGCGCTGGCTGCAACAACCAGATAACTCTACTTGTAGCATACGCAACATGTACGGCGAAGGCCAAAAAGTTGCAAGTTCGCATCACTAGATAGCACATCTAGTGATGCGAACTTGCAACTTCCTTATAAGGCCCATTTAGGGTAGGAAGAATAGTTATGATAAACTTGCAATAAAGTGCATTGACTTTTTCCTAGTATCCCTTTGTAGATTCAGGATAATAATGCTTGGAAACTTGCTGGTCCTGCTCCATAGGACAATCAAGGGTGTAGACAAAATCAAACTGGTTCATTTATTGTATTAACTTTATTTAATGACTTATGTAGGTACTATGTTTGTTTTTTTTTTATTAATGGTTTCAACGTTTGTAATATATGAGTAATACGAGTATGTACTTATTCAGAAAGTGAATAAGTTTACCTCTGCTGGGAATACTTTGTTCCTATAAATAGTATATTCCATGAGTGCATGGTCCTTACATTATATTTAATTAATGATGTACATCAAATATTGTAAACAGTGATTTGAAAAGAGTAACTATGGAGATTCTTGTCCGTTTTCTCCATCTACCTTACTGAATGGACAAAATGTAATGATGACGTTCAAAAGTGCCGTTTAATGGCCCAATTGAAATAAAAGTTTTGACTTTGACTTTGTCTTTAGATATCCGAACGTAGAGTTTTTCATTGCTAGAGAACGTAGAGGATCACGATAGAAGGCGATTCAAGACAGCTTTATGTCTGTATTTCTGTTTTTGATATTAAGAAGTCAATAAATATATGTGATGCTGCCCTACACACCTCAAGGAACCTACATGGCAAATTTCAGCTTTCTAAACCAGTAGTTTCGGCTGTGTGTTGTCTGTCAGTCACTAACTCAGTAACGTAAGTTTTATATATTGATTTATGATTATCTGGCGCCTACAAGATTAGAACTAATTTTTAACTCAGAATTAGAATCAATTTACCTCTGCATGTCACAAATAGAGAGGGTTGAATTTATTTTGAAAGTTTTGTAAAAAGACATTCAACAGAAATCCGTTATTTAACTCGATATGTACTTTATTGAATATGAATTTTAGAAATGAATACAATAAAATCAATAAATTGTATTTGTTGTAACATAATATTAATTTTTTCCGACTCAAAACGATATTATTTTAAACTATATTACTAAATTTAATATCAATAATATTATAAATAAAAATAATAAAAAAAAAATATTTTTAATTTTAATATCGGAATCTCAAGTTCGCTAGCAAATAACAAACCACCAAGTAGGCGGGAATCGTACCCTATCATAACAAATTAGCACTTATATAGAAAGCAAAAAACAACTACCAACTACAAAAACTGAGCAACAAAATATATATAAGTGTTAAATCATAGATATATTATTGCATATTTTGGCAACTGTAATAAAAAAAAAAAATATAAGTTTGACATAAACATTCTTAAAAAAAAATTAGCCACATGATTAGTACGATGGCTAGCAGATTCTTTATTCTATATTTTCCGTAGAGAATTTGAATTCAGGTTCTACTAATAGGAGTTTAAACCAGCTATTTAGTTAGTTTTTTTTTATGAGCCTGATAGTGTTGTATTCTGGGTTTCTGCTTATTGCTGTGAATATAAATAAAGCCAGGCACTGCACAAGGGCTTGTCCCCAACACTTCACAAAACGCAAAAAATACGTGCAAAATTATAACTTATTTTAACATCAAACATAATTATTTCATCGTTATTCGCATTGCCAATCTATGTAATAATATATCTAAAGTGTATTTTTCTTTACTTGTCCGATTTGGTAAACAAATAAGAAACATAATCAACTATAAGATTTTTCTTTTACAAAAATACTTCATTTGGTACAGTTGTGATTGTTGTGAATGTATGAACGAGTAAATTTCAGTTATGTATAAAACTGCTTGACATATTCAACAATTGAGTTATATAAACTTGACATATTCAACAATTGAGTTTAAAATGAGATTAATCGCTACGACATCGTTGAAATATTTACCAAAAGTGGAAAGGGTCAGGCAGATAGATAATTTATCAAAAGTGACTGGTAAAGAGAAACACACTGTATGATAAAATAAAAGACAAATTGATACAGACATCAGAACGTACCTTCTGTTGGTACTCGTGGACAATCTTGTTGTACTCCTTCACTTCTCGATTGTACATCTTGAACATGCGGAGATACAGCAAGGCTTGCACTCGCAGGCTGAAAATATGCAAGGCTATATTAGAATACTACTCCCGAATCTATACTGATATTATAAATAGTTTCAAAATAGTTCGTTTGTTTGAACGCACTAATCTCAGGAACTTCTGGTTCGAATTTAAAAATCTATTAGTATTGTATAGTGCATTGATCGAGGAAGGCTATGGGCTTTATAACATCACGCAACGACCAATAGGAGCGGTGCATTGTTGACAATGTAACGCAGACGAAGTTGTGCGGGTCAGCTAGTACCGTAGAACATGACTATGTTAGAGTAATTCTCCCTAGTCCTAACTGAATATAAACGGAGGTTAGTCAAGTATCAGGAGATATTATGTACACAAGTGTGTGCGCTAAAATTGTTGCACTCTTTGTTCCTTTACTCTTGTAATCTAATAACACTTTGTCCGGTCCGAGAATCGAATCGGTCCGGGGATGCGACAGTAGATTTTATCATTTTACAGATAAAATCGACATATTCAGCAACCGACTTCTAATTCTGTCGATAAATCGATCCTATCATAGATTTAACGTATAAGTTTTAATTACTCCAATGTTCTTATTTTATTTTGAATTTTCAAAACAGGGACAATGACTTCTTAAAAAACAATGTACACATACTTACTTGAGTACTACCCAAACTAGCATGACAGCAATGAAATAGAAAGTTGACAGATTTGATCGTAACATAAAATAAAAAAAATAATTACCTGAGAATATCAAGCTTATTAAAAGTATCATGCGGCGACGCCCTAAACCGCTGCGGCATGGAGTGTATACTCTTGATGTACTCAATGGTCTCGCGGTAGATAGTGAAGGCGCCTTTAGTGTCGAGCTCTAGCTCCAGTACTCGGCCGGTCAGAACGAAGCACAGTACTGACTCTAGGTAGAGCATGACCCGAGGGAGCGGCTCTTGTTCCTTCTCCGCGGCTGTGCGCAGTCGAGTGGCTTCTTCTAAGTAGTATCTGTCGAGAGAAACGTTTGCGTTACGTCTGGTAACAACATTGGATGGATTAGTGTGGTGGAATATGAGTGTTAGAAGTAAATGCTTATGTCATCTTGGGGCAGGTCTTTTTTTAAACTGTGGAACGCTGAAAATGTTTCAGGAACCTCTATGAAGCCGCGCCGTTGCGAAAACTTTCTTTACTTTATTTTTCTTTTTTAGGAGACTTTTTTTTAATTTAGAAAACTTTCTAGTGACGTCGTCGCTTATGACGTAACCTAGGAAACCAGAGCTTTACAATAATGATGATGGACTCACCAGAGAATAGGCAGCAGCGTTCTCTGTAAAACGCAACACCATACACTGCGATCGCCAACCCGCCTGCCAAGCGTGGCGATTATGGCAAACCCCCCCTTTGGGAGAGGCCTATGTCCAGCAGTGGACGTCTTTCGGAAGATGATGATGATGACTCACTTGTGATCCCGCTCCTCGTCGGACAGCGCGTCGGCGGGCAGGCGCTCGAAGTACGAGAAGTAGATGGGCGTCTGTCCCGCGTATGTGTCCGTCCGCTCGTGGTTCGTCGCTGCCACCTCGCCGCCCTAAGAACAATACAACTTACTTAGTTTCTTATTACTTAGTAGGTCATTACAACCTCGTGTAACTCAGAAATTGACTAGCCCTAATACCATCTAGGGCAATGATTCCTAACCTTGACCTATTAGGAAAACTGATTTTATCCCCGACCGCCTATATAGGACTTTCTTTCAATTTAGAAATAACGGTTGCCAAAATATCGTTACTCATGTCTGAAATGCGACTTCCATTTGACAGTGATATTCGTTTAATCGTGGTAACATGATCACCAATAACGAACGATACTGCATCACACAAACAAGGTTTGATAAAATCCTCTCCTATAGAATAGTACTAAACTACTGTGCAATGATGTATAATTTATATTTTGACTATTTCGCTCCATCGTAGACTTTGTCCCTGTCATCTCTGGCCTAGACAAGAGAGAGTCAAGAGAAAACCCACACTAATATTATAAAGAGGAAAGTTTTGTTTGTTTGTATGTTTCTTTGTTTGAATTGAATAGGCTCTGAAACTACTGGACCGATTTTAAAAATTCTTTTTTCACCATTATAATGCTACATTATCCCTGATGAACATGAGCTATAGAATATTTTCAAAAAAGTTAGGGATCCGTTTGAAAACTTCGATAATGTAACCCAAGGTGTAAAAAAAATACCAAAAAAGATCCTTATATCGCGTACGCTGCGGAAACTATTGCTAATAGAGCATAGTGATGTACTACAGTTTTATAGAAGACATCAATATCTACAAAAAAAGGCGACGAGGGTATATACCTAACTTACATAGTTAATTCATAATGACCGCTTTTTGTTCAAATTATTCAATCAAAACCCGGGTGAAATGGAATAGTGGTGATTTTAGTATCATGATATTAATCCTTATATATTTATATTATTTCATAATTAAGGTTATAACCAACCAACTGCAGCGCGCGCACCGTGTCGGCGCGCAGGCGGGACAGCGCCACGCGCACTACCAGGCGTGCTCTGAATAGTATGTTACCTGTTCAGGGAGCGGCGTGTGCGGAGGTTTGGGCGCGGCGCGGCGCGCGGGGCGCTGCAGCGCGCGCACCGTGTCGGCGCGCAGGCGGGACAGCGCCACGCGCACTACCAGGCGTGCTCTGAATAGTATGTTACCTGTTCAGGGAGCGGCGTGTGCGGAGGTTTGGGCGCGGCGCGGCGCGCGGGGCGCTGCAGCGCGCGCACCGTGTCGGCGCGCAGGCGGGACAGCGCCACGCGCACTACCAGGCGTGCTCTGAATAGTATGTTACCTGTTCAGGGAGCGGCGTGTGCGGAGGTTTGGGCGCGGCGCGGCGCGCGGGGCGCTGCAGCGCGCGCACCGTGTCGGCGCGCAGGCGGGACAGCGCCACGCGCACTACCAGGCGTGCTCTGAATAGTATGTTACCTGTTCAGGGAGCGGCGTGTGCGGAGGTTTGGGCGCGGCGCGGCGCGCGGGGCGCTGCAGCGCGCGCACCGTGTCGGCGCGCAGGCGGGACAGCGCCACGCGCACTACCAGGCGTGCTCTGAATAGTATGTTACCTGTTCAGGGAGCGGCGTGTGCGGAGGTTTGGGCGCGGCGCGGCGCGCGGGGCGCTGCAGCGCGCGCACCGTGTCGGCGCGCAGGCGGGACAGCGCCACGCGCACTACCAGGCGTGCTCTGAATAGTATGTTACCTGTTCAGGGAGCGGCGTGTGCGGAGGTTTGGGCGCGGCGCGGCGCGCGGGGCGCTGCAGCGCGCGCACCGTGTCGGCGCGCAGGCGGGACAGCGCCACGCGCACTACCAGGCGTGCTCTGAATAGTATGTTACCTGTTCAGGGAGCGGCGTGTGCGGAGGTTTGGGCGCGGCGCGGCGCGCGGGGCGCTGCAGCGCGCGCACCGTGTCGGCGCGCAGGCGGGACAGCGCCACGCGCACTACCAGGCGTGCTCTGAATAGTATGTTACCTGTTCAGGGAGCGGCGTGTGCGGAGGTTTGGGCGCGGCGCGGCGCGCGGGGCGCTGCAGCGCGCGCACCGTGTCGGCGCGCAGGCGGGACAGCGCCACGCGCACTACCAGGCGTGCTCTGAATAGTATGTTACCTGTTCAGGGAGCGGCGTGTGCGGAGGTTTGGGCGCGGCGCGGCGCGCGGGGCGCTGCAGCGCGCGCACCGTGTCGGCGCGCAGGCGGGACAGCGCCACGCGCACTACCAGGCGTGCTCTGAATAGTATGTTACCTGTTCAGGGAGCGGCGTGTGCGGAGGTTTGGGCGCGGCGCGGCGCGCGGGGCGCTGCAGCGCGCGCACCGTGTCGGCGCGCAGGCGGGACAGCGCCACGCGCACTACCAGGCGTGCTCTGAATAGTATGTTACCTGTTCAGGGAGCGGCGTGTGCGGAGGTTTGGGCGCGGCGCGGCGCGCGGGGCGCTGCAGCGCGCGCACCGTGTCGGCGCGCAGGCGGGACAGCGCCACGCGCACTACCAGGCGTGCTCTGAATAGTATGTTACCTGTTCAGGGAGCGGCGTGTGCGGAGGTTTGGGCGCGGCGCGGCGCGCGGGGCGCTGCAGCGCGCGCACCGTGTCGGCGCGCAGGCGGGACAGCGCCACGCGCACTACCAGGCGTGCTCTGAATAGTATGTTACCTGTTCAGGGAGCGGCGTGTGCGGAGGTTTGGGCGCGGCGCGGCGCGCGGGGCGCTGCAGCGCGCGCACCGTGTCGGCGCGCAGGCGGGACAGCGCCACGCGCACTACCAGGCGTGCTCTGAATAGTATGTTACCTGTTCAGGGAGCGGCGTGTGCGGAGGTTTGGGCGCGGCGCGGCGCGCGGGGCGCTGCAGCGCGCGCACCGTGTCGGCGCGCAGGCGGGACAGCGCCACGCGCACTACCAGGCGTGCTCTGAATAGTATGTTACCTGTTCAGGGAGCGGCGTGTGCGGAGGTTTGGGCGCGGCGCGGCGCGCGGGGCGCTGCAGCGCGCGCACCGTGTCGGCGCGCAGGCGGGACAGCGCCACGCGCACTACCAGGCGTGCTCTGAATAGTATGTTACCTGTTCAGGGAGCGGCGTGTGCGGAGGTTTGGGCGCGGCGCGGCGCGCGGGGCGCTGCAGCGCGCGCACCGTGTCGGCGCGCAGGCGGGACAGCGCCACGCGCACTACCAGGCGTGCTCTGAATAGTATGTTACCTGTTCAGGGAGCGGCGTGTGCGGAGGTTTGGGCGCGGCGCGGCGCGCGGGGCGCTGCAGCGCGCGCACCGTGTCGGCGCGCAGGCGGGACAGCGCCACGCGCACTACCAGGCGTGCTCTGAATAGTATGTTACCTGTTCAGGGAGCGGCGTGTGCGGAGGTTTGGGCGCGGCGCGGCGCGCGGGGCGCTGCAGCGCGCGCACCGTGTCGGCGCGCAGGCGGGACAGCGCCACGCGCACTACCAGGCGTGCTCTGAATAGTATGTTACCTGTTCAGGGAGCGGCGTGTGCGGAGGTTTGGGCGCGGCGCGGCGCGCGGGGCGCTGCAGCGCGCGCACCGTGTCGGCGCGCAGGCGGGACAGCGCCACGCGCACTACCAGGCGTGCTCTGAATAGTATGTTACCTGTTCAGGGAGCGGCGTGTGCGGAGGTTTGGGCGCGGCGCGGCGCGCGGGGCGCTGCAGCGCGCGCACCGTGTCGGCGCGCAGGCGGGACAGCGCCACGCGCACTACCAGGCGTGCTCTGAATAGTATGTTACCTGTTCAGGGAGCGGCGTGTGCGGAGGTTTGGGCGCGGCGCGGCGCGCGGGGCGCTGCAGCGCGCGCACCGTGTCGGCGCGCAGGCGGGACAGCGCCACGCGCACTACCAGGCGTGCTCTGAATAGTATGTTACCTGTTCAGGGAGCGGCGTGTGCGGAGGTTTGGGCGCGGCGCGGCGCGCGGGGCGCTGCAGCGCGCGCACCGTGTCGGCGCGCAGGCGGGACAGCGCCACGCGCACTACCAGGCGTGCTCTGAATAGTATGTTACCTGTTCAGGGAGCGGCGTGTGCGGAGGTTTGGGCGCGGCGCGGCGCGCGGGGCGCTGCAGCGCGCGCACCGTGTCGGCGCGCAGGCGGGACAGCGCCACGCGCACTACCAGGCGTGCTCTGAATAGTATGTTACCTGTTCAGGGAGCGGCGTGTGCGGAGGTTTGGGCGCGGCGCGGCGCGCGGGGCGCTGCAGCGCGCGCACCGTGTCGGCGCGCAGGCGGGACAGCGCCACGCGCACTACCAGGCGTGCTCTGAATAGTATGTTACCTGTTCAGGGAGCGGCGTGTGCGGAGGTTTGGGCGCGGCGCGGCGCGCGGGGCGCTGCAGCGCGCGCACCGTGTCGGCGCGCAGGCGGGACAGCGCCACGCGCACTACCAGGCGTGCTCTGAATAGTATGTTACCTGTTCAGGGAGCGGCGTGTGCGGAGGTTTGGGCGCGGCGCGGCGCGCGGGGCGCTGCAGCGCGCGCACCGTGTCGGCGCGCAGGCGGGACAGCGCCACGCGCACTACCAGGCGTGCTCTGAATAGTATGTTACCTGTTCAGGGAGCGGCGTGTGCGGAGGTTTGGGCGCGGCGCGGCGCGCGGGGCGCTGCAGCGCGCGCACCGTGTCGGCGCGCAGGCGGGACAGCGCCACGCGCACTACCAGGCGTGCTCTGAATAGTATGTTACCTGTTCAGGGAGCGGCGTGTGCGGAGGTTTGGGCGCGGCGCGGCGCGCGGGGCGCTGCAGCGCGCGCACCGTGTCGGCGCGCAGGCGGGACAGCGCCACGCGCACTACCAGGCGTGCTCTGAATAGTATGTTACCTGTTCAGGGAGCGGCGTGTGCGGAGGTTTGGGCGCGGCGCGGCGCGCGGGGCGCTGCAGCGCGCGCACCGTGTCGGCGCGCAGGCGGGACAGCGCCACGCGCACTACCAGGCGTGCTCTGAATAGTATGTTACCTGTTCAGGGAGCGGCGTGTGCGGAGGTTTGGGCGCGGCGCGGCGCGCGGGGCGCTGCAGCGCGCGCACCGTGTCGGCGCGCAGGCGGGACAGCGCCACGCGCACTACCAGGCGTGCTCTGAATAGTATGTTACCTGTTCAGGGAGCGGCGTGTGCGGAGGTTTGGGCGCGGCGCGGCGCGCGGGGCGCTGCAGCGCGCGCACCGTGTCGGCGCGCAGGCGGGACAGCGCCACGCGCACTACCAGGCGTGCTCTGAATAGTATGTTACCTGTTCAGGGAGCGGCGTGTGCGGAGGTTTGGGCGCGGCGCGGCGCGCGGGGCGCTGCAGCGCGCGCACCGTGTCGGCGCGCAGGCGGGACAGCGCCACGCGCACTACCAGGCGTGCTCTGAATAGTATGTTACCTGTTCAGGGAGCGGCGTGTGCGGAGGTTTGGGCGCGGCGCGGCGCGCGGGGCGCTGCAGCGCGCGCACCGTGTCGGCGCGCAGGCGGGACAGCGCCACGCGCACTACCAGGCGTGCTCTGAATAGTATGTTACCTGTTCAGGGAGCGGCGTGTGCGGAGGTTTGGGCGCGGCGCGGCGCGCGGGGCGCTGCAGCGCGCGCACCGTGTCGGCGCGCAGGCGGGACAGCGCCACGCGCACTACCAGGCGTGCTCTGAATAGTATGTTACCTGTTCAGGGAGCGGCGTGTGCGGAGGTTTGGGCGCGGCGCGGCGCGCGGGGCGCTGCAGCGCGCGCACCGTGTCGGCGCGCAGGCGGGACAGCGCCACGCGCACTACCAGGCGTGCTCTGAATAGTATGTTACCTGTTCAGGGAGCGGCGTGTGCGGAGGTTTGGGCGCGGCGCGGCGCGCGGGGCGCTGCAGCGCGCGCACCGTGTCGGCGCGCAGGCGGGACAGCGCCACGCGCACTACCAGGCGTGCTCTGAATAGTATGTTACCTGTTCAGGGAGCGGCGTGTGCGGAGGTTTGGGCGCGGCGCGGCGCGCGGGGCGCTGCAGCGCGCGCACCGTGTAGGCGCGCAGGCGGGACAGCGCCACGCGCACTACCAGGCGTGCTCTGAATAGTATGTTACCTGTTCAGGGAGCGGCGTGTGCGGAGGTTTGGGCGCGGCGCGGCGCGCGGGGCGCTGCAGCGCGCGCACCGTGTCGGCGCGCAGGCGGGACAGCGCCACGCGCACTACCAGGCGCGCGCGGGGCCGGGCTGGGGATATGGTTAGCCATTAATGTTTCTGACTATATTTTTGTAACAGAGAATATGCAAATACAGAATTTATGAGAATGTTGTTAGTAAAATGATACAAAAGTATAAAATAAAGGCCATTGCAACGTTTTTTTAGTTAATATCGATTTTTCAATAATAATTAATTAAAGTAACGTGAATGTATTTAAAAACAATCAGCGTTTAGGATTTCTTTAAAATGGAACCAAGATGAAAATATTGAATGTTCCCTATTAGTAGTTCACCTATAAATGCAAATATTGTTTGCCTTATTTGGGAAGAGACTGCACCCTGGTACTCAAAGTCAGTGCAACGCTATGGACTCTGGTGCTACAGACATGGGAAAAGAAAGAAAGAAAATACGTTTATTCTGCCAGAAATGACGAAAAAAACACAAAATTAAAAGAAATCTAATTACTAAGAAATAAATAGGGTGAGGGGGGGAGTTGCTCGCATCCGTAGAATTTACCATCTTTTCCTAGAGCCACCCTACACGTCTCCCCCGGGTGGTGCTAAACGAGCAACAACGCCGAGCTTCGGGCGGCGCGCGGCGGTTAACTAACCCGTACAAGATCAAAGCGATGGAGTCAGGAGATGGTCTCCTCACCCGCTGCTCTGTTGAGTCAATCTGCAGAATCGGGGACATTGGCTTAGCCGCCCGTGTCGAGAGGTAGAAAGCCTCAATAAAAATTCACCCCAATCCTACGGTGGAGACCGCGCCAAGAGGATGCATGGCTGAGAGATGCCAGTCTCGAGCGCCAAGCTTGGTGAACCTGGCGAACACCATTGTATTAGCCTTCTCACAGGAATGGCGTCACCCTGTGTAGCGACCACCCTATCGTCCATACTCGTAAAACCCTAAAAACTTACACCCAACAACTTTTACACAAAGGACTTCTGTAAACTAGACCAAGGTCCTTGTCATTCAGCGGATGCATAAGCACGGATATACCGGCTGAAAGCCAGGGAAGTAATGTAAATACGAATAAATGAAGAAAGGTAACTGTCCCCCAATTACACTTAATGGTGAGCAAATCCCACATGAAGATAGCGCAAAATACCTGGGCATGCACCTGGACAGAAGGTTGACTTGGCAGAAACATATCTGGAGTAAGGAAAACCTTAAGACACAAAGCTGAGAAGCATGTACTGGCTGATTGGTAAGTCTCAGTTAACAAATCAAAGCAAAATGCTGATTTACAAAACCGTATTGAAGCCGGTTTGGACATATGGAGTGGAGCTCTGGAGAACAGCAACCAACAACAATATTGACATCCTGGAAAGGTTTCAGACTAAAGCTTTGAGGTTCATGTTCAACATCCCTAAATGCATACACAATAAATACATCCTGCAAGATCTGAAGCAAGAGATCGCTGCCCGTAGCACAAACTACCAGAAAAAGCTCACCAAACACATCAACTCACTGGCTACTGATTTATCGGGGTCCGGAAGTATAGTACACACAAGACTTAAGAGGAACAGTGTTCCAAGTTTAGTAAAAAGATTCTCAGCAGAATGAGTGAGAATGGTCAATGGACAATTCCACACTGCTACAAAGACCAAATACAGAAGAAATTCGAACAAAGGAGCAGCTAAATGTTCATGATAGATTACTGTGATGAGCAGGATAAAAAAAACTAAGAAATAAATTAGTGTGTTATAGTTGAGGGGATCCTCTCGAATAACATTATTAATTCGAAGATCGGTTGGCACCATTACTAAAAAAACGACACCCCTTTAATATGCAATCCAACAAGACAAAAATTTAATATAATACTCACCATTGGAAGACGCTTCCTCAAGCCTCTCCGAACCGCGGCCAGACTTGAGCCCGGAGCCGACATCAGCCTCCGCGCGAACATACCGCTCCGTGGCGATCCGTTCGACCCTTTCGACCCGTTCGACTGGCTTGTCGAGCACCTTGCTCTCCAGCCTGTCCAACGCCAGTTTACTGTCAGATAACCGAGGCTTCACATCTGGTAGGCGATCATGCGACAGTTTTTCCCCCGCTATCCGTTCGTTCCTTTCGCCCGATAGTCGATCATGAGATCTTTCAGGCAACCGGTCTATCGACATCTTTTCACTCGTTAGTCGATCGACATTTTTCTCATTCGACCGCTCCGTCGAGCGTCGATCTGAGGAGAGTCCGCCGGACAGCCTGTCGACCGAGAGTCGGTCGCTGGCCGATGAGGAAGTGGAGGTGCGTTCCGTCGATATCCGATCGACGGGCCGGTCGGGTATCCGGTCGTTTGAGGTGCGCTCGGTCGGTATCCGATCGGAGGGTATCCGTTCGTAGGAGGCCCGTTCGGGCAGGCGCTCGGGGATGCGTTCGGGGATGCGCTCGGGGATGCGCTCGGGGATGCGCTCGTGTCGGTCGGCCGAGCGGCGCGAGTCGTGGCGCTCGACGGACACCCGGTCGCAGGGGCGGCGCGCGGGGGAGGGCGGGGACAGCCTCTGCAGCGCCTCCTCGTTGCGCCGCTCGGCCGAGCGCTCCCGATGCCGCCTCTCCTCTTCGTCGGCCTCGGGCGCGGTCACCTCGATGATGGTCACCTGGCCCTTGCCTTTACCGCCCTTCCCTTTGCCGCCTTTACCGCCCTTGCCGCCGCATTCGTCACTTTTCTTCGGGGTGAAAACCTGTGGAAGAATTTGGTGTTTTGTGATACGCACTTCACGATATATCAATTTCAGCGTTGTCTATTATTTTTACATTATCTATGTTCAGAAAGATTTCCTCATGTGTTTATCCAAAATTATAAGTAATTATTGTATGTTGTAGCTGAAATGTTACGTTTTTAGCTAAAACAAAATATATGTTTCATTATAACCACAAAATATTTTAAGTTTTCCAATTTTTTTATGTATGGTCTGGTTACATGTACAGTGATTATTGATAAAGATAAATGAGTGCACTCAGTATGAATGCTACTCGTTCAGCTTGGCTCACGCAAAGAGCTGAAATATTGACATGAAATCTCTGTTCTTACACTGTGCAGTGTAGCGTATACCGTGTTTCAGCTACCAACCTTGCGAAAGATATGCGTCTTGGTGTCCTGTAGCGAGTGATGGTGCGGCGGCGGGTCGGGCTCGGCGTCGCTGTCGGCGGCGGGCGGAGCGTGCGCGGGCGCGGGCGCGGGCGGCGAGGCGGCGCGCGACTTGGGCGGCCGGCCGCGCCGCTTCTTCACGGGCCGCTCCTCGGACGGCCTCGCCTTGGGGGGCCGCCCGCGCTTCACCGCGCCCATAGGCGCTGACGGGATCACTCGAGGAGACGTCTGACCAACAAATATACTCGTTAAAGTCTCTAAAGCTTTAACCAGATTCTTACAAGCTCGATGGTGATATGTCTCGTAGAGTAAGGCTTATAGGTAACGAGCACGGCGTTGACTATACCATCTAGTGTTGCATATACGAAACTCTAACGTTAAGAATACTTGACATCGACTCTTCTGTGCTGCCACCTATAGGTTCTGCACGTTCCCTATCTAAGCAGTTGAAAAGAAACTAAATATTGGCCTGATCGAATGAATGATCATTCTTTTGGATCTCTACCATAGAGGAGAGAAGAAGTGAGTGAAGGAAGCTCAAGTATGGTGAAAGCAGACTGTGCCATATAGCGTTGCATATTCGCAACTAACGTTAAGAATATTTGACATTGACTCTTCAGTGCTGCACGTTCCTTATTTAAGCAGTTGAAGAGAGGCAAAAATTGACCTGATCGGTTGAATTACCATTACTTTGGACAGCCATAGAGAGGAGTGAGTGAAGGAAGGTCAAGTATGTTGATGTGTTACCGTGTGCCTCGGCGTGTCCTCGTCGCTGGAGGCGGCGGACACCCGCGCGGGGATGGAGCGCCGGCGCCGCACCGCGCCCGGCGATGGAGACGACGCCTCCGAGTCCGACATCTCCGAGATCGGACTCTAAAACAACAGAATAAACAATCATTAGTCTTCATAAAATCAGCAAAAACTGAGTGCTATAGACTGCTCGAAGGATCGCCAAACTTAAATGGCAGTGGGCAGGGCACATTGCTCGCAGAACAGATGGTTGATGGGGCCGAAAAGTTCTGGAGTGGCGACCGCGTACCGGAAGACGCAACGTTGGTAGGCCTCCCACAAGATTACCCCCGATGGATTCGAGACGCCCAAGACCGGTCGTTGTGGCGACGCTTGGGGGAGGCCTATGTCCAGTAGTAGACGTCTTTCGGCTGATATGAATAGACTGCTATTGAATACATAGTCCTTCCTTTCGGCCATGGCGGCCAATCTCAACGGTGAATAACCATCAACTCAAGACATATTATAGTGCAGGCGTGTGTGCGCAAATACAAATGCACTTCCCTCTTCCATCACTAAAAAGACGAAAGGAAATTAGCAAGTAGGGCACAGTTTGACCAGTAGCACCACTCTCTAAATGGGTGTTGGTTCAGTCAGCAATTCCCCACTAGACCATGGCACATAGTTCATCATATCAGCCAAAAAAACGTCCACTACTGAACATAAGCCTCCCCAAGTGTAGCCACAACAACTGGTCCTGTGCGTCGCGACTCTCACCAGGTCATCGGTCCACCTTATGGGAGGCCTTCCAACGTTGCGTCTTTCGGTACGCGGTCGCGACTCCAAAACTTTTCAGCCCAATCGACCATCTGTTCTGCGAGCAATGTGCCCTGCCCACTGCCACTCCAGTTTGGCGAAACATCGGGCTGTGCCGGTAACCTTGTTTCTCTTGCGGACATCGGCACATAGTTACGTCAACGCAAATTAACTCAAGTACTGTCCAATATTGTAAAGATTCACCTCAACAACACAAGACACTGTCGCAGACGCAATTATCCCATGTATAGCCCCCACAGCCTGCCACAAACAATCCTTCAACATGAGATACTGGTACCAAATCCTCTCACGATCTTCAAATGGAAGATTACCGATACTGTTCTCAAAGCTCAGCAGTCCATAACGAAGGTAACTCTTTAGTAAGGAGAGTTTGATCCATTTCTGAGTTGCGTCTCCTTCGCTTTCTGGTAGTATAGTATGAAGCATATTGTTGAATATGTCGAAGTAAATATCCATTTTGTTCTATCATCACTTTGGGTCTGGGTGTTAATTTGTGTCAGCGGTTTTTGCACACCGCCCGAATAATGACTTTGCAGTTTTCATATGGTATAGTAATTTTAGACGCCTGCTTTCCTTTCACCAATCCCCAAAAGCTTTTCAGTCATAAAGGAGGATTCAGTTACAAAACGTCTTGTTACTCAAAACACAAGCGTTCACAACACGATCCCAGAATCAACGGAGAGCTTACTCCTTACACTGTAATAACCGCTTACAAAGTATTCTTACTAAGAAATGTATGGCCACTGTGCTTCTCCGAAGTGTTTATCTTTGGGAACATAACACCTGGGAAAGGGTCGCTTAATATAGCCGGGGTACTATTGCATTAACGAACTAAATACGGAAAATGCTTGCGAGGTCATTCTTGACCGTGAGAGGGGCAAAGGTGCAGAGAGTATGAGCAATAGACATGGAACAATAATAAAGAGATAAGGCACACTTTAGATCCAGTAGCAAGAGTAAAAGAGACAGGAATAATTTTCTCAATCTCTTTCGCGTATGCACTTTTTGGCTGGTCCCAGTTGTTGGACTGAGATCCAACGAGTAACTATCACGGTATGTTTTCTTTTTAAAGTCTTAGCACTGAAGAAGGTTTAAGCTCTCATGAACCTTTAGTTAGTAAAGTTATATCTTACGGACATAAAAACGACAATCGGACCAAAACCGCCGAGCTTATTTTAATGGAATTTACACTAAGTATCTCAAAAACAATTTAACTATATACATTTTGATATACGGCTATTTTTTTTTTAATCTTAGAATCATAAGGTAAGTACAAAAAACTACTGAATTTTGTGTCGCGTAAACGAGTGCACGTTATTCCCCCAAGGTCGCTGGCGTATGTCGTCCCTTTGAAGCGATCGATTACGCATAAAACTCGCACGTAGACCACTGTATGGTCATTGCAGCAAATCTATGCAAGATAGTCTTCGTACGGCCTCCAGCTAAACATTTGTTTATGAATCAAGTGACTCAAACTCTCTCTATGGTCACTCGAGAGTTGCTGACAGATTTAGTCAACACCTGCTGTTTCAGTGTTCAGACATGTGACATGTCGATGACAGCTTCGAGGAATACCGACTTGTCATCCGATCTTCAGCACGTTGGCTTACTAAATAGGGCAGTGTTTATACATAGATGTGCATAGCAACAAGCTGGGTAGTACTTGGAAAGCAGTTCGTTCCTGATTGATTAGTGATCGATGCAGTTCAGTGATTCTTGTTTAATTATTTTTCTATCGCGGTAATGTCACATCTAGTCATCATTTACTCTCTGCTGGTGATGATTATAATTATTGAGCATTTTAACCCAGCTGAATAGTTGGTTTAACGAATAGAATAGAAATTAAACTTTGAGTGATTTTTTTCAATTGAATGCCACATTTTTGTTTCTAAAAATATATCAACCTTTTGATACTAATTAAAAAATTTGAGGCCATAAATGCTGCAAGCGGAATTTAAATAAAGAGAAAATCCCTTTCACTGTTTTGTTTCTATTCACCCCTGCGTTTCTATTCACCCCGTTATATGGTACCTAAGGATGGCGGTTCCCAAAATCTAAAAGGGGAAGAGGTTCCCAGAATCTAGAACCAGGTGTTATGACACCATTTGTTAGAATCATATCTCTAGGGATGTGGATCACGATTTGCTGAGTAAGATTAACTAATTACACTTCTTTCTGTCTTTGTCTCATGATACTCAGGGTCGCTGCTGGATATTTTTTTTCGTTTTGGTGCAAAATAGTTTTTGATCCTTGTTCTGAGTGTCAACTGCCATGTTATTTTTCTGCCCCTTCTCATTTTTATCATCATACAATTTGTTCACAAAGGTTGCGAATTGATTGGCTGGTTTTTTAGTGGTTGTTGGTTAACCTGTTGAGAGAACCGCAAGAAAACAACAATCGAGCAAATCACTCACCGGCTTCCCCTTAATATCAGCAAGCGCATGTCTGACATCCTTCCCCGACTCATAGGTCTGGTCGGGGGGGTGCGCGGGCGGCGGCGCGAAGTTCGACAGGCTCCATGACGAGCGCTGCGCGGGCGCCGGGGCCGCGGCCGCGGGGGCCGCAGGGGCCGCTGGGGCCGCCGCTGGCGCCGGCGCGGGGGGCGTGGAATCCACCGAGGAGGACTCTGATTCGGAGTCCTCGGAGGGTGATGAACTGCCTGAGGTCGGACTGCCTGACCCTATTGGTGATATAGGCCTGAAAATCAAGTTGTTTGGTTAAAAAATGTGTCAGGCTATTTTTAGTTATTATAACTTACTTACTTATAGATGCACAAATGCATCTATGTCCTTAGTTTGTCATAGACACAAATCATGTCATAGGTTTATTATCGCATAAGATTCCGCAATCCAATCGCTTTATTTTTAACTGTAAGTCTTGGATGTTGCAATAATGCAATTACAATTAATTTGCATAATGTATAAGATAATTAATTTACGAAAGGACGTTAAAACAACAATTTCGCATTCGAACATAAAATAACAAAATCGTAATCCATAAAACTGCAATCCTTTCGAATCAAATAAGAAAGCTTCCGCTCTTGGACTTGTTGAAATTAATTCAATTTCAGTCGCGTACTTAAAACTTACGAGTTTCCACTCGAGATAAAAATCAATTAAAAACTTAGCGCTTACAAAGGGAGGTGCAGACGTGGGGTAATTGTGTAAGGCATGGGAATGAACGAATGAACGAGTGCATGGAAGAACTTACGGTCCTATCGCGTGTGTGTTGACGACCTCGTCTTCGCTCTCCGATAAGCCAAGGTCCTTGTTCACAACGTCACTGGAAACAGAAGCACAAATGAGTATAACTAAAAAATTCAAGAGCTTATTTATCACACAACCTTTAGCCCTTTAAAAGCTATGACGGATATGTTGATATGGTATTGCGCATTAGCAACTGCCTTAAATTCTATTTAAGATCTAGTACAGCAGCGATATTCCATTGATTGGTTTAAGTATGAAGAGAAAGTAGAAATGCAGATGACCGAACTAAGGGTCAGGAATAGGAAAATTCACTTTTCGTTATGAAGTTACTGTTCAAAACTTCTTTCATATTTTTTTAGACATTGATCTATTTGTTTCAACGTTGGGGGAGAACGCCTCGGTTGACGGACGGCGCGTTGTGTTCCACGTGCGCCTCAAGGAGATGTCAGCATAATTGACGGCGCCTGCTAGGGCCAGTGCCTGCCAGGGTTACGGAATTTATTCTAAAGAGTTACCGTGGCCCTGGGACGCAAAGGGCATTTGGAAGAACACTGGTGGGTTTAAGTCAGTAAGAGTCTGATACTCCCTTCCGTTCCGCGCCAAGAGCAGAAGGAATCATTTGATGATTACCAATACAAAAAAGGGGGCAAAACGGCTTCTTTTAGTGTTTTGGTGAAGATCTCCTGATGAAGAAGATTTCACTGAGGTCCTACGAGAAGTCGTCATCGTAATTATACTAACCGTGGGAAAAGTATCCGATATTAGTGTAGATTGGTATAAAACTAGAGGAAGACCGAAAAACGAGGGAAGTACTGTTTGAAAGATATATCTTGAAAGGAGGCAACTAATAAGTATACTATATTATAAGAAGAAGAACAATCTTGCGGTGATTACAAATAAATCATCCTACAACTATGAAATGACATAGACAGCATCCTAATTCCTCCAAAATGCAATATAGCCCCACGACACAACCATGTATACACACGTTCTAGTCATTTATGTGCGTATTCCCATCGTACATGGCCGAAAGACCTTTCATTTGCATGCAGGACTTAGTGGGCTGTCTGTTTGCTGAAACGCTCGGAGTGAATTGTTTGGGAACGTCACTATGTCGGCTAGTCAAGCTTTGAAACACGTGACCTTTGATGGGTGAGAAAATAAGATTACGGGTCTAAGAACCAGACTACCAGAGGTTTTTCTTAGGTTCTAAAACCATTTTGGATAGGAAGTGTTTGGGATGACACAACTAAGGAGCGGAATTCCTGCCGGAGTATGTATTTCCTGATAGCTACTTCTAGGCAAGCGTATTCCATAGTCGGCCACATCATCGATTACCACCAAGTCAGTTTGTGAACGAACGCAAGCCTTTCAAATATATTTGTTTATTTTTTCTTACTAAAAGCATGGATTCAAAACATATAACAGCTTTGATGAAGGTTCTTTCACTCTTGAAGAAAAGGTTCAAATATTCACGCCTTATTTCGTTGAACAATTTTGTGTTTTGACGTTCAGTAGGTATATTTACCTTCTGTCTCCCTCATTGGATAAGTCGTGTCTTATACATACTTATATGTATGTAATATGTTAAATAGAGCACAGGTTTGCAATATCTAGCAAATCGATGGTTAGAAAACGCAACAAACGACATAAAGATATCCTTTTATCGATCCCACAACTCGAAAGTAAGGCAGCTGCTACATTCAATGTTTATCTATTGCTCTGAAATTTACGAGTAACCCCTTTTAAAATGAGATACTTACGGCGACACTGAACTCCTTGAGTTCGATATCCGGTTGTCCAAACCTGTAACAAACAAAAACATTTATCAATATACATAAAACGAGTGAGTGACTGACTGACTGACTGACAGACAATGCACAGCTGAAACTACTGGTCGTGAAAAGCTGAAATTTGGCATGTGCGTTCCTTGGGGAGTGTAGGGCAGCACTAAGAGAATTTTCCGAAATTCCTACGGGAACGGAAAAAACGGGATATGGCGTACGAAGTCGCTCGCAAAAGCTAGTTTAACTTCAAACATCGTAAAATGCTCGTAAAGATACCCAATTATTTAAAACGTCTCCGTTCATTTGACTAAAACACAAATTAATTACTATGTACCGTTGGATGAACAATATGTTCTCATTAAAAACCGCAATTAATCTTCTGGAAGTTTTTAATAGTGAAATATGTTTCGGATTGGGTAATAAAGAGGTGCAATTAAGGAGTTCTTGCGGTTCCTGCTAATTAGTGTAGTGTGTTTGTTTGTGTGATCGTTTGTCGGTTCATAGGTCTCTAGGCAAGGCATACGACTTTGCAGTGTTAAGCAACCGCAAATACTACTTAGACGCCATTACTTGATAAATACCAACCATATTTAACTGCGATTTGCGATTATTGTCCTAGATATCTCTTAAAACTTGATTTAGTCCCATCTCGACACCACCCACCTCGGCACCCGTGATAAATAATTGCGAAACATGATAAATAAGTGATGCCGAGATGGGACCTAACCTAAAACTTTACTGGTGCTTACTAAGTGCTAAATAATGTGAGACAGAATAAGTAAATCAATTTAATTGCGTCGGATCAACATCAAGTAGGTATCAAGAGCAATCGTCGTTAACTCGGAGTCATCATCTGCCTAGCCTTTTCCCAATTTTTTGGGGTCGGCTTCCAGTCAAACCGGATTCAGCTCAATACCAGTATTTTAAGTGGAGCGGCTGCCTACCAGACCTCCACAACCCATTAAATGGGTAACACGATATTTCTTGGCAAGACTAGTCAGATTTACTGGCTACTGGCAATCCGTAACGACTGCCAAAGTTCTACAAATGACAGCTGGGACCAACAGCTTAACGTGCTATCCGAGGCACGGAGGAAACTCGTTATGTTAAGATGGTCACCCATCCACAGACCAACCGTGGCAAGCGTTGCTTAACCTTGAAGATCGACTTGTGCGGCTCTTGTTCTTTAGCCACGAGCTCCTCCGTCGTTAACTCGGAGTACTTTCGGATATTGAGGCTGTAAGCTTTTTTGACATAGTTCGTAAGGGCGAAGACACATTATGCATTGACGGCGTGGTGCGGCACTGCACCGTATTGAAATCGAGCTATAGGTTGCAACACGTCAAACACGTGCCATGCGGCATGACAAGTTCTATGGTTCTGCAGCGCATCACTCCTACCCGCCTCGTCTCTCAAGTCACAAGTTGGCGCTTGCGGTACGGAGTCGCACGGCAACCCGATGCGTCGTGACACGGTAGTGATTTGTATGTAGGTTGACGCAGCGGCACCACACCGACAACACATCGTAAGGCTTCGCCCCAAAGGCTGCTATACGAACGTAGGTGGCTCAGATTGTGGCACAGAATCCGCAGTGAGTATTCATTAGCTGCGACAAGGCTCACAAATAACCCTATGCATAATAAATGCCACCGTACAAGTGGCGGCTACTCCGATAAATTAAGACTTATTCAAAACGTCTGGACTAATGTACTCGGCTGCTAAAAGACGTAGTGACAAGCTCACTGAATGGGTTTCCTTCTAGTTTTTGCTTCAATGACGAATGGACGCGGCTAATAATGCAACTGAATAGGATGTTATTATAACAACCTATAGCTAACCTCTAGTCAGGTAATTATTTATTTCAATGGTTGAATAAAATCATTTTTGATTGGTCACGCACAAGATAACACTACCATTTTTTCTTAAACAACACTTGTTTAAAATGCAACCAGTGCTATTATGCTAAAGGTCCAATTTTAAAGTTCCAATGAAACGTTTAAACGGAGAGACCATTTAATCTCATTAAAGCTTCTAATACCAGCATACCTGCTGACCAATGATGCATTAAAGCCCATGGGCAAAAAAAAACAGCTGCATTAGAAAAAGCTGAATAATCGCCCTTCCCATTGCAGCGGAGTAATTTGCTAAAGAGTCCAATTGTGTGGTTCGACTGCAGCTCACATACGTTGTACATAAGTGCATCGCGGAGAGCGACCAATGTTTACTTAGGCGTAGAGAAATGTAAACACGTCGGTCGTCGGTGGTAGCGGCTGTGGTGCCGGGCCGATACCCTGCCGACTTTAAACAACCTATAAAAGTGCCTTGAACTCTACGGTGCACATAATTATGTTTAGTGTAAACATTACACTTCCAACTATTCTCACGGATCCCTCGACTAAATACTTGGAATGATTTGTACTTCGTTAGAATTATGTATGTGTGAAATGAAACTCCAATTCCATAACTGCAGTTCCAAAATTGGAGAAATCTTGTTCCACGGAGGTACGTTTCTAGACAAAATGTATTGATCTATTGACGTTACCATTTTCCAGAAACTATAAAAAGCCAGACAGCTGAAGTACAATCAATCTTCTAAAAATATGAACACTCATGAACAGCACAAAAACAAGATTGAAACTACGCATTTATTTTCCACGTAAACACCTTTAAATCCCATCAATAATGTCAATGGAAGGCGTCGATCACATTCAAAATTATTCACTCACTCATTCGCGGCTTATCCCGCCAATCGGGGTCGAGAACTGAGGGAATACATTGGGTGAAGTGAATACTATAATTTTACCCCGAGAACGATGACGTAAGACGAGGACTATGACCGACAGTCCTTCAGGGTCAACGATCTCTAGGGTTGCGGTGACTTGCCAGTGTCAGACGGCCGAACCAACGGCGCAATAGGCTACAAAAGTAAGGCTATATAGGCCGCTTTTACTTCAATATAGGTAATGCTCCTCCAACCCTTGAACTCAGATGAACCCTTGAACTTGAAAATTAATGCCTAGTTCTTTCTACATTGTGTACAGTAATAATGGCTTCGTGTCATATAATTTCAGGAGTGAAACGTGCTTAATCCAATGTCAAAGCCGAATGTCACAACCATTTGTAAACGTCCTAGTATTAGGAGCTTGACGACATCTCATTCATACATCCCACGCTCAACTCTGAGCAACTAAAAACACACTCATCAAACTTTGTCCGCTATAAATAGGTAGGAACTGGCGTTGTAACGTTTGTAGCGTCATACATAGCACGGCGCGGGGAGTGACGTCACAACACTATTGCTGAACTGACATGGAGTAAGAAGCTAATGGAATGACAATGCATCCGCGTCGCCTATCGAAAGGACGCGGACAATGTCGCCGTCGCCGTCGTTAGCACTCAATTAATTACTGACATTTCTGACACAAACATTCGTGAATATCCTTCTGTTGTTTGTACTCTTTGGTACGGACTACGGAAGCTATAGAGTAGTGCGCTGCGACATGCGCTAACTTGCGTAATGAATGACCACCCACGTCAAGTTCGTGGCACGTGGATGCGGCTCGAACGTGAGTACACGTGTGCCTGCTTATATTACTGAGGGATCCGTAAGGTTTAATATTGCCTCAAGATTTACAAATTAATAAGAGATGAATCATGAACGAAATGTATAGGTAGAAAATCTTTTGAAATAGAATCAAACAATTCCTTCAATTTATAACAACAAAACCTACATTTAGCTTAGCTAACTTTAATGTTATTAATTGAAGATATCTTGTAGTTACATTACAAGCAACAAAAAACCTCTAAAACAAACATCGTTTTTACTAATCAACAAAAACTCGACATCAATATACTGTAATAAATTCAAAAGCTAACTAATTACGTGAAGCAATAAAATAATTTTGTTTATTTTCCTCAGGGCGGGCCGGTGCGCGTTATTTCATCGCGGCCTTATTACCGCCGAGACCTATAAGGCATGTATAAGAGCTATTTTATAAGCCTCGTATAAGGCCAGGCGTGCGTGCCCGATAGTTTTTCTCGTGACGTTTACAAGTTACCGTTGCGAATCCATCATGTAAATTATGGCGAATTATTTAATACTTGTTTTGATGTTTCAAATGCGCGCCGAAGAACGTGACATCGTGATGTAATGAGACTTTTGCCGTAGGGTTTGGAAATATTGCGTCGTCGTATTTCGGTGTTTTTGAGTAACATTTTGTAGGGCTTTGAAGTTGTTGCCTTACCCAATTGAAGTGTTTCTTCGAATAATTGGGAAACAGTCTAAACTTATTGCGAAAGAATTGTTGTTATTGTTTGCAAGCCTATTTTTTTCGAAAAACAATTAGATGTATCACAATCTTCTTAATTTCGAAAGCCGTCTTTCAGCATAGTCACTTCCCAACTATTGTATTTTTTAACCGACTTCAAAAACAAGAGGAAGTTGACAATTCGGTTGTATTTTTTTTTTATTTAGATTTAATATTGTATAAAACCTTTAATATTATCACTTTTTTAAGTTTTTGGTGTAAATGAAAGAATTAAGAAAGAAGAAGCCTGGATATTACAAGACAGGGAAACCCAGTGTGAGGTCTAGCAATTCAAACCATGAAAGTTATCACTGAAACAATAAATTATCGTTATTCTTATCTCATTACTCCCATTTGAGGTCACAAGATCACAGTTCCACACTTCCACGTACATTCAGTGGCGTGCAGTACCATCGATACAAAATATTAAACAAATCAATATCCTTTGTTATAGTTGGTGTTATGCGTTCTTGCGACAACATCCGGCCAGTTGAGCAAACCACTTAATAACGAGTAGGTTTTAGCACTTAACACAACACAAAACTGCTAACGAATTTACGCGTGTGTTACTTCACCGTTTGAGTATAATGAAGGGCTAGTTACTCAAAGGTTTGCGGCAAATACTAGAGTATTCTATAGCTGTACTTTCAATCACTTGAACCTCAAGTTTCGTACAAGAATGTAACTTTATATTCTAAGGATTTCCTCAACTGGAGTCGATAAAATTTGACTTAGTTTGTTTGGGTAAGGTTTTTTTTTTCTTTTTATTTGCAATGGGTTTGCTCTTGACTCTAGTCTATGTCAGAGATGACAGAGACAAAGTCTACGATGGAGCGAGCCTACCCAGAAGGAGCCCGTTGGTGCTGGATGGTGTGCTTAACAGACATTTAAGCCAACGTGTCTCTCTGCATGACGCTCAGTTCGGATTCCGACCTGGGCTGTCTACAGAATCAGCAGTACTGAGTCTTAAACATACTGTCCTGTACTATACTGACAGAAGAACACCGGTATAAGCCTAATTATTTTAAAATTTACTAACATAGCCATAAGTATATATCTACCTAATAACATAATATGGACCTGTATTATTTACTGTGTACCTACTTGGTCTGAAATAAATATTTTACACTTGCCCTGTTAAATGGCATCTATACTAATATATAAAGGAAGGCTATAGGCTATATTATATCATCACGCTAAGACCAATAGGAGCGGAGCAGTAATGAAAAATATGACGCAAACGAAGTTGCGCGGGTCAACTAGTTTTAAGTCATAAATTCTTCTGTTACTGATGAGGTGACTGAGTGACTGACTGACAGACAACGCACAGCCGAAACTACTGGTCATAGACAGCTGAAATTAGGCATGTAGGGAGTATTTCCCGTAGGGAAAAACGGGATATGCGCGTTCGAAGTCGCAGGCAAAAGCTAGTTTATTTTTAATATAAATTTCTACAGACGCCTGAACTGGAAGAAGCTTTTTCCTTCGAAAGGCCTGAGAATATAGGCTTGTCTTCCAATGCTTTTATCGTTGTATCACGTCATCTTAAAACTTACGTCACAACTCACAGGTACTTAATAAGGGTCTAAAAATACATGTATCGTTAGTCGAAATAGGCTGTAGGCTTTACATAATATTCTGTGTATTTTCCAATCCATATTGTCTCGAGCAGATGTTTTGTAGAAATCTACTTTTTCTATACACTTGCGTAACAGGATAGAATTTGTCGAATTGGATATAAATAGATGTTCGACTGCGCCTTTATTTTAGTATCAATGACAGGGACTCGTTGGAATGGATATATTGGAATCAAACTATCAAATATGAAAATTTCTTTTCTAGTCAGGTAAGCCCCTTTATACCGAAAAAGTCTGAAGTTGTACATAAAGTTCGTTTTTTTAATCCCAAAAACTAATTTGACATTTCAACTGTTTGTTCTTTCTTTTTTCAATTTAGAATTTGACATTTGCACCTGTCAAAAAAGTCTCTGGGATTAAAAAACGAACTTTAGTCTTGGTATTTTGGATTAGCTTCTGGTAGCTGATACGGTTTAGGGCCAGAAAAAGTAAGATTTTATGACTAATTCTCAAGTTAAAAGTGCTCAACCAGAAAAAGAGAGGCGTTGCGTTTTATAAAACGCCAGGACTACGATCAAAGGCGATTAGTCGCAGTCGCAACTCTAGTAACACTAACAAAGTGCGTAGCGGTGTCCCCACTGAGATAGCTATGCAGCGTTACGAATCGTACAAACGACACGCATGGCCGCGCCTCACCGGTCAACAACTCCACTAAATATTTGTTTACATCGCGTACATTTCAAAGTTTATAGCTTGATTCAACAGTATCCTATGGGAGGGAAATGGAAAATATATTTTAGCATCCTTTGTCCTGTATATTCAGACTGAAATTGGAAATTTACTAACGGGTATTCGGACGTTTTACTATACGATCTTTAGCTCATATTGAAGCCAAATAACTGAAGCGTGTAGGCCAATACGTCTTTAAGATATGCATACACCTGTAAAATGCGGCATCATAATGATACATTTACGCGGTTTATTGTTCTTTAAATAAATCTGCTTAAAATTCAGCATAGCTCTACTTTGCGTATACTATTTAAAAATGTACAAGTTAAGGAAGAAGATGCAAGGACGCATACATAAATCATGGCTGGGAGAGTGCAGTTTGCGACTGCGACAAGCCGCGAATAAGAGCAACGATACTAAGACAAATATGCTAAACATGCCATCTGTTGCTGAGTCCTCTCAGTCCGCAACTCTGCGGACGACCGCGCATTTGTACTTTTTATACGACATGGAATTTTCATAGTTTAGCGATACTTGGTACGAATTGTTAGCTACAAAAAGTGTTATACCATATTTTTTCATGAGTATCATCATCATTTCAGCCGAAAGACGTCCACTACTGGACATATGCCTCCCCCAAGATGAGGGGGGGGCATAGTCGCCACGCTTGGCAGGCGGGCTAGCGATCGCAATGGTGTTGACTTTTGCAGAGAACGCTGCAGCCCATTCTCTGGCGAGTCCCTTAGTCGCCTCTCACGACACCCACGGGAAGTGATGGAATGGTATTATTCTTTAACGGCACCGGCCGACACCATATGTCATATGAGTATAGTCTTTGGAAATACTAGTGTTTGCCTTTTAATATGGGTCTAAATGAAACACTAGAGAACTTATTCCATGTTATGAGAATATGTTGATAACTAAGTAATGAAAAATGCAGTTATTTCATATCGGTAACGAAAACTATACAAGTATATACTCCTATCGATAAGTACGGTTATATTGAAAATTATCTCACTATTGAATGGAACATCTATCTTATATACTAATTTATAAAGCTGAAAAGTTTGTATGTTTGCTTGAACGCGCTAATCTCAGGAACTACTGGTCCGATTTGAAAAATTCTTCCATTGTTAGATAACCCATTTATCGATGAAGGCTATAGGCTATATATCATTTCGCTAAGACCAATAGGAGCGGAGCAGTAATGAAAATTCTGTCGCAGACGAAGTTGCGCGGGTCAACTAGTTCTAGATATACGGACTATTTTTACTGCGAGAACGAAAGTGCACGGTAGGATGTTAGTGCTCTATAATAAAGTTATCCCACTGCAAAATATAAACTAGAAACCCACTTTATGTTCGTTTGAACGTGTTACGTTTTTACCAGGTTCTCAAAACATCATTTCTATTGAGTAAACTTTAATAAGCCTCATATATGCTACCCACTCAATTATTAATACCTCGTAATCCTACTTAAGTACGCAACTTAGGTGATTCAATAACCTGTCGTCTGTTATCTTATAATCAAAGGTCAAAGAAAAGCCTAAAATCTGCTTATATTTCCAATTAAATAATGTCGATGGAATCAAGTATGAAAGCGCTTTTAGCAGAACTGTGACGTCACAATGTAGAATGTTGCCCTTTTCATTACTGGCAACGAGTTAGAAATGTAATTAAAAGGATATTACAGAACGTATGCCAATTTCAAGCAAACGTCTTTAATTGATACTGTAAGCCTCCGCCGTCTGTCCGTCCGTCCGTCCGTCTGTCAGCGGGCTGTATCTAAAAAACCGTAATAGGTAGACAGTTGAAATTTTCACAGACTGTGTATTTCTATTGCCGCTATAACAACAAATAATAAAAATTGAGGTTTATGGTACGGAACCCTTCATGTGCTGATCCGACTCATTCAACATTTAGTTATTTAATGTTTCTGTCATTTTTCTTTTTTAAAACATGTTAGGGGCTTTATTAGTTAGCGTCAGTGGGAACTGGGTGGCCGTTTTAATAAAGCCACAAATTAATTAGGTCGGGCAATATAGCCTTTCTTTTTTCATTAAAACTGATCCAATCGAATCCATGAATGACTCATTTTATAATGCTATTCAATGTCATGGTTGCTTACTCAGATGTTCGGCTAGCAACTTTACGACGCGTAGAATTCTTTTGAAATATATTGCATATTATAAATTACTTTACTGTTGCTAAACAAAGGGCATTTTACTCGAATTAGTTACAATGTCTTTTCTTTTTAAACAGCAGAAATAAAATAGGATGCCATGCAAAATCAGAACAGTGTGTTTAACGAAAAAGAATAAATGAAGTCCCGAAAAACACTGGCCATTTGTGAAAACAACAAAAAATAAAACAAACATTTTATAAAACAAAAAACAGCAAAAGAAATGCGTCGTCTTTAGAAATTGGACTTAGTTGCGCAAAAAAAGGGTGAAATATTAACATGTCGGGTCTTTTTGAATATCATTGTTTACTGCAACCAATTAGTAACAAAATGCGAGGCCAATATAATGCTGGCATTGAAATATATCTTACTTACTTCTGCCAGCAGCTTCGCCTGCCTAAACATCGAAAATTATTCCAAAGAATTTACTCCTGGGATGAAACAAGATCCTATCTTATTCCGGGACATGTCTGTTAAGACGCGAAGTAACAAACCGGCAGGCAGACTTACTTTCGCATTTATAATATAAGAAGTATGGATGTAGTATGGCGTTGAGTATTCCATTTATATTGTTGTTTTCGTTATTGTTACGTTAAAGTTTCGAATATAACTTTAACGTTAAGAATACTTGACATTGACGCTTCTGTGCAGCCACCTTTAGTTCCTGCACGCTCCATTTAGGGGAACATGCACGGAGTAGACTGTGCCATCTAGTGTTGCAAATTCGAAACTTACAAGTAAAATATATTTGACAATGACATTTCTGTGCTTCCTACACAATTCTTATGGATTCATACTGAACCAGTTAAGCAATTGGAAACGCAAACGAGCCGGCGCTAAATATTAAAGGATCTTAAAGTCAAGATTGAATAGGTTACTTCTAGGCAAGCGTGATCCATCTTCGACCACATCATCGCTTACCGTCAGGTGAGATGGTGGTCAAGCGCGTGCCTATCAATAGTAAAAAAAAAAACAAACCTTTCTATTTTTATAGCCAAATTCACCGAACAAATCGCTACACTGTCCAATATTTCAATCAACTCAACATGGAATAACAAAAGTCGGAACTGCTGCTAAATTGTGACCGCTAAACGGAAGAATGTCAGTCACATATAAATTTCAAATGAAAAAGCCGCACTTCATTAAATGTTACATTGATTTCATTTAACCCGTATCGCGGCAATGCGATACAAACTGTTTGCCGCTTCACAACATTGTTGACGGTGTTGCCACTTTATTTATTATATTCGTTTGACAAACGCTGTTCACTTTAATAGGGCTAAGAGTTAAATTGAATGGCAAGCTTCATTGTTGGCGCAGTTTACTTTTAGTATTGAGAAGAATATTCATTTTACAACCCTTAACGAATTTACGTGACAATTATTTATATGTTATATACAATTATTTATACTATTTATAAGTTAAGCTCACTGATATATGAAAAACCCTATCAGTGGTTAAACTGTAAGGATGGTGATGGTGTTCGGAAGTATGTCTTCTTTTTATATTCATTTATATCATTTTTCAATTTTTTCTTTACAGGATTCTAAATGAACTGTGAATGAACTTACTTACAACAAACATTATTTATGTATTTTCATTTAACATCCCTATCTCTTTGGTTTATAATTAGTTTTAGCGGTACATATTAAAGGTATAGTCAACGTAAGAACTTCCAAGACATATGAATTGAAAGAGGATCCACTGGGGCAGGGGGGCAGCGGGTATAATTAACCCACCCCACTGTATATTGTAGGTGCCCGGCCAAACAGGTGGCTATTGTCCGATTCACAATGAAAAAATAATATTTCCAAGTCAGTGATACGGATACAGGTGGTAATATCACTATCGCCTTATTTCCATCAACCTTATTATTATATTTCAAAAGAAGCATTGTGTCCTATGGGGTAAATAGGAGTTCGGTCAATCGATCTCACTAGCCCACTTCGTTAGGCGATATTTTTCGGGTTCGTATATAGTCTATGACACTCACAAATAACGTGGCTTTCTATTGGTAAAAGAATTTTCAAAATCGGTTCAGTAGATCCAGAGTAGTGCCTGCTGGGGCTACGGAATCTGTTCGAAAGAGGTGCCGTAGCCTTGGAACGCAAAGGGCACCAGGAGGAACACGGATGGGTTTTAGTCAGTAAGAGTCTGACACTCCCTCTTGCTTCACCCAGAGCGGGAGGAGTCATTTGATGATCCAGAGTCCTTAGAAAAAAGATCCAGAGATTACCACCCCCCCCCCCTCACACACTCACAAACTTTACCTTTTTATAATATTTGTATAGATGTAGCGCATGGCTTTCTCACCACAACTCAGTAACTGGATAACAAGATACCTCTTGACAGGACTGATGTCAGATTATCTGGTGTCTGACTACTCGTTATGACTGTCAAAGATCTTCAAATGACAGCCAGTGACCAAAAGCTTAATGTGTTTTCCGTGGTACGGAGCTGTCTCAGTAAGTAGGCGTCCGTATGGAATAATTCAATTTCAAATGTCATCAGGGCGACAAAAGGCACAACAATTATCAACACATGTGCAATTTATAACCGACAAAAACTGTTAATAATTTAGTTAATCGCTGGGTTTCGATATTAAATCTCAATTTACTATTGCATTTACGACTGTTATTAAGTACAATAATAATGAAAAGGATGTACGCGTGGTAGTACTTCATTGATTTTTATTGACTTGTTCTAATTAGTTTGCATATACTATGTAAGTGTAGGTTTTAAAGGCTGTCCCAAAATTAACGCAAGATTTGATCTACCTAGAAACAACAGTTAAAATTATTAAATATTATAGGTAGTTGAATAATTAAGTACACAGGATAGGATTATGTATGGAATAGCATAGCACAAGGAGCAAATAGTCTCCAAAGCATTTTATACATACTATTTTATTTTAAAAATTTCATTACTATTAAGCATAATGTGGCTGAATCGTTGATTCAGCATTGAATTCCCCTCCTTTAATGCTTTGGTGGTTTTGGATTTCTTAGCATAGAACTTTAATTTCAAGAACTCCAAAAAGAAATCTAGATTTTCTCAACTTTGACCAGCAAAAATAATGTTTCTTTTTTAAGATTGTTCAACAAATCCACTGCTCACTCGAGTGGTAAGTACTGCATTTTTACTAACCCTAGACAATCAACAATCACTCTGTTATATTTGGGGATAACGCTTTACTGCGCATAAGGCGGTAAATTTAAATTTTGGGTTGATTTTGGGACATAGTATATGCAATTATGCAGATAAATTGTTGACTCTATCCTACTTTTTTATAATTATGTAGTATAGGTATTGATGTGGATAACAATAGCAGATAATTACTTTACAACAAGATTTTCCTTAGAAGGCACGTGTATGAGGAAATCATCGACTTCCCATTAAGCAGTAATCATGTTGAATTTCCCAAATGAAGGAAATTTCAATTTTGCCTCTTCCTTGGAGGATACAAACTTTCGAAAATATTTTTTTCTAGATTGAATTAATAAATTGAAAAACATCCTTATTTTTTTTTTTAAGAAAAATAAAAACATTAACAAACGAGGGAGTGAAATAACTTTCCTCCTTTGTAATGATTGTAATCATAAAAATATTTTAAAACCGAATAAATCTTTCAAAGGCAGGTAAATGGAAGTTAATTAAAGCAGAAAGGCAATATGTGGGGACAATGCGACAATAAATAATGAATTGATACGATCAACGCGTGCGCAGAGCCCCGTCAAACGGTGTGCCGCATTATTATTGCCGTTCCATTTCTGCATATATATGAGACTCTTCTTGGTATTATAACAAGTCGTTTTATTACCTTATACCTAGTAGCACCTAATAAGCATTGCTTGAAGACCTTACTTTGCCTTAGGATTTGAATGAAAATCCTGAAAATATACTGTGATTACAAGTTATAAAATCCAGAAGCAATCTACTTGAAATTACATATTTTGTAAAGCAGTTATAGCGAAAATATTTTCCATTTTATGCGGTAACTGTAATGTATAGTTGCTTGTTTTGTATCTCTAGTCAACTATTAAAAATAATTGTGTGCAGAAAATAATTAAAGCGAGTAGTTTAATTATTTTCTTCATACAAATATTTTATTATTCGAAAGCTAGCTTCTGAGTTTAAGGCTAGCTTTGTAAAGTGAACATAAAAGTAAAACCCGCTTGAAATGTTTAATTTTAAACTTGATATGTATTACTGTAAACACTTGTAATAAACAAGGTGGTAATTTCACTTCGTCAGACTTCGTTCGTGTTGGGGGAAAACAACACCATTTTCATTGTCGATGGTGTAAAGACGCAATTAATTGCACACATACAATAAAAAATAAATGATGTTATTATTTTTGCAACGATTTCTAAGTAGTTATGAGCTAATGTGGATACAAATTGATAAATATATCTAATATTTGTAGGATTTTTAAGATTATTCGAGCAGACGAACTGAAATACATTTATTTCTTATATGAACTATCGACCTTCCTTTGATTACTTTTCATAAGAATGATCTCTTTACAAAATCAGTTCTTATTATGCTGATAAAGAAATGAATGTAATGCCTTGTCCACCATGATAAGTTATTGATACCCCTATAACGTTTAATCATGGAGGAACGGCCACTTCACATGATAAATAAATATCACAGAGATAAAGTGAATCAAACACGAGTCTTTTTAAATTGAATTAAATCTTTTTAAATTGCTATATAAACGGTGATTTTCAAGCGAAAATGACATCATCCTATAAGCGTTAATATACAATAAAAACGTACCGTAAACTAACTCTCTGCCTAAGAGTACGTCACCGCACTCAATAAGCTGCTGCAGCAGAGTTAAGCGGTTCTGGTAACCGAATTCCGAAGTAAGCAATCCCAACATTGTGTCACATTTTCCTTTTACACCAAGCACAGCCATAAAAAACTCTTTACAGGTACAACACACTCTTCGAGGTACTATCGCACACTACGCACTTTATTCACTGTTCATTGTTTTAAATGTACTATCACAAACACATGTTGTTTTGGCGCGAAAGGAAGACAGATGCGCTTGCGGCGCGCGCCGGTTGCGACTGCGTTGCGTCTTCCGAAAGCTATTACAACGGACAGGTGGTGACAAAGGAGTCCCTACTTCCCCTCTTCACTAAATAAGCTCTGCGACTAGTCGCTCGATTGATCGTGCGACATGTCGAAGGGCAATTATTTTATGTCTAACTAAAAAATGAATTAACAAAAAATGTTATGGTCTGAGTAAATTGGCAAGTTAGGCTTTAAGTTATTGATTTTTAATTGTTCAGACTGAAGTAAATATTTCATTTCGTAAAATTTTCCTTTTGGAAAGATGTACATTCAAAAGGGAAACTGTTTTCCCGCTTTTCATGGTTTTATAGCAAAAAAAAATCTGCCCGTTTGAATGATGACTACTTTTGAAAGTAATCCGGCGCCAAAAAGCGATACGACACAGCTTCCAATATTTATGATGTATGATACTTCCGGATCAATGGGAATACCGAATAACTCAATTGGAATTGGCTAAGTGCATGCATGCACGGCGTACGGGAGTACGTGAGCGGGTGCACGTCCCACCCGCGCCCCTTCGCTATTATTACTCGCATCGTACGAGGGTGGTTGAATCGGGGTTTGATTATTCGCACATCAACATGTTTGCGTTGCATCGATTTCGTCTGAGAACAAGCCGATGGGGCAGTTGAAAATAAAAACAGAAATACAAGAAAGTCATGGCACGATCGGTGATTACCGGTGGCTTTATAATCGTTGAAGTATATTGGATGGTAAACGATAAGTGAGATAAGGCTACCGGTGTATAGTACAGGAGGCGGGTGAAGCACGCGACGCGACGCGTTTATTTATTTTTGTCTGCGCGGCACGTGGGTACGGTCGCGGTCGGAACGCTTCGGGCGGGTACGTCGCGCCGCACCGACGCGCGCGAGTGTACTGACCGCGCGGCTTTCGGACGCGCGTCACTCGATGCACTATTGTGCATAGGCCGTTAGAATAGTAAGGACAAGGGCCAGTCATTAAAAGAATCAACTCAAAGACCGATCATTATGACACGGTAGAACATTAATTTCGTTGATTAATTGTTTGATTAGGAGTAGTTAACATGCAAATTGAAGAAGTTAATCACTCTTATTGACTGCACTTAAAATTTAAGGTGTAGTTTTGGCTATAAATTCGTAGGTTTATGAGCAAGTAAAACAGCAGCTGACGCTGATGTTTATACAGATGAATTAAGCTATCATTACATTACACTTTCATGAAAACAAGGAGACATACGAGTGGTAATCCCGACAGTGAGAGGTGATGTGGCGCGCGTCGCGTCGGGCGTTATAAATATTTCATCCAGAGAAAAGGCGTTTAACGCATCGACAGCGGTCGCACATGCCGACAAATGTACACAAGTACGTGTATACGTGCATGGAGTCACAGACAAACCCCATCTATTTCTGTCCCCGACGAGCATTTAAGCTATTCTACTTGCTCACCGACAAGCAAAATAAGTACTTAAACATAACTAGCGAAATAAACTTTTTACAGGCTGTTCGTTTGACATTTACGAGGAAAATGTTAATAAAATATTTAATAGGTATGTTCTGCTTCATTAAATTAATTTCCATATAGGTACTTTATCTTGGCTTTAGACGATATCTTTCATTTATTTTACCTGCGTGGTTAATTTAAATATTTTCCTGTGCGTCGTCCATATCAAACGCCACTATGACGCGACGTTAAGAGTTCCAGGATATTCTAATTAGTTTTATCTGCTTGGTTTTTCTGCAATTTCCAGGAAAAAACATGTAGCCACACGTAGTATTTATTGGTACATGCAAACGATATGACAATATCACTCCCTTATCAAACAGTCAGATGTCACAACTTCTAAAATAATTGCGAAACAACGTATTAAGAACAATGAATTTTCAAAGTCAAAGTGTTGCATAATTAGAGAAAGGGCCGTTTTTATTACGGCGAAGCCTCAGAACCTGCCACAATACAAAGTGAGGGAGCGAACTCCCAAAGGGAGACAAAACATTCACGAGCCCTTAGGAACAAGGCCAGCGGACGCTTTCAAATATCCTATTCGAAACTCCTAATTCCACAATGTCGCTTCGTGACAATTCTTTATTTCACCTTGTGACGTTATCTTGGAAAAAACATCAAAGTGACGTCATGTTTAACACCATTTGTTTTTTAACACAAATGTTACGTTTATTTGAATTTACCTATCGTGTTTTTCGATACAGATTTTCCCGTCGCGTACGTCACACGATGTTAATGACAAAGAAACATTATGCAACTCCATTTTCCAGCTCATTTCAAAGACAAACGAAACAAAATTACAAATCTTATTTAATGGTAACAAAAGGGCAAGATATGAAAATCTCGAGCAGTTTCGCGGTAAACCCCGAGACAAAACTAACGAGAAAGGGAGCAATTTAGAGGCTTCCAATGTAAATATATATCTAAATACGGATCAGATTAAGTCGAAAATTTTCCGAAATACCGGATAACCGGGCACGAGGTCGACAGGGCGAAAACTTTTGTTGCGGCCCGAAATTACTGCTGCCACTTCTGGATCTGACGCTCAACGTTATTTGATTGAACGTTTTCATAATTAATTATCACGAAAAATTTAAGACATGAAATATCGAGTTAGGTCCCTCAAGTATTGAAGCAATCAATTAAAGCTAATGCAAACTAGCCGGCGGGTATGCGCGCAATTATTTTAAGATACCGGCGTCTCGCACTCGCATAATCCACGCTACATTCAATTAATTGGCAGACTTGCTGGCCAGGGCAGCCACTGGAGCGTATGACATCATTTTCGTTGATAAACTGAGTATGTTGGTTAACATTATAGCACCCTTATCGCACATCGCAAAACCACAGTGACAGCGCAGTACATTAAAATGGTATTGTGAACTTTGTAGAACACAAAACAAACACCGCAGTCGAGCTCTCACCTGATAAATTATTACAACAATTTAATAACAAAGTGATCCACATTATCATCAACGCTCATCTACAATAGAGGGGTTGTTCTCGCATGAATACAGCGGCGAAATCACTACCCTAAAATTAATATCACGCTGGAAAATTAAACGGACCGCTTCTACCAAGCGTCGGGCTCTAATTCATATGCATATCTAACTTTGCCACATTGGCACTGACCCTCGCACAAACTCTGCAAAATAAGATAAGCGGAGTTCGGTACGACCTCGCTACACTTTAGTGCGCCACTCAAATCGGTCGGCTAATACCATTCTCCTTCAATAGTTTAATGGGTGTAATACGAACAAGTAAAGATGTTAATTGTTTATACGGTACAACTATGTGTTACGCCGTACAGTTGGTATTATTGTGTTAGCGCACAAATTCACCTTGCGCCCCTCATCCGGTGTTTAGCAGGGGATGGTGCAAGGTCACTACAAACATAGATGTTCCCCGCCCTGAACACAAATTATATAATTTATAACTGCTTTTAATACCCAGCTCGTCGGACGGTTTATCGTGAGAAAAGGGTGAAGAGATGACGGACATCGATCAGGATTAAACTTGGGAGATGACTTCCAAACTCTGTAAATAGGGCCTGTTAATTTAAATAAGGCCTCTGCCCGAAAATTCCTTTAAAAACTTGAAACAAAACCCTTATAGGAGGAGGATCGCTGGAATCAAGCGGCAATAAATCACGAGCACAATCAATACAAGACACGGCGTGATCCCGGCGAGGCGCGTGAGCAATACCGCGTTGTTTACGTAAACATAGGTAAACACCAGTAAAACTGTGATTCAAAAGTGCAAATAAATATGTCGTGACACTGACACTCATGCTCTATTAGTTCAATTACATCATAACATCAAGCACTGACTGAACATTCCTATAAAAACATATCTACATAAACAGAATTTAAAACCACACAAGTACGCTCAAATCGGTGTGTTAACACTTAAAAATTCCATCTATGGCAAGTTCTAAACCGCAAGCGTTTAAAGACGCGACAGAAATCGCCTAAAAAGCGGAGCAGTGACAAACTCGAAGAAAAAAAAATTAGCTCTCGACCGGGAAGCGGAAAGTGCGACGCCTCGCCTTCAGCTTTCAGACGCCATTATTTCATCCGGTATTAAGTCGGGGAATATCTCGCAACAGCCACCATCTTTTTAATGTGGAATATAGCTTGACGACGATACTGTAGAGTTCAATTTTCATCGGGATCGTATTGTTTTTACACGGGTCTTGTTCTGCGGAGGTCGGTAAGTCCCTTCTGGTAGAAGACAATAGGGTGTATATTGATTCCTAGATAAATGTGTAGTTGAGACATTTTATTTCGCGGTGGTTTGCTATTCGTCCTTGTGGATGCGATTCGTCTTTCGTATTGAGGCTTACAGAGATTGTGCAGAATGCACACCAGGAGATTGTTCATAGTTTTGATTGTAGTGAATTTTCCATGAGGTCGACGTTGGTGAGCCGCACCGTGCGAGGTAAGCCTCGCTCGCTGCACCTAATATTCTTTGTTGACGTTATTATTGAATGCACGGAAGTGGTCTGAAACGGTCTTTAAATATTGATGGAACTGTAGTATCAGAGCAAGTGCTCTGTGGCTTCAAAACAACTGTCCTCCACCTCTACCTATTAGTTAATAAATAAAGAGCAAACTCTTGTTTTAAAACTACGAAGTAATAGAAGAGGCAGTAATAAAACCTCCTTTTATGCCGTGGCTTATGAATGTTCGAGAACCTAAAATTAAAAAATAACTGGAAAGTGCATCGCCAACGAAGCGAGCGGTCTCAAATTAGTGTGCCATAAAACAGTAGCCTGAGAAAAATTATATGTAGATAAAAATCTATGAGTGTTTGTGTGTGTGGACATTGCGTAACAGAATGATGGCTGTTCGTAGCTGAGGAAGTGTATGGCTGGGGCAGAGCACACGCGCGCTGCATTTTAATGCCGTGCCCCGTATCCAGCGGTGCCCCTACGATTGCAATACGATTACACGTACATCTCATATCTCTTTGTTTTAAATGTCTTCTAGTCGGATGTGTGTCAGCTGTTTATCATAAAGTTGCTGGGCTAGGCTAGAATACTAACCGATGTGGCTGTGTATTACATTCCTTGTCATATCTAGTTTTAGACTTATCTTACATCCTGCCTGCTACGTGTTACATAATAATTGAAACTAATCTGAAAGTACTGTTCTAAATACCAAAGTTAGGTACGTCTTGTAGTTCCTAACCTCGATTTGTGGCAGCGGGGAGTTTTACGAAAACAATGCCAGTTCTACAAATCCATTTCTAATTCTAAAATTCTGCTAATACCAGTCAAAACTCAGCATTCAACCTATTTCTGACACGAAATGATTGTTGGAAACGGGAATACGGGTCACAATCGAGATGTTCTAGTTTACTTATTTATATGCCAGTGTTTAAGACGTGCCCACTGAACTGAGCATTATAAATAATGTGTATCATCATCTAATAAATAAAATAAACTTCAGGAATAACGACGTGAACCGCGCTCGGACTTCCTAATCCAGTTTTGTCGAATAAATGTCGGTGGGTCGCATCGAGCCACGTCTCTACAACGTACATAAATATCAGTATTTCCGTGGGAGTACATATATGGCTGTACTAGATACTTTAACGTCTGCATGATAATGCACTTCACTGTACATATTTACGAAAAACATATAAAATTCAAGAACGTGTTAAAATCCCGAGAACCCATGGTTGTCAGTCCCCACCCACATTGCGATACGCGTTTTATCACCGAGTCGGGTGCCTATAAAACATAACATTGTACTGCGGCGTACACCTTCCGGAATTCACCTCTTCAATCCCTTTGTTCCCAAGATTCGGTGAAATGAGTCACAGTGAAGGGCGTTCGTTTCCATCTTATTTATTAAAGACTTCGTTTGGAACGCGTAAACCTTACCACTTTATTTTCATAGTAGGTACACCGGCCCTCTTCATAACGATAAACAAACAGATAAATTGCGAATTCAGGACAGAACATCACTTATCCTTAATACCCTTTATCTAATAAATAAACCACTTCAAATGGAACAAAAAACTTAATTGACGTTTATTCAAGTCCACCGGAGAATAAAATGAGGTCTATGGACAAGATTTAAACTGTTTATAAACGCCTTTGACAGAAGCAACGGGCAGCCTTGAATTAGTGTTGCAAATTATCATTTGTCTTCGGAAGGATTAAGGGATATTGTTACAAATCTACCGTTTACACTTCGTTAGAGGACGGAGCTAGAGCATAACTTTGAATGAGAAGGGAGTCGTTAGCCGGCACTCCGGCAGCGGCACTGCGCCACCCGCTTTAAATATTCTCTATTTCCCATTGACCGGTGCGGTAGATGCTGTAGCGGCCAATATAATCTAAATCGGTGCACATCAATACAGTAGTAGTGCTATCAGTAGTAAACTAGTGTCTGCTCTCGAAATAGCTGTAGCTACGATCTCGTATACCGTAGTACGCGTAGTATGGGCGTCACGGCCGAGGTTGGGGTGCGCCCCACACTCGGCCGCCCCTGCCTCCCCCCGACCTACCTATGCCGACGATAGATGGCGCCCCGAGATTAAATTGGCATATCGGATACACGATTTATTTCGCTCACCGATCGAAATGAAACATTACTCCTTCGAGTGAAATAAAAAAATAAAGTCTCCACATCTCATCTTATAATGCTTATCGTCAAGTAATAGATTCTGTATCGAGATAACGGAATCCTTCAATTTCCCGTCGTCGCGATCCGATACGGAGTTGCAGAAACGAGTGTATCGGCTCGGTTTGAAAACCCCTACATTTCTTTAACTTGTCAATTCTCCGCAAGTCAGGGGTTGCGCGGTGAAAACTATTCGCAACTACGCTAATATATTATTTATTGGAAACGGACGCTTCTGTTTATTTAATCAAACTCACTGTCAAATTCTTCAACAAAACGAAATGCGCCGCACGTGCAAGTAAACGCAATTGGACGCCACAATATTTTCTACTAGTTTAAGAGTTATTTTTTAAACAAATAGTAATTTCAAGCTGCTTAAACATGCAAACAACGTTGCAGATGTTAATTCAAGCCGGCGCGAATATAAGGCTAAGTATAATTTGCAGAATTCTTATTCGATTGCTCCTAGATATGCACAAGTTATCAATAATAACTTGCACGTAAACTAGTGAGTAAGAAGTAAAGTGTAGATACGCGTTAATTAAAACTTTCAGAAGATAAGACAAATTTGATATTGAATAAATAAAACGTCCGTTTAAATGTCTGCTGAGGGAAACGAACGAATCGAGTTCGTGTGGATTGGCGCCTTTTTAGCGAGAGAAGCTCAGCAAATGAAAAGTTAGTTCGTTCTAGCCGCCTGTCTCGCGCCTCTATCCTTTTCAAACTTATCGCACAGATTAATAACTGAACCCGACTAGAACTAAGATCGAATAAACAACGACAAGGGAGATGAGCAATATTGTTGTGTTAAGATATTTATTGCTAGACATCAAATCTCTAACTTATTGAGCACTTCAAACGCGCAACTTCTAAGAATTATTGGCTACGCATGTTAAAGCAGCAAATGCTACAATTTCAATATCATAGCAATAAATTATGGAATTCTCGTGAACTATTTCTCATAAGTTACCTATATGAGAGCTACAAATTGTATTCGTATCTCGTCATATCTAGATCCGGGGCACGGAAGCAGATAGCGTAGTAAATCCCTGTTCTAGAATCCGGCAGATATCGGTAAACAGCCGCCAATGAAATCCCGCAGACTGGGTTCGGTAGCTCGGCACAGCTTCTAAATTGTTTCGTCTACCCGTCCGTCACCCCTTCTATTTATTATCTTTTATCAGTCTAGTAACTTTTGCCTGCGACTTCGCTCTCGTCAATATACTCGTAAATGTAGATTTTCGTTAAAAAAACCGTTTCCGGGGTCCCATCTATGTCTCTACCAAAATAAAAAAATCGGTTCAGCGAACCAAACATACTTTCAAAAATATATCACTCAACACTATCACTTATCAGTATTTTTCAATTAATACTACTATCTTCATTATTGCAAGCCATTATGACCTTAAAATGGTGATCTTAGCTTAGAGAGCATCGGTAACTATATTTACCACGATCGTAGCACTCGTAAAGCTTACATAGAGCATAAGAATGTTCCCCTGAGTAAAAGACTCCTCTCGAAAGCGTCTTGCTTGACACGCGAATAAGGGATTACGTCAAGACATCCATTTGTCAAGCATGGTAATTTTAGGATGTGACGCTATATTCCCGCACAACATTTCATCTTTGATATACAAAGAAACCCATACCAACAATGTTCCTTTTTACAAAAGAAATCCCTGAAGAATCATTATTAAGCTGAAGATATTGACGAGGCAATCAAAGGATGTCATCGATGTAAAAGGGAAGATATTACAAACAGTGAAGTGCTGATTGTTAATGATGATAGCAAATAGATAGCAGGCTATCTAAATGCTTGAGACATCACGTACAACTATTAGTTGCCTTATAGACAATATGTGAAAGTGAATGCTTATCAACGATAAGCTATCTAAAGTGTCTATTGGTCATCATTTGCCTGGCCTATTCGAAACCACATATTGGTATAGTTGCCTCTACTGGGGTCGGTTTTCAGACAAACCGTTTTCAACGGAATACCAGAATTTTATGTAGAGCGACTGCCTATCTGACCTCCACAAACCCATAACGACGTCTTAGAGTGAAAACCTCGAAAGTGTAAAAGAAGTTACTTTTCAGGTGGAAGAAAACACTGTGTGCTGTAATAATTTTGTACGTCGACTTTTATGCTTTTTTATTTTCTTATACAGTTACAGCAGAATAGACTCGAAACACGTTCGTTGCAAGGTATATTCACGCCAAACTGACAGATGCAAGTCTTTACGAGGTTCTCATTTACTGTCATAGATGGCGATACGAGTATCGAATGAACAAATTAGTCTGATCAGGATGTGCGTTGCGAGGTTTTCTTTCTAGAAAAGCAATAAAATAAATTTGAGCAAAAATGCAATCCCGAGGTTTTCACTTTAAGGCGACGATAACTAGGTAGGTACCACGATACTTCGTGGCGAGTCTGGTATCAAATTGTCTGGCTTATGACCTTCGGCATTGGTTGCCAAAGTCTACAAAATTAAATGACAACGGCTTGACTTGCTTTCCGAGGCATGGGTAAGTCTCGGTATGTTAAAATGGTCACTCATCCACAGACCGACCGCGGCAAGCTTTTAAGGTGGATGCTCCAGGGTAGCCCGCGAAATTCAAATATTTTTATGTTTTTTGCAATTTGCCGGTCAGTGTGAAGCTGTATGTGGACCAAATGCGATCCGCGACCGTAACGCGTATTTATCTATAGAATTATAACCATTTTAATCATCAATATAGCCCTCTAAGTTCATGTAGTTCGAAAGAATGATTATTTCTGAAATATTCATTTGATCCTTAATCTCGACCCGTACGGCTGTTATCATTATTTAACCACGAGCTCCAAATGATACTAAACAGAAACACGAATGTTTAGATTTAGCTACTTTAAAACTTAGAAGCTTTTACGAAGCCACTGCTCCAACTTGCACCGCAGAATTCAATATCTTCGCCGAACAATAGTTTGCAAATCAAAAATTTTAACTTTAAACAGTTATAAAGCGGGCACTTGCATTGTTGGGGAAACGGGCTGCAGTCACGCTAGGCTCCTTGTAAGCTGTACTTTGTTGACAAGCTGGGTTTGTTAATTATCGCTTATCGTCAAGACTGGCAATGTCCTTTATATCCTCAACTTCCACTCGTGGCTTGCATTCATAATCAACGTATATTTCTTCATGGAGCTTTCCTTACTTATAAATTTAAATAGCTTTTGTCAGGGACTTCGTGCGCGCATATCCCGTTTTCCACGTTCCCGTAGGAATTTCAGAAAATCCTGTCTTATTGCTCCTCTACACCCCAAAGAAGCTATGTAGCTTCATTGGGGCGTAGATGAGCACAGCCAACATGCCTGCTATTTCTGCTTTCTACGGCCTGTAGTTTGGCTGCGTGTTGTCTGTCAGTCAGTCACAAGTAACGTAAAAAAAATGTATTTATTGATTTTCTTCTACATACATATTTGTGTCTTGGGGGAAGGAACATATTTGATTCTCATTTGCGTCATAATTATAATAAAATTCGTTCTACCCTTATCCCGTTTAATATTCAAGTGCAATAAAATATCGATAAAACGATTGAAAATTCTTAACTTCAACACTGCGCGAGTAGCAAGCAGAGTGCAGTAACTTGTGGAGTTTCAAACTTTACATAATAAAACTTGGGGCTGAGGCGGTGAATATAATCTAACACTAGTTGATTGGTTCAGTAAGACGACGAAAAACTTAAGGAAGTTACAGCTATTAATTGGAATAGTAGTTCTCTCTTTTTAGTTCTTGCTAACTAAAATCAAAATTGAGAGTACGTCTTCAATATCGGTAAACTTATCACTGAACTCAAATGGACAGGACACATAACTACACAGCAAGGGACGGTGACGAAAAGTGGAGTAAAGGCGGTGGTTGAGTAGCGTCCAAGGAGAAGAAGAAGTGGAAGTCAGCCAGTGGACATGATTGCCATCGCGGATAGAACCTGTTCGAGGGTAGCACAGGAGTATGAAGATTGGCAGGAGAAAAGAGACGATTATATCATCACGCTGAGACCAATAGTAGCGGAGCCTTCCTCGATAAATGGGCTATCTAACGCTGAACGAATTTTTCAAATCGGACCAGTAGTTCTTGAGATTAGTGCGTTCAAGCAAACAAACTCTTCAGTTTTATATATTAGTAGATATAGATTTAAAAGGCACTGTCGCGAAATGGGCCAACACCATTATAGCCATCGTGGGTAAAGGAATGCACAGATAATGGATGAATAGTTAATGTATGTTATATAGTTTATAATAAAAATCAAACTATAGCAAACCGACACTGTGACCGCCAAGTCTTACATGGAATTCAAAAGGCACCTAATCATAAAAAAAGTCTCGAGAAGGCTAACACAATAAAAGGAACGAATGAAAATTCCATACAGAGTCGTAAGTTACGATTTTATCAGTCAAGCTTGGTTGTCGCCGCGTACAAAATGCATTCCGCACATAACAGTATGTGGCACCATTATGTAACTTAATGACTGCAAAAACCTTTACATATTGTTTTAGTTAATATTTATTTATGATCCTTTTGGCACACATTATATACTTCATCGTCATTGATAAGATTTTTTCCAACCACGTTTATGGCGGCTTCCATTCAAATTGGATGCAGCTGAGTACTAAAATTTTACATGGAGTGAGCGTATCGTTTGACTCCCACGGAAAGAGCATACTTTGTAAAGTTGAATTCCAGTTTGGCTAGGACATTGCAGGCTTGAAACACCACCTGCCTGATAAAAATATGATTACCTGCTTCGAAAGGCACGTATAAGCCAGTGGTCCCAGCCGCCAAATGGCGGTCTTCAAATAAACCATGTCAGAGGCGGTTTAGAAAATCCAACAGAAGGGTGTGTGGGGTCGTTAGGCCGTACTGCCCACACGATAAGAAGAAGAAGACCGTACCCGGACTTCTTCCTCAATCCCTTAGGCAAGATTAGCTGTCAGCCTCTGGGACTTCTGACTACGCATCGACTGATGAATAGCATCCTGAACCAACTCCAGGCTGTCCTTTAACAGCTGCCTAACGTTCTTTATTAGGCACGGAGGGAGTTTAGATACATAAAAGATGATCTTCCATTCATGAACCGGTCTCGGCCAGCGATTATTTGGTCACGAGCTAAAAAACATAATATCATCATGTAAATCGCTATTATACCCATTGATACGATATTTAACAAAGCCCATGTCCGGCAAAGGAAACCTTATATACCGATATGTAATGCAACTTAGATATTCACGCATATAAACGCCGTCTTTTGTTAGATTTCCATTTTCCTCCATTGTCGTCCATTCCAAGCGTTTTGTAACGGGGTCTATGGTAATCGGGCGACATCGGCACTCATGAAGACTAATGTTGCTTAATGAGCGTGTTAAATTATGCGCGCAACAAAATATACAAGAATAAATGCATTACAAATGGACAGGATGTGGAGGGAGTTGGAAATGGAGTACAAACGGTATATGGAGAAGTGAGAATGGTTAGCGCCATCTTAACGTAGGCTCGAAAACTACAGGAATTAATTTATAAGGAACATTGAACACAGCGTTAGCGAATCGTGAACCTGAAGGACCGACGATTTGATCAAAGTAGCAGGTAAGGATTGCAAGCGGGAGGCCAAAGACCAAGTAGTCTCACGCAGTGGTGGAGCCCTACACTCAGTTTTAAGTGGCTTGATGAAGAGAGAAAGAGAAAACATGAGTGTAAAGTATTTTTAACGTAAAAGTTTCGAATTTCCAACACTAGATGTCTACGCCGTGCATATGACCTTAATAAAGGTAAAGAATCAATTAATTAAAAAAATAATTAATTAAAAAAGAATTAATTCAATATAGGTAAAAAATCTTGGTGTGACTTTTTACACAAACACATATTAAACAAATAAACTACTGCTTAAACTAATGATTCAATTAATTTAGTTACCGTTATTCTTGTATTTACATTTAGTAATCTTTCTAGTATAATCGTTTCTTCATTTCCTATCTACTCCGTGGCGGGTGTTGCACATGGTGGCTTCGCTTATGCAACATCTCGTAGGTGATATTAATTCTAATATTGATGACATTTGGTTTACGACTGCCACATTCTAGTGAGGATGAAAGGAATACTGTGTTCGCCGCTTTATCACACAGCTTTAAGCCGATGTGGAAGTATTTATTGTGGCAGAATATTTTTTGAGTGTGTTGATTCTGTCATTTTAACGGTAGCAAAACTTAATGCTTTTAGTTGCTAAGATGTGCTGAACTAGAATCAGCATTGCCATTCAATTTGGCAACGCTACCAGTGTTTTAGGAACTCTTCTTATCGACAGCAATGATAACGAATTTTTATTATGTCGAGTGTGTTCTTGCTTACACTCTGTTCTCAGCCGCTTGTACATAAACATTTCTACATTAATATTGATTAAATTAATGCTGTAATTTGATGTCAATTAGTATTTCCAAGGTAGGACGCCCTTAAGCTAGGTGGAGCGACTATCTTCGCTGGTAGCAGCTGGATTAGAGTTGCCGGAAATCGAGTTAAATGGCGTGCCCTAGGAGAGACCTATGTCGCAGTGCTAGGCTGCTGATGCAGCTATAGGCTGATGACGATGAATCTTTATATCAAAATAATTAATAACATTGTACTTCGTTTATTTAGAGGTAGAACGATAACGGAAAACAATTTCAACTAGGAATAAGAAATTCTAATCAACGCAATTAATTAACTATCGAAATGTACCTGAGGCTAAAACAATAAACAAAATGAAGACACAAACTAAATCTATTAAATTCGATCGGTAGCGACATAAACCTACCGATTTAATTACAACTTACAATCGATTATTCGGAACATACGAGTATTACGCGTATCGATTAATATGTAATTAGTAGACTCGTTCATTAATGCTCCGTCTAACTTCGTTCGAACTACGGGAAAACTCTTATTTGCCAAACATATTTAGTAGTTTACTCGTACTCCAACATGTTGAACTGCCCTTGTTTGGCCCTGCATGTCGGTATTTAACGTGACTGGATAAATTGCATGCTCCATAGAGAACACTGCTCTGATTGCGCGTGAGATTAATTTACAGAACAATATTGAGGAAAGGAGCTATTATTTTTCGATTTTATAAGAAACTAGCTTTGAGGAGCTCATGGCTAGATAATAACCGCCGCACAGGCCGATCTTCAACGTCCGTCCGTCAGCGTTTAAGTAACGCTTGCCAAGGTTGGTATGTGGATGGGTGACCATCTCAACATACTGAGTTTCCTCCGTGCCTCGGAAAACACGTTAAACCGTTGGTCCCGGCTGTCATTTGTAGATCATTGGCAGTCGTAATGGATAGTCAGAAGCCAGTAAATCTGACTCCAGCCTTGCCATGAAATACTGTGTTACCCAGTTAATGGGTTGTGGAGACCTGGTAGGCAACCGCTCCTCGTAAAATACTGGTATTCAGCTAAATCCGGCTTGACTGGAAGCTGACCTCAATATTGTTGGGACAAGGCTAGGCAGATGATGAAAAGAAACTTGCACCTTCAGTGGCTTTGTCCGCGTGATAGTCGAAAACTATCCCAAGGGATGAAACTCCCGGGATAAAAAGTACCCTAATGTCCGGTTCCAGGTTATGGTCTACCCGTGTGCAGAGTTTCATTCATATCCGTTCAGACGTAAATACACGGACAAATATGCAGACAGAGTTACTTACGCATTTATAATATTAGGTACTTTTGGTAGTTTAGTATGGGAAATCATCAAATGACTCCTTCCGCTCTTTGGTTCAGACTCCTACTAACTAAAACCAATCCGTGTTCCTCTTAATGCCCTTTGCGTTACAGAGCCGCAGTGACCATTTCGAATAAATTCCGCAACATAATAATACATCGATAAAACATTATAAACATGGTTTATTTGAGGTATACGATTGTTCAACGTCTCTACAATTCAGGTGTCGCCAATCTTTTGTGTTCATCTATTATTCAAAGCGACTGCTCGCGCCGTGAGAGTGACGATACGTACAATGATATTATTCATTCACGAATACTCATTACATTAAGGGGATCGAATTATAAGTAACTGTCTCTTTAGATATTCGAAGAAGGGGAAATTGATATTCAAGGAGAGCTTATTGACTTTTTCAGACCGTTACTTTAATTCTGACTTGTTTAGATTCGAACAAGTTTTTATAACACTCATGTATGATGCTCAATCTTTATACGTTTCTTAAGAGACGACTGTGAATTCAGTTAAATTATCCTGCCTAGCCTTTTCAGAACTATATTGAGATCGGCTTCAAATCTTGCTGGATGCAGCTAAGTACCAGTATTTTACATAGAGCAATACTGCCTATCTGACCTTCACAACCCAGTAACTGGGTACCACGGTACCCAGTAGATTTTTCTAGTTTCTGACTATCCGCTAAAACTGAGAATTTAGTTAAAGGAACCAATAATTTCGACTACTTATCTCAATTATTAAAATGTAATTGAATAATTAAATGCAACGCGCTGCAGCAAGAAAAACAATAAAATGTACAAAGCGAAAAGTAATGGACATAAGTACATAATGTAACAAGATAATGACCGCCATTGTCATATTAAACGCGGCCGAGTTTAATCACATAATGGTCCGTTATTTACTGCACAGCATACGTATACATCGCCCAATAAAAGCTACACCTTTTCAATGACCTAAATACTGATTTATTTATCAGCACTGAACCCTCGACATAACTCATAGGGGGTAAGGGAGGGATGCGAAGATGCGAACGCCACCGGTTTTACGATTCGACAATCGTAAAAGTTGGAAACAATTCTCTTGAATACGTTATATTAGAAGGTAAAGCTATCTATATTTTTCCCGTCGTTTTATTCTCGTTTTTTTATTGGAAATTGGTATGTTAATTAAATCAAATTGGTAGCGGTAGATATCTACCGCTGAAAAAAACAATTCAATAAAACATAAGTCAACACAAAATATGAAGAGAATATCTGCAAACAAAGAATAGTAAAAAGATTTACCTTAAAATACAATTTTGTAAAACTATTCTCAAATTCACATTCTGTGTTCATTCACCGACTAGAAAAGGTTGAGTACATCTGGGATTCGAAGAAAATTCGTACCTATACATTTTGTACGAAAACCAGTTTTATTTAGCAATTTTCTGGACTGAGCCACTCCTAAATAGGGCGGTGGATATTGAGCAGAAAAACTATTTCATAAAGGAGGGACATCAAAGCTTAGTCCAGAGATAATGTCAGGTTTTGGGAGATCCGTAATTCCGTGCTATCCGGGGAAATAAATAACGCAGCGTGGTCGTAAATGCGTCGTCAGCGGCTCATATTAGTTGTTCGATACGGATTATGTAAGACGGTTCAAAGGAGCGATAATAAATAAATGTTAATTATGCTAACAGTTCGAAGTTTTGCAATGTTTGCTTCTATCAAGGATATTGCGGTTTGGCGACTCTCCGGGAGGACGCCGGAGTGGGCGGCTCGTGGACATTTTACCTCTGCTTTTATTTTGTTCTCTTAATTATACGAGTTTCGGTTAATAGTTCGCTGCTTCAGTTATTAAATTGGAATTTTCAACGAGGAAGAGAGGCACAATCGGCTCGCAAATTGGTACCTTTTGCATCCATTATCGCTTTTACAACATGCAGTATTATTATGACATTTATGACGATTCAATTAAATTCTTATGTAAGAGTGTCAAGCAAGATTTTTAATAACTCAACTAATAGAATTATTTAAGCAAATTTTATTCAAAGAAATTGACTGATTTCCAGAATAATGAAGCAATAAGAAACATCCGCACTCCAAGAGGTACAGTCGACCCAAATAAGAAGGAAATAATTCAAAAAATAAAATATGCTATCGGCACCCAGATGTGTCGTGGATATGGGGGAAATTGGCGGAAGGCTCCCGTAGAGATTGAAATACGAACAAAAGGTACCTCTTGTGTGATATACAGCTTCTATAGAGCACGGGAAAAAGTTATTAGCCCACTAGACGAATACGAATACGTAGGAACAGAGAAGGGTCGGTCACGTGTTTTCCTAAAAGGTTGTGCGGAATCCCAGGCGAGCCTCAATAAGGTAAGCCAATAACGTTTGGCTACAAACAAGTATAACTTATGGAACGTATAAACATTGAGATATTTAACTAGTGCAACGCTTATGGCGGCCATTAACTTAAGAGATAAGTAACTGATACTCTTGTTAATACTCTAGCTTAAGGATCATTGAGTACTAACCATAAGAGACTTAAGGCGATGGCATACACCAGCGACCCTGGAGGAACAAAACGCAGTGCGCGTCACAACCGCGCGACCCAAAATTCTGTATTTTTTGCTATCCGATTTTTTTTACTATTTTTTGACTTAACAAAAAATAACCGTATATCAAAATGTTGATAATTGAATTGTCTTTGAGATAGTGCAAATTACATTAAAATACGCTCAGCGGTTTTGGTCCGATGGTCGTTTTTATGTCAGTGTTAGACATAACTTTACAAATTAATTGTACTACCTATGTTGAACGAATAAAACTCAAAACTTTCGTATTAGAAATTATAAAGAAAATGGTCTATTATCTATACTAATATATAAAGCTGAAGAGTTTGTTTGTTTACTTGAACGCGCTAATCTCAGGAACTACTGGTCCGATTTGAAAAATTTTTTCAGTGTTAGATAGCCCATTTATTGAGGAAGGCTATCGGAGCATTTGAGCAATTGTGATGCAAACGATGTTGCGCGGGTCAATCAGTAACATATATTTTTTTTCAAAAAAATACGACTAGCCGTTTAGACGTGATGCTCATTTTAAAATCAGCTACTGAGCCGTATCTGCGCCTTAACCTGAATCAATAGACGCATAAAACGGCAAAAATACAGACAAAAGTTTCACTCGTTGGCGATGATAAAAAGTCAATTTTGGAACGGTTCAATTTACAGACAGAAAAGAAAGGTTTAGTCAGTTTTCATTGAATTGAGTAAAAAGAGGAATCTAATCCGCGGAACTGACTCCCGTGCTCGTGTCACAGACAGGGACGCTGATTTCGAGCGCTGCTGAAACGATCTAAACGATCCAACTATCAATAGACGAGCCTATGGGGCACGGGACATTTAGCGAAACGAATTTACTACACGAGAATGTGCTTCACAATTGAATCAAACGAAAAATGAACTCGAAAAATATTTTTTGCACTAACATTTTTACAGGTAGCAATTACATTTTAGAAGTGCTATTTGTCAGCTTTGTGAATAGTATACAACTGTGAAAAGCTCAGTAATTGTCTGCAGGGAAAGTTTATGAACAAATCCTATTAAAGTTAACATTACCGTAGCACAGTTCTGTGCACTTTTTGCGGGCAATTTGTTTAGGGCAGATAAACGTAAACTACAAAAGAGTGCAAGTTGAATTTATTCATTGCTTTGTTGCGGGAATAAAAAGCGAATGTTAAATGAGTATTACAAGTAAATGTATTGCTTGCAGCGATAAAGCGGTTGTAACAGTTAGAATGCAATACTTAGCACTGTTATGGCTGTTATTTTTAAAACTGAGCTGTTATTCCGAAAGCGTTCGTTATCGCGCGTACGAATGTACCTGCAAATCTACAAACGTACGATTTTAATCTGCACTTCGCACAGTTTTTATTTTTCTTTTCGCAGCTCTATTCGCGAGTCGCGCCCGCTGCTGGCAGGTGATCCATACGTACCAGCTGAACCACCGTACACGAATATAAAACTGCGACGATTTAACGAGACCTCAACTTTAAGCCATTATAATAGGAATGTCGACAGTAAAAATGGCATTTCGAGACTACAACGCGCTTAGTTAGTGGTAAGCTAAGATAGATTTTGTTCGTTTTGGACAATAAAGGCGCGGTGTAGAAAAAAGACAGGGGTTTTTAAACTTTCATGGCGGAAAAAAGGAAGATATTCGTGATTATCGCGTGCAAGTAATATTACAAGAATGGAGTGTTATAGCGTAATTATCGTAAAAATGAAATGCGAATGAACATAACACTTTCTAAATAACATTTCTGTTAACGCAAGAACGTTATTTCAAAATACAGACGCGATAATGAAGCTACTATTAGTCGTATACCTGTAATTATAAAGCCACTAGTTTTGAACTCAAGAGACATAAAGATTTATTAACGTGTTATAAACACAAAGCAATAGAAATTACATTGAAGCGATTCCGGTTACGTCCGGTTCGGTCATATTCATTATTATTCAGTTAGCAAGCGCAAATATTTTCGCTTGCAGTCTTGTTTTATGAGCGGCGTATGTGTGGGTACGCGGCCATGTGTGCAGTTTGCACGTTAGCGTTTTGTGCTTTTTTCACAATTTATTTATTCACGTCGCCGACAGGTGGCGCTGCCGACCGATCTGTGTCCGCGATACGAATAAACTGGCTCTTAATATTTCATTCCACATTTTATTTAGGCGCAGTCAACCTTAACGCAAGCTGTTCGATGTATGACCACACTATCTTCTGCAGGCGGCTTCGCCCGCGTGATTATCGGGAATTATCCCAAGGGAACTTACTCTCGGGATAAAGCCTATGTGCTATTCCAGAGTATAATCTATTTTTTTATTTAGCCTGTACTGTCCTACTACTGGGGAAAGGCCTTCCCCAAGTCCTTCCAAGTATTATTTTCCTGCGCTACCTCATGCCAGTCACTGTACTCGTTCAGGACGTCTCGCCACCTCTTTCTGGGCCGGCCTGGGCGGAGCCGTCCATCTTTGGGCACAGACTCTTGCCCGACGATCACAGTACATGCGACTAACGGCTTTAATCCATTTTTTTTTCGGCCGTGTTTGAGCAACAAACCACGGTCCAAACTTTTTTTGCATTTATAAATTGTACTAAGATTGTTTAAGGTTTAGCAAATGTACTAAATACATCACTCCACAATCGATTGCACTACACTTAACAGTATAGCAGGTCCTCCATTAACCGTACCATGTTTGTCTTCTACATTATTCATATAATTAACAAGTAACAGTCTCGAATCTTTCCTTACGATTCTTATTTACACAACAAATACCAAGTACTTGGAATTTACTTTTTCCCTGTTGTTTTTTATTGGTGGTTGAGTGAGTCGGTGAAGTTATGAGCCAATTAGCGAACTGCTAGGATTAAATAGGGGTTTTTATGGAGGAGCGACATTTTAGGCATAGCGGTGGGCGGACGTGGTACTAGTCTACAGAGGTTATCGTCACTGTAAACCACTTCGAACCTTTTTGTACCTATAATCATTTATACGGCGAACCATCCCACTTATCCATCATGACATCTCGGATCGATTAAGTACTCCTCGTCTCATATCTCCTTCAATTGATCACCCATTATATCAGAACTAATACCATTAATAAACCCTATAATTAATATCTAATAAGTATTTTCTAAACATCCAACAGGATATCCGTTCGTTTGATGCCTGGAATTAATGCATTTATCGCGTATGTTTATCATAACGTTCCATATCAGTAATCGATTGAAAATAATGAGAATATCGGAGAGCATTCACTGAACAACGCATGTAAATATTTATGAAAGAAAACGTCGATTAACTGAAGGTTTTAACTTCGCCGTCACGGCCACACAGACCGATGTAAAAAAAAAACAAAGATGGAACCGAAATGCCGGAAGAGGCAATGAATTAAATATGCATGTAATTTAAAGGCGAAACAGGGAAACGGGCGAATCGGTTGGATAACCCCGAGCTTGTGAATAACCGATAATCCACGTTATTGACCGCAGAGGATATCCAGTTAGAGACAAATAGTAACGAGTATTGGGAATTAGGGTTGCCAAATCAAAAAAATAAATAAGTAAGCCCCTATTTATAAATATATCTCTCCATTCTTCAATCAAGGAGCATTGTACGCGGTAAACAATTGTTTGAAAATCGAATACAGAACGAACTTCTTTTTTTTTAGATTTGGAATCCCTAATGTTAGTTGTATTCTCACTTACCGGGTTTAGGTAGGGGTGTTTTGAGATCGTTGGCGGCCAACTGAGGGTTCTCTTGGACCTGGAAAAGTGTTATTTGTTAACTGTGTAAACAGAAACAAGGAAACGTATTTTACTTATATTTATGTTTTTCCAACTGTATAAAAGGTATTTCCCGGAAGTTATTACAACGCTTGGTCGCTTGAGTCGTTGGAAACTTAGTTATCCTAGTAATATGTTTTTATTCCGTGTGTGTATGATCTTTTACAATATTCATGCGCAATTTTCTAATAAAGTATTTTCTTAGAAAGAGTTACGAGTGATTATTTATAGCGTATAAAAATACTGGAAATACGGGTTGTTTCTGAGTTGCGTCAGTGTTTACCATTACCTACATACTAGATCTAGATTTAAAACTAGATGTTCATAGTTTATACGTAAAATATTCCGAACATTTACGTATTATTTCGAAGTTGTTGGTGTTTGACGATAGATGGCGCTACTATGTAGTCATGAAATGTTCGCAATTAACTGCCCCTTCAATTTACATTTAACTCTCATAAAACAGTCAAGACGAAGGTATTATTGTATCGCACAACAAAAAAGACTTTATTATCTTCCCCATACATACTAATTCAAGTTAACGCTACACAGACGTTATGTACCTACTAAAAGTGATATGAAACAGACTTGATCATATTTCTTTGACAATATGCCGAAAAATGTCTACACTCCCAGAATTCTATCAAGCTTTTTCATCGCATTTTCGACTCTATCTTCAGTAACTTAAGAGTTATTTGAGTTTGAAGGCTTGACTGGTATGTTATGGCCCTTCTGCCTGAATAAAATTAATATTTTTTATCGTCGTGATGAGGATTACACATACATTTTGGCAGTATTGCTGTCCGTAATATAACCCCTAAGCCTATTTAGGACATTAATTTTTTCGTTACGACTTTTGCATAAATAGGGACATCTGTTATAGGTACCTACCTACAAGAATGGGAACTGTTATTCTGTAAATGTTTGACGACCTTGTACATACATACCACTATTAAAAAATATAGGTAACTGAGCAAAGAAAATAATTAATAAAGATGAAAGGACTGTCACGTCCGTCACTGTTTCAAAATTGCCTTTCCTTACCTAACGCTTTATACCTTTTTTAACATTTCAGGGCGTAAGCGTTCTTCTTACAAAGCTTTATTTTAAAATTAGAATACCTATTCTCGTTATAAAACGTCAAACAAAAAAAAAATTCTCAATCCGAACCGAACTTCTAGTGAGTGTCCCTTACCGTTGCTACGCGGCTACGCCAATAAAATACCGGCCTACGAGTTCTACGCAAAACGCATCCAATCATATTTTCGTAGAACCGGCGTAGCGTCGGAACGGTTTCATAAAAGGTATTTTATTTTTTAAATAACGTTTATTCGGTTACTCGTAGCAACGTTCGGAACATTCTCGAGGTACGTATTTCAGAGCGTGGCATCAATTGTCTTTTGTCACCATAAATCAGGGCCGCGTATTTTTCGCGCGTTTGTCGACGCGACCTTGCGCGGTAAGCATACAAACGTACACACACGTTTTTAGCGTAGTCATGAACTTGAAATTTGCATTTGTAATTGTATATCATATTTTCCGAGTGTTGTTGCGAATTTGTAGATTTTAATTAATTTCGTTGCCGTAGCTTTAGTACTACTTCCCGATGGTTACGTAAGCGTTTGTGAGAGAATGTGCAATTTATTCTTATGTCATTTTTAACGAATCAGTGTCAAGGTTCTGTTGTGTCCTAGTTTTCGCAGTTAAGGCTGAATTCATACAGACACTTTACGGTTGCTATGTCTGAGGCGTCGCACGCAAATACGCGATCGACGCAATCATTTGGAACCCGACCGCATTGCATCGTCGCGCCGACAGAGGGCGCTTGCCGATTTTGTCGAACAAATGACGCGTTGATCGCGTATTCGCGCGATTATCGCTTTGTGTTACGACGACGCCTTATAAATAATATTCCCGTTCCCGTAGGAGTTTTGGGAAATCATCTTTTCGTGCTCCCCTACACTCCCCAAGGAACATACATGCCCAGCTTTCTACGACCAGTAGTTTCGGCTGTCCGTTGTCTGACAGTCACTCATCCATAAGTAAAAAATTAAATACTGAAACTTCTGTCTTACCTTATTTGTGTAAGGGTTGAAGATGAATTTGTTCTCCAACTCCTTCCTCGGCGTCGCAGCTATCACTGACAGCGGCGTCGGTAGAGACTTCATCTCCTACAATAACAAGCAGTGTTATTCACATTCCTGACATAACACTGATACAACGCAATGTGTTCGTGACTGAATCGTACGCACCTTTAAAATACTTTCTATTGGCGGTTGACTGCTATCGATAGCATTCTGTAAAGGAAACAACAAAACTATTAATATTTATGTAATACATTGTAATACAAGTATCTGAAAAAAAAACGTTCATTTTGTGGCGTTTAAAACGTGGATTCCGAGTACATTTAAAATTGAAACCGTTCGATATTGAACTGCAGTGCTGTCAGAAGCAGACAAAGTATACCTATAATTGTTGTCCGGATTCCGTACATCATTTATATCTACGGCAGAACCGCACACCCACGGGGAAATTGTGGGCACGTGGACAGGCGAAATATTGTGACGTCACAAATTCCCTGTTAACGTTTTATAAATTTATTTCGCGGGCTTAAACAGGGGAGTCAACATCAACACGATACATGACCATACGCTAACGAGATAAGGCGCGTTGCCCACATAAAAGATTGGACAAATTTGCACTGCCACGAATAAAACTACTTTTACGAGAATACATTATGCCTCCTTAGCGAAGCCGGGCGATTAAATTTAGGGCCCGTTTATGGCCGACTATGCTTGTATGATTTACGACTTTACGGCAATAAATGTATTGTATTGTTGCTCTTGAAAGAATCTGCCGGGGACCTTAAATATTCAATACGACGAACTTTTTCCGTCCTTCACTACACAGCGCCAAATCAATTGGAAAAAGAGAGATTGAATGTTGTTTATAGCGTGGTGTCAATCGGTTCTGAAGAACGGTATCGACAGAGGATTGTTATAGTAGAAAGAAAGGTTAAATATTCTTTTTATGTACACAGTATCGAAGATAAATAATTGTCTTCTGCGAAGAACGGTACGAACTACAAAGGAAAAGGGACTTTGGAAGCTTTTGTATTAAAAAACTCTCATATTACATTGTTAGTAGAATTCCCGTTTCATTTCCGCTCAAATAAAATAACACTGTTATAACGTCCTTTAAAAAATAACTGTAGATATAGAGCTCAATTTGAACGTTCTAAGAAAAGAAAACGGGTTGCAGTCTGGGAGTGCCGGCAGAAGTGAAAACTTGAATACGTGCTTCTCTCCCTCCGTCTTACGAATTTTCGATCAGGTCACGTGTCCTGACGCGATTTTAACATTTTTTACCCATCACAAAAAAGTGCACAACGCCGCTAAAGAAGTTTTCACTTCAAAAAATATTTCCAATGTGCAAGTACAGCATTACAGCTGAGTTTTGGAACTCACCCAAATAGGGTTGCCTAATAAAACGGGGCATTCATTCAAAATCTGTCGACCTACGACAACAGTAGTCGCAATCGTGACATTTTAGTTTATTTGATCATCAATTCAAGTCACGCAAGAACCCTTTTATTATGTAACCAATACCATGACCCTGTTTACACTTCACCGAAAAACAATTAAACGCCATGAACACTTTCTATACAAAGTGTTACAGAATAAATGCAATATATCTTAAGGGGTCATTGTACTCATCATTATAAATCACTTTTACTATTGATGGGACGAACCACGAAAACGCGAAAAAAAAATCAGCTGTTCTAAAGATTTTGTCGAGTTATGCGCACAGAAATGTATGGAGCAGTCGACTTTTGTCGCAATTTCAGTGTTGGTGCATTTGTAAAAGTTCTTCATTATGATGAGTACAATGACTCCTTAAGGGGTACTGCGTTTATTCAGTTACACATTGTATATAAAATTAGTGACGTTATAGAATCCTTTTTGACACTACAGGGTGTTACGGTTACTCCCACTTGTTGACCTATGTATGGGTGGAGGCGCGAACAATATTGCGGCAAACGTGTGGGTGCGAATATTAAAGTTCAACATGTTCGGCATTACAGGCAAAGGTTCTGAAATACTAGTATTTGTGGCTATTTAATCCAGTATCCAATTACCGTGGCAATAGGATGTGAGTAACCGAAGGACCACACAATGTCAAGACCAGTTGCTAGAATAATTCTGCCTTTATAGAAACGTATGATTTTTTGTCGGCATATCCCTGAGTGTAAGACTTTATCAGAAAACATGCTTACTCTTTTACTAATTAAAAGAATGTCTCCAAGCTACCACTTTTTACATACAACCGCATAACAAGAATTAATAAGGACAGCATACTGAAATTCCTCAGAAATTCTCATAATAAATAATGGAGCAAATAAAAACTGCTTGATAAAAACAAAACAATTAACGATCGCTTAATTATTGACAACATTGAAGTTTGCCAGGGGACCGCTTGGCACGCGACAGACGTTAGTTCTACCCTAGTACAATACTTCACAAATAAATGGAAAATTTAAAATCACTAAAGTGCAATATTGGCCTTTCAGGTTGACTACGTTTCATTGACCGACTGCTGCTGTATGGATGTCGTGACCACGTTTTTTGGTCTAATTGACAGTTTTGTCGACATCAGTCAGGCGAGCGAATGGATATCGGATAGTTTACGGACGGTGAACTTAAATAATTTTATCAGAGAACCAATAAACATGGACGATAAATTGTGATTTAAGATGACTATGATGAAAGGATGTAATGCAATGATGATCACCAATCAGTCTCATCATTACTTTGGAGCTATCACGAGACTAGTCGTCGAAGCAATGAATGAGAGATGTAAATAATATGAAATGAATGAAGCAATGAATATTTCCAGGTGAGCTAAGGACTCCTTATCCAACTGACCTGTGACTGGATACCGTTGGGTATCCTGATTGGAGGCGGTCTGTGCGGGGCTCCCGTTGAACCGGAACCGTCGCTCTGCACCAAAAAATATACATTAATATTCTATTCACCTCCCTCTTAATAGAATTACGTTTTGGGATTTCTTAAACGACGTCTCTGAATTGGATTTGTTTCGTTTTGGACGGAATCTGGGCTCGTTACTCGTCTAAATTGTTCTTAGTTAGGTCTTATACTACATAGATTTTATTACCGTTTGTACGTTTACATTGTAAGGTAACAATACCACATACGAGGGTTCCGTTTGATTTCCTAACTCACAAGTTGTCGGTATCAAATGTATTCTGCCATTCATCAACGTATGTACATGTAGCGAGTTTCCCCGGGTGATCGAAGTTGCTAGCGCCGTTTTGGAGTTAACCACATTAAACTTAATTACAATGTACGCCTGATGAATAATTCAGCCAGGAATTAACTAGTCCAAGATGTGGCTGTGTTACGGCATGAGAAGTTTGAAATGAGACGTGAAAAGGCCGGTCACGCTTCGTATGACCCCCTTAATCAGCCCTAACACTGCGACCATAAGTATTAATGTGAGTCCCAACACGCTCTCGCTTCCATTATAAATCTAAACAAAAGCTTAGATAAAGCATCACAATAATAAAACGAGTTTTTAAAGAGTTAAACCAGGAAAAAGTTGTATTGTCGTTAAGCATATTTCAGGGAAGCAAAGCGATCCAGCACAAAAGATGGTGGAGCCCGAAGCGACGGAGTTTGGTGGGGAATTTAAAAAAGTTTCATGATAACACAACATTTTCCTGGTTGATATTGCTTTGTAAAGCGTACAGCTTGACAATAAACACCATTGTGTACCGATAAGCAGTTGTAACGAAATTTTTCTCGATTCTCGAAAGGAGCGCAATAACGAGTATATCTGGCACGTCTGAACGCCAGACACGTCTCGCTTTTTATTTATCATAACCCTAGAACAGTATTGTGTTCTAGTTTTTCCATATGTATGAGGAAGGCTTAAGCCGGATTTTTCTTAGGAAACAAATGCGATTATGGGCTATTGACTCATTGGACAATAATCAAATTCTCACTTCCGTGGTGTTCAATATATTTTTAATCAGCTTATCTAACACAGATTGCACTTCATTAAGACAGTAACTTAATTCGGGTCGCATAACCCCCTGAGGGCAACATATAAAATCCCGTCGCGCCGCATATAAAACATTGGCAGGTTGCAGGGTGGCTGTGGCTTTAAAGCATACAGTTTATAGCTATAGTTGAGAGTGTTTACCTTGTGTGGGATATGGGGGCGGTGATGGCGAACGCCGTTCTGTGGGGCGTGTGACGGCTTCTTGAACTCGCTCTCTCGCCGCGAAGGTGGGCCTGCAGACAAACGAAACATCTTCATTAGTACTCTTATTAGTACCACTGACAACACCAACTAAGCCAATTACAAGTACACGGAAAAAAAATATGGGCCCAAAACACAAACAAAAAATGTGATTCCTAAATTGAGTTATTAATGTTGTTTAATTTATCTTAACAGCTTATTTTGTTTCGTCTTAACATCAATCTCCAAGAGACTAAGTAATTATTGTTTGGTGTCAACGTTTACGGCATCCCGAGATTTTTATGGATTAATAAAAGACCGACATCACCTCAGTGAGGAGTCTCGAAATCATAAGGCACTTTAACTCCCGTATAACTAAAAGAAGGGGGTGGGTTCGCCGTGCCCCCCTACCACCCCCGGGACTCGTGAGGGGAATCTCGGCTTGGTGTTTAGCTGGTTTATGGAGATTGCGATCAGGACAAAGGAGTCCAAGTTACGATGCCTAGATTGCGCACTGATCCATATAGTCCCCTCTAAATAGATAGCTACCTCACCTTTTTCTATCAGAAAGTTATAGAATGAGTTTTATAGTGTTTGTTGTATTATGTGCAAGATGTGTGGGGAATAATGGAGTTCTTTGTGTTCTAGGGGTATTATTGGGGCGGATATCGTTAGTCTAATCCCGCTGTTAAGGGAGGTTAATGGGGGAATGTGACCCATCATTATCAAAATGACTTATATGCGAAGGTAATAATTTGGGTTACTTTAGATTTTATTTATTAATCCAATTATGTAGATAACATTTGAATAGATTAGACGTAATGGAATATATAAGTCAAAACTCGAACTGAACTAAATTAAATATTCCCAAGTATTTTCTAAAGAATGCATGGTAAAAAATCTCATGCTGTTCACAACGTAATTGGATTACGATAACATTCAATAAATGAGATGATTTGGTTATTTTGAGGCCACCTCTTAGTTGAGTGCGCGCGAGTGCGGAATATCTTCAATTACTTGCACGCACGTAATGCTTACATGTGATTGGTCAATTTAGTATTTTCCATTACCCGCTGCCCGCTACCAGTTTACAACCGCTAATGCGATTCACTAACAAGCGCTGATCATAACATTCATAACTGAATCTCATTTAGCGATAAAACGACGTGAAAAGGGGAACGTTCGTGCTGACGACAAATATGTTGTATCATACGGAAAGATTGCTCTTTAAGATATCGTTTTGTTAACCAACATGTTTTGGGCCCAATAATGAAGATATGTTGGCTGATAATGAAGATGACAATATTATAGAGAAATAAACATACTGAGAAACACAAAATATAAAGGAGACATAATAAATTTCCCTGATTCATATTATAAGCCCCCAGGAAGTCTCAATATCACTTAACATCATGTGTTATCAGTATGTCACCCACTTTATGCCAAGCATCATCGTTTCAAAAGCTCCAAGTCCCAGCTCAATACACGTATCGGAGCAATCCCACCACCTTATTGGATTAAAGGCAAAAACACCGCAAGATAATCTTCTCGGCAATAACTCGAGTATTTTTTTGGTAGCTGATGATATTATAACTGGATATTTATTTTTATGGGAACGGATACCGTGTGAAAGAATCGTTGCTTGGTTACTTGGTTTGAGCATTTTTTAAAGTAGCGTGAGCTAGCTCTGTTCATGCGGAAACGGCTTACAAAATTGAAAACCGTTTGTTAGGCTGTTATCTATCTATACTAATATTATAAAGAGGTAAACTTTGTGAGGTTGTAAGGGGTAATCTCTGGATCTACTGAACCGATTTTGAAAATTCTTTTACTAATAGAAAACCACGTTATTTGTGAGTGTCATAGGCTATATAATTAACCCAAAAAGTACCGCCCAACGTGTGTGTACGGGGTACAGGATAGCTAGTGGTCAAATAAATTAAGAAAACGGCAGAATCCAATTAAATATCCACATGAAGAAATAATTTGCATTCATGAACTAAGATTAAGCAGAGATTACACGTGCTTGCATCCTAACTTTATTCGCAGTTCAAACTTACATACGAGTATCAGAAACTTAGACGCTTCTAAACAAAGAACAAACTTCAGCATCGCACCGTTCTGCGGAGAGTAACCAATTCAGTTATCAGCCAAACTCTCGACCTATATCCTCAATATCTAGTAAGAATGGTAACATTGGCGACTGAATATTGAGGAGTAGACCCTCGACAAAAGCAGACGGGCACACAATGCAAGTCGGGAGCTACCACGGCGGATCGGCGCGCGTGTCGAATTCACCCAACAAATACACCGTTACCTTATTGTGGCCATTGTTGATTCAGATTCGATATATCACCTTTAGAGTAGTATAGTATCTTGTGAGAAATCAAAGCAATTTGGAATATAGTTGCATAATGTTCCTTTTCTCTATAGAAAACCAACATTACGATGTTCCTAGTGATGCCAATGACTCCCTAAGATTTCCGTCATCAGATTACGATGCAACGCTCTATATCTACAAGTCTGCATTCATCAGCTGCAACATGAGTGATGCCGTCGCATTTAGCTTTATTATTGTTGTCATAAAATTGATTAGCTACTAACGATTCCCCTTCATCGCAAGGGAAATTGTAACTGATGCCCACAAATCGTTGGCTGTCAGCTTGCCACTTGCCACTACAATGTGCAATTTGGTCGCTTCCTAACCCATCATTATTTACGCTACGTTTTTCAAGTCCTTTGCCACTGTCATTACTTAAGCCGTCACCATGTTCAGCACTAAAAGACCGAATTAATCATTTTACTTTAGTCGCCTTTTTGTTATATGCTAAGGAAGTTCATTAGGAAGGTTTTATTGCAGGTCAAAGACCGCAGACGTCAGATACAATTTGTAATTATTATCTTAATCGCTGCATCCTTCTGACGACCGGAAAATTCTGGTTATTTTTAGTATAGTGCTTTTTGCGGTAGATTAGCTAGCCACGCCCTCTATGTATTCAATGCTAAGCTAATAAGTTTTTCTACTATCATTGGCTCCGGTGTTCGCTACACACCTGTGTGAATAAATACATAGCTAATCTTTTATACATGGCCGATCATTAATATAAATAATACGCTTGTAGTTTCACAGTTAACAAATAAAAGACACCAGGTGGCGTACGGTGTGAGTCCATATCCTGTGTAAAGAACCTTTTATTTCTTTGCGACCAAAGTTGAGGTAAAGCAAAAAGATTAAGAGTCGATCAGCTGCCATCGGTGACAGCCCTGATTGTTTGTAGGGTAGTTTTATATGAGCGGGTCGGTGGCGGGGAGCGGGGGGCGCTGTGAGAACAATGGCCAGTGCTGGCCAATGACGCGAGCACCTGCGGCCGTTGACACGTGCGCACGCGCTCGCAGGCGACTCGCACCGCTTTGTCGATAATTACATGAATTATATTTGCGCAAACGATTAGTATCACACTGGAAAGTTGTTTTTAAAATGCTTACATCGGTTGATGAGATTAAAATGTCAATTTGAGATCCGATGCCTCAGCGTCTTCAGACAATATCGATTTAGGATAAACCTAACACCCACACGATTTGAAAGACGGCCCGATTGTAGCTACTATCACAACGAAATATTTTCGGTAGGTATATAAGTTTAAACTTAATACAATTTCCGTACCACTATTTTTGGCCTTCCCTCGGGCATTATCCCACTAACTGGAATAACAGATAATGTTTATACCGCATTATTCCGCTCTTTGAGCGTAATTGAATATTAATAAAAACGGTAATATGGCAACGTAGTGTAATTCATAGCTGCAATTTGCGTATTTATATTGGAATCGAATGAAACCTAATGTCACCGGAAAACGCAAGATTGGGAGTGTATTTTTGGCCTTGACAGTGAGGTTTTTACCAAGGCTATGAAGTACATCAAAAACGTATAGAGATTGATCATAGTCTTCAATTTTAGAAAAGTCACGTACGCACCACTGTTGGAACCTTGGAACCATTATATTCACGGTATATTGACTTTGGATCCCGTGCCTTCGATAAATTTTTCCGCTTTGAATGTCAATCTCAACCATATGTCAACAAACATTTCATTGACTTTGGTATGCGTTGATGGTTGCAGAGTGTGAATTTATCAACACGTACTGAGTAAGGTGAATTGTAGTCATAACAAAAATTTGGATGTTGAATTGGTTTGCTTTTACATGGGACAAGCCAGCCGCCATATTATTCCCAACCGTCACCATATTCTAAAACGTTGTAACTTCTGAAAGTCAAAATCTATAATTTTGATCACAGGAGCAGAGACTATTTATCATGCTACTGATTATGCCCTGGTAAATGATTCAACTGTCTTAAAGTGCCGTAAGTGCAAGAGTAATGAAATTAGTCAGGAAAGAGCGGGGACTTAGAAACACCATCGACTCTTCAACTAGGAGACAGAAAAGGGTGTTTAGATGACCGTTAATATCATATAAATTATAAAGCGCCTTGTGATACAGAGTGATGAGCAGTATGAGCAGAATGCGGGGCACGCGTCGTCTTTGTTCAGCCCGAGGTCGCAGCTCACCGCGAAACGGAACGTAAGCGGGTCAATGCGATCCGCGACGACACGTCTCGAGGCCTTTCCCTCGCTATAAGGAAGTTAATACGATTTATTCACACCAGCGACACTTGTCCGTGTTATACACAATTTATAAAAGTACTTAGATACAAGCGGCATCTCCAGCTTCCGCGTTAGACGACCTTTGGCAGAGAAAAACTGTTTTCTATCACAACTTTCTAAATTGAATAACAGTTGAATTATCGTGATTGTTGATGACCATAGAATTTACTTGGCATTTATTTGGTAACCATGTCAAATTGCTGTTTGAATCACAGCAAAGGATGGTTACGAAATACGAAACCTTTAAGTCTTATGGCCAGCCATAACAAAAGCTACAAAATCTTATGCATTTAAAAAGGGCTCATTCCGCTACTGTAAAAACGCACTAAATTCTGCGCAAAGTGATCAACAGACTGCATTCTCCATTTACGACTGTAAGGTACAAGAAGCAAATCATTCAAAAGCACAGACCATTTGCCGAACAAAGGGATTCACTTCGAGGAGTTATTTTTATATGTTTTCTATCACAGTGCTTCGGATATGGCGAGGTGGCAAACGACGTGTATTTTGTATGCAGACGACCGACTGCATAAACAGAGAACACACAGACACAATCAATGGACTACCTCGGATACAAAGAGGATGTGTAAGTGGACAAATGCACGAAGGAAAACATAGTTTCAGTTTGGGAAACAACAAATTACTTTAGGGACAAAGAAAACATGAGTTACGTGTTTAGTTAGTTACAGCCACACAAATCAATAGCGTAACGGAAGTTGCACAACCACAAGAAGAAAAGACTTCGGGAAGAACGTAAGTTATCATTATAGGAATAAGGGAAAAACTGATGGAGATAGACAAAAAAGAACTTGCCGCGACCGCATAAAACACCGAGTAAAACCAATCATAAGGGAAGATGTATATCTATTGCGGCTCGCAAACGGATTAAATGAGTTAGAAAAGAACATTTTCGCAGCAACTTAGCCCCTCACAGTTTCCTCGTCAATAAATAACTAAGTTTCTTTCACGTTGATCTTAGCACTAACATATTTCATTCCTTTTAGAAATCTTTGCTTACAACACTTGTCATAAATAGGAGATAACTCTTCATTCAAACATTTTGGATTGTCCCTAATGAATATTAGTATGGGGTTATTACATATAGCGCGGTCGCAATACAGCCACAATTTAGACTCCCTCCGAGCAATAATCCTGTCCGAGAATAATTTACCATATTACAACAATAGAGAGAACCGAATGCGAGCCTCTCTAGGTTAACCTTTACGTGGATGAGGTAGTAAAGTTTTTTAGGTTGGCATTCAGTTTATGTAAGCTAACAAATAATCTTAATAAACATTCCGAGTTTCATCGTGGAAAAGGCTATTTGGAGGAAAGTACTAAAAGGTTTTCGTACGCAGATATGTGCGTTACCGTTCACTATAAAGTTTTGTTAACAAATCAGTAAGTCATTCGTCATAATCTTTTACGGTATCATGAGCTTTTGGACATTATGCAGGAACTTGCGGTTATATCTGCGGTAATGGGTTTCGCAGAAGGTCCAACAAGTCATGTTTAATTTTCGTCTGTAATCAAAATTTTGTGGTTTCGTTACCAAAGGTCACGAGTATTATACAAATATTAGAAGATAGAACTAATTTAATTACCTACTGTGATTTGGAATTGTAAGATTGATGAATTAAATTGAAGTTGACCCGTGTTGAAAGCTAACATTTACCAATCGGTGGTTACGAAATATAAATGCGTATAATAATGTGGTAACAATTGACGCTGCGATATGCAACGAGATAAATAAATGCTTGACGCTGAGGTTCAACGAGACAGCCGCGTTGCGACATCGTTCAGGAGTATGTTACATCAAAAATGGCATCGCGGCACAAAATACGAGTAATTCTTGAAATTTACATATAATCAACGTCTATTCGAGGTCTGGCGGGGCACGTTCGACGTCTGCCGACAACATTCGGCCCATTTGTATGCACATCACACACTGGCGGATTTCAGACGCTACTCACTAACAAGCGTATGTTTATAAGTATTACTGCTTATTTCGTAAAACTCCGCGATTCAGGTATCAGTTGCATACTCCCTTCAGGCGGATAAACAAAGCCCTCGACGCAATGCTGGCTGTGTTTATAACACACAGCTAACGCCGTATGTAGCAATGGCAGCTAGATTTAAAGATTGCAGTCGTGCCACGATATCGCTTTCATAAACACACGCCATTTTATAGAAACAATTTCGAAACAATTATTATAGGTACCTAAAGAAAATGCGATGTTTACTGAATCAAATGTTAAACAAACTGAGTATAAGGAAGTCAATATCGGGCTTTGATATTTGTATCAAAGGGTGGGCGAATATTTTCCGAATAAGAGACACGTTGAAGATTACAGAAAATTCGCAAACAGAAGCGGCACTCAGTCGCGCACCCCTCGCCCCGATCCGCCCCGTGCGGCGTCCCCCAACTCTCACAATGAAAATAGATTATAAGTGGGTAACTGGCGGAGATAGGAATAGCGGAACGCACAACACGCGTCCAGTGTCAAACGGCCATAAATTGTCCGGTCGGCGACCAGCGACCTAGACGGTACTTTATGAACGCCACAACTCCTAACCCGATACACACAACATATATTTTGTATGTTGTTCATTTTTCTCGGCTGGCGTTGGAATCAATTCCCAGCTGTCCCTTGCGGGCAATATCTCATATCGGTGTCCTGAGAGCCGCCTCGTGCCAATATACTTTGTGAGTAGGCAGTGCGCACACCAACAAACAGACTTGTTGTTTGTTACACGTGATAGCAATAATAATCCACAAATAAACATATTATTATGTCGCTGTAATTTCCACGACGATTAGAAGAAAATTCTGCGGCGCGAGTTTCAAGGGATAAGCCGCCAGTGGGTGAGAATAAGAATGAAGAACTAATGAGGCTTAATCCTCTAACAGCCGTGGGTAATAAGTGCATAATGATGTGGCTAGAAAGCGGGAACGACTAACGACGGTAGGCAGGCAGCGAAGAATAAACTCCATTGGCTCGCACAGCTTCCTGTACATTTATCATATTTCCATGCATGCATATTCCACACTCCACAGCGACCGCACAAAGAAGTGAGCGATATATAAGAGTGAACTAACAGAAATAATAAGAGTAATACAGCATTCACGTCGGCTTTACCACCTCCGAAGAATTACCCTCATAAATCTTTCATTCGCGCGCCAGTTCAGCTACTCACTTATTAAAATAATCCTGAACTCTATACGCGACGGTTTACCGTCGTTATTTCGTAAATCCCGATATTACCCCAAAATCCGTATCCCATTTAAACAATACGTACATTGTAATCTCGATTACAAATGTAAATTATATTTGCGAGGGCCGTGTTACCGTGTAATAAGGCCGGGGAGCCTGAATGAATGTCAAGGGTGAACACACCACGGCTCACAATAAAACATCCGCGCATATGGACGTGTAAATGATGACTGATAGACGAGACGGATCAAAGGCCAGCGCTTGCCTCATAGTGACGAGTTTCGGAATGTTACGTAATTTACATTCTCTAATGAAAATAACACGTTGATAAGGAAACGTGCGGAAGTTACATTTATCACGGGCATCACGGCCGTAGGTCGGGGAAATGTTTTGCTGAAATAATTTTCCACGTTCATTTCTTTATTTAAAGCGTACCAGTGCGGTATCCACTTATTATGCATGCAGTATCCCATTCTAAGTTGCTATAAATTCTAATTATTATAGTTAAAAGTAATTACGACAATGAGTCTGTTAACCGGAGGAATATCTTCCACAAGAGAGCCATAATTCTAAGACAGATTTGCATAACATTTCTTAATACTTACTTACTTTACCATTTCTATCTATAAACCACGTTATTACTCCCAACATTGCACGTAAAGCGGAGTTATTTAGTAACGAGAATTAGGGAAAATTTTGTGGAGCACAAAGTGCAACATGCAAAAATGACTGCGAAAAGTTGAGTAATATACAAAGCCAGATGAAACTGAGGCGTAATATGAAAAGTACGTATAAGAGCTGCGGAGTGCGGTTTTGGGGGGGGGGGGAAGAAGGGGGCCTTTCGTTTTATTAGGATATAGTTAACGCTAGCGGTAAAACAGGCACGTCGGTGCTACTCCAGCCGTAAAGCAATAACGTTCAGGGTTTGTAGAAACCTACATAACCGTAGACACTTTGTCACCTTTTTACCTTCCGCCTAACTTGTGGGTTGAATGACAGGACATAGAGCTTTTCTAGTTTCCTCTGATGGTCTTTGGACGTTTTTACTTCGGTCTAGACAATAAGTAGAAAGTATGACCTTCAATAGGCTCGCCCCCGAACATATCCAATCTTATTGGCTTACTGTGGGCGTATGACATCTCTGCCTACACATTACCTTTAACAGGTGTGACTCACAGTTTCGAAGAAACCTGGAGAATGACTTACGGAGTAATCTCTAAATCCTCTACAAGTTTCTTAAAGCCAATAATTACAAAACTGCAGTATGTGATCCTCGGAATCATTGTAGGTACCCCTTTATCTGTCATGCCATTAACATTAAGAGCAAAAATAACTTTGTTCGCTCAATAGCTTTCAGCACTAGAAACACCATCACAGGTAAACAAAACAATCCATTCGATTCGACACTATTTGCCCACACTGACCATAAGACAATTAAAGGCACAACAGTTCCCGTAAACCATCTACAGGCGTCTGGCCAGCCATTAGTAATGAATGGTAAGAACAATAGTGGGCCACTACGGGCCACACCGCCTTCCACAGCCGTGATTGGTAAATTGAACCTTGACTCCGCAACTAGGTCGAATACATCTTGTACTATTCATGACTATGAAGTTACTGTACAGTATGCCCACTCTATAATGCATGTTCCGGTAGGTAAAGAGCCTTCGCCTAATTGAAATGTTATCTGTCAAACTTCGCCTTGGGAAACGTTCAGGTACTTAATTTTTATATTAAATCAGTCTTAGGCTTTATCTTGACAAAGCTCCATAAGCTATACATCATTCAAATTCAAATATTCATGAACCGCTATTTTTTCTAATTCCAGCATGAATGTGTGTTCTGAATCTAAGTGCTTGAGCTTTCTGAGCCTCATCAGGAGTGAACCCTCTGCGTCCATTCTATTCAATGTCATACTCACGAGTGAGTCTTTTGTTTTTCTGGTGAAAAGCCACTGAGTCATCTCAGACCTTCACATTTAGTTAGAATTTGTGACGTTTCTTAAACACTTCCCACGCTTTCACTTTCTGATGGTCCCTTTACGTCATTCAATGATGAACGCACGTAATTCTTCTTTTAAGAATGCCATGTATTTTAAAAACCATTCTTTTTCGCCCTTAATAGCGAAGAGAAAGGAAAGCAATAGACAAGAAAAAGCGGAATAACATTTAGGTGAGAAAGAAACAAAGTGCCGTAGGGCAGATACCGACTTTTGATGACATAGACAACATATTTTATGCCAAACAAGGGGGATATGATTTACCAAAGTTGGCGTATCAAACGGAACATGATATAAAAGATTTCTGTGGGTTTATCCTTAGCATCATCACAACACGAATATAAATTGAAGGACACAGACTTAACATTGAATTTAACCTAACAGATTTATTTTTATGTTGGATAAACAAAGACTCCTTAGTCTTACGTGAAAGCTTATTCGCTATTGGAATCATAAACGTGCTACACCACCCACTGAGTGTACCACCGAACCCTTAATTCCTCGCGGCCCGCGTTCTGCCAACACGTTATACGAGTAAATAAAACAAGCAGCTACTGAAACGCTTCATAACTACCTCACTTTTATTACCAGACTTATGATTGCGTTGCCATTGCACTACTTTTGAAAGCTTTCGAATAAGCGTTTAAAGATTTTTTTTTTGTTTCCTCTTTACAGCTCATTTCAATGATATTATGTGGTTTCATCAAAGGCATTTTAGTTTTAAACAACATTTGATAACTTTTTGAACCTGAAATGGTTAATAAAGTAAATATCCGCTAATAACAATCTCAATCATACTGAAGCATAAATAAAACTGCCCTGTTATTAATACGGTTATTAAAAACAAAACACGCTTTTTCTGCGTCACTTCAAGCGATAATACCGCAAGTAGGGTACCGCTCAATCATTATTTATACCTTAAGGAAAAATTGCATGCTCGTATGAGCGTCATTAAGCAATTTCTCCTTACGGTATTACAGTACCTTTATCATGTATTAAGTTATTCACATGTAGGTATGCCTGCATGCATTCGCTAACGTAGTCTTTAAATACGAAACAATGGAATTTCAAAAGGTTTTGCTGATGAGTGCCGATGACAACCGAACGAAAACCCTTTTCACTTCTTTATTCTTAAATTCATTAAAATATTAAACGCTAGATGGAACAATCAGGAACATTAAACTCCACCCAATTCGTTTGAATGCCCCCCCCGGGGCCCCGTTAAGAGGTAACTTGTCAAATTCAACATGCCACCGGTTAAAATTTTACGAAGATCTCGGCTCAAAATTAAACTTATTTTGACGGAAGAGATGGCGTGTCAACATATTGAAACTGCTGGTCTTAATGAGAAGAGCAGGATTATTAACGGTCTTACTGTCATTAATTTGTTACTTGTAGAGCTATTTGCAATTTGCAACACAGAAAGTAAAGATACAGAGGGGTTAAAAATAGCACGACAGCATTGTATAGAATTGAATATAGCGGTTATTATAACGGGTGAAACTCTGGACCCTAAGGGTACAGGGGGCTGAGACTGTTTGATATGTCAAAGGAAGGACGTCTTTTATGTTAAAAAAACCGGAAGTGTCACACGGTTCACCTTGTCCCCGACATACATCAGAGGTTTATCGATACCCCTGAGAATGTTGAAAATTGTTCACCCTTAAAATAGCAAATGTACATTAATAAATTCCATTCAGTTAGATTTCTCATTACGTTCTTTACAACTTCGAAAGCAGCTTTCAGACATCCAAGGTTTGATTGAGAGTTTGATTTTTCTTGATCAAGATATTCCGAGAGCTTACTCAATTACAATCACATTACATGTACATCACATAAACGCGCAAGCCGAGGCAAACGATCTAAATATAACGACTTTTTTGTAACCCGTCGCTGACCTACCTCTTATTTATCAGTCCGTCAGTTTCCCTAGCTCGTTTACAGACCTCTTTCACGATAATGCGATCATAACCCAATATTTAGAAGAGTCTTTTAGCGTTATTTTCGCCGAGATACCGAAAGCCTTTCAAATTTAATAAATTACGGCTTCAAAATGTTCGTGAAGTCTACTGCAATAATTATGAAAACTTAAGGTTATTGAATTACCGTTTGGAACGCTGTATCCTTCTCATGAAGGATTAGTCTTTGAATACGTTTCTGTTTTGTATATCGTTAATCTCTTTCATGTTTCTTCTATATGAAGATCTGTTTACTAACCGATGTCGTTATTTTAAAAGTTGGTTTAACCTTGCATGATAGATTAGATCTTGTATTGTATAACACCCGATTAGAGTCTAGTCCATATTTACTCTTGACCTTTATCCGTTTATTAAAACAGACCACGTATTTAACACTTCCGAGAGCGTCAGGCGTCGACTTCGCAAATGAGCGTTTCATCGTGAAGCGACCGCTCATACATCTTCATCTGAACCTGACTACATTTCCATAAGCCAAGGAGACTGGTGTGCAGTTCACAGCAGGATATTAGGGCCACAATAATGCAGTGACGAGTCAATTTGCGAGCATGCGTCGTCGGGCGTCCCGGCTGCGGTTGTCAACGCTGACCGATGCCATCATTTATCATGGCCGCACATCAAATCACCATCGGAATGTAATGGACACAGAACATGTTGTGACGAGATAAGTCGTTAACGGAATTAAACCAATGCACGTCCAATCGTACGCTCTTGTTGCTGATGCCCGCAATGTCAATATAATCACGATTAAATAATGGCTCCGGCAAATTACCCTTTACGTGGAATACTCTACCTCCCTGCGATAAGGACAGTTTTATTTTGCTTCGTAGGAAGTTTTGTTCCATTTCCTCTGTCGCTTCGATAGCATAGGAATTTATTTTCAGTTATACGACTATCTAAAATTCCTATCTTGTAAAATCTGAACCAGCATTTTTATTCTCTTTGATTACGATCCATATAAAATCCGAAGCGTTCTACACGCCAATTTGATTTAAGATTTTATACGGCGTATTCAATGTAAATCTAGTCGACCTCAATAATCTGGTGAATATTCTTAGAATAAGAAATCCAAGCGATACACGCCTGCAACTCAATAACTCAGTGGGAAGTCAAGCAATGGCTAACTCGGCGGTTCAGTACGTCGCCGTTTGTAAGTTATGAGACGCATGCATCAGAGAAATGTGTTTTCTTAACAGACTTCTGTGTGCTACACGGGGCATGTTTCGACACTGTTTGTCGGTATCAAGGCGGGGTTAACAAAAAACTGCTGGATGTCATTATTATACGTCACTAGGTACAAATAAGGCTTGTCGCGTGACAAAGTGTTCGAGCCAATAAACCATCGGTTTACGTGATAAGGCGGCCGCCGAGTTAGTTACGGTTTGACTGTAGCGTTACAATGGGAATTATGTTTTAATGACTTTGCTCATTGTTCTTCGAACATTAATTGTTTACACAAGTACTGCATGCAGAAAGCACGGGTGACGTCATCGATCATATTACTTAACCTGAATAGAGTTTTTAATTAAAATTCCCATGCTGGCTAGCGTCGCTTTCGTGGCAATAAAGTGATCATTCAACGAGTTATTTAAAGCGGGTTTCGTAAAATACAGAATATATTTCTAAGCTATAAATTATACGGTACAGACGTGTGTTTGTTATTACAAGCTAATTATTGCATGTGCTGGGTTTTTTCTAAGTCATTGGGCGGGTAGTGTGGAATTGTAGATACTACAGACGCTACAGAGGCGGTTGAGTAAATAATAGAATTAGGATATTAGATAATTATTTGGAACTTTCCCAGAGGAAATAGTGAAAGGCGTTGATGACAAACAAGTGCTTTGTTTCAGTCATTACTCGTAGAGTGAGGCACGCGGGGCGCGGGGAGCGTGCGATGTCGCGTCTGCGGGCGACAGCGACGCGTCGCGTCACACGACACGAATGTTTGTCACGCGACACGGGCGTCGCTCGCGATTTTTGAATCATTTATCAACCGCTTGTTTACTCTGCTTTACGCTACTGCGACCGGTTTCGACGGCCGCGCAAAAACTGGGTCATTCTTCATTACGACCACAAACGCGCAAGTCAATTCATTGATTTCCACAGTCGCTTAGACATTTTTACGTTTAATTTGTCTGGCGTGACAGGACACTATTCCATTATGATATTGACAAGGGTCAATAAAGATCGAATATTAAAGAGATAACAATCACATTAAATGACATCAAGTCGGTAACTAATCACGTTGCATGAGAGCGCGTTTTAAATAGGCACATAGTCAAAGAGGTAGTCGCAATGGAGAGTGACTTTCACAATGCAGTCGTCGCATGCAAGTAAGGCAGTCAATGTCTATAATGTGCAGTCAGAATGGGGCTTCTCGCATAAATACAACACGTCTGTAAGACCGTTCGCAAGTCATCTTGCTACATATTTATCTGTGAATTTCTGTCTTGGTCTGGAATAAGGTTAGGTACATTGTTCTAACCGGTTTAATTAAGAGCTACCGACCAGAGTATCCGCCTGATCGTAAAACGGGACGATAGTTGGCTCGCCTTCATGCGATGTCTTACAATTATTTCCTTCTGGAGGAATATCATTATTATATATTACTTCTTTTTATGGGGGTGACGTTTTATAGCGGTTCATTCTTTCGGATAAATCCCGGAGTTTTGAATAAAATTGTTCACGGAGTGTGTAATGATATAGTCACCCTATTCTAGAAGGATCAGCATTGTAAACAAATCGTAAAAGATACATTTTATATGAGTAAGTACACATTATTTCCTTATTTACCGATGACGTACCGAGTTGAACATAACAGTATTTAGTTATGTACCACAATAATGATCCACGTTAAATAACTACTCGTGTTTTATTTGATATCATTAAATCTAATTTCACACCAATTTGCACACAAATACTTGAACAATACTTTATATAAAGGAGTCGATAAAGCGAAACGAACAAGAATTAAGTACTAACTGTTAATAAGTTAAAAACTTAAAACAATACGGTCAATTTACTTATACTTGCACCTTCAACAAAACGGCAAAAAAGCTCCATGTTGTCTTGACACTTGACAGCGTTTATCTATCAATAGACTACAATGCAAAGTTAGTTCATCGTGAGCGTGTGAATGCATCTGCAGTCTTTCGTCACATCTATCGTGACGCGTCACGCTGTCACGCCGGCGCTGTGACGTCAGAGCGTGACGGAGTGACCGGCCGGCCGTGATCCCGCGTCCGAAACCCGTGGACGACACTGAATCATTTATTATCAGCTAGCCGACTACGGAAGCCGTCGATCACAACCAACCTATTCTAATATTTATATTTATAACACCCCACTCTGTGCCGTACCATGCAATCTTACAATTTTCTCGCCTCACCACCGCACTAATAGAAATTATGAAATTAATTTCATAACGGTTAGTAATTTTCACAATTTATTTAATGGACGTATCAAGGATGTTGTGTCACATTTGATTAACAAACTCACGTAAACATTGTGAACTGTTTTGTAAGGAAGAGTCGTTTTTGAAAGATGTTTTCTATTCATTGCCTCATAATATTATCTTTGGACCAGATTATACGGTTCATAGAGAAATGACGTCCCAAAAAGTCCATCGCGAATGCATGAATGTGGGGCAGGTATACAAATTGGGCCAAATTAGCTTTTACGCAAACATTATCCGTTGTAACAGGAAAAAAATATCGAATAACCACTCAGGTTCACCTGAAAAACGGTAGATTCTGTAAAGTAGGGAGAGAAACGGGGCAACCGCGTCTCAAATAACTTTATCCTCCTTTGTTATGGTAATGTCCACCCCCGAAATTATCCCAACTGGGTATAATCTTGAGACGAATAAAAACTTTTCGCTGCGTTTATAAGGAGCCTGTTTTCCTCATTGTTTGGCGAGCTGACCGACTCTGATTGAAACAATATTGCGATTTATGTAAATCTGATTACAATTTCGTAGTTGCGTAACGTTAATTTAGCGGATATTATACAATATTTAGCAAGGTAAACATTATTGTTAAACATATTTGAAATCTAAGTGGAAGTGGGCGTGCAATGTTCTACATACTGTAAATGTTTTGATACGGTTTTGTTACTCCTAGTTAACAACGAGTGTAGCTATTTCCCCTTTGTTGAAGATAGATGTTTTACCATAAAATGTATGTTTACTTTGCCATAAATCTCTGAAAGAATATGTTTCCGAAGAAAGAAGAAACAGACTTTTTGTAGCACTGCTTTGCCATGATAAACAGATTGTGCGCGAAATGAAAGAAGTTATAAAATATTTTCATTCTAAAGTCACGTCACCGGATCGGTTCGAAGACGGAATCTATTCGAAATTAAATGGAATTTCCACGCCAATGGTTTGCGGATCTCCGAAGCCCTTTCCGGAGGCCTGGCAACGAGCTGTGATCAAACGGTACGACCTGCGTCACGAATACTCCAGTAATTTGGTCAAGAGAATGTTGATCGAATAGTCTGTTGCTCTTTGACAAACGTTCTTTTAATATTGGATGTCAATGATTAAGGAAATTTATCTTAATTTATGTCATCTCTTAAGTTAATCTTGCGGTGGGTGCTAAATAGAGGGCGAGCGTCATCACCGAGACAAGACGCTGGCGTGACAATTTGGTCTCGTTCCTGGAGATTGGTCGGAGAAGGTAAAATATAAACAACGTTGGAAGTCTATGGGGGGAAATCTTTGACCAGTATAGCATAACAAAAAAAAATCGATGAATAAAGTTGATATCACTGCTGCAATATCTGAAGTTGGACAAAAGGATTTATTTTTGGTAGAAGATTAGATGTAGATAGACCACAATCACACTCAAGCATACCTATAATCAGAAAAAAAAACCAAAGAGGACTTCTTATTCACCAATAGGAGTACCTATTCACATCAGTCCAAACCTGGAAACCACAACAAGAGGAAGTACTAGATCCTCATTCCTCCTCATCGCCCGAATCAAGAGCCTCCACCATTAAGCAATTTATTAAAACTATGTTGGTAACGTTAAATCTTTCAAAGTTATTAAGTAATAACGAGATGGAAGCGCTTGAAACTCAAACTACCTTCTTCAAGGACTTCCTGAAGTGGACTAAGCTACGTATGAAGCCTCAGTTAATTTCTACAACGTTAGTCTAAATAGAATTCATTGCAAGCATTTGTTTTATTACGTTTATGGTGAAAATATATTTCTTCTTATGGTCTTATGGTGTTGTGGTGTTGCTTGACATAAATATTGTATAGTTTGTAAACTGAGAACTCCTTGACAAGTTTTTCATGAAATATGTATGTCAATAAAACAAGTAATTTATTACTAACCACTTCGTTTTGCCTTAGTTCAAAAAGAGAATTTTACTGCGAAATTAGTCTTAGTATAGTCAAGTTTACATTCAAGAGCCCATACTTTTTCTAAAGCTCAATTGTATCTAAAATCTATGCTGAGTTGCTGACACTAACTTCAACGCCCCTAATTTGACTGCAGTAGTTCACATTCAACCTATCGCCTAGTAAAAAGTAACCGATGATATCAAACAAACGCTCAATCAGTATGCGTTTGGTACTCTACTTACATCAACACACGAGACAAACCCGTAACCAAATTACGATCGGACTTAATCAGAATCCTTTGCCTACACAATACCACGATTTTCATCTCCAACGGGTTTGAAATGCTACCAAAGGACTATGAAACCAGGTTTGATAAACATAAGAGCTTAGGAGTTGATAACAATGTAGTGGCAGGTTGCCAGACTCTGGTCTATCTACAAACGTATACAGAACCTATACAACTATGACCCGGATTGACTTTCCGACTTGTGCAAGATGATAATGCAGTGAGTATTTTTGCTCCATCAAATTTCATCTGCACTGCATTGCCGATTCAAAAACTCACATTAGTATTTTGTAAATTCACCATACCGTCTAGTAGGAAGACCTAAATTCAGTAGTGTGCACTATGACAGGTAGATCAGGTAGAATCATAAATAATAAAATCGATATATTACAATTACAGCACAAAAGTACGCAAGATAACATAGTGCATCACGTGCAACCTGCATTGCTATTATAGGTAGTCCAAAATAAAGAACTGTATTGCAATACTGCCTTATTAGCATTGCATGTTGCACAAGTACTTTATAAAGGGTACTCACATGGTGCAGGACTTGGTGGTTCAGCACAGATCCCAATGGATTTGCTGGGGTCATCGATGAACCACTGCGCGAGGTGATAGTCGCCAAGCTTGGTCTGGATCTGCTGGCTTACGCGATCCTGCCTGCCTGTCACCTGTAAAACAAATGATACTGTTAGTTCTGCAGTCTTCAATAACGATATCAGTGTCTACGTGGGTTAAAAGAACTAATTCCAATGTCAGTCAAGTTCATTAAGTGGGTGTCGTTAGAAACGATTATGATATTACAGCACAAGGAAGCGACGTCCTTTTATAAATTAACAGCATCCTTTTTCTTTACAGGAAATTAAAACAAACCTTAAGGAAGATTAAGTTAGGAAAGTAATAAAGTGAAGATCTGTTTGGCCTGAAAAGAAAGTTGAAAATGGAAATAGGAATCACCGGGAATTAATAACACAAGGAAGTGAAAGTAAATAAGTAATAGTGGTAGTATTTCTGTCTGCGAGTTGTATATTTTAGTACCAAGACACGATAAGATAGCAGAGATATCAACAAGCAAGGTCAATAAAGCAGTTGACAAAGCTCAGTTTGCTTTAAAGGTCTAAACCTATTCCCTAACATTTACTAGCACGCCAAATTTTTGACCTCGTTCTATAACCTAGTTTCCCAGCCTTGAATATGTCTAGGCATCTGTCTCTAGTCTACAGTGTCAGGTTTGTATAGTAACTTGAAGCCTTAATTGAATTGACTTAACTTGTTCGGTAATGCGGTTCAACTATAAGTATTTAAGCAAATCCAAACATTTTCAAATTAATAAAGTTGCTTCATCAAATAAGTCAAGAGTGAATAGGTTACTTCTAGGCAAGCGTGCTCCATCTTCGACCACATCATTGCTTACCATCAGGTGAGATGGTGGTCAAGCGCGTGCCTATCAATAGTAAAAAAACACTTCTTTCTTTCTGTTTTTTTATCAATTTCAACTCTTGACATAAGCTTTCCTAGAAAAGGTTTAGATTCTAAGTTATTAATTACAATGTCATCAAAGCTATCAATGAACATCATCATCTCATCTGCTTAGCCTTTTCCCAACTATATTGGGGTCGGCTTCCAGTCAAACCGGATTTAGCTGAATACCAGTATTTTACGAGGACAGGCTGCCTACCAGACCTCCACAACCCAGTAACTGGGTAACACGGTACTTCATGGCAAGACTGGAGTCAGATTAACCTTCAAGCGGTCGCGCGGCGTCGAATCGACCGCGCTCGTTAAGTTTTCACTGATTACATCGAGATTTCTCGCCACAAGTATTTCTCTTTACCAGTAGCTTTTCATTAATTCACTATGCACGAAAATGACTGCATTCCACTCTTCACCGAGCCTCTGTAGTGGAATAGAATGCATTTGTTTAGGTCGCGGCGCAGGCGTCGAAAGGACTACACGCGCCTGGCTCTTTCTTTTACCTTGACGAGATGACTAATTTCGAAGTAAAATACCTGAGTTGATAAAATAAACACTTTGATAGTAATTATTCGATTGCATAGAACTAATAAAAAATAAAAACATCTAAATAAAAATGAGAACACAAATCATTCTCCCAAGAGAACAAAACTTTGGTTTAGCGGGTCTGGCGTGCATAGCTGGTGTGTAATCGAACGATAGTGGGTTGTTTTAATTTTAATTCCAAAAAAATGTTGCCTAGGTAAAAATTTATAATGTCTGAATATAGAACATAAATAATTATTAATTTACCAGTATTCTAAATTCCTGAAATCTCACATAGGTCTTTAAGGTTACGCGCGACCGCTGTCGCTACAAATACCCACGCGCCCGCTTGAAGGTTAACTGGCTTCTGACTATCCGTATATATCAATGAAGTCATCATCATCATACAACACACCTAAATGTTTATAACCAAAAGTACCAACCTCGCCTGATGTATTGTGATTAGTATGTCTGTTTGTCGTGTGATAAATCGTTTAAATGGTTTGTTTATGTTATACTCAACTCTGATCTGTAATTTTGTAGTCCAGCTGATTTAATATTTAGCGTTGGCAATGGATTTCATATTATTACAATAATATTAATGATGAAAATGTATGTGCCTTATTTATATCGTTGGTTATAGTGTCAAGAGAAAAAAGCTTAAGATCATTCAAGTCAATAATGATCCTTAGTTTTGTTGCAGGATCTTCGACTACTACAATGTTTTATAAGAGTTTAGCAGTCACTGTTGTTACAACTTTTTTCAATTTGATCAGTGCTTCTGTAGCATTATTTTTCTTACCCAAGTCAAATACTTCAGAATCATAAGAGTCGGTTAAAGAAAAGCTTGACAGTGCGTTAAATCAAGCTCTGACACGTGCCCTTTGTATTGCATGCCCATACTTCAAGTGCAAAAGAAGCAAAAGCACTGCATCGTTTAGAAAGAGAACTGGTAAGCTTATAAATGGTAATACAATCGTAAATAGCGTATGTATCATCGCGAGGCCGCGGCCGTGTGGCCGGCATGTGTCGTCTCGGCCTAAATAAACCTGCTCACTGTCGACCAACGTGATTCACAGCGCACGCTTATTGGGGATACATGCAAATAATACCACTATTCTTGCCGTAATCTCCCGTTATTGAGCATTTCGGCAGATCAGGCTTTTATGGTTTTATTATAGGGTTCAGCCCCTACCGCTAAGTGCTTTCAAGACTTATGGGGTGACACGTGATGAATTTCAAAACTGCTATTATGCAGAATGTCATGGCAAATTGTTGGCTCATAATTTCTCCTGTCTCGTTTAAATCGAAAAAAATTTGGGTAGGTGGAACTTTGATAGGAATGGAATTCTCTGAATGCGGCTCAATAAATACACCCTGCAATATTTCAAACCAATTTCGTTGCGATGATTTATTGATTGAAAATCGGAGCGGCAAATTGATAACTCCAGTTTTGTTACTATAACAAGAATATGATTAATTAAATCGCTCCAGCGAATGGGCTCGCCGGAACCGCTCACAATGATTGTTTAAGCTTTATTTAATAATCGGACTGTAGACTCTGTTGATTTAAATATTATTGCGAGATTTGGAAAGGGGAATTTTGATTAGATGCAATAATCAAAAGAGGGCGATTATTTGGCACAAGGTCGGAAGATAACAATTTCAAGACTGAATGGTGTAGATAGACTCGGAAAAATAAACCATAGATAGTAAGAGAAAACTCATCACATGTTTGCTATTTTTTCATTTATAAAAACTAACAATTTATTTAGAATTTTAAAGGCTATCTAGTATCTATAAAATAAATAACATTACAGCTTCCGGAAAGCTTTCCCACAACTGACCACACAAATTGTTCGATCTTCACAAACGAGTTCACATCAAAATAATCTGAGCATCTGATTCAATTTCAGCACACCGGCGTAAAAAGAAAAAAAAAACAAATCCATATAGTTTTTAACGCAATGGTAATAGAGTTCGAAATGGAATAAAATAAACGTATTCGAGTTTGCTGTTGAATGTGCAGAGATTTGATTGAAACGGCAAATCATTTACGGGGCCTGTTTCACTGGGGGTATTTTCCGCACGGCTATTTACTAAAGTACCTTTTACGTCCCTTTTATTTATGTATTGTATTCACATAATCCTACAGTGTACCGTCGAAGACTAATCTTTATTTTAGCTGTACGTTTCCACATTTCACTCGTATATGTCTTTGTGAGGAATGATTCGATTTCGGATCTAATATAATCTCCGATAAAGGTCTTTGGAATTCAGTAAGCGTATGTTACGCTTTCTTCCTAAAGTGACCTTTTTCGAATAGGAATTCTTAGGTTAACCCTCAAGGATCAGGGCTCGGGGTATCAATAAAGTGCTTATAGCATATTGTTGATACCATCGATAGTCTTGATAAGATCGTTAACTACAACGGTGTGTCTGTTATTAACGGTCATAAAAAGGTCGTCATGTTCCTCCATTACACACTTGTTTATAAAATTGATTATATTAACATGGATGTGTAAGGCTTTGAGCAAACATTGACAAAGTTTTAATTGAATATTTTTCCTATTTGCTTATAAAATTTAAGTAAACATGGAATATGTTCTCAAACGTGGAAGTCAACATTTTCCCAAACGCGTTCGGTACCGATATCACGAACACCAAATATGTACAAATGGCTAATACGTCTGTGTTTAAATTCATAAAACTGTTTACTCTCTCGTTTCGTACGATGTTCACAGATGAAGTGAGATGTAGGTCAATAGGCACATAAAAACAATCATTCTGACAACTACGGAAATACATAGTAAGTATATGTTGCGATTCGACTGTTTACGTTAAATAGGACTAGATCTGTTTCAAAATAATAGATCATTATTTATAGATTCACCACACATTCCTGACCTGGCTTCTAATTTGGAGCTCTGCGCTGAATACCTACAGGGTTTTTGACTAACAATTCAATGGAAAGGAACTTAAAGTACCAACATAGCTAAATTATACGCCAAATCTAAATAGCTGTGAGCAACAAGTCGATCCGTCTCGCAAACTCCTTCCGATAACACATCATGGCACGGAATTAACAATCGAGAACGCGTCGCACCTCATCATATAAATCTTCTCATTAAGTTGAACAAGTGATGAAATTCAATTCATTCCAATCCACGTGTTATTTGTATCTGTGACTATCATAAATCCCGTACGTGTGGTGGAACGGGTGGTATTGCGGAGTCAACGCCCCGCGACTGCTGTGGGGCGCCCGGCGCCGCCCGCGCCCGCCCGGACGAAAGGACGTACTTCAGGGGCCGGCTACATCAAGTAACCACGAGTAAACCATGCCTCTGAATAAGTTTGGCCATCTTTAATTTTGACTATCTATTCATGGCTGAAGACGACCTCACTTGAGTTGAGAAAATAATGATACATCTTGATGAGATTTAGACGGTTGATGAAAATGTTGATCACGTAGCATCAAAATTGTTTACGTAACAACACATTTCATTCGACAAGGTCACAGAAACCGCTCGAGGAAATGGAATTATCGCTTATCAGATCATTTATCTGCTTTGTCAATCTAGAACGCCTAATTGCGAAACAACTCGATATCGTTGGAAATTCCACCCTTGACACGATATACATTAGTGTGTCAATACCAAGAACGTAACTCAACCAATTTGGCATCACTACAGATATTAACCTTATTAAGGATAGTGGCAATAATTATGCAGTTTGCATTCTCGAATGTTTCCTGCGCCTTGAAATTACCGAAGAAACAGCTATCATTTCCTCGAGGAAAGATGACGCACGCACATATATTCAATTTGGCATCCACACAGAGGAAAATACCAGCACGTCGTCAACATAATAGGAAGACATTTTTTCGCTTTATTGCTATCTTGCATATTATTTGATTTGCACTGAAAGAATATGAATACGGTTTACTTTAATCATAAGTCATCAATGATCGTAGAATAGGAACTAGTGTACATGATAATAGAGGTACATGATGATAAACCAGAGATACAAACAAAGTACTCAAACAATTAACAAAATTACAAATCAGTAAAACAGAATTTCATTAAGTAAATTCTTAGAAGTAAGAGGAATCATTACAGGTACCAACAATTGTAGATACTCAGAGATTTTACGACACAATAAAGAAAAATATTCGGGGAGTCAACGGCCTAGAGTTCACAAGAAGGGTGCAAAATAAGTACAAAAAGGACGCGCTCAGAGGGGTCGGCGTTTTATTACTTACATTAGTACAAGATGGGGTGGGCATAGGCAATAGCCGACATACAAATATGTACCACCTGGCGTGGCAGGATCCCGGTGAATAATGGCCCAAACCGTGTTACTATGACAAGTCATCGACCCAAATCGAGTCAACGACATTATCTGGTAGGCGCACCTAATTTATCTATAACTGTAAGATGATAGGCCTCCCGAACTACGAACAATTCTTCAGAACTTGGAACGAGTTTCCATATCGTTCCCACGTTACGCAGCGAGGATCAACGGGGGATAATCTGTTTACCAGATTTATGGATATTCAAGCGTTTGTTAACAGATAAATGTTGGTTTTATTTCGTGGTTTAGTGGAAATGCGTGTATTTGTATGATTAAAAAGGCATATTTTCATTAGATATTTGTGGGGTGGGAAGGGGCGCGCGCCGGAGATGGGCGGCGGGTTGTAATGAGGCCGTCTAGACGCTCCGCAATACTACATTGTATTTGTACCGAGCTCCTCCATTGTGCTCCACAACATTGTACACTGCCACTTAACTTATCGTTTACATTAATGAATAATGAGAGAACGAATTAAGTTCGGTCGCAGGTGTCATTCTGGCAATCTGCGTCGAGTTTGTTAATATTATTCCAATAGGCATTATTAATATAGTCAAGATGTGTCCGAGCGGTCGTCGACTTGTCCTTATTGAACTGTAGGTCTGTGGCTTTGCCGATGATTAACTACGTTGACATTGTCAGCCGAACGTTATTGAAACGAAACCTGTTAGTTTAATCATTTATTATTGCGTTATCCATACAGGCTAGTATTGAAGGCGAACACTTCATTATTGATTGCTCGTGTTTTACTTTTCATGTGACTTCTTTTATTTACCTCCCTACAAGCTTCAAGGTTCTGCGTTTTAATAAGTGAGCTTGTCATTCAAATTGTGTCTGTGGATTGCCATTCCTTTTAATACTGTTTCTTATTGCTTGATTCCTAATACTCAGTAATTCGGGAAAACTGATGAACAGAATTCTGATGTTCTGCTCGTTACTACAATCAAGACACCAAAGATATTTCATACTATATACACCAAGCCATTATCACTAACAGATCCATCAAAGCTTTTAAAACTTAAAACAAGGATATACACAGAACATCTCGTGTTAATGCATGTGCTGATGATAAATGAGTTTCCACATGTGTGCCATGTCGACAGGCTGTATTCGAGCGTCACGTTGGACCTAAACCACCGGGCGCCGCACAACGTGACTTTAGAGAACGAGCACGAGCCACGATCGACACTAAAGCTCCATTGATTTTACTCGAGAAATGTGTTCAAAACAGAACAAACTCACGTTTCTTTATAAAATATAAATCACTTGTTTAAATTCATTGTGGGTTTAACAACAAATTTTAATACGCCAGTATTGTGGTTGCCGAAAGGTGACCTCAAGGTTTACGGAGAATTGGCAGGTACGTTTTCCTTTGTTCTGCAGACATCATAGGTATTGGATTTCCCGACCCTACTGACAATGAAGATTATTATAGCACAACGCCAAGTGTTCATTGTGGCGAATCGCGTTGGAGATTTTAATAATACAACAGGGCAACATCAGCTACAGACATATGTGGTTCAATATTCTAATGACGCTCAGCAACTCAACAAACTAATAAATTAAATTGCAACAACAAAAGAGCAAAAGAATGGTAAGAAATCAAACGAAGAAACTGGCAATAACAATGAAAGCATATTTCGGCGAAAAGGAAACAAATCACATTAACAACCTCAAGTCTAAACGTAATATAACAAACTTTACACACAAAGAAATGAGAATATCCACGAACGTATAAAAATAAGGAGGTACGGAAATAGATGTTACTTCGAAAGTAACCTCTATCTCGCGCGTTTACAGTTGGAGTGGGATGAGTTATGGAGAAATGTGCTATCATACAGTCACGTTCAGCACCTCGCAATTTATATTTACATTTGCGGCCTTGACAATGCGACATCAAAGTTATTTACAGAATAAATTATAGAAACTGTTAGTTTGTTTAAAGTTCACGATGCAAACTTTCGAACTGATATTACACGTCATATTGTGTAAGAAGAACATGTAGTTTTAAAAGTTCCTGACCTATTTTACAAGGTCTGGCTTGCTTTAAGGATCTGGTTGCTATGCTCATTACCAACCACGATCAGCGGAAAGTCAATCAAATTATTCTCATTAAAACTTCCCCGATTGACTTCAGTACGATAACGGTAAACATGCCGATAAAAATAATGATGTAAACAAAAAATTTAAATGATAAACACGACGCTACGAAAGTGAAATTAAAATAAGTCAACGTTGCCAATAACGATAATGACGTCGGCATTTGAATAAACTGTTCATTCCGCGAGTATTATCGCGTGTAAACATATGATAGAGAGATGCACATGGCTGTGTTCCACACATGTGAGTTAGCGCAGTCCACAGGTCCAGGCACACAGGGGCCTAGCGTCGCCCCCTATCGGCACCATTTCCTAGGGTGTGCGGGAGGCGAGGGAGCTTTAATTACAGTTGTATTTGTGTTTATGCACATATGTGCGGCTGTATGTCATAAAGTGGGTCGTACTCGTACGAGTGCACCCGCCGGCTCAGATAAGCCGACCGCTTTTAAAAGTTATTATAACTCTACTTCGTTTTGCCGCCGTTTCGACGACACTTTACGGTCAGACTCTTAAACATGATCAAAGTGTTACTGGAAACTGTAAAGTTTAAAATCAAGAATAAGTTTCGTTCTGCTGTAGCATCGAGACCAAGGTGCGATGGAAAATGATTAAACAGTACCTCAGGCGTCAAGTTATTAAGTGAAATCGATCGATACGATTGAAAGTCGCGCAGCCAGGAGAGGTTACAGAGTATTAAATAAAATCCAGAAAAGTTTTCTAAATGCTAAGCGTACTTCATAAACTATGATCAAAGTATGTGCATCAGCATATTATTTTAAATTACTTTAGGATTGCTACAAATAGTATGGGACTACGTTAGCTTCGTAACGTTCGGTTCGTTTTACAGCGACCAACACGACTATTTCAGACATAGTTTACAGTTCGTTCATTCTGCATTCCAGGGAAACTACTTCTCAAGTCAAATATATCCTCCTTTATTTCGTAATCTTTCTTGAACCAGATTTCGTAATCGCTAAAACACAATTGAGCAACAACATGCAAAAACTCAGGAAGTTCAAACATTTTAAAACACAAATTACGTGTCCAGCGAAGTTCTTACCAACTTTAAGCAAATAAACATAAGTCTTATAAGCGAACAACGGCCATTATCTTAATTTTGTTGTTCCATTTGAGCACTTTAAAATGATTTTGGCAGCAATTTACATAGCGCTCCAGCAGAACGTATCGACGTAATTACCGAAGTCGACTCGTAAACAGCGGACGACCTCGAACCCGCTTGACACTGCTCGCGTCCAAACACACTTGATCTCCCTCGACCCGATGCCCATTTAACACCACTAATGAGTGACGGAGGGGTGTGAGCGCGTTATCAGGGTCCTACTTCAAGTGGCCGAGCGCTGCAGGCTATCAGTTTAAGGTAGGCAGTGACTAGTCAGTATCTACGACGACTAGATCGGAACACGGCACGTGCGGCAGGCAATAAAACCACATACTTCACTTTTACTGCGGCCGATCACGCGATCTGTGGAGACACTCATATCGCAAGAAGTAGATAGGCTTCGTGGAAACTGTTATTTGTGCAACCGCTTTGACTATTTAAAGTTACGTGTCTCCAGTTTGCATGCGTGGCGTGCATTATCTCTGTTCATTTCAGTGATCTAACGCTCCGACGGTAAAACGACAGTAAGTTTAAAGTGAAAACTTTTGTTTGCGGTATCATCGTGACTTGCAGCGTTTGTTCAGACTGCACTTATACTATTGTTCCTTGTCCTCGGATAAAAGGTATCGTCTGTGCTATGTGCCTGTCTGCTCGAACTAGTTTGGCAACTGATCTAGATTTAGAACATTTTCACTATTTGAGTATTTGGGATCAAGACAATAAAGTTTACGCCCGGATTTATACGAACATCGATCTGTAAAATCGAATATGGCAGCCTCAGTTTTTAAGAGCAACCTTCTTCGTCCACGTATCAGTGAGTTTGATGGCCTCTGTAAATCAATTAACTCCAGACGATGCTCGGAAACTATAGTTACAACTAACTACATTTAAATTGATCATAAGGTGCTAAATGACGTTTATATTTTCTCCGGCATGCTTGTATTATATCTGTGGAATTTTCGTGCTATGACATAGTGATGTGACACGCGCAAGCACAACATCGACACGTGATTGCGGCGCGCATGCTTCCACGAGAACAAAGGAATGCACTAACCAGACACACTGTAATTTAGACTCGGCTACCTCAATGTATGCACATGCATTTACTACATCCGAATAACAATTGACATATTAACATTGAAGGTTTTTTCCGGAAAGTTCTACATTGTGAATGGAAATTAGTTGTTTGACTTTATTATCTTCATCGTATATTGAAGAAAGGACAAAGATGGACCAGGTTATGAATGAAAAAAAGATTGGTGATAAAAACACAGCTGTTATGCTTGTCCTGTATTTACATAAGAAGTTCGGCCATATTTGTTTCGCTTCACGAATCGTGTGTTACATTTGAATTCAAACATTACACACGATTCGCAGAAGCAAACATCGCCTCAACTTCTTAATGTAAATAAAACAAGCAAAACTTTGTTAATCACAAACGTGCGTTTTTGAGCCTTTACAACACATCCTTCCCGAGTGACTTTCTAATGTAATGAGTATTGGATTTATACGGATTATTTGACATATTGCGATTTATATATCAGTGAATGGCGCTGCTAAACCCCCAAATACATTTTTCAGCGGCCGTGATATTCGCAGAACGCAATTCGGGACACTCAATTTAAATGTATTTTGGTATACATTTGACGTCGTCGCTGAATACTAATGTTGGCAAAAATTTCAAAGTTCGTTGTATTCTGTTCAAGGCTGGTATATAAAGTAATTGTCGTTTAATGAATAAACCCCTAATTAGAATCAGTCTCAATTCTGCAAATTAAGTTCCCGCTGAGATTTGTTACGGTTTGACTTTAAATTCTCTCTTTCAGTGAATAGAAACGTGTGCGTCATGATTCGTGTTCTATTTTGCTTTATATACTATTTACTCTATAGTAAGACGTGGGAGCAGTATGTATGGATATTAGTTTCAAGTGTGCAATAGTGCACAAACATTGAAGGTTGCGCGTGGGTTGCGTCCTTCGCGTTCGGAATAAATATCCTTCGGACGCCTCTTCACAAGCAGAACTAAATGAATGCAAAGAAAAATAAATAATAATTTTTATGACCTTGTTATTCAATGTTTATACCTCTAAGAGCAAAAAGGACTTGTATGTTTTTCCTGTAGGTATTTGTGTTGCCACTTAGGAACTAACCAGATTTAAGAGATAATTATGTCTTAAACCTTGAAATCTTAGTCTCTGTGAGATCTATTATAATAGATGCTGTCTTTCCACCTAATTTAATCCTTGAGTCACCTCTCACGCAAGGAGTATTTCTATGGCGGAGACTGAATTTCCATTCAATCTCAGAAATATAAAAAAAACTTGTTTATTATATCTATGGTCTCCGCTAAACGATAAGTTATTAAAAACTCATTTGACTAATTAGTTAGCTTTTCTGATTACTATCTGGAAATAGTACAAAGTCTACTCTACAATAATTACGAATTCTAATTGGTTATAAATGAGCGCCAAATGACGACTTGAAGACTCTGTTGTTAACCATTTTGGTACTCCTAATATAAAATAAAGCCAGTTAAGTGCGCTTGCACTTAACTGGCTTTATTTGCATTTTTAAGTGAATGAATAAACACTCTATTAATCTACATAATTATGGCTTGTTTATTTCGAATTCAAAAGTGCGGCTTTTTCTAGGGGCCCACTAACAACATCATCAACAACAGTAACACCAACACAACAGTAACAATATAAGCCCACTATACTATCCAACGCTAAGGTTGGCACTACCTAAACAACGTTTAGTTTGCAAAAAATGCGCCAGGGATCGTTCTGTGCACTGTCTATGGGCTTATGCGCTGCACAGAAAAACACAAAAGAATACGCAGAACTGGTCAGAGGATTTGTGTGGCACTATTCGTCTACGTAGTGATGTTCTTTTATCTTTTAATCCTGCGGGTTTACTGGCGTAGGTGTTATTGTAAATGTTAAGCCAAGAAGAAAAACATCGAATACCTGAGGGGCAATTCTCGTTTCTTTTAGGAGCGTTCGCAATTTCGGAGTCGCCTCGAATTTCTACATTTTGACAGGTTTTAGACATTGATTGTCGCTCAGACATTACTCAATACTCAATACTCAATATATTTATTGCGTTCCACAATGTGAGCCTAGGTGGTAGGTACTTATAATATATTATAATACATTGCTTTGGATCATTGTGGACCCTGACGGGCACAGCAAAATTGGATAGTGGAAGAGGGCTATTTTATTTATTACATTTATGAAATTTTCTATAATATTATATTATTTATCTATTTCATATTTTCACTTAGATACTCGTTAACAGTATAGTAACATTTTAAAATTAGAAAATGTTTCAATTTATTGACAAATGTTGTATATTTTTTTTCATTTTTAATTGTTTCAGGTAATTTATTGTAAATTTTTATTGACATTACTAAAGCGCTTGTTGAGTGTATTTTGAGCTTAGAACCGGGTAGGTTTAACCTATTTTTGTGTCGTAGTGTAAATTTAGTTTGTATGTCTTCTCGTGTAGTGTATAATTGTTGGTTGTCTCTTACGAATTTGCACATTTCCAAGATATATATAGAGGGAAGGGTTAGAAGTTTATGTTCTTGGAAATGTGGTTTGCAGCTGTCTGTATCATCTATGTTAGCTAGTATTCTAATCAGTCGTTTTTGCAGTGTGAAGAGTGTAGGTGCGTGTGTACTGTTTCCCCATAGTATAACGCCATAGCTTAACCATGAGTATGCATAGGCATAATAGGTAACTAAAGCTGTTTGGAGGTTTGTTGTTTTTTTTATTTCTCGAAGGGCATAAGCAAATTTTGATAATTTGGATCTAATTCTTTTGATATGCGATTTCCAATTCAAATTTGTATCTATAGATAGACCGAGTAGGGTGAATTCTTGAACTGTTTCTATATTTGTGTCATTATAAATGAATTTTATATCTAAGGGGCTTTTTTGACGAGGGTGGAAAGACAGGATTTTGGTTTTATTAAAATTAAGCTCAAGGTTGTGTTCTGTCATCCAAGTTGTTATTTTGTTTAGAATTTCTGTTAGTTTTTCAGTTATGTTATTATTGTTTTGGCATGAGGTTAGAACTGAGATATCGTCAGCAAATAGAACACATGACTCATTAATGATTTTTGGGAGGTCGTTTATATAGATGATAAATAGGAGACATCCAATTACACTCCCTTGGGGAATTGAGGCGTTCATTTGTTTACTGTCCGACCGAATATGTTGTATTTCCTTGGTGTGTTTATTGTAGTATTCAACTTCGACTTGGTGTTCTCTATTTTCCAAATATGATTTAAACCATTCGTGAGTTTTTCCGCGGATCCCTATTCCGTGCAACTTATTAAGTAAGATATCATATTGTACTTTGTATTATTTAATTGTTTTTAAGAACGAAAATTGGCTCTCTGTTGAATAAACACTTAGAAAATTTGACATCAACTTTAGTGGTTGCCAGATAATCTTGTAATAAGTAGTACACTGATTGTCCTTTCCCTAATCTCTTCGTAGATACTCGAAAAGATAAATATGAATAGTTTTTCATTACTAGAAAACGTAAAGGATCACGATAAAAGTCGAGTCAGGACCGCTTTGTCTTTATTTCTGTTTTTGATATTAAGAAAGTCAATAAATGTATGGGTCGATGACCGTTATTGTACATTAATCTGGCCCTGACATGTACCTTATTATGAACATGCAAAATTTTATAATTAGTTTTCCGTATTCTGCCGTAAAATACCAACAACAGTCGAAAATGTGGACAAGTTCGAGGCGAACATCATTCGTAGAGCAAGAACTCATCCTAAGCTTAAAGGGTCGACTTTAAGAATGCTCCATTAGCCAGGAAGATTCTCTCACGTGCCTGGCCTTACGTGTGACCGTGGTCGAGTATTACTACAAAATGAGTGTGTATGAGTGTGTGTGTCACTACGTCGTCAGTCAGAATACAGAACGAACCAGAAGGTCCAAATAAGCATAGAGTTGAAGCAAAGGACACTGGATATTTGTTAGTGGAATTGGATTTCTGCGTGAGATTGAAAGAGGAAAATATTTAAAACATATATGGCAAAACGTTCTCAAACAACAAGTCAAAAAATTGGGAAGAAGAAGAGCTAAAGAAAAGATTTAAAAGATGATAAATACTATTAAGGAAGTGAATTTAGAGAGGACGATTAACAGAAATTAATGGAAGAGACGGTAAACAGAGATACATGAAATGAAATTGGAAGAAACACTGGAATATGGTGGAAGATAGAAAGTTTAGTCCGGGGGTTTGCCTGTTTTAATTTTGGACACAGTTCAACATACAGTTCTCGATAGATCAACGATTAACAGAGATTAATGGAAGAGACGGTTAACACAGATGAATGAAATGAAATTGGAAGAAGCGCTGGAAGATGATGGAAGAGAGAAAGTTTAGGCAGGGAGGCTGACTGTTTTAATTTTGGACACAGTTCAACATAAAGATCTGGTTAACGCTTGACTCTGTTAGACCAACTTGATTGTCATTTCAACAATACTGGTTCCAGAAACGCCTGAACCTTCTGATTCGTTCTGTATTCTACGTGTTCGTCTCAGTACTAACCCTGAACGGCGCCGGGAAGAGCGACGATGCGTCGGGCTCGGCGGCGTGCGCCTGCGACATCTGGTGCGCGCGCGCCTGTCGCTCGCGCTCGCGGTCGCGCTCGCGTTCGCGCTCGCGCTCGCGCCCGGCCCAAGCGCCGGTCCCGCCGCCGCCGCCGCCGCTCCCCCCGCCCCTGTCCCGGTCCCACTTGTCGTACCTGCAACAATAACAACAAAGAACATTACACACATTGGCAAACATTATCATAGGCTCGGAAAAATAGGCTTAGGTAGAGGTGAAGTCTCCTATAGCCACCTGCTGGGGCCTGGGTACTTAAGTATCAAAAAAAGTTAACCATCGACTCGAAAGGAAGATTCAAGATTCAAAGCATTTATTTCAGATGGTCAAAAACGTAAAGTTAGTAGCATGTTCCAAAGAACAGAAGAATGTGCAAGAAACTCCACAGACACTCTTTATAATCAAGAAGAAAAAGTCCGCCGTAAGATATGAGTGGCGAGCAACTTTTTGCATACACCGCCGTGTCAAACACGATGCTCTGTTGCTTACAATGAGAATGTACGGAAGTGGCCTAAATCAACCAAAATTTCGAAGGGATTGCCACTATGTAAAAGAACAAGAAGCTTTGCCACACCTAATTTATACATGCTAGTACCACTAATTAACACAGCTGTAGTCCATCCCAAAAAATGTACCACTGCGAAATTAATCTAAACCGACATGTTATCCAGCGCCTGACATTACAGAATTACTCACACTTGTGACGTCCTGCTGAGCGAAATTTATATTAAAACACGTACCAAGCTAACTCTTGACACAAAAGCTATACACGTTCAGGCTTATCCCCCGGAGAATACTGCAAAGGTGTTTTTCACAAATATACTTGATCAATAGCGATATCAGGATATATCACGTTCCACCCAAATAAAGAATGAGGTTAGAATTCACGTAATGCTTTTTAATCTCTGGCCTCAGGCAGGAGCTGAATCTACGCAAAGCCAAAAGAGACTAACAAAAAGTATATTTCGAACGGAATAGTTCGAACAATGGAGGGTTGGCAACCCCATCGCATCCAACAGAGGTAACGAACCCTCGGTCCGATGTTACAACCTGTACAAAAAGATGAACAGCTGAGCTGACACCCTGTTTTTCTTACATTCCCATACGTGTTTGAAAACAATAACATTGCTTATTATTACCAATAGCCCATTGTGATTCGAAGGCGGCGAACTAACTTCTACAATCGTTGAACTTGCTTTCCGAGAAATGTTTTCGTGTTCTAGAAAGAACTTCTACGGTTTCCGAAGACTAAGAAATTCTAACACATAGGTAACAATCAAAACAAAACCATACGAATTGAACATTGGGTTATTATGACCACATACAATGGAAAAGCTGTTATTTAAATTGCTGTATCGAATGTATGAAGAATTCCAGAAAGCTATTGGCTGATGAATCATGGAGTAAGGAGAAATATGTGAAGTTGAATATCGATTAAAAATGCATGTACTAGCGAACGGGATGACTAATCCGCTCTAATATGGTTGCATTGTTTCAACATAGCATAAAGGGAAAACCTCTGATGGCATACTAATTCTTCTATTACTTCCGTTACTGAGTGACAGACTGACAAAGAACGCACACCCGAAACTAATGGTCGTAAAAGGCTGAAATTTGGCATCTAGGTTCCTTGGGGAGTGTGAGGGAACGGAGAGCACTAAGAGAGGATTTCCCGGAATTCCAACGGGAAAGGGAGATAACGGGATATGCACGTACGAAGTTGTGGGCAAAAGCTAGTGATACATAAAGCAGAAAGGAAAATAAGTGTTTAAGTAAAACATTTTATCTCAATTGAAAACGGATTAAGTTGGAATGAAGACCTTATTTCTTTGAAGCTACTTATCGACGCCCACAATAAACTTGTCGCTTTTCAGGTAAAACAAATTGTTTACCGTTTAGATTTTGATTATTTAGAAACATCTTAATAGGATGGAAGGGTGAGCAGGTAAGTTTAAGTACCAAGTTGGAACATTGTCGTTAACTGGTTATCCCTTTCCAACTGCTGGGGTTGCACAAAAAATTGTTAGAAAGAGACGCCGCGGCCCTGGAACGCAAAGGGCCTTAGGAGGAACACGGATGGGTTTTAGTCAGTTAGAGTCTGACACTCCCTTCTGCTTCACCCAGAGCGGGAGGAGTCATTTCATGATTTCCCACGCAAAAACAAAACAAAGCCCACCCACAATACATTCCTAGTGTGGGGCAATTTTTTTTATAAAATAAACTAGCTGACCCACGCGGCTTCGCTCCCGTCAACTGGCTACTATACCTACCTACCCTACCTACCCTACCTACCCTACCTACCCCACCTACCCTACCTACCCTACCTATCCTACCTACCCTACTCCTGAATTTTCTTTGCTATAAACCTCACGGAGCCCGAGACCTTTCCAACGAATGCAAAACCGTGGAAATCGGTTCGTGCGTTCTGGAGTTATAGCGTCAGGAAGGAAAACCCGACTTATTTTTATATAGTAGATTAATAATAATAAGTAAGTCATTAGGACGAACAGAGCGAATCCATTTTCCTCATTTTATCGAGCACTTGTGAACACAATGCGCAAAGTGAATATTTATAAAACACTAGTTTAGATAACGTATTTATTTATCGATTCGGTTTCTATGAAGCGTTATCTATAATATATCGGTTGGTTTAACAATAAAACAATAGTGATCGGCTCAATACTTCGGTAGCTCGCCGTGAACTACATGTATAATGGTGGAGCTTGTTCGTAGATTGCATTATGCGACACTGCACCCTGCAGGTTTTAATATAAAGCGCAATGGACCGGTACAACTCGCGACATTACTGTAAACATGCCACTGCTATAAGATCCCCGTGGCCATTTATAATGGAGCATAAGTAACGTGACCATATTTTTGTTATTTTGAACACGGGATATTATTTTGAAAAATCTGGTAAAACTCTCCAATATTTGCCTAACTGTTTTAGGGTTGTCTCTCACTCAAACCGTTTAGACAGGCAAAACGGGTTGAGTATCAGTATTTTACATGGATCTGACCTGCACACAACCTAGTAATTGGGTAAAGTGGTACCAGTTGGCAAAACTGGTGTCAGATTTTCAGTTTTTTTTTTCTTTGACTGGATACCGTCACAATCACAATTCAAAGTGTGTCTTGGCATTTTTTTTTCTTAGAATCTTTTCTAAGCATTTAGTTTCAAAAATATTCTCTGTTTTCGACTGTGTCAGTGTGTTCCCTGGGGCCACCGAGACGGCTATATGAAAAAACGGGACAGTCCCGTTCAAATCATGTCACATGGTCACGTCAAACATGCGCCTTATACAACATGTGGCGAGTTGTTTGTGCGTCTCAAGTGCGTCCTTGACGGATGCCTACAGACGGAACGAGTTTCCATTTTCACATCGAATTATTATGACACTGATTGAGGTATTACTGTGCTGGATCGAAGGCATTATGTGTGCGAGCGCCTTCCATTGTTCCACACATTTAACCATTGTTCTGAAACCGGTTACATGATAAGTGTCCTGTACTTACGTAACCGTGATCGACATGATATTGAGCACTAACGCGTAAATAGCTCCCTGAACATTGAACAGTGCTTAAACCGCTTCTGGATTTGATAAACTCTTCGTTTTTATGCAAACGTAAAGTAACTGCATTGCAGGCCTTATGCGATCATCATCATATCAGCAGACGTCCAATAATCCACTGCTGGACATAGGCCTCCCCCAAGCGTCGCCACAACGACCGGTCCTGCGCGTCACGCATCCATCACCTTATGCGATAAGGCCTCTAATTGTATACTTTTAGTTTAAGGTCTTATGTTTTTACATTATGGTGTACAATAAAGTAAAAATATTTATCTGTACTAATATAATATAAAGCTGAAGAGTTTGTTTGTTTACTTGAACGCGCTAATCTCAGGAACTGCTAGTCTGATTTGAAAAATTCTTTCAGTGTTAGACAGCCCATTTATTGAGGAAGGCTTTACGCTATATCATCACGCTAAGACCTATAGGAGCGGAGCAATAATGAAAATTGTTACGCAGACGAAGTTGCGCGGGACAACTAGTAAATAAATAAGACTTCTGTTTCTATTTCGTTCTCGTTTTGTGTTCTAATAGCATCTCACATGTATTCTCCATGGGGTTGAGCAGAGGCGTGCGTAGAAAGGCAGAGGCGTACGTATCACAAGTCCCATTTCTCCAGGTATTTTTAAGTCCCATGTAATACAGTTTGACACTCTTAAAACTGGTATCATATCCTGAATCTGGGCTACTGTGAAATTCCAGATTGAAAAAAAAAGCAAAACTTTGCTCGACCCGGGTATCGAACCCAGAAGCAAATTTTCTGCAGTGGTGCTTACGACCACTAGACTAAAGAGGCGTTAAAAACACGCAGTTAATATAGTAACACATTATTAGCAGAAAAATTGAATAAGATAAGTATAATAAGTAATAATAACACACAATTCCACGCGTAATTATACACCATGAAGTTATGAAAACGTAAAAAAACGTTGTACACTTTTTATACAGGTATTTTTATGAAATAGCAGAGTGAACAATTTCACTTTCGCTGTGTTGCCAGTGTCAGTAGTTAGTTGAGAGATTTATTACCGGGGCCCCACTCGATTTAGCCCGAGGCGTCAATTAATATGTTCACTCAAATAAAAACAAAATATACGCTTGCTTAGCCGTAATTAAGTGCGTGTATGCAAAGCTGGCTGTTTATACTTTACTGGTTGATCTATTTATCGGTTTTGCTGGTAAAATGTCACTAGTTTCAACCGTGCTATATCAAATTTTTCACTTTTCACACACAAACTTTCCACAACAACCGGTCCTGTGCGCCTCGCATCCATCGGCTACCCGCGACCCCCACCAGGTCATCGGCAAATTAGCATGGTTGAAACTAATTCATGCGAAAATCTGTCTGTCTGTTCGTTACCTATTCACGTCGTAACGTCTGAACGAATTCCGATGATATTTGGCATATGGGTAGACTATGTCCTGGAATTGGTCATAGAATACTTTTCATCCCGGGAGTACGTGCGCTTGATATAATTTTCGACATTCAAGCTGGAGTTGCCGAAAGTTGGTATTGAATAAAAGTAACATGAAAAGAAAGAAAATTATTTCAAAGCAAAATGTTCTGAGAAACTCTCGGTCAAGGTTGGGTGTTGAGAGGTCCTATTAAGTTACCCTTTTCTTTCAGAACCAAATACAAGAGCTATACAAACACAATCATAATATTTTGAACATTGTATGCTATTTTTTTATTATTTGTGATAGATTTGCGCTTGACTCTAAGGTCAGAAATGACAGAGACAAAGTCGCCGATGGAGCGAGCTCACCCAGAAGAAGCCTGTTCATTCCAACTTTGAATAGATTAGGGTTGTAAGCGTTTCGAAATGCAGACGCAGGCAGAGAATTCCACTCCTTTGCTTTTGTACTGCGAACACTCGATGACCATATTGTTAGAGTGCCTTTCCATGGCTACACAAAACAAACGCAGGCCACAGAAAACATCCTGCCAGGGTGGCGGAATTTCTTCGAAAGATTCACCGCGACCCTGGAACGCAAAGGGCATTAAGAGGAACACGGATGGGTTTTAGTCAGTAAGAGTCTGACACTCCCTTCCGCTCCACTCAGAGCGGAGGGAAGGAGGCATATTGATGTCATCCCATCCTTAAAAAAAAGGTCACAGACAACATGGATGACAAAGTCCAAAAGGACATAAAAACATACCAAATAGATTGTTTTCGATGATTCTAAGCAGCGGCATTATATGGCACTTCAAGATTAAGAAAGCCGCTGGAATCGGGACCAGGCGGAGAGAATGAATAAGAAGAATGATTTTGAAATCAATTTTAACATATACCCTGTTTGAACATGACTTATACTCATTATATTTCTTTCTCATTTATTAATTTGACGATTAATGTAATGAGGGACATTCGCCACATTACAAACTAGCGCGGATGATAATTAATAAATCATAATGACACATCGGACGTACGAGCCGGAACACGGCGAATAATTGAAAAACGCTCTTAAAGATACATTACAATATTAATTATTGGCAAATTTGTTCCATAACTGGTAATTGTTTTGCAACGCGTTTACTGATATCATCGATTAAGGAACTGGCCGTGCACTAGTGAAAGATATAATTAACTAATGGCTATAGATAGTGAAGCATAATGAGTAGCTACTTAACGAAAGTAAAATACATAACTTACGAAATAAAAAAAAACATTTAGCGTACGCCTCCGTCGACCACATCATCGCTATTTATCGGGTGAGATCTTGCGAGCAATTCAGAAGTCATCCGCCCCAAAATTATACCATACACGTATTGTTCTAACCCTAAACAACAAACGCCAATGCCAGTCATTACAAGAAACAATAGCAAAACTATTATGACTAATCTATTCCTTTACAGACGGGTTTTCGGTTAGCCGTATTCGACCACAGCCCGTATTCGGTCACCGACTAGTGTAAACGGGTTTTCGGTTAGCCGTATTCGACCACAGCCCTGATTCGGTCACCGACTAGTGTAAACGGGTGTTCGGTTAGCCGTATTCGACCACAGCCCGTATTCGGTCACCGACTAGTGTAAACGGGTGTTCGGTTAGCCGTATTGGGCCGCAGAGCGTTTTCGGTGACGGCTGATTTGTTGAAACGCGCCACTTATTGTTCGGCTGAATGCGGTCGCCGATTCCCGTAAACCGACAACTTAAACGAATACGAATGTAAACAGCCCAATTCGATTAAATCGAATGTGGCCGCCATATTTGGTGACCGACTGAATGAAAACTCGCCATTAGCGACCATTAAATCAAACACTCACGCATCCAACATTTGGCCACTCGTGAAAAACAAAAGACACGAGGCATGAATGAAGACGAGGTGTCATACGACCACCCGGTATGGGTAACGAGGTGTCTCAACAATGCTCAATACAAACTAGCAAACATTTCGTTGTAGTATACCTTTGTAAGTTTGTATTTGTACACACTTAAGTTGTGGTACGGTTACACCAGGGTCCCAGATATAGCGAGGAGCGGGGGGGTCAAGTAAAATCCTGGAAAAACAATAGCCATCTAAGCTATTCCAAGCACTGACTTTTATAGCACGGACCAGTAGTGCTATTCTGTAACAACATTTTCGTGTCTCGACAGCGGAATCCGAGGTGAGTATAAACGTAACACCTTTATGTTGTGTGTAATAAAGTTCACTTTGTGAGTTATCTCACTCAGGTGAAGCTCGATATCGAAATGGTTACTTACAGAATAGACTAGTAGGAGTACCCTTGGCCCGTCTAGGAAATAGCGAAACCGCCATGCGCTCGGCAATCTTCGGGCGCGGTCGTGTGCGCGAGACATTGAAAATGCCGTGTTTCTTGTATGGTAGACGTGTATAAACATACTTTTGGACGACCCTATTTACGCACCGAGCTTCTGGAATTAGGTAGTCTATACGGTCCGTGTATGTGTGCGTAAGCGCAAGCGAAAACCGTGTGTAGGTAAGGGCAAGCAACACAGAGTTCAACATCAAATATTCCGAGGAAATACAAGTATTAATCGTGTTTCTGAAGTGTACGATTTATAGAGTGAATTCTTAAATATCTTACATATTAATTTTATAAATAAAGGTTAAGTAATTACGATGCAGCACGGGATCAACGCCAATTACGTATCCTTTCCTCGGTGCCCCTATCTACGCATCCAAGAGACTAATAATGTAAAAAGTATGAGAGAAGACAATATGATACTGATTGGCACAAAAAAGGCTTTAAAAGGAAAAAAAAGGCCTATCGCTTGTTCCATAGCAGTGTAGTTCAAGTAATGTACCATTATTAAAAGTCACAAAGGAAAAGCTCATAAAAACAACTCAATTAAAAAGATTCTCATTTCCTGCTGATACTATTAAAGCTTAATAAGCGGTCAAGTGCGAGTCGGAGTCGCGCTCAAAGGATTCCGATCATATCGAAACATATATGTAGTGTTGTATGTTTTTTCAACATGTTTCGCTAAAGCTAAGCCATAAACTACGTAGGTTTTCCTTAATAACTTTTTTCCACGACATCATACGCGCATATCCCGTTTTTTTTCCTTTCCCGTAGGAACTTCTGAAAACCTACATTCCAAATTTCAGCTTTCTACGAGCAGTATAGTTTCGGCTTTGCGTTGTCTTGTCACTCAGTCAATCAGTAACGGAAGAATCGAAGAATTTTATATGATGATAATGAAAAATATACATACCTATTTGAGTCTCTTAATAAGCTCATCCATTTGATATGTCACACGTTTTATAGAGCAAACTGGCTGTGACAGACAAACAGAACCACGATTAATCCTGTGAGGGTTCCTAAAATGCATACGGATGTCCGGAACCCTAAAAGCGAGATCAACAAACGAGCGAGACCTACAACAAGAATGAAAAATAACTTTTCACATTTCAATAAATACGAGGACTTTTAATACAAGTGCTATTTTGTAAATCGGATCGCAACGCAACGTAGTAGGTAGCAGTTAATATCATATTTTTTAAATTAAATTAAAAGGAGAGAATTGTTTTTCGTTGCGTTTTCGCAGTACTGGCTTATCAAAGGTGAATGACCGATTTATCGAGCGTTTCATTGTGAGTGCGGTGTAATCTAGGGTTGTAAAAGGTCTTTTGGTTTGTATTGAATATTTATTACACCATATACAAATTGCCGTCTATCACATACAATATAGCGTCTGTATCTTGAGATAAGTTCCTATAACTGAAGGAGTATTTAAATTAAAGATTCATATCATAATGATTATTTTCATAACGGTGTACCGTAGAGATCCAAACAAATAAGTTAACAAATCAATAACTTCAGCAAAATTGTCTTCTTAGTATGAAAGTTAAAAGTTCTACAATCTACCGACCCTGTATATGAGCATACCAGGTGACGCGCGCAACTTCGTCTGCTCCGCTCCTATTGGTCTTAGCGTGATGATATATAGCCTATAGCATTCTTTGGTAAATGGGCTATCTAACACTGAAAGAATTTTTCAAATCGGACCAGCAGTTCCTGAGATTAGCGCGTTCAAACAAACAAAATCTTCAGCTTTATTATTAGTATATAGATTTAACATAGACGTCCGCTACCCGCGCTCACTGCCACCACCGCAGCGCCATTTAGTCGTCTGCCACTGAGATAAGAAGAACAAACAGTACATCACAGCCAGTGCTTTTACCAGCCGACATACTTGCATACGTAATGGGAAAAGTCAACGGGTTGCACAAGCCTTACAGACATTATTTAGAAACTAACTATTGCTTGCAACTTCGCCCGCTTCAAACTCGTAAAACAACACACATTATGACAATTTTTTTAGATTTTCTTTTTTAAATTGAACTCCAATAGGTATTTTTTCTAAAATTAAAATATAGTCTAAATTACTCCTTAAAACATCCCGTCAAAATCGGTCCAGCCATTAAGGAGATTAGCCGGAACAAACAGACAAAAAAATAATGTTGTATTTTGATACTTATTTACAGACACTACAATTGTATCAAGTTATATGATATCTATTACTTGACGCTAACTTAACATCTCAAACTAAAAACCATAAATCTCACACGTGAGCTATTTGTATGTCAACAAATAAGCAATAACTGCTTTTCAATTATATTAATTGAACAATAAAATCTATTTGCGTCGACCAATTAACTTTAAACCATTAGTTCTAGCACTATTAAAGTCTAAAGACCGTTTATATAACACAACCCACGCCTCAAACCTTGATGGCGGAACTTTGTTTAAAAGAGCCCTCGTCATACGAAAGGACAAACTATTTTTATCCCAACAGGCAACGAATTATATTGTTGTCCCATCAGCCCCATTTTTCTTAAGGATGGCGATCGTCAAACGACACCTCCCGCTCTGGGCGGAGCAGAATGGAGGGGCAGACTCTGTCTGTCTAAACCCATCCGTGTTTTCTTCTAATGCCCTTTGCGTTACAGGGCCGCGGTGACTCTTTTGAACAAATTCCGCAACCCTGACAGGCACTGGCCCTAGCGGACCCCGTCTACTATGCTGACATCTCTTTGAGGCGCGCGTGGAACACAACGAGCTGTTACCCCGGGCTTGGTTCTGATCAGACAGCGAGCCACCCAACAGGGACTGTTCAGCAAGCAATATTACTTAATAGAAATCCACACACGTGGAAACGCATTCTATAGAACCGGTTCATTATAAGTGTAACACGGAAATAATCTGCATTTAACACCTCGTTAATTCTTTGATTGACGTCATAAAGATTTACAGTTCATTTTCGTGGAACGTAAAAATCTTATTACGTATTAAAAAAAAGAGGAAAAAGTAAGCCTACTAAAAATCCCTTTTAGCTTTCGGTGAAAAGATAATTCGATTAGGTAAAACAAACCGGAGCCACGCCTAACGCGATCTACTCCCGTGTCATAGGTTGCGAGGTTGCCAGGTCGTTGACACGAATATTTTCAGAGGATATTTTTATCACTGGCCGATAAGTGCTGACGCCATTGTTATTCTGATAAAGCTCAAAGCTGATTTGCAGCAAAACACGTAAATTGTGAGTAAACTAGTTCCCCATCACCGGCCCACGCGGTCGCTTAGCGGGAATTGAAATTCTCACAATAGAAAAATTCAGTGTACCTAAGTCGTGGGCGTCATGCAGACATTGTTGGAGCGTTACTGAATGGGATCCCGCCCTTGTACACTCCGTCCATAGTAATTATAAAACCATTTGTATAGACTAGCCGATTAAAGTAGAGTGCGATCGTTTCGCAAGTTGATAAGTAGGTACAAGAATTTTTATGTTTCATTTCTTAATATTCTAGACGTTTTATTTTGAGGTGAACTCGATGCGAGTGAGTTATTAATATTGTATAGATCTGAAAATAATCAGGTCGCCTATGATAGCTTCGACTTGGTAGGCTTCTTAGAAATTATTGGTACAGTATTCTGTATTAGAAGCTAACATAAAATGTCTATGTCAATATGGCTGGCTAACAACATAGTTCATATTATCGTTGGTATAATGTTGTAATGCGAAACCTTACAAATACTGTTATGTGAAATTAAGTAATTCAAGTGCACGTATAAAAAATCACTGCATTTATTGTACTCTGTATCGCAGAAAAAACATGTCAATCGAAATACATTCGTCTTTTCAATGATCGAAACACAACACAACGACAATATCGAAGGGAGAATCAGCTTAAGAAACTTCCCACGGACCTCCACAGGTGACTGTTATCATTATATGGAAGCATTCCACCATTAAGATGAAAGATAACAGGCATTCAGATGCGGATTTATGAAAAATACGAGGAAACAACTAACCTCAATACTCGAAAGTATTTTAGTTTCGCCGTTTGAAAGCTCGGAAACGTATGACCTAAGTCTGGGAAGAAACTCTTAAAACTTGCGGCGAACGGTTCTAAACGTACTAACACGGGCACATTTTGTTTTATTGTTTCTTTAAATTTTTGACGAGCGAGGAAAAGTTTTCATGAGAAGACAACGTATAGTCGAGTCGTTTTGGGGGATTCTGAAAATTTAAGGCGATTCGGTCCTTCATCTTGCTTTCTGAGTTCATTGAACTTGTTTTTTTCATGAGGCAACGAAGAATAGAAATATTAAAGTGATGTATGATATTGACGACTTATTTCATCTGTGATAAGAATTATTACAACAACATAATATGGTGGAAGGAACCTTCGGTACTTTGTTATCATTTCCCAAGACTGTAACGCTTAGTTTCTACTTTAAAAGCAATCTTTTGATTGGTTAAATCAATGTTTATTTAATAACTCAATTTTCCTGTTCGTTGATATAGTAGGTACTGAGTTCAACAACTATTTAAATATTTACTCAACACCAATAATTGAATAACATAAAACAAAACTAACGGTAATTCATCCTGAATATGGTTTGTCTACTACATAAAAGAAAAAAAAAGATAAAATAAAAACCAAAAGGCAATTTATAAACAGTGAATTTCCACGAAGCCGCGAAAATGCCTGCAGCTAAATAGTTAAACACATTGAGTTTCAGGATTTCACCATTTATCAACAAAGCTCAAAGAAAAATGAAAAGCTAATTGTACTGTCGCTTTTTATCATCATTCGTTACTTTTGTGATGCGACTTTAACAACTTGCTTATTGTCACTCACGGGTTAATAAACCTTTATTCGTTCATAGAACTATGCTTTAAGTCTGTTATAGTCCAGAATAATCTTCTTTTTATTACCCTTTAACTTTTGAGTGTAATGCACCGGTCCGCCATAGGAGGTGGGCGGCGAACTACATCGCAAGAGCACGTTTTTTAAGAGACACAATTTTATATCTGACAATAGTACTAAAACTGTCAAAGATACAGAGAAAATTAAGCTCGAAGAGGGAAGCGCAGCATCACAAACGTTAGCTGTTCCTAGTTTTAACATCGCAAATGTAAAGTAAATGAGCACTGCTAAGCTTAGCTACATTTGTCAACAGCATACTTAAGTGTTCGCTGGCAAATAATTAACGGCTGGTAGTAGCGTTGCGTAATAACCTGACAACCAAGTACCCGAGGCAGCCGTAAACGAGGTAACAAGGACCAAATATACGAACGAATATATGGGAGCTGGTGTAAGCACCACTACAAGTATAGGACGCATTAATTGTACTCATTTCACAATCTGTTTAGCGATTTTATTGGATAAGTTGGTCACGTATGCGTCTAGATGGCTAGGAGTCGACACTTGATACTTTATTATGCAGATAGCCTGAGTTAATGCCACATTCGGAACGGATAAAACAGCGCGAAATAAGATACATGCATTTAAATGTGGATATAAACGCAGAATGTTTGATAAACGCAAATATGTCGCGTGTAATTTATTGTGCAGGCTGTTTGTTTTGTCAAAAGTTTAGTTTAAATCTGTTTTGTTGTTTTTTCTCAACATTTTAGTAGCCTACTTACTAACTTTTCTTCTATCATTTAACACGTTTGATAGATCATTGCGCATTACCTCTAACCTCTGAAGAAGCATTTTAACTTTACGTGACATACTAACAAAAAGATTTACTTTCCAGCAGACTCATTTGGGTTCCGAAACAGTTACATAATCATGTAATTCAAGCGAACAAGCACTTGTGTAGCAATCTCACAGTAGGAGAATTATTACGTGAAACATTCATTCAGAGCTGTGAACACAAACATCGGATTTGGAATTCCTCGCATTGTTATACCAAACAAAAAATTACATGCAGATAACATATGAAGATAAAATATAAATTGTGGCTACTACTCTATGAAGATTTGTGCGTGTAAGTACTCTTACTAAACAATGATCCTAAGGAACCGCCCTAAAAAGTTGTTCCCACTGATTCCGTTTCCCTTTTTCGTCATGAATATTGGAGTAGTCTTCAAAAATTTATTAAACGAAATGTTCCCCAGTTTCTTTGAACGTAAAATTTAATTTACCAAGGTAGAGGAATCTTATTGGTCTAAATATTTTGTTTTGGGAACGAGTTTGGGCAAATGGAAAGAGTGGATAAACTGAGGGGAACATGGGGATAAACATCATGACAGATGTCAATTCATTAGAACGTTTACGAGGGCGGAAAGTAGTGAATTACGAATACAGCATATTTAATTATGAGACGAGTACCTAATGCGGGAACACTGGGTATGTTAATTTTGTTGCGGTTACACGACACTGACAAACAAAATATTTCAACCCTACATTTTGTTTACGTCAGAAGTTGAATATGATTGTTTGTACAATTTCATACATTTCCGCAACATCATGTCTTCTCAAGAATAAAATCATATTAAGTCACTATACTCTAGTAATTACTGTGGGATGATGTCGATTGTAAGCTTATTCAAGATGCTAACTAGTTAAATTGCCTCCTCTGTTCTGCAAATGATATTCGCAAAGATTTGCATAATTTAACTCTATACAATCGATTCTTAATAGATAGTTTATATAAGAGATCCCAGACTTGAGACGACAAATTATAATTAAAGTTCTCTTGATTAGCTCAGCCTATTTTTAACAGTGTTTAACATAACTACCCTGACAGGTTAAGTAGGATTGAATTAATGTTTTTCAGACTAATTAGTTCACCGTTATGCATGGACTATATTTCATTTTGCTTAGTATAAACATTAAGACCTATTTTTTGTTCTTTCTTCTTAACTGTTAGTCCATTGTTAAATAAATACACGAAAGTCATGGTTCCTTATCTTTTATATTCAACCTGCAATATTTTATCACAATCAAACATAATATTCTTTCTTGATTCCATATTTGCAGGAACACAAAAATTCTTAAAAGCCTTGAATTTAATAGTTGCATTCATCTATTTCCTGTTTGTTCGCCATGACTGTGGCACTAACTCGCGTCAGTCGCACAATTGTTGGTATAGAGTTCCTAGCATTGAGTTACAACGTATTCATATAGAACTAAGAAGGTTAATTCGAGCCACTTCCAATTCAGCTTATTGGATTATCGCGGGCTTAGCGTCGCCTGTATACGGTACTGCTCGAGAACAAAGCGGGTGAATGCAGGCGGTTATAAAACTAAATACTGCACTCTGTGTATTGGAAACAGATACTACTAAAACCAAACATATTTAATAGTGATAAACATGTAGTTAAGGAACTAATCAAGATGAGGTTTTTATTTAAGGCATTACAAAGCTAATAAAAATACTGTTGGATAATTATAACAAAAAGTGAAGTATCTCGTCCCGTGGCTATCGCATACGGCGATTAAGAGATAACATCGGATGAACGAACAGCATCATAAACGTGTGCGCTGATAATATCAGATTTCGAGAAAAAATGTCTGGTCGCAATGCGTAACAGTAATGATCCTGTTAATTGATTCTTACAACCAGCCAAGTAAGATAAACGAGAACATAGCACACTTGATTCACTAAATATTTTACTTGAAAGAAGATAATGTAAATCCAACTAAGCACAGACACAGTAGTGCAAATGTAACGTTGACCGTGCTTATGCTAATCAGTCTGTAATTGATATCACAAGCCACTAACCTACGAGGCAGTCGGTGCCGAGAAACGCGAATAGGATGTTGTGTAAGATGATAGGGGAGACAACAGAACTATCTATTGGGGCTGTACGTCATCGAAACATCTGAAGCGAAGATAGAAAGCAAACCTTCTCACGACAGAGAAGCTACAGCAACACAAAACGCGAATGTAGAAACTGATACAACATTAGAACAAAGAGAAGTAATACATCTTGCCAATCAACCAGAACCTATCCCAACACAAATTATAATGAACTTCTAAATTGCTTCAGCGCTAAACAAAAACAAACTCCTGAGCCAAACATTATCAACATAAGCAAAAGAAACCTTAGTCAAACAGTACTTAGCGGCAAGTAAATAAATACATGCAACACAAACTAAGAACGTATGTATGTATGTTAATCAATTTGTCAGCAGTACGGCGTCTAGGTTGCGAGCTGTTTGCAATAGTCGCCACTGTTGACAGCGAACACCCAACGTAGTCTTATGACGTATGACTAATATTCACGCTAATACGTAAGCTAAACGTTTCGACTACGTGACATCAGCAACAACAACATATACATAAATAATTGGCTACAATCAACTACTCACAACGTTGGTATTGGAATATTTTTCATTTGTTGAACTTAACAATCGAAATAAAAGGTAAGCAATGGAAAAAAAATGGTGTGTAGGTGGGACTGTCAAGAAATGATAAATAGGAGTGATTGGGATTCCAAAAAAATCTAAATTAAGTAAAAGTAACATAGAACATAATATGCAAACATTTTTTCTCGAGTTCGAAAGATAAAATTGGCGTAGGAGGTGTTAAACCGGAAATATCCGTAGATGTGAACAGTGTTACTTAGAGAGAGAAATTTCAAGAATATGCGATCGAGCAGAGAAAACAGGACGAGAGAGAACATTCTACACCTTAAAACGATATGTCGAATTGAAGAACTTTTAAACAAAGAAAAGGAATTATATGGAAAGATTCAAGAGTACCTCCATCATATCTAGTCGCTAATTATGTACATCGTTAACATTTCAGCGGCAGTTTCTTCGAACCCAAACATCAAAATTCAAATTAATATCCGTCCTCATAGAAGTAAAGGTCAAATCGTTACGATATATCAATCTCAGATGATGTTACCGGCAAAAAGTTAGTTACCTTCACTTACGACGCATCGCTGAGCAAATCTAGCCTATTTAAATTTCGCTTAATTGATTCCGAGGTACTTATCGCATGATACAGGTGTATAAAGCCGGATCCAAAGTTAATGCGTGGGGAACATGCATTGTTTCTTCTAGTACCCTCGCTAAACGTATATTATATGGTAAGTTATTGGTATTATTTAACGTTTGTATTTGTACATTATTGATAACAAGTTTTGAGTATTCATTAGTGTTATCTGTTAGTTAATTACTTTAACAACAAATCTGCCTTTTTTTCAAGGATGAGAAATCATCAAATGACTCCTCCCGCTTTGGGTGAAGCAGAAGGGAGTGTCAGACTCTTACTGACTAAAACCCATCCGCGTTCCTCATAGTGCCCTTTGCGTTCCAGGGTACGGTGCCTCTTTCGAACGAAGTCCGCAGCCCCAGCAGGCACTGGCCCTAGCGAGCCAATTGGTATTATTTAACGTTTGTATTTGTACATTATTGATAACAAGTTTTGAGTATTCATTAGTGTTATCTCATTCTCATCTATGTTGGGGTCGGTTCCAGTCTAACCGGATACAGCTATTGTATTGTATCAATTTGACATGGAGCGACCGCATGTATTACCTTCACAGCCCAGTTACTGGGCACGATACCCATTGGTAAGACTGCTGTCAGACTTCTTCGCTTCCGAACTATTGGCAAACATCTACAAATGACAGCCGGAATCGGCAGCTTAACATGCCTTAATTGGTCATCCATTCCCGGTCCGATCCCAGCAACCGTTGCTTAACCTTGTAGATTGATTCGTGTGGCTGCTATAATTAAGCCATAAGCAACAAGAATTCCGAGTTAAATAATTAACTTTGCATTCTTTTAAAAATATAGTTACTGCGCCAAAAATGTTCCTGGAGCGATCCAACTCAAAATCTACACATCGTAATTTATATGGTTTGAGCCAAAATTGACAGAGATTACTCGCAAAGAAATGCTTGGAAATCCTCATTAGTAATGTACCGTTCTATTAAGTCGTTCGTTACCGAGTTTACAAATTCTCTTTCAGAGATTTGATAAACACGTGCAAAAGGAACTATTACAAGTTTATTTCTTTCATTTGTAGGCTTTTTTTTTACTGCACTTATTTCAGTCAACACTAATCCAGGAATTAAGGCATCTTAATTTTTTTAAAGGGTGGCTATTGCTACTTAAATTTACATTTGTCCCGCCATAAAAGTGAATAAAACCTCAAACCCGCGGTTTACTGTCTTGGTCTCGTAATAATTATGTGCATACTTTGTTGGAGAACCGTTGTTTTTAACAAACAATCACTACATTTTAAACGAAATTCCTTAAAGTCTTTAGTCATAAAAGATTTTGGCTGTGTAATTATACGAAAAACAAATATTTTCAGCTTTTCACATAACGCAAATTAATTCCTTTACAGCATAGCTAATGAGAATGTGATCCCTGACAATATTCTAAACCCACAAAACTAAATGCCCGCAACTTTAAGCAAAATACATTGTGTAAAATATAACTGGCGCATAAGCACAGCCAGGGTGAGCTCCTAGCAAGTAATAAATAACGACAACGCGACGAGTTCGCAGGAAATTAAAAAAAAAAAATACAAAATGGTCGACCGTTGGTGACCCTCCAGTATGTTGTCGTTTATATGTTAAACTTTAGACATTAGATTATTGTAAACACGATCTCTGATTAGGATTACAGAACCTTAACATATCGCCTATAGCCAAATTAGTAGAAGTTAGTTGTAGAAATTTGTGTTTATCTTAGAGGATTCTTACCCAACACTTCCGTTCAGGGCGGTGACAGGAGGCCGCTCATAGCACATATGCATACCAGCAATGTCTGCTGTACACTTATCAATACTGACAGTATTTTATATCACTGTTTCACTACACAACACAATGTTACTAATTAACCCACTCCACGAACGAACATTTTTGATTGAAAGTTTCATCCATCAATTCACACCGATAGTTTGGGTGCTGCGAAACAAAAATATTAGTAACGCCGAATGTAGATCAGCTTAGGTTCACTGCAATTTTATCGATTCATGACATGTAACACTTGATTGCTGTAATCGATTGATATTTAATACAAAACAAGAATGTCTGGGAATTCATTGACCGATTGCTGACGTCAGTTTAAACTATTTGATACAAGTCAATCTATGGGTCAAATAGTTAACAGAACAAATTGGGAGCTAAATAGCGATGAACAGTCTTAATAGTCGATTATTCATTGTAATTATCTTGACGCCGGTTAATAACTTATGATGCTAAGGAAAATGTTTTATGAAGAGGAAAAGTATGTTTGCACGTTGTGACCACGTCACATCATTTGGCTGACGTAGTTTAGTAAAATACACATGATATGGCTAAACACTGTACAGCTTACATGTAACCTTGTCAAAGCTTATCTGACCTTGCAGAAATTGCTAATTACAAACCTAATTAGAAAGGTACATGAAACGTCGTAATATTTCGTACCTGTTATGGAATGGAGTATTTTACTAAAAAAATCTAATTAGTCCGTCTGATAGATTTTCAAAAAATATACGACACGTATTTTTTCTTTTTTTACGTAAATAAATAATAAAGAGGATACAGCGAGTTGAAGACACGCGTGACGTCATATGGCTTGGTAAATTTGGTAAATTTTTTAAAATACGTGTCCTTTTTTTTATGAAAATCTATCAGACGGACTAATTAGATTTTTTTAGTAAAATACCCTATTGGAGAATAATAGCAAAAGCTTACTTATTGGGACAGGCAATGAAAAATAGCTTATAGCCTTCAAGGGTGTCGAAGTCTTCCAATTTATACAAAGTGAGACAGCTATCGTCTGTCAAAAGTGCGATATTAAGCGATAATGGATTACATTTTGCGGGACGTCCGGATAATCTTAATTTAAAGAAACGGTGATTACGGGAATTGCGTCCCGGTCAGATGATTAATTGGGGGGCAGCGTGGCGGATACTTTTTGCCTTATTTAGCGAACATCGGGTAAATAGAATGTGCCGGGTATTTTTTCGTCGAGGGTCATGAGGAGCCATTACGCGGGTGTTTTCTCGTGTGATTGATCTGCGTCCCGCCGCTCTGAGGGAACACTGGAGCCACCACCCCTACTCCGGGGAACGGCGTGTTTATGGATAACGGTATCCACACCAATAAACCCGTATCTACACGGACATGAGTCAATTCCTTAACTGTGAGAAGATAGTTTATTCTAATGAAGCTTCGCGCCGTTTCAATGACTTTGACATTCAATAATTGTAACGACATTATTATGCGAGTGTCCCAAAATTTACATTTTACTTAATAGATTCTCGCTAAAACGACCCTTTCTCGGACAGGGCGTGGGAAAAGCTAGTTCGTCATGTGACGTACACTTTTAGACACGTAGATTTAACGATATTTGAATGACAATAGAACAGATGGTCAAATACTGACAATAGCAGGTAAAGCCGGAGCGGCGAATATGCGGATGCATAACAATATTCAGTGCTTTGAATGTCCGTCAAGGTTGTGACGTCAAATATTTCGGCGGTTCAAAACTAGTTAATTTTCTATACGAGCCAAATAGTGAGTGTCCTACATTTGAGAAACATTAACCTAGTTTAAAGTCGAGGTCATAGTGTGGTCACTTCGTCACTGGGATTCGCTAGCGAAACAATCTACCGAGCAGACAATGAAGTGACAAAGTGTTCGCTCGTCAAAGTCGCCACCAACATTTTGTGATATCGTTAAAAGTTGGGGGCAAAATATACAATTCCTTTATCCTTATTCGTTGGCCGTAATGCGGTGAAATAAGCGCCCGAAACGGGATAAATAATGTTGTTGCTGGATAGTTATTCAGCTTTTACAAGACTATTCAAGATAACCCTTGAGACGTTAGAACCCTCTTCGAGCCCCCGTGGGAAGGCCTCGGTTATCTAAAGATAAGTGTCTCGCACACTGACCACCGGACTCATTTAGATTACACCCTATTAATATTCAGTCCTTGCCAAGTAAAGGATCTTAAATTGTATTAAAAGCTATGAATAATGAATACCAACAAATTGATATTTAAGACTGTTCCGATTCTGTTGGTGAAATGTCTAAAGTTGAAAGCAATGCTTCTGTAGACCACATTTTTGTATTGATGTAGTGAATAATTCACTGCGTTTATTGTATTTGACGCTTTAAAATATAATTTAAAAGCTATTAGTATGCAATTACTAGCTCATTAAGGTATTGAAACGTAGTTTTATATATTATGTGCAGCATATAAAATTTAAAGTCATCGTTTAATTGCGCGCTTGACTCTTGATCGTGAGAAGACAATGATATTTCAATGGTTCTTTTAACGAGTTATAGAATAACAAGGAGGAAAATATGTTTAATAAATAAAAGGAAAAAGCGCTGTTTTGATTCCAACTTAACCCTCGCATATATTTTTTAGACATGAAGTAACATCAGATATTTTGACTTTTATATTCTAAATATTAAAGTAATTAATGAAATAGTTGTAACATCAATTCAAGTGGTTTGTAAGCATGTCGTAAAGCGACACTGTGGCTGAATGTGGAACTAAAGTGGATAATAATGCGCGGACAACTGTACCAACATAATTATATCTGAATTACCTAATGAACCGAGTTACTAATTTTATTTCCTAACTTCGTGTTTAAATTATATTTGCGATGTGATTAGAAATAATTGACTAGGGCTATACATATGTGTTTTCAGAACTGGTATATCCTAACACATTGTTTTCACAAGCATGGTATTATTTGAACATCTTTAATAATTATTACTAAAAATGTAGGTACATGTATGGAAGATTTATTTCAGTCAAGATGTACATTTCAGGTACCTACTACTTATTCGTACAGACATAAAATACAACAATGCAAAAGATTTGACTTTACGACGGTACTTAATTAAAATTCATACAGTTTTAACCTTGTCATTGACTTCAAGAGCGTGATTGTAATAAAATACGAAAGACAATTTAATTTTAACGTAAAAGTTGAACACCAACATAAACAAAGCACATTCCAACATCGCATGGACAACAGTTTCTAAATTATAATTGGTTACAGTTTTGAAAAGGTATCGTTAATCATAAATTCCCAGTTCCAGCAATCAAGTGCGTCATGCATGAGTCAACATCATGGACGGAACATCCGTCGGAGCGGTTCATTTCTTACAAAAAGCTGATGAGGTTGCGTCGTCAAAGTCAATCCTACGATCCAACACTGCAATCCAAGTGATCACTGGTGGTCCTCGTCACAGACAGATTTCACTATGACGGCGCACTAACACACTGAGAGGCGGATCGCGCTGACAACTCGCACGCATTCCGAGCCCGAATGCAAAGCGCATTACGATCACCACTCACGTCCGTGCGAAAACCCGCCAAAAGCGAGTTCCCCGAGTACCTTTTATGAGGTATCTGAGATAGCATGCGCCGCTCTACGTACACGACCATACGGCAGGCGAGGACGCGCGCGACTGCCGCTCGGACGCGGGGCGGGACCGAGCGGCGACGCTCGCAGGTTATCGTGAGTCGACTACACAGATAATGATGTCAAAAGTGGATCGGACTAATGCTCTCTATTATATTGTAAACGCTCCGATGCCCCGGTGCCGAATGTTGCACATACGTCCCATTCCATAACATCTCCATTGACCTCTTCAATGTTTATCACTCTGAATTTTTAATTATCTCGCGCTGCGATCACTATTGTCACGGTAATATTATCATACAGTAATTTAACTCCATACAAACGGACGAAGCGCGAGTTATACCTACGCGCCTCGATCTCGAGGTGCGCTCGGGATGCAGACAGTCGCGACTGTGCCGCAGTGACTAACGGACGGTGTGTTGTTTTTTTTTTCAAGTTCAAGTAAATATTTAATATGACGAGTAGGAAATATTGTGCTGTTTTTGGTTGCATGAATTCGTCAATAACGCATCCAGAGATAACTTTTTTTAAATTACCTGGAAACTCTGAAAGGTAAGACTATAAAATAATTTTATTTACTAGTAGGTAGGTACTAATGTGTGTCTTTATAATGATAAGTATTTCCTTTTATCTCCCGAGAAAAAAGATGTCTGGATTATTGGATTGGATTTCTCGGTGGAAAAAATAAATTTGACCGTCTGTCTGTCACTAAATAGTTGAAATTTTCTCAAATTAAATATTTCTATTGCTGCTATAACAACATATACCACTAAAAACCCTTTTTTTTCTCGGTATTAATAACAACAACAACAGCTAGACTCATGAAATATTGATTAGATGTTTGTGAGGGTTGTGATTTTAAAACATTCGTAGCCAGCTGTTCAGCTGGCATTTGTGACCAAAGAATTTTTGTTTTGAGTTGTTGCGAGTTGTAGGTACCTAATTTATAGAGACGTCAATAAGCTGAGATAAAAATTTATTAAAATTACTCAACAGCTGTTTCTTGCATTTTAGTTGAGTAGGTAGGTGTTGAAGTTTGCAAGGATTGGAGTTTTGCAACGCGGCAGTAAGGCGTCAGCAGATTTTTTTTTTCCTATAAATAGTTTTTTTTTTTCAGACGTCTTCAATGGTTGCAACTGATCCATCGAGATGATTTGGAAAACAAACCTAACTTTATTTCTTACCGAGTTTGTGAAAAACATTTTAATTTGGAGGATGTATTTTTATTGAACACTTCTATTCAATTCACAAAGTATTTTATTTGTTTATACATATAAAAAAGTACCTACAATCACAAAACTAAATGGAAACACAAAGTAAGCAAATGTATTTAAAATGCTGGAGGCGGGCAGCCCTATCGCATGTTTACGTACCGCGCGGCTGTAGGCATTTATTTCAAAGATACGGCCGAGTTACAGTACTGTATACATAATATTACCGTGCTATTGTTATGTTTATGACGGGATCAATTATGTTTACTTCCTATCAATTAATATCAAGACCATTTTCCAGTTTAATTAACTGAGTATCAGTCCGATTATTGTTCGGAATAGTTTCGGATCGTTATCTTGTTTTATTAGCTTTTGGTCCTTCGAGTCGAGCGCTTTGATCGTTCTGGTTATTTGTGTAAAATTGTTTACAAAATATTTGCATCGCTTTGGTTGCTGAAAAAAGTCTTGCCACGCCTCTGAAAATCACCAACAAAGAAGTAAGTATTAGCAGAGAATATCACTCATCGAAGAGAGCGCGCGCCCGGCGCAAAACACCGGCCGTAATTTTTACTGTCCCACGCTGCACGTGTTGTTAAACCAATCTGATTCTTGTCTCAGAACAACAAGACAAAAAATCGCTTAACCCCACCGCATGCCCGCAAAGTATTAGTCAAATCGAATAATGTTGATATTTTGAACATCCTCCGAATGTGTACCGTATCGTGATTGTATTGGAGTCTCTATCGGAATGCTCAAATTAATGTAGATGACACATTCTGTATAACTGGATTTTATCGGTTTACACTTAGCTTTTAAATCTAGTCGTATTGTTTGCGGTAATAAGGTCGGTTTTAAAATTGGACAGAAGGTGACCACTACCCTTTTCCATTTAGCAGTGTTATCTATATTTCGGTCGTATTGAAAAGTGAGCCTCGCTTGATGGATGTTTAGCAGGTTAGGGTTTTTGCTGTGGATTCCGTGAAAGAGCCGCGACGTCGAGAACTGAAAATAAGTTCTTAGGGCTTGAAGTAGGGCGATAAACACACACATATCAACAACACGGGAACATAATGAACACGAGTTTAACTCCTACACAACCAATTTCGTTCAAATCGACATCAAAGCTTCTAATTAATGCGGCATTCGCTACGTACCGTTTATTACTATACAGAACGGCAAGTTTGTACAAAAATAAACACTGACACCAATTAGCACATACTAGTACGTACTCCAGCGAAACTATTCCATCGCGACCAATTATTAGTCACGTTCAAATAGCAGGGAGCAAGCTATGTGGTAACAGAAAATAGTACTATATTGACCATTAAGTGAATTGCACACAGATAACTAATTCGTTGTGACCCAATTTGGCGCGACAAGCGGAGCGCGCCTGCGACGGCGTAGCGGAACTGGGCGGATGATCCCGGGGGAGGAGAGGAAACTTTAGGGCCGCGGAAGGAACATACCCGTGGATCGCCACTTTCTACTCTTACTTAGGTTTCTCTTAGAAGTGCTTGCCAATTACCAAGCCTCGCGCAAGAGACGGACAGGCTAATAGCTCAAGATTGATTCGAAACGCTTAATTCTAGGGTTATTAAACATAAACACTTAAGTCACTCTGTAGATAAACATTTGCATAACAAAGCTGCCGATTGCGTCTAGGGTTAAGTAGTGATTGAAAGAACTAACGTTTAACACTCCTCTCTTAATATGTGTCACCTGCGACAATCGTTTAGTGTTTTATTGCCGACGTACGGTCGACCCATTTCTTCTGTCACTGTGACATTTATAACTAGAGATTCTCAAGAGATTTATAATAACATGGATAAACACAAATATTATTTATTTGGCTTCTGTTTTTAACCCACTTTATCGGTATACAACATACAGTCTTCTTTTCTTCAAATCGATGGTAAAATCCTTAAGATTGTTTGGTTCCAGTAGGTGTCTACGTTAATTGGAGCATCGGTGGCGTTCATTAATCTCCCAAAGTACAGATATGCGCACATCGGGCACTTGAACGAGTAGATAATATTCTGAACAGGGCATCGAAAACAAATACAACATACTGAAGGGAAGACGACATAGGTTCTACATGTTTACTTTTAGTCTCACAGTATCAAAAGACCAATTTGTCTTTCACTCGGACGAAAGGACCAACAAAGACAAAGTAGGTGTGCAATAACTCCCAGAATCACGACCATTATTCGAAACTAAATGAGAGTAGAACCTCAACCCCTACAACGCCCACAGCACACAAAGAGCTTTTGATAGGTCAAATTCGAGATTGTTCCAAACTGCGGTATGAAAGGAAAGCAAGAGGTGGGTTCTCACCCGGCATCCTGGTTAAATATGCACGCAAACGAGCAACCGCTTCGGAAATTGGCACTCCAGTAAAGAACGATACTGAATGTAGTTCTCCTTAATGTAATTACATCGAGTACCAACACGTGGAGTTGTCTATTTACACTGATACATAAACAACAGCTCGTTGGAAATCAAATGGCGTTTAAGTAAGACTAGTGGCACACAAAGATTTTGTAGGTGGCTGTTGGGAGTCTGTATTTTTTTTTTATTGAGGAACGGGCTTGCTCTTGACCTCGATCACGCCTGATGGAAAGCGATGGATGAGGTCTATGATGGAGCGAGGGTACCCAGAAGGTGCAAATTGTATTGTTAATCGCGCTCGTTTCCGCAACTCCACGACTAAGCGCGTATTTTGCGTGCAGTAAGTGCTATTCCGTAAAAACATTTTCTTGTCTCGATAGCGGAATCCGCGGTGAGGTACTAAATTGAGCTTAGTAACTCAGGTGAAGTTCGATATCGAAATATTTATTTACAGAAAAGCACTTCAGGTCCGTTGGTACACATTAGCAGACACAGTAATTTTCAAAAGCTTTTATTTTTGTACTTGTACAAAATAATAATAGCAACGTAATCGCTGAAGTAGTTACAGTTTAGTTTCTTAGACCCACTTGCACACAAATAACACGAGGATAAATTTGTAATATTCCTATTATTGTTAAAAATTAAACAAGCTACAAACGTCTAGGTACCTGGTTTACAAGTCGGGGTACCATTGTTTGTGACTTGAACCTTTTTTTTAAATCTCATTGTTTATTAGCACGTGGTGTTTGTCTGTTCGACCACCTAAAAGGTTTTGTATTTATTTGATGAATACAAAACTGAAATGAAAATCCTTTAAAGATAATTAACACAACTGTATACCACACATTTTGTTGGTGATATAATAAGAGAGGTCTGGCAGCACTGGGATCTTAGCCCATTTGGTATGTTGCTATTGGCAACAATTAAACATACCTACCAAACGCAAACGCGTTCACGCGTTTAGAGATGTGGTGCTGGAGAAAGATGCTCCGTATTCCTTGGAGGGCGTTTCGGACTAACGTATCCATATTGCGAGAACTGATAATCTCCTCGCGGCTATCATCTGAGTGTCTACGCAGAGTCATAGAATACTTCCGTCATATTGCAAGAAAAGAAGGTGACAACCTCGAAAAGCTCATCGTAACCGGCAAAGTAGAGGGAAAAACCCTCTGGGGACCTCGTGGAAGCAGTCCAATTCGTTGGTCTGACCAGATTCGCTCCGCCCTTGACACTACCGTTCACAACGCCCTTCACACCGCCAGGGACAGAAACAGGTGAAGAAACATCATACGTATGAAAGTGATGCAGAAGGGAGGATACGACCCTCAGCACTGAGGTATACGAAGCAAGGAGAAGGACCAATACCAAACCGTAATTATGTATAACCTCAAAATCCGAAAGCATTTTGGATTTTTTACAATTCGAAGTGTCCGTGGTTTGAATTTAGTTTCAAACACAGAAAATAAATTCACGTCTCTTTTGGTTCTCAGGTAAACGATGTATGGACGCGTAGCAATATCATTTGAAATACTCCGTTAAAAGATAAAACAAGCTACAAGCAACTACCTGGTGTACAAGTCAGGGTTACCATTCTCTGTGACTTGAACCTTTTTTTTTTATTCTCATTGTTTATTACCACGTGGTGTTTGTCTGTTTGACCACCTAAACTGTTTTGTACTTATTTGATGAATAAATTATTTAATCACAGATATACCAATTAATAGTAGTTGCATTAATAATAAAGAAAAACAACTCTCAGCCGTGTGGATGATGCCAATACCGTTTACGATTTACCTAACTTAATGACAAAGAGCGCATCCCCGAACATTCGATAACATGAACGCCTGAGGCAGCGAAATTCCTCGGAGCATAAATCCTGACTGCTCGTGTATTGAGAATTTGCATTAAAATTGCAGATTGAATGGCAGGCGGTGTTCGAAATCGGGGATATTGACTGAAATAACGCTCTGTGTGCTCCTATCTCTACTCTAACAAGGGGTGTGCAGTGTATTGGAGGCTAGCTTCTGCCAGCGGCTTCGGCCGTGTGGTCCTTAGGGAAGTATGTTCCCTAGGGACCACGCGGGCGTAGTTCTGGGGTAAAAGTAGCCTATAACGTCCTTTCTCAGGCTCTAGACTATCTGTGTACCAAGTTTCATTTCAATCGGTTCAGTAGTTTTGGCGTGAAAATGCGACAGACAGAGTTACTTTCGCATTTATAACATTAAGTAAGGATTAATCGTGGAAAGTCTATAAAATCGCGTTATAATTCCAATAAGTTTATAAGCACGAAACTAGTTAGTAGGAAATGCACCTTTCTTTCAGTTATAAAGTGTGCAATATAATGAGAATGAAATCTCTGTTGCCTCGTGTCTAAAACTGTACCTTGAGACAAACTTACAAAAGAAAACCCTGTTTTCTGCAACACTGCTCTTTGAGTTTAATTTAAAATATATTCTCTGCGGTTATAAAAGTGTTAATAAACACTACTCGCGTAAAGATGGCGACTTTCGCTATGTTATTTCGGGAGCCAACCCAACTCAACAGTTGTCGAAGCGATATCGTTAAAAGCTTCTAATTCTAAGGACCTGAGATCAAAAGAATCTCAAACAACTTTCACATGTTGTAGACTTCACATCACACCCAAAATTGACCTTTTCTAGAACCAAAGGAAAAAATATAAATTAAACGAAAACCAAGGAGATTGAAATCAATTTTTTTGGCGTCCCCGAAACGCGCAGTAAGCGCAGAAGAATATACATAATCAATTGTTGGTGTAAAATTCGCAATATCATTAGCGGTTGGCGAGTTCCAAACATTCGTCGGGCCTTATCGCTGCCCTCGTTATCTTGCCGGCTCGCGACGTTTAAACGAAACGATCCGAATGTATTAACGCGAATTTCAAGGCAATGTCTCGCTCTGTTTATAAACTTGCTTTATTTCAGACATGGTGCGTTGCGTAGTGTATTTATATATGACATGTGGATCTGTAAAAATATCTGTTGTTTTGCCAATGTTTTGCCGGCTTACCGTCTCATATATTGGCGAATGTTTAGTGATATTTCAGGTTTTGTATGGATGTTTTCGGGCCGTCCACCTGATCTAATCCCTTAGTCGTCGCTAGCACCACCCTCGGAAACGGGGTGGCCTACGCTAACGTTTCAAATGCCAATAAATGGAAATGCAACGAGAAATAGACCGCTATGACAGCAGACTATTAATTCTAACTTTATTTTGCAGATTCATGTGAGAAAAATAGGAAATAAAACAATCTATGGGACCTATTATATCTATTACCACATACAAATCGTCACGCTATAAATCATTGTACCATATACTGATAATACTTATCTGTTTTATCGCGGCGATATTACCAATCTTTTTGATAAGAATTTGTTACGATAATGCTTACCTACGTGTATATTGCTAATTAAATTAATATCTACATATAAGTACAGTGGTCACGCCCAGATTCAATGTCATTTATGAAGCTTTACGGAACCCTCTATCTATGGCAGAATGTGCCCTAGTAAACAAGTCCCCGAAACAAATTAAGTTGGGCGGTCAACTGGTCCAATACACTCAATATGTATAAAATTGATCCTGCTGAACTAGTCAATCACTTATTCCACAACACTATTCATTGTGTACGCTTTGGTTACGTTGCTGACATATTTGTTCGATAAGGTTTATTTTAGCATGAACTGCACAGGACAGGATAAAAATTGCGTACTCTACCCCAAAGTAACAGACAGACGGATAGATATCATTGTCATAATGTACCCGCGATATAGAACAAGAACAAAGACGTATCAGGGGCTTGCATTTATCGAGAGAGCGAAGGAGAAAAAAATGCTTTTTCAACCCCATCTAGCCAGACGGAAAAATACGTCGTTGCCGATTGTTTCCCTGTCCGGAACGCGAAATGCAAAGTATGAAATAATTATGGCGGTGAGAGTGCGCGACATGTCGCTCCCCCCCCACCGCCGCCCTGCCACCCCCCATGCCCCCCCTCAGCCCATCAGCCGATCGTCCTCGTCTCCAATCTCCGACCCCCTAGACTAGAAGGTGGCGAGGCGTCGACAAAACGTCGCCACAAATGCGGTAAAAAGGGACTTGTTGCTTTATCAGTGTCAGGTTTTCGCGTGAAAATTTGTTGAATAAGTAATGTTGTGTTACACGACCTATATTCTACAATGTGGAACAGTCGTGAGACTCATCCAGAATTTTCGGGGCCATCATTGTGTGTAAAATGGTTAGCGTTTACTGCTTTAGAACTGAAGGAGTTAACTTAATTCGTTGCTTTATCTGTGTGCGACAGCGACATGGCAGGCATAGCGATCGCGACAACGGAATAGCACAAAACGCATTAGTGTGGAGCGCGCACAGAGTCTAGTAGTTTCCGTTGATGCATGACTAGGGTGACAAGAGCGAGATTCGAAAGAGGAATGTCCCGCAATCGATTCTTTAGAGCGCGCGGCTAGGCTGGCATCGCGTCCGACAGACCCGGGATAATTGAAATACCTGACGGCAGTCACGGGAGACAGGATTGAGTTCGGCAGCCATTGCTATCCAACGTAAACATTTTCAAGAAATGTTTGTCATGATTTAACCGTTTTCTTTAACAGCTACTAGGTTTCCTGCTCTGTGACGTGCGTGGTATATGTTATGACGGCCAATTTATAACTTGTTATTTTAATAAATTTTGTGCATATAACTTCCGCTTACGGTGACTTTGTATGTCCTTCGCCTGAACTTATAAAATCACGTTGGATATGTTGTTTAATGCAAAAGTTAATTTTTAAATGGTTGTTCTCAGAAACTACGTCCCTAGTGTTTAAAATTTCATTATAGTATTAAGTATCTACCTACTCATCACAAATTCATATTGAGACTAAGCTCGTTTTGTTTTCAAAAGCTTAAGCGAACTACCAAAACGATATAAAAGTAAAAATTTATATTTTTAACTCAACACAGTGACAGATGACAACATAAGCAGAGTTGACACTTGACAATCAAGGCGATTAAGTTATTTGCCATGTATAGTGGTTTAATTATCAATACTAATGATCGGACGACAGCAAAGCAGTAGTCAGCGTCAAAAATAGCCCATACTTACTATAACAACCGCTTACTGTAAAAACTCCGATCATTCATCATAATTCGCGTCTTTTATAGCCATTCAGTTTTGATCTACTGTTTTTAGTCCGTACTGTGGCAGGACCAAGAACGAGATGACATTTCATATGAGACGACTTTTCAAACACTCGTTGTTTTTATTCCCCGTTCTATTCAACGCGATTCGGGGGCAACGCAGCCCGAGCACGTATTGTACATAATATTGTACTGTAATTCGATATCGCCGCCATGATAATGCTCGAAGTTATGTTTATACTAAGGAATGTCACGTAATACCGAACGCAATTCATTCATGTCTCTTTAATTGGTCGTAATGACACGCAGTGGGAATGATTTTCTATTAATAAAAATCTTTATAAGCAAGTTTGTGAGATGCATTTCATCTGCTTTTAGAATTAGTAATGCCTCACAGTCCTGAATGAAGTAAAGGATCCGTACCGAAGGACCAAACAAAACACAGACACTGCCAATTAAAACTTGCGTTATTTGTCTACAGATCCTTATTCTTGAAAGTTTGTACCAAATACAGCTCCGTACTCAAAATGGCGAAATAAAACAAGTTGTTTTAATAACGTTGCAATGAATACACGTCTAGACGAGACACACGTACAGCTGTTCGAGTCAATTCAACATAAACATGAGCTATTAGACGGGCACATCTCTATTACAGGCTGCGATGTTATAGCTACGTCGAGGTCTAGATTAATCAAGTACTGTCTACTGCCATGCTGACGTAAACCACTAATGTAAACCTGTTGATTCCATAATGCTGTTCTATATTACACTGAATAACGAAACATCGGATTAATAATTGAAGATGCAAAAGGTCGTGATAACTTTGAAGATGTAATTGGTATAGACCGGTATTAATTATGGAAGGAATGAAGAACATGCCACCGCATAAAATTGTAATGACATATTTACGAGTACATAACTGACATATTTTAAATTGAATTACTTTTTGTTAATTAATCTAATGACATGCCGTTTCAATTGTAATTCCTTAATGTTTTTGATAATTTTGTACCATATATAGGCAAAACATAGTGCACATAACTCTATTACACAATTTACTATCTGTACCTCTCCATACCTATGTTTTACAAAATAAATGATTGATTGATCGATTGAGAACTTAAGTTCCATGATATTGAACACTAAAACTCAAGCAAGAGTATTGGTTTCATACTGGAATTTAAAACTAATTACTCTGAAGACATTCAACTAAAACTCAGGTTATTCAACTAAAACGCCCAACGGTAGCATGTCATCTTAAATAAGCTCTTGAGATAATAACATTAAAAACTGATATCAAATGACAATACAAACAAATAAAAGGGTTTCAAATAAACATGATTAAGCTATCTAAAACAAAATAAAACTAATTCAGGATAAAACCAACGCTACGGAAAATAATTTCACTATTGACCCGAAGCGGCTAAAGCGAAGTAGAAAAGAGTGAAAAAGGGGTTTTATTTTACCGAACCCGACCATTTTAAAATCTCATACTCGTAGCTAGGCAAAACAGAATGTAGCTACACTAGCTAAGCGGGTTACGATATACACCAGCAAAGGTTATAAATACTGGATGTATTTTGTTGTTTTTGTATGGGTTCACCAAGTCATAAGGTGGCAAAGGGGTGATATCGGATGGATTGGCTAATACATCGAGTGTTACTGAAAATGTTTTGAAGCTATTTATGTGTTCATTGTTGTTTTCTAAAGTTATTGTCACCTTTAGTTTGAACATATCAATTTTATCATCTACTTCTTTATCATTCAAGACCGTTATTTCTTTGCATCGTTAGTCCTTAAAACATTAATAAGCATTCAGACAAGAACCTACAAACTTCTGACCTTTACTAAATAAAATAAAAATCATTATATTAAGTTCCAATTTATTTAAGTGGTCTTTTAAATTAGAAACCATTCTTCAGTTAATTAAATTGTGTATGTTATGTTAAGAATCCAACATTTCAATTCCTTTGAAGATTTATGCAGCAATAAGACGGATTTATAGGGTATCATCGTTATACCGTAAACTTAATTGGATTAACTTAACCTTTATTAAAACTTGGTACACCATAACTGAAAGCTTTGCACCAGCCCCTGGATTATCTTGGATCATAAGGCCTCATTTACGGAGACGCGGGGCGTCTCGCGTCGCGTGTGGCGTGGCGTCTCGCGGCGCGTCGGACGTTTTTTCTGTTTACGGTGGGGCGGCGCGTGAAGCGGCATGCATCATCGCACGCGTAAACATAAACTTATAGCAATATACGACCATGTTCATAGAGAAGCGAGACGGGAAGCGTGGCGGTGCCCGCCGCGGCGCCCGCGACGAATCCTCTAGCGTGTAGCGAAGCACGCGTTGGGCATCGCGGCGGCGCACGCTCAAAAGAAAAGTTGTAGTAGACATCCGTGTATAACCATGAAATACACCATACCCTCTTTCTCTTATTGACTTATAAAGAGTTGCATATTCCCCAAACTTCTCATGTTCCGTTGATGTAAACACTGGGCCACATCTTATATTAAATAATTCACTTTTTAACATTGAATTTTCTTCTAAAAAAAAGTCGATCATATCATACTCCATTGCGACGGTGAATACGTCTGTGTTGCGCGATTTCTAAATAAGACTGACAGAAGATTCCGCCTCGGACGTAGCTTCATCGAGAATTGCCGCTGCGTGCGCCGCCGCGATAAACGCCGCGTGGGACGCGTCGGTGCCATCCGCGGGCTCGGCCGCAAAAAACGCCCTAATTCAAACAAACGCGTCTAAAATCTCTTCTCCGTAAACGCACTCATACAACGCCATATATTTGAATTCAGTGCGGGCCGCGCTGCTCAACGCAACGCGCGACGCCCCGCGTCTCCATAAATGAGGCCTAAGAGTATTTTGATAGGCATTTATTAGACCAATCTTCAATTTGAAAGTCACGCCATGGTATGACCTTGCCAAAAAAGTATTTAATCATATCATTCTTTCCTAGCTAAATTCATGACTCCATATTACCTGTCATAAAAAATAACTGAACTTGAATACATCTGACCTAGAGCTTTAGTTGAAGTCACCTTGACGGAAGAACTAGAAGGTTGTGAACTCAACACTGTCTAATGATTAAACCAACCACGATTAGAACTCTAACAATGCAATATGTACGTAGATGTATACCGAGACAGTGAATTCGGCGTGTGATGCATATTTTATGCGCACGTGTACGCTCTGGACGTACAATATTTACTTTAGACAACAAACAGACAATGACATCATCAGTTAAACTTACTGGATCATGTTTGCGTACATAATGCTCTAATTTGTATCTTCATGAACGCTTCATACGTTTAGGAGTGACAGAAGTACACTTGAGCAAAATTGTATGCCGTTTACTCAACTCGTGTCTAGACTTTTCATTAAAGGTGATATTTTATCAGTTCTTTTAGCAAAGAAGCGACTATTTTCTTGGACAACACTACGTGTTTATTGTGCACGTTATGGTTCCAAAACCATTTAATTTTAAATAATAAGGAAAACGTGATGATAATATTGATAACAAAGATACACAATATTAACATAATACACAGGAAAGTACCGCTATCAATATTATTTATAGAAAACACACACACATCAGAATAGGTTCGTACAGTATCTACATATAAAGAATCTAGCAACGAGATAAAAGAAAAGAGTTATTGTTATATTGTGATAAATGAAAAGAGACCAGGGGTTCTAAAAAGTCCACTTAATCAGAATCATATTATTATAATCATAATATTAACCACATCAAATACTGGTATTCAGCTAAATCCGGTTTGACTGGAAGCCGACCTCAATATAGTTGGGAAAAGGCTAGGCAGATGATAATATTAACCACACAAAAATCTGTCAAATTTCATTTACATCTTTATCGGTAACGCATTAGGTTCAAGGTTGATTGGGAAAATTTGACAGTTCTGATTCTGCTAAAGTAGCCCTTTTAGACCCACAGACTAGACCAAAGATGGCAAATAATGCAAGCATCGCTTACCTAATGTATTTATATGAGCCTCATTAGTTCTTTACGTTACGACTCTTCGGATTGCGAATTGATGACGTGTCCAGTCAATCCAGTTTTATAGTGGCATATATCCTTTCGCGTCATCCTTTAAAGGAATGCCGCAAGGGACTATCTTGGGCCCGCTTTTAATTGTAAATAAGAAGTTTATGCGCTTGTCCTGGTAAATCTTAGTTTACAGTCATAAAGTCCGCTTATGAGATAAAAAGGTAAAAGCAAATAAAAGATGTCAACTCCAACAGTCCAATGTTTACTTCGTGCATTTAAATACTGCGTAGGGGAAAATCCTGGTACTTTATCAGTTTAACGTAATACCTTTAGCAGAATAAAGCAGATAGGTCGTTATTCATATGCATTAGTTTCCAGGAAACTTAACATAACCTTACCTAGATAAATCATTTCCTAGCCAGCAGTTAAAATGTTCAGTGTCAAGGAAAACCAGTATAGAATTTTGATACTTGACCTGAGACACTAAAAGCCCCGTAAATATGCTACTACATACATTATTCACTTCAGAAAAAAAAAACAAAAAAGCTGTCTGCTTACAAAAAATACAAAGAAAAAAAACCTATAGAATTCTCACCTTGAAGTATGGATATGCATATCATTGTGATCAACATTTACTTGAATACCGGTTTCGCTATATAATAACAACATACATAACTTAAAATAAAAATCACGACAAACCATATTGGTATCTTTCAGGCGAATACATCAGAGATTACAGGGGTTCATACATTTTAATCAGTTTGAGACACGTGCACTCGAAGCTAGATAAATGTGAAGCGTATAGGAAAATAATCAAACTTTACCGCACGTGTTTTTTACATGAGACAAGGTACCGTATCGCGTTGTCTGATTTACATATTGTTTGATTTGAATCGGATGTGTTACCATGTGAAACACAGTTAAGTCAACAGCTTTTGGTGTGTTCACTTTACCAATACAATTGATTATTTTATCATCAATTATAATACAATTGAGCCCGGAATAATATTTTTGTTCATTAAAGCGTATTGGACTAGTTTCTGTTATTGATATGCTAAGTTCCTGTACTTAAGCGGAACTACTATTGCACCCTACCCTAAGTGGAACCAGGTCAACTATAACAACCTCTTATTTCTTTAACAACATAATGACCCGTTTTCCTCAAATGTCTTCAGCGCAAAGACAAGCTGCTAACACACAGTACATTTCTCCATTATTTCTACACGAGTATGAATCAGCAAAAACATGTCTTAATGGTATTCCTTAGTCCAAAATGAATTTGTCATCGTATTTAATAAGCCATGAACCATCCCCAGCCGACTATTCCTAGCTGCCTTTTAGACAATAACTTAATACTTATGTCATCAGCGAGTCGATTTCATGAATACATTAGTAAGTGAAAGCGTTAAATATTATTAAATTTTTCGTCAACATGGCGTATCTAAATGTTGGCGTGCAATGTAAACGTATTGAGACCATTGTTTAAGAGAACAACTCAATACTAAATGGAAAGTTGCTGAGGACAACTATTGTTCCTTCTATGCCTCTTGATCACAACAAAAAATAAATTCGCTTAAGGGCATTGTCTAAACAGTTCAGGCCCAAATGAATGTTTAAAGAGGTCGGTGTGTGTACTGAACGGTTGTGCCATGTAAGGGTTATCGATGGGGCATTATCAACAAACGGGATTTATCTAATTATTTTAACTACATATTTTATGAGCGACCAGTTCATTTGGCTGAGTCTCCTTAGCTGTGTAATTTGGTTCTGAGAATCTACGATCACCATTGTGATTTACGACTGTTGATTTCATGGTTCCCAATGGTTTAGTTTGTTTAAAATTTATTAGGTCAGAAGTAGACAGTACAGAATACCGCACAAGGACAAATAGACTTAATCTTACAAATAAAATAGACAAACCACACAGTATAAAAGATGGAAGAACAGTAGAAGTAGAAAACGAGAATCTTTATGATATGCTCGGACGTGCAAATGAGGGCAATTTCATTAAAGGCGAAGCGTAAATCAAGCCAGTCCGCGTTCTTAGACCAGGTACATTATTCTATCAGAGAAAAAAATTGTATCATAGAAGATTTAGTGTGGTTTACTCACGCATTTCACCGCCACTTTGGGAAAACTCCGAATAAAAATATGAAGACACTCCCCGACGTACGCAGTATCATTTGTTAAATGTCTGACGTGAGATGTGACACACATGTCGTTCTATTAAATCATTAATAATGTAGGGCGATCACGATTTTGCTTAAAGCATTACGTAGTATTTATTAACTGTGATGCTTTGCTTACGCATATCGTTTCAATTATTACCATCTAGAATTCATGATAAACTTCGTGATCTAGCTTCCCAACGATTACGCTAATGACAGGAATCAATATTGATTGTACTATTTAGAAGAAACACGGTATCTCAATTTTGACCAATAAACAACAAATACCTATGTGCTATTGGTTTTCAAGCTTTTAAATTATTCATTAAATCACGCAAAAATATCAAGGTTAGGTATTGGGAACGCGACAAGAAAACTGCAAAACGAATTTGGTTACATAAACCTAGATCCAAATAACAACAAAAGATATTACGATATGGCCAGCTGAGAGGCTAAATCGTTCAAAAATTCCTTCTCACAGCACAACGGTACCAACGCACGCGCACGGTTCTAAGGTCACTGCGACAAAATCTTTGTCTCTTTCTGCCTTTTCGTTATTGTTAAAAGTGCAAGCGAGACAAACGTCAATGCAAATGAGCCGCCGGAAAAAACGAGCATTTGACTCAGTGTGGCGACTCGCAGTGATTGATTAGATGCACCTTCTTCTTCTGGAATTGGCGTTTACTTGGAATCGGGCGAGTCTGCTCGCCCCCATTGTTTGTCCGTTTCGACATGGCTTCACATTATTACAATGGTTCTCCTTTTGCTGGACGATGGAGCAATAAATACATCGTAAACTTAGAGCGCGCACATAAATTCTTGTACCATAATGCGAGTATTTGATGATAGCGCGCTGTCTGCTACACTACAGCAGAAATTCTCAAGGCATATATGAACAATACATTTATATTTTCATCTGTGGTCAAAGTTATACAAATCTATCTAAATGGTAATTTACTTTAATACAATTTTATTATAAGGCAATCAGTTGAAAACTCTTTAGCATTAAAACAAACGACTACACGTGGCTCCATCTATCGCGTTTACCGAGCAGTTCTTGTGTTTACAGTTGTTTGGCAATGACCATTTGCGTTAGCGATATCAATGGCAGAAAAATTACAAATTCTAATGCAACACGTGACGTGTCGTTTGTTTAGTTACAGCAAGTAAAGGAGAAATAAAAGAATATGGCTGTAAATAAATTAAAGTCTATAATGCCCTATGTTTACTTTCACAGTTCACGGCCGCAATCAGTATCGGTGCTGGCGAACTCGCGCCGTCTCCTTCTAGCTTGTAACGGTTTCCTTTGAGGACTTGATGCTCTGTCTCTGTTTATTCGTGATTTATAGTGACTGAAGCTTTACATAACCGCAGCGGCTACTTACTACATGTTGTGCTAGTGCCAGTCCGTTTATCATGATTATGACGCTATAAAATAATTATTTTATCTCGTTTGCATGGCTTATCGTCGACCAGTTTTCAAACTTTACTTATTTAGTCAAATGTACGGGTTAATGAGCGTATAATGTGCCGTAATCTAATTGTCTTTGGGTAGGACGGAGCAATTTGTACTTTGAAACTTTGCTTTTCTTTAGTTATTAGTTTGATGTTCATGCTGAACATTGCTGCAATATTTATATATGAAACAAAAAAAGATAAGAAATCCATATATCTTATACGGAATCGTTTAGGCAGACTTAATAACGAATGTGTTAATACGAACAAATATCAAACAATGTAGTAAACATTATTTCACACAACACAAGCACCACAAATCAGAGCGAAGTATTAATTGCAAATGATCTAGTAAAGGTATTGCACGGTCGTACATCGCAATTAAATTAGAAATTAGAAAACGCGCAACTTTCACGTAATTGATGCTCCTATAGTACGCACCTGTGTCGGTGAGTGAATAAGCGAAACTAATTATGAGCCGACAACTGCACCAATACACGGACAATCTACGAAGAAATCTTTGCACCAGTTCAATGATCGAATCATAAAACATTGTCGCCGATACTGTTGACAGAATCGACCAATTTAAAGGGACGCCATCTAAATTATCCAGACGAAGCAAATCGCCTTTAAGGGCTAATAAAATACGAAAAGTTGTTAAACATTTTCATAAAGTTTGTCGGGTCAACAGCCACAGAAAAACGGACAAATGTGCCAGTGAAACGTATATTAATAATGTCACGCTAATAGATATGAACGAATTACGTTAAACAGATATTGGTGGCGGAGTTGACTTACCGGTTCGACTCGAGCATCATTTTGTGTGGCCTGTAAACAGATAAATAAACACTTTAACAAAAGGAGACAATTACCAACTAAATTACATACACTGGCACACATTTGTATGTAAATAACGAGAATATGCACACTTGGATGCGCAACCGTATAGAAACGTGGATACTGAGCATGTGTGCGAAAACAATAGATCATTAGCAAAAGTAAATCATGTTTTATGAAAACGTTAGTACGACGACCGACGATCGGTAATAATCTGGAAAAGGTTGCAGACGTTTAACCATCAGGTATTAAGCGATCACCTCGGGGAGAATATTTATTAAATTTTGTATAGCCCAAAGTGTATTACATTGAGGCAATCTTTCAGAAGGATTTATTTTATGATGGCATATCTTATTTTGAAAGTGCGTTTGCTTTGTGAGGTGTTTCAGTTTCTTTGAATCGTGTTTGCAGTGTTTAGCAAATCATCTTCGTGGTAGGGTGAGCAAGGTTGAATTCCCTGGTACGCTAATTATGTGGTTTAGTCCAAGGTTGACGCGATATGAACTAAGCGGTGCGCTATGAGAACCTCGTTTCAACGTCTTCACCAAAGCTGTCGACCTAAATAATACTTTGTTTTTATACAATTCCTTGAAGGTTGCCAGTAGCCGTTATTAATTTTCGCTTGAACAATTTTGTTTGTAGTGTTTATCAAGAAAACTGAAACTAAACGTTCATTAGTTTGCTTTAAAGAGAACGCGAGAATTAAAGTAGGTAAACATGCTCCAAAATACTCCAAATAAGCAACTACATAACATTTATTTCACTACAGAATAAAAAGATCCATTGAGTATATCACCAACGTACGTTAGTGAAATATTATAGCAACATTTCAACTACATTATACAACAAATAACTATCCAAAAGCAACACTACAATAGATAAGACGCACTCGAAACAAACTATCCATAAAAAGTAACAATTAATATCAGAAAGAAAGCAGACACTGCGGGAAGGTAACACGCATATCTGACAATCATGTCACGCGAGGGATATTCCACTCACCATGTTTGAGTATAACCTCGCGAACATCGGCAAGGTCGCGAAGGTCATTGTATTGTTGACTCCGATGGCAACGCCTGTCCCGTTCCATACACGGCCCTTATCTTTTATCAATCGCTGATAATTTCGGAGGCTTAACCTCTGCAACTTGATCATAATCACGTTTAAGATATTACATGATTATTTTTCTTTCAGTTCCGATATTGATGTTATAATTTATTGCAATGAGGAAGGAGATTAAGAAGTCCGTAGTTTCGGGCTTAGTTGCGGGCGTATTCTACTCCGTATCACCTAACCACTAAGAATTAATGATAACACGATTACTGTTAAATCGTGTTGTCATTCATTCTAAGTTCAGGTTCGGGACTAATCGTAAGTCTGTGGGTGATACGGAGTAGAATACTCCCGCAACTAAGCCCAAAACTACGGACTTCGGTCTTAGAAAGCAGCCCTCCTGGAAACGTCGAGGCTTCATTAAGTAATTTTAATGAGCTTTATAATATTGATTGCTACAAGACGGGTCAAAAGCAAATGGAAAGCCCGTAAAATCACTGCGGGAAATATGTCAGACAGCACAGGAACAATTGGGTTCTAGGGACTGGAAACCAGTAGCTACCGTCAGCACCTATCACTTTTAACCGCATCCTGTCATCCGGATGTGCGGTCAAGTCCACGCCACACGAAATATTCACTTTCAAATCACAAAAGTCATCTAAACTTCCAACATTGTTCACTCAACGGCTGCCGGTAACTATAAAATCGCATATGAACAATAAAAAACAAATAAAATGTACGAATGAAACACAATTGGGCAGTTTTGGGTTGAGAATATAAAAACATCTGAAGCGTTATTTTGAGATTTGCACATCTGTTAACTTGAAAGTGTTATTTATGTATATTTTCATAAGGATTATTATAATATGTTTAAACGTTAGCCAGTAAGCACTCCATCATAACAATAACCTCATAAATACTAATTACAGCACTGCACTATAATAAATCAAGTTGCCAATAGAAATTGCAACAATCGCCGAGCCATCGGTGGCTATCCTGACATCCTGTTTGGCGTAAAGCAGGTAAAATTGCAATTGCCTGAACTCTCTTCGGACAAATGCTTCTAAATGTTCAGGCAATTTTGGACCTTCTCAGTACGGCCATATCTTCAGTGCCGTCCATATAAAAATATATAGTGGCCAAGCTAATCTGCACTGTATAAACCAAAACAATAAAGAGTGTAGTGCATTGGTAGCTTTTCGAGTTATGAATGAGGATGTCGGTATTCAACAAAGAACATTTGATGAAAAAAAATTGTTTGAAAGGTAAAACTGGACCCTTGCAAAAAATCTGAACATCATTGTGAAATTATTGTTTTGTAAATGCAAGTTTAATATTGTGTACAAAACTATCAACTGCTGCTGCTACAGATAAAAACTGTTCTCATAAAATGTTCCATTGTTTCGTTCTATTGTCAGACATAAAAAAATAAAGCGCCTAGAGTGCTAAAGAAGGTGCAATTGAATTAACATTCGCATGAATTGCAAATGAACGATTTATCACGTACTGACATAAAACACACTGAATTCAGCCGCGTAGGTCACTGAAATGCATAGGTGATATGACACATAGTGCTATGTATGTATGTAACAAAGGGTTTAATTTATATACTTCGTGTGAATTGTTTTCATTCCGATGAAATGTTATGTCTATAATTTTACGCAGCGATAGCCTCAAAATTGCTTTTTGTAATACTATTGTTACAGCTCAAGTTTTTATTATACATATTTTTTTGTTATTTACAAACTTATTACTTAAAGAAGGTTCCAGGTAGTTCCTGGAACCTTATCATCATTCATCGGTTATTTAATTCAAGATATAGAAGTGTTTACTTCTCGTGCTTTCAATTATTTAAAAAACCTTTGCCTTTCCTTCGAATTATCTCAATTCACAATTCCCATTTTACTCAAGTTAAGAGCCTTTTTACATCGCCAGTCGGCTCAATGGTCTGTAATTTTGTTTTGATGAATTAGCCCAACGACGGGATACTAATAATTGAGGATGGACAGACAACGCCGAAACCGTTCGAGCTTCGAGCCTTCCAATTTATAGCGGATGTATCGAAAGCTTTTTGCAAATAAAAATATGGAATTTTCGGAAGAGGGAGTTCATCGTTCGCTTGATCGCATTACCGACCTTGACGTTTAGATGTCGAAGAACTGCGTATATCACTGACAGCGTACTTTCGTCCGAAAGTTTACAAGACACGCTACCAGGAATTCTTCACTCAACACTCACAGATCTTCTAGTAACCACTAACAACAGGTACAAATGGTAACAGTAAAAACACTTTTGAAATGTTTCTAGTGCCACAACCTTTTACAACGGGAAGGAAGAAAATAAGCAAAATCAACAGAGCAATTAAAAATGAGGTCAATGACAAGAGAATAAAAAATGCAGTTGTAAATGTGGTATGGTCGACGTCGGCGCGATAGAAACCCTCTGAGATGGCAATGGAAAGAATATCTCTAGGGTCTCATTAGCAAAGCGAGCGAAGCATGCTGCTGCGGTTAGGGAGACAGTCGCACCGAACAACACTTCTCGTAAGAAGGGCCTTATTAGTAAGCGGATGGGTGTTTTGTCTATTTGTTAATGCTGGAGTGGTCTGCGCTACAAAACTATGTACAACGGATCAAAGGTCTCTTGTTCAAGTTACAAAATGTAACTTTTAAGGTAGACAATATCACTTGGCTTATCAAACGAAGAGATAGACAAAGTCCGTGTAACGACGATGTAATAAAATCAAAGTAGTAAACGAGCAGCTGAAAAGAAGCCAGGCAAACTTTTGAACATGAACGCAACGTCTTAGAACAAATAGCACCAAGACGGAGAGCCCGCTGAATTCTGAACTAGTAAGCTTTTTACTCAACATTGCATCGAATGCGGAAAGCGGTAGTTTACAAATAATCATAATAATTATTATGTAATTGTGTGTTTGTTGTTCAGCGTAGCGTATTAAAGCCATGCATGCACGCGTCGAAGGAGCAGGGGAGTTGTGCTCTGTCGGCACGATTTATGACAAACTTCGCTAATTCCATATCCGGGTGGAGTAGTGTAATTAGTGTTTGTGCGGGCCACCGATCGGCTCTAAGCATATAACCCGGCTTCAGACACACAGACACACAGTCGTCATGCAAATCAAAGAGCAAACAGTAATGACTCGTCGAGATTACCAGTTGGATGCGTGCGCTCAGGCTGTAATGTGTGCTAACGTGTGAAGCCGTCCTAGATAACAATGTACTTGTCACTGCACTAGCTCTAGATAAACTAGTTTGCCATTGTATATTTTGTCTAAAAGGTGTGTTAGCGTTTGTTTAAGACCATTGAAATAAGTGCACGAGGATATATTTATTGCTCATTTTGCACAAGCTGCTGAGTTAAATGGAAAAAGAAGTAAAATAACAGTTACAAACAACGATAACATGTTGGCAGAACAAGAATATGAAAAGTTCTAAATCCTCAATATTAAAAACGCGATGAATGATAACAAACACGAACATCATCATGAATGAAACTAGATACAGTGAGAAAATCACAACGATATTTAAATGTTAATTAATCAGTTTGGACGGGCGCGTGCAAGCGTTGCTGGAACTGGTAGCGCGAGCGACCACCCGTCCGACGAGACTGGTTGCCTTCGTCGACCTTGCAGCTTTCGATTCTGCACAGTATCGATTAACTAACATTATACATTTTGCCACCAATTCGCTTTTATGCTAAATCAACTTTCGCTGGACGTTAGCTGATGTGTATCAGTCAGTTTGATTTGTTCATTCGAATGACGATTGCCTCAAAGACTTCCATTGGGAGCTAATGAGAGAATAATTGCCATCAGTATCACGATTTGGAAACGGATTGGATTTGTCGAGCTTATTATGCTTGGTATGGTTCAACCATGGGTTTGTTGAATAACCGACCATAATCACCCTCAACAATTTCCCTGCCTTCTCTGTAGGTATCAAAATTTCCCATATCGTTTACAATTTTAATATCATAATGTAATACAATTCTGAGACATCAAACGGCGCAATTACGCTGTGATTGAATTCCATTATGGACGTGATTATATTTGAAATAACTTAAACCAATGATGATTACATTTGTTATAATAATATGAAAATTGTGAGGAATATGTACGATTACGAGAATAGTTTTAGATTAGACTCTGAGAAATTGAGGATTATGTACGCAAGCAACACGCAAATGTTTCTGACATGAATAAACTTACACTGTAACCCTGTAGAAAGATTCATATTCTTGTTCAACTAAAGTAAAACCAAGTCATGTCTCGTCTTATAGTAAAATCAAGTTCTTAATTTCTGTACTGCGCTTTTCAAATATTTGGTCCGCTCGGTGTATGCAACTTATATTATTAATCTCAGCGGAATGCAGTCTCTTCTTTTTCGAGTATTTTATTTAAATTAGCATATTCTACATACTGACAAACTGATACAACTGCAGAATTCTTACATTTATTAGGCACCAGTCATAAGTCCAGCGACTAAACTAGTTTATGTGGTAAAATAAAACTGTTTATCCAGTTCCGAGCGCATCCACAGACATTACATCTAAAAGCAATTCCAGAAATAAGATCCAATGGATTTACGATCGATTAAAGTGTTTATTTACATAACTATGGCGGTTCGATTTGTTTTTATTAAGCGAAATACTTTTAAGTTGAATAAATGTGCGTCTGTGAGGCTGTGAAATACTGCTCAGTGTTGATACTCGCTTATTTGCTTGTATTTTGCAATTAAATACGTGTAGTGTATGGAGGTAAGTTTTGTAAGTAAAGCTGATGAATAGTGCAGGGAAACTGATACTAGACCAATGATAGATTACCGTTAAGCATTAAATACAAGAGACGAATCACAATGGTATCCAGAATGTAAATGAAATTGTCATGTATTAAAACATGGTGATGTAGCAATGGTGTTGATCCAATGATGGCAACAGAAGTTAAGTAACAACACATAATTAAGGAAGGGCTAAGGATAACAAGCTGAGGGCGGCATCAGGCTCTGAGGCACGTCATTGTTACCAAGTCACATTACACCTTTTGTGCGCAAAGCTATCGATTTCCTACTTCGTTACCGTGTCCCAACTGTGAATTAACTTTTCCCAACCCACCACACGAGCACAATCGAGGAGCAGATTCATAGAATTTCCAATCAAAATGTAAATTTCAACCCAACTATTTTACATTCATCCATTCATTTGTCGGCAGAAACTGGGAGTGAGGTGAAACGTATTGTATCGGTCTCTTCATTACAATATATCTTTATTGCAGGGTAGGCGACAATCGCGACTACACTCTGTATACGGACATTTTTTACTGGGTAAGTAAGTTCTGAAACAGTTATTGCCATAACAGAGGCGATTTGTCAAATTTATTGCGCTTCCGCACTCACAACAGTAAGTTACTACCTATTTAATAGCCTGTTTTATACATCGTTTTTGCAATCAAATTTTTGAGTCTGAAATTTTACAAAATAAGTGGGATTAAAGATTGAGGATAATCCTTCAGCTGAAGTTGTTATAATATTGCCCATTAGTATAACTAATGAAGACGTAAGTTGGAGCTCGTGGCTAGATAATAACAGCCGCACGGATCGATCTTCAAGGTTAAGCAACGCTAGCCAAGATTGGTCTGTGGATGGGTGATCATCTTAATATAGCGAGTTTCCTTCGTGCCTCGGAAAGACGTTAAGCCGTCGGTCCCGGCTGTCATTTGTAGATCTTTGGCAGTCGTTACGGATAGTCAGAAGCCAGTCAATCTGACTCCAGTCTTGCCATGAAGTACCGTGTTACCCAGTTATTGGGTTGTGGAGGTCTGGTAGGCAGCCGCTCCGCGTAAAATACTGGTATTCAGCTAAATCCTGTTTGACTAGAAATCGACCCCAATATAGTTGGGAAAAGATTAGTCAGGTGAGTATAACTAATGAAGAGTTTAAGAAACTTCTTAGCTAACACGATTGACAAAATTATTATTAAAAGCAAAGTCAATGTGATTGCACAGCTGACGGTAATAATTATTGAGGAAGCTCCAACGTTGTGTTTGTTTGAAAAATTACGTGCAAATTACCAGTTAAACTAGCCGTAATGTCAGCTCACATAGCCATGACACATCAGACGCAATCATAACGTAAATCTGCGTCAAGAGACGTCCACTTGTCATCGGCGCAGACGACACACTCCTTCCTTTATTATCATATCACTTGTGCCCACTGCCATAAATACGGTACAAACTGACAGAAATTACTCAGCTAATAAAACCACAATGTAAAAATATCTCTATTGACATTTCAACAGGCTGTAGAAAAAGTGGTTCAGTATAATTGTAATTTTTGCTCTGCTGGTCATAGACCATACGTTTATTTGTACTGTAGCGGTCGTTGAACTGTAGAGCTTATGCAGTATGTGTCTTTGAGCAGTGCCAATGTACTTACGAATAGTGTTGGCACGGCTTGAAGCTCTGATGACACAGGAAGAGATAAGAACTTGACGATTCTTCCTACTTTTATGGTATTTTCTACGTTCATATTTGCTTGGGATCTAAGAGGTCAAGTCTGGATAGTTAAGTCGAAATTGGATCGAAAAGTTCAAGTCTGTCTGTGCCGTAGAGTGAGTGCTAAGTTGACCGCGAATTCATGTTCCTTATCCTCAACAGTGTTTGTTTGAAATGGGTCAACCGTTTCAAAATCCGCATCAGCTTTCAGGTGTCGAGTTTTTATTTAGAATCTCGTAACACCAACAACATAATCGTCAGGGCCTTCATTGAAATGAAATTGGGTTATTCAGATCTGTCCTCATTGACTGCCAATATGGTAATTCATGTGCACACAAGGAAAATAAAATATAGGTCGATGACGAATAAAATGGCGTAAAAGTTCATGTGACATTTTTATGACATTATAAATCTACTCGTAAATTCCAAGGCTGGGGGCCTAGGCAGGTTATCGTATGGGCAGAATATTTGTCTTGTAACGAAAATAGCAATTATCTTGAGCATAGCGATTGGAGCGTGAAGTCCATCAATCAGGGCGATCGGGCGGCCATGACAATAATGGACTTTATTAAACATGTAGCAAATTCGCAACGCTTTCAAATTTCGTGGAGAACGCGTCTCGTAGGCCGCTCAGGGCGCCCTGGACGCGAGCCAACAACTCTACCTACTTCAATCTTTAATGCATTTCAACTATTTTATTATAGCAAAGTATACAAACACGCAATATCAACTCATTTCCCGATTAACTGACATGATAAGATGTCATTTGACGCTACGTTATGTAGGCTATAAAAACACGATATTGAGCAAGCCTGTTGCGGAACTTTCGTCATTATAATTTTACTAATCGTATACAATGCTACCTGTGTATTTGTAACATTTGTTCTTACAATGGTTACTTATACGCGTATCGGTAACCAGCGATGATGTCACCTCGATACTACAGCGAATCAAGCGTGCACTATAAAAGCCAGTGTTGCCACAAAGCCGACACAAAAGCGGCCGCTAAATATGGTATTTTAATAATTATTATCATTCCGACTTAGGTTATTATTGTCAGTTCGTACGGCCCGGCTGCGTTCCCACTAAAACGTTACGCAACTGCGGCAGTAAAGTAACTTGCTCGAGATTGGCAGAATTACCCACTCCTTAGGTGGACTTGAAATTAAAAGATTTATTGTTATAATTAAAATTTGTCATAAAAACAGCGTGGCATTCGTTGATGGTTAAATAAAATTAATGGTTGTAAACGCTAACAATTTTCCACGGGCGGCGGGTCTGTCGCGACTCGTGCTGTCAGCGGCGATATTTCAAGATAAGCTACTTGGCCGTACGCTTCGCTCCTGTGTTCCGTTCCCACGCGGCCACGCAGCAAATAACAACACACAACATTACCGAATCATTTATAAAATGAGCCACTTCAAATTGGACGACGTGCACGTGAATATATTGTACATTAAACTACGGCGAAGTCAACGGTGTAACGCAATGGAGCGCCTTGTCCATTCCATCAAAGTTGACCTACAAACATTGATTAAGTGATTTAACAGTTTGTTCAGAACGGTAGAACACTCGTTAATCTTTATCAGAATCGTATAGTACAACGTACCTATTGATTGAATTACGTTAGTGAGGCAAGGCTATAATTTCAAATTGTAGTGTACCAGGATAATATCGCAGTGAGGAGTAACGGAACCCAGTGTGAGTGGCGGGCGGCGCGTCGCGGTCCTCGACCCGCGCCAGTGACGGCGGCGACGGCGGCGCAAACCGCCTTGACCTGCGAACTCTTGCTGGCTTCCTATTGCCCACTGCAAGCCTAGTACTAGAACCCGATTATACACGAACAAAGCCGATTAAATACGAAGTGGCCTTCTCACAACTCATGCGTTTTTGAAGGCGCACTTATCGTTTGGTGGGAGACTATCATTTAGTGAGTCAATAGCCAGTATGTGCAGTTTTATTGAGGTTATTTTAAACATCGATCAAAATATTGCTCTGGTGAATTCAATCGTATGGTCGGGAGAAGTGATAACTATAAAGCAAATCGAACGATTAATATAGTTTGAGTGTTCGTTAAATGAGGGCCAAGTCCAAGCACATTAGCATCATAATTGATGTTTATTAACGCGTGTGAGAATCGTGAGCCACATTAAATGAGTCGATCGATCACTAAGTTACTTGATACATGATTGCGCACGGACATTGCTTGTGAAACAATAGTCTCACTACCGCTTTTGAACTACGAGTCTCGACAGCGAATGATAAACAGATGTCGAAACAAATTGTGAATAATTCATGACGGCGGAGACGAATTGTTAACTACATTTATTTTGTTTTATAGCTGAAATATTCCACTTAAATGTGCAAAGATTTTAGTTGAAACTTAATAATAAATTCGACACGGGAGGAATGATGAATGTAACTTAATCATATTTTAGACATTATTTGAATTGAGGAAAATAAAAAAATCATCCATTTAAACGACAGGCAAACTTGATCGCTTTGTTTCCTTGCAGGTCGAGTATGCAGCAAAGCAGTTCAGACTGCCTGGAGCCAATTACGCACTGGGTTCAAAAACCGCATTAGTACTCAAGTAACATCAACCAACTACTCGCCTACGACCACCATAGTAACCTATTTTATAGTCAGTCACTTGCGCGGGACGATAATCAGCTGATCGAGGACATCCTGTTTTTTCTCTGACACAATTATATTGTAGTTAGAACAAAATTAAAGGAATCGGGGAGCGTGTCGACAAGGGGACGACTGTTCCCAGTTGAGGGACATCGACGACATCGATAAGATTAGATTTGTAACCCAGTTTCCACCACAAACGGGTTTACAGATATCGAAGTACAAGTTGAATTGGAAGGTAATGATTCACTTCCATATAGGGTCTGACGATCTAACAAAGATGGATGCGGAAGACCGAAAATGGCAACGCATGACAGCTTTTGAACGGACCTTGATACCGCATAGAATTAGTTTGAGGAGATAAAGGTAACAATGGGATTATCTTGAAGGTCTAACCGAAGAGGTTATCGTAAATAATGTTCCTTCCGCTCCTTTTTCTCCGACTTTTCAAACACCAATCAGTGCGCCCATGAATTACCATCCAGGTAATCAGAACTCAATGTGTCACATGAATCAATCTGCGGAGCCTTTTCTCAACAAATATTGGAATTGACTTCCAGTCTTGACTAAACGCAGCTGAGTACCAGTATTTTACATAAAGCGACTGCCAATCTTATCTTCACAACCTGGTGTTAGATTTTCTGGATTCTGACCAAACGTGTGATCCAGAACGTGTGCCAAAAACCTTCAAATGAGTCAAAGTGGAATCCAGGCCCAAAAAAGTCATTCATAAACAGAAACAACGAAGAAGCTCTGCACATTAGCCTACAATCGCGCTACACAACGTTGCGTACACGCAAGCGCATAACGGGACGCGTGCATTGCCGGATACGGTGCGCGTCATCCGGCCTCGTACGGACTCGTACGTCACACTCGCACGACAACATCAATCATCGCGGCCAATTGCGAAGCGTGGCGATGCTGAATGATCTCGGTCTTCCTGGACAATACTGATTTTGTGATATTAGTTTTCTTTAAGAGGATGTTCTAGAATAATTTATTTAATTATTAATCAGCATATTCGCTAGTATTCGCGTCTTAAGTGCTACTTAGTTCCGTTCTTCCGGCACAGATTCTGTAACAGTGTTTTATGCAGAACCGGAATCGATGAATGAAAGAAGTATGTCAGCTGTTTGGGGGTCACCAACCGGTCCTGCTCGTGGGTGCTGATTATATTTTTGTTGAAACAAAACTGGTATATTTCTAGTATTCGAGTGATGATGTACGAAAGAAAACATTTGAACTATTCCAACATGGCGGCCATACGGAACGTGACGATTAGAGCATCAAACTTCCGTTATACGATATTATCATTATCAAGGAAGATTGTTTTATAGTTCCGTAACGATCTATGAATGCAAGCAATTCATTTAAGTTTGTGGGATTTCAAACCGGTTTCAGGCATAGTGATTATGGCAACATTCTTATTATATGAGGAAGTTCTTCGCTCAAACGTGACTCCACTTTCTTTTGCCTGAAATGATACTGACAATCAGCTGTTTTTGATCAGCCGCAAGTAGTCAGTGTTTATTATAGTAGAATTGTTCCTTAGCACTGGTGTTTTAGGTTACACGTTATTCTGTGATTTGAGCAATGAAGGAAAACTTTTTGATATTCAATCATCGTCTTGAAGCTAAAGGTAAGGGAAAAACATATTGGAATTCAGTTGAAAACGGTTTATCACATTATTACAATCGTTCTCAGATATTTAGGTAAGCACCGCTACAGCTTCGTCCTGAGATTCCAACCTTGACTAGTCGCCACAATTTACATTTCAGTTTCTCGATTCCTTTAGAAATGGAAACGCAGCGGGTGAGCAAGGCAAACTTCCAAACTCAGATAATATTGTTTACACTGACCGGCTAGGTTGATCGTTAGGGCATTTAACGACAAAGTGTCCAAGTTAGTCCTCAGCTTTGTTATGACGTCACCGTTCACCTACGTCATAAATTCTAGACGTAAAAACTTGAGTTTATGAAGCTTCTCCACGCAAGTTACGTAACATTTATTCCGGGATTTCTGTGTCGAGTGGGAAAAATAAGTATGGTGGCCGTCCAATGGCGCATACTTACACATTGTGGTAGGATAAAGGCCGCTTTCGAGTACCGGCGCTGACCCATATCTCATGTGAAGCAAGATGTGCCGATACGCTCTATTTTACTTCCATTCTTCAGATTAACATGAGACGTCATATCAATTGTGTAGTTAGTTTAATAGAAAATATTTACTTGGATGCTCGCTTCATGACTATCTCATTTCAAATAGAAGAGGAAACCAACATTTGTAAAGCAGAATTATCCCTGGAAAATGCCAACATTATAAACAGAAATGCTAATCAATGTTATGCAAGCCAAGAAGTTCGTCAGAAATGATCTCGTCATGATTGTGGACAAAGAACATTACTGGCGCAGTAAAGGTAGCCAATAAAATAAATGATTATGATCGATATAAAGCTACCGACAGACAGACGTTTATTGACACAAGTCTGCTAGACAACGTGTGTCTAATGTGTTTCCGGCGTTTTTACAATTCACGTCACAACACGAGCTTTCGAAATACATTTTCGAAACGATTTTAACGTTAAAAGAAGAAGACAAATGCTTATTTTTAATCAGCTTTATTTCTTCAGAACCGGTTTCGCAGTTAAAAAGGGATAAAAACATCCAACAGATATAAAAGTAGTCGTTTATCAATCCCGAATAAAGTTGTCGAATAGACGACAAAGTAATCTTCATATTTACTTAACGACCGCTGAGTAATTCCCGAAAATTGAGTAGAAGAATAAGTTGAGACATTAAATAAGACAGACACGCGACACCATCTAACGTATTTCTCAAGAACTAAACAAGTTTCCGAGTCGGTGCTCGCGACAAGTCGTGGAATGAAATCCGAGAGAGCACCTCAATAAATGGGCAAACATTTATCTTTGGTTGAGCAGTTAATACTAGACTGGGCGTCGCCTACATCTGCATTACTTATCTGAATATCTTCACTAATTACTAAAACGAAAGTCTGTGTGCTTAGCCCACTTTTCGAGCATAAGCAACACATTTCTATGTTAATAAATCCAGTTTTCAAATATAAATCTCAATAAGTAAATATGCAATCAGCGTGTGTAAAATGTTGACATAGCATAAAGTAATGATCAAGTTATTATGACATCGGAAACCGAGGGACGTAACTATGTCGTGACATCCTCAGTTTTGTTCCCAGAATTAAGTGTAGTTGTGGAAGTGGTCATTTGTAACTGCGTCTTACAATTTGTAATAGTCGATCGACTGAGGAAGAGGTTTCTTCCGGAGCAAAACTTCGATCAGTAAGAACAAATTGTTGACATACAACAGCTTTATCTGTAAAGCTTAAAAGCGGAATAAGAAAAAGAATATGTGTATTCAAAGGAGAAGTTATTTATACACTCGTGTATTTATCGTGTGTGTCGACAAGGTTTACTCAGAACTCGTAACGTGGCCGATGCTTCGTCTGAGCCGGAGATCCCGCGATATATCGCCGAGCGAGATTCTAACACAGAAGTTAAGCCTTTCCGAGAAACTTGCCAGACTGTGGCATTCTTTCATTAAACGCATTTTCACATACCGTGCTTTTATGTAGTGTTTAGAATTGTAAAGTGGGTATTAATTTCACTTTATGGCTGTGAATGACTCTTTTATTTAGGTACGGTGTAATCGGTTGCTTTGATCAGTTTAGATTTATGAAAACTACTTAAAATAGACAAAACTGTAACTTTTTTATTGACGAACTAACAAAAGATAAATTTAGAATGCTTTTGCGAATCTATTCTTATACTAGTGTTACAATAAATAATAAAAGTTCTTTCATTGAATCGTATTGGGTGAGAAATAAATTTTCTAATAATAGGCCTATTAGTGACTATTTAGTTATTAATATCCAAGTTCATAATATTACTAGGATTGTAAGCAGCCACATAGCAAATCTTACACGCGTCTGTGGGCGCGACGCGTGGGTGATTGCTAGCAATTGGATATTAAAACATACGAGAATATTCCATTATTACCTTCAATAAATGTTTACTTAATCCGTTAAATAGGTCTCTTAATATCACATTACGGGAGCAATTACTTACCGAGGTTTACGTTGTAACTGTGAAATTATAATTATAATGCTGATATATTTTAGCAGTAAATTCTAGTTTTTTTCACTACACTAAAATAGAGGATGTAGGTAACAGACAATTTTTCATATATCATTTCGTGTAGTGCGCGTATTTTTATTACTAACGTTTTCCTCTTCATCCATTGCATCACTTTTCATTTTTGCGTTAACATTGTATGTAGTCTGTTCAAAGCAATATTGTGTCCATATTTCAAAAGTATGTGCAAGTAAAGCACCCATATCCAAAGGCTTTATTATTCGAAAATCCCCCATCAGAGTTCCGGCCGCAAATTCCTCAATAAGCTTAAAATTCCCCGCAGTTTGTGGAATTTCCCACAGGCCGGCAAAACGGCCACTGCAGTTTATAACTTGGACACCTTGAATTACTGAAAGATTAACCATTAACACTAAATCTTTGTGTTGACGAATTAAGGAGTTGCCTTTCCAACCAGGGTATAAAAGGTAATCTAGTTGCAAATCTTACATCCGTATCTTTCGGTGGTCTTAAAGATAAAGAGAAAGCAATCTACAATTTTTAATTTCTCTTACCTTAGAATCCTTAAAAAACAAGTTTGGCATGTAACCGAATCCCAGCTAATAGTATCTAGCAATTTCAACATACTGACGAAGAATGAACAGTGGATGACTGGAGTAAATCGGAATGTTTCATACTATGAAAATCTTTATCTAATCAATCATTCAGATCCATCCATTTAGTTATAGCTTCATCTCCTAAATGGTGGCTTACTACCGCAGACCACACAAGGGACAGCGAGACCTAAATCCCTTTAATCTTCTCTAGAACCGTTGAAGTAGATCTTTTTATCATAATCGAAAGTTCTGGAGTTCTGTTGGTCTAGACAAAATAAATTCACACAAACCGTAATACCTTTTTTTGCAAATATCTCTCGCGTAACTTATTTTCTCTGTTAACTTTTGAAATCCTTCAAGTTTTATTAAAGTCCATTCAAAGGTCCCAGACACGTTTAATAGATTAAGTTTTGATAGCAATTTGATGATATCATCATATTTTAAGTTTACAAAATATGCCATCTGTATTTATGAATGGGTTAAATAGACTTTTAGCTCGTACTATTCAGACTCGCTTCTCGAATTTCAGGCACAGAAAAATATATGATTGGAATGTCAGTCAACTTTAGATCACTAGATTAAAGCGAAACCTTTTACCAAATAGCATTTGTCATAGTAAGGAATTTTTAGTTCGCTTCATGGTGGGAGGTTGTTCAAATGTGCATAAAAACGGTCACAGGAAACAATGGACAGCTTTCAAAGAAGTGTATCTTATCTGAACGAAAAGTAAACACGTTTTTCTTCTAACTAGACGAGGTTTCCGAGATAGCGTGATTATGCCAACAAAGCGCACGGATTTCTAAACAATCGCTTATCTAGTAATCTTACGATAATATTTTACAGTACCAAAGCTGACGATCGAAATATGTGCGAACGTCCTGTAAAGGCTCAGACACTCGGGAATTTTGGTCGATGGTCTAAATGGAATTCGTACCTTTGGCTCTACTAATTTACCATTCACCTAAGTAAAATCCACTCACAGTATTAAGATAATAGTCTACTCTAGACATTAACCCCTGAATACATTGCGAACAAAATCTGCAGACGACTAGTCTAGTCGATCTCAATTCTCAACATTTTCAAGAGGACAAAAACTCGTTTTTTTCTCCTACTTTAATACCTGCATACTGATTTATTTATCCAACTATGAAAATGCACTTGTGCACGAAACTTGGTCTCGACACAGTATGCATTCAACGATCCAGCCTACACAGGGAGATATTAAAGTGAGGGGGTGGAATGGGAGCTTGCAATCTGAACACCCTCGCCGCCCCTCCCGGCGACTAATTTCCGACAGACTAGTATACTCCGGTATATTCTGTTTTACACTATTTCATATTTTATTGGCTTCGAAATAAGATAGTACGACAGCCGCAACTGGCGTTAATACTCCTACAAACACTGCCAGACGTAAAATTGTACTACTTTTGTTTCTTCGATGATACTCTTCTGCAACGATTACATACCTGAAACAAAAGCAAAAACCATTTTATATTTCAATCGAATCATAATCACGCACTTCCCCTAAATGGAAAACCAAATATCCACAGCCGGATCCCAATTTAAAACGGTAATAATTTTAGACCAAAAGCTGACGTTTTATCGCAATTTCATCGTCTTCACTTCGTACCAAGCGGCGATAAGTTCCTTTCCAACGGCCTTGTCTGTTTGACCTTTTGTTTTAACTCACAATACCTATAGACTGCACTACTGTTACCAGTTAATTAAGCATTATTATTTCTATTATATGACGAGTGATATATTTTAGCACGTTTTTAAACGTCTCTGTATTGCGATATGTTATTCATCTAGTGTTGTAACTTGCTAGTCTAGTCACATACAAAGCATTATGAATAAGACGTACATAGTTGTTATAAGTATTCAAATCATGACCCAAATAGAGCTTTTCTCTGGAGAAATAAAGTTCAATTTCGTAGAGCAGCCTCGGCTTCCTAAGTAATAAATCCATTGGAACTAATATCGACACATAGATGCCAAGCCAGTGCTTGCCAATTCGTCTGCAGTATCTGGTTCCCAAGACAACAACTAGCTGGTATAAATGGTATAATCGGCAAGTTGTAACTTATAACATATCCTGACTATTGTTTGGAGTTGGGAGTGTCGGCCTTTTGATTTGTGCAAAGAGCTTTTACGACAGCTTAATCTGTACGTGACGTGTGTAATTATCTATGGCAACTGTCAGAGGTTCCACATGTTATGAGTTATCAGAATGCTTATCCACAATTTCTGTGTGAAGTTTTCTAGCACGAATAAAAAGCAAACGTAGATACGCGACACAAGTCGTTAAGTTGAAAAAGGGTTACAATGGCTCACATACGAGGACCTAGCAACACGTTATTACTCGTACATGGTGCACTAGTGCAATGTTTTATGTGCTTGAACATTTTCTTGGACTGGCAACAGGAAATCCAGGCTTAACGCTTTTATGGAAATATTATTGTTATTCTGTTTGTGTCAATTGCTACCCGAGATCTGTTTTCTTATCAAAACTGTTATTGTGCTGAGCTTATCTGGCGCGCGCACATTTAAATGCTCATCGGGTGTAGTTTCCATACTACATATTGTGAACATACGTGTATTCTACATTACTACTAACACAAATGTGGATGTGGGAGTCGGTAAGACACTTATTTCAGGACTCAGGTAGTAAATGTTGTAAACGTACCTACCTAGCCACTTCACCAAGGCATTGTAGGATTACTGATTCAACGAGATGAGATTTAAGATTGTTTGACTAGTTTGTTAGCAAATAACCTAATGTTAATTTTAAACGTTTAGGATTTCAAACAGTGCCAATGTGTTTACAGCACATTAAAGCGTCGGTTGTAAAGACCGTAACATTGTAACACCACTGAGCAGTGGATCGCATTGCCAAAGAGTTAGTTAAGTATCTCGTTTATGTCAACTGACTGGAAATCTTCTGTACAATTAAAACAACGCTGTTTTCAATGAAACAAAAGTTCTCATTCTTGTTTATCTTATCTTTTACGTGAAAAGCCTGTATTATCATAAAGAAGATTACCATTTGCAACACAATCTCATGATCTTCGAAGGTTTTAATCTCATCTGCTTTGCCTTTTCCCAACTACATTGGGGTCGGCTTCCAGTCAAACCGGATTCAGCTAAATACCAGTGCTTTTCATGAAGCGGCTGCCTACCAGACCTCCACAACCCATTAACTGGGTAGCACGGTACTTCTTGGCAAGAAAGGAGTCAGATTAACTGGCTTCAGACAATCCGTAACGACTGCCAAAGATCTACAAATGACTGCCGGGACCAACGGCTTAACGTGCTTTCCGAGGCACGGAGGAAACTCGGTATGTTAAAATGGTCACCCATCCACAGACCAACCTTGGCAAGCGTTGCTTCACCTTGAAGATCGACCCAAGCGGCTGTTATTATCTTAGCCACGAGCACCTCGAAGAAGGTTTTAATGTTCTATTTAATATTTACATGAAGCCGCTTGTCGGCTCCAGCTTATAATATTTAATCCTGTTTGTCTTTCATTTGGGTCATGCATGAGCGTTGCAAGAGTGTTTTCAAAACAAAATCACTTATTTGCACGGGTGTGTGAGCCTTAAAATTATTTCTACAGTTGACATTTCACAAAAACGTAAATAGCTTTTCTATACAAGCGTGGGTGTCTGTACATCCATACACAAGCATATACAAAGATCGCACCGGTGGGCAAGCGAGCTATCGATTCAGCTCTAAGCTGTTGATTAACGTGATGATTACATAATTACTCCCCGATAAATTAATTATTCGCTCAGCGCCAGCCAATCATTGCGATGATAACTTTCTAGTTCGATTAACAGGGCTTTAGAGATTTTAGTAAGGATACTCAATTAAAGCGGTACAATCAATCTCCTTAGTCACCCAACTATGTTTGGGATGTCTTCCAGTACAACCGGATGCAGCTGAACACCAGTATTTACATGGAGCGACTGTCTAACTGGCCTCCACAACCTAGCAACTGGCTAATACCATACCTCTCGACAAGTCTGGTGTCAGATTTTGCCGAGGGGTAGTCAGAAGCCAGCCGGTGTGTGTGACAGTGGCGTAACTAGTCTCAAAGGGGCCCTGTATCAAACATTTTTGGGGGGGCCCGAACCAAATAGATCCTACTAGCTATGGACTGTCGTTGCAGGCCATGAAAGAGACGGAGGGACTAAATGTAAGTATTGCTTTGCCTCCACAGGCCCATGTAGTCCAGGGGCCCCGTATTTTAGATACGGCGGTAGCTACGCCCCTGGTCAAAGATGTTCAAATGACACCCAGGACCAACGGCTTAGTGTGCTTTCCGTGGCCGGAGGAAACTAGGTATGTAAGAGATGATCACCCATCCACAGACCGCCCTCTGCAAGTGTAGCTTAACCTCAAAGTTTGACCCGAGCGGCTGTTATTATTCAGCCACGATCTCCTATTAAGGTCCTTAATCAAAGTGGGGTGTTGTTCATGCTTAGAAACTACCTCAATGGATAAGAACTGTGGGTGTCGTAAAAGGCGGTGAAGAGATTAGATCAGGTGAATGAGCAGCAGCATCCACCCGTTATAATTGATACTGCATGCATGCGTGAACTAATACTGTGTACAACGAAAGTGGTAAAGAACAGTGCCGGTGTAAGGAACAAAATTGACCAGAGCATGTAACTGAATATAAGCATCAGTTACTAGTTGGCCCGTGCAACTTCGTCTCCTCCGCTCCTTTTGGTCTAAGCGTGATGATATATCGGACTAGTAGTTCCTGAGATTAGCGCGTTCATGTGAACAAACAAACAAACTCTTCAGCTTTATATATTAGTATACTAGTTGACCCGCGCAACTTTGTCTGCTCCGCTCTTGTTGGTCTTAGTGTGATGATATATAGCCTATAGTCTTCCTAGATAAATGGGCTATCTAATACTGACATAATTTTTCAAATCGGACTAGGAGTTCCTGCGATTAGCGCGTTCAAGCAAACAAACAAACTCTTCAGGTTTATATAAGTATTAGTACTAGTTGACCCGCGCAACTTCGTCTGCTCCGCTCCTATTGGTCTTAGTGTGATGATATATAGCCTATAGTCCTCCCTCGATAAATGTGCTATCTAACACTGGGCTTTATATCTATACTAATATATAAAGCTAGATAGTTAGATAAATACGCGTTACGGTCGCGGATCGCATTTGGTCCACATACAGCTTCACACTGACCGGCAAATTGCAAAAAACATAAAAATATTTGAATTTCGCGGGCTACCCTGGAGCATTCACCTTAAGAGCTTCACGGTAAAGAGCGTTCCGAAAACGCATGAACTTGTTACACATCGGGACAGGTGCTCAAGATATTAGAATGACTGTCATAGTTTATTGTAACGTAAAGTTTTAAACTAAAACATCTAACAAGGTTTATGATCTAAAACACTATGAAATAATTATTAAGTAAATACTTAATCATTAAGTAATTATGCTTTTAAGTGATCATTATTTAACCATTTGTCTTTATTTAATCGCTTTTGGGAAATTTTAATTATTAAAATTTTTATGACCGGAGTTCAAGCAAACTGACTAATTACTTATATTGAAAGATAAACATGGGTAGTTACCACAAAATTTAATCACCTCTCATTTACAAACTAGACACTAAATTCTTAATAATTGCCGAAATACATTAGTCGTACCAGAAAACGAATTGTGAAACAAAAAAAAAACTGAACAAAAAAACAAATAAATTGCAGAAAACAAATAAAAGCGTTATTTAACAAAAAATAATCTTATGGCTGGAATCGAACTCTGTATTCGGGCTTGACAGTGGCTACGGGTGGCGAAAATGTCAAACTATCAATCGAAGCCGGACTTCATTCGCAAAGCATTTAACTGTTGGTCTGTGCGATAAGGGCGTTTTCGCAAGCTGAGGACAAAACAATTGGGAACAGTCAGTCTTGCAAAAACATCTCCAATAGTCCAAGCCACACTTCGTTAAATAGACGAAAACACTTACCCCGTTACTTCCACTACTCGCACACGAATTCACAATATCTCACAAACTATATACATATTCTGGCGTAATTTCAACACAGTGATTGCTTTTATTTTCAAAAATTTGATAAATTAACAACGCAGCAACCGTTTGTTTTCTTGTCCTTTGCCAATTGACATCCTCATATACTTTTTTTCTTCCACCGTCATCAGTTCACAGTCTAATTAATTACCAAGAGTGCTGTTTCGAGCCTAGTAACGCCATCTAGCATGGGACTCGCGAATTAGCCTATAAGATCATTACAAATTGTTATGTTTTGAAATTTGGAATGGGCGTGATTGTAAATATTTTACAATTTGGCGTTGGTTACGAGTATTTTCTGTTTCTGTCGTCAAAGTAAATTAACGTGACGTCAAATAGTCTTACGGTCTTCAGACAAATCCGACATTTGTCCACATCTGACAAAGAGCTAAGAGGCCATAAAGGAACAGATCAGATGGTGATCTACATACGCACATTCAAGTCTGCCAACCTCATAACCCCTCCCCGTAGTCGTATTAAAAGGAAGACATGGGATTCTCCTAGAAATACAACTAACCAGTTGACGGAAATCGATGCCAAGCGGTAGGCTATATCAATGAGCATATTGGCAACATTTTAAGTTGAAAAATTATTTGGTTGTAGCAGATTCACCAAAATTATTTTTGAGAAAACTCTACTTAGTGAGTTTTATTCTCTCTACTTTATTCTTCGGATGGATTTGAAGAACAAAAACAATAGGGTATTTTACTAAAAAAAAATTAGTCCGTCAGATAGATTTTCAAAAAATATTTTATTACTTTTTTTACGTTAACAAAAAATTAAGACGATACAGCGAGTTGAAGACACGCGTGACGTCATGTGGCTTGGTAAAATTGTACCGAATTTACCAAACCACATGACGTCACACGTGTTATATCAAGAGAACGTACTCCCGGGACAAAAAGCACTTCTCCAAGGACCAATCTATCTCTATACCAAACTTCATCAAAATTAGCCTAACGGTTTAGGCGTGGAAGCGAAATAAATAAACTGACAGACATTTTTTTCACTTTTGTGGTATGTATTTCTTTTGCTTAGACCTGATCAATAATTTTCATCTCCCTTGAGATGTTCATTTTATATTACTATAATTTGTAATCACGTACATATTTTTATTTTCAGTAGACAAATGGAAGATATTATGAAAAGATTCTCATTTTGACATCGTCTCTTGGCTTTTTACTCCCAAGCGCCTTGTTGAAAAATACTTTCTTATTACGGGTTTGTGATACAATTCTCGCAGGGTCATCCCCTCTGTTTTTCATAACCACATCTTATGATTTCGCAATACAATAATTTCGCAACAGAATTTTCTCCGCTATAGACCTCAAAAATTGAGTGAGTCGTTTGCGAGCTTTCAGCTGAGTCACAATCACAACCTTTTTCCTCCTTTGAAATAATGTGGGGAAATGTATTAATTTACTTTAAAATGAGAATGTTTTCCACCTTTAAAGGGCAGTTTAATTTCTCGTAGAGGCGTTACGTGGGTGTTACTCTTAAAGGTTATCTATCCACTGAAGAGAAGTAGTCTACGATTGACTAAACTTCGCAATTTTTAATCTATTAATTATTACTATTTGACCCGAGCAACTTCGTCTGCGTCACAATTTTCATGACTGCTCCGCTCCTATTGATCTTAGCGTGATGATATATAGCCTATAGTCTTCCTCGATAAATGGGATATCTAACACTGAAATAATTTTTCAAATCGGACCAGTAGTTCCTGAGATTAGCGCGTTCAAGCAAACAAACAAACTCTTCAGCTTTATGTATTAGTATAGATAAACTAGCTGACCCGCGCAACTTCGTTTGCGTCACATGTTTCATTAATGCACCGCTGCATTAGGATAGCGAGGATAGCGTGATGTTATAATAGCCTTCAACGATAAATGGGCTATCCAACCCTAAAAGAATTTTAGTAGTTCCTAATATTAGCGCGTTCAATCAAACAAACAAATTCTTCAGCTTTCAAATATTAGTATAGATGCTAAAGTAACTCTGCTTGTCTGTTACCTGGGAGGCTACTCTCTAAGCCCGAAGTCCGCAGTTTCGGCTTTAGTTGCGGACGTACCTATTCTACTCTGTATCACCTAACCACTAAGAATTAATGACAACACGATTTGACAGTTACTGTTAAATCGTGTTGTCATTCATTCTTAGTTCGGGTTCGGGACTAATCGTAAGTCTGTGGGTGATAGGGAGTAGAATACGCCCGTAACTAAGCCCGAAACTACGGACTTCGGGCTTAGAGAGTAGCCTCCCTGTTTCCGTCTAAACGGCTGATCGGATTAGGATGAAAATGGCACACGGGTAGACCATGTCTCGAAATCATCCATATAAATAAAACTAGCTCTTGCCCGCGACTTCGTACGCCACTCAATCAGTCAGTAACGGAAGAACTTTATATATTAGATTTTATTGAGTTTTTTTTTTTTTGTGGCAGTTAAATAAATAAATATTTTGATTCTTCCTTTAGTTCCGTTGACTGATTGAGTGCTGACAGACAACGCACAACCGAAACTGCTGGTCGTAGAAAGCTAAAATTTGGCATGTAGGTTCCTTTGGGGAGTGTTGGGGAGCACTAAGAGAGGTTTTCTCGAAATTCCTACGGGTACGGGAAAAATCGGGATATGCGCGTACGAAGTCGCGGGGAAAAACTACTTTTTTATATACTGGAGTACGTTCCCTTGGGATAGTTACTGACATTTAGCGGGCGAAAGCGCCAGGAAGTTAGTAAATTATATTTGTTCAATCGTCTCGTTTGCGTTCATTATACTTAGGATTCTTTGAAAGATGAAGTTAAGTGGAAAAGGAGTAATGAATAACATTAACTATTTCTTGCGGCTACGTTTGCATAGTAAAAGTAGTACAGAGACGTACATTCTCTGTGAATAAAAAGTAGGGTACGGCTATGTCCTTAACCCATATTCTGACATATTTATTACTATGATACGCACGATACTTTTAAATTTTATTCCGTTAGGAACAAAAATTCAATTTTCTACAAGTATTTTAAGTGAATCTCAATGCTCCATCTATTTACTGATGCATCTTTCCCATTTTCCATTAACACTAGATTTTGCCCACAGACTTGCTTGCGTTAGTAAGAAAGTTCCATCTATCTTGTGGCAAAATTCATCAAAATCGATTCGGAGATTTAGGCGTGAAAGCGTAACATACAAACAAACAAGTAGTTATGATTTGGACCACAGCTAGTTTCCCTGCACTCTGATAAACTTATTTCTGAAACAGTTAGAAACAAAGTTCCATCTATCTTGTGGCAAAATTCATCAAAATCGATTCGGAGATTTAGGCGTGAAAGCGTAACATACAAACAAACAAGTAGTTATGATTTGGACCACAGCTAGTTTCCCTGCACTCTGATAAACTTATTTCTGAAACAGTTAGAAACAAAGTTCCATCTATCTTGTGGAAAAATTCATCAAAATCGATTCGGAGATTTAGGCGTGAAAGCGTAACATACAAACAAACAAGTAGTTATGATTTGGACCACAGCTAGTTTCCCTGCACTCTGATAAACTTATTTCTGAAACAGTTAGAAACAAAGTTCCATCTATCTTGTGTCAAAATTCATCAAAATCGATTCGGAGATTTAGGCGTGAAAGCGTAACATACAAACAAACAAGTAGTTATGATTTGGACCACAGCTAGTTTCCCTGCACTCTGATAAACTTATTTCTGAAACAGTTAGAAACAAAGTTCCATCTATCTTGTGTCAAAATTCATCAAAATCTATTCGGAGATTTAGGCGGAAAAGCGCAACATACAAACAAACAAGTAGTTTTGATTTCGACCACAGCTAGTTTCCCTGCACTCTGATAAACTTATTTCTGAAACAGCTAAAGTTCCACGTCTTGAAACTGTGAGACAGTTCATGACAGGCAGGATGCTCTGCTGCCCGCCTTAAGTAATTACTTAACTCGGCTACTATTCACTTTGTATGTAGATCTGTTACTTAAATAACGGAAGCAACGATTTCCATAACAAAACATACATAATATTTATCCATATTCGGTAAAAAAAATCCTTATGCATCCCAAATGTACCAGAATACGTTTGAGCCAGAGTGACTTGAATAAAAATGAGGTCAAATTGGATCAGAGTGAGATAAAATCTATGGCAGGCGTATATGCGGGACCATGGGACTTTGTTTTTGTCGCTCGATGGTAAAAACATATCTACATACGGTATAGGTAGGGAGCGGTACCATCTGCACGGTTGAGAGACAGTACAAAAGGTCAAGCAATAATAGCTGTCAATTAAAGTGTAGTTAGCTTTACGCAACTTCCACTAATAACAGTGACAAGCTAAGTAACATCCAGGTAGCGATTTAACTATTTCCCAGCGCATTATTAAGTGTCAAGTAGTTATTTCATTATATGTACTTATCGCAAACAATCACAACTTCACACTGATCTCAGGGCAGGAAAGAACAGAATGACTCGTAACTTCTCCCTGTTTAATCAAATTACTCGTAGTGTTGTTCATCCATCAATCTCCACCTCACGCACACAGATCAAAATCAAACGAACAATGTTATCTCCAAGCGCCATCGACATCGTCTAATTAGAAGACAGTCGGCCATTCCACCTATGATGCGAGCCTAAAATAATAGTGCACTAAAATGTCTGTCAGTCTGCGAATCCAAAGTCAAGGCAACAAAAAAATAATCACCGATTCCGAAGTATGGCAGAAATTTGTGCCGACACGCACGCCCAAGTGAGCGGCCCCTTTATTTGACAGCAAATTAATAATCACACGGGAGACCGGAACGCCTTAAGTGACACCCGCAACGATTCAACATCGACTTTATAATGTAAGCAATAAAGTCTAAGGTAAACATTTAACATCGAATAAATGTTCTTATGCAATTTCAATCCTTACGGTGTGAGACATTAAAGCTTAAATCGAGCACCGGAACGAAGTTAATAGGATGTAATTTATCCGGGTTGAAGCGCGTGGTTGCCGCTCCGGGTGCGGTGCGAGGGAGATGGGCGACGGCCGGCCGCGGGGCCCGACGAAGACAGAGATGTTTTTGTTGTTGCGCGCAGTAGTCATTAGTCGCCGGGCAGGCAGCTCGCGGCCGCGCCACCGTCGCCGTATTGTGGAAACGAGGTGCGAGCACTAAACGTCGTAAGCGGCATTCTCATTAATTTTCAGGAAGACGTGAAATTCCCTCTCATTGCTCTCGCCCTTCGTTAAATAGCTTCCAGCCTGTTTCACGCTTTCGAACCCTGCACGTCCGATTCAATGATATTTAATTCGACGTTTCACGATTAATTATGCCGATTTCCGGGGCTTTGTGTTAAAATTAATTTACTAAAACAACAACTTAAACAAACCTTGGATACTGAGTAAATAAGATTCGTTGATCTTATTCATAAAGAACCGAACTGAAACGTAAATTGGCTTAAACACACAGACACAGACGCGCTTAATGAGATGATAATATAATTTCAAACAAATAGCAAAAAAGAAAACACGGGCAAAAAGCTGTTCAACGATCTTACACAACCTGCACAATTTAAAAGCGTATGAATATTCATAAAGTATCTCTAATAGCGTACTAAATATTAACGTCAACGCGACAAAAAAAAAGTTTGAGGGCAAAGGCGATAACCCAAGCGCGGTTTTTGTTGCGGGACTGAGGTCACTGGAAGATTTACATTCAGCCAATAGACTGCCGCTCACAATTAATTTATGTTATAACTGATGGGCTGCGACATAGATGTATGTTAGTTATGTATCTGTTCATCTACGCCGTGTCTGGTACGGACCTAATATGAATGTAAAGTAGCCAGTCGAGGACTCTAAATGTTATTACAGATTAATAGATTATGTTATAGTGGCATATTAACAGTATTAAGTAATGAAACGTATTCATTTCAAAAGATACCATTGAGATAAAATTTTCCGTAGTCATGTCATGTTTGATTTGAATTGATCACCTTTCCAAAAGTTAAGCAGGAGCCATGCAATGGAAAATTTGTTCGAAAAAGTCAAAATTCTCATAAAACAGCACAATAGGACAGTAATGTGATTCCAATCACATAGTTCCACTGTAAGTCATTTCGTTTTATCAGTGCGATGTACGATGGTAGGAAACAATGGCATAACCTTGCGGACTCGGTTCAGCTGTTTGTCCATTCGTCCGTGACATCTGTTGCTGGGGTCTGCGCTTATCACTACATCTACCTTCCACGAGTTTCCTATAAGACATTTCTTGCATACACCAGTCACAATAACTGACCCAATATTGGAAAATTCACTTCTATTCGAAATTTAACTCCAATAAAATGTAGAAGGAATTTTTAGAAGATTCAATCTTTAGTTGTTGAAAAAGTTATTCACTAGCTTTTCTCTGTAAAATCAACGTTCCGAACTGCGGCGGCAATTATAATTGTAATTGCTATAAAAGCTTCTTGTAAGCCCAAATAAATTAAACTATGTATTCTGAATGTGACGTTGAAGCATAATCGAACGGGTCTGCGGTGGGTCTGGGTAAACCCAGCTTTAGTAAAATCTTCACGTCATGCCGGTCAAACGTATGATAATTTGAGGTCGCAATACAAGTCTAGTGTACCGAAATTAATAACCCTGCCAAAGAGTTCATCGAACTGAGCAAAAATTTTAGTTAACCATATTTTCAAAGTAAATATTTTAGACTGAAAATATATTTAAGACTCAAAATATTGACCTAACATCTAAACTATTTCCAAGGAATACACTAGAGTGCGTACTCTTGCAATATTATCTTAGTAAAAAGCTTAGTCCTCCTACTCCAGTACATCTTCAAGATAATCGTTGCATACGCGAACCAAACAATTAGAATGGTCAGTGTCAACAAACACACGTGGTGATCTCGTTCATAACTCTGCATGAACCCGAGAGATGGTACATTCCACTTCCGACATCCGAGGTCCTGTGCCCACGCTTTGGGACGACGCCAGTTTGAGATATACATCGATATGTATATCTCAAACTGCACATCACGCAGAAATAATGTTAAATACCACTTTATAGCAGGAAATGTATTTAAATGCAGACGATATCCTGTCATACCCGCTTGCAAGAAACTAGAATACATCGTCTCTTGAAATCGTTTGAAGATAAGATATTGCAAAGAATGTATTCAATTTGTAATCTGCGAAATCATTATCACATTTAGCGTTGTGCTATCTATCTCATAGATAAGCAGGTAAACGGACGAGAACGATAACATAAATCTATATGACATTAAAAGATGCAGCTGTGAAGCCAACGCGTGCTAGCCATGGCATTCACAAAGACTACTTAGAGAGAATTGTCAACCTTTCGCCCACTCGTTAGCATTATAGAACATCTTTCTTTTTAATTCGTATAAAAGCGGACTGAGCACTTGTAGTACAAGAATTCTGTAAAGTGAATCAAAAGTTTTACATTAAAATGCAGCAATAAAGTCGTCTTCACACGCGCCAGTCACGTTTGGATTTCGCATTCACAATGGCGCTCTGGGCGGGATGCGCCCAGCCACTTCCGACAACGGGGGCCAGCCCACGCACTGCCTGATACCCAACGCTGTTCCATTCAGAAAATAACATCACTACTCCAAAAACAACCAATAAAAACTAGGTCAAAGATTCATGCCGGAAAACTAAGGACTTGAGATTTCCAATGGCTTTAAAATTTCACTTCGGAATGCAATCGGGTTTTAATACTGAGCTGAAGATGGGCGAAGTTATCGTTTCATGCTTAACTTAAAGGGATCAAAGGAAATGAGTGATTAAACATTATGATGGTGGCCGACTGGCCGCAAGCTGTATGACGCAGCAATCGGTCAAGCCTAGTTAAAGCTTTTGAATTGTCGCAATCTGTCATACTACAATGTACTGATATGCGATTCCAAAACCACAATTATTCTGTTCGAGGACATAGGTCTGTATGCCATAACGCTTCTAAAGCTTACAGCGAGCAGATTTTATCAAGCGGTTAATCTGCCAGACTAAGACATTCACTCGTTTAAATTATGTGCAATATAGTATTGAATATGTGAAGTTGTATCATCTCTATTTATGTTATTTTAACTGCGGACCGCAGTTGATAACTGCTACTGAACCAAAGTTTAGCTGAAGACCTTGTAGGACCTGGACTTTGATTCCAGTTAAAGATATTTCCATTAAAAAGAATATCTCTTCCTCTAGATATTGGTATGACACTTCAGGTGTCTTCAAAATCCTTTGTTTTAACTAAACGCATAAACATAACCTTAGAGTCCCGGATATTAATAGGGCGGCACCTAGTCTCTTCCCGTGGGAGTTGTGATAGACGATTAAGGAATTATATCAGTAGAATGAATAGCAGCATCCACGTCCACCTACATACTGCGAACTCACTAAAGGTTATCCGAAGGAAGTAAGTGACAGAGGTAAATGACATCGCTTAAAGTAGACCAAAAACATCTTTATCAAGTACACCATGTTACAGAAACGATAGATGATGAAAACATTACTAGACAAATTATAAAAAGCCCAGCTAACACAAGCTTCAGACCAGTTTTTTATTGCAAAATGTAACGTGTAATGTGTGTAGATATTGGTGGGATTAGATTGAATTTGGTAGGTGTTGTATAAAAACGAAACAATAAAAGAAAACAACGATAACTGATCGTTTCTATACCTGTGTTTCTATGCAATAAATTAATACTCTTTATGATTGCGCAAGTGTAACAATGGAATAATTATTTAATTCATATATGGGAAATGATTGGCTTCACCTAAGGCTAACTCTTTGTTAGGTGACTGCTTTTGTTCCAAGTTTTATGTAACTGTTAAGTAGCAATATCGCAAGTTGAGAGAACTTTAAGTTTTAACGTCTTTATGAAGTACCAAGGTAACCAACTCTTGGAAGAGGTTTTAAACCACTATTGTATAATTTTGTTGAGCTTAACTTAGAACTAATATTTCTACTGACTTTATTTCGTCTGATAACTTTTAAGACAATAAAATATGTTTAAACCAGTTTCTTTCTTCAGAGTCCATAGTACTATCATCAATATAGACAGAAAATTGGTATTTGGAGAAAACCAAAGGCCAGATCTAGATAAATAAACACAAAATACAAAATAATAGGGTCAATACGTGTGAAAATTTTCCCATGGGTATGCAACCCTTGTCGATAATAATGCGGGTCAAACAACAATCCACTCATAACCGACCGTATTAAAAGCTTTCTTTTATGAATATTGCCTAATGCAGCGAGGACTGTGACGTAAGCAATAATGCCCACAGAATGATGGTAATGTGATACACAGAACCGGTGTAATGACATCATACGATAAACAATGCGATTGGAATAGAGGATATTATTACCGATCTTACAGAACTTAATAGAAAAGTTATGAACAAAACAGTAGTCAGGACATAAAAGGTTCTTCTAAGTGATCCTTTTGTGGGTAATGTAGGAGTTCGAGCCAGTAATTGATAGCGTGCTACGTACTTATAAAGTCATCGTGGGAAAACCTCCAGCGATACGGAAAAGCATGGGAAACTTATCGAGTTAGACTGCGGAACATTCAAATCGATAAATCTAACGAGTCTCGGAATATTGTCATAGCCGCAAATATTCGTGCCAGGTAAAATGTAATACTGAACAACTAGATTGGCTAAGAATCAATCAGCTTGAATAAAGGCAGGTAAGAAACCCTTTTCTCAATAATTACTGCTGCTGTAAAAGAACTTCTACTTGAGTTTAAGAGACTCGAATCTGGGACTAACCTACCATCAATCAAATACAAATTCTTTATCAAAAAGCACGTATTACATAAAACAATGGCTAAAATATAGCTCGTTAGTTAAATTCTTAACCGTCCTACTACAGAGAAAGTACCATGTTATAGCTTTAAAACGCTTAAAATTTAACACCTTAGCCGTTTATGGATAGAATTAATGGTTTGTTTGGCGGCACCCGATTCAGCAGGAATCTCAATTAACGAGTCGAGGCAGTATCTGGACAAGTCTAATCACCTCTCTTTACGATCTTTCCTTGAAAGTCTAAGATAGTTTTTACCTTATCTATTTCAGAAAGATCATAAAAGAGCTACCTAACTGAGTTGGGAAAAACATGTAAAAAGTAAAAATTGCAAAGATTTTTAATTAGTTTACCTCGCCATAATTTGTATGATCCGAAAATAAACACGATATTAACAACCACAGCAAATATAATCAAGGTTCGTCTTAAAATGCGCGATGTGAGTGTGAGTGCACGAACGTATTATAAATTATTATAGTGACCAGTAATGTCTGTACAATAAGGTGCTAATTCGGAAGTGGCAAGTTAACATTTAAACACAGTTCATTAACATGAGTCTGGAAGCAAGGTCATTCCGTACATATAAGTGAAGTTATTTTATGTTGGGTGACGTGCACAATTTGCAAATTGTCAATCTTCCTTAAAAGTCGTACGGAGTTCGAACTGAATTAATTTGCGAACTATTGCGTTTCAGTTTCTAAAACGTCAATTTGTGTGTGTTTTATGGGTTTCTATTTCTAGTGCGAATTTCGTTTTCTGATTAATGTAACTTAACTTAAAAGCTTGTTGTAGTGTAGGTACCGCAAATATGTGTAGCTTGAACATTGACATAAGTGGTATACCAATTGAAGCAGCGTAAAGTGTTTAACGTATTCAAGTGTATTATTATGTTTGGCAATTCTCCAAGTTTAATTTTAGCCATTATTCTATTTAAAATCAATGGTAGAATAACAGTTTGTGTAAAAGTTAAAATCTAAAGTTTTCAATATATGTTAGGCTGCGACGTTCAAGTTTGTGATCAATATTGTTGAAGGAGATGGGAAGACCATCTGTTGTGTCGTTGACGTGACTTATAGTTTGTAGGACAACGTCACGACAGGTGGCGTTGCATCGGGCTGTTACCATAACCACCAAAACACGGCGTGACTTAGTACCGAACCTTGTACGGTTGACTTGATATCGATGCTAAACAGAATCGCAAATTATGAAACAGATTCATTAAACAAGTATGGATACACTAATTAATAGAACACAAAATTGTATTGTGTTACAGCGATAACAATAAATAAATAGGTCGATATACCAACTGTTTATATGCGTTAATCTACATACACGCGTACGTATGTATATATACGTAGCGCATACAAGATCGTAATTTGAAATAGCAACACATGATATGATAAGATATAATACTACATTTATGCTGGATGAAGGCTAGTAGAGTGTTTTGTATTTGCAATTTTTATTATATCTCTTTGATAACATGTGGCGGTCGTCTTGTTATCGACCTTGTGATAAAAGGTTTAAGGTGCAAATTTCTGTAGCACGGAAGGAGAATCTTTACAAGGTCAATTGAATAGGTAATTATCAAGTTTTATGATAATTACTTTAAAAGTCTGAACGACCTCCGTTGAACCGCAAGAATTATCTGGAAAATGTGCTCTCATTTGACTTGGGGTTGGATTTTGTAAAGCTTTTTAAGAGGATTCTGATTTAATGCATGACGTAACAAAAGGTATTTTAGATCGAATATAAGATCTAAATCTTATTCCCAATTCAAAAGCTGTTTCAATTAGTTTTTTCTTTAGCAGAGCTGTGTAGTACCTAATTTAAATCATTAATTGGCAATTATTGAAACACTTATCAGAACAGACAGTAGGAAAGCGAATTTAGAAAAACTATGGTTGCATTACAACAGTTTCTTTATTTCAAATTAAATTAAGCTATTGCTATACTTTAAAGTTACAATTTCATATAATAACTTCTTACGCGTGTAGCCCGTCTATTCTCCCCGTAGGAATTTAGGGAGATCCTTTCCCCACACTCCCCAAGAAACCAACATGCCAAAATTCAGCGTTCTACGACCAGTAGTTTCTGCTGTGCGTTGTCTGTCAGTCACTTAGTAACGGAAAGGTTTTATATAGAGGCATATTGATGAGAATTTAAAAAAGACACCATGGCATACGAGGCATGCCTTTTAAGTTTTGTCGTTTGAAGAAAAAAAACACAACTAGAACCTTATAGTACTTTTTATTGTTTTTCAGAGTTTTCACCACGTAGTTTAATACACTTTTCCATTCGCTCAAACCAGTTATTATAACATTTATTCCACTCTAAAGTGGGGGTGTTCAAAATGGCTGACCACGAAGACTTTTCTTAAGTTTAGGAAATGTAAAGAAATCGTTATAGACCAGGGTCGAAAATTTTTGAAACCAAAAAAAAAATACAGTAGGATGAAACCCATTAGAAATCTAAATCGAAATAGAAATCTTTTTATTACCTACGACTTTGCCATTTAACTTTTTTCCATAGGACTCGAGTTTTGCCGGAAATCAAGAAAAACCATTTTTTACCCTTAAAAACACACCCCCTCCCACTTCCCAAACTCGAATCGACCGTAATTTATTTTTCTTTCATTTTTATCATATTCTCCTTTTCTAATGGGTTTCATTCTACTGTAATATTTTTCATTTTTTACCATTTTTGAAGGCTTCAGCCCTGGTCTTTTAGGGCTTAGGTCAGGACTGTATGGAGGATGGTCAAGAATTTCTACTTTTTCATGCTTCAAATACTCAATGGTTTGACGAGCGCTGTGTGAGCTTGCGTTGTCGTGGTGCAGGATCATGCGTCGCTTTGAGTTAGATTTTCGAAGTTCGGCGATGACTTGTGGTAAATAAACTGTGGTCATACCACTCTGCGTTAACCGTTCTACGATCTTCAAGTGCAATAGTCGCAACATGGCCGGTTTTTCCAACGAACGTGGCCACCATCTTCTTTGTAGTGCTTCGAGAACGAACAACTTTAGTCGGCTTTGGCTCGTCTTGAAAGACCCAGATTGTAGATTGTTGTTTGGAATCAGGATCGTAGGCATAGATCCAAGACTGACTTTGACTTTGTCTCTGTCATCTCTGACATAAACTAAATTCAAGAGCAAACCCATTACAAATAAAAAATATATATATATATATATAACATTCGTCACCACTGATGATGTCGCAGACGTGTTTTGACTCTCCTCGGTTGAACCTTTGCTGAGTTTTCTTGCACCTTCTGACGCGGGCCGCCCTGTGATCGTCGGAAAGCAGATGCGGTATCCAACGGCAAACTAGCTTTCTCACACCAAGCGCTTCATGCAAGATCTTCTGAATGGTTGTCCCTGAGATGCCTAATAGAGCCTCTATTTCTCGATACGTCACATGACGATCTTCGAGAATTAGTTGTCTCACAGCAATGATGTTATCTTCAGTGAAGGCGGATTTTGGGCGTCCTTCGCGAGATTTTTCACTAACACTAGTACGTCTACGCTGGAATTCTAAATACCAGCGTTCGACAGTCCGCAGACATGGGGCTTCATCACTGAACACAGATGTTAGCTCTTCAAAACACTGAAGCCGTGTCAGGCCTCTTCTAAAGTTGTAGAAAATTATTGCACGAACATTTTCCTTAGAAAGATACATTTTCGTAGGTAACCTGACAGATTCCAATCGACGCTGTGACTAAACAATAGCATTAATCCTAATACTTTCAACTGTTTTGAGATTCAAAATTTAAATACATTCGAATATAGAACAGTTCCAAATTCAAAATTGCCGGGAAATATGGAAACGACAGAACTTAAAAGGCATGCCTAGAAACAACAATTTCTTTATTTTAGATGAGCTAAGTAATAAGCTATTGTAATACTTTAAAGTTACAATTTATATAATATGTAAACGGTGATGACTCATAAGGTTATCTCTAATTATTTCCAAGATTAGCTAGAAATATGAGCGAGCACAAGATAAGGAAAAACAACTTAGTTATCAATAAAACCCAAACAATTGAACTTTTGAATTGAAGTTTCAAATGTGGTAGGTATCAAGTATTAAAAAATGAAAAACCCATGACCTGTTTAGTAATTCTATTTAAAAGCTATGACGTCTACAGGATATTTCCAAATCAGCTTGATTTAAAACACAATTAGGAAATATACTTTCGGAATGTGTGTGTGTTTTTTTTTTACTATCAATAGGCACGCGTTTGACCACTATCTCACCCAATGGTAAGCGATGATGTGGTCGAAGATGGAGCACGCTTGCCTAGAAGTAACCTATTCACTCTAGCTTAAAGACTCCCAGGTTGTAGCTATCAGGAAACACAGACTCCGGCAGAGGATTCCACTCCTTAGCTGTACGCATTATGAATGTTCCCAAAACGTTTAAAAACTGGTGGCCTATTAGGTAATAGGCTAGTTTCCACCATCGATAAGTTGCAAATCTATTTAGCCTATCAGTTAGTATTGAAAAATAATGTACACGTTTTTTGTTTTTGTAAATCAATAAATATTGGCAAAGACAAAACGCATCAAAACTCGGGAGGGGGGCTCGTGACATCAGAACGCACTAAAAATTATACCACTGCGTGACGTATTGAGAATTTTAAAAGCGTCGTATCTTCGTCAATTTTGGTTTACGTAACAAAAGAAAAAATACGTGTCTGATATTTTTTGGAAATCTATCTGGCTAATCAGATTTTTTTAATCCACTACCCTATTCTATAAAAACCAATAACGAGCCATGATTCGCGATTTAGGTAACTAAGTCATTCATTGAATAGGACATCTCAGTACCTACGCAGTCAGTACTTCAGTAGGTGCAGGTCGGTCGTATCAGCAATACGTATGTAGGTGACGGTACATACCTATTCACACAAGTCAATTTTATTCATTGAGGTTACGTTAGCCGCAAGTAGGTTATACATATATAAATATAATACATACTAGCTTTTGCCCGCGGCTTCGTACGCGCATATCCCGTTTTACCCGTTCCAGTAGCAATAGGGAATATGCATGCGATCGCCCCTCTCGCGAAAACGCTGTTTTCTATGGCAGCTGTATAGGCGTCATAGAAGATGACGTCAAAGTTTACATCGGACTTCTCTTTCTAATTGTACTCTTTGAAGCTTTATAACTTCATCGCTGATCAAGCTATTTAAAAAATAATTTCATGATTGTTTACTAGAGCTAATAAATGTTAATTTTTCAAATAAAAAAATTGCATGCATATTCCCTATTGCAGATGTAATGATGACAGTGTTTGATATAAATAATGAATCAATTATCTTGATTATCAGAATCAGTTTTGGGTAATTCATATTCACATAATACGCAAATATGCAAACACTATATATCAACATCATCACCGGAACATGCCCATGAAATTATTTATATAATAATCGTCAAAATTGTTTTCGTACTCTTGTGTCTTATCTCAAACTAGATATAAAATGAAATAATTTAGCAATTTGAATAATTGGACAGGTCATTCAATAGTAGTACGTCACGCACGATAATACAATGCTTTCCTGGTCTGCCCAGTTGGATAAAATAATATATTATCTTAGCCTCAGGGTTGCCAACAATTTTTATGCGCTCGGGCAATATTCGCTCTCTTTCGCCCTGTTACAATTAAAGAAATATACAGTACAAAGATTCCCCCTAAAAAGGGGCCATGTTCTTTTTTTAATACAGAAGTCAAACCAAACATTTTGTGTCACAACAACTTGTCTCTCAAACATTTTTAACAAATGGCAACCCTAGTCGCGAAACACGCGTCGATACCGCGAGCCGGCGCGTACGCATAATGTATTTAGGGGATTATTTTTTAATCCAATTACACAGTAAGATCTCAAAATAAATGGCAGTAGCAATAAATACGTCGTGACCGACAAATAGTGGCCCCTACGTTACTAGGATAAAACTAGACGGGTTTATTGAGAAGGCTAATATCTATCTGTTGTTATTGCATTTTATCTGTAGGCTCTCCTGCAGAAGTGCATAATTAAGAGGAAACTTTGTATGTAAAAAGTCCATTTCTCCTCCAATATTGGACCGAATTAAGAGATGTTTCACAAACTGAATAAGAAGGATATATACTGTGTCCTTATATTTTTCTTTTTGGTTATTTATTAACAGTATAGGCACTAGAACCCTCTCTCCCTCTATGTCTGCTCCATCGACCGTCTGTCCGTCTCAGACATGGCCGGCCCACTTCCACTTCAGCATTTTTTTTTATTGGGACAAGCCCGCCATACATTCCCAACCACTGCAACTCCTGAAAGCCAGAATCAACAGTGGCGACCACCAGAAAAACGCCGAGCCAATGAAAACCGACGAGTCCCGGAGAAACGATTCAACTATCTTGGATCCTGCAACGAAATTAATCAGAAAAGTACAGCGGAGGAGTAGTCCACTTCAGCATGACGATTCTACGCGCAATGTCGGTGACTTAGCTTTAGTTCTCTGGCGAATGACTTCGTTGCAAATTCTACCTACCAGAGAAACTCCGAGTATTGCTCGCTCCATTGCACACTGAGCAACCTTGAATTTGTAAACCAGGCCTATGGTGAGTGTTCACGTATCTACTACATGGAGACAAGGTTCTGAGGTTCTGACTCCAAGTTGTAGGTTGCAAAATTTGTTCGAAAGACTTACTGCGGCCCTGGAACGCAAAGATTATTGCAGACACACGGAGGGGTTTTATAAGTCAGAAAGGGTCTAGCATTCCCTTTCGCGCCTAGAGCGGAAGGAGTCATTTGATGATTTGCTATCCTTAAAAAAATATGAAGGGCACATAATATATCAGCCCACCATTCAAGTCAGCCTCGCCATGACAACCTTCAGCACTGTAGGTGTAATTCTGACACGTCCATAAAGACCAATAAAGATCATAAGCACTGATTACTGGGAAGACTGACTCATTTCAATATTGTTGACTCATTCATACATCACGCGCGAAATAACATAACGATCCACATCTTTGATAGTAGCAATCATAATGATTCTATTAATAATCATGGACAGGAAAGTTTTTGCTTGTTACATCATAATGATGGGCATATATCTGCTTGTAAAAGTCACGACTGTAAATTATACTTAATCAAAATGACATAATTGATAGGCCGTTGTTACGATCGACTGCAAGAAAATATTGTTAACAACCTTTCCGCTTAGCCAAGGGATATAGATGAAATAGTGATCACATAAAAGTTAAAAAATGACATCCATAATGGAATATAGGTAATAAGCCGACAACAACGATCGGGCAGTTGCCCACCAGTCACACGACCCGTCAGGGTCAGCAGATCCTCTTTTTTTACAATAGGGAGTGTGCAGAAACTATAGGTGGCAGCACAGAAATGTCACTCAAGTATGTTTCAAGTAAAAAATTCGAAATAGCTACGCTAGATGGCACAGTCTTCATCGCGCACGTTCCCCTAAACTGAGCGTACAGGAACCGCAGGTGGCAGCAAGCGTCAATGTCAAGTATTCTGACCCTTAAAACTTCGAATATGCGACACTAGATGGCGTCCCTATTGTGATGTTTAAAAAAAATGTACGACTACTACACACTTGCAATGAAGCCATGGTTTTATTTTATGGTCACATTGCAATTATAACCGAAAATACAAAAACTCCTTCAGTTTTCACAGGATTTCAGTCAATTTATTCCAAATTCAGAGTTATAATAAATAGAGTATAAAGTACAGTAATGCAAACTAGCGCTCTACAATACTCTATAATTGAGCACGGTAGGCACCCTGCTAGCTCATGCTCAACTTATATGTCAAATGATTGTGAAAGAGCTTGACAATAGGCCAAAGGCCTTAATAAGATATCTAAATCTAAGCCTCTGTTAGTTATTTCCTGCAGAAAAAGTCTAGACTAGTTTTGCCTGATATTGGAAACAATAAGAAATCAAAACGTATTACTCGTTACACGTGATATTCTCTTCTGCGAAAACGCCAAACAGAACTTTTCTCTCTACAATATTTTATTAAAAACACAAGATCGTTCGCAGTAACGTCACAATAATTTATGAAGAGGCATCCAAGTTTAATAAGCTCAAAAGAAAAAGTTCATTACATTGGATATCAATTTAAGTAATATCCAGTTTGGACGAAATATTCTTTAGAACATTATGTTTGGCAGGCAAACCGAAATTGAAAGATCTCATATTATGTATTCACGAAGAAATATGTAGGTGTAATAAGTATACGCAGTACGCACTCATCATCTGCCTAGCCTTTTCCCAACTATATTGGGGTCGGCTTCCAGTCAAGCCGGATTTAGCTGATTACCAGTATTTTACGTGGAGCGGCTGCCCACCAGAGCTCCACAACCCATTAACTGGGTAACACGGTACTTCATGGCAAGACTGGAGTCAGATTTACTGGCTTCTGACAATCCGTAACGCCTGCCAAAGATCTACAAATGACAGCCGAGACCAACGGCTTGACGTGCTTTCCGAGGCACGGAGGAAACTCGCTATGTTAAGATGGTCACCCATCCACAGAGCAACCCTGGCAAGCGTTGCTTACCTTGAAGATCGACCCGTGCGGCTGTTATTATCTAGCCACGAGCTCCTCAAGATGCAGAAAGAACAGATTGTTATAAAACCCGGCCATATAAGAAACCGTAAGACAATCTACTAGCATTCCATAAGCGCTTGACAACGCAACGCCAGTAATAGCTAATGAATGACACGCAAGGGATAACTCGGATATATTAAAAAACCCCGTATTTTTATACATGATCATCAATACTTGGTCACATATAAAATAGTCGTATAACACGGTCGGGGGGAACGAGTGCGACCTTTCACTTTCTCTAGAGAAGTATGCGACCGCTCAGGTTTTTGCAATGTCAAAATATGCAATGAAAAAATGATCGTAAAAGTGCCGTTAGTAACCGATACCTGGGATGAAAATAAATATTTCGGACATCTTGGAAACTGCTATGGTATGTGTGCGAATCTTTAATAGGATTAAGAGATGCCAAGAAAACCAGTTTGATGCTGGTCCTAACTATGGCCTAATAAAGAGTTGATCGTGTCTTCGGAGTTCGGATTTGAATAAACAGTTTATTTATAAGTTCTATAACACTTATTTCGCGCAAAATTAGAACACACAAACATAAATACATCATACTTTTTTAGTTTTCCGTAACCAACGGAACCCTATTACTAAGCCTGCGCTGTTCGTCCGTGCGTCTGTCTGTCAGCGGGCAGTATCTCAAGAATCGTAATAGGTAGACAGTTGAAATTTTCACAGATTGTGTTTTTCTATTGCAGCTTTAACAACAAATATTTCTTTCTTGCCTTCTTTAAATAATAAAAATTAAGGTTTATGGTACGGAGCCCTTCGTGTGTGAGTCCGACTCGCACTTGGCTGTTTTTTTTTCTTTTTATAATAACAATCCACACGTGTTCCATAAAAAAACATGAGCTCGTCCACATAAAGCTAGCTTCACACTCACAAAGAACGATTCCATCTCAAACGATTAATTTACCTCTCTTCCTGCCACGATAATTGACAGGACTTCACATGGTACACAATAACGCATCTTTAATTAGAAGGAAAGTAGCGGTAAATAATGAACCATTGCTATTGCAGTGATATGCTTTTCAGACACGTTGCGTCATTGTCGAGGCAAGATCGAATAATCGGTTAATTCTTAAGTGGCTTTTGTCGTTACGTGGGAGTTAAGAGTTAGGTCTGAAAGGGATGTAAGAGTATATGGTAAGCGCCAGATCAACTTGCAATAAAGGACATTGACCTTTCCTTAATATTCCTTCGTGGATATCCGAGCATTAAATTATGAACCGTTTTTCATTACTAGAGAAGGTAAAGGATCACTGAAGTCGATTCAGGACAGATTTATGTATTTACTAGCCGCGACTTTGTACGCTCATATCCCGTTTTTTCCCGTTCTCGTGCTCCCCTAGCCCTACACATGCCAAGGAACCTTTTATTTTATTTATTTATTTAAACTTCATGTACAATAGTGGTACATAGGCGGACTTAATGAACAAGGCATTCTCTACCAGTCAACCTTTGGGTTAAAAAGAACTCCCTCCTGCTTTACCCAGAGCGGGAGGAGTCCCGCTCTGGGTAAAGCAGGAGGGAGTGTCAGACTTTTACTGACTAAAACCCATCCGTGTTCCTCCTAGTGCCCTTTGCGTTTCAGGGTACGGTGCCTCTTTCGAACGAACCTAGCGGGCCCTCGCCAAGGAACCTTTTTTTTTTTTTTTTTTTTTTTTTTTAGTATGTGAAATCATCAAATGACTTCTCCCGCTCTGGGTACAGCAGGAGGGAGTATCAGACTCTTACTGACTAAAACCCATCCGTGTTTCTCCTAGTGCTCTTTGCGTTCCAGGGTACGGTGCCTCTTTCGAACGAAGTCCGCAGCCCCAGCAGGCACTTTGCCCCAGCCCCAGCAGCTTTCTACGACTAGTAGTTTCGGCTGTGCGTTGTCTGTCAGCACTCAATCAGTTAGTTACGGAAGAATTTGATATATTAGGATTTCTGATTTTGTTATACGAAAGTCAATACAAGCATGTGTGTCAATGACCGTTACTGCATGTTTATCTGGCGCCTACCATATTACTGTCCCAAATCACATATGGAGAGACAAATTCCCGGTCTGTTTATTTTAAGACGCCTCTCACTCAGTAAACGCGTGTCAAAGAACGGTCCCTCAGTTCCACGCCCGTCGACATCCTGAAACTATTAATTCAACCTTCCACCGATAAATCAGCCGCGACGAGCGATGAATATAATTTATTCCCAACTAACCAACAATTTATAGGGCGTAAAGTGTTAACAGCTTCTTTAATATTTCCACATTTCCACTAACTAAGCAATGCAGGTAAAGTTTAAGTGCTATCGTAATAATGGCTTCCGGCACGCGTTCCTAAGGATTAAGATACAACCCTCATCTCAATTTCAAATAAACGCCGAAAAACTAGGCCAACGTTTCTTTAAAAAAAAAAAAAAACAATTCTCTTATTTTCCGACCTTTATGATACTTAATTATTTTTGAGGAGCTCGTGGCTAGATAATAACAGCCGCACGGGTCGATCTTCAAGGTTAAGCAACGCTTGCCAAGGTTGGTCTGTGGATGGGTGATCATCTTAACATAGCGAGTTTCCTCCGTGCCTCGGAAAGCACGTTAAGCGTGCCTACCAATAGTAAAAAAAAAAAGCCATTGGTCCCGGATGTCATTTGTAGATCTTTGGCAGTCGTTACGGATAGTCAGAAGCCAGTAAATCTGACTCGTCTTGCCATGAAGTACCGTGTTACCCAGTTAATGGGTTGTGGAGGTCTGGTAGGCAGCCGCTCCTCGTAAAATACTGGTATTCAGCTAAATCCGGCTTGACTGGAAGCAGACCCCAATATAGTTGGGAAAAGGCTAGGCAGATGATGATGATACTTAATTATTTTTACGTAGCCTACGTTTTGTTGCATACAAAAGTTTTTCCTACAATTAAGATACAGTACACAGTCGTGACGAGACTTAATTGCAAGTTACGTTTATGTGCGTCAATAGAAAAGTGACATCGAAGGCGCTTAGACGTGTTAAGTACAAAATAGAGCACTTTGTTTCCCAACATAAGTTATCAAACACAATAGGGTTACATAACGATGCTTACGCTTGAATAAGGGCAAAGGGTACAGACCAGACAGTATTGTATTAAAATAAGGCCATTATTAAAACCAAACACACATGTTTTAATACAGGCATTTATTAATTCAACCTTCATTAAGACAATACTAGCAATTAGTGTTCGCAAAACTGTGTTTGAGTACTGTTATGACTGGCCAAGTGGGAGTCGGACTCGCCTGCAAAGGGTTTCGAACCAATTTATTTTTTTAAATATGTTGTTTTAACTTTATAGACTTCTTATAGGTTTTCCTGTAATCTATAGGTAAAGATCTATTATCTCCATTTTTTTTCAAAATTTTAGGCTCATTAGTTTCGGAGATAAGGGGAGGGGAATGGTCATTTTACGTCTTATTTCTTGAATAACTTCAAAACCATTTATTTTATAATTATGAAAAAATATATTTAAAACCCTCACAGTAAGCATTTTTATATGATATGTCACACGATATTGTTATTTTTTTTTTAATTTTCTAGTTTGACCCCCATACTAAAAATTTAATAATTTACGTAACGCGTTCGTGTTTGGGTCACAGAAGTCCATATGTTACCAAATTTCAACAGAATCGGTCCAGTGGATCCGGAGAAAACTGGCTGTGACAGACGGACAGACAGACAGACACCCTAGTGATCTTATAAGGGTTGCGTTTTTTGTTCGGAACCCTTAAAATAGCACATTCATAGCGTAGTAAGACCTAAAATGGATAAAAAACTTAATCGTTCTGATGAAAACGGACTGGTTTAACAACAAACCAGTGAACAAAGGTCAATACATTGTGTTATAGTGTTAGACTCAATCGAGCACTATAGAAAAACATCGAACCGGACGCACGAGACGCCCGGCTATAAAGCCTAGTACAGATTACACTACTTTATTATTCGAGTGGCGGATACTCTAGCAACTAAACCCAGGACCGGCTACAATATGCCGGAAATAGTACTAAAGAAAATGCATAGCACTTTCTATTGTAACATCCGACACTTTTAAGGTGGGATCTTATTTCTATTCAAGGAACATCTTCGGGACGGCTTCGGGTTTCTTCGGTGGCGATTCAACATGCAAGAATTGCTAAATAAAATATTGGCTGGAGTATTTGGACCCATTCTGTACTAGGCTTAAATCCTTCGGTGGTAACGGATGCGCCTCGAAAGAATTTACTTTCACTGCGGTGTTCGAGTCGTACATCGGTGGCGGATTCATAATCCAAGCAAAGATATAACAAAGCAACAGGGGAACTGAACACTGCGCTTGGTCGTCATGACCTAGATCAAAGGGACCACGACAACTTCAAAGTAAAGTGTCAAGGAAGAAACACTTATTTTATGAATAACAGCGCCTTGGAAAATTGGAATATACCATTAATGCTATATTTATTCGAATAATCACAAGATTCAAAATAGATACAATCACTATCTGAAGGATTTTGAACCAAGTTCATAATCAATTACTTCAATATAGGAGAAATTCGTCTGCTCGATAGCGTTTCAAACGCAATACACTTTACAAGCCCGCGACTTCGTACGCCCATGTCCTGTTTTTTCCGTCCCCGTAGGAATTTGTGGAAATCCTCTAGTGCACACACACACACAAGTCACACGTCAGTCAGTCTAGTCTACACTCCCCAAGGAACCTACACGACAAATTTCAGCTATCTGCGACCAATAGTTTCGGCTGTGCGTCAATCACTGTATTTTGAATAAGCTGTTTTGGTGTACAATAAAGAATTAAAGAATTAAAGAATCACTCAGTAACGGTTTTTTTTTTTATATATTAGGATGTTGTTCATCATCATCATCTTCCTGCCCTTATCCCATTTTACTTGGGGTCGGCGCAACACGTTTTATTCTTCCATTCTGTTCTATCAGTCGTCACTCTATCACTAACTCCCTTTTCTTTCATATCGCTCCTCACACAATCCATCCATCTTTTCTTTGGCCTTCCTCTCCCTCTCCATCCATCCACATTTATGTTCATAACTCTTCTAGTTAAATGCATTTGTTATCCCTCATATTAGGATGTTGTTAAATAGTAAAATTAAAAGGTATTTGCCATTCCACTGTGCACGGAATTAGGTAACAGGATAACCAACCAGGTTTAAATTGAACCTTCAATAAGAGCAAAATTAATCATATTAATAGAGAATAAGTATGCGATTTTTTTATTTGCAAAATGAAATACTTATTAGCTTTAGAAAACAATCGTGAAATTATTTTTTAAATACCTTCATCAGCAATGAAGTTATAACGCTTCAAAGATTTCAATTAGAAAGAGAAGTGCGATGTAAACTTCGACGTCATCCTGTATGACGTCTATACAGCTGCCATAGAAAACAGCGTTTTCGCGAGAGGGACAGATATATTTATTTAATATAATTATATCTCCTTCGTTTTTCGAGTAATTTTGATTCTATTTTCACTGTTATTCTTACATTTTTGTATATTTTAAGATAAACTGTATAGATGATAAATATGTTTTTCATGCATATCCCCTATTCCTGTAATCTTCACATGAAAATGTATGTAAATAAACAATATACATGTTGGTAACAATGTAACATATTTGTTTCTGTTCAGAACATGATAACGGCAGCTTGAGTTCAAGGTTAATTCTCAAGAAAGATAAATTACCGGGATATATAATTTATAAGTCAATAGCAAATGTTTTAATACATAATTGGTACAAGGAATCAAGGGAATACACCTTAGCTTTGAATAAGTAAACAAGCCATGGAAAACTAAGTGACTATTTAATCAACATTCTATTCAGTATGTTGTTTGTCGAATTGACTAAGGGCAGGTTTCTGAATTGAGTACTTGGAGTTAGAGCGAGACAAACTGTATTGTTTGGCTGCTTTTTCACCAGACACGTGGATACACGAGGATGCGTAGCGGTCCCGGCTGTCATTTGTAGATCTTTGGCAGTCGTTACGGATAGTCAGAAGCTAGTAAATCTGACTCCAGTCTTGCCATGAAGTACCGTGTTACCCAGTTACTGGGTTGTGGAGGTCTGGTAGGCAGCCGTTTGTCAGGTTACCTAGGCTAAAGCTGAGTTTGAAAAATACTCAACGACAAATTCTTAATTAAGAAACCAAAAGGCCAAGTTTCGTATTTCAAAAGCGGCCAAATTTAAGTCGCAATCTCATCTCAGCGGCATTCAATGTCCAAAGTTTGTTTGATGTGGCTTGGTACCACCATAGTGACGTCACGCGTGTCTTCAGCGCGCGGTATCGTCTTAATTTTTTGTTGACGTGAAAAAGAAAAAATACGCGGCCAATATTTTTTGAAAATCAATCTAAAATTATATATTTATATTGTGTATAGTTTATATATGTATTTTGTTTATTATTGTATTTGAATAATTATCAATCGCTTTAAATTCTCTTTATTGCACCTACGACTATTCTCTGTATTACCCAAAGGTTGACTGGTAGAGAATGTCTATGGCATTAAGTCCGCCTCTGTACATTTGTGTGCTGAAAATGTTAAATAAAATAAATAAATCTGACGGACTAAAATACCCTATTCCAAACTCCGTAAGATAGTATGTATAATCTTTTTTTGGTTATAATTCCTCGATATTATATTGTTATCATATTATTTTGAATACAATAAATCCCATCCAAATTCAATAGTTTAATTGATAAAAATGAGTTCTTCGGCTTCTGCAATTTTGCGGTGACATGAACACTACTTAAAAATAAGTTCTTGTATTTTTAAGTAGTGCTCCTCAGTGAGCACAAAGCACAAAGATTAACCAAGTACTTACCTATAATTTTAATGTGAATAGAGCAAAATGGTCCAGTTTATAACTTGCCTAATAAAAGGTAATTAAACGTGACTCCACCGTTACAAAGAAGTGTTATGAAGTCAAAGTAAGAAAGCTCATATTTTTATAAAGAGAGTTCTTACAAATTCCAAAAATAACTTATGTTTTGGAACACAATTTGAATACCTGGTAATATTGTGGGGACACGTTCTAATTTCTAAATTTAGAACCATTGTAGTATTAATAATAATTGTTACCAAAGGCGAATATACCTTATTTGTTGATGATTTAGCAAAGTTAGAAAGAGGTTCATTAAAATAGCCTAGAAATTATGTTTCAGGTAAAACATAATTTAGACTATCATTATCTGTTTAATGATATGAGGTGACTCGTATTCATCTCTTTGATGAGGACAAATAAAGAAGTATGGAGATAATGATGAGCCAACTCCAAGTAAGTTGGCATAAGGGCAAGGGAGTGATGTTCTGCCTAACCTTTTAGCAAGTACCTCAGAATCGGATTCCAGTCTAGCCGGCGAATATGGTAACCAGCTGGTTTTAATGATTTTTGCAAAAGATTGAGAGGTATAGAAGGAGAAAGGGGAGGCCATTGCCCAGCAGTGGGACACAGAGGGTGAAAACAATGGTTATGATTGCTATCGGTTCATTGCAAAACCTCACCTAAAAATATCATCTTGATTAGATGATAAATTTCTCTGTAAATTGTGAACGAATTTTTAATACAATAAATCCCATCCAAATTGGATAGTTTACAATGTGCCGTGTTCTATCAAGAAGAAAGAGTTCACAATCTTACGCGACTTATTATAAACTTACGCTGTTTGCAATAATCGGGAGACATGATCATCAAATGAATAGACTTCAACAAGCTGCCACAAATGCACTACAATGTTGTTTGTAAGTCAGAAATAAATGAAGTTCTTTCCAAATGAGCCTTTGTTCCCGGCGGTAACTTACTTAGTTTATTAATTAACTTGTTCGCGATCTGGACTGCTTACTTCTGTGTTTAACTCCAAGTTTTGTTCCATACCTCGTGCTGTATGATGTTATTATTTCATATCTATTTACTTCGAGCAACTTAGTTTTATAGTCTTACTTAATTATAATTAGTTTTAAAGTTATAACAATTTATGTATAATAGTTATATAATACAATATTATATAATTATTATTATTATGCTGACCCGCACAACTTCGTCTGCGTCGCCTTTATCACTCCTCCGCTCCTATTGGTCGTAGCGTGATGTTATACTTAAAGCCTGTAACCTTCCTCGATAAATGGGTTATTCAAAATTATTTTTTCAATTCAAACTAGTAGTTCCTGAGATAAGCGCGTTCAAACAAACAAACTGTTCAGTTTTATAATATTAATCAGTATATAATATTATCCTTTTGTTCTCGAATATTCTGTGTCTGTTGTTACTAAGTGGTGACGTTTGATTTTGGTCCAGCGAATACTTTTATCTAAAGTAGGTAAAGAGGAAAAATCGTTTATTATGTACGTAAACAGCTGATCCGATTACATTTTATTTTTCACTGTTAATATATCTTTGAGTATTACTCGCATAAGCTTCTTTGTATCCCGGAAATGCATGGTATCCGCGTCATAGAAGCGAACCCACAGGATAGAATAAAGCAAGTTTACATGTCAAAATTTAGCCCAGAATACTAACCAACCGTTTGGTGTAGGCTCTTAACACCCTAGCTTACTTGTCTTCAAAAACCGGCCAAGTATGAGTTGGACTCACACACGAAGGGTTCCGTACCTTAATTTTTATTATTTGTTGTTATAGCAGCAATGGAAATACACAATCTGTGAAAATTTCAACTCTCAACCTATTACGGTTCATGAGATACAGCCCGCTGACAGACCGACGGACGGACGGCAGGACGGACAGTGGAGGCTTCGACTAATAGGGTTCTATTGGTTACCCCTCAACTACAAAAACTAGTAGACTCAAAATGACAGACACACGATAGCTAACAGTCTACAAAAACTCATTTTTTAAGCCATAAAAATACGTTAATTTAACGTCTTGACACTGCCAATATTTCACTTGAGCTTTACTACAACCACGTTCTTTTAAACAGGCGAACAAATGTCAACTTCACAATCTTAGGGGGGCGGGGAGAGAAAACCGAGGGTTCATAACCCTGCTGCCGCGAAACTAAACTCCGATTCAGAAATAAAATTACACTGTTAAACAATCAATGAACCGAAATAGAATGCAATTTCGGCTGTAAGATATAAATAGGGACTCCGATGTTACCAGGGGTGAAAATAGCCCCGCTCGTTAGTTAAAAGATTTTAAAAATAAAACGTAGGTTAAAAGGAAGAGATAACTTATATGAGTATCTTGTTAGCAAGTACGGTTTAGGGAAATTTTGTTTCTTTAAAACTAGTTGACCCGCGCAACTTCGTCTGCGTCACAATTTAGCGTGATGATATATAGCCTATAGCCTTCCTCGATAAAGGGGCTATCTAACACTGAAAGATTTTTTCAAATCGGACCAGCAGTTTCTGAGATTAGCGCGTTCAAGTAAACAAACAAACAAACTCTTCAGCTTTATATATTAGTACAGAAGTATAGATATCTTTTAGGATTTTTTTCGGCTTTTTAACAGAGTTATTTATTTACAAGTTTATCATCTACCTAGCCTTTTTTTTCCAAACTATTTTGAGGTCGACTTCCAGTCAAGCCGGATTTAGCTGAATACCAGTAATTTACGTGGAGCGGCTGCCTACCAGACCTCCACAACCCATTAACGGTACACACGGTACTTCATGGCAAGACTAGAGTCAGATTTACTGGCTTCTGACTTATTTACGAGTTTATGATATCCGTTTATTCTACGGAATGTAAAGTGTGTCTTTAAAACTTCACACTTTAAACGACATTTAGGAACTATTCCACAAAGTGTCAAATATGGAGGGTATTATTTAAATTCGTGCAATAAAATGAACTTAGCATCAAGTGGTTGTAATTCCGGGAAATATTGGGAGGGTCGCACCACACACAGACGGGTAGATAGAGTATTGATCAATAATATCGGTGCTGTTAGCATTTTATAGCACCACTTACCGTTTAATAAGTGGAATGGTTCTATTTAAGCTAACTTGAGGGTGGCCAACATTCGATAGTTTTTAGTTGTTTCATCGTATCAGGGGTCGCATCCCTAGTGCGCGTCGGAATCGCGCGCAAGTTCCGAACGAATCATAATTCTTTAATGTTATTTTAAAACCATAGACTTCTTATAGGCTACAGTTTTGAAAAAAATATAGAAAATAGTAATGTTTATCTACATTTAGTTTCAGAAGATTCGGAAACGAGGAGTATTTAAAAAATTAATTATATTCACGGTGCGTTTGGGTCGCTAGTTCGTTCTTATATAATGTATGTATGTACCAAATTTCAATTGTATCGGCCCAGCAGTACCCCTATTCTGTAACAAAATTTCCGAATCTCGACAGCAGAATCCGAGGTGACTATATGGATAAGTGTTGCTGGAATAAAGTTCACTTTGTGAGCTATCTCACTCAGGTGAAGCTCGATATCGAAGTTGTTACTTACAGAAAAGACTAACTGATTTGGAAAGATTACGGTTAGAAATAGTATAGCTAATCTATTAAGCACAGTGTCCCCGTCCACATATAACCCGTCTGCCTTCAAAGCAAGAGTGAACAGGCATCTTCTGGGCACGCTCGCTCCATCATAGACCTCACCTATCGCTTTCCACCAGGCGTGATTGTGGTAAAAAAAAGCCCATTCCTAAATTAAAAAAAACCTATTGGAGTAACTATCAAAAAAAGAGAGATAAAACTTAATCTCGCAGAACTCATCTCAGAGATTAATGTAAATTAGTTAGGAACTAGTTTTTAATTTGTATGTAAATATTAGACGAAATAAAAGATAAACAGACTGGTTAAATTAACACGCTTTTAATGAATACTTTAAAAATTCACATGACTTTGAATAAATAAGGATAAAGTGTGTGAAAAATCAATGATTTTATCACCGTGAAGACTTCAAGAATGTGTTAGTAGGTAAGTATTTCAATAAATGGAACTTTCATGGAGATATTTTCATTATATCAGCCGAAAGTCTTCCACTGCGGACAGCTTCCCCCAAGTGTCGCCACAACAACCGGTTCTGTGCGTCTCGCATCCATCGGCTACCGGGACCTTTACCAGGTCATCGGTCCACCTTATGGGAGGCTTTCCGGAAGAAGAGTTACGAGATATTTTCAATAACAAAAACCCTTAAATTACGTAAAGAAATATAATATTATAAGGCGACACGGGACAAATATCTAAAAAAAACTTCTTCGGCAAATAAAACGTTTTCCTTTCGCGACCAACATGTACGGTAACGTGACAGTAAAGTTCAAATGTCAACACATTTTTCTGCTATTTTCGCCGAAACGTGTCTTACCTTATTCCCCTTACAAAACCTGACTTAGAACCCGTGGTGAGGCGTGGGCGTTCAAATATAAGAGCGTTGCCAAATCTATACTAATATTATTAAGAGGTAAAGTTGAGTTTGTATGAGGTAATCTCTGGATTTACTGAACCGATTTTGAAAATTCTTTTACCAATAGAAGCCACGTTATTTGTGAGTGTCATAGGCTATATTATTAACCCGAAAAATACTGCCCAACGAGGTGAACGAGGAAAATCCGCCCTTTAACCTACGAATATTATAAACTAGCTGATTCTTGCCGTATGACGCTCACTATTTGTGAGTGTCATACAAGGCAAGTGGCAAGGATCAGAGTGTCTTTCTATTGGTAAAATAATTTTCAAAATCGGTTCAGCAGATCCAGAGATTACCCCCTAAAACTCACAAACTTACTTTATCTCTTTATAATATTAGTAATATTATGTGATTTTTTTGTATGTTTGGTTGTTGGTACCTATACCAATCAGGGATCAAAAGCTGGATTTCGAGAAACTTGGCCAAGCGACGACAACAGTAATTAACAAAATACTTTTGTTACGAGCAACCATTTGCTGTTTGTATTCGTTGCTCAGTCAATTATAACAGGTAGCCTATTAAATAATTAATTACATTCTACCTTTTAACATTTAAGTCACAGCAATACGTACATATTATTACGTTATTCATTTATTTCTGACTACGTAACTTGTGACTTAAGATGCGACAAGCTAAGAGTTTTATGTGCACGATAGAAGAATAACAAATTATTTATTTATTACGCACATAGTAACGACTTCTGACGTAAAGTCACAAAAACAACAATCAAAACATGAAAAATTAATGGCTAAGTGCTTCGCATCTTTTTAGAGCTTGTTACTCTATACTCACTTAATATTATAAAGAGGAAAGATTTTTTTGTTTCTTTGTACCGAATAGGCTCCGAAACTACTAGATCGATTTTAACCAACTTTTCACCAATAGGAAGCAAAATTATCAGGAACAGGAAGTAACATAGGTTATCCATTTATTTTCGATAAATAATAGAGATATCTACGAAAATTGCAATACTAAACCTGCGCGAAGGCATATCGCGGGTTATGTTCTAGTGATAACATGATGTTATTGTTTTTAAAATTAATTTAAATTTCCTTTTATTGTTACCAACACTGTGTGATTCCGTGTGTGCCAAATAAATTAGTTTTCTTTCTATAAATAAATAGGTATCTTTAAGACTGACATAGGTGTATTTCCTACATATTCGGTACTAGCTTATCCCAAGGGAACATGAAATCCCGGGATAAAAATCAAACAATAATAAAATTAATGACTTTAATCTATCTCGGTGCCAAATTTCATACAGTTCCGTTCAGCCGTTCTGACATGATTGAGCAACAAACATACATCCATCCATCCAAAACCTTTGGCATTTATAATAATTACAGTAGCAAGATTTCTACTCAACATGAACCCAGTCTTGGTCAAAGGTTCTTCACAACTACCTACTAAATGAAAATGCATTCATTTTATTAGTTATAATTATTATGAAGCGTGCTGTAATTAAATGATTTATCAAGTGTTTCCAGTAACAGGCGCTTGAGATAATTACACCGAATTCAACAACGGAGCATTGCCTGCGGGACTGCAACGCAAAACATTTAAAACACAAACTAAATGACATTTCATGAGCTTCATTAATAAATTCTACAAGGTACACGTTATTAGGGTTGCGTACCCAAAAGGTAACAACGGAACCCTAATACTAAGCCTTCGCTGTCCGTCCGTCTGTCTGTCAGCGGACTGTATCTCATTATCCGTAATAGGTAGTCAGTTGTAATGTTCAGTGTGTGTCCGCTATAACAACAAATAATAATAATGAAATAAAATTAAAAACAAAAGGGTGCCCCCATTCAAGAAACATATTTTTTCGGCTTATGGTACGGAACCATTCATGTGCAAGTCAGACTTGCACTTCGCCGGTTTTTTTTATAGTAAACCACGAATCGAAATTGACTTATTTGTTTGTCTCCTCACAAAACTGGTACATTTTGTAATTTCAAAAGATACATTTTCAAAAGTATTCGGCAAGGACACCCCCCAAAACGGAAGGCTCCTATAGCGTGCCCCAGCGAGGGTTAATGAATTGGTTTCCCTGTTCTATTATTAGTTTTAGTAACTCGCTTTAGAAGACGAGACTAATTTAAGGGAAGTAATGAAAACGATGCAGCGTTCATTGACATATCCGTCGCAATCAGTGAGTCTGGCTCTGATACTTTCACAGAACGAAGGATCGATTCTGCAAAGAAGAGATTAGAAACGATTCGACGCTTCGGTCAATTTAATTTGTCTGCTCACGTATTACTGCATTAAATAGACAAAATATTTTCCACATGACTCAGACGCAGTGATAAATCGTTCGCGTTGCTCATCCAAAAACATAACAAGAATACTACGACTGAAAACAGCAATCGAATAATTAAGTACGCTATGCAAATCGGAAATTTCCTAATTCTCGAAAAAGGTTACCAGGCGACCTAAAAAGGTACGCGCTCAAAAATTCTAATAGCATTTAAATGAGCTGAAGACATTTACATACTTAGTTCAATTATAAGTTCAGGGAATTCTCAATAATGACAGGGCTCGATAACCCCTCAGGCTGAATTTTGTTTCTTAATCAAAGCTTTCCAGGTAAGATCCCGTTCGGGAAATTCGTAGAAGTTCCCTACGACGCCGTTGTTTGTGTTAACTAAATAGTTTGTTCTGGCTTTAAATCTGTTCAAATTTCGTCTCTGACACTCTTTTTGCGACATTAATTAACCGACGTCGTTTATAAGTAGAGTTAGGCATTAACGGCGCTGTTGTTGGGCGCCGTGCCAGCAATCTTAGAGTGAAGATCTTACTCCATGTTCGCTATTTATTGTAATTATTCGCGAATCTTTAGAACGCTCAACGATCCCCTCTGAGCTCGAATGGACTGCTACAATAATACTGGCAAATCTCCGCGCACTGTTTGCCTTAAACAGAATTATCAAGCGCGATTAGTTCTATCTAATACGCTACGACATTACTTCGAACGACTTGAAATTGAGAGCAGCAGATATAGGATTAAATTAATTAGAACAGCTACTATTCGTATGTAAATAATTATCTGTTTTAGTAATTACATTAACGCCAAAAGCAAAACAATTTTGATGTGTTTGATACTAAATTAAATTACATGTCTACATCGTACATCCTGTATTCGATGGAGTACCTACTTAGAACTTATTGAGTTAAGTTTTTAATTATAGTACAAGAACATCATTATTCACGTTAGCCTAATTACTTTTCAAGTCAGTTAGGCGCAAGTGAACGGTGGCAACCTTAATTATCGCCCGACCTCATAATTTACGTGTTTTTTTGCAACTAACCATCGAGGAACTTTATGACAGTTGTCAATTGACACGAAGGGGATAAAATGTTGCCAGCTAAAAAAACTATGAAGTTTAACGACCCTAAACGTTAAAAGGTCGACTAAAAAGTATTTCACCCTAGTGAAGTGGATAGTTTTAAAGTGTCAGTTTCAACGACCGATATATGTTGAGACGTGGCGGATGATCGATGTCCCCCCTCGCGGCCGCGGCGTTCAGGGATCGGGAGGGTGTGGAAGATCTTTTAATACAGCTAGTTAGTTAGACGGCAACAAAAACAAACAAAGCTGGGTGGTCCGATGTCCGCTGCCGACTATTTGTGCGCTTACGTAAGACTAGAGTATTTCCCTCATTGTTCACTACTAACTTCGTGGTCGTACTTTAATGGCAGTTTGTGATATCCAATTTTCGTGTCCACTTAGCCTGTTCATTAATATATATATAGTCTTTGTAGACAATATTTACTCGAAAACTATTACGAGTCTTGTAATTTATATTCAACAATAGTTTCGTTGAGTCACATTCAATTGCACGTGTAAACAGTCATGTGTCCCTTATATTTTCTAGCGTAGAATTCCTACCTATTCTAAACAACACCAGTTTCTGTATTCGAGTAACATTTGACCTTTGAATTCTATGACAGAGTACAGAGTTTTATCTCGACTAGTAGAAACATAAACATCAGTACAGTAGGTACATTGTTTTTAGGAGTAGGAATTAAGAGTGGACCAATCGTAAAAGTCCGATAACGAGGTTGTTACAAGATCGACGCGTGCGCAGCCGCGATTAATATAATGGCCCGCCATTATAGACTATCGGCGGCTGAACGTTACTCGATAGTTACCCTGACTTTAAACACATGTTTTTACAACAATAGGAAATCTTTAGTACACATTTGTTAAAAGAAAGTTTAAAGATGGATGGGTCTTTCAATTCCTGCTCTGTAAGAAAATGAAATGAGACTTTTCAAATTCTCTAAAGGTTGCCAAATATGGGTAGGTATTTAATGGCATAGTTTGCTTTATGGTACGTATAGATTTAAGCACAATATAGTTTGAAGACTCACAGGAAAATCAATAAACTAGTCATTCAATGTGTTTTTAACTTCAATAACTGTACACAGATAAACATTAACTAAACTAAAACATTTAATTCCTATTACTTTAGTAGAGACAAACATCAATTTCTCTTCAGATTTATTTGTATTAAATTGTATACAATAGGTAAAATTATAATTTAACAGTACTATATATTTTTTATTGTGTTCAAAAATGATTACATAAAAACTTATAAAGTATAAGTTCTGAATTACAAGTAATCTTTTAACATTAACAAACCGCTTGACAGAAAAGAAAAGGTCAGTTGGCAACAAAAAATCTGTTAAATTAAATACACCTTGCAAAAATACTTAAGAAACCAGAAATCCATAGGAAATAATAAATAACCCCGTACTTCAAAGTTCAACCAGTTGGTAATACACAAAAAGACATGTTTTTCCCCTTAAGGAAGCGGTTGGCCCTTGACACAGTCCCACTGGCAGGGGTCAAGGCAAGCCACTTGTCCAAATTGTTCATACTGCCTCCACTGAACTTCAATACAACATGGAATAGAGTATTCAACTGCTACGAAAAATATACATGAATGAACTTATTTGATGGATGTTAAAGCAGTATGATGGGTTAAAAATAAATAAATTTGGTGGGAAAACAGAGATGTTATGTGTTGTTTTTGAAGTTCTCTCCATCCTTGTCACACAAAATGTTGTTTGTATTGGATGGCTTCAATTCAATATGGCAGGACCACGGGACTAGTGAGAGACGTCACACGGCATTAGTGCTGTCTCTGTTTTTGACAGATTTTAAAATGTCGATAACACCAAATGATTTTTTGAGATTTTTAAGTAATATATTTTTTTAACTGCGTCTTGTTTGCTCTCTTGGTTTTTAGATATGTAAAAAAAAATCATCATCCGCCTAGCCTTTTCCCAACTATATTGGGGTCGGCTTCCAGTCAAACCGGATTTAGCTGAATACCAGTATTTTACGCGGAGCGGCTGCCTACCAGACCTCCACAACCCATTAACTAGGTAACACTGTACTTCATGGTAAGACTGGAGTCAGATTAACTGGCTTCTGACTATCCGTAACGACTGCCAAAGATCTACAAATGACAGCCGGGACCAACGGCTTAACGTGCTATCCGAGGCACGGAGGAAACTCGGTATGTTAAGATGGTCACCCATCCACAGACCAACCTTGGCAAGCGTTGCTTAACCTTGAAGATCGACCCGTGCGGCTGTTAGTATCTAGCCACGAGCTCATCATGTAAAAAAAAATATCCAGTCAAATACTCTCATTTCTATGGAGCAAGGAAATCTGGAGAATACTGATGAATCAATATTTTATAATTTTTTGTACCACGGTTTACCTTGGGAGTTTCCAAGTTCTGATGCAGTTTTGTATGATACAGATAAAGGTTGACATATTCACAGATGATCTGATTTTATGTAAGTAATACAATTAATATTGGTGGTATTTTGTTTAAAGTTGATATGTATTTTAATTAGCTTCTAGAACTATTTTCATTTAAATAATGAGGAAAATAATGAAAACGTGGGCTAGGCAATGAATTTAATGAACACTACTATAACATAAAAATAATGGTAACTAATTATTATGCGTAATGCAGATTGAGGAAATTGGAATCAGAGTTAGCTATGTGCTAGATACCAAAGAACAATATTATTATATTTTTAGCATACCAAAGAATAATAAAAACTACTTACATCAAAATTTACTAGGTACTATAAAGGAATGCAAACTAACTTACTTAAAAAGTAGAAAAGGAAGATGTTTGGGTGATTAAATACATAAACCACTTTTTTGGGGCAGTTGGGTAAGGCCTATTTATTATTACACCTATTTAATATGGTCATAATCATAATGCATAGGTGCTAAGTAAGGCGATTTAGTTTTATAAATTATTCAATTTTATAAATGAAACTACTGCATCCAGTAACAGCAAAAAACAGAAGAATTTCATACAGATAAATATTTAATATCTTAGATAAGATTTAGCACCTCCATTCAAGATACTGTACTTTGTTTTAATTATTGCAAATATTAACACAGTATCAATACATACTTTAGGTATCTGATAATCTGATAAGATATAACAATCAATTGTGTTGATAAGCTTTTTAAAATATGTCGAAGAATTACTTAGCTTTACTTCTTTTATTATCCACCATTTGCCTGTTAGTATCACTAGGCAAATCTCCTCAAATGAATCTGGATTATATTCTACATTTAATTATTATTATTTTTTTTTATAAAAAAAACCTTGCCCACACTAGGAATTTCTCCTGTATCGTGGGTAGGTTTACAAACATACAATGTCACATACACACACAGCCAGACCCGGAACAACTATCTGTAGGCCATACAAATATTTGTTCCGTGCGGTAATCGAACCCGCGACACGCAGCGCAGCAGTCTATCGCTCAACCACTGCGCCAACCGTGTCGTCAATTTAATTGATATGAATTTAGATGGAAAGTTAAATTAGTATGCCATGTAGCATTGGCAACATTTAATGTAGAAAATTAGTAATCATGTCAGAATAAAGCATAAATTATCACTCCCCATATCCTGATTTTCCCCATTTCCATTTTTTATTTGTTCTGGCCTGTAGCACTGTACAAAGGGCCTAGCAAAAATATTTTTGACGTAACGTAACGTAAATTTTACCATAACTACAATACTCGTTTCGCTCATAATATTTATATGAATTAGATACTATATTCATATTTTTTAATGATATAAATTGTTTATGTCCCATATTATTAAACCAAAATACTATGGGATTGTAGTATTTCACATTCAATGTTCACTTATGTTAACATTACTATACCTACATCAAAATATTTGTGCTAGGCTCTCAGGTTCAGAATGAAATAGGAGATGAGCTGGACTCCTTCTCAAAGGACTCGACCGAAATAATAACCACAAACAATCAACAACAATTATATAACCTGAGAAAGGGCAGAGCTTCCTAACGCAAGCAAACTATTTGCTTAAAAGGATGCTCGTGCCCATTGTAACTAGAATGGGCGTGAGCTAGGCATACACTAGGGCAAATGGAAAGAGAGAAGGTAGGCCTTAGCTCTGCAATGGGTAAAACGTGCTTAAGGCAAGACGATAAGACACAATGAAGAATTCAGTTGGAGGCAGCATGTACGGTCTGTGACCAACATTATCTAACCCACTTGACTATTAGCGAATCATAGTCGAGTGGGTCAGATAATGTTGGTCACGGACTGTACCAAGAAGTCCACACTGAAGGATACCGCAAATATTGCAGGTCACAGTCCTCAGCAGTGAGAAAATGAGTAAGGAGAGGAAGAGACAGTACAGGCTCATAATCATAAAAAGAAGATGAGCTGTTCTATCGTTCTGCCTGTTATAATTACTGGCACAAGTCTTGAGCACACTTTCCATTGGTCAGTTTGACGACGACAGCTCTGTGCTCTCTGACAACGCTTCACGTTATTGGATCTTTAGTCCATGCTCATTGACTATTGGGCTTGCAAGTTTAATTTGCCCACCGTACATTGGCGAGATCATCCTGCTGCATGCATATATGCTAACAATTTACGCTGGCCACTGTATTTATATGTCGGTTCTATGATAGTATTATACTGTTTCTTTATTTCTGTTCTAACAATAAATCATCATCTTAGGATCTCCAATTTGTCTGTAAAGTGTGATAACAATTAAGACATTATTTTCCTTTGATTGTAAATTGCTGAACTATTATTTTCATGGTTACTTTTAAACTGAGACAAGAGCAAGGCTCCTTGGTAAGAACTTGTCAGTGAGAAGAAAAACTGCTCACTTAAGTTTGTTTTTACTTTGCACAGAAAAAAAAAATTGTTTATTATTTTCCTACTAAATTATAATATAATACAAAGTCAATGTCAAAGATTGAATACAAGAGTGTTCAAGGCACTTCAAGATGTTTTTAAAGGTATAAGAAGTTTATTATTAGAAGATATTTAGTGTCGTAAATCTTATAATAGCATGCAGGTGATATTGACAACTACTTTCAAAGTGTGCGAGGGACATAATGATTTCATTATGAATAGTGTCGGGAACTAAGATATAAATGCCAAATTAGCTGTGAAAGGAAGAAGAATATAATTAATAAAAACTTTGTTGGGAAAAACTGTACCTACACATAATAGGGAACATGCAATATTTCCATTTTTGCTTTAATTTTAAAGAACTCCATGCTTTAATTTATTGCCAAAATAGCGTTTTTAAACCGCGATGACGTCACTCGTGTCTATCACTGGTCAAGAACTGTCCCAACTCAAAGACATAAATAAGGTTGCCTTTTCGTTGGCATAACAGCAGATACGTCACTAAACGCTGATTGTTGTTTTTAAATATGTTCCGTTTCACGTTACTTTAATTCATTATTTTTGTTAAAAATCGATATTTACCAACATAAAAACTTTGTAATGTCCTTTATTTTATACTTTTTTATCATTTTACTAACAACATTCTCATAAATTCTGTATTTGCATCTTCCCTATTATATTATTCTGTCAAAAGCAATTAAGTAAGTAATGTTTTACTAACTTAGTTACTACTTTTGTTAAGAAATTGTTTTTTGTTATTTAACTTAGGTTTAGTGTGAAATCTGAATCAATAACCGATAGTTCTTCTTATGCCTGATTTTTCAATGTACGACTAAATGTTGTTGAATAAATACCACGATAGTTTGAAAGGTTTTGTATAAATGTCATATTCCTTTATGTAAAAGTTATCTGTTGATTGAAAAACCAGACCTTAAGTACTTAAAATAACAGAATACTTTGGAATAGATATTTATAAATCTAACCAGCCCATACTCAAGAATTCCAAATGTTTAGATTTGTTTTTAAACGGATGGTTGAGCCCTATTCCTGCTTATAACAGGTCCAACCAAGCTGATAAATTAGTCCTAACATTGGGGTTACCATTTAACTACTAACATGGGGTTGCCACTTTAAAGTTTGCATAACATTCTATCAATGAAAATTGATCCTATTTGACGAACACACCCACCCTAGTGTTTATTTAACTAAACAAGAAGGGAGGCACTGTTTTCATGTCAAGGAAAACAGTGATATATTGTGGTAACAGTGGTTAATTATATGGTAAAATAGACCTAATTAAATGCTATCAGTAACCGATAGTTGCAAGCTCGGCAACAAACAGTATTGAATGTATTATTATTTTTTTATCTCGAAAAACGTTTTTCTTTCCTGAGGGACTAAGATATTTATCATAGTAGCTGGTCGCCACCTCGTGTGAGATCCTATTCACAAGCCTGGAATTTGGACATAGTTCATTTAGTAGGTGCAAATAACGAATGCTAAGTCTGCCAAGATTTTGGAGGATGCAAAACTACCTCCTTGTCTATTGAAATATGATTGAAATATCACAAAATTGCCCACCGGCCCAATATCCAGTGTCCGGTCTGGCAGCTCTGGGATCTCAGTCTATGATGCTTAATTTAAGTAATGCAAAAAGTAATTTCAAAGTATTTCTGAATTACACACTGCAATTGTTACAAAATACATATTAAGTATCCTATGACTGTTATTATATATGACAAAGGTTTTCAATTCTAATGCCAGTTTATTCTGCAAACATTTAATCAAGTGTTCAACACATTATTAGAGGAAGAATGACTATGTTTAATAGCTTGACATGATCTTTCAGCAGAGGCATGTAGTTTCAATTTAATGATTTTGATTATGTAGTGTGAAGTTTGACAAATGGAGAGTTGAATAGTGATGTTGATTGTTAATTAACAAGTTGTTTTGTCTTGTTGTAGACATTTTACTAGGAAATGTACCTTGTTTATGCAATTATAGCTATGTTCATTTCAAAATTAACTTTAGTCACCAATGTTTTTTGTTTTCTTAAGAATTGAATACGAAACAACATTAGGTATGAAGGAATTATTAACTCACATGCATCATTGGAGTTCAACCTAATCATTTCTTAAGAGAGGCAATCATAGTTATTCTGACTTAGGTTTAAAATAATAGTGCCTCTAAAAACAGGGAATATGCAAGAAAAAAATATTTATCATCTATACAGTTTATCAAAAAATATACATAAATATGGAGAGAGACAGAGAGATGTGGAAGGAGAAAGGGGAGGCCTTTGCCCAGCAGTGGGACACAAGTGCAGGCTAACAAAATAATAATAATACTAACAGTTAAAATATAATGAAATTGCTCAAAACAAGATATAATTATTTAAAACAAATATATTTGTCCCTCTTGCGAAAACGCTATTTTCTATGGCAGCTGTATATGCGTCATGGACTTTGACGTCTAAGTTCATATCGGACTTCTCTTTCTAATTGTAATCTTTGAAGCTTTATAACTTCATCGCTGATGAAGATATAAATCAAAAAATATTTACATGATTTAATAAGTATAAAATTTAAATATAAAAATCGCGTTCATATTCTCTATAGAACTATTTGCTCTAGTTGCCCAACATTTTGTACCTCTTCTTATTAACTTGTTATAAAATTATTTAGAAAATAATTTTATCAGTGAGTTGTTTCATAATGTGATGCAAACAATATAGGTAATAACAAGTTTTCATTGTTATTTTTATCATAGCTTTAGTTATCATTTTGAATTTCCCAAACCACAGCTAACTAAGCAAATAAATATATATATATATTGTTGATATATTAATGATATAGGTAGGTATTTTAACTATGTTGCCTGTATGAATAATGGCATCAACTACTTCCATTGATATTTAAATTATTTATTTATTCAAAAATACCGAGTAGTGTCAATAATAAATTCATGTTAATACTTATACAGTTGATAGAGTACCTACAGCTGCAATAATCTTGAATCATTCTATTTTTATTTGTATTATAGTGATAATGTAGTACCTACAAGTTTGTTGCAGATGCATACAGGTCAGATGTAAACATCTAGCCTATAATTTTCTTGCTTTTATCATGATATATTTGGGTTTGGACACACATGTCTTCCTCTTCTAAAATTCTCTATTATTCTTTACGTTATAAGCCCCTTACTAGAAATATTGGTTTTCTCCCAGTTCATCCATAGTTTCTTCAATTAAATGGTCTACCTCTGCTCTTATAACTGCACATTTTTATATTTGTAATACAGGTAAATTGATACAAAGTCAATCAACATGCTCTAAGTTAATTTGTTGTAAAATTAATATGCTTGTTGTTGTCATTCAAGATTAATCAAGATTGGTTTAGCAAAGAGGGAATAAGCACACAGTTATAATATTTTCTCCCAGTGTATCCATAGTTTCTTTAAATAAATGGTCTTCTTCTACTCCTATACTTAATAGGGAATATGTATGCGATTTTTTTATTAGCAAAATGAAATACTTATTAGCTCTAGTAAACAATCGTGAAAATATTTTTTAAATACCTTCATCAGCGATGAAGTTATAAAGCTTCAAAGATTACAATTAGAAAGAGAAGTCCGATGTAAACTTTGACGTCATCGTCCATGACGCCTATACTGCTGCCATAGAAAACAGCGTTTTCGCGAGAGGGACAGATATATTTCTTTAAAATAATTATATCTCCTTCGTTTTTCGAGTACTTCAGATTCTATTTTCACTGTTTGTATTATATTTTTAGATAAACTGTATAGATGATAAATATGTTTTTCATGCATATTCCATAGTGCACATTTTTATATTTTGAATACAGGTAAATTGATACGAAGTCGATCAACATGTTGAAAGTAAATATGTTGTAAAATAAATATGCTTGTTGTTGTCATTCAAGATTGGTTAAGCAAAGAGGGAATAATTGAACACATTTATAAGGTTTTTCCCAGTTCACCCATAGTGTCTTTAAATGGGCTTCTCCTGCTCTTATAACTACCCATTTTTATATTCAAAACATTCCTAAAACTACTCTGTCCTTTGTACCAATCACCATGTTGTAAGTTAATTTGTTGTTAAATAAGCATAGTTACTTATACTGTAGCTTACTATAATATATTTTATCCAGTTCATTTATAGTGTCTTTTAATGGTATTCCCCTGTTCTTATAACTACCCATTTTTATATTCAAAACATTCCTAAAACCACTTTATCCTTTGTATCAATCAACATCTTGTAAGTTAATTTGTTTTTAAATTAAAATGCTTGTTGTTGTGATTAGTTGAGCAAAGAAGAAATAAGCAAGCATGTTAGTTGATCATTACAATAAATATATTTTTCCCTGTTCATCCATAGTGTATTTTAATGGTCTTCCCCTATTCTTATAAATACCAATAATGTACAATAGTGGTACATAGGTGGACTTAATGCAACAAGGCATTCTCTACCAGTCAACCTTTGGGTTAAAAAGAAACACACTGTGGTAGGTGTACAGCAAATAAATAAAATTTAATATAGAATATTTTTCGGAAAAAAGAAATATACAAAGTAATAACATATATAATACAAGTAAATGAATAGATTGGTTAAGCAAAGAGGGAATAAGCATGCATTTTGGTTGATTACTATAATATGTTTTTCCCGGTCCACCCATAGTTTGTTTGGTCTTCCCCTTCTCTTATAGTTAGACCCTACTCATTCTCAAGTTTCCTTAAAACACCCCAGACCTATGTTTCAATAAATTTTAGAGGTGTTCAGATCATTTTTAAGTTAATTTGTTGTTAAATTAAAATGCTTGTTGTTGTGATTCATGATTGGTTTAGCAAATAGGGAATAAGCATGAATTTTGGTTGACCCTTACTATAATATGTTTTTCCCGGTCCACCCATAGTTTGTTTGGTCTTCCCTTCTCTTATAGCTACTCATTCTCAAGAATTTCCTTAAAACACCCCTGACCTGTTTCAATAAATTTTAGAAAGTGTTCAGATCATTTCTAAGTTAATTTGTTGTTAAATTAAAATGCTTGTTGTTGTGATTCAAGATTGGTTAAGCAAAGAGGGAATAAGCACACATTTAGGTTGACCCTTCTTTTATATGAAAAACATGTCTTTCCCATAGTTTCTTTAAATGGTCTTCTCCTAATCTTTTAGCTTTCAATATTCATATTCAAAACTTTCCTACATACTCCTATAGGCCAGAGGAGTATGTAGGAAAGTTTTGAATCAATCTGAATGTTATTTATCAAACAAAATGTTATTTATCAGATCTTATAATAACTTAATATTCTCATTGTTACACCCTTCAATTTATACTTCAATTTTGTATGGTGTACAGTAAAAGTACTTTTATTCTATTTTATTGTAAAACTAAAATGCTTGTTGTTGTGATAAATTAAGAAAAGACTGAATAAGCATGCTTGTAGATTAAAATGATTTATCTGAATTGTTTTTAGGAACCATTAGTGTTAGCCAATGGTTGGTTTTAAGTGTTTACTGGAAAATAGGTATTATAAATATTGTAAATTACTTAGAAAAAAGCCAGGAATTATAAAAGATTAGACAAGACTGGTTTATATACTTATTATGCTATTATAATGAAAATATTCATAAATAATACAAATTATATAAACATTACACACACTTTTGTAACTTTATATATGATGTTTACTATTGCAACTTATGTTTAAATTTTTATAATTTTCTAATGTTCAGTAGTACTCCCTACATTATTTTCCTGTAATGCTGTATTTAAGACAGTGGTAATGAAATGACAAATTCTCATTGCCAATAACACTAACTGTACCTGTTTTATGAGTTAACAAATTAGCAATTTAAATAAATCCAGCTTATGCTAAGACATGACTAGTATTATAGCATGCATATCATACCAATATTGTATTCAAACTCAGCTTTTAAAATATTTCTACAATATGTTGTCTAGTAATTAGTATTTTTCTAAATAAAGGAAAACAGCAAAAGTAAACTTTTCATGTTACTAGTGGATATCTAAACATGGCCATACAACTTGCTCTGTAGAGCGCCGTCTCCCTCACTCGCTGCATACCGGCCATAAGCCTCTCTCCCTCACTCCCTTCACTCCATGGATAAGAGAAAGTAACAAAAGAAAAATAACACATCCCAGCCTCAATACATAGTAGTAAATGCATCCGCATCTATGCTAACTCACTTACACCTTAGAAATCATCACCAAAACAAATTATATAATTAAAGGTCTGTGAGTCAACAAACAACTATTGGGCCTTCTAACCTATACCCCTCAAATAATTACACATCCAACTTTCGCAACGATGCCGTAATTATGGTATTAATAGACGTTACAAGTATAATCACAGATGTGTACGATATATAAAGTAAACATAAACAGGTAAACTAACCCTTTCTTCATGAGCCACCTCTGTTGGCCCCAGTTGATAAAAGAACGTTCCAATGAAGAAGACACTCATCCATTTTACGATCACTCATCTATTTACACGATTTATATAATTTATGTTTGCACTACTTGTCACAATCAAACTAAAATTCCACTTTTTGCTGCGCTAAACGCAGACGTCATTGACAAACAACCGAAGTGACGAGTTATTGCACGGGATCACATAGTAGATGAAAACACTGCGTATTTTAAGAGCCATTGCATCGATATATCACAAATCTTATCACTTGAGGTTATTACATTACTAATCACTTCGTCTACATCGGTTATTTATAAAAATAAAAAGGTAAAAAGCAAAAATTACTCGTAGACAGCACTCACGACGTCGCACACTCACATAACGTAACGTGCGATTTCGTTCACACACACACACAACTAGAGTCAAGGTGACAGTTGGGCGCTAGCGTCGTAAAAGTCGGTCCGAATCTGACTATTCTATTTAGCTATTGCAACACTGAGAGTAGTTTCCGTATTGAACCGACTTCTAAGTGCGAATCGAATTGATTCTTCCTCAAGTTCCACGATCCCCAACATTTTAAATTATAATATATCTTTAAATATTTAAAACTTTTGTTTTATTGATAATTTTGAAATATTGTTTCATTCATCATGATTATTACTAACCTTTTTTAACGACTGCTGTTTTGTGACTGTTAAGTTTGACCAGACAGGGGAGAAAAACTTTTTGTTGGCGACCTCATCGAACTGCATGGAGAAGGAGGAAGAGTCTACACTGGTGTTTGGAGAAATAAGTATGAATATAATATGGGACTGGCATGCTGCTACTCCCTTAACGCACATGCATTTTAGTTCACAGTGCAAACGGGTGATTTTCTATCTAATAAGTAGGTACAATGAAAACACTAAGTTCTAGTTAATCGGCCTGTAGCTAGTAGCTACTTATACTGACCATAAAAGGCAGCTGCTCTGCCTGTCCTTCTCATCTTGTGACTGGTCGGGCCTCGTCGGGGCAAGCTGAACTACTGCTATGCGAGATCTTAGTAGCAGTAAGTATTTGTCTACTATCAGGTCAGCAGCTCGTACTCCAACGGTCCATTTAGTTGGCTTTGGTTCTTTATTTTTTTCACTTTTCAGTGTTCTGTACAATACGTTTTAAAAGAATGCTATGCTATTAGCCATAATTAATGTTTTTAGTTTCTCCAACTCCCATATTGTCTATATAGTATATATAGTAGACTAGTAGTAGAGTATATATAGTAGACTCAGGTCAGCTCTGTTCGAGTTCGAAACGAATTATGTACTTAATCAGGTACCTACTAGTCTGGACCATTTTAAAACTTCTTAATCGCCTAAGATTATGTTTACGGTTGTAAGTGATCTCCGCTAGCGACCGCGAACCGAAGATCGAAGATTTAGAAAACCGGAAGATTTAGCCTTGGAAGGCCTCCCACAAGGTGGACTGATGACCAGGTGAGGGTCGCGAGTAGCCGATGAATGCGAGACGCACAGGCTTGGTTGTTGTGGCGACACTTGGGGGACCTATGTCCAGCAGTGGACATCTTTGCTGATAAGGTGCACCACTTTTCTTCAAAGATGCACCCAGAGAGATGGGCGAAGATCATCACTCACTGGCAGCCTAAAGGAAGACATCGCCGTCGAGGTCTACCGCTGGTCATGTGACGATCTGATGACGTTTGCGGTTAAAAACTTGAGCAGAGATCACACAGGAAAAAAAACAAACATACAGCCGAACATAGAATCTCCTCCTTTTTGAAGAAGTAAGTTAAAAATTATAAAGAGCTATGGAAAAAGAAAGGGAATATTTTCCTTCGGGAAAAAAGTGATGCAAGAGGTAACCACAGGTTCTAGTGTTAGTGTGCTTGTAGTCTAGTTAACGCTCACTTACTTCAATTTGTGTGGAATAAGACGGCTCGTTACAAATTGAAGTAGGTATATGTAAGTGTCAACGCGATTCAGTAGGTAAAATAAGTCTAAATAAGTCTCGCCCTTCGTTGGTACGTTTGTATGGCATTATTATGATACTTACAAGCAAATCGTACTCAACCTAGGAACTTCGAAGTAAATCCTTTCCTGTTTCTACGTTATTTACAAGAGCAATCTTAGAGCAGGAGTGATAGACGGGTCTACCAACCACCACCTCGGGACACTGTATCTATACTATAATACTATGAAAGCCTGTGTATTAAATGGACTCACTACTTGGCTCATACAGGCTAGGTGTTCTGCCCGCTGGAATGCCTAGCTGTATCCTGTAACTCGACTAACCTCTAATCGTGTCCTAAGGAGCGTACTCCTGTTCAGGGACATGGTCTACGCATGTGCAAAGTTGTATTCAAATCCGTTCAGCCGCTAAAACGTCAAGAAGTAACAAACATACAGGCAGACATTTACTTTCGCATTTATAATGTTGGTTCAAGTTAGTATGGATTAAGTGTAATCAGTTACATTATTAAAAAAACATTAGACACATTATTTTTGCTTTATCAAATGAATAAAATAATTCAAAAATAAAAGGAATCAAAGGTCAGGAGTGGGGATTCTTACTTCTAATTCTTCTTCTCTTCACGAGAATTCAAGAGTGAATAGGTTACTTCTAGGCAAGCGTGCTCCATCTTCGACCACATCATCGCTTACCATCAGGTGAGATAGTGGTCAAATGCGTGCCTATAATTAGTAAAAAAAAAAAAAGAATTTACAATTTCTATTTTTTTTTAAAAGATTAAGTACGTGTCTAATATATTTTATTAATCTAGGTGAAAGACTACATTTTTGTACCCTAGGGTAGAATCTTCCAAAAATCTAGTCGCGCGAAACTACCGCGGAACTAAGGTGGTGGAAAGAAACAAGACAGAAAACGCGTCTATTGCAGTAGTATATTGTCATAGCAGGAGCTCAGCAGAGATAAATTGAGTAGCGGGTCTCTTCTAAAACACCTTTATATCAGGTTAAAACCAATAAAACAAGCCTTCATTAAATACATAGTTTTATTAGAAAATGAAAACAAAATCCCTTACACTACCTAAATAAGGCACGACGTGTTCGAACGAATCGTGTGGCGCGACGTCCCGCACACACGACGGGGGAACAGAGATAGCACACATATGCACGTACACTTTCACATAAGACAAACAACCCTGTACATACATATGCTTCACAAAATATACAATCAGAATGCCACGGCGCAACTATTTATTGCTGATTACACGAAACTTGCTCTCAATACTGTAATTTGGCCGGAAAACATCGATGTTTAAAACACTAACATTGATAAACGAAAACAATTAATAAGCATTTAAAACAAAGACGAACGTCGCTTATACAACTTATACACAAATCTCTAACGTCGATATGTTATACATAGTTTAAATTTATTTATTTATTTGATTGACATACAAGTGTAAGAAGCAGAGGATCGATAATATTTACTTACGAAGCTTTACAAGAACATTAACACTGAAATTTACACAATGTACAACAGAATATTTATATAATACACATAAAATTTGTGCTTTCAATGTGATAGTGAGATGTAAAAATGGCGCAAAATTTTGATATATTTTTATATGTTTACTATTTTATTAAAAAATGTGTCAAATGTGCCGTGTACACAAGTTTCTATATTACAATAAGTTAGTATACAAAGTAGTTTAATTTTAATAATCGTATATATTTTTATATCTAAAGCGTGATTAAATTACATGTCCCTATATGAATACAATCTCTAAGTTGAAACGAAATGCAAAATTCTTACTATGAAATAAATTACTAAACCAACATTTGATACACTATTCACTAAATTTGTAAATAATAATAATATAGGAATAATATCTTAATTTGTATGTCTTTGTACCAAATCATGATTTAGATAGTAATTTAACAATTTTGAGCTTCTTTGACATGAGAATGGTGCGAGAGAGCATTGAACGATGAGAGATACACACAGTATACAACAGCTAGAGGTTGAAAATGACCGACTTTTCATAGCCTGAAAAGGTAATTTCGCACCCCTATTGAAAGACATTAGCAAAATTTTCACGAGAAAAATTTTGTATGCCGAAAATTAAATACAAAGTTTTTTTTTATATAAATTAAAATGAACGCAGACATCACAACATTCAAAAATGAAATGATCATGAAAACGAGTGAAATTGAAATGAATAATCTCAGATATCAATGTCTAAAAAGTTTAACAAATTATTGTCTCCGCATTACTGATACATGCCCAAACTGCTCGTTCTCCGAATTGGTCAATACTTCACTAATGTTAGGATACCAGTGTCTAATACTTGGGTAAAATATTACCAAAAAATTGTTAAAAACGTTTTTAGTAAAAGCCAAAAAAATTATTGGATTTTTAATTTTTATACATTTTCTAGGCAGTACAAAAGTGAAAGACACCGTGATTTATTCATCAGTCATGTTAGGTGTACTAAAATTTAGTTAGTGCTAGGGTTTCCGCCCCAGCAGGTTGGCACAGCAGGCTAAATGTCAGTAGTGGTCGATGTCGGCCGTCGGCGCCACTGAGTATACTGATGGGGGTCTGTGGAGTACAAATATTGCAGTTAGTAAGGTTAGTAAGTAATCATCATCAGCCGAAAGATGTCCACTGCTGGACTTAGGCGACTCATAAAAAGGGGGGTTTGCCATAATCGCCACGCTTGGCAGGCGGGTTGGTGATCGCAGTGTACAGTTCGCGTCAGCGTGGCTTGCCCCTCGGAAGTTAGGTTTGAGTGAAGTCCGCGCAGGTGCAATCGCGTAAAAAAGTGTTACGTTCCTAAAATATTTTTTTGTTTATACGTATTATACTATAAACAAGTAACAAAGACCAGTAACAATAAAATATCAAAAAGAAACACAACAAACACATACACCACAAGAACACAAATCAAACTGTAAGAAATAACCAAAATAAATCATTAAAAACAATAACAACCTGTAACACTTTTCGCATCCACAGTCGTATTGCATTGAGCAAGCGGGACACGCTTATGCATCGAACGTATACGAGCGAGTGAGATGCCATTACACCCGCGCGCCGCGCATGCGCGAGCTACCCGCGCATGCGCGGTTGTATGTTTGTTGTCAAATTGACGTCCTGCGCAGCCGATTGCGGCGTACTTTGTGGAGGCAAGCTTGCGTGACGGGAACTGTATGGTGTTGAGTTTTACGGAGAACGCTGCTGCCCATTCTCTGGTGAGTCCCTTAGTCGCCTCTTACGATACCCACGGGAAGTGATGGCATGGTATTATTCTTTTACGGCACCATACGGCACCGGCCGACACCATACGGCAGAATTTAAAGAAATTATTGTAGTCAGTACGGTTAGCAAGTAAAGTTAGGTTTATACTACTGTGTTGGGGTGTGTCATGGAGCGGGATTTACCAATCAAACGAATCATTCAAGCCTACGTCATACACGGCGCCACTTTAGTCGTTGACAAAGGTACCCGACATAAACTATTTCTAGGCGCGATTATTTTATTAAAATAACTGGTTGACCCACGCAACTTCGTCTGTGTGACAATTCAAAAAATCTCAAGAACTGCTGGTCCGATTTGAAAAATTCTTTCAGTGTTAGATAGCCCATTTATTGAGGAAGGTAGGCTATATATCATCACGCTTAGACCAATAGGAGCGGAGCCGACGAAGTTGTGAGGGTTAACTAGTGAATAATATTTTAATTTTTTTAATAATTCAGATGTTCATAAATATAATTTATTTTTTAATTAATGTGTAGTAGACATTTGATAGATGAAGTAGGCTGCCGTTGTAAAGGCGACTAAAATGGCACCGTGTATAACCAGGGTACCTATTATCATCATCTGCCTAGCCTTTTCCCAACTGTATTGGGGTCGGCTTCCAGTCAAACCAGATTCAGCTGAATACCAGTGTTTTTACGTGGAGCGGCTGCCTACCAGACCTCCGCAACCCATTAACTGGGTAACACGGTACTTCTTGGCAAGACTGGAGTCAGATTTACTGGCTTCTGACAACCCGTAACGACTGCCAAAGATCTACAAATGACAGCCGGGACCAACGGCTTAACGTGCTTTCCGAGGCACGGAGGAAACTCGTTATGTTAAGATGGTCACCCATCCACAGACCAACCTTGGCAAGCGTTGCTTAACCTTAAAGATCGACCTGTGCGGCTGTTATTATTTAGCCACGAGCTCCTCGTGGTACACCAGGGCAACCAGGGTACCTATTATGACATCTTAAAACCATCATTATAACGGTGTGGGAGAGAGACGGAGTTATATAACACGCATAACACTATCCCTTTTGCACAGCTTAATCATTACGGCATTAGCACGTCATAATACTTTTCACTGGGCACTCTGGGCATGTGCCAGGGCCCGCGGTCGATGGGGCCCCTAGTGCCAGAATGTGACGTGCTTATGGTGGATGCGCCAAGACCCGCGAAATTCAAATATTTTCATGTTTTTTTAAAGTTGCCGAAAGCCCTATAGAATGACTTGAAATAACCATTCTATAGGGCTTTATGAACTTAGAGGGCTATATTGATGATTAAAATGGTTATAATTCTTTAGATAAATACGCGTTACGGCCGCGAATTGTATTTTGTTCAACATACAGCTTCACACTGACCGGCAAATTACGGCGCACATAAAAATATTTGAATTTCGCGGGCTACACTGGCGCAACCACCTTAAGTGCGTAAGACATATACTTTAAGCAAGCGATTGTTAATTTTGCATATCTATAAACTAGAAACGTTAGCTCTTCTTATTTTGTCATCTATAGTTTTTTAACACTAACGTGTGAATGCTAAAAAGTTTTTGTCCCAGATAATGTTACATTTACGTTGCAGTCGAATAAATTTAAATACTCTGTTTTTTTTTGCCTGTTATAAGGTGTAGCGCAGACGACACACTTTTTGTGCGATCGAGTCTGGGGCGCACAAAATGTCTGCATGGCATGCAAAAAGTCCGTCGCAGATTTTACGCAGACTCAACGCACACGACGCACGTCTTCGATCATTCTGTCGGCTGGTCCGTCGGCCACTAACGAGTGCACTACCCCTATTTTGTAACAACATTTTCGTGTCCCGACAGGAATCCGAGGTGAGTAACAAATTACGTTAAATGATATTTGTCACTCATGTGAAGCTCGATATCGAAATGGTTATTTACAGGAACTAGCAGATAGGGAACGGTCCCTATCTATGCATAGTCAACGCCGTGCACGGGCACGGCGTTGACTATGCCATCTAGTGTCGCATATTCGAAGTTTTAAGGGTCAGAATACTCGACATTGACGCTTCTGTGCTGCCACCTGTGGTTCCTGCACGCTCAGTTTAGGGAAACGTGCACCAAGAGGACTGCTATCTAGCGTAGTTATTTCGAATTTTATACTTGAAACATACTTGACAGTGACATTTCTGTGCTGCCAGCTATAGCTTCTGCACGCTCCCTACAGCATACTAAAAGTGTGCGCCGTCTGCGTTAGCGCGCCTAAAGATAACGTTCTATTTTTTTCGCGCACTCTTTGGCGGCGCGATCTGCCAGAATGACCTGATTTTTTTGTACGCTGGACTTGCTTAGGTTTTATTTTGACATACTAAAGAGCGTCACGGATAGTCCGTCGTCTGCGCTGTACCTTAGCAAAATAGTCCACAGACAAAGTCATAGGGGCCCCATTATGCTATTGTGCCCAGGGCCGCCACTAGGCAGAAGCCGGCCCTTTTTGTAGCTAATAAGCCAATTAACTACATCAGAAGGCGACACGACACAACAAAATACAAAATGTAAATCCAGCTTAATATAGGACCTATCATAATGTCATCATAATCTGGTTCTCGTTAAAAAGTTAACATGATTTAAATTTTATTGGTAACTAGTTGACCCGCGCAACTTCATCTGCGTCACAATTTTCATTACTGCTCCGCTCCTATCGATCTTAGCGTGATGATATATAGCCTATAGCCTTCCTCGATAATCTTCCTCGATCGGACCAGTAGTTTCTGAGATTAGTGCGTTCAAGCAAACAAAAAAATTCTTCAGCTTTATATATATATTAGTATAGATAATGATAGCCACATTCATGAGCACGGCTATAGGCTATACGGTAACGGGAAACGGGGTATACACGTATAAAGTCACGGGAAAAGCTTGAGTGTGTTTACCTCAGAGCGCGGCGCGGCGCGGGCAGGCGCGAGGGGCGCGGCAGGGCGGACGCGCGCGGCTCGTTGCTGGACGCCGGCCGCGGCTGCTCTATCACCGGGGCTGGAAACAGTACACGTTGTTTAAACATTAAGTTAAATAATAGTACACGTCGCTCCACGGTTCTTTACCGCTCGGAAGTTAGGTTTTAGTGACGACCGCGCAGGTGCAATCGCGTAAAAGTGTTACGTTCCTAGAACATTAATTTGTTTATAAGTATTATACTATAAACATGTAAAAAGACTACCAGTAACAATAAAAATATCAAAAAGTAACACAACAAACACATATACCAAAAGAACACAAATCAAACAGTAAGAAATAACCAAAATAACTAATCAAAAACAATAACAACGTATAACACTTTTCGCAGCAACAGTCGTATTGCATTGAGCATGCGGGACACACTTATACATCGAACGTACGAGCGAATGTGACGCCATTACACGCGCCACCTTGGTCCGCGCGCATGCGTAGTATCATGCTTTTTGCCAAATTGAAATACTGCGCAATGAATGGCGACGTACTTCGAAGAGGAAAACTTGCGTGACGGGAACTGTAATTTCGAAAGTCGTTATGGACTGTCAGAAGCAAGTAAATCTCACACCAATCTTGCCAAGAACTGCCGTATTACCCAGTTGGGTTTAAGAGGTCTGGTAGGCAACCGCTCCACGTAAAATACTGGTAATCAGCTGAAACCGGATTGACTGAGAGCCGACCCTAAATAGTTAGGAAAAGGCTAGGCAGGCCGTATAGAACTATAAACCGGATCAGGAGCGGTTTAGATTTCAGACAATATGGTAGCAGGAAATAAAAGACAGAAAACGAGTTTTATGCGCGATGTATGTACCCATACCATAACAAAATAAATCAAACTAGTGACTTCATCCGCAGAACACAGCTATCGCAGTATAGTGGGAGTTAGAAGGACTCGTGTGTGAGAGAAATCCATGGTTTTCAGCGACATATTTTTGTACGTCCAAGTGCGGGGCCCGTAGCATTTGTTCCTCTTGCTACGTGGTTAATTCGGGACTGGATGTAATGTTACTTATGTACTGTAAACATTAAGAAGTGGTCGAGTGGGACAGTGTGGCAGATGAGAGATATGCTCTGTGGAGGCACAAAAACCATCCCCCTCTATACTCATACCCCCGGCTGAACATTCCTGGGCGCGAACTTCAGTGGCCAATCTGGAAATCTCTTAGCCGACTGCGGACCCAGGTTGGCCGCTGTAAACATAACTTGGCTAAGTGGGGCATTCTCCACCCATCCCAAACGAAGTGCCAGTGCTGAGCCCCTTCACAGGACATGCATCACCTCCTTAATTGCCCGTCATGCACAACTACCTGTACCATCCAGGATTTGAACGAGACCAATGATAGAGCTGTACAGGTTGCTCAATACTGGTCGGACAAAATTTAGTGAGAGTCAATTCCTTTTTTTTTTACTATTGATAGGCACGCGTTTGACCACTATCTCACCTGATGGTAAGCGATGATGTGGTCGAAGATGGAGCACGCTTGCCTAGAAGTAAACTATACACTCTTGACTTAAAGACCAGGTTTAGCTATCAGGAAACACAGACTCCGGCAGGGAATTCCACTCCTTAGCTGTACGCATTATGAATGTGTTCCCAAAACGTTTTGTGCGTGTGGGTGGGATGTCCACCATGTACTGGTGGCGTATCGCCGTTCGTCTTGTGGTCCGATGATGGAACGGGCTTGGCGGAATTATATTAGGCAATTTCGTCACACATTCCCCAAAAGGAGTCAATCGACACGAAAAGAAAAAGATCAGTAAGAAGTTCGTTACTCACGTTGAGGCTTACTAGGAACAGGTCCGGAGGCAGGCCGTGTGATGGTGTTAGCGCGCTGGAGCTGCGACGGCGCCGCTATTGAGTACGGCCGCGACATGGGGGGCTGTAACACGTCACACTGTCATATAACCCAGGCGCATTAATCATACAGGTGGTGTTGTACACGAACGCGCGTCAACCATTCAAATGTGCACCTTATTACCATGACATAAAGTGATAAGTCGTATGACTCGCGCTTGTGCCAAAACAAATGTTGCATTACACGAACGCGCGCCAATCATTCAGAATTGTACCTTATCATTTTGACATAAGATGCTAAGTCGTATGACGGGCGCTTGTGAATTGCATAAAAATTATGTTACATTGCACAAACGCGCGTCTATTATTCCAATTTGTTTCTTATTAAAGTGACATAAGTTGAAAAGTCGAATGACGCGCGCTCGTGATTTACATTGTCTTTAGTGGTTTTGTTAGGAGTTGACCTTATTCCACACATGTTTTAGTTACATTGACCTTTGTTAGATATAAATTTTGAAAGAAGTGAAGATTAGAATTGAAATGGAATGTGAACGGATTAAATTTTGAAAGAAAATCGTGTGAATTAAAAGCAAAAAGACAAGAATATGTGGGAATGCAGGTTGTCTTAACAATAAGAAAGAATTTGAACATTCTTCAATAAAGGTACATTTAATTTAGAGTTAGAGGAAGAAAAGATTTATTAAGTACCATTACAAATATTCCAAATATTATAATAACCAGCGCCAAAATATCTCAAGTCAATTCCAATGTTACATTGAAATTGCCTTTAGATAAAACATACAATTATATAAGCAGGATACACTGATGCCGAATTCTTAATCCTCATCTTAAAAGAATGTGGTTTAAGTTCCATGCCAATTTCATTCCCATTCAACATTCGGTCAATAAGCTAGACCTTTTACTCCTAGCGGTGTTTCATACAAACTTTCAAGTTCTTATTTTTGCAAATTAATAAAAAAATTCTAAAAAAGAGTTCAGTGGCCTTAGTGCAGTTGTAGTTTTTATTAACGTTCTCGATCGCGTTAGTGTAAACTTAAATTTGTATTGAAACTGAATAAGCGCCGTCTGGTGACAATAACGGAAAACCTTTTTTCCTTACAATTTGACATAAGCGAACGTTTACGTTACGGCGATCGAGTACGTTATAAACTCGCACTGCCTTCTGCCTCCGTGGCAGAGTGGTTTAGGCGTTCGCCTTGTGACCCTGTGGTCGTGGGTTCGATTCCCATGGGAAGCATACTTTGCATATTTTATTAAGTTTTTTCCAGTTTGGCTAGGACATTGCAGGCTTGAATCACCTGATTGTCTGATAAAAAGATGATTCCGTGCTTCGGAAGGCACGTAGAGCCGGTGGTCCCAGCAGCCAAATGGCGGTCGTCAAATAAACCATATCAGAGGCCCTTGAGGCGGTTTAGAAACTCTGACACTAGAAGAAGTGCAAGTTTTTCTCTGACGTAAAGAAATAATGATTTTTCACTTTCTGTAGAAAACGAAAAATTTATCTCTCTTTCCCTCTACCGAAATGTTCTTAACTAACTTGATAGACATAGCTGTATGTTGCGTATGCGTACTAAGTTGATTTCACCCATATCCAAGTATAAGTACATGAAAGTTTATGAAACACCATGGAGGGTAAATGCTCCTAAGCTTGACAAAGCGAAAACGCATTCCAAAAAGCGATGTCATGAAAAAGCATATTGAACGTTCAAAGCGCATTCGTTTTCGGCACAATCGGCATCAGTATAGCATGAGTTACATACGATTACGGCAGCTCTTGTACACAATGGCCATTTTATATGCATTTATTGATAAGCTCAAGGGTATTTCGATGAATACAGTAGAAGAGAACATAGACTCATTTTTAGACACAATAGTATGTCATTATTGGTCCTTTTCACACCCTGCGACTGCCTAAAGCAGGCGCCTGTAGTATGAAAACCGATTTAATTGATCCAGTATTTAACCGTCAGTCTCCGTAAGTCGCCGTGTCTAAAGATGGATTTTGGATTCATGCCGGCCGATAGCCTATCGAAAACATTAAAAGACAAACATGCAAATGCATTCAAAAACTGGATTGTTTTTTTTTAGAACAAGTTGCCACCACGTTCCCAGCCATGCTACGCGACCAAGGCGATGAAGGTCAACGAATCCCGGAGTCAGAATTCAACTGTCTTGGATACAACAGCGGAGGACTATTGTACTATTTTATGTGTGTACTTTATAATCTACAAAAGCAATAGAGTACGCCAAAATACTCTATATATAATAATATAATAATAGTATAATAATCTAGTATAATAAGGAGGAGCTCGTGGCTAAATAATAACAGCCGCACGGGTCGATCTTCAAGGTTAAGCAACGCTTGCCAGGGTTGGTTTGTGGATGGGTGACCATCTTAACATAGCGAGTTTCCTCCGTGCCTCGGAAAGCACGTTAAGCCGTTGGTCCCGGCTGTCATTTGTAGATCTTTGGCAGTCGTTACGGATAGTCAGAAGCCAGTAAATCTGACTCCAGTCTTGCCATGAAGTACCGTGTTACCCAGTTACTGGGTTGTGGAGGTCTGGTAGACAGCCGCTCCGAGTAAAATACTGGTATTCAGCTAAATCCGGTTTGATTGGATGCCGACCCCAATATAGTTGGGAAAAGGCTAGGCAGATGAATAATAGTATAATAATCTATGGCAAGTGGCGGTAAGAGAAAACCATGGCTACATTGAAATTGTCTGTTAGTCCTAAAATTGATGAAACAAACGAAATTATTGTTTCGCAAAAACGATAACAATAGAGGGTACTCTTTTTTCTAATACTAAAAATCAAATGATCTTTAAAATGTATAACACAAAGTCGCTTTTTTAGTTTGGACGCTTATATCTTTTAAACTACGCAATGGATTTCAGTGCGGTTTTCATCAATAGACAGAGTGATTCAAGAGCAAGGGACGGGAAAAGGGATATTCGCGTACGAAGTGGCGGGCAATAGCTAGTAATACTCTATTTCTTCTAAAAATAGTTGGCAACCCTACCTTCACGCATTCCGGTACAATTTACTATCTGGACCCACTGGTCACAGGTTTCCCAGCGCTAACTAACCCTGTCGAGCTGTCGCTGACTATCCATGGCAGGCACACAACACCCCATGTTGGGCCACTGTGTACACGAGCGCCAAATAAAGAGTGGACACTCACAGGTAAGTGATGGATCCGCATGGAGACCGGCACGGCTCTGCATATGGCCGCGCGCAGCTGCGTCATGTGGGTTAGTGACGCCGTTAGTCGTGTGTGGTGGTAAGGTTAACACGTTCAATCGGCGACCCAGAGTTAAAGTTATGTGATATGTTTAATAGGGGGCAACCAAACAACAAGGGCCCCCTAATTTTCTTCAATAATCTCTACCCCCTTGCCTTTTAGGGAAACTATAATAAGCAGTTTTGGGCACAATGGCGTCAACTAACTTGCTTTCATTTAGGTGACCGCTATCTCTGTTGGCATCATGTAATTTTTTGAGCCACCACGCCCCCCTTGTCACCCTTGAAGGATGGGAAATCGTGCCCTTTGCGTTGCAGGGCCGCGTTGACCCTACGCCAAATGGGGCGCGCGCCTTAAACATAACTTTAATTGGAATTGATAGGTGGGAAACAGTTGCCGAGAAAGCTGGAGAAAAGTTTGTTCAGGGGATTGGCAAAAGTAACGATAAATTGACAAAAGAGGTCTCGGCAGTTTGTTTAATGTTAACCTAAAAATAGCTACGGTCCATAATTGGGGTAACTATATAGAGCATAGAATAGTTTGGAAGACGAGTGAATAGATAAAATGACATACAGTCGAAAACATTACTCTCCTTCTGGGGCATTAGAGTTTAACACAGGGCCAAGTTGAACGAGTTAACCATGTTTTTTTTAATCATATAATTATGATATTAGTTTAATCACATTTAATTAATGTATGATCGACACCATAAAAGACATATTTTAGACACAATTGATATGACATAAACAATTAATATTAGAACAACAAAAATATTATTATTGCTAGTTTACCAACACCAATTAATTAGACATGTAAACAAAAAAGAATTAAAATTTTAGCTTGGTCACATAAATCTTGGTGAGAACATCTTTCAAAGATAAAATAATAAATTTTATCAAAAAATAATGACTTGATGAAGTATGTGTTGGACTGGTACAGATTTAACAGTTTTTCAGTTTTTTCAAACATGAATAGTAACCAGAATACTAGATAAAATTTAAGCAGTTTATATTTGTGAAAATTTAAGAAGTCGGATCTGATAGCTGAGTAGAGAGGGATAGACGATCGCTGTACCACTAAGTGCGAAAGAGATTTATTACTAGTAAAGCAATGTTGTGACTTGCTGTCAAATTAGACTTCTTAGATTGTCACGAGTATAGTTATAATCAACCATACAATTCTTGATTTAAATATACAGTCTTAGAATTTTTTAACTAATTCCAAACTTATAAAATCTTCAAGCCCAAAAAAAAACCAACAATTATTTTTCAAAAGCACAGTGAACATCACAAATATTCAATCAAAGCATGTGTTCCCCATTTCTACAAAACCATTTAAAATCAAAACTCCTACTGTAGGCGCCAATTAAATTTGCAAAAGCGGTCATTAACTCCGTGTCTGATATTAAAATGTCAATACAGGTCTCCATTGTCATTTTTAATATCAAAAACATATTTAAAGTATATACCTGAATCGAAATGTATCGTGATACTTTACATTTCCTAGTAATAACGAATTCTTGATTAATTTTGCAGGTACCTATGAGGAGATAATAGGGTATTTTACTAAAAAAATTGTAATTAGTAATTAGTCTGTCAGATAGATTTACAAAAAACATTGGACACGTATTTTTTAATTATAGTTTACACCTCCTGCAATTGTGTTTAGTAATGATGTCGTTGACTGTAAGTGTTGCAGCACTAGAATATTTTGTTTTCTTTTTTATGTTATTAGCTTTAAGTACGGTGTATGCAATGTTGACGATACTAATAAATTTAAAAAAAAGGAAAAAAAAATACGTGCAATATTAAAATTGTACCAAGCCACATGACGTCACGCGTGTCTTCAACTCGCTGTATCCACTTCACATTTTGTTTACGTGAAAAAAAAAATACGTGTCCAATATTTTTTGTAAATCTGTCTAACGGACTAATTTTTTTTTTTTTTTTCAATAAAATACCTTATTAGGAAAAGATCTATGTCCGTTATTGCAAATTCGACTGGCGCCTCCTATAGTTTTCATAAGCACGGTGACAGCTGCAAATTTAATGCATTTTGAAGCATGTTTTTATGGTCACTTACATCTCTCGGGGAAACCAGCTGGCTTTGAGGTCTTTCTCTCCGAAGAGTCTCCGTGCCTTGTCGCACTAACGCTGGCGTTGGAGGGATCTCGGGTTTGGAGGGTTTGCCTTCATTTTTCTGAAAGTTAGAGCGTAATGGTGTGATAGGAAAGTGCATACATTCAGCTTTGTGTGGCATCCTTTTAGAGGTCGGCTTCATTCGTTGCATGCTTGAAATACAAGTCAGATAGTTATAGAGACGCGCAAACTGAGAAAAATAGCGTAGACATTAAACAGTGGGTTAAAAAAAGGTCATGGAATTAGTTTCTTCATTCCTATTCCTTCCGGGACAAGGGTCATTGCCAGAACTGCCGCTTTTTTCACGATTCAGTACATTTTGTTGGGTTATGGGCACGTAAATGACCCCATACATTTACTTGCGCATAACTTGACAAACCCTTTAAAAACTGGTAAAAAACTAGTGGATTTTTTTTTCGCGATCCCTTTGTTGGCCCCGTAGTGAAAGTTGTTCACAACGATGTGTACAATAACCTCTTTGCAGGTTATGCGTTTATTCTATTTCAGGTTATAGTCTTTGCTGGAGGCTTTAATAGGGAAGATGCAAATACAGAATTTATGAGAATTTTGTCAGTAACATGAAAAAATATATAAAATAAAGGCCATTGCAACGTTTTTATTTTGGTTAATATCGATTTTTAACAAAAATAATTAATTAAAGTAACGTGAAACGGAACGTATTCAAAAACAACAATCAGCGTTTAGCGACGTATCTGCTGTTATGCCAACGAAAAGGCAGTCTTTGAGTTGGGACAGATCTTGACCAGTGATAGACACGAGTGACGTCATCGTCCGTTTTCGCGCGAACTGTCGGTTTCAAAACGCAATTTTGGCAATAAATTAAAGCGTTTTCATATCTTATTTATATGGTGGTCTATTCTAGATGGAGTTCTTTAAAATTAAAGCAAAAATTAAAATATTGCTTGTTCCCTATTTGTACACCACAAGCAAATCCGGTTTAAGCTGGCGAACACCTCATAGGAAGACCTGCGACCTACTCATAAAAAAGTGCGATCGCATGGGACCCCGTCCCCGTACACGGAGAGAAAAAGAAAGGTGTCTAGCTCCATATGCCTTTCTCTTTCTCTTTCTCTCAGTGTATAATGCAAAAATGCTACGTGATGTTTGTTTATTTTTCTCCCGAATCACAACTTCCCCCAAACTGCGTTACGGAACTTTTTTTAACCCACTACTGGGCAAAGGTCTCCCCCAAGTCCTTCCAGATATTCTTCTCCTGTCCAGCAGCCAGTATTCATGGTACGCGTCTAGATCATCTCGCTTCCTCTTTCTGAGTCGGCCTCAACTAGTTCTAAAAACCTGAGTAGGTACCAATTCTACTAATTTTTGAATTCGCACCGAATAGGCTAGTTTCCAACATCAATAAATCGCAAATCTATTTAGTCCGTCACATAGAGTATTGAAAAATAATGGACACGTATTTTTTGTTTTTGTAAATTAATGAATATTGACAAAGATAAAGCGCATCAAAACTCGGGAGTGGGGGCTTGTGACGTCACAACGCACTAAAAATTATACCACGACGTGACGTATTGAGAATTTAAAAAGCGTCGTATCTTCGTCAATTTTGTTTTACATAACAAAAGAAAAAAAAATGCGTCAAATATTATCAATATGATGTTATAATCTAACTGACGGACTAAATATATTTGCAATTTATTGATGGGACCGGTGACCTGGTGAAGGTCGCGGGTAGCCGATGGATGCGAGACGCGCAGGACCAGTCGTAGTGGCGACGCTTGGAGGAGGCCTATGTCCAGCAGTGGACGTCTATGATGGTGGAAACTAGCCTATTCTACTCATTTTACCGCTAAGTAAAATTTGCAGTGGACAAGCCTATGGCACTGTGGTGTCGCTGGTACCTGGTGTCCCACAGAGATGATGTAGGACTCGGTGGAGACGGGCAGCACGGGCGCCGCACTGGCGGTGGGGCTGAGCGCGGGGTTGGAGCCGTACACGCCACGCCGCACCATGGTACGTCCTCCAAACGACAGGCCGCGGGACGCCACGGCAACGCCACTCGCTGCCGGTGGACCTGGAATCAGCCAGTATTGGATATGCGAAGCATGTAAGAGCTATGCGTGGAAGCATGGTTGTCAATATCAAGAATTTTTTTTTCAAGCTACATGGTACAACTTTTGGGGGTCTGGAAAGGCCATTTTAGCAGAATCAGAAAGCACAGCACGCTACCCGTCACTATCAAATTTTCCCAATCAACCTTGAACCTAATGCGTTAGCGATAAAGATGATAATGAAATGTGATAGATTGTTGTGTGGTTAATATTATGATTCTACTAAAGTGGCCTTTTTAGACCCGCTGTTCATGTCACAAAAATTCTGTTATCTGTTTTCGAATTTCGTTCTTCCAAAAATCTCTTTATAATCCCGTATTTTAACAAGTTATTTGAATATTCGATTGTTAACATCACATGTAGTTTGCCTTGCTCATGGTAGATATACCTTGGAAATGATAACTGAAAATTAGTTTATAGAAACTGCATGGTGTAACAGATTAAAAACAAACCCTGAAAGGGGTCACTGTACTTATCATGTACAACTATTACTATGGGATGGGACTAATGATCGAATCACGACTTGATATAATATACAAACTCATCGGCGGCTCGCCGCAATTGGAAACGCCAGTGTGTATAAACAAGATGGCGGACAGCCGCGAAGCGGGCCGCGGCTCTCTATTCAGCCACCGCGGTTTCAACTTTGTAGCGGTTAAGTGCGTACAATCACACGCGGTTGCATATTAAAATAGAAAAGTGCCTAACCGCGCGGTTAGCAGCCCCACGAAAAGATTGCGCTAAAGAAATGTGCGTTTAATCTCATCGTGCGACGAAATAGGGAAGATGCAAATACAGAATTTATGAGAATGTTGTCAGCAAAATGATAAAAAAAGTATAAAATAAAGACCATTGCAACGTTTTTATTTTGGTTAATATCGATTTTTAACAAAAATAATGAATTAAAGTAACGTGAAACGGAACGTATCTAAAAACGACAATCAGCGTTTAGTGACGTATCTGCTGTTATGCCAACGAAGAGGCAACCTTATGTCTTTGAGTAGGGGCAGTTCTTGATCAGTGATAGACAGGAGTGACGTCATCGTCCGTTTTCGCGCGAACCTTTAAACTGTCGGTTTCATAACGCAATTTTGGCAATAATTAAATCGTTTTTATTTTATGTGGTGGTCTATTCTAGATGGAGTTCTTTAAAATTAAAGCAAAAATGGAAATATTGCATGTTCCCTATTGCATCGTTAACTAGTCCGATCGTTACCTAATTAGGCCGACACCTTACGCAAACATTTTGAATAACTCAACCATGGGGTGTTAGATTTAAAATGTACAGTACAAAATATAAATAAAACAATAATGAGATAAAAAGCATGTTCTACTTACCACCAGGTATTCTGCTCAGTTCCCTATGAGAACTGTATTGCCTAAGTTTTGACGTTGGCAAACTGGTCTTCCTGGGAACCGCTGCCGGTGGTACCATATTACTGTACGGTACTAAAATAACATAAAACAATGGAGGAAAATAAAACGATTGATCACGATATTTTGATGCTTGAAAAATAATATAAGTGTCAAATGATTGATCTGAATGTAAATGGGTAATGCATAGTGCGTTTAAAACATTTATAAAATTGAAATGTTTGTAATGGTTACATTTTTTTTCGTTGCAGCCTCTGATCCGAGATCCCAAATAAGATATAAAAAAAAATTATGCTTCATATAGAATTTTAGAAGCTAGACTAGACGGCATCATACGCCTTGAATCTGTAGTTATTTATTTGCAAATTAAATCACATTTTAAGCGTATCATTTTATGTTCAACATCTCAGGATTGACATGGTTTGTATATGTAAATAACTCAGAGCCGTGTTCACCAACATTTAATCAACTGTTTAAATACCGTTATGATTAAGGAACAGTTTCTCGAACGAAAACATTAATATAAATTTTACTGTGACAAAGTGACAAACGCGCGTTATCTTTTGCTTAGCTGATGCTCAGTTTCCGAGGTATTCAGTTTATCGCTATTTATCGGTTGGCTAGTGGTTAACAGACAGATAAACGACCGATAAAATACCTCAGAAACCGGGCATGAATGATTTTCCAACACCCAATCGCAACATTTGACTTGCGATTAATTTGTGACAGCTTAACATTTTTGAAGTGAATACTTCTTTAGGCGCGTTGAGCACTTTTTGGGTGACCAAAAATCATGGAATTCGTGTCATCGTCACCGAACGCTTTCCACGAGCTCGACACAATTCACAAGTACTTAGTTTTCACTTCTATCGGCAGTCCCCAAAGACTGCATGTTTTTTTTTCTTCTAGAAACCGAGGATGAAACACGTTTTAAACGATAGTGAACACGAGCTAACCCCCTCATACATACCTCCAGAACTCGTAGGTATAATCCTCGTCGGCTTAGGCATAACACTGGGCGCGAACATTTTCTTCTCCGGACTAACCTTCCCAGCCATAATATCCCTCTTGGCTGAAGACTTCTTAATCATCGTCGCGCTGTTTATCACAGTGGCATTGTGCATATCGTATGTCCTCTCCATCCCCGAAAAGTTAGCTTTGGTTACAGTTGTGACCGTGTACGACTTATCGTCGACCATGTCGTATATCGGGGATATGGTGTTGTGCAAGTTTAGCAGGTCGGTTTTAGCACCCTTCCGTAGGGACATAAGCGGTGTGGACGCGACTTGTGGGCCTGTAATGGGAGAATGTGCTGTTGTACCGCTGTGCAAGCATTTGAAAGCACCATAGCTTGTTGCAAAATATTTTTTATTTTCCAAATAACCTCTTTTCCTTAATGACCTAGACTAGAGTCAAGAGCAAACTCATCACAAATAAAAAAAATGAAATCCAGTTAGCTTTAAGGCTGCGGACACAAAGTCAGCGGGCGCGGGGCGGCGAGGCGCGTTTCAATACATAGATTTATATGGAACTGGCCTCGAAGGCAGCGGCGAGGCGGCGGCGTACGAGCGGGTAGAGGCGTCTAGCGGTACCCGCGCGTCTGCATTGACTTACGTGTTGTGCATTTAATTTTTTGCTTTTTAACGACCAGTTCCAAATGTATTAAAAAATGTTATCGTCGCTATTTAGATTTTTTTTTCGCGAATAAGACACTAATTTTTCCTAACACAACACTACGCCGCTCTAGCGCCGCGCGATCTGCCCGCTGGTTTCGTCACTAGGTCTACGCCGCACCCGCACCGCCGCCGCTCCGCTCCCGCTGGCTTCGTATCCGCGGCCTGACAGTGTGATTCTCAACTCAACTCACGACCCCATCTATGAACAACCCTTCATCTTCCCCGCTTTAGTGATTCTTGACCTTTAACCTCCATTGTATGTGTATTTTAATAAATCGCTTTAGTACTATCCTTGCTATTACCCCTCCCCCCCTTAATGACCTTTACCCCCATAAAACTCACCTGTCATCCTTAACCATTGTGTATGTGTGCTTAAATAAATAGTCACCAAATGGCGGTCGTCAAATAAGCCATGTCAGAGGTGGAGGCGGTTTAGAAACTCTGACACTATACTATAGATTTTAATTCGATTCCAGATTTGACATTAGCTACTGTCATTTTGTGAAATAATGATACCACATATAATAGTGTAGTGATGAACACAAAAATCGATAAACAATCAGTGTGTGTGCCATCAGTGTGCCAATTAAAGACTAAATTATTGATTTTTATTTAAATAAATACATAATTATTCATAATAATTATTTATTAATTAGTAATCGCTGCTCTATTTTATAAAAAGTTAATATTTTTGTTTTTATATTAAAAACAAAACTTATAATAAAAGAGCCTTGATAGTTTTCAGTATTGGCAACCCGTGCGCGCTCGTGCAGCTATCGCCATTTTGTTTATCGTGTCATTCGGCTTCATTCTCCCAGTCTGACTGCACGAATATCTTATTTCATTGCAAATCGATATTTTGTTGGGTTTTTGTTAAAGTGTTGTTACGTTGTTTTATTGTTTATTTGTAATGTTCCTTCATGATCACATTTTTTTATTTATTTCACACACAATTATAAAAGAAAAGTCTCAGATCGTTAATTAATCGTCAAAACTAAATTATCGGTTCAGAAATATTTAATTTCCTGATATACTTAGTTTTCGAGCGTAAAATTATAAACGAGAAGAATCGATCCGGAAATATTCCATTTCCATATCGAATAATTTCGCAACGTCACTATTAAGTACTTGTCATAACGTTGCAACACTGAAATTGTCAAATCTGGAATCGAATTAAAATTCCGAGTATTGGGTGTGTGGGGTCCGGGTCGGCGGCGCGCTGCGATCCCAGCGCGCCTCAAAGAGATGTCAGCGTGGAAGACGCGGCCCTGCACTGCTGGGGCTGCGGAATCTGTTCGAAAGGGGTACCGTAGCCTTGGAACACAAAGGGCACCAGGAGAAACACGGATGGGTTTTAGTCAGTAACAGTCTGACACTCCCTCTTGCTTTACCCAGAGCGGGAGGAGTCATTTGATGATTTTCCAATTTTCCTTAAAAAAAAAAGGATGTGGGGTCGATGAATAAATAGGTCATGGGCAGGCTGGATGTGAGATACACTGTCGGGCGGACTGGGAACTGAAGGTACCAGTTTCTATACTCTCAATGGTTTCCCATGACCTTTATCAGTGCCATTCCCAACTTTATGACCATTCCTAGCTGTTATCCCCCTTTCATGACCTTTGACCGGTACCCTGCATTACGTGACCTTTGACCTTTACCCCCCTGCACCTTGACCAGTGTGTAGGTGTGTTTAAATAAATAGTTCCAGTAGTTACGGGGGTCATGCGGCGGCTGGGTGTCAGGCACACTGTCGGGCGGACTGGAGGAGCTGAAGGTGCCCGTGTCCGTGCTGTCGCTCGACCCCACCATCGCACGCTCTTGGGATCCCCACTCCTGGAAAATGAAGGGGACATGGTACTAATTCCGCTCGCGTTTGACCTTTAAAGAATTAGAAAGCACATCACGCTACCCGCCACTGTCAAATTTTCCCAATCAATCCTAAACCTAAAGCTCTAGCGATAAAGATGAAAATGAAATTTGACATATTGTTGTGTGATTGATATTATTCATGATTCATTATGATTCTACTAGAGTGGCCTTTTTAGACCCCCTGATGAAAGTGATAATGTGGTCGACGATGGGCATGCTTGCCTATAAGTCATCCTTACTTATAAGTCCAAAACATTTTGCATATTTGTGGAATTTGTAATGGAGAAAGAATTGAATAAAGAATTTATTGAATCGGAATTAGACCCTATAATGCTAAAATTTTAGGTAGATTTTTGATGTGAAAGATGTTTCACATCAAAAACTGCCAAGGCGCCAAACTGTCAAATTTTACTGCCAAGGCGCGCCAATAGATGTATTGGCGCACCTTGGTAGTAAAATCAACTCGTATGCCGTGACGGAAACGACGCTGTCATGTCGTGATGCTCCCCTACACCGCCTGTTACGGACGGAGAACTTTGGAACTAATTTATAAGATTTTTTCAAATTATGCATTCTACTATTAACGTAAATGTGTACCAGAACTCTCTGCCTGCGTCTGTATTTTCAAAAGCTTACAACCCTAACCTCTTCAAATTTAGAGTAAACAGGCTCCTTCTGGGTAGGCTCGCTCCATCATAGATTTTGTCTCTGTCATCTCTGACATAGACTAGAGTCAAGGGCAAACCCATCAATAATTAAAAAAAAAACCGTAAGGGCAATTTCTTTTAATACTGAATATCTATAAATAACTAAGTTATCACTTTTCATTGGATTGACTCTGGCAAATAGCGGTACTTTTACTAAACTGGTCTAGTACGATTTCGACTGGCCCACAGAAGGTTCCGTATCACGAAAAGCAATTTTACTAGTTTAGAGTTCCATTCTTAAAAAAATAAATCTGTCTGTGTTTCTAAATAATCTCGCTGACTAATACGATTAAAATAGACAGTCCAATGACAGACCTACAGACAAGGCAAAGCCAATCTTAGTAATAGGGTCCCAAAGCGCTGCAATGGGCGTTAAAACAAAACAAAAAGCAAAATAAATTACATACCCGATGATCTTGCTGCAACGTTCGATCCCCAACATCAATTAAATTAAGCGTAGCCGAATTAATATCTATAATTTGATTATCATCTCCCTTCATGTACACAACGGTTGTGTCCATAGCGCTCGCTTTGGGCGAAAGCTTCTTAAACGTAGCATTTCTTTTAGGAGTGTCTCTAGTGATCGGTTCCTCTTGTCGGTCGAAACCATTGCCGTTCATCACTCTTCGCCTTGATAACAACTCTGAGGCGTTCTCCATACTCTGCCGGGGTACTGTGATCACAGTTTGATTCGGTAACTGTATAGTTTTTATTGGGGATGTGGTTACAGGAGCTGGTACCGACTTTTCCGGCTCCGTTGGTAGTGCTTTCCTAGCTAAAGACAACTTCTGCCGAGCTTGAATAATTTCGTTTAGTTCTTGCTTCCCCAGCGTTACGTTCAAACTGTTCCGCCCGACGTCCTCAGGTTTCGGTAACCCCATATCTTTGTAGAAAGCGTCGTCAGTTTCAAAATTTTCTTTTTCAGCGTCATTATCTCTTCTACTAAATCTATTATTAGAGTAGTGTAAGGTGATCGGTTCGGCCATTTCAACCGTCGGTACGTTACGGGGAACAATTTTCGGGGAGTCCTTCTTATCCGAGTTTTCGTTTAGAATTTTCGCTGTGTCGATTTGGCATGCTTCTTCGCGGGATTTTGTGTAGGATTCTGAGTTACGTATGGCGGATTCTCGTTTTGTGTAGCTATTGTAAAGTTGGCACCTCGGTCGTGCTGACAGGAGTTTCTCTGATGCTTCTAAGTGAGTGAACGTTGCTGATGAGAATATGTTGGAGTCTGTGCTGTCTTTAGGTTTGGAGGTGTTGGCGATGACGTATGAGGAGTTGAGGGAGCTGACGAGGGAAGGCGGGAGGGAGTCCATGAGGCTGTCGTTGTCAGGGTATGTTGTCTGCGAGAGGAAGCTGGTGCTCATGTCTTTCTCGTCGAGGATGCTGAGCGTCATGCTCGTCATCATCGGGTCGAAGCTGTCGCGACCTGACATCGGTAGACCTGCAAATAGAATGAAGAATTATGTAAAATATAACGTAGTTATAATAAAAAAAGTGAGGAACACCTAGATGCTTGTTATTTGGGACACTTTACAGTAGTGTCATAAGTTTGACTTAGCTTGCCTAATTTTTTGTTTACTACACAAATTAGAAAACCGATGTGCGCTCTCTATTGACGATAGTATTTTTGTTATTTGAAATAGGTACTACTAAAAAAATGAAAACAACATGGTTCGTTTCATACGGGCTGTACCGCCGAACCTAAGTTTACACCCAAAAATCTCGTTTAATTTTTAACTAAAACGTTCGTTTTTTTTTTAATATCGTTACTTCTATTCATCCCAATGACATTTGTATAACCCTGGCGAATAATTCCTATTGGAAGATCCAGAATCCTGTCGCTCCATCGTAGATTCTGTCTCTATCATCTCTGACCTAGACTAGAGAAGAGCAAACTCATCCATACTTCTATAAGTACTAATATTATAAAGAGGAAAGATATGCTCTCATCTTTGGGATGGATCTGCCAGATACCAGCTTGATGCCCTTGAGTCAATTGAGAAACGAGCTAAGAGGATCATCGGCTATGAGAGGTTCGTCGCGACGAAACTCCAAAGTCTTGAACATGGACGACGAGTTTCTAGCCTGTAGGTTTTCTACCGGTTGCATTTTGGGGAATGTGCGCTGGAATTGCATAATTTAATTTCGCCAAGCCCGTTCCATCATCGGACCACAAGACGAACGGCGATGCGCCACCGGTACATGGTGGACATCCCTGCCGGATTGTGTGTTTCCTGATAGCTCAACCTGGCAGTCTTTAAGTCAAGAGTGAGTAGATTACTTCTATGCAAACGTGCTCCATCTTCGACCACATCATCGCTTACCATCAGGTGAGATAGTGGTCAAACGCGTGCCTATAAATATAGGTAAAAAAAAAAAAAAATGTATGTTACGAATATAGGTACTTAAATACTACTGGACCGATTTGAAAAATTCTTTCACCTATGGATAGCTACATTATCAGCGAGTAACATAGGCTATATTTTATCCCTATACTCCCACGGGAATGGGAACTACGCGGGTGAAACCGCGTGACGTCCGCTAGTCTCAAATAAATAAAAAAAATACTGAATTCAAGGCAGCCGTTTGTATACCTATCACATTAGGCGAATTTTTAAGTATGTTCAATAAAACGAAAAGTGCAGTTTACGGGAAATTGAATATCACAGGTACCTATCATATCAGGTATTATACAATGTTGATTCCATAGTATATAACACCGACAATATACTTCCCCATCCGTACAAGTTGTGCGAGTTCTGTATCCAGTGAGGCGGTAACTTGACGGATGTTTGCGTAACTCATTCCTGAATGCATAACATAAGTAGACCATGGCTGCAATACATAGTAAATTATGTTATGTTACCTAATTATCTAGGTGATTTATACTTGTAAGGAGTTCGGGGGACATTACAAAGATTTATCGAGTTCCTGCTTTCATCGCTTTTAATCCTAATATATAAAATTCTTCCGTTAGTGACTGATTGAGTGATGACAGCAACTCACAGCCGAAACTACTGGTCGTAGAGGGCCTTGGGGAGTGTAGGGGAGCACTAAGAGAGGATTTCCCGGAATTCCTACGGGAACGGGAAAAACGAGATACGCGCGTACGATGTAGCGGGCAAAAGCTAGTAAGTTATAAAAGAAAGAAAACCTATAATTTTGCGTCAGTCTGTCAGGTACATACAACTGTTTTCGTAATAGTGTAACGCAATAGTGTAACTACAGTTCAGATACAGCTTTGGTTCTGGAATGTCAATTCTAATTTGGCATACAAAGTGAAACTTTTATTTTAACTTCATTAACATCTCCTTCCATAATCCTTATGTGACGGCATAGACTTCCTGCTGTCCATAGACTCGGCGTTGAATGTGCCAGAACTCTCCATCAGCAGTGACGACAAAAGGCTGGAGACATGCACATGAGTGACTCTCCATAACCGACACAATATTTATTCTCTTACCTGAATCCTTATGTGACGGCATAGACTTCCTGCTGTCCATAGACTCGGCGTTGAACGTGTCAGAGCTCTCCATCAGCAGTGACGAAAAAAGGCTGGAGACATGCACATGAGTGACTCTCCATAACCGACACAATATTTATTCTCTTATCTGAATCCTTATGTGACGGCATAGACTTCCTGCTGTCCATAGACTCGGCGTTGAACGTGCCAGAGCTCTCCATCAGCAGTGACGACAAAAGGCTGGAGACATGCACATGAGTGACTCTCCATAACCGACACAACATTTATTCTCTTACCTGAATCCTTATGTGACGGCATAGACTTCCTGCTGTCCATAGACTCGGCGTTGACCGTGCCAGAACTCTCCATCAGCAGTGACGACACAAGGCTGGAGATATGCACATGAGTGACTCTCCATAACCGACACAATATTTATTCTCTTACCTGAATCCTTATGTGACGGCATAGACTTCCTGCTGTCCATAGACTCGGCGTTGAACGTGCCAGAGCTCTCCATCAGCAGTGACGACACAAGGCTGGGCGGGGACATGCGCATGAGTGACTCCCCACTCTGGTACATGTTTAAACTCGGCCGCTCGTTCATCAGGTTTGATATGCCTCTGGAAAGTTACAAAATAGTTTTAGTTTATAAGTTAGGTAGGACTCATGGAGTGAATATGTTGCTATTGGTGAGAATAGTAGGTATGATGAAATATAAAGACCATCACCCACCCTCGCCGCCACTGTACCCATGAAATTAAGTTTGTGTTAAAAAGTTGAGTAACTGTTTTTGGTGTTGAATAAAATATATTCATTCTATCTACAACATGTAGCAGAATTGCTTTAATATAGTGTGCTGATTGTAAGAATGAAACTCTTGTTACGTTCAAAGGGTTCCGAACATCCATAAAAAACCGAACTCTTATAGGATCATTCGGCTGAAGTTGGGTGTTAACATTTTACTTGTAAGTTAACATTGAATAAACACTTGCGTTTCGGCATTTTAACTTTTTACTTTCAAACAATTAGTCAACAATGCGCGAACGCTGACGTCTCGGCCACTCTCGGCTATCATCGCGTCGACCGACGACTCGACTCGGCTCGACAGCTACTCATATTTTCGCGCGGTTTCAGAAAACGGGACAATTTTGCGTCCTAGAGTTCATTTAGGGGACACCGGGACTAGTAATCATAAAAATGGACAGTCCGTTCAAAACGGGACGTCTCACTCTAAGAGTGAGATAGCCTGGCACTTTTTAGGGTAGGCTTTTTTAAATCAAATGCGTTACTCTTCTCTTCTCTAATCTTAAAATAACATCTGCCAAACTGCAAAGCAATTTATCGGCCGTTTTAAACTAACTACGGGTAAGTAAAGTTATTTTGCAGGTAAATCGTGGTTTGTGGTTTCGATTGGTTGATCGAAATAATATTAGCCAGTTGACAATAGATTAAAGGCTTTGTACCGTACGTTATTTCGTGTAGGTTGTTCAAATAAACATTACTCAAAAAGTCACAGGCTTCAAAAAAAAAAAAAGCGAGAGACCAAAGAACCAAGCTACTAAATCCCATAGCCGATACCACCACCAAAAACAAAGCTTATTTTAAAGCAGAAACAGCACAAAAACCGGACGCTCCCGACATTAGAAAGCATAATATAACCTAAAACAGTGCAGCGCCATGTTCTGCGCGGAGGCAACTCCGTAAGGCCTCCTTTGAGCAAGCGCCAGGTTGAGGTATAAACCGAATATCCACCTGGGTAACACATCATGCAATGTTGTCAGTAGATCTAGCCAATTAGATGGTAAGGGAACGGATTTTTTATTCTGATTTTTTATGGTAAGGGAACTGATTTATTATTTTTTATAGGATTCCGAACAAAAAACGGAACCGTTATAGGATCACTCGGGTGTCTGTCTATCTATCTGTCTGTCTGTCCGTCTATCACAGGCAGTTTTCTCAGAATCCACTGGAGCGATTCTATTGAAATTTGGTAGACATAATATGGACTTCTGTGACCCAAACACAGACGTGTTACGTAAAATATTTTTTCACTGGGGTCACTTTTGGGGGTCAAACTAGAAAATAAAGAAAAAGTTTTTTGAACGATATCGAGTGACATATCAAATGAAAGGGTTTTTGGCAAATTTTTTCATAATTTTAAAATTAATGGTTTTGAAGTTATTCAAGAAATTAGGCGAAAAATGACCATTCCCCCCCCTTATCTCCGAAACTACTGAGCCTAAACCTAAAAAAAATGGAAGATCTTTAGCTATAGATTACAGGAAATCCTATAAGAAGTCTACAGTGTTAAAATAAAATGTTAAAAAAATAATTAATTCGGAACCCTTTGCACGCGAGTCCGACTCGCACTTGGCCAGTTTTTAATATTGTTGGCATACTAATAGTCAAACCAAATATGTATTTCAATTAAACCAATGCCGTATGAGATATCTATTACCAGCGTTCACGCCGTACGGCATTTCATAAAAACTTTCAAGTCTTTATTTTTCGAAATGAATAAACCGAGTTTACAATTAAATTTCCCACACACATAAGCAAGATAAATAGGTCTAAAAGTTAATTGAGAACATTTTCGAAAAATAGTGTTACAGCTAAATTCGACCGAAAAAAATATTTTTCATAAAAAACAGTGATTTCCAATTATCTGGTTTTAGATAAGACATTTCGAATATTCTTATCTTTTAAGGCCTGCTGGTTCCTGCTTATGTTTTGAAGCATTAAAATCTGAACATTCATTTTGAAAAACAAGGAATTTAAAGTTTTTATGAAATGCAGTGCGTTGTAAACGCTCTTTTGTTATTTAAGCTCCAGTTAGAACTTACTCCGAGTTTAGTTTTTGGAGCAATAGGGAAGATACAAATAGAACCTCCTCCTTTTTGAAGAAGTCGGTTAAAAAGTATAAAATAAAGGCCTTCACAACGGTTTTATATTAGTTAATCTCGATTTTTAACAAAAATAATGAATTAAAGTAACGTGAAACGGAACGTACTTAAAAACAACAATCAGCGTTTAGTGACGTCACTGCTGTTATGACAACGAAAAGGCAACCTTATGTCTTTGAGTTAGGACAGTTCATGACAAGTGTCAGACAGAAGTGTTCAACTTCCTTTTTCGGGCTAAAGTCAAACTGTCAGTTTAAAACAGCAACTTTGAAAATAAATTAAGCGTTTTATTTTTTAAATTTATGTACCTATGGTCTATTTTACATAGAATTCTTTAAAATGGAAGCTATATGAAAATATTTCATTTTTCCTATTAGACCTTACAGGCACTTTCGAATTGTCATTAGTTGCTAAACGTCGTCGTTAATGAGGTTAAGTTGCCTAGAACTAGAATATTTTCAGTTGCCCGACATAACCCACCATGTAGTTGCTAAACTACAGAAGTAGCATTATCTTGGCGTGCAAAACAAATACGGTGTATTTTTGAACTGCTACAAGTTTTGAAGTAGCATGCAGTGTTCTAAATAACAACATTATAAAGAACACCCATTATATTTAGTATTGCAGGAAAGAAGGTGTATTGGCAATAGGCGACGGAAGAATACGACGCTTTTAAAGTTCTCAATACGTCACGCCGTGGTATAATTTTTAGTGCGTTCTGACGTCACGAGCCCCCACTCCCGAGTTTTGATGCGTTTTATCTTTGTCAATATTTATTGATTTACAAAAACAAAAAATATGTGATTATTATATTTCAACTCTAACTGGCGGACTTAATAGATTTGCAATTTATTGATGGTAGAAACTAGCCTATTGATTAATACGTTTAAATTAAGTTTCACGAGCTGGTTAGTACAATAAAACTGGTTAACCCCCGGTTTTTGGTACGAAAATAATAATCACAAAATAAATTACACGCAAGCACTGCGCACAGAAACTTTTAAGTTTTCCCTTTTAGGATTCCGTTCCCAAAGGGTAACCAACGGAACCCTATTACTAAGCCTCCGCTGTCCGTCCGTCCGTCTGTCTGTCAGCGGGCTGTAACTCAAGAACAGTAATAGCTAGACAGTTGAAATTTTCAAAGATTGTGTATCTCTATTGCCGCTATAACAACAAATAATAAAAAAATAAGGTTTTTGGTACGGTAACCCTTCGTGTGATAGTCCGATTCGCACTTGACCGGTTTTTTTAATGACTGCTGTGATAGCTGTTGACAATGCATTCATCTAATAATAGCAGTTTAGATGTCTCGACGACCTAACACAATACACATCTCGAGATAATTAATAACGGGGTCAGAGTAAGAGAGATACCTAATCATACAGCAGTTTACGCGATAATCCTCTTTTTAGAAATTGGGTACAAAAGTAGCAATTATCTTAGTGAGAATTTCTTTTTTATTCTGGAGAAGCAATAATGATTTTAAAGACTCGTCCGAGATTATAAATATATTACGTTTTATTCAGACTCTACACTGTTTATTTTTAGGGTTCCGTTCCGAAGATTCGTATGGAAAAGCCCAACTCTTATAAGACCACTTATGTGTCGGTCCGTCTGTTTCACCCAATCCGGGATAAACAATAAACTATGTTTCGAACTGTTCTATACGATATATCAAATCAAAGAGCTCATTGAGAGAGTCTTAAATATATTTAAAGGTACCAATCTCCGAAACCAGAGCCAAAAAAGCAGATAATAATAGTTCTGTACTTACAGACTTCAAGAAAACCTATAAAATTCTATGGTTTCAAAATAGCAGGTCAAAAAAATATCGATATTTACGGAACTTTTTTCGCGCGAGTACGACTCGAACTTGCCTGTTTTTTTTAACCACTGGCAACTTCCATCTATTTTACAACCATGGTTATGCCATCCATCCAATCAGACATTAATTGTCAAATAAAACACAATGCTTACTTAATCAACTCGACTGTCATAACATGAAAAGTAAAAGTATCGCATCATTTGCCTCTCGACTCTATGGTAACAAAAAAAAAAACAGATTCGCGCGCTTACTTTCGACCCGCCTTTTCCTACTTTCCCTTTTTGCGTACTGGCTGGAATCAAAGCTTATGCTTAGTCATGCACGGTAATTAATTAGAGGAATAAGGAGTTTAACTTTTGTGTATGTCTCTTTAGGCTGTACAATTAATTGATCTTTGCCTTTTGAGATTTTTAACGGTTTTGGATTTGCCTTATGAGTCGTCATTTATTATTGTTTGGTGAAATTGATATGGTCTACTTTCTTTTGACGATTTGTTCTACAAAACGTTTTGCTGATTTGAATGTATCAGCTTTTGAGGTTTTATTTAGACAAGCAAAGACGCAGGGAATCAGCGTTAACTTTAGTGATGTTATCGCTAGCCCAATATTATTTCCTAAATTAAATAAGAAATACATTTTTTTTTTTTTTTTCAAAATGGCTTCGGCACTTCGGCGAACTTTTCTATTTAGGAGTGAAAGACTTCAGGATTGCAAAATTTGGGCATTAAGAGGCCTCTTAAAAACCATCCGTGTTCACGGATGTTTTATAGCCAGTAAGAGTCTGACACTCCCTTCTGCTCCGCCCAGAGCGGGAGGAGTCATTTGATGAGTGAAAGAGTACCACCAAACAAACTCACTTTCACAATTTTATAATATTGGTTAACATTCTAGATCTCTACTGAATGGCCATCAACTACCTGGACAAAGACAATCTCCAATGATATGTTGACGACGGGCTTAGCATCAGAAAGGATGCAAATCGCCAAGATTGGCGTAAAAGTATCAGGCTGACCCCAAAATTGATAATGGCTTTCATACTAAATCCTAATACTCGAGACGAAGGCCGGTCTTTACTCCATAAAGATAATAATGCCCTGTTCTCATTAGTGACATAATAGATTTAGTCTCAATTCACAGCATAGTGTCGCACGCTGCCACCGCTCATTATTTTTAGATCCCTACTCGAGTTGTATTAGTATCGGCCAGTATTATTGTTTGAATTGTACTATTGTTTTACTTTTAATTAATCAGGCACGTTTTAATCAGAGAGAACTGTTTTCGCAAATTGTAGTCTGATATTGATTCAGTTGACTCGCCAGCCAAGCGTGGCGATTATGGAAAGATGAGGTCTTGGGGAGGCCTATGTCCAGCAGTGGACGTCTTTCGGCTGATATGATGATGATTGATTCTAGGCATAGGTTTTAAATAATAAAGATATGGCCATCCGAAAGTTTGCTTACACGCGTTCAACATACAAGAAACACGGCATTTTGAATGCCCAGCTGATGAGCACACGACTACTCTCGAACATACTCGATCGCGTGGCGAGTTCGTTTTAGTCTAGTCGGACGTATGTCGGGTCAAATCCTGGTCTTCCTTGTCCTTGTACAGTGCTTCTAGGCAGGCCGTATCATCATAAGCTCAAGTCGACCACATCCTCGCTTACCATCAGGTGACTAACTAAATTAGCCCGTTATGTCCCACTGTTGGGCAAAGCCCAGCCTCCATCTCCCTTTTCCGCACACGTCTGTCCTTTACATCTGCGCGACAGTCCTTCCGGTAAGAGGCAAACCAACTCACCAACTTTTTATTTTTGGTTAGCTGCGATATGCTAGGTGCATTGAATAGGGCAAAATTAGTGGTTCTTTTACTTTTAGCCCACATCACATTTGAATCATGAGCCTATCAAATCATAATAATATCCTAAAGGTTGAGTCTAATTTGATCTTCTCATCAAGCAATATTATTAAATGCTTGTTTTGTGTTAAGGGTAGGGACACGGGCCGCGTGTTTTAGAAGCCATAAAAGCTCTAGATTAGAGGTAGGTAGGTGACACGGCTAAACTGTTTAACCCGTCAACCCGTCATCACCTGACACTGACATTTGCTAACATTTAAATTGATGTTATCGGCTTCTTTATGGACTGCTTTAGTGATGTTGTAAAGGATTATTGAGCTAAAAAGCCCATTTGAAAACAATAATAGCATGTGAGTAAAAGTTAGATGTTGCTACTCTATTATCCTCATAGTAGAAAGCTTTGTAAATAAATCAATGAATTCATGCAGAAAACCGCTGATTAGCATTCTATTCGGAGTGTAGTTTTCGAAATACAAATTGAAAAAAATGTAAGAAAATTTAATGACATGGTGAACTACACCGCTTTTGCCTTAAAATAATGCATGCTGATCATTATCAAACCTCTCCATTAAAACATGAACAACTCATCATCTCCCTGCCCTTATCCCATGTTAGGTCGGCGCAACACGATTTTCTCCATTCTGGCCTATCATGCTACGAGTACTACTGACTCCGTTTTCAAAAACTGAGTCAGTTATACCATGACGGTTGACAGTACCAACTAAGTACATAATTATACTAACTTGTTAAACGTGTTGTGTAGGTTGTGTGCGGGCTGTGACAGGTCTATGTTGATCGGCTTCGAGGGCGCGTGGTCTATCGACGAGCGGCCTGATACCTCCGATGCAAGTGTCAGGTCCAAGTCTTCTAGCTGTAAGGTACAATACAGGATGGTTAATATTACGGAGTTATGTGTATCAGAGAAGGACAGAGCTGAAGAGATTGGGGGAGAGAAAGGGAGGGATAGGAAAGGAGAGAGAGAGAGAGACCAAACGGGAGGAAGAGATGAGGCATACGCTGTTGTTTGCTCCGTTCAAGTTCAAAGCTAATGGCTGTTCCGTTTAAGGGTTTCGGACGAATCTGTGGGCTAAGTAAATAAAAAAAATACCAATTGACTGTGAGAGATTGCCAGGCAATAATAATATATACAGATAGATTCGTTCTAGAGGTGTCTACGAAGAACAAAAAGAAGCTACGGTTTGCAATTGTCTTCCTGCAAACCACCACTTCCAGCACTCGAACCTAGCATCAGGCAGAAAAATATCAAAGGCAATGCTGATTTGAGACAACCTCAATAAATCTGTAGTTGACCTCACGTCAGTTTATTTACATTTATTACATCATTTATTTGTAGTACTACGAAGACGGTAAAAAAGCCTTGACAATGTGAGTAAGCACGAATAGTACAATAATAGCCTGAATTTGTTTGTTATCCGTTTCACACCTGTGCTTCCGTAATTATATTTTCCGTTATATGTATATATGTAAGCTAATATTATCTTTCTCTCTTTTATTCGGCCTGTAATGTTCCACTGCTGGGCAGAGGTCTCCCCTAAATCCTTCCAGATATTCTTTTCATGAGTCACCTCGAATCAGCCCTTGCAATAGCCGACTAGATCGTCTTGCCACCTCTTCCTCGGGGGTGTAGTCCATCCCAGCTAATATTATCAAGAAGTAAAATTGTTAGTTATATTTTTTTATAAAGCTCGGGCTACGTGTTTCGTCGTATCGTGGCACCTTCTGGCGCAGTTGATTGGCAGCAAAATTCATTGCCATATGAGTTAGGCCTACATAGATTCGTTTGACATGTGAATGCCGCTCCACGTCACACCCTGACCCAGTGATGTGAATCGCTGGTATTACCATCTACGAACCACCATAGCTTGTACTCATACAATTAAGAAATTTAAATATTAGTAATTAGTACATATTTTTATCCCTTAAAACGGTACGGTTCCTATAAGACAGGAGCGACGCTGAGGGAAAAGCTAGTAAATAAATCTAGTCTCAATTTGTTTCTGATCCAATTCACACCTACTTACGTAATACACTTCCCGCTATAAGATATTTTAAGTATTCTATATTCTAGCAGCCACGCCATGCGACGCGTCATCGGATTGCGTCACGAGAATGCATTTTGTTGTATAAAACGTCGGAATCTCCCCTGCTTTCTATGTTTAGATGCGAGGATTACGATATTGAAGGTCTTCTCATCTATGTTGTCGATAGCAAAAAAATTATTTGCAATATATCGCAATAGCTTTTTACGTGAGAAATTTTAATGATGGTGTTCGTTCTGTTTTTGAATTTTAAAGTCTGTTATTACAAATCTAGAACAGCGTCATCATCTGCCTAGCCTTTTCCCACTATATTGACCTCAATATAGTTGAGAAAAGGCGGCTGCCAGTTTAACCGGATTCAGCTCAATACCAGTATTTTACATGGAGCGGCTGGGTTACACGGCCGGCACTTCTTGACCAGACTGGAGTCAGATTTACTGGCATCTGACAACCCGTAACAACTGCCAAAGATCTACAAATTACAATCAGGACCAAAAGCTTAACGTGCTTTCCGAGGCACGGAGGAAACTCGGTATGTTAAAATGGTCACCCATACACAGTCAACCTTGGCAAGCGTTGCTTAACCTTAACGATCGACCCGTTCGGCTGTTATTCTTTCATTCACGAGCTTCTCATTTCAAATCTAGAACAAAGCCCAGATATTTAATCATACAAACCAACCCAGTTTTGTCATTTTTAAGTCATGGTTATTGTAAAGAGAAAAAAATGCGATGGAACGCTGCGTGTCCCATGAAACATTACAGCTGAAAAGCCGCGCCTAAATATTTTTATGTAATAGCAATTATAATTACGAAAGTGCCTATGTTAAAAGAACAAGGTCACGTCCATAACTTCGAAAACTATTCCATGCGAATCACGACTATAGCATATCCAACTTAGCTTGGCAATAGCGGTCATTGTCCTTTCTCTAACGTCTCTTACGTACCGCGTCCGTGTTAAGGTCAAAGAAGTTCATATGTGTGCCAAATTGGCTGTGACAGGGTGATCCTAAGGTTCCGTTCTTTTCGTTTAGAACTTTACAAGGATGAGAATCGTCATGGATGTCGATTCAGGATAGCCCCACGTCTTTATTCCCGCTTTTGACATCAAACAATGTTAATTAATATCGTTGGCTCAATGATCGCTGTTGCCATGCCAAAACGCAGCAGCTACAGATGAAGTCCCGTTAGAGATCCTACATCAAACATGGTCAAAACCAATAAATGTGAGTTTCATTAGACAATATAGCTTGGTCCGTTACTGTCACTTTCGTTGTAGCACAATCCTATACACTGAACTGGGGTATCAAGTTCGTCGGTCCGTTGCGGTGATGTCATCTCGGAAAGCCGTTTTCTGTCCGGTTGATGCACGACCTTCTTCTAACACGTGCTGTCGTAGTTAGGGAGCTTGACTGTTCAAGTAAAACTTGTTTCATTTACAGCAGAATGTGTGCTTTTGTAAACTGCTTGAACGACCGCGGGTCTAGGTGAGCCAAATGGAGTATCATTGACTTATACCAAACATAGTGCCGGTGTGGAGTTCTTTCACAGGATATTCCACAACTTTTTTACTGCCCTTTACGCCACAGCACTTGTACCTATCACATCACCGACCAGTATGTGGCAACGTTATGGTCCAAGTGGCCACGCGTTAGTCCAAATTTGAAAAAAAATGAGCCGATCGACACTAAAAGCAGGCGAAGTAACTGAAACTGCGGATAGTCAGTTTGCAAAGACTTTCACTATCATAATGAAAAGAATGCCAAGATCCTCGAGCTGTTAATTCAGACTAGTCCAGCTACCAGATACAATCCTTTATTACCATAGCCACAGTTTCGATACTTATTTACCGGTAAGAATTCGTCAATCAATATTTATATGTATAAAATTCTTGCGTTAATGAGTGAGTGACTGACAGACAACGCACAGCCGAAGGTCGTAGACAGGTGAAATTTGGCATGTAGGTTTCTAGGAGAGTGTAAGGGAGCACTAAGAGAGGATTACCCGAAAAGCTAATCTTAACTATAATATCTTCTAAATCCGTCCACAGTACTTAGTAATTTCTAATTCAACCCCTAACGGACAACCGGCTTAAATCCTGACAGGCAACCGGCCTATCAGTGTATAGTACTTACAAGACAGGTCGTACAATATGTAGGCCGCACAGACTAAACCTAACTAGTTTAATTATATATCAGCTATCGACCGCGATATGAAAGCCTGTGTAGGATTAGTACTTGTACTTAATGGATATTGTAGGACGTGTAACATAAATACTGAGGCAAAGTTGACGTCACCGTTTTCTTTTTCTTGTTGCATTTCCACAATGGGATCGTCACGGTTTTGTTATTGAATTTTTGTAATGGACGTTAAGAATTTTTATAGAAGCGGGAAAAAAATTATGGACGTGGAGAAGGCTGTTGTAAAAGGTACCGAAAGAACAATGTAAGGGTGAACAAGAACAATCAAGGGGTGAAAAAAGGACGATAGTAATTATCACGAGATTCACCATCGTCTGTTCTTGTTGAATCCTTGTTACTTGGTTTCGGCGCAACACATTTCCTGTCATTCACCCCCGAGATAGTGAAGCTAAAACTTCTACTCTGCTAATTGAAGTATACACATCAACCTACAGTTTATATGTCAAGAAAAATGGTGAATATGCAACATTCCAAGTATAACATGGTATTTGGGAGACCCATAAGTTATAAGAAACAGAACGAGTATGATTGTTGTCATTCTTTATGAATGAATGAGTAGTCGTATCTAAGTTACGTTTCATGTCATTCTTTTGGCATGTTCTCAGCTTCTCAGCACTGTGATTCAGAATGTATGAGCCAACTGTTTACTCACAATTCATTAAGCACTCAGTCACCGCTTTTCAAAGCCCCCTCAAGGTCGTCTCCCGCTGGCAAATGAGCTTTACAAGTTTGCATACACAGTAGCTGTAATTTATGTTAATATATTGTGAGGACTGACTTAATGCAGGCTAGTTCAGTAGCCCATTTGAGTGGCATTACCCTCGTTAGTGCTGCACGACATGTATGGTCATTGTATAATGTGACGACTTCTTTCTTCGTTCACGTTGCAGGCTTTACAGATATCAGTGCGTTTGGATGGGGTTTATCGTTTTCTTAAACTGAATTTAGTCTTTCTGCAAGTGGAGTTTCAATGCTCAGTTTTCCTTGCGTTGCGAGTCTAATGATCCGATTTGCAAAAAAAAAATTTTTGAAGTGTTTTGTTGTTTTAGTTAATAAATTGAATCGCTCCGCGAAGCCTGTACAGCATCCAGGAAGCTTCTTTGATTGTCTCACAACGGCAATCTACCTATTAGTTACCGAAACGCCTAAATAAAAAATCCATCCTGCCATAGGCTTCAATCATCCTCACGAAAAAAAAAATAGTATGTTATAATTCCTTTCATCATCTGCCTAGCCTTTTCCCAACTATATTGGGGTCGGCTTCCAGTCAAGCCGGATTTAGCTGAATACCAGTATTTTACGTGGAGCGGCTGCCTACCAGACCTCCACAACCCATTAACTGGGTAACACGGTACTTCATGGCAAGACTGCAGTTTTTTTTTTTTTTTACTATTGATAGGCACGCGTTTGACCACTATCTCACCTGATGGTAAGCGAGGATGTGGTCGAAGATGGAGCACGCTTGCCTAGAAATAACCTATTCACTCTCGATTTAAAGACTCCCAGGTTGTAGCTATCAGGAAACACAGACTCCGGCAGGGAATTCCCCTCCTTAGCTGAACGCACTATGAATGTGTTCCCAAAACGTTTTGTGCGTATGGGTGGGATGTCCACCATGTACCGGTGGCGCATCGCCGTTCGTCTTGTGGTCCGATGATGGAACGGGCTTGGCGGAATAAAATTATGCAATTCCGTCGCACATTCCCCAAAATGCAACCGGTAAAAAACCGACAGGCTAGCAACTCGTCGTCGATGTTCAAGACTTTGGAGCTTCGACGCGACGAGCCTCTCATTGCCGATGATCCTCTTGGCTCGTTTCTCAATTGACTCATCTGCCATTGAGCTTCTGACTATCCGTAACGACTGCCAAAGACCTACAAATGACAGCCGGGACCAACGGCTTAACATGCTTTCCGAGGCACGGAGGAAACTCGCTATGTAAAGATGGTCACCCATCGACCCGTGCGGCTGTTATTACCTAGCCACGAGCTCCTCAGTATGTTATAATTCCCTTACAAGTCCATAATTACGAGTATATTTGATTATATAACTTTTCAATCACGTGCGATGCCACAACCTACTTGTTATATTTGTGCAGCTGTGCCTGAGCTTATTATTTATACAGTGAGTCGATGTACTGCCACTTGTTAGAGTTTCTAGTTTCAGTACTTTCGTTCCAACATCGATATCGGGCTATATATCTTAAGGGATTTTATCGCTACTCTGTTCGGGAAACTACTCTACTCTAGAACTCTGTTCTACTAAACGCCTTAGACATGAGCTTTAAATTCAACGGGTTTAGATGATTTGTTAATTCCATGCCTCAATTTTTATCGTCCCGCGAATGGAATGTAGTTAACTGAGAGTTGAGGCATATGGACAGAAGTATTATGGTGTTTTTAAAGCTTTGTTTTTTTTTTCCAAATTCTCAATTGGCTATCTATGTCTTGGAGATGCCTAGGGGCGATTGTATGGATTAACAAAGCAGCGCGACAGCGGCGCGGCTGTCGCGCTGCTTTGTTAATCCATACAATCAATAAACGCAAAGTGCAGCGCAACGGCAGCGCGACAGTCGCGCTGCTGCTGCCGCGCGGCACTTAGCGTCTAATTTGAAGGGGCCCTAAGTTAGCAGTGGGCAACTCTCGACTCATGGTAATGATGACATAAAATAAAACTGTCCATTTGTTCCATCATCATTTCAGCTGACATGGAATTTAAGCCACCATCTAGTCAATCTAAACATTTTATTTTCTAAATGTGTCGAGGTTTCTAATAATTTTAAAAGGTCAAATATATTTCAGTCTGTATGCGAAGTTATGCCGGGTTAATAGGTGCAGCAACAAGACGTGCTTGTCACCGATACTGTGGCAAGCGACGCAGCGTGCAGTCATCTGTATCGAGCAGTTTCCTTTGTGCTTTAGTTCATAAAGGCTATTGATAGATTTCATTTAGATTACTGTCGTGTCGAATCTACTAAGCAGGAGGACCTACAATTTTTCCACCTATAAATTGAAAACTTTACGAATTTCTTAAGTATTTGTTGGCCGTGACAAATGTATGCTATTTTGAGGTCTGTGTACTATTTAAAAATTAATTTGCCCATTTCCCAGAAGAGACGGCGAGACGACCTCACGACTGGGACGCGTACCTACCGTGAGGGCTGGCTGGTACATGGTGGCGAAGGATAAGAACTTTGGGGAGGCTTTTACCCTGTAGTGAGAGTCAGTGTGACGGTACGGGCTGATGAAGAAAGTATTTATGTATCACCAGTTTTTCGACAGCGACTCCGTACGCGTAAATCCCGTTTCTTTTTCCCGTTCCCGTAGAAAATTCGGGAAATCCTCTCTTGATTCTCCCCCACACTCCCCAAGGAATCTACATGCCAAATTTCAGCTTTCTACGACCAGTAGTGCGTTGTCTATTAGTCAGTAACGGAAGAAACTAGTATATTATTAGGATTATCCAAGAATTATCCAAGAATGTATAAGAAACCACACCTGCCATACAATGATTCACCAGTCTACAGCCTATCAAAACAAAACTAAATCGTCTTAGTTCTTCTAAAGACACTTATTTATCAATTCAGCTTTAATTCGATTTGTCAAGCTTGAACCAATTAGGCTAGAATACCTGACATTTAATAGATTCGATTCTACGAAAACGTTTAATGATTTTGTACTATTTTTAAAATGGCGGCGGGCATTGAGCGCAGTTACTCTTAATCAGCCGTGAAACAGGTACCTACGGAGTTAAGCACGGTCATCAATTTTAAGGCATGAACTTAGAACTTGCTGGAATATTTTGTAGAATTTATACGAGTTTTATGTGATATATCGGATACCATTGGTAGTATGTGATTGAATAATGTTTTCTCGTGCTTCACGAAAGCGACATGTTTTGATTAAAACAGCTTTCATCGACGAAGTGTGATTTGGAAGCAATTTTTTTCCCAACAAAGGATCCCTGTTATAATATCTTCATTTCGTGTCGATGGACTGAAATTAAAATTGGTCGGACCAGTATTGATAACATAAATCAACATGATACAAATGGTTAATTTAAGTGTGCTCCTTCATTTATAGTCTCCTATAACGGTTTACAATTTTATGTGTCCTACCGACACTAGGAGTAAAGGACACTAGGAGGAACACGGATGTGTTTTAGTCAGTAAGAGTCTGACACACCCTTCCCGCCCAGAGCGGAAGGAGTCATTTGATGAATCCCCACCCTTAAAAAATGCACATAAAACTAGGTGAACACCTTGATAAAAATAATAAATCTAAGAATCTGAGAATATATGAAAAAATTGACCCCCTTTCTCCTCCCCGTCTCATCATTCAATCAGCTGTCAGATTTTTATATTAACTGTCAAATTTCAAAAACCAGATCAGTATTCATATCCAAAGCGCGGGAATCCATTTGAAAATAACGCACGGACATCCATCTATGATTTACAATTCAATTTCATCCAAGGACGTATTCTGCGTGGCTCGCATATCCCATGAATACGACACATGCCTTCATTTTTAATGCTGTGTCGTTAAGTGTACACGATGATTTTAAACCAGCCGTGATCTCATTTATTATAGAAGTTCAATGTCAAGGTCGACAATCGAGGTTGTCCACTGATGAAGATTCGGAATAATACCGTTGTTGCAGTAGCGGAATGAAGAGGTTAAGCACCTCTACCTATGCGACATTTTTTAGTTTCGCACAATTTACTTAAATTATCTTGGACTAGTTGACCCGCGCAAATTCGTCTGCGTCACAATTTTCATTACTGCTCCGCTACTATTAGTCTTAGCGTGATGATATTATAGCCTATAGCCTTCCTCAGTAAATGGGCTATCTAATACTGAAAGAATTTTCCAAATCGGACCAGTAGTTCCTGACATTAGCGCGTTCAAGCAAACAAACAAACAAACTTTTCAGCTTTTATATTAGTATACTAGCTGACCCACGCAACTTCGTCTGCGTCACAATTTTCATTACTGCTCCGCTACTATTGGTCTTAGCGTGATGATACCATAGCCTATAGCCTTCCTCAGTAAATGGGCTATCTAATACTGAAAGAATTTTCCAAATCGGACCAGTAGTTCCTGACATTAGCGCGTTCAAGCAAACAAACAAACAAACTTTTCAGCTTTTATATTAGTATATAGATATAGATAGATAAAGTTAGCGCTTAGCGATAAGGCCGCCCACTGTGTCACCCTATGTAATGTTTCTCATCTATCTTGTCTGTAACTTATATGGTGTAGGTACATAAAAAAGAGTATTCCATTCTATTCTTGGTAGTTTTTTGGTTAGCCTGTAGGAAACCAATGCTGGGCAAAGGGAAGAGTCTGATCTGGAAGGATTGGGGGATCGTAGCCTTCTTTTCTTGCGCCACCATTTTTAGCCGGCCTCGGCGACGCCATCCATCCCTTGGCACACATTGCGTGGAGACTTGCCCAGCGATCACCATGCATGCGGCCGACGGGACCCGCCCAATCCCATTTGAGCTTGGCAGCCTTTTTAACCACGCCTATGATTCCGTTTATTTGATCTTGGTTTTTGTCGATTCAAAACTACCTATACCGCGCAACTCCGTCTGCGTCACAATTTTCATTACTGCTCCGCTCCTATTGGTCTTAGCGTGATGTTATATAGAGTTTTTCAAATCGGACCAGAAGTTCCTGAGATTAGCGCGTTCAAGCAAACAAACAAACTCTTCAGCTTTATATATTAGTATAGATAAGATCTGTACCAGTATAAACAATAAAATACATAAAAACTAAACAAATCGCCCGGAGCATTATTTTCCTATCACGCCCTATCTGTCAACAAAATAAATAAAAAGTGCAGTACGAACTTCGAACTACTACAAAGTTATTCGAAAACTGCTTAACCTTTGCGGACCACGAGCGTACCCAAGTATAGACTGTAAATACGAGATTAGTGAATGAAGTCGACCGTATAGGAGACTCCATTGTGTTCACGTGCCTTTAGATTCGAAGCAGACGTAAATAAACAGGGCATTCGAAACATACAAAACAGAATACAATTTTAATATCTCCTCTAAAAGCTTTTGTAACAACAAAGATCTTTGTTTTATTTCAGGGGCATTATCATTTTTCAAGTACAATACGGATTTTACGGGTTAACTTTAATGTTTCTGGTTGCTTAGAGCCAAACTTCAAACGCGAGGAAACCACAAATTACCTACATTTTACTGCGCAAAGTTAGTCTGTCGTTAAGAATGCCTCTCGTTTTATTTAGAACCATTAAAACGAGCATGAAGGTGCTAACTTGCATAACAGAATAATTTTGACTGCGCAACGCACGCAACGACACGCGAGTCTCGTATCTTATGGTTAACGTCCGTCGTTGTTATTACATTCAGTTTAAAAGAAGTGATAAATAGTTTATAGACTGCAGGGTGTAAACCATAGTTTGTGAACTTCGACCAGTATTTCGTCAATAAAGTAGACCAAAGTAGGCCACTGGCGTTAGACCTAGACAACTTGTTAAATATTCTAGCATGTACGTACGTGTACGAGTATACTTCAATAAACTTTAGTGCACCCCCGCACTGGTGGCCTCGATGCTCTATATCAGAGTGTTTTACTCTGAGGAAACTCGCCTGACGAAGAGCTATCTCTCTTGGTCAGGCGAGGCACTTCAGAATAGTAATTTTGGACCGTTTTTCAGCTCATTTAATACTTGGCTCTTTTACTTTACGAAAAAAGGTTTTAATAGTTATTAGACCGTTAATCAAAAGCAGGTTAAGCTATTGGTCACGGCTGTCATTTGTAGATCTTTACAGTCATTAGGGATTTTCAGAAGCCAGAAAATTTTACTCCAGGCTCGCCAAGAATTACCTTGTTACTCAGTTAATGGGTTGTGGAGGTAGACAACCGCTCCACGTAAAATACTGGTATTCAGCTGAATCCGAGCTGATTGGAAGCCGACCCCAATATAGTTGGGAAAAGGCTTCACAGATGATGAATCAAAAACATAATTTGACTCACCTGTGGATCATCATCCTGCACCAAACTCCTCCTCTTCATTGCGTATTCCTTGACCGCATGACTGTTCTCCGAGTTCACATCCACATTGAACGTCTTCAGCCTCAACATGGGGCTGATTGCACCCAACGGGTTGTTGTACTTATTGTAAGTCAGGTACTTATTCGCCGACTGGTTGGACGACATATTGGCTATGTTGGACAATATGTTGGAGGATTGGTGGTTTGGGGCAAGTGATGGCATGGGAGACATCGAAGGAGGATTCGACGCGGCTTCAACTATGTTTTGTATGCTCGGCCTGTGCACCCGTTTCTTTGGCTTCACGTATGTTCTTGAATCGAACTTGTGTTTGTCTGGCATTGAGAGGATTTCATCTGTAAGAGAAATGTTTAGTTAGAAATTAAGTTCAACTCCTCATAAGTTGGAATGTTCGCGTGAAATTAATTACACGTGTTTGGCACTAGTGGTTTGACACTTTTATCTAGAACTGTCAATCGGGTAACGGTTTATTGTTTTGAGTTGTCGCTTATTAGTCGCTTTTATTTTAAAGATGATATTGACAAATGCCAAAAAAACCGCAACCCCATTCATTAGAATCGTCGATTGGGCTTTTGCAAAGTTTATTCATGATTGAGCTTTTGCAATTAGGTCTACATTTAGTAGAGCTGATTAAACTTTTAGTTACCCACTGTTATACAATATATTCTACGCACAAGATGTAATTTTCATATCAAGATACTGGCCATTCATAACGGACGCGGGAATATAACAAAAGGGCACGAAAGTAGAGATACAATACAATGTATGCAGGCTTGCATTCATACGCCAAACAATAGCGTGTACAACTTTAATCAAAATGTTCAAGCCAAATTAGAACGAAGATTGGCAAAGGAAGACAAAGGTAATTCAAAAGGAATGTCTTCAAACAAATCAGGATTAACCCCTAATTTATCAATAGGCCAGGTAAACACGGAAGATGCGAGTAGGAAGTTCAACAAACCCATTAAAAATCGCATCTCAAAGCTTAGCGCTCGTTAAGGTGTCACAACACACTCAATTAGAAACCTTACACTTAAACATTAAGGTATACGTTCGCTTGTTTTATGTTTAGTGATAAGTGTGGTTACAAAATAAAGCGTTGAAATCGAGTTCGCAACGCACTGCCGTCGTAGAAACGTAGTTTAATTGGTACCAAAATTGGTGGACAATTTGCATACGCAGTGCTAGATTGGACGTGGACAGGAAATGGCAGTGACAGCTGTTCTAATGTTATGACTGGAATGCGTGAGGCGACTGCGAATGGCGATGCTGCTTAGAATTTGAGCCGGGAAAGGACAGGTGGAAGAAAGCTATGGAAGGTACATCCTTTGACTGTTGCTTTGCAAAATGGTTGCTTTCGCAGAAGCGGCAGTTGAGCAAGTGGGCCAAAAGGCTTGAAGAAAATTTCGAAAATTGTCATTGACTATTTTAGAGTCAGAATCAGAATCACTATCTAACCAAAGGTTTCCAGAAATAATGTCCTCTCGCATATACTCGATGATTAGCAATGAAATTATCTCTGATCGATTTTAACCTACTTCATTTTGACCACATAAAGAATCTGTAAACACTTCTTAAGTTCAAGTAAGATATACCAAAACTTCTCCAATGGCAATAAAAAAGTGCATAGATAATATTCGTAAGATGATACTACGAGCAATTGAATGAAATGTAAATAAAAGGCTTGACAAACACAATATTGACTCGGATGCGTGGCTGGCCTCAAGTGCAGATGACGTATCGAAAACGAGTAAGATCGTATAATACCTACAGCTGATTGGCGGAATGCTGGAAACAGCTGATGCAATTTTTTTAAACATGGAGGTGCAGCATATGGATTTGAATTTGAAATTCGAGCTGTAGTGGAAGAAATAGATAAGTTTAAATTTAGCTTTGATCGGTATTAAACGTAATTTAGACCAAGCCCATACGCCGGAAAATGTTATGGATACTTTCTACATCAACCTGAACAAGACTGACAGGATGATTTCATATAATTTCCTTAACATATCAATGCGGAAGACGTTTAACAATTCCATTGCATAAACCACACCCACACTACCGACGATTAGTTCCAAGTTCCAATCGATTTAAACGCTAAGGATTTAATCCGACATGAAAAACGCCACACTTAGTTTCGTTACAGACAAAAACATCTAAATAGTGTTAAATTATTAAATGTTCGTTATCTATAAATTCATCTCGATCCAGCATATGCATAGAAAGTGAAACTTTTATTGTACAAGTTTCGAATAGTAATTGTCGTGTGGGACGCAATGCCATTGCTGTATGGATTGTCTTCGTAACTACACCCACTGGGGATCGAATGTATGTAAATGTCTTACTGACTAGGTTGTATGCTAAAGTTGCTAGAAATATTATGCCCATTTAGGACTAGACGGCCTCCTTTGCTCTGTTGTATATCGAGTATTATACTAGACCTATTTTCTTGTCTGACTACTTGTTTCGAGATATAGCCCCGTTCGTCTTTATTTTTTACTATTTTCTATCAAGCTGCTGTCATAAAATAAATGAGTTTATTTCCCAAAGGATAAAACAAGACCCGAATTTTGTCAACGGACGACGAGGCCTCATACACGTAAATGTTTACTCTTAAACCTAAATTCGATCGATAATGCGTGGGAAGATCGCAAACTCGCGTAAATGATGATAGTTCAATTTACAATATCCGCCGATACAGACACACTTCCCGGAGTTTACTCACAGACTTACGTGAGCAATAAGCAGTAACAACTCTGGTAGCATTTTGAATTCTATGATCACTTGGGAAACAGGAAAAAAAATTGACTTTGTCAAAAAACCGATCAGTGATTGAACTGCACCAGACTGCTTGAAAAGCGACTTGTTTCGAACTTTTTAGTCGGTTTTAGCGGTCGGGTTTTTGACAAAGATTTTTTTTATTTCCTACATTTTAGTTAAATTAAATTCTTAGATTCGTCTCTTCGAGCTCTTTATTTTGATACCCCACACGACGAAATTTTTTTTTCATTTTACAATATGGCGTCCAGTAGTCGACATATTGAATTTTCACTAACGTCATGTTTTTAGTGACACTCGCCTGTCTAAGAGGAATCGATTGACGTGTGAATCATAAAAATCAGCTCAGGCGTTTGGTCTGTACAGTGCTTCAAAGGAACATACAAACATACATACATACATAACACATTACCACTCCTTTGCGTCGCGCATTCGGGTAAAAAGACCTGCCGGTCGATACTATTAACATGTTGGAGTGAAGGCTTGGGTGAAGTGATCACGAAGTGAGCTGTCAATCCACGTAATAAAGATGGAATGACAGCACACTTCGCGAAGCACGCTTCGTGATCACTTCACCCCAGCCTTCACTTTGATATGTTGACAGAATCGCCCTGCTGGTGTTATTGTGGATCAAATAGAGTCCAATCAATCTTCCTAGCATTTTCCCAACTATGTTGGATTCGGCTGCCTGTGTAATTTGGACCCGTATTTTACAGGGAGCGAGAGCCTTTCTGATCTCCACAACCCTGGGTAATACGATTTTGGCAAGACTGGTGTCAAATATCCTGGCTTCTGACTATTCTGACACGACAGAAGAAGGATATATTAAATACTTCAATCCTTACTATTATTAATATTTTTTTTTTTTTTTTTTTTTTTACTTTCTCGGGTCCCTTTTCTTAGAGACCCGGTCCTTTGGTAGGCGTACGAGGGGCCGAAGCCAACTCGCAGAGGCCTCTTTAGACATTTTAAATGGAATGGGACACCAACCGACGATTATCCCTGTATGCACTGTGAAAGTATACCCAAGGACAATCCCCGGTTGGAGCAGGACTATTGCAGAATATGGAAACAAAAGATGAAACGCTATGGGTTTGGCTGGTTTAGTGGACTAATAATCGTTTACTATGGAAGAACTATTGGCCCCTGCCTGACCACTGACAATTAAAACGGCTTTAAAATGGCAGGGGGTGACTTGCACACTCAATAAATGGGCCCCCCGAAAAGGGTCGCTAGCACAAAGTAACGTAGCGCCAAGGGGGCAACATATCCTGAGGTGCTAGAGGAGTGGAGAGGTATACCACAGCTATCAGGACAATCCCGGAAGTACGGTCAAGATCCCTACCAGCACCTTACTGGATTATACATCCTTCTCCCGAGCACGTTTGCTCTTGCGAATCTCCACTCAGACCGGCCGATTAAGGCAAGAAAGAGGTGGGAGCTCTGTTCCTCGTTATTAATATTATTTATTATTAATATTATAAATGCGAAAGTAACTCTGTCTGTCTGTCTGTCGCGCTTTCTCGTTAAAACTACGGAACCGATTTAAATGAAATTTGGTACACAGATAGTCTAGAGCCTGAGAAAGGACATAGGCTACTTTTTATCTCGGGAGTATGTTCCCTAGGCGAAGCCGCTGGCAGGATCTAGTCGCTAATAAAGAACTAATGATCAAAGTTTGAGTAGAAAATGAGCTACCATAAATCTTATCGTAACATGCATTTGATAAAGTTGATGATTTCGTAAGCAAGAGGGATCTATAAATAGAGATGCACATCGGTATGGCTAAGACTTCGGAGAGGATAATCGTATCGTAGAATTTATGAGTAAATGGTGAAATTAGATAACCGTGAATAGAAATAACAAAAACAGGAGTCACAAATCTGACCCATGCACTTAGAAACAATCTAGGTTAGCACGTAAATTATAAAGTCTAGTCATTTATCTCAGCCCACAGACGATGCAAGATAAGAGGCAGGGAATGCTCGACTCGCATGTTAGGAAGCAACTAAAATGGGAAATCATTGGAGACTGGTTCTAGTGTTCGTACTTTATTACTTCCTGCGGTATCGATTCATCAATTAGCTTGGAATCTTGCTTTTTGTGTCGTCTCTCGTAGGAAACTAGTGATAGTAAAGTTTTTGTTTCCGTTTTGAGCAGATTTCTCTAGCTTTATCGTTGTGGTTGTCGTTGTTATACATTCAGTCGATAAGCGAAAGAATAATGTTCGAGGAATAATAGTATTACTAAAAGTTTTGCTAAAAATAAAGAAAATTCGTTATACTTTTTGCACTGACACGAAATCTGATGTGTTAAGAACATAACGCCCACTTGTGAATTCTTGCAGACTCTTTTTTAAAGAAGGCTATACTTCGCAAACATTTTGCTAAATTCTTTGTAAGGCGACTACACTGGACTCTTTGAATAACTCTTCCTGGACCTACAATCTTATCCAGATTTTTAAGCTCTTTGGTATTGACAAGAAATATTTGCTTCAGGGAAGAAAAAATAACCAAATAGAGAGGAAGATTTTCGAGAGGCTTGGACTTCAGACTTCTGAAGTCGCTGCTAGCCAAGCTAGTACTCCAGAACACAAAACGACGAAAGATTTTTCGCCGAAATTGATCTGAAACTGCAGCCGATTTCGAATGATTCATTTCTGGGTCAGCTGATGCAACTCATGTGCCAGGGATTCCGGGTTCATGGCGCCGTGGACCTTTCTCTTGTTTATTATTAAGTACATTATAATTGAGGTTCAAACAAGATTCAAAATAGCATTTATTTCAAATAAACTATTTACAGGTCCTTTTGAGATGTCAAGGTCGGTCAGTCAAAAACATAAAGCTGTTTGCACGTTCCAAAGTGGAATCATCAATGTATGCACACATTCTTTTCTCTATGGAAAAGAATGTGTGCATACATTGATGCCGCTAGCTAAGAGTTTCAATATAGGAAAACTTTTAAAAATGAAGAAGGAACGATGTATAGTAGATGGAAATCAATATCAGTAAGTTTCCAATGTCTATAAGTAGGTCAAAACTCATAACTGTACTAGTAGACCCGCGCAACTTCGTCTGCGTCATAATTTTCATTACTGCTCCGCTCCTATTGGTATTAGCGTGATGATATAGCCTATAGCCTTCCTCGATAAATGGGCTATCTAACACTGAAATATTTTTTCAAATCGGACCAGTAGTTCCTGAGATTAGCGCGTTCAAGCAAACAAACAAACAAACTTTTCAGCTTTATATATTAGTACTAGTTGACCCGCGCAACTTCGTCTGCGTCACAATTTTCGTTACTGCTTCGCTCCTATTGGTCTTAGCGTGATGATATATAGCCTATAGCCTTCCTCGTTAAATGGGCTATCTAACACTGAAAGAATTTTTCAAATCGGGCCAGTAGTTCCTGAGATTAGCGCGTTCAAGTAAACAAACAAACAAACTCTTTAGCTTTATATATTAAGTATAGATAGATTTAAATCCTAAAATTCTCTGTCATCCAGTTTTAGACAAATTAGAATTTGCATACTGCATTGTCATTATTTAATGTCAATACATAAAATGTTGTTTCCGACAATATTTTCCTGTGCAAAATCTATTTTAAGACCCAATCCAAACACTGAATTTTATCCTAGATTATAGAGTAGAGATTTCTATGGCAGAACAGAAGCAACAAAGTGATCTCAATGTAATTGGATGATTGCTTTAGTGACATTGAACGGTAGTGGTATTATCTAAGTGTACTAGTATACCAAATAAGAAATGGTATTGTATACCGTTTAAAAATACTTTGCAGTCTCATGTTGTTATAGCTTGGAAAATCGTCAATGACTCCTTCCGCTCTGGGCGGAGCGGAAGGGAGTGTCAGACTCCTACTGACTAAAACCTATCCGTGTTCCTCCCAATGCCCTTTGCGTTCCAGGGACGCAGTGACTCTTTCGAATAAATTCCTCAAACCTGGTAGATCTTGCAACTTGTGAATTGTCGTCAGAAAAAGTTTTTATCTAACTTTGGTCAGGAATGATCTCTATACCATCACCAATAAGTAAAATTGAAGTGTCTGTTTCACTATCAAAATAACAGCTTTGTACGAAATGTTTAAAGTGCGATACTTAATAAATAATAACAAACAAAAATGTTTTTTCTTTCTTTGTATGTTTGTTCCGGTAAATCTCCGAAACGGCTGAGCCAATTTTACCGAGACTTTCACTGGAAGATAGCTGTGCCATTAGAAGTAATTTAAGCTACCTTTATTTTTGAAAAAGAATTAGGGTTCCGTACAAAAAAATGAAAACTCAAATCGTACAAAGCCGCGAGCGATAGCTATTAAAAATATTAAGGAACAGACTCTGTCGGTCAATTTGGACCTATTAGCGGTTATTCGGGACTTAAAGGAAGCTTGGCAATAGAATGTAGATTCAAGCGTAGTCAGAGGTCAAGGGTCAACGACTTTAGGTTCACTTCCGAGGCTACGGCTCATGGTCTTTTAGACTAGATTATGTGTGCCAATGAGGAGCTCGTGGCTAAATAATAACAGCTTGCCAAGGTTGGTCTGTGGATGGGTGACCGTCTTAACATAACGAGTTTCCTCCGTGCCTCGGAAAGCACGTTAAGCCGTTGGTCCCGGCTGTCATTTGTAGATCTTTGGCAGTCGTTACGGATTGTCAAAAGAAGCCAGTAAATCTGACTCCAGTCTTGCCAAGATGTACCGTGTTACCCAGTTAATAGCTGAGTCCGGTTTGACTGGAAGCCGACCCCAATGTAGTTGGGAAAAGGCTAGGCAGATGATGATGTGTGCCAATGTATTCGCATAATATCCATTAAGTACAGCGTGAATATATATCCTTACTATCTATTTACTAGCTTTTCCCCGCGACTTCGTACGCGCATATGCCGTTTTTTCTCGTTCCCTTAGGAATTTTGGGAAATCATCTCTCGATGTTCCCTACACTCGCCAAGGAACCTACATGCCAAATTTCAGCTTCCTACGACCAGTAGTTTTTGCTGTGCGTTGTCTGTCAGTCACTCAGTCAATCAGTCAGTAACGGAAGAATTTTATATATTAGGACTAGTTGACCCGCGCAACTTCGTCTGCTCCGCTCCTATTGGCCTTAGCGTGATGATATATAGCCTATAGCCTTCCTCGATAAATGGGCTATCTAACATTGAAATGCTTTTTCAAATCAAGCCAGTAGTTCCTGAGATTAGCGCGCGCAAGCAAACAAACAAACTCTTCAGCTTTATATATTAGTATAGATTGATGATGATTGATTATGATAAATTGTGCATTTAGGGTTTAATACTACAAATTTTCCCTTTCATTAGGTATGTTGTTATGATGATTATTATTGTGAACTAATTTTGCACAAACTTCCGTGTTCCCATGAAAGGAAAGCAACTGTTTTGTCTGTTGTTCCAATTACAATAATATTGAACGTTTCAAACTCAATCGTGAGGTAAACAAACATAATTTGAAAGAGTTGATAAAACTTCATAAAACTAAGCCAGGAATTTCTTCGAAATCTTTAATTAAGTGAATCTCAGTTCTTACTGACGAAGCATTCGTTGAAACGGACGCACACGAAACCCGTATGCGATATTTGACACTGATCTTACATGACTGCATTATAAACTTGATATTATACTACTACCATTAAGGTTGCGACTTTATATTTGCAACGTCTACAGGGCTGACCGAAAACTGCATAATCATGTTAATAGTAACCCACGCGAAAGATTACAGTTCGAAATTCGAATTAACATTTTTTTTTACTGGCTCGAATTATTTCGTAAATCCATGCTTTAAGAAAGAAAAAAAAAAACGAATAGTTTTGAAAGGCTTGCGTTCGACCACAATCTCACCTGATGGAAATCGATGATGTGGTCGAAGATGGAGCACGCTTGCCTAGAAGTAACCTATTCACTCTTGACTTGAAGACCCCCAACCAACATAGCTATCAGGAAACAGCCCCCGGCAGGAAAAAGGTGTTTCGAATTTTTTGGACAACATAAGGAAGTTTTGAGTCTTAAAATTGGTTCAAACTTGAGCAATTTGCCGCCCACAGCCTGCAAATACCATAGACCTGTTTTATCTAGCCATTTCATAATGCTAAGGAGTATTTATGCCACAATCGTAATTACACAACCCTTTTGCTGATGCAGTAAATTGTTGCGAATTGTCTGTATATTATTTTAATCTATGGTATTTGGGCTAAGCTTGGAGGAAACTGGGTTGTTTGCTGTTGTACGTTTGTTGAGATATATGGACGATTGTAATCACAACATTGGTTGTAATAAGCGTTAAGTATAGTAGTAGCTGTGGAAGGCCGATACGGGGAAGTCAGGATGAAATGATTTCTAGTCTACAGTATTGGTTTTAGCAGGTCAGAAAGTGAGACAGAAACACCAAGTTTTGGTGGAAAGTGATTTATTTAAACACTGGCCAAGTGCGAGTCGGACTCGTGTGCCGAACCAATTTTTTTAATTTTAGCAATTTATTAATTTCTCGTAATTTTTAGATAGCACTATTATCTGCATTTTTTTTTTCAAAATTTTAAGCTCTGTAGTTTCGGAGATAAGGTGGGGAATGGTAATTTTTGGTTTTATTACTTGAATAACTTCAAAATTGTTTATTTTAAAATTATGAAAATATGATTACAGTACGCCCTTTCATTTGATATATCACACGACACAGTTTAAAAAACTATTTTTTTTTTCTTTAGTCTGACCCTCATAAGTGCCCCAATACTTAAAAAATTATATATTTACGTAACGTATCCGTGTTTGGGTCACAGAAGTCCATATGTATACCAAATTTCAACAAAATCGGTCCAGTAATCCGAAGAAAATTGGCTGTGAGTGCTGTGACAGACAGACGGACGGACGGACAGACAGCCTCATCCGACGTTCTCAAAGGTATCGGTAAATTATTTCTTTCTTGTACTCTAAGACTATTTAGGTACAGACCCTGATTCCATATAGAGCCAAGATATCTTTGTTCTGAGCACATGAGCCGTGTCGAATGTCATTAGATCGGCTACCAATTGTTCACGATCATATCCTTTGGACAACGACTGGGCGACGAAAACATTCCATAGCTTTTGATTTGATTGCCATTCTGTTTTAAAGCTGTGACGAAACGACGTATTAGCCTCCATTAAGTTTCGTGTTGTTGTGGAGAGAAAGCAAGGTTCCTAAAATGATTTTAGACACCATTGTTAAGCAGATGCAAAGGAAATGTGTATGAATGTTGATTGCTATAGGGAACGTGCAAAAACTATAGCTGGAAGTGCAGAAGTGTCATTGTAATGTACATTTTACTTATGAGCTTCGAAACTGCAACGCTACATGGCACTGAGGACTTTGTTTGGTTGAACGCGGTAATCTCAGGAACTAACAGTTCGAATTGGAAAAATCTTAGTGTTGGATAGCCCATTTATCACGCTACGACCAATAGGAGCGGAGTATTAATGAAAAATGTGACGCAGACCTAGTTGCGCGGGTCAGCTAGTGGCATAATAATTTCCGTTGATTTCGTCTAAATTACTCGTTTCAAGATTGAAAAATTGAAGACAGAAGATGTCTGATAGAATATGGAGTAATAAAAATAAATAAAAAAACATTTATTGCAGAATCTCTTCCATAATTTGTTAGTAGCAATGTAAACTTATGAACTAGTGTTAGTAATATTTGCATTATGAGCCTGCATGAAGCACGCCGATCCTGGGGAATGTCTACTTGACAGCATGCAGGCGTGTAATGGAGAGGTAACGCGGGCTAAGATCCAAACTTCTAAGAACTGCCTTTGGCGTAATTTCGGGTTACTAGGTTAGCAGTTAAAGAATTAACAACGCAGTGACAGGTTTTGACCGAATATTGCCGGGCTTGAAGAAATAAAATACTTAATTCATTCGATATAAATGTTCGCACACATAGAAATAAGAATCATTTGAGATACATTGGCTCAGCCAATCAAATATGTCTAGACTGGTAAAAAAAATAGGTCTCCTTCTGACACGGGAATGCAACACTAATTATCTTGTTAACCTCTCCAAAGTGTTTTTAAAATATTTTATCAGCAATTAACAACATCGTTAATTTACGATGGACAGTTGAAATTTTAAACGGGCACATCTGAACACACTGACCAGAACAGGGCGATCTGGCGCCTACGAACGAAGATGGCCGACTTCATGTAAAGGGAGCAAGCAAGGCAGAAAAGAATGAAGTTTTTGAATTGCTTTTATTTGGCAACTACTTTATTTACAGTATGTATTGTTTACTACATTCATTATGCGTAGGTACAGCTAAAGAGTGGAATTTCTTTCAAGTCAAGAGTGAATGGGTTACTTCTAGACAAATAAGCTACATCGACGACCATATCACTGCTTGCCAACAGGCGATATAGTGGACAAGCAATGGTCTATCAATACCCAAGAAAGTGTCTGAGCTCTGCACCTATGAAACTATACATATAAGTACCTTCTTAATGGCGCCAAAACTCGTAAGTAATACTATTTACCACAAAATGATTAGTTAATGTACAAATTAAAATAAATAAACACTTTGTTAAGCAGTTTATAAATAGTAAGTTATTTAAATACGATAATTATGCAGCTGATTATACTATGCTTCCTACTTATCTTGAATGATAATATTGTATGACTGTGTTTTACGTAAATATGGCTAGACGAGATGAGTAAGTGGACCAAATCGTTCTGAAATTTAGGCTCATAGTCCGAAATGAACGACAGAAACAGTCCAGTTACCCTTTTTTGTGTCTGGGAAATCATCAAATGACTCCTTCCGCTCTGGGCAGAGAGTGAGTGTCAGAATTTTACTGACTAACCGCCACCCATGTTCCTCCAAATGCCTTTTGAGTTTCAGGGCCGCGGTAACTCTTTCAAACACACTCCGCAATCTTGGAGTCTGGTTACCCTGGAAACCAACTTCGACCTAGAGTGGAAAAGGCTCGGCAGATTGAATCAGTAACGAAATATAGATCTGTAATGTGAACTTTTAGAGTTTGACGTAATCAGATCTAGATTTGGACATTGTCCTTTGAAGCAATACCCCCATTATTGCCAGTAAAGCCGCGGCTAAATAATAACAGCCGCACGGGTCGATCTTTAAGGTTAAGCAACGCTTGCCGAGGTTGGTCTGTGGATGGGTAATCATCTTAACATACCGAGTTTCCTCCGTGCCTCAGAAAACACGTTAAGCCGTTGGGCCCGGCTGTCATTTGTAGATCTTTAGCAGTCGTTACGGATTGTCAGAAGCCAGTAAATCTGACTCCAGTCTCGCCAAGAAGTACCGTGTTACCCTGGTAATGGATTGTGGAGGTCTGGTAGGCAGCCGCTCCACGTAAAATACTGGTATTCAGCTAAATCTGGTTAGACTGGAAACCAATAAAAAAGCAGAGACGTGCTAGAGCGACCAATCACGGGTGAGACGGAATGTCTTGTTTATAAATCTTATTGTTTTATTGCTGTGCGTCTTCTCTCCGCCCCGCTCATCTTCGCCTCAACGGATTCGCAGCCTAAGGGCTGACACATAAATGACGAAGAATCGTAGAACCGTCGGGCAGTTTCTATAATGAACCTTACGCCCGTTGAAACAAAGTCGTTTCCCCAGATATGCACCGCGATTAACACTGAGCTTACTCAATGTAATTTGCAGGTGTAAGTAGGATTAATGATGAGGTCTAATGACGGAGCATTGTGATGCTGTTTTAACATGAATTAATGACTTACACCTTTGATTGACATCGTCGTAAAACTTAAAGATTTTTAGGATTAAAGTGGGTCATATGTTCAAGGGCACAAAGCCAAAAGGGTCATAATCCCTTGAACATATCTTGGAAAAGCCAAACCAACCAAAGAAGGATAGATTTGTTGTTTTTCCCAACAATACGCCTTGTATTCATCACATTGCAGCAGAAGAATGTGTGTTAATCTTACATAATTTCGTGAATTTGTAATGCTCACCATTACAGAAATTACTTCATAATGCAGGCAATTAAACAGCTCTTTCATAATCATTAGATCATTTAAAGATTCAATTTCATATCACAGAAAACTGCAGTAAATTAACTAAATCTGTTGATAACATTAATTTGCTAAAAAAATGATAAGAATTTTGAGAACTTTTTTGTTCTTATCTGAAAAATAAATAGAGCATGAAAGATAAATCTTATTAAATTAACATTAAGAAGTTTGTATGTTTGTCATTACGTAATAACTGTTTGTATCTTGACGTACCACTGCCTCGCTCTTTATGTATAGGTAAAGATTACATTACATGCAATTGTTAAATGCAAATGTGTGGTGTGTGTGTGTGTGTGTGTATATATATATGTGTGTGTATGTTTGTAAGTATTGTAAAATACTTTGTTTTAAAGAGTAATTCTTTCCCAGACAACTACTAGATATTTTTCTGATCTTATAACATTCAAAAGTATCTTTTAAAGTTCTAAAGTCAAATAAATTATTCGACTTTGACACAACAATAATTTAATTGTTAAAGGCCAGGAGATCTTCCCGTCAGGGGGCTTAAAAAGGCTACTATAGGAGAATCATAATATAAATGACACAACCATTTGTCAAATAATTTTCATCTTTATCGCTAACATGTTAGGTTCTATGTTGATTGGGAAAATTTAACAGTGACGGTTAGCGTGATTTGCTTTCTGATTCTGCTAAAGTGGCTTTTTTAGACCTGAAGTTACCAAACATTCTAAAGTGTCTTTTAAAGGTCTAAACTCAAATTAAAATCAATTATTCGACTTTGACACAACAATAATTTAATAGGTAAAGGCCAGGAGATCTTCCAGTCAGGGGGCTTAAAAAGGTTACTTTAAGAGAATCATAATATAAATCACACAACTATCTGTCAAATTTAATTTACATCTTTATCGCTAACAAATTTTCCCAATCAACATTGAACCTAACGTTCAATGTTGATTGGGAAAATTTTACAGTGACGGTAAGCGTGATTTGCTTTCTGATTTCTAAAGTGGACTTTTTAGACCCGCAGGTACCAAACCCTAATAGACTGTCAAAGGTTAGCAGATCATTTGTGCGATTATTGACTGCTGAGCTTTATTCAGTAAAGTCCCATATGTGGTGGCGTTTGAGCCTTTTCATGGTTATTGGTTCACATAGGGATATGGCTAAGGTGTTGGTATGTGACAGCATCCTGAGAACTATAGCAGACAGGTGGGACAGCCCCATACTGGGGCATTGGATAGGCCTACATGTGACTGTGGTGTAGGTTTATGTTAGTCATGTTGACATGACTAACATAAACCTAACACACAAAGATAGAATGTAAGTAATAACACTAGTTTCTAAGTTTTTGAATACTAACCAAAAAATGGACTTGATTTATGTTTTTATTATTTTATTTGTTGCTTGTATGACCGAATCCTGTGTTCTATTTCCTCTTTTACAAGTTTTGATTTGTAGCTATGCTCATGAATTATAGCGATTATGATTTATTTCTTTCAAGATAACTTTTTGAAAGAAATAAATCACTATATTTTTTTTGTGAAAAGAACACTGACCCTCGCAGGTCAATATTTAAATAGTCAACACATGTTGCTGTTAGACAAGTTTGAACAAGTTGTCTTATCTTGTATGTTCTAATTTAGTTTATGACGTAGTGGATTCATAATCAAAAGAATAACAAAAGCTCCTTCACTTAAAGCTACTACTAGTACTAGAGCTGCTAGGAGAGCAGTAGGGTAGGTTTTTGTGTAGTTGTTCTGGAATGGGACTACCAAAACTGTACCCATTTGTGTCTCCAGTTTGAAGGGTATGCTATGGAGCTGGTGTTTTAAAGTTACTAGTTGACCCGCGCAACTTCGTCTGCGTCACAATTTTCATTACTGCTCCGCTCCTATTGGTCTTAGCGTGATGATTTATAGCCTGAGATTAGTGCGTTCAAGTAAACCGATTAGAAAAACCGATAGTACCGATTTGAAAAATTCTTTCTGTGCTAAGACCAATAGGAGCAATGCAGACGAAGTTGCGCGGGTCAACTAGTCTAGGCTAAGGGTCCACTGGACTACAAGAAACCCCAAGATCGTAAAATGTTGCCCACAAACTCAGTCTTTAAATGAGATGATTAACAAATAAGAACTTACTTTTAATTATGTCGTCGAGTACTGTGTAAAGTGCCTGCTCCAGTTTGAGGTAATCATTATCCTCCTTGATGGGCCAGTCACAGGATAAGTTCCAGTCCACAATATCAACATCCTGCCCCGAGTCGTTGGGTACTTTGTACAACCTGCGCAAAAAAGAAATCTATACCAATATTATCTATACTAATACTAATCTATACGAATATTATAAAGAGGTAAAGTTTCTGAGGTTGTAGGGGTAATCTCTGGATCTACAGGACCGATTTTGAAAATTCTTTTACCAATATCAAGCAATGTTATTTGTGAGTGTCATAGGCTATATATTAACCCAAAAATACCGCCCAACGAAGTGGACATGGGTCAGCTGGTAACATATAAATAAAAACTTAATCTAAGCATATTACATCTGTGTATGGTGTGTTGTCCTACTGAACTACTTCGGCTATGCTTTGCAAATAAAATTTGTATTGCATTTGATGGCATGGTAATTCAATAACATGTCCTGAAGCATGTTTCTATAACAATTTTTTTAAAGAAAAACTATGAATGCTGACCACAGGCCCAAAGTTCGGGAAGCTATATCTACTGGAAGATCAATGAAGAAATCAACTATTGCAAGAATATTTGAAGAGTCATTTTCTAATTAGATTTTATTAGAGAAAACGGGTTTGCATGCAGTTAATTGTGTAATGGAGAATTGATGCATTTTGTTCAGAAGTGACTCAGACATTTACAGTACAATTTTTTTTAACATCGAAACAGCACTGATGATAATGGTAATAGTCACCACTGCCTACGGGCTGCTTACCAGCATACCATAGACAATACACCAGTATTGTCTATTGCCTACTTTTTGGTTATTGTATCGAACATCAATATTAACAGTAATTCAACATGTCTCATAAAATTCCATGTTCTTATTTTTTTTAATCAGCTAATGTTTAGCTATAATCTTCACATCAGTAGTGTGAACAGAAGTTACAGTAAGTTCTATGTTGCTATACATATTTGAGAGCCATACAAAAGAGAAGATGAGATCTTAGTTTACGGTAGGCACCAGAAAAATGTGTAATAATAGTCATTGACCCACATACATTTATGAACTTTCTTAGTATTAAAAACTGAAATAAAGACATGAATCTTCTATTGTGATCCTTTACATTCTCTAGTAATGAAAAACGGTCCATAATTTATTGTTCAGGTATGAAGGGATATTAGAGAAAGGTCAATGTGTTTTATAGCAAGTTTATCTGGCACCTACCATAAATAAATCTATATACTAATACTAGTTAGTTGACCTTCGTCTGCGTCACAATTTTCATTACTGCTCCGCTCCTATTAGTCTTAGCGTGATAATATATAGCCTATAGCCTTCCTCGATAAATGGGCTATCTAACACTGAAATAATTTTTCAAACTGAACCAGTAGTTCCTGAGATTAGTAAGTTCAAGCAAACAAACAAACAAACTCTTCAGCTTAATATCTATACTAATCTATAAAGCTGAAGAGCTTGGTTGTTTTATATATCATATCACCACCTAAGACAAATATGAGCGAGCAGACAAAGTTGCTTGGGTCAACTAATGTATTGTATAGTTATCCAGTGTTAGCGTAGTATAACAGACTGGTTTGTTGACAATTCATTCATATTGTATCATAGGAAATACATTGGAAGTATGAGTGGTTACTGCAATGCTTTAAGAATTATATGAAAATGTAAACAATCGCCTTTGTCACACTTAAAAAAAAAAATGTTTTCTTTTGTTAGAATATCTCAAATTCTTATAACATTACTTGCTTTGCCAGGGGCTTGGGCACATGAAAGTGGAAATTAATTTCAAAGGAAGGAATTTCCAGGACAGAGTATTGTATGACCATTTTCAAGGTTCAGTGGTTTATAATAGCAGGGAACACTCCATGAGCAAACCCTGAATCGATAATCATCCGGTTTCTTTTTTAATAAAGTACACACATACGCATTCTCATCATGATTATTATCAATGTTTATAATCAAGCTCAATTTATTCATTGGTAGGTACTGTAAGTGGGTTTTATATTATCTCAAAACTTATCATAATTATTGAAGTGCAATTTATGTCAAATGGATCTGAACAATAAAGACAATCTTATCATTTAGATAATTTGCTAGTAAGTTCCACAAAACACAAATTAAAAGTAAAAAACAACATACATACATACATACATTGCAAGTTAAAAGCTTTTAAACAAGGAGATGTACTTGAAAGATGACATTGTTTATAATTTTTCAATTAAATGTTTACCGCAGGTAGATTGATAAACTTACTATATGAAAGCAAGAAAACAAACAGTAGTTTACTCATACTGTGGATGATAACTTTTTGTATTCAAAATAATAGCATTGGTATAAAAATGTTTGAGGAAGTTTACATTGGTATTACTAATATAATTCATCAATATTTGAAGCAGTGTAGGTGTGGTGAACACATTTGAGCTGAGTGGGATGCAAATCCTTTATGAATAAGCATGCTTTCAAAGCATCTTTTCCCCAATCTCATGACAACTTCGAAAGTTAGCCACTACCCGCTTTCGTAAAGAAATGTAAGCTCATTCAAAACAAAATAAAAACACCTGTGTGAAGGTGAATCATCTTACTTAGCAAAAACACAGGCAACAGTACCTGTGCAAGGTGGCTATGCTAAAATACTGGTTGGAGTGGTTAGACTGGAAATAAATAACTCGAGGATTAATTGGAACGAGCTAAATATCCAACTAGACTCGACACACGACAGATAGACTGTCATTACGACCGGACACAAGGCATGCATGACCCCGTAAATACTAGCCAACGCTTACTCCGATATATTCTCTTACATAAATACTCTTCAAAAGTACTCACCACGTCTGATCATTGGAATAATCCAAAGATTCCACGTCGATCAGATCAGAATCAAACATATCTTTGTTTATATTTTGATCAACCTGATTCATGATACCAATAATAACGAGACATCAATTTGGCACTTTATGCAAATCACATATAAATTTCACACAAGAACTACATTTACTACAAGGAATACTGTAAATATATTAAAGAAAAAGATATAATAAGAACCAACACGAATTGTCCCAGACAAGTTTTAGTTTGGAATTTGACATATCACCATAAGCAAAATGCCAAAAAAAGGATGAAGAAAATGAAAGAAGTCAACGGTAAAAATCATAGAGAATGGGTGGGAAGATGGAAAACTTAATTTCATGATGACGTTATTTATTTTGTAAAATGGTAAAAACCAGTTATATATTTCTTTAATACACAATTTTACTAATACATAAAATAATAATTTTCTTTACTGCTATAAACTGAATATTCCGCAGAGGTTTAAATTTATGCTACATTGTCTCTGGACCAACCGCAGTGTGACCAAGCTTAAAAAATAAAACTTTGAAATGGGTAAATAAATTATTTTCTTCAGTTTTTTTAAACAGATCATTAAACTTTAAAATCTGAAATACGTGTTCAACATTTAAAAAAATGATTGTCTATAATGTTGATTTATGGACTATAATTTAACGTGATAACGTAATAGGAAATCAATTGAATTCTTAACAAACAAGCCGAATGCTTAGGCCAATCGTGCCTCTCTATCGCTTGTTCCGCGCTCTCACTCTCGAAACGTGAAACTTTTTCGTGTGTACAGCCGGCGTTCATCGATTTAGAATTCGTTATAATGTTAAAACAGAATCGTAAGATTCTTTTTGTAAATGAGAACTAAAAGATTTCCTTCATTGACATAGAATTCATAAAACTTATGAAAATTTTCAAATACTTTATTCGTTTTCTCAATTTATGGAAAAACTGAGGAAGTTTCTTGGAATGTAATGGCAACATTCATTTTGACAGTAAAGTTTGACATTAGGAAAACCATAGACAAACTTCTTCCTTCTTTTTGTCTACGGACACGTTGTGAGCACGTTGTATTTGGTGTAGTTTTTAGAAGAAAACTGCAAAAATGTCGTCTCATCTTAACTGGATGATCATCCGCAACAACAACGCCTTCCTGGTGAAGAAGCGTAACATAAAGAAGCCGTTCAGCAAGGAGCCGAACAATGTGACTAACCTCAACTCGTACAGATACAACGGCCTGATCCAGAAGAAGGCTGTCGGCGTCGTCGAGAATCCTGACAGGAAAGGTTTCACAGTTGTGTACAAGAAGGCTAAGGCGACAAACAAACCCGCCAAGAACGCAGTGCGCCGCCAGTTCAAAGCCGGCGCAAGAAGATCGCTGTTCAAGGTAAAGAGGTTGTTGAAAGCCAACCACTACCGCACTGACCTGTCCAAGGCTACCCTCCGTCGTGCATCAGCCATCCTTCGCTCACAGAGGCCCATCAAGGCAAAGAAGCCTAAAGCAGCGGCCGCCAAGGCCGAATAAACTTTGTATGTAAGCTGACAATAAAAAAAACTTTAAAACCCTACTTAGTCTCGTTATTTCAGAAGTTGAATCCATTCTACGGGAGTTGTACCAATAATAAGGTGTATTTTGTTTTAGACAGTGTTGACTTTGCAATGCTGTTAAATGTTGCCGCCTTCTCATTGCAAGTTACTGTGTAACCAAAATGTAATTTAATAAATACTAAGTGATGGCATATTTTCCTAATTAGCCAGCTGTCAGCTATTCTTATGTATATAAGATGATATATTATTCTTAATTTATCCCAAAGAAATTTTTTATCTACAAATAATTCCAAGTACCAAAACAAGTTTTTAGCGGTGTTGTACTTCATAGCATGACCATGAACGCTTTCATTAAAACTTTTGATGGTAATAAAATCCTTTTGATTTATACTATTTTATACCTCTCAATTATTAAACTAGGTATACAGGTTGTGCTGGGAAGATTCCTTCCACGCTAAAATTCCAGCTAACATAAATGTTGATGAAATATGAGCATGCCTATAAATTATCTCTATATTTTTTTTTTTTTTTTTGCTGTTCTTTTATCTGCCATCAGTCTTCATTGACTATAATCAGATGTGTTTACGGGTCAATGACTTGTAGAGTGCTTCCTCCAGCGAGGAAAGCTACTCTTCTCTGCAACATAGTTATCGTCTGTTGTGCAGCCTCATTATATCATGCCTCTTGAGTCGGTTGGAGTAATTTTGGAACATCAGTTGGACTGCTAGTTCATTTGGGTGACGAGACAGACGCTCTTTGTATTTTCCCGCAGTCAATCGGATTTCTTCCTTAACCGTGGTCATATTTAACTGTTGGTGTATTTCGTTATTTGTGATGAACCAGTGAGCATTGCTAACTGTTCTTAGTATGGTGTTCTGCAGACGCTGGAGCATCGAGATATTTGAGTCACTGGCAATACCCCACAACTGTATGCCATACATCCAGGTAGGTTTGAGGACAGATTTGTATATAAGTAACTTGTTGTCTGTGGATAATCTACTGTTGCGACCAAGCAGCCAGTGTAGGTGTCTGTACCGAATGTTGAGTTCCTCTCGTTTGGTCTTGATATGCTTTTTCGATGTCAAGCGGCGGTCCAAATGCATACCTAGGTACTTGACATTGTCCTCATGTGGTAAGGTGGTATCTCCTAGCTTTACAGGTGGGCAGTTGCCCCGTCTCAGGGTAAATGTCACTTGCACAGACTTAGAAACACTGGGTTTGATTTTCCATCTTTGTAGCCACTCGTTAATATTGTGAAGTCCTTGCTGTAAGGTACTAGATGCGACAACTGGATCATTATTACACGCCAGGATGGCAGTGTCGTCAGCGTACGTAGCTGTTGTTAGGCCGGGTGATGTTGGAAGATCTGCAGTGTACAGTGTATACAGAATGGGCCCCAAGATGGATCCCTGCGGTACGCCTGCTTTTATATCATGAAAGCCAGAAGTTGAACCTGCCTCTTTCACCTGGAATAATCTGTCCGAAAGATAAGATCTCAACAACACGTGAAAGCTATGAGGTAAGCTTTTCTTTATTTTGTAGAGGAGACCATTGTGCCATACCCTGTCAAATGCCTGTTGAATGTCCAAAAATACGGATGAGCAGTACTTTTTCTGTTCTAAGGCTTTTCTTACCGTCTCATAGACTCGATGGATTTGCTCGACTGTAGAGTGCTGCTGTCGGAAACCAAACTGATGATCGGGTATTATCTTGTTTTCTTTCGTATTGGTAGAATTCTGTGCAGCAGCACTTTCTCAAACAACTTTGACAGAACAGGCAGCAGGCTGATTGGTCTATACGAAGTTACTTCGCTCGCTGGCTTGCCCATCTTGTGGATCATCATTACCTGTAAGATCTTCCATATCTTGGGAAAATATTGCACTCGGAGTATTGCATTGAACAGGTTGGTTATAAGAACTAGGGCTTTCTTAGGCAGTTCTCTTAGAATTTCCTTTGTTATTAAGTCAAAACCTGGTGCTTTCTTGTCCTTGAGTTCCCGGATAGTTTTGGCGATCTCTCTCACAGATACTGGTTTTGGAGGCATTGGCATTTGATAGTCCTGGTTTAGAGCCTCATCCACGCTCGTTTCTGATTCCAGATCGTCAGTTTCATTTGGAGTGAAAACATTTGACAGATGTTCTGCAAATACATCGGCCTTCTCTTGAGCAGTTCGAGCCCAGGCATTGCCAGTTTTCCTTATGGGTGGTATTGCACTCTGCGGCCTCTCGTATGTTTTGGTGAATTTCCATAAGGAGTAATTTGTTGAACTAGTAGCAGATAGCGATCCAGTTTAGACTGCAACGTATCATCGTGCCAGCTGCGGATTAGATTTTTCAACTCCTGAATTGCCCTATTCAACGCGGTTTTATCTGATCTGTTTCTACTCTGGTGCCAGATTCGACGCAATCTTCGTTTCTCAAGGATCTTTTGTTTAATTTCTCGTGGATAATTCGTTGGGTGATGCGTTGGTTTAATTACTGGTGTATTTTTCCAGCATGATACTTGGATTAAATTTGTAAGGTGTTTTGCGGTGTTTTCAATATCTTCAGGTGTCTTTTAAGTTTTATTTTCAGGTCGATGCCCATGTCAATTTGCTCTCTGAATGAGTCCCAATCAGTCCGTTTGTTGTAGAGTGTTTCTAATTTTTCGTTTGCAATGAGTAGGGTACTGATAGTTAAAATAACTGGGGTGTGATCCGAACAGGAATCCAAGCATGATTCAGGCTTGAGATAATGTCTAGAAAATCCCTTAATGACGAAAAAATCCAAGAGGTCTGGAATTTTCGTGGGGTCGGAGGGCCAGTAGGTAGGTTCGCAGGTAGATATAGCAGTGAGGTGTTTTGAATCTAAGCTAGACTTGAGTTGTCTGCCTCTTGTGGTAGTTAGCCTAGAACCCCAATAGGTGTGCTTGGCATTCCAATCTCCAATTGCCAATAGAATTGAAATACGCGTTGAACATTGCTGAGTCTATTTTATATTTGGGTGGGCAGTATAAAGCAGAGACATTAAAACAACCTTGCACATCCTCAACTGCTACCGTCGTGGCTTGTAGATAGTTCTGTCTATATTCGGGCATCAAGTGGTGTTTGATTGACTCACGAATGATGACTGCGCTTCCTGCATGACCAGTCCCATCAGGATGTTGCGTGATATATGTACGATAGCCGTTAAATCTAATGTTGGACGTTGAACTAGTGCAATGTGCTTCTGATACAAGAAGAATATCCAGGTTGTGTTCCTTGATAATAAGTTCTACGTCGTGTTTATTTGGGGCCAACCCGTTTGTGTTGAGAGTTCCAATTTTGAAGCTACCTATTTTGGCAATTTTTCAATGAGGATTGTTATGAGACTCATAAGCGTACTCATTTGTTGAAGAATTGAATCAAATTTTTCCGATTGTTTTATTAAAAGCATTTCTATCATGTTGTTACATTGGTCAGGTTTTTCTGCGCTTGCATGCTTATCATTGGATTTTGTCGCTTCGGCGTAAGATTTATCTGTTTTTCGTGCACTCGATGGTGGTTTCTCGGTTTTGTCTTGATATTTTGCTGCCTTATCTTTATTGTTAATATTTAGTCTAAACGTTTTGTTAATGTGTTTCGGTTTTCTTTCCTGTTGCAAATTGGATCTCCGAGAAAGAATCTCCAGATAAACTTCACAAACCTTATAATTTGCTGGATGAGCCCCATGACACAGGGCACACTGAGCAGGAGTATTTCGCTCTTTTTTCGGACATTCCGAGGTTTTGTGTGCTTCTGCGCATTTGACGCACCGATAGGGCCTCATACAGTAATTTTTGGAATGCCCGTATTGTTGGCACCTCTGGCACTGTACAATTGTCCTTTTCCTTTTCGGGTCCTCTATCACTACAGATTGGTGGTGTATATATTTAATGTCTTTAATAAGCACGTTATTTGGTCCTGGTTCGAAGTTTGCAAAAAAGGTTGAGGTTGGTATCTTGTTGGGTCCATATTTAACATTAATAATCTCTCCCTTAATGACATTTCCGGTGCTTTCTAGCTCTTCCCTTATTGCGTTCATTGGGGTCGAATGATGTAGGTTCCTGATGACAATTCTAAAGCATCTTTCATCCTTTTTGTTAAAGGTATGACCAATGAGTCCAGTTTTTCTTATTATTGCAATAAGGTTTTTGTAGACATCTACACTGGCACTTACAATTCGTAACTGGTTCCTGTTAACAATTTTATAGGTGAATTGGTTTTTGTCACTAACGGTTTCAAGCAGTTCTGTGAGTTTGTTAACATCTTCTATTCCATATAGGATTATAGGAGAGGGCTTGCTTGGCTTTTTCACAATAGGTGCATCTTCTTCTGTTAGGTCTATTGGTAAGCTGCTGTATCGGTTACTAGTTGGCAGCATCTGTGGAGGACTGTCTGATGGTTTCTTCCTCTTGGGATTACGCACTTCGGGAATTCTTTGCCAACTTATATCAGAAGTCTCCATTGTTTCATTTTCCCCACTATGGGTGATATTAGATACCTCTGTGGTTTTTGTATTAGACATGTTGCCCACGGATGAGCTTCTTGGTCTGTTAAGAAACAGGCTAGGGTGGAATGCCTACTGTACAAGTTTCTTGTTGGAATTTTTGTTTTGTCCAGTCGAATATTTTTCCAGTGAAACAGCCTGGGTAACCACTGCTTCCCTGTTGACACTATGTTGCAAAATTGTGCCCTCCCCAGAATACGAAGGGCAGCCTGAGTTAAACTCAGGGAGGGATTCTCCAGCGTTGCTGGTACCCTCCTGGGGTAGTTTGTTTTTAAACTTTGCTTCCATTTGTGTATTTTTTTCTCCCTGTCCTCATAGAATTTTTTAGGAGTTATTTAAGTTCCTAGGCTCACTACAGCCTCTTCCAACAGGTTACCCTGTCAGGTAAATGGTTATCCCGCCATTGCTCGGATGTCAGAGCCTCATTTGATATTTGTTAGACTTTACTTCCATTAGTGTATTTTCTCCCTATCTTCATAGATTTATTTAGGAATTATTTAAGTTCCTAGGCTCACTGCAGCCTCTTCCAACAGGTGACCCTGTCAGGTGTATGGTTATCCCGCCATTGCTCGGTCGTCAGAGCCTCGTTTGTTGTCTGGCAGGGGGCACCACGGCAGCCAGTTGGCTGTCGCCGCCATGCGGCGCGTGCATGTGAGGTTGGCATTTGGATCGGCATAGATGTTGGTCACCGTTCTTCCCTTACCCCCCAACTCTTTATTTACTCCTATTTCATTACTGGTAAACTGTCGTAAATTGTTGCAAAAGCAAAAATATCTGCCTATACGCCTGTATGTGATTTTTACACTTGACACTAGATGACATTAAATGTAAAAATTAAGAATATACGTTCAAAAAATAATATTAAGGTACCACGCACGTGGCACGTTACGTTACGTGACACGTTTCTTGTAGCTGTTACCAGCGGGTTTTCTCGTGTATTGTTAAGGTGGATGCTCCAGGGTAGCCCGCGAAATTCAAATATTTTTCAGTTCATGTTTCTATCAAGAATGAATTTTTCGTATCAGCTCAGAATGTCAACTTCGCAAAATGACAACCGATTGCAAAATGTCCACTTCTCACATTGTCAACTTCTTAAAATGTCAAATTCGCATAATGTCTATTTCTCAAAATGTCCATTTCTCAAAATGACAAACTCTCTTAACGTCAACTTCTCACATTGTCAACTTCTTAAAATGTCAAATTCGCATAATGACATCTACACGTAGTTTCTACTTTAACAAAGTAATGTGGTAATAGGTATAGCTAGTTACACATAATTATACTAAGGGGTATATGTAGGTAGATATCTGAAGACTTTAAAAATAAAATACCAAAATTTATAATCAATCAACTGTAATAGTAATATAATAGGTGTGTCATCTTAAACAAAAACAAAAAAAAAACAACAAAATCGTCCAAATTTCGAAAAACATAACAATATTAAATGTAAAAAAACATTGATTCTCCACAGGAATAAAAAAATCGTTTAGATTGTAAGTTTCATTTACTTTAAAAAAATAGTTTAAATACTTTAGTTTCCATAATATTTTTAACTATTTCAGCGCCATCTGTCTGCAACACGATGATTGTTCCAATATAAAACTTTAATAACTGTTTTTGCCTTGATATCCTTTAATTATTTTATTATTTTGTTATAATAAAAATATTAAATAAAAAAATTAACGTAATTAAAATTTATTAATAATAAACATATATGCTTAAATCATAACGTTTCATTAAAAAGTTATGGTTAGTTCGTCGTTGCATAAGTTTTCACCAAATATTTTAAGTTGTGCGGGTCAGCGCCACCGTACAACAAATTCTTTAGAAGGTTGGCACCGGCGTATAAATGGTCGCATTCCAAAAAATCCAAATTTTTATTACTTTTTATTTAAATTAAAAAAGAAGCAAAATATTGGGATCAGAGAATAACGGACAGTCTTTTTAAAGTTTTGAGAAATAGTAGACGACTCCGCGATATAACTTTTGATATTAAATATAAGAAATATTTGACTGCACTGCAAAATGAAAATTTGACTATCGCATCATTTTTTAAAAAGATTATATTTTTGCGGCTATACGGTGGCGCTGACCCGCACAACTTAAAATATTTGGTGAAAACTTATGCAACGACGAACTAACCATAACTTTTTAATGAAACGTTATGATTTAAGCATATATGTTTATTATTAATAAATTTTAATTACGTTAATTTTTTTATTTAATATTTTTATTATAATAAAATAATTAAATGATATCAAGGCAAAAACAGTTATTAAAGTTTTATATTGGAACAATCATCGTGTTGCAGACAGATGGCGCTGAAATAGTTAAAAATATTATGGAAACTAAAGTATTTAAACTATTTTTTTAAAGTAAATGAAACTTACAATCTAAACGATTTTTTTATTCCTGTGGAGAATCAATGTTTTTTTTACATTTAATATTGTTATGTTTTTCGAAATTTGGACGATTTTGTTGTTTGTTTTTTGTTTTTGTTTAAGATGACACACCTATTATATTACTATTACAGTTGATTGATTATAAATTATGGTATTTTATTTTTAAAGTCTTCAGATATCTACCTACATATACCCCTTAGTATAATTATGTGTAACTAGCTATACCTATTACCACATTACTTTGTTAAAGTAGAAACTACGTGTAGATGTCATTATGCGAATTTGACATTTTAAGAAGTTGACAATGTGAGAAGTTGACGTTAAGAGAGTTTGTCATTTTGAGAAATGGACATTTTGAGAAATAGACATTATGCGAATTTGACATTTTAAGAAGTTGACAATGTGAGAAGTGGACATTTTGCAATCGGTTGTCATTTTGCGAAGTTGACATTCTGAGCTGATACGGAATTTTTCATGAAATAATCATTCTGTCGAGCTTCATGAACTTAGAGGGCTATATTGATGATTAAAATGGTTATAATTCTTTAGATAAATACGCGTTACGGTCGCGAATCGTATTTGGTCCACATACAGCTTCACACTGACCGGCAAATTGCAAAAAACATAAAAATATTTGAATTTCGCGGGCTACCCTGGCGCATTCACCTTAATCAAGGTTTGTGTTTATTATGGGAATAAAAAAAAGAAAAACGTTTGTTGCACCAATACAATTTATTTATTGATAACAGAACCATGATTTTCATATCACAAAAATGGAATGTTGAAAAATTCATCATTGGATTAAAATATTAAGTACTTGTGATCATATACATGATCTAAGTAACAAACATGATTTTTCACAGAAATCATTATCAAAGACAGATGGATATTCAATGCAGTGCTTCACTAGTAACACAAATACGCCTCAAGTCACAGCTTACAAATAATTGTGTTCAATATTTCAGTTTTACACCACTATTTACAATAGATATCACAAACATTTTATACATCAAAAAATGTAAAGAATAAATTATATTATTATGTTAAATTCATATTTTAAAGACATGATTGGATATTATTGATAATATAACTTTTCAGTTATTGCAGAAAATAATGGCAAAATAATTGGCATTTTCTACTATTCGAGGGTCAAAGATTTTGAAATATTGCAGAAAGCAGTTTTCAAGATACTTTTAGAACATTTAACTATACACATAGGTACTGCACAATTACTATGAGCAAAAATTTATATAAATTCACAAGTCAATTAAATGGACATTCTCATGAATTTTACAAAAAGATTATTATTTTTATTAATTTACAAAATTTCAATTATTTTACGGAACATTCATTCACTACTACGACTATTCTATGTCTAAAGACAGCTTTGCTTGGAAAGTTGCCCTAAATAAGTACTCTAACATCTTCGAGGTGTAAAAAGCGATTTGTCGTTTAGTAAAGGGGGGTAGTTCTGTGCCTACGAAAAGCTTCAGGTACAAAATACACAGTAAACATGAAAATAAAAGGCACAAACATTTAACCTATCATTACCAAAGGCACAATACACCAAAATTCATACTTTATGTATTTACAATTCTACCAAATGAAATGTGTAAAAATCCTCGTATCCACTAGGCAACATTTGACGCGCGACATGATGCGCAACAGATTGCTCATCATGTTGAACGGCAGCGAGGAACTTTTGTTCAGTAATATTGTCAATGTTGCGCGCCTGCTGGCAACGTCGCGCTTTGTTGTGCAACCTAGCTGATCATGTTGAGCGTCTCGTGTTTCGCGTCAAATGTTGCCTAGTGGAAACGAGGCTAAAGCCTTACTAAAAAAATGGGATTTCTTTCATTGCTGCCAAATTCTATGTAGGTCTTTTAATACATATTATATTATACCGATAGGCGATATGCTACCACAATCCCATGGGTTTTCCAATGCCTGCCTGCCTAGCTTTTTCTAACATTAAGGCCGACTTCCAAGGTAACCTGATGCAGCTGAGTACTCGTATAGCCCTATTTAGTTGAACTGCCTATCTAATCTCCACTACCCAAGATTTTCCACAGATCACTTTAACATTTTACGTGATCACCTACACCAATTACCAACACCAAATTCTATCAAGTGATCTACCGGATTGTTTTAACCACGTCTACACTTTTGCCAAACAAAAAACAGCAAGCATGATTGGCAAATTATTTAACTGTACAGAACACACGACAAAGCTAATTAAGTATACATATAATAATGGACAGCCATTTTAGGCCTCATCATTTGCAATCCTCAATTTTGGGGACAAATAACAAAGAAATGCTACTTTAATTAATTTACTGAACTTCGTCTCATTCTGGCAGTGTTAATACAGTCAATGCAGATCCCTGCCTGGAGTTGATTTCATAATATTTGAGGCAATAGGATATTATCCTGAAAAAACCTATTTAGTCCGAGTTAGATTACCAAAAAATATTGGACACACATTTTTTTGTTGTTACGTTAAGCAGACATGAAAACGTTAGTGCGTTGACGCGTGTCGTTGGTACACTTTTTAGCAACAAGTGACGTCACCAGCCCCCACTCCTGAACTTTAATTTGAAAAGAAAACAAATAATTATGTGTACAATACTTTTTAAATTCTAACTGTCAGACAAATAGGTTTGTTACTTTTCTCGTCAGGAAACATCCCCCAACAAGGTAGTATTATATAAAAAATTTCACACTGCATATGCCTCACCTATTTAGCTGCCCGTCGGGCACAACCACCTGCACCATCCAAGATCTAAACGAGGCCAATGATAGAGCTGTACAAGTTGCTCAATATTGGTCGGAGAAACTTTAACAAGCGTCAACCGACACGAAAAGAAGACTGGAAATGTCTGAAGAATGTCGGACTCAAGAGTTAAGTGTGTAATTTATAGGATGCAAATCAAAGTTCGAACTTATGTTTGAAGTGACGATGAGAAATACTAAGACAATATTCATTATATTAAACACGATCTACTACAAGAAGCTCATGACATTATTACATAGACGCATTGTCATTTTATTAATTAATTAATTTACAAATTTCATTTAAGTTTTCGTTCCATTTAGCTATCTAAACACGTAACCTAATTATAGGCACATTTATTTATTCTAATAGTCAATTATTTAAACATTTGTTTGATGAAACAAATGTATATTTTTTTCAATTTACAAATTATCAGGGAGAAGGCAGTGGGTACAATGTACAATATTATTGTCAGGTCTATAAATAAATGGTTAAATTAAAATTAAAAAATAATACTGGTGTGGTATTACTGGCTATGACATAATAATATATTCACTGGGGGATAAAATTAAAATAAGGTGCATTAGGGTTGAGACTTAAAAAATCATTGTTCATTGATCAATGAAGTGTGTGGTTACAAAACTCAATTCATGTTATGCAACAGCAGAATTTCAATATTTTTACATTTCTATATGACACTAAATAATTAACTTCACACATAATTCTAAAAATAATTTGTGCATAAGTACATATTGTGAATATTTAGTGATAAATTAAAATTAAAAACTAAGTTGACTAGTATACAAAACTAACGCTATGTGATGCTTAAGAATAGTTTGTACATATAATTGTTGATTGGTTACGAATATTATGGCAACACACATTATTGGCCATATGAAGTTTATATGACGTCATGATATTTAGAAACAGTCGAAGAGCTGTAACTGAATTTGAGAAGGTATTTTACGATGTCGCTCAGTAGACACTTTCATACAAGTTCCTTTCTACTGATCTGATCAATTAGATAAACTTTTTTTTACAAAGATTAATTCCCTAAAACCCCTATCCAAAATTGGTTACAGTAGTACCCAACTGATATGGCTTACCGATGTACCTGCGCAGAAGACGAATTTATACTATTAACCAATCGGCACGACGGAGCGTGCCGATTCTTATTCCTGTATCGCTATTGGTCGGCAGCCGCCGCCATGTTAGCGCGCGCCGCATGCCATGCACGTGACTTGCGAGTGAGACGGAACTAACATCTGCAGTGTATTATGAACCTTATATTAGTGATTTAAGATTGATTGTTAGTTTTAAGCATTCTTTCGTTAGTCTTCGGGCATGAATTCTTTTCTGCGCGAACGAAGATTCACGACGCGCCTTATTAGTTGGGTACCCTGTACTAGCTCTTCGATTAAAATTTTTATAGTAAACAAGAATACTGAGCAAAAAGTGAGCTTGAATTCAAATAAATATTTATGAGCAAACAAGTTGACTGATTTCTTTATTGTTTTGATTACATCATTGATTTAAATAGTAAGGATAGGGACGTCCGAACGTTTGCTTAGGGACGTGCACGGCGTTAACTATGCCATCTAGTGTTGCATATTAGAAACTTTAATGTCCAGTACTCTTATACTTGGCGTTGACGCTTCTGTGCTGCCATCTATATAGTTCCTGCACGCTCCGCTTAGAGGAACATGTACGAAGCAGACTGTGCCATATAGGGTTGGAATTTCGAAACTTTTAAGTAAAATATGGCATTATCAACGCCGTGCACGTTTCTTAGACAAGATACCCGGCGGCATGATTAATGTCCCGCGTACGCGAATACTCCCGAAGATTGCCGACCGATAGACGGGCCAATTTGTGCAAAAAAACGTTCGGCCCGCCCTGTCTTTACTATATCCCTCAATAGACTACACAGAACTTGATTTAGGTATTTATAAATACCTAGTAACATAAGAACTAATTTCATATTAATTATAATGTGCAAGCTTGTGCGTATAGATACAGAAGGAACATCTGTCACCCCGTTATTCATAAAGTAACACACAGAACTGTGAAACAACAAACACTACTAAATAAGCGTCGACTTTCCCGCTTAAAACCATAGATATTTGAATAACTATTATGTTTTTTTTTAATGACAACAACATTCAGATTTTTTACTATATAAATACATTAATTTTTATATACATTATTTTAATTCATATTATTTATTTGTTACAAAAGCGAAAAAAGAGATGCATTTATTTAAATGCATTAAGTAATTGCATCTATAGTAAAAACAGTAGTTTAGTTTATAAATAAATTCCCTCATTCCATATTTTCTACTTGAAACAGATATGAAAGTACATGCATATGTGCAATTTTCCTTGGACCACAGTAAATTACACTTAAATTTATGCTTAGCAAATATGACCATGTTACTACGCGGGAAAATAGCATATTATTACCCAATCGTCAGTGAAGTTCTAACAGTGCGTAAGTCAAAAAAACCTACTTTACAGGAGAGGGCAAAAAGGTGTAAATATTAGTGAGCAACCATTGATGTACACATATTTGGAAAAATGATTTAAAATCAGTCGGGTCAGCTATCTCTTTTCCGATTGGTGGAATGTAAGCGCGTGAACTATTTTCATCAAATGACATTCAAATATAAAAACCCGCCAAAGATGACTTACTCATTGTTAGAACTTCACTGATGCAATGTGACATATTGCTATTTTCTTTTAGCAGGGGCATGCTATATTTCTCATTTCAATCAACAACATATTTTTTCTTACTATTGATAGGCACGCGTCCGACCATTATTATCTCACCTGATGTGAGATATATATGTTGTTTTTGTTCGACAAGCAATGCTTAAAGTATTACGCCATTATTGCAGTAATGGTCATGATAAAGGGTCATATTTCCTAAACATAGCCTTCTTAGGCTCTATAAACACAACTACACTACAGACTTCGTTCAAACCTCGTCGATGAAAGTCGAAACACGGAATAACACAACCTACGTCACAACAAGCACCGAAAACTAAATAATGTGCGTTTGTTTGCAATAACAACATAATATCTTATGTGCATCATGGGGCCAAAAATATACACCAGCCGACCAAGTACGACAACTTACTGGTAATAGGGAATATGTATGCAATTTTTTCATTTGCAAAATGAAATACTTATTAGCTCTAGTAAACAATCATGAAATTATTTTTTAAATACCTTCATCAGCGATGAAGTTATAAAGCTTCAAAGATTAAAATTAGAAAGAGAAGTCCGATGTAAACTTTGACGTCATCGTCCATGACGCCTATACAGCTGCCATAGAAAGCGTTTTCGCGAGAGGGACAGATATATTTGTTTAAAATAATTATATCTCCTTCGTTGTTCGAGTAATTTTGATTCTATTTTCACTGTTAGTTTTATATTTTTGTATATTTTTAGATAAACTGTATAAATGATAAATATTTTTTTCATGCATATTCCCTATTGTCATGTTAATGTTAACCGGAAATCTCAAATGCTTACTCCTTACTAATATTACAAATGCGAAAGTAACTCTGTCTGCCTGTCGCTTTCACGCCTAACGTTGACGTTTCTGTGCTGCCACTTATAGTTCCTGCACACTCCGTTTAGGGGATCGTGCACGAAGTAGACTCTACCATCTAGTGTTGCAATTTCGTAACTTATAAGTAAAATATACTTGACAATGACACTTCTGTGCTGCCACCTATGGTTCCTGCACGTTCCATTTGCGCAAATATTTGCCTTACTGACTTGTTAAGAAATGAACATTATTACGATGACTTTAGGGTACATTTTCTATTATCCATGTAACGCGAATATTTTGACAAATATAGTACCAAGCTGTTATGCGAATATTAAGGGCCAACGTTCGTGCCACGTGTGGACATTAAACGTGGAAGCGAGACGACAAGAGATCTCATATTTAGCGTCCTTCTCGCTCATTTTATGACCGGGACTGACGGAAGAATTGGCGTTTAGTGACAGAAGAATTGACGCACTGTGTATGTTAGGCTTAAAACCAATAGTTGTTTGTCAGTTCTTGGTCGTTTTGTATACTAGAGAGTAACATTTGTGATGATAATTTCCATAGCATAATAATTTAATCTACGCCGATAATGTAAATATAACGCGCTTTTGTACATTCAGTAAATAATTTATAGCCTCACGATTAAAAAAAAATCATTACCTAAATAAATGCGACAGCCACGATGGAATGTAAAAATAACGTAAAAAGAGATCATTCACAAGCCAGCTTACTATCAAACGAACTGAGAGCTATCCCAAACGCCTGAAGCGCACACAGGGGGTACCGGAAATCCATTGTGAATACATCCTCTGATATGCGACCAAATTGCATGACCACATATTCTGGCTCAGAATCGTGTACAATTTGAAAGTTTTTCACACTTGCCTGAGTGACCCTTCCGTGGAAATTCAGGACGTATGATTGTGTCTCGTCGTTCCAAACCGGTGTTTTGTTGTGTAGGACGACGATATCGTCGAGAGTTTGGCTCTTGAGTCGCTCTAGGAGTGTTTCGCTGTCGTCTTGTGGTGCTATTGTGACCCGTTGTCGGTCCGGCGTCATGCCTGGGAGGATGACTGTCATTTTTCTTGGACCTTTGAAGCCGAGGACGTTTGTGTCCTGTAATTGAGAAGAGTAATGAGTCAAAAACACAGATATACAGCAGTCTGATCGCAATAGCTAGGTTTATGCCTCACAGAAATTAAACTAAAAGATGTAACACGACCTCTTCCTTTTGGAAGTCGGTTAAAAACGCAGTTAAAATTTTCTCTAAAATCGAAGACATACTTTCTTTACAGAATTTACTTAAGTGCTTATAGTTGTAGCCCCGATCGACCTCCAGATCAAGCGCCATTAGTGGAGGTGGATTGGTCACACGCGCACATTCCCAAACAGGCTATAGACTGGAATCATCAAGGGAAAGAAAACGTGGCCGTCCCCGTCAACCTGGCGAGGCACAGGCAGACGCGACGAGCATCGCAATGGCGTGGAGCGAGGTGAAGCGTGAAGCTCAAGACCGTTCGCGATGGAAGACTACTGTAGACGCTTTCTGCCCCAGCCAGGGACCGGATCTTCAGTCAAGTAATAGTTATAGATATCACCTTGAAACCCCATCGTAAAACTCGCCCTATATAAAATTGATCCCTTGCCAAAAAAGTCATAGTTAATCACTTCACATAAATCTAGAAAGTGTTGCGACATAATTTAAAAGGACGACTGTATTTAAATACTACCTTTATAATGATACAAAATAGCCAACACAGACATCATCATCTGCCTAGCCTTTTCCTAACTATATTGGGGTCAGCTCCCTTTCAAACCAGATTCAGCTAAATACCACTATTTATGCCTACTAGGCCTCCACAACCCATTAACTGGGTAATACGGCAGTTCTTGGCAAGCCTGCTGTCAGATTATACTGGCTTCTGACTATCCGTAACGACTGCCAAATATCTACAAATGACAGTTGAGACCAACGGCTTAACGTGTTTTCCGAAGCACGGAGGAAGCTCGGTATGTTAAGATGGTCACCCATCCACATACGAACCTTGGCAAGTGTTGCTTAACCTTAAAGATCGATCCATGCGGCTAGTATTCTTTAGCGAGTGTTGACTACACAGACAAAAATCCCTACAAATTGTTCTACCTTTATTGGCACAATATAATGGATTAATTTAATTGCATTCGATGTGTCGAACTATTTATGTATTATTGCATCTTGCGAACGTGATTCGAGTTCTAATTTTAGATTAAGACTAATATAACGTGGACTGTATCGGTACTTGTAGCTGTATCTTAGCCAGATCACGCAGTAGGTGGTCTTAGCTATGAAACGAGTTGTATAATGATTGTAGAATATCCTACTGCATTTGTAACTTTATAGTTCTACTAGTTTCTGCGAATACGTCTGACTTCAGATTTAACAATAATAATATTTATTTGTTCAAGACTTAAACGTATTTACAATTAAAATTAGTGTACAGACGCCAGCACATCAAGCTACTCGTACAACAATCTGTCAAATTTCTTCAATAGATTTTCAACTTTCAAGTTTAAAGCATTTGGTTCAAAGTTGATTGGGAAAATTTGACAGTTTCGGGTACCTTGATGTGCTGGCGTCTATACCTTAAATAGGACTTTGGTAAGATACAAAACGTGTGTAATGTGGTAGTGGACCAAAACAATCTAATTAGTTCTTCAGATAGATTTCCAAAAAATATCCGACACGTATTTTTTTCTTTTGTTACGTAAACCAAAATTGGCGAAGATCGACGCTTATACATTTCTCAATACGTCACGCTGTGGTATAATTTTTAGTGCGTTCTGACGCCACGAGCCCCTAGTCCCGAGTTTGAATGTGTTATATCTTTGTCAATATACATTAACTAGTTCCCTGTACCCGCGCAACTTCTTCACGTCTCAATTTTCATTACTGCTCCGCTCCTATTGGTCTTAGCGCGATGATATATAGCCTATAGCCTTCCTCGATAAATGGACTATCTAATACTGAAACAATTTTTCAAATCGGACCCGTAGTTCCTGAGATTAGCGCGTTCAAGCAAACAAACAAACTCTTCAGCTTTATATATTAGAAAAAAAAAATACGTGTCTATTATTTTTCAATACTCTAACTGACGGACTAAATATATTTGCAATTTATTGATGGTGGAAACTAGACTATTGGGCTTAAGCTAGGACGATTCCTGTGCTATAAGGACCAATATTGGATTGAGCGAGAGATTAATTTTTGTGTGATCGGGGTAAAAAGTAGCCTATGTGTTAACACAAGTTATACGGCCTATATTTAAATCTACTCGTACCTACATTACGGTTCGTTGGAATAGGCTGAAACTATGACAGTGACAAAGAATTTGGTAATAATAGTTTCTGGTAGTACTCACACAATGAATCATCCATAGTTTTTAATTAAATGGAGCAATTACCCGTGAGTGTGATGTGACCCATTCAATAATGTGTACTATTTCTATTATTTTGATCCCAATGTCCCATGTCATATTAATTTACTACTTTTACAAATATATCGTCAATAGTAGTAAATAGATACAGTGAAGAAGAAACATTTGTATTGCTAATAATAAAGTAAATCAACAAATAAAAATCGGTCAAGAGCGAGTCAGACTCTCGCACGAAGGGTTCCATACCATAAACCGAATAAACACGTTTCTTGTGTGGGAGCCTGTGCCTTTAATTTTTAATTTTATTGTTGTTACATTTATTTATTATTAATTGTCAAGTTACACAGACTCATTATTAGCACTAAATTATTTTACAAAGAACAACATAAAACATACAAGACACGCAATTAAATTAAAATTATTCATTAATTTATACATTATTATAATTAGTCAAAACAATAACGACACAAACGAACGTTAACGTAACGTTATAGCGACACAAGAAATACACACTGTGAAAAATTCAACTGTACCTATTACGGTTCTTGAGATACAGTCCGTTGACAGACAGACGGACTGACGGACGGAAGTAATAGGGTTCCGTTGGTTTCCCTTCGGTTACAGAAGCCTAAAACCGGTCAAGTGCGAGTCAGACTCGCGCACCACGGGTGTAATGCCGCATTTTTCGACAGTCGTAAACAAATCCAGACACTGGCTTAGTAAACCAATTTACTAGTGAAAAATCCCAACATTTGACCAGACTTGGCACTACAATATTCAGGACCTAATTGAATTTTAAAATCTAGTAGTTACATTATGTCATCATCCATCTGCCTAGCCTTTACCCAACATATTGGGGTCGGCTTCCAGTCAAACCGGATTCAGCTGAATACCAGTGTTTTACGTGGAGCGGTTGCCTACCAGACCTCCACGTAACGTAACTGGGTAACACGGTACTTCTTGGCAAGACTGGAGTCAGATTTACTGAATTCTGACAATCCGTAACAACTGCCAAAGATCTACAAATGACAGCCGGGACCAACAGATTAACGTGCTTTCCGAGGCACGGAGGAAACGCGGTATATTAAGATGGTCACCCATCCACAGACCAACCTTGGCAAGCGTAGCTTAACCTTAAAGATCGACCCGTGCGGCTGTTATTATTTAGCCAGTAGTTACATTATATACATGTGAATTTCGCCCAAGATGTCACGATCGAAGTAATGACGTCACTCATCTGAATAATGAATAGGAAAAATGTGTACGTAACCGCAGAGAACCTACGTAAACAAACAGCGTAACAATCTGTATGTACATCAAGTTCCCTAACTTTATTTACGCTATGTATTCCTAGTTTCCTATGTTGCTTTGACGCGTAACTATTTCTACAAACTAAGATAAGCTTGCTTTGTTCTAATGATCGTAACGAGCTCGACATCGTATTATACTGAAGGGGGAAAATTGTGACGTACCACTAATGACGATTGTGAATGACTAACTCCCAGGGTTTTGAATTAAAATACAACTGAAAACAGCCAATTGCTACACTTGACTTCCTTTATACTTTTTAGAGTTCTGTACCCGAGGGGTAACCAACAGAACCCTATTATTAAGCCTACGCTGTCCGTCCGTCTGTCTGTCAGCGGGCTGTATGTCAAGAACCGTAATAGGTAGACAGCTGAAATTTTCACAAAATGATTGATTTCTATTGCCGCTGTAACAACAAATGGTTTATGGTACGGAACCTTTCGTGTGCGAGTTCGACTCGCACTTGGCCGGATTTTTTTCCTGCCTAAATTGTTGTTCCAGAAACTCGAAACCGACAAACAGATTGCGAAATACATAAATGAATGCAATTGGTCGCATGCGCCTTGCCGTTGTCGTACACAGTGAAGGCGGTGCAGCAGAGTGTGATACTTACATACACAACAGCCGCCAGCTCGTGCCGGGTGTGAGCGTGGTCGTGCTTCCTCCACGCCTTGCCGTTGTCGTACACAGTGAAGGCGGCGCAGCAGAGTGTGATACTTACATACACAACAGCCGCCAGCTCGTGCCGGGTGTGAGCGTGGTCGTGCTTCCTCCACGCCTTGCCGTTGTCGTACACAGTGAAGGCGGTGCCCAGTAGGTTGGAGCGCAGTTTGCCCGCGAAGCTGTCGGCCGTGCGAGTCAGCTCGGTGGGGTCTGTCGATATCAGGTAGTTCGATGTGGCGGATTTCTTGCGTTTGCGGGCTGGAAAGGTGATGAGTCTTTAATTTATGTATCAAAATTGTTAAGATGAGGGCTCTGAAGAAATATTCAGCTGTGAATGAGTTGTGATTTGTTGAATATTAACTTTTTATTACAGAAAGAACATAATAAACGAAAGTCCCGCAACCTAATTGCATAATAAACGTTTATAATTAGGTAAATATAATAAATTGTCGCATATTTGCATCTGTTTTCATTTTGACATTGTAACCGTATTCATTGCGAGTTTAACGTTGTCGTTAGAAGAGATTTTGACATTCTTATTTATTTATTTTCAGCCTGTTCAGTGTTTAGCACGAATATTTTGACATATAGTAACGTTAACGTAAGTGAATTTTGTATGTGAAAAACTACAACCCCATAGTATTTTGGTTTAATAATATGGGACATACACAATTTACATACCTAATTCAAAAATATGAATATAGTTTCTAATTCAAATAAATATTACGTGCGGAACGAGTATTGTAACTATGTTAAATTTACATTACGTTACTATACGTCAAAAATATTCGTGCTATTCCCTCTGTCCTACTAAAGGGCAAAGACCTCATTTCCATGGACATAACGGCTACAACACTACATGTTCTAAAGAACAGAACAATTCTAATGCCTCATTGCTTTCCTGGAAAGTGACGCAGTCGTACAGAATCTACGCAGCGAAGTATACAGCGGCTTAGTCAAATAGTGAGTAACTGAGTAGGCACAACACAAAGCTAGGAGAATTAATGTAGGACAGTTGTTTATCCCTGCTAGCGGCCGCCCGCGCGAAAGCAGGTAAAACACACTCCCATAGAAACATACACCTGGGATAACAGTATTTTATGTGTTAATCCATATAATAAACTAGTTGACCCGCGCAACTTCGTCTGCGTCACAATTTTCATTACTGCTCCGCTCCTATTGGTATTGTCGTGATGATATATAGCCTATAGCCTTCCTCGATAAATGGGCTATCTAACACTGAAAGAATTTTTCAAATAGGACCAGAAGTTTCTGAGATTAGCGCGTTCAAGCAAACAAACTCTTCAGCTTTATAGGTATACTAGTTGACCCACGCAACTTCGTTTTCGTCACAATTTTCATTACTGCTCCGCTCCTAATGGTCTTGACGTGATGATATATAGCCTATAGCCTTTCTCGATAAATGGGCTATCTAACATTGAACGAATTTTTCAAATCGAACCAGAAGTTTCTGAGATTAGCGCGTTCAAGCAAACAAACTCTTCAGCTTTATATATTAGTATAGATTATATGAGTGCCCAGTTTCTTTCAAATCCGTTCAGTAGTTTTTGCGTGAAAGAATAGCAAACGAACATCCATCCATCCATTCTAACATAGTTTCACATGTATAATACCACAACAACAACAACAACAACACAACAACAATACTAACAACACTAATAACATCACTTAACATTACAAATACCTTCACCAACCACACTTTTATTACATAGACTTACCTCTCTATCAAAATTGTTTGCTAATAATGTTATGTATAATCTGATTGATGCCGTAAAATTTGTGAAATGTTTAAGGGTGTGAGCCTGGAGATCTGTCATACAGGTCCCGAACATAGTTCAGACTCCAGCTCTCACAAAGGTTCTTGCGTAAGGCAAAAAAAAAAAATGCATGTTATCAGTAAATTACCTAATGTACCTTTATGAGAGAAATAAACTATATGTTATGTTATGTTAAAATAGTAGCAGTATTCAAAAACTTAGGTCGTAAATAAATCAGGTGCATTACTTTGACAGGCTTTAAATCTACTAAGGGTGAATTCGACCAAACTTTTAAAACCTATTAAGTAATAAGTTACCTAATCCTAACAGACTGAATTTTTAGGGTTCCGTACCAAAAGGGTATTCCAACGGAACCCTATTACTAAGCCTCCGCTGTCTGTCCGTCCGTCCGTCCGTTTGTCTGTCAGTGGGCTGTACCTTAAGAACCGAAATAGGTAGACAAATGAAATTTTCACAGATTGTGTATTTCTATTGCCGCTATAACAATAAATAATGAAGGTTTATGGTACGGAACCCTTTGTGTGGTACGGAACCCTTACGACACCCACGGGAAGTGATGGGATGGTATTATCTATACTAATATATAAAGCTGAAGAGTTTGTTTGTTTGTTTGCTTGAACGCGCTATTCTCAGGAACTACTGGTCCGATTTTAAAAAATATTTCAGTGTTAGATAGCCCATATATCGAGGAAGGCTATAGGCGATATATCATCACGCTAAGACCAATAGGAGCGGAGCAGTAATGAATATTGTCACGCAAACGAAGTTGCGCGGGTCAACTAGTTCTATTATATTGGTATTATTTTACGTCACCATATAGCAGCGGCCGACACCATACCACAAGTATTCCTTTAAACAAAATGCCCTTTGCGTCTGGAACGCATCCGCGGTACGTCTTTTGAACAATCCATTACCCTGGCAGGCACTAGCGGGCCCCATCACACGGATAGACTGGTTAAATAATAAAACTCTAATTGATTAATTTTTGTTCCCTGTGTAATTAGAAACTATACAAGTTTTTACAGTCTAAACAATTATTATTTTTTAATGGCTCATTTAATCAACCTGAGTACTTGGGTAAAATTAATTAAAGTTGGTTCGTTTCAGGGTATTATTTACCTTCAATAATTTCGATTATGGACATCGGCCAGTTAGTATTTACTCAAGGGAATGTATCAGACAAGCCTTTTCCTAATTATATTGGGGTTGGTTCCCATTCTAACCGGCAGTAGCTGAGTACCAGTATTTGTGTCGACTGCCTACTTGACCTCCACAACACAGTAACTGGATGTCCCTTTGCCAATCTTGTGTCAGATTTACTGCATTCTGACTATCAATGACGACTGACAATGATCTTCAAAAGACAACCGGGACCTACGGCTTTCCGAGGCGCAGATGAGTCTCGTTGTATAATGTTTTGTATTATTGTAATAGATGGTCACCCATCCTCCGACCAACCTCGGCAAGCGTCGCTTAACCTCTAATATCGACCCGCGCCGCTGTTAAATTTAGCCACGAACCAATGAATGTGACATGAGAAACAAAGTAAGTTCGATGTTAATAATTGATAAACATTGACCTTCTGCTCTTGGTAATGTTTGTATGTGAACTATAAACAATGAAGGGGCGTTAGCCATTATCAATCACCAGCGGACAAGCGGCAAAAGAGACACGATAGGTTCTAACACTGTGGTAGGTCAGTGTAAGCATTAACTTTGTGGTCATTTACTTATTCATGTTGGAAAAATAGACTATTACTAGCCTATGTTTCTGCATCATCATAACAGCCGAAAGAACTCCACTGCTGGACATAGGCCTCCCCCAGAAGGGAAGTTTGCCATAATCGCCACGCTTGGCAGGCGGGTTAGCGATCGCAATGTATTATTTATTTATTTATTTAAGATGAATGCTCCAGGGTTAGACTATTACTAGCCTATGTTTCTGCATCATCATAACAGCCGAAAGAAGTCCACTGCTGGACATAGGCCTCCCCCAGAAGGGGAGTTTGCCATAATCGCCACGCTTGGCAGGCGGGTTAGCGATCGCAATGTATTATTTATTTATTTATTTATTTAAGATGAATGCTCCAGGGTAGCCCGCGAAATTCAAATATTTTTATGTTTTTTGCAATTTGCCGGTCAGTGTGAAGCTGTATGTGGACCAAATACGATCCGCGACCGTAACGCGTATTTATCTAAATAATTATAACTATTTTAAACAGAATGATTATTTCTGAAATATTCATTCTTTCGAGCTACATGAACTTAGAGGGCTATATTGATGATTAAAATGGTTATAATTCTTTAGATAAATACGCGTTCATAAATATATAATAAATATACAAATCAACAAGATAAATATACAAACGAAATACTAAAACAATTAAGGCGAATAAGTTAACGGGAAACATTAGCGCTGTGATGATACAACTACCAACCTCTTACGAATGTGTTCACGAACTTTAACTTTGAAGGATAATCGGTTGGTGGCCATCCTGATCTCTTGGGGGAGCGCATTCCAAAGAGAAATAGACTGAACGAAAAAAGAAGAGTGAATAAAGTCAGTACGGTGAGAGGTACATTGAAGGAGACGGTTGTTTGATGAGCGTAGATTTAGATGGTGGCTGGCGCAAATGTATTGAAAGTGAGGGGCTAGATAACTGGGAGAGTTGGGAGAGACAAGAAATGAAAACAAGGTAGTTAGAGCCCTCAACTCTCTGCGCTCGCGTATAGGCAAACCACTTTAAAAGCAATCGATACGCAGAGACATGATCATATTTACGCAGATTGAAAACAAATCGAATGCAGTAATTCTGAAGACGGTCAAGTTTGTTGTTGTTTGTTGGTTTGTCAAATAAAGTGGTCGGGTTTCTGTATAACGGGATGCAGCTGTGTGATATGGAGCGACTGCTTGTAGGCAGAGGCGGATTATCCTTAAGGCAAAGTAGGCACGTGCCTAGGGGCGCCAAATTTTAGAGGGACGTACGAGATCCTAAAAATTTCGTGCTCGCTGCACTCACTATAATTTTCTTACGTGTATATGTCAATCGACATTTTTTCTTTATAACCCCCCCTCTCCACACAGAGAAAAACCCAACGTGATCTACAGTAGGCGAAATTCTGCGACTACTCGTGACCACCTTAGGGGTGCCGATGAGGTGCTTGTCAAGGGCGCTGGCAACATTTAATCCGCCTCTGCCTGTAGGTACAGGAAAATACGTATTACCCAGTTGAATTTTCTATTGAAATAGAGGATAGACTTTCCATAAAAATACTGTAGCCAAGTGCAAGTTGAACTGTACACGAAGGGTTCCGTGACATGAAAAAACTACTTTTCTTGTATTGGGGCAACAGACACGACAGACACACTGAAAATTTCAACTGCCTGCCTATTACGGTTTATTACACACAATGCAGCAGCAGTGCGCAGAGCATCCGATTCGAATCCGAATCAAAGTTGCGTTAGCGATAAAGATGTAAATTAAATTTGACAGATTGTTGTGTGATTAACTGATTAATTACGATTCTACTAAAGTGGCCTTTTACACCCGCTGAATTCGGACAGACGGAGTTCGGATCTAGTGCGTAACGCCTATCCTAGAGGTAATCGGACAGACAATTCTCGGATTCGGACCGGATCCAGTACGGATCCGCTCAGACGGATAAGGGTATCATCGGGTTCCATTGGTCACCCTTCAGGCACGGAAACCTAAAAACACCAACAAAAAATAAATCTACTCACCAGCCAGCAAAAACACTTTTTTCCCGTAGTCCTTTTCAAGATGCAAGAAGTAGGTGGGGTAAAGCCCCCGGTCCATGCCTTTTCGATCGCGGGCTATGCGACATTTGTATAGCGTGCCGTGTTTCGCTGGCGTCACCACGAATGTTTCCACCGCGCCTTCGACTGAGCCTTCAATTTCAGCTGTCTGTTAAATGAAAGATTCCGTTAGTTATACGATTTTTCAATCTTCAGATAACTTTTTTCTACGGAATAAAAATGGCGGTTTAGCAGAAGAACATAATTATGTCAAACCGCTATTTTTATTTTCTGGCGATTGAAAAAGAGTCCTCAATTGAAATAAAAAGTATGAAGAAATCATTTAATATTATGTCAAGTCACTACAAATACAAATAGGGACTTAAGAGATGTGGATCGGTAAGGTGAAGGTAGGCTATAAAATCAGTTCTATTCGGTGTATCTATACTAATATACAAAGCTGAAGAGTTTGTTTGTTTACTTGATCGCGCTAATCTCAGGAACTGCTGGTCCGCTTTGAAAAGTTCTTTCGGTGTTAGATAACCCATTTATCGAGGAAGGCTCTATATCATCACGCTAAGACTAATAGGAGCGGAGCAGTAATTTATTTATTTTATTCAGGTTAACCAACAACTGTTTACACCAGTACATAAACAGCTTATAATATAATAAGATACAATTGCGGGTGCAACAACTAACTACAGGTTAACACCGCTAGCACAGAAAACATTAGTAAAACATTAATTATTAAATTATGACAAATTCATAAAAATACAATTGAATTAAAATTGGGAAATTAAAATATATTGAAAAATTAGATTATAAATTAAAATAAAATAAATTGACTATTTATCAGATTAAAACAGAAACAATTAAAAGTACTGACTTGACAAGGCATAAAATATTCATTATAATGAAACTAACAGTAGCATTAAGATTTGAGTATCTATTAAAAATAATTACTGTGTAAAATAAAAATAAAAACAAAATAAAAATGTAAAAATACAAAAATAAAAAAAATGTAAACAGCAATATCCCTACAAATGTGTCGTTTGACTGTTTAATAAAAGTACTTTATGAACTGCACCTACACTGTCGTGGTGAATATCTAACAAGTCACTACAGCTATTGAGGATCTTGCAAAACCTAGGAATTGGAGAGTTTGCACCAAGTATAGACCTTCGATATGGTGGGCACAGAGGCGTTATGCTTTTCCTAGGATATCTAGAAGGTGCCCGAAATCTAATTAAGTTAAGTAAATCGGGACAGTCAATTTTGCTACGTAACAGTTTAAATAAAAATAAAACATCTGCGACATCTCTGCGTGCTGATAAGGGTTGCACTTTGAATTGTTGCAGACGGGAGTTGTATAAGGGTAGTGACTTGTGTTTCCTTTCATAAAAAGCTAGATGCCACATAAAACGCTTCTGTACACGCTCGATCCTCAGAATATGGGTGGCAAAGTGAGGCCTCCATACAACGCTGCAGTACTCCAAAATACTTCGCGCGAAGTAATGAAAATTGTGACGCAGATGAAGTTGCGCGGGTCGACTAGTTATTGATAAGGCGTGTTATTTGTATTCTTATATACTTAACTACATAATGAAGAGACACGAAGCAGAAACAGAAAAATTAGTGAAAAGATGTTGGCTTATTTCTATAGAAATTTCTTTCAGCATACCTGCGAAGGGAGAGTTGAAAAAATGAGTTGGTATAGTTACATATCTCACCTGACTAGGCGAGCTATCCCTCCTCGGCTTATCATGCAGCGGCGCGACAGCCGCATCAGCGCACACGTCATCAGTACTCGCGTCCCGGCCCACGCTGCAAACTGGCACACTCTCGTCATCTTCCTCCCCGCTGCCGTCGCCTTCTCCGACTGTCAGCACTTCTATCTGATTGCCTAGCTCTGGAAGGTTTTAGGGAGAAAAAGATGATGCAGTGCTTTGTTAGGTGCGCACAGAAAAGGAAATAATACGCCGTGGAGAAGCGAAGCCCGTGGGGTAATATGTACAATTTGAAAGTTGAACTACAAAGCACAAACATTGCTTTTTTACGAGTTTTAAACGTATGAAACAATAGGTTAAGAATTTTCTTTTAAGGATATCTCGAAATCGCTCAAACTCACTCAACATAACCTATTTGGGCGTAACCGTGTACGCACGAACGAACAAAACATGGTGAACATTAACATCGATCACGGAACATTTGCCTCGTGGAACACAGTTCTACTAGTGAACGCGCTCAACTCCTCAGTTACCTTGGATTCACCGTTGGAAGTGGTCAAGTGAAGTACAAACAATGACAGTGAAGTACAAATAATGTTGCATCAAATTTTTCCGGACACCGTCCGCACAGAACAACCAAATTGCATCGCCACGAATTTTTTTGACGAACAGTGTTTGAAGTTCGTTAGTGGTACGCACAATGCGAACAAAGTGTTCGATGTTCGTATTCACCATGTTTTTGTTCGTTCATCCGCACATGATTTTAAGATATTTTCAAGTAGTCAGGATTGTGCGTGCAATGTGTTGAACTTGAAAGTTTGAAACACTCGCGCTTCAAATTCTGCTATCGGCCTACAGTTTCAGGAGTATGAGTCACCCACTAGGCTTCGCGTCTATACGATGTAACTATTTCTTCGTTTTCTATGCCTTGCATAAGGAAGTTGTTTTAATAGATTAAAGTGTTGTTACTCTGACTGGTGAATACAGATACTGACAATACCGACAGTGAACAATATGTATTGCGTTTGGTATTTGTGTTGAAATATTTTGAAGTCATGACGTATTTGTATGTCAATAAATCTGCGTAGCGTTGTCCCTATCTAGTACCTATGTTCGAGTGGGCTTCCAGTCTACAGTGGGTGATAGACGTACGAGCAAGTAAGCGTACTTATGGCTCGACGAACTTTTTCTCTACGCGTCTTGTTTTTAGGTGCGCGTACTTAGGGTAACACACGAGCGAAAAAGGTCATTGACCCGTAAGTACGTATATTTACTCGTACGGTATCGGCAATGGCTCATGTAAAACCCTGGTATCTATTGAGGCATCCGGTTTGACTGGAAACCCACCCCAATATAATCGGGAAAAGGCTAGGCAGATTGAATGAGCTCTTCAGACTCATATGTAAGTACCTAATAACTAGGGGCGGATCCAGGACTGTCGTTTGGGGGGACCCCGCTGAAAGAGGATTTTAACAAAGTTAACACTAAAAAAGCACATACCATTTTATTTTGCTTAAGCATAACAAGCCTCCTTGGATTTTGTAAATTCCTCAATTGTTTCGTTAGGTTGTGGACCAACTAAGAAATCTGGGTCTTTTTTGGGGCGTGAGCCCCTTAGCCCCCCTCCCCTTGAATCCGCCAATGCTAACATCTTTAGTTGCTTTACCAACCTTGAAATAATAGTAATAACACCCAAGCGTGGGTTATTCTGAAGAAGTATTGAATCTCAAGTGTTTACCTTCATGTATTTATTGATTGGCTTTAGTAATAAGTGGTGTTATCTACCCTTGTGCCATTATTTAATCTCCATACGTTTTGAAAAGGTTTTGTTGTAGGTATTTTTATGATAGTCGATTGCGATTTGCGACTACAGTGTACCGATTAACTACATGATTCCTCTCTCCTATTTATCTTACTTATCTTGCTGTGCCCGACAGGGGCCACATGATCCAATTTTGTTTTTACCACCTAAGAATACATGTGGACTGCAATAAAGATTTGAGTATTGATGTTTTTCGACTTCATGGAAACTAGTGCAAAATTATAATTTTACCCGTGATTTCATACGGGATCCCGTTTCTTTTCCGTTCCCGTAGGAATTTTGGGAAATAGTCTTTTAGTGCTCCACTCCCCAAGGAACCCACAAATTTTAGCTTTCCAAGACCAGTAGTTTCGGCTGTGCGTTGTCTGTCAGTCACTCACTCACTCAGTAACGGACAAATTTATATATTAGGACTATCTTTTGCCCGCGACTTCGTACGTGCATACTCCGTTTTTTTCCTTTCCCGTAAGAATTTTGGGAAATCCTCTCGTAGTGCTCGTGTATGGAGTGTAGGGAAGCTTCATGCCAAATTTCAACTTTCTACGACAAGTAGCTTCGTGCTGTGCGTTGTCTGTCGGTCACTCACTCAGTAACGGAAGAATCAATACTAATATATAAAGCTGAAGTGTTTTTTTGTTTGCTTGAACGCGCTGATCTCAAGAACTACTGGTCCGATTTGAAAAATTCTTTCAGTGTTAGATAGCCTATTTATCGAGGAAGGCTATAGGCTATACAAGATGTTGCGCGGGTAACTAGTATTATATATTTTATTGGTTAGGATTTGGTAAGACACACTAGCAGCTATTAGCTAATGCGTGTGTAGCTGTGTAATCTAGTCTGTGCAATCGTTTTTTTTTGGGTTCCTTACCCAAAGGGTAACCAACGGAACCCTTTACTAAGTCTCCGCTGTCCGTCCGTCTGTCTGTCTGTCAATTTTTTACAGATTGTGTATTTCCGCTATAACAACAAATAGTAAAAAAAACTTGAGAGGTGTCAAGGGACACCCGGATGGAACGAAGTTCCTACGCCGCATGGCTTACAACTATAGCAAAAAGTGTCGTTACAACTTTTGGTCTTAATGTGTCGTTACAACTTTTGGTCTTAATTTTTTCCGTCTAGCCCCCTTTCTCAACGCGCGAATTGTAATAAAACTAGAAACATAACTGTGTTTTACGACTTTATCCTTTTCCCTAAGATGGTATCGTATCGTTGGCAACTAATGACCCACTGTTTCTCATCTCAATCAGTCCCTATTGAGATGAGAAATTCTATTCCATTCCATTCCATTCCATTCCACTCCACTCCACTCTACTCTACTCCACTCCACTCCACTCCACTCCATTCCATTCCACTCCATTTCATTCCACTCCATTCCATTCCATTCCATTCCATTCCATTCCATTCCATTCGCACAGCTTACAATAGCTTACTATAGCAAAAAGTGTCGTGACAACTTTTCGTAAGAATTTTTTCCGTCTAGCCCCCTTTCACAACGCGCGATATTCCTTATCGCGTTGTGAAAGGGGGCTTCGTTCCAAAAATAAGGTTTAAGGTACGGAACCCTTCGCGTTCGAGTCTGACTCTAACTTGGCCGGTTTTTGAAGCAGTTCAGTGTAAGGTCTCTGTCACAACACTTTCCGGGGGCCCATTCCATCCTGTTACCACACAGATAAGCCGGAAATGTTTCCTTGATGCATTCATTTATATCTTGAGAGAATGTCGTGGGTGTTTGTAAAATCGATATAATTATTTTGGCAATGAAACTGCGTTGCGCCGCGCATCGCCACGTCTGCCTTTACAGTAAGAAAACTCGCGAAATAAATGCAAGCATTTGTAGACATATCTTGTAGATGATTTTTATATGAAGGACGAACCGGTGAGTAACTTTAAGGAGGGAAACCCACCGCTGTGCACGGGCAAGCGGAGCATGTTAGCTGCGTGGTTTCATTTGCTTGAGGCCTGTGCCTCGAGTTTTGCGGGCAGCGGGGCGGCAGCGGCGCGGGCAACGTAGATCCGTTTTCGAAACCAGCGGGCAGATCGCCCGGCACTATAGCGGCGTAGTGTTGTGTTAGTAGTTGTGTCGTCGAGATATATATATTTTTTTTGCTATTGATAGGCATGCGTTTGACCACTATCTCACCTGATGGTAAGCGATGATGTGGTCGAAGATGGAGCACGCTTGCCTAGAAGTAACCTATTCACTCTTGACTTAAAGACTCCTAAAGAAGGTTGTAGCTATTTGTTTTTATACGCGAACGACATGTCTGAACAACGGCGAAAATTTTTTGATTCAAATTTATTCTTTACGCTCGATTTATTGTGGGCAAAAGAAGAAAATAAATAGCACAACACTGCAATGCGCGGGCGATCACCGCTCGACTGGCGCTCACCGCTCGTTACCCACCCTCGCGCCGCTCTTTTCGAGGATCGGTCCATTTGATTTTACACATTAGATTCTACCGCCGCCGCCGCCGCCGCCGCCGCCGCCACCCCGCTGCCCGCAAAACTCGAGGCAGAGACCTGACAACATGGGTCTACGATTCCACTGTAGTACACACTACACACCCACGACTATGTACAAATGTAGCGCGGCAAACTAACGGCACGTTTTTTTGCAAGAATATGGTTTTGACAGTCGTGGGTTTATTATTCGTGTATAGCGTGTACCGCGTGCACAGCGTTGAGCTATGTGAGTGCCATATTCGAACAAGTCACGCGTGTACCAATGACTTCAATTCATGCGTAGCGTGTCCGTGGGTTGCAGTGGAGACAATCTCACACATTGTCATGCAAGGCGAATCCTCACACACGTACGTAGCCTCTCCGTGCGCCGCGGTGGGTTTCCGCCTTACGTGGAGTTTGCGGTTATTCTCCATATGAACCGATTATTTCGAACTGTAACCTAGCTTCTGTCGTTTCATAAGGGTCCATGTAGGCCTATCAATTCAATCTGCCTAGTAGACTACTACTACTTTCGGTCGGTTAGACAGTAGACTAGGCTACTAAGCCTAGTCTACTGTCTAACCGACCGAAAGCAACTAAGTACCAGTATTTTACATGAAGCGCCTGCCTGTCTGACCAGTTTGACCTCCGAAATGACCACAACCCAGTAACTAAGTAACATGCAGAAGCGTGGCTAGTCTCAAAGGGGCCCTGCTTCTCCTTCTTATCTTGTGGGCAGTAAGGTCTAACGACCCAACACACCCTAGTATCAGAGTTTGTAAACCGCCTCAAGGGTAGAGACCCTTAGAGACATGGTTTATTTGACGAGCGCTTGCCCCGGACTAAAGCTACAAACCGCGTTTCCCGAGATTTATAGTGATTGTAGGGCTGTATACAACAATTGCTTAAAAATATGAGCTTACTTTTAAATAAACCAATTTTTTTTTTCATGCATGATAACAATACCTCCTTAATTATTAAATATTTTTATTTGAATTTGGATTATACTTTCATAGATAAAAAATATAGTTTCGTACGGAATATTGACAATAATTCTGTTTTACAGAATTATTTTTGGTGTAATACACCAAAAATAATTCTGTAATGCATGAATCGGAACAAATAGATTTGATCATTCCAAAGTAGAAGGTACAGTTGTATCATGGACATTTTTAAAATTGATTAAATTATTATATCTTCGGTGTACCAAAGCATCAAAAGATTCCCAAAAGCGTAATTTTATGAAACACCCTTTGCGGAGACAAGAAATTTACTGATGTACGTGAACAAATTGATATATTTATTTAGAACACTCCCAAGATCAACTATCAAACTTTCTTAGACGTATTTTTGTTGTGCTATATCTAAAGCATAATCAGACATCAAAACTCGAATTAAACGCTCAAATTCAAGAAAAATTGTGACAGCGCTCTTAATGGCCTAATTGAAATTTATAAACGTTTTTGATTTTTTTTATTTTGGAAAGCCCGTCGCACTAAAGCACTCGCTGAAAGCCGAGTGTCAAAACTATCGCAACTTTTCACTCGCTACTCGCTGATCGCCAATTGTTTCGAGTTTGAAGCTTTGAAGCTTGATCGCCGGCGGTGAGACAACTGCCTTAAGGACTATCTTGGCAAGCCACGAAGGAGACGACGGTTTTATTAGCAACATAGTATATTTAATCTACTATATAAAAATAAGTCGGGTTTTCCTTCCTGACGCTATAACTCCAGAACGCACAAACCGATTTCCACGGTTTTGCATTCGTTGGAAAGGTCTCGGGCTCCGTGAGGTTTATAGCTAAGAAAATTCAGGACTTGGGTAGGTAGGGTAGGTAGGTATAGTAGCCACTTGACGGGAGCGAAGCCGCGTGGGTCAGCTAGTGCTTTATACAAATCCATTAGCGGAAACCATAAGCAAATATTGATACCTTTTAACTGTGTTGGAACTACACCATCATTGTAAATTACTCAGTTTTATTACTGTGAGACAACATAATCATTTTAAGTGTTCAAGTTCACCACTGTTCAATAAATTAAATGGATTGTGGTTTCTATTTCTAGTAAATGATATGTTTGGTTAACATTATATTTTTTTATTTGGATTTATGAACTTATTATGTTCATCTTTTAAGAATGAGTAATATTGTGACTCTGACTCATATATTAGTCCATTCATACAATAAAGGTTTGGCCATTCAATGAGTATGTTATGCTATTTTTACTAAGTATGGTTTGTAAATTAATTATTAAGTATATCATTGTTCAGTACTAAGGGCTCTTCCTTTAGACGGTAGTAAAAGCCCCGACACACACATAATTCGTAACATAATTTTCTGATTATTTTTCTTTAAATACTTAGTACCTATTAAGTTATCATCATCTTTCTGCCGTTATCCCATGTTACTTGGGGTCGGCGCAACTCGTTCTTTTTCTTCCGTCCTGTCCTATCGGCCGGCACGCTATCACTAACTCCCTTTTCTTTCATATCGTTCCTCACACAATCCATCCATCTTTTCCTCAGGGTTTCTCTCCTTCTTCATCATCATCCATCCACATTTATATTCAGTAGGTATGGGAATAGGTGGCAGTCTGTTTTTTTTTTATTTGGCAAAGCAATGTTTGCCGAGTCAGCTAGTAAGTTATAAGTCTTTTAACGAGGCAAATACTGACTACATGATTTACATACAAAGGAAATATAGTATTTCATAGTAAACCCAGCAAGGTAGGTAACAAATCATGAATGAATAATATGTTTTTCTGTTCTTCAATAATAAAGTTATTCATTTCCAATATGATTCACTGTATCAATAGAACAAGGTCACAAGTGTACTATACAATAACTTAGATCCTTGAATTTACATTTACTAAAAATATTTGTATTGTCTGTTAATATTTGTGTATAAAGTCAACAGTTTGTTGTATACATTTAATTATAATAATGTTAGAAAAATTCAAATGTTATTCTAATTGTTTTCCACACTAGTGTTTACTCCTGTGTTTACACTAGTTTTTACATTGTTTCAAAAAACTTTCACGCCTTATTTTTGGTAATTAATTAACCGATTTGAATGAAACTTGGTATGCATGAAACACCATGAGGATTAAACGCTCTTAAAGTAAAACAATTTACTTAATTTATATTATAAATTAAACCTCAATCTATACATGAATTAATACTTTGTGATAATTTAAATCTATGGTCTCCAACTCAAGAATTAGCTTTGGCATTTTTTATTCTAAATGTATTTTGCCACAAATTGTATTAAAAATATTGAAGTGCACTGGAATTAAAACTTAGTCATGTATGACAAAGAGTTTGCTGTTCCAAAATTTGCCAATTTCCTAACTTGAATTATGGGGAACTGTTTTAAGTACAGGCTGACTAATTTTAGGAGACTTATACTTGATTTTTTCCTTGTGGTTTTTGAATGAGGCATAGGACAGGGTGTGAACGGGCCTCATAACACTGGCCACCCAATTTATAGAAATAATGTGTGAAGTATGGTTTCAGTAATAATTATGTATTAGTGAGTACATAAAACAGTTAAAATCATGCTAATGTAAAATAATGTAAACAGAAAAGCGTAAGTATAATGTTTTGTAAGAAAAGTAAGCGTAGCGTTCTAACTTACCATCATATGTTGATATTCTATTTGTTTGGAGGGGTATTACTTGGTCCGGATTGACTGGCGACATAAGAAATTGCATCGGGCCATCATAGCCTGTTATGAAAGGAAAAGAAAATGCGCGTAACGAAAATATACATCAAAAAACCATGCATGAGTCAACTAAACATTGAGAAATTTTGGTTAATAAGGATATTTAGCGGAAAAACGCTTACCATGTAACTCGCGGGAACGGCTGCCTGATATTGGACGTTTTGCAGACCCTACCCTTAGATCATTCGCTTGAACCATACCAGAATTCTGGCGTTTCTGTTTCATCTTCTGTTCCATAAGTTGGCGCTAAAATTACAAGTAAAATTAAATGACAAGGCATCATACGATGAAAGACTCCACAAATGCTGATTAAACCACCTCATAAAATATGCTAATGTTCGAGAAATGTATGACTTTTACAAAATTAATTTTAAAACCACTTACTTGCTGTTCGATTTTTTGATCCCGCATTGAAGCCATGATTGTATTTAGCTATTTACTTGGAATTTAACTTTAACTACAGCGCACTACAGTTTAGTTGTAAAACTCTTAACTTTTATCTCAAAATTCAATACAATAATTGGCATTTTGTAAGCTCATTTTTTGTTTATAAATCATCTTGCCTACCGTTGCCCAGGAAAATAGTGTTGTCAACGTAACGAAATTTGTCCTTCTCCTAAATAGTAGTTTTACTTTACTTCGAATTATTAAAATGTTGGATATTCTTTGTTCACAAGACATCAATCAGCAAAACAAACTTCATATGTATTATTATTTATGTGAAATATACATAACGTTTGTCTTCCTTTTTTAAATTATGGTGAGCTTAAAGTTTCATGTTTGTAACATTTAGCCCGCGAAATTTACTTAGTTATGTTATTTGCCGGTCAGTGTGAAGCTGTATGTTGAACAAAATACGAGTCGCAGCCGTAACGCGCCCTATTAAATGATTTTTTCATGAAATAACCATTCAATAGGGCTTCATGAACTTAGAGGGCTATATTGATGATTATAATGGTTATAATTCTTTAGAGAAATACACGTTACGGCCGCGAATCGTATTTTGTTCAACATACAGCCAACGCAAATTGCAAAAAACATAAAAGTATTTGAATTTCGCCGGCTTCCACCTTGAGTCACAAAAACGTACTTATTTCTTGGCAAAAAACATTTCAGCAAACTTTTCATTTTTACTTGTTCGTTTTCCGTTCCACCCATCGATACTATGTAATCATTTATTAAGTTTCAGAAAATGGTCAAAAAATCATGGGTCGATAAGCCTGATTGTAGTGCTTGGGATTCCCAGTCACTAAAAATCCGATAATGCTACCTATGCCGATCGCCAGTTACGTTTCTTGACCACTTAGTTTTTTTTCCGTTTATTTGCCCAAGCTACAGGCATTTTTCCCATTTCCGAAAGCCTTTTATTTGCTAGCGATGATGGTGGCCATTTTCCGTCAACGTTTTTATGTATTTTTTTGGTGTAGTTGTAGGTTGAGGCTTTCCGAGATACAAAGGAGCCTCGGTATGGTAAGATGGTCACCCATCCACAGATTGACTTCCGCCAGCATTCTTCTTCGGTGGTCAAAGTAAAGTCCTCAACTTTACTTTGACCACTGAAGAAGAACGCTTGCGGAGGCAGCAAATTGTTAGCATAACTACTAAGGGACAAAGATGTCATAATTATAGACTTTCGAAAATATTTTTTTTACTTCGAGGAGGTGATATTTGAAGTCAGCTTTAGTTGTCAAGGAATTTTTCTCTGGAAACATTGCGTTAGTGTCAATGTCAAGTCTCAAAATTGACAAAATTCTTCATCTGTCATTTACTTTTCAAGATGGCTCCAAAACGGAGTGTTTTAGGATTTTTAAACCCAAAAACTATTAGTACAGTTTTCTCCAATAGTATTGTAAAAACTCCTTATCGTTATGTGCATGGATGTAATAGTTGTGACAAATTTTTAGGCGGTCAGGCCGTAACTGTCGCTTCTTTAGCACGTAAAAATTGTAAGTTTTACATGCTTTCATTACATCACCGGTTTTGATTTATTTCATGAAGGACATATCATTACGGGTAGAATGTACTAGTAAGGCTTTCCGCATTATTTATACTTTTTATGTTATCAATTGCGAATGTACTTTGACATTTCATGAAACATAACCTAACTTTCGTATTTCGTCTCTCAGATAACTTCGGTGCTAGACATCGATTTATTCACACTTCGAATATTCTGAGTGCTCGAGCCGACTACTACAAGGTCCTCGGTGTTGCTAAGAATTCTTCAGCCAAAGATATCAAGAAGGCTTACTACCAGTTGGCTAAAAAGTACCATCCTGATGCAAACAAATCTGATCCAGAAGCTTCTAAGAAGTTTCAAGAGGTGTCCGAAGCGTATGAGGTATGAAAGTTCGTTCGAAAGGAGTTTTTTCTTGATTGTTACTGGTTTAAAATAATGTCAACAAAGGTAACATAAAACAGCTGACCTATTTAAAATAATATAATTGAATTTTAAGTCAATCTTTGCCTGTTTACTGGTAATGAGACAAATGAGGATTGAAATAGTATCCTAGTTGAAATAGTACTTTGTAAAACAAAAAAAAACCACCTATCTTGAGAAATAAAAAATGTTTTAGTAAACATTTTTCAATCTATTTTGCTGTAACTTTTATGGTGTATGTAGTACAGAGTATTCTATTCTATCTTTTTCAGATCCTCTCTGATGAGAGCAAGCGTAAGCAGTATGATACATACGGCACCACTGCAGAGGATATGGGTATGGGAAGTGGGCCCACAGGCACCGAGGGTTTCACTCACCAATGGCAGTACAAGTCCACCATAGACCCTGAAGAGCTGTTCCGGAAGATATTTGGAGATGCTGGTTTCAAGAGTGATGCTTTTAGTGACTTTGCCGAGTCTAAGTTTGGGTTTGGTGCGGCACAAGAGGTATGGTTACCTTTCTAAAAATGTGTTTTTATATTGTATGAACTTAATAGGTTACAGTTAAAGTTCAAGTGCCTTTAAACCTATGTGCTTAAAGTTTAAGTAAATACCCAGATAAATAAGTAATTCTATCAAAAACATAAAGAAAGCCCCTTGGCTTCGCTTATGTTTCAGTTAGAATTAACAGATCCATTATTGGGACCTTTCCTTCTGGTCTGCTAATTAACGAAGTGAAATAAAACTGTATCAAGTTCTTCTGAATTTTCTTAAATAATAGCAGCTGTCAGTTAATACATTCTTCAGTTCCTTTAAATGAAAATTTTGGATGTCTTATGTTACATAGTTTGTCTTGGCCTCCAGAATAAAAAAATTGAAATCTACTTCTCGGCTTTTGATTTAATTCTATTTTATTCCAGGTTGTAGTCAAGCTGAAGTTCACGGAAGCTGCCCGGGGTGTCAACAAAGAGATAAACATTAATGTGGTGGATACCTGCCCCAAGTGTGCAGGTTCCCGCTGTGAGCCCGGAACTAAGTCCATTAAGTGTACTTACTGCAATGGAACAGGCATGGAGACATTCTCACGAGGTATGATTGGTAATTCATTTTATATTAACCTGTTAGGATCCGTCAGCCCCCGAGGAAGCAAAATCGTTACCAACCAAAATGAGGCAAAGCGAAATTATTATTTTTTAGAAGATCCCCAGTTTACCGATTTCAGCGGAACTCGTATTGTCGGTCACTAAAGATATCATTCGCTTCAAGTTACGCCAGGAGCTTATAATTCAGCACACGTTTCATACTCTTACAAAGTATGGACGTTACCGAAATAGGTCTATAATTCGACGGGTCAGTTCGACTACCCTTCTTAGGCACGGGCTGCACGTTAGCTTGCTTCCAAGCCTTTTTCACTTTTTCCAAGCTTCGGCACTTTTCCAGTCTCAAACGGAAGACGAAATAGGCGTGTCAAGATCGGAGACAACTCAGGCGCACAAGTCTTCAGAACAATTGCCGGTATCCCGTCGGGGCCACTAGCCTTGTTTACGTCTAGGTTACACAGTACTCTACGGACGTCCTTCTGATGAATGCGAATGTTCGACATACTCGACTCGCATCCACCAGGAGAAGCAGGGGGCGTCGCGCCACCAAGATCCAGACGTGAAGATTCCGCAAACAAAGAAGCAAACAAGTTCGCCTTCTCCTCAGCGGAGTGGCCCAGCGTTCCGTCGGCTCTCAGCAGTGGTGGTGATTGCACTCGGCACCAAACCATGGACGAGCTTCGCCAGATATTGTTATGTCAGAGAACGGAATGTAGTACTCCATTCCCCTCCGCAACACACCCGTCACGGCGTCCGCGCACGACGAAGCATCAGTCGAAGAAAAGCAAGTAGGCTGCCAAGGGTAACATGCGAAGAAGGATCGCATGCCATCCCAATCTGCTGACCTGTACCGCCATACCCGCCGTGTGCCTCTTGGGCTAGGATCGGGCGGGGAGTAGACGGACACAGACTTCACCAGACTGTGGTCGGAACTACCCAGTGGTGAAGAAATCGACACCGAGTAGCGGTCTGGATCTGTTGTCAGCAAAAGGTCCAAGCAATGGCAGTGTGCGAATCAACATCCGGCACCCTGGACCCGCTGGGTAAGATTTAACGCAAGCGCTAGCTTTCGCGTCTCTCGTCCAGCATGGTCTATGCACTGGTATGGGAAGAACCACTCCTGATGGTGGGCATTGAAGTCCCCCAGAATACCAATTGGGCAGAAGGGTACCGCTGCTGAGCCACATCTGCCGCCTCACTCAGTTGCTGTGTGAGCCCAGTTGTCTCCAAATCACCGCTGTGCGAACGGTAGACACAGGTTTAGACAATTTAGTCCAGGCCTGTGTCCACTATAGCCCACAGCGTTGAGAACCTGGAGGCTTCAAGGTTTCGGAGACGCCGATAGCAGATGTCGTCCCGGGCGTACATACATACGCCCGCGTGTGGTCTGAAGTGGTGTTCCAGGGTAAACCCCCGGGAATGTCCATCGGGTCATCTGATCGCCAACCAGCAGATGCTGTATTCTGGGAGTTTTCGACAGTTGGCGGGGCAACCTTTCATGTGTGGCTAGCACACTACTTGGGCCCCCAACTACCTGCGGTCGGCCAGCGGCGCACCGTGAATCGGATCCCGCTGCCCTCCGCGACTAGTATCCCGATACGCCCATGTCAGGGCAAGCCTGGTCGGTCTTCCAACGTTGCGTCTTCCGGTACGCGGTCACCACTCTAGAACTTTTCGGCCCCATCAACCATCTGTTCTGTGCGAGCAATGTGCCCACCCACTGCCACTTTAGTTTTGGCGATCTTTCGGGCTATGTCAGCAACCTTGATTCTCTTGCGGATATCATCATTCTGATTCGATCACACAAGAAAACTTAAAGCGTTGCCCTCTCCATTGCCCATTGAGTGACTTTAAGCCTTCTGATGAGGCCCATAATGAGCGACCATGTTTAAGTTTCATAAGTCATCACTGGCAACACGCACTGGTCATAGACTTTCGTCTTGAGACACTGTGGTATGATGGACGAAAAGATACCACGCTACTTCCTGAACGCTGGCCAGGCGAGTCGGATTCGGATTGTACGGATTGCAATGAACGTTTGAACACAAGCCGCGTTCACGCAACCATTACCAGCGTTACAAAGTCAATTTTTTTCAAATATTGTTTTCAATTTCTCAGGTCCATTTGTGATGCGCTCCACCTGCCGACACTGCCATGGAACTCGAATGCTGATCAAGTTCCCGTGTGTTGAGTGTGAAGGCAAAGGACAGTCTGTAAGTATCAGTATTGCAGCTTGTGTTCCCAGCACTCGTTTAGTTTGTGGATCCTTTGCGGAACTAGATATCTCTTTTCTATTTCGTCAGCCCTTGTCTCGAATCAGAGAAAAGCATATCGTTCACTCCACTGACCAGACGACTGAATAAACGATGAAAAGCTCATGTGCAATGTGTAAGTGAGCGGTAGTAGAGAAGCGACTATCTCTGGGGCGCTCTCGCTCACTCTCGGTATTACAATTAAAGTCGGTTATAACTAATGAACTAACAGACGAACTAATGACACATAAGTAATGAGCGAAGGATCTGGGATTTGGATCGTTTTCCTGTGGGAACTCTCTAAGAACCAACTTCTTTCATGAATTACACAAAACTATTATTCAGTGTTCTCCATTCCATTCCACTGGGTTTTTAATACCAAAATTATCTCCCTAAACAGGTGCAACGTAAAAAGGTGGTGGTACCGGTGCCAGCGGGGGTGGAAGACGGACAGACTGTCCGTATGGCTGTGGGCAGCAACAACGAGATATTTGTCACCTTCAAGGTTGAGGAGTCCAGCTACTTCAAGAGAGACGGCCCTGATGTACACACTGATTGTACTGTAAGTAATAGATACTACCAACTCTGTTTATGTTAATGGCCATTGTCACCTATAGTATAGATTTTATACATATACTAACTGTCCCCCGCGGCTTTGCTCCCGGCAACTGGCTACCTATCTACCTACCTACCTTACCCTACCTACCTTACCCTACCTACCTACCTTACCCTTCCTACCTACCTTACCCTACCCTACCATAACTACCTACACACACAACGCACAGCTTTCTTATTTTTTTCTTTCATAAAAACCTTGTCCGAACAACAAACAACAAAAATTGTTCACGTGTGATGCCGTGACTAAGGGAAATAGGGATTCATTTTTATACATATGGGCACACTTTAAAATTTACCCTGTATAGATTCAAAGTTTCCCCATTTTTTTTGTCTGCACGCAGTGCCTCATTTTCTCTTTTAGTTACATGCGTTTCATCCCTCATCTCCACATGACCATACCAATACAAGAGAATGCCTTTTAGCTTTTCCGTCACTTTTAAACTACATCAGACCACCTCCATAGTACCATATTATTTGCATTGTCTCCAAACTTATGTATGCACCCCAAAATTAAACTTAACAGGGATTTTACTAAAAAAATCTAATTAGTCCGTCTGATAGATTTTGAAACAATATTGGACACGTATTTTTTTTTTTTTCACGTAAACAAAAAATAAAGAGGATACAGCGAGTTTAATACAGGCGTGACGTCATCTGGCTTGGTAAAAATGTACCAAATCTACCAAGCCAGATGACGTCACGCGTTGGGCACGGGATAATTGCGGCGATAAGTCCCCTCTGAGGAGTGGCTAGAGCGGCGCCACGGCGTTCTTACCTTCCGCTTGACGCAGGTACTAACCGGACACGGTTGTTTTGGGAGGCACCTGTTTCGGATTCGGCGGGAGGATACGCCCGGGTGTCAACACTGCGAGGATCGCCCAGAGGACACGGTGGAGCATACGGTGGAGGTCTGCCCTGCTTGGGCGGAGCACCGCCGTGTCCTCGTCGAGGCGATCGGCGGCGGCGATCTCTCACGTCCGTCCCTGGTTCAGGTCATGGTCCGGAGCGAGGAGACATGGGAAGCGGACACTTCCTTCTGCGAAGCAGTAATGCTAGCAAAGGAGGAAGCCGAACGTGTGAGAGAGAGGGAAACCTCACGCCCCAGCCGCCGCAACAGAAGAAGACGCCCCGCGCGTCGCGAGTCGCAGGACGATTCTCGGCCACCGTAGGCGCGGGCCTGTGGACGGCTCACTTTGGGTGGCTCGTCGTCTGATCAGAACCAGGCCCGGGTCGACGGCGCGCTGTGTTCCACGCGCGCCTCAAAGAGCTGTCAGCACAAAAGACGGGGCCCGCTAGGGCCAGTGCCTGCTGGTGGGGTTGCGGACTTCGTTCGAAAGAGGCACCGTACCCTGGAACACAAAGGGCACTAGGAAGAACATGGATGGGTTTTAGTCAGTAAGAGTCTGACACTCCCTTCTGCTTCACCCAAAGTAGGAGTCATTTGATGATTTCACATCCTTAAAAAAAAAAAAAAAAAAGATGACGTCACGCGTGTCTTCAACTAAAATGCGTGTCCAATATTTTTTCAAAATCTATCAGACGGACTAATTAGATTTTTTAAAATAATAATTATTTAATTTTTTTAAATACCCCATTGGATAATAATAAAAAACACAATAAAATTGATCATTTTGTTTTCAGATTTCTGTGTCGCAAGCGTTGTTAGGAGGCACTGTCAGGATACAAGGGCTATACGAAGACCATACGTTGCAGGTTAGTACTTTAGTGTCTTAAGGTACGTCAGTCACGTCATAAATAGAGTAACTAGTGCCAAGGGTTGCGGAATTTGTTCGAAGGATTCACTGCGGCCCTTGAACGCAAGGGCATTAGGAGGAACACGGATAGGTTTTATTCAGTTAGAGTCTGTCACTCCCTTCCGCTACGCCCAGAGTAGAAGGAGTCATTTGTTATGATGCAATCAGTAGATGAATAAGCCTCTTGGGTGCTTGGGGCGGCAAAACCAAATTGGGTAGACAAGCTGGAGACAAAGTCAAATGTAATAGCGAACCAAGCAAGCTCGGAAGTCCTAACTCCACATTCTCGGAAATCTATTCTATACTAATAAATAAAGCTGAAGAGTTTGTTTGTTTGTTTGTTTACTTGAACGCGCTAATCTCAGGAACTACTGGTCCGATTTGAAAAAATCTTTCAGTGTTAGATAGCCCATTTATCGAGGAAGCCTATAGGCTATACAACGTTGATACGACTGAGGGGCTTTCCTTTAAACTGCCTATACTAGGTACCATTTTCAAGCTCTGTACCAAAAATAAATTAATTAGGAGCAGTAGTTTAGTCGCAAATGATTTTTAAAGTTTTTGCACTGTTTGAACACGATGTATCTTTTCTAACAGCTGATTATCGTCTAAGCATAGGTCATGCACCTTACAACGATGAATCTACGATGCGTTGTTGCCGCTCTGACGCATGTCGAAGGACATTCACTAAAAATTGGCAATGCAAACAAGGAAGCAATCAATACACATACACTTGCACTTTCACTACGAAAGCGAGAAACGTAGCGCATTTGAAAGAAACAGAAATAGGTCAGTTTGTTGCATCCTTGTTTTTTTGCGATCGGTAAGTGGGGCCTCTATTCAGTGCGCCGACGCTGTCGTTTCGGACCGTACGGTTTGTGGCATTCGCGCGCAAACAATTGTGATTTTATTTTGTTATTGTGAGAGGACACGTAACTTGGGATTATTATTATTTAGTGTTAGTGTTTTTTTTTGTGATTGACTGTTTTTTATGGTGATAGGACACGTAACTTGGGATTATTATTTTTTAGTATTAGTATCTCCGGACCTCACTCCCATGGATTTCTTTTTGTGGGGGTACATTAAGGGTGACCGCTTTGTTACCTAGCGGTATCTAAGGTCAGTGTCATTTTTTTACAAAGGGTGGTTGCGTTTTATTCGGATTTGCAAGCTATTTAGTTTGTTTGAAAAAAATATTTTCTCATTTATGGCGCTTTTTGTTTTTGTACCGTATCGAATTAATACTGAACACGTATAGTATACGTAGTTTAATTTAATGCCCCTCTGTCGTATCATCACGCTAAGACCAATAGGAGCAGAGTATTCATAAAAATTGTGACGCAGACGAAGTTACGCGGGTCAACTAGTTAAAATATATAACTCTGTTGAATTATACAGATAAGCTAGTGCAAGGATTCAAGCTCGATATACTTACATCCTGCTCGGAAAGAATAAAAGTTTAAATAAGCAGCTGACAAAATGAACCTTATTCCTAAAGCAATATGTTTGTTACAGATAATGCCTTGCACGCCCTCACACAGCATCATCCGACTCTCGCGGAAGGGCATGAAGAGGGTCAGTCAGCACGGCTATGGCGATCACTATGTGCATATCAAAATACAAGTGAGTTATACTCAGTTTTTTTAACAGTATCATCATCATTTCAGCCGAAAGACGTCCACTACTGGACATAGGCCTCTCCCAAGATGGGGGGGTTTGCCATAATCGCCACGCTTGGCAGGCGGGTTGGCGATCGCAGTGTATGGTGTTGAGTTTTGCAGAGAATGCCGCTGCCCATTCTCTGGCGAGTCCCTTAGTCGCCTCTTAAGACACCCACGGGAAGTGATGGATGGATGGAGGAGCATGCTTGCGAAGTAACCTACTCCCTCTTGACTTGAAGACACCCAGGTGTATCAGGAAACATATTCGAGCAGAGAATTCAATTCCTTAGCAGTTATCACAGTAAAATTGTTTTGTGCGTATGGGTTGGCTGTCCATCTTGATCAACTAAAACTCCTTCTTTTCGAGTCGATGGTGACCCTTAAATATTTTGTACCCAGTAGGTGGCCAAGTTCACAGCGGCGTCAGTGGCGTTCATCAGGTCCTCAATGGTGCAGGTGTAAAGGCACTTGGACACTCCAACAAGTGGGTCATAATTTTGGACGCATAAAACTCTTAATGCAATTGAAACAACAATGGTGTGTTCATAATCACTATTCAGTTTCATCATATTCCTAGCCAATCCCAAGTATATTGACGTCGGGAATCTAACCAAATGCAGCTCAATAACAGTATTTAATAAAGAGCAACTGCCGATCTGACGCCTCACAATTACTGGGTACCCCGTTGTCAGACATTTCAGCTTCTCACTTCTGAAAATGACAGCTGGAACGAACGGGTTAACGTGCTTTACGAGATACGTAGTGGTCTTGCACTGAGCAAGTCAAACAGTCGTATTGTATTGAGCAAGCGGGACATAATTATACATCGAACGTATACTGACTGAGACGCCATTACACGCGCCATCTTGGGCCTCGCGCATGCGCTGTCATGTTTTTTGCCAAATTGACATCTTGCGCAATCAATTGCGATGTACTTCAGACAGGTAAACTTGCGTTAGGCGATTATCACACGGCACGGATTTCGTAGCGGTGCCCCGCGCGGTAAAGCGGTTTACGTGTGTTAGGCATCAACGGATTTATTAGAGGCCAATGCGACATGAGATCCGCTTCACCGCCTACCGCGGCGGTTTGCGGTGCCGTGTGTTAATCGCCTTACGCGAACTGTACTAAGCGTCCATTGCCCGTCTAGGACCGTCAGCGGTATAAACTTTCGACTGTGAGTGCGACTTGCACTTTGCTGATTATTTTAAGGTACCTAAAGGCAGCCCGCTTTAAATAATATTTTCCCCCGCAGTTACCTAAATCGTTGACGGACAAGCAGAAGGCGTTAATGTACGCGTACGCCGAACTAGAAGAGGATACTCCTGGACAGATTCACGGCGTCTCCCTCGACAGAGATGGTAAGAAATGATAGCCGCTTACGTAGACCACCAGCTTTTACTAGACCAAGTTCTAGGTATATAGAACTTACGGAAGTACTGTTAAGAACCTGCCTTACTAGATGAACCATAGTGATATTGGATTTACAGGAATATTGGACTATGCTAGATGTTCTTAAGAGTGTGTTGACTGTTGATAAGCTAGGAGAATATAGGCTGTTTAGGGCCGGTTTGTGAATTAGGAATTTGGAGTTACGATAGTTTATTCCTTATAGCATGTCCTTATTCTAACGACAAGTTTCCACCTGCTATTGCATTGCGGGCTACCCATAACCTGATCAATCGCTCGATTGTACCCTGCAATGTAATAGGGTATTTGACTTATGCCCGATTTACATTATTCCAGTCCAGTAAACCAGTAGCGCTGGACTGAAATGGACCGGACTGGCGATATCGTCTACATGATTCCAGTCATTTTAAAAGCTGTCGAACCGTCAAGACTACAGTAACAATGAGTTCGAGAAAGCAGTTGAGATTTTTTTTAAAGAATGGTTACTTTGTTATTTTATTCTTCACATCCTCTACTGTGAAACGTTCAATTTACATATCCTTACACATTTTTTCCAAAGCTGATTGGAGCATTGTTTTATTTTTATAATGTTCTGATGATATTCCCATAAACACGAATGTTTTCTGTATTAATTATTAAACTGTAAAGTTTGGTGTTCAGTTAAATTTTTCATTGTAAATCCTTTCTTCGCAGTTCAGGTAAAAAATCCGTGAAAACAAGCAACACGTGTTTCCTTTACAATTTTTCTGTCAGCACTGGATTGGCCGTCTACATGATTCCAGTTGCACTGGAATAGTCATGCTGAATTCAAAAGTAGGCCGCCAATCCATTTTCTTCACTGGATTGCTCACTGGATTCACTGCATTCCTATGTGGGTTTACATTTTTCCAGTTGCAATCCAGCGCTGGATTCTATCGCTGGACTGGAATAATGTAAACCGGGCATTCTATGAAAAATATACATGAAAAAATATTTGATAGATTTTGTTGGAAAAACAGTGAAGCTATACATACGGTTTTGAAAGTTACATATTATTCTATCCGTGTCACATAAAATGTCGTTTGTGTTGGATCAGTAGGCTTCAATGCAATATGGCGGGACTTGTGAGTCACGTCACACGCGATTAGTGCTGTCTCTGTTTATTACAGATTTTAAAACGCTGATAACACCGCCACGCCATTTTTTGAGATTTAACTGCGGTTTGGTTGCTTTCTAGGTTTTGAGAAATTTAATAAAAAAATTCAGTCAAATACCCTATTAGGCACTTGTCTCACCGCCGGAGAGGAAGCGAGTAGCTATCGTCTGTTTGCTCGCTGGGGAAAGGGACAAAAGATATAGATCTTGTGTGAGTAAAAGACACACATACATTCATAGTCACGCGCGCAGTGCTCGCCGGCAGTGTTCACACTGCTGCACAAAAGCACAAATCTATCAAAACCTTTTACTCGGTACTCGCTAATCGCCAACTGTTTCGAGTTTGAAGCTTTACTCGCTACTCGCTGATCGCCGGCGGTGAGCCAACTGCCTAAAGCTTCAAACTCGAAACGAGTTGGCGATCAGCGAGTAGCGAGTAAAAGGTTTCGATAGTTTTAACGCTCGACTTTCAGCGAGTGCTTTTGTGCGACGGGATTTTACTCGCAATACTCGCTCCGGCCTGCACTATAGGTAGAAATTACCGTTGTTTGGTGAGTTCCGACCGCCAAGCGAGCATCGCCGAGCGAGTGTCGCTGAGCGAGTACAATCTCAACTTGAGGTAAGAGCCGCTCGCCGGCAGTATGAACAGCCAGCTATCGACTATGAATGTATGTGTCTCTTTTGCTCACACGAGATCTATATATTTTGTCCCTTTTCTCAGCGAGCAAATGGTCGATAGCTACACGCTTCCTCGCCGGCGGTGAGACAAGTGCCTTACTCGCTACTCGCTGATCGCCGGCGGTGAGATAAGTGCCTTACTCGCTACTCGCTGATCGCCGGCGGTGACACAAGTGCCTTAAGCTTGCATGCGGGTTGCTCGCGGCTATACCAAAGTTTGACAAGTTCACTGGCAAAAGTAGAGTTTGATAAACTCAACTTCGAATTCTTAATTCCAAAATCGGAGGTATAAGTGTTATCCCTTTTATATAGAATCTCATCTAACGTTTTGATAAAACTGGCTTAGTCTGAAGACCAAATAGTATAGAGAAAAAAAAAACACATTTATTTTTACAGAAAATTCAAAAGCTAGCAGTGGTACGGACCCTAAATCGGAAACAGGTACGGGTCCTAAGATACACCGTGCGAACCGCGATAGCGACGATGACAAAAGACATAGATCAAAAGCTTGGACGTTTCTAGAGAGCTTAAGCGACTCGTATCAGAATAACAAAATGTACTTTGTGACCGGGTTCTTAATGGCCATTTTAATTTGTACCATCTCGATCATGCAAGACCCACATGACCGATATGGGGCCTACGAGTACGTCCGGGAGTTAGAGGACCGGCCAGGTCGCGAGATTGATAAGCCGTTGGGGTATGAGAGAGCGCTTAAGCGGCAAAGGGAACTTGATCCTGATTTGTATAAGGAAGCATGAGAGAATTTTGATAGAGATTTTAGTACATGTATATGTTACATTAATTATTAATTTTGCTTATGTCAATGACTAGCTACGTTTTCCAAAGCATTGCTTTATGTAGTAAGGGAATGGTGTCAACTGCCATTCCTTAAATTCTCAATTTTAAGCACGAGTTTATAAAGCACAATTTTGCTTAGCTGTCATAAGTTATTTAAGGTTTTTAAACTTGATCAAACTTGAGGTCTCAATATCATATTTTTTTAGGAATAGGATATGAATTTGTTGTTTATTATCCGTTGTTATTTGTAGTTGAAGTAGGCTAACTCCCGATTCAGAGTTCCCTAAGAAAATTGTTTTTTTTTTTTTAGAAATATGTGATATGAAATAGTTATACTGTTAGAATATAATAGAATACTGTTATTAGTCCCCATATTAACTGTGTCATATTGAATGTAAATAAGTTATGTATAAATATTTATTGGTGAGAGAGCATTTATGAAAGTGATGCGAAAGTTGAGAGACATATTTTCAAAACGGTTATAGTATGATGGTCATACACTAGTTTGAAGAAATTGTAAATATTATAGTCTGTTTCATGAATACACGAAATTTAATTGATATGTTGTTTCATTTCGAACCTTTATTATCCTACGCCATCATGCTATAATCCAGATTTATACGGGTGTACAGAAGTGCGTGCTCATATTTAAAGATGACGTTTCGTATTTGAAATATAAAAGAAAATTGCTTAAAAAAATACTTTTCTCATAACATCAAAAATTAATCTTAAAAGTTCTCTTTTGAACTTTTCAGTCGCTTTTTGACGGCTTATAAATCGATGAACGCCGGTTGCACGCACGAAAGTGTCATGTTTAGCAAGCGAGAGCGCGGAACAAGCGATAGAGAGGCACGATTGGCCTAAGCGTTCGGCTTGTTTGTTAAGAATTCAATTGTTTCCTTGTGACGTTATCACGTAAAATTGTGTCGTCCGAAAACCGACTTAACAAACAACCATTTTTTTATCAATTTTGTTTTGTTATGCAATAGTTTATTTTCTGTATATCAGATCTAAAACGTCATGCTTGAATATATGACCACTTCTGAAATACGCTTTAAAATTTTACGAGACAATTATGGGATAATTTATACTTGACCGTGCTGGTCACGTGACGCGTACGAGGCGCCGACGAGGCACGGTTCCATAGTGCCCGGATGACAAAGGCTTACGGCTTAAGTGGCAGTCACTCTGCCAGGGGCGTAGCTAACGCCGTATCAAAGATACGGGGCCCCCGGACTACAAGGGCCCCGACATATGGACACAAAGCCACGTTTAGTCCCGCCGTTCATGGCCTGCCAACACTTTCTGAGCTAGTAGGGCCTATTTTGTTAAAAAAAAAACAATAGGTACCTCTAATAACGGGGCTCCCAAAAATGCTTGATACAGGGCCCCTTTGGGACTAGATGCGCCTCTGACTCTGGTGTGGCTCTGGTGGTGGTGTATCTGGCTACACTTTGGGGAGGTCTATGTTTACCAGTGGACGTCTTTCGGCTGCATTAGTGACGATGGTTACTCGCTGGCTTGCTAACCTAGCCTCGTGTCATCTGGGCGTAACTCTTCACACATGTGCCCGCGCCGGGCACGGCGTAGCATGATGTCTTTCATGGAGTTATGGACCAGGCGTATTCTACTCCGTAACACCTACGGACTTACGATTAGTCCCGAACCCGAACTAATAATGAATGGTAACACGATTTGACAGTATCAGTAACTGACAAATCGTGTTGCCATTAATTCTTAGTGGTTATGTGATACGAAGTAGAATACGCTCGCAATTAAGTCCGAAACTACGGTCTTCAGGCTTAGAGAGTAGCCCCCTGTGCCTTCGTCGGTGCCTCGTACGGAGCACGGCCGGCGTCATTCGAGACCACTTACAGTCTACTATAAATCATCCCTTGCAGAGCCAGATACTACAATATGAGGATTAAAATTCTTCAGTCTTGAACAGCTAGACAGACTCAGGGAAAAAGTAATTACTACTTGGAATTTCTTTGAAAACTTACCGAATTTGAAGTAAGTGTAGCATGATTGTAGATAGCTCAGTACAAGTTACGCCGAAGTATGCCACGAACAAACCATAGCGTACTTTTCGAGAACTATGAACTATAAAAGTAGGGAAGAGAGCCGAATCGCTGTTCTAGTTTATTATGTAGAAACGCCCAATTTGTGCCTCAACTTCAATGGTTATTAAAAGAAAATAAAGAAGCCATCATAATGCCGTTGTGAAAAAGGGATAGTGCTATACGTGTTGCGTAATTCCATCTCCCGCCCAAACCGGAATTGTGATGGGTTCAAGGCGTGTTTGTTAGACCTAATTAAAGAAAAATATACCACAGTAAAAAAATTTGGTTTAAAATTAATCCCCTGATCGAGTTATGCGAATATAAGTAGGTACTGAACTGCCGATTTCTCTTTCATATTTCAGAGTTCTTCCCATAGTAAGAGTTGTTTATATTCTTCAATAATTTCGTCCAATAATATCCAATTAATTAAAAACTAACCTGGATACGATGGATACTTCGTGAAAGAGAGTTTTTTCAGCAACACAACTAACAGGTTACAGTAGACAGAAACGTAGAAAATGTTGTAATGTCGTCTTTATTCATTGCTTTCCAGGAGCAATACGAGAGAAATAAGGAACTAACTAAATAAGCCTGTAGGTAAAATAAAATTGTAAGTTAGAATCTGTGGACAGCGGCGGCGCTAGGCGTCGGCGACGTCGGTGACACGCGCCCGAGGGGACTAATAAAAGCCTTGTACCTGTGTTATGTGTAGTGTCAGTGGCGTAGTTGGACTCAGAGGCACTATGTCAAAATAAAATTAGGGGACAGCGGGAAAGCCCAAAAAGGGTACAATCCGCGTCCGTACTCCGGATTAAAAGTATCCTAGGTCCTACTGCAGGACATAGTCTACACGTGTGCCAGGTTTCATCGAAATACTTTAAGAGCCAAACAAACCCACTTATTACCAGAGGTCGGAATTAGGTAGAGTTATTTATGTACTTACACCGATTTCATATTGCGAAAGAATAAAGTGGATATGCCTCAAGTCACGAGATCAATTTTAAAGAGCAGAAAAATCCCGTGATTTATTAAATAAAAAAGTTATTTACTTTCACACAAATTAAACCAATGCATGCGTAACGTTGCAAAATTTCAATGCGCACACGCGCGATACTGCCACATTTGTAGTTCGCACAACATAGCTTTTGAGAATAAAATAAAACAATAGCAGAAAAGCTGAGCACTCCCGATTAGAAATCCCGGATCCATATTAATATCAACATTTCGATGCAAATACATAAAAACTCTAGGTACCTAATTCCGACTTCTGCTTATTACCGTTAGAATGTTTTGCTTCCATACGTCGAGGCCCGTTGTCTGGGACGCTACGCCCCTGTGTAGTGTCTAAGCTACCATTTGTTGCTGGTCTCATTGGGGTTCACAGTTCACGACTTTATTTAGATTAAGAAAGCTCTGAATCGATTACGTACCCAAGTAGACCGCTGCAAAAATAACTTTACGAACTTTTTTTTTTATTTGCATTGGGTTTGCTCTTGACTCTAGTCTATATCAGAGATGACAGAGGCAAAGTCTACGATGGAGCGAGCCTACCCAGAAGGAGCCTGTTCACTCTAACTTTGAAGAGATTAGGGTTGTAAGCTTTTGGAAACACAGACGCAGGCAGAGAGTTCCATTCCTTTGCTGTGCGCATTATAAAAGACGAACACACGAACGAACTTGAGAAATTGATCCATGAAACGCCCTTTTATTTATGTATCTGAATTTAATAAAAATAGTAGTAAAACCAGGTAGTTCTGCACTATCGGGGATTTTTATAAATGTCTGATACGAAACAGCTACCACATGTTTTTGTTACTAAATTTATAATTTGGCAAGCTGTTGGCTCTTGAATACCAATTACATCTCCAAAAGTAAAAAGTAGAGAATGGGCAGCACCGTTCGCCTGCCAAGCGTATCGAACATGGCAAACCCCCCTTTGGGGGAGGCCTATGTCCAGCAGTGAACGTCTTTCGGCTCTTATGATGATGATGAAGCAATAAGTGCCTGTTGCATAGAATCTTAAAGTGCAAATTTCTTGATCATAGGCATCTGAAATTTCTTGTCTGTAACAATAAAATAATTACTATTTAATGCATGCAGCGGCACCAATGCCGCCACAAAAAAATCTATCGAATCGAAATTTGTACGGCAACAAAAGTAACCGCATCGCCATCTATCCAATCAGCAGCGAACTACCAACGAAATCCTGCATCGCGATAGTTCTTCGTACGATTTGAACATACAACAGTCCGAATATCAACTATCGGGCAGTTGCCCATCGGACACAACAACTTTCCGGTCTGAGGATCCTCCCTTTTTAGGGTTTCGTACCAAAGGGTAACCAACGGAACCCCATTACTAAGCCACTGCTGTCCGTCCGTCCGTCCATCTGTCTGTCAGAGGGCTGTACCTCAAGAACCGTAATAGGTAGACAGTTGAAATTTTCACAGATTGTGTATTTCAATTGCCGCTATAACAACAAATACCTTCGTGTGCGAGACCGACTCGCACTTGAACAGTTTTTAATTAAGGTTTCCGTGAGTTATTTTTGAAAGGCCAATGAAATAACAAAAAAAATGCCAGTTGACCGTTAACCCAGTGCTAAGCGGAGCAGCGCAAGTGGGCCTAAGTGACAGACCACAGCCTCTAATAAGCTCAACGAGGTATCTTATTATGTAGTTGTTTTTACGGTCGGCTACCGTACCACATAAGTGTATTTATTCCGCTAATTATATTTAACGTTTTCTCTCCGACTGGGCAAGGAAAGGGCCTCGCAATGCTGATGAAGCCGCCGACTGCGGTCGGTCTAGCGTCGCCGCTGTCTGTCAATTTTTCATTTGTTCGTGTATGTATGTTCCCTTGTGTGACTAAACTATTTTGAGCTCCAAAATTACAGTAAAGTACGACTAGTGTTTACTTTGTATAGTCCTATGGTGTTGCCATAATATCATTATAGTTTGTATGCCATTAGAGACCGAAGTTCACCTCAAGTTTTTGTTGGTTTAAGAATTTTCTGTGTCGACTGTAGTTTAGCAGCGAATATACTTTAGTTAGATATTAAAGCAAATCTTCTATCCCTGCACCTTCCTTAATATTCAATCTTTGTAAGCCTATACGGGTTGGATTTTTGAGATTGAGCAGTAGAGGAGATACGAAAACAGTTGTATAGGGAACGGCGAGGCGAGGAGTGTTATGAATGGGGTATTTTACTAAAAAAATCTAATTAGTCCATCGTGACAGATTTTCAAAAAATATTGGACACGTGTTTTTCCTTTTTTCATGTAAACAAAAAATAAAGAAGATACAGCGACTTGAAGACACGCGTGACGTCATCTGGTTTGGTAAAAATGTACCAAATTTAACAAGCCAGATGACGTCACGCGTGTCTTTAACGTACTGTATCTTCTTCTTTTTGTTCACGTGAAAAAAGAAAAAAATCGTGTCCAATATTTTTTGAATATCTATCAGACGGACTAATTAGATTTTTTTGGTAAGATACCTTATTGGAACATTTTCCTTATAAAAACTTGAATTTGACGCATCTGTGCTGCCATCTATAGCTCCTACACGGTCCCTTTAGGGAAACATTCACATAGTAGACTGTGCCATCTAGTGTTGTGAATTCGGAACATTTTCCTTATAAATACTTGACATTGACACTTCTGCGCTGCCACCTATAGATTCTGCACGCTTTAGCTACAATAAAACGTTCTTAGGACTCTATCCTTAACTGTTAGTTATTTAAAAAAAAATATTCTGCAAGAATGAGAATTATGCTAACACCTCAGTTGCTAGTCGGTTCAAACTCCTTGTTATGGGAGGCGCCAGATAAAGTTGCAATAAAGTGCATTGACCTTTCCCTTCGTAGATATGAGATACCTGAACAAATAAATTATGAACCGTTTTTCGTTGGTACTAGAAAGGATCACGATAGAATTCGATTTTGGTCAGGTTTATGTCTTTATTTATATTTTGGTATAAAGAAAGTCGAAAAATGAATGTGGGTCAATGACCGTTATTGTTCATTAACTGGCGCCTTATTGTAGTAACAGGATCGATGGAATAAAAAAAAGCTTTTGAATTTACTCACTCACTGTTTTTTTTTAATCTGTGAACGTAGTTGGCAAACACGAAACGTTTTGGTCAGTCGCCTAAGATGGTTTTTTTGTAGCGACATCGGTAAAGGTACCTGCCCTTACATCCACTTCTCAAAAACCCTCCCTGTATTGTGCCGTCAAAAGAAAAAAAGGGCGTAACTACACCAAACGATATAACCGAATTCCGACCTTAAAATATCTTCTTAATGTCGGAAATCGATTACTTTGTTTTGTGTAGGTACGTCCTTTATTATTATCTCCCACTGTTGAGTCTGTTATCTTGCATAGCCACAAAAAATACTGTAACTAATGAGTTCCATTCACAATTTCAGGTAAGAAAGTGTCAATATCTGATCCCCTTGATATGGTGGACGCCGTCAAAGAAGCCATTAAGGACAAGAAATCCATTGAAGGTACATCCACCGAGGAAGAAGTGCTCGAAGAATCTAAGAGGAGCAAGGCGTAGATAGCGATTATTATACATATGTATAAGGGTTGAAGCGCTTTGCTATGGTTTTTGTGTCTAATTTTGGAGTAGTTTGTAAATGGATTGCTCAGGCGCATGTTGTGTGAAGAAACATTTGTGATAAGGTGTGGTTGTCGCGCTTAGTATTCCATTTGCTTACTACTCTATAGTACAAATAAATATAATACATTATAATTATAGAAACGCCAAGACTTAAAATTCTGTGGTGGAATACGGCGTCATTTTATAAAAATGTGAGATTTTAAACGCTCGGTAAATTATGAACATAACATATATTCTGCAAATAAAATTATGAATGCACATAAATTGGTGGCCAATCAAATATAAAAATTCACCATCGATTTTTATACATCAGCAAATGTGAACCTGAATTTTATTCTGAACTTTGAATTAATGTATTTTTAATGAAAATGTTATTTTCTTACCAAAGCGCTTACAAACGGCCTCTTAATAGCAAATTGTTACGAAAACTAGGTTATAAAATTCTCGCTTCTCTTTAAAACAATGTTAACCTTTTTGTTTTATTTGTATTTGAATTTACCAAAAATAGGTATTCATTCATCCGTAATGTATGATTTACTTTATAATTCTGTGATACATGTAGAATGATCAGTGGCGTAGCTAGCATGGGTGGCACCCGGGGTGGATAGTGTGGTGCCACCCCACAAATGATCCCCCCCAAGTAATTATGGGTTACGCCTTTGGTTCCGATGACGCCAGTCGTAAGCCAGCCCTGAACGGGTGTCACCCAGGGCGGGCCGCCCCCCCTCCTCGCTACGCTCCTGAGAATGATGTAAACATTTCGTTTTAGATTTGCGATAGAAATGTTATAGACTTATAGTTGCTGCTGTATGTCTGAAAATTCATGTTTAATTTTATGGACATTTCACAAAGTAGTTATAATCAAAGACGCTGTACATAGCCGTTGACTAGTGTGTAGGAAATGGTAGATAAATAATACAACAAATTACTTAATGCTTTCGTTTTATTTGGGAATATTTTAATGCTTAAGACTGGCAGTGGAAAAGATCACACGTATCAGGGAAGTGGTCGGACGGTCGCGTGTCGTCCGTCAGGAGCCCATAAGATATTGGTACGGAAGTATATAATGCTGTATAAACTCGTTGAAACACGACCCTGATATGTGTAGATCATCCTTAAAACAACTACAAGACTATCACACGTCGTATAAAACCTTTTTACAGGCGTAAACTTGTAAGGCTCACAGAAAAAAAAATCTAGATATTTAGTCCCTCAGTTCGATTATCGAAAAATATTGGACTCGTATTTTTTGCTTTATCAAATCATTAAAATTTTACTAGGGTAAAACGCATCAACGATCAGGAGTTGTGACGTCACTAATCTGTAGAAGTGTACAGGTATGTGACGTCACAAGAGTTTTCAAAGCACAATTTTTTTACGTAAAAAAAGAAAAAATACGAGTCCTTTACTTTTTGGAAATCTATCTGACGGTCTAATTAGATTTCTATACCTAGTCATCTACCCTATTATCAACAAGTTCTTTTGCAAAAGACCACGGTAGCTTCAATATTATAGCTACCGTGATGTGACAACAGTCTGAAGTGCTCGTTGACAGAGACTCGTGAGTTTGGGCGTGCGACGCCGTGGACCCCGCCGCGTGGGACGCCACGTGCGTAAATCGCTTCTCCGTAAACGCTCTCATACAACGCCATAATGTTTGAACTTAGTGACTCGCAACGTCCCGCGTTTCCGTAAACGAGCACTTATCCCATAGATCTAAAGGGAAGATTCATAGATTTATGAGCCTTTTAATAGCTAATAACGCTCATATTTGCATAATCAAATGCCATGTTGCCGTTCTTCCCGATTATGAATTTTAAGCGCTTAAAAATAAAGTTCAAAGTCTCGAATGACAGGTTTCTGTTCAACCTGAATATGAATCTTAACTGCTTAAGAATAAGGTTCCTAATCTTGTGAGTCTGAACTATGCTGAGGATGTTCCAGCATTTATTGTTTGTTCGCTTTCGTACAGCCTGTACTTCTCAGCGATCCTAGCGGCGCCGGCGCTGCTGCTTAGGCGCAACGTTGTCAGCCCGCATGAGAGCAACATCATGGCCCCCTCCACGTAGCAACCGTAGATGATCCGGATGTGACCTTTTATCTGGAAATAGATGGACTAGATAACTATAAACAAAAATATAGAAAAAAATACCTACAAAAAATATAACTGACTTCCAAACAAAACACTACGAAGTATAAAATAACCTTAATTTCGGAAGTCGGTGTTTTTGATTTTGTTTCTTTTTTTTAATACCGTCTTCCGAAATTAGGGTTTTCATTTATACTTTGTAGATTTAAGCGTTTTGTTTAGAAGTCTGTTACATATTTTTGTAAAAAGATTTTGTCTATTTTTTTTTCAGTTTTATGTGGTAATAGTTGGACGACGTCATCGTCTACGCAAAATGCTCATGAAATAAAAACTACTGAGCCAAACCGAATTAATTTTTTACGGGACCAAATGGCAAGTATGCCGCATTGTCAAAGAATCACAGAAATCGGATAAGAAACTTCGGAGTAATCGGTGTACAAACATAAATAAATCTCTTCCTCCGAGAGTTCCGTACCCAAAGGATAACCAAAGGAACCCAATTACTAAGCCTCCGCTGTCCGTCTGTCCGTCCGTCTGTCTGTCAACGGGCTGTATCTCAAGAACCGTAACAGGTAGACACTTGAAATTTTCACAGGTTGTGTATTTCTATTGCCGCTATAACAACAAATAATAAAAATTAAGGTTTATGATACGGAACCCTTCGTGTGCGAATCCGACTCGCACTTAGCCGGTTTTTGGAAGTCGGTTTAAAAAACGAAGACACGGTGTCCACCGACTTGCGCTACGTCCACGAGTGCCTTGGATTCGAAGACTTATTGTTTACTAACTGTCCTGCGCAACTTCGTCTGCGTCACATTCTTCATTAATGCTCCGCTCCTTTTGTTCGTAGCGTGATGTTATATAGCCTTACTCGATAAATGGGCTAACTAAAAATTTTTTTTTTTTTCAATTCGAACTAGAACTTCCTAAGATAAGCGAGTTCAACCAAACAAACAAACTCCTTAGCTTTATAACAGTCAATAATAGACATCTCCACTAAAGTTAAATTGGCTCACAATCAGGCTCCTTCTGGGTAGGCTCGCTCCGTCGTAGATTTTGTCTCTGTCATCTCTGACTAGAGTCAAGAGCAAAAAAAAAAACTGGTATGGCTAGTTAGTCAGGCTATACAGGCTGATTTTTTTAAGTGAGAGAGAGAAACACTGAGAGGAGTCTCGAGCCCGATTTTGATGAAAACTAAAACTGCATCATTGGATTTTTGAAAAATCGTTTTTCCTACCTAGGAATCGAACCGGTTGATTTTGATAAAAAAAACACCCTGTATTATTACACCATCCGAAAGTGTAGCTAGTAAGGATTAAATTCTGGGAAGTAATAATACATGGCAAACTAAAGGAAAGAACTCATTTTTAAAGAAGAAAAAATAATGTAAGAAAGAAAATATAATTATTGTTTTGGATTTGTCTCTAAAAGCACACTTATTAAATTCAGGTGCCCGAATAATCCTGGTTGGATAAAAACCGTGTCAATTGCCAACAGCTTCTGAGAATGTGTTATGCTTTGTAGCATTTTTATGCCAACCTCTTTACGGAACCAAGCTACGTACATAAGAAGGAACAGTTTATTTATAGTGCGCTAGGTAAAGTATCACCACTAATGGAATAAACAGTTAGACCTGCGCAATGTGTGTAAAGTGAAATGAGGACGCGATAATGGAAGCGTGGGAGGTGTGAGCTTTTTTATAAGATTCCACTTTGGTGTGAGATCAAACTACGTGTGTGTGCAAGAAAAGATTCTGACGAGTTGCGAACTAGGTTTTCATTAAGCCGGTTTAAAAAAAAAACTATACTATCCCACTGCCGGACATATATGCCTTCCGCAAATCCTTTCAGGTATTCTATACAGTAGGCCTCTAAACCGTCTCACCACCTCTTCCTAGGCTGGCCTAGGCGGCGCCGTCCATCTTTCGGGACCCACAGTAAAAACTATTGCTCGTTGGTCACTGCATGCGGCTGACGTGGCCCGCCCAAACCCATTTTAGCTGTTGTCGGTTAAAAAAATGCCCATACCAACATGTTTTGAACGATAGCACCACAGAATCACATCTGTTTCCACCCATCAGGGGTAGACAAAAGTGTAGTCTCTACTTCACAAAAAACGGAATCACCGCGCCCCGCCTATAGTGTCAAAATATTCTCCACGCGCCGAAATTTCGCCAAGCGCATATCACGTCATACCGGACTGACTTCGAAGACATTTGTTTGTAATTTTTTTTGTGTCATATTGTGAGTAAACTGACACGCTTAGTTTGTTTGGCAAGTGATAAGACAACAAAGCAGCCTCTAGCAGCCGCCCTGAGGCTTCTGCCCTCTGTAAAGTATAGGTGGATAATTTCCGTTTACGTGTTTTATTTAGTGCTGGAGTGGCGACCGCGTACCGGAAGATGGAGCGTTGGAAGGCCTTCCACAAGGTGGACCGATGACCCGGTGAGGGTCGCGGGTAACCGATGAATGTGGACTAGCGCGGGGAGGCTGCCATCCAGCAGTGGACGTCTTTCTTCTGATATAATGATGATGATGACGTGTTTTTTTGAGCGTAACTATCTAAGGTCACCGATCGAGTTGTGCTTCAGGGAAGCTATTTCATTTTTATTTTCATAATTCTTACTTAAATAACCATTCGGAGACTGAGCTCGAGCAGTTGTATTTCTGGGGTGACCTCGCAACATCGAGTCACCCATGCTAGCTACGCCACTGACTTCGTCTACGATGCGGCTGGCAAAGATACTCACGCTGTCCAATCCCCCGCTAGTAGTGAACTGTATCGGGAACAAAGCGATGTCTAGCGAAGTGTTTCCTCGCGCTAGGCCGAACACAGCCGCCCCGCACATGTAGTATAGAACCGCGATGAGAGGCACGCTGCGGTACGCGAATAACACGCAGAGGCAACGCTGGAAAAGTATGAATTAACGCTTAACAATATCACCTTTCGATAGGTTAGGCAACACTATTAGAGTCCGAAAGATCGTACGCAAAAAAATATAGTCTTTATTTAAAAAAATGTAGCTACTTTGTACGGAACCCTCAGTGGGCGAGTCCGACTCGCATTTAGTCGGTTTTTTATTCCTTTTACCCGACTGGGCGAAGCAAAGGAGTGGTAATATGTTTATCAGTCTATGTATTGCATGTTCCTTTGAAGCACTATACAGACAAACGCCTGGGTCGATTTTTATGATTCACACGTCAATTGATTCCTCTTAGTCCGGCAAGTGTCACTAAAGACATGACGTTAGTGAAAATTCAATATGGTGACTACTGGACGCCATATTGTGAAAATGTTTTTTTTTTTTCAAAACCTATCGAGTGGGTTATCAAAATAAAAGGTTGGAGGAGAAAATTCTAAAAGTTTAACTCAATAAAAAGTAGAAAATAAAAAAATTACTTTGTCAAAAACCTACCGCTAAAACCGACTACAAAGTTCAATCGCTGATCTGATGCCACCAACTGCATCAAACCGCTTGAAAAGCGACACGAAAGCGTCGAACGATATCGGTCAAATGAATTTTCAGGAAGTCATTCTTCGGGCGTACTACAGACTAGGGATGTTACGGAGGTGGGTTTATCGGAACCAAAGTCGGAGTCCGAGTTTTTATATTAGGCTTTTCGGAGTCGGAAGCGGAGTCGGAGATGGTGACATAAGAAAGATGTGCAAAGGGCAGGTAATAAAATAAAATAGTACAAAACATTAATCAGTCAGCCTCTTATTCGGTGGATCGATAACTGAATGAAATAAGTAGGAACGCTATTATAGTAGGTACCTACTTAATAACTTACCTAGGTACTCTCTTTGGACACCATGACCGATCGTTGATTTAGACAAACATAGAAGCTTCCTACCACCATTTTGGTACTTAATTCCCTATATAATGTTCCCTTAAAATAGATGGACTAACTTCGAAATCATTCAGAACACCAAAATAAGGACAATCATCTGCCTAGCCTTTTCCCAACTGTATTGGGGTCGGCTTCCAGTGAAGCCGGATTTAGCTGAATACCAGTATTTTACGTGGAGCGGCTGCCTACCAGACCTCCACAACCCATTAACTGGGTAACGCGGTACTTCATGGCAAGACTGGAGTCACATTTACTGGCTTTTGACTATCCGTAACGACTGCCAAAGATCTACAAATGACAGCCGGGACCAACGGCTTAACGTGCTTTCCGAGGCACAGAGGAAACTCGGTATGTTACCTATCCACAGACAAACCTTGGCAAGCGTTGCTTAACCTTGAAGATCGACCCGTGCGGCTGTAATTATCTTGCCACAAAATTCACAAGCTCCACCAAAATAAGGACAATGATAAAATAATAATAAGAATAAGTCTCTGCTGATGGCTTGTTTCAAATCGGCTCCCACTTTGAACGGTCTTTCGCTTCTAAGCCACAGCCCTGCCGTTCCCTTCCCTGTTGGAGCGGCGTCCATTCGAATATTTCCGTATTATCTTCGATATCTTGAACCCAACGGCTCACAGCTCACTGGGTAGGTAGGTATGGTCAAGACCCGAAAAATTACTTATAAAAGTCTTCAGCATACTGTACACCCCTCGGTGACACGACTTCGGTAGTCTTCGGCATCTTTCCGTCTTCAGTCTTCGCAATAATCGTAAAATATACGTTTCTTCGCAGCCGGCGTCTTGTTCCCGCGCAACCAACCACGCGCCACGAGGAAAACTTCGACTCGACGTCGATCGTCGTCGTCACGTCTTCTATCCTGTATCCCGGAGGGCCCCCTCTCAAAATTGTGGGGATGCAGGGTTCTTCAATAAAATAGCAGTGTTCAATAATGATCGTCTTCTTATTTTCTTTTCACACCGTCTTTTGTGATCGTTCCAAATCCCAATCTCAATATAGCGTCCTTTTGAATCCCTTCCTTCCTCGTCTATCCCCTCTCACTCACACACAGCACTCTCTCCCTTACTCGCACACACGTTCCATTTCCCACAGATACTAACAAGAAAAAAAAAAACAGCAAACGAATGCCAAAATAAAGTCACTTTAATCAGTGTTTGTTTTTACCTACAGAACTTAATCATCTATTTTAAAGAGACTTTCGTAATATGTAGATTACTTGTAAGGGAACATAATTATCTTAGCGTCTAGATAAATCAGACGGCTAAAGTTGAGCAAAAACATGGACAAAGTCCTATCGTATCGGGTGGCAGCTTATCTTTTTTTCCTCTGTCTGCTTAGTAAAATAGTTTGTAAGCTAACGCAATTTATTACATAGGTAAATCCTTACCATTATTTTCTTGCCAATGACGCTTCTGCTCGCCTTCAGAACTTCAGAACTTCGACTGCAGTTAGGACTTTCTGAAACGAAACACACTGTTAGCCGACATGTCTTTTTTATTTTTGATAGGCTTGCGTTTGACCCCAACTTATTTTTTTTTATGGGTTTGCTCTTGACTCTATTCAGAGATGACAAAGACAAAGTCTACTATGGAGTGAGCTTACTCAGAAGGAGTCTGTTCACTCTAACTTTGAAGAGATTAGAAATAGGTCATTTGTTGGAGAGCGGGGATCTGGTCGACAAAGGAGCATGCGTGCCAAGAAGTAACTTGTTCACTCTTGACTTATAGATTCCCAGGTAGAAGCTATCAGGAAACATAGTTTCCGTCAGGGAATTCCACTCCTTATGGCGCGTGTTTACATGACCGAATACGGGCTAACCAAAAACACTTCCGTGGGGATCGAACTTGAGACCCTTCCATGTTTATCTCCTAAACAATACTATCCTGAATCGCGCTCGCAAAGTTTTCCCGCCACGTAACGCCAATACAATACTGCGCACGATTCTTATGGGAGTCCGTGTCTACTCAGTGAGACAATGGCCTGGGGTGGGACTGTTCTATACCCGCCCCTACTTGGAGCGATCCGCTGATGGTGGTAATAGTAGATAGTTGCATCGAGTGTTAGTTATAAACGTCACATTTGCGAGGTTCATAATCTGCTTTTCTTTCAACTGCCGAAAAAAGATCTGAAATCACTACAGAAAACTATAAAAACACTATACGTTCTGGTTTGCTATTCGATTCGCGCCAATTCATATCTTTTTTATTGTCAATAGTCGTACATTTATTCTGCCATTGTTCCCGGGAGTAAAAATAGCGCCGATTGGCTGGTAGAAAACTAGTTGGCCATGCATCCATTACTGCACTGGTTTAAAGCAAAAACAGTGCAGTAATGGATTTTCATACATACATTACTGCACTGTTTTACTCTGAAGCAGTAAAGTGCTACTTTGTTCCCACTATTTAGGCTAGTTATGATGAAATTATTGCGTAGTTGGAAGAAAAGCATATTGTTTGTGACTATGGAGTGCAGTGAATCTGTATCTAAGTAAATTTCCCAACTGGGCAAAGTGAAGCGCCTTTCTGGCAAACCTTGTTGAAGATTGCGTAGTGACCAGTCGACATAATGAAAATAAGTCCCCAGTATGGTCCTCCACCTCACTGCAGTAGAAGATTTGGTTCCTCCTTTTGGTGGCTTTTTAGGGGACTTCATTTTAAGGGTTCAGGTGGTCAAATAGCAAAATCTACCAAGGGGTTTAAACTTTTTCTATGGAAGCTCCCCAGCCGCAATTTGGGTAAAACGACACTTAAACAAAAAACCGGCCAAATTCGAGTCAGACTCGTACACGAAGGGTTCCGTACCATAAACCTTAATTTTTATTATTTGTTGTTATAGCGGCAATAGAAATACATAGTTTGTGAAAATTTCAACTGTCTACCTATTACGGTTCTTGAGATACAGCCCTCTGACAGACAGACAGACGGACGGACGGAAAGCGGAGGCTTAGTAATAAAAATGTTAGGTACATGGTGCCCTAAATTGTCACGTTGCCGAGATATTTGGAGGTAAAATCACAATTTACATTGGTTTTTATTTGCATTTTTAGTTCATTTAGAAAAGATTAAAAAGATACATCAAGATTGTTTACCTTTATTTAACTATCTACCTGAACCTTTCTAGTATAGGTACTTTTTTTCGAGTTATTTCCTCGTGAGTTTCTGTGGCACGTAGGCACGTGCCTACTTTGCCTTAAGGATAATCCGACCCTGATTATCACTGGATTTTTGACAGTAAGAGGAAAACAAAACACGATATAATTTTCGTATACGTACGTGCTACGTACCCACTAATAAGAAAATCATATCGTGTTTTGGTATAGTATGAGGAGCTCGTGGCTAAATAATAACAGCCGCACGGGTCGATCTTGAAGGTTAAGCAACGCTTGCCAAGGTTGGTCTGTGGATGGGTGACCATCTTAACATAACGAGTTTCCTCCGTGCCTCGGAAAGCACGTTAAGCCGTTGGTCCCGGCTGTCATTTGTAGATCTTTGGCAGTAGTTACGGATTGTCAGAAGCCAGTAAATCTGACTCCAGTCTTGCCAAGATGTACCGTGTTACCCAGTTAGTGGGTTGTGGAGGTCTGGTAGGCAGCCGCTCCACGTAAAACACTGGTATTCAGCTGAATCCGGTTTGGCTGGAAGCCGACCCCAATGTAGTTAGGAAAAGGCTAGGCAGATGATGATGATGATGATCGTGTTTTGGTAAAAATGTTGTCGTTTCTTTATTTTGCCCATGTATTATTTCTGACCACAAATTGGTCCCTGTAATAACTTTAGTGTGTAATATTCTTGCCTAGTAACATTGATTAAAAACAAAAACCAACTATTCTAATTTAGTTTTCAACAAAATTAAAACTATATCAAAATGTCGTATAAACATTTGAGTCTGCAACCAAAAAAGCAAGAGTACCCTAAAAACTAAAAAAAACCGAACAAAAAAAAAAAACGAGAAAACATATCCTGCAGTAGAAGATTGGACTTGGTGCATCGGTGGCATTTATTAAATACCCCTAAGTACAGATGTATGGCTACTTATGGCACCAAATCTTCTTCTCCCGCCTGGCGTTGATCCCGGCCATTGCCAGGGTCCGCCTTTACTTATGGCACCAACTACGTACAAAGTATTCTAAGGATTTTGCCATCTGAAAAATACCACTAAAAACCACCAAAAGCGGAAGTCAAATCATCTACTGCAGTGGGGTAGAGGAACCAACCCGCAAAGTCCTCAGATGGCCCCGCACTCGAAGGGCTTACTCGCTAGTCGACTGGTCACTCAATTGACACAGTTTTAACTGAGTAGACACGGACTCCCGAAACCACTGCGCGACATATTGTACCGGCGTTACATGGCAGGAAAACTTTGATAGCGCGATGCAGGACAGTATTGACGAATATGAACGGAACTAGGGGTCCCAGGTTCGATTCCCACACATGGCAATAATTTTTGTGTTTTATTGTTACTGAGCATAAAACATCTTTTTTAACCGACTTCCAAAAAAAGGAGGAGGTTCTCAATTCGGTTGTTGTTTTTTTTTATATTATGTTTGTTACCTCATAACTCCATTTATGAACCAATTTGAAAAATCCTTATTTTATGTACTCCTCGATTGGTCCCATTTAAATTTCATCAAAATCAGTTTAGTAATTTGGCTAAACGTATTTGGTAACTGACGTATTTGGTGTGTCATTCATGTAAACGAAAATGCGTATTTTGCTTTTCAGTGACTTTCCAGTGGTGTTGTTAGGTGTAAAAAAAACATTTTACTAAAAAATACAACCGACTTCCAAATAAAAAAAAACGTCGGTGTTTTTGGTTGTTTCTTTGTATTTTTACACCGACTTCCAAAATTAAAGTTATTTTATACTTTGTAGTGTTTTTATTTAGAAGTCGGTTATTTTTTTTTGTGAAACGTTTTTTTTACTGAAAGCCGACCCCAATATAGTTGGGAAAAGGCTAGGCAGCAGATGATTGTTACTGAGCATAATATATTTTAATTTTTGTGTTTGGATCAGTTACATTACACCTATATTACGCTTCATAGTGTGTAGTTTTTTTTATTTCCCACTTTGTTGGCAGACTCAAATGTTTAATAAGTTTGAATGGCGTCCCTAGGGCTGCCATCACATAATTTGCCGACCCCAAACAAAATCTTAAAAAAACCCGGACATTTGGGTAATATTGAGTTTTTTTTTTGTTTAAAATTACCACTTTAAATTAAAAAAAAAATTTTTAGGATTCCAAACATCCGTAAGAAACGGAACCCTTTGTCTGTCTATCCGACTGTCACAGCCAGCTCTCTCCGGATCTATTGGACCGATTCTGTTGAAATTTAGTACACATATGTACTTCTGTAACCCAAACATGGACGTGTTAGTAAATAAATAAATTTTCAGCCATACTCAAAAGTTATTTATTTAGTCACCCATTTGGAGGTTAAATTAGAAATTAAAAAAAAAAGTTTTTTAAACTATATCGATTTTTATATAACTTCAAAAGCATTTATTTGAAAATTACGAAAAATAAGGTTTAGTTTTGTTTGTATTCAAGAAATTACCATTACCTCCTCCCCTTAAATTATCTAAAAACCGCCAAAAATTTTGAAAAAAATACAATATTTCTTTACCTACAGATTACAGGAAAATAGTACGATTCTTTGGGCCAAGCTTCTTTGCCTCGGGAGACCGCAATGTTTTGTATTTGTTAAGAACCTATATTATTAGCGGTCCCCCGACGCGATGACGCTTGGCCCAAATAATCGTACCTACATTAAATTAAAAGGATCAATAAGTATTATTTTTTTACATTTTATTCTTTTTGTCGGGGGTTTTTGACATTTTTAATTTTTATTTGATGCTTTTTAAACCTAATTTACCTTACAGGTACTACATGAAAACCTATGATCTCATCATCTTTCTGCCCTTATCCCATGTTACTTGGGGTCGGCGCAACACGTTTTTTGTTCAGTCCTATAAGCCGTCACGCTATCACTCACACAATCCATCCATCTTGTTTTGGCCTTCCTCTCCTTCTCCATCCACATATGATCTACACTCACCTTAACGGCACTACATCCTACATCATATAGCAAAATATCATACCGGTAGAACGAGTGAAAGTAGCTTAGCATCTCTCACCAATTTATTCACTCTTTTCTGCTTCATCATCAGATCCTGATCACAATCTATTTATAACCTATTCATTGCGACCATTTAAATGAATACGAAAACGGAAGGTCTGCTGTAAGTAAGTGAGGAGTTGGGTATCCTGCAGATTTCAGGACATGTTTCAGCATCAGGTTTAGGTTACTGATCTAAATACAATCTGTTCATCGATACCTCTGCTGTAACTTAGTGAGAAGTCAGGTATGGAGACCTCAGGTTGTGCTACAGTATCAGGTCAAAATAAGCATGTTCTTGAAATGTCATTGAAGAAGTTTCGTATCGATCAGACCCGTAAAAGCTTGTTAAATGCCTTCATGAACTTTTATAGTAGTTCTTTGTAGAACTACTATAAAAGCACGATGGCTCAAATGATTTTGATAAAACTTGTCTAAGAACCACCACTAGAAAACCTGTTTTCAAATGAAAAAAAGACCCGCTCGTAAACGGTTCACCCGTTTACGAGCTACGGTGCCACAGACAGACACACCGCCACACCACACAAAGCGGTCAAACTTATAACACCCCTCTTTTTTGGTCGGGGGTTACAAAAACACGTCTGTGGTGCCACTGTTTGAAACCACCCAATTTTTTTCACGAATTTCCTGCCCGTATTATATAGGTACCTATATAAAAATGCAAACATCATCATAATCATATCAGCCGAAAGACGTCCACTACTGGACATAGGCCTGCACAAATAGGGGGGGTTTGCCATAATCGCCACGCTTGGCAGGCGGGCTGGCGATCGCAGTGTGTGGTATTGAGTTTTACAGGGAACGCTGCTGCCAATTCTCTGGTGAGTCCCTTAGTCGCCTCTTACGACACCCACGGGAAGTGATGGGATGGTATTATTCTTTTACGGCACCATACAACCACACCGCAACGGCCGACACCATACGGGTAATCATCAGCATCATATCAGCCGAAAGAAGAAATTGCTAATAATGCAATTCGTTAATTTTCCTGGCACCCTAAAAGGGGCGTAGCTACCGCCGTATCAGCCTTATCAAAGATACGAGGACCCCGGACTATAAGGGCCCCGATGACGTGTGGACGGAAAGCTCCTAAATTTAGTATTATAATTATAACATTTACTATTTAAAACTTTAAAACGCGTTAAAAAAATAAGTCGCAGCGGTTTGACGATACAATTATGTACAACTCTAAATTGCACCCGTGCGAAGCCACTAGTCACTAGTTACAAGACAAAATTATAAGAACATTTGTCATTTTGTTACGGAACCTTAAAGATGCTACAAAAAGTGGGAGTCAAATCTTCTACTGCAGTGGGATGGAGGACCATTTTCCTCCGCTTCACGTGCCTCCAGTTACTGAGGACTTATTCACCGACTGGTCACTACTCAGTCTACGTCAACGTTTGCCACAAAGGCGCTTCGCTTTGCCCGGACAGGGCCTTCATCTTGAGACACAGTTTCACTGCACTCCGTAGTCACAATATGCTGCTCCACAATCAGCATATTGTTCCAATATGTGGGCGGGGAGAGAACAGTCCCGCCCCGATCTACTGTCTTACTGAGTAGACACGGACTCCCACTAGAGCGGCGCAAAATATTGTAGTGGCGTTACGTGGCAGGAAAACTTTAATAGCGCGATTCAGGACAGTATTGTTCGTCGGGGCACGAATATGAATGGGACTAGGGGTCTCGGGTTCAGTCCCCATGGATGCAAATTATGTTTGTGTTGTATTGTAGCTGTGGATTTTTTTAATTTGGTTTATCCTGGATATATTGTTGTTTAGGTGTTTGTGTTTACTTTACCCTTTTATAGTTATTTTCTGTTATTTGCTGGCAGAGTAAAATGTTTACCAGGACATTTTGCAATCAAGGTATGATTTTTATGAAAACTAAACACCATCCAGTACAAACGTCATTTTGCGTTACAAACATAGAAAAATTACTTCAAAAGCGTTTTTCTCTATTTTACTATGCTTTGTAGTACAATTAATTTATTTATAACAATATTTTGATTAACATGGCGTGTTAGGATATCGACAAATCTTGCAACTGAATTTCATATCTTTCGTTGGGATGCTAACAGAATACAATAGAAATACTTTTATTCTATACCATAACAAATTACAGTAGGAGCTTAAAAAACAGTAGGGTGTGATAATGGGCGGTCTTATCGGTAAAAGCGATCTCTTATAACCTTTTTTTAGGGTTTCGTACCCAAAGGGTAACCAACGGAACCCTATTACTAAGCCTCCGCTGTCATCCGTCCGTCCGTCTGTCTGTCAGCGGGCTAAATCTCAAGAACCGTAATAGGTAGACAGTTAAAATTTTCACAGATTGTGCATTTCTATTGCCGCTATTACAAAAAAATATAAAAATAAGGTTTATGGTTCGGAACCCTTCGTGTGCGAGTCCGACTCGCACTTGGCCGGTTTTTTCAATTGCATTTACTCAAATGGCAACGGAGCAAAGATAAGTTCATATACTGCTTTCTATAATCTTGTACTCGGTAATAAGACTAGCAAGACATCTCAACTCTCTTATAAATATAATAGTGATCAAGTAGGTGAACTGTTTTTTCTCCAATAAATATCTCAAAATCCCGCATCAAAAAATTGCAGGTTTAATTTCTAAATCCAACTTTCTGACTGTTTGAACTTACTGGAAAAAACATAAATGTGAATGTCTTGTGCGTTACAGAGCACTTCATAATGGAAGGATATCAAAATCAATTATCGATATCTCGTGGCTAAATAATAACAGCTGTACGGGTCGATCTTGAAGGTTAAGCAACGCTTGCTAAAGATGGTCTGTGGATGGGGGACCATTTACATAACGAGTTTCCTCCGTGCCTCGGAAAGCACGTTAAGCCGTTGGTCCCGGCTGTCATTTGTAGATCTTTGTCAGTCGTTACGAATAGTCAGAAGCCAGTAAATCTGACTCCAGTCTTGCCAAGATGTACCGTGTTACACAGTAAATGGGTTGTGGAGGTCTGGTAGGCAGCCGCTCCACGTAAAACACTGGTATTCAGCTGAATCCAGTTTGACTAGAAGCCGACCCCAATATAGTTGGGAAAAAGCTAGGCAGATGATGATGATCAAAATCAATTATATGTTCCAAATTATTGTTTAGCTGCTTATTTCTGTAGACAAGGAAAAAAAGGGGAGGGGCTTGCATCCTAGCTAGAAATGGTATACAATGGAAGGAATTATCTAAGATTTCGAAATTGCCTTGCTCAGGCATATTTGAATGCTGTGCAATTGAGCTTACGCATTATAAAATAATTGTAATCTGTATTTATAGAGTACCAAATGAAAATAATCTTAACTACTGCTTAGAAAAATTCAAAAATGATATTGTGGGAAATAATATCACGATCACGCTATAAACACATTGTTATTTCAGGAGATTTTAACATAGAAATGCTTAAAAAAATAGTCACACTAATGCATTTGAATATTTGTTAATGAGGTATAACTTGAAATTGCCATTAAAACAGCCCACTCGCATGGCAAACATGGCATATATTGTCCATTTTGCGCATAATTACGGTAAACCTTGTAAAACTGATGTGTTAGAATTTGGGTTATCCGATCATACGGCACAGCTCCTTCACTGCCCTGTTCAGACAAAATGTGTCATACAATACAATACAAAATATTTTATTGCTATATAAGTTTACATAATGTTTTTAGTGTTTGGAGCTTCCCTTTAAGCAAGTAATGCCTGTGTTGGGAAGCCCCGCTCTTCAGTAGCAAAGAGATACAAAACAAATTTAGGTTGGTATTTACGTACAAAAAAAAATATAAAATTACAGAAGTTACTATTTAAATGTAAGAAAATCTTGCTTGCAGGTGTGTTATGTATAGAAGTGTGTTGTGTATGAAGTATTTTAGTGTGTGTTGTTAGTTTATTTGTTTAGTATTATTTTACTTGCTTATTTATATTTATATGATTAGGGCTTGATGCGCATTTGGTATTTAGGGATATGTTTGTGGTGTGGTTTGTGATTATTACTACTTATTTATTTAGTCATAAACTATTGGTATGCGGCTAGAAGGGATTATAGTAAGGAAAACATGGCCAAGTTCAAAGGCTACATCAAAAATCTTACCTTTTCCGAGATTTACGACCCGGATGACCCGAAAATTGCTTATAGTAATTTTAGCTTTTGTACGATTTGTGTTTTCCAATTAAATTGATTAAAATTGATGTTATTAAAAACCTAAGTGGCTGTCAAAAGGAATTAAATTGGGTAGCCTAAGAAAAATAAAGCTTCTGTGCAGATGAGATTAGACCGGATAGTAGTAGATAGACACTAAATATTCAAAACTACACAAAAAAATTATACACTTGACACAAAACGCACAAAACAATCAAAAAATTAAATTGTATAAAAAGTAATCTAAAACTACATGGCAAATAATTAATTGCACAAAGCATAATTTACCCAAACAATATATTTATAAAATTAGGCTTAGAGACCGTATCCTATCAAATCCCAACAGCATCGCTGAAGCTTTTAATAACTTCTTTGTTGATAAAATTAAGCCGAAACAGAATGATACCGGGAAACCAAAACGCTGTAAAATAAACACGAGCGCGAAATCAATGTCCATGTCGCCTAGTGTACCCTTAGACATACATTAAATAATATTGTCATTTAATAATACCAGTACCGTAGGATATGATGGTATTAGTACAAAAATACTGAGACACGTATCAATGGAAGTTTGTGGTCACCTAAGTCATATAATTAACCTTAGGCCTTCTCGGAAGACGCCTGCGCTGATAGCAGGCGTCTTCCCAGATGCCTTAAAAACTTCAATAATAAAACCAATATTTAAGAAAGAGAATAGAGAATCAATGGAATATTACCGCCCAATCGCACTTATACCTGTCATTTCCAAAATATTTGAGAAATACATGTATAACGAACTATATAAATTAATTGAAAAAAATAACGTACTGTGTGACGAAAAGAAAGGGTTTAATAATAATAAATCATTTATTTCAGATAGATCAGGATCCATATTTGTTAGTAAAATTGCAACATAGGACTATTAAAATGGCTATTTATCATCATCATCAGCCTAGCCTTTTCCCAACTATATTGGGGTCGGCTTCCAGTCAAATCGAATTTATTAAAAATTTAGAATTTATTTAATTTTAATACCAATAATATGGCTATTTATGACTTCATTAATAATGTTAATCAGAGTGTCGACAAACGAATACCTATATGTGGCATATTTTGTGATATGACACAGGCTTACGGTATTAGGGGTAATTTAATTAGTTTGTTTGAATCTTACCTAAAAGATCGAAAACAAATTATTGAAATTCGTCAAATTAATCCAGTCTAAAGCGTGAAGAAATATTTCGATCTTCAAAGCGTCACGTTATGTTGGGGTACCGCAGGGGAGCGTATTGGGTCCTTCCCAAATTACCATTATTATATCCTTTATTCAACTTCTTAACTTATTTATACATTTTTAAATATTTTTTATACAATATATTTATGTAAAAATACATTTAAAAATATAAAAAATAGTAGCCCACCGATATCGAGAACAGGGTCCAAGCTACCGGTGGTCAGGTTTCCAGCGAAAGGAACCTCCTGACAATGCCATTATTATTGTTTTTGACATTCTCGGGTCCCTAGAGACCCGGTCCTTTGGTAGGCGTACGAGGGGCCGATGCCAACTCGCAGAGGCCTCTTTAGACATTTCAAATTGAATGGGACACCATTATTATTATTATTAGGTTTACCTGAATGCATTGAACAACAGATAACACTGTTTGCGAACGATAGTCCTGTGACAATACCATGTAAAAGTGTGGAGACATATGAAAGGGACATTACAAAGGAACATTTGTTTCAAAAAAGTTATAGATTGGTTAGAGGCAAATAATTTAAAAATAAACTTAAAAACACAGCAAAAAACATAAATTATTTATTTTAGTCAACGGATTCCTAGAATTAGCCCTAAAATAGACTACAACAATGAAGTTGTAGAAGAAGTAGAAAATACTAAATTTCTCGGACTCGGTAATAGATAAAAACCTAAATTGGAAAGCACATACTGATACTTTATGTAAGATAATTAGTAAGTCCACATACACTCTGCATTCACTTTCCCCAATAATATATATGGATGCGCTTCTTACAGCGTATTATAGCTTAGTAGAATCCCACTTACGATACGGTATAATATTCTGGGGACATTCAACAAAATGAGAAACAGTTTTTAAAGCCCAAAAAAGATGTCTACGGGCGATGTTTAAGCTTAAATCCACTGATAGTTGCATGCCATACTTTAAACAGCACAAAATATTAACACTACCTAGTCTGTACATAATGGAAGTAGCTGTGTTTGTGAAGTCTAACCCAAATCGTTTTAAACGTCTAGCTGACGTAGTTCCACGTAATAGACGCGACAATAACCAACTATGTGCCCATCCCGCCAAAACAGCACTAATACGCAAGAATGTCTACTGCATGGCTCCGGTAACTTATAATAAGTTACCTAAGCAATGGAAAGAATTGCCGCTATCACTGTTCAAAAACAGGCTCCGAAGCTTTTTAACGCATAAAGCATACTACACTGTCAGCGAATTCATTACTGAGAAACAATTTTGAATAAGTACTCGTAGTGTGTGATCTAAATGTTGTTGCTGTGTGTGTTGTTTGTATTATTATTTATTTATGCATTGACTGTAGAAATTACTCTATATTGTGACATTTATGGTTTTTATTTATTTATCATCATTTCATTCATTTTGACATTTGATTTGTAATGAGATATTATTGATTATTGTTTATATATATGTTTATAAATTTGAGGGTTTCCTTCGATTTTCATGGGATTCCATCATCAGATTCTGACTTGGTGACAATGGGACCATCTCAGAAGTATAATCATTTGAATAAAAAAAGAATTTATGAAATCGGTCCACAATTGGCGGAGAAATCGATAAACATACATGCAGCCGAACATGGAACCCCCTCCTTTTTGAAGAAGTCGGTTAAAAATAGAGACAACGCTAGTTACGCGCAAGTGACGGCGACAAACGACGAATATGATTGCGACTGGGAATCTCAGGTTTGGTCTCCGCGGATGGCAATTATTTTTGTGTTTTGAATTTATATGTAGTCTTAATGATGTATACACACAAATATGTAATTTTTTTACTATTCGCGCTCAAACATACAGACCTGTCTTACAACGAAGTATAGCCTGAAAACAACGTAGTGATCGCCTTTTATTTGGTGAAGTTTCGCAGCAAAATGCTACGATTCGATCGTTTAAGCTGGCAGAAAGTTATGTTCCGGATGAAATGTCGGTAGCCTAAAGCAGTTTTAATAATAAAAGCGGTACGGGTTATTCTTCCCGGGAGAGGGGAGATTTCTGCGGAATTTTAAAAATATCACAAAAAGTAACAAAAAGGGGGAGTCAAATCTTCTACTGCAGTGGGGTGGAGGAACCCATTCCTCCATTTCGACTGGCCGACTGGTCACTACTCAATCTCCGTCGACGTTTGCCCAGAAAGGCACATCTCATTGTCCGCTAGGGAACTTCATCTCGAGACAGAATTACTGTCCCTCCATTTTCACAATATGCTTTACCACCATCAGCGTATTGCTCCAAGTATGGGCGGGTATAGAACAGCCCCACCCCAAGCCACTGTCTCACTGAGTAGACACGGACTCCCGAGAGCTCTCCGCGAAATATTGTACTGGCTTTACGTAGCAGGAAAACTTTAATAGCGCGATTCAGGACAGTATTGTTCGTCGGGAACTCGGGAGACGAATATGAATGGGGCTAGGTGTCTCTGGTTCAGTCCACACGGATGGCAAATTACGTTTTTGTTGTACTGTTGCTGTGGATTCTTGATTTTTGTTTATCCTGGATATATTTTTGTTTATGTGTTTGTGTTTACTTTACTCATTTATAGTTTTTTCTGTTCTTTGCTGGCAGAGTAAAATGTTTACTACGACATTTTGCAATCAAGGTTTGATTTTTATGAAAATTATACATAATCCAGTACAAAACGTCATTTTGCGTTACAAACATAGAAAAATTACTTCAAAAGCATTTCCCTTCTCTTTTTAATATGTTTTGTAGTGTGATTTATTTATTTATTTATTTATTTATTTATTCACAAAATCCACAGCTCTTTAACAATTTTACTTAAAATAACCTACCGATTTTACAGCCAATTACGGATTTACAATTAATTAACTATTATATGCATCAGAAACAAACAGAATGGAACACAACAGAATCAAACAGAATGACATGCTCGCACTATCTAAGCATATGAGAGTGTGTGGTGTGGTGTGAGTGGGTGTGTTGTGTAGGAGTGTGTGTGAAGAGTTGAAGTGGTGTATGGAATACCTTTAACAACACTAGTTAGAATTCTTAGTCCTTTTAGTCAATTCTTCGCCACAGTAGTTACCAAAAGTCTCCTAAAAGTACCTTTTTTGGCGTTAAATATATAAAGATGAGAGAATTTATTGTTAAAATTTCTTAATAACCTACCGACGACAGACAAACACAACAAACTACAACAAACAAACACAAACACACAAACAAAAAACACAAACAAACTATAACAAATCTTGCAACTGAATTACATATCTTACGTTAGAATGCTAACAGAATACAATAGAAATACTTTTATTTTACAACATAACAAATTACAGTAGGGAGGTTAAAAAACAGTAGGTTATAACAATGGTCGGTCTTATCGCTAAAAGCAATCTCTTACAACCTTTGTTTTCAATTGCATTTACTCAAATGGCAACAACGGAGCAAAGATGACTTTATATACTGCTTTCTATAATCTTGTGCTCGGTAATAATTCAATTTAGATACACTTTCGAAGAAGCAAAAAAAGTCAAAGTTTTACAAAAAAAAAACACAAGCTTGCAAGCTAAAATTACTATAAATGTCCAGACACCGCGTCGTGTCACACAATTTACAAAGCGATCTACAAGTTAACAGCGGCGAGGCACAGATTTTATTTTATTTTATTTCTTAAGAAAACTCACAGCTAGGTTACAGATAGTTGACAGTTAGTGAAAGATGGCCAATTAAAAGTTATCACTGACAATTTTAGGGTAGCAAAAGAAACAGTAGGCAGGCAAGAGAAAGTAAGAAATAACACTCGGAGATAACACTAAGTATTAAGATGACTAAATATCTACCGATCAGCCGTTATTCACATTAAACTGGACAGAAAAACATACTTATGTCAAACTAAAAGAATGGCCACATTTTATCCAAAATACTATTTTTTTACGTTACTTATCTATCAAACTTTTACTGATTACTTTTCTAAAAACCCAGCGATGTAGTTTTTGCTCCATCAACGTTCAGAGTTGATTGCAAAATATCGTAGTAAACATTTGAGACTCCCGACAATGATGGAACACAATGATGTCGAAAAGAATGACGTTCGATAAATGATGGTAACACTGTCAGTATCTCTTTCAGTAACTCCACTGCACGTATTTGCAGAATATTTATCAAATACAAGGCTTTTTTTTTTGACGCCTGTATCTTTGTGTTGGATCACTTATAGCATATACCAATAGTAACAGAGCAAATGTTATCATCTACTTGAACATGAGACTGAAACGTACGGTCTACGGTAGTGTGTGGTGAGTCACGCACTACTCAGCCGTATTTATTTATTCAAACTTCATGCACATAGGTACAACCGTTCAATGGCAGGAGTAGGCATTCTCTACCTGTCATTCAAAGGTGGTTAAGAGATAACATTGCAGATGCATTGTTTAAAACAAGAAAAGCATACATACTTTTAGGAATATTGATCAGGTAATAAGTTGTAATTGCATGTAACTTTTCGCGATTTAATACAGTAATGTTCGGGAGACAAAAGCGAATGGGACTAGGGGCACGATCCCCACGGATGGCATTTATTTTGTGTTTTATTGTTCCTGTGAACATTTGGCTCAGTTTTTTGCATGTTTCCTAGGTATTTTTTGTGCTCGGAACGGTCTTTTAGAGTGTAGTTTTTTTCTCGTGCTTTTCTGTTGGCAGACTCAAATGTTTACTACAGCATTATGCAATAAAGTTTTTATTTTGATGAAAGCTACAAGCCAATGATGATGTTTTCAGCGGCGTTAAGCAACAGTGGCAAGGTACAGATGATTATAATATTACCAACCAGCCGATATACGGACATATTATCGAATGCTCAGCTAGCCTATACAGGCTTGTAAAGAGATCGCATTTTTTTTTTTTTTTTTTTTACTATTGATAGGCACGCGTTTGACCACTATCTCACCTGATGGTAAGCGAGGAAGTGGTCGAAGATGGAGCACGCTTGCCTAGAAATAACCTATTCACTCTTGATTTAAAGACTCCCAGGTTGTAGCTATCAGGAAACACAGACTCCGGCAGGGAATTCCACTCCTTAGCTGTACGCACTATGAATGTGTTCCCAAAACGTTTTGTGCGTATGGGTGGGATGTCCACCATATACCGGTGGCGCATCGCCGTTCGTCTTGTGGTCCGATGATGGAACGGGCTTGGCGGAATTAAATTATGCAATTCCGTCGCACATTCCCCAAAATGCAACCGGTAAAAAACCGACAGGCTAGCAACTCGTCGTCGATGTTCAAGACTTTGGAGCTTCGACGCGACGAGCCTCTCATTGCCGATGATCCTCTTGGCTCGTTTCTCAATTGACTCAAGGGCATCAAGCTGGTATCTGGCAGATCCATCCCAAAGATGAGAGCAGTATTCCATACACGATCGAACTTGCGCTTGATAGAGTTTGAGCAGCTGTTCCGGCGTGAAGTACCGTCTCACCTTAGCCAGAATCCCCAACTTCTTTGCAGCCACTTGAGCTTTTGCCTCTATGTAAGGGCCAAAATTGAGAGTAGATGTTAATGTAACCCCAAGAAGCTCAAGATGGTCGGTTATCGGCACGGTTTCACCGCGGAAAGATGGAGCTGGGCGGAATTGGCTCCTTTTGGCGGAAAATAGACACGCTTGGGTCTTAGCAGCATTGAACTTGACCAGATTGGCATCGCCCCAATCAGAGACCGCCTGTAGGGACACGTTCAAGCGCTCAACCATTGCCTCCCGGAGAGACCGGATCTGCGACCCACCAGCTCGTGCGTCGGACACGTATCTTTCAGCAACAGTGCTGTCGTCTGCATACCCAAAGGTACCGGGTTTAAGCAGATCATTAATATGCAGCAAGAACAGTGTTGCCGAAAGCACCGACCCCTGAGGAACCCCGGCATTAATAACCAGCAGTCCAGACGAGCAGCCATCTATGACCACTCGGATAGACCGATCCCTCAGGAAATCTGCGATCCAATCACACAAACCGCATGGAAGGGATTGTAGGATGCATATTAGTTATTTGCATTCGCAACTACTGATACGACCTCAATGCATACTGATCAATTTCACTATCATTTTGTTAAATATAACTGGTTCTTTAACGAAGAAATTTACATTCTAGATTTCATCAATACAGAAGGGGTATACACGAGGGCGCAATTTCAAATTTGGCGCCTGAAGCTATTAAGTTTCACCATGCCAGAAGTCAAGGAAAAGAATAGGATTTAAATAAAGAATACAAAAATTTTAATCAGTTTTTAATAACGTCTACGTTTTTCTGCGGTGTACTTTATTTAAAAAGGCATTAATGATGATTTCGTTACTTAGTAGTTTGTGCTGTTGTTCAATTGGTTTCAATATTAAAAATCGCTAAACTATTTAAACGTTCTTTACAAATCCATGAGTAAGATAATTCGTAACTCTTTTCAGAACCAAAACTGATCTTTCGGTAGGTGCAGTTTGTCATTGTAGTGCACAAAAAGATGCGTAACGCAATTTCCCTGTATGCAAATGCTTCTTTCAAGTCTCTTCTTTCTATCGAGCTCATTTTTGTTCATTCGATTTCAAAAAATGTTTTAAGAGAATTCATTCCTCTTGTAAATCTTCCACAAGATTTTTCGGGTACAATTGCTGAAGATTTTAAGCGTAAAGTCGAACATGCGCTTCAAACAATATATTCATTTTAGAAAAAAATGTGAAATATTCGGTTTCTGCGTCATATGAATTCTTGCGCTGCTTTAGCTCACCAAACAATTGGCCGCATACAGGAAAGAGGTTTTAATCCTGTTATTGTCACGGCCTTGTAGCAACACTTCGCGCTTGCTCGAATCGTTATCTCTATTCTTCCTCTGGATAATTTTTTTGAGTGTTTCTATATTCTTCTGAAGATTTTTTTTCTGCCTCGTCCAAAGCATAAAAACATTCTCTTTTGTTTTTTTTTTAATTTTAAAAACTACTTTTCCAATACCCAAAATTCTGATAGTATAGCCGTTTCTAGGGACCTAAGCTGTCTAAATAAATCTTTGGTTTAATTCTTAGCTAAAGATTTTTGAGTAGGGTCATTTGCTATGTCTTCATGGGCCGCTACAACTTGGTTCCAAACTCTTTTTAGACTTGTAGTTTGTACAAGCATTTTCCCTAGCCGACCATTGCCTAAGTTTCATTTTGGGTCCGTTGAAGCTGTAAAACAAACAAACAAACAGATTTTGCAACAGCCCGAGAATCTTTGAAGCTTGTTAACAATGTTCAGTTACCGATGTACCAATCAAGTTCAACGAATGAGCGGCGCACAGTACGTATGTCCATACTGACATTTTTATTTGATCTTAGCTTGTAGACCACACTGTCCAGACCTATTAATAATAATAATAATAATGTTTTATTGTCAGGCAACTAAGACTCATACAAAAACACACATATTGCTCGCATTGCCATAAGACTGTTTATATACTCTGCAATTTTCAACGTCAATATTGAGTGTTTCAAAATTCCATGACGGCTACTAACATGTCTTCTGCTTTGTTGCCGGTGTTTGGTAGAAAGCAAAGAAATCGTTCTACTGGTTCTGCAGTCTCTTGAACAAATCTCACAATCAAAAAAGCTTATCAACTACAGTATTATCAGGGGTTCAGTTTACGTTAAAAGATATGTATTTAGTCTTGTTTAGTTGTTCAATTACATTTTCCCTTTCCGGTGTTGTGTTTTTCGGAATTTCCTGAACTTTCTTTCCTGAACTAATAATATTAAAAAAATAAAGATAAATTAGATCAACCATTTTATAGATTAGCTAAAATACACATCTTTCATGAGGTACTTTGTTAAATGTTACAATAAAATACCTTTTGATATATAAGAACTAAATGAAAGAAAATTTAAAACCAAGATTAAAAGCACACTTTGTAAAAAACGTTTTTGCTTCGCCAAAATTGGGTCAAATTCGGAAATTGCTTCTATAAGCATCATAAAGTTGCCATTTTTATGCTCATCGCCTCTTCCCACCTCGCACCACTTTCAGACGCGCTCCGTAGGTATTGATGAAACTTAAGTTGCTAGCGTTTTTCCGACCAAATGATTTTAGTACTAATTATTGTGTTTTTATAATTATTTTAAATTCACGAATGAAAATAAAAAGGTGAGAAGTAAAAGCTGGTTGAATGGCGGCAAAACCACAACAAAACCGCTAGTTTCGCGCCCCGGGCCATGGTCCGGATGGCCCTAGGGTAAATACGCCTCTGAGTATATATCATAGCTGTGGAAAACACTTACAGACGGGCAGGACAAAATGATAACCCTGAGAATACCTCTAAAAATCACAAAAAGTTGGAGTCAAATCTTCTACTGCAGTGGGGGAGGACCAGCCCCAAAATCCTCCGTCGCACACATGCCTTCACAGACTAATGTAAGGCATAGTTACAACTATCGTCAGATAATTCCGACTTGACCAACTAGAATACTGTGTTTCACAATATGCTTTACGACCGTCAGCTTATTGCTCAATGTAGGGGCAGGTTTAGAACAGTCCCACGCCCATCCCTAGCCACAGTCTTACCGAGTAGACACGGACTCCTATTAAAAAGACGTGAAATATTGTTCTGGTCTTACGTCGCAGGAAAACTTTGATAGCGCGATTCAGGACAGTATTGTTCGAGAAACAAATATGATAGAGAATCAAAGAGTCTCAAGTTCGATCCCCACGCACGGCAATTATGTTTGTGTTTAATTTTTGCTGTGATTTTTTGTATTTTTACTGTATATATATATTCGTTTTTGGAACAGTTACTTAATATATTATGTTCTTATAATGTGTAGTTTTTTTCTGTTCCTTCATTATTGGAAGAGTAAAATGTTTAATATTACATTTTGCTATCAAGTTCTTTTTTTGCTCTAAAATGACGAACAAAGAACTTCTCAGTATCTCTTATCAGGGATCTTCTAGTAAATAACGCAACGAACCACTATTGGTCCATCTCTAAAACGGGTATTTGATCGCAGTAAAGCAGTGTTTATATTAAATTTAAAAATCCAGTTGCATATGTCTTTAGTGCCTATTGGCCTGTTTAGTGCATATTCTCTCCTGCTTGATAAGGAGGAAAGTGAAAATTATACATAAATTTTTTTCCCTACTCTTCCGCTGTACTTTTCTGATTAATTTCGTTGCGGGATCCAAGATATTTTAATAATTTTTCCGGCACTCTGACGAGTAATCTTAAAAAACGACGTACTTGAGAGCGATTTTAAACGTTTGAAAGATAGAGACAGCGCTAGTAGAGCGCAAGTGACGCCCATAAACGACTAGACGAACATGATAATACTAGGGGTCTCAGGTTCGATCCCCGCGGATGGCAATTATTTTGTATTTTATTGTTACTGAGAATTGTTTGTTTTTGTGTCTGGAAGTTATACACTCGTATTACGACATTTTAATGCAGTTTTGAATTTACACGTAGTCTTAATGATGTATACACACAAATATGTCGTTTTTGAGATTTTCGCCTATAAACAGACATACGTGTCTTACAACGACGTATAGCCTGAATACCACGCAGCGATCGCCCTTTATTTGGTGAAGTTTCGCAGCAAAATGCTACGTTTCAATCGTTTTAGTTGGCAGAAAGTTATGTTGCGATTGAATATGTCGGGAGTCTAAAGCAGCTTTATTAATTAAAGCAGCACGGCTTAATCTCAAGGTTAAACGACACTTTGAGGATGGTCTGTGGACTTCTGCCATTTGGTTACGGAATTTTAAAATAGTAACAAAAAGGGGGAGTCAAATCTTCTACTGCAGTGGGGTGGAGGAACTCATTCCTCCATTTCGACTGGCCGACTGGTCACTACTCAATCTCCGTCGACGTTTGCCCAGAAAGGCACATCTCATTGTCCGCTAGGGAACTTCATCTCGAGACAGAATTACTGTCCCTCCATTGTCACAATATGCTTTACCACCATCAGCGTATTGCTCCAAATATGGGCGGGTATAGAACAGCCCCACTCCAAGCCACTGTCTCACTGAGTAGACACGGACTCCCGAGAGCTCTCCGCGAAATATTGTACTGGCTTTACGTAGCAGGAAAACTTTAATAGCGCGATTCAGGACAGTATTGTTCGTCGGGTGACGAATATGAATGGGAAGAGGTCTCGGGTTCAGTCCCCATGGATGGCAAATTACGTTTTTGTTGTACTGTTGCTGTGTATTTTTGATTTTTGTTTATTCTGGATATATTGATGTTTATGTGTTTACTTTACTTTTATATACATTTTTTTTTGTTCTTTGCTGGCAGAGTAAAATGTTTACTACGACATTTTACAATCAAGGTTTGATTTTTATGAAAACTATACACCATCCAGTACTTAAAAAACGTCATTTTGCGTTACAAACATAGAAAAATTACTTCAAAAGCGTTTCCCTTCCCTTTTTAATATGTTTTGTAGTATGATTTATTTATTTATTTACTCGTATTTATTCACAAAATCCACAGCTCTTTTACAATTTTACTTAAAATAAACAAACCGATTTTACAGCCAATTACAGATTTACAATTTATGAACTATTATATGCATCAGAAACAAACAGAATGGAACACAACAGAATCAAACAGAATGACATGCTAGCACCATCTAAGCATATGAGAGTGTGTGGTGTGGTGTGAGTGGGTGTGTTGTGTAGGAGTGTGTGTGAAGAGTTGAAGTGGTGTATGGAATACCTTTAACAACACTAGTTAGAATTCTTAGTCCTTTTAGTCAATTCTTCGCCACAGTAGTTACCAAAAGTACCTTTTTTGGCGTTAAATATATAAAGATGAGAGAATTTATTGTTAAAATTTCTTAATAACCTACCGACGACAGACAAACACAACAAACTACAACAAACAAACACACAAACAAAAAACACAAACAAACTATAACAAATCTTGCAACTGAATTACATATCTTACGTTAGAATGCTAACAGAATACAATAGAAATACTTTTATTTTACAACATAACAAATTACAGTAGGGAGGTTAAAAAACAGTAGGTTATAACAATCGTCGGTCTTATCGCTAAAAGCAATCTCTTACAACCTTTGTTTTCAATTGCATTTACTCAAATGGCAACAACGGAGCAAAGATAACTTTATATACTGCTTTCTATAATCTTGTGCTCGGTAATAATTCAATTTAGATACACTTTCGAAGAAGCAAAAAAAGTCAAAGTTTTACAAAAAAAAAAACACAAGCTTGCAAGCTAAATTACTATAAATGTCCAGACACCGCGTCGTGTCACACAATTTACAAAGCGATCTACAAGTTAACAGCGGCGAGGCACAGATTTTATTTCTTGAGAAAACTCACAGTTAGGTTACAGATAGTTGACAGTTAGTGAAAGATGGCCAATTAAAAGTTATCACTGACAATTTTAGGGTAGCAAAAGAAACAGTAGGCAGGCAAGAGAAAGTAAGAAATAACACTCGGAGATAACACTAAGTATTAAGATGACTAAATATCTACCGATCAGCCGTTATTCGGCCACATTACCGAATGTTCAGCTAGCGTATGTATTGTATGCATATAATGAGAACACATTAAACTGGACAGAAAAACATACTTATGTCAAACTAAAAGAATGGCCACATTTTATCCAAAATACGATTTTTTTACGTTACTTATCTATCAAACTTTTACTGATTACTTTTCTAAAAACCCAGCGATGTAGTTTTTGCTCCATCAACGTTCAGAGTTGATTGCAAAATATCGTAGTAAACATTTGAGACTCCCGACAATGATGGAACACAATGATGTCGAAAAGAATGACGTTCGATAAATGATGGTAACACTGTCAGTATCTCTTTCAGTAACTCCACTGCACGTATTTGCAGAATATTTATCAAATACAAGGCTTTTTTTTTGACGCCTGTATCTTTGTGTTGGATCACTTATAGCATATACCAATAGTAACAGAGCAAATGTTATCATCTACTTGAACATGAGACTGAAACGTACGGTCTACAGTAGTGTGTGGTGAGTCACGCACTACTCAGCCGTATTTATTTATTCAAACTTCATGCACATAGGTACAACCGTTCAATGGCAGGAGTAGGCATTCTCTACCTGTCATTCAAAGGTGGTTAAGAGATAACATTGCAGATGCATTGTTTAAAACAAGAAAAGCATACATACTTTTACGAATATTGATCAGGTAATAAGTTGTAATTGCATGTAACTTTTCGCGATTTAATACAGTAATGTTCGGGAGACAAAAGCGAATGGGACTAGGGGCACGATCCCCACGGATGGCATTTATTTTGGGTTTGATTGTTCCTGTGAACATTTTGCTCAGTTTTTTGCATGTTTCCTAGGTATTTTTTGTGCTCGGAACGGTCTTTTAGAGTGTAGTTTTTTCTCGTGCTTTTCTGTTGGCAGACTCAAATGTTTACTACAGCATTATGCAATAAAGTTTTTATTTTGATGAAAGCTACAAGCCAATGATGATGTTTTCAGCGGCGTTAAGCAACAGTGGCAAGGTACAGATGATTATATATTTACCAACCAGCCGATATACGGACATATTATCGAATGCTCAGCTAGCCTATACAGGCTTGTAAAGAGATCGCATGGAAGGGATTGTAGGATGCATATTAGTTATTTGCATTCGCAACTACTAATACGAGCTCAATGCATACTGATCAATTTCACTATCATTTTGTTAAATATAACTGGTTCTTTAACGAAGAAATTTACATTCTAGATTTCATCAATACAGAAGGGGTATACACGAGGGCGCAATTTCAAATTTGGCGCCTGAAGCTATTAAGTTTCACCATGCCAGAAGTCAAGGAAAAGAATAGGATTTAAATAAAGAATACAAAAATTTTAATCAGTTTTTAATAACGTCTACGTTTTTCTACGGCTACTAACATGTCTTCTGCTTTGTTGCCGGTGTTTGGTAGAAAGCAAAGAAATCGTTCTACTGGTTCTGCAGTCTTTGAACAAATCTCACAATCAAAAAAGCTTATCAACTACAGTATTATCAGGGGTTCAGTTTACGTTAAAAGATATGTATTTAGTCTTGTTTAGTTGTTTAATTACATTTTCCCTTTCCGGTGTTGTTTTTTTCGGAATTTCCTGAACTTTCTTTCCTGAACTAATAATATTAAAAAAATAAAGATAAATTAGATCAACCATTTTATAGATTAGCTAAAATACACATCTTTCATGGGGTACTTTGTTAAATGTTACAATAAAATACCTTTTGATATATAAGAACTAAATGAAAGAAAATTTAAAACCAAGATTAAAAGCACACTTTGTAAAAAACGTTTTTGCTTCGCCAAAATTGGGTCAAATTCGGAAATTGCTTCTATAAGCATCATAAAGTTGCCATTTTTATGCTCATCGCCTCTTCCCACCTCGCACCACTTTCAGACGCGCTCCGTAGGTATTGACGAAACTTAAGTTGCTAGCGTTTTTCCGACCAAATGATTTTAGTACTAATTATTGTGTTTTTATAATTATTTTAAATTCACGAATTGTTCGCGACGGAGCATTTTGATTTATATAACTCGCATAAACGGCCTTATGTACTCATATTCGTAAGCTTATATGTTTTTTAAGTTAGAAGCTTATATACTTAAATAGCAATAGAAATGTTCGCGGAGACGCATTTAACATTGTATAACTCGCATAGATAGTACCTATGTACCTATAGTCGTAGGCCTATGTACTGAATTTAGAAGCTTATGTACTTGCATAGTGATAGTTTGTAAGCTATGTAATCAATTTAAAGTCATATGTTTGTCGTTTTCCCCAAACACGTAAAAGATGTTCTGGGGAAAACATATTTTCAAAGAAAATTATAGTCAATAGGTAGGGCTACACATTTCCCTTACACATTCCCAATAGCACCCTGAGGGCGTGTTCTGATTGGCTGATGGAAATCAGCCAAATCGAAGGTATACACAAAATAGTCATTTCACATTCGAACATAGTAGGGTGGTTGAAGAAAACCATCATGTACACGCACCTTCAGTGCTAAGTTTTTAGGGCATCTAGGAATTTAGGTCTTAAACCATAGGCACTGGAAAGCTGGCACTCAGCCCTATCCAGATATGTACACATCTTCATGGTCAGGCAAGGCATAAAGCCACAAAATAGATAAGAAGATAAACATAGTTTTTTATCCTCTCCCGGGTTCCTGACCTATAGTACCTCCACCCTTGGAGGGGTGGCTTGGTAAGTTGTGTAGCTGGATGGAGGGATGATGCACCTACCCGAATATAGATAGTTTCATAGCCCATGGGGCACAGTTTTTCGGGGAATCAACCCCAAATAGTAAGCAAGCTCAAGACTTGTGATAATTTTGATAGTTAAATGCAACAAGCCCACTAGTGGGCAGGGTTGAGGGGTTGATTTCCAACCCGTTCGACGGGGAATTTCGGGGGATTTGAATAGAGGTGCGTCAACCCCCATCCAGACCTAGAATAGACCTAGATATAGCCGAAAATGTCATAGAACCATAGTAAAAATTTGCAGTTAAAATAAACTGAAGCAGTTAGTGGTTTTTGGGCCTCGTTACGGTAAAGTATCCTCGTACCTTAGTAAATGGTAAAAAATAGCCAATTCGTAGTCACCGGCAGAAGAAATTATAGAATCTATAAATAGAATCACAGTACTCGCGACTTTGCCCTTAAACCATTAGCTGCAGTGTTGTCAAATTCCTGCCTATTATTTAACCCTGGTAAGCATTCACCCTGCACCCCAATCTACCCCGAAGACAGCAAGTACTTGGCAAGATAGAAGAACGTTGTACGTGTGGTGCGGAGAACCCTAGTTTCCGGTACAGGACGTCAGCGCGGCTGGACGTCGTCGGTCGGTCACAGTTCACTTCGGAGGAGAAGAAAAAGGATAGACCTACCCCATCACAACCCCGTTCCAGTCGATCACGCCCGTCCGGTACATTTTTTGGTCCTTCGAGAGCCGGATTTCCGCACCCGTACATCTTGTTTCTTAACAGTATGTCAAAACGTATCCGTTCCCGAATCATCCCTTGAAGAATCAACCCTTGAAGAAACAAGCCTTGAAGACTCAAGCCGAAGCCCTGCGATATAGTTTGGCACAAGAGCCAAATATACGCACCCCGTATCTTGTTTCTTAACAGTATGTCAAAACGTATCCGTTCCCGAATCATCCCTTGAAGAATCAACCCTCGAAGAAACAAGCATTGAAGACTCAAACCGAAGCCCTGCGATATAGTTTGGCACAAGAGCCAAACATACGCACCCCGTATCTTGTTTCTTAACAGTATGTCAATTGGTATCCGTTCCCGAATCAACCCTTCAAGAATCATCCCTTGAAGACTCATCCGAAACAGATCCGAAGTTAGTCGTCGATTGACGTTCCTGTGAAGACGCCTCAAGCTCAGCATCGTGGTTCATCGTGAGGACTACCCCTTGAAGAAAGCTACCCTTCAAGAACCAACCCTTAAGGACTCACCCTGAGGCGGATCCGAAGCTATCCGTCAACATACGTTCCAGTTAAGAAGCCTCAAGCTCAGTATCGTGGTTCATCGTGAGGACTACCCCTTGGAGAAAACTACCCTTCAAGAACCAACCCTTAAGGACTCACCCTGAGGCGGATCCGAAGCTATCCGTCAACATACGTTCCAGTTAAGAAGCCTCAAGCTCAGTATCGTGGTTCATCGTGAGGACTACCCCTTGGAGAAAACTACCCTTCAAGAACCAACCCTTAAGGACTCACCCTGATGCGGATCCGAAGTTATCCGTCAACATACGTTCCAGTTAAGAAGCCTCAAGCTCAGCATCGTGGTTCATCGTGAGGACTACCCCTTGGAGAAAACTACCCTTCAAGAACCAACCCTTAAGGACTCACCCTGAGGCGGATCCGAAGTTATCCGTCAACATACGTTCCAGTTAAGAAGCCTCAAGCTCAGCATCGTGGTTCATCGTGAGGACTGCCCTTGGAGAAAACTACCCTTCGGGAGCCACCCTTAAGGACTCACCCCGAAACTTTGGACTTTGAAAGTTTTCCTGAAACACTGAAGGATCGCGTCTGGACTTAGAAGATTTCTAAGGAATCCTGGACTTCGAGAAAATTTGAAAGTTGAACCTGGACTTGGGAAGATTTTGAAGACCAAACCTGGGACTTAGAAAAATTTTGAGGATTGAACCCAACACTTAGAAAATTTTCGAATATAGAAGCTGACACTTAGAAAAAATTTCGAAGATTCATACTGGGACTTAGAAAATTTTGATCATCTGAACATAGAAAATTTTTGAAGAATTTGAACTTTGAAAATTTTGAAGAGGATTCTACATAGAAAACATAGACAGATTCGGGACATAGAAAATTTTCGAAGATTTTGGACTTTGAAAATTTTAAGAGGATTCTACACTTAGAAGACATAGATTGATTCGGGACATAGAAAATTTTCGAAGATTTTGGACTTTGAAAATTTTGAGAAGATTCTACATATAGAAAACATAGACTGATTCGGGACATAGAAAATTTTTGAAGAATTTGGACTTTGAAAATTTTGAGAAGATTCTACATATAGAAAACATAGACTGATTCGGGACATAGAAAATTTTTGAAGAATTTGGACTTTGAAAATTTTGAGAAGATTCTACATATAGAAAACATAGACCGACTCGGAACATAGAAAATTTTTCGAAGATTTTGAACTTTGAAAATTTTGAAGAAGAATCGACTTGAAGACCAATCATGCCGATCACGAGGTCGCGTGGGAAGACACCTGAGGCGTGGGTGGTAGACCTAAACAGGGAACCAACCGAAAGGGCTCCCATCACCCGTCACCAGTTACCGCCGCGTTCACCATCCACGACTGAAGGAACACAGCCGTTGCAGTCGCACAGCGAAGAATTGTCTTCATCCCCCGCTCCAGTTGAACAGGAGGAGCGAACAGAACCACCAGCGACCTCAAAGAAGGGAACCAGATTTGAAGCGCCTTCAGACAGTACACTGAGGCCAACAGATAGAACATACAGCCGAATCCTGCCGGTGACTACCCGGGGTGACGCCCGTATTGAACGTATCGAACGTAGCAAGCCGCCGTCGACCGTGGGAAGGACGACGCGGTCTTATAGAAAAGTCGCGAAAGCACGCGAAGACTTACTCAAGATTAAGTTGGAGCTTGCACAGTTAGCACTTCAGAGAGCCGAACAAGAATCGGACGACGATTACATAGAAGACAGAAACTCGAACGACGAGTACGTGCGTTCCTGGCTGGAAGAGGCACCGGAACCTGTTCCTGATCAGAGAGAGACCAACGCCGCCGAGGGAGACATACAGAATAGAATAGATAGAAGCTGCGAGCAGCAATTGCCTCCCCCCGTGGACTCCGTACCGATAGTGGACTCTCGTCGAGCGCAAGTACCGGAGCAAGAGCCGAAAGTCGATGAAGTGACTAAACAGATAGCACCACCGAAGAAAATAGAAGACAATGGGGAAAATAGATTACAGCCGTTCATAACGGACTTAACAGCAGCTATAGCATCGCTAGCTGACAGGAAAACAGAACAGAATTCGTCCTCACCGTCAAAGGTCATCATGACTTTACCGAACTTCAGTGGTGCACACACAGAATGGTTGTCGTTTCGAGCCATTTACGAGACAACTCGAAGATATTTCAACGATGTCGAGAACACAGCAAGGCTCAGAAGGAGCCTACACGGACGTGCACTCGATACAGTGAGCTCAGAACTCATCGGACATGCAAGACCAGACGATATTATGAAGGAACTGGAGCGGCAATTCGGAAGACCGGACTCGATAGCGCAAGCCGAAACAGATAGACTGCGCGGACTGACACGGTGCAGCGAGAATCCGAAAGACATTTGCACGTTCGCAAGTCGAGTGAGATGTGCTATCGTCACGTTACGAGCACTGAAGAAGGATCACTACTTGATCAATGCTGAACTAATGCGAACATTGACAGAGAAGCTACCAAACTCTATTCGAGTTCAGTGGTACCGAATATATACGGAGAAGTATCAGTCATTACCTGATCTATCGTTGTTCAGCGAATTTATCACTGAACAAGCTCGCTTCTGCAGCGCATTTGCTCCCGCTGAGAACATCAACGCAACAGAGGGCCCATCAAACAGACGTACGGCACAGAGAACCCACACAACAACAGAAAAACCGGCCGATAGATGCCGCGTATGTGGGAAAGATGGGCACATAGAACGCGATTGTCGGAAGTTCAAGGAGGGCAACAGCTACCAGAGATGGGAGCTAGCGAAGAAGCTCAATCTGTGCTATCGCTGCATGAAGTTTCGACGCGAGCGACACCAGTGCAAATCGAACAGATGTGGCATCAAGGGATGTAAAGCCAGCCACAATCGCTTACTCCATTATGAGAAGAAGCTCGCTACAGCGGCCGCCGAAAAGCCGAAGATCCTCGAACCACGAGATACCAAAGAAGTGGTTGCCAGTTCGCGAACATCGTCGAGTCACGCCTACCTCAAGATAGTACCGGTCCGGGTGATTGGACCGGCGGGAGAGGCGTCTACGTTCGCCCTTCTCGACGATGGATCAACCGTATCGTTGATAGACGAGGACCTCGCTACTCAAGTCGGAGCCGAAGGACGCATCGACCCGCTCAAGATTGGAGCGATCGGTGACACCATGATCGACACTCCTTGCTCACGCAGAGTGACAGTAAAGCTCGCGAGCCAGCTAAAGAACAGGGTGCCGTTCAGAGCGCGCACCATACCGAAGCTCAACCTCACGCCGCAAACAGTTAAAGAGGAAGATGTCACATACTGCAAGCATCTCAGCGACTTGAAACAACAGCTGGTGTACGAAGTCGGCGCGCCCAAGATTCTGATCGGCCAAGACAACTGGCACTTATTGTTAGCCAGTGAAGTAAGAAGAGGCCCGAAACACCAGCCCATAGCGTCACTCACGACTCTGGGATGGACCTTACATGGCGCGCACAATAGAATACTCGGTCAACAGGTGCACTATGTGAACAACACAGCATCAAGAGACGAAAACCTTGATGAACAGCTCCGAAAATATTTCGCATTAGAATCGTTAATAGTTAATCCGCAACGTCCAACTTCTGACCCCGAAAAGAAGGCAGAAGACATCTTGAAACGACACACCAAACAAATAGAAAATGGGCACATAGAAACCGCAATGCTATGGAAGCAAGAAAAATTTGAAATGCCCGATAGTTACGGGACAGCCCACAAGCGGCTTGTCTCTATAGAGAAGAAACTCGATAATAATTCGACTCTTCGAGATAGATATACGGAACAGATGGACTCGCTCCTACAGAAAGGGTACGCCGAGAAGGCGCCCAAAAATAGTACACCAGGAAGAACCTGGTACTTACCTCATTTCGATGTCTTCAACCCAATGAAGCCAGAGAAGTTCCGTATAGTACACGACGCCGCAGCTAAATCGAATGGAATGTCTTTGAACGACTTCCTACTCACAGGGCCAGACCTGTTACAGTCGCTGCCCGGCGTCATGATGAGGTTCCGTAGACACCCCATAGCCATTTCGGGCGATATTGCCGAAATGTTTATGCAGGTGAAAGTCCGACAAGAGGACAGAGACGCCCTCCGATATCTGTGGAGAGGCGACAGAAGAGTGGGAGCTCCCGAAGAATATAGAATGACGTCAATCATATTCGGCGCGGCCAGCTCACCATGTACAGCTATCTTCGCGAAAGATTGGAACGCGAAGATGCACATAGAACAGCAACCAGAGGCAGTTGAAGCCATCATTCGTAATCATTACATGGACGATTATCTGGATAGCTACAGGACCACAGAAGAAGCGACGCGCATAGCAAAAGCGGTGAAGAAAATACACCAACAGGCCCGTTTTGAAATTAAGAAATGGGTATCGAATGACGCCAACGTCATAAAAGAAATAGAGCCGTCGCAAACGCCAACAGATGTCGTCAATATCGGCGACACAGAAAATATAGAAAAGATACTTGGTCTAATCTGGAGACCAAGTGCAGACACGCTGGGTTTCAACCTGGCCCTAGCGCGTCTACCGAGTGGAGTCTTAGAGAAAGACGTACCCACTAAAAGAGAGGCACTCAGAATAGTTATGTCATTATATGACCCGCTTGGCTTAGCCTCACCAGTCACAGTACGCGCCAAGCAAATACTCCAGGAAGCATGGAGAAGAGGAGTCGACTGGGATCAGTCACTCGATACAGACCTGGCCACATCATGGAGAGGTTGGATCCGACACTTGGAAAACCTCAAAGACATCACAGTACCGAGATGTTACCCGGGATATAGCGAAGCAACAGAGACCCAAGTCCATGTCTTCACCGACGCCAGCGAGAAAGCATTCGCCGCAGCAGTGTATTGGCGGATCTCCACGTCAGATGGCATGACGCACGTAAGCCTCGTCATGGCAAAGGCAAAGGTGGCACCACTCAAGCTGCAATCGATACCTCGACTCGAACTGCAGGCCGCGGTGATGGGAACCCGCGTGGCTGCAGCTGTGATACGCGAGCACGGAGTAAAACCGGACTCCGTAACCTACTGGTCAGACAGCAAAACCGTGCTGACCTGGATTAGAAGAGGAGCTCGAGTGTACAAGCCCTTCGTAGCCCACAGAATAGCCGCCATAGAAGAAAATAGCAAAGTCGAAGACTGGCGATGGGTACCCACGAAAAGGAACGTGGCAGACATTGCCACTCGTGACGTACCATTGGAATTCAATTCATCGCACGAATGGTATCGTGGCCCCAGCTTTCTCTATGAAGAACCGATGTCGTGGCCAACTGAAAAACCGCCGATTGACGATCAGACGGGTGAAGAGAGAACCCTAACCGTCAACATCAAACAGAAAACAGACCGAAGACTCTCCGAGGTCATACCCGATCCGGCCAGATTCTCGAAGTGGGAACGACTCCTAAGAGCGACAGCGAACGTATTGCGCTTCGTCTCAATCACTCGAGGACCGACAGAGAAAACGTTCTATAAAAGAACACAGAAAGGCAAGGAATCGGATCCAGATTGGAGGAAACGTACAAAGACGGCTAAGCCCCCTCCTAAAGCATCAGTGACGTCCACAGTGGCGTCAAAAAATAATATAATAGAAGCCGAATACCTCCGACAAGCGGAGAGGTTACTCGTGCAAACAGTACAGGAACAAATGTTCAACCGAGAACTGACGAGTCTGCGAGAGAACAAACAGATAGAAGACGACAGCCGATTGCGTCCGCTGCAAATAGAACTCACAGATGACGTCATACATCTGAGAAGTCACATAGAAAAAACCGACGAGATAGCCGACGAAGTCAAGCGTCCGCCTATACTACACGGCGATCACCGCATCACTCAGCTGTACATAGATTGGACACACAGAAGTCTGCAACACAGTGGAACCGAAATGACAATCAACGAGGTACGTCAACACTACTGGGTTGTCAAGCTGAGGCCCACAGCGAAGATGATGGTGACACGCTGTCTGCAGTGTCGCATTCGAAAGGCACACGCTCCTGTGCCCGCCACGGGCGACCATCCGAAGACTCGCCTGGCTCATCACCAGAGACCATTTACGTACACTGGACTCGACTACTTTGGTCCACTGTCCGTCACCGTCGGTCGCCAGCACCAGAAGAGATACGTGGCCCTATTCACGTGTCTCACCACCAGGGCAGTACATCTCGAAATTGCTGCCAACCTCAGCGCAGACTCGGCAATTCTAGCTCTGCGCCGCTTCGCTGCGCGCCGGGGCTGCCCAACAGAAATATACTCCGACAACGGCACCAACATGCACGGCGCCGACAACGAGCTTCGAGACGCCTGCAGAGAAGAGGCTAGTCGTCGAGGCATCACATGGCGCTTCATAACTCCGTCCGCGCCATTCATGGGAGGCGCCTGGGAGCGCCTAGTCCGCTGCGTGAAGTCCGCATTGTACACCGTACTCACAGAGAAACACCCACACGAAGAGGTGTTGTCCACACTGTTGTGTGAGGCAGAGTATACGGTAAACAGCCGCCCGCTGACACATGTGTCAGTCGCCAGCGAAGGCGATGAATCCATCACGCCGAACCACTTCCTACTCGGTGGTTCGGCCAGACTGCACCGCACCCGGCGTGTTCACCGAGCAACACGTCGACACCACGAAACACTGGCGGCGCTCACAAGCGCTCGCCGACCAGTTCTGGCGCCGCTGGGTGAGGGAGCGCTTACCCGAGCTCCAACACCGGCGGGAGCGCCACCACCGTGGCCCTGGTCTGCAGGTGGGCAACCCTGTGCTCATCGCAGACGGCCAGCTGCCTCGCAACACGTGGCCGCGAGGCCGCATCACCGCAGTCTTCCCTTGGGCGGACCACAGGTCCGGATCGCTGAGGTGCGCATATCTGGCGGCACTCTAAAGCGTCCGGCGAAGAGGCTGATCCCGTCATCGAAATGGTCCAGAGCGTCGGAGCTACGGGCCGGAGCGAATGCGTCGCGCCGGCGAGCTTCGAGGCAACAGTCGCCGGGGCGACGAGCGTCGCGCCGGCGAGATTCGAGGCAACAGTCACCGTGGCAACGGGCGACGCAACTACAGTCGTCGCTCACCGGCGAGATGCAGCGCCGCGCCGACATCGCAACGAGTCGTCACTGCGCTGCACGGCGGGAGAAATGTTCGCGACGGAGCATTTTGATTTATATAACTCGCATAAACGGCCTTATGTACTCATATTCGTAAGCTTATATGTTTTTTAAGTTAGAAGCTTATATACTTAAATAGCAATAGAAATGTTCGCGGAGACGCATTTAACATTGTATAACTCGCATAGATAGTACCTATGTACCTATAGTCGTAGGCCTATGTACTGAATTTAGAAGCTTATGTACTTGCATAGTGATAGTTTGTAAGCTATGTAATCAATTTAAAGTCATATGTTTGTCGTTTTCCCCAAACACGTAAAAGATGTTCTGGGGAAAACATATTTTCAAAGAAAATTATAGTCAATAGGTAGGGCTACACATTTCCCTTACACATTCCCAATAGCACCCTGAGGGCGTGTTCTGATTGGCTGATGGAAATCAGCCAAATCGAAGGTATACACAAAATAGTCATTTCACATTCGAACATAGTAGGGTGGTTGAAGAAAACCATCATGTACACGCACCTTCAGTGCTAAGTTTTTAGGGCATCTAGGAATTTAGGTCTTAAACCATAGGCACTGGAAAGCTGGCACTCAGCCCTATCCAGATATGTACACATCTTCATGGTCAGGCAAGGCATAAAGCCACAAAATAGATAAGAAGATAAACATAGTTTTTTATCCTCTCCCGGGTTCCTGACCTATAGTACCTCCACCCTTGGAGGGGTGGCTTGGTAAGTTGTGTAGCTGGATGGAGGGATGATGCACCTACCCGAATATAGATAGTTTCATAGCCCATGGGGCACAGTTTTTCGGGGAATCAACCCCAAATAGTAAGCAAGCTCAAGACTTGTGATAATTTTGATAGTTAAATGCAACAAGCCCACTAGTGGGCAGGGTTGAGGGGTTGATTTCCAACCCGTTCGACGGGGAATTTCGGGGGATTTGAATAGAGGTGCGTCAACCCCCATCCAGACCTAGAATAGACCTAGATATAGCCGAAAATGTCATAGAACCATAGTAAAAATTTGCAGTTAAAATAAACTGAAGCAGTTAGTGGTTTTTGGGCCTCGTTACGGTAAAGTATCCTCGTACCTTAGTAAATGGTAAAAAATAGCCAATTCGTAGTCACCGGCAGAAGAAATTATAGAATCTATAAATAGAATCACAGTACTCGCGACTTTGCCCTTAAACCATTAGCTGCAGTGTTGTCAAATTCCTGCCTATTATTTAACCCTGGTAAGCATTCACCCTGCACCCCAATCTACCCCGAAGACAGCAAGTACTTGGCAAGATAGAAGAACGTTGTACGTGTGGTGCGGAGAACCCTAGTTTCCGGTACAGGACGTCAGCGCGGCTGGACGTCGTCGGTCGGTCACAGTTCACTTCGGAGGAGAAGAAAAAGGATAGACCTACCCCATCACAACCCCGTTCCAGTCGATCACGCCCGTCCGGTACACGAATGAAAATAAAAAGGTGAGAAGTAAAAGCTAGTTGAATGGCGGCAAAACCACAACGAAACCGCTAGTTTCGCGCCCCGGGCCATGGTCCGGATGGCCCTAGGGTAAATACGCCTCTGAGTATATATCATAGCTGTGGAAAACACTTACAGACGGGCAGGACAAAATGATAACCCTGAGAATACCTCTAAAAATCACAAAAAGTTGGAGTCAAATCTTCTACTGCAGTGGGGGAGGACCAGCCCCAAAATCCTCCGTCGCACACATGCCTTCACAGACTAATGTAAGGAACAATTACAACTATCGTCAGATAATTCCGACTTGACCAACTAGAATACTGTGTTTCACAATATGCTTTACGACCGTCAGCTTATTGCTCAATGTAGGGGCAGGTTTAGAACAGTCCCACGCCCATCCCTAGCCACAGTCTTACCGAGTAGACACGGACTCCTATTAAAAAGACGTGAAATATTGTTCTGGTCTTACGTCGCAGGAAAACTTTGATAGCGCGATTCAGGACAGTATTGTTCGAGAAACAAATATGATAGAGAATCAAAGAGTCTCAAGTTCGATCCCCACGCACGGCAATTATGTTTGTGTTTAATTTTTGCTGTGATTTTTTGTATTTTTACTGTATATATATATTCGTTTTTGGAACAGTTACTTAATATATTATGTTCTTATAATGTGTAGTTTTTTTCTGTTCCTTCATTATTGGAAGAGTAAAATGTTTAATATTACATTTTGCTATCAAGTTCTTTTTTTTGCTCTAAAATGACGAACAAAGAACTTCTCAGTATCTCTTATCAGGGATCTTCTAGTAAATAACGCAACGAACCACTATTGGTCCATCTCTAAAACGGGTATTTGATCGCAGTAAAGCAGTGTTTATATTAAATTTAAAAATCCAGTTGCATATGTCCTTTAGTGCCTATTGGCCTGTTTAGTGCATATTCTCTCCTGCTCGATAAGGAGGAAAGTCAAAATTATACATAAATTTTTTTCCCTACTCTTCCGCTGTACTTTTCTGATTAATTTCGTTGCAGGATCCAAGATATTTTAATCATTTTTCCGGCACTCTGACGAGTAATCTTAAAAAACGACGTACTTGAGAGCGATTTTAAACGTTTGAAAGATAGAGACAGCGCTAGTAGAGCGCAAGTGACGCCCATAAACGACTAGACGAACATGATAATACTAGGGGTCTCAGGTTCGATCCCCGCGGATGGAAATTATTTTGTATTTTATTGTTACTGAGAATTGTTTGTTTTTGTGTCTGGAAGTTATACACTCGTATTACGACATTTTAATGCAGTTTTGAATTTACACGTAGTCTTAATAATGTATACACACAAATATGTCGTTTTTGAGATTTTCGCCTATAAACAGACATACGTGTCTTACAACGACGTATAGCCTGAATACCACGCAGCGATCGCCCTTTATTTGGTGAATTTTCGCAGCAAAATGCTACGATTCAATCGTTTTAGTTGGCAGAAAGTTATGTTGCGATTGAATATGTCGGGAGTCTAAAGCAGCTTTATTAATTAAAGCAGCACGACTTAATCTCAAGGTTAAACGACACTTTGAGGATGGTCTGTGGATTTCTGCCATTTGGTTACGGAATTTTAAAATAGTAACAAAAAGGGGGAGTCAAATCTTCTACTGCAGTGGGGTGGAGGAACTCATTCCTCCATTTCGACTGGCCGACTGGTCACTACTCAATCTCCGTCGACGTTTGCCCAGAAAGGCACATCTCATTGTCCGCTAGGGAACTTCATCTCGAGACAGAATTACTGTCCCTCCATTGTCACAATATGCTTTACCACCATCAGCGTATTGCTCCAAGTATGGGCGGGTATAGAACAGCCCCACCCCAAGCCACTGTCTCACTGAGTAGACACGGACTCCTGAGAGCTCTCCGCGAAATATTGTACTGGCTTTACGTAGCAGGAAAACTTTAATAGCGCGATTCAGGACAGTATTGTTCGTCGGGAGACGAATATGAATGGGAAGAGGTCTCGGGTTCAGTCCCCATGGATGGCAAATTACGTTTTTGTTGTACTGTTGCTGTGTATTTTTGATTTTTGTTTATTCTGGATATATTGATGTTTATGTGTTTACTTTACTTTTATATACATTTTTTTTTGTTCTTTGCTGGCAGAGTAAAATGTTTACTACGACATTTTACAATCAAGGTTTGATTTTTATGAAAACTATACACCATCCAGTACTTAAAAAACGTCATTTTGCGTTACAAACATAGAAAAATTACTTCAAAAGCGTTTCCCTTCCCTTTTTAATATGTTTTGTAGTTTGATTTATTTATTTATTTATTTATTTATTCACAAAATCCACAGCTCTTTAACAATTTTACTTAAAATAAACAAACCGATTTTACAGCCAATTACGGATTTTCAATTTTATTTATTAACTATTATATGCATCAAAAACAAACAGAATGGAACACAACAGAATCAAACAGAGTGACATGCTAGTACCATCTAAGCATATGAGAGGGTGTGGTGTGGTGTGAGTCGGTGTGTTGTGTAGGAGAGTGTGAGAAGAGTTGAAGTGGTGTGCCTTTAACAACACTAGTTAGAATTCTTAGTCCTTTTAGTCAATTCTTCGCACACAGTAGTTACCAAAAGTCTCCTAAAAGTACCTGTTTTGGTGTTAAATATATCAAGATGAGAGAATTTATTGTTAAAATTTCTTAATAACCTACCGACGACAGACAAACACAACAAACTACAACAAACAAACACAAACACTACAAACACACAACCAAAAAACACAAACAAACTATAACAAACTTTTATTTGTTTTTATTTTTATATTTCGATTTGTTGATATCCTAACATGGCGTGTTAGGATATCAACAAATCTTGCAACTGAATTACATATCTTACGTTAGAATGCTAACAGAATACAATAGAAATACTTTTATTTTACAACATAACATTTTACAGTAGGAGGTTAAAAAACAGTAGGGTATAACAAATGGCGGTCTTATCGCTAAAAGCAATCTCTTACAACCTTTGTTTTCAATTGCATTTACTCAAATGGCAACAACGGAGCAAAGATAACTTCATATACTGCTTTCTAAAATCTTGTGTTCGGTAATAATTCAATTTAGAAACACTTTTGAAGAAGCAAGCTAAAATTATTATAAATGTCCAGACACGCGTCGTGTCACACAATTTACAAAGCGATCGACGACGATTAACGGCGACGAGGCACAGTTTTTATTTTATTTTATTTCTTAAGAAAACTCACAGCTAGGTTACAGTTAGTGAAAGATGGCCAATTAAAAGTTTTCACTGACAATTTTAGGGTAGCAAAAGAAACAGTAGGCAGGCAAGAGAAAGTAAGAAATAGCACACGGGAGATAACATTAAGTATTAAGATGATTAAATATCTACCGTTCAGCCGTTATTCGGCCACATTACCGAATGTTCAGCTAGCGTATGTATTGTATGCATATAATGAGAACGCATTAAACTGGACAGAAAAACATATGTCAAACTAAAAGAATGGCCACATTTTTTCCAAAATACTATTTTTTTACGTTACTTATCTATCAAACTTTTACTGATTACTTTTCTAAAAACCCAGCGATGTAGTTTTTGCTCCATCAACGTTCAGAGTTGATTGCAAAATATCGTAGTAAACATTTGAGACTCCCGACAATGATGGAACACAATGATGTCGAAAAGAATGACGTTCGATAAATGATGGTATCACTGTCAGTATCTCTTTCAGTAACTCCACAGATATATAGATTTGCAGAATATTTATCAAATACAAGGCTTTTTTTTAAACGCCTGTATCTTTGTGTTGGATCACTTATAGCATACACCAATAATAGTAACAGAGCAAATGTTATCATCTACTTGAACATGAGACTGAAACGTACGGTCTAAGGTAGTGTGTGGTGAGTCACGCACTACTCAGCCGTATTTATTTATTCAAACTTCATGCACATAGGTACAACCGTTCAATGGCAGGAGTAGGCATTCTCTACCTGTCATTCAAAGGTGGTTAAGAGATAACATTGCAGATGCATTGTTAAAAACAAGAAAAGCATATACATACTTTTACGAATATTGATCAGGTAATAAGTTGTAATTGCATGTAACTTTTCGCGATTTAATACAGTAATGTTCGGGAGACAAAAGCGAATGGGACTAGGGGCACGATCCCCACGGATGGCATTTATTTTGTGTTTGATTGTTCCTGTGAACATTTTGCTCAGTTTTTTGCATGTTTCCTAGGTATTTTTTGTGTTCGGAACGGTCTTTTAGAGTGTAGTTTTTTTCTCTTGCTTTTCTGTTGGCAGACTCAAATGTTTACTACAGCATTATGCAATAAAGTTTTTGTTTTGATGAAAGCTACAAGCCAATGATGATGTTTTCAGCGGCGTTAAGCAACAGTGGCAAGGTATAGATGATTATATATTTACCAACCAGCCGATATACGGACATATTATCGAATGCTCAGCTAGCCTATACAGGCTTGTAAAAAGATCGCATGGAACGGATTGTAGGATGCATATTAGTTATTTGCATTCGCAACTACTGATACGAGCTCAATGCATACTGATCAATTTCACTATCATTTTGTTAATTATAACTGGTTCTTTAACGAAGAAATTTACATTCTAGATTTCATCAATACAGAAGGGGTATACACGGGGGCGCAATTTGAAATTTGGCGCCTGGAGCTATTAAGTTTCACCATCCCAGAAGTCAAGGAAAAGAATAGGATTTAAATAAAGAATACAAAAATTTTAATCAGTTTTTAATAACGTCTACATTTTTCTGCGGTGTAATTTATTTACAAAGGCATTAATGATGATTTCGTTACTTAGTAGTTTGTGTTGTTGTTAAATTGGTTTCAATATTGAGAATCGCTAAACTATTTAAACGTTCTTTACAAATCCGTGAGTAAGATAATTCGTAACTCTTTTCAGAATCAAAACTGATCTTTCGGTAGGTGCAGTTTGTCATTGTAGTGCACAAAAAGATGCGTAACGCAATTTCCGTGTATCACGTGTATGCAAATGCTTCTTTCAAGTCTCTTCTTTCTCTCGAGCTCAGTTTTGTTCATTCGATTTCAAAAAATGTTTTAAGAGAATTCATTCCTCTTGTGAATCTTCCACAAGATTTTTCGGGTACAATTGCTTAAGATTTTAAGCGTAAAGTCGAACATGCGCTTTAAACAATATATAAATTTTAGAAAAAAATGTGAAATGTTCGGTTTCTGCGTCATATGGATTCTTGCGCTGCTTTAGCTCACCAAACAATTGGTCGCATACAGGAAAGAGGTATTAATCCTGAAATTGTCACGGTCTTGTAGCAACACTTTGCGCTTGCTCGAATCGTTATCTCTATTCTTCCTCTGGATAATTTTTTTTAGTGTTTCTATATTCTTCTGAAGATTTTTTTCTCTGCCTCGTCAAAAGCATAAAAACATTCTCTTTTGTCTTTTTTATTTTATTTTAAAAACTACTTTTCCAATACCCAAAATTCCTGATAGTATAGCCGTTTCTAGGGACCTGAAGCTGTCTAAATAAATCTTTGGTTTAATTCTTAGCTAAAGCTTTTTGAGTAGCGTCATTTGCTATGTCTTCATGGGCCGCTACAACTTGGTTCCAAACTCTTTTTAGACTTGTAGTTTGTACAAGCATTTTCCCTAGCCGACCATCGCGTAAGATTCATTTTTGGTCCGTTGAAGCTGTAAAATATACAAACAGATTTTGCAACAGCCCGAAAATCTTTGAAGCTTGTGAACAATGTTCAGTTACCGATGTACCAATCAAGTTCAACGAATGAATACTGAGTGTTTCAAAATTCTATGACGGCTACTAACATGTCTTCTGCTTTGTTGCCGGTGTTTGGTAGAAAGCAAAGAAATCGTTCTACTGGTTCTGCAGTCTCTTGAACAAATCTCACAATCAAAAAAGCTCATCAACGACAGTATTATCAGGGGCTCAGTCTACGTTAAAAGATATGTATTTAGTCTTGTTTAGTTGCTCAATTACATTTTCCCTTTCCGGAATTTCCTGAACTTTCTTTCCTGAACTAATAATATTAAAAAAATAAAGATAAATTAGATCAACCATTTTATAGATTAGCTAAAATACACACATCTTTCATGGGGTACTTTGTTAAATGTTACAATAAAATACCTTGTGACATATAAGAACTAAATGAAAGAAACTTTAAAACCTATATTTTTCCCACTTTGTAAAAAACGTTTTTGCTTCGCCAAAATTGGGTCAAATTTGGAAATTGCTTCTATAAGCATCATAATGTTGCCATTTTTATGCCCATCGCCTCTGCCCACCTCGCTCGGCGCCAGCGCCCCACGCGCGCGCTTTATTCGGAGCATGTAAGTACTTATTGTAGGTACTTACTTTCAGACGCGCTCCGTAGGTATTGACGAAACTTAAGTTGCTCGCGTTTTTCCGACCAAATGATTTAAGTACTAATTATTGTGTTTTATAATTATTTTAAATTCTCGAATGAAAATAAAAAGGTGAGAAGTAAAAGTTAGTTGAATGGCGGCAAAACCACAACAAAACCGCCAGTTTCGCGCCCCGGGCCATGGTCCGGATGGCCCTAGGGTAAATACGCCTCTGAGTATATACTCGTATCATAGCTGTGGAAAACACTTACAGACGGGCAGGACAAAATGATAACCCTGAGAATACCTCTAAAAATCACAAAAAGTTGGAGTCAAATCTTCTACTGCAGTGGGGGAGGACCAGCCCCAAAATCCTCCGTCGCACACATGCCTTCACAGACTAATGTAAGGCATAGTTACAACTATCGTCAGATAATTCCGACTTGACCAACTAGAATACTGTGTTTCACAATATGCTTTACGACCCTCAGGCGTCAGCGTATTGCTCAATGTAGGGGCAGGATTAGAACAGTCCCACGCCCATCCCTAGCCACAGTCTTACCGAGTAGACACGGACTCCTATTAATAAGACGTGAAATATTGTTCTGGTCTTACGTCACAGGAAAACTTTGATAGCGCGATTCAGGACAGTATTGTTCGAGAAACAAATATGAATGAGAATCAAGTAGTCTCAAGTTCGATTCCCATCGATGGCAATTATGTTTGTGTTTAATTTTTGCTGTGTTTCTTTTGTATTTTTACTGTATATATATATTCGTTTTTGGAACAGTTACTTAATATATTGTACCTAATTATTTGTTGTAATAATGTGTAGTTTTTTTCTGTTCCTTCATTATTGGAAGAGTAAAATGTTTAATATTACATTTTGCTATCAAGTTCTTTTTTTTTGCTCTAAAATGACGAACAAAGAACTTCTTAGTGTCTCTTATCAGGGATCTTCTAGTAAATAACGCAACGAACCACTGGTCCATCATTGGCCCATCTCTAAAACGGGTATTTGATCGCAATAAATCAATATTTACATTAAATGTAAAAATCCAGTTGTATATGTCCTTTAGTTCCTATTGACCAATTTGATCTCAGTTCTCTCCTGCTTGATAAGGGAGAAAGTGTAAATAATACATATTTTTTGTCATTACTCCTCCGCTGTGCTTTTCTGATTAATTTCGTTGCGGGATCCAAGATATTTTAATCATTTCTCCGGCACTCTGACGAGTACCGCTTCATTGGCTTGTAATCTTAAAAAAACGACGTACTTGAGAGCGATTTTAAACGTTTGAAAGATAGAGACAGCGCTAGTAGAGCGCTGTCTCTATAAACGACTAGACGAACATGATAATACTAGGGGTCTCAGGTTCGATCACCGCGGATGGCAATTATTTTGTATTTTATTGTTACTGAGAATTGTTTGTTTTTGTGTCTGGAAGTTATACACTCGTATTACGACATTTTAATGCAGTTTTGAATTTACACGTAGTCTTAATGATGTATACACACAAATATGTCGTTTTTGAGATTTTCGCCTATAAACAGACATACGTGTCTTACAACGACGTATAGCCTGAATACCAAGCAGCGATCGCCCTTTATTTGGTGAAGTTTCGCAGCAAAATGCTACGATTCGATCGTTTAAGTTGGCAGAAAGTTATGTTGCGATTGAATATGTCGGGAGTCTAAAGCAGCTTTAATCATTAAAGCAGCACGGGTTAATCTCAAGGTTAAACGACACTTTGAGGATGGTCTGTGGATTTCTGCCATTTGGTTACGGAATTTTAAGATAGTAACAAAAAGGGGAGTCAAATCTTCTACTGCAGTGGGGTGGAGGAACTCATTCCTCCATTTCGACTGGTCAACTGGTCACTACTCAATCTCCGTCGACGTTTGCCCAGAAAGGCACATCTCACTGTCCGCTAGGGAACTTCATCTCGAGACAGAATTACTGTCCCTCCGTTGTCACAATATGCTTTACCACTATCAGCGTATTGCTCCAAGTACGAGCGGGTATAGAACAGTCCCACCCTAAGCCACTGTCTCACTGAGTAGACACGGACTCCCGAGAGCTCTCCGCAAAATATTGTACTCGCGTTACGTGGCGGGAAAACTTTGATAGCGCGATTCAGGACAGTATTGTTCGGGAGAAGAATATGAATGGGGGTCTCAGGTTCGATTCCCATGGATCAACACAACACGGAAAATTAGTTTTAGAATAGAATAGAATAGAATAGAATACGCTTTATTATGTACACCATATAAGTTATAGTGTTTTATATTTGATGTGCATATTTTCCTCTGTTTTTTTGTAGTTTCCTGGATATTTCTTGTGTATGGAATGGTTTTTATAGTGTGTACATAGTTTTATCTGTTTTAACCAGGGATCTCAGATTCGATAACCACGGACGCCTTATTTTTGTGTTTCATTGTTACTAAAAATATATTAAGCCTTCATAATTTTTGTTTAGCTTCTCTTTTGTTGGCAGACTCAAATGTGTACTAAGTTTGCAACTAAGTTTTGATTTTTATAAAAACTAAAACCGTATGATTTGATATTATATTTCAAAAATCAATGTTCCTAGCCAGGAAACCCGTTGACGTTGGAAAAAAGCAGACACATATAATTATGCCTCCATACCATCCAAACATTAAATGTCGCTTGTAAGGATAAAGTCTAGGCAGAAAAAACACATGACAGACTTTAGAAATGACGCTTTTTTCCAAAACACAATTAAAATTTTTTACGTTACATATACAGGGCTATTTGTCAAACACCAAAAACGTCTTAGGCAGTAAAAGGACATAAGTATTATTACAAACAACTTTTAATTTGAGACCAACCCTGAAAATCGGAAAAAATATCAGCTGTTTTCAGGGTTTGTCTCAAAGTAAAAGATTTTTGTAAAATCGTTTTTCCTACTTAGGGGGTCGAAACAGTTGACATAAAATACCACACCCTTTTGGAACCTATTGATGAAAAAAAAACACTCATTTACAAAAATCCAATGATGCAGTTTTTGTTTTCATCAAACTCGGGCTCGAGACTTCTTTTAATGTTTTTCGATATTCGTTATAGTTTCGGAATTGGCCCTGAAGGCTCACTTAAAAAATCATCCTGTATATTAAACTTTTACTGATTTTTTCCGATAATACAATGCTGTAGTTTTTAAGGTTCCGTACCCAAAGGATAACCAACGGAATCTTATTAACCTGTCTGTCCTTCCGTCCGTCCACCCGTCCGTCTGTCTGTCAGCGGGCTGTAAGTACATCAAGAACCGTAATAGGTAGACAGTCGAAATTTTCACAGATTATGTATTTTATTGCCGCTATAACAATAAAAAAATAAGGTTTATGGTACGAAAATCTTCGTGTGAGAGTTTGACTCGCACTTGGCCGGGTTTTTTTGTTTCATTAACATCTTAAGTTGATTTCAATTGAATGTCGTAGTAAACATTTGAGTCTCCTGATTATGACGTTTCAACAATATTTGTTTGAAATGATCCTTTGCAGGAATCTTTGGTTAAGTTGTAAGAGCCCATTATCCAAGAACGTACAGTTTTTTTACTAAAAACGTACCAAGATCATGATTAGTTGAAGAAAATATCTTATCCATTACAATTTATTAACATCAAATGAAAACAAATCGAATACGTTTATTTGTGAACACAGGTTAAAAATGGAACACTTATAATGGGTCTTTGTCTTTTCTTGTCTTGTGTTTTCGTGTTGGGACGTCGAGCCAATTGTACAAAATTATGGAGCTAATGTTATCATTCTACTGAAACATGAAACGTATGGTAGTGTGATGGGTCACGCACTACTCATCTGTGTTTATTTAGATTTTGTACACAAAGGTACAATGACTGACGTAGGCGTTCTCTACCTGTTGACCAAGGGTGCTGATACTTACGTATATCTTAAGTAACAACAAGGCAAATATTTTTATGAATATTGATATGCATTACATAAAATAACTTTAAATCAACGCTGAGTTGCGACCACTGTACGTTTAATTTACAAAACAACCAAGTTTATGGTGCTGTGCTACCTACTAAGTCCAACCAAATTTTTTTTCCGCGAATTTTTTGCCCTTATATATGAAGATACATAATAATACAATAATATTCGTTAATTTTCCTGGCACCTGATAAATGATGTAAGTAAAACATTTTAATCAAAACACTGGGAGAATCGAAAGATAACAATCAAGGGTGGTTCTACAAGTACATGTAAAGTTATCTTTAAATGACTCAAATCAGACTTTTTGTTTAAAAGTAACACCGACGGGTATAAAAATGATATAGGCAAGAAAAATGCCGCAGTGTGAGCGAAAATCGCCACGCTTAGTTGTATCTTATAGTTACCTACACAACTTATTCTTTAATTATAATTGTAACGTTTATTATTATAACTTTAAGACGCTTAAAAAAAAGTCGCAGCGGTTCCACGATACAATTACAACTCTAAATTGCACCCGTGCGAAGTCAGGGCGGCTTAATACTTCCAAGACAAAATTATAAGGATATTTGTCATTTGGTTAAGGAACCCTAAAAAAGCTACAAAAGTGGAAGTCAAATCCTCTACTGCAGTGGGGTGGAGGACATCATTCCTCCGTTTCACGTGCCTCTAGTTACTGAGGACACATGTCGACTGGCACCTACTCAGTCTACGTCAACGTTTGCCTGTACGGCGCTTCGCTGTGCCTGGATAGGGTCTTTATCTTGAGACACAGTTTCACTGCACCCTGTAGTCACAATATGCTGTTCCACAATCAGCATATTGTTCAATATGTTTGCGGGGAGAGAACAGTCCCGCCCCGAGCTACTGTCTTACTGAGTAGACACGGATTCCCACTAGAGCGGCGCAAAATATTGTAGTGGCGTTACGTAGCAGGAAAACTTTAATAGCGCGATTCAGGACAGTATTGTTCGTCGGGAGACGAATGTGAATGGGACTAGGGTTCTCTGGTTCGGTCCTCACGGATGGCAATTGTTTTTGTGTTTCACTGTTGCTGTGAATTTTTGATTTTTGTTTATCCTGAATATATTGTTGTTTATGTGTTTATTTTACCCATTTATAGTTTGTTGTTTTTTCGACTCTTTGCTGGCAGAATAAAATGTTTTTACGACATTTTGCAATCAAGGTTTGATTTTTATGTAAACTAAACACCATCTAGTACAAACGTCATTTTGCGTTACAAAAATAGAAAAATTACTTCAAAAGCGTTTCTTTCCTCATTTTTCATATGTTTTGTAGTACGATTTATTTATTTATAACAAGCTTTTGATTAACATGGCGTGTTAAGATATCGACAAACCTTGAAACTGAATTTCATATCGTACGTTGGGATGCTAACAAAATACAATAGAAATACTTTTATTTTACAACATAACAAATTACAGTAGGAGGTTAGAAAACAGTAGGGTATAACAATGGGCGGTCTTATCGCTAAAAGCAATCTCTTACAACCTTTGTTTTCAATTGCATTTACTCAAATGGCAACAACGGAGCAAAGATAACTGTATATACTGCTTTCTATAATCTTGTGCTCGGTAATAATTCAATTTAGATACACTTTTGAAGAAGCAAAAAAGTCTAAGTTTTACAAAAAAAAAACACAAGCTTGCAAGCTAAAATTACTATAAATGTCCAGACACCGCGTCGTGTCACACAATTTACAAAGCGATCTACAAGTTAACAGCGGCGAGGCACAGATTTAATTTTATTTTATTTCTTAAGAAAACTCACAGCTAGGTTACAGATAGTTGACAGTTAGTGAAAGATAGCCAATTAAAAGTTATCACTGACAATTTTAGGGTAGCAAAAGAAACAGTAGGCAGGCAAGAGAAAGTAAGAAATAACACTCGGAGATAACACTAAGTATTAAGATGACTAAATATCTACCGATCAGCCGTTATTCGGCCACATTACCGAATGTTCAGCTAGCGTATGTATTGTATGCATATAATGAGAACACATTAAACTGGACAGAAAAACATACTTATGTCAAACTAAAAGAATGGCCACATTTTATCCAAAATACTATTTTTTTACGTTACTTATCTATCAAACTTTTACTGATTACTTTTCTAAAAACCCAGCGATGTAGTTTTTGCTCCATCAACGTTCAGAGTTGATTGCAAAATATCGTAGTAAACATTTGAGACTCCCGACAATGATGGAACACAATGATGTCGAAAAGAATGACGTTCGATAAATGATGGTAACACTGTCAGTATCTCTTTCAGTAACTCCACTGCACGTATTTGCAGAATATTTATCAAATACAAGGCTTTTTTTTTGACGCCTGTATCTTTGTGTTGGATCACTTATAGCATATTCCAATAGTAACAGAGCAAATGTTATCATCTACTTGAACATGAGACTGAAACGTACGGTCTACGGTAGTGTGTGGTGAGTCACGCACTACTCAGCCGTATTTATTTATTCAAACTTCATGCACATAGGTACAACCGTTCAATGGCAGGAGTAGGCATTCTCTACCTGTCATTCAAAGGTGGTCAAGAGATAACATTGCAGATGCATTGTTTAAAACAAGAAAAGCATACATACTTTTACGAATATTGATCAGGTAATAAGTTGTAATTGCATGTAACTTTTCGCGATTTAATACAGTAATGTTCGGGAGACAAAAGCGAATGGGACTAGGGGCACGATCCCCACGGATGGCATTTATTTTGTGTTTTATTGTTCCTGTGAACATTTTGCTCAGTTTTTTGCATGTTTCCTAGGTATTTTTTGTGCTCGGAACGGTCTTTTAGAGTGTAGTTTTTTCTCGTGCTTTTCTGTTGGCAGACTCAAATGTTTACTACAGCATTATGCAATAAAGTTTTTATTTTGATGAAAGCTACAAGCCAATGATGATGTTTTCAGCGGCGTTAAGCAACAGTGGCAAGGTACAGATGATTATATATTTACCAACCAGCCGATATACGGACATACTATCGAATGCTCAGCTAGCCTATACAGGCTTGTAAAGAGATCGCATGGAAGGGATTGTAGGATGCATATTAGTTATTTGCATTCGCAACTACTGATACGACCTCAATGCATACTGATCAATTTCACTATCATTTTGTTAAATATAACTGGTTCTTTAACGAAGAAATTTACATTCTAGATTTCATCAATACAGAAGGGGTATACACGAGGGCGCAATTTGAAATTTGGCGCCTGAAGCTATTAAGTTTCACCATGCCAGAAGTCAAGGAAAAGAATAGGATTTAAATAAAGAATACAAAAATTTTAATCAGTTTTTAATAACGTCTACATTTTTCTGCGGTGTACTTTATTTACAAAGGCATTAATGATGATTTCGTTACTTAGTAGTTTGTGCTGTTGTTCAATTGGTTTCAATATTGAAAATCGCTAAACTATTTAAACGTTCTTTACAAATCCATGAGTAAGATAAATCGTAACTCTTTTCAGAACCAAAACTGATCTTTCGGTAGGTGCAGTTTGTCATTGTAGTGCACAAAAAGATGCGTAACGCAATTTCCGTGTATGCAAATGCTTCTTTCAAGTCTCTTCTTTCTCTCGAGCTCATTTTTGTTCATTCGATTTCAAAAAATGTTTTAAGAGAATTCATTCCTCTTGTAAATCTTCCACAAGATTTTTCGGGTACAATTGCTGAAGATTTTAAGCGTAAAGTCGAACATGCGCTTCAAACAATATATTCATTTTAGAAAATAATGTGAAATATTCGGTTTCTGCGTCATATGAATTCTTGCGCTGCTTTAGCTCACCAAACAATTGGCCGCATACAGGAAAGAGGTTTTAATCCTGTTTTTGTCACGGCTTTGTAGCAACACTTCGCGCTTGCTCGAATCGTTATCTCTATTCTTCCTCTGGATAATTTTTTTGAGTGTTTCTATATTCTTCTGATGATTTTTTTTCTGCCTCGTCAAAAGCATAAAAACATTCACTTTCGTCTTTTTTTTTTAATTTTAAAAACTACTTTTCCAATACCCAAAATTCTGATAGTATAGCCGTTTCTAGGGACCTAAGCTGTCTAAATAAATCTTTGGTTTAATTCTTAGCTAAAGATTTTTGAGTAGGGTCATTTGCTATGTCTTCATGGGCCGCTACAACTTGGTTCCAAACTCTTTTTAGACTTGTAGTTTGTACAAGCATTTTCCCTAGCCGACCATTGCCTAAGTTTCATTTTGGGTCCGTTGAAGCTGTAAAACAAACAAACAAACAGATTTTGCAACAGCCCGAAAATCTTTGAAGCTTGTTAACAATGTTCAGTTACCGATGTACCAATCAAGTTCAACGAATGAGCGGCGCACAGTACGTATGTCCATACTGACATTTTTATTTGATCTTAGCTTGTAGACCACACTGTCCAGACATATTGCTCGCATTGCCATAAGACTGTTTATATACTCTGCAATTTTCAACGTCAATATTGAGTGTTTCAAAATTCCATGACGGCTACTAACATGTCTTCTGCTTTGTTGCCGGTGTTTGGTAGAAAGCAAAGAAATCGATCTACTGGTTCTGCAGTCTCTTGAACAAATCTCACAATCAAAAAAGCTTATCAACTACAGTATTATCAGGGGTTCAGTTTACGTTAAAAGATATGTATTTAGTCTTGTTTAGTTGTTCAATTACATTTTCCCTTTCCGGTGTTGTGTTTTTCGGAATTTCCTGAACTTTCTTTCCTGAACTAATAATATTAAAAAAATAAAGATAAATTAGATCAACCATTTTATAGATTAGCTAAAATACACATCTTTCATGGGGTACTTTGTTAAATGTTACAATAAAATACCTTTTGATATATAAGAACTAAATGAAAGAAAATTTAAAACCAAGATTAAAAGCACACTTTGTAAAAAAGGTTTTTGCTTCGCCAAAATTGGGTCAAATTCGGAAATTGCTTCTATAAGCATCATAAAGTTGCCATTTTTATGCTCATCGCCTCTTCCCACCTCGCACCACTTTCAGACGCGCTCCGTAGGTATTGACGAAACTTAAGTTGCGAGCGTTTTTCCGACCAAATGATTTAAGTACTAATTATTGTGTTTTTATAATTATTTTAAATTCACGAATGAAAATAAAAAGGTGAGAAGTAAAAGCTAGTTGAATGGCGGCAAAACCACAACAAAACCGCTAGTTTCGCGCCCCGGGCCATGGTCCGGATGGCCCTAGGGTAAATACGCCTCTGAGTATATATCATAGCTGTGGAAAACACTTACAGACGGGCAGGACAAAATGATAACCCTGAGAATACCTCTAAAAATCACAAAAAGTTGGAGTCAAATCTTCTACTGCAGTGGGGGAGGACCAGCCCCAAAATCCTCCGTCGCACACATGCCTTCATAGACTAATGTAAGGCATAGTTACAACTATCGTCAGATAATTCCGACTTGACCAACTAGAATACTGTGTTTCACAATATGCTTTACGACCGTCAGCTTATTGCTCAATGTAGGGGCAGGTTTAGAACAGTCCCACGCCCATCCCTAGCCACAGTCTTACCGAGTAGACACGGACTCCTATTAAAAAGACGTGAAATATTGTTCTGGTCTTACGTCGCAGGAAAACTTTGATAGCGCGATTCAGGACAGTATTGTTCGAGAAACAAATATGATAGAGAATCAAAGAGTCTCAAGTTCGATCCCCACGCACGGCAATTATGTTTGTGTTTAATTTTTGCTGTGATTTTTTGTATATTTACTGTATATATATATTCGTTTTTGGAACAGTTACTTAATATATTATGTTCTTATAATGTGTAGTTTTTTTCTGTTCCTTCATTATTGGAAGAGTAAAATGTTTAATATTACATTTTGCTATCAAGTTCTTTTTTTTGCTCTAAAATGACGAACAAAGAACTTCTCAGTATCTCTTATCAGGGATCTTCTAGTAAATAACGCAACGAACCACTATTGGTCCATCTCTAAAACGGGTATTTGATCGCAGTAAAGCAGTGTTTATATTAAATTTAAAAATCCAGTTGCATATGTCCTTTAGTGCCTATTGGCCTGTTTAGTGCATATTCTCTCCTGCTTGATAAGGAGGAAAGTCAAAATTATACATAATTTTTTTTCCCTACTCTTCCGCTGTACTTTTCTGATTAATTTCGTTGCGGGATCCAAGATATTTTAATCATTTTTCCGGCACTCTGACGAGTAATCTTAAAAAACGACGTACTTGAGAGCGATTTTAAACGTTTGAAAGATAGAGACAGCTTTAGTAGAGCGCAAGTGACGCCCATAAACGACTAGACGAACATGATAATACTAGGGGTCTCAGGTTCGATCCCCGCGGATGGCAATTATTTTGTATTTTATTGTTACTGAGAATTGTTTGTTTTTGTGTCTGGAAGTTATACACTCGTATTACGACATTTTAATGCAGTTTTGAATTTACACGTAGTCTTAATGATGTAAACACACAAATATGTCGTTTTTGAGATTTTCGCCTATAAACAGACATACGTGTCTTACAACGACGTATAGCCTGAATACCACGCAGCGATCGCCCTTTATTTGGTGAAGTTTCGCAGCAAAATGCTACGATTCAATCGTTTTAGTTGGCAGAAAGTTATGTTGCGATTGAATATGTCGGGAGTCTAAAGCAGCTTTATTAATTAAAGCAGCACGGCTTAATCTCAAGGTTAAACGACCCTTTGAGGATGGTCTGTGGATTTCTGCCATTTGGTTACGGAATTTTAAAATAGTAACAAAAAGGGGGAGTCAAATCTTCTACTGCAGTAGGGTGGAGGAACTCATTCCTCCATTTCGACTGGTCAACTGGTCACTACTCAATCTCCGTCGACGTTTGCCCAGAAAGGCACATCTCATTGTCCGCTAGGGAACTTCATCTCGAGACAGAATTACTGTCCCTCCATTGTCACAATATGCTTTACCACCATCAGCGTATTGCTCCAAGAATGGGCGGGTATAGAACAGCCCCACCCCAAGCCACTGTCTCACTGAGTAGACACGGACTCCCGAGAGTCTCCGCGAAATATTGTACTGGCTTTACGTAGCAGGAAAACTTTAATAGCGCGATTCAGGACAGTATTGTTCGTCGGGAACTCGGGAGACGAATATGAATGGGGCTAGGTGTCTCTGGTTCAGTCCACACGGATGGCAAATTACGTTTTTGTTGTACTGTAGCTGTGGATTCTTGATTTTTGTTTATCCTGGATATATTTTTGTTTATGTGTTTGTGTTTACTTTACTCATTTATAGTTTTTTCTGTTCTTTGCTGGCAGAGTAAAATGTTTACTACGACATTTTGCAATCAAGGTTTGATTTTTATGAAAATTATACACAATCCAGTACAAAACGTCATTTTGCGTTACAAACATAGAAAAATGACTTCAAAAGCATTTCCCTTCTCTTTTTAATATGTTTTGTAGTATGATTTATTTATTTATAACAAACTTGTGATTAACATGGCGTGTTAGGATATCGACAAATCTTGCAACTGAATTACATATCTTACGTTAGAATAATAACAGAATACAATAGAAATACTTTTATTTTACAACATAACAAATTACAGTAGGAGGTTAGAAAACAGTAGGTTATAACAATGGTCGGTCTTATCGCTAAAAGCAATCTCTTACAACCTTTGTTTTCAATTGCATTTACTCAAATGGCAACAACGGAGCAAAGATAACTTCATATACTGCTTTCTATAATCTTGTGCTCGGTAATAATTCAATTTAGATACACTTTTGAAGAAGCAAAAAAAGTCAAAGTTTTACTTAAAACACTTTAGGTTGCAAGCTAAAATTATTATAAATGTCCAGACACAGCGTCGTGTCACACCATTTACAAAGCGATCTACAAGTTAACAGCGGCGAGGCACAGATTTTATTTTATTTTATTTCTTAAGAAAACTCACAGCTAGGTTACAGATAGTTGACAGTTAGTGAAAGATGGCCAATTAAAAGTTTTCACTGACAATTTTAGGGAAGTAAAACAAACAGTAGGCAGGCAAGAGAAAGTAAGAAATAGCACTCGGAGATAACATTAAGTATTAAGATGATTAAATATCTACCGATCAGCCGTTATTCGGCCACATTACCGAATGTTCAGCTAGCGTATGTTTTGTATGAATATAATGAGAACGCATTAAACTAGGTAGAAAAACATATGTCAAACTAAAAGAATGGCCACATTTTTTCCAAAATACTATTTTTTTTACGTTACTTATCTATCAAACTTTTACTGATTAGTTTTCCAAAAACCCAGCGATATAGTTTTTGCTCCATCAACGTTCAGAGTTGATTGCAAAATATCGTAGTAAACATTTGAGACTCCCGACAATGATGGAACACAATGATGTCGAAAAGAATGACGTTCGACAAAAATGATGGTATCACTGTCAGTATCTCTTTCAGTTACTAACGCTGCACGTATTTGCAGAATATTTATCAAATACAAGGCTTTTTTTTTAACGCCTGTATCTTTGTGTTGGATCGCTTATAGCATATACCAATAGTAACAGAGCAAATGTTATCATCTACTTGAACATGAGACTGAAACGTACCTACGGTCTACGGTAGTGTGTGGTGTGTCACGCACTACTCAGCCGTATTTATTTATTCAAACTTCATGTACATAGGTACAACCGTTCAATGGCAGGAGTAGGCATTCCGTAGACAGAGAATAGATATAGACATGCTCTTAGAATAATAATAATTGTTAAAGTAAGACGACGCATATGCAAAATGTCTATGTGTGAGCAAGACGCAGCATAGCTTTTCTATCTCTATTTGCGTATCGGTTTTTGTTGTCTGCCATCAGTAGTCATTGGTGGCAAACAAATTGTGCTGTCAGCGTATTTTCGTTGATAGAAGCTTATTTTGTGTGATTTACTGCTTTAGTGATATTCCAGAAGGTATTATTAAGTGTGTAGTGATGGTGAATTGCAGCATTTACGGCTGTAAAAGCCGTAGTGAACGAAATCAACCAAACATAACCTTTCATCGGTAAGTAGCATTTTTTATCTATTACAGCAAGTAAATCAAAGATTATTGTACTCAAGACTATTTTCTGTCAATAACAAGCAAAGTTTATTGATAATTAACGTCTAAAAAGACGATAAATCCTAACTTGTTTTTCATATTAGCCGGCCAAAGTGTGAAGCAATTTATGTTAGGTTGTTATCTATGTCACTTCATGTCATTTGTAAATTGTCGGATAATAATGTGACGGGGATACCAGCACTTGATTATTTTTACCCCTAAACGTATTTTTCTTTTTAGGTTTCCGAATGATCCATTTTTTTAAAATAAATGGATTGACTGTACGGGCCGAGTTAACTGGCATCCAAGTCGTCACTCCCGTATTTGCTCACGACATTTCGAAGACAGTTGCTTTCGACAGAACTTAAATCGTACCTACTTAAATCCACGAGCGATACCCACACTTTTCATCCAGGTAAAGTAAATATATTACTTAATTTGTTATTAAGTAACTAAACATCAAAAAATTTAAATATACTAACTCATCTTCTTGATTACATTAGCAGTTAAGGCATTCAGTTCGCGCGCGAACACAATCAAATAGTAATAAATACATACGTTACCCCTTAAAAAGTTAAAAAAAAAAACGTGTTATTAATTGATATGAATTACATTACTCGTAGTAGACGTACAACCAAAATAATAAGAACGAGATTACCCACACAATGGGGGTAAAAGTCTAAGTATGGCAATATTAAATGCACGAAGTTGTAATGATGTACTTATGTCGAACTATCGCTATCCCTTACCGTTATACGCTGAGGACTTGTCTATATCTATTCTCTGTCTACGAGGCATTCTCTACCTGTCATTCAAAGGTGGTTAAGAGATAACATTGCAGATGCATTGTTTAAAACAAGAAAAGCATACATACTTTTACGAATATTGATCAGGTAATAAGTTGTAATTGCATGTAACTTTTCGCGATTTAATACAGTAATGTTCGGGAGACAAAAGCGAATGGGACTAGGGTCACGATCCCCACGGATGGCATTTATTTTGTGTTTTATTGTTCCTGTGAACATTTTGCTCAGTTTTTTGCATGTTTCCTAGGTATTTTTTGTGTTCGGAACGGTCTTTTAGTGTGTAGTTTTTTTCTCTTGCTTTTCTGTTGGCAGACTCAAATGTTTACTACAGCATTATGCAATAAAGTTTTTATTTTGATGAAAGCTACAAGCCAATGATGATGTTTTCAGCGGCGTTAAGCAACAATGGCAAGTTTGATTATATATTTACCAACCAGCCGATATACAGACATATTATCGAATGCTCAGCTAGCCTATACAGGCTTGTAAAGAGATCGCATGGAAGGGATTGTAGGATGCATATTAGTTATTTGCATTCGCAGCTACTGATACGACCTCAATGCATATTGATCAATTTCACTATCATTTTGTTAAATATAACTGGTTCTTTAACGAAGAAATTTACATTCTAGATTTCATCAATACAGAAGGGGTATACACGAGGGCGCAATTTGAAATTTGGCGTCTGGAGCTATTAAGTTTCACCATCCCAGAAGTCAAGGAAAAGAATAGGATTTAAATAAAGAATACAAAAATTTTAATCAGTTTTTAATAACGTCTACATTTTTCTGCGGTGTACTTTATTTACAAAGGCATTAATGATGATTTCGTTACTTAGTAGTTTGTGCTGTTGTTCAATTGGTTTCAATATTGAAAATCGCTAAACTATTTAAACGTTCTTTACAAATCCATGAGTAAGATAATTCGTAACTCTTTTCAGAACCAAAACTGATCTTTCGGTAGGTGCAGTTTGTCATTGTAGTGCACAAAAAGATGCGTAACGCAATTTCCGTGTAGGCAAATGCTTCTTTCAAGTCTCTTCTTTCTCTCGAGCTCATTTTTGTTCATTCGATTTCAAAAAATGTCTAAGAGAATTCATTCCTCTTGTGAATCTTCCACAAGATCTTTCGGGTGCAATTGCTGAAGATTTTAAGCGTAAAGTCGAACATGCGCTTTAAACAATATATTAATTTTAGAAAAAAATGTGAAATGTTCGGTTTCTGCGTCATATGGATTCTTGCGCTGCTTTAGCTCACCAAACAATTGGTCGCATACAGGAAAGAGATATTAATCCAGAAATTGTCACGGCCTTGTAGCAACACTTCGCGCTTGCTCGAATCGTTATCTCTATTCTTCTTCTGGATAATTTTTTTGAGTGTTTCTATATTCTTCTGAAGATTTTTTTGTCTGCCTCGTCAAAAGCATAAAAACATTCTCTTTTGTCTTGTTTTTAATTTTAAAAACTACTTTTCCAATACCCAAAATTCTGATAGTATTGCCGTTTCTAGGGACCTAAGCTGTCTAAATAAATCTTTGGTTTAATTCTTAGCTAAAGCTTTTTGAGTAGCGTCATTTGCTATGTCTTCATGGGCCGCTACAACTTGGTTCCAAACTATTTTTAGACTTGTAGTTTGTACAAGCATTTTCCCTAGCCGACCATCGCGTAAGATTCATTTTGGGTCCGTTGAAGCTGTAAAATATACAAACAGATTTTGCAACAGCCCGAAAATCTTTGAAGCTTGTGAACAATGTTCAGTTACCGATGTACCAATCAAGTTCAACGAATGAGCGGCGCACAGTACGTATGTCCATACTGACATTTTTATTTGATCTTAGCTTGTAGACCACACTGTCCAGACATATTGCTCGCATTGCCATAAGACTGTTTATATACTCTGCAATTTTCAACGTCAATATTGAGTGTTTCGAAATTCTATGACGGCTACTAACATGTCTTCTGCTTTGTTGCCGGTGTTTGGTAGAAAGCAAAGAAATCGTTCTACTGGTTCTGCAGTCTCTTGAACAAATCTCACAATCAAAAAAGCTTATCAACGACAGTATTATCAGGGGCTCAGTCTACGTTAAAAGATATGTATTTAGTCTTGTTTAGTTGCTCAATTACATTTTCCCTTTCCGGTATTGCCTTTTCCGGAATTTCCTGAACTTTCTTTCCTGAACTAATAATTTTAAATAAAATAAAGATAAATTAGATCAACCATTTTATAGATTAGCTAAAATACACGCATCTTTCATGGGGTACTTTGTTAAATGTTACAATAAAATACCTTGTGACATATAAGAACTAAATGAAAGAAACTTTAAAACCTATATTTTTACCCACTTTGTAAAAAACGTTTTTGCTTCGCCAAAATTGGGTCAAATTTGGAAATTGCTTCTATAAGCATCATAATGTTGCCATTTTTATGCCCATCGCCTCTGCCCACCTCGCTCGGCGCCAGCGCCCCACGCGCGCGCTTTATTCGGAGCATGTAAGTACTTTAATTGTAGGTTCTTACTTTCAGACGCGCACCGTAGGTATTGACGAAACTTAAGTTGCTAGCGTTTTTCCGACCAAATGATATAACTACTAATTATTGTGTTTTTATAATTATTTTAAATTCTCGAATAAAAATGAAAAGGTGAGAAGTAAAAGTTAGTTGAATGGCGGCAAAACCACAACAAAACCGCCAGTTTCGCGCCCCGGGCCATGGTCCGGATGGCCCTAGGGTAAATACGCCTGTGAGTATATATCATAGCTGTGGAAAACACTTACAGACGGGCAGGACAAAATGATTACACAAAAAGTTGGAGTCAAATCTTCTACTGCAGTGGGGGAGGACCAGCCCCAAAATCCTCCGTCGCACACATGCCTTCACAGACTAATGTAAGGCATAGTTACAACTATCGTCAGATAATTCCGACTTGACCAACTAGAATACTGTGTTTCACAATATGCTTTACGACCGTCAGCGTATTGCTCAATGTAGGGGCAGGTTTAGAACAGTCCCACGCCCATCCCTAGCCACAGTCTTACCGAGTAGACACGGACTCCTATTAAAAAGACGTGAAATATTATTCTGGTCTTACGTCACAGGAAAACTTTGATAGCGCGATTCAGGACAGTACTGTTCGGGAGAAGAATATGAATGGGGGTCTCAGGTTCGATTCCCATGGATCAACACAACACGGAAAATTAGTTTTGTGTTTTATATTTGATGTGCATATTTTTCTCTGTTTTTTTGTGTGTTTCCTGGATATTTCTTGTGTATGGAATGGTTTTTATAGTGTGTATATAGTTTTTTCTGTTTTAACCAGGGATCTCCGATTCGATAACCACGGACGCCTTATTTTTGTGTTTCATTGTTACTAAAAATATATTAATAATAATAATAAATTTAATTCAGACTTTGTCCATACGTTTGTTAGTAACAATATTCTTAGCCTAGTGTTAGTAAGTACAAATAGTTCATAATTTTTGTTTAGCTTCTCTTTTGTTGGCAGACTCAAATGTTTACTAAGTTTGCAACTAAGTTTTGATTTTTATAAAAACTAAAACCGTATGATTTGATATTATATTTCAAAAATCAATGTTCCTAGCCAGGAAACCCGTTGACGTTGGAAAAAAGCAGACACATATAATTATGCCTCCATACCATCCAAACATTAAATGTCGCTTGTAAGGATCAAGTCTAGGCAGAAAAAACACATGACAGACTTAAGAAATGACACTTTTTTCCAAAACACAATTAAAATGTTTTACGTTACATATACAGGGCTATTTGTAAAACACCAAAAACGTCTTAGGCAGTAAAAGGACATATTATTACAAACAACTTTTAATTTGAGAACAACCCTGAAAATCGGAAAAAATATCAGCTGTTTTCAGGGTTTGTCTCAAAGTAAAAGATTTTTATAAAATCGTTTTTCCTACTTAGGAATCGAAACAGTTGACATAAAAAACCACACCCTTTTGGAACCTATTGATGAAAAAAAAACACTCATTTACAAAAATCCAATGATGCAGTTTTTGTTTTCATCAAACTCGGGCTCGAGACTTCTTTTAATGTTTTTCGATATTCGTTATAGTTTCGGAATTGGCCCTGAAGGCTCACTTAAAAAATCATTCTGTATTTTAAACTTTTACTGATTTTTTTCCGATAATACAATGCTGTAGTTTTTAAGGTTCCGTACCCAAAGGATAACCTACGGAATCTTATTAACCTGTCTGTCCATCCGTCCGTCCACCCGTCCGTCTGTCTGTCAGCGGGCTGTACATCAAGAACCGTAATAGGTAGACAGTTGAAATTTTCATAGATTATGTATTTTAATAATAATAATAATAAATCCGCAAGGCAGTTTTGTGGCGAACTGTTGGGCACTGGCGACCCCACGGACCTGATCTCCAGGGAGAATTCTTGTTCCTCATTTCCGGCTTGCCTTTATTGGCTGGCAGGGGTGAAAACTGACGAGGAACAGAGCTCCCACCTCTTTCTTGCCTTAATCGGCCGGTCTGAGTGGAGATTCGCAAGAGCAAACGTGCTCGGGAGAAGGATGTATAATCCAGTAAGGTGCTGGTAGGGATCTTGACCGTACTTCCGGGATTGTCCTGATAGCCGTGGTATACCTCTCCACTCCTCTAGCACCTCAGGATATGTTGCCCCCTTGGCGCTACGTTACTTTGTGCTAGCGACCCTTTTCGGGGGGCCCATTTATTGAGTGTGCAAGTCACCCCCTGCCATTTGAAAGCCGTTTTAATTGTCAATGGTCAGGCAGGGGCCAATAGTTCTTCCATAGTAAACGATTATTAGTCCACTAAACCAGCCAAACCCATAGCGTTTGATCTTTTGTTAGTCCTGCTCCAACCGGGGAGCCTTGGTTATACTTTCACAGTGCATACAGGGATAATCATCGGTTGGTGTCCCATTCCATTTGAAATGTCTAAAGAGGCCTCTGCGAGTTGGCTTCGGCCCCTCGTACGCCTACCAAAGGACCGGGTCTCTAGGAAGAGGGACCCGAGAAAGTAAAAAACATTGAAAAAAAAAAAAAGATAATAATAATAAAATATTTTTATTGACTCAAAGAAAAAAATTTACATTCCATTTGAAGCCCTGGCTCTTGTGCTAGGTGAAACCTGTGTTACAGGAGTCAGTGCATTTCCTTATTTTGAACAATTGTCAAGTAGACAAAATAATTATATTCATAGTTTAAATAAACACATGCACTTTTTAGTAAGTCACTATAGTGACAAGTTTATGTTTTTTGACACAAACATTTTTGTGGAAAATTTAAAATCGACTAGGGATACAGTGTATTTGCCAATTAGTTTTAGACACACAATAGCAAGGCTATTAGCTTATTTTATTAACTCAGACATAAGTAGTATGTCGCAGTCTTGTTTAATTAAATCCACAATGTTTAGTAATTTTACTAAGAATCAGGTGGAGAGCCTTAGTAACGGTAGCTCTAGTGCTACAAATACTTATAAAAATTGTACGGAGTTTCCATGTATCTCTATGGAAACTCATTTAAACTAGTCCATAAGACAACAGAGGATACCAGCGACAGAATAGTTATGCCTACCATTAACAAGGTATCTTCTTGCTCTTTAGTAAATAGTTGTCAAAAAGGGAGTCAGCAGCATGCCTTGAAATTATTTCATCAAAATATTCAGGGTGTCTCTTCCAAATTATTAGAAATTGAAATGTTTTTAGAAAAAACAATGTTTGACATTGTATGTTTTAGTGAGCACTGGTTGAAGGATTACCAGATGCTAATTAGTTATGAAAATTATAATGTGGGCAGTTGTTTTAACCGCAAATCTATGTTACGTGGTGGTTCCCTCATCTTATTAAAAAAAAACTTAAAATTTAAGCAACGTAATGACATCGTTAACTTATCAGTGGAACATTGCATCGAACTGTCCTGTGTTGAGCTAGATAAGCATATCATAGTGTGCGTGTACAGACCCCCAAACCCTCAAAACTTTACTTTATTTGAGTCAACAATGGAAGATATCCTTGCGAAACTTGCAGCAGGTAACAAGCCCGCGATTATTTGTGGGGATTTTAATATTAATATTTTAGAAATTAATTCAAATAGCAGCAGATTTATAAGCCTTTTTAAATCGTTTAATTTGTCTAATGTGTTTACTGAACCGACTAGGGTAACACCAACTTCTTCAACCTGTATCGATAATGTATTCTGCGATTGTGAATATTTAGATAAAGCCATAGTTAATTACCTTCCCTCTGATCATAGTGGTCAATTGGTAACATTTCAGTTTAAAGCAGCCTTGGAAAAAATTCATATACAATATAGGCCAATTACAACTGGCAAACTAGCTAAATTCAATGGTACCTTACAAAATAAGTTAAATTTTCTAGGCCATAACATTGAAGATGCTAATAAATTTTATGATAATTTCTTTTCAGTGGTTCTAAAGGAATTCAATTCAACTTTTGAAAAGAAGTCTAAGGATACTTTCCCTAAGTATGTATTTAGTGACTGGGCGACTAAAGGCATTAGGATAAGTAGGGAAAGACTATATGAGCTATATGGCCTTAAGCCTGTCGTAAACACTGATTCTTTTAATAAGTTTGTAAACAAATATTCAAAAGTGTTCAGAAATACTTGCAAGGTAGCTAAAGCCCTATATATTAGCAACAAGATCAAATCGTCAGAAAATAAAATAAAGACAGTTTGGAAAGTTATTAATAATGAAACTAATAGAAATAAAGAACGAAACACTGATTATTTACTGGAGACTACACATGGTGCCAAAAGCTCTAATTTAGAAGTAGCTCAAGAATTTGTAAATTTTTTCACCAATATACCAACTAAAACTACGGAATATTTAAATTCTTCACCTGAGGTCTCATATAATTTATTAAAAGCTAACGTTCCAGGTTGTACGGTTGAATTCCAGTTCAAACATATCAACCCTGTGACAGTCATAAAAGCTTTCCGGCAAATCAAAATCAAATTGACCGAAGACATATGGGGAATGTCTATTAAAGTGTGCACGTCCATAATTGAAACTATAGCACCATACTTGGCTTTAATATTTAATTTATGTGTAGACCAAGGAGTCTTTCCGGATATAATGAAATATAGTAAGGTTATACCACTATTTAAATCGGGCGACAGCAAAGACACCAATAATTATAGACCTGTATCTGTTTTGCCGGTTTTTAGCAAAGTGTTTGAAAAAGTAATGCTCAATCAGATGCTCAATCATTTTAACATCAATAAAATTTTACACGATCAACAGTATGGTTTTACCAGGGGTCGTTGTACGACTGACGCTGGTGCCACGTTGTTAAAACACATATACTCAGCGTGGGAAGAGGCACAAGATGCCATAGGAATCTTTTGTGACCTCTCCAAGGCATTTGATTGTGTAAATCACGAAACCTTGCTCCTAAAGCTAGGACATTACGGACTAGGTAAACTTGCACTCAGTCTAATAAAATCTTACTTAAATGATAGACAGCAGCAAGTTCAAATAAATGGTGTCAATTCACGGGGTTTAAAAGTCAAAATGGGGGTACCACAAGGCTCTATTTTGGGTCCTTTCCTCTTTCTAGTATATATTAATGATCTACCCCATCTTTTAAAAAATCAACCTCATATGGTATTATTTGCTGACGATACGTCCTTAATTTTTAAGATAGATAGACGTTCCATAAATCTTGACGACGTAAATAACGCCCTACAGCAGGTCCAAAATTGGTTTACTGCTAATAATTTAGTATTAAATGGGAAAAAAACTAAATGCATCAGATTTGCCTTACCGAACGTTAAAAGAAATGATTGCGACATAGTATTGAACAAGGAGAAACTTGAATTCGTCGAAAACACGGTTTTCCTGGGGATTACGCTTGACTCAAGGCTACAGTGGGGTCCTCATTTAACATCTCTTGCGGGACGGCTAAGTTCAGCAGCATACGCTGTCAGAAAAATCCGTCAATTTACCGATATAGATACCGCGAGGCTGGTCTATTTTAGTTACTTTCATAGTATCATGTCTTACGGTATCTTATTATGGGGACGTGCTGCAGACATCGAGTCTATATTTGTCCTGCAGAAAAGAGCCATCAGAGCCATTTACAATCTCCGTCGGCGTGATTCCCTAAGAGAACTGTTTAAGGATATCAACATCATGACGGTACCTTGTCAATACATTTACGAAAATATTATGTATGTTCGGAAAAATCTTCATCTCTTTAGCAAGATTAGTGACAGGCATAATTTTAATACTAGAAATAGGAACAAATTAGATCAACCCCGATTCAGATTGGCCAAAGTACACACTTCTTTTATGGGGTACTGTATTAAATTTTATAATAAAATACCAGTTGATATTCTCGAACTGAATGAGAGAAAATTTAAAGCATGCATAAAACGCACACTATGTAGACAAGCGTATTATAAACTGGAAGATTATATCCTCGATAAAAACGCTTGGCTAAATGCTGGTCCTGCTCCACAGTCACAGCTGCTTAGGTCCACTTTTTAGGTTTCTATGTTTTTATATTTGGAAGAGATGCTCGCTCCTTTTAGAGGTTCTTACATTATTTCGTTTATTTATTCTTATAAACATACAAATTATATTATTATATTAATTACTTATTTATTCTTTTTGATGTAAGATCTTAATCGTTCTCTTTATTAATTTATTTTTCATTATTTGGTCATTGACAACCATAGTTTTGTGTAAAGTAGAAGCATATTTTTCAAATTTTGTAAATGTGAGTACCATGAAACCATTTACATTTTATGTCAGTAGTTATAGTTTTACTTGTTGGACATGAACGAGCATGGTGGTTGAGAGCATGTCATGCTCACTCAAATGTCTCGCTGATGGCGGCGCGTGGGTTTGATCATTCGGTTCCCTTCGAAATGGTTGAGCGGAAGGGTGCCGATACACGCGTCATGTTCGTGAACAGGCGCCGTCGGTTGAGACTGGTCATCTCTTAACTGCCATTGGCTTATTTTAATCTTTATATTTAAAATTCTTATAATAAGCCTTTTTTTTTTCCTTTGCATTGTCCTCACATGCAGAAGCAACAAGTATATGTAACTTGAAATTTTGTAAAACCAGAACATGATTTAAAAGAGTGTCCGTGGAGTTTCTTGCACGTTCTTCTCCATAGAGATCTACGCTTTGGAACGTGCAAATAGCTTCCATGTTTTTGACTGACCGACCTTGACGTTTCAAAAGTGCCTGTGAATGGTTTATTTGAAATAAAATGCTTTGAATTTGAATTTGAATTTGAATTTGAGTGTCTTCACCCGTTTTTGGTACTAGGGTTCACATTATATAGTATCAGAAGTTAAATAAAAAGGAAAAAAAAAAAAAAAAAATGAAAATTATTAAATGCATGCATGCTCTTGTGAAATACGTGTTGTGTGGTGTGTGAGAGTGAGTGTGTGTGTGTGTGTATGTGTGAGTGTATATATGAGTGGATGTGTGTTTGGCATGTGGCATGAGTAATCGTAGTGGTAGCTTAACATGGGTACTAGATATATAGGTATATAAGTTTCCTAATCTAGCAGTGTTTCTTTCGAGTATTATTCTTTAATTAGGTTTTCCGTCTGTTGATAATCTAGTGTTTGAAGCCAAGAATTTAGTTTCATCTTTGTTTTATGTTTTGTTAGTGGGTTGAAGTTAAGGATGATATTTATTTTATTATATAAATAGGACGATAAATAAAGACGTTGTCGTCGAGCAGATGCGGTCTTACATTTAACTGTGCTACATGCATTACCGATAGTTCTCTTTCGTTTGGTTGCGATATTTTTACAACAAATACAAAAAATTAAGGTTTATGGTACGAAAACCTTCGTGTGAGAGTTTGACTCGCACTTGGCCGGGTTTTTATTGTTTCATTAACATCTTAAGTTGATTTCAATTGAATGTCGTAGTAAACATTTGAGTCTCCTGAGTATGACGTTAAAACACACTGTCAGTATTTTATAATAGGGATCTCTAGTAATTGACGCAGCACATAACTGCTAACCTGTCTGTTGTAAGAATCTCTTGTCTTTGCAGGACTATTTATAAGTAACAAGTTTTTTAAACTTCATGTAACATCGAGTTGAGTCGCTTAGAGCAAATATAAATAGCACAGATAATATATAATTCTTGCGTTTAGATACCTTATCCCATGCAATCAAATAGTGCTACGGTTAATTTACGGGTACAAAACTTGAGGTTTACGGCGAGCAGCGAAATCGTTTTCGTCGGTCTCGTTTACTTACTAACTCACACATAGATGGCCATGAAAGCGCATTGTACGAAGAGCCGGCTTATTAAGTTAAAAATTTAGTTATATAATTTATCGTTGTATTCGTTGCACTTAATAACTGTTACATGATTTCTTTTGTTTGAAAAATGTGAAATAATACAAATGCTAGGTGAAATAAGTCCAGAAATGCAAAGAGCACCATCTATTGGCACAATCAGTATGGGTATCAAAAGATCTTTTGTAGGAATCTTTAAAATTTAAGTTAGGAGCCCAGAAATCTATAATTTTGTACTCATTGGAGTTTTTAATCTTGAAACGTAACCAGAGTATGATCAATAAAACAAGGTAGTGTGGTGGGTCATGCACGATTCATCAATATTTATTGTTGTAACAGTTACTTACTATAAAGACGCACACCAGTGTTGATATTTTTTAGTCGCATTAAAGTTGTTGTCAAGCACACACGCATTTTATTAGCAAAAATCCAGTCACGCAATTTGCAACCTTAACACATACACCATATGGTCGAAATCGAGCCGGATTGTAGTGCAACGTAGTGATCGTGTTCGGGTGTCGAGAACAAAGGACTGCCGCATTCCTTAGATAAGAAGTGAGCCCGAACCGTCATTAGCTAACGAGTTTTAAGGATTTTTGTGCAAGTTTTACAATATTATAAACGAAGACATTTGCGCATCGTTCAAAACATCACTTTGTTTTTGAAGATTATTGAGTTATTTGTGTTTATCAACGATGTCTACGCCTGAAAAATTACTGGGAGTATTAGAAGAAACAGCCAAGTTGTTACAAAAGACACAAATAAACTTGAAGAAATGTCCTAAACAAAGATTGACGCGAGGATATATTGAAACACGATTAAAATGCTTAGAAGAATATTGGAACAAATTTACTACCACCCACCAAGAATTGATAATAAATACGACACGGGAAAATCGAAATACAATGAGCTATTTTGTGAACGAAGATTATTATGTATGCGAAGATCTTTATTTATCCATGCAGGCGGACCTTAAAGACTTATGTTTGCAACATACGTACGGCAGCCCGACATGCAGTTCAGGTGCACACGAATCGTCAGGGACGTTTACATCACAACTTAGATTGCCGAAAATTGAACTACCGAAATTTACGGGACGATACGAAGAATGGTCCTCTTTTCACGATTTATTTATTTCATTACTTCACAAAAATACTTCAATTAGTGACGTACAAAAACTACACTACTTAAAATCTAGCATTGGTGGTGAAGCAGAGGTGCTACTGAGACATATTCAGATAACGGAAAGCAATTATTCGCAAGCCTGGACCGCACTGAAACAAAGATATGGCAACAAACGAATTATAGTGAACGCAGTGATTAAACGTTTGGTTAATCAAAGGAAAATAAATACGCAGAGTGCCAGTCAAATTAAATCGTTGTTAGACACAACTCACGAGTGCATTAATAACCTCAATAACATGTCAGTTTCCACGGAGTCTTGGGATCCTATGATAATATTTCTTGTTGTACAGAAATTGGACCAAGAAACTCACAAAGACTGGGAAGAATATTCCTATCAAGAAGATTTAGAAGACTTACCTACATGGCACAGCTTGAAGAAGTTTCTAGAATCGAAGTTCCGTACACTTGAGATGGTATCACCAGCTGCATCTGCAAGAGAAAAACCTAAGGAAAAACCATTTGCTGCCACGGCTACTACGTTAACTGAAAAAACATGTATTAAGTGCGAAGAACAACATACATTGTGTCATTGTAAACAGTTTACGGACATGAACATCAAAGACAGGAACGAGTATGTGAAGAAAAATAGATTGTGCTATAATTGCTTGTTACCAGGGCACGCAGTGTTAAGATGCCGAGTTCCTATGAACTGCCGTATCTGCAACAAACGACATCATTCTCTCCTTCACGAGAAAAAGGAAGACGTTTCAAAGACAGAGAATGAGACAGCTACCACATCCACTTCAACTTCAACTGTTTCTGTGAATCACACAATAGAAGACAACACAACAACAACAATGACGGCACAACACAGCAATACAAAGATGACGGCGCTGCTAGCAACTGCAATGGTGAAATGTAAGAGTGAAGAAGGACACACTATCGTACTAAGAGCGCTTATTGACCAAGGATCGCAAGCATGCTTCATTAGTGAGAAGGCGGCTCATCTTCTGAAACTCAAAAGGCAGTCAGCGAGAGGCAGTGTGATCGGAGTGGGATCTACTAAAACAGATGTCAAGCAAGTGGTTCAGCTACAGGTTTTATCAAGAGTAGAAGACAATTTCTGTCTTAACATACAAGCCTATGTGATGACTAAACAGTTGACCACTAAGTTACCAAAACTCGCTGTATACACTGATGTTCAGCACCTAAAATGTCTAAAATTGGCAGATCCGACTTACCATATACCAGGGTCGGTCGATCTTCTGCTAGGAGTGAGAGAATATGCAGACATTTTAAAATCGGAGCTAATCAAAGGCCCACCAGGCACACCATGCGCACAACGAACCAGCCTGGGTTGGATCTTATTTGGAGAGATACAAAACAAAGACGAAGACAACTCTTTTCTTGTCATGCACCATCAAGTAGAGATGGATAATATGTTAAAAGCACTGTGGGAAATAGACACTGAAACGAAAAGAAAATACACACAAGAAGAGCAGTTATGTGAAGACATTTACAAAAAAACATATACAAGAAATGAAGATGGTAGATACGTCGTTACCTTACCTTTCAAAACACAAAACCCTAAATCACCAGACGGTAATACACGTGAAATAGCAATGCGTCGATTATTACAATTAGAAAGAAAATTTACAAAACAACCTGACTTAAAAGAAGAATATGTAAAGGTGATAGAAGAATACTCAATGCTAAATCATCTGGAAGAAGTACCTGCAGAAGAAATTAACACTAAGAAAGCTGTATACTTACCTCACCATGCAGTTGTCCGATGTGATAAAGAGACCACCAAAACAAGAGTGGTCTACGATGCTTCCTGTAAGGGTTCAAACAACATCTCACTTAATGACGAATTGCTAGTTGGACCTTTAGTACAAGACGACCTTCGCAGTATCATAATGAGATGGAGGATGCGTGGAGTTTGCTTTGTTGCCGACATTGAAAAAATGTACAGAATGGTACGGCTGTCCAGAGCTCATACGGATTTCCAACGTATCCTGTGGAGAAGAGACATATCTGAACCTGTTAAAGATTACCGTCTACTTACCGTAACGTTTGGCACAGCACCAGCACCCTACTTGGCATGCAGAACCTTACTCCAGCTGGCTAATGATGAGGGTCAAAATTATCCTGTCGCTAAACAGATGATGTCAGATTTTTACGTCGACGATCTCTTGTCTGGAACGGACAATGTAGAAACGGCTATTGAAGCCAGACACCAGCTGAAGGAGATGATGAAAAGAGGCGGTTTCGTGTTAAAGAAATGGTCATCAAACAATGTGGACTTCATGAAATCCATACCACCAGACGAAAGATCTCAAAATGCACTTCTTGATTTAAACATCGCTGGAAAGGTGAAGACGCTGGGAATCCTGTGGAACCTGAATACAGACAAATTTGAATACAAGTTTACTTTGAAACCTACAGAAGGTGCTGCAACCAAACGAAGCATTTTCTCAGATGTGCAAAAATTATACGACCCTTTGGGCTGGTTGTCACCAAGCGTAATCACAGCGAAGTTGTTTATGCAAAAACTCTGGCTAGAACAAGTGAGCTGGGATGATAAGATTAGTCAAGACTTAGAAGATGAATGGATACACATTCGATCTGATTTTGAACACATTAACGACATAAACGTAGATAGATGGATACACACAACAACCGAAAACCAGGAATGTATTCAGTTGCATGGATTTAGCGATTCATCGTCACGTGCTTATGCAGCAGCTGTTTACGTGAGAGTAACTTGCCCCAATGGTGAAATTCATACCAATCTGATGGCAGCAAGAACACGAGTTGCTCCTCTAAAAACTATTTCCATTCCCCGACTGGAATTGTGTGGAGCACTGCTGTTGTCACAATTATTAAAGCATGTTGGCAGGGCAATGAAAATACAAAAATCACAAATATTTGCTTGGACAGATTCGTCAATTGTCCTAGCGTGGTTGTCTGGCGAGCCCTCCAGGTGGAAGACATTTGTGGCAAACCGGGTGGTGGAAATACTAGACCACGTCAGCTGCAATCAATGGTATCACGTACTATCTAATGATAATCCCGCCGATATTGCTTCTCGAGGGTTACCTATAGAAGAATTGAAAGAATGTCATTTGTGGTGGAAGGGGCCAAGCTGGCTTAGCACGGAAGAAATCAAATTCAGTCGCCTGGAAAACACACACACTGATGAAGAAAAGAAAACAATTAATGAGTTACAAACAAATTTAAAAATAAATAACACTGAAAATGATAACACAACAATGATAGTTCAATTTGAAACATTTAGCAATTTAAAGGAACTACTTACAACCATATGCTATTGTCGAAGATTTCTACATTATAAACGCAACGTAGTTATGTCTGAAGCTGAGACATATATCACGACAAAGGAACTTGAAGAGGCACTACATAGATGTATACAGATAGCACAACAAAACGATTTTGAAGACGAAATTAAAACATTAACGAACGGAAATGAAGTAAAGAAAAGAAGCTCTTTAAAATCTTTGAACCCCTATATAGATGTCAAAAAGGTCATGAGAGTGGGAGGAAGATTACGAAATGCAGACATTGCATTAGAAAGTAAACACCCAATCATACTTGCCAAGAAAAGTGAATTGACTCGATTGATCGTGAAGAATGCACATGCAGAAACGCTTCATGGAGGAGTGCAATTGATGTTGGCCTACATCAGATCCAGATACTGGATACTAAGAGCCAAAGATGTCGTGAAGGCATGCATCCGACAATGCCTAGTATGTGCTAAACATAGTGCCACATCAAAACAACAATTAATGGGCGATCTACCGAAAGAGCGCGTTACTCCAGCCAGACCATTCCTTCATAGTGGAGTCGATTTTGCAGGGCCATTTCAAGTATTGATGTCAAGAGGGAGAGGCGCTAGAACCAGCAAAGCATATATAGCCATTTTTATCTGCATGGCAGTCAAAGCAGTGCACCTCGAATTGGTCGGAAATTTAACAGCAGAAGCATTTATTGGTGCATTTCGAAGATTTACATCTAGACGAGGCAAATGCGCCCACTTATGGAGCGATCAAGGCAGGAACTTTGTCGGCAGTAGTAAAGAACTCATAGCTGCATTACGAGCTGCGCAATGTGAGCTCCCAAGAGACATAGCAGATACACTAGCAAAGGACGGAACCCAATGGCATTTCATACCTGCATACAGTCCAAACTTCGGCGGTCTCTGGGAGGCAGGTGTAAAATCAATTAAACATCACTTGAAGAGAGTTCTTACAACAAACCTGACGTTTGAAGAGCTGACAACCTTATTGTGTCAGATTGAAGCCTGTTTAAATTCCCGCCCTCTTACCCCTGCAGATGATTCAGATATAGACGCAACAGAAATGCTAACCCCAGGTCATTTTCTCATTGGAGAATCTCCAATTGTTGTGCCACATCCAAACTTAGAAAATATAAAAACCACTTACCTTTCACGCTGGCAACACATGCATAAGCTTCTAGGTGATTTCTGGAAAAAATGGCAAGCAGAATATTTAACACGTCTGCAGCAAAGACCTAAATGGATAAAACAAGAAAGAGAATTAGAAAAGGGACAAATAGTACTTATAAAAACAGAGAACCTACCACCCGGGAAATGGCAATTAGGAAGAATAATTGAAAAACACCCTGGACCAGATGGTCTGACTAGGGTCTATAGTGTAAAAAGTGGAGATAGTGTCATTAAACGATGCATTAGTAAATTATGTCACTTACCTATAGACTGTAATGATGATTCTTAACTTTTCCAAAAATTTACTTACCTTACTTTCACTGTTCTTGTATCACATTCGCACCTGTAAAATCACCTGCCTAAATCACCTGTAAAAGCACCTGTGAAATCTAATGTATACATGTTTGTAAAGAAACTTAATCAAAGCATATAAACCTACCTGTACTGAATTGTGAACTAATCTAACTACTTGGCTTAAAATGTAATGTTTAATAATCGATAAAATTGTACTTACCCTTTAAACTTGAATTAGAAATCACAGTACCAGCCTTTGTTAATTATACAATTTTGCATGTTATGTTCTTTTTGTTAAAAGGACTTGATAGCCCTTTGGGGGCCGGTATGTTGTAACAGTTACTTACTATAAAGACGCACACCAGTGTTGATATTTTTTAGTCGCATTAAAGTTGTTGTCAAGCACACACGCATTTTATTAGCAAAAATCCAGTCACGCAATTTGCAACCTTAACACATACACCATTTATTTATTTAAATTTCATGCACGAAGGTACAATGGCTGTCGTAGGTATTCTCTACCTGTCAACCAAGGGTGGTTATGAGATAACATGGCAGATACATTATTTACAACAAGGAAAGCACATAATTGTACTCATATTAGTATCGATAAGCTAACAAATTTTAATGACATAAAATGACTTTAAATAAACGTCCATTTGGCGACCAGTGTTAGTTTAATTTAGAAAAAACTAGGTCTATGGTGCCTAATAAGTCCAACTAATTTTTGTTCCTGAATTTCCAGTCCATGCGGCATTAAACAACAGTGGCGAGGCACAGATGATTACATATTTACCGACCAACCTGTATTTGGCCAAGTCACCGAATGCCCAGCTATAACGAGCAGGCCTATAATAAGAACGTATCGTACGGATTGTGGGATTCGTATCAGTTATTTCCACTTGAAATTACTGATACGGGGTCGACGCATACTGGTCAATTTACTTGTTACATATTTTTTTATTGTAAGGGGTTCTTCAATGATGTTTGTTGTCCAGATTTCGTAAATACAGAACGAGTATACATCATAGCACGCCGTGTACAGACGGGAAGGATAATATTATAATAAAATCCTAAAAAACCACTAAAAGTCTGAAAAAGGGGGAGGCAAATTGTCTACTGCGGTAGGTGGAGAATAAAACTTACATAATCCTCCGTTGCACACATGCCTCCAAAGACTGAGGGCATAGTTACAACTGTCTGGTTACTGCACTGTTGTCTTTTTACTGGTATTATAGACTTCATTAACCAGGCTACTGTGTTTCACAATAAGCTTTACAACCGTTAGCGTATTGCTCAAAGTAGGGGGGGCAGGTATAGGACAGTTCCACGCCCACCCCTAGCCACCGTCTTACTGAGTAGACACGGACTCCTATCGAAGCGGCGCAAAATATTGTAGTGGCGTTACGTGGTAGGAAAACTTTAATAGCGCGATTCAGGACAGTATTATTCGAGTAACGAATATGAATGGGACTCAAGGAGTCACAGGTTCGATCCCAACGGATTGCACACAAACATATAATGTAAGCTTCTGTTTTATTTTTGCTGTGATTTTTTTTATGATCACTACCTGTATATTTTTCGTTTTGGAACAGTTACTAAGTATGTTATGTTTTTATAGTGTGTAGTTTTTTTTTCTGTTTCTTCACTATTGGCGGAGCAAAATGTTTGTTTATTTTGTAGTTAAGTGTTTTGTCTATTTCTAGAATAACGGCTAAAATAACTTCTCAGTACATATCTCTTATCGGAGATCTTCTAGTAAATAACGCAGCAAACAACTGTTGGTCCGTCAGTACAATAGGGTATTTGAACACAGTAAAACAAAATGTTTATTAATCTTAAAAAACGATATACTGTAATCGATTAAAAATGTTCGAAAAAATAGAGACAGCGCTAGTTGCGCGCAAGTGTCGGCGATAAACGATTCGACGATTATGAATGGGACTAGGAGTCTGAGGTTTGATCCCCGCGGATGGCAATTATTTTTGTGTTTTAGTGTTACTGAGAATTTGTTTGTTTTTGTGTCTGAAGCTATGCATTACGCCATTTTAATGCATTTTTTAATTTATATGTAGGTAGTCTTAATGTTGCATACAATCAAATATGTAATTTTTGAGATTTTCGCGTATAAACAGACAGACCTGTACCCAACGACGTGTAACCCGAATACAACGTAGCGATAACCTTTTATTTGGTGAAGTTTCGCAGCAAAATTAAATTAAAAAAAGCTACGATTCGATCGTTTAAGCTGGCAGAAAGTTATGTTCCAATTAAAATGTCGGTAGCTTAAAGCAGTTTTAAAAATAAAAACGGCACGGGTAAATCTTCGAGGTTACGAAAAACTTCGAAGTTGGTATGTGGATGGGTGATGGGTATTCTGCCATTTGGATACTTACAGAATTTCAAAAATATCACAAAAAGTAACAAAAAGGAGGAGTCAAATCTTCTACTGCAGTGGGGTGAAGGAACTCATTCCTCCATTTCAACTGGTCGACTGTTCACTACTTAATCTCCGTCGAAGTTTGCCCAGAAAGGCACATCTCATTGTCTTCTGTTTTTTTTTTTATGTTTCCTAGATATTTCTTGTGTATGGAATAGTTTTTATAGTGTGTATATAGTTTCATAATTTGTTTTTAGCTTTTCTTTTGTTGGCAGACTCAAATGTTTACTAAAGGACCATGCAAAAAAATGTATGGGCAGTGTCCCATCCCATCAACAGACATGGGACAAGTTTCAATATCATTTGAGACTCCCGACAGTAGTGATCCACAATGTTGTTGAAAAGATTGACGTTCGATGAACTTTTCACTGTTAGTTCTCTTATATGGGATCTTTTTGTATCTAAAACACAGCACATAACTGCTAGTTCAACAGACGGGCTGTTGTAAGAATCCATTGTCTTCGCAGTACTTTTCATTAATAACAAGATTTTTAAACTTCATGTATCATCGTGTTGGGTCGCTTATATGGTATATGAGACCAATAGCACAGATAATAATTAACTTGCGTACAGATGCCTCATCCCATACAATCAAAACGGTTCGATCTCGAGTTCTTGGCTAACAGCGAACAATTTCTCGTCGGTCTTGTTTACTTACTAATTCAACTATAGATGGCCGTAAAAGCGCACTGTACGAAGAGCCTAACTATTTAGTTAAATTTTCGTTTTATTATTTATCGTTGTGTTCATTGCACTTAATAATTACTGTTTTATATGTATATATATATTTGATAAATGTGAAATAATGTTGATGTAAGCTAGGTGGAATAAGTCAGAAAATGAAAACAGCACCATCTATTGGTATAATCAACAATATTTGTTTGAAATGATCCTTTGCAGGAATCTTTGGTTAAGTTGTAAGAGCCCATTATCCAAGAACGTACAGGTTTTTTACTAAAAAGTACCAAGATCATGATTAGTTGAAGAAAATATCTTATCCATTACAATTTATTAACATAAAATGAAAACAAATCGAATACGTTTATTTGTGAACACAGGTTAAAAATGGAACACTTATAATGGGTCTTTGTCTTTTCTTGTCTTGTGTTTTCGTGTTGGGACGTCGAGCCAATTGTACAAAATTACGGAGCTAATGTTATCATTCTACTGAAACATGAAACGTATGGTAGTGTGATGGGTCACGGACTACTCATCTGTGTTTATTTAGATTTTGTACACAAAGGTACAATGACTGACGTAGGCGTTCTCTACCTGTTGACCAAGGGTGCTGATACTTACGTATATCTTAAGTAACAACAAAGCAAATATTTTTATGAATATTGATAAGCTAACAAATTTGAATTACATAAAATAACTTTAAATCAACGCTGAGTTGCGACCACTGAACGTTTAATTTACAAAACAACCAAGTTTATGGTGCTGTGCTACCTACTAAGTCCAACCAAAATTTTTTTCCGCGAATTTCTTGCCCTTATATATAAAGATACATAATAATACAATAATATTCGTTAATTTTCCTGGCACCTGATAAATGATGTAAGTAAAACATTTTAATCAAAACACTGGGAGAATCGAAAGATAACAATCAAGGGTGGTTCTACAAGTACATGTAAACTTATCTTTAAATGACTCAAATCAGACTTTTTGTTTAAAAGTAACACCGACGGGTATAAAAATGATATAGGCAAGAAAAATGCCGCAGTGTGAGCGAAAATCGCCACGCTTAGTTGTATCTTATAGTTACCTACACAACTTATTCTTTAATTATAATTGTAACGTTTATTATTATAACTTTAAAACGCTTAAAAAAGTCGCAGCGGTTCCACGATACAATTACAACTCTAAATTGCACCCGTGCGAAGCCAGGGCGGCTTAATACTTCCAAGACAAAATTATAAGGATATTTGTCATTTGGTTAAGGAACCCTAAAAAAGCTACAAAAGTGGAAGTCAAATCCTCTACTGCAGTGGGGTGGAGGACATCATTCCTCCATTCCACGTGCCTCTAGTTACTGAGGACACATGTCGACTGGCACCTACTCAGTCTACGTCAACGTTTGCCTGTACGGCGCTTCGCTGTGCCTGGATAGGGTCTTTATCTTGAGACACAGTTTCACTGCACTCCGTGTAGTCACAATATGCTGTTCCACAATCAGCATATTGTTCAATGTGTGGGCGGGGAGAGAACAGTCCCGCCCCGAGCTACTGTCTTACTGAGTAGACATGGACTCCCACTAGAGCGGCGCAAAATATTGTAGTGGCGTTACGTAGCAGGAAAACTTTAATAGCGCGATTCAGGATAGAATTGTTCGTCAGGAGACGAATATGAATGGGACTAGGGGTCTCAGGTTCGTTCCTCACGGATGGCAATTGTTTTTGTGTTTCATTGTTGCTGTGAATTTTTGATTTTTGTTTATCCTGAATATATTGTTGTTTATGTGTTTATTTTACCCATTTATAGTTTGTTGTTTTTTCGACTCTTTGCTGGCAGAATAAAATGTTTTTACGACATTTTGCAATCAAGGTTTGATTTTTATATAAACTAAACACCATCTAGTACAAACGTCATTTTGCGTTACAAACATAGAAAAATTACTTCAAAAGCGTTTCTTTTCTCTTTTTTCATATGTTTTGTAGTACGATTTATTTATTTATAACAAGCTTTTGATTAACATGGCGTGTTAAGATATCGACAAACCTTGCAACTGAATTTCATATCGTACGTTGGGATGCTAACAGAATACAATAGAAATACTTTTATTTTACAACATAACAAATTACAGTAGGAGGTTAAAAAACAGTAGGGTATAACAATGGGTGGTCTTATCGCTAAAAGCAATCTCTTACAACCTTTGTTTTCAATTGCATTTACTCAAATGGCAACAACGGAGCAAAGATAACTTTATATACTGCTTTCTATAATCTTGTTCTCGGTAATAATTCAATTTAGATACACTTTTGAAGAAGCAAAAAAAGTCAAAGTTTTTAAAAAAAAAACACAAGCTTGCAAGCTAAAATTACTATAAATGTCCAGACACCGCGTCGTGTCACACAATTTACAAAGCGATCTACAAGTTAACAGCGGCGAGGCACAGATTTTATTTCTTTAGAAAACTCACAGCTAGGTTACAGATAGTTGACGGTTAGTGAAAGATAGCCAATTAAAAGTTATCACTGACAATTTTAGGGTAGCAAAAGAAACAGTTCCGGTACTCGATCAACAAACATCACAGTGTCAGTGCTCCGAAAAATTATTTCATTTATATATTTTGTGGCCACAATTCTCACAATAATACTTCACCCAAACCAAAAACTAACTGCGATTGAGTGATCTCTATAATAAACATCGCAATATTTGCTGGATCTGCACAGAAGATTGGACTAAAACATTGGAAAAACTTTGAGGTTAGAACTATTATATCCATATATCATCAAACTATTGTGGAAATCTGTCAGTGTCATCATAACTGTCACTGACACATTGTCGCCAAAAGTCAAACGGCATCGCACAGCGCCACTTCAGTGTTGCCAACAATTAAAAATAATAAAATACGTTCCGTTACACTTAAAATATGGACGAACAATTTCAACTACTATTTGATAAGATGCGGATTGAAATGCAAAACCAAACAATTGAAGTTACTAATACAATACTTGAAAGAATGGATGAAAAATTAAAACCCGTCTTAGAAGAAAACCAAAGATTGAAACAAAAAGTAGATAAATTAGAAAAGAAGGTGGAACTTCTAGAGAGAGAAAAAAAGAGCAATAATATAATTATTCATGGATTACCAGAAGGTGAGCAGACTACGCTGGATTTAATCAAACTCATTAAAAATGTTTCTTGGGTGAACTCGGCATAGCTATAGAAAATTATGAAATAAATAAAATCTTCCGCATTGGCTCAAAAAATAAAAATGAGAAACCGAGGCCTACGCTCCTTTCATTGGTTACGGGATGGAAGAAAATCGAAATAATGAAGAACAAAAAGAAATTAAAAGACTTATGTATAACAGAAGACTACTCAAAAGAAACATTAGAAATCCGGAAGTCATTGCAACCCAAACTAATTGAAGAGAGGCAAAAAGGAAACTTGGCGTACATAAAATACGATAAACTTATTGTTAAAGAAAATTCAAGACCCATAGACAAAAGGAAGAGAGAGGAGCCCACCTCACCGCAAGCTGAATTAATACAGCCAAGGAAACAGCAAACTCTAAACATGTCTAAAAATAATAGAATAAATGCATTCGATGTAATGAAAGGGAGATCTCACTCGCTTTCAACAACCTCGGTAACAACGAAGCAATAACAATTAGGTACCAGCGATCGGAAACAAAAACAAGAACAACACAAAATATTTAAAGAAACAGAAAAGAATTACTCTCCCCCAAGCCGGCTGGTCCCCGTGGGGGAAAATGACCACAACCCTCCAGCAAGGTTAGAAAAAACAAATGGAAAAACACCACAACCACAACAAACTCTCAAAATTGGAACACTCAACGTAAGATCACTAGCAACAATAAATAGATTTATAGAATTAACATATATGCTACAAAAAATTAAAATCGACATACTTGGTTTGGCAGAAGTGAGACGAAAGGGCTATGCAATTGAAGAACATGAAGATTATATATTCTGCTACAAAGGCGAAACACCCGGCTTACATGGAGTTGGATTTCTGATAAAAAAGAACATAAAAATAACATTGTCAGCTTTACAGCTTTTTCAGATCGGGTTGCACTACTAAAAATGGTATTACAACAACCAACTGCAAACCAACTGCAACTGCTTGCAATAATACAAGTGTACGCGCCTACTGCAAACGCTACAGATGAAGAAATTAACTCTTTCTATGAATATCTGCTGGTAGCTCAAAGCCAAGCAGGAGATAACGTATTCCTTATCGGTGATTTTAATGCAAAAGTTGGCCAACACACAACACAAGACAGTGAAAACTTTGTTCTGGGAAAATTTGGATACGGAAACAGAAATAAAAGAGGAGAGAAACTAATACAACACGCCTTGGAATATAAGTTGACAATAATGAACTCTTTTTTTAAAGCTCGAAAAAACCGCAAATGGACCTGGCTCTCCCCTTGTGGTAACTTTAAAAACGAAATTGACTTTATACTGTCAAGCCGGACCCCACCAGGATCAGGAACGTAGAAGTATTACATGGCTTCGGTTTCAGATCTGACCATCGGTTGGTTAGAGCTACGTACATGCTTGACCAAAGAAAAAAGATGGATCAACGGAGGTGTGATGTTATTAAAAAAAACATGTAAATAACAATTGTAGATTGGAAATAAACGGGCTTTATTATTATTTATTATTATTATTAAAAGAAACAGTAGGCAGGCAAGAGAAAGTAAGAAATAACACTCGGAGATAACACTAAGTATTAAGATGATTAAATATCTACCGATCAGCCGTTACTCGGCCACATTACCGAATGTTCAGCTAGCGTATGTATTGTATGCATATAATGAGAACGCATTAAACTGGACAGAAAAACATATGTCAAACTAAAAGAATGGCCACATTTTTTCCAAAATACTATTTTTTTTACGTTACTTATCTATCAAACTTTTACTGATTAGTTTTCTAAAAACCCAGCGAAGTAGTTTTTGCTCCATCAACGTTCAGAGTTGATTGCAAAATATCGTAGTAAACATTTGAGACTCCCGACAATGATGGAACACAATGATGTCGAAAAAAATGACGTTCGACAAATGATGGTATCACTGTCAGTATCTCTTTCAGTAACTAACGCTGCACGTATTTGCAGAATATTTATCAAATACAAGGCTTTTTTTTAAACGCCTGTATTTTTGTGTTGGATCGCTTATAGCATATACCAATAATAAGAGAGCAAATGTTATCATCTACTTAAACAAGAAACAGAAACGTACGGTCTACGGTAGTGTGTGGTGAGTCACGCACTACTCAGCCGTATTTATTTATCCAAACTTCATGCACATAGGTACAACCGTTTAAAGGCGGGCGTAGGCATTCTCTACCTGTCATTCAAGGGTAGTTAAGAGATAATATGGCAGATGCATATTTTAAAACAAGGAAAGCAAATACATACTTTTAAGAATATTGATCAGGTAATAAATATAACACACAACTTACACACCTTACATAATAACAACTTTTCGCGATTTAGTACAGTAATGTTCGGGAGACAAAAGCAAATGGGACTAGGGGTCACGGTCCCCACGGATGGCATTTATTTTAAGTTTTATTGTTCCTGTGAACATTTAGCTCAGTTTTTTTGCATGTTTTCTAGGTATTTTTTGTGTTCGGAATGGTCTTTTAGTGTGTAGTTTTTTTCTCTCGCTTTTCTGTTGGCAGACTCAAATGTTTACTACAACATTATGCAATAAAGTTTTTATTTTGATGAAAGCTACAAGCCAATGATGATGTTTTCAGCGGCGTTAAGCAACAGTGGCAAGATACAGATGATTATATATTTACCAACCAGCCGATATTCGGATATATTACCGAATGCTCAGCTAGCCTATACAGGCTTGTAAAGAGAACGCATGGAACGGATTATAGGATGCATATTAGTTATTTGCATTCGCAACCACTGATACGAGCTCAATGCATACTGGTCAATTTCACTGTCATTTTGTTAATAATATCTATATAATGTTCTTTAACGAAGAAATTTACATTCTAGATTTCATCAATACAGAAGGGGTATACACGGGGGCGCAATTTGAAATTTGGCGCCTGGAGCTATAAGTTTCACCATCCCAGAAGTCAAGGAAAAGAATAGGATTTAAATAAAGAATACAAAAATTTTAATCAGTTTTTAATAACGTCTACATTTTTCTGCGGTGTACTTTATTTACAAAGGCATTAATGATGATTTCGTTACTTAGTAGTTTGTGTTGTTGTTAAATTGGTTTCAATATTGACAATCGCTAAACTATTTAAACGTTCTTTACAAATCCGTGAGTAAGATAATTCGTAACTCTTTTCAGAACCAAAACTGATCTTTCGGTAGGTGCAGTTTGTCATTGTAGTGCACAAAAAGATGCGTAACGCAATTTCCGTGTATCACGTGTATGCAAATGCTTCTTTCAAGTCTCTTCTTTCTCTCGTTCATTTTTGTACATTCGATTTCAAAATATGTTTTAAGAGAATTCATTCTTCTTGTGAATCTTCCACAAGATTTTTCGGGTACAATTGCTGAAGATTTTAAGCGTAAAGTCGAACATGCGCTTTAAACAATATATTTATTTTAGAAAAAAATGTGAAATGTTCGGTATCTACGTCATATGGATTCTGGCGCTGCTTTAGCTCACCAAACAATTGGTCGCATACAGGAAAGAAGTATTAATCCTGAAATTGTCACGGCCTTGTAGCAACACTTCGCGCTTGCTCGAATCGTTATCTCTATTCTTCCTCTGGATATTTTTTTTGAGTGTTTCTATATTCTTCTGAAGATTTTTTTCTCTGCCTCGTCAAAAGCATAAAAACATTCTCTTTTGTCTTTTTTTTAATTTTAAAAACTACTTTTTCAATACCCAAAATTCTGATAGTATAGCCGTTTCTAGGGATCTAGGCTGACTAAATAAATCTTTGGTTTAATTCTTAGCTAAAGCTTTCTGAGTAGGGTCATTTGCTATGTCGTCATGGGCCGCTACAACTTGGTTCCAAACTCTTTTTAGACTTGTAGTTTGTAAAAGCATTTTCCCTAGCCGACCATTGCGTAAGTTTCATTTTGGGTTCGTTGAAGCTGTAAAATATACAAACAGATTTTGCAACAGCCCGAAAATCTTTGAAGCTTGTGAACAATGTTCAGTTACCGATGTACCAATCAAGTTCAACGAATGAGCGGCGCACAGCACGTATGTCCATACTGACATTTTTATTTGATCTTAGCTTGTAGACCACACTGTCCAGACATATTGCTCGCATTGCCATAAGACTGTTTATATACTCTGCAATTTTCAACGTCAATATTGAGTGTTTCGAAATTCTATGACGGCTACTAACATGTCTTCTGCTTTGTTGCCGGTGTTTGGTAGAAAGCAAAGAAATCGTTCTACTGGTTCTGCAGTCTCTTGAACAAATCTCACAATGAAAAAAGCTTATCAATGGCAGTATTATCAGGGGCTCAGTCTACGTTAAAAGATACGTATTTAGTCTTGTTTAGTTGCTCAATTACATTTTCCCTTTCCGGTATTGCCTTTTCCGGAATTACCTGAACCGATAATATTAAAAAAATAAAGATAAATTAGATCAACCATTTTATAGATTAGCTAAAATACACATCTTTCATGGGGTACTTTGTTAAATGTTACAATAAAATACCTTTTGATATATAAGAACTAAATGAAAGAAAATTTAAAACCAAGATTAAAGGCACACTTTGTAAAAAACGTTTTTGCTTCGCCAAAATTGGGTCAAATTCGGAAATTGCTTCTATAAGCATTATAAAGTTGCCATTTTTATGCTCATCGCCTCTTCCCACCTCGCACCACTTTCAGACGCGCTCCGTAGGTATTGACGAAACTTAAGTTGCTAGCGTTTTTCCCACCAAATGATTTAAGTACTAATTATTGTGTTTTTATAATTATTTTAAATTCACGAATGAAAATAAAAAAGTGAGAAGTAAAAGCTAGTTGAATGGCGGCAAAACCACAACAAAACCGCTAGTTTCGCGCCCCGGGCCATGGTCCGGATGGCCCTAGGGTAAATACGCCTCTGAGTATATATCATAGCTGTGGAAAACACTTACAGACGGGCAGGACAAAATGATAACCCTGAGAATACCTCTAAAAATCACAAAAAGTTGGAGTCAAATCTTCTACTGCAGTGGGGGAGGACCAGCCCCAAAATCCTCCGTCGCACACATGCCTTCACAGACTAATGTAAGGCATAGTTACAACTATCGTCAGATAATTCCGACTTGACCAACTAGAATACTGTGTTTCACAATATGCTTTACGACCGTCAGCTTATTGCTCAATGTAGGGGCAGGTTTAGAACAGACCCACGCCCATCCCTAGCCACAGTCTTACCGAGTAGACACGGACTCCTATTAAAAAGACGTGAAATATTGTTCTGGTCTTACGTCGCAGGAAAACTTTGATAGCGCGATTCAGGACAGTATTGTTCGAGAAACAAATATGATAGAGAATCAAAGAGTCTCAAGTTCGATCCCCACGCACGGCAATTATGTTTGTGTTTAATTTTGCTGTGATTTTTTGTATTTTTACTGTATATATATATTCGTTTTTGGAACAGTTACTTAATATATTATGTTCTTATAATGTGTAGTTTTTTTCTGTTCCTTCATTATTGGAAGAGTAAAATGTTTAATATTACATTTTGCTATCAAGTTCTTTTTTTTGCTCTAAAATGACGAACAAAGAACTTCTCAGTATCTCTTATCAGGGATCTTCTAGTAAATAACGCAACGAACCACTATTGGTCCATCTCTAAAACGGGTATTTGATCGCAGTAAAGCAGTGTTTATATTAAATTTAAAAATCCAGTTGCATATGTCCTTTAGTGCCTATTGGCCTGTTTAGTGCATATTCTCTCCTGCTTGATAAGGAGGAAAGTCAAAATTATACATAAATTTTTTTCCCTACTCTTCCGCTGTACTTTTCTGATTAATTTCGTTGCGGGATCCAAGATATTTTAATCATTTTTACGGCACTCTGACGAGTAATCTTAAAAAACGACGTACTTGAGAGCGATTTTAAACGTTTGAAAGATAGAGACAGCGCTAGTAGAGCGCAAGTGACGCCCATAAACGACTAGACGAACATGATAATACTAGGGGTCTCAGGTTCGATCCCCGCGGATGGCAATTATTTTGTATTTTATTGTTACTGAGAATTGTTTGTTTTTGTGTCTGGAAGTTATACACTCGTATTACGACATTTTAATGCAGTTTTGAATTTACACGTAGTCTTAATGATGTATACACACAAATATGTCGTTTTTGAGATTTTCGCCTATAAACAGACATGCGTGTCTTACAACGACGTATAGCCTGAATACCACGCAGCGATCGCCCTTTATTTGGTGAAGTTTCGCAGCAAAATGCTACGTTTCAATCGTTTTAGTTGGCAGAAAGTTATGTTGCGATTGAATATGTCGGGAGTCTAAAGCAGCTTTATTAATTAAAGCAGCACGGCTTAATCTCAAGGTTAAACGACACTTTGAGGATGGTCTGTGGACTTCTGCCATTTGGTTACGGAATTTTAAAATAGTAACAAAAAGGGGGAGTCAAATCTTCTACTGCAGTGGGGTGGAGGAACTCATTCCTCCATTTCGACTGGCCGACTGGTCACTACTCAATCTCCGTCGACGTTTGCCCAGAAAGGCACATCTCATTGTCCGCTAGGGAACTTCATCTCGAGACAGAATTACTGTCCCTCCATTGTCACAATATGCTTTACCACCATCAGCGTATTGCTCCAAGTATGGGCGGGTATAGAACAGCCCCACCCCAAGCCACTGTCTCACTGAGTAGACACGGACTCCCGAGAGCTCTCCGCGAAATATTGTACTGGCTTTACGTAGCAGGAAAACTTTAATAGCGCGATTCAGGACAGTATTGTTCGTCGGGTGACGAATATGAATGGGAAGAGGTCTCGGGTTCAGTCCCCATGGATGGCAAATTACGTTTTTGTTGTACTGTTGCTGTGGATTTTTGTTTATTCTTGATATATTGATGTTTATGTGTTTACTTTACTTTTATATGCTTTTTTCTGTTCTTTGCTGGCAGAGTAAAATGTTTACTACGACATTTTGCAATCAAGGTTTGATTTTTATGAAAACTATACACCATCAAGTACAAAACGTCATTTTGCGTTACAAACATAGAAACATTACTTCAAAAGCGTTTCCCTTCCCTTTGTAATACGTTTTGTAGTGTGATTTATTTATTTATTTATTTATTTATTTATTTATTTATTTATTTATTTATTTATTTATTTATTTATTTATTTATTTATTTATTTATTTATTTATTTATTTATTTATTCACAAAATCCACAGCTCTTTAACAATTTTACTTAAAATAAACAAACCGATTTTACAGCCAATTACGGATTTACAATTAATTAACTATTATATGCATCAGAAATAAACAGAATGGAACACAACAGAATCAAACAGAATGACATGCTAGCACCATCTAAGCATATGAGAGTGTGTGGTGTGGTGTGAGTGGGTGTGTTGTGTAGGAGTATGTGTGAAGAGTTGAAGTGGTGTGTGGAATACCTTTAAAAACACTAGTTAGAATTCTTAGTCCTTTTAGTCAATTCTTCGCACACAGTAGTTACCAAAAGTCTCCTAAAAGTACCTTTTTTGGTGTTAAATATATCAAGATGAGAGAATTTATTGTTAAAATTTCTTAATAACCTACCGACGACAGACAAACACAACAAACTACAACAAACAAACACAAACACTACAAACACATAAACAAAAAACACAAACAAACTATAACAAATCTTGCAACTGAATTACATGTCTTACGTTAGAATGCTAACAGAATACAATAGAAATACTTTTATTTTACAACATAACAAATTACAGTAGGAGGTTAAAAAACAGTAGGGTATAACAAATGGCGGTCTTATCGCTAAAAGCAATCTCTTACAACCTTTGTTTTCAATTGCATTTACTCAAATGGTAACAACGGAGAAAAGATAACTTCATATACTGCTGTCTATAATTTTGTGCTCGGTAATAATTCAATTTAGATACACTTTTGAAGAAAAAGTCAAAGTTTTACATAAAAAACACAAGCTTGCAAGCTAAAATTATTATAAATGTCCAGACACCGCGTCGTGTCACACAATTTACAAAGCGATCTACAAGTTAAAAGCGACGAGGCACAGATTTTATTTTATTTTATTTCTTAAGAAAACTCACAGCTAGGTTACAGATAGTTGACAGTTAGTGAAAGATGGCCAATTAAAAGTTTTCACTGACAATTTTAGAGTAGCAAAAGAAACAGTAGGCAGGCAAGAGAAAGTAAGAAATAGCACTCGGAGATAACATTAAGTATTAAGATGATTAAATATCTACCGATCAGCCGTTATTCGGCCACATTACCGAATGTTCAGCTAGCGTATGTATTGTATGCATATAATGAGAACGCATTAAACTGGACAGAAAAACATATGTCAAAATAAAAGAATGAGCACATTTTTTCCAAAATACTATTTTTTTTTTACGTAACTTTTCTATCATACTTTTACAGAGTAGTTTTCCAAAAACCCAGCGATATAGTTTTGGTTCCATCAACATTCAGAGTTGATTGCAAATTGTCGTATTAAACATTTGAGACTCCCGACAATGATGAAACACAATGATGTCGAAAAGAATGACGTTCGATAAATTATGGTATCACTGTCAGTATCTCTTTCAGTAACTAACGCTGCACGTATTTGCAGAATATTTATCAAATACATACAAGGCTTTTTTTTAACGCCTTAATCTTTGTGTTGGATCGCTTATAGCATATACCAATAGTAAGAGAGCAAATGTTATCATCTACTTGAACAAGAAACAGAAACGTACGGTCTACGGTAGTGTGTGGTGAGTCACGCACTACTCAGCCGTATTTATTTATCCAAACTTCATGCACATAGGTACAACCGCTTAAAGGCGGGCGTAGGCATTCTCTACCTGTCATTCAAGGGTAGTTAAGAGATAATATGGCAGATGCATTGTTTAAAACAAGGAAAGCAAATACATACTTTTAAGAATATTGATCAGGTAATAAATATAACACACAACTTACACACCTTACATAATAACAACTTTTCGCGATTTAGTACAGTAATGTTCGGGAGACAAAAGCAAATGGGACTAGGGGTCACGATCCCCACGGATGGCATTTATTTTAAGTTTTATTGTTCCTGTGAACATTTTGCTCAGTTTTTTTGCATGTTTTCTAGGTATTTTTTGTGTTCGGAACGGTCTTTTAGTGTGTAGTTTTTTCTCTCGCTTTTCTGTTGGCAGACTCAAATGTTTACTACAACATTATGCAATAAAGTTTTTATTTTGATGAAAGCTACAAGCCAATGATGATGTTTTCAGCGGCGTTAAGCAACAGTGGCAAGGTACAGATGATTATATATTTACCAACCAGCCGATATTCGGACATATTACCGAATGCTCAGCTAGCCTATACAGGCTTGTAAAGAGAACGCATGGAACGGATTATAGGATGCATATTAGTTATTTGCATTCGCAACTACTGATACGACCTCAATGCATACTGATCAATTTCACTATCATTTTGTTAAATATAACTGGTTCTTTAACGAAGAAATTTACATTCTAGATTTCATCAATACAGAAGGGGTATACACGAGGGCGCAATTTGAAATTTGGCGCCTGAAGCTATTAAGTTTCACCATGCCAGAAGTCAAGGAAAAGAATAGGATTTAAATAAAGAATACAAAAATTTTAATCAGTTTTTAATAACGTCTACATTTTTCTGCGGTGTTCTTTATTTACAAAGGCATTAATGATGATTTCGTTACTTAGTAGTTTGTGCTGTTGTTCAATTGGTTTCAATATTGAAAATCGCTAAACTATTTAAACGTTCTTTACAAATCCATGAGTAAGATAATTCGTAACTCTTTTCAGAACACAAAAAGATGCGTAACGCAATTTCCGTGTATGCAAATGCTTCTTTCAAGTCTCTTCTTTCTCTCGAGCTCATTTTTGTTCATTCGATTTCAAAAAATGTTTTAAGAGAATTCATTCCTCTTGTGAATCTTCCACAAGATTTTTCGGGTACAATTGCTGAAGATTTTAAGCGTAAAGTCGAACATGCGCTTTAAACAATATATTAATTTTAGAAAAAAATTGAAATGTTCGGTTTCTACGTCATATAGATTCTTGCGCTGCTTTAGCTCACCAAACAATTGGTCGCATACAGGAAAGAGGTATTAATCCTGAAATTGTCACGGCCTTGTAGCAACACTTCGCGCTTGCTCGAATCGTTATCTCTATTCTTCCTCTGGATAATTTTTTTGAGTGTTTCTATATTCTTCTGAAGATTTTTTTCTCTGCCTCGTCAAAAGCATAAAAACATTCTCTTTTGTCTTTTTTTAATTTTAAAAACTACTTTTTCAATACCCAAAATTCTGATAGTATAGCCGTTTCTAGGGATCTAGACTGACTAAATAAATCTTTGGTTTAATTCTTAGCCATAAGTCATAAGTCATTTATTCATTTGTTTAACATAGGTAGGTATAATTAGTGGTATATCGTGGAAATAAAAAGTGCGCTATGTTATGCCGGAAGGCGTACAAAACTAAAGCTTTTTGAGTAGGGTCATTTGCTATGTCGTCATGGGCCGCTACAACTTGGTTCCAAACTCTTTTTAGACTTGTAGTTTGTAAAAGCATTTTCCCTAGCCGACCATTGCGTAAGTTTCATTTTGGGTTCGTTGAAGCTGTAAAATATTCAAACAGATTTTGCAACAGCCCGAAAATCTTTGAAGCTTGTGAACAATGTTCAGTTACCGATGTACCAATCAAGTTCAACGAATGAGCGGCGCACAGCACGTATGTCCATACTGACATTTTTATTTGATCTTAGCTTGTAGACCACACTGTCCAGACATATTGCTCGCATTGCCATAAGACTGTTTATATACTCTGCAATTTTCAACGTCAATATTGAGTGTTTCGAAATTCTATGACGGCTACTAACATGTCTTCTGCTTTGTTGCCGGTGTTTGGTAGAAAGCAAAGAAATCGTTCTACTGGTTCTGCAGTCTCTTGAACAAATCTCACAATCAAAAAAGCTTATCAACGACAGTATTATCAGGGGCTCAGTCTACGTTAAAATATATGTATTTAGTCTTGTTTAGTTGCTCAATTACATTTTCCCTTTCCGGTATTGCCTTTTCCGGAATTTCCTGAACTTTCTTTCCTGAACTAATAATATTAAAAAAATAAAGATAAATTAGATCAACCATTTTATAGATTAGCTAAAATACCCACATCTTTCATGGGGTACTTTGTTAAATGTTACAATAAAATACCTTGTGACATATAAGAACTAAATGAAAGAAACTTTAAAACCTATATTTTTACCCACTTTGTAAAAAACGTTTTTGCTTCGCCAAAATTGTGTCAAATTTGGAAATTGCTTCTATAAGCATCATAATGTTGCCATTTTTATGCCCATCGCCTCTGCCCACCTCGCTCGGCGCCAGCGCCCCACGCGCGCGCTTTATTCGGAGCATGTAGTACTTATTGTAGGTTCTTACTTTCAGACGCGCACCGTAGGTATTGACGAAACTTAAGTTGCTAGCGTTTTTCCGACCAAATGATATAACTACTAATTATTGTGTTTTTATAATTATTTTAAATTCTCGAATAAAAATAAAAAGGTGAGAAGTAAAAGTTAGTTGAATGGCGGCAAAACCACAACAAAACCGCCAGTTTCGCGCCCCGGGCCATGGTCCGGATGGCCCTAGGGTAAATACGCCTGTGAGTATATATCATAGCTGTGGAAAACACTTACAGACGGGCAGGACAAAATTATAACCCTGAGAATACCTCTAAAAATCACAAAAAGTTGGAGTGAAATCTTCTACTGCAGTGGGGGAGGACCAGCCCCAAAATCCTCCGTCGCACACATGCCTTCACAGACTAATGTAAGGTATTGTTACAACTATCGTCAGATAATTCCGACTTGACCAACTAGAATACTGTGTTTCACAATATGCTTTACGACCGTCAGCGTATTGCTCAATGTAGGGGCAGGTTTAGAACAGTCCCACGCCCATCCCTAACCACAGTCTTACCGAATAGACACGGACTCCTATTAAAAAGACGTGGATTATTGTTCTGGTCTTACGTCACAGGAAAACTTTGATAGCGCGATTCAGGACAGTATTGTTCGAGAAACAAATATGAATGAGAATCAAGTAGTCTCAAGTTCGATTCCCATCGATGGCAATTATGTTTGTGTTTAATTTTTGCTGTGTTTCTTTTGTATTTTACTGTATATATATATATTCGTTTTTGGAACAGTTACTTAATATATTGTAATTATTTGTTGTAATAATGTGTAGTTTTTTTCTGTTCCTTCATTATTGGAAGAGTAAAATGTTTAATATTACATTTTGCTATCAAGTTCTTTTTTTTGCTCTAAAATGACGAACAAAGAACTTCTTAGTGCCTCTTATCAGGGATCTTCTAGTAAATAACGCAACGAACCACTAGTCCGTCATTGGTCCATCTCTAAAACGGGTATTTGATCGCAATTAATCAATATTTACATTAAATTTAAAAATCCAGTTGTATATGTCCTTTAGTTCCTATTGACCAATTTGATCTCAGTTCTCTCCTGCTTGATAAGGGAGAAAGTGTAAATAATACATATTTTTTTCCCTACTCCTCCGCTGTGCTTTTCTGATTAATTTCGTTGCGGGATCCAAGACATTTTAATTATTTCTCCGGCACTCTAACGAGTACCGCTTCATTGGCTTGTAATCTTAAAAAAACGACGTACTTGAGAGCGATTTTAAACGTTTGAAAGATAGAGACAGCGCCAGTAGAGCGCAAGTGACGCCCATAAACGACTAGACGAACATGATAATACTAGGGTCTCAGGTTCGATCCCCGCGGATGGCAATTATTTTGTATTTTATTGTTACTGAGAATTGTTTGTTTTTGTGTCTGGAAGTTATAAACTCGTGTTACGACATTTTAATGCAGTTTTGAATTTACACGTAGTTTTAATGATGTATACACACAAATATGTCGTTTTTGAGATTTTCGCCTATAAACAGACATACGTGTCTTACAACAACGTATAGCCTGAATACCACGCAGCGATCGCCCTTTATTTGGTGAAGATTCGCAGCAAAATGCTACGATTCGATCGTTTAAGTTGGCAGAAAGTTATGTTGCTATTGAATATGTCGGGAGTCTAAAGCAGCTTTAATAATTAAAGCAGCACGGGTTAATCTCAAGGTTAAACGACACTTTGAGGATGGTATGTAGATTTCTGCCATTTGGTTACGGAATTTTAAAATAGTAACAAAAAGGGGGAGTCAAATCTTCTACTGCAGTGGGGGAGGACCAGCCCCAAAATCCTCCGTCGCACACATGCCTTCACAGACTAATGTAAGGCATAGTTACAACTATCGTCAGTTAATTCCGACTTGACCAACTAGAATACTGTGTTTCGCAATATGCTTTACGACCGTCAGCGTATTGCTCAATGTAGGGGCAGGTTTAGAACAGTCCCACGCCCATCCCTAGCCACAGTCTTACCGAGTAGACACGGACTCCTTTAAAAAGACGTGAAATATTGTTCTGGTCTTACGTCACAGGAAAACTTTGATAGCGCGATTCAGGACAGTATTGTTCGTGAAACAAATATGAATGAGAATCAAGTTGTCTCAAGTTCGATTCCCATCGATGGCAATTATGTTTGTGTTTAATTTTTGCTGTGTTTCTTTTGTATTTTTACTGTATATATATATTCGTTTTTGGAACAGTTACTTAATATATTGTAATTATTTGTTGTAATAATGTGTAGTGTAATAATGTGTAGTTTTTTTCTATTCCTTCATTATTGGAAGAGTAAAATGTTTAATATTACATTTTGCTATCAAGTTCTTTTTTTTGCTCTAAAATGACGAACAAAGAACTTCTTAGTATCTCTTATCAGGGATCTTCTAGTAAATAATGCAACGAACCACTGGTCCATCATTGGTCCATCTCTAAAACGGGTATTTGATCGAAATAAATCAATACTTACATTAAATGTAAAAATCCAGTTGTATATGTCCTTTAGTTCCTATTGACCAATTTGATCTCAGTTCTCTCCTGCTTGATAAGGGAGAAAGTGTAAATAATATTTATTTTTTTTCCCTACTCCTCCGCTGTGCTTTTCTGATTAATTTCGTTGCGGGATCCAAGACATTTTAATCATTTCTCCGGCACTCTGACGAGCACCGCTTCATTGGCTTGTAATCTTAAAAAAACGACGCACTTGAGAGCGATTTTAAACGTTTGAAAGATAGAGACAGCGCTAGTAGAGCGCAAGTGACGCCCATAAACGACTAGACGAACATGATAATACTAGGGGTCTCAGGTTCGATCCCCGCGGATGGCAATTATTTTGTATTTTATTGTTACTGAGAATTGTTTGTTTTTGTGTCTGGAAGTTATAAACTCGTGTTACGACATTTTAATGCAGTTTTGAATTTACACGTAGTTTTAATGATGTATACACACAAATATGTCGTTTTTGAGATTTTCGCCTATAAACAGACATACGTGTCTTACAACGACGTATAGCCTGAATACCACGCAGCGATCTCCCTTTATTTGGTGAAGTTTCGCAGCAAAATGCTACGATTCGATCGTTTAAGTTGGCGGAAAGTTATGTTGCTATTGAATATGTCGGGAGTCTAAAGCAGCTTTAATAATTAAAGCAGCACGGGTTAATCTCAAGGTTAAACGACACTTTGAGGATGGTCTGTGGATTTCTGCCATTTGGTTACGGAATTTTAAAATAGTAACAAAAAGGGGGAGTCAAATCTTCTACTGCAGTGGGGGAGGACCAGCCCCAAAATCCTCCGTCGCACACATGCCTTTACAGACTAATGTAAGGCATAGTTACAACTATCGTCAGATAATTCCGACTTGACCAACTAGAATACTGTGTTTCACAATATACTTTACGACCGTCAGCGTATTGCTCAATGTAGGGGCAGGTTTAGAACAGTCCCACGCCCATCCCTAGCCACAGTCTTACCGAGTAGACACGGACTCCTATTAAAGAGACGTGAAATATTGTTCTGGTCTTACGTCGCAGGAAAACTTTGATAGCGTGATTCAGGAAATCAGGACAGTATTGTTCGAGAAACAAATATGAATGAGAATCAAGGAGTCTCAAGTTCGATTCCCATCGATGGCAATTATGTATGTGTTTAATTTTTGCTGTGTTTTTTTTGTATTTTTACTGTATATATATATTCGTTTTTGGAACAGTTACTTAATATATTATGTTGTAATAATATGTAGTTTTTTCTGTTCCTTCAATATTGGAAGAGTAAAATGTTTAATATTACATTTTGCTATCAAGATATTTTCTTTTTCTCTAAAATGACGAACAAAAAACTTATCAGGAATCTTCTAGTAAATAACGCAATGAACCGCTATTGGTCCATCTCTACAACGGGTATTTGATCACAATAAATCAATATTTATATTAAATTTAAAAATCCAGTTGTATATGTCCTTTAGTGCCTATTGGCCTGTTTAGTGCATATTCTCTCCTGCTTGATAAGGAGGAAAGTGAAAATTATACATTTATTTTTTTCCCTACTCTTCCGCTGTACTTTTCTGATTAATTTCGTTTCGGGATCCAAGATATTTTAATCATTTTTCCGGCACTCTGACGAGTACCGCTTCATCGGCTTGTAATCTTAAAAAATTACGTATTTGATCGCAATAAATCAATATTTACATTAAATGTAAAAATCCAGTTGTATATGTCCTTTAGTTCCTATTGACCAATTTGATCTCAGTTCTCTCCTGCTTGATAAGGGAGAAAGTGTAAATAATACATATTTTTTTCCCTACTCCTCCGCTGTGCTATTCTGATTAATTTCGTTGCGGGATCCAAGACATTTTAATCATTTCTCCGGCACTCTGACGAGAACCGCTTCATTGGCTTGTAATCTTGAAAAAACGACGTACTTGAGAGCGATTTTAAACGTTTGAAAGATAGAGACTGCGCTAGTAGCGCGCAAGTGACGCCCGTAAACGACTAGACGAATATGATAATACTAGGGGTCTCAGGTTCGATCCCCGCGGATGGCAATTATATTGTATTTTATTGTTACTGAGAATTGTTTGTTTTTGTGTCTGGAAGTTTTATAACTTCCCACAAAATTCCCAAAATGTCGTAACACGAGTTTATACTCGTGTTACGACATTTTAATGCAGTTTTGAATTTACACGTAGTTTTAATGATGTATACACACAAATATGTAATTTTTGAGATTTTCGCGTATAAACAGACAGATCGTACCGAATACAACGTAGCGATAACCTTTTGTTTGGTGAAGTTTCGCAGCAAAATGCTACGATTCGATCGTTTAAGCTGGCAGAAAGTTATGTTCCAATTAAAATGTCGGTAGCTTAAAGCAGTTTTAAAAATAAAAGCGGCACGGGTAAATCTTTGAGGTTACGCAAAACTTGGAGGTTGGTATGTGGATGGGTGATGGGTATTCTGCCATTTGGATACTTATAGAATTTCAAAAATATCACAAAAAGTAACAAAAAGGAGGAGTCAAATCTTCTACTGCAGTGGGGTGAAGGAACTCATTCCTCCATTTCGACTGGTCGACTGGTCACTATTAATCTCCGTCGAAGTTTGCCCAGAAAGGCACATCTCATTGTCTTCTGTTTTTTTTTTATGTTTCCTAGATATTTCTTGTGTATGGAATGGTTTTAATAGTGTGTATATAGTTCCATAATTTGTTTTTAGCCTCTCTTTTGTTGGCAGACTCAAATGTTTACTAAATTTGCAACTAAGTTTTGATAGTTATAAAAACTAAAATCGTATGATTTGATCTTTCAAAAATCAATGTTTCTAGCCAGGAAACCTGTTGATGTTGGAAAAAAAGCAGATGCTAATGTAACTATTACTCCATACCATCCAAACTAAATGTCACTTATAAGGATCAAGGCTGGGCAGAAAAAACTCATGAGAACCTGAAGGAATGACCTCTTTTTCCAAAATACTATTTTTTTTACGTTACTTATCTATCAAACTTTTACTGATTAGTTTTCCAAAAACCCAGCGATGTAGTTATTGCTCCATCAACGTTCAGAGTTGATTGCAAAATATCGTAGTAAACATTTGAGACTCCCGACAATGATGGAACACAATGATGTCGAAAAAAATGACGTTCGACAAATGATGGTATTACTGTCAGTATCTCTTTCAGTAACTAACGCTGCATGTATCAAATACAAGGCTTTTTTTTAAACGCCTGTATTTTTGTGTTGGATCGCTTATAGCATATACCAATAATAAGAGAGCAAATGTTATCATCTACTTGAACAAGAAACAGAAACGTACGGTCTACGGTAGTGTGTGCTGAGTCACGCACTACTCAGCCGTATTTATTTATCCAAACTTCATGCACATAGGTACAACCGTTTAAAGGCGGGCGTAGGCATTCTCTACCTGTCATTCAAGGGTAGTTAAGAGATAATGTGGCAGATGCATTGTTTAAAACAAGGAAAGCAAATACATACTTTTAAGAATATTGATCAGGTAATAAATATAACACACAACTTACACACCTTACATAATAACAACTTTTCGCGATTTAGTACAGTAATGTTCGGGAGACAAAAGCAAATGGGACTAGGGGTCACGATCCCCACGGATGGCATTTATTTTAAGTTTTATTGTTCCTGTGAACATTTTGCTCAGTTTTTTTGCATGTTTTCTAGGTATTTTTTGTGTTCGGAACGGTCTTGTAGTGTGTAGTTTTTTTCTCTCGCTTTTCTGTTGGCAGACTCAAATGTTTACTACAACATTATGCAATAAAGTTTTTTTTTGATGAAAGCTACAAGCCAATGATGATGTTTTCAGCGGCGTTAAGCAACAGTGGCAAGATACAGATGATTATATATTTACCAACCAGCCGATATTCGGACATATTACCGAATGCTCAGCTAGCCTATACAGGCTTGTAAAGAGAACGCATGGAACGGATTACAGGGTGCATATTAGTTATTTGCATTCGCAACCACTGATACGAGCTCAATGCATACTGGTCAATTTCACTGTCATTTTGTTAATTATATCTTTATATGTTCTTTAACGAAGAAATTTACATTCTAGATTTCATCAATACAGAAGGGGTATACACGGGGGCGCAATTTGAAATTTGGCGCCTGGAGCTATAAGTTTCACCATCCGAGAAGTCAAGGAAAAGAATAGGATTTAAATAAAGAATACAAAAATTTTAATCAGTTTTTAATAACGTCTACATTTTTCTGCGGTGTACTTTATTTACAAAGGCATTAATGATGATTTCGTTACTTAGTAGTTTGTGTTGTTGTTAAATTGGTTTCAATATTGACAATCGCTAAACTATTTAAACGTTCATTACAAATCCGTGAGTAAGATAATTCGTAACTCTTTTCAGAACCAAAACTGATCTTTCGGTAGGTGCAGTTTGTCATTGTAGTGCACAAAAAGATGCGTAACTGCGTAACGCAATTTCCGTGTATGCAAATGCTTCTTTCAAGTCTCTTCTTTCTCTCGAGCTCATTTTTGTTCATTCGATTTCAAAAAATGTTTTAAGAGAATTCATTCCTCTTGTGAATCTTCCACAAGATTTTTCGGGTACAATTGCTGAAGATTTGAAGCGTAAAGTCGAACATGCGCTTTAAACAATATATATTAATTTTAGAAAAAAATCGGTTTCGGCTTCTGCGTCATATGGATTCTTGAGCTGCTTTAGCTCACCAAACAATTGGTCGCATACAGGAAAGAGGTATTAATCCTGACATTGTCACGGCCTTGTAGCAACACTTCGCGCTTGCTCGAATCGTTATCTCTATTCTTCCTCTGGATAATTTTTTTGAGTGTTTCTATATTCTTCTGAAGATTTTTTTCTCTGCCTCGTCAAAAGCATAAAAACATTCTCTTTTGTCTTTTTTTAATTTAAAAAACTACTTTTTTAATACCCAAAATTCTGATAGTATAGCCGTTTCTAGGGATCTGAGCTGACTAAATAAATCTTTGGTTTAATTCTTAGCTAAAGCTTTTTGAGTAGGGTCATTTGCTATGTCGTCATGGGCCGCTACAACTTGGTTCCAAACTCTTTTTAGACTTGTAGTTTGTAAAAGCATTTTCCCTAGCCGACCATTGCGTAAGTTTCATTTTGGGTTCGTTGAAGCTGTAAAATATACAAACAGATTTTGCAACAGCCCGAAAATCTTTGAAGCTTGTGAACAATGTTCAGTTACCGATGTACCAATCAAGTTCAACGAATGAGCGGCGCACAGCACGTACTGACATTTTTATTTGATCTTAGCTTGTAGACCACACTGTCCAGACATATTGCTCGCATTGCCATAAGACTGTTTATATACTCTGCAATTTTCAACGTCAATATTGGGTGTGTCAAAATTCTATGACGGCTACTAACATGTCTTCTGCTTTGTTGCCGGTGTTTGGTAGAAAGCAAAGAAATCGTTCTACTGGTTCTGCAGTCTCTTGAACAAATCTCACAATCAAAAAAGCTTATCAACGACAGTATTATCAGGGGCTCAGTCTACGTTAAAATATATGTATTTAGTCTTGTTTAGTTGCTCAATTACATTTTCCCTTTCCGGTATTGCCTTTTCCGGAATTTCCTGAACTTTCTTTCCTGAACTAATAATATTAAAAAAATAAAGATAAATTAGATCAACCATTTTATAGATTAGCTAAATTTGAATTTATTAAGCTACCGCCATTTTTTAAATGTGTGGATCGAAATATTCCACACAAATGCGAGTTATAAAGTGAACTTTTTATAGTAAATTGTGAACTGTGAAGATACCGGGGGGTCTCGTAACCCCCGGTAAGCGTTAGGAATAGTGTGATAATTAGTGTAAGTGAAATTATATAATCAAAAACAGTAAAAAATGAATTCGGAAAACAATAATTTAAGTTCGGTAAATAACAGTGATATGGACACAGACCTACTTAATTCAGGATCAGACAGTGAAATAGTTAAGGACAAAGTGAAATTAGTGAAAGTAGATTTATCTGACTTTAATAAAAACATAGTGCAGTGCTGGGAATGTGAAAGTACCTTCCAGATGGACACTCCCCTGTGGGGTATAAATCAAATGAACACTAAGAAGATTCAGTGCAAAGTATGTATGAAATTCTTTCTCATCAAGGCTGCGCTTCAAGCCAAACCAAAATACGATAACGGTACACTAAAGCTTGAGTCTTCAGTAACAATTTATACGGCAAGACTAGAGAGTGGCGTAAAAAATATCCACTCATGTATCAGCTGTAAAATAAAGAAGGAATTGACTACCATACCCATCAAGACCTTCACATCCGAGGAGTGGTTCATTTGTAAGTGCGGTAAAAATCAGTGCGCACTCATTGAATTCATTCCGCAAAGCGAGCAACTGCCTTTATCGGCCAGAAGATCAAGAAAAAAGAATAAGCAAGGAAGTAACGCGATTAAAAATATCGAAGCTTCCAGAACGCTTCTTGCCTCGAGTACCAGTGTGAATGTGGGCCAGCAACTCCTGCAAGCGCCGTTGCAGGTGCACGGAGTAAGGTCAGAGTTAAGCGGCAGCGCGCCTGTCCCCGCCACCATACAAAAAACTCTGCCTACTAAAGAGATACGAGTAAAAGACAGCGAGCGCGCATATGTGTCAGTTACAAACAAGGAAAGAGACTACTCTACAGGCCGAACTACACAAACAAGTTCCCAGATCGTAGGCAAAGTACAGACTACGCTGGACGCGTGGAAAATGCCACAACCCGTTCGACCCCCGACTATCCCAGACAAGTCTAAATTACCACAACCTATGAGTGAAAACAACAGCACTACGCAAGTCAACCAAGCGACGTATCAACTGGTAACAAGAGGAGCCAAGAGACAGCGTACAAGCGCTTCCAATTTTACGACAGCGACACAGAGAAACACCCATATCCCCAATATAATTATCAGAGACGAAAACGCAATTAAAAATCAAGACACACTAAAGAAAATCAGAGAATCAGTAGCGAAGAATAGCTCAACGCTCAACGTCATGAGAGGCCAGATAAAAATTAACCCGGATAATGCGACAGCGCGTCTGAATTTACTCACTATGCTTGAACTTTGCGGGATAACCAGAGTGATTGCACCAAAACCAAAGGCCGACAGACAACCAGCAACCAAGATCGTGCTCAAAAATGAGACTTATGGAGAATCCACCGATACTATTGCTAACGAGATAGCAGACTGCATCGGCGTTAAACCAACAGCAATCAAGCCACTCGGAAGAGCAGGGAAAATACACCTACTCATTTTTGATGGCAAACTCAAATCGAGAGATCTCCTGGAGAACTTCAAAACCTCAGAAAGGAAGTTCTTTTGCGCACCCTCATTCAAGGTCGAACCATTTAGAGAAAATTCGAAGCATATTGTACAGTGCAAAAAATGCTATGCATTTGATCACTCGAAACAATCGTGCTACGGTAAACAAGAGGAACCACAGATTGTTATTACCACGCAAGAGGGTACCACTACGAAAGTCTGCAGAAACTGTAAAGAAGAAGGCCACGGCGCGAACAACGCCAAATGCCCTGTGTTCAAAAATGTGATAGCTAGGCAAATAGAACAAGCAGAGGCTAAGCAAACAAAGAGAGAGGAGAGAATTAAACGCTCAGTGGTAAGACTGGGTGTTAAATACGCAGATATCACAAGTACAAGGCAATTTCCAATTCTGCCACAAAAAGAACCAACACAACCACCAACAGAATCAGCACAACCACTAACAGAATCAGTACCACCGACAATAGGCAGCCTCACACTAGAGGGCCTCTTTCAGATGCAGACACAAATGCAACAAACACTGATGATGCTGATGGACACTATAAATAGGATACACTCGCAGCTCAATGGCTAACCACGACAATAAGAAAATACAAAACCTCAAAATCTTACACCTGAACGCTCAAGGAGTAAGAAACAAATTCAAAGAAATAAAAGCATTAGTCGAGAAATATAGACCGGCTATAATTATATTGAACGAGTGCAAGATCGACTTTGAGACACAACAATATAATATTAAAGGGTACGACAAACTCACCCACACATTAGAAAAACACTTAGCCACTGCCATGTATGTACAAAGAGGGCTAAGGTGGGCCTAAACGGAAGTCACCCCAGGTTGGCAAGATGAGAACAAGAAGATAGAAGGCGTAGGCATAAAACTTTTTACTAATCACGCAACTGGACAATATATTAAGATTAAAGGAATATATATCCAAATTCCAAACCAACACCATGCTAGAGAAGAACTGGAGGAAACCCTAGCCGACGAGCCATCAATCATTATCGGCGATATGAACTTACGTATGAAAATCCTTGGCCACAGCAGGAACTCCGGTCTCGGCAATATAGTTAAAAAAGCAACGACAGACGGAATCTGCTCGTTGAAACACGCCAATGCACCATCTAGACCTTTCAGCCAAGGTAACACCATCCTGAACCTAGCTATAATAACACACCAACAACTTGAAACGCAGGCCAAACAGGTAGAGAGCGTTGGTTCGGATCACCTCCCTTGGTTGCTAACAGTAAAGATCGAACATAATATAGAGGAACACCTATTCCGTAACACAAAGAAAATCTATGAGGACGAAAAACTGAGAACGGCGTACCAACAGACAATGTGGGAAGGTCTCTGCGATCTTAACCAAGAAATCACAACAGAAGCCGATTGCGAAAAGTATGTCGAAGCGATAGAAAATGCTGTTCTCGCAGCCCTCGACACTCACGCACCCCTAAAAAATTCAACAAGGCAGGAACGACTACCGAAGGAAATAAACGATAAGATAGACTTTCGAAACAAACTTAAACAAATGGTATGGCAAGCGAGACACTGTAGCTCCAGACTCCAGCGCGAAACACGGAGTCTTTACAACCATGCTAAGAAAGAAGCTGAAAAAGCCCTGAAAGAATACTCTGAAAAAGGCTGGCTCGACAAACTCCAAGATCCACGAGACAATAGGTCACAAATGTGGCGCATCCAGCGAAACATGAAAAAGCCTATCGTTAAACTTCCGAATATTGCGGGATGCAGTACAGAAATAGAAACAATAGACAAGCTCACGGATACAGCTATAGTTAAAGAAGCCAAAATAGAGAAAGACGATGAGGGAACTGAAAAGACGACACCGTTTCAACCGCTCGACCCAACGTCAAAAAATGAAGTACAACTTGCACTCAGCAAATTCAAAAACAAAAAGGCCCCAGGGCCAGACGGAATAAAAGCAGACGCCCTCAAACTTGGGGGAGAAGTCTTCATCGAGGCATTTGTGCCTCTTGCTAACTTTGTATTGTCCACAGGTTACTTCCCTAAGCGATGGAAAACAGGCGTGTGCATATTCCTGCACAAGTCTGGCAAAGATCACCGTCAGGCATCATCGTACCGCCCAATCACACTGCTCAACATCATGGGTAAGCTATGTGAGCGGCTGATCCTGAGAAGACTTACCGCTACGGTCAACCGGCTGCAACCAACGTTCCAGCACGGCTTCACAAGAGCAAGAGGCACAGCGACCCAGATTCTTCGTACCGGAAAAATTATCACTGATGCGCTAGCCACGGAAAAAAGTGTCTCTATGATATCTACGGACCTATCGAGGGCCTTCGACTCGATCAACCACAAGGGCCTAATCAAGAAACTTCAGAATCAAAACGTTTCCAACAATATTATTAAAATAATTGAGAACTACCTCGAAGGTAGAAACTTGAGAGGTAGATTCAGAACTACTACAACCAAAGATAAACCGTTACCTCACGGCGTGCCTCAAGGCTCGATCCTGGGACCGATAATCTTCAATTTGTACGTACATGACATTTGGGATATACAAGACCACATCAAAGGTCTCGAACTTTCACAGTACGCAGATGATCTCTGTATACTCAACACAGCCACGAATCCAGAACATGCGACTATGCGCGCTGAATGGGCAGCGGAAACCATTATTGACTATTATACGAGATGGGGGTTAAAGTGTAACATAGAGAAAACAGAATGCATCATGTTCTCGAAAAAGAAAAAATACCGGCCAACAGTGAAATTGAAACAACAAACGTTGCACTATCAAAAGCAGATCAGATACCTCGGTGTCATCTTCGACAAACACATGAAGATGAACCAGCACACCGAACAAGTCGTCAAAAAACTGAAACAAGTCAGAGGAGCCCTCGGTCCAATAATAGGATACAATGCGAAGACGGAATTAAACACGAAGGTAGCCATCATTCAGGCCTGCATTTTACCGCTGATGGACTACGGAGTAGTGCAACTACTCTCAAGGTCACGAACCTTAGCAAAATTGAACGCCAATATAGATTGGCACTGAAAAATGCCGCACAACTACCAAGACGAACACCCACGGAAGTGATCTGGGAAATGGCTGACATAGAAGCCTGGCACCTACGTGCCGAGGACTTAAACACCAAAATGTTGGAAAACATTGCAAAATTAGGAATAGAAGATCTTGAATCCCCTGGAGATGCCTACCAAGAGCACGGCGAATTCAACCCTCTTAGGGTTAATCACAGAATAGGCGAGATATTATATGACCCTAATAAAAAAGGATATAAGCGATGGCCTACCGATAAAACGAAGGCGCCGCGTCCCCTTAAAATAAAATAAAAAATGCAATATAATATAAACAATAATAGTAATTACACAACAACAACATAAATAAATAAAACACGTAATCTGTTTCTATATTCTAACATATTGCGAATAAATAGAACACAGCAAACATAGATCTATTAGGACATAAGTTAGCTGACTCACCTCTGCACGGCCCACCGGCGACAGAGACATTTTGTAACACACAAAGTAGGCAAATAAATGTTATTCTGATTCTGATTCTGATTCTGATTCTTTCCTGAACTAATAATATTAAAAAAATAAAGATAAATTAGATCAACCATTTTATAGATTAGCTAAAATACCCACATCTTTCATGGGGTACTTTGTTAAATGTTACAATAAAATACCTTGTGACATATAAGAACTAAATGAAAGAAACTTTAAAACCTATATTTTTACCCACTTTGTAAAAAACGTTTTTGCTTCGCCAAAATTGTGTCAAATTTGGAAATTGCTTCTATAAGCATCATAATGTTGCCATTTTTATGCCCATCGCCTCTGCCCACCTCGCTCGGCGCCAGCGCCCCACGCGCGCGCTTTATTCGGAGCATGTAGTACTTATTGTAGGTTCTTACTTTCAGACGCGCACCGTAGGTATTGACGAAACTTAAGTTGCTAGCGTTTTTCCGACCAAATGATATAACCACTAATTATTGTGTTTTTATAATTATTTTAAATTCTCGAATAAAAATAAAAAGGTGAGAAGTAAAAGTTAGTTGAATGGCGGCAAAACCACAACAAAACCGCCAGTTTCGCGCCCCGGGCCATGGTCCGGATGGCCCTAGGGTAAATACGCCTGTGAGTATATATCATAGCTGTGGAAAACACTTACAGACGGGCAGGACAAAATTATAACCCTGAGAATACCTCTAAAAATCACAAAAAGTTGGAGTGAAATCTTCTACTGCAGTGGGGGAGGACCAGCCCCAAAATCCTCCGTCGCACACATGCCTTCACAGACTAATGTAAGGTATTGTTACAACTATCGTCAGATAATTCCGACTTGACCAACTAGAATACTGTGTTTCACAATATGCTTTACGACCGTCAGCGTATTGCTCAATGTAGGGGCAGGTTTAGAACAGTCCCACGCCCATCCCTAGCCACAGTCTTACCGAGTAGACACGGACTCCTATTAAAAAGACGTGAAATACTGGTCTTACGTCACAGGAAAACTTTGATAGCGCGATTCAGGACAGTATTGTTCGAGAAACAAATATGAATGAGAATCAAGTAGTCTCAAGTTCGATTCCCATCGATGGCAATTATGTTTGTGTTTAATTTTTGCTGTGTTTCTTTTGTATTTTACTGTATATATATATATTCGTTTTTGGAACAGTTACTTAATATATTGTAATTATTTGTTGTAATAATGTGTAGTTTTTTTCTGTTCCTTCATTATTGGAAGAGTAAAATGTTTAATATTACATTTTGCTATCAAGTTCTTTTTTTTGTTCTAAAATGACGAACAAAGAACTTCTTAGTATCTCTTATCAGGGTATCAATGAACCGCTATTGGTCCATCTCTACAACGGGTATTTGATCGCAATAAATCAATATTTATATTAAATTTAAAAATCCAGTTGTATATGTCCTTTAGTGCCTATTGGCCTGTTTAGTGCATATTCTCTCCTGCTTGATAAGGAGGAAAGTGAAAATTATACATTTATTTTTTTCCCTACTCTTCTGCTGTACTATTCTGATTAATTTCTTTTCGGGATCCAAGATATTTTAATCATTTTTCCGGCACTCTGACGAGTACCGCTTCATCGGCTTGTAATCTTAATTAAATGTTTGAAAGATAGAGAGAGCGCTAGTAGCGCGCAAGTGACGCCCATAAACGATTAGACGAATATGATAATACTAGGGGTCTCAGGTTCGATCCCCGCGGATGGCAATTATTTTGTATTTTATTGTTACTGAGAATTGTTTGTTTTTGTGTCTGGAAGTTATACACTCGTATTACGACATTTTAATGCAGTTTTGAATTTACACGTAGTCTTAATGATGTATACACACAAATATGTCGTTTTTGAGATTTTCGCCTATAAACAGACATACGTGTCTTACAACGACGTATAGCCTGAATACCAAGCAGCGATCGCCCTTTATTTGGTGAAGTTTCGCAGCAAAATGCTACGATTCGATCGTTTAAGTTGGCAGAAAGTTATGTTGCGATTGAATATGTCGGGAGTCTAAAGCAGCTTTAATCATTAAAGCAGCACGGGTTAATCTCAAAGTTAAACGACACTTTGAGGATGGTCTGTGGATTTCTGCCATTTGGTTACGGAATTTTAAAATAGTAACAAAAAGGGGAGTCAAATCTTCTACTGCAGTGGGGTGGAGGAACTCATTCCTCCATTTCGACTGGTCAACTGGTCACTACTCAATCTCCGTCGACGTTTGCCCAGAAAGGCACATCTCATTGTCCGCTAGGGAACTTCATCTCGAGACAGAATTACTGTCCCTCCATTGTCACAATATGCTTTACCACTATCAGCGTATTGCTCCAAGTACGAGCGGGTATAGAACAGTCCCACCCTAAGCCACTGTCTCACTGAGTAGACACGGACTCCCGAGAGCTCTCCGCAAAATATTGTACTCGCGTTACGTGGCGGGAAAACTTTGATAGCGCGATTCAGGACAGTATTGTTCGGGAGAAGAATATGAATGGGGTCTCAGGTTCGATTCCCATGGATCAACACAACACGGAAAATTAGTTTTATGTTTTATATTTGATGTGCATATTTTTCTCTGTTTTTTTGTGTGTTTCCTGGATATTTCTTGTGTATGGAATGGTTTTTATAGTGTGTATATAGTTTTTTCTGTTTTAACCAGGGATCTCAGGATCGATAACCACGGACGCCAATTATTTTTGTGTTTCATTGTTACTAAAAATATATTAAGCCTTCATAATTTTTGTTTAGCTTATCTTTTGTTGGCAGACTGAAATGTTTACTAAGTTTGCAACTAAGTTTTGATTTTTATAATAACTAAAACCGTATGATTTGATATTATATTTCAAAAATCAATGTTCCTAGCCAGGAAACCCGTTGACGATGGAAAAAAGCAGACACATATAATTATGCCTCCATACCATCCAAACATTAAATGTCGCTTATAAGGATCAAGTCTAGGCAGAAAAAACACATGACAGACTTAAGAAATGACGCTTTTTTCCAAAACACAATTAAATTTTTTACGTTACATATACAGGGCTATTTGTAAAACACCAAAAACGTCTTAGGCAGTAAAAGGACATATTATTACAAACAACTTTTAATTTGAGACCAACCCTGAAAACCCGAAAAAATATCAGCTGTTTTCAGGGTTTGTCTCAAAGTAAAAGATTTTTGTAAAATCGTTTTTCCTACTTAGGAATCGAAACAGTTGACATAAAAAACCACAACGTTTTCGAAACAATTGATGAAAAAAAACACTCATTTACAAAAATCCAATGATACAGTTTTTGTTTTCATCAAACTCGGGCTCGAGACTTCTTTTAATGTTTTTCGTTATTCGTTATAGTTTCGGAATTGGCCCTGAAGGCTCACTTAAAAAATCATTCTGTATTTTAAACTTTTACTGATTTTTTTCCGATAATACAATGCTGTAGTTTTTAAGGTTTCGTACCCAAAGGATAACCAACGGAATCTTATTAACCTGTCCGTCCACCCGTCCGTCTGTCTGTCAGCGGGCTGTACATCAAGAATCGTAATAGGTAGACAGTCGAAATTTTCACAGATTATGTATTTTATTGCCGCTATAACAACAAATACAAAAAATAAGGTTTATGGTACGAAAATCTCCGTGTGAGAGTTTGACTCGCACTTGGCTGGGTTTTTTTTTGTTTCATTAACATCTTAAGTTGATTTCAATTGAATGTCGTAGTAAACATTTGAGTCTCCTGATTATGACGTTTAAACACACTGTCAGTATTTCATAATAGGGATCTCTAGTAATTTACGCTGCACATAACTGCTAACCTGTCTGTTGTAAGAATCCCTTGTCTTTGCAGGACTATTTATAAGTAACAAGATTTTTAAACTTCATGTATCATCGAGTTGAGTCGCTTAGAGCAAATACCAATAGCACAGATAATATATAATTCTTGCGTTCAGATACCTTATCCCATGCAGTCAAATAGTGCTACGGTTACTTTACGGGTACGGAACTTGAGTTTTACGGCGAGCAGCGAAATCTTTTTCAACGATCTCGTTTACTTATTAACTCACACATAGATGGCCATGAAAGCGCATTGTACGAAGAGCCGGCTTATTAAGTTAAAAATTTCGTTTTATAATTTATCGTTGTATTCGTTGCACTTAATAACTGTTACATGATTTCTTTTGTTTGAAAAATGTGAAATAATACAAATACTAGGTTAAATAAGTCCAGAAATGCATAGAGCACCATCTATTGGCACAATCAGTATGGATATCAAATGATCTTTTGTAGGAATCTTTAAAATTTAAGTTAGGAGCCCAGAAATCTATAATTTTGTACTCATTGGAGTTTTTAATCTAGAAACGTAACAAGAGTATGATCAATAAAACAAGGTAGTGTGGTAGGTCACGCACGATTCATCAATATTTATTTATTTAAATTACATGCACGAAGGTACAATGGCTGTCGTAGGCATTCTCTACCTGTCAACCAAGGGTGGTTATGAGATAACATGGCAGATGCATTGTTTACAACAAGGAAAGCACATATTTGTACATATGGGTATCGAAAAGCTAAAAAATTTAAATAACATGAAATGACTTTAGATCAACGTTCATTTGGCGACCAGTGTTAGTTTAATTTAGAAAAAACTAGGTCTATGGTGCCTTATAAGTCCACCTATTTTTTTTTTCCTGAATTTCCAGCCTATGCGGCATTAAACAACAGTGGCGAGGCACAGATGATTACATATTTACCGACCAACCTGTATTCGGCCAAGTCACCGAATGCTCAGCTATAATGAGCAGGCCTATAATAAGAACGTATCGTACGGATTGTGGGATCCCATGGGAGGAGCTCGTAGCTAGATAATAACAGCCGCACGGGTCGATCTTCAAGGTTAAGCAACGCTTGCCAAGGTTGGTCTGTGGATGGGTGACCATCTTAACATACCGAGTTTCCTCCGTGCCTCGGATAGCACGTTAAGCCGTTGGTCCCGGCTGTCATTTGTAGATCTTTGGCAGTCGTTACGGATAGTCAGAAGCCAGTTAATCTGACTCCAGTCTTACCATGAAGTACAGTGTTACCTAGTTAATGGGTTGTGGAGGTCTGGTAGGCAGCCGCTCCGCGTAAAATACTGGTATTCAGCTAAATCCGGTTTGACTGGAAGCCGACCCCAATATAGTTGGGAAAAGGCTAGGCGGATGATGATCGTACGGATTGTGGGATCCATATCAGTTATTTCGACTTGAAATTACTGATACGGGGTCGATGCATTTACCTGTTACATATTTTTTATTGTAAGGGGTTTTTTAATGATGTTTATGATGTTTGTTGTGCAGATTTCGTAAATACAGAACGAGTATACCTACATCATAGCACGCCGTGTACAGAAGGGAAGGATAATATTATAATAAAATCCTAAAAAACCACTAAAAGTCACAAAAAGGGGGAGTCAAACTGTCTACTGCGGTAGGTGGAGAATAAAACTTACATAATCCTCCGTTGCACACATGCCTCCAAAGACTGAGGGCATAGTTACAACTGTTTGGTTACTGCACTGTTGTGCTTTTTACTGGTATTATAGACTTCATTAACCAGGCTACTGTGTTTCACAATAAGCTTTACAACCGTTAGCGTATTGCTCAAAGTAGGGGGGGCAGGTATAGGACAGTTCCACGTCCACCCCTAGCCACCGTCTTACTGAGTAGACACGGAATCCTAATAAACATTTTATTTTACTAATAAAATGTTTATTAATCTTAAAAAACAATATACTGTAATCGTATGAAGCGATTAAAAATGTTTGAAAAAATAGAGACAGCGCTAGTTGCGCGCAAGTGACGGCGATAAACGATTCGACGATTATGAATGGGACTAGGAGTCTCAGGTTTGATCCCCGCGGATGGCAATTATTTCTGTGTTTTAGTGTTACTGAGAATTTGTTTGTTTTTGTGTCTGAAGCTATGCATTACGCCATTTTAATGCATTTTTTAATTTACACGTAGTCTTAATGTTGTATACAAACAAATATGTCATTTTTTAAATTTTCGCGTATAAACAGACAGACCGTACCGAATACAACGTAGCGATAACCTTTTGTTTGGTGAAGTTTCGCAGCAAAATGCTACGATTCGATCGTTTAAGCTGGCAGAAAGTTATGTTCCAATTAAAATGTCGGTAGCTTAAAGCAGTTTTAAAAATAAAAGCGGCACGGGTAAATCTTTGAGGTTACGCAAAACTTCGAGGTTGGTATGTGGATGGGTGATGGGTATTATGCCATTTGGATACTTACAGAATTTCAAAAATATCACAAAAAGTAACAAAAAGGAGGAGTCAAATCTTCTACTGCAGTGGGGTGAAGGAACTCATTCCTCCATTTCGACTGGTCGACTGGTCACTATTAATCTCCGTCGAAGTTTGCCCAGAAAGGCACATCTCATTGTCTTCTGTTTTTTTTTTATGTTTCCTAGATATTTCTTGTGTATGGAATGGTTTTAATAGTGTGTATATAGTTCCATAATTTGTTTTTAGCTTCTCTTTTGTTGGCAGACTCAAATGTTTACTAAATTTGCAACTAACTTTTGATAGTTATAAAAACTAAAATCGTATGATTTGATCTTTCAAAAATCAATGTTTCTAGCCAGGAAACCTGTTGATGTTGGAAAAAAAGCAGATGCTAATGTAACTATTACTCCATACCATCCAAACTAAATGTCACTTATAAGGATCAAGGCTGGGCAGAAAAAACTCATGACAACCTGAAGGAATGACCTCTTTTTCCAAAACACATTTTTTTTTACGTTACTTATACATTCAACTTTTACCGATTTATTTTACAATAATCCAACGATAAAGTTATTATTCCATTAAAATCTAGAGTTGATTGCAAAATATCGTAGTAAACATTTGACACTCCCCACAGTGATGATCCACAATGTTGTTGAAAAGAATGACGTTCGATGAACTTTTCGCTGTCAGTCCTCTTATGTGGGATCTTTTTGTATCTAAAACACAGCACATAACTGCTGGTTCAACAGACGGGCTGTTGTAAGAATTCATTGTCTTCGCAGTACTTTTTATTAATAACAAGATTTTTAAACTTCATGTATCATCGTGTTGGGTCGCTTATATCATATACCAATAGCACAGATAATAATTAACTTGCGTACAGATGCCTCATCCCATACAATCAAAACGGTTCGATCTCGAGTTCTTGGCTAACAGCGAACAATTTCTCGTCGGTCTTGTTTACTTACTAATTCAACTATAGATGGCCGTAAAAGCGCACTGTACGAAGAGCCTAACTATTTAGTTAAATTTTCGTTTTATTATTTATCGTTGTGTTCATTGCACTTAATAACTGTTTTATATATATTTTTTTTTTGATAAATGTGAAATAATGTTGATGTAAGCTAGGTGGAATAAGTCAGAAAATGAAAAGAGCACCATCTATTGGTATAATCAACAATATTTGTTTGAAATGATCCTTTGCAGGAATCTTTGGTTAAGTTGTAAGAGCCCATTATCCAAGAACGTACAGTTTTTTTACTAAAAACGTACCAAGATCATGATTAGTAGAAGAAAATATCTTATCCATTACAATTTATTAACATCAAATGAAAACAAATCGAATACGTTTATTTGTGAACACAGGTTAAAAATGGAACAATTATAATGGGTCTTTGTCTTTTCTTGTCTTGTGTTTTCGTGTTGGGACGTCGAGCCAATTGTACAAAATTACGGAGCTAATGTTATCATTCTACTGAAACATGAAACGTATGGTAGTGTGGTGGGTCACGCACTACTCATCTGTGTTTATTTAGATTTTGTACACAAAGGTACAATGACTGACGTAGGCGCTCTCTACCTGTTGACCAAGGGTGCTGATACTTACGTATATCAGGCAAATATTTTTATGAATATTGATATGCATTACATAAAATAACTTTAAATCAACGCTGAGTTGCGACCACTGTACGTTTAATTTACAAAACAACCAAGTTTATAGTGCTGTGCTACCTACTAAGTCCAACCAAATTTTTTTCCGCGAATTTCTTGACCTTATATATAAAGATACATAATAATACAATAATATTCGTTAATTTTCCTGGCACCTGATAAATGATATAAGTAATACATTTTAATCAAAACACTGGGAGAATCGAAAGATAACAATCAAGGGTGGTTCTATAAGTACATGTAAACTTATCTATAAATGACTCAAATCAGACTTTTTGTTTAAAAGTAACACCGACGGGTATAAAAATGATATAGGCAAGAAAAATGCCGCAGTGTGAGCGAAAATCGCCACGCTTAGTTGTATCTTATAGTTACCTACACAACTTATTCTTTAATTATAATTGTAACGTTTATTATTATAACTTTAAAACGCTTAAAAAAAGTCGCAGTGGTTCCACGATACAATTACAACTCTAAATTGCACCCGTGCGAAGCCAGGGCGGCTTAATACTTCCAAGACAAAATTATAAGGATATTTGTCATTTGGTTAAGGAACCCTAAAAAAGCTACAAAAGTGGAAGTCAAATCTTCTACTGCAGTGGAGTGGAGGACATCATTCCTCCGTTTCACGTGCCTCTAGTTACTGAGGACACATGTCGACTGGCACCTACTCAGTCTACGTCAAGGTTTGCCTGTACGGCACTTCGCTGTGCCTGGATAGGGCCTTTAACTTGAGACACAGTTTCACTGCACTCCGTAGTCACAATATGCTGTTCCACAATCAGCATATTATTCATTATGTGGGCGGGGAGAGAACAGTCCCGCCCCGAGCTACTGTCTTACTGAGTAGACACGGACTCCCACTAGAGCGGCGCAAAATATTGTAGTGGCGTTACGTAGCAGGAAAACTTTAATAGCGCGATACAGGATAGAATTGTTCGTCAGGAGACGAATATGAATGGGACTAGGGGTCTCAGGTTCGGTCCTCACGGATGGCAATTGTTTTTGTGTTTCATTGTTGCTGTGAATTTTTGATTTTTGTTTATCCGGAATATATTGTTGTTTATGTGTTTATTTTACCCATTTATAGTTTGTTGTTTTTTCGACTGGCAGAATAAAATGTTTTTACGACATTTTGCAATCAAGGTTTCATTTTTATGTAAACTAAACACCATCTAGTACAAACGTCATTTTGCGTTACAAACATAGAAAAATTACTTCAAAAGCGTTTCTTTTTTTTTTTTCATATGTTTTGTAGTACGATTTATTTATTTATAACAAGCTTTTGATTAACATGGCGTGTTAAGATATCGACAAACCTTGAAACTGAATTTCATATCGTACGTTGGGATGCTAACAGAATACAATAGAAATACTTTTATTTTACAACATAACAAATTACAGTAGGAGGTTAGAAAACAGTAGGGTATAACAATGGGCGGTCTTATCGCTAAAAGCAATCTCTTACAACCTTTGTTTTCAATTGCATTTACTCAAATGGCAACAACGGAGCAAAGATAACTTTATATACTGCTTTCTATAATCTTGTGCTCGGTAATAATTCAATTTAGATACACTTTTGTAGAAGCAAAAAAGTCAAAGTTTTACAAAAAAAAAAACACAAGCTTGCAAGCTACAATTACTATAAATGTCCAGACACCGCGTCGTGGCACACAATTTACAAAGCGATCTACAAGTTAACAGCGGCGAGGCACAGATTTTATTTTATTTTATTTCTTAAGAAAACTCACAGCTAGGTTACAGATAGTTGACAGTTAGTGAAAGATGGCCAATTAAAAGTTATCACTGACAATTTTAGGGTAGCAAAAGAAACAGGCAGGCAAGAGAAAGTAAGAAATAATACTCGGAGATAACACTAAGTATTAAGATGATTAAATATCTACCGATCAGCCGTTATTCGGCCACATTACCGAATGTTCAGCTAGCGTATGTATTGTATGCATATAATGAGAACGCATAAAACTAGGCAGAAAAACATATGTCAAACTAAAAGAATGGCCACATTTTTCCCAAAATACTAATTTTTTTACGTTACTTTTCTATCAAACTTTTACTGATTAGTTTTCCAAAAACCCAGCGATGTAGTTTTTTCTCCATCAACGTTCAGAGTTGATTGCAAAATATCGTAGTAAACATTTGAGACTCCCGACAATGATGGAACACAATGATGTCGAAAAGAATGACGTTCGATAAATGATGGTATCACTGTCAGTATCTCTTTCAGTAACTCACGCTGCACGTATTTGCAGAATATTTATCAAATACAAGGCTTTTTTTTTAAACGCCTGTATCTTTGTGTTGGATCACTTATAGCATATACCAATAGTAACAGAGCAAATGTTATCATCTACTTGAACACGAGACTGAAACGTACGGTCTACGGTAGTGTGTGGTGAGTCACGCACTACTCAGCCGTATTTATTTATTCAAACTTCATGCACATAAGTACAACCGTTCAATGGCAGGAGTAGGCATTCTCTACCTGTCATTCAAAGGTGGTTAAGAGATAACATTGCAGATGCATTGTTTAAAACAAGAAAAGCACATACATTCAGTCAAAAAAGTATCGGGAATGGATGATTTGTTTATGGTTCCAAATTCAAATTTTTGTTTTTTTTGTAGATGTTAGATTGGCACAACTGTTTTCCATTTTGGCGCGGAGTTTGATTTGCATCTGTTATTTATATTAAATACAGTGCTGGTTTTAGTAATATCATATATAGTGTGTATTGCGAATTTCATAATGGACAAAAATATCGAACAAAGAGTTTGTCTTAAATTTTGCATCGCCAATGGAATTTCGTGTTCAGAGTCACTGAAAATGTTACAGAAGGCTTACGGTGAATCGATTTTATCAAAAACTCGTGCTTATGAGTGGTTCAAAGCGTTCAAAAGCGGTCGAGATGTGATGGAAGATTTGCCTCGCTCTGGTATGCCGTCAACGTCTGCAACTGAAGTTAACATCGCAAAAGTGAAGGAAATAGTGACTGAAAATCCCCATTCAACTCTGAGAGAGATAGCCGCCGAACTTTCTATATCTCACGAGTCGATCCGTACCATTTTAACTAATCATTTGGGTATGAAACATGTTGCTGCTCGGCTAGTCCCAAAAGATCTGAATTTTCTCCAAAAACTCAATCGCATGAAAGTCGCTGAGGACATGCTAGAACGAGTCAGTTCGGACCCAACATTCATGAAACGCATTGTTACTGGTGACGAGACGTGGGTTTACGAGTTTGACATGCAAACTAGTCAACAAGCTTCGGAGTGGCGCCTTCCAACTGAACCGAAACCGAAAAAACCACGCCAAAGTCGATCAAAAGTCAAAGTCATGTTGACTGTTTTCTTTGACTATCGCGGTGTTGTGCACTCTGAATTCTTACCGGAAGGTCTAACGGTAAATAAAGAATATTATTTGAGCGTTATGCGGCGTTTAAGAGAGCAAATTCGACGAAAACGGCCAGATTTGTGGAAAGAAAATTCTTGGATTTTGCACCACGACAATGCGCCTTCGCACAAGGCTATCATTGTGAACGAATTTTTAACCAAACACTCAACAAATACCATCCAGCAACCACCATATTCACCAGATATGGCTCCTGCTGACTTTTTTCTTTTTCCTAAACTCAAATTACCACTTCGTGGCACCCGTTTTCAATCGATAGAAGACATAAAGGAGAATTCGCGACGAGAACTGAACTCAATTCCGGAAGCAGCGTTTAAAAAATATTTTGATGAATGGATTATTCGTTGGCGCAAGTGTATCGTTTCTAAAGGAGCATACTTTGAAGGTGATAAAATAAATTTGGATGAATAACAGACATTTTGTGTATTATTGATCTTTTCCCGGTACTTTCTTGACAGAGTAGTACATACTTTTACGAATATTGATCAGGTAATAAGTTGTAATTGCATGTAACTTTTCGCGATTTAATACAGTAATGTTCGGGAGACAAAAGCGAATGGGACTAGGGGCACGATCCCCACGGATGGCATTTATTTTGTGTTTTATTGTTCCTGTGAACATTTTGCTTTGTTTTTTGCATGTTTCCTAGGTATTTTTTGTGTTCGGAACGGTCTTTTAGAGTGTAGTTTTTTTCTCTTGCTTTTCTGTTGGCAGAATCAAATGTTTACTATAGCATTATGCAATAAAGTTTTTATTTTGATGAAAGCTACAAGCCAATGATGATGTTTTCAGCGGCGTTAAGCAACAGTGGCAAGGTACAGATGATTATATATTTACCAACCAGCCGATATACCGACATATTATCGAATGCTCAGCTAGCCTATACAGGCTTGTAAAGAGATCGCATGGAAGGGATTGTAGGATGCATATTAGTTATTTGCATTCGCAACTACTGATACGACCTCAATGCATACTGATCAATTTCACTATCATTTTGTTAAATATAACTGGTTCTTTAACGAAGAAATTTACATTCTAGATTTCATCAATACAGAAGGGGTATACACGAGGGCGCAATTTGAAATTTGGCGTCTGGAGCTATTAAGTTTCACCATCCCAGAAGTCAAGGAAAAGAATAGGATTTAAATAAAGAATACAAAAATTTTAATCAGTTTTTAATAACGTCTACATTTTTCTGCGGTGTACTTTATTTACAAAGGCATTAATGATGATTTCGTTACTTAGTAGTTTGTGCTGTTGTTAAATTGGTTTGAATATTGAGAATTGCTAAAATATTTAAACGTTCTTTACAAATCCGTGAGTAAGATAATTCGTATCTCTTTTCAGAACCAAAAATGATCTTTTGGTTGGTAGGTGCAGTTTGTCATTGTAGTGCACAAAAAGATGCGTAACGCAATTTCCGTGTATGCAAATGCTTCTTTCAAGTCTCTTCTTTCTCTCGAGCTCATTTTTGTTTATTCGATTTCAAAAAATGTTTTAAGTGAATTCATTCCTCTTGTAAATCTTCCACAAGATTTTTCGGGTACAGTTGAGAGCGATTTTAAACGTTTGAAAGATAGAGACAGCGCTAGTAGCGCGCAAGTGACGCCCACAAACGACTAGACGAATATGATAATACTAAGGGTCTCAGGTTTCCGGCAGGATCTCATGGCAGTATGGAGACAACGACTGTCGCAACCCAGCGCTGGGCACGCCACAATTGCGGCGATAAGACCCCTCTTTGAGGAGTGGCTAGAACGGCGCCACGGCATCCTTACCTTCCGCTTGACGCAGGTACTCACCGGACACGGTTGTTTCGGGAGGTACCTTTTTCGAATACGGCGGGAGGATACACCCGGGTGTCAACACTGCGAGGATCGTCCGGAGGACACGGTGGAGCATACGGTGGAGGTCTGCCCTGCTTGGGCGGAGCACCGCCGTGTCCTCGTCGAGGCGATCGGCGGCGGGGATCTCTCGCGTCCGGCCCTGGTTCAAGCCATGGTCCGGAGCGACGAGACATGGGAAGCGCCTCCTCACCTCCTTCTGCGAAGCAGTAATGCTAACAAAGGAGGAAGCCGAACGCGTGAGAGAGAGGGAAACTTCACGCCCCAGCCGCCGAAACAGAAGAAGACGCCCCGGGCGTCGGGAGTCGCAGGACGATTCTCGGCCACCGTAGGCGTGGGTCTGCGGACGGCGAGCATTGGGTGGCTCGCCGTCTGATCAGAACCAGGCCCGGGTCGGCGGCGCGCTGGATCCCAACGCGCCTCAAGGACGTGTCAGCACGGAAGACGGGGCCCACTAGGGCCAGTGCCTGCTGGGGCTGCGGACTTCGTTCGAAAGAGGCACCGTACCCTGGAACGCAAAGGGCACTAGGAGAAACACGGATGGGTTTTAGTCAGTAAGAGTCTGACACTCCCTCCTGCTGTACCCAGAGCGGGAGAAGTCATTTGATGATTTCCCATCCTAAAAAAAAAAAAAAAAAAAAAAGGGGTCTCAGGTTCGATCCCCGCGGATGGCAATTATTTTGTATTTTATTGTTACTGAGAATTGTTTGTTTTTGTGTCTGGAAGTTATAAACTCGTGTTACGACATTTTAATGCAGTTTTGAATTTACACGTAGTCTTAATGATGTATACACACAAATATGTCGTTTTTGAGATTTTCGCCTATAAACAGACATACGTGTCTTACAACGACGTATAGCCTGAATACCAAGCAGCGATCGCCCTTTATTTGGTGAAGTTTCGCAGCAAAATGCTACGATTCGATCGTTTAAGTTGGCAGAAAGTTATGTTGCGATTGAATATGTCGGGAGTTTAAAGCAGCTTTAATAATTAAAGCAACACGACACTTTGAGGATGGTCTGTGGATTTCTGCCATTTGGTTACGGAATTTTAAAATAGTAACAAAAAGGGGAGTCAAATCTTCTACTGCAGTGGGGTGAAGGAACTCATTCCTCCATTTCGACTGGTCAACTGGTCACTACTCAATCTCCGTCGACGTTTGCCCAGAAAGGCACATCTCATTGTCCGCTAGGGAACTTCATCTCGAGACAGAATTACCCCTCCATTGTCACAATATGCTTTACCACTATCAGCGTATTGCTCCAAGTACGAGCGGGTATAGAACAGTCCCACCCTAAGCCACTGTCTCACTGAGTAGACACGGACTCCCGAGAGCTCTCCGCAAAATATTGTACTCGCGTTACGTGGCGGGAAAACTTTGATAGCGCGATTCAGGAGAGTATTGTTCGGGAGAAAAATATGAATGGGGGTCTCAGGTACGATTCCCATGGATCAACACAACACGGAAAATTAGTTTTGTGTTTTATATTTGACGTGCATATTTTTCTCTGTTTTTTTTGTGTGTTTCCTGGATATTTCTTGTGTATGGAATGGTTTTTATAGTGTGTATATAGTTTTTTCTGTTTTAACCAGGGATCTCAGGTTCGATAACCACGGACGCTAATTATTTTTGTGTTTCATTGTTACTAAAAATATATTAAGCCTTCATAATTTTTGTTTAGCTTCTCTTTTGTTGGCAGACTCAAATGTTTACTAAGTTTGCAACTAAGTTTTGATTTTTATAAAAACTAAAACCGTATGATTTGATATTTCAAAAATCAATGTTCCTAGCCAGGAAACCCGTTGACGTTGGAAAAAAGCAGACACATATAATTATGCCTCCATAACATCCAAACATTAAATGTCGCTTATAAGGATCAAGTCTAGGCAGAAAAAACACATGACAGAGATAAGAAATGACGCTTTTTTCCAAAACACAATTAAAATTTTTTACGTTACATATACAGGGCTATTTGTAAAACACCAAAAACGTCTTAGGCAGTAAAAGGACATATACAAACAACTTTTAATTTGAGACCAACCCTGAAAATCCGAAAAAATATCAGCTGTTTTCAGGGTTTGTCTCAAAGTAAAAGATTTTTGTAAAATCGTTTTTCCTACTTAGAAATCGAAACAGTTGACATAAAAAACCACACTGTTTTCGAAACAATTGATGAAAAAAAACACTCATTTACAAAAATCCAATGATGCAGTTTTTGTTTTCATCAAACTCGGGCTCGAGACTTCTTTTAATATTTTTCGATATTCGTTATAGTTTCGGAATTGGCCCTGAAGGCTCACTTAAAAAATCATTCTGTATTTTAAACTTTTACTGATTTTTTTCCGATAATACAATGCTGTAGTTTTTAAGGTTCCGTACCCAAAGGATAACCAACGGAATCTTATTAACCTGTCTGTCCATCCGTCCGTCCACCCGTCCGTCTGTCTGTCAGCGGGCTGTACATCAAGAACCGTAATAGGTAGACAGTTGAAATTTTCACAGATTATGTATTTTATTGCCGTTATAACAACAAATACAAAAAATAAGGTTTATGGTACGAAAACCTGCGTGTGAGAGTTTGGCTCGCACTTGGCCGGGTTTTTTTTGTTTCATTAACATCTTAAGTTGATTTCAATTGAATGTCGTAGTAAACATTTGAGTCTCCTGATTATGACGTTAAAACACAATGTCAGTATTTTTTTTTTTTTTGTCATTTTTCTAGTAATTTACGCAGCACATTGCTAACCTGTCTGTTGTAAGAATCCCTTCTCTTCTTCTCTCTTTGCAGGACTATTTATAAGTAACAAGTTTTTTTAAACTTCATGTATCATCGAGTTGAGTCGCTTAGAGCAAATACCAATAGCACAGATAATATATTATTCTTGCGTTCAGATACCTTATCCCATGCAAATAAATAGTGCTACGGTTACTTTACGGGTACGGAACTTGAGTTTTACGGCGAGCAGCGAAATCGTTTTCGTCGGTCTCGTTTACTTACTAACTCACACAACAATGACCATGAAAGCGCATTGTACGAAGAGCCGGCTTATTAAGTTAAAAATTTGGGTGGACTTAGTAGGTAGCATCGCACCATAGGGTGCGATGCTACCTACTAAGTCCACCCAAATTTTTTTTCTGCGAATTTCCTGCCCTTGTTTATAAAGAAAGATACATAATAATACAACAATATTCTTTAATTTTCCTGGCACCTAATAAATGATGCAAGTATAACATTTTAATCAAAACACTGGTAGAATCGAAAGATATCTACTAGTGCATGTAAACTTTTCTTAAGTAACTCAAATCAGACTTTTTATTTAAAAGTAACACCGACGGGTATAAAAATGATAAAGGTAAGAAAAATGCCGCAGTGTGAGCGAAAAACACCACACGTTGTCGTATCTTATAGTTACCTACACAACTTATTCTTGAATTTTAATTGTAACGTTTATTATTATAACTTTAAAACGCTTAAAAAAAGTCGCAGTGGTTCCACGATACAATTATAACTCTAAATTGCACCTGTGCAAAGCCAGGGCGGCTCAGTTGTTCCAAGACAAAATTATAAGGATATTTGTCATTTGGTTACGGAACCCTAAAAAAGCTACAAAAAGTGGAAGTCAAATCTTCTACTGCAGTGGGGTGGAGATCATTATTCCTCCGTTTCACGTGCCTCTAGTTACTGAGGACACATGTCGACTGGCACCTTCTCAGTCTAAGTCAACGTTTGCCTCAAAGGCGCTTCGTTTTGACCAGATAGGGCCTTTATCTTGAGACACAGTTTCACTGCACTCCTTAGTCACAATATGTTGTTCCACAATCAGCATATTGTTCCTATATGTGGGCGGGGAGAGAACAGTCCCGCCCCGAGCTACTGTCTTACTGAGTAGACACGGACTCCCACTAGAGCGGCGCAAATATTGTAGTGGCGTTACGTAGCAGGAAAACTTTAATAGCGCGATTCAGGGCAGTATTGTTCGTCGGGAGACGAATGTGAATGGGACTAGGGTTCTCTGGTTCGGTCCTCACGGATGGCAATTGTTTTTGTGTTTCATTGTTGCTGTTTATTTTAGATTTTTGTTTATGCTGAATATATTGTTGTTTATGTGTTTATTTTACCCGTTTATAGTTTGTTGTTTTTTCTGCTCTTTGCTGGCAGAGTTTTTAGACATTTTACAATCAAGGTTTGATTTTTATGAAAACGAAACACCATCCAGTACAAACGTCATTTTGCGTTACAAACAGAAAAATTACTTCAAAAGCGTTTGCCTTCTCTTTTTACCATGTTTTGTAGTACGATTTATTTATTTATAACAAGCGTTTGAATAACATGGTGTGTTAGGATATCAACAAATCTTGCAACTGAATTTCATATCTTACGTTGGGATGCTAACAGAATACAATAGAAATACTTTTATTCTACAACATAACAAATTACAGTACTTAGGTGGTTAAAAAACAGTAGGGTATAACCATGGGCGGTCTTATTGCTAAAAGCAATCTCTTAAAACCTTATTTTTCAATTGCATTTACTCAAATGGCAACAAAAGAGCAAAGATAACTTCACACACTGCTTTCTATAATCTTGTACCCGGTAATAATTAAATTTAGATACACTTTTGAAGAAGCAAAAAAGTCAAAGTTTCACATAAAAAGCACTGTAGGTTGCAAGCTAAAATTATTATAAATGTCCAGACACCGCGTCGTGGCATACAATTTACAAAGCGATCTTCAAGTTAACAGCGGCGAGGCATATGTGATTATGTATATACCGATCAGCCGTTATTCGGCCACATTGCCGAATGCTCAGCTAGCGTATGTATTGTATGCTTATAATGAGAACGTAAAAACGTAAAAATATATGTCAAATTAAAAGAATGACCACATTCTTCCAAAATACTATTTATTTACGTTACTTTTCTATAAAACTTTTCCTGATTAGTTTTTCAAAAACTCAACGATGTAGTTTTTGTTCCATCAACGTTCAGAGTTGATTGCAAAATATCGTAGTAAACATTTGAGACTCCCGACAATGATGGAACACAATGATGTCGAAAAGAATGACGTTCGATAAATGATGGTATCACTGTCAGTATCTCTTTCAGTAACTAACGCTGCACGTATTTGCAGAATATTTATCAAATACAAGGCTTTTTTTTAACGCCTGTATCTTTGTGTTGGATCGCTTATAGCATATACCAATAGTAACAGAGCAAATGTTATCATCTACTTGAACAAGAAACAGAAACGTACGGTCTACGGTAGTGTGTAGTGAGTCACGCACTACTCAGCCGTATTTATTTATTCAAACTTCATGCACATAGGTACAACCGTTCAATGGCGGGCGTAGGCATTCTCTACCTGTCATTCAAGGGTAGTTAAGAGATAACATTGCAGATGCATTGTTTAAAACAAGGAAAGCACATACATACTTTTACGAATATTCATCAGCTAATAAATTGTAATTGCATATAACAACGTTTTTGCGATTTAGTGCAGTAATGTTCGGGAGACAAAAACGAATGGAACTAAGGGTCATGATCCCCACGGATGGCATTTATTTTGTGTTCCTGTGAATATTTTACTCAGTTTTTTCTATTTTTCTAGGTATTTTTTTTGTGTAGTTTTCTTCTCTAGCTTTCCTGTTGGCAGACTCAAATGTTTACTACAGCATTATGCAAAAAAGTTTTTATTTTAATGAAAGCTAAACGCCAATGATGATTTTTTCAGCGGCGTTAAGCAACAGTGGCAAGGTACAAATGATTACATATTTACCAACCAGCCGATATTCGGCCACATTATCGAATGCTTAGCTAGCCTATACAGGCATTTAAAGAGAACGCATGGAACGGATTATAGGATGCATATTAGTTATTTGCATTCGCAACTACTGATACGAGCTCAATGCATTCTGGTCAATTTCACTGTCATTTTGTTAATTATAACTGGTTCTTTAACGAAGAAATTTACATTCTAGATTTCATCAATACGTAAGGCATAGTTACAACTATCGTCAGATAATTTCGACTTCACTAACTAGAATACTGTGTTTCACAATACGCTTTACGACCGTGAGCGTATTGCTCAATGTAGGGGCAGGTTTAGAATTGTCCCACGCCCATCCCTAGCCAAAGTCTTACTGAGTAGACACGGACTCCTATTATGAATACGTGAAATATTGTTCTGGTGTTACGTCACAGGAAAACTTTGATAGCGCGATTCAGGACAGTATTCTTCGAGAAACGAATGTGAATGAGAATCAAGCAGTCTCAAGTCCGTTCCCCACGGATGGCAATTATGTATGTTTAATTTTTACTGTGAATTTTTGTATTTTTACTGTATACCTATATTATATTTGTTTTTAGAACAGTTACTTAATGTATTATGTTGTTATAATGTGTAGTTTGTATGTTCATTCATTATTCGAAGAGTAAAATGTTTAATATTACATTTTGTTATCAAGATCTTTTCTTTTTCTCTAAAATGACGAACAAAGAACTTCTCAGTATCTCTTATCAGGGATCTTCTAGTAAATAGCGCAACAAACAACTATTGGTCCATCTCTACAACGGGTATTTGATCGCAATAAATCAATATTTATATTAAAGGTGAATGACCAAATTAGTATGGGCACTGGACCAAAAAAAAAATTGCTGCCCCCAGATTTGCCACATAGCTCATTTGAAAGAAGAGTTCAAATGCAACATTTTATTCTATGGAACCGAAAAAATCTGTCCCACAGAAACATAAATATAACCTAAAATGTGATTTTATGAAAAAGTTGCATATTTTACTTCTTTACACAGGTAGGTGACCTTTTCTTATCGCAGATAATGAGCTTACACGCGAGTTTGCTTTCTTTGAACATTGTTCAATAGTAGTGTGAGCGAGAAGGCGATAGAGCTACGTTCTCGCTCACACATGTATGCGCTTTGCATTGCAACTGTGCAGTCCTTCTGTAACTCTCTTCGCTTATAGTTGTGTACTGTGCGAATATTTTCTGTGGATATCCTGTGATTACGTGTTTGACCCTTGCATTACGTTACCTGGACCTGATTTTAAGCCCTGTGATTTGGATACAGTTTTAAAGATGTTTCGTGCATCTGCTGGACAAGTGTGTCTAGTGTGTGGTAGATCAGTGCGGTCGATCAGAAGAAGAACACTAACTACGCAGCTTTTTGAAGAATATCCAATCGCTGCAAATAATATAACTGAACGAGTTCTTCCTTATCATGTGAGTACTTACATAAATGATTGCAATAATGACTTATTTAACCATGTAACAATGCATAGAGTGCATATCACGAATGAAAGCCCGCGGAAATGGAACTACATTTTTTTATGCAATGTAATGTAATGACATAGACACTAGCGCCGCGTCAAAGGGACTTCAGTAGCGGCGCTATTCATTCATTGGTATATTCATGTACTGAATAACATTTGTTAAAAAGATGTGTATTTGTGATGTGTAATTGTATCTGAAACTATTTCTTTCAGATACAATTTAACAACGCCGAGTTTATCTGTCAGCGTTGCTGGCGACGCGAGGCGTACCCACCAAGACGTCGTACGTCCAGTGAACGAGAACAAGAACCACCAGTACGCGCTTCTGAGCAGCCAGCAGATCAACCTGTGATAGAACCAGATCAAGCCGAGGTACAACCAGATCTAGCTGTGGTACCGCATGCTGGTGATCAACGTGGAGCAGTAGTTGACGAACAAGACATTCAACATTCTATTATACATTTACCACATATTAGTCGGGCACCGAACACTTCAAACTCTTGCATTATATATTCGTGATATGCACTCTATGCATTGTTACATGGTTAAATAAGTCATTATTGCAATCATTTATGTAAGTACTCACATGATAAGGAAGAACTCGTTCAGTTATATTATTTGCAGCGATTGGATATTCTTCAAAAAGCTGCGTAGTTAGTGTTCTTCTTCTGATCGACCGCACTGATCTACCACACACTAGACACACTTGTCCAGCAGATGCACGAAACATCTTTAAAACTGTATCCAAATCACAGGGCTTAAAATCAGGTCCAGGTAACGTAATGCAAGGGTCAAACACGTAATCACAGGATATCCACAGAAAATATTCGCACAGTACACAACTATAAGCGAAGAGAGTTACAGAAGGACTGCACAGTTGCAATGCAAAGCGCATACATGTGTGAGCGAGAACGTAGCTCTATCGCCTTCTCGCTCACACTACTATTGAACAATGTTCAAAGAAAGCAAACTCGCGTGTAAGCTCATTATCTGCGATAAGAAAAGGTCACCTACCTGTGTAAAGAAGTAAAATATGCAACTTTTTCATAAAATCACATTTTAGGTTATATTTATGTTTCTGTGGGACAGATTTTTTCGGTTCCATAGAATAAAATGTTGCATTTGAACTCTTCTTTCAAATGAGCTATGTGGCAAATCTGGGGGCAGACTTTGACTTTTTTTACCAATTTTTGGTCCAATTTGGTCATTCTCCTTTAAAAATCCAGTTGTATATGTCCTTTAGTTGACCAATTTGATCTCAGTTCTCTCCTGCTTGATAAGGGAGAAAGTAAAAATAATACATATTTTTTTTTCCTACTCCTCCGCTGTACTTTTCTGATAAATTTTGTGGCGGGATCCAAGATATTTAAATCATTTCTCCGGCACTCTGACAAGTACCGCTTCATTGGCTTGTAATCTTAAAAAACGGCGTACTTGAGAGCGATTTTAAACGTTTGAAAGATAGAGACAGCGCTAGTAGCGCGCAAGTGACGCCGATAAACGACTCGACGAATATGATAATACTAGGGGCCTCAGGTTCGATCCCCGCGAATGGCAATTATTTTCATATTTTATTATAACTGAGAATTGTTTGTTTTTGAGTCTGGAATATGAAATGTAATGTAAATTCAAAACTGCATTAAAATGTCGTAATACGAGTACATTTGAATGCGGTTTTGAATTCACACGTAGTTTTAATTATGTATACACAAATATGTCGTTTTTGAGATTTTCGCCTATAAACAGACATACTTGTCTTACAACGACGTGTAGCCTAAATACCACGCAGCGATCGCCTTATATTTGGTGAAGTTTCACAGAAAAATGCTACGATTCGATCGTTTAAGCTGGCAGAAAGTTATATTGCGGTTGAATATGTCGGGAGCCTAAAGCAGCTTTAATAATTAAAGCAGCACGGGTTAATCTCAAGGTTAAACGACACTTTGAGGATGGTCTGTAGATTTCTGCCATTTGGTTACGGAATTTTAAAAATGTTACAGAAAGTAACAAAAAGGGGGAGTCTAATCTTCTACTGCAGTGGGGTGGAGGAACTCACTCCTCCATTTCGACTGGTCAACTGGTCACTACTCAATCTCCGTCGATGTTTGCCCAGAGAGGCACATCTCATTGTCCGCTAGGGAACTTCATCTCGAGACAGAATTACTGTCCCTCCATTGTCACAATATGCTTTACCATCATCAGCGTATTGCTCCAAGTACGGGCTGGTATAGAACAGTCCCACCCTAAGCCACTGTCTCACTGAGTAGACACGGACTCCCGAGAGCTCTGCGCAAAATATTGTACTGGCGTTACGTGGCGGGAAAATTTCGATAGCGCGATTCAGGACAGTATTGTTCGGGAGACGAATATGAATGGGGGCTCAGGTTCGATCCCCACGGATCAACACAATACGGAAAATGAGTTTTGTGTTTAACCCTACAATGCACGATTTTTTTTTTTGTTACGAAAAAAATATATATGATTCTAAAGGCCATTTTTATATATGGAAAAATAATAAAAAAAAATCAATATGCATTATTTATTGAGATTAGAAGTATTTTTTGGATACTAAATTTTGTAGATTCCTCAGAAATATGTTGCAGTAAATCGTCATCAAAAAAATATAAAAAATACTGCAATGGAGTTTCAATGCTCAGTATGTAGGGGGTTATTTATCTTGTCATCTCTTTTGAATAACAAAGATGGCGGATGAAACATGGTCTTTCGCCAGACATGTCTTCTCTTTTTTTAGTAGTCCTCAAAGTTGCATTGGCAGTACGAACTGTAGAAGTATTTGGCTGAGGTAGTACCATTGACCGTCTTGTTGGACCCACATTGATGAATCGTGGTATTGGTAAAACTTCAGATAGGTACTGAAGAGCGTTGAGATGACCAGAAACGCTGTGTTGGGGTTGACTAGTACGATTATCAATAATTGCTGACAAGTTCCCTGCTGGAGAAGGAAAAGCACCGACCATATCATTAAAAAAGTCAGCGTGCAGCAATTGAGGTGTTCTATCTATTTCATCCATCACCAAATCACTGATTTTTATCAGGTCATCATCACTGTCCCCATCAGATGATTCCAGGTCATCTTCACTCCCCGATGGGACATTCAAAAAGTGTTCAATTTCTGATTCTGTTACCGATTTGTGAGGCTACATCTGATATAGAAAAAAAGTTTAATATTACCATATTGCACGCTGTGCCACATTAGGCACATACGATAAAACCTCGATAAATCATTGATTTATTAGAAATATTGTAATTAAAAGTAATTCACAAGACAATTATAAAATAAACTTACCTCTCATAATTTTATATGCACGAAAATACAGTATTTTCTATTTATTTTGTCGGATCGAAACTCACGTAATTGAACTTTTTCTCAACTGCCTGCAAATTCAAATTCATATTTATACCCTACCCTTTACCGCCACTGTGGCGAAAAAGGTAACCTATTTTATACTTCTCTGGAATGCGTAGTTATCATAATTATGACTAGATGGCGCTTAACTGTGTAATAGATGAAACTAAGAGCAATATTTCTGTATGGCCCATATGTGGCACATTATGCACTGTAGGGTTAATAGTTGCTGTGCATATTTTTCTCTGTTTTTTTGTATGTTTGCTGGTTATTTTTTAATGGTTTTTATAGTGTGTACATAGTTTTTTCTCTTTTTTACTAGGGATCTCAGGTTCGATAACCACGGATAACCAATTATTTTTGTGTTTATTGTTACTAACAATATATTAAGCCTTCATAGTTTTTAATTAGCTTCTCTTTTGTTGGCAGACTCAAATGTTTACTAAGTTTGCAACTAAGTTTTGATTTTTATAAAAACTAAAACCGTATGATTTGATATTTCAAAAATCAATGTTCCTAGCCAGGAAACCTGTTGACGTTGGGAAAAAGCAGACACTTATATAATTATGCCTCCATACCATCCAAACATTAAATGTCGCTTATAAGGATCTAGTCTGGGCAGAAAAAACACATGAAAGACTTAAGAAATGACCTTTTTTCCCCAAAACACAATTAAATTGTTGACTTAGGCAGTGAGAGGACATATGATTATAAACAACTTTTACTTTGAGACCAACCCTGAAAACCCGAAAAATTATCAGCCATTTTCAGGGTTTGTCTCAAAGTAAAAGATCTTGTAAAATCGTTTTTCCGACCCAGGAATCGAAACAGTTGATATAAAAAAATCACACCCTTTTGACACCCACAAAATGATTGTTTTTTTAATCAATTGTTTCCATTGATTAAAAAAAAAAACACTCATTTTCAAAAATCCAATGAAGCAGTTTTTGTTTTCATCAAAATCGGGTTCGAGACTCCTTTTAATGTTTTTCGATATTCGTTATAGTTTCGGAATTGGCCCTGAAGTCTCACTTAAAAATCATTCTGTATATTAAACTTTTACTGATTTTTTTCCGATAATACAATGCTGTAGTTTTTAAGGTTCCGTACACAATTATAACCAACGGAATCTTATTAACCTGTCTGTCCATCCGTCCGTCCACCCGTCCGTCTGTCTGTCAGCGGGCTGTACATCAAGAACCGTAATAGATAGACAGTTGAAATTTTCACAGATTATGTATTTTATTGCCGCTATAACAACAAATACAAAAAAATAAGGTTTATGGTACGAAAACCTGCGTGTGAGAGTTTGGCTCGCACTTGGCCGGTTTTTTTTTGTTTCATTAACATCTTAAGTTGATTTCAATTGAATGTCGTAGTAAACATTTGAGTCTCCTGATTATGACGTTAAAACACACTGTCAGTATTTCATAATAGGGATCTCTAGTAATTTACGCAGCACATAATTGCTAACCTGTCTGTTGTAAGAATCCCTTGTCTTTGTAGGACTATTTATAAGTAACAAGTTTTTTTAAACTTCTTGTATCATCGAGTTGAGTCGCTTAGAGCAAATACCAATAGCACAGATGATATATAATTCTTGAGTTCAGATACCTTACCCCATGCAATCAGATTGTACCTACAGTTTGAACTTGAGTTATACGGCGAGCAGCGAAATCTTTTTCGTCGGTCTCGTTTACTTACTAACTAAAGAAAGAAAGAAAGAAAAATGTTTATTTGGGACTCGCACAAGACACATAGATGGCCATGAAAGCGCACTGTACGAAGAGCCGGCTTATTAAGTTAAAAATTTCGTTTTATAATTATTTATCGTTGTATTCGTTGCACTTAATAACAGTTTAATGATTTCTTTTGTTTGGAAAATGTGAACAAATACTAGGTGAAATAAGTCCGGAAATGCAAAGAGCTCCATATATTGGAACAATCAGCATGGGTTTCAAATGATCTTTTGCAGGAATCTTTAAAATTTAAGTTATGAGCCCAGAAATCTATAATTTTGTACTCATTGGAGTTTTTAATCTAGAAATGTAACAAGAGTATGAACAATAAAACAAAAATTACTTATCTATGAAATATATGCACCAACGTGTATTAAAATTTATTAAAATCAAATCGAACCCGTTTGTTTTTAATAAAAGGTAAAAAATGGAATCATTGTTATGGGTGTTTGTGTCTTGCCATTTGAATATTGGAAGTTGTCCTGCTATTTGAACTAAATTATCTTTCTTCATGTTGAGACTCCGTGCCAATAGAACAGAGCAAATGTTATCATCTACTGAAACTTGAAACGTACGGTAGTGTGGTGGGTCACGCACTATTCATCAATATTTATTTATTTAAATTTAAATTTTACAATGGCTGTCGTAGGCATTCTCTACCTGTCAACCAAGGGTGGTTATGAGATAACATGACAGATGCATTTTTTAAACAATGAAAGCACATAATTGTAAACTTATGAGTATTGAAAATCTAACAAATTTTAATTACATAAAATAACTTAAAATGAACGTTGAGTTGGCGACAACTGTTAGTTTAATTTAGAAAAAATCTAGGTCTATGGTGCCTAATAAGTCCACCTATTTTTTTTTCTTAAATTTCCAGCCCATGCGACATTAAATAACAGTGGCGAGGCACAGATGATGAAGAAGATGAAGTTACCGAATGCCTAGCTATAATGAGCAGGCTTATAATGAGAACGTATCGAATGGATTATGGGATTCATATAAGTTATTTGCACTCAAAATTTCTGATATACGGGGTCGATACATACTGGTCAATTTACCTGATATTTTTTATTATAAGTAGTTCTTTAACGATGTTTGTTGTCCAGATTTCGTAAATACAGAACGAGTATACATCATAGCTGTGGAAAACACCTTGTACAGACGGGCAGGATAATATTTTAGTATAACCCTAAAAGTACCACTAAAGATTACAAAAAGGAGAAGTCAAATCATCTACTGCTACTGTAGGTGGAGAATTTAACTTACATAATCCTCCGTTGCACACATGCCTCCACAGTCTGAGGTTATAGTTACAACTGTCTATTGAGTTAAGGATATTATTACATTTTGTAATTAAGTTTTTTTTTTTTCTAAAATAACGATCAATATAACTTCTCAGTATGTATCTCTTATCAAGGATCATCTAGTAAATAACACTCAACAACTGTTGGTCCGGCTGTATGATAGGGTATTTGAACGCAGTAAAACAATATGTTTATTAATATTAAAGAACGATGTACTGTAATCGTATGAAGCGATAAAAAATGTTCGAAAAAATAGAGACAGCGCTAGTTGCGCGCAAGTGATGGTGACAAATGACTCGACGAATATGAATGGGATTAGGAGTCTCAGGTTTGGTCTCCGTGGATGGCGTAGACAGAGAATAGATATAGACATGCTCTTAGAATAATAATAATTGTTAAAGTAAGACGACGCATATGCAAAATGTCTATGTGTGAGCAAGACGTAGCATAGTTTTTCTATCTCTATTTGCGTATCGGTTTTTGTTGTCTGCCATCAGTGGTCATTGGTGGCAAACAAATTGTTGTGTCAACGTATTTTCGTTGATAGAAGCTTATTTTGTGTGATTTACTGCTTTAGTGATATTCCAGAAGGTATTATTAAGTGTGTAGTGATGGTGAATTGCAGTATTTACGGCTGTAAAAGCCGTAGTGAACGAAATCAACCAAACATAACCTTTCATCGGTAAGTAGCATTTTTGATCTATTACAGCAAGTAAATCAAAGATTATTGTACTCAAGACTATTTTCTGTCAATAACAAGCAAAGTTTATTGATAATTAACGTCTAAAAAGACGATAAATCCTAACTTATTTTTCATATTAGCCGGCCAAAGTGTGAGGCAATTTATGTTAGGTTGTTATCTATGTCACTTCATGTCATTTGTAAATTGTCGGATAATTTCTTGACGGGGATACCAGCACTTGATTATTTTTACCCCTAAACGTATTTTTCTTTTTAGGTTTCCGAATGATCCATTTTTTTAAAATAAATGGATTGACTGTACGGGCCGAGTTAACTGGCATCCAAGTCGTCACTCCCGTATTTGCTCACGACATTTCGAAGACAGTTGCTTTCGACAGAACTTAAATCGTACCTACTTAATCCACGTGCGATACCCACACTTTTCATCCAGGCAAAGTAAATATATTACTTAATTTGTTCTAGGCGTTTAGTCAACTTTGATACGTAAAAATTAATTGAGACTTGATTTTGTGTGAATATTATCAACATTATTTGAGGTGACCTTTTGATGTGTGAGTGAGTGGAATAATATTATGTACCTAATTATTAAGTCACTAAACATCAAACAATTTAAATATACTAACTCAGTACGCCAGTCTGCAGTTACAGAAAGACAAAGGTGGTCTATGTTACCCGTCAAAAGATGTGGTAAAAATTTGTGAAATTTGTGAGAAAATATTTCGTAAAAATCGAGGTCTTAATAAAACAAATATTCTTCTTGTGCTCATGCAGGAAAGTCTTAAACAACGTTGGGTTTAACATTATTTTATCACTTATTGCATTTTAACAGCCAATCTTTCTTCGACTGTCATTATTCGCTCTTAATTAAGGCTATAAGTGTGAAATATCTCAAAGTACGAATACATTAAGCAACTAAAAAGTTCTCAGAAAAAACTGATAAAGTCAGTAATTTTTATAATAAATTAGTTTTATTTAAAGGTCAGTAGTAGCCAATTAACCTTTTTAACAAATACCTGCTGTTAAAACTTTCTATTTCATGGATCAAAATATATATTTTTTTTTACTTTTTAAAGACATCTTATTATCGGGGTTTTCTTTATTCAGTACATCGATCAAAGGAATGATTAGTTTACCCTGTAGTCCTTAGTACAATTTTATTATGTATAATTTTGACATTTAAGGTCTTAATTAAACTATACCTAATCAACATGGTTGTTTTATTGCATCTATAAAAATAGTACGTATATGCGAGATGTGAATGCATTCGGGGCTATGAGTTAGTTATGATTTATCTAATTATACTATTTACATGTTGAGGTGAAAATAATCACTCAGAAGCCCGCGAGCTTACTAAGCGCGGTCCTGACTGACGCAAAATACAACTCATTTGTTTTCGCGCTTTACGTTCATCCCGGAGGCATTCAGTTCGCGCGCGAACACAATCAAATAGTAATAAATACATACGTTACCCCTTAAAAAGTTAAAAAGAAAACGTGTTATTAATTGATATGAATTACATTACTCGTAGTAGATGTACAACCAAAATAATAAGAACGAGATTACCCACACAATGGGGGTAAAAGTCTAAGTATGGCAATATTAAATGCACGAAGTTGTAATGATGTACTTATGTCGAACTATCGCTATCCCTTACCGTTATACGCTGAGGACTTGTCTATATCTATTCTCTGTCTACGGTGGATGGCAATTATTTTTGTGTTTTATTGTTACTGAGAATTTGTTTGTTTGTGTGTCTGGAAGTTGGAAGTTATACATTTCGCCATTTTAATGCAGTTTTGAATTAACACGTAGTCTTAATGATGTCACAATGTCTTAATGATGACACAACTATGAAGTTGTTGAGATATTCGCGTATAAACAGACAGACCTGTCTTGACTTGAATACCACATAGCGCTTCGTATTAACATGTACCTTTTATTTGGTGAAGTTTCGCAGCAAAATGCTACGATTCGATAGTTTAAGCTAGAAGAGAGTTATGTTCCAGTTGAATATGTCGGGACCCTAATGCAGCTTTAATAATAAAACAGCACGGGTTAATCTTCGTGGTCAAGCGACACTGCGAGGATGGTCTGTAGATGGTGAGATTTCTGCCATATGGTTATGGAATTTTAAAAATCTCACAAAAAGTAACAAAAAGATGGAGGCAAATCTTCTACTGCAGTGGTGTGGAGGAACTCATTCTTCCATTTCGACTGGTCGACTGGTCACTACTCAATCTCCACGCACATCTCATTGTCTTCTGTTTTTTTTATGTTTCCTAGATATTTCTTGTGTATGGAATGGTTTTTTATAGTGTGTATATAGTTTTTTCTCTTTTTGACTTGGGGTCTCAGGTTCGATAACCACTAATGCCAATTATTTTTGTGTTTCATTGTTACTAAGAATATATTAAGCCTTCATAATTTTTTTTTGCTTCTCTTTTGTTGGCAGACTCAAATGTTTACTAATTTTGCAACTAAGTTTTGATTTGTATAAAAACTAATACCGTAGGATTTTATTTTTTTTAAATCAATGTTCTTAGCCAGGAAACCCGTAGATGTTGGATAAAAGAAGACACTAATATAACTATTACTCCATACCATCTGAACTAAATGTCACTTATAAGCATCAAGTCTGGGCAAAAAAATCTCATGACAAACTAAATGAATGCCCTATTTTTCCAAAACGCTATTTTATTTTTTACGTTATTTATATACGTATATTTAAATTTTACTTATTTATTTTACAATAATCTAACGATGTAGTTTTTATTCCATTAATATTTAAAGTTGATTGCAAAATGTCGTAGTAAACATTTGAGTCTCCCGACAATGATTGTACACAATGTTGAAAAGAATGACGTTAGATGAACATTTCACTGTCTGTTTCTCTTACTCTCACTGGCTTACTCTTACTCTCACAGTCTTGTAACGAACGCAGCATATAACTGCTGGTTCAACAGATAAGCTGTTGTAAGAATCCATAGTCTTCGAAGTACTATTTATTCATAACAAGATTTTTAACTTCGTGTATCGTGTTGGGTCGCTCATCGCATACACTAAGAGCACCAAATAATATAATACTTACGTACATTTATAACTGTTATATAATTTATTTTGTTTGAAAAATGTGAAATAATGTAAATGTAAGCTAGGTGGAATAAGTCAGAAAATGAAAAGAGCACCATCTATTGGTATAATCAACAATATGGGTTTGAAATGATCCTTTGCAGGAATCTTTGGTTGAGTTGTATGAGCACATTATCCAAGAACGTACCAAGATCATGATTCGTTGAAAAAAATACCTTATCTATCAAAATCAAATAAAATCAAATCGAATACGTTTATTTGTGAACACAGGTCAAAAATGTTACAATCATAATAGCTATTTGAACTAAATTGACTTTTTCGTCTTTCTTCATGTTGGGACCCCGTGCCAATAGTACAAAACTACGGAGCCAATGTTATCATTCTACTGCAACATGAAACGTATGGTAGTGTGGTGGGTCACACACTACTCATCTAAATTTATTTAAATTTCGTGCACAAAGGAACAATGGCTGACGTAGGCATTCTCTACCTGTCAACTAAGGGTGGTGATACGTATAAGATAACAAGGCAGATGCATTGTTAAAAACAATGAAAGCAAACAGCTAACTTACATAAAATAAAATTACATAAAATGACTTCAAATCAACGCTGAGTTGGCGATCACTGTTAGTTTAATTTACAAAACAAATAAGTCTGTGGTGTGATGGTGCCTACTAAGACCACCCAAATTTGTTTTCTCGAAATTCCTTCTAGATAAATAATAATGCAATAATTTTCGTTAATTTTCCAGGCATCTGATAAATGATGTAAGTATAACATTTTAATCATAACACTGGTAGAATCGAAAGTTAACAATCAAGGGTGTATCTACAAATACATGTAAACTTCTCATTAAATAACTTAAATCAGAATTTTTGTTTAAAAGTAACACCGACGGGTATAAAAATGATAAAGGTAAGAAAAATGCCGCAGTGTGAGCGAAAAACGCTACGTTTAGTCGTATCTTACCTACACAACTTATTCTTTAATTATAATTGTAACGTTTATTATTATAACTTTAAAACGCCTAAAAAAAAGTCGCAGCGGTTCCACGATACAATTACAACTATGCTCTTCGCAACCGTGCGAAGCCAGGGCGGCTCACTAGTTCCAAGACAAAATTATAAGGATATTAATTGTCATATGGTTACGGAACCCTAAAAAAGCTACAAAAGTGGAAGTCAAATCTTCTACTGCAGTGGGATGGAGGACATCATTCCTCCGTTTCACGTGCCTCTAGTTACTGAGGACACACGTCGACTGGTCTCTACTCAGTCTACGTCAACGTTTGCCTCAAAGGCACTTCGTTTTGCCCGGATAGGGCCTTTATCTGGAGACACAGTTTCACTGCACTCCGTAGTCACAATATGCTGTTCCACAATCAGCATATTGTTCAATATGAGGGCGGGGAAAGAACAGTCCCGCCCCGAGCTACTGTCTTACTGAGTAGACACGGACTCCCACTAGAGCGGCGCAAAATATTGTAGTGGCGTTACGTAGCAGGAAAACTTTAATAGCGCGATTCAGGACAGTATTGTTTGTCGGAAGACGACTATGAATGGGACTAGGGGTCTCAGGTTCGGTTCTCACGGATGGCAATCGTTTTTGTGTTTCATTGATTTTTTATTTTAATTTTGATTTTACTTTAGATTTTATTTTGGTTTTAATTGTGATTTTGATTTTTAATTTTTATTTAGATTTTAATCTTGATTTTTATGTTAATTTTAATTTTGATTGTTATTTTGCTTTTGATTTTAATGATTATTTTATTTTAATTGGATAAATTGTATTGTAATTTGAATTTTTTTAGGTTGTTATTTTGTGATATTGTATTTATTGATGTTATGTTTTAATTTAATTTAATTCTAATATTGAAACTAAGTCTTCTAATAGAGAACTTTATTATTATTATAATTGTTGCTGTGATTTTTTTAATTTTTGTGTGTTTCCTGGACATTCTTTTTTCTGTTTGTGTTTACTTTACGCCTTTATAGTTGGTATTTGTTGTCATTCTTCTTTGTTCTCAGAGTAAAATGTTTACTACATTTTGAAACTACTTCAAACGTCATTTCGTGTTACAAACATAGATTTTGTTATAGCGTTTAGCTTCTCTATTTTTCAATAAATTCCATTTACATATTTTTTCACGCATTTACTAAATTCTTATTCTTCTTAGAGTATCGGACTGCGTTCACGAAGTCTTTTGCCATCTACTTTGCCGGTTACGATGAGCTTCTCGGGGTTGTCACCTTCTTTCTTTATTACAAGTTTTTAATTATTCAAAATAAATTACTTAAAATTGTAATTTTATTCTTTAGTGGTGAGAAATAAATAAATCTTAAATCTTTAAATAACATGACGAGTTAGGTATCGACAAATCTTGCAACTTAATTTGCCTTCGCGTTGGGACGCTAATAGAATACAATCAAAATACTTTAAAAAAATCTGGGTATAACAATGGGCGGTCTTATTGCTAAAAGCGATCTTTAACAACTTCTGGACACGTAATAGCATTTACACCAATGGCAACGGAGTAAAAATTACTTCATCTTGGAACGGTTTTCTACAATCTTGTGCGCGCTAGAGTGCTGATCATCAAATTGACGGCAGTGTGGTAGATCATACACTACTCTGTCATAATTCATATAAGACACACTTTTGAAGAAACAAGAAAAGTCTTGTAAAATTTGTTGTAAATATCGAGATATCGCGACGAGTCCCACAATTTACAAAGTTACCTACAAGCAAACAGCGGCGAGGCACAAATGAAAAAAGTCAATGATGTTGTTTCAACGTCGTAAAACAGCAGCATTATACAACTAAACAGCGGCATTGAACAACGGCGAGGCACAGATGATTACATATTTACCGACCAGCCGATATTCGGCCTCATTACCGAATGCAGACCTGTAATGAGAACGTATCGAACGGATTGTGGGACTCATAGCAGTTATTTGCACTCGAATTTACTGATATGGGGTCGATGCTTACTCGTCAACAAACGGGGAACTTACACAACGGGGTACAGAACGAGTAAACATCATAGCTGTTGAAAATACGTACAGGCGGGGCAGGGCAAAACTAAAACCCTTAAAATACCACTAAAAGTCACAATAAGGGGAGTGTGGGAAGGAATAGACCAGAATATTCCTTCCATACATGCCTCCACAGATTCAAGGCATCGTTACAAGTTGTTGTCTGGTTATGAAGCCTTTTTTCACGGTATTTAGACAACATTCTTAACAACCGTCAGCTTATTGCTCAAGAGTAGGGGCAGGTATAGAACACACACCCACCCCAAGCCGCCGTCTTACCGAGTAGACACGGTTTCCTATTAGAGCGGCGCAAAAGCGCGATTCAGGACAGTATTGTTCGGGAAACAAATGAACGAATAGTACTCGGTCTCAGGTTCGATCCTCACGGATGGCAATTATTTTTATGTTTCATTGTTGCTGTGAATTTTTGTATGTTTTCTGGATATATCTATATTTTCCTTTTTTGGAACAGCCTATAATACACTTCTGGACACATCTATTGGCCCACCTTAGAGTTTAGGTTTCGATGGCCCCTACCGAAATATGATTGCTAGATTGAACAAAAACTGTTGATGCAGTTTTAAACCTGATACATTTTACCATCTTTTTCGATCGTATTGTTTTAAATTTGAATTCAGAATACCATACGACATGGAGCTACGCCTAACAAGTCGGATATGCGCCTTGTTAAAGGCAATTAATTTTTGAATAAAAAACATGTTTTATCAAATAAAGGTTTAATTTAATAACGCTTGTTGCCTCCATGGGCATCTACCACAGCTCTCATACGATTAGGCATAGAGTTTATCAACCGCTCTATGAAATTTTGAGGGATCATCTCCCATTCCTCTTCTATGGCAGTTTTCAACTCCTGCATCGTCTGGGCAACTGGCTGACGAGCCCTAACACGTATTTTTAGCTCGTCCCACATGTGCTCAATGGGGTTCATGTCTGGGCTTCTGGCTGGCCAGTCCATAACTGTGATGTTCACATTCCGAAGATATTCCCTGACGATGCCGGCCGCATGGGCTCTTGCATTATCATGCATAAAAAGGAAATTTGGGCCCACATAGTCCGCGTATGGTATCACGTGAGGTTCTAAGCACTCACGAATGTACCTTTCAGCATTTAATGTTGGCAGCCGTGGTCCTGTAACAACCTCAAGTTGAGTTTTGCCGCTCGCGGATATACCGCCCCAGACAGTCCATGAGCCATCGCCATAAGCAACCCTCTCTTCAAAGCAGCATTGTGCGAAACGCTCTCCCTTACGTCGGTAGACCTTCTTCCTTCCATCATTGCCATGTAACACAATTTTAGACTCATCAGAAAAGAGTACACGGCTCCAATCTTGCTGTGTCCAATTTAAATGACTGCGTGCGAAATGAAGGCGCGCTGTTCGGTGGGCTCGCGTTAGTTTGGGCCCATTAGCTGGTTTGTATGGTACCATATCGCGTTCTTTTAACCTTCTCCGAATAGTTCGAGCGCTCACAGATACTCCGTGGAAGTCGCGAAGTTGGTTTTGTATCTCAATGGAGGTAAGGTGACGATTTCTCAAGCTGGTCGTCACGATGAATCCATCCTGCCTTTCAGTTGTGACCCGAGATCGTGGCCTTCCTTGGCGACGAACAAAGCCGCCAGTCTCTAGGTACCTCCGATAAACATTTCGGACCGCAGATCGACTTAAATTAAGTTGAGCACTCAAGTTTCTTTGGCTGTGTCCGGCCTGAATAAGTGCCACAGCTTGGGGGGCGACTTCAGGTGAAGTATCCATAGATTATTGATAGAACCTCACCTTAATGTTAAGAATAAGTAATGTTTGTTGCAAAACCAAAGATATCAATCACTTTTTCAACAATTAAATCCAAGTAAACCAATAAAACCAAGTTTTCTTAGTATTCGATTGTTTGATATCAACAAACAGGCTCCAAATTGTCTTTTGTTTCTTTAAATTCTGTGTTCGAAATTCAAAAAAAGACTATTGAATGAAATTGTGAATGTGCCAGGTTCAAAACTGCATAAAAACTTTTCGCTCGACCTAATATAAAATTTTAGCTAGGACCAAACGAAACTGAAAATACAAGGTGGGCCAATAGATGTGTCCAGAAGTGTATAAGCAGTGGGTAGTTTTTTTCTGTTCCTTCATTATTAAATAAAAAAGCTTTATTTGGGGAAAAAAAAATCACATCCATTATTATTGGCAGAGTAAAATGTTTAATACAATTTTTTTTCGATTATGATGAAAAGTAACACTCCTTGAATTTTTTCATTTAATTTATATTATTTGTTGCTGTAGCGGCAATAAAAATACACACTGTAAAAATTTCAACTGACTACCTATTACGGTTCTTGAGATACAACCTGCTGGCAGACAGACAGACAGACGGACGGACGGGCGGACAAAATAAAGCTTAATAATAGAGTTGCGTTGGTTAACCTTTGGGTACGGAACCTTAAAACTACTACTTCTAACTATTATTAGTACACAATACAAAATTACAAATGAAAAAATCCGGCCAAGAGCGAGTCGGACTCGCCCACAGAGGTTTCCGTACAAAATTGTAGCTACAAATTACTTTAAATAGACTACTTTTTTATGATTTAACTACAAATGTATAGTTTTCAGACTTTTCTCTATACTTGTAGTGTAAGACGCTACTACTTGCTAAATTTCATTGTTCTAGGTCAACGGGAAATGCCCTATACATTTTGTTTCTCTTGAGAGTGTCGAAATTTACGTTTTTCCGTAAAGCCGTATCTTTTTTTTACGTTAATTTAGAAGTTTGATTTTTTAACAGCTGCAAGGAGCCATAGATCTAAGTAAGTAGTGGTTTTAATTTCAACTCGATACCTCCATGCATTCCCGAGATAAACGGTCTTGACAGACAGACGGACGGACCACAGTGGTCTTATAAGTGTTCGTTTTTTTCCTTTTTGAGGTACGGAACCCTAAAAAAGAACAATAAGGAATAATAAAAGGATGATACCAGGATTTGTACGAAGTGTGGTTTTTCTGGCAAGTTCCAGAATTAGTCTGTTCCGAGTTATGCTTTATTAAAAATGTTGATCTAAGTATAGCCAAAATACTGTTCTTTCCTAGAAACTTTCATTCAGCTCAAAAATACCTATTCAATTGTATTACACAAATCTTAAATAGTCTTCGGCATTTTGCATTGTTTGCAAAATGCCGAAGACTATTAAACATTTGAGTCTGTCTAGAAAGTATTAACCTACAGAAATCGCAGGCGTTGCAGCAGATTGTTCTAAAATGACGTATTTTTTTATCAGGGATCTTATAGTTTACTAGCTTCTGCCAGCGACTTCACCCGCGTGATCCCTAGGGAACATAGGTACTTTTGGGATAAAAAGTAGCCTATGTCCTTTCTCAGGCTCTATCTCTGTACCTAATTTCATTTAAATCGTTTCAACATTTTTGGCGTGAAAGCGCGAAAGACAGACAGTCAGAGTTACCTTCGCATTTATAATATTAACTAAGGATAACGCAACGAATAACTATTGGTATTCGTATATACGAATAGGGTATTTGAACGCAATTAAAATATTTTCATATATGTTAAGAAGGTGAACCATTGGCAAGCCGGCGAGTTAACGGTATGGAGGGCCTCGGTGGTTGAGTCTGACTTGCACTTGTCCGGTTTTTTTTCTAATAATGAATATAACTTATGCGACACAGGGATAATGTAGCTTTCTAATGGTGAAAGAATTTATATTATCCCCATTAATAACTGCCATTGAATATTGGCTATATTCAATAGCAGTTGTCATCATTTGGTATGTGCGTTCGCTACAGCAGCGTGAAAAAATGGTTGGCTCGCAGGCTCGGCTGATCCACCAGCGGTTTATTATACCGCAGTCTTAAGATTTCAAACATGCATAATGTGCAACGTGCCAAACCGCGGTTTTGTAGGCGCTCCATTGACGGCCTTTACCTTTGGCTCGCCGGCTTGCTAGCGTACCAGCACTTTTATTCGCAAATGGATCACCACCAAACCCCTCAAACAAACAAACAAACGGCTCGCCTTTACAAAAACGACGTATTTGAGAGCGATGAGTGATTTAAAATGTTTGGGAAATTGTGCCAGCGCTAGTTGCGCGCAAGTGACGCCGGCAAACGACTCAACAAATATGAATGAAGGCGTAATACACACAAACACAAAAATAATCATTTTGTCTATAACAATAAAACATAAAAAAAAATTGCCATCCGTGGGGACTGAATCCAGTAGTTAGGACACAAAATGTTTACTATGATTGCAATTATTTAGTTTTGATTTTGATAAAAACTAAAACCGCATGATTTGATTTTTGAAAAATGAATATTTTTAGCGTTGCAAGGAGATGAAACCATTGATTTGGAAAAAAGGAGACACTAATTATTACTCCGTACCATCCATACATAAAATGTCGCCGAGGCTCAATTTACCAATACTTATTCCCTGTATATTAAAATGAACTCTTTAAAATAAAGTAAGAATTAATATTGTGGACACTTGTTGTAAAACAAAAAAAAAATATTTATATAAACAATTTTATTATAAACTAGCTTTTGCTGTAGTAGGCTGTGCGTTGTCTGTCAGCCAGTCAGTAATAGAAGAATTTTATATTATATTGATTGATTGATAATGTCAGTCTCATAAATTTTATCAGTGTGCTTAAGAAATATCAAATGCATCAATGCAATCGATGTTATCAATTTATGAAGTACAAACATTATCATTTTTTTTACGTTTAACCAGTTTATAATTTTTTATCAAGTTACATCAAAGTTATCAATGTAAGTAATCAATTTTATAAATACATAATATCAAATTTATTAAATTTATAAATCTATTAACATTATCAGTTTTTTAAATATACCTATATACTATCGTTTCTTAATTTAAGCCTAAATTACTAAATATTTACCAGACACTTTTTTAATCGTCTTATTTAGTTAGTAAATTAATTAATTCAGAGCTGTCTTCTTTAATTTGGAGTTGTATTTATGAATTAACAATAAAATAAGGTAAATAACTTTTTGCAAGTATTGAACAAAACACTTCCCATTAACTCACTTTACAAAGCGACCTACAAGCAAAGAGCGGCGAGGCATTGATAATTACATATTTATCGACCAGCCGATATTCGACCATATTTCCGAATGCTCAGCTAGCGTACGGAAGCTTGTAATGAGAACGAGGCGAACAAATTGTGGGACCTGTCTCAGTTATTTTCAGTCACAATAACTGATATGGGCTCGATGCATAATGGTCAAACTTCTTGCTATTTCGTTAATTTTATGCGGTCCTTAAAAAATGAAATTCGCCAACCAGATTTAATTAATACACAACGAGTATGACATCATAGTTGTGGAAATTACGTACAAATGGGGTAGGACAACATTCTCAAGGTTTTTGCCATTTGGTTACGAAATCATAAAAATACCACTAAAAGTCACAAAAGAGAGTCAAATCGTCTACTGCAGTGAGATAAGGGGGCTACCTTTTCCTGAGTAGACACGGACTCCCATTGGAACAGCGCGAAATAATGTATTGGCGTTACGTGGCAGGAAAACTTTGATAGCGCGATTCAGGACAGTGTTGCTTAGGAGACGAATATGGATGAGACTCGTGGTCTCAGGTTCGATCCCCACGGATTGCAATTATTTATGTGTTTTATTATTACTGAGAATTTGGTTATGTTTGGAAGTTATATATTACGCCTTCTTAGTGTTTAGTTTTTTTCAGTTCTTTCTATGTTGACAGACTCAAATGTTTACGATGAAAACTAAAACCGCATTGATTTTATTTGCTACAATTGATTTATAAAAAAATAATTTTCCTATCCAACAAGCAAAAAAACCCGTCGGATTTGGAAAAAAACCAGACACTATAATTATTACTTCATACATAAAATGTCGCAAATAAAGCTCAAAGTCTATTTGAATATGTATTCTCTGAATCTCTACATAGTAAAAATCAAAGTTGCTTCCCGCCATCTCGCGTCGTGGTGAAACCGATTCCGTACAGCAAAAAAATAACGTCTACCTGACTTCGCTCTAGCTGCAGCACCCTTAGCAAAAAACACAGTGATATTTTTTGCTGCGTAGGTCCGAACAGGCCTCAACGCGGACAGGGCTATTGCGGGCTTTGAAGCCACTCATTCGCAAGAAACTAATTCCACGCAGAACATCTCTCTTTGAGGCTTCAATGAAGCCATTCTGCTTTGTGTTAGATTATTATTATTATGATTAAAAATAATATCTCGTTATATTAGATGTCTTATCAGATATCTGTCAGATTTAAGCTACTCATTTTACTTTCATTACATAGAATAAGCGGGCGGAACAAGAGCCACTCACAGTTTATGCAGATAAATAAATTATTAATAGGTATTCTGTAATGCACTAGCTCGTGATAAAGACGCATAGGTTGTGGCTATGCATATATCTATTTTTGGAGATTAAAACAAATCATGGTAGCATATAATAACGAATTAAAAAGGAAAACTATCACAGTTAATTAGGCTTTACAATTAAACGAGTAATATTCGACCATAAGTAAGAATGAAAGAAAAAGCGTTTATTTATACTAAGCATGCCTTTTGATTCAGTCGTTTCAATATTTCCCGGCAATTTTGAATTTGGACCTGTTCTATATTCGAATATGTTTAAATTTTGAATCTCAAAACAGTTGAAATTATTAGGATTAATGCTATTGTTTAGTCACATCGTCGATTGGAATCTATCAGGTTACGTACGAATATGAATCTTTCTAAGGAAATTGTTCGTGCAAAAATTTTTTTTCAACTTTAGAAGAGGCCTGACACGGCTTCAGTGTTTTGAAGAGCTAACATCTGTGTTCAGTGATGATGCGCCATGACTGCGGACTGTCGAGCGCTGGTATTTAGAATTCCAGCGTGGACATACTAGTGTTAGTGACAAATCTCGTGAAGGACGCCCAAAATCCGCCTTCACTGAAGATAACATCATTGCTGTGAAACAACTAATCCTCGAAGATCGTCATGTGACATATCGAGAGGTAGAAGCTCTATTAGGCATCTCAGGGACAATCATTCAGAAGATCTTGCATGAAGAGCTTGGTGCGAGAAAGCTAGTTTGCCGATGGATACCGCATCTGCTTTCCGACGATCACAAGGCGGCCTGCGTCAGATGGTGTAAGAAAACTCTGCAAAGGTTCAACCGAGGAGAGTCAAATCACGTCTACGACATCATCATTGGTGACGAATCTTGGATCTATGCCTACGATGCTGATTCCAAACAACAATCTACAATCTGGGTCTTTCAAAACGAGCCAAAGCCGACTGAAGTTGTTCGTTCTCGAAGCACTTCAAAGAAGATGGTGGCCACGTTCGTTGGAAAAACCGGCCATGATGCGACTATTGCACCTGAAGATCTTAGAAAGGTTAACGCAGAGTGGTATACCACAATTTGTTTACCACACGTCATCGTCGAACTTCGAAAATCTAACTCAAAGCGACGCATCATCCTGCACCACGACAATGCAAGCTCACATAGCGCTCGTCAAACGATTGAGTATTTGAAGCAGGAAAAAGTTCTGACCATCCTCCATACAGTCCTGACCTAAGCTCTAACGATTTCTTTACATTTTCTAAACTTAAGGAAAGGTCTTCGTGGTCAAAGGTTCCAGTCCGGTGAAGAAGCAGTCGACGCTTTCAAGTCAGCCATTTTGAACACCCCCACTTAAGAGTGGAATAAATATTATAATAACTGTTTTGTCCGAATGGAAAAAGTGTATTAAGCTACGTGGTGAATACTTAGAAAAACAATAAAAAGTGCACTTGGCCAATTTGGGACTGACCACGTGTCATTTTCTAGCGTTTGTCAATCAGCCCCTACAATTAAATAGCAAACTTATCCCCTTTTTTAAGGATGGGAAATTATCAAATGACTACTCCCGCTTTGGGCGGAGCAGAAGAGAGTGTCAGACTCTTACTGAATAAAACTCATCCGTATTTCTCCTAGACCGCATGATTTGATTTTTGAGGTATCAATATTTTTAGCGTTGAAACGATTAATTGATTTGGAAAAAAGGAGGCACTGTAATTATAACTCCAGACCATCCGTACATAATATGTCGCCAAGGCTCAATTTATCAATACTTATTCCCTGTATCTCTACATAGTAAAATGAAATCTTTAAAATAAAGTAAGGATTAATATTGTAGACACTCGTTGTAAATCAAAAAACAATTTTATTATAAATTAGCTGTAGTTTAGGTAGTGCGTTGTCTGTCAATCAGTCAGTAACGGAAGAATTTTATAGTATATTAATTGATTGATTGATGACTGATTGAAAATATCAGTTTCATAAATTATATCAATGTAAGAAATATCAAATGCATGCAATGCAATCGATGTTATCATATATTAACATTCTCAATCTTTTTATGTTTAACCATTTTATCATTTTTTATAAAGTTACACCAAAGTTATCAATATAAGTGATCAATTTTATAAATACATAATATCAAATTTATAAATCTGCTAACATTATCAGTTTTTTTAAACATATATATTATTTTTTTTAATTTAAGTCTAAAATTATAATCTTATTGCAATCATCAAATTTTTATGAATTCAATGATAATCTCAATAATATTATGTAACATGTGAATGTTTTGAATTTATATCCTAATTTTATCAATTTAATCAAACAAAATATGTTGAATTTCTTACTTTGTAGGTAAGTTGGCATAAGTAATTGTTACATTGTAAATTTATACTTAAGCATGTGTTCTTCATAAAAATCAGTGTGAATAATTGTTGGTGAGCCTGAAATAAATAAATAAAAGTGTAGGTTATAAATTTAAATAACAATAAATGTTGTAAAGAGCTTCATACAAATGGTTTGACAAACGTTTTCAAAACTGCGCGCGTCAAAGGAACAGCTCGCAAGCGGCTCGAAGAAAATTGATGTTTTTTACGTTATTTGTGTCATTTTGAGGTGACATATAATTTCTATCAGGGAACGTGCAAAACGTAGATTACCACCTAGTGTAAAGGATTCTGAATATTTTTCTTATAATAACTTGAATTTGACGCATCTGTGCTGCCCTGTGGTCCCTTTAGAGAATCATTCTCATAGTAGACTGTGCCACCTAGTGTTGTGAATTCGAAACTTTTTCTGTATAAATACTTGACATTACACTTCTCTGCTGCCACCTATAGTTTCTTCACGCTTCCTGTAGGTCACAAAATAAGTTAGCTACACGGTTAGGGCAGTGGTTGAGCGATTGACTGCATCATTGTGTGTTCGATTCCCGCACGGAACAAATGTTTGTATGACCTCAAAGACTACAAAACCAAGTTATTTTCTCTATGTATGGCGTACATGTAGTTGTTCCGGGTATGTTTGTTTGTTAAAAGAAAATCCTGGCAAAGTTTAAAAAAAAAGTTTCGCGAAAAACTGAACACAAATTTTCCGTTATCTGGCACACACTTTACAAGCAAAAAGCGGCAGGGCTTAAATGATTAAATATTTGCCAGACACTTTTTTATCTTCTTATTTAATTAATTCAAGATCTGTGTTCTTTAATTTGGAGTTGTATTTATGAATAAACAAAAACATTAGGTAAATATCTTTTTGCAAGTATTGAACAAAACACTTTCCATTAACTCACTTTACAAAAGCGACCTACACTTCTATACGCGGAGCCACTTTTTCCTGAGTAGACACGGACTCTCATTAGAACGGCGCGAAATAATGTACTGGCGTTACGTGGCAGGAAAACTTTGATAGCGCGATTCAGGACAGTGTTGTTTAGGAGACGAATATAAATGAGACTGGTGGTCTGAAGTTCGATCCCCAGAGATGGCAATTATTTTTATGTTTTATTGTTACTGAGAATTCGTTGTTTTTTTCAGTTAATAATAATAATATAATAATAATAATAATATTCCACACAACTATCACACAACGCCATCTAGTCCCAAGCTAAGCAGAGCTTGTGTTATGGGTACTAGACAACTGATAAACATACTTATATATTTCTAAATACATACATATTATAGATAAACTACACCCAGACACAGAACAAATGATCATGCTCATCACACAAACATTTGTCCTGGGTGGGAATCGAACCCACACCCTCTGGCATAGCAGTCAGGGTCACTAACCACTAGACCAACAGGCCAGTCAGTTCTTTCTTTGTTGATAGACTCGAATGTTTACTACGTTTGACTCAAATGTTTACAATGAAAACTAAAACCGCATAAATTTATTTTAGAAAAACCCGTTGGATTTGGAAAAAAAGCAAGGGTACCCCGTGAAATCGATTTATTTTTACTATGGAGGTCTGAGCCCGCCCTAACGCGGACAGGGCGATTACGGCTTTGAAGCGACTCATTCGCAAGACACGAAATCTACGCAGAACGTCTCTATTTGAGGCTTGGACGAAACCCTTCTGGTTTGTTTTAGATTATTATTACAATTAGATAGAGATTAATTAGAATAATATGCCCTGTATATTAGGTGTCTTAATATCTGGCTTATCAGTTATATGTCCGATCTAAGCTTCTCATTTGACTTTTAAAAATATTTTCGTTAGATATTGTTCAGATATAGAACGATAAAATTGCCATCCCATGGAATAATTGGGCAAAACGAGAACCACTCACAGTTTATTCAGTTTTATAAACCTATACATACACACATCACAAAAAGTTTGCGATCACTAACATAAGCTGTTATATTTTTTACATTAGAGTTTATAAAAAAAAATTGTTTGTTGTTTGTTTTCTTTAAATAGAAAAAATAACAAAACTATTTTTATTAACATAAATTGAGTAATTAATCAGAATGAAATTGGAACAGGAATTTGATAGAAAGAAAAAGACTGTTTAACCAACCTTAAGTAACTATTTATTAGTAAAAGATTTATGTTCAATATAATATAACTCCTACCCTGGTTCGAACACATGCGGAAATCCTCCTGGGCATGCTAAGGATCAAGTTATCCAGCATTTCTTGGGGTAACCTGTCCCATTATTGAATAACGGCTTCCTTGAGCTCTTGCACTGTCTGGGGACGTGGCTGACGATTCCCAATAGCTCGTATTTTTATTATTCGTATTCATTTTTATAATATAACTAAGATAGTTATTTGTATATTTCCTGGATTTTTTGTTTGTAACGATTTTTATAGTGTCTAATCTTTTCTCTTGCTTCTGTTGCATATTTATTTGACATTTTACAATAAGGTTTTCGTTTTGATAAGAACTATAACTGATTGATTGGGTTTTTGAAAAAACATTATAATAATAATAATAACACGCGCTTGCCGGATGATGATGCTATGTGTTCATTCTGGCGCAGCATCTGGTCAGTTCCTGTCAGTCATACTGAGGGTGACTGGACTCGGGAGGTCAAGCGTGTGTGCGATCCGATACTAGAAATGGGGGCAATTTCCATCAGCCCCCAAGATGTAGCTTGTGCAGTCCGCCCGTTGCCTAACTGGAAATCTCCAGGGCCGGACGGGCTGCACAATTTCTGGATTAAATGGTTTACGAGATCGCACGCTTGTTTGGCGTCTCAATTCCAGTCTGCCTTAGAGTCTGGGTCGCTACCCCAGTTCCACCTGTTCCATAAATTAGGTAGTACTGCGGAACCTAAAAATTATAGACCGATCACGTGTTTACCGACGGTCTATAAAGTTCTTACATCCATTTTGAGGGCAAAGATTAATAGCCATATTAACAACAACAACATCATGCCTGCCTCTCAAAATGGATGTAGGAATGGGTCCCGCGGTACTAAGGAGCTACTCCTTATTGATATGGCCATTAGCCAACAGGTTCGGCGTTCCGGAAATGATCTGTCGACATGCTGGATAGACTATAAGAAGGCCTATGACTCGGTGCCTCATACATGGCTCATGAGGGTGCTAGAATTGTATAAAGTTGATGCAACGTTACGCACCTTCCTGATATCGTGTATGGGGCAATTGAGGACAGTCCTTCGCTATCCAGGATGTCGAAATATACAGAGGAATAGCGAACCGGTAAGGATCGAGCGGGGTATATTTCAGGGCGATAGTTTGAGTCCACTTTGGTTTTGTCTATATAGCCTTGAATCCTCTTAGCACACTGCTGGAGAATTCAGGGCTAGGCTATCGGTTGAAAAGAGGTGGTCAGGTTATATCTCACCTCCTTTACATGGATGATCTGAAACTCTTTGCCCCCACTAATTTGCAACTGATGGAGCTACTGAAGATAACTGAAACATTCAGTAACGCCATCAGGATGGAGTTTGGTGTGGATAAATGTGCGGTCATGCATGTAAAGCGTGGAGAGATTATGGAATCCGTGGGAACTCAACTCTCGGATTCCATAAACCGGAGATCCCTCTCTCCAACTGAAACTTACAAGTATTTGGGTATGTCGGAAGCGTTAGGTATCAATGTTATTGACATGAAGCAATCGTTAAAGGAGCGCTTCTTTGGCCGCCTGAAGAAGGTATTTAATAGCATTCTATCAGGCGGAAATAAGGTGCGCGCCTTCAACGGTTGGGTCATGCCGGTATTGATGTACTCTTTCGGCGTACTCAAATGGACTCAAACGGAACTTGACGCCCTGGATAGGCGGGTCCGTACACTGCTTACTGCATATCGAATGCATCACCCACGATCGTCGGTAATGAGACTGTATATCCCGCAAAAGTGTGGAGGTCGAGGCTTTTTAAATGCTAAGACTCTCCACAATCGTGAGATATGCAGTCTTAGGGAATATTTCCTAGCTGTCGACGTGGGTATGCATCGAGATGTAGTGGCGGTGGACAAGGGACTCACCCCGCTCTCCTTGGCAAATGAGAACTGGCGCAAACCTGCGGTGCTTGACACTAACGATCGCAGGGCGGTATGACAGAGTAAGGAGCTTCACGGACGCTTTTTCCGGGCCCTACATGGGCCCGACGTAGACCAACTAGCGTCTGTAGCCTGGTTGCGTTTCGGTGATCTTTTTGGAGAAACCGAAGGTTTTGTTTTGCAATTATGGACTAAGTTATCATGACGAATAACTACCGGAGATTTATTGTGAAAGACGGCACGGTCGACATATGTCGGGCATGTCACCGTCCGGGAGAATCAATTCGCCACATTGTCTCTGGTTGTTCTCGTCTAGCTACCGGAGAATACTTGCATAGGCACAACCTTGTAGCCAGGATTATCCATCAGCAACTTGCTCTGAAATACTCTCTTGTGGAGTCGGAGGTGCCATACTATAGGTATGCGCCCGACCCAGTTCTCGATAATGGCAATATCACATTGTACTGGGATCGGTTCATCATCAGTCATCACTGACAGGACTATTGTTGCCAATAAGCCTGATATAGTGGTGGTGGACCGAATTGTGAGGCGTGCAATGATTGTAGACATAACCGTCCCGCATGACGAGAACCTCGTGAAAGCCGAGAAAGACTAACAAATCAAGTATATTGACTTGGCTCGCGAGGTTGTCGACATGTGGGAAGTGGACTCCGCAATCATTGTACCGATAGTCGTGTCGGCCAATGGCTTAATAGCCACGAGCTTCGACCAACACCTTAAGAGGCTCTCGTTGGGCAGCTGGATCAAGGGCTTGATTCAGAAAGCGGTACTTCTGGACACGGCTCGCATTGTTAGGAGGTTCCTTTCTCTGGAGCCCTGACCACCGGTAGCTTGGACCCTGTTCCCAATATCGGTGGGCTACTATTTTTGTATTTTTAAATGTTTTTTTATTTATTTTATTCATATTTCAGTTACACACATATAAATTATATTTTTAAATATTTATTTAAAAACTAGCTGCGCCCGCGACGTCGTTCGCGTGCGCTTAGATCGATGCCAGCCTATTATCTTACTTCTAATTTTTGTTTACTAATAAATGCGAAAGTTTGGCTGGCTGGATGTTTCTTACTCAATTACGACAATACGGCTGAACGGATCTGGATGAAAATTCGCACAGAGGTAGATTATAGTCTGGAATACCACATAAGCATTCTTATCTCGGGAGTACTTTGGGAGATATTCAGGATTCAAACCATTTATTTACAGGTAGATACTTGAATTGTTAAGATCAGTCTGTCAAAAACATGAAGCTATTTGCGAGTTTTAAAGCGTAGTAGATCACTATGAAAAAGAACGTGCAAGAAACTCCACGGCCAGTCTTTTATATTATGTTATGTACCTATTATAAAAATACTGGTTACATTTTCCTTGTTGCTTCGATATGTGAAAACAATTTAAAGAAAAAAGGAACCACAAAACAATTTCAAATATGTATAAAGAAAAGCCTGATAATTTGTGAAACGTGGGCGAAGCCGCTTGCTGGTAAAATATAATGAAACAATTCACATTAATGCTTCTCAGTAAACTATAGATATTTGAAGTTAGTTTTCCAGGAATGTACCTATACATACTCGTATTAATTATATAAATTGCTAATGCGAGAAAATGCGATTCGCGTTCTTCCTCAGTTTCCAAAGATCAAGAAGCCGCTGTTCGAGATCTTTGCGAGCTCAAGCGAGCGTCTCGGTCTGTGAAAGTCTCAGACTCTCGCGACAATGCATGGCGCATTCTATCTACCGACATACGCTCTGTGGCCTGTGCGTTCCTGGCTACTCTCGAAAGATCGAGAAATTGCCATGCGAGAACGTTGTGTACTTAGCCGAATCTCGCGATGGGTACAATTATCTAAAGTGCGAGTTCTAGCCTGCCCTTCTCTAGCTGCAGCAAGTCTGGCTTGAGGCTTCTCGATCTTCTGCTGTTTCTTGAGACCTACTTAGTCTCATATATTTGCTATATTGTGAAAGATTCGACCTTTTTCTAGAAGGCATTTTGAAATTAGCGAAAAAGAAATAAGACGGACCGCGGTAGCTTATTAATAAACAGGGTTCCGTTAGCAACCTCTGTACGGAACCCTAAAATCGAGTTCGTTCGCACGAATCAAAATCGTACGCGAAGGTTTAGTAATACGGTCCCGTCAGCACCTTTGGTACGGAACCCTATAATTCGCCCTGTAACGCAAGTCGAACCGTCTGATACTTCACACGAAGCAGAATTCAGAATCGATCGCGGAGGCTTAGTAATGGGGTCCCCCTGTCACCGTGACCACCTTTGGTACGGTACCCTATTTTTATGAGTCTTGCTTCGCAAATCGAATCATTCGTTGCTTCGCTCTTAACGGAAACAGTCGCGTACCTACGTAGGCTTAGCAGTAGGATCCCGTCAACGCTTTTGGTACGGAACCCTACCAGGCCTGAATCACAATTCGAAGCGCCAAGAAGAACCCAACCAATTCAAGATTACGATAAACGAACAATTAACCAATCATGTTAAAGACATCTCAGAGAAGGTAGCGATATTGGTAAATTAGACCCTAACAAAGACTTTCAAGACCTATTCGAAACCTAACTTAAACACCTAACAAACGCGACTGTGTTTGAAAATCGTGTGACGGTCGTTCTCCAGCAGAAAATCTTAACACCGCAATTCAGAAAAACGCGTTATCAGTGAACGCCATCTATCGACCAAGTAAGTAAATTGACGAAATGTTTAGCATCGGAAGACGTTAAATAAGGATGAGTAGTAGAGAGTATGACAACATTAAGGTATTAAAATGTTCACTTTTATTTTGCTACGTATAAAAGTTTCACAAATAACTCAACAATGTATTTTCGGGTAATATTCATGGTTTTCATGAATTTTATTTTTCTCAATAGATGGCGCTTTGCCTAATCACAAAACATTAGGAAGATTCCTACTAAACTTAAAAAAACAATATATTTTGATTTTGTGGATCGGTTGTTATGATTATTACCGACAAGGTATAAAAATGTTTAATTTTGTTTTGCCACGTATTAAAAGTTTCACACATAACTCAACAATTTGTTTTGGTGTTTTATACATGCATTTCACCTTTTTCAATAGATGGCGCTGTAATCAGAATACATGAGGAACAGAATTACATTAGGAAGCTTCTTACTAAACTTAAAAATTCAATATCTTTTGATTTTGTGGGTCGATTTTGATGAAATAAACGCTAAATGTTACTCGGATTATCACTTAATATTTTTAAGTACCTAGATTTGGAATCCAATCTGTGGTTTATGCGTGATGCTCCCTCAAACGCACAGACAAACAGACAAAAATTTCAAAAATAGCATATTTGTGTTTTGTATCTTTTTCCTAACTTTTCTATGTAATTTTTGTGCAAAAATATTTAATGTACAGACACGGTTGGTCTACGATTTTATTATATGTATAGAAGAATAGATATAATTTATATGTATGTAACTGAATAAAGGAGATAATAATAAATTTATTTAATCCAAAAAGAAGAGATACAGAGCATGTTACATTATTAGAATATACAATTTCTTTTAGGTGCTCGATATATGAATAATGGACCCTATGCTAGGAAAATCCTGTGTTATAGGAACCATCCATTCGTCCGTTAGGGTTGATGTATAGAGTTAGAGAAGGTCAAACGTGTAACAGCAGCAATAGGGTGTGAGTAAGCTCATGTGATGTAGTGTAATGGCTGAAGTGTGATGTATGATGTAATGTAACGGGTGAAGTGTGATGTAATGTAATGTCTGATGTTATGTTATGGGTTAAGAGTGATGTATGATGTTATGTAATGGGTGAAGTGTGATGTAATGTAATGGGTGAAGTGTGATGTAATTGTAATGGGAGAAGGGTGATGTAAGGGTGTGGGTGTAGGGGCGGGGTGATGTGATATTTAATTATTTGCATTAAGGTTTCAACAGTGCTTCTGTTGCCTCATAATCTAGGGTGAGAAGGAATTCTTTAGTTATTTTTTTACATTTATATGTGTTTAGTGTGTATATGTTAAAGTTTTATGTATTTTGTTGTATATATGGGCACTTAGGTAAGGGTAGTGACGTCTAGCAAATGTGGTTTTTGTGTGTGTTGTGGGACAAGCCGGTTTGGGTCTTCTTACAGTTGGGCTGTTATTTACACTGTATGGAAGAGTCGCATGTTTTCGTAGGACTGCACGAAGTATATATAATTGTCGAACCGTTAGTGTATTATAGTCCATGTAAAGTTGCCGCGTTGGGAACCTAAAGGGTCTTTTAAGGATGACTTTAATTACTGCTCTCTGGGCTCGTTCCACTTGTATAATGTCGGTCTTGGCGGCCCCTCCCCAGGCAGTGAGGTAGTAGCTCGGAACTGATTCGGCTAGTGCCGAGTAAACCATCTTAAGGATTTCGCTGCTTGCCGTTAGCTTCTTAAATAGAAAAATAAGTTTTCGTATTCGGGCGGATACTGTTTGCAGCTGTGTTTTCCAAGTTAGGCTGGCATCTAGTTGAAGGCCGAGATATCGTACCACTGGTGCTCTAGTTACAGCGAGGCATGTGCACAGGGGAGACGCGTTCGAACATTTGTGGGCTTTAATAAAAATTGAACCGTCGTGTGGTAGGGAGGAACGTCTTGAGCCAAAGGTAATAAAATTTGTTTTCGCAACATTTAGTGTAAGATTGTTTTGCTCCAACCATGCCATCACTTTACCGAAAGCCTTTTCGGGTGTATCTTTAGCTGAGGCCCAATCAAAGCCGTATGATAGGATTGCCGTGTCATCCGCGTAGGCTATAATTTTTGTCGATGGGAGAGATAGCTGACAAAGTTCGTTGACGTATATGAGAAAAAGCAGAGGAGTGACCAGACTTCCTTGAGGGACTCCGACAGGCACGGGAATTGGTTCGCTAATGTGCTCTCCTATTCTAACGCACTGCATCCTATCAGTGAGAAAGTTTTTAAATAGGTCGTGAGCAATGCCTCGCACTCCGATGGATTCGAGTTTAGAGAGAAGTAGAGGAATAGACACAGTATCGAACGCCTTCGAAAGGTCTAGGAAAATTCCTAGACATTTGAGCTTATTGTCGATTTTGTCAACTACAAAATCTAATAGAGATGTAACCGCGTCCTCTGTGGATAGTCCACTTCTGAAACCGAATTGGTTATGGGAGATAGTTTTGTGTTTGTTCAAGTAGTTATTAAGGCGCTTGTACATTATTCTTTCAAGGATTTTGGAAATAGCTGGAAGGATTGAAATTAGGCGATAGTTCGTGACCCTGTTTCTGTCACCTGACTTGTATATTGGATGTACGATGGTTTTTTTTAGGGCGCTAGGGAATATACCTGTAGATATAGCCAGGTTGCATATACTCGTAATAGGTGGAGTCAGAACGTGTCTGGCATGTTTTAGCAATTTAGGTGGGATGCCGTCCCAGCCCGTAGCACTGTCAGTACGAAGATTGTTTATTATAGAGTTGACTTCTTCTTCGTCTGTGGCCAGTAGAACCATTGAGTTGCCTGAACTTTGTTGATGAATGTCGAAACACTGAGAGGTATTTAGGTTTGATAAATTATTAGCCAGATTTAAACCGACGTTTGCAAAGAACGTGTTAATTGCGTTGACGGACTTAGTGGGGCAGTTTTCAATTGATAGGAGTTCTGTTGATGTCGAACGCAAGCTTTTAGTGTCCGTTATACTGCGGATAGTTTCCCATATTTTTTTTGGATTGTATTTGGCTTTTTGAAGTTCCTTTTCTTCATAGTCGGATTTTAAACTTTTTAATAAATTATTGCAGAAGTTGCGATAACGTAAATAAGTTAGTTTTAAAATCTGGTTGTTCGGCTCTTTGTTAGATTTATAGTGCATTCTGTCCCTATTACGTATGCATCTCAAAAGACCTGTAGTTATCCAAGGTTTGATAGTTCTTTGCTTGCATGGAATTGTTCTATAAATTGAATTTTTAATCAGTATGGGGGAGACTATATTGAGAAATTCATTGGTGGCTTCGTTGGGCTCATTTATTGTATCTGATTTAGAGAAGTTACAGTTTTCAATATCGGAAATAGCGCTTGAAAGATTAAGGGAACATGTATGACCTTTTTTGTTAATAGGCTTGGTTTGTTATTCTCCAGATTTAGCAAGACTGCAAAGTGGTCTGTGATTGATGTTTTTAAAATTAAAGTAGTTGCTTTGTTGCAAGTTTTTAATAAGGTATGATCTATGCAGTTACGCAAACGAGTAGGAAGAAAGTATGCTGGGAGAAATCCATTCTGGGAGAAATAAACAAACATACATACCCGGAACAACTATATGTATGCCATACATAGAGAAAATAACTTGGTTTTATAGTCTTTGAGGTCATACAAATATTTGTACCGTGCGGGAATCGAACACATAATGATGCAGTCAATCGCTCAACCACTGCCCTAACCTTGTAGCTAACTTATTTTGTGACCTACAGGGAGCGTGAAGAAACTATAGGTGGCAGCAGAGAAGTGTAATGTCAAGTATTTATACAGAAAAAGTTTCGAATTCACAACACTAGTTGGCACAGTCTACTATGAGCATGTTTCTCTAAAGGGATCACAGGACAGCACAGATGCGTCGATTTATAGTTATTATAAGAAAAATATTCAGAATCCTTTACACTAGATGGTAGTCTACGTCTTGCACGTTCCCTGATAGAAATTATATGTCACCTCAAAATTTCACGTGCAGTAAAAAACATTTATTTTCTTCGAGCCGATTGCAAGCTGTTCTTTTGACGCGCGCAGTTTGAAAGCGATAGTCAAACCATTTGTATGAAGCTCTTTACAACATTTATTGTTATTTAAATTTATAACCTGCACTCTTATTTATTTATTTCGGGTTCACCAACAATTATTTACACTGATTTCTTATGAGGAACACATGCTTAAATATAAATTTACAATGTTACAATTACTTATGCCAACTTACCTACAAAGTAAGAAATTCAACATATTTTGTTTGATTAAATTGATAAAATTAGGATATAAATTCAAAACATTCACATGTTACATAATATTATTGAGATTATCATTGGATTCATAAAATTTTGATGATTGCAATAAAATTTTAATTTTAGACTTAAATTAAGAATAATAAAATATGTGTTTAAATAAACTGATAATGTTAGTAGATTTATAAATTTAATATTATGTAATTATAAAATTGATTACTTATATTGATAACTTTGATGTAACTTGATAAACAATAATAAACTGTTTAAACGTAATTTATGAGACTGACATTATCAATCAGTCATAAATCAATATAATATAAAATTATTTCATTACTGACTGACAGACAGACAACGCACAGCCTAAACTACAGCAAGAGCTAGTTTATAATGAAATTGTTTATATAATTTTTTTTTTGTTTTACAACGAGTGTCCACAATATTATTCTTACTTAATTTTAAAGTTTTCATTTTAGTATGTAGAGAAACAAGGAATAAATTTTGATAAATTAAGCCTTGGCAACATTTTATGTATGGATGCTATGGAGTAATACGGACCAATAGTTATTCGTTGCGTTATCCTTAGTTAATACTATAAATGCGAAGGTTACTCTGACTGTCCGTCTTTTGCGCTTTCACGCCAAAAATGCTGAAACGATTTAAATGTAATTTGGTACAGAGATAGTATAGAGCCTGAGAAAGGACATAGGCTACTTTTTATCCCAGGAGTATGTTCCCTAGGGACCACGCCGGCAAAGCCGCTGGCAGAAGCTAGTAAACTATGATCCCTGATAGTCATTTTAGAACAATCTGCTGCAACGCCCGCGATCTCTGTATGTTTATACTTTCTAGACAGACTTAAATGTTTAATAGTTTCGGCATTTTGCCGAAGACTATTAAACATTTGAGTTTTGATTTTTGAGCAAAAATAAGACTGGATTAAAAACAAATCAGTTAAGGTTTAACAGGTTGCTAACATAAACTTTGCCAATTATGGTGCCAACCTCATAGCTTCATGCAATACATCGACGAATAGATATTTTTGAGCTGAACGAAAGTTTCTAGGCAAGAACAGTACTTTGGCTGTACTTAGATCAACATGTTTAATAAAGCATAACTAGGAACAGACTAATATTGGAACTTGGTGCCATAAAAACTTTTTATCAGCTTAAAAATACCTATCCAGCAGTGTACGCGCGTGTAATGTGTACGTGTGTCCTATTGGCGGGTGGAACCACACTTCATACAAATCCTGGTATCATTCTTTTACTGTCGTGTTGGTAAAAATGTCGTTGTTCCTTTTTCGGGTTCCATACCTCAAAAAGGAAAAAACGGAACCTTTTTAAGATCACTGTTCTCCGTCCGTCTGTCTGTCAAGACTGTTTATCTCGGGAACGCGCGGAGGTATCGAGTTGAAATTAAAACCACTACTCAGATCTATAGCCTCTTGCAGCTGTGAAATCAAACTTCGAAGTTAAGGTAAAAAAAAAAGATACGGCCGTTTATGCCGCAAAAGACGTAAATTTTGACACTCTCAAGAGAATCAAAATGTATAGGGTATTTCCCGTTGACCTAGAACTATGAAATTTGGCAAGTCATAGCGTCTTATACTACAAGTATAGGGAAATGTCTTAAAACTATACATTTGTAATTAAATCATAAAACACATAGTCTTTATATAAAGTAATTTGTAGCTAGATTTTGGACGGAACCCTCTGTGGGCTAGTCCGACTCGGTCTTGCCCGGTTTTTTTCATTTGCCATGTGTTATTTCTTCCCAGATTTAAATCCTTATAAGCGACACTTTATGTATCGTGTACTAATAATAGTTAGAATGAGTAGTTAGTAGTTGTTTAAAGGGTCCGTACCCTAAGGTTAACCAACAACACCCCATTATTAAGCCTTACGCTGTCCGTCCGGCCGTCTGTCTGTCGGACTTTCAGCAGGCTGTAGATCAAGATCTGTAATAGGTGGATACTTGAAATTTTCACAGATTGTGTATTTTTATTGCCGCAACAGCAAAAAATGTAAATTAAATGAAAAATTCAAATCGAAAAAAAAAGTATTAAACATTTTACTCTGCCAATAATAATGGATGTGAATTTTGTGTCCGAAATAAAGCTATTATATTTATTAATTATTTAATAATGAAGAAACAGAAAAGAACTACACACTGCTTATATTATAGGCATATCATATAAAGTGTTAACTATACCAAAAAAAAAAGAAAAATATAGGTATATCCAGAAAACATACAAAAATTCACAGCAACAATAAAACACAAAAATAATTGCTATCCGTGAGGATCGAACCTGAGACCCCTGAGTTCTATTCGTTCATTTGTTTCCCGAACAATACTGTCCTGAATCGCGCTATCAAAGTTTTCCTGCCGCGTAACGCCAGTACAATATTTTGCGCCGCTCTAATAGGAGTCCGTGTCTACTCAGTAAGACGGCGGCTTGGGGTGGGTGTGTGTTCTATACCTGCCCCTACTCTTGAGCAATAAGCTGATGGTTGTTAAGCATATTGTAAAACGCAGTAGGCTGGTTAATAAGTCCTGTAAAAAAGGCTTTATAACCAGACAACAACTTGTAACGATGCCTTCAATCTGTGGAGGCATGTATGCAACGAATGAATAATCTTGTCTATTCCTTCCCACACTGCAGTAGAAGATTTGACTCCCCTTTTTGTGACTTTTAGTGGTATTTTAAGGGTTATAATTTTGCCCTGCCCGTCTGTACGTATTTTCAACAGCTATGATGTTTACTAGTTCTGTACTCCGTTGTGTAATTTCCCTGTTTGTTGACGAGAAAGCATCGACGAGAGTAAGTAGTAAATTCGAGTGCAAATAACTGATATGAGTCTCACAATCTGTTCGATACGTTCTCATTACAGGTCTTCATGCATAGCTGAGCATTCGGTAATGTGGCCGAATATCGGCTGGTCGGTAAATATGTAATCATCTGTGCCTCGCCGTTGCTTAATGCCGCTGTTTGGTTGTTTAATGCCGCTGTTTTACGCCGTGGAAACAACATCATTGGCTGTTTTTCATTTGTGCCTCGCCGCTGTTTATTTTAGACCATACAAGATCCATATTTACATTCACATTAAAAATAAAAAAACAGTTTCATTTAGAAAAAAAGGTTGTAGCTTGTAACCTAAAGTTTCTTTTTGTGTAAAACTTTGACTTTTTTTGTTTCTCCAAAAGTGTGTCTCATATGAATTATGACAGAGTAGTGTATGATCTACCAAACTGCCGTCAATTTGATGTTCAGCACTCCAGCGCGCACAAGATTGTAGAAAGCAGTTCCAAGATAAAGTAATTTTTATTCCGTTGCATTGGTGTAAATGCTATGAGGTGTCAAAAGGTTGTTAAAGATCGCTTTTAGCAATAAGACCGCCCATTGTTATACCCAGTTTTCTTAAAGTATTTCGATTGTATTCTATTAGCGTCCCAACGCGAAGGCAAATTAAGTTGCCAGTTTTGTCGATACTTAACACATCATGTTATTGAAAGATTAAAGATTTATTTATTTCTCACCACCAAAGAATAAAATTACAATTTTAAGTAATTTATTTCGAATAGTTAAAAAGCTTGTAATAAAGAAAAAAGGTGACAACCCCGAGAAGCTCATCGTAACTGGCAAAGTAGATGAAAAAAGACTTCGTGAACGCAGTCCGATACTATAAGAAGAATAAGAATTTACTAAATGCGTGAAAACATATGTAAATGGAATTTATTGAAAAATAGAGAAGTTAAATGTAGTAAACATTTTACTACATTATCCCTGAACCACATAATTTTATATTATTAGAAAAAAAAAACCGGACATGTGCAAGTCGGACTCGCCCACCGAGGCCCTTTATACCGTTAATTCGCCGGCTCGCCAGTGGTTCACCTCAGAACATATATGAAAATTTAGTTTAATTGCGTTCAAATACCCTATTCGTACACACGGACCAATAGTTATTCGTTGCGTTATCCTTACCATTACTTATTTTTTTTCCACACATAAGAAAACATATTCGTGGTTTGGTAAAAATGTGTTCGTTCGTGATGTGTTTATGTATAGGTTCCTATAGTTTGCTCATGTGTTGTATCTTACCAGATATTGGTCCTTAGATTAGCATTGCATCTACAATGTTATAATGTTTTTTCAAAAACCCAATCAATGAGTTCTAGTTCTTATCAAAACGAAAACTTTATTGTAAAATGTCAAATAAATGCAACAGAAGCAAGAGAAAAAATTAGACTCTATAAAGACCGGTACAAACAAAACATCCAGGAAATATAGATATAAAGAAATTAATATCATATCTAAGTTATATTATAAAAATTAATACTAATAATAATAAAAAAGACAGTGCCAGAGCTCAAGGAAGCCGCTATCAATAATGGGACAGGTTACCCCAAGAAATGCAGGATAACTTGATCCTTAGCATGCCCAGGAGGATCTCCGCATGTGTTCGTACCAGGGTAGAAATTATATTATATTGAATATAAATCTTTTACTAATAAATTGTTACTTAAGGTTGGTTAAACAGTCTTTTTTTTCTATCAAATTCCTGTTCTAATTTCATTCTGATTAATTACTCAATTTATGTTAATAAAAAATAGTTTTGTTATTTAATTTCAAACAGGGTTTTTCTATAAAACACACAACAAACAATTTTTCTTGATAAACTGTAATGTAAAAAATATAACAGCTTATGTTAGTGATCGCAAACTTTTTGTGATGTGTTTATATATAGGTTTATAAAACTGAATAAACTGTGAGTGGTTCTTTTTCTGCCCAATTATTCCATGGGATGGCAATTTTATCGTTCTATATCTGAACAATATCTACCGAAAATATTTTTAAAAGTCAAATGAGAAGCTTAGATCGGACATATAACTGATAAGCCAGATATTAAGACACCTAATATACAAGACATATTATTCTTATTAATCTCTATCTGATTGTAATAATAATCTAAAACAAACCAAAAGGGTTTCGTCCAAGCCTCAAAGAGAGACGTTCTGCGTAGATTTCGTGTCTTGCGAATGAGTCGCTTCAAAGCCGTAATCGCCCTGTCCGCGTTAGGGCGTGCTCAGACCTCCATAATAAAAAAAAACTCGATTTCACGGGGTACCCCTGCTTTTTTCCAAATCCAACGGGTTTTTCTAAAATAAATTTATGTGGTTTTAGTTTTCATCGTAAACATTTGAGTCAAACGTAGTAAACATTCGAGTCTATCAACAAAGAAAGAACTGAAAAAAAAACAACGAGTTCTGAGTAACAATAAAACATAAAAATAATTGCCATCCCTGGGGATCGAACCTCAGATCACTAGTCTTATTTATATTCGTCTCCTAAACAACACTGTCCTGAATCGCGCTATCAAAGTTTTCTTGCCACGTAACGCCAGTAAATTATTTCGCGCCGTTCTAATGGGAGTCCGTGTCTACTCAGGAAAATGTGGCCCCGCGTATAGAAAAAGTAAAGTGAATTAATGGGAAGTGTTTTGTTTAATATTTGCAAAAAGATATTTACCTAATTTTTTTGTTTATTCATAATGACAACTCCAAATTAAAGAAGATAAAAAAGTGTCTGGCAAATATTTGATAATTTAAGCCTTGCCGCTATTTGCTTGTAAAGTGTGTGCCAGATAACGGAAAATTTGTGTTCAGTTTTTCGCGAAAAACTTTTTTTTTTTTTTTTTTTTCTTTTTTTTTCTTAGGTGCGTTCGCCAACATACAAAGTCACATAAACAAACATACATACCCGGAACAACTACATGTATGCCATACATAGAGAAAATAACTTGCTTTTGTAGTCTTTGAGGTCATACAAATATTTGTTCCGTGCGGGAATCGAACACACAATGATGTAGTCAATCGCTCAACCACTGCCCTAACTAACCGTGTAGCTAACTTATTTTGTGACCTACAGGGAGCGTGAAGAAACTATAGGTGGCAGCAGAGAAGTGTAATGTCAAGTAATTATACAAAAAAAGTTTCGAATTCACAACACTAGGTGGCACAATCTACTAAGAGAATGTTTCTCTAAAGGGACCACAGGACAGCACAGATGCGTCAAAGTCTAGTTATTATAAGAAAAATATTCAGAATCCTTTACACTAGATGGTAGTCTACGTCTTGCACGTTCCCCGATAGAAATTATATGTCACCTCAAAATTACACATTTCACGTGCAGTAAAAAACATGTATTTTCTTCGAGCCGCTTGCGAGCTGTTCTTTTGACGCGCGCAGTTTGAAAACGATAGTCAAACCATTTGTATGAAGCTCTTTACAACATTTATTGTTATTTAAATTTATAACCTACACTCTTATTTATTTATTTCGGGTTCACCAACAATTATTTACACTGATTTCTTACGAGGAACACATGCTTAAATATAAATTTACAATGTTATACTTACTTATGCCAACTTACCTTCAAAGTAACAAATTCAACATATTTTGTTTGATTAAATTGATTAAATTAGGATATAAATTCAAAACATTCACATGTTACATAAAATTATTGAGATTATCACTATTTATCACTGAATTCATAAAATTTTGATGATTGCAATAAAATTTTAATTTTAGACTTAAATTAAGAATAATAAAATATATCTTTAAATAAACTGATAATGTTAGTAGATTTATAAATTTGATATTATGTATTTAAAAAATTTATTACTTATATTGATAACTGTGATGTAACTTGATAAACAATAATAAACTGTTTAAACGTAATTTATGAGACTGACATTATCAATCAGTCATAAATCAATATAATATAAAATTATTTCATTACTGACTGACAGACAGACAACGCACAGCCTAAACTACAGCAAAAGCTAGTTTATAATGAAATTGTTACTATATTTTTTTTTTTGTTTTACAACAAGTGTCCACAATATTAATTCTTACTTTATTTTAAAGTTTTCATTTTAGTATGTAGAGATACAAGGAATAAATATTAATAAATTAAGCCTTGGCAACATTTTATGTATGGATGCTATGGAGTAACACAAAGTAAAGTCACATCCTCGTAACTCATATTCATTATTAAAAAAAAAACCGGACAAGTGCAAGTCAGACTCGACCACCGAGGCCCTCCATACCGACTGGTAGATGTCACTGCGCCCCCGCAAGGGGGCGCGGTAGGCGGTATCGGGGCGAAGCCCCCCGACCGCAGTGGCCACACCTCGGCCTGTCAATACGGGCCGATCATTTGGTTGGCAACAAATAATGCCATAAAATGTTGGCATGCGCCTGCCACTATTTTCATAGCAACAGTCGCACGCCTGTAATTGGTTATAGTTTTAATCCTCCCCCAGGTCACTGGGGGTCTCACTCGGCGGGGACTGACCGCCGAAGGTGCCGTGAAGAAGCGACAAACAGTCGCGACGCGCCTGTAGTAAAATACTTCAGCGGCCCTCCATACCGTTAACTCGCCGGCTTGCCAATGGTTCACCTTCTTAACATATATGAAAATATTGTTAATTGCGTTCAAATACCCTATTCGTATATACGGACCAATAGTTATTCGTTGCGTTATCCTTAGTTAATATTATATATGCGAAGGTAACTCTGACTGTCTGTCTTTCGCGCTTTCACGCCAAAAATGCTGAAACGATTTAAATGAAATTTGGTACAGAGATAGTCTAGAGCCTGAGAAAGGACATAGGCTACTTTTTATCCCAGGAGTATGTTCCCTAGGGACCACGCCGGCGAAGCCGCTGGCAGAAGCTAGTAAACTATGATCTCTGATAGTCCTTTTAGAACAATCTGCTGCAACGCCCGCGATCTCTGTATGTTTATACTTTCTAGACAGACTTAAATGTTTAATAGTTTCGGCATTTTGCCGAAGACTATTAAACATTTGAGTTTTGATTTTTGAGCAAAAATAAGACTGGATTAAAAACAAATCAGTTAAGGTTTAACAGGTAGCTAACGTAAATTTTGCCAATTATGGTGCCAACCTCATAGCTTCATGCAATACATCGACGAATATATATTTTTGAGCGGAACGAAAGTTTCTAGGGAAGAACAGTACTTTGGCTGTACTTAGATCAACATGTTTAATAAAGCATAACTAGGAACAGACTAATATTGGAACTTGGTGCCATAAAAACTTTTTATCAGCTTAAAAATACCTATCCAGCATTTTGCCGAAGACTATTAAACATTTGAGTTTTGATTTTTGAGCAAAAATAAGACTGGATTAAAAACAAATCAGTTAAGGTTTAACAGGTAGCTAACGTTAATTTTGCCAATTATGGTGCCAACCTCATAGCTTCATGCAATACATCGGCGAATAGATATTTTTGAGCTGAACGAAAGTTTCTAGGGAAGAACAGTACGTTGGCTGTACTTAGATCAACATGTTTAATAAAGCATAACTAGGAACAGACTAATATTGGAACTTGGTGCCATAAAAACTTTTTATCAGCTTAAAAATACCTATCCAGCAGTGTACGCGCGTGTAATGTGTACGTGTGTCCTATTGGCGGGTGGAACCACACTTCATACAAATCCTGGTATCATTCTTTTACTGTCGTGTTGGTAAAAATGACGTTGTTCCTTTTTCGGGTTCCATACCTCAAAAAGGAAAAAACGGAACCCTTTTAAGATCACTGTTCTCCGTCCGTCTGTCTGTCAAGACCGTTTATCTCGGGAACGCATGGAGGTATCGAGTTGAAATTAAAACCACTACTCAGATCTATAGCTTCTTGCAGCTGTGAAATCAAACTTCGAATTTAAGGTAAAAAAAAGATACGGCCGTTTATGCCGCAAAAGACGTAAATTTCAACACTCTCAAGAGAATCAAAATGTATAGGGTATTTCCCGTTGACCTAGAACTATGAAATTTGGCAAGTCATAGCGTCTTATACTACAAGTACAGGGAAAAGTCTTAAAACTATACATTTGTAATTAAATCATAAAAAACATAGTCTTTATTTAAAGTAATTTGTAGCTACAATTTTGTACGGAACTCTCTGTGGGCTAGTCCGACTCGCTCTTGCCCGGTTTTTTTCATTTGCCATGTGTTATTTTTTCCCAGATTTTAATCCTTATAAGCGACACTTTATGTTTCGTGTACTAATAATAGTTAGAATGAGTAGTTAGTAGTTGTTTAAAGGTTCCGTACCCTAAGGTTAACCAACAACACCCTACTATTACGCAAAGGGCATATAGCGGCCTGCGCATACAATATAAAAACACGTTCCGGGTGTTGATGGGACTGCCGCGTTTTTGTAGCACGTCCGGCATGTTTGCCGACACGAACGTCGATAGTTTTTCGACCATTATGCGCAAGAGATGCGCATCTCTGTTGCGCCGTGTTCGCGCCAGCCCCAACATCATCCTTAGAACGCTGGTTGATAGGAGGGACTCTCCAATCTTGGGGCGTTGGATACGACTGCATGCAGTCAAGTAGACATTCCCCGGGATCGGCGTGCCCCATGCAGGCTCATAATGCAAATATTACTAACACTAGTTCATAAGTTTGCAACTGTTACTAACAAATTATGGAAGAAATTCTGCAATAAATGTTTTATTATTATTATTAAGCCTTACGCTGTCCGTCCGACCGTCTGTCTGTCTGTCTTACAGCAGGCTGTAAATCAAGAACTGTAATAGGTGGATACTTGAAATTTTCACAGATTGTGTATTTTTACTGCCGCAACAGCAAAATATGTAAATTAAATGAAAAATTCAAATCGAGAAAAAGAAGTATTAAACATTTTACTTTTTATTATTATTAGCAAATAATAATGGATGTGAATTTTGTGTCCGAAATAAAGCTATTATATTTACTAATTATTTAATAATGAAGAAACTGAAAAGAACTACACACTGCTCATATTATAGGCATATCATATAAAGTGTTAACTGTTAAAAAAAAAAAGAAAAATATAGGTATATCCAGAAAACATACAAAAATTCACAGCAACAATAAAACACAAAAATAATTGCTATCCGTGAGGATCGAACCTGAGACCCCTGAGTTCTATTCGTTCATTTGTTTCCCAAACAATACTGTCCTGAATCGCGCTATCAAAGTTTTCCTGCCACGTGACGCCGGTACAATATTTTGCGCTGCTCTAATAGGAGTCCGTGTCTACTCAGTAAGACGGCGGCTTGGGGTGGGTGTGTGTTCTATACCTGCTCCTACTCTTGAGCAATAAGCATATTGTAAAACGCAGTAGGCTGGTTAATAGGTCCTGTAAAAAAGGCTTTATAACCAGACAACAACTTGTAACGATGCCTTCAATCTGTGGAGGCATGTATGCAACGAATGAATAATCTCGTCTATTCCTTCCCACACTGCAGTAGAAGATTTGACTCCCCTTTTTGTGACTTTTAGTGGTATTTTAAGGGTTATAATTTTGCCCTGCCCGTCTGTACGTATTTTCAACAGCTATGATGTTTACTAGTTCTGTACTCCGTTGTGTAATTTTCCTGTTTGTTGACGAGAAAGCATCGACCAGAGTAAGTAGTAAATTCGAGTGCAAATAACTGATATGAGTCCCACAATCTGTTCGATACGTTCTCATTACAGGTCTTCATGCATAGCTGAGCATTCGGTAATGTGGCCGAATATCGGCTGGTCGGTAAATATGTAATCATATCATGTAGAAAGCAGTTCCAAGATAAAGTAATTTTTATTCCGTTGCCATTGGTGTAAATGCTATTAGGTGTCAAAAGGTTGTTAAAGATCGCTTTTGGCAATAAGACCGCCCATGGTTATACCCAGATTTTTTAAAAGTATTTCGATTGTATTCTATTAGCGTCCCAACGCGAAGGCAAATTAAGTTGCCAGATTTGTCGATACCTAACACATCATGTTATTTAAAGATTAAAGATTTATTTATTTCTTACCACTAAAGAATAAAATTACAATTTTAAGTAACTTATTTCGAATAATTAAAAAGCTTTTAATAAAGAAAGAGGGTGACAACCCCGAGAAGCTCATCGTAACTGGCAAAGTAGATGAAAAAAGACTTCGTGAACGCAGTCCTATACTATAAGAAGAATAAGAATTTACTAAATGCGTGAAAACATATGTAAATGGAATTTATTGAAAAATAGAGAAGTTAAACGCTATAAAAAATTCTTCCATGTTTGTAACCTAATTACCTAATTTTACTTAATATATGTTTAAATAAACTGATAATGTTAGTAGATTTATAAATTTGATAAATTTGATATTATGTATTTATAAAATTGATTACTTATATTGATAACTGTGGTGTAACTTGATAAACAATAATAAACTGTTTAAACGTAATTTATGAGACTGACATTATAAAGAAAGAAAAAGAAAGAAAGAAAGAATAGTATTTATTTAGCACATACATGAAACACGCAAAAAAACACGCGTAAATCAATATAATATAAAATTATTTCATTACTGACTGACAGACAGACAACGCACAGCCTGAACTACAGCAAAAGCTAGTTTATAATGAAATTGTTTATATAAACATTTTTTTTTGTTTTACAACAAGTGTCCACAATATTAATTCTTACTTTATTTTAAAGTTTTCATTTTAGTATTTTTTATTTTTTTTATTTATTTATTTATTACTCTCCACAATAAACATTACATAATAATATTGTTTCAATTAAGGTACATGCTTTGTATAGTTTACTGTGGAAGACTGGTGCCTAAGCTAGGCTTTAAGGGCCTGTGTTTCAGGTCACCAGATCTTCACACTCTAGTATGTAGAGATACAAGGAATAAATATTAATAAATTGAACCTTGGCAACATTTTATGTATGGATGCTATGGAGTAATAATTAGTGTCTCCTTTTTTTCAAATCAATGGTTTCATCTCCTTGCATCGCTAAAAATATTCATTTTTCAAAAATCAAATCATGCGGTTTTTGACAAAATTTTTATTTTTGTGTTTGTGTGTATTACGCCTTCATTCATATTTGTTGAGTCGTTTGTCGGCGTCACTTGCGCGCAACTAGCGCTGGCACTATTTCCCAAACATTTTAAATCGCTCATCGCTCTCAAATACGTCGTTTTTGTGAAGGCGAGCCGTTTGTTTGTTTGTTTAAGGTGAATGCTCCAGGGTAGCCTGCGAAATTCAAATATTTTTATGTTTTTTGCAATTTGCCGGTCAGACAGAATGATTATTTCTGAAATATTCATTATTTCGAGCTACATGAACTTAGAGGGCTATATTGATGATTAAAATGGTTATAATTCTTTAGATAAATACGCGTTACGGTCGCGGATCGTATTTGGTCCACATACAGCTTCACACTGACCGTCAAACTGCAAAAAACAAAAAAATATTTAAATTTCGCGGGCTACCCTGGAGGATCCACCTTAAGGGGTTTTGGTGGTGATTCATTTGCGAGAAAAAGTGCTGGTACGCTAGCAAACCGGCGACCCAAAGGTAAAGGCCGTCAATGGAGCGCCTACAAAACCGCGGTTTGGTACGTTGCACTTTATGCATGTTTAAAATCTTAAGACTAGGTACGGTATAATAAACCGCCGAGCCTACGAGCCAACCATTTTTTCACGCTGCTGAAGCGAACGCACATACCAAATGGCTATATTCAGTGGCAGTTTTTAAAGGGGACAATATAAATTCTTTCACCATTAGAAAGCTACATTATCTCTAAGTCACATACTCGTAACTTATATTCATTATTAGAAAAAAAAACCGGACAAGTGCAAGTCAGACTCGACCACCCAGGCCCTCCATACCGACTGGTAGATGTCACTGCGCCCCCACAAGGGGGCGCGGCAGGTGGTATCGGGGCTAAGCCCCCCGACCGCAGTGGCCACACCTCGGCCCGTCAATAGGGGTCGATCATTTGGTTTACAACAAATACTGCCATAAAATGTTGGCATGCGCCTGCCACTATTTTCATATAAACAGTCGCACGCGTGTAATTGGTTATAGTTTTAATCCTCCCCCAGGTCACTGGGGATCTCACTCGGCGGGGACTGACCGCCGAAGGTGCCGTGAAGAAGCGACAAACAGTCGCGACGCGCCTGTAGTAAAATACTTCAGCGGCCCTCCATACCGTTTACTCGCCGGCTTGCCAATGGTTCACCTTCTTAACATATATGAAAATATTGTTAATTGCGTTCAAATACCCTATTCGTATATACGGACCAATAGTTATTCGTTGCGTTATCCTTAGTTAATATTATATATGCGAAGGTAACTCTGACTGTCTGTCTTTCGCGCTTTCACGCCAAAAATGCTGAAACGATTTAAATGAAATTTGGTACAGAGATAGTCTAGAGCCTGAGAAAGGACATAGGCTACTTTTTATCCCAGGAGTATGTTCCCTAGGGACCACGCCGGCGAAGCCGCTGGCAGAAGCTAGTAAACTATGATCCCTGATAGTCATTTTAGAACAATCTGCTGCAACGCCCGCGATCTCTGTATGTTTATACTTTCTAGACAGACTTAAATGTTTAATAGTTTCGGCATTTTGCCGAAGACTATTAAACATTTGAGTTTTGATTTTTGAGCAAAAATAAGACTGGATTAAAAACAAATCAGTTAAGGTTTAACAGGTAGCTAACGTAAATTTTGCCAATTATGGTGCCAACCTCATAGCTTCATGCAATACATCGACGAATAGATATTTTTGAGCTGAACGAAAGTTTCTAGGGAAGAACAGTACTTTGGCTGTACTTAGATCAACATGTTTAATAAAGCATAACTAGGAACAGACTAATATTGGAACTTGGTGCCATAAAAACTTTTTATCAGCTTAAAAATACCTATCCAGCAGTGTACGCGCGTGTAATGTGTACGTGTGTCCTATTGGCGGGTGGAACCACACTTCATACAAATCCTGGTATCATTCTTTTACTGTCGTGTTGGTAAAAATGACGTTGTTCCTTTTTCGGGTTCCATACCTCAAAAAAGTAAAAACGGAACCCTTTTAAGATCACTGTTCTCCGTCCGTCTGTCTGTCAAGACCGTTTATCTCGGGAACGCATGGAGGTATCGAGTTGAAATTAAAACCACTACTCAGATCTATAGCCTCTTGCAGCTGTGAAATCAAACTTCGAAGTTAAGGTAAAAAAAAAGATACGGCCGTTTATGCCGCAAAAGACGTAAATTTCAACACTCTCAAGAGAATCAAAATGTATAGGGTATTTCCCGTTGACCTAGAACTATGAAATTTGGCAAGTCATAGCGTCTTATACTACAAGTATAGGGAAAAGTCTTAAAACTATACATTTGTAATTAAATCATAAAAAACATAGTCTTTATTTAAAGTAATTTGTAGCTACAATTTTGTACGGAACCCTCTGTGGGCTAGTCCGACTCGCTCTTGCCCGGTTTTTTTCATTTGCCATGTGTTATTTCTTCCCAGATTTTAATCCTTATAAGCGACACTTTATGTATCGTGTACTAATAACAGTTAGAATGAGTAGTTAGTAGTTGTTTAAAGGTTCCGTACCCTAAGGTTAACCAACAACACCCTACTATTACGCAAAGGGCATATAGCGGCCAGCGCATACAATATAACAACACGTTCCGGGTGTTGATGGGACTGCCGCGTTTTTGTAGCACGTCCGGCATGTTTGCCGACACGAACGTCGATAGTTTTTCGACCATGCAAGAGATGCGCATCTCTGTTGCGCCGTGTTCGCGCCAGCCCCAACATCATCCTTAGAACGCTGGTTGATAGGTGGGACTCTCCAATCTTGGGGCGTTGGATACGACTGCATGCAGTCAAGTAGACATTCCCCAGGATCGGCGTGCCCCATGCAGGCTCATAATGCAAATATTACTAACACTAGTTCATAAGTTTGCAACTGTTACTAACAAATTATGGAAGAAATTCTGCAATAAATGTTTTATTATTATTATTAAGCCTTACGCTGTCCGTCCGACCGTCTGTCTGTCTGTCTTACAGCAGGCTGTAGATCAAGAACTGTAATAGATGGATACTTGAAATTTTCACAGATTGTGTATTTTTACTGCCGCAACAGCAAAATATGTAAATTAAATGAAAAATTCAAATCGAAAAAAAAGTATTAAACATTTTACTTTTTTATTATTATTAGCAAATAATAATGGATGTGAATTTTGTGTCCGAAATAAAGCTATTATATTTACTAATTATTTAATAATGAAGAAACAGAAAAGAACTACACACTGCTCATATTATAGGCATATCATATAAAGTGTAAACTGTTCAAAAAAAGAGAAAAATATAGGTATATCCAGAAAACATACAAAAATTCACAGCAACTATAAAACACAAAAAAAATTGCTATCCGTGAGGATCGAACCTGAGACCCCTGAGTTCTATTCGTTCATTTGTTTCCCGAACAATACTGTCCTGAATCGCGCTATCAAAGTTTTCCTGCCACGTGACGCCAGTACAATATTTTGCGCTGCTCTAATAGGAGTCCGTGTCTACTCAGTAAGACGGCGGCTTGGGGTGGGTGTGTGTTCTATACCTGCTCCTACTCTTGAGCAATAAGCATATTGTAAAACGCAGTAGGCTGGTTAATAAGTCCTGTAAAAAAGGCTTTATAACCAGACAACAACTTGTAACGATGCCTTCAATCTGTGGAGGCATGTATGCAACGAATGAATAATCTCGTCTATTCCTTCCCACACTGCAGTAGAAGATTTGACTCCCCTTTTTGTGACTTTTAGTGGTATTTTAAGCGTTATAATTTTGCCCTGCCCGTCTGTACGTATTTCGACCAGAGTAAGTAGTAAATTCGAGTGCAAATAACTGATATGAGTCCCACAATCTGTTCGATACGTTCTCATTACAGGTCTTCATGCATAGCTGAGCATTAGGTAATGTGGCCGAATATCGGCTGGTCGGTAAATATGTAATCATCTGTGCCTCGCCGTTGCTTAATGCCGCTGTTTGGTTGTTTCATGCCGCTGTTTTACGCCGTGGAAACAACATCATTGGCTTTTTTTCATTTGTGCCTCGCCGCTGTTTATTTCAGACCATACAAGATCCATATTTACATTCACATTCAAAAGAAAAAACAGTTTCATTTAGAAAAAAGGTTGTAACTTGTAACCTAAAGTTTCTTTTTGTGTAAAACTTTGACTTTTTTTGTTTCTTCAAAAGTGTGTCTCATATGAATTATGACAGAGTAGTGTATGATCTACCACACTGCCGTCAATTTGATGTTCAGCACTCCAGCGCGCACAAGATTGTAGAAAGCAGTTCCAAGATAAAGTAATTTTTATTCCGTTGCCATTGGTGTAAATGCTATTAGGTGTCAAAAGGTTGTTATACCCAGATTTTTTTAAAGTATTTCGATTGTATTCTATTAGCGTCCCAACGCGAAGGCAAATTAAGTTGCCAGATTTGTCGATACCTAACACATCATGTTATTTAAAGATTAAAGATTTATTTATTTCTTACCACTAAAGAATAAAATTACAATTTTAAGTAACTTATTTCGAATAATTAAAAAGCTTTTAATAAAGTAAGAGGGTGACAACCCCGAGAATCTCATCGTACCTGGCAAAGTAGATGAAAAAAGACTTCTTGAACGCAGTCCTATACTATAAAAAGAATAAGAATTTACTAAATGCGTGAAAACATATCGACGGTTTTAAGGCTAATTGATCTATGCGACATTTTGCAAAAGTTGCAGGAGGACGGATCAAAGTTTTTTTTTTTGGAAAAAAAAAACATAAAAAATCAACTATTTAATAGACTTTTACTTTTTTAATACAGTATATCCCTAATTAAATAAGGAAGTTTTTTAAGTTATAACTGTTGAAAATTTTGTATTATTTAAGAAAATTTATGTTGGTTAGCCCAAAATGCATCAACTTTAGTTATTTTTTGAGAAAGGCAAAATGGTTCAAATGCCTACCGTCAATAAAATAGTTGAAAATAAACTGGCTCAAGCATCGATCTAGAATAAACGAATACGAGAGAAAATGAATTTAGCGCCAAGTCAACTGATAGTTGAATATGCCCAATGAGCCCTTGAGCTAGATTATAGTAGATATTGGATGCTTAGGCCATCATAATTCAGCAACGTCCATAAGATGTTTTTGAGGTTGGTATGCCACTTTATACAATTTTAGACAGTGGAATATATATTTTTAATATAAAAAAAAATGTGTATAGGAATCATTCAAGATGTTGATTAAATGTGTCTTGGAACAAGGTATTAGATAAGATGGTATATTACCCTAAGCCTATGTAGTAGTATCACCACTGTACTTTAGCATCACTTTATAAATAAAACAACAAATAAATTGTTATTAATTATAATTTATTCAAAATCAGTCTTCGACATGGACGTACCTAATTAAAATCAGTCAAACATTAATGTTATAAAAAAAAAACTTCAAAAAACTCTTTTCAGTAACTTTTGATAAATCAGAAGTAGAAAAAAATAACAATTTCGTCAGAAAACAAATAAAAGTTAACATTCTCTATCAAAAACCATACAATATCGACATTCTTAATAAGAAAAAAAAAAAAACAAATATAGATACAGTATCTATCATCAAAAACCAAAAAGAAAGAAAATGTAACATTCTTTATAAAAAAAAAATGTTGACGATGACAAAGAGAGAACCTTATGCTTCTATCTCATCTTCAATATCTGTATCTATCAGAACATCTTTACCAATGCGGTGCGGAAAGTTAGTGTATTCTAGGTGAAAATTTTTGGGAATAACCCCTGTATCACACAGCTTCTTAAGATCTTTGTATTTGGCCGTAGTTATAGGCACAGATGTTTAATACTTCGGCTGCACTACCTTTGGTCTTGAAATTATGGCTATAGAATCGGTCTCAGCATCTTTATCCATGCTGTATTTGACAGTCATGGCATTGGGTGACGATTTTTTTAATGTCGCCACCCGAATCTTACTAATCTTTCCGCTTAAATTGCCTTTGAAATACTTTTCTGAGAACTCTTCGTAATTCATGAAATCGTTGTGCGTAAGAGTTTCTACGTAATATGGGCCGGGCTCTTTACGAGCCAACTGAAAAACAGTTGGCCACTGCGATGGTGCCCATATTATAGTATTTCTAACAGAATTTTGAATTGTGGCATGGATGCTATCGACAGTCATTTCGGTATGCCCTGGAAGCAGATAATTCATTTGTATGGTTTCAATGTGTTTTGTTTCAAGCAGTGCGCTATGTATGGCGGCTAAAACTATTTTGTTTTTATTCTGCCCTGGGCATGAGTCTGAATAAAGAATTAAATTTGTTACAGACCCACGGGAATCAACTTCAGCAATATATTTTTGTAAGATTGTAGCTATTTCGTTGCCTCCTCTTTTTCCTTCAGTTTCTCCCCACGTATAACAAAATCCATTTCTGGTACCACTTTCGTAAAAACAAAGGTTATACACTATATTGTGAACTAAGCAAGAAAAATAACGCAATGCTTTGTAGGTACTTCTTTTGATCTACAAAAGGTACTGAACACCCCACATGGGGAGGGTATGCTGCTATTTTATACTAGAAAATATACAGTGTACAACCTTTGTTTTTACGAAAGTGGTACCAGAAATGGATTTTGTTATACGTGGGGAGAAACTGAAGGAAAAAGAGGAGGCAACGAAATAGCTACAATCTTACAAAAATATATTGCTGAAGTTGATTCCCGTGGGTCTGTAACAAATTTAATTCTTTATTCAGACTCATGCCCAGGGCAGAATAAAAACAAAATAGTTTTAGCCGCCATGACTGTCAAATACAGCATGGATAAAGATGCTGAGACCGATTCTATAGCCATAATTTCAAGACCAAAGGTAGTGCAGCCGAAGTATAAAACATCTGTGCCTATAACTACGGCCAAATACAAAGATGTTAAGAAGCTGTGTGATACAGTAGTTATTCCCAAGATTATTCACCTAGAATACACTAACTTTCCGCACCGAATGCAGACGAAGTACAAAACATCTGTTAAAAAAATTAATTACCTAACTACTCGTATCAGTTTACCTATTCAAGTATCGTTGCAGTAAGTACCTACTTACTACTGCAAAGTACTTTCACTATTCTCACATACAGATTTTCTAATTACGAGTAGGTAGGTAGATAAATAATTATTTCTTTCACTCATCTAGATACATACCGTCGTTAAGAATATTACTATTACACAGTTACCTACAAAAGTTATTTCGTGAACAAGTCACGACTCGAACCTAGCTTGAATTTAATGTAGGTACCTATTGTAAATCAAAACAATGTCTTCCTTGATCTATATTCCTATCGTATTTACAGATCGTTTCATTTATTATCACTTAGATAAAACAAAATAATTTATACTTACCAGAAAATCATCCGTCTGTCTTCACAGCTCACTCGCACACAACGTACTTCCCTTAGTGTTGGCGGCTGACGGACGCGCCCGCGCGGGTGGGTGAGGTACTCGTAACGGACACTTACACAGAGCGCGAAATAAATTGAACTTAGTTTCAAACGACTAAGGAGCAGCAATCTTATTAATTTGTTGAATAGCCTATAAGTTAAAACCGATTTGATAAAATGATGGAAATGCCAATTTAACAAATACTGATCTTAATCAAAACATTTTAACCGCCATAATACTAATGAGATAGTTAGGTCAAATTAGCCGAAGTGGCATTACTCATTATCCTCAATAGAGGCTGAACGGGTCAAGAGACATAGACAATTATTATAACTTAATGCGAAATGGTTCAAGCGTCACGGTATTTTAATGTAGTTGAGTGCAAAATGGGCCAAACAACATAGCTTATTGTTTTAGTTTAATGGAAAATAAGCCAAATGATAAAACCACAACCATGGCGAAAAAGCTAAATGCCTTAATCGACACACGTTATAGTAGTACAAAAAATCAAATTGGTTTAAGTCATCGAGTCCTCAAATTTGTCTAATTTTGTGTCTTCTAGATCAATGGGCTTAAAAATGAGGCCTGTTTTGCTGTGGGAGCTAAGCGCCAAAAAAGTAGTCAAAAAAATTTGAAACCTGATTCAAACGATGGAGAAAAATTTGCTGATTCCGAATATGTATATAACTCAATATCGCAAAAAATGTCGCTTAGACCAATTAGCCTTTCAACCGTCGATATGTAAATGGAATTTATTGAAAAATAGAGAAGTTAAACGCTAAAAAAAATTCTTCCATGTTTGTAACCTAATTACCTAATTTTACTTAATATATGTTTAAATAAACTGATAATGTTAGTAGATTTATAAATTTGATAAATTTGATATTATGTATTTATAAAATTGATTACTTATATTGATAACTGTGGTGTAACTTGATAAACAATAATAAACTGTTTAAACGTAATTTATGAGACTGACATTATCAATCAGTCATAAATCAATATAATATAAAATTATTTCATTACTGACTGACAGACAGACAACGCACAGCCTGAACTACAGCAAAAGCTAGTTTATAATGAAATTGTTTATATAAACATTTTTTTTGTTTTACAACAAGTGTCCACAATATTAATTCTTACTTTATTTTAAAGTTTTCATTTTAGTATGTAGAGATACAAGGAATAAATATTAATAAATTGAACCTTGGCAACATTTTATGTATGGATGCTATGGAGTAATAATTAGTGTCTCCTTTTTTTCAAATCAATGGTTTCATCTCCTTGCATCGCTAAAAATATTCATTTTTCAAAAATCAAATCATGCGGTTTTAGACAAAATTTTATTTTTGTGTTTGTGTGTTAATACACACAAACACAAAAATTAAAATTAAGGCGTAATCGCCTTCATTCATATTTGTTGAGTCGTTTGTTGGCGTCACTTGCGCGCAACTAGCGCTGGCACTATTTCCCAAATATTTTAAATCGCTCATCGCTCTCAAATACGTCGCTTTTGTGAAGGCGAGCCGTTTGTTTGTTTGTTTAAGGTGAATGCTCCAGGGTAGCTCGCGAAATACAAATATTTTTATGTTTTTTGCAATTTGCCGAAAGAATGAATATTTCAGAAATAATCATTCTGTCGAGCTACATGAACTTAGAGGGCTATATTGATGATTAAAATGGTTATAATTCTTTAGATAAATACGCGTTACGGTCGCGGATCGTATTTGGTCCACATACAGCTTCACACTGACCGGCAAATTGCAAAACACAAAAAAATATTTAAATTTCGCGGGCTACCCTGGAGCATCCACCTTAAGGGGTTTTGGTGGTGATTCATTTGCGAGAAAAAGTGCTGGTACGCGAGCAAGCCGGCGACCCAAAGGTAAAGGCCGTCAATGGAGCGCCTACAAAACCGCGGTTTGGTACGTTGCACTTTATGCATGTTTAAAATCTTAAGACTACGGTATAATAAACCGCCGAGCCTACGAGCCAACCATTTTTTCACGCTGCTGAAGCGAACGCACATACCAAATGGCTATATTCAGTGGCAGTTTTTAAAGGGGACAATGTAAATTCTTTCACCATTAGAAAGCTACATTATCTCTAAGTCACATACTCGTAACTTATATTCATTTTTAGAAAAAAAAACCGGACAAGTGCAAGTCAGACTCGACCACCGAGGCCCTCCATACCGACGGGTAGATGTCGCTGCGCCCCCACAAGGGGGCGCGGCAGGCGGTATCGGGGCGAAGCCCCCGGACCGCAGTGGCCACATCTCGGCCCGTCAATAGGGGCCGATCATTTGAATGGCAACAAATACTGCCATAAAATGTTGGCATGCGCCTGCCACTATTTTCATATAAACAGTCGCACGCCTGTAATTGGTTATAGTTTTAATCCTCCCCCAGGTCACTGGGGATCTTACTCGGCGGGGACTGACCGCGATGCGCCTGTAGTAAAATACTTCAGCGGCCACCCATACCGTTAACTCGCCGGCTTGCCAATGGTTCACCTTCTTAACATATATGAAAATATTGTTAATTGCGTTCAAATACCCTATTCGTATATACGGACCAATAGTTATTCGTTGCGTTATCCTTAGTTAATATTATATATGCGAAGGTAACTCTGACTGTCTGTCTTTCGCGCTTTCACGCCAAAAATGCTGAAACGATTTAAATGAAATTTGGTACAGAGATAGTCTAGAGCCTGAGAAAGGACATAGGCTACTTTTTATCCCAGAAGTATGTTCCCTAGGGACCACGCCGGCGAAGCCGCTGGCAGAAGCTAGTAAACTATGATCCCTGATAGTCATTTTAGAACAATCTGCTGCAACGCCCGCGATCTCTGTATATGTTTATACTTTCTAGACAGACTTAAATGTTTAATAGTTTCGGCATTTTGCCGAAGACTATTAAACATTTGAGTTTTGATTTTTGAGCAAAAATAAGACTGGATTAAAAACAAATCAGTTAAGGTTTAACAGGTACCTAGCTAACGTAAATTTTGCCAATTATGGTGCCAACCTCATAGCTTCATGCAATACATCGACGAATAGATATTTTTGAGCTGAACGAAAGTTTCTAGGGAAGAACAGTACTTTGGCTGTACTTAGATCAACATGTTTAATAAAGCATAACTAGGAACAGACTAATATTGGAACTTGGTGCCATAAAAACTTTTTATCAGCTTAAAAATACCTATCCAGCAGTGTACACGCGTGTAATGTGTACGTGTGTCCTATTGGCGGGTGGAACCACACTTCATACAAATCCTGGTATCATTCTTTTACTGTCGTGTTGGTAAAAATGACGTTGTTCCTTTTTCGGGTTCCATACCTCAAAAAGGTAAAAACGGAACCCTTTTAAGATCACTGTTCTCCGTCCGTCTGTCTGTCAAGACCGTTTATCTCGGGAACGCATGGAGGTATCGAGTTGAAATTAAAACCACTACTCAGATCTATAGCCTCTTGCAGCTGTGAAATCAAACTTCGAAGTTAAGGTAAAAAAAAAGATACGGCCGTTTATGCCGCAAAAGACGTAAATTTCGACACTCTCAAGAGAATCAAAATGTATAGGGTATTTCCCGTTGACCTAGAACTATGAAATTTGGCAAGTCATAGCGTCTTATACTACAAGTATAGGAAAAAGTCTTAAAACTATACATTTGTAATTAAATCATAAAAACATAGTCTTTATTTAAAGTAATTTGTAGCTACAATTTTGTACGGAACCCTCTGTGGGCTAGTCCGACTCGCTCTTGCCCGGTTTTTTTCATTTGCCATGTGTTATTTCTTCCCAGATTTTAATCCTTATAAGCGACACTTTATGTATCGTGTACTATAATAATAGTTAGAATGAGTAGTTAGTAGTTGTTTAAAGGTTCCGTACCCTAAGGTTAACCAACAACACCCTACTATTACGCAAAGGGCATATAGCGGCCTGCGCATACAATATAACAACACGTTCCGGGTGTTAATGGGACTGCCGCGTTTTTGTATCGACGAACGTCGATAGTTTTTCGACCATTATGCGCAAGAGATGCGCATCTCTGTTGCGCCGTGTTCGCGCTAGCCCCAACATCATCCTTAGAACGCTGGTTGATAGGTGGGACTCTCGAATCTTGGGGCGTTGGATACGACTGCATGCAGTCAAGTAGACATTCCCCGGGATCGGCGTGCCCCATGCAGGCTCATAATGCAAATATTACTAACACTAGTTCATAAGTTTGCAACTGTTACTAACAAATTATGGAAGAAATTCTGCAATAAATGTTTTATTATTATTATTAAGCCTTACGCTGTCCGTCCGACCGTCTGTCTGTCTGTCTTACAGCAGGCTGTAGATCAAGAACTGTAATAGGTGGATACTTGAAATTTTCACAGATTGTGTATTTTTATTGCCGCAACAGCAAAATATGTAAATTAAATGAAAAATTCAAATCGAAAAAAAAAAGTATTAAACATTTTACTTTTTTATTATTATTAGCAAATAATAATGGATGTGAATTTTGTGTCCGAAATAAAGCCATTATATTTACTAATTATTTAATAATGAAGAAACAGAAAAGAACTACACACTGCTTATATTATAGGCATATCATATAAAGTGTAAACTGTTAAAAAAAAAGAAAACTATAGGTATATCCAGAAAACATACAAAAATTCACAGCAACAATAAAACACAAAAATAATTGCTATCCGTGAGGATCGAACCTGAGACCCCTGAGTTCTATTCGTTCATTTGTTTCCCGAACAATACTGTCCTGAATCGCGCTATCAAAGTTTTCCTGCCACGTGACGCCAGTACAATATTTTGCGCTGCTCTAATAGGAGTCCGTGTCTACTCAGTAAGACGGCGGCTTGGGGTGGGTGTGTGTTCTATACCTGCTCCTACTCTTGAGCAATAAGCATATTGTAAAACGCAGTAGGCTGGTTAATAAGTCCTGTAAAAAAGGCTTTATAACCAGACAACAACTTGTAACGATGCCTTCAATCTGTGGAGGCATGTATGCAACGAATGAATAATCTCGTCTATTCCTTCCCACACTGCAGTAGAAGATTTGACTCCCCTTTTTGTGACTTTTAGTGGTATTTTAAGGGTTATAATTTTGCCCTGCCCGTCTGTACGTATTTTCAACAGCTATGATGTTTACTAGTTCTGTACTCCGTTGTGTAATTTCCCTGTTTGTTGACGAGAAAGCATCGACCAGAGTAAGTAGTAATTTCGAGTGCAAATAACTGATATGAGTCCCGCAATCTGTTCGATACGTTCTCATTACAGGTCTTCATGCATAGCTGAGTATTAGGTAATGTGGCCGAATATCGGCTGGTCGGTAAATATGTAATCATCTGTGCCTCGCCGTTGCTTAATGCCGCTGTTTGGTTGTTTCATGCCGCTGTTTTACGCCGTGGAAACAACATCATTGGCTTTTTTTCATTTGTGCCTCGCGGCTGTTTATTTCAGACCATACAAGATTCATATTTACATTCACATTAAAAAGAAAAAACAGTTTCATTTAGAAAAAAAGGTTGTAACTTGTAACCTAAAGTTTCTTTTTGTGTAAAACTTTGACTTTTTTTGTTTCTTCAAAAGTGTGTCTCATATGAATTATGACAGAGTAGTGTATGATCTACCACACTGCCGTCAATTTGATGTTCAGCACTCCAGCGCGCACAAGATTGTAGAAAGCAGTTCCAAGATAAAGTAATTTTTATTCCGTTGCCATTGGTGTAAATGCTATTAGGTGTCAAAAGGTTGTTAAAGATCGCTTTTGGCAATAAGACCGCCCATGGTTATACCCAGATTTTTTTAAAGTATTTCGATTGTATTCTATTAGCGTCCCAACGCGAAGGCAAATTAAGTTGCCAGATTTGTCGATACCTAACACATCATGTTATTTAAAGATTAAAGATTTATTTATTTCTTACCACTAAAGAATAAAATTACAATTTTAAGTAACTTATTTCGAATAATTAAAAAGCTTTTAATAAAGAAAGAGGGTGACAACCCCGAGAAGCTCATCGTAACTGGCAAAGTAGATGAAAAAAGACTTCTTGAACGCAGTCCTATACTATAAGAAGAATAAGAATTTACTAAATGCGTGAAAACATATGTAAATGGAATTTATTGAAAAATAGAGAAGTTAAACGCTATAAAAAATTCTTCCATGTTTGTAACCTAATTTTACTTAATATATGTTTAAATAAACTGATTATGTTAGTAGATTTAAAAATTTGATAAATTTGATATTATGTATTTATTAAATTGATTACTTATATTGATAACTGTGGTGTAACTTGATAAACAATAATTAACTGTTTAAACGTAATTTATGAGACTGACATTATCAATCAGTCATAAATCAATATAATATAAAATATTTCATTACTGACTGACAGACAGACAACGCACTGCTAAACTACAGCAAAAGCTAGTTTATAATGAAATTGTTTATATAAACATTTTTTTTGTTTTACAACCAGTGTCCACAATATTAATTCTTACTTTATTTTAAAGTTTTCATTTTAGTATGTAGAGATACAAGGAATAAATATTAATAAATTGAACCTTGGCAACATTTTATGTATGGATGCTATGGAGTAATAATTAGTGTCTCCATTTTTTCAAATCAATGGTTTCATTTCCTTGCATCGCTAAAAATATTCATTTTTCAAAAATCAAATCATGCGGTTTTAGACAAAATTTATATTTTTGTGTTTGTGTGTATTACGCCTTCATTCATATTTGTTGAGTCGTTTGTCGGCGTCACTTGCGCGCAACTAGCGCTGGCACTATTTCCCAAACATTTTAAATCGCTCATCGCTCTCAAATACGTCGCTTTTGTGAAGGCGAGCCGTTTGTTTGATTGTTTAAGGTGAATGCTCCAGGGTAGCTCGCGAAATTCAAATATTTTTATGGTTTTTGCAATTTGCCGAAAGAATGAATATTTCAGAAATAATCATTCTGTCGAGCTACATGAACTTGGAGGGCTATATTGATGATTAAAATGGTTATAATTCTTTAGATAAATACGCGTTACGGTCGCGGATCGTATTTGGTCCACATACAGCTTCACACTGACCGGCAAATTGCAAAAAACAAAAAAATATTTAAATTTCGCGGGCTACCCTGGAGCATCCACCTTAAGGGGTTTTGGTGGTGATTCATTTGCGAGAAAAAGTGCTGGCACGCTAGCAAGCCGGCGACCCAAAGGTAAAGGCCGTCAATGGAGCGCCTACAAAACCGCGGTTTGGTACGTTGCACTTTATGCATGTTTAAAATCTTAAGACTACGGTATAATAAACCGCCGAGCCTACGAGCCAACCATTTTTCACGCTGCTGAAGCGAACGCACATACCAAATGGCTATAATCAGTGGCAGTTTTTAAAGGGGACAATATAAATTCTTTCACCATTAGAAAGCTACATTATCTCTAAGTCACATACTCGTAACTTATATTCATTATTAGAAAAAAAAACCGGACAAGTGCAAGTCAGACTCGACCACCGAGGCCCTCCATACCGACTGGTAGATGTCGCTGCGCCCCCACAAGGGGGCGCGGCAGGCGGTATCGGGGCGAAGCCCCCCGACCGCAGTGGCCACACCTCGGCCCGTCAATAGGGGCCGATCATTTGGTTGGCAACAAATACTGCCATAAAATGTTGGCATGCGCCTGCCACTATTTTCATATAAACAGTCGCACGCCTGTAATTGGTTATAGTTTAATCCTCCCCCAGGTCACTGGGGATCTCACTCGGCGGGGACTGACCGCCGAAGGTGCCGTGAAGAAGCGACAAACAGTCGCGACGCACCTGTAGTAAAATACTTCAGCGGCCACCCATACCGTTAACTCGCCGGCTTGCCAATGGTTCACCTTCTTAACATATATGAAAATATTGTTAATTGCGTTCAAATACCCTATTCGTATATACGGACCAATAGTTATTCGTTGCGTTATCCTTAGTTAATATTATATATGCGAAGGTAACTCTGACTGTCTGTCTTTCGCGCTTTCACGCCAAAAATGCTGAAACGGCATTCGTTTCGGCATTTTGCCGAAGACTATTATACATTTGAGTTTTGGTTTTTGAGCAAAAATACGACTGGATTAAAAACAAATCAGTTAAGGTTTAACAGGTAGCTAACGTAAATTTTGCCAATTACGGTGCCAACCTCATAGCTTCATGCAATACATAGACGAATAGATATTTTTGAGCTGAACGAAAGTTTCTAGGGAAGAACAGTACTTTGGCTGTACTTAGATCAACATGTTTAATAAAGCATAACTAGGAACAGACTAATATTGGAACTTGGTGCCATAAAAACTTTTTATCAGCTTAAAAATACCTATCCAGCAGTGTACGCGTGTAATGTGTACGTGTGCCCTATTGGCGGGTGGAACCACACTTCATACAAATCCTGGTATCATTCTTTTACTGTCGTGTTGGTAAAAATGACGTTGTTCCTTTTTCGGGTTCCATACCTCAAAAAGGTAAAAACGGAACCCTTTTAAGGTCACTGTTCTCCGTCCGTCTGTCTGTCAAGACCGTTTATCTCGGGAACGCATGGAGGTATCGAGTTGAAATTAAAACCACTACTCAGATCTATAGCCTCTTGCAGCTGTGAAATCAAACTTCGAAGTTAAGGTAAAAAAAAAGATACGGCCGTTTATGCCGCAAAAGACGTAAATTTCGACACTCTCAAGAGAATCAAAATGTATAGGGTATTTCCCGTTGACCTAGAACTATGAAATTTGGCAAGTCATAGCGTCTTATACTACAAGTATAGGAAAAAGTCTTAAAACTATACATTTGTAATTAAATCATAAAAACATAGTCTTTATTTAAAGTAATTTGTAGCTACAATTTTGTACGGAACCCTCTGTGGGCTAGTCCGACTCGCTCTTGCCCGGTTTTTTTCATTTGCCATGTGTTATTTCTTCCCAGATTTTAATCCTTATAAGCGACACTTTATGTATCGTGTACTAATAATAGTTAGAATGAGTAGTTAGTAGTTGTTTAAAGGTTCCGTACCCTAAGGTTAACCAACAACACCCTACTATTACGCAAAGGGCATATAGCGGCCTGCGCATACAATATAACAACACGTTCCGGGTGTTGATGGGACTGCCGCGTTTTTGTAGCACGTCCGGCATGTTTGCCGACACGAACGTCGATAGTTTTTCGACCATTATGCGCAAGAGATGCGCATCTCTGTTGCGCCGTGTTCGCGCCAGCCCCAACATCATCCTTAGAACGCTGGTTAATAGGTGGGACTCTCCAATCTTGGGGCGTTGGATACGACTGCATGCAGTCAACAAGTAGACATTCCCCGGGATCGGCGTGCCCCATGCAGGCTCATAATGCAAATATTACTAACACTAGTTCATAAGTTTGCAACTGTTACTAACAAATTATGGAAGAAATTCTGCAATAAATGTTTTATTATTATTATTAAGCCTTACGCTGTCCGTCCGACCGTCTGTCTGTCTGTCTTACAGCAGGCTGTAGATCAAGAACAGTAATAGGTGGTTACTTGAAATTTTCACAGATTGTGTATTTTTACTGCCGCAACAGCAAAATATGTAAATTAAATGAAAAATTCAAATCGAAAAAAAAAAGTATTAAACATTTTACTTTTTTATTATTATTAGCAAATAATAATGGATGTGAATTTTGTGTCCGAAATAAAGCCATTATATTTACTAATTATTTAATAATGAAGAAACAGAAAAGAACTACACACTGCTTATATTATAGGCATATCATATAAAGTGTAAACTGTTAAAAAAAAAGAAAACTATAGGTATATCCAGAAAACATACAAAAATTCACAGCAACAATAAAACACAAAAATAATTGCTATCCGTGAGGATCGAACCTGAGACCCCTGAGTTCTATTCGTTCATTTGTTTCCCGAACAATACTGTCCTGAATCGCGCTATCAAAGTTTTCCTGCCACGTGACGCCAGTACAATATTTTGCGCTGCTCTAATAGGAGTCCGTGTCTACTCAGTAAGACGGCGGCTTGGGGTGGGTGTGTGTTCTATACCTGCTCCTACTCTTGAGCAATAAGCATATTGTAAAACGCAGTAGGCTGGTTAAATAAGTCCTGTAAAAAAGGCTTTATAACCAGACAACAACTTGTAACGATGCCTTCAATCTGTGGAGGCATGTATGCAACGAATGAATAATCTCGTCTATTCCTTCCCACACTGCAGTAGAAGATTTGACTCCCCTTTTTGTGACTTTTAGTGGTATTTTAAGGGTTATAATTTTGCCCTGCCCGTCTGTACGTATTTTCAACAGCTATGATGTTTACTAGTTCTGTACTTCGTTGTGTAATTTCCCTGTTTGTTGACGAGAAAGCATCGACCAGAGTAAGTAGTAAATTCGAGTGCAAATAACTGATATGAGTCCCACAATCTGTTCGATACGTTCTCATTACAGGTCTTCATGCATAGCTGAGCATTAGGTAATGTGGCCGAATATCGGCTGGTCGGTAAATATGTAATCATCTGTGCCTCGCCGTTGCTTAATGCCGCTGTATGGTTGTTTAATGCCGCTGTTTTACGCCGTGGAAACAACACCATTGGCTTTTTTTCATTTGTGCCTCGCCGCTGTTTATTTCAGACCATACAAAATCCATATTTACATTCACATTAAAAAAAAAACAGTTTCATTTAGAAAAAAAGGTTGTAACTTGTAACCTAAAGTTTCTTTTTGTGTAAAACTTTGACTTTTTTTGTTTCTTCAAAAGTGTGTCTCATATGAATTATGACAGAGTAGTGTATGATCTACCACACTGCCGTCAATTTGATGTTCAGCACTCCAGCGCGCACAAGATTGTAGAAAGCAGTTCCAAGATAAAGTAATTTTTATTCCGTTGCCATTGGTGTAAATGCTATTAGGTGTCAAAAGGTTGTTAAAGATCGCTTTTGGCAATAAGACCGCCCATGGTTATACCCAGATTTTTTAAAAGTATTTCGATTGTATTCTATTAGCGTCCCAACGCGAAGGCAAATTAAGTTGCCAGATTTGTCGATACCTTACACATCTTGTTATTTAACGATTAAAGATTTATTTATTTCTTACCACTAAAGAATAAAATTAAAATTTTAAGTAACTTATTTCGAATACTTAAAAAGCTTTTAATAAAGAAAGAAAGTGACAACCCCGAGAATCTCATCGTACCTGGCAAAGTAGATGAAAAAAGACTTCGTGAATGCAGTCCTGTACTATAAGAAGAATAAGAATATACTAAATGCGTGACTTATTGAAAAATAGAGAAGTTAAATGCTATAAAAAATTCTTCCATGTTTGTAACACAAAATGACAATTGGAACAGGAATTTGATAGAAAGAAAAAGACTGTTTAACCAACCTTAAGTAACAATTTATTAGTAAAAGATTTATATTCAATATAATATAACTCCTACCCTGGTTCGAACACATGCGGAGATCCTCCTGGGCATGCTAAGGATCAAGTTATCCTGCATTTCTTGGGGTAACCTGTCCCATTATTGAATAGCGGCTTCCTTGAGCTCTGGCACTGTCTGGGGACATGGCTGACGATGCCCAATAGCTCGTATTATTATTATTAGTATTAATTTTTATAATATAACTTAGATATGATATTAATTTCTTTATATGTATATTTCCTGGAATTTTTGTTTGTAACGGTCTTTATAGTGTCTATTCTTTTCTCTTGCTTCTGTTGCATTTATTTGACATTTTACAATAAAGTTTTCGTTTTGATAAGAACTAGAACTGATTGATTGGGTTTTTGAAAAAACATTATAACATTGTAGATACAATGCTAATCTAAGGACCAATATCTGGTAAGACACAACACATGAGCAAACTGAAGGAACGAACACATTTTTACCAAACCACGAATATGTTTTCTTATGTGTGGAAAAAAAATAAGTAATGGTAAGGATAACGCAACGAATAACTATTGGTCCGTGTGTACGAATAGGGTATTTGAACGCAATTAAACAAAATTTTCATATTTGTTAAGGAGGTGAACCACTGGCGAGCCGGCGAATTAACGGTATAAAGGGCCTCGGTGGGCGAGTCCGACTTGCACAGTTCCGGTTTTTTTTTCTAATAATATAAAATTATGTGCTTCAGGGATAATGTAGTAAAATGTTTACTACATTTTGCAACTATTTCAAACGTCATTTCGTGTTACAAACATGGAAGAATTTTTTATAGCGTTTAACTTCTCTATTTTTCAATAAATTCCATATACATATGTTTTCACGCATTTAGTAAATTGTTATTCTTCTTATAGTATAGGACTGCGTTCACGAAGTCTTTTTTCATCTACTTTGCCAGTTACGATGAGCTTCTCGGGGTTGTCACCTTCTTTCATTATTAAAAGCTTTTTAATTATTCGAAATAAGTTACTTAAAATTGTAATTTTATTCTTTAGTGGTAAGAAATAAATAACATGATGTGTTAGGTATCGACAAATCTGGCAACTTAATTTGCCTTCGCGTTGGGACGCTAATAGAATACAATCGAAATACTTTTCAAAAATCTGGGTATAACCATGGGCGGTCTTATTGCTAAAAGCGATCTTTAGCAACCTTTTGACACCTAATAGCATTTACATCAATGTAATTTTATTAGAATATTTGTACGCCGTTGACGGCAGGACATAGCGTTCATTATTAATATTGACATCTGTACTTTCTTTTTACCTATGTTCTACAAATAAAACTATTTGAATTTGAATTTGAACGGAATAAAAATTACTTTATTTTGGAACTGCTTTCTACAATCTTGTTCGCGCTGGAGTGCTGAACATCAAATTGACGGCAGTGTGGTAGATCATACACTACTCTGTCATAATTCATATGAGACACACTTTTGAAGAAACAAAAAACTTCAAAGTTTTACACAAAAAGAAACTTTAGGTTACAAGCTACAACCTTTTTTTCTAATGAAACTGTTTTTCTTTTTAATGTGAATGTAAATATGGATCTTGTATGGTCTGAAATAAATAGCGGCGAGGCACAAATGAATAAAAGCCAATGATGTTGTCTTCACGGCGTAAAACAGCGGCATTAAACAACCAAACAGCGGCATTAAGCAACGGCGAGGCACAGATGATTACATAATTACCGACCAGCCGATATTCGGCCACATTACCGAATGCTCAGCTATGCATGAAGACCTGTAATGAGAACGTATCGAACAGATTGTGGGAACCATTACACAACGGAGTACAGAAGTAGTAAACATCATAGCTGTTGAAAATACGTACAGACGGGCAGGGCAAAATTATAACCCTTAAAATACCACTAAAAGTCACAAAAAGGGGAGTCAAATCTACTACTGCAGTGTGGGAAGGCATAGACGAGATTATTCATTCGTTGCATACATGCCTCCACAGATTGAAGGCACCGTTACAAGTTGTTGTCTGGTTATACAGCCTTTTTTACAGGACTTATTAACCAGCATACTGCGTTTTACAAAAGGCTTATTGCTCAAGAGTAGGGGCAGGTATAGAACACACACCCACCCCAAGCCGCCGTCTTACTGAGTAGACACGGACTCCTATTAGAGCGGCGCAAAATATTGTACGTGGCATGAAAAGTTTGATAGCGCGATTCAGGACAGTATTGTTCGGGAAACAAATGAACGAATAGAACTCAGGGGTCTCAGGTTCGATCCTCACGGATAGCAATTATTTTTGTGTTTTATTGTTGCTGTGAATTTTTGTATGTTTTCTGGATATACCTATATTTTTCTTTTTTTTGGAACAGTTAACACTTTATATGATATGCCTATGATATAAGCAGTGTATAGTTCTTTTCTGTTTCTTCATTATTAAATAATTATTAAATATAATAGCTTTATTTCGGACACAAAATTCACATCCATTATTATTAGCAGAGTAAAATGTTTGATACTTTTTTTTTCGATTTGAATTTTTCATTTAATTTACATATTTTGCTGTTGCGGCAGTAAAAATACACAATCTGTGAAAATTTCAAGCATCCACCTATTACAGTTCTTGATCTACAGCTTGCTGAAAGACCGACAGACAGACGGCCGGACGGACAGCGTAAGGCTTAATAATACGGTGTTGTTGGTTAACCTTAGGGTACGGAATCTTTAAACAGCTACTAACTACTCATTCTAACTATTATTAGTACACGATACATAAAGTGTCGCTTATAAGGATTAAAATCTGGGAAGAAATAACACATGGCAAATGACAAAAACCGGGCAAGAGCGAGTCGGACTAGCCCACAGAGGGTTCCGTACAAAATTGTAGCTACAAATTACTTTAAATAAAGACTATGTTTTTATGATTTAATTACAAATGTATAGTTTTAAGACTTTTCCCTATACTTGTAGTATAAGACGCTATGACTTGCCAAATTTCATAGCTCTAGGTCAACGGGAAATACCCTATACATTTTGATTCTCTTGAGAGTGTCGAAATTTACGTCTTTTGCGGCATAAACGGCCGTATCTTTTTTTTTACCTTAACTTCGAAGTTTGATTTCACAGCTGCAAGAGGCTATAGATCTGAGTAGTGGTTTTAATTTCAACTCGATACCTCCATGCGTTCCCGAGATAAACAGTCTTGACAGACAGACGGACGGAGAACAGTGATCTTAAAAGGGTTCCGTTTTTTCCTTTTTGAGGTATGGAACCCGAAAAAGGAACAACGTCATTTGTACCAACACGACAGTAAAAGAATGATACCAGGTTTTGTATGAAGTGTGGTTCCACCCGCCAATAGGACACACGTACACATTACACGCGCGTACACTGTTGGATAGGTATTTTTAAGCTGATAAAAAGTTTTTATGGCACCAAGTTCCAGTCTTTTTTTTTATTAGTCTGTTCCTAGTTATGCTTTATTAAACATGTTGATCTAAGTACAGCCAAAGTACTGTTCTTCCCTAGAAACTTTCGTTCAGCTCAAAAATACCTATTCGACGATGTATTGCATGAAGCTATGAGGTTTGCACCATAATTGGCAAAGTTTCCGTTAGCTACCTGTTAAACTTTAACTGATTTGTTTTTAATCCAGTCTTATTTTTGCTCAAAAATCAAAACTCAAATGTTTAATAGTCTTCGGCAAAATGCCGAAACTATTAAACATTTAAGTCGGTCTAGAAAGTATAAACATACAGAGATCGCGGGCGTTGCAGCAGATTGTTCTAAAATGACTATCAGGGATCATAGTTTACTAGCTTCTGCCAGCGGCTTCGCCGGCGTGGTCCCTAGGGAACATACTCCTGGGATAAAAAGTAGCCTATGTCCTTTCTCAGGCTCTAGACTATCTCTGTACCAAATTTCATTTAAATCGTTTCAGCATTTTTGGCGTGAAGACAGACAGTCAGAGTTACCTTCGCATTTATAATATTAATTAAGGATAACGCAACGAATAACTATTGGTCCGTATATACGAATAGGGTATTTGAACGCAATTAACAATATTTTTATATATGTTAAGAAGGTGAACCATTGGCAAGCCGGCGAGTTAACGGTATGGAGGACAGCTGAAGTATTTTACTACAGGCGCGTCGCGACTGTTTGTCGCTTCTTCACGGCACCTTCGGCGGTCAGTCCCCGCCGAGTGAGACCCCCAGTGACCTGGGGGAGGATTAAAACTATAACCAATTACAGGCGTGCGACTGTTGCTATGAATATAGTGGCAGGCGCATGCCAACATTTTATGGCATTATTTGTTGCCAACCAAATGATCGGCCCGTATTGACGGGCCGAGGTGTGGCCACTGCTTCGCCTCGGTCCCGCTTCCGCGCCCCCTTGCGGGGGCGCAGCGGCATCTACCTGTCGGTATGGAGGGCCTTGGTGGTCGAGTCTGACTTGCACTTGTCGGTTTCTTTTTCTAATAATGAATTTAACTTGTGTGACTCAGGGATAATGTAGCTTTTTAATGGTGAAAAAATTTATATTGTCCCTTTTAAAAACTGCCACTGAATATAGCCATTTGGTATGTGCGTTCGCTTCAGCAGCGTGAAAAAATGGTTGGCTCGTAGGCTCGGCGGTTTATTATACCGCAGTCTTAAGATTTTAAACATGCATAAAGTGCAACGTGCCAAACCGCGATTTTGTAGGCGCTCCATTGACGGCCTTTATCTTTGGGTCGCCGGCTTGCTAGCACTTTTTCTCGCAAATGAATCACCACCAAAACCCCTTAAACAAACAAACAAACGGCTCGCCTTCACAAAAACGACGTATTTGAGAGCGATGAGCGATTTAAAATGTTTGGGAAATAGTGCCAGCGCTAGTTGCGCGCAAGTGACGCCGACAAAGGACTCAACAAATATGAATGAAGGCGTAATACACACAAACACAAATATAAAAATTTTGTCTAAAACCGCATGATTTGATTTTTGAAAAATGAATATTTTTAGCGATGCAAGGAGATGAAACCATTGATTTGAAAAATAGGAGACACTAATTATTACTCCATAGCATCCATACATAAAATGTTGCCAAGGCTCAATTTATTAATATTTATTTCTTGTATCTCTACATACTAAAATGAAAACTTTAAAATAAAGTAAGAATTAATATTGTGGACACTTGTTGTAAAACAAAAAAAAATGTTTATTTAAACAATTTCATTTTAAACTAGCTTTTGCTGTAGTTTAGGCTGTGCGTTGTCTGTCTGTCAGTCAGTAATGAAATAATTTTATATTATATTGATTTATGACTGATTGATAATGTCAGTCTCATAAATTACGTTTAAACAGTTTATTATTGTTTATCAAGTTACATCACAGTTATCAATATAAGTAATCAATTTTATAAATACATAATATCAAATTTATAAATCTACTAACATTATCAGTTTATTTAAACATATATTTTATTATTCTTAATTTAAGTCTAAAATTAAAATTTTATTGCAATCATCAAAATTTTATGAATTCAATGATAATCTCAATAATATTATGTAACATGTGAATGTTTTGAATTTATATCCTAATTTTATCAATTTAATCAAACAAAATATGTTGAATTTGTTACTTTGTAGGTAAGTTGGCATAAGTAATTGTAACATTGTAAATTTATATTTAAGCATGTGTTCCTCATAAGAAATCAGTGTAAATAATTGTTGGTGAACCCGAAATAAATAAATAAGAGTGTTGGTTATAAATTTAAATAACAATAAATGTTGTAAAGAGCTTCATACAAATGGTTTGACAAACGTTATCAAAACTGCGCTCGTCAAAGGGACAGCTCGCAAGCGGCTCGAAGAAAATACATGCTTTTTACTGCACGTGAAATGTGTAATTTTGAGGTGACATATAATTTATATCAGGCTTAATTTAAGCAACGCTTGCCAAGGTTAGTTTGTGGATGGGTGACCATCTTAACATACCGAGTTTCCTCCGTGCCTTGGAAAGCACGTTAAGCCGTTGGTCCCGGCTGTCATTTGTGGAACTTTGGCAGTCGTTACGGACTGTCAGAAGCCAGTAAATCTGACTCCAGTCTTGCCAAGAAATACCGTGTTACCCAATTTAATGGGTTGTGGAGGTCTGGTAGGCAGCCGCTTCACACCTAAATATAGTTGGGAAAAGGCTAGGCAGATGATGATGATATAATTTCTATCAGAGAACGTGCAAGACGTAGACTACCATCTAGTGTAAAGGATTCGGCACATTTTCCTTATAATAACTTGAATTTGACGCATCTGTGCTGCCACCTAAGGCTCCTACATGGTCCCTTTAGAGAAACGTTCTCATAGTAGACTTTGCGATCTAGTGTTGTGAATTCGGAACTTTTTCTTTAGAAATACGTAACATTGATATTTCTCCCTGTAGGTCACAAGACAAGTTAGCGACACGGTTAGCGCAGTGGCTGAGCGATTGACTGTAGCGCTGTATGTTCGATTCCCGCACGGAACAAATATTTGTATGACCTCAAAGACTACTATTCTCTATGTATGGCTTACATACAGTTGTTCCAGGTCTGTTTGTTTATGTGAGTTTGTATGTTTGCGAACGCACCTACGAAAAAAAATCCTGCCAATGTTTAATAGAAAAGTATTTCACGACAAACTGAACACAAAGTTTTTCGTTATCTTTAGCAAATAGCGGCGAGGCTTAAATTAGTAAATATTTACCAGACACATTTTTTAAATCGTCTTATTTAGTTAGTACTTTAATTCCAGAGCTGTATTCTTTAATGTGGAGTTGTATTTATGAATAAACAAAAATTGAGTTAAGTAACAAAACACTTCCCATTAACTCACTTTTCAAAGCGACCTACAAGCAAAGAGCAGCGAGGCATAGATAATTACATATTTACCGATCAGCCGATATTCGACCATATTTCCGAATGCTCAGCTAGCGTACGGATGCTTGTAATGAGAACGAGTCGAACAAATTGTGGGACCTGTCTCAGTTATTTTCACTCACAATAACTGATATGGGCTCGATGCATAATGGTCAAACTTCTTGTTATTTTGTTAATTAAATGCGGTCCTTAAAAAATGAAATTCGCCAACCAGATTTAATCAATACACAACTAGTATGAGTTCATAGCTGTGGAACTTACGTACAAAAGGGGTAGGACAACATTCTCAAGGTTTTTGCCATTTGGTTACGTTATCATAAAAATACCACTAAAAGTCACAAAAGAGAGTCAAATCGTCTACTGCAGTGAGATGAGGGGGCTACCTTTTCCTGAGTAGACACGGACTCCCATTAGAACGGCGCGAAATAATGTATTGGCGTTACGTGGCAGGAAAACTTTGATAGCGCGATACAGGACAGTGTTGCTTAGGAGACGAATATGGATGAGACTCGTGGTCTCAGGTTCGATTCCCACGGATGGCAATTATTTTTGTGTTTTATTATTTCTGAGAATTTGGTTATGTTTGGAAGTTATATATTACGCCTTCTTAGCGTTTAGTTTTTTTCAGTTCTTTCTATGTTGACAGACTCAAATGTTTACTACGTTTGACTCAAATGTTACTAAAACCGCATTGATTTTATCTGCTACAATTGATTTATGAAAAAATAATTTTCCTAGCCAAAAAGCAAAAAAAAACCGTCGGATTTGGAAGAAAGCAGACACTATAATTATTAATTCATACATAAAATGTTACCAATAAAGCTCAAAGTCTATATGAATATATTGTATTCTCTGAATCTCTACATAGTAAAAATCAAAGTCGCTTCCCGCCGTCTCGCGTCGTGGTGGAACCAATTCCGTACAGCAAAAATATAACGTCTACCTGACTTCGCTCTAGCACCAACACCCATCACAAAAAACACAGTGACATTTTTTTGCTGCGTAGGTCCGAACTGATAGTCTATTCTGTAAGTAGCCATTTCGATATCGAGCTTCACCTGAGTGAGATAGCTCACGAAGTGAACTTTATAACACACAACATAATGGTGTTACGTTTATACTCACCTCGGATTCCGCTGTCGAGACACGAAAATGTTGTTACAGAATAGCACTACAGGCCTCAACGCGGACAGGGTGATTGCGGGCTTTGAAGCCACTCATTCGCAAGAAACTAATTCCACGCAGAACGTCTCTCTTTGAGGCTTGAATGAAGCCGTTCTGCTTTGTGTTAGATTATAATTATTATGATTAGAGATAATATCTCGTGATATTAGATGTCTTAATAGCTGGCTTATCAGCTATCTGTCCGATCTAAGCTACTCATTTTACTTTTATTACAAAGAAAAATGGGCGGATCAAGAACCACTCACAGTTTATGCAGTTGAATAAATTATTAATAAAGTATTCTGTAATGCACTAGCTCGTGATAAAGACGCATAGGTTCTGGCTATATATCTATTTTTGGAGACGAGAAAAAATCATGGTAGTAGCATATAATAACGAATTTAAAAGGAAAACTATCACAGTTAAGTAGGCTTTACAAGCAAACGATAATATTCGACCAACTTATAAGTAAGAAAGAAAGAAAAAGCGTTTATATTACTTGGTGAAGGAAAATTTCGTACAAATTCCATCGCAACTTCTAACCCCACACTGCGCGTGTCCCACATGCACTTGGCCGATTTATTATTCCATTTTCAAAAATCCGGAATGAATTTGGGACTGACCACGTGTCATTTTCTAGCGTTTATCAATCATCCCCTACAATTAAATAGCAAACTTATCCCCTTTTTTAAAAATGGGAAATCATCAAATGACTATTCCTGCTCTGGACGGAGCAGAAGGGAGTGTCAGAGTTTTATTGAATAAAACCCATCCGTATTCCTCCTAGTACGCTTTGCGTTCCAGGGTCGCAGTGACTCTTTCGAACAAATTCCGCACCCTTGGCGGAAACTTTTGCCCAACAATTTGGATTTTCTGACAGTCAAATAAAAAGAGCACCAGCTCATAGAATAAGAAATACTCTCTGTTCATCATTCATCTGCCTAGCCTTTTCCCAACTATATTGGGTTCGGCTTCCAGTCAAGCCGGATTTAGCTGAATACCAGTATTTTACCCATGAACCGGGTAACACGGTACTTCATGGCAAGACTGGTTTCTGTAACGACTGCCAAAGATCTACAAATGACAGCCGGGACCAACGGCTTAACGTGCTTTCCGAGGCACGGAGGTAACTCGGTATGTTAAGATGGTCACCCATCCACAGACCAACCTTGGCAAGCATTGCATAACCTAGAAGATCGAACCGTGCGGCTGTTATTATCTAGCCACGAGCTCCTCTAGTAAGAAATACTCTCTATTGTACACTAACAAATTACAAAAATGCTTAAAAATTAATAGGGTGTAACAATAAGTGGTCTTATCGATAAAAGAAGTCTTTTACATACAACTTTTGTATGGATTGCAAGAGTTCGTTTTCATAATGCAACTTTATAGAATTGTTGTTGAAACCAATATTGTCTTAATATCAAAGGAACGGGGTGACATCTCACTGTCCGGAGTACAAGACACATCATTAAATCATTTTGTGATATTGCTACTGTCCATGCTCCCAACGGGCCATAGATTCACAGCATCTGATAGCGACTGATGAATGGTTTGCTGCTTTACACAGTCAAACATACAAGGAATACGTTGAAAAGAAGGTTAACAACGTAGGTTGGATTTTACTTAGCGGTCGCCTTCTAAGAAAATTATTTATTTATTTGCCCGCAACTTCGTACGCACAGAGGAGCTCGTGGCTAAAATAATAACAGCCGCACGGGTCGATCTTAAAGGTAAAGCAACGCTTGCCAAGGTTGGTCTGTGGATGGGTGACCATCTTGACATACCGAGTTTCCTCCGTGCCTCGGAAAGCACGTTAAGCGTTGGTCCCGGCTGTCATTTGTAGATCTTTGGCAGTCGTTACGGATTGTCAGAAGCCAGTAAATCTGACTCCATTCTTGTGTGATACCCAGTTAATAGGTTGTGGAGGTCTGGTAGGCAGCCAGTCTGCGTAAAATACTGGTATTCAACTAAATCCGGTTTGACTGGAAGCCGACCCCAATATAGTTGGGAAAAGGCTAGGCAGTGATGTATTATAAGATTGTGACTCTCTGTACGCGTTGGTACTTACTGTAAGTACAGAGACTAATAAACTAGAATTAAATCCTAATAAGTCAATATATATAAAAATCGTTGTCACTTGCGCGCAACTAGCGCTGGCACTATTTCCCAAACATTTTAAATCGCTCATCGCTCTCAAATACGTCGCTTTTGTGAAGGCGAGCCGTTTGTTTGATTGTTTAAGGTGAATGCTCCAGGGTAGCTCGCGAAATTCAAATATTTTTATGGTTTTTGCAATTTGCCGAAAGAATGAATATTTCAGAAATAATCATTCTGTCGAGCTACATGAACTTGGAGGGCTATATTGATGATTAAAATGGTTATAATTCTTTAGATAAATACGCGTTACGGTCGCGGATCGTATTTGGTCCACATACAGCTTCACACTGACCGGCAAATTGCAAAAAACAAAAAAATATTTAAATTTCGCGGGCTACCCTGGAGCATCCACCTTAAGGGGTTTTGGTGGTGATTCATTTGCGAGAAAAAGTGCTGGCACGCTAGCAAGCCGGCGACCCAAAGGTAAAGGCCGTCAATGGAGCGCCTACAAAACCGCGGTTTGGTACGTTGCACTTTATGCATGTTTAAAATCTTAAGACTACGGTATAATAAACCGCCGAGCCTACGAGCCAACCATTTTTCACGCTGCTGAAGCGAACGCACATACCAAATGGCTATAATCAGTGGCAGTTTTTAAAGGGGACAATATAAATTCTTTCACCATTAGAAAGCTACATTATCTCTAAGTCACATACTCGTAACTTATATTCATTATTAGAAAAAAAAACCGGACAAGTGCAAGTCAGACTCGACCACCGAGGCCCTCCATACCGACTGGTAGATGTCGCTGCGCCCCCACAAGGGGGCGCGGCAGGCGGTATCGGGGCGAAGCCCCCCGACCGCAGTGGCCACACCTCGGCCCGTCAATAGGGGCCGATCATTTGGTTGGCAACAAATACTGCCATAAAATGTTGGCATGCGCCTGCCACTATTTTCATATAAACAGTCGCACGCCTGTAATTGGTTATAGTTTAATCCTCCCCCAGGTCACTGGGGATCTCACTCGGCGGGGACTGACCGCCGAAGGTGCCGTGAAGAAGCGACAAACAGTCGCGACGCACCTGTAGTAAAATACTTCAGCGGCCACCCATACCGTTAACTCGCCGGCTTGCCAATGGTTCACCTTCTTAACATATATGAAAATATTGTTAATTGCGTTCAAATACCCTATTCGTATATACGGACCAATAGTTATTCGTTGCGTTATCCTTAGTTAATATTATATATGCGAAGGTAACTCTGACTGTCTGTCTTTCGCGCTTTCACGCCAAAAATGCTGAAACGGCATTCGTTTCGGCATTTTGCCGAAGACTATTATACATTTGAGTTTTGGTTTTTGAGCAAAAATACGACTGGATTAAAAACAAATCAGTTAAGGTTTAACAGGTAGCTAACGTAAATTTTGCCAATTACGGTGCCAACCTCATAGCTTCATGCAATACATAGACGAATAGATATTTTTGAGCTGAACGAAAGTTTCTAGGGAAGAACAGTACTTTGGCTGTACTTAGATCAACATGTTTAATAAAGCATAACTAGGAACAGACTAATATTGGAACTTGGTGCCATAAAAACTTTTTATCAGCTTAAAAATACCTATCCAGCATTACACGCGTGTAATGTGTACGTGTGCCCTATTGGCGGGTGGAACCACACTTCATACAAATCCTGGTATCATTCTTTTACTGTCGTGTTGGTAAAAATGACGTTGTTCCTTTTTCGGGTTCCATACCTCAAAAAGGTAAAAACGGAACCCTTTTAAGGTCACTGTTCTCCGTCCGTCTGTCTGTCAAGACCGTTTATCTCGGGAACGCATGGAGGTATCGAGTTGAAATTAAAACCACTACTCAGATCTATAGCCTCTTGCAGCTGTGAAATCAAACTTCGAAGTTAAGGTAAAAAAAAAGATACGGCCGTTTATGCCGCAAAAGACGTAAATTTCGACACTCTCAAGAGAATCAAAATGTATAGGGTATTTCCCGTTGACCTAGAACTATGAAATTTGGCAAGTCATAGCGTCTTATACTACAAGTATAGGAAAAAGTCTTAAAACTATACATTTGTAATTAAATCATAAAAACATAGTCTTTATTTAAAGTAATTTGTAGCTACAATTTTGTACGGAACCCTCTGTGGGCTAGTCCGACTCGCTCTTGCCCGGTTTTTTTCATTTGCCATGTGTTATTTCTTCCCAGATTTTAATCCTTATAAGCGACACTTTATGTATCGTGTACTAATAATAGTTAGAATGAGTAGTTAGTAGTTGTTTAAAGGTTCCGTACCCTAAGGTTAACCAACAACACCCTACTATTACGCAAAGGGCATATAGCGGCCTGCGCATACAATATAACAACACGTTCCGGGTGTTGATGGGACTGCCGCGTTTTTGTAGCACGTCCGGCATGTTTGCCGACACGAACGTCGATAGTTTTTCGACCATTATGCGCAAGAGATGCGCATCTCTGTTGCGCCGTGTTCGCGCCAGCCCCAACATCATCCTTAGAACGCTGGTTAATAGGTGGGACTCTCCAATCTTGGGGCGTTGGATACGACTGCATGCAGTCAACAAGTAGACATTCCCCGGGATCGGCGTGCCCCATGCAGGCTCATAATGCAAATATTACTAACACTAGTTCATAAGTTTGCAACTGTTACTAACAAATTATGGAAGAAATTCTGCAATAAATGTTTTATTATTATTATTAAGCCTTACGCTGTCCGTCCGACCGTCTGTCTGTCTGTCTTACAGCAGGCTGTAGATCAAGAACAGTAATAGGTGGTTACTTGAAATTTTCACAGATTGTGTATTTTTACTGCCGCAACAGCAAAATATGTAAATTAAATGAAAAATTCAAATCGAAAAAAAAAAGTATTAAACATTTTACTTTTTTATTATTATTAGCAAATAATAATGGATGTGAATTTTGTGTCCGAAATAAAGCCATTATATTTACTAATTATTTAATAATGAAGAAACAGAAAAGAACTACACACTGCTTATATTATAGGCATATCATATAAAGTGTAAACTGTTAAAAAAAAAGAAAACTATAGGTATATCCAGAAAACATACAAAAATTCACAGCAACAATAAAACACAAAAATAATTGCTATCCGTGAGGATCGAACCTGAGACCCCTGAGTTCTATTCGTTCATTTGTTTCCCGAACAATACTGTCCTGAATCGCGCTATCAAAGTTTTCCTGCCACGTGACGCCAGTACAATATTTTGCGCTGCTCTAATAGGAGTCCGTGTCTACTCAGTAAGACGGCGGCTTGGGGTGGGTGTGTGTTCTATACCTGCTCCTACTCTTGAGCAATAAGCATATTGTAAAACGCAGTAGGCTGGTTAAATAAGTCCTGTAAAAAAGGCTTTATAACCAGACAACAACTTGTAACGATGCCTTCAATCTGTGGAGGCATGTATGCAACGAATGAATAATCTCGTCTATTCCTTCCCACACTGCAGTAGAAGATTTGACTCCCCTTTTTGTGACTTTTAGTGGTATTTTAAGGGTTATAATTTTGCCCTGCCCGTCTGTACGTATTTTCAACAGCTATGATGTTTACTAGTTCTGTACTTCGTTGTGTAATTTCCCTGTTTGTTGACGAGAAAGCATCGACCAGAGTAAGTAGTAAATTCGAGTGCAAATAACTGATATGAGTCCCACAATCTGTTCGATACGTTCTCATTACAGGTCTTCATGCATAGCTGAGCATTAGGTAATGTGGCCGAATATCGGCTGGTCGGTAAATATGTAATCATCTGTGCCTCGCCGTTGCTTAATGCCGCTGTATGGTTGTTTAATGCCGCTGTTTTACGCCGTGGAAACAACACCATTGGCTTTTTTTCATTTGTGCCTCGCCGCTGTTTATTTCAGATCATACAAGATCCATATTTACATTCACATTAAAAAGAAAAAACAGTTTCATTTAGAAAAAAAGGTTGTAATTTGTAACCTAAAGTTTCTGACTTTTTTCATGTAGCTCGACAGAATGATTATTTCTGAAATATTCATTCTTTCGAGCTACATAAACTTAGAGGGCTATATTGATGATGAAAATGGTTATAATTCTTTAGATAAATACGCGTTACGGTCGCGGATCGTATTTGGTCCACATACAGCTTCACACTGACCGGCAAATTGCAAAAAACAAAAAAATATTTAAATTTCGCGGGCTACCCTGGAGCATCCACCTTAAGGGGTTTTGGTGGTATATCATTTTCGAGAAAAAGTGCTGGTACGCTAGCAAGCCGGCGACCCAAAGGTAAAGGCCGTCAATGGAGCGCCTACAAAACCGCGGTTTGGTACGTTGCACTTTATGCATGTTTAAAATCTTAAGACTACGGTATAATAAACCGCCGAGCCTACGAGCCAACCATTTTTTCACGCTGCTGAAGCGAACGCACATACCAAATGGCTATATTCAGTGGCAGTTTTTAAAGGGGACAATATAAATTCTTTCACCATTAGAAAGCTACATTATCTCTAAGTCACATACTCGTAACTTATATTCATTATTAGAAAAAAAAACCGGACAAGTGCAAGTCAGACTCGACCACCGAGGCCCTCCATACCGACTGGTAGATGTCGCTGCGCCCCCACAAGGGGGCGCGGCAGGCGGTATCGGGGCGAAGCCCCCCGACCGCAGTGGCCACACCTCGGCCCGTCAATAGGGGCCGATCATTTGGTTGGCAACAAATACTGCCATAAAATGTTGGCATGCGCCTGCCACTATTTTCATATAAACAGTCGCACGCCTGTAATTGGTTATAGTTTTAATCCTCCCCCAGGTCACTGGGGATCTCACTCGGCGGGGACTGACCGCCGAAGGTGCCGTGAAGAAGCGACAAACAGTCGCGACGCGCCTGTAGTAAAATACTTCAGCGGCCCTCCATACCGTTAACTCGCCGGCTTGCCAATGGTTCACCTTCTTAACATATATGAAAATATTGTTAATTGCGTTCAAATACCCTATTCGTATATACGGACCAATAGTTATTCGTTGCGTTATCCTTAGTTAATATTATATATGCGAAGGTAACTCTGACTGTCTGTCTTTCGCGCTTTCACGCCAAAAATGCTGAAACGATTTAAATGAAATTTGGTACAGAGATAGTCTAGAGCCTGAGAAAGGACATAGGCTACTTTTTATCCCAGGAGTATGTTCCCTAGGGACCACGCCGGCGAAGCCGCTGGCAGAAGCTAGTAAACTATGATCCCTGATAGTCATTTTAGAACAATCTGCTGCAACGCCCGCGATCTCTGTATGTTTATACTTTCTAGACAGACTTAAATGTTTAATAATTTCGGAATTTTGCCGAAGACTATTAAACATTTGAGTTTTAATTTTTGAATAAAAATAAGACTGGATTAAAAACAAATCAGTTAAGGTTTAACAGGTAGCTAACGTAAATTTTGCCAATTATGGTGCCAACCTCATAGCTTCATGCAATACATCGACGAATAGATATTTTTGAGCTGAACGAAAGTTTCTAGGGAAGAACAGTACTTTGGCTGTACTTAGATAAACATGGTTAATAAAGCATAACTAGGAACAGACTAATATTGGAACTTGGTGCCATAAAAACTTTTTATCAGCTTAAAAATACCTATCCAGCAGTGTGCACGCGTGTAATGTGTACGTGTGTCCTATTGGCGGGTGGAACCACACTTCATACAAATCCTGGTATCATTCTTTTACTGTCGTGTTGGTAAAAATGACGTTGTTCCTTTTTCGGGTTCCATACCTCAAAAAGGTAAAAACGGAACCCTTTTAAGATCACTGTTCTCCGTCCGTCTGTCTGTCAAGACCGTTTATCTCGGGAACGCATGGAGGTATCGAGTTGAAATTAAAACCACTACTCAGATCTATAGCCTCTTGCAGCTGTGAAATCAAACTTCGAAGTTAAGGTAAAAAAAGATACGGCCGTTTATGCCGCAAAAGACGTAAATTTCGACACTCTCAAGAGAATCAAAATGTATAGGGTATTTCCCGTTGACCTAGAACTATGAAATTTGGCAAGTCATAGCGTCTTATACTACAAGTATAGGGAAAAGTCTTAAAACTATAAATTTGTAATTAAATCATAAAAACATAGTCTTTATTTAAAGTAATTTGTAGCTACAATTTTGTGCGGAACCCTCTGTGGGCTAGTCCGACTCGCTCTTGCCCGGTTTTTTTCATTTGCCATGTGTTATTTCTTCCCAGATTTTAATCCTTATAAGCGACACTTTATGTATCGTGTACTAATAATAGTTAGAATGAGTAGTTAGTAGTTGTTTAAAGGTTCCGTACCCTAAGGTTAACCAACAACACCCTACTATTACGCAAAGGGCATATAGCGGCCTGCGCATACAATATAACAACACGTTCCGGGTGTTGATGGGACTGCCGCGTTTTTGTAGCACGTCCGGCATGTTTGCCGACACGAACGTCGATAGTTTTTCGACCATTATGCGCAAGAGATGCGCATCTCTGTTGCGCCGTGTTCGCGCCAGCCCCAACATCATCCTTAGAACGCTGGTTGATAGGTGGGACTCTCCAATCTTGGGGCGTTGGATACGACTGCATGCAGTCAAGTAGACATTCCCCGGGATCGGCGTGCCCCATGCAGGCTCATAATGCAAATATTACTAACACTAGTTCATAAGTTTGCAACTGTTACTAACAAATTATGGAAGAAATTCTGCAATAAATGTTTTATTATTATTATTAAGCCTTACGCTGTCCGTCCGACCGTCTGTCTGTCTGTCTTACAGCAGGCTGTAGATCAAGAACTGTAATAGGTGGATACTTGAAATTTTCACAGATTGTGTATTTTTACTGCCGCAACAGCAAAATATGTAAATTAAATGAAAAATTAAAACCGAAAAAAAAAGTATTAAGCATTTTACTTTTTTATTATTATTAGCAAATAATAATGGATGTGAATTTTGTGTCCGAAATAAAGCCATTATATTTACTAATTATTTAATAATGAAGAAACAGAAAAGAACTACACACTGCTTATATTATAGGCATATCATATAAAGTGTAAACTGTTCAAAAAAAAGAAAACTATAGGTATATCCAGAAAACATACAAAAATTCACAGCAACAATAAAACACAAAAATAATTGCTATCCGTGAGGATCGAACCTGAGACCCCTGAGTTCTATTCGTTCATTTGTTTCCCGAACAATACTGTCCTGAATCGCGCTATCAAAGTTTTCCTGCCACGTGACGCCAGTACAATATTTTGCGCTGCTCTAATAGGAGTCCGTGTCTACTCAGTAAGACGGCGGCTTGGGGTGGGTGTGTCTTCTATACCTGCTCCTACTCTTGAGCAATAAGCATATTGTAAAACGCAGTAGGCTGGTTAATAAGTCCTGTAAAAAAGGCTTTATAACCAGACAACAACTTGTAACGATGCCTTCAATCTGTGGAGGCATGTATGCAACGAATGAATAATCTCGTCTATTCCTTCCCACACTGCAGTAGAAGATTTGACTCCCCTTTTTGTGAGTTTTAGTGGTATTTTAAGGGTTATAATTTTGCCCTGCCCGTCTGTACGTATTTTCAACAGCTATGATGTTTACTAGTTCTGTACTCCGTTGTGTAATTTCCCTGTTTGTTGACGAGAAAGCATCGACCAGAGTAAGTAGTAAATTCGAGTGCAAATAACTGATATGAGTCCCACAATCTGTTCGATACGTTCTCATTACAGGTCTTCATGCATAGCTGAGCATTGTGTAATGTGGCCGAATATCGGCTGGTCGGTAAATATGTAATCATCTGTGCCTCGCCGTTGCTTAATGCCGCTGTTTGGTTGTTTAATGCCGCTGTTTTACGCCGTGGAAACAACATCATTGGCTTTTTTTCATTTGTGCCTCGCCGCTGTTTATTTCAGACCATACAAGATCCATATTTACATTCACATTAAAAAGAAAAAACAGTTTCATTTAGAAAAAAAGGTTGTAATTTGTAACCTAAAGTTTCTGACTTTTTTCATGTAGCTCGACAGAATGATTATTTCTGAAATATTCATTCTTTCGAGCTACATAAACTTAGAGGGCTATATTGATGATTAAAATGGTTATAATTCTTTAGATAAATACGCGTTACGGTCGCGGATCGTATTTGGTCCACATGTAGCGGCATCAAGACCGCCACAAGAAAAACCTACGGAGCAAATCCACATCGCAACAAAAAAGAACCGCGACGCCATCTATCCGACTAGCAGCGAACTACAACGTTGAAATCCTGCATCGCGCAAGCAGAGTTTACCGTGCGATTTGAACATATACATCAGCCCGAATATCAACTATCGGGCAGTAGCCCGCCAGGCACAACAGCCGCCTGGTCGGAGGATCCTCCTTTTCAAATGAGGTATGCGGGACTTTACTCTCTGTTCCGCATACCTCCAAACACATACAGCTTCACACTGACCGGCAAATTGCAAAAAACAAAAAAATATTTAAATTTCGCGGGCTACCCTGGAGCATCCACCTTAAGGGGTTTTGGTGGTATATCATTTTCGAGAAAAAGTGCTGGTACGCTAGCAAGCCGGCGACCCAAAGGTAAAGGCCGTCAATGGAGCGCCTACAAAACCGCGGTTTGGTACGTTGCACTTTATGCATGTTTAAAATCTTAAGACTACGGTATAATAAACCGCCGAGCCTACGAGCCAACCATTTTTTCACGCTGCTGAAGCGAACGCACATACCAAATGGCTATATTCAGTGGCAGTTTTTAAAGGGGACAATATAAATTCTTTCACCATTAGAAAGCTACATTATCTCTAAGTCACATACTCGTAACTTATATTCATTATTAGAAAAAAAAACCGGACAAGTGCAAGTCAGACTCGACCACCGAGGCCCTCCATACCGACTGGTAGATGTCGCTGCGCCCCCACAAGGGGGCGCGGCAGGCGGTATCGGGGCGAAGCCCCCCGACCGCAGTGGCCACACCTCGGCCCGTCAATAGGGGCCGATCATTTGGTTGGCAACAAATACTGCCATTAAATGTTGGCATGCGCCTGCCACTATTTTCATATAAACAGTCGCACGCCTGTAATTGGTTATAGTTTTAATCCTCCCCCAGGTCACTGGGGATCTCACTCGGCGGGGACTGACCGCCGAAGGTGCCGTGAAGAAGCGACAAACAGTCGCGACGCGCCTGTAGTAAAATACTTCAGCGGCCCTCCATACCGTTAACTCGCCGGCTTGCCAATGGTTCACCTTCTTAACATATATGAAAATATTGTAAATTGCGTTCAAATACCCTATTCGTATATACGGACCAATAGTTATTCGTTGCGTTATCCTTAGTTAATATTATATATGCGAAGGTAACTCTGACTGTCTGTCTTTCGCGCTTTCACGCCAAAAATGCTGAAACGATTTAAATGAAATTTGGTACAGAGATAGTCTAGAGCCTGAGAAAGGACATAGGCTACATTTTATCCCAGGAGTATGTTCCCTAGGGACCACGCCGGCGAAGCCGCTGGCAGAAGCTAGTAAACTATGATCCCTGATAGTCATTTTAGAACAATCTGCTGCAACGCCCGCGATCTCTGTATGTTTATACTTTCTAGACAGACTTAAATGTTTAATAGTTTCGGCATTTTGCCGAAGACTATTAAACATTTGAGTTTTGATTTTTGAGCAAAAATAAGACTGGATTAAAAACAAATCAGTTAAGGTTTAACAGGTAGCTAACGAAAATTTTGCCAATTATGGTGCCAACCTCATAGCTTCATGCAATACATCGACGAATAGATATTTTTGAGCTGAACGAAAGTTTCTAGGGAAGAACAGTACTTTGGCTGTACTTAGATCAACATGATTAATAAAGCATAACTAGGAACAGACTAATATTGGAACTTGGTGCCATAAAAACTTTTTATCAGCTTAAAAATACCTATCCAGCAGTGTACACGCGTGTAATGTGTACGTGTGTCCTATTGGCGGGTGGAACCACACTTCATACAAATCCTGGTATCATTCTTTTACTGTCGTGTTGGTAAAAATGACGTTGTTCCTTTTTCGGGTTCCATACCTCAAAAAGGTAAAAACGGAACCCTTTTAAGATCACTGTTCTCCGTCCGTCTGTCTGTCAAGACCGTTTATCTCGGGAACGCATGGAGGTATCGAGTTGAAATTAAAACCACTACTCCGATCTATAGCCTCTTGCAGCTGTGAAATCAAACTTCGAAATTAAGGTAAAAAAAAAACAATACGGCCGTTTATGCCGCAAAAGACGTAAATTTCGACACTCTCAAGAGAATCAAAATGTATAGGGTATTTCCCGTAGACCTAGAACTATGAAATTTGGCAAGTCATAGCGTCTTATACTACAAGTATAGGAAAAAGTCTTAAAACTATACATTTGTAATTAAATCATAAAAACATAGTCTTTATTTAAAGTAATTTGTAGCTACAATTTTGTACGGAACCCTCTGTGGGCTAGTCCGACTAGCTCTTGCCCGGTTTTTTTCATTTGCCATGTGTTATTTCTTCCCAGATTTTAATCCTTATAAGCGACACTTTATGTATCGTGTACTAATAATAGTTAGAATGAGTAGTTAGTAGTTGTTTAAAGGTTCCGTACCCTAAGGTTAACCAACAACACCCTACTATTACGCAAAGGGCATATAGCGGCCTGCGCATACAATATAACAACACGTTCCGGGTGTTGATGGGACTGCCGCGTTTTTGTAGCACGTCCGGCATGTTTGCCGACACGAACGTCGATAGTTTTTCGACCATTATGCGCAAGAGATGCGCATCTCTGTTGTGCCGTGTTCGCGCCAGCCCCAACATCATCCTTAGAACGCTGGTTGATAGGTGGGACTCTCCAATCTTGGGGCGTTGGATACGACTGCATGCAGTCAAGTAGACATTCCCCGGGATCGGCGTGCCCCATGCAGGCTCATAATGCAAATATTACTAACACTAGTTCATAAGTTTGCAACTGTTACTAACAAATTATGGAAGAAATTCTGCAATAAATGTTTTATTATTATTATTAAGCCTTACGCTGTCCGTCCGACCGTCTGTCTGTCTGTCTTACAGCAGGCTGTAGATCAAGAACTGTAATAGGTGGATGCTTGAAATTTTCACAGATTGTGTATTTTTACTGCCGCAATAGCAAAATATGTAAATTAAATGAAAAATTAAAATCGAAAAAAAAAGTATTAAGCATTTTACTTTTTTATTATTATTAGCAAATAATAATGGATGTGAATTTTGTGTCCGAAATAAAGCCATTATATTTACTAATTATTTAATAATGAAAAAACAGAAAAGAACTACACACTGCTTATATTATAGGCATATCATATAAAGTGTAAACTGTTCAAAAAAAAAGAAAACTATAGGTATATCCAGAAAACATACAAAAATTCACAGCAACAATAAAACACAAAAATAATTGCTATCCGTGAGGATCGAACCTGAGACCCCTGAGTTCTATTCGTTCATTTGTTTCCCGAACAATACTGTCCTGAATCGCGCTATCAAAGTTTTCCTGCCACGTGACGCCGGTACAATATTTTGCGCTGCTCTAATAGGAGTCCGTGTCTACTCAGTAAGACGGCGGCTTGGGGTGGGTGTGTATTCTATACATGCTCCTACTCTTGAGCAATAAGCATATTCTAAAACGCAGTAGGCTGGTTAATAAGTCCTGTAAAAAAGGCTTTATAACCAGACAACAATTTGTAACGATGCCTTCAATCTGTGGAGGCATGTATGCAACGAATGAATAATCTCGTCTATTCCTTCCCACACTGCAGTAGAAGATTTGACTCCCCTTTTTGTGACTTTTAGTGGTAGTTTAAGGGTTATAATTTTGCCCTGCCCGTCTGTACGTATTTTCAACAGCTATGATGTTTACTAGTTCTGTACTCCGTTGTGTAATTTCCCTGTTTGTTGACAGCATCGACCAGAGTAAGTAGTAAATTCGAGTGCAAATAACTGATATGAGTCCCACAATCTGTTCGATACGTTCTCATTACAGGTCTTCATGCATAGCTGAGCATTCGGTAATGTGGCCGAATATCGGCTGGTCGGTAAATATGTAATCATCTGTGCCTCGCCGTTGCTTAATGCCGCTGTTTGGTTGTTTAATGCCGCTGTTTTACGCCGTGGAAACAACATCATTGGCTTTTTTTCATTTGTGCCTCGCCGCTGTTTATTTCAGACCATACAAGATCCATATTTACATTCACATTAAAAAGAAAAAACAGTTTCATTTAGAAAAAAAGGTTGTAACTTGTAACCTAAAGTTTCTTTTTGTGTAAAACTTTACTTTTTTGTTTCTTCAAAAGTGTGTCTCATATGAATTATGACAGAGTAGTGTATGATCTACCACACTGCCGTCAATTTGATGTTCAGCACTCCAGCGCGCACATGATTGTAGAAAGCAGTTCCAAGATAAAGTAATTTTTATTTATTTATTTATTTATTTTATTATTTATGTACACACAGAAAAATAGTGAAATTTAACATTATAATATTAGTACAAAGGTACTGCTTATTTCTAATGAAATTTCTTCCAGCAGACCTGCGACAGGAGAAATGAAAAAGAAATGTAGACAAAAGTGTGTAAAAACAAGACAAGAAGAGTGTGTAAAGCCTTAAAATTAAATTAACAGATAAAAATAAAATATACATAAAATATATACCTATACCGAACACAATATTATAAAATAAATATATACAAATATATATATATACATATATAACTATCATAGTTGAGAGGAAAGATAGTGCTCTTTAAGACGCTTCTTAAAAAGAGAAATAGACTTTAAATCTCTAATGCTAGGCGGAAGTGAGTTCCACAACCTAACAGCATGGACAGAGAAAGAGTAAGAATAGTAGCTGGATTTATGAGGATGGGTGTTAAGGATAGATCTGAGGTGTGATCTGCACGGAGCGTCACTAGGCCGAGCGTAAGAAATACGCTCACGCAGGTAAGAGGGATAAGAAGGGTTATGAAGGATGTTGAAAAGGAGACAAAGAATCCGAGTGTTCCTGCGAAGACGGATAGGGAGCCACTTGAGTTCCTTGCGAAGGTGAGAAACATGATCATACTTGCGTAGACCAAACACAAATCGAATACATAAATTTTGCAGTCGCTCAAGCTTGTTTAATAGCTCCTCAGTAGCATCCAGGTAGCAGGCGTCGGCATAATCTATAATCGGCTGAATTAGAGTTTGGGCCAAAGAGATTTTCGTCTTTAAAGGTAAGACAGACTGAAGGCATTTCAGCGAATGAAATGAAAAATACACCTTTCGGCTAACCTCATTGACCTGCGCACGCCAGGAAAGATTGGAGTCAATAATAACACCCAGATCTTTAGCAGTATCGGTGTAATCGATACGGACACCATCGAGATATAAGGGCGGAATCGATGAAACAACAGCAGCAGTGCGAACGTATCTGCTGCCTATGATCATGGCCTGAGATTTCGTTGGGTTGATCTGCAAGCCAAATGACTTGGCCCAACTGCCGATAGAAGACAAGTCATGATTCATAGCAGCAATGGCCGAATCCATGTCAGCTACAGTAAAGTGTCGGTAAAGCTGCAGGTCATCTGCATAAAGATGGAAACTGGAAGAGGTAACTCTGGTAACGAAGTTAATGAAAATTGAAAAAAGAAGAGGAGAGAGAACGCTACCCTGAGGAACACCCTCAGTGAGGCTACACCAATCAGAGAAGGACTCATCAAGGCGGACACACTGAGAGCGATCCCGAAGATATGAATTGAACCAGGCTATAGCGGAAGAAGAGAGATTAATAGATTTGAGTAAACCCAGCAAGATGTCGAAATCCACTGAGTTGAAGGCGCTACTAAAGTCAAGCAATACAAGGACAGTCAGCGATTTATTCTCCATAGCCCAGCGGATATCGTCAGTTACTTTAATAAGTGCAGAAACTGTACTGTGACCCGCTCTAAAACCGGATTGAAAGGGGGATATTATTGAGTTTGACGTTAAGAAAAAAGATAGCTGTCTATGAACCAAGTGCTCAAACACTTTAGAAAGAAATGGAAGAATAGAAATAGGTCTAAAATGAGTTAATAAAGATGGATTATTAGTTTTGGGTAAAGGTATAATGTGAGCCTGTTTCCAGACCGACGGAAAGGAGCAAGCGGTAAACGAGTGATTGAAAATGTGAGTGAGAACAGGAAGTAATGAAGGAAGGATAAGAAAAATCATTCTGGAGCATAATTTATCATTACCAACCGCAGAAGAAGTAATAGCAAGAATAGATTTCTTAACGTCATCCTCGGTAACATCGCTAAATTCAAAGTGAGGACATTGTGGCAATGGCAAACCAAAAATACTTTCCAGTGTCGCAGCTTTAACACAAGGATCAAGAGAAAAGGGAAGGTGAGAGAAATGCTTATTTTTATTCCGTTGCCATTGGTGTAAATGCTATTAGGTGTCAAAAGGTTGTTAAAGATCGCTTTTGGCAATAAGACCGCCCATGGTTATACCCAGATTTTTTTAAAGTATTTCGATTGTATTCTATTAGCGTCCCAACGCGAAGGCAAATTAAGTTGCCAGATTTGTCGATACCTAACACATCATGTTATTTAAAGATTAAAGATTTATTCTAAAAATTGAAAGAGCGCAAAGAGTCCTTCTTAAAGTCAGTTTATCGTTGCCATTCTATCACCCAACTTGTGATCTTTATAAAAAGTGGGAAGTATTGACGGTTCGACAGCTTTTCATCCTTTACACTGTAACCAAACAACATTCCCTGTTAAAATATGAACCTGATAAATTAAAAAACCAGCGACGTAAGGACAGAGTTTGCACAACCACTGCATTCAATACTAGGTTTGCACATAATTTTTTCTGTTACCAGGGTCCTAACTTATATAATAAGTTAAACCGGATCCTATCAATATATTCAGTACCAAAAACTAAATGTAAATGTTTGGTTGCGAAGTGGTTACAAAAGTTAGATTACAACCTTACAGAAAACCTACTTCACCAATACTGAGGTATCAATCTTACAAGTAGTAGTCACCTGGTATTGTTTGGAGTAAAAACTAACTACGGTAAAAATACACTTAACTTATTAAAAACAAATAAATAAATTACTCACTCAAATTTGTAAAGTTTTTTTTTTTTTTTTTTTTTTTTACTTCCGTTAAAAAGGCAACAACTTTTAACTTGGACCACCGCCTTATCTTAGGAATGCAGTGAACACGGTAAACTCTCTTCTGATTTTTGTTGACAACATCTGGTTTTTGTAATTATTTTTTTCTTCTACCCTCACAGTTGTAACATAATTAATATAATATAATTATTTCATGTAAGTGACGATTGTCTGGATGAGGAATTAAACAGAAAGTTATATTAACAAAAAATCATAGGTAAACTACACTCACACAAACACACGTTACACCCACACACACAGACAAACACTCACATAAACACTTAACCCTAGACACAACACATCACAATTCACAACACACGCTAACATACATACACACACATTCTGAGGCGTTTTGTTTTAGTCTTTAAGCTTAGTTAAAAAAAAATATATATATTTAACTACCTACCCATGTTTTCTCCTACTGTAATATTATATAATAGCTCCTTATATCAAAAAGTGCCATTATATCAGTACCACTCAAATGCTTCTTGTTCCTTCCGTGGGTGGGGACCTGGTGATTTGAAATACAGGCATTCCCATGCCTACCTCAAACACCAGCTTCTCACATATCCTAGACTATACACGTACCTGTATTAAAATAGATATAAGTAACATTGTAATTAAGATGTAAGGTCTGTTTTTTGTGAGGAGAAATAAATAAATATTATTTATTTATTTCTTACCACTAAAGAATAAAATTACAATTTTAAGTAACTTATTTCGAATAATTAAAAAGCTTTTAATAAAGAAAGAGGGTGACAACCCCGAGAAGCTCATCGTAACTGGCAAAGTAGATGAAAAAAGACTTCGTGAACGCAGTCCTATACTTTAAGAAGAATAAGAATTTACTAAATGCGTGAAAACATATGTAAATGGAATTTATTGAAAAACTAGCTGACCCGCGCGGCTTCGCTCCCGTCAACTGGCTACCCTACCTACCCTACCTACCCTACCTACCCTACCTACCCTACCTACCCTACCTACCCTACCTACCCTACCTACCCTACCTACCCTACCTACCCTACCTACCCTACCTACCCTACCTACCCTACCTACCCTACCTACCCTACCTACCCTACCTACCCTACATACCCTAGCTACTTTTTTTGTTTTTAAACCTTCCCTGTATTCTGGCGAAACTAACAAAAAAAGAATTATTCAAATCGGCCCCGCCGTTCTCGAGTTTTAGCGAGACTAACGAACAGCAATTGATTTTTATATATATAGATAGAGAAGTTAAACGCTATAAAAAATTCTTCCATGTTTGTAACCTAATTACCTAATTTCACTTAATATATGTTTAAATAAACTATAATAATAATAATAATAAAGATTTATTTCTCTCAAAAAGGTACAGACATTGGTTCGTGACATATTATTTCAATCAAATTTGTAACCTTTGTGAGAGCTGGAGTCTGCAGTGGGTTCGGGACCTGTATGACAGATCTCCAGGCTCTCACCCTCTTAAAACAATACTATTAAGCACTAATTTGTAAAGATGGTGTGTCTGTGGGTGTGTAGTGTATGGTGCGTGTTGAGTGTGTGTTGCGTGTTGTGTGTGTGTGTGTGTGTGTGAAAGTATATTTGTTAGAGTGAGTGTAGGTGTGTGTATTAAAATGTGGTCTACAAATTTACTATCTAATTTATTTTAAAACAGCTAAAATATTTTCTGTCTCAGAATAATCCAAATCAAGAAGCCACTTTATTATTTTTGCTTTACATTTGGATTTGCACAAGGGGTATATGTTTAAAATTTTGTTAGTTTTATTGTACACATGACTGCTAAGAAAGCGGAAGAAGCGTTGGGTCGAAACACAATTTGTACGAATCGAGGGACAGACCGAATGCTTACGCCGTTGGGAGATCAAAGAAGGATCGTAGGGAGTGTGGCCGTGAGTTGTCATTAAAAGATTGAGTATATATAATTTACGAACAGTTAGAACCTTACAAGTTTTGTAAAGGTTGGTGGTCGGAAAGCGATAGGGTAACTGCCAACCAACTTTCAACAGTGCCCTTTGGGCGCGTTCTACTTTCAACATGTGGGACCTTCCTGAACCACCCCAAGTAACAATACAATATTGGATGAGGGATTGGCAGAGTGCTAGATACACAAGTTTAATCACCTTTGAGTCAGCAACGTAGCGGAGGTTCTTAAAAACATAGATTAACCTGCGCAATCGTGAAGTAAGTGTTTCAATGTGAGTACTAAAGGTTAAACAGTCGTCGATCTGCACTCCTAGATACTTAATGTAACTTACCCGATTTAGGTGGGGGCAAAAGCAGCCCATATGGTGAGTTGAAATACAGGAGTGAGCGATTAAAGCAAGAGAAGAGGAAGGAGGCTTTCCAGCGGCTGAAAGTGAGAAGGTGAGGTAATTTGTTTTATCAACGTTCAGAGTGAGCAGGTTCTGCGCCAACCAGCTGGTCACAATGCCAAGTCCAGACTATGCGTATTGAAACACCAGATCCCATGTATCCCCGGAGAAAATTAGAGCAATATCATCGGCATATGTAAAGATGGAAGCATTAGGAAGCTTTAGCTGGCAAAGGTCATTTATATAAATGAGAAAAAGAGTGGGACCGATAATACTGCCCTGGGGAACTCCGTATGTTATTGGGAGTTCATCACTGGTCCAATCTCCTATCCTGAGACATTGTCTTCTGCCAGTGAGGTAACTACTGAAAAGGGATAGTTAAGTGCCTCTTATACCAATTTTTTCCAGCTTGGCAATGAGGGTGGGGACAGAAATAGTGTCGAAGGCTTTCGCTAAATCTAGAAAAACGCCTATGACCTTCTGTTTTTCACCAAGTTTGGTGACAATAGTATTTGTTAGGTCTAATACAGCATTATTAGTAGAAATTCCTGAGCGAAAACCATATTGAGAAGATGAGAGAATGTGATTTTGATTTAAGAATTCGACTAATCTGTTGTTCATAAGCCTCTCAAGTAATTTCGATAGTGTAGGCAAAATTGAGATAGGTCTGTAATTGTTCAAACGATCTCTGTCCCCTCCCTTATGAATTGGGTGCACTACTGCCAGCTTGAAAGCGTTTGGAAAAGTGCCTGAACTAAAAGCAAGGTTGCATATGAAGGTTAAGTGGGGAATGAGTATATTTTTGTTATTTTTAAGAAGAGCAGCTGATATATCATCGGAACCTATCGCACAATCGCTCCTTAGAGACGTAATTAAACTATCCAATTCAGCCTCATCTGCATCTAGAAGGACAAAGGAATTATTGCACGCTTGGAGAACATCGGATTGTGGAGGAATGGTTGTAACGGTAGGTATGTTTTCAGCTAAAGTACGACCAATATTAGCAAAATAAGAGTTCACTTCATTTACGGAGTTCTCTGGATCGGAGGATGACAAAAGAGCGTCGGCGTGTGTCTTGACCTTTGCAGTGTGTTTTTTATTGTTATTTTGTGCATTATTTATTTGAGCCTTATTATAGTTATATTTGGAAGTTTTAAGTATCATCGAACAGTAATTTCTGTACCTTTTAAAAAAGATTTGTAGAAATTCGTTATCGGGATTTTTTTTAGATTTCAACTGCAAATTGTCGCGGTTTCGCAAGCATCTAAGAAGCCCCGGGGTCATCCAGGGTTTGCTCAATCTTTTACGGTTGGAAACCACTTTAAATGTAGAATTTTGAAGTACAATTTGTTTGAGAGTAGAGATAAAAAAATCGGTGGCTTCATTAACATCTCGGGAGGAATACAAGGGGCTAAAATCTGCCTCGAGAAGGTCCAATTTAATTTTTTCGTAGTCCAATACGCGAGTAGTTCTGGTTTTTTGCCGAAAAAACTGGAAGTGGTATAATTCTCCAAAAACAACAGAACTGTGTCATGATCCGTAATTGAAGTATTAGCGACGAAACAGAAGGCCGGATGCCGCGTTTTTAGGATTAGGTGGTCCAAACAAGAGTTGAGATGTCGTGTAGGAAGGGTGTGTGCCGGAAGCATGCCGTGATAAGCTAAAATAGTCAAATACTCAGTTGCCCGAGAATCGTCGCTGGTTTCATGTATATTAATATTTATGTCGCCGGTTAAAATAATATTTTTATAGTTGGAGACAGATTTCAGGAGTTCATTTAGTGAATCCAGGAACGCGGTGACATTCCGAACAGCAGGCGAGCGGTAAATTGCAATTACAACGGTATCATTATTTAGTTTTAGCAATAAGCAGTTAGCATCCTGGATCAAGGGCTCAGAGACAGAAGCCTGAAGGTGGGAACGGTAAAATATCACTACGCCCTCATTTTGTGACCTATGCAAGTTAGTGGCAGCGGAATATACCCATGCATTGAGGGAAGAGGGGGGGAGTTGTATAGCCAACATTCAGTGAGTATAATTAAATCCCAGCATGTCCTACTTCTTTCGAGGAGTGTTGTCAGACTGTCAAAGTTCTTATTTATACTTCGTATGTTTTGACAGAGCAGGGAAATAGATTTTTTGTGTAAGCTAGCAATCCGTCTACAATCCTCAATCATACAGGTGGCAGATTGAGCTACTGAAATATTATCCAAATCTATTTGAATATCTTCTAAATTATCGAATGATATAATGAAGGTTAAGTAACGGTAGGTAAGGCGGTAAGGTTAAGTAAGTTGGGACTTGATTAAGGCGTTTCCCTGTGCATCATGCATTGGAGGGACAAAACATTTGTTTTGGTGGGACAATATCATATTAAAAAATGTTTGAAAATAGTAGTCATTTAGTGAGTGTGCCCGATGTCTATGAGGAGGAATAACGATATGAAAGCGTATTTTCAACATCATCATTCTGTAATACAGCTTGATGAAGTAATTGTAAACATAAATACTAGCTTGAGTGAGACTGTGTATGTGTGTAAGATGTGTTTCTTGTGGTTTTAGTATAAGTGTAACGTACATTGACAAATAATTGAAATAGTTAACAATATAGAAGTTAAACAGATTTATAAGATACCATCGAATACATGCATAAATGCGAACAATTTTAAGCGAAAATGAAAATAGTCATGGTTTAACTCGTGATGGGGCTGGTACTGGCACTGGAATTGCTAACATGGTAAGGCATTTCTCAGATTTAATTTCAACGGGTTTTTCTGCAGGGTCTTTCTTCATAAGAATTCTTCCGTTGGAATACCAGCTGGTATAGCTCTTTGCCTTAGCAAACTGACGAGCTTCATACAGCAGTTTTTTGGTTGCGGGAGGTAAATGTTCGTCGATGTAAACTGGTTTCTTTTCACCGGCCATTCCGAGTAATTGTGTGTTTAGCTTGTTATTGACGGAGCGTTCTTTATTAAACTTCTTCACTTTAGCAAGGAATTCATTTCTCATATTAACAGAGCTAAATTCAGCAACAATTGGTCTGCATAAACCTGCCTTTCCGGGTATACGATAAACATCCCGGAAAGCAGATTGCTGGACGTCCATGTTAACAGTCTTCCCTACGCTTGAAACTGCAGAAATGAGATCTGCAGGCGTTTCTTTATCTTTAGCTGGGATGTTGCGCAGCTCGATAGTAGCTTGTCGAGACAGGAAGTTCAGATCTTGTACCTGCTTGTTTAGGCGGTTAATATGGTCTTCGTTGTCAGTTCCCTTATTTTCCAGTAACGAAACTTTAGAATTTAGGCTTTCAAATTTATCGTTAATAAAAGACATGCTGTTGTCGAATTCGACGTTGGACTTTTCAAGAGAGAGACATTTTTGTTTGAGTTCGGCAACTTCCTTGACCAGCTTGGATAAAATGGCAGCTTGTTCGTCTTTCCATGACGTGAGCAACTTTTCCTGTTCGGACTTCCAAGTTGTTAGCATGTCCATTAATTCCAACTTAAAAGCAGAGAATGCACCGGATCGTTCGGTATGCTCTACACAATTTGGGGAGTCAGCAAGGGTTACCCGCGTCTGCGTTTCCGGCTGTAGCAGCCGGGATGTCGGGCTCGGAAAGAGATTGTCCCTGACACAAACCGGTTTTAGGTGGAGTTCTTTGCATGTTGTTGCAGAGTTTTTAATTAGAATAGGGGGAAGGAAAAATATATTATATAAAAATACATTTCAAAAGGTTAAAAAAAAAAAAAAAATTTGCGCAATGCCGGATACGACCTTGCGACCTCTTGGCTCCGACAACGTGTTGCCCCACTGCGCCAACTATGCAGTTAAACTAATGTTTGAAATACGTGTATGCTTTGCTGTGCGTTGCTTTAGTGGTCAGGATAGGTTTATGTGACTCCTTTGTTTAACTAATGAGTGCAAAGTCCAAAAAACGAACACGTTTAAAAATTTTTTAGTTCGTTGTGATATTAAAGCTGTTCACACACTGAGTTTGAGACGTAATTTCATTGTTGTTTTGCACTTAATTTGTCACTGATTTACTGTAAGATATAATTATATAGTTATGTCTCTGATTTATGTACTTTTTACTTAGTTTTTGAATTTTTAACACGGAGATAAATACAAGTACGTGAGTGCGCGGCGGCGTCGCAGAGGGGAGGGAGACTGATTATTACGACAGAATGATTATTTCTGAAATATTCATTCTTTCGAGCTACATGAACTTAGAGGGCTATATTGATGATTAAAATGGTTATAATTCTTTAGATAAATACGCGTTACGGTCGCGGATCGTATTTGGTCCACATACAGCTTCACACTGACCGGCAAATTGCAAAAAACAAAAAAATATTTAAATTTCGCGGGCTACCCTGGAGCATCCACCTTAAGGGGTTTTGGTAGTATATCATTTTCGAGAAAAAGTGCTGGTACGCTAGCAAGCCGGCGACCCAAAGGTAAAGGCCGTCAATGGAGCGCCTACAAAACCGCGGTTTGGTACGTTGCACTTTATGCATGTTTAAAATCTTAAGACTACGGTATAATAAACCGCCGAGCCTACGAGCCAACCATTTTTTCACGCTGCTGAAGCGAACGCACATACCAAATGGCTATATTCAGTGGCAGTTTTTAAAGGGGACAATATAAATTCTTTCACCATTAGAAAGCTACATTATCTCTAAGTCACATACTCGTAACTTATATTCATTATTAGAAAAAAAACCGGACAAGTGCAAGTCAGACTCGACCACCGAGGCCCTCCATACCGACTGGTAGATGTCGCTGCGCCCCCACAAGGGGGCGCGGCAGGCGGTATCGGGGCGAAGCCCCCCGACCGCAGTGGCCACACCTCGGCCCGTCAATAGGGGCCGATCATTTGGTTGGCAACAAATACTGCCATAAAATGTTGGCATGCGCCTGCCACTATTTTCATATAAACAGTCGCACGCCTGTAATTGGTTATAGTTTTAATCCTCCCCCAGGTCACTGGGGATCTCACTCGGCGGGGACTGACCGCCGAAGGTGCCGTGAAGAAGCGACAAACAGCCGCGACGCGCCTGTATTAAAATACTTCAGCGGCCCTCCATACCGTTAACTCGCCGGCTTGCCAATGGTTCACCTTCTTAACATATATGAAAATATTGTAAATTGCGTTCAAATACCCTATTCGTATATACGGACCAATAGTTATTCGTTGCGTTATCCTTAGTTAATATTATATATGCGAAGGTAACTCTGACTGTCTGTCTTTCGCGCTTTCACGCCAAAAATGCTGAAACGATTTATTGAAATTTGGTACAGAGATAGTCTAGAGCCTGAGAAAGGACATAGGCTACTTTTTATCCCAGGAGTATGTTCCCTAGGGACCACGCCGGCGAAGCCGCTGGCAGACGCTAGTAAACTATGATCCCTGATAGTCATTTTAGAACAATCTGCTGCAACGCCCGCGATCTCTGTATGTTTATACTTTTTAGACAGACTTAAATGTTTAATAGTTTTGGCATTTTGCCGAAGACTATTAAACATTTGAGTTTTGATTTTTGAGCAAAAATAAGACTGGATTAAAAACAAATCAGTTAAGGTTTAACAGGTAGCTAACGTAAATTTTGCCAATTATGGTGCCAACCTCATAGCGTCATGCAATACATCGACGAATAGATATTTTTGAGCTGAACGAAAGTTTCTAGGGAAGAACAGTACTTTGGCTGTACTTAGATCAACATGTTTAATAAAGCATAACTAGGAACAGACTAATATTGGAACTTGGTGCCATAAAAACTTTTTATCAGCTTAAAAATACCTATCCAGCAGTGTACACGCGTGTAATGTGTACGTGTGTCCTATTGGCGGGTGGAACCACACTTCATACAAATCCTGGTATCATTCTTTTACTGTCGTGTTGGTAAAAATGACGTTGTTCCTTTTTCGGGTTCCATACCTCAAAAAGGTAAAAACGGAACCCTTTTAAGATCACTGTTCTCCGTCCGTCTGTCTGTCAAGACCGTTTATCTCGGGAACGCATGGAGGTATCGAGTTGAAATTAAAACCACTACTCAGATCTATAGCCTCTTGCAGCTGTGAAATCAAACTTCGAAGTTAAGGTAAAAAAAAAGATACGGCCGTTTATGCCGCTAAAGACGTAAATTTCGACACTCTCAAGAGAATCAAAATGTATAGGGTATTTCCCGTTGACCTAGAACTATGAAATTTGGCAAGTCATAGCGTCTTATACTACAAGTATAGGAAAAAGTCGTAAAACTATACATTTGTAATTAAATCATAAAAACATAGGTTTTATTTAAAGTAATTTGTAGCTACAATTTTGTACGAACCCTCTGTGGGCTAGTCCGACTCGCTCTTGCCCGGTTTTTTTCATTTGCCATGTGTTATTTCTTCCCAGATTTTAATCCTTATAAGCGACACTTTATGTATCGTGTACTAATAATAGTTAGAATGAGTAGTTAGTAGTTGTTTAAAGGTTCCGTACCCTAAGGTTAACCAACAACACCCTACTATTACGCAAAGGGCATATAGCGGCCTGCGCATACAATATAACAACACGTTCCGGGAGTTGATGGGACTGCCGCGTTTTTGTAGCACGTCCGGCATGTTTGCCGACACGAACGTCGATAGTTTTTCGACCATTATGCGCAAGAGATGCGCATCTCTGTTGCGCCGTGTTCGCGCCAGCCCCAACATCATCCTTAGAACGCTGGTTGATAGGTGGGACTCTCCAATCTTGGGGCGTTGGATACGACTGCATGCAGTCAAGTAGACATTCCCCGGGATCGGCGTGCCCCATGCAGGCTCATAATGCAAATATTACTAACACTAGTTCATAAGTTTGCAACTGTTACTAACAAATTATGGATGAAATTCTGCAATAAATGTTTTATTATTATTATTAAGCCTTACGCTGTCCGTCCGACCGTCTGTCTGTCTGTCTTACAGCAGGCTGTAGATCAAGAACTGTAATAGGTGGATACTTGAAATTTTCACAGATTGTGTATTTTTACTGCCGCAACAGCAAAATATGTAAATTAAATGAAAAATTAAAACCGAAAAAAAAAGTATTAAACATTTTACTTTTTTATTATTATTAGCAAATAATAATGGATGTGAATTTTGTGTCCGAAATAAAGCTATTATATTTACTAATTATTTAATAATGATGAAACAGAAAAGAACTACACACTGCTTATATTATAGGCATATCATATAAAGTGTAAACTGTTAAAAAAAAAAGATAAATATAGGTATATCCAGAAAACATACAAAAATTCACAGGAACAATAAAACACAAAAATAATTGCTATCCGTGAGGATCGAACCTGAGACCCCTGAGTTCTATTCGTTCATTTGTTTCCCGAACAATACTGTCCTGAATCGCGCTATCAAAGTTTTCCTGCCACGTGACGCCAGTACAATATTTTGCGCTGCTCTAATAGGAGTCCGTGTCTACTCAGTAAGACGGCGGCTTGGGGTGGGTGTGTGTTCTATACCTGCTCCTACTCTTGAGCAATAAGCATATTGTAAAACGCAGTAGGCTGGTTAATAAGTCCTGTAAAAAAGGCTTTATAACCAGACAACAACTTGTAACGATGCCTTCAATCTGTGGAGGCATGTATGCAACGAATGAATAATCTCGTCTATTCCTTCCCACACTGCAGTAGAAGATTTGACTCCCCTTTTTGTGACTTTTAGTGGTATTTTAAGGGTTATAATTTTGCCCTGCCCGTCTGTACGTATTTTCAACAGCTATGATGTTTACTAGTTCTGTACTCCGTTGTGTAATTTCCCTGTTTGTTGACGAGAAAGCATCGACCAGAGTAAGTAGTAAATTCGAGTGCAAATAACTGATATGAGTCCCACAATCTGTTCGATACGTTCTCATTACAGGTCTTCATGCATAGCTGAGCATTGTGTAATGTGGCCGAATATCGGCTGGTCGGTAAATATGTAATCATCTGTGCCTCGCCGTTGCTTAATGCCGCTGTTTGGTTGTTTCATGCCGCTGTTTTACGCCGTGGAAACAACATCATTGGCTTTTTTTCATTTGTGCCTCGCCGCTGTTTATTTCAGACCATACAAGATCCATATTTACATTCACATTAAAAAGAAAAAACAGTTTCATTTAGAAAAAAAGGTTGTAATTTGTAACCTAAAGTTTCTGACTTTTTTCATGTAGCTCGACAGAATGATTATTTCTGAAATATTCATTCTTTCGAGCTACATAAACTTAGAGGGCTATATTGATGATTAAAATGGTTATAATTCTTTAGATAAATACGCGTTACGGTCGCGGATCGTATTTGGTCCACATGTAGCGGCATCAAGACCGCCACAAGAAAAACCTACGGAGCAAATCCACATCGCAACAAAAAAGAACCGCGACGCCATCTATCCGACTAGCAGCGAACTACAACGTTGAAATCCTGCATCGCGCAAGCAGAGTTTACCGTGCGATTTGAACATATACATCAGCCCGAATATCAACTATCGGGCAGTAGCCCGCCAGGCACAACATCCGCCTGGTCGGAGGATCCTCCTTTTCAATTGAGGTGTGTGGGACTTTACTCTCTGTTCCGCATACCCCTAAACTGGTGACCCTCGACATTGAACGTCAGCGCAGCCTTCGTGCAACTACTTCAGCGTGACGTCATCATCACTTCTCCTCATCGTGACCTCAAGCTCTCGAGCAGCGAGTCATACAGCCAGCCAGTACCCACGGCTTCTACGGATATCCTGACCACCAGCATGCAGCAGCCGCGCATTCCTGTTCAGCATCCTCAGCCTCAATCATCACCCCGACTCACTGGGGCATCGCATACAGTTCCGACTCACTGTGAACTCTGCGACTACCGGTTCCGACTCACTGGAGCCAGCAACAGCACCACTCCGACTCACTGGAGCCTGCAGCATCATCCCGACTCACTGGGATCCCATCACCCCGGCTCACTGGGGCATCGCATATAGTTCCGACTCACCGTGAACTCTGCGACATCCGGTTCCGACTCACTGGAGCCTGCAGCATCATCCCGACTCACTGGGATATCTCATCACCCCGACTCACTGGGGCACCGCATATAGTTCCGACTCACCGAGAACTCTGCGACTTCCGATTACGACTCACTGGAATCAACCTTCAACTGGCTTGGCAAGCATCCCAAGATGCATGGACGACTCATCCACTATCGACCTCCGGTCTCCGGAGGGGAGTGATGTAGCGGCATCAAGACCGCCACAAGAAAAACCTACGGAGCAAATCCACATCGCAACAAAAAAGAACCGCGACGCCATCTATCCGACTAGCAGCGAACTACAACGTTGAAATCCTGCATCGCGCAAGCAGAGTTTACCGTGCGATTTGAACATATACATCAGCCCGAATATCAACTATCGGGCAGTAGCCCGCCAGGCACAACAGCCGCCTGGTCGGAGGATCCTCCTTTTCAAATGAGGTATGCGGGACTTTACTCTCTGTTCCGCATACCTCCAAACACATACAGCTTCACACTGACCGGCAAATTGCAAAAAACAAAAAAATATTTAAATTTCGCGGGCTACCCTGGAGCATCCACCTTAAGGGGTTTTGGTGGTATATCATTTTCGAGAAAAAGTGCTGGTACGCTAGCAAGCCGGCGACCCAAAGGTAAAGGCCGTCAATGGAGCGCCTACAAAACCGCGGTTTGGTACGTTGCACTTTATGCATGTTTAAAATCTTAAGACTACGGTATAATAAACCGCCGAGCCTACGAGCCAACCATTTTTTCACGCTGCTGAAGCGAACGCACATACCAAATGGCTATATTCAGTGGCAGTTTTTAAAGGGGACAATATAAATTCTTTCACCATTAGAAAGCTACATTATCTCTAAGTCACATACTCGTAACTTATATTCATTATTAGAAAAAAAAACCGGACAAGTGCAAGTCAGACTCGACCACCGAGGCCCTCCATACCGACTGGTAGATGTCGCTGCGCCCCCACAAGGGGGCGCGGCAGGCGGTATCGGGGCGAAGCCCCCCGACCGCAGTGGCCACACCTCGGCCCGTCAATAGGGGCCGATCATTTGGTTGGCAACAAATACTGCCATAAAATGTTGGCATGCGCCTGCCACTATTTTCATATAAACAGTCGCACGCCTGTAATTGGTTATAGTTTTAATCCTCCCCCAGGTCACTGGGGATCTCACTCGGCGGGGACTGACCGCCGAAGGTGCCGTGAAGAAGCGACAAACAGTCGCGACGCGCCTGTATTAAAATACTTCAGCGGCCCTCCATACCGTTAACTCGCCGGCTTGCCAATGGTTCACCTTCTTAACATATATGAAAATATTGTAAATTGCGTTCAAATACCCTATTCGTATATACGGACCAATAGTTATTCGTTGCGTTATCCTTAGTTAATATTATATATGCGAAGGTAACTCTGACTGTCTGTCTTTCGCGCTTTCACGCCAAAAATGCTGAAACGATTTATTGAAATTTGGTACAGAGATAGTCTAGAGCCTGAGAAAGGACATAGGCTACTTTTTATCCCAGGAGTATGTTCCCTAGGGACCACGCCGGCGAAGCCGCTGGCAGACGCTAGTAAACTATGATCCCTGATAGTCATTTTAGAACAATCTGCTGCAACGCCCGCGATCTCTGTATGTTTATACTTTTTAGACAGACTTAAATGTTTAATAGTTTTGGCATTTTGCCGAAGACTATTAAACATTTGAGTTTTGATTTTTGAGCAAAAATAAGACTGGATTAAAAACAAATCAGTTAAGGTTTAACAGGTAGCTAACGTAAATTTTGCCAATTATGGTGCCAACCTCATAGCGTCATGCAATACATCGACGAATAGATATTTTTGAGCTGAACGAAAGTTTCTAGGGAAGAACAGTACTTTGGCTGTACTTAGATCAACATGTTTAATAAAGCATAACTAGGAACAGACTAATATTGGAACTTGGTGCCATAAAAACTTTTTATCAGCTTAAAAATACCTATCCAGCAGTGTACACGCGTGTAATGTGTACGTGTGTCCTATTGGCGGGTGGAACCACACTTCATACAAATCCTGGTATCATTCTTTTACTGTCGTGTTGGTAAAAATGACGTTGTTCCTTTTTCGGGTTCCATACCTCAAAAAGGTAAAAACGGAACCCTTTTAAGATCACTGTTCTCCGTCCGTCTGTCTGTCAAGACCGTTTATCTCGGGAACGCATGGAGGTATCGAGTTGAAATTAAAACCACTACTCAGATCTATAGCCTCTTGCAGCTGTGAAATCAAACTTCGAAGTTAAGGTAAAAAAAAAGATACGGCCGTTTATGCCGCAAAAGACGTAAATTTCGACACTCTCAAGAGAATCAAAATGTATAGGGTATTTCCCGTTGACCTAGAACTATGAAATTTGGCAAGTCATAGCGTCTTATACTACAAGTATAGGAAAAAGTCGTAAAACTATACATTTGTAATTAAATCATAAAAACATAGGTTTTATTTAAAGTAATTTGTAGCTACAATTTTGTACGAACCCTCTGTGGGCTAGTCCGACTCGCTCTTGCCCGGTTTTTTTCATTTGCCATGTGTTATTTCTTCCCAGATTTTAATCCTTATAAGCGACACTTTATGTATCGTGTACTAATAATAGTTAGAATGAGTAGTTAGTAGTTGTTTAAAGGTTCCGTACCCTAAGGTTAACCAACAACACCCTACTATTACGCAAAGGGCATATAGCGGCCTGCGCATACAATATAACAACACGTTCCGGGAGTTGATGGGACTGCCGCGTTTTTGTAGCACGTCCGGCATGTTTGCCGACACGAACGTCGATAGTTTTTCGACCATTATGCGCAAGAGATGCGCATCTCTGTTGCGCCGTGTTCGCGCCAGCCCCAACATCATCCTTAGAACGCTGGTTGATAGGTGGGACTCTCCAATCTTGGGGCGTTGGATACGACTGCATGCAGTCAAGTAGTCATTCCCCGGGATCGGCGTGCCCCATGCAGGCTCATAATGCAAATATTACTAACACTAGTTCATAAGTTTGCAACTGTTACTAACAAATTATGGATGAAATTCTGCAATAAATGTTTTATTATTATTATTAAGCCTTACGCTGTCCGTCCGACCGTCTGTCTGTCTGTCTTACAGCAGGCTGTAGATCAAGAACTGTAATAGGTGGATACTTGAAATTTTCACAGATTGTGTATTTTTACTGCCGCAACAGCAAAATATGTAAATTAAATGAAAAATTAAAACCGAAAAAAAAAGTATTAAACATTTTACTTTTTTATTATTATTAGCAAATAATAATGGATGTGAATTTTGTGTCCGAAATAAAGCTATTATATTTACTAATTATTTAATAATGATGAAACAGAAAAGAACTACACACTGCTTATATTATAGGCATATCATATAAAGTGTAAACTGTTAAAAAAAAAAGATAAATATAGGTATATCCAGAAAACATACAAAAATTCACAGGAACAATAAAACACAAAAATAATTGCTATCCGTGAGGATCGAACCTGAGACCCCTGAGTTCTATTCGTTCATTTGTTTCCCGAACAATACTGTCCTGAATCGCGCTATCAAAGTTTTCCTGCCACGTGACGCCAGTACAATATTTTGCGCTGCTCTAATAGGAGTCCGTGTCTACTCAGTAAGACGGCGGCTTGGGGTGGGTGTGTGTTCTATACCTGCTCCTACTCTTGAGCAATAAGCATATTGTAAAACGCAGTAGGCTGGTTAATAAGTCCTGTAAAAAAGGCTTTATAACCAGACAACAACTTGTAACGATGCCTTCAATCTGTGGAGGCATGTATGCAACGAATGAATAATCTCGTCTATTCCTTCCCACACTGCAGTAGAAGATTTGACTCCCCTTTTTGTGACTTTTAGTGGTATTTTAAGGGTTATAATTTTGCCCTGCCCGTCTGTACGTATTTTCAACAGCTATGATATTTACTAGTTCTGTACTCCGTTGTGTAATTTCCCTGTTTGTTGACGAGAAAGCATCGACCAGAGTAAGTAGTAAATTCGAGTGCAAATAACTGATATGAGTCCCACAATCTGTTCGATACGTTCTCATTACAGGTCTTCATGCATAGCTGAGCATTCGGTAATGTGGCCGAATATCGGCTGGTCGGTAAATATGTAATCATCTGTGCCTCGCCGTTGCTTAATGCCGCTGTTTGGTTGTTTAATGCCGCTGTTTTACGCCGTGGAAACAACATCATTGGCTTTTTTTCATTTGTGCCTCGCGGCTGTTTATTTCAGACCATACAAGAACCATATTTACATTCACATTAAAAAGAAAAAACAGTTTCATTTAGAAAAAAAGGTTGTAACTTGTAACCTAAAGTTTCTTTTTGTGTAAAACTTTGACTTTTTTTGTTTCTTCAAAAGTGTGTCTCATATGAATTATGACAGAGTAGTGTATGATCTACCACACTGCCGTCAATTTGATGTTCAGCACTCCAGCGCGCACAAGATTGTAGAAAGCAGTTCCAAGATAAAGTAATTTTTATTCCGTTGCCATTGGTGTAAATGCTATTAGGTGTCAAAAGGTTGTTATACCCAGATTTTTTAAAAGTATTTCGATTGTATTCTATTAGCGTCCCAACGCGAAGGCAAATTAAGTTGCCAGATTTGTCGATACCTAACACATCATGTTATTTAAAGATTAAAGATTTATTTATTTCTTACCACTAATGAATAAAATTACAATTATAAGTAACTTATTTCGAATAATTAAAAATATTTTAATAAAGAAAGAGGGTGACAACCCGGAGAAGCTCATCGTAACTGGCAAAGTAGATGAAAAAAGACTTCGTGAACGCAGTCCTATACTATAAGAAGAATAAGAATTTACTAAATGCGTGAAAACATATGTAAATGGAATTTATTGAAAAATAGAGAAGTTAAACGCTATAAAAAATTCTTCCATGTTTGTAACCTAATTACCTAATTTTACTTAATATATGTTTAAATAAACTGATAATGTTAGTAGATTTATAAATTTGATATTATGTATTTATAAAATTGATTACTTATATTGATAAGTGTGGTGTAACTTGATAAACAATAATAAACTGTTTAAACGTAATTTATGAGACTGACATTATCAATCAGTCATAAATCAATATAATATAAAATTATTTCATTACTGACTGACAGACAGACAACGCACAGCCTGAACTACAGCAAAAGCTAGTTTATAATGAAATTGTTTATAAAAACATTTTTTTTGTTTTACAACAAGTGTCCACAATATTAATTCTTACTTTATTTTAAAGTTTTCATTTTAGTATGTAGAGATACAAGGAATAAATATTAATAAATTGAACCTTGGCAACATTTTATGTATGGATGCTATGGAGTAATAATTAGTGTCTCCTTTTTTTCAAATCAATGGTTTCATCTCCTTGCATCGCTAAAAATATTCATTTTTCAAAAATCGAATATTGCGGTTTTAGACAAAATTTTTATTTTTGTGTTTGTGTGTATTACGCCTTCATTCATATTTGTTGAGTCGTTTGTCGGCGTCACTTGCGCGCAACTAGCGCTGGCACTATTTCCCAAACATTTTAAATCGCTCATCGCTCTCAAATACGTCGTTTTTGTGAAGGCGAGCCGTTTGTTTAAGGTGAATGCTCCAGGGTAGCCCGCGAAATTCAAATATTTTTATGTTTTTTGCAATTTGCCGGTCAGTGTGAAGCTGTATGTGGACCAAATACGATTCGCAACCGTAACGCGTATTTATCTAAAGAATTATAACCATTTTAATCATCAATATAGCCCTCTAAGTTCATGTAGCTCGACAGAATGATTATTTCTGAAATATTCCCCCTTCCCTCCGGACAGCGAAAGCATATAGACGTGTTGACCTGTAGAATGGTTTTAAAAAAAATCATATTTTAAAAATCCTATCTTTCGACAAATTAAATCAAAATTTAAAATCAGTGAAGTACCAGGCTCACAGAACATAGAATCGGCTTACGTGCAAACGAGGAGTCGTTGCAAGAGCAAGACAACAACAGTTGCCAAGGAAGTTGCCGAGCTACGCAAGCAGCGCGTTCGCTAACCGCGTCGTCGCCTGCCTTGTCGTCATCAGCGCGTCATAGTTTACGCTTGCCGCAATTTCATGAGCGGAGCGTTTGGGCGGACTGCGGTTGGTTAAAGTTATTTTTCGATCGTCTGAATAACTACACGAACTTGGAAAAGCTTAGCTTAGCTTAGCTGATATTATTGCCGTGCCGTTGTTATGCCGTTGAAAAGGACCCCCCCATCCACAACACAAGGTAAAATGGTATCTGATACAAACTAAAGTTCAGCACCGGTCACCGATACAGACAATGAGACTACCAGTAACATCACCAGCCGACCTCGACCTCGAAAGCGACAATATGATGATGAAGTAGCTGTTGCTATGGCGGAAATGAAGAAATCTCTCGAGACTTTTAAACTCCAACAAAACACAATATTGGAAAGCATTAATGGAATTAAGAAGCAAAATAGCGAAATGATTAAATCTATGGAGCTTATATCTGCACAGTATGATGATATGAAAAATAAACTTATCACTATGGAAACTGAGAGGAAAACTCACCTGGCATATATACAAACGCTAGAGACAAAGGTAGAGAACCTCGAAAGATCCCAAAGACAATCTTCTATTGAGATTAGAAACGTTCCTGTTCAAAAAAATGAAACAAAGGACCACCTGCTTCAGTTAATTCAAAAAGTTGGATTAGCTACTAAAAATTGTGTCAATGAGACTCATATTCGAGATGTTTTTCGAACGAACGCTGATAAAAAAGGCAGTAGATCTATCATAGTGGATTTTTCTTCAGTCATAATGAAAGAAAAGATCTTAACGGCGGTGAAAACACACAATCGCTCAAACCGCGACAATAAATTGAACACCACCCATTTGCAACTTGGATGCCAGTCTCAGCCTATTTATATTGTAGAATGCCTTACCGATAAAGCCAAAAAATTATTCTACCAAGCTCGTGACTTCAGTAAAAAAAACCAGTACGATTTTTGCTGGACAGCTCATGGAAAGGTTTTTCTTCGCCAGAAGATTGGTGCGGCGTCTCATCGGATTGATAGTGAAATTGATATCGACAAGCTGCAACCTCAAAAAGAGAAGTGACTAAGATATATTGTATGGCTCTTATGTTTTTCTTACTGCATGCCTTTAATTTTTAATAACACTTCTTATTTTATTATTGTGTCTAAAACAAAAATCTGCTACTCGTTATCACACACACTCATACATACATACATACCAATAACACTGTTTGAAATTACCTCTGCTACACTTATTACACCTATTTTGCGTTTTTTCCTAATTTGTCTACTTGTGAAAAATATACACATGCGTTACATTCAGATAAGCCTTGTTGAAACTAACCGTAACAATGTTGTTTTTGGATGAAATGATGATTGACATCGATCTAGCACAAGTATCGGAGTCTATGATCTGTTCTCCCGAATCTTAAAGTGATAATATTAATATATCTCGGTCAGCCTTAACCGTAATGCATTCTAACATCCGTAGTGTGGGTTGTAACTTTGACGCTCTTATTATCCTACTGGACAGAATATCTATCCAGTGTGATGTTCTTGTGCTGACAGAATGTTGGCTAAGTAAAAATACACTTACGCCAGAAATTCCCGGGTACGTCTCATATGCTTCAGACTTCACTAATCAGAATGACGGAGTAATTATTTATGTTAAGTCCGAGATAAAACATTGCATAAAACAGCCGTCATTCACGGGTGCTAATTGCCTTATCCTGCAATACGAATCCGAATATGCTATTGTTGCTCTTTATCGCTCACCGTCCCATCGTAACATAACATCGTTTTTTAATAGCCTTGATCTGTGCCTGGAATCACTCAAGTCAGTGAAGTCAGTAGTTCTGATTGGGGACTTTAATATTAACATCTCTCCAAACAATACTGACCCTAATTCTAGCGTGTACTTAGATCTGTTAGCATATCATGGCTTTCTACCAGCACATACTCTTCCCACGCGTAATGATAGTTGTATTGATCATGTCATATTGAGATCTGATAAACGCGCAGCCACTTATGTATTAAATTCATTTATAACTGACCATGCACCTCTGGTTTGTTGTTTGGACTGCAAAATAAAAAGAAATACCACTAATACCACATTCCTAAAGATTAATTATCCGGCTCTAATTCTACACCTTTCTGATTTGGATTTTGGTTCTGTATTTAATGCTACAGATGCTAATGCTTCAGCTAATAATCTAACTCAAATACTATCTGAAGCTGTAGCTTTGCACTCCAATCAAATAAAAATTCCTCATCGCAAACGCACTATTAAACCGTGGATGACTCCAGGCCTGGTACGGTGTATCAGGCATAGGGACAGACTCCAACTAAAGGCTAATCTTGATGCACAAAACGCTATACTCCAGATCACTTACACTAGGTATCGTAACTTTTGCAACAATCTTTTAAAAAAAATTAAGATTGCTTATGAAAAATCGGAATTTCACAAGAACAAAAAGAATCCAAAGGCTATGTGGAACACCATTAATCAAATCAGTAACCTCAAACAAAGTACTCCCCCTCCCAGAGAATTACTTAATCTGACTCAAGATCCATATGAATCCCTAAATTTAGTTAACGGTTACTTTGCTCGAATCGGTGCTTCACTTGCTGAGACGATAGTAAATGGACAGGGTCAGGCCAGGCATTCTCGTCAACTAACTATACTACATCTCCTCAGTCATCGAGGGATTCCATGGCGTTATTTCCTGCTGATTGCAGTGAGGTTGAAAGGATTGTAATTAATTTAAAAAATCATTCTGCAACTGGAATTGATGGTATACCAACGCTGTTAGTAAAGAGTGCTATGAAGATTTTGATTCCCTCACTTACATATATGTGTAACCTGTGTCTCACCACAGGCGTCTTTCCGGATGTCCTAAAGAGAGCACTGGTGCACCCTATTTACAAGAATGGAGACCGAGACAGTGTCGGAAACTATAGGCCGATATCCGTGTTGCCTGTTATTTCCAAAGTTTTAGAAAAGCTTCTAAATTCTAGACTCGTTAGTTTTCTTCAGCAAAACAACATCATTGCACATAATCAATTCGGGTTTGTTAAAGGGAAATCTACTGAAGATGCAACTTTGCTTCTTACAGAAACTATCGCTAAAAATCTTGACAGTAATAAAAAAGTTATTGGGATCTTTCTAGACCTTTCAAAGGCCTTCGACACTGTCTCTGTACCATTACTGCTTGCTAAAATGGAATCAATTGGTATACGTGGAATTGTTTTAGATATCTTTAGATCTTACCTCTCAAATCGGACTCAGTGTGTTAGACTGGGGATTCACACTAGTTCAGTGGCTACTCTTTCTTACGGTGTTCCTCAAGGCAGTGTCTTAGGGCCTACACTTTTTCTTCTGTATATTAACAGCTTGTGCACAATACAACTGCCTAACTGCAACATTGTGACGTATGCTGATGACACCGCTTTAATCGTACATGGATCTGATTGGAAAGAGGCTCAGAACTGTTAGGAACATGCACTAAGGGTGATAAAGTCATGGCTCAATGATAACCTCTTAACCCTAAACGTAGACAAGACTAAATATATTACATTTTCACATCGCACTCATACGCAGCCATCAACAGAGTTCGAAGTTGGAGCACATTCATGTGATCTGCTCAATAATTGTACTTGTCCTAGGCTTACCCGTACTTCTAATATAAAGTATCTGGGTCTCACTATTGACAGCTTACTGAATTGGTCACCTCATATTGCTCAGACTACTGCCAGAATTAGAAAATTAATTCCTGTTTTCAGAAGGCTGAGGAACTCTGCTGATCTTGAAACCCTGTTGTGTGTTTATTATGCCCTTGTCCAGACCTTATCTCACTACTGCATTGTTGTTTGGGGTGGTATTGGCAAAACTGCCCTACTTCCCCTCGAGCGAGCCCAAAGGGCTATCCTAAAGGTGATGCTAGGTAAACCTCGAAGATATAGCACAGATCTATTGTATAATGACTGTTTGGTACTTTCCATCAGGAAGCTCTTTGTGTTGTCTACTATTCTTCGTAAGCATAAAAGTATTACATATACACCGATCTCTAAGCGCAATAGAACAACAGTTTGTTCTATGGTTCCTTTTCGTACAACTATCGCAAGACACCAGTACTATACTATAAGTAATAAATTGTATAACATTGCAAACCGAGCCAATAACATTTATGAACTTCCTACCAACAAGTGCAAAGAAAAGATACGAAGTTGGCTATTGCAACTAAATTATACACAAATGGAGCAAATTTTATACAGTTAATTCTTTTCACTTACACCACACATCAATTTACTCATCCTCGCAGAGACAACACATACATATACACCGAGTCATATTCACACACACACACACACACACACACACACACACACACACACACACACACACACACACCATCCAAAAATGATAACGTACCAATACAATAAAATTGTCTATTTTATATTTTACTAAGTTTAAGTACCCACATTTTATATTACTAAGTTTTTACTTTTTGTTTTTTGTTAGTACCTACTTATAAACTAATGTACAGAGTGGAAGACGCTGACGACTGTGACACAGTTCATACTACTACGGTCGTCGACGTATTCTCTTGTTTACATAATCACCCATTGTTGTTATTATATTTTCCATACACTAAGAGATATTTGTAATACTTAGTTATTCAAATAAACTATTATTATTATTATTATTATTCATTCTTTCGAGCTACATGAACTATTGACGGGCCACACCTCGGCCCGTTAATAGGGGCCAATCATTTAGTTGGCAACAAATACTGCCATAAAATGTTGGCATGCGCCTGTCACTATTTTCATATGAACAGTCGCACGCCTGTAATTGGTTATAGTTTCAATCCTCCCCCAGGTCACTGGGGATCTCACTCGGCGGGGACTGACCGCCGAAGGTGCCGTGAAGAAGCGACAAACAGTCGCGACGCGCCTGTAGTAAAATACTTCAGCGGCCCTCCATACCGTTAACTCGCCGGCTTGCCAATGGTTCACCTTCTTAACATGTATGAAAAAAAAAGACGCAAAAGACGTAATTTTCGACACTCTCAAGAGAATCAAAATGTATAGGGTATTTCCCGTTGACCTGGAACTATGAAATTTGGCAAGTCATAGCGTCTTATACTACAAGTATAGGGAAAAGTCTTAAAACTATACATTTGTAATTGAATCATAAAAACATAGTCTTTATTTAAAGTAATTTGTAGCTACAATTTTGTACGGAACCCTCTGTGGGCTAGTCCGACTCGCTCTTGCCCGGTTTTTTTCATTTGCCATGTGTTATTTCTTCCCAGATTTTAATCCTTATAAGCGACACTTTATGTTTCGTGTACTAATAATAGTTAGAATGAGTAGTTAGTAGTTGTTTAAAGGTTCCGTACCCTAAGGTTAACCAACAACACCCTACTATTACGTAAAGGGCATATAGCGGCCTGCGCATACAATATAACAACACGTTTCGGGTGTTGATGGGACTGCCGCGTTTTTGTAGCACGTCCGGCATGTTTGCCGACACGAACGTCGATAGTTTATCGACCATTATGCGCAAGAGATGCGCATATCTGTTGCGCCGTGTTCGCGCCAGCCCCAACATCATCCTTAGAACGCTGGTTGATAGGTAAGACTCTCCAATCTTGGGGCGTTGGATACGACTGCATGCAGTCAAGTAGACATTCCCCGGGATCGGACACTAACACTAGTTCATAAGTTTGCAACTGTTACTAACAAATTATGGAAGAAATTCTGCAATAAATGTTTTATTATTATTATTAAGCCTTACGCTGTCCGTCCGACCGTCTGTCTGTCTGTCTTACAGCAGGCTGTAGATCAAGAACTGTAATAGGTGGATACTTGAAATTTTCACAGATTGTATATTTTTACTGCCGCAACAGCAAAATATATAAATTAAATGAAAAATTCAAATCGAAAAAAAGAAGTATTAAACATTTTACTCTTTATTATTATTAGCAAATAATAATGGATGTGAATTTTGTGTCCGAAATAAAGATATTATATTTACTAATTATTTAATAATGAAGAAACTGAAAAGAACTACACACTGCTTATATTATAGGCATATCATATAAAGTGTAAACTGTTCAAAAAAAAAAGAAAAATATAGGTATATCCAGAAAACATACAAAAATTCACAGCAACAATAAACACAAAAATAATTGCTATCCGTGAGGATCGAACCTGAGACCCCTGAGTTCTATTCGTTCATTTGTTTCCCGAACAATACTGTCCTGAATCGCGCTATCAAAGTACAATATTTTGTGCTGCTCTAATTGGAGTCCGTGTCTACTCAGTAAGACGGCAGCTTGGGGTGGGTGTGTGTTCTATACCTGCTCCTACTCTTGAGCAATAAGCATATTGTAAAACGCAGTAGGCTGGTTAATAAGTCCTGTAAAAAGGCTTTATAACCAGACAACAACTTGTAATGATTCCTTCTGTGGAGGCATGTATGCAACGAATGAATAATCTCGTCTATTCCTTCCCACACTGCAGTAGAAGATTTGACTCCCCTTTTTGTGACTTTTAGTGGTATTTTAAGGGTTATAATTTTGCCCTGCCCGTCTGTACGTATTTTCAACAGCTATGATGTTTACTAGTTCTGTACTCTGTTGTGTAATTTCCCTGTTTGTTGACGAGAAAGTATCGAATTCAAATTCAAATTCAAATCATTTTATTTCAAATAAACCATTCACAGGCACTTTTGAAACGTCAAAGTCGGTCAGTCAAAAACATGGAAGCTATTTGCACGTTCCAAAGCGTAGATTTCTATGGAGAAGAACGTGCAAGAAACTCTACGGACACTCTTTTAAATCATGTTCTGTTTTACAAAATTCCAAGTTACATATACTTGTTGCTTCTGCATGTGAGGACAATGCAAAGGAAAAAAAAGGGCTTATTATAAGAATTTTCAATATAAAGATTAAAATAAGCCAATGGCAGTTAAGAGATGACCAGTCTCAACCGACGGCGCCTGTTCACGAACATGACGCGTGTATCGGCACCCTTTAGCTCAACCATTTCGCAGGGAACCGAATGATCAAACCCACGCGCCGCCATCAGCGAGACATTTGAGTGAGCATGACATGCTCTCAACCACGATGCTCGTTCATGTCCAACAAGTAAAACTATAACTACTTACATAAAATGTAAATGGTTTCATGGTACTCACATTTACAAAATTTGAAAAATATGCTTCTACTTTACACAAAACTATGGTTGTCAATGACCAAATAATGAAAAATAAATTAATAAAGAGAACGATTAAGTTCTTATATCAAAAAGAATAAATAAGTAATTAATATAATAATATAATTTGTATGTATATAAGAATAAATAAACGAAATAATGTAAGAACCTCTAAAAGAAGCGAGCATCTCTTCCAAATATAAAAATATAAAAACATAAAAACCTAAAAAGTGGACCTAAGCAGCTGTGACTGTGGAGCAGGACCAGCATTTAGCCAAGCGTTTTTATCGAGGATATAATCTTCCAGTTTATAATACGCTTGTCTACATAGTGTGCGTTTTATGCATGCTTTAAATTTTCTCTCATTCAGTTCGAGAATATCAACTGGTATTTTATTATAAAATTTAATACAGTACCCCATAAAAGAAGTGTGTACTTTGGCCAATCTGAATCGGGGTTGATCTAATTTGTTCCTATTTCTAGTATTAGAATTATGCCTGTCACTAATCTTGCTAAAGAGATGAAGATTATTCCGAACATACATAATATTTTCGTAAATGTATTGACAAGGTACCGTCATAATTTTGATATCCTTAAACAGTTCTCTTAGGGAATCACGCCGACGGAGATTGTAAATGGCTCTGATGGCTCTTTTCTGCAGGATAAATATAGACTCGATGTCTACAGCACGTCCCCATAATAAGATACCGTAAGACATGATACTATGAAAGTAACTAAAATAGACCAGCCTCGCGGTATCTATATCGGTAAATTGACGGATTTTTCTGACAGCGTATGCTGCTGAACTTAGCCGTCCCGCAAGAGATGTTAAATGAGGACCCCATTGTAGCCTTGAGTCAAGCGTAATCCCCAGGAAAACCGTGTTTTCGACGAATTCAAGTTTCTCCTTGTTCAATACTATGTCGCAATCATTTCTTTTAACGTTCGGTAAGGCAAATCTGATGCATTTAGTTTTTTTTCCCATTTAATACTAAATTATTAGCAGTAAACCAATTTTGGACCTGCTGTAGGGCGTTATTTACGTCGTCAAGATTTATGGAACGTCTATCTGTCTTAAAAATTAAGGACGTATTGTCAGCAAATAATACCATATGAGGGTGATTTTTTAAAAGATGGGGTAGATCATTAATATATACTAGAAAGAGGAAAGGACCCAAAATAGAGCCTTGTGGTACCCCCATTTTGACTTTCAAACCCCGTGAATTGACACCATTTATTTGAACTTGCTGCTGTCTATCATTTAAGTAAGATTTTATTAGACTGAGTGCAAGTTTACCTAGTCCGTAATGTCCTAGCTTTAGGAGCAATGTTTCGTGATTTACACAAGCAAAGGCCTTGGAGAGGTCACAAAAGATTCCTATGGCATCTTGTGCCTCTTCCCACGCTGAGTATATGTGTTTTAACAACGTGGCACCAGCGTCAGTCGTACAACGACCCCTGGTAAAACCATACTGTTGATCGTGTAAAATTTTATTGATGTTAAAATGATTGAGCATCTGATTGAGCATTACTTTTTCAAACACTTTGCTAAAAACCGGCAAAACAGATACAGGTCTATAATTATTGGTGTCTTTTCTGTCGCCCGATTTAAATAGTGGTATAACCTTACTATATTTCATTCCGGAAAGACTCCTTGGTCCACACATAAATTAAATATTAAAGCCAAGTATGGTGCTATAGTTTCAATTATGGACGTGCACACTTTAATAGACATTCCCCATATGTCTTCGGTCAATTTGATTTTGATTTGCCGGAAAGCTTTTATGACTGTCACAGGGTTGATATGTTTGAACTGGAATTCAACCGTACAACCTGGAACGTTAGCTTTTAATAAATTATATGAGACCTCAGGTGAAGAATTTAAATATTACGTAGTTTTAGTTGGTATATTGGTGAAAAAATTTACAAATTCTTGAGCTACTTCTAAATTAGAGCTTTTGGCACCATGTGTAGTCTCCAGTAAATAATCAGTGTTTCGTTCTTTATTTCTATTAGTTTCATTATTAATAACTTTCCAAACTGTCTTTATTTTATTTTCTGACGATTTGATCTTGTTGCTAATATATAGGGCTTTAGCTACCTTGCAAGTATTTCTGAACACTTTAGAATATTTGTTTACAAACTTATTAAAAAAATCAGTGTTTATGACAGGCTTAAGGCCATATAGCCCATATAGTCTTTCCCTACTTATCCTAATGCCTTTAGTCGCCCAGTCACTAAATACATACTTAGGGAAAGTATCCTTAGACTTCTTTTCAAAAGTTGCATTGAATTCCTTTAGAACCACTGAAAAGAAATTATCATAAAATTTATTAGCATCTTCAATGTTATGGCCTAGAAAATTTGACTTATTTTGTAAGGTACCATTGAATTTAGCTAGTTTGCCAGTTGTCATTGGCCTATATTGTATATGAATTTTTTCCAAGGCTGCTTTAAACTAAAATGTTACCAATTGACCACTATGATCAGAGGGAAGGTAATTAACTATGGCTTTATCTAAATATTCACAATCGCAGAATACATTATCGATACAGGTTGAAGAAGTTGGTGTTACCCTAGTCGGTTCTGTAAACACATTAGACAAATTAAACGATTTAAAAAGGCTTATAAATCTGCTGCTATTTGAATTAATTTCTAAAATATTAATATTAAAATCCCCACAAATAATTTCGGGCTTGTTACCTGCTGCAAGTTTCGCAAGGATATCTTCCATTGTTGACTCAAATAAAGTAAAGTTTTGGGGGTTTGGGGGTCTGTACACGCACACTATGATATGCTTATCTAGCTCAACACAGGACAGTTCGATGCAATGTTCCACTGATAAGTTAACGATGTCATTACGTTGCTTAAATTTTAAGTTTTTTTTTTAATAAGATGAGGGAACCACCACGTAACATAGATTTGCGGTTAAAACAACTGCCCACATTATAATTTTCATAACTAATTAGCATCTGGTAATCCTTCAACCAGTGCTCACTAAAACATACAATGTCAAACATTGTTTTTTCTAAAAACATTTCAATTTCTAATAATTTGGAAGAGACACCTTGAATATTTTGATGAAATAATTTCAAGGCATGCTGCTGACTCCCTTTTTGACAACTATTTACTAAAGAGCAAGAAGATACCTTGTTAATGGTAGGCATAACTATTCTGTCGCTGGTATCCTCTGTTGTCTTATGCACTAGTTTAAATGAGTATCCATAGAGATACATGGAAACTCCGTACAACTTTTATAAGTATTTGTAGCACTAGAGCTACCGTTACTATGGCTCTCCACCTGATTCTTAGTAAAATTACTAAACATTGTGGATTTAATTATACAAGACTGCGACGTACCAGCACTTTTTCTCGCAAACGAATCACCACCAAAACCCCTTAAACAAACAAACAAACGGCTCGCCTTCACAAAACGACGTATTTGAGAGCGATGAGCGATTTAAAATATTTGGGAAGCCAGCGCTAGTTGCGCGCAAGTGACGCCGACAAAGGACTCAACAAATATGAATGAAGGCGTAATACACACAAACACAAAAATAAAAATTTTGTCTAAAACCACATGATTTGATTTTTGAAAAATGAATATGTTTAGCGATGCAAGGAGATGAAACCATTGATTTGAAAAAAAGGAGACACTAATTATTACTCCATAGCATCCAATTTATTAATATTTATTTCTTGTATCTCTACATACTAAAATGAAAACTTTAAAATAAAGTAAGAATTAATATTGTGGACACTTGTTGTAAAACAAAAAAAATGTTTATTTAAACAATTTCATTATAAACTAGCTTTTGCTGTAGTTCAGGCTGTGCGTTGTCTGTCTGTCAGTCAGTAATGAAATAATTTTATATTATATTGATTTATGACTGATTGATAATGTCCGTCTCATAAATTACGTTTAAACTGTTTATTATTGTTTATCAAGTTACATCACAGTTATCAATATAAGTAATCAATTTTATAAATACATAATATCAAATTTATAAATCTACTAACATTATCAGTTTATTTAAACATATATTTTATTATTCTTAATTTAAGTCTAAAATAAAAATTTTATTGCAATCATCAAAATTTTATGAATTCAATGATAATCTCAATAATATTATGTAACATGTGAATGTTTTGAATTTATATCCTAATTTTATCAATTTAATCAAACAAAATATGTTGAATTTGTTACTTTGTAGGTAGTTGGCATAAGTAATTGTAACATTGTAAATTTATATTTAAGCATGTGTTCCTCATAAGAAATCAGTGTAAATAATTGTTGGTGAACCCGAAATAAATAAATAAGAGCGTTGGTTATGAATTTAAATAACAATAAATGTTGTAAAGAGCTTCATACAAATGGTTTGACAAACGTTATCAAAACTGCGCTCGTCAAAGGGACAGCCCGCAAGCGGCTCGAAGAAAATACATGCTTTTTACTGCACGTGAAATGTGTAATTTTGAGGTGACATATAATTTATATCAGGCTTAATTTAAGCAACGCTTGCCAGGGTTAGTTTGTGGATGGGTGACCATCTTAATATACCGAGTTTCCTCCGTGCCTCGGAAAGCACGTTAAGCCGTTGGTCCCGGCTGTCATTTGTGGAACTTTGGCAGTCGTTACGGACTGTCAGAAGCCAGTAAATCTGACTCCAATCTTGCCCAGAAATACCGTGTTACCCAATTTAATGGGTTGTGGAGGTCTGGTAGGCAGCCGCTTCACACCCCAATATAGTTGGGAAAAGGCTAGGCAGATGATGATGATATAATTTCTATCACAGAACGTGCAAGACGTAGACTACCATCTAGTGTAAAGGATTCGGCACATTTTCCTTATAATAACTTGAATTTGACGCATCTGTGCTGCCACCTAAGGCTCCTACATGGTCCCTTTAGAGAAACGTTCTCATAGTAGACTTTGCGATCTAGTGTTGTGAATTCGGAACTTTTTCTTTAGAAATACGTAACATTGATATTTCTCCCTGTAGGTCACAAGACAAGTTAGCGACACGGTTAGCGCAGTGGCTGAGCGATTGACTGTAGCGCTGTATGTTCGATTCCCGCACGGAACAAATATTTGTATGACCTCAAAGACTACTATTCTCTATGCATGGCTTACATATAGTTGTTCCAGGTCTGTTTGTTTATGTGAGTTTGTATGTTTGCGAACGCACCTACGAAAAAAAAAATCCTGCCAATGTTTAAAAGAAAAGTATTTCACGACAAACTGAACACAAAGTTTTTCGTTATCTTTAGCAAATAGCGGCGAGGCTTAAATTAGTAAATATTTACCAGACGCATTTTTTAAATCGACTTATTTAGTTAGTACTTTAATTAATTCCAGAGCTGTATTCTTTAATGTGGAGTTGTATTTATGAATAAACAAAAATTGAGTTAAGTAACAAAACACTTCCCATTAACTCACTTTTCAAAGCGACCTACAAGCAAAGAGCAGCGAGGCATAGATAATTACATATTTACCGATCAGCCGATATTCGACCATATTTCCGAATGCTCAGCTAGCGTACGGATGCTTGTAATGAGAACGAGTCGAACAAATTGTGGGACCTGTCTCAGTTATTTTCACTCACAATAACTGATATGGGCTCGATGCATAATGGTCAAACTTCTTGTTATTTTGTTAATTATATGCGGTCCTTAAAAAATGAAAGTCGCCAACCAGATTTTTTTTTTTTTTTTTTTTTTATTGTAATTCACAAAACTGATGTACAATCACACACGCAAAACAAATAAACCACAAAATAACATAAATATAATTGACACCTACTAGATGTGAATACGACATGCACATTCAATGTAAATCACTTATTATTCACAACATTTCATAAATGATAGCAACAACAGTTCAGTTCATAGAAATATGGAACAAGTATTAATATAGGTCAATGATGACCTTATCAATTATACATAACAAGTGGTTTGAATACCACGAGTTATTACCCTCGACGGGATTGCTTTACGCAGATTGTATTACTGAAAAATAATTAAACTAATAAGTCTCTGAGTTTAGTTCTAATTGAGGCTACAGAACCAGCAAAGACATCTATTTCGCCACGAATGGAGTTAGCAATGGAAAGCATGCGGCTAATGGGTGAAAAATTACCAATGCTAGTTCGAGTGTGAGGCTGGACGAAAGTTCTTCGGTTAATTAAGGGTGTTCTCTCGAAAAGGCTTAAAAATAGCGTGCAGATGAAGCAGTTTTTCTTCGGCATTTACTGAGAAATTACATCTAAAAAAAATAGGTAGTAATCTACATGATATTGCACGTAACTTGGTTTAGCCAGAATTTATGTATTGGTATCACATAATAGGAAAAAAAAACACCAAATCAACTCCAAATCATTGAGATGAAACCATTTTACTCCTTCATTTTTTAACAAAAGACTAAAAAAATAATATCTACTGCTGTGCAATACAAACGAAAATAACTTGGTTTTGTTACTGTTTTTAAATATGTATTTGTTTAATTATAAAAAATTAAAAACACGGGTAGCGGAGTGGCGCGCCGAGGTGTAGTTAGCTCCGTTTGTATGCACAAGGTCATTGGCAAATATACAAGCCTTAAGCGGCTACCACTACGAGGGATACTGATGTTAACTTTTTCTAAAAGCTCGGGAGAATCTATTTTTCCATTTATTAATTTAAACAAAAACATAAAGGCCAAAGATTTTCTACGTGCGCTTAGAGATTCCATTTTATTTCCATTTTAGTTCAACCTAGAATTATACGAGTGCAGAATACGACATTTGTTTTCTGAGTAACATAGATGATACAAAAACCTTTTTTGAACGCGTTCTATTCGGTCTAATATCTTATATAATATTTAATCAATACACAACGAGTATGAGTTCATAGCTGTGGAACTTACGTACAAAAGGGGTAGGACAACATTCTCAAGGTTTTTGCCATTTGGTTACGTTATCATAAAAATACCACTAAAAGTCACAAAAGAGAGTCAAATCGTCTACTGCAGTGAGATGAGGGGGCTACCTTTTCCTGAGTAGACACGGACTCCCATTAGAACGGCGCGAAATAATGTATTGGCGTTACGTGGCAGGAAAACTTTGATAGCACGATACAGGACAGTGTTGCTTAGGAGACGAATATGGATGAGACTCGTGGTCTCAGGTTCGATCCCCACGGATGGCAATTATTTTTGTGTTTTATTATTTCTGAGAATTTGGTTATGTTTGGAAGTTATATATTACGCCTTCTTAGCGTTTAGTTTTTTTCAGTTCTTTCTATGTTGACAGACTCAAATGTTTACTACGTTTGACTCAAATGTTTACGATGAAAACTAAAACCGCATTGATTTTATCTGCTACAATTGATTTATGAAAAATTAATTTTCCTAGCCAACAAGCAAAAAAAACCCGTCGGATTTGGAAGAAAGCAGACACTATAATTATTACTTCATATAAAATGTCACCAATAAGGCTCAAAGTCTATATGAATATATTGTATTCTCTGAATCTCTACATAGTAATAATAATAATAATAATAATTTTGTTTATTTTCTCCACAATATTACTCTTAATTGCTAGCCTTATTTCTATAGTAACATATAGGTGGGGCATTATATTGTGGGAGACTGGTGCCTAAACTAGGCTCAAGGCCTGTATTTCGGGTCACCAGGACTCCTCCATTTAAATTTAATAAATTATGTTAAGTACTCGTACAAACAATTGGTATGCAATTAGGAAATATTAACATTCAGGCATAAAGATTATGTTAAGTTTTTTTTTTTTTCTTTTTTTTTTCCTTTTAGTTAGTATTGTTAGTATCCAGGATGGGAGTACGGTAGAGTGTGTAATGCGTGAGTGTGTGTAGTTAGAGAAGTGTGTGCAGTGATTGTGTGTTTGGGGGGTCGTGTGTGTGGGGAGGTTGTGTTTTTTTTTGTACGTAGTATATTTGCATCTTCTAGTGATGTTTATGTAAAAGCAGTTAACAAGTTCTCAGTGTCATCGTAATTGAGTTCCTGAAGCCAACTATATAGTTTCATTTTGCACTTTGTCTTATTGAGTTCATAAATAGATATGACCCTATTTACTTTATTGTAGAGATATCGACCAAGGTGATAAAAGAAACGTTTTGCAAAAAAAGTTGAAGGCGAAATATGGTAATTGACAACAGGACTAAATCTTCTCTTAGCTCGAGGGAGTGATGGATTGTAGGTTAGTAGTCCATGTTGTTTCAGAATGGTTAGTTGAATAAACAGTTGACGCACCGTCAAGACTTTCGCTTTTTGGTATAGTAGTGTTGTAGGGTGGCGATAAGGTAAGGACAAGGACACCTTGAGAATGGCTCTCTGTGCTCTTTCCAGTTTCAGGAGGGTACTTTTTGGAGCACCACCCCAAGAGGTGATGCAGTATGTTATTAAAGACTGAGCAAGAGCATAGTATACCATTTTTTTTATTTTGTCGTCAGTCACATTTCTTAGGGTCTTAAAAACATATATCAGTTTTCTCAGTCGGTTACTTAAGGTGTTGATATGTTCCTGGAATTTGAGTGTGCTGTCTATAGTTAAACCAAGGTATTTAATGCAATCGACCTTGTTAATTTGCATACAAGTGCATGTAGTGGAGTGAGGAAATGCACACGTGTGGGCTAGGATAGTGTTCGGCGTCATGGCTGGAGACGGTGTATGCTGTTTTATAGAAAAGGTGACGTAATTTGTTTTTTCCGCATTTAGAGTGAGAACGTTGTCACGCAGCCAGTTCGATACAATATTGAATCCAGACTGGGCGCATACAAAGACCTCACTCCAGGTGTCTGCAGTGAACAAGAGGGCTGTATCATCCGCGAAAGTTATGACTTTGCCTTTCGGGAGAGTGAGCATACCCAGTTCGTTTATATATATGACAAAGAGTGTCGGACCGAGCACACTGCCTTGTGGCACACCGTAATTTACTTGGCAATCGTCACTGACACTCTCTCCTACTTTGACGCTCTGGGTACGCTCACTCAGGTAATCCTCAAAAAGTGCAAGTTGGATTCCTCTTATTCCGAGCCGTTCCATCTTCCTTATTAAGATGGGAACAGAGACCGTGTCAAACGCTTTCGCAAGATCTAAAAAGATCCCCAAGACTTTTTTGCCACCATCCAAGTTAGTGATGATGTGATTGGTAAGGTCATGAACCGCATCTGAGGTTGATTTGCCGGCCCTAAATCCATACTGAGTTGGGGAGAGAAGATTATATTTTTCCAAGTAATCCACGAGGCGTTTATTCAATATGCGTTCAAGAATCTTGGAGATGGCTGGTAGCACAGCTATGGGTCTATAATTATTGACACGGTTTCTGTCCCCACCCTTGAAGATCGGATGGATGATGGACTTTTTGAAGACCTTTGGAAATTTACCAGTACTGATGGCTAGGTTGCAAATGTAGGTTATAGGTTGAACCAGTGACGCCTGATGTCTTTTGAGAAAGGTGGAGGATACTCGGTCCCAACCTACGGCACATTCATTTCGCGAGACAGTACTAGTTGCGTAACTTCAGCTTCGTCAGTTGGCATCAGCACCATAGATTGCGTGTTGCTACTTGGATTGTCACTTGTTGAAACCATTGTCCGATTACCCATTTTCTCGGCAAGGTTTTTACCAATATTTGCGAAGTAACTATTTACGTCGTTGACAGATTGCTTTGGTGTTGATGATATGGATAGTAATTCTCGCGGATTGTCTTTTTTTTTGGTCCTATTTGATATATTATTTATAGCTGTCCATAGCAGTTTAGTGTTGTTACTAGCGTCTTTTATTTCTGTTTTCTCGTAAAAATCAAAGTCGCTTCCCGCCGTCTCGCGTCGTGGTGGAACCGATTCCGAACAGCAAAAATATAACGTCTACCTGACTTCGCTCTAGCAGCAGCACCTATCACGAAAAACACAATGACATTTTTTTGCTGCGTAGGTCCGAACTGATAGTCTATTCTGTAAGTAGCCATTTCGATATCGAGCTTCACCTGAGTGAGATAGCTCACGAAGTGAACTTTATAACACACAACATAATGGTGTTACGTTTATACTCACCTCGGATTCCGCTGTCGAGACACGAAAATGTTGTTACAGAATAGCACTACAGGCCTCAACGCGGACAGGGCGATTGCGGGCTTTGAAGCCACTCATTCGCAAGAAACTAATTCCACGCAGAACGTCTCTCTTTGAGGCTTGAATGAAGCCGTTCTGCTTTGTGTTAGATTATAATTATTATGATTAGAGATAATATCTCGTGATATTAGATGTCTTAATAGCTGGCTTATCAGCTATCTGTCCGATCTAAGCTACTCATTTTACTTTTATTACAAAGAAAAATGGGCGGATCAAGAACCACTCACAGTTTATGCAGTTGAATAAATTATTAATAAGTATTCTGTAATGCACTAGCTCGTGATAAAGACGCATAGGTTCTGGCTATATATCTATTTTTGGAGACGAGAAAAAATCATGGTAGTAGCATATAATAACGAATTTAAAAGGAAAACTATCACAGTTAAGTAGGCTTTACAAGCAAACGATAATATTCGACCAACTTATAAGTAAGAAAGAAAGAAAAAGCGTTTATATTACTTGGTGAAGGAAAATTTCGTACAAATTCCATTGCAACTTCTAACCCCACACTGCGCGTGCCCCACATGCACTTGGCCGATTTATTATTCCATTTTCAAAAATCCGGAATGAATTTGGGACTGACCACGTGTCATTTTCTAGCGTTTATCAATCATCCCCTACAATTAAATAGCAAACTTATCCCCTTTTTTAAAAATGGGAAATCATGAAATGACTATTCCTGCTTTGGGCGGAGCAGAAAGGAGTGTCAGACTCTTATTGAATAAAACCCATCTGTATTCCTCCTAGTGCGCTTTGCGTTCCAGGATCGCGGTGACTCTTTCGAACAAATTCCGCACCCTTGGCGGAAACTTATGCCCAACAATTTGGATTTTCTGACAGTCAAATAAAAAGAGCACCAGCTCATAGAATAAGAAATACTCTCTGTTCATCATTCATCTGCCTAGCCTTTTCCCAACTATATTGGGTTCGGCTTCCAGTCAAGCCGGATTTAGCTGAATACCAGTATTTTACCCATGAACCGGGTAACACGGTACTTCATGGCAAGACTGGTTTCTGTAACGACTGCCAAAGATCTACAAATGACAGCCGGGACCAACGGCTTAACGTGCTTTCCGAGGCACGGAGGTAACTCGGTATGTTAAGATGGTCACCCATCCACAGACCAACCTTGGCAAGCATTGCATAACCTTGAAGATCGACCCGTGCGGCTGTTATTATCTAGCCACGAGCTCCTCTAGTAAGAAATACTCTCTATTGTACACTAACAAATTACAAAAAGGCTTAAAAATTAATAGGGTGTAACAATAAGCGGTCTTATCGATAAAAGAAGTCTTTTACATACAACTTTTGTATGGATTGCAAGAGTTCCTTTTTTATAATGCAACTTTATAGAATTCTTGTTGAAACCAATATTGTCTTAATATCAAAGGGACGGGGTGACATCTCACTGTCCGGAAGACAAGACACATTATTAAATCATTTTGTGATATTGCTACTGTCCATGCTCCCAACGGGCCATAGATTCACAGCATCTGATAGCGACTGATGAATGGTTTGCTGCTTTATACAATCAAACATACAAGGAATATGTTGAACAGAAGGTTAACAACGTAGGTTGGATTTTACTTAGCGGTCGCCTTCTAAGAAAATTATTTATTTATTTGCCCGTAACTTCGTACGCACAGAGGAGCTCGTGGCCACGGGTCGATCTTAAAGGTTAAGCAACGCTTACCAACGTTGGTCTGTGGATGGGTGACCATCTTGACATACCAAGTTTCCTCCGTGCCTCGGAAAGCACGTTAAGCGTTGGTCGCGGCTGTCATTTGTAGATCTTTGGCAGTCGTTACGGATTGTCAGAAGCCAGTAAATCTGACTCCAGTCTTGCCAAGAAGTACCGTGTTACCCAGTTAATGGGTTGTGGAGGTCTGGTAGGCAGCCGCTCCACGTAAAACACTGGTATTCAGCTGAATCCGGTTTGACTGGAAGCCGACCCCAATAAAGTTGGGAAAAAGGCTAGGCAGATGATGAACTTCGTACGCACAAGTCCCGTTTTTTCGCGTACCCGTAAAAATTTCGGAAATTCCTCACTTAGTGCACCATTACACTCCCCAAAGAACCTACATACCAACTTTCGGTTTTCTACGACCAGTAGTTTCGGCTGTGCGTTGTCTGTCAGTCACTCACTCAGTCACTCAATCACTCAGTAACGGAAGAATCTTCATCATATATCCCTTTTTTACCCTTAATTTCGGGAAATTCTCTCTTAGTGCTCCCCAACAGAGTATAGGAAGCTACATGCCACAGTTCAGCTTCGTACCAGTAGTTTCGGCTGTGCGTTGTCTGTCACTCACTTACTCAGTAACAAACGATTTTTATATATATTGACTTATTAGGATTTAATTCTAGTTAATTAGTCTCTGTACTTACAGTAAGTACCAACGCGTACAGAGAGTCACAATCTTATAATACATCACTGCCTAGCCTTTTCCCAACTATATTGGGGTCGGCTTCCAGTCAAACCGGATTTAGTTGAATACCAGTATTTTACGCAGACTGGCTGCCTACCAGACCTCCACAACCTATTAACTGGGTATCACACAAGAATGGAGTCAGATTAACTGGCTTCTGACTATCCGTAACGACTGCCAAAAATCTATAAATGACAGCCGGGACCAACGGCTTAACGTGCTTTCCGAGGTACGGAGGAAACAATAAATACCAATCATGTATTATAAATATTTAACAATCTTATAATACACTACTTGACCCGCGCAACTTCGTCTGCGTCACAATTTTCATTACTGCTCCGCTCCTATTGGTATCGTGATGATATATAACCTATAGCCTTCCTCAATAAATGGGCTATCTAACACTGAAAGAATTTTTCAAATCGGACTTGTAGTTCCTGAGATTAGCGCGTTTAAGCAAACAAACACACAAACTCTTCAGCTTTATATATTCGTGTAGATGATTAACCTTAAACTTACTGTAACCTTATTGGTAATTACAGTTTTGAGCCGTTTGGGGTCGAAACGCTAGGGTCATGGGGTCCGAGTGCGCGTCTCCTTTTTAAGGACATTTCTCGACGACTGGTCGACACTTTGCGTGACCAGAGGGCTGGCTCGTTCTTTGCTCAAAGATTTAGCATTGCTACTCAACATGGCAATGCTGCTTGTCTTCTGGGCACGTTTCCAGATGACAGCGATGCGGAGGAATTTTTCGACGCCTGATTGTATTTGGTTTTGTATATTCATAATGTTTATAGTTATTTTGAAATAAATTTTATTCAGTGTAGATAATTGTTAAATATGCTGCGATTCGGTCACCTTTATAAGTCGGCGGAAAAATATTTACAGCCGGTCGATTCTGCAAACATGTCGAAGTGAATATTAAGTGTGCTATCATTCCATCTTGATTACTTGGATCGACAGCTCACTTCGTGATCACCTCACCCAAACCTTCACTTCGACATGTTTACGAAACCGCACTGCTGGTTGAATTTGCTGATGATATGAGTTGAAATATCCGTTGGACCTAAATAGCGTTAATATTTTTGAGTAAGGTCACTCCTTACCACTTTCTTGCAGAAGAATCGTCACATGTACTAAATCCACCTTGCCAACGTCCAGCAAATTCTTAGAGTCTATAATATCAGCGAATATAAGGTAGAGAAAGAACCAAGAATGCTGAAATGATGAATCGGGAATGATGATATCTGCAAGAGAACCAAGGTTACCGACATAACCTGAAGTATCGCAAAACTCGCAGTACAGATGACGGATGGGGCCGAAATTTACCGAACGCGTAACGGAAGACACAGCGTTCGAAGGCCTCCCACAAGGTGGACCCTTTTCGTTCCAGGGTCACGGTGACTCTTTCGAAAGGATTCCACAACCCCGGCAGCACTGGCCCTAGCGGGCTCCGTCTCTTATGCTGACAGCTCTTTGAGGCGCGTGTAACACAGCGAAAATGAAGATGATAAATACAACAGACTTAAAAGGACCTTCTGTATTTATTTCTGTTTTATGTCTTCAGAGTGAACAGACATTCAGCCACAAAATTGAAACTGTCCTGTTTGAAGCGCCATGATAACTTTATTGTCATACAATGTAATTATATCGTTCTGTTAGTGCAACGTGTTGATTTAAAAGTTTTGTTTATTACCGTGTCAGTGAAGTGATTATGGTTTAAGACCAGAATACAATGATTCACGTATATTGAGAAACATTGTTTGTGTACGTTCCTTGGAACGGGGATCGGCACGGTTTATTTGAAGTTGGAAGTAGTTGCAATAATGTTAGTCACTAACTTATCCTTATGTTAATAATTTATCGATCGAGTTTAGAAGGTATTTTTTAAATAATTGAGTTGCTTTTACTTCATGTTCACTTTGCTAATCTAGCTAGAATACAAGAAAATAACTCAAACTTAGGTAGTTATTGTTAAAGTATACCGTATCTATTCATCAACACATCAAATGACCGCTTTGGGTGAAGCAGGAGGGAGTGTCAGACTCTTACTGACTAAACCCCATCCGTGTAGTGCCTTTGCGAACAAAGTCCGCAGCCTCAGCAGGCACTGGCCCTATCGGGCCCCGTCTTCTATGCTGACAGCTCTTTGAGGCACGCGTAGAACACAGCGCGCCGTCGACCCGTGCCTGGTTCTTATCAGACGGCGAGCCACCCAATGCTCGCCGTTCGCAGGCCCGCGCCTGCGGTGGCGGAGAATCGCCCTGCGACTTACGACGCCCGGGGCGTCTTCTTCTGGGGCGTGAGGTTTCTCTCTCTCTCACGCGTTCGGCTTGCTAGCATTACTGCTTCGTAGAAAGAGGTGACCGCTTCCCATGTCTCCACGCTCCGGACCATGGCTTGAACCAGGGCCGGACGCGAAAGATAGCCGCCACCGATCGCCTCGACGAAGACACGGCGGTGCTCCGCCCAAGTAGGGAAGACCTCCACCGTATGCTCCACCGTGTCCTCCGGACGATCCTCGCAGTGTTGACACCCGGGCGTATCCTCCCGCCGTATTCAAAATAGGTACCTCCCGAAACAAGATAACGCCCGCTGACAGACAGTTGGACGGAGGGATGATGGAAGAACAGCGGAAGTTTAGTAATAGGGTTCCGTTGGTTACCCTTTGGATACGGAACTAAATAGAGACATACCTCCATTTTGTGGCGTAGTCCGTTCCAAGACGAAGGGTCGTTTCTCTCGTAGCCTGCGTCTGAGTCCATTGAGGTGAACTTCCGTGCGCACCACCATGCACATGCTGGCGTTTAGCACTGAAACAATAAGCATTTTGAAGAGTTACGATCAGCCTTCACTATCACTATCACTACATCACTACATATTATAAAACTAAGTCCTCCGACGCGTCTGTCTGTCAGTCTGTCTGTTCACGATAAACTCAAGAACTGCTGCACCCATTTTCATGCTGCTTTCACAAAGGAATGGAGTGGTTTTCGAGGCAGCGCGGACGAAATCGTGGGCGAAGTGCTAGTATTAAAATGTTAGCTTGCTTATTCGTTGATGCGAGACCATCGATTCCACACCGCAACCTCTCCGTACCTGAAAAAGCCGTTGGTCCATGACCCTATTTAATATAACTGGCAATGCGACTAAAGAGATGGTAAAAAGTGGCCTATGAACCAACACGTATGAAGTCTTTACCATAATTCCTTCGGTTTTATTACCCGGCGCGCCATTATTTTCAAATTGATGAAACAAAGCACTCTCAGCTCATCGCTTGATATGTGAGTGAGATTTTCAGTTACAAAAGGAATAAAGCATTAATGCTATACAATTGATACATTGACACTTTGACAATTTGCTAATAACACTTTTAGACTGAGTTCCCAGAGCTGCCAGACCTCTCTCATTTTCTCACTAACAATATCCTTCGCCAAAAACTGACATAATTGTCACAATTTCAGGCTTTTTTACAGATTGCGTTTGAGATGCAATAGGGAATATGCATGCGATTTTTTATTTGCAAAATTAAATAATTTATTAGCTCTAGTAAACAATCATGAAATTATTTCTTAAATACCTTCATCAGCGATGAAGTTATAAAGCTTCAAAGATTACTATTAGAAAGAGAAGTCCGATGTAAACTTTGACGTCATCGTCTATGACGCCTATAAAGCTGCCATATAAAACAGCGTTTTCGCGAGAGGGCCAGTACATTTGTTTAAAATAATTACATCTTCTTCGTTTTTCGAGTAATTTTGATTCTATTTTCACTGTTAGTATTATATTTTTGGATAAACTGTATAGATGATAAATATGTTTTTCATGCATATTCCCTATTGCGAGCGTTGAAACCTTTACAAGCCACCACATTAATCAAATAAAAATAAACTCAGTACATCTTACTTAGATAAAAATGCACGGGAACAGCGAGGATGGCGTAAATTAAAGCCGAGATTCTTCCCCAAGTTGTCTGTGGCACAGGCGCGCCGAACCCTGGAAACGATCATTAGCATATTTTATTATTTGAATAATTAATAGTAGAAGAGACGGTGGAAGATCGCCCTTCACTCACCTAATAAACAGCCGGTCGATTCTGTAAACATATCGGAGTGAACCTTGGGTGAAGTGATCACAAAGTGAGCTGTCATTTTATGTTGATTACATGGATTGACAGCTCACTTTATTTATTTTTATTTATTTATTATGCTCACCAACAATTTTTAATACCAAAAATAGTACAAAAATACTTAACTTAAATAAAAAAGGTTTAGTGCAACGATTTCTTACAGGTATATAAGCACCACATGTGCCAAAACAATGTGCTTAACTTAAAAAAGGAGATAAAAATATTTTTAATAATACAATACTCGCAAATAAGTACATAAAAATCACACACAATGGGCCAGTCACATCACATTGTGCGTCAATTTGCGGAACTTGGTAAGTGAGTAAATTCTCTTCACTTCGTGATCACTTCACGAAAGCCTTTACTTCGACATGTTTATAGAATCGCACTGCAGATGAGACACATTTTTTACTAGCTCCTGCCAGCGGCTTCGCCCGCGTTATCCCTAGGGAACATACTCTCGGGATAAAAGTAGCCTATCTCCTTTCTCAGGCTCTAGACTACCTCTGTACCAAATTTCATTTAAAATCGATTCAGTAGTTTTGGCGTGAAAGCGCGACAGACAGACAGACAGAGATACTTTCGCTTTTATAATATTAGTAAGGATTACATTTTAATAATTTATAAACACGCCTATGATAGCTGAAATTGTTCATGGCTATTTAATTAAATTAATTTTAATCAATTTTTTGGTGTAGTCGACTATATTGACTTATCTGTTCATACCTACTTGCCAGGTAGCCATGAGCAGAAATAGGTAGGCAAGCCTATCAAGACACGTTCTCCGTATCAGTTAAAACTAAATTTATTCGGTTAACAAAAGAATGAAGTTAATGAAAGAAAATTTATAAACAATAATTTAATTTAGAATAAAAATAAATAAAAATTACGGACAATTTTACGTGATAACGTCATAAGAAAACAATTGAATTTTTAACAAACAAGCCGAACGCTTAGGCCCATCGTGCCTCTCTATCGCTTATTCCGCGCTCATTTGTTTGCGGACCGTGACACTTTTTCGTGCGTGCAGCCGGTGTTCATCGATTTATAAGACGTTATCATGTCAAACATAATTAAATAATTACGAAATAGCCCTGAATTTTGAATCGATAAAATTGGTTCCTTTCCTTGACAGTCGTCGGGTAAAAAATATGTCTCATCTCTCATCTGGTTGTCGTGGGTGAAGAACGATTTTCCACTGTCTCTTAGACTATAGAGCGTGTTTAGAGAAAGGCTTTATTGTGTGTTGTTCTTCGAGGGAGGAGGTACGCTGTGTTTGAAGTTAATTAAGTGTAGTGCATTTGTAATCAAGTGCCTGACTTATATCATACTAACAGCTCTTGTAGTCGTGTGCTTTGTTTATTCTTAAGCTAGAAATACTCGCTCGAATTCTATTCAACGAGTAACAGAATAAACGCAATACGTGGAAAAGGGTTTTTGTACTCATATTCACGTTGTGTAGTTTTTTAGTAGGGGCGGGTCCACCGTTGTGGCCATGGTGGGCATGCTCACAACCCTAATTGACAGGCTTATCTAATGTTAAATGCGTTAGTAAAATTTACAGCGGACGAGACACCCTAACAAATCAAAGATAGTGTGATCGTTTTCTTTTTGATGAAAACGATCACAATATCTTCGCAGAATAAAATCATGGTTGAAACGTGTGGATAGCAAAGAAATTATCCGAGGCCACAAAAGCGAGATTGAAAATACCACCCACACGCACAAAACGTTTTGGGAACACATTCATAGTGCGTACAGCTAAGGAGTGGAATTCCCTGCCGGAGTCTGTGTATCCTGATAGCTACAACCTGGAAGTCTTTAAGTCAAGAGTGAATATGTTACTTCTAGGCAAGCGTGCTCCATCTTCGACCACATCATCGCTTACCATCAGGTGAGATAGTGGTCAAACGCGTGCCTATCAAAAGTAAAAAAAAAAAAACATCTTAGCCCCGCGGCTAATATGTATTTTCGAGCTCGCTTGTGCGTCATTGAAGGTCTCAATCTTGTACAAAAGTTAGCCGCTACGTAATGCGGTAAATTCTAAAATTTGGTTGCGACAAAAACAAAAACATACCCAAAGCTGTCATGACATAGACAGTAAACAGGAAAGTCCCGGACAGGTCCCAGTACTGTCCCGGATGCAAGCGGGCTCCGCGGTTGAAGGCCTCCATCGTGAGGTGCCTCTCATCATTAATCCGCCGCTGTATTGCTCCCCGCCATGTCGGGGATAGTGGTGTTATCTGGAAAGTGAATATAATAAAAAATAAGTACTCCTCCGTGCCTCGCAAAGCACGCTAAGCCGTTGGTCCCAGCTGTCATTTGTAGATCTTTGACAGCCGTAACAGATTGCCAGAAACCAGAAAATCTTACACCAGTCTTGCCAAGAAATACCGTGTTACTCAGTTAATGGGTTGTGGAATTCTGGTAGGCAGCCGCTCCACGTAAAATACTGGTATGCAGCTGATTTCGGCTTGACTGAGAGCCCAATATTGGAATATAGTTGGGAAATGGCCAGGCAGGAAGTATAAATTATTTGTCTATTCCGCGAAATGGGCATACGTTTTTCTCTTAACTTTTTCTCTGTCGAAGTAAGACGAAAATGACGTTCACCGCTAAACATAGCTTGTCATTGATTGATACAATATTATTTTCATCAAAATCTTGACTTATTTGAGTCAAAAATTATCACTTCTGTTTTAAAAACTTATCTAAATGAATGAACTCATCAAGCATCCAAAGAAACTTCAAATTCTAGAAAATCTAATAGCAACCTCCCTATAAAAAAACACTCACAATTTTATTACAATGTCCACTAATTATAACTACATGGATAAACACAATTTGACAGGTTTCGGATAAATAAACCCGATCCCGGTCGGAGTATAACAGCGGCTTCTGATTAGTTGCCTGGCGCCATCTTTTGGCGAACAACTTTAATTCAAGAATGATCGGTTCTGCAAATTCAAATTCAAAGCATTTTATTTCAAATAAACCATTCACAGGCACTTTTGAAACGTCAAGGTCGGTCAGTCAAAAACATGGAAGCTATTTGCACGTTCCAAAGCGTAGATCTCTATGGAGAAGAACGTGCAAGAAACTCCACGTACACTCTTTTAAATCATGTTCTGTTTTACAACATTCCAAGTTACATATACTTGTTGCTTCTGCATGTGAGGACAATGCAAAGGAAAAAAAAGGGCTTATTATAAGAATTTTAAATATAAAGATTAAAATAAGCCAATGGCAGTTAAGAGATGACCAGTCTCAACCGACGGCGCCTGTTCACGAACATGACGCGTGAATCGGCACCCTTCAGCTCAACCATTTCGAAGGGAACCGAATGATCAAACCCACGCGCCGCCATCAGCGAGACATTTGAGTGAGCATGACATGCTCTCAACCACCATGCTCGTTCATGTCCAACAAGTAAAACTATAACTACTCACATAAAATGTAAATGGTTTCATGGTACTCACATTTACAAAATTTGAAAAATATACTTCTACTTTACACAAAACTATGGTTGTCAATGACCAAATAATGAAAAATAAATTAATAAAGAGAACGATTAAGTTCTTACATCAAAAATAATAAATAAGTATTTAATATAATAATATAATTTGTATGTATATAAGAATAAATAAACGAAATAATGTAAGAACCTCTAAAAGGAGCGAGCATCTCTTCCAAATATAAAAACATAAAAACCTAAAAAGTGGACCTAAGCAGCTGTGACTGTGGAGCAGGACCAGCATTTAGCCAAGCGTTTTTATCGAGGATATAATCTTCCAGTTTATAATACGCTTGTCTACATAGTGTGCGTTTTAAGCATGCTTTAAATTTTCTCTCATTCAGTTCGAGAATATCAAATGGTATTTTATTATAAAATTTAATACAGTACCCCATAAAAGAAGTGTGTACTTTGGCCAATCTGAATCGGGGTTGATCTAATTTGTTCCTATTTCTAGTATTAAAATTATGCCTGTCACTAATCTTGCTAAAGAGATGAAGATTTTTCCGAACATACATAATATTTTCGTAAATGTATTGACAAGGTACCGTCATGATGTTGATATCCTTAAACAGTTCTCTTAGGGAATCACGCCGACGGAGATTGTAAATGGCTCTGATGGCTCTTTTCTGCAGGACAAATATAGACTCGATGTCTGCAGCACGTCCCCATAATAAGATACCGTAAGACATGATACTATGAAAGTAACTAAAATAAACCAGCCTCGCGGTATCTATATCGGTAAATTGACGGATTTTTCTGACAGCGTATGCTGCTGAACTTAGCTGTCCCGCAAGAGATGTTAAATGAGGACCCCATTGTAGCCTTGAGTCAAGCGTAATCCCCAGGAAAACCGTGTTTTCGACGAATTCAAGTTTCTCCTTGTTCAATACTATGTCGCAATCATTTCTTTTAACGTTCGGTAAGGCAAATCTGATGCATTTAGTTTTTTCCCATTTAATACTAAATTATTAGCAGTAAACCAATTTTGGACCTGCTGTAGGGCGTTATGTACGTCGTCAAGATTTATGGAACGTCTATCTATCTTAAAAATTAAGGACGTATCGTCAGCAAATAATACCATATGAGGTTGATTTTTTAAAAGATGGGGTAGATCATTAATATATACTAGAAAGAGGAAAGGACCCAAAATAGAGCCTTGTGGTACCCCCATTTTGACTTTTAAACCCCGTGAATTGACACCATTTATTTGAACTTGCTGCTGTCTATCATTTAAGTAAGATTTTATTAGACTGAGTGCAAGTTTACCTAGTCCGTAATGTCCTAGCTTTAGGAGCAAGGTTTCGTGATTTACACAATCAAATGCCTTGGAGAGGTCACAAAAGATTCCTATGGCATCTTGTGCCTCTTCCCACGCTGAGTATATGTGTTTTAACAACGTGGCACCAGCGTCTGTCGTACAACGACCCCTGGTAAAACCATACTGTTGATCGTGTAAAATTTTATTGATGTTAAAATGATTGAGCATCTGATTGAGCATTACTTTTTCAAACACTTTGCTAAAAACCGGCAAAACAGATACAGGTCTATAATTATTGGTGTCTTTGCTGTCGCCCGACTTAAATAGTGGTATAACCTTACTATATTTCATTATATCCGGAAAGACTCCTTGGTCCACACATAAATTAAATATTAAAGCCAAGTATGGTGCTATAGTTTCAATTATGGACGTGCACACTTTAATAGACATTCCCCATATGTCTTCGGTCAATTTGATTTTGATTTGCCGGAAAGCTTTTATGACTGTCACAGGGTTGATATGTTTATGTCTTTTATGTCTGCTATTGTTGAACTTGGCCCATCATCTACTGACAAGGTAGGTACATTTTCTTAGACTATCGACAAAACAATATTATGTATGACAAAATAAAAATCGAAATAGATAGAATACACTTGGTTGTACCCCAATAATAGTTCTATTCTATTCTATTTTTTATAAATAGCACGCAAAACCGATATCGACTATTCTGCCAATGTCCAAAGTGGATTGGAGAAGCAAGTGTGCAATATTTTACTGCTAGAGAACTTCGATTCCTGCAGAAACGATTAAGATTCGTCAATCGATACAGTTGATTACTTGTTGTGTTAGTACTGGACTGAAACAAACAAAGAATAAAAATACATATATTTGGAGTTAAGAACGGCTTATAGTTTTATGCTATTGTGGCGGATGAAAGTCATCAGCGCCACAAGCAGGACTGGGGAACCAATCATCATCATCATCTGCCTAGCCTTTTCCCAACTATATTGGGGTCGGCTTCCAGTCAAACCGGATTCAGCTGAATGCAGGACTGGGGAACCAATAATAGTTGATAAAGATCTAAATCACAGCCCAATGAGCTGTCAAAGAAACTCCAAACTAAAGAAAAACTAACAGCAAACAGCTTATTATAAACGACCTACAATTTTATTACAATGTCCAATAATTACAACAATACGGATAAACACAATTTGTAACGGATAAATAAACCCGATCCCGGTCGGGGTATAACAGCGGCAGCGGCTTCTGATTAATTGCCTGGTGCGCCATCTTGCGGTGAACAAATTTAATTCAAGTAAGTACGAGCGGTTTTCTGCGCCATTAGGTGAGCTCATTGCCCTATTAGGCAAGTTTCAACGATTTTCTATGCCGCTGCGTATCGTATGAGCTACAGTTTAGTGCAGATGTATGTGGACATTTTAAAGATATTACTTTTTAGAGTGCCGAAATCGAAGTGTAACTATACCTAGAATGTTATTACTAAGCTAGATTTTTAGGGTTCCGTACCCAAAGGATAACCAACGGAACCCTATTACTAAGCCTCCGCTGTCCGTCCGTCCGTCCGTCTGTCAGCGGGCTGTATCTTAGGAACCGTAATAGGTAGACAGTTGAAATTTTCACAGATTGCGTACTTCTAGTGCCGCTATAACAACAAATAATAAATAAAAAAAGGTATATAGTACGGAAACCTTCGTGGGTGAGTCCGACTCGCACTTGGCCGGTTTTCGTTTGCTATTCGTCTGTATGTCTGTCAGTGAGCTGTAACTCATGAACGGTAATAGGTAGGCAGCTGAAATTTTCACAGAGTGTGTGTTACCATTTCCGCTATTACAGCAGCAAAAAAAAATGAATTAAAAACTTATAGAACAAACGTGACTTTATCGGTTTATATATATTTTTTTTTTACTAATAATAGGCACGCGCTTGACCACAATCTCACCTGATGGTAAGCGATGATGTGGTCAAAGATGGAGCACGCTTGCCTAGAAGTAACCTATTCACTCTTGACTTAAAGACTCCCAGGTTGTAGCTATCATATGTTACAGAAATCTACGCGTACGACGCCGACGACGAGTCGTGTAGTAAACATATAATGTGTAACAAATCGCCTGTAATCACTGAAATAGCGTACCTATAAAATTATTCAAATATAGAGGTAACGATTATCTATATACTAATATATAAAGCTGAAGTTGAGTTTGTTTCTTTGTTTGAACGCGCTAATCTCAGGAACTGCCGGTCCGATTTGAAAAAATCTTTTAGTGTTAGATAGCCCATTTATCGAGGAAGGCTATAGGTTACATATTTTAACCAATACACTAAGGCCAATAGGAGCGGAGCAGGCGAAGTTGCGCAGGTCGACTAGTTGTTGAATATATCCGAAAAAAAAACTTGCCTACTTAATATGCTTTCCCCCATGACGAAGCTGGGGCGAGTTGCTAGTGTGTAAAATAATATAATCTAAAGCCACACAAACATGAAGCGGAATAGAATAGTTCTAAGAAAAACTGAGAGTAAATTGAATCTAGATAAACGGTAAGCTGTCAGCAGTTATCAGTGTAAGATGAGTCTTGGCTTTGCAGTCATGCTGTAATTGGTTCCTTTGCCTTCTTCAGGTAAATTGTTTTTCTCAGAAACAACTTTTTGTAAGAGCGAAAACTATTTGAAGAAATGTCTTTTTATTTTATTTTATAAAAAAAAATCTGTCGCCCGCGGCTCCGATCAACATGAGAAGAATTTGATGTTCTCTATCTAAAAACCTGATTTACATATTTACATCTTTTCATTATATGGCCAGATTATCTATTACATATTACCACAGTTTGTTTGTTTGAACGCGTTAATATCTAGAACTACCAGTCTTCTTCCAGGAAAATCTTTTTGTATATAATAGTCACTTTCGTGAGGAAGGCATTAGTTAGTAGAGTTATAAGGGGACAGGAAAACAAACCTCGGTAAGCGAAGTTCAATCTCGAAGTACGACCCTTGCGACTTTCACTATTTAACCAATACAAATAAGTTACTGAAAAAAAAAAAATACAATTTAAATGTTAGGTACGACTTGTGGAGACTATTTACAGATCATTATGCAAGTTGCGTCCTCCGCTGTTCGCCTACTTTTGTGTTATTAAATTTGCAGGCAGCGTATTGTTTTAATTTTTTGCACGAACCATGTTGACGCAGATAGATCGTCTTACTAAGTGGAACTCCCTGGTACTCCCATAATATGTTAAAAGCGAATTGGGTTATTCACATTTATAGTGCGTACAGCTAAGGAGTGGAATTTTTGGACTTAAATGGTGTACATAATAAAGAGTATTCTATTCTATTCCCTGCCAGAGTCTGTGTTTAAAGATTTCTACACCCTGGGGGGTCTTTAAGACAAGAGTGTATCTGCTAGGCAAACGTGCTCCATCTTCGACTGCATCATCGCGAGATAGTGAGATAGTGGTCAAACGTATGCCTATAAATAGAAAAAAAAACACTAATTCTCTTTACTTTTCTATCTATCTGACCTATTTCGTCCTACTGCTGGGCAAAAGCTCTTTCTTTGCCAAACTCTGCTCTTTGCTAGTTCAGGCCAATGATTTCGGCAGGAGTCGAGCTCGTCCCGCCATCCTCGCCTTGAACTGCCGCGAAGTCTTACGGCATTTAATGGGAGCCATTCGATGGTTCTTTTTGAATATATCTCGTTTGACATGCGGCAGACACGTCCAGCTCAATCGTACTTAAGCTTAGCGGCTTTTTGGGTAACGTCCATATTTTTGGCTTTAGAGCGCAGTGTTGTTTTATGGTCCGAAAGACGATCCCTAGGTTTACTTGCACTGCCGTCCATGAATCGCTGGCAAAACTCGTGCTTTATTTTGGTTTTAGAGCACAGTATGGTGTTTTTTTTACGGTCCAAAAGAGGGTTCTTTCGGATACTGCAGTCCATAGGTGAAAAACTCGAGCTTGGACCTGAATTGAAGTGTCAAAGACCAGCGGGTCTACAAAAGCCCCCTATAGTAGGACCATAATATTAACCACACAACAATCTGTCAAACATTTTCATCTTTATTGCTAACGCATTAGGTTCAAGGTTGATTGGGAAAATTTGACAGTGACGGGTAGCGTGCTGTGCTTTCTGATTTTGCTAATGTGGCCATTTTAGACTCTCAGGTCTATGCACATTATCTGAGTGGGGGGAGAATAAACATGCCCATTATACTTCGTTTGAGATACAGTCATATAACGCAAATTGTTTGAAAGACCTGAAGGCCACAAAAGCTTTTACTTTGTAAAGGTCAGAACATAAAATCGGGCTCTTTCAGAGTCTTTAAAGGTCATAAAAATAACGTTTTAAGTACTTTCAATGAAACTAAGTTTGGGAGGTTAAAGTGAAATAAAAGTTGTGCTAATGAAATGTAAGTACATTTAGAGCAAAGTTGTATTTGTTCGTTATAATGTCCCAAGTTATTTAGTGAGTTCTGCTTTGATCTGGTTTGTATTTTATAGTACTATGCTATTTTATGAGGTGCACAATTAAGTAAATAAATGAACAGTAATGCTTTCTCGCAACATTTTTTATGATTTTCGAGAAGGAAATAAGTCTGGAAAATTACACTCAAATATGTGTGATCGGCTCTTGTATAATTTGACCTTAAAAATCGAAACGTGGAATGAAGAGACTTTTACCTATCTTTTCATGGTAGGTCTACAAGTTACACACTTAAATATACTTCTATAGAATTTTGTCTATGCAACAAATCAATGCAGACCAATATCGGTGTCATAGAATTATTTTATTCTAAGTTCATGGTCTGTACGAACGAAAATCTTTATTGTGTGAAACCCACTAACAGCAATGAAGATTAAAGAAGAAAGTTTTATCAGAGCAGTGAAGTAGAAAATACCGAAAATTCCACTTTTACTACTTGAAAAATTGCCAATAAATTAAAAACCAACCCGTATGTTTCGTTATTAATAGCAATCGAAGAGTTTGATTAATCTCTGCGTTGGGGAATGATAAATTAATGTGGCACTGTTATATCTATGATAGTATTTATTGGAATCGCTCAAGCTTTTTGATTTACAGTTTACCAATCCCTAGAGAAACAAATTGTTATTTTTATTGATCATGATAGTTTGATGAAGTGGTAGTGGGCGGGCACATTGCTCGCAAAACAGATGATCGATGAGGCCTTACAGTTCTGGAGTGGCGACCGCGTACGTACCGGAAGACGCAGTGTAGAAAGGCCTCCCAAAAAGGCCTGGTGAGGGTAGCGGGTAGCCGATGGATGCGAGCAGCACAGGGTCGGTTGTTGCGGTGACTCTTGGGAGAGGCCTTTGTCAAGCAGTGGTCGACTTTCGGCTGATATGATGATAATGATAGTTTGATGATCTATACTCTATACTATCCATACTAATATATAAAGCTGAAGAGTTTGTTTGTTTGTTTGCTTGAACGCTATATCACAGGAACTTCTGGTCCGATTTGAAAAATTATTTCAGTGTGATATAGCCCACTTACCGAGGAAGGCTTCTTCTTCTACCTGGCGTTAATCCCGGCTATTGCCAGGGTCCGCCTTCCTACTTAGCTTCCTCCACTTTGCCCGATCTTGAACATCCTTCTCAGTTAGGCCATTGGCTCTCATGTCGGACTTAACGACGTCCAACCAGCGCTTGCGAGGGCGACCACGGGACCTAGCCCCAAGAACAGCCATATTCATGCATCCCCGACCAACGTACTCCATAGGGCGGCGCATGATGTGGCCATACCATCGCAGACGACACTCTTGCAGTTTTTCCCCCACGTCACGGACACCAAGACTACCTCTGATGAAAGAGTTGCGTATGCGATCGGATCGCGTTACGCCACTCATCCATCTCAGCATCTTCATCTCCGTGACGCGAAGCTCCTGGGTGTGTCTGCTTAGTGCTGGCCAACATTCACCGCCGTACAGTAGGACAGGCCGTATGATGCATTTATATATCTGCCCCTTGAGCTTAGGAGGCATTTTGCGGTCGCATACAACGCCCGTTACCTCGTGCCACTTCGCCCAAGCCGCGCCTATACGTGCTTGGACATCGTCGTCCACGTTGCCAGACTCGTGCAGCACGGATCCAAGGTACCTGAACGTATCGGACTTTCTGATCAGGTCCGAACCTATTCGGATGAACCTATTTGAATCCGTGCCGCCACAGGACATGTACTCAGTCTTCGCCACATTTAAACAAGTGGTGATAAAATCGGCGGCCTTAACGGCTTTGGTGGTTTTGGAAAAGAAAATCTACCGATCGGTGTTAAATTAACAAAAGGCCTCATTATATAAAACTCTTACTCTGCGGTTCCAATAATTTTGGTCGATCGTGTTCGCTGCAATTTCGTTTTCCAATTAATTAATTACGTAAGTGCAGTCCAGTTGAGCTCAACTTGAAGTATGTTCAATTACCTTAACTACTTACCTATCAATAATTACGCTCGGTATTTTTTGCCCTGTTGCATATTTATTAGAAAACAATTATGTTAATAATTTATTATTTTTAGGAGGCTGAATTCATCAAAAATTAACCAGATACAAACGTTACATCCATCAGGAAGCAGAAATCACTCTCAAAATCTAAACATGACTTTCATAAAAAACAAAACGAAAAAAATAATATCGAGTGTGGCCCAATATCTCCGACCAGCAGTGTACCTACCTAGTTCACGTCCCGAGTCCCGAGTCATTAGGTAGGTGTTTGTCAAGTGCAGCACTATATGCTAGTCCCGCGGGTGTGGGTGGGTTACGTCTTCACGGTCACCGCACTCCATGGTTGGGTAAGCAAGGGATGTAATGGTAATAAATTATTTAGAGCCGCGTGTGGTGACAGGGTGTGTTCTTTAAAATGTTTTTTTTTTGTGCGAGGGTAAGGAAATGTATTTTGTATTGATGTTAGGATGATAAGAAAGTTGGTGATCTATTTTCTAGTTTATTATTTAGGAATGGGCATGCTCTTGACCACAATCACGCCTGGTGGAAAGCGATAGATGAGGTCTATGACGGAGCGAGCGTGCCCAGAAGATGCCTGTTCACTCTTGATTTGAAGGCAGACAGGTTATATGTGGACGGGAACACAGACGCTGGCAAAGAGTTCGTTCGTGTGAGAGTTTGGCTGGTTTTGTTTGCTCTTGACTCTAGTCTAGGTCAGAGATGACAGAGACAAAGTCGACGATGGAGTGAGCTTACCTAGAAGATTGACCAAGACAACTCACACACCTCTACTGTACTTTTAAAAATACAGTAAAGTTCTGTGACAACTCTTGCTAGTTTTCGAAGGACTTTTATAAAGATTTAATATCAGGTTTTTAATTTTACAAAGTCAAATTTAATTTATTTAGTTCAATTAGACGTCACAAACAAACAATTTAACGTGAGCATTAACAGTTAGAAGCAAGATAAACTGAATCTAGTCCTGCGTTCGCAATGCTGAGTTAGTAGAAAGAGTCAATATAATGATAGCTGCTACATATTGGTTCAACCGCCACAGTTGCATGAACTATGATGGTTGCAGCCACAGAAACTCATTCGCAGCTGTTGGCTTCGACATCTCGCTGTAGACGAGAACATGATAAAATTTATGAAGAAGAATAAATGGTTTAAGTTGGTAACTGAACAAATTAAATATATAAGTTACTACAATGCCAAATCCCAAACTATGAGGAATATTAATAATTATATAAAACACTGAAAGGAGATGAAAACTAAAACTGTATCATTGATTTCTGAAATATCGTGGTGAAAAACCCATGAATCGAAAAGGTTTATTTTGAAGAAAAAAAATCCTGTATTATAACACTATCCGAAAGTGTAGCTTATAAGAATGAAATTCTGGGAAGTGATAACACATGGCAAACTAAAGAAAAGAGCTCATTTTTGCTCAGTGTGTCTGTTTAAAACATAAAATTCAATTGAAGCGACTTTTTTATTTTTTTGCAAAAACATAAAAATCGCTCCTAGCTTTGAGTTAGCATGCAAGCATTTTTTGGGGCAAAATGACTGTCTTAATTAAAAGCAATTTTCGGAATATCTTAAAAAATACACAGTATTTTTAAATGGACATGGTAACTAATAGCATTTTTGAGTTTTATCTTGATTGTTTAGAATAGTGAACTTATTTTTCAGTCTGTAATAGTTCAAGATCCCAGAGCCACTAGACATTATTTATTTTCTCAATAAAAGTGTGTGCGATTGTTAAACATACATAACGTCATGATTTTATAAATTCAAATCGAAATACAAAATACTCTCCCTACTGAAATTTCCTTCCGCAAATATCCCAGGGTTGTGCAAACTGTATATACCGGTCTCCTTTCAAGGTTGTCACATCCTGAAGGTGTGACATATTGATAGTCAATATTGTGCCTGAATATGACAAGGGTCGAAAAATTTTGAGATAGGGTCGCACTCTGAGCCGATTATTATAATGTGATGCTGAATTCATTTATTTCTTGGATATAGGAAAAGTAAAGTTTGAGGTTATGTTAGAAGGTGGTGCGATAACGACTTTTTGCTATTAGTGGCGAAGGGTAAATATGAAAGCAGTTTTTCATAACTAACGTAAGTTTGATGAGTACATCCGATAATACTTACAACAAGTTTATCTACTGTGCCATTGTTAAAAAGTTGATATGGAGGGGGGAACGGTAGTTATCAGGTACAGCCATCACCTATGTGACCCATGTCCATTGTGTATGCTATCCTGCTTTCATGGCCAGATCCAGGGGAGGGGAGGCTAAGGGGCTCAAGCCCCCCCTTAAAAGACCTACATTTATAGAAATGTACATGCATGCATGCATGCATGCATGCATGCATGTGTTGCATGTGTTGTGTGTTGTGAGTCTTATTATGCGTAAAACAAAATAGAACGTTTTGTGCTTTTTTGTTGTTTAATTTGCTCTCGTCAGGTACCGCAAAATTAAAAGACAATAGACGCGTCCCACACAGGGGACAGCCGGGACTCGACGTGACTCACCCTCCGCGAGGTCAACCCCACCAAACGACAATCCTTGGATTCTGCTTTCTGGTTTACATGTGTGTGTGTGTACCTCACTATGTTTAGTCAGACTACCTGCCGACAGCATCTACCTGCTGGCGAATCACTGCCCAGTCGAGTACCAGGAGTGTAGTCCCGTCCTCCATCTAAGAACAAAGTGCAAACTCGTGTAGATATTTGTTTTGGGACAAATTCGCCACACTTTCTCAACCACTTAGTTATAGGAGGCGGAGGCTTAGTAATAGGGTTCCGTTGGTTACCCTTTTGGTACGGAACCCCAAAAAACTTAAAAAAAAATACAATTGACTTCCAAAAACAAAACACTACAAAGTATAAAATAACTTTAATTTCGGAAGTCGGTGTTTTTGGTTAATTTTTCGTTTTTTGACACCGACTTCCAAAACTAAAGTTATTTTATACTGAAGTCGGTTGTAGTTTTTGTAAAAAAAATAAAAATGACGGCTTCCTTTAATTTGCCATGTGTTACGCCTTCCCAGAATTTGATCTTTATTAGGTACACATTCGGATGGTGTAATAATACAGGATGTGATTTTTTTTTCAAAATCAACCGGTTCGATTCCTAGGTAGGAATAACGATTTTTTAAAAATCCAATGATGCAGTTTTAGTTTTCATCAAAATCGGGCTCAAAATAGGAACGTTGTCTGTTCTTTATTTTCATCGGTTTCGCTAGCTGCTATGTGTAGATAATAATATCGTGGTTAAATCGAACAAAAATACTTCTATGCATAAGAATCGTTTTTATTAAGAATATAATTTTTTATACTGGTGAATCAGAATAATAAGCAATTTCCCTAAACAAATGACAGGTAGTTACTGTTTTACTGCGAAAACTGAGTTGATGTTATAAAATATGAGTACATTTCAATAGTTTGATAATACTTAAATAACCAAATATTTACGACTACCGACGTTTTGTGCAACTTGTATCAGCGGTTTAAAAAACGAAAGGTTTGAGGGTATTTAGAAAAAAATTGAGACAAGCTAAGTTCTTTTGTCATGAATATATTTTGTTAGCCAGTGTACGTTAAGTTGACAGAGTGTACGTTCATCTAGTTAATTACTACATATTATAGTAAATTAATTAATAATGGAACTGCATAAAGTTTTTATGTTCCGGTGCGTGGGAATAAACTGAGTTTTCATATTCCATTGCGGGTGATTGAGCTGCCTTGAGGTCAGATTTTTATTATTACTTATCCAAGAAAAATAAAACTCAAAACATTGTAACATTGTTAAGTTTCTATTTTAGAATCACAATTATGGACAAGGAAAATACGCGATTTAAAATGATTTCATCGCAACGAGGAGGAAAACTTTTAATGGAAGGAAACTATCGTTATTATAAAAAACGTGAAAATAAAAACGGACGTATAGTTTGGCACTGTGCTTCACAAAATTGTAAATCTAATTTGGTTACTAACTATGATTGTAACCTTATACTGAAAGAAAAACTTCATAGTTGTCAGTCTAGTAGTTTAGATAACCAATTATTGGAGAAAATTGACGAATGTTTAGAAAGAGCCAAAACTGAAAGTACTCCTATGCCTACAATTTATAAAGAGGCGGTAGAAAAATTAGAGTCTACAGGATTAGACTTAGTCATAAAATTACCAAAATACAACAATTTCAAGAAAAGAATGTATAAACTACGTAATAAAGAACTACAAACTAAAAAGGTGCGATTTTTTAAATTGAAAGATCTAACAGTTCCTGGTGTTCACAAAGACTTTTTACTTGCTGATTATAGCGAAAAAAGTGACAGGATATTACTGTTTGCCACTGAAGAATCCCAAGAAATTCTCAAGAAAGCTAAACATGTTTTTTGCGATGGAACATTTAAAGCCGTTGTACCTCCCTTTAAGCAGTTGTATACGTTACATGTTGACAGGGACAGTACTAATACACATACGAATATTATACCAGCAGTTTATGCCTTATTGCCAAATAAAAAGCAATCAAGTTATGAAATTTTCTTCCATCTCTTAAAAAGCAAAATTCCCGAATTTGATCCTGAGTCCATCACTACTGATTTTGAAACCAGTGCGATGACAGCAGCTAAAGCTGTATTTGATAAAGTAACTACTCGAGGGTGTATATTTCATTTCAAAAAAGCTGTCCAAAAAAAAGCTAAACTGATTGGAATTACAAAAAAATCAAACATGTCAAGGGCTCACGTGAGGCGTTGTATGGCGTTGGCATATCTCCCAAATATTGAAGTTTCAGATGGTTGGCTTTATGTATTGGGTGAATGTATACAAAAGGATGATAAAACAGCGCAATTTAACCATTATTTTCAAAATACCTGGCTAGAGAAGAAATCTATCTTATCTGATAAATGGTGTTTTTATAATATCCGGCACAAAACGAATAACGCTATAGAATGGTGGAACTCGAGACTGAATAGGACAATAAAGAGCAAACCTAACATAGCCGTTTTATTAAATACTCTTAAAAAAGATGCTAAATATCATTCTAATCTGTGGAAAAATCAAGGATTTATTTCAAAGAGAAGTTGGTCTGTGGATGGGTGACCACCTTAACATCACGAGTTTCCTCCGTGACTCGGAAAGCACGTTAAGCCGTTGGTCCCGGCTGTCATTTGTAGATCTTTGGCAGTCGTTACGGATTGTCAGAAGCCAGTAAATCTGAATCCAGTCTTGCCAAGAAATACCGTGTTACCCATTTAATGGATTGTGAAGGTCTGGTAGGCAGCCGCTGCACGTAAAATACTGGTATTCAGCTGAATACTGGTTTGACTGGAAGCTGACCCCAATATAGTTGGGAAAAGGCTTAGCAGATGATCTAAAATAACCAGCCGGTTGATTCTGTTAACCACTCACCGTAAAAACTCAGGTGGAGTGAGTGCGAAGAGAACTGTTATTCCATCTTGATTACATGGATTACCAGCTCATTTCGTGATCACTTCGCCCAAGCTTTCACTTCGACATGTTTACAGAATCGAATCGCATTGCAGTACTTTCCTCTAGTATGACTCTGTATCATTGATCGTGGCCAGATCAGTGAATCAGATAATACGTCTCGCCGTTGTTTGAACTTTGTAAATTAATTGAACAAGGATAATGGTCTAGTGATTTTGAACAGATCATTTGGGTTCTCGATTGTTGTTTGATTTGAGTCATGATTACTGTTGTCTGGGACGAATATTGGTTAAGTACTTGTTAAAGAGTAGTTCAAACTATACTTGTATTTCAATCAATTGTCAAGATTATCTTTTGTCTCCTTAAGAGCGTACCGAGCTTTTGGGTTAGGTATTCTATGCTGTCCGTATATTTTTGTGTAAGCGCAAGCGAAAACCGTATGTAAGCGCAAGACACAGAGTTTGATGTCCGAAAGCCAAAGCAGGGTAAATAGGGATAGGCGGAAAGCTAGGTAGCTCTAGCTAAAATGGACGGAACGCGCTAACTTAGGTATTTCGTTTGTATTGTTAAAACAAATTCACATTTTGAAAATGTGAAATTTATACTTTACAGAAAATATGTATTTTTGTTATTATGCCTTCCGTGAAGTATTTATACCGTACGGGTTTATTTTGTTTTTAAAGATTATTTTGGATTTTATTTCGAGGTAACCACCCGTTATCGTGTTTCTAAAGTGTGGTATTTATAGAGTGAATTCTTAAATATCTAGCGCCCTCTGACGCCCGCAACCTCCGCAGTTTATACCTGACAGGATAGGTGTAAGTGAGACAAATTGTTCTGTAAGTGATCCGGGGGTAAAATTCTAGATGGCGCCAGTGGGACTCAAATATGGATCTATAGATCGTTAGCTACAAAAGTGATGAGCTGAGTAGATGAAGGGATGGCTCTTATGCAAAGTAACCAACTCGCTCTACTTGTAGAGATTAGAGGGTACCGTAGAGTAATAAAATATGAGGGTACTTACTTACAAATTTTTTCCTTATCATTGTTATTTTTTCAGTAGTATTTAACGCCCTTTATAGTCACTATTAATAATCCACTCCAACAAATGTCACGTAACGTAACTTCTCACTTAGATTACCAATAAAACCAATTATGCAACAAATTATGCAAACGAACGAGTACAGAAAAACGAGAATGTACGAGTATACGTATCCTTAAATATCTTACATACTTATTTTATATAGCTTAATATTACGTTATATCAATGCAGCAAGGGATTAAACGAACGCCAATTAAGTATAATTTTCTCAGTGCCCTTTTAAATTAATCTGCACGATATGTAAACTAAGACTATATATGATCGTCTGTATAAGGGCTGGACTTCTGGACTCCTGAGGGCCCAGCACGAATATGTTGACGTATAGTAATATTAACGTAAGTGAATTCAGAATGTGAAAAACTACAACCCCATAGTATTTTGGTTTAATAATATGGGACATACACAATTTATATAATTAAAAATATGAATATAGTATCTAATACAAATAAATATTATGTGCGAAGCGAGTATTGTAAGTATGGTAAAATTTTACGTTACGTTATTATACGTCAAAATATTCATGCTAGGCCCTCTGGACCTAAGTGGAGGAATAATGTGTTTTTTATTTTTATTATAAGCCTCACATAGTATCCCACTGCAGGGCAAAGGCCTCCTTTCCTTCTTTCCACTTTAATCTGTCCCTATTCTTTACAGATAATGTGTTGTCTGTAAAAAATAGTGATATTAAAAACCTGTAGAATTAGAAGAGTTTGTAAATATTTCTTCTATCTGATATAACGCAATGTGCTTAAACGAATTTAATTCTTTTATCGAAAAGCCATAGAAAATTTACTTCAAAAATAGAATATACTCGTACCTTCTCTCTTACGTAGCTTTTTTTAATTTATTGATTAAGGGCTTTGTCGCTTAGCGACCACATCACCCAGTACAGAACACAAAATTATTATCCAAATTTATTATAAAATATATAATCCAATCTACCTGACTAACTCATACAATTGTTTAGCTTTCTCGGACATTGGACAAGCGAGTATTGTGTTATAAAAAACAATATCAAAAGATTTACTTTGCACAAAAACATTAATCCTCGTATTTTTATTCCGGACACACTCCATCGATGGAGAGTTTTTTTTATATATTTGTAACCAGAAAAAAACCGAAAAGTTTTTTTAATAAATAGATATCAAAAAATATATAATCGAGTTTCAATTTATTAAAATTAGCAAGAGTTCGTCCATCACAGGCGTCCTTCTAATATAAACCGATAATCACGTAATTTCCCAGGACTTAGCAGGACCATAAAATAGAGTCAGTATGTAGAATTTAAGCTTTCAGAAATCTGAATTTAAATGTTCTTAATTTACATTTTATTTCACTTACTTTGATAAAATGCGCCATTATGAACAAAATATGGTTGGTACCTAGATTCTGCGCACATTTTTGTATTCTTTTCACTTCGTAAATCCCTTGAATTATCGCACGACACAATTATTATAGAAAGCTAGACTTCCAAATTACTATATCGGTGCTTAAAATACTTTTCTTTGAAAACTAAACGGTGGCAATGTTTAGTTTTTAAATATAAGTTAAACCATGATTTTATTTCGAAAAATATATTTTTAGGGTTTCGAACATAAAACGGAACCCGGATTCTGTTGAAATTTGGTACTAAAAAGGACTTTTTGACCCAAACACGGAAGCGTTACGTAAATTATTATTTCTTTAGTATGGGGTCACTTTTTGAAAAATATCGTTTTATGCTCTTATATCGTTCTAGATAGGTCACCTGGTTGTTCAAATGACCCATAATTTTTTCAACATGGGCCTGTAGTCTAATCACTTTTGTTGCTAACGATATCTATAGATCCATATTTGAGTCCCCACTGGCGCCATCTAGAGTTTTACCCCCGGATCACTCACAGAACAAGTTGACTCAGTCACATCCATCCTGACATGTATTAATTTCACGCTTCATTTCATAGAGGGCGCTAAGGGTTGCAAATGTGAAGCTCTGTGATATAGAGCCTATCATAGACTACAAAATAATAAATAGGGTTGAGTCTGTGTAGGCGTCATAAATACATAAAATGATTTAAAGATCACTTAAAAAAAAGTGGCGAGCAGACAAGAACATAAAACTACTATTTTTTTACTTTCCATATATTCGAAATGAAAGTCGAGTGTTTAATACAGGTGAAAGTCATCAATTCCTACTCGAACTGTAGTAGAATAAATACCATACGAAGTATTTTTTCGGAATTGATTCTTTACGACCATTCGACCCTTATATAACAATCTACTATTACTTTTTTTCTTCTTTCTATGCCATATTTACCCAAGAAAATCCGTAGGCAATTTAATAGGGCTCATAACAGTACTGAATACGAATTAAGGTAAGGCGTAACATTTTATGAGACAAACATCCGGTCCGTTATTACCTACATGGTCACTTCATAAGTACCTATTTACATAATTAGGTAAGTATGTAATGGTACGATGAGCTCATTCACATAAAAGTGGTACAGGAACGAACCCTATTCTGCCAACGGTATCTTAGCTCTCTCAAAATTGATCTTTTTTAAATACAGTTTAATATTTAGGGTTCCGTACCGAAAGGGTTAGCAACGGAACCCCATTACTAAGCCTCCGCTGTCCGCCGTACGTCTGTACGTCTGTCAGCGGGCTGTATCTCAAGAATCGTAATAGGTAGACAGTTGTAATTTTCACAGAGTGCATATTTCTTTTGCCGGTATAACAACAAATAAAATTAAAGGGAGTTCCCATACAAGAAATGTGTTTTTTTGGTTTATGGTACGAAACCCTTGCAGAATATGGGCCATAAGCATTATCAGTACATCATCATATCAGCCGAAAGACGTCCACTGCTGGACATAAGCCTCCCCCAAATGTCGCCACAACAACCGGTCCTGTGTGTCTCGCATCCATCGGCTACCCGCGACCCACACCACGTCATCGGTCCACGTTGTCGATAAGCTTTTTTTTTTTGACTCCCAGGTTGTAGCTATCAGGAAACACAGACTCTGACAGGGAGTTCCACTCCTTAGCTGTACGCATTATGAATGTGTTACCAAAACGTTTTGTGCGTATGGGTGGGATATCCACCGCATACCAGTGGCGCTTCGAATTTTGAAATTAAATCTTTAGGCTATTAAAGCTGTCATTGGACATATCTTGGTTGAATTAATAAGTTTGGTTTGTTATTAAATTGTTCAGTAGTTTAATTTGTGACTACAAATCTATATCTATACTAACATATAAAGCTGAAGAATTTTTGTTTCTTTGCTTGTTTAGCTACTTGAACGCGCTAATCTCAGGAACTATAACTGTATTGATTTGAAATAATCATCATCTATCAGTGTTAAATAGCCCATTTATTGAGGAAGGCGTGGAGTAGACGAAGTTGCGCGGGTCAACTAGTTACTAATATATAAAACTGAAGAGTTTGCTTGAACGCGCTAATCGCAGGAACTACTGGTTCGATTTGAAAAACTCTTTCAGTGTTAGATAGCCCATTTATCGAGGAAGGCTATAGGACCAGTAGGAAGACCAGTAGGAGCGGAACAGACAAAGTTGTGCAGGTCAACTAGTTTATGTATAAAGCTTTACTTAATTTGCTGTAGAGAGATTGACTCTCTACAGCAAATTAAGTAAAGCATTAAATTAAGTATAGGCCATTAGTTTTGTAGAAGTCAGTAAAGATACCAAAAATAGTGTTAATAATATTTTAACGTGTTTAAGACTGAGATACTGGATTCCGTCCCTTTCAAATAAAAATATTTTCATGAAAAAAGAGCTATTGATTGTAATACAGGTTTACTGAATACCTTTTATGGATTTAAATTACCGCAAACTGTTTGAGTAAAAGAATATAACACCATATTAATAACTAATTAACTCTACATGTACCATAAAATGATGTCTCCGATATAATTACTCATTCAATGTTTAACATGTCTCGACAATCTGCCTCGCGAAAATATACACTCCATATTTTACGAAATAGCTTAGAAATACACTCCATATTTTGTGGTGAGCTGTTCCAGGCTTCCACGAACGTTTGAGGAAACATTGTTGTAAGTTACAGTACACTGAGCATAGTTTACTTTATATTATCATGCAGTTATTTTTCAGAGTAAAAATGCTCATAAAGAATTATTATTCAACCTTACTAGCTTGTTTCCTCATAGTTACAAAACATTCGTCACGTCCTGGTACTCCTAGTGAGAGTTCCATTAGAAATGCTGGTCAGTTTATTTATTTCAGATAAATTCATTATTTAAATTAACTTATTGTAAATACTTAACTATATTCACTAATTAACACGAAATTATGTACAAACGCGTATAAAAACAAAATAAATCATTGGGCATCAAAAAAATAATCCACATCGTTGTCAATGGCAAAAGTGCCCAGAACACTGGCAGCATTGCCGCGTTGAATGGCAATGCTGATTCTTTGGCCGAAAAAAAAGCCCAGCTCTCTGGTCACGTGAACAGTCGACAAGTTGTTTGCTAATGTCTAGAAAGACTCGATACACACTCGGACCCCATGGGCCTAGTGTTTCAACGCCAAATGGCTCAAATATGTAACTCCCAATTAAGTTATTATATTTGCGCCGTTTGAGATATTCTGCACCTGCAGCAGCCGCCCCAGCACAGCCCGCCGTGCTAAGAAGATGGGATGGCGCAAGGGCGTCGACACATGTTGCATCCCACACCAAAGGCCTACCCACCTTCCAAGGCATTATGGTCATCCCATCTGGCCTTTTCCCATCGTCACGTGCCAAGCCGTTGGGTTCTAAAACAGCTGGCACCCGAGGTGACAAGAGCCCGACGGATAATGTCATTAATGCTGGCGTGCCGTGCTAACCGACCAGCGCTCCTACTGCAGAACAGGCCATGGTGTCCGAGGCGGTCGACTGCTTCACCGCATTGACACCTATGTGGAGCTCCGCTAGGAGCACCCAGACGCAGACACGTAGCAATCCGGAAAGTACTGTCACTCAGCATAGTACCTATGTTGGGAGATGGTAGTGCCTGTAGCCAAAGACCCGACTCCCATTCACCCACAGCCAGCAGGCGGGCACGGTCCGCAGTATTGGTGGTCGTATTTATGAGGTTATTCCGTACCAATTTGCAGAGCGGCTCGTCCCATTGTCTTTGGGAGAATGGGTTATCGGGTAACGCCGTATTCGGGCAAGCCACTTTCCAGGCGTTCACTGCATCGGTCAAGCAAGGCACTTCACAGTTAACCAATGATGGAGTCAATATCCTTTTGGTTAATTTTTCAGTGCTGTTGACCGAAGACAGGAACGCCGCTAGGCTTGCACTGGAAATTTTGCGGATGCCGAGCCCATCAAAGCGAATGGGTAGTGTGGCTTGCAGCCACGCTCGGTCATCCAGAGCCACATTTAAGATAGATGTCAGTGTGTCTTGAATGATTTGATCGATTTTGTCCCATAGATGTGACTGCTTCCATAAAGGTGAAGAGCGGAGAAAATACATAAAATTTGGCCCAAAACAACAAAAACTAATGAGGGTAAAAGCCAAATGTAAATTAATTTTGCTAAGTCTTTCCGAAATATCGTTAAAAAGATTAATTTTGTCGTCAACGAATGAAGAAATTAGAAATTGTTTGAAATCTCAAAATACGACAATATGCATGAAAAAAATATTTAATATCTATACAGTTTATCTAAACATATACAAAAATATGATAGTAATAGTGAAAATACATTCAAAATTAACCCTAACCAAATACAGACGCGTCACCGCGAATGCAATATGGCAGGAAAAATATAAAGTACGAAGGCGTCCAGCTTTATAACAATCTACCAGCAGATATTAGGACCACATCTTCTTTTAATGTTTTCAAGGCTAAACTCAAGCAGTAAGTCACTAACAACACAAAACTTCTAAGTTAGTAATATCAATGTCGACATCGTACCTACCTACATTAAAAAAACAAAACTGTAAGCTACTCGACTACACTAAACTTAGTAACGTATTTATTCGCTAAATGAACAATGTATGTTCTTTTAGAATAAATAAAGAATCTTTAATCCGAGCTCATAAGTATTTAATTTTGCAAATAAAAAATTGCATGCATCAATGACAGCACCAATAAAACTTCTCAGTAGGTATCTCTGAACTATCAGGGAACTTCTAGTAATTAACGCACCACCAATATTTGATAATATTCTTTTTATTTTAATGTGTTTTACGTTTCTTTTTTACTTTAATATGTGTTTATATTTCTTCAGTTTTACAATCATTTTTTTTTTATAATTTGCACTGTACAGCGGTTTGGATGTCACCATCTGTCATGTTGTTCATGTAAGTACTTATAAATCAACAAAAAACAAAAGGCCCGTCTGTTGGAATAGGGTCTCTGACAAGCTTTTTAAAATAAATTTATGTGTCAGTAGTGTGCGCAAATCCTTAACAATATCAAGAAAAACCGTCCAAGATGTATCATTAGTTACATTCGTAGCAGCGTAACTTCGTAGCTCGTAGCACAGCTACGCCGTAGCACGTAGCATTTTCCTTGTTTCATTTACCTGCAAGCTTACTTATTACGTATTGTATGACGTAAGATTGTGTTAGTTGCAAGAAATGAGAGTATGTTATATCGTGTCGGTTTGTTTGTCTTATACGACAATACTTGTAGAATTTTCTTATGGGCTTCTGTATAAGACTATCTTAGTATTTTTTTTTATGTTTAGTAATATTTGATATAGTCTTGGTGTCCGTGACGTGGGGGAAAAACTGCAAGAGTGTCGTCTGCGATGGTATGGCCACATCATGCGCCGCCCTATGGAGTACGTTGGTCGGGGATGCATGAATATGGCTGTTCTTGGGGCTAGGTCCCGTGGTCGCCCTCGCAAGCGCTGGTTGGACGTCGTTAAGTCCGACATGAGAGCCAATGGCTTAACTGAGAAGGATGTCCAAGATCGGGCAAAGTGGAGGAAGCTAAGTAGGAAGGCGGACCCTGGCAATAGCCGGGATTAACGCCAGGTAGAAGAAGAAGAAGAAGAGTAATATTTGATACAATTTTAATTTCTCTTATGTACTGTAGTAACATCGTAATTACATAATTTTATATGAATTAATAGGATAACAAAAGTAGGTTACAAAAGCGTGGTTATACAAGCCAAAAAAATCTACAAGTCAATTATATAAAGGTTTTTCATAAAAACAAACAGCAATCAATGTATTTACACCGGAAGCGTCCAATCAATTTCCAATTATTTCCGCCCCAAACGACACGACATTCAACATAAAACATTTCACCCATAACAACACGAAATATGGGCAAAAACACGCAACACCATTTGCACATATTGTTGCATAAATAACATTTTAACTTTTTCAGTTGAAAACCTGAAAATTTATTCGAAATTGTCGGCGAACATTTTTCATCTGGAACTATTTAAATTCAGATTTCGTGAACTGAAAAATGGGCCGACAACCTCCGGGAGTATTTTTAGTTTCGACTAACTATAGCCTGCGAGTTCGTCTGCATCTGTTAACAATTTCAAGGGTATTGATTTTTTTGCCCTAATTTTTTTTCATAAATAAAAGTATATTGAAAACAGGAGCTCGTGGCTAAAGAATAACAGCCGCACAAGTATATCTTCAAGGTTAAGCAACGCTTGCCAAGGTTGGTCTGTGGATGGGTGACCATCTTAACATACCGAGTTTCCTCCATACCTCGGAAAACACGTTAAGCCGTTGGTCCCGGCTGTCATTTGTAGATCTTTGGCAGTCGTTACGGATTGTCAGAAGCCAGTAAATCTGACTCCAGTCTTGCCAAAAAGTAACGTGTTACCCAGTTAATGGGTTGTGGAGGTGTGGTAGGCAGCTGAATCCGGTTTGACTGGAAGCCGACCCCAATATAGTTGGGAAAAGGCTAGGCAGATGATGATGATGAAAAGTATACTGAAAATAGACTAAACTGACTAAAGTAGACTAAGTTGCTCCTTGTGTAACTGTTGTGGTTATGAAGGCAACGTTTATAACAATAACAAATTGAGCTATTTACTAGTGAAGTCCCAACAAAATCGGCCTAGCCATTTCAGAGATTAGCCGGAACAAAGATATTGTTTTTGTAAGATCCGCATATTCTTTCATAAGCATCAGTAAAAAGCTGCCATTTTGATATTACAAACAGACACTTCAATTTTATTTATTTTTATAGATGCGGGGAAATAGGAATTTCTCGCGAAGGGCATGTAGCCTGTCGTTTGACTGTCGCCAAATGAAAGTAGAAAAATCGTTTAGTATAGACATTCTAACTTTGGAGTGGTCGAAATGGACCAACAGCTGCTCGTGAAAGGTCAATTGGGTGTCAATGTCTCGGTTTGTAGTAATTTAACTTTGGTTTGGTCCGGGTTCAATGGATTGGTCGTTTCAATAAAAATGGCCGTTCCACATATGCCTTCAAAGCAAGAGTTCACAGGCATTTTCTGGTCACGCTCGCTCCATCATAGATCTCATCCATCGCTTTCCATCAGGCGTGATTGAGGTCAAGAGCAAGCCCATTGCCAAATAAATAAATAATTTAAATATGTTTTGCCACTGCGCTAATATTTTTGAGTGCTGGGTTCTATCTTCTATTGATTTTTCAAGTCTTGACTAATGATAAAAATATTTTAGCCTATTTTTGTCCTAATGCGGAGCAAAGGTCCTTCCATATTCCTACTCAATTTAATTCAATATGGATCAATTCCATCTATTTGAGTCGTGATCCATTCTAATGACATGCAGCTGAGTATCAGTGGATCGACTGCCTATCTGACAACCCCAACCATCCAGATATTGGGTAATACTATAACCCCTGGTTGGTGATTTTACCGAACCCTTTTTTTTTTTTTTTAGGGTTGGGAAATCATCAAATGACTCCTCCCGCTCTGGGTAAAGCAAGAGGGAGTGTCAGACTCTTACTGACTAAAACTCATCCGTGTTCCCCTGGTGCCCTTTGTGTTCCAAGGCTACGGTAACCCTTTCGAACAGATTCCGCAGCCCCAGCAGGCACCTGCCCTAGCGGGCCCCGTCTTCCACGCTGACATCTCTTTGAGGCGCGCTGGAAACGCAGCGCGCCGCCGACCCGGGCCTAGTTCTGATCAGACGGCGAGCCACCCACTGCTCGCCGTCCGCAGACCCGCGCTTACGGCGGCCGGGAATCGTCCTGCGACTCCCGACGCCTGGGGCGTCTCCTTCTGTTGCGGCGACTGGGACGTGAGGTTTCCCTCTCTCTCACACGTTCAGCCCCTTCCTTTGCTAGCATTACTGCTTCGCAGAAGGAGGTGACCGCTTCCCATGCCTCCTCGCTCCGGACCATAGATTGAACCAAGGCCGGTCGCAAGAGGTCGCCGCTGCCGATCGCCTCGACGAGGACCTGGCGGTGCTCCGCCCAAGCAGAACAGACCTCCACCGTGTCCTCCGGGTGATCCTCACAGTGTTGACACCCGGGCGTGTCCTCCCGCTGAATCCGAAACAGGTATTTCCCGAAACAACCGTGTCCGGTGAGTACCTGCATCAGGCGGAAGGTGAAGACGCCGTGGCGCCGCTCCAGCCACTGCTTAAAGATTTTACCGACCCCTTCCACAATAATATAAAAAAAATAAAGAGAAAAATAACAGTAAAAGAAATATTAAAAATAAATAAAATAAAAGAATCTTTGATTCGGATAAGCAACATCCATATGGGTTAGTAAACAAAAAAGATAACTTATTCCTATGTTAGTAAACTTATAATCTATTTAGAGACAAGAATGTTGTTCGTGGTACATCTTCGAACAACATATCCTAACAAAGGAGAGTCATACAGTCAACTAAGTTATTGGGTATGCAGGCAGCTAACTTGCAACTACTTTTAAACAACGTTGTGAGTGTGCTGAGTAGACAATTATTGTACAACACACTCGTAAGTATGTCAAAAGCTTAAAAAATTATAATGCACACATTAGAAATAATCATTGGCAGTGCTGTGGAAAAAATAATATTTTTGCCGTATTCCGAATAGCTTTGTTGACTACCTGCCCGCTATTGTCTTCAGGATGGAGTTGGAGCTGACCCGCACTCTGTAAAGCAAAGCGGAAAATTTCTGTCTGACACCGGCGTGGAAGCCATCGATGTATGCTTGTGCAAAAATACCAGATGCACTGCAGATAATGACAAAATTAATTGCTTTTGTTACATTCCCCAAGACGCACGTAAATCTATATCTAAACTAATATATAAAGCTGAAGAGTTTGTTTGTTTTCTTGAACGAGCTAATCTCAGGAACAGGTCCGGTTTGAAAAATTCTTTCAGTGTTAGATAGCCCATTTATTGAGGAAGTCTATAGGCTATATATCATCACGCTAAGACCAATAGGAGCGGAGCAGTACTGAAAATTGTGACGCAGACGAAGTTGCGCGGGTCAACTAGTTATTTTTGTATAAACACACGAGTCTACCTACAGATAATTTTAAATGACGCACGATTTTGGGATCATATTACGACCGATGAATGACAGTTGGAAGTCATACGACCAGCACTTAGGCTCTTTGTGAGTGACCGTTTGACCCTCGCCTTATTTTGGGAATAATTGAAAATCTTTTTGACTTTGACCAGTCAGATGTGAATTTGGTGATTTCGAATACAAAATCAAATATGTTGGCCGATTATAGACTGGGACGACTAGCCAACGACTAGTCGGCGCTCAAATGGCCGAATAGTTTTTCGATTATTCGCTGACTATAAATGTAACTGGATATTCGTCTCTCGCGGCTTCAGTCGCTTCATTTGTAGTAATATTTTTCGTTTAAATTCTTCTTGCAGTGTTCTTGTAAGTCTGGTTTAATCATAAATATACGTATACAGCGTATTGCAATTGAAACGCACTGGTATTTTCACTATTCTATTTTCCTGTAGCTCAGTAAGTATCATCACCGGCAGCTGACACTCGGCACAGACGGCAAGCATATCGTTGTCTATGAATGGTCCATCTCTACGAAAAGCCTCTTTTTTCACAGAAAACTCGGAAATATTTATTAGAAAACCACGAGAATCTCAGTGCCACCCCCTCGTAACGTAGCAACAGTTTCCATTCGCGGAGCGTCGGCGTCGCTGAATTCTTAACATGAAATCAAAGGGAAGCATCCCTAAAGGAATCCAAAGAATTTGCGAGACACGAACGCTGGCAACCCCGTCCTACCTTTGTCATGGTGAAACACATAGCAACGAGAATTTTACTAAAAGTTTTCCTAACACAAGAATAGAGTTCATTTACGGACCGCGCTTTTTAATTTTAGAGTTTTGAATCGTAGATTTTTGAGTTGAAATTCATTTTAAAGTAGAATTTAATTTTAGTGTGATGTGTAAAACTGGAGATATGTATGTTGTGGCCATGTCGTAAAATTGGCCATTTCATGATGTGGCTGAGGTTAACTTAAGGTACGACACAGATTGGTAAAGTTCGAATGGGATGACTAGAGTGAAAGAGCAAAGCGAGCGAACTTAGCTCCCGTCATCCCACTCATGTTAGGTTCCTTTAATGCATCCAGGTAGAAATAATAGCTCCATGGACGAATTTAGAATTTAGGTGGCTATTTATTAAGATAGCCAGCCATCACGAAATGGCCAAATTCTACGATTATGTTGATACATATTCGAGTACAACATGTTTTTTAATGTGCTTGTGTAATATCCTGTTTCATTTTGTTATTTGTTGATTCACGGAAACTTGTCAAAGAGCTTTGATGGTTAAATCAATAGTGAGTTAGTTACGCTTGTCCAGCAGAGCGGAGTTTAACTTAAAACAACTTATTACTATTCATCGGTAAACTACTGAGAGAGAATTTGATGAAAGTGTTGTTTACCAAACACATTTATAAACAATACAATTGAAATGTCTGTTTGTTATATCAAAATAACATCTTTTTACCAAATGCATCTGAAGTATACGTTTACGACCCTTATAACGAAAAACATTATTTTTGTCTGTCTGTTTTTTCCGGTTTATCCGAAGCTGTTTGTCCAATTTTGGCGAGAATTTTACTGCAGATAAGTCATGTTCTAAGTAGTATCATCAGCTAGAACATACCCATGAAAATAATATTCACGCGGTCGAAGCTGTGGGCAGAAGCTAGTAATAATATATTTATTACTTCAGATAAATTAAGTTTACATTGGCTTGTTTTATTAATCTCCATATTTTTAATTTCCTTCGCTAATATTTATTCGAGAAAATCACAATAACCGTTCGTTTTATTAACAAATTAATTGGTTTATAGTAGATCTGTGTCTGCCAAAGAGAAATGATGAATGAAATGTAATTTTCATTGCCCGATGTTTGGGTGTACAAAAATTTGTGTGAAATTACGAGTAGGATGAAGGTTACATCCTGTGTCTCGCAAAGGTGATGCGGTGGTTGTTTATATTTTTATTCTCTCCCTCGAGGAGCTCGAGGGAGAGAATAAAAATATAGAGCGGCTAAAGTCGATCTTCAAGGTTAAGCAACGCTTGCCAAGGTTGGTCTGTGGATGGGTGCCCATTTTAACATACCGAGTTTCCTCTGTGCCTCGGAAAGCACGTTAAGCCGTTGGTCCCGGCTGTCATTTGTAGATCTTTGGCAGTCGTTACGGATAGTCAGAAGCCAGTAAAACTGACTCCAGTCTTGCCATGAAGTACCGTGTTACCCAGCTAATAGGTTGTGGAGGTCTGGTAGGTAGCCGCTCCTCGTAAAATACTGGTATTCAGCTAAATCCGGCTTGGCTGGAAGCCGACCCCAATAAAGTTGGGAAAAGGTTAGGCAGATGATTCTACTTATTGTAAAAGTGTCGAAATTAATGCCAGTCATTATTCTAATCACTAGTCTCAGGGTGTTACTCAGAGTTTCTTGCTGGCAATTAGTCTACCATAACTTAAAATCAGGTATCTTCACCAGTAAAAAATTGGTTTGTACCTGATAAATTTTAGGTAGATTATTTTTTCTTGTAATAAAGATTAAGGTTTATGGTGCGCGAGTCCGACTCGCACTTGGCCGGTTTTACCAAATGGTTGCCTAGTAGAAAATGGCTTGTTCTACCAGGTTCTTCTTGTACATTAGGTTCAAATAAATACTACTAATCAATAAATGCTATGCGTAGTACAGGCTTATAATATTATCAAATACCTTACATGTTCCCCAGTAATGGGCGTTTTATTTTTAGATGTGCGGCAGTTATTTAGAATATTTGTTTCGCTTTAATATTCCAATTTTGCTTTGATATGAATAATCAAATATTCCGTTAATCTTTGTGCCCAAAAGGGAAGTATTGTGTGTCGATATTTCGCTGCGTAGAAAATATGTTATTGAAATTTGAATATTGTTTTTCTGAGGTACCTCTGAATAACATATCTATACTTTTGTACAACTGTTATACTCGTAAAGTGGTAAAGTTTGTGAGATTGTAGGGGTAATCTCTGGATCAACTGAACCGATTCTAAAATTTTTTTTAGCAATAGAAAGCCACATTATTTGTGAGTGTCATAGGCTGTATATATTAACTCGAAAAATATCGCCTAATGAAGTGGGCACTGGTCAGCTATTTTAGAAAAACATAAAGGCCCCTACAGATACCTACGCGTAATGCGTCAATGCGACACGATTTCGTAGAAATTAGAATTATCCACGAAAACTGGTAATCGCATCATTGTTGTGTTGTGAAGAAACCTCCGTTGTCCGTCCATCCCTCTGTCTGTCAGCGGACTGTATCTCAAGAACCGTAACAGGTAAAGAGTTGAAGTTTTCACAGAGTGCGTTTTTTTATTTCCGCTATAACAACAAATAATAAAAATTTAATTTAAATTAAAGAGGGCTTCTATATAAGATACGTGTTTTTTTTTGGTTTACCTATGGTACGGAACCTTTCGTCTGATAGTTCGACCCGCACTTGACCGGTTTTAAAGATATTAGCAACATTTATTATTGCATAATGTTAAATAAGTACTTTCAATATGTTAACAACATGATTTTATTTTTTCTCTAAATCAGTTCGTTATGTTTACATCTTCTGTGAATTGATAATCTCCCTAGGGATTTAATCACATCTCTGTTTTCACCATTTTTCTGCCTAATATATAACCACATTCACACTAGATAATAATAGAACTTTGTCTCAATCCTGAACACGGCAAAGATGTCTTGATAACAGACTTGTAGGCGTCCTGCCCCTTACTATGAAATTTCATTGCTACGATGACTCCGTTAAGTAAAAGGGATAGTGCTATTCTTTATGTATAGCTCCATCATTTGCTCGGTAGGTATCTATGTATTATTTTATTATAATTATGTATTTAGGTAAATGTATTTGTGTATATTAGTTAGTATGTTTATTGTATTTTGATTTATATTTATTAATAGCTGTATGTTTAAGTTAAGTTATTTCTTATGAAATAAGCAGTACCTTTGTGCTCCTCTCACTGTATAAATTTTCGTTTTTTAAGTATATTGTGTGTACATATATAAATAAATAAATAAATAAATTATGGTATTCGGATGTCGTAGTAGGGGGGCTGGTATCTGAACCTTGTAATTTAAAGCTATGAGTGGTACCTATAGATAGGAGTATAGGCTGTAAATCATCTTAATTGACGTCTCTCAGCTTTGATTCTGAGAGTAGGTTAGATATACAGCTATCACGTTCGTTGTTCGTATCCATTTCGTATCGCTAACGAGTGCCTGTATTAATCAATAGGAAAGATAATCCTTCTTAGCAAAAAATTATAAATCATATTATTAGGTTACTTCTAGGCAAGCGTGCTCCATCTTCGACCACATCATCGCTTACCTTCAGGTGAGATAGTGGTCAAATACGTGCCTATCAAAAGTAAAAAAAAAATATATATGAATAAAATGAGTTTTTTTTGTTACGCTTTTACGCCTAAATGGCTGAACCGATTTAAGTGAGTTATGGTACAGATTTAGATGGAGTTTTGTGACAATTCGTAAATTTTGTGGGACAATCATGCGTCGAGAGGATTTCGGGACCGAGACCGCGGTCCCAGACTCCACCTACTCTTATATTATTTTTGAGTGGTACTTTAGGATTTAATATAATTGGCAACGTGACAAATTTGTCAGTTCGTGACAAATTTATCACATTGTCAGTTACATTAAACAGGACCCTGGAAGTGTTATCAATATCTTCTAAGCAGGCGTACCAACGTTGACCGTGTCATCGCTATCTGGCAAGATGAAGAGTGTAAACGCGAGCCTATCAAATAAAAAAGGGAAAACCAGTTGACATGAGCTAGTGAAATGTCACATGGGAAATAGTAATAATTTCGGTACAAAAGTTTTTGAGAATGAGTCGATGTTTGTTACTCTATCACGCAAATACTACGAGACCAATTTTGATGAACCTTTGGAGTTATATCGATTATACAGAATAACTATAGGTTATAATTTTTTAAGAGCATGATTTTAATGAGTATTTTAATTTAATTTATTTCTGTTTTTTTTTTTTTATTTGTGATTTTAATGTTGATCTGAAATAAACTGATTAATAATAATAAATGTTCGAGTTTTTAACCTAACCCATGAAATAACACGACAACTTTCAACCGAGCCGACATGATAAATCGTCTTTAACAACAACCCTTATGGCACGTCCAAATTGAAGCCGGCACGCGTCTTCTGAAACTTTCCTCCAATACATTAGATGTGATGGTGAATATCTTGGCGCGATTTCCACACAAACGCATTGCAATTTATCACAGTCTCCATTTAGGCTGCTGTTACACCAGAGATGTGCGAGATAGCTAGGCTGTGCAAGGGTGTGTAGCGGTGCTGTGAAAATGCGTGATTCTTTCCTCAAAACTGTGGGATGAGTGCGCGAAGCGAGGATGGGTAGCAAAGCTGTGAAACTGTGTCGTTGTATATATCTCGCTCGCGTCCCCCTCACATATTCCTCGCTTTCATCCTTCAAACATATCTCTCGCTTTTATTTAACTTGCAATGTTTTTAGTTTGTTGAGCTCAAATCAAGCAAGCCAAAATAGAGCTGCTTTATTATAAGTTGGTTCCGTTCTTATGATAATTTATTTAAGACCTGATTTGGTTCCACCCCTGGTTGGTTCTGCAAGAATCAAATCTTCAACGGTCAACAGTGCAGACACGATTTTTCTTCTTTTTATCACGTCAAAATAAAAGGTTGTTTTAAACATGTTTTTTTATTAATTTTTAATTTTGTGTGTGCAAATATCTAGCTCCGATAGCCCTTTTCAACCAGAACTGTGCTAAATCGAGCGAAGAAAAATGAAAGTGGGGAATCAGCCTTTTGTTTCACCACGCACCGCCTCGCTACCTTGCATATCTTTGGTGGAAAAGCTCCCATACGTTATGTGCAAGAATTCCCACGTTTCTTCGAAAGCGTCATACCGGTTAAGAAGGGTGTAAAATGTAAAACGTTTGAGATTAGGTTACGTTGTTATAAATGAAGGTTTTTGTAGCACATATTTCAGCTTTAAAAACATGCAAGCAAGGGATATAAGCAGCATTTGAAGTCCTCTCACAAAGTGGGCCAATGATCTGGTGAAGGCTGCAGGTATTCGCTGTTTTATTCAATTCCATTGTCGTTCAAAGTCTGACACAACTTGTTACGTCGGAGAGCGACGTTGCGTTGTCGAAGAGCGGTGCGCTGCGTTGCGACACCGTATTTTTTCGGTGGCGCCCTGACCGTTGAAATCATTGCGTTTAGAAAACGCAACTGACCGGCAAAGCCAGTGTTGCATCGCTCTAAGAGGGTAAATGAACCTTCGTTTTATCAAAGGCTCCAAGCAAAGGCTTAAAGCAACAGTACAAGTGTAATTACGTACCTATTCCATAATACATATATTAATCCTTGTATTATCACAACGGACCGCATACAAGATACGCCGCAATGTGCCTGTGACATCGCGGTAACTGTGAAGTTGTCACCTTCGCCCACGCCGCCATATTGTGGTGATATGTAAACCAATATTAACATAACATACTGCTTGTTAAATTCTACAAAGAGATACAGAAGAGTTTCGCTTTATGACAGAAGTTCGGCACACTATTCCCAACCACTGCTACCCTTGATTGCAAGCATCAACTGTGACGATCGCCATAATATAAATATTCCGATATGATCGAAAAAGTGCAAAGAAAATTTCTAAAGGCTATGCATTATCGTCGCTATCGTACTTATATCCACCTATTGAAAAAGTATAATCTAAAAAGTTTGAAGTCTAGACGAATTATGTTGGAAACGATGTTCCTGTTTGATCTGTGTAAAACTTATGATTGTATTGAAATTCGCAACAAAATTACCTGTGTAGTACCCAGAAAAACGATGTGCCGCGGTGTGCGCGCGAGACCTTTATTTGCAGTAAGGTCCTGTCGTACAAACGCAGGTTTGCGAGCACCCCTACGCCGCCTTACCAATCAATACAACACAATCTTTGAAGACATTGACTTCTTTTCTGTCTCTGATCCAAAGTTTAGAAGTCTTGTCTACAAAATTATTTCAGATTACAATTGTTAGTTTAATATTTACCTTATCTGTTGTTTGCATGCCCGTTGTTTAATAGCTCACTACAAACTAGGTACTTTTCTGTTTTAACAGCTTAAAATAGCGCACCATTATATATAACTTTTAATATGTTGTGGATAATGTCGTAGGTATATATACATTTGTTATTCTTATATAATTTATAACTTAGCATAAGATTTTTAATGTATAACTGTTTATTTTCCCGAACAAATAAAATAAAATAATAATAAGAATAATATTTTTTTTAAATGTATTTTTTTATGGTTTTTTAGAGATATATTTAAAAATATACTTTGTATGTAAATAAGAATAAATAAACGAAATAATAATAAATTTATTGCTTCAAGAATTACAGATATATAACCATTACGTAGAGGTATTACAGAGTAATCTTATAAACAATTGGTGAATTGGTAGGGCTTGCGTAGTTTGGAAAAATCTGTATACAAAACTGATAAACCCTGCCTCTTAAACTAGGGTATCCTGTATCTTAAGAGACAGTGTTCGGCTAAAGATTATTACTATTTAATTTTACAACAAGCAGAGTGTGTCGATCTACCTTTAAGTTTATAGATGCTTACAGGTTAAAACTGGTTTAATGGATTAGTATGTAAAAATAAATAAAAAAATAAAAATTGTAGCCATGCAGTAAGCGTTTGTGTGTGTGTGTATGTGTATGTGTGTGTGTGGGTGTGTGTATGTGTGTGTGTGTGTGTTTGTTAGTAGTATATTTGGGCGTGTGTATGCGAGTGCGTGTGTTTGTGCATTTAGGTATTTTGGGAGATTTAAGATGAAATTTATGCGATGAATGTAAGCAAAGATTCTGTTTTTGAATAATCCTGTTGAAGAAGCCAGTTTGTTAATTTCGATTTAAGTTCATTCTTATTAAGGTCTATTATGTTTAGTATTTTATGAATTTTTTTGTAGATGTATGTACTTAGTATATAATACTGGTGTTTAGCAAAGACTGTTTTGTGACTGGTGCCCAGTGGAACATTGGTGCGCTTGTTAGGATTAGAACGGGGGACAGAACGATGTCTTCTGAGAATGGATTGAAGCACATAAAGTTGCCGAACTGTTAGAACCCTACAGTCCAAATAAAGTTGAGAAGTAGGATAGCGGTATGGCTTACGAGTCATTACCTTGAGGATGGCTCGCTGAGCTCTTTCAATTCTCAGGAAGTTGGTTTTTGTTGCACCTCCCCAAACAACAATGCAGTAGCTGAGGATCGATTGGCACAAGGCGAAATAAACCATCCTTAATGTATCTAGGTCAGCGGCGCTTCTAAGGGATTTAAAAGTGTGGATGAGCCTCAAGGTCATAAGTACATCAATTTGTTTGTCCCATCGCAAGCCTGCATCAATTTGTACACCCAGATACCTCACATCCTCAGATCTCGTAAGCTTCGAGCAAGGGCAAGAAGTTGATAGTTGTGGGCATGTATGAGCTATAATTGAAAAAGTGTGATCTGGCAGATTGTTTTGCCGTAAAGCGAAGGGAATGTAGCAGGTTTTTTTAAGATTTATGGTTAATAGATTTGAATTCAACCATTTTGATATCTTAGCTAATGCTAACTCTGCGCTATTTTTGACACTATCCCAACTAGGTCCGTTAACAATAATTGCCGTCGTCGGCGTAGGCGTAAATCTTGGCGTTTGTGAGGGTCATATTACATAGGTCATTTACATAAATTTGAAATAAAATTGGGCCCAAGATGCTTCCCTGGGGAACGCCGTAATACACTGGTTCCTCATCACTTAGGTGCTCCTCAACCTTTACTCGTTGGGTACGGTTCTGAAGGTAATTTTTAAAAATTTCCAGGGTTATACCACGGATCCCCACCAGCTCCAACTTTGAAATGCTACAAACTAGCTAACAAAATAATGCGCCGAGGCAACGAAGTTTGACGAGTCTCGAAAAAACGATATAAGGGACAGCGGAGGGATTACAGCGGAGGGAGGCAGCGGAGTGGAGAAACAGAATAATTTCAACCAATGGAATTGCATAAAATCTCCGCACCACGTGAGTCACTAACATTTTGGCTGACATGTTTGGTTAATATTTCTCCGTTTCTCTCATGGACAGACACCCTTACTGTCTTGGATCGCGTAAACAGTATGAATAAATAAATAAAATTAAACTGAGGAATTCACGCTTAGCACTAGTGGTAGCAGCCAATAGACCAACGAGGAACCAATATTAATTTTGATGAAACTTTTATACAATATCTACTGGTGGTATGGTGACATTTAAAATAATGTTGATATAAATTAAACCTATCAATCGTCTGTGGAAATTATCATAGTAATTAATTATTTCATGAATTAAATAAACGATGGTGAAAGCTGATTTTTCATTCAAGAGAAATGTGCTTGAGTGTGGTTCGCTTTATCTTAGCGGTAGTTGATTTCATTGTGTACATAAAGTGAATCCCACATGCTAAAGGTCAATGATTTCCATTTCATTTTATGTCCCTAGATATTATTTATTAGGATTGGAAAAAGCCCCGGCACAAAATGCCAAATTGATAAGGTTTCGAACGTCGACATGAACACACGGCCTGTGCGACCGGACGCTCTGTCTATCAGCTGTCACAGCCAATTAGCCCCAATTTTACTAGACTCTTCAAGTTTGGCCCACATACCCCTATGAACTATTTTACGCCGATGGCGAACCTTGGAAGTATTCCAATTTTAATTATGGTTAACATATTCAAAGACAATGAAGTCTTTGGAAAAAACCAACCTTTATCGTTTGTAAAAGGTTGTATCGCCAAATCAAATGAAGTTTGTGATGCTAATTTGTCACATTAGTTGTTTCCTCTCTATTTCTCATTCACTAATACGTCGAATTCTATAATAATTTGATGCCTTAGTTCTAAAAGTCACTAAATCCATTTTTCTTGTTTTGAGATAATGACATTTGAATGTCAATTTTATTTTTTTAAAAGGAATGTGTCAATAAAAAAAATATATTTTAAAAAGAAATGGTGCTTTATTTGGTAATCTTCAAATTAAAGCTTAAAAAAAATATAAATGTCTATTATTAGGTACTTACAAATTTAAGTAACATAAGTTTTTGGACTTATCGCAAAACATGTGGAGTTAGAGATATCTTAACGAAATTCTGTGAAGTTAGTGACATACTTAACTTCAAATTGACAAAGAATCAAAAATTTAAAATATTGGTGTTTATAATGAATGCTAGACAATAATACCTAATTATTAACATTATTATTCATAAATTTCTCCTTGCTCATCGTTATATTCATTTTCCAGTACCGTGTCCAGAGATGTAGTTGTTGCCAGTATATCATCGTAAAATCGACGTTTTTCTACTGGTACATATTCAAGAAGTTTCTTAATATCCTCAAGTTTTGCTGGTTTTAATGGTACCATCGTCTGGTAGCAGTCACCGGGATCTGCCGTGATTTTACCACCCATGCCAACACGGTATAATGACATCTTCTTAAAGTTTTGCCCAGTCATGGAGATACTAAACTCAGCATGTCGAAATCTTTGAAACCGTACTTTTCGGCATGCTGCTATACCATTCATTGACGTTTTGACATGCGCTTCATACAGGCTTTTGTAATTTTTAATTTTTAATACACGATTTTCGGGATTTTCTCCATCCCTAAGATTCTTTTCCAAAAATATAACTTCAAATTTGTTTGTGTTGCGTGAGTTTTCAATCATATCAACGTAATAATTAGGGGTATACACTTTATCAGTCTTAATGCGTTTTCTTTCGATCAACGCAAAATCTCTATCGATAGGCATCATGCTATGTCCAGGAATAGGGTACGAAATAGTCACTTTTTGGAATATATTATTTACGCATAATTGATCAGGAATGTAAAAAGATAACGGTTTTTATTCTGACTGAAACAGTTATCACAAAAGAGTTTTAGTTGAGTTTGCTCTGGAAGTTTGTGGTGTTCAATATAGTCTGCCAATGCTGTAATAACTTCATTTGGCCCTTTTTGTCCATAATTCTCTGTGTGTGTACATGGAAGCCGTGTTGTTGGAAAGATTGTGAATGCCGAAATTGTGTAACCAAAGTTGACGGGAGTAATATTCGATAGATACATTGGTAACAGGTAAGGGTAGATTTTTTTGGTAATCGAAACATAGCGATAGCGTATCGTTTTTCTTCTCGGCTTCAGTTTTAGTAATAGCTTTTAAAAAAACTTCCGCTTTTCGCAAATGAAGCTCACGCTCAATTTTTAAGGAATTAGCTGTTTGTAAGTCTTTGCTTACTGTTGCAAAATCAACCTGAACTTTGATTTTTTCGCAGGTTGCACAGATATCTTTTCTAGGATATCCAAAAGCAATATTAAAATCCTTGTTGAAAATCTCATTAAACTTACTGTACTTAATATTTGTTTCAGGGTTATCTTGTTTAAATTTTCTAAAAAGTGCAGCAACTGATAAATTTGAATCTATGTATTTTTTATGTCTATTTGATTCTCTAGAGTAATGTGACTCTCTTGCTGGAATAGCTTCAATAAAATCGTGTACTTTTTTTATAACATCTTGGCTATAAGTTGAATGACTTTGTCTTCCTCTGAAATCGGTGATGTCTTTATATTTTTGTTGCACTTTGCGCTGAAGCCGTTCTCTTTTAATGCCATGTATGGCCAAAAAAGCTTGCTGGCATAAAATGACGGTTCTATTTTTCAGGCTAACATGGTACTTAAAAACCTTTCATGGCCTTGCTTTTGACAGAGATTTTGTAGGACGAAATCTAGAAGGATTAATTTCTTGTAGACAACCTTGCAGACAGATATTTTGATAGGTATGTGAAGACAAATTAATGAATTTGTTGAAAATATTATCGATCTCTTTTTCTGATAATTTTTCTTTACACTTGCATCTACATTTTGGTATTTCTCGCCGAACATGATTCTTGACGTTTTCAATTTTAGCTACATTTTTTTTCCAGTTTTGTGGTTTTCGAGATCTTTTTTTTCCTTTCTTTTTCACTTCTTCTTCGATTTCTTCATCAACTTCTTCCACCTCATGAAATTCGCCTGTTATCTCATTTAATATAATTCTTGTTTTAGGGTTATCAACAGCTAGACATTCATTTACATTATTTATAACATTATTGATTTCCGATTCTTCTACGATATCATTCAAATCATTGTCCGATTCAATTTCTCCCGTTTTTTCATTTAACTTGACTCTTTTATCATTTGTTTTTTTGGCAAAATTTGTTTGTGAATCATTAACTCTATCATTGTCATATTCTGTAGTATCACTGGTTATCTCTGAACTAGAAAAAATATAAAATACAGACTTAACAAAATATTGGCTCAATATTATGAAAGACATAATTTCAACAAGGGTTAAGTTATAAAACTACTGGACTGATTACGGTAAAATTTTGTATTTAGAACGCAGGTGAAATCGTGAGACGCCTGGCAGTATGTACATAAGTGAATTTTGGATTATACTGGACTATACCAAATTAGTTGACGAAACTCATCAGGGTTAGGTTAAGTAGTTACTCGTAGGTAAAAATTGAGAGGGATCTGAAACAATTTTTTTTTTCGTAGACCTTGAGCGAACATATTGACCGGGTCCACTGGCCCAGTATATTTAACTAGCAGTGCCCCGCGGTTTCACCAGCGTAGTTAAAAAAATATAAACCGATTCCCTATCCCCCATCCCCCTTGAACTCTTCGATAAATGAGCAATATAAACATATAAAGAATCTCCCAAATCGGATCAGAAGTTCCTGAGATAGCAGTGTCCGTGATTTACCCGGGTATTTCATATTTCCGTGGGAATACCGGAATAAATTATAGCATTTCCTGATAAATGGGCTATCTAACATTGAAAGAATATTTAAAATCCGACCAGAAGATCCTGAGATATCAGTTTCCCGGGGTTTTTACTATAAAGTTCCCGTCCCCGTGAGAATACCAACGTTACGAACATACCAACAAACAAATCTTTCCTCTTTATATTATTAGTGTAGGTAGATGTAGAAGTGTAGATTAGTATACATGTCGGAGGGTAGTTAAAGATCTGTTATACATACCAACACAACTGACTGTTTTCCACATGAATGATGGCAGAGGTTGATACATGTCTAAACTTTTTATTTATACTTTCATTTTCTGGAGTCCATTCACTCCCAGAGGAATCATAATCTTCAATGGCCTCATCTAATAACCCACTCTCTTCTATAAGCCTAAAACACGAAAACCAAATTGCTAACATTATACAAAAGTTTGTACAAACTTACAAAGATTGCAAAAAAATTAGGTACTTACCGTTTTAGTTTATCATCGTCCATTTTGCAAACTAAATAACTGATTTTTAAACAATTTTCAACTATAAAATAACTTAAAAGTTATCTTTTTCGCAAACTTGGTTTATAATTTTCAAAACTGTGAAAAAAAAACGATCTCTGGGGTGACCAGAACACATAGATTAAAAATGCATGGATTTAGTGACTTTCAAATAAAAAATGAATGGATTTATTTATTTCTTAGTCAAATTTGGACTTAGTTACTTACTGAATTTATTTCAAAGGACTTAGAGATGTTAAGAATTGGAAAAAACCTACTTATCGTCATATTACTGAAAAACTGATTAAGTCAATCTATAGAGAAAAAAAAGGAGAATTTTTTGAACTAGTAATCTTAATTTCGCTAAAAATGGACTTAGTGACTTTTAGAACTAAGCCATCCTTAGTCGCTTTCCTAACTCGTCTCACGCCTTATTTCGTTCGAGTCATTTCCATCTCCTCCGACACTTATGTACAGTTGAGCACAAAATAAAATTCTATAAAAAAGAGCTTAATGTGAGGATCTCGAACATATTTTTGAACATAAATTATAGTGTTAGCTGCTGCAAATAAGATCATCTTAAAACTACCTGGCTCATACTCTTTTTTATTTTTAGGGATAACAACAGCTTACAAAACTTAACTAGGTACTTACTTAGGATTACATCATCATCTGCCTAGCCTTTTCCCAACTACATTGGGGTCGGCTTCCAGTCAAACCGGATTCAGCTGAATACCAGTATTTTACGCGGAGCGGCTGCCTACCAGACCTCCACAACCCATTAACTGGGTAACACGGTACATCTTGGCAAGATTGGAGTCAGATTTACTGGCTTCTGACTATCCGTAACGACTGCCGAAGATCTACAAGTGACAGCCGGGACCAACGGCTCAACGTGCTTTTCGAGGCACGGAGGAAACTCGTTATGTTAAGATGATCACCCATCCATAGACCAACCTTGGCAAGCCTTGCTTAACCTTCAAGATCGACCCGTGCGGATGTTATTATTTAGCCACGAGCTCCTCCTGTTATTATCTAGGATTACATGGCTAGCCAATAATAGCTATCCACGGCAGATACACAGAGTGTATGTTTGTATATGCAATTTAGACTAACTAAGATTAATCTATCAACATTAAAGATGATTGGGCAACTTTGAAGATATAAGTTTTAAGATATAAAATATGTCATAATAATATAATAAATAAATCCGCAAGGCAGTTTTGTGGCGAACTGTTGGGCACTAGCGACCTGATCTCCAGGGAGAATTCTTGTTCCTCATCTCCGGCTTGCCTTTATTGGCTGGCCGGAGTGAACACTGACGAGGAACAGAGCTCCCACCTCTTTCTAGCCTTAATCGGCCGGTCTGAGTGGAGATTCGCAAGAGCAAACGTGCTCGGGAGAAGGACGTATAATCCAGTAAGGTGCTGGTAGGGATCTTGACCGTACTTCCGGGATTGTCCTGATAGCCGTGGTATACCTCTCCACTCCTCTAGCACCTCAGGATATGTTGCCCCCTTGGCGCTACGTCACTTTGTGCTAGCGACCCTTATCGGGGGGCCCATTTATTGAGTGTGCAAGTCACCCCCTGCTATTTTAAAACCGTTTTAATTGTCAATGGTCAGGCAGGGGCCAATAGTTCTTCCATAGTAAACGATTATTAGTCCACTAAACCAGCCAAACCCATAGCGTTTCATCTTTTGTTTCCAGATTTTGCAATAGTTTTGCTCCAGCCGGGGATTGTCCTTGGGTATACTTTCACAGTGCATACAGGGATAATCGTCGGTTGGTGTCCCATTCCATTTGAAATGTCTAAAGAGGCCTCTGCGAGTTGGCATCGGCCCCTCGTACGCCTACCAAAGGACCGGGTCTCTAGGGACCCGAGAATGTCAAAAACTAATAAATAAATATAATTAGGTACAGAATAACATATTCAAATGTATATATAATATATGTGGGAGAGGAACCAGGAATGTTATTTTCGGGCAGGCCTTCCTCCTCGTACATCTTCAAAAAATAGGAAATAATACCACGAACAGATAGCGTTGATCTTCCTTTTATTACTTCACAAACTTTTAGATCTCAATAATCACGAATATCCAAGATGGAAACAGATGAAGGTTGTGAGGTCATTCACCCACGCGCACGTTCTCCCAGAATGAATGTCACAATCCCCACCTCACTTACACGTGTCACACAATGACACTTTTGACAATGACTACTTAACAGTGACAACTGACAGACAGATGGAATGAACTCACTACCGCCCTGTTTTAACAGATGTTAGAAGTTTCTTAATCTACGGCCTCCTGCTGCGACATATATATATATGTATATATATATAAAAATAAAATATATATAGAAATTAAAATATATACTAATTATACCAATTAAATAACCAGCCAATTAATATAATGTTGATGAGATATATAAATAGCCTATTTTGATAATAAGTCAAGAAAAACTCGTTTTTTTAAATCATTTTTAGAGCCAATGATTAAGTACTGTTAAGTTGCCATACTGTTAAAGTGTTTATTATAAGAGTCGAGTAAACGTGGTATTACACTGTTTTTACCATAATTTCTGGAGTGAAATGGAGTGCAAAATAATGTAGTGTGCCTAGTGCGTTTTCTTGGGACGTTAAACTTAATATTCTTTAATTTAATAGCATAGGGCAATCGGTCCGTCCCCGTAATATGTCATATAAAAACCCCAAATCCATGAGAATTCGCTTCTCCTGCAGAGTTAAAAGATTGTACAACTGACAATTCTCTTTGTAATCAAGTGAGCAGTGATGAAATTTGAAATTAAGGTGATCAATAAACTTCTTCTGAATGCGTTCAAGACTATTTTTATGTATTGCATAGCAGGGAGACCATATCTGACAACCGTATTCCAATATACTACGGACGAAAGCAAAATAAACTACTTTTAAGCTTAACAAACTCTTGAAAGGCAGACAAGATCTTATAACAAAACCTAGATTGCGAAATGACCTGCTGTACTTAACACCTTCATAGGATTACAAGATCCAACATATCCCTATAAACAACAATAAGCGATGGGGTCTACCCCGCGGGGTGCGAATATAAATACAATAAATTAATTTACAAGGGTTTATTAGAGAAGATTCCGTTACTGGGGCAGAGGTGAATCGTACTTATTAAACTCAACTGACATAGTATGTGGTAATAGAGAGGGGTGTATAGGCAACGTTTGCGAATGAGTAGTATGTAGGGTGTTCAAGAGCCTCTGGCTAAATAATAGCAGCTGCATGGGTCGATAGTTTAGGTTAAGTAACGTCTGCAAGGTCTACCAGTTGCATTTTGCAGAATGTGCGACGGAATTGCATAATTTAATTTCGCCAATCTCGTTCCATCATTGGACCACAAGACGAACTACGATGCGCCACCGGTACATGGTGGACATCCCACCCACACGAACAAAACATTTTGGGAACACATTCATAGTGCGTACAGCTAAGGAGTGGAATTCTCTGTTTCCTAATAGCTACAACCTGGGAGTATTTATGTCAAGAGTGAATAGATTACTTGTAGGCAAGCGTGCTCCATCAGGTGAGATAGTGGTCAAACGCGTGCCTACCAAAGGTAAAAAGTTAAGCGACACTTGCTCAGGTCGGTTTGTGATTTTCCTCCGTGCTTCAAAATGCACGTTAAAACATTGGTCACCGCAGTCATTTGTAGATCTTTGGCAGTCGTTACAGATTGTCTGAAGCAAGAAAATCTGATACCAGTCACCTAGTTTCTGGGTTGTGGAGGTCAGATATGCAGTCGTTCCACGTTAAATACCAGTATTCAGCTGAATCCGGTTTGACTGGAAGCCGACCCCAGAAAAAAGATGAGATAAAGGGTACCCACAGGTTTGAGTAAAAGATCTCTTTGATTGATTTGAAGATAACTCGGCCAGCTAGGAACTTGCTGGGGAGAGATTACACTTTATTATTTATTTATTCACAAAATCCACAGCTCTTTAACAATTTCACATAAAATAAATAAACCATTCTTACAGCCAATTACGGATTTACAAATTATTAACTGTTAAATGCATCAGAAACAAACAGAATGACATGTTGGCACTTAAGCATATGAGTGTGTGGTGTGGTGTGAGTGGGTGTGTTATGTAGAAGTGTGTGTGAAGAGTTGAAGTGGTGTGTGGAATACCTTTAACCCATACTAATTAATATTCCCTATTATTTTTCTTCTTCCTATTACTTAATGTGTGTAAGTAGGTAAATGTGAAAGTTTGTTGAATGAGATCATAGTTACGAACTTGTGTTTAAGTTTTTTTTAAAACCCTAGGACAAGGGTTTTTAAAAAAAACTTACAGTAGGAATTTATCTGTATCGTGGGTGCATTTACAAATATAAACTCACATATACAAAACACGTTTGGAGGTAGCGGTACAGAGAGTAAAGTCCCGCATACCCCCATTGAAAAGGAGGATCCTCCGACCAGGCGGCTGTTGTGCCTGGCGGGCTACTGCCCGATAGTTGATATTCGGGCTGATGTATATGTTCAAATCGCACGGTAAACTCTGCTTGCGCGATGCAGGATTTCAACGTTGTAGTTCGCTGCTAATCGGATAGATGGCGTCGCGGTGCTTTTTGTTGCGATGTAGATTTGCTTCGTAGGTTTTTCTTGTGGCGGCCTTGATGCCGCTACATCACTCCCCTCCGGAGACCGGAGGTCGATAGTGGATGAGTCGTCCATGCATCTTGAGATGCTTGCCAGGCCAGTGGGAGGTTGGTTCCAGTGAGTCGGAACCGGAAGTCGCAGAGTTCTTGGTGAGTCGGAACTATATGCGGTGCCCCAGTGAGTCGGGGTGATGAGATATCCCAGTAAGTCGGGATGATGCTGCAGGCTCCAGTGAGTCGGAACCGGATGTCGCAGAGTTCACGGTGAGTCGGAACTATATGCGATGCCCCAGTGAGTCGGGGTGATGGGATCCCAGTGAGTCGGGATGATGCTGCAGGCTCCAGTGAGTCGGAGTGGTGCTGTTGTTGGCTCCAGTGAGTCGGAACCGGTAGTCGCAGAGTTCACAGTGAGTCGGAACTGTATGCGATGCCCCAGTGAGTCGGGGTGATGATTGAGGCTGAGGATGCTGAACAGGAATGCGCGGCTGCTGCATGCTGGTGGTCAGGATATCCGTAGAAGCCGTGGGTACTGGCTGGCTGTATGACTCGCTGCTCGAGAGCTTGAGGTCACGATGAGGAGAAGTGATGATGACGTCACGCTGAAGTAGTTGCACGAAGGCTGCGCTGACGTTCATTGTCGAGGGTCACCAGTTTGGGGATAGCGGTACAGAGAGTAAAGTCCCGCATACCCCCATTGAAAAGGAGGATCCTCCGACCAGGCGGCTGTTGTGCCTGGCGGGCTACTGCCCGATAGTTGATATTCGGGCTGATGTATATGTTCAAATCGCACGGTAAACTCTGCTTGCGCGATGCAGGATTTCAACGTTGTAGTTCGCTGCTAATCGGATAGATGGCGTCGCGGTGCTTTTTGTTGCGATGTAGATTTGCTTCGTAGGTTTTTCTTGTGGCGGCCTTGATGCCGCTACACACGCAAATGAACGCTTTTGTGACAGTTTTAGTCATGAGAGTATGTTTTCTTCCGTTCATTTCAACTGGGAACTCATATTCGTGTAAAATTCCATGTAATCACGCCTCTACAGGGTTCGTTGGTACGCAACAAACATAAATTGCGACATGCTATTGATCACAGTAGGAAGTAAAACCAAACAATGTTTAAGTCGATGCCGTCGCTTTGTTTAGCTTTGATCGTTCGTATAAAAAAGCGAGAAAAAAAACGCAGAACAGTTCTCGTTTCAGTGCGGCTACAAAACCAAAGGAAAATGATCAAAGGAATATCGGAATCTGAATGTAATTTGAGATATTACGCGTGGATCAATGGTCTGTGGTGGGAAGAGAAATTTGTGAATGAAATAAGTACCAAGGATTTTTTATATTTTTATCAAGTTTCCTTTTGATAAATTCATCTTAAAAGCATGTTTAATACTCCATTTCTAAAGTAATACTGCTTATACAATTATGTATGTCATATTCATTTTACGAGTACATAAGTAAGAGAGTAGAGTCTTTAAGATATCAGCAAACAACTTGTCGACTGTTCACGTGACCAGAGGGCTGGGCTTTTCTTCAGCCAAAGAATCAGCATTGTCATTAAACGCAGGAATGCTGCCAGTTTTTTGGGCTCTTTTGCCATTGACAGCTTTTTCTTCCACCTGGCGTTAATCCCGGCTATTGCCAGGGTCCGCCTTCCTACTTAGCTTCCTCCACTTTGCCCGATCTTGAACGTCCATCTCAGTTAGGCCATTGGCTCTCATGTCGGACTTGACGACGTCCAGCCAGCGCTTGCGAGGGCGACTACGGGACCTAGCTCCAAGGACAGCTATATTCATGCATCTCCAACCAACGTATTCCATAGGGCGGCGCATGATGTGGCCATACCATCGCAGACGACACTCTTGCAGTTTTCCCCCACGTCACGGATACCAAGACTACCTCGAATGAAAGAGTTGCGTATGCGATCGGATCGCGTTACGCCGCTCATCCACCTCAGCATCTTCATCTCCGTGACGCGAAGCTCCTGGGTGTGTCTGCTTAGTGCTGGCCAACACTCGCCGCCGTAAAGTAGGACAGGCCGTATGATGCATTTATATATCTGCCCCTTGAGCTTCGGAGGCATTTTACGGTCGCATACAACGCCCGTTACCTCGCGCCACTTCGCCCAAGCCGCGCCTATACGTGCTTGGACATCGTCGTTCACGTTGCCAGACTCGTGCAGCACGGATCCAAGGTACCTGAATGTATCGGACATTCTGATCAGGTCCGAACCTATTCGGATGGTGTTTGAATCCGTGCTGCCATAGGACATGTACTCAGTCTTCGCCACATTTAGTCTCAGACCATCGTTTTCAAGCGTGTCCTTCCAAATGTTGACTTTGCGCTCAAGATGGGCTTTGTTCTGATTAACGAGGGCGATGTCATCGGCATACATCATTAGCCATGGAGGCTGATGATGATGGATGTTTGCCGTAACTACATCGAGCACTACGTTAAACAAGAACGGGCTAAGAGCCGAGCCTTGGTGAACGCCAACAGATATTGGGAAGCCATTCGATTCGCCAACAGCGGTCTGGGTGCTTACTCTGGAATATAATTCCGATAGATCGACATTGGTCAAACGTCAGTTGGTTGATTTAATGGTCAGGGATTGGCTGGACTCACTGAGTCTAGCCAATCCCTGACGTTTGACTGACAATTCCAATGTCGATCTATCGGAATTATATTCGAGAGTAAGCACCCTGGATAGAGGACACGGAATCGCGGTACATGTCTCTGATAATGTCAATATAGGCCTCGGGAACGCCCCTGAAGCGAAGTGCCCACCAGATGGACTGCCGAGGTATACAGTCGAAGGTCTTCTGCAGGTCTAAAAAGGCCATATGCAAAGCTCTCCTTCTCACTCTGTAAGCCTCAGCCAAAGTCCGTAAGGCGAACACTGCGTCCATGGTGCTGTTACCCGCCCGGAAGCCATATTGACACTCAGAGACAGTGCACTCGCTACGGAGCCGTGTGTCAATGATGCGCTCAAAGAGCTTCATGGTGTGGCACATGATCTTGATACCGCGGTAGTTACTACAATCCTGTACTTTTGCCATTGACAGCGATGTGGAGTATTTTCATCGACTAGAGTAAGAGCCCAGAGCCCCTAGCCGTTATTAATTTTCTGTGTTACAAAATGTTTAGACTAAAGTAGTGTTCCAGTCGAGGGACTCATGGTAATGGAAGTAAATGTGGGGTTTTAGTCGGTAAGGGCCCGACAAAACACTCCGTTTAGGAAGATAGGATTTCCCCACTTAAAAAAAAACAAAGAAGTGTTAATATGTAATTTGAATACCGACACTACTTTATATTTTCTGCTAGCCGGCCAATCTTATAGAATCGGGTGATAAAGTTACATAAAGACTTTCGTCACTCAAAACATCACACACGTATGTCTAATTAACAATAATAATAACTAGGCACAACCTTGTAGCCAGGATTATCCATCAGCAACTTGCTCTGAAATACTCTCTTGTGGAGTCGGAGGTGCTGTACTATAGGTATGAGCCCGACCCAGTTCTCGATAATGGCAATATCACATTGTACTGGGATCGGTCCATCATCACTGACAGGACTATTGTTGCCAATAAGCCTGATATTGTGGTGGTGGACCGAATAGTGAGGTGTGCAATGATTGGAGAGATAGCCGTCCCGCATGACGAGAACCTCGTGAAAGCCGAAAAAAACAAACAAATCAAGTATATTGACTTGGCTCGCGATGTTGTCGACATGTGCGAAGTGGACTTCGCAATCATTGTACCGATAGTCGTGACAGCCAACGGCTTAATAGCCACGAGCCTCGACCAACATCCAGGAGGCTCTCGTTAGGCAGCTGGATCAAGGGCTTGATTCAAAAAGCGGAACTTCTGGACACGGCTCGCATTGTTAGGAGGTTCCTCTCTTTGGAGCCCTAACCGCCGGTAGCCTTGACCCTGTTTCCGATACCGGTGGCTACTATTTTATTGTTTTTATTTCATATTTTATAAAAATATTTTAATATGAACAAATAAGTTAAGATAATGAATAAACGAAATAATAATAACTAAAATTAACAAATACAGTAAACTCACAACAAACTTAAATATAGCATCAAATCATCCTCAACGCTGTCAGCTGGTAATGTGCGCAAGAAATTGGCGGCATTGTCACGTTGAATGGCAATTATTCGTCTCCGCTCAAAGTAAAAGCCAGCTCTTGGGTCACGTGAGCCGTTTCGTCTGATCGATACATTTTGCCGCCTGTTAAAATGTGTGGGTCCTTCATTCTTATAATGAGCTGTCAAAGCGTCAAAATAATATTCTGGATATTTTATATTTGACGACATAAAAATATCGTAGGAGGTACCCAACATTATAATGTAGGCGGGTGAGAGTTTTCCAAACCACTGATCTTTGCTTTGGATAGGAACCCCCAACTGGTGGACTGGTCATTTCTCAGCTGCCATGGTTGTTTTTAACTACTTCTTTGAATTGTTCCTTTATTTCCGGACGCTTTTATCCTGCTCGTCTTTTACATCGTTCTCACATGTACTACTCTGTCAAGAAAGTCCCGGGAAAAGATCAATAATACACAAAATGTCTGTTATTCATCCAAATTTATTTTATCACCTTCAAAGTATGCTCCTTTAGAAACGATACACTTGCGCCAACGAATAATCCATTCATCAAAACATTTTTTAAACGCTGCTTCCGGAATTGAGTTCAGTTCTCGCCGCGAATTCTCCTTTATGTCTTCTATCGATTGAAAACGGGTGCCACGAAGTGGTAATTTGAGTTTAGGAAAAAGAAAAAAGTCAGCAGGAGCTATATCTGGTGAATATGGTGGTTGCTGGATGGTATTTGTTGAGTGTTTGGTTAAAAATTCGTTCACAATGATAGCCTTGTGCGAAGGCGCATTGTCGTGGTGCAAAATCCAAGAATTTTCTTTCCACAAATCTGGCCTTTTTCGTCGAATTTGCTCTCTTAAACGCCGCATAACGCTCAAATAATATTCTTTATTTACCGTTAGACCTTCCGGTAAGAATTCAGAGTGCACAACACCGCGATAGTCAAAGAAAACAGTCAACATGACTTTGACTTTTGATCGACTTTGGCGTAGTTTTTTCGGTTTCGGTTCAGTTGGAAGGCGCCACTCCGAAGCTTGTTGACTAGTTTGCATGTCAAACTCGTAAACCCACGTCTCGTCACCAGTAACAATGCGTTTCATGAATGTTGGGTCCGAACTGACTCGTTCTAGCATGTCCTCAGCGACTTTCATGCGATTGAGTTTTTGGAGAAAATTCAGATCTTTTGGGACTAGCCGAGCAGCAACATGTTTCATACCCAAATGATTAGTTAAAATGGTACGGATCGACTCTTGAGATACAGAAAGTTCGGCGGCTATCTCTCCCAGAGTTGAATGGGGATTTTCAGTCACTATTTCCTTCACTTTTGCGATGTTAACTTCAGTTGCAGACGTTGACGGCCTACCAGAGCGAGGCAAATCTTCCATCACATCTCGACCGCTTTTGAACGCTTTGAACCACTCATAAGCACGAGTTTTTGATAAAGTCGATTCACCGTAAGCCTTCTGTAACATTTTCAGTGACTCCGAACACGAAATTCCATTGGCGATGCAAAATTTAAGACAAACTCTTTGTTCGATATTTTTGTCCATTATGAAATTCGCAATACACACTATATATGATACTACTAAAACCAGCACTGTATTTAATATAAATAACAGATGCAACTCAAACTCCGCGCCAAAATGGAAAACAGTTGTGCCAATCTAACAACTACAAAAAAACAAAAATTTGAATTTGGAACCATAAACAAATCATCCATTCCCGATACTTTTTTGACTGAATGTATGTATAATTTCAACTTAATGTAAACAAAACTTTGTAACAATTTATTATTTCTGATAGAGTGTCCGTGGAGTTTCTTGCACGTTCCTCTCCATAGAGACCTACGCTTTGAAACGCGCAAATAGCTTCATATTTTTGGACCTACCGACCTTGACAATTCAAGAGTGCCTGTAAATGGTTTATTTGAAATAAATATTTTTGAGTTTGAGTTTAAGTTTGAACATGGTACAAAAACTTAAAAAACCGACAAGTAAGAATAGGACTCGCACAAGAAGGAGTGCCGAAAAAAATCATGTTTCTTTTTTGGCTTGCTTGTCTAGCGGCAATAAAAATACACAGTCTGTGAACATTTCAACTGAAGATCTATTACGGATCATGAGATACTGCCTGCTGATACACAGACTGGCGGATTGACAGTGGAGGCACGTGGAGGCTTAGTAATAAACCGTCAGTTACGCTTCTGGAACTTACGGAAGCCTAAAACGTAGTCTTATGTACTCGTACATTGTTTGGATTTATTTTCAGATAAGTTTTTAGTCTCGTGTAAGAGAAACTTGAATGCATGTACCTACAAAATCCTGCGCTGACGCTAATGAAATCTTGACCGAAAGAACACAGCTGATTTTAGTGCAAATAATAATTCGATTACGAAGTGAGTCTCGGATTGTCTATGTACCAACAATCATTATTACATACTTGTTCAACGCGCAGCGATTCTGTTCTACCGTTTACAGATTGAATACCAATTCTAGAATGGACGGAACTATTCAACGGCGTGGTTTTGTAGCCATTCCATTAATTTACCCGCTTCAGCAGCTTACAAATCTAAGCTGCCGATCCTAATACCGGCTGACGGAACTACGGAACTATTCCAGAGGTCAGTGATCCGTGGCCGGTATTAGGATTCCGGTATCGTTGTTTATCAAGACTCTGATTTGAATATTTTGCCGAGGATCAGGTTAGCATGTCGGAAAACTTCGAGTCGGCGAACTTTGATTGGTTTCAACTTTTTAATTTATTTTTTTAATGATTAAGAACGTGTTGTTGCTGTATATTTACACGCTGATTAGTTTATTTGTATTTTTGTTTAGATTTATTTTATTTTATTGTTTCTGAAATAGTTACAGCTGATAAAGTAGCATGCTTAGTTCCGCAGCCCTGGAACACAAAGGGCATTAGGAGAAACACGGATGGGTTTTTTGTCAGTAAGAGTCTGACACTCCCTTCTGCTCCGCCCAGAGTGGAAAGGAGTCATTTGATGATTTCCCATCCTTAAAACAAAGCATGCTATTATTCTAACTTATAAAAAAACAAAAATGGCATTCGTTTTGTAAGAAGCATTTCAACCACAACATATTTATTTAAAACAGCTCACATATGCTACATTGCGGAATTTTGCAATACTTAAGTACGTTTACTTTACATTCCAGGCTACATCCCCAGAGTATTACCACTAGATTCTCCTTACATATTCCGTGAAACGTTACGAGTCCAAACACAAACAAGTGGAAATCCGTTTTCCGGTCCCAGAATTCCCGCTTTGCCTACAAACACACATTCCAGCTAATAAAACTATAGAGTCGACACGTGTTATCTATGTGCAGTTCAGAAGCACGGAGTGTCTTAAAATTTAACACCGTTGCCACAGCAAAGATAGCCACAGAAAGCTCGCTCCGTACAACGAGCGAACCAGGATACCTATTTGACATCTTAAAACCATTATCATAACGGTGTGGGAGGGAGACGGAGTTATATAAGACGCATAACGCTATCCCTTTTTCAGAGCTTAATCATGATGGCATTACCACGTCGTAATAGGCCCCCAGTACTCTTCTGAAAGCAATTCACCGTGAAATGTTAAGTGACGTGAGCTGTCAAATCATAGCTCAGGTGGAGTTCACTTCCCGCTACTCAGCTGGTCTATTTTGTCAAAATCTCGCCATGTGAACTAAACTGTTATTCCATCTGGTTTGTATGGATTGACATCATCATAAAATGATTTTGTTTTTAGGTTGTGCGTGTTACCCATGTTATATAATTTTCTTTGTAACAAAACTTTGCATACTATTTTATAAGTGCGAGTTCTTCTAACTCAACAGACAGATGTGTTGCTATGGAGTCTGCTGGCCACTTCTTCTCCACAGCTAAAACTCAAGGAAGTGGTGACGGGCGGGCGTTTTGGGGGACTGTCTATTTGTAAACGTTGACGTTCAAAAAGTGCTGGCACTTAGCCTAATTTGAATAGAATTTTTTGACTTTTTTTGTCATCATCATATCAGCCGAAAGACGTCCACTGCTGGAGATAGGCCTCCCCCAAGCGTCACCACAACGACCGGTCCTGTGCGTCTCGCATCCATCGGCTACCCGCGACCTCCACCGGGTCATCGGTCCACCTTGTGGGAGGCTTTCCGTCGTTGCGTCTTCTGGTACGCGATCGCCACTCCAGAACTTTTCGGCCCCATCGACCATCTATTCTGCGAGCAATGTGCCCTGCCCACTGCCACTTTAATTTGGCGATCCTTCGGGCTATGTCGGTAACCTTGATTCTCTTGCGGATGGATTGACAGCTCACTTCATATTCACTTCACGTAAGCCTACACGATGAGTGGTTTACTGAATCGCATTACTCAGTTTTCATGGTGACATTTGAACAGAATGGACTGTAAGGTGCATTGCGGTGTCAAGTCTAAAGAGTACTAAGTTTTCTTGTTATTTTTAAAAAAGAAATTTTTTAAAAATAACAAGATAATTAGGATAATTAGGATGATTAGGATAATTAGGATTTTTTTTGTTTTTTTTATCGTAACAAAAAAAAAATCGTTTGCTTGGAATGCACCGCTTAACAAACATCTCTCAGTAAAATGATAGGAATTCATTTAATTAAATGAGATTTATATAATTAGCGTTATTTTAGCGTTTCATATATCGTTTTTTAAATTATATGCGTTTTAACGCACAAGTTAAAACGCACTCTTTAAGAGTACGGTTGGACCTTGGTCGCGGGTGAGAATGAACTCGCGGTACGTTAAGCGTCTCTATGTGCTATGCTATTCATTCGAGTCGGCCTTCTGTCCTAAACTATTTTGTGCCTCTCCGTTTGGAAGGTAGCCAGGTTTAACTATACGCGGAGCTGCGAATTATAAGTGTTATTGCAGGACGTAGATAAGCACCCTGGAGACTCTATGCATTTTCTGTGCTTTGCTCGCGTTGGGCTTAAGCGTTTTTTGGGGCGGCTGTAATATTTTGTGAGGTGCTTTGTGTTGTTCATTTTTGAGTCTTCTTTGTTCCATAAATAGTTTCAAAGTTGTCACGACGACAAAACGATTTTCCTATTTACGTAAGCAATTTTCTGTGTAAACCGTTAAATTATACTCATATTTTGTTAACTCGTATTGTTACTTGCTACTTGCTGATCGCCGGCGGTGAGACAAGTGCCTAAGGGAAGATAATCCCTCAGGCAATGCTGAGTTAATCCCCAGCGATATATGCAAAGCATTACCTACTAACACTTACAAATGTACAGCTGAATTAATAGCCGTTTGGCGGTAGAGACAGGTCACATCAAATAATTGTTGCTGAATTCCAGACGATTGATAACGTAAGCAGTGTTATCAATCAGATTGTGATTGTTTAAAAATCTAATCATGCAGTCATCATAATCGCGCCTAAATCTATATTCCGTTTTCGTATTTTAACGGGCGTTTTTGGCCACTTGAAAAAATCACCCCGTCCAGATGCTGAGCATTTAAAGATGCACTTGCTGTTTAAGTCTGTGTGTGAATGGATAGATAGAACCTTACCAATAAACATCAATCATCGGTTATCCTAATATATAATAGAGTAGCCAGAACATTGACGTCCAAAAATAAAATTTAGGTCCTTCGTATAGTAGGGTTCCGTGACTTTTCATAGTTTTCGACCTATGATTTTTTTCTGAATTTTTGAGAATTATCGACCTGACCAACATAAAAAAAAAAAAATTTAAATAGAAGAAATGTCGAGATTCCTTTGAAACTGAATAGTGAAAGCTTAAATTTGGCAAATAGGTTTTTTGTGAAGTGTAGGGGAGCACTAAGAGAGGATTTCCCGAAGTTCCCACAGGAATGGGAAAAAACTGGATATGTGCGTACGAAGTCGCGGGCAAAAGTTAGTTGTATCTGTAGGTCTCTGGCAGTTCTGACAGCCTAGAATTTGAAGAAACCCACGAAAAGAGAGGAAGTTTATTTAAGTTTCTAATTTTATATGTATGGTTAGTTTTGTGGCAGTAAATACTTTATTTTTCTTTTTTATAGTCCTGTTGCCAAAGGGAACGGAACCCTTTGGGAACGGAATTCTCTGAATACGTTCCCCAAATTATGGGGGTGGAGTTCGCCATAATCGCCACGCTTGGCAGGCGGGTTGGCGATCGCGTGTATGGTATTGCGTTTTACAGAGAACGCTGCTGCCCATTCTCTGACGAGTCCCTTAGACGCTTATTACGACACCCACGGGAAGTGAGGGGATGGTACTACTCTGTCAAGAAAGTACCGGGAAAAGATCAATAATACACAAAATGTCTGTTATTCATCCAAATTTATTTTATCACCTTCAAAGTATGCTCCTTTAGAAACGATACACTTGCGCCAACGAATAATCCATTCATCAAAACATTTTTTAAACGCTGCTTCCGGAATTGAGTTCAGTTCTCGCCGCGAATTCTCCTTTATGTCTTCTATCGATTGAAAACGGGTGCCACGAAGTGGTAATTTGAGTTTAGGAAAAAGAAAAAAGTCAGCAGGAGCCATATCTGGTGAATATGGTGGTTGCTGGATGGTATTTGTTGAGTGGTTGGTTAAAAATTCGTTCACAATGATAGCCTTGTGCGAAGGCGCATTGTCGTGGTGCAAAATCCAAGAATTTTCCTTCCACAAATCTGGCCTTTTTCGTCGAATTTGCTCTCTTAGACACCGCATAACGCTCAAATAATATTCTTTATTTACCGTTAGACCTTCCGGTAAGAATTCAGAGTGCACAACACCGCGATAGTCAAAGAAAACAGTCAACATGACTTTGACTTTTGATCGACTTTGGCGTGGTTTTTTCGGTTTCGGTTCAGTTGGAAGGCGCCACTCCGAAGCTTGTTGACTAGTTTGCATGTCAAACTCGTAAACCCACGTCTCGTCACCAGTAACAATGCGTTTCATGAATGTTGGGTCCGAACTGACTCGTTCTAGCATGTCCTCAGCGACTTTCATGCGATTGAGTTTTTGGAGAAAATTCAGATCTTTTGGGACTAGCCGAGCAGCAACATGTTTCATACCCAAATGATTAGTTAAAATGGTACGGATCGACTCGTGAGATACAAAAAGTTCGGCGGCTATCTCTTTCAGAGTTGAATGGGGATTTTCAGTCACTATTTCCTTCACTTTTGCGATGTTAACTTCAGTTGCAGACGTTGACGGCCTACCAGAGCGAGGCAAATCTTCCATCACATCTCGACCGCTTTTGAACGCTTTGAACCACTCATAAGCACGAGTTTTTGATAAAGTCGATTCACCGTAAGCCTTCTGTAACATTTTCAGTGACTCCGAACACGAAATTCCATTGGCGATGCAAAATTTAAGACAAACTCTTTGTTCGATATTTTTGTCCATTATGAAATTCGCAATACACACTATATATGATATTACTAAAACCAGCACTGTATTTAATATAAATAACAGATGCAACTCAAACTCCGCGCCAAAATGGAAAACAGTTGTGCCAATCTAACAACTACAAAAAAACAAAAATTTGAATTTGGAACCATAAACAAATCATCCATTCCCGATACTTTTTTGACTGAATGTATTATTTTTTTACGGTACCATACGGCACTTGTGCAAAAATGTTAATGGTTTAGAACAGAATATTAAAGCAATGTTATTGTAAACTTACAAAGCTCAGCCTACAAAACCACGTATTAACTGCGTTGATTAAATTTGCTTCAATATTAGACGACGAGGAGTTAATATGGCGTCCACGACATATGAATACCTACAGCTAATGTAAGTAAAGCACATTTATATTCTGGTTCAAGGATTACGTATTAGGGTCCCGGTAAATAATCTTCGTGCTCACAATATGGAAGCAATTTATGAAATAAGATGTACCTACTGCCGCAAGACCGGGATGTGGGTGGTTATGGAGGTGGCAAATAAGGTAGGTATTAAGTTCTTAGAGTATTAAATTGTAAGACATGAAATTTTATAACATAGCACGGAAAGCTGAGCTCACCCACACGATGGTAAATATAGTATTTATTATGTAAACACTGTATAGGTTGTGGAGGTCTGGTAGGCAGCCGCTCCACGTAAAACACAGGTATTCAGATGAATCCGGTTTGACTGGAAGCCGACATCAATATAGTTAAGAAAAGGCTAGGCAGATGATGACTGTATAGGTATGGGGGTCGGCCGTAAGAATACCTCTACTTCTTCGTCGTTTTACTCTTGACAGAGTGGTCGTGTTCGTCTTTAAGATTGTGTAGCATGCTTGACAATCCGTCGCCACTCTTCACGCACCTTTGCCTTTCTGGTGCACTCGTACAAGGGACCATTGTCCAATGCTACCCTAATTTGTTCGGTCCAGCGCATAGGCGATCTACCACGTGCTCGTTTGCCCTCGAAGTTTCCTTGTTCCACAAGGCGCTCAATGGAGACCTCTCCACGTCTTGGTAAGTGCCCGAAGAAAGAGAATTCGAGCTTGTACGACAGAAGATAGGCAATGTTTGATACCAAGATCTGCCAGTTATATATATTAGTCTCTGCCTAGATCTTGTAAAATGGACAAGCCACAGCTGCACGGGTCGATCTTGAAGGTTCAGCAACACTTGTCAAGGTTGGTCTGTGGATGGGTGACCATCTTAACATAATGAGTTTCTTCCGTGCCTAGGAAAGCACGTTAAGCCATTGGTCCCGGATATCATTTGTAGATCTTTTGGCAGTCGTTACGGATTGTCAGAAGCTAGTAAATCTGACTCCAGTCTTGCCAAGATGTGCCGTGTTACTCAGTGGCTTAATATGCTTTCCATGGCATGGAGGAAATTCGGTATGTAAAGATGGTCACCCATTTACGGACCAACCTTGGAAAGCGTTGCTTAACCTTGAAGATCGACCCGTGCAGCTGTTATTATCTAGGCCACAACTTGAATGTAATTACTAATTAGGCTATTTTGCTTACTTTTCACGCTCATATATCCAAAGGTAAGTTCCACCATACTAATTGCGTAATAGGAACGCTGTTTATCATTAGTGTTCAGTTACAAACCTAATGGTCTCTGATAATGTGGTTATTTTTAATCAGAACCTTATTTGTTTGGTTCTTGTTATATTTAAATGAAAAAAAAAACTAGCATTTGCGTGCGGTTTTGCTCTCGAGGCTATTCTCATAGGTGTTTTTCATACTTCCGAGATATACTATATCATTTAATAGTTTTCGTGTTTGTAGCAGAGATTTCACTATCTTCACTTTCTTGCCTTTACGCCGATTTTTGCAGTACTACCATTTCACCCGCGATTTCGTCCGCGCTGCAATTTCCTTAAGGGTCTCTAATTTTTTGAAAATATTTATAGCCTATGTTACTTGCTGATAATTTACCTTTGTACTGGACAAAAAAAATGGTTAAAATTGGTTCCGTAGTTTCGGAGCCTATTTGGTACAAACAAACAAAAAAATAAAAAATATACTCGAACGTGTCTGCGAAACTATTCGTTCTCTCGAAAAGAAGAACTACGAATACCACCACTAATATCTTCATTTTGCATAAATAAAAGAGAAATTTCCAAAAGCAATTCTCTCTTTTCTGTCATCAACATTTTACATTTCATTTACACACCTGTCGTATTAGCGCTGTATAAAAATGGCGCCGATCCATCGTCTTGTATAAACGTTGATACAGTTAACGTGACATCGCGTGTATGTTTGTCATTTATTTTGTACTAAGTCGCTTCTGAGCCGTCTTTGTGATAATGACTCTGCTTTTTATTTTTTTTTATATAATTTATGGTACTGCTTGTGATGTTGTTTTAGTCAATTATTTGTGGCAGTGCCGCCAGTCTTTTTTTTGGGCTTCCGGTCGATGCGGACGAATTTTTTGACGCCATACTTTAGTTAGGAGTTTTTATTTTTATTTTTGTTCTTATTTTTATTTTTATTTTTATTTTATTTATTTATTTTATTTTTTTTTTATTTTTATTTTTTTATTTTTTTTTAGAGCATTATTTTTAGAATAGTATTTAAAATATAAAATAACGGTACGATTTTTGTAAACTTGCATAATAAATAGAACTTTTCTTTAAGTGTTATAATAAAATAAACGTTTAGAAACATTTGTTAGAGTGCTCTTACCAATTATGTATGGAACGAAACTTTAATTCATCATTATTATTTATTGTACCTCAAAACAACTTATAGAACAGTGATAATAAAATTCATGTACAGACGCCAGCATATTATTGCGAATTTTTAATTTAGTTACCTAATTGACATGAAATTAATTTGTTTATGACTAAGCGATGATTTTTTTTTACTTTTGTTTTGTTTTTTTATTATTTTATTTTACTATTAATTCTAATTTCATTGTTGACATTTTATATTTATTTTATTATTGTACCTATGGTTTGTATGCCGTAAGGTAAAATGTAGCTGATCTTATGTATTTGTGTAAGTTATCTTATATTGTACCTACATTTTAAGGGCCCCTTTTCCCGACAGCACCTTTTCCCTTTTCCCGGCAGGACACTAGCGCGGTGCGCGCGAGCCGTTTTTCACGTATTTATTTAATATAAAAAATAAGTGCCATATTATAAATCTATCCAATAATATCAATGTCAAACCCGATTAGTAAATGAAATGTTAAATTTTCATAAAAATTGCGTTCCCACAAGTCTCATACAACTTAAAATATTTTCAAAATCGACTTAACTTCCTGATTTTTTTTTATCGATCAAAATGTTAAATATCGTGTTTTTAACCAAAAAAGTCACTAGATCTCACATGCATCTATACTATATATTTTTTTACGAATTTATATATGGTGATTTCTCTGAAAACAACTCGATCTAGAAACGTAAATTTCGGATAAGGGGCCCTTAAGCAAATAAAGTTCTAATTCTAATTCACATTAAGCAACAACAATCTGTCAAAATTCTTTAATGCATTTTCAACTTTATCGCTAAAGCATTAGGTTTAAGGTTGATTTGGAAAATTTGTCAGTTACGGGTAGCTTGATGTGCTGGCGTCTGTACAAAGGCGAGCTTATTTCAAAGTTTTAGTTGAGTTTTCTCCCAGAAAACCTTTGAGTGGTTACGTCTGAAATAAGTCGCATAAATTTAACAACGTACGAGTAAGTTCTAGATTTTAGTTGTTGCTGAAAGCTATTGAAATAAAAAAATATGCATAAAATGCGCCGCAACAGAGAGAGAGAGAGATGAGTTTGGGTACTTTAAGCAATTTCCAAATTCATTCGTAATCACAATCTGCGACAACGATTCACCAAGTTACCATTAAGGTGACACTTTGACAAAGGGTAGACAAGCAAGAGAGTTTGTAAACGAAAATCTGTCCAGTCAGCAATGTAATTAAAGTCAAATCTTTCTGCCCAAGACATTTATTAATTACTTCACCATCAAAAGATAAATGCAGTCCTAAAAAACTTTCCAGGCAAGATAAAACGTACGGGTAATATCATGCATGGGCAGGTATTAGGTTAGAATAAATACCTAAAAGGTCTGAGAGAAAACTGTGCAATACAATTTTTCACAAGCGACACAAGAAAAAAATAAAGAAAAGAGCTAATCAAAAAGAACATTAAATTAAAGTAAATGAGCTGTGCAAAAAAAATACTAGTTTGCTAGATATAAGTAAATTTAAAAGTTTGTATGGTTATATGAAGTCATCTATCTAGCCTTGCCGACTACATTGGGATCGGCTTCCTGTCAAACCGGGTTTTAGTATTTTACGTGGAGCGGCTGCCCACCAGCTGCTCGTGTGGCTGCTAAATAATAACAGCCGCACGAGTCGATCTTCAAGGTTAAGCAATGCTTACCAAGGTTGGTCTGTAGATGGGTGACCATCTTAACATACCGTGTTTCCTCCATGTCTCGGAAAGCACGTTAAGCCGTTGGTCCCGGCTGTCATTTGTAGATCTTTGGCAGTCGTTACGGATAGTCAGAAGCCAGTCAATCTGACTACAGTCTTGCCATGAAGTACCGTGTTACCCAGTTAATGGGTTGTGGAGGTCTGGTAGGCAGCCGCTCCTCGTAAAATACTGGTATTCAGCTAAATCCGGCTTGACTGGAAGCCGACCCCAATATAGTTGGGAAAAGGCTATGCAGATGATGACAGAGCAGGGCGACAGATCGGAATAATTCGGGGGGGTCTCTATTCTCGAAGCCCGAAGTTCGTAGTTTCGGTCTTAGTTACGGGCGTTTTCTAGTCGGTATCATCTACGGATTTACGATTAAGTAGTCCCGAACTCGAACTAAGAATGAATGACTGAATGAATGAATTTATTGGTGGTTAGGTGATACGGACCAGAAAACGCCCAAAACTAAGGCCGAAACCTTCGGACTTCGGGCTTAGAGAATAACCCCCAGCTTCTGTTAGTACTTACTCGTTCAAAGTACCAATTTTTTCTTTGTGGTAACCCTATTCACTAATGATGCCTTGGTCGTTGGAGCAGCCCTACTTACTAATGAGGTTCCGAAAATGTCAAGTGAACTGCTGTGTTTCCTTGCAGTGTTGAAATGTTTGAATTAGAGTCAATTAGGGCCAGGAATTAATTATATGCGGGTTAACAAATCAGCTGTTTTATACATTTTCGTTGGCTAAATATAACATTTTGTATGAAACAGCTGATATTTTTCTCGAGATTTTGGGGTTTTCCCAAAGTAAAAGTTGTTTATAATAATGTGTACTTTCACTGCCTAAGAGGTTGCTGGTGTTTTACAAACAACCCTGTATATTACTCAATGCGGATGTCATTGATTTCAGTTTCGTTTCCCACCATCATAAAAGCCGATAAGAGCTGCTGGTCAAAAATCGCCACATCTACGAATTTATAAACTCTAAATAACTGTTCTTGTCTTTTGTGTTCATCAATCATTAGGAAGACTACAAAAAACCGGGTATTTGTTAACCCGCATATAATTAATTCTGACATAACTAACTTTTTGAAATCTTTCGAACACCAAGCAAATAAAGCAGCTATTAAATGGAATTCAGTTCTCAGTACATGTTTTCCGGGAAAAGCCTTTAAAACGAGGTTTTCATAAGTATTTTCTCACCCCCTCCATAATTATAATAATGAAATTCGATGAAATTATGCCGAGAGGCCTGTGGGACTCAACTCGGAACTCATAAGTATTTGACGAGTCCGGTCCAAATTGACTACGAATCACGACAGCGGAGGGGGCGGGCGCATATTTTAAGATATTCGTGACGCAACGCCGATCCCCTACTACAGGCATTACTCGTTGAGTTGTCTGTAAAAATAACTGTGATCTTTGGAAAATTATGTTATTATTGGGCAACCAGTACATAATTAACTTTGCTGACCGATCCTTTTACCGCTAAAGAAAGTAAAATGGTTTTAGTACTTCTCTGTGAATTACAAAACAAGAATAGACCAAGTGCTAATCGGACTCGCTTGCACAGGGTTCAGTGCCATAAACCTTAAAAAAAATAGTTTTATATATGGGGCGCCTTTAAATTATATTATTTGTTGTTATAGCGGCAGTAAAAATACATATTTTAGGAAAATTTCAATTTATTGTTCATGAGAGACAGCCTACTGACAGACGGACAGCGGAGGCTTAGTGATATATAAAATAGGTTCTGTTGGTAACCCTACGAGTACAGAACCTTGAAAAAATTAAATGACCCTATATAACACAGTAGTTCTATTAAAAAAACTTACATTAGCACACTTTTAAACTCTCCTACAATTTTCTTGTAGCAAAATACATTTGTACAATGAAGTCCAAGCAATTAGGGACAACAGCAAACGTAACTGGTTTTTATAAAAATACTGCCAGTGTCGTAGTGGGTTGATGAAGGCATTCTGCGAACAGTTGGCTTCAAAGCGGCCATGTGGGCCCGTTTGGCATTGGTCTTGATGATAATGGCGCGGTGCCAACAGTACAGTGAAAATTATGCCGGGTGGCTTAGTGAAAATTTACTTTTTATTTTTTGTTAGTGAGGACAATGTGCGGGCTTATGTTCGAATTTTAATATTTGGACGAATTTCATTATATTTTGACGCCAAATATAATAATAAACATAAGTGGGGCCGAGGCGTTCCACTTGGGCTCGAAGAGGTAAATAGCCACACACAAAATGTCTTCAAGATCCATTCAGCCGTTCTGATGTGTTTAAGTGACAACAACTCATACATCCAAACTTTCTCATTTATAATACAGAAGTAGGTATAGATTACGTAGAATGAATATTATCATCATCATCATATCAGCCGAAAGACGTCCACTGCTGGACATAGGCCTCCCCCAAGATAGGGGTTTGCCATAATCGCCACGCTTGGCGGATTGGCGATCGCAGTGCATAGTGTTGAGTTTTATAGAGAACGCTGCTGCCCATTCTCTGGCGAGTCCCTTAGTCGCCTCTTACGACACCTGGAAGTGATGGGATGGTATTATTCTTTTACGGCACCATACGGCAAGTGGTAATATTATAGCTCAATTCAATAGTCCCTTGTATTTTCTCGATTTGATTCTCATAACTAATATTCTTGCTAACATCACATGCTTCTGCCTCAGAGTCTCGGTACTAATACATAAATTAGCATAACGAGATTATTCTCAACTTCAGTGGTACATACGTATTGTCAACAGCAGATACGAGTACGTAGGAGGTCGCCATATTATATTCAAACGACTTAGATCTCCTAAGAAAAGTAATAATAAGTGAATAAATAAATGGTTCATTTTATGTCGATTGACTCAAATTAAATTTAACAACCTGTACAGCTTTTTCATTGGCCTCGTTTAAATCTTGGGAGGTGCAGGGTGTTGTGTACATTGCTGAGTTTGTTCGAAAGAGTCACCACGACCCTAGAACGCTAAGGGTATTAGGAGGAACACTTCAGTCTGACACTTCCTTCTGTTCACCTTAAGCGAGAGGAGCCATTTGATGATTTTATATCCTCAAAAAAAGGTAGTTAAAAATCGCGCGGGCTTTACTCCGGCACTGCGTTTGATTTATTTTATTAGTATCCTATTCGTCCATATCATTTAAATTCTAAACAGTCATTTATAAAACGAGTATTCTAATTAAAACACTGCCAATCGGTTCGTTCAAACACCAATTTTAATACTACTACTCTGTCAAGAAAGTACCGGGAAAAGATCAATAATACACAAAATGTCTGTTATTCATCCAAATTTATTTTATCACCTTCAAAGTATGCTCCTTTAGAAACGATACACTTGCGCCAACGAATAATCCATTCATCAAAACATTTTTTAAACGCTGCTTCCGGAATTGAGTTCAGTTCTCGCCGCGAATTCTCCTTTATGTCTTCTATCGATTGAAAACGGGTGCCACGAAGTGGTAATTTGAGTTTAGGAAAAAGAAAAAAGTCAGCAGGAGCCATATCTGGTGAATATGGTGGTTGCTGGATGGTATTTGTTGAATGTTTGGTTAAAAATTCGTTCACAATGATAGCCTTGTTCGAAGGCGCATTGTCGTGGTGCAAAATCCAAGAATTTTCTTTCCACAAATCTGGCCTTTTTCGTCGAAATTGCTCTCTTAAACGCCGCATAACGCTCAAATAATATTCTTTATTTACCGTTAGACCTTCCGGTAAGAATTCAGAGTGCACAACACCGCGATAGTCAAAGAAAACAGTCAACATGACTTTGACTTTTGATCGACTTTGGCGTGGTTTTTTCGGTTTCGGTTCAGTTGGAAGGCGCCACTCCGAAGCTTGTTGACTAGTTTGCATGTCAAACTCGTAAACCCACGTCTCGTCACCAGTAACAATGCGTTTCATGAATGTTAGGTCCGAACTGACTCGTTCTAGCATTTTCTCAGCGACTTTCATGCGATTGAGTTTTTGGAGAAAATTCAGATCTTTTGGGACTAGCCGAGCAGCAACATGTTTCATACCCAAATGATTAGTTAAAATGGTACGGATCGACTCGTGAGATACAGAAAGTTCGGCGGCTATCTCTCTCAGAGTTGAATGGGGATTTTCAGTCACTATTTCCTTCCCTTTTGCGATGTTAACTTCAGTTGCAGACGTTGACGGCCTACCAGAGCGAGGCAAATCTTCCATCACATCTCGACCGCTTTTGAACGCTTTGAACCACTCATAAGCATGAGTTTATGATAAAGTCGATTCACCGTAAGCCTTCTGTAACATTTTCAGTGACTCCGAACACGAAATTCCATTGGCGATGCAAAATTTAAGACAAACTCTTTGTTCGATATTTTTGTCCATTATGAAATTCGCAATACACACTATATATGATATTACTAAAACTAGCACTGTATTTAATATAAATAACAGATACAACTCAAACTCCGCGCCAAAATGGAAAACAGTTGTGCCAATCTAACAACTACAAAAAAACAAAAATTTGAATTTGGAACCATAAACAAATCATCCATTCCCGATACTTTTTTGACTGAATTTACTTCGAAATATGACAATGTGTTATCACGGCGATCTGAAAATTTAGTTGCATTATGATCACTTTGAATATTTACCTGAATTGGGTAGTTTACGGATAAAATGTAATTTATTAGTCAGATAGATTTCAAAAAAAAAAAAATTGGGCACGCATTTTTTTTACGTAAATGAAAACTGAAGACGATATGGGCCTAGCATGAATATTTTTACGTGTAGTAACGTTAACGTAAGTGAATTTTGAATGTGAAGAAAAACTACAACCCCGTAGTGATTCTCTATTGTGTCACCTAACTTTTTTACCAATAATTTAAAGTGCCATAACTTTTTTTATCCTAATCATCGTTTGTCCGAATGATAACTTACTCGAACTTAATATCACATGCCAGCATGCAGCATGCAAGCAAACATGCAGCATGCAGCAGGCATGGTTTCTGTCACGGCTCTGGCGCTGCGGGGCTCCGGCGGTCTCTCGCGAGATTATCGTCGCAGGTGGGTTTAACGCTCACCACCGCACTCGCGGCGGCAAGTATTACAACCACCTGCTCCTCAATTCGCGGACCGCCTCGCCCTCCGCACCTACGCGATTTTAAATTACACTCTAGGGGTAGGGCAGACAAGACTGCGTGGAGTCGGATTTACAGCGATTCGTTTCTGTCAATAAAATCTAATTTTTAGGACTAAAAAATCTATACTAATATATAAAGTTGAAAAGTTTGTTTGTTTGTTTGTTTTTTTACTTAAACGCGCTAATCTCAGGAACTACTGGTCCGATTTGAAAAATTATTTCAGTGTTAGATAGCCTATTTATTGAGGAAGGCCTATTTATCATCACGCTAATACCAATAGGAGCGGAGCAGTAATGAAAATTGTGATGCAGACGAAGTTGCGCGGGTCAACTAGTTTATTATAAATGAACATTCCGAATAATACACATTATTTAATACAATACTTAGGACATACGACTTTAGGTCATGTAAAATTAGGAGATTAAATTATTATAGTTCTCGATATTATGACAGAATACTTTGGAACTAAAGATAATTATGGTAAACATAATTTCGGGATTTTGAGCATTATGGTTTTTTGAGTTTATAGCAAACGTGTTATGGATAGTGATTTTCGGGCAAACAATTTTAGAAGAAGAAAGGGTAACCCTCATAGTATTTTGGTTTAAATATATGGGCATTCAGAAATATGACTATACTTGTAGCATCTTTTTCAAATAAAATTATTACGTGCGAAACGAGTACTGTAGCTATGGTAAAATTTGACGTTACGTTACGTTACTATACGTCAAAAATATTCATGCTAGGCCCTTTCGTTGAAAACTCGCGTGATTCGATTCGATAGTACACTTTACTAAATCGTGACGTCACCAACCCCCACTCTTGAACTTTGATGCGTTTTATCTTTATCAATTTCTATCGAGCTGAAGTGGCAGTAATACGTGTCCAATACTTTTTGAAAATCTAAGGAACGGACTAAATAGGATGATTAAATAAAAATATTTTTCTATGTTGTATAATACCTTCATGCTTACCTACTTTTATAATGCCGACTGTACTATCAAAGAGGTAGCTGTTAAACACTTCTTTGATTAACTGGTAATTGAGTACAATATTTATGAATGAAAAATATATGGTAGGAGCCAGATAAATGTGTAATAACGGACATTGACCCACGTACGTTTATTGACTTTCATCATCATCTGCCTGGTCTTTTCCCAACTATATTGGGGTCGGCTTCCAGTCAAACCGGATTTAGCTGAATACCAGTATTTTACAAGGAGCGGCTGCCTACCAGACCTCCACAACCCAATGTTTATTGACTTTCTTGATATCAAAAACAGAAATATAAAGGATATTTCTGTTCTCTTCTCGGTCGTTCGGTTTTTTTGTTTCCAATATCTTCGAAGGGTTATTAAGGCAAGGTCAAAGTACTTTATTGTAAGTTTATCTGGCGCCTACCATAATTGTAAACTCCACCGAAATTCAACTCAACGAATACTCGTATTTATGTCTATTTAGATAATAATATAGCTTTCGTTGCTGGCTGTACCGTGGTACGGGCGATACCGTCCTTATTTGATTTGACATCTGGATTTAGCTCATCGGAAAGTTTTTATTAAACTCTGTAAGTTTGATTTATAGCTTTACAAGGGATTTTTGCTTTTTCATTTCCGACTAATTTTATGGAAAGTCCAAGATTTATGTAGCTGACCAGTCAGAGGAAGTTTTTACGAGTTTCTTATTATGTGAACTTTTTAATTAGTTTTTTTTTAATTATTTTGCAGGTAAGTACTGCAGTGGATTTAGCTAAATTAAAATAAATAGCTTTATTCAATTTTTGATTATTAAATTGAATTAATCAATTTCTAGTCCCAAGTAATTACGGAGTGAAAAGTGACAAGACATGATTCAAGTAATGAATGTATGTATCGATGAGTACTCGTATATACAAAATATTGAAGGGCTTTAACACCCGATAGAGCTACAATACCAATTGGGATGGCAGGATCACATAAAAAATAAAGATTACAGAACCTGCAGCATTGAAAGCCAAATTATTATTCACAACTAGCATCCCTCCAATATGCGGCTCGGCGTTTATCTCGTGGTCGCCATTGTTGATTCTGGCTTTCAGGAGTTGCAAGGTTGGAAATTTGTGGCGGGCTTGTCCCAAAAAAACTTCAAACAATTTCTTCATTCATCATCATCATAACAGTCGAAAGACGTCCACTGTTGGACATAGGCCTCCCTCAAAGGGGGGGAGGGTTGCCATAATCGCTACGCTTGGCGGGCGGCATGGAGTTGACATCCAGTCTCAACTTCGGCGCCACCATCGAGTACAAAGCCCAAACTGCGGCTAAAAAGCTGGGCATCCTAAATAGGGTGAAGCGATACTTCACACCTGGACAGCTTTTAACCCTTTACAAAGCACTAGTCCGTTCCTGCATGCAGTATTGTAGCCACCTATAGGATGGCTCAGCTAAATATCAGCTTGCCGGGCTTGACTTGGTGGAACGCAGAGCTAAGAGGCGCATCGGTGACGTAAAACTGGTGGATGCCAAGCTATATAGCTTGGCTCATCGCCGTAAGGTTGCCTGCTTGTCGGTCTTCCACAGATTATACTTCGGTGAGTGTGCCCAAGAACTCCACGACCTCATCCCACCGGCCACCTTTTACCATCGGACATCCAGACGCACTGCATATTACCATCCCTACCTTGTTGCTATTCCACCAATTCGTACTAAGCGTTTCCAAACGTCTTTTATAATGCGCACAGCAAAGGAGTGGAACACTCTGCCTAAGTCTGTGTTTCCAAACGCTTACAACCCTATTCTCTTCAAAGTTAGAGTGAACCGGCTCCTTCTGAGTAAGCTCGCTCCATCGTAGACTTTGTCTCTGTCATCTCTGACATAGACTAGAGTCAAGAGCAAACCCATCACAAATAAATAAACAAAAAAGAACGCTTCTGCCTATTTTCTGGTGAGTCCTTTAGTTTCTTCTTACGACACTCACGGGAAGTGATGAGGATGGTATTATTCTTTTACGGCATCAGCCGACACCATACGGCAAACAATTTGAGTAATTTATAATGATATTGGATGAGTACCTACAATGATCAGAATCATTGTAGGTACTCATCCAATATCATCGTAATTTCAGGTATGGCGTTCATTGTTATACAGATTGATCGACGTTTCCGAAGACTGCTACGCGGCACCACGCAGCGAAACGCGACGCCGGCAACGCTACGTGTACAGTTATTCTTATTCGAGATTCAAAGCATTTATTTCCCCGCGACTTCGTACGCGCATATCACATTTTTTGCAGCTCCCGCTGGTTTTTTTTTTTTACTATTGATAGGCACGCGTCTGACCACTATCTCACCTGATGGTAAGATGGAGCACACGTGCCTACTATTCACTCTTGACTTAAAGACTCCTAGGTTGTAGCTATCAGGAAACACAGACTCCAGCAGAGAATTCCACTCCTTAGCTATACACACTATGAATGGGTTCCCAAAACGTTTTGTGCGAATTTCGAGAAATTCTATCTTAGTGCTCCTCTACACTCTCCACGGAACCTTCATGCCAAGTTTCAGCTTTCTACGATCAGTAGTATAGGCTATGCGTTGTCTGTCAGTCATTTGGTCAGTAACGGAAGAATTGTATATATTAGGACTAGATTCTGCCCGCGACTTCGTACACGCATATCCCGTGTTTTTCCCGTTCCCGTAAGAATTTTGGGGTATCTTCTCTTAGTGCTGCCCTACGGAGTGCAGGGAGGCTAAATGCCTCCTTTGAGCTTTCTACGACCAGTAGTTTTGGCTGTGCGCTGTCTGTCAGTCACTCAGTAACGCAAGAGATTTATATTATATTGATTACTGTATAGATAGACGGTTGGATAGAACGGCCATACGTACTCGTAATAACTTTTTTTATCGATAGTAAATTATCAAATAAATAATAATCAAATCCCGCTCTGGGCGGAGAGAGTGTTAGACTCGTACTGGCTAAAATCATCATCCCATCCGAGTTCCTCCTAGTGCCTTTTGAGTTCCAGGGCCGCGGTGACACTTTCGAACAGATTCCGCAACCCTGGAACTAGAATTACTAGAGTTGCTTGTCTTCCGAAGTGGCTTTACAACGCAAGCGGAAACAAATACAACATTATAAACAAACAGCACATTAACCACTTCATGATGTAATACGTCTAAACAAGCAATCAATTGAGAAGCGTCGGCGTCGACGTACAAACGCAATTGCACGCGAGTCAATATTGATTCCTCTGGCACAACAGACCGACGGGAGATTAAATGCTGTTTATCTGTTTATACCAGCTTATTAACTAGCAGTTTGTTTAGGGAAATGGGGTGTTGATAATCATAGTTCTGATTGGGATCTGAGGCTTTAGAAAAAATTACATTTTATTAGCGAAAGCGATTGTCGAAAGAGATTGATCACGTGACATTTCGACAACGTTTGTCAATCCCATACTATTTTGACATTTTTACAATCGCCTTCACCACGCTACCGCTGACAGAATGTCGCTTGTCTAGAGCCTCTGGTGGCTAAACAATAACAGCCGCATAGATAGATGCGGCTGCAGAACGCTTGCCAAGACTGGAGGACAGATACGCAGTAGCTTCATGTAAAATACTGGTACTGAGATGTATCCGGTTAGACTGAGAGCCGAACCCAATATATTCGAGAGACTTTTAATGTGTTTTTTTATAATAATGTAGTAAGTCAATAGTCATCTCAATAATCACTTTATGATGTAATACCGTCTAAACAAGCAATCAATTGAGAAGCGTCGGCGTCGACGTACAAACGCAATTGCACACGAGTCAATATTGATTCCTCTGGAACAACATACCGGCGGGTGATTAAATGCTGTTTATCTGTTTATACCGGCTTATTAACTAGCAGTTTGTTTAGGGAAATCGGGTGTTGATAATCATAGTTCAGTTCGGTATCTAAGGCTCTCGAAAAATTACAATTCTATAAGCGAAAGCGACTGTCGAAAGAGATTGATCACGTGACATTTAGACAGCGTTTGTCAAACCTATACAATTTTGACGTTTTGACAACCGCTTATTAACTGGCCGGTTGTTTAGGGAAATGGGGTGCTGGCAATTTAAGTTTATTTTGAGATAGAAATTAGAAGCTCGTTGCTAAATATTACTAGTCGTACGGGTCCATCTTTGAGGCTAAACGACGCTTCCAGAGGTCTGTCCGTGGTGACCATCCATTACCTACATACCAAATCATGTTAATTGGTCACAACAGTCATTTCTAGATCTTTAGCAGTCGAAAAAAATAGGCAGAAGTCGAAAAATGTTATAAGTGGTGTCCTGATACCGTTTACAGTAAACGGTAACACGACCCCACTTATCACATCCAGAACACAGCAAACGGTTTACTGTGTTCTGGAAGTACACAGAAAACCGTAGGAACAGCTGAACGTGTTTTCCGAGTCACGGAGGAAACGCGGTATGTTAAGATGGTCACCCATCCACAGACCAATCTTGGCAAGCGTTGCTTAACCTTGAAGATCGACCAGTGCGGCTGTTATTATGTAGCCACGAGATCCTCGCGATATATGTCCTCGTCATATTTATGTGAAACGCAGGCAGGGAGCCGACCCCGATATAGTGGGCAATGGCAAGGTATATTGACTCACTACACTAAACACTTTATCATTTACAAGCTTTTGCCCGTGGCTTCGTTCACGCGTATCCCGTTCTTTCCCGTTCCCGAAGGAATTTCGGGAAATCCTCTCTTAGTGCTCCTAGTTTAGCTGCTAAGCTTTCTATGACCATTACTTTTGGCTGTGCGTTGTCTGTCAGTCACTCAGGTACTCAATCAGTCAGTAACGGAAGAATTTTATATATTAGGACTAGTTGACCCGCGCAACTTCGTCTGCGTCACAATTTTCGTTACTGCTCCGCTCCTATTGGTCTTAGCGTGATGATATATATAGCATATAGCCTTCCTCGATAAATGGGCTATCTAACACTGAAATAATTTTTCAAATCGGACCAGCAGTTCCTGAGATTAGCGCGTTCAAGTAAACAAACAAACCAACTCTTCAGCTTTATATATTAGTATAGATTACCTCTGAACAAGCAGCGTGAGAGCAGTGGTGGCCCGGTGGTAATGGCTGCGACTTACGAGTTATATACGAGGTCGTAGGTTCGAACCCAGGCAGGCGCTTTACTTTGTGTAAATTATTTCATCACCACTGCTCTCAAAGCGGTGAAGGAAAACATCGGAAACCGGCATGTGACATTCGAACCAAAAATTCGAAGACATGTGACATCCGAACCCGCACTGGCCCCGCGTGGTGGATTACGGCCCACTCCCTCTCACCGAGAGGAGGCCTGTGTCCCAGCAGTGGGAACATTATAGGCTGATTATGCTTATGCTCTAAACAAAACCATTCCCCATTCTCCATGTAAAATACTGGTACTCAGATGTATGCAGTTCTACCGGAAATCTACCCCAACATATTTGTACATAATATTGATAAAACAATCAATCCTTGCCGTTTCAAAAATAACTAACTTTGTAATAAACTCGGTCTTACTCGACTAGGTGAAAGTATGGTTGTACGTTGTTTTATAGAAGATAGTTTCATAAAATTTCGTTTCACATAAAAAATTTCTCGTATTATCATTTCATACAATAATCAAGACGCAAAATACTTATTTTGAATAAATTTAAATCATACATTTTTGTTACAAATAAACTTTGTTTCGATATTTATAATATCATAGAATTACAAATCAAATATTCTTTATCCGAATAATGAGTAGTTAACATAAAACTTGTTACCGAGAAAAAGATTTCATCAACTGACAGTTTCTTAACGTTTGACAAAATGCATACCCTCCTATAAAATTACAACATCGCAGTCACAAAAAAAATGCGGGTAAATTCTACTCAAGTAAAACTTTTCATTCGGGCCCGCTCGACGGAACCCCGTGAAGCGGCAATGGTGGCAAATGGCGATGGGAATAAAAGACAAAACTATGCAAACAAGCCTAACCACTAATGCAGCAAGCATACAGCTAGCATGCAGGAAGCATACAGCAAGCATGCAGCAAGCAAACGACATGCAGCATGTAAGTAAGCAAGCATACAGCACATAAACGAGCATGCAACATGCATAATGCAAGCTAGCATGCAGTATGCAAGCGACCATGCAATATGCAGAATGCAAGCAAGCATGCAGTATGCAGGTGAGCATGCAGTATGCAGGCGAGCATGCAACATGAATGCAGCAAGCATGCAGCACGCAAACGAGCAGGCAACATGCAGAATGCAAGCAAGCAACACAGTATGCAGGCAAGCATGCAACATGCAGCAGGCATGGTTTCTGTCACGGCTCCGGCGCTGCGGGGCTCCGGCGATCCCACGCGAACTTATCGTCGCAGATGGTTATAAAGCCCGCAACCGCGGCTGAGGCTGGCCGGCCAGCAAGCCGAAGCCGAACACCTGCTCCTCAGCTCGCGGGCCGCCTTGCTCCTCCGCGCCTACGCGGGCTTAAATTACAATCTAGGGTTAGGGCAGACAAGACTACGTGGGGTCGGTTTTACAGCGATTCATTTCTGTCACAAATTTTTTTAGCACACATGTTGATTTTTTAAGATCATATTTTATTTTGGTTAAATGCTATTTTATAAAAATGGCAATATGTTTAGTTAAATTATTCCGAATAAATTCTGCCATCTTAAAAGTATGCCATGGACATATTATGAAATCATAATATTTAATTATAATTACATTTCACTGAAGTATAAAATACTGTGGAAAAAAACACCGGACAAACAATAATCGTTAAAAAATAATTCTACTGTTTGATAAGTTTGTTAAATAAAAAAATGTGATCATGAAATTCATTGAATTGTGTTTCTGTGAAATAGGTTTCATTCAAGTAAATAGTCTTTGAAATAATAATATTTGACATAAAATTACAACAACCAAATATTATGTGAAACATTTTCTGCGAAACGATATTCTATGAAATTTCTGTCTACGAAACAAGGGTACACCGTGAAGGTATATATGTAATCCCCGTATTAGCTGGAAAAACCTCTAACATATATCTCAAGTAAGAAAACCACAGCATTACATCGACGACGTGTCGTAAAATCAATCTATTTACGTACATATGACGTCACTCACACCGAATATGTAGGGCAGGCACTCCCGCGGGACACCGCAGTATATACTTATATAAGTACCTGCGAACCCCGCTGACAATATTCAAATTTCATTTTCAACAAGATATGGTGCAAATTGGCTGGTAACATATACATTTTTTATATTATATTCCCAAGTTGAAGGATATCGGAATGAGTACATCAATATGACTGGATATTCGGGACTGAAATAATAAATAGCTTAGAACTTTATCTATTTGGCATATTTTTGGATAGAGAAGCAATGCGAGTTTTGATAAGCTGTGTACGTATAGAACGTATAATATATAAAATCAAATTAAATTAAATAAAACTTTATTTTCAGTCTACAGTCCATAATTTAGTTAGTATTTTGATATGAGGTCACGAAGAGAGGCGAAGTTATATCAATAAAAATAACAATCTATCAAAATATACAAAGTGTTAAAATGAAACCGGCCAAGTCGGGGTCTCAACACAAATCAAATCAAATCAAATCAAATCATCTTTATTGTGGACTATAGGTATACATCATAAATACAGGTCTTAAATAATTAAAATAAGTTCAGCTATGTCCCGCCGTTGAGGCATACAATAATAAAATACAAATCAGAAGTTAAATTTTAAAACACAATTAGTCATATTAGTCTCGATACATTATTAAAATATTCCAAATTATAAATACATACAAAATCAATTCCAAGTCATATTAGTCATAATTCATTATTACAGCATTGCACATTATATTCTTACATAAATATTAAACAACAACAACAACATAATTATGTGGGAGAAAATGATACATATTTTTTCTTTCTTGTCATTGAAATACAATATTTTTGTCACACAAGTAATCTTTGACATCATAATAACATTTCTCTATTAATAATGAATGTAGTTTCTTTTTAAACTGGAGGATTGGTATTTGTTTAATGTCATCAGGCAATTTATTATAGATTAATGATGTCATGCATAAAATACTTTTATTTAATAGTGCCGTTTTACCATAAGGTATTTGTACCTCTAACCTTTTCTTATCCCTTAATTTTCGATAATAGCTTTTGACAGCAGTCTTATAGTAGCTCAGATTTGATTTCACAAAAATATTTGATTCGTAAATGTATAGGGAAGGCAATGTGAGAATTTTTAGATTTTTAAAGTAAGGTTGACAGCTAATTGTACTATTTAATTGGCACATTGCTCTAATGCACTTCTTTTGAGCTTTAAATATTAATTCCTTGTCTACCGAATTACCCCAAAATATAATACCGTATCTCAGTAATGGTGCCACCAGTCCGTGATAGGCCGTTAAAATCGCTTCTTTGTTAACTATTTTGGAGAGCTTGTAAAGAGCGAATGAGGATTTGTTGATTCTTTTGCAGAGATTGTCTATATGGGTTGTCCATGAAAGTCTGTAATCAATATTTATTCCTAGAAATTTTGTATCTGTTACAGATTCTACTGTCTGCCCGTTATAATTTACATTAATACTTTTCGGTTGAGTTCTTTGGTGAAAGTGCATTACATTTGTCTTTTCTAAATTTATTTTCAGATTGTTATCAATTAACCATTTAATTATAGTTCTTAATGTTTCATTAATTTCATTTTCATAGTCATTTTGACTGTCACATTTTATTACTACAGTGCTGTCATCTGCAAAAAGTACCATGGGATGCTTTATGTGTCTAGGGAGATCATTAATGTAAATTAGAAAAAGCAAGGGACCCAAGACACTACCTTGTGGAACTCCTAGTTTTATGGTTCTAGTTTGGGATCTATATGTCTTCTCATCCCGCGTATTAAGGCATATTCTAGTTATTTCTGTAAACTGCTTTCTATCACGTAGATATGAGTGAATGAGGTCTAGTGCCTTTCCCCTTATGCCATATGAATCTAATTTTTGAAGCAGTATGTTATGGTTAACACTGTCAAAGGCTTTACTCATATCCATGAAAATAGCACATGTTGGATTTCTTTTGTCCATATTAGTCAAAACAATGTTAGTAAGTTCATATATCGCAGCGTTAATGGACTTACCCTTGCGAAATCCTTTTTGTTCGCTAGCCAAGATATTATATTTTTCAAAAAAATTGTAAAGACGACTATGAATAGTTTTTTCGAATATCTTTGAGAAGATGGGTATCAAAGCTATTGGTCTATAATTTCCCATATTGCTTTTGTCATCTTTTTTGTGGAGTGGAATAACAACCGATGTTTTAAGTTTTTCTGGGTAAGTTCCAGTAGAAAAGCATAAATTTATTATATGACTTAGATGAGCTGCAATTGATTGCGACACTTGTTTTATTACTTTAGTACAGATGCCATCGTAACCCACACTCGATGTATTTTTAAGTTGCTTAATTTCTCTGTCTACTTCTATTGGGGTTGTGGGGGTAAGGAAAATTGAGTTTAGGTTAGTGTACGTGTTTTGATTCGAAGGTGCTTTATTATTATAATTGTTTGTACGCATCGGTTTTGCAGCTTGATCAATAAAATAGTCATTAAAATTATTCGCAATCGACGTTGGATCTGTTATGCTTTCATTATCTTTTAATATTTCACTAATTGGTTCCCTGGGAAATTTAAATTTAGAGTTATTTATAAGTGACCAAGTGGCTTTCGATTTATTTTGAGCTGTGTTGATGCGATGGTTATTTTGTGCCTTCTGCGTAAGACAAATAATTTTTTTAAATTTCGTAGCGTATTGCTTGAATTTATGTTTGTTTTTTTCCGTCCGGTGTGTTCTATATTGCCATAGTAATTTTCTTTTCATTTTGCTACAAATTTTGATACCTTTTGAAACCCATTTAGTTTTTTTGTATAACGATTTTGTTATTAATTTGTAAGGAAAACACAACTTATAGAAACACAGGAAAAGCTCCAAGAAACGATTGTAGGCTTCGTTTGAATCATTTGTCAGGTAAATGTCAGAGAATGTCAAGTTATTCATACAAGTTTTAAATTTTGTCAAATTTTCCTCACTATAATCGCGTACCTTAATACGCCATGATTTTAATACACAGGACTTTTTGACTGGAAAATGCAATAATTGGGCAGTATGATCTGATAATCCTAATTCAATTATTTGGCTTTTGCATTTATGAATGTTGTGAGCAAAGTTGTCGATGCAAGTGCCACTGATGAGTCTAGTGGGAACTTTAATTTCTAGTTTTAAGTTATGACTTTCTAGAATTTGTTCAAAGTCTAAAGTTTGTCGGTTTCTTTTAAATGTATTGATATTGAAATCTCCGCATACAACAACTTTCTTACTAGTGTTATCACATATTTGGTGCAGTAACTTTTCTAAATTATTAAAAAATGTAGACATACATGAGTTGGGCACTCTGTACACACAAACTATTATCAACTTATGTTCAGTTAGTTCTATTGCACTATATTCTATGATACCTTTACTTGAAAATGTATTATTAAGTACAGCGTATGGGTGTCCTAATCTGGTTAATATACAGGCACCTCCTCTATTTACGTCTCTTGAAAAACTTGCTGCCAAGCGAAATTTGGGTAAATTAATTGTAGCCTCCTGTTCTGGTGTCATAAAATGTTCAGTTATACATATTACATCGATGGGTATATTCTTTAGTTCCAATTCTTCTAAATGTACTGTGAGAATGTCAGCTTTGGTTAGCAGACCAGCAATGTTCTGGTGTAAAATGTGTATGTTATTATAGAAGAAAAAACTGAGAGTTTTGCTTATTTTCGTTAGTATCTACGTAAGGAAATAACCTTAGGTCAATTTTGATCCTCTCCATAATATTTTTAAATATGAAATTTATTCCAGATTTATTTAGTTTCCCTGATCTATCTGAAAACATATCAAATTTAAATTCTAGGTCATTATTTGAGTCAAAAAAGTATGCGTATTTATGATATTCTAGGTCCATGTAAAGTAAGTTATTAAATATATCAACTTTATAGTTATATATAGGGGATCCCCGTACGTACGTAGGTGTGCATATTATGATATTTGTGTGGGTCATTTGTCTCAAGCTTTCATTAATTACTTTCACAAGGTCAATATAGTTATTGTCAGTTTTAATATCTGAATCGCCTAATAAGATTATACAATAGTCATTTATAGTGAATTCTTCCAATTTTGTTTTAATATTAGTTAACAGATGTCTTATTTTTGAGTTGGGCATTAAATAGCTACAATACTTAAAGTCAGAGGAAAACAATTCTTCAATAGCTTGTAATATGCCTCTATGTGTACTATTACTCAATACGCACAGTTTTCTTTGCTTGGTATCATCGTGAACTCTTGGTCTCGTAGTGTTCTTCTTTTTCGATGTCAAGTTATTTGTTTGGTTTAAGTTTTTATTTAGATTCAGTTTAGGTTGACTAGTTTGGGTGGTGCTTGAATTGTTGACAGAAGTATCTTTACTCAGTACTTTCACGTCGTCAGTCTCGAGGGGTTGAGGGGAGACATCGAGGGTTTGTTGCTCAGTGGAGTTAAGACAGGACTCCAATGCTTGATTTTCAGAGCCCTGCTTTGAAGGAGGTCCGCCGTCGGTAATTTCCTGGTCATTATTACTTGTGTTTAGTTTAGAAAGTGTATGAGATTGAGTTGGTGTAGAGCAGCGTCCTTTTCGTTTATTAGTACGCGATGATAGTGGAGTCATGCATCGGCTATCTGATAGAGCAAGATTTTTATAAGCTTGAGTTGTTTGCAAGCTTTTATTCAAATCACATTTTAAGCGATAGTTTTCCAAGTTTAAATTCTCAATTTCTTTATGAGCAGTATCTAATTCTCTACTTAGACTGTCTATCTTTTCTCTTAGGTCATAAATAGTTTGGCTATCATTTAATGACGTGTTCGGTAAACTTGTCATAGTAGCATCGAATAGATTTGTGTCTGTGTTCGAAACATCATTTAAGGAGAGTGTGAGATGAGGTTTTCTTTTGCGTAAAGTAATATTTTTCTCGGGCTCCATGGTTTTGTATTTTCTATTTAGTGAATATTTTTATTTTCTACCAAAAAACTTAATTTTCTTACTCTGGTATCACAACTTTTTTGTAGCAACACTTTTCTATTTTTTTTATAATGGTAACACTGGCCAGTATGTCAATTTTATTTCTGCTCCTTGACACTAGATGGCGCTGTTTGGCATGAAGTATTTGTTATTTGTAGTAACAACCCTAATGTTAGTGTCAATTTTTATACGTCAATGTCAATATTTGTTTCGCTACATACGTCAATGTCAATATTTGTTTCGTTTTCAAGTTTTATATCTCGGCAATCGTATGACTTGCGGTTTCAATTTTTTAAAATGACAGTTTGAAAATTTTCAACTTCTTATAAATACACTTGAATTCCAGTTCCATTCGATTTTAATTGCCAACGGGTATAACTGTGGTGAAAATATAGTTCACAATACACCCCGTACGCAGTGTTATTATTATCACTTAGTTTTTGTTGTTTAATCACTAACTTTTTCACTGTTTGTTTATGTAGTCACAAGTTATGTTTTTACACAGAGTTGACACTCAAAGTTGCTACAAACGTTTTCCAGCAAGTATTGGTCGTTTGCGCACAAGTTAATCACAATTTTAGGCACTTTTATGGTGAATTACTATTTATAAATATTTTAAATGCGGAGCTAGTTGTTTACAGTAACATTTTCAAAGGTGTCTGTCGTCGACTTGACACGTTTCTTGTATAGCAGCTCCCTTTAATTTTTAATCTGGTTTAATTTTAATAATTTTTTGTTAAAATTTTGTACAACCCGCTGACAAACAGACGGATGGAAGGAAGAACGGACAGCAGTACGAAACGGTAGAGAGTGCCTTTTTGCATTAAGTCCGCCTATGTACTACTACTGTACATAAAGTATATACAGCTAAGTTACCTTATAAGACACTTGTCAGGAAAGTTTATAAAGTACTGCAATCTGTGCACTAGGGTGTCAAGCCAAAGTACTCGTGTCATCAGAACTTTGCAACTTTCGAAGAGCGTTGAATTTCCAAGACTTGCAAACAAGACTTGCAGTTGCGGTGCCGGTATAATGTGACATGACCTTAAAACTGGGTGGTTGGTATTTAGGAAGGTATGTCTTTTGTTTCTGTACATTCTAGGAATTATAGGAAGTTTAATGTTTTAGGGTGCCTGTCTATTACAGCGGAGCGAGGCAGCGGAGTGGAGAAACGGAAAATTTTTAACCAATCATGTCAGTCAAAATGTCAGTGACTCACGAAGTGTGAAGTTTTAAGGCAATTCCATTGGTTTTTCGCCAGTGACAGAGAAGTTGATTGGGAATCGCTTTTCTTGATAATTATGGTCGTGTGAAGAGGAGGGATGAAACGCATGATATTAACAGTGTTATGATTGTAAATGTGGATGAAGTTAAAAAAAAAAAACCGGCCAAGCACACGAAGGGTTCCGTACCATAAACCTTAATTTTTATTATTTGTTGTTATAGCGGCAATAGAAATACATAATCTGTGAAAATTTTAACCGTCTACCTATTACGATTCTTGAGATACAGCCCGCTGACAAACAGATGGACGGACGGACGGACGAATGGACAGCAGAGGCTTAGTAATAGGGTTCCGTAGGAGACCCTTTGGGTACGGAACCCTAAAAAGATGGATGATGAAGTTGGATTGTGTGCGGAGTGATATGGAAGAAAAGGGAATCAGTCATAGCGTGATGGTTGACAGAACAGGATGGAAGATAAAAAAGTATTGCGCCGGACTCACACGGGACGCTGGCAAAGACAGTGTTTAATGTTACCTAAATAGGTTCCATGTCCTTTATTTTTAAAGCGTACTTAACCAAGATATCATCGCTCAGTACTAGGTAAACCAGAAAGAGGTATCTAAATGTACCAATGTTCTTGGACTATTAACAGTTCTAGAGCCTCAATCCAACTTGTTGAAATTGCAATCAATTCCTGAGGAAATGCAGTAGCCGATCGACAACCTGGATCGTATTGCTTGGAGCTGTGTTGACTTTACCAGTGTAATCTAAACAGTCGAGTGCGTTTTCCTTTGTGTTACTAGTAAATTGCCAGAAAGGCGGTCGTTTTTCGGCATCAGTCATCCAGAGCCGTATTGCAGTTACAAAGCTAGTATTTTATATGAAAAAAAAACCTTTCCCGGTAAACAAAGCCTTCAGCCAAATAAATGAATCACCAATCAAGAGTTTGTTACATAGCTATAGCGAACACCATGAAAGTAATTTGAAAATGTATCTCCAAAGGCGGTTAAATACAGGGTTGCGGAATTTGTCTCAGGGTGCGGGATTTGTTCGAAAGAGTCGCTGCGGCCCTGGAAAGCAAAGGGCATTAGAAGGAACATAGATGGGTTTTAGTCAGTAAGATTCTGACACCTTCCACTCCTCCTGCTGGGCGGAGGCAGGAGGAGTGGAAGGTGTCAGCGGTAGGAGTCATTTGATGATTTCTCATCTTTAAAAAGGGGGTTAAATAGTAAAACTTAGTTATTGTATAGATGCCTATAATGGTGACAAGCTCAACTGACTGCAAGGAAGTTGGGGGTCCTAGCAAAGGTGAGACGGTACTTCACACCGGAACAGCTGCTCAAACTCTATCAAGCGCAAGTTCGATCGTGTATGGAATACTATCTTTGGGACGGATCTGCCAGATACCAGCTTGATGCCCTTGAGTCAATTGAGAAACAAGCCAAGAGGATCAACGGCAATGGTAGGCTCGTCGCGACGAGCCTGTCGGTTTTCTACCGGTTGCATTTTGGGGAATGTGCGATGGAATTGCATAATTTAATTCCGCCAAGCCCGTTCCATCATCGGATCACAAGACAAACGGCGATACGCCACCGGTACATGGTAGACATCCCACCCACACGCACAAAACGTTTTGGGAACACATTCATAATGCGTACAGCTAAGGAGTGGAATTCCCTGCCGGAGTCTGTATTTCCTGATAGCTACATCCTGGGAGTCTTTAAGTCAAGAGTGAATAGGGCAAGCGTGCTCTATCTTCGACTACTATCAGGTGAGACGGTGGTCAAGCGCGTACCTATCAATAGTAAAAAAAAAAAACAGAATTTTATTCGTAATTTCGGAGTCGATGAGAAATCCCAATAGACACACGGCTTGTGTATTACGAAATTAAATTGTAAATGCATTAAAAAGCCAGAACTACCTACAAGTTATTTAACTTAACCTCACAACTCCCGCATACGCTTTAAATGAGACGTTTTATGCAATTTTCCTTATCCACGGCAACTCGACGTTGCATGAAATTAACTAGCGGCCATTCCGAGAATTCTTGCTGTCTTCAACTATTCGCGTATGAAACGCGATACTGCAGAAGAACGGCTTCTAATAAACCTAGGAATGGCTTAAGACCTGGCTAGAGTCACTTTTTAACAGTAAATGTCCGTCAGTCAGTCATTCGGTGTGTCGTCAGTGTCAGCGCCTTTAATGGTCAAATTGAAATAATTGATTTGAGGTACTTATCTATCGGGCTTTATTAAGAGCACAAATTTTCATTGTTAATATAGGTTCGTTCGAATTCGTTCCTTGTTCGATCCCCAGTTCAGACAGGCGATTATTCAAACTCTTTGAATGCAGTTCGTACTGTCGTATTGTATTTTAAATCAAATGAAGTACTCATTCAGTTAAATTTCAGTATTGCACTTTTCCCATTCTCTTGTTTTTAGGACGTTCTGATAATAGGACGATTTACTAATAGGATGTTTTGATACGGAGGTAATAAAGGTACTTTCCCTCCATGTGGCCAAGTCTTCGGACGCCCTGTATAGGTGTATACCTTTTTGGCTATCACACATTGTATACTATCGCCATCCAATTTTAATGGACCTTCTGTTCCTTTGCATTTCACTTTACAAGCTAGCGAATACCTGCCGCGATTATTTAATTTCTGGAAAGAGCAGCTAATAGTTCGCATAACTCCGAGCTGTACAAATTATGTTGCCTCGCAGGGGCGGTATTCCCTGTTCCACTTCACTTTTACATAATAAGCTGTGTGATGTATGATTTACGGTTGTTCTTTGAATAAGGAGAACTTTTAGATGTCGTGTTTTTATTTTCTTGGTGTTCTAATTTTTACAAGCTTATTATAAAGTCCATTACATTCCATTTTTCAAACACTTCCCGACATTCAATTAAGACGAAAGTTGGCAAACTAATTTAACTTTTTTCTCTGTCTTAGCAGCACAGAAAGATTTCTCTCGGATGTTTTCGTCAGTGCGATGACAATACGAATAAGGAATATGCATGAAAAACATATTTATCATCTAGACGGTTTATCTAAAATTATAGAAAAATATAACACTAACAGTGAAATTAGAATCAAAATTACTCGAAAAACGAAGGAGATATAATTATTTTAAACAAATATATCTGTCCCTCTCGCGAAAACGCTGTTTTATATGGTAGCTGTACAGGCGTCATAGACGATGACGTCAAAGTTTTCATCGGACTTCTCTTTCTAATTGTAACCTTTGAAGCTTTATAACTTCATCGCTAATGAAGGCATTTCAAAAATAATTTACGATTGTTTACTAGAGCTAATAAGTATTTCATTATGCAAATAAAAAATCGCACACACATTCCCTGAATAAAATGTTTATTATGAAGAATATAATGCATATTATCTTACAAAATGGTTTTTTTTTGTCTATGAATGTTGTCCCGTAGTAGGAATTTCTCCTGTATCGTGAGTGCGTTCACAAACATATTATAAACTCGCATACTTACACAAAAAGCCAGACCCGCAACAACTATCTGTAGGCCATAAGTACAACTACTTGTTCCGTGCGGGAATCGAATCTACGATACACAGCGCAGCAGCCAATCGCTCAACCACTGCGCCAACTGTGTCATGCGTTTATTACTTTCCAATAATAAACTTGGTACATTCACTGCAGTCAGTGAACGTACCAAGTGCAAGTTTCATAAAAGAAATACAATATCTCATACCGTCAATATAAGACTACTTTCAAAAATCTACCTTACTTGAAAGGTTTTTTTTTTTTAATTTATAATAAAATGTGCTAGAATAGAGAAGTTTAACGTTTTTGAAGATATTATTCTATCCTTGTCACGCAAAACGCCGTAGTAAATGGCGCCAATTCACTAATGGCGTGACTTGCGAGTGACGACATACGCTATAGTCCTTTCTCTTTTTTACGTATATTTTATCTTTTTTACATAAAAAAAACCTTTTTGTTTGCGCCGTCTTGCCGTTTGTCTAGGATTTGGCAGATGTAGGTAGTAAAAAAAAAATACAGTCAAATACCCTGCTTTCTACGTTAAGACTTACCTGTCTTAGTTCCGTGGCGAGGGTAACTACGAGAAAATTCTGTTCGTTTTCGAAGTCTAGAGATACTTTTGTTTCATAAGGACCTGTAAATTCATCAAATATTAAAAAAAAACGCTCGTCAAAAAAAAAAAAAAAAATAGATTTTAGTCACCATCTCATTATTTCCAGGCATTAGATATAATTCAAATACACGATCAAAAACAAAAACAAAAAAAAAAAACAGTTGTTCCCTAAATATTGAGTAACGCGCACAAACATTTAAATACTGAACAGCTGATTTATTTTCAGACAGTATACCTTAATCAAATAAAAGAATAATATAATTACCTTCAAAATACTGAATAACGAAGACCCAAGCGATGGTCCACAAAATGAGGATAGTACACAATCCAAGCTGGCAGAGCATGTATCTGAAGATGACGGAGCCAACGGACTCTCCGGGGAGTTTCGGGAGTGGGTACAATCTCAACCATGTGTTCGCGACCTAGACAATAGACGATTTAATGGAAATTGTTTTGGGAAATCTAAAGCTATTCCAATGTTGGACTGGGATTAGGAAACTTGGCATTGAGATTAAATTGGACAACGATCGTGACATAATTAAATTGTGTTTGTAGATGATAGTGATAAAATAGAATTAAATGTAGAAATTGTTAATACTGCGAGTTTATTAACCAAAAAGGAGGAGGTTCTCATTTCGGTATTTTTTTTGTTTTATGCCATTTGGTCCCGTAAAAATATTATATATATATATTTTTTTGTAATAAGTTTTCTTTTTAATGTTAATTATTCAGGTCTTTATAACCTTTAACCTACATCAGGTAGGTAACTACGTAACTTTCAAGTTAAATAAACTTATTACAACTTATCGTATTCTTTCTAAAGAATACCGCAAGAAATATGATCATAAACATGTAGCCTTGTACAGTATTCCCTACAACTTTGTAGAATATGATTACAGAACAGCAACTAGAACTTATATTACTTTCTTAATATTCATTTCGCTTATAGTTAACACTCACTTTCTGAACAACCTTGTCTTCATTATCAGTTTGAACCATTTCATTACTTTTATCTTCTATTCCGCCCACTTCACAATTATCCTTGCTGGTTTCTATTTTGCTTAACATATTACGACCTTTTCTTAATTCATTGTCTCCTTGTTTCCAAACAACCTTATCAAATAAATGTTTATTCTCACGAGAGCCACACACATATGTTCTGTTTTCTTTGCTGATTTCTTTTCGACTTAATATGCCACTGTTAGCGTTTATTATATTTCTTTTGACACTGACTCTGTTGCCATCTAGTTTAAAATGACTGTCAATAAGTAGCTTAGGTTTAATTTTATTACCATTTTTCAACTTTCGGTACAAAGGTTTTACTAATACGTTGTTTTTAAATTTTTCTTTGAGTGTGTTCTTCATGTTTTCTTGTCTTGAACTGAGCATTGGAACGGGAATTGTTCCAAAAACTGGGTGTAGCGTGTTTTGTAACCCTCGAACTGTTAACTTCTCATTAAAAGTTGAATGCAATTATACGGTGAACGTACTCCCAATTTAGCCAGCAATCTCTGAAAGAGGGTATAATTAAAATCTATTACGGCCCTCGTTCTTTCGGTGTTAACTTTTGTATAAAGAAAAATAATGAAGGGATTGCATTTCCTTTACGCCTATTGCCAGGGTAACTTGAAACTTTTTCTTTCAGTTGTTGAAGTTTTTTTTTTCTTGTTTATTATTGTGATTTCTCTTTTTTACTGTTGATAGGCACGCGTTTGAACACTATCTCACCTGCTGGTAAGCGATGATGTGGTCGAAGATGTAGCACGCCTGCCTAGAAGTAACCTATTCACTCTTGACTTAAAGACTCCCAGGTTGTAGCTATCAGGAAATACAAACTCCGGCAGGGAATTCCACTCCTTAGCTGTACGTACTATGAATGTGTTCCCAAAACGTTTTGTGCGTGTGGGTGGGATGTCCACCATGTAACGGTGGAGCATCGTCGTTCATCTTTTGGTCCGGGCTTGGCGGAATTAAATTATGCAATTCCGTCGCACATTCCCCAAAATGCAACCGGTAAATAACCGACAGGCTAGCAATTCGTTGTCGAGCCTCGTAGTGACAAGCCTATTATTTCTATCTCAGTAAGATCATTCGGAACCTTTTAAGTAGCCGAATGACTCCAATCCTTCATTTGAACTATTTATCCTCGACTGAAATTGAAAGTTTATTATAAAATCGGAAAAGTAATTTAGAAATTTATTTAGGCTGTGAAGTCAAAATCAGCGGAAATATAATTTCGTTCATGTCAAAGAGCGCATCAAATTCGTATTTTGGTATCGAAGAGCTTTCTATGATGGCGAAAGGATATGATGGATATACCCGTAAACATTTAAGATGTTAAATATTCCTGCCAATTTCACACTTCGGTATTGATAAGAGTTAATTTTGTACAGTTAACTAAAATAGTTTTTCCCATGCCTGTATGCTCTTACTTAACAACAGGAAACGGCATGTCAAAAGTTACAATATGACAAAAGCATTTACTGGGGTGGCGACTACATTCCAAAAGACGCAGTGTTGGAAGCTTTTCACAATGAGGGGCTATGCCCAGCAGTGGACGTCTTCCAGCTGAAATAATGATAATAATTTATTTCGTGGAAGTCATAAGAAAACTTTTCGCAGTTCATGAAGTGTGGCAGATAGTACTACACAATCTATTTAAATTTTAGTTTACGTTTAAACACTCAAAAGCAACACTTAAACTTTACTGTTATTTCAAGCGCAGTAGTAATAAAACGAATTATAGCAACGGACCGCCAACGCAAAATTTTCACTGCATATATATTCAAATATATTCAGCTATTCATAGAGGCATGTCCATATTAACATACCGTGTAACGCGGAAAGAACCAAAGTTAAATTGAGTTCACGTCGTGTGGTCTGTCACTCGGAGAGTCGACCGGTGTACATAGAATAGTCGCTGTTACGATTCCTAGCTGTTTCTGAGTTCCCAACTCTTGAGTATGTACTGCAGGTATACAAAGGCCACTTTAGCAGAATCAAAAAGCATATCACGCTACCCGTCACTGAAAAATTTTCCCAATCAACCTTGAACCTAATGCTTTAGCGATAAAGATGAAAATTAAATTTGATAGATTATTGTATGATTAATATTATGATTCTAATATGATTCGTCAAATACCTTTGCCACTACAGTTGCAAGCGATAGCCTGTAGTTATTTTTATCCGCCAAATCGCCCGTTTTGGTTTTAACCACCGGCACTACAACTGTCCTCATGAAGTCCACAGGCAGGTAGGAGTGGCTCACACACAATGAGAAGAATATTGCAAGAACTCGTGCCGAGTGCGGTCCTGCATGCTGCAGGTGCTCAATTTAATCTAAAATATGGCCTTCGCAATATCATTCGCAAGGAAACTTATTCCCATACGTTTCTTGTTCGAGTCAGCATTCAGCATCGCGCCTATCGGACCGAGTGGCGACTGAATCAAAAACGGTTCTCTAAAAACGTTCGCAGTGCTCTTAATTTTAATCTTCTATGACACTCCTCATTATACCTCAAGATCTGTTCCTCACTTCTTACCCCCTACTAGAATTTAATATACATATTATGATCACAAACCGTACGAGTAACTATCTTGGGCGCTAATACATGTAGATTGCATTCCACATGAGAGGGAAGTGGTCCGACCACAGAGTGTCATAGTCAACCAAAACATTCGTGATAGACTGCTTCGCCGCGTGAGTTACAGTACAATGATCGAGCCAGCTGGGCGTTCCAAGCGCATCACTGATGTAGGTATAAGTACTGGAATTTCTCCCAAACATTTCTACATCTATACACGACCAACTTTCCTCGCTACACACATGAATAAGTTCATTGTAAAGCAACTCAACTGGCTCCGCGTTGAAGTCACCCAACACCAAAACAGACTCGATAATTAATGTTGAATGCTCCCCTCAAATTGGTCGTAGCTTGATGTTATATAGCCTTCCTCGATAAATGGGCTATCTAACACTAATTTTTTTTTTAAACTTGAACCATTAGTTCCTGAAAATTTTAATCATCATCTGCCTAGCCTTTTCCCAACTATATTGAGGTCGGCTTCCAGTAAGACCGGATTTTCCTGAAATTTTAATAAAAACAAAAAAAATATGTTTTTGCTTATCTAAATTTTGTACTGGGCTGGCACTGCTGGGCATGGGACTCCACGCGATGGAATACACGACTAAAAAAAATAATCTCCCTTTACCAGTAGGTATAGGAAAATCTTAAAAATTGGTTTCCCGGTTTAAACGTATGTGCTCTTAAACCACAAACAGTGTGCTTAAAGTTTGTGGTTTAAGAGCGAGTTTTCTTGATGTTACAATTCTGTAGGCGTTATTAATAGCTGTCTGTAACCAAATCAAAATACAGCTTTATACAGTTTTTGAGTTAAACACCGACGGACGAAAGGACTTGGCGAAATTATAAGGGTTCCTTGTTGTTTAACGGTTAAAAAAACGGGCCAAGGGCGACTCGATGAAATAAGGCAGTCACCTTTTTGTTCGCACTACCAATAAAAATACATTAATTTAATTTACGAGTAAAGTGTGAAGTTAATTTTCATTTACGATACACCCAAACTATGTTTCTTAGAAAATGTGTACCTAGAGTGTGAAACGTTATCACTGTTTATAATCGATAATTTATTACATAACTCTAATTAAGAATACGAATGTTGCAATCATAAGTACTGAATATTCCATTAACTTGTGGGTTTTCGTCGGCATACGTGTGTGCCATTGGGCGTCAACTAAAATTGACTCATAATGGTATCCCACATGCCATACCAAATCACACGGTTTAAACTTATTTTTGTTTAAAAAAACGCAGTGTTTTATATCCTATGACTCCCGATCGACCAAAGAACATGGTGGCCTCCAATTTTTTTGTCAAATAAAACTATGCTATTGTTGTTGCGTCGCGACGCTACAGCGTCCAGATGATCACAGGAAGTTCGTAATTTTAACCTATGTTTAACATTAATTGCCTGAAGAGCTCATGACTCGATGGCGTATCAAGGGTATAATTCTGCCGTAGTAAATATAAAATGCCGTGATCCAACATCTGGTCGATTTTGAACTTTTGATGCTATATCAATGAGATCGATCTGTGTTTGCGAAATATCAAAGCGAAATATATCAGGTGTTGCAAATTCGCAAATACTGATCGATATTTTTTTCTCATTAACATGTCAGATGTCGGATAACGGCATTTTAGATATATCACGGCAGAATTGGGCTAAATACCTCACTTGATTAAAGGATGGCCCAATACGAGGTCAGTGGCCTTTGGTTGTAGGTACCCTGTAGTTAATAGTTAACATTTTTTTTATTATTTTATCGTTCGTACAATACCGAAGTCAACTACGTGAAGTTCTCCTAGTTAATTAACTTTAACCATGTAAGGTAGTCCTCTACAAAACAACATTGGTAAAAGTTCAATTTCATTCGTAAAAACTTTTCTCGACCTCCTTGCAAACCCTTTATAGGTACATACCTATAAAAACTTAGAGAACTAACTTGCGGCAGGCTAAAAATATAACATGCAAATAAGCATATCGATTTAATATCATAACATATGTGCGACTGCTGGAATAGGGGTTATAAGGGAAAATACAGACGAACATGAAACAAGCAGCACATTGAAAATAAGTTCGTTCTCTATTTCATACATGAGAATATTGCTGATGAAGTTAAAATCACGATATTATGAAAAACAACGGGATATTATTATCGGAAAACCAATTAAAGTTAAACATTTAAAATATTGACAGTTACTTTACAATAACACTGTTAAAATATATTGGAAAATTGAAGTTCCACCGATTTCTAAATTCAGTAATCGAGAACGCACTGTAAGCAGCATGGCGGGAATATTGATTTCTCAGTTGCGCAGAATGTCAGTCTCCGGCGCGCGCAGCCAAATGTCAAAATAAGACGTTCTAAGGTGATGAAATGTCTCGAAATTGATGTGAAAAAACATTATTTTTATAATGTCAATGAACTAAACAAATCATTCTTTAGTAAATTAGTTTTAATCTTCAAAATTCAAGTATACAGTGAAGTATAAAGTTATTTAAGTGCGAAAACACAATTGCTCTAAGCTTTTTCGTTCGTGTTGTTTACAAAAATTTTTAGTTCATAACATAACATGAAATTACAAAATTATTATAGTGTTATTGTGTGTCTAGTGCCTACGTTGTGAAAAAGTAAGAAGCATGTTTACTGGAAGAGCATTATAAATAAAAACGATGAAAGATAAAGATGTCGAGATGCCTGCGGATATTCGGAGCTTACTCCTTCAGGTTGACAAGGAAGCATTCGACCATACTTCTGTCAGCTGCTTTCATACTCACCCTCACCATGGTACTGCAAATGTACGCCTCCCGGCACCACGAGCCTCCACAGCCGCAGCGGAGTGTCGGTGACTTTGACTACCGACCAGGCGCCTTCCTCAAAGGTCGACAGCCCGGGAACTTAAGTTATTGTCAGTTTAACTACGGCCTTCCAGATAGACTCAAATGGGGCACATTCCCAGTACTTCCGTCCCCAGAAACTGGAAGTAGAAGTCACTACGGAGTTATTTATAATGCCATTAAAGGAAACGCGTTCGCGAATATTAGCACAGTAGACGCAGTGACGTATGTTACTCAAGCGACCCCGGAATTTCTTTATCATGTAGTGGAAATAGCGAAGTACTGGAATGGCCCCATCAGCCTCGCTGTATACGTACCTAATTATGACTTAGATATAGCAATACAAATATTAGAACAGTTATGCTATTGTTATTCGATGATGTCTAAAGTGTCAGTCCATTTATTTTTCCCAACAAAAACAGAGCCAAAACTAAGACCGTTGAAAGAGAGAAGGATGTATTTCACGCCTCCGCCGGTGACAACAACTGTAGCTTCTAATGCAAAAAGGGATCCAAGAGAATTGATGAGACAAAAATTAGAGAATTATCGAAAGTTGAATAACAAAACTAGGGCTCAATACATTCAGAGGGCGAGAAAGAATAAAATAGAACGTATGATGTTGAAGGTTCCAGCCTCAGGATTTGTTACGCCTAATTTGAGGTTCGAGGATTGTTCTGGTTCAAATTCAGATATAATGACGTACAGAAAAGCAACAGCAACGTTGTATCCAATAAACGTTGGTAGAAATGTTGCAAGAAATGCATCGACGACCAATTACTTCTTAGTGTCTGATATAGAGATGGTGCCGAGTCATGGCTTGGCACCGAAATTCCTGAAAATGATAAGGAAGCTAATGGGTGACAAGAAGAGGGACTCTGGTTGTATTTTCGCTAAGACGGTGTTTGTGGTGCCTCTATTCGAAGTGGAGAGAGGAGAGAAAATCCCGCTTAACAAAGCAACGTAAGTTGATAAATAGCCTTTTTTGATGCGTGCAATACAAAAGAATGCAGAAAGCGTTCTTAGTGCTTTTGTTGCCATTGTTGTCATCCTGGAGGTCGCTCTTTTCTTGTCACTGCATACTTGTGTCCTTTGGGTAGTTTGTATGAACTAGAGTGTACTCTTTAGCAGTAAATCCGCATTTAATATTGTGCAAAGATTTTCGGACTATATTAATACATTTACTCATACTAGGATTAATTCAAAATCGTGTGGGTACGGTCAATCCTGGCATAAACGATATCCGCGCGAGACTTTGTATGTTGGACTTTGGTTATCATTCTAATGGAAAACGGTAATCGCGCGATCGTCTCCTTAATTAGTTCGACAAAACGAAGAGTGCCTTCTGTAGCCAATTCACGTGACGGTATATGGGGACTACGACTTATAGTATAGTCCTTAGAGACCATCGCCATAAAATCCAGAAGGGTCTAAAATCTGTAAGTGCTGGTTTTTTACATCATAGCTTCTCACTCGCAATTTTTATGGGTAGACGAAATGAGGCTTCTGTCAAGGACTATTCACGATCAAGCCTATAATACAAACTTACCGGAAATCTATTTATCTTAATCTCCCAGTGGTATTTTTTCCTGAATGTTGATTGTTAGATACTTTATGATTGTCAACCATAGGACGCTGGATTATTGTGTCCGGCAAAGTGTCGTTGAGTTTTTCAATAGGAATTTCTCAGTGTCACCCTGAAATTTGAAAGTGTGATACCTCCGAGCCTCGGAAAGTACGTAAAGTTGTTGATCCTGCGCCTAGTCTATTCCCAGTCGTATGGTACGAGTATTACGGTAACGTCGTAGTTTGGTTTGAGGTGGTCGAGAATATCAAAGTCTATGCAGCATACTTAATTAGCGATGTGGTTGCATCAGCTAGGGCTCAGAACGCGTCATGGAATTTGTAAATGGTCACATCGCGTCGTAGCCGTTTTTTTAAGTGCCACGACGTGGAATTTGCGATGAGGAATTTTGGAACTAGCCACAACTCGTTGTGAGCGGATTTTTCGCTCAATGAGCATTTTCGGGGCGCTGCATACTAGGCTAATCTTTGAAGTTCACCACGGGGTCTGCAATTCACTCGGGAGTGAATTGCTCGGGAGTGAACTACTTTATTGTATACCAATATTGGCATTTTTTGTCTTGTATCATTATTTCTCCATTCTTTTTCTTTCAGTAAAAGATCTCATAAAAGATATTCAAAGCACAAATCGTCTAGTTCACACGTCAGCCGTTTCCTCACAATATTGTTCTAAGCCTAGCAGTCATAATTCTTTTTTTGCGTATATCTGATACGTGATCTGACTTGAGAGATCGTTTTGGGATATTTAAAGCGGCTAAACATGAAATGTAGATATGATTACACTGTTTCCCTTTTAGGTGACATTTTTTGTGGACCTGAGGAGTGATCCTAATACATAGCGATCTTTGCGCGAATAGGCGATCGTCGCGTTCATTTGTACGATAATCCCGATCGCGCCGACGGAAGGCGCGTTCCAGTTTTGCCGAAAAAATTAATGCGACAATCAATATAAATATGAAAATCCGTTACTGAGTGACTGAGAGACAACATACAGCCGAAACTACTGTTCGTAGAAAGCTGATATTTTGTATAGGTTCCTCTGGGAGTGTAGGGGAGCGAGAATTTCCCAAAAACTGAGATATGCACGTACGATGTTGCGGGCAAAAGCTAGTCGTGTATAAAAATAATCGCTGGTAAAAAGATTTTTAATAAATATATTGGCTGTACCTAATCAGGATTTTGAAATAATGTTAGAACACTTTAACAAAGTTTTACTTTTGAGACTGCGTAAATCACAAAAACTGAATGCGAAAAGCGCATGATCGGTCGATTTTGCAACATTTAGCACAAACTATGTTCAGCATGTTGATGGTTTTAGCTGAAGTGATGAGATTTAGAGAGCCTCTTCAGAAAGTCAAAGACATAATAATTTTGTATTTTGCGTTTATCATTCTTCACTTTGATTTTCATTCGAAATCATGTTTCAAACTTGGGCTTTTGTGATTGTTGCTGTTGTGTTGTGTGTGTGTTGAATATTATTTTTATTCTATTCTATTATTTTGGACATCATTAAGTTTATGTTGATCATACGGGTACTGAATATTTATTTTGTCATTCAGGACACGTATCAAATTGCTGCCGTGAAACATGTATGTTTCGACGTTGCCCGACTGTTTGCGAACTCAATGGAAGCTATATTAAAAAAATTAATACCTTTAAACGAGCAATTCTTGTATGTATGTATACATGTATATAATCTGTATCATGGAAACGGCTCCAACGATTTTCATGAAATTTAGTATGCAGGGGATTTCGGGAGCGATAAACCGATCTAGCTAGGTTTAATTTTTAGAATACGTCCTAAAAAAAACCGAGCAAAGCTCGGTCATTCAGGTACTAGGTATTTATTTAAAACAAAGCCAGGTTCAAGTTCTCAGTAATCAGGTCATTAAATGAACACGGCTGGCGCAGTGGTTGAGCGATTCCCACACGGAAAAAAAATTTGTATGGCCTACAGATAGTTGTACCGGATCTGGCTGCTTGTGTATATTTGTAAACGCACCCACGATACAAGAGAATTTCCTAGTGTGGGGCAACGCTTATAACTCATTAAAAAAAAAACTGGTCAAGAGCGTGTCGGAGTCGCGCACCGAGGTTTTATTGACAAGTTCGCGCTTGTTCAATCTCACCTGATGGAAAGGAACGTGGTCGACGATAGAACTCGCTTGCATAGAGCTAACCTATTCACTCTCGACATAAAGACCATCAAAAGGTTGTAGCTATCAGGAAAAACAAACTTCACAACAAGGAATTCCACTCCTTAGCAGCTGTACGTACAATAAAAGCTGAATTGATGATGCTAATGTTGTTCCAAGATGCTGGAGTGGTGATCGCGTACAGGCGCAACGTTGTAAGGCCTTGCAAAAGGTAGACCGACGACCTGGTGAGGGTCGCGGGTACACTTGGGGGAGGCCTATGTCCAGCAGTGGACGTCTTTCGGTGGATATGATGATGAAAGTCGTTCTGCTAAAAATTCCACATATTATTATTTAAAATACGCCTGAAGTGCTATTGCTATTGATTGTATAGCGTTTGACTACAATCTCACCTAATAGAAAAGGATGATGTTTCACGAAAGATAAAAAGAAAAAAATACATTATTTCTCATTGCTGTATAAAATTCGCGTTTATTATAATTTTGCAGTAACAGTTCCTACAATTTATGCTGCAGTCGTGTCGTCTTTAAGACATACTTTATATCAATTTTATCGAGTTCCCCTGCGAACCGTATCCTTAGCATGCAGCTGTAAAACGATGTAGAATTTTATTGAGAAGAATATTTTTACTGCTCTCCATTTATGCATACTTATCGGTCGTCATTGAAAATTTCGTGAGTTGCATAGAAATGAAGGAAGCAGAGTTAGGCAAAAAATATGCCCTCTATTTCAGTTACAGTTTTTATATTGAAAGGTCAACATATCTTACTCTTCTAAAATGTAATTTGCTGGTAATAAACGTGCCAATTTTCATGTTGGTATGTTAACATATCAGGATCCCTTAGTACCTTTCGGGAGTCGCCGACTCGCGCGGTTTAAACGTTACTTGAATGCATCTTGCGGATTATTTTCGTTTTTTTTTGTTTATTATTTTTTTTTAACTAGGTCTTTTTATTATTTCCCCAGCTGGTAACCAAAAAAAAGGTCTGCTGCGTCGCTAGTTTGTTTTTTTTTGAACTTTGGCTAGACACGCTGCCGCGTGTCTAATTAGAGGGATAGGGCTGTGTCTATCAGAAAAATATATATTTAAACAACGGTTTTTGGTTTTATTATCTTATATATCTGGATGGTTATAATAAATGGCTGAAAATGCTTTAGGTCAACTGATAAAATAGGTATTAAAAAGCAAATTCTATCATGAAGAATTTCTACGAAATAAAACAATCTTGAAGTATATTTCCATAACTTGTTAACTAGAGAGTACAGCTCCGCTAATTCGAAATGTCTCTCCGTCAGGTTAATCCAGATGATCAACAACAACCGCGCGACGTACTTCCACCAAAAGGTGTGCGCTCACTGTCAGCGGTTTCCAGGGTTGCAGACCTGGCTCATGAGACCATCACGCAACGTCCTGGAGGTAAGATTCTACGTTTATGTTCAAACAAAATAAATGTGCAATGCAGGAGCTCGTGGCTAAATAATAACAGCCGTACGGGCCGATCTTCAAGGTTAAGCAACGCTTGCTAAGGTTGGTCTGTGGATGGGTGACCATCTTAACATATTGAGTTTCCTACGTACCTCGGAAAGCACGTTAAGCCATTGGTCCTGGCTGTCATTTGTAGGTTTTTGGCTGTCGTTACGGATTGTCAGAAGCCAGTGAATCTGACTCCAGTCTTGCCAAGAACTACTATATTACCCAGTTAAGTGGGTTGTGGAGCACTGGTAGGCAGCCGCTCCACGTAAAATACTGGATTTTCCGCTGAATCCAGTTTGACTGGAGGTCGATTCCAATATAGTTATGGAAAGGCTAGACTGTTTCAATTAAAAGGCATTTCTAGCCATATTAACCAACGATTAGACCAGTTTTTTTAAAACCATACCAGAATAAAATTGTAGTCTTGAATTATTTGAATCGTACGTTTAAGTTAGACAATGTGTAAATAATTAATCAATCGCGTATTGGCGGAACGAATACTGCCGTCATATGAAAAAAGGACGTAGCTACACAAAACGCTGTAATCGAATTTCGACATTAAGAAAATTGTTTAGGGTCGGAAATCGGTTACTTCTTTTTGTACCTATACGTACTTTATTCTTAGAAAGGACGGCAGAATAATATCGGGACGCTAACTATTGGCATTGCATTTAGCAACTATATGCAGATTGCAGATGTAATTAAGTTATTTGTTTAGATTGGAGTATTTTAATGTTGTGATTACCGTGAAGCTTCATACGGATATCAATTTAAATCCTTGCAATTAAAAATCATTCTATTCTATCCTATTCTAATTCTTCTCAATCCCTTTATGAACGCTTTGAGTACCTCGTCCCGGGGGTTAGACCATGTCAAACTGCCACTTCTCTTCTCCTTCGTACTCCGCGTCACACTTCTAGTCGATATGGTGGCTCTTTCTCTGTTACTGCAGTACGTCTCTGGAACTCGCTCCCACACTCCATACGCGACGGTCGTAAGTTTTAGTCGGTAAGAGTCTTGACACTCCCTTCTGCTCTGCCCAGAGCGGAAGTAGTCATTTGATAAAATCCAACCAAAAAAAAAGTGAAGAGTTCTATATCACTTGAACGTCATAAAACGACCAGGTTTGCTTGTCTATTTTATGCCTAGATAATTTAAATTTACTGAAAATTATTGCCAAGAGTCGTAAACAATAGGGAATATGCATGCGATTTTTTTATTTGCAAAATGAAATACTTATTAGTTCTAGTAAACGATCATGAAATTATTTTTTAAAAACCTTCATCAGCAATGAAGTTATAAAGCTTCAAAGATTACAATTAATAATAATAATAATAATAATATTCCACACAACTATCACACAACGCCATCTAGTCCCAAGCTAAGCAGAGCTTGTGTTATGGGTACTAGACAACTGATAAACATACTTATATATTTCTAAATACATACATATTATAGATAACTACACCCAGACACAGAACAAATGATCATGCTCATCACACAAACATTTGTTCTGGGTGGGAATCGAACCCACAACCTCTGGCATAGCAGTCAGGGTCACTACCCACTAGACCAACAGGCCAGTAAGAGAAAGAAGAAAGAGAAGTCTGATGTAAACTTTGACGTCATCGTCTATGACGCCTATACAGCTGCCATAGAAAACAGCGTTTTCGCGAGAGGGACAACGCTGCTATTTGTTTAAAATAATTATATCTCCTTCGTTTTTCGAGTAATTTTGATTCTATTTTCACTGTTAGTTTTATATTTTTAGATAAACTGAATAGACGATAAATATGTTTTTCATGCATATTCCCTATTAATTTCTCTAACATTATGTAGCCTACTAGTTATTGACTTATCTTCGACACGTCGGCTCGCTAAAGCCAACACCAGACGATTAATCGAATAACAACTTGGGAACTAACTAAGATAAGGCGATCACAATTAATGTCAAATGTCGTAATCTAGCCCATTCCCAAGTAGGTATAATAAGATCAACCATCAGATCAATTAGCTGAAGACTAAGCTATGACAAGAAAGTTTAGGCACCGGCCCCACTGCGCGCGGTATTGCGTTCAGAGTTCCGAGTTCAGCGTTCCGCGTTCACTTTAATCTATGTGGTGGGTTGGAATCTTACACATACAAAACCAGTCAGACCACGACGGTCAAAGTGTACTCGAGTTCTGTCGGAGTTCATAGATTTTTTTCTGGAAGGTCACAATGCCCGACGAGATCGAAAAGTTTATTTAATTAGTGAGAGACACACGTTTTCTTTCTGATTTGCGAGACATTTGGTTGAGAATGACATTTAGTTTTCAGTAAACGTTTGACGCGAGCGTGTGACGTGTTATCACTGCTAAATATCAGTGAACTTCAAATAGATCGTTTGCTGTGGTTGCGTGTGTGAACACGAATATAAAAAAAAATTGTTTAGGTTTTCCATCGATAAAAATAAGCATAGTTTCCCTCATTTTAATTTGTGCACATTATAAATACTAACACTGTATCTAATCTAATCTATCTAATACCTTTAAACGAGCAATTTTGTATATATGTATAAACCTATATAAAAATTATAATCTGAATCTCAGAAGCGGCTCCAACAATTTTCATGAAATTCAGTAGGCAGGGGGTTTTGGGAATCTAGGTTTAATTTTTAGAAAAGGTCGTAAAAAAAAACCGAGCAAGGCTCGGTCGTTCAAGTACTATGAAATATTGACGTAACTAATGCCAAAATGTATCAAGAAATAAATTGTGTAAAGCTGCCGAAAATCCATTTACGTACCTGGCATTCATGGAAGAATAATTATGATGGATGTTTGGATGTATTAAGTAGATAAAATATATTTACTTTTTAGAATTTATATTGTGAGGGATATATTATTTTGTTGGTTTCATGTTTTTATCATCAAAGTACCTATTCACTAACGCTTGTAGTAAAGTCCTCCTCATCGGTTTCCACTACAGTGATCTCATGAAATTAATTTGGCTTGACAGGCTCAATTTGAAAGAAAGAAAAAGCGTTTATTTGCGCATACCAAAAAAAAAATAGAAATTAATAAAAGAAAATTATAAAAATTGGGAAGATATGCGTCATATTGCGCAAAACGGCCATCGCTCAGCTTAATGCTGGCCCGCACCCGCAATACCCAGACACAGCTATCCTATGTCAATAAAATTAGCCAGGGGAAATAAAGGTAAAGATATAGGAGGACTTAGGTCTTTTTAAGGATCCGTACTAGAGTAATCAACGGGGGTTCCGTTGATTACACTATTACTAAGCCTCCGCTGTCTGTCCATCCGTCTGACAGCGGGCTGTATCTCAAGAACCGGTACCTACATATAACAGTAATTTATCTAGATTATAGAAATTTTTACAAAGTATTGCTGCTTTATCAACAAATTATAAAAACTATTTAAAATTAAAGATTAAAACGGGCTTCCATTTAAAAAAGTGTTTTATTCGGTTTATGACACGGAACCCTTCGAATCTGACTCAAACTTGGCCGATTTGTTTACGTCACTGGCGTTTTTTGTTGATTGTATCGAGTCGCTTTTACGCTTGAAGTACATACTTACACAAGAACTTACTTTACAGTACCTATTTATTCTCGATATATTCCCTAGTGCTTATAGCTTTCACTTCAGACAAAGAACACAATATCGATTCAGTCGTCACTGAACTACAGAAAACCCACTTTGTAAAGGAGCTACCAAGTAACAAAAGATGTAAAAACAACGTCAATTTTAGCATAAAACAAAGATCTCTCAAGCGAATGTGTCTGATGCAGGAGGAAATCTCGCGAAACCCTTCGCCTGTCACATTATGGGCACTATTATTTTCACTTGAAGATAATCTTGTGCATGGGGTTGACTTTGACAAACGGATGGCTTCGCTGCCAACATTTTGTGGGAGTCAACGCGTTTGTTCATGTGTGACATGTCTTCGTGAGTTTCTAATTCCGAAGAAATATTGACGTTCCAATGCAGCCGTAGTACTGTTATCCGGATCAGAGATCAGCAATGCCCAAATTCGGTCTGCGATTTAGACTCTAGATTCATATTTTCACGAATTCGAATCGGATGCAATGCGAAAAGTAAAATCCGTTTTCGGTCCGAGTTTTTTATATCCGTATTTTCACGGATTCGGTTCGCATGCAGTGCATAACCGTTGTAGGACTGTTATATGGCAAAGTCAGGAGAATGCGAATTTAATTGGTCTAATTATAAACTCGTAAAGTAGTATATTCAATTAAAAAATCAACGGGTTGCACTCCCTCCGTCTTACGAATTTTCGATTAGGTCACGTGTCCTGACGCGAGTGTAACATTTTTTACCCATCACAAAAAAGTGCACAACGCCGCTAAAGACGTTTTCAGGACACGTGACCGTCTTACGAATTTTCGATCAGGGTCACGTGTCCTGACACGAGTTTAACATTTTTAAACCCATAAAAAAGTGGACAACGCCGCTAAAGAAGTTTTCACTTCAAAAAATATTTAAGTAGCTATTTTAAAACATTAATACATGAAATAAATATTCGATGATTGCAATATTTATTTAAGTTTCTATTATATTTACACGCGTCCATGTGTCATTGCGGGGTGCCAACTGTAAACAAGCACTGGGTGTTTGTCGCCCAGCAAATGCTGTGATGGTTACTCATTCGGGTTTCGGAAAGGCTCATTTCAATGTTTCATTCTTTTTTCAATTTTACTTTTATTTTGTGTTTGTAGCTGTTATGTTGTTGTGTCGAATAAATGTTTTCTATACCATTCTAAACTTGAATTGACATATTCGTATCATTTGCGAAGCAGTTTTGATCTACATACAAGGCTAAATTAATTCAAGTAAGCAAAGAAGTTTAGTTGCAGAGCAGTTGCAGTTGAGTATCGATCAAATAAACGCTTTTCGTATTAACACACGTCACGTCATGTTCATGACACGCGATTGCAAAAGAAACGCGTGCTACTGTTACGCGCGGTTTCAAGATAACAAGCCTACCATTAAGAATATGGTGGAGCTTTCGCACTTGACTATGGAGAGTCTTCCACTGTTATCTTGTTATCTCTTTTGACCCGACTGCGCCAGAAGGAGTGGTTATGTTTTTCGGGTGTATGTATGTCTGTAAGTATGTATTAATTACTGTGTGTATTAACTCGTTTGCGCCAGAAGGACGGGTTATGTTTTTTTTTCGTGTGTATGCATGCATATTTCTTTGGTACGCTCTGCAGCCTAAACGGCTTGATGGATTTTAGCTTGAGAAGTGTCGTTAGATTCATATTGATTGGAGTGACTCTGGTTATATAAAAATTATAGTGGCTGATTTCTGGCACCATCATATGGTGACACATTGACTGATTGATTGAGACATTATATTATAATGTCTTCAATTTTTTTTACACAGTAACTTTTTGACTTTTAAACTGCTAACGCACCGCAACTTGATCGGTGGGTCATGAAATAACGCGAACCAGCTTGTCGCACCTGCAAATTACAAAAAAAAACTTAAGAAAATTAGAATTTCACCTGTAGGTACCTTAGAAATAATTTCTAGAAACATGGACAAAGTCCTTTACTAGTTGAGAGTTGTACTCATTCCGTTAGAGAAGTACACAAACAAGGCCATGTTAGCAAAGAAAGTACTGCCACGTGTTTCTGCGAAGAAATTTCTAGGTTTATTGTGTAAAGGAGAAATTGCGGTTAACTTATTCTTTGTGTAGTATCCAACTGCATTTTTGACTTGCATTTTGTACAGGGTTTCTTGAGAGAATGTTCCGTTACTAAGAGCAGTATGAAAAGCTAAGTGAACTTGTTACGAATGCTTATTTTCTACATTTTTGAATACGCGCAAAGCGGTGGTTCGTCTTGGCCTCTTTGGCAATCAAAAATGCTGTTCTCTGCAGAATGTGTTTTGAATTCGGTTCTCGTTGAGTATTTGTTAGTATTTCTTTTTCTAAATTAAGATGGGTTTGCTCTTGACTCTAGTCTAAGTGGCAGAGACAAAATGGAGTAAACTTACCCAGAAGAAAAGATCCTTTTATTTTCATATCCCTTAAGTTACATTGCAATTGTTGTTAGTAATTGATTATTAGCAGATTTACTTAGTATTTTGTGTTAGTATAGATTAGCTTTTTCCCGCGACTTCGTGCGCGCATATAGTTTTTCTCGTTCCCGTAAGAATTTCGGAAAATTCTCTCTTAGCGCTTCCCTACACTCCCCAAGGAATTTACATGCCAAATTTCAGTTTTCTACGACTAGTAGTTTCGCTTGTGCGTTGTTTGTCAGTCACTCAGTAACGAAAGAATTTTAAATATATCAGGATTAGTTGTTTTGTCGAATATATGTAGACTCCCATTTTTGTGTTAGTATAGATTAGTTGTTTTGTCGGATATATGTAGACCCCTTTTTTGCGTTAATATAGATTAGTTGTTTTGTCGGATATATGTAGACCCCTTTTTTGCGTTAATATAGATTAGTTGTTTTGTCGGATATATGTAGACCCCTTTTTTGCGTTAATATAGATTAGTTGTTTTGTCGGATATATGTAGACCCCTTTTTTGCGTTAATATAGATTAGTTGTTTTGTCGGATATATGTAGACCCCTTTTTTGCGTTAATATAGATTAGTTGTTTTGTCGGATATATGTAGACCCCTTTTTTGCGTTAATATAGATTAGTTGTTTTGTCGGATATATGTAGACCCCTTTTTTGCGTTAATATAGATTAGTTGTTTTGTCGGATATATGTAGACCCCTTTTTTGCGTTAATATAGATTAGTTGTTTTGTCGGATATATGTAGACCCCTTTTTTGCGTTAATATAGATTAGTTGTTTTGTCGGATATATGTAGACCCCTTTTTTGCGTTAATATAGATTAGTTGTTTTGTCGGATATATGTAGACCCCTTTTTTGCGTTAATATAGATTAGTTGTTTTGTCGGATATATGTAGACCCCTTTTTTGCGTTAATATAGATTAGTTGTTTTGTCGGATATATGTAGACCCCTTTTTTGCGTTAATATAGATTAGTTGTTTTGTCGGATATATGTAGACCCCTTTTTTGCGTTAATATAGATTAGTTGTTTTGTCGGATATATGTAGACCCCTTTTTTGCGTTAATATAGATTAGTTGTTTTGTCGGATATATGTAGACCCCTTTTTTGCGTTAATATAGATTAGTTGTTTTGTCGGATATATGTAAACCCCTTTTTTGCGTTAATATAGATTAGTTGTTTTGTCGGATATATGTAAACCCCTTTTTTGCGTTAGTATAGATTAGTTGTTTTGTCGGATATATGTAGACCCCATTTTTGTGTTAGTATAGATTAGTTGTTTTGTCGGATATATGTAGACCCCTTTTTTGCGTTAATATAGATTAGTTGTTTTGTCGGATATATGTAAACCCCTTTTTTGCGTTAATATAGATTAGTTGTTTTGTCGGATATATGTAAACCCCTTTTTTGCGTTAGTATAGATTAGTTGTTTTGTCGGATATATGTAGACCCCATTTTTGTGTTAGTATAGATTAGTTGTTTTGTCGGATATATGTAGACCCCTTTTTTGCGTTAATATAGATTAGTTGTTTTGTCGGATATATGTAGACCCCTTTTTTGCGTTAATATAGATTAGTTGTTTTGTCGGATATATGTAAACCCCTTTTTTGCGTTAGTATAGATTAGTTGTTTTGTCGGATATATGTAGACCCCATTTTTGTGTTAGTATAGATTAGTTGTTTTGTCGGATATATGTAGACCCCTTTTTTGCGTTAATATAGATTAGTTGTTTTGTCGGATATATGTAGACCCCTTTTTTGCGTTAATATAGATTAGTTGTTTTGTCGGATATATGTAAACCCCTTTTTTGCGTTAGTATAGATTAGTTGTTTTGTCGGATATATGTAGACCCCATTTTTGTGTTAGTATAGATTAGTTGTTTTGTCGGATATATGTAGACCCCTTTTTTGCGTTAATATAGATTAGTTGTTTTGTCGGATATATGTAGACCCCATTTTTGTGTTAGTATAGATTAGTTGTTTTGTCGGATATATGTAGACCCCTTTTTTGCGTTAATATAGATTAGTTGTTTTGTCGGATATATGTAGACCCCTTTTTTGCGTTAGTATAGATTAGTTGTTTTGTCGGATATACAGAGTTGATACGACAGAAGGGCATTAAATTAAACTACGTATACTATACGTGTTCAGTATTAATTCGATACGGTACAAAAACAAAAAGCGCCATAAATGAGAAATTTTTTTTTTCAAACAAACTAAATAGCTTGCAAATCCGAATAAAACGCAACCACCCTTTGTAAAAAAATGACACTGACCTTAGATACCGCTAGGTAACAAAGCGGCAACGTCGCGCGCACGCCGGAGCGCGGTGTGCGGTATCTCGTGTGCTCGGTGGGGGCCGGGCCGGGGTGGCGGCCGGCGACTTAGGCCTCCGCTCGCACTGGCTTTTATGTTAGGTAACGTTTCGAAGTACGCGCACAAAAACAAACACACTAAATTTTTAAATTTTCGATGTGTCCTCCATTCACATTGATGCACAAATTATACCGACGGAGAATATTGTTATTTATTTTTCTAATTAGATCACTGTCCGTCGCTAAGCACTTTAATTTGTGAAATGCTAAAATAATCCTATTTTTTAACTCATCAATTGTATTTACCTCTGAGGCATACACTTCACCCTTAATGTAACCCCACAAAAAGAAATCCATGGGAGTGAGGTCCGGAGATACAAATACTAAATAATAATAATCCCATGTTACGTGTCCTCTCACAATAACAAAATAAAATTACAATTGTTTGCGCGCGAATTTCACAAACCGTACGTTCCGAAAAACAAGCGTCGGCGCACTGAGGGACTTACCGATCGCAAAAAACAAGGATGCAACAAACTGACCTATCTCTATTTCTTTCGCTCGCTTTATGTTAGTCGCTTTCGTAGTGAAAGTGCAAGTGTGTGTGTATTGATTGCTTCCTTGTTTGCATTGCCAATTTTTAGTGAATGTCCTTCGACATGCGTCAGAGCGGCAACAACGCATCGTAGATTTATCGTTGTAAGGTGCATGACCTATGCTTAGACGATAATCAGCTGTTAAAAAAGATACATCGTGTTCAAACCGTGCAAAAACTTTAAAAATCATTTGCGACTAAACTACTGCTCCTAATTAATTTATTTTTGGTACAGAGCTTGAAAATGGTACCTAGTATAGGCAGTTTAAAGGAAAGCCCCTCTGTCGTATCAACGTTGTATGTAGACCCCTTTTTTGCGTTAGTATAGATTAGTTGTTTTGTCGGATATATGTAGACCCCTTTTTTGCGTTAGTATAGATTAGTTGTTTTGTCGGATATATGTAGACCCTTTTTTTGCGTTAGTATAGATTAGTTGTTTTGTCGGATATATGTAGACCCCTTTTTTGCGTTAGTATAGATTAATTGTTTTGTCGGATATATGTAGACCCCTTTTTTGCGTTAATATAGATTAGTTGTTTTGTCGGATATTTGTAGACCCCTTTTTGCGTTAGTATAGATTAGTTGTTTTGTTGGATATATGTAGACCCCTGTTTTGCGTTAGTATAGATAAGTTGTTCTATCGGATATATGTAGACCCCTTTTTTGCGTTAGTATAGATTAGTTGTTTTGTCGGATATATGTAAACCCCTTTTTTGCGTTAGTATAGATTAGTTGTTTTGTCGGATATATGTAGACCCCTTTTTTGCGTTAGTATAGATTAGTTGTTTTGTCGGATATTGTAAACCCCTTTTTTGCGTTAGCATAGATTAGTTGTTTTGTCGGATATATGTAAACCCCTTTTTTGCGTTAGTATAGATTAGTTGTTTTGTCGGATATATGTAGACCCCTTTTTTGCGTTAGTATAGATTAGTTGTTTTGTCGGATATTGTAAACCCCTTTTTTGCGTTAGCATAGATTAGTTGTTTTGTCGGATATATGTAAACCCCTTTTTTGCGTTAGTGTAGATTAGTTGTTTTGTCGGATATATGTAGACCCCTGTTTTGCGTTAGTATAGATAAGTTGTTCTATCGGATATATGTAGACCCCTTTTTTGCGTTAGTATAGATTAGTTGTTTTGTCGGATATATGTAAACCCCTTTTTTGCGTTAGTATAGATTAGTTGTTTTGTCGGATATATGTAAACCCCTTTTTTGCGTTAGTGTAGATTAGTTGTTTTGTCGGATATATGTAGACCCCGTTTTTGCGTTAGTATAGATTAGTTGTTTTGTCGGATATTGTAAACCCCTTTTTTGCGTTAGCATAGATTAGTTGTTTTGTCGGATATATGTAAACCCCTTTTTTGCGTTAGTGTAGATTAGTTGTTTTGTCGGATATTGTAAACCCCTTTTTTGCGTTAGCATAGATTAGTTGTTTTGTCGGATATATGTAAACCCCTTTTTTGCGTTAGTATAGATTAGTTGTTTTGTCGGATATTGTAAACCCCTTTTTTGCGTTAGCATAGATTAGTTGTTTTGTCGGATATATGTAAACCCCTTTTTTGCGTTAGTGTAGATTAGTTGTTTTGTCGGATATATGTAGACCCCGTTTTTGCGTTAGTATAGATTAGTTGTTTTGTCAGATACTCGTATATGTAGACCCCTTTTTTATGTTAGTATAGATTAGTTGTTTTGTCGGATATAATTATGTAGACTCCCTTTTTGTTTGTGTTACGGCTTTTTTTTTAACGGAGGAATGATGTCCTCCGCCCTGGGGTGGGAGGAGGGGTCTGTCAGACTCTTACTGACTAAAACCACCCCGGTGTTCCATCTCTCACCAACGCCGGGGATCGCGAGAACTTATTTGGTTTTCCGTGATTCCCGACTGGTGCTGGCCCGCCTCTGCGGGTCACCTCGGGTCAGCGGGGGGAGTGAGGTATTTGACTCCCCCTGCGACGTCAGAGTCAGCGAGGGGCGCACGGGAACACTACGCGCCGCCACCTCGGGTCCGTATAAATGGGGGGTGACGGCCATCCCCAGGACTGCCGCCCCTGGACCCATTTGTGTTACGGCCTGTTTCAACTTTGTCACAACTTTGACAATAATCTATCAGTCCAGCAGTACCAGTTTGTGTCATCCCTAGACACAATATATTAAACGACCATCCCTGCGTTTAACTGTATTGATATTCCATAACCATCTCATTTAGGGTGTGTGGGGTTGTTAGACCTTAGGTACTACCCGCACGATAAGAAGAAGACCGTGATGGCTTTGATTTACGTCAAGTAATCCTGAAGTGAGTGCTTGCAGACTTGAGTGTTTTCAGACTGAGAATCCACCGGCGTGTCCTTTATCATCATTCAACGCTACATAGTAATCTAACCCAAACTTAATAATCTATCCATTTCTCTCTAAACCACTCCGGACATCAATCAACGCGACATGAATCTCAATTCATAGAGAAGCTGTCAGACCGTAGTCAGTAGTCAATCAAATCCTACTACCAATGGGATTGCAACCAATTCTACGCCCTGGCTCAATCATGGCGGTTCAATCTGGTCGAGTGACAGGCGTGGTATTAAACAGATAGGGACAGAAGGCTGATTTTGTATAACGAAAAACTGGACCAGTTCGTGTTGGATTTGTCTGTGTTTTTAAACATGAAGGGTGCTTTTGCACCAGTGATGTGCTATGCAGCTATGCTGCGAGAATGTAAAAGCTAAGCTACAAAACTATGTAACCGTTAACAGCTGTGTAGCTGTGCGAGGAAGATGCGCAGCTCGAGGTATGCGATGTATCGACAATAAGGAAGTCACGCACCTCGCGACCATCTATAGCACGCATACATAGCACGCATCGTACCATATAAAAAACGTAGCTTAGTTAAATCAGTTTCCACCAGTGCTATGCTATGTGGAGCGATGAATATGGTTGGTGGATATCAAACGCATCCATAGCAACGTTGCATAGCACATCTGTGGTGGAGCCTTTTTCAGCTAGAGCAACAGAGTGACTGTATCAGAGATTTTCATTAAAACGATCGGAACCCTAAAAAGCTAACCCACGGCTGTAGTGCTATGGGGAAGTTTAGAGAAATTTCCGTCTCGTAAAGCGTTCGTGTTGTGTTTATTGGCATTATATAAAAAAAAACACCCTAAAATGAAACAAAAAAAAATACATGTGATACACTGGTAGAAAGCAACACTATCGCTCAGTGCCATCAATTGTATTGGAAAAATGCACATATAAGATATATACACAGTGCCATTTTAGTCGTCTTACAAAGTCGGCCTACTTATATACCCGACATAAACAACTTCTAGGCGCGATTATTTTTAAAAATAATTTATTAAGATGATGGGTACAGTAAAAATAAATAATGCATTAGAATTATAAAACACCTTTTTAATAAATTTTTACGTATCAAAATAATGTCACCGTTTCATTCTGCGCCGTCCTTGTAACACAAGGCTCGGACTGCTCTCGCTCCTGACTGTATCAAACTAGGCCATACGTCATGATAATGAATAATATTTTATTTTTTTAATAAATCACTTTTATTATAAATTTTTGTTTCAAAAATCTACACGTTTATTATTTTTTTTAATGAACGTGTAGTAGTCATTGGATAAATGGCACCATATATTATAAATTTTTAAAAGAATAAAAATATAAAAAAATAATATTTCGGCGATCTTAAATTTTGTCTAATGAATACCAGTCGTGGATTCGCACTAACTGTGCGTAGAGCCGATTCTATGAGCCAGCCTTCTGCACCTAACTATTCTGTGACCACAGTCCTAACACACTTACCTCTCTCCCCGCACCACTTGCGCGTCTCATGGCGCGACCCCGTACTAATTGCCAACTAATTATCGAGAGCTGCGCGTCCTAACCGTGCCACTTTACCTTATTAGAACGCTAACAGCCGGCTATAACTGGTTAAGTCCTAATTTGAACCGTGGACGTTATTCGGATAGTGTTAAAGGCTCGTTCTGAAGTTGTGTTGGATAGCAATGGGCATATAGAGTTGTTACATGATGACATCGATATTATTTTGTCTGGGGAATGAGCAATTTCTTCCTGGTTCTAGCATTGTGTTCGCGTTAAGAAGGCCAAATTCGAGTCATCAGCATATCTTTTGCCGTCAAGTTTTGTTATCACCAAAAAATTAGCATATAACCTTCTCCAGGGTCCCATCTATTTTTGTAGATCCCAAAAAGTATCAAAATCGGTTCAGCGCATTAGGCGGGATAGCGTAAAACTCACTTTCGTATTTATAATAATATTAAAGTTAGGATTTTAAAACGCTCAAACTCCATATTATTTTAAAATTTAAAATTAACCTCTTCGCTTCGTATTTCTCATTGTTGAGGGTCGTGAATTCCCTGATGAACGGTCAATTTCTGCTTTACAATGTCTCTCCACCAGTTTCTGTCCCTGGCATCTTGGAGCGCATCACGCTGCAAAAAAAAAGTTATGAGAAATTTAAAACATAATTTAACGCAAATACACGATTGCGAGAAGTTAGGTTTGGTTTTAAAATTCATTTAAGAATATCCTTGACTAATGTCAGTTGTCAGGATCTTTTGATCCCTACTTGTTCGTACTACTGATCGAACAATAACCCAGCCTTTAGGGTTCCGTACCCGAAGGGTAACCAACGGAACACTATTACTAAGCTTCTGCTGTCTGCCGTCCGACCGTCCGACTGTCAGCGGGCTGTATCTCAAGAACCGTATTAGGTAGATAGAAATACACACTTCGTGAAAATTTCAATTTCCACTCTCTACCTATTACGGTTCTTGAGATACAGCCTGCTGACAGACTGACTAACGGACAGACGAACAGCGGAGGCTTAGTAATAGGATTCCGTTGGTTACCCTTTGGGAACGGAACCCTAAAAAATAAAATAAGGGGGCTCCTATACAAGGTTTTTTTCTGTTTGTGTAACGGAACCTTTCGTGTGAAAGTCTGACTTGCACTTTGCCGGTTTTTTTCCAATTCATCTCAGTTGAGCACGGAGTAAGTTTCTCAAATATCCCTCAGTTCATTTTGCTAAGCTTCCTCTGAGCGTCGTCTTTTACTCAATAACACTGTAAAAGCCATTTGTCCTTTAGAAAACTAATGTTAAAAACTTGTCGTACTTGTTTTTTTGAACGCGACGACAAACTCATTGCAGTTCAGTAACTTGTTGGAGAACCGAACTCGATTACCCAGGATTCTTACTAAAATTTTAGTTCACGTTAGAAGGATTTCTTATTGCGTAAGTTACAGTTTTTAGGGTTCCGTACCTCAACAGGTAAAAACGGAACCCTTATCGCTTTTTGTTGTCCGTCCGTCGGTCTGTCAAGACTGTTTATCTCGGGAACGCGTGGAGGTATCGAGTTGAAATTAAATACAAATACTCAGGTCTATGGCCCCTTGCAGCTGTGAAAAAATCAAACTTCTAAGTTAACGTAAAAAAAGATACGGTCGTTTATGCCGCAAAAATTGTATATTTCGACCCTACCTTGTCCCGTTGACCTAGAACTATGAAATTTGGCAAGTAATACCGTTTTATACCACAAGTATAGGGACAAGTCTGAAAACTATACATTTGTAATTAAATCATAAAAAATATAGCTTTTATTTAAAGTAATTTGTAGCTTCAAAGTACGAAACCCTCGGTGGACGAGTTCGACTCGCACTTGGCCGGTTTTTTAACCGACTTCTTCAAAAAGGAGGAGGTTCTATGTTCGGCTTTATGTATTTTTTTTTCTTTATGCATGTTCACCGATTTCTCCGCCAATTGTGGACCGATTTGAAAAAAGTATTTTGTAATTCGAAAGCCTATACTCCTGAAGTGGTCCCATTGTCACCAAGTCAGGATCTGATGATGGGATCTCATAAAAAATGTTTGTTCAGCGATATTTTCACCAAGTTTTAACCGCTTTGTTACATTCGTTTTCAGAAGTAAACAGTTAATTTTTTTTAGAATCGGATAAGAAATTCTATACAAAGTGTAATCCTATCAGAGATAACAAACTGTTGTCAAAAAGTGAAAAATGTATGGTATTGACATGCTCTACCGTAATGTCCAGTGGCCAATGTTAACCATTTTGGCGTTTCAATTATGGGGATGTTGATTAAAAAAAACTGACCTAGTGCGTTTATGGACTCGCGTGCAAAGGGTTCCGAACCAATTTCATTTTTTTTACATTTTATTTTAACACTACAGACTTTTTATAGGTTTTCCTAAAATATTTAGGTATAGAATTATTATCTGCATTTTTTTCAAAATTTTAAGCTCATTAGTTTCGGAGATAAGGGGGCGAATGGTCATTTTTGGTCTAATTTATGGTAATTTTTTAGCATAAATAATTTTGACGTTATTCTCTTGAATAAGAAATATAAAAATCAACGACTTTTATTCAAGTATATTGCGAGAGTGATCTCCGTATTTAGTTCCTGGTGACCTCATTAGATACATATTGGTTCAATCGGAAATTTCTTAATCCTGCCAAGATCAAATGAGATGTCGTTAGACTTAATGATATCTCATTTGTAGAAATGAATTCAGCAGTTAGTTATCTGTTAGGTGAAAAACTGTCTCACATACATTACCTACACAGATCGATCGGTTGAAGCCTTGTGTACGATTCCCATGTCGAGGAATGTTATTGAGTTTTGCATCTGTATTTGGTCAGTAGTAGCCTGGCTTTGAATCCTGTTAATTGTCATAGGCTCACCGTTATTACGTGGAGCTTTAACATAATAGGGAATCCGCAAGAAAAAAAATATTTATTATCTATACAGTTTATCTAAAAATATACAAAACTATAATTCTATTAGTGAAAATAGAATCAAAATTACTCGAAAAGCAAAGGAGATATACATTCAGTCAAAAAAGTATCGGGAATGGGTGATTTGTTTATGGTTCCAAATTCAAATTTTTGTTTTTTTGTAGTTGTTAGATTGGCACAACTGTTTTCCATTTTGGCGCGGAGTTTGAGTTGCATCTGTTATTTATATTAAATACAGTGCTGGTTTTAGTAATATCATATATAGTGTGTATTGCGAATTTCATAATGGACAAAAATATCGAACAAAGAGTTTGTCTTAAATTTTGCATCGCCAATGGAATTTCGTGTTCGGAGTCACTGAAAATGTTACAGAAGGCTTACGGTGAATCGACTTTATCAAAAACTCGTGCTTATGAGTGGTTCAAAGCGTTCAAAAGCGGTCGAGATGTGATGGAAGATTTGCCTCGCTCTGGTAGGCCGTCAACGTCTGCAACTGAAGTTAACATCGCAAAAGTGAAGGAAATAGTGACTGAAAATCGCAGTGTTGTGCACTCTGAATTCTTACCGGAAGGTCTAACGGTAAATAAAGAATATTATTTGAGCGTTATGCGGCGTTTAAGAGAGCAAATTCGACGAAAAAGGCCAGATTTGTGGAAAGAAAATTCTTGGATTTTGCACCACGACAATGCGCCTTCGCACAAGGCTATCATTGTGAACGAATTTTTAACCAAACACTCAACAAATACCATCCAGCAACCACCATATTCACCAGATATGGCTCCTGCTGACTTTTTTCTTTTTCCTAAACTCAAATTACCACTTCGTGGCACCCGTTTTCAATCGATAGAAGACATAACGGAGAATTCGCGGCGAGAACTGAACTCAATTCCGGAAGCAGCGTTTAAAAAATGTTTTGATGAATGGATTATTCGTTGGCGCAAGTGTATCGTTTGTAAAGGAGCATACTTTGAAGGTGATAAAATAAATTTGGATGAATAACAGACATTTTGTGTATTATTGATCTTTTCCCGGTACTTTCTTGACAGAGTAGTAATTATTTCAAAGAAATATCTGTCCCTCTCGCAAAAACGCTGTTTTATATGGCAGCTGTATACGTATCATGGACTTAGACGTCAAAGTTCATATCGGGCTTCTCTTTCTAATTGTAATCTTTGAACTTCATAAACTTTATAACTTCATCACTGATGAAGGTATTTAAAAATAACTTCATGATTGTTTACTAGAGCTAATAAGTATATAACACAAATAAAAAAAAAACGCATGCGTATTCCCTATTGGCGAAATGTGAATGAACTGAAGTATTCCTCTGTGCCTAACTTTTCAGATCTTGATTGTAAACGCAATTCTTACCCATTTCTAGGGCATCGTTGGTTAGTTCGCTAGTTGTTTTGGCTGCAAGTTTTGGGGCACAGAGAGCAGGAAAGAAGGTGGAAAATATAGACTTCCACGTAGATGCAAGCAGTTGCGATGCAGTTGCTTGCAGTTGCGAATCAGTTACGAGTAAATTGCGAATAAGTTCCTGAATTACTCTGGTAGCAGTTGTATATCTTCCACAAAATAAAAGATCCTATCATTTACCTATGGTAAAAACGCCATCTGTATGCTCACGATATCTCCCAAGTGACAAGGGGTATACAGGATACGTTCCAATTTTACAAATTGACAACCGTCGGAGGTCAGAGCAATCGTTTGCGACACATTGTGAAACCTATGGAATATACATCGCTTATACCTTTCGATTGAATTTATCCGTGGTACGATTGAGATATGAATTTGTTTAGAAATGTGGCTTTATTTGGATATGTAAATAGAATATGGTTATTGTGTCTTCATAAATTTAGTTTATGGTGCATATTTCAGAAACAGGTTTATGGAACTGCAGAATGCCTTATAGTTTATTACTAAACTGCACACAAACCATCTAGATACCGTTATAGCTGGTGTGTGAAATATTGAACATTAATTAATTACTTTTATCGTTCATACTAAAGTGGCAGTGGTTGCTAATGTGTGTAGTTCATAATTATATTTTGCCGACTACTTGCTGATGTAATTTTGAGGAGCTCGTGGCTAGATAATAATAGCCGCACGGGTCGATCTTCAAGGTTAAGCAACGCTTGCCAAGGTTGGTCTGTGGATGAATGACCATCTTAACAAACCAACCTAATGGTCGCAGAAAGCTAAAATTTGGCATGTAAGTTCCTTGGGGAGTGTAGGGGAGCACAAAGAGAGGATTTCCCGAACCTCAACGGGGACGGGAAAAAACAGGATATGCTCATACGAAGTCGCGGCTAACAGCTAGTGTCTCGTGTCTTTGTGTGTGTCTGTGCTGTGTCCTGAACACTATTGAAAATTTCGTTCTGTGTCTTACTGTGTGTCACGTCAGAAAGACACAGCAGGGGAACATGGTGCTTTATATGCAGTGATAGTGATGTAGTTGTTGTTAAGGAGCTCTTGGCGTCAAGATTAAGCGACGCTTGCCAAGGTTGGTCTGTGGATGAATGACCTTCCATACCGAGTTTCCTCCGTGCCTCGGAAAGCACGTTAAGCCGTTGGTATAGGCTGTTATTTGTAGATCTTTGGCAGTCGTTACGAATAGTCTGACGCCAGTTAATCTGACTCCAGTCTTGCCATGAAGTACCGTGTTAGCCAGTTAATGGGCTGTGTAGGTCTTGTAGGCAGCCGCTCCGCGTAAAATACTGGTATTCAGCTAAATCCGGTTTGACTGGAAGCCGACCCCAATATAGTTGGGAAAAGGCTAGGCAGATGATGACTTGCTGATGTAATTTTCTCCAAAGATTGTTATGCCTTAAAATAGTGTGGCGACGTCAAAATGGTCGCCTTGTTTTGACACCTTTAATATCACACACAATTTCATAAAAAAAACTGCATGAATGAATACTTATTTGAAAGATGTTCGCAAAATGGTCGCCTTATTTTGACACCTTTAATATCACACCGTAGACAGAGAATAGGATATAGACAAGTCCTCAGCGTATAACGGTAAGGGATAGCGATAGTTCGACATAAGTACATCATTACAACTTCGTGCATTTAATATTGCCATACTTAGACTTTTACCCCCATTGTGTGGGTAATCTCGTTCTTATTATTTTGGTTGTACGTCTACTACGAGTAATGTAATTCATATCAATGAATAACACGTTTTTTTTTAAACTTTTTAAGGGATAACGTATGTATTTATTACTATTTGATTGTGTTCGCGCGCGAACTGAATGCCTCCGGGATGAACGTAAAGCGCGAAAACTAATAAGTTTATTTTGCGTCAGTCAGGACCGCGCTTAGTAAGCTCGCGGGCTTCTGAGTGATTATTCAAATTCAAAGCATTTTTTTTTTATTTCAAATAAACCATTCACAGGCACTTTTGAAACGTCAAGGTCGGTCAGTCAAAAACATGGAAGCTATTTGCACGTTCCAAAGCGTAGATCTCTATGGAGAAGAACGTGCAAGAAACTCCACGGACACTCTTTTAAATCATGTTCTGTTTTACAACATTCCAAGTTACATATACTTGTTGCTTCTGCATGTGAGGACAATGCAAAGGAAAAAAAAAGGGCTTATTATAAGAATTTTAAATATAAAGATTAAAATAAACCAATGGCAGTTAAGAGATGACCAGTCTCAACCGACGGCGCCTGTTCACGAACATGACGCGTGAATCGGCACCTTTCAGCTCAACCATTTCGAAGGGAACCGAATGATCAAACCCACGCGCCGCCATCAGCGAGACATTTGAGTGAGCATGACATGCTCTCAACCACCATGCTCGTTCATGTCCAACAAGTAAAACTATAACTACTCACATAAAATGTAAATGGTTTCATGGTACTCACATTTACAAAATTTGAAAAATATGCTTCTACTTTACACAAAACTATGGTTGTCAATGACCAAATAATGAAAAATAAATTAATAAAGAGAACGATTAAGTTCTTACATCAAAAATAATAAATAAGTATTTAATATAATAATATAATTTGTATGTATATAAGAATAACTAAACGAAATAATGTAAGAACCTCTAAAAGGAACGAGCATCTCCAAATATAAAAACATAAAAACCTAAAAAGTGGACCTAAGCAGCCGTGACTGTGGAGCAGGACCAGCATTTAGCCAAGCGTTTTTATCGAGGATATAATCTTCCAGTTTATAATACGCTTGTCTACATAGTGTGCGTTTTATGCATGCTTTAAATTTTCTCTCATTCAGTTCGAGAATATCAACTGGTATTTTATTATAAAATTTAATACAGTACCCCATAAAAGAAGTGTGTACTTTGGCCAATCTGAATCGGGGTTGATCTAATTTGTTCCTATTTCTAGTATTAAAATTATGCCTGTCACTAATCTTGCTAAAGAGATGAAGATTTTTCCGAACATACATAATATTTTCGTAAATGTATTGACAAGGTACCGTCATGATGTTGATATCCTTAAACAGTTCTCTTAGGGAATCACGCCGACGGAGATTGTAAATGGCTCTGATGGCTCTTTTCTGCAGGATAAATATAGACTCGATGTCTGCAGCACGTCCCCATAATAAGATACCGTAAGACATGATACTATGAAAGTAACTAAAATAGACCAGCCTCGCGGTATCTATATCGGTAAATTGACGGATTTTTCTGACAGCGTATGCTGCTGAACTTAGCCGCCCCGCAAGAGATGTTAAATGAGGACCCCATTGTAGCCTTGAGTCAAGCGTAATCCCCAGGAAAACCGTGTTTTCGACGAATTCAAGTTTCTCCTTGTTCAATACTATGTCGCAATCATTTCTTTTAACGTTCGGTAAGGCAAATCTGATGCATTTAGTTTTTTTCCCATTTAATACTAAATTATTAGCAGTAAACCAATTTTGGACCTGCTGTAGGGCGTTATTTACGTCGTCAAGATTTATGGAACGTCTATCTATCTTAAAAATTAAGGACGTATCGTCAGCAAATAATACCATATGAGGTTGATTTTTTAAAAGATGGGGTAGATCATTAATATATACTAGAAAGAGGAAAGGACCCAAAATAGAGCCTTGTGGTACCCCCATTTTGACTTTTAAACCCCGTGAATTGACACCATTTATTTGAACTTGCTGCTGTCTATCATTTAAGTAAGATTTTATTAGACTGAGTGCAAGTTTACCTAGTCCGTAATGTCCTAGCTTTAGGAGCAAGGTTTCGTGATTTACACAATCAAATGCCTTGGAGAGGTCACAAAAGATTCCTATGGCATCTTGTGCCTCTTCCCACGCTGAGTATATGTGTTTTAACAACGTGGCACCAGCGTCAGTCGTACAACGACCCCTGGTAAAACCATACTGTTGATCGTGTAAAATTTTATTGATGTTAAAATGATTGAGCATCTGATTGAGCATTACTTTTTCAAACACTTTGCTAAAAACCGGCAAAACAGATACAGGTCTATAATTATTGGTGTCTTTGCTGTCGCCCAATTTAAATAGTGATATAACCTTACTATATTTCATTATATCCGGAAAGACTCCTTGGTCCACACATAAATTAAATATTAAAGCCAAGTATGGTGCTATAGTTTCAATTATGGACGTGCACACTTTAATAGACATTCCCCATATGTCTTCGGTCAATTTGATTTTGATTTGCCGGAAAGCTTTTATGACTGTCACAGGGTTGATATGTTTGAACTGGAATTCAACCGTACAACCTGGAACGTTAGCTTTTAATAAATTATATGAGACCTCAGGTGAAGAATTTAAATATTCCGTAGTTTTAGTTGGTATATTGGTGAAAAAATTTACAAATTCTTGAGCTACTTCTAAATTAGAGCTTTTGGCACCATGTGTAGTCTCCAGTAAATAATCAGTGTTTCGTTTTTTATTTCTATTAGTTTCATTATTAATAACTTTCCAAACTGTCTTTATTTTATTTTCTGACGATTTGATCTTCTTGCTAATATATAGGGCTTTAGCTACCTTGCGAGTATTTCTGAACACTTTAGAATATTTGTTTACAAACTTATTAAAAGAATCAGTGTTTATTACAGGCTTAAGGCCATATAGCTCATATAGTCTTTCCCTACTTATCCTAATGCCTTTAGTCGCCCAGTCACTAAATACATACTTAGGGAAAGTATCCTTAGACTTCTTTTCAAAAGTTGCATTGAATTCCTTAAGAACCACTGAAAAGAAATTATCATAAAATTTATTAGCATCTTCAATGTTATGGCCTACAAAATTTAACTTATTTTGTAAGGTACCATTGAATTTAGCTAGTTTGCCAGTTGTGATTGGCCTATATTGTATATGAATTTTTTCCAAGGCTGCTTTAAACTGAAATGTAACCAATTGACCACTATAATCAGAGGGAAGGTAATTAACTATGGCTTTATCTAAATATTCACAATCGCAGAATACATTATCAATACAGGTTGAAGAAGTTGGTGTTACCCTAGTCGGTTCTGTAAACACATTAGACAAATTAAACGATTTAAAAAGGCTTATAAATCTGCTGCTATTTGAATTAATTTCTAAAATATTAATATTAAAATCCCCACAAATAATCGCGGGCTTGTTACCTGCTGCAAGTTTCGCAAGGATATCTTCCATTGTTGACTCAAATAAAGCAAAGTTTTGAGGGTTTGGGGGTCTGTACACGCACACTATGATATGCTTATCTAGCTCAACACAGGACAGTTCGATGCAATGTTCCACTGATAAGTTAACGATGTCATTACGTTGCTTAAATTTTAAGTTTTTTTTTAATAAGATGAGGGAACCACCACGTAACATAGATTTGCGGTTAAAACAACTGCCCACATTATAATTTTCATAACTAATTAGCATCTGGTAATCCTTCAACCAGTGCTCACTAAAACATACAATGTCAAACATTGTTTTTTCTAAAAACATTTCAATTTCTAATAATTTGGAAGAGACACCTTGAATGTTTTGATGAAATAATTTCAAGGCATGCTGCTGACTCCCTTTTTGACAACTATTTACTAAAGAGCAAGAAGATACCTTGTTAATGGTAGGCATAACTATTCTGTCGCTGGTATCCTCTGTTGTCTTATGAACTAGTTTAAATGAGTATCCATAGAGATACATGGACACTCCGTACAATTTTTATAAGTATTTGTAGCACTAGAGCTACCGTTACTAAGGCACTCCACCTGCACCTCAACACCTGCACCTCAACATGTAAATAGTATAATTAGATAAATCATAACTAACTCATAGCCCCGAATGCATTCACATCTCGCATATGCATACTATTTTTATAGATGCAATAAAACAACCATGTTGATTAGGTAAAGTTTAATTAAAACCTTAAATGTCAAAATTATACATAATAAAATTGTACTAAGGACTACAGGGTAAACTAATCATTCCTTTGATCGATGTACTGAATAAAGAAAACCCCGATAGTAAGATGTCTTTAAAAAGTAAAAAAAAAAATATATTTTGATCCACACGTCGGCGCGCCAGAGGACCGTTTATGACATAGAAAGTTTTAACGGCAGGTATTTTTTGTTAAAAAGGTTAATTGGCTACTACTGACCTTTAAATAAAGCTAATTTACTATAAAAATTTCTGACCTTATCAGTTTTTTCTGAGAACTTTTTAGTTGCATAATGTATATAAATGTCTATGTATATGTGTATGTATATAAATGTCGTGAGCAAATACGGGAGTGACGACTTGGATGCCAGTTAACTCGGTCCGTACAGTCAATCCATTTATTTAAAAAAAATGGTTCATTCGGAAACCTAAAAAGAAAAATACGTTTAGGGGTAAAAATAATCAAGTGCTGGTATCCCCGACAAGTTATTATCCGACAATTTACAAATGACATGAAGTGACATAGATAACAACCTAACATAAATTGCCTCACACTTTGGCCGGCTAATATGAAAAACAAGTTAGGATTTATCGTCTTTTTAGACGTTAATTATCAATAAACTTTGCTTGTTATGGACAGAAAATAGTCTTGAGTACAATAATCTTTGATTTACTTGCTGTAATAGATAAAAAATGCTACTTACCGATGAAAGGTTATGTTTGGTTGATTTCGTTCACTACGGCTTTTACAGCCGTAAATACTGCAATTCACCATCACTACACACTTAATAATACCTTCTGGAATATCACTAAAGCAGTAAATCACACAAAATAAGCTTCTATCAACGAAAATACGCTGACACCACAATTTGTTTGCCACCAATGACTACTGATGGCAGACAACAAAAACCGATACGCAAATAGAGATAGAAAAACTATGCTACGTCTTGCTCACACATAGGCATTTTGCATATGCGTCGTCTTACTTTAACAATTATTATTATTCTAAGAGCATGTCTATATCTATTCTCTGTCTACGTATCACACACAATTTCATAAAAAAAAACTGCATGAATGAATACTTATTTGAAAGATGTTGTCTTGTCTTTACTCTAAGTTTTGAGAAGTGTAATGTAATAAATTCAATCAATCAATCTTAATTTGTGAACACAGGTATTACAATAAAGGTATTATGTAAATATTTTAGTCGAGCACTATGTTTTACCAATGAAATTGGTGTACAAATATTATTAATTAGCTTTTAGCAACAAATTAGGATCTATATAATACAAGGTCAAGTTCGAGTAAACAAAATCAATTAAAAGTTATAAATTAATCATGAATAAATTATAATTATTTTTTTACATGTATGTCAATAACTTTTTACATGTTTGTCAATTGTAAATTAAATTAAATGTCATATTTAACATGTATGTCAATTGTAAATTATAATTATAATATGATGAGCTCAAAATTAACGATTTAAATCTTCTGTCTTCTAAATTGAAATTATTCCGGTCGCTTGTGACGACAGGAATAATAATAATAACTTAGCCGTAGCATAAAGCCAGCCAGTAGGTTAAGGTTATATCAAGGTCGACAGCTAGGGGAGTGCCAGACGAACCTAGCTAACGTCATCCAAAATGGCGCATATTATCAACAACACACAAAAAAGTAAAATAAAAAACACGTTGAAGGTATTCTGTCAAAGTAGTCTGAAAAACCGGCCAAGTGTGAGTCGGAATCTCACAGGAAGGGTTCCGTACCAAACACCGAAAAAAGCGTTTCTTTATCTCCTTCTATTTTAATATAAATTATTATTTTTTAATTATTGGTTGTTATAGCGGCAATAGTAATAACACTGAAATGTCAACTCTCTACTTATTACGGTTTTTAAGATACAGTCCGCTGACAGACAGACGGACAAACGCTCGGATGGATGGCCCGGTGTGCGGAAGGATGGACGGACGGACAATGAACGAATGGATATACGAACGGACGGACGGTCAGCGGAGGCTTAGTAATAGGGTTACGTTGGTTTCTCTTCGGGTACGGAACACTAAAAAGGCTCTTTCATAATACATCAACTACACAAAAAACAGTAAAACAAAAAATGTTGAAGGTATTTTCGAAATAAAAATGGGCTTTGTAGCTTAAACGATACTGAAAGATAGACAAGACTTATCAGCTTTAAGAAAGAATGTTTAATAATGTCTGTATTAAGATTGATGCTAGGTGAAGTCTGTTATTCGTTTTATTTTATAGACTTGAATAGTATCTGAAAAAAGGTTCTTAAATATAAAACTACAAGTGAAATATTTTGAGGCTAAAGCGTAAACGGGATTGCTGTTGTTAAAAGCAATGAAAATAAGTTTCATTATCTTCTAGCAATCCGCTCCTGCCTCACAAGGTTTGTTTGTTTCTTTGCTTGAACGCGCTAATCTCAGGAACTACTGGTCCGATTTAAAAAGTTCTTTCATTGTTATATAGTCAATTTATCGAGGAAGGCTATAGGCTATATATATCATCACGCTAAAACCAATAGGAGCGGAGCAGTAATAAAAATTGTGACGCAGACGAAGTGGCGCGGGTCAACGAGTCCTAATTATAAAATTCTTCCTTTACTCACTGAGTGACTGACAGACAACGCACAGTCTAAACTCATGGTCGTAGAAAGCTGAAATTTGGCATGTAAGTTCCTTGGGGAGTGTAGGGGAGCACAAAGAGAGGATTTCCCGAACCTCAACGGGGACGGGAAAAAACAGGATATGCTCATACGAAGTCGCGGCTAACAGCTAGTGTCTCGTGTCTTTGTGTGTGTCTGTGCTGTGTCCTGAACACTATTGAAAATTTCGTTCTGTGTCTTACTGTGTGTCACGTCAGAAAGACACAGCAGGGGAACATGGTGCTTTATATGCAGTGATAGTGATGTAGTTGTTGTTAAGGAGCTCTTGGCGTCAAGATTAAGCGACGCTTGCCAAGGTTGGTCTGTGGATGGATGACCTTCCATACCGAGTTTCCTCCGTGCCTCAGAAAGCACATTAAGCCGTTGGTCCCGGCTGTAATTTGTAGATCTTTGGTAGTCGTTACGGATACTCAGAAGCCAGTAAATCTGACTCCAGTCTTGCCATGAAGTACTGTGTTACCCAGTTAATGGGTTGTTGAGGTCTGGTAGGCAGCCGCTCCTCGTAAAATACTGGTATTCAGCTAAATCCGACTTGACTAGAAGCCGACCCCAATATAGTTGGGAAAAGGCTAGGCAGATGAGTGATAGTGATGTAGTGATCTCGGTATAATTTTCAATGCTTTATACTTAAACTCTACCAATTTTGGCATTCACGCTAATCCAGCTGAGAACTTGTAAGCCTGTGTTAGGCTGAGGTAGAACCTGAATAATAAACCAACCAGCATTTAATATACTAAACACGGGTGTTTCAAGGGTTATAAAAATTAAAATATTATAATGATAATCCTTTAAGCTGTATCCATCAAAATGAATGTAAAATTAAATGATAAACATTAATTTCAGAATAAAATAAGCCACGATGAAATGATAATAAAGGACATTGTAAAAAATGGCCTATGAACCAACACGAATGAAATATTTAGTATAATTACTAGTTCTTTTAATAATATACATTACTTATATTTTAATAGAACGGACACTTTTTAATTTCGAATACATTTTAAAAAGTATTCACTTTCGTCTTTAGCTTCCGTCATAATCCTCGGTGATAGTTCTTTTATTTTTTGGTTCAATTTGAGGTTTTCAATAGGCAAAGGTATTATAGCTCATACAGCCAAGTCTTTGTAACGGCACTCTTAATAGGAGTTTGACACAGACAAGCGTCAGTATTCTCAACACTTGATATACGATAATGATTTTGAGTTACAAACAGTCCGCTATGATGTCGCGGAATCATAATAAGCCTTATCAAAAAACTCGATTGAAAGCGCTGTTTGAAATGAGCAATAATATCGACACTGATAGTTGACGAATTGACAGATGACAACATTTGACATTTGGTAGTAATGTCACTTGGCGCGTATGTACTACATAAATGCTATACCTACCTACTTTATAATCACACGAAAATGAAAAAGTAAATCCTTAATAAAACCCTTGCATGTCCATAAGACTCCCGACTCCTACAGTTCAATGTCAAGAAGCGCGCATCTGTCGTACTTACATTCAGAAATAAATGCTAAGTTATCGCTACATACCGAATGTTGATTTGACGTAATTACTTATATTCTCAAAATCCGAAAGTGTTTTAATATTTTCAGAATTCTAAAAGTGTCCGTTGTTTTAATTTAGGTTTAATCGAATATATACATTATCTAAAACCCAAAGAGTAAATACACCTCCCTGTGGGATCTTAGGCGAGCTATGTATGTACAACGAGCAATGTCCTTTGGGTGAACCTTTCATTTACATTCAGTCAAAAAAGTATCGGGAATGGATGATTTGTTTATGGTTCCAAATTCAAATTTTTGTTTTTTTTGTAGTTGTTAGATTGGCACAACTGTTTTCCATTTTGGCGCGGAGTTTGAGTTGCATCTGTTATTTATATTAAACACAGTGCTGGTTTTAGTAATATCATATATATTATTATTATTCCATTTATTTATCTATATATACATACAAATTACATTTTTAAATATTTCTATAAAAATACAAAAAACATTTAAAAATATAAAAAATAGTAACCCACCGGTATCGGGAACAGGGTCCAAGCTACCGGTGGTCAGGGCTTCTGAGAGAGGAACCTCCTAACGATGCGCGCCGTGTCCAGGAGTACTGCTTTCTGGATCAAGCCCTTGATCCAGCTGCCCAACGAGAGCCTCTTGAGATGTTGGTCGAGGCTCTTGGCAATAATGCCATTGGCCGTCACGATTATCGGCACAATAACTGCTGTGTTCACATCCCACATGTCGACAACCTCGCGAGCCAAGTCAAGATACTTCGTTTGTTTATCTTTCTCTGACTTCACGAGGTTCTCGTCATGAGGGACTGCTATATCAACAATCATTGCGCGACGCTCTAGTCGGTCTATCACCACTATATCAGGCTTATTGGCAACAATAACACAAGATTGTATTTAAGAGCAAGTTGCTGGTGGATAATCCTGGCTACAAGGTTGTGCCTGTGCAAATAGTCTCCGTTAGCCAGACTAGAACAATCGGAAATAATGTGGCGGATGGATTCCCCGGGCCGGTGACATGCCCGACATATGTCAACCGTACCGTCCTTCACAATGTATTTCCGGTAGTTATTAGTCATCATAACTTCGTCCATAATTGCACAGACAAAACCTTCGGTTTCCCCGAAGAGGTCACCAAAACGAAGCCAGGCTACGGACGCTAAGAAGTCTACATCGGGCCCATGTAGGACCCGATAAAAGCGTCCGTGAAGCTCCTTGCTCTGCCATACCTCCCTGCGGTCGTTAGTATCTAATACCACAGGTTTGCGCCAGTTCTCGTTAGCCAAGGAGAGCGCGGTAAGGCCTTTGTCCACCGCTACCACATCTCGATGCATACCCACGTCGGCCTCTAGGAAGTATTCCCTAAGGCTGCATACCTCGCGGTTGTGCAGGGTCTTAGCATTTAAGAAGCCACGACCCCCGCACTTCCGCGGGATATACAGCCTCATCACCGATGACCGTGGGTGATGCATCCGATTTGCGGTAAGCAGTGAACGTACCCTCCTATCCAGGGCGTCAAGTTCCGTCTGAGTCCATTTGAGTATGCCGAAAGAATACATCAAAACCGGCATGACCCAACCGTTGAAGGCGCGCACCTTGTTTCCGCCTGATAAAAGACTGTTAAGTACTTTGTTCAGGCGGCCAAAGAAGCGCTCCTTCAACGATTGTTTCATGTCCGTAGCACTGATGCCTAACGCTTCCGACATACCCAAATACTTGTAAGTTTCGGTTGAGGAGAGGGACCTAAGGTCTATGGAATCCGAGAGTTGTGTTCCCTCGGATTCCATAATCTCCCCTCGCTTTACATGCATGACCGCACATTTGTCCAAACCAAATTCCATCCTGATGGCGCCACTGAAGGTTTCTGTTACCTTCAGTAGCTTCATCAGTTGCAAGTTGTTAGGAGCAAAGAGTTTCAAGTCATCCATGTAAAGGAGGTGCGATATGACCTGACCACCTCTTCTCAACCGGTAGCCTTGGCCCGAACCCTCCAACAATGTACTGAGAGGGTTGAGGGCCAGACAAAACCACAGTGGACTCAGACTGTCACCCTGAAATATGCCACGCTCGATCCTTATCGGTTCGCTGTTCGCCTGGGTCTGTCGACACCCTGGATAGTGAAGAACCGTCCTCCACTACCCCATACACGACATCAGGAAGGTGCGTAAAACTGCATCAACTTTGTACAGCTCCAGCACCCTCATGAGCCATGTATGTGGCACCGAGTCATAGGCCTTCTTATAATCTATCCAGCATGTCGACAGATCTCTTCGGGAACGTCGAACCTGTTGGCTAATGGCTATGTCGATGAGGAGCAGCTCCTTAGTACCGCGGGACCCGTTCCTACATCCATTCTGAGAAGAAGACATTATTGAATTACTATCAATATGATGGTTAATCTTTCCTCTCAAAATGGATGTAAGGACTTTATAGACCGTCGGTAAACACGTGATCGGTCTATAATTTTTAGGCTCCGCGGTACTACCTGATTTATGGAGCAGGTGGGTTATCCCTGTAGTTAGGAATTGGGGCAGCGACCCTGACTCTAATGCAGACTGGAATTGAGATGCCAAGCGAGCGTGCGATCTTTTGAACCATTTAATCCAAAAGTTGTGCAGCCCGTCCGGTCCCGGAGATTTCCAGTTAGGCAACGGACGGACTGCACGAGCTACGTCTTGGGGGCTGATGTTAATTGCCCCCATTTCTGGTATCGGATCGCACGCGCGCTCGACCTCTCGAGTCCAATCGCCCTCGGTATGACTGACAGGCACCGACCAGATGCTGCGCCAGAATGAACACATGGCATCATCATCCGGTAGGCGCGTATCAGTCACACCTTGGTCTGGTCGCTCCCAAGCCCTATAAACCCACCTCTCATTGCTTTGGAATGTGCGATTCTGAGTGTATCGCTCCACTCGCCGCTTGTACCGACGTATACGGTTTGCCCATGCATAGACTTTCTGCTTCAGGAAGTCGATACGCTCTGTGACGCGGGTCAGATAATCCCGAGGACTAATATCAGTCCCCGAGAACGCCCGCCTCACAAAGCGCATCACTCTGCGGCGAGTGTTGCCCTCCCTGAAGCAGATTAGTTTGCCGATGAGTGCTCTAGCCTCACCGATACGACGCTCGATCCTGCACTGCCAAGCTGGTACAGCTGGTCGTGTAACTCTGTCATTACTAGGAAATTTGACATGAGCTACACGACATGCCGCTGCAGCCGCACAGTACAAGATCGAGTGGGTATCGGCAAGGTCTTCGCTGCTATCAAAATAACTTGTTAGCTGCGAATCTAGAGCACACACCAGCGCTCTATTTTTATTATGCATGGGCAAATGAGGTAGACGAGGTCTAAGACCAGGCGGTGTGGAGCGATACTCTCGGAAGGCATCCTCCAAAGCGCTCCTCAATCGCTCATTGCATTGGGTACTCACGGATGTGGCCCCGTCATCATCATCTTCACCGACGTAGTTGGGTCGCGGTGAAACACTTGCACTGGGTTGTATTTGCACCGCGGCCGGTAGCGAAGTAGGTGAGACGCGGTTGCTCCGTGATTCCAGACGCAGTCTATCAAGTACGGCGTCATCCAACATACGGTTACGCTGGATAACCCGCACCTGATCCGATAATCGCTGTGCTGAAACGTTGACAGCTGGCTCAAGTACCTGAAACAGAGAGAGCATCCGACCGCGGTACGCAGTCAGGTTAGTTCCCCCCTCTGTAGCCCCAAAGTATGAGCGTATTACATTCTCGTTTATCGATTGCGACCATTTCATACGCTGCACACTTCCACCGGTAGCGGGGACCCTGTCAGAGGCCGGTGGGCCTTGAAGTCCTAAGCTGGCTGGTGGTCGGCCTCGTCCGCGCCGACGCGCAGGTGGCGGTGTCGTCGGCGGCGAGAAGTATTCGTCGCTCGAACTCGACGCAACTGCAGCTACCAGAATCCCTGGACTCGCGGCTGGCGCAGGTCCCGGCGGCTGCGAGGCGGAGCTGAGCGACGAACCCGAAGATGGAGTTGGTGCATTTTGTTCTCGAGCTCGGCTTCTTGTCAGCATTTTATTTTCATGTTGTCGGTCAAAAAGGGGTAATTTTTTTCGTGTTTGATTTTGCTATAACGTTACTGTTTTTTTTTCCTTGTTTTCCTGATGATTTTTGCCATTTCGATGAAAGTAATTTAATTAAATTGTATTGAAAATTGCGGATTGAGTAAAAAATATGACGTTCCAGTTGACAGCCGAGCCACAGATTATTATTATTATTTCCTTTATTCAACATATTCACCTACAAATTACATTTTTAAATATTTGAAAAAAAAAAATTATAAAAACATTTAAAAATATAATAAATAGTAGCCCACCGGTATCGGGAACAGGGTCCAAGCTACCGGCGGTCAGGGCTCCAGAGAGAGGAACCTTCTAACAATACGAGCCGTGTCCAGAAGTACCGCTTTCTGAATCAAGCCCTTGATCCAGCAGCCTAACGAGAGCCTCTTGAGGTATTGGTCGAGGCTCGTGGCTATTAAGCCATTGGCTGATACGACTATCGGTACAATGATTGCGGAATCCACATCCCACATGTCGACAACCTCGCGAGCCAAGTCAATATACTTGATTTGTTTATCTTTCTCGGCTTTCACGAGGTTCTCGTCATGTGGGACGGTTATGTCTACAATCATTGCACGCCTCTCGATTCGGTCCAACACCACTATATCAGGCTTATTGGCAACAATAGTCCTGTCAGTGATGATGGACCGATCCCAGTACAATGTAATATTGCCATTATCGAGAACTGGGTCGGGCGCATACCTGTAGTACGGCACCTCCGACTCCACAAGAGAGTATTTCAGAGCAAGTTGCTGATGGATAATCCTGGCTACAAGGTTGTGCCTATGCAAGTATTCTCCGTTAGCTAGACGAGAACAACCAGAGATAATGTGGCGAATTGATTCTCCCGGACAGTGACATGCCCGACATATGTCAACCGTGCCGTCCTTCACAATATATTTCCGGTAGTTCCTTGTCATGATAACTTCGTCCATAATTGCACAGACAAAACCTTCGGTTTCTCCAAAAAGATCACCGAAACGCAGCCAGGCTACGGACGCTAGTTGATCAACGTCAGGCCCATGTAGGGCCCGGAAAAAGCGTCCGTGAAGCTCCTTGCTCTGCCATACCGCCCTGCGATCGTTGGTGTCAAGTACTGCAGGTTTGCGCCAGTTCTCATTTGCCAAGGAGAGCGGGGTGAGTCCCTTGTCCACCGCCACTACATCTCGATGCATACCCACGTCGACAGCTAGGAAGTATTCCCTGAGACTGCATATCTCGCGATTGTGGAGAGTCTTAGCATTTAAAAAGCCTCGACCTCCACACTTTCGCGGGATATACAGTCTCATTACCGATGACCGTGGGTGATGCATTCGATACGCAGTAAGCAGTGTACGGACCCGTCTATCCAAGGCGTCAAGTTCCGTTTGAGTCCATTTGAGTACGCCGAAAGAGTACATCAATACCGGCATGACCCAACCGTTGAAGGCGCGCACCTTGTTCCCGCCCGATAGAAAGCTATTGAATACCTTCTTCAGGCGGCCAAAGAAGCGCTCTTTCAACGATTGTTTCATGTCAGTAATATTGATACCTAACGCTTCCGACATACCCAAATACTTGTAAGTTTCAGTTGGAGAGAGGGATCTCAGGTTTATAGAATCCGAGAGTTGAGTTCCCACGGATTCCATAATCTCTCCACGTTTTACATGCATGACTGCACATTTGTCCACACCAAACTCCATCCTGATGGCACTACTGAAAGTTTCAGTTACCTTCAGTAGCTCCATCAGTTGCAGATTAGTGGGGGCAAAGAGTTTCAGATCATCCATGTAAAGGAGGTGAGATATAACCTGACCACCTCTCTTCAACCGATATCCTAGCCCTGAATTCTCCAGCAGTGTGCTTAGAGGATTCAAGGCTAGACAAAACCAAAGCGGACTCAAACTATCGCCCTGAAATATTCCCCGCTCAATCCTTATCGGTTCACTAGTTCTCTGGATATTTCGACATCCTGGATAGCGAAGGACTGTTCTCCATTGCCTCATACACGACATCAGGAAGGTGCGTAGCGTTGTATCAATTTTATACAATTCTAGCACCCTCATGAGCCATGTATGAGGCACCGAGTCATAGGCCTTCTTATAGTCTATCCAGCATGTCGACAGATCCTTTCGGGAACGCCGAACCTGTTGGCTAATGGCCATATCTATGAGGAGCAGCTCCTTAGTACCGCGGGACCCATTCCTACATCCATTCTGAGAGGCAGACATAATCGAGTTGCTGTGTATATGCGTGTTAATTTTAGCTCTTAAAATGGATGTAAGAACCTTATAGACCGTCGGTAGGCACGTGATCGGTCTATAATTTTTGGGTTCCGCGGTGCTACCAGATTTGTGAAGCAGGTGGGTAACTCCTGTTGTAAGAAACTCGGGTAGTGAGCCGGTATCCAAGGCAGTCTGGTACTGAAATGCCAACCGAACGTGCGACTTTTGTAGCCACTTAATCCAAAAATTGTGCAGTCCGTCTGGTCCTGGAGATTTCCAATTAGGCAACGGACGGACTGCACGAGCTACATCTTGGGGGCTAATTGTGATTGCCCCCATTTCTGGTATTGAATCGCACGCTCGTTCGACCTCTCTAGTCCAACCACCTTCGGTGTGACTGACAGGCACCGACCAGATGCTGCGCCAGAACGAACACATGGCATCATCATCCGGCAAGCGCGTGTCAGTCACACCTTGGTCCGGTCGCTCCCAAGCTCTGTATACCCACCTTTCATTACTCTGGAATGTGCGATTCTGGGTGTATCGCTCCACGCGCCGCTTATACCTCCGAATACGGTTTGCCCATGCATACACCTTCTGCTTCAGGAAGTCGATGCGCTCTGTGACCCGGGACAAATACTCTCGGGGACTAATATCAGTCCCCGAAAACGCCCGTCTCACAAAGCGCATCACTCTTGGGCGAGTGTTGCCCTCCCTGAAGCAAACTAGTTTGCCGATGAGTGCTCTGGCCCCACCAATACGACGCTCGATCCTGCACTGCCAAGCCGGCACGGCTTTTTTTGGTCGTGTAGCTCTGTGATCAGCAAATTTGACGTGAGCTACACGACAAGCCGCCACAGCCGCGCAGTACATGATCGAATGTGTATCGGTGAGGCTATCACAGTTATCAAAATAGCTTGACAACTGCGAATCCAGAGCAGCCACCAGCGCCCTATTCTTGTTATGCATGGGTAAACGAGGTAAGCGTGGCCTAAGTTCAGGCAGCATGTAACGATACTCCCGAATAGCACACTCCAAAGCACTCCTCAATTCGTCACTGCACTGGGTACTTACATTTGTAACCCTGTCACTACTCTCCTCGTCAACATGGCTGGGAATTTGGTGAGTCTGTGGTAGTACCACAGTCTGCGACGAGGGGGCAATGGCACGGCTACTCAGTTCAGCTCGGAGGCGATCAAGTGCAGCATCATCCAACATATGGTTACGCAGGATGACCCGCACCTGATCCGATAGACGTTGGGCCGATACGTTGACTGCTGGCTCAAGCACCTGAAACAAAGAGAGCATCCGAACACGGTACGCGGTCAGGTTGTTTCCTCCCTCTGTAGCCCCAAAGTATGCGCGTATCACATTTTCATTTATGGAACGTGTCCATCGCATACGCTGCACACTTCCGCCGGGAGCTGGGACCCTGTCAGAGGCCGGTGGGCCTCGAGGTCCTAAGCCGTCCGGCGGCCGGCGTCCTCTTCGCCGACGAGCAGGTGGTGGCGTCGTGGGCGGCGAGAAGTACTCGTCGCTGGAGCTCGACGCGACTGCCACGGCCGGTGTCACAGCACTCACGGTGGGGCTGGTTTCCGGCGGCGGCGAGGCGGAGCTGAGCGACGAGGCCGGAGATGGTGGGCGTGCTCGACGAGCTGCGGCTCTTGTCAACATATTTCTTTTCGACTTATTGTGGTGGAGGTGGTCATAATTTTTTATTATTATTATTATTATATACTTTATTGTACACCTCATAACAAACACAGTAAAAACACTTATAAAACTAGTGTACAATGGGCGGTCTTATCGCACAGGGCAATCTCTTACAGACAACCTTTGGATGGACTGAACTAAAGAAGTTAGATTTAGGGCGGTCAGTGTACAAACATCATAAATAATATTAATAGAGAGACATACATAATAATATAAAACAAATACATACAATATTAAGTAATATACTAATAAATATCAAATATATAACAGGGAAAGGAGACAAAACGTTATAGTGAGAGGTAATGTTCCTTCACCAATTTTTTAAACGTTGGTAGCGTTTGAGCGCGCCTCACATCTATTGGTAATGCATTCCACAAACGAGCTGCTTGAATAGTGAAAGATTTGTCAAAGAAGGATGTGGAATGCATACGAATACTTAATTTAAGATTTTCCGATGATATCAAAGACCTAGAATGCGTGTCACAGAGAAACTGAAATCGTTCTTTAAGATAAAAAGGAGTATAAGGATTAAAGAGCACATTATAAAGCAAAGAAAGTATGTGGGCATTCCGGCGAAGGCGAATAGGAAGCCATTTGAGCTTGGTACGAAAATCAGAAACGTGGTCATACTTGCGCAAGCCAAATATGAACCTGATGCAGAGATTTTGAAGTCGCTCAAGCTTGTCCAATTGGACTTGGGTGAGATCAAGATAGCTGGCGTCAGCATAGTCCAAGATTGGGAGAAGAAGAGATTGTGCTAAGGCAATTTTAGTGGTGATGGGAAGAAAATTACGAAGGCGTCTCAGAGAGCCCGCCGAAGCGAACAGTTTACGACTGACCTCCTGCAGTTGTTTAGTCCAGGAAAGAGTGCTGTCGATATAAATCCCCAAGTTCTTCACAGTGTGAGTTATAGGAATAGTAGTGTTATTGAAAGAAACCTGGGGAAGTGTCGACCAATCAATCCTTGAAACGGTTCGGGAACTACCAACAATAATCATTTGCGTCTTTGCTGGATTGATTTTCAGCCCAAACTCAGTGCTCCATTCACCTATTCGAGCCAGGTCTGTATTAATCGTCTCAATCGCAGTAGATAGCTCTCCTAGAGGGGCTTGGGTGTAAATTTGTAGATCATCAGCATACAGGTGGTAGAAAGAAGATAGTCGTTGAGTGATAGCATTAATAAAAAGTGCGAAAAGTAGAGGAGATAACACGCCACCCTGTGGCACACCGGCAGAGGTGTTACACCATGAAGAGAAAGATTCTTCAATGCAAATACGCTGCCGGCGACCAAACAGGTAACTACGAAACCAGTCAATTACCGAAGGAGATATGTTAAAAGAGCACAGTATTCCAAGCAAAATGTCGAAGTCAACCAAATTAAAAGCATTGCTAAAGTCAAGCAGAGCGAGTGCCGTTAACTTCCCCATTTCCATGCCTGACCTGATATCATCCGTAATATGCACAAGTGCTGAGGTAGTACTGTGTCCATGTCGGAAACCAGATTGGAAGGGATTCAGCAGATTGTGCTTGGAAAGGAATGAGCTAAGCTGCTGATGGACGAGTTTTTCAAGGACTTTGGATAGGAATGGGAGAATGGAAATGGGACGATAGTCAGAGAAAGAATCAGGATGTGATTTTTTAGGTAAAGGGATAACCTGGGCATGTTTCCAGGCTTGTGGGAAGACCCTACTGGAAACAGAGAAGTTGAGGATATAAAGGATGACCGGAAGAATATCATCAAGGATGGGAATGATCATCTTACGGCTGACACAGTCACTACCCACAGCGTTGGATGTAATCGATACAATACTCTTTTTAACATCACTAGCAGTGAATTGACTTATGACAAAAGGAGAATAATCAGGTATCGGAAGGTTTGAAAGATGACTTAGTGTTGCAGCTTTGGTGGCCCTATCCAGTACGGGCGAAGTTGAAAAATGACTATTAAGCAAGTTGAAGTCTAAGTCTTTAGGAATACTTTCACGAGATTTTTTTCCGATACCTAAGGATTTGAGAAAATTCCAGACCTTAGCTGGATCACCATTTTGAACAGAACTATGGACATGTTGGCGGTTTGCGTTCCTACACACCTTGTTGCAGTGGTTTCTAATTGAGACATATTTTTCCTTATTGATGTCGTTAGGCCGAATTTTAAACTTAAACTTAGCGGCTGCTTTTTTACTTAGTAAAAGTTTTATTTCATCAGTCAGCCATGGCGCTGGAAGATGTTTCACTCTCACAGCTCGAATAGGCGCATGTGTGTCGTACAGCTGAATCAAGGTAGAGGTCAAGATTTCAACTTGTTCGTCGACGGACGACGATGTGACAAGAGGCGTCCAGTCAATGCTGCTGGCGTCCTCCCGAAGACGATCAACATTCATTCCATCAAAATTGCGAAGCATAAGAGTTTTGGACTTGTGCTTAGGTGGACGAATTTTATAAGAGGTGAAAATTAGGTCGTGATAGGAAAAGGCGTCAGCTGAACATTGACCATGTTTAGCTACGTGATCGAGAGATGAGACAAACATAAGATCGAGAAGTGAGGGAGCAGAATTAGGAAAATGGTGAGTGGCACCAAGATCGAGGATAGAGAGATTGGTGGATTCCACAATACGGCGAAGAGAAGTGGAGCGGGAGTCATTTTTAAGGAGACATGTATTAAAGTCGCCCATTATGATGCTATGACTGTAAGAGGGAATTAAGGCTTCTAAAATGAGTTCAAAAGAAGATAAGAAATTAATCCGAAGAGAAGGGCAGTAGTAGACCCCAAGAAGAATCTTAGAGTGATGAAGTTCAACTTCCACGAAAAGATGTTCGCCGGCGTTCGGTGGGGGCGGCTGAGCGGACATGTTAACAATAGAAAATGGAATGTAATTACGAAGGTAAATGGCCACTCCACCACCACCACCGATCCCGCGATCATTCCTAATGAGTTGAAAACCTGGAAGAGAGTAAGTGGAAGACGGAAGACAAGGTTTTAACCACGATTCAGAAACAAGAATCGCATGAATATTCTTACAGTCAAAATTGGCCAGCATATCAGCGAAATGAGCCGGAATACTCTGGGCATTTATGTGGACTACATTAAAGTTCTGGGAGACATCGGAAAATACAGAGACAAGCGTGTCGGCAAAGGAAGGAACACTTACGAAGCTTTCATCATTACTATTCAAAGAAAAGAAAGTATCACTATCACTGCTACAGCCAGGGCTGTGCATATATATATATATATATATATATATATATATAAATATAATAAAAACAATAAAACGTACAAATAAACAAAAATATTAAGGTCCACCTGCCAGTTGTGCTTTACACAAAAGGAAACAAAAAAAAAACAAAAATTAGATTTTGTAGTCCAGGTATAAAACAATGAACAAGGTTACATATAAAAAAAAAAAAAAGAAAAAGTAAAACAAAAAAATAAATAAATTAAAAAGTAGGATTGTGTAACGAAGCTGTGTTTAAAATAGAAAGTACCGCGGTACGGAACGCAAACAATAAAGTGACAGATAGCGACATTGACATTTGACATTGATGTGAGGAAGAACAACAAAAAAATAATAATAAAATAAACGGTACACAAAAACAAAAAACGGAAGTTAATTAAGACTAGTTGCGGAGCATTAAAATTTTTCTATATTATGCTGAACTACCTACTGAGTGCAAACAAAACCTACCTACCACCTGGACTACTTAAATAAACAAATCAAAACAAAGAAGATCACTTTCTGGCTACAGCACGCTTGGTTTTAGCTGCAGCGGCCTTTCCCACTGCGACGGGTTGAATGACGCCAGTCTCCGGTTGTCCTGAGGGCTGCTCCGGCTGCTGCGCGATGTTATTCAGCTCGGCAAATGAAGTGACTCGATGCCGGGATCCTTTTGAATCGAGGACGAAAATGGTGCCTTCTGAAGTCCAGCATTGGGTCACACCAAATCTGTCCCGCGCTGCCATGAAGACATATAGTGTGTATTGCGAATTTCATAATGGACAAAAATATCGAACAAAGAGTTTGTCTTAAATTTTGCATCGCCAATGGAATTTCGTGTTCGGAGTCACTGAAAATGTTACAGAAGGCTTACGGTGAATCGACTTTATCAAAAACTCGTGCTTATGAGTGGTTCAAAGCGTTCAAAAGCGGTCGAGATGTGATGGAAGATTTGCCTCGCTCTGGTAGGCCGTCAACGTCTGCAACTGAAGTTAACATCGCAAAAGTGAAGGAAATAGTGACTGAAAATCCCCATTCAACTCTGAGAGAGATAGCCGCCGAACTTTCTGTATCTCACGAGTCGATCCGTACCATTTTAACTAATCATTTGGGTATGAAACATGTTGCTGCTCAGCTAGTCCCAAAAGATCTGAATTTTCTCCAAAAACTCAATCGCATGAAAGTCGCTGAGGCCATGCTAGAACGAGTCAGTTCGGACCCAACATTCATGAAACGCATTGTTACTGGTGACGAGACGTGGGTTTACGAGTTTGACATGCAAACTAGTCAACAAGCTTCGGAGTGGCGCCTTCCAACTGAACCGAAACCGAAAAAACCACGCCAAAGTCGATCAAAAGTCAAAGTCATGTTGACTGTTTTCTTTGACTATCGCGGTGTTGTGCACTCTGAATTCTTACCGGAAGGTCTAACGGTAAATAAAAAATATTATTTGAGCGTTATGCGGCGTTTAAGAGAGCAAATTCGACGAAAAAGGCCAGATTTGTGGAAAGAAAATTCTTGGATTTTGCACCACAACAATGCGCCTTCGCACAAGGCTATCATTGTGAATGAATTTTTAACCAAACACTCAACAAATACCATCCAGCCCACCACCATATTCACCAGATATGGCTCCTGCTGACTTTTTTCTTTTTCCTAAACTCAAATTACCACTTCGTGGCACCCGTTTTCAATCGATAGAAGACATAAAGGAGAATTCGCGGCGAGAACTGAACTCAATTCCGGAAGCAGCGTTTAAAAAATGTTTTGATGAATGGATTATTCGTTGGCGCAAGTGTATCGTTTCTGGCGAGAGATGTCGTGTGGTGTTCCACAGGGTTCCGTTGTTGGGCCGCTCCTGTGGGACATCGGCTACGACTGGGTGCTGCGCGCCGACCTCCCTTGCGGCGTCAGTGTTGTCTGCTATGCTGACGATACGCTAGTCCTGGCGCAGGGACGGTCGCACCAGGCGGCGGCTGACGCTATGACACGCGGGGTTGCGATAGTCGTTGAGAGGATCCGGCAGTTGGGTCTCGAGGTGGCCCTTCACAAATCCGAAGCCATGTGCTTCCATGGTTCTCGGAACAGGCCACCATCTGGATCTCAAATAACGGTAGGAGGGGTTCACATCGATGTCGGGTCGACGATGACGTACCTGGGTCTCGTCCTTGACAGCCGGTGGAACTTCGTCGAACATTTCCGACGTTTGGCTCCCAGACTTGGGCGAGCCGGGGCTGCCTTCAAGCGGCTTCTGCCCAATCTAGGGGGTCCAAATACCTCCTGCCGGAGGCTTTACGCGGGGGTTGTGCGGTCCATGGCCCTTTATGGGGCGCCAGTGTGGGCGCCTACTTTGAGGAAGCAACCTGCCCGTTACCTTAACGCGTCTCAGAGGGTCATGGCTATCCGGTTGGCCCGGGGATACCGTACGGTCTCTGGCGAGGCGGCGAGCCTCCTTGCTGGACTTCCGCCATGGGATCTGGAGGCGAGAGCCCTCGCGCACATTTACGAGTGGCGCGTGGAGGCGCAACGCCGGGGCGAGACTCCTCTGCCGCGGCAAATCGCAGCAAGGCGGACGGAGCTCCGGCAGGATCTCATTGCGGTATGGAGACAGCGACTGTCGCAACCCAGCGCTGGGCACGCCACAATCCAGGCGATAAGTCCCCTCTTTGAGGAGTGGCTGGAGCGGCGCCACACCTTCCGCCTGACGCAGGTACTCACCGGACACGGTTGTTTCGGGAGATACCTGTTTCGGATTCGGCGGGAGGATACGCCCGGGTGTCAACACTGTGAGGGTCACCCAGAGGACACGGTGGAGCATACGGTGGAGGTCTGTCCTGCTTGGGCGGAGCACCGCCGGGTCCTCGTCGAGGCGATCGGCGGCGGCGACCTCTCGCGACCGGCCTTGGTTCAATCTATGGTCCGGAGCGAAGAGGCATGGGAAGCGGTCACCTCCTTCTGCGAAGCAGTAATGTTAGCAAAGGAGGAGGCCGAACGTGTGAGAGAGAGGGAAACCTCACGTCCCAGTCGCCGCAACAGAAGGAGACGCCCCAGGCGTCGGGAGTCGCAGGGCGATTTCCGGCCGCCGTAGGCGCGGGCCTGCGGTCGGCGAGCAGTGGGTGGCTCGCCGTCTGATCGGAACTAGGCCGGGTCGGCGGCGCGCTGCGATCCCAGCGCGCCTCATAGAGATGTCAGCGTGGAGGACCCAGAGCGGGAGGAGTCATTTGATGATTTCCCATCCTTAAAAAAAATAAAAAAATAAAGTGTATCGTTTCTAAAGGAGCATACTTTGAAGGTGATAAAATAAATTTGGATGAATAATAGACATTTTGTGTATTATTGATCTTTTCCCGGTACTTTCTTGACACAGTAGTATTTCTCGGACAATATAGTCATTTTGCTAACGTATAATGTTAGGCATTTTTGGTAATTAATTATTATTTTTGGGATTATCATTCTCTTAATCCCGTTTATGATTAGTACATTATTGTTTACTTTATGTAGCCCACTGTGCACCTACCAACCTGTATTAGATAAGCGTGCTAATATATAAAGCTGAAGAGTTTGTTTAGTTGTTTGTTTACTTGAACGCGCTAATCTCAGGAACTATTGGTCCAATTTGAAAAATTCTTTCATTGTTGGATAGCTCATTTATCGAGGAAGGCTATAGGCTATATATCATCACGCTAAAACTTGTGACGCAGACGAAGTGGCGCGGGTCAAATAGTTTTAATATAATAGTTGACCCGCGTAACTTCGTCTGCTTCGCTTCTGTTGGTCTTAGCCTCCGCAGTCCGTCCGTCAATCTATCATCTGTACTACCATCCTCCGTCCGTCCTTCCGCCTGTCCGTTTGTCAGCGGGCTGTATCTCAAGAAACGTAGACAGTTGAAATTTTCACAAAGTGTGTATTTCTATTGCCGCCATAACAACAAAAAATAAAAATTAATTCAAAGGGAGCTCCCATGCAAGAACAGTGTTTTTTTTTCAGTTCATGGTGCGGGACCCTTCGTGTGAGAGTCCGAATCGCACTTGACCGGTTTTAGTCGTTTCTTGTAGTCGGGTTTTTTGATACAATTTTTTTTTTCAATTGTTTCTATACTAAATATCAGATACAGAAAATCAACTTTATGTATGATCACGCACTCTCGAAACATGATCTCTTGTGCCTCTTTCGAAAATGAGCATATAAATAAATAAATAAATAAAAAACATTTATTGCAGAATCTCTTCTATAATTTGTTAGTAACAATGTAAACTTATGAACTAGTGATATTTGCATTATGAGCCTGCATGAGGCACGCCAATCCTGGGGAATGTCTACTTGACTGCATGAAGTCGTATCCACCGCCCCAAGATTGGAGAGTCTCACCTATCAACCAACGTTCTAAGGATGATGTTGAGGCTGGCGCGAACACGGCCCAACAGAGATGCGCATCTCTTGCGCATAATGGTCGAAAAACTATCGACGTTCGCGTCGGCAAACATGCCGGACGCGCTACAAAAACGCGGCAGCCCCATCACCACCCGGAATGTGTTGTTATATTGTATGCACAGGCCGCTATATGCCCTCTGCGTAAAGTTCACCCACAGGCTGCACGTGTAAAAGGATTGGCAGTTGGCTTTGAAAAGAGTCACCTTAACCTGAGCCGTACAACGTGCAAACCTGTGGGCCAACATCCCACATCGAACAGCCAGCGCTAACCTACGCTCCCGCTCGACATCAACGTTATCTTTCAGGTTGTCTGAGACCCAATGACCCAAATACTTAAAATGTGCAACTCTTTTCAAAGGTTTGCCACAAAGCATTACTGGAGGAATTGTGCTATAGAATTTACTGCCTGCTTTGAATACCATGAATTCACTCTTTAGTGCATTATATTTGAGCCCATGGGTCTCAGCGTACGATTCACACACGTTAATCAGTTTCCTTAATGCCCCGATCGATGGGCTCAGCAAAACCATATCGTCTGCATAACTTATATTATTAATGCATATGCCATTATGACAGCCGATTCCGGTTTTGCTAAGCTTGTCGATCAGATTATTCACGTACAGATTAAACAACGCGGGCGAGAACAGCCCCCCCTGCCTCACTCCACACTCAAGCTTGTACTCAGCTGAAAAGGAGTTAGCCCATCTGATATAAGAGGCTAATAATAAAACCTTGTTTCAGCCGATGATAATAGCGAAAAGGGAGTACCCTTATCACCGATGGGAGCCGCTCTACTTCGGGACTAACAAGGAGCCTTGGTACAGCGAAACACTATTCTGGGAGGGACTTCAGGATAAAATGACACAGGTAACTTACTAACCACATACTGAGAAATAAATAAATACTTTACTTTACTTTACTTTACTTTACTTTACTTTAACCTTCATAGATTCAAAGGTCAAACTCACATAACTTCTCTTGAACTATGTGAGTAAAAGTCATTAAACGGTACTTTAGCCCAGAGTAATTAACATTAAAATTGCAGTTAATATTTCGCAGGCAATATTTTACTTCGTTCGGGAGAAAAACTTAAAATTGTTAATTTTCGAGAAAATTTACCATCTTTGTAGGGCTAAATCTTGGTCCCTATAAGATTCATAGAGCTGAGGATGGGCTTAAATTGTTGCAAATTTAGATTTCTTTAGACAAATTATGAATGTTATTTGTCGAAAATGCATCATTTTTTACTTTTATAGCAAAAAGTCCCAGTTTATCGCATGCTGCGCAGCGAGTATAAGCTTTTCGAAGTTGCAAATTTGGATTCACACAACTCTAACTGGTCTATACAACACTCCAAAAACCCGGAACTACATCCAGCTTTGCGATTTTTGCCTTTTTTATCGTCGATTTCTACTATGACAGTGTGGTCATTGCAATAGTAAAATTAACCAAATGTTCGCAAAGAACATATCACATGACACTATCTTGCTCTAACATACTGTTGCCTACATTTCATTTTCATTTTTCCTTTTGCAGGTGTGCTGTAAGAAAATTCCTTAGTAAAAAGCGGTTCATTTGTTCTCATAATTTTATTTATAATTGCTATCTTAAATTATCGAAATGTTGCTCGAACTATATGACTAATTTGTCATGTAGTGGTACCAGAGACAGTGAGGTCACTGCAATAGTAAAACCAGGCATTTCTTCGCTAGGAACATGTCACATAGCATGCAGCATAGCTCTAAGCTCCACTTTCACCACCACTGTTCGAATATATTTTTTTACAGCTTACAGACATACCTGATAAATACTCGTATGTCAAGCTCAAAAGAAATATGAACACAAATTACATTTCCCGCAAATCTTTATTGAAAAGGGAGGATTGTACAACCACGCGGATGTCTGGTGGGCAACTGCCCTATGGTGGTTTTCTGGCAGTTACATATTGTATCCAAATCACTGAGAACTTGATAGCGTGCAATCCTACATGGGTTTCATGACGTCAGGTCTTTTTGAAGTCCAAATATGCGGCTGTTAATAGTTTTAGTAGCGGTTCAACCGCCTCTTGATCGATTTAAATCACTTCTTTGATTTAATGTTTAATATTTTCTCTAGATGTTGGAGATGTGTCTCCAAGAATACCGCATGGTGGTCCTAGACGGGGGCTTCCTCTCCCACGCAGCCAGCCCCAAGCCTAAGCAACGAATGAAAAGAGCCCAGGTCATAAACACTAGCAACTATATGAAGATTATCAAGTGGTTCAAAGAGAAGTATGAAGACCGACAGGAGTGCAGACTACTTTGGGGTTGTGAGTACTTATTTAGTAAATAGTCAAAACGGAAACTCCATTTTGACTATTTCGAATTGAATAGTATAAATCACTTGGTGCATCCAAGTAATTGGAGTTCCTCAAGGAGCTATATTTGGCCCTCTGTTGATTAAATTGGGATATTTTTGGAGTTATAATATTGTTGATTTAATTTTGACAGAACTTCAAGCTTATGGCACTAGATATGTTTTATCAATTCATTGCACGTTTACGAGTCATCTATTTGTTCCACAGTTGGAAGGTTGTTTTGAAGAACTGCGTTTTCGATGTGTTTGATAAAAATAACATGCATGATGAGCTTTATTTTGAAGTCCTCCCAAAAAGAAGTGATTATAAGATCTGTAAGTATAACAATAAATGTTCCTCATGATTTATAGTCTTGAACCGTCAAATCAAAGATTTCAGCAACTATGCAAATATAAGCGTTGAAATCTAACTCAAATAAATAATTTCAAGTATACAATTTACTAATTAAATGTTAATATTATACAGAGTATATAAGAATCGTTGGGGAATATATGAACCATAACATGAACATGTATCGAAGATATAATGATATTAATGTTGAATATACAGGGTTATTTGGCAGTGAAAGTACACATAATTATCAGCAACTTTTACTTTGAGAAAACCCCGAAATCTCGAGAAAAATATCAGCTGTTTCATACATTTTCATTGGCTAAATATTGCATTTTGTATGAAACAGCTGATATTTTTCTCGAGATTTCGGGGTTTTCTCAAAGTAAAAGTTACTTATGTGTACTTTCACTGCCTAAGAAGTTGCTGGTGTTTTACAAATAACCCTGTAGTTTTCACCAAAATATTGAAATATCAATGAGCTTATAAAATGAATGTAGATTTTGATTTTGTAATCCAAGCTATCGAAAGATTCAGAACATAGCTTTATCAGATATGCTACTTTCATTCATTTATCAGGGGATGAAATCACCAAAAATAATCAGCTGCTCTCTACATTGGTGAGATTTTCGAACATAAATATAATATGTAATGGTCACTAAAATATCACCATCAAAGGCTTTTTATGCTCTGATAACTTAAACTTTCTGATGGATCATATTTAAATTAAAGTCACCCGCTGTGCAAATTACTGTTATATCAGGTTAAGTACTGGTGTCTTGGTTGGGAATTGATTCAACAGGTAGTATTATTAAAGCGAGAGACACACTGTCATACGTACGCAATGTATGCAACGCATTAAGACATCTGGACTCTTGATTTTATATGAAAAAATATGCAGTAGAGACACACTCTTATCGTATGCAACGCAACATACCATACGATACAAAAGCGTTGCATACGTGGCGTACGTAGGACCAGTGTGTTTCTTGCTTTAGTGTGTATCTATTACATAGTTTTTCATATAAAATCAAGAGTCCAGATATCATAAAGCGTTGCATACGTTGCGTACGTGGGACCAGTTTATCTCTAGCTTTAAAGTCATTGCATTGCAATGATTCGCTTTAGTATTTTTAATTCAAAAGTGGTTTGACTATTCTATTAGGGCCGCTTGCACCAGCAAGAGTTATCTCATTAACTCTGAGTTAGTTGCTTTTTCATTGTATTTCAAATATTCGATATTCAACCTCGTGTTAGCAACTGAGATTCATTAAAGATTTTGGTGCAATTCAATCTTAGGCTCGTACATTAATGGAAGTGCAACGATAATAACATGCATCTTTTCCGCTCACCAAACTTTCACAGCCACGACGCCAGTACAAATGCAAATTAGGATTTTAATGAACTAATGTCTCCTAAACGTACCTTGTAAAACACATTACGTTCCTACCCATACTGCTGTTGAACCAGAGATGTTAAACATTCCGTTTTTATCTAAATTAAATATTTATTAGCTGTTTTATGTAAAATACTACTATAGACGTCGCTAGGAATTAATAGGCTTGATACAAAATGTTTTACTCATCTGGAATTGTTTTAATTATACACGCTTTTTATATTTTATTAATGTTCAGTATAAATTATTATAATTTATATAGTTATTGCTTTGTATTAGGATATTTAAAGTGAAACCCCACTGTAGAGATATGACGAACCCCTATTGTATATATTGAGGGCTACTTATGTGGAATGTTTCGCCCTAATAAAGATTTTAATATATTAGATGCATTTCTTGTGTTTATTTACCCCAAAACCTTTTTACCCAATTATGAAGCTAAAAGGACTGTAATGTGATTAACGTGTGTGTATATATGTTTGCGCACTTATATCAAGAACTGCGACCGTTGAAAATTGAATTATCTGGACCAGATGTTGTTTTAACTCCATATTTTTTTATGACCAAAGTGGCCACTAATCCACTTATTTTCAAAAGCATTTAGAGAAAAATGTCTAGAAAATACTTATCAATAAGAAATCAGTTAGGAGGAGCTCGTGCCTAAATAATAAGAGCAAGGTTAAGTCACCATTGCCGAGGTCGATCAGAAGATGAGTGAACATCTATTGTTTCGAAAATAACGTTAAGTTGTTGGTTCGGGCTGTATGGTGGTGTCCAGGATGTGTAGACACAACCATACAGCCAGAGCCTGTGTGTCTCGCCGTTCGATAAGGACTAGCCAGGGGGGCTACTCTCTAAGCCCGAAGTCCCTAGTTTCAGGCTTAGTAGCCGGCGTATTCTACTCCGTATCACCTACTGCCCGTAGGTAAGACTTACCGCTGAAAATGTTAAAAAAAAATACTTTTCAAGCTATTACTTTTTAAAAGATATTATACCATTAAGGACTATTTAGAAGTCAATAGAATCTGTAATTTGAAATAAGGAGCTCGTGGCTAAATAATAACAGCCGCACGGGTCGATCTTGAAGGTTAAGCAACGCTTGCCAACGTTGGTCTGTGGATGGGTGACCATCTTAACATAACGAGTTTCCTCCGTGCCTCGGAAAGCACGTCAAGCCGATGGTCCCGGCTGTCATTTGTAGATCCTTGGCAGTCGTTACGGGTTGTCAGAAGCCAGTAAATCTGACTCCAGTCTTGCCAAGAAGTACCGTGTTACCCAGTTAATGGGATGTGGAGGTCTGGTAGGCAGCCGCTCCGCTTTAAACACTGGTATTCAGCTGAATCTAGTTTGACTGGAAGCCGACGCCAATATAGTTGGGAAAAGGCTAGGCAGATGATGAGGAGACTCCGTAATTTGAAAGTTAGATTAATGGACACCGCTGATCGTGAATACATTTTCACACCATGTACTGGCAGGATATGCTGAAACAAATTTATTGTAACACCTCATGTACCTTCCATATTCTATCAAATACATATTATAGATTTGATTTTGTTTGCCTATCAATAGTAAAAAAAGACCATTTTTCTCCTGTGGATATCTTCATTTTCTATTCAATCACGCAAGAAAACTCCCACAAGTATTGCTCTTTGAGTGACTAAGTAAGCTTTCGATGGGTTTATGTAACCAGCCTTGGTTGACCTGATGGTAAGTAGTAACAGGTGGTGGACCTATGAACATTTGTTAAACGCAGATGCCTCCCCAGTTCCGGATTTTTTTCAAAAGAGTCAACGCCGCCTTGGAACGCGAAGGGCACTAGGAGAAACACGGATGGGTTTTAAGTCAGTAAAGGTCTGAAACTCCGTAGACACTCAGTAGGAGTAATTTGATGATTTCCTATCCTTAAAAAAATAGGTGCCCTCTCAAAATCTATGTTTAAAAGAGAAAACTATCACTTTGACTGGTGATTGAAACATGGATATATAGCACATGAAATGAGAAACTTTAATGAACATGCATTTGAGATAGTTGAGCATTAAGGAATAAATTCACTAACAAAAATGATGTAGGTACTCTATCTCAGTATAGCTAGTATTAAATCCCCCAAACGAATTAGGTACCCCACTTAACATTCCGAGTAACGTAAAATATCATGTCACTGCTTTTCGAGCTCTTGCATTTTAAGTTAGAAAAAGCTGTAAACAAATTTACCCTTTTAAGATAAACAAATCCCTGTTTTTTACAACTCCTTTTCAAAGACGGCTGATGTTTTATCATAAAAAATCGATGTAAAGAAAACATTCACAAAATTCTGAATAAACACGTACAAGGATTCGACATTTTCTAAAAACTTCTGTCTTCAGACACCGTTGCTAACCCTGACGTATCTGAAAACATAATAGTCTCTAAATGATTGATGGCTCTCCTTTCATGTTGCTGAGTAAGTACTAACAAGCTTATCTCAGCTAATGTAATATAAAATGGATGAAAGAAAAACCGGTCAAGTGCGAGTCGGACTGTCACACGAAAGGTTTTGTACCAAAAACGGAAAAAAGAACACGTTGGTTGTATGGGAACCCCTTTAATTTTTAATATTTGTTATTATAACAGCCGTATGGATTCGGCTGGTGCCGTATGGTGCCGTAAAAGAATAATACCATTCCGTCACTTCCAGTGAGTGTCGTAAGAGGCGACTAAGGGACTCACCAGAGAATTGGCAGCAGCGTTTTCTGTAAAACGCAACACCATACTGCCAAGCGTGGCGATTATGGTAAACCCTCACTTTTGGGGGAGGCCTTTGTCCAGCAGTGGACGTCTTTTGGCTGATGGTTATGATGATGATGATCTTATAACAGCTATACAAATACACACTCTGTGAAAATTTCAACTGTCTACCTATTACAATTCCTAAAGTATAGCCCGCTGACAGACAAACGGACGGACGAACGGGCGGATGGACGGATAGACGGACAGCGGAGGGCTAATAATAGATTTATATTGGTAACCCTTCGGGTACGCAACCCTAAAAACGCCCACCCGTTCTGAGCAAACATAATTCCTTAGAACCAAAGGAATCTTCTGTTTTTTGTTTATTTTGTTTCATCTGCTGGCCTGTTTGCTCGGCACGCCCAATAACTCGCAATTGTTTGATTTCGGGTCCTTATAGCCTTTTATAGATATTTACTTTGGACGGCAACTAATAAGATACTGTGTGCGGACAATCGTTTTTCAGAGGCTGTCAGTCATATTTGCTTTCTGCTTTATCCGTTACTTGCTCGAGGTAAACTTTTTGTGAAAGTGACTGCTTATTCTCTACGTCATCACCTAATGTGCAGAGGTAAGCGAAGATCTTCTTATAAGATCTTTAGATAAATTAAAAATTAAGGCTTTCATTTTATAAGCCTGATAACTGACAAAGAGAGCTGTAGCCTACCTATATGTTACTGTAAATTTTCCAGTAAAACCTAAGATTTACCAACTCTTAGTGATAAAAGTCCGAACAGTTTTGCGATTCGAACTTTTAACACCGTTCACTTGGGAACTCTTGGGATTTACATTAGAGGCACGGTAAATGTTGAAAAAGGTCATGTCATAACGTGTTCGTCGCATCGTCTCGCACTCGTGGGCAGTCTGCAACCCCCGTTGCCCGCACCATCTCCGCTCGCCTCAGTTGATCGTTCGACACGTTTGAACAGAAAAATATTGATTCAGTTATATTAGTCAATTTTTTATTTTAAACGTTATGTTTGTATTTGTTTGTTAAATACCAAGTAATAAGAAAATTACTGATTCAATTAAATTAGCCAACGTAAGCATTTTGTTTGTGAGAAGATAATTTTACTTGTGTTATTTTTACTATTTAGGATGTATATTAAAGTTGTTTCAAAGTGACTAGTTCCTAAAAGTTTATAGATAAAAATCCCAAATAAAAATAATTTAAATAGATAAGGATTTGACAAAGTTAATTAATTACTCTAATGTGATATATCTACATAAAAATATGTGCCTCAGGTTTTGATATTAAATATATTGAATATAAAATAAATGATAAAGAATTACTCATTGTTTTATTCCCAAAACGAATATTTCCCAGCCATCAGTGGTAAAACCTAGCATGTACTAAATTGTAATGGTAAAAGCTAGAAAAAATCGTCCCATTTTCATAAATCCTTACATTTACCAAATCTTGTCGGTAAATCCTAAGACTTATTCATAAATCTTAGGATTTACTATAGCTCGAACTATGGTTTGAGCTTTTACAGTTGCATACATATACATCAAAAAGTATACAGTGGAACCGTACATTTGTACATTGAAAGAAAGGTTAAGGCAATTAATAAAAGAAAGGGTAAAGGGAAAATCGCTGATTTATAAAATTATTTTCCGTCTATCTGTTTGTTTGTTAAGCCAATTGTAAAGTAACTGTTTTCTTGTCCCTTAAATAAATAAATAAATAGATAAACTTTCTTTCTCTAGCTACAACCTGGGAGTCTTTAAGTCAAGAGTGAAAAGGTTACTTCTAGGCACGCGTGCTACATCTTCGACCACATCATCGCTTAACAACAGGTGAGATAGTGGTTAAACGCGTGCCTATCAATAGTAAAAAAAACGATAACTGCTCAACGGATTTTCATGTGGTTTCACAGGTGGACAGATGATAATTACAAACTACATGAAAATCAGGCTGTCTCTACTGTTTTTATTTATTTATGTAAAATAATGTAAATAACACCTTTACAGCTATATATCGCCAATCCGATGTTACCACAACTGCGATTTGAAAAACAATTTAAAAAGAATAAAAAAAAATCATATACAATGAAACTAAAAGTACACTTAATCATTCAAATAAAAACAATTAGAATAAAAAAAAAAAATTCAATACCAATAAAATACAATTCAAAATAATTAGATTAAAAAAAAAAACAGAATAAAATTTAAATTACAGGTAAAAACAATAAAAATATATACAGTTAGAAATTAAACAAAAATACAGTTAAAAATTCAATTATATTCAAAATAAAAATAAAAAAAAACTTATCTAATCATTTTCAATGTACTTCTGTGCCACTCCTGTGAACTTCGTCCTGTTACCTGTTAGTTTACTTATAATTAAAGTGGTACAAGACAACACTAAATTGTACGCGTTGCGGGCACGCGTTGCGGTAGTATGACAAATTTATAAAACTTGGTATGCTTGAACACGATTCAGACAATACCTACGATAAAAAGTTTAATAGTGGAATTCGCTAACGAATTCATCATTCCATTACGTCATTCGAAAATGATAATTAGCTAAAGTGGTTTCACTTCAATTAATATTTTGAGCACACGTTGGTGGCATACAATACTGTTTTTGTTTGCTTTCAGGGTAGCGTCATAACGAATGGGCACATAACGCTGTTGAAACACGGAATAAATACCTACAGAAGGCTGGCTCTATCATCATCTGCCTAGCCTTTTCCCAACTAAATAGGGGTCGGCTTTCAGTCAAGCCGGATTTAGCTGAATACCAGTATTTTACATGGAGCGGCTGCCTACCAGACCTCCACAACCCATTAACTGGGTAACACGGTACTTCATGGCAAGACTGGAGTCAGATTTACTGGCTTCTTACTATCCGTAACGACTGCTAAAGATCTCTACAAATGACAGCCGGGACCAACGGCTTAACGTGCTTTCCGAGGCACGGAAAGGCTGGCTCTATACCTTTATATAATCTTTCAATCTGCCTTATCTTTTTCCTACTAATCGGCTTCCACTCTAACGAATGTAGATTAGTGCCATCATTTTTCTTAGAGCAACGAGACTTACACTATCCATTAACTGGGCGATATAATACCCCTTGGTAAGACTGATGCCAGACTTTCTGGCTTATGACTACCTACTAGTAAAAACTGTCAAAGATGTACAAATGACAACCGGGATCAAAGGATAAACGAGCTTTCCGAGATACGGAGGAGTCTTTATATGACAGATGGTCACTGATACACAGACCAGAGGAGCTCGTGGCTAAAGAATAACAGCACAGGTCGATCTTCAAGGTTAAGCAACGCTTGCCAAGGTTGGTCTGTGGATGGGTGACCATCTCAACATACCGAGTTTCCTCCGTGCCTCGGAAAGCACGTTAAGCCGTTGGTCCCGGCTGTCATTTGTAGATCTGTGGCAGTCGTTACGGATAGTCAGAAGCCAGTAAATCTGACTCCAGTCTTGCCAAGAAGTACCGTGTTACCCAGTTAATGGGTTGTGGGGGTCTGGTAGGCAGCCGCTCCACGTAAAACACTGGTATTCAGCTGAATCCGGTTTGACTGGAAGCCGACCCCAATATAGTTGGGAAAAGACTAGGCAGATGATGATGATGATGGTCACTGATACACAGACCAATCCCGGATAGTGTTGCATTGCTGCTTCGAAGATCGACTTTTACAAAAAAGCACGCACACTCAGATGCGTACGTGATCTCAAACAAATGACAGCTGTGAGTGCGATTATATTTTATGTGAAGCATATTGTCTATCTGAGCGTGCGTTTCCACTCCTTGTAAAGACCTGACATTCTGTATCTATATATTCTGTGGTTATAGACACCCACAAAGAACGGTTCTACTGCATACTCGTCCAAATGCTTTTGGTGGTCGTGTGGGGGTGTAAGCACTAAGATAACAAGAGCTGGGTTCGTGGTAAACATCTAGTTAGGTATAGAGAGGAACAAACTTGTGTGTGCTCTGTATACCTACCTAGAAAAAAGCTAGCTAGCTAGCTGTATAAAGTCTAGTCCTTTGAGAATATTTGAACATCGCCGAAATGAACTATTTGGGACTGTCTCCGCGAGGATAGCTTAGATGTGTATTTTTGGATTACAACGTATAATATTTTCCTATAACAGAACAGAAAAACATTAAGGCTACTATTTTAAAAAAAGGAAAAAACTAATTTACACGCTGCTGGCGAAACCCTGAGCGTCAGCTAGCACCAGTATTATTACCAACTCATTTCGGTAAATCACCAGTATTTATTTAATTATTTTAGGGCAATCAACAAAGCATACACCGGAATACATGTAGAGGTACGCATATTTGTACATTTTATACTGTAGCCTTAATTACAATTATAGACTTAACCTTCTTGTACGAGAAAAGTAAGTAGGTTTAATTTTGGCAGCAGAAAATATTAATATGGTGCCATATACATTTAGTTGTCTCGGTAATTATTTTACTATGACAATACTTTATTACGGATTTCTTATTCTTATTAAAACAATATGTGAATTTCCAGGCCAGGGACTCAGGGACATCTTTAGTGCTTTCCTCTTAAAAAGCTTTTAAGTATTGTAGTCTTGGATTAAAGTAATGTGTTTAAATAAAAGCTTTCGCTGCTCTAACTTTTAAAAATGTTTATATAAAAGCAAGGTTAACTGGATTGCCTTTGTAAAGCCAGATGATATCAACAAAAAACTATTTCGTTAACAATATTTTCTGCTATACAACACAATAGGTATATAAATATATCCTATATTGGTTTTCATTACGTGAAGCAGAAATTTCCCTAGAGGCAGAATAACTTGGAAAACGGGGAAAACGTCGAGTAGCAAAAAATTGAGAACCAAGGCTACGGGAAAAGTGGAAAAAATCTCAATATCTTGGAAAAGCCATAATCGCGATTAAATTAATTTTGGGAATTTTATAAGTGTATCGTGAGCTAGATACTTTTGTGCTATTTTTTATTCTGGTGTAATAATATTTTTTGCGGCAAAAAGCATTAGATTTGAAAGTTAAATTAAAGTAATATCACGCCAGTCTTCTTAAATGGATTAGGCAGAGGCGTGTCCTAAAGTACTAATAAATTATTAAAAAATTAACTGATAAATAAACTAGTAAATTTCAATAAATATTATTATTATCGTATATTCATTTTTATATACATATATGTTACATTTATAAAAAAACTCATTAAAAATACATTTAAAAATATAAAAAATAGTAGTCCGCCGGTGTCGGGAGCAGGGTTCAAGCTACCGGTGGTTAGGGCTCCAGAGAAAGGAACCTCCTCACAATACGAGCCGTATCGAGGAGTACTGCCTTCTGTATCAGGCCCTTTACCCAACCGCGTAACGCCAGCTTCGACAGATGCTCGTCGAAGCTTTTGGCCATCAGGCCATTGGCCGTAACTATTATTATATTCTAGGCTAAGACTTGAGCACTGACGTAGTGCATTAGCAGCTGGCACTTAGTAGCTGCTTGGAGTCTAGGGTTGTGGGGTTGTGTAGGGTGCTTGGTGCTTGGGTCTAGTCTAGGGTTCCGGAATTTGTTCGAAAGAGTCATCGCGGCCCTGGAACGCAAAGGACATTAGGAGGAACATGGATGGCTTTTAAAAAGGCTTTTCAGTAAGAGCTTGACACTCCCTTGAGTCCAAGAAGTCATAATATGATGATTTTCCATTCTAAAAATAAAACTGGTCAAGTGCGAGTCGGATTCGCGTGCAAAGAACCCTTTGATTCTTTGAAAGACCGAACGAATTTAATTTCTGTAACATGTTATTTTAAGACTATATATTTCTTATAGGTTTTCCTGTATTCTATAGGTAAAGATCTATTATCTTCAATTTTTCAAAAAAAAACTCGCCTATTTTCTTGAATAACTTCAAACCTATTTATTTTTCAAATAATGAAAAAGTATAATTAAAACCCTCACAATTAGCAGTACAGTTTTAAAAACTTTCTTTTCCGTTTTTTTTCGTTTAATTTACGTAACGCGTCCGTGTTTGGGTCACATAACTCCATAATTATGTGTACCAAATTTCAACAAAATCGGTCAAGTAGATCCGGAGAAAATGGCTGTGATAGACGGACAGACAGACAAACAGACACCCGAATGATCCTATGCATTCCGTTTCTTATGGATGTTCGGAACCCTAAAAAGGTGTAAGATTAAATTTAATTAAAGACAAACTGCTCTGTTTTTCCAACGCGCCCTTGAAGGACCATGGACCTTACAATAAACAGCAATACTTGAAACAAGTGGATAAATATCGCCCAAATGATTAAACAACACTTGAGTTCAAGACATTCTCAACGTCTGTCTGTCGATGTCGTTACAATACAACTTTCGTGACAGTGAGAGCTTGAGATTGTTAGGGTTTTTATCCACCAGAGGAGTTAGGCGGTGGAGGATGTGTAGCGATGCTATGAAAATAGGTCTATGCTGTCATCAAAACTGTGCGAGGAGCTTGCGCGGTGTGACGATGCCTAGCTGTAAAATGATGTGTTACTGAGTGATGCTAGAATCCGTAGCGGACTCGTTTCGGCTGTGCGGGGTTCAGGTAGTGTATCGTACACGTTTCTAGCGGACATTTTCGTCGCTCATATCCCTCGTTTATTTGTACAAATCCTTAGCTCTGCTAGCCCTTGTCTACCAGTAATGAAAATAAAATAAAATTGTTTAATTCTCACCATTATAAAAATTACAACTTATTAGGTACATAACAAGCTTTAACAATTGTTGTTTTTTATTTTTCTGCGGTGGTTAAAATGAGGTACACAGAGCATTGACCCTACCCCCTGAACTAGGCGGAAACCTGTATCTCAGGGGATAGTGAAGTGATCCCATCGGTATGTTTTCATTCGCGCACCACCTAGCACTTATTTCGCTTTTTTCTATGTACATTAATACCTAGCTCTGTTGGCCCTTGTCTTTCAAGGACAGTGCCGTGACTGGCTAGGAAAATGACGTGATACCATTTATAGATTTTTCCCTCGCATACTATATCGCTACCTATGATGGAAAACACTCTTAACAACGGAGCTATGTGTATGATAGATAGGTACATAATACCGAGGGAATCAAACTTCTTATAAAAACAAAATCTTGACCTATTTTTGAACTCTGTTTCACATCCGAAGTTTCTAGAAGTTGTGTAAATCCACGATCCCTTTATTGTATTTCACGATTGTTTGATTTATTCGGTTAGTAAACTTAGTAAAGTTATTCTTCGGATTTGTGCGAGCTCTTCTCGTATCGGTTTTGTAAAAGTTGGGGTTGAAAAGTACTGGTTTCGCTCTGTTTCAGACGAAAAGAGTTTTCTACTTATCGTGACTTGTTTTACAAACAGTTTTGAGCGAGTCGTGTACTTGTTTCGATTTTCGCAGTGCAAGTTGTAATTAGGTCGAAATGTTTTCAAAATTGCCTCGTTGCTCTAGTGGTGTTAGTAAACTGCTGATCATGAGGCCAGAGGCCTTACCCACAGGAATTGTGGAACTTTAGAAGGTATGCGGTATAGAGAGTAAAGTCCCGCACACCTCCATTGAAAAGGAAGGATCCTCCGGTTGTTGTGTCCGGTGTGGGCAACTGCCCGATAGTTGATATTCGGGCTGATGTATGTCCAAATTGACGGTAAACTCTGATTTAATCTTTAATGGTCCGATGCAGGATTTCGATGTAGTATTTCGCTGCTAGTTGGATGGATGGCGTTGCGGTTCTTTTTTGTTGCGATGTAGATTTGCTCCGTTGTTTTTCTTGTGGCGGCATTGAAGCCGATACACAACAGCCCTCAGGAATGAAACCTGTTTTGAAATTTAGAAAAGCCTATGGCACTCAGCAATACTAAAGCTTTGTATTTTTTTTTTTATTTAGCCCGTACTGTCCCACGGCGGGGGAAAGGCCTCCCCCAAATCCTTACAAGTATTCTTTTCCCGCGCCACCTCGTACCAGCCCTCACGGTACGCGTCCAGCTCGTCTCGCCACCTCTTTCAGCTTTGTATTAATGAAAGAATTTTCAAAATTTCACCGTGTAAAATTTTGATTGAGTGAGCATCAAATGAACTGTCATTTTATCTCATTAGTATGGTGTGAGGCCTCACTTTATATTTACTCCGCCTAAGTTTACAAGGTGACATATTTCTAGAATCGCACTTCTAGAAATTACCTCCTAGATCTAACAAACCGTTACCTGTATACCATTTACAATCAATATGTTGTAGATAGCAACTCAGGAGAGATAGATAAAGAAAACATGTAAATCTATCCGTCAATCACTCTTTGTATCCGTTCACATCCGAATGTATCAGTGTATCTTTACAACTCATTCACTCACGGCGTCTTTTTCTACCTGTCTCGCAACCATATTAGCTCGCGGGCTCGCGCACAACTATGCACTCGTTCTTTTAGACCTCCAAGGTCAGATTCAAGCGTCTCTTTCGCACTTCCGTAATTGAAATGTTCTGTCGTGCTTTAACATTTTGTAACGCTCTCACTGATAAAGTGGATTGAGTTGAGCGAAGCGAAGCGCAATTAAGGAGGTGATGCATGTCCTGTGAAGGGGCTCCGCACTGGCACTGCGTTTGGGATGGGTGGAGAATGCCCCATTCATATTTATCTCATCAGCATATCCCAGTGATCGTAAGATACATTGAAATCTTTTCTGTTTTAGAAAACATTTTGCTCATATCTAATATGTTGGCCTCACATTAAATGCGACTTGAAAATGTTGGTACTCTTACCTACACACAACAGCAGTAGATACAAAATTGGAGCCAGAAAACAGGTTGAAATTTTAAGGAATAAAGTTTATATGAAGCCTTTACAGAGGAACAATAGAGACACAGTCTACACGGGCTTCTAAAATTAGACCCTCACTAATTAGGGTCACTATTAATACCTAATAGCACAATTAGCTGACTTCGTGACTAGCGTTGAAAATGTCGAAAATATTTTTTCGCGGAAAAACCATATTGTGTTTTTTTTCCGTTTTTTTTTTTCGCATGTTACATAGAAAAAATAGGCGAAGGAATCCTTTGGAAAGAAACAGGATTATTTCGAATGTTTCGCTTGATGTTATGAAAAATTAAAAAAAAAAACAAGTTTTATTGAGATGGAAAAATATTAAGAATAAGTTTTATTTTATTTTTGTATGGGCATGATAAATGATCCGCCATACGTGTAGTATTTGCAAATGCATATTCCTTTGTACAAAATACACATTTTGCACAGATATTTCTTGCCATCTATATTTAAAATTGATAATAATCCCAAACACAACTTTTATTGCGAGGCATTGTGAGGTAAACAATATCACACAACGCACAATTGTACTATTTAGATTCGATATTTAAGATAGCAAACCGCAACGGAAGTATGTTAATCGATAAAACTATTTATGCAACTGACAGTTATAGGTACGAGATGCACAACAATGAGGGCGCGAGCGCCTTGTTCGCTGATATATTTTTTATTCTACCCTCCATTTTATTAGTACGTAATACGTATTATTACGGAAAGGGTTAAAACATAGAATGTCCTAAGTTAAATATACTAAGTAAGTATTTGAAAAAAAAAAAACTTGTTTTTTGTCTCGGTTTTATTGGAAAAAAACACAAAAAATATTCTGGCCAATTTTCTTCAAACTTTCGAATGTAACATTGAAAAAACAACGGAATTGGAAAGAAACGGGAATTTTTCCTGATTTTTTTTCAACGCTATTCGACGTTTAAATATGATTTGCGTTGCAATGTTGGTACTCTACTGTAAATGTTACCAACGTGAGAGCGTGGGCGTCCTCCCACGCGAGTGGATATAATTGATGACCATGTTTGCAGGCATTAATTTGATTTTGACTTTTAATTGAATTAAATGGCACTCATAATACAAATAACGTGACGTCACACTTTTAAACCCCCGGTAAGCAAAGGCCACATTTCACTACGATATGCACCGGATGAATCTGCAATAATGGGCTTTAAAGATAAATCTGCAATAACTAATCAAAAACGGAAATAAAGACACAACACTGTCCTGAATCGACTTCTATCATTACGTTCTCTATTTAGTAATGAAAAACCGGCCAAGTGCGAGTCGCACTCGCACATGAAGGGTTCCGACCATAAACCTTAATTTTTATTATTTTTTGTTATAGCGGCAACAGAAATACACAATCTGTGAACATTTCAGCTCTCTACCTATTACCGTTCTTGAGAGACAGACCGCTGACAGACAAACGGACGGACGGACGGACGGACGGACGGACGGACGGAAAGACTGACAGCGGAGGCTTATTAATAGGGTTCCGTTGGTTACCCCTCGGGTACGAAACCCTAAAAACGGTTCATAATTTAGTGTTCAGGTATCTACGGAGGGATATCAGGGAAAGGTCATTGTACTTTATAGTATGTAGTCATGTTGCACATATGAAGTCATGTGTTTTACTATCTATTTTTATAAACTTCCAGCAACCATTTTTTTTTAATACACAATCATAATGTCACAATCAATATGTATATGTCTGCCATCACACATTCATCTGTTATACACACAAACAAAATAGGTGCAAAAAATATTTAAAATAATATTCTGGAGTCACCTTACACAAAGCCACTATTTACTTTTATTATTTATTTATTGGGTCCTCAACAAAAAAATTCACACTTGTTTTATATTAAAAGTACATGCAATAAATTATTATACATCAGTGCAACAATCACATATAGATAAACAACGCATGCATAAGGAAGTTGTACAAAACAAATATCACGTTAACTGTTCGGCATCTGCTTGACATCCCTATGTCGCTACTGGGATCCAGCAGAATATCAGCGTCAGGTATGTTTGCCTGGCACATGCTGAGTTGGAGTCCCATTTGGTGCAGCTTAGAGACACACACACCGCTCATTTGAGTTTATATGTCAAATTACTATATATATAATCTATACTAATATATAGTATAAAGCTGAAGAGTTTGTTTGTTTACTTGAACGCGCTCATCTCAGGAATCGATTTCAAAATTTGATTCAGAGTTATATAGCCATTTATTGAGGAAGGCTATAGGCTATATATCGTCTCGCTAAAACCAATAGGAGCGGAGCAGTAACGAAAATTGTGACGCAGACGAAGTTGCGCGGGTCAACTAGTATTTATATATTTTTTATGTAGATAGATAATCTAGTAAATTCTTTAGTATTTGCCACCATACATTCTGCCATTTCTTTTTTTTGTGTTTTCATTTAATTATTTGTATTTTCTAGTGTTATGTAACTGTGCTTTTGTGTTGTTTCTTTCCTTGTTCCCAATTAAAGTTTTATCTATCTGTTTGTTTGATACGTTTTGTTGGAGAATTCTGTGGCCATCATACAATTCAGACTTGGGTTAGGAATAACTAAATGAAAAAGGCAATTAGAAGGCTCAAAGTCAATTGCTCGACTTTGAGTGGTCACGAGCCAGCCAATACGAATAATTTGGTGAAACTACTGGATCAAATATGAAGTCACGTAAAAATCATAACTTGAAAAAACGTACTAAGCCACATATTTTTTTTCGCGTTTTGAGGGCTGCTTCTATACTAATACTTGTTCTTAAATAATGAGTGCAATGAACCCTTTAAAGTTTTGTTAAGTATTAAGTTTTTGTGTTGTTTCTACTTGTTTCAAGTACTCGTACTACTGCTGAGTGTTATGTTAATGGTCCCTTAAGGGCGGTTTGGAAAAACAGTGGAGTGTGTCTTTGATAATTTAATATTACACCTTTTTTTAGGGGTCCGTACCCAAAGGGTAACCAACGGAACTCTATTACTAAGCCTCCGTCCATCCGTCCGTCCGTCCGTCTATCTGTCTCAAGAACCGTAATGGTAAACTAAGGCCGCTTTAAAAAAATTAAGGCTTATAGTACGGTAGCCTTCGCGTGCGAGTCCGACTCGCACTTGGCCAGTTTTTTAATGAAACCTTTCTCCCAACCAACATAGGTCCAAAATTGTACCTACAGTCTAAACAAATACACCAGAATACACATATAAAACAATAACCACCCAACTTACGTAAGCCGTGCCGCAGACAACACAACTTCGCAAATAGCCATCTGCCTCATTCGGAGCCATTATTATTATATTTGGCCCCGTTTGTCCCCAACAAACAGTATTATTTGCCCTCTTTGGGGACGGATTAGCACGCCTGTCACGAAGGTACAGGAGGCATCCAATCAGCCGTGGATTATTTAATCTCCGTATGAGGCGCCTTGGTATGCCTAGGGTGGTTTGATAAATGGTTTGGAGAAGTACGTACCATCATCTTGCTGTATATTTTTTCTTAATACTAAATCTCAAACGTAAATTAAGTTGAAACGCTTTTTAGGGTTCCGCACCCAATGGGTAACTAATGTAAACATATTACTAAGCCTCTGCTGTCCGTACGTCCATCCGTCTATCTGTCAGCAGGCTGTATTTCAAGAACCGTAATAGGTAGACAGTCCAAATTTTCAGTGTGAATTTCTATTGCCACTTTAAGACTGTTGGAGTGGTGGGATGGCAAATAATTAGGCCAGCAGTAATGTTGACAACGTTTATTCGTTGGAAGATAATTTAGGAAACTTTACATCTTAGTTGTGTTACGAATTACAAGCAAGCGAGGCCATGACAGTTGGCAGAGTTAAAAAGACACTGTAAGGTGGCGCTGTATGTAGCATAATGAAAATCAAGTTTATAATATTTACCACAGATTACAACACACCTCCTTAAATTTATAATCTTGATCTTTTACATAGACAATATTACTATAGACATATACAGAACTACTACTAGGCACACTACACTACACTTTATATGCTAAATTAATTTTAAGCCCATTCTGTTTCTCAAAAATTTGGTCTTATCTAAACTTTTAGTTAACATGTCTGCTAAGTTAAATTCTGAATCAATTTTTACAATATCAATTATACCCTTTTCATAGTTTTCATTTATATAATGATACTGAACTTCAATGTGCTTTGAATTTTTAGTAAAATTTCCATACTTAGCAATCGAAATTGCACCTGAATTATCTTCATACAGTTTTATTGGCTTATCAAATTTAAAATCGAATGATTCACTTAACAAGTTTTTGATGAAAAGTACCTCTGTCACTGCTTCTGACATGGCAGTATATTCTGCAAAAGTTGAACACTTTGTTACTGTACTTTGTTTATGTGTTTTCCAAAAAATTAAGTTACCAAATAATCTTATTACAAAACCTGTTGTAGATTTTCTATCCACATTATCTCCCGCATAATCAGAATCTACCATACAATCTAATAGTTCAGAGTTAACATTGTCATAGTATGTTAACTTTAAATCCTTAGTCTTATACAAATATTTTAAAATTCTCATTGCATATTTATAATGCGTCTGATCATAACAACTTTGATATCTGCTCAAGTAATTAACACTATATGCTATATCTGGCCTTGTGCCTGTACTAATATACAATAACTCACCAATTATATTTCTATACATAATGCTATCATCTACTTCTCTAGCTTGTTCTAATTTTAAATTTGTTTCCATTGGAGTATCATACAACTTAGTATTTTCCAAATTATATTTTACAGCCAAAGATTCAATATACTTTGTTTGACTTAAGGTCATTCTTTTCCTATCATTATATTAATCAATATCTATGCCAATATAACTTTTAATTTTTCCTAGGTCTTTCATTGCAAATTTTTCCATTAAACTAGTTTTTACCTTTGTTATTTTATCTTTATCTTTACAACAGATTATAAGATCATCGACAAATATTAGTATGTATAGTGGATCTTTGCTCGTACAGTTTACATAGAGACAGTAATCATAATTACTTCTAACAAAATTCGATTTTTCAATGAATTTGTTGAAACAATCATACCATATTCTAGGGCTCTCTCTGAGACCATAGAGTGCTTTATGCAATTTGTAAACTTTATTATCTCCAGTTTCATAACCTCTCGGTTGATTTATAAATACCTCTGACTTTACATAACCATTTAAAAAAGCTGTCTCAACATCCATTTGTTCTATAAATAAATTGTTTTTACAACTGTATGATAATAAAACTTTCAATGTTTGCATTTTTCCTACTGGTGAATAAACATTTTCAAGATAATCCTTTTGCTGAAATCCACGTACTACTAATCTAGCTTTATAAACATTATTATTTTTCCTTTTAAATACCCATTTAACATCAATAACCTTTTTGTCTTTTGGCCTTTCAACAATATGCCATGTGTTGTTTTTGTTTAAGCTATTTATTTCTGAATCCATCGCTACCTGCCATTGCTTACAATCGTGGGAGCTCATCGCCTCCGCAAATGTGTTTGGTACATTTGCATCAATGTAATTTACATAAATAAAATGTGATACTGGGTTACCATATCTGGAAACTGGTTTTATCTTTCTTTTTGGCCTTTCTTCCGTTACAAGATTATCCCTATTGGTACTTAAATTTTTATCATTAACATTATCTTCCACAGTATTATTAGTAAAACTGGTTTCATTTTCATCCACATAATCTTTATCAATATCAGCTTTAATTTTTTCATTTTTAATATTTGAAGTTATATTTTCCAAGATTCTATCCTTTTCATCATCAACTTTTTCTAAACAAATTAACTGAGTATTTTCCTCGACTACCTGTTACATGTCTAGCATTGATTATTCTATTATTCAATAAAACTCTATAACCATTTTCATTATAACCCACTAGGACTCCTAGTTGGGCTTTATCGTCCCATTTACTTTTTCTTAAAACTTCTGGAACCCTGACATAAACTCTACTTCCATAAATCTTTAAATGCTCAACATTTGGTTTAATACCAAAAAATATTTCATAAGGAGTTTTATTCTCTACTGTATTAGCAATTGTTCGATTTTTTAAGTATGCTGCTGTTTTTATAAATTCGGGCCAATACCTTCTGTGAATTTTAGCTTCTCTCATTAAGCATCTACCAATATCCATAGCAGATCTATTATATCTTTCCGCTACTCCATTTAATTCATGGACATAGGGTGGACATGGTAATAACTCTATGCCTTTTTGTCTAATGAAATTATAAATATCTCTATTTAAATATTCTTTCCCATTATCACACTGTATTTTCTTAACTCTTTTATTAAATTTATTTTCTACTAAATTAACAAACTCTATAAAACAATTTACAGTCTCTGCTTTACTTTTAATACAAAAAATTCTAGTACACTTACTATAGTCATCAATAAATGTCAAAAAATATTTTTCTCCACCATAACCAGTTGTGTTATGTGGGCCATTCAGATCAGTATGTATATATTTTCAAAAGGTACATTGGCCATTTTGCTTTCAATACAGTTTGAGCATTTCATTTCCATGCTTTCAATCTTATCTGGCAAACCTTTTACTAATTTGTTGCTTATCAACTTGTTTAAATATTGAAAGTTTACATGACCAAGTGCCCTATGCCATTTCTCTTTATCAGTTAATTTTATTGAATTTACATACATGTCATTTTTATCAATTTTTGAAACAAAACTTTTTATACAATACAAATTGTTTATTTTGTTAGCAACAACTATTTACTCTCTAGATTGATTATAAATTTTTGCATTTTCATGTCTTGCTACTATTGTGCAATTTTGGGTTATTTTTGAAACGCTTAACAAATTTTGTTTAATGCCTTTTACAAAGTATACATTTTTTAAATCAACTTGTTTTATAGTATAATAATTTTTGAAATGGACTTTAACAGTACCTACTTTGGTTGCTTTTAACAATTTACCATCTGGCAATTTCACATCAATGGGATTTTTCAAATCTACATAATTATAAAAACATGTATCACTTTTAATAATATGATCTGTACACCCACTATCTAACAACCAATCTATCTCATTGCTGTTATCATATTCCCCTTCGCTACACCCTGTTATCTGATTTACTAATGGATTGCATACCTGAGCTGTCCATGACTCGGATGCTGAGCCGTCTTGTTGAGTGCTTGACGACTCACCTCTGGGATGACCGTCACCTCTGGGGACACTGTGACCTCTGCCAGGGCCGCAACCTCGATAAAATCCTCTGTTGAAACCTCTTTGTTTACCTCGCTGGTGTTGACTGGTTGGACCTTGGTAGCTTTTCTGACCGTGCCAGCAATCCTTCTTCAGATGGCCGGTCTTTCCACATACATAACATTTTGCTTTAGTTTTTGCTGAGAATGTGCTCATATTGCTTTTCCTGTCTAGATCACTAGTGGTCATACTTTTTTCTTTTATTTTAGATTTCACATAATCTACTGTTCTTTGTTCTTCCGGGATTACATCAATAAAATCTCCAATATAGCTGTAGTTGGGAGGTAAAGCTCTGAGTAAGTACCTCATCATCTCAGGTTCACTTATATTTCCACCAGCCGCTTTAAAATCATTGATTGTTTTCTCGAACTCAACAAAAAAATCTTCTATTGTATTGTAATTGTTTAATTTAATCTCTTCCATTTTTACCCTACATATTATTTGCATTGCGGTAGACTGTGTCAAGTACATCTTGTCAAACTTTTTCATAATTTCGTAAGCTGTTGTACATTCACTAATATATTCTAGTTGTTTATCGGAAATCGTGCTCATTATTATAGTCCTTGCTTTTAAATCCATTTTCTTCCAATCCGCCTCTAATTGTTTAAATTTTTCCGGCATCACGCCAATGGCGGGCTCGTTACATTCTTTGTATTCTAGCAAAGTTACTAACCTTAATTTCCAGCTTGAATAGTTTACCCCATCAAAAATGGGCATCATTATGTCTTCTACTTTTGCTTGTTTAGCCATTTTGGTGATGATAATCTATTTATAACGTATTTTTTCTGGACTTCTAATTTTCACGAGGCGCCAACTACTTTGCACGTGGCCTTTTTTTTTTAACTTACGAAATTTCACTTATTGAACCACCCAACCACGCTCTGCTACCATGTTGGAGTGGTGGGATGGCAAATAATTAGGCCAGCAGTAATGTTGACAACGTTTATTCGTTGGAAGATAATTTAGGAAACTTTACATCTTAGTTGTGTTACGAATTACAAGCAAGCGAGGCCATGACAGTTGGCAGAGTTAAAAAGACACTGTAAGGTGGCGCTGTATGTAGCATAATGAAAATCAAGTTTATAATATTTACCACAGATTACAACAAAGACAAATATAAAAAAATTATTAAAAGTTACAGGGGGCTGGAATTCAAGAAACTAGATTTTTTTCGGTTTATGGTACGGGAACCTTCGTGTAAGAGTCTGACTCGTACTTGGCCGGTTTTTTATAATGCCTTTTTTACTGTTATAGTAAAAATAGTGCTTTGCTCGGTAAGCATTTAGTTCAGTAATTTTCAGTCATCATCTGCCTAGCCTTTTCCCAACTATATATTGGGGTCGGCTTCCAATCAAACCGGTTTCAGCTGAATACCAGTGTTTTACGTGGAGCGGCAGCCTACCAGACCTCCACAACCCATTAATTGGGTTACACGGTACTTCTTGGCAAGACTGGAGTCAGATTTAATGGTTTCTGAAAACCCGTAACGACTGCCAAAGATCTACAAATGACAGCCGGGACCAACGGCTTAACGTGCTTTCCGAGGCACGGAGGAAACTCGTTATGTTAAGATGATCACCCATCCACAGACCAACCTTGGCAAGCGTTGCTTAACCTTAAAGATCAACCCGTGCGGCTGTTATTATTTAGCCACGAGCTCCGAGTTCAGTAATTTTCAGTGCATTCTTCAAATGTGTTTTCCAGATATTCTTCCCCCTACAACACTTATCGCCGGACTAAACATCCTGTATACATGAAATATGGATCATTTATTTTCTTCGCGTGATAACTGAGAACTGCGTAGGTTGGGATGTATACATAGTATCCATATACTGGTATTTACCTTTATATAATTTTCAAGATATTGTTAGGTGTATTTTAATAGCTGTTTCCTTTGAATTTTAGGGTTCCGTAAAAACGGAACCCTTATAGGATCACTTTGTTGTCCGGCCGTCTGTCTGTCGAGACCCTTTATCTCGGGAACGCGTTTAGGTATCGAGTTGGAATTTAAACCATGTACTCAGGCCTACGGACCCTTAAAGCTGTGAAAAAATCATAGTTATAAGTTAACATAAAAAAAGATACGGCCGTTTATGCCGCAAAAAACGAATATTTCTTCACTCTCAAGGGAATCAAAATTCATAGGGTATTTCCTGTTGATCTAGAACTACAAAATTTGGCAAGTAATATCGTCTTATACTACAGGTATAGGGAAAAGTCTTAAAACTATGCATTTGTAATTCAATCTTGAAAAATGTAATCTTTATTTAAAGTACGTAATCAATCGTCGAGCGTAATGAACCACTGATTGTATTCAAAATATAGGTAATTTATAAAATTAAATGTTATTCCGAGTAACATTTAGCGTTTATTTTATCAAAATCGACCCACAAAATCAAAAGATATTGAATTTTTATGTTTAGGAAGAAACTTCGTAATGTATTCTGATCAGTCAGAGGCGCCATCTATTGAGAAAAATAAAATACACGAAAGCGTAAAAATAACACCATGGTAACAAATTGTTGAGTTATTTGTTAAACTTTTAAAACGTACCAAAATAATAAAGGTATTAATGAATTTATAACCTATTCGTTATTTGTCGTAACATACGTTCTTTTAAGGTATTTCCCTGCCAAATACTTTGTCAGTTTACGAAATGGTCGATAGATGGTGTTGCACTAATGACGCGTTTTTCTGAATCGCGGTGTTAATATTTTTCATTGGAGATAGATTCGGTTTCTAAAAGGTCTTGAAAAGTATCTGCTATAGTCCAAACTCGTTAAATCTCTGATTTGAACTAATTTGATACTTGCGAAGTACTTGACGGTTCGACTTGCGGATCAGGCCTGTAGGGTTCCTTACTAAAGGTGCTGACGGGACCCTTTTATATTCTATTTATATTATACCCTTATATAATCCTCCGCGATAGATTCTTAGCTCGGAAAAGCTCGGAAAAACACTGCGAGACTTGATTCCTGAACTATTTATAATATGTACGAGTACCTACGAATTTGTTCGGAACCCTCGGTGCGCGAGTCCGACTCGCTCTTGACCGGTTTTTTTTCTCTCTGATAAGCAGTTATCTTCAGACCAATTATCATCATCATCATCATAACATATCAGCTGAAAGACTTCCACTGCTGTACATAGGCTTCCCCCAAAGACAAGGGTAGTCGGGCTGCTGGGCTCGCATACTAACACTATCGCACCTGATGGAAAGCGGTGGTACGATTAACGAAGGAGCATGCTTATCCAGAAGTAACCTATTCCTTTTTTGGTCGATCGGGGACCATAGGATATTTATTTATTTATTTGGATCTCCAACAAAAGATACACAGATTATTATAACATTATAAGACAGTTATACAAGTTTCATTTAAGTGAGCTCCTTCAGTTACAGGAGACCACAGCATGCACTTATAACTAGGCTCACATAACAAAATAAAAATAAAATATTTACAAAATTAAATTAAAATTAGTATAAAATCATAACATTAAATTAAAGTAGATTCACATTATTCCAATACCTTAAATTAAAATTATTCAAGTAAATTAGACAAATTATTAAAAATTTAATTAAATGTTTGCGATTTCATTAAATTACATTGTTGAAGTTATGTCAAGTTTAAAATTCAAAATTCAAATAAGACTGAGAAGATTATAAAGTCAAGTATCTATAAAAAAATAACATTAATATAATAAACACGTCATTCATATTAAACACTGCGTTTAAAAAAAAAAACAAGTTTAAACCGCGTGATGTGGTATGGCATGTGGGTTACCATTATGCGTCAATTTCAGTTGATGCCCAATGGCACACCCGTGTGCCGATGAAAACTCACAGGTTAAAGACCCCCATACAATATCAAATAACATTTATCCAAAAACGTAAAAGTATAATTGTTGCAAAATGCGAACACGTTATATCTTTTATAACACTATAATATTATATGTAGTTTAAAATACAAATGTTGTCGCGCAGTCTCAAAATGCATCAACAACCATAATTCCAATACGAAAGTTCTTTATATGGCACGTAATAATGGGGATTTGTGTGGAGTCGTAAACTGGACCTTATAATGACAGTTTTAGTGGCTGAAACGGTTTGTTTTCCTCGTTTTGGGGCAAAAAGGATAAAGATATGGAGAAAATTGGAAATTATTTTATGGGTTCTTTTTTTGAAGAATTAGTTTCTACCAGCCGCTTCGCTTGCGTGATAGTTGAATATTATCCTAAGGGAACAAACTACCGAGATAATCTCATGTCCTAATCTAGGTTATGGTTTATGCCAAGATCGGCGGCGAACTCTCGCGATACAAGAGAGTACTCTCTAAGCCCGAAGTCCATAGTTTCGGGTGTAGTTGCGGGCGTATTCTACTCCGTATCACCTACAGACTTACGATTAGTCCCGAACCCGAACTTATAACAACACTATTTTATATAAACTGTCAAATCGTGTTGTCATTAATTCTTAGTGGCTAGGTGGTACGGAGTAAAATACGCCCGCAACTTAGCTGAAACTACGGATTTGGGTTAGAGAGTAGCCGGGTGGTTCAATCTATGGTCCGGAGCGAGGAGGCATGGGAAGCGGTCACCTCCTTCTGTGAAGCAGTAATGCTAGCGGAGGAGGAGGCCAAACGTGTGACAGAGAGAGAAACCTCACGCCCCAGCCGCCGCAACAGAAGAAGACGCTCCGGGCGTCGGGAGTCGCAGGGCGATTTCCGGCCACCGTAGGCGCGGGCCTGCGGACGGCGAGCATTGGGTGGCTCGCCGTCCGATCAGAATCAGGCCCTGGTCGACGGCTCGTTGTGTTACACACGCGCCTCAAAGAGCTGTTAGCATAAGAGATGGAGCCCACTAGGGCCAGTGCCTGCCGGGGTTGTGGAATCCGTTCGTAAGAGTCACCGCGGCACTGGAACGCAAATGGCATTAGGAGGAACACGGATGGATTTTAGTCTATAAGAGTCTGACACTGCCTTCTGCTTCACCCAGAGCGGGAGGAGCCATTTCATGATTTCACGTCCTTAATAAAAAGTAACCTATTCACTCTTGTAACCTATTAAATAAACTAAGCATATCTAAATGTCAGCGTACGTTCTAAGTACATACATTCAGTCAAAAAAGTATCGGGAATGGATAATTTGTATATGGTTCCAAATTCAAATTTTTGTTTTTTTGTAGTTGTTAGATTGGCACAACTGTTTTCCATTTTGGCGCGGAGTTTGAGTTGCATCTGTTATTTATATTAAATACAGTTCTGGTTTTAGTAATATCATATATAGTGTGTAGGTATTGCGAATTTCATAATGAACAAAAATATCGAACAAAGAGTTTGTCTTAAATTTTGCATCGCCAATGGAATTTCGTGTTCGGAGTCACTGAAAATGTTACAGAAAGCTTACGCTGAATCGACTTTATCAAAAACTCGTGCTTATGAGTGGTTCAAAGCGTTCAAAAGCGGTCGAGATGTGATGGAAGATTTGCCTCGCTCTGGTAGGCCGTCAACGTCTGCAACTGAAGTTAACATCGCAAAAGTGAAGGAAATAGTGACTGAAAATCCCCATTCAACTCTGAGAGAGATAGCCGCCGAACTATCTGTATCTCACGAGTCGATCCGTATCATTTTAACTAATCATTTGGGTATGAAACATATTGCTGCTCGGCTAGTCCCAAAAGATCTGAATTTTCTCCAAAAACTCAATCGCATGAAAGTCGCTGAGGACATGCTAGAACGAGTCAGTTCGGACCCAACATTCATGAAACGCATTGTTACTGGTGGCGAGACGTGGGTTTACGAGTTTGACATGCAAACTAGTCAACAAGCTTCGGAGTGGCGCCTTCCAACTGAACCGAAACCGAAAAAACCACGCCAAAGTCGATCAAAAGTCAAAGTCATGTTAACTGTTTTCTTTGACTATCGCGGTGTTGTGCACTCTGAATTCTTACCGGAAGGTCTAACGGTAAATAAAGAATATTATTTGAGCGTTATGCGGCGTTTAAGAGAGCAAATTCGACGAAAAAGGCCAGATTTGTGGAAAGAAAATTCTTGGATTTTGCACCACGACAATACGCCTTCGCACAAGGCTATCATTGTGAACGAATTTTTAACCAAACACTCAACAAATACCATCCAGCAACCACCATATTCACCAGATATGGCTCCTGCTGACTTTTTTCTTTTTCTTAAACTCAAATTACCACTTCGTGGCACCCGTTTTCAATCGATAGAAGACATAAAGGAGAATTCGCGGCGAGAACTGAACTCAATTCCGGAAGCAGCGTTAAAAAAATGTTTTGATGAATGGATTATTCGTTGGCGCAAGTGTATCGTTTCTAAAGGAGCATACTTTGAAGGTGATAAAATAAATTTTGATGAATAACAGACATTTTGTGTATTATTGATCTTTTCCCGGTACTTTCTTGACAGAGTAGTATTAAGACTACAAATCATCCCACACAATTTGTCACAAAAAATAAAACGAAGGTAATTGTTAAAAGTATTTATTAAAAAAGTGAACATAAAAAAAATATATTAGTTAATACTTAATTCATAAAAAAGTTAGTAGTTATTAGACCTCATTTCTTGGGGCAAACTGAAACAAGAGAAAAATATTAGTAAACAACCTACATTTAAGTCTATTTTCTTACTCACATATTATCAAATATACTTTATTAGTGCGATAGGAAAAGGAATTATTAAGATGGAACATAATATTTTGGCCGAAGTTCGATTGGTTATCTTTAGGTCATAACCTTTTGAGCGCCACGGTCAGCTGTAGCCGACAAGTAAACAACATTTTTAAAGACAAAATAAATACACTAAATCAAGTTTTCTGCGATAATGTTACGAGTAAAAAAAAATATGGAACGAAAAGCAATGATTAATTTTATTGGTGTTCAATAAGATGTTGAGATCCGTATTTTTTTATTTATTTGCGCTGAATTTGGGCTTGGCGTGGGAGGGACACCGATAGGTAGTTAACGCTCTGGCGGTCAAAAGATTATTCTGAAGATTATGCTGTGATATGCATTTGTTAATGTCACGTAATCAGCTTAAAGAAATTAACGGTCCAACGATATGACCCTAATTAAAATCTTGTTACTTAAATAACCATAAGTGCCATCTATCCCACCGGCAGCGAATTACAAACAAAATCCTGCATCGCGATATCAATTTTTTGCGATTGGAACATATACAACAGTCCGAATATCAACTATCGGACAGTTGTCCACCGGAAACAACAACCATCCGGTCGGAGGATCCTCCCTTTTTAATGGAGGTTTGCGGGGCTTTACATTCTGTACTGCTATCTCTTTACTATTATACAATAACTAGCTTTTGTCCGCGACTTCGTGCACGCATGCACCGATTTTTCCCTTTCCCTTAAGAATTTCGGGAAATCCTCTCTTAACGCTCCTCTACACTCTCTAAGGAACCTACATGCCAAATTTCAGCTTTCTACGACCAGCAGTTTCAGCTGTGCATTGTCTGTCAGTCATTCATTTAGTAACGGAAGATTTTAAATATATACTCGTAGTAAAATCAAACACTTGCGAACAACTTTATGCAAAAAGAACAAACACATATTGGTAACAATAGTTTCAGTAGTATTTGTATTGTATTCTGGTGCACGCGGAAAGAATTTGCTAATGTTATGGGTACAGTTTTATTACGGATGGTAAGTCATCAAATGACGGTCAATCGAAACCCGTTCTGGGCAGCGCAGAAGGGAGTGTAAAGCCCATCCGTGTTCCTCCCAATGCCCTTTGCGTTCCAGAGAAGCGGTGACGCTAATGTAGAAAATTCCGCAGTCCTGGATGTTCCATAACATCCATCATTTAATACGCAACATAAGGATCCAGGTACCCATGCACCTGGATCCTCATATTCCGTATTAAATTAATATACTGGTCTAGAGCTTACCTATGGCCTTGGAAAGTTTTTTAAATTCAGAATTTCAGTCAGGCTCTATTTTTCAATAAAGCTGAAATACTCATTTAAAAATCTCCATACTTAATAATTTTATAGGCATCCCTAACTAAGTCAGGTGGATAAAATATTCTGAAATCAATCTGCATACTGATTATAGATTCAGAAAGTCCTTAATCAAATCTTTCCAACGTTTGAACTTGTCGAGACTTGTTTAATCTAATTTGGAAAGTCGTCCAATCTCTGCTTTCGACAGTAAAAGACGCTTAAACTCGGGATTCATACAGAATTCCTTGCCAACAGGAATTCCTTATGTATTATAATGTAAGGCTCATAAAATGTTGGGAGTTTTGAAACAGTCGTACGCGTTGTTATGACCGTATTTGCGAAAATGTATTATGAATTCCAGGAATTTTATGTGTTATAATGATAATTATGGCTAAATTCAACAGAGTATTTTTCTAAAAAATTTAATTATTTCGTCAAATAGGTTTCCAAAAAAAAATTAGACACGTATTTTTTTCTTTTTTCACGTAAACAAAAAGCCGGTCAAGTGCGAGTCGGACTTGCACACGAAGGGTTCCGTACCATAAACCTTAATGTTTATTATTATAGCGACAGTAGAAATACACAATCTGTGAAAACTGTCTACCTATTACGGTTCTTGAGATACAGGCTGCTGACGGACAGACGGATGAATGGATGGACGAACGGACAGACGGACAGCGGAGGCTTAGTAATAGGGTTCCGTTGGTTACCCTTTGGGTACGTAACCCTAAAAATGCCAAAAATACAGTGCGTTGTAAACTCACTGACGTCACGTCTCTGGTAAAAATTGTACCATAGTAGTGACGATACGCGTGTTTTCAAATATAATATCTGACGGAGGAGTAGGATTTTTCAGTAAAAAATCCTATTGAGATCTACATGTGTACAGAAGCAGATAAGCTTTTGGGTAAATAATAACAGCCACTCGCGTAAAACTCAAGGTTGAGCAACGCTTGCCAAGGTCTGACAATAGCACGTTAAACCGTTAGTCGCGGCTGTCATATCTTTTTTTACTTTTGATAGGCACGCCTTTGACCACTATCTCACCTGATGGTAAGCGATGACATGGTTGAAGATGGAGCAGAAGCAGCATGCCTAGAAGTAATCTATTCAATCTTGACTTAAAGACTCCCAGGTTGTAGCTATCAGGAAACACAGACTCCGGTAGGGGAATTCCACTGGTTAGCTGTACGCATTATGAATGTGTTCCCAAAACATTTAGTGCGTGTGGGTGGGATGTCCACCAAGTACCGGTGGCGCATCGCCATTCGTCTTGTGGTCCGATGATGGAACGGGCTTGGCAGAATTAATTTATGCAATTCCTTCGCACATTCCCCAAAATGCAGTAGAAAACCGACAGGCCAGCAACTCGGCGTCGATGCTCAAGACTTTGGAGTTTCAACTTGACGAGTCTATCATTGCCGATGATCCTCTTGGCTCGTTTCTTAATTGACTCAAGGGCATCAAGCTGGTATCTGGCAGATCTGACACGTATTGCCAAGGGTATCGTGCTGCCCAAGTACTTGGTTGTAGAGTTTAAATAAGCAGTCACTTCATGATATTTCTGGGCCACCGAATAACTACAAGTTGAGATACGGGCAGAAACATCATGCAAAGTCGTTCATCGGCTCACCTGTCAATGGATTTCAGCCCGATAAAGTTGTTCTTGTGAAAAGTATATAAGAAAATGGCAACCTGAAAATTAAACAAGAAGAATTAATCTTCGTGAATCATTTTCAGGATTCCAGGAGACCATAGAGAAAGAACTAACAACTGGTTGGTCGTTTATGATAGATTTGTTTTGCCCAAAAGTTCCGATATTAATACATTCTAATACGGAACGTTCCTTGCCAAGTAAAAAAAAGAAGTTATATGTGATTAAAAGGGTGGTATTTAAAAGTTAAGATTTACCTCAAAACATCATTAATGATTTTAGCAACAATTTGAGTTCGTGACGCAGCGCTATTAATTGAAAACCTAAACTTATTTATGAACCTCCGGGTTCCTATTTCTGTCTGCAGGGTTTAAAGGAACCTAACATAAATGGCATGACGTGAGCATAAGGTAACTTAGCTCACTAAGTTCGATCGCTTTGCTCGCTCACTCTAGTTCCCGTCATACCATTCGAACCTTACCTATCCGTGTCGGGGTACGCTTAGCTCCCCGTGTGCTATGTTCCGCTACTTGACTAGGCAAGCCTAGTCAAGTAGCGGAACATAGCATACCGATTAATATGGAATACCGTTTAATGACTTGTCATTAAACGGTATTGAACCAAGGCAATCAGTATATTTGATATGAAAAAATATATTTAATAGATGTACAGTACCCGGTGAGACAATCGGCATACAAAGAATGACAAGAATTATCAAAAGAAGCAAATCATAATTGTTTCAATAGCTCCTAATAGATACCGGACTGTTTGTATTTCGTGCAACAGAGATAACGCTCTACGAAGTCGAAATTAGCCGATTGTCTCTTTCCAAAGGTCGATGTGCAATATTTATCGCCGGGTACTGTAAGTAGATTGACGGGTAATATGTTTTCATGATGTGCACAAGATGCTTTTGTACTTAAGTATTTTTATGGCTCGGTACTTGATCATAAATATATCACGTTGTCCGAGCAAACAAAAGCATAATTATTTCGCTGAGAATAAATTGTTTACATAGTACATAAACCAATCTGCCGAATTGGCTTCCAGCTTAACTGGATGCAGATGAGTACCAGTATTTTACACGTAGCAAGTATAGCAACTGCCTATCTGATCTCCATACCAGTAACGGGATATCGCAATACTCTTTGGAAATACTGGCATCAGATTTTCAGATCAAAGATGTTTAAAAGGTAACATGCTTTCTGAGTCACAGAGAAGTCTCGTGGAAAGTCAACTTTGCGTTTTAAATTCGTTTGTTAAAAAATGAAAGAGTGGAACTCTCTGCCTGCGTCTGTGTTTCCGAACGCATACAACCCTAATCTCTTTAAAGTTAGAATGAACACGAACAGGCTTCGTCAGGGTAAGCTCGCTCCATCGTCGACTTTGTCTCTGTCACCTCTGACTTTAGTCCAGGTCAGAGGTGACAAAGCAGACCCAATTCAAATAAAAAAGAACAGAATTCTAGTTTGTAAATTGAATAATAATTCGAAAACACTTACTTCGGCTGTATTAAATGGAATGGCATCTTCCTGACGGCCTCTTCAGCAATATCAAGAGGGAAGGCGAATTCAATCATGTTCTCGTTCAAGCAGTCATTGTAGGTGGAAGCGAGCTGGCATCTGTCAGACATGCCTTCAATGCTGTCCAGACAGAGTCGGGAGACAGCGTTGAGCTTCCGAACGACGCGAGAGTTCTTCCCGTTCACTAAGCTGGCAAGATGGACTAAGAGGTCTCTGTTAACCTGTTGAATATAAAATTAAATGAGAATGAGCGGAAATTATTGAAGAGTTAAAGTTCTCCAAGGGTCTCAGTGACAATTTTAATACTTCCAGACATAACAAAAAAAAAACGCGGCCGCAAATACATTGGCTCTTACGGTGGTTGCCTGTTTTTACTTCGTGTTTTTAAAAAAAGTAAAAGAAATAAGAGCTAAGGTCCTTTTGAATAATGTGAAGTTTGGCATATAGACTCATCTGCCTAGCCTTTTCCCAATTATACTGGGGTCGGCTTCCAGTCAAGCCGGATTTAGCTGAATACCAGTATTTTACGAGGAGCGGCTGCCTACCAGACCTCCACAACCCATTAACTGGGTAACCCGGTACTTCATGGTAAGAGTCAGATTTACTAGCTTCTGACTATCCGTAACGACTGCAAAAGATCAACAAATGACAGCCGGGACCAACGGCTTAACGTGCTTTCCGAGGCACGGAAGAAACTCGGTATGTTAAGATGGTCACCCCCATCCACAGACCAACCTAGGCAAGTGTTGCTACTTGTTGTTGCTAAGCCACAAGCTCCTCAAAAGTTCTCTCTGAAGTTTGGCATATAGACTGTGGTATTTTAAGTACCGGATTTATATATTTTTGTCTCTTAGACCCTTTCCCTTCAATGGTTATACAGCCTGTAACATAATAAACGCATTACCTCTTAAGGGGTCATTAAAAAAAATTGTGTCTGCTTTATGAAACAACGGTAAAAGTGAAACTTTTTTCACATTATAGACATTTAACTAAAAATTTTTGGAATAATATTCCATTAAGGGTATAAAAATAGCTTTATCAATCTTAATTTTACACTTAGAAAATTAGTATGATAATGGGAAATGATAAAAGTAGATCAAATCTCCAACTAATATTTTTATTGAACTCTGTGCCTTAGAGTACGACATACATAATACTTAACAATTATTTAGATTACATACACATATTAAAAACAAACAAAATAGCGTGGATCACTGGCACAAATGAGTAATAGTCTATACACTACACGGTTAGTTGCTGCGAACTATAGGCGCCGCCATATTGGCCTTGGCTGCTCTGGCGAGCGCCAGCCACTTTATCCCTACTCCGCGGCCGACCGTCACGCGACATGCAACACACAGACCAAAAAGTTTGAGACGATCTAATAAAAGTTTCACTTTAATAAATCAATTGTCCTTTACATTTATGTGCGCACAACTCTACAAAATGTACTGAACAGCTGATTTTTTTTCGCGATTTCGGGTTTGGTCCCATAGTAAATGATGTTCATTATGATGAGTACAATAACCTCTTAAGAGGAATTGAGTTAATTCTGTTACACGTTGTATAGGGCGACTGGTGATTCAGTGCGTTCCTTGAAATGGCTTCAAATAAGTTGTGAAGTTAAGTATGGAAGGTGTGAATTATTTTCATTTGATTTTTTTTTTTATATAAGTATGGGAAATCATCGAATGACTCCTCCCTCTCTGGGCGGAGCAGAAGAGAGTGACTTGTACTGACTAAAAACCCATCCGTGTTCCTCCTAGTGCCCTTTGCGTTACAGGGCCACGGTGACTTTTTCGAACGAATTCCGCAAAACAAAAGATGGCGGCCGTAGACGTGCGCGTTCACAATTAGACGGACTGTCATAAATTGCACTGTCACTGGCACATCCCTCTCTTTAGACGGGCCGAAAAACAGACAGTCCATTCTAGTGGCAACGGGTACTAATACGATTGATGTGCTATGTTTAGCTATAAATTACCTTCCCATGATTGATAACATCACTCTGCTCCAGCATGCAGGCGGCAAAGCACTGCCCAGACCTGGCCACCGGTGAGGAGTTGGTAAAATATGCCCTGACGTCTTTCGGCGTGGCTCGCACTTTGATGACGCAGGATTGTGCCATACGGACTAGAGCGTCTAAGTGTCCTTGGACCTGAAATATGTTAAGATAAGATCATCTATTTGTCCAATTAGAATTAGAATTAGAACTTTATTTGCTCAAAATGTAGGTACAATATGAGATAACTTACACAAAAACTTAAGATCCGCTACATTTTACCTTACGGCATGCAAATCATTAGGTACAATAAGAAAATGTCAACAATGGAATTAGAATTAATAGTAAAATAAAATAATAAAAAAACAAAACCTTGTCGATAAATGAAGAATTTCGTCAGCTGAGTTTCAAAAATTAAACCTTAACAATCCCTTAGTAGATGAAAATTATATTATTTCATACTACTCCGCTGTTTATGATCGTTGCGGGATCCAAGACAATTGTACTGGTTCTCTGGGACACGTACAAAACATGAGTATTCACTCACATGGCATGCAAAATGTTACAATAAGAAGAAGAAGAAGAAGTTCTTTGGTTGGTAAAAGACAATTACTTCTATGTCATCTGCCTAGCCTTTTCCCAATTTTATTGGGGTCGGCTTCCAGTCGAACCTGATTTCGGAATACCAGTATTTTACGTGGAGCGGCTGCCTACCAGACCTTCACAACCTATTAAATGGGTAAAACAGTATTTCTTGGCAAGACTGGAGTCAGATTTACTGGCTTCTGACAATCCGTAACGACCGCCAAAGATCTACAAATGACAGCCGGGACCAACAGCTTAACGTGCTTTCCGAGGCACGGAGGAAACTCGGTATGTTAAGATGGTCACCCATCCACAGACCAAACTTGGCAAGCGTTGCTTAACCTTGAAGATCAATCTGTGCGGCTGTTATTCTTTAGCCACGAGCTTCTACTCGTATAACAACAATAGTTTCAGTAGTATTTGTATTGTTTTCTGGTACAATTACTTCTATGTATAAGTAAATAATAAAGTGCTGTGGAGTAAACTTTGGGTAAGCTTTAATATCTACTTATAGGCATTTCTGGGGGACAACCCCGCCACACGTTTCCCAACCACTGCTACTCCTGAAAGCACGAATCAACAGAGGCGACCATCAGACGCCGAGTCAATAAAGCTCGACGTGTCCCGGAAAAACAAAACAATTGTCTTGGATCTCGCAACGATCATAAACAGCTTAGTAGTAGGAAAAAATATAATTTTCATCTAAAAAATATGATTTTCTTCATTCATCGAATTTTTTTTATTTATAAACTGTTTACAGTACATCATATTTGTTACACTAACAGATTTTGAGAAATCAACAGAGACTGGACAGGACATGTTTGCCGCATAAACTGTGGGTCCGTAAAACACAGGACTTGTGACGTCCACTTGTCACAGCACAGGTGGTGTAATGACTCGAGAGCCAATAATTCCACTTTTTACACTTCGATGAATATACGGTATGCGAGACACTCAACACGTGCGCCCCCGGCAGCGACTTCTGAGAGACTGCGCAAGACCATGCTATGTACCCTATAATATTGCATTCTGTGAGACTATCGGCATACACTACACGATTGGTGACCTAAAACCGCGACACGGGGCTGCGGCAGACTGATGACAGATGAGGTAGCGAGACCTGATCATCTTCCATCAGAATTGCAAAGAAGAAGTGCAAATCAAAACCGTAATCGTAAACAACCGACGGACAGACGGACATGGCAAAACTATAAGGGTTCCTTGTTGAGTATGGAACCCTAAAAAGGTTACTTATAGGTAGGCCGCACAAGAGTGGTAACAATTTCAGTATCAGCAGGCCTCGTACTGTATTGAAACGACGACTGTAGGCCAGCTCTAGATTGAACTTAAATGTTTTTATTCAAAGTACCTTTGCGTCGGTGAAATCAACCAATGTCCCCGCCGATCGTTGTGTTCTCAGTCCCGTGACGAGTGGCAGCACACATCCTAAAATTTGTATTAGAAGCATTGTTCTGAAAAAGTTAACATTTAAATATAATTAAATATTTATTTCATGAACAAAAAGTTCTTAGATAAAAAAAATACAGTTAAGTGCAAGTTGGACTCTCACACGAAGGGTTCCAGTTTTCTGTAAAGTGGTTTACGGAAGATAATTTTACGTGATAACGTTATAAGAAAAAAATTGGATTCTTAACAAACAAGCCTAACGCTTAGGCCTATCGTAGCTCTCTATCGCTTGTTCCTTGCTCTCGCTTGCACGCTCGGCTAAAGCGGAACGTGACACTTTTTTGTGCGTGCAGGCGGCGTTCATCAATTTATAAGAAGTTATCACGTCAAAAACTCGTTTCTGGTATGAGAGCCCCCTTTAATTTCATTTTTATTATTTGTTGTTTTAGCGGCAATAGAAAAAATACACACTCTGTGAAAACAACTGCCTACCTATTACGGCTCTTGAGATAGAGCCCGCTGACAGACAAACGAACGGACGGATAGCGGAGGCTTAGTAATAGGGTTCCGTTCGTTACTCTTTGGGTACGGAAACCTTTGTTAAACAATTGTTTTTTGAATGATTTCTTTTGATCAATCTTTACATTTGCATTTAATAAGTATGTATTTAATAAGGTGTTGTTTTCAAATTACAAACAGACAATTCTGTTTTAAATCATTTGTATTTATACACAGGTTCTGAACGAAAAATCACAGTAAAAACACAAACCTTTTTGCCGATTTCGGGCAAAAATATTAATGTCAACAGTCTTCCGTTGTACTAAGAAACGAATGTATTTCAACAGTAGATACAAATATATGCGGAATAAATAAACATGACTTCTGAATGAGTGAGCTGTCCCGAAACTGTGCTCATGGAGCAAGAAATGTGTTTTTGGAATTATGTCAGGATTTCAGAGATGAAGAGATAGCCGATAATGTAATGTGAAGAAGTACTGAAATGAAATTTAACATTGAGTTATCGAATTTTAAGTAACTAGTTTTTGCCCGCAACTTCGTACGCGCATATCCCGTTTTTCCCCGTTCCTGTAATTATTTCGGGAAAACCTCTCTTAGTGCTTCTACACTCATAAAAAAGCCTACATGCCTAATACCAAAAACCAAGACAGCTTTCTACCACCAGTAGTTTCGGCTGTACGTTGTCTGTCAGTCATTCAGTCAGACACCAGTACAAGAACAAGAAAGGACATTAAGGGGATAAGCGAATAATAAGGCCGTTTTGAGAATTGTTTTTCTCATAAGTACCTGTAATAATGATTTGATATTTTGGTTTATGTTTCTTGACTATATGATCTAACTAAATTCTAAAGGAATACACGATGAAAAGAAATTTTCTCGATAGAAAAAAAAATACAAAGTTCGATCTGTCTATTTGCCATTTTCATTTTCATGACGTAATGCATTGGATTGCTGTTATGAAAACTGCTTTTAAACATATAAAATAACAATAAGATAAGATAAGATAAGATAAGATTTTATTATTTTCTCCCACAAAATACAAAATTACAATTCACAATATTTTAGGTTATAAAGGAGGTACAAAGGTTTGTGGGAGACAGGAATCCAAACTAGGATACCCTGTGCTATGGATTCCTGGCCCCCCTCGCCGAGAATAGGATTACAACAATAATTGTGGAACCATTGTGAGAAAAGAATACAAGAAAATGTACTTATCAACCAAAATAAAAAAAATAAACAAAATTAAAATGCGTGTGTTGGTACTTATAAACTAAAATCAAAATATAAAACAAAATTAAAATGCGTGTGTTGCGTATGTGTGTGTGTGTGTCTGCGTGCGTGAGTGATGGTGTGTTTATTAGTGTGTGAAGTGTGAGTGTGTAGTGGAAGGTGTCATGTGTGTGTTGTGTGTGTATGTGAGAGAGAGTATGATAGTGTATTGTGTTGTGCCCGTACGTATAATGATGGATGTGTATACGCAATTGGGCGTGATGGGGTGGCGGTATGGTTTTATGGAAAACGCTACACTAGGATAGGATAGTAAGCAGTTTTTCTGTTTCTTCATAATCAAGTCCTAAGAGCCACTGAGTAAGCTTTTTTTTACATTCTACCCTAGACAAATTAAAAATTGTAAGCACTCTGTTAACTTTATTATATAGTCTGCTTGCTCTGAAATTAAAGAAGTTCTGTGCAAAAGATGTTTTTACCGCAGTTGTTTCACAGACTTCATAAAAACGCCTAGTACCAACCTTCTGTTTAGCTGTAGAAGCGTCTATGGAGGAATGTTTTTTTTGTACAGTTATTAACACATAAAGCTGCCTGATTGTCAATACATTTGCTTCCCTATAGAGGGTAGTTGTAGTGTATAAACGTGGTTTAAAGAGAGCGACTTTTAGGAGAAGTCGCTGAGCTCTTTCGACGTTTAAGATATTCGTTTTATACGAGCCGCCCCAGATGGAAATACCATACGAAAGGATTGATTGACAAAGGGATTCGTATACAGTTTTAACAAGTCAAACCAGTCCAACTTGCTACATGCCTTAGATTTTTAAATACATGAATGAGTTTTCTTGTTTTCTGTACCAGATGTGAGATGTGCTGTTTGAAAGATAAGTTTTTATCGATTATTATTCCTAAGTACTTTATTGAATCTGTTTTTTCTATCATTGGGCACATAGTACAGTTTGTTGTTACAGGATTACATTTGTGTGCATAAATACTGAAATTATTAGCATGTGATGCTACATTGTGAATTGTAAACTCAATATATTTAGTTTTGGTGGCATTTAAGGTCAGTTTATTGAGAGCAAGCCAATGTGTTACTATATTGAACCCTTCTTGGGCCGCGACAAAAGTTTCGTCCCATGAGTTACCATAAAACGTTAAGGTAGTGTCGTCGGCATAAGACATTATATGACAGTTTCTAATGTTTAGCTGGCAAAGATCATTAATATAGCAAAGGAAGAGGGGGGAGGCTAAGATACTGCCTTGCGGAATACCGATATTAATTGATCTTTCTTCACTCAGCGTATTGCCTATCCGAACTGACTGATATCGATTTTGTAAATAGTCTTGGAATAGTTTTAACTGTGTATCCCTTATTCCCATATGTTCTAGTTTGGTTATTAAAAGACGTGGACACACCGTATCAAAAGCTTTCCGAAGGTCTAGAAAGATAGTCAGGCATTTTTTTCTGTTATCTAATTTACTCACAATAAGTTCAGTAAATGTATGAAGACAGTCAGTTGTAGATTTTCCTTTTCTAAAGCCATACTGGTTAGGTGATAAGATGTTTTTATCTTCTAAGAATTTCACAAATCGGTTATTAATTATTTTTTCAAATACCTTTGAAATCGAGGTGAGCAAAGAAATTGGTCGATAGTTTGCCACTTCCTCCTTGCTGCCGCTCTTAAAAATAGGGATAACAATTGATTTTTTAAGGGATGCTGGAAAAATGCCTTCTGCTAAACATCTATTCAGAATATAAGTGAGGGGAGGAACTATATATTTTTTTAAATTCTTAAGGGACGTTGCCATTATATTGTCCCACCCTGCTCCACAATCTGAGCGCAGGTTGTTGATGACTCCCTCCACTTCTTCTTCAGATGTCTCCAGAAGCACAAAAGAGTCACAAGAGACTTTAACATTTGCAGCGTTCGTTGGGAGTGGAGAAAGGCCAGATGGAATTTTACTTTTCAAATCTTTACCCACGTTTGCAAAATACGAGTTTACTGCATTAACTGAATCTTGTGGGGATGTTTTAATGTGCAAAAGTTCCAACGGCGTTGCGTTTGATTTTTTTAGATTGGCAATCGTTTTAATAGCGGACCACAGCTTTTTATTATCATTTCCTGCCGAATTAAGCATATCTCTGTCATATTGCCTCTTACATTTTTTTATAATGTCATTACAAAAGTTTATATATCTTTTGTAGGAAATTTTCAATATATTATTATTGGGATTGTGTTTTAGTTTGTAATGCATTCTGTCTCTTGTTCTTATGCACCTCAGGAGGCCCGGAGTAATCCACGGTTTTATGTTAATTTTATTTCTGGGAATTTTAATATTTATTGTGTTTTTCATTATGATTTTTTGTAAGGTTTCAATTAAATATGTCATGAGGTCATTTGGGTTTATATTATCATCGTATACCCTATTAAAGTCAATATTCTTGCAGTCATTGCTCAGATTCTCAAAGTCTATTTTGTTCACAATTTTTGCTTTGTGGTTTTGTCCACTTAAGCGCAAACAGAAAAGGGTAGCCTCGTGATCAGTTACTGCAGATTGAAGAATAAATGTAAGGGAAGGAGACTGAGTTTTAATTATCACATGGTCGAGACAGCTAGATCCTCTAGTTTGTTCATAATGGGCTGGAATCATACCAAAGAAAGATAGTAGGTCTAGATAGCTCGATGTAGTTACACTTAAATCTTTGATATTAATATTTATGTCACCCATCAATATTATATTTTTGAATCCGGCTAGTTTTAATAATAGTTCCTGAAGAGTGCGTAAAAAATTTTCTAATGTGTGAAAACTAGGCGGTCTATATATTGCAATTATGGCAGTTTTTTTATTTATTTTAATAAGTAGGCAGTTTGCTTCTAATATATCTGGTTCCTCTACATTGAAGTTAATGTCGTTATTTATGTAAACGACTACACCGTCGTTTTGGTTATAGTTTCGTGTAGTTGAAAAACTGGAGTAGCCAGTTATAAGAGGCAAGTTATTAACGGATGAGAGCCAACATTCTGACAGAATTATGATATCACAGCTCACTTGTAACCGTTTAAGTAAAGTATTTAGACTGAGATAATTTTTGTTAATACTTCTAATATTTTGTTGCAATATTTTTAAACATGAGTTCGGTTTATTTATAGTGTCCTTACAAGTTTCAGGTTCACAGCAGTACAGTTCCGTCAGACCTAAATTTTCTAAATTGTTTATATTGTTTAGATCAGCGAATGTTGTTTTTACTAAATTGTTGGTGTATGGGTTTGTGATTGTGGCGTGAATGTATGTTGAGCGTTTTTCTTTTTGGGTGAGTGTGACGAATGATAATATTAAAATTTTTACAAATATTAATATATGATGGTATTATTATTAGATGTGTGCGAAAGTATTTAGGTGTGAAATGTGTATAGTCGTGTGAAAATACGTATGAGTAGCTGCAACGTTTGTGTAAAAAGACAAGTAAGACATGCAAAAACCAAGATAATAGAGTTATACAATTACAACACGTATTATATAGTCAGATTTTCGGTACCAGTTTTTCAATATCGGCTTCACATTTCACTATTACTGGCTTTTCTGGTTCACTTTTTCGCAGGAAAACTTTACCAGCTGAGGTCCAACAGTATGAATAGTTATATTCTTTTGCAAATTTTCTAGCTAGATAGTAGAGGTGTTGGGTTTGAGGAGGCAAGAAGTCGGACACATAGATGGGTGTGGCAGGGCCGTCCATATTTAGGTGTACAGAGCTGAGCTTCTTCTGCTTGTTATTTGAGTTAAATTGTCTAGTTTTCTTAATTATACTTTCCTTAATAGCAGTGCTAGCTAAGTCGACAATAATTTTTGATGGTTTGTCCTTTTTGCTCATGCTATAGATCTCTTTAATTTCTGATTTTTGGAGAGGGACGCCTACTGCCGTGGCTGTATTTAATACCAGTAAACTGAGCTCTTTTTCACTTTCTCTCAACGATAAAGGAATATTTTTAATTTCCAGTTTTTTGGTGTACAGCATCCGCTCTAAGTTGTCAACTCTCTCCTCAAGTTGGTGAATATACTTGCGGTCCATTTTCTTTTCAGATTCTAACAGGTCCAGTCTGCTCCGCATATCCTCATATTGGTTCGATACAAAAGCGATAGAATCCTTAATTTCCGCGTTTTGTTTTAACAACTCCGTCATCATATTATGCAAAACACTTAAAGAGGCATCTGTTTTGTCACTACGTGATTCAGAGTTTTTGCAGTGAAAATCGAACAATTTTTGCATATCATTCATAAAGCGCTCGTTGTCATCGTTATGTTTACGCTTTCTTGTGGTAACATATTCATTTGGTTGAATAGTACTTAGATTTGGCGCCGATCCACTTTGGGTAAGTATTTGTGTTTGCAATGTGTTACATTGCGATTCACTAATTATAGGCGTTGAAGGTGTTCGAATTTGGGTATCATTTTGTGTTGGGTTGTCTACCTGCAGTAAGTTCGGTTCAGACTGTGTAGGCGTTGAAGGTGGTGTATGACGTAGCACCATTTTAAGAGTATCGCTTCCCGTCCACTCAGATGTCCCAAAAAGTTTTGCAGATTGCGGGGCTCGAACTCGAGACACCCGGCTCCGTCGATCCGTCGACAGCGGCTTACACCTCTAGACCACTTGTACTATAGCAGTAATTGCGAAATAGACGTTGTGTTACCAATATTACTAGGGTCACAGACGTGTGTCATTGACACATCCAGCGGTCATTCACCTCGGCACAGAGACAAAGAAATTTTTAACGATCACTTTGAAATGTTTTTGCTTATTTCTCTTGCACTAGTTTATGCACTGATTTAGTTTTTTCACTGTACGTTCTCACTTTTGATTGCGCACGTATTGGTGTAACTTTCAATCAATTTACTGCACTTTAAACTAATTTTTCGAAATAAAATGTTCGCGAGCACAAAAAACACGTCTGCTCGGCACAACGTCCAGGCGGGGGGGATGACAATATCTAGCTAAATTATTAATTATTTTATTCTATCATTAAAAAGCTTGTTAATAAGAGTATCGATATGTGTTAATATAATTGGCTTGCGAGCAACCCTGAATCATTTGTCGGTTTAAATTAGTTGACCGGGTGTCGCTATCTTCGATTTTTTTAACTTTCGATGCGGGAGTACGAGGTGAGTGTGCGGTGCGCTCGGGGAGAGGGATGGTAAATCACGCCTTTCGAACTGTCAGAAATTATTAAACTATGCTCTTAATGGTGACCTTTATTTATTAAGAATCTATCAAGGGTGAAATTGCAAAATTTACATTTTATCAGGTTATGCGAACGTAACTGATATGTGCAGAGGGGCTGGCATGAATATTTTTGACGTATAGTAACTTGACGTAAAATTTTACCATACCTAAAATGTTCGCTTCACACTTAATATTTATTTGAATTGGATATTATATTAATATTTTTCGATGACATTAATTGTGTATGTTGCATAAAATTAAATCAAAATACTATGGGGTTGTGGTTATTTCTGAGACAGGGTAAAAAACGTATGTCTTTCTGTAGTTATATTTTTTAGCCGTCTTTAAACTGAAACAAGAAACCAGTGAAATAAAACGAAATCGTAGTTGACAAGCAGCAGTGATTCCGAATCATACGAAGAAGCACAAGTATAACAAACTTAGAAGCACACAATGGAGTATTTGCTCAACCACCGACTTTCAATGCTGTGTCCCTGTCTCCCAACATAACTGTTACTACACGTCAAAATATTCGTGCTAGGGCCTCTGAACAGCTGGTTCTTATTCATACTGCAGACTTGGACCAGTAGAAAAAGTAGTTAAAATTCATGAGTATTTGAACACTTTTAAAAATATTCATAAAATAATAATACCTACTTACTTCTAAAATATTATGACATGTGAAAAAATTAAAGAAACTGGTAGAAATGTAGAAAATTCACACGCTTTTGTAGTTATCCTCGTATTCTTGTCACGCAAGACGTCGATTGATGGTGCATGGCATGAGTTGCGAGTGACGTCACATACAAGTAGCGATGGCTTTGTTTATCAATTTTTTTAAAACGCTCACCACTCCATTATTTTTTGAGTATTTTTTACATTTGATTTTTACTGTGTCCTTACTTTTCTCTAGGTTTTGAAAAGTACACAATCCAATCAAGTACCCTATTGAAAGTCATCATCATCATCTGCCTAGCCTTTTCCCAACTATATTGGGGTCGGCTTCCAGTCAAACCGGATTCAGCTGAATACCAGTATTTTACGTGAAGCGGTTGCCTACCAGACCTCCACAACCCATTAAACGGTATTTCTTGGCAAGACTGGAGTCAGATTTACTGGCTTCTGACAATCCGTAACGACTGCCAAAGTTCTACAAATGACAGCCGGGACCAACAGCTTAACGTGCTTTCTGAGGCACGGAGGAAACTCGGTATGTTAAGATGGTCACCCATCCACAGACCAACCTTGACAAGCGTTGCTTAACCTTGAAGATCGTCTTGTGCGGCTGTTATTCTTTAGCCACGAGCTCCTCATAGAAACTCTTCTTCATTACTTAATGAAGAAGAGTTTCTAAAATAAATACTTATTTATTTTAATTAGTCTATAATGTACAGATAAATGTGTGACTTACCAAGTATTCAGTTCGCCGGCTGCAAGTCTAGTGCATTCTGAAGGAGACGACAAGCTGAGCATATAAAACGTTTGAGAAAAAAAGACGATCAGCTAGAACAATCCTCATTGTTGCGAAACGAACTACTTCGTTTTCGTTTTTGATAAACGACAGGTGGTTAGCGGTGATGGATCCATTGTTTTTTTAGGCAATCCACGGTCGTTCTTTTCGTAGATAGTTATTTATGTTTTTTTACCAATAATCTTTATCTTTAACATATGGCGGAACGCAGCGCAGGGCATCCCCGCGAGGTTTTCTGAACGCGTGACAAATTAGGCGAATTTCTACCCGGGAATGTGCGAGTATCAGCGAGACTGCGCGCGGGTGCACGAGTATGTGCTAGACTGCTCATACTCGATACACAGTCGTCATTCGCAATTTTTCGAAAGCACTAACGTGTACGACCGGAAGCGAATACGCGCGAAGTAGCGCGCTGGCTCGCGCAGTTACGTTCCTGCGTGTTACTTTTCGCATGTAGTCGCAAGATGCTCTTCAAGAATTATTTGTCGTATTATAAATTTTAGATATTATTTCTATTTTGATAACAGTTTGACAGTGACAAATGTACTGCACTGCGCTTTGACATATTAGTGCAGGAAAATTAAGGAAATCAGAGTGAATAATTCGTGTAGTTTTGAAAATTGGTACAGTTGTTCTTTGAACTTGTGTCCAGATGAACAAGCCAAAAATCTCCGAGGCTTGGGAGGTGAGCCGGCAAGGAGAATGGGGGAGAAGGGGAAAGTACCTTTAAAATATGTTTTTTCATAAATCATACAAAGACGAGTGGTAATTTCTGAACCAGAAGCCGACAGAGTTGAGACTTATCATATAATAATATTGTCATCTATACTAATATATAAAGCTGAAGAGTTTGTTTGTTTGTTTGTGTACGAAGTTGCGTGGGTCAACTAGTTTAATATACTAGTTGACCCACGCACCTTCGTTTGCGTCACAATTTTCATTACTGCTCCGCTCCTTTTGATCTTAGCATGATGATATATAGCCTATAGCCTTCCTCAATAAATAGGCTATCTAACACTGAAAGAATTTTTCAAATCGGACCAGTAGTTCCTGAGATTAGCGCGTTCAAGCAAACAAACAAACAAACTCTTCAGCTTTATGTATTAGTATAGATATACAGGGTAATTTAAAAAATACCCGAAACCTCTTAATCTTGACTTTGTATCATGACGCTGAACAACGTTTGTTCTACGACTTTTCAAAATTCGAGACATTTTTATTCCATACAAAAAAATATAAACATAGTCTAAATTTTGCATATTCTTTATGAGGCGGCCCACGAAAGGCCGCCGCCAGGTTGGCGGCGAGTGACTGAGTGCGCGCGCGCGCGTAGTATACGCGAAATAAACAGACTTCAAATAAATTAAAACAAATTGTTTTTGGCTACATTGATTGGTTGAGGTCAAAGTCGTAGAACAAATGTTGTTCAGGGTCATGATACAAAGTCAGGATTGAGAGGTTTTGGGTATTTTTTCAATTTCCCTGTATATATATTGTCATCTAAAGTAGAGCAAGGACATCATTTTTCTTTTTCAATTTCATTGGCTAATGCATAAATATATGACCTTGAATATGTTTTCAGTAGTTGAAATCTCGAAAAGTTATTTAGAATGGCTCAGCTAAGTATCAGCTTGCCGCACAATAACCGCTTTTTGTTCAAATTAGTCGATTAAAACCCGGGAGAAACGGAATAGTGGTGATTTTGGTATCATGATATTAATACTTATTCATTTAAATGGTTCGGTAATTTAGGTTGATTATGTATACGTAAATTACACTTTATATTATGCAAATTGGACCTATCGTTTAAAAGTTACGACGGGTATAAAGATACTCTAAGTAAGAAAAATTATGGGTATGAGCGAACTCCCCAACGTTTAGTCTATTTATCAGTAATTTACTGGTTACCCTTTATATTGAGAGGGTTTATAGGAGATGATGTTCGTGGAGTACCTACTAAACCCGCGCGAACAAAGTCGCGGGCGAAGTGCTAGTAGGTAATAAACAATTAAACTATCCAAACTCAATTAGAGAGTCAAATTTAAACGGTTTTAAAAGGAAACTCAAAGATTTATTATGTAATAAATGTTATTATAAGCTAGACGATTATTTGAATGATAAAAGTTGACATCGTAATTTAATTGTAATTTTTAATTTGACATCTACTTTTTGCTACTATCGATATTAAATGATAATTTGACATCCTAGATAAATTGTGTGTGTGTTTTATAATATTATTTTTAATTGACATTTATTGGAAATATTGTAATTTTTATTCGCAATTATTATCAGTTGAATGACAACTTGAATGATATTTTGACATCCCAATTGAATTGTAATAATTTATATACTTTGACATCTATTCTTACTCTTTGACATCCTCGATAAATTGTGAGTTTTACGATTTTATTTTTAACCGAGACATCTGAAATATTGTTATTTTAATTCAATTGCAATCAATACCTATGTTCCTTCCTTTATAATCTGTATTCTGTATGCACCTAACATTGAAATTTGCACGCCACAATTGGCAGAATGTGATGAGACCACTATAATTAATCTTAAGACCGTTATGTACCATATCCTAAAAACAAATGATTATGATTATGATTATAAACTAAATCTACCAGCAAGATTTATGCCTACAAAACGTAAGTAAATACTCGTAGTTTGTATATGAAGGTATATTTGATTTCAGAGTCACGCTCTCAGGATCATATACGGCGTTCCATTCTGGTCACATAAATATGTAGTTATGCGACCAGAAGCAAATTTATGGCTTTCATGTGCCTCGAATACATTTCAGATACACTAAAGCCATTAATTTACCGTGCTCATGTGAACGACCCGTCGAATTAAAAATGATAACGGCTATAGGTACGCTTGATGTGAAAGCAGCATAATTGATTTTTCGAGGTCTTTATTTGTTACATGGTTTAAAATACAGTTTACATCATCTGCCTAGCCTTTTCCCAACTATATTGTGGTCGGCTTCTAGTCAAGCCGGATTTAGCTGAATACCAGTTTTTTACGAGGAGCGGCTGCCTACCAGACCTCTACAACCCATTAACTGGGTAATACGGTACTTCATGGCAAGACTGGAGACAGATTTACTGGCTTCTGACTATCCGTAACGACTGCCAAAGATCTGCAAATGGCAGCCGGGACCAACGCTTTCCGAGGCACGGAGGAAACTCAGTATGTTAAGATGGTCACCCATCCCCAGAGCAACCTTGGCAAACTTTGCTTAACCTTGAAGATCGACCCGTGCGGCTGTTATTATTTAGCCACGAGCTCCTCTGTAAAAAAATAAAGTTTACAAACGAGCTTATTCTATTGGTACACAAATCAGTATTTAAGTTGTTACACAGACCTTTACAAACATTAAAACATAATGTTATTTACTATTTTTAAACATTGTTTTACCTAATTTTATAATTAGATACTTACTGTTCAAATAGGGGTTATGTGCAAGTCTTACTATGGACGTCACACAAAGATTGGGATGAAGTTACTGGACTGCTACAATATTCATTAGAAGTACTCAGTAAATATTTTAAAACTTGGAAACTTAAACTAAACTCAACAAAAACCGAAGGCATTCTGTTTACCAGAAAACGCGCAATACTTAATAGACTTGTAAAAATTGATGACTTCCATATTACCTGGAGTGTTTCAGTGAAATATTTAGGTGTTATATTAGACAAGACGCTTAACTGGAATAAAAACACTGAACTTATTATAAGCAAAGGTGCAAAAGCCCTAAATTCATTAAAACCAGTTTTAAATCGCAAATCTGCTCTTAGCTCCTCAACCAAATTACTAAATTATTCTACACTTGTTAGACCTTGCCTAACTTACGCAGCACCTGTCTGGTCTAGTCTATCTGAAACAAAATGTAGTAAACTTCAAACTATCTGGTACGAAATCGAGTTTTGTACGATAGTTTTAAACTATCGCACAAAACACCATTTCGCATCAACCTTAAAATACTACACACCCGTTTAAAATACCCAATTTTTAATATTTCGCGTAAATTTTATTTATATAAAAACCCAGCACACTGTAACATTTTAATTTCATCAATTGGCCAAAGTCCACTTAGTACATTGCCGTACGCCCGCACGTACAATCGATACCGACTGCCACATCACTATTTCCTCCGTGACGTATCATGACGACAGTACCCCTATTCTGTACCAACATTTTTGAGTCTCGACAGCGGAATGCGAGGTGAGCATAAAGATAAGACCTTTATGTTGCGTGCAATAAAGTTCACTTTGTGAGATGCTCAGGTGAAGCACGATATCGAAATGGTTACTAACAGAATAGACTAGCTGCTCGCTTACTGGACGAAGCCGCTCGTTCGGCCGGAGAATGCGTGATCTTTTTGCGAACTACCCGCTACTAACTTCTTACCTTTTATTATTGAAATCGGACTGTAATAAAAGCGTACATTTTGTAACCCAAACATTTTAAATCTATGTGTTTCCATAGTAAAACTTGCACATAACCCCTATTTGAACAGTAAGTATCTAATTATAAAATTAGGTAAAACAATGTATACAAATAGTAAATAACAATATTTTTTAATGTTTGTAAAGGCCTGTGTAACAACTTAAATACTGATTTGTGTACCAATAGAATAAGCTCGTTTGTAAACTTTAAATTTTTAAAGAGGAGCTCGTGGCTAAATAATAACAGCCGCACGGGTCGATTTTCAAGGTTAAGCTAAGTTTGCCAAGGTTGCTCTGGGGATGGGTGAGCATCTTAACATACTGAGTTTCCTCCGTGCCTCGGAAAGCACGTAAGCCGTTGGTCCCGGCTGTCATTTCTAGATCTTTGGCAGTCGTTACGGATAGTCAGAAGCCAGTAAATCTGACTCCAGCCTTGCCATGAAGTACCGTGTTACCCAGTTAATGGGTTGTAGAGGTCTGGTAGGCAGCCGCTCCTCGTAAAAAACTGGTATTCAGCTAAATCCGGCTTGACTAGAAGCCGACCACAATATAGTTGGGAAAAGGCTAGGCAGATGATGTAAACTGTATTTTAAACCATGTAACAAATAAAAACCTTAAAAAATCAATCAAATCAATTATGCTGCTTTCACATCAAGCGTACCTGTAGCCGTTATCATTTTTAAATCGACGGGTCGTTCACATGAGCACGGGAATTAATGGCTTTAGTGTATCTGAAATGTATTCGAGGTACATGAAAGCCATAAATTTGCTTCTGGTCGCATAACTACCCATTTATGTGACCTGAATGGAACGCCATATATGATCCTGAGAGCGTGACTCTGAAATCAAATATACCTTCAAATACAAACTATTTACTAACGTTTTGTAGGCATAAATCTTGCTGGTAGATTTAGTTTATTACCTACTAGCACTTCGCCCGCGACTTCATTCGCGCGGGTTTAGTAGGTACTCCACGAACTTCATCTCCTATAAGCCCTCCCAATATAGAGGGTAACCTGTAAATTACTGATAAATAGACTAAACGTTGGGCAGTTCGCTCATACCGCATAATTTTTCTTACTTAGAGTACTTTTATACCCGTCGTAACTTTTAAACGAAAGGTCCGATTTGCATAATATAAAGTGTAATTTACGTATACATAATCAACCTAAATTACCGAACCATTTAAATGGATAAGTATTAATATCATGATACCAAAATCACCACTATTCCGTTCCTCCCGGGTTTTAATCGACTAATTTGAACAAAAAGCGGTTATTGTGACTTAACCATAATAGTTAGATATATACCCACGCGGATTTTTTATGGATATTGATGTCCTCTATAAAACTGTACTACATCACTTTGCTCTGTTCGCGTCGTTTTAATACGTCTTCTTAAGGCGTCGCCTTAGCGTCGTTCTAATACATCTTCCTAAGCCATCGTTCTAAGGCGTAGTTCTAATACGTCTTCCTAAGGCATCGTTCTAAAGCGTCGTTCTAAGACGTCTTTTTAAGTCGTCGTTCTAAGACGTCTTCCTAAGGCCTAGTTCTATGGCGTCGTTCTGAGTCGTCTTCCTAAGGCGTCGTCCTAAGGCGTCGTTCTAAAACGTCTTGCTAAGGTGTCGCTCTAAGGCGTCGTTCTAAGACGTCTTCCTAAGGCGTCGTTCTAAAGCGTCGTTCTTATACGTCTTTTTAAGGTGTCGTTCTAAGACGTCTTCCTAAGGGGTCGTACTAAGTCGCAGGCGTCGTTTTTATGCGTTTTACTAAGGCGTCGTGTTTATGCGTCTTACTAAGGCGTCGTTCTAAGAAGTCTACCTAAGAAGTCGTTCTAAGGCGTCGTCCTAAGAAGTCTACCTAAGAAGTCGTACTAAGGCGTCGTCCTAAGACGTTGTTTTAATAAACTGCCTAGTTTATGAACCAACTTTCAAAGATGCAAATTGCATGGTTTGTCAAATCGGAAAGAACTTAGAAGATGTTGCTATTTATTGCGCCCCATCACTTAAGACTAGAATTAACCACGATAATTTCTTGAGACAGTTTAAATACCGTCTACACTTGACTAAAACTGGTACGCAAGTCCTTGTTGGCGATATCAACATCGACATCTGTAGTATTAATAAAGACCCTATTTCAGAGGAATACCTTTCTTTTCATTCGTCCCACGGCTTATTCCCTACGCACACACTTCCCACTAGGATCAAAACTGGTCTGGACCACATTCTACTAAAATCTAACCTTCTACAACACTAGTACTAGAATCAAATATAACCGACCATATGCGTGTTGTATTGTTCATAGAAAACGTGTGTCCTAAACATCATTACAATAACGTTAAAACTCGCATTGATTTTCAGTCAATAAAAGTAGAAATAGAAAGCACAAACTTCAAAACTCTCGTACAAATGGAAGATGCCAGCACCGCCACCAACTACACAATTTCAACAATCTCATCAATCATTAATAAACATACGCAAACAGTTTTGGTGCCTAATAAGCAAAAAATCCTAAGGCCGTGGATCACACCGGGGCTCCTTCGCTGTATTAAAAATCGGGATAATTTACATATTAAAGCAAAAAAAATCTCCAGATAACATGACACTTAAAGTAACATGTACACGATACAGGAACTTTAAAAATCAACTGCTACGAAAACTAAAAATAGCTTATGAGAAGTGCCTACTGGACAAGGCAGGCAACGGCCCTAAAGTGCAGTGCGATGCACGCTCGAATACGAACGTGTTTCCACTGTGCACGGCACGAATTTTATTCGCGAATCGAGCGGCCATAGCCGTTGCCCGTAAATACTATGAGTTCCAAACCACTCATAGTCAACGAATTGCTGGCATTCCTATCGACTACATGGACGAGGTGAGCATCCTACAGATATGCCGATCCAATTTCAACTATTTCAAGGAGGACGAGATCAGCACTGGAAAACTGTTACTGTTCCAGTCACTTGGAAAAATGGACCTGATGCCGTATCGCCGCAGAGATGGAACCGAAAAAAGTGTTCAAGATGTCATTGATATGTTGAAGAAGACTGACCCGGACGACGTGCCTGATTTCCTGGCGAAGGAGCTGAGTAAACTGCCCCCCGTCACGTTTGATCACGTCAACGTTACACGGCTGCTAAAGGACATCACTATCTTGAAGGCGGAGATGACCAAGATGCAGTCTAGAATGGAGGTTTCAGAAAAAACCAATACTGAGCTACGTGCAGAAATAGCATTATTGCGCAACGTTGGTTCAGTAATTGGGTCTCCTGAGGCCTCAAAGGTGAACAAACGTCGAAAGGCGCATAATGCATCAGTCGGCAGTTTTGAATCGGCGAACACAAGTGCGTCACCAGCTACTGATAATGCTGACCAAGCGCCGCCCGCCGCCGCCGTCGCCCGCACCTCAACACCGCCTGCGGAAACGTCACACGTAGGTACGTCGACCCCTAAACGTGCCTACTCTGCTATTGTCACCACCGGCAAATCGGATGCGTCGCAGCCTAAGCGACAAATCAAAACAGGGGAAAAGAAGGGCGCTCCACCTGCCCTGTCTGCGGTCCGTAGCTCCTTGCCAAAGGCGGGCTAAGATGATGAAGAGGGTTTCACAAAAGTGGAAAAGAAGAAGAAACCCTGTTCACGTAACCAGTGCGGGACCACATACATACATTGAGTGGACCCAACATGCTGTTGCGCCCTGTTGCGCCCTGCTGTGCCTTCGACGCAGCTGTACATTTTGCGTCTGCACTACTCCACAAAAATTGAGGAAGTCGTGCAGTATTTGAAAGTGAAGACGAATTGGACTCTGAGGGTTGAAAGGTTGGAATCGCACCACAACATCAACTTTACGTCGTTCGTGGTACGAGTTCCAACCCACCATCTGCAGACCTTCTTGAAAGAGGACTTTTGGCCGAAAGGTGTCGTATTTCGACGTTTCCGAGGACGGTTACGCGACACCACGCAGCGACACACGACGCCGACGTTACGTGTATAGTCATAGTTTTAATATGGTTTATAATATGTATTAGTTTATTGCAGTTTAAGATAATGTTGTGTATTTTATCTATGAGCCTCAGATGCCTGAAAATAAAATGATATTATTATTTTTTCGTTTATTTATTCTTATTACATACAAAGTATATTTTTAAATATATCTCTAAAAACCATAAAAAAATACATTTAAAAATATAAAAAGTAGTAGTCCGCCGGTGTCGGGAGCAAGGTCCAAGCTACCGGTGGTTAGGGCTCCAGAGAAAGGAACCTCCTCACAATACGAGCCGTATCGAGGAGTACTGCCTTCTGTATCAAGCCCTTTACCCAACCGCGTAACGCCAGCTTCGACAGATGTTCGTCGAAGCTTTTGGCCATCAGGCCATTGGCCGTAATGACTATCGGCACAATGACAGCTGAGTCCACATTCCACATGTCGACAACCTCGTGCGCTAAGTCGAGATACTTGATATTATTATTATTATTATTAAAGCCCTATGGAAAGCTATCAAAGAGATAGCTAAGACCCAAAAAGTCAAAGACAATTAGAACTACTCCAAATATCAGATAGCCCAAATTCGTCCGCCGACCTTGTCTGTAACTTTTTCACTGATGTCGGTTAAAATCTGGCCAATAATATCGTTCTGTTTCGAAACTCATTTACATATGACTCCACCAGCCTCAGACTGTTCCAAAAACTATCTACCCAACTCACTCGTTATTTTAGAAGTAGATGAAGCGGATATTAAAACCACTATCCTACAGCTGGAGCCGGATTGTGCTACAGGATGGGATGGATTCCCAACTTCCCTTCTCAGAGAGTGCCGACAGGTACTGATCCCACCTCCGCACATCTGTAATCGTGCTATTAATACTAGCGTGTTCCCTAATGCTTTGAAAAAAGCTATTGTACACCCAATTTACAAGGGTGGGGACAGAAACTGCGTTAATAATTATAGGCCTACATCGGTGTTGTTAGCCTTATTAAAGATCTTGGAAAAAAAATCTACAAATCGCTCAACAATTTTTTGAGTCGCTTTAAAATCTTAGCCAAAAACCAATACGGATTCAGATCAGGTGTCTCTACAGAGGACGCAGTGTTGGACTTGACAGAGCAAGTAGTGGAAAACCTAGACAAAAGAAATAGATGCCTATGTATATAATATCTAGATCTCATCAAGGTGTTTAAAACAGTTTCTGTCCCTATCCTCTTATCAAAGCTCGAACGAATAGGAGTACGTGGCACTGTCATAAAAATATTTAAAGACTATCTTTCCCAGCGTAAGCAATGAGTCAAAATAGGCAATTGTCTTAGCGAAGAACGCACAATCCTCTTTGGGGTCCCATAGGGGAGTTTTTTGGGCCCCCTGTTGTTCTTGGTATACATTCACACTAACATTTTCACATATGCAGATGATACAGCAGAATTTTTATGGGGACGAAATTGGCAGGTGGTCAAGGATAGAGCCGAATACTCCCTTTCCAAAATAATGACTTGGCTAAGACTAAATCTTCTTACTCTAAACCTGATCACTCGATCATTAATAGAACTAGGCGGCTTATGAATGTGTTCAGGACCCTAAGGGATTCTGAAACACTGAACAATCTTATATTAGTCTACCTCGCCGTATGTAAGTCCATTATTCAATACAATACAATGCAGCCAAGACGTACTTGCTCGGTCTGGAGCGGGCACAGAGAGCTGTACCAAGAAACTGTACAGGTTTCCCACCACGCAATTATTTTCCAAACGAAAAGTCTTCACTGATCGCCAGCTCTACGTGCTCAAATCCATCCAAAGGAAACAAGGAAATGTTCCCTTACCCGACCCAAAAAGCATAGCCAATCTTTCATATGTCACTCTCACAGTAAATACGAATCTAACGACCCCTCTCAAACTAAAATCCATCGAGCCGTTTAGGCTCTAGGGCGTACCAAAGAAATATACATACATACACTCGAAAAAACATAACCCTCATTCTTTCGCAGTCGGGTAAAAAGCAAGTAATTAGGCATTAAAATCAAGAAGAAGACCTTTGATACCAGTATTTAACCCTGCATTACATATGGCTGCGAAACCTGGTCTTCGACAAAACACCATAGGGATAAACATGCAAGATGTCAGAGAAGTATGGAAAGAAGCATGTTAGGTTTAAAACTAAAAGATAAAGTAAGAAGTACAGACATCAGGCACAAAACGAAATTAATTACGGTGTTTTTGGTTGTTTTATACTGGTTTTTAATGTAAGTTATTTTATACTTGGTAGTGATTTGTTTTTGGAAGTCGGTTATATTTTTTGGAAAAAAGTTTTTTATTTTTCAGTTTTTAGTGGAACCTGCATACCCATTTCACAACTTTCAACACAGTTACGAAGCTGACCGAGAAATCTCGACAAAGTCTTCTACTTTTATTTTAAGATGTTTTTCTAGTTGATCAGGTAGATAATTCTCAAAAATTCAGAAAAAAAAACTTGAGAGGTGTCAAGGGACACCCGGATGGAACGAAGTTCCTACGCCGCATGGCTTACAACTATAGCAAAAAGTGTCGTTACAACTTTTGGTCTTAATGTGTCGTTACAACTTTTGGTCTTCATTTTTTTCGTCTAGCCCCCCTTCTCAACGCGCGAATTGTAATAAAACTAGAAACATAACTGTTTTACGACTTTATCTAATGACCCACTGTTTCTCATCTCAATCAGTCCCTATTGAGATTAGAAATTCTATTCCATTCCATTCCATTCCATTCCATTCCATTCCATTCCATTCCACTCCACTCCGCTCCACTCCGCTCCGCTCCGCTCCGCTCCACTCCGCTCCGCTCCACTCCGCCCCGCTCCACTCCACTCCACTCCACTCCCCTCCACTCCACTCCACTCCACTCCACTCCACTCCACTCCACTCCACTCCACTCCACTCCACTCCACTCCACTCCACTCCACTCCACTCCACTCCACTCCACTCCACTCCACTCCACTCCACTCCACTCCACTCCACTCCACTCCACTCCACTCCACTCCACTCCACTCCACTCCACTCCACTCCACTCCACTCCACTCCACTCCACTCCACTCCACTCCACTCCACTCCACTCCACTCCACTCCACTCCACTCCACTCCACTCCACTCCACTCCACTCCACTCCACTCCACTCCACTCCACTCCACTCCACTCCACTCCACTCCACTCCACTCCACTCCACTCCACTCCACTCCACTCCACTCCACTCCACTCCACTCCACTCCACTCCACTCCACTCCACTCCACTCCACTCCACTCCACTCCACTCCACTCCACTCCACTCCACTCCACTCCACTCCACTCCATTCGCGGAACATCCATGGGGGTGATTCGGATACGAGAGAACAAATTTAATTTTTTGACGTCAATATTCCGGCCACCCTGTATATCTTATATAGATATATAGGACCAGAGCGGCATTTTCCTTTAGCTATTTCGACAATTACTTTGCCTGGTTCCTTCGCAAAGTAATATTTAATGATATATAGGCATTCTTTTATACAAAATTTTCATTATAGATGTCGATTCAAACTTAACCAGTCTGCGAACATCACTTTCGTATATTATGTTGGAGTATTATTATTGGAGCATATTGTGAGATTAATAAGTAATAAATATATTTGGGAGACTCTTATTACTAACTTTGTGATAAATAAATTGGTCAGATTAGTTTGTTGTCTGTCCGTCTGTCTGTGACCCTTAATCTCGGGAACGAGTATAAGTTAACATTAAAAAAGATAAGGCCGTTTATGCCGCAAAAAACAAATATTTCGACACTCTCAAGGGATCAAAATTCATAGGGCATATCCCGTTGACCTAGAACTCTAAAATTTGTACGCCCTGTATAGAACCAGAGCGGCATTTTACATATTTTTATGTAAGAGCCTTTGCACACGGCGTTCTTACTACTCTGTCAAGAAAGTACCGGGAAAAGATCAATAATACACAAAATGTCGGTTATTCATTCAAATTTATTTTATCACCTTCAAAGTATGCTCCTTTAGAAACGATACACTTACGCCAACGAATAATCCATTCATCAAAACATTTTTTAAACGCTGCTTCCGGAATTGAGTTGAGTTCTCGCCGCGAATTCTCCTTTATGTCTTCTATCGATTAAAAACGGTTCAGTTGGAAGGCGCCACTCCGAAGCTTGTTGACTAGTTTGCATGTCAAACTCGTAAACCCACGTCTCGTCACCAGTAACAATGCGTTTCATGAATGTTGGGTCCGAACTGACTCGTTCTAGCATGTCCTCAGCGACTTTCATGCGATTGAGTTTTTGGAGAAAATTCAGATCTTTTGGGACTAGCCGAGCAGCAACATGTTTCATACCCAAATTATTAGTTAAAATGGTACGGATCGACCCGTGAGATATAGAAAGTTCGGCGGCTATCTCTCTCAGAGTTGAATGGGGATTTTCAGTCACTATTTCCTTCACTTTTGCGATGTTAACTTCAGTTGCAGACGTTGACGGTCTACCAGAGCGAGGCAAATCTTCCATCACATCTCGACCGCTTTTGAACGCTTTGAACCACTCATAAGCACGAGTTTTTGATAAAGTCGATTCACCGTAAGCCTTCTGTAACATTTTCAGTGACTCCGAACACGAAATTCCATTGGCGATGCAAAATTTAAGACAAACTCTTTGTTCGATATTTTTGTCCATTATGAAATTCGCAATACACACTATATATGATATTACTAAAACCAGCACTGTATTTAATATAAATAACAGATGCAACTCAAACTCCGCACCAAAATGGAAAACAGTTGTGCCAATCTAACAACTACAAAAAAACAAAAATTTGAATTTGGAACCATAAACAAATCATCCATTCCCGATACTTTTTTGACTGAATGTATAACGCGCCGACGATGCGCAGATGACGCGCTTTAAACAAAATTCAGACGCAGTCGGCACCACTTTTTGGTCATATCGACAGCGCCGCCGTGAGGGTGCGTTCGTAAAGCGTGCGTCGTCGGCGCGTTCAAAATACGCGGTGTGCATAGGCGTTTGCATTCACATTGCTGTCGCAAATTGTCAAAAATATCTCTCCATTTTGTCAAGTTTTTGACATTTAATGTTATCGAGACGAATTAAAAAATCATGCAATCATTGTCGCTGGTAGAATGACATTTCATTTTATTTCAGCTAGAGACTCTTGTAAAAATCAGCCAACATTTTGTTATACTGACCGAAACGTGAATTATTTGCATCGCGAACGTTCAAGACTTACCCTGAAATTCTGAATGCCCAACTTTGCCCGACTGCCTGTTCTGTGAATCCAAGCGAGTAACCTAACTTCCACTAAATCAATCAATAGACCTTAACTTAGATTAAAACATCTGCAACTTCGTGGAAAATAGTTTTCCGACCACGTTTATTTTCAGGAAAAGAACATCAGTAATAAAATATATTAGATTTTTCCAGTGCTTTCCACCGGGTAAAACTTCTGTTCGACGCAACGTTCGAAGGCCTCCTAGTTCGCGGTCTACAAGGTGTACCAATTACCTGGTGAGGGTCGCGGGTTGCCGATGGATGCGAGACGCACAGGACCGGTTGTTGTGGCGACACTTAGGGGAGGCCTATGTACAGCAGTGGTCGTCTTTCGGCTGACGATGATGATGATGAAAACTTCTAAAGGGAACGTATGTAATCATCATCTGATGATTATCACCAAAACGAGGAAGTGGAGCTCCATTTGAGTTACATATTAGTTTCCCATGTCGAAAACCTCCATACAATACTATGCCAAAAAGTATCCTGTCCAACCTAATAGTCTACCAGTTCCAAATTTCATCCTTTCAGCCGTTAAGGCGTGTTTGTTTCAACTTGTCAAACATCCAAGCATACATAAAATCACACGTTAGGTAGTAGGACATGATATTGAGTAGGAAACAGATTTTAAAAAATACATAAAAGTACGTTCACGTGGCCGCCTTTTACTCGTATTGCCTTGGTCCTATTTTTATACTAGGTACTGAGAAAATATCAAAGCTTTGTGCAGCAGTTTCTGAGATAATACCGAACATGTTTCTCGCGACTAGAGGAGAGAAAATATCTATGCGAGAGTTTGTTATATTAATATAGAATGGTTGCTTGTATTGTTGAAGTCGCAGAATTATCCTTAGCAATTGGAAATAGAATTCCGCGAATAGAATCTGGCGGCATATTGTTGTTTATAGCGAAATAAAATCTAGTGATTTTATTTCATTCCTTCAGTCTAGTGACTGAAGGAAAGAAATTGAGAATTGAAATTAGAGGTGTCTTTGACAGTTGGTACAATAGCGGCATCAATACGGCCACAATAAAAGCAACAGAGCAAATCAACATTGTAACTAAAAAGGACCTCGATGCCATCTATCCAACTAGCAGCGAACTTTTTCGTCGAAATCCTGCATCGAACTAGCAGTGTTTACCGTGCGATTTGAACATATACATCAGAACATATCAACTTTTTTTTTTACTATAGATAGGCACTCGCTTGACCACTATCTCACCTGATAGTAAGCGATGATGTGGTCGAAGATGGAGCACGCTTGCCTAGAAGTAACCTATTCACTCTTGACTTAAAGACTCCCAAGTTGTAGCTATCAGGAAACACAGACTCTGGCAGGGAATTCCACTCCTTAGCTGTACGCATTATGAATGTGTTCCTAAAACCGTTTTGTGCGCGTGTGTGGGATGTCCATCATGTACCACTGGCGCATCGCCGTTCGTCTTGTGGTCCGATGATGGAACGGGCTTGGCGGAATTAAATTACGGAATTCCGTCCCCAAAACGCAACCGGTAGAAAACCGACAAGCTAGGAACTCGTCGTCGATGCTCAAGATTTTGGAGCTTCGTTGCGACGAGCCTCTCATTGCCAATGATCCTCTTGGACAACTATCGGGCAGTAGCCCGCCAGGTACAACAACCGTCTGCTCGGAGGATCCTTCCTTTCAACGGAGGTTTGCTAGACTTTACTCTTTGTACCGCATACCTCTAAACTGGTGACCTTCGACATTGAACGTTAGCGCAGCCTTTGTGCAGCTACTTCGATCTTGACACGCCTATTTTGCCTTTCGTTTGAGACTGGAAAACCGCCGGTTTGTGTGATTGGATTGCAGATTTTCTATCCGAGTGGTCATAGATGGCTGCTAGTCTGGACTGCTGGATATTAATGCGGGGGTTCCTCAGGGGTCTGTGCTTTCGGCAACACTGTTCTTGCTGCATATTTATGATCTGCTTAAACCCGGTACCTTTGGGTATGCAGACGACAGCACTGTTGCTGAGAGATACGTGTCCGACGCACGAGCTGGTGGGCCGCAGATCCGGTCTCTCCGGGAGGCAATGGTTGAGCGCTTGAACGTGTCCTTACAGGCTGTCTCTGAATGGGGCGATGCCAATCTGGTCAAGTTCAATGCTGCTAAGACCCAAGCATGTCTATTTTCTGCCGAAAGGAGCCAATTAGACCCAGCTCCATCTTTCCGAGGTTTAACCGTGCCGATAACCGACCAACTTCAGCTTCTTGGAGTTACATTTGTTGGAGTGGTGGGATGGCAAATAATTAGGCCAGCAGTAATATTGACAACGTTTATTCGTTGGAAGATAATTTAGGAAACTTTACATCTTTAGTCGTGTTACGAATTACAAGCAAGCGACGCCATGACAGTTGGCAGAGTTAAAAAGACACTGTAAGGTGGCGCTGTATGTAGCATAGTGAAAATCAAGTTTATAATATTTACCACAGATTACAACACACCTCCTTAAATTTATAATCTTGATCTTTTACATAGACAATATTACTATAGACATATACAGAACTACTACTAGGCACACTACACTACACTTTATATGCTAAATTAATTTTAAGCCCATTCTGTTTCTCAAAAATTTGGTCTTATCTAAACTTTTAGTTAACATGTCTGCTAAGTTAAATTCTGAATCAATTTTTACAATATCAATTATACCCTTTTCATAGTTTTCATTTATATAATGATACTGAACTTCAATGTGCTTTGAATTTTTAGTAAAATTTCCATACTTAGCAATCGAAATTGCACCTGAATTATCTTCATACAGTTTTATTGGCTTATCAAATTTAAAATCGAATGATTCACTTAACAAGTTTTTGATGAAAAGTACCTCTGTCACTGCTTCTGACATGGCAGTATATTCTGCAAAAGTTGAACACTTTGTTACTGTACTTTGTTTATGTGTTTTCCAAAAAATTAAGTTACCAAATAATCTTATTACAAAACCTGTTGTAGATTTTCTATCCACATTATCTCCCGCATAATCAGAATCTACCATACAATCTAATAGTTCAGAGTTAACATTGTCATAGTATGTTAACTTTAAATCCTTAGTCTTATACAAATATTTTAAAATTCTCATTGCATATTTATAATGCGTCTGATCATAACAACTTTGATATCTGCTCAAGTAATTAACACTATATGCTATATCTGGCCTTGTGCCTGTACTAATATACAATAACTCACCAATTATATTTCTATACATAATGCTATCATCTACTTCTCTAGCTTGTTCTAATTTGAATTTGTTTCCATTGGAGTATCATACAACTTAGTATTTTCCAAATTATATTTTACAGCCAAAGATTCAATATACTTTGTTTGACTTAAGGTCATTCTTTTCCTATCATTATTATAATCAATATCTATGCCAATATAACTTTTAATTTTTCCTAGGTCTTTCATTGCAAATTTTTCCATTAAACTAGTTTTTACCTTTGTTATTTTATCTTTATCTTTACAACAGATTATAAGATCATCGACAAATATTAGTATGTATATTGGATCTTTGCTCGTACTGTTTACATAGAGACAGTAATCATAATTACTTCTAACAAAATTCGATTTTTCAATGAATTTGTTGAAACAATCATACCATATTCTAGGGCTCTCTCTGAGACCATAGAGTGCTTTATGCAATTTGTAAACTTTATTATCTCCAGTTTCATAACCTCTCGGTTGATTTATAAATACCTCTGACTTTACATAACCATTTAAAAAAGCTGTCTCAACATCCATTTGTTCTATAAATAAATTGTTTTTACAACTGTATGATAATAAAACTTTCAATGTTTGCATTTTTCCTACTGGTGAATAAACATTTTCAAGATAATCCTTTTGCTGAAATCCACGTACTACTAATCTAGCTTTATAAACATTATTATTTTTCCTTTTAAATACCCATTTAACATCAATAACCTTTTTGTCTTTTGGCCTTTCAACAATATGCCATGTGTTGTTTTTGTTTAAGCTATTTATTTCTGAATCCATCGCTACCTGCCATTGCTTACAATCGTGGGAGCTCATCGCCTCCGCAAATGTGTTTGGTACATTTGCATCAATGTAATTTACATAAATAAAATGTGATACTGGATTACCATATCTGGAAACTGGTTTTATCTTTCTTTTTGGCCTTTCTTCCGTTACAAGATTATCCCTATTGGTACTTAAATTTTTATCATTAACATTATCTTCCTCAGTATTATTAGTAGAACTGGTTTCATTTTCATCCACATAATCTTTATCAATATCAGCTTTAATTTTTTCATTTTTAATATTTGAAGTTATATTTTCCAAGATTCTATCCTTTTCATCATCAACTTTTTCTAAACAAATTAACTGAGTATTTTCCTCGACTACCTGTACATGTCTAGCATTGATTATTCTATTATTCAATAAAACTCTATAACCATTTTCATTATAACCCACTAGGACTCCTAGTTGGGCTTTATCGTCCCATTTACTTTTTCTTAAAATTTCTGGAACCCTGACATAAACTCTACTTCCATAAATCTTTAAATGCTCAACATTTGGTTTAATACCAAAAAATATTTCATAAGGAGTTTTATTCTCTACTGTATTAGCAATTGTTCGATTTTTTAAGTATGCTGCTGTTTTTATAACTTCGGGCCAATACCTTCTGTGAATTTTAGCTTCTCTCATTAAGCATCTACCAATATCCATAGCAGATCTATTATATCTTTCCGCTACTCCATTTAATTCATGGACATAGGGTGGACATGGTAATAACTCTATGCCTTTTTGTCTAATGAAATTATAAATATCTCTATTTAAATATTCTTTCCCATTATCACACTGTATTTTCTTAACTCTTTTATTAAATTTATTTTCTACTAAATTAACAAACTCTATAAAACAATTTACAGTCTCTGCTTTACTTTTAATACAAAAAATTCTAGTACACTTACTATAGTCATCAATAAATGTCAAAAAATATTTTTCTCCACCATAACCAGTTGTGTTATGTGGGCCATTTAGATCAGTATGTATCAATTCCAGAATTCCAGTAGTCTTAGTTCTATTATTTTCAAAAGGTACATTGGCCATTTTGCTTTCAATACAGTTTGAGCATTTCATTTCCATGCTTTCAATCTTATCTGGCAAACCTTTTACTAATTTGTTGCTTATCAACTTGTTTAAATATTGAAAGTTTACATGACCAAGTGCCCTATGCCATTTCTCTTTATCAGTTAATTTTATTGAATTTACATACATGTCATTTTTATCAATTTTTGAAACAAAACTTTTTATACAATACAAATTGTTTATTTTGTTAGCAACAACTATTAACTCTCTAGATTGATTATAAATTTTTGCATTTTCATGTCTTGCTACTATTGTGCAATTTTGGGTTATTTTTGAAACGCTTAACAAATTTTGTTTAATGCCTTTTACAAAGTATACATTTTTTAAATCAACTTGTTTTATAGTATAATAATTTTTGAAATGGACTTGAACAGTACCTACTTTGGTTGCTTTTAACAATTTACCATCTGGCAATTTCACATCAATGGGATTTTTCAAATCTACATAATTATAAAAACATGTATCACTTTTAATAATATGATCTGTACACCCACTATCTAACAACCAATCTATCTCATTGCTGTTATCATATTCCCCTTCGCTACACCCTGTTATCTGATTTACTAATGGATTGCATACCTGAGCTGTCCATGACTCGGATGCTGAGCCGTCTTGTTGAGTGCTTGACGACTCACCTCTGGGATGACCGTCACCTCTGGGGACACTTTGACCTCTGCCAGGACCGCAACCTCGATAAAATCCTCTGTTGAAACCTCTTTGTTTACCTCGCTGGTGTTGACTGGTTGGACCTTGGTAGCTTTTCTGACCGTGCCAGCAATCCTTCTTCAGATGGCCGGTCTTTCCACATACATAACATTTTGCTTTAGTTTTTGCTGAGAATGTGCTCATATTGCTTTTCCTGTCTGGATCACTAGTGGTCATACTTTTTTCTTTTATTTTAGATTTCACATAATCTACTGTTCTTTGTTCTTCTGGGATTACATCAATAAAATCTCCAATATAGCTGTAGTTGGGAGGTAAAGCTCTGAGTAAGTACCTCATCTTCTCAGGTTCACTTATATTTCCACCAGCCGCTTTAAAATCATTGATTGTTTTCTCGAACTCAACAAAAAAATCTTCTATTGTATTGTAATTGTTTAATTTAATCTCTTCCATTTTTCCCCTACATATTATTTGCATTGCGGTAGACTGTGTCAAGTACATCTTGTCAAACTTTTTCATTATTTCGTAAGCTGTTGTACATTCACTAATATATTCTAGTTGTTTATCGGAAATCGTGCTCATTATTATAGTCCTTGCTTTTAAATCCATTTTCTTCCAATCCGCCTCTAATTGTTTAAATTTTTCCGGCATCACGCCAATGGCGGGCTCGTTACATTCTTTGTATTCTAGCAAAGTTACTAACCTTAATTTCCAGCTTGAATAGTTTACCCCATCAAAAATGGGCATCATTATGTCTTCTACTTTTGCTTGTTTAGCCATTTTGGTGATGATAATCTATTTATAACGTATTTTTTCTGGACTTCTAATTTTCACGAGGCGCCAACTACTTTGCACGTGGCCTTTTTTTTTGAACTTACGAAATTTCACTTATTGAACCACCCAACCACGCTCTGCTACCATGTTGGAGTGGTGGGATGGCAAATAATTAGGCCAGCAGTAATATTGACAACGTTTATTCGTTGGAAGATAATTTAGGAAACTTTACATATTTAGTCGTGTTACGAATTACAAGCAAGCGACGCCATGACAGTTGGCAGAGTTAAAAAGACACTGTAAGGTGGCGCTGTATGTAGCATAGTGAAAATCAAGTTTATAATATTTACCACAGATTACAACAACATTAACATCTACTCTCAATTTTGGCTCTTACATAGAGGCAAAAGCTCAAAGAAGTTGGGGATTCTAGCAAAGGTGAGACGATACTTCACGCCGGAACAGCTGCTTAAACTCTATCAAGCGCAAGTTCGATCGTGTATGGAATACTGCTCTCATCTTTGCGATGGATCTGCCAGATACCAACTTGATGCCCTTGAGTCAATTGAGAAACGAGCCAAGAGGATCATCGGCAATGAGAGGCTCGTCGCGATGAAGCTCCAAAGTCTTGAATATCGACGACGAGTTGCTAGCCTGTCGGTTTTTTACCGGTTGCATTTTGGGGAATGTGCGACGGAATTGCATAATTTATTTCCGCCAAGCCCGTTCCATCATTGGACCACAAGACGAACGGCGATGCGCCACCGGTACACGGTGGATATCCCACCCATATGCACAAAACGTTTTGGTAAAACATTCATAATGCGTACAGCTAAGGATTGGAATTCCCTGCCCGAGTCTGTGTTTCCTGATAGCTACAACCTGGGAGTCTTTAACTCAAAAGTAAATAGGTTATTTCTAGGCAAGCGTGCTCCATCTACGACCACATCATCGCTTACTATCAGGTGAGATAGTGGTCAAACGAGTGCCTGTCTATAGTAAAAAAAAAAATGCTTCAACATGAAGTAATCATCACTTTTCCTCATCCTGAAAGATGCGAAGCTCTCGCAAACGCTCCTTAAAGTTTGTTCCACACATATGAAGGCCACGACTGGGATATGCAGTGCCGTGGTCCGTCACAACGGGGTTCTATATGTCCACGACATGCCATGGATATTTTGGGTATTTTTATAACAAATAGTTCACTTTTACGACGCTAAATTCAATTTCTAAGTTGGTGGCGAGCGATTGAAATGATCTCAATTTTTTTAAGTTTAGAGCTTTATTGTCTGAGCCAGGTTCTGGAGACTGTGAAAAAAGAATTAGCGAAATCGGCCCAGCCGATTACGCGTGATGCCCTGACTAAGAGAAATAGGGATTTATTTTTACATGTATTTTATCTCTCTCCGCTCCGCTCCTATTGGTCTTAGCATGATGACATATAGCCTATAGCCTTTCTCCATAAATGGGCTATATAACACTGAAAGAATTTTTCAAATCGGACCAGTAGTTCCTGAGATTAGTGCGTTCAAGTAAACAAACAAACAAATTCTTCAGCTTTATATATTAATAGTATAGAGTTTAGATAAGATAAAAATGAATCCCTTATTTTTTGTGTTTGTATTGTCAGAACTTTAGAAGAGGGATCTTATGAAAAAAAAAAGAAAATTGCGGTTGACGGGAGCGAAGCCACGGTGGACAGCTATTTCACAATAAATAACTTGAATCTGTCAAAATTCTACAAGGCTACAAGCCCTCGTAATTCAAACCCATAACCCATTTCCTGGAATAAAACAAAAGGTACTTTTTATCCCGGGAGTATGTGACTATAATTTTATAATTAGGATTATGTTTTCCTTTAGAAACATAAACATAATCCTAATTGAAAAATGAAACAAGAATGAGGTACAATTTGAAAAAGAAGATAACGTTTAAATCCCCGCGTAAAATGCAAAAGATACAAAATGATATGCTAACGCAATAAAGTAGAGAAGCCAGCCAGTAATCAAAGTGCAATTTCATCATATTAGAACTTTGACGTCCTACAGAGAGAGGGATTGCTCTGAAGCAATTTCTGTTGAACTTCGTTTAATGTTATTTTACTTCTGTTAAACGCATCTACATAATTTGAAATTTTTATTAGTAACTACTATGTTGCTGTCGGTAATTGCTTTTGCTTCTTATGATTCTTCTTTACTTTTTTTTTTACTATAGATAGGCACGCGTTTGATTACTATTTCACCTGATGGTAAGCGATGATGTGGTCGAAGATGGAGCACGCTTGCCTAGAAATAACCTATTCACACTTGACTTAAAGCCTCCCAGGTTGTAGCTATCAGGAAACACAGACTCCGGCAGAGAATTCCACTACTTAGCTGTACGCATTATGAATGTGTTACCAAAACGTTTTGTGCGTATGGGTGGGATGTCCACCATGTACCAGTGGCGCATCGCCGTTTGTCTTGTGGTCCGATGATGGAACAGGCTTGACCGAATTAAATTATGCAATTCCGTCGCACATTCCCCAAAATGCAACCGGTACAAAACCGACAGCCTAGCAACTCGTCGTCGATGCTCAAGACTATGGACCCTCGTCATGACGAGCCTATCGTTGCCGATGATTCTCTTGGCTCGTTTCTTAATTGACTCAAGGGCATCACGCTGGTATCTGGCAGATCTGTCCCAAAGATGAGAGCAGTATTCCATACACGATCGAACTTGCGCTTAATAGAGTTTACCGTCTTACCTTTACTAGGATCCCCAACTTCTTTGCAGCCACTTGAGCTTTTGCTTCTATGTAAGGGCCAAAATTGAGAGTAGATGTTAATGTTAATAACATATACATAACACATAACTTGATTAAAAAAAGAAAATGCATCTTCTGATTAATATTATTATTAATCTTTTTGGATTAAATTAATTTATTATTAATTTATTATTATTATTGTTTTGAATAGTGTCATTGTTAGATCGTGTCGTCTGGTATGGCGTCTGCGCCATGCGCTTGAGAATGCGATAGTGTGTTCTGTTTTGTCTAAGGTGTACCAATAGAGTAGCTACCCGCCCCTAACACGGCTTGGCCAAGGTTTACCTAGTTTTTACTTTTCTATAAGTTTGTGGATTTTTTCTGGCGAACGGGTTCACTTTCTTTCTTTTCTCTTTGCAATAATCCAACTAATGTGATGCTCCGACCTAAGCAGAGTCGCTGTTAAGCAGCCGATCTATATATACCATGAGATTTAAATTACCAAATTTGAACATACGTCATACAAATTCTACATCGCGCGTTCTCGTCGTTGAGGAATTATATAATTCTTCGTAAAATTGATCTAAACAATTTCGCAAACAATTCTCGTTTGAAAATTTTCCGACCGTACCAGATTACAGCTAAAAACAATAACTCTGTTTCATTTCCCGGAAACGTGAGTAAATCCTTGTATAATGAAAAAAAAAAACACTAAAACTTCTGTTACACTGTAACATCGCAAATTATTCTCGGAGCCATTAATTCCCCAGTTTACGAAGACTTGTGTACCTGTCCATTACTCATGATTTTCTCTTGTTTTTGAGAGAAGCAGGGGGAATATCGAGGTCTAGTTATGTTGGTCAGGATTTGTAATGGGAGTTTATTAGATTCCGTCACAAAATATATAAGAACAGAAGATCTATACAACGAGCGGAAAGCATCGCACGCACACAGATGCGTACGTTATCGATTACAAACAAATGACAATCGCGAGTGCATATGTCACCGGAAAATGAAAAAGAGGAAAATCCGAAACTTGTGTGTTTGTAAAATTTTGATAAATTTTCAATTGAATATTGGGAATGCGTTTGAGGGTTCCGTACCCAATAGTTAATCAACGGAACCCTATTACTAAGCCTCCGCTGTCCGTCCTTCCGTACGTCTGTCTGTCAGCGGGCTGTATCTCAAGAACCGTAATAGGTAGACAATTGAAATTTTCACAGATTGTCTATTTCTATTGCCGCTATAACAACAAATAGTAAAAATTAAAGTTTAAGGTACGGAACCCTTCGTGTGCGAGTTCGACTCGCACTTGGCCGTTTTTTTTCGCATCATTTGATAGTTTATATTTTCTCATATTAATTTCGAGAAGTTGAGAACTTCAATAAAATGGCGACCAATCAGAGCAACAAGAAATATCCTCTCATTGGTATGTTCAGATGTGACGTCTCATGTACGTCATAGAGTTACTTTGCTATTTTCCGGTGATACATATACTTGCTGTACGTGAAACATGTCTATGTGTGCGTGCGTTTTCGTTAGTTTTATGACGCTGGCCTTCTGGATCTACTTATTTGTGATTCCGTGGTCGACTGCTTGGATATGACGAGAACAAATTTTTATTAAAGAGACTGAAATCATCCCTTTGTTTTCGTTACAGAGTTCTGTTTGTTTTTGCATTGTTGGACTAATTGACGCTCGGTGATCTCCACCGAGAGATGAAAAAACAATTGAATAAAAGAAGTAGTGGTAGGCAATTGCTTTTATTGATTCAGTTTGATAAATGGTTTTATCACTTGATTGGATAACCAGGTTGAAGTTTTTATAGTCTGTGAAGAGGTTCGAAATTTGCTTGACTATACCTTATACTTGTAAAATGTAGCCCCTGCCTGTAGGAGGTAATTGAATAATATGTAATAAATTAATCAGAAAGGAACAGCAGTGGGTGCCGTTCCTTTCTGATTAATTTTCGTTGCGCGATCTAAGACAGTTGAATCGTTTCTGCGGAACTCATTGAGTTTCACTGACTCGGTGATTTCTGGTCTTTCAGGAGTTGCAATGGCTGAAAATAGTGTGGTGGGCTTGTTAAAAGAATTCTTTAACTGATAGGAAGCTACAAATTCGCTCAGTTACTGGTAATTCCAAGAGAAAACTCTGTTCCTGTGGGACCAGGTACGGTGGAAAAAGATAGTAGAAAATAGCAAAAAAAAGAAAGATAGCAAAAAATCATAAAATACTGATGAAATCCTCACTTAATAAAAAAGTAACGTACTAACATTTATCTTTCTTTTATTTTTCAACAGAAAATGGCAAACGAATGAAAAACCCTTTTTTTATATTTCAACATCCAACTATGAACCAGCCAATTTAAGTTTGAAATACGTGATACGAATATAAAACATCTGGAACAATCTCACTGCAGAGGTATATTCATTACAAGTTTCTCAGAATTTTAAGAAATTAATGAAACAAATGGTGTTGAAATTAGGACATCCTTTTTTAGGGTTCCGAACCCGAAGGGTATCCAATGGAACCCTATTACTAAGCCTCCGCTGTCCGTCCGTCTGTCCGTCTGTCTGTCAGCGGGCTGTATCTCAAGAACCGTAATAGGTAGACAGTTGAAATTTTCACAGATTGTGTATTTCTATTGCCACTATAACAACAAATAATTAAAATTAAGGTTTATGGTACGGTGTGCCCTTCGTGTGCGAGTCCGACTCGCACTTGGCCGTTTTTTAATTAAAAAACTTTAATAATCACATTTTAACCAGTAACATAATTACATTTTAATATGTATTTCAGAAAATGTACCTAATTGGTCTTTGTATTTCGTGTTGTTTATCCATAATAACGTTTCACGACCTTGTGCAATACATTTATATTTCAGCAGATTATTTAATGTTGGCAATTATTTCCTCTCATAATCTTTTGGAAACATATTCCATACGCCTAATGTTCCCATCAACCATAATACACATTCGCTTCCGAAATTACAGTTCGTAACTCATTTGATTTGAGTAAACACAAAGCAAAGCAGATGACGATCAGATTAGATGGCAATCTAAATTGCAGTCGGGTTTCAAAACAACTGAGCATCATCCATTATGTTCCAAAAACTGTGAACAGCGCACATATCTACAAGTATATAGAACAAAAGGAAGAAAGTGTCGAAAATGATGTCGAAAAAGATTTTATTGGTCGTTGTTTACTTGGCGGTGCTGGTAACCTTTGTGTTGTGTCAAGAGGAAACAACTATGGCTGCAACGACCAAAGGTGACGAAGAGGAAGAGGAGGAACCGGCAAAGAAAGGCTGTTCAATCTGGTGCTGGATACAGAAGATAGCCATGTTCATAATCTCGCAACTTCTCAGCGGTAACTGAACATGTTTTGATTTCTTGATTAAATTATTTAAAAGAACCGTGTTTTTTATTTCGTGGAAAAGGGAACTAACTGGTTTTTCAAGCCTTGATGAAAAACTGGCCCATAGGAAAATGTTGCTGTGAAATTCAGCGCACATTTTTTTATTTTATTATGTTGTACACGAGTTTCCAATCTATCGTTCAAAATAGTATGGAGCCTGTGATTAAAATTGTATACAACGAAGAGGTAAAAAAAAATTAACTGTATTTTAAACCCTTTCTTATAGCCAGGACGGATATCATCTAAATGTTACTAAGATGTTTATTTGTAAGTGTATTTCGAATTCAACAGACGCGTTAAAAAATTTAAGTGAAAGAACGGTCTACAAAAATACTGAAAAACCTTAAAGTGTAGGCATTCACAAAGTTTCATAATACATTGCCTAAATAAGAAAAAAAAAACCCGCATTTTTAAGGTAAAAGCATTGTAATTTAAAATCGTTCTAGATTGCCTTCAAAGGATTCCCAATTTGAATTTCAAATGGCATTCTAGATTTTGTTAAGCTTATTTTCTAGAAGCATTTCAAATAAGTCTTCGTGTGGAATTTTTACATTCATAAGATACTAGCTGTGCCCGCGATGTCCGCTTGGAATTTAGTGTTATCTTGCACGGCTTAGAAGTCTAAATATAGATAAATTAAGAGTAAAAGACGGATTTTAATAACTATTTATACGATATCAAATTTCATTTTTTTTTTATTTATTCGTAAAATCCACAGCTCTAACAGTTTCATTTAAAATTAATAAACCGATCTTACAAACAATTATGGATTTACAATTTATTAGCTTTAATATTTGCATCAGAAACAAACAGAATGATATTTTAGCTCCATCTAAGCATGTGAGTGGTGTAGGTAGCAGCAAGTCCATAATCTGCTTCCAATATTACACTCTATCCTCGTGTGAAAAGTATAATAACCCGTTCAGTAGTTTCGGAGATGTGCGTTAACAAACAAACAGAAAAACAGCCAAACAGGAAATAATTAAAAAAAAATACTGATTTGTCATCTTCTATTTCTCTTCTGAAGTCACCCCCTTTCTTTTTTATTATTTTTCTTTCAACGCACAGACACACCGGGTTTTGCTGATTTATTAAATGTGTAGATAAATTTTGTTTTCAGTGGCGACAAAGCAGCGTTCATTCACGTTGAATTATTTATTGGAAAAGTTGTACACAATTTATTTGAAACGCAGTTAAAAATGTGTTCAAGTGAAATAAAAATGGACGCTCACAAAATGTACACTTCGTTTTGAATTGCTGTAATTTTTTTCTCGCTTGCGAAGTGTTGAAATAAAAGAAATTAAACATATTAAATGCGAAAGAAAATCCAGCAAAATTTAAAATTTCAGCATTCGGAAGTTTTCTAGACCCAATTGCGTTATTACTTGTTTTGGACGTCGTGTTTTCGTTTTCATCAAAAATATAATTATGAAGGTTCATGCTTTTTTTTCTTAAAAGAGACAGGATTATTTATGTCATAGACCAATTCAATGCCTTTTTTTTTAGTGTTCCGAACGTCAGTTTTAAACACAGAAACGTTATGGGATTACTCGTGTGTCTGTCTGTCCGTCCATCTGCTGCTCTGAAGCTAAGGAGCCAATTCATTAGTTTTGGTGAACTTCTATAACACACATAGGTATAGATAAGAACGCGTAACTTAAATATTTTAGAGCATGGGGAATGGGGTCACTTCGGGTGACATATGTATTATAATAAAGAAACATATTGTGTTTTGTGAAAAAGACAATTCCCTAAAAAAAAGCTGACACCAGGAAGACCTTTAAGAAAGGTATGGTTCTAAAGCAACTTGTTAAAAAATAATTCGTTAGGAACGCTTCACACTTGACTCCGACTCACACTTCGCCGGTATTTCATTTCGAACACTGGCAATTTACGAAACCAGATAAAATATAAAGAAGAAAACTAACTCGAAACAAATTGGTAGAAGCCACTTAACAAAAGGTACATTGGTCTATAAATACTAATTAATTAACAGGCATCCCCATGTCGACTGTTGAATGGAATCCCCTACCTATTTAGAAACACGTAATTGGACAAGCTTTATTCCTCTTTAAGGAATCTGTATTAATTCTGTGGGTACGCCTTTTGAAACAAAATGAGAAAAAAAATGGTTGTCTATTTGAATTGGAAAGCGGTTGAGAAGGTACTGGAAAGGACTTAAAAATAGAATATTAAGTATGATTCAAGGAAAATATGGGAAATAACAATTTGTGCTATGTTATGACAAAGTTGAAAAACCTATGAAGAAACGAATAAAGAGAAATATTTTATTTCCGCCAAATATAATAAAAATATAAAGTATATCAATTCGGCCAGTGTCCAGCTAGTTAACTATCTAATTGAACAAGCGACGCGGACGAACTTTTTGACGCCATATTATAGTTAGGAGTTTAACACCCGTATTCACAAACGTTACTATTTGGTCTCACAGTGCGCGCGACCTAAAACTTATTCATAGACAATACTTGAGTGGCGGCTAGCACTATGCGTCCCTTAGAATGAACGCACAGCTAAGGTAGCCTGCTAGCTGTTTTAAGCTACGCATAGTTAGTGTCTCTCGATTCTCTGTGGTCTATTACGCGTTATGAGAAATATTTTTCGGGGTTGGTTTTTATTGTTAGTGATAATTTTCCATTAGCGTCCTTTTACAGTGGATTGTAGTAGTGAAGAAGAATTTGATAATTATATCAATGAGAGATACAATATATACCAGAAAAGTGATTAAGGATTTCCAAAACCCTTTATTATTACAATTAATTTAGATGACGCTACAGGTTTTCCAAAGATGTGGTACTTTTAATACTCTTGCCACTATTAAATGAAGACCTAGAAATGAACATTTGAATGAGCATTTTTAAAACAATGGTCAAAAATCACTACCTTTCTGTTTGATCGTTTTCACTCGGTTCCTATGCTTTTTATTTATTTGTTACATAATTATAGAATAGAATAGAATAAAATACTCTTTATTATGTACACCATATAAGTTATATTATAATCCATCCAAAGGTTGTCTTGAAAAGATCGCTTTTAGCGATAAGGCCGCCCATTGTGTCACCCTATGTAATGTTTTCTTCATCTATCTTTTCTGTAACTTATATGGTGTACATAATAAAGAGTATTCTGTAACTTATATGGTGTACATAATAAAGAGTATTCTATTCTATTCTATTCTAATCACAGGGCTCTATTCAACGCTGTGCGTTTGCTTAGTCAAGGGTTGTTTGAGTATTTTTTATGAATTGAAAGGCTTGCCATATGCAACGCAGTGAAAAATACCTTACTTCGCATAGCGTTGCTACTTTACTGAGAAAAGTATTGTTTGTGAATATGGGTGTTACTTTCTATTGTAAGTGTATTTAGATTGTCATTTAATACATTTATTATTGTTATTCCCATTTTAAAGAAATTTAACTGGTTGAGCCTCACGGATGGTCCTGGCGCAGGGGAGGTCGCACCAGGCGGCGACCGACGCTATGACACGCGGGGTTGCGATAGTCGTTGAGAGGATCCGGCAGTTGGGTCTCGAGGTGGCCTTGCACAAGTCCGAAGCCATGTGCTTCCATAGTTCTCGGAACAGGCCACCATCGGGATCTCAAATAACGGTATCGACCCGACGCCGATATGAACCCCTCCCGGGTTCATATCGGCGTCGGGTCGACGATGACGTACCTAGGTCTCGTCCTTGACAGCCGATGGAACTTTGTCGAACACTTCCGACGTTTGGCTCCCAGACTGGGACGAGCCGGGGCTGCCTTCAAGCGGCTTCTGCCCAATCTAGGGGGTCCAAATGCCTCCTGCCGGAAGCTTTACGCGGGGGTCGTGCGGTCCATGGCCCTTTATGGGGCGCCGGTATGGGCGCCTACTTTAAGGAAGCGACCTGCCCGTTACCTCAACGCGTCTCAAAGGGTCATGGCCATCCGGCTGGCCCGGGGATACCGCACGGTCTCTGGCGAGGCGGCGAGCCTCCTTGCCGGACTGCCGCCATGGGATCTGGAGGCGAGAGCCCTCGCGCACATTTACGAGTGGCGCGTGGAGGCGCAACGCCGGGGTGAGACACCTCTGCCGCGGCAAATCGCAGCAAGACGGACGGAGCTCCGGCAGGATCTCATAGCGGTATGGAGACAGCGACTGTCGCAACCCAGCGCTGGGCACGCAACAATCCAGGCGATAAGTCCCCTCTTTGAGGAGTGGCTGGAGCGGCGCCACGGCGTTCTCACCTTCCGCCTGACACAGGTACTCACCGGACACGGTTGTTTCGGGAGATACCTGTTTCGGATTCGGCGGGAGGACGCGCCCGGGTGTCATCACTGCGAGGATCGCCCGGAGGACACGGTGGAGCATACGGTGGAGGTCTGCCCTGCTTGGGCGGAGCACCGCCGGGTCCTCGTCGAGACGATCGGCGGCGGCGACCTCTCGCGACCGACCTTGGTTCAATCTTTGGTCCGGAGCGAGGAGGCATGGGAAGCGATCACCTCCTTCTGCGAAGCAGTAATGCTAGCAAAGGAGGAGGCCGAACGTGTGAGAGAGAGGGAAACCTCACGTCCCAGTCGCCGCAACAGAAGAAGGTGCCCCAGGCGTCGGGAGTCGCAGGACGATTACCGGCCGCCGTAGGCGCGGGCCTGCAGACGGCGAGCAGTGGGTGGCTCGCCGTCTGATCAGAACTAGGCCCGGGTCGGCGGCGCGCTGCGATCCCAGCGCGCCTCAAAGAGATGTCAGCGTGGAAGACGGGGGCCGCTAGGGCGGGTGCCTGCTGGGGCTGCGGAATCTGTTCAAAGAGGTGCCGTAGCCTTGGAACGCAAAGGGCACCAGGAGGAACACGGATGGATTTTAGTCAGTAAGAGTCTGACACTCCCTCTTGCTTCACCCAGAGCGGGAGGAGTCATTTGATGATTTCCCATCCTTAAAAAAAAAAAAAAAAAAGAGCCTCACGGATATATTTTTGGTCCAGTAAGGCTCTACAGGAAGATGAAAATTTAGCAACAAATTAAATAATCCATTATCCTTGCAAAATAATAATAATTAATCAGTGTGGCTCGGCTCGTGTGCGAGGGGTTCCAAACGAATATTTTTTTAGGTTTTTGCATTTTCATTCGGACATACGAAACCCTGAAAACTAATCGTCACACTGAATTCCCATCTTCTAAAGAGCAAAATCATGAATTAATACATTTATTAATCGAAGCGTGAGTCTCCATAGCAACTCAAGGGATTCCATTTAATTTCGTTTCGAACGAATTAGTTGCAGATCTGGCTTGCTCTTTTGACAGACCAATGTGAAATCACTCGTGTAGAAATTCCAATTCAATTGCTGTGACATGTTCTAAAAGGCTGCCTCAACTTGTTATTTTATTTGTTTGTTCAGCGAGTTTACCAAGTCATGAGGAATGTGGAAATAAAACACGCATCTACGCCTTTCCGTACAAAATATATTATTAGAATAAAGATTTCATAGGAAATCAGAACCAGTATTTATTTTTTGAGGCATTTTGCTTCATGTAATTTTGGCACTTGTCTCACCGCTAGCTAGAAAGTGTGTAGCTATCAACTATTTGCTCGCTGAGGAAAGAGACAAAAGATATAGATCTCGTGTGAGTAAAAGAGACACATATAGTCGTTAGCTGGCTGTTCACACTGCCGGCGAGCGGCTCATACCTCTAGTTGATCGCAGTGACAAGAGCTGTCAAAGATTGTACTCGCTCGGCGATACTTGCTTGGTGGTCAGAACTCTCCAAACAGCGGTAATTTTTACCTATAGTGCGGGCCCGAGCGAGTATTGCGAGTAATAGCCCGTTGCACAAAAGCACTCGCTGTAAGCCGAGTGTTAAAACTATTGGAACTACTCACTCGCTTCTCGCCGCTCGCCAACTCGTATCGAGTTTGAAGCTTCACTCGCTACTCGCTAATCGCCGACGGTGAGACAAATGCCTTAGGACGATGCCTAATTTGCCACAGTTTTTGCCCGAGGCACCAAAGAAATGACCCGAAGACCAACCTAATTAATTACTGGTCTCAGAATCTCGAACGAATATAGTTAATGGTTGGTTTTTCTGAAGAAATGACGTATTAGACAATGATTGAGTTACTTAAGTAGGATTCTGTATAAATGTGTGCAGTCGTTAAAAACTTTCGCCTTTTTGCAGACGTCTTGCTTGTGTTGAGTGGCCTCGGCGCTTTCCATGCAATTACCGCCGTCAGTGACCCCGCTTCTTTGATCTAATTGGTGAGCGATTTTAACTCGTTTTCTGAAATAACAAACGTTCAGTTATACATTAATCGAATTTTGTCCGTATGTAAACAATTGTTGGAGTTTTTGAACCAAACAAAACATATTAAAAATGGCAATCGAGTAAATTTCGGAAAAAATACGATTGGAAAAACCAATTTTGACAAATACGACTCACTCACGAATTAAAGGACGCTGTTAAGTTAAACTACTGCACAACTACAGAGGGCATAGCATAAATGTTTTGACGTAAAGTAACGTTAACGTAAGCGAAATTTGAATATAAAAACCGGCCAAGTGCGAGTCGGACTCGCACACGAAGGGTTCCGTACCATAAACCTTAATTTTTATTATTTGTTGTTATAGCGGCAATAGATATACACAATCTGTGAAAATGTCAACTGTCTACCTATTACGGTTTTTTGAGATACAGCCCGCTGACAGACAGACGGACGGACGGACGGACAACGGACGGACGGACGGACAACGGACGGACGGACGGACAGACGGACGGACGAACGGACAGCGGAGGCTTAGTAATAGGGTTCCGTTGGTTACCCTTTGGCTGCGGAACCCTAAAAACCTACTATGGTATTTTGGTTTAACTTTATGCATCAAACTCAATTTGATTACACAAAAATATCGTATCCAATTTAAATAAATATTATGTACGAAACGAGCAATAGTTATACTAGAATTTTCAAAATATTTTTTACCCAGATAAACTACCGTGCTACTCTGGCAAAATCATCCGGTGGTAATTTGATCTTAATTGGTATGCTATTCTGCAAAATCCTCATCGTGAGATCATCATCTGCCTAGCCTTTTCCCAACTATATTGGGATCGGCTTCCAGTCATACCAGATTCCGCTGAATACCAGTACTTTACGTGGAGCGGCTGCCTTCTAGACCTCCACAACCCATTAACTGGGTAATACGGCAGTTCTTGGCTGGACTGGTGTCAGATTTAATGGCTTCAGACAATCCGTAACGACTGCCAAAGATCTACAAATGACACCGGAACCAACGGCTTAAAATGCTTTCCGAGGCACGGAGGAAACTTGGTATGTTACGATGGTCACCCATCCACAGACCAACCTTGGCAAGCGTTGCTTAACCTTAAAGATCGATCCGAGTGGCTAGTATTATTTTAGTTACGAGCTCCTCAGAAGCCTAAACGTGAGAACTTAGGTGAATTGAACTATCAATCATAAACGACAATCATATCAATGATCTCGTAAGTACATATTACTTATTTGTATTTTTAATGCCTTTTGCTGTGCCCTAACAGGGTCTACAACGGTTCTTAGCTGTAAGCCTTTTTATGACATCTTTTGTAAATGCCTTGTAGAATGCAAATAAATGAATATGAATATGAACATCAATCTGAATGACAGCTCATTTCAACTGGATTTAATGGATTGGGAATGATTACCAAGTACAACGCTTGCGAAATATTTATTGAAACTCAATTACATTGACACAGAAAAACTGCTAGAAATTTTAGTATGATGTTTATTGTTTCATATTTCTTTGTATGATTTATTTTCGTTAATTGTTTAGACTAGTATTTCTTAATAATTGTAAAGTTTGCTTATTTTTAATAGTCGATTAAGATTTATTATTATATTGATCTAGTTAACATATATATAACTGACCAATTTCAATTTCGATGAAGTGATGGCCTGAAACACAGGTTTAAATAAACCTAGATCGGGCAGGTAGCTACATACATTATAAGTTGCTAGTACAATATCTTGTACCTCTAATTATTCTTAGCCATACACTAGTTTTAAGTTAGGCACTAATTTACCTTTATATAAGATTTTTACTTTATTATGTTTTTATGGCTATTTATACACCTAGTGTGTTCTGACAACGTCTCTCCGTGAAATATTAGGTGGAGTGAGCATTAAAGTATATTGTCATTCCTTCGTGTTTATATGGATGGTCCGCTCACTTCGTGATCACCTCATCCAAGCCTGCACTTCGACATGTTTACAGAATCGACCGGCAGACTACTAATGCGACATGGATGAGTCGAAATTTTCTCCATTATTATTTTGTCCGTTCGTAATTTTAAGAAATTACAAGACCGCTTTTTTACGATGTTATCTTTGATTGTATCTTTTGTTTTTGTCTGGTAGGGACTTAAAAAAATATAGATAATATTCTAATGCCGACATCCTCGGAGCAACAGTTCTTTTGTGTCATTTATCTAGATTTCGGCTCGACACGTTTCCTTGACAATTATCTGACAGTTGTTGGACGGAGGCGATTTATAGGGGAGTGTTGGACTGAAGAATAATCTCCTGACTTTCTCAGGATTTACACAGAATAGATACCCTAACTAATAGCCACAAAAATAAAATCTACTGCTGCAAAATTTTGGCGAATAATGCGCAAAAAAATACATTTATTGTGGAGATATTTATGTGCGCATAATTCGAGACAATTTTCTGAATATCTATTTTTTTTTGCAATCTTTTAATAATTTTTTTTTTTGGGTTTTATCCCATGTTTTTTTTTTGCAATTTCGGGTTGTATTCCATTTTTATATGTTGAGTACAGTGACCTCTTTGCAGGTTTAGCATTTATTCTGTAACATTTTTACTTTCGGGAGCCCCTTTATTCTTGAACCACCACTTGCTTGAGTTTTCTTATACCTTGAAGGTAGCACGCTACTTACTTATAAATCTCCAAATTAATAATACCAGTGGCGGTCATGATACCAAACTTCTTGAGCACACAGAAGATGATGCAAGGCTCATCAGACTCTTGAATCTCAATGTGTTTGTTCTTAGGATACATTTCGTTTAAGCACTGTGCAGCCACTATGTCACTTAGCTTGTCGTGAGCGTACATGACTGAGATACGAGCGTACGCAAATCCGGTGAGCATTAGGAATGTGAAGAGCAGGAGATCTGGAATAGAAGAAATGGTAAGTTAAAAGGTAATCAGCGTAGGTCAAATGGCAGTGAATTGACCTATCAAACTAAACTTAAAGTATTTAATTCAATGAAACCATTTACAGGCACTTTTGAATTGTCAAGGTTGGTTGGTCAAGAATATGAAGCTATTTGCACGTCCAAAGCGTAGATCTCTATGGAGAAGAACGTGCAAGAAACTCCACGGAAAAATAATAAATTGTTACAAAGTTTTGTTTACATCATGTTGAAATTATACATACATGTGAGGACAATGTAAAAGACGAGCAGGATAAAAGCGTCCGGAAAAAAAGGAACAATTCAAGGAAATAATTAAAATAAATGATGGCAGCTGAGAAATGACCAGTCCCAACTGACGGCGCCCGATCACGAACATGACGCATGGGCTAGCACCGTTCGACTTAACCATTTTAAAAGGAAGTGAGCTATTGCTAGTTTACACAGTGCGTGCTGCTGACTAGAGAGTAGATAGCTACTTGGGGTGCCTACGCGTATGCTAATAACTCGGTTCGCCTTTGCTGTCTTAACGATGATATTAACTTCTCAGTCTCTTAAGAGGCCTATTACAATTTACTGTGTTTTTTGCGTAAAATGACCAACTTTGGCTTTCTAATTCTCAGAAACTGAAATATTTAGACAACTTTGGATTATTGTGTAGTTGAGACCAGTTAATAGTATTGTACGAGTACATAGCGGCCTCAGTTTTCGCATTTAACTCTTAACTGTAAAAATCGCAAAATTCCGAAGTAAGTTTCTCATGAAAAGCGCGACGGGACTTTTTCGAACTCTTTGATTGAACTACTGTACTAACCAATTGAAATAAAATTAAATTAAAAGGAAGAAAAACTTAAAAAAAAGGTTTTATTTAAATGCTCTAAAAAGAAGAAAATCTAATTTTCCTTTAAAATTGATCGTAAAAGCTTGTCGCAAGGTTTGATTAATAAAATACTTATAGGTACTTACGCAAACCTCGCGACAAGCCTTTATGATCAATTTTAAAGGATTTTTTTATTTTCTTCTTTTTACAGCATTTAAATAAAAGTTTGTTTTAAGTTTCTTTTAATCTATTTTTTTACTTTTTAGTTATTTCGAGTTACTCTCAACAAGCCCTTTCACTTGATACCCATATTGTAGAAGTGCATAAAAAATAAATGTTCCGCCATCTTGGATGTTCCGCCATATTGGATTTAGAATTAGATTTAGAGAGGATACAGAGGGATTCGATATGGGCGTTGAACTTTGGACTGATTTTTACCAGAACATCACATACGATCTGTGATCAGCATGTGTATAATATTAATTTTATTGTAATATAGTTCATTTGACCGCTTGTTAGCCTGAACGACATATAGTAATTGTTACAAATATTTTCGAAATTGCTAACAAAAGTGACCGTCTCATTATAGTCCGATGGAAATGATTGCTTTTATGAAAATCTTATGCTCGGCTGCTATCGTTAATCGTTTTAATAACTTCATCAATATCAAAGCTTAGTCTTGAAACAAGGTGAATTGAATTATATTTTTGTTGTTTTGAAAGGATTATTTAGAAATTGCCCTTTTTACAAGATGTTTTAGACGTGTTATAGTTCGATGGCAACGAAAGTTAAAATAAATCTTAGATTTGAAGACAGAGCTTCAAATCTATGTAATGTTTAGATAATAATTCGATTACATAGAGTCTAGATGGAGCGTCGCCCTACTATCAAAACAAAAAAAAAATTGCAAGCATGAGTACGTGCGGCAGCGTGCGGCCAGTGTTTATATACAGTGCATATCTGTCTTTGTGTGCGTACTTAGAAGCCAACGATTGGCTGATATTTAGCGGTTTCCTCCTTTGCTAGCATTACTGCTTCGCAGAAGGAGGTGACCGCTTCCCATGCCTCCTCGCTCCGGACCATATATTGAACCAGGGCCGGTCGCGAGAGGTCGCCGCCACCGATCGCCTCGACGAGGACCTGGCGGTGCTCCGTCCAGGCAGGGCAGACCTCCACCGTTCTAATAACCTCTTTGGCAGTGAAAGTACACATGATTATAAATAATTTTTACTTTGAGACCAACCCTGAAAACTCAAAAAACAACAAATATTGCATTTTGTAAAAAACAGCTGTTTTATTTTCGAGTTTTCAGTGTTATCACAATCAGTGAAAATTTCAACTGTCTACATATTACGGTTCTTGCAATACAGCTCGCTGACAGACAAACGGACGGACGGAAGAACGGACGGATGGAAGGTCGGACGGACGGACAGCGGGGGCTTAGTAAAAGGATTCCGTCGGTTACCCTATGGGTACGGAACCCTAAAAAGTGTTCAGAAAATCACCTCTTTTTCTAAGAATCCAGTCAAACCGGGTTCAGCTGAATACCAGTGTTTTAAGTGGAGCGGCTGCCTACCAGACCTCCACAATCCATTAGTGGGTAACACGGTACTTCTTGGCAAGACTGGAGTCAGATTTACTGGCTTCTGACATCCCGTAACGACTGCCAAAGATCTACAAATGACAGCCGGAACCAACGGCTGAACGTGCTTTCCAAGGCACGGAGGAAACTCGTTATGTTAAGATGGTCACCCATTTGCTGGGGCTGCGGACTTCGTTCGAAAGAGGTACCGTACCCTGGAATGCAAAGGGCACTGGGAGGAACGCGGATGGGATTTAGTCATTAAGAGTCTAACACTCCCTTCTGCTTCACCCAAAGCGGGAGGAGTCATTTGATGATTTCCCATCCTTAAAAAAAAAAAGATGGTCACCCATCCACAGACCTTGGCAAGCGTTGCTTAAACTTAAAGATCGACCCGTGCGGCTGTTATTATTTAGCCATGAGCTCCTCCATATTCCTTCATGTAATACAAATGCCTAAGGTCTAGGCTGTAGAGGATCTAAATCTTAAGAACACGTAATATATAAGCCAGACTTAGGTACTAATGTTGTAGCGACCTCCAACAGTGTCAGATGTTAACAAACATTTTACCAATGTTCTGTTATGTTTTCATTCCAGTGATAATTGTTTTGGTACCCACTAAAACTTAGGTTTAAATTGCTGATCCTTTATTTTAAGTGTGTTTGTTTTTTTTATGCCATCCTTCATTCTGGCAATGGGCCAGGTTTTGTGTCGAGACGGGATCGTTTGTTTGTCCTTGAATATCTTTGAGAGTTAGGTGAGACACGGTTGAGATTAAGAAGTTTAAGTTTTTTGCCGTAATCCGTCCCGGTTCTGCCGTAATCATAGCTTTAGCCGTCACTATATATTAAAACTAGCTGACCTTCCCCACATTTTTCATTAGGGCTCCGCTCCTATTGGTCATAGCGTGATGATCAATGGCCTATAGCCTTCCTTGATAAATGGTCTATCCAATATCAAATAATTTTCCATTTGAATCCGGTAGTTCCTGAGATTAGCGCATCCAACCAACCAAAAAAACTATTCCGCTTTATAATACTGGTAAAGATACGCCACAAAATAGTGTGTTAGGAATACCTATCACCATTCCAACTCGAGTTAAAGAAGACCGACGAGACCCGGAGAAACTAATTAGAAAAGACCAGTGGAGGAGTAATTCCGAGAAAAATATCTGCCTTGCCTTTTCCATTGTGATTCCCTAATCGAGCAGGTGTCAGAATAGAGCTAAGCCAAAAGGTACCAGGAGCCATTTACAGCCGTCACTATATTATTATAGCAACTATTATTTCCCTATAATTTTAGAACTAAATTCAAGGTAAACATTTTGTTTCTCAAGTGTCTGCATCAAACAGGGGCACTCATACCAAGCCATTTCTACTAAAATAGCGCAACGCTGCTCATTGGTAGAAGTCGGTAGTTATTATAGAGGTAGTATCAAACCTGTTGAGTTGACTATCATGGAAGTTCCGTATCCACGAGAAATATTACCAAACCAGTGTATTTGTAAACTGGTCGATAAAATTCACATGGTTAAAGGCACATGTATAAGAATAGTGAAGTTTACATAATAAAGGTTTTGTTTACACGCTTATGCATAACAAGTTACAATGCCCGTTGCTTAATCGTTTTATTTTCTGGTATAGAAAGTATGTAAATACTCAATTTCTTCTCCAGAATCCAGGTTATACCATGATGATCAAAATGAGATTCAAGGTAGCACAATCTGACAGACAGACCATCGCTTGTATCAAATCGGGAGTATGAAATTTTTTTAAGCATTATTTTTCTCTAGATTTTACAAGTAAAGTAAAGTAAGGGAGAAAATTCCTAACACTGAATAAAAATCTGGACAGCTTGTGTACAGTCTAATGAAACCCTCAAGGCTTTGATATGCAGAGAGAGCACGTCTAAATTATGCAGGAATGTTGTAATCAAAAGCCCTCAATGAAAATGGGTCCCCAAAACGTAAAGAAAGAAATATGGTTTAATTTACATCGTTCTGATATAAAAATGCAAAATAGATTTGATCTTAGGGGCAACCTAGTAATAAAAGCAGCGGTAGAGGTAATTGGTTTTATTAAAAAGTTTATAAATATAAAAAAGCGTACATCTATAGATTCTACACATGAAACTCGTCGGGATCTCGATACGACACAGCGTACAGTTGCGTGCAATCGTTAAACACTTTCGCTTTTTTGCACACATCGTGGTCCAGATTCATTCCATTTATGTTCTGGGCACAAGTTTCTCCGACGTCCGATATTAATATTCTCGGATCGTACCTATGAATCGATTGTACTCTCCTGTAGTAATTTTTTATATTTATGTAACCATCGTTAGTCATTATACCGAATTTTTTGAGCACACAATGTATGATACAAGGTATGTCGTTCCTATCGATACGTAAAGGGTATTTGTACAAGTTCCGTGGGTACATTTCTGTTAGACAATCATTTGTAATTTTATCACTTTTCTGGTCACGCGCGTACAGGATTGAGATCGGAGGTTCCGACTCCAGGCTTTGCGAGAAAAACTTTGTTTTGTAGCCGTTCACCGTTACAGCTATTGATACAAAAGTCGTGAAGACGAATATTTCTGAAAGTATTTCAACATAGTTACGTACTAAAGCTGTAACAATACACACTGAAAATAGCACTGTTGTGATGTGAAGACGTCAAGGAAAACTTTCAACAATGTCAACAGTTCACAGGATGGAAATGAAAATGTAATATGATTTCACTCAAACAAAGTTGTTGAAGGAACTTTTGCAAGACGCGAACGTTACATAAATTAAATTTCTGCAGCCATTAAAAGAATTTCTTGTTACATTTCAAAAGAATTAATCTGAAGTTTAACTCGTTTGTTAGTCTGCAGATATCTCTCTCTTTTCTTTCTCTCATATTGTCTTATCCCAATGCTTTTATGAACAGTATGGGTATGACCGGGATTGAAAATAAAGTTATCATCAAATTCAAAATCACTTACTTTCCATTGTAGCTATTTTGTTGTAGAAAATATCACATTTATGTCACGCGCAACGATTGAACATCATAACTCAAGTCCAACAAAGTTACTGAAAGCTGAAACAGAAGAAATCGGATATTTTTCTTTCTAAACGGCAGTAAGTGTATTGTTTCCAAATTCGCTGGTTAATGTTTTATATACTAGAAAGATTTCTGCATAACAATTGGCCATTGTTCAGAAACCCTTGATAAGATTGCAAAACGCTCAAAAGGCGACGTAACGTAAAAAATGACCAACGTCAGGTGTGTCGATCATAAAAAAACGCTTTTTTACACTTCGTTAAGTACCGAATAAAATTGTGAATGTCAAAGCTTTCAATGAAATTGGAGTTATGGGCACGCGTTATATTTTAAGGCATCGCAATTGGCAACACTCTTCAGAATTTGATTATATTTTATTGGGAACAATATATTTTTATTTCTTTTCAAATTCCTTAAACTTCTCGTCTTCGGATGATGTTATAATATATTTTTCTCCGGATTCTTGAGATTCGCTTCAACGAATTTTCTTTTCAGTACGTTCTTCAATTATGGAATTGTCTACTTCTTTGAATTGTAACAAAAGGGGCATTTCCAACGTTCGTTTTATCGCCCCATTACGATTGGTTAATGATCTAGTTCCTTCGGGGGACAATTAAAAATTTGAGCTAACGTTTCCGAGTCCCGGGAGATTTGAATTAGATTTTTCCTGTTCCACCAATTCGTCTGTGTTGAAATATTCTTTTCTCGGTATTGCGGTTTGGTTTTGTAAAAGCCTCCTTGCTTATATTTTTTATTTTATAGTCTGCCATTTGATTGGATTTTTACTGTTAATTGACATAACATTTTTCGTTTGTAATTAATACAATCGCAAAATGTTATGTTGCTCATGAATGAAGTCACATGTTCCGAGATGGTGTCTCAGAAGTCACATGGTTTAATAATGGAAATTGAATCAAAATATTACAAATTAGTGTATATTTTCCATTTACGTTTATTTGTGGTGCTTTTCATTTAGGTCAGTTTGTCACTCGCCACGCTTGACAGGAGGGTTTGCGATCGCAGTGTGGTTGTCAAATGCACAGAGAATGCTGGTGCTCATTCTCTACTGAGTCCCTTAGTCGTCTTCAACGACACCCCCGGAAAGTGATTTAGGGCTTCTCAGAACATATATCGATGACCTAGTATAAGGTCGAAGGCCATGGGCATCCGGTGGATGTGACACAGTTCGATGTGGTGACACTTGGGGGAAGCATGTGTCCAACAATGAACGTTTTTCTGGTGAAATGATGATGATGATGTTTGCAGTTGCACTAATTCAGATTTTTTATTGGACTGCGAAAGATGGAGGGTTATGTTTTTCTTGTGTATGTATGCATGTATGTATACTTCTTTGGCACGCCCTAGAGCCTAAACGGCTCGATGGATTTTAGCTTGAGAGGTGTCGTTAGATTCGTATTTACTGTGAGAGTGACACTGGTTATATCAAAATGAAAAAAAATGGCGGATTTCTGGCGCCAAACTATGCCTTCAAAGAAATTTTTTTTTTCGAAACCTATTGAGTGGGGTATCAAAATAAAGGGCTCGAAGAGACGATTCCAAAAAAGTAACTTACTAAAATGTAGGAAATAAAAAAAATTACTTTGTCAAAAAGCCGACCGCTAAAAACGACTAAAAAGTTCGAAAGAAGCAGTTCAAGCAGTCTGATGCAGTTGGTGGCATTGGATCAGTGATTAAACTGCATCAGACTGCTTGAAAAGCGACTTGTTTCGAACTTTTCGTCTCGCTCAATCGCTATCGATATAATAGGTAGCAAACAAAATCGAAACAAACGATGGCAAACAATAGTTTAGAAACACCACGAATTTTGATATATAGCCTAGCCAAAATTGACAAGTAAGTTAACTAGGAAAGCTTAAGACAGATTTCCAAAGCGTTAATGGTGATGAATTAGTAAACAGGTTCAGACTTAAGATAATAGATTTTAAAAAATGCTTATGTTAAAAGTGTTATAACTACTAGGCAAGAAAAGCAGCCTAATGTACGACTACAAGAAATTTATTCAGTGTAAGATTAAGGCAAGTTACTGGACTAGCTTGCTGTACTAGCCTGACACTAAACTCGTGTAAACGAGGCTTTAAATATTTAATCACTGTTATTAAGCAAAGACGGAGCAATAAACAAACCAATCATAAATTGGTACCACTTAATAAGAATTCCATTTATTTATAGGTTTCATATTGTTAGCAATGAAATTGGTTTTAAATGTCAATGACATTACAATAACGTTTAGAAAATGAGGTCAAAGTGAGGGTAGATAAATATTTTTAAAAATTTAGTACTTTTAGGCATCGCCGCACGTAACGTACTCGTCAGACTTCTTGTGCGCTGTGTAGTAGGTACTTATTATGACATGCGGAATTTGTTCGAAAGAGTCACCGCGACCCTAGAACGCCAAGGGCATTCGGAGGAACACAGATGGGTTTTAGTCAGTGAGAGTCTGACAGTACCTTCTGCTCCGTCCCGAGCGGTAGGAGTCATTTGATGATTTCCCATCCTTAAAAAAAAGGACTTGTTATTATTATTGTAGGTGGATATACTCTCATGTGAAGACGAGTGATGAAACTTATGTAGGTGTTGTTTTACTTATGTACTAAAAGAGTTATAAATATAAATGTGGATGAATGGAGAGGGAGAGCGAAAATAACAAGAAGGATGGATTGTGTGAGGAGCGATATGAAAGAAATGGAAGTTAGTGATAGCGTGACTGCCGATAAGACAGAATGGAAGAAAAAATGTATTGCGCCGACTCCAATTAACATGGGATAAGGTCAAGAAGATGATAAGTTATTGGATTTTTTCATGGTGGCCGAGCATGAGCAGCGAAAATTTAACCCTTTAATTCGTAACGTTAGCTATACTTAACATTCACAATTCGAAAAATCTACTAACAATATTATCGGTTCATTTTTTGATTTTTTTCAATTAGTAAGTACAGGACATCACTATGCGTCCCTAGCAAATTAAAATACGTCATACTAATGTCAACTTTGACAGTGTTGTGAAAATGGCGTTTCGATCGCGAGCTGCTCTCGCGCAAAAGGTAAGATATATTTTTTTCTCAATTAAATTTCGTGTTTCATGTAAAAATAACATATTACTTGTGATTTTATGATTGCATTCTTCAACATTACAAAAGCTTTCTCACAAATATTTAAACATAGTGCAACCTTGGAGGAAATAACCTTCACTCAATTTGGTTCGGAATCGAAGTCTCCGACAGATTATTTTGCGGTTTTTTTAGTGAAGATTTAATCAACATAATTATTGAAAACACAAATTTATACGCAGTGCAACGAAATCTGAAGTCTGTTAATCATACTCATGACGAGTTGCTGGATTTTATTGCTATCAATCTATTAATGGGTGTTGTTAAGATGCCGTCCTATCGCGACTACTGGAAGAAGGACCTTAGATATAATCTTATTGCCGATATTATGAGCTTAAAGCGTTATGTACAAATTCGCTAGTTTTTGCATTTCGTTGATAATTCTCAACAAAATGGAGATCGTTACTTCAAAGTCCGGCCGATTTTAGAAACAGTACGTAGAAACTGCCTTAAAATCGAAGAAGAACATCGGTACAGTATCGATGAAATGATGGTGCCCTACAAGGGTACAAGAACTGGTAACAGGCGCCAATATTTGGCAAAGAAACCAAAGAAGTGGGGTTTTAAAATGTTTATCAGGGCTAGGGTCTCTGGCTGTGTCTACGATTTTGTTCCTTATGCAGGAGAAGATACATCAGATACCATTCGTTCACGGAATATGAGAACTCTTTAGGAGTTGGTGCCAAAGTTGTAATAGCTCTCTGCCAGAGTATTAAGCATAAACCTGCGATAGTGTATTTCGACAACTTCTTTTCATCTCTCGAACTGATTCATTTGTTACGCAGTGAGTAGGGTATCTTTTCCTTGGGCACAATTAGAGCAAATCGTTTAAGGGGCTGCCTAGCGATAAAGACTTGTTTACTGGAACCTCTACCTTTTTTTAACAAGTTGTATGCAATAAAAATAAATTGAGTGTCGTAAAATGGCATGATAACAAATCTGTTATATTAGCAAGCTCTTATGTAGATTCGTTTCCAATGGAGATTATAAGGCGATTTTCTAAAGTAAGTCCAAGATTGATATACCCTGCCCTCAAATAGTAAAACATTATAACTCCCATATGGGAGGTGTTGATTTGTGTGACATGCTGATCTCCCTTTACCGCATTAATTATAAAACGAAAAGGTTGTAAACGAAATATGGCTTTGTTCTCTCAAGTCTTAGATATTTGCGTAAATAATGCATGGATTATGTATAGAAAAGATTGTGCTCGGTATAATAAAGTTCCTAACTCAGTAAAAATATTTAGAATTATGGTTTACTACGAACTTCTTTCGAAACATCAAACGCCTGCTGGTACAAGTACGTCTTTGGAAAAAACTCAACAGGCTAAATTTGAAAAAAAATCAAATACCTTCTGGGCCAAGGCCTACTGATGCTATCCGCTGTGACAATATAGGTCATATGCCTGACTATACAACAGCACCGGGTAGGTGTAAGTTTTGTAAAAACGGGGTGACTAACGTTATCTGTTGCAAATGCAATTTAAGATTATGTTTTGTGAAAAAACGTAATTGTTTTAAACAATTTCACGATTATTAATCGTTTAAATACAATTTCACTAAACATTTGTTTTTATTTTAATAAATAATATTAAAAGTAAACACCATTAAGTCTTATTTCTAATTCCCTGAACATTACGCAATGTTCAAAATACATAACATGTTGTTTGTACACTTGAACACTGTCTGCTTCGCAATGTTACGTATTTTAGACATACTATTCCTTAAAATCTGAGTTTTGCAGATTTTTTGTACTATTTTTTTTTACGTAAACAACAATATTATTAGACAGTATTACTTAAATAAATGGAAGATTTTTATCACAACTTTTTTTGCAAAGTTGAGGGTTAAAAAAAACAGATAAAAAGTAATCTTTTCAAATTAGGCTGAGAGCTAGCACTTTCTGGACGTCAGTTCAGTACATAAGACAGCTAAAAAGTAGCGCAACAAACTCCTCAACAACACTAAGTCAAATTCATCACCAACCGTTTTGGCAATGTATGAAAAATGGGCAAAGATTTTTTCTAAATCTTTTTGCTATTTATTGCGTATTATTTTTTCTATAAAGATAAACTATCTTCGTTCATGGGAACACAAAGTTATGTTTATGGGAATATTTCTAGTTGGTATAAAACTCGTAATAAGTTCTATCGTTTCTTTATTCGGTACGTGACTGATTTATTTGCTTAACTTTGTTGTTAAGTTTCTGTTTGGGTGTAGCATTTTCTTCCTATATTATACTGTGTACGTCTATATCATATATTTGTAAAATATATATTTGTTTTCTGTTTATTTATATTCTTTGAACTATTTTTTATGCTGCTCCGGTCGACGTCATCTAGTAAACGCAGGGTGCTCGTCTTGAACTTGAGTTCCAGCATTATGCTGAGCAATGGCCGTTTTGCATGAATGTGACGCTCATCTTCCTAACTTGTATAGGTTTTTTTATCGTTTTTATTATGGTGTGGAGTTGAGGGCTTTCTATCTCATGCGTAGATCAGTTCTAAAGATGGCAATAATATCGGCTTGAAAAACGGAGCAATTATTTTCCAATTGCAGTTCCCACTTGTCTATTCACCTTCCTGGTCCCGATTTGACACCGTGGCGCCAACCGTCCCCTCAATTTGGCTACCATCAGTGTAAAGCCGGGGTCAGTCCATTTCAATGGTCTCGAGGGCTTTGCTGTCTGAGATGTGTTGGAAATTAAGGATGGTCCGCAGAATAAGGTGAGGAAGCTCGGGAAGGATGGGTGCACGCGTGGGTCGAGCTTCCTGCCGGGGAGTTCTACCAGGGGCCTTCCTCTTTTCATTTCGTATAATTTGAGGTACTCTACAGCCGCCATTTTGAGTGGAATCACCCTTGTGAGGACGGCCGAGGCAATTAATCAGGTAGTCCTATGTGATTTGAAGATCTGAATAGCGAAGATCCGGGCAAAACTGTCCAGTTTCTTCTTTGTGTATTTCTTCCCGGCGATTTCCGCCCATGAGCTGGCTGCGTATGGTACTATGGGCTTCCTTGTTACCCAGGCCAGCGTCTTATGTGCCGCAAACTGCATCTTGTGTGCTTTTCTCCCCAATCCGCAATGACTACGAGCGCCTCGTTCACAATCTACTCTTACCCTGAGTCCACTTGTGCCAGAACAACCATATCATCCGCGTACGCCTGGGCATGTGCCCTGAATTTCTCAGCCTTACCCATAAATGGATCCACTTAGACGTTCTAGAAAATGGGATTAATCCCGGAATGCCGTTGTCAATAGGTCTCAAGATTTCCCTGTCTATACATTTACTTTGCAGTTGCTGCAATATGGCTGGCCACTAAGCATTATCGAATGCGCCTTTAATGTCCAATGAAATAATGGCAACGGTCTTTCTTGCACAAATACCTCGGTGGATGTAATTGACGGCTTCGGAATCATTCTGATCCTGGCGTTTTCTTTCAGGTGATGGGGAAATACCCGATCTTAAACCACTTGTTGAATAGGGCCAGCTGGATTTTTTTCTGTGCTTCAAATGTTTTGTGGCAAATGTTCGCTGTATATTCTGGAGTATACGTTTCGAAGCTTAGTGTGAGTGAACTGAACAGTGGTGTCATTTGCGGTTGAAGGCTTAGTTCTTGGTTCACATGTCTCGTCTTGTCCTTCTCAATTTCCCGTATCGTCTTATGAGCAGGAGATTCTATCTCAGGACCATCGACCGGAATTATGGTTGTAGCGATATATTAAGCTGACGCCTCGACTGAAAGAATTAAGCTCATCTGAGGGTCCCACAAGAGGCTAATTTGGATTTGGCTAGTTTTCTAGCATCAAGTGGCTACTCGCTGTAAGCAGCTCTAAACATCTTCTTTTTGTCTAGTCCAGAACTCCTACCAGCTAGCCGTCAAGGTTAGTTCAATGTTCTTTTTTAAACTCTTATTTCGCCTTTTAGTAGCCCAAAAGATAGAATGGTCTTCGTCTAGCGTTTGCAGAGTGTATCCTTCTCCGTAGTGTTATTACTACTCTTTTCTCCGACTCCAAATATTCTGTCCACTACACTGGTTTTGCGATTACCTTTTGCTCCACAAACCTTGAAATCACCTCGTCACTGGCTTAAGTAATAGCTCTATTGTATTTGAGGACGAAATCGTCCAGTAGCTTCGGGACCTCGCTTTTGCCGATTTCTTCTTCGGTGAGTCCATCTCCGCCATTGCCACGCACTGTGTAATGGAAAAGAGAGCCCATTTAGCCTTCTTGACATTGTTTATCCTTGTTGAGGGTGCTTCACCGGCAGTTCCTCATCTCCTAATATCAGTTTGAAGGTGACGATTCGGTGGTCGGTGAAAATTGCTGACCTTACGTCTATCTTTCTATTGATCTATTTTTCAGCGAATCACTACAAACGGTGGTGTCCACAATACACGAGTATTGTTTTCCACCCTAAGAATATGAAAAGTTGGCACGCTAACCAGGTTCGCGAGACTCATGTTGTTTTGGGCCACCAGGTCCAATACTGTCCATCTCCAACTGTCTTCAGCATCGCATCCTCACCAGTCATCGTATTGCTGTCGCACGCCAGAATGTTATTGTCAGTACCAATTACCGCGATGACTCAATGGAATTTCTTAAAGTGCAGCTCCATGTCCATTTCTCCTTCGAGGTATTCATTAATCAGGCCTATATGAAGGTGCCCGACAATCAGAACTAGTGAAGTTATAATATTAGGACAGTTGAGCGTTTGATTTTTTGCAAAGCTTAGATTTGGGTTGGTGACAAAAATTGCCGATTTCCCGGGGGAATCTTAGGTACCGCGAACGATGAACTCGATGTTGAAAATGTGCTTTGACTGACCCCTACTAACATAATAAGAGAGTTCCTCGGTGGAGGATTAACCGCCGCGAATCCCTCCCCAGCACCCTTTGTCGCATCGACGAGTGCCGCTCTGTCCCGCTGCAAGGTGTGTAGCCAATAGCGACCTTTTGGTTTCACAGCCTCCTGATGCTGCTCACCCTCACCCCGAGCGCGTCAAAATAAATGTTAGCTTTGATGCATTTGATGACGTCATCACTGGTGTGTCGCGGGTCAATGGACTCCACGACAAGGCTGTGTCTCGGTGTGTTGAGGGCGTATGTATAGGAGTTGACGAGCTCTCGGTGAACCTCATCGTCATGCTTGTTGTAAATAAACACTTCTTCGTTATTTTTTTGGAGCAACGTAATTTGATAAAGTAGTCGAAATGTTTTTGAAAAAATGCCAGTAGCTTTGCGTTGCTTCATGAAAACCAAACCAATTTCATTTATAAATGGAGGCGTTAACATAGTTGGGTATTTTATGTTTGAATCGACCGTAGCCACCACTTAAACCAAACCTAATTAAAGAAAAAAACATCCATTCTTTAACGCAATCAGTGTTGCTAGACGAAAAATAAATTTGTGGTGTTACCACGTAACGTTTCAGCAGAATATATTTAAAAAGGGATCTTTTGTTTCAAGATACCTCTTAATTTACTGCGTGAAGATAAAGCAAATACATTTTATGTTTTCGGCTGGCAACTCGTTTGCGTAGCGTTCCCGGAACAACAATTAACACTGATTTATCTCAAGGATTGCGGCTCTGCGTTTGTATTACTTGAAAATATCTTCTAGAGGCGTTGCCATTTTGATTAAAATTATTTATGCTGCATACTAAGAAGATACTCTGTAATGAAGGCTGTGTTATTGCTTTGATAAGAGACAAAAGACTCTATGGTATGAGTATGTTTTGCAGTATTCCGGTTTAAAGAGTAGGAATTATTAGTGTAGATGCTTAATCGTACAGGATAATGCATATTGGAACGGGGGACTTGTTATTGGCCTGCCAATTAAATAATTATGTTATCCATAATTTAATTCAAAATATTCATTTTAAATTATGATAAAAATAATAATTAAGAATCTTACAATAAATCATTTAATTATGTCGCACGACACAATTTGAAAAACATTTTATTTAATTTTCATTTTTCTTCCCGTTAAGGTGAATGTTACGGGTTGCTCATTGCCATTTTCCCGCGAGATGGCGCTGAAGTCAACACTTTCAGTTTTATTTTGTTTCGAGTGTAATTGGAACAATATTAAGTCGCAGAAATAATGGTGCGACAATCGGATATTCCACTTTATCGAAATTAGTCAAAATACGGCATAAGAACCCTTCTGATTCGCCATATGTAGGTCTTGTTGTTCTCCTTGAATTACAACAAAGCGATCACTCATTCAATAAGTAACTTATTTGATTAGTACATATTCATAGCTATGTTGTAATATCCCTCAGGTGATCTGTCAGAATTACAAACACCTACGTACTTTGTGCTTAGCTTATTGATCCACTCCTTGAACCTCTTTAAAAGCAAATTATAATCGGAACTAATTTCAGGTTGAGGGTAGAATCATGTAGAATCCAATTTCTATTCGATCTTATTAGTACACCCTTCAAATATTGGGCTTGACACCAATATTGGAAGATTTAACTTGTATGGAACTTATTAACTTACTAGCTCTGTCAGCGGCTTTGCCCGCGTGATCCCTAGGCAACATAATTCCGGGATATAGAGGGTGGCCAGAACACTGACGTCCAAAAATAAAATTTTGGTTCCTCTTATCGTGCGGTATCCGAATCCAAATCCATGTATGTTCCGCGACTTTTCATAGTTTTCGAGCTATCATTTTTTTTCTGAATTTTTGAGAATTATGTACCTGACTAATTTGAAAAAAATCTAAAAATAAAAGTAGAAGACTTTGTCGACATTTCTTTTTATTCGACTTCAAAAAAAGCTCCACCTTTTTTTTGTTCTCAATTCGACCGCGTATTTTTTTTAACCGACTTCTTTTATGTACGTTCGCGGACAATTTCGTCGTTTATGAACCGATTTCGATCTGCCTGCATCAGTGTTTCTAAAAGCTTACAAACCTAATCTCTTCAAAGTTACTGTGAACAGGCTCCTTCTGGGTAAGCTCGCTCCATCGTAGACTTTGTCATCTCTGACCTAGACTAGAGTCAAGAGCAAAACCATCACAAATAAAAAAAAACTTTTTTTAAATGAAAGGGTATGCTGCCGAGGTCCCATTGCCACACCATCAGGATCTGATGATGGAAACCCTGAGAAACCGAGGGCAACTCTCGAAAATTGTAGGCAAGCATCTGGTAAAAACTTGATATTCATATGTATATCGGGTGATATTACAAAACAATGAAGGTTTGGATCAGACTTGATGATGGAGACGACAGAGAGTCAAGGGAACTCCTTATTGTTATGTAGGAAAATCCAAGTCTTTGGGCTTATTTCATACCAAAAACAAAACACTACAAAGTAACCTTAATTAAAAACCAAACTAAACTAAAAACTAAACTAATATTAAACTTTAATTATAAAACAGTATAAAATAACCAAAACACCGTAATATTATACTTTGTAGTGTTTTGTTTTTGGAAGTCGGTAATTTTTTTTGTAAAAAGTAAATTTTTGCAATTGAATCTTCATGAGTTGTTATTATTATTATTCCATTTATTTATTTATATATACATACAAATTACATTTTTAAATATTTCTATAAAAATACAAAAAACATTTAAAAATATAAAAAATAGTAACCCACCGGTATCGGGAACAGGGTCCAAGCTAACGGTGGTCAGGGCTTTTGAGAGAGGAACCTCCTAACGATGCGCGCCGTGTCCAGGAGTACTGCTTTCTGGATCAAGCCCTTGATCCAGCTGCCCAACGAGAGCCTCTTGAGATGTTGGTCGAGGCTCTTGGCAATAATGCCATTGGCCGTCACGATTATCGGCACAATAACTGCTGTGTTCACATCCCACATGTCGACAACCTCGCGAGCCAAGTCAAGATACTTCGTTTGTTTATCATTCTCTGACTTCACGAGGTTCTCGTCATGAGGGACTGCTATATCAACAATCATTGCGCGACGCTCTAGTCGGTCTATCACTACTATATCAGGCTTATTGGCAACAATAGTCCTGTCAGTGATGATAGACCGATCCCAATACAATGTGCAACTACCATTTTCGAGAACTGGGTCGGGCACATACCTATAGTACGGTACTTCCGATTCCACAAGATTGTATTTAAGAGCAAGTTGCTGGTGGATAATCCTGGCTACAAGGTTGTGCCTGTGCAAATAGTCTCCGTTAGCCAGACTAGAACAACCGGAAATAATGTGGCGGATGGATTCCCCGGGCCGGTGACATGCCCGACATATGTCAACCGTACCGTCCTTCACAATGTATTTCCGGTAGTTATTAGTCATCATAACTTCGTCCATAATTGCACAGACAAAACCTTCGGTTTCCCCGAAGAGGTCACCAAAACGAAGCCAGGCTACGGACGCTAAGAAGTCTACATCGGGCCCATGTAGGACCCGGTAAAAGCGTCCGTGAAGCTCCTTGCTCTGCCATACCTCCCTGCGGTCGTTAGTATCTAATACCACAGGTTTGCGCCAGTTCTCGTTAGCCAAGGAGAGCGCGGTAAGGCCTTTGTCCACCGCTACCACATCTCGATGCATACCCACGTCGGCCTCTAGGAAGTATTCCCTAAGGCTGCATACCTCGCGGTTGTGCAGGGTCTTAGCATTTAAGAAGCCACGACCCCCGCACTTCCGCGGGATATACAGCCTCATCACCGATGACCGTGGGTGATGCATCCGATTTGCGGTAAGCAGTGAACGTACCCTCCTATCCAGGGCGTCAAGTTCCGTCTGAGTCCATTTGAGTATGCCGAAAGAATACATCAAAACTGGCATGACCCAACCGTTGAAGGCGCGCACCTTGTTTCCGCCTGATAAAAGACTGTTAAGTACTTTGTTCAGGCGGCCAAAGAAGCGCTCCTTCAACGATTGTTTCATGTCCGTAGCACTGATGCCTATCGCTTCCGACATACCCAAATACTTGTAAGTTTCGGTTGAGGAGAGGGACCTAAGGTCTATGGAATCCGAGAGTTGTGTTCCCTCGGATTCCATAATCTCCCCTCGCTTTACATGCATGACCGCACATTTGTCCAAACCAAATTCCATCCTGATGGCGCCACTGAAGGTTTCTGTTACCTTCAGTAGCTTCATCAGTTGCAAGTTGTTAGGAGCAAAGAGTTTCAAGTCATCCATGTAAAGGAGGTGCGATATGACCTGACCACCTCTTCTCAACCGGTAGCCTTGGCCCGAACCCTCCAACAATGTACTGAGAGGGTTGAGGGCCAGACAAAACCACAGTGGACTCAGACTGTCACCCTGAAATATGCCACGCTCGATCCTTATCGGTTCGCTGTTCGCCTGGGTCTGTCGACACCCTGGATAGTGAAGAACCGTCCTCCACTGCCCCATACACGACATCAGGAAGGTGCGTAAAACTGCATCAACTTTGTACAGCTCCAGCACCCTCATGAGCCATGTATGTGGCACCGAGTCATAGGCCTTCTTATAATCTATCCAGCATGTCGACAGATCTCTTCGGGAACGTCGAACCTGTTGGCTAATGGCTATGTCGATGAGGAGCAGCTCCTTAGTACCGCGGGAACCGTTCCTACATCCATTCTGAGAAGAAGACATTATTGAATTACTATCAATATGATGGTTAATCTTTCCTCTCAAAATGGATGTAAGGACTTTATAGACCGTCGGTAAACACGTGATCGGTCTATAATTTTTAGGCTCCGCGGTACTACCTGATTTATGGAGCAGGTGGGTTATCCCTGTAGTTAGGAACTGGGGCAGCGACCCTGACTCTAATGCAGACTGGAATTGAGATGCCAAGCGAGCGTGCGATCTTTTGAACCATTTAATCCAAAAGTTGTGCAGCCCGTCCGGTCCCGGAGATTTCCAGTTAGGCAACGGACGGACAGCACGAGCTACGTCTTGGGGGCTGATGTTAATTGCCCCCATTTCTGGTATCGGATCGCACGCGCGCTCGACCTCTCGAGTCCAATCGCCCTCGGTATGACTGACAGGCACCGACCAGATGCTGCGCCAGAATGAACACATGGCATCATCATCCGGTAGGCGCGTATCAGTCACACCTTGGTCTGGTCGCTCCCAAGCCCTATAAACCCACCTCTCATTGCTTTGGAATGTGCGATTCTGAGTGTATCGCTCCACTCGCCGCTTGTACCGACGTATACGGTTTGCCCATGCATAGACTTTCTGCTTCAGGAAGTCGATACGCTCTGTGACGCGGGTCAGATAATCCCGAGAACTAATATCAGTCCCCGAGAACGCCCGCCTCACAAAGCGCATCACTCTGCGGCGAGTGTTGCCCTCCCTGAAGCAGATTAGTTTGCCGATGAGTGCTCTAGCCTCACCGATACGACGCTCGATCCTGCACTGCCAAGCTGGTACAGCTGGTCGTGTAACTCTGTCATTACTAGGAAATTTGACATGAGCTACACGACATGCCGCTGCAGCCGCACAGTACAAGATCGAGTGGGTATCGGCAAGGTCTTCGCTGCTATCAAAATAACTTGTTAGCTGCGAATCTAGAGCACACACCAGCGCCCTATTTTTATTATGCATGGGCAAACGAGGTAGACGAGGTCTAAGACCAGGCGGTGTGGACCGATACTCTCGGAAGGCATCCTCCAAAGCGCTCCTCAATCGCTCACTGCATTGGGTACTCACGGATGTGGCCCCGTCATCATCATCTTCACCGACGTAGTTGGGTCGCGGTGAAACACTTGCACTGGGTTGTATTTGCACCGCGGCCGGTAGCGAAGTAGGTGAGACGCGGTTGCTCCGTGATTCCAGACGCAGTCTATCAAGTACGGCGTCATCCAACATACGGTTACGCTGGATAACCCGCACCTGATCCGATAATCGCTGGGCTGAAACGTTGACAGCTGGCTCAAGTACCTGAAACAGAGAGAGCATCCGACCACGGTACGCAGTCAGGTTAGTTCCCCCCTCTGTAGCCCCAAAGTATGAGCGTATTACATTCTCGTTTATCGATTGCGACCATTTCATACGCTGCACACTTCCACCGGTAGCGGGGACCCTGTCAGAGGCCGGTGGGCCTCGAAGTCCTAAGCTGGCTGGTGGTCGGCCTCGTCCGCGCCGACGCGCAGGTGGCGGTGTCGTCGGCGGCGAGAAGTATTCGTCGCTCGAACTCGACGCAACTGCAGCTACCAGAATCCCTGGACTCGCGGCTGGCGCAGGTCCCGGCGGCTGCGAGGCGGAGCTGAGCGACGAACCCGAAGATGGAGTTGGTGCATTTTGTTCTCGAGCTCGGCTTCTTGTCAGCATTTTATTTTCATGTTGTCGGTCAAAAAGGGGTAATTTTTTTCGTGTTTGATTTTGCTATAACGTTACTGTTTTTTTTTCCTTGTTTTCCTGATGATTTTTGCCATTTCGATGAAAGTAATTTAATTAAATTGTATTGAAAATTGCGGATTGAGTAAAAAATATGACGTTCCAGTTGACAGCCGAGCCACAGATTATTATTATTATCATTATGAGCCTGTTGATAACGACTTTAAGAACACATTCCCGTGTCGCTATAGATGTGCCTCAAAGTTGACAAAAAGAATTATTAAAATTAAAATTATATAAATTAATATAAATAATTAATAATCAATTAGAATAATTGTCTTTCCGAGATGGAGTTGCGACTCGTTTTCCGAATAAAGCTTTTTATGTATATTGTACGTTCGAGCGGTCGTTACGAGCAATAAGGTTTTAAAGGACAGGTCATCCTCTTTGCCCAGCAAGTGGAAAAGGTGATAGAGCGGCTTCCATTAAAATTTGCAAATGCGGAAATTAGTATTAGCTCTAAAAATCTGGAGAATGTATCCAACAACAGAAGATTCTCAGAAGATATAGAGAAAATTAAAAAGGCATGAAATTGGCTTATTTGTAATAATCATTTGTATTTAAATGTGACAATGAATTCAAATATTACAAATGAAGAACTGCTGTCTAGTATTATGGAGGCTGTTACTCTTATCAATGAAGAACATGTAAGAGACGAACACAGAATAATTTCAAACCGTTGGGAAACGATAAATACATCTTGAGGCGGTCTTTTCATCAAGTTAAAGAACTATTTGAAGATGATTCTCGTAATAAACAGTGCACTGCAATTGCAATTGCTGCAACGGCAATTGCCTTTTCCAGTACAAAACCATTGGATACATGGGCATCTTCCGACCTGGGTGCTTACTCTTGATTACAATTCCGACCGATCGACATTGGAATTGTGACGTTTCGTACTCTTGAGTTCGACGATAGCGCCATATTGAGTGTCCATTTTGAGGAACTAAGTGGAATCGGGATCGGGTTTAGCGTGCGGTCAAACGCTACTCTTTGGTTATTTTGACAGCTTTGTATTGCGCCGGTATTGAGTTGGGATTGTTTGTTGGTTGAGATTTTTCCAATAGCAAAAGTGTAAGTAACTTTTTAGAAATTATATTGCGTTTTAAGTGATTTTCAAAGAATGACAACTGTTTAATATGGTACGACTAGCAGTACTATACAGTGTTTTACGTAATTCCCATAAAAACAACTGAACAAAGACGAAATGAGCGTCGGCTAATGCGATAAACGAACAAAGCATTTCTTATGAATGAAGACGAATTTAAGGAAAATTAAAGAATGAGCTAAGATTTAGGATTTATTTGAGGAAATATATGAAAACATTAAATTAAAGAATCAATCAATGAAATCAATAAATACAAAACGAAATTGTTTTTTTGCTATAGCTATAACCTAACCTAACCTACCTAGCCCAAAATGTGATTAGCCCCAAAACACTACAACGTTACACATTTATGTTGGGTTGAGTGATTGATATTATATGGCTTATCCAAAATATTTACACATTCGTAAACAAATTCGAATAACTTGATGATGCTGGGATCGTCATTGTGTGATGCGCTAGAATAGGGGATAATTGAATGCTACGTATGCAAAGAATGCATGTCTGTCTTCTTGGACTGGTACAACATTTCTTTTTAAAACATTACTTTAATGTTAGAGTATGATTGTATATTTATCTACTTAGCACTTGTATTAAATTTTAATATTGGTTAAGTAACTTAACAAACTATAATTATTTCTTACTAAAAAGGAATCAAAAGCGGACAGTATTTATACGATAATGCTAATAATAATTATGCTAAACAAACTTGCATTTCGAATTACTTCTAAAACCACTTGAATTTATTTTTTAATTCGGAGACTTTGACGCCGTCTTTTTTTTGTAGTGAAGGCAACGATACTGCCGTATGCAGCCAAAGTCATTTTTATTTTATGTTTTTAATCGTTTTCTTACGCACAAGTGAATTTCATACGTCACAATTAATAAATTAAACAATTATTTAAAACATATTTATTTAATGGGCTTGTTATTTAATGGAATAAGTATTTTAAAACCCTATCACCGATTTATCGTATTAGTCGACCAACACTATTGCGGCCCGTAACATTGCCAACTTCACGTGAAACAAAACAATCGCAGGGCAATTCCAATCCCAATTCAATGTTGACACTAGTGTTTTCAAGAGTACCGAATCACGTGACTACAAAATTAACATTGGAATCGTATTGACCTTGGATTGGAATTGAAATTAGTTTGAAGAGTAAGCCCCCTGGATTGTGTTTTGTTGGCCGGAAATACGTATTTCAATCAGTGTATTTCACGACTTGAAGTTAAGCCACCACACTTTTGCCTTCTGTTTCAGTGGCCAAAACAGAAATAGAGCTTAATATTCTTGTTGATGTTATCAATGGCGTTGTTGATTCGAAAGCACCATCTCCAGGTGTTCATCTTCTGACTTATAGATTGTTTCCCTACATTATCGTCGAGAATCGATTTTTTTTCATCTTATGAAAAAGGAATTATTATATGTCAGACAAATATTGCAGTAGCGGTGATGAAATTAAATGATACTCGTATATATTATTTATTTGATTCACATTGTAGAGGACCCAAGGGATACGTGGTACATGTCAGAATCACCTCGATGTTTATGAAGTTTCCAGGCCAGAGTACACTATGTCAACATCGTATAGTAGAGCTGCAGATAAGGAGACATCGAAATATGCAATTTAGTCTTCTTCCACCTCCACCTGGCGTTAATCCCGGTTATTGCCAAGGTCCGCCGAAATATGCAATTTAGTATTACATCTCTAATGCGTCTTTAAATGCATGTGCTCACTCCGAGATTTTGTTGTTCTACCTATATTACCAACCAAATTATGAGAAGTGAGCGTGTTATGCCTCCGACAACTTTGTGAACACTGTCAACTAAAATTATCCAAAACCAAAATAAAATATTCAAATTAAAATCTTCTTTCTATCTTTTCAGTTCTTTGATGATATTGACGCAGTCGGTTTTTTTCTATTTTAAATATTATAATTTTTTACAATTTTTTCAAGTTAGTCAAGTGGATAATTCTCGAAAATTCTGAAAAAAAATCTTAGCTCGAAAACTATGAAAAGTCGCGGAACATACATGGGGGTGATTCGGATACCCCCGGATACGAGGGACCTAAATTTTATTTTTGGACGTCAATGTTCTGGACTCAGACTATAATCTACCAGTGCCAAATTTTATTAAGATCCTTTCAGGCGTTCTGACGTGAAAGAGTGACAACCATCCATCCATCCATCCTCAAAAAGTTTCGCATTTATAATATTAGTAGGATTTGAATCCAGTAGAATATAACCGTCATTAGAATATCGCCTGGAATATAATGAGCTGAACTCGCATTTGGTGTAAGTAAGAGACATAGTTCAAACTTCTTACTGTGTAACCCATCAGGTCTCGCAAAATTAAAAGACAATAGTAAGACAATAGACAACGTCCCACATGTGGGACGGCCGGGTGACTGACGATGCGGTATAATAATAATAATAATAATAATCTGTGGCTCGGCTGTCAAGCCAACTGACGTAAGGAATTTTTCATCCCGTATTTTTATCGATTTCAATTTAAAAAAACCATAGAAACAATGCATTTTATACCGAACACATCAAGAAAAAAAAATAGAACCACACGAAATTAAAAACAACTCACTAAATGGAAAAAAAAATGACAATATGGAAATAAAATGTTGACACGACGCCGAGCACGACTACAAGCCGCACCAACACCATCTTCGGGTTCGTCGCCGAGCTCCGCCTCGCAGCCGCCGGGACCTGCGCCAGCCGCGAGTCCAGAGATTCCGGTAGCTGCAGTTGCGTCGAGCTCGAGCGACGAATACTTCTCGCCGCCGACGACACCACCACCTGCGCGTCGGCGCGGACGAGGCCGACCACCGGCCAGCTTAGGACCTCGAGGCCCACCGGTCTCTGATAGGGTCCCCGCTATCGGTGGAAGTGTGCAGCGTATAAAATGGACTCAAGCCATAAATGAGAACGTAATACGCTCATACTTTGGGGCTACAGAGGGGGGAACTAACCTGACTGCGTACCGTGGTCGGATGCTCTCTCTGTTTCAGGTACTTGAACCAGCTGTCAGCGTATCGGCCCAACGACTGTCGGATCAGGTGCGCGTCATCCAGCGTAACCGTATGTTGGATGATAGTGTGCTTGATCGCCTCCGAACTGAAATGTGTAGCCATGTCATTGCTCCTCCGTCGCAGACTGTGGCACCAGCATCGTCAACCCAATTGCCCAGCCACGCTGACGAGGAGAGTAATGACAGGGTTACAAACGTAAGTACCCAGTGCAATAACGAATTGAGGAGTGCTTTGGAGTGTGCTATTCGGGAATACCGCTACATGCCGCCTAAACTTAGACCACGCTTACCTCGTTTGCCCATGCATAACAAGAACAGGGCGCTGGTGGCTGCTCTGGATTCGCAGTTGTCAAGCTATTTTGATAACTGTGATAACCTCACCGATGCACATTCGATTATGTACTGCGCGGCTGTAGCGGCATGTCGTGTAGCTCATGTCAAAATAAAAATAACCAATGACAGAGCTACACGACCAAAACCAGTCGTACCAGCTTGGCAGTGCAGGATCGAGCGTCGTATTGGTGAGGCCAGAGCGCTAATCGGCAAACTGATCTGCTTCAGGGAGGGCAACACACGCCCTAGAGTGATGCGCTTTGTGAGACGGGCGTTTTCGGGGACTGATGTCAATCCCCGAGATTATATATCTCGTGTCACAGAGCGCATCGACTTCCTGAAGCAGAAGGTGTATGCATGGGCAAGCCGTATTCGTAGGTACAGGCGGCGAGTGGAACGATACACCCAGAATCGCACATTCCGAAGTAACGAAAGGTGGGTATATAGGGATTGGGAGCGACCGGACCAAGGTGTGACTGACACGCGCTTGCCGGATGATGATGCTATGTGTTCATTCTGGCGCAGCATCTGGTCGGTTCCTGTCAGTCATACTGAGGGTGACTGGACTCGGGAGGTCGAGCGTGTGTGCGATCCGATACCAGAAATGGGGGCAATTTCCATCAGCCCCCAAGATGTAGCTTGTGCAGTCCGTCCGTTGCCTAACTGGAAATCTCCAGGGCCGGACGGGCTGCACAATTTCTGGATTAAATGGTTTACGAGATCGCACGCTTGCTTGGCGTCTCAATTCCAGTCTGCCTTAGAGTCTGGGTCGCTACCCCAGTTCCTAACTACAGGAATAACTCACCTGCTCCATAAATCAGGTAGTACTGCGGAACCTAAAAATTATAGACCGATCACGTGTTTGCCGACGGTCTATAAAGTTCTTACATCCATTTTGAGGGCAAAGATTAATAGTCATATTAACAACAACAACATCATGTCTGCCTCTCAGAATGGATGTAGGAATGGGTCCCGCGGTACTAAGGAGCTACTCCTTATTGATATGGCCATTAGCCAACAGGTTCGGCGTTCCCGAAAGGATCTGTCGACATGCTGGATAGACTATAAGAAGGCCTATGACTCGGTGCCTCATACATGGCTCATGAGGGTGCTAGAATTGTATAAAGTTGATGCAACGCTACGCACCTTCCTGATGTCATGTATGGGGCAATGGAAGACAGTCCTTCGCTATCCAGGATGTCGAAATATCCAGAGGAATAGCGAACCGGTAAGGATCGAGCGGGGTATATTTCAGGGCGATAGTTTGAGTCCACTTTGGTTTTGTCTAGCCTTGAATCCTCTTAGCACACTGCTAGAGAATTCAGGGCTAGGCTATCGGTTGAAGAGAGGTGGTCAGGTTATATCTCACCTCCTTTACATGGATGATCTGAAACTCTTTGCCCCCACTAATCTGCAACTGATGGAGCTACTGAAAGTAACTGAAACATTCAGTAACGCCATCAGGATGGAATTTGGTGTGGACAAATGTGCGGTCATGCATGTAAAGCGTGGAGAGATTATGGAATCCGTGGGAACTCAACTCTCGGATTCCATAAACCTGAGATCCCTCTCTCCAACTGAAACTTACAAGTATTTGGGTATGTCGGAAGCGTTAGGTATCAATGTTACTGACATGAAGCAATCGTTGAAGGAGCGCTTCTTTGGCCGCCTGAAGAAGGTATTTAATAGTCTTCTATCGGGCGGAAACAAGGTGCGCGCCTTCAACGGTTGGGTCATGCCAGTATTGATGTACTCTTTCGGCGTACTCAAATGGACTCAAACGGAACTTGACGCCCTGGATAGGCGGGTCCGTACACTGCTTACTGCGTATCGAATGCATCACCCACGGTCGTCGGTAATGAGACTGTATATCCCGCGAAAGTGTGGAGGTCGAGGATTTTTAAATGCTAAGACTCTCCACAATCGCGAGATATGCAGTCTTAGGGAATATTTCCTAGCTGTCGACGTGGGTATGCATCGAAATGTAGTGGCGGTGGACAAGGGACTCACCCCGCTCTCCTTGGCAAATGAGAACTGGCGCAAACCTGCAGTGCTTGACACTAACGATCGCAGGGCGGTATGGCAGAGTAAGGAGCTTCACGGACGCTTTTTCCGGGCCCTACATGGGCCTGACGTAGACCAACTAGTGTCCGTAGCCTGGCTGCGTTTCGGTGATCTTTTTGGAGAAACCGAAGGTTTTGTTTGTGCAATTATGGACGAAGTTATCATGACGAATAACTACCGGAGATTTATTGTGAAAGACGGCACGGTCGACATATGTCGGGCATGTCACCGTCCGGGAGAATCAATTCGCCACATTGTCTCTGGTTGTTCTCGTCTAGCTAACGGAGAATACTTGCATAGGCACAACCTTGTAGCCAGGATTATCCATCAGCAACTTGCTCTGAAATACTCTCTTGTGGAGTCGGAGGTGCCATACTATAGGTATGCGCCCGACCCAGTTCTCGATAATGGCAATATCACATTGTACTGGGATCGGTCCATCATCACTGACAGGACTATTGTTGCCAATAAGCCTGATATAGTGGTGGTGGACCGAATTGTGAGGCGTGCAATGATTGTAGACATAACCGTCCCGCATGACGAGAACCTCGTGAAAGCCGAGAAAGACAAACAAATCAAGTATATTGACTTGGCTCGCGAGGTTGTCGACATGTGGGAAGTGGACTCCGCAATCATTGTACCGATAGTCGTATCGGCCAATGGCTTAATAGCCACGAGCCTCGACCAACACCTTAGGAGGCTCTCGTTGGGCAGCTGGATCAAGGGCTTGATTCAGAAAGCGGTACTTCTGGACACGGCTCGCATTGTCAGGAGGTTCCTATCTCTGGAGCCCTGACCACCGGTAGCTTGGACCCTGTTCCCGATATCGGTGGGCTACTATTTTTATATTTTTAAATGTTTTTATTTTTTTAATGTATATATTGTATAAAAATGTTTAAAAATATCTAAATAAGTAAAGAAAATAAATAAAGGAAATAATAATAATAAATTTATTTCAGACTTAGTCCATAACGTTTGTTAGTAACAATATTCTTAGCCTAGTGTTAGTAAGTACAAATAGTTAGGGGCTTGCTCTCGCGTGTAGGCCTATCCAATGCGCCATCAGTACCGAGTCCCACCGGCCAGCGCACGCGGCCAGAATGGCGCACTAGGCTGCACTAGGTTATGTTGATGTATTTTTACGTATTTCCAGTTATTACTTCTTTATTTTGTCTCGTGGCTTGCCAAGGTTGGTCTGTGGATGGGTGACCATCTTAACATACCGAGTTTCCTTCGTGCCTCGGAAAACACGTTAAGCCGTTGGTCCCGGCTGTCATTTGTAGATCTTTGGCAGTCGTTACGGATATTCAGAAGCCAGTAAATCTGACTCCAGTCTTGCCATGAAGTACCGTGTTACCCAGTTAATGGGTTGTGGAGGTCTGGTAGGCAGTCGCTCCTCGTAAAATACTGGTATTCAGCTAAATCTGGATTGACTGGAAGCCGTCCCCAATAAAGTTGGGAAAAGGCTAGGCAGATGATGACTTCTTTATTTTGTTTAAAGTAACAGTGCTTTTGTACGTTCTGTTTCTTTTCTTGCTGTAACAAACAAATATTTTATAAATCTATCTAACCCGCTTGACACTAAGTGAGTGCTGTGCCCCCGTTCAAAATATGGCCCACTTGTTGAAGTGTCCCAGTCCCTTACACCTGCACCTATGAGGGCCTGATGAATGCCACTATGTCATGTAATGATGCCGCTATGAACGTGATAAGATAAGGTAATATTTATTTGCTTAAACATGTATATACATACAAGAAAAGACATGCATGCAAGATGGTAACAACATTATTAGGTACAGACATGTTTGTCACATGATGTGACGTGTAAAGCACCTACCTCGGTACATAATATTTAAGAGTCACCGTAGAATCGAAAAGGAGAAAGAATATAATTTAGCTGTCACTTTTAACATTAATTTTTGTTGCGTATACGATGTTTAGATGATCACATCGTGTAAATGGCGCTTAAGTGAGTTTTTATCGCCCCTTGAACTAGTCTTAGTGGTGTGCACCCAAGAAATGGAAGTGATAACATCATGATCATTATATCAATCGAAAGACGTCCACTGCTGGACATGGGCCTCCCCCAAATTTGGGGGAAGGGTTTGCCTTAAATGCGACGCTTGGCAGGCGGGTTGACGATCGCAGTGTATGGTGTTGCGTTTTACAGAGAAAGCTGCTGCCCATTCTCTGGCGAGTCCCTCCGTCGCCTCTTATAACACCCTCGGGAAGTGATGGGATGGTATTATTCTTTTCCGGCCGACACCATACGGCAGATTTTTAAAGTAGTAAATTACAAACATTATCGCTAAATATTTACTTACTTAGGTCAAAAGGGTATAATCTTAAATCAACACTTGGTGGCCTTACAAGTTTGGATATCCTCGACGAAACTTAAACATGGGTTAAGTTGGATTAAGAAATGGTTTTAACTTTAGGAATTAAGACTTTCTTGTTGAGTTACACGTTGACATAGTGTGGCCTGAAATTGTTGCTATGCTAAAACGGGTTGACATCGGGAACTTTGGAGCAAGCCAAAGTTAGACATTCCATTAGCGATGACGATTGCTAAAAGTAGATACATGGGGTGACTGCCGCCCCTGAAAGAATTTTCAAAGCAATTTTTAATATTTTTTTTTTAAATATCCATCTTTTTGGCACTTTTCTCACACACGACCAGTGAGCAGCGAGTAAAGCTTGAAACTCGAAACGAGTTGGCGAGCAGCGAGTGGCCAGTGAGTAGTATCGATAGTTTTGACGCTCGGCTTTAAGCAAGTACTTTTGCGATTCGGCCTGCACTATAGGTAGAAATTACCGCTGGTTGGTGAGTTCTGACCGCCAAGCGAGCATCGCCGAGCGAGTATCACTGAGCAAGTACAATCTCTGATAGCTCTTGTCGCTGCGACCAACCGGTGGTAAAAGCCGGCTCGCTGGCAGTGTGAACAGTCAGCTATCAAATATAAATGTGTCTCTTTTATTCACACGAGATGTTTATCTTTTGCCCCTTTCCTCAGCGAGCAAATAATCGATAGCTAAACGCTTTCTCGTCGGCGGTGAGACAAATGCCTTAGTAGGACGTGGGCCAATTTTGATCATTCTCCATAAATGGTTACAAATCAAATGCAGTTCAACAATCAGCCCTTTGACGTGCTAATGCCATAATAATCACATATTACCAGAAAAGTTAGTATAGAGTAAAATGTATCCTAGCACCATCTGCTTGGGCTGAAGAGACATTTCAGTGGTGCATGTCAATCTCAAGGACTCCATTCCTTCTTCTGCTCAATGCTCTCGCAATAAAAACAAATGAATAAACAAAAACATTTATTCCACACTAAGTATTATCAGCCAGCAACTGTTGCACTATAAACAACCCAACTCTTCGGAGCCAGCACCAAATATTACAAGTCCTTCGATTACTAGATGGATCTTCAACCGGTTTAGCAGTCGAAATAGCAGTGATGTTCATAGCATACGTCTCATTATGGACCCAGGGCATATCTTCGAAATCATAGTAGGTCGGGTAGTAGTTTGGGTAGTAATAGTAGCCCATGAATTGCGGTGGGTAGTAGTAATTGGCACATGTTGGGTATATTAGGATGAATAGTAAGAGTGCTGTGTGGATCATTATGTCGGTTTTGTTCATTGTTTTTTTTTTCTGAAAAAAAAATATCCACTGCTTGTTTGCCTATACCTATAAAAGTTTACGAGGATCCTGAGAGCTATTTGTTGATGTTTTCTTAAAAAAATATGTTGTACTATTTCTATTATATTTTTTTGGGTCCAATGTCCAGTCTATTTTAAAATTAATGGATGATTCTGCTGTTCTTGTTCATTTTGTTAATTTTATTTCACAGTATTTTTGCTTCGGTTTTAAAACAGCTTGCAGGGTTTGCCTGAAAAGGAAAATCGTTTCCATTATAATACTGCCTGGAAAGGTCAACAGAACATTATTGCTCTTGTGGGGTGTTAATTTTCGCCCCATAATTCAAACCTGTCATCCCTAAAAAGTTAATTAGATTCGAGATTAGATTCGGTATTTTGCATCACCAATTGATCCAAAAGTACCAAATCTATATTTAATAGTAGATTTTGCATGGTAAGAGTAAATGAGGAGCTCGTGGCTAAATAATAACAGCCGCACGGGTCGATCTCGAAGGTTAAGCAACGCTTGCCAAGGTTGGTCTGTAGATGGGTGACCGTCTTAACATAACGAGTTTCCTCCGTGCCTCGGAAAGTACGTTAAGCCGTTGGTTTCGGCTGTCATTTGTAGATCTTTGGCAGTCGTTACGGATTGTCAGAAGCCAGTAAATCTGACTCCAGTCTTGCCAAGATGTACCGTGTTACCCAGTTAATCTGTTATGGTCTGGTAGGCAGCCGCTCCACGTAAAACACTGGTATTCAGCTGAATCCGGTTTGACTGGAAGCCGACTCCAATGTAGTTGGGAAAAGGCTAGGTAGGGAGATATGCATGGTAAGAGTAAATCAGTGTCACGAGCGTCATTTTGAATGCCGAATATAACGAATGTTTCCAGAGTGATCTCAAAAACGGACCTGAATGCAGAAATAGATCCAGACGAACCCCTGGCAAAAACACCTTTATCCTTGAGGAGCATACACTACTTTTTTCACACCTTATGCGAGATAATTAAAAGCAAGGTATAAGGAGTGCGGCAAACATAAATCTCATTGTTGATCGGCGGGTTATAATGAAATTTAGTAAAATGCTATTGTCCGGTTACAGCCGGCAACAGCGGCTGCAGCAAGGGTACACCTCTGACCCAGCACGCGCCGGGTAATAACTTGAAAACGCTTATAGTTTGAAATTTTCCATCAGGTGGTGTGAACATGTATTAAGAATATAATCTATACTAATATTAAAAAGAGGTAAAGTTTGTGAGGTTGTAAGTGGTAATCTCTAAATCTACTGAGCCGATTTTGAAAATTCTTTTACCAGTAGAAAGCTACGTTATTTGTGAGTGTCATAGGCTATATATTAACCGAGGAGCTCGTGGCTAGATAACAACAGCCGCACGGGTCGATCTTCAAGGTTAAGCAATGCTTGCCAAGGTTGGTCTGTGGATGGGTGACCATATTAACACACCGAGTTTCCTCTGAGCCTCGGAAAGCACGTTAAGCCGTTGGTCCCGGCTGTCATTTGTAGATCTTTGGCAGTCTAGAAGCCAGTAAATCTGACTCCAGTCTTGCCATGAAGTACCGTTTTACCCAGTTAATGGGTTGTGGAGATCTGGTAGGCAGCCGCTCCTCGCAAAATACTGGCATTCATCTAAATCCGGATTGACTGGAAGCCGACCCCAATATAGCTGGGAAAAGGCTAGGCAGATGATGATGATAGGCTATATATTAACCCGAAAAGTATCGGCCAACGAAGTGGGCACGGGTAAAATAACACAAGAGTACAACCCTAATGATACCATACTTAAATATTCAATGAACCTTTTATATTGAACTTTTAAGACCTAAGTTATAATGTTTTCAGAAAGCCTCTCAGTTCAGTGTACCTCTTAGCAAAGGCTTCTAACGTCTCCCATTGCTTTCTATCTCTAGCAACCCCTATTAGAAAACTATAAACATCTACTCCTATAAAATGCACTCTACCATTGCCAATAGCTATTTCAGTCACAAAAAAAAATAAGATTTTACTGGAAATATAAACGACAAACGGCAAATAAAATTCAATCACATTTTTCAATAGAATTGAAGCCGCAAACGCAATTTCTCACATGCCACTAGAAAACGTACTTACAAAGTAATATCTACAATAAAAGTGGAAAGCTATCGGGTTATTCAATAAAAAAACTTTCGAAGACATTTTGCTTACCTTGTGTTTTTTGTTAAATTTGTTTTCAAACCTTTGGAAACTCAACACCTTTCCGACTGACTATAGCCTGTATACCTATGGTTTTATTCTTCTTTCGAGTCGATGGTTCTTCTCCTTATATTTGGACTCAGTACGTGACTACGTTGATTGCAGCATCGGTAGCATAAATTAAATTCCTCAAAGTACAGGTGTTAGAGAACATGGGGTACTGCAACGTGTTTTATAGTAGGTATAACGCTAAACTGCTGTTATATTAAGGTACATCTTATTAAAAATATACCCCAAATCTGTTAACTCCTTTGAAAACCCAACCCTGTTGCTACTCAACTGACCTGTATATGCCCCGAGTTTGGTAGCCTAACTCCCAAATGATGTTACTCTGGCTAAATTGTTCATATCCGACCCAGTTTTCGTCATATTGTGTTGTGCTTGAATATTATTATGGCGCCGGATTGTGATCTCGTTTCATAATCTGCTATTGTTGTAGGATGCCAGTTATTGATTTGATAATAATAGGTGTATGTGTCCTTAATTTAGCATGAATGGGATAGATGTTACGAAATCGGTGAGTATTTTTGTCAAATCTAGGTTGATGATTGTGAATATGTATATTGGAAGGGAGTTATCTACAATCAATCATACGAGTATTGAAATTTTCAGACATTGATTTTGCCCTCTTACTAAACTATTCTGTTTAAGATCGGGCAAAGTGGAGGAAGCTCAGTCGGAAGGCGGACCCTGGCAATGGCCGGGATCAACGCCAGGTGGAAAAATTCTAAACTATTGTATCATGTTTTTTCAATCTTTTTAATTTGAATTTAATAAAATAAAGACTCTTTTTTGTACACCATACAAAAATTTCATTAGGATCTTAAAAATAGAAGGGTATAACAATGAGCGGTCTTATCGCTACATGTATGCGATCTTTTCCAGAAAACCTTTGGATCGATTGGCACTTTAGAACGATTCTTAATATCTATTTTGACATTCCAAACATATGTACAAAACGTTTACATTTATTCTGTCTACAGCTTAAGAGTAGAATTCAGATAGCACTTTTTTTTTAAGTATGGGAAATCGTCAAATGACTCCTCCCGCTCTGGGTGAAGCAGGACAGAATGTCGGACTCTTACTGACTAAAACCCATCCTTGTGGTTTGTTATGCGGACGACACGCTGGTCCTGGCGCCCGGGAGGTCGCACCAGGCGGCGGCCGACGCTATGACATGCGTGGTTGCGACAGTAATTGAGAGAATCTGGCAGTTGGGTCTCGAAGTGGCCCTACACAAGTCCGAAGCCATGTGCTTCCATGGTCCTCGCAACCGGCCACCAAGCCCTTTGCGTTCCAGGGCTACGGTACCTCTTTCGAACGAAGTCCGCAGCCCCAGCAGCAGAATTCCGATAGCTAAAACCACTCTTTAGTCAAGACTGAATAGGTTACTTTTTGACAAGCGTGCTCCATCGTTGACCACAGCATCGCTGTCTAGCAGTTCAGACTGTGGTAAACTCGAGCCAATCAATAGAAATAAAAAGTAGTATACACGTTGCCATTGTAGTCGTCTTACAACGACAGCCCACTTCATCTGTACAATGTTTACTACAGATTTATAAAACGAAAATTGGTTGTCCGTGAAGTCGGTTTACGAACGATAATTTTATAAATTTACAACACAGTATAATCTCAATAATCCGGCACTATTAAAACCGAGTGCCGGATAATTGGAATGTTCGGATTAATACTGGATTATTCAGAAAAATCATAATAAATTAAATAAAGCATTCCATAAAGAGAATATAAACAGGTACATAAAGACGTACGCGCATCCACGTGACAAGTTTTGAGGTTAGACTGCTAGACGTCGACGCGGTGAGGGAGCGCATAGGCGTAGAGGGGCGAGGGAGGCGTGGACAGAGGGTGCCGGATTATTGGATGTATCGGTCTACTGAAGTGCCGAATTAGTGAGATTATACTGTATAATATTATAGAAAAATAAACTAATACATGTGAAAACGTCATAAGAAAACAATTTAATCTTAACAAACAAGCCGAACGCTTAGGCCGATCGTGCTTCTCTACCGCTTATTCCGCGTTCTCGCGGTATATAATATTATTTATTATCATGACCCATCATGTAGTTTGTTATATCCTGGAGCGACCGCAGTCCTCACCTTTTGTTCCAAGGACATCGCGGAATGGAACGGCGACATTGTTTTGATACGTAAAACAGGGTGTTTCATAATTCTAATCGTTTATTTAATTTTATTGTATTTAATTTTAGCTTCTGCCAGCGGCTTCGCCCGCGTGGTCCCTAGGGAGCATACTCCCGGAATAAAAGTAGCCTATGTAGGCTAATTTTATTCCAGGTACAGAGATAGTCTAGAGCCTGGGAAAGGACATCCTTTCCCAGGCTCTAGACTATCTCTGTACCAAATTTCATTTAAATCGGTTCAGTAGTTTTGGCGTGAAAGCGCGACAGACAGACATACAGATAGACGAAAGACAGATTTACTTTCGCATTTATAATATTAGTAAAGACAAGGATAGTAAGGTAAATAAATTATTAAAAAAATAATTCGCGCCTTGAGGTAGTTTGTGTCGGGTACATTAAGAGGGCGACCTTTGTAAGACGACTAAAATGGCACCGTAGAAACAGCAACTCAAATAAAGTCCAAGATTAAAATTCAGGTTTCAAAACAATCATTAGGCACCTAATTTGGCGGAATAAAGTTACCATTTCAGCGAATTATAAAATACTTTCAATAAAGTTCTGAATAAGTACAGATAAGTAGTTAATTACACGTCTTCTTAGGCAAGTTCTTAACTGAACGCCTTGGAGACTTGTTAAGAAGATGAGGCCGCTAGAGAAGCGATATTACTCTAGCTTTTTAGGGTTCCGAATGTCCGAATAGAAAAATAGAACCCTTATAGTATGGTACTAGTGTCAATCTGTCTGTTACAGGCAATTTGCTCCGAATCTACTGGTATTCATCTCTCTCATAAAAAAATACCAATCCTTCTCTGAAACTGCTGAGCCTAAAAAATATTCATATTTTTGGTCAATTTAGGTACTCTAAAACCATAAAGGCAACAGAGAGCAACTGCATTTCTTTTTCAAAATTTTAGGCTCTGTAGTTTTGGGGATAAGCATTAGATAAGGAAGCGAGTAAAGGTCAATTTACTTCACTCGAGTAAGCCTACAAGATTCCGTTTTCTTTCGTTTCGACGTACAGAACCCTAAAAAAGAAGTTTCCTCAAACAACTGTAGACATCTAACTATAGGTATACTGGCCAAACCATTATCATCTTACTCATCAACGAGCTCTTTATTCATAAGGCTTATAATTCCGCGTTTACGATCTCCTAATCTATTGAGTGTCGCCGCGTTCGAGGCCACGGTTAGAAGATAAATAGCCCCGGGCTGAAGAAACAATTAAAAACTTGTTTCATTTCGTTAATTAAGCCCGTCGAAGCATCCCAGTAACAGGCTTTCCATACAAATTAGTACGACGGTTAGCAACTTAGATGTATTGCTTTCAGCATGCTTGAATAATAATTTAGTACTTTACTTGGGTTCTTTTGTTTTTATCGAGGTCACTATTTAGCTATTTAAAACAAAAACTCGTAAGATATTCCTGTGAATAAATTGCACAGGCGATACTGGACAGGCAACCTAAATACAGGAAGCAAATTGTGGGACGTATGTACCTCTACACACCCTCACGACTTCATTAAGCCTAAATTGAACTGCAGTGGCCGATATGCAAAGCTCTGAACTATTGAGCTTGAACCTACAGGGTTCACGATCGATATCGAAGATCCCACAATCCCAAGTATCCAGAACTTACTTATTTTCTTAGTAGTACAATATTATGAGATAGAGTTGGGTTTCAACACATCATCAGTCATGATATGTTGAAACCCTACAACAATTTGGACATAGACCTCCCCAAGCGTCGCCACAACGACTGGTCTTGTGCGTCTTGCATCCATCGGCTACCCGCAACCTTCATCAGGTCATCGGTTTACCTTGTGGGAGGCCTTCCAATGTTGCGTTTTCTGGGTTTATCTGAATGAATTTTTCAGTGCCCGTGTGACGTCAATCTGTTTGTTTTGAACGGTCTTCGGTCGTGTCTGATTGCCATTAATTTTATATTCTAGAAGTGAGGAAATAAGCACTATATTTACATATCGTAAAGGCCTTTGGCCTAAATCTAGCAGATATGCATATATTCAAAGTACATACATGAGTATGTATTAACAACTCTATCTCATATATTATACTACTAAGTAAATAAGTAAGTTCTGGACACTTGGGACTCTGGGACCTGATGAAGGTTGCGGGTAGCCGATGGATGCAAGACGCGCAAGACCAGTCGTTGCGACGCTTGGGGGAGGTCTATGTCCGAATTGTTGTTGGGTTTCATCATATCATCAGTCATGATATGTTGAAACCCAACAACAATTTGCCCGATCTGGGGATCGAAGCCATGAGTACACGCTTAGTGCTCGTGCTTGCGATGACGAGACGAATGGGCAGTTTATATTGAGTAAAATTATACTGACGCACGGGTCGGTCTCCGCTTGTAGCTCTTGCTAGAGCCCTATTTTATCCGACTTTAAAAAAAGGAGAAGGTTCTGAATTCGGTTGATATTTTTATTTAAGTTCGTAATCCGATTTCTGTGATTCTTTTTTATATGTGCCATTTGGTCCCGTAAAATTTTAATTTAGTTTGGTATTCTTGCTTATTAAAATTGCTACGTAGACGATGTCATCCAAGTATCACCACTGAAAAGTGAAATAATAAAAAGTTTTTGTAGAAATATCGTCATCATCTTCCTGCTCATATCGCATGTTACTTGGGGTCGGCGCAACACGTATTTTTTTTTTTCAAGTCTGTCCTTCAACCGTCATGATATCACTAACCTTTTCTCTCATATCGCTCCTCGCACTATCCGTCCATCTTTTCTTTGGCCTTCCTCTCCTTTTCCATCCATCCACATTTATATTCATGACTCTTTTAGTTACATGCGTTTCATCCCTCCTCTTTACAAGACTATACAAGACAAGCGGTTCCCGTTTAAAAATCTTGTAGAAATGTATATATTATTAATAATTTTCTAATATCTTCAGTTCAAACCTAAAGATAATCCTCAAATCAGAGACGGCTTAATTAATGGAAGTGCTCCAAGTCTAGCAATCAGTCCAAGACCCACTGAAACTTAGGGTTATCAAATCTAATTCTCAAAGTAATTCTGCTTCAGACAAGTTAGTCTGGGTATGTGTGGAGACATATTTCTTAGTCAATTTGATAAAGGCATGACTAAAGGCTCTCACAGACAGACGCGACGCGACAACTATGCGACAACGCGTGTTCTTAGAATTGGTCCCAAAATACAAATGGAACTAGTCCAATGGAGACGTGTTGTCTTATCAATGTAACATCCTCGCGTTGGACCTATCTGTGGGAAGCCTAAGGCTGTGTTTTCACCAGAGATGTGCGAGGATTCGCATCCTCGCATATACCTAGTGAGAGCAGAGCCGAGCGAGGGTTGTGTTTGTTAAAAACCAATAGAATTGCTTTATTTACTTAGCTTCACTCAATGCCAAGCGATTCTATTGAAATTAACGCACGCTACGCATCCTTGTATATCTTTGGTGTAAGCACAGTCTTAGAGTGCCTGTCCATTTGCGCGGAGCGAGGCAGTAGAGCGAAATAACGGAGAACTTTTAACCAATGGAATTGCATAAAATCTCCGTACCAAGTGAGTCACTCACATTTTAACTGACATCCATCTGCCTAGCCTTTTCCCAACTATATTGGGGTCGGCTTCCAGTCAAACCGGATTTACGCGAATACCAGCATTTTACGCGGAGCGGCAGCCTACCAGACCTCCACAACCCATTAACTGGGTAACACTGTACTTCATGGCAAGACTGGAGTCAGATTTACTGGCTTCTGACAATCCGTAACGACTGCCAAAGATCTACAAATGACAGCCGGGACCAACGGCTTAACGTGCTTTCCGAGTCACGGAGGAAACTCGTTATGTTAAGGTGGTCACCCATCTACAGACCAACCTTGGCAAGCGTTGCTTAACCTTCAAGATCAACCCGTGTGGCTGTTATTATTTAGCCACGAGCTCCTCATTGACATTTTGACTGACATGATTGGTTAATATTTCTCCGTTCCTCCGCTCCGCTCGCAATAGACAGGCAGCCTTCGTCTGGGCCTAGTTTCAAGGGCGAAAGACTAACATGTAGTTACTTAAGTGTCTATTTGCTTGGGACTCGTAAATTGTTGCTCAAATAACTCAAATAGCAATGTAGTGTGTGTCTGACAATATTCTTGATTAAATTTTGTATAGGCTTACGTACATTGGCCTGTAATAGATTAGGTACAAGATATAGTATAATAACTGAGGGCCTAGCACGAATATTTTGACGTATAGTAACGTTAAATTAAGTTAATTTTGAATGTGAAAAACTGGTTTAATTTTATGGGACATACACAATTTACAGCATTAAAAAGTATCCGCCTAGCCTTTTCCCAATTATATTGGGGTCGGCTTCCAGTTAAGCCGGATTTAGCTGAATACCAGTATTTTACCTGGAGCGGCTGGCTACCAGACCTCCACAACCATACTTACAAAAATATGAATATAGTATCTAATTCAAATAAATATATTATGTGCGAAACGAGTATATAGCTATGGTAAAATTTTACGTTACGTTATATATATATATATACGTCAAAAATAATCGTGCTAGGCCCTCTGTTCACGTTAGCAGAAATAAAGTGAGTCTAAAATACTATATTATGTACATGTCCAGAGCTGAGTACAATTACGAATGTACAAGGTTTACAAAGTGTAACAAAATAAATAAAAATCTTTTTTATTTCATTGGCACAAATTCGCCACACATTTCCAACCACTGCAACTCCTGAAAGCCAGAATCAACAGTGGTGACCACCGAAAAAACGCTGAGTCAATGAAGCCAGACGAGTCCCGGAGAAACGATACAACTGTCTTGGATCCCGCAATGAAATTGATCAGAAAAGTACAGTGGGGAAGTAAGAAAAAATTATAATTTCCACTTGTAATACAATAAACACAATTCCTGAAAAGGTCATTGTACTCTTTTATAGAACGACTTTTAATAGTAAAAGTCGTTCTTCGTTTTCAAATCGCGAAACAAAATCAACTGGTCCGTAACTACATTTATGTGTGCATAACTTGACTGAATGTACTGAACTTGTTGTGAAATATTTTCACTATTTCGCGTTAAGAATATTATTACCCTTTTTAAGGCACTGCTTTTATTCTGTTAAACCTTGTATAGGTACATACCTTCGTTTACCAAAATATTCAGCTGAATAAGCAGCAGTATAATGTTCTGCGCAACGTTGGAAGGCCTTCCACAAGGTGGACTGATGTCCTGGTGAAGATCGCGGGTAGCCAATGCGTAGGACCGGTCGTTGTGGCGACGCTTGGGGGAGGCCTATGTCCAGCAGTACGTCTTTGAAAGTTAAAATCTTTCTTCGGCAGTATTGCTTCGCTGTGAACGGGCTCTGCTGCTGTCGAATGTATTTCTTATAGCTAAATGTGGCAGTTATCCCATCCTCCAGTTGTTACTCCTGTTCAGAGAGTTTTTTGACGCCTTTCTTTATGTCTATGAAATACGAACACTTCATTTGAAACTAAGTTACATCACTGTTTTATTCAAGCTGTAGTCTGACTTCTTGGGAGTTTTTATTAAAATGTCAAAAACTTTCTGCTTACGAAACCCTTTATCGAAATAAGAAAAATAAATTTTCAAAAGAATATAACAAGCAAAGTTAGTTATGAAAGTTTAGTTGAATATTCTTGGAACCCAAAACGAGATAAATTATATTTTAGAGGAACATAACATTTTTAGGGTTCCGTACCCAAAGGGTACCCAACGGAACGCTATTACTAACTCCCCGCTGTCCTTCCGTCTGTCCAACCGTCTGTCTGTCAGCGGGCTGTATCTCAAGAACCTTAATAGGTAGACAGTTGAAATTCACAGACTGTGTATTTCTATTGCCACTATAACAAAAAAATTGTGATTCGCTCCGCAAAAATTCAACTGTCTACCATTACAGTTCTTGAGATACAGCCCGCTGACAGACAGACGGACGGACGGACAGCGTAGGCTTAGTAATGGGGTTCCGTTGGTTACCTTTTAGGTACGGAAACCTAAAAATTAAAGGGGGTTTATGGTACGGAGCCCTTCATGTGAGAGTTCGACTATATTACCAAATCCTAGTAAAACAGTGAAAGCCGACCCAACATGTTGGAGAAAAGCAAACATGTTGGGTCAGCTTTAAATTTAACGAGATGCAGCTGAATACCAGTATATAATATCGAGCAAAGTTTCTTATTGGACCTGGAGGAACTTTAACTGAAACTTTAACTACGCAGTAATTATTGACTAAAGCTGGTTGCGTACGTACGGTTTCCTCATCAGGTTTTCCGACAAGAAATTCAGATTCGGAATACCGTGACAATAGCGTAGACGTTCGATTTTCGGTTATTTTGACCCCAAAGCACATAATGTTTCCGAAAAGATGTCTTTTCTATTAGGAAAATATACAAATGTGTGCGTCTGGTTCAACGTTTTGTATGCAAGACAAGCATTCAGGGTCTCCGAATCGGAATTACTTATCAGGAAACTGAATCAGGATATTTTACGTATGCGGCCAGCCATGCACGATTCGCTTGACAAGACCTGACTCAGATCTTCTGACTACAATCATTACACTGTCAAATATCTACAAATGACAGCGGAGTAAAGTCGCTTAGCGTGCTTTTCGAGATAAGAATGAGTCTCGATAATTTGTAATGAATGGTCACGAACGACAACTACAGGGAGCTGAAGCCATCGCCTTGGACGAAATCGGTCAGAAAACATCACATCAATGGATGGTCACCCAACCACGGAACAGCCTCGGCAGGTGTTGCTTAACTTCGATGATCGACCCAAGCGGTTTTTATTATTTTAGCTGCGATCTCTTCATAGCTATGATTTCTCATACAAGTAGGTATGTAGGACATGCGTTAGTTCATCTCTCAATTAGAACCTTTACTAACTTTATCTCAAAGACAATTATTTTGCAGAGAAACTTCGCCTTCTCAATCCCAAACCGCTTTCATTAAAGTTGAACTATTTGCTAAAGTTATTATTTATTCATTAGTTTAAACTTTAAAGGTTAGACAACTAACGCTGAGACAGATTTCACTTTTAGTGACACGAAATCGGCTTTAGCGAATGGTTGACTTTGTCTTTACGGGGCCATGACGTTTTATTTAAGGCGTTTGGTATCCTAAAATTTGCGTTTTAAAAACTGTTACTATCACCAAATATTGGAGATACATCATAAATACAAAAACTCGTCGCGGCGAAGCTCCAAAGTCTTGAGCATCGACGACGAGTTGCTGGCTTGTCGGTTTTCTACCGGTTACATTTTGGGGAATGTGCGACGGAATTGCATAATTTAATTCCGCCAAGCCCTTTCCATCATCGGACCACAAGACGAACGGCGATGCGCCACCGGATCCCACCCACACGCACAAAACGTTTTGGGAACACATTCATAATGCGTATAGCTAAGGAGTGGAATTCCCTGCCGGAGTCTGTGTTTCCCGATAGCTACAACCTGGGAGTCTTTAAGTCAAGAGTGAATAGGTTACTTCTAGGCAAGCGTGCTCCATCTTCGACCACATCATCGCTTACCATCAGGTGAGATGGTGGTCAAGCGCGTGCCTATTAATAGTAAAAAAAAAACGACTTTATTGCTTTATTTGTCACTCTTTCACGCCTAAATCACAGATTATGATGAATTTTGGCTCAAAGATAGATGTAAATTAACGCGCGCAAAATGAAGAATAGAATATGTTTTTATTTGCTTAGAACGTAAGTACATAAAAATGGTTAAAATATGTGATAAGAACCACGTACATTCTGCCTTAATAAAGCATACAAATGTAATGTTGTTGATTATTCGAAAAAACTCATTTATTACGTCAAATCCCACCCAAAATTACTCCTTGCGATAACAATCGCCTAGATAGCTTACATTACGCATGTCAGTCAAAGCGATCTTTGTGAATCCTGCATTATAGCTAACCGCCTACGTTCGCAGGTCGCAGGTATTAATCATGCATATTTCAATAACTTAAATCTTGCTGAATAAGTTAAAATAGTTGTGGTTGAGTTCTAGCTTCTGCCCGTGGCTTGGCTCATGTAAAAAATGTTTTCTTAGCCAAAAAGAAGTTATTACAGAGATAAAAAGTATTGTTATGTCCTGGTTTAAGAATCGTTTAGCCGTTATCGTTACTTTAAAATAGGGTAGTGGACTAAAAAACTCCACGGACTACTGTAGATAGATTACCAAAAAATATCCGACGCATATTTTTTCTTTTTGTACGTTAGCAAAAAATTAAAACGATACATTGTGTTGAAAACTCGTGAGACGTCACATATCATTTGATTTCAGAGGGCTTAGCACGAATATTTTTGACGTCTGGTAACGTTACGTAAAATTATACTCGTTTGTCGCATAATATTTATTTGAATTAGATATTATATACATGAATAATATAAATTCTGTTTGTCGCATAAAATTTAACCAAAAAATACCATGGTGTTGTAGTTTTTAGGGTTCCGTAACCAAAGGGTAAAAAACTAAACCCTATTACTGAGCCTCCGCTGTACGTCCGTCCGTCCGTCCGTCTGTCTATCAGCGGGCAATCTCAAGAACCGTAATAGGTCGAAAGTTGAAATTTTCACAGATTGTGTATTTCTATTGCCGCTATAACAACAAATAATAAAAATTAAGGTTTGTGGTACGGAACCCTTCGTGTGCGAGTCCAACTCGCACTTGGCTGGTTTTTCACATTCAAAATTCACTAACGTTAACGTTACTATACGTCAAAATATTTGTGCTAGGCTCTCAGTACACTTTTTAACGAAAAGTGACGTCACACACGTTTTTAACACACTGTATCGACTTATTTTTTTAGTCCACTACCCCTATTACAAGACTTGCCATAATGTGACATTGAAAACAATCTAACCTGAAAAAAAAACATGCAAATTGGTCTAGTATAAGACAGTAAGGTAGACCGATGACCTGGTGAGGGACGCGGGTAGCCGATGGATGCGAGACGCACAGGACCGGTTAATGTGGCCGCGCTTGGGGGAGGCCTGTCACGGGTTGCAGAGTTCCAGGGTTGTGAAATTTGTTTGAAAGGGTCACCGCGGCCCTGGAACGCAAAGGGCACTAGGAGGAACACGGATGGGTTTTAGTCATTAAGTCTGACACTCCCTTCTGCTTCGCCCAGAGCGGAGTTATTAAATTTGATGATTTACAATAACAAAAGTAAATGGGGGAGGCCTGTCTCCAGCAGTGGACGTCTTTCGGCTGATATGATGATGATGAATCAAGAAAAGGGACAGAATCAGGATTTTTTTGAAGATAACTAATTTAGTTTGACACAATCAAGTGTCTCTTAATCCCAAAGATTTCAACTAATTTTCTTAGAAAATCGAAAATCGTAAGAAAACTTCGCGTAATTAAATCGTCTTCTAACTTTAAACATAATAAAACAGGCTAAATGACTGAAGTAAGTACCTGGGCTTAAGTAGCCTTTTCACTACTTCAGATAATTCTAAAAGAGTTACTTAGGTGACGTGTAAAATGTTATCTTTAACCGACTTCCAAAAAAGGAGGAGGGTTTCAATTCGGTGGGTATTTTATTAAATGTATGTACACCGATTACTCCGAGGTATCTGATCAGATGTATGTGATTCTTTGTGTAATGCGGTATACTTGCCATTTGGTCCCGTAAAAATTTGATTCAGTTTGGTTCAATAGTTTTTGTGTTAAGAGCATTTTTGCTTATTTTAATTTCAGCGTAGACGAAGTAACACCACTACAAAGTGAAAAATAAAAAAAAAATCTTTTTACCAAAAATATAACCGTCGGTGTTAAAAAAACCAAGAAACAAAACCAAAAACACCGAGTTTGTTTTATACTTTGTAGTGTTTTGTTTGGAAGTCGGTAATAGTTTTTGTAAAAAGCTTTTGTTCTATTGAAATATTTAAGTCCGCGTCGCGTTGTACGTGACAGACATAGGAGTGGTCTATAAGAGTTTTGTTTTTACGTACCTACGGCGTTGGAAGGCCTCCCACAAGGAGGACCGATGTCCTGGTGAGGTTCGCGGGTGGCCGATGGATGCGAGACGCACAGTACTGGTTGTTGTGGCCATCTTTCGGCTGATATGGTGATGATGATAATACCTACGGCACTCGTAACCCTAAAAAGAAATGAAAGTCGTGAAGACCGTAGTAGTATTATATTGTGTCTCAGTGGTCGAGTGGTTTAGGCGTTTGCCTTGTGACTCGGTGGTCGTGAGTTCAATTCTTACGGGGAGCATACTTTGTAAAATTTATTTTCCAGTTTGGCAAGTACACTGCAGGCTTTTGAATCACCTGATTGTCTAGTAAAAAGATGATTCCGTGTTTTGGAAGGCACGTATAAGCCGGTGGTCTCGGCTGCCATATTATGGCGGTCGTCAAATAAACCATTTCAGAGGCTCTTGAGGCCCGTTAACCTCTGACACTAGGGTGTGTGGGGTCGTTAGACCTTACTGCCCACACGTTAAGAAGAAGATTTTGTGCCTATTGATATTTTCTGTTACCACGATAACAAAGTCCTCCCAATCGACACTCTCAAAACCAGGTCTATTTTCCAAGAAAATTCTCGTATGGTAATGTTAAAATTGACAATCTTGTCCGCAAACTCTACCTTGCAGCGAGACTGGAGTATATTCTCGAGTATGCTTCAGTTTGAATGGCTCTCGGAGTTCCGATGAACTTGCGGTGAACCCATTTGCAAGTATGCATGTTTAACTAAGTTGCAAGTGGTCAGTAGGTTCAGGTGCATGTTTTGATAGACTATTTCTTTAGTGACAGGAACCAACACTTATAAAAGCATCTTTTTTTGGTTACATTTGGAAAAAGTTATCGTTTGATAATGAATTAGACTGTTCAGTTAAAGTCTCAAAACTTGGACTGTACATTATCTCGTAACCTAAGTTATTGGAAATTAATAAAACATTTGTATGCACATCATCACATCATCATATCAGCCGAAAGACATTCACTGCTGGACATAAGCTTCCCCCATGTGTCGCCAGAACAACCGATCCTGTTCGTCTCGCATCCATCGGTTTCTCACGACGCTCACCCGGTCATCGGAACACCTTGTGGGAGGCTTTCCAAACTTGCATCTTTCGGTACGCGGAATGTATGCACAGTTTAACTAAAAACAAATAGAAATAAAGATACTGGGTACAAAAACTGGCCACAGCATAGTTGACAAAAATCATTTATCATGCAGTATAGAGGTAGATTTTATAACAACTAAGGTATTATCCAAAACATTATTTATTTATTACTCGTACTTAGAAAGCGATTGAACGAGCAATACTCCATTGTTAATTTAGAAATCTAAGAGAGGGTACAATACACTTATTTAATACCAACGCTTGCCAGGCGATAAATCAAACCCAATCAGACGTATCTTCAGAACGTTTAGCTCAGTATTGTTATCGACATTATTACATAGGTCAGAAATAAAACCTTGTAACGAACCCTAATACACTAGTAATACAATTTAGTCTTGACACCTATTATATAAAATCTTATATAGGAAAATTTAGGGTTTCGTACCCAAAGGGTAACCAACGGAACCCTATTACTAAGCCTCCGCTGTCCGTCCGTCCATCCATCCGTCCGTCTGTCTGTCAACGGGCTGTATCTCAAGAACCGTAATAGGTAGCCACTTGAAATGTTCATTAATTGTGTATTTCTATTGCCGCTAACAACAAATAATAAAATTAAGGTTTATGGTACGGAACCCTTCATGTGCGAGTCCGACTCGCACTTGGCCGGTTTTTCCTGATTAAGGCTGCGATCCTACCTGGGATGAGCGAGTATACGAAAAGAGGGAGTTGTTTGTTGACAACGATTGCGCTGAGCGAGGCCAATTAAATGAAACGATTCTTAACAAGCGTTTCCGTCGCTACGTATCCTCACGGCCAGGAGGTCAGATAGGCAGCTAGACGCTCTATGTAAAACACTGGTACTCAGCTGTGTCCATTAACATACAACCTGTAACAGAATAAACGCAATATCTCTCAAGGGGTTATTGATTTCATCATTATAAGAAATTTTCACTATGGGACCAACACTGAAATCGCGGACCAACATTTACGTTCGCATAACTCGACAAAATGTACTGAACAGCTGATTCTTTTTCGCGATTTCGGGATTGGTCCCATGGTAAAAATTGTTCATATTGATGAGTACAATGACCCGTTAAGAGGTATTTCGTTTATTCTGTTACACGATGTATATCCAGTTCTAAAAAGGTAAAGCAGATTGATTTTGATTGATTGATAAAAAATTATGTATATTCCTTTTCCTTATTAAATACCAAGAAATTCAAATTCTATTGAAAAAAAAAATCAGACCAAGGATCCATATAGTGTTAGTATGAACTTAGCTTATGTTAGTAAAATTAAAACAATAAGAAAATACACAAAAAACATTAATTGGCTACCTGAACATGTACACGCACATGCCTGCCAGCCCAGGGCCTAATAAACGGTCCATCAATCTTGTCCACCAGTGTTGCTAAAATACTGTTAGGCCTCGGGTTTGCGGGCAGCGGGGCGCCGCCGGGTTTTCAAAAACGGGTCTACATTATGTAGACCCGTTTTTGAAACCAGCGGGCAGATCGCGCGGCACTTTAGCGGCGTAGTGTTGTGTTCGTGGTTGTGTCGTCAAGATATTTGTTTTTATTCGCGAACGAAATGTCTGAACAACGGCGACAACATTTTTTTGATTCAAATGTATTACATATAATTGCACAACACTGCAATGCAGACGCGCGGGCGGTCACCGCTCGACTGGCGCGCACCACTCATTGCCCGCCAACGCGCGGCTACCGCGCTGCTGCCGCGCAAAACCCGAGGCAGAAGCCTTAGGGCTACCCCTGATCGCAACAGTAGAAGACGCCCCAGGCGTCGGCAGACGCGGGGTGATTCTCGGCCACCGTAGGCGCGGGCCTGCGGACGGCGAGCATTGGGTGGCTCGCCGTCTGATCAGAACCAGGCCCGGGTCGACGGCGCGCTGCGTTCCACGCGCGCTTCAAAGAGCTGTCAGCATAGAAGACGGGGCCCGCTAGGGCCTGTGCCTGCTAGGGCTGCGGAATCTGTTCTAAAGAGGCACCGTAGCCCTGGAACGCAAAGGGTACTAGGAGGAACACGGATGGGTTTTAGTCAGTAAGAGTCTGACACTCCCTCCGGCTTCACCCAGAGCGGGAGGAGTCATTTGATAATTTCCATCCTTAAAAAAAGGCTACCCCTGAATCGCTACAACGTCCATGCACAACGTTTGCGCATGATGGCCTGAAAGTAATCTATTCGCGTTACAGTAAACATGCCCGATGCACTGCAAAACCGAGGCAGCTCCGACAATATTTTCAGCGCATTATTGTACTGGACGCGCAGAGCATTGTAAACCTTCTGCGTATACCTAACCCACAAGCTGCTCGAGTAAAACGACTGGCTCTAAAGAGCGTCAGATTTATCTTGACAGTACCCTGCGTAAACCTGCGGGCAAGCATATTGTATCGGGCTGCATCTGTGCAAGAACTCGTGAAAACATGATTAAGTTATTTAAATTGAGTGACGACACATACCAACAGCTGTAACCAATGTACGAGTATCTACCATAGGATAATTTATGTCATCAATTTAGCCTACCCCCGTCCATAATAGGAAGAAGCCTAATTTATGTAAAGCTTATGCTAATCAAGCCATCTACATCCTTAACTTGTTTGAGGGGAAACGGTACAGGACCATTAAGGGTGCTTTTGCACTATACTTAGATGTGTAAGGTAGCTAGGCGGTGCGCGTGAAAAAATATCTTAAATTTTCCTAGCTTCGCTTAGCTCTGCGCTGGTGGGTTAGTGGAGCTAAGTATTTGCATAAATGCAATTTTTTGCGCATCTCCTAGAGCCCTTTATTTTATACCCCAAATGAATATGTCTGACTTCAGTCATCTGACGCCAAGCGCCATATTGTTTCTTTTTAAAAATTTACATAGCTCATGCCACTTCGGTACTTAGGGCACACGGCGTTTTTTTAAAGCGCCGACGACGTTTTAAATGAAATTTAGACGCAGTCAGTACTGCGTTTTGATAAAAAACGCCGTATGCATAGACTCTTGAGACAAATCTAATGATACCTCAATTGTTATAATCTATCCAGCCGTTTAGGCTACAAAGTGAGCCATAAAAAATTACTTTATTACTCTCGAAAAACATTACCCTCCTTCTTGGACAGTTGGGCAAAAAGTGAACCATGTGTGCCAGAGATTGGAGCAAGGAATATGTGGGAGAAATACGAGCGAGAAAAAGGCAGCGGGAAAATTCCACCAAGCATCCAAGCTCCACTCAACTACCCCACCGTTTCACAGTATCGCTTTGCAACCTCGCACAGCTTACCTATACTGCACATCTCTGGTGGAAAAGCAGCCTTAGTCAGTATAAAAACATGAAATGACCCACTGTAATTACCTTTGGGAATAAATGGGCCGAAATTGACTGCAGCATCTTATGGGCTGGTCATTATGTTCATTAGTTTCGACTCCTAATGATGTAAGCCGTAAATTGGGAAATCAAGGGATTTGTGATTGAAAAGGTGCATTTTGTAGTTATACGTTTCACTTTCAGCTGTTTGTACCCACAACTAACTACGTGGTGTTGCGGTACAAGTGTCCTGGTTGCGGAATTTGTTCAAAAGAGTCACCGCGGCCCTAGAACGCAAAGGCATTAGGAGGAACACGGATGGATTTTAGTCAGTAAGAGTCTGACACTCCCTTCCGCTCCGCCTAGAGCGGAAGAAGTCATTTAATGATTTCCCATCCTAAAAAAAACACACACGGACGAAGTCACTGGAAAAAGCTAGTTCATAGTATTAGTAGATTATCTAAGTAACTAGATTTTAAAAGAGGCCTGGAATTATTGAAATATATTCCAGTGGCAATCTTAAAGGAAGTTTTTATTCAATATTTGTTTCCTCGAACGTTTATAACGAAGGTCTGAGAGCGAAAGCCAAGTTTTTGTTTGGAACACAATGCCTGACGAACAATAGGCTTGGTACAGTCGCCGATGTAAGTGACAGTGATAAGAGAATTTACAGCCCTGAGAGAGACGCTATGAAGTCTAGAAGAGGCGTTCGTTCATTACAAGAGGAGACAGAAAGTGCTTTAAATAAAATTGTGAGGTGAAAGGTGTGATCAGTCAAGATTTTTCTGCGTCTCATTTGTTACGTCCTGCATATTGTTACAGAAAATATTAAGTTTTCACAACTTGTTTTAGATCCAACCTAAATTCCAGAATGTATGAACTTCCATAAACTAACTCATATTATGAGTTTGTTTACGGCAAAGCAATATGCTCTTACTCAACATATAATACAAATAAAAAGATTACTACCCACTTTTCGGATCCCAAAATTAGACGCTCAAGGCCAAACCCTCAATGTGTAAGTAAATAATAACCCCTGATATTACATAAAAGGGTTTACTGCAAAGCTCAATAAGTACTTATTGGGCGTCAACATCTTGGAAATATCGGTAGATATGGGCTTAAGTAAAGCCCTTGAATGACGATATAATCACGTAGCTAGTGCCTGGTGAGCGCGCCTGTACCTTCGAGTCTCCCCATTTAATCCTTCTTTGAGGTTTTGACATCTATAATGTGTAAGCTGTGCGCGATGGTATATCGAAATTGAATTTTAATGGCGAAAGTACAGTTAGATGCAAATATATAATGTAAACACAGCATTGAGAAGACTTATAGAGGTATGCAAAACAGGGTGTAAAGTTACGCAAACTTCCATTGATCCTCACACATCGAGTTTGAGTGACGTCACGTATTTTTGTAGTTTGCAGATGGCAGTGTAGATGCTGATGCAGTTCATAGGAACGAAGGAAGGAGTTGAGAACAGTGTGTAAAGTTATATGGCTGGAAAGATATCACGACTAATGGAGAAGGAAGATACGTTGTACCGATGTCAAAAAAATGGCTTGGCACAAAGATAGTTGCAAATTTTACGCTCTACAATTTTAATTATAGGTGTTTACATGATTGGAGCTATAAAATCCGAGATATTCGATTTTTGTGTCCTTTGACATTTAATATTTTACACCGCAGACACGAGATAGTGTGATATTTTTGACATAAGATTTAAAACGCCAAAATGAAAGTGTATACGAGTTTCCAGCTTATTGTCTCTTATTCCGAGGTGAAACGCTAATTTGACTGGACTAGAAGGAAGGACTGTGTATCGATTATATTATCGTTGAAAAGGTGGTAACTCCTGATATCACGACTAACAGTGAAATTTTGCATATCAAGATATGTTGCACCAGCGTCAAAATAATTTTTAAAATGTACGAGAGATCGCGATCGCGTATTGATGCGATAATCATTTGGTTTTACGACGATGCCTGACGATGATGCACATAATCGAAAGGGCACAGTTTGAATGTTGAAATCTATGGATGAATTGTCTTCTCAGAACACAAAAACAAAGCTATGAATGCTTTTTTTAAGAAGAACATCAACGAATATGAATGATAGAAGAAGACATGACGTACTCACCCTTAATAGTAAAGGGTAATTCTGACTGAATTGGCCAAGCTTTTTTTCAAACAAATTGGGGTTTTCAGTCTGACTAAATGTCTTATGAGACCACTATTATTTTTTTATCTATTTTTTATTTAGAGGCTTTTATCAAAGATATGCCATCGTACCCTTTTACATTAATTGGCTTACTTATACTCTTTTTCTTTACGAGTATAATATTACTTAAGGTTAGTGAATTAGAGTTATTCGTGGAGGACCGTAATTAAATGGTACAACTTTTTAATAATATCCGAAGATGGTACAGATAAGATGGATTGGATTATGCCTACATCAAATTTATTTATTTTAAAATAAACTCGCGTTCTACGGCATTTCGAGTTTCGTTTCGATTTGGTTGCAAACTGTGCAATTAGGAGAATAAGCCTTATGAGACCACTATTTTACCTATCCTTTCTGACTTCGACAACGCCGTTACTGGGTAATCTCTTGGTAGGACTGGTTATCAGACTTTTGGGCTTTTGACTAATCATCACGCCGAATATCTTCCAATGACAGGTTCTGATGAGGAGGAAATCGTTGTTAAATTTCACAAGACGAAGTATATTTTTGCAGATGACATTACCACGTTGTGTTTCTAGCAAATAAAGTATTTTAATTAAGAGCCATTAAAGGGAATTGTGTCGTAATTAAGTTTAGTAATTTTATTATGTTCGTGGTTTCAATGTAATCCACGATTAAGGAGGATTTGCCCTTTTCCCACTAAAACCGTAATCTGGGATTTTAATGGAGGCCATTTTCTACTTTGGATAATTGTTACGCGAATTCTTAAAGTACGTATTTTTTGGATTTTTGGTATGTTCTATTGAAGCACTCGTGACTACATAATAACAACCGCAAGGGTCGACCTTTGAGGTTTAGCAACGCTTGCCGAGGGTGGCCCGAGGATGGGTGACCACCTATTACATACTGCCGGTCGATTCTGTAAGCATGTCGAAGTGAAAACTTATGCGAAGTGAACGACAAGTGAGCTGTCAAACCATACAAAGAAGATGGCATGACAGCTCACTTGGCGTTCACTCCACCTAAGTGGTCACGGTGAGATGTCGGCAGAATCGACCGGCTGAGACTCCTGCTTGTCTGGCCAAATACGTGAAGCCGTCCCGACTAATTAAAATAATAATTAAAAAAAGGAAAAAAGAATGAAAGAAAGATAGGCACGATGAAAACAAATAATGTATTCGAATAATGGACCACCCTGTTAATGATGTTTACGTAACAAAACAATGTCGCCGCCGTTCCATTCCGCGCCGTCCTTAGAACAAAAGGCTCGGATTATGCTTGCTCCTGCATGTTTCAAACTACGTCATCGTCATGCGTAACGATAATGAATAATATTTTTTTAAACATTCAAATAGACCATTTACTTCCCAGATTATCTAACTCAACTCTAAATTATTCTCCCTCAAACATTCCAGTATTCGACAATATCTAAAACCCGTTCCATAAACCTTTAACTGTTATCTCCCAGCGGTTTTTATTATTCGGACGTAAAATGTAAATCTCCGTTCATCGCATCCCTGATTTTACTCCCGAACATTTGATATACAATAACCTCTGAGGCCTCCCCTAAGCGTCGCCACATCGATCTTGTGTTATCCGTGTCTACTGAACGACTACTGGCTGTAATAGTATCCATTTGGCTCATAGATAAATAACTTTTCTTTAATTACGGTATATATAAAATCTAATTACCTAGGTATATAATATATTTATTTTATTAACTAGCTTTTTCCAGTGACTTCGCCCGTGTGTGTTTTTATCATCAAATGACTCTCCCCGCTCTGGGCGGAGCAAAAGGGGGTGTCAGGCTCTTACTGACTAAAACCCATCCATGTTCCTCCTAATGCCCTTTGCGTCCCAAGACCGCGGTGACTGTTTAGAACAAATTCCGCAACATTTATAAATACCTTAACATAAACATACATTATCTCGTCTGCCTAGCCTTATCCCAACTTTTTTGAGGTCGACTCCCAGTTAAACTGGGTTCAGCTGAATACCAGTATTTTACGTGGAACGGCTGCTTACCAGACCTCTACAACGCATTAACTGGGTAACACGATAGTCCTTGGTAAGACTGGACTCAGATTTTCAGGCTTCTGACAATCCATAACGACTGCCAAAGATCTGCAAATGACAGCCGTGCGGCAGATATTATTTAGTCAGCTCGTCTCTATACATTTTTTGCGCAGGGAGCACTAGCATGAGTCGGGCGCGGGCGACCCTATTAAAAAAAACAGTGCTAAATTTAAAATTCGTGCAAAAGACTGACTGGTATAGAATGCTTATGGCATTAAGTCCGCCTCTGTACATTTGTGTGCTGAAAACGTTAAAATAAATAAATTAATTAATAAACGAACTGATGACTGCGACGGCACCACACGTCTGTCAACGATCTTTTGATGTTAGACCAACGGCTGCTCGTGCCTGTTTACAGAGGCATCGTTGTGTCGCGGACTCGCGGTGCCTACGTGATACATGATCACCCACCTATTCACTAGCCTAAACAAGCATTGCGTTTTAGAGACACATCATCATCATATCAGCCGAAAGGGGGAGGACTATATCCACTGCTGGACATAGGCCTCTTCCAAGCGTCGCCGCGTCGCCACAACGACACATTTAGAGACACATTTTGCATTAATGCTCCGCTCCTATCTATCTTTGGTAGTTGTTACGGATAGTCAGAAGCCAGTAAATCTGACTCCAGTCTTGCCATGAAGTACCGTGTTACCCAGTTTATGGGTTGTGGAGGTTTGGTAGGCAGCCGCTCCTCGTAAAATACTATAAATAGCTAAATCCGGTTTGACTGGAAGCCAACCCCAATATAGTTGAGAAAAGGCTAAGCAGATTATGCTCCGCTCCTATTAGTCGTACTGTGATGTTATAATAATATAGCCTATAGCCTTCCTCGATAATTTTTAAATTCGATACAGTAATTTCAGAGATTAGCCCGTTCAGCCTAACAAGCAAACTCTTCAGCTTTAAAATTAAAAACATGTAAATTTTAAGGCTGATATATGAAAGATTAAATAAGAATAGATATAATATAATATATAATAGTAGATTTGACTGATGAAAGATTATATAAGATTTCAGAAGACCGTACAGAAAGATCTTCGTATCAAAATAATCAATGCTAAAGCGGCAAGCGCCTACTTAAAGCATGCTCAATTTGGTAACATTCTGCGTTACGTTCCCGCGAGGCTAGCTTGTTACTCCACACATGAGGCGTTTAGTAATTCCGTGTGACTTAGCACGTCATAATGAGGGCATAAAATCAGCGGTTAAAAACGTAATGTGTATTTTTGGAAGCTCTGATTATCATGAATGGTACTAAATCCCTAATCTGAACGTAATCGGTGAGTTCCAGGCCAAATAATAACAGCCGCACGAGTCGATCTTCAACTTTGTTTTAGAAGAAATAGAGTATATCTGATTTTAGAAACGATAAAAATGAAGAGATTTATTCTTTAGTGTCTTACAAAAAAAAAACTGTACTTTATTGTTTCACTTTTTACAAAATAAACATACGTTTTTTACGTATTTTTATTTTTTTTAAAGTGGCTGAAAATATAAGAGCCCGTATTTTATTCAGTTTTGTTCCAAGTCAAAGTTAAAATGAATAGAGTATTGCTTTTTGTTTTCTAGATAATAGAATAAAGTACGCCTACGCAAAAAAGAGTACAATTATTGTCTATGTCTATTAGAGTACAGTTGGTAACCCTAGTCCCTGACTGAACCTAATCTGAGTGATCCAGGTCAAATAATAACAATCGCACGGGTCGATCTTCATGGCTTAACAACGTTTGCTGCGGTCGGTCCATGGCTGGATGACAACTCTACCATACTGAGATTGCTCCGTGCCTTGGAACATGTTAGTTTTTGGTCCCGGATGACACTTGTAAATCTTTGACAGTGGTAACGGGTAGTCAGGTACCAAGAGGTTAAAGTCTTGCCAAGTGGTGTAGAGTTAGGTGTGTGCTTCGTGTAAAATACTGGCAGTCAGCTGTATCAGGTTTGACTGGGAGTTAACCCTAACCAGTGGCTTAGTTAATCTCAAAGCCCCGTATCAGACATTTTTGGGGGGCCCGTTTTTATGGTACGAAACCCTTTGTGTCAGAGTCCGACACGCACTTGGCCGGTTTTTTTACACAAAATAGTTCCAGTCCTGCTAGCTGCCTGGACTATCTTGGCAGGCTACGAAGGAGATGGCGGGTCTAAAAATGTATAGTTTTGCGTCCACACGACAGGGCCCTCATAGTCCGGGGGCCCCGTATCTTTGTATGTTGGGGTCAGGGACGGTAACATAGTTGGGAAAAGGCTAAGCAGATATAAAGAGACGTCTTAACAAATTAATAAATCTAATCTTTGTCATAAGCGGCGCCTGTTATATATCACAAAGGTAGCGGTTTCTCTCAAATAAAACCACTTTCCACTTCTAAAAGTAACTACAAAACCAGCACCATTTTTATCACAAGATCTTTCAAGAAAATATAAACAGCTGGCACGAACACTGCCATTTAAATAATGATTCCCACCATTGCGGAATATAATTGAAGCACGAGCTCTTAACAAATAAAACACCAATAAAACAAAGGACAACACTCAAATGAATGATAAAATGAATTGCGACCTCAATACTCGAAGACGTTATAATAGCTAAACAGTATGGCATTAAAGAGACTCGATTCGAGGACAATTACGTTCATTGTAATAGAGAGAAAGGGTAATTAATACAACGCAAATCTAACAATTCAATTAACAATTGTAAGGCAAATAGAGGGCGTCCTTGTTAGGGCTGCCAATAGAATGCCAATTTTTCGAAGTAATAGAAAATATCTGATTTTAAAGGAAGATAAATGAGGAGTATCCTTTACTGTCTAAGAAAAAAGAGTTTCCTTTATTGTTTCGAGTTTCGTTGTTTTTAATTTTGTACGACTTCTATACAATTTCCAAAGAGCCATATTTTTATTTTACCGTCACTTTGTAATTATGGTTGAAAAGATAAGAATATCTTCAGTTTTCACTGAAATGGTAGTATTATTTATTTTATTAAAATTCAGAGCTTACATTATAAAGTACGCCTACGAAAAAAGAGTACAGTTGTCTATGCCAATTAGAGTATAGTTGGCAACCCTAGTCCCTGACTACCGAGATTGGTTTGATCACTTTCGTCATTTCGAGATTCAGTGAGCGAAATGATTGGCTTGTTTTGTGGCCCCGACTGAAGGAACTTGTCAAGCATTAAGTTAACAACGTTTAGTATGAGGAAAAATAGAAAAACGACGGCGAGGAACATTCTTCTTCATAAGGTTTAATGTAAAGCTATATGTTGGAGAATATTTGCTTAGTTTAGCTCGTTAAACGGCTTCTGGTGTTGGTTATTTTTAGTGTGTAACCCAACCCTATTTGGGCCATTAACCCAAACAGGGTTGGGTTACGTAAGTCGGGTCATGTAAGTCAAATGCACTGTGACCGTTGGGCTAAAGTCTCCACGCAATGAGTTTGATTCCATCGAGAATGTCGAAATATACGTTTTTCGCAAAATGTTTATGCCGCAAAAAACCTATATTTTTTTAAACGTATCTTTTTTTAAGTTGATTTAGATTTTTTTTTTCACAGCTTCAACGGACTGTAAACCTGAGTACATGGTTTTAATTTCAAATCGATAGCTCCACGCGTTCCAGAGATAAACGGTCTTGACATACAGACGGACGGACGGACAACAAGTGATTATCCGTATTTTTCTAATAAGGAAACATACAGAAACCTAAAAAGACTGACTGCTGAGTTTCTTTCTGTTTTTCTTCTTAGAGTAGTCACCTAAAAATGCCGACCTCATATAGTTTAATCAGACAAAAAAAGATTGACATGTAAAAGAGTTATTTGTGTCCCATTTACAAGTTAAAATATAATTTTTACTAAGCCTCCGCTGTCCGTCCGTTCGTCCGTCTGTGCGTCCTTTCGTCCGTCCGTCTGTCTGTCAGTGGGCTGTATCTCATGAACCGTAATTGGTAGAGAGTTGAAATTTTTACAGATTGTGTATTTCTATTGCCGCTATAAAAACAAATCATAAAAATTAACGTTTATGGTACGGAACCCTTCGTGTGCGAGTCCGACTCGCACTTGGCCCGTTTTCACATGATTTTTGTTTGAGTAAGAAAGCGGTCGGGAATATTTGTTTTAATTTAAAATATTTGCAGTAACTTGTAAAGGTGAAACCGCAATATGAATTAATTATAGCATTTTGAAATAAAATACCTGCCGCTGTTTATTTGTGGCATTATGAATAATTAATGTGCAACGTTATAGCGCCAATTATTTGATCATGATAATATTCCAGTGAAAAGCTCGGTGATACCGATATTTTAATTACGCTCCCACGCAATTCACGGTAAATTGTGAGCTTACCAACCGTTGAAAATGTACCGAAATATTTTATGTTGAAATTGTCGAGCTCCTTTGAGTATTAATCTGCTAAGATACAATTTAACGACTGGTACTAAGTACTTTAGAAAATCAAAGTGCATTAATTAATAATTAAATTACATAAAAGAAAACCGGCCAAATGCGAGTAGGACTCTCAAACAACAGGTTCCGTACAATATACCAAAAAAAAAAACAGTTTTAATTTGATTCACTTTTAGGGTTCCGTACTCAAAGGGTCACAAACGGAACACTATTACTAAGCCTCCATTGTCCGTCCGTCCGTCTGTCTGTCAGCGGGCTGTATCTCAAGAACCGTAATAGGTAGACAGTTGAAATTTTCACAGATTGTGTATTTCTATTAGCTATATCAACAAATAATAAAAATTAAGGTTTATGGTACGAAACCCTTCGTGTGCGAGTCCGACTCGCACTTGGCCGGTTATTTTGTTTGTTTTTATAGCAACTACAGAAATATACAGTCTTTGAAAATTTTAACTGTCCATCTTTTACGGTTCTTGAGATACATACTACTGACAGACAGACGGATGGACGGCTGGCTAAATTATAGGGTTCTGTTGGTTACCCTCCGGGCAAAGAACCCTGTACTGATGTAACATTTGACCGCCGATCCTTATCGATCCTTATTGACTATTCCGCCGATCTTTACTCACTATTCTTTAATAGTGAATGTCTTAACACCTTCAGGATACGATTATGGTAGTATTTCATTCAATCTTACTTTTAACCGACTTCTTCAAAAAGGAGGAGGTTCTATGTTCGGCTGTATGTATCTTTTTTTTATTTAATTTCACCAATTCTGGACTGATTTAAAAAAATCTTTTTTTATTCAAAAGCCTATACTCCTGAGGTGGTCCCATTATCATCAAGTCAGAATTTGATGATGGGATCCTATGAAAATCTTATAAATTTTGAGGGACCCTCAAAATTTATAAGCAAGCACATACACTGTTTTTCATAAACTTTCTAACGCAATTCAGATATTTGTGCCTGGTAATCATCATCTCATGTTGCTGAGCTGATGATGGAAGGTGTAAGTCAGGATCTGATGATGGGATTCCAAGAAAAATGTTTGTTCAGCGATATTTTCGCCAATTGTTAACCGATTTGGATGATTCTTTTTTTGTTTGAAAGATTATTTTCTCGGACTGATCCCATTTAAGTTTGGTGAAGTTTCATGAAGAACTAGAGGGAGGGGAGGTAGGCAACGGAACTCTTCAATAAATGATAGCAAATGGATCGGGATTTCGGTAATCGCATGTCTGTTGATTGTTTACACCAGTTCATAACATAATATCACGCGGACACGCTGTGCTTGTGGTTTCACTTTTTAGTGGTACCTGCGTACCACTAAAAAGTGAAAAAAAAAAAAAAATAACATAAAAATAAAACCGACTTCCAAAAACAAAACACTACAAAGTAAAAAATAACTTTAATTTCGGAAGTCGGTGTTCAAAAACGAAATAACCAAAAACACCAACTTCCGAAATGCAGGGCAGGAGGGGTATTACTTTCAAATACCTCAAGTCAGTCCTTTTTTTTAAGGATGGGAAATCATCAAATGACTCTTCCCGCTTTGGGTGAATCAGAAGGGAGTGTCAGACTCTTACTGACTAAAACCCATCCGTGTTCCTCCTAGTACCCTTTGCGTTCCAAGGTACGGTGCCTCTTTCGAACAAAGTCGGCAGCCCCAGCAGGCACTGGCCCTAGCGGGCCCCGTGTTTTGTGCTGACAGCTCTTGGAGGCGCGCGTGGAACATAGCGCGCTGTCGACCCGGGCCTGGTTCTGATCAGACGGCAAGCCACCCAATGCTTGCCGACCTCAAGTCAGTCCTGTGACAGGCTTGCCCTTACCCAACAAAAAGTATCATGGATTTTTATGGTTATCGAATCATGATTCGAGAGAATGATTTCAATATAGTATCACGATGCAGACAACTGGCCAATCAGTTTTATGTTGGCATGTACGTAAAAGTTGAGAGCGAACGATTATGTTACATATCATTAAATCAAAGCCCTGATTTATTTATCACTTTCACTTGTAACCCAAGTTGGCCTGAAATAGTTGATCAGTTGCTGCCGAGACAAAGTGCGATAGATAGATACGATATAGTTGCGAGAGTTTTTAGATTAAAAGTTAAAAAGCTAATTACTGTTATTAACAAAGGAAAAATATTTTTTTTTTTTTTTTTTTTTACTAATAATAGGCACGCGCTTGACCACCATCTCACCTGATGGTAAGCGATGATGTGGTCGAAGATGGAGCACGCCTGCCTAGAAGCAACCTATTCACTCTTGACTTAAAGACTCCCAGGTTGTAGCTATCGGGAAACACAGACTCCGGCAGGGAATTCCACTCCTTAGCTGTACGCATTATGAATGTGTTCCCAAAACGTTTTGTGCGTGTGGGTGGGATGTCCACCATGTACCGGTGGCGCATCGCCGTTCGTCTTGTGGTCCGATGATGGAACGGGCTTGGCGGAATTAAATTATGCAATTCCGTCGCACATTCCCCAAAATGCAACCGGTAGAAAACCGACAGGCTAGCAACTCGTCGTCGATGCTCAAGACTTTGGAGCTTCGTCGCGACGAGCCTCTCATTGCCAATGATCCTCTTGGCTCGTTTCTCAATTGACTCAAGGGCATCAAGCTGGTATCTCGCAGATCCGTCCCAAAGATGAGAGCAGTATTCCATACACGATCGAACTTGCGCTTGATAGAGTTTGAGCAGCTGTTCCGGCGTGAAGTACCGTCTCACCTTTGATAGGATCCCCAACTTCTTTGCAGCCACTTGAGCTTTTGCCTCTATGTAAGGGCCAAAATTGAGAGTAGATGTTAATGTAACCCCAAGAAGCTCAAGTTGGTCGGTTATCGGCACGGTTGCACCTCGGAAAGATGGAGCTGGGTGGAATTGGCTCCTTTTGGCGGAAAATAGACACGCTTGGGTCTTAGCAGCATTGAACTTGACCAGATTGGCATCGCCCCATTCTGAGACAGCCTGTAAGGACACATTCAAGCGCTCAACCATAGCCTCCCGAAGAGACCGGATCTGCGACCCACCAGCTCGTGCGTCGGACACGTATCTTTCAGCAACAGTGCTGTCGTCTGCATACCCAAAGGTACCGGGTTTAAGAAGATCATTAATATGCAGCAAGAACAGTGTTGCCGAAAGCACCGACCCCTGAGGAACCCCGGCATTAATATCCAGCAGTCCAGACGAGCAGCCATCTATGACCACTCGGATAGACCGATCCCTCAGGAAATCTGCAATCCAATCACACAAACCGGCGGGCAGACCGAAGGAAGGAAGCTTACTAATAAGGCTATCGTGCCAGACCCTGTCGAAAGCCTTCGAGATGTCAAGGGAGACCGCTAGTGCCTCCCCGTGCTTTTCTATGGCTTCACTCCAGATGTGAATGGCATACGCTAGAAGATCCCCAGTTGACCGATTTCGGCGGAACCCGTATTGTCGGTCACTAAGGATATCATTTCCTTCTAGGTACGCCAGGAGCTTATGATTCAGCACGCGTTCCATAGTCTTACAGAGTATGGACGTTACCGAGATGGGTCTATAATTCGACGGGTCAGCTCGACTACCCTTCTTGGGCACGGGTTGCACGTTAGCTTGCTTCCAAGCCTTCGTCACCTTTCCAGTCTCAAACGAAAGGCGAAATAGGCGTGTCAAGATCGGAGACAACTCAGGCGCACAAGTTTTCAGAACAATTGCCGGTATCCCGTCGGGGCCACTAGCCTTGTTCACGTCTAGGTTACGCAGCACCCTACGGACGTCCTTCTGATGAATGCGAATGTTCGACATGCTCGACTCGCATCCACCAGGAGAAGCAGGGAGCCTCGCGCCACCGGGATCCAGACGCGAAGATTGCGCAAACAAGGAAGCAAACAAGTTCGCTTTCTCCTCAGCGGAGTGGGCCAGCGTCCCGTCGGATCTCAGCAGTGGTGGTAGTGAGGGGCGGCAGTATTCGGAGAAGTATTGTGTTTTATGTATTCGATAGAATGGCAAAAGCGCGGCCTACCACACGTGCATATTTTAGTGTCAGAAGAGAATTTGAGGCCAGATCAAATAGATAAAATCATCAGCGCTGAAATACCGGATCCAAATAATCAAGGGTGGCAAATGCACTAAAAATATCCTCGCAAGCTTATTAAAGAGACAGTTCACAATGGTTAATGGATATCCGCTGTATCGTAGAAGGGCGCCAGCAGACTGAGGTCGATCAGCATCTATAAAACTCCGAAATGGTAGTTACGTTACAGTCGATAATGGTTGGGTGGTTCCTTACTCGCCTATTTTGTCCAAAATGTTGAATGTCGAATAAAATTAAAATGTCGAGGCTTGCAGTTCAGTGCGCGCTATTAAATATATCTGCAAAAATATTAATAAAGGTAACGACTAAGCTATTTTCAAAACACAGGGGCCGCTAATCCCATAGACGAAGTACGTACATATCAGTCTGGTCGCTATGTCAGTAGCAACGAAACTGTGTGGCGGCTCTTAGGATTTTCGTGACACGAGAGGCACCCAACCGTCACACACCTCAATTTGCACCTAGAAAATGGTTGAACTCGTCGTGACTACTTTACTGAAAATAATTTAAAAAAAGATTTTATTTTCCTCCTACGAAAATTGCTGCTTTTTTGACATCTGTACCAAAGATGAATTTGTACGAATTTGTACCGAGATATTTGGAATTTAACAAACGAGAGAATGAAAATGCCGAATTCAAGGAGTACCTGTGTAGAATTGGCCTGGTCTCTGGAGATGCTTTAGGTCGAGTATACACGGTCCATGTTAGTAATATGGAATACTTTTGTTTAAGAATGTGGGGCAACGTCTTTCAAAGATCTTAAAAAGCTCATGATAATCAGTGGGATATAACTCTTGAAGAGGCTGCACAATGCAAATCTGTGCCCAAGGTAAGAGAAGTTTTCGCTATATTAATAGCGACATGTGGACTTTTAACCCTCAAGAATGATGGGAAAGATATAAAAATGATATGGCGGATGATATTTTACACAGATTTCAAGAACAGAATCCGAATGCTTCATACAATGATTTAATTTACAATGATGCGTTAACAAAAGTTGAAGATCAAGTGATTACTATTACTGAGAAACATTTAAGCGATTTTGGAATGTACTAGCTTCTCCAGTTCTTTGTGTATTTCTCTATGTATATTTGGGCATAACTGTTGATTCCAAACTACATTGGGGCCCACATATATCAAGCCTATCGGGAAGGCTCAGCTATGCCGCATACGCCGTCAGGAAAGTAAGACAATTTACTGATGTTGATACAGCTCGGTTGGTTTATTTTAGTTATTTCCATAGCGTCCTACGGTATTCTATTGTGGGGAAAAGCTGCTGATATACAAAATATATTTGTCTTACTAAAACGTGCCGTGCGAGCAATATATTAACTAGGTTCAAGAGTTTCATTAAGATAAATTTTTAAAGAGATTGGAATTCTCACGGTGGCATCTCAATTTATTTTTGCAAACATTTTATATGTATATTAGGCAAAATATAGGTACATTTATACATTAAAACGAGCGACATCCACAACTTTAACACCAGAAACAAGCACAGGCTACATGCTCCTTCTCACCGACTTCGTAAAGTCCATAACTCATTTGTGGGGCTCGGTATCCGTTTATACAATAAACTTCCTTTATCTTATCTTGACCTGCCTTTTAACTCATTTAAAGCTAAAGTTAAACCTAACCTCTGTTCGAAGGCATACTATTCTATTAATGATTATTTAGACGATAAGAATAGTTGGTCGCTGGGTTAAGCGCAAGACAATGTCATATTTATCATGTTTTTTTTTTTTTTTTTTTTTTGTCGATGGCCACTCGCAGTTTTCAACCCTAGAGGGTTGTCAACTACTAAACCGGACTTGATTTATCATGTTCTTTCTTTATAAGTAATAAGCTTATGACAGGTTACATGCGTTCATTTAATATTGTTTTTTTTTATTTTTTTTTACTATTATTTTTTTTTTTATTTATCTGACTATGTGGGTTAATCCATTTTTTTTAAATAGTTATTTAATTTTAGCTAACAAGTGATAAATAATATTATCTTATTATTATTATTTTCTTTTTTCCTTTTAAATATTGATTGCATACTTATTGTATAAATTCGGGTTCTTAAAACGTATCAGACAGATGTGTTGCTGGGGAGTTTGTTGGCCACTTCTTCTTCACAGCTAAAACACTAGGAAGTGGTGACGGGCGGGCGTTTTGGGGGACTGTCTTTTGTAAAACTTGACGTTCTGAAAGTGCTGGCTCTAAGCCTAATTTGAATAAACGACTTTTGATTTTGATTTTGTTGTTTGTTCGAAGAAAAAGTATCAGGCAGAGGGCAGTATCGTAACAAATAACGGAAGCACTTCCACTTTTATATTCAGAGCAAAAAATAATTTTTGCTACAATAATTCAAAAATTTGCCAAAGAGGTTTGTTGCTCCAGGAGGCACTGGCAAAGCCTATCTTTTAAATTTATTACTAGCCCAAATCCGGAAAGATAAAGGAGTTGCTGTTGCAGTAGCTTCCTCTGGAATATCTGCTTCGCTACTTAGTGGGGTTCTTAAACTACCATTGAGCTTAGCTCATGAGGAAATGTGTATCATTAGCAGTATGTAACATTAGCAAAAGAAAAGCAGTGAGCGCGGAAGAATGTTACAGCAGTGTAAGCTGTTGGTTTGGGATGAATGTACGATGTCCCACAAAAGAGCAATCGAAGCACTAGATCATACAATGAAGGATATTAAAGGCAACCAGGATATCATGGGAGGGGTGGCGGTACTTTTAGCTGGTGACTTTACACAGACCCTTTCGTTTATTACTAGAGATACGCCGGCAGATGAAATAAATGCATGTTTGAAAGCATCTGTATTATGGCTACACGTAAAAAAGTTTGTCTCACTACAAATATGCGAGTACAACATCATAATGATTCTCGAGCAGGGTAGTATACAGCTGCTCTTCTGAAAACCGGAGAAGATTGTATGCCAACTAACAGTAACGACATGATTACACTGAGACGTTAGTTCTGTCAAATTGTCGATAGCACAGATGACCTAAAAATAAAGTCTATCCTGATCGTCAAATAAATATAGGCAATCGAGAATGGCTGTGTGAAAGGGCAATTTTGGCGCCGACTAATGAGATAGTTAATCAAATAAACGAACGAATCATGTCTGACGTGGAAAAGGATGCTGTAGATTAGATACCTCTCAGTTGATAATGTTATGGACACTGAACAAGTCACATCATACCCTATAGAGTTTTTCAACTCTTTAGAATTATCAGGAGTGCCTTTCCATAAGTTGAGGCTGAAAGATTGTGTTCCAGTCCTATTATTAAGATATCTTGACGCGCCAATTCTATGTAATGGTACACGGTTACAAATTACACATCTGGGGCACAACATTATAAAAGCTACAATCATGACTGGAATATCAAAAGAAGAAAATGTTTTGATACCCCGTACTCCAATAAGGTATTATTGAAATACGGGGTATCATAACTGATTTGCCATTTCAAATCATCAAATTTAATAGAGTGCAGTTTCCCCTGAAAGCAGCATTTGCAATAACAATTGATAAAGCTCAAGGATAGACGCTTAAAGTTGCAGGAACATTTTTTTTAAATGAACATTTATTTATTTTTATTTTTTTCATGCGCAACTCTATGTGGCGTGCTCACGTGATTCAAATCCGTAAAATCTTTATGTTTTGGCAAAAGACGAGAAAACAAAAAAAAAACATAGTTTATAAAAATGTAATTAAATAAACTCCTTACGTACTTATTTAATATGCTAAAATCTATTTATACTTATATATAAAGATGAAGAGTTTGTTTGTTTGCTTGAACGCACTAATCTCAGCCCATCTATCGAGGAAGGATATGGGCTATATTTCATAAGTCATAAGTCATAAGTCATTTATTCATTTGTTTAACATAGGTAGGTATAATTAGTGGTATATCGTGGAAATAAAAAGTGCGCTATGTTATGCCGGAAGGCGTACAAATGTTTGTTAATAATTAAGCTAAGTCATTATAACAAATTAAAAAATAATAATAACAATAACAATTAACCTCGACCATAAAAATCAAAAGTGCAAAAAAAAAAAAAAAAAAGCAGACAATAATAAAAAATAAAAAAAATGCTACACATTAATTAATAAAAATACCAAAATAAATGAATGTCAATAACAAACAAATGTCAAAACAGTACATGTCAAGGCACAGTCTGAAAACAGATAATAAGATTATGCCAATATACAATTCCAATGTCAATACACAGTTCAAAAGTCAAAATACAATACTAATGTCAAAATACAATACTAATGTCCAAATACAATACTAATGTCAAAATACAATACCAATGTCGATATACAAATTATTAAGGAGGACAATAATTCGCGTATTTTTTTAGCATGTCAACATTCTATGATTAGATTTTTAACAATAAATAAATACAGATTAATAACAATAAATACATCAACAATTAAAATTAAAATTTAAATAATATAATTAGGTAAATAGTCAAAATAAAGAAATATAGTCATTACAGCGATTTGTCATTTAAAAATTCAGTGACACTATAATAAGCTTTTTCTACCAGTATTTTTTTTAAAGTATTCTTAAACTGGTCCGTATTTAATTTTTTTACTTGGTTAGGGATATTATTATAAATTATAGGCGCCATGCATACAACGCTTTTACGCAGCAGCGCTGTCTTAGCTGGCTGAACATGTATCTTACTATTATCCCGGCGATTACGTATTATAATTTCCGATAACCGAGGAAACAAATGGGGGTTTTTTCTGACAAACAGGGATATGTCTAAAATATAAATTGAAGGAAGTGTGAGGATTTTATGCTTTGTAAAAAGTGGCTTACAGCTTTCGGTACTGAGGATGCCAAACATGGAACGTATGCATCGTTTTTGCATTTTAAATGCCATATCTTTATTTGTTGAGTTTCCCCAAAAGATAATGCCATATCTGAGGACAGATTCAACAAGTCCATAATAAGCTGAGAGTAACACATCAGCGTTGATAGTTGGAGCGAGTTGATACAATGCATATGCTTGACTACTGATTTTTTTACATAGTTCGTCAACGTGTTCTTTCCAATTAAGTTTGCTGTCTATAATTAGGCCTAGAAAACGGGCATTAGTTACTTCATTTATAGTGTAATTGGCATAACTCAAATTTACATTAAATGGATTATGCAATCTTTGTCCAAAGTGCATTATATTTGTTTTTGATAAATTTATTTTTAAATTGTTATTATCAAGCCAAGAAATTATAGATGTCAGTGAATTATTTATGTCAGATTTATAATTTTCAATGTCCTTACATGCAATTGAAACTGTACTGTCGTCAGCAAATAATGTCATAGGTTGAGTCGTTACCTTTGGCAAGTCGTTAATATAAATAATAAATAATGGTGGCCCCAGCACACTACCTTGAGGAACACCGTATGTGACGTATTTCTTTATAGATCTGAAAGTTTCATCTTTTTTTGTTTTATGATTCACTCTAGTTATTTCTGTTATCTGTTGTCGATTCGTTAAATAGGATCGAATTAAATCTAAAATATTGCCTCTTATGCCATAGGCGTCACGCTAAGACCGATAGGAGCGGAGCAGTAATGAAAATTGTGACGCAGATGAAGTTGCGCTGGTCAGCTAGTAATTTAATAAGCTCTTTGCAGTGAAAAACTGTAAATAGCTCATTAAAGTATTTTTTCGTATAATATGTCTTATTTGTAAAATAATTAGCCTTAATAATTAAAAATGCTGCCCAAAGACACTATTCCACGCGGATGAAGTCGCGGGCACAGCTTGTTATAAAATAAGAAAGATGACCAATGTCTACTGTTACACCGGAAATAGGTTAGTTGTGGCACCTTTTGGCTTTAGTTGACTGTTCCTGAATACGGATGCTCCAAATCAAAGGGTTTTGTGCTAAAGAGGGTCACGAATTCAATTTAATTAACCAAATCAGGAATTCGTAGGAGTCCTTTAAAAAATCTTTTAAATCCTACTGAGCTATAAGGTATTTTATTTTCATAATGCAGGCTGAATTAGTTTTTTTTTAACGATAGGATTTATTGTATGATTTTTTAATGAACAAGAAAACAGTGAAAAATATTGCTTAAGGTTTTGTTTTACATTCTGAGTTCAGAGCTTTTAAATATTTTAGTGCTCTCGAGGACTAAAAATTAAAACACTTGCCAAATTATAGAGAAATAAGAAAAGTTTTTCAACTGCGATGGGAATGCGAACGTTTTACTGAATATGAAAATTTCCCCTCAGGCTTCTTAAACATCGAAAAGAGAACCGGTCCGCGAATAAATAAATATAGCAACAGCTCTGCACTTAACAAAATAAACAGGGAAGATTTGGAAAAGGCTGGCAACACTCACGGAAGTAATACGACATGATAATGATGTTTGCTTTTAAAGGAAACTCGATAAACGAGGAAAAAAAAGTCTCATTATTTGACCTCGGAAAAGGTGAAAGAGGTCACGAAATATTGCCGGTTGAGTGGAATTAAGTGAAACGAAAAAGGTGCCAAGAAAATCAGCAAGTGAGTTATCATTCTTTTACTTTCCTTTTGATGTTAATTACCGATTATACTAACTGATTGGCAAAAAAGACTGGCCAAGTGCCTGTCGGACTTGCGTGGAAAGGGTTTCGAACCAATTTCATTTTTTAACACATGTTATTATGACACTACATACTTCTTATAGGCTTTCCTGTAAACTTAAGGTATTGAACTATTATTTATCTGCGTTTTTTTAAACATTTGGGTTCAGTAGTTTCGGAAATAAGGATGGAATGGTAATTTCTTGAATTACTTCAAAACTATTTATTTTAAAATTATGAAAAAATATTCCAATAAGCCCTTTCATTTGGTATATAGTACAGCTTGAAAATCTTTTATTTTTATTTTCGAGTTTGACCCCCAAAAGGGGGTAAAAAAACTTCCGTATACGTATACCAAATTTCAACAGAATCGGTTCTGTAGATCCGGAGAAAACTGGCTGTGGCAGATGGCCAAACAAACACCTAAGTGACCCTATATGGGTTCAATTTTTTGCGGATATTCAGAACCCTTAAAATAAACTTTATAAAATTGAAAAGATGGCTTGTATGTACAGTCTGTGACCTACAGTTTATCTAAAAATATAAAACTAACAGTGAAAATAGAATCAAAATTACTCGTAAGAATAACGAGGTATAATTATTTTAAACAAATAAATCTGTCCCTCTCGCGAAAACGGTGTTTTCTATGGCAGCTAGAAGGCGTCATAGACGTCACGTCAAAGTTTTCATCGGACTTCTCTTTTTGATTATAATCTTTGAAGCTTTTTAACTTCATCGCTGATAATGGTATTTAAAAATAATTTCATGATTGTTTACTAGAGCTAATAAGTATGTCATTTTGCAAATAAAGAAATCGCATGCGTATTGCCTATTCGTCGCTAGTAGTCAAGTGGGTTAGATAGTGTTTTTTTTTTAAGTGTGGGAAATCATCAAATGACTCCTCCCGCTTTGGGTGAAGTAGAAGGGAGTGTCAGACTCTTACTGACTAAAGGAAACAAAGGGTACTAGGGGGAACCCATCCGGGTTTTTCCTAGTGCCCGTTGCGTTCTAGGGTACGGTGCCTCCTTCCAACGAAGTACGCAGCCCGAGCAGGTACAGGCACTAGCGGGCCCCGTCTTTTATGCTGACAGCTCTTTGAGGCGCGCGTGGAACACAGTGCGCCGTCTACCCGGGCCTGGTTCTGATCAGACGGCGAGCCACCTAATGCTCGCTGTCCGCAGGCTCAATTCTCGGCCACCGCAGGCGCCTACGGTGGCCGAGAATCGCCCTGCGACTCCCGACGCCCGGGGCGTCTTGTTCCGGCGGCTGAGGCGTGAGGTTTCCCTCTCTCTCACACATTCGGCTTCCTCCTTTGCTAGCATTACTGCTTCGCAGAAGGAGTTGACCGCTTCCCATGTCTCCTCGCTCCGGACCATGGCTTGAATTAGGGCCGGACGCGAGAGGTCGCCGCCGCCGATCGCCTCGACGAGGACACGGCGGTGCTCCGCCCAAGCTGGGCAGACCTCCACCGTATGCTCCACCGTGTCCTTGGTCACATGCCCTACAACTAGTCTGTTACGAAGTTTATGAACTTAAGTGAAATGAGCTTGAAGGGAGCTGTCAATCAATAGATTCACATCGCTATCGCGTAAATATAAATGCCAGTTTGTGCTATATAAATTAGGGCCACCTAATGTTCGATGTTAAAAAAAATGCACTAAAGTTGCTGAATCTATAGATAGACAGCTCCTTTCACCTATGTTTCCTTAATAATGAGAATTTGACTTGGCTACAGAATAAAAAAGCTGGTAGGTCTTCGACTCTGACTTTACTTGAGTAAGAAATTCTGACAGCTCTAGCAATGACAGTTTCAGAAATGACGTATACCTGGGCGGGAAGTCTCGACATAGTCACCAATCGCCTTTTGACCGAATTTTGTCGTTTAGTCCTAAGGCCGCCCGCACACAGTCAATCTCGAATCGCGATCCGCAGTTTCGGGCGTACTTGCGGACGTATTCTATTCCGTTTCACCTAACCACTCGTTTGTCATTCATTCTTAGTTCGGGTTCGGGACTAATCGTAAATCTGTAGGTGATATGGAGTAGAATGCGCCCGCAACTAAGCCCGAAACCACGGACTTCGGGCTTAGATGCCCCCAGATCTTTGATTTTGATCATAGATCGCATTCGAAATTCACTGTGAACAGGCGATATTACCGAATTCGGTCGATAGGCGATTGGTAACTATGCCGAGACTTCCATCCCAGGTGACAGCACTGAGTCATGAGGTCCAGGCAATTGTCAAACGCTTGTTTTCCGAAACTAGTTGAGTGACGTCATAAGTTATTTTTAAAGTAAAGGACCATTTGCCTAAGTGGTGCCAACTGCTGGCGCAAATGAATCCGAAGACCTTCATTTCTCGTGTAATATTTTATTAAAACATCCATGTTTGTTTTAGGAAATCAATGAAACTCATCAATTTGATCCTCCTTTTGTAAATCCAAATATAACTAAGCATCTGTTAGTCGAACGTTCATTTATCGGGAAACCCATATCACACATTGACAATCCGTTGCTTTCCCGGGACTTACTGATTGTATCCTCAATCCATCTTAATTTACGTTGACGTCATCTGAATAAACATGAAGTCTCTTTGTTTTAGTCCTATGTACATTAACAGTTTGTGCATAATAAAAGAGAACTTAATGTGGAATCAGCTGCTTTTTGTACAGAATGTGTGTCGAAAAAGTCTTCTTGTCATTTGGAACCCGTGTCACATGTCCAACAATGACACACTATTTAATTTTAAAAGTCCATATTATAATAATATTAATACTGAACATGCAATATTCCCTTTTGTGCTTTAATAAAAATAACTCCATCCAGTATAAACCACCACATAAATAAGAAATGAAAACGCTTTACTTTATTGCCAAAATATTTTTGGTTTTAAATCGACAGTTTAAATTTTCGCGCGTAAACGGACGATGACGTCACTTCTGTCTGCCGCCGCGCCGGTCAAGAACTGTCCTATCTCAAAGATATAAGGTTGCTTTTTCGTTGTCATAACAGCAGTGACGTCACTAAACGCTGATTGTTGTTTTTAAGTACGTTCCGTTTTACGTTACTTTAATTCATTATTTTTGTTAAAATTCTGTATTATTATAATTTTTTTTTATTTGTAATGGGTTTGCTCTTGACTCTAGTCTATGTCAGAGATGACAGAGACATGAGTATTTGCATCTTCTCTATTTCTCTTCGAAGGAAGCCGGACATAAATCGTTTTTCATTACTGAAAAAGGAAAGGATCACGACTGACGTCGATTCAGGACAGCTTAATGTCATTATTTCTGCTTTCCTAATTAAGTCTGTCGATACATGTAAGTCAGTCTATTTTCCGTTATTGCAAATTTATCTGGTGTCAATATTATCACATTATAGCATCATGATCTCCAGGTCCGACTTCGGACTTCGAAATAATATAAGTACATTGAGATCGTGTGCCGCATAAGGTACGCCCAAATAACATTTTGGTGTCAGTTACAGGCTTTTTTATGACTTTAAGTAATATAACAGGGTTATAATTATCTCAGTTATAACTAAAGACGATATAGAGGAGTTAACAAATAAAATAATAATGTTTAGCTTGAGGTACCTATTTTATTACCATAACTTTTCTTTTAAATCTTTAATAAATCCTAGGCGCGTTAAAATTGAGATGAGAAACATGGTATACATTTACCGTGAAATCATAAGGGCAGTCATTTTTCACTTCACATACTTAAATAACTTAATATTCTAAAATATTATTCTGTTGTGTTGAATAATGGATGACATAACTCTTCCACTACGAACAGATTTAATTTTAGTAAGGTTACAGGCTTTTTCAATCTTGACGTGCGCTTTTTACCACCTGTAGTGCTCACTAACGTGGTATTACAACGGTATTACCGGTTAAAGTAGTAGCTGACGATGAGTAAACGCTCTTGTGCAGCTTTAATATCTTTTTAACAGCTTACTTTAGGATTTATACCACCTGTAGCGTTTACCAACTCTATTTTGCAACGGTAATACAGATTAAAGTAGTAGCTGACGATGAATAAGCGCTCTTGTGCATCTTTTATATCTTTGTGACACCATACTATAGGCTTCCTATAACTTTTACCTGTAAAACTGTGGGCCTCTTTCGTGGTTATAGGTCAGTTAGAGCATGCTCTAACTCAGTTGCACAGGTATGCGTTAACACTTTTATACTCAAATGGAACTGATATACGAGTCTTATATAGGTTTTTTAAACGCTTTAGTGTTAGTTGGGCGAGGACTATGAGGGACCGCGTCACGCGTAATTGTGCGTTACAGCCGGTCTATTCTGTCGATATCTCACCGTGTACGCTTTAGTAGAGTGAACGACAAGTGAGCTGTCGTTCCATCATGTTTGCATGATGTGACAACTCACTTGTCGTTCACTTCGACATGTTTACAGAATCGCATTGCTGTTCCAACCGCTTTCGTTTGGGATATTTTACCTCGTGACCACCCGCAGAAGTAAGTTGATTTTTAGGTAAAATTTCTAAACGAACGATGAACATTGAACTAAAAACGCACAGTTATAACATGGTTTTTAGGGTTCCGTACCTCAAAGGGAAAAACGGAACCCTTTTAGGATTACTTTGTTGTCCATCCGTCCTCTGTCAAGAACGTTTATCTTGGGAACGCGTGGATGTTTCGAGTTGAAATTAAAATCATATACTCAGGTTATGTCTATGGCCTACAGGTTTTTATGGTGTATGGCGCTTTGCAGCTTTAAAAAAATCTAACTTCTAAGTTAATGTAAAGATACGGTCGTTTATATCGCAAAAAACTTATATTTTGACACTCTCAAGGGAATCAAAATGTAAAGGTCCTGTTGACCTAGAACTATGAAATATGGCAAGAAATACCGTCTTATACTACAAGCACCTATAGGGAAAGATCTGAAAACTATACATTTGTAATTAAATCATAAAATAATATAGTCTTTATTTAAAGTAATTTGTAGCTAAAAATTTGTACGGAACCCTCGGTTGGCGAGTCCGACTCTTGGCCGGTTTCAGAGAAAATCAGATGACTCTTTCTATCTCTCTCACTCGCAAGGGATAGTCAGACTCTTACTGACTAACACCCTTCCATGTTCCTCCAAATGCCCTTTGCGTTCCAGGGCCGCGGTGACTCTTTCGAACAAATTCCGCCTGGCATCAGAGCATCTACCACTGTACATTAAAACTTTCATTTGAATAACTAAATTCCAAATCCAACCAAAGTCATCAAGTGGCCAGTAATAAAAACAGCAATTTCATATACAGTAACAACACTTCAGTGTTGGTTACAGCCATCTAAAGAAAATATATGATGCTGTGTGAAAAATTACAACTACACCGTTACATTTCAACGAGTTTCATACATTTACTACGAAAGACACGCAATTAGATATCTCTTCTTGCCCTCTTTGCTCTGAAAAGTGTGAAGTGCAAGCACTATTATCATTTTTCATGTCGCAGTGCAAGCTGAGAAAAGGGGAAAATATACTTCTACTTGTCATCTCTCATAAGTTGTTTCAGGTAACGGTATGTTACTGTCTATGTTGCACTTACCGGTAAAAATGTTTCATATCATTTTGATTTATGTTTCATCTTTGCTAAAGTAATGTTGTCCAGTCTGTTAGCTGTCACCAACTCTGCAAGATAAGTGTGTACTTGATCGAGTTGTGTCTTGGTTTGTAATATGGTTGCCGTTATAAATAATAGAACTCTATTATTTATAACGGCAACCATATTACTAACCAAGACCACCACGGCAACTAATTGAGTGCCCATTATTGAGAGGTACTTGAGCTCTACACTAATCCAAATTATTGTCAAAAAATGTAATGAAAACTGCGTAATCTTATTTCATTATCTTATTTATGACTTCTTACAGACGATAAAAATGGTATGTATCAGTTTTTCATAATAAAAAAAATGTAGTGATACTTCGAGGACGTTATCGTCTACGCAGAAATCACATCATCCAAGTAAGCAAAATTGCATATAAAATAAAAACTACTGAGACAAACTGAAATATTTTTTTACGAGACCACATGGCAAGTAAATCGAATTGAATTAACTACCGGGTCGATCACAAAAATCGGATCAGATTCCTCCGAGTAATCGGTGTACATACGTAAAAAAATACCAACCGTATTTAGAACCTCCTCCTTTTTTTGAAGTCGGTTAAACAAAACTATATATAAATGTTATGCGAATTATATATACATACTTACACATATTAAATTTCTATCGTAGCTTTTGTGATGGGATCAAATGTATTCGTTGCAAATGAATATATCGGCAACAATCTAAATTAATATTATAAAGTCAAATAATTGTCACTATTTACAAAAGCATACTCGTAAATAACACTTCGCTCGATAAGACAGGCATCACAATACATTATTTGTTTATCATACAATTTCTATCCAACTCCCGCCACTACTTTTACTCCCCATCTGCTCAGAAAACTATCTCATTACTCGCTCAGCTTTCAGCCATGTTCCCAGCTGAGTGCCCGTCGAAGGGAATCAATATCCATGTTTATCGAGAAAAGTTGGAAGCACTAACAATTTTGTAGTGCACTGCGTCGTTTTGATGCACCAATGGGTGGCAATAATCGGTTGTGCATTATGAATTAGCTATGATTTCAGGGAATTGGTTCTTCTTATTTTTATCGTGTGGGCAGTTAGGTCTAGAGACCCCACAATAGGGAATTGGTTGAACATTGGTATTTACAGAGTGATTTTAGGTACTTACGCAGCGATGCTGGGTTTTAGTGATTAAGATAAACTGGGTATTGGTATATTTTACTTTATAGTAACGAGCTATACTTCTGGTGGCGAAGCACGAAAACCTGACCCTGGGTTGTGGAGGTCAGATAGGCAGCTTAAGCTTTTAGAAAAAATAACAACAAATTGTCTATGCTTTACAATGTATCTCAAGCTATATTGTGTTGCTTTGTTCAAAAGCTAGCACGCGCACAATTCTGACGTTTTATTATTTTTGTACTTTATTCAACACGTGAACACAGCTATCTCCAGGGGCAAGGATGCAGACTGACTTTTAACTCTGAAACGGAGCAAACGAGGCTATTGTACGTTCCTTTTATTTAGTACTAGCTATGAAAGTCGAAATCTGACGGGAACATACACCATCATCATATCAGCCGAAAGACGTCCACTGCTGGACAAAGGCCAACTCGACTGTCGCGACAATAAAAGGTTCTGTGCGTCTCGCACACATCGGCTACCTGCGACTTCACCTTGTCTGGGAGGCCTTCTAACGCTGCGTCTTACGGTACGCGGTCGTCATCCAGAATTTTTCGGCCCCATCGACCTTCTGTTTTGCAATCAATGTGCCCTGCATACAGGGTGAATTTTTCAAGTGTGCCTTTATGGCCAAATCCGAAACTATGATAAAATAAAAAAAAAACACTGAAAGGAGCCCGATTTTGATGAAAACTAAAACTCATCATTGGGTTTTTGAAAAATCGTTAAAAATAACAGCTTTCCTTTAATTTGCCATGTGTTATTACTGGTGTTCCCTTGTTTCGCAGACAGAAATTTCATAGAGTTTGGTTTTGCAGAAAATGTTTCACATAATATTTGGTCCTTTTATTTTTATTTCGAATAAAATGATTACAACGACTATTTAATTGGATGAAACATATTTTACAGAAACACAATTCAATGAATTTTTAACATATTTTTACTTAGCAAACTTATCATCAAACAATAGAATTATTTTTTGACGAATATTAATTGTTCGATGTATTTATTCATATTATTTAAACGAAAACGTAAAAACGTTCCGCTATCCACAATTTGATTAATTTTATAAATAAGTATCTTATAAATATTTAGTAAGACTAATTAAGCATTTTTGGGACTTGGAGCACCCCGACTCGGACAGATTAGGTTAGAAGAATCCCCTTCGTGGTTGATTTTTTAAACCACCCAGAAATAGTACGTGCGTTTTAAGGAAAATTTCTGTAGATTTCAGTGTTACATGCATTTATTTCATACTATAAATTACAACTTTATATTTTTTCCGATTGCTTCTAATAACTTAATTTCTGATTATTCCTGTTTATGCTGTAGAATCCGATCAATTTTTAGGTTCTGAAGTGCTACCGCATAGGATATTTTTGTTTGATATTGCTTTTAGTTCCTTGATAAGCAAGTACCTAAGCCTTGGGATTAGGTTTATCAATCAAACCATTGATTTTATGATTTTTTGATTCCGTCAGCTGAATTCTGTGTTCTTGCTATTTTCAAATTATTTAACTCATGGCAACTCCAAAATTCTGGTGAATATTTGGGTTGGCTACTCATCATGCCAAGAACATAGTTTTCTTGAAACCAATTTGCTATCATTTTACTGTCCTCATCTTCCACGTTCTCCATATTTTTTTGAAAATAGAAAGGTATTTCTGAATGTTCCAAGTAAATAGGTGCTGTAGGACATTTCATTTGTAGATTGAATTTTGAATCCTTGGCATATTTTTTTGCAAGTTTGTTTGCTTAAATTCTGTAAAACAAAATTGCATACTTTTAAGATGACAGAATTATGTGTGTTGTGCTACAAAAGTCGGTGGCAGAAACGAATCGTTGTAAACCGACTTCACGTAGTCTTGTCAGCCCTTTCCCTAGAGTATAATTTAAGCCCGCGTAGGCGCCGAGAGGCTGGGCACGCCACAATTGCGGCGATAAGTCCCCTCTTTGAGGAGTGGCTAGAGCGGCGCCACGGCGTCCTTACCTTCCGCTTGACGCAGGTACTCACCGGACACGGTTGTTTCGGAAGGTACCTTTTTCGAATACGGCGGGAGGATACACCCGGGTGTCAACACTGCGAGGATCGTCCGGAGGACACGGTGGAGCATACGGTGGAGGTCTGCCCTGCTTGGGCGGAGCACCGCCGTGTCCTCGTCGAGGCGATCGGCGGCGGGGATCTCTCGCGTCCGGCCCTGGTTCAAGCCATGGTCCGGAGCGACGAGACATGGGAAGCGGTCACCTCCTTCTGCGAAGCAGTAATGCTAACAAAGGAGGAAGCCGAACGCGTGAGAGAGAGGGAAACCTCACGCCCCAGCCGCCGAAACAGAAGAAGACGCCCCGGGCGTCGGGAGTCGCAGGACGATTCTCGGCCACCGTAGGCGTGGGACTGCGGACGGCGAGCATTGGGTAGCTCGCCGTCTGATCAGAACTAGGCCCGGGTCGGCGGCGCGCTGCGATCCCAACGCGCCTCAAGGACAGGTCAGCACGGAAGACGGGGCCCACTAGGGCCAGTGCCTGCTGGGGCTGCGTACTTCGTTCGAAAGAGGCACCGTACCCTGGAACGCAAAGGGCACTAGGAGAAACACGGATGGGTTTTAGTCAGTAAGAGTCTGACACTCCTTCCTGCTGTACCCAGAGCGGGAGAAGTCATTTGATGATTTCCCATCCTAAAACAAAAAAAAAAAAGGCGCGGAGGGGCGAGACACCGGAGCCGTGACAGAAATCATGCCTGCTGCATGCTTGCAGCATGCTTGCTGCGTGGTTGCTGCATGCATGATGCATGCATGCTGCATGCAATTTGCTATGATTTTGCTGTCCTCATCTTCCAAGACCTCCATAATTTTTTTTAAATAAAAAGGTATTTCTGAATGGTCCAAGTAACTAGGTGCTATAAGACATTTCATTTTTAGATTGAAGTTTGAATCCTTCGCATATTTTTTTGCAAGTTTATTTGCTTGAAATCTTCTGTAAAACAAAATTGCATACTTTTAAGATGACAGAATTATGTGTGTTGTGCTAAAAAAGTCAGTGGCAGAAACGAATCGCTGTAAACCGACTTCACGTAGTCTTGTCTGCCCTACCCCTACAGTGTAACTTAAGCCCGCGTAGGCGCGTAGGGGCGAGGCACCAGAGCCGTGACAGAAACCATGCTTGCTGCATGCTTGCAGCATACTTGCTGTGTGTTTGCTGCATGCATGTTACATGCTTGCTGCATGCATGCTGCAAGCTGTATACATGTATTTCTTGCTGCATACTTGCTGCGTTCAACAGTGCTTAATCAACCAATATGCGTTATAAATATACATGATTCAACCGTAGTTATCTCGAAAATTGAAAACATTTAGGTATAATAATATGTGGGTAACCCAAAATAAATTACCTTAGCCTGAGTATATAGTAACTAAATACAATAATATTATAATTAAAAACGGTGATTTATCTGTAAATTATTTGGCTGAATTGAAGTGACAACCCTTTAACGTAGTATTTTAAAAAGTAGATCGTAAACTCATAATGGGTGCCTTTTCAAAATCAAGTCACACAGTCATCACTTTCGGACATATATGTATGTTACTTTCGGATCCATATTCCAATATTAGTTTTAAGTCATACGTTCGCTTGTGTTTGTGTGTATATAAACAAAATATTAATGATAATGTTTTTTTGTTGTTCAAAAATACATTATCATGTATGGTGTACAGTTGTTGGAAAATGAGGGGAGCAATCTTAAATGTGCCATCAAGGATCCAATATTTTTTTTCACTTACCTAATATTTTTACGAAGTGTAAAGTTGACATCAGGAGTATACTTTTGTTGTTATCATAAATCCGATCATTTATGACAAAACTGACACCATTAATTTGAGTCTCTGAAGCATTTAAATCGAAAGATATATCAGTAGGTTCTTCTACGCATATTTTGTTTTTTGATTTTTGGCGATAAATAATTGGTTTTAGAGCCGACGTAGGAAATTTCTGGTTTCGTTTCTGCTTTAGCATTTTGCAAAATGCTGCACACTTTTAAACACTGCACAATTTCTGCTTAAAGTCAGCAATGTATTTTGTTGTCGAATCTGGCCCAAGGTTATGACTTCGCGGCTATTTACATATTATGTGTAAACTACAATCATTTACTGTTGTATTAACAGTTGAAACGCATTTGTAAATTTTATTATGATACATTTCACACAACCAGTACCTACACAACATTTTTGTTTTGTATGTATAACCGTCTTCACAGTTTACAAGTATTAATTTAAACACTTCACAGGTACTTTTAACTTCTGTATCACTCATTTTTATCACAGACAGTAAGATAAACACAGAGGAGCTCGTGGCTAAATAATAACAGCCGCACAGGTCGACCTTCAAGGTTAAGCAACGCTTGCCAAGGTTGGTCTGTGGATGGGTGACCATCGTAACATACCGAGTTTCCTCCGTGCCTCGGAAAGCACGTTAAGCTGTTGGTCCCGGCTGTCATTTGTAGAACTTTGGCAGTCGTTACGGATAGTCAGAAGCCAGTAAACCTGACTCCAGTCTTGCCAAGAAATACCGTGTTACCCATTTAATGGGTTGTGGAGGTCTGGTAGGCAGCCGCTTCACGTAAAATACTGGTATTCAGCTGAATCCGGTTTGACTGGAAGCCGACCCCAATATAATTGGGAAAAGGCTAGGCAGATGATGATGACAGTAAGATAAACACAGTTAGTATTTGCGTTGGAAGTGGACTGTTAATGAGAATATCAACCGAGGTACACTATTAAAGAGATAACAAGTTTGTCTTCCTGCTCGACTAAAATTTACTGCATTGTTTTTGTGAATGCGGTGTTGTAATTTTATAGGAGGGATATTTTGTCAAAGGTATGAATTGAAACGTTTGCTTGTCGTTTTCTTGGTTATAAGTTTTATATTTACTAAACAATATGAGGATAAAGAATATTATATTTGTTATTGTATGATATGAAATAGTAACATAAAATTTTATTTGTAACAAAAATCAATGAATAAATATTCTTCAAAGTAAGTATTCTGCGTAATGATTATTCTATGGAATGATAATACGGGTAAAATTTCATGTAAAACAAATTCTATAAAACTATTATCTATAAAACAACGCACAACTATTATTACTTCCCAGAATTTGATCCTTATTAGCTACACTTTCGGATGGTGTGATAATACAGGAAGTGTTTTTTTAACCGACTTAAAAAAAGAGGAGGTTCTCAATTCGGTCGTATTTTTTTATGTTTGTTACCTCATAACTCCGTCATTTATAAACCGATTTGTAAAATTCTTATTTCTTTATTCTTATTTCATCTGGCTTGGTAAATTTCGTACATTTTTAACAAGGCAGATGACGTCACGCGTGTTTTCAACTCGCTGTATCCTCTTTATTTTTTGTTTACGTGAAAAAAGAAAAAATAAGTGTCCCATATTTTTAAAAAATCTATCAGACGGACTAATTAGTTTTTTTTAGTAAAATACCCCATTATAAAAATCACCCTCTATGTGCTATTCCAGGACATGATCTACTTATGTGACAAGTTTCCAAGTCTCGTCAGTATTTTTAATATTAAGAGATTTTTATATATAGAGGTATTGATATAGATTGTTACAATATTGGGTATTTTACACAGTGCGAGCTAGCTTGTGAGTCAGCCTGCCGAATAGAAGCAGTGCAGTAACTCGCATCGTATGGACGTATCTTACGAGTAAAAGCCACGTGCGATATTAACTCGCGTCCGAGTTATTTCAATATTATTTCGTTTTCACTCGCCGGCTCGCCTGACAGTAACTCGCCTAGGCAGCAGCTCGGAGATCACTCGCATCGTTACATACACATAAAGGTCTTATGTTTATACGAACTTGATGCTCATTTCGGATTCCGCTGTCGAGACACGAAAGTGTTATTACAGAATAGCAGTAAAGGTCGTAGTCGATATGTGTTTCCGTAAGTCGAATTCAGTTCGCGTTCTTGCTCCAACAATACAAAATTTCATATTTCGAAGTAGAATAGGATTAATCGAGTACCTACTACTTCTATGTTGGCAACATGAAAATACTAGATATACTCACTCATCATGTCACCTGCCTAGCCTTTTTCCCAACTATATTGGGGTCGGCTTCCAGTCAAACTAGATTCAGCTGAATACCAGTGTTTTACGTGGAGCGGCTGCCTACCAGACCTCCACAACCCATTAATGGGTAACACGGTACTTCTTGGCAAGACTGAAGTCAGATTTACTGGCTTCTGACAACCCGTAACGACTGCCAAAGATTTACAAATGACAGCCGGAACCAACGGCTTAACGTGCTTTTCGAGGTACGGAGGAAACTCGTTATGTTAAGATGGTCACCCATCCACAGACCAACCTTGGCAAGCGTTGCTTAACCTTAAAGATCGATCCGTGCGGCTGTTATTATTTGGCCACGTATCTATGTTTGCGATTAAATAAATACGCCTGTACCTTTCAGTTTGTGAAAGCAAAATAAACATCATTCGCGTCCGCTAAAGGCTGTTTATTTGCTGTAAATGTGTTCATGTTTTCCTTTGCTGTATATGTTTACATGGCAAGGATATACAGAGCAAATATTTTTTTGTAATGATCACTTTTCTTGTTGGAAGTCAAAGTTTGTTCAATCTAAATAGCTAGAGGCATTTATGCTTATCGCTAAAAATTGAAATGAAAACCACAATACCAGGAAAAAATATTATTATTCAGAAGAAAAATGTGAATGTGTTTTCTACTAAAAACTTTTTCATAGTGCAATGTTATATGGTCACAGATTGTCTTTATAGTCAAGCAACTGTATTTTTTTATAAAAATATTTTTCATGGCTTTTGCCCGCGACTTCGTACGCGTACATCCCGTTCCCGTAGGAATTTCTAGATATTCTCTCGTTCCCATATATTCCCTAAGGAACCTACACGCCAAATTTCAGCTTTTTACGACCAATAGTTTCGGCAGTTTATTTGTCTGTCTGTCAGTCAGTCAGTAATGGAAGAATTTTATATATTAGGATTAGTGTTGTGTTTTATATTATTTGCTAGATACTGCTTGCAGCTATGCACGCGTGAATGTTAAAAATTATACTAAGATACATGCTCCCGCAATATAAAAGTGTCCAGAATAATATCTATCTCTGTACCAAATTTCATTCATATCTGTACAGCTGGGTAGACAACACTAAAGTATCACGTTGCCGTCATTGTTGTCAGATTTTACCTTTAAATATCTTTTAAAATCTGACAACAATGACTAAAACACATTTCGTTGCAAATATTTTTTTTTTGAAAAAAAAATGGTATCCAGCGGTTATACCATTTACCATAAAAAAATTGGAAGCTCTTTGTGAATAAACAATTTAATTTCACTTCATTGGAAAAAAAAAGTTTTTCTTCAGTCGCAAAGGGAATTCTTTCAAAAGTGTTTTCCAGGTAAACACAACACATTGAAATTGGAAGTAATCATGCAATACGGAGAATTCCAAGAACAGTCCAACTGACTTCGGAATTCAGTCTCAAGGCAATTGAAACTAAGGCTATGGACAGACAGGGCCAAAACACGACGTTCATTGACGGAGGAGTTCGTAGTTAAATAATAAAACCCGCTTAGGTCCAGTTTTAAAGTTAAGCAATGCTTACCGCGGTCGGTTCGTAGATGGGCAGCCATCTTAATACACTGAGTTTTCTTCGTTCAGAAAGCACGTTAAGCTGATGGCGCTGGCTGTCATTTGTATGACAGTGCTTACAGTCAGAAACTATGAAATCAGTTCAGCCTTACCAAAGAGTATCGTGTTATCCAGTTACCGGATTGTTGGGGACATATTAAACAGGCGCTTTATGAAAAAAAAAACTATTTTCTTGAGAAAGGCGAATGATCAAAACATACTACAGCGAAAATCAACGATTAACCACTTAAATTTAACTGCTGCGACTTTTCATTTTGGGGTATAATCTGAATGAAATTCTTTGATAAAATGTATTGACCGCAGCCGCGCCGAACAAGTGCTTTGCCATCATCGTAACACGTACCAAAACCAATTAGTACCGAAGGATCGAAACTCTGTCTCCTAAACACAGGCTAGTCTAGTGTAGCCTAGCTAGGAAGACAGAGCTTCATCCACCTTATAGTAGACTACAATTCTGTGTTACCTACATTTTATTATTTAAGTAAAAAACGTTGTAAATCAATGTTCAATCTGTTTATTTGAATATATTATGAGTTATCTGTACTTAGCCTTAGGTTAAATTTCTAACTTCAATTTTCCTTTGCAGTCGTACCTACAGCCTTTGGCAGTACCCGTTTGCCTTTGCATCCAGTACGACTGCATGAACTTAACTGAAATCCTGAGATTGTCTAGGCACTGGCGAAGGCCAAAAGCCAAGTTAGGTTGGTGTAGATTTACCGAGTCTTGCCCGAAGGCGGAAGAGGGCTCCCTCTTCTATGCCCGCCAGAAGTGGGCCACGCTGGATGGGTCGCGAATGTCATGCGCGAATGTTCTCGCGACCCACCCATCAAGGCGAAAGTAAGTGCACAAGTGAAGTTTTTAGTGGGTGCAAGTCCCACATAACCACGTCGTCTCCCCGGATGATGAGGTATGTGTTAGGCATTCTCTTCGCTCGAAAAAAAAAAGCTTTACTGAATCTTAAGTCTTTATTATTCAATACACCTTTATTTATATAAAATTCTTCCGTTACTGACTGATTATGTGATTGAGTGAGTGACAGACAGACAACGCACAGCCGAAAGTGCTGGTGGTTGAAAGCCGAAATTTGTCATTTCTTTAGGGAGTGTTAACACTAAGAGAGGATTTCCCGATTTTTCGGATCGGAGAAAACGGAATATGGGCTTATGAAGTCGCGGGCAGAAGCCAGTTTTTTTCATACCCGCAAAGCTGCATGAGTTGAGTATATAGATAGCATGCCCACCCATGCATGAAAAATTATCTTAGTTATGTAAGCTAATTTTAGAGGCCTTACATATTACTTCCAAGTTTGCTTTGGTCTCTTCAAAGAGCATACTCTTTCCTACGTGGAGAAGAATTTCCATGTAGAACAGAACTTCTCAATACCGCCACAAGCTGTTTTTAAATGGGTTGATTAAAGTCTTGTTTTCATTAATCAGTAAGTAACGAGTATTTGCTTTGTAGCTCGCAATTAACGGGTTGATTTAAAATGTACATACTTTTGTTATTACTTAGGTACTAGCTTCAGCCAGAGGTTTCGTTCGCGTGATCCCTAGGGACATACTCTCGGTATGTATTTAGCCTATGTGTTATTCCAGACTATAATCTACGTCTGTGCCAAAATATATCAAGATTCATTCAGCCGTTCCGACGTGATTGAGAAACAAACTTCCATCCGAACTTTCGCATTTATAATACTAGTTAGAATAGATTGTTAGGCGTTGAGGAGCTCGTGGCTAGATAATAACAGCCGCACGGGTCGATCTTCGAGGTTAAGCAACGCTTGCCAAGGTTGGTCTGTGGATGGATGACCATTTTAACATATCGAGTTTCCTCCGTGCCTCGAAAATCGCGTTAAACCGTTGGTCCCGGCTGTCAATTGTAGATCTTTGGCAGTCGTTACGGATAGTCAGAAGCCAGTTAATCTGACTCCAGTCTGGCCATGAAGTACCATTATACCCAGTTAATGGGTTGTGGTGGTCTGGTAGGCAGCCGCTCCGCATAAAATACTGGTATTCAGCTAAATCCGGTTTGACTGGAAGCCGACCCCAATGTATTTGGGAAAAGTTGTTGTTTGTTTGTTTGGGAAAGCTGAATGTTAGTGTTTAGTATATAAACAGCTTCAGGATCTTTTCATATTTTTTCGATTCAGAAAATAAAATCGCATGACTCTTCCTACCGTGGGTATAGAAAACTTTCAACAGATGACATTGCTATAATTTTGTATCAAGGCGTTTGGACGAATCAACGGTGATTTATTGATAAATTGCTTTTTTGACCAGCGACCTACCCCTTTTTCGCACGATAGTACTAGAGTGAATAGCTACAAAGGAAAATTGCACCAAATACGTGATACGACTTCCTACAGACCGCGAGTATTAAATTCTCGTAAAACCTAAACTACTAATCTAAATGAGTGGAACTTTATTTCAGCTCATTTGTACTTATAGTTTTCACACACAATATAAATAAATAGTTGAAAGATGAAGATATTTGAAAAGAAAAGGATTAATTTTAATTGACCCAAACAACCGACTTACATTTTAAGGTAGGTTAAAGACAACGTTGCCAACACCAATTTATAAATTTCCTCGACTTGCAAGTCAAATTTTTCTAATTTGGAGACAAAAAATCTACTGACTCCCCATAATTTTGTTAAAGAAATTAAACAAGTTTCAACTAATTTTATTGTCATGTCATCATAACAGTGTGTCATAAGTAGCAGAATTTTTTACTACCTTTGCTAAAACGTGCAAAATTTCCCAAACTGTGGGGAATCTCAAGTTGATTGAGGATCTTTGGGGATTGGCAAGATCTGGAAAAAATGCGGGGATTTTAAATATTGGTAGTCTGGGCCAACACATAGCACCTTTTTGGGAAATATTAATGCGTGTTATAACATTTTTGCCAAACGAATGTGAAACCCCCGTTTTTCAGTGATCTTCTTTGCATATTTAATTTTCGGATTTATTTCGGATCTTTTTTCACTTAGGGTAAGATAATTTTGTGTCTCAGTGTAAAAATAAATGCAAAAGCACACCTTTTGCATTTATTTTTTTATTCAAATTAATTCCAAAAATACATTAGCCATGTTTATTAACTTTTTAAGTTTTTTTTTTATTTCGTAAAACGTTCGTAAGTTTTCGGGTCTATTATTTAAATACATATTCTGTAGTACTTTTCAATGTCAAGTTTACTCCATCGAGTGCCATCCACGCTTGTAAAATAAAGTGCGAAAAAAAAATTAAAAGAAATATGAGATTTCTTTTAATTTTTTTCATCTTGCCTCTTCTCTTTTTAGATCTTGCCAATCCCCAAAGATCCCCAATCAACTTGAGATTCCCCACAGTTTGGGAAATTTTGCACATTTTAGCAAAGTTGTTAAAAATCTCTGATACTCATGACACACATTGTTATGATGTCATGACTATAAACGCTGCCTGACGTTTGTTTTTTTTTTCATAGAGATGAGCTTGAACTTCAAGTGTAACAGAATCGATAAAATAAAATAATTCAGTTAATATTTTTGATTATAATATTTATTACTAGAAAAATTAGCTATCCTTAAGAAAACTGTATCGCGGACGACGTACTAGTTATTTATTTTCATATTTTAACACTGTTTAAATTAGTTTACGCAAATCTTTAGACGTGGGTAATAATTATTAGTATTTTCCATAGAACATATCTGATCGTAATAGACCGTCTACTATATTAGTATTTTTCTTGCTAAACTTGCCACCACCGAAATATTATTTTCTAATTTGTTTCGACATTTCAGTGGCGACAAAACTAACACAAAAACGCAGAATGTTATAAGCATCCTTTCACCCATGGCAAGAAGTATTTTGACAATATAAACAAACGAGGTCAAAATGAACAAGGTACTGAGGACGTCATTATGACAGCCATCACTTGACAGCTTCGGTATCTGACGAATGCGTCGATCCAAAGCCTCACGAAGTGGATTCGAGGATCTTAACATTTATGTTATCAATATCACCTTATGGTCGTCACCGAATTAAGCCAAGCTTCCTGAAGTTAAGCCAAACATTACAATGATCCGAAGTCGCCCGAACTCTTAGTAATGTGCTTACGCAATCGTAATTATGCAGTTTCAGTAAGTTTCGTTTTGATAACTTTAATCAAAAATCGATATAAGTGCAGTTTAATTTGACTTTCTGGAAATGCGATATGACCCCTCCCTAGATTGCAGTACTATTTTATTACCCTTGATCATGTCATGTCAAACAGAAAATGGTTGAAAAACAATTAAGATATTTTTTACCCGACTGCGAAAGAAGGAGGGTTATGTTTTTCGAGTGTCTGTATATTTCTTTGGCACGTCCTAGAGCCTAAGCGGCTCGATGGATTTCAGCTTGAGAGACGTCGTTAGATTCGTATTTACTGTGAGAGTGACACTGGGTATATGAACTAAAAAAAACAAAATGGTCGATTTTTGGCACCATATCACGCCTTCTAATTTTTTTTTAATTTTCAAAACCTATCGAGTGGGGTATCAAGATAAAGGGCTTGAGGAGAAGATTCCAAAAATGTAACTCACTTAAAAGTAGGAAATAAAAAAATGGACTTTGTCAAAAAGCCCAACCGCTAGAAACAACTAAAAAGTTCAAACAAGTCGCGTTTCAAGCAGTCTAAAGCTGTTCAATCACTGATCTGATGCCACCAACTGCATCTGACTTTTTAGTTGTTTTTTCGGTCGGGTTTTTGACAAAGTAAATTTTTTTAAACAGTTCAAGAACGTTCTAGGAAATTATGAAAAACTAAATATTTCATTAATGAATATTTAAATATTCCGAGTTAATGTGAGATTCATATAAATGCTTGGGGCAGTCATTTAGTCATCTCCCTTCATTTTTAACCGACTTCTTCATCATCATTATCGCTTACGAATTGGGTTCAAGGATGATTGGGAAAATTTGTCAGTAACGCGATTTCCTTTCTGATTCTGCTAAACTGGCCTTTGTAGACCTACTGTTTAGGTCAAAAGATTTTATAGCAAAATGACAAAATTAAACATTGGCCACATAATATTAAATCACAAAACCATTAATCGAAGTTACTCGACAACAAACAACAGAATTATATTTCAATTTAAGTTTCAATAACTCATTTTGCCTTCGTTAGCTTTCGTAAACTAATATTTTACATTAAGAGGACGTACTTCCCCGGGCCGTTATTCCCGAAACTTTTAACGACATTATTTAAGTTATGGTGTATGACCACCATGGAGACCCCATTTTCTAAATTAATTTATGGGGTCGTTAAGTCTTAGCACTTTGGGTAGATAAAATGATTCAGGGTAATAAATATTTAAATAAACAGCTGTGAAAAGATTGACAAGTTGTTTGCGATCCTGCTTAAGCTGACTATCCACTGGAGCAGAGAGAAAAGGAGCGGAGAAATATTAACCAATAGAATGGGGTATTTTACAAAAAAAATCTAATTAGTCCGTCTGATAGATTTTAAATAAATATTGGAAACGTATTTTTTTTACTTTTTCACGTAAACAAATAATAAAGAGGATACCGCGAGTTGAACACACGCGTGACGTCATCTGGTTTGGTAAAAATGTACCAAATTTACCAAGCCAGACACGCGTGACGTCATCTGACTTGGTAAATTTGGTACATTTTTACCAAGCCAGATGACGTCACGCGTTTTAGTAAAATAGGTACATAAAAATCTCAGTGAAATAGCGGAGATGTTATTTAATTCCATTAGTTAATATTTCTCCGCTCCTCTCCTCTCTGCTCAAGTGTACAGTCAGCCTTTTAAAAAAAAAAAAATTTGCGCGTTTGTCAATAAATCTAGCCTCAATGGCTGAACGAACGGGGTAGATTATAACTCCATCACAATCATACTCATTTATTCGCATAAAATCTGGTAAGTAGAGATGTTATAATAATAAATTCATTGCAAAGACAATCCGCATTTAGTGATGCCGTGAAAATACTTATTAAATAATCAATAATAGTATTGAACTTGGATAAGGATATACACGATGCCATTTTATATTTCGTCTTACAACTTAATGTACCCCTAGTACCCCCCTTAACTACCTCTAGGCGCGATATTTTTTTAATAATTCATTAAAAGAAAGAAAAAGAGAAGTTAAAGAGCATTTCCATTAGTTTTTGACATAATATACGTATAATGTATGTGTATAATATTTATAGTTATGTATGTAGGTTTATGTATTAATGTATACATATAATAAAACAGTAATAAAATAAATCCCCACCCCACCCTCCATTGTCATCTTTCTCTATCACTCAAAGGTTTGCTGGGAGAAAACTCATTTCTGAGTTAAGGTCGCACATGAACTTTCATTACTGTGTTTTGAATAAGCTGTTTTGGTGTACAATAAAGAATTGTGTTATAAGTTCAATGAAAATAAATTATGAAACAGCCTGTTAGTAATCTTTACGTAACAAAACAATGTCACCGTTTTATTATGCGCCGTTCTAGGAAAGCATGGCTTGGACTGTGCTCGCTCCTGGATGTTTTAAACTACTCGTACGTCATGCGTCACGATACTGAATAATATATATATTTTTTTAATAATTCTAATGTTTATAAATCTATTTTTGACGTGGATAACGTCTTATAAGTCGATGAACGCCGGCTACACGCACGTAAAAGTGTCAAGCGAGAGCGCGGAACAAGCGATAGAGAGGCACGATCAGCCTAAGTGTTCGGCTTGTTTGTTAAGAATTCAATTGTTTTTTTTATGGCGTTATCACGTAAAATTATCGTCTGTAAACCGACTTCACAGACAATCATTTTTTTTTTATGAACCTGTAGTAGTCAGTGGATAGATGAACTGTGCTGCTGTTCTACGACGATGAACCGTGTAAAATACTAATAATTTAATCCCGATTGAATGTTCTTTTGAGATCATTTGAATCCGTGAAGACAGTATTCTTACCAAAACGCCACAAGTAAAAGTTAGAATTAAATAACAGCTTTGAATAAATTTAATACTCGCGTAAATATGTATGTAGATGTAAAATGAGATGTGACTTTGGTGACGTCACCTCAAATGATTTGACCTCTAGTGGCATTGGTAATGACGTCATAAGGAATTCACAAGAGAGATCTATGTATAGAAATGAGGTGGTTGGTTAGCGGCGGAGAAATAAGATACATTTCTTCAGTAGTGTTATAAAAACACGAGTTTTGCATTCAACTGAAAATATCAACCCTTTATGTCAAGCCTTTCTGACAATCTTGGGGTTGGTTGCTAGTCTAACGGATACTGCTGAGTGCCCGTATTTTACATAGAGCGACTGTCAGTATGACCGTCATAACCCAGTTACTGGGTAATACGAAACTACCAATAACATAATGTCTATGACTGTTTGAGTGTCAAGCTCCAGGTGTGCTGCTGGTGGTCCTGGCTATTGAATAAAACTACTTCACTAATTAAATGGACTGTACTGATTACAAGTTAAAGATAACTGAATGTGTGCTGCGGCGCCGACAACGATCGCGGTGGGGCGTACATGACCATGTATCGCCGTGTGTGGTCCGATGTGACGTCAGGAACAATGACATATATGTAATGTGTCTTCTATTAAAATATAACATACTTATACTCTTTTTTCCGTTGTTAAAGGTAATCGCTTGAGAACAGTTGTTTCAATAACATAAGAACCCCACATGGTGACCCTTGCCATTTTTGGGGCGCGTGGTGCGATTGCAATCTCGGCGTAGTGTTACGGCTCCGAATACGAAAGTAACGTTCGTGATAAATAAGCCTAAAAACTCGTGACAATGAATCTACAGCATTAAATAATTTAATTGAACGTTGGGAAAATAAAGTGAAAATGTGTCGTTCAAACGTAAAAAAGGAGACTGTCTTTGTGAACCAGAATTCTGCGGGTTCAAATAATGCAAACACAGAAGAATTGAAGACACAGTCATTGAAATAGGTCATATACATTATACTATACGTAGTACTTCATACAACTCAATACTCCTTGGCAATACTGGTCTCAGAATTCTTGGCTTCTGATTACCCGTAACACATTGTCAAAGAGCCACAGATGGCCAGTGGGGTCAACAGCTTAACGTGCTGTCCGAGCTACGGAGAAATCTCGGTATGTTACGTAGATGGTCACCTATCTCCGGACCGACCAAGGCAAGTGTTGCTTAACCTACTAGATAGATTCATTCTGCAGTTATCAAGTAGTCACGAGCGTCATTCAGCAGAAAATATGATTGAAGTAAATCATGCTTCCTTTTATTATTCTAGTCATAAAATACCCCAGAAAAGCTCTCTCTACTCCCTCTTACGCGTGTTTACATCCACTGTATAAATTACATTCAGCAAAAATCTACTTGCTTCACAAATATGCGAGTGTAAAAATATTATACGACGCACTAGCATGAATACATAGTAGTTTAGTCAAGGAACCTGTTGAAGGTAGATGGGAAAAGTTTTCAGACACCGTAGGCACAAGAAACCAACAACAGAAGGTCGGCTCCACACATACATATTCGTAGCGAAAACGCACGCACAAATAGACACAGTGTGAAATTTGTTTGAAATCGCCGCACGTTCAAAAAGACACGCTTTAAGTACAGCGAGAGCAAGCGAATTTGCAACTGTCATTTGGTTGAAATTGACGTACGTACGAACACGCACGCACACCTAGACACGCTTCAAGTACAGCTAGTGCAAGTGCACTCGCGACTGTCTTTTGTTTGAAATCGCCGCCCGTACTTACACGCACGCTCACATAGACATGCTTCAAGTACAGCGAGTGCAGGTGCATTTGCAACTATCGTTTGTTTGAAATCGCTGCACGTACGAACATGCACACATAGACAGCTTCACGTACAGCGAGTGCAAGCGCACTAGCGACTATCATTTGTTTGAAATCGCCGCCCGTACTTACACGCACGTTCACATAGACATGCTTCAAGTACAGCGAGTGCAGGTGCATTCGCAACTATCGTTTGTTTGAAATCGCTGCACGTACGAACACGCACACATAGACAGCTTCACGTACAGCGAGTGCAAGCGCACTAGCGACTGTCATTTGTTTGAAATCGCCGCCCGTACGCGTCTATGTATGCGTGCGTATGTTTTCGCTCGTTGTATGGAGCCGATCTTCTGAGCAAACACTCTGTGCTCTATAGATATTTTCAATGTATTCATGACACCTGATGAAGCTTATCTTCGATCGTTATTGGCTCCAAAACTTTGATTACTGGTTTGCAAAGTTGATGCCTCGTTTTAACTATTTAACTAGCTTGAAAACTAAACGAACCTCTGGGGAAAGACGAGGTGATACGACTTGTATGTGTGGATATGTTTGTAATGGTGAGGAGACTAAGAAGGGCGTGTAAGTCAGAGGTTTTAGGATTTTGGAATTGTCATGCTCTTGTAAGCAAGTCCAGTAAAATAATCCTTTAGAAAGAAATCTTCTTTTATAATTTTTTTTTCCGAAATGGAGTGTATTATGTACACTTAACCTTAAGTAATTACAAAATATTATTGAACAATTAGACTAATAAATTCGCGGTAAAATTTACAAACGCGTACATTACATTTATTTTGTTTATTGAATGTTGCATTCAGATATTTTGCGCTCTAATTCTGTTTTAGATTATTTTGAAATATCGCAAAGCTGGTGGCTTGCTTATGTCATCATCATCATTATCATCATATCAGCCGAAAGATGTCCACTGCTGGACATAGGCCTCCCCCAAGTGTCGCCACAACAACCTGTCCTGCTAAAAGTCAAGTCCGTTACAAGCAGTAGTGCTTGTCGGCGTATGATCGCCGATGTTGTCGAATTCACACAAAATATTCACACAAGTAGAACAGTAAATGCACAGGAAAATGTTTTATGAAATAATAAAGTAATACTTTACTTGAGTCCAGGGTGTTTATTTCACGAGCAGAAAAATAACTAAGAATGATCTTAAATTCGCATTACATTGGTTTTTATACACCGAAAATGACAAGCATGAAGTCGGCAGTGGATGTTAAAATTACTCAAAAAGGCAGGAAACATACGGTAGATAAACATGAAAAATAAATAAGTAGAACGGAAATTGTCAAGTAAATTCTTATTTAAATAGAACTGGATAATAGGAAGCTACCTATGAAATTAAAGCCTTATTAAAATCCAACAGAAAATTACAATATTTCTTTAATGAATTAGAAAGGATGTTGTCAAATTAAATCTATTTAAATTCAACAGGATATTGCAATATTTCAAATAAATAAAAAGGAAGTTATCAAGTTAAATACTTATAGAAACCAAACAGGATGTAACAATATTTTTTAAATAAGACGGAAACGCTAACATTAATCCAATTCAACATGGAAGTCAAATTAAATACAACATAATCATTAAAACTAGCAAGCTGGGGTTTGGCGCCCATATGCTCGTACGCTGATCCAGCAGAACTAATAAAGAATTTTATTTAATCAAATTATGTCCCACTGTGACGCGCAAGATCGGTCGTTGTGGCGACGCTTGGGGGAGGCCTATCATATAAGACGTCCAGCAGTGGACGTCTTTCGGCTGATTTGATGATGATGATGACGTCCTACCGCTGGGCAAAGGCCGCCTTTTAAGGGTGGTAAAAAGAGAGGGAGGCCACATTGGCAGAAAACAGACGTGTATTCTCTGCCATTGTGGGGCAGTCCTCAGTTATGAAGTCACTCGGTAATAAGTAGCAAGTTCATCTCTCCACCTTCGTTTTGTTATCTTCCGATATCGCCTACACTAAGAGAATCTCAAAATATCTTCATAGATAGATAGGGTTTGAATCTCATTTCAGTGAGTACTTACGTAAAGCTGGATTTAACCAGCCCGTTTCCTTTCCATCTAATTAATTCCCTTAAGTAGTTAACTAATTTCCTTTTGCGGTGAAGTGACTTCCTCCTAACATGTTACGGTCGTCTAGATAAGGTTTTAATTATATCCGGGTCTGTAAATAGGTTACTAATTTATTAAAAGATTTACAAAATACTCATTTCATTTGAATCTTACAAGAAAAGCTACCCAACTGTCTGGATCCGAATTGATTTATTTAAAGAGAGAGTTTTATTCAAGCAAATTGCTAGTTAATTACTGGTTTATATAACGTCAAAAAATAACGAGCACGTGTTTGGTTATATCGGCTCAAATTAAGATGAGTTTGAAGTCTCATCGTTGAAGATACACTTTGGTTGGTTTTTTTTTTTTGTCATGGAAACTTCACGGTCCATCATTCTTTTCTCAAAATAAAAACAAAATACAATTGGCGGTTTTGATTTTCTAGAAATTTGCTTGAACAAAACGCTCTACTGAAGTTAGAGGGTTTAGTCACTTTTCAGTACTTTGAAGGACAATTAATTGCTCTTAATTGGTTGAGATTGGGCAGCTCGAAAAAATACGTATTTTAGACTACTCACTAGCATGTATCAAAATAAATAAAATCGGAGCCGAACAGTCGGGTTATTTTTCTTGTTATTTAAAAATCACGTTGAATTAGTTTATTAGCTAGAAGGGCAATTTTCGTCTTTTTAAAGAGCGTTCGCATCGCAGTCGCAAACTGTCGAAAATACCTCTATTTTTCCACATTTTGATTGTTTGTCGCTGAGATGATTTTGTAATTTAAATTTAAACGGTTTTAGTACGAATAAAACCTGCCAAGTGCGAGTCGGACTCGTATACGAAGGGTTCCGTACCATAAACCTTAATTTTTATTATTTGTTGTTATAGCGGCTATAGAAATACACAATCTGCGAAAATTCAACTGTCTACCTATAACGGTGCCTGAGATACAGCTCGCTGACAGACAGACAGACGGACGGGACGGACGGACGGACAGATGAGGCTTAGTAATAGGGTTCCGTTGGTTACCCCTCGGGTACGGAACCCTAAAAATGATTTCGAAAAATCGCAATCCGTGACCGGACAAAAGTCTACCAAGTTTATTACAGGACGACACGTCTCAAGTGGAGTTGGGCAAGCTATGGGGCGGCTGGGAGTGTCAGACTCTTACTGACTAAAACCCATCTGTGTTCCTTCTAATTAATGCTTTTTCCAGGACTTCGGTGACTCTTTCGAACAAATTTCTCAACCAGGACACTTGTCCTGGTGGCTAAAGTAAACGCTGGCCACTGTAAGTGGTGGGCTATGGAAAACAAGAGCGTCCGAAATTTTATTCGGTCGACGATCACACCAAAATGGTGGAAAATACGCAAAGAACCGGGAAACATGTGTGAAACGAAGCCGTAACACTGCCGTGTGATTCTTAGCTAGTACGGTGATGCTCATAAGTTCTAGAAATAATGGTCACTCATCATCTGCCTAGCCTTTTCCCAACTATATTGGGGTCGGCTTCCGGTCAAACCGGATTCAGCTGAATACCAGTGTTTTACGTGGAGCGGCAGCCTACCAGACCTCCACAACCCATTAACTGGGTAACACGGTACTTCTTGGCAAGACTGGAGTCAGATTAACTGGCTTCTGACTATCCGTAACGACTGCCAAAGATCTACAAATGACAGCCAGGACCAACGGCTTAACGTGCTTTCCGAGGCACGGAGGAAACTCGGTATATTAAGATGGTCACCCATCCACATACCAACCTTGGCAAGCGTTGCTTAACCTTGAAGATCGACCCATGCGGCTGTTATTATATAGCCACTAGAAATAATGGTCACTAAATAAACGAAATATATTGCAGCATTATTGTTGTAATATATTTCATTTATTTTTGTTGATTTGATTGTAGTTTCAGTAATATCGTGAGTATCGTGACGTAAAAGAACTTAATTTGAACACCATCATAATATCTGCCAAAAAACGTTCACTGCTGGCAGGCCAAATTTAATATATAACTTTACTATTATTATAAATGGTTATAATGATATCAGAGGGACTTATTTTTAAAGAGCCTTATTGGCATCATGGTATAACTGTCAAAAACACTTTGACATTTTTTTTTTTTTGTTGTGAGAGTATTAACATTTTTACTTCGGGTTGACTACTGGCTCACATTCAATACTAACCAAATCACCAAGAAAACAACCAACCATTTTGGCAACAGATTTATTTAGTAAATTACAATGAAATCCCAATAGAAAGGCACAATTATCATTGCGAGCCGGTTTCCCGCTAAACTGGAATAGGTAAAAGAAAGGAAATTATCATACAAAGTGAAAATCCTCTGAGCACATGTAATCTGGAGGCTCTACGCATAATATAATCGAGATGGCGTAAATACCGGCTAAATATTGGATTTGTGAGAGCAATGGTCCTATTTTATTATATTATTAAAATTTTGATAGCCAGATTATTTATGGGTATATTAGATTTTATGAAAAAGCACTTTTTTGGTACCCCAGTAGTGGCTTATCCGTAGCTCATTTTAAAAATTTATTAGTGAAAATGTTACTCTTGTAACTTCGACCTGAAGGATAACCAACGGAACCCTATTACTAAGCTTCCGCTGTCCGTCTGTCCGACTCTGTAGGTAGCCACTTGAAATTTTCACGAAGTGTATATTTCTATTGCAGCTGTGACAAGAAATAAAATTAATTTAAAAATTGAAGAGAGATCCCATATAAGAGACGGTATTTTTTTTCGGCAAGTATACATTTAAAGGTCCTTATTCAGCATCAAGAGTTTGCGCCACGCCTGCATTATTAACTCTATTACCACTGGTATATATTTGGGACTTTGCCGCAAAGATTCATCGCTTTTGATTTCCGGATTAGAAACAAAACTATGATTGTTGTTTCCGGAAGAAAAATCAATCTTAACCCGTGATTGGAAACTTGGAACAATGCCCGGTGAAGCTTTGAAACTGAGCCTAACCCGATTTCGGCTAGCTACGGGTGTCATTGTTTCAGTGTGTATTCTTTTTCTTTTTGTGGTTTTCGGAACTGAGATACCCGGAAGGCTGTGGCTTAACAATAGAGTGTGATGGGAGCTGTGAAGAGGTACATCGCTTTAATTAAGTGAGTAAGCTGATAAGTTTGATTAGTATTGTAGGTTGTAGGTTGTTTGATTCTGAATAAATGAAATACCTGAAAAAGGGCTTTTGTATTCATCACTATGAACAATTTTTTCGATGGGACTCGTGGAAATCTGAAATCGAGGAAATAAAACGACTGCTCCAAATATTTATGCAATGTCCATTGTGCACTTTTTCATAAATATTTGTCCTGTGTTTATTATTTTTTTTTTATTTGTAATGGGTTTGCTCTTGACTGTAGTCTTTTGAGGTGTACAATCCTTATATGTAAAACTCTTGCGTTACTGACTGCCTGAGTGATTGAGTACCTGAATGACTGACAGACAACGCACAGCCGAAACTACTGGTCGTAGGAAGCTGATATTTGGCATGTAGCTACCCTACACTCCGTTTCATCCCATTAGTGCTCCCCACTAAGGGGATTCGTGTAAAGCCTCTAGCAAAAGCTAGTGAAATATAAAATATACAAATTACCTATAATTTACCTATTGTTTATAACAGGGAACGAATTTAGCCAACCCGTTAAGATAACGTAGTAAGTACCTATCTAAACAAGGTAAATGTTCTACAAACGGAGCTTATCAGTAAACGCTTACTGAAACAGCCTATTTACATAGTTATACCAAACGGCGTGTTTGCAGCTTCTAAGGTGGGTGTAGACTAGTACCTATTTAGGGTTAAACTAAACGATAATCGATGGAAATTGTTTTTTACTATCTACGTTTAGGAAAAAAGCCAGAGATTGAAATACAGGGCTGCCCAGGTTCCAGTCCACCCCATTTTTTTAATAATGTTTGTACTGGTTTTTTCACCGCCGTATGGTGTCGGCCGGTGCCGTAAAGAATAATACCATCCCATTACTTCCCGTGGTTGTCGTAAGAGGCGACTAAGGGACTCACCAGAGAATGGGCAGCAGTGTTCTCTGCAAAAAGCAACACCATATACTGCGATCGCCAACCCGCCTGCCAAGCGTGGCGATTATAGCAAACCCCTTTGGGGAGGCCTATGTCCAGCAGTGGACGTCTTTGGGCTGTTATGATGATTATGTGTTTTTCATTAGTGTGGAAAATAAATGAATTTTTATTTTTACTTTAGATATTTGGAAAATACAGGGTGTGTGTAGATGGCCAAATCCGTAACTATGAGGATAACGAAAAACTACAAGAATTTTCCACACCCATTTTGATGAAAATTAAAACTGCAGTATGGGTCAGGATCGAACCGGTTGGTTTTGTAAAAAAAAACTCATCCTGTATTAATACACCATGCGAAAATGTCGCTAATAGGGATTACATTCTGGGAAGTATCAATACATGGCAAATTAAAGGAAAATAACTCATCTTTAACACAATCCTGTATAATAACTGTTTCATTGCATTACAGAGGCGCGCTGTGATGGGATGACGGGGTGCAGGAGACGACTCGGAAGAAGAAGGTTTTATTTAAACAGTGGCAAGAGTCCAACTCTCCGGATGACAGGGAGGCATATGGAGCGGCTAAGCGCGCTTGCAAAAAAGCTGTAGCCAGAGCCCGCAGCAAAAGTCTGGCGCCCTTATACGACAAGCTGGAAACTGCGGAGGGGCAAAAGCTTATTTTTATGCTGGTGCGTGCCTGGAAGAAAGCTACACGGGACATTAGCAAATGTCTCTGTGTAAGGGACACCCAAGGTAAGCTGCTCTACGATGCCCCCTCTGTTAAGGAGCGATGGTGCACATACTTCGCGGAGCTGTCTAACAAACAGCATCCCCATAACCTTCCTCCCGAACCGCCTCCTAACCTTGGACTTATTTCCCCTATTTCCCCCGACGAAACCAGCATTGCTCTTCGCCACATGAAGAACCGGAAAGCGGTCGGCCCTAACAATGTGCCAATTGAAGCGTGGAAGGCGATGGGCCCACATGGTGTGAACCTTCTGACGGATCTTTTTAACCGCATTCTGATCACCAAGGAAATGCCGAACCAGTAGCAATTTAGCCTGATTATCCCTGTTTATAAAGGCAAAGGTAGCGTACAGGATTGTAGTAGCTACCGCGGTATCAAGATCATGTGCCACACCATGAAGCTCTTCGAGCGCATCATTGACACACGGGTCCGTAGCGAGTGTCTCTGAGTGTCAATATGGCTTCCGGGTGGGTAACAGCACCATGGACGCAGTGTTCGTCTTACGGACTCTGGCTGAGGCTTACCTAGAGAGAAGGAGAGCTTTGCATATGGCCTTTTCAGACCTGCAGTCCATCTGGTGGGCACTGCGCTTCAGGGGCCTTCCGGCTTCCCGATTCCGTGTCCTCTGTCCAGACCGCTGTTGGCGAATCGAATGGCTTCCCAATATCTGTTGGCGTTCACCAAGACTCGGCTCTTAGCTCGTTCTTGTTTAACGTAGTGCTCGATGTAGTTACGGCAAACATCCAAGATCAGCCTCCATGGCTAATGATGTATGCCGATGACATCGCCCTCGTTAATCAGAACAAAGCCCATCTTGAGCGCAAAGTCAACATTTGGAAGGACACGCTTGAAAACGGTGGTCTGAGACTAAATGTGGCGAAGATCGGGCAAAGTGGAGGAAGCTAAGTAGGAAGGCGGACCCTGGCAATAGCCGGAATTTACGCTAGGTCGAAGAAGAAGAAGACAGAGGCACGCTATACTGAATATAGGTATATAGAAATGCCATTTTATCAGCGAACTTTATTGTAGAATTCATGCTAAAATGTAGAGGATTGAACACGTGAAATCTCGTTTCTCAATTCCGTACATTTTTGACGTTCTGACAATCACTTTCTCGCCACGCTAGCACCGACAGAATGTCATTTTTTGTATAGATTCTCTGGTAACCGAAGAACAGACCACAAAACAAGAAACGCACTTATCACCACTACCATTATAATATCCCATTAGAATATGTAGGGTGCCGTAAAAGAATAATACCATCCCATCCTTCCCGTGGAAGTAAGTTCCGTGTCGTAAGAGGCGACTAAGGGACTCGCCAGAGAATGGCAGCAGCGTTCTTTGTAAAACTCAACACCATACACTGCGATCGCCAAGCCGCCTGCCAATCGTGGCGATTATGGCAAACCCCGCAACTAAAGAAAATTCACTAAAAATGTTGCCATTTTACTTATTATTTAAGGTTAAAATGAAAACACTTTAATCAGTGTTTTTTTGTTTGATTATCAGTGGCAAGACGTACTGAACGCTGTGATAAAATTTTCCATCTATTTTAACGGGAGTTTCACGTCCACCATCTAAAGTCAATAATATTACCTTAACATTCTCTGTGCACAGATTTACATAGAAAAGCAGCAAACTATGTGTAAATAGAAACAGGACTAAACACGACAAATTGATGAAAATTAAAATGTACGAGTCGCAGGGCTAGCAGTCGTCTTGGTTCTACCACTCGACATTAGTTCTGCTCTAAGGAACTCTTAGTACTGGTGTAAATCACTTAGTCTGAACACTTTGTAACGGGACGTATATTTCAAGCAGTGGACTGCAGAAGGCAAAAAATATGTACATAAAATCACGTTATGCTCCAGTTTATTTTATTAGGTGTCCAGGGTTTGTATCCTCATTATTCGAAAAATCTCGCACTCTCAAGGTTATCAAATAAACGCCGAGTTAGTTGCTAACACGTACGTATTTTTAATTAAACTCAGTGCTAGCAACTTACAGTAAAGATTCTGCCAAAAGTAGCCCTAATTGGCATAAAATCGCTTGAAAACACAGACCAAAAACAACATTTACTCAAAAAATACAACAGCTTTTACAGGTGAACTTAATCCAACAGCGTTGCAATTAGCAATTCTCAGCCCCAACCAGCGTCAACGCTTTCCAACGCTAAACCGTCATTACCGCAAATTGTCGTAGCTGCGACGTCCGGAAGCGACAACCCTGGAACATCCAACATCCGAATACATAATTCACCAACCCTACTGCTTGTTTGTCCTAAATTGTGCGCTAGACTCAAAGGATGCCAGCATTTCATTTCAAATTCCGAATCCCGGTGAATTACTGGCACCTTAGTACCCTCAACATCGAGTTTATATCAAAAGCGAGCACTGACATTTTCTAGACATTCCAGCGTCCGATCTCTAACGAATGCTCTAATTCAGGTTTGAATTTGAAATTCGAATTATTCATGAGTTCATTGTACAAAGGTGGGAATTATTTGTTGTATTGAGCATGCATTACGATAGGGCCTGATGAGGCTGGCAATGTAGAATAAAAAAGTATCTGAAAGTTCTAAAAGGATGAATTTTGATCGTTAGGCAAAGTATTATTTTTTTACAGAATTTTTATTTTCCGGTAAAAATGTATTTAGGCCCTCAGTTACATAACCAAGAAATACTGGTCTCGTATTTTTTTCTTTTGTGACGATAGTAAAAAAAGGACGACGACGTTGATATTTCACGTGACGTCACGCGTTGGTACACTTTTTACCAACAAGTGACGTCACCAGCCCCCACTCCTGAAATTAAATGCGCATTATCTTTTTAAAGTTTTATTATACGTGTCCAATATTTTTAAAATGTAATAGACGTAGCAAATGGAATTATACCCTATTTAGGATACAAACATTTTTCTACTACTCTGTCAAGAAAGTACCGGGAAAAGATCAATAATACACAAAATGTCTGTTATTCATCTAAATTTATTTTATCACCTTCAAAGTATGCTCCTTTAGAAACGATACACTTGCGCCAACGAATAATCCATTCATCAAAACATTTTTTAAACGCTGCTTCCGGAATTGAGTTCAGTTCTCTCCTTTATGTGTTCTATCGATTGAAAACGGGTGCCACGAAGTGGTAATTTGAGTTTAGGAAAAAGAAAAAAGTCAGCAGGAGCCATATCTGGTGAATATGGTGGTTGCTGGATGGTATTTGTTGAGTGTTTGGTTAAAAATTCGTTCAAAATGATAGCCTTGTGCGAAGGCGCATTGTCGTGGTGCAAAAGCCAAGAACTTTCTTTCCACAAATCTGGCCTTTTTCGTCGAATTTGCTCTTTTAAACGCCGCATAACGCTCAAATAATATTCTTTATTTACCGTTAGACCTTCCGGTAAGAATTCAGAGTGCACAACACCGCGATATTCAAAGAAAACAGTCAACATGACTTTGACTTTTGATCGACTTTGGCGTGGTTTTTTCGGTTTCGGTTCAGTTGGAAGGCGCCACTCCGAAGCTTGTTGACTAGTTTGCATGTCAAACTCGTAAACCCACGTCTCGTCACCAGTAACAATGCGTTTCATGAATGTTGGGTCCGAACTGACTCGTTCTAGCATGTCCTCAGCGACTTTCATGCGATAGAGTTTTTGGAGAAAATTCAGATCTTTTGGGACTAGCCGAGCAGCAACATGTTTCATACCCAAATGATTAGTTAAAATGGTACGGATTGACTCGTGAGATACAGAAAGTTCGGCGGCTATCTCTCTCAGAGTTGAATGGGGATTTTCAGTCACTATTTCCTTCACTTTTGCGATGTTAACTTCAGTTGCAGACGTTGACGGCCTACCAGAGCGAGGCAAATCTTCCATCACATCTCGACCGCTTTTGAACGCTTTGAACCACTCATAAGCACGAGTTTTTGATAAAGTCGATTCACCGTAAGCCTTCTGTAACATTTTCAGTGACTCCGAACACGAAATTCCATTGGCGATGCAAAATTTAAGACAAACTCTTTGTTCGATATTTTTGTCCATTATGAAATTCGCAATACACACTATATATGATATTACTAAAACCAGCACTGTATTTAATATAAATAACAGATGCAACTCAATCTCCGCGCCAAAATGGAAAACAGTTGTGCCAATCTAACAACTACAAAAAAAAACAAAAATTTTAATTTGGAACCATAAACAAATCATCCATTCCCGATACTTTTTTGACTGAATGTACTTCCTTTTTCCTCATTAATTTCGTACCAAAGTCTAACGAATGTATGAAATAAAGAGGTCTGATTTATTTTTTCTGGCTTTTACCCGCGACTTTGTACGCGAATATTCCGTTTTTTTCCGTTTCCGTAGGAATTTCGGGAAATTCTCTCTTAGACGCCCAACGTCTAAGAGAGGCACTAAGAGAGAAACGAGCAACGATTTTTCTTATTGGGCCTTTGCATCTCAGTTTAGGGGCCAGACCCCGCTGGAGAAGAGCCCTACATACGCTAATGACCAGTAGTCATGACTCGTGCCTGTTACTATACCCGCCTAAACGCATGTAAACTTAAGTACCATAAACAAACTACTTTCATTCCCCTCTAATTAGTTCCTCACTCACCGCATTATATTCCCATAATTCTTTAAAAATAGCTTATTAAAATCAGTTCCCGCTAGAGGTTTCATTAAAGGTATATTTAAGTCTTGCATCAAAGTTATATAAAGAATTTTCTAGTAATTTTATTAGCATCTAATTAAAACTAGCCTCTTTGAACCTTGCTTTTTACCTATTTATAATTCCCGCTAGCCTGGGCTGGAGCATGATGGAAATAGGACCGGTCGATACTGGCTGGACGGAATATTTATTAACAGCTGTGACGTAATATATGGTCGAGTGGAAATGGTATCTTGAGACTCGAGGCTTACGTGCTCTAGAACGTGGTTTGAATTTATCAAATCTAATTTTAAATCTAGCTGCATTTAGATTTAAAAATAGATTTGAGATTTTTTTTTTAATTCTCTTTGTTTTGGATTCGGTTTTATTGGTAGTCTCGAGAATATGGAATAACTTAGAATGTTTTTTTTTTTTAATAAGGAATGATTTAACAGCCCCACAAGTCGATCTTCAAGGTTAAGCAACGCTTGCCAAGGTTGGTCTGTGGATCGGTGACCATCTTAACATACCAAGTTTTCTCCGTGCTTCGGAAAGCACGTTAAGCTGATGGTTCCGGCTGTCATTTGTAGAACTTCGACAGTCGTTACGGATTGTCAGAAGTCAGTAAGTCTGACTCCAGTCTTGCCAAGAAATAACGTGTTACCCATTTAATGGGTAACACGGTCTAGTAGGCAGCCGCTTCACATAAAATAAAGGTATCCAGCTGAATCCGGTTTGACTGGAAGCCGACCCCAATATAGTTGGGAAAAGGCTAGGCAGATGAATAAGGAATTATTTAGACCAGACGGCCAATTCTACTAATTAACAATCATTCGAATTTGCATCTCAGTTTAATTCCTTTAAAATAGTCTCAGTTTCCATACATTTTTTGCATATTGCAACTGAGATGCGAATCGGAATTGGCACTCTGTAGTCTAGATTTAGATCAGTTTGCGGTGTACAAATATATCGTGGGTATTCTTCTGAAGACGTGTTGTTTAATAAATCATGAAATAAACGAATTACAAATAGAATGGTTACACTTAACCTAAATAAGGCACGGTTGATACAGTGGTTGAGCGATTGACTGCTAAAAATACTTTTATGGCCTACAGATAGTTCTTCCGGGTCTAGCTGTTTGTGTATGTGAGATTATATGTAAGTTAACGCAGCCACGATTCAGAAAAAAACCTAGCGAGGCGCAAAGTTTAAAAAACGATGCTCCCGGGCGACGCCACATCACGTTTTCATAGGCGTTTCGCGTTTTTATTTTTTTAACGAAAGAACGTTCAAAAGTTGATAGACGTCAAATCCGTGCGTAATCGAAAAACAACCAACATAATGTTCAAATACAGTACTCACCAGCCAGTCCTAAGCAATCACAAATGTACGTTAACAAAAACAAAACAACGAGCTTGATTATTTATTCAAAATGGTTAAATTTAAACCAACGTTACTTCTGCTTAAAACACTGAAATATTAAGTAACCTCTTGACGTCATTATAATTGACTTTCCAAAGGCTTTGATTTGACTTTTTAACACATTTAAAGGTTAAAAGAGTTACATGTTCGTTACCGAAATATCTCAGTACATACAAAAGTACTGCGAATACGTTTTAAGAAAAGAAATATTGACTTTGTTGTACGGTCAGCGACAAAATTAGATTAACACTTTGATTTTTAATATCTATGGTTTGAGCGAATGTTTAGTAAAAATCGGAACATAAGTAGCGTTTAAAAAATATTATTTCACTTTTGAATTAAATTCTAAAAAAAGCAGATATTGAATCTTTTTAGGGTTCCGAACATCAAAGAAACGGAACCCTTATAGGATCACTCGGGTATCTGTCTGTGGCTAGATAATAACAGTGGCACGGGCGGATCTACAAGGTTAAACAACGTTAGATGGGTGACCATCTTTTCATAATGAGATTACTTCATGAAAAATACTGGTACTGTACTAGTTGCATCCGATAAGACGGGAAGCTGATACCAACATAGTTTGGAAAAGGCTAGGCAGATTGATTGCTATTTACCGGTTTCTTGAAATTACAATAATGCTTATAATTAACAATTAATTTTGAATATGGGAGTCACCTTTGGGGGTTAAAATAGAAAATTAAAAAAAAAATGCAAACTGTATCGTGTGACAAATCAAATGAAAGGGCTTACAGTGAGGGTTTTGATTAGGTGTATATATTTTTTTTTAATTTTAAAATAAACAGTTTAGAAGTTATTCAAGAAATTAGACCAAAAATTACCATCCCCCTTATCTCCGAACTAACTGCGCCTCAAATTTTGAAAAAAAAAAATGCAGATAATGCTTCTTTGCTTACAGATTATAATTATGCTTAAAATAAATAAACAAAATAATAATAATGATAAATCGAAAAAAAATCGTCTTGAAATTATTGTGGCATCCTCCCACTATCTTTTAGATCATAAACCCTTAACTTGAGATGCTCTTATTATGAAGGTATTATCTTTTAGTAGCTTTTTACGATATCAATCAGTAAAGATTGAGGTAGCCGTAGGACTTTTTGTATAGATGATAAACTTCCATACTCAAGAGGAATACCGTTCGCGGACATAAGGATCACTTTCCTTTGTCAGCAGTTCTCGTATTAAATCAAGCATTGTTTACGGCGAAGTAAAACATCGTGAGGGAAATCTGGACTTAATTGACTGAAATTGCCAGAATGCATGCTGGTAAGATGATCAATGCTCCTTCCTTCTCTGGTTTTAGTAGTTCATATTTGAAATCAAAACTAGCTTCTGCCCACGGCTTCGCCCGCGTATAATAATCGAAAATTATCCTAAGTGAACGTTCTCCCGGGATGAAAAATTTCCTATTCCGGGACCTGGTCTACCCATGTGCCAAGTTTCATAAATCCGTTCAGCCGTTAAGACGAGAAGAGGTTACCAACAGAATGATGGACAGGCGGAGAAATATAGTTAGTTTCACATTTGTAATACGTAAGTACGGATTGCAGCAAATTTTCAACGCTTTGGTACTCCATAACAGAGTCCAATTTGTAGTTTATTGTCCTTAAAATGTATGAATATTACCTAATTTAGACCAAAGTGTAGCTCTAATGCGGTCTGGCTTTGACGTTTTATTTTAGTTCTTAACTATAATACTGATTACAATGATTAATTAATTATTGGAAACTACTGATTATAAATTATGTATTGCGTGTTTAATTTTTGATTATTCCTTTTGTCACTTTACATTACAAGTAGCTATTGTGGCCTTTTCTTCTGAAACCCTGTTTTTTTTTCAGAATAAAGTTAGCATAGTATAGACGGCACTTGAAGCGAAAGTGTTACGAAAAAAACCGGACAAGTGCTGGTTTTAATTTCAACTCGATAATTGTCTTGACAGACAGAAGGAAAACAACGGGTTCCGTTTTGTCCTTTTTTTGAGGTACGGAACCCTAAAAATAGTAATTGGTCTAGTATTTCCTGAGATTACCTTTTTTTTTATTCAGTATGAAAGGGCTTTGTCGCTGAGATTACCTTTGTAATATAGTAATATTTTTTAGTAGCAAAATACGACTGACACATTAATTTCACATCATCGTCACGCGGGGCAGAGAAATTAGTGAAAAAATTAACGTGCGAGAGATGGGCAAAGTACAGTCAATACATAAATTTGGGCTGCCTCCTAAACTTGGAATATCCTGTATCTTATGAGGCAGATCATCATCATCATCTGCCTAGCCTTTTCCCAACTATATTGGGGTCGGCTTCCAGTTAAACCGGATTCAGCTGAATACCAGTGTTTTACGTGGAGCGGCTGCCTACCAGACCTCCACAACCCATTAACTGGGTAACACGGTACTTCTTGGCAAGACTGGAGTCAGATTTACTGGCTTCTGACAATTCGTAACGACTGCCAAAGATCTACAAATGACAGCCGGGACCAACGGCTTAACGTGCTTTCCGAGGCACGGAGGAAACTCGTTATATTAAGATGGTCACCTATCCACAGACCAACCTTGGCAAGCGTTGCTTCACCTTAAAGATCGACCCGTGCGGCTTTTATTATTTCGCCATGAGCTCCTCATCTTATGAGGCAGAAATATAAACAACAACCAAAAAAATTTTGATTTTATGACATTAATTTCGATAGGCTCGCGTTTGACCACAATATCACCTGATGGAAAGCAATGATTGAGCTTGCTTGCCTAAAAGTAACCGGATCACTCTTGATTTACGAAACCCTAGAGGGCAAATTATTATTTTTTTAAGTTTCATTCGCAATTCAGTCGCAATCTGACAAAAAATATGTGGAAATTGAAGCTTTTTGGAAGAATTTATAGAATTGCTTCAAGTTGTACATATCAGGATTTACAACAAAAAAAGGTTCATGTACGAGCCAATAATGCTTATACAGCAAATTGTCGTGAGGTGCTCTACTTTTTCACGCTTCGTAACATAACCACTATTGCGAGCGGGTCAATAATTACTAGTAACAACTACCTACAACTAGAGTATCATCAACGACAAAAACCCCAACAGTTCATAAAACAAAGAAAGTGCATGCAATGAACTACGATATGTCCAATATACCATTCTATTGAATGTACTGTTGCAACAATTTATATTGAACACAGACTCCTACTAATTTACAATGCGGCCGACATGGCTCGCTTTGGCAAGCCACGGAGAGCTATGTATGTCGTAGCCGTTTCATAGCGACTTGGTGCTACGCCGTAGTAAATCGCTACGGTTCTGTTTTCTGGTACGGGCTTGAGATTGTTTAAGCTCATGGTTTATTAAACAAGGTATTTGACAGTTCTTCTTATTGTTAATTTTCTTAAAACTTGCAGAAAAAAAAACACGCAGTACAATTGGTTTTGAAATAAAATAATTTGAGATTTGTGGAGCGTTTTAAAATCAATGATAAACAGAGACAGCACTAAATTGCGTGTGACGTAACTCGCAAGTCGCTATTACAAACAACTTATAAGTTCCCTATTTTTCAAACTTCTAAACTAATGTAAAAAAGATACAGTCGTTAATGCCGCAAAAACGTTTATTTTGAAAATGTATAGGGTATTTCACGTTGACCTAGAACTATGAAAGGCAAGTAACATCGTATTATACTACAAGTATAGGGAAAAGTCTGAAAACTATACATTTGTGATTAAATCGAAAAAAAATATTTATCTGAAGTAATATGTACCTACAAAATTGTACGGAACCCTCGGTGGGCGAGATCGACTGGCACTTGGCCGGTTTTTTTTTCAATAGTACGAGTATATGGCCATTTAAACATACATTTTTGTAATGCTTCTTTTAATGGTCAAGACACTACTTTTAATATGTCTAACCACACAAATTGATTTGATGGCATGACAAATGGAGCAAAGCAACGTTTTAAGTGATATGTTTCTGAGAAATAATAAAAACAAAAAAAAAACAATATAATACAAACAAAAAACCAACAACATAATATGAAAAAACTCGCATATTAAGTCCATGATCTAATTAGCAACGTTCTGAAAAGCCCTCCTTATCAAAACATATTTATAGACACAAGAAGAATCTTCGAAAAATCTACATAATTATTTTTCATGTTATATTTCCGGGAAACTGCGAGCATTCCTTTTCAGTAAGAAAACTCTAACGAGATAAAAAGAAAATTCCTCTAATTTCTTTTCAAAATACTTATAGGAATTACATTTTATTGAGGCAAGAAATTTAACAAATCGTGCTCATTTGGTAGGGCCGTTGAAGTAATTGTTTAAAGGTTTCGTAATTAAAAGGGAAGTCTGGAGTTATTTGAACATTTAATTGGTAAATTTTTATTGGAAGTGGGCAGAGAGGTCCGTTGACGTATGGTTCCGGCCGGTGTCGTATGGTGCAGTAAAAGAATAATACCATCCCATCACTTCCCGTGGGTGTCGTAAGAGGCGACTAAGGGACTCGCCAGAGAATGCAGCAGCGTTCTCTGTAAAACGCAACACCATACACTGCGATCGCTAACCCCCCTGCCAAGCGTGGCGATTATAGTAAACCCCCTTCTTTGGGGGAGGCCTATGTCCAACAGTCAACTTCTTTCAGCTGTTATGATGATGAAGATGGGCAGAGAGGAACGTCAATACTGTGTAATAGCCGCCTTTGAATTGTTAGCGAGTTTTGCAATAGGGATGTATCCGGGATTAAAAACGCATCTCTTTTTAGTCAGTCATGTCCATGCATGCATGTTTCTATTCATGACTGATGGAGGTCATCAATATTTTGAATATATCTTAATATATAAAACTCTTCCATTACCTACTGAGTGATTGAGTGACTGACTGAAACTACTGGTCGTAATAATCTGAAATTTGGCATGTAGGTTCCCTGGGGAGTACTAAGAGGGGATTTTGCGAATTTTTACGATACCGGGAAGAAACGAGATTTGCGCGTACGAAGTCGCGGCCAAAAGCAAGTCAAAGTTAAAACGCATGAAAGTGTATAAGTGGAGGCTTGTAACGTCAGTTCTAGGTCAAATGTGGTACACTTGAAGCAATCTAGTAATCAATTTTCTTCCCGATTTTGACGGACAATCGGAACGCAGGGCCATTTTTCGTTGTTTCCTAACCCCGTATTTTTAAATCACTTTATTAAGGCTGCCTGTCTATTGACGTGGAGTGAAGCAAAACAGCAGTGTGGCGGACTGTGCGGAGCTAGGCCCAGATCAAGCGACGCATGTTTTGAGCGGGCGGCCGGTATTTATTTTACTTCCCCGGATCGTTTTCCCGCTCCGCATCCTCTTTCCGCTGCCTCGCTCTGCATCCCAGTTTTGTAGGAAATTTAAAATAATTCGAAAATCCCTGTCCACTGAAGGAGAGCAGAAATTTAATGCAATTCCTTTTAATATTGGCACAGCTCCACTCCGCCCCTCTCTTCTCCGCTCCAGTTGAGAGTCAGCCTAAAACTCAAGTGTTATTTTGGTATTTCAACAACCTCTTTGGCCGATAGATTGGCATTTTGTCTAGAGTTCAAAGACCTATCACTTTTAATGTCTAAGACGATGAACAATATTGCGTACCAGTAACATGAGTCAACGTCTCGAAACACGTAAATAATCCTTAGTGTCAAACACGACACCCTTCCACCTTCTGATAAATTAAGTAGGGTTGGCATCAAATTGAGAGATTTTTGGTTGAATATTAAACTTTACTAACTTAAGGCCTATCTGCCTAAAGAGGTAATGCGGATCATAGAGTAAAGTCCCGCAAACCTCCTTAGAAAAGGGAGGATCCTCCAATTGGATGGTTGTTGTTTCCAGTGGGCAACTACCGAATATCTGATACTTGGACTGTTTTACATGTTTAAATGCACTGAAACATTTCATAAGTCGCTGATGGCGGTATAGGTGGCGTTGCGGTACTTTATGCTACATTAATGTAATCGCTTGTTTAGTTTTTCTTGTGGCGGCATTGAAGCCGCTACATGCGTTTGGCTTACCATAAGTGGTAGTGAGAGTGGTCATGGAACATTGTTGCAAAAGGGAAGGTCGATGTGACTGAAACGTTATGGAGTGGCTTCCGTAGCAGAAGAAGCAGCGTTGGAAGTGGTCCTTCCATTAGTACACCTTCTGGTGTACTAATGACCTGATAGAGGACCGTGCGACAATTACAGTTGAAATCAACCGTAATCCTGTTCAATTAAATACTGTTACAGAACAATGTTGAACAGAGATATAATAAATTATTCGACGAAGAATTATTAAAGAAAGTATTTCAAGCGAAATGCTCATAAAGAGACTCGAAGGAACGTAGGCATTGATGTTGTGTATGCGAGGAAACAGGTGGTTTTACCGTTATGATATTTCCACATTCTTTGATCCAGATGTTGGATTTATTTAATATATTTTTATTTAATAGAATGGTTACATTTAAAAGATATCAAATCTGTATACACTTCTCATCAGAAAAATCAAAACACTTCCGTTTTTATGGTTTCTGTACTAATTTAACACAAAAGAGTTTTCATTCCATGAAAAAAATCACGTGATTGGATAGCTGGCAGTTTGGTCACAATGATAAGCGAAAATTCAAAATTAGATTTTCATTTGTTTATCCGATAAATGAAATGATTCACTGTTTTGTGACAAATATGAGTACATTTCACCTTGAAAACTAAAAATTAGCGCTTATCTTAAAACTTTTTGTTCTTTATTTGTTTACTGTGACTTTGGGACGTCTGAATTTTTTTTTTTTCTAAAACATAATTATGGATACTTCACCTGCAGAAGCCGCCCAAGTGGTGGCATTGTTGGATTCTAGACTTAGTCAGCGTGTTATGGCTGAAAGATTGCATCTAAGCCTATCGTCTGTTCATTGAGTCTACAAAAGCTATCGGGAGACTGGTTTGTTCACGCATCGTTCAGGATCTAGCAGGAATCGGGTCACTTCTGAGCGAGATGATCGATTGATTGTAACAACTTCTTTACAAAATCGACGCCTTAATGCTTTTCAACTGCAGCAGCAGCTTCATGTTATACGTAGGGTGGCTGTAAGTGACTCTACGTCGGTATTTCTATTATGGAATGGCCAGCAAGAAGCCTGGACATGAATCCGATTGAACATCTATGGGATAATTTTAAGAGACGAATTCGTGCAAGAGATCCGTCCCCAGAAAAACTTACCCAGCTGCAAAATGCAATCCAAGAGGAATGGAATGGAATGCCACAACATTTGATCGTGACTCTCATCCGATAGTTGAAGAACCGTATTGAAGAAGTAATAAGAGCTCGGGGAAGCAATACAAGTTATTAAATAAACGTTTAGCTTTTTTTTCATTTACGTGTGTTGTTTTATCATTTTCCTTCATACTCCATACAGGGTGGAAATTACTTGTTAAACAAAATAAGAAACCTATGAAAATTTAATTTGAATTTAGAACATTAACATTAGGATTTGAAAACCTCATATCATTCACTATTAAACGAAATTTGACATACATTCCTAAATATACACATTTTTCTGATAATCCTTACAAAACATAAACTTGCAAGGTGTTTCGATTTTTCTGATGAGAAGTGTATTTTGGCCAAGACACGACGGTTTATTTACCTGGAGTACACAATGATATTGTTTTAAAATTAAGTCTCCTTATTTTATGTTTTTTTATTTCTTTCTGTCTTTTAAGGCCAGTGAGACCATGCGAAGTATGTATGATCTGCCACTTGCCGTGCGCTCATGTCGCCAGCGTGAAGCGGCTTTTTTATATTATAATCATTTATTATTAAAAGAATTGGAACCAGAAATGTAACCAGAAATTATTATTTTATATTTTACTAACCTTTCTTAGATACGGTTCTTGGAAGTATAATTTTCATAAGTTTCAAGAACAATGAGAAAAACATAAAAAATAGTCGAATTGAGCCTCCTCTTAGGGTTTTTTTTGGTTGAATGAAGTTTTCGATATTATGTTTTGAACCAAAAACTGTCAAAGTACTTAAAGTAAACAGCAATGTGTGATTTTTTTGGCTTTATAAATCACTATCTGTTTGTTTATTATTGATTCAAAGTGATGGAAAATTGGGAATACCTGACCTTATCTTCTTAAGGTATTCCCAATTTTCCATTACTACCTACATTTATACTTTTTCAGAAAACACTGTTACATTACAATATCATAAGTCTATTTACGCAGTCTGGTGCAATCTACATTAATTGCTACAGACCGAGGCGAATTCACATACGTATAAATACCATTCTCGCTTGCACAAACATACAAAGTAATATTAGCTTGGAACTAAATGTGAGCTAAAACAGTGTTGCAGCAACCTTGTTATTGGAACAGGCCATAAATACATGTCTGTGGAAACGTTAACGTCACAAGTTGTTGGTTTGGCGGTAAATTAATGAGGATTATAATGTTACGGGTATGACATGCCCTGTTGGAGAATATTTTGGTAACATGAAACGCAGTCCCGTTTCATGTTACGGTGTAGTGGTAAATTTAAGGCCCATGTCCAGTAGTAGTACTCTGTGATTCAACGAGTTGACTGTTTTACAGTATATTAAAAAACAATATTTCGTTTTTTAAATCACAGTTAAAAAAAGACATTTTAGTTTTAGTGTCACACATAAAAACAAAACAGTTTTCTGTTAAAAAGCGATATATCGAAAACAGTTCGAATCAACATTTTTTGCACTAGTCGAAATTTGTTTTTATTTTACTGAAATTAAAACACAGTACTTTCACGAATTTTATAAACGAATTGTCTGCGTACTATGCGCTTTTCATATACTTCAACGCTACATGTCAGCAACAGCGTTTATAACCATTATTATATTTACTAGCTTTTGCGACTTCGTACGCGCATATTCTGTTTTTCCCGTTACCGTAGGAATTTCGGGAAAACCTCTTCTCTTAGTGCTGTGCAGAGTATAAGGAACCTACATGCCAAATTTCAGCTTTCTATGTCCAGCAGTTTCGGCTGTGCTTTGTCTGTCAGTCACTCACAGTAACGGATGAATTTTATGTATATTGATTGAATGAAATATATACAGAGAGACGAGCACAAATATATACCATTGTAACTATTACAGAGACAAACATTGTTCAGTAACCCCGTGATCGTTTGTAGACATTTCACACCGTAATCCACAAGTGACCAAACTGGTGTCTTGAGAGGGCAATTGTCCGAAACCGCAGGATTCCGGGCAGGCACTTCAGTGTAGGGTCAGATAACAAGGAAGGCTTGAACTGAAAACCGCAACTTGGCCTTCTGGAATAAATCGATAGTTTAATATGTGCCTGTATGATCTTTGCATTTTGATGTAAATCGTACACTGCGATGCCGTTGGTAGAATAGGTCTTCAATAAATAGGATTCCAACTGATTAAAAAATTTACCTGTCATGAAATCTCCTCACCATCCTTGATTGATTGATTAAGAATGCCTAAAGCATTAAATCCGCCTTTGCACATACGTACATGAAGTTTAAAATAAAATTGTGACTACTGAGATGCCGAAAGGTGGAAGAACAATTTTACGCCAGACGCCAGCTCCATACAAATTGGGATAAGGCCAAAGTAATAATGATTATTACCACCACATTGGATTGTATTCTCAGGGATTGTGAGGCGATCAATCTCAAATTTAAAAGGCTCACCGACTTACAGGAAGGTTTCGAGAAAACTTCATCCTTTGGCCAAAAACTAGCCAATCAGGGAAATGTGATTCCGCGTACTGGAAGACGTAGTGCTGGAAGGCCTTCAACTAGGTAGACCAATGACCTGGTGAGGGACGCGAGTAGCCGATGGATGCGAGACGCACAGGACCTGTTGTTGTGGTGATAATTGTAAAAAGCCTATGTCCAACACTGGACGTCTGTCGGCTGAGATGATGAATGATATTTTGGGGTTGGCTGCCAGTTTAACCTGAAAGCTGAGTACCAGTGTTTCACAAAACCGACGTCCTATCTGTCTTCCATAATATAGTAAGTAGGTAACACGATACGTTTAGGTAAGACTGATGTCAAGTATTCTGGTACGACTTGCAAAGATCTTTTTTTTCTATTGATAGGCACGCGTTTGACCACTAATGAAGGTCGGTATTATACAGCTTAACCGGCTTTCTGAGGCAGGAAGGGATTTGTATGTGAAGGATGGTTGACAGACCTTTCCAGGACCGTCGAAGGTGGAACCGTAGGTTAAAGCCACGATTCGAGCATATTATTTAGCCACGCAACAACCGTCCAACAAGATACTTAAATTGAAACCACCCAAAGAACACACATACTTTACGAAGTCAAGTCACGTGAACAGCATTATTCTTGCGAGGGCGTATCGTTAAGGCGAAATTCTTAAATGTGACGCACAAATGAGTTCTTTTGGAAGCACGTGACTGTTTATCATGCAAAGTAATAATGCCCCGAATATTGTTTTAGTGTCGAATATTCTCGCGGAAAATTTTTCTTCTGTTTTTTTTTATAAAAATAGGTTAAGTTATATATTTCTGTCTGGGAGAAATTAACTTAGACTTCGTTTAGTCAGTAATGTTTCTGAAAAATGTTTTGGGAATTGGGTTTACTCGCATATTATTAACCTGCATGTATGATGAATGATTATACCGTTTGCTAACGTTAATCTTGTTCAATTGTATTTCTAGAACATTTTGCCTTTTTAAGATAATGTAATATTCTATTTAAATAAGGCATGTTTCCTCAATAAAATGTGAAAGTATATTTAGTCCGTCACTCGATTTTTTAATTTTTTTTTTAATTAAAATCATAAGCCTCGTACCTTTGTCGAAACGAAATAAAAAAAAAATGTCAAAGATAACCTAGAAGTGACGTACAAGCCGCATTTCTGAACGTTGATGAGTTTTATCTTTGACATTTTTTTAAGGCAAGGCGTGACAATCGGGAAACCACGCACTGTATAGTCAAATCTTCTTCTGGCATATTTCAAGGATTGAAAGATTAGACAAAATTGCTTCCTATTTTAATAAATATTGACGGGCGTTCACCAAAATCTCATACCACGATCCGGATCAGGCTGAGCTATCAGGAAAAACAGAATCCTTCTGGGAATTTCATCTCTCAAGAACTAGTATTTCGTTCCTATTTCTATAGATACGTACAAAAAACCGTATGTACGAGTCGGACTCTTACACGAAAGATTCCGTACGATAAACAGTAAACAACACGTTTCTTGTATGTGAGCTCTATTAAATTTTTGATTTAATTTAATTTTTATTATTTGTTGTTATAGCTAGATAGTTGTTTTAAATTACTAACACAGGATAAGTCTTTTACTAACAAATGAGTCATGGTTACTCTATTATTAAATAAATTGATTGACTGATTGATAGCGGCAATAGAAATACACACTGAAAATTTCAAATGTCTCCCTATTACGGTTCTTGAGATACAGCCCGCTGACAGACAGACAGATAGACGGACGGACGGCGGATGTTTAATAAAAGGTTTCCGTTGGTAACCCTTTGGGTACGGAACCCTAAAAGGAAAACAGTCAAATACCAATAGCATTTGTTTCGGGTGTCTCAACAGCGCGAATATCTCTGTGCAAGGGGAACGAAGCACGTCTTTTAAATTCCATTATTAGATTCCGAGCAGCGTTCCTTGTGTCACAGGGGCGTCCGATCTTTTTACATGTTTCGAATGTACTAGTGAGGATGTACGGCATTTCTTTTTCGGGGAATTAAATTAATCTGCGTGTTGTAAAAAAAAAGTTGTTTGCTGTAAAAAGGACCTCTAGTGGTGCAAAGTTTATGCCTTCTTTTCTGTCTTCTGGCAGTGGCACAGTCTTTAATTTAAGGATGGAAAATCATCAAATGGCCTTCCTTTTTGGTCGGAGCGGAAGGGAGTGTTACACTCATACTGACTAAAACCCATCCGTGTTCCTCTTAATGTCCTTTATGTACCAGAGTCGCGGCTCTTTCGAAAGAAATCCACAACCTCGCAGTCGAACCGCCCATTGTGTCACCCTGTGTAATGTTTTTTTCATGTACCTGTCTTTTCTTTGACTTATATGATGTGCATAATAAAGAGTGTCCAAAGCGGTGCCAAACACCAACGCAATGCATCGTTTAAGTCTTACACACACATATATTTAATACAGTCCACTTAGTTTAACGTTACACATTTGTAAAAAAAAAAACAGTATTAAATCAGCTGTTACCACAAAGACACGTCTTCTTATTCGCAAAACAACCCTCAAGCAAAAGTGCACCTTATCGCCCTAAAGATTTGGTCCAATTCGAGACGGATAGTGATCGCCGGCCGGCCACTGCGAGCGAGCCGCGAGAACAATAGGCACCCGCATTCCACAGCGATAAGGAACTGTTGAAGATACTTTTTACTAATAATTGGTGAATTTTAGTGCTTTTCGTGAACATTATGACGAATATTGGGATTGAAGAACTTCTGGTGTATCAAAGGGAACTTCTAGACAATTTGAAAAATGCTGAGAAGAACTACAAAAAGTCATCTAAGGATAGAATAAAACGGGCTTACTTAGAAACACGGTTAGAATCATTAGAAGAACTGTGGAACAACTTTAAGGTAGGACACAAACAAACTATTTTAAAGCTTAGCAAAGACGATGACAAGAAAGATTCTTATTTTGAAGAAAACATTTACGAACAGTTTGAGGAGACATATATACAATACAAGTCGAATTTGAAGGAGGCTCTTCAACCGTTTTTGGATTCATCTAAGCTTCAATTCCCTACGTGTCCGCAAACATCTACACCTAATGAAGGCACACAAACACCGTTATTCAATTGCGATGTTAAGTTACCCCGTATTCAGATACCCACGTTTACGGGAAAATATGAGGAGTGGCAATCGTTTTATGATTTGTTTTGTTCCTTAATACATAGTAACAAGTCTTTATCGCCCGTACAAAAGTTACAATACCTTAAGAGTAATTTATCGGGAGAACCAGAAGTATTACTACGAAATTATTCTATCACGAATGCAAATTATGAATAGGCGTGGAATGAATTAGAGAAACGATACAATAACAAGAGATACAATACTAACGAGATATTGAGAAAATTATTTACACAAAAAGCGATACAAATAGTTTCGGCGAGTTCTATCAAACAATTAGTAGACACGACTTCGACCTGTTTAAAAGCTTTGAAGAACATGGATGTGAACATTGACGCTTGGGACCTGGTCATCAACTACTTGGTGCTGTCTAAATTGGATTCCGAATCGGTCAAAGAGTGGGAACAACACTTGAGCATGAATAACAAGGACACGCCCACTTGGCTAGAACTACGAGATTTCCTGAGTGCGAGATTCCGGTCACTAGAAATGACGGATGGCCATAAACCAAGAGTGGTTCAAGCTAAGCCTGTCGCCAAGCCTAAAGCCTTTCATTCGAACATTACCAAGGACGAGAAGAAACATGAAGTGAAATGTGCGTTATGTAATGAAGGGCATTACGTATACCATTGCAAGAAGTTCGGTGATATGTCTACTAAGGAACGACAGGACTTTGTTCAACACAGCAAGTTGTGCTTCAACTGTTTGGCGCCATCGCTTTCCGTAGTGAAATGTCGACAGTCAACGTGTTGTCGGAAGTGTGGACGGCGTCATCACTCACTTCTGCATTTCGAGAAAGGTGTCACTGCTGAGAAAACGAGTGCGAACGAGTCTACATCAACAGATACTGTGACCGAGACACAGAGAGGTAAGCTTAGTGCTTTGTCTAATGATACACACATTGTAACCAACTTTTCTAAAGAGAAATTTCATACAAACAGTGTCCTGTAAGCTACTGCACAAGTGTTAGTAGATAGTAGGAATGGTTGCAAATTTATACTTAGAGGATTGTTAGACCAAGGCTCACAGGCATCATTTGTAACGGAGGCTACGGTTCAGTTACTTAACCTTACACGTAAATCGGTGAGTGGTTGGGTTTCAGGCGTGGGGGAGGAGCAAACGAGAATTAAAAACATGGTGTCACTTATTGTGAAATCACGCTACGATCCCCAGGCAGTAGTTACAGTAAATGCATATGTATTGCGTTCATTAACGACACTTTTACCTAATACTAATCTTGTTACTCCTGAGTGGTCAGACATAAATAATTTAGAGTTGGCTGATCCAGGATTCAATACACCGGGTAAAATAGACATTTTACTCGGCGCTGAAGTATACAGCGATGTTTTGTTAGACGGCGTCATTAAGAATCCTAAGAATAATTTACTAGCACAAAATACAATCTTAGGTTGGGTGTTATCTGGAAGAATGTCTCAAGAATCTACCTCAGCACACATCACAAGTTTACATGTACAACACAAGGAAGACGAGCTACTTAACCTATTTTGGGAAGTGGAAAATGAACCAAACATGATACAAAAGAGACTAACAGAAGAAGAAAGGAGGTGTGAAGAGTTCTACGACGCTACCACGGTTAGAGACGAGAGCGGAAGATTTGTAGTCAGGCTACCATTTAGAAAGGAAGTACCCGAGTGCCAAAATGGTAGACTAATGGAAATAGCGGCTAAACGGTTTAAATTCTTAGAGAAGAAGTTAGACAAAAATGACAAACTACGTGAAGAATACCATAAAGTAATAAACGAATACAACAATTAAATCATATGCTTGAAGTTGACGATACAGACATTAATAATTCTAAAGCTGTCTAGCTTCCGCATCATGCCGTAACGAGAGAAGACAAAGATACTACGAAGCTTCGAGTCGTCTTCGACGCATCGTGTAAAGGAGTTAATAACGTTTCCTTGAACGACAACCTTGTCGGTCCCAAACTGCAGCAAGACTTGCGTCACTTATTAATGAGGTGGAGAGTTCACAGGATTTGCATTACTGCTGACGTCATCAAGATGTATAGAATGGTACGCGTGGCAGAAGAGGATACAAACTACCAGAGGATACTATGGAGACCAAAAGAAAATGAGCCAGTCAAACACTATAAACTATTGAGATTAACTTTTGGAACCGCATGTGCTCCATATCTTGCCGTGAAGTCATTGCAGAGACTAGCTGATAATGAGCGGTTTGAATGCCCAGTTGCAGCAAGGATAACAAAGAATGATTATTACATAGATGACTTGATGACAGGATGTGAAACAGAAGATGAAGCGATAACTATATACAACGAAATGAACAAACTGATGAACTTGGGAGGGTTCGAACTTCAAAAGTGGAGTAGCAATAATGAAAACATATTAAAATATATCGGAGAACACAAACGGATCGATCATGAACTTCCTCTCAAGCTCAACAGCCTAGTAAAGGTACTTTGTGTGATTTGGAATCGCCTAACAGACAACTTTGAATATACCATTAACTTACCGGAACCTAAACAGTCAATTACTAAACGCCAAATCCTGTCAGAAGTCGCTAAACTTTACGATCCTTTGGGGTGGAGAGCTCCTGTTGTTGTTGTCGCTAAAATGATAATACAGAAGTTATGGAGATCAGGGCTAGAATGGGATGAAACTGTACATGGAGAGTTGTTAGAAGAGTGGTTATGTTACAGAGAGAATTTAATACACATTCAGAGAGTAAGCATACCGAGATGGTTACACTACTCTTCTACAGCTAGGATAGAGCTGCATGCCTTCGCAGACGCCTCACAACTGGCATATGGAACAGCAGTATACATGCGTGTTGTTGAAGAAGACAGAGTTTACGTCAATCTTATATCGGCTAAAACTAAAGTCGCTCCTATCGAGAAACAGCTTTCAATACCAAGACTGGAACTTTGTGCCGCAGTATTGGCAACAAAATTAATTTATGAAATATCTCAAGTAATGGATATACCTGAAACAAACTTATACGCCTGGACAGACTCGACAGTAGTCCTAGCCTGGTTAAAGGGTGGGTCCAGTAGGTGGACTACATTTGTTAGCAACAGAGTGTCAGATATACTTATCATCTTGGAGTACAACCAGTGGGGACATGTTGCTACTGAAGTGAACCCAGCAGATTGCGCATCGAGAGGATTGCAAGCGTCAGACTTGCTAAACCATACATTATGGTGGAACGGACCCGATTGGCTGTCTTTGCTGCACATACACTTGAGTTCAGACAATATTATTGAGGACACACAAGAGGAGGAAAGAGTTAAGGTTTTAAATGTCTCAATAAATACGGAAGAGGAATTTGTTTGGTTTAAATTTTCTAATTTATCCAAAATGTTGAGAATAATATCCTACTGCAGAAGATGGGCAAATCTAAAACTACCTAAGGAAACCCGACAAGCTTTTACTAAACATGTAACTGTGGAAGAAATAATTAAAACACTAGAGATGTGCATAAAACAAATTCAGAATAAGGAATTTAAGCAAGAAATAAAACAATTAAAATCTAACGGATGTGTACCTAGAAAAATTAAACTCCGATCTCTTTGTCCAATTCTTGATGAGAATGGGATTTTAAGAGTTAGCGGACGTATACAGCAGTCACAAGCATCCTATGATACACGTCACCCTATAATTTTACCGGCTAAAAATCATCTTAGCAGACTCATAATTAAAGATGCACATATAAGGACTATGCACGGAGGACCACAGATGATGCTAAATTATTTAAGGTCAAAGTATTGGATACTGCGAGTAAAAGACGAAACAAAAAGGTGTTATCGTGAATGTGTCACTTGTGTGCGCTACTCTACGAAAAATACTACTCAATTAATGGGCCAACTACCGGAGGTGAGAGTGAAACCTAACAAGCCCTTCAGATCGGCGGGAGTAGACTACGCGGGACCTATTAACATTAGATTTTCACCAGGTAGAGGGGCAAGGTCCTACAAAGGATACATATGCTTATTTGTTTGTATGGTGACTCGAGCTATTCACCTAGAAGTCGTGACAGATTTAACAGCAAAAGGTTTCATCGCAGCTTTTAAGAGATTCACGTCAAGACGAGGACACTGTCAGGACCTCTACAGTGACAACGGCACTAATTTCGTTGGCGCAGACAAACTATTAAGAGATATGTTCGACAAGGCCAAGTCATCAATCCCTAGTGAGATAGCCCAGTTGTTAACCTTAGAACGGACCAGGTAGCATTTCATACCGCCGCACGCCCCTAACTTTGGAGGCCTGTGGGAAGCTGGGGTGCGCGGTACGAAAACACACCTAAAACGAGTGATCGGCGACACGACACTTACTTATGAAGAATTATCTACAGTGTTAACGCAAGTAGAAGCGTGTCTTAATTCGCGACCGATAAGCGTTCTAAATGATGACCAGAATGACCCCCTCCCACTGACACCTGGCCATTTTTTAGTAGGTGAGCCGTTACTGAACCTAGCTGACGAGAATTATACGCAACTTAATATTAGTTATTGAAGTGGACTGTATTGGTTGGTGATAATTGTTCAGGGTGTCGTCAGGAATCTCCAAAAGAAAAATACTACTTGTGATCTCGATGCTTGTATTTCTCTATGATGTTATTCGTAGGAGATCTGGAGGCCGAATGTGCTCTGAACCACATCTCCATCTCTTTTATATTATTCCGGGTTAGCGTGGGTAACCCAGGTAGCGGGGGCGCAGAGCGCGGCTCGATGGACTTGCCCACGCTATGTGCCCTCTTACAGTGATTTTTACTTATATACTTAAATCTAGGGAAGTAAAAATAAACCTTATCTCGATCTTATATGAAACCCTACCTAGAAACCATAACTAATTATGTGTAAACCCTTAACAATAGTACTTTTAATGCACGTGGTATTTTATACCTACATCTAAGCTGAATTTATACAATTGCTATTTTCTTAAAGTAATTCCCTAATTCTACCTAAGAAAGCTATACAAAGTACACAATCCAACCTAGATATTAGCCTTATCTACTATACATGATTTATCAGCTACGTGCCTATTAGCCTATTTATCCTTATTACACATTTCTTAGTTACTTTCAGGTTTTATCCCGGTACTACTATGGAATAAAACACTGAAACCTACTTTTATGAAGAACTAAGAAACTTATGTCTATCCTACTTGCATCTGACTATGTTTATTATAGATTTCTTAGTTATTTTCAGGTTTTATTCCGTTCCTACTTTGAAATAAAACACTGAAACCTATCAAACTAATCAAACTAAGAAACCTACGTCCATCAAACTTAGTTCTAATTATGTACCTACTTATTTTAAAATACCACGCTACACTTCTCTTAAAACATTGCGCGCTATCCCGTTAGGTACTCTCTTTGTTTCTAAAATCACCACGCGCAGGCGCGCTATGCCATTTGCCACATCTGTTGACCAAATGTGGGGACCCTTGTCTCGCTCGAATAAATCCCACGTGATGATTCCTACTTTCTAATACGAGATACTTTATTTACCTAATTTAAAAATACCTCGTGTTATCCTATTATATTTACATAACTTATTCCTAGTTTAAGCTATGCTCGGCGTCCGCTACAAGTTATCATGTCATGAGAGATGGCGACTCACACAGAAAATGGTTACCGATTTCTGAAACAGATGGTACAAAGAGTATCTTGTTAATCTCAATCAACGATACAAATGGAATAAAAAGAACGCTGAACCAGAAATCGGTGACATAGTCATTTTAAAAGAGGACAATATTCCACCTAGTAAGTGGATAATGGGTAGAATATTACAAAAACATGTAGGTCCTGATAACATTACTCGGGTCGTGTCAATTAAATGTAAAAACGGAATTCTAAAAAGGCCTGTGTGTAAAATATGTGTTATAGCGAAAGTTCAGTGAGGATATCTTATTGTAAATGTAAATTAATAACAAACAAAAAAAAAAAAAACTACCTATATTTACCTGTTATACATTTATATCTACTTACCTGTGGTAAAACTTTATACTTACTCGTGTTAAATTTATACTTACCTGTGTTTACATTGTTATGTTGAGCCATGTTATAGTTTACTATCTATTAGTTAATATTCGCTCTGTACGCATATTGGAGTTATTTTTCATGTATGATTTATTACGGTGGGCGGTTAATTGTCTCAATGAAACCACACTTTTCTGTTGTATGTAGGATATTTAATTTCCGTAAATTCTGTAATGATTTTATCTTTAATGTGCATCGCATTAGAAACATTGGTAGTTACTTTTATTTGGCTCACTGTGTGTGTCACTTTATTATTAATGAACTTACTTTATGTTAAGTTGGTTGGTGTTTGGATTAGAATAGTCCCTATTAGAGTTATATTTGAGTTACAGGTTGTTGAAGAATATGTTAAAGAACTGCGTTCTTGGTGGGCGGAATGTCCAAAGCGGTGCCAAACACCAACGCAATGCATCGTTTAAGTCTTACACACACATATATTTAATACAGTCCACTTAGTTTAACGTTACACATTTGTAAAAAAAAACAGTATTAAATCAGCTGTTACCACAACGACACGTCTTCTTATTCGCAAAACAACCCTCAAGCAAAAGTGCACCTTATCGCCCTAAAGAAAGAGTTTTCAATTCTACGAACATTGCCGTCCTTGTCTTATTATCATATTTTTTTTTTAATTCAGCCCAACATGTTTAATTTTACGTACATACAATCTCTGTTTGTCATTTTTCAATAATTCACATGAATTATTTGTATAAATAGCATGCTATTTTTTAGTTATTTTAATCTTCGAGCAATGCAACGGCGAAAACTGTTACTTCCTATCCCCTTTTTCGTAGCCCAAATGCAAACGAATTACCTCAAAAATACTCGCTCGACAATAGTCGTGTTATTAAAATTGTTTTTCAAACAGTACTTTATAACTTTCTGTCGGATGCACATGCATTTGCCTACACCCACTTTTTTAATAAGCGTTCACTCAAAAGGGTAAACAAAAAAGCATCGACGAAAAATTACTAAATTGCCGTCAAAATGTTCGGCTATTTTGCCGACGAAATTGATGCAGTTGCTTAATTGGTTAATAGTAATCTCATGTTACCAGGTTATAGTGAATTTTGCTGCAAGTTATTTATCACTGCAGTATCTTGACTCCATAAAGGCTGTGCCTATATGTTCAAATCGCACAGAGAACTCTGATACCGCAATGCAGGATTTTGTTAGCGGTTATTTTTGTTGCGATGTAGATTTTGCTACAATGGTTTTTCTCGTGGTGGTATTGAGGCGGCTTCCAGCCTGCAAGAATGCCTACTACTTATTTTTATATTAAATCCGATATTAATAAGACATGGTTATGCAATACGATCCGGAAATAACCCTCTTTACACACGCGATAATAATGTTTGTGTTGAACAAGGAGTTTGCCAAGGCCCTCGTCAAAACTCTGATAATGTGTCAGCAGACCTTTCTATTTGCTTTAAGAAACTATGGAACATTCTCGAAGATAGTGGAAAGTACACCTAAGGAGTAATAGTTATGGTTGATTTTTGTTTGTTGAGTGGTAGTTTGAGGTGAAGGTTTTGTATGTCTTGTAAAGTTTCGTCTGAGAGCGAATAATAAGTATCTATGTGAAGACCATTGTTTTTGTTCTGGCAAGACAAGTGTGTCGAAAACCCAAAACTTAAATTAATAAAGTAGACCTATCTGACCTTTCGTTAAAAAATGTCAGTGAATATTTTTTTTTCTAAAGCAAATTGAATGGGCATTCAGCAAAACGATACTCACGCCTAATTTCTAAGAATAAAGTGGTTACAGTTAATTAAAAAAGGAGAAAAACTTTCCGCCAATCCTGTCTTGACACACCAGCCTTAAGATAGTCCTTGTATTCTAAGTTCTATCCCTAAGGTAAATTAACAGTAAAAACAGTTTAAATAAAAAGAGTCTCTATTCCACATTGCACTCGTCTTTATTTATTGTGCATTTAAATGTACAAATAGTGGCGCCCTTTCGCGACGGCACATATATTTGCTTTTCTATAGAGTGTATATCTTACTGGCTGGTATTTTATTTATACATGGTGCCAAAGACCGCCGGCGGCCCACTTCCTTCATCTATCCAATGACTACTACACATTTATAAAAAAACATATTTGAATTATTAAAGAAATGAAAATATTAATCGTTATTATGACGAATTACGTAGTTTGAAAGATCCAGGAGTGAGCGCAGTCCGAGTCTTGTATTCCAAGGACGGCTCGGAACAGAATGGTGACATTGTTTTGATACGTTAACATTATTAACAGGGTGTTTTATAATTCTAACGGATTATTTATTTTTATTGTATCTATTATCTCAACAAAATATTTTTTTTAAATAATTGTCCCTAGAGGTAGTTAAAGTTGGGTACATTAATTGGAACGACTTTGTAGTCGACTAAAATGACACCGTGTATACATTGAGTTATATGTATTTATTGCCATATTAAAAAAAAATTGTAAATTATTATGCAAAATATTTTTTCATTTGAGGTACAATCAAAACATAATTAAAACTTGCTGTCGTTTTGTGAAATTTAATTTTCAAGATTCAAGTTGCTCTTAAAAAATCACGACGTAGAAACATGGAAAAAGAAGCACGATGATCGTGCTTCTTTTTGTATGGATTTTCGCAAAAAAAAAAACAATGACAATCTTAAGGTGTCTTCTCTGTGTCTTTACAAAAATTCAACGAATTTATTTCTGCAATTCAGGTGTCAAAACCTGAGTCTGACATTCCCTTCCGCTCCGACCAAAACGAAAGGAGCCATTAGATGATTTTCCATCCTTAAATTAAAGACTGTGCTACTGCCAGAAGACAGAAAAGAAGGCATAAACGTTGCACCACTAGAGGTGTTTTTCGTAGCAAACAACTTTTTTTTCTAACAGGTTTTCACACCAGAATTACAGAAATAAATTCGATGAATGTTTTTCTGCAATTCAGGTGTGAAAAAATAATATATAATTATATAATGTGCGTAAAAAAAATAACTCACGCGTTTATAATATGAGTTTTTTTTTAAGATGTCATTTATGCTAGAAAACCGGCCAAGCGCGTGTGGGAATCTCTCACAAAAGGCAACGTACCATAAACCAAAAAAACAAATACATTCAGTCAAAAAAGTATCGGGAATGGATGATTTGTTTATGGTTCCAAATTCAAATTTTTGTTTTTTTGTAGTTGTTAGATTGGCACAACTGTTTTCCATTTTGGCGCGGAGTTTGAGTTGCATCTGTTATTTATATTAAATACAGTGCTGGTTTTAGTAATATCATATATAGTGTGTATTGCGAATTTCATAATGGACAAAAATATCGAACAAAGAGTTTGTCTTAAATTTTGCATCGCCAATGGAATTTCGTGTTCGGAGTCACTGAAAATGTTACAGAAGGCTTACGGTGAATCGACTTTATCAAAAACTCGTGCTTATGAGTGGTTCAAAGCGTTCAAAAGCGGTCGAGATGTGATGGAAGATTTGCCTCGCTCTGGTAGGCCGTCAACGTCTGCAACTGAAGTTAACATCGCAAAAGTGAAGGAAATAGTGACTGAAAATCCCCATTCAACTCTGAGAGAGATAGCCGCCGAACTTTTTGTATCTCACGAGTCGATCCGTACCATTTTAACTAATCATTTGGGTATGAAACATGTTGCTGCTCGGCTAGTCCCAAAAGACCGGATTTTTTCCAAAAACTCAATCGCATGAAAGTCGCTGAGGACATGCTAGAACGAGTCAGTTCGGACCCAACATTCATGAAACGCATTGTTACTGGTGACGAGACGTGGGTTTACGAGTTTGACATGCAAACTAGTCAACAAGCTTCGGAGTGGCGCCTTCCAACTGAACCGAAACCGAAAAAACCACGCCAAAGTCGATCAAAAGTCAAAGTCATGTTGACTGTTTTCTTTGACTATCGCGGTGTTGTGCACTCTGAATTCTTACCGGAAGGTCTAACGGTAAATAAAGAATATTATTTGAGCGTCATGCGGCGTTTAAGAGAGCAAATTCGACGAAAAAGGCCAGATTTGTGGAAAGAAAATTCTTGGATTTTGCACCACGACAATGCGCCTTCGCACAAGGCTATCATTGTGAACGAATTTTTAACCAAACACTCAACAAATACCATCCAGCAACCACCATATTCACCAGATATGGCTCCTGCTGACTTTTTTCTTTTTCCTAAACTCAAATTACCACTTCGTGGCACCCGTTTTCAATCGATAGAAGACATAAAGGAGAATTCGCGGCGAGAACTGAACTCAATTCCGGAAGCAGCGTTAAAAAAATGTTTTGATGAATGGATTATTCGTTGGCGCAAGTGTATCGTTTCTAAAGGAGCATACTTTGAAGGTGATAAAATAAATTTGGATGAATAACAGACATTTTGTGTATTATTGATCTTTTCCCGGTACTTTCTTGACAGAGTAGTACTTGTCTTGTATTAAATTAAAGGGGGTCCCTTTAATTTAATTTATATTATTTGTTGTTTTTGCGGAAATAGAATTCTTATAATGGTTCTCGAGATACACCCCGCTGACAGACAGATGGATGTGCGGACGGACGGACGGACGGACGGACGAATGGACAATCGGGCGGACAGCGGAGTCTTAGTAATCCACATTACTGAAGATTTCAGTTGCTTTAATTGTGAATACATTTCTGATTTAGGGATCTGTTAGTTATTCTTTGGGTACATAATCCTAAAAATCGAAAGGCAAAGCCCATAACAATATTTTAATTTACTCAAAACAGAAATGTAATCAGAATGAAAGCAAATGGAATCTTCAGTAATGTAGACTTTCAATATTCTGGTGCAAAAACAACGGAAAGTCAACGAAGTGAAGATTTTGAAAAATAATGAAGTTTGTAGTTTGCGCGTCGGTACGAGCGACGGAACAATTGTGTGAAATGAGCAACCCCGTTTTGTGTAGTGGCAATGTTTTGTTGGTAACAAGAGATAAGTATGCAGAAAACTTCAATTACTTTTGAACACTTGTGTATTTATCTCGCTGATTTGATGCTCGACTGTGTAACGTAAAAGTGGATACATTCGTTATGCGCTGTTTTTGGCGCATGCCTCGCAAAGTCTGTATCCACCTTTACATTACAGGCAAATTCAAGTGTAGGAGCACCTGTATAATGATTAAGTAAGGTTTTCCAGGGACCTTAAATATTCCAGATGCTGTCGTTAATTTGAGCACAAGAAAAGTTTCTGATAATTTACAAAGCCAGTAAAGAATTGTATTAACAGACAGATATTAGATAAAAGTTAAAGTTTGGAGAGCTTGTGGCTAGATAATAACAACCGCACGGGTTGATCTTCAAGGTTAAGCAACGCTTGCCAAGGTTAGTCTGTGGATGGGTGACCATCTTAACATACCGAGTTTCCTCCGTGCCTCGAAAAGCACGTTAAGCCGTTGGTACCGGCTGTCATTTGTAGAACTTTAGCAGTCATTACGGATTTTCAGAAGCCAGTAAATCTGACTCCAGTCTTGCCATGAAGTACTGTGTTACCCAGTTAATGGGTTGTGAAGGTCTAGTAGGCAGCCGCTCCTCGTAAAATACTGGTATATATTTAGCTAAATCCGGATAAAAAAATACTTTAAAAAAAATACCGTAAAATATTTAGTATTTAGCTAATCCGGGGTCGGCTTCCAGTCCAGCCGACCCCAATATAGTTGGGAAAAGGCTAGGCAGATGATGATGATTAGAAAAAAGTTAAACATGAAACTTGCACTACTTTAGTACTTTATCTGCTTTGATATCTTATTGCCTTGCTTGTATGACATCTTAAATCTACAACCACTTAAAAAAAATCGTAGCTCAAAAAAATCATCATACCATTTAAACGTCTTTATCATACAAGCACCCAGTTCTATAAAGTGTGAATAGTGACGAATAATTCAATTTTTGACTTCTTGGTCGAATACGGAACCCTTCGTGTGCGAGTCAGACTTGCAAATAGCCAGTTTTTATGAATAAAACAACCCCTTTGCACAAGCGAGAATAAATTAAACAAAGTTTAGCAAAGTTTACTGCACCAACAACCCTTTGTTGGTGCAGTTCAAAACTTTGACCAACAGTTAACTTTGACCGGCAAGGCTCTGTTGATGACAGAAATGTAATAACTAACTATTTCTAGTTAAATCTAACAGTTATGGAAACCACTGTTCGTGATCTTCTTCTGTAAATCACTGGAGTCAGAAGCAGCATTACTCCGACTCACTGGAGCCTGCAGCATCATGCCGACTGTATATAAATAATACAAATAATTTAAAATGGCTATAATGAACTATTATAAAGTTCATCAACCATTATAAAACAATTACAACAGTTTTAGACTCAGTAGTTTTGGAGATACGTGGGGGGGGGGGCAGGAATGGTTATTTTTCACCTTGTTTTAAAATATGGAAAAAATATATTAATAACTCTCACAACACGTCCTTTCATTTGATAAGTCTTAAGTCCTTTCAGATGTTGCGGCTATATTGCTCATCATCACAAAATGTGGGGCCAAGTTTGCCGATATCACGGAAGTTACGTAGTTAGCCTTCTATCAGTTTTTATCAATGGAATCGATATTAAATTAGCAAATAGGGTATTAGGGATGTAATACGCAGACGGTACGCGCGTGATTTGGTTCGCGCGTACCGTCGGTCGAGCCGTCAGTCCAGCTCGTCGGTCGCGCGTATGTCGGTCTACCGACGAGCTATGAGATTGTATAGATGCGTTCAGTGCTTCGCTAATTGAGCGCCCGACCTTACGCGCGTACTTACACTCAAAGCAAAAATGAATATCGATACAGAGCGCTTTATTAATGAAGTGTGGCTTCGTCCGGCAATATGGGATGTCTTGTCTGTATTTTATAAAGACCGTGATGCTAAATAAGTGCATGGCAACAAGTTTGTAAAGACTTAATTCCGGATTTCGACGATAAGTCAGCATTAACAGCAAAAGGATTGATTTTTCTTGTGAACTGTACACACGCGTCGCAGTTTGCCGTCAGCGTAGCACTGAATGCATTTTCGCAACCGACGGTCAGCGCTGACGTTCAGGACGTACGGTCAGGACGTACCGTCGGTCGAGCACTGTTTCCAGCCTAAGATGCCCTTCTAAATGTCTAAATGGATTAAGATCCTGATAAAGTGCTAGATAAGTGAATACTGTCTCGTGTTTGTTTCCTACCAAAAGACTAACATAATAATACAAACCTTATCTCGACCGGTTCTAATATTTAGCAGAATATATTCTGGACAAGACAGAATAACTTCTCAGAGTCAGGGCGGTTAAGTAACAAAGTAATATCTATAAATAGCAACTAAAGTTATGATGTGTGTTTGCTAAAACATTGCTAAAACGATGCAAGTATAGAAGGTATTTATTCATGGCAGCCATCTTTAAAGGCTGTATTTTATTATAGATCGTGACTTACCGGAATAAACACAAGCTAAGTATTTTACGTCCACCTACGTCTCGATGTTTACGGATATTTATCCAAGAATGATTTAAAAAAAAACTGGCCAAGTGCGAGTCCAGCTCGTGAGCAAAGGCTTCTGAACAAATTTTATTTTTGTATCAAGCTATTTTAACACTTAACAGCTCTAGGTTTCCCAATTATTTGTAGGTAAACAACTACCATCTGCTTTAGGTTCAGTATTTTCAGAGATAAGGGGGGATGGCCATTTTTGGTCTAGTTTGTAGTTTTTGATTGAATAAATTTAAAACAATTTATTTTAAAATTGTGATAAATATAAATAAAACCCACACAGTTAGCCTTTTCATTTGATATGTCACACGATCAGTTTCAAAATTTTTTAATTGAAATTATCTAGTATGACCCCATACAAAATTTATTTATTTACGAAATGCGTCCGTGTTTGGGTCACAGAAGTCCATAAGTGCACCAAATTTCAACATCGGAATCGGTACAGTTGATCCGATGAAAACTGGCTGTGACAGACGAACCGACAAACAGACAACCGAGTGATCCTGTAAAGGTTCCGTTTCTTACGAATGTTCGGAACCCTAAAAATACTTATTAGAAGAAGGAGGACCATTCTTTTTTTTCTTTTTTTTTATTACTGATGTGTTTGCACTTGACACTAGTCTATGTCAGAGATGACAGAGACAAAGTCTACGATGGAGAAAACTTACCCAGAGGCCAGAAGGAGCATGTTCACTCTTACTTTGAAGAGGTTAGGGCTGTAAGCTTTTGGAAACACAAATGCAGGCAGAGAGTTCAACTCCTTTGCTGTGCGCATTATATAAGACGTTTTTAATGTGCATTCTATTTTTCGAAAGTCAATATTTTATTTTAATTAACTGTAGTTTTTGTACAAATCACTTAACCGAGAGAAAATATTTTTAATTCCTACTGATGTGTGTTAATATTATAAATCTTGGATTAAACTTGGGACATGGACATATAATACTTTTTAGGGTTCCGTACCCGAAGGGTAGCCCACGGAACCCTATTACTAAGCCTCCGCTGACCATCCGTCCGTCCGTCGGTCTGTCAGCGGGGCTGTACCTCAAGAACCGTAATAGATAGATTACTGAATTTTCACAGATTGTGTATTTCTATTGCCGCTATAACAACAAATAATGAAAATTAAGTTTTATGGTACGGAACCCTTCGTGTGCGAGGCCGAATCGCACTTGGCCAGTTTTGGACCAAGGATAATGTTTCACTTTAACGTGGACAGATAAAATCTTCCCAAAAATTTAGATCAGACCAAGACAATGATATAATACTGAAAACCAACTAAATATACGATTCCAACATAAATACTTACTTACATTCTACGAAAGATTACATCTCATCTTTTACATGATATTCTGTAAAAGATTACATCGAAGAAAACTTATTACGACCTTTATCATCAGTATGAGCTCCTGAACTTTGTAATCTGGGGGTAAGCCATCAATAAATCATAAACGACAAATTGATATTACTTGAGGTTTATAATGGCTGAAGTTGTATTCCAAAGTTATATTTTTTGTAGGGGAATTGGGGCGAAAAAAGCTTTGTGATGATTAATTTTAATGAAAAAATAAATAAAGGAAACTAGAGCAGTGGTGGCCCGGTAGTAATGGCTGCGACTTACGAGTCGAGGTTGTAGGTTCGAACCCTGGCAGGCGTTTTACTTTGTGTAAATTATTTCATCACCACTGCTCTGAAACCGGTGAAGGAAAACATCGTGAGGAAACCGGCATGTCCTAGAACCAAAACTTCGAAGACATGTTTTTTTTTTTTTTTTTACTAATAATAGGCACGCGCTTGACCACCATCTCACCTGATGGTAAGCGATGATGTGGTCGAAGATGGAGCACGCCTGCCTAGAAGCAACCTATTCACTCTTGAATTAAAGACTCCCAGGTTGTAGCTATCGGGAAACACAGACTCCGGCAGGGAATTCCACTCCTTAGCTGTACGCATTATGAATGTGTTCCCAAAACGTTTTGTGCGTGTGGGTGGGATGTCCACCATGTACCGGTGGCGCATCGCCGTTCGTCTTGTGGTCCGATGATGGAACGGGCTTGGCGGAATTAAATTATGCAATTCCGTCGCACATTCCCCAAAATGCAACCGGTAGAAAACCGACAGGCTAGCAACTCGTCGTCGATGCTCAAGACTTTGGAGCTTCGTCGCGACGAGCCTCTCATTGCCAATGATCCTCTTGGCTCGTTTCTCAATTGACTCAAGGGCATCAAGCTGGTATCTCGCAAATCCGTCCCAAAGATTGTGTCATCTACCAACCCGCACTGGGCCCGCGTGGTGGATTACGGCCCAATCCCTCTAACCGAGAGGAGGCCTGTGTCCCAGCAGTGGGAACACGCGAAATCCCTAACTTTAGTATTAGTAGATAGTTCTTAAATTATGTTAGCAGAGACAAATCAATCAATCATAAATACTTATAAAATTCTTCTGTTACTGAGTGACTGACAAACAACGCACATCCGAAAGTTCTGGTCATAGACAGCGGAAGTTTGTCACGTACCTTCCCTAAACTCCGTAGAGGAGCACTAAGGTGGATTCCCCAAAATTCCTACGGGAACGGGATATGCGCGAACGAAGTCGTAGACAAAAGCTAGTATTAAGATAAAACGATGATTGCCTAAACCTATTCATCATCATCATCATCTGCCTAGCCTTTTCAAAACTATATTGGGGTCGGCTTCCAGTTAAACCGGATTCAACTGAATACCAGTGTTTTACGTGGAGCGGCTGCCTACCAGACCTCCACAACCCATTAACTGGGTAACACGGTACTTCTTGGCAAGACTAGAGTCAGATTTACTGGCTTCTGACAATTCGTAACGACTGCCAAAGATCTACAAATAACAGCCGGGACCAACGGCTTAACGTGCTTTCCGAGGCACGGAGGAAACTCGGTATATTAAGATGGTCACCCAGCCACAGACCAACCTTGGCAAAGATCGACCCGTGCGGCTGTTATTATTTAGCCACGAGCTCCCCAAAGTAACCTATTCAGTCTTAACGTAAATACTTCCAACCAACTACAGTCAAATTTAACAACAACGGCCGAGAAACGCGCAGTTAATCGAGTTTTCCAAATACCTGAGTGTATTTTCAAGGTATTTTTAACCTACTGGCTTTTGTGTAAAGCTTAAGGATTGAGCTGGAAACGGCTCGGGTAAAGAGCTTTTTCTTGGATTAAGTTACACTTTGAATTTTGCTTTGCCATTCTGAACAAAATGTAGACCGTAAAGATTTTTTTATAACCCATCTGGATAGCAACCGGAGCGTTTATAATGTGCTAATAAAGATGCTATCAACCTGAGAATTTTAAGGAAAAATGTATGCAGCCGTTATGAGTATATTTCCAATTGTGATCGCAATAATGATGAAGGAGTGGAATTCCCTGCCAGAGTTTGTGTTTCCTGATAGCTACAACCTAGGAGTTTTTAAGTCATCAGCGAATACTTAAAGACGGATAGTCAGGAGTTACGTCTAGGCAAGCGTGCTCCATCTTCGCTTACCATCAGGTCAAATAGTGGTCAAACGTCTGCCGATCAGTGTAAAGAATATAAAAAATCAAGCTTTTGCACGCGACTTTGTATACGCCTATCCGGTTCCTGTAGGAATTTCCAGAAATCCTCTTAGTGCTCTGCACTCCCCAAAGAACTTTTATGTTAAATTCCAGCTTTCTTTGACCAGTAACGCTGCCTTAAACCAAATTTTTCTAGACCTAAGCTCATTCAATAATGTCATACTAACAGGTGACATAAATATAAACATAAACTCTGATAACTGCGATGCAGGGACCCAAGAGTATCTTAACATGTGTTCATTTCATGGTTTTCTACCTGCGCACACCTTGCCCACACATAATAGCGGCTCCTGCCTCGATCACATGATCATCAAATCCAGTTTATCGTATGTTACGCTTGTTACTAATTCAACAATTACTGACCATCACGCTGTTCTACTAACCCTAAACTTAATGCTGCCTAAGCTGAATCGTCCCCAGACCAAAACACAATTAAATACAAACAAACTCGAATATGATTTATGCAAACTTGACTTTAGCCCAGTTTACAATACTGCTGACGCAAAATTTGCTTTATTGTATTTAATAAAACATGTGCAATTAGCAATATTACGTAACACTACTGTTATTACAACAAACAAGAAACTTAATAATATTAAACCTTGGATCACTCCTGGCCTGATTCGGTGTATAAGACACAGAGACAAACTTCATCAAACATCTAGGAGAAACCCAGGTAATAGTATTATTCAAACCACTTACAAGAGATACAGAAATTTTTGTAACAATCTCATAAAGAATTTAAAAAGGAATTATGATGAAAATGAATTAAATAAAGCAGGAAACAATAGCAAACAACTATGGAAACATATTAAAAACGTCACTTATATGTCAAAACAGCGTGAATCAAATTCGAATTTATCGTTAACTAATAGTTCACCTCTTTCATCCGCCAACCATGTCAATAACATTTTCGTGAATGTTGGGAAAACTCTTGCCGAACAGATTCCTCAGCATTACAGTGATCAACCACCTTCCCATGAATTGAATAATAACCGCGCACTACAATCTTTCAGATTGCTGGACACTGACGAAGACGAAATAACACGAGTTATTAGTGGACTAAAAGATGACTGTGCTGCTGGATGGGATAATATTAGCAGTAAGATCCTTAAACAATTCAAGCATATCCTGGTACCCATATATTTCGTATCTGTTTTTCTGAAGGCATTTTTCCTAAATGCCTAAAAAAGGCAGTTATAGTACCTATATTTAAATCCGGGAACAAACACTTAGTTAATAATTATAGGCCAATATCGTTACTTTCATCAATTTCTAAAATACTTGAGAAAATTGTAAATAGCAGGCTAGTTAACTATTTAGAAAAAAATAATTTACTATCATCTACACAATTTGGTTTTAGAGCCAAACTATCCACAGCCGATGCGGTGCACCTCCTGACCGATTATGTCACAGAGGAAATTGGCAAAAGAAATCAGACTTTGGGAGTCTTCCTTGATCTAGCGAAAGCTTTTGACATAGTGTCTGTTTCTATGCTCCTAAACAAATTAGAGACCATGGGAATAAGGGGAACCCCGCTGAAACTCTTTGCTGACTACCTAGATGACAGATATCAATGTGTTAGAATAGACAATATCACGAGCGATGAGCAAAAAAATACTGGTTTTGGTGTTCCCCAGGGCAGCATTTTGGCCCAACCCTTTTTCTCGTTTATATAAATGATTTGTGCAATTTGAACCTATAACATGGCAAAATTATTTCATATGCTGACGACACGGCCTTAGTATTTACCGCTAAAACTAGTAAAGAATTGTACGAATACGCTCAATTAGGTTTCAATACTGTGACTAACTGGCTTCATAGTAATTTACTAACGTTAAATGCTGACAAGACAAAATATATCCAGTTCTCCATGCGCAAGCCTCAATTTAACTTCTCATCCTCATCTGTTTGCTCATAAATGTGCACCCCACACAATCAGTACATGTGACTGTCCTTTTATCCTCCAAACATCCAACATTAAATATCTCGGAATAATAATAGACGATACTCTCTCTTTTAGACCACATATTGAGAGTCTGGTTAAAAGAGTGCGCAAAATGCAAGTCCTTAAGCCAATTAAGCCAATTAAGCCCTTAAGTCAATTGAGAAACGAGCCAAGAGGATCATCGGCAATGAGAGGCTCGTCGCGTCGAAGCTCCAAAGTCTTGAACATCGACGACGAGTTGCTAGCCTGTCGGTTTTTTACCGGTTGCATTTTGGGGAATGTGCGACGGAATTGCATAATTTAATTCCGCCAAGCCCGTTCCATCATCGGACCACAAGACGAACGGCGATGCGCCACCGGTACATGGTGGACATCCCACCCATACGCACAAAACGTTTTGGGAACACATTCATAGTGCGTACAGCTAAGGAGTGGAATTCCCTGCCGGAGTCTGTGTTTCCTGATAGCTACAACCTGGGAGTCTTTAAATCAAGAGTGAATAGGTTATTTCTAGGCAAGCGTGCTCCATCTTCGACCACATCCTCGCTTACCATCAGGTGAGGTGGTGAGGTGTGTAGTGCCTATCAATAGCAAAAAAAAAAAAAAATCTATGTCTTTAAAATACTGCGAGCTATTGCGGACCCTAAAGTAATTACACAAGTTTATTTGGCTCTAGGGCAATCTGTAATCCAGTACTGTATCGCTTCATGGGGTGGAGCAGCCAAAACTCACTTACTCCCTCTTGAAAGAGCTCAGAGAGCCATTTTAAAAGTAGCCAATTTCCATCCCTTTCTCTATCCCACAGAACTTCTGTACAAATCCTGCAACGTACTGACTGTTCGCCAGCTTTTCATTATGCAACTGGTATTAAAACAGCACACCATGCTCACTTACAACACCGAAAAAACTAATAAGAGACGGAATGATATTGTCTGCGAGTCTACTTCATTTTCAAAATATGCTTTTTTAAAAAGATTTTTTTAAATTTTGGGTCCATTTCTATACAATAGACTAAATAAGGAAATAAGTATCTATAAGTTAAATTACTATCGCTGTAAGAAGACAATTGTGCAATATTTATTAAGCATCTCGTACGTAGAGACAGAAGACCTTCTTTTTGTGTGTAAATAAAATGTGATGTATCCCTTAATTTTAAGTTTTTAATTTAGGTTATTGATAAATTGTTATTTTATTATTGATATTTACATAAGCACTATCTAGCCTGAAACACAGGTTTTAACCTAGTTCAGGCAAATCAGCAACTGTGTTCTGTAAAAAAATGTTGTAAAATATTTTATTGTAAATGTGCCCTACTGTTTTATAAATAAACGATATTATATAGTAGTTTTGGCTGTGCGTTGTCTGTCAGTCACTTAGTCACTCATCAGTCACGGCAGAACTTTCGATACATTGATGATGGTAATCTATCTAAACTAATATATAAAGCTGAAGGGTTCGTTTGTTCGTTTGTTTGTTTGCTTGAACCCCGAAAAATTCTATCAGTGTTAGATAACCCATTTATCGAGGAAGGCTATAGGCTATATAACATCACGCTAAGACCAATAGGAGCAGAGCAGACGAAGTTGCACGGTTCAACTAATTGATCAATCAATTTAGCTTAGCTTTTGGCTAACTGCGTTGTAATTGGTTTCTAGGCTAACCGGAGGCAGCTAAATAACAGTATTTTAAATGGAACGACTGCTTATCTGGCTTCCAGAACCCAGTATCTGAGTAATACGATGCCCCTTGATAAGACTGGTGACAGACTGTCAGGTTTCTGACTATCCGTTACGGCTGTCAAAGGTAATCTTGGTGTGTAATGCACCATCCTCGGACAGACCTCGGCAAGTGTAGCTTAAACTAGAAATTCGACCCGCGCATCTATTTAAACACGCGGCAGCGTGTCCAGCCAAAAGTCCAAAGAAAAAGGAACTGACGACGCTGTCGGGGTACATAGCAAGGTGTCGGTGTTTTTGAGGAGAAACAAATGTTTATGTTGAACACTATTTATTGAATCACTCTCAAACTGTTCTTAATGTTAAATGAAATGTCGATGAATGTTAGAATACACCCGGCTGACCCGGTAAACCAAAGTGCACTGACTCTAAGTCAACTTAAAAGTAATAATTGTGTTTAATAAAGAAATAAAGTTAGGTCAACGCGTCACGACGGTATTGCTAAGGTGTTCGGTGAAAACACCGAACAGACGCAGTAGCCCGATGTAATATTACACGAACCATTTGGAGCTACTTTTGACTTCTTCACAACTCGAAACCTATTTAATCCACATACATGAAAATTGGCACATTTAATTAATTATCTTAATTCATTATTATTATAAACAGCATTTAGCGCCCATTTAGATCTCAATTGCTTTTTCGGTGAAGTCGACATCGCGGATACATTAACTTTGAACTTGGCTCCCTTTTTCATTTTATGTTTTTGATGGGATTATCATTAACTCACGAGTTCCAGATGAAAGATGTTAAAGAATTAAAAAGAAAGCGAATGTCTCTGATAAATAATCATGTAACTGTAAAGTTATGAAAACATAAAACCGCGATAAAACACATTGGCAAATCGTTTGTATGAAGTCTTTTATGAACAATTGTTTCAACAGCTATAACGAGTTGAAAGTTTAGCTGTTGGCAGTAAAGTTGTATTGAAAACTAGGACGTGCCCGCAATCCTAACTTTGGTAATACTCGGCAATTATTTGTTTAGTGCTTATTGTTAGTAAAAGGGTATTTTACTTCTACAAAAAATGTACATCAATGAGTCTACTTATTTGAATAATTTTTCTAAAATAGTACGGTATGTGAAAAGTAGATAAAATCGGTGGAATTAAAAAAAAAAAACCATCTCTGTCACGCAAAACGTCGCGGGACTTTAAGCGACGTCATAACTCTGAAATATAATTAAATACTGTAATGTTTTGCAGTAAAGCAGTTACAGCATGTAACAAATAGACTAACACACCATCAGGCGTAGGTTTAATAAAATTAATGCCTATCAATGGTAAAAAAAAGAGTCCAACAAGAATAACCGGCCAAGTGTGAGTCGGACTAGCACATGAAGGGTTCCGTACCATAAACCTTAATTTAGATTTTTTGTTGTTATAGCGGCAATAGAAATATACAATCTGTGAAAATTTACTGTTTACCTATTACGGTTTTTGAGATATAGCCCACTGACAGACAGACGAGGGTTCCGTTGGTTACCCTTTGGGTACAAAACTCTAAAAATATTAAGACCGACTATACCGTAGCTTGTGTAGCAAGTGCTACGAACCTCCGAACTACGGCGTAGCTAGTGTGGCATGTGCTACGAACCTCTTAACTACGGCGTAGCTAGTGTGGCATGTGTTACGAACCTCCTAACTACGGCGTAGCTAACGTAGCATCTGTCACGAACCTCCTCCTCCTAGCTTGTCCTACGAACCTCCTAACGACGCGGCGACCGACCGCGTAGCTAGTTTAGCTTGAGCTACAAACCTCCTTTGGTGCGTCTAGTGTGGCATGTGCTACGGACCTCTTAACTACGGTTTAGCATCGCGTAGCTTTTTATGCAACGAGCAATACTTCTTAAGGGGTCATTGTACTCATTATTATGAAAAGACTTAGGGACCAACACTGCAATCGTGAATAAAAAAATAATGGTTCTTTTGCCATTTTTAGTACATAATTTTACGTGATAACGTCATAAGAAAACAATTGAATTCTTAACAAACAAGTCGAACGCTTGGGCCGATTGTGCCTCTCTATCGCTTACATCGCGCTCTCGCTTGCGGAACGTGACATTTTTTCGTGCGCGCAGCCGGCGTTCATCGATTTGTAAGACGTTATCACCTCAAAAACAACTGCCCCATACATTCGACAGAATGTACTGAGCAGCAGATTTTTTTTGCAATTATATGATAACTAGCGCTTTGCACGGGTGCAAACAATATACCTAAACCTTTCTTGAGAACCACTCTATCTATTTAAAAAACCCGTATCAAAATCTATTGCGTAGTTTTAAAGATCTAAGCATACATAGGGACAGACAGACAGCAAAAGCGACTTTGTTTTATTCTAATTATAATATAAACGTTGTATTTTAGTTCAAGGGCGTATATTTCTGACGGTATTTCATACAAACTTCCAAATCCGTATTCTTGAAAATAAATAAATCGATTTATTACGTATGCCTACCAAGTTTAATTAGATCATTTTCTGAAGTATAGCTAATTTTTCCGAAAAAGTGTTAAGAGGGAAAGAGAACTTTTTCCACTTTTCACCGAATTCAAAAAAAGGAGGAATGTTTTTATATTTTCTATAGAGACTAAAAATTTACTCTTTTACTTCAAGAAACTTCTTTGAAAGTAAACACTTTTTCATTCTCCTCTTTTACATTTTCATTTGAATCTACATTACGAAGACTGACACCTCATTCCAAAATATATTTCTTATTAAAAACGTCTATAAAAGTCTCGTTACATCGCAACGAGTGGCATTTTAGGCGAAAGCTCGCCCACATAAAATACATGAGTTCAGAAGTGAAAAGGTCATTCAAACGATGCCTATAAACGAAAGATCAAACATTTTAGAAATACGACGAAAAGGCCACAAAGTGTCTGTGAGAACATATTGTGTTTATTGATAATATTCTTTATGTGTTTGTAGAGGCCGATGTTCCTATTTTAAAACTGTTTTCTACATCTACACTTATTATATTATAAAGAGGAAAGATTTGTTTGTTTGTATGTTTGTTTGAATTGAATAGGCTCCGAAACTACTGAACCGATTTGCAAAATTCTTTCACCATTCATCATCTGCCTAGCTTTTTCCCAACTATATAGGGGTTGGCTTCCAGTCAAGCCGAATGTAGCTGAATACCAGTATTTTACGAGGAGCGGCTGCCTATCAGACCTCCACAACCCATTAACTGGGTAACACGACTGCCAAAGATCTACAAATGACAGCCGGGCCCAACGGCTTAACGTGCTTTCCGAGGCACGGATGAAACTTGTTATGTTAAGATGGTCACCCATCCACAGACCAACCTTGGCAAGCGTTGCTTACTCTTGAAGATCGACCCGTGCGGCTGTTATTATCTAGCCATGAGCTCCTCTCTTTTTTTTAATAGTCAATATTTATATAATTATTTACGTTACGCGGTGATACGGCGATTTAGTAGGTTATTACGTTCCCAACTAAATCGGTTTAGTAGTTTAGGAGAAAATTGGCTGTGATAGAAAGATGACAGACAGACAAACAACAATCACTAGTGATCCTATTCCTAAGAGTTCTGTTTTTTTAGGATTCCGTAACCAAAGGTCAACAAACGAAACCCTATTACTAAGTCTCTGCTGTCCGTCCGTCCGACCGTCTGTCAGTCAGCAGGCTGTATCTCAAGAACCGTAATAGATTGACAGTTGAAATTTTCACAGCCTGTGTATTTCCATTGCTGCTGAACAAATAAAAAAATTAGACTAAATTTAAAATTAAGGGGCTCCTATACAAGAAACGTGTTGTTTTGCAGTTTGTGGTACGGAAAGTGTGAGATTTAGACTCGCACTTGGCCGGTTTTCAGATGGACATTGGACCATCAACCAGAAAAATACGTGTCCAATATTTTTTGATAATCTGACGGACAAAATAGAATTAATCTTTTTTATACCGAAAATACCCCTATTCAGTTATTGCAATTTACTAAGATTTTTATTGGTACACAATGCAAACTCTTCTGTTTCTGAGTGATTAAGTATCTGTCTATCTACCTAGCCTTTTCCCAACTATATTGGGGTCGGCTTCCAGTCAAACCGGATTCAGCTGAATACCAGTATTTTACGTGAAGCGGCTGCCCACCAGACCTCCACGACCCATTAAATTGGGTAACACGGTATTTGTTGGCAAGACTGGAGTCAGATTTACTGGCTTCTGACAATCCGTAACGACTGCCAAAGTTCCACAAATGACAGCCGGGACCAACGGCTTAACGTGCTTTCCGAGGCACAGACTAACCTTGGCAAGCGTTGCGTAACCTTGAAGATCGACCTGTGCGGCTGTTATTCTTTAGCTACGAGCTCCTCAGTGATTAAGATTATGTAACGATTAAGTATCTGTGTGACTGACAAACAACGCTCAGCCGAAACTACTGGTCCTAGAAAGCTTAAACTTGGCATGTAGGTTCCTTAAGGGCACTAAGAGTCGATTTTTCCAAGTCCCGACGCAACTTTTAGCAGAACTTGCTTTACTTGTTCGAACTTGCTTTCTTTTTATTAATTATTCACTCAAAAAGAGCCCTACCTCAATTTAACTGTATTTTTTGCGTAAAATGACCAATGTTGGCTTTCTTATTCTCAGAAACTGAAATATTTAGACAAATTTGACTTTTTGGGTAGTTGAGAATAGTTATTAGTATCGTGCACAGCGGCCTCACTTTTCGCAGTTTTTTCTTATATTTTTTTTTATTTGTTATGGGTTTGACTGACTCTAGTGAGTCAGAGATGACAGAGACAAACACTTTGTATATTTATAAAAAGCCAAAATTCCGAAGTAAGTTTCTCATGAAAAGCGCGACAGCACTTTTTTGAGCTCGTGGATTGAACTACTGTACCTACTAACCAAAAAATAATGAAAAATATATCATAATATTCTTTATATAGCGGTATCGTGCATAGCGGCTTCAAAAATTTGAAATAAGAATGGAATATCCGTAAAAAAATTCCATTCATATCCATAAAAGCGCTCAGTCAATTTCTCCATAATCAATTAATATTATTACGTAAATTGTATACTAAATTTAACCATAGTTCATAAGAAATCATCTGCCTAGCCTTTTCCCAACTTTATTGGGGTCGGCTTCCAGTCAAACCGGATTTAGCTGAATTCGTGTATTTTGCGCGGAGCGGCTGCCTAACAGACCTCCACAACCCATTAACTGGGTAACACGGTACTTCATGGCGAGACTGGAGTCAGATTAACTGGCTTCTGACTATCCGTAAAGACTGCCAAAGATCTATAAATGACAGCCGGGCCCAACGGATTAACGTGCTTTCTGAGGCACGGAGAAAACTCGGTATGTTATGATGGTCACTTATCCACAGACCAACCTTGGCAAGCGTTGCTTAACTTTAAAGATCGACCCGTGCGGCTGTTTTTATATATGAAATATGGAGCTCGTGGCTATATAGTATAGAGCTATATAGTTCATAAGAAATGAAACTTTAATAAATATTCATTAACTAAATTAACAACAAACCCTAAAATAAACGTAATTGCAACTGCCTAATTTGTACATAATGCGAGACTCAGCGGTTTTGTGAGTGAAAACGCTAGAGTATGATAGAGCCCTTAAATTTCATGGCTAACATCATTTAAGAACCTTGAGTGTACCAATATTCATTTGTTTTACATTAACAATGCCCATCTCAGTCAAAAATTTCACCTATGTTACTAAAAACACGTATATAAAACCTCATATTACATTCATGAGACACTTAAACTATGCAATAACTCAAGCCAATTTAACGTAAACCGCGAGGGCTTGTAATAAACCCACATTTTACATAACCTCAATAAACTGACAGTCTAATCCACATTTTATATAATTATGTTTAGGTACTTATTATTTTATAAGTTTCTCTGTTCCATAAAATCTGACAAATATCTGTATAAATGATTGAAACCTTATTACTTAGCAATAAAGATTATATTCATGTAAAACCGCGGTTGCATTTCGTTATTGCCAAATTCCCAAAATCCGGATAGAATAAAATTTGAAAAAACTGCATGATTTTACATAAGTACCCTTACAATACCAATTTGGGTACTTACACTTCAAATTTTAATTTTTTTTATTTAGTGACTGACATTCTTCAGCAAAAGTCGGCCATAAATGTCGAAACCGCTTAAAATTTATTCTGCTTCTTTTCGAGTCTATGTTTTTTTTTACTATTGATAGGCACGCGTTTGACCACTATCTCACCTGATGGTAAGCGATGATGTGTTCGAAGATGGAACATGCTTGCCTAGAAGCAACCTATTCACTCTTGACTTAAAGACTCCCAGGTTGTAGCTATCAGGGAACACAGACTCCGGCAGGGAATTCCACTCCATAGCTAACAATAAAAAAAAAAAAAAAAAATTCAACATACTTTTATTTAGAACACGTTTGCACTTAGCTTAGAATACAATTATAAATTATTGGAATGCAAGTAATGCTGTATTATATAGCAGAATAGTATAACGTAGCCTGAAATGCGCTTTAAATTGTTTGGGGCTGGTAGGTGGCTACGTTGATTACACCATCGGTGGCATTAATTAAATCTCCAAAAATACAGGTATATGGGCACTTGGTGTTCTCTGACATGTGGCTCATGTTCTGAACAGAAAACTGACATAAGTGGTGTTGGAACTTAAACGACGAATGACCCAAGGGCTGGCTTTTACCTCGGACAGAGGATTAGCATTGTCATACAACGTGGCAATGGCGCCAGTCTTTTAGGCTCACTTCCAGTCGACAGCGATGCGGACGAATTTTTTGACGCCATGTTATAGTTAGGAGTTTTATTTTCTATTGTAAGTTTGTAAGTATTTATACTTTGTTATTTAAAAAAACCGGCCAAGTGCTAGTCGGACTTGCACACGAAGGGTTCCGTACCATAAACCTTATTTTTTATTATTTGTTGTTATAGCGGCAATAGAAATACACAATCTATGAAAGTTTCAACCGTCTACCTTTTACGGATCCTGCGATACAGCTCGCTGAGAGACAGACGGATGGACGGATGGACGAACGGACACACGGACAGCGGAGGCTTAGTTATAGGGTTCCGTTGGATACCCTATTAATCAAGAAATGAGACCAAAAAAATAAAAGCAATGAATTGCTTATTCGGGATACCTTATTCTCTATACTAACAAACCAGAGAAAATCAAAAGTTGTCTAAACATCTGATTCATGCAAGAGCTTTCAAAATATCATAACTGGCAAGAAAAACTCAATTTCCTGTTAACCAACAATAATTCACTTAAACGTTGTTTACACTTGATCTTGCTTGACCAATATTTATCCAATCTTGCACCAATAGTTTAACAATCTTGCACCAATAGTTTTCTAGTCTTGCAAATTAGTTACCCTTTAGTTTTCCAGTCGGCCTCTCGAGAATTTTTCTAGTTATACGCTCGCGGCAGATGACGACTAATAACATTTTGTTGACAACCCGCCACCGAGCGACAGGGATGGCACTCTGCGGTGTGAGCATAGAGAGGATAATACCGGGAATTTTTTTTGTGGTTTTTTTTTCTTGGTTACGTCGATGGAGTCGTGCGGTAATTCTGATTAGTGCCAGCGTGAACAGTTTTTTCAAGAGTTCTCGGCGTTTGGTTTGGGAGAGAATAAAATGAAAATAGTGGCTTTCTGTGTCTAGTGTTAAGCACTAGATACAGACCACAATTTTTAGGTTTTACGTCATACTAAACTATATTGATATTGATGCATGGTATTTTAATTTCAATAATTGATCGCCTTCTGTCGCCTTTTTACTGAAAAGTTGATTTGATAGTAATATTCCTAAACGCATCATTTTGAGTAAACGGTCAGTTGAACAGTGATAAAAATTACGATTATGCCAAAATTGCATTATTTCCGTAATCTTATCCCGTAAAACCCACACAATCTGAGCCTGTATTTAGCAGGAAATCTATTTTCTGTCGCAGTAGACAGGATTTCCTAACAAAAATAGACACTTAGTCACGTAAAAGGAAATGGAAAATGCACTAACAGCTCTTTATACATCCGCCCACTGCCATCACGTTTGGGGTTGAGAGCGGCGGTATAAGGGCTGGAGCGGCGCCCCGACACTCATTCGCGTCCTGAGCCGCGACCCGACCAGTCGGGCGCCGTCCGAACTCCGACCAATACTGCGACCGCGCGCGTATGTATCTTCAAAGTTCCATATTTAAAAATCATCATCAATTTTCCGTTTGAAATTAAAAAAGTTTAACTGTATTTTTATTTAATTTGGAGATTTCTTCGGGCGTTCCGAGTTTTGTATTGTATTTTTTTATCTCCGTGGAGGTGCGTAAGTGTTCGTGTGTTGTGTGTGGCGAATTCGGTGAGTCGAAGTTTGAATTTCGATTTCGTGGACGACGGCTAGTGCTGGGAGTTGGGTTTGTTTAATTTTCGGCTTATAATGGACGCCCAATTGTTTTGTTTTTTGGGCTTTTCGACAGTCGTTTTATTTATTCTCGTATAATTTCGGTAAATTGAAAAGAGTCGATATTAACGGTTATTGGACTGAGCCGATAATGATAATTTAACGACATCGTCAAACAAAATCAGCCAAATAACCGTTACTTCAATATTGTCCTTCGGTAATCGAATTCCGGCCGATGTTTGGCTGAATTTCTTTTAATTTTCATCGCCTGGCATGATATGCAAATAAGCGAAAAATTCAAATTGAGCATTCAGATCTGAATTTCATGCATTTGAATAAGTTTGGTCGTTTTTTTGGGCTTTCAATTGTAATGTTAAATTACTTTTTAGGGTTATTTATATTGGTTGCGTAAGTTACTTCGATAAAGCGTTTGAAAGTTAATTATTTTGTGACTTAATTAATGGAATGGACTAGGTTTTTATAGTCTGGACGTTTTTATTTATCTGTCCTTCATTTATTATTTATTTATTATTTATTTAAACACTTTCAGCACAAAAATGTACAGAGGCGGACTTAATGCCAAAGGCATTCTCTACCAGTCAACCTTTGGGTAATGCAGAGAATAGTCGTAGGTGCAATAAAGAAAATTTAAAGCGATTCAAATACAATAATGAACAATATACAAATATAAACCATACATACAATACAAATATATAATAAATATACAAATCAACAAGAGAAATATACAAACGAAATACTAAAACAATTAAGGCAAATAAGTTAACGGGAAACATTAGCGCTGTGATGATACAACTGCCAACCTGTCCTTCGTTGGAATAAATCGATTACTATGCTGTGTTGGTTACATTTTACGATAGACTCTGTATTTACACGTTGTCGTATAAAAAAAATAAAGTAAAAAGAAGAATGGAAGCAACTTTATTTTGGCACAAGATCGCTTTCACCGTTTTTGGCATTGACGAAATAGGTAATTTTATGTTTTTGGCAGCGGTTTTGTTTTGCCAACAGAACGACATCCACGGTACATTTTTAAATTGACTGCAAAAGTTCTTAGAGACGAGAATTGTTCTCGTATTTTTAAGTAGCGTTTGAAATAGCATCAATGTCGAAAACTGTCAAAAAAACCTCTAATTTCCGTACATATTGACATGTTTTTGTTTTATGAATTTGAACGTTTTTTAAGCACGAGAAGTGGCCTGCTGATTAGAAAAAAAAAACGAAAATTGGCAGTTAAGCCGCAGTGAATTCTGGTAGCTGATCTACATTGACTAATCCCATATGCTCGACAGATTTCCCAAAATAGTACATGTTATATTATAGGACTATCTCCGTTCCGAAAGGTGTATTTTTGGTAGGCTGTCGAGATGTCGGCAAAAAACTTTGATACCTCATTAGAATGTAGTCCTACTGTGAAAAATTTAGAACAAAAGCTTTGTGTTAATGTAGGATATGCTATGTACCTTATAGGCAATTCCAGAGTTAGCCTAGAACATTTAGGTAAACTTAGTATAAGATTTATCTATAGGCGACTTTGATTTCACCAAGTACGGCGGAAGCTCTATATATGTATGTATTGTGAGGATAGATACTTCTTGCATAGGTACTTACAACTTAACATTGATCATGACGGCTACTTAAGTCAGTTACATTAATTTGAACCTAGACTTGTCTCTGTCATTTCTGCTAGACTAGAGTCAAGAGTAAACCTAAAACAAATAAAAAAAACGCTTTTTAAGTACGAGAGTTGGTTTGCTGATCAGAAAACCAACAAAAATTGTCAGTAAAGCCCCAGTAAACTCTGGTGGCTGTTGGTGACAGTTATTACGAAATAAATCAGCGATTTAATTACTTGTTAAATGAGAACAGTTGTTTGTTACGACTCTTGGTAAACTGAGTCCTTCGAAACTTCTAGAATTACAACGTTTATACTGGGATTAGAGAAGAGAAGAGAAGATAATGTTTGATGTTCAAGGATATCAGTAAAGCACTCGTTTGTGTTGTCCTCGACTTAAAAAAGAAAGAAACATTAGTAATTATTTGCGTAACAAAAGAAACGTCGCTTCATTGATAACAACTGAGGGCAAATTCTGTTTTTAAGTAACGTTCGCATTCGCATAGTAGTTGAAATCTGTAAAAATGTAGATACAAGTGTTTTTGACTTTTTGCAACTAAGATGCAAATACGAACATTCCAGCACCCGTACGGAAGATGCCAGATGTTATCAAAAATGAAGCTAATGAATTTAATAATCTTTACTTTCAAAACATAATGATCTCTTAAACATATAATAAAATAATATGCCTATATTCTTCAGATTGAAGATTAGGCAGACTGGGTTATTTCTGTAATACAACCATAATTTCGTTGTAAATTCATGATAAAGGGCAATTTAACAAAAAAGAGCATTGTTATTGAAATATGCAATTTCTTTGAACACCTATACCATCCGCTGGTTATTAAAAATCCGTTGGTGACAATTTTGAAGTAAACATTGATAAATGTAATAGGTATTCAGGCAAATCAACGACAAACTTAAGACCACAACAAAGTTAAATTATTAAAAAAAAAACAGTGAAGTTTCTACTAATCTAAAAATAGTTGTTCTGTCCTTATTAAAAGTCGTATGGGAAAAAAAAACAGGTTTCCCGATTTTGATTTCGCATAATAAAAAAATCGTGGAAACTAACGATGCTTTACTTTTCCATTTTTTCTTTTCCTAAGGACCTTACTCGGACTACTGGATGGCCTCAAACGCTGCCATAACCAGATTTATTTATATATCTCTTAATTCGACAAACATAAACTAAGCATCCTATACCAATCTCATACAGCCCCATTGATACCCCTGATCGATAGAACAGACACACAGACTAATCCTATTAAACACACGGGGTATAGGCCGTCACATTTCGATACAACTCTCAATTGAATTACAGGATTTAAACCCATTCGCAGACTACACTATTCAGTTCGCAAGTGAATAGTATCTGGTAAAGACTTGTCACCAACAATTATTATGTTCGAGTTAATCCCGTATGCTCGACAGATGTCCCATAATGATACGTGATAATTTATATACTATTAATTTATATATTTAAACGGAATAATTTATAGAGTTAACACCGTTCCTGAAAGGTGACAATGGAATCCAGTTACTAGGCTTTTAGGTAGAATTTGGGAATCAGGCTTTTAAAGGGTTTATCTTAGTCACGCCACGAGTTACTGGAAACACTGATGGTGTTTTGTTTCGGAATTAATGTCAACTGAATAAAATGGTCTTGGATATTTTGGTGTCAGGTGATGCTTAACTCTACATATAATAATAAAAAGTGACTACGGCATCCTGTTAGTAAGCTTTTAGGTAGGCTCGGGCTGTCTGGCTTTTAAAGGGTTTATCTAAGTTAAGAGTAAGAGTTCTTGGAAAACACTGATAGTGTTTTGTTTTGGAATTAATGTCAACTGAATAAAATTGGCTTGGATATTTTAGTGAGAGATGAAAAGTTTATAATGTTCCCAATGTGTGGACATAATGAAATTGAATAAGAGGGAGTGGGCCATATATAATTAGCACATTCACATTTGAACCAAAAATGTCGGATGACGTCGTTTGATATCAATCAATCATCTTATATCTTATACTAATATATAAAGCTGAAGAGTATGTTTGATTGTTTGTTTGTTCGTTTGTTTGTTTACTTGAACGCGCTAATACTAATATATAAAGCTGAAGAGTTTGTTTGATTGTTTGTTTGATCGTTTGTTTGTTTACTTGAACGCGCTAATCTCAGGAACTACTGGGCCGATTTGAAAAATTATTTCAGTGATAGATAGCCCATTTATCGAGGAAGGCTATAGGTTATATATCATCACGCTAAGACCAATAGGAGCGGAGCAGTAATGAAAATTGTGACGCAGACGAAGTTGCGCGGGTCAACTAATTATTTGTAAAAAAAATCCGTTACTGACTGATTGAGTGACTGACAGACAACGCACAGCCGAAACTACTGGTTGTAGAAAGCTGGAATTTGGCATGTAAGTGCTATGGAGAATGCTGGGGAGCACTAAGAGAGGATTTACCGAAATTCCCACGGGAACTGGATTTGCGCGTACGAAGTCGCGTGCTAAGACTAGTTTAATATAAATATGTAGAACCACACTTTTATATCCCTAAAGGGTAGGCAAGGGAAAACGAAGTAAAGAAATAAATCGTAAGGACATTGTAGCTTCTGTACAGTATACTGTACTGTGTACTGTGTTATTACTTCTATCCAACATTTGGAACAAATAAGGGTTTGCTATTTACCTTACAATTTCAGGATTAACCTGGAATATTGGAATTCAGGTAAACTTAATACAAGATTTATCGTAGACGTTCCATTCGAGCAAGTACGGCGGAAACTCAATTTATGTATTGCGAGGGTAGATACAATTGATAAAGGTACAACTTAACATTGATTATGACGACAACTAAGTTAAATGTACTTAACATTTAACTTTAGCCAAGATTTTGAATCAACGGTCTAATTTTTAGATGTTCCGTAACCCAATATTATTCCTGCTGTCCGACTGTACGACTGTCTGTCATCGGATTTTATCTCATGAAACGAAAGGCGTAGAAAACTGAAATTTTTACAGTGTGTTTTTATTGCCGCTATAATAACGAATGTTATTATGTTATAACATATTTTTTTCGGTTTGTGTTGGAAGGACAACTGATTGTCTGAAAACCAGTTTAGCTCTGGGCCAGTATTATTATTTAAATTTTTTAAAGCTAGTAAACTGAAATGAATGAATGAACTAACAATTACTCATTTTACTTTTATAACAAAATAGTACCTTGATGACCAAGCTTTGCTCGGCTTTTTTACGACGTTTTCTAAAAATCAAACCTAGCCACATCGATTTATCGCCCCCGAGACCTCCTGCATAATAAATTTCATGAAAATCGTTGGAGCCGTTTCCGAGATTCAGACTATATATGCAATGCATACACATATACCAGAATTGCATGTTTAAAGGTATTAGATAGATATCATAAATTGTCAAAAATCGAGCATCACTTTCTTGTTTGACAGTGTCTCTGTCTCTTTTAAACTTAACATTTTTCACCGCCATTTGTACAGCCAATACTGTTCAAATGCACCGTGCCACTAAATGCCAGCTAATCCACTTAGCGCGGGTCGGGTTTATTGTCCCGACGACCCTCGGTCAAGTGACGGACTTTAATTTAAGTTACCTACCCTCAACTACCCACACCTATTTATTTATAGCCCTTAATTCAAACATGTTTAGACTAATTGGCAACTCGACACTGAACGCAAAAAAGCCGGCCAAGTGCGAGTCGGACTTTCATGAAGGGTTCGGTGTCATAAACTGCAACAAAACACGCTCCCTTTAATTTTTAATGTCATTTAATTTTTATTATTAGTCTCAACTATTATTTCACTTCTTGGTGTTACCAGTTTAAATCTTTTATATAAAAAGTCGAGTTAGTAACACTATTTATAATTCAAGAACGGCTGCACCAATTTTGAAGATAAATGCGGCGCTTTTGACAGCTTTATTTTTTGTTGATACTTTTCTATTAATATTGTTCTTTTTTTCATTGTTCACAACGCTAGTCTTAAATTTACCAAATTGTCTAAGTGTATCTGTGGAGAACGTAGTTGATTTAACATTTGTACTCGTATAATTTCTGTGTCATATTTTTTATTGTAATTCTTAATGTGTAATTGTTTGTTTTCCCGAATAAATAAAATAAAATAAAATAAAACAATTATATACAAAAATTATTTTCTCAAACATGAATTCAAATACAACGCCATTTTTTTTTTAATATATAAACCAAACACGGAATAAAATAATTCTGAGGCGGTATGAAGTTCGCGCGAACACTACCTAAATTGATTCTTAGTTTTAGTATTTCAGTCCATTTACTTTTCCATCTTCTCTAAACAAAGATCAGGAGCGGTATCTAGAAACGTTTTCACACTGAGAAAAAAGTGAGTTAACATTACTTAATCCAATTTCACTCATCTGCCTAGCCTTTTCCCAACTATATATTGGGGTCGGCTTCCAGTCAAACCGGATTTAGCTGAATACCAGTATTTTACGTGGAGCGGCTGCCTACCAGACCTCCACAACCCATTAACTGGGTAACACGGTACTTCTTGGCAAGACTGGAGTCAAATTTACTGGCTTTTGACAACCCGTAACGACTGCCAAAGATCTACAAATGACAGCCGGGACCAACGGCTTAACGCGCTTTCCAAGGCACGGAGGAAACTCGGTATTTTAAGATGGTCACCCATCCACAGACCAACCCTGGCAAGCGTTGCTCAACCTTAAAGATCGACCCGTGCGGCTGTAATTATTTAGCCACGAGCTCCTCAACCGGACGCTCTCAATCCAACTCTAATCCAATTTCACTAACGGAGTCAAATGTCTGTCGGTTTTAGAGTAAAAGAAATTTCCCCTAGCACTTGACATATTTTATTCACTAACGCGTTCCAACCGTCGTTGATCCGCGTCTGATTTCTACTCTAAAGAGAGGATTGAAAGCGACACCTTGACATCCATTCCAATATTATAAATGCGAAAGTAACTCTATCTGCCTGTCTGCTTGTACATCTTCACGTCTTAAGAGCAAAACGGAATGACGACGTAGTTTATAGGTATGCGGGACAGAGAATAAAGTCCCGCAAATCTCCATTGAAAAGGAAGGATCCTCTGACTAGGTGGACTGTCGCGTTTAGAATTTGCCGCTAGAGGCGCTAGTGTAGCGTGAGGTCTAAATGTTTTTCACACTGTTGGTTGGCTTTTGACAAGTGTTTTTTTACTCATTTATTGTGATTATTGTGAATATTTTATTAAAACAGCCAAATTATTATAAATATTAAATTACGGTTCTATAGACCACTGCATTGAACTTTTTTTAAGGTTCCGTACCCAAAGGGTAACCAACGGAACCCTATTACTAAGCCTTCGCTGTCCGCCCGTCTGTTTGTCAGCGGGCTATATATCATGAATCGTAGTAGGTAGACATTTGAAATTTTCTCAAAATTTGTATTTCTGTTGCCAGCGAGCCCAGGAACATATTCCATGCTAGTTCCAAATACATTTCAAATAAACTGTACGTAAAGTTTTAGAATCTCGAAGAAAGTATTTTTTTTCTTTTATTACATATCTTTTTCTGAGTAAACATTGAATCTAGCTACATGTACGCAAGTATAACTAAGCTCAAGGATAACTGTAAACAATCTTATCAGCTGAAATCGATATTTGTTTATCAAAGCGGTCTTGCAGAGCGGGGAGAATTTCAACAAGTATAGCGACAACTGCTGTACAAATTATGCAGCTTAATTCTCTTGTGTTAAGGTTCAAATTAGTTGCGCAGTATCAGAAGATGCGAACTCATCGCGGAAGCCTTGAGAATAACAATAAGAGTAATCCATTTTGCTATGTTGACTTTTACGGGGTTTGCAAACCGGAAAGGACTGCCGTCGCCGCCGGTGGTGGCATTAGCTGGTTTCTTGAGCCGATGGTTTATTTTAGGGTTCCGTACCCAAAGGGTAACCAACGGAACCTTATTACTAAGCCTGCGCTGTCCGTCTGTCCGTCTGTCTGTCGGTCTGTTTGTCAGCGGGCTGTATCTCAAGAACCGTAATAGATAGGTGTGTATTTCTATTGCCGCTAAAACAACAAGATAAAAATTAAATAATATTAAATATTAAAGATCCCATACAAGAAACATGTTTTTAGGGTTCCGTACCACAAAATTAAAAAACGGAACCCTTATAGGATCACTTTGTTGTCCGTCCGTCTGTCTGTCAAGACCGTTTATCTCGGGAACGCGTAGAGGTATCGAGAAATTAAAACCATATACTATGTCTATGGCCCTTTGCAGCTGTAAAAAAATCAAACTCCTAAATTAACGTAAAGTCAGTCAGTCGTTTATGCCCCAAAAAATGTGTATTTCGACACTCTCAAAGGAATCAAAATGTATGATATTTGTCGTTGACCTAGAAGTATAAAATTTGGCAAGTTAAACCGTCATATACTACTAGTATAGAGTAAAGTCTGAAAACTATACATTTGTAATTAAAAATATAGTCTTTATTTAAAGTAATTTGTAGCTACTTTGTATGGAACCTTCAGTGGGCGAGTCTGACTCGCACTTGGCCGTTTTTTTTTCGGTTTATGATACGGATCCCTTCATGTGAGAGTCCGACTTGCCCTTGGCTGGTTTTTTACGTGTTGCTATGTAAGACCGAGGCTTGAGTCGTGGAAAGAATTCCTAAGTGTATTCGACAACGAATGGGTTTTTGTGAAGTGTGAAACTCTAATACTCTAACATGAGGACAATTTATTTAGAGAGAGATACTTAAAATAAAATAAACCATTTTTTTATTTGCTAACCAAGTTTTAATCTGCGTTTCTACCAAAGATGTGCGAGGATCCGTTGCGTGGAATGTGTTTGTTAAGAACCAATAGAATCGCTTCATTTACCTAGCATCACTCAGCGCAAACAATTTCTCAACAAACACATTCCTTGCTACGCATCCTTGTACATCTTTGGTGATAGCTCAGCTTAAGTCCCTTAAAATAGGTGGCGACCCTATTACCCTATTGCTAAAGGAATTGTACCAAAACCTTTTTTGTTCAGTAACAGTGCTTCCTAGCCCAACGATGCTGTTCCTTTTATATTTTCTAATTGAAAAATAAAGGATGACTCATTTTCGTAGCGAAACCTATCTCCTAATGATAAAAAAATGTCCTTTACTCTATTTCTTACCGTTCCTAGTTACTTTTTGATGATTGTCTGATAAAAAGATGATTCCGAGCTTCGGAAGCCACGAATAAGCCAGTGGTCCTGGCCGCCAAATGGCGGTTGTCAAATAAACCATGTCAGAGGCCCTTGAGATGGTTACTTAAAAGAGTATTAACAACTATATACATCCAAGTTGATTGAGAGCGTCCGGTTGAGGAGCTCGTGGCTAGATAATAACAGCCACATGGGTCGATCTTCAAGGTTAAGCAAAGCTTGCCAAAGTTGGTCTGTGGATGGGTGACCATCTTAACATAATGAGTTTCCTCCGTGCCTCGGAAAGCACGTTATGCCGTTGGTCCCGGCTGTCATTTGTAGATCTTTGGCAGTCGTTACGGATAGTCAGAAGCCAGTAAATCTGACTGCAGTGTTGCCATGAATTACCGTGTTACCCAGTTAATGGGTTTTGGAGGTCTGGTAGGCAGCCGCTCCACGTAAAATACTGGTATTCAGATAAAATCGACCTGACTGAAAGCCGACCCCAAACTAGTTGGGAAAAGGCTAGGCAGATGATGACGATTGAGAGCGTCCGGTCTGCACCAAGTGCAAAGGACAACTGATGGAAATACGACGACTGACGAAATATGAAGTTTGCCGAGAGACATTAAGAAAATAGTTGTACTGTACAAACTATTTATAAATAAAGATACCCCAATTTCCACATGGCCAGTTTTTTATCCCAACTTGGAAATTCGGTGGCAATGGAAACTTTTACCACAGAGCCTTTTATCACATCAATGTTTGCAAACATTTTATTCGAGGGATTTAGATTCGAGGGACTCACTGCGAGGGTTTTGGTGCCTCCTCAATCGTTCAGTGCGATAACGCAAAGAATTTAAAGATGGGAAGAGTTACACCACCTTTTCATTGATAAAATCGCAATTTAAAGGATTACGTTTTAAATTGCGTTTTATTTTTGTATTTGCTTTTTGAGAGGAGAAAGCAGAGTTGCTGTTTGCAGACACGGAAATATTTATTTCGAATATTTTTTACGGCTTACCTGACCTGTATTTGTAACTTTATTATAATAGACTAGTTCTTGACCGCAGGTCGCTCTTTTGGCTAATAACTATGGATCGGCGCTAGGTAGTGCTATTTTGGGTCAGTGAAGTGGGCAGTGTCATGTGGGCAGAGCACATTGCTCGCAGAACAGATGGTCGATGGGGCCAAAAAGTTCTGGAGTGGCGACCGCGTACCAGAAGACGCAATGTTGGAAGGCCTCTTACAAGGTGTACCAATGACCTAATGAAGGTCGCGGGTAGCCGATGGATGCGAGACGCGCAGAACCGGTCATTGTGGCAACGCTTGGGGGAGGCCTATGTTCAGCAATGGACGTCTTTCGGCTGATGAAGAAGTTAAACTGTTTAAGATATCCTGAGTACGCACGACGACATATCAAAGTATTCATTTCCAGTATAAGCTTATCCCGCGAGGTGCTCATTCCCATATTACACACTGTTCCCGGGATTCTGAGGGCATAATTATCTATGTTAAGATCATCTGCCTAGACTTATCCCAACTATATTGGGGTCGGCTTCCAGTCAAACTGTATTTAGCTGAATACCAGTATTTTACGCGGAGCGGCTGCCTACCAGACCTCCACAACCCAGTAACTGGGTAACACGGTACTTCATGGCGAAACTAGAGTCAGATTAACTGGCTTCTGACTGTCCGTAACGCCTGCCAAAGATCTACAAATGACAGCCAGAACCAACGGCTTAACGTGCTTTCCGAAGCACGGAGGAAACTCGTTATGTTAAGGTGGTCACCCATCCACAGACCAACCTTGGCAAGCGTTGCTTAACCTTGAAGATCGACCCGTGCGGCTGTTATTATCTTGCCACGAGCTCCTCAATTGTCTATGTTAAATTAACGGTCACTTAATCCTGGGAACAGCAGTAGCATTTAGGCAGGCCTGGTATAAAATCCTATGCCACGGAATAAAAGTGTTATAATAAAGTTTTAAATCTGTGAAAAAAATGTAATCGGATCAGACAAAGAAACTTTATCAGTCAGTTTATTTAAAATCCTTTCGTTACTGGTCACTGAATGACTGACAGACAACGAACAATCGAAACTACTGGTCGTACATAGCTGAAATTTGACATGTAGGTTCCTTGGAGAGTGTAGGGAGCATTATTTTGAAATTCTTATGGGAACGGGAATAAACGAGATACGCGCATACAAAGTCGCAGGGAAAAGATAGTCTCATTATTACATTACATTACATTACATTGCATTTTATAACATTACATTACATTACATTTTATAACATTACATTACATTAGTATTACATACATTACATAACATTAGTTTAGATTTGATAATCCAGTGGCACAACACAAAGCAGTGAGGGAAATAAGCAACTATTACATAATTACATCAGACCCAACTCCTAGGAACGTATAAACAAGGTGAAATAACCGCAAACCCGATGTTTGTCAATATTTAGTCGATCATAATTGAGTTTAGATGTACTTCTAAATGAGATTATATTGTTCACTGTATCCGGGATACTTCAAAGTACACAAATGTATGTGGTTGCGGTTTTATATATAGCTAAACACATTATTTAAGGCGCTAAGTAGTCCAACACAGTTTTACGATCCGTTTCTTTCTGAGATTAGCGCGTTCCAACAAACAAACAAACTCTTAAGCTTTATATATTCGTATAGATAAATACTAAACCCATGCCAAAAAGCCTTTTAAAAGTCTATTTTTATTAGATTTGATTAAATGTACTAGGTACCTACTTTGGTTTTCTCTGGATTTCAGTTTGTAGTAAGTATAGCTTTTGGTCGAAAAAACATTCCAAAGGGACTTTTATCAACATTTTTTCACGTTATAACCAGTACCTATAATAAGCGGTAACAGTATAAGCGTAGCTTAAACAACTTTTAGAACCCTCTAATATAGCTGACAATTCCCAATACAAACATAAAACCAATATCCAGCCAACATGTTGGACAAAGTTTTCTCTAACTTTCGTTCAAACTTTTGCGACAAACATCGGGGCCAGCTAATTAACATGAAAATGAGCCGGCTTTGTCTGTAACTCGTTAGAATAACAGAAGGCTCTCGACGCTGTTTTACTAAAGACCGACTTTATCTCCTAACAGTTTGTAATTGCCAAGTAATGGGTATTTTACTTTGATTTTTGGGACAAAGCATTATTTAGAAGATCCTTGTTAAACGTTCGAACATTCTATAGACGCTAACTTAGCCTCGTCACTATTTTTATTTCTTTTTAAAGTTGCGGTGCACGATCTATCCAAATGACGAACAAATCAAGGTGGGAACTATAATAAGCATTATCATAGTACATAATTAGCTTATAAGCATTTATTGTCACATGGTGAAATTTCTCGGCAACGTGACGCTTTAAGGCATCATGTTACTTGAAGAGGACACTTCAACGGACGTTGAAGTGTCCTCTACCCATATTAATATATGCATGTTAGAGAGATGCAAGATGTAAGACCGAAGATCGATAGTGGATGAGTCGTTCATACATCTTGCATCTCTCTAACATCTACAAGAAAAACCAACATCGCAGCAATAACCGCAACGCCATCTATCCAACAAGCACTTAATTACTACGACGAAATTCTGCATCGCGGTATCAGAGTTTACCATGCGATTCGAACATATCAACAGTCCGAATATCAACTATCGGGCAGTCGCCCGCCAGGCACAACAACCATGTCGGAGGATCCTCTTTTTTCAATGGAGGTTTGTGGAACTTTACTCTCTGTTCCGCATACGGACCCCCATATCAATCTAAAAGGCTGTTCAAGTAGAGTTTTAACACAGAATCCCATGTTTTTTAACCACTGAACCATAACCCAACCCAATTTATTTTAAGCTGACACCAAAAGACCTACGAACATACATAACAAATTCAATAACCATACAAATGGGATCTTTGTTTTTGCCCACGTAGTTCTATTAATACCCCAAACATTACTTGGACGTTACATTATGTAAATGTCATCTAACATCAGTAAAGGAAGCTCGTGGCTTTGATACCCAGACGAGGGTTGGTAGAAATTTGGGCCATGACGTCAGAAGTGACGTCAACAAGTAAGTATACAGGGAGTTTGAGAAGTGGTCTCATTTAAGGGTGATATTGCTTCTTTATGGAAGTCGGTTAAAAAGTGACTTTTTTCATCTGCCTAGCCTTTTCCCAACTACATTGGGGTCGGCTTCCAGTCAAACCGGATTTAGCTGAATACCAGTATTTTACGCGGAGCGGCTGCCTACCAGACCTCCACAACCCATTAACTGGGTAACACGGTACATCTTGGCAAGACTGGAGTCAGATTTACTGGCTTCTGACTATCCATAACGACTGCCAAAGATCTACATATGACAGCCGGGACCAACGGCTTAACGTGCTTTCCGAGGCACGGAGGAAACTCGCTATGTTAAGATGGTCACCCATGCACAGACCAACCTTGGCAAGCGTTGCTTAACCTTGAAGAACGACTGTTATTATCTAGCCACGAGCTCCAAAAGTGGCTTTTTTAATTAACCACAAATAGCGGCTAAAGAGTTCCGAAGACATGATTTATCAGTAAGTCTGATGCAGTTGATGACTTCAAATCTGTGATTAAACTAAAGTAAACGTCGCCACCTTTAAAAATCTTGAAAAGTTGTTTCTTGGAACTTTTTAGTCGTTTTTCTTGGTCGTATTTAAAAAAAAAGTACTTATTCTTTTTTGTTTTGATATTTTTTCCTTAACTAGTTGACCCTCGCAACTTCGTCTGCGTCACAATTTTCATTACTGCTCCGCTCCTATTAGTCTTAGCGTGATGTTATATATAACATCACGCTAAGACTAATAGGAAGGATAGGAAGGCTATAGGCTATAGCCTATAGCCTTCCTCGATAAATGGGCTATCCAACACTGAAATAATTTTTCAAATCGGACCAGTAGTTCTTGAGATTAGCGCGTTCAAGCAAAAAAACAAACAAACAAACTCTTTAGCTTTATATATTAGTATAAGATGTATGTGAGCTACTCATCGCCCTTGAATATAACCACTCACTTCTAGATCACCCTGCAGTGTATAGAGAATACCGTGGAAGCTATTTTAGTTCAATTTGCTTTGAGTTAAGACTAGTTTGGGGTTCTTAAATGTTGGGTATCTGTTTGACTTTTTGTAACAAGACTATCTAAGCATTTATTCAAGACAAGACAGGGCTGAATAATACACCCATAAGTTTAATCCTCAATATCTTGATTTACGTCCGTAAGGCCGCGGATACGAACTTAGCGGCGCGGGCAGTTACATTATACATTTCTGCAATTATGCGCTGCAGCGGCGCGTTTAAATGCAGAGATGTATAATGTAATTGCCCGCGCCGCCCGGCGCGCCGCTGAGTTCGTGTCCGCGGCCTAACACTCCAAAACGCTGGTTATATTAAAAACCAGCATCAGGCACAAGGTGTCTGTCATATGTGCTAAATTGGACCTAATTCCGACAAAACCATTAGGCACACTTCTTATTATTTTATAATTATGTTGCCAAGGTCCAAAAACCGAGCAAAACAGTATTTTATACGGATTAAATCCTTAAAACCAAAAATCTGTAACAAATTTAAGACCGTACTCAAATATATGAGGCCATACATTATTTAAGGCATGTTAATTACAGGAAGCTAATATGCATGGAGTGCATGGAATTAATGAGAAACCGCAGCTCCCCCCTACTCCTCCCAAGTTCTATCTTAAACTACTTACACTAAGACGAGGAGCTAGCGACCATCTTGAATATATTCATCTTGATCCTTTTGTTGGATGAAATTAACAATGCCATGCGCTTGTGGCTAAATAATAATGGTCGCATGGGTCATGGCAACGCTTGCCGCGGTCGGTCTGTAGATGGGTGACCACTGGTCATCTTAAAATACTCTTCCGTACCTCGGGAAACTCGTTACACTGTTGGTCTCAGCTGTAATTTACAGACGGATTGTCAGAAGCCAGCAAATCTGACATCAGTCTTGCCAAGAAGTACCGTAGAAGTACCAAGCGACTAGGTAAGGAAGTAGGTTATAATACTGGTATTCAGCTGAATCCGGTTTGACTGGAAGCCGTCACAATATAGTTGGGAAAAGTTTTCCTACCACACTAAATACAAACGTATACAAATATAACCCGTTCGAAAAATAGCCCACTACACCAAATTGTTTGAAGCATTTCACACGAAATTTAATTAAAAAGTTGTTTCATAAAAAATAACGAATAGCGTTCGAAATACAAAAGCCAATCAAACGTGCGCCAATAGAATTGTATGAATTCGTCAAACTTTAAATCTGCATAGAAATTGCGGAAATTGTTTGAAAGAGCGGCTCTGGAACGCAATAGGTATAAGGAAGAACACGGGTGGTTTTAGTCAATAAGAGTCTGACACTCCCTTCTGCTCCACCCAGAGTGGAAGGAGTCATTTGATGATGTCCGATCCTTAAAAAAAATGCTGCATAGAAAATTTCTAACTGCATAATTTTACAGACAAACTTTTTTCCGCTGACTCGATGATCAATTAATTCAGGCATGAACTCCCCGATCATCACAGTTGACCTGCTCTATCTATGATGAAACTATTCAGGCTGTCTGCCCCATTTTACAACACGCCTGGGCGTGATAAATGGTGTTTTGTGCAGTTTAGTGCCCCGGACATGAATGATGGCCTATCCGGTCTATTCCAATTTTGCATCCTTATAATAAATGGTCGTATTACGAGGACATTAAAGACGTTCGCTGCATTAAGGGTTGTGGCTCAGCATTTAATATGAAAACCCATTTCATTAAGAACCGAGTCTTCATTCCGTTTATTCCTTTGAAATTAATTTATCTTTGGTTTTATCGGTGGCAAAAATCTCGTATCTTTCGCCCCTTCCGGATTTCCGACTTAATTGGTGACAGAGGGTTTAACTTGAAACATTATACACCATATTTAATTAGTTATTACTAAGAAAGCGCTTCAAAATTGTAGGGATTTAACTCCACTGTGCGTTCCCTTATGAGTTGAAGGAAGTTTGTCGTTAAATTTCATTTTATGAAGGTGTAATGAACGTCTCAGGGATAATGTCTTGTTCGTGGCAATTTCATTAAAATAAGCCGTGGATTCGATTCTGTATCACCTATGTTATGAAGCTGTGTGTAATCTAAAGTTTGTTGTTTTACTGAGTTATAGTAATAGTTAGTGGATTGTTTAGAAACACCTGACCTAACACTAATCAATTTTGAAATTAAATCTTCTAAGTAGGCTGTACCTATTTATCATTAAGCAAATTGAAATAGCTTTATCGCCCGCGATAAAGTTGGAAATAATCCAGGGAATGTTTTTCTGTCTCATTTCATGACATGGTCTATCAGTGTGCCAAGTTTCATCCAAATCCATTCAGCCGTTAAGACGTAAAGAGGTGACAAACAAACAGAGTTACCTACTTTCGCATTTATAACCTTCTTCTTATCGTGTGGGCAGTAAGGTCTAACGACCCCACACACACTTAAGTGTCAGAGTTTCTAAGCCGCCTCAAGGGCCTCTGACATGGTTTTTTTGACGACCGCCATTTGGCTTTCATAATATTAGTATAGAAATGATAAAGGAACAGTTTTAAAGAAAGTAGATGCATCCATGTCTAATGTTTTTGTATTCTCTTTAAGGTGAATGCTCCAGGGTAGCCCGCGAAATTCAAATATTTTTATATTATATATGTTTTTTAAAAGAATGAATATTTCAGAAATAATCATTCTTTCGAACTACATGAACTTAGAGGGCTATATTGATGATTAAAATGGTTATAATTCTTTAGATAAATACGCGTTACGGTCGCGGATCGCATTTGGTCCACATACAGCTTCACACTGACCGGCAAATTGCAAAAAACATAAAAATATTTGAATTTCGCGGGCCACCCTGGAGCATCCACCTTAAACTAAGGTACAAACTTTATTACTTTCAGTTTGCACATAAATTACATTCGCTAGAGAGGGCGGCTAAACAACATATTTATTATACAGTGTATAAAATGTACCTACTATTTTTTTACTTTATGCTACATTAACTGTGAAAATATAACAACGTAATTCCAGGAACTGGCTCTTTATGCTTTGTCTAATTTTTCCATTTTTTTCTTAACAACAAGAATCAAATAAAAATCCACTCATTTCAGAATACCACAAAGAAATTTCTTTTATAAACTGTAACAAAAGAATGCGGGAAATCTCTCTTATAAAAATTCTTCTATTGTGCTTTCATTTAAAGCCGCCATATTTTTACGATGTCCCTTTATTAAGTACTGACAGCTACCTTACAGTGTGGCCCATACGGGCAACTTTTTCACCAGGTCTTTCCCGATGACAATTGCCGAAGGTGGCGATGTAATTTTTGGGTTGCCTGGAATTTATCGCTACTGGTCAAAAGCTTAAAAAACAAAAAAAAAATAACTAATAGTTTATTTTCTGCATCAAAAGCAATTCCTGACAGAAGATAACTTATTCTTCTTCTTCAGTATAGACAACACAGACTTTGTGGTATGTGGGTATCACTAACTATAAGTAAAAAAAACTCTTGATAAAAACAAAGAAAAACGGTTAATGAAAACCTAACAAGCTCGCTCGATATATTTGAATAGGTCATTTTGATACATAGACAAGAAGTATTTCTCATTAATTGCTTAGTGCTATCTTAACGTAAATTTGTTTAGTTTTTGTTGCCCAAAATTAAGCCACTTAAGTTGCCCGTGTCAGATAGCCGTTACAGTGAATTCATCTAAGGAATATTAACTGTAGCGGGGCCTTTACGACTTCTCTTCGTAATTATGGGACTGATAATGCCTTTATCCGGTTTTCCGGGTATACTACCCGCTTTTATAGACTCAATACTGATATAGGGTTTATTTCATTAGTGACGGTTGGTTCTGTTTTGGTTAAAACATATTTAGGGTGGAAAATCTCTTTTATAGAATGAAAAAAAAAGAAAGAAGTCTCCTTTATTCCGGTAGAAATGACGCACAAAAAAATAAATAAAAGAAACTAACGTTTATCGCATAAGGATACCTAATATTTCTAATGGTGACAAGGTCTATTAGTGTAACTATTCAAACATGGTTGCAATATTTAATTGATCACATCCATAAACTATCTGCGGGGATAGGTAGACACAACAGTACGTCAGTTGTTCTATCCTTACATATATATCTAAATTGAGTATTGTCAATTTTTCAATTTTATTTTCTTAATTTGTTTTTGAATTAACAATTTGAACTTGAGTATTTCTGAAACTCTGCCTTAGCCTGAAAACAAGTCAAACTTTAGCAATAAAGCAATCAAAATAATTAACTCAGGAACCGGCATTTAAAGTGTTCACAATGATTCACAATTCATGATCTAAAGTCAATTTTACAAACTAAAAAAACTACATTATCAAGTTACAAAAATTGAAGTTTCTCAAACAATATTGCTGAGAGCGCCATAAAATAAAGAAATGTCGTTTAGTGTCGTTTAAACTGCCTAACTCATATATTATTCTTCTTATCGTGTGGGCTGTAAGGTCTAACGACCCCACACACCCTAGTGTCAGAGTTTCTAAACAAAAGAAAATACAAATCCACTGCTCATAATGTGTTTAAAATTCGCCTCTACGACAACATAAAAGTTGCAATTCTAAAATTTATAGAAAATGAGCGCTTTCCTTTGGTTTGCCATGTATTATTACTTCCCAGAATTTGTAGCGAAACTTTCGGATGCTGTAATAATAACACAGGGTGTTTTTTTTTTTTAATCAACTGGACGAACCTGTCCCGGCTAGAAATATCGACTTTCAAAAATCCAATAATGCTATAGTTTCGGAATTGGCAACCCAGGCAAACTTTAAAAATACACCCAGTCATCATCTGCTTAGCCTTTTCTCAATTGGGGTTGGCTTCCATTCAAACTGGATTTTGCTGAATACCAATATTTTACGCGGAGCGGCTGCCTACTAGACCTCCACAACCCATTAACTGGGTAACACGGTACTTCATCACGGCAAGACTGGAGTCAAATTAATTGGCTTCTGACTATCCGTAACGACTGCCAAAGATCTACAAATGACAGCCGGGATCAACGGCTTAACGTGGTTTCCGAGGCACAGAGGAAACTCGGTATGTTAAGATGGTCACCCATCTACAGACCAACCTTGAAGATCAACCTGTGCGGCTGTTATTATCTAGCCACGAGCTCCTCAGCATTTAAAATACAATTTTCAACAATTTACAGTCACCGCAGCTTTTTGAAGCTATGAACGCATGAAACAACATCAATGGTAAAAATATTTGCTGAATTCTCGTCGTTATCCAACCTATGTGCTCATGTTTCAAATTAATTGGATTCCTCGCGTAGTTAGCATTGTTTCGGCTGATGGCTATTGTATTGCGTGTCTGTCACGTGTCAGAGATAACTACCATATGTGCATACCAATGAAATTGTCCACATCTGAGAAGTTACGCCGCTTTAAATCAGACGTAGGGAATATAGATAGATAGATGTAGGTAAGATAGATGGACTGTAGGTTACCAAGCGTAATGGTTTGTTCGGTTCAAATAATGGAAGATAGAATATCTACGCATTTTTAATCTAAATATATAAGGATCATGTGAAAAATGAGTTTTTTTTTTCGTAGTTTAAAACATATTACTCACTACATAGCAATTATAAGTTTAAGATATCAAATCATGAAAGGTATTGTGTGTTGCTGTAAAAATCACAATTTTGTGGGTTACAGCCACTTAAATGTGAGAGGCATTGAAAAGTACTCCAAACTCACACGTACGTTATTTACATCCAGTTTACTCATTTATCATCAGAAAAATAAATAGTTTCAGATAACGACTACCTATTGAGAGAACTGAAACTGGTTGAGTAAACAATTATTTAAGAACTTTTTCAATTAACATTAAGTAAGGTCAGCGACAACAATTGTTAACACTGCTTCTTCAACTAAACTGACAAAAATATTCGACAACTGTAATTTTATACAGTAGTGAAAGCGTTAATATTTTTAAATGTTACTTCTGTTCCGATTTTAACAAAATATTTTGATTAAAATATAGATTTATAAACTCAAAGTGTAAATTGATTTTTGTCGCTGACTGCACCTACGTCAAGGTAAAACGAAAGTTCAAAATACAGGTAAACTTACTTCAGCAATTACTTAACTGCTGACGCTAGTGTTGGTCGTTAAGTTGCTGTAAATTGTAACTTGTAAGTGAAATAAATTGCCGTGCAGTTGGTAACCGTTTTGTCTGAAACATTATACTTTTGCGCCATTACAAACTTTAAACGACACTTCTTTATTTTATGGCGCTCTCAGCAATATTGTTTGAGAAACTTCTATTTTTGTAACTTGGTAATGCAGTCTTTTTAGTTTGTAAAATTGACTTTAGATCATGAATAGTGATTAATTGTGAACACTTTTAACGCCGGTGACTTTATTGCTAAAGTTTGGCTTGTTTTCAGGCTAAGGCAGAGTTTCTCTGCCTGAATACTCAAGTTCAAATTGTTAATTCAAAACAAATTAAGAAAATAAAATTGAAAAATTGACAATAATCAATTTTGGTATGTAAGGACGTTCTGTTGTTTCTACCAATCCCCACAGACAGTTTATGGATGTGTTCAACAAAATATTGCACCAATATTTGAATAGTTACGCTAATAAATCTTGTCACCATTGGAAATGTTAGGTATCCTATTGCGATAAAAGTTAGTTTCTTTTAATTTTGTGCGTAATTTCTGCCGGTATAAACGGTGTGTGGGGTCGTTACACCTTACAGATACGATAAGAAGAAGAAGAATATATGAGTTAGGCAGTTTGGGATACAGCCGTGGGTCTAAAAAGGCCACTTTAGCAGAATCATAAGATTAACCATACAACAATCTGTAAAATTTCATTTCATTTCAGAGAGCGCAGGGCGATGGCTGTGAGGGGAAACTGTTGGCACGCAGGTTTGCTGGTTGTTCAGTACCGGTTAAAATAACACTTTTCAAGGCGTATTGTCAAATATTTTACACCAGCAGCCTGTGGGCTAATCATACCCAAAAATCAGACAGCGCACTGCGCATTCAATACAACAATGCCTTCAGGGCGCTGTTGAGGCTTCCGCCTTACTGTAGTGCGTCAGGGATGTTCGCTGACGCGCACACTGACGATTATTTCGCGATCATGCGCAAAAAAGTGGCATCAGTGGTGCGCAGGGTGAGGGGAAGCAGCAATAGCATTCTGAAGGTATTTGCTGACAGGTTAGATGGGACTACAATGGATAGGTTTATCAAGCTACATGTCAGACATGGGACTTGATGAATCTTCCTGTATGTTAGTGGATGCTGTCTTTTTTGTACTCATGTGTGCATCTGTGTTACTACTAACATAGTTTTTAAGTTTGTTTGGTAATACTAACACGCTATGGGCCTTCGACGCCTGAAAATAAACGATTTTTATTTTTATTTTTTTTTTATTTTTTTTTTTATCGCTAAAGTATTAGGTTCAAGATTGATTGGGCAAATTTGACAGTGACGGGTAGCGTGATGTGCTTTCTGATTCTGCTGAAGTGGCCTTTTTAGACCCGCAGTTCATCTTCACCGTGATAAGTTTATAGAATTGTACTGTATTTGTTGAGGCAAGGCTTGTTTGAACTAACAAATAGACTTTCACATTTGGAAGACTCATAAAAGTGCGATGTTCACAAGAAAAACTAAGGCTGATTAATAATTTTAGAATTATATTATGTACTAAGCAAGTGTTGATCAAAACTCATGCTCTAACTGGTATTCAATTTTGTTTCCTTTTATTCCCTTTTCACCTAAACAAATATCCCATCCAAACATTGTAAGATTCACAAAAAAGTAAATACATTATTTGGGAGGGTTATTGGCGTGTTCCTAAGAAACAAATCTCGGTAGACTTTCAGGGGTTTATTTTTTACTCTCTGTCGGTTTCACAAGTACATCAACCCACTAGCTGACTCGCGCGATTTTGTCTGCGTTACATTTTTCATTAATGCTCCGCTCCTAAGAGTGATGTTTGGATGTGACTGTGTGGCCTTAGGCCTTCCGAGGAAGGCTTAACATGACTCTTCGAGTAATAGGAGCTGATTAATGGGCTATCCAACACCAAAATGATTTTTCAATTCGAACTAGTAGTTCCAAAGGTTAGCGCATACAACCAAACTAACAAACTGTTCAGTTTTATAATCTTAAGTATATATAGCTGCGGGCGAGGTAAACAAAACTCTGAAATCGATAGTCCCAAAGATCAACATAAAAGTTTTGGAAGAAAATATACCTACATATTTCCTTCCGTCGCAACCGCTTGGGGTCCGGAGAACAAAAGATTTGCTCGACCATAAACGATAAAAGTTTCAGGAGTATATTATACATAATATACGTAATTTCTGAAGTACCGTTTTATTGCCGAGTACCTTATTTGGAGCAAAAAATTGAGGACCAAGCGGACAATTTAGTACATTATTTTGAAATAAAATAAGGGTCTAAATTCATTGTTTGAGACGAGCGTTTTTGTATACTAAGACGTTTTTACGGCAGTTTAAGGACTTCCGAGGATTATGAAAAGTTAAGGCTTGTGTTTAAACACCGCCCAAAAAAGTACCTATTTTACTACCAAAAAAGTTCTAAACGGTTACCAAAACAGATAAATGGTCACCAAATAATATTCGAGAAGTAGCGCTCGCCGGCCGCTGCCGCGGCACCGCTCGCTTCGCTCGCTCGGCTCGCGCGCGGTTGGTCACAATTCTAACCTAACCTAACCTATTTTATCCAGTTTGTAACCCCTACATTTTATGGCAATCACAGTTGAGTTGGATAGAATTTGGTGACCATTGATCCATTTTGGTGCCTAGGCTTAGAGTCTTAAAAATATTATTTTTGGTGACCGTCTAAATTATACCCAAAAGTTAACTTAGCCGTGTACTTGAAAGGTAATGTTTTTTATTTATATCCTGTCAGTCGTCGTGGGTACACGTGTGTGCCATTGGGCGTCAACGGAAATGGACGCTTCATGGCATCCCACATGCCATACCAAATCACGCAGTTTAAAGTTCTTTTTTTTTTTTAAATCATGGCAGCCGCCGATTTTTTTGCATTAAAACTATTTAATTGTTGTTGCGTCGCGACGGATATTAACGACCGGGTAACCACAGGTCAAAATATAAAAATAAAAAAATTTTTGATGATAACGGCGTGATCTTTGCTTTCCCTCTCTCTCTAACGCTTTATTTCCTTAATAGCAGTATTTCTGTTTATCATCTCCAACCATAGAGCAACACAGGCCACCGGCGAACCGTCGCCGGTGGCCTGTGTTGCTCTATGTCTCCAACAGATAACTGTAGATAATCTAGACTGTTTAGGTCAACGTTTAAATAACGTACCTGACATTCTACTAATACTTTCACACAAATTTGTCTAGACTTGACCACTTTTCTAAAAACCAAGAAAACAGACAAGACGCAATTTAAAAAACTGGCCAAGTGCGAGTCGGACTCAACATGTTATTTTAACACTATAGAATTAATATAGATTTTCCTGTAATCTATTATCTCCATTTTTTTTTTTTAAATTTAGGCTCAGTAGTTTCGGAGTTAAGGGAGGGAATTGTCATTTTTCGTCACATTTCTTGAATAACTTCAAAACCATAATTTTTAAAATTATGAAAAAAATATAATTAAAACCCTCACAATAAGCCCTTTTATTTGATATGTCGCACGATATTGTTCAAAAAACTTTTTTTTTAGTTTTCTAGTTTGTCCTCCAAAAGTTTGACATCATGTTTAAAATTTAATAATTTTCGTAACGGGTCCGTGTTTTGATCACAGAAGTCCATATGTGTACCATAGAATCGGTCCAGTGGATCCGGAGAAAACTGGCTGTGGCAGACTGGCAGATGAACAGACAGACAGACACCCGAGTGATCCTATAAGGGTTCCTTTTTTTGTTCGGAACCCTAAAAATGATTAAAAGCTTGTAAAAATCTATGATAAATATAGAGAGCATTAATTACATCCCACCACACTTGCTAATGCAATAATTTCCCGCCCCCCTTTAAATTATTCTTCCACAAATTTCATTTACTTTTAAACATATCGTACTATTAGTATTTATTTATTAAATAAATTTATTCACTTGTATTTTACCTTAAATACCTTATTTTTACTCCCTATTTTTCACTCAGCTCTTGAAACGAAAGGCAAGAAGATCTGCCTTACTATCAAAGTACCTACCTCAATACACTGGTTTAGAGCCATACTAGTAGTTTACAAGTACCACTACACTGTAGACATAGGATCACTTGCAGCTGTGCATTGGATAGGATTTGTGTTTCTAAGCAAATATTCTCCTACATTTCGGAGCGTCGAGACGAATGCACTAAGGAAAATTTAAAGCGATTTCCTAGGAGAGCATCTATTCAAATTCAGAAATGGAAATATTCGAAATATAATAATTTGTAGGAGTATGTGTTCGAAATCTATAATTACTAATATTGTAAAGCTGATGAGTTTGTTTGGTCGAACGCGGTATTCTCAGGAACTACGGGTCGAATACAAATATTATTTTAGTGTTAGTTAGCCCATTTATGTATAAATAAAGGAAGGCTATCTATCATCAATGAGTGAGCGACAGACAACGCAAAGCCGAAAGTACTGGTCGTAGGAAGCTGTAATTTGGTATGTAGGTTCCTTGGGCAGTGTAGGGGAGCACAGAATTTTCCGAAATTCTTGCGGGAACGGGAAAAACGGGATATTCAAAAGCTAGTCTACATGTACACTAATATTATAAAGAGGAAGACTTTGTGTTTTTGTGAATGTATGTTTGTAATTAATAAACTCAAAAACTACTAGACCGATTGGAAAAATTATTTCAGCAATGGATAGCTACATTATCAAAGAGTAACATAGGCTATATTATATCCCCATACTCCCACGGGAACGGGAACTACGCGTGACATCCGCTAGTATAATATACAACACCAAAATACGACCAAAAGGAGCGGAGCTTTAATGAAGATTGTGGTGCTGACGAAATCGCGCGGGTCAGCTAGTAGGCTATATGAAAAGCACTTAATTCATTACTTGAATGAGTTAAGTGCTTTATTTTTACAATATTTGTATTTGTTCAGAAAAACTTCCTAGTCATCATCTGCCTAGCCTTTTCCCAACTATATTGGGGTCGGCTTCCAGTCAAACCGGATTTAGCTGAATACCTGTATTTACGCGGAACGGCTGCCTACCAGACCTCCACAACCCAGTAACTGGGTAACACGGTACTTCATGGCAAGACTGGAGTCAGATTAACTGGCTTCTGACTGTCCGTAACGACTGCCAAAGATCTACAAATGACAGCCGAGACCAACGGCTTAACGTGCTTTCCGAGGCATGGAGGAAACTCGCTATGTTAAGATGGTCACCCATCCACAGACCAACCTTGGCAAGCGTTGCTTAACCTTAAAGCTCGACCCGTGCGGCTTTTATTATCTAGCCACGAGCTCCTCAGAAAAAAGAACTTCCTAGTAACAGAAATAAATAAAGTATTATACAGAGTTGATACGACAGAGGGGCATTAAATTAAACTACGTATACTATACGTGTTCAGTATTAATTCGATACGGTACAAAAACAAAAAGCGCCATAAATGAGAAAATATTTTTTTCAAACAAACTAAATAGCTTGCAAATCCGAATAAAACGCAACCACCCTTTGTAAAAAAATGACACTGACCTTAGTTACCTAGGCCGCTAGGTAAAAAGCGGTAACGTCGCGCGCGCGCCGGAGCGCGGTGTGCGGTATCTCGTGTGCTCGGTGGGGGCCGGGGCGGGGTGGCCGCCGACGACTTAGGCCTCCGCTCGCACTGGCTTTTATGTTAGGTAACGTTTCGAAGTACGCGCACAAAAACAAACACACTAAATTTTAAAATTTTCGATGTGTCCTCCATTCACATTGATGCACAAATTATACCGACGGAGAATATTGTTACTTATTTTTCTAATTAGATCACTGTCCGTCGCTAAGCACTTTAATTTGTGAAATGCTAAAATAATCCTATTTTTTAACTCATCAATTGTATTTACCTTTGAGGCATACACTTCACCCTTAATGTACCCCCACAAAAAAAAATCCATGGGAGTGAGGTCCGGAGATACTAATACTAAATAATAATAATCCCAAGTTACGTGTCTTATCACCATAAAGAATAGGCAATCACAAAAAAAAACACTAATACTAAATAATAACAATCCCAAGTTACGTGTCCTCTCACAATAAAAGAAAGAAATACTGTCTTAAACTTATTTAGTGTCCTGTCACAATAACAAAATAAAATCATAATTGTTTGCGCGCGAATTCCACAAACCGTACGTTCCGAAAAGACAGCGTCGGCGCACTGAATAGAGGGCCCCCACTTACCGATCGCAAAAAACAAGGATGCAACAATTTCTGTTTCTTTCAAATGCGCTACGTTTGTCGCTTTCGTAGTGAAAGTGCAAGTGTATGTGTATTGATTGCTTCCTTGTTTGCATTGCCAATTTTTTGTGAATGTCCTTCGACATGCGTCAGAGCGGCAACAACGCATCGTAGATTCATCGTTGTATGGTGCATGACCTATGCTAGACGATAATCAGCTGTTATAAAAGATACATCGTGTTCAAACCTTGCAAAAACTTTAAAAATCATTTGCGACTAAACTACTGCTCCTAATTAATTTAGTTTTGGTACAGAGCTTGAAAATGGTACCTAGTATAGGCAGTTTAAAGGAAAGCCCCTCTGTCGTATCAACGTTGTATATGTGAATGTAAAGTAAAAAACATCTGTGAATAGAATGTCGAGTTGACTGACATTTAATTCAGACCCAAGTATTTACTAGATGTCTTAAAAGAAACGAGCAAATATAAAACAGTCTGAACAAACTGTGTACAGCTTTTGTTGCCAATAAAGTTCTTTTATATTATGTCATTGAACAACAGTATCGGAAACATTAGACATTTCACATAGCATACTTAGAAGTTTCACAAAAAAAAACTACAGCATACGCAAGTGTACGGATCACGCACAAAGAATGAAACGAATTACGAAAAGAGTTTATTTGCGCCAAACACGAAGAAAACAAAACGAATTACGCATACAAGTTGGAAAAAGTACTTATTGAGACATATTGTTGTATTTGCAACTAGTATACTATTTTTAAAGCATGGTTAAGCATCATACCTAGTATTTCACTTTCACAGTACCTAAATAGGACTGAGATTCTTATTTAAATTATAGAATCACAGAGCTATTGAGATATATTTAGGTACCTTTTTGCCAGAAAAAAGTGTGAAATGTTTTAGTGAGACACTGGTACTGACGCACTGTCGCATGGCACCTGTCTTCGGAAAAATAAAGCGAAGAAACATGAGCAAATCCAATAAAATGCAGACAAAATAAAATCAATTCCGTTAAAAAACAAAATCATAATCGGTTCACCGTTTAGGTGCTACGATGTCAGAAACATGCACACATAACAACGTCAAACAGATAACAACTTCCTTTTTGGCCGAGGATTAAAACACTTTATTTGCAATGAACTTAACACATAGTAACATGAAACTATAAACACCAATGTTTCTTTGTGAGTAAATCACAAAGAAACACATTATTTGACACATTTCATCGTCAAGAAACACTTACTCCGGGTACCCTAGCAAATCCTTCACATTTTGAACATGGCGGCGATATTTATCTTTTAAAGATATAATCTTTTTGTTTTTTCCATTTATCTTTTCACTGACAATGCTGCAGAGGTATTTTATGATGAACGTAATGCATTTCAGAGTAGGAACAATTACGTTTTACGGCTTTAAGAATTGTACAGAACCATTTCGTTGAATTTAAACTTAAATGTGCAAAACGGAATGTTTTATTTGTAATTTCGTATCTTTATGTTTATTTTAGTGCTGGTTTTTGTGTTACATACTCTTATATTATTCTCGAGATGCTATGAAAAATATTTGCTAAGGTTTTCATGAAAATAATTTCTCAGAAATTATGCAAGGAATGAAAATTTATTTTAAAACCATAGCCTTTATTTTAAATGCTAATGAGTGGCCCAATCAACGATTCCTTTTATTCACCAAAAACGTTTAAATTAACCATCGCCTCTTAAGTCCCATTTAAACATAAATTATAAGAAAATAAACTTTATTTAGTACAACGTTAAAATTTGCATACTTTAGAAATTTAGATACTTATACGAAAAGTTATTCGACCAAGGTTCTTGTTTTAGCGAATACGGCAAAAAAAAACAAATAAAATAAAAGTTTGGTTCATTACTGTACCCTAACAAAACGAGTGTTAGAAATCATAAAGTAACCTTAGTACTGTATGCGCAGAAATGGACTGTAAACCTTAAGGCTTGTATATATGCCAATGACCTTGCGCATACAAATGGAGCTAACTACACCTCTTTGCGTCACCCCGCTACCCGTGTTTTAATTGTTTTATAATAAAGCAAACACATATTTTTAAAAAGTCACAAACCTAAGTTATTTTCGTTTGTATTGCAAAGCAGTGGATTTTTTTTTTAGTCTTTTATTAAAAAATTAAGGAGTAAAATGGTTTCATCTCAATGATTTGAAGGTGATTTTGTGAATTTTTTCTCATTATATGATACAGAAACGAAAAATCAGTCTAAACCACGTTACTTACAGTATCATGTAGATTACTACCTATTTTTTTAAATGTAATTTCTTAGTACATGCCGATGAAAAACTGCTTCATCTGCGCGCTATTTTAAGCATTTTTGTGAGAACACCCTTAATATTAAATAAGGCACTAATCTTAAAACCCCAGGAACAGGATAGAAACGTGTCTACGGCTTGTTTTATTCGTATAATAACCAGACCACAAAGTAGCGACACAAGTAACTAACAATTTTCAAACAAATTAGCGGCCACCCACGTGTTGTGGTTGAAACAAGCCTTTGGCTGAAAAATATGAATGTAAAATTTATCTTTTACGTAAACAAGTTTTTCGGATGTGTTAGCGACAGGGCTCTAAAAATGGAATAAAAAGGTCTGATATGAAATAACTTTACAATTTAAGATTTTTATTTTTGTTTATTAATATACTTACTGTGCATGTGCTATTTTCCCGTAACCCACTTAATGAGTAGATAGTCAGTTTCTTTTCCCGACTAATCGCCGACTATCAATGTGGCCAGATTTTCGGCTTTTCCAACTACTGGTAAATTTCTACAGATAACATGTTAAGATTAGAATAAATTACGAAGAATCTAATACTTACCCTTCGGTTACAAAATTGCGCGATAAGCGAAATTCGAAGGGACGACGAATGATTCGCTCAGGGGTCCGCAACTTTGACGCTTCAACGCCCCAACTTTGGACCCTCAACGAAATTATGTATGAAAGTTTTATATGGAACCAGAGAAGCGTATTCTAAAGCGGGTCTTTATGACCCCCTGACATCGAAACCGGGGTAACGTTGATGAGATTTGATTTGTTTAAAATAAATTTGGGTTTAAATGATTTAATTTGTACGTTTTGAGTGGAAAAATTAAGTTATTTTTGGATCGTGATTTAAATTAATAAGAGGGCAAACAAGACATGGCTTATGATTTAATTAATTCAAGATTTATTGTGTTTATTTAGAGTAGACGGATACTGATTGAGTTCTACCTCAAATATTACGGAAACGATTTTGTTTACTATTAAAAAGCTATTTTATTGTGTACTAGTTGAAACGCGCAACTTCGTCTGCTCCGCTCCTGTTGGTCTTAGTGTGATTATATATAGCCTATAGCCTTCCTCGATAAATGGGCTATCTAACACTGAAATAATTTTTCAAATCGGACCAGTGGTTCCTGAGATTAGCGCGTTCAAGCAAACAAACAAACAAACTCTTCAGCTATATTAGTATAGATATAGATTTTGAGTGTATTGGAAATGGCAGTCTCTCGTATCTTAGGCCTCAGCTAGAATCAGTTTTCGCCGTATATGACTATTTGCTATTTTGGTACATGGCTCTATAATTGATGGTTGGTAATTTATTTGGAGGACTAGGATCACAGCCGGCACTTACAGCAAAATTTATGCATCTCATAAAATTACCTCCTACCCTGTCTATGTAATAGAAACTTGAACCCACAACGAACCCCCTCCAACTCTAACCACGCCACTCTAATTTACATTGACACAGTTTTTCAAGCTATTCTTGAGTTGACGTTTGAAATAAGTGGGAATGCCTTTGTCAGCGGATGACAGGAGGATGAGAGCATGGGAGGAAGGGACGGATGCTCCAGTTTGCACGTGTCATGCGACTCGGGAGGCTGTTGTTCTCGAGACGATTAAGCGTAGTTTAAACCTGTACTTGCTGCTAGGAATTGCGTATAGTTGCTTTGCACGTTATGTATATTTACAGTAGTATTTATTTGGTTTGTTTTTGTATTTTTTGTTTGTATTTATTTTTATAGTTGGTGGTAGGCAGTGAACGTTTGTTGAAATCACAATCAATATTTATTCTTAACTAGCGACCCGGCCCTGCTTCACACGGGTGCAAATTTATGATACCTTGGGCATCAAATAGCGTAATATTTCAACCAATTTACACAAAACCTTAACAAACACCTAAACCTTTCTCATGAATAACCTCATCCATTGATGAAAACCACATGAAAACCCGTTTAGTGGTTTTTGAGTTTATCGCGAACATACAGATGGAAACTTTGTTTTATAAAATTTAGTAAATTTGTAGTGATAGACGAATTTTAAGCTTACCATCTTGATTGGCATTTCTCTTTCTCTCTCTCATGAATAAATGCAATGATGACTTTTGGGGGCACGAAATTCTAACTTAATATTATAAAAGTAAAAGTAAGTTTATTTGGTACACTTTCACGCCTAAATTGGCGAACTGATTTTGAAGAATTTTGGGACAGTAGTACATACATTGGACCCCGGAGACAATTATAAAATTTATAAGATTAACTTTTTGCAAAAATCTATATTAACACGAATGTCTTCTTCTTCTTCTTTTCGAGTCGTCGGTGATCCTTAAATATTTCGTGCCCAGTAGGTGGCCACCTTAGCGCCTTCAATGAGGTGTACTTGGGAGGACACTTGGGACACTCCAAGTAGTGACCAATATTTTGGACGATGGTAAACCCAATTACAGTTCCCGTCACGCAAGCTTGCCTCCGCAAAGTACGCCGCAATCGGCTGCGCAGGACGTCAATTTGACAACAAACATACAATTGGTGTAATGGCATCTCACTCGCTCGTATACGTTCGATGCATAAGCGTGTCCCGCTTGCTCGATACAATACGACTGTGGATGCGAAAAGTGTTACAGGTTGTTATTGTTTCTAATGATTTATTTTGGTTATTTCATACAGTTTGATTTGTGTTCTTGTGGTGTATGTGTTTGTTGTGTTACTTTTTGATATTTTATTGTTACTGGTAGTCTTTGTTACTTGTTTGTAGTATAATACGTATAAACAAAAAAATATTTTAGGAACGTAACACTTTTTTACGCGATTGCACCTGCGCGGACTTCACTCAAACCTAACTTCCGAGGGGCAAGCCACGCTGACGCGAACTGTAACAACTATGCGGGCAAGTTTAGTTGATTATAAAAAAGATTTGGTGTCCCATTTCCACCTACTTTTCCATATTGTATTCACAAGACCGAAATAAATAAATCAATTTCAATATAAGAGCCACGATTAAGATGTACCGTTACCGTCTGTGATACCCAAACGATTTGTTTGGCGCCATATCGCCGCGTCACGTCTCGGAGTGCCATAGAGCGCCACTGAACATTAAAGAGCGCCACGGAGCGCTACTTATCGCAAGTTATGCTGGGTCATTCAGTTTATTATTGTTAACGGATGCTCATCTACTGTGTGATTCACATTGATATATGCCATTTGTTGCTACTAACTCTGTTAGCCAGACTACTTGAGTTTTGATTAATTGATATCGATGTCATGGGGTGAATGTCTGAGTGATTTATATTGGCTGATATTTAGGTTCATCTTCTAAAACATTCCGTGTTGATTTTATGAATTTAATGAGGGCTCTATACGTTCAAGTAATTTGATCTAACAGGCTGGTTCAATCTTTTTTTTAAACTGTTATAAATGTGTGTGGGAAAATTTGATAAAAAGTGAATTGAAAAATAGCATGAAACAATATGCAATTTCGTATTTCTATTCGATAAACAATTTGCACCAAACTGTTTGGTCAAATGACTTGAACGTTATAAACGTGTGAGTTTCTAGGGTTATTATATTTTCAAATTTAAATCGCAATGATACAGATATGGCTTGTTGTGCTGATTCGTTTCTTTTTGCCGGACACAGTCGGACAACTACTGTCGGGACAAAAAGCACAGATTATTTGCTGTGCCTCCGTGTCGAACCGTTGCGCGTGCTAAGTCTCCAATACCTCGCACTCTGACTGCACTTAATGATCTCTTGGATTCTAATCCCACAAAAGATTTGTTTGCGGATGAATGGACGATGATTTCATTGATGAAAGAGATTGAAAGAGATATGAAAGAGTTGTTTACCTTTATTTTATTGTTTTCTGCTTAATTTTGTAAAACTTTGTCTGTGTTTGTTTCCTTTTTTTTGTATACATTCAGTCAAAAAAGTATCGGGAATGGATGATTTGTTTATGGTTCCAAATTCAAATTTTTGTTTTTTTGTTGTTGTTAGATTGGCACAACTGTTTTCCATTTTGGCGCGGAGTTTGAGTTGCATCTGTTATTTATATTAAATACAGTGCTGGTTTTAGTAATATCATATATAGTGTGTATTGCGAATTTCATAATGGACAAAAATATCGAACAACGAGTTTGTCTTAAATTTTGCATCGCCAATGGAATTTCGTGTTCGGAGTCACTAAAAATGTTACAGAAGGCTTACGGTGAATCGAATTTATCAAAAACTCGTGCTTATGAGTGGTTAAAAGCGTTCAAAAGCGGTCGAGATGTGATGGAAGATTTGCCTCGCTCTGGTAGGCCGTCAACGTCTGCAACTGAAGTTAACATCGCAAAAGTGAAGGAAATAGTGACTGAAAATCCCCATTCAACTCTGAGAGAGATAGCCGCCGAACTTTCTGTATCTCACGAGTCGATCCGTACCATTTTAACTAATCATTTGGGTATGAAACGTGTTGCTGCTCGGCTAGTCCCAAAAGATCTGAATTTTCTCCAAAAACTCAATCGCATGAAAGTCGCTGAGGACATGCTAGAACGAGTCAGTTCGGACCCAACATTCATGAAACGCATTGTTACTGGTGAAGAGACGTGGGTTTACGAGTTTGACATGCAAACTAGTCAACAAGCTTCGGAGTGGCGCCTTCCAACTGAACCGAAAACGAAAAAACCACGCCAAAGTCGATCAAAAGTCAAAGTCGTGTTGACTGTTTTCTTTGACTATCGCGGTGTTGTGCACTCTGAATTCTTACCGGAAGGTTTAGCGGTAAATAAAGAATATTATTTGAGCGTTATGCGGCGTTTAAGAGAGCAAATTCGACGAAAAAGGCCAGATTTGTGGAAAGAAAATTCTTGAATTTTGCACCACGACAATGCGCCTTCGCACAAGGCTATCATTGTGAACGAATTTTTAACCAAACACTCAACAAATACCATCCAGCAACCACCATATTCACCAGATATGGCTCCTGCTGACTTTTTTCTTTTTCCTAAACTCAAATTACCACTTCGTGGCACCCGTTTTCAATCGATAGAAGACATAAAGGAGAATTCGCGGCGAGAACTGAACTCAATTCCGGAAGCAGCGTTTAAAAAATGTTTTGATGAATGGATTATTTGTTGGCGCAAGTGTATCGTTTCTAAAGGAGCATACTTTGAAGGTGATAAAATAAATTTGGATGAATAACAGACATTTTGTGTATTATTGATCTTTTCCCGGTACTTTCTTGACAGAGTAGTATTTTTAGTTCTGTGCTTTGTTTTTAGTTAGTGTAATTGGTTTTCAACCGTTGTAATTAAATAAATAAATAAATGGATAGGACCCTAGAGATGGTTATAGATTACTTAAACGCGAGCCAAGCCGCGAGCGAAAGCTAGTCTAATATAATCCCTTAATTCCCTTCTACTATACCCGTGGGATAAATTGAAACAACTCAAGAGCCATTAATAAGTTTAACATCACTTCAAATAACATCAAAACATGACTCGGTTTTGGTCAAATCTTTCCCAAAAGAACATAACTTTGGTCATTAGAACTTTCGGAATCGAGTTTGAACACCCACGATAGCTAACATTCGTACATGCATAAACTCGCTCGTTTCTCCCATGGGGAAAGCTAAATCAGAAAATAGGTAGTGTAACAGATTGATCGCAAGATCTGGAAAGGGGTCAGACTACTAAATTATTATGAACTGTTCATACATGGGATGTTTTTTGATATCGCGAAATCCCGTTTATTACCGTTCGCGCGTTCCCGTAGGAATTTCAAAAAATCTTTTCTTAATGCACCGCTATACTCCCCAATAAACCTACATGCCAAATTTCAGCTTTATTCAACCAGTAGTTTCGGCTGTGCGTTGTCTGTCAGTCACTCAATCAGCCAGTAACAGAAGAATTTTATAAATTAGAATCATCATCTGCCTAGCCTTTTCCCTACTATATTGGGGTCGGCTTCCAGTTAAGCCAGATTTAGCTGAATACCAATATTTTACGTGGAGCGGCGGCCTACCAGACCTCCACAACCCATTAACTGGGAAACACGGTACTTCATGGCAAGACTGGAGTCAGATGAACTGGCTTCTGACTATCCGTAACGACTGCCAAAGATCTACAAATGACAGCCGGGACCAACGGCTTAACGTGCTTTCCGAGGCACGGAGGAAACTCGGTATGTTAAGATGGTCACCCATCCACAGACCAACCTTGGCAAGCGTTGCTTAACCTTGAAGATCGACCCGTGCGGCTGTTATTACCTAGCCACGAACTCCTCAATTTTATATATTAGAATATATACGTATAATTCGGGTAGGTTTCTTTAAATAATATAATTTAGGGTCATCAAAAAACCGTCCACCACATAAATCAGTGGAAAATCTCAATTTGTCAAAACTTATATGAATGACGACGGAAAGTTTTCAGACATAACGCAGCATCGCGGCGCTGAGCGCTTTGTTTACACGATAAAACTAAATGATTTTGAAAATTACAAACTTGCATGCAAGAAATGGGCCATAAGTGTTCGTTCCAATAGATTATGGAACAGGTCAAGCGTGAACATTTTCGAACGAAGTAAACTGTGCCAGCTACCCGTAAATTGGTGCCATTTTTCTCGGGAACTGCTAAATCAATTTAAAGGCACCTCTTTGGGTTTCATATCGTTTCCGTATTTTTAAACTCGATCTACTTTTAAATTGCGGTAAAAACTGTTTTTTTTTTTGTGATTAATTCATTTGAAGCCAAAGTTATTAGGGATTTGAAATGGAGAATTTATCAAGAACTTTTCTAATCCTCTTTGAAAAGTTCTCTATTTAGAAAATAGAAATAAGTTTTAGCCATTATTCTGTGAGCCGTTTTTTATTATTTATTAGATTTTTTTTTATTTTGACCGTTATTTCGGAAGAAAGAAATCATCATCATCATGACAGCCAAAAGTCGTCCACTGCTGGACATAGGCCTCGACCAAAAGGGGGGTTTGCCATATTCGCTACGCTTGGCGATCGCAGTGTACGGTGTTGCGTTTTACAGAGAACGCTGCTGCCCATTCTCTGTCGAGTCCCTTAATCGCCCCTTACGACACCCACGGGAAGTAATGGGATGGTATTATTTTTTTACGGCACCATACGGCACCGGTCGACACCATAGGGAAGAAAGAAATAAAACATGTTTATTATTTATACACACAATGTAGGAACAAATATGCCTAAGGAAACTTATTTTAAAATAACAATATTATATACCTCACGGCTGACAGCCTTACCACACATTTTCAGTTTTCAGGTACCTAATTAATATCGCTTATTCATATTATAGCTTCACTTAATACGGACAATTTGGCGGTGTACGTTGATGAATGAAGTCTGAAAATTATAGCTTAAAGCTTTGTAATTTGGTCAGCCTGAACCTCAATAAGGTTTTAACTACGTTTCTGATTAACGCGACTACCTGCGGACTCGAATTTATTCATAAAATTCTAGGAAGACCAGTTTTTATAAAAAAAGTGTACGGATTTTATGATTATGTTTATTTTGAGATTTGTAAATATGAGTTTTATAATAACTGTACCTCGAAAGGTAGTGTTAACCGGTGGAACCAACGGTGGAACCAAAAGGTTCCATTTGCCATACAACGGTGGGGCATTGATGAGCCAAGAGGTTAAATTAATCTTTTATTTTGTTACACAGTTGAGTTTATCTTTTGGTTGGAGACTTTTGAATAAATATTGCAATGTTTTATGTTCAGTATCGGACTAGCAATAAATAAGACTATATAATCGTCTCCAGAATGACTTGAAAGTCATTTACTCCCTTGAGAGCCAACCACCAAACTACCTGTGGCTTCTTCTATTCCAGGAAACAGGCAGGTAAATAGCCGGACGGACGGACGGGCGGACAGCGGAGGCTTAGTAATAGGGTTCCGTTGGTTACCCTTCGGGTACAGAACCCTAAAAACCTAGGCCGTATTTCCAGTTGTTATGGTTTAGAATAGCACTATCTACCAAAATTCATCAAATTGGGTTCAATGATTTAGGCATGAAAGCGTAATACAAAGAACCAAATAAACAACTTACTTTCAAATTTATTAGTTATGATTTCACGCGTACAAAGACCAGTATTTAATTATCATCTTCCTGCCCTTATCCCATGTTTAATTGTTTTATGCTGCTTAAGAATATGCAGCGCAAAATTATAATATTCTTGACTTTCAAGAAAATACCACCCCATTAACGGAAACAAAATTAACAGGAAATAAACAAAAGGAACTCCAAAGAGCGCATAAAAGCAGAACGTATATTAATTACGTTTAATAAAACACATACTCAGACTCATGTAGTTATCTCAAAGAGATTTATATGGTGAGGAAACCGTACCCTAATCATTTTAATGCCAAACGTTAATTCAAACGGAATTCATTTTCTTTTGAGCTACTAAAACACAGAATAAATAGGCACAGAAGGTCAGCTTTTCATTAAAAGCGGGAACAGGCACACACACACATAGACGCATATACGGCGATTTCAAACAAATGACAGTGGCGAGTACGCTTGCACTCGCTGTAAGTGAAGCATATAATTGTCAGTCAATCTGCTTTGTCTTTTCCCTGTTAACTTAGGTTCAGCTTTCAGTCTAACCGGATTCAGCTGAATACCAGAAGTTACATGAAGCAAATGACTATCTGACCACCGCAACACAGTACCTGGATAACACACAACATAGATAGTAATACCAGAACATCAAGTTTTCCAGCTACTGATGCAAATGGGTCAGATTTTCAAGCTACTGACCTAATGACTATTAAAGATCCAAAAATGACAACCGGGACCAACTAACAACTTAATGTGCTTTTCGAAGCACGAAGGTTACTTCGGAATGTCACTTTTATACAGACCAACATCGAACAGCGTTGCTTAACCTTGAAAGTTAACCCTTGCATCTGTTATTACTCTGACACGAGATTGTGTTTACATGTGCGTGTATTTTTGATCGTTGACCTTCTGTACCAATCTATTTTGTGACTCAGGGTTGTCATCGGCGCAATTTCCGACCGGACTTAAAGTAATTTGTCGGGGTCCGGTCTCACAGACGCGACAGACGCGACGAATTCGGTTAACTCACTTTAATGAAAATGTAAATTCCATATAGGTAAATACGATTATGAGCTCGTGAAATAACTGGGTAGTTATTATTACGACCCAAATGGCAAGATTCATTTACTGAATATGAACGGTATTTTTCACTCACTTCTAGATATGTAGTCTATTGAGCTAGCAAAATTGTATTTCACTTGCCTGTGCCAAGTCAAACGATCTTGGATTGTCGTTTCGTGCAATTGCGCTTTCTTAAGGTCTATTTTACTGGTCAAGGGTCTCTCCCTCTCTTTTATGCTGTGAGATTTAGTGCAAATTTTACACATGTTCTTGGTTTCATATTCTAGCGAAAGGAATGTATTGAAAAAACGCTTATTTTTTCACAAATCAGATTGCCAAGCAGTTTAAGCTAATTAAGCACCAAATTCAAGTGAACCGTGCACCAAACGAAAAGTTGGCACGACTTGTCTTGGCATAGCAACTAATGCATCGAGACAAATCTAATGAAACTTAGTTCAGCAACTTTGTAGAAAAGAATTGTACAATACAACAAAACAAGTTTTGAATGTAAAAAAATCTTAACCAATTGCCTTGAGACACTTATTTATGATGATACGGAGGCACTTCTATAGCATACTTTGTCTCTGTCATCTCTGAAATAGACTAGAGTCAAGAGCAAAGCCATAAAAAAAATAGCAAATGTTTTTACCACACCCACTTTCACACACACTCTCACATCCACCCTCACACACTCAACCACCCCACAGTTCAATTTCTCACAGTTACCCAATTGTAATTCTAGTTTTAGTAATTATTTCTATATAATGGGAAGAGCGGAGTCTCCTAACACAGTCATTATTTGCTTAAAAGGAGGCTACAAACACTTAACCACTGCGTAAACTGAAGCAGTAATAAATTATTCGTATTTTATATCATCTGCCTAGCCTTTTCCCAACTATATTGAGGTCGGCTTCCAGTCATGCCGGATTTAGCTGAATACCAGTATAAATAACATCACGCTACGACCAAAAGGAGCGGAACATCAATGAAAACTGTGACGCAGACTGAGTTACGCGGTTCAGCTAGTATTGAATAAAAATGGTCAGAAAAATAGGTTAAAGCTTCAATCTCTTTTGAGATTTGCTTTCATTAAATGGTTGTCTAAGCATCAGTGCCGTAGCACTCTATAAAGAAATGAATTTGAAAACTGACAAAGGTATAAACCACTCGATTGCACTTACTAACAAGGCGTCAGAAGTTCAGGAGTCCAGATCATGAAACTCGACGGTCTGGAAGGACCAAGTTTGATCTCCAATTTCAAATGGAAATGTGAACATTTTTCTCGCACTGTTTGAGTTTCGCTTCTGATTTTGTTCGATGTTATTTTTGTGATGGCAACTCGTTTTTGCTTTTGTGAATATTTAGGGTTTTAGAGATTTAGCTTTTAAATTGTACAAATACTTTTGTACCAGAAACATGTCGTTGATATAAAATCCTGGTTTGAACTGGGCGTAAAATTTTAGAGCTTTTTTTTTACCAGTTCAACTAAAAGCAACATAAAGAATGCCCAAAAAAAACGATATTAGAATAAGAACAAACAGTTATTAAAAGATATATTTTTTCATTTACTATTACTAAGCGATATGCGGTCGAAGATGGAGCACGCTTGCCTAGAAGTAACCTATTCACTCTTTACTTAAAGACTCTCTCTTTAATTATGTACATATATAAATATATCTGATAAACTGTTTAATATATATAGTAAAACAAATAGAATAAAATACGTGTCCAATATTTTCGACAATCTAAGTGATAGACTAAATAGAATTTTTAAATCCAGCCAATACTTAAAGCCGGATTTACATTACGAAACAAGTGTCATGCATGATAAAACTAGTTTCGTGAAACTAATTTTAGTACATGTGAAACTTCTTTCGTTTAAATTATAGTGTCGTGAAATTATCAGTATCGCGGAGATAATGGCCCTGTCAAAATCAAAGCTGTATTTTATGATGCAAAACGTCGTTGTAGAAATCATAAAATATAAAATAAAAAAAGGTTACCTATCTCGGAAAAAAAGACGTTGGTGGATTCGAGGATGGGTTGAAAAAAAGCATCTGGGTGCAACACAGTTAATCTCTGAATTGGCAGATGAAGATCCTGAAAGCTATGCAAACTACTTTCGAATTTGTTTTCTGCAATCCAGCAAAAAACCACACGTCCACTCTGCGCAGGTGCTGTCGCGACACTAGTTTCGCGTTGCATTTACATGATGAAATTAGTTGCATGACATTAGTTTTACAAAAAATATGCGCATAGCACGAAACTACTCCAGTGTCGCAAAAGTAATGCATGCATCGTAAAACTGAACGTTTACACGTGAAATTAGTAGTCAAATTAGTGTTATAAAACTAATTTCAAGCCACTAATTTCGTAATGTAAATCCGGCTTAATAGTATTATCCTTTTTTTAATTCTTACATAAATCTAAAATAATTTTAAATATTATTTATTTTTATCATTAGTTTATTTCCAAAGTACTTAATCTATAAATACACTTGATTTTTGCCATACAACGTAAACCTCACAGGGTTTATCTGTGTACTGGCGAGCCATATTGTTTTTACTTTTTATGACAGTGATGTTATAAATATGATAATCACATGACATAACTTACACAGTATACATTTGTGTAAAGAAACGCACACAAACAAAAACAATCCCAAAGAAAATTATAGCGACGAATAACAAACCCAATTACGCAACTTCAGAGTTTAATCGGTATGACTCGACTCCTCAAATGGCAAATAAAATCGATTTGAATTACATTAAAGTAATAGGGTTAGGTCTCCCGAAAGATGTCTTGACATTCTGCCAATACTTGAAGACTGTCTACTTTGTAACAACGTACTTTTATAATGTCTTCATTTGTTCGGACTTTATTTTTTTAGTCGACGTTCGAGCAGATGATGACCGAATTTGGTCCTTCAGGAGATTGTGCATTATATATATCTGGTGGGATGTAAAATGTTTTACGTTGTTGTGTTATTTCCGTAGTGGCAATAAATTATCGAGATTCGCTGGCAATTGAGTGGTCGTAAAATTTTAACGGTGCGAGCTATTGATTTGTACACAATCCAGCTAGTACTTTATCAACGGGGTTAATAGGAACTTTCTTGAGAGGTAGTATGATAGGTACCTATGTTGTTACATTAATTTATTTATTTAATAATGGCTCTCCAACGACTTATTCACTAAGACTTACACAAAAAAGAAAAAGATCAGTTGTTATGACGTAGGGTGAAATTGTTACTAACAGGAGTGCACAAAACTGAGTTTCCCGTGATAAAAGCTTTTTGAGCCTTTATAATCACTCCTAAAACATTTTCACCTAAGCTACGCAGTTCTTACAATAAATAAGTAATATTATTTCTTTATTTTTTTTAAATAAAACAAATTAAGTGAAAAAAACACTTTTCGCTCGCCCACGTGCAGTAACAAATCATCAAACTTACACCTTTCCACAAACTTCTGGGCCTTTGCCAACCGCAACTACGTCATAAAAACAAAAGCGTATCACTCAACTACCCACATGTAACTATATACCCCCTCCCCTCCCAACGCTAATACTTCACTGTCTCTATAAATTCAGTTACGAGTTCCCTTAGGACTTCTTTGGTGGACTCCAACTTGGTCCTCCGAGGCCCCATGTGATGTTTTGCGATTGTCTTAATGATATCTGTAAAGCCTGTGAGTTAATTCTGGTTCGTTTTGATGGTTCTGGATAGAAGCTGGGGTAGTATTGGTTGTTGTGTTGGCTTTTTGTTTGACTAAGACGAGAAAATAGGATAAAACCAATTGTTAGTTTTCACGGTTCTATTTTATGTATTTTGGCCCATTTATGCCGATTCTTAAGTATCTTTGGCTGCCGTCGTCCATATTATACTTAACCTTTAAATGGTGACGTACGGTCTCACATGCCGAGCGATGCTCGTGTAGCGCGACCTTATAGAGAAGACCTGGAACTGGTAACGAGCGGTCTGATGCTCATGTTACATAAAAACCATGATACCAGAAAATATTGCACATCATTTGTTATAATTATTTAGAAGTCTGACATCTGAAAAGTTCGTTTACTAATTAACTATAGATTTATTAATCATGTGAACCATATTTAGTATGGAGTATTTTACTTTGAAACATTCTTCATTTGCCTAGTCTTTTCCCAACTGAAGTTGATTTCCAGTCAAACCGGGTTCAGCTGACTACCAGTATTTTACGTAGAGCAGCTGCCTACCTGACCTCCACAACCAATTAACTGCGGAACCGTTCGAAAGAGTACCGTACCCTGGAACGCAAAGGGCATTAGGAGGAAAACGGATGGGTTTTAGTCAGTAAGAGTCTCACTCCCTTCTGCTCCGCCCAGAGCGGAAGGAGTCATTTGATGATTTCCCATCCTTAAAAAAAAAAGGTCTTGGCAAGACTGGAGTCAGATTTACTGGCTTCTGACAATCCGTAACGGCTGCCAAAGATCTACAAATGACAGCCGGGACCAACGGCTTAACGTGCTTTCCGAAGCACTTAGGAAACTGGGTATGCTATACCCACCCACAGACCAACCTTGGCAAGCGATGCTTAAACGTTGAAACATTCTTATTAGCCATAACATTCATCTCGACACGATACGACGATACACCAGCCGTGTGTAAGTGTTAACTAATTACCAAAAACTACGACACCATTTATCCATCCACCATCATAATTACTTTTACTATCCAAAAATACCCACACACATTCAATTAAACCCCTCTGAAAATAACTAATATCATAATGTAACAAACATTATCATAAATTATAGTAGCCACGTGTGCTATAACGCGGTTAATTTATTTTATGTACGCGCCAGACCATGTCCTTGTATTATAACTAAAACTCCGTATAAAAGGACCAGAAAATTCTAGGAAAAAATATTTACGTAAACGTGTCCTTGAAAAAACCGGCTCGGAAACCGTATCGAATTTAATCACAAGAAAGAAAAGTACTTACGTACATATCAACATATATGTACATAAAAAGGCTTTATGTAGTATTTTTTGCAGTTCTGAGAGACTGCTGAAAGAGTCTTTGTTGAACTACCCACATATACCAAATATATTCGTCTTCTTGGCTGAGAGATACAAAATTTTTGCAACCATGTTGAAAGCTTGTCTTGTTGTACCTTTTTAGTTCAGTACCTAAAGAATGACCAAATGAACCCTATTACTAAGCCTCCGCAGTCCGTCTGTCCGTCTGTATATCAGCGGGCTGCTTCACAAGAGCCGTAATAGGTAGAGAGTTGAAATTTCCACTGTATGTTATTGCCACTATAACAACACATAAAGAAAATTAAATTAATAATTAACGGGGGCTCCCTTGTAAGGAACGTGTTTTTTTCTTCGGTTTATGGCACGGAACCTTTCGTGTAAGAGTCCGACTCGCACTTGGACGGTTTTTTAAAGAAAGTACTTTTAAAAGTAGCAACATGAGCGCACAAGTTTACGAGCAACATAAGTACAAATGTAGATTTATTTATAACATCCATCTAAACTGCGGTAATAAATAAAACGAAAACTGAAGCAAACTTCAGCAGTACTTTAAACTTTTATCCCTTGTAGCTATTCCGTTTTTCGTCGATATTAAAAGTTTGTACAGTCTCTAAAATAAGACGTCGACGACGCCCATAAGGCACTATCTCCACGAGCGAGTGAATCGCCGCGAGTTGACGTTTTGCTCTTCAATGTCACTCATCGAAGCACCGCGATAATATCGTAGTATAGAGACGCGTTCATAGAGTTGTTATAGAATGAATTGGCAGGACGATAACATCGCCGCGAGTCACTCGCTCGTGGAAGAGGCGCCTAAACCAAAATTAGTATTCCTTTCAGTGTCCTACAAAATAACGCTATAAAATTGGAGAGATGTCTTTTTCTTCTGCGAATAAACCAATATAAAATAGGTGCTATGTATTCTAAAGATTCCTCCGATCGATGTAAACGTCTTGAGAAGAACTTGTGAGAATAAATGAATTTCATAAAAAGGTGTCCAGGTGTCAAGTTTGTGACTAGACTAGAACAGGGTTTGCCCTTGTTTTGATAAATAAAGGTCCTGATAATGTATTTCTTGAGAATATTTTGTAGGCGTAAACAAAGGCCCTGAGATAATATTTTCTGGGAATATATTGTTGAAGTGAATATATTATACATTCTCATGAACCTAATTTGCGACTATGTTCTCTAGGACTCGTAAAATTTTCAGTATTTGATGTTTTTAGACGGTTTTGTTCATTGTAATATAAAGGTACCCTGATGTTATTACCGACGCTCAAAGACAGACAACGCTCAACGATCGGAAAAAATACGCACAGCGCGTTGTGACTATTCGCGAATTCTGCGTCCTGGCTTCTTAAAACAACAGCCATTATGCTTTGTGGAAAATACAAAAGCGAATTATTTACTAATAGCGAAAGAAACTCGTGCTTTCATAATATAGTAGAAGTAAGCGGAATTGAGAGTTATGTTCCGCAAATTTCCATTTGAAAAGGGAGAATCCTCCGACCAGACGGTAGTTGTGTCGGTTGGGCAACTGCCCGATAGTTGATATTCGAACTGTTGTATAATAATCAAGTTAAAATCGCATTCGGTGATGCAGGATTTCGTTTGTAGTTCGCTGCTGGCGGTATAGATGGTTTTGTGGTTATTTTTGTTGCAACGTGGGTTTTTTCTTGCGGCAGCATTGATGCCGCTACACATAATATTAGACGGTGACGTGTTGTGTCACTGAAGAAAAGTCTTGACTGATACAACTATACGCTATACTTACATGCTGAAGATTTCACTTAATAGTCTTTTAGAGATTTTTTGTTCATGTTTCACCATTGTTTATAGCTATCAGCAACAGTCTTTATAGTATACGTGCGTTCTTGACATCCTATACGATTAACACCCAATGGAGTGCGGCGGTGCGTGATAGAGAGTAAATAGAAGGGCAGCGGAAAGTGCGAGCACATCTTTGCACAACTTCGCACTTCATTTGCGAGGAGCTGAAAAAAAAAAGATCTAGAATGTATTAGTGAATCAATAGCAATTAGTACTGTTAACTCAGGGGGGGGGGGGCAATTGACTTTATTTGGTCTGCATGATCCATTTCTTGCAGGCAGTGAATATTGGTAATAACGCTAAAACAGATCGTTTTTCAGATTTTTGTTTCCGGTACATAATCTAAACAAAACAACTTTTTTTTAACATTTTATTTAATGAAAAATATTACAGAGGTGTCACTTAATTCTAAACTCGTTCAAATTTCAACTTATTTTTTATTTTATTTAGTTCTGTTTGCAATCCTGTGTAATGTTTTTTTTTTATTTTGACTTTAGTGAATCTTTACTAATTTTTACGTTTTCTCTTAATAAATCTATTTATTAAACACTTTAAGTACCAGATACTTAGATGTTCTCTTACCATAATAGTTAAACTATTTTAAAACGAAGTAAAAAATTATCAACTTGTTCAATGATTTTCATTATCGGATTAGAACCTCTTCCTTTTACAATCATTGTATTTATGAAGTACAAGACCTCACTGACTCGCCGCTCATCGAACAGCACCTCTTTGTTGGCCCGTGCGCGGGTCGTTTGGAGTACATACCCCGCACAATCTATACTAATATATAAAGCTGAAGAGCTTGTTTGTTTGTTTGTTTACTTGAACGCGCTAATCTCAGGAACTACTGGTCCGATTTGAAAAATTATTTCTGTGTTAGATAGCACATTTATCGAGAAAGGCTTTATATCATCACCTATAGGAGTGGAGCAGTAATGAAAATTGTGACGCAGACGAAGTTGCGCGGGTCAACTAGTCCACGATAAAAATCTATTGAATGTATTTGTCTTTTATCTAAGACTAGCTTTTGCCCGCGACTTCGTACGCGCATATCACGTTATTTCCCTCTCTTGACGCTCCCCTACGAACTGTTGGAAAGCTACATACCAAATTTTTGCTTCTACGACCAGAAGTTTTGGCTGTTCGTTGTCTGTGAGTCACTCACTCACTCAGTAACGGAAGAATTTTAGGGTTTCTTCCTCAAATACAAGTCTTGCAAAATACAGAAAAACCTCCAAAGTTATAGTAACTAAAATTTTTGTGAACAATACAAATTGAACATTCACGCTCTGGACATTCCAAATCAAAACACACAAACCCGACTACACTCAAAAACGGCACAAAACATTCACTAGCTTGTCCCGTTCATAGATTAGCCGGGCAGTCTAAACAAAGGCTGCAGCACTGGTTAATCTAGGTGACAACGTACAAATCAGAGGCAAGCAATCACAGCGTTTTGGCAACGCGTTCGTGTAGGCACGAATCATGTCGGGCCTCGTCCATTCGGGATCTGATTCGGATTCATTCGGGCTTGTTTTGTGCAGTCAAAATGTTTCGGGTATTTGGGGCAATTGCAGCTTAGTAAGGAGCTTGTTTATGTTGGGGTAAAAATTAGTGCTAGTCGATTTTTTCACTTAAAATTTTAAAGTTACTGTTATAAGCATGTAACGTTAAAGTGTGGTCATATTTTAAAAATTGCTACCAAGAAAATACTTCAGATACTGGTAAGTTATAGCTAATAATGCAACGCAAACCAACTACAAATTTCTTGTTAGTGTTCCGTACCCGAAGGGTAACCAACGGAACCCTATTACTAAGCCTCCGCTGTCCGTCCGTCCGTTCGTCCGTCTGTCTGTCAGCGGGCTGTATCTCAAGAACCGTAATTGGTGGATAGCTGAACTTTCACAGATTGTGTATTTCTATTGCCGCTATAACAACAAATAATAAAATTAAGGTTTATGGTACGAAACCCTTCGTTTGCGAGTCCGGCTCGCACTTGACCGCATTTTATGATGATTATTTCCTCCTTAGTCGGGTTTAAGATTTTGATTAGTTATTGCTTATCGTCTCATTTCAGAATACCTTATAATAGAACATGGAGACTGATAATCTCCTTTAAAATTGCAGCAACTAGTAACTGTCCTAGTAATACTGCCATCATTATACAATCAGCTATCACCACTCAAGAGGACACTGCTGTCCATTTCCAAGACATAATCCCTTGAACAATTTCACTGAACTTCGTCAACTCTGCCAATTAAGGGAAACGAAATGTCAAGGTGAAGGGCAATTAAACTTCTGATCATAATCTAATTGAGTCTAGAGCTAAGTCAACATAATCTAACTTGGTGGGCGATGTCTGTCTTCATGTGGAGTGACGTCATCGCTAAGCACTCATGTTCCTTGCTTGCCCAGTACTGCTAATTGCTTGCAAACCTAAATTGGCTTAGGAATCTGTTGACTGGCTAGTTTGATGATGTGTGCGAAGCTATTTTTAAGGCCGGTTTACACGGTGTGAGCAAGCGTGCGAGTCAGCCTGCTGAGTAACTCGCATCGTATGGACGTATCTTATGAGTTAAAGCCACGTGCAAATTAAATAGCAACTCGCATTCGAGTTATTTGAACATTTTTGTTTTCACTCGCCTGCTCGCATGACAATAACTCGCATATAGCAGCAGATCGGACAACAGTCGCATCGTTCAAACGCGTTCGGCAGTAGGTTGCTCGTGTCAGCTAGGCAGTTTCGAGCGCCTCCCAAGAGACTGGGTAGTTCTGATCATCGTGACAACCCGGTGATGAGCTGACGCACACTGGAATTGACAATTGAAAATGACACGGACATGTCATGCAATTCCATTGGTTAATATTTATCCGTTTCTCCGCTCCGCTGCCTCACTCCGCATGGAGCTCGCGCTTCAATGGACAGGTAGCTTAACGATACTCTTACGTAAGTCTCATCATCATCATCATCATATCAACCGAAAGACGTCCACTGCTGGACATAGTCCTCCCCCCCGCGTCGCCACAGCAACCGATCCTGCGCTTCTCGCATCTATCGGCTACCTGCGACCTTCACCAGGTCACCGGTCCACCTTGTGGAGGCCTTCCAACGTTGCGTCTTCCGATACGCAGTCGACACTCCAGAACTTTTCTGCCCCTTAGACCATCTGTTCTGCAAGCAATGTGCCCTGCCCACTGTCACTTCAGTTTGGCGATCCTTCAGACTATGTCGGTAACCTTGGTTCTCTTGCGGATATTATTCCTGATTCGATCACGCACTCCCCCTTTGAGTGACTTTGAGCCTTCTGATGAGGTTCATTGTGAGCGACCACGTTCGTAAGTTTTGTCAGATTTTTGAGCTTTGGAACAGCTGCAACAACAGTATCAAAGATTTACCTTTAACTATTCAAAGTGTAAAATGGAAATAGCGGTGCGATTCCTTAAACCTATTCACCCTGAAAGCTTAGGTGAAGTTTACGTGAAGGGAGCTGTCAATCCATACAAATATGATACTCGTAGAATGTCAGCTCAATTCATACTCGGAGTGAATATTAATTGAGTTGTAATTCCAACCTGAGTTAATACGGTGTACTGTTGATAGAATAGGCCAGCAGGATATAGATATGTAAGAAGTCACGGGGCTTCTTCTATGTGCTGATGAAGATCACCGGGGTGGATTTAATGTCGTTCAGGGCACACTTTATGGGTTCCGTAACTCAAAAGGTAAAAAAAGAACGATTATAAGACCACTGTCTTGTCCGCCTGTCCATGTGTCACCACCGACTTTCTCAGGAACGGGTGGACTTATCAGGTTGAAAGAAGGATGGTCAAAGTAGTAGTAGTATACCAGATACTGAGGTCTATAGTCCCTATTAGGTGTATTGTATAAAAATCAAGGACCTGAGTCAACATGATGATAAGATATAGGCAAATTTAGATTTTCGCAAAACCTTACTTTTAACCAAAATTGTAAATTCTAGGTCAACCGGAAGTACCCTATAGATAGGTTTTGGTTCGAAAACCTATATGGTAGTTCCTGTTGACCTGGAATCACGTAATTTGGCAAGTAATACCGTTTTATACTACGAGTATAAGGAAAAGTCTGAAAACGTTCATTTGTAATTTAATCATAAGGAGAATTTAGTCTTGATTTAACGTAATTTGTATCAATCAATCAAATTATTTATTTGCTAGAATGCAGGTATACAAATGAGGTCGTGAAATATAATATTTGACATGTAGCTACAAATTTGTACGGAACCCTCGGTGGGCGAGTCTGACTCGCATTTGGGCGGTTTTTTTTGAGGTTTCCTCCGAAAATACCATCTAGTTATAAAAAAAACCTCGTTTAATTTATGAGCCAAGACCAAAAGATATTTCACCCGTGATGAAAGTCATATTCATTATGACAGCGAAATCCAAGGCTTTAACGATTACTCACACAGGATTATAGCAATGTAGGTAAACCTTACAGAGCACACATCTGACTCAGCAACATTGCTGATTGATTCTCCCTTCCCTTTGAAGTTCAAATTCGAGTAGAGAAAGGTACCATTTACATATACAGGGTGACTTTTAATTCATAACAAAGTTTGGAGTGACAGGGAGAGTAATTGTTAGGGTTCCGTACCCCAAGGGTAACCAACAGACCCCTAATACTAAGCCTCCGCTGTCCGTCCGTCCGTCCATCCATCCGTCTGTCTATCAGCGGACTGTATCTATAGAACCATAATAGACACTTTTTATTTTCACAGATTGAGTATTGCCGCTATAACAACAAATAATAAAAATTAGGGTTTAGGGTACGGAACCTTTTGTGTGCGAGTTCGACTCGCACTTAGCCGGTTTTTTTATAGTTTGTGAAATCATCAAATATGCTCTGGGTATTTGATGATTTTACAAACTGAGTGGAATGAGTATCATTTTTTTTCTGACTTAAACCCAACCGTGTTACTTTTAATGTCCTTTGCGTTCCAATGCTGCGGTGATTTTTTCGAACAAATTTCGCAACCCTTACAGATAGAACGTGTAACATCTCTCCCTATCTTTCTAAAGTTTGTATAGAAAAAGTTCTTAAAGAACTGGTTGGGTCTGGAATGTTGCATGTACATATTAATTACTTTCCAAGATAAGGACAAAAAAGCTTTTAAAAGGCTGAACATACTCATAACCATGAAATTCGTGAAAAAGATTCAGCTGTTGCTCACAATTCGGCGAGTTATGCAATCGTAAATGTACTAAACCGCCGATTTCTATGCATATTAGAGACGTGCCTAAGTTCATAAAGTTGTTTTTACTGATAAATAATTATACTCCCAGAAATAACGCCAATGCATCAAACATCTCCCTGTATGTTCTCACCTCTGAATCAAATTCCCGAGCACATGTAACGCAAGAATTTCATTCGTTGCTTTGCGTTCGGTTTTAGAATAGTTCAGCTTAAATCACACACAAAGGAACGGATACTCATTTAAATGGGAGAGGTATCGAATGAATTCTGCGTGAATTTAATGTGAATGTGATTTGGTAGAAATTTTTGTAGGCAAAAGTTTTATAATCATGCAAAAGTAGTGTTTTTCGTCAATGTTTTACCCGTCTAAATATAAATTCCTGTTGAATTAACTGTTACTGAAATCGTTTGATACTTTTATATTATGTCTTTTCCAAGGTCCTAAAAATGAATAACTTGAGTACTTCTTATTTCCTCAACACTTAAAAATAGTAGTTTTTTTTTAACATGTTAATTACATTTCATGTTAAAAGCTTCTATGTGAGATTAAGAACTCAATAGACCGTTTTACAGCCTTCATTATAAAATCTTTACGTGCATACAGCTCCAGTAAATTTAACTTTAAATTCTTCTCTTCTCGCGTACTATACCGATACCAAAACTTCCTTTACAAACTCGTTCCTTTGAGCATGCCTGATTTCATGTACAACTTCGTAAAACTTTGGAAAAATATGTTTTACTTTTAAGCACATAGACTAAGCGTGAGTTAAGTTAATATTGGTCTTGTATAACGTACAAAGTTTATTCCTAACAATAGGCTGGTACGTAAATCTTTTATTAAGTGCTTTTGTACTTTTTGCTTCAGATTGTTAGCGAGATTCTCTTTTGTATCGTTAGTAACTTGAAGTTTTATGTGTAAGTTTTGATGGTATGAAATTGTACCCTTAGCTATTTTTTCATTATTTTTAAGTGTAAAAATCATCATATCATCATAACAGCCAAAAAACGTCCACTGCTGTACGTAGGCCTCCCCAAAAGGGGGGTTTGCGATAATCGCTACGCTTGGCAGGCGGGTTGGCGATCGCAGTGTATGGTGTTGTGTTTTACAGAGACCGCTGCTGCGCATTCTCTGGTGAGTCCCTTAGTCACCCATGGGAAGTGATGGGATGGTATTATTCTTTTACGGCACTAAACGACACCGGCCGACACCATACGGCTGATTGTAAAAATAATCACCTTTATTTGTTGTACCTTTTTACTTGGTCACCACACCCATTTCTGGTATCAATAAGCCAAGCAGTCACACTCACGTCTTTGTTCATTATCTTAAAAACTACTAAAGTATCATCGGCCTACCCTTTTCCCAAATATATTGGGGTCGGCTTCCAGTCAAGTATTTTACGTGGAGCGGCTGCCAAGATAATGAAATCCAATGCAGTATCCTATGCATTGGATTGCATTGCTATCTTTTTATAACGTGATATGAAGTCTTTTGGCAGTCTGCTTATCAGTAGCCTTATACTTTTTCCGAGTTGTTTATATGAGCTTATTGCGCATTCGGTGAATCCGTGAACGCTATGCTCCATCGCTCTTTGGTAAACCTTAAGTTTGGACTTCTGAGCCCCAGTCAAAGACTACCTCATTTCATATCAAGCACTAGCTGACCCGTGCCCACTTCGTTGGGTGGTATTTTTCGGGTTAATCAATAAAATCAAAATCGGTTCAGTAGATCCAGAGATTACCTCCTACAACCTCACAAACTTTACTGCTTTATAATTTTAGTATAGAAGTATACATTAAACAAATAAAATATTTATGTACTTGATCAAAATCACCTAATTTAATAATCCAACAGTCTTGTACCATTTCGTTTATAACGACACCCACTTTATCAAGATCTTGTGACATCTCTAACAGTATCACGTACCTTCGAATTCATCACGTTCGTCTTAAGATTAATTAATTATGTAGATTGTTTAGTCTGCTGTAATTAATTGAATTTCTCGAGTTGTATCGTATTGTTTTCTGGTGCGTGTATGTCAAGGTTCGTAGATCTGTCTGTTTGTATATTGTAATCGCACCTACTTAAATTAAAGATTTTATTTATGTATGATCTTACGTCGAGCGAGCTTTATTTCAATAGAGTATTAAAAAACCAACCAAGTGCGTGTCGGACTCGCGCGAAAACTTTCACACAACATAGTTTGAAAAACTTTTTTACCGTCTAATTTTTACCCCAAAGGAGAGAACAAACTCAAAAGTTATTTATTTATGTTACGAAAGTTTGGTTAACATCAAAGATGGGTGTCTGCGACAAAAAGTTTGTAATTATGTAAACCAAACTGAAACTGAATCGGATCCGAAGGGGTGTGACAGACCGAGTGACATATCAAATGAAAATGCTCATTGCGGGACCCAAAATATATTTTTATATAATTTTAAAACATACAATTTGGTAGATAACAATGTAAAAAAAAAAATTGCTATAGATAGGCACGCGTTTGACCACTATCTCGCCTGACGATAAGCGATGATGTGGTCGAAGATGGAGCACGCTTGCCATTCCTTTCGTATCTCCGACCGACTACGGAACGACCCTCTTTATAAATCGCATATTTTTATACACACTAGTAAAAAATAACCATTGTTTTCTCCCGATATAACTCAATTCAAAGTCACGCGGCACTCTTTATTACTCCAACTTGTCTCTACTTAATTACCTTCAGTTGGTACGATTGCATTTTCTCTCTGTCCACGTTTACCAACCTTGGCGGTACAGCGTTCCTTGAGGAAATTGCATTTGTTTTTTTTATCCGACTTCTCATCTATCGGTTACTGGATATGCCTGCTAAGGTTTTATTTGAAGTACGAACGGTTGTTGTGTTGTTTTTATTAATTACTGTCATCTCGGAGATACTCTCGCTTGTGGAGACGACCACTTATGTACTCGACTTCGCGTTCTTGTTTTTAAAGAAACACATTCGCATGTCAGTCGCAATCTGTAAAAAAAATGTGTGGAAAATGAGGTTTTATAGGCAGACGAGCTTCCTTTTTATCCCGATCCCGTTACAATTTCGGGAAGTCCTCTCTTAGTGCTCCCTTACACTCCCCAAGGAACCTACATATCAAAGGAGATGTTTCAAAATGGGCCAGGTCTATGTACATTACCTCATAAAAAAGAAAAAATCCGTAGAATTCGGGAAAAATACCTACATTTAATTTATTTAAATGTTTACTGTTGTGGTAGTTAATTAATGTTTATAAATTACTTTTATCGATTTTCAACATGGCGTCGCACCGATTTAGTTACAGATCATAGAAAAATAACTGTCAGCTGTCATAACAATGTTACTTTAGTCACTTTCGTCTCGTTGCCGGAAAATAAATATGTCAGAAATAAATGTCAAACGTCATTAATCAATCATAATGACAGCTTACCGCCATGACGGGTTTTTGTGGCGTGTTGCAATTTCAAGTGTAATTTATTTTGTTTTACCAGCAAACAAAGCCTTTTCAAAGAAATTGGACAATCGAGAACTGTTTTAAATATATTTCTCTATTTTTAAGTATAGTGTACAAGGACATGGCCCAGGGTCCATACATTTTGGAACATCTCCTTTCAGCTTTCTACGACCAGTCACTCACTTAGTAACGAAAGAATTTTATATATTAGGATTGCTAAGATACGAATGCGAACGCTGGAATTGGCACTTTGATTTGACCAGTTTAAGCGTTACGTATAATCGAAGACCGTAGAAGATCTTTCGCCGTCTACGGTCTTTAATATTTGGGTACAAAACTGGACTACCAGGACTATGGAGCCAAGCTACATAGCTTGGCTTATCGCCGTAAGTTTGCCTGCTTGTCGGTCTTCTACAGATTGTACTTCGGTGAGGGTGTCCATGAACTCTACGACCTCATCCCACCGGCCCCCTTCTACCATCGGACGTCCAGACGCACTGCATCTTACCATCCCTTCCTTGTTGCTATTCCACCAATACGCACTAAGCGTTTCCAAACGTCTTTTATAATGCGCACAGCAAAAGAGTGGAACTCGCTGCCTGCGTCTATGTTTCCAAACGCTTACAACCTAATCTCTTCAAAGTTAGAGTGAACAGGCTCCTTCTGGGTAAGCTCGCTTCATCGTAGACTTTGTCTCTGTCATCTCTGACCTAGACTAGAGTCAAGAGCAAACCCATAACGTATATAAAAAAAGGACATTGGACATCCATATTTCTCGACAAGAATTAATTTCTATGAAATATACAGAGGCTCGTAATGGGACCAAATACCTAACATCAACCAATAAAGAATGCCTCAGTGGGAACCAAAGGCTGCGCTCCGTATAAATTGATTAGTAGAATTTTATCAACTTTTATCTCTCCCCTGTAACATTCAAAAGGAAAATAAAAAGATGTCAAGGTCGCTTTCGGTTATTTCTGTTGCAAGAACTAGAAAAAATATATTGGAGAAATAACAATTGGTTTGTTTCGTAATTTTATGGCAGAATTTAGAACCTGAATACAGATGGGGCTCTGTCTTATATCTAAACACACGGTAGCATATTAGCAAAGTGCCGAGCATAAACCTCTTTTTTCTCGTGCCATTCCCTCAGTTCCTGTGCCAGCCTCGTCCAGATGGTCATCAATGTCGTCTACCTATCTCGCCAGAGAACGACCAACAGTTCTTTTAGAGTTCCGTATCAAAAGGGGAACCAACGGAACCCTATTACTAGAGTTTGTATTTCTGTTGCCGCTGTAATAAAGTTAAAAATAAAAGGACCCCCGTACAAGAACATGTTTTTTTTCGGCTTATGGTACGGAACCCTTCATGCGCAAGTCCGACCTGTACTTGGCCGGTTTTTTCATTCCGCGAAAGCGACTCTGTAATCTTCTTCCTCTCCCTATCATCACTAGGTGTCCTTTTCTACTCTAATTTAAGTTACGTCATTCGTTTTCCGAAGTCGATAATCTTTTTACGTCTATTAGCCGTACGCCAACTTACAATGTCTACGAACGTGAGATTATTACTACCTAATGGCCAAAATATTTTCTCGTATACTTCCGCACTCATATACATAATTGTATTCCTTCTGCTTTAACGGTCTTACAATATATTCCACTCCTAGCTCAGTTACCGACCATATTATCACAAACATATGAAAATAACCTCAAAATGAATAAGGGTTGCCAACATAACCCACCTTAATTCCGTCAAGTTCGTGGCTATTTTTAGCACTGGCAGCACCAAATGGGTTTGGCTTCGTGCCATCTATTTGAGCCTGGCCTAAATAAACGAAAGCTAGGGAATTAAATATATATGGTAGGGGAAACTGATAAGTTCGGTAATAGCCAACGAAACTGGTATAAAGAATTTTGTTTACTTTGGAAACAAAAAAAAACAACAGGCATTACATTTTAGTACCTTTAAATATCACTAATCCATACAAATATTATAAGTGCGGAAGTGTATTTGTCTTTCACACACTTTGTTTGTAAGTCATACTTTCATATCTTTACAGATTTGTATGAAACGTGGCACAACAGGTTCTTTTTTTAAGGATGGGTAATCATCAAATGACTCCTCCCGCTCTGGGTAAAGCAGGTGTTAGACTCTTACTGACTAAAACCCATCCGTGTTCCTCCTTTTCATTCCCTTTGCGTTCCAGGGCTACGGTACCTCTTACGACCGAAATCCACAGCCCGTGGCACACCGGTTGACTTGTCATGAATAAGGACTTTTAATATTATTTACGACCAATGGGACCAAAGTACTTTTTAAAATATGGTGGGTCTAGCCGCTTCACATTTCCGAACGAATGCGAAATACACTATCACTGCGAATTCAAAAATGGTGGGGGTAGTAGGAGTCAGTAGTCGAAGTAAATGTTTGCAAAATCTTGACACACCTCATTGGTATTGATATGAAGAAAAGCATAAGTTTACTTAAACCTACATTATGGAGTGGAACTCTCTGCCTGCGTTGGTGTTTCCAAAAGCTTACAACCCTAATCTTTTCAAAGTTAGAGTGAACCGGCTCCTTCTGAATAGGCTCGCTCCATCGTAGACTCTGTCTCTGTCATATTTGACATAGACTAGAGTCAAGAGCAAACCCATAAGAATAAAAAAAAATACACTGGTTACCTTACACTTTCTAACTCGTAAATTCTTTTACAAAATGTACTAAAGCTTTTTAGGTTTGCTCACATCACTTGGATAGACGAGGGTTTAACTTCATTATTTCGAAATTTTATCTTAGAAAAGATGTACCGAAGAATTTATCAGAACTAAAACTAGGTCTAATTTGCCGATTTTCAGCCATTGGCTTTTATGCTTATGTTACAAAAATGTAGAACTAATTTAGGTTTTTATGTTCAACGCGATTAGGTAAATTGTTAGAAAATCGTCTTTGCAATATTCAAATGATTGAATTTTTTTTGACATAATATGCTAAACTAAAAACAAACTAAAATATAGCATCAAAAAATTCATCCTCAACGCTGTCAGCTGGTAATGTGCCCAAGAGACTGGCGGCATTGCCACGTTGAATGGCAATGCTTAATCTGTGCCCAAAGTAAAAGCCAGCTCTTGGGTCACGGGAAGTGTCAACCAGCCGTTTCGAAATTTCTTTGAAAAGGCTGTGAGCACAAGGGCCCCACGGCCCGAGGGTTTCAACCCCAAACGGCTCGAAAATATAATTACCAATCAGGTTACCATATTTCCGCCGCTTGAGGTTTTCCGCAGCCGCAGCGGCAGCACCAGCACAACACGATGAACTAGGAAGATGGGATGGCGCAAGAGTATCGACACAGGTTACATCCCACACTAAAGGCCTACCCATCTTCCAAGGAAACAAAGACATGCCGTCCGGTCTTTTGCCATCGTCTCGTGCCAAGCCATTGGGTTCTAAAACGGCTGGAACGCCGACAATGACGAGAGCTCGTCGGATTATGTCATGATTGAATTAGTTTTGACGCCTTCTAGAAAATATGAATTCTACAATAATGTTTTAAGGTTACATGATTTCTTTTATTTCATTTACCGATACTGTCCTTGATGATAATACGAGTACACTCTAGTCTCCGTCACGAGAAGCTATAAATATTGTAAAAAAAAAAGAAGTTCTACTAAGTTACGTAGCGACAACAAATAATCCTCATACATGATCGTGATACGAAGCTAACGAGCAATTTCACTTGGTCGTGTTATATTTTATCAACATAGAGCCTTGTCATCTAATGTTTTGTGGTACTAGAGCGCGTCTGAATCGTGGAACAAACATTTGAAACAATTGAATGTGTGTTTACAAAATTTACAGCTTCTCGTGGCGTTGACTATAGATTTCAGAGACACAATCAGTGAAAGAATTTTAGTTATCGGATCAACTAGTATATTCTGTTTCAATAATAATAATAACATTTAATTCAGACGGTCCATATTTTGTTTTACTTTCATTGTAAAAACTTAGGTGAAGTGAGCTGTCATTCTACTTAAACATTGACAGCTCGCTTCAAAAACATTTCACCAAAATTTTTATTTTATTTTTTATTTTTACTTTATTCAGAAAACCAACAGCGATACTTATGAAATATTACAGATAATTTAAGTAGTTTTGTAAGGCTAATGATAGGTTTCCCTGATTAACATAATTTGTGTAAACCATGCGAACGGACTTAAGACAGTATGTACATAGTAAATTTAAATTTAAATATTGTAAGTTAGATTAAATATACATGTAAAAATCTGCTAATTAATTAATTGATCGTGATGAATGCCTGTTGATGATGATGATGAACAGAGCGTAGTTGTAGTTTGCGTAACCAAAATATTCAGTGAAATGCTTGCAGAACAGAGTGCTGTTCTGCAAGTATCAAAAGAGTAATTTCTCAAGTACTAAAGTGTAATTTAGTTCAGTTTTAAAGGTCACTTTTTAATACCCACAAAAATGTAATTCCATTCAATACATGGTTCGTTAAGCAGAAATTATAACAACAGATTTTGCGTTTAAAACAAGGGCCTTTGAAGAAAGTAGGCAATTTAAAGATAAAATAAAAGGACTTTCAACTCAAGGCTGATTGTCGTTTGTTTTTATTTTATTTTAGGTCTGTCTGCAAGATCACTGTTGTGTTCTTGAAGAAAATTACAAATAAATGTACAATAAATAGTTTTTTTTAACCTTTTACTCACATTTGTAAGAATGTTAACAGAAGTAATCATCTTGTATTCAAATGTCGTCAAATTATCTGTCTTGTAGATATGAATCCACAACACGTTTCAAACCAAATCTTAATTTACATTCATAGTAAATTGGTAAGGGTAATGTTTAAAATAATCAAAAAGTAAAATATAACTAATTTCAAAATAAAATAAATCATAATTTAACAAACAAAAGTCGAATACAAAATTACGTCAACAAAATTTAGGCACTCTTCTAAATCCACCACTTGAAAAATCCACCTGAAGCATAAAACACCATGAAAAATTTCCAACACTTCGCCACTTCATTCAAGAAAAATATCTTAAGAAAGAACCTCTTAATCTCAAGCTTTTACACTTTCACTCCAACATGAGTGGAAGGCCGTCTTAAGATAAGGCAAGAAAGAAAGGGCGGTAGCAATTCTCTTATCGAACGATTGGCGATCGGTCAATGAAGTTCTACCTAATAAAAACGCTCTATAAAGGTGCGCTTACACGGGCAATGAAAATTGATCAATTATTAGCAATACTGGACATCACAAAATATCAAGCAGTATACGGCAACGGCAGCAAGCGTTAATGCAGCGAAATATTTTGCAATGACAACATTGAGCGAAAGATTGATTTTTGATTGATTGATTGAAAGACGAAACTACAAGAAACTAGACAATACTTTTTTACATGAGTAATTTAGTTGAAAAATAAAAAAGAGCAATCTATTCCAATATGATAAAGCTAAAGTTCGAAGTGTGTTATGTTGAACGCGCTAATCTCAGGAACTGCTGGTTCGAATTTAACAATGATTATAGTGTTGGATAGCCCATTCATCGTGGAAGGCTTATACATTACGCTACGATAAATAGGAACGGAGCATCAATGAAAATTTTGGCGCATAAGAAGTCAGCTAGTATGTATATTTATGACTAGTAAACCCGCGCAACTTCGTCTGCTCCGCTCCTATTGGTCTTAGTATGATATAAAGCTTATAGCCTTCCTCGATAAATGGGCTATCTAACACTGAAATAATTTTTCAAATCGGACCAGTAGTTCCTGAGATTAGCGCGTTCAAGTAAACAAACAAACAAACTCTTCAGCTTTATAGATTAGTATAGATGGAATTAGATACAGGTTGTTTTGGCAACATCTGGGGGAGGCCTATGCCCAGCAGTGGACGTCTTTCGGCTGATATGATAATGATGATGATTATGAATTAGACAATAATGCCGATACAATTTCCGCATTTTACTGAATTTGCTGCATATTTCTCCACTAATTTACTTCAGATGGTTCCATACGTGTTGCCGAGCAATACTTGCTCAAAAAATCGCCCATGTAAGCGCATCTTTACCGAATAAAAAGATTTATAACTAAATCAACACAGACCATCGATCATTGCCAAAGTTCACGGAACTTGTTTTTCGTCCGCCGTTCGTTTTCAATTAAGCCGAGAAACGATATTGGGACATCCTGTGTAATTGATGATTCCGAATTAGATGATATAGTTTTGTTGTTATTTTCTATCTTTGAAAGAGTGATAAGTTGGTATTTACAAGACTGATCTTAATTATGTTATAATTAATTTATTGATCTAGTCTATTTTTCCCACTGCAGAGCAAAAGCCACTTTCTCTCCGTTTTTCACACAACACTATCCTTTCCTAGAAGACTAGCCCTAGTCTTCTTCAAAAAACGAAAATCGACAACAATAAAATTGCATGTCATACTATTATATTTGTTTGTCTAGACGCACAGCAGTTGGCTACGGTATCGTAGGTTCGTAGCACTTTGGGCTACGAATCGTAGCGTGTATGATCGTTTTCTGCTACGCCGTAGCAGTCATTCATTCATTTCTTGTTGTATTATAGCCCAGTGGAAATTAACATTTAAATCGCAAAGCACGATGTAGTTCTACAGTTTTGATATATTTTATTTATTTATTTATTTATTTATTCACAAAATCCACAGCTCTTTAACAATTTTACTTAAAATAAACAAACCGATCTTACAGCCAATTACGGATTTACAATCGATTAACCATTGTATGCATCAGAAACAAACAGAATGGAACAGAACAGAATCAAACAGAATGACATGCTAGCACCATTTAAGCATATGTGCGTGTGTGGTGTGGTGTGAGTGGATGTGTTGTGTAGGAGTGTGTGTGTGTGTGTGTGTTTATAGATTCGTTAAAGTGATTTGAATCCTTTGCAATTTCGAAAAGCTTGTGATCACTGCATACCACGCTCTAACTGGTCCATACAACATACCAAAAAGCCAAAACTACATACAGCTTTGCAATTTTAGCCTTTTTACGAGTACAAACTTTTGATAAAATCTTGCAAGTTAAATTTGACACATTTCCCAGTTGCCGATTGAGCTGGTTTTTTTTTTATTTCTTGTGGGTTTGCTCTTGACTCTAGTCTAGGTCAGAGATGACAGAGACAAAGTCTACGATGGAGCGAGCTTACCAGAAGGAGCCTGTTCACTTTAACTTTGAAAAGATTATCACGCATATGTATTTTGTGTGTCAATGCAATATTATGATGACATGGAGCTAATCTGATGATGGAACTGGAAGGTGGCCATAGGAAATCTGTAATGAATTGAAGCAAACCTATTGAATTTATTCTCGTTTGATTTGTCTTGACAACTACTTTGTCTCTACATGGTATCTAGGGTCTGATGATGGTGCTGGAAGGTAGCCATATAAACTCTGTAATGAAACGCAGCAACCCCATCGAGTTAATAACCAGTAATTACAGAACAAATTTGAACATGATTTCACTACTAATTACAACTTTTTGGTTCTTTTTTAAAAGCTTTATTTAACTTGCAATGTATGTATGTATCTATGTATGTATGTTTGTTCGGGTAGAATCTTGCTACTCAGTTTTGAAGCAGATATCTTCAACCGATTGAGCTGAAATTTTTATACACGTTTAGATTGGATGACAATACATAAGACTGTGTGACGTCATTCTTAATCCAATATAAATAAATTTTTCCTTTAAAATTTAACATAAAAGCTTGTCGCGAGGTTTGCGTAAGTACTTATTAGTATTAATTTAAATTTTCATTAATCAAAATTCGCGACAAGCTTTTATGATCAATTTAAAAGGAAAATATATTTTCTTCTTTTTAGAGCATTTAAATAAAAGTTTTTTTTTGAAGTTTTTTGCTTTTAATTTTTATAAACATGTAATAAAAGCGTGTTTCAAAATTATTAGTATTTTTTCTTTAATTCTTTAGCGTTTATTTCTACTGGGCTAGAAAATTATTTAGTTTAAATAATATATTCTCATATCAAGCGTTTTGAAAGACTGTATACCTTGATATTGAACATTTTTCTGATGAGTTTTCCAATGAAAATTTAAGTTCAACATTCACTTGACTGTAACACTTATCCCAAAATCCGAAATGATTTGAATCATGTACCTCTTTCCTATTTCCCATGTTGAAGGTAAATGTTTATTTTTTCCATTCACAGATTCACAAGCCCGGCCTATTTTTACCGTCCGTTAATTTGTCGGTCCGTTTTTATTAACTGTGGGGAGCGTGTGTTTTGTATGAGAGTTTTTTCGAAATTTGACCGTATTGGGTCTGATTAAATACAATATTAATATTTCAGGCTTCTAGTCACTCGGCTAACGCTTTTCAGTTAATATTGTCTGCCACTCGAAATTTCTGGGAGTTTATTGACCCCTTTTGAGACTTGTCTTGAGATAGTTTGCTCCGTACTTCGACTTTGGCAGAACAAATTAAGTTGTGTTTCAACATAGCACTTCAAGTGCTTTTAGTTTGTAAAGAAAATACTGGAAAATGCCGTTTAAAAGGAGAACTGAAACACTGAAAGCAATTGTAAAAGTTGCGTCATTGAAAGCATTAAGGTATAAGTTATTGCTAATTATAGTTCACTTTTTGCAGCCGTTATTGCTTATAAGTAGAGGTTGGAATTAGGTAGAGTTATTTTTCAAACAGCGAAAGAATAAAGTAGATATGCCTCAAATCCCAAGATTAATTTTAAAGTGCAGATAAATCTCGTGATTTATTAAATAAAACAGTTAATTACTTTACACAATTTAAACCACTGCACGCCCAACGTTGCCAAATTTACATTAACGACATCGCATGTCCGAAGTTTCAAAATTCCAATGCGCACACGCGCGATATTGCCACATTTGTAATTCACAGAACATACCTTGTGAGATCAAAAGAAAACAATAGCGGAAATGCGGAGAGTTCCCCGCTAACGAAATGTACTAGATCTCAAGAAGATCCATATTAACATCAACATTTCGATGCAAGTACATAAATAACACTACCAATTCCGACCTATGGTTAAAATGCATTGCTTAATATGATTTAATTTAATCATCATACAGTATTTTATTTGTGATTTCGGAAATATTACGACTAATAAGTGCGAAAGTAACTCTGTCTCTCTGTTTATTATCTCTTCATGTCTTAACGGCTGAAGAGATTTGGATGAAAATAAGCACACGGGCAGGTCATATCCTATAATAGGACATAGGATACTTTTGTTCCGGGAAAATGTTTTCCTGGGATAATAAATCGATTATATTCATGGGGGCGAAACCATAAGCAGAAGCTAGAATGTCATATTCTTACAGAAGTACAAATTTTCTGTGTAAAGTACTAAGGCCGAAAGTAAGAACATTTAGCAAAGTATCGCACTTAGAACCTCAGAAGTGTGAGCACTTTTCACTAATGAGATGACAATTATAATGACTCAGTAATTGCGCGCAAATTACTACCGACGTCGATCGTTAAGCAGACCGTTTCTTTTAATTGACTTTAACGACTCGCGTGGGAAGATAGGGTATAATTCGATTTATGGCAAAGTTTTTATATCTTGTCTTTGACAATAAGGAAATTCGCACACGGCGTATTTTTAACGCGCCGACGGCACACGTTTTACGAACGCTTGCTCACGGCGCACTAAGTGACCAAAGAGCAGTTCTGTCTGCATCTGAATTTCATTTAAAGTGTGTTAGCGTGCGTCATCTGCACGTCGTCGGCGCGTTAAACAAATTCTGTGTGCGAAGGCCCTAATGATCAAAGACAAAATATACAAAATTTGCCATAAATCCCAATACATAAAATGCTTCCGTTACTGAGTGATTGATTGACTAAGTGAATGACAAACAACGCACAGCCGAAACTAAAGCATGTAGGTTGCTTAAGGAGCGTAGGGAAGCACTAAGGCAGGGTTTCCCGAAATTCCTACGGAAACGGGAAAAGACGGGATACGCGCGTATGAAGTCGTGGGCAAAAGCGAGTATGATATAAATCACCATTTATGTCAAAATCGCCAAGATGTATCACACGAAAATAACTATAATTTCACGACGTTCCATCATCGGACCACAAGACGAACGGCGATGCGCCACCGGTACATGGTGGACATCCCACCCATACGCACAAAACGTTTTGGGAACACATTCATAGTGCGTACAGCTAAGGAGTGGAATTCCCTGCCGGAGTCTGTGTTTCCTGATAGCTACAACCTGGGAGTCTTTAAATCAAGAGTGAATAGGTTATTTCTAGGCAAGCTCCATCTTCGACCACATCCTCGCTTACCATCAGGTGAGATAGCGGTCAAACGCGTGTCTATCATTAGTAAAAAAAAAACATAATTTTTCCATCGCAAAGAAGATATATTGTCACATTCAGTCGTCCACGTTTCTCCCATATTTCATAATTACGGTCCCCGAGTCATTAAGTTCAGGACATTACCGCTGAAATTTATTGTGGACATGTCCATACTTTCATAATTTAACAATTAAAAGTTGAGTATTGCTTTATGATATACTTTTATTACTATTGCAGACACCGAGCGGCTGTATGGATAGTTTACTTTGCTTTATTAAAGTAACCCATCATGAGGAGCTCGTGGCTAAATAATAACAGTGCACGGGTCGATCTTGAAGGTTAAGCAACGCTTGCCAAGGTTAGTCTTTGGATGGGTGACCATCTTAACATAATGAGTTTCCTCCGTGCCTCGGAAAGCACGTTAAGCCGTTAGTCCCGGCTGTCATTTTTAGATCTTTGGCAGTCGTTACGAATTGTCAGAAGCCAGTAAATCTGACTCCAGTCTTACCTTGAAGTACCGTGTTACCCAGTGAATGGGTTGTGGAGGTCTGGTAGGCAGTCACTCCACGTAAAACAACTGGTATTTATCTGAATCCGGTTTGACTGGAAGCCGACCCCAATATAGTTGGGAAAAGACTAGGTAGATGATGATTAAAGTAACCCATCAGGCATTGCAAAATTAAAAGATAATAGATGCGTCCCACATGTGGGACGGCCGGGGCCTGACGGGTAGCTCTAGTTGTGGCCTACCTTACAGGCAATGTGCAGTTTTTCAGGCTAAATTAGTATATGTCACTCACAGATAAAATAGATTAAGACTTCTAGCGATTGATTTTTAGGGTTCCGTATCCGAAGAGTAACCAACGGAACCCTGTTACTAAGCCTCCGCTGTCAGTCCGTCCGTCCGTCTGTCTGTCAGCGGGCTGTATCTCAAGAACCGTAATAGATAGAGAGTTGAAATTTTCACAGTTTGTGTACTTTTATTGCCGCTATAACAACAAATAATAAAAATTAAGGTTTATGGTACGGAACCCTTCGTGTGCGAGTCTGACTCGCACTTGGCGGGTTTTTTTAAAAGAGTACTAATTATAACCGCGTTGTTTCTTGCTGGTTCTCGTGACCCAAAGGCTGGTTTTTAACTCAGGCAAAGAAAGTGTCAAACAAAGTGGAAATACTGCCAGCCTTTTGGGCACATAACCACTGGCCATTTTAATGTATTTTTAGTTAGTTAAGACTTCCTTATTTAAGTGTATGTATAGTTATAGTTAATAATTGAACATTAAACAAAAAGTGGTCTTTGAAGTTTGAATTTTTACCTATATTAATTACTTACCTAGATACCAATACCACAGAGTAAAACGTAACGAGTAATTACATACTAATTTATTTACGTTCCGTTTAATTATGAAAGTACCTACTCCAAAAATAATCACCTTCATATCTAAAGAGCTGCCCTTTACAAAGGTCATAAGGGAAAAGTTTGTTCTACGAACTGTTAAAGACGTTTCCTTTTTCGGTGGTTTAATTTTTTGGTAATAGTTTTATTTTTAAGGTATTTATAATCGTTGTCGCGGATAGGATATTACTTTTCTGAGCCTTCTCATTATATTAGTAACATATTATAATAATTACCTACCTATCTAAAGTTATTATAACTATTTAGGTATTACGTTCATTAGTTATTACAGAAATCTGTGAAACGATCTTTACGTATTTTAAACAGTTAGTACTTTGACCGTAGCTTTTTGTTTTTAATTATTAAACATAGGTAGGTACACTATTTTGTTTTTCATACAATTATAATCGAATACTTAGAAAAACTTTAGATATAAACTAATATAAAAAGCTGAAGTTTGTTTGTTTGTTTGCTTTCTTTTGTTTGCAACGCGCTAATCTCAGGAATTACTGGTTCGATTTGAAAAATTAGCTTAGTGTTAGATAGCCCATTTATCGAGGAAGGCTATAGGCTATATCTCATCACGCTAAAACTAATAGGAACATAGCAGACGAAGTTGCGCGGGTCGACTAGTCAGGTAATATTGTGATAGAACGCGAGGCAATCCATGATAAAAAATAAAACAAAATACACTTATCACTAATTCGACATTCATCATCATCTTCCTGCCCTTATCCCATGTTACTTTTGGTCTGCGCAACAATTCTACTTCCATTCTGACCTATCAGCTTCTTTTTTTTTCATCTCGCTCCTCACACAACAAATCCATCTTTTGACTGGCGTTCTACTCCCTCTCCATCCATCCACATTTATTCATAACTCTTTTAGTTCCATGCGTTCTCTTTACATGACCATACCATGACAACTTTTCCGTCACTGGCACCACTTTTATACCACCTCGAATGTCTTATTTCATTCATTCCGGTTACTCCACACATCCATCTGAACATTCTCATCTTTGCTACCTGCAATCTATTTGCACCCGTCTTATCCGACATTACGTAATTTATTTCTATTTAAGTCAAATACAAACCCCAAAGTTACCTACTACACCACCTGTTATAAGCATCAGCATCCAGAAATAGCCGAGCAAACGAACCGAATGATTTGTTCAACATCGCAAACACTTAGCGGCGGATCAGGTTACCATAAACTTGCTTAACGTTTCGCCTTGAACGATCAGACGTCATACTGTCTATTTACGAGTATATTTACAGGAAGGGAAAGTCCAATCGATTTCTATGTTTGCTTTGTCTTTACATTGTTTTACAGTTAAGAGATGTGACAAAAAGGTTTAAGTAAAGTTTATTTGTCAAAAAGTCAGAAATTATTTAATTGATGATTAATAAGATTATAATTCACTGTCGAAGTAATCGATTTCCGACCTTACCTTATTTACTTAATGTCGTAAATCGGTTACTTCGTTCTGTGTAGATACGGTCTTTTTCTTATGGCAATAGAGTATGTCACTTTGTTTGTAGCCGTAAGTACGCTGATGCGTATAGGCAACTGCAATTACCAATTTACCTCTAGCAGTTGGGTTTTGGCTGCTTATAATAGAAGTATAACCTACAGGATAGGAAACTATTTTGTTGAATCGGATTGAATAATAATTATTTTAGTTTTCGATAGCCCATTTATTGAGGAAGACTATAGGCTATATAACATCACGCTACGACCAATAGAAGCGGAGCAATAATGAAGAATGTGACGCAGCTGAGGGCTTGGTGCGAGTTTATTAACGTTCTCGATTGCCTGAACGTCCATTTGTATTGAAACCGAATAAGCGCCATTTAACAGAAGCGAACGTTTACGTGTTTAAACGCGATTCTGATTCTAAATAAATTAAAAAAAAACTCGCTCTCCTCTCCCCCTTCTGCCCTCAGCCTTCTGTAGTGCTATTCTGTAACAACGTTTTCGTGTCTCGACAGCGGAATCCGAGATGAGTATCAAATTCATATAAATATATTAAGACCTTTATGTTCTGTGTTAAGCTCACTTTGTGAGCTTTGTCACTCACGTGAAGCTCGACATCGAAACGGTCATTTACAGAATAGACTCGCAGGTCAATCATAAATGACGAAATGCAAGTGTAGATTTTCCTAGCCCTTTGCTGTAAACATGCATGATGTTATGTTATGTATTTGTTTATCAATGGGTCATTATCTAGTCAGACCGGAATTCTGCTGAATACCAGTGTTTTACGTGAAGCGGCTGCCTACCAGACCTCCACAACCTATTAACTGGGTAACACGGTACTTCTTGGCAAGACTGGAATCAGATTTACTGGCTTCTGACAATCCGTAACGACTACCAAAGATCCAACAAACTACCAAAGATCAACCAAGATCGACCCGTGTTATCAATGGGTGTCTAGTATAATTTAAATGGGCCCATATTATTTTGACACTGTCACTGTCAAACTAGTTAGTCGTACCACTACACTGATTAATTGAAACACAGTTTCGATACATTTCAAATATTAGTATCTGCCAACTCCTGTGTGTTTCATTTTAGCTCGAGGCAAACGTACGTTTGTCGATCTATTGACCGACATACTCCGTTGGACTTCAGTGGTCTCTAATTAGACGAAGTTGGCGAAATATGGATGAATACACATTGGGCACAGTGGTCACTCATTCATTCTTAAAATTCAGACATATGTGCTACGAGCTGTTGCCCACGGCTTGGTCCGCGTTTGATTACAAAGTTCTCAAGTTACTTTTTATAACATCAGCTATTTGCCAGTGAGACTCTTCTAAATCGGATATTAGCTGGAACCATACCGCTCTTAAACCCGCGATGGTTTGTATTGGTATGTTTAAACGTTCCACTTGTAAAAATTGTTTTATTTAATAAACTTAAAGATAGTAAAAAAAAAAATAGACAAACGGACCGATAAAAAAAATGTGTAAGTATCATTTTCATTCAGTAAAAAGCTGTTTTGCTATAAGAAGTAGACTCTTCTATTTTATGTATAGTATTTGTCTTACTTTGGTTTAAAATTAATGTATTTTATACTCTAAGAGTTGAGATGTGGCCATCGATAAACAAATGAAGGGTTCCGTACTATAAACCGAAAAAAACACGTTTATTGTGTGGGTTAATTTTAATTTGAAATTAATTTGTATAATTTATGTTACCACGTCAGGCTCCGCAAAATTAAAACTGTTGTCCCGAAAGGGACTTATGGAGACTGACTGGTGCGGTAATAGAGCAATAGAAATATACCTACAGTGAAAATTTTAGTGTCTAGATACTTATTTTGGTTCTTGAGATACAGCCCGCTGAAAGACAGACTGACGGACGGACTATCAGCGGAGGCTTAAAAATAAGGTTCCATTGGTTACCCTTCGGTACAGAACCCTAAAATGTAATATCACCTTACTCGTTAGCCCCTTTCAGACACCCTCCGCCCGCATCGATAAACATCACTAGCACTCAAACACGTCCCTCATGTAACACATTATCCCTTAACCAAAAGGCCTCCCACTCATCGCTGACGTCGTCATTCGGAGGCCTCAATCAAAAACGGGTCATGAGTGGTAACGTAAAGGGTTCCGTAATCAGGGCGAATGTTATCGTGTGCAGTGATGATTTATTCGACTGCAAAAATTTAAATCCTTTATTAAAAACAGGAGGAGCTCGTGGCTGCAAATTAACAGCCACACAGGTCGATCTTCAAGGTTAAGCAACGCTTACCAAGGCTGGTCTGTGGGTCACCATCTTAACATACCGAGTTTTCTCCGTACCACGGAAAGCACGTTAAGCTGTTGGTCTCGGATGTCATTTGTAGATCTTTGGCAGTCGTTACGGATAGTCAGAAGCCAGTTAATCTGACTCCAGTCTTGCTATGAAGTACCGTGTTACCCAGTTAATGGGTTGTGGAGGTAGTTGGCAGCCGCTTCTCGTTAAATTTTGGTAACCAGCTAAATCCGGTTTGACCGGAAGCATAGTTTGGAAAAGGCTAGGCCGATGATGATTAAAAACAGAAGAACTATTAAACCCTAACTAAATACATATGAATATACAAAAACAAGATACATTTAGGCGTCGAAGAATTCCTCCGCATCGCTGTAATCCGGAAACGTGCCCAAAAGACTGGCAGCATTGCCATTCAACAAGGCAATGCTGCCAGTCTTCTGAGCAATTACTGCTAAAATTTGATTGTACAAGTAACCCACACCGTCTTCGCGCGTGTAGAGGAGCATAAACTACGTGTTACACAAAACACGCAATACGGGAATAGGAGTCATTGTGCTCATTATTTTGAACAAATTGTACTGAGTGACCGAAATAGAAATCACGAAAAAAAAATCGACTCCCCCATTCATTTATGAGCGAATAATTAGACAAAATGTACCGAACTGCTAGTTTTTTGAGGCTTTGCGTTTATATTGTTATCATAGAAATATAAAAAAACATACATCCAAGTATAAAAAAAACTTCCTTATTAGGCCCCTCGCCCACGGCGACTTTTTGTAGCGATGCAGTCGCGCGTTTAGCAAACGCGCGACAGCATCACTTCTAACGCGTGTTAGTCGCATTTGCAACGCGCTACTGCATCGCGATTGTATCGATACAAACGCGCGACCGCGTTGCGCTACTGCATCGCGATTGTATTGATACAAACGCGCGACCGCGTCGGACGCATGGGTATTAAATGGATGCATCCAATATTGACGCTGCTTCCGTTGCCTACGCGTCGGCTGCTTACGTAAAAGCAGCACCAAAGAAAACGTGACTAATGTTGCCTCAACGGAGTCCATCTTGCAACTGTACTGATCCAAGGTATTTTTGTATCGTAACTGCATCGCGACCGAATCGCGTTTGCATCGCGACCGAATCGCGTTTGCATCGCGACCGAATCGCGTTTGCATCGCGACTGAATCTGGTCCCGTGGGCGCGGGCACACAGCTAGCGACTGCTTCGCGTCTGTATCGATGCTACCCGCGAGAGCATCGCGACTGCATCGCTACAAAAAGTCGCCCGTGGGCGAGGGCTCTTATATCTAAAGTCACGTGGGTACCTGTATCAGAATCACTCATCTTAAAGTGGGTAATCGCACGAGGTATTTTAGAAATAAGTAGACAGGTCTTCGATCAGCAGCCTTATAATCACGATCCACAACTTAAACAATAATCACTCAATTAAACGCAGATGAAAATGGATTTAAACTTGGAACGTAAGCGATCCGTCGTAACCGTCTAGTCCACACTATCGTTCGATTCAAAATGCACGAGTACGGTGGTTGTTTGACGTTTATGACGTTCCGTCAGAGTGACAACACAGTTGTCACTCTCGTCCGCTCAATGTCATTCGATAAATCACACAATCAATGTCAAAATAGGGTCTTCAATCTCTACTACTAGATGGCGCCAGGGACGCGCCTTCATATCTAAGATTGTTATGTACACGTTGTATCAGCTGCCACTTGGCATGATGATGGAACCACAGTGAATTAAAATCAATATACATTAAGTTCTTCCGACTCATTGAGAGATTGAGTGACAAAGTGACTGACAGACAACGCATAGCCGAAACTACTGGTCGTAGAAAGGTGAAATTTGGCATGTAGGTCCCTTGGGGAAGTGACGACAGCGTTGTCTGCTGCATGTGGGGAATGTAGGGGGGTTAAAATTTCCATTATAGCCCGCTGATTTAAGGGACGCGGGGGGTGGGAGGGGAAGGGGGGAGAGGGAGGTTTGCCCCATGCACCACCCCCACCCCTCGGAGCCCCATGGTTATGGAGATATCCATGGTTTAAGTTTTGAGGTTAGAATAGAATTTGAGTTAGAAAAATAGGTAAAATTGAGTATCGTTTAGCAGGAGGAGGGAGTGGGGAGGTGCCCCCTGTGCCCTAGCACCACTCCCATGTAAAGGCGACGCACTGTTCTTGAGAAAAAATAATTATAGTAACCTAACCTCAAAACGTGTTATAGCCGCTCAACATTGCAGTCACGGGAGGCCCAGTCGACGGAGCTCCGCTTTGCGGGGCTCCTACTTCTGAGTGGTTTATAAAAAAATAACCACGAAGGGGATGGCGGGGTCTATTCGCTCGCTTCGCTCGCTCACTCGACCCCGCCATCCCCTTCTAACCTAACCTGTCCGAGTCGGGGTGCCCCCAAGTCCAGAGCTCGCTTCGCTCGCTCTTGCGTCCAAGTTCTCGTATTAGCAGTAGAAGTAGTCAGTGGAGATTTATTGGGGATTTTATTTAAGAATTTTTTGTTATTGACAGCTGAGAGATAGCATGGCGTCGCTTCACGTTCCGTTCCACATAGTGTAAAAAAAAACGATTTTTTTGTGTAAAAAAGTCAATGTAATTGCATAATACAACAACAACTATTGTGCACATTTATTACACACCAAAAGTTTGTGAATTTATGTAAAAATAAAATTATATTTATGAAAAAAACATGACATATAATTTAATAAAAAATACTTCTAACGTCAACGGAACGTAAATGGTCAACTTTGACGTCTACCATAACAATTTATCTAACCTAAAAATTTGCAAATGGCGCACTATTTTCCAATTTTTATTGAAACTTTAATGAATTTTATCTCGTAAATTGTGACTCCCCGAATCTTGAAACTTTGTAAAAAGCTTTCTATTTGTGAGTACTATCTACAAAAAAATAAAAACTTCCAAAGTAGCGGGCTATAATGGAAATTTTATCCTCGTCTATTGCTGAAAACTGTATGAATATCCGTTCAGTATTTTTTGAGTTATCGCGTATACTACAGACAGACATACGCGTCGTAAAGACTTTGTTTTTCTATGTAGTGATAGTAATGTAGTGATTTCTTAGTGCAGAGTAAAAGTCTCCAAGTAAAATTTCTGTGTAACACCCGGAAAGTTGAAACGAAATAATAATTATGGAGCCTCGGTTTTTTGCATTTTGCTTTAAGGAACCCTAAAAAGGCCATACAAACGAAGACCAATCAACAAACGGCACGTGGCCTCTCACGCGTTAAATTGCTTGTCTTATTTAACGATTCTACCTTTTATTGCGCCTCGATTGTAAACGTAATGTCTTTCAAGATTTCTGCCCCTATTCCGTCCCCAATTTGGGTCGGAAAGTATTTTGGGAAGCAATAAAAGTGTAAAGGAGTAACTGTATATTTTTCTGTTTGCAAACCGAAGTTGGACGTGGAATGCGGGAGAGCAAAACTTAGGAAGTGAGAGCAAAACTGTTTTGAAAGGTGACAATCGTTGGCACGTTTTAGTAAAATTATTAACTCGGTATTTTCCTTAAAGGGTTAATTATTTCTCAAGACTGTAGGTCGATAGGGATAGGGGTTGATAGGGAAATATTTCATTTAATTATGGCTAAAATTATTGTATTTGTACTTTTATTTTGTAGGGATAAGCTGTACAAATATTTTTCGAAAATGGTATACGTATGTACTCTGAGAATTCGAAAAAAATATCAGCCGTTTTATACAAAATGCAATTTATGTCCAAGGAAAATCTATAAAACAGCTGATATCTTTTTCCAGTGTACAAAGCTTAAAATAAATCATGTATACTATCGATCCTTCAGAGGTAGTTAGTGTTGTACAAAGAACTCTGTAGGTAATTAGGTACGTCCGCAACTACGATCATCAACCATTTTACAGATACCGAAAACAATCCATCTTGATGGGTGTTAAAAAACTGTTTCTTACGAAATCTTGTCAAACATTCGTTTTAGTATAAAACTCTCACAAAGAGGCGCTAACTCATCCCAAACATCTCGAAATAACTCCTGAAGTTGCTTGTGTATCTTTAAGTCGAAACCTAGCAACACGAGAAAAATCGAAAAACTTGCTTACTATATTATAACTTCAATGTAGTTTTCTTCAAAGTTTTTTTTTACGAAACGGTAAATTCATTCTTATTTTGGTGAAAGATGATGTGAACTTACTTACTGGAATTATGCTAAGCTTAGGCCCTTTTGGCATTATAGTTTTGATTATTTATTTTGTTTAATTTTATGGTGGCTGGTGCCGACTGCCGTAAGGTGCCGTAAAAGAATAATACCATCCCATCACTACCCGTGGGTGTCGTAAGAGGCCACTAAGGGACTCGCCAGAGAATATGCAGCAGCGTTCCCTGTAAAACTTAACATCATGCACTGCGATCGCCAACCCGCCTGCCAAGCGTGGCTACTATGGCAAACCGATTTTGGGGAGGCATTATGTCCAGAAGTGGACATCTTTCAGCTGATATAATGTAGATGATGATGAATTTTATGGTGTTCTGATTTTATAATGCCAATAAACCCAGTTTTCTTTCTTTGTCCTTCTTGAATCCTTATCACATGTCAAATATTTTAACTTTGTGCTGCCCTTCTTTGGTTAACTGAAAGAGAATGCCCAATGGCATGATCATAATTTCCAGCCTTGAATCTATGTGTTGCATAGTGTCAATCAACAAATAGATATTAATTTGCCAGTCCTAGGTTCGCCCGTGTATGATGCTATGTTTGTATATATATGTACTAGTAGAACCGCGCGACTTCGTTTGCGTCACAACTTTAATTACTGCTCCGCTCCTATTGGTCTTAGCATGATGATATAGCCTTCCTCGATAAAAGGGCTATCTAACACTGAAATATTTTTTTAAATCGGACCAGTAGTTCCTGAGATTAGCGCGATCAAGTAAACAAACAAACAAACTCTTCAGCTTTATATATTAGTAAGTACAGATTTAGTCTGTTTTCCGTAAGTGTGTCTGTGGCGCTACAGACTAGAGTACCAGCCACCTCTTATCAGAATACCAGCGCTACGTTATTTTATTTTAATTCCTTCTTATTTCAAACGGTAGCTCTCATAATACGCTACTTACTAACTCTATAATGAAGTTAAAAGTTTATAGGTAAACTTTTTACCATTATAAAAAGAGCGTGGTTTACCAAAATAAACGGTTTCATTTATTTTCTAGAAATATTTAAAGTTTTAAGTTTTAAACACCAACGAACTTTAATTCGCTTTAAAATTTGTTTGTTTTGCGAATGTTATTTCATTTTGATTGTGTTTCAAGCTTTTCTAAGCAAGTCAAAATGATTTGGTACATTTTGTGGATACGAACATAAGGAAATAAAATTTATATTGTAATCAACTGTAATCTGTTTTGATAATACTTTAAGTTCTGTTATTGAATCAATTTTTGCTCTTACCAAAATCAACTTTTGCTAACGTTATTTTTAAATGTTTTTTGTTAGGTAGCGTCAAAGTCGGAAATTATTTTTCATAAACGTTCTATAAGGTTAGAAGTACCTAAAGTAGGCACCAGATATATGTGCAATAACGGTCATGCATACGTCACAATATTTATTGACTTTCATAATATCAAAAACAGAAATCTTCTTATACTAATATATAAGGTGTAACTACACTAAATATTTTAAGACAATCATCTAACGGTTATAACGAAGCCATTTCAAAGGATTTTATTTATCTAAGTATATTTTATAAAAAAATAATAATTTCTATCACTTGACCCACAAAATAAATACTGGCTCCTTATTTTTTCAACATCCATTACGCCCGCGCATGACGGGCATCGCCCGTCGCCGTGTCGTCGACGCGGTTCGTCTCATTCATAGAATGGTTTTATGCAAGATATCTCAAGAAAATTTAAATTTCGTAAAAACAAAAACACTTACATAAGACTTTTTTTTTTCGTTGAAATGGCTTCGTTATAACCGTTAGATGATTGTCTTAAAATATTTCATGTATGAATAGTTACACCTTATATAAACCTGAAGAGTTTGTTTGTTTGTTTGCATGAACGCGCTAATCTCAGGAACTACTCGTCCGATTTGTAAAATTTTTTCAGTGTTAGATAGCCCATAAGAAAGGATATAGGCTATACATCATCACGCTAAGACCAATAGGAGCGGAGCAGTAATGAAAATTGTGACGCAGACGAAGTTGCGCGGGGGCAAATAGTAAGGACATAAAACTGATCTGAATCGACTTCTATCATGATCTCTCACGTTCTCTAGTAGAAGTTTTCATCCCTCTTTGTGACAAAATTAATCAAAATCGGTTCAAAGATTTATCCGTGAACGTTTAACAAACAAATAAACAAAGAGCCTGATCATTTTCGAATTTATAGTACGAGTACTAGCTTTTGCCCGCAACTTCGTACACGTTCCTGTTCCCCTACAAATTTCGGGAAATCCTTTCTTAGTGCTAACCTACTTGCTAAATATCAGCTCTCTACAACTAGTAGTTTCGGCTGTGCTTTGTCTGTCAGTCACTCGATCAGTCAGTAACGGAAGAATATATATTGATGATGATTAACATAATTATGAGAGATAAATCCATCAATTTTTAAATCTTTCAAAACCAGACTTCGTATACAGAATAAAACGCTATTAACGGTAAACAATCAGAATACATTATCATTCTCAAACAAAGGGATATTATTGTCGACTGCCCGAAACACTCCACCGCTCATCAATCAGGAACCGTTTGACATTCCATGCATGGAACGAATATTTTCAATTCACTGTTTATGCTCTGAAAAGTGGCTTGACAAAAGAATACTCTGTCCTACTTATAACCCTTTAATAATCCGTGGTTAGAACGTTAATATAAGAGTGTCCGTGGAGTTTCTTGCACGTTCTTCTCCATAGAGATCTACGCTTTGGAACGTGCAAATAGCTTCCATGTTTTTGACTGACCGACCATGACATTTCAAAAGTGAATGATTTATTTGAAATAAAATGCTTTGAATTTGAATTTGAATATTTGCAAGCCCACACCGTCCCATAGCTGGGAAAAGGTCCATCAATTCCATGCAAAAATTCCCTTCCCTAGCCATCTCGTACCAGTACTTGCAGTAGGAGTCTAGGTCACTTCGCTATTTCTTCCTAGGCTAGCCTCGGCGACGCCGTCCATCCACAGGCACCCTCTAAGGTAGGTGTAATGTTTTTTGCAATTTGCCGGTCAGTGTGAAGCTGTATGTTGAACAAAATACGATTCGCGGCCGTAACGCGTATTTATCTAAAGAATTACAACCATTTTAATCATCAACTAGTTGACCCGCGCAACTTCGTCTGCGTCACAATTTTCATTACTGCTCCACTCCTATAGAGCTTAGCGTGATGATAGCCGATAGCCAATAGCCTTCCTCGATAAATGGGCTATCTAACACTGAAAGAATTTTTCAAATCGGACCAGTAGTTCCTGAGATTAGCGTATTCAAGTAAACAAACAAATAAACAAACTCTTCAGCTTTATATATTAGTAAGTATAGATTTAGTCTGTTTTCCGTAAGTGTGTCTGTGGCGCTACAGACTAGAGTACCAGCCACCTCTTATCAGAATACTAGCGCTACGTTATTTTATTTTAATTCTTTCTCCTTGTATCTAGTTTTGTTTTTAATCATCTTTGAAGCCTGTGCGTATTCCAAATTTATTTTGTTTCATTCTTTTCTTTTCTTTAGAATTGAGTAAGATGCTGGACTGATACTAAAAAAAATAATTCTGAAATTCTTAACCATTCCACATCAAACATAATTTTTGTCCTGTTTGCCAAATTATATTCAACACAAACAAATGAGTATTTGCAAAACATTGCGCGCAAATCCTTTTCACGCAAGCAAAGGCCCCCATTCACGGGGCGCGAATCTCATTGCCAGTGTAACGCAATTTCGGTGCTGTTCAAATGAAGCTATCATACAGCCTACACTCTCATTTAGCCCACCGCGTGTGAACATGGCTTAATTTGGAACCGTCTATCTTGGGTTTCACACAGTCGGTAAATAGTAATTTGTAGTTACGTAGCTAACTAATGTGTTTCTGGCAGATTTGTTTGTGATTTCAAGTGGAAATTCCATATGAACTATATCTTAAACTAGCATTTTTGCGACACTGGGCATAAAATTGTCAACTATTTTTGGGGAGCCCTAACGACACTGTATACAGAGGACTAGCAGATTCCTGCCGAATTTATCAGCTGGTCTAAAAAGGTCACTTTAGTAGAATCATAATATTAATTGTACAACAATCTGTCAAATTTCATTTTCACCTTTATAAATAAAGCATTATGTTCAAGATTGATTAGGAAGATTTAACAGTAACCCCAAACCATTCGGGGCCCAGCCGAGGCACGTTACGCCACTGCTCCTTCCACTCTAGGAGGGGCAGATGGGAGTGTCAGACTCTTACTGACTAAAACCCATTCGTGTTCCTCTGAATACCCTTTGTGTTCCAAGGCCGTGGTAACTTTTTCGAACAAATTCCGGGACCATGGCGGATGTTACCTACATCTGTAATTTTATCATAGATGCTGTACTCACATGCCCGCAATATGTGAGGATCTTCACTGAGAATATTGGTTACATACGCCACATGCGAGCTTACAAATGACAACTACAGCGGAGTTGAAGCAATCACCTTGGCCAAAATTGGTCGGATTGTAGCGGCATCAATGCCGCCAAAATAAAAACCAACAAAGCAAATCAACATTGCAACAAAAAGAACCGCAACGTTATCTATCCAACTAGCAGCGAACTACTACGTCAAAATCTTGCATCATGCAATCAGAGTTTACCGTGAGATTTGAACATATACATTAATCCGAATATTAACTATCGGGTAGTTGCCCACAACGGACACAACAACCGGGAGGATCCATCCTTTTCAATGGAGGTTTGCGCGACTTTCTCATCATCATGAATTTTAACAACACACACACGTCAATGAAATAATAGTAATTATGTTACTATGTATGAATTTACATAGGTAACTTAATTGAAAATTCCTATTTTAGGCTGCAGACTGATTGACGATGAATACTGTTGATTTGACATATGTACGTAGATATTGATTTACCTACGTACGTGAGTTTTATGAAAGGCGGCATGATTTGATGAATGATAACACGGAAAATGGAAATGTCATTACGTTTTTGAACGACATTCTGCGAAGAAAAATGTGTACGTATTGATATAATTTTCTGAATATATTTAACAGGGAGAGTAGAGCAGGGACTCCATTTTCGCACTTAAACTCCCATTTGGTCCGTAGAAAAATTTTGCAGGGATATAAAGCAGGTATTAATGTTATTAGACTGCTTTGCTTTTTTTTTGACGTGATAATATCTTATAAATCGATGAAAGCCGGCTGAACGTACGAAACCGTGTCACGTTCCGCCTGAGCCAAGCATGCAAGTGAGAGCGCGATCGACCTAAGCGTTATCACGTAAAATTATAGTCTGTAAACCAAATTTACAGACAACCATTTTTTTGGATGGAAAGTCATCAAAATTACTCCTTCCGTTGTGAGCGGAGCGGAAGGGAGTGTCAGTTATGTATATACAGAAAATTACATAAATTGCAAGCGTTGCCTACTGGCAAAAACTGAGGTAAGGGGTCACAATTTACAAAAAGTAGGTACCGCAACTTATGTTAAGAAAAATAAAAGTTTCTTGAAGCAATTCTTGGATTTCATGTAACATTAAGCTACCTCCTGAATAATAACAACTGCACGGATCGATCTTCAAGGTTAAACAACTGTTGCTGAGGTTGGTCTATAGATGGTGATCATCTTAACATACCAAACAACCTCTGTGTCTCAGAAAGCATATTAAGCCGTTGGTCCCAGCTGTAATTTTTATATATATGGCAGTCGTTACGGATAGTCAGAAAATCTTACAGTCATGTCAAGAAGTACCTACCCTGATACCTAGATAATGGGTTGTGGATGTCTGGTAGGCATCCGCTCAAAATCAAATACTGGTATTCAGGTGATTCCGGTTTGACTGGAAGCCGACCCCAGTATATTTGGGAGAAGGCTAAGTTGAAGATGATTCCTACAAAATCCGATACAAAAATATATGAAAAAACTATTTTCCACGTCAGCATGTAAAAATAAAACGTTACAAAGTCAGGATGTAGTCGAGACTATGTTGGCTTAATGTGAGCCCATCTATCACATTGACATTTATTACTCCGGCACTGCCTTTTTAGGGCGGGTAACGACTCTTAGATCTTTTTATATAGCCTTAAAAGGTAACTAGTAACGCTTTTGGCGTCAAGTAAGCAAATTTACACATGAAAATCGCCTGTAATTCTGAAACGTTAACAACGTTATTATAAAGGTTGTGTTCTCATTTTATCATTTTTTTTTATAGGCACGCGTCTTGACCTCACCTGATAGTAAGCGATAATGTGGTCTAATGTGGTCGAAGATGGACCACGCTTGCCTAGAAGTAACCGATTTACTCTTAACTAAAGCAGGCCATATACGGTCAAGTAATTTGATCAAACAGGCTGGTTCAAACTGTTTGATTAAAAAGAAATACGAAATTTCGTATTTCTACGTGCCATTTGAAGATTCACTTTTGATCAAATTTTCCCACAGACATCATCATCTGCCTAGCCTTTTCGCAACTATATTGGGATCGGCTTCCAGTCAAACCGGATTTAGCTGAATACCAGTATTTTACGCGGAGCGACTGCCTACCAGACTTCCACAACCCATTAACCGGGTAACACGGTACTTCATGGCAAGACTGGAGTCAGATTAACTGGCTTCTGACTATCCGTAACGACTGCCAAAGATCTACAAATGACAGCCGGGACTAAAGGATTTTAGCTATAGTCGACGCCATGTAAACGTGCAATATATAAAATGGAAAACGCAAAGGATCACAATAGAAGTTAATTCAGAACACCTTTATCTCATTATTTCTGTTTTTGATATTTAGAAAATCAATAAATATATGTGGGTCAAAAACCGTTATTGCACGGGTATCTGACGTCTTTCATATCAGGAAACATAAACTCTGACATGGAATTCTACTCCTTACCTATACGCACAATGAATGTGTTCCTAAAACGTTTTGTGAGTGTGGGTGGACACACAACCTTGTGGGACAAATTCTCATAGTGACAAATAAATATCTTTATAAAAATATTGTGGCTAGTCCCCTAATCCTTTGGGTTTATGCTATTAAGGAAGGCCTATTACCGGACGACTGCGCTGAAAGATAAGGCCGTTATTAATATTGGTTGGTAAACTGCGTTAATTACAAAGACCTTTTTGCTAAATGAGTTTAGAGTCCTCGGGCTAACTCATTTCTATAGACACTTTAGGAAAATTAGCTGAATTAATTGCCTAAGCTCCTTCCTTAGTTAACGCTTTTTAATTTTTTTCACTTTTTCTAGGTCATCTAGGAGAACAATTGTTATGGAGTTTACCGTCCATTCTTCTCCATAAGAATCTACCTTTCCGAATGAATAGTAGCGTCACTTTAGAATTTTTATATTAATTGAAATGTGAATGTCGTTCAAAAGTGCCGTTTAATGGCCTAATAGGAATAAACGTTTTGACTTTGACTTTGGGAATATGAATGAAAAGAAAATATGAATAGACTAACCAGGGCCCTGTTTAATATAACTGACAATCGAAGCTGGCGTTACGCAGTTGGGTAAAGGGCCTGATATAGAAGGCAGTACTCCTCGATACGGCTCGTAGATATTGTGAGGAGGTTTTTTTCTCTGGAGTCCTAACCACCGGTAGCTTGGACCCTGCTCCCGACACCGGCGGACTACTACCCTTTCGCGAAAACGTTTTCTATTGTAGCTGTATGGGCGTCACGACTTTTCACGTCAAAGGCCACGTCGGACCTCTCTTTCTAATTACCAATTTCAAAGCCTTATTGCTTTGTCGATGATGCAAAAAAATTTAAATAACTTCTTCCATAACTGTTTACTAAAGCTAATAAGTGTTTTTTAAGCAAATAGAAATATGTGATGTATATTAATGATTATTTTATTAATTTTAATGTTTTTTTTAATTATATTATTGGGATTGTAATTTTTAATTTCTAATGTTGTGATTTTATATTTATTATTGTATGTTTTAATTTAATTTTAATATTGGGAATTTTACAATTATAACCTATTTTATCTTCCCTTTTGTATAAGGCCAATACATACTGCCAAACCCTTTGGTTATGTTATGTAGTCATATACGATGGTCTTATCATAGGCATATTTCAGTTAGATTTATGTCTTTTCCCGTCAGAGAATATCCTATCTTTCTCGTGAATAACCTAAAAGATGAAAAATGAGTGAGGGTTACTACTATATTATGACTTATGTAGAACCAGACGCAGACATATCGAGATTTTATGTGTTCATATCTACTCGTATTTTCTCAAAACTCCGTTAAAAGATCTTGACCTAAGTTCAAATAGCAATATCAGTTCAAAATAGCGGTGTTTTATGCGTTTTAAAAACAGCACTAATGGCGTGTGACGTCACTCACAAGACCCGCCATTTTGAATTGAAGCCATCCAGTACAAACGACATTTTGTGCGACAAGGATATCAGAATAATTTCAAAAGCGCATAACTTCTTTGTTTTTCCACGAATAATAACATTTATCTTATTAAATGAGTATTAATTCATGCATGTTTTTCACAGTAGTCGAATACCCTACAGACTCGTTGGTATAGTGATTGCATGAGCCTCTGCTGTAAATGAGCTCCTGGGTCGAGGAAAGTGTAACTTGGTCATATAGAATATTTCAGTACCAGACTTTGGATTTATACTGATTGATGGGAAAAAGTTAGCCCGTTTTTGGGTGGAACCAACTCATAACTAGTGAAATGAGTGTATGAGTTGTATATAATCCTTCTGATCGATTTTGGCCATAGCAGCCAATCTCAACGGTGACTAGCCATCGGTGCGGGACATATTATAACAAAGGTGTGCGCAAACACAGGTGCACTCCCTCTTCCATCACTCTTTTCCGATGGAACGGCAACCCGACACGACCGGAGAGAGATCTGGCGCAGAACCAAGGGCTTAACGTGCTCTCCGAAGCACGGGGATGTCACACGATTATCATCGATACTCCGGGCTCATCATCATCATCATATCAGCAGAAAGTCGTCCACTGCTGGACATAGGCCTCCCCCAATCCCATCCGTGGCGATTATGGCAAACGCCCACTGGTTTGCCATAATCACCACCCTTGGCAGGCGGGTTGGCGATCGCAGTGTATAGTGTTGCGTTTTACAGAAAACGCTGCTGCTCAATCTCTGGTGACACACACAATAATTCCTAAATGGATGTTCCTATGAGTTATAAGGTGCATTTTTGTTGGCCCTTCGAGGAATAATTTCGTTATGTTTAGTGTATTTTTTAAAAACGTGTCAATCGTTATTCCTAAACAAGTGTTTAGAGATATGCGGTACAGAGAGTAAAGTCCCGCAAACCTCCATTGAAAAGGGAGGATCCGCCGACTGGCGGTTGTTTTACCTGGCGGGTTTCTGCCCGATAGTTGATATTCGGGCTGATATAGATGTTCAAATCGCACGGTAAACTCTGATTGCGCGATGCAGGATTTCAACGTAGTAGTTTGCTGCTAGTTAATGGCGTTGCGGTTCTTTTTGTTGCGATGTAGATTTGCTCCGTTAATGTTTCTTGTGGCGGCATTGATGCCACTACAAGTGCAAAACAATTTTTCGATCTGTCGGTCTATCGACCGATCGATTTTCGGCCGAACTATCCTTAGTGCGAACGTTCTACAACAAGTAAAATTTCGACCAATTGAGACACACTTCGAAGAAATGTCAAACACAATCCTTGCTCACAGATCTCATCAAACCTCAATTGTTCCAAGCTCTCGAACACATTTGTGGCACAGATAAACGTCTTCATTTCTCGCATTGTCACGGGACTTGGGACTTTATTGCTCGATAAAATGTTACACAACCTCTTCCAATGGTAAACATGTACCGAAATACCTTTTGACAATTTCATATGCAAGATGCGTGTTTTAAATACCTTGTTAGTCTCGGCTAGGGCGATTTACAGATTATTCATAACCATCATTCAGAAAATCATTCTGAATTCGTTCATTTTGTTTTTCTTTTATCTTAAAATGCCATAGCAACTCTGCCTGTCTGTTTATTGCCTCATCACGTCTGAACGGCTGAACGGATTTAGATGAAACTTGGCACACGGGTAGAACAAACCCTGGAAGGTGACATAACTTGGATCGAGGATATCTCGGGGATATGTTCCCGTGAGATTGTTAACAACATTGATGCGGGCAAAGTCGCTGGATGAAGTTAGCCATTTTGCACACCACAAATATTTTTGTTTGTGCTGTGCAAAATAGCTAATTTCCAAATTTTTTTTTGCTGTGGTGTGCAAATGCTAACCAAGACAAACGATTTTTCTTTTTTTTTAGTGATCAGAGCCCAAAAATATATCGTGAAGCGTTGGTTAAAGTTTTAGAAAACACTATGTAGTAACGCAACGCTATTCTCCCATGAGAGTACTTAAGCCTAAGCTAGCTGTAGTGTGTCACGTTCTACAATCGATATCTGCTTAGTTTTGTTTTCGTTTTTGTAGAAAATGTATCAGCTTTAGTATTTTATTTTTATTTTTTTTACCTGTGATGGTATTGCTTTTAACTGAGGAGCTCGTGGCTAGATAATATAAACAGCCGCACGGGTCGATCTTCAAGGTTAAGCAACGCTTGCCAAGGTTCGTCTGTGGATGGGTGACCATCTTAACATACCGAGTTTCCTCCGTGTCTCGGAAAGCACGTTAAGCCGTTGGTCACGGCTGTCATTTGTAGATCTTTGGCAGTCGTTACGGATTTTCAGAAGCCAGTAAATCTGACTCCAGTCTTGCCATGAAGTACCGTGTTACCCAATTAATGGGTTGTGGAGGTCTGTTAGGCAGCCGCTCCTCGTAAAATAGTGGTATTCAGCTAAATCCGGCTTGACTGGAAACCGACCCCAATATAGTTGGGAAAAGGCTAGGCAGATGGTATTGCTTTTAACTCTAGTCTAGGCCAGAGGTGACAGAGAAAAAGTTGTAGATAGGGTACGATGGGGCTGACATATCTTTGATAAAAACCTCTAAATAAAAAAATAAAAAAAAACGTTGAAGATATGAGTGTGTGTCTTAAATACCAAGAATAGCGGTCAGTTTGACGTATATCACATTTTAATAAGAAAAACATCTTCTTGTCTTTAAGCAAGCCAAAAATTGCTGTTTAATAAAAATAAGGAATTATTTCTGTCGATCTTTATTTAGGTGTCAAGTATAAAAGTGAACGCTTTTATTAAATTTCTAGCCGTAATGGAAAATTGGAGCTTCTTTATAAAAATAATACTTTATTTTTCTACGAAATTATCTTCTATACTTAAGTATTTATATCTCGTTTGTTCCCGTAGGATTTTCGGGATAACTTCTCATTGTGCTCCTCTAAACTAAAATTTCAATTCAAAACTTTCGCAACGACCAGTAGTTTCGGCTGTGGGTTGTCGGTCAGTCACTCAATCACTCAGTCAGTCACTAAAAGAAGAGTTTTATATATTTTAATGATGCTATTTTAATTATTGCCCAACAGCACATAATTATTAATCAAATAAGTAGTAGTCGTCATCATTATCTGCCTAGCCTTTTCCAAACTATATTGGGGTCGGCTTCCAGTCAAACCGGATTCAGCTGAATACCAGTGTTTTACGTGGAGCGGTTGCCTACCAGACCTCCACAACCCATTAACTGGGTAACACGGTACTTCTTGGCATGACTGGAGTCAGATTTACTGGCTTCTGAAAATCCGTAACGACCGCCAAAGATCTACAAATGACAGCCGGAACCAACGGCATAACGTGCTTTCCGAGGCACGGAGGAAACTCGGTATGTTAAGATAGTCACCCATCCAGAGACCAACCTTGGCAAGCGTTGCTTAACCGTAAAGATCGATTTGTGCGGCTGTTATTATTTAGCCACGAGCCCCTCAATCAAATAAGTAGTTGTAATACCTACTAATGTCGGTAATTCGATACCAACTTCATGAATAATCATTTCACGTAGGTAGGTACTACTATATACTAATTAAAGTTATTTAGTTAAAACTATGCATAATGAACGCAAACTTTGAAGACGTAATCTATTCAAATATCTCTGTTATGTTAATAGCTTTGTTAAGAGAGTTGCTTCCTCCATAGTACGAGGAATTGTACCAAATGCTAGCCAACTTCTAAAAACAAAACACTACGAAGAATAAAATTATTTTATTTTCAGAAGTCGGTATTTTTGGTATTTTTTTTTTGTTTTTGACAACGTTAATTTCGAGTTATTTTATACTTTGTAGTGTTTTGTTTTTGGAAATCAGTTTTATTTTTTTGTTGAAAAGATTTTTATTTTTCACAATCAACAGACAAGCGATTTCAGAAATCCCGACACATTTGCTATTATTGATTGAAGAGTTCCGATGCCTACCTCCGAAGTTCTTCATCAGATTTTCACCAAATTAAAATGGAACCAGTCCGGGAAAATACTCCAAACAAAAAATCATCCAAATCGGTTAAAACATTGACGAAAATATCGCTGAACAACCTTTTTTCCTGGGATCCCATCATCAGATCCTGACTTATACCTTTTATCATCAGCTCAGCAACATGAGATGACGATTATCAGGCACAAATATTTGAATTACGTTAGAAATTTCATGAAAAACATAAGTGCCTATAAAATTGGTAGGTTTCCCTCGACTTTCATGGGATCCCATCATCAGATTCTGACTTGGTGACGATGGGTCCACCTCAGAAATATAGGCTATCGAACAAAAAAATAATTTTTAAAATTGGTCCACAATTGGCGGAGAAATCGGTGAACATACATAAAAAAAATAGACATACAGCCGAACATAGAACCTCCTCCTTTTTGAAGAAGTCGTTTAAATATAATATCACCTTTAATCACCATTTAATTCTTCCGTTCGTGTGTGTGTCACAAAACTCCTCCCAAACGGTTGGACCAATTTTGATGGGTTTGAAGCTTGAATGGTTTCGATTCACAATTGAAACCGGTATCGCTGGTTAGCGATAAATTCTTAGCCATAGTATAAGTACATACTCAAATTGTTATTTTTATAGAAGAGAAGAAAAGAAATTTAATGTGACATATTATACCTATTACATGTATTAACAAGTGTAAACGGAACGAAGGAAACTGGGTCTCACGACACAAGGAATCCTTGAGTGAGTTCCACGAATCAACACATTCGATTGTAATTTCTTGTGCACGACGCCCTGAGGTCAACTCACACCTAGGCTCAAGTAGTGAGGACCGCAACTGACCGCAAGCTACCGAGCGTCAAATAGCATAACGCGATTCCTACGAGTTTATTGTAAAATAGTTGTTGTAAAATGTTCTTATTCAATGTGTGAAGATTATGTCTAATAAGAATTGTTAATTAGTAATTAGAATAATGTATTGGAGTATGTCTTATTAGAATAATCGTGTAGTATGCAAAATAAATCACTTAGAACCCCAAATTACTAAGTAAACAATGTTTTTAGGAAACTGTCTAATTAGAAATAAGTTTATAAAAGATAACAGTTATGTAAATAGGTAGGTTATGTAATTAAATGATGATTACCACCTGTTTTTTCCTCACCTTATCTCTGCGACGCCCGCAATAGCAATAAACAGGCCTGCGGCGGTGCCGTACGGTTTTATAGTGGTGAGGCGGGGGGAGAGGCCATTTAAATATGCGCGCCGCTTTATCCTCACGCCATAGCGTAATGGGACGTCGCAGAGGTAAGAACTATATGTCATTAGTTAGGTATTAGGTTTAGGTATTAGATAATAAGAGACGCGCCAGCTCATGGCATGTATTTACACTGAATTTAATAAATATGTGATAGCGGGGGTGAGGAAGGGTCCGCTGGCCAGCCAAAACAGAATAATATAAAATAGGTACGGGCATAGTTCGCAGCGTACTCGAGTTCCAGCAGCCTAACAAGAAAAGGCGAACCTCTGCCCGATTGACTAGCCAGCTCCCGCATCAGATCCTCGCCGCCGCCGTCGCCTCCACTTGCTATCTTGTTTCCTTTACTATCTTGTTTCTTTTACGGAGTTCGGGCGATCCCGAATATTATTGGTCCTTCGCAAGCCGGATCGCTGTTCCAGACCAAAGAAGATGGTGCTGACACGAAGCAAAGATGGAGAGCAGACCAAGCGCCGGCAGGACGAGCTGGGCGTCGTCAAGCCTGCAGAAGAGAATTCAAGAGGGAACACAGCTACCACCAGCACGTCGAACACCGCTACCGACACGTCGGGCACCAGAAGCGGAACCAGTGATTCGACGGGCACCGAGGCAACGACGTCATCAGGAACCGAGGGTATCAGCGCCGCGTCCCATCAAGATAAAACCTCGCAGCGAACCCTCAAGCCTGCTGACGCCCGTTCCAGTCGCTCCGTAGCCTCACGCAAGAAACTCCTCGCGGAGCTAGAGGCGAAAGAGCGTCTGGCCGAGCTGAAGCTGAAACAAGCGAAGATTCAAGCAGAAACAGAAATGCAACAGTTACGTATTCAACGGTTGCAAGCAGAAGCAGATGCCTCTGACGAAGAAGAAGAAGAAGAAGAAGAAGAAATAGAAGATGACTTGGCCTCCGTACGCATCAGTACGTGGCTCCAAGAACCCAACGCGGACCAGACACACTCAGCAAGCAAAGAAGTCAGGAAAAATAAAGAAGAAGACGTCGAATCTAAGAAGAAAAAAGAAGATACGCCTGTGACCAGCCAGCCACTGATAGACGTGTCCACCTTGGCCGCCGCACTCTCACAAGCGGTACGAAGCACGAGGGAACCGCCTAAGTACATACAAGAGCTTCCACTTTACAATGGGGCTAGCGCCGAATGGCTTGGTTTCAAGGCTGCATTTGAGGAGACGTTCATGTACTTCACACGCAACGAGAATATAGCGCGGATACGTCGGAGTCTACGTGGAACTGCAAAAGAAGCTGTCGGTTGCCTATTACTAAGTCAACCCGACCCAAGAGCGATCGTAGAAGCTCTAGAAAGAAGATTTGGGAGACCAGAAGCACTCATTCACGTCGAAATGGAGAAGCTGAAGTCACTGAGCAAGGTCACTGACAACCCCCGAGACCTGTGCATCTTCGCTGGGCGAATAGCGAACATAGTCGGCACCATCGAAGCACTGAAGAAACCTCAATACCTACACAGTCCTGAGATGGCGCGAACAGTTATTGAGAAGCTCACTCCTATCCTGAAGAACAAGTGGTACGATTATGCAGCTACGAAGAGAGAAGATGCCCCAGAACTAAAGAAGATGTCCACATTTCTAAACGAAGAAGCGGACAAGTGCGGCGCCTACGCCCTACCCGAGTCAGTTGCTGATGAAAACTGGGGGAGGGACAGAAGACAGAAGAAGGTGGAGCGCACATTCGCTATGCCTATGGGGAAGAAGATGACATCAGACGACCTGTGCCCGCAATGCAAGCAAGAACACAAGCTCACCGACTGCAAACACTTCATCGCTCTCGACACGAATACAAGATGGGAGGTAGCCAAGAAGAGCAACATCTGCTACCGCTGTCTCCGAAGTCGCCATCGAAGATTCCTCTGCAGGGCGCCGCCGTGTGGAAGACATGGGTGCACAATGAAGCATCACAAGCTGCTGCATCACGAAAAGGAACCAAGCAGCTCCAGTGACGACTCCGAGAAGAGAGAGACAGCCGCGCCAGCAGTAGAAGTCACATCAGCAGCGCAACCAGGTGGCCATAGACGCGCGTTCTTGAAAATAGCGCCCGTAATACTGAAAGGGCCGCACTCCAGCATTGAAACCTACGCGCTGCTGGATGAAGGAAGCACAGTCACGCTGCTGGACGCCTCGATAGCAGACGTCATTGGGGCTGATGGACCCGGCAGCACCATGTGGATCCAAGGAGTCGGCAATGAGATGAAGCACGACAACAGCAAGGTCGTCGGTCTCAGCATCAAGGGAAAGTACGCAGACGAAGAGTACGAGATAGAAGCCGCGCGTACTGTCAACCGACTTAGCTTCACGCCAGAAACAGTGCAAGATCGCCACATTGAAGATTGCGAACATCTGATCGACATTAGAGATCAGATAACATATGAACGAGCCTCGCCTAAGTTGTTAATCGGACAAGACAACTGGCATCTCATCGTGTCAAGAAAGCTCCGCACCGGTCGTCGTAACCAACCAGTCGCCTCACTCACACAACTCGGCTGGGTTCTTCATGGCTGCCATAGCTCACTCACAGCTAAGGTAGCGTTCTGCGGCAGACTTCAACAAAAAGAAGAGGAACGATCATTAGAAGATTTGGTTAAGAATCACTTCAAGCTCGAGTCACTATGCATCGAACCAAGAAGACCCAGAGAAGATCCTGACCAGAAGGCCCTCCAGATCCTCGAAGAAACCAGCAGAAGACTACCAGAAGGGCGATTTGAAACCGGCTTGCTGTGGAAAGAGAAGGAGCTCGCAATACCTAACAACTATCAAGAAGCTGAACGACGTCTTCATTCACTAGAGAAGAGATTAGACAAGGATGAAGACTTAAAAAAGAAGTATGAAGAGAGAATAGATAACCTATTCCAGTCAGGCTATGCAGAGAAGGCGCCAACACCAGCACCAGCAGGGAAGACCTGGTACCTGCCCCACTTTCCCGTCATCAACCCAGCGAAGCCCCACAAGCCGCCTCGCCTGGTCCATGACGCATCAGCAAGAGCAGCCGGCATGTCCCTCAATGACATGTTACATTCGGGGCCAGACCTACTCCAGTCACTCCCAGGTGTCATCATGAGGTTCAGGCAGCACGCATACGCCGTCAGCGGAGACATCAAAGAAATGTTCACGCAAGAAAATAAGGAAATACCTAACTCTACACGTCGCTATATAGAAATACCTACTTCATACCTACTTCAAGCGGAACATATGTGGATTCGAGCCAGCCAGCGAGAGAGCTACAGCGCCGAGATCGACCGAATAAAGAAGAAAAGCGCGCCAAATAGTTACGATCGCTTAAGTCACCTCAGCGTGTACCTCGACGCGGCAGGCACAGTACGTTTGCGAGGAAGAGTAACCGCAGCGCATGAGATAAGTGAAGATACGTCCAACCCACCTATATTAGACGGTAAACAAAAGTACACTAAGTTGTACATAGCTTATGTACATGAAAGACTACATCATGGCGGCGTGGAAATGGTCGTAAATGAGTTACGACAACGATTGTGGATATCGAAGATACGACCAGCTGTACGAGATGTGATAAAAAGTTGCCTACAATGCCGCATACGAAAGGTGAAGCCAGCTTGCCCATCAACAGGCGACCTACCACCAGCCCGTCTCGCCCATCATACTCGTCCCTTCACATTCACGGGACTTGATTATTTCGGCCCCATAGACGTCACGGTCGCGCGCCACCGAGAGAAGAGGTATGGCGCTCTCTTCACATGTATGACGTCACGAGCGATACACATAGAAGTCGTACATTCGTTGAGCGCTGACTCGGCAATATCGGCGCTAAGAAGATTTATGGCGAGAAGAGGCTGCCCCAAAGAGTTGTGGAGCGACAACGCTACGTGCTTCAAAGCGGCAGACAAGGAGCTCGGCGAGGCAGCGCTGGAAGCTCTTCAGCATGAGACGACGTGCCATCACATCGTGTGGAAGTACATCCCCCCGTCGGCCCCATTCATGGGAGGCACATGGGAGCGCATGGTGCGGTCGGTGAAAGAAGCCCTGAAGATCACCCTGAACGAGCGGTACCCGAGTGATGAGACGCTGGTGACCCTACTGACAGAGGTTGAGAACACAGTAAACTCTCGACCTCTCACCCACGTCTCAGTCGACCCATCAGAACCTGAGGCCCTGACACCGAACCACATACTCATCGGACCCAACTCCCACGTACCAGTGCCAGGTCACTTCGAGGGCAAGGACGTGACAGCCCGCCAGCAATGGAAGAGAGCACAAGTCCTTGCGGACGTCTTCTGGCGAAGATGGGTCAAGGAGTACCTGCCCCTACTGCAACACCGGCGGGAGCCCACCAGCACAGGAGTCCAGCCCAAGGTCGAAGACCTCGTCATCATCTGCGACAGCAACCTGCCGCGCAACATCTGGCCCCGCGGACGAGTAAGCCAGCTGTATCCAGGCGCCGACGGAGAAGTACGAGTAGTGGACGTCACCACCAGCAGCGGCCACGTTCTGCGCCGCCCCACCAGGAAGATCGTCGTGCTACCAACGGAGTCGCAGCGTGGCGACGGCGGGAGAATGTGCACGACGCCCTGAGGTCAACTCACACCTAGGCTCAAGTAGTGAGGACCGCAACTGACCGCAAGCTACCGAGCGTCAAATAGCATAACGCGATTCCTACGAGTTTATTGTAAAATAGTTGTTGTAAAATGTTCTTATTCAATGTGTGAAGATTATGTCTAATAAGAATTGTTAATTAGTAATTAGAATAATGTATTGGAGTATGTCTTATTAGAATAATCGTGTAGTATGCAAAATAAATCACTTAGAACCCCAAATTACTAAGTAAACAATGTTTTTAGGAAACTGTCTAATTAGAAATAAGTTTATAAAAGATAACAGTTATGTAAATAGGTAGGTTATGTAATTAAATGATGATTACCACCTGTTTTTTCCTCACCTTATCTCTGCGACGCCCGCAATAGCAATAAACAGGCCTGCGGCGGTGCCGTACGGTTTTATAGTGGTGAGGCGGGGGGAGAGGCCATTTAAATATGCGCGCCGCTTTATCCTCACGCCATAGCGTAATGGGACGTCGCAGAGGTAAGAACTATATGTCATTAGTTAGGTATTAGGTTTAGGTATTAGATAATAAGAGACGCGCCAGCTCATGGCATGTATTTACACTGAATTTAATAAATATGTGATAGCGGGGGTGAGGAAGGGTCCGCTGGCCAGCCAAAACAGAATAATATAAAATAGGTACGGGCATAGTTCGCAGCGTACTCGAGTTCCAGCAGCCTAACAAGAAAAGGCGAACCTCTGCCCGATTGACTAGCCAGCTCCCGCATCAGATCCTCGCCGCCGCCGTCGCCTCCACTTGCTATCTTGTTTCCTTTACTATCTTGTTTCTTTTACGGAGTTCGGGCGATCCCGAATATTTCTTAAGTAATAAACTATTCTTTATATCAGTTCAAGTCTCGGCAGTCGTATGCATAGTTAGCATTGTCACGGTCTGTCAGTAACTAAAGAGTTATATCAGTCACTAACCTGTTTGATTTGAATAGGAAAGTTAAAATAATGTATCTAGCATTGGCCGCTGAGGAGCCTCTATGTTCTGTGGTTGCTTCCCAGGTGATTTGTAGTTTCAAGTCTAGGAATACTGCGGCAAAACTTATTAATTGTTATTCTTAAAATTAAATATAGATGTAATAGGGCTAATTGGGAAAAATTTATGCCTGTACCTACTCAGAGAACCCAAGAGGAATTTCAGTCTTAAAATGTTATAAGAAGATAATGTGAAACTCCTGAAATGAAACAGTTTTAGACAGTAATAAAGGAAACGTTACTGTGGGTTGAGGACGTAAAAAAAAATTACAGAATTTGGCACCAATTGGAATAAAAAAACTCAGTTGGTTCCAACAAGTTTTTTATTTTAATAGTTCCTTTATTTGAAGCACGCCTTGGTTTTCCGGAGTTGAAAATCCGAAAACAAAACCAATTCGGACCTCTGTGTTGACTCCGATAGGGTCAAAATCGTTGCAATGTAGCTCTAGTACAACGCATTTCAAGGAAAGTCTCAATTACCAGCCACCCTGTATAGTTCAACTATAAGTTTTCACAGACAATCTGCTTATTGTACGATATATTGCCATCGTCTTTGCTCAGTCAAGCGAGGTAATAGGGTTACAGGAGTTATGAGGTAGAAACGTGTCAGTGTTAATAATGCGTTTAATAATAGCATTTACTGTAGTGTTGGTAACTAGATTGATGCTATCGAGCTAAGGGTAGGTTGTACAATGGTTCACGATTGAATTAAAGAAGGTAAGTTGCGTGTGTCGTGGAGTCTGGTGAGGTTTTAGAGGTGTTGCAGGCAGTGTTGGAAGGGCTCCCATAGGATGACCGTGGCAATACCAAGTGAGAGCCGTGTTTTGAGAATTCAGCATCAAGAACGGTCTTGTAGCAACGTTTGGGGGGGTACCTATGTATAGCAATGGACGTTTATTTCGGCTAAAATTTTGAAAAAATAAAGTAGAGTGACTGAACGTAGCAATTAAATTAAAGTCCCAGTTGCGTAAAACCTATGTAATTGGAAAAAAAGGCAACATATTCTGCAAGCCCGGTAACTTATCAGTGTATGACTTGTTTAATTTCATTTCATTTCCACAAAACTTGCCCTTACAATATTGGATTTCAGTTTGGTGTCGAAGTTATACCTTCAAAGTAAAAAATTAGTTTAATTTCGTATGTCGGTGTTTTTGGTAGTTTCGTCGTATTTTGACACCGAATACCGAAATTAAAGCATTTTTTATTAATTTTTAATGTTTTTTAAAATTGGAATTCGGTGGTATTTTTTTGTAAAAAGTTTTTTATTTTTCACTTTTGTGTTAATTTTTAATGTTTTTTAAAATTGGAAGTCGGTGGTATTTTTTTGTAAAAAGTTTTTTATTTTTCACTTTTTTTGTGGTAGCCCACACCTAACAACACCACTGAAATATCACAGGAAAGAAAAATACGCAATTTTGTTTACTTGCATGACAAAAAACCGTCATAAGTGTGTACTTGGATGACGGTTTTTAAATAGCTAAAATTCAAACGAATTCCAGCTATTTAAAAACCGTTTAAAACCGAACGTTTGATTTAAAAGCCAAACTTCCTTACCGATTTTGATAAAATTTCAATGAGACCAATTGCGTATCCATTGAGATAAAACAAGAACTTTTCAAATCGGTTCATAAATGACGGAGTTATGAAGTAACACGCATAAAAAAGTAATACAACCGAATTGAGAACCTCCTCCTTTTTTTTAAATTGGTTAAAAAGGAGTCACTGTACTCATGATTATGTATGAATGATTTTTTTCTGTGGCACCCAACTAAACTGAAAGTTTCAGTACATTTTGTCGAGATATTCTTTCACTCAGGTTTTCCGTTTCTGCTAGTGCTACAATTCACGTTAACGCGAACACACATCTCGCACGCTCTCTGTTGCACAGCAAGACGTTGAGCTGTGTGTGAGAGATAGCGTGCGAAGAATAGTTCGCGTTATCGCGAAGTGTACAAGTAGCCGTAGCATTAATCTTGTTAAATTTTGTGGAGAAGAAATTCTAGAAGTTTCAATCGATTGCGAAAATTCTTTCACTGATAGGACGTCCTATGGTAGGCGCCAGATAAACTTGCAATAAAGTACATTGACTTACTTGACTTAAGTTCCTTTGTCCCCTAGATGGGGCGTCCACAGTGCGCCGCCATCCCGAACGGTCTTGAGCTTTGCGCTTCATTTCGTTCCAGGTCTTTCCTAATTACCTCGCTTCAGCAATCATCGTCCGGCGCCAAGTCTGCCTGGGGCAACCACGTTTACGCTTTCCTTGGGGATTCCAGTCTAGGACTTGCCTCGGTATGTGTTCAGGATCCATTCGGAGCGTGTGACCGATCCAGTTCCACTTGCGACGTTTGATCTGCTGGTCGATCGGAGTCTCACCGCAGCGTTCCCACAGATCTTGGTTAGAGATTTTCTCGGGCCAGTATACACCGAGGATACGACGAAGAAATCGGTCGATAACGACCTAGAGTTTGTGCGATATGTCCTTAGGGACCTTCCATGTTTCACATCCGTACAGCAACACGATTTTTACGTTGGACCCGAATATTTTGAGTTTTACTCTTCGGTTTTAATAAAGTACATTGACCTTTCCTTAATATCCCTTCGTATATACCCGAAAAATTATTAATGAACCGTTTTTCGTTACTAGAGAACGTAAAAGATCACGATGTAAATCGATTCTAGGCAGCTTTATATCTTTTATTCTGTTTTTGATATCAAGAAAGTCAATAAAATGTATCTGGGTCAAAGACCGTTACTGGACATTTATCTGGCGTCTACTCATAGTCAGATTTTTACCCCGGAAAACGCACGGTACTTGTGGAATGGGCTACGGGAACGAAGCCGCGGGACGAAACTAGTACGTTAATATTGACCGAATAAATCTTCATAGTTACAGCAAAAGATGTGAAAAAGAGGATTAAGGTTGGGATGAAATGCTTGATTAGATTTCTAATAATAAATTGGATTTAATCAAAAGGTACAGAAAGAAAATTAATTTATTAGATAGAAGATTAAACTGGATTATTTTATTCCACGGAGATTGTGGGTGACAATTTGACAGAATTAGACATACTTCAATTCTATGGCGGACTTAAAGTACTGTAGGGTTTTAAGATTTTCGTGGATACGCTGTAATGTCGCACAGTTACAAAGAAATTGATTTAGAATTGAAAAAGAAAGGAACACGATTTCTGTGCGCGAAGTAGGACGAATACCAAGAAAAATAAAAATTATTGAGTTATACAGGTTACAAGGTTACAAGATACCCTTATGGATCGCCAAACTAAACTGCCAGTGGACAGATGGTCGATGGGACCGAAAAGTTCTTTTTTTATTTTTTAAGATGGGAAATCATCAAATGACTTCTACCGCTCTGGGTGAAGCCAGAGGGAGTGTCAGACTCTTACTGACTAAAACCCATCCATGTTCCTCCTAATGCCCTTTGCGTTCTAGGGCTGCGGTGCCTCTTTCGAAAAAAGTCCGCAGCCCCAGACCGAAAAGTTCTAGAGTGGCGACCGCGTACCGGAAGACGCAGCGTTGGAAGGTCTTCCTGAAGGTGGACCCACAATCTTAACCAGTTGTTTTTTAAATCCAAATTCAAATTCAAAGCATTTTATTTCAAATAAACCATTCACAGGCACTTTTGAAACGTCAAGGTCGGTCAGTCAAAAACATGGAAGCTATTTGCACGTTCCAAAGCGTAGATCTCTATGGAGAAGAACGTGCAAGAAACTGTTATGGTGTACTGTTATTGAGAAATAAGGCTCCGCGCAAACAGGCCACCGACCACAGCCACCATTTTTCGGAACCACGCAACGAAGGTGGTAGGTGGCTGCCACCGGTGCACGGTGACATGCCGCGGATATTGGGTCACGAGTGGCTGCCACCGGGGTGGCTTGTCGCGGACACTGAGTCGCAAGTCGACACCACTCGCTACACGTGTGCGGGGATTCCAGATAAAACGTGTTAATAATCAAATAAAACAGATAGGCAGCGGCTCCATATAAAATTCTAGAAATTAAATTTATAATGGAAGCCGACTCAAAAATCGTTGAGGAAAAGCTATGCATATTGTTCAACGTTGTAAGGCAAGGGACTGTCTGTAATGATCGGTTACGACATCAAATACGGCGGCATGATCTAACCGAGACCAGGGATTACCGATAATCGCTTTAGAGTTAATCTTGTTGTGCAAGCGTAGAACAAATTACATGGGAATGAAATTGATATACCATTTTATAAATTCAAATTCTTCAAACTTAACAGGCAGTTGTGTTGCTGGTGAGTTTGTTGCGCTATTTCTTCTTCCCAGCTAAGCTTCTCGAAGGAAAGACTCCAATCATACGCTGCTTTTATCGCCCTAAGTTGTAATATGAAAATTATGACAGTGACTACAATAATAACAGTCAACCACACAGTTTACTGTTGGTAATAAAACTCCGTTTAAATTTGTTTCTCAATCAAAACGATACAAGATTATTTTCTGCTATATTAGATAAAGGGTTAAGAAGCTCGTGGCTAGATAATAACAGCCGCACGGGTCGATCTACAAGGTTAAGCAACGCTTGCCAAGTTTGGTCTGTGGATGGGTGACCATCTTAACATACCGAATTTCCTCCGATTTCCAGAAAAAATATCCAACTCCGTATCTCTTCATCAGAATTCAGTATATCCAAAGCCAATAGCAGTAGAAATTTATGGCAAGAAAACTCATCGTAAGTGCGCCCAATCCGTACATTTCGATTTGAAAACCGACTCAGATATGTCGTACTTGGCATTCCAATCGCAAACAAATAGTTCGAAATATCGGGAAAACATGCATGTATAACCGCCCTTTGCCCACAACTGCCTGGTGACAATTATTGATAATATTGTGCTGGTTGCCGAAAGCGGCCTAGATGTCCAGAACAAATTGGAGACGTAGTGGCAAAGACTGGAGTGTGTTGGGTTGAAATTGAGCAGAACTAAAACAGAATACCTATTCTGTGATTTCGTCGGTCTCTCCAGTCTGATGTCTATAGCTCTCAACGGAACGCCTATACTGACTTGCTCCGACTTTCGGTACCTTGGAATGCTTGTCCAGGGAGATGGCGATATAGACCGAGACGTAATGCACCGGATCAACTCAGGATGGATGAAATGGCGACAGGTCATTGGAAAAACTTGTGACCCTCGGACGGAAATATGAACATGTTGAGTACTTTCATATGATATGTCAGTTCAGTAGATTCGGAGCAAATTGGCAGTGACAAACGTATAGACAGACTGACACACGAGTGATCCAAAAAAGGATTTTGCTTTTCCACACGGCCGTAGGGAACCCTAAAACGTACAATACAAGCGTGTAGAGTTGTGTACTCTCTAGAGTTCTGGTGTACTGTAGAATTCGAGTCAAACGGGGAATCATAAGAAGCCAACATTGGCCTGGCTCAGTTTACCACTGCACCGAGACTCCGAAATCGAAACGACAATAGATACGGAAGCGTAAAAGCAAATCGGCATCCCGCAGAGTTTCGTTTCCATCTGAATTTCATAACTGATTATTCACAGAACACTTCCCAGCTTTAATAATATTGTACAGCTTCGATACAAGATCGAACGTTCTAAAGGAAAACTTTATTTATTCCGAAGATAGGAGCAGTAAACAGATTTATTGGGCCGTATAACTTGAGTTCCGTAGTTTTGATGTTGATGCCAGTATGAAACTTATGCTTTGTACATTTGTGTAATGGATTGCTTGGCTAATCTTCTCTAAATATGTTTTTGCTTGTAACTAGATTTATCTGATTTCGAATGAATATCATATCTGTCTTGACGTAACCATATTCAAGGCTAGTGTAGGACATCGCTAATAGTGAAGTTTTTATTTTTAATGCTTTTTTTAAGAACCGGAAAACATCAAATTACTTCTTCCGTTCTGGGTGGAGCAGAAGGGAGTGTCAGACTCTTACTGACTAAAACCCATCCGTGTTCCTCCTAGTGCCCTTAGCGTTCCAGGGCTGCGGAGTCACTTTTTCAAACAAATTCTGCAACCGTGTTGAATGTCTTATTTGAATTGAGCAGTTGTTCTAGGTTTTCCATTTATGTGTGCATAAGTCATCAAAATGTGCTAAACAATATATTATGTTTCGCGATTTCTTGCTTTTCCCTTAGTAAAAGTTGTTCATAATGGTTAATTCGATAAACACCTTTTCATGTTTTGCTTTTAATCTATTACATGTTGCATATGGTTACGTTTGGAGAAAACTACAAGTGTATGCAACTGAAGACGTCGTTCAGCTGAAATATTATCATGAAACGTGATGATGAGGTTGCCCAACAAATAGCCTACTCTCATCAATGCCTGCCAGGGTTGCGGAATTTCTTCGGAACAGTCACCGCAGCCCTGGAACGCAAAGGCCATCAAGAGGGACACAAATGGTTTTTAGTCAGTAAGAGTCTGATACTTTCTTCCGCTCCGTCCAGAATCATTTGATTATTTCCCATCCTCAAAAAAACCCTAACAAATTATCCGGATAATATTGACGTTTACAGAAAGAAATAGTTTCTTGCACGTTCTTCTCCATAGAGATCTACGCTTTGGAACGTGCAAATAGCTTCCATGTTTTTGACTGACCGACCTTGACGTTTCAAAAGTGCCTGTGAATGGTTTATTTGAAATAAAATGCTTTGAATTTGAATTTGAATAAATTCCAAGTGTGGAGCTACAGTTATGAGTTTAGTAGTCGTCTTTTCACAAAATATTTGTATGAGACGGTTTAGTACCTGATCGTAATTCTCTGTAAGTGTACTTAAATGTACGCCACACACAGAATTAATTTCAAACTCATGTTTAGTAAGTTTAACAAAATAGGTCGTTCCGTAGAAGCTGGCGACCGTTGCTTCAATTTTAAGAAGTAATGGTGGTTAATTGAAGATTTCTTAGAAAGGGGTATTCATCTTCTTCTTTATCCTGATATTCATCATCATCAACATTCTATAACCGTCTACTGCTGGACATAGGCCTCTCCAAGTGCACGGCATTTGGCTCGATCTCCGGCAACTCTCATCCAGGAGCTACCAGCCATCATCATCTGCCTAGCCTTTTCCCAACTATTTTGGGGTCGGTTTCCAGTCAAACCGGATTCAGCTGAATACCAGTGTTTTACGTGGAGCGGCTGCCTACCAGACCTCCACAACTCATTAACTGGGTAACACGGTACTTCTTGGCAAGACTGGAGTCAGATTTACTGGCTTCTGACAATCCGTAACGACTGCCAAAGATCTACAAATGACAGCCGGGACCAATGGCTTGACGTGCTTTCCGAGGCACGGAGGAAACTCGGTATGTTAAGATGGTCACTCATCCACAGACCAACCTTGGCAAGCGTTGCTTAGCCTTAAAGATCGACCGTGCGGCTATTATTATTTAGTCACGAGCTTCTCTGCAGGAGCTACCAGCCAGCCTGCGAAGATTGTCACTCCACCTTTTTTTTTTTTTTTAGGATGGGAAATCATCAAATGACTCCTCCCGCTCTGGGTACAGCAGGAGGCAGTATCAGACTCTTACTGACTAAAACCCATCCGTGTTTCTCCTAGTGCCCTTTGCGTTCCTGGGTACGGTGCCTCTTTTGAATGAAGTCCGCAGCCCCAGCAGGCATTGTCGCTCCACCTAGCCTGACGGCGTCCTACCTTACGTTTGCCGATTCACGGTCTTCACCCAAGAACTCGTCTAACTCGTCGTTCTACGGCTAATATAGCCGACCCATTGCCACTTCGTACTGATATTGTAAGCGAGAAAGTAACTCCGTCAGACTGTGTGTTTGTTACCTTTTTGTGTCATAACTTTTGAACGGATTTGCATTAAACTTGTCATATACATAAACAAGGTCCTGAATTAGGAAATAGGTTATGGAAGGACTTCAAATGTAAATAATATATATGATCATTATTATCCTAGGTGGGCAAAGGGGCGTCCATAACTTACCTACACGAATTGATTTTTTAAAATTTGGACGCCCCGCTCCTCCTCTTAATTTATCAGTATAATAAGACTTATTCTCTAAATTAAAAAGAAATTGTTAGCTTTTCATTGACCCTTTAATTCCAATTTGGTGACATTATGCTCCTCCACAGCTCACTTTATTAAAGGACGACCCAAAGGCTATTCGAAATTAAATAAAGAAGGATCCCAAAACAAACCTCGACCAAGAACCTTTTTCACCATCCACGAGCGCAAAAAGGTTTATCCTGGTATCGTGTTGTAGCAAAATTGATACGTGTCTACTAGCCACGTCCTTTCGTTAGACGAAGTGTTTAATTAAGTGGCTGGATGGGACTCCGCTGGCCCTGTTCACGTTATGAAGGCCTTTTGTCCGGCCCTATTGGAGGGGTCGACGCGATGTTCGACAGTCTATAGGTACTGTTGAGTTCCGACGGTAAAAGGTTTTGTATAGTTGATTAATGGACACGTTTGAGTTTGGCTGGAGTAAAAGAGACTTCAGTAAATTAGCTCAATAATCAATCAGTCGTTTTTGTTGTGAATAATATACCGATAACAGAAAAAAAAATGTTTCTTTTATGGGAGCCCCTACAATTTTTATTATTTGTTGCTATAGCGGCAATAACTCACTCTCACACTCTGTGAAAATTTCAACTGTCTACCTACTACCGTTCTTGAGATACAGCCTGCTGATAGACAGACGTATGGAAAGACGGACAGACGGATACAAGAAACGTGTTTTCGGTTTATGGCACCCTGAGTGTGAGAGTCCAACTCGCACTTGGCCGGTTTTTTTTGTAAAAAGTTTTAGAAATCCACCCCCTTGGAATAATAAATAATAATAATAATAAAAGTTTATTTTGGAACAATAACACTTGACTAAGTACAACAGGTAAAACGACGATTGAATACTTACAAGACCTTTAAAATTAATGTTTCTCAGAAACAAGTCTCTTAACAAAAATGGTTACGTGTATTTTGTGCTTATGAATTCTTATGAATTGCTGCAGAAGTTTTCTTATAACAGGAACATTTTAATAGCTTCAGTTCAAAGAGGGTAGTTGCAGAAAGCTGTAGTTGACATCTAAGAAACCCGCTGACCCATGTATTGCAGTTCGCGCCTCGGCTGTGACGCAGTGGCGTAGCTAGACCAAAAGGGGCCCTGGTTTAAAAATAATTAGGCGCCCTCTTTTTACCCGATTGCGGGAAAGCCTAAGACGGGTACAGTTTATTTTTTATATAAAATAGGCACCAAATTTTCGATCACTATTATTATTTTAATACAGTCATTAGTCATAAGTTAGTTGTTCGATGGAGGGTAAGCCGATGATGGCCGATGATGGAGGGACTGGGTTTTACCTACAACAGACACCAGTCTCGTGATATGTGCTATAAAATGACTTTATACTGTGATTTTGAATATGAGAAACAATAAAATGATGTCCTTTATTAATTAACCAGCCCGCGTCAAAGAAGAAAATTATATCAAGGGAACATACTCCCGTGATAAAAATCTGATAAAGTATCCTATGTCCTATTGCAGGACAACTACCAGTGTGCCAAATTTTATCCAAATCTATTTAGCCGTTATTACGTTAAGAGATAAAAAACAAACTCACATTCGCATTTATAATATTACTATTAGAATTTTTGCTTCCACACGTCGGGGTCCCTTTGTTGTCCGGGGCCCCGTATACCTTGATACGTTTGATATGACGGTAGCTACGCCACTACTGTGACATCACAGTTTTACTTGTAGAGATGGTCCTGCTTATTCGAGAATGTTTAAAAATAGAATTTAAAATAGTAGCTTTTTTGATCAGAAACTATTAGATTATTCGATCGTGTTTTGTTATTCTTATGAAAATTCTGCGCAATGTAGGGGTTCTGATTATTTCATGTTCGTTTTTACCCAACAACGGCAAAGCTAATAGAAAGGGTTATGATTTTAGCTGTCTATGCATGTATGTACACACATCAAACAAATATGTTTTCTTGATAAAGTTAAATTTAAAAAATATATCAGCTTACGCTAGAGATCACAAACGTTTTTTTGATGTGTGTATGTTTCACAATGGCAGCGGGCTATGCCACAAAGGTTAAAAGGTTTTATCCCCTGTACGTGTAAATACCCGTATTTCAATTTTTCTTCCCCCTATCTCACCTGTTTGGAATCCTCGTTAGCCAGCATTACTGCTTCGCAGAAAGCAGTGACCGCTTCCCATGCCTCCTCGCTCCGGACCATGCATTGAACCAGATCCGGACGCGATACAGATAGTAGTACCAACGATTACTATACCGTTGAGATCATATATTACAGCAACGTTATTAATAACTGGTGTCTAATATAAATAGCTCGTTAACTGTCTTATTACGGAATCATAAATTATTTATTGGTTATACAGCTTTTGATATTTACTCGTATTCTTTTCGTTATTGAGGAAAGTTGCTTTAATATTAGATATAACACTTAGGTAACTGTGTTACGTTAATATATTTTTGGCTTTCGTCTATTGTTTAGCTTTTAGCTAAAACGTACTTTAAAAGGACGAGGTCAAAATACCGCTTTTGGGTTATGTCTTAAAAGGGTTATACCACTTTTACCATTCCTGATATATTCACTCGAATTAAGTTGTTGAGAATACTAAATTCATAAAAGGATAAGGCTGTGTTTCCAAGAAAGATGTGCGAGGATGCGTAGTGAGGAATATATTTGTTATGAACCATAGACTCGCTTACATTTACCTCGCTCATCGCAAGGGATTATATTGGTTCTATTTTTTTTTTATTATTCATTCATTATCAAGTATCATGAGACTCATTACTTGGAACAAAACAAACAATTAAATAAAATTACAAATAAAAATAAAATAAAAATTTTATGTAAGTACACGTAAATAATTTAAAATTATTCGTTCAAACTATAAGATTTAAATAAATAAATTTAAATAGCCACACATCGATAAACCTTTTTCAAAATATATCTACGATAGCTAACGGTTCTGTACTAAAAGATATATCGCCGTCCTTCCCACTTCGTCAACATCAAGCTATATTGGGCCACTTTCTCGTTAAATACAGCCCTTAGCCCGCGACCCTTCCCTTAAAACCAGACAGGGGAAAATGCGGCACAGTAACCTTAGTTTAAAGGGTTATACTGTTAACATCGGTTAGAGCATTTAAGGAGGTTATTTAGTGTTCCTTGGTCTGATAAAAATAAATAAAATTTCATAGGTACATACGACTTTTTCAAAAACTTTTTTGTTGAAAAAGTCAATCCATGCGATCAAACTCTTATTATAGTTTGACCGGGACTGTACCGCCTTATGTGCGCGACGAGACAGGGGGCAGTGCAGGCCGAGCGCTGTGTCAGTCCGATAGTATCGAAATCATGTGAAACCATGCTCTTTCCTGTCACCACTCCGCCTCATCGCACCTTCCTAAGGCACGGTCCCGGTCGGACAATACCTAAGCTGTACAAGAAAAATACTCATTTATAAATACTCATTTATTTTTAATTATGTGTAAAAATTAATTACCAAAGCTTCTAAACAGATTCTTCTAAACCCAGCCAGCATTTGCAATTAATCACGCTTAACCATGCTCATCGTAAATCTGCCATCTGCATTGCCTGACAGATATTTTGGGGTACATTTCTACCCCAGCATTGTTTCAACGCAATTTGATTTATTACGTTATAATTGGGTAATAATAATGAAATATATCTCGAAATAAAGGAAGATTGAATAAACAGAGAATTTATTTAGCATTGAATTAGGTGGAAAAGGAATAAATTGTGAATTTAAATAAATAATTGTTTTGATCTTTAAGGCGTAAAATGTTTAGAAAGGTCTTTTGTTGATGATCGCTCTACTTCTACATGCCTATTTTTATCAAATACAAAAACTCGAAACATTTTCTTCCTTTCTATATAAATTTTAGGAAAACGCTATTGTTTTTTTCTGATATTCAATACACTTGCTATTTTAAAAAAATTGTATCAATCGTGTCTTTGATTCATACCAGATGTACCCTGTATTTTTGCAGACCAAAAATGATGAAGGCAAAAATAATTAGCAAAGATTCATGTTGTTCCATAAAATTTTAACTCAATTTATTTTTCATTTTATACCTATGTAGCTTTTGCCCACGACTTTGTAAGCGCATATTCCGTTTTTTCGCGTTTCTGCAGGAATTTCGAGGATTCCTCTCTTAGTGCCTCCTTCAACTCCCTAAGGTACCTACATTCCAAATATCAGCTTTCTACGACCAGTAGTTTCGGCTGTCCGTTGTCTGTCAGTCACTTAGTTACTCATCAGTAACACACATACCGTAATATGGCCGTAGAATAACGGAAGAATATTATACATTACGATAATTTATTGGGCATCGTTCCTGCTTTAAAAAGAAAATAACCAAGACAAACTAACAAATAATAACAATTTGTAAATGTCAAGTTTTTATGAATAGAAGGATAGACTATCATCCCGGACTGTTTATCATTTTACTAAAGCCATAAGTCTCTTTTGATAACAAAAGGGTTGTTTTCTTCTTAGCGGAGATGGTAACAATTTGTCTCTAGTCGGCTGGACATAAAAATATTTGAGAAAAAATATTTTCTTGAGTTTTATAACTTTGACGGGCCATTGACTTTACGTGACATCTATCGTTGTTCTTATCTTTTATCACCAATGATAGACGATACATGGTTTATTGTTCTGGTTCCCATAAATATACACAATGTGTAATAGAATAAACCCAAAACCTGCAAGGGTTTATTTTACACCAAGACATTGGTACACCTTGTGGGAGCCCTTCCAACGCTGCGTCTTCTAGTACGCTGACAATACTCCAGAATCATAACCCCATTGACTATCTGTAGGTACTGCGAGCAATGAGCCCTGCCCACAGCCACTGCAAGAAATGTGCCCTGCCCGCTGTCACTAACTTTGGTTCTCCTGCAGATATCTTCATTTTTGATTCTGTCACGCAAGGAAACTTCAATTACAGCTTTTTTCATTGCCCTTAAAATATATATTATTAGGAAAAGAGTATACAACATTTGTGCGAAGCAAAAAAGAAACAGAAACAAATATAGGAAAGGCTATCTGTTAAATAAAAGCTTTATTGAAGCCTAGTGTAATATTAATAATAATTACTGGCCATAATCCCTTCCGGGCTACTGCGTATTTTACATTAATTTGTGCGTGCGGATTATAAATTATCCTAATTACAATATGAAGTACACCTGATAGGTACAAGTGGGAATAGCTTTCATGTTTCATTAACAGCCAATATGTGGAAAAATATTATGTAAAAGTTTTTGTTTTTGTAAACGGTAATCATGGACATTAAATACCTTTGTTCGTTTTAAAACGAAAAACGTTTACTCCCAAATTCATTATTTGAAGTTAAGTTCTTGTTACTTAAAAATATTGTTTGACAACTACAGATTTGCTAGCTTCAATACTCTTTAAGGATAACATTATCTATGGATATAAACCTATGACCTATTCCAGGACATTATGTACCCGTTTATGTGCTGTCAGTACTTGAAGAGGTAAATAACACTTCCTTAAAACAGATATACATATTATTATTTGTGATATCAGTATGGATTTCGTCATCATCATTATCATCATATCAGCCGAAAGACGTCCACTGCTGGATATAGGCCTCCCCCAAGTAACACCACAACAACCTGTGCGTTTCTCATTCATGGGCTACCCGCGACTCTCACTAGGTCATCGTTCCACTTTGTGGGAGGTCTTCCAACGTTGCGCCTTCCGGTACGTTTTATTGAGTCTATATTAAAACTATGCGACCGTCAAACTTCTAAGCCAAAAACCACAAGCAAATTATTCTTCAGCCACAAATAGTTTAGTAATTAGGGAATGGTAGTGATCCAGGATTTCACGCGCCAATATACCCAATCAAAGGGTGCAGAAGTAATCAAAGTTGGCCCAACTATTCGCTTTGAGGGCGACTGTGGTAGTCGGATTGTTGTTGGTGACATTTCGAGTCTGAGTGTTGGTAAACATCCCACCCACACGCACAAAACGTTTTGGGAACACATTCATAATGCGTACAGCTAAGGAGTGGAATTCCCTGCCGGAGTCTGTGTTTCCCGATAGCTACAACCTGGGAGTCTTTAAGTCAAGAGTGAATAGGTTGCTTCTAGGCAGGCGTGCTCCATCTTCGACCACATCATCGCTTACCATCAGGTGAGATGGTGGTCAAGCGCGTGCCTATTATTAGTTAAAAAAAAAAAAAAAAAAAACAAACGTGTGCTACTATGCTAATTCCGAAAACAATCTCTTCGCATATCTTTAACTAGCTTTTCAATACTGTTTTGCTCCTGTGAGATATCTCACGAAAACCGTGCATTTATTAGAAAGAAAAAATCAGTGATCGTGTAATTAGTCGATCAGATAGTTTTCCAAAAAATATTAGACCCGTTTTTTTTTACTATTGATAGGCACGCGTTTGACCAATATCTCACCTGATGGTAAGCGAGGATGTGGTCGAAGATGGAGCACGCTTGCCTAGAAATAACCTATTCACTCTTGATTTAAAGACTCCCAGGTTGTAGCTATCAGGAAACACAGACTCCGGCAGGGAGTTCCACTCCTTAGCTGTACGCACTATGAATGTGTTCCCAAAACGTTTTGTGCGTATGGGTGGGATGTCCACCATGTACCGGTGGCGCATCGCCGTTCGTCTCAACGTATTTTTTCTTATTTCACGTTAACAAAAAATGAAGACGATACACTGCGTTGAAAACACGCGTGACGTCCTATGATAATACAATTTCTACTGGCGAAGTGACGTCACGCGTGAGATACGTCACACACGTGACGGCGCTCCACTATTAAGAACCATTGAGTGATTCAATGGTTTTTACCTTCTTCATTTCCTCTTCACACAGTTTAGTAGAAAGTCCGCAACGAAAGTTGCAGTAACCGACGGTTGGAAACGTCTCCATAGTGACTTATTAACTCTGATTAAATTGTGTCAGTGCCTGATAATTTATATTTTGTAATTAGATTACGACGCCGCGTTATGTTGACTGACTTACGATTGATGACTTATGCGGTGACCAGCGTGTGTACCTACAGATTTCACAAAACCTCATCAATTTTCAACATTCCAGTTCAATTTCCCGTGATTCAACCGCTCACTCACATTGATCCGGCGCCATATTTATTTCGTATTGTTTCCCGACGCGTATCGCGTATCGTGTCCCGTGACATGTTACATTACTGTTATGAATACTTGAGCACATCTCGCTGGAAATGTCGCCTGTCAAACTGACAGAATTGTATTAAATATTTTATTGAAATTTGGTTTTGGAAGTTGCGACGTTCGGTTGTTTTTTTGTTTGGGTATATATATTCGCTCTTGGGAGTCGATTCTTTGAAATAAAATAAAGTTGTTCATCTTTTAATTTTAAAGGTTTGTTGTAGAAAGGGGTACGAACTTTTTTCTATGGGAGCTGGCATAGTCCCCCTATATGCACATATAGGTAGAGGACACTTAAATAAACCATTTTTTTTGCAACGTGATGCCCTAAAGTGTCACTTTATGAATAGTTAGGAAGAGAGAGAGAGAGCCACCTCTTCTATAAGTTAATTTAAAAGATTTGATGAGTCACGTTAATCATAGATCTACGTAGAAATTGTAAGTACTTAAAAAGAATACATGATCTTATACGATCAGCGTCTGTAAAGGTTACTTTGAAGCACAATCATAATAAAAACTGATTACATTTACAGTATATTACATACACACTTCATCTACATTCTCAAGCATCTGTAACTAATATCCCAAAAAACTACAACCTTGGGTCAAAGATAAAAGGCAAGTTTCCACGTGAAATCACCAAAACGGCAACCTGTCAATTTATAAGTCTATTCCGCTCCATAGACAACGATGTTATCAAAACTTTCTGGACAATAAAGTCGGACCGCTTGTCTTACGTTGCCATGGTTACGGGTTAACTGGCTGGGGGGAGGAAATCCGACTAGAAATGGCGTGAATTGGCTCTAATCGCCTCGTAGTCTCGTAGCGGTAGTATTCTGAAAGCGTAGCGATGTAGCGAGTTGCTACGATATTTCGTAGAGGGTCTACGAAGTTCGACGTATGAAATATTTCTACCATGGAAATATGCTATGCCGACAATCTCTATCTTATTAATATCTAAGCACGTATTTACGTAATTAAGTCTCATTTTGTGTTTGACTTTGTAAATGTGATGTTCTTCTAAACTACATTCAGACAATCACTTTCGGGAGGTTTATGTATACAATACATTAGTATTAATCTTTTCTTTTAAATAATATGAAACAAAGTTGATTCCTGCCCTGTGTATGTTTCTCCACTCAATACTTACTTCTAAACCACGAAACGGATTTTAATACGATTTTCACTGATAAGAAGAGCAATAAACGATGAACGAAGAAATGTCTGTATATACGAGGTGTGTTAAAAAATACCGAGACTTTTCGTTCTTTGAAAAAAAAAAAATATTCATTCGTCTACATTAATGTTGTCGCCTTCAAAATAGTCCCCATTCGATATTATGCACTTAAGCCAGCGCTACTTCCAATCATCGAAACACTTCTCTATCTCGATTTTTGGGATAGCGTTTAGTTCTTTCAGCCATCAATGCCATCTATGCTTGTAAAACGACGGCTGTATAAGGTTCTCTTTATTTTTGGAAATAAGAAAGTCACACGGAGCCATTTCTGGCAAATATGAGACTGGGGCATCGATACAGTATTGTTTTTGGCCAAGAATTTACGAATAAGCAACGAAATGTGAGCAGGTTCATTATCTTGGTGCAAAAGCCATGTATTTTTTTCCACAAATCCGGGATTGCTTCACGCAAACTGCGTAGAACTTGTAGGTAGTACTCCTTATTGACTGTTTGACCTTGAAGCAAGAATTCATGATGCACTATGCCTTTAAAGTCGAAGAATACAGTAAGTATAACCTTGACGTTCGAACGCACTTGTCGAGCCTTTTTCGTTATTGGCGAGTCAAGATGCTTCCACTGAGACGATTGAGCCTTAGTTTCAACGTCATATCTTATGGATATGACGTTGAAACTAAGGCTCAATCGTCAGTCGTATCCATGTTTCGCCACTTGTTATAACATTTTTCAGTAATTCTGCCTAGTCGTTGACTTAATTTAGTGATTCCTGAGCAACTTCCATTCGCCGCTGTTTTTGTTAAAAATCCAGCAATTTTGGAACAAATTTTGCTGCCACCCGTTTCATACCCAAAACAATCGAAAATATTTCATCCCAAAACAATCGAAAATATTTTATGGCATGAGCCAATTGATATGCCAACATCATCAGCGACTTCTCTGATTGTGATTCGGCGATACTTCATAACCATTGCTTTCACTTTTTCCTCGTTTTCATCGGTTGTTGATGTACTGGAGCATGCGGGGCGCTCGTCATCTTCAATGTCTTCACGGCCATCTTAGAAACACTACACTCGTAAACTCTTGTTTTACTCATAACAGACTCACCATAGGCCTTTGTTAACATTTCACCTCATTTCATTCCATCCTCTGTTAGTGCTCCCCTACACTCCAAGAAACCTACATGCCAAATTTCAGCTTTCTACGAACAGTTGTTTCGGCTGTGCATTGTCTGTCAGTCACTCAGACCCGTGTATCCACAGTGCCAAGCCAGAATGGGTGGCTAGAACATTATAGAACAACATTCTAGATTTATTAAAATCATAAAAGTGTGCAAAGCGGGGTCTTTCCATTATTATTGGATAAAATACGAACAATTTAATTATTTTGATTTTTAATTGAAATTAATGTGGTATCATTCACGTTTCAATAGTCATGCTGTAATTTTAATGTTGGTTATTAAATTACTTTAATACAATTAAACATTCAGGTATTCCATTTGTGTTTAAATTGTTAAATGAGCCGTCCATTGAATGGTATGATAATGAGATATTAAATTCATGGTACTCATTATGATGGATTTTCATTTACTAGTTGACCCGCGCAACTTTGTCTGCGTCATATTTTTCATAAATTTTCATGGTAAATAGTTTGATTAACCGCGCATATCTCAGGAACTGCTATACAATATTTTAGTGTAAAAGTCTTTTAGTGTTTGATAGCTCACTCATTGAGGAAGGCAACACAACACAAAACGCCAACACAAAAACAACACGCTACGCCGCACGCCGAAAGAGGTGGTACATCAATGAAAAATCTATAATCTGTATCTCTACTTAATATAAAAAGCTGAAGAGTTAGTTTATTTGCTTGAACGCGCTAATCTCAGTAACAACTAATCCGATTTGAAAAATTCTTTCAGTGTTAGCCCATTTATCATCATCTGCCTAGCCTTTTCCCAACTACATTGGGGTCGGCTTCCAGTCAAACCAGATTCAGTTGAATACCAGTGTTTTACGTGGAGCGGCTGCCTACCAGACCTCCACAACTCATTAACTGGGTAACACTTCTTAGCCCATTTATCGAGGAACGCTATAGGCTATATATCATAACGCTAAGACCTAGGAGTGCGTCAGCTAGTTTACAATATTAGTACAGATGGATATCGATATTCCTATATACTAACATATAAAGCTGGAGAGTTTGTTTGTTTACTTCAACGCGCTAATCTCAGGAACTACTGGTCCGATTTGAATTTTTTTTTATTAATTATTTATCGAGGAAGGCTATAGGCTACATATCATCACGCTAAGACCAATAGGAGCGGAGCAGTAATGAAAATTGTGATGCAAACGAAGTTGCGCGGGTCAACTTGTTATGGATAAAATTATTTTATATGCTGTTTTAATACTCTCTCGTCCGTACTCGTTTTGGTATAATATGTACGTAGGTTTTTGGTATGAAGAAGTTTGTGTCTTGTTTTCGTACGTATGTCGTTACAATTTGTGATTTTGACCATTGACTCGATTTTGTAGTTGTCAAAGACATTTCTATCTATAAAAGGAAAAGCCATACAAAAAATATTTTGTAAATGTTCATGTAATGTCATCTTTCACGCATGGAATTGTATTATCAGGATATCTTCAAGAACTTTGTGTCTTGATTTCGTAGGTATGTTTCGTCGCAATTAGTGATTCTGACCATTGGGTAGCTTTTATAGTTGTCAAAAAAATTTGATCTTTAAAAGGAAACGCCACACACAACACGGTTTTTTTCAGAACTTTCCACTTCTTGTTATTTTTAAGTACCTACGTAAAAACTTTTGACTGCCAAATTCAGCCTGAAACACTCAATATAGTTAATTTTGACATGTCATGCATAAATGCACGAATTATGGTAGGTGCCCGGTAAACTTGCAATAAAGCACATTGACTTATCCTTTATATCCCTTCGTAGATACCTTTACTCTTGAAAAATAAATTTTGAACCGTTTTTCATAACTAGTGAACGTAAAAAATATTGAAAGAAGTCGATTCAGGATAACTTTCTTTATTTCTGTTTTTGATATTAAGAAAGTCACTAAAATAATGTCCGTTATTGCACATTTATCTAGTGTCTACCATAGTTCGGAATTATTTAATGTTCGAACTGAATTATTCCGAAATTATAAGTGTCTTTTGTCAAAATGTCCGTTCCAAGTGTTTATTATTTCCAGATTCCCATCACTGGCGGTCAAAAACCCATCCTCTGTTCAAGCTCGACCACACTAACGTGTCGTCACATTGCAGACAAGCAGCGGTAGTCGCGTAGGCAGAATGCCGCGCGCCGGCGCACTCCTGCTGGCGATAGCGGCTGTCCTACTCGCCGCTGAGTGGGCCCATGCATCTTACATTGATCCTGGTAAAGTATACTATAGTCCCCGTCACGAGAAGCTATAAATTCTTAAAAGACTTCCAAAAAAGGAGACCAACTCAATTCTTTCAAATGATTTTTTCCACGAGTCAGACGCTTTCCAGTAATTTCATTTGGCTTTGTATCAATAAAATAAAACCCGGCCAAGTGAAATTGCTCATTAGTTTCGTATTACACTTATGTTACTTTGAGTTGATTGAATTTGGGATTATTTGTTGTCACTACGTACCTAACTAAAGTTATAGAAGTTCTTTGTTTACAAAATGTATAGCTTATCGTGACGAAGACTATATCAGTCTTTATTTATCTATTAGCTTCTGTCAGCGGCTTCTGAAATTATCCCAGGGAAACCTACTCCTGGGATCAAAAGCATTTTATGTCCCATTTCGGAATATGGCTATACCTGTTTGTGAAGTTTTATCTAAATCAGTTCACCTGTTTATACCCAATTTCAGCTTTTACGACCAGTAGTTTCAGCAGAGCGTAGACAACGCTATCAGTCACTTAGTCAGTCACCTGTAACGGGAGAATTCATATACATAGTATATTAAAACTACAAACAACTACACAAAACGAAGTAATCGAATTCCAACATTAACATAATGGATTGGGGTCGGCAATCGGTTACTTCGTTTTGTGTAGTTACATTATTTTTTCTTACGACAGCAGTTTTAAGAACCTTTGTTTCAAAATTAAAGCAGAGAAAACATTTAAATTGTAGGATAAAATCCAACAATGTTTTGTGTTTTTAAGCCCCCTCAGAGAAACTAACAAATCTTTTGTTCTGACGAAGGAATCTATTTTTCACTATTTACCACCCGCGAAAAGAAAGAAAAAGGAACGAAAATATCTGTTTTAAGAAGACGGACAGTAAATTACGAACTTGAGAATCACCCACTTTTATATTTTTGACAACATTACGAAAACACTTGGGGGAGGTATGAAAAGAATTTATGGGAAAATATCATTGAGATGGAAAAATAAACTTAATTATCTTGGTGAATGCCAAACATGATTAAAGGACCCCACTATGGGGACAATTTTCGTCGCTACGAATATTTTATGATGAAATATTTCGTTATCATAGCAATATTAGCAATTCTGTCTTAAAGAAAAAAATGTCAACATAGTGACATACTGTTTTTTAGTGATATTCAAAACTCTGATGGCAGTCGAAAGTATTTTTATTACTTGAGGTGGGTTTGCTCTTAACTCTAGTCTAGGTCAGAGCTGACAGAGTCAAAGTTGACGAAGGAAAGCTTACCTAGAAGAAGCCTGTTCACTCCAACTTTGAAAAGATTAAGGATGAATTGCGTTCGGTAACACACAGATGTAGAATATGACCAAACCAATACCAATACCAATATTAATCAAACCTTTATGCTTTAGTAAAAAGTAAATTTCTAGTAAAAGTCTTTTCTAGAATATCCTCGCCAAGATGTTCTTTCTAATTGACTAGGTACTGGAAACTCCAGGCTTCATATTTTAGTTAACAAAGTAACTATTTCATAAAACAAAACGTTTTGTCAACAGGAGACGACGACGTCGAAGTAAACCTTTCTGATTACGGCGAAGATCCCGCTGATCTGCAGCTGCTCCAGGATGTTGGAAAGTGAGTTCTATCACCTTAAACGTTAAGATCAAAGTTCAATACTAAAGTTAAACAAAGGTGAATCTTCTTCTCGAGACTAGACTTCGTGATTATAAAGTTTGAGTTATCAACTTAACGACAATATTAAGAACGTTCCAATCAACGAGACTTAAAATATGTATCAATTCAACCTAACCTAACCTAAGTTTTATAGCGCTTTTGTCTCCTCCAGTCACAAAATTGAAGTATCTACAATGATACGTTCGAACCAATGAGATTCGAAATACGGGGAACCAAAGTTGACTTAAAAAATCAATGATCATCTAAAAAAATCTACTTAGAGTTCCGCACTTTTTGTCTCCTCTAGATGATAACAAGAAAATGTCAAAGAACTGGAGAAATCATTGCGGAATTTGTAGGAAAGAGTCACCACTGCTCTGAAACGCAAAGGGTATTAGGAGGAACACAGATGGGTTTTAGTCACTAAGAGTCTGACACTCCCTTCTGATCCGCCCAGAGCGTGAGGAGTTATTTGATTTCTCATCCTTAAAAAAAACCTTCAAAATCAAGAATAAAAAGTGAATGCTTGCGCCATCGCATAGCATTATCACGAACGCAAACTTAGGCTAGCCTTCAATGATGTGGTTTCAGACGATCGTCGCTGATCTACGTTTTCAGGCGCGCCTGTGTGAAGCGAGGAGGCAACTGCGACCACCGGCCTGGAGACTGCTGCCACTCCTCATCCTGCAGGTGCAACCTCTGGGGTTCCAACTGCCGCTGCCAGCGCATGGGGCTCTTCCAAAAGTGGGGGTAGACGTTCGCCCCACAATCCGACTCCCCTGAAGCGGCGACCAACTCCCACCAGCCGACTTGACCGCCGCTCCATCGGACGACAACATCTGCATTTTCAAACGGACCCGTTGCGTTCTTTACCATATTTCATTTCTCTACGTTCCCCTCTCTAGTACTACCTTCACTTATCGATTAGAGAGATTCGAATTGAAAACAGGGACCTAGATTTTAGTTCGGAAATATTTTTGGACCTTTTATGATATACAAAATGTATAAATGGTATTGGTTTTCTTGTTAGACTTCTGTCTCTTGGTTCGGTTCTCTTAATTTTTGTTTATCTGATTATCCGAGTGTCCGCTTACGTGGTTGGGCAATCACCCAGCCTTATTGCCCAATCAGTACGCCCTGACGTCAAGCTCGGCCAATCAGACCCCGGCAACTGCCTCTGGCGACGCATCCGCATGCGTTCCGTTTCGTTTGAAGTTTTCGTTTGAGCGTATGGACTCGTCGCCTCAAAGGCAGTTCACCTGTTCTATTACAATGTATGTATGTAGAGTAAGTAAGCTAATCGTAGATGAATAAAGCAGTAGCTGCTAAATTGATGGTAAACTTATGTCAATAGGAAGTAGCGATCATTACAAAATAGAAAAAAAATATAAATGTACTTTTAAACTAAATGTTCTAGTCGTATAAGAGAGTATCGGTAATGGAAAACTTGGTGAAAGACGCTATTATAAGCCTTTATATATAACAACGCCATTTGTATTTGCGATTGGCACCTTAGATTTTTAAAATATCTATTATTAATGTGTCAATACATAATTCATATAATATTAATAAAACGAATCTTAATGTATTGTATGCGACTCTCGGACAGGAGTATATATGGTATTGCAACCAAGTAGAATCTCTGTATGTATGTAGCTTCTTATGTATGTTCCTGATTGTGGAATATGGTAATTGTATTAATACTAATATTGGAATATGGAAAATGATAAAATATATTAATAAATGTTTATGGACGACATTGGTGTTGTTATTTATCTCTCTCGTATCACCTTACAATAAACTACTACACACAGCTAACTAAAAAGAGCGATGACGCTCAAGAAGCAAACTTTCTGCACTACTTGAAAACGTAGGTATGTTTCTTAGGGCAGTTTTTTAATTATGTATTATCAACAAATGGTTTTGTATTATCAACTTTTTGAAGGATTTCGTGGAATAAAACTGTTAAAAGAGATTAGTAGAAATATTAGTGAAATGCTGAACAAACTGAACAAACAGGACGTAGATAATAACAGAGAGGAATCAAAGAGGCAGTGTTGCCTATTAGAGGAACTATTTTGGTTTGCGTTCTAATACAACATATTTTATACACTCGTACAAAAAAAAAACAATTCATTAAATTTGCTCTTGAAAATATTCAACACAAAAACTAGAAAACCAAAATACTAATTTGATCACGATAAAAACAAAACAACCACATAAATGTCAAAATTCAGTCGTTACCGTTGTCACGGACACCACGCGTAGAAAACAAATCGATGATCGCAATTAGCGGATTTTAAGATCAAAAGATCGCCATTTGCCGCAGATCGAGCCAAATAGGGGAATTCACTTAGGGAGGTCTATTCCAGCAGTGGACTGTTATAGGCTGATGATGATAAAGATCAAAAGATGCTGCTGACCAAGGCCTCTTGACGGAGTTTTAAGCTGATAGTGTGTGACGATTGAAATTGAGTCTAAAATGGGTTGTCACGCACTATTGAAAAGGCACGTGGTCAATCGTACAGTTTGGCATTTTGGGCTAAATTTTTTGATATAATGGCCTTTGTGTAGAGCTCTGAAAAGATTGATGATTTTGTAAAACTAGAGGTATCTCAAGACAGCGTTAGAAGGTCTCCCATAAGGTGGACCGATGACCTGGTGAGGGTTGCAGGTAGCCGATAGATATGAGACGCACAGGCACAGTTGTTGTGGCGATTCTTGGGGGAGGCCTGCCTCCAGCAGTGGACTTTCGGCTACTATGATGATGAAGTATCTCAAATAGAGAATATTCAGAATTTTTATGGTGGGATTAGACATCAGAAAACCTTCAGCAGAGGGGGAAGAAGAATAAAAAGCTGACGCTGACGACAAACCTGACTACTAAGAGCTTCAAAGAAATGGAAAAGGGAACGTTAGTATGTAAGTATAGGTCTTATTAAAACACTACCATAAAATCAACAGCGTAAGGACAACAGGAGTGGAATTCCCTGCCAGAGTCTGGTTTTCCTGATACCTACAACCTGAAAGTCTTTAAATCAAGAATGAATAAGTTACTTATAGGCAAGCTCCATCTTCGACCACGTTATCGCTCACTATAGTGATCAAACATGTGCCTATCAATATTAAAAAATAATAATTGGGAAACCATCTGTTCTTCAGACAATTTTTTTTTTATTTTCGCGTAAAATCTTTTCAGACATGTAGTTCATAATATTGTTAGTAGTTAGACTTAAAAACTATGTTAGGTACATTTAAAAGAAAAACATCCAAGTATTTGCAGCTCTTTGTGGCCCCGGGCACACGTACTTCATTGCCTCAGAAGGGGGCTGTCCAGCTTGTTCAGGATGGTGTTGGTGCTCTCAGTTCCCACACGAGCGGAACATAAGCGAAGCGATACGGCGCAGTGGCACAGTATAAAATCCGACTGTGTGTGCGTGCGCCAACATCGCAGACGCACTACAATAGTATGGGAGCCCCACCAGTACCCAGAAAGCGTTATTATATTGTATTTGGAGAGCGTTGATGGGCCACTGAGTGTAGTTGACCTACAGATTGCAGTTGTAGAATAACTACTACCTTTCTAAAAATCTGTTAGTAGACCATCTTCACTGTGCCAAAACACTGTGCGCCTGGGTTTCTGTTTAGCCGGATACCGCTATTTATGTATTTTACAGAGAACGACTTAGTGCAAGTTCTTAAACGTATTCGATTGCGTCTACGTAAAATTTCACTTACTTTTATTTATCTATACATATTGACATAGGTAAAAATTAATGAGGTATTACCGAAGAGTATTAGGTAAGAGGTGGTAGAGGTATACCTCTTTTATTTTGACTGTCTCCAGACGCCGATTTTCCAGTTTAAATTTGAAATATTCCAGTTTTCATTTCAAATAAAAAACCGGCTACCTAGTGACTGAGAAGCACTCTGCCTGAGAAATACTCTTTGACAAGTGAGTCAATAGACCATCATCATTCGTCAAGAAAGTAAACAAAATAAGGTACACAAAACACGACATCAGCAACTTCATTATTAGCAAAGTTCGACACAACTTGCTTTTTTATTCATTCCATCAATCACTCTTTTTACCCATCACTTCGAACGAACCGTCCCCTTTTGAGACAAAATTAATTATTTCACTTTACAAATTGTTTTACTGTGTAATCAAAAATGGACGTTTTGGGACTTTCCATTATATTATTCACTACCTTGTCCCATTATTGTCACAAAGGGGACAGTGATTATGCCGAGAGGTTCTGCTATGATATACTGTAAAAGCTTCAAGTCAGCTGTCAATACCTAGTTTTTGGTGGAATGACATTTTACTTCAAGCTCACTTCACCTAAGTTTCACATTGAGATTTTTATTGAATCGATCGGCTGTTCTAACACTACATGCCACTCGTAAGAATGCACTGAAGTAGAGATTGGCTTGATGATGAGCCCCTGTCAATCCCTATTTTTAATTAGAATGACAGTTCACTTCACCCAAATTCACGGTGAGTTGTTTACAGAGACATCATCTGCCTAGCCTTTTCCCAACCATATTAGGGTCGGCATCCTGCCAAATCAACCAGTGTTTTACGTGGAGCGGCTGCCTAACAGACCTCCACAACTCATTAACTGGGTGTTACCCAGTACAGTACCAGGTACTTTTTGGCAAGACTGGAGTCAGATTTACTGGCTTCTGATAATCCATAACGACTGCCAAAGATCTACAAATGGCAGCCAGGACCAACGGCTTAGCGTGCTTTCCGAGGCACGGAGGAAACTCGGTATGTTAAGATGGTCACCCCTCCACAGACCAACCTCTGAGTTGTTTACAGAGTATCTTACTGTTATATGACAACAGCAGCTTATACATTGTATAGGTATTTTTCTTCGAAAGGAATAACAAGATAGAACTCCCATCAGGAGTTGCAAGGTTCATTATACACATTATATACACTACAAAATTAAAAAGTGACATGTCTTGTAGAGTAAATATACGATATATTTAATGCCGTGTTTTAAAATCATATAAAAGGGGAAAAAGAAAACAAAGAATTTGAGTCGTGCGTGCTTAATAAGTAAAAAAGCTTTTTCAAAAAGACATCTATCTAAAACTAGTGGCCCGCCCCGGCTTCGTCCGGACGTATATTTTTTTCAAAATTTATGTCATACAAACCTTGTTCTGACAATAATGAACACAACAAAAAAACAAAACAATTTAGGGTAGTCGTTCTGAAGTTATGCGCGTACATGTATTTCGGCGATCCATTTTCATTTACAAAAAGAAAGATGGCATTTTTCGACAGATGTCAAGTGAATTTCCAATAACATCAGATTAATCGTAAGCCTTGTCATTTTCAATAGAATTTTTCATCATTTCATATTACGAAAATTAAATAAGAGTTCTTTTCAATAATAATACCCTTTCAGCCATAGTACACAAAATCAAATCATAAGCTGACCCCTGAACAAAGAATAATAGCCCGAGAAAGACCCAAACAACTTGGAATATAATCGAAGAAAGAGAGCATCAAAATAAAAGTGCACTTATCACCCTTGTTTTCACCCTAAGCCCTCCCGAAAGGGACAAGAGACATAACTATAGAAAAATGTATAAGCACAGCCGACAAAAGGAAAATCCCTCATCTATTGTGCGACCTAATGTAAAAAGTCCATACCAAAATGTAGGAGAATATTCTTATTGTCACGTAGGAATTGTATTAATTCGGTTTGGCCACACACATATGACGGTATTCGTAAGTACTAATGCTCAACCAACTGGCTCTCGATAAGGTAAAGTTTTTGCCGAGTCTTATTAATGTTTCAAAAGATTCGGGAGTCGGGTTGGGGCAAGCGACTCCCGATGAACGAGAACGATCGATGAACGAGATTCGATATTGGTAGTGCTAGATGATTGCATGAAGAGGGTTTGGGACCTCTAAAGCTAACTTTGTTCAGATACTCGATTTTTTGACGTGATAACGTTTTATAAATCGATGAACTCCGGCTGTACGCACGAAAAAGTTTCACGTTCCGTTGTGTTGCAATTTTTTGGTAGCAACTCCTAGTCTAGATTCGCAATCGGTTGGTGGCCTTAGGCTCGTCTTTTATTGTATAAGACTTAAAATCACTATAGCTCCCCTCATGAGAAGCTATAAGTTTTGTAAACAAAGAACTTGTACTAAGTTAAATATCAACAATACATAATCCCAAATTCAATCACCTCAAAGTAACATACGTGTAATATGAAACGAGCTGTTTCACTTGGACGGGATATATTTTAAATAATTGAATGTGAAGAAAATTTATAACTTCTCGTGACGGGAACATCATAATTACATCAAAGTATACAAGCGAAAAGTTTTGTGCTAATAGGAACTTCTATTTACGTTCTATTTCACGTAAAATACTGGTTTTCTGGTAAATCCGGCTTGACTGGAAGCCGACCTCAATATAGTTGAGAAAAGGCTAGGCAGATGATGAGTAATTCTATTTATAAGACGATATTATCATTACTATACAACTATCTTTCTGTCTTTCCCATTCGCCGCGACGACGGTAGCATATGAGCACCTTCAAATTAGCCGCTAAGTGCCGCGCGGCAGTTTAGTTTGTATCTCTTTTGTTACACACAAATACTTTACATCCTAGGTTGTCTGGAAGAGATCGCGGAATGCGATAAGACCGCCCATTGTATGTGTTTTAGTTTCAAGTTTCCTTTTGTATTACTTTTGGTGTATGTACAATAAAGCGTATAATAAATAAATAAATAATAATCAATAAACGCAAAGTACCGCGCGGCTGCAGCACGACAGCAGCGCGGCTGCCGCACGTTTGTTATTTAACAAAGCAGCGCGACAGTCCCGCTGCTGCAGCATGGCACTTAGCGGCTAATTTGAAGGCGCCCTTATTTTGCAGTATATAATAACTCAACATTGCTCGAAAGTCGGGAGTTGGCAAGACTTAGTATAGCTATGTGGTAACTTGTATACTTTTACTAAAAGAACAAACAGTAACAACATTGTTTGCTGTAGTTTTTATTTTCTATGTTACTGCAAACTGACGCTATCGATAAGGGGAATATAGGTTACTGTTAGTAAGTGATGGTTTGGTCACGTAGGCACTCTTATAACATTACATACATATTTCAAAAGGTTTTTTTATTGCGTATGAAAAAAGAAAATAAGAGAAACAAATATATAAAATAAAAAGTTACTTGATTCTTTTTACAGAGAACGACGGGGTTCTCTGTAAACTAGTTGTCCCGCGCAACTTCGTCTGCGTTTCAATTTTCATTACTGCTCCACTCCTATTGGTCTTGATGGTATATCAGAAATTGCAACGACATACGCATAGAAACTAAGACACAGACTTCTTCATACCAAAAACATACGTACATATTATACCAAAACGAGTACGGACAAGAGAGTATTAAAACAGCAAATGAAATCATTTTATCCATAATATCGACATCCATCTATACTAATATTTTAAACTAGCTGACCCGCTCCTAGGTCTTAGCGTTATGATATATAGCCTATAGCCTTCCTCGATAAATGGGCTATCCAACACTGAAAGAATTTTTCAAATCGGACCAGTAGTTTCTGAGATTAGCGCGTTCAACAAAGCAAACAAACAAACTCTTCAGCTTTATATATCAGTATAAGTATAAAATATAAGATAATAGAAATTAGAAATATCAAAGGTGTAACACGGCACAAAAACTTAGATTTTAAATTTTCTTAAGTTTATTTAAATATTATTTCAAATAAAAGCGCCTGACCTTAACACGGTGCAACCACTTTTAATTAAGCGTTCGGGTAAAACAATCTTAGTAACCACGAAGATTTTTGGGTTACAAATTTAAATATAAGTACTGAAACAGAGAACGTGGGTAATACTTCGATGACTCGACTCTCCACTGCAGAAGAAAAGAGTCCCCCATCCGTAGTAGCACTACAGTGCTGGACTGTAGGCAAATCCTGTCACAGCGTCCAGAGCGTAGTGACTTTCGTGACCTTCAGACTTAGCAGATAAATCGAACCTATGATATAATCCTGGAACCAAACGGTCACGGGTTCAACAACGAATGAAATATTATTCTCAAAGACCATCATCTGCCGCCATTCTGAATTCGAAAAAACGCGCGTAGGCGCAGCACACAAACAATACAGCTTCCGCTTGCAACTGCCTGGCTGACACTGGCGAGCTACTGCCGAATGCGTGCCGGATAGTGTTTCCAGAAGTTTTTCGACAGAATTGGTGACCAAGTTAAGTAATATTGTCGTCTAAACTTTAACTTACCTTACCTTACATTATAAACCATTTTGTAGTTTTTCCATAAGCAAAAGCCAATTAGATTCAGATCTAGAAAAACATATCATTATACCTTTTGCGACAAGAAAATGTACTTAAATGTTTTGGAACCCACTCCGATAGTAATCGGCTTTCAAAAATCGAATTTCAGAGCTTACCAATGAAAAACCTCACGAAAGGTTTAGGTACAGAATTTGATGTTGGGAAAGCATCGAATCCGTCTATGTTCACGAGAACTTGGCGCCAAAGGAAAGTAGAACCCTTTTAGAGGTGAACTACTGAAATTCATTGAGTCGATAATAATCTGATAGCATTTACTACTCAGCCTTACGCTTAACGCTTGGAAGACCGCCTCATAAATAGGTTGAGTGTAAGTTTTTACGTTGCTCTACTATTTATGATGTAAGTAGGATTAATGTAAACTTACATAATATCAAGCCCGTGGTCCGGTATGGTGTAAAGAAAACACGTATGGCGTTTCGCTACTGGTGCCTGGTGGACAATAGTGGCCATACCACATACACAAACCGATTTGGGAATATTTTCATAGTGCATATCCTTGTACAGAAAAGGAGTGGAATTCCTTTTCGGTCGGTCTGTGTTTCCTGATAGCAGCAACCTGGAAGTCTATAAGTTTTTGATAGGCACACGTTTGACCAATATCTCACCTGATGGTAACCGATGATGTGATCCACGCTTGCCTAGAAGTACATACTCACTCTCGACTTAAAGACTCCAAGGTTGTAGCTATCTGGAAACACAGACTCTGGCAGGAAATTCCACTCCATAGCTGTACGCACAATGAATGTTTTCCCAAAACGATTTATGCGTGTGGATGGCGCATCGACGTACCTCTTGGGGTCCTATGATGGATCAGGCTTGGCGGAATAAAAACAATGCAATTCACACAGTCCCAAAATGCACCCAATAGCAAACCGACAGGCTAGCAACTCAGCGTCGATGCTCAAGACTTTGGAGCTTCGACTAGACGAGCCTTACGCTGCCAATGATGTTCTCATGGCGCGTTTTTCAATTGACTCAAGGGCATCAAGCAGATCCCAAAGATGAGAGCAGTACTACTACTACTACTACCATACACGATCGAACTTGCGCTTGATGAACTTTGAGCAGCTGTTCCGGCGTGAAGTACCGTCTCACCAGTCAACACTCAGTACTAGTCAATTATGAATAGGTTATTTCTTGGTAGGCGTGCTCCATCGTCCTCCACCATCACTTTCTAACAGATGAGTCTCACCTGATGAAAAGGTATCCACCACACGTATAAATAAAAAAAAGTACTATAGTATGTGTTTTAATGTTAGTATTAGGGTCGAATATCGTTGCCACGTTACATAAATGTCTTGGATCTTTCAATGCTTGGATAGTGTTGGGGTAAGTATCTATTCAAATCAAATACATTATTCGCTCTGGAAACACACAGGGTGGTCAGAACATTGACGTCCAAAATAAAATGTAGGTTCCTGGTATCCTGGGGTTTCCGAATCATCCCCATGTATGTGCCGCGACTTTTCATAGTTTTCGAGCTATGAACTTTTTCTTAATTTTTTTTTAAATCTACCTGACCAACTTGAAAAAATTCTAAAAATAAAAGTAGAAGACTGTGGAATTTTTTTTTGCAATTAATCCTTCATGGGCTATGGATTTTCTTTGAATTTTTGAGAATGATCTACCTGACCAACTTGAATAAATTCTAAAAATAAAAGTAGAAGACTTTGTCGAAATTTTTTTTTTTGCAATTGAACCTTCATGAGCTTTGGATTTTCTTTGAATTTTTGAGAATGATTTACCTGACCAACTTGAAAAAATTCTAAAAATAAAAGTAGAAGATTTTGTTGAGATTTCTTTTTTGCAGTTAAATCTTCATAAGTTATATGCATAAAATTATCAGCTTCATAACTATGTTGAAAGTTGTGAAAATGTTGGCTTAAAGTGAAAAAATTGCGTTCCGTAAATTAAGACCTAAATTTTCAACTTTAAATTAAAAATCTAAACAGGTGCCTTCATGGTTCCTAAGTACTTACCTTATAAAGCTTCAAAGATTACAATTAGAAAGAGAAGTCCGATGTAAACTATGATGTCATCGTCTATGACGCTTATACAGCTGCCATAGAAAATAGCGTTTTTGCGAGAGGGACAGATACATTTGTTTAAAATAATTATATCTCCTTCGTTTTTCGAGTAATTTTCATTCTACTTTCCCTGTTAGAATCATATTTTTGAATATTTTTAGAAAAACTGTATAGGTAATAAATATGTTTTTCATGCATATTCCCTAAATCGCTGAACAAACATTTTTCGTGGGATCAAATCATCAGATCCTAATTTATAGCTTCCATCATCAGCTCAGCAACATGAGATGATGATTATCAGGCACAAGTATCTGAATTACGTTAGAAATTTTATGAAAAACATTGTATGTGCCTATAAAGTTTGAGTGTTTCTCTCGATTTTCATGGGATCCCATCATCAGATTCTGACTTGGTGAAAATGGGACCACCTGAAAAGTATAAGCTTTCGATTAAAAAAAAAAAAAATCGGTCCACAATTGGCGGAGAAATCAGTGAGCATACATAAAAAAAATACATACAGCTGAACATGGAACCTCCTCCTTTTTGAAGAAGTCGGTTAAAAAAAGCACAAAAAAAATCAACAGTAAAAAAAGTCAACTTTATTTCTTTGATTTATTTATTATATACTTTATTGTACACCTCATAACAAGCACAGGAAAAACGCTTATAAAACGGGCCAAGTGCGAGTTGGACTCGCACACGAAGGGTTCCGAACCATAAACCTTGGTTTTTTAACCGGCTTCAAAAAAGAAGGAGGTTTTCAATTCGATAGTATTTTTTTTGTTTGTTACCTCATAACTCCGTCATATATAAACCGATTTGAATGATTGTTGTTTCATCTGAAAGGGTATACTTCTCGATTGGTCCCACTGTCACCATGTTAGAATCTGATAATGGGATCCCATGAAAATCGAGGGCAATCCTCAAATTTTATAGGCACATACAATGTTTTTAATTAACTTTCTAACGCAATTTAGATATTTGTGCCTGGTAATCATCATCTCATGTTGCTGAGCTGATGATGGAAGCTATAAATTAGGATCTGATGATTTGATCCCACGAAAAATGTTTGTTCAGCGATATAGGGAATATGCATGAAAAACATATTTATTACCTATACAGTTTTTCTAAAAATATTCAAAATCATGATACTAACAGGGAAAGTAGAATCAAAATTACTTGGAAAACGAAGGAGATATAATTATTTTAAACAAATGTATCTGTCCCTCTCGCAAAAACGCTATTTTCTACGGCAGCTGTATAAGCGTCATAGACGATGACGTCAAAGTTTACAACGGACTTCTCTTTCTAATTGTAATCTTTGAAGCTGTATAACTTCATCGCTGATGAAGGTATTTAAAAAATAATTTCATGATTGTTTACTAGAGCTAGTATTTCATTTTGAAAATAAAAACATCGCATGCATATTCCCTATTGTCAGCCGATTTGGATGATTATTTTTTTGTTTGGAAGAGTATTTTTCTGGACTGGTCCCGTTTCCATTCGGTGAAGATCTGACGAAGAACTTCGGAGGTAGGCAACGGAACTCTTCAATAAATGATTGCAAAGGGATCGGGATTGCTGAAATCGCATGTTTTTTTAGTGTTTACACCAGTTCTTAACATAACATTGCGCCGGTACGCTGTGTGTTAATAGGTACGCAGGTAGGTACCACTAAAAAGTGAAAAATAAAACCTTCGGAAGAAAGAAAATAACTTTAATTTCGGAAGTCAGTGTCAAAAAACGATAAAAAAAAAACACCGACTTCTGACATTAAAGTTCTTTTCTTTCTTCAAGTTATTTTGTACCCTGTAGTGTTTTGTTTTTGATAGTCGGTTGTATTTTTTGTTAAAAAGTTTTATTATTTGTTGTTATAACGGCAATAGATATACACAATCTGTGAAAATTACCACTGTCTACCTATTACGGTTCTTGAGATACAGCCTGCTGACAGACACACGGACGGACGGACGGACAGCGGAGGCTTAGTAATAGGGTTCCGTTGGATACCCTTTGGGGACGGAACCTTAAAACTAGTGTACAATGGGCGATCTTATCGCATCGCATAGGGCAATTTTTTACAGACAATTTTTGGATAGACTAAACTAAAGAAGTTAGATTTAGGGCGGTCAGTGTACAAACATAATAATAATGTTAATAGAGAGACATTCATAATAATATAAAACTAATACATTCAATACTAATAAATATCAAATACATAATAGGAAAAGGAGACGAAATGTTACAATAAGAGGTAATGTAATTTAATAAGGTTTGTAATATAATTAAGCTTTTATTTTGACATAATAAACCATTTTTACCATAGTTAATTTACCCGTTAATTACAACTTAATTCGAAGGTACAAATTATCTATTAAAACCTTATAAGATGTGGCGCACATAAAGTTCGTACGACTTGTTGTTGAGAGAGTTGCGAAAATCTTTGTGAAAGCCAGTCTTTTATGACGTCACCAAGATTTTATCACGATATCCCGGGCCTGACTCGATGGAAGTAGGAATAAAAGGTCAACTCCACACAACGAGCGAAAGCTCACGCACACATAAACATAATAAATTATGGGTGCGTAATGTTAGTTATAACTATTTTTAACCGACTTCAAAAAAAGGAGGAGGTTCTCAATTCGGCTGTATTTTTTTTTTATGTTTGTTACCTCATAAGTCCGTTATTTATGAACCGATTTGAAAAAATTTTGTTTCATCTGAAAGAGTATACTTCTCGATTGGTCCCATTGTTACCATGTCAGAATCTGATGATGGGATCCCACGAAAATCGAGGGCAACCCTCAAATTTTATAGGCACATACAATGTTTTTCATTAACTTTCTAACGCAATTCAGATATTTGTGCATGTTGCTGAGCTGATGATGAAAGGTATAAATTAGGATCTGATGATGAGATCCCATGAAAAATTTTTGTTCAGCGATACTTTCGCCAATTGTCAGCCGATTTGGATAATTCTTTTTTTGTTTGAAACTGTATTTTCCTGGACTGGTCCCATTTCAGTTTGGTGAAGATCTGACGAAGAACTTTGGAGGTAGGCAACATAACTCTTCAATAAATGATAGCAAAGGGATCGAGATTGCTGAAATCGCATGTTTTTTTAGTGTTTACACCAGCTCTTAACATAAAATTGCGCCGGTACGCTGTTAATGGGTACGCAGGTACCTAGGTACCACTAAAAAGTCGGTGTCAAAAAACGAAAAAATAACCAAAAACACCGACTTCCGAAATTAAAGTTCTTTTCTTTCTTCCGAAGTTATTTTGTACCTTTTAGTGTTTTCTTTGGAAGTCGGTTGTATTTTTTTTCATACAACAACGAAAGATTTAATTTCGTTTGATATAATTTTATTTTAGATAAGCTGCAGTTGATATAGTCTCTAGAAAGGAGTGGGTTAAATCCTAAGGGTGGTATTAGGACAGCAGAGAAACTCCGGTAACAATAAAATAGTGGACTGTATTAATTTGAATGAAGCGAACAAGCGATCAAACAATAATTCGAAACTAAGGTTAAAATAAAGGAATGAGTGTGCGCTCAGTGAGGCGGACGATGACGCAGTGTCGTGGGCCGCCGCCGCCGGCCGGTGCGAGCTTGCAGGTTGACCCCCTCCGCGACCGCAGGCGTCCCGCGCGGTCGCCCGGCGCGTAGTGATGTTCTCAACATGCTCCCGGCGTTGAAGACTTGTCTTCAAGGTTTATACTGGAAGAGGACAGATGGTGTTAAAAGCTCGTCGGACTATTCCCTTCTTCGTCTTCACGTCTGCGACTCTGCTTATTCCGTCTCTCCCAGGTATGAGCCGGACGATTCGGCCGAGTGGCCACATTAGTGGTGGTGAGTGTTGCTCCTTGAGTACCACCATTGATCCCTCTTCGAGTATCCCATTGGAGTCCGTCCACTTGGTTCTCTGTTGGAGGTAAAAAATGTACTCGTTAGAGAATCTGTTCCAGAACTGTTGCTTGAGATGTTCTATACGCTGGAAACGTTTCAGACTGGAGATGTTCTGGTTTACGACTTGCGGATGCGGCAGGGATGTGAGAGATCTCCCAATTAGAAAATGGGCAGGAGTTAAGGGGTATAGGTCAGATGGATCAGTGGAAAGAGGAGTGAGAGGACGAGAGTTTAGTATTGCCTCAACCTGAATCAGACAAGTAGACATCTCTTCGTAAGTGAGATGTGCAAAGCCTAAAATACGCCTCAGGTGAGGTTTTATGGACTTCACGGCAGACTCCCATAAGCCACCGAAGTGTGGGGTGTAGGCCGGAATAAAGGAGAAGTTGATACCTGTATTTGCCATTTCTGAAGAAAAGTCCTGTTTTAATATGTCAGCTATTTAAGGTAGTGCCATTGTCAGAGTAAATGGTCTTCGGTTTACCACGACGAGCAATAAACCTATTCAGTGCTGCAATAAAGGCATATTTTGTTAGGTCTGAGACAAGCTCCAAAAGAACCGCCCTTGTGGCTAGACAAACAAATACACAAATGTATGATTTAGTTAATCTACATCCTCTACCTTTGCGGTCGGCTAGGAGGATGGGTCCGGCATAGTCTGTGCCAGTCTCTAAGAAAGGAAACTCTAACTGAACTCGTTCCTTAGGCAAGTTACCCATGATGGGTTGAACTGTTCTACCGTTGAATCTCTTGACATTTCACGCACTTATGAACAGTTGATTTGGCAAGGACTCGTGTCGAATTGTAGCTAATAGTAGCTGTGGACCAGCATGAAATAGGCGTAAGTGAAATGTATTAAATATATGTTTAGTAAAGTTATGTTTGCTGCAGATAATAATTGGGTGCCTGACATTATAATCATAGCAAGAATTATCTAATCTTCCTCCGACTCGTATAATACCTGCCTCAATAAAAGGAGACAATTTTTTTAAGCGATTTTTCTTTGGTAATGTTTTGCCTGATGAAAGCAGCTCGTATTCTTCAGGAAACATTTCCTTCTGAACTGTTTTAGTTATGAACTCAGCGCTGTGAGATAGCTCTGAATTAGTAAGTGCAAGACTATGACTATGTAACCTTCTACAACGATTAATGAATCTAAATACGTATGCTAATAGACGTTGTAAATGTAAGTAAATGAATTATTAATTATGGTTTGAAATAGATTATTATTTGTATTAGGAATAGTATTTGTTATAGGTAATGATTAAATTAAGGATTTTTATAGTGTGTGAGTTTAATAATTCTGGTAGTGTCGTTTTTACATCTGTGTTAGGCATTGAAGGCCAAAGAGCTGGATCTGTTAGTAAAAATGAAGGCCCTGACCACCACAAGGAAGATTGTCCTATGAGGTCAGCGCTCAGACCACGGGAGATCAGATCTGCGGGGTTGTCCTTAGAGGGCACATATCGCCAGGTGTAATCACCAAAACCGTCCCGTATCTCCGAAACTCGATGCCTAACAAACGGCTTAAGTGTAGCAGGTGAAGTAGACAGCCAACCTAGGACGATCATTGAGTCACACCAGAATATGCAGTTGTCAGGTTTAAGGTTTAAAGACTCAAGTACCTTTGCACACAACCTAGTCCCTAATAAGGCACCACAAAGTTCCAGCCTTGGGATTGTAGTCGATTTGATTGGTGCAACCTTACTTTTTGATGTGAGCAGATAGGAGTGAACGGTGCCGCTACTAGTCACAGACCGTACATATATGGCTGCCCCATACGCTTTCTCTGATGAATCGGTAAATGTATGCACTTCAACGGATGATGGGGTATCACATACCACCCTGCGTGGTATGCTGAGAAGATTGAGTTGAGGTAAAGTTTGCGTGAACTTTACCCATAATTTTTTAATGTCTTCGTTTACCTCTTCATCCCATGGACACTTGTCTATCCACAATTTCTGCAGTATTATCTTAGCCTCGACAATACAGGGAGAGACAAGTCCCAAAGGATCAAATACTTGCGCTATTGTGGACAAAATAAGTCGTTTAGTGATTATAGTACTTGTATGTGCTGGTATGTGAATGGAGAACGTTAATGAGTCAGTATGACAATGCCAATTAAGACCGAGGGTCCTACTTGGTTCGTCGCTACTTAAACTGACTGTTTCAGGTGTGTCTGTAGGTGTTTTTGTGGATGTGTCTTGAGACGATGATGAATGTGCGGTTGTAGTGATTGCCTGTAGTATGTGTGCGTTGTTTGACTGCCACTTCCGGAGGTTGAGTTGCGCAAACTTAAGAGTACTGATGACATCTTTGCCCAAAGCGATAGTGCTCTCTATAGAGTCACTTCCTGATAGATAATCATCTACGTAAAAATCATGACGTATAGACTGCTGTGTACGTGCGTGTGCCTCCTTTGCCAATTGAGACAGACATCGTGTACTAATGAACGGAGCAGATGCTGTTCCGTAAGTAACGGTGTTCAGTGTGTAAGTTTTCAGAGGTAACGATGGGTCAGAGCGCCATAATGTCTGTTGTAGAGATCGCTGCGATTCGTCGACATCAATCTGTCGAAAGAACTTTTCAATGTCTGACGATATGACGTACTTGTGTTGGTGAAATCTCAACAAGATGGATACCAAGTCATCCTGAAGCCTATGCCTTGAATGTCGTTTAACAACTTACCAGAAGTTGTTACGGCTGATGCGTCGAAGACAACTCGCAGCTTTGTCGTTGTACTGGACTCTCTGAAAACACCATGATGTGGAAGATAATAGGAGTGAGATGAAGAAGGTTGAGTGACGTCGCTCATATGACCTAATGCTTCATACTCCTGCAAGAATTCTACGTAGCGCTGCTTCAGTATCGGGTCTCTTTCGAGTCTACGCTCTAACGACAGGAAGCGACGTTTGGCCATCTCAAAAGAATTTCCTAACGCATCAGGTGATTCCTTTAAGGGAATGGTGACCACGAAACGTCCATCAGCATTGCGTCTAGTAGTGGTCTTAAATTTATGCTCGCAAGCTCGCTCTTCGGACGTGAAGTTGTACTTAGGCGAGATGGAATCAAGTTCCCAAAATCTTGAAAGATCCATGGGTTCTTGAGTGTGTGTGGCGTGCTTGTCATTCATGAACATGCACACTGAGTGGGCTGAGTTAGGCTGAATTAAGGCGCCAGATATGAGCCATCCGAGCTTAGTTTCGAAGAGCGTCGGCATATGTCTATTGGGCAAGACGAAACAATCAATGTCAATGTTGTATGTCCCATCACACGACTGCAAATGTAGCGAACAAGATTACGTAATGGTGGACACTTGACTGTTGATGCCTGCTACGTGTGAGCTTACACTATGAATAGGTAAATGTAGCTTACCACAAAGGTCCTTGGTAACAAAATTGGCCGTGCTTCTATTGTCAAGTAAGACTCTGGCGCTGTGCGGCATCCCGGATTGGTCCGTGACTCTTACCAATACTGTGGAAAGCAACACATGACGAGATGAATAATCACGGTTAGTGCCAGCTAAAGTTATATGCTCCTTACAAGAACTGGGATCATCCTCATGAGAATGTAACATTGTATTATGCCTAGATTTACAATATTTGCAGTGACCAAGTGGACAAGAAGTCTCTAAGTGACCTGGGCGTAAACAATTCAAACAAAGTTTAAATTCCTTTGCTTTAGATAAGCGTTCAGTGACTGCTAGTTTCTTGAATTGTTCACCGCTGAATAAGTAATGATTTTGTTTACATAGGGGACATAAAGTATTAAATTTACCCTTACTTGTTGATACCGAAAAGCTTTTCGGTTTATTGTGTGACGACTCTGGCTTCGATTTTAAACTCTTTGCCTTTGGCTAGAAATAAATTTAGTGAAAATGTCTAAGGAAGGAATTTCAGTTAGAGAGTTCCTATGTTCCTCCCACTGTCTGCTAGTAACTGGGTCTAACTTTGATGACATCAAATGTATCACCATGGGATACCAATGTTCTACGGCAAACCCTAGTGTCGCCAACGATCGTAAATTTTTGTTGGTTTCATCGACAACTTGTCGTAAACCCTGGCTACTCTCCCTTTGAAGAGGCTCCACATTAAATAAAGCCTGAATGTGATTGCTTACTAACAACTGTTCGTTGTCGTACCTCTCACATAACAATTGCCACGCATTGTTGTAGTTGTCACCTCTAAAATCCAAACTTTTAATAACCAGTGCTGCACTGCCATTAAGTGATGAACGCAAGTAGTGAAATTTATTAATTTGGTCAATACTTGGCTCTTCATGAATCAGTGATACATAAATCTCTTTGAATTCTAACCAATAAAGTGAGGTAGATGAATTTTTGGAAGTCTAACATTATTTTGTCTAGTAACCACCGGTAGTTGTTGACTGGAGCTTACCTTAGACTCTAGTTGAGCGCGGTGTCGCGACAGAAGCGCGCGAGCAGATGCAAGTTGCTTGTAGTAGCTGCCCTCAAACTGCTCACGTTCGGCGAATTGCTCGTCGGGCTTTGCTGACAGGCACTCCAATTGACCCTGAAATTGATCATAGGTGGCATATACGGTAACCATTTTCTCAACTCTCATCTCTAGTTCGACTAGCTGTTCCTCACTAAGTTGTTCGCAAGTCTTAGTGGTAGTTAAAAATGTTGTGAATTGAGTAAGCTGCGATTTAATTGAGGCGCGTTTCTTTGTAAGCTCTTTAATTGCCATTTCCTCAGCCATGGCTAAATAAGAAGGTATGCAGCTTTAAGCACTAAGGGAAAAAAGAAAAATAAGAAGAAGACAGAATTAAGAATCACTGAAATATTCAAAAGCTCTAAACGTTCCAAGAGGCGCGTGAGTAATAGCAATCAGCTGATTCGAGCGTTGCTATTCAAAACCGGTAGGCGGTTAGAAAAAAATTGAATTCAAAATGCGAAGAAAAAAAAAGAAAAAAAGAGCGGGTAGTTTCTCTTACTAGATTTCTACTGGTTTTATAACTAGATTAATAAGCACTTATTACTAGTTACTATATTAATGCGTGAACAATACTGTAATGGATGAAAGTGTATTTTATGTAAATAAAAATGCTAATGACTACACGAACAAAAATTAATGGTTCTACTAGAAAAGCAAGTTATTGACTATGTTTACGATGGGATATTATCTACTGAGATGAATACTACTGTATGATTCACTGGTCTAATGCACTATCTAATTCTCTAGTGGTATGATAATGTTAGTATGAAATATGTAAATATGTTAGTAAGAAAATGGAACGCTCTCACGAAATCACGAAATCAAGAAACTGAGTGTTTCCTTGCGTGAAGCTTTCAAGTTGGATGGCGATGTTCTCGGGCTCTGCTCGGGCTGCTACGCTGCGATGACCCAGCTGCGATGACCACTGAAGAACTTGATGTTCGCTCCGATGAAGTACGCTTCTTCGCAAAGGCGCCGAAGATGTTGACCGTAGACTCGAACCAGGCCCGCACGAAGGGTGAGAAGTCCTCTTGAAGTGCCGAGGTCGTAGTCCAGTTGTCCAACGGTCGATTTCAAATTTTGAAAAACCGCTTGTCACTCCTGGTAACTGGTCAGTTACTCGTCGAAGGACCATAGAAAGGAGTGGATTAAATCCTAAGGGTGGTATTAGGACAGCAGAGAAACTCCGGTAACAGTAAAATAGTGGACTGTATTAATTTCAATGAAGCGAACAAGCGATCAAACAATAATTCGAAACTAAGGTTAAAATAAAGGAATGAGTGTGCGCTCAGTGAGGCGGACGATGACGCAGTGTCGTGGGCTGCCGCCGCCGGCCGGTGCGAGCTTGCAGGTTGACCCCCTCCGCGACCGCAGGCGTCCCGCGCGGTCGCCCGGCGCGTAGTGATGTTCTCAACAGTCTCAAACTAATAATTGAATAACAACAAACTATCATAAAAGCTTCAAATAATTCTTCCTTAACGCTGTCAGCTGGTAATTTAGACTGTATAATAACCGTCAACATGACTGAGGAGCTCGTGGCTAGATAATAACAGCCGTACGGGTCGATCTTCAAGGTTAAGCAACGCTTGCCAAGGTTGGTCTGTGGATGGGTGACCATCTTAACTTATCGAGTTTCCGCCGTGCCTTAAAAGGGCTTAAAAGACCCCCTGTAAGGCTGTGTTTCCATCAGAGATGTGCGAGGATGGGTAGCTAGGGATGTGTTTGTTAAGAACCAAAAGACTTGCTAGTGCTGAGCGAGGTTAGGTAAATAAAGCGATTCTATTGGTTTTAACTAACACGTGCTCCTCGCTACGCATCCTCGTACATTTATTGTGGAAACACAGCGTAAGGCACATGTCTTACCGCCGGCGAGGAAGCGATTAGCTATCGGCTCGATGAGAAAAGGGACAAAGATATCGATCTCGTGTAAGTAAAAGAGACACTTACATTCATAGTCGATAGCTGGCTTTTCATACTGCCGGCGAGCGGCTCTTACCATTAGTTGATCGCAGCGATAAGCTATCAAATATTGTACTTGCTCAGCGACACTTGCTTGGTGATGCTCGCTTGGTGGTCAGAACTCAGCCGGAGCGAGTATTGCGAGTAATCGCCCACCGCACAAAAGCACTCGCTTAAAGCAGAGTGTCAAAATTATCGAAATTTTTCACTTGCTATTCACTGCTCGCTAATTCGTTTCGAATTTCAAGCTTTACTCGCTACTCGCTGATCGCCGGCGGTGAGACAAGTGCCTTAGATATGCATGGTATGCAGTGATAATACGAGTACATGGTTAGCCAAGTGAAATCAAATTATTCTACATCGAAAAGGGGATCAATTATTTTTATTCACCCTCTGTTATGGGTATCAAATGATCATAGAATGATGAGAGAAATACGAAAAATAAAAAGTACTCGTATATTCTCAAAAAGTTTTTTTTTTTAATTAAATAATAATTATAGATTGACATAAAAGTTTTATGCTTGACATTTACCTCCTTGTTTTTCAAAAGCCAAAGACGACCATAGATAACGTTTTGTCATAATATCTGTCAAACGATTTGTCTGCGTATAATTTAAGCGAGCTGAAAGCAAAAAGTTTATCGTGTTTCATTTTATGCGAAATGGTTGTAAAATTATTATCCTCTGTTATCAAAAACACATGGAAGGTAAACTTTGATTTGAATTTATTTATGACAAATGGGCTCACGGTCTCACGATCTGACTTGCATGCAGAGGTAAATCTTGATCGGTTCTGTACCCAACTGGTAACCAACGGAACGCCATTACTAAGCCACCGCTATACGTCCGTCTGTCTATCAGCGGGCTATATCTCTGAACTGTAATAGTTGGACAGTTCAAACTTTCACAGATTGCGTACTCCCATACAAAAAACGTGTTTTTTTTTCGGTTTATGGTACGGAAGCCCTTGTGTGAGAGTCCGAGTCGCACTTGGCCGGTTTTTGTTGGAATATATTTATTTGCCTATAATATGGTACAGTGAGGTACGGATCCACATATATGAGTGACTGACAGACAATGCACAGTCGAAACTACTGGTCGTAGAAATCTGAAATTTGGCATTTATGTGCCTTGGGGAAGCGGCGTCAGCGTTGTCTGCTATGCTGACGACACCCTGGTTCTGGCGCAGGGGGGGGGGTTGCACCAGGCGGCGGCCGACGTTTGCGATAGTCGTTGAGAGGATCCGGCAGTTGGTTCTCGAGCGGCCCTACAAAGTCCGAAGCCATTATGCTTTCATGGATCTCGGAACAGGCCACCATCGGGATCCCAAATAACGGTACGCCGATGTGAACCGAGAGTATCCCATCGGCGTCGAGTCAACGATGACGTGCCTGAGTCTCGTCTTTGACAGCCGGTGGAACTTCGTCGAGCATTTCCGACGTTTGGCCCTAGTCTGACTGGGGCGGGCCGGGGTTGCCTTTAAACGGCTTTTGCCCAATCTAGTTGGTCCAAACGCCTCCTACCGGAGGCTCTACGCGAGGGTCGTGCAGTCCATGGCCCCTATATGGGGCGCCGATGTGGGCACCTACTTTGAGAAAGCGACCTGCCCGCTACCTCAACGCGTCCCAAAGGGCCATGGCCATCCAACTGGCCAGGGGATACCACCGGTCTCTGGCGAGGCGGCGAGCCTCCTTGCCGGACTACCGCCATGGGAGGGGTTCGGGCGTCCCCGCAGTCTCCAAATGAGTTCCCCATAGGTTAGTTTAGGTTTAGTGTTCCACTTGGTTCACTGAGCAGAGCCTCGACAATTCGACTTTTCTCCCCGACGACTCAAAAAAAAATTACGAAAGCATAAAGGAACCAGGTTAAACAACGGCCGCACTTCCTCCCACTCAAAGTGCACCTCACCAACATCAGAGGGTTACACTCAAATCTCGATCCGGTCGCACCTGTTTTTCCCAACGGAGACGAAGATAACAACCCCGTCGGACGTGGCGTACCTCAACTACCCGGGCTACTCTCTGGAACATAAGTTCAAGAAGCAGGCTGGGGTCTGTGTGTACGTCCGCGATGACATTTGTTGTTGTCGTCTCCGTTGCTTTGAGAAATCGGGTTTTTCTGCCATTTGGCTACTTGTGGACACTGGCGTGGAAAAATTTATCTACATCGGCGTATACCGATCGCACAGCGGTGACCAGGAGATAACAGCGCTGTTTAATTTCCTTGTGGAGTCGACCGATGTAGCCCAGCAACGGTACCCAACAGCGAAGCTCAATTTTCTGGGGGACTTTAACGCCCACCATAAAGAGTGGTTGTTCCCGTACCAGAGAACTGACCATGCCGGGTTAGAGGCGCGCAAGTTTGAAGTAACGCTAGATCTAACCCAGCTGGTGAATGTGGCAACGCGGGTACCGGATGTTGACGCCCATACACCCAATTGCTTGGACCTTCTGCTGACAACTGATCCGGACAGTCAATCAGTATCAGTTTCAGCCCCGCTGGGAACGTCTGACCACTGCCTGGTGAAATCCGTGTTGGCCTGCTCTCCTCCTGATAAGAGTCCTAGAGGCACGAGACGAGTATGGCGATACGAGTCAGCAAATTGGGATGAGATGCGACACTTTTTTGCGTCATATCCTTGGCGGCAAGTGTGCTTCTCCTCGGGTGACCCTTCGTGCTGTACTGATGTGATTGCGGACGTGATTCGGCAGGGGATGGAGTATTCTATTCCATTCTTCGACATCCCGCTCGGTCACAAATCCCGGCCTTGGTATAATGCAGAATGTGCCCACGCTGAGGCACGATCCGAGTGGTCGTTGACGGCTGCTCCTCTGATCTCATGGCTATTGATGCCGGAGTTCTTCAAGGGTCTGTTCTCTCTGCAACTCTTTTCCTGCTGCACATCAATGACCTACTTCAGCCTGGTCTTGTTGGGTACGCAGATGACTGTACGGTTTCAGAGAGATACTTGTCCAACACAACAACCAGTGGGTTTGAAGTTTGTTCCTTGAGAGAGGCCATGGTAGAGCGGACAAATTTGACCTTGAGCGTTGTCTCCCAGTGGGGTGATTACAATTTGGTCACTTTTAACGCCACCAAAACACAGGCGTGTCTTTTTACCGCAAAAAGGAGTCGTTTTGACCAAGCTCCTACTTTTCGGGGTACATCTGTTCCTGTGACTGATCGGCTCGAGCTTCTAGGCATGGAGTTGACATCCAGTCTCAACTTCGGCGCCACCATCGAGTACAAAGCCCAAACTGCGGCCAAAAAGCTGGGCATCTTAAATAGGGTGAAGCGATACTTTAGGCCTGGACAGCTTTTAACACTATACAAAGCACAAGTCCGATCCTGCATGGAGTATTGTAGCCACCTTTGGGATGGCTCAGCTAAGTATCAGCTTGCCGCACTTGACTCGGTGGAACGCAAAGCTAAGAGGCTCATCGGCGACGTAAAACTGGTGGATGCCAAGCTACATAGCTTGGCTCATCGCCGTAAGGTTGCCTGCTTGTCGGTCTTCTACAGATTGTACTTCGGTGAGTGTGCCCAAGAACTCCACGACCTCATCCCACCGGCCCCCTTCTACCATCGGACATCCAGACGCACTGCATCTTACCATCCCTACCTTGTGGCTATTCCACCAATTCGCACTAAGCGTTTTCAAAGGTCTTTTACAATGCGCACAGCAAAGGAGTGGAACTCTCTGCCTGCGTCTGTGTTTCCGAAAGCTTACAACCCTAATCTCTTCAAAGTTAGAGTGAACAGGCTCCTTCTGGGTAGGCTCGCTCCATCGTAGACTTTGTCTCTGTCATCTCTGACATAGACTAGAGTTCAAGAGCAAACCCATTACAAATAAAAAAAAAAAAAGAAAAGGCGAGAGCCCTCGCGCTCATTTACGAATGGCGCGTGGAGGCGCTACGTCGGGGCGAGACTCCTCTGACGCGGCAAATCACAGCACGGCGGACGGAGCTCCAGCAGGATCTTATGGCAGTATGGAGACAACGACTGTCGCAACCCAGCGCTGGGCACGCCACAATTGCGGTGATAAGTCCCCTATTTGAGGAGTGGCTAGAGCGGCGCCACGGCGTTCTTACCTTCCGCTTGACGCAGGTAATCACCGGACACGGTTGTTTCGGAAGGTATCAGTTTCGAATACGGCGGGAGGATACGCCCGGGTGTCAACACTGCGAGGATCGCCCGGAAGACACGGTGGAGGTCTGCCCTACTTAGGTGGAGCATCACCGTGTCCTCATCGAGGCGGTCGGGGGCGGCAATCTCTCGCGTCCAGCCCTGGTTCAAGCCATGGTTCGGAGCGAGGAGAAGCATGGCAAGCGGTCATCTCCTACTACGAAGCAGTAAACCTAGCAATGGAGGAAGCCGAACTCATGAGAGAGAGGAAAACCTCGCGCCCCAGCCGCCGTAACAGAAGAAGACGGCCCGTGCGCCGGAAGTCGCAGGGCGATTCTCCCCTGACCCACCGTAGGCACGGGCCTGCGAGCATTGGGTGGCTCGCCGTCTTATCAGAACCAGGCTCGAGTCGACGGTGCGCTGTGTTCCACGCGCGCCTCATAGAGCTGTCAGCATAGAAGACGGGGCCCGCCAGGGCCAGTGCCTGCTGGGGCTGCGGATTTTGTTCGAAAGGGGCACCGTAGCCCTGGAACGCTCTGGGCAGGAGGAACACGGATGGGTTTTAGTCAGTAAGAGTCTGACACTCCCTTCTGCTACACCCAGAGCGGAAGGAGTCATTTGATAATTTCCAATCCTTAACAAAAAAAAAAGACTGGTCAAGAGCGAGTCGGATTCGGGCACCGAGGGTTCCGTACACATTTGTATGTACGTATTATAAACTAGGTTTTGCCCGCGACTTCGTACGCGCATATCCCGTTTTTCCCGTTACTGTAAAAATTTCGGGAAATCCTCTCTTAGTGCTGCCCCCCTACACTCTCCAAGGAACTTTCATGGTAAATTTCTTACGACGTATTTTATTTATTAGGATTACAGTTTTACCGGTTTCATAGAATCGATTTATGATATAAGTATAATCAAATTTTTAAATAGATATTTGAAAGGTACTGAATGAGGAGACTGATTGAATGAGGAGCTAAGTAATAGCAGTAGCACGGGTCGATCGACCCGTATGTGTGTTAAAATGGTCACCCATCCTCAGACCGACCTCGACAAGTGTTGCTTAACCTTGAAGATTGACTCGTGTGACTGGTATGTTTCAATTTCCATGGCACGTTGGAATATCGGTATGTTAAAATGGTCACCCATCCATAGATAGACCAACCTCAGCAAGCGTAGCTTAACCTTGAAGATGATCGACCCGTGCGATAATTTATCAACTAACAATTCTGATTCTGATGATTTCTGAGGAAATTCTTAACACCGCCAATCAGAAAGACACGTCATCAGTATATCGCCATCTATCGACAATGTAGTTGAACTATCAAATATAAGATCGAACTCAGAAGCTCACAATTGCTACGATAATTAATTATTAGATACTAAAATGGTCACTTTTCTTAAAGAAAAGTGAACATTTTATTCTTTAATAATTCTCTACATTATTTTTTTGTGTTCTTTAAACACATTTGTTCCAACTATTTTTATCAATAGATGGCATTGCAAGTCTCTGGAGTCTCAATGAAAACTACATTTTAGCACTCGACGAAGTTTATCCTAATCTTAAAAATTCTATATCTTTTGATTTTGTGAGTCGATTTAAATAGAGAATATTTTTTTTTAAAGTACTCAAATTTTGAATCCAAATCAGTGGTTTTTTACGCTCGGTGATTGATTTAAATAAATACTATATTTTTCATGATTTAATTGCAAATGTAAAGTTTTTAGACTTTCCCTATACCTGTAGTATAAGACAGTATTACTTGCCAAATTTCATAGTTCTAGGTCAACGGAAAATACCCTACGAATTTTGACTCGATACCTCCTCGCGTTCTCAAGATAAAAGATCTTAACAGACAGACGGACGGACAACAAAGTGATCCTATAAAGGTGCCGTTTTTTTCTTTTGAGGTACGGAACCCTAAAAAAGGTGCCTTGGGGAGTCTAGAAGAGCACTAAGAGAAGGTTTTCCGAAAATTCAACTAAAATTAGATATGCAACAAAAAATAATTCTTACAGGAGATCACATCTATCTCGAAGAGGTTCTTGGGCTCTCGACGAAAATTATTTGCATTTGTCGCATTGGCCATCGCCCTAACTGCAACTAACTACATAATGACAATAGGGCCATACTACAAAGTGACAAGAGCGCCAAACTACGTAGTGATAAATGAAACAACTACAAGAAGATCAACAACCACGCCAATGAGCTTGATCGAAACTAAAGAGTAAGTCTGGTTCTCGTGCAGTGCGACATTTTATGGCTTGCACAGACGGGTGTCTGCGACAAAACGACGGACGACAAAGGATTTTTAATTTATTATTTTGAATTTGGTGATCGGCCGAAAACTGCGCTGCGATAGCCCGAGGCCAATCACCGAGCATTGAAATAAACAGGACGAAGTGTGCCTTCATGGCCAAACCCGAAACTATGAGGATTATCTAAAACACCGAAAGGAGTCTCGAGCACGATTTTGATGAAAACTAAAACTGCACCATAAGTTTTTTGAAAAATTGTTATTTCTACTCAGGAATCGAACTGGTTGATTTTGAAAAAAATACCATACAAAAGTGTGGCCAATATCCTTATTAGCTACAAACTGGTATTAACATATGACAAACTGGTACAAGCACGTGGCTAACCAAAGGAAATAGCTCATTTATAACAATAAAAAAATGTGAACTGTAAATTTTTACAAAAATCAACATGGCAGTTTTAGTTTTCATGAATATCGGGCCCGAAAATCTACAGCTGCATCATTGGATTTTTGACAAATTATCAGTTTCGGTTTAGGAAGGTAATCAGAAATTGTAAAACTTATTTGTTAACAATGAAAGCTTTCCTTTAGTTGGCAAAGTGTTATTACTTCCCAGAATTTGATCCTGATGAGCTACACTATCGGATAGTGTATTAATACTCTGAAAAATTAACAACCCTCTGCCGTCCCGTCCGCTAGTCAGCGTTGGCGCTACACGTTTATATCGTCCCAACCGGGCAGCAAAATCGAGCAAATATCCAAATTTGATTCACGCTAGCCTTCCCGTTCAACGAAATACTGACAAACCGATTGTGCCGCCCACCTTCTTATGTATGTAGCGCCAAATATCTTTAGCTAAGATATTTGGCCCCGTTGGTATCGAAGTCACAAGTGCGGCTTCCGACGGGTCTGATTCTCAAGTCGAGGAAAAAGTGTAACGGATTTTTTCCATTAGAAGTAGCAACTAGGAGTTTGATATGTGGTGGTATCAGACCCCTGTGCCTCGGAAAGCACGTAAAGCCGTTGGTCTTAAACCTAATCTCCTCGGCCATGTAGGATGGCCTTGCCATCGGACTTGAGAGTAAAGGAACAGAGATTCATCTATCCACAGACACTTATGCACACACTTGTGTACTGCGTTTGCATAACACTCGGAACAGCATCCCGAAAATGATCTAAAGACACTAGGTGGAGGTAGCTATAGGGTTATGTAGCTAAATAAGCTAGTAATTTTAATCTTTTGACTACTCGTATGTCTTCTACTTACTTGGGTAATTTAAATCTTTAATCTTTGGGATGGATCTGCTAGATACCAGCTTGATGCCCTTGAGTCAATTGAGAAACGAGCCAAGAGGATCATCGGCAATGAGAGGCTCGTCGCGTCGAAGCTCCAAAGTCTTGAACATCGACGACGAGTTGCTAGCCTGTCGGTTTTTTATCGGTTGCATTTTGGGGAATGTGCGAGGCGGAATTGCATAATTTAGTCCCGCCAAGCCCGTTCCATCATCGGACCACAAGACGAACGGCGATGCGCCACCGGTACATGGTGGATATCCCATCCATACGCACAAAACTTTTTGGGAACACATTCATAATGCGTACAGCTAAGGAGTGGAATTCCGGAGTCTGTGTTTCCTGATAGCTACAACCTGGGAGTCTTTAAATCAAGAGTGAATAGGTTATTTCTAGGCAAGCGTGCTCCATCTGCGACCACATGATCGCTTACCATCGGGTGAGATAGTGGTCAAACGCGTGCCTATCAATAGTAAAAACAAAAAAAAAAAATCTGTTGAATTGGGCCAACGTTACCGAAATAGGGTCGGAAGTGTTGTTATGTATGTACAATCAGCGATAAAGGCTTCTAAATATTTTTACTGACGTGGGATATAATTGTAGTGTGATCACAGGATCACAGGTTCACTCTCCCTACTACCTTTCATATTCCCAAGGAACTTCTGAGTTATATTTATATGATGGGTTAAAAATATATTTATATATGAGTATTTTCGCTACGCACAAATTTATTGATGAATACAGTGCGCATACGCACTGTATTCCGCATAGGCTACCGGCAGGACCACGGCAGGCCTGCGCACAGTCCACATAAAAACATTTTGCTTCATTGCTTTGAAACCTAAAAAATTGACATCGCTCATTTTTTTCGAGTTTTTTTATTTAGATGGTACTCAGCATCTACACGAAATTTTTACAAAATGTCTAAATAATGGGACTGTCATTGCAGACTCGTGGAAATCCGTCTGACGGAATATTATTTGCAAGAGAAAGGCAAGGGATGTGATATACCAAAAATTAATCCATTTTCCACAGAAGCTATGAAGTTCTACAAGGTTCAACCCAAAATTACTTGCCAAGGTACTGATTGGGTTACATGTAATGTGAGTACTTAATTACCAACTTTATTGAACTTGTCTAAAGCCTCACATAATTTTTTATTCGAACTATTCTTTTTCTGTGAAGGTCGCGGGTAGCCGATGGATGCCAGACGCGCAGGACCGATCGTTGTGACTACTCCCGGGGGTGGCCTATGTCCAACAGTGGACGTCTTTAGGCTGAAATGATTATGATGATTCTTTTTCTTTAAGCTGGGTTCAGAAAATTGTGTTGTCATGTTACGGCGTCTTCTAACGCAGTTGATTGAAGATTGATTCAATTCAATTCAATTCAATTCATTTATTTATTGCATCAAATATGGTAGGTATAAGTTCTTATCAATATTAAGTAACACACATTTGGCCAATATATAGCATGCAATATTACAAGTTCTTACTTCACATATTAATTACTAGGTTAGTTAACATTTCGTCAATTTATGTAAATATATCTAATGAACAATTAAATATGTCTGTGCTTTAATGTATAGAATTTACAGGGACACTTTTGAAAGAACTCATCTATCGAATAAAAACACTCCTGTAACAACCACTTCCGCAACGTAACACAAAACTTATTGAAGGGTAGTTGAGTAATTGACCTTGGCAAAGCATTGTAAATTAAAGGAGCCATATAAACGCAGCTCCGCCGAAAAATGTCTAGCTTTGGTACGGGCATTTCAAAATCTAAATGTGTAGGTTTCCTTTTATTTGTGTTATCTTTCCGCTCAAACAGCTCAAGATTGGACCTCACAAACCTGGCAACTTCGTAAATATGATTGCTTGTCCTTGTCTCGTACTACGACACACTATAACTAAATAATGGTAATCTAGCTTTTTCAGCGTGTGACACAATAGTTCTTGATGTCCAAATATATGAAGTCTTACTGTTTTGTTTATGTTTATTCCGAGTATTTGCACACACGTCTGCAACACCCTATACTCAGGTACTTAGGCCATCATCATTATGTCATTCTGACATCAAAGCTCCGACTATCTGTCTGTCTCACCCACAGAAAACGGTTTTGTCGCCGGCAGTGACTAGGGATGAGATGGGGGGGACTAATAATGCAAAAATGAACAATTTTAAATTACAGAAATCTGAATGTTATGTCAAGGAGGAAATATTAAAAAATATGACTAAGGTCAGCTGTAGTTATAAAGACATTGTGTACATGGACGATCAACAATACTACCTATCCGAAGATATCACAGTGAGTGGATCCGAGAAGTACATGCTCAACAAAAGCGACCACGTCATGATATCTTGTACTGGTAGGAATTTGAATAGGTAAGTTCATTTTTATTTATTAATAGGAGAAACTCATGTCAGAAAACTAGCCCAAGCTTACCGAATCCTGCTGCAACAATGAAATAACACGTAGGTTACTGAACTTGTCAAACTTACAAGTGAGTGGCTACAGGAGGTCATGCAGGAAGCTGTGTAAAGACTCAGAAATGCACAGTTTTACGCAACTGAAATTGAGCTGAACAGGAAACTGGGCAAGGCGCGGGGAACCGGGGATATCCGATAGGTGGGATAAGGCGGTGACCGAGTGACAGCCGGTGACTGGAAGATATGTCATTCAGCCGGCGGCAAGATAGGCAAGCGACTTTGTTGCCGTCACGGGTAGAATCTGCACGAGTCTAATACAACAACGTGAGGATTGGTTAAGAAAATATGGCTCTTTGCTCAGCAATGCGGGGAAGAGGAACTGCGGATATTGATGATGATGAATTGGTCATGGTTTTCAACAACCTGGTTATTTTTACGTTCATTAATGGATCTTTAAGCCGATTTTCATCCACAAGCTGGTGAAAAACCCTCGCCCACCAAATACTGACGGTCACATTCCTTTACAGGTACAGTTTCGGTTTTCTACCTCTACATTCTCAATGGTCCGGAGTGAAAGCAGGCTTGCGGCCAGTGTGGACCAAGCCGATTCCGCCAGACCGTAACGATTCCTATAACGTCATGTTCTTAGGTTTCGACTCCGCATCTCACAATGGATTTATACGCAAAATGCCGAAAAGTTACAAATTATTGGCTAATAGAGCGACTATCTTGAACGGGTAAGGAGCATGATGTTATAGAGGGTTTTACTTTTATTGGGTTCCGAAAGCAAAAACGGAACCCTTATAGGATCACTCAGGTGTCTATCTGTGTGTCTGTTTTCCCGTCTGTCTATCCGTCTGTCACCGCCAGTTCTCTCCGGATCTACTGGACCGATTCTGTTGAAATTTGGTATACATTTATGAACTTCTGTAACCCAAACACGGACGCGTTACGTAAATAAATATTTTTTTAGTATGGGGTCACTTTTGGGGATCAAACTAGAAATTTAAAAAATTCGAACTGTATGGTGTGGTATATCAAATCAAAGGGTTTATTGTGAGGATTTTTACTATATATTTTTCAATATTTTAAAATAAACGGTTTTGAAGTAAATTAAGCTTTTTGAACCAAAAATTACCATTCTCCACTTATCTTCGGAACTACTGAGCCTAAAATTGAAAAAATAAAATACAAATAATTGTTCCATACCTAAAGATTACAGGTAAACTTATAAGAAGTCTGTAGAGTTAAACTAACATGTTAAAAACTCTTTGCACGCGAGTCCGACTCGCACTTGGCCAGTGTTTTTGTATGGGAAATCATCTAACTTCTCCTTCCGGGGTGCGACTTCTTTCATTTAAAGTTATTTGATATATTTTCATTTTAATAACGTTCACAAGATATAATAAACGTGACATATACCAACTGTTGATAAAATTTCTTTACATATGACATTTAAACACTCAAAAACTTATTTCATACAACGATATTGGATAAAACGTTTATTTAATCGAAAATCATTAGGCATATAGTTTATTTAATCGAAAATCATTAAACTATGTTGTAGTACAAAAGTTAGTGACAGAAACAAATCGCTGCAAAACTGACTCCACGTAGTCGTGTCTGCCCTACTCCTAGAGTGTAATTTATACCCGCGTAGGCGCGGAGGGGCGAGGAGACCCGCGAGCTGAAAAGCAGGTGGTATGCAGGCCCGCCACCGTGGCTGAGGCTGGCCGAAGCTGCCGTGGTTAGCGTTTAAAGCATCTGCGACGATAAGCTCGCGTGGGACTGCCAGAGCGCCGCAGCGCCGGAGCCGTGACAGAAACCTTGCCTGCTGCATGCTCGCTTGAATGCTGCATACTAATTGCTTGCATGTAGCATGCTCGCTGCATGCATGCTTGGCAAGTGGTAATCAGTTACTTGGTAAATCTACTCAGGTTATTAAAATGGAAATAACAAAAAAAAAAAAGTAACTTATTAGTTATTAGACTAAGTATTATTGTGTACATTTGCAATTTTGCTACGTGTTTTTAACTAGGCGTTGCTATCATATTATACTAAATAGGTTTTATGTTTTTTGAGTGGTTTGTCTAACAATTTTATATTCAATGTATGTTATGCTTATAAAAATTAGTTATTATAAAATTATATCAATCATTTTAGTAATCGTTATTTATAGAACCAGAGCACACGACGGCCAGACCTTCGTTATTTTATAAAAACTGTAAGCTTTTCTGTGCATGTCCCCTTTACAGGTAATACCGACCAGCGACTATAGAGTCTGGGTTGTGGTTACTTGGGCAGGTAAAAGGAAGTAAAGGTGTATAAAATAGTCCCTTAGATTCGTTAAAGTATAAAGCTTATTGTTTATATTTTCATCCGGAATAACTTTAGAAATCTCGTTATCCGTTGCCGGACACTTACGACAGTTGTTGCCCCCTGCTAGACACCCTTAAACTTTAAAAAAATATTATTATACTTTCGTCATAGTATAAATAAATAAAAATTGCGAAAAAAAAAAAAATAATCGCATTTCTGTTTTTTTTTTTCACAATTTGCACCTACTAGTATTATTCTCTGCATCACCCAAAGGTTGACTGGTAGAAAATGCCTCAGGTATTAAGTCCGCCTCTGTACATCTGTGTGCGTCAAGTGTTAAATAAATAAAAGCTAAATTTTATAAATGTTACTTGGGGACCTATAAAAAATTGTTACCTCAATAGCCGGACAGTTTTAATGGTATTTACATCTTGCCAGACACATAGAAGTCCGCTGTAGGTGCGAGTGCGAGTACTTAGTCGATTGCAATCTTTTAAGATATCCAATAAAAAAAATACGTTCATAGCCATGTTATATAATATAAAGTTAAACATGTAATTTAATATTATAAAAAAAACAAAAACAGTACTTATTATTATATGTAAAAAAATATTTTATTGTTTTTATAAAGAAGAATGGTCATTTCAGACCCAGAGTCCGACAGAATTGAAACTTATGGTATTTTTTTGTCATCTGGAGTAGAGCAAGAATATGTATATTTTTTTTTTTTTGACTAAGTCTCGATAATTATAATAGATACGCACGATAAGTTTATTTTTAATTTTATTAAGTCTTACGTACTCGTATGTGTCATCCTAGTGATCTTTTTCTATGTATTCCACCGCTTATCTGTGAACAGCGTTGTGGGCTATAATATTGTGATATGTTTTGTGTAACTTTGTTTTCCATGTTTATATTGTAGCTGTTTGTTGTCCTTTTAAATAAAAATAAAATAAGTAATTTCACATTCATTCCTACAAGTATGCGGAAATGCCAATCGTATTTGAGCTCATTTGAATGGTCTCGATGGGTATTATGCATAGTTGATAACAAGGGTCTGATAATGAAGAGCAGAGAGGTGAAAAACGGTAAAACGTGTTCTGCGCCATTTCAGACCCAGAGTCCGACAGAGTTGAGACCTATCGTATTTTTATCGTCATTTGAAATAGAGCAAGAATATGTATTTTTTTCGATTTCCATGGCTATCACGTAGTTATTACTATATGAGCTTGAGTATTCCTTTAGAGAAAGTATACAAAAGTCAAAGAGATTAAAGATACAATAGAGCGGCTATCAGAAGTAATGGCGGACCAGAGTGTCGTCAGCGTGATCTGCTACGCTGACGACTCTCTGGTACTGGCGCAAGGGGGGTCGCACCAGGCAGCGGCCGACGCTATGACACGCGGGGTTGCGATAGTCATTGAAAGGATCCGGCAGCTGGGTCTCGTGGTGGCCCTACACAAGTCCGAAGTCATGTGCTTTCATGGTTCCCGGAACAGGCCACCATCGGGATCCCAAATAACGGTAGGAGGGGTTCCGATCGGCGTCGGATCGACGATGACGACGTATTTGACAGCCGTTGGAACTTCGTCGAGCATTTCCGACGTTTGGCTCTCAGACTGGGGCAAGCCGGGGCTGCCTTCAAGCGGCTTCTGCCCAATTTGGGGGGTCCAAACGCCTCCTCCCGGAGGCTTTACGCGGGGGTCGTGCGGTCCATGGCCCGTGGGCGCCTACTTTGAGAAAGCGACCTGCCCGTTACCTCAACGCATCCCAGAGGGTCATGGCCATCCGGCTGGCCCTTGGATACCATACGGTCACTGGCGAGGCGGCGAGCCTTCTTGCCGGACTGCCGCCATGGGATCTAGAGGCGAGAGCCCTCGCGCTTATTTACAAGTGGCGCGTGAAGGCGCTACGCCGGGGCGAGACTCCTCTGCCGCGGCAAATCACAGCACGGCGGACGGACCTCCGGCAGGATCTCATGTAGACAACGACTGTCGCAACCCAGTGCTGGGCACGCCGCAATTGCGACAATAAGTCCCCTTTTTGAGGAGTGGCTAGAGCGGAGCCTTTGCGTCCTCACCTTCCACTTGACGCAGGTACTTACCGGACACGGTTGTTTCGGGAAGTACCTGTTTCGAATAAAGCGGGAGGATACGCCCGGGTGTCACCACTGCGAGGATCACCCGGAGGACACGGTGGAGCATACGGTTGAGATCTTCCCTGCTTGGGTGGAGCTCCACCTTGTCCTCGTCGAGGCGACTGGCGGCGGCTATCTCTCGCGTCCGGCCCTGGTTCAAGCCATGGTCCGGAGCGAGGAGACATGGGAAGCGGTCACCTCCTTCTGCGAGCAGTAATGAGAGCAAAGGAGGAAGCCGAACGCGTGAGAGAGAGGGAAACCTCACGCCCCAGCCACCGCAACAGAAGAAGACGCCCCGGGCGTCGGGAGTCGCAGGGCGATTCTCGGCCACCGTAGGCGCGGGCCTGCGGAGCATTGGGTGGCTCGCCGTCTAATCAGAACCAGGCCCGGGTCGACGGCGCGCTGTGTTCCACGCGCGCCTCAAAGAGCTATCAGCAAAGAAGACGGAGCCCGCTAGGGCCAATGCCTGCTAGTGCTGCCGACTTTGTTTGAAAGAGGTACCGTAGCCCTGGAACGCAAAGGGCTCTAGGAGGAACACGGATGGGTTTTAGTCAGTAAGAGTCTGATACTTCCTCCTGCTTCACCCAGAGCGGGAGGAGTCATTTAATGATTTCCCATCCATAAAAAAAAAATGGTTCAGTGACGCCATCTAGCTTTGAATAGCAAACATTAACATTACATTTTGAATTTTGACATTTAAATTTACGAATTCAGCTATCGTGCGGTAGGTGGCCAGTGTGTGCTAGAGATGTTACCAATCATTTAAAGATATCGACTTTCGATAGTAAAAGTTTTGTAACGGACTTCTTCAAAAAGGTCTGTGTTCGGCTGTAGGTTATTTTTTCTTTTTTTTAATGTATTTTTCCCGATTTCTCCGCCAATTGTGGATCGATTTTAAAAATTATTTTGTTATTCAAAAGCCTGTACTCCTGAGGTAGTCCCATTGTCACTAAGTTAGAATCTGATGAGGGGATCCCATGAAAATCGAGGAAAACCCTAAAATTTTATAGGCACATACAATGTTTTTCCTGAAATTTCTAACGCAATTCAGATTTGTGCCTGATAATCACCATCTTATATTGCTGAGCTAATGATGAAAGATATACGTCAGGATCTGATGATGGGATCCCATGAAAAATGATTGTGCAACGATATTTTCGCCAATTTTTTACCGATTTGTATGATTATTTTTTTGTTTAGAAGAGTCTTTTTGAAAGAATAGGCTTTGTTCCTTTATAGGCATTTAAATTAAATTTCAGGATTATGTTCAATTATTCACTTACCCCATTAAATTTTATCGATAACAAAATCATTAAACAACATTACCTACAACTCTTACCCTTTTAGACAAGGTTAAGCTACTCAGCAATAGAGGGCGTATATAAAAAAATGCTAATTCTAGAACAATTTATTAAAATAATTGAATTACAATTAATTGCTGCGCAAATATAAAAAAATATTTATGAAAATTAACTGAAGTTAGGTCCAGTTTTTTTAACATAACGAGATTTACAAGAGAATATTGTGCACCTGATATTTTCCCAGAAAATGTTTTTCTTTTGGTGGATAAAGCGGTCATAAATACAACTTGACATGCAGAGGTGACATACTAGACTGAGCGACTTATGACCACTAGGACTACGATTTTGTTCACTATGTCCTGTCTACAGGGTAGAATACATTTAATGTCTTTGATAAAAGTAATTATTTCTCAACTCTTACAAGTATGCCTATGATGTTTGCGCTCGTTCCAATCGTACTGTTGGGCACGTTCACTGTAGTTGGTAACAAGAGTCTGATGGTGGAAACCATAAAGGTGATTAGTGACTCTCTTAGTTGAATACTAGTATACCCATCGAATTTGTATTCATTTGAATCCTTCTGATGAGCACTATTCATTGTTGTTGGGAACAAGAATCTCATGATGGAAATCATAATGGTGAGTAGTGGTTTTCTTAGTTGATTACTTCTATACGAAATTAGATCGCTAGTCACCTCTTCGTCACCATTCATTTTAGGTAATAGGCTTACAGCCGTCTTTAAATTAAACTTTTCACCTGGCACAGACATTGCTACAAATTTATTTTCACTACTCTGACTTTGACTACTACTTAAACTGAATTCCGACTCAAATTTTAAAATTTTGTCATAACATTTATTTATACATGAGCATAAAAATAATAGTTCATTAGACACGTCTTTAAGCAAAGTACTTTAAATATTTTTAAATGACTCATACAAGCTCTTAGCTTCTGAAATCTTATTCTCAAAGTTACTGCCTATCATTCTTAAAGGACCTAACTTAGAAATTGAATCCGTACAATGTTTTAATTGCTTATAAATTTCAGATAATTTTAATTCTACACTCATAATCTTATTCAATAAGTAGGAGATAGGTTTCTTAATATTACACAAAATTAGACTAAACAAGAAGGTTTTAAATTCACTCAATTAAACATTTTATTTGTTACAAATTATGACGCGCGTAGGTATCGATTACGACTTACTTGCTGGTTAATCTTACACCTTGGTTTCCTCGCGCTTTCTATTCTCCCTGCGTCGTCGGTAGCTGACAGGGACAGGACTCGCTCCAAGGCTACACTCCTCATTTGCTTCTGAATCCAGTTCACGTGGCATCGCTTGTACAGGCAGAAGAATCCGATGAGAACCGCTAACAGCATACAGGCACATATTATGGTAAGAAGGATGTTGTTCGTCTGAAGATTTTCCGCCGTCGCTTATGCGTCGTTGCAATCGCAGATTGTGCAATAACTACTTGTTCATTGCTTCTTGTAGTTCCCATAGTACGTAGTTTATCTGGTGTTCTTCTTATAGTTCTTCTGATGCGGTGCTCCAACAAAAGTATGATCTCGATGTCCCAGTAATTGCAGCAAGATAATTGTATAAAGTCTTGATGAGGCGAAGTTTAGATATTGATTCAAAGCGGCAGTTCCAAAAATTGACGAAGATTAAAGGTTGCAGTAATTTTGATGATTAAAGTAGCATGTGGACTGGCATAACTGGCAGGGTCGCCATGTGGTGTTTTGGTAGTTGCGGGTTAGAAGAAATTAAATAATACGTGGTTGGTTTGAAGGTCCGGTTTATTGTGTAAAATATCAAATCAGTTATAAATAATATTGCTGACGAAGCACTATGAATAAGGCTGTCTACATACGATGTGTTTACACACTACATTGGGCTCATGTGAATTTTTCTGATGATCACTATCCATTGCAGTTGGTAACAATGATTTAATGATGTAAACCATAAACGTGCGTAGTGGCTCACTTAGTTGACTACTCTTATACCCATCGTAAAAATAACTTTAATTTCGGAAGTCGGTGTTTTTGGTTATTTCGTTTTTGAACACCGACTTCCGAAATTAAAGTTATTTTTTACGATGAAGTGTTGTGTTTTTGGAAGTCGGTTTCATTTTTTTTTCACTTTCTAGTGGTATGCAGATAACACTAAAAAGTGAAACCACAAATACAGCGTGCCGACGTGATGTTATGTTATGAACTGGTGTAAACAATCATGACATGCGATTTCAGAAATCCCGATCCATTGATCCATCCATCAGTTCTTCATCAGATCTTCACCAAATTTAAATGGGACCAGTCCAAAAAACACTCTTCCAAACAAAAAATGAATCATCCGAATCGGTTAATAATTAGCGAAAATATCGCTGAACAAACATTTTTCATGGGATCCCATCATGTGTTCCTAACCTACCTTCCGTCATCAGCTCAGCAACATGAGATGATGATTAACAGGCACAAATATCTGAATTGCGTTAGAAATTTTATGAATAACAGTGTATGCGCTTATAAAATTTGAGGATATCCCTCGATTTTCATGGGATTCCATCATCAGATTCTAACTTGGTGTTAATGGGACCATCTACAATCTAAAACAATTTTTTTTAAAATCGGTCCAGATTTAGTGGATAAATCGGTGAACATACTTCTAAGTATGATTTCAGTTACAATATCGTCGGTGACGGAACTATCGCAGCTCTGTTTGCAATACTTACTGGCATGGCTGAACATGAACATGCAGATGCAAGAAAAAAGATTACAAAAAATGTATTTGTTGATCATAAATTATTTTTATTTTCTCAGTTAAAGAAATACGGGTAAGTTTGATCTATTCTCATACTTAAAAAACGTTCAATTTCAAGTCGCAATAATATCTTGGCGACGATCAATATCAAAAACTTGAATTCATCATTATGAACAACGTTTACAATGGGACCGAGAGCGACTCGAACTCGCGCACCGAGGTTTCCGTACCATCGTAATATTTTTAAATTTTCATCGGGGAGGCGTACATTTGTCAGAGAATTTTAATATTGGCGGTGTAGAATATTACAGTTTTAGATCAGCACCATCTCTTGACAGCTAGTGGAACTAATGTGATTTATGTTGATGATTTCTGAAAAAGTGTAGATTTTACTCTATGCAAACTTCGGAGATAAGGGGGGGGGTGTATTGTGTGACAGACTGATTTGCACACAGAACAGAAACAAGCAGTAGAAGTGCAAAGTAGGCGTGGTGGCACGCGTGCCGGTATTACGCGGAGTTACGCGTACCTCAACCCAGTCGTGTTCTAACATCACGACGAACCGATCGTTTCGGTCACTCTCGATATAAATTTATTTTTTCTGAACCATGCCGTATTGTTCAATTTTGGAGTGCAAAAATGATAGTAGGAGAATAAATCTTAAAAATGGAGGTGTTTCAAACCATCGGTAAGTACGAATTTATTTGTTTTCAAATAAAATCTTAGCAAATTCCAAAAACTTAAGTTCAAGTCTAGTTAAAATCCACCTTATCCCATTAGCATAGAGTTTATTTTACATCGATTCAGTTACTGTTTTGTTCTCAAAAGATCTTTGCTATTCAAATGGTGACGTAGTCGGGTCGGATACTGGATGGATAGATATCGATAAAAACATTTTTTTTGTAGTTCGTCTAGTAATATTTTTAGGTTTTCCAAAGACGCTGTCGTCAATGAAAAATGGATAGATGCACGGGTAGAGCTGATTGGATGCCAAGCAAAACAAGCACGATATGCTCCGAGCATTTTTTGCACAGCGATTTTTTTAATTTAAAAAAATGATATAGATACACGAAAACTTTGTCTGCGTTAAGATTCTGTACGTAACTATGTAATAAGATACTATCGTAAGCCACTTGGCACAAAGAGTTCACGGAACTGAAGTGTAAACAGCCTTTTTTGTCGGCAGTCGAGTAAGATACCCGAGGCATGATTTTGTAAGGCTTGTGATGTGAAAAAAAATCGGGCCAAGTGCGAGTCGGACTCGCGTTCAAAGGGTTCCGAACCAATTTCATTTTTGTAAGGGTTCCGTTTCTTACGGATGTTTGGAGCACTAAAAATGTATGATGAGTGTTATTTTTGTTGATTAATGTGTAATAAGGTATGGTTGTACGTTGTTTTATAGAAGATAGTTTCATAGAATTTCGTTTCACATAAAAAATTTCTCGTATTATCATTTCATAGAATAATCAATACGCAGAATGCTTACTTTGAATAAATTTAAATCATAGATTTTTGTTACAAATAAACTTTATTTCGATATTTATGATATCATAGAATTACAAATCAAATATTCTTTATCCGCATAATGAGTAGTTAACATAAAACTTGTTACCAAGAACAACTTTTCTTCAACTGACAGTTTCAAAACGTTTGACAAAATGCATACCCTCCTTTAAAATTACAACATCGCAGTCACAAAAAAAAATGCGGGTAAATTCTACTCAAGTAAAACTTTTCATTCGGGCCCGCTCGACGGAACCCCGCGAAGCGGCGATGGTGGCAAATGGCGATGGGAATAAAAGACAAAACTATCAAGCATAACCATTAATGCAGCAAGCAAACGAGCATGCAACGTGCATAATGCAAGCAAGCATGCAGTATGCAAGCGACCATGCAATATGCAGAATGCAAGCAAGCATGCAGTATGCAGGCAAGCATGCAGCAATCATGCGGTATGCAACATGCAGCATGCAACAAGCATGCGGCATGCAACATGCAGCAAGCATGCGGCTTGCAACATGCAGCATGCAAGCAAGCAAGCATGCAGCACGCAAACGAGCAGGCAACATGCAGAATGCAAGCAAGCAACACAGTATGCAGGCAAGTATGCAACATGCAGCAGGCATGGTTTCTATCACGGCTCCGGCGCTGCGGGGCTCCGGCGATCCCACGCAACCTTATCGTCGCAGATGATTATAACGCTCACCACCTGCTCCTCAGCTCGCGGGCCGCCTTGCCCCTCCGCGCCTACGCGGGCTTAAATTACACACGGGGTAGGGCAGACAAGACTACATGGGGTCGGTTTTACAGCGATTCATTTCTGTCAAAAATTTGTTTGTTTAAATGCTAATTTATAAAAATGGAAATATGTGTAGTTAAATTATTCCGAATAAAATTCTGCTATCTTGAAAGTATGCCATGGACATATTATAAAACAATAATATATAATTATAATTACATTTCACTGAAGTATAAAGTACTGTGGAAAAAAACACCGGACAAACAATATTCGTTAAAACATAATTCTACTGTTTGATAAGTTAGTTAAATAATAAAATGTGATCATGAAATTCATTGAATTGTGTTTCTGTGAAATAGGTTTCATTCAAGTAAATAGTCTTTGAAATAATAATACATAGTTGACATAAAATTACAACAACCAAATATTATGTGAAACATTTTCTGCGAACGATATTCTATGAAATTTCTGTCTGCGAAACAAGGGTACACCAATAAGGTATATTTACATAAATAAAATAAAAACCTTTAAATTATTTTTATTTGTTTCTATCTATTTTTATACAATAAACTGGGAATATTTCGCTTACGCTATTTTGAAAGTAGAACTTTATTAACAATGTATTACAAAGCAAACCCGAACTTATCCATTTTAAATGTGATAGCTTATTTCAAAACGATTCCAACAACAAGTTTCGTGTATGGCTCTCATACAAAACTCCAACACCAAGCGAGTCACATTTGTAATTAATTTCGAAAAAAGTTATCTTGTTTATCAATATCGACAATGCAAGTCAAAGTTCATGTGTCACAGCCGTGATCGATCGGCAACTTCTACTATCCAAACATCGAGTAATTAACCTTATTGCTAAGTAGTTTAAGTTTATAATTGCAACCATTGAAAATACTGCCATCTATGGTCTAATAGCGGAATTCACTCGTAAATTTTCAACTTAGAATGAATTCAGAAAACGAAACGCCGTGAATACTTTTCGCCTTAAAGCAAAATAAATCCTACGTGTAAGAATGATGGTATATTTTCAAATGTAGGTTCTTTGATTTATTCTTGTTTTGACCAAAATTTAAACGACCAATCAATCGTATCCTTGATTTGTGGTGAATTATATGATTATAGGTTTAATTGTGTGAGTATGGCGACACAGGTTCCGATATAAATTTCGTCGCTTAGCATTTCCACCTGTTTTTTCTGTTCCGTGGATATGCACGATAAGGGTTCCTTTTTACGGAACCCTAAAATTACTTCCCCATACATTTGTGCGCATAACTCGACAAAATGTACTGAACAGTTGTTTTTTTTCGCGATTTTGGTGTTGACCCCATAGTAAACGTTGTTCATAATGATGAGTACAATCGCCCTTTAAGAAGTATTGCGTTTATTCTATTTCAAGTTGTAGATAGATGATGCGTTTTCGTTCAGGTATCGAACAGCGTACTTCGAAGACACGCCGCAAGGGGGAACCTTCCAGTTCAAATTCAATGGGTTCCATCGCCAGCCTGCAGACCACTACCTTAGACCCTTTTTTCTGGAAAACGAAAAAATCTCATTTAAGGGTACCTATTATAACTCATACAGCCAAGTCTTCAATTCAAAATCAAAGGAGTTAATTATTTTGCTTTTGAAGTCGGTTTCCCTCGCGTTTGCCTGCATGGTAATAAAACGCATATTGAATTGTTTAGTATGATCTATAGCCTGGAAGCCGACCCCAATGAAGTTGGGAAAAGGCTAGGCAGATGATGATGATGATGATGATATGTATGATCTGTAGATTACATTGGCAGTAATAATTTATCTTACAAACTGAAAATAAAAACCTTACGTGATCAAATTACATACAAGACCACAACAATTTTTTCTGTCTCATATACACTATTCAATTAACTCTGATTTTAACGTTTACACCTTTCTGGTCTAAGTGTTTTCTTAAAAATCGTTTAAAAAAAGTTGTAAAATAACAACAACAGATTCCAAAATATTTTTTTTTTTGTTCAAAGTTATTTAGTTACCACCTCGATCTGTAGTAAGGTAACCTTCAAATAACCGTTAAAAGCTCTTCAATACATGCAATTTTTCTACATTGACGACCATAACTGGAAGTGAATCACAATAAATGAAAAAATTACTTTTGACTAAGATATCGTGAACCCCTTTAGCACACATTAATCAAAGTACCTGGATGACCGAGCTTTGCTTGGTTATTTTTTACGACGTTTTCTAAAAATGAAACCTTGCTATATCAATTCATCGCCCCCGAAACCCCCTGCATTCTGAATTTCATAAAATCAAGCCGTTTCCGAGATTCAGATTATATTATTAATATATATACAACAATTGGTCGTTTAAAGGTATAAGATAGGTATAACAATTAAATAATAAAATGTTTACTTTTTGGGCATAATTTAAACAATAGCCGATCCAAAACAGAGGGCCCGTAAAAGATTAACTCCTTAGAATCGAGCTCTAAAATGTGCACCGTGATAATAAAACTCAGCATTCTCAAAACTTGATCCATGAGTTAGGTTTTTAGTATTAAACAAAATAAAGGGAAAAGCACTGTGTTGATCAAACAACATCGTCGATGAACGATAACAGTTTGACATTTTATAGTAATGACAGTCTCGTTATTTTATCCCCAAATCCGAAAGCGTTTTGGATTTTTTACATTTGTCAGAAGTGTCCGTGATTTGAATTTAGTTTCAATTGAATATACTAATGCATTATTTAAAACACAGAAAGTAAATTCACGTCTCTGTTCTTTCCTAGGCAAACGATATAATGAAGAAGATCCATGGTCATACTATTGCGTAGGCGATACTCCCACATATCAGCTGTTAATTAATCTCACCAATGAGGTATGTTTATTTTTCTTAAATCCTTTTTTTCTTAAGTCAAATCATTTAAATTTTCATAGATTTGGCGCCAAACCCAATGCACGCGGTCCAGCGGTCAGAGTTACGAGATCTGTGTTCCGCGGCCACTGTCATCTATGCGGTAGCTAAGAATCTCCTACACACACAAAAGCTGTAAGACCGCGACGGTCAAAGTGGACACGAGTTCTGTCGTAGTTCTATTTTTTGCAAAAGATGGCAGGTCACGATGTTTGATGTGATCTAAATAATTATTTAACTAGTGAGAGAAAAGAACAATTCTTTATGATTTGCGAGACAGAGGCGGTCTAGCGATCAGATTTCCGAGTTTTGCGTTCCGCGTTCACTATAATCTAAGTGGTGGATTAGAATCCTACACACACAAAAGCGATGGTCAAAGTGAAAGCGCGTTCTGTTTGAGTTTCATTTTTTGTAAAAGCTGGGAAGGTCACGATATCTGACGAGATCGAAAAGTTTATTGAATTAGTGAGTAACAAACGTTTTCTTTATGGTTTGCGAGATATTTAATTTTGGTTGATAGTAGCATTTGGTTTTCAGTAAAAAGAGCGTGTGATGTGTTGTAATCTGATGTAACTGTAAGTACTACTAAAGATTACTGAACTCCAGATTTCTACCGTTTGTCGTGTGCGCATGTGTGAACGCGGATCGCAGATAGCAGGCTTTGACGGTGTGTTTAGCCTCTTAGTACCCACGCTAAGTTTTGGCAATTACTGGCAAATGAATGTTGCTTATTTCATTTGGATCAAACCTGCACCATAGATATTCCATTACTTGCTAAAAAAAATTATCCCACCTTTTTACCTAAACATACCTGTGAGGATTTTTACGCAACCCTTCTGCAATTTACAATCATTATGTTTCTTGTAACAGTTCTTACAATCAGAAGGCAAGAAGTTCTGTTTCACCTTCATATCAGATATCTGTCATGACGATTTCAACCTGATCGCCACGGCAGACGATGCACTAGTCTGGTTCTTGGAGATTTTGGCTGCAAGGCGGGTGTTCGATGATACTCTCGTCATAGTTATGGGAGACCACGGAATTCGGTACCGAACAAATCTATTGTTAAAAACAAACGGTTATAACAGAAATCGCAAAACTTCAAAAGATGAATCATTTACACAAAAGTTTATCAACTTTCACCATAGGGCCAACACTGAAATCGTAAAATAAAGAACAACTATATTTGCTTCAAACGTTTATGTTTGAGGAGCTCGTGGCTAGATAATAACAGCCGCACGAGTCGATCTTCAAGGTTAAGCAACCCTTGCCAAGGTTGGTCTGTGGATGAGTGACCATCTTAACATACCGAGTTTCCTCTATGCCTTGGAAAGCACGTTAAGCTGTTGGTCCTGGCTGTCATTTGCAGATCTTTGGCAGTCGTTACGGATAGTCCGAAGTCAATTAATCTGACTCCAGTCTTGCCATGAAGTACCGTGTTACCCAGTTAATGGGTTGTGGAGGTCTGGTAGACAGCCGCTCCGTGTGAAATACTGGTATTCAGCTAAATCCGGTTTGACTGGAAGCCGACCCCAATGTAGTTGAGAAAAGGCCAGGCAGATGATGATGATTTATGTTGGCATAACTCGAAGCATGATTAATTGTCCCATTGGAAAAGATATCCATAATGTTGAGAAGAACGACTGCTTTTCAGGTGTTGCGTTATTTCTGTTAAACCGTCAATTTACAGTTTTAGGGTTCCGTACCTTAAAAGGAAAAACGGAACCCTTATAGGATCGCTTTGTTTTCCGTCCGTATTTATGTCTGCCCTTCATCTCGGGAACGCGTAGAGGTATCGAGTTGGAATTAAAATCATATACTCAAGTCTACAAACCGTAAAAAAAAAAGGCCGTTTATGAAGCAAAATACGTATATTTCGACACCCTCAACGGAATCAAAATGGATAGGGTATTTCCCGTTGACCTAAAACTATGAAAGAAGAGGGTCAAAATTAACCCAAGTCTATTGCAATGAGAAAAATCTCAAAAAATGGGTATAAAAAGATGGCATACTTGCCATCTTTTTATACCCATTTTTATCATTTTTCAAACTCCATCCTAACGGTCTAACATAAAAAAATATTGCTAAGAAAATTCGTTCAGAGGCAGCAATATCCGCATTGAATGTACTACAAAACTACGAGTACATTATTATTATTTGAGAAATTTAGAAGAGAGTTTAGAATTACTGCCCCTGAACGAATTTTCTAAGCAGTTTTTTTATGATAGACCTTAAGGATGGAGTGCGGAAGTATGCCATCTATTTATGCTTTTTTCGAGATACATTACTGTAGGACGTGGGTTAATTTTGTATGGACTGTGCACCTTCTTCTTTGGCAAGTAATACTGTCTTGTACTAAAGGTATAGGGAAAATTCTGAAAACTAAAAATTTGTAATGCAATCATAAAAAAAAATAGTTTTTATTTATAGTGTCATACGTACCTACAAATTTGTACAGAACCCTCGATGGGCGAGTCCGACCCGTACTTGGCCGATTTTTTTCATATCAGTATCCATATTTCAGGATTGCACAGATACGTGACACATATCAAGGAAAGGTGGAAGAACGTTTGCCTTTAATGGCTATCTTTTTACCAGAAAAACTTAAACAACTCAGGCCTAAGGCTTTTGAAGCACTATCAAAGAATATAGACGTTTTGACGACTCCCTTTGACATACATGCGACAGTGCTAGACGTGTTGGACTTGAAGCATAAAATGAATAAGTACAAAGTCCCAGGTGCTGATCTGACACGATCCATGACGTTATTAGAACCGGTAAATACTAACTAATATATAAAATTCATCCATTACTGAATGAGTGAGTGACTGCGACGACGCATAGTCGAAACTTCTGGTCGTAGGAAGCTGAAATTTGGCGTGTAGGTTCCTTGGGGAGTGTTCCCGTTAGAATTTTCCGAAATGCTTACGGGAACGGGAAAAAAAGGGATAAGCGTGTACGAAGTCGCGGACAAAAACCATAACACGAATTTCAAGTCGTTCGTGGTGCCCGTTCCGAGTCATCATTTGGTGTCCAGAAAGGACACCAAATGATGAGTTTTGGCCGATAGGTGTGTTGTATCGGCGATTCCGCGGCCGGCTGCGCAATCAGATCGCAAGCAGATCTTTGGCAGTCGTTACGGATAGTCAGAAGCCAGTTAATCTGACTCCAGTCTTGCCATGAAGTACCGGATTACCCAGTTAATGGGTTGTGGAGGTCTAAAGGCAGCCGCTCCACGTAAAATACTGGTATTCTGCTAAATCCGGTTTGACTGGAAGCCGACCCCAATTTAGTTGGGAAAAGGCTAGGCAGATGATTATAAGTAGCGTGTAAAAGAATCCTTGTGTATTACATAGATGGTATAAACAAGGTCATCATCTGGACGCAGCGTGAAAGCCACGGGAATACGCTGATTGCGAGACGCACAGAAACGGTCATTGTGGCGACACTTGGGGAAGGCTTGTATCCAGCAGGGGACGTCTTTCGGTGAAACTGCTTATCTCACCCTTTAAGTCCGTTCATTACAGCAATAGTTGTTTACTGACCTTAGGGTGTGCTTATATTTAATGTTGACTGTACTTTCTTCAGATACCTAAAAATCGAACATGTGCGGAGGCAGGCATCGTTCAACATTGGTGTTCTTGCACTAAGTGGTCCAACGTGTCTGAAGACTCGGACATGTTCAATAGAGTGGCAAACGTACTGGCTGAGTATATTGACAGCGCCAGTGAAGAACAACGGTAAGTTTATTTCAAAAGACAACTATATTTTATTTTATTTATTTGTTCTAAAAAAAATATTCATACAGACTTTTAAATAAAATACACAACATCATCATCATCATCATCTTCCTGCCCTTATCCCATGTTCTTCCATTCTGTTCTATCAGTCGTCACTCTATCACTAACTCCCTTTTCTTTCATATCGCTCCTCACACAATCTATCCATCATTTCTTTGGCCTTCCTCTCCCTCTCCCACATTCACATGTATGTTAATAACTCTTCTAGTTATATGCGTTTCATCCCAACTCTTCACATGACCGTACCAAGACAAGCGATTCCCTTTTAACTTTTCCGTCACTAGCGCCACTTTTAAAGTGCCTCTACTGTACTCATTTCTCACTTTATCCATTCTCGTTACTCCACATACATGCAATCTTTTTTCATCCGTCTTTTTTGCCCTACATTTTACAGGTCTTATCGCGGAGTTATAGATTTTCCCATTCAACTTGAGAAGCATCCGAGGGTCACAAATTGTTCCATTATATAAATAACATACACAACAATACACTTAATTCTAAATTTAGAAGTAGAACATCTAAGTCCGAACTAGATAAAACTATCTGTATTTCGGACATCAGCGCTCTTGGGGTGTTGTAGTCGACACTTAGGAACAAATTTACTTAGACCTATACACATTTTATATTTTATAATATTATTTATGGAAGTGACAGATGTACAAGAACATAACAGAAGGAAATCTTTATTAAATGTACAGTGATATCATCATCTGCCTAGCCTTTTCCCAACTATATTGGGGTCGGCTTCCAGTCAAACCGGATTCAGCTGAATACCAGTGTTTTACGTGGAGCGGCTGCCATTAACTGGGTAACACGGTACAAATCTTGGCAAGACTGGAGTCAGATTTACTGGCTTCTGACAATCCGTAACGACTGCCAAAGATCTACAAATGACAGCCGGGACCAACGGCTTAACGTGCTTTCCGAAGCACGGAGGAAACTCGGTATGTTAAGATGGTCACCCATCCACAGACCAACCTTGGCAAGCGTTGCTTAACCTTCAAAATCGACCCGTGCGGCTGTTATTATCTAGCCACGAGCTCCTCAAAAATGTAAAGTGATATCCTTCGGTGAAATGGGCGTAAAAATGATGTACATAGGTTTTACTGATGGCTATCTGTCAAATCAATGGTCACATAATGTGAAAATCGTCAATCATTGACATCTTAAAGCAAGGTCAAATCAGGAGCTAACACAAATTAAAACCATAACTACATGCCTTTTTTTTCGTATCAAAATTTAATTTCGTTTTGTAACGAAAAGAGTTATGAATCTCATCTTTGGGATGGATCTGCCTGATACCAGCTTGATGCCCTTGAGTCAATTGAGAAACGAGCCAAGAGGATCATCGGCAATGAGAGGCTCGTCGCGACGAAGCTCCAAAGTCTTGAACATCGACGACGAGTTGCTAGCCTGTCGGTATTTTACCGGTTGCAGTTTGGAGAATGTGCGACGGAATTGCATAATTTAATTCCGCCAAGCCCGTTCCATCATCGGACCACAAGACGAACGGCGATGCACCACAGTGAGTAGGTTATTTCTAGGCAAGCGTGCTCCATCTTCAACCACATCATCACTTACCATCAGGTGAGATAGTGGTCAAACGCGTGCCTATCAATAGTAAAAAAAAAAAAAATTTAATGTGGATGAATGGCAAGGGAGAATAAAGTTTATTTTTTAGTTCAGACGTTTGGTGTACAATAAATAAATAATAAAAGACTATGAGGAGCGATATGAAAGAAAAGGGACTTAGTGATAGAGTGACGACTGATAGGTCAGAATGGAAGAACTAAACGTGTTGTGCCGACCCCAAGTAACATGGGATAAGCAGGAAGGAGGAGGGAGGGGCAGGAAGATGATTTCGTTTCGTTTTATATACAATGTTAATGCATTTTCATCTTATTTTACAGATCGAAATGTGCAAGAAGAAAGCTTGTATTCATATATCATGTATTAAAACTAAATGTGAACAAAGATGTTTTGACATATCGTTTGGTAAAGGAAGTAGATGCTTTTCTTGGTAACGCTTTGCTCGCACCACCAAGAGCTCCTATAGAATATTATCAGGCTAAGGTATTTTTATTTTCGATTTATATGAATTTCCCAGAAATACAATGATGAGGCACTCCTAAAGGGAAACGGAGTAATGATCCAGACGTAAGCATAAAAAAAACCGGCCAAGTGCGAGTCGGAATCACATACGAAGGGTTCCGAACCATAAACCTTATATATTATTTGTTGTTATAGCGGCAATAGAAATACACAATCTGTGAAAATTTCAACTGTCTACCTATTACGGTTCCTGAGATACATCCCGCTGACAGACAGATGAACGGAGGAGCGGAGGCTTAGTAATAGGGTTCCGTTGGATACCCTTTGGGTACGGAACCCTAAAAATGGGTCAATCTCGGAATCTATACTAATATATAAAGCTGAAGAATTTGTTTGTTTACTTGAACGCGCTAATCTCAGGAACTACTGGTCCGATTTGAAAAATTCTTTCAGTATTAGATAGCCCATTTATCGAGGAAGGATATATCATCACGCTAAGACAAATAGGAGCGGAGCAGTAACGAAAACTGTGACGCAGACGAAGTTGCGTCAAATGGGGGCCGAGTCACCCGCGTCCGTAGGAGAATACCCAATGTAAGACCCTACACGTGGTCCCCGGGTGGTGCTAATCAGGTGACACTAACTGGTGGTAGGCTTCGGCCGATGGCTTGTGACCACCCACTGGGCAAAGACGTACCGCCAAGCGGCTTAGCTGTGTTCCGGTACGATGCTCAGTGTAGCCAATTCAGAGGAGTTGGGTCGAAATAGTTGTTCCAATGCAGGCAGACCTAGCCAGGCTAGCCCTGGCATGGGCGTATCGGGAGACTAGTCTTGGAGGGTAGCGGGATCCGAGGCACGGTGCACCGCTGGCCGACCGCAGATAGTTGGGGGCCCAAGTAGTGTGCTAGCCACACATGAAAGGCTGCCCCGCCATCTGACGAAAAATCCCGGAATGCACCATCGTGCTGGTTGGCGACCAGATGAAAGGGCCCGATGGACATTCCCGGGGGGGCTCGGGCGTCCCCGCAGTCTCCAGACTAGTCCCCCAAAGATGTCGTCCTGTCAGGGCGTGCCTGAAGGTTAGCAGCTTGGAACCTCATTTCACATCCTTCTCCTCAACCTCCATCACTCAAGTTTATCAATGAACAGGAATAAAAAGAGAAAAGCAGTACAGCGGCAGCACGTCCTTTCGCATAAAGTGCACCTCTCTAATATACGAGGTCTGCACTCAAATCTCGCCGCAGTCCATCACCATCTTGAGACCGAGAAACCAGCGCTCTTGTTCCTGTCGGAGACGCAGATCGGATGTCCGTCGGACGTGTCATACCTGTCTTACCCTGGGTTTACCCTGGAGCACCACTTTAGACCCCGCGCGGGCGTATGCATGTACGCCCGGGACGACATCTGCTATCGGCGTCTCCGCTACCTTGAAGACTCCAGGTTCTCAACGCTGTGGGCTATGGTGGACACAGGTCTAGACAAAATTGTCTATGCATGCGTCTACCGTTCGCACAGTGGTGATTTGGAGACAACTGGGCTTACACAGCACCTGAGTGAGGCGGCGGATGCGGCTCAGCAGCGGTACCCTTCTGCCCAATTGGTGTTACTGGGGGACTTCAATGCCCACCATCAGGAGTGGCTCTTCCCATACCAGTGCACAGACCATGCTGGACGTGAGACGCGAAAGCTAGCGCTTGCGTTAAATCTTACCCAACTGGTCCAGGGGGCAACGAGGGTACCGGATGTTGATTCGCACACTGCCAATTGCTTGGACCTTCTGCTGACAACAGATCCAGACCGCTATTCGGTGTCGATTTCATCACCACTGGGTAGTTCCGACCACTGTCTGGTGAAGTCTGTGTCTGTCTACTCTCCGCCCGATCCTAGCCCAAGAGGCACCCGGCGGGTATGGCGATACAAGTCAGCAGATTGGGATGGCATGCGATCTTTCTTCGCATGTTACCCTTGGCAGCCTACTTGCTTTTCTTCCACTGATGCTACGTCGTGCGCGGACGCCGTGACGGATGTGTTGCGGAGGGGAATGGAGTACTACATTCCGTTCTCTAACATAGCAATATCTGGCGAAGCTCGTCCTTGGTTTGGTGCCGAGTGCAATCGCGCCGATGCGCTTAAGCACGCGGCGTACCTAGCATGGGTCGACGCTCGTACGCGCAAAGCAAATGACGTGAGTCAGAAGAAGAGAGCCTTCAACAGGGCTGCTAAGTCCTGCAAGAAGGTGTTGAGGAGGGCTCGGTTTGACCACATTAGCCGAATAGGGAACAAACTTGCTTCATACCCAGCAGGTAGTAAGGCTTTTTGGTCCCTGGCTAAGTCGGTCGAATCGAACTTCTGCCGCCCCTCACTACCACCACTGCTGAGACCCGACGGGACGCTGGCCCACTCCACTGAGGAGAAAGCGAACTTGTTTGCTTCTTTGTTTGCGGAATCTTCACGTCTGGATCCTGGTGGCGCGACGCCCTCCGCCTCTCCTGGTGAATGCGAGTCGAGTATGTCGAACATTCGCATTCATCAGAAGGACGTCCGTAGGGTACTGCGTAACCTAGACGTGAACAAGGCTAGTGGTCCCGACGGGATACCGGCAATTGTTCTGAAGACTTGTGTGCCTGAGTTGTCTCCGATCTTGACACGCCTATTTCGCCTTTCGTTTGAGACTGGAAAAGTGCCGAAGGCTTGGAAGCAAGCTAACGTGCAGCCCGTGCCCAAGAAGGGTAGTCGAGCTGACCCGTCGAATTATAGACCCATCTCGGTAACGTCCATACTCTGTAAGACTATGGAACGCGTGCTGAATCATAAGCTCCTGGCGTACCTAGAAGCGAATGATATCCTTAGTGACCGGCAATACGGGTTTCGCCGAAATCGGTCAACTGAGATCTTCTAGCGTATGCCATTCACATCTGGAGTGAGGCCATAGAGAAGCACGGGGAGGCACTGGCGGTCTCCCTTGACATCTCGAAGGCCTTCGACAGGGTCTGGCACGATGGCCTTATTAGTAAGCTTCCTTCCTTCGGTCTGCCCGCCGGTTTGTGTGATTGGATCGCAGATTTCCTGAGGGATCGGTCTATCCGAGTGGTCATAGATGGCTGCTCGTCTGGACTGCTGGATATTAATGCCGGGGTTCCTCAGGGGTCGGTGCTTTCGGCAACACTGTTCTTGCTGCATATTAATGATCTGCTTAAACCCGGTACCTTTGGGTATGCAGACGACAGCACTGTTGCTGAAAGATACGTGTCCGACGCACGAGCTGGTGGGTCGCAGATCCGGTCTCTCCGGGAGGCAATGGTTGAGCGCTTGAACGTGTCCCTACAGGCGGTCTCTGATTGGGGCGATGCCAATCTGGTCAAGTTCAATGCTGCTAAGACCCAAGCGTGTCTATTTTCCGCCAAAAGGAGCCAATTCCGCCCAGCTCCATCTTTCCGCGGTGAAACCGTGCCGATAACCGACCATCTTGAGCTTCTTGGGGTTACATTAACATCTACTCTCAATTTTGGCCCTTACATAGAGGCAAAAGCTCAAGTGGCTGCAAAGAAGTTGGGGATTCTGGCTAAGGTGAGGCGGTACTTCACGCCGGAACAGCTGCTCAAACTCTATCAAGCGCAAGTTCGATCGTGTATGGAATACTGCTCTCATCTTTGGGATGGAACTGCCAGATACCAGCTTGATGCCCTTGAGTCAATTGAGAAACGAGCCAAGAGGATCATCGGCAATGAGAGGCTCGTCGTTTCGAAGCTCCAAAGTCTTGAACATCGACGACGAGTTGCTAGCCTGTCGGTTTTTTACCGGTTGCATTTTGGGGAATGTGCGACGGAATTGCATAATTTAATTCCGCCAAGCCCGTTCCATCATCGGACCACAAGACGAACGGCGATGCGCCACCGGTATATGGTGGACATCCCACCCATACGCACAAAACGTTTTGGGAACACATTCATAGTGCGTACAGCTAAGGAGTGGAATTCCCTGCCGGAGTCTGTGTTTCCTGATAGCTACAACCTGGGAGTCTTTAAATCAAGAGTGAATAGGTTATTTCTAGGCAAGCGTGCTCCATCTTCGACCACATCCTCGCTTACCATCAGGTGAGATAGTGGTCAAACGCGTGCCTATCAACAGTAAAAAAAAAAAAAAAAAAAGTTGCGTGGGTCGACTAGTGAGAAAATTAAGCTAAAAACATGTGTACACCTTTATTTTGGCGATCTAAATGTTGTCAAAAGTCTCATCAAATTTTGTGTCTGCTTCATAAAAGTTATCTCGGTTTTTATAGCTCTAATAATGTTAACACTTATTTTCAAAACAGTAGAGCGTAAAATCTATCTATACTAATATATAAAGCTGAAGAGTTTGTTTGTTTGCTTGAACGCACTAATCTCAGAAACTACTGGTCTGATTTTGAAAATTCTTTCAGTATTAGATAGCCCATTTATCAAGGAAGGCTATAGGCTATATATTATCATGCTAAGACCAATAGGGGCGGAGCAGTAATGAAAATTGTGACGCAGATGAAGTTGCGCGGGTCATTTGTGATGAACATTTTTTTCGTGCGCTCAACCGTTATTGAGATAGATGGCGGAGAGCGCGCTGCGTTCAACCATACTGTAAAATAGTGTCAACCGTGAATGTCGGTGAATAACATCTTGTTTAAGGGTGCTCTCTCGAAAAGGCTTAAAAATAGCGCGCAGATGAAGCAGTTTTTCGTCAGCATTTACTAAGAAATTACATCTGTAAAAAATAGGTAGTAATCTACATGATATTGCACGTAACTTGGTTTAGCCAAAATTTATGTAATGTTATCAAATAATAGGAAAAAAAATCACCAAATCACCTCCAAATCGTTGAGATGAAACCATTTTACTCCTTCATTTTTTAACAAAAGACAAAAAAATAAATATCTACTGCTGTGCAATATAAACGAAAATAACTTGGTTTTGTTACTTTTTTAAAATATGTATTTGTTTAATTATAAAAAATTAAAAACACGGTTAGCGGAGTGGCGCGCCGAGATGTAGTTAGCTCCGTTTGTATGCACAAGGTCATTGGCAAATATACAAGCCTTAAATTTAAGAATGCTTTCTACGACCAGTAGTTCCGGCAATGCGTTCTGTCAGTCACTCAGCCAGTCAGGAACAGAACAATTTTGTATTTTACAAGCTTTTGCTCGCGACTTCATACGCTTCGTTATTTTCCCGTCGGAATTTTGGAATATCCTCTCTTAGTATATAGTACAAGGTCCGGTATAAGAAATATATACCCTCACATTTTATTTAATTCTAATATATGTAGAATATATACTAGATAACGTTTAGATTGATATAAGTGGGTTGCCTAGCTTAGATCATGTGCCAATGATGTTAAACAATAAATTGTTTAATTACATTTTTTTGACCAACTTCCATCATTTGTTATTTTTAAAAGTCGACCATCAGCTGATAGAATATACCCGCTTCTGTTAATTAACATTTGTCTTCCGAAATCGATAAATCTCATTTCAGATAGTAATGAGTCCTGGTCGAGGCATATTCGAAGGAACAGTGACGTACTACACTGAAAGTAATTATTTCTGGGTCACTCATAAAGATATTTCTAGAACTAGCAGGTAAAGTGCATTTTAACTTATTCTGCTACTCAATCAATTAATACTGAAAAAACAGATTTAAGGGAAACATGGCCGTGGGAAATTTGGTTCGTTGTGCTTATCATGTGGGGGTTTTCCATAATCGCCACGCTTTTCAGGCGGGTTGGCGATCGCAGTGTACATAGAATTATAGAGTATACTATTCTATTCTATGATGCTGCCTATTCTCTGGTGAGTCCCCTAGGCACTTGTCTCACCGCCGGCGAGAAAGCGAGTAACTATCGACTATTTGCTCGCTGAGGAAAGGGACAAGAGATATAGATCTCGTGTCAGTAAAGATACATACATTCACAGTCGATAGCTAGCTGTTCACACTGCCTGCAGCGAGCGGCTCTTACCTCTAGTTGATCGCTGTGACAAGAGCTATCAAAGATTGTACTCGCTCAGCGATGCTCGCTTGGCGGTCAGAACTCACCAAACAGCGGTAATGTCTGTAGTGTCCGCTGGAGCGAGTATTGCGAGTAAAAGCCCGTCGCACAAAAGTACTCGCTTTTCAGTCCCTACTCGCTACTCGCCAACTCGTTTCGAATTTGAAGCTTTACTTGCTACTCGCTGACCGCCAGCGGTGAGACAAGTGCCTTAGTCGCCTCTTACGACACCCAAGGTACAAGAAATATAGATGGGATAGTGTTATTCTTTCACGTCCGACACCATACAGAACACCGGACCAACAGGACCGATGACCTGTTGGTCAGGGTCGCGGGTGGTCGATGGATGCGAGACGCACAGGAGCGGTTGCTGTGGCGATAATTGGGGAAGAGGCCTTAGTCCAGCAGTGGACGTCTTTCGGCTGATATAATAATGATGCCGGTGTTAAAAACATCCGTGCACAATAATAGCCCTGTAGAAATTGACTTTAAAAAGTATAAAATCGCAAAACGTAGCAAACTGGTGGTAGGCTTTGGCCGATGGCTTGTGACTTGTGACCACCCACTGGGCAAATACGTACCACCAAGCGGCCTTCACTTCGGTACGATGACGATACAGTGTAGCCGATTCAGAGGAGTTGGGTCGAAATAGTTGTTCTAATGCAGGCAGACCGACCAGGCTCGCGTTGAAAACGGGCGTCCCCGCAGTCTCCAAACTAGCCCCCAAAATTATGTCATCCTGTCAGAGCGCGCCTGAGGGTTAGCAGCATAGAACCTCATTTCACTTCCTTCTCCTCTCCCTCTTTCACTCAAAATCATGAAAAGGAACAAAATAAGAAAAGCTGGACAGCGGCAGCACTCCCTCTCTCACAAAGTGCACCTCAGCAATATTCGAGGTTTGGCACTCGAACCTCGCCGCAGTCCATCACCCCCTGGAGACTGAGAAACCAGCGCTCTTGTTCCTTTCCAAGACGCAGATCGGATGTCCGTCAGACGTGTCGTACCTTTTATATCCAGGACTTACCCTGAAGCACCATTTCAAACCACGCGAGAGCGTATGTATGTACGCCCGTGACTTTATCTGCTATCGGAGTCTCCGCAACCTTGAGGACTCCAGGTTCTCAACGCTATGGGTTATAGTGGACACAGGCCTGGACAAAATTGTCTACGCCTGTGTCTACCGTTCGCACAGCGGTGATTGGGGACAACTGAGCCCTAAGTAAGGCGGCGGATGCGGCTCAGCAGCGTTACCCTTCTGCCCAATTGGTATTACTGGGGGACTTCAACGCCCACCGTCAGGCTGACAACAGATCCAGACCGCTACTCAGTGTCGATTTCTTCACAACTAGGTACTTCCAACCACTGTCTGATGAAGTCTGTGTCCGTTTACTCCCCGCCCGATCCTAGCCCAAAAGGCATCGGGTTTGGCGATACAGGTCAGCAGATTGGGATGGCATTCGATCTTTCTTCGCATGTTATCGTTAGCAGCCTACTTTCTTTTCTTCGACTGATGCTTCAGTGTGCGCGGACGCGGACGAAAATGGATACTACATTCCGTTTTGTGACGTAACAATGTCTGGAGAAGCTTGTCCATGGTTTGGCGCTGAGTGCAATCGCGCTGATGCGGTTAAAAACGCGGCGCATCTAGCATGGGTCGACGCTCTTACGTGCAAAGCAAATGACGTGAGTCAGAAGAAAAGAACCTTCAACAGGGCTGCAAAGTCCTGCAAGAAGGTGTTGCGGAGGACTCGGTTTGACCACATTAGCAGAATAGGGAACAAACTTGCTTCATACCCAGCAGGTTGTAAGTTTTTTTTAGTCCCTAAGCCGATCGATTCGAACTTCTGCCGCCCCTTACTACCACCACTGCTGAGACCCGACGGGACGCTGGCTTGCATCTTTGTTTGCGGAATCTTCACTTTTGAATCCTGGTGGCGCGAGGCCACCTGCTTCTGGCGAGGGCCTCGCGCCACCAGCGATGAGCGAGGGCTCTCGCCTCTAGATCCCATGTCGGCAGTCCGGCAAGGAGGCTCGCCGCCTCGCCAGAGACCGTGCGGTATCCCCGGGCCAGCCGGATGGCCATGTTCCTCTGGGACGTGTTGAGGTAACGGACAGGTCGCTTCCTCAAAGTAGATGCCCACACCGGCGCCCCATAAATGGCCATGGACCGCCCCGCGTAAAGCCTCCGGTGTTTAGCCATTTATATTATCTATTGTCATTTCATGTTTAGGTGTGCTTCCATTAATTACTAAAATTAAATTAATAAAATAACCTTGTTAGTAGGAGCCAACCGATCTTGATTTTGCTGGCCCTTATTTATGTCACTCTGGGCATATGCCCAGCTCGCCTCGCCTCTCCCTTGATCGGACCTTGACTCAGATTGACCGTACCTGGAATCTACGTGGTGATACGGAGTAGAATACGCCCGCAACTAACCCCAAAACTACTGACTTCGGGATTACAGAGTAGCCCCTCCCTGCTCCTTTATAACAGATATTTTAAAATTGTGTTCTAATATTTTAGATATGGAACCGAGCCAGAATGTATCAGCGCGACACATCCACATCTCAATCCATTCTGTTATTGCAAACACCAACGACCTAAGCCAAGAGATATTGATTTTAATTAGTTACTAACAAATGAGTTGTGAATTATTTAACTAGTAAATAAAGGTTTTAAGCTTTTTTCTGGCATTTTTATACCTTTTGACGAAAATAATAAATAAATACCTAATGTTACACGTAGCATAATATGATCCATAACCATCACTTATTAGAGAGATAAGCCTAAAGAAAATGTTAACATAAAAATCAAATATATTTTTGGATACTTTAGTTCAAAAGCGGAGTTGAAATTTGCTCGGAAAACGCCGACTGAAGATTCTTCTGCGGAGTTGCGAGAAACTGGTAACGTTGAACGTCTAACGTCTGACCAGGATTTCCCTGGAAAACACCACAATTACATTAGTTAGGTACATTATTATTAATTAAATTAGATATATTTATTGCTGCAAAAAAACCACAAGTACCGCGTGGCGTCCGCGTCTAGGGCGAGGCAGACATTACACAGTCGGGTGTAATGTCTGCCTCGCCCAGACATTCGCAGACATTACACCGACCGCGTTATTCCCACAAATATTTGTATCTGGGAACTCGAATAAACAAAAATATAATAAAATAACAAACTAACCCCCAGCAGAGTAGAGAACCGGTCGTTGTGGCGACGCTTGGGGGGGGCTTATGTCCGACGATAATGACAGTAGAGAATGATTGAAGACCAACATTAGTCAAAGTCATGAAATCTATAAGTAAGCACGTAGGTGCATGTTTACAGAAAAAAGGTAACTGACAACCCCTCGCGTACTTAAGCAAAAAGCTTACCGAAGAACAGTCTCAGTGGCTTCCTTCCTAGAGAGAACTTTTAGCTGTGTACGAGACGCATTTAACACTTTCGGCACATACTAGAAGTGCAAAATGCAACGGTTTTAACCGACCATAAAACCAGTGTATGCTTTTATCCAGCCAGCGCCGTGACAAACTTCCGCCAACACAGCTCAATCAACCAACCTTTATTAGTGAACTAGCTTCTGCCTGCGGCTTCGCCCGCGTAATCCCTTGGGAACATAGGTACTCCCGGGATAAATACGTTTTGGGGTGCCAAGCACCGTAAAGACTGACCAGGGGCGTCAGTTTGAATCCACTTAATTTCGGCGTCTCTTGAACGCGTGCGCAACGAAGCGGATCACACGTATACGTACGCGAATGGCAAGTTAGAACGCATGCACCGCCGACTAAAAGACTAAAACGTCTTTAATGTTCCATCCTCGAACGTGGAGCAATGCTTTGCCATTAGTACTTTGAGGCAAGAAGAGCGTTCAAAGAGGACCCTAAATATCTCGTCCGCTGAGCTGGTCTACGGAGAATCCGCCTTTCTGGAGATATTACCGTGACAGCAAAAGAACCCAGGATCTCAAATGACAAATCTGACTTCGTCACGGGACTGAGAAGCCGGAAGCTGGAAGTTTTACGCCCAAAACCGGCCTCACGACACGCTCGACCGTCTTATCTTTGTATTGAACGACGCGACGTAATCGTTACACACAATCGTATTCTATTCCATATTGAATAAGTTTTGTTCTCTAGCCCGTCTTCAAACCAGTTGCAACGAAGACGGGAAAATGGTTACGTTTCGTCCGTCAAAAATGCGACAGCGATACCTGTACCACCTCTGCAACATCCTTACACTGGCTTATATCGTATCCTGAGGAGAAGGGACAAAATCCTCTCCTTAGAAATTAATGGAAGAGCGGCTACGGTCAGTATAAAAAAAAATGTAGATCGTGTTAAGCCAGCATACCTAGATGCGGAACAGTTTCCGCTCCAACCACTCCTTCCGCAGTAACATCTACACACTCTCCACTGCACTTAACCAAATGTTAAAAGTAGCGAATGTGACATCATATTGAATGAAGAAAAACTGGAGTTTATTAATCACACGGTTTTCCTGGTAATCACTTTAAACGAGAAATTACAATGGGGACCTCATATAACATCTCTAGCGGGGCGTTTAAGCTCAGCCGCTTATGCTGTTAGGGAGAAAAGACAGTTAACAGACGTAGAAACCGCACGTTTGGTCTATTTTAGCTACTTCCACAGCATTATGTCGTACGGTATTTTGCTGTGGGGTCGGGCTGCTGACATTGAATCCATATTTATTTTACAAAAGAGAGCTGTCAGAGCCCTTTATAATCTGCGTCGTCGAGATTCTCTAAGGGAACTTTTTAAAAAGATTAATATTATGTCAGTCCCTTGCCAATTCATATAATTATGAAAATATTATGTATGTACGGAAAAATCGTCATCTTTTTAGTTAAGTTAGTGATAGACATAATATTAACACTAGAAATAAAGATAAATTAGATCAACCATTTTATAGATTAGGTAAAGTAAACACATCTTTCATGGGTACTGTGTTAAATGTTACAATAAAATACCTTGTGACATATTAGAACTAAATGAAAGAAAATTTAAAACCTACATTAAAAGCACACTTTGTAAACAAGCATATTACAAATTAGAAGATTACATTCAGGATAAGAATGCTTGGAAACATGCTGGTCCTGCTCCATAGGACAATCAATGGTGGAGACAAGATCAAACTGGTTGGTTTATGTATTTACTTTTGTACCTACTGTTTCATTTTTGGGTTTTTATTTTTCTGTTCACTCTGCTAAATAATGGTTCCAATATTTGTAAATATGTGAGTACCATGTACTTATGTAGAAATGTGAGTACCACGTACTTACATTAAAAAAAAAAAAAAGTCTACCTCTGCACTACTCTAGGTTCATGGTCCTCACATATATTACCAGAAGTTTTGTATACTACAGCACATGTGAAACATTGATTTGAAAAGAGTAACTATGGAGTTTCTTGTCCGTTCTTCTCCATAAGTATCTACCCTACCGAATGGATAGTACAGTCACTATGTTATTTTAAATGTAATGATGACGTTCAAAAGTGCCGTTTAATGGCCTAATTGAAATAAACGTTTTTCACTTTTGACTTTGACTTTGCACCCAACCACTTCCACTCCTTCTACTTCATCTCCTCCTAGTGCTCCGCCATCTCAAACTACTGTCTGGCACCAGATCTGGGAGAAAGGTAAGGTCATCGGACATCCTAGATCTATAGTTTTTATGTATTTTATTTTTGTTTTATGTATGCCTTGAATTTCTTCATGGCTTATAGGGGGGTGGGTGATGGGGTGGTAAAACAAAATGTAATTAATGTCTTTGGTTCCCAATTTTGTAAACTGACAACACTACGGCGCCTAGAGGGCAGTCTGAGGTTAGACCAGACTGAAGCGCGCCAAGGTTTTAACTTTGAACAAGATCTTGTACTCATTCTATTATTTTTCGAGTAAATAGCAAGAATTTCCGCTATCGCTGTTATAAACTTAACATGTTGTGACGATCCGTCACTTCTAATAATGCAAAATATTTATTTTATTTCGAAACGCTTCACATGTTCACACTTAGAAAAATCATAAATTGTCCTTTGATGGTAAGGGCCAACTTGTCACTTTATTTCGAGAATCACAGAATATGTTATCCGCTTTTAAATTGCGGAGTCTTTAGGAACCCACTTAACGGTTGTCGCAAGGAATATTTAACGTTACTTGAAATGCGACCTCCTTCTTCACAAATTCTAAGAGTCGATAGTCGTATGCGGATTGCATTATTAGCAAAGGCATCTGGATAGTTTACATCCAAGAAATCAACAAAAAAGGGCATCTCTTGTGCTACAGATTGTACTCGGAAAAAACCCAAGCGAGATCTTGAAAAAATTAAGAAATTGCACCAAAAAAGGGGTCGGAATCTGTGCCGCATAACATATTAGGGTTCTGTACTTGACGAGTGGAGGACGGAGCTGCTGCTGGACCTCGACCGTCTGTCCGTCCGTCTGTCGGTCGGCGGACGCTGTCTCAAGGGCCACAATGCTCGACGGTTGAAGTTTTCAGGGATTGTGTGTTTCCTTTTCCGGTAAAGCAGCAAATAATATATGTTTAGATTTGTGGTGCGGAACCCTTTGTGTGCGAGACCGACTCACGCTCGGCCGAGGTTTTAGCAGGTACCGCATCAGTTGGGAAGCGGCGAAGTCCGACGCTTAAGGCGTTGGCGTCACTCGGTGTTAGGACTCGAGAGTGGACGCAACTAAGATAACCGAGTTAGGATTGATTACGCCAGAGACTATGTCTCGGAGAGGGCTTGACGCCATAAGCTATAGGCTGGTGTTAGATAGACTAGGATACTTAGTCATGCCACTCAGTCATACCTGTAGGATAGCCAATATATTATTAAGTTAAATAATATAAGTTACGAATAGATTAGTTTAATGTGTAATTGAGTGTGTGAGTGTGAGTAAGAGCAAATGGGGTGAGTTCTTTATTGTTCTAACTTATCCTAGGCTGATACTGTGCTTAATAATACACAGTGACACTAACGTCTATAGTTTCATAACAAAACAGAACAGATACGTGTTGCTCGAGAGTTTGTTCTGGAGGTTCTGGTTCTATATAGGGGAGAAGAAGTAGTTCTTCTCCCCTATATAGCTCGACCACTAGGAAGTGGTGACGGGTGAGCGCTTTAAGGGTGACAGGTAGGCTTTATAGGCTTTGAAAGAGTTGAAGTTACCCGCTCTATTTACTTCTTGAGAATTCAACTCTCGATTGTAGTACCTATTTGTATTTATACTATATCTTGAATTAATATTCTCTACCTGCGACCACCGATTTGGTTAGATACGACCACTGATTCGGTCAGATACGAACACTGTGTCTTACAGATGTACTTATTGTACGAGGAATGCGCTTCCTGGGGTTGGGTTGACCATACCTATCTATTTTATACAGTCTAAGAACTGTTAGCGTCCAAGTCTCCATTATGAGTTTGATGCCGACGTTCTGTCGCTGTAATGCCAGCTCGTCACGTTTTTCAATTCGAGAGGACTGCTAGGGACCACGTTCCATGTGAACGTGTCGACGACGCTTTGCCGCTGAAAAGCCGCTTGTGTCACTAATGGAAGTGTTGCTCTAAATGCTATGGGTACAGATGTGTGGTTTCGTGTGAGTAACTATTGACTTTACACGAATTACGCTAGCGTAAGTATTTCTCACACGATCTATTATCAATATTAATATAGTCATTGGTTTTCCTTAGTTATATTGTTACTTTCTAAAACCACCTCTGATGTATTTCATAACTATGAATTCCTGAGTCTATCCACTATGTATTTCGATCCACACTATGTCCTATCAATGTGGTGAGGAGTTGGACTTTTCATACTTATGGAATTGACTTCATAAACGGCGGGAGAAGTCCAATCTGGGCCGAATTCTACGAGGACGTGTGGGGCGGGGCGCGACTTTCCCATCTTCTGATGGGACCGACCTTAAGAATTAGGATAATTTAGGTAAAACGAAAATTTTATCAGTCTGGGTAATTTAGGCACAGTCACAATAGTTACCTAGTATGTGGCTAGTGGCTAGATAAAAATAACCGCACGGGTCGATCTTCAAGGTCAAGCAACGCTTGCCAAGGTTGGCCTGTGGATGGGTGACCATCTTAACATACCGAGTTTCCTACGTGCCTCGGAAAGCACGTTAAGCCGTTGGTCCCGGCTGCCATTTGTAGATCTTTGGCAGTCGTTACGGATAGTCAGAAGCCAGTAAATCTGACTCCAGTCATGCCATAAAGTACCGTGTTACCCAGTTAATGGGTTGTGGAGGTCTGGTAGGCAGCCGCTCCTCGTAAAATACTGGTATTCAGCTAAATCCGGCTTGACTCGATGCCGACCCCAATATAGTTGAGAAAAGGCTAGGCAGATGACAATAGTTACCTAGTGATATTGTTTAGCGACCAAATGGTTGCAATATTACACGAGTGTGACTTTAACATCTGCGTATAGTCATAAAAAACTGCATAGGCGAACTCCGTTTAAGGCCTCTGCTTCGAGTTTTGCGGGCAGCGGGGCGGCAGCAGCGGCGGCGCGAGAGCGGCAGGACCTAATGTGTAAAATGAAATGTACCGACTCTCGAAAAGAGCGGCGCGGCAGCGGCGCGAGGGCGGGCAACGAGCGGTGCGCGCCAGTCGAGCGGTGACCACCCGCGCGTCTGCATTGCAGTATTGTGCAATTTATTTTCTTCTTTTGCCCACAATAAATCGAGCTTTAAGAATAAATTTGAATAAAAAAAATGTTGTCGCATTTGTTCAGACATTTTGTTTGCGAATAAAAACAAATATTTCGACGACACAACCACGAACACAACACAACGCCGCTATTTTCAGTATAGTATAATGTACTCTGTGGCCGCTATAGTGCCGCGCGATCTGCCCGCTGGTTTCGAAAACGGGTCTACTTTGCCCGCCCCGCACCCGCGCCGCCGCCGCCGCCACAGGTAACAAACAGACGGACGGAGTAACTTTAGTAATTATAAAATTAGAGAGGGTTTTTGCAAAAAACGATTCCAATAAATCTTTATTGCATCAACATATTTATGTATACTTCTTTTTTATTAAATTTTGAAATAAAAAGCAACGAATTTAATAGGTAAACGTTAGCTATATACCTTATTATTAATGCAATCAAACAGGTTTACCTCGTTGTTTTACAAAGCTCAAAGACGACCATAGATAACGTTCTGTCATTATATCTGACAAAGGCTTTGTCTGCACACAATCTAAGCGATTTGAAAGCAATAAGTTTATCGAGTTTTACTTTATGCGGAATGGTTGTAAAATTATTCTCCCCTGTTGTCAAGACGACGTGGAAGGTAAATTTTATATGAATTTATTTATGACAGTCGCCGATCGAGCACGCTTGACCAGATTAAGATTTGTTAAAAAAATGGTTAACAAGGTGTTAAGAAGTCAATCTTGGTCTTTTTTGTTAAAATTTTTCATAAATACAAAAGATTGGATGTTACAGTAATGGCCGATCTAATAATTATTCCACTTAACTTACAATTAAAATTTAGGTAAATGATGAATCTATCAATATACTAGCTGTTCCCCGCGGCTTCGCTCCCAGCAACTGGCCACCATCTTACCAACCTACCTACCCTACCTACCTACCTACCTTACCCTACCCTACCCTACCCTACCTACCTACCTACATACTTTTGCTTTTAAATCCCAATATCCCGAATATTGGGATTTAAAACCAAACAAAAAAAAAAACAAATTGGTCCAGCCATTCTCAAGTTTTAGCAAGACTAACAGCAATTAATTGTTATATATAAGAGAAGAAAGCGCAACGCATCATACGATAAGTGTGTTTCTATTGCATAGTTTTCCCGTATAAAAACATGAGTCGAGATATCATAATGCGTTGCATACGTTGCGTAGGACCAGTGTCTCTCGCTTAAGAGAAGAATATATATAGCACTCTTCGGTTACTGAGTGACTGAAAGACAGCGCACAGTCGAAACTACTGGTTGTAGAGAGCTAAAATTTGGCATATAAGTTTCTTGGGGAGTGAACGAGAGCACAAAGAAAGAATTTCTCGAAAATTTTACTAAAACTTCTAATGAAATAAAAAAATATTCTTACAGGAATGGAGGATTATATCTATTTCGAAGAGGCTGGTGGGCTCTAAACGAAAATGCTTTGTAGTTTTCACATTGGCCATCACCCTTATTGCAACTAACTACATCGTAACAAAGGAGCCAAACTACAAAGTGACAAAAGCGCCATACTCGCCAATGAGCTTGAATGAAACAATAGCGTAAGTCTGGTTCTCTTGCTGTGCTCTTCAATCAATTATCTTCTCAAAACAAATACTGCCGAACCGATTTTGCCGGCCCTTTAAAGTCGAAGAAAAACTGTAACGAGTTTTTCCATTACGAACCAGGCGTTTGATATGTGGTGGTGTGAGACCCCTGTGCCCCGGAAAGCACGTGAAGCCGTTGGTTCTAAGCATGATCTCCTCAGTCGTAAAAGATGACCTTGCCATCGCACAATGAGAGTAAAGGAACAGAGAGTGCATCTGTCCGCAGACATGCACACACTTGTGTTCTAATTGTATTATGTCTTCTACGTACTTGGGTAATCATTTCTGTTGAATTTAGCTAACGTTACCGAAATCGAGTTGGGAGTATTAATATATTAATGTACAATCAGTGACAAAGGCTTCTAAATATTTTTACTGACGCGGGATATAACACTGGTCAACAAAAAAAACATTATTTGAGTTGTCACAAGAGTGTTTTTTAATTATGTTAAAAACATGTTTTAATATCATCAAAATGAAATTGGAATTATTGAAACACATAGTTTTCCTGTAATATGATTTTGAATTGGAGCTTTGAGGCGAAAACTGAAGTTTTCAGGTAGTTCTAATACAGGCGCATAATTAAGTTAAAGGATTGATTGTGCAGCAGATTTTGGGGGTGGTTTGGGATCTACCTCCTCGCGGTCCACCCCGGGCAACGGCACCACAGGCTTGCCTGTGGTACGGCAGAACGATCCCACTTAAAGCGGTGGTAGGCTCCGCAAGGAGCCGCCTGGCTCGCGACCACCATCCCGCCGAAGTCCGGCGCCAAGCAGCTTGCTGTGTTCCGTCGGTGTGCGGGAGTGCCAGTGCCTTTGGGAGAGAAGGAGATTGTCAGTTGCTCTGCTCAGAACCGGTCTTGGTCACTGGGCTGGGCTTTCCGGGTAACTCATTTTGGAGGGTAGCGGGATCCGAAGCACGGTGCCAGCCGTTGGCCGACCGCAGTTAGTAGGGGGCCCAAGTAGCACGCCAGCCACGTGTGAAAGGCTGCCCCGCCAACTAGCGAAAAATCCCGGTATGCTCCACCGTGCCAGCCGGCGACTGGATGGGAGGACCCGGTGGCCATATCCGGGGGGGTTCGGGCGTCCCCGCAGTCTCCAAATGAGTTCCCCATAGGTTAGTTTAGCTTTTGTGTTCCACTTGGTTCACTGAGCAGAGCCTCGACAATTCGACTTTTCTCCCCGACGACTCAAAAAAAAAAAAAAAAAATGACAAAAGCAAAAAGGAAAAAAGGTAAACAACGGCTGCACTTCCTCCCACTCAAAGTGCACCTCACCAACATCAGAGGGTTACACTCAAATCTCGATCCGGTCCATCACCACCTTGAGACCGAGAAGCCGCACCTGTTTTTCCTAACGGAGACGAAGATAACAACGCCGTCGGACGTGGCGTACCTCAACTACCCGGGCTACTCTCTGGAACATAAGTTCAAGAAGCAGGCTGGGGTCTGTGTGTACGTCCGCGATGACATTTGTTGTCGTCGTGCTTTGAGAAATCGGGTTTTTCTGCTATTTGGACACTTGTGGATACTGGCGTGGAAAAATTTATCTACATCGGCGTATACCGATCGCACAGCGGTGACCAGGAGACAACAGCGCTGTTTAATTTCCTCGTGGAGTCGACCGACGTAGCTCAGCAACGGTACCCAACAGCGAAGCTCAACTTTCTGGGGGACTTTAACGCCCACCATAAAGAGTGGTTGTTCCCGTACCAGAGAACTGACCATGCCGGGTTAGAGGCGCGCAAGTTTGCAGTAACGCTAGATCTAACCCAGCTGGTGAATGTGGCAACGCGGGTACCGGATGTTGACGCCCATACACCCAATTGCTTGGACCTTCTGCTGACAACTGATCCGGGCAGTCAATCAGTATCAGTCTCAGCCCCGCTGGGAACGTCTGACCACTGCCTGGTGAAATCCGTGTTGGCCTGTTCTCCTCCTGATAAGAGTCCTAGAGGCACGAGACGAGTATGGCGATACGAGTCAGCTGATTGGGATGAGATGCGACACTTTTTTGCGTCATATCCTTGGCGGCAAGTGTGCTTCTCCTCGGGTGACCCTTCGTGCTGCGCTGATGTGATTGCGGACGTGATTCGGCAGGGGATGGAGTATTTTATTCCATTCTCCGACATCCCGCTCGGTCACAAATCCCGGCCTTGGTATAATGCAGAATGCGCCCACGCTGAGGCACGTAAAGAATCTGCTTACCAAGCCTGGATCAAGGCCCGCGACCGAAAGGATAAAGCACGTAGGGTTCGCGCGAGGAAAAAAGCCTTTAATTCTGCCGCAAGGTTCTGCAAGCGGGTTTTTCGTAGGGCACGTTTTGACCATGTCGGACGTATTGGGGGCCAAACTAGCATCGCACCCTCCGGGTAGTAAGCAGTTTTGGTCCCTGTCGAAAGCGGTCGAAACGAATTTCTGTCGACCCACTTTGCCTCCAATGCTGAAACCTGATGGTTCGCTGGCTCACTCTGCAAGAGAGAAAGCAAATTTATTTGCAACTCTCTTTGCGGGCAGTTCGCGTCTGGACGCTGGCTCCAAGCAACCACCAACTTTACCTCGTTGTGACTCTTCGATGCCGGAGATCAAAGTTCATAATAAAGAGGTCTGTAGAGTATTATGCAGTTTAGATGTGAATAAGGCCAGTGGACCTGACGGCATTCCAGCAAGAGTGTTGAGGCAATGTGCACCTGAGTTGTCTCCTGTGTTGACACGCCTGTACCGCCTCTCTCTTGAAAAAAGAACGGTGCCAAGATCATGGAAGCTTGCGAATGTGCAACCGGTGCCCAAAAAGGGAGACCGTGCTGACCCTGCGCATTACCGTCCGATCGCCATTACCTCCATCCTATGCAAGGTTATGGAAAGGGTTCTGAACAGTAAGCTGCTGACCTACCTTGAAGACAACAATCTCCTCAGTGACCGTCAATATGGCTTTCGCCGGGGACGGTCAACTGGCGATCTTCTTGTGTATGTCACGCACTGCTGGGGCGAAGCCATTGAGAGACACGGCGAAGCACTTGCCGTGTCGCTTGATATCTCGAAGGCTTTTGACAGGGTCTGGCACGCAGGTCTACTCAGCAAGCTTCCTGCTTATGGCATCCCAGCTGGTTTTTGCAGCTGGATATCAGACTTCCTGAGTGAACGGTCGATCCGAGTGGTCATTGACGGCTGCTCCTCTGACCTCATGGCTATTGATGCCGGAGTTCCTCAAGGGTCTGTTCTCTCTGCAACTCTTTTCCTGCTGCACATCAATGACCTACTTCAGCCTGGTCTTGTTGGGTACGCAGATGACAGTACGGTTTCAGAGAGATACTTGTCCAACGCAACAACCAGTGGGGCTGAAGTTTGTTCCTTGAGAGAGGCCATGGTAGAGCGGACAAATTTGACCTTAAGCGTTGTCTCCCAATGGGGTGATGACAATTTGGTCACTTTTAACGCCACCAAAACACAGGCGTGTCTTTTTACCGCAAAAAGGAGTCGTTTTGACCAAGCTCCTACTTTTCGGGGTGCATCTGTTCCTGTGACTGATCGGCTCGAGCTCCTAGGCATGGAGTTGACATCCAGTCTCAACTTCGGCGCCACCATCGAGTACAAAGCCCAAACTGCGGCCAAAAAGCTGGGCATCCTAAATAGGGTGAAGCGATACTTTAGACCTGGACAGCTTTTAACACTATACAAAGCGCAAGTCCGATCCTGCATGGAGTATTGTAGCCACCTTTGGGATGGCTCAGCTAAGTATCAGCTTGCCGCGCTTGACTCGGTGGAACGCAGAGCTAAGAGGCTCATCGGCGACGTAAAACTGGTGGATGCCAAGCTACATAGCTTGGCTCATCGCCGTAAGGTTGCCTGCTTGTCGGTCTTCTACAGATTGTACTTCGGTGAGTGTGCCCAAGAACTCCACGACCTCATCCCACCGGCCCCCTTCTACCATCGGACATCCAGACGCACTGCATCTTACCATCCCTACCTTGTGGCTATTCCACCAATTCGCACTAAGCGTTTTCAAACGTCTTTTATAATGCGCACAGCAAAGGAGTGGAACTCTCTGCCAGCGTCTGTGTTTCCGAAAGCTTACAACCCTAATCTCTTCAAAGTTAGAGTGAACAGGCTCCTTCTGGGTAGGCTCGCTCCATCGTAGACTTTGTCTCTGTCATTTCTGACATAGACTAGAGTCAAGAGCAAACCCATTACAAATAAAAAAAAAAAAAAAAAAAGATGGTACGTCAGAATACTCCACTACCCCGTTATATTAAAAAAATCCAAAATAAAGCTCACATTTTTTTTTAGTTTTCAAAATAATTTCACCATAAATGTAAAGAATTTTGTCAAAATCTTTTGGACACTTCTTCAATATTTTAAAAGTATAAAATAACTCAGTAAACTGAAAAAAAAACAGCTACTTTATTGAAAATCAAAAATCGGTATTTACAAACTAAAGGAAAAATGATATTAGCTGTAACACAAAAGCTAGACCTAATCAAAGCAAAATAAATATTATGGTTTTGTGATACTTTTGGCTTTGTAGGTACTTTTGGCTTTGGAGCGTGAGAAACCGTAAATAAACTTATTAACTATTCAGGATTTTACTGAGGATAAAAATGAGAATACGTGCTGCCAATTTGGAGGCGACTTTTATTCTAAAATGCAATGCTCAATATAACAAGGTTCATCCGGAGGGCAGAACTGCTGATTTTGTAACTAATGGTACCATCTTAATCTAGAGCAGACGGGTGAGATAAATTTATAACTCCTCTGACCTTTTTTTTAAGGATGGGAAATCATCAAATGACTCCTCCCGCTTTGGGTGAAGCAGAAGGGAGTGTCAGACTCTTACTGACTAAAACCCATCCGTGTTCCTTCTAGTACCCTTTGCGTTCCAGGGTACAGTGCCTCTTTCGAACGAAGTCCGCAGCCCCATCTTTTGTGCTGAGAGCTCTTTGAGGCGCGCGTGGAAAACAGCGCGCCGGCGACTCGGGCCTGGCTCTGATCAGATGGCGAGCCATCCAATGCTCGCGCCTACGGTGGCCGAGAATCGCCCTGCGACTCCCGACACCCGGGGCGTCTTCTTCTGTTCCGGCGGCTGGGGCGTGAGGTTTTCCTCACTCTCACACGTTTGGCTTCCTCCTTTGCTAGCATTACTGGTTCCCAGAAGGAGGTGACCGCTTCCCATGTCTGGCGGTGCTCCGCCCAAGCAGGGCAGACGTCAACCGTATGCTCCATCGTGTCGTCCGGGCGATCCTCGCAGTGTTGACACCCGGGCGTATCCTCCCGCCGTATTCGAAACAGGTACCTCCCGAAACAACCGTGTCCGGTGAGTACCTGCGTCAAGCGAAAGGTAAGGACGCCGTGGTGCCGCTCTAGCCGCTCTAGCACTCCTGAAAGAGGGAACTTATTGCCGCAATTGTAGCGTGCCCAGCGCTGGGTTGCGACAGTCGTTGTCTCCATACTGCCATGAGATCCTGCCGGAGCTCCGTTCGCCGTGCTGCGATTTGCCTTGGCAGAATAGTCTCGCCCCGACGTAGCACCTCCAGGCGCCATTCGTAAATGAGCGCGAGGGCTCTAGCCTCTAGATCCCACGGCGGCAGTCCGGCAAGGAGGCTCGCCGCCTCGCCAGAGACCGTGTGGTATCCCCGGGCCAGCCGGATGGCCATGGCCCTCTGGGACTCTATTTCACTTCGTATAAAGTTATTCCTTCCATATTAATTACACTTGATTTGGGGAGAGTGGCATTCACGTGCAACTGTAGTAACGTGACGGTGGGAATCTTATCTAGAACTTTCAACTCCACAATATGTGACGGGGAAGGTGAATTCTATAGATTTTCAGGTCACAAGGCTCGTCAATTGTCACCAGAGTGCCGAATACAAGTTGTTTACTGATCTCTTCACCGCATTGCTTAGTCAGTGTTGTTTTTAATCTACTGCAAAGGATCCAGCTAGCTGCGTTGACCTGCTGAACCTGACCTTTCAAATCTCATAAATCTCTACACAGGTCAGCTCATAATATAAGGCTTGATTATCCGTAGTGAATATAAAGAGAGCGCTCGACATGGTTTTATTAGCGGTAAGTATTTTATTCCTTCGCCAGAAGGTAAAGATATTTGGGAATAATAGCTATGGTTTTATTTTCAGTATCATGAATGATTGGTAGGGAATATATCTTAAAATAGTTATATGATGAGTTATCCGCAAGTGGAATTTCCATTATACTATATACATGTTGAATGATTTTCCACAAATAGACTTCCCTATTTTCAATAAATTTATTATCTAATGGAGAATACACTAAGCTGAGGAGCTCGTGGCTAAAATAATAACAGCCGCATGGGTCGATCTTTAAGGTTTAAGCAACGCTTGCCAAGGTTGGTCTGTGGATGGGTGACCATCTTAAGATACCGAGTTTCCTCCGTGCCTCAGAAAGCACGCTAAGCCGTTGGTCCTGGCTGTCATTTGTAGATCTTTGGTACTCGTTACGGATTGTCAGAAGCCAGTAAATCTGACTCCAGTCTTGCCAAGAAGTACCGTGTTACCCAGTTAATGGGTTGTGGAGGTCTGGTAGGCAGCCGCTCCACGTAAGACACTGGTATTCAGATGAATCCGATTTGACTGGAAGCCGACCCCAATATAGTTGGGAAAAGGCTAGCAGATGATGATGATTGTTATAATGAGCAAGGTTTGATCTCAAAAATAATATTTGAAGCTTTGAAAAATATAGGAGGATTGGAGGAACAAAGGATTGGCGAAAACTTTTTACACCGTCCATGACTCTCATCTCGATGACTTCTGCACGTACGCAAAACAAAAGAATATTTATTTGGTTCGAAGGATTTCCTCTGCATTCGCAGATTTTGCGCCTAATTTTTGTTTTTCTGGACGAATTTGGACGTCGGAAAAATACGAAACTACTAGATTTTACGAGAAAATACTACGGTCGGCTCCGTCTACCGAATAAACTGTAGGCGAGTCGTCCATTAGGTGTTTCATACATAGTTGAAATATTTAAAATCTTATACAAACATTAGATTAATCGTTCATTAGCTTAATCAAAATTAAGTAAGTCAAACAGTAGTTCAGTCGACCAATATGTGTTACGAACATATATATGTGAATCAACCGTAGTTATATCGAAAATAGTTTAACTTTATATATTATAATACGTAACCTTTTTGTCCGTTGGCAATATTCCCAAAATGATGACGTTTCACAGTAAACAAAGTTCACAATTACTTAGCATTTTAAAACGGTGATTAAAATACGTAAAACGTGACAAAACTTGAATATACTATTGGAATGCTGGCCGGGAAGTTGATAAAGGTGTACAGACGTTGTCTGCTGGCAAATGAAGCCCAATGTATTCTTTCGAACCTCGACCATGCTTTCCAAAGAACCTCTGATATGATAGTTATAAAAGAGTTTATTTTATTGTTTTTAGATGAATCTAGTGTTAATTAACAAACCCAAAGCTGTTTTGAATCGCTTGCATACATACAAAATAAAAATAGAGCACATAGGTTATGATTACATTTTATCTGAATTACTCTGGTAGGTAGGTATAGCGCGCCTAGATTAATTTTGAAACTTGAGTGACTAGATTTTTAGTAAATGAAAATTCGATTCTTATCTTTAACTTTGAGTGAAGAACAAGATAATAAATGTATTTGTTGTCGCATTTGCATTTGAAATGGTGTTTTTTTATAATTCCTAAAAAAATGTAAACACATCCTAAATATTATTTTTGGGTACTTAGTAATCAGTTCCATGAAACGTCCGTGTACAATTAAACAGTACTTACTGATTTGAATAAACAATACATAAATTATTAAATACAGCTACTATCAAGACAATGTTGGTACGCTATTCAGGTTGCCATACAAACAGCAAAATGGCGCCCCTATTATTTTTTAGTCTTGTGGCAGCGCGCACGACTTGCGTGCGCGCCGCACAACATCATACTGGAGCCTCCGCAGCGCGCCACATATATTTATAGCCTCAGCGCTAAATGTTTCGTGGTAATGTTTAGTATGAGCGCGCTGCTCCGCGCCCCGCGTTTTTTGGACTTCACCACTATTGGTGGATTCATTCTACTGCTATTGTACACCTGACGCTAATACCACTATGTAAAATAGTATGTAAGTAGGGGCAAACCTTAATAAACTATGATCATTATATCGTACAAACTCGAGTTTCATTTCTCGTCATATCTCAACTGCCTAGTCGCTAAAGTGGTGACCCCGAACGAAGAAACCGCAACCAAGCTATGCCGAATAACACTCAGCAACCCGGCATGGAGTCAGCAAGAAGCTCAGCGCAACCCCAGGATGATTTGCTATCACCGCAGCACATCGACGGCATCTCACTATCCCTACGAGTACCACCTTTCTGGCGCGACAAACCGAGATTATGGTTCATCAGTTTTGAAGTAGCTACCCGTGATCTCAAGAAAAGTGAATCCCAGAAGGCTCAGATGGTCATCGCCCAGCTTCAAAAGGAAGAAATCGAGCAAATTAGCGACCAAATTAGCGACCTGCTGTACAACCCATCTCCCGATCGGCAATACACCAGCATAAAGGATCGCCTTATTTCTTTTCGAGGAATCTGATGGCAAGCAGCTACAGAAGCTACTCTCCGACATGGAACTAGGAGACCAGAAGCCCAGCCAGTTACTCCGTCGCATGCGCAATCTCGCTCACAACATGGTTCCAGACAACACCCTACGGCATATGTGGATGAATTTGCTACCCGCACACGTTCGCTCAGTACTTATAGTAAGCGATACCATAAGTAAAGAAACAGCACTGGAAGAACTAGCGAAGCTCGCCGACAAGATGCTTGAACAAACATCGGATCCGTCATCACTGGCCGTCGCATCGGTATCAACATCCCAGCATTCGCAAAACCAACCTGTAAGCATGCAGAATCTCGTTGAAGAGATACATAAATTACACTTGGAAATCGCCGAACTCAAGACGTCATGCCGCCACGACCGCTCGCGATCGTCGACACGGCGACACTACGGCAGCGCGGGCAGGCGTAACTCACATCGAGCGCGTTCAACTACGCCGGCGGGGCATTGTTATTATCATCGGCGATTTGGGCAAAATGCGAAGCGATGTACAACACCGTGCACTTTTAACAATGCTCTGAAGACGGAAAACTAAAAGAGGCGTTGGCAGTGGCGGATTCAAACGTCGAAAACAAGTCTTACCGCCTATTCATCACTGACAAGACGACATCCATGAGTTTTTTGGTAGATACAGGAGCCAATATATCCGTCATACCAAAACGAAAAGGAACAAAACCAACACCGCTACCATATCAACTTTACGCCGCAAATAATACGGTAATACCCACATACGGTGAGAAAACACTGGAGCTCGACCTCAATCTTCGTCGACCATACAAGTGGAAGTTCGTAGTCGCCGCAGTTTCGAAGCCAATAATAGGAGCAGACTTTCTCGGCTACCACAACTTACTAGTCGACCTACGAAGCCAGCGACTCATCGACAACGTGACGAAACTCACTTCCAAAGCAACTGGCCGTTATACAAGTATGCCTACCGTCTGCAGCATCAACCTACAGCAAACATTCCACGACATTCTCGCCGAATTTCCTGGAACTACCCGCCTAACTTCGATGAAACTTAACCCGAAGCATAAAGTGGAACATTTCATTGAAACAACTGGCCCACCTATCCACTCCAGAGCAAGACCCATTCAACCGCATCTGTATGAACGAGCTAAGAAGGAATTCGAGAACATGATCAGTCAAGGCCTGTGCAGACCCAGCAAAAGCCCATGGTCCAGCCCATTACACATCGTGCCAAAGAAAAACGGAGACTTGCGAGCATGTGGGGACTAACGATGTCTCAATGCCGTAACGAAAGCAGATCGCTATCCAGTTCCAAGAACAAAGGACTTCACGTACCAGCTCGCCGGCAAACAAATATTCACCACACTTGATCTGAACCGAGCCTACCAACAATTGCCAGTACGTGCCGAAGACGTGGAAAAGACTGCAATCATCACACCATTCGGACTATTTCAATTCCCGAGAATGTGTCCAGGATTGAAGAACGCAGGACAAACCTTTCAGTGATTCATACATGAAGTACTGCGTGAACTCGACTTCGTGTACCCGTTTATCGACGATCTGCTTATTGCTTCGGAAAACGAACAAATACACAGACAGCACTTACGAACTATGTTAAGAAGATTGGATGAGTATGGCATTACAATAAACCCAGCAAAGTGTGTATTCGGCCAACGTGAAGTTACATTTCTCGGCTACAAAGTCTCAGCAGAAGGTCTAAAACCGCCTGAAGAAAAGATCAAGACCATCAGTGAATATCCCAAACCCAAAAACATCGAGGAGCTACGAAGATTCTTAGGAATGCTCAACTTCTACCGAGATAGCATACCTAACGCAACCGCCATTCAAGCACCATTACATACTTATTTGCACAACACAAAGAAGCGAGACAAGACAATAATTCAGTGGAATGAGGGTACATCACAAGCGTTTGAAAATTGCAAGAAATGTATCACAGAAACGATTTGTTTGTCACACCCACATCATTCAGCCCCACTAGGACTGATGTATTGTGTGATGCATCCCAAAGATGTGCAGGTGGAGTTCTCCAACAGCAAGTCAATGGAAAATGGCAACCACTTGGCTATTTTTCAAAGAAGTTCACACCAGCTCAGCAAAATTACTCAACGTACGACAGAGAACTTCAAGCAATTTACATGGCTATCAAGCACTTCAGAAAAATATTTGAAGGTCGTGAACTCATAATATTCACAGACCACAAGCCACTCCAATATGCCATGCAAAAAATCTCGTCAGATTCAGAGATACCGCGCCGACGAAGACAGCTGTTATTCATCAGTGAATTTACGAACGACATACGTCACATAAGCGGGCGAGATAACGTAGTCGCCGACGCATTATCACGCGTCGACGCGATCAGCTGTCGGTACCCGATCGACTACGCAGCTCTCGCTCAAGCGCAGGAAAAGGACGAGAACATAAAGGAAATGATGAAACAACCAAACATTCAAATGAAGAGAATAATGCTTCCAGACTCATCACAACACATCTACTGTGAAACCTCAACCAACGACGTTCGCCCATACCTACCACTGCAGTTCCGTATTAACGCATTCAACGCCATCCACGGACTCAAACAACCCGGTATACGAACTACGAGAAAGCTCATACAGAGAAGATACTTCTGGCCATCCATGAACACAGACGTGAAAACATGGGTTCAAACATGCGTCGCGTGTCAACGATCCAAGATCCAACGTCATACGTCGAGTGCCACAGCTACATTTGAGCAGTCACACCGCTTCGAACACATGCACGCTGATATCGTCGGACCCCTTACAACATCGCCAACCGGTCATCGTTACGTCATCACCATGATCGACCGTGCTACACGCTGGCCTGAAGCACACGCCGTGTGCGACATAACGGCAGAAACAGTCGCCAAGGCCATTTATGAAGAATGGATAGCAAGATTCGGCTGCCCAGCAAGAATAACTACGGATCAAGGTCGCCAGTTTGAAAGTAACCTATTCACCGCACTCACCAGATTGTTTGGTATACAGAGGATAAGAACTACGCCATATCATCCCCAAAGCAATGGCATTATAGAACGCTGGCATCGCTGCATGAAAACTGCACTCACAGCACGTCTCAGTAACAGAAACTGGATGGAGGAATTACACACCGTATTATTGGGACTGCGTGCCGCAATCAGAACCGACACGGGTGTCAGCGCAGCAGAGTTAACCTACGGTCAAAATCTACGCCTACCAGGTGATTTCTTCGTGACGTCACAATCACAAACAGAAACTATGGACAGTAACTACGTCGAGAAACTGCGAACATCAATCAGCAACATACGACCGGTACATGCACAGTCGCATAACACTAATCGCCCTGTGTTTGTACACCGAGAACTACAAACATGTAAACAAGTGTTTGTGCGAGTCGACGCCGTGAAGAAACCACTACAGCCACCATACGACGGCCCATACGCAGTATTACGCAGAGAAAGCAAAACATTCACACTACAACTTCCCGGAAGAGTGGCAGTAATCTCCATCGATCGTCTGAAGCCTGCATTTACCATGTGTGATGCCGAAGCAGCCCCCACCGCCGCCGCAGCCGTCGCCGCAGCGAAAAAACCTACAGATGTAAACAAAACATCGCGTTTCGGCCGAGTCATCAAACCGCCGGTGCGCTTTGCTTGAGGGGGGGCACTGTGGCAGCGCGCACGACTTGCGCGCGCGCCGCACAACATCATACTGGAGCCTCCGCTTTTTTTTTTTATAATGTGTGGCCTCTCGCAGGTTAACCTAGGAGGTTGTCGACTGCTTAACCGGACTTTCCTGTGGTGGCCTTAATATAAATATTAAAGCCTCCAGCCAGGGCTTATTTTAAAAAACTTACAAACTAAGCGACTACACGCTAAGGGCACCCCCTGTGGGGTACGGACCTCGGCTTAGGGCGTCGCTGGGGGAGGACAGCTAGGGACGGGCTGGATCGAACATTGATATTTAGGGGCGAATTTAAAACTACAGGCTCAGCGGCGCGGGCTGGCTCGAGCAAGGGTCGGGGTGGACAATGAAGAGAAAATCGCGACGGGCCTCGGCGGCGAGGGCGGAAGGACGGCGGTTGTGTTTTAATGGTACTTATTGCTTTACGACTTTCCTGTAAGAGAGTGGTAGAGTCATCTGGGGTGGTTAAGGTGTGCCTCGGACGGCGGATCTTTGAGATGCGGGAGGGTTCGTATCGGGCGGCCGATGCGATAAGAGGGTATCGAAGAAACGCTTTGTAATGCGTTTCATGAACTGCTGTATGGTGGGCAGTTTGAGATCTACGTGGAGAGTCTCATTGCGGACATAGTAGGGAGCTCCCGTGATCTTGCGGAGGAAACGGTTTTGGAGCGTCTGCATCCTATGGAGGTGACGAGGCTTTGCGTGTGCGAAGACAGCGCAAGCGAACGTCATGATGGGACGGATGACCGCGGTGTACAGTCGCAATTTGCACATGAGTGACAATTTGCTGCGGGCAGTCGTGATAAGTGAAGCCTACCCTGGGCGAAGGCGGCACGTGATCGGGCCTGCCTTATGTGCTCAGCGAAGGTGAGGTGTCTGTCTAAGATGACCCCCAAGTATTTGGCTTGCTTTTCCCAAGGGATCGGCTTGCCATACATGGTGATTGGACGGGGTCGAGGGGGCTTATGCCGCGGTTTCGAAAACAAAACCGCTTGACTCTTATCGGGGTTTACCTCCATTCTCCACTTTCTGAACCATCTACCCAAGATGTTTGCGTAAGTTTGGAGAGTGCGAGCGATAGAGTCAGGGTCGCGACCGGTATAGTACATGGCCGTGTCATCAGCGAAAAGGGCCAACTGGGCCTTGTTACTCTTGGGGATATCGCTGGTAAACAGCGTAAAGATTAGGGGGGATAGCACTGAGCCCTGGGGGACTCCTGCTCGGATGGGGTGAGGGGACGAGAGTGTACCCTCGATTCGATAGCGAAAGGTGCGGTTTGACAAAAAGTCTCGCAAGATAAGCACGAGGCGGTCAGGCACGCCGAGTTGGTATAGCTTGTAAATTAAGCCATTGTGCCAGACTTTGTCAAATGCTTTCGCTATGTCAAAGAACAAGGCACCTGTCATCGAACCGCGCTGGAAGCCAGCGCCTAGGTGTTCGACGATGCGGTGGACTTGTTGGATGCACGAGTGTTCGGTTCGAAAACCAAACTGCTCGTCAGGAATAAGACTCTTTGCTTCGGCAAAATCTTTGAGCCGCTTGTAAATAAGCCTCTCGTAGATCTTCCCGAGAACGTTGAGTAGACTGATGGGACGGTAACTGGCGGGATCAGGCTTGGGCCTGCCTGGTTTGGGGATACCGATAACAGTGGCCTGTTTCCATGCTTGGGGGAACATGTTATTGCTTAATGCGCCATTAAAGATGGCAGTCATTAGCACTATGAGTTGAGCGGGGAAGAGTTTGAACACCTTGTTGGTGATGCCGTCGGAACCAGGGGCTTTCCTAGGCTGAAGCCTTTTGATGATATCCTCCACCTCTTCGGGAGTGACAGGGTGTAGAGGATCATCAGGATCTTCAACTGGTGGGAGGGAAGCTCTACGTTCGACTTCGGCATCCACCATATCGAGGTGAGCTTTGTCTACTGGTTGAGAGCTGGGAGAGCATTGGGATTCTAGGCTGTCGGCCAGACATTCCGCTTTATCAGAGTTGTCGAATGCGACTCTCTTGTCGGGGCGGATGAGAGGGGGCATTGTGGCCTCTTCTTTGGATCGTAACTTCCTCTGAAGTTGCCAAAAGGCGAGGTGGGTGGGCTCGAGTTCGCTTAGCGTCTTGTCCCAGCGCGCGGAACGCAGCTCAGAAGTGCGTTTCCTCACAGCACGCTGCAAGTTACGCATGTGAGCTTTGTTCGCGTTGCAAGGAAAAGAACTGTACGCACGGATGGCCGCGTTCTTCTCGGTTATCAGACTCCGTACATCGCCCGGGAGCTTCCAGCGGTGGTCTTCCACCACTGGAATTTCCCTTGAACATTCGTTCAGGACGGATTGTACGTGATCCGTAAGCAAGTCGATCGCCGCCGTCGTGTCAGCGACTGAGACAATATGATCGGGGATAGCGTTTAGGTGAGGCGACGTGGTGGATTTCAGCCTTTCGCTTACTTTCCTCCAGTCGGTGATCACTTGAGACGGGGGAGGCTGGTCGGGGTCGAGCTGACCCGAGCGGGAGCCTAGGTGCATGATGACTGGACGGTGGTCGGAATTGAGTTCGTATAGCGTTTCTATAGATTGCAAACGGAGGTTTACATTCTTCAGCAACGCCACATCGAGAACATCGGGATTCTGGTTGGGATCGTGAGGAAAGTGAGTGGGAGTCATCGGAGCGATGACGTCATAGTTTAGGGTTTCCCCTAGGTTGTACACTACCCTGCCTCTGGCATTTGCAGTGTTGCAATTCCACGCGCGATGTTTGGCATTGAGGTCACCCGCTAAAATAACGGAGTCACTCAAGCCAAAGAGGGTGGTGAAGTCGCTAGCGAACGCGATGGGGTCGTCAGGCGTGGGAGATGAGGTCGAGGGCGGTGGGTAGTAGGCGGAGATGATGGTGATCGGTTGATGACCAGTCATGCCTAGCCGACAGGCTGAGTATTCGAGCAGTGAGCGAGGTGTGGGAGGGATCAAGGGGATGCAGTATAGCTCCTTTTTATAATATATGAGAGTGCCACCGCCGTGACAACGCGTCCTATCGTTGCGAACTATGCGGTAGTTGGCAATTTTAGGGTCGTTGCGGTGGGGTTTTAGGAATGTTTCCTGTATGAGGAGGATATCTAGCTGATGATCGCGGAGGAATTTGGCGATCTCATCGCGCTGGTTACTACTGCCATTGGCATTGAAAAACCCTAGTTTGAGTGATCTGGGCCTGGTGGTGTTGATGCGTGACTTATCCATTGATTAGTCATCAAACTGGAGCCTCCGCAGCGCGCCACATATATTTATAGCCTCAGCGCTAAATGTTTCGTGGTAATGTTTAGTATGAGCGCGCTGCTCCGCGCCCCGCGTTTTTTGGACTTCACCACTATTGGTGGATTCATTCTACTGCCATTGTACACCTGACGCTAATACCATTATGTAAAATAGTATGTAAGTAGGGGCAAACCTTAATAAACTATGATCATTATATCGTACAAACTCGAGTTTCATTTCTCGTCATATCTCAACTGCCTAGTCGCTAAAGTCTTTTTTGGCAACACATGTTGGCAAAAAAGATTGATTTACTCGTAATCTGTTAAAAAATCAATTGCAAGAAAGGAGAACGATCAAAAGTGGTCTATGAACCAACAGCGATACTGTTGTGGTATTTCTGTGGAGATATCCCAAGTTAACCCTTTCGCTAAGGGGCATCAAAATCTGATCAGTTTTGAGTAATATAATATATTAGAAAACATTTTTATGCTACATTTTTATTTAAAAAACGTTTTAATTGGTAGTTGTGAATTTAAAATACTTACTAATGTGTTTTTCTGCTAGAAAAAGTTACTTGCAGCACCGAATTTTTTTTTTGTTTTTATCTGACTTAAAAAATAAGGTTTTCAGTTCGTCGGAATCTTTTGTTTTTAATACTAGATGACCCGCGCAACTACGTCTGCGTTACAAATTTCATTTTTACTCCTTTTCTATATATATGTCGACGCAAGACTAACATAAACTTTAAAATAAACTTTTACTTGATGTTCTCTAACAGTTACATATTGCAGGATAGGTTTAAATTAGTTTAGATTTAATTATTGTAGTCAGTTTACTATTTTTCAATGTAAAAAGCCTTGTTATGACTTGCTGTTATTATAACAGCAAACCATAACTGTAGGTTTATTAAAACTTAAGTTTAAAAACCTTTTAATGACTGCTAAATTAATGTATTAATTAATAAGTGATAGGTGTTGGTTTAAAAATGTTTTTGATTGGCTTTTGTTTAGTAAACAGTTGAATCGATTACTATTGGTCACGTGATAAAGATGGCGCGCGTTTAATGTTAATGCAAAGTTTTTAAATAATGCGGGATCTAAATTTTAACATTGAATTTACTTCGATGTTAAAATCTAGTGCTAAAAATAGTGAAATTCATTAAAACTTAACATAGTCACATACTACATCGACCGCAGCACTCCTATTTACGCCTGTTTTCTGGACCTCTCCAAAGCATTTGACCTGGTTTCTTATGATATCCTGTGGGATAAATTTGAAAAAGTTGACGTTCCACCTGATGTCGTAAATATTTTTAAATTTTGGTATGGAAACCAGGTCAAAAATGTGCGTTGGGCAGGGGCTTTGTCTGGTCCGTTTGGATTGGAGTGCGGGGTGAGACAGGGGGGTTTGAGCTCACCAACACTCTTTAACCTATATGTCGACAAGTTGATTGGCAGGCTCAGCAGCACCAAGGTCGGTTGTCATATAGATGGAGTCTGCGTTAATAATATCAGTTACGCGGACGACATGGTGCTGCTGAGTGCGTCGGTCTGTGGCTTGAGGAAGCTTGTGGCAATTTGTGAGGAATATGCCGACTCACATGGCTTAGTGTACAGCTATAAGAAAAGTGAAGTCATGGTCTTCGGGGCCAGGGGTAGATATCCTGTGTATGTACCACCAGTTTACCTTAATGGCATGCCATTAGAGAGGGCATACAAGTTTAAATATCTTGGTCATATACTTACCCCCGACCTCAGGGATGATGACGACATTGAGCGTGCGCGGAGGGCCTTGTCGGTTAGAGCGAACATGCTGGCTCGCAGGTTTGCTCATTGTTCAGTAGCTGTTAAAATTACTCTTTTCAGAGCGTACTGCACTGCGTTTTACACGAGCAGCCTGTGGCTTAGATATACTCAGAAATCGTACAGTGGGTACTGTACGATTTCTGAGTATATCCGCGTGCAATACAATAACGCGTTCAAGGTACTGTTGAGGCTGCCGCGCTACTGCAGCGCTTCGAGGATATTCGCGGGCGCACGTGTGGATCGTTTCTTTGCGACAATGCGTAAGCGCTGTGCGTCCCTGGTGCGTGGGGTGTGGGGCAGCGGCAACAGTATCCTGTCTCTGATTTCCAGTAGGCTGGACTGTCCGTACGTGAATCGCTGTTGCGCCATTTCTCATGGAATGGCGTAGCGGCGGTGAAGTGTCGGGCAGTACACTGCCGCTGTGTATGTTGTATTGTGTATGTTTTGTTATTGTATATGTTAGTTGTTGTTGTGTGTTTGTTATATTTGTATTTGTGTTATACAGTTGTTTATAAATTACTAACATAGGATAAGTCTTTTACTAACAAATGAGTCATGGTTACTCGCTTATTGATTAAATTGAATTGATTGAACTGAATTAACAAATCATAGTTTGTTACTTAAATCAATGTGACCTGCAACTTGTGATAAAAATAATATTGAAAAGGCGAGCCGTCGCGAGGCCACTTTTTGATGCAGAACTTGGTGACAGCAGGTCGTGTCATATCTTGTGAGTACGATTCCTATTGTTAATTTAAATTATAAGGTTATTTTTTTTGTGTAATAAAACGTGAAAAATTATTGTGTGTATTCATTATTTGCAATGAGTGTGCCCGTTAGTGGAGACGGTGACGTCAGCTGTGCTGACGTCACTATTTCTAAAAACCCGAATGGTTCCGATCTTCCGTTATATATATAACGGTCACAGCGTGACGATAAATAGCCTATAGCCTTCCTCGATAAACGGGCTATCTACCACTGAAATAATTTTTCAAATCGGACCAGTATTTCCTCAGATTAGCGCGTTCAGCGTTCAAGTAAACAAAGAAACAAACTCTTCAGTTTAAACTAAGTATAGAAGTATAGATTCTTTTTTAAATATTCTTTGTTTATAAGGGTATACTTCCCAAATATTCGCATTTTCACCAGGTCGGAATCTGATGATGGGAACCTGGAGAGTGTAAAAAGAAATGTGAATTCTACGTGGCCGTCTCCACGTACGAGAGAATCGCCGCGAGTTGACGTTTTTTACTCATCGAATTGCCGCGATAATATCACCGCGTGGAGACATGTTCATAAAGTTGTTATAGAAATACGTGGCACGCCCCATAAGTATTATTTTTATAAAAACTACCAGGTATGATATCGATGCCCCTTTGCACTATGATATGTTTGGGGCATCCCTATAAAAATACCACTGCAGTATCGTTATTGGTTCATAGACCACTTCCCATACAAATTTAAACAGTCTCCATAAGGAACTTTTTTGAATAACAAACAAAACCAATCCGTTCAAAGATTTACAATATTTTCATTATGCACAAATGTATTGCTTATGCGCACTGTATTCTGCATAGGCCGCCTGCGGTGGGTGTGGGTACAGTGCGTTTTAAAACCTGAAAAATTAAAATAGTTAAAACAAACAAAATATTTTAGAATTTGGTTATTTATAAAAATGATACTGATCATGTACACGAAATTTTTGTTTTTAACACCTTATAGATTTTGACAAAGTGTCTGAACGATGGAACTGTTATTACAGACTCGTGGAAAATAGTCTCAAGGAATATTATTTGCAAGAGAAAGGCAAGGGATGCGATATACCAAAAATTAACCCATTTTCCGCAGAAGCTATGAAGTTTTACAGGGATTTTCCCAAAATTACTTGCGAAGGCACTGATTGGGTTACATGTAATGTGAGTACGTACTCGTAATTACTAACTATATTGAACTTGTCTAAAGCCTCATACTTTTAAACCACCTATAATGTACTCATTTCTTACTTTATCCATTCACATCCACACGGGTCGATCTTGAAGGTTAAATAACGCTTGCCAAGGTTGGTCTGTGGATGGGTGACCATCTAAACATACCGAGTTTCCTCCGTGCCTCGGAAAGCACGTTAAGCCGTTGGTCCCGGCTGTCATTTGAAGATCTTTGGCAGTCGTTACGGATTGTCAGAAGCCAGTTAACCTGATTCCAGTCTTCCCAAGAAGTACCGTGTTACCCAGTAAACGGGGTGCGGAGGTTTGGTAGGCAGCCGCACCACGTAAAACATTGGCTGAATCCGTTTGACCAGAAGCCGACCCCAATGTAGTTAACAAACAATGACTAAAAATTTAGTGCGGTAACGATACTACTGCCTCCTCACCTCAACTTAACCTCTTGCAAATGTGCTCGCGAACTCCGACCTTGAAGGTCAATCGGTTGGTTGCCATCCTGATTTCCTGGGGTAGCGCATTCCACAGAGAAATTGATTGAATAAAGAAAGAACAGTGAATAAATTCAGTATGGTGAGAGGGACAGTGAAGAAGACGAGAAGACTGGCTTTAGGTTTCGGAGGTTTAATGATATAGGAAAGGAAACTCATGTCGTGATGGGAAAAACCAGGAGCGTCATGTTGAACATGAGAAGAGGCGAGGGAAGGTTTCGAAGTGAGGATAAGGTCGCTTTGAGCGTTAATATGACATACGAGTACATTCACCAACAGATTAGACTTGTCATCAAAGAACTACCAAAGTGCAAATCCTTTAACTCTGCACCACCTGCCAGCTAACACCAACACTAAAAGCAATGAAATTTAAACAAACATGGCAGCACTAATCATACAAAAAAAAAACATAATTACTGAACAAAATCATCACCACCTGGAGAATGAAAAACCAGAACTCCTGTTCCTTTCCGAGACGCAGATCAGATGTCCGTCAGACGTGTCTTACCTTTCCTACCCAGGGTTTACCCTGGAGCACCATTTCAAACCACGTGCGGGCGTATGTATGTAGGCCCGTGACGACATCTGTTATCGGCGTCTCCGCAATCTTGAGGACTCCAGGTTCTCAACGCTGTGGGTTTTAGTGGACACAGGCCTAGATGAAATTGTCTACGCTTGTGTCTACCGTTCGCACAGCGGTGATTTGGAGACAACTGAGCTCACACAGCACCTGAGTGAGGCGGCGGATGCGGCTCAGCAACGGTACCCTTCTGCCTAATTGGTGTTACTGGGGGACTTCAACGCCCACCATCAGGAGTGGCTCTTCCCATACCAGTGCACAGACCATGCTGGACGAGAAAAGAGAAAGCTAGCCCTAGCGCTGAATCTAACCCAGCTGGTCCAGGGTCAACGAGGGTGCCGGATATTGATTCGCACACTGCCAATTGCTTGGACCTATTGATGACAACAAATCCAGACCGCTATTCGGTGTCGATTTCTTCACCACTGGGTAGTTCCGACCACTGTCTGGTGAAGTCTGAGTCCGTTTACTCCCTGCCCGATCCTAGCCCAAGAGGCACACGGCGGGTATGGCGGTACAGGTCAGCAGATTGGGATGGCATGCGATCTTTCTTCGCATGTTATCCTTGGCAGCCTACTTGCTTTTCTTCGACTGATGCTTCGTCGTGCGCGGACGCCGTGACGGATTTGTTGCGGAGGGGAATGGAGTACTACATTCCGTTCTCCGACATAACTATGTCTGGAGAAGCTCGTACATGGTTTGGAGCCGAGTGCAATCGCGCTGATGCGCTTAAGCACGCGGCTTATCTGGCATGGGTCGACGCTCGCACGTGCAAAGCAAATGATGTGATTCGGAAGAAGAGAGCCTTCAACAGGGCTGCCAAGTCCTGCAAGAAGGTGTTGCGGAGGGCACGGTTTCACCACATTAGCCGAATAGGGGACAAACTTGCTTCATACCCGGCAGGTAGTAAGGCTTTTTGGTCCCTGGCTAAGTCGGTCGAATTGAACTTCTGCCACCCCTCACTACCACCACTGCTGAGACCCGACGGGACGCTTGCCCACTCCGCTGAGGAGAAAGCGAACTTGTTTGCTTCCTTGTTTGCGGAATCTTCGCGTCTGAATCCTGGTGACGCGAGGCTCCCTGCTTCTCCTGGTGGATGCGAGTCGAGCATGTCGAACATTCGCATTCATCAGAAGGACGTCCGTAGGGTGCTGCGTAACCTAGACGTGAACAAGGCTAGTGGCCCCGACGGAATACCGGCAATCGTTCTGAAAACTTGTGCACCTGAGTTGTCTCCGATCTTGACACGCCTATTTCACCTTTCGTTTGAGACTGGAAAAGTGCCGAAGGCTTGGAAGCAAGCTAACCTGCAAGCCGAGCCCAAGAAGGGTAGTCGAGCTGACCCGTCGAATTATAGACCCATCTCGGTATCGTCCATACTCTGTAAGACTATGGAACGCGTGCTGAATCATAAACTCCTGGCGTATCTAGAAGCGAATGATATCCTTAGTGACCGACAATACGGGTTCCGCCGAAATCGGTCAACTGGGGATCTTCTAGCTTATGCCATTCACATCTGGAGTGAGGCCATAGAAAAGCACGGGAAGGCACTGGCGGTCTCCCTTGACATCTCGAAGGCCTTCGACAGGGTCTGGCACGATAGCCTTATTAGTAAGCTTCCTTCCTTCGGTCTGCCCGCCGGTTTGTGTGATTGGATCGCAGATTTTCTGTGGGATCGGTCTATCAGAGTGGTCATAGATGGTTGCTCGTCTGGACTGCTGGATATTAATGCCGGGGTTCCTCAGGGGTCGCTGCTTTCGGCAACACTGTTCTTGCTGCATATTAATGATCTGCTTAAACCCGGTACCTTTGGGTATGCAGACGACAGCACTGTTGCTGAGAGATACGTGTCCGACGCACGAGCTGGTGGGTCGCAGATCCGGTCTCTCCGGGAGGCTATGGTTGAGCGCTTGAATGTGTCCTTACAGGCTGTCTCTGAATGGGGTGATGCCAATCTGGTCAAATTCAATGCTGCTAAGACCTAAGCGTGTCTATTTTCCACCAAAAGGAGCCAATTCCACCAAACTCCATCTTTCCGAGATGCAACAGTGCCGATAACCGACCAACTTGAACTTCTTGGGGTTACATTAACATCTACTCTCAATTTTGGCCCTTTCATAGAGGCAAAAGCTCAAGTGGCTGCAAGGAAGTTGGGGATCCTAGCAAAGGTGAGACGGTACTTCACGCCGGAACAGCAGCTGCTCAAACTCTATCAGGCGCAAGTTCGATCGTGTATGGAATACTGCTCTCATCTTTGGGATGGATCTGCCAGATACCAGCTTGATGCCCTTGAGTCAATTGAGAAACGAGCCAAGAGGATCATTGATCAATGAGAGGCTCGTCGCGACGAAGCTCCAAAGTCTTGAGCATCGACGACAAGTTGCTAGCTTGTCGGTTTTCTACCGGTTGCATTTTGGGGAATGTGCGACGGAATTGCATAATTTAATTCCGTTAAGCCCTTTCTATCATCGGACCACAAGACGAACGGCGATGCGCCATCGGTACATGGTGGACATTTTTTTTTTTTTTTTTTTTTTTTGGGACAAGCCCGCCACACATTCCCAACCACTGCAACTCCTGAAAGCCAGAATCAACAGTGGCGACCACCAGAAAAACGCCGAGCCAATGAAACCCGACGAGTCCCGGAGAAACGATTCAACTGTCTTGGATCCTGCAACGAAATTAATCAGAAAAGTACAGCGGAGGAGTAGGAAAAAAAAAAAATATATATAATTTCCGCTTCCCTCCGTATCAAGCAGGAGACAGAATAGAACTAGGCCAATAGGCACCAAGGGACAAATACAACTGGGTTAAGCCCAGTTGCCAAGCACCACGGATTATATTTTACCACTTAAACTAATGGGTCCTAAATTGTGAGCTACTTTTGATTCCAGTAATAGGTATGGCAAAATCGCTTGAACGCACGGAAATTTGTTCTGGTTTCAACAAGGTCCGTATAGTAAACTACCCTCGATGTAACCTTAATACTATCTAACATAATATTGCGTTCAGTTTGCCAAAGACTACACTCCCATAAGATGTGATGTGCGGATTGTTCGTATTCATGGTCAGCTGTAGAACATTGACATAAAGGCGAGGCCACAAGCTTAAAGGAAAATAATTTACTCTTAAAATTGCCATGACCTGTGAGAAATTGGGCAACACAGTGATCCACCTCCAGCCATGTCCTGTCCAGCCGCTCACGAACAGATGGAAAAAATTGGTGGAGGTGACGGCCTTTAATGGAATTTTCCCACCTACATTGCCACTCGGATGAAAGTTCCTCCCAGACATCAGTCTGGGGTTTTAGTAATCTAGAGATCTTAGCACGGCCGCGTTGCGGTAAGAACATGGTGGACATCCCACCCACACGCACAAAACGTTTTGGGAACACATTCATAATGCGTACAGATAAGGAGTGGAATTCCCTGCCGGAGTCTGTATTTCCCGATAGCTACAACCTGGGAGTCTTTAAGTCAAGAGTGAATAGGTTACTTCTAAGCAAGCGTGCTCCATCTTCGAACACATCATCGCTTACCATCAGGTGAGATGGTGGTCAAGCGCGTGCTTATTAATAGTAAAAAAAAAAACAACATTTTCTAAGAAAGCAAATGTCGGATGATTCTACCAATGAAACGCACACGTCCAAAAATCTGAACACTACTCAAGTCTCCGAACGGTGTGCGCCTCTGGTGTCCCCCTTTGTCTGGTTTCTCATTTTAACTCTACCGGCAGAGCTCCAAGATCACTGAGGCACAGAAACCTCACCGCGACGGCAACGTGAGGACACCTTCGGTGGGGTGTGGTCAGCCCCTAAGAAGTGGCAAAGCTATCACAATTCTAACGTGATGAAAGGGTAGTGCAATTCGACTTGTTTCGCTCCGTCTCCATCCCACACTGGCATCATGATAGTTTTGATACTTCATAGGATAGTAAGTAAATAATTTTAAATTACAGAAATCTGAATGTTATGTCAAGGAGGAAATATTAAAAAATAAGACTAAGGTCAGTTGTAGTTATAAAGACATTGTTTACGTGAATGATCGACAATCCTACCTATCTGAAGATACCACAGTGAGTGGATCCGAGAAGTACATCCTTAACAAAAGCGACCATGTCTTGATATCTTGTACTGGGTGGGATTTGAATAGGTAAGTATATTTTAATTTATTTATAGGGGAAACTCATGCCATAAAACTAGCCCAAACTAACCGAATCCCGCTGCAACGGGCGGAATAACACGTTGATTGCTGAACTTATCATACTTACAAGTAACCGGCCATAGACGGTCACGCAGAAGGCTGTGTAAAGGCTCAGAGTTGCACAGAGAGCCGAAAATTTCCGACATCGAATAACGAACTACGGAACTGTAAGGCAGGAAACCGAGCAAAATGCAGGAATATAATATGATAGGTAGGATAAGGGGCTGATCGAATGACTACCGGTGACTGAAAGAAATGTCGCTTGACCTGCGGCAAGATAGGCAAACGACTTTGTTGCCGTCACAGGTAGAGATGAGTCTTTTTTTTAAGGATGGGTAATCATCAAATGACTCCTCCCGCTCTGGGCGAAGCAGAAAGGTGTTTTCCAGGGCCGCGATGACTCTTTCGAACAAATTCCGCAACCCTAGCAGGCACTGGCCCTGGCGGATCCCTTCTATGCTGACATCTCTTTGAGGCGCGTGTGGAACACAACGCTTCGCCGACCCGGGCCTGGTTCTGATCGGACAGTAAGCCACCCAACGCTACCGTCCGCAGGGCCGTGCCTACGGTGGCCGAGAATTGCCCTGCGACTTCCGACACCCGGGACGTTTTCTTCTGTTGCGGCGGCTGGTCGTGAGGTTTCCCCCTCTCTCTCTCTCTCTCTCTCTCTCTCTCTCTCTCTCTCTCTCACAAGTTCGGCCACTTCCTTCGTTAGCATTACTGTTTCGTAGAAGGAGGTGACCGCTTCCCATGGCTCCTCGCTCCAGATCATGGATTGAACCAGGGCCGGACGCGAGAGGTCGCCGCCGCCGATCGCCTGGACACGGCGGTGCTTCGAAACAGGTATCTCCCGAAAAAACCGTGTCCGGTGAGTGCCTGTGTCAAGGAAGGAAGGTGAGGACGCGGTGATGCTGCTGTAGCCACTTTTCAAATAGGGGACTTATCGCCTGGATTGTGGCGTGCCCAAGAATCTGAATGAGTCTAGCACAACAACGTGGGGATTAGCTAAAAAAATATAGGTCTTTGCTTAGCAGTGGGCGAAGAGGAGCTGCGGCTATTGATGGTGATAAATCGGTCATGATTTTTCACAGCCTGGTTATTTTTCCGGCCTTTAACGGATTTTTAAGCCCATTTTCACCCGCAAGCTTGTGAAAAACCCTCGCCCACCAAAAACAAACAGTCACATTCCTTTTCAGTTTCAGGTACAGTTTCGGTGTTCTACCTCTATATTCTCAATGGTCTGGCTTGAAAGCAGGATTTCGACCAGTGTGGACCGAGCCGATACCGCCAGACCGTAAGGATTCCTATAACGTCATGTACTTAGGCTTCGACTCCGCATCCCACAATGCATTTATACGCAAAATGCCGAAAAGTTACAAATATTTGGCAGATAAAGCGACCATCTTGAACGGGTAAGGAGCAAAATGTTACAGCAAATGTTGCAGCTGTTGGTTTTGCATTTTTTGGGTTCCGAAACGAAACCCTTTTTTTTGGATGGGAAATCATCCTTCCGCTCAGGGGAGTGTCAGAATCTTACAGACTTAAATCCACACGTGTTCCTCCAAATGCCGTTTGCGTTCCAGGGCCGCAGTAACTCCTTTGAACAATTCTACAACTTCGAACAATTCTTACAGGATCATTCGTGTGTCTGGTTAATCTGGCTGTCTGTCTGTCCGTCTGTTACAATGAACGTGAGTAATCCGGATCTGTATCGATACAGTTGAAAGAACATCATTTACGGCCCATACATTTTTGGGCCAAACAAATGATATAACGTTATCCTAAAAAGGGTGTCTGACTTGCACTTTGTTGTTTCATGGTGGGATTTTTGTGTACATCTAAGTATGATTTCAGTTACAATATCGTCGGAGATGGAACTAGCCCAGCCCTGTTTGCAATACTTACTGGCATGGCTGAACACGAACACGCAGATGCAAGAAAAAATGTTGCAAATACAGTATTTGTTGATCATAAATTATTTATATTTTCTCAGTTAGAGAAATACGGGTGAGTTTGGTTAATTCATACACAAAAACATTAAATTTTAAGTCGCAAAATATTTCGGCGACAATCAATATCAAAAACTTAACGAAATGCAATTCTTCTTTTCTTTCTTCTTCTTTCCCAACCCTTCGGGGTTTGATTTCATGTACATATACAGCGTGATATGCGTGGATGTCCCACTCCGAAACTATGAGGAATAACGACAAACACTAAAAGGAGTCTGAAGCTCGATTTTGATGAAAACAAAAACTGGATTCTATTCTAGAAAAATTGGTATTCCTAGCCGGGAATCGAACGGTTTGATTTTGAAAAAAACCCTGTATTATTACACCATTCGAAAGTGTTTATCGCTATTCCCCATAGTTCCAGATTTGGTCATCCACGCTCACTTTAAAAAATCACCCAGTATTTATTTATCAAGTGTAGTGTGCCCTCTATGTTCATGAAGCCCTATTGAATGACTTTTTCATGAAATAACCATTCAATAGGGCTTCATGAACTAAGAGGGCTATATTGATGATTAAAATGGTTAAAATTCTTTAGACAAATACGCATTACGGTCGCGAATCGTATTTTGTTCAACAAACAGCTTCACACTGACCGGCAAATTGCAAAAAAACATAAAATATTTGAATTTTGCGGGCTACCCTGGCGCTTCCACCTTAAGTATTATTCCTTTTTAATTTAACCTTTCTTGTGATTGTCTGTTTAAAAGCTAATTGTGTTGTAGCTAATATACAGCAAACTGTATATATATTAAAATCACTCGCAAACATGTAAGTTTGCTCGCAGTACCGTGCAGGAGAATACGATCGTTGACGTGGAATAAGATTTTTGACCCCTGACTGTACATACATTTCGGCGATTAATTTTTATAATGGACTAGCTGTACCCCGCGACTTCGCCCCTTCAACTGTCGGCCTACCTACCTTAGTTACCAACCCTACCTACCTACGTTGGCTGTCTACCTTACCTACCTACCCTACCCTACCTTACCTGGCTACCCTGCACCCTTATTTTTTACTTTCATGAGAGAAGGTTCTCATGAAAGAAAAAAATATCTGAATAAAAAACACAAAAAAAATTGTGAAATCGGTCCAGCCGTTCACGCGTAATGCGGTGACCAAGGTAAATAGGGTATAATTTTTATATATACACTAGTACTTCGCCCGCGACTTCGTTCGCGCGGTTTTAATTAGTACTCCACGAACTTCATCTCCCCGTGTAAATTACTTATTATTTTTTTTTACTATTATATTTTTGTTCCTTAGAGTATTTTTATACCCATCATAACTTTTAAATGAAAGGTCCAATTTGAATAATTTAAAGTGTAATTTACTTGTACATAACCAACCTTAATTATTAATTAAGTAATTTAAATAGATTGGATTAATATCATGATACTAAAATCACCACTTTTCCGTTTCATCCGGGTTTTAATTGAATAATTTGAACCAAAAGCGGTAATTGTGACTTGACCATAATAGTTAGACCCTCGCGGAATTTTTTGTAGATATTAATGTCTTCTATAAAACTGTAGTACATCAGTTTGCTCTATTGTCTATAGTTTCTGCAGCGTACGCGATGGAACTTTTTTGGTATTTTTTTCACACCTTGGGTTACATTATCGAAGTTTTCATACGGATCCCTAACTTTTTGAAAATATTATATAGCCTATGTTCATCGGAAATAATGTAGGATTCTAATGGTGAAAGAATTTTTCAAATCGGTCCAGTAGGTTCGGAGCCTATTCCATTAAAACAAACAATTCTTTCCTCTTTATAATATTAGTGTAGAAGTGTAGATAGACAGATGATACCTTTTTGTTTAGGTATCAAACAGCGTACTTCGAAGACATGCCACATTTGGGAACCTTCCAGTACAGACATAATGGGTTCCGTCGCCAGCCTGCAGACCACTATCTCCGACCCTTTTTACTGGAAAATGAAAAAATCGATTATAAGGGTAAGGTTACGTGGGGTAAGTGGAACATACTTTATTTTTCAAATTCTATGATCAGTTCTTGCTACTAACTGTTTTGTCCTATTGTGACTTTGATAAACACAACATATACCTACGTGTGTCAGTTTTCCACAGTTGAAAGAGATCTTAAGCTAATTTCAATGCTAAAAGCCAAAAAACGGCAAATCGTTAAGTTAGTGCTACTTTCCCTCTTTCCCCGATTTTTGGGGCAAAAGGAACAGTCAACATAACTATGTAAATACCTAACCTGTGTGGTTCAATATGGGACCATCTCATTTTTATGAAATTGTGTTAATCGAATGTAAACTAGATACCATTATAATAACGTCAATAGTAATTAGAATAAAAAATACTGAACAAAAATTAAAATTTGGGGCAAGAGAAACATGATTTCGTGTCAGGGGTACTAAACTAAAATCAAAGTGGTATATTTTTATAAAAAGCTTACAACCCTAATCTCTTCAAAGTTAGAGTGAACAGGCTCCTTCTTCTGGGTAGGCTCGCTCCATCGTAGACTTTATCTCTGTCATCTCTGACATAGACTAGAGTCAGGAGCAAACCCATAACAAATAAAAAAAAATAGTCATAAAGGCAATCTTAAAATAATGAAATGACAGTTTAAAGATAATCTGTCCTCTTTGACCAATTGTAGGCGTAGGCATTTTTGAGACAATGTCCTCCGTATGTACGTCAGAGATATCGTCTAGTACAGGGAAAGAAAAAAATGGTATCGCCTTCAACTTTCGACTTCTTTCTTGTGTATATTACCACTGGAGAACCGTTAACATATGTAACACTACGCATACATAATGTTTTACGTGCTTTTTTGCTTAAATTTTACTAGGAGCCAATAATTCTCATAAAATAGTGCATTAGTATTGTGGTTTTCTTTCTCATTCTCTAGATCTTCACTCCCACCATCATCATTACTTTTTAATAGTTCCTCGTCATACTTTATTTCCATCTCACTGTCATTTGATGATAAGGAATGTTTTCTTTTTCCCATTTTTTTCTAAAGTTTTTTAAAAATAGCTCTAAAATGAAAACAAAAAGTTTCCGTTTTTAGAGTTCTTTTTAATCATGTATGTTGTCTCTTTCTTTATTTCAGTTTCCTTCTCCTTCCGTTTATCTCGCTGTGTAATTAAAAACGATGCTTATTACTTTTTCTTGTATAATTTCGCATTTTTCTGTAACAAATAATTATGGTATTTTAATGAAGTCAGTTATAGCTAAGGCTAGGTACTTTTAAAACCAATTCATGATATATAAAGTAAAAGAAAGTTAAATGTTTGTAACATTCTTCTTCTTCTGCCACCGGGAAAGAAGAACATATGTTTCTCTTAACCCGGCCATGACAGTTTATCTTGCCCCACTTTATAATTTGTAGATTGACGGTCGAATCACATGAAAAATAGATATTCAAAGCATAGATAAAATATAAAATGCAAAATTATCAAAATTAAACATAAATCAATACTTACACACATTGACAGCCCTCCAGCTAAACGTTTTAGTACTTAAATGAGCACACACAAAAATGCCGTGAACTGCTTTCATAGTCAGTCAACCGAATTTCTGTTTGTGTCAAACTGCCGGGTTAATGAATACTAGCTATCTGTGTTTTACCGAGTAACCTTGAAGCTAAAACCTATAGTTTTGTATTTACAAACTACAGTTTCTCTTGCCCCATAGTTCCTTTTACCCCAACTGACCTTACCTATTATAACTTATACAGCCAAGTCTTCAATTCAAAATTAAAGGAGTTAATTATTTTGCTTTAGAAGTCGGTTTCCCTCTTGGTAATGATATTTTTTATCTTACAAACTGGAAATAAAACCTTCACGCGATCTAATTTCATACAAAAGCACAACATATTTTTCTGTCTCATATACACTATTCAATTAACTCTGGTTTTAACGTTTATACCTTTCTGGTTTAATTGTTTTCGTAAAAAAGTTGTAAACCTATAATAACAACAACAACAGATTCAAAGCTATTTTTTATTTCTTGTTAAAAGTTATTTAGTTACCACCTTCACCCTTCCCCCCGGACAGCCATTGCGCACGGACGTGTTTTACCCAAAAAGTAAATTTAAGTAACTAAATATTTAAATCCTAATTAAAAAATCAAATAAAATCGGCAAGTTAAATTCTCGACGAGTACTAGGCGCGCAGTGTGTTGAAGGAGATCGAGTGCTGCGGCGTGGGAGAAAGCAAGTTGTCCACGCTTCCCATCTCTGTCGGCCGTGCGTGAGTCATTATCACCTGACTCCGCACTCTGCACTGACTACTTGCAAATACAAGCGCCTAACACTTTACGCCGAGCAACGTGTGTCAGCGCCTCAACACTTGTCGAATCCAGAGCCAGAAGTAAGGTGCATATTTTTATTTTTTTAAATGATGAAGCGGAAACCACCCAAACATGGCAGCGAACCACCTCTTCACCACAGTTCCGAGCCCGACCTGACAACACCAGTTTCGGAACAAAAATTGGACAGAACCACTGAACGACAAAAACGTAAACATGATTCTGAACAATCAATTGAAATCAAATCTCTCCGGGAGGATATTATGTCGTCATTTGATAATTTGAGAATGGATCAACAAGATAAATTTAGTGTGATGCAGTGTAATTTGGACTAAATTAAGGTTCAAAATACGGAGCTGAAAAATACGGTTGAGTTCTTGAGCGTTAAATACGACGATCTCATGACTAAACTGGCCCTTTTAGAAAAAGAAAAGAAGAGTACATTGGAGTATGTAGGATATTTGGAGGAAAAAGTCGAGATCATGGAACGAAATTCAAAGATATCAAGCCTAGAAATTCGCAATGTACCTAAAATACTTAATGAGTCTAAGAATGACCTTATAGATATTGTGAAAAATCTGGGAATCGCTGTAGGCACCGAAATACAATCTGGTGAGCTCAAAGATGTTTATCGTCTTACTTAGTAATAGAAAACCCCAAACCGATGAGCCCATAATCGCCGAATTTACGTCAACCATGATCAAGGACAAACTTCTAACTAACATTAAAAAGTACAATCGGGACCACAAGACCAACCGACTAAACAGCTCACACGTTAAGATAATAACAGTCCCATATTTATTTCCGAGAGCCTTACCACCAAAGCCAAGAAGCTGTACTATCAAGCAAGAGAGTTTACAAAGCTAAACGCCTATGCATATCTCTGGACATCACATGGCAAAGTCTACATTAAAAAGGAAGAGGGTGCGCCGGCAAAGAGAATATCACAGGAATCTGATTTTGAAGGTCTGAAACAGCATAAAAAGTGACTAGAAAAAGTTATCAACACCCAACAACGTGATCTGCCAAAAACATTGGAGTCTCGCCTGAAAACTGCATGCCTTGTAAATTTTTCTTTAGTTAACATAGTTTTAAGTGTTTTTGATCTGTTTTTTATAATCCTGTACGCCTATACCTACACACTAAAACCAAACACAAACAAACACAAGTACATTATACCTCTACTTACACAATACACGCAATCATTTCACACAACTACTAATAACAAACACAGTACACTTAATTCACTACATCAGTTTTTTATACATTTATTTACATTAATCTCACTGTACTTTTTACATAGCATTCACATATTCATCACTAGCCTATGCCCGCGGTTTTACCTACCCGGTACTGGGATAAACGGTAGCCCATGTGTTGTTCCAGGTTATGGACTATCTGTGTGCCAGGTTTTCTTCACGGCCGTCCATTCGTTTTCCCGTGGAAGAGTTGCAACCATCCATCTATTCATCCATCCACCCATTGTCATATGTTTTCTCATTCTCACTATTAATAAGATAACTAAACGGTACTATACATGCTTATTTACATTGTGTTTGTTTAAACTCCCCATCGATATCATAGATACTGAATTACGTACTAAACACATAATGATGCCCTATTTTAATTTAAAAGTAATACTGATGAGAATTCTATACTTAGTCCTCTTAGTTTTAAACCGTAAAATTCGATAATGCAAATAATGTTAATGATATGTTAGAAAATTTGGATAAGGTTACTTTTTCAAATGTGATAAAATGCATCCCTGATGAATGTGCCAAGCAACTTCCCTCCAAAACGTGTTTGACTATTTTATCCCAAAACATCCGGAGTATAAATGCTAATTATGCGGGGCTTTTAACTCTGTTGCAGAGAATTGAGGTACCCAGTGACGTGATTATTCTATCAGAATGTTGGCTCTTCCGCAACCCCGTCATTCCGATACTAGATGGATATACTTCTCATAAGTCATCAAAAACTTTTAATAAGAATGATGAAGTAATTGTATACGTAAATAGTCTGCTAGCTAACGTGAAAGTTAAAGAACCCATCGTATCAGAAGCGAACTGTTTGACAGTCACGGTTGGAACTGATATAGCCATAATTGCACTGTACAGGCCCTATGCATTTAAGGACCCCTCAAAATTTATACAATCTATGGATAGTGTTCTGTGTGACCTTAAATCGTTTAGAAACATCATAATTATGGGAGACATAAACATTGACATTTCACGCAACAATAAAGATGCTCATGCACTGGACTATTTGGACTTATTGGCTCATCATGGACTTTTCCCAGGACACTGGTTAGAAACGCATGGATCTACATGTCTTGATCACGCCAACATAAAAACTTTTCTCTCTAGCACGGTCATGGTGCTGGAATCCACTCTAACAGATCACTTCTCAGTTTTACTCTCTTTGTCTTTAAGTAAAATCAAAATCCTAGACTCACATCAAATCACAAAAATAAATGAGGAAGAGCTCGCCAATGACATCCGCAACATTTGTTTTGATGCCGTCTATAGAACGAAAGATCCCAATTTGGCTACTAAATATTTAATGGAACCACTTCTTCTAGCCTTAAAAAGGAACACCAAAACTTCCTCTGGTTCACGTAGACGCAGGCCGATTAAGCCCTGGATTACCCAAGGCTTACTCAAATGTATGCGCCATAGAGACAATTTGTATAAAAAGCTTAAAACAGACCCGTCAAATGAAGTCCTCGTGGTGACCTACAGACGGTACCGTAATTTTTGTACAAATATGCTACGAAAAGCAAAAAGGGATTATGAGAGACTGCAATTTGAAAAAGCAGGTAGAAATTCTAAGCTGCTATGGCGTGCTATCAAAAGTGTCACAAACATGGGTCAACAAAAGTCTCCAGCCCATGATCTCATAGCGAATAGTCACGATAGGCAGGACACTATAAATCAAATTAATGACTATTTCGCAAACGTAGGGAGAAATCTAGCGGACAAAATACAAAGAGATCCTCGATCGATTTCGTTACCCGACCCCCAGAAGGAATCCCTAGTCCTACTTAGGACAAATGAACAAGGTGGAACGCTTAATCCTTTCACTTAAAAGCGATTGTGCAGTCGGATGGGACGGTATTTCCTCTAGTTTTCTTAAAAAACATATAAATATTATTGTACCTCCACTGACATATGCTTGCAATCTGTGCCTTGATTCTGGTGTCTTCCCTGACTGGTTTAAGAAGGCTATTCTTCACCCTACTTTTAAGTCTGGCGACTGCGACCGTGTCGAAAACTATAGGCCTATATCAGTTCTGCCCGCAATGTCCAAGGTACTGGAAAAAAAAGACGTGTGGCACTCGGAAACTGCCGCGGTAAAGCTATTGCATAGCATTTTTTATCAACTTACGCAATTATAATTATATATTTATTTTATTTATGCAGTATTTTTTTTTCTTTGTTTTTTTGTTTTCTTTGATATTAATTCAAGTTACACTTTGAGCGTGGTGACCGACAAAAAAAATAAAAAGTATCACCGCTGTGCCGGTCGGAGTGGGGGGTATTAGGTTTTTTTCGTTACGGAATTTCTGGATTCGGTCTCCACGCTCAAGGCCCGCGATAGAAGCTATGCAATAGCTTAATAATAAATGCAAGGCTAGTTGCGTACCTAGAGGCACGCAATCTTTTGTCGGTTAACCAATTTGGCTTTCGAAAAAATCTGTCCACTGCTGATGCTGTACACAAATTGGTTAATCATGTGGCTCAGGAACTTGACAACGGCAAGAAATGTGTTGCATTGTTCCTGGACCTCGCGAAGGCATTCGACACGGTCTCGATTCCCATCTTACTATCTAAGCTCGAATGCCTGGGAATACGGGGCGCCCAGCTGTCCTTGTTTCGGAGCTATTTAACAAATAGAACACAGAGCGCCAAAATTGAATCCTACTCCAGCTCAGATTTAAATATAGCTTTCGGTGTGCCACAGGGAAGTATTCTTGGCCCCAGTCTATTTTTAATCTACATGAATGATCTGTGTAGCCTCAGTCTAGAAAGCGGCACAATATTTTCGTATGCAGACGATACAGCACTTGTGTTTGCCTCGGACAGCTGGGAAGATGCATATCGCCTTGCTCAGAAGGGTTTCGATACGGTCAGAGAATGGCTTAAGAGCAACTTGCTTACCCTGAACGTATCGAAAACGAAAATAATAAATTTTTCGATTCGAAATACCAATGTGTCTACTATAGGATCACTGAACGTTACCGCCCAGTCGACACCGTCTTTTGATTGCAGCGTCGGCACTTGCACCCATGTTCGCTGTGACATTGAACGTGTCACCTCGATAAAGTATCTTGGCATCGTCATTGACTGCAACCTTACATTTGAAGAGTACATAACACACTTATCAAATAGGGTGCGCAAGCTAATGTACATCTTTAAACAATTACGCAGTTCTGCAGATGCTGGTGTCATGAAAATGACTTACCAGGCACTGTCAGTCAATTTTAGTTTATTGCATCTCGTCCTGGGGCGGTGCAGCCAAATCTAATTTTATCCAGATCGAGCGAGCGCAGAGAGCGGTCCTTAAAGTATGCTGTTCCAAGCCTAGACTTTATCCCACCGTTAAGCTCTACGAATATTGTCAAGTCCTCACGGTTAGGCAATTATTTGTTCTGGCCACAGCCATTAAACAACACGCCATTTCCAACTATTCCCAGCAAATAAATCGCCGTAATCATATAGTTGCTCTAAATACGCCTCTTAAAACTTCCTTTAGTCATAGATTCTTTATTTTCCTTGGTCCGTATCTTTACAACAAATTAAACCGAATTCTTTCCCTGCACCCATTGAACAAACATAATTTTAAAGTCACTTTGCAAGCCTGGCTACAAGGCCTAACATATACTGCCACAGAAGCTCTCTTTGACGTATTAGTCTAGTTATTTCATGCACTAACACACACCAAAACAAATATACACTGTCACACACACATCATCACAAACACACACCTTCACAAACATTACACTCATAAAATCCTCCCAAATATAGGTACTTTTAATTATTTTTAACTCTTTTTCAAATTTAATTTAATTTAATCTCACTATAATTCTAAAATGAATGTAATCTGTTATTAACTCACTAATTGCTTGGAACTGCTATTTGCTGTGATATCAGATGTAAGCTATCAAATGTGTTAATCTATGACCGGGTGGGGACCTGGTGACCTGTATTACAGGTGTTGTTACTACCTACCTCAGACACCAGCGATCCACAACCAAAAATTACTAGCTTTTGCTCGTGTGTTCATTCTGTTTGTATTTTTTGGCTTGTGGTGAGAAATAAACAATTTTTATTATCTCCTTTATTCATAATGATTACCTCGACCTTTTTTAAGGGAAAACAAAGAAATCCTTCTGTGGGGTATTGGTTTTTGGATTTTTTTCAATTCTCAGACGTTCATGATTTGAATTTATTAATCGAAAATACTAATGCATTATTTAGAACACAGAAAGTAAATTCACGTCTCTGTTGATTTTTAGGCCATCAAGGATACGAACCTTTCTATTGCGTAGGGGATACTCCAACATATCAGCTGTTAATGGATCTCACCAATGAGGTACTTGTTTATTTTTCTTTTCAGTGGGTACTGAAATCATGTTATTTTTTAATTATGCGACAGAAAGTCAAAAGTGTTTCTGAACGCATTTCGCATTCGCATTTTTTTTGAGCCCTAATCCCTTCAAAGTTAGATTGAACATTCTTTTTCTGGGTAAGCTCATTCCATGTTCAACTTTTTCTCTGTCACCTCTGACGTAGACGTGATTCAAGAGCAAATCAACTCAAGTAAATAAATAATTGGAAAAGTCTTTTACATTTTTGGTATCAAAATAAACCTGTTAAGACATAACTCATAAGCCATCAAATTCATTCATCATCATCATCTGCCTAGCCTTTTCCCAACTACATTGGGGTCGGCTTCCAGTCAAACCGGATTCAGCTGAATACCAGTGTTTTACGTGGAGCGGCTGCCTACCAGACCTCCACAACCCATTAACTGGGTAACATGGTACATCTTGGCAAGACTGGAGTCAGATTTACTGGCTTCTGACAATCCGTAACGACTGCCAAAGATCTACAAATGACAGCCGGGACCAACGGCTTAACGTGCTTTCCGAGTGTGTTAATTTGCCTTGACCCTAAGAAATGGTTGGAAGCAAAATATACAGCTAACATAAAAGCGCCGGACCCACTGCGCGCGGTCTAGCGAAGTTCCGAGTGCAGTGTTCCGGGTTCACTGTAATCTATGCGGTGGCTTCGAATCCTACACAAACAAAAGCGACGGTCAAAGTGAACGCGCGTTCTGTCAGATATCCAGTTTTTGCAAAAGCTGGAAGGTCACAATGTCTGACGAGATCGAAAAGTTTATTAAATTAGTGAGAAACAAACGCTTTCTTTATGATTTTCAAGACCTTAGGTTGAGAGTGACATTGGGTTTTCAGTATAGAGAGCGTGTAACGTGTTATCTAATATTACTGTTCTTCTAAATATCACTGAACTCCAGATTTCTAGACCGTTTGCTGTGTGCGCATGTGTGAACGCGGATCGCAGAACTCCACCGCAGAACGCAAGCCTTGGCGGTGTGTCCCTTTAGTACCGACGCTATGTTTTGCCAATTACTGGCAAGTAAAAGATGCCCATTTCATTTGGGTGAAGCCTGCACAAACGGTGTTCCATTGTTGTTTCTTAACACAATCATTAACAATCGTGATCCCCACCTTTTTACCTAAACATACCTTTGAGCATTTTTACGCAACGCTTCTGCGATTTACAATCATTATGTTTCTTGTAACAGTTCTTACAGTTAGAAGGCAAGAAGTTCTGTTTCACCTTCATAGCAGATATCTGTCATGACAACTTCAACCTGATCACCACGGCAGACGAAGCAGTAGTCTGGTTCCTGGAGAATTTGGCTGCAAGGCGGGTGTTCGAAGATACTCTCGTCATAGTTATGGGAGACCACGGAATTAAGTACCGAACAAATCTATTGTTACTTTTTCTTTAAGTTTCTAAAACGACTCCTAGTATATTTCTTAACTACGAATTCTTAAGTCTATTATACAGGGTGTCCCAGAAATCAACGTCAAGCCGAAATCGAGCATTAGGCCAAGTCGTAACAGTTATCAGAAAAATATGAAAAAAAATCTTGGTCATGTACTTTTCAAATTATAAGGATTCAAAAATAAATCTTAAAAACTGACACCATGTGATGATCTTTCAAGTACTGTGACTGCGAATATTAACTTTTCTTCAGTTTTTTTTCTGTAATGTAACTACGAATAACCTTTCTATCAATTACAGTTAAAAGTTAAAACATGACTGCCTCAGTTTCAAAGAAAATCTTAGATTTTTACCCAACATTGAATTCAAAATAATTACATCACCCAACTTTAACCGACTGTACTGTAAAAAAAATGTACTACACTATTTTGGCAACTAACATTAAAAGATGGCGCGTTTAGTCTGGATTCCAAAATGGTATGACACTTACTAATTGCTACTTCTTAATAAAAATAAATAAAAAAAAACTTTTGAATAAAGTCGGATTTCATACAATGTCGACCGAGATGAATGCTGCTTACAGACGTCGCAATCTATCAACTCAACTGAGAGAGACACCGCTCTACAAAGAAAAGAGAGGAATTTATCCATCCCGTTTCTTTTTAGAGCACTGTCTCTCTCAGTTGAGTTGATAGATTGCAGCGTGATTAGCGACCAGAAGAGGGACGTTCAATACGTCTCGCTCTTAGATAGAAGTAGCGTCACTATCTATCTCGCTCACACTTGATAAAGTAGCGTCACCATCTGTCTCGCTCACACTTGATAAAGTAGCGTCACCATCTGTCTCGCTCACACTAGTCAAAATAACGTCCCTCTTCTGGTCGCTAATCACGCTGCAATCTATCAACTCAACTGAGAGAGACAGTGCTCTAAAAAGAAACGGGATGGATAAATTCCTCTCTTTTCTTTGTAGAGCGGTGTCTCTCTCAGTTGAGTTGATAGATTGCGACGTCTGTAAGCAGCATTCATCTCGGTCGACATTGTATGAAATCCGACTTTATTCAAAAGTTTTTTTTTATTTATTTTTATTAAGAAGTAGCAATTAGTAAGTGTCATACCATTTTGGAATCCAGACTAAACGCGCCATCTTTTAATGTTACTTGCCAAAATAGTGTAGTACATTTTTTTTACAGTACAGTCGGTTAAAGTTGGGTGATGTAATTATGTAATTATTTTGAATTCAATGTTGGGTAAAAATCTAAGATTTTCTTTGAAACTGAGGCAGTCATGTTTTAACTTTTAACTGTAATTGATAGAAAGGTTATTCGTAGTTACATAATAAAAGAAAAAAACTGAAGAAAAGTTAATATTCGCAGTCACAGGACTTGAAAGATCATCACATGGTGTCAGTTTTTAAGATTTATTTTTGAATCCTTATAATTTGAAAAGTACATGACCAAGATTTTTTTTCATATTTTTCTGATAACTTTTACGACTTGGCCTAATGCTCGATTTCGGCTTGACGTTGATTTCTGGGACACCCTGTATATGTCTTTCAATCCCTACCTTGTCCTAAAATTGCGATAGGCATTGGACTATTTCCTACTTTTGAAATTCACTTCATTGGCGGGAGAATGGCCAGTCTGGGATGAGCTCTACGGGGCCGCGTGGTTGGCGGGGCACGGCCTTTTCTTATTAGGGGAAACCGACCTTAACACTAAACATAGGATGATTAGGTTACGGTAATTTTGGAACAGTCACAGCAAGATTAATTTTTTCGCGATTTTTGGTTCGGTCCCATTAGAAAAGATGTCCATAATTATGAGTAGAACGGCTGCTTCAGGTGTTACTTCTGTTAAACCATCGATTGACACTTTATCATAACTTTATTTATATTGCAGAATTACACAGATACGTGAAACATATCAAGGAAGGCTGGAAGAACGTTTGCCTTTAATGGCTATATTTTTACCAGAAAAACTGAAACAACTCAGGCCCAAGGCTTTTGAAGCACTATCGCAGAATATTGACGTTCTGACGACTGCTTTTGATGTACATGCGACAGTGCTAGACGTGTTGGACTTGAAGCATAAAATTAATAAGTATAAAGTCCCAGGTGCTGATCTAACACGATCGATGACTTTATTAGAACCGGTAATTTTTATTACATTGTACCATGTAAAAAACCGAATGTGTTTTAGCTTGTGAGCTGTTTTGCAAAGATCTATGTGTCATGTTGTGCAAATTATGTACGCAAATATTTCTCACTTATCATTTTTTTTTTCGTCATTATATTTATTTTCTTTTCACTCATTCTTTTTTTGCAAACCGACTTCTTCAAAAAGGAGGAGATTCTATGTTCGACTGTATGTATCTTTTTTTTATGTATTTTCATTGATTTCTCCGCCAATTTTGGACCGATTTTAAAAATATTTTTTTTATTCGAATGTCTATACACCTGAGGTGGTCCCCATTGTCACCAAGTTAGAATCTAATGATGGGATTCCATGAAAATCGAGAGAAACCCTCAAATTTTATAAGCACATACAATGTTTTTCATAAACTTTCTAACGCAATTCAGATATTTATGCCTGGTAATCGTCATCTCATGTTACTGAGCTGATGATGGAAGGCATAAATCAGGATCTGATGATGGTAGCCCATGAAAAATGTTTGTTCAGCGATATTTTCGCCAATTGTTAACCGATTTGGACGATTCTTGTTTTGTTTGGAAGTGTATTTTCTCTGACTGGTTCCATTAAAATTTGATAAAGATCTGATGAAGAACTTCGGAGGTAGGTAACGGAACTTTTCAATAAATTGAAAGCAAATGGATCGGGATTGCTGGAATCCCGATCCATTTGCAAAACGTTTTGTGCGTATGGGTAAGATGTCCACCATGTATCGGTGGCGCATCGCCGTTTGTCTTGTGGTCCGATGATGGAACGGGCTTGGCGGAATTAAATTATGCAATTCCGTCTCACATTCCCCAAAATGCAACCGGTACAAAACCGACAGGCTAGCAACTTGGCTCGATGACAAATTTTGTCGCGAAGAGCCTCTCATTGCCGATGATCCTCTTGGCTCGTTTTACAATTGACTCAAGGGCATCAAGCTGATATCTGGCAGATCCGTCCCAAAGATGAGAGCAGTATTCCATACACGATCGAACTTGCGCTTGAGAGAGTTTGAGCAGTACCGTCTCACCCTGCTGGAGCGGCGCCACGGCGTCCGCACCTTCCGCCTGACGCAGGTACTCACTGGACACGGTTGTTTCAGGAGATACCTGTTTCGGATTCGGCGGGAAGACTGGATGTCAACACTGCGAGGATCGCCCGGAGGACACGATGGAGCATACGGTGAAGGTCTGCCCTGCTTGGGCGGAGAACCACCGGGTCCTCGTTGAGGCGATCGGCGGCGGCGACCTCTCGCGGCCGGTTCAATGTATGGTCCGGAGCGAGGAGGCATGGGAAGCGGTCACCTCCTTCTGCGAAGCAGTAATGCTAGCGAAGGAGAATGCACGTGAAACGTGTGAGAGAGAGGGAAACCTCACGACCCAGCTGCCGCAACAGAAGAAGACGCCCCGGGCGTCGGGGGTCGCAGGTCGATTTCCGGCCACCGTAGGTGCGGGCCTGCGGACGGCGAGCATTGGGTGGCTCGCCGTCCGATCAGAACCAAGCCCGAGTCGGCGGCGCGCTGTATTCCACTCGCACTGTATTCCACGCGCGCCTTAAGGAGCTATCAGCATGGGAAAAGGGGCCCGCTAGGGCCAGTGCCGGCTGGGGTGCGGAATCCGTTCGAAAGAGACGCCGCGGCCCTGGAACGCAAAGGGCATTAGGAGGAACATGGATGGGTTTTAGCCAGTAAGAGTCTGATACTCCCTTTCGCTCCGCCCAGAGCGGAAGGAGTCATTTGATTACTTACCATCTTAAAAAAAAAAACTGTCTCACCCTTGCTAGGATCCCTAACTTCTTTGCAGCCTCTTGAGCTTTTGCCTTTAGAAAAGGGCCAAAATTGAGGGTAGACGTAATGTAACCCCAAGAAGCTCAAGTTGGTCGGTTGTCGGCACGGTTGCACCTCGGAAAGATGGAGCTGGGTGGAATTGGCTCTTTTTAGTGGAAAAAGACACGCTTGGTCTTAGCAGCATTGAACTTGACCAGATTGGCATCGCCCCATTCAGAGACAGCCTGTAAGGACACGTTCAAGCGCTCAACCATAGCCTCCCAGAGAGACCGGATCTGCGACCCACCAGCTCGTGAATCGGACACGTCGTATCTCTTAGCAACAGTGCTGTCGTCTGCATACCTAAAGGTACCAGGTTTAAGCAGATTAATAATATGCAGCAAGAACAGTGTTGCCAAAAGCACCGACCCCTGAGGAACCCTGGCATTAATATCCAGCAGTCCAGACGAGCAGCTATCTATGACCATTCGGATAGAGTGATTCCTCAGAAAATCTGCGATCTAATCACACAAACCGGCAGGCAGACGTAAGGAAGAAAGCTTACTAGTAAGGCTATCGTGCCAGACCTTGTCGAAGGCCTTCGAGATGTCAAGAGAGACCGCTAGTGCCTCCCCGTGCTTCTCTATGACCTCACTCTAGATGTGAATGGCATACGCTAGAAGATCTCCAGTTGACCGATTTCGGCGGAACCCGTATTGTCGGTCACTAATGATATCATTTGCTTCTAGGTACGCCAAGAGCTTATGAAAAGGAAGTGAAATGAGGTTCCATGCTGCTAACCTCAGGCAAGCTCCGACAGGACGACACCATTGAGGGACTAGTCTGGAGACTGCGGGGACGCCCGAACCCTCCCGGGAATGTCCGTCTAGTCCTCTCGTCTGGTCGCCAACCAGCACGATGGTGCATCCCGGGAGTTTACGAAAGCTGGCCTGACGGGACAGCCTTTCATGTGTGGCTAGCACACTACTTGGGCCCCAAACTACCTGCGGTCGACCAACGGCGTACCGTGCCTCGGATCCCGCTACCCTCTGCGACTAGTCTCCCGATACGCCCATATTAACGCGAGCCTGTTCGGTCTGCCTGCATTGGAACAACTATTTTGAACCAACTCCTGTGAATTGGCTACACTGAGCATCGTACCGGAACGCGGCTAGGCCGCTTGGCGGTACGTCTTTGCCCAAATTGTGGTCATAAGCCATCGGCCGAAGCCTACCACCAGTTAAAATACATTACATAATATATGAAACTCTAAAGTGTTCGAATACAATAGACCTCATTATAAAGCTTGCAGAGGCCCAAAAAGTGAAGTTACCGACATAGCCCGTAGAATTGCCAAACTTAAGTAACACTGGGTAAGGCACATTGCTCTCAGAACAAATAGTTGATGGCACCGAAAGGTTCTTGAGTGACAACTGCGTACCAGTAGACGCAGCGTTGTAAGGCCTCTCAAAAAGTGAACCAATGACCTGGTGAAAGCCACCGGAATCCGCTAGGTTTTACTTTATTTTGTGTGTCTTGTGCGAGTCCCAAATAAACTTTTTTCTTTAATTTTTCTTTCTTTCTTTTAGATGCAAGACGCACAAAAACGGCCGGTGTGCCGACTCTTGGGGAAGCCTTTATCCAGCAGGGGGACGTCTTTCGGTGAAATTCCTTATCCCAACCTTCATCTCTGTTAAATAAAATAAAAGCTGTTTGCCTATGAACTTAAAGTGTGCTCATTTAATGATGCGTTATTGTACTTTTTTCAGATACCTAAAAATCGAACATGTCCGGAGGCAGGCATCGAACTACATTGGTGTTCTTGCACTAAATGGTTCAACGTGTCTGAAGACTCGGACATGTTCATTAGAGTGGCAAACGTGCTGGCCGAGTATATTGACAGCGCCAGTGAAGAACAACGGTAAGTTTATTTCAGTAGACAACAATGTACATAACTTTTACAGATGGTCTAAACAATGATCACAAAATTTTTGTTGACATATTTTATTTTTTTTCGTTACATTTTATACAAATGTAATGTATTTACATCTTATTTTTCAGATCGAAATGTGCAAGAAGAAAGCTTTTATTCATTTATTATGTATTACAAGTAAATGCGAACCATCATCTTTTGAAATTCACGGGAAGACCGCTTGTAGAATATTATCAGGCAAAGGTAATTTTTTTTGCATCTTTTTGACTTTCTCAAAAACACAATTAGGCTAGACACCGTAGACAGATTAAACGCGTTATTTCGCAGAAAATTGGATCATCCTGATTTTTTGGGTGGTCATTAGGATAGATGCCAGTAGTGTCAATTTTTCAACCTCGGAAGACCTGTGCCAACAGCGTGGTGCTCAGAAAACTCCTCCTTATTGAAAACGTCGGTTAAAAATCATCTAGACTACAACAAAGCACTAAAGTTAGCCATTATTCTGGAGGCCGCCGAGCGGGAGGCTGGAGCTGTCGAGGGCTCGCGACAAAAAGTTCCAGACTGGGAACTTAGCAAGAAGATAGCAAGTTAGGAATCAAAAATTGCTTAGCGTGCGGCGACAATGGACATAGCCCGCAAAACTGCAGGTAGGTGCAAAGAATTTGAATGCAGTTACTGTTAAAGAATTGACCATTTACGAAGAGTATGCGGGAAGAAGGAATTCGATCACCGTATTTAATCGGCAAATTCAAACTCCAACGGCACGCGAGGAAGGTCACGCGGAGGTCACACGTTCATTACGAGCGGCCACAGCGCGGAGGAACACGGCGGGAAGTGACGCAGGCGCGCGGCAGCGGCGGCCCGCGGGACACGCGACCGAGGAAGCGCCGCCGACGTGGCCGCTGCCGGTGCCAGGACCAGCAGCGGGTGACAGCTCCGGAGAGGACCGGGAAAAGTCGGGTGATGACAAGGAGCCAATGTACCAGATGTCATTAGCGAAATATAGACCGGTGTTTATGACAGTTGTCGATACGGGGTCGGCGTTATCTTGCATAAGCTATTCAACTTATACTAAATTGTTCAAAGATTTCTGAAAACCTCTGAAAACATGTAAGTTACAAGTTAAAATTTTATGATAGCACAGCTGTTTATCCTATAGGGTACTTGGAGATAAATATTGAGTATAAAGACAAGGTGAAAATGTAAGATTTAAATGTAATAAATAAGGCTAGTATTACTTTATTAGGGTGACAGTGGTTGTCTGAATTGAGGAGCTTGTGGCTAGATAATAATAACCACACGGGTCAATCTTCAAGGATAAGCAACGCTTGTCAAGGTTGGTCTGTGGATGGGTGACCATCTTAACATACCGAGTTTCCTCCGTGCCTCAGAAAGCATGTTAAGCCTTTGGTTAGGTTAGTTAGAAGCCAGTTAATCTGACTCTAGTCTTGCCATAAAGTACCGTGGAACCCAGTTAATGGGTTGTGGAGGTCTAGTAGGCAGCCACTTCGCGTAAAATTTTGGTATTCAGCTAATTCCGGTTTGACTGGAAGCCGACCTCAAAATACTTGGGAAAAGGCTAGGCAGATGATGATGATGAGTGGTTGTCTGAATTGTGTATAGATATACCTAAGCTAAGTAAGTGTACAGAAATTCAGAATATAGTTACAAGTAAAAATAATTCGCTAAATGATATTATCTCCAGGCATGAGAAACTATTTGACTGCACATTGGGCAAGTATACGAGGGAAGAGGTCAAGCTGTACGTGCGGGCCGGAGCGCAGCCTATCTACTGCCGCGCGCGCCCGGTGCCGTAGGCGCTGCTCCCGCAAGTGGATGCGGAGTTGGACACAATATTGTGCGCCGGCGTCATCGAGCTCGTTGACCGGTTCGACTGGGCCACGCCGTTGGTCATAACGAGGAAGGCGGATAGCGGAATACGACTGTGCGCGGATTATAAAGTGACACTTAACAAAGCTTTGTTGGTTGATAGGTATCCGGTTCCAAAGGTAGAAGATTTATTTAGTGGCCTGAGTGGTAATCATTATTTTACCAAGCTAGACCTATCACAAGCCTAGATTCAGTTAGTTTTTAATAAAAATTCTCGGAACTACACTGTCATTAACACATAGAGGACTGTTTAAATAAAATCGATTAGTGTCTGGTCTCTCTTCTAGCCACGGCATTTTTCAAAAATTATTGACTAATCTCTTTAAAAATGTCCCTGACGTGGTTGTATTTTATGATGACATTTTAATAAAAAGTAAATCGTTGAATTCACATTTAAAAAGTGTAGAACAAGTATTCCGAATTTTAGAAACCAACGACTTGAAAATTAAAAATTAAAAATGTGAGTTCATAGCTGACCAAGTGAAGTATTTAGAGTTCATAATAAATAAAAAGGAGTTCAAGTATATCCAGAAAAGTTAAAACCAATATGAGATATGGCTTATCCAACTAATATATCGGAATTAAAATCGTTTTTGGGAAAATTAATTTTTATAGGAAAGGACATTGTAAAAAATGGCCTATGAACCAACACGCATGAAATATTTACTATAATTACTATTTCTTTTAATAATATACATTACTTATATTTTAATAGAACGGACACTTTTTAATTTCGAAAAAAAAATTAAATAGTATTCACTTTCGTCCTTAGCTTCATCGTCCGTCATAATCCTCGGTGATAGTTCAATTATTTTTGGTTCAATTTGAAGTTTTTAATAGCAAAGGTATTATAGCTTGTACAGCCAAGTCTTTGTAACGGCACTCTTAATAGGAGTTTGACACAGACAAGCGTCAGTATTCTCAACACTTGATATACGATAATGATTTTTAGTTACAAACAGTCCGCTATGATTTCGCGGAACCATAATAAGCCTTAACAAAAAATTCGATTGAAAGCGCTGTTTGAAACGAGCAATAATATCGACACTGACAGTTGACGCATTGACAGATGACAACATTTGACATTTGGTAGTAATGTCACTTGGCGCGTATGTACTACATATGCTATACCTACTTTATAATCACACGAAAATGAAAAAGTAAATCTTTAATAAAACCCTTGCATGTCCTTAAGACTCCCGACTCCTAGAGTTCAATGTCAAGAAGCGCGCATCTGTCGTACTTACATTCAGTAATAAATGCTAAGTTATTGCTACATACCGAATGTTTGTTAACGAAATTATAACCTCAAAATCCTAGTGTTTTGATTTTTTCAGAATTCTCAAAGTGTCCGTTGTTTTAATTTAGGTTTAATCGAATATATACATTATCTAAAACCCAAAGAGTAAATACACCTCCCTGTTGGATCTTAGGCGAGCTATGTATGTACGACGAGCAATGTCCTTTATAAAAAAATTAAACAATCACATTAACCCTTTTTATGACTTGCTCAAAAAGGGAAGACACTGGTATTGGACAATGTCACATATAAAGGAATTTAATACAATTAAAAAGCTCCTATGTAGTGCGGAAGTTTTGACCCGAATTCGCCCGGGGCGGCCGGCGGCGAGCGAGTGGTCGCGTACACGTCGCGCGCGCTTAACTCCGCCGAACAACACTACAGTCAGACTGAAAAAAAAAACCCGCGATAATATTTGCAATGGACAAATTTCACCAATAGGTACTTGTTCGGGAGAAAATTCACCTTACGTACGGACCATACGGATCTTTGGACCGCATACCGGTATTCCCAACACGGCGGCTAGCCGACTACAGAGATGGGCAATTAAATTATCAGCTTATGACTTCAATATAAAGTATATTCGCACGGACAAAACACACACACCAACATACAGCGCATACAGCGGATGTTTTGCGAAATTTTTGATGTATTGAACGTCGGTATTTTACGCGTAGGTATTTTATGCTTCGATATTCAATACCCAAAGAAACGCCTTCGGATAGTATATTAAACAGAGTAGCTAGATATATCAATGACGCATGGCCGGACGATGTCGAAATGAGAGAGCTAAAACCATAATTTTTTGCTAAAAATTAGTTATATTTAGAATTAGGTTGTGTGATGTGGGGACATAGGGTCATTATTCCAAACTCATGCAGAGATAAAGTAATTACGGAGCTTCATGAGGGTCATATTTTATGGGGGTAGTGAAAACAAAGGCGTTGGCCCGGAGCTAAGTGTGGTGGCTGGAGCGGTGGAAGCAGCGTGTCAAGCCTGCACCATATGCGCCGCGGTAGCTGACGCTCTTCCGGCGCACGCATGCCTGGCCATGGCCGGACCGCCCATGGACTAGAATACACATGGATTTTTTGGGGCCGATAGCGGAGCAAACTTATTTTATTATAGTGGACGCTCATTCGAAGTGGATAGAGGCAATAAAAATGAGTGGCACTACAGCGAAAGCTGTAATAAATGAATTGCGGGAAATATGGGCGAGTTTTGGTTTACCAAAACAAGTGGTTAGTGACAATGGTCCACCATTTTTCAGTACTGAACAATTTGTAAGCACCAATGGGATGGAACAAATTTTTTCAGCCCCTTATCACCCGACTTCGAATGGGGCGGCGGAAAACGCCGTTAAAATATGTAAACGCAATGTAAAAAAAGCAAATCAAGTCTAAAACAAACATACACGCTTCCTTGTGTAGATTCCTACTGGCTTATAGAAATACACCAAACTATACAACCGGCGAAAGTTTCGCAATGATATGCATAGGGCATAATTTGCACATGCGTCTAGATTGCCTAAAACCTAATCAAAGATTTAGTAAAAACTCGTCAAAAGCAGGCGGAAAAGTCAGCTGTGGGAACGGATAAACAACTTACTTCGGGGGACGAGGTCTGGTTTAGAGACTATTGGGGCTTTGATAAGCGGACGGCGGGGACAGTAATAGAAAGGATAGGTAGTACGAACTACAAAGTTAGTTCTATCAATGGAACCGTAGAACACAGACATGTCAACCAACTACAGCTTAGAGTGTCAAGAGATGTAACTGAAACAGTTAAATTGACACGTAATAATTGTGACAGTCACACTGTATGCAAAAAATCCGTAAAACGATTCCGCTCTTCGCTATTTTTTCCAGTAGACAACGACCAACAGTCTGGTGCCCCGGTCGGGAGCCCGAGTCCGCCCGCGCCACTCGTAGCTGAGGGCGCATCACCAAAACCAACCGACGATACGCACATTGTGGACACAACAACCTCGCTAAAAGTGTCTAGCGTGCCCAATGTGCAAGAAATAGATAATTATGGCTCGGACAATTATGAACCTAATGAATCGCTTAATGTTCGCCGTGTACGTAAACCAGTGAGACGATATGGTTTCGAGGACTGTTACGAGTAGTTAAGGAAGGAAGATAGAAGTTATATGTAATTAATTAAGCTTTAGATTGTTGATTGTTATTATTAGGTATGCTAATTCGGATAATTTTAAGTGTAAGAGTAAGTTAGTGTCAGTAATTAGTTACAGCTGTTGCTATTGTGTTAGTTATAAGTATGATATAAATTAAGGGTGTAAAGTAAGGGTGTCGTATATGTGGGTAATTAAAAGTAAGCGCGCCCTCACATTTGTTTCTGTGTCAGTTCAATACACGCTCGGTTCGACCACACGTTTTTTATCTAGCACCCGGGAAAAAGCTACACGGGACATTAGCAAATGTTTCTGTGTAAGAGACGCCCAGAGTAAGCTGCTCTACGATGCCCCCTCTGTTAAGGAGAGATGGTGTACATACTTCGCGGAGCTGTCTAACAAACAGCATCTCCATAACCTTCCTCCCGAACCGAACTCCTAACCTTGGACTTATTTCCCTTATATCCCCCGACAAAACTCACCACAATCATGAAGAACCGGAAATTGGTCGGACCTGACAATGTGCCAACTGAAGTGTGAAAGGCGATGGGCCCACGCGGTGTGGACCTTCTGACGGATCTTTTTAACCGCATCCTAATCATCAAGGAAATGCCGAATCAGTGGCGATTTAGCCTGATTATATTCTTGTTTACAAAGGCAAAGATAGCGTACAGGATTGTAGTAATACCGCGGTATCAAGATCATGTGCCGCACCATGAAGTTCTTCGAGCGCATCATTGACACACGGCTCCGCAGCGAGTGCACTGTCTTCAAGTGTCAATATGGCTTCCGGGCGGGTAACAGCACCATGGATGTTTGCCTTACGGACTCTGGCTGAGGCTTACAGAGAGAGAGGAGAGCTTTGCATATGGCCTTTTTAGACCTGCAGAAGGCCTTCGACTGTATACCTCGGCAGTCCATCTGGTGGGCACTTCGTTTCAAGGGCGTTCCCGAGGCCTACATTGACATTATCAGAGACATGTACCGCGATTCCGTGTCCTCTGTCCAGACCTCTGTTGGCGAATCCAATGGCTTTCCAATATCTGTTGGCGTTCACCAAGACTCGGCACTTAGCCGTTCTTGTTTAACGTGGTGCTCGATGTAGTTACGGCAAACATCCAAGATCAGCCTCCAGGGCTAATGATGTATGCCGATAACATCGCCCTCGTTAATCAGAACAAACCCTATCTTGAGCGCAAAGTCAACATTTGGAAGGATACGCTTGAAAACGGTGGTCTGAGACTAAATGTGGCGAAGACTGAGTACATGTCCGCAGCACGGATTCAAACACCATCCGAATAGGTTCAGTCCTAATCACAAAGTCCGATACGTACAGGTCACTTGGATCCGTGCTGCAGCACGGCTGCAGTCTGGCAACGTGGCTTGGGCGAAGTGACGCGAGGTAATGGGCATTGTAGGCGACCGCAAAATGCCTCCGAAGCTCAAGGGGCAGATATATAAATGCATCATACGGCATAATACGGCGGCGAATGTTGACCAGCACTAAGCAGACACACTCAGGAGCTTCGCGTCAGGGAGTTGAAAATGCTGAGGTGGATGAGCAGCGTAACGCGATCCGATCGCATACGCAACTCATTCATCTGAGGTAGACTTGGTGTCCGTGACGTGGGGGGAAAACTGCCACATCATGCACCGCCTTATGGAGTACGTTGGTCGGAGATGCATGAATATGGCTGTCTTTGGGGCTAGCTCCCGTGGTCTCGCAAGCGTTGGCTGGACGTCGTCAAGTCCGATATGAGAGCCAATTGCCTGACTGCAAAGGATTTTGAAGATCAGGCAAAGTGGAGGAAGATTTAAATTAGTATTACATCATATAGGTTTTTTCCCCTTTATAACGATACTGGAAATACCTATTAAACATAATTATGACACATTTTGGGTCATAATGTCCCTTACGCTAACTGTTTCAAGGGTCATTTTAGGTAAATGCTCCTTATGTTAATTAATACTTCCTAAATCGATAAATAACATTTCAGATTGTAATGAGTCCTGGTCAAGGCATATTCGAAGGAACAGTGACGTACTACACTGAATCTAATTATTTCTGGGTCACTCAAAAAGATATTTCTAGAATTAGCAGGTAAAGTGTATTTACATTTATTCTGCTACTAAACCAATTAAAACTGTTTTAGAGGAAACGTAGACCAAATGTAACTTTGTTCGTTGTGCTTATCATATGGGGTTTCCCATAACCGCCACGTTTGGCAGATGGGTTGACTATGGCAGTATAGCTGTTGTACAGAGAATGCTGCTGCCCATTCTCTGGTGAGTCCCTTAACTGCCTCTTACGACACCCATGAGTAGTGATGGGATGGTGCTATTCTCTTACGTCCGACACCATACAGAAAACCGTACTAACAGGACAGATGACCTGTTGAGGGTCGCGGGCCGATGGATGCGAGAGGCACAGGACCGGTTGTTGGGGCGACACTTGTGTGAGGCTTATGTCCAACAGTATGTAAGAAAAGTAAACTTATATTAATGTATAAAATAACCAAGTACATTAACATTTATAGCATAATTATAAATTTAATAAAAAACAAATATGCTATGAATGAATATAAAAATTATAATTTATATTTTCGGTTTTGAAGATTCGGTTTTGAAGAGACGAAGTTTCTGTTTCGTTTTCGTATTCGGCTGAAAGTCTTGTTTCGGTCGGACGCAAAAAAACATATTAACAAAATAACCTTATTAGTAGGAGCCAACCGATCTCGATTGCGCCGCCTCTAATTTATGTCACTCTGGACATTTGCTCTCTTTGTGGTGATTTGTTTCTTTATATATATTTTAACATGGTGTTCTAATATTTTAGATACGGGACCGAGCCAGACTGTGTCAGTGCGACACATCCACATCTCAATCCATTCTGTTATTGCAAAAACCATCGACCTAAGCCAAGAAATTAATTTTTATTAATTATTAACAAATGCGTCGGGAATTATTTAATTAGTTAATAAAAATTTTAAGCCCTTTTCTGTAATTATTACTTTACTTTAAAACGAAGGGTACTTTAAAACGAAAGGTATTTTCTACATATTTTTTGGAAAATTTTACTTGGACACTTAACATTTTCAAGATTATAATGCGAGATAAATGTGAACTTAACGTGTTTTGGATAACATTCTCTGCTGCTGGAAGTTAGCAGATCATACATAATTATATTAATTTAATTCGACTTTTACTCCCGGCAAAATACCAGAACTATTTCAAAAAAGTATCAGGAACTCAAACTATGCTGCATGCGAATGGACCTCATATTTTGTATTCTCTGCTGAAATATCACCTACTTAGTTTACTGGCATAATTTTATGTGTGTAGGTTAAATGGGTTTTGAGTTGTAAAGGGGTCAAAACTAGCTCGAAATGGTTCGTGTGATATTACACACGGCTGCTGCGTCGCCAGTTTCTTTTTCTTTGAACTTGGCTGGACACGCTGCCACGAGTCGGGTTATAGTTTTTGAAATTAGAGCAAAATGTGCTAATACTAACTGATCGGCACCCAAAAAATGTGTGCGTTCCCATTTAGGGACCAATTTTAATGTTGAGCTTTTGAATGCTTTTTCAACCTTTAGTAAAAGTTCTCAAACAATTGTAAATTCAGCCTTTAATTTGTAAAAGCAGCCACTCAAAAGTTACAATCGATTAAAGGTGGTCCCTCAGTCGTGACCGACAGGCATCCATATCTCAAAACCTAGTTAAAATTTACAACTGCTTTTAATTACTACTCTTAGTAAAAGGTTTGTAATAACTAATTTACTGAATATCAACTCTTCCTGTTCAAAGAATAAACTAGCATACGGAAGGTGGTCCCTCAATCGATCACCATAAGTTCACCTTGAGTGGACCACAATGGAATTTGAAATTAACATATGGGTTTAGCGTTAGTAAAACTTCTTGAACGATTGTAAGTTAATTCTCTAGTTTGTAAAAGAAGCCATTCAAAAGTTACAATCGATTTAAGGTGGTCCCTTTTTAATTATTTAATTATTTTTTTTTAAGAAAAATCAATTTACGTCGAATTACGACATTCGTCTCTTTTAACTTCCAAATGCGACCTAAATTGATCTGATAAATACTGATAAATAGTTCAATTGAGGGACCACCTTAAATCGACTAACTTTTGAATGGCTTCTTTTACAAACTAGAGAATGTATTTATTAGGAATAACCAAAAAAGCTGAGAGCTGAGAACTACGTCCATCTCAGGGATGCCATGCAACATGATACAAATGCCCAAGACATTAGAAGGATGGTAATTCTCCCCTCCACCTTCACAGAAGGTCCGCGGTCCATGCACGAGAGAAGTTTTGTTACGTGCGAAAGTTTGATCGCCCGGACCTCTTCATCACCATCACTAACAACCCTAAATGGCCTGAAATAACATCTGAACTCCTTGCAGGACAAGCGGCGTTCGACAGACATGACTTGATTTCTCGCGTGTTCCATCTAAAGTTGAAGTGCCTCATGGAACTCCTTACAAAGGCAAAAGTGTTTGGTGCAATCCGATGCCACAGTTATTCTGTGCAATGGCAAAAACGCGGCTTACCACTCGCTCATCCGCTTTTGTGACTGGAAGATAAAATCAGAACCAACCAGATTGATCAAGTTATAAGTGCTGAACTCCGGGATCTCGATGTCGATCCTGTTTTGCATCAGATCTTGAAAAGTTACATAGTCCATGGCCCCTGTGGCGCTTTAAATCCAAGTTCACCGTCCATGAAAGATGAACGATGCACAAAAAGATTCCCGAAGTAATTTACTGACGTGACCATTACTAGTGAGGATGGATATCCCTCATACCGGCGCCGGTCGCTGGCAGAGGGCGGATATTTCACTGAGCTGAGCGTGCGTGGCCAGGCGCTACAGGTCGATGACAGATGGATTGTTCCTTGCTTACCAGTACTGTCCAGGATCTTCCAGTCGCACATCGACGTCGAATCATGCACCAGTTTCGAGTCGATTAAATACATCTGCAAATATGTGAACAAAGGGAGTGATTAGGTGACGTTTGCTATATAGAGCACTAATCGCAATCGAAACGAGGTGACCAAATACCAGTCTGGTCGCTACATCAGCACGTCTGAAGCGATTCAGCCGACATCCTACAGTCATGCATTTAGACGTCCACCTAGAGAACGGCCAGCGCACATACTTTGACCCCGACAACGTAGCTGAGCGCTTAGAAAATCTACGCTAAGCAACGCTGATGGCATTTTTCAGGCTCTGTGAAGTCTACCAGTTTGCAAAGTCCCTAACGTATGACGAAGTGCCGTCGTATTATACCTACGACAAGCAAAGTGTTGTATTTAACCGAAATCGGCGTGGACGCGTTGTGGAAAGTTTTCCGGGAATCTTGAAGGACGCTGCATTGGGTAGGGTTTATGCCTTGCACCCAAATACTTGTTGCTTCACGCGGTGCGGTACCCAACGTTTTTCGCCTTTCTGAGGACAGTTGATGACGTGGAGTATCCCACATACCGTGCAGCCTGCGTAGCACGTCATCTTCTTGACAGTGACCAGAACTGGGATAACATTCTCACAGAGGCCAGCGTCAGCGATAGTCCCAGTCGCTTGCGACATCTGTTTGCCGTCATCTTGGTGTTTTGTGGAGCCGCAAATCCGGTTTCGTTGTGGGAGAAGTATCGCCGTCATCTGTCCGAAGACTTTGCACGAACTTTGGGGCGTGCTACTGAAGGTAAAATTGAAGTAACTGATAAACACGTGTTGAACACATGTCTCAGTTCACTTCAATACCCACGTCTACCGATTGAAATGACCACTCATTTCAATCGGTGGCAATTTACTGGTCGAGTATGGGTTACCAGCTCCCCAATTGCCACCACATCAAGATCGTGGAAATCGAGAGTACACCGTCGAAACCTATTACGATCCTGGCGTAATTATTACTATCCGAAATGACCACGTCGCCTATGTTCATCTCAGAGCAAAGGTAAATTTTTGACACCGTACTCGAAAGCGTTGGGCTCAACCAAGGTAAAATGTTTTTCTTGGATGCTCCTGGTGGGACAAGGAAAACATTTATTGCCACTGGCATGCTTGCATAGGTCAAGAGGCAAGGCAAAATTGCCATAGCTGTAGCGTCGTCGGGAATCGCTGCCACACTGCTTCCTGGTGGCAAAACAGCGCATGCCATGGTTCAAATTCCAATCGATTTAGAGAGCACCGACACGCCTGTTTGTGGGGTGTCCCGTAACAGTGATAAGGGACACGTGCTCAAGGATTGCTCTCTGATTGTATAGGATGAGTGTACGATGACTAATAGGAAAGCAGTTGAGGCCGTGGACAGAACCCTGGGAGATATCCGCAGGACCGAACACTTGATGGGTGGTGTCACAGTTCTGTTCAATGGCGATTTCGGGCAAATGCTTCCCGTGGTGACGCGGAGATCTAGGGCTGACGAGGTGAATGCTTAGTTGAAACGATTTTCATTGTGGTCTCGAGTTCATAGACTGCGCTTGACCATTAAAATAAGAGCTCAGTTCGGCGGCAATTCACGTGCTCAAGAATTCTCAAATGTTTATCTAAGTCTCGGCGAAGTCACTCTAACAGAGGAGAGAAGTGGACAGGTGGAGCTGGCAAAGTCTCTTGGTAAAGTGGTACCCAGGTTAGATGAACTTATTCGTTGCGTGTACCTCATGAGCCGAATGAAAATAATTCTTGGGTGTGTCAACGGGTCATTTTAACGCCCAAAAATGATCAAGCTGCAGCCATCAACGAAAGCTTTGAGGGGAATGAAGTGGTTTACACCTCTATAAACGCTGTAGTCGATCAAGATGACGCCACACGTTATCCCATAGAATTTTCACTATTCTTTCACTCACTTCAACTCTCTCACAACAATTGGACTTCCAGCGCACACCATCAAACTGAAGGTCGGTGTCCCAGTTCTCCTTCTTCGAAATCTATCTTCTCGGCTTAAAGTTATCTCACTGCAGAGAAATACTATCGAGGCGGAAATTCTAACGGGTTGTGGCGTCGCCGAGGCACGTATTTCTCTCATTTCCCACAATTACCACTTCAAATTTAAGCGCATGTGAGCGTATGCTTCGCGATGACTATTAACAAGTTACAGGGGCAGACACTAAAGGCTGCAGGTGTCGAACTCAGGACAAGCTGGTTCTCACACGGACAGCTGTACGTGGCTTGCTCCCGCGTCATCAAAACTGACTCTCTAATTATGTATATTTTGGCTGCTGAGAGCAAAACTACGAACGTAGTTTTAAAGAACAATTTTACTTTTGTTACTATTTTTACACTTTTTTATCGTGTTATGTAGGAAGAAGGTGTAGTTTTAGTCAGTAGAATTCTGACATAACACTTTCACTTGCCCTCTAAGAGGTATTCATCAGTATTTCCACACTATAATAAAATTATACTGCTGCGCTCACTATACCCCGTATTTGAATGTGGTTTTAAGAGTTGCTTAGATACTTATTATGGTGCAATGTGACAAAAGGCACGAACGGTGATACAATAATACTTAGTATTTTTGCTGCTTTAAGCGTCCACGCGGACAACGTCGCGGGCATCAGCTAGTATTTAATAAATTGATTTAATAGTTGTTCCTACTTTGTGTAGAGAAATTAAAATAGCAAACGGTATGGTCGATACTCTCGTTTTACTCTCCAGGAGAACTGCTTTCTGGATCAAAGGTTTGATCCAGAAAGCAGTTCTCCTGGACACGGCGCGTATAGTGAAGAGGTTCTTCTCTCGGGAGCCCTGACCAACGGTAGCTTGGACCCTATTCCCGATACCGGTGGGCTACTATTTTTTATATTTTTAAATGCTTTTATCTTATTTTTATAGAAATATTTAAAAATATAAATTGAATGTATTTATGAATAATAATAATAGTTTATTTGAAAACATACATTACAATCAATGTGAAGCCCTGACTCCGGAGCTAGATATGTAATACCTGTATTTCAGGAGTCAGTTTCTTCTTCCTTAATACATGCTATTATTGTATGCAATAATTGAATAAAAAATCTAGACTTTTACAACATAAATGCTAATATCTAAATTTATAGTTACACATTTATATTCAAATTAAATTATAACAAAGGTTTTAAAATTATAGAATATGTATGGCCGATATTCAATCGTTCTCGAGATATTTGCATTTTAAGGTTTTTCGATATTCCCAAAATTTAACATTTAACTCCAAACAAAAAGAAAACTTCATTTGGAATGGTACCATAGTATGGGAATATGATATTTTAGCTGGCATTTCAATTAAATCATTAAATGATGAGTGATTTAAGAATAATATCTTACCGATATTTCAATAACACTCTTCCAAAAATGTTGTCTCGTTCAAAAATTACTATGAACTTATTCGTACAAATAACTAAAATAACTTGCCTATTCTGTTAGCGTTCTAAAACGGTATAAAACTTAATTTAAAGATACGCGATTCGTGGCATGGCATGTGTTTGAATCGGCGCGGGGAGAGAATATCATCTGTTTTTAGTGAAGGATCCACACTAAACCATCCGATTACACTGGTGAATTTTTCCGTCTTTTTGAAAAGTGTAATGAAAATATTAGTAAGATATTATTCTTAAATCATTAATAATTTTGTTGACTTAAGTACTTTTAATTATGTTCAAAGCTTAATTGAAGTGCCAGCTACAATTTTATATTCCAATGGTACCCATTCCATATGTAAAGTTAGAGTGAACAGGCTCCTTCTGGGTAGGCTCGCTCCATCGTAGAGATTGTCTCTGTCATCTGTGACATAGACTAGAGTCAAGAGCAAATCCATAATATATTAAAAAAAACATTGGGTAAATATCGAAAAAGCCTAAAAATTCCAATTTCTCGAAAACGATTGAATTTCGGCCATACATATGGGGGGTTTAATTTTCTTACATTTCTGCCCCCCCCCCCCCCTATCTTCACCTGACGAATACACGTCGAATTACAAGTAACCCTGTATAAAGCTGAAGAGTTTGTTTGCTTGAACGCGCTAATCTCAGAAACTACTGGTCCGATTTGAAAAAACCTTCAGTATTAGATAGCCCAATTATCGAGAAAGGTTATTAGATATATCATCACGCTAAGACCATTAGGAGCAGAGCAGTAATGAATAAAAACCAGCCAAGTGCGAGTCGCACACGTTATTATTTGTTGTTATAGCGGCAATAGAAATACACCATCTGTGGAAGTTTCAACTTTCTACCTGTTACGGTTCTTGAGATACAGCCCGCTGACAGACAGAAGGACGGACGGACAGCGGAGGCTTAGTAATAGGGTTCCGTCGGATACCTTTTGGGTACGGAACCCTAAAAATTGAGACGCAGACGAAGTTGCGCGGGTCAGCTAGTTCTTTATATGTAACCAACGCGACTATGTGTCGAGCGCCAGTTTTCTTTAGTTATATAGAACCGACCTTCTGCATCATTCTGTTCTTTTGATATCGAACCCATATTACACTTAATTAAAACATGTAATTAGATTTTCAAAGCACAGCTTTGCTATATTCAAAGAAAATGTTTTATATGTAAATTAAAATGGTGTAATAAAAGGGTTGATATCTTTATGTATTAAATTAATGACTGTCAAAGGGTTTTTGATGTAATTAATATGAGGAGAATTAATATTTTTCACGTTTATTGTAAAGGAGCGGAACATTGTGATTTAGTACATGTAGTGATGAACCCGTCCGTTAAAATCTAAACATTGTAATATCGACTTGCGATATACTAATTTTTTACTCTATCTTTGCCGAACGTCTTTATTAACTTACAAGTTATAATTATGTTCTTAGTTTTGTTGATGGAAACGCGAAAAAAATTTCGACAGCCCCATAATTTTACGTGCGACAAAATGTACAGAACAGCTGATGTGCATTCCGAAAAGTTTTTCATAGTGATGAGTTCAATGACCCCTTTTCAGGTATAGTGTTTATTCTGTTACACGTTGTTTAGTATTTTCTGTATGTTCCAAAATTTTAGACGGGAGCAAGACTAAAAATTGACAATTTGCAAGAAATATTAACCACCTTTGAAAGGCATCTTGGCCCTATAAGGTTCATAGAGTTGCGGTTAGGCTTAAATTGTTGCAAATGTAGGTGTCTTTATGTGATTACTAAATGTTTATTGGTCGAAAATGATTTTTACTTTTAGAGCAAAAAGTGAAAAGAAAAAGACCCAAAATTCTGCAGTTAATCGCGTGGTGTGCAGCGAGCACAAGTTTTTTGAATTTGCAATAGTGAGATTCGGATTCTCACTATTCTAACTGGTCCATACAACATACCAAAAAAATCATAACTATATCCAACTTTGCGAATTTAATGTTAATTTCCACTGGGCTAAAATACTTCGAGTGGGCAAAATCAATTACATTATGTAGTTATATAGGGTAGTTAGCAACTTATTCACCACTTCCGTTTTACTTTGGTTTCCTACGCAATATTCTATCTAACATACATGAATTGTATGCACATTAATAAATAGGTTCCAAACGTCTTTTATAATGCGCATGGCAAAGGAGTGGAACTCTCTACCTGCGTCTGTTTTTGACCCCCGACGCAAAAACGACGGGGTGTTATAAATTTGATGTGTCCGTGCGTGTGTGTGTCTGTCTGTGGTATCGTAGCTCCCGAACGGATGAACCGATTTTGATTTTGCTTTTTTTATTTGAAAGGTGAATTAGTTGAGTGTTCTTAGCTATGTTTGAAGGTTTAAAAAAAAAGAAGTCCGAGATGGCCGCCGTCATAAAATAGCAAAATTCATTTTTCTTTCAGAATTCCCTCAATGTGGGTATCAAATGAAAGGTCTTGACTAGTAGAATAATGAAAAACACTATATTGAAATGGAATGTGAAATATTAACTAACAAAATGAAAGTCAAGTTTAAAAATTATGAAATAAAAATTAAATTAAAAATTTTAAAAAACCTCGACAAAATAATTTCATCGCGTCGGGAGACCGCTAATAATACTTATGGTCCTCGATCCAGTCTAAGAAATATAATTCATTCTAATATAGAATAAATGCGAGATAATGTTTAGATTGATACATTGGAAGTGGGTTGCCTAGCTAAATCATGTGCCAATGATGATAAACAATAAAATGCTTGATCCCTTTTTTTTTACCAACTTCCCTCATTTGTTATTTATAAAATTCGTCCATCAGCTGATAGAAAATACCCCAATAGGTTATGAGGGTAAATTAACTACATTTACCTACCTGTTTATACCTGGTAAACCCATAATTGCAAAGAGGGGAAGTAGGCAACCTATATTTTTGCTATTCCTTGGGGTATATTCTATCAGCTGATGGTCGACTTTTATAAATAACAAATGACGGATGTTTCTTAATACTTACAGATTTCCTAATAATATAAAAAACTTTATCTAGAAACAAAAATATGGTAGGTGCCAGATGAATGGGCAAAAACAGGTTTTAACCTACATGCATTTAGTGACTTCCTTAATAAACCTGTCCTGAATCGACTTCTATCATGATCCTTTACGATCTCAAGTATTTAAAAACGGTTTATAATCAATTGTTTGGGTATCTACGAAGGTATATCAGGGAAAGGTCAGTGTACTTTATTGTAAGTTTATCTGGCGCCTACCATAGTACTGACATTCAACACCCCTCCAATGCTCTTGGGTTACACGTCACATTTACCAGTACATGTTACCGCATCGATAAGGAAAACTAAAAATAACTTCTCTAACGCCTCCTTTCACCAACCGTCTATAAATACATGATTTATAACTCGTTCCTGAATTTCAATACGACCCTACGGATCCTCAGGGGATCTTATGTCGAGTGCGTCTCATTATAAACCAAGGGAATGCCAAGATTGTTTCGTATACATATTTTTGGATGTACTTGTAATAGAACGGCAAGTAATTTGCGTGCCAATTATAGTCGGATCGGGACCGCAGTACTGCGCCTTAGAAAGGTGAGGTGAAGCGGGATCACAAGAGAGAGCACGGGTGAAATAATGAGTCCATTTGTCGTACAGATCTTACGATATCAATTTACAATATTTTAACGCATAGAGATAAAAATAAGACCTGCCGCCCCTAAAGTTGACGGCGCGCGGCGGACTGACAGAGCGTTCGGCTAGCACTGCCCCTCGTCTCGCCGCGCACATATCTAAGGCGCGGTACAGCGGTGCCGGGTCGGACAGTAAAAATAATAAATAACCGTAGGATGGCTTTTAGGGTATTTTATTTTTATTTATATGCTCGTGTTTGATCACAATCTCAGCTGATGGAAAGCGATGATGTAGTTAACTAGGGTGTTCCCTTGCCTTTTAAGTTAGCTAAGTCTGAGGCCGAGGACACGAACTCAGCGGCGCGGCGGCGGCGGCAGCGGCGGCAGCGGCGGCGCGACCAGCGCCGTCTTCAAATGCATGGATTTATATGGAACTGTTCACGAAGGCAGCGGTGCGGGAGCGGCGCGGCGGCGGCGTACGAGTGGCACGCGCAAGTCGAGCGGTGCGGGAGCTTCTGCAGTGGCGTAGTCATAGATAGGCAACTTTTCATAAAACAACTCTACGTGCGCCGCTCTAGCGCCGCGCGATCTGCCCGCTGGCTTCATGAACGGGTGTTGCCGCACCGTTGCCCGCGCCGTTGCCGCCGCCACTGAATTCGTGTCCGCGGCTTGACAGGCAGTTGAAAATACAGATATTCAACTGAATCTGGTTCGACTGGAAACCGACCCCAATGTAGTTGTAAATAGGCTAGAAAGATGATCTCCGAAAATAATGTGGCAACATTTTGAAAAAAAATATATTTTCGCTTTTAAAGTATTAAGTAAAAATCCGTAGAGGCGTCAGTGTCGTCTGCTATGCTGAAGACACGCTGGTCCTGGCGCAGGGGGGGTCGCACCAGGCGGCCGCTGACGCTATGACACGCGGGGTTGCGATAGTCGTTGAGAGGATCCGGCAGTTGGGTCTCGAGGTGGCCCTACACAAGTCCGAAGCCATGTGCTTTAATGGATCTCGGAATAGGCCACCATCGGGATCCCTAATAAGGGTAAGAGGAGTTCACATCGGCGTCGGGTCGACCATGACATAACTGGGTCTCGTCCTCGATAGCCGGTGGAACTTCGTCGAGCACTTTCGACGTTTGGTTCCCAGACTGGGGCGGGCCGGGGCTGCCTTCAAGCGGCTTCTGCCCAATCTAGGGGGACCAAACGCATCCTGCCGGAGGCTTTACGCGGGGGTCGTGCGGTCCATGGCCCTTTATGGTCATGGCCATCCGGCTGGCCCGGGGATACCACACGGTCTCTGGCGAGGCGGCGAGCCTCCTTGCCGGACTGCCGCCATGGGATCTGGACCAGCCGCCGCAACAAAAGAAGACGCCCTGGGCGTCGGGAGTCGCAGGGCGATTTCCGGCCACCGTAGGCGAGGGCTTGCGGACGGCGAGCATTGGATGGCTCGCTGTCCGATCAGAACCAGGCCCATGTCGACGACGCGCTGTGTTCCACGCGCGCCTCAAGGAGCTGTCAGCCCGCTAGGGCCAGTGGAGACGGGGCCCGCCAGGGCCTGTGCCTGCCGGGGTGCGGAAACCGTTCGAAAGAGGCACCGTACCCTGGAACGCAAAGGGCATTAGGAGGAACACGGATGGGTTTTAGTCAGTAAGAGTCTGACACTCCCATCCGCTCCACCCAGAGCAGAAGGAGTCATTTGACGATTTCCCATCCATAAAAAAAAGTAAAAAGTGATTTATTTATTTTTATTTATTAATTTTAGGAAAACTTGGAGCTAATACGTAACAATATTAAGTAACAGTATGTAAAAAATAAACATTGTATTTCAATCAAAACGAGAAAAAATTCTAGTAGTCCAGGCAAATTAGGGTTTTACCTCGGAATAATAATAATAATAATAATAATAATAATATTCCACACAACTAACACACAACGCCATCTAGTCCCAAGCTAAGCAGAGCTTGTGTTATGGGTACTAGACAACTGATAAACATACTTATATATTTCTAAATACATACATATTATAGATAAACTACACCCAGACACAGAACAAATACACACAACAACAACAAAGTAACACAACAACAAGTATATTCGGCTATAAAGTTGTATAAACTTTTGTTTAGGCACCCTAAAATTGGTCTCAAACTCACGTCTCACGTAAAATACTGGTATTCAGCTGAATTCTGTTTGACTGGGAGCCGACCCCAATATACTTGGGAAAAGGCTAGGCAGATGATGATGATGATTGGTATCACGGTACTTCATGGCAAGACTGGAGTCAGATTTACTGACTTCTGACTATCCGTAACGACTGCCAAAGATCTACAAATGACAGCCGGGACCAACGGCTTAACGTGCTTTCCGAGGCACGGAGGAAACTCGGTAAGTTAAGATGGTCACCCATCCACAGACCAACCTTGGCAAGCGTTGCTTAACCTTGAAGATCGACCCGTGCGGCTGTTATTATCTAGCCACGAGCTCCTCACTTACGTGTATAGAATGATATTTTTTATTAACAAAATAAATTAAGAATTACTTTTTTTTTTTTTAAGGAGTTATTATTATAAATTACATTAGAATTGAAATATAATTTAAGTGTTTTCCTTAACTAATCTATACCGACACTGGCAGGTAAGTGTTATTAAATAAATAGATACTTAATCTTCTATCTATTCTATCAATCAATATATATAAAATTATTTCGTAACTGACAGACAACGCACTGCCACAAATATTGCAGTTTACACGAGCTGCCGTCGTCGAACGTTTAGTTTATTAATTAGTAATTTACACAGGGAGATGAAGTTCGTGGAGTACTAACAAAACCCGCGAACAAAGTCGCGGGCGAAGTGCTAGAACATAGTAAAAGCAGAAACTGAAATCTGCAATTTAGCGTATAGCTTCCTTACACTCCATAGAGATGCACTAAGATAGGATTTCTCTAAATTCATACGGGAACTGGAAAAAACGGGATATGAGTCGCTGGCGAAAGCCATGTTAAAAATAGGTTCGTAAGCAAAATAATTATAAATGTATTATATAATACTTAATAAGACATGAAAATGAATAATAATGTTGTCAAAAGTCCAAGTCGAAAAAATTCAAAAACGTTTATTTCAATTAAGCCATTAAACGGCACTTTTGAACGTCATCATTACATTTAAAATAACATGGTGACTCTACTGTCCATTCGGAAGGGTAGATTCTAATGGACAAATAAACTCCATAGTTACTCTTTTCAAATCAATGTTTTACATGTGCTATGGTATACAAAACTTCTGTTAATATATGTGAGGACCATGAACCTAAAGTATGCAGAGGTAGACTTATAAATTTTTTGAATAAGTATACGGTACTCACATTTCTACATAAGTACATGGTGCTGTGAGGGATCGTATTTGCTGTTTTGCGAGAGGTATTTAAAAAAAGAAAGATTGAGAGAACTGTTGAGAATAATTATATATTGCGTGTTTTCATTGTCAAGGCAAAATAACAGAATCCTATCGAAAAAACTATCACATCATTATGTCATTACATTTGAATTCAAACTTAATCTCTTTCTTCTTAAATCTTTCAAGGTTTATGTCTTTGAGGTTGCACCTTCCAAAGAGGATCTCTGCAGTACTCACATATTTACAAATATTGGAACCATTAATTAGCAGAGTGTGAGTGAACAGAAAAATAAAAACCCAAAAATGAAACAGTAGGAACAAAAGTAAATACATAAACTAACCAGTTTGATCTTGTCTCCACCATTGATTGTCCTATGGAGCAGGACCAGCATGTTTCCAAGCATTCTTATCCTGAATGTAATTTTCTAATTTGTAATATGCTTTACAAAGTGTGCTTTTAATGTAGGTTTTAAATTTTCTTTCATTTAGTTCTAATATGTCACAAGGTATTTTGTTGTAACATTTAACACAGTACCCCATGAAAGATGTGTGTACTTTAGCTAATCTATAAAATGGTTGATCTAATTTATCTTTATTTCTAGTATTAATATTATGTCTATCACTAACTTTACTAAAAAGATGACGATTTTTCCGTACATACATAATATTTTCATATATGAATTGGCAAGGGACTGTCATAATATTAATCTTTTTAAAAAGTTCTCTTAGAAAATCGCGACGACGCAGATTATAAAGGGCTCTGACAGCTCTCTTTTGTAAAATAAATATGGATTCAATGTCAGCAGCCCGACCCCACAGCAAAATACCGTACGACATAATGCTGTGGAAGTAGCTAAAATAGACCAAACGTGCGGTTTCTACGTCTGTTAGCTGTCTTATCTTCCTAACAGCATAAGCGGCTGAGCTTAAACGACCCGCTAAAGATGTTATATGAGGTCCCCATTGTAATTTCTCGTTTAAAGTGATTCCCAGGAAAACCGTAGTTTTTTTTTCATTTAATACCAAGTTGTTTGCCGTAAACCAATTTTGGACCTGAAGAATAGAGTTATTGACGACGTCAAGATTTCGTGATCGTCGCTCTATTTTAAATATCAATGATGTGTCATCCGCGAATAACACAATCTTTGGGTTATTATGAAATAATTGAGGCAAATCATTTATGTAAACTAGAAAAAGGAATGGACCCAATATTGAGCCTTGCGGAACGCCCATTGTCATTTTACACCCTAGTGAGTTTACACCGTTTACCTGAACTTTAACCTGTCTGTCCGTCAAGTATGACCTAAGTAACTCAAGGGCTGTATTTCTAATCCCATAGTGCTCAAGTTTCAACAAAAGTGTTTCATGGCTAACGCAATCGAACGCCTTCGAGAGGTCACAGAATATTCCAATAGCGTCTTGCGATTCTTCCCAGGCGGTAAAGATATTCTTTATGAGGGTAATACCGGCGTCAGTTGTACAACGCCCTTTGGTGAAACCGTATTTACGTGTTACGAAAGTAACTTTCGTGTTGCTCATGAAAGATGGAGTTTTTTATTAAAGTGTAGTAACATCTGATTAAGCATTAACTTTTCAAACACCTTACTGAGGATTAGCAGAATTGACACAGGCCTATAATTATTGGGTTCTTGACTATCACCCGATTTGAACAACGGAACTACTTTACTGTGTTTGTATTCATAAATAATTAATAAATTTTATATGGCGTTTTTGATCGGGACTACCGGTTGACCTAAAATGATGCTCTAACCGCGCGCCCTCCACTCTCTATCTCGAAAACAATTCAACGAAAAAAAAAATCTAACAAACGTTGTAGGGAATTTAATCTTTTACAATATTTAAAAATATAAATAGCGAAAAACCCATAGAAAACGACATATTTACAAAAAATATGTAAAAAATGGATTTTTTTATCTTTGAATATATGGAATATCTGTAGTCGTAGGCACTCTACGATAAGTAGGCTTTGAGACAAGTTTTAGGGTGTCAAAATAAGGTTTATACAAGTTTATAACCGACAATCTCTCATTCCGAGATCCTTATTTTGACTTATTTGCCTGGACTATAGATTTGATGCCTATTGCTCGATCTTTAAGCGGATTATCTTTCGACATTGAATTTATCAGAAATCTCCAACGGAAATACCTAGGTACAACAGGTATGTACCTACCTACTAATCTTTTTACAGAAATGGAATTAATTTGCATTGATCTGGCTTAGGCGAGGTAAATTATATTTTATTACTGAAAATGTTACAGCAGACAAACTAATACTTTTTTTCTAGCTATTACTTGCTCACAGACATATGTATATTTTAATTGTATCCTGAGTAAAACTGATAATATTCCACACAGGTGCTGCCCGCTAGTTCTGTTTTCTTGGCTCGAACTTGGCAAGACTCGCTCCAGTCAATCTCAAACGCAATCAGAAAAAAAATCGGACTTCTCAGATTTTGGTGACTTTTGCACAAATATTTTGACGTATAGTAACATTAACGTAAGTGAATTTTGAGGATTAAAAGAAAAACTGCAACCCCATGCAGTTTTTTTTTTATCCTCAAAATTCACTATTTGTATCATTCATAAATATGAAAATGTATATTGTAAAAAAAAATATAAATGTAAATGTGTATTTACTTCAAATGAATATTACGCGCGAAACGAGAATTTTAGGTGTAGTAAAATTTCACGTTACGTAACCAGACGTCAAAAATATTCGTGTTAAGCCCTCTGATCCATGGCCTTAGAACATATCGACCGACTTCGGTCGGTAGACAATCGGTAACTATGTCGAATCTTCCCGCCCAGGGTATACTATCTGCGCGATGTGTTCCACGCGCGCCTCAAAGAGTTGCCAGCATAGAAGACGGGGCCCGCCAGGGCCAGTGCCTGCTGGGGCTGCGGGCTTTGTTCGAAAGAGACACCGTAGCCCTGGAACGCAAAAGGCACTAGGAGGAACACGGATGGGTTTTAGTCAGTAAGAGTCTGATACTCCCTCCTGCTTCACCCAGAGTGGGAGAAGTCGTTTGATGATTTCCCATCCTTAGAAAAAGGGTATACTATCTATTCTGTATCAAAATCAAATAAAAATCACTTCAAAATAGTCGTGAAAGCATAAAAACTAACTCAATTTGCATTTTAAATATAAGCCAGGATTAAGATACCCTTACGTAAGCATAATATCAAATGTATAAGACGTGTTATGTTTCTGTGATAAGCTAAACCAATAGAAACTATTTATTTCTTTTTTATAGCCTCGAGACAGTTAAGGCTTCTTATCTGGGTGTTTATTTTCCTCTGAAACAAACCACTAAAACGAAATAAGCTCGTTTCATTGTTAGAAAATGGTAAAACTATGTTTGTGTATCTATTTATTTTATATATACTACTCTGTCAAGAAAGTACCGGGAAAAGATCAATAATACACAAAATGTCTGTTATTCATCCAAATTTATTTTATCACCTTCAAAGTATGCTCCTTTAGAAACGATACACTTGCGCCAACGAATAATCCATTCATCAAAACATTTTTTAAACGCTGCTTCCGGAATTGAGTTCAGTTCTCGCCGCAAATTCTCCTTTATGTCTTCTATCGATTGAAAACGGGTGCCACGAAGTGGTAATTTGAGTTTAGGAAAAAGAAAAAAGTCAGCAGGAGCCATATCTGGTGAAAATGGGGGTTGCTGGATGGTATTTGTTGAGTGTTTGGTTAAAAATTCGTTCACAATGATAGCCTTGTGCGAAGGCGCATTGTCGTGGTGCAAAATCCAAGAATTTTCTTTCCACAAATCTGGCCTTTTTCGTCGAATTTGCTCTCTTAAACGCCGCATAACGCTCAAATAATATTCTTTATTTACCGTTAGACCTTCCGGTAAGAATTCAGAGTGCACAACACCGCGATAGTCAAAGAAAACAGTCAACATGACTTTGACTTTTGATCGACTTTGGCGTGGTTTTTTCGGTTTCGGTTCAGTTAGAAGGCGCCACTCCGAAGCTTGTTGACTAGTTTGCATTTCAAACTCGTAAACCCACGTCTCCTCACCAGTAACAATGCGTTTCATGAATGTTGGGTCCGAACTGACTCGTTCTAGCATGTCCTCAGCGACTTTCATGCGATTGAGTTTTTGGAGAAAATTCAGATCTTTTGGGACTAGACGAGCAGCAACATGTTTCATACCCAAATGATTAGTTAAAATGGTACGGATCGACTCGTGAGATACTGAAAGTTCGGCGGCTATCTCTCTCAGAGTTGAATGGGGATTTTCAGTCACTATTTCCTTCACTTTTGCGATGTTAACTTCAGTTGCAGACGTTGACGGCCTACCAGAGCGAGGCAAATCTTCCATCACATCTCGACCGCTTTTGAACGCTTTGAACCACTCATAAGCACGAGTTTTTGATAAAGTCGATTCACCGTAAGCCTTCTGTAACATTTTCAGTGACTCCGAACACGAAATTCCATTGGCGATGCAAAATTTAAGACAAACTCTTTGTTCGATATTTTTGTCCATTATGAAATTCGCAATACACACTTTATATGATATTACTAAAACCAGCACTGTATTTAATATAAATAACAGATGCAACTCAAACTCCGCGCCAAAATGGAAAACAGTTGTGCCAATCTAACAACTACAAAAAAAACAAAAATTTTAATTTGGAACCATAAACAAATCATCCATTCCCGATACTTTTTTGACTGAATGTATATCAAATAGTAAATCTTGAGGTGTATGTTTCCAATAGGTGCGAAAACTACTGAACAGATTTTGTTAAAATTTTGCATAGATATTCCTTATAGGTACTGTAGTATCCACGCAACATATCGACTAATGGTAGGTATTTGGCTCGCCTACGCACCACCACGTGCTGCCTGACTGACGGTTGAACACAGACTGCCCTCCGATCAGTCGAACATGTTGGGACGTATGCGCTCGAGACAAAACTTAAGTATATCTACATACACTACATCCTTTCCTCATTTTTGTTTATTTTATTTATATTTATAAGTACTACCTGTATAAAGTTTTTATGGATCTAGGTTCTTATAAATAATATATGAATGTATTTATTAAAAAGTATTTATTTCCTTCTAAACACTCTGCATGACACTAGAGGTATTTTACACTTATATTGCAACTGCATTATCATCACATAACACTGCAATCCTTCTATCATCCGCAATGCCTCAGAAACGCGATATTATGCTGACTAGTCGAACGTGCCAACTCAAAACAGTGCAGTGCAGTAATCTTTAAATCGAACACGCGTGCCTCAAGCGGTATTTTTGCTAGAACTACGCTTACGTCGGGGATACAAATGTCTATGTATGTAACTTAGTGGGACTGGCTGACTGACCCACGTCCAAGGGCGTATTTTGCGTACGAGCCCCCCATAAAATTCCGCCCCCCAAGAAAGGTACCGGTAAGGGTTCCTGGGTTTTTAGAACCTGGGCAACTTAAAAGATGAGTTGCTGTCTGATTCTTCTCCATTCTGGTTCTGCAGTGTGAGCTGTCTCACATAAAAAGTCTATCAATTATCTATATATGTATATAAAAATTAATTGCTGTTCGTTAGTCTCGCTAAAACTCGAGAACGGCAGGGTCAGGAAAAAAGGGTAAGTAGGTAGGATAGGTAGGGTAGGTAGGGTAGGTAGGGTAGGTAGGGTAGGTAGGGTAGGTAGGGTAGGTAGGGTAGGTAGGGTAGGTAGGGTAGGTAGGGTAGGTAGGGTAGGTAGGGTAGGTAGGGTAGGTAGGGTAGGTAGGGTAGGTAGGGTAGGTAGGGTAGGTAGGGTAGGTAGGGTAGGTAGGGTAGGTAGGGTAGGTAGGGTAGGTAGGGTAGGTAGGGTAGGTAGGGTAGGTAGGGTAGGTAGGGTAGGTAGGGTAGGTAGGGTAGGTAGGGTAGGTAGGGTAGGTAGGGTAGGTAGGGTAGGTAGGGTAGGTAGGGTAGGTAGGGTAGGTAGGGTAGGTAGGGTAGGTAGGGTAGGTAGGGTAGGTAGGGTAGGTAGGGTAGGTAGGGTAGGTAGGGTAGGTAGGGTAGGTAGGGTAGGTAGGGTAGGTAGGGTAGGTAGGGTAGGTAGGGTAGGTAGGGTAGGTAGGGTAGGTAGGGTAGGTAGGGTAGGTAGGGTAGGTAGGGTAGGTAGGGTAGGTAGGGTAGGTAGGGTAGGTAGGGTAGGTAGGGTAGGTAGGGTAGGTAGGGTAGGTAGGGTAGGTAGGGTAGGTAGGGTAGGTAGGGTAGGTAGGGTAGGTAGGGTAGGTAGGGTAGGTAGGGTAGGTAGGGTAGGTAGGGTAGGTAGGGTAGGTAGGGTAGGTAGGGTAGGTAGGGTAGGTAGGGTAGGTAGGGTAGGTAGGGTAGGTAGGGTAGGTAGGGTAGGTAGGGTAGGTAGGGTAGGTAGGGTAGGTAGGGTAGGTAGGGTAGGTAGGGTAGGTAGGGTAGGTAGGGTAGGTAGGGTAGGTAGGGTAGGTAGGGTAGGTAGGGTAGGTAGGGTAGGTAGGGTAGGTAGGGTAGGTAGGGTAGGTAGGGTAGGTAGGGTAGGTAGGGTAGGTAGGGTAGGTAGGGTAGGTAGGGTAGGTAGGGTAGGTAGGGTAGGTAGGGTAGGTAGGGTAGGTAGGGTAGGTAGGGTAGGTAGGGTAGGTAGGGTAGGTAGGGTAGGTAGGGTAGGTAGGGTAGGTAGGGTAGGTAGGGTAGGTAGGGTAGGTAGGGTAGGTAGGGTAGGTAGGGTAGGTAGGGTAGGTAGGGTAGGTAGGGTAGGTAGGGTAGGTAGGGTAGGTAGGGTTGGTAGGGTAGGTAGGGTAGGTAGGGTAGGTAGGGTAGGTAGGGTAGGTAGGGTAGGTAGGGATGGTAGGGTAGGTAGGGTAGGTAGGGTAGGTAGAGTAGCCAGTTGACGGGAGCGAAGTCGCGCGGGTCAGCTAGTATAAAATAAATCTTTAGAAATTCTATACAGTTCTGAACTTTGTTAATCATCTAAGGATAAAAACTTCAGAGAACTGCACCGTACTTTGCTAACTAAGTTATTAAGAAATGACAAGGAGGGGCTTATGGCAAACTTACTATCACGGGATTGGATTGATCAACGAAGATATATACGAGGCATGCCTTTTAAGTTTTGTCGTTTGGGGGAGGCTTACGTTCAGCAGTGGACGGATATTGGCTGATATGATATTGATATCTCTCTTTAACTTTTTACGACCATTCTAAAATTACTAAACCTTCTCTTCCACATCCTGAATATTGCAAAACATTTCCACATCATACTACTTTACCGCCGTTCCATTCCCCAGGGCGATGTAAATCGTATTATTGAAAGGTCCGAAGCTTCGGACGGAGACAAAAAGTACTCTCCCAGAAACATGTGCTTTGATTTCGTAAAGGGACTCGTGATGTGAATTCATAAAGGCTTTTTGATAACCGCTGAAGGCATATATTAGACGTTTTATGTTTTGTCTTTACCGAAGTCTGTTTTGAGGCAAATCGTGATTAGAATTTTAAGTGGATTCTATGGTGTGTCGGAGTAATGTTTTCCCGTGGCTTCGGTCCTGTAGTTTGTCTTGCAGGAATCGTGCATTTGCAATTGGGATAAAAATACCTACTTCCTATTATTTTTTTTACTTGAGATGGGTTTGCTCTCGACTCTAGTCTAGATCAGTGGAAACAAAGACAAAGTCGACCATAGAGTGAGCTTACTCAGAAAAAGCCTGTTCATTCTAGTTTAGGTAGAGAGTTCTACTCTTTTGCTGTGCGCATTATAAAAAACGTTTGGAACGCTTTCAACAAGGTGGACAGATGACCTGGTAAGGGTTGCGGGTCCCGGGTGTCAACACTGCGAAGATCGCCCGAAGGACACGGTGGAGCATACGATGAAGGTCTGCTCTGCTTGGGCGGAGCATTGCCGGGCCCTCGTCGAGGCGATCGGCGGTGGCGACCTCTCGCGACCGCCCCTAGTTCAATCTACACATAGCACATTGGAGTATTGCAGCACTGTATGGAGGCCTCATTATGCCACCCACACACTTAGATTAGAAAGGGTTCAAAAACGTTTTCTGTGGCACTTGGCTTACTCTTCTGGGATAGCTAAAAAGAAACGATCGTACAAAGAGAGACTCCTGCATTTTAAGATGATATCCCTACAGAAAAGAAGAGATTTACTAGATGCAACATTTTTATTTAAAGTGCTGCGATATAAAATAGACTGCCCGCAATTGTTGAGCATGTTTAAACTCCGTGTGCCTACAAAAAGCCCACGAACTCCTATAACCCCATTACGTCCTCCCTTGCGCAGAACCGTTCTAGGTGCTAACTCTCCTGTACCCCGTCTGTGCAAATTATTAAATAACTGCAGTAGTCTGGTCGACGTGCACTCTGACTCACTTAGTAGGTTCAGAAGAAGTATTATGGACATGTGAAATCTTTCTGTGAATTCTTTTTGGTGTCATGTTGGTTTTTATTTTTAATTTGTATTTCAATCTTGTTTATGATTTTGATCATGATTGTGTTTGATTTGATTTTTGATTATGTTTCTGTCTAATTTTAATCTCGATCGTGATTTTAATTCAATTTGGTTATGTGATCCGTATAAATTTAGTTCGGTTATGTGTTTTTGATTATGATTCTGTTTAATTCATTTTGATTATGTTTCTGTTGGATTTTAATTTTGTTATGTCTTAATTATTTTGAATTTATTTAATTTTATTATGATTTTAATTCGATTTAAATTTTATTTATTTCTTAATTTTGTTTCTGCCTATGATTTTTAATGTTTTATTTCCATTTTTAGTTTTCAATTGGACTTGAGGAGCCTGATTGTTCTTTGTGTATTTAAATACCCTCTAATTGTTAGTAGCCTTTATATAATTTCAATTTAACCAGTATGTAATGCATGATGTGCTTACCTGTAAGGGATTGATACACTAGACCCGAATTTGATTGTATGTAACCCATAATTGTATGAGTGTACTCAATTGTTGGTGAGCCAAATAAATAAAATAAAATAAAATAAAAAAATCTATGGTCCGGAGCTAGGAGGGATGGGAAGCGCTGACCTCCTTCTGCGAAGCAGTAATGATAGCGAAGGAGGAGGCCAAACGTGTGAGAGAGAGGGAAACCTCACGACCCAGCCGCCGCAACAAAAGGGCGATTTTCGGCCACCGTAAGCGCGGACCTGCGGACGGCGAGCACTGGGTGGCTCGCCGTCTGATCAGAACTAGGCCCGATAATCTTAGACTGGAACCAACCAATATGTGTAATGGAGAAAAGGCTTGACACATTCATTGCTATGATTATCACATACGAAACGTGTAAGTAGGTATCAGCTTTATATTACAAAACATGTACCAAGCCGCCGGTAGGCTACTCATTAACTAATGAGGCTACTACTTACATATATTATGAACAAACAACACATGCCTCTTACATCGTTTATCAACGTAATGATAACAAGACGAGGCGAGGTTATTTTCCTTATGTATTCCCATCTTTTCTATCTCCCCCCGTATAAAATTAACTCTTATCATGAAAAATGATGAAGGCTCAGCTGTATTTTACGAATCGGTATTGATGTTCATATATTTAGCTACTAGCACTTCGCCCGCGACTTTGTTCGCGAGGGTTTAGTTAGTACTCCAAGATCTTCAACTTTCGCGTGTATATTATTTATTAATCGACTAAACGTTCGACGACGGCAGTTCGCGCGATTTTTCTTACTTAGAGTATTTTTTTACCCGTCATAACTTTTAAACGAAAGCTCCGATTTGAATAATTTAAAGTGTAATTTACTTGTACATAACCAACTATAACTATTAAACAATTTAAATAGAAAAGTATTAATATCATGATGCAAAAAACCATTCCAGCACTATTCTAATTCACCCGGGTTTTGATTGAATAATTTGACCAAAAAGCAGTCATTGTGACTTAACCATAATAGTTAGATACCCATGCAGACATTTTTGTAGATATTGATGTTCTCTATAAAACTGTGGTACGTCACTTTGCTCTAATGTCAATAGTTTCCGCAGCGTAAGCGATATAAGGATCATCGTTGGTATTTTTTTTCACCTTGGGTTACATTATCGAAGTTTTCATACGGATAGCTAACTTTTTTGAAAATATTATGTTCATCAGGGATAATGTAGGATTCTAACGGTAAGAATTTTTCAAATCGGTCCAGGAGTTTCGGAGGCTATTCAATTCAAACAAACATATAAACAAACAAATCTTTCCTCTTTATAATATTAGTGTAGATTTACTACCACGTTTTACACCGCTACATAAAATACGTTTGAAAAGGTATCTTGTGCGTTTAAAAATAAGGAACAATTTTTTGTTAAGTTGTCTAAAGGACTCAAGGTGTCAAAGATAGCAGAAGCGGGCCCAATAATTACTTTTAAAGACCAATAAGTGAAATAAAACGTGTGACATCATTGCATAGTATTAGTAAGTTATTGCAGCATTTTATAAATTATTCGTACTTTAAAATATTATTATTTAGATACCCTCAATTTTTCCACAAAAATATTTTTCATTATGACATTCACCACGGAAAAGAGATTGAAAAGTAGGTTCCATCAAAATTGAAAACAAAAAACCGGCCAAGTGCGAGACGCACTCGTATGCAAAGGGTTCCGAACGAAGCTCAGTTTTGTTACATGTTTCTTTCTAGCCATGTATTTCATAGAGGTTTTCCTGTAATTCATAGGTAAAGAACTATTATCTGTTCTTTTTAACCGACTTCTTTAAAAAGGAGGAGGTTCTATGTTCGACTTTTTTTTTTTCAAAATGGTATTTTGGTTCAATTCCTCCACTCCATATAGAACCCTAAAAATCGTGTCGTTAATACCTAAGCGCATTATGCCAGTTTCAGATCACATTTATCTACTCTTTGCTGCCCCAAAATATCACTAGAATTATCTGGTTTGAATGAATACCTGAGGAAATTACGGTAATATCAGATCGTAGAATATATGCAGAAGTAAAGAAGTACATAGGTAATGGTACTTAGCCTTAATTTAAATCTATTTACTTTTGTCAAACTTAAGTGGCAGTGGGCAGGGCACATTGCTCACAGAATAGACTGCTCAAAACTGCGGGAGTCCACTGGATGCGAGACGCACAAGACCGGTCTATGTGGCGACTCTTCTGAGAGGCCTATGTCCAGCAATGGATATCTCTCTCGTTGGCATGACAATGAAGACAGATACTTATTTTGATTACATTTCTTAAGTCAACAGAAAAGTAACTCGAACGAAATCTTGAACCTGCATTAAAGCTACACTACAACGCTGTGTTTTTGAAAAGATTGTTCTAAAATTGTAAAGGCAGATTTAATTAAATATCGTTGTCGCACCTTCGGTTTGCACACCCTTAATGCTTTTCATTACCATACAAAGCAAGTCGGAAAGTAGGTACAAGATTCGGGACGAAACAACAAACACACAGACAAATAAAAAATAAATTGTCTTGGATAAACACAATTTGAATACTCGGGCGGTGTTGGTTTTTGCTCCACTCTCCAGCATCCGACGCAGCAGAAGCTAGCATTTTTTGTAATGCACCCGGAACGTGAATGAAATTGTAAAATGGAGGAAATAAATGCATGAACGGCTCAACATCTGCTTTGTTTGTTGTATCATGTTTGTCAATTTAGTTTAGAGTGTTGGTTGAAATTGTTGATGGTATTCTTGTTTTTGAGACAAGGATAAGATACAAAATTTTCGTCATATTAGCTCAAATGTTGCGAGGCCGTGAGACGGCCTCGCGTCAATACCCCACGTCTGTGACGAAGCCACGTAATGGCCCCGTCAGTTTTGACTTTATTTTCATGTTTTATCTATTTATATCTTGCTCAAACTTGCAAAGAGTCGGGAGACGGCATTTTTTCCCGTGTCTATAGCTAAAGCGCCAGAAGTTTTCGTTGTCCCTTCTATCAGTTTTAACGTAATTAGATTTTATTTTTATTTGCTATCTCGTTCATGCTTACATAGAGTTTAGGAAAGTAAGAGAGAAAGAGATATTTTCACACACTTTAGAATTACTATTTTTTATTAAATCCATGTTAAAACCATGTTATTCAATCCATATAATCCTATTTGCCAATTAAATTTACGTAACGTACGTAACTATAGCTTATTAAGAACGCTAACTCGCAGCTCTGTAGATGACTAAAAAGACTGCGTCTGAATTTCATTTGAAGCGCATTAGCGCACGTCGCGCGTCGTCTACGCGTCCTCAGCGCGTTAAAAATACGCTGCCGCCGTGTGCAAAGGCCCTTTTTTTTTAGGTTAGGAAATCATCAAATGACTCCTCCCGCTCTGGGTAAAGCAGGAGGGAGTGTCAGACTTTTACTGACAAAAACCCATACATGTTTCTCCTAGTGCCCTTTGCGTTCCAGGTCGGTGCCTCTTTCGAACGAAGTCCGCAGCCCCAGCAGGCACTGGCCCTAGCAGGCCCCGTCTTTAATGCTGACAGCTCTTTGAGGTGAGCGTGGAAGACAGCGCGCCGTCGACCCGGGCCTGGTTCTGATCAGACGGCGAGCCACCCAATGCTCGCCGTCCGCAGACCCACGCCTACGGTGGCCGAGAATCGTCCTGCGACTCCCGACGCCCGGGGCGTCTTCTTCTGTTGCGGCGGCGTGCAAAGGCCCTAGAGAATAAAATATGGTCGTTCGACGTATTCCGAAATTTACGAACCGCCAGTAATACAAGACAGTAATTTTAGGTCGCAGTATTTTGCACCATTCTGATTTTTTGGGATGTTATTAGGGTAGATGTCTTTACATCCAATTTTTCAACATCGAAATAGCCGTGCTAACTGCGTGGTGCTCGGAAAACATCAAAATTTACAGTAATTTTTCAGACTTTGGCTTATATCTCCTAAACGGTGAATTCTACACATAAAGTTAATCAGTAGACGATTAAAGTAGATAAAATTTGCTACAGTGAAAGTGGAAATGCAGTCGAATTGGGTTTACAGGTATTGAGATATAGCACATCAAACACGAACCATTTTTACAAAAATTCGATATTGTAGTTTAAAAAATGAAGCTCTGTGATTTGCTGGACTTCCGAAAAAGATATGTTAGATAGCTTAGTGGAAAATGTTTCATATCATATAAGATGAAATCGAATACAATTATAAAAAAAAAAACATTAATTTATCGATCTTAAATATTACACATATTTTGGGAGTATTCAAATATGGAAGAAAATTAAGGGAAATGAATTACGGCAAGTGATGACGGGACCTCAGTTAACTTCTGCAACAGTACAAGGCATAATGTTAATTAGTATTTTTAACCGACGTCCAAAAAAGGAGGAGGTTCTCAATGCCATTTGGTCCCATTTTCATTCAGTTTGCTTCAGTAGTTTTAATTTTATGACCATTTTTGCTTATTTCAGTTTTTGCGTAGACGAGGATGTCGTACAAATATCACCACATAAAAGTGAACAATTAAAAAAACTTTTTACAAAAAAATATAACCGACTTCCAAAAAACACTACTAAAACAGTCGGTGTTTTTGGATTTGTATCTTTGTATTTTTAACACCGACTTCCGAAATTAAGGTTATTTTATACTTTGTAGTGCTTTTTTGGAAGTCGAGGAGCTCGTGGCTAGATAATAACAGCCGCACCGAATAACCGATACTAAGGGAAGTCGATTTAATGGCTTTTTTTCTTTTTCAAGGATGGTGTCTTTTATTAGAAGCAAAAGGAGCTCGTGGCTAGATAATAACAGCCGCACGGGTCAATCTTCAAGGTTAAGCAACGCTTGCCAAGGTTGGTCTGTGGATGGGTGACCATCTTAACATACCGAGTTTCCTCCACGCCTCGGAAAGCACGTTAAGCCATTGGTCCCGGCTGTCATTCGTAGATCTTTGGCAGTTGTTACGGATAGTCACAAGCCAGTAAATCTGACTCCAGTCTTGCCATGAAGTACCGTGTTACCCAGTTAATGGGTTGTGGAAGTCTGGAATTCAGCTAAATCCGGCTTGACTGGAAGCCGACTCCAATATAGTTGGGAAAAGGCTAGGCAGATGACCTTGCCCGTGAAAGTACTTACTCGTACAATGTCGTGTGCAGACATAAGTGAGCAGGGAGGGAATTCAAAAAATATTTCTTCTAGATTGGCTCTGCGCGACCAAAAAATTACCTATAAAATCACGACGGAAAAGTTTACATGAGTAACTTATTCGTCACAGTGTAGTCATTGAAGTGTTCTTAGATGTTTTATGCAAAAGAATATGGTAATGTAATGATATTGCTACTCGTACTAACTATACTTTAAAACCAAAACTCTAATTTCCAACTTTTTGGAAAAAAACAGCTGTATTTGAAGTGCTGTATTAAATCTACAGAGTAACCATTATAGTCAAATTTTAGCATGTCTACTTTAAAAGTTTTCAGATTGACTGTCTCCGTAGAACGCAGTAGTTTAGGAGAATTAAGCTTAACTCTAAATGACCGAAAATTAAGAAGTTTTCTGAGCACCATGCAGTTAGCACAGGTTTTTCGAGGTTGAAAAATTGGGAGGACACTACTGGCATCTATCCTATCGACCACCCAAAATCAGGATGGTCCAATTTTCTGCGACCTAACGCGTTTAATCTGTCTACGGTGGCTGGCCTAATATTACCATAGACGAAAGTTATACGTCTGACACCGTTATCCTGTCGAGCTTATAGTTTTTTTTAGGAAGCTTCCTGTTTTATTTTGCTAATTCATTTTAAAACTTGTTTTACGAACCCATTGATTGCCAAAAAAAAATACGAATCTCTAAAAGAAAGTGCTTGGAAATATTACCAACTATTGCCTAAATCCATTTACCCCGAAATAATGGGCACTAGAACCTGGCAATCCGAATAGGAGATATATTTTAGTCTAACAATAGTCTATGCTGAAATAAATTAATCCTCGGGAATCTGGCTAGAACACGTAGGCTATTAGTATTTATTTAGTTCTGTAGCTGATTTCAATTATTATACTATTGAGGACGCTAAGTAGTAATGGGTACTTATAATAGACTCGGACCAGATTAAAAATAATTATGTTTGTGTTACAATGACAGGTTTCAAATTCTTCCGTTATTCTGAGTGATTGAGTGACAGACAGACAACGCACAGCCGAAACCACTGGTCGTAGAAAGCTGGATTTTGGCATGCAGGTTCCGTGGGGAGTGTAGGGGAGCACTAAGAGAGGATTTCTCGGAATTCTAACGGGAAGGTTGAAAGTTACGCGAGGGTACGAAGTTGCGGGCAAAACTAGTAACCAATAAATTGATTTCCGTATCAGGTGTTTTCCGCACACTTTATCTAATTTATCGCGTTCCCTATTTTGTACAACACCTTTACATAAAAAGTTCAGTCACATTTTATATGCACTTCAGAAGCACATTCAAAGCTGCCAACGCTTTAATTTTTCATCAATATTCAGAATATTTATTTCCACTTTGTAAACTCAATAAACACATAATTTTCACAGTAGCTATGTGTACGAAACAGAAAAAAATAACCCTAGGTTTGCTGCATATTCATCAAACAACAACTTCATTTTTTTCCCCTTTTACTCAACACTGACGGACTCGTCAACAGCCAAAGCATGGAACAGACAAGACCCACAAAGGCTCCCTCGCAACCAAAGGGTAGTTAATTGGGTTGCCTGCTCTAAAATTTTGTTTACCCTTGCCATTTTAGCGCGTTACCGCGACACGTTTCGGTCAATGCCTGGCTACCCAGTTTTGAATTTGTTCTTTTTTTTGTTTTTAAAGAGAAAATTACGATGTTTGGTCTGGTGGATTATGTAGGTTTGACATGTATATTCATAAAGTATTTTATTTTTCGTTCGTGGCTAGGCTTTAAAACTGCGCATTTATCAGAAATTGTAGCTATCTATGAGGTGGTGAATCACATTAGGCAGTGACGTTGCATTTTTAACCGACTTATTCAAAAAGGAGGAGGTTCTATGTTCGGTTGTATGTATTTTTTTTTTTATGTTTGTTCACTGATTTCTCCGCAAATTGAGGACCTATACTCCTGAGATGGTCCCATTGCCACCAAGTTAGAATCTGATGATGGGATCTCATGAAAATCAAGGGAAATCCTCAAATTTTATAAGAACATAGCCGCCTCTTTCCTTCAATAACGTGATAAGTCTGACAGTTCATTTTCTGTTTTATTTGATGATCATTTAAAACGCCGTTTCGTGACCGATTTTCTTTTCCCAAAAACATAAAAAAAGAATGTGGCACTTACCTATCACGTTATTGAAGCAAAACCGCCGTGCCCGATATTATATTTCTATAAATCGTGAAAAAAGTAGAATTGTTAGACTTATCACGTTATTGAAGCAAATAGGCGAAACAATGTTTTTCATAAACTTTCTAACGCAATTCAGATATTTGTGCCTGGTAATCATCATCTCATGTTGCTGAGCTGATGATGGAAGGTATAAGTCAGGAATGATGATGGAAAAATGTTTGTTTAGCCAATTGTTAACCGATATGGATAACTGGTCCCATTTCAATTTAGTGAAGATTTGATGAATAACTTCGGCGGTAGGCAACGGAACTCTTCAATAAATGATAGCAAATGGATCAGGATTTCTGAAATCGCATGTCTGTTGATTTTTTACAGCAGTTCATAACATAACATCACGCCGGCACGCTGTGCCTGTGGTTTCACTTTTTAGTGGTACCTGCGTACCACTAAAAAGAAAAAAATAAAAAATAACTTTAATTTCGGAAGTTGGTGTTCAAAAACGAAATAACCAAAAACACTTTTTATATAGGTATCCAAACTAATTTTATTCATTTAAAAAACTTAGGAAGGTGAGATGGTTTGATATGATATCACGCTTAAATCGCAGAACCGATTTTAATGAATTATAGTAAAGAAATAGATCCTGGAGTAGGTTAGGAGCTACTGTGTTTGCAAAAACGTATATTAACGCGAGTGAAGCCGCGGACAACAGCTAGCTGACGATAAAAAAATAGTGATGTTTATCAAATATTTTAATAAAACAACAATAATTTGTATAATGACAGCTGAAGACCATCCATTTTTTTTCTATCTGATAAAATGCGGCTTGGTGTAATTTTACCACTTGATAAATTGTGACAATGTATGTCAGTTAGATTATACAACATCAACTCAAAACTAATTACTTAGAACTCCACCACGTGTTCTAAAAGGCGGCAAAGAAAAAGCAATTTTCATAGCACTTTGCCAACGCTTGCAACCTGTCACTTATGCACTTTCAATCTTTTAGAGCAGCAACATATTACAAAACGTGACTTTGAACAGTGCCAGCACACTCTATGTAGAGTGTATCGATTGTCTTTCAAAACATATGAGAAAATATTGAAGCAACAGCGGCTTTACATGCACTATTTTCGATACAAGCCAAGTTTGCTCTCAAGGATTTCAATCTGTGCCAAATTGATGTATAAATCGTTACGGTAACTTGTTTACTGCATCACCGGTGGAGGATTAATCCCTAGGGGTGTCTGACCTTTTTAAATAAAACTTTATCAGTAGTGGAATGTATTAAAAGGGTTATTACGGTTAAGAAACTGGTTTTTATGAGTTGTTCGTCATACCCTTAGCAGTCAGTTAACCAATATTGTTGGGTAGTTAATACATTAAACCTTTATTGGTTGTGTATGGCCAAGATGCTGTTAGACAAGTTCAATAAGCGGTAGTATGGCGAAGTCTATTGCCAAAATAACAAAAACCATGTCGACGGCGAAAATCTCAAATGTCGCAAGATAAACACAGAGAACTCTTGGATTATCAACTTTCGATCCAATGCCGATACTTGAAAATACAACAGCAGAGTGTAGTTCCTTTGACAAACGCTGTCGAAATGTCACGTAATCAATCTCTTATATTTTGGCATTTTGAAAATGGTATTCGCTGTCACTTTGTCAGCCTTAGGTCGTTGGATCGCTTACGATCACTTCTTGTGGCAATGCTTTGGGAAGGTGACGGGAAGGCCCATAAAACATGACTTTTGCCTTAGGAATCGAGCATCGACGACGAGTTGCTAGCCTGTCGGTTTTCTACCGGTTGCATTTTGGGGAATGTGCGACGGAATTGCATAATTTAATTCCGCCAAGCCCGTTCCATCATCGGACCACAAGACGAACGGCGATGCGCCACCGGTACATGGTGGACATCCCTCCCACACGCACAAGACGTTTTGGGAACACATTCATAATGCGTACAGCTAAGGAGTGGAATTCCCTGCCGGAGTCTGTGTTTCCCGATAGCTACAACCTGGGAGTCTTTAAGTCAAGAGTGAATAGGTTGCTTCTAGGCAGGCGTGCTCCATCTTCGACCACATCATCGCTTACCATCAGGTGAGATGGTGGTCAAGCGCGTGCCTATTATTAGTAAAAAAAAAAAAAAAAAAGGATGATGGTAATGATTCACCGCGATGGTTAGACGTGATTAAGAGAGTTATAGAAAGCAGCATATACCATATATAGTTAAGGGGCTCGTGGCTAGATAATAACATCCGCACGGGTCGATCTGTGAGGTTAAGCAACGCTTGCCAAGGCTGGTCTGTGGATGGGTGACCATCTTAACATTCTGAGTTTCCTCCGTGCCTCGGAAAGCAAGTTAAGCCATTGGTCCCGGCTGTCATTTGTAGATCCTTATCAGTCGTTACGGATAGTCAGTAGCCAGAAGTAATTCTGACTCCAGTCTTGCCATGAAGTACCGTGTTACCCAGTTAATGGGTTGTGGAGGTCGGGTAGGCAGCCACTTCTCGTAAAATACTGGTATTCAGCTAAATCCGGCTTGACTGGAAGCCGACCCCAATATAGTTGGGAAAAGGTTAGGCAGATGAGAAAGCAGCATATACCGAGCGGTTCACACCGAAGAATGAATGAATGCTCCGCAGCAGCGAGATAATGATGAAGAAGGAGAAAGACGATTTACATGATGCACGAGTTATACGATAGTAGGACACAAATCAGAAGACGTAAATTATAGCGAAAGTTTCTGAAGCAGTGTTGAAAGACCGCCAAAGCATTAGTATGCAGCCAGGGTGATTAGATTATGTCCTCCAAACTACCCTACATTTGCGGTAAATTGGGACATGTGTAACAGGCTTTAGGTGGGCTCGTTTCAAGTGACTTGGAATCGTATTAAACGTAGGTATGCCCTTGGGTCCTTAATCTACTGAGCGGGAGGGACGCTTGCGACTTCGAACGATTTATGGCTATCTATTTATCTGTTAACCCCTCAATAAGCGGCGGATTTTTATTGCTATTTGGGTCAGCGTGACCGCGGGAGATAAGGGTTATATTTTAGGTCGTTGAAAGGTTTGCGGATTTTTATTTGTGGCTTACTCGATACTATTTCCTAGGCGACTACAATCAGCATCGTGCTGTGGATTCCCGATGGCACACCACCATTTTAAGTGGCCTTCACAATCACGACCTGCATCTGTCAACGTATTTTTATACTGCGTTTTTTTGTCTATTCTTATATTTTTTCTTAAATTTATTTTGACTAACATAAATTAATTATCCATTAGTACTAAAATTATGAATCTAAAGCTACGGATTAAGTTTACCTTATGACTTCTCTGTGGAAACTGCTGGTGGCCCGGTGGAAATGGCTGCGACTTACGAGTTGTAGGTCGTAGGTTCGAACCCATTCAGGCGCTTTACTTTGTGTAAATTATTTTATCACCACTGCTCTCAAAACGGTGAAGGAAAACATCGTGAGGAAACCGGCATATCCTAGTACCAAAAATTCGAAGACATGTGACATCTACCAACACGCACTGGGCCCGCGTGGTGGATTACGGCCCACCCCCTCTCGCCGAGAGGAGGCGTGTGTCCCAGCAGTGAGAACATTATAGGCTGATTATGCTTATGCTTATGCTGTGGAAACTGGCGACTAAATATATTTTCTATCTTCTTTCTATCCTAGCCAGGTTTCCCAAAAGTTTTGCTAAAAACAATTAAGTAAACAGGTGTATCATAAAACCGACTTCCAAAAACAAAACACTACAAAGTATAAAATAACTTTAATTTCGGAAGTCGGCATTTTTGGTAATTTTTTCGTTTTTGTGGTGTATTGTTTCTGGAAGTCAGTTTTATTTTTTTTGTAAAAAGTTTTTTTTTCACTTTTTAGCGGTGGTGGTGGCGTACCGGCGTGATGTTATGTTATGAACTAATGTAAACAATCAACAGACATGCGATTTCAGAAATCCCAATCTATTTGCTATCATTGATTGAAGAGTTCCGTTGCCTACCTCCTAAGTTCTTCATCAGATCTTCACCAAATTAAAGTGGGATCAGTCCGGGGTAATACTCAGTCTCAGTCGGTTAAAAATTGGCAAAAATATCGCTGAACAAACATATTTCATGGATCCCATCATCAGATCCTGACTTATACCTTCCATCATCAGCTCAGCAACATGAGATGATGATTATCAGCCACAAATATCTGAATTGCGTTATAAATTTCATGAAAAATGTAAGTGCCTATAAAAATTTTAGGTTTCCCTCGATTTTAATGGGATCCCATCATCAAATTCTGATTTGGTGACAATGGGCCCGCCCACCTCAGGGGTATAGGCTTTCGAATAAAAATGTTTTTTTTTTAAATCAGTCTACAATACACCGTAGAAATCATTGAACATACATAAAAAAAACGTACTTGCAGCCGACATAGAACCTCCTCCTTTTTAAGAAGTCGGTTTAAAATGCCGTAAGTGACTATTAGCACCAAAGTCGAAGAGTTCGGACACCATATTGTCATCCTCTATTAACTGTCTTACACTGCTAGATGCAATATTCATGTATTTAACGCGGCGACAAACTAATCTGATTTAGGGTTTTGAAAACAATTAAAATGGGTAGCAAAAATAATAGGTGGACAGCTACAGTAAAATAGCATTTTAAGTATAAAGTAGCAGCTTTATTTAGAGTTGTAAGCTTTGTTTAAATTTAAATTGGCAGTGATTTTTTGGGTACATTAAATAACAATATACTAAACTAAATCCCAATTTTCTTTCTTATTTTTATTATATTTTAGAAGAAGACAGTCGATGTCAGGTTGACCTATTTCTGTCTGCAGTGTTTAAAGGAACCTAACCAAACTGAACCTCGGGGTGCCCCTGACGTCCACCAAATATTAGCCGCCAGAGTCATTATTTTAAATACCTATTATAATTAGTCGCCTAATAAGTTGTTATTGGCCTCAAAAATAATTAGCCGATGCAGTATCCCTATTTTCCATACATATTCTCCAACACGATCGTTCCCCCGACACAAACCTCCGACAAAATCTTAACCCCGACTAGTTTCGACACGTTTCCCCACATAAGCACCGATTCAGCCTATCGACAGACATAAATAACGGGAGAACATTCGAAAAGCTCACCGGATTACCTACATGGCAACACTTTGGCACGGTCCGTCACAGAGAAGGTAAGTACAGAAGGACGACTCCCTTTAACGAGCGAAAGCACACGTACTCATAGACTCGTTCACAGCAAGATTAAGATCGCCATACGTAGGCGTCCATAATGTGTTAAAAAAACGACTGCAAGATATTTAAGGAGTTCTTTAGAATAAATAATAAAAATGTAATAACGAAAAATATTAAAAATAATCCGATTCAATGACATACAATATTTTCACTACGCTCAAATTTATTGATTATGCGCACTGTACTTCGCATAAATATGCCGCTGTAAGCGCACACATGCATACAATACACATGAAAATTTTACGAATTTGTTTTCAAATGTGAAAAATTGAAATCGCTGAAAAAAAAGTTTTTTGGAGTGAAAACTTCTTAAGCGGCGTTGTGCAGTTTTTTTTTTGTAAAGGGAAATTTTTTTAAAAACGCGACCTGATCAAAAATTTGTAAGACGGAGGGAGAGAAGCACGTATTCAAGTTTTCACTTCTGCCGGCACTCCCGGAGTGCAACCCGTTGTTTTTTTGGAACTTGAATATTTATATGATACAGCAGTTATTTTTTAACATCTTACAAATTTCTTCTAAGCTGACTTTCTGTATATTCTATTCTGTGGTTCCACGCTCGACGGCTCGCGAAATTGAGTCGACAGTTCGTCGACGCTACTTGGGGACTTTAAACTAAACTTTACGGTTAACTGAAGCATACTTTAATGGGTAATTGGGAAGGTGAAGATTTTTGTAGTGATTTTTGCAAATAGGGTGCCAACCGTAGAACGTCAATAACTTGTTCATAAAGAGAAGGTAATCGTAGATACTAATAAGAAACTAGCTTCTGCAAGCTACATCGCCCGCGTAGTATTTGAAAATAGGGTATTTTACTGAAAATATCTAATTAATCTTTTTAGGGTTCCGTACCCAAAGGGTAACCGACGGAAACCTAGTCCGTCCGTCCGTCTAACCGGCCGTCCGTCTGTATGTCAGGCGGGCTGTATTTAAGAACCGTTATAGGTAGACAGTTGAAATGTTCACAGATTTTGTATTTCTATTGCCGCTCGTGGCTAAGTAATAACAGCGGCATGGGTAGATCTTCAAGGTTAAGCAACGCTGGCAGCAAGGTTGGTCTCTGGATGTGTGACCATCTTAACATAACGAGTTTCCTCCGTGCCTCGGAAAGCACGCTAAGCCGTTGGTCCCGGCTGTCATTTGTACATCATTGGCAGTCGTTACGGATCGTCAGAAGCCAGTAAATCTGACTGGAGTCTTGCCAAGAAATACCGTGTTACCCAGTAAATGGGTTGTGGAGGTCTGGTAGGCAGCCGCTCCAGGTAAAATTCTGGTATTCAGCTGAATCCGGATTGACTGGAAGCCGACCCCAATATAGTCGGGAAAACGCTAGGCAGGTGATGATGATGATGTGTATTTCTATTGCCGCTGAAATAATAAAAAAATAATGTTTATGGTACGGAACCACTTGTGTGCGAGGCCTACTTGCACTTGGCCGATGTTTATGCATTTTATATGCCTCAGTTATTCCAAAAGGGATCAGATCATTATCAGAACAGATGATCATAGACTCGTTATGGCAATAAGGAATCCGAAGTGGTCTCACATATAAGGTCAAGAACTTTTTGGGTCATGAGCCTGCGAAGCGAGTGTGTTTTCATAGGTGCTTATTGGCTTATAGCTTCGGCCCAAATTGAAAGGATATTGGACAAACTTTATGTGGTAGTTGAGTTTTTCTTATGTAAAGGTCAAGTACTTACTACGGATAACCCGTCTACTGGAACAAATTGAAATAGTTCGCTAAAATCCACAAACGTTATGGATATCATAAAAAGAAACTTTTATTTCCAAGTCACTCAGTAAAGCTGTATTTGGACGGGAGTTTATTAAAAACCGGCCAAGTGCGAGTTGGACTCGCACACGAAGGGTTCCGTACCATCAACCTTAATTTTTATTATTTTTTGTTACAGCGGCAATAGAAATACACAATCTGTGAAAATTTCAGCTCTCTACCTATTACGGTTCTTGAGATACAGCCCGCTGACAGACAGACGGACGGACGGACGGACAGCGGAGGCTTAGTAATAGGGTTCCGTTGGTTACCCTTCGGGTGCGGAAACCTAAAAATACTAATTCTTTATTTAGGTTCAAAGGCGGACTTAATGCCTGAGGCATTTTCTACAAGTCAACCATTGGTGGTGGAAAGATACCATGGCAGCTGCATTGTTTAATAAATCATCGTTTAATCAGTCATTGTTTAATTTTAATTTATGTAAATTACACGTTCTGGGATTACATACTAAAGGACATGGTCTACTCTTGTGTCAAGCCTCAACTTAATCCGTTCAGCGGTTATGACGTTTAAAGATATCAAACAGACATATTTACTACGTTCGCTTACGCTTTTTTGTGTTCCGTACACATAGGATAACCAACGAAACACTATTGTTTGGGTTCCGAACCCAAAGAGTAACCAACGTAACTAAGCCTCTGCTGTCCGTCCGTCTGTCTGTCAGCGGGCTGTATCTCAAAAACCGCAATAGGTAGACAGTTGAATTTTTTTCACAGATTGTGTATTTTTATTGCCGCTATAACAACAAATAATAAAAAATAACCTTATTTTTTTAAGTGTGTTAAACGTCTGTGTGCGAATCTGACTCGCACTTGGCCAGCTTTTTTATGGATAAAAGGAAAAAAAAACGATTGAAAATTCAGCTACTTTCCGACTACTTCAACAGTTTTCTTGACTAAATAATATAGTTATTTAATGCTAAAATTTTGTATCTAGGTCTCTGATTAGACAATATCCTTTGAAATAATTCCTCGTAGCACAAATCACTGATCTGTATCGACTAGCGAACGACTATCGAGCGAACTTTCTCGGCTTGCTAACAAAATGTATATTATTATAATAAAGTTACCTAGAGCCTTTTAGCCTAATTTCATTTGAGTCAGTTTCAAGAGATTAATTTTGTAAGCTTTAAAACGTTTAAGCGAAAGTAAATTTTATTACTGTTTTATTTATTAAACGGTTAGTAAAGTAGCTTATTCACTGTCATTCAGGAGATTTTAGTTTTATACTTTTTTAATAATAATTCACTGAATTCATTAATATTCAAATATGTAATTGGTTTTGCTAGCAATCGGTAACTGTAGAAGAGTAGACTTCGTTGACTCATAGACTTTGGGGGTTCCGTACCCAAAGGGTAACAAACGGAACTCTATTACTAAGCCTCCACTGTCCGTCCGTCCTTCCATCCGTCCATCCGTCCGTCCATCCGTCCGTCCATCCGTCCGTCCATCCGTCCGTCCGTCGGTCACATGTCTGACTGCATCTCAAGAACGGTAATAGGTAAACAGGTGAAATTTTCACAGGGCGTGTATCAATAGCCTCATAGCAACAAAAAAAAAATGAACATCATGTAATTAAAGACCATTTTAACAAAAAAATAAAACCGACTTCCAAAAACAAAACACTACAAAATAAAAAATAACTTTAATTTCTGAAGTCGGTATTTTTGGTAGTTTCGTTTTTGAACACCGACTTCCGAAATTTTTATTTTTCTCTTTTTGGTACGCAGGTAAGTACCACTAAAAAGCACAGCGTGCCGATGTGATATTATGTTATGAACTGGTGTAAACAATCAACAGACATACGATTACAGAAATCCCGATCCATTTGCTATCATTTATTGAAGAGTTCCGTTGCCTACCTCCGAAGTTCTTCATCAGATCTTCACCAAATTTAAATGGGACTAGTCTGAGAAAATACTCTTCCAAACAAAAAAAGAATCATCCAAATCGGTTAACAATTGGCGAAAATATCGTTGAACAAATATTTTTCATGGGATCCTATCATCAGATCCTGACTTATACCTTCCATCATCAGCTCAGCAACATAAGATGATGATTATCAGGCACAAATATCTGAATTGCGTTAGAAAGTTTATGATAAACAGTGTATGTGATTATAAAATTTGAGGGTTCCCCTCGATTTTCATGGGATTCCATCATCAGATTATGACTTGGTGACAATGGGACCACCTCAGGAGTATAGGCGTTTGAATAAAAAAATAATTTTTAAAATCAAGGTCCAGAATTGGCGGAGAAATCGGTGAACATACATAAAAAAAGATACATATAGCCGAACATAGAACCTCCCCCTTTTTGAAGAAGTCGGTTAAAAATGAAAGGGGTTCCCGTGCAATAAATATGTTTTTGTTTCGGTTTATGGTCCGGAATCTTTCGTGTGTGAATCCGACTCGCTCTTGGTCAGTTTTTGTTATGTACTTAGGTACTCATATTTGATACTTTGTTGACATATCCACACTAACCTCCTATGCGTATTAAGAATGTAACATGGGAACAATGCAATCCAAATAACACGGGAAGGGCTCAAAATCCGCTGTCCGTCCGTTTATCTGTCAGCGGGCATCTCAAGAACTGTAGTAAGTAGACAGTTGAAATTTTCACAGACTGTATTTCTACTGCCGCTCAACAAATAAAAAAAATACAAGATGTTGATTTGCATCCTAGTCAAATTCAAGGACGCAAGTATGCTAATGATTTTCGATCCAAATCAACAATAAAATGGGTAGGTATTTTTTTTTTCTTATTTACGTAGAATCCGTAAGTATGAACCAGCCGTATTTAAACGCGGCCCGTCTGTTACTAGCCCTATAATCGCGCTTTCACACACTAACAAACGCAAACAATACATACACAACGCATACGCAAACAATCATTCGATAAATTCGTAGATAATCAATTCCACCCCAATCACGGTGCGGGTACTCTCCCGCGCAAGCTCCTAGCCCCGCCCCCGCGGCCCTGGAACTAACAGTGTGTTTGATGTCGCCGAAGCACGCGTGCGCTTTGCAAATTCCGCTTCTCGGTACATCGTTAAGACGTAGGTACAAAGTGCAATTTGACGGACCATCATTCATATGTCGAGTTGGTAGAGATGGTCCGCCTGTATGCCATCAGTGGAGACAGCCTATGTGGAGCCATCCAGATGTTCACGGAAATGTATCCCGATCGAGAACCCCCATTGCAGAGCGTCATGCTGGCTGCTACGCAGAGACTGCGGGATCATCGGCAGTTTGACGTTCCCCGGCGGCATGCTCAAGCTCGCGGCAGCGTAGGCCTGCCTGTCGCCTTGCAGGAAGACATCCTGGAATACTTTCAGGGAGACCCACGGGCAAGCACGCGGGAGGCTGGTCAACACTTTGGAGTGCACCACACCACAGTATTTCGCCTACTGAAGCGTGAACTGCAGCACCCGTTTCGCAAGTACGCGAGTACTTGACCGAAAGTTTTGGTGACCACTGGGTCGGTCGCGGAGGACCTGTGGCCTGGCCTCCGCGTTCTCCGGACCTGACGCCTCTAGACTTTTATTTATGGGGAGACGTTAAAAGGTTAGTTTACACGGAGTATAAGTGACAAGTGTAACAGAATTACGTGAAATCATTAGTGCTTTCGACACTTTAAAAACGAATGTGTTAGTGTTACGTAATCTGAAGGAAAACCAGCTACGTCGTGCTCGATTGTGCGAAGAGTGTGATGGTGGCAACTACCTCTGCGTAACTAAGTAGGTAATTTATTTATTTGTACATTTTTTGAATACGTTGTTAGCTGAAACAATTTTATTAGTGTAAATAAGTTGATTTCAAATTTTTAACTACGTCAAAAATACCTAAGAGTCGAAAGTATCACCACGTAATTACACGTCTTCCCATTCCCGTCCAACGTAGAAAACATTTTTAGACTTAGTAGATCGGTACACCAACTATGGTAGGTATTATTGCCGGTCCAAAGCCCGTAAAGTAGGAAGGAAAATTTCAAATCAACCAATTCAATCCACAAATAAAAAAAATCGCTACGAAAACTTTAAGTTAAAGGATAAAGCAAAACTAACATTTTATTAATCATCTGATAACAGGTCAGTGAACTTTTCTTTGGCGCACTAGTATTACTGTCCTTAGTAAGATTTCCGTACTCCAATGATGCTCAAAAATAAGTTAATTATCAAGCAAAATTTATGGCAATAATGTAGGTGATTTTCGAAATAAAATAAAGTAAAATTATGTACTGGTGTACATTGCTCGGTCGCGCTCGCGCGCTAGCATTTCGTAGGTTATGTGAGCGTAGTCGGCTGATTCTGTTTTCTTTGTATTGAATTAAGGGTTTAATTCTGAAATACAGTTAAATTTCAACAACAAATTAAAGCAGCGCTTATAAGTTATTGCCCGCTACCGTACTTTCAATTGATTATTTATGTCTTTTATGACAACCTCCTGAAATTTGACGAGGTTGCAAAACAACACCTTGTATACAAGAAACGTGTTTCGTATTGGTTTATAGTACGGAACCCTTCGTGTGAGATTCCGTCTCGCACTTTGCCGGTTTTTTTATTTCGATCCACAGGAGGGCTAAAAAAAAAAGAACAAAAGTTAGTCCAGTTTTTTACCTAACGTTAGATTGGAGTTGTTAAGATGATTTCGTTTCAAGCAAATAAAGTAACTGAACTATATTTGTAAAAACTTGCAAGTAAACAGAGCCAGACTCGTCGTCTACAAAATCACAACCAAGAATTTACATTACGTGGAACTCTCATCCCTTTCCGCACGTCAAAGCAACTGCAGGAAATAAAACCTCTTCACACTTTAGATAGTGTTGCTAGCTGCGAAAAAAATTGCCACCACACCAACTTCTCAAAGAGATTATCTGCCTTTTGGCGTTGTGCCAACGGATCTACATTTTCTTTCTGAATAAACTTTCTTCATTGGACAATGTGTTACTCGTTGGTTTAACTTTCGAACAAAAGACTGACGGAATGAAAAGGAGGATTTTATTTCTGGTTTTATAGGTGGTGTGCTTTCTGGCGTCTGGCTTAACGGTCATTGACTCCAGCGGGGCTATAAAGACCACTTTAGTAGAATGATAATATTAATCATGCAATAATCTGTCAAATTTCATTTTCATCTTTATCGCTAAAGCATTAGGTTCTTTTTTTTATTAGTAATGGGTTTGCTCTTGACTCTAGTCTATGTCAGAGATGACAGAGACAAAGTCTACGATGGAGCGAGCCTACCCAGAAGGAGCCTGTTCACTCTAACTTTGAAGAGATTAGGGTTGTAAGCTTTTGGAAACACAGACGCAGGCAGAGAGTTCCACTCCTTTGCTGTGCGCATTATAAAATACGTTTGGAAACGATTAGTGCGAATTAGGTTAGATTCAAGTTTTATTGGGAAAATTTATTGTTTCGGATACCTTGATGTGCTGGCTGATTACTACTACTACTAAACTGGCCTTTTTAGACCCGCAGTTGTAAAAGAAAGACGAATATCGAGTTTGTTTTTTGAATAGGTAACTTGTATATCTCTACAAATGGTTTTTTCTTAAAAAAAAAAATGTGTTTTTATCTTAAAATCTTTACAATTAAGTTGCCGGGGCTTCCCAGGAAGTAATCCGAAGATACTTGTGTTGGGAAAAGCCTCGCTCTTCCTCGATTTACAGATCGTTAACAAGTTACACATTTTACATTAAAACCAATAAAGAAAAGTGAATAGTTATATTGGAAGTGTGTGAGACTAGAGTGTGGTGCGTGTAAGTGTGTGTGTTATGGGCGAGTTTATGTGAGTATGTGTGTGTGTGGGTGTGAATGTGTGTGTGAGTGAGTGAGTGAGTGATGATGTGTGTGTGTGTGAGTGAGTGAGTGATGATGTGTGTGTGTGAGTGAGTGAGTGAGTGAGTGAGTGTGTAAGGATGTGTGTGTGGGTGAGTGTGTGGATGTGTGAGGGAGTGTGTGGGGGTGTGTGTATGTGAGGGTGTGAGGGTGTGTGTGTGCATATGCATGTGAATGGGTCTCATTCATACCAACTAATTTATTTTGTGTCTGTGTGTATGTATGAAGTTCAACCTAGAGTAACCAAAATGTCCTCCACGCCTTCGTACTTAAGTGTAAAGAGCCATTCAGTCAAGGTCCTCTTACACTCATACAGCTGCATGGGGTAAATATTGAGAATGCGATTAAGTTTGTTATAAACGCGTGGGGCTTGAGCTACATTTTGCCGCCTAACAAGAATTGAACGTGATGCGTATGTAGGGGCTACCAGATCACACCGTCTTTTTTTGAGTTTGGCCTGTTGAAAAGGTAATATTTTATGATGTCTTAGTACCATGTGTAGTATATATAGTTTTCTGGCGGAGAGCAGCTTAGAGCTAGCATATAGCGAATCAGTAGAAAACCTATAAGGCTTACGGTACATGACCTTAATCAGAGATCTTTGTGCCCTCTCTAGATCTATAAAGTATGATTTTGCTGTTGAAGGATGGGATATCATCACATAACCAGGCCTTTTCCGCTCTGGGCGGTGCGTAAATGCCTTTTGCGTTCCAGGCCGCGGTGTCTCTTTCGAACAAATTTCGCAAGCCTGGAAGACAAATGGATAATTCCTAGAAAATAATCGCAGTTAAAATATTTTGGAATACTTCGAGGTAAAATTCTATGTCTTATTCCAGGACATGCCACCCTAACTGGGTTCAGTCAGAGGCAGCGAAGTTGGGGATGTCGGTCGTCTCCAATTCATCCGGACCCGAGGTGGCGGCGTGTGGTGTCCCTGTGCGCCCCTCTTTGACGTCGCGGGGGGAGTCCAACACCTCATTCCCTCGCTGACTCGAGGTGGCCGGCAGAGCGATCCCCGGCGTAGGTGAGAGATGGAACACCGGGATGGTTTCAGTCACTAAGGGTCTGACAGACCCCTTCGCCCGCCCCAAGGTGGAGGACATCCATGAGGATTTCCTCCCGTTATAAAAAAATGTGGTTGACCAATAGGCTGCTTTGCTGCGTGTCGCGGGTTCGGGTCCCGCACGGGACAAATATTTGTTTGACCTGCAGTTAGTTGCTCCGGGTCTGGCTTTTTGTGTACGTGAGTTTATATGTTTGTAAATGCACCCACGATACAGGAGAAATTCTTAACCTTCGTTAGTGTGGGGCAATGTCTAAAACAAAAAATCTGTTTAGCCGTTAAAACGTGAAGAGGTAACAAATAGACAGGTAGACAGTTACTTTCGCAATGTTAAAATAATATGGAGTAAGTCCTATGGGTACGTATTATAACTTCCGTGTGTCACCGGTTAGTTATACTTATGCGTAATTAATATTTTATTACCAACGTAGAAGGATATTCGGCTTTCCTTGGAAGCATGTGCGGATCCGTCGTCATTATGAGATTTTGTATGTTAGAAGATTATTTATTTTGCACAAATATTATGTTTCGCAATACATTAGAATTATTGTCTATTATTCATTGAAAGTAGAAAATCGAATAATTATGTAAATGAAACAGTTTATTAATAATATTAAAAAACTGTTAAATAAATGTTTTTGATTAAAATATTTAAAAATGTAATAAATAAGTAAAGAAAATGAATAAACGAAATATTAATAAAATTTATTTATTTCATTTAACACCAAGATAAAAAATTACGTTATTAAAGAAAACTTTCAGGTAAAAACATACAACTGGCGATGGCGGCCTTATTCGCAGCATTTCGCGATCTCAACAGTTGAGGGATATATTTGGTTTTTAAAGTAGTAAGTGAATAATATATGTGTGTAATATTTTTTTATTCATTTAGTATCAAAAAAATAACGTCCTACTGCAGGGCAAAACTCCATTTCTCCCTTCTATTCTTCTCGGCTGTGGACTTTGGGTGACATTTATTTATTCTGACCGTTGTTTTTTTTTTCACCATAATGATGTCAGAAATTGGCTTAGAAAAAACTTTCACAAATAAAAATATCCTGAAATTGAAGCAAAATCTGCTGAAAATGTAACTTTTGATACTTCCGGAGACAGTACAAAAAATATTTTGTTAATTTTGAAAAATGTAACACTACATAAAAGCAAAGAAACAGTATTATTTTTAATTCCAGCGAAGCCATAAAATTGCCTTGTAAACAAGTTTAGCTACAAATTATTGGCACGGATTACATAGCTCGTATAATCCCTGCATAAAAATGTCAATAGTTTAGAACCCCTGTTTCTCTTTATTAAGTTACCCCAGTTTCGAGCCCCGTTAAGGAAAAAGCACTATTTTTATTTCACTTTTTTTCTAATAAAATAAACTGGCTAAAAGAAGAAATAATCTGTTTAGAACTTCGAACTTCCCACAACTAAGTTATCTTCGGAAGAAATGGTGGAGGCTTTTTATAGCCCTTGTTAGAGATTGAAAATAAAACCCATGGCGCAATCCTGGGTTGCAAGTTATGAGAGAAAAGCGTGCGGTGTCTAAAAGGAACACACGTGTAAATAACATACATTCTTTTACGATTACGTCACTCCAACATACCGTAGACTTACACGTGATTGATGTTCACTTGAGCGGTATATTCGTACTCGATCGATACCCGTGGTGCCTGAAACAAAACAACATAAACGTATTAGGACTTGTATACATGCCAATGACCTTGTGCATACAAACGGAGCTAACTACAACTCTACGCGCCAGTCTGCTACTCGTGTTTTTAATTTTGTATAATAAAAATAGAACATATTTTTAACAAAACCAAATTATTTTCGTTTGTATGGCAAAGTAGTAAATATACTTTTCGTACTCTTTTGATAAAAATAAAGGAGTAAATTGGTTTCATCTCAACGATTTGGAGGTGACTTGGTGTTTTTTTTTTCATAAGTGATACCGATACATACATTCTGGCTAAACCAAATTACGTATCACATCATGTAGATAACTACCTATTTTTTAAATTTAATTTCTCAGTAAATGCCGACGAAAAACTGCTTCATCTGCACGCTATTTTTAAGCTTTTTTCGAAAGAACAGCCTTAAATGAAGGCAAGTACGTGTATCGTTCAAGGAAAAGATATAAATGTTCTGCTGGAAAAAAACTGGACAAGTGCGTGTTGGACTTTTACACGAAGAGTTCCGTAGCATAAAACGAACAAAACACGTTTCTTGTATGGGAGCCCTCTTTAATTTTTAATTTAATTTAATTCTGTCTACCTTTTACGGTTCATGAGATAGGAGATAGGGAGCGGACACATGTATACGGTACGGCACCGGCCACGGTGTAACGTTCATTCGTCACCTTAGTAACAGGAGCAGAACAATACGTCTTTCGCGGTCCATATCAAGACAAAAACTGAACGATGATTGCTGCCTTGAGCCCGGGGTGGTGCACCGTACACGGCACGACGCCGTCCCGTCTCCCGGTAGCGACGTTTCGTGCCGTTACACGGTGGCCGGTGCCGTACCGTATACATATGTCCACTCCCATACAGCCCACGACGACAGACAGAGGGACGGGCGGACGGACGGACGTATGGACGAACAGACGGCGGAGGTTTAGTAATAAGGTTCAGTTGGGTACGGAACCCTAAAAATGACTTGTATCAAAAAAGACAACTAAAACTGTAGTTCGAAAGAAGCCACTTTTCAAACAGTCTGATGTAATTGGTGACATTTAGTTATTTCAGCTCTATTATAGATTGTATTTTTTTGCCTGTCCACTACAGCGGAGCGAGGCGGCGGAGCGGAGAAACGGAGAAATTTTAACCACTGGAATTGCATAAAATCTCCGTACCACTGACATTTTGACTGCCATGATTGGTTAATGTTTCTCCGTTTCTCCGCTCCGCTGTAATGGACAGGCACCTTCATGGTCACATTGATTTTAGAGTAAAAGTTTAGCAACTGAAAGATTGCCAACCTGGAAGAAACCCCGTATAAACAAATAGTTTTAAGTTAGCAAATACATTCGAGCCATTACACGTTGGTCCCGGCTGTCATTTGTAGACCTTGGCAAACGTTACGTCGATAGTCAGAAGCCAGAAAATCTGACACCAGTCTTGCCAGTTACTGGGTTGTGGAGGTCAGATCGCTGCACTTTAAATACTGAAGCTGAATCCGCTTTGACTGGAAGCCAAACCCAATATTTAGAATTGGAAAAAGGCTAGCTTATAAAGATAGCATTTTTTCGATTGCTGTTCTAGTAAACAGCAATCGGTATAACATTATCTCTTTTGACTTGCACGAGATGCCAAACTGAATCAGTATATGATTTATCGATGACGAGCACTTTTATAGAGACCTTTCCTTCCTTCTTCAGTTCTTAGTAGACCCTTTGTTTAAAAAGAATAAAATTTTGCGAATTTGTTTTCCGAAATAAATAAATAATAAATAAATAATAAATTTATTGCTTCAAGAATTACAGATATATAACCATTACGTAGAGGTATTACAGAGTAATCTTATAAACAATTGGTGAATTGGTAGGGCTTGCGTAGGTTGGAAAAATCTGTATACAAAACTGATAAACCCTGCCTCTTAAACTAGGGTATCCTGTATCTTAAGAGACAGTGTTCGGCTAAAGATTATTACATTTTAATTTTACAACAAGCAGAGTGTGTCGATCTACCTTTAAGTTTATAGATGCTTACAGGTTAAAACTGGTTTAATGGATTAGTATGTAAAAACAAAAAAAATAAAAATTGTAGCCATGCAGTAAGCGTTTGTGTGTGTATGTGTGTGTGTGGGTGTGTGTATGTGTGTGTGTGTGTGTGTTTGTTAGTAGTATATTTGGGCGTGTGTATGTGAGTGCGTGTGTTTGTGCATTTAGGTATTTTGGGAGATTTAAGATGAAATTTATGCGATGAATGTAAGCAAAGATTCTGTTTTTGAATAATCCTGTTGAAGAAGCCAGTTTGCTAATTTCGATTTAAGTTCATTCTTATTAAGGTCTATTATGTTTAGTATTTTATGAATTTTTTTGTAGATGTATGTGCTTAGTATATAATACTGGTGTTTAGCAAAGACTGTTTTGTGACTGGTGCCCAGTGGAACATTGGTGCGCTTGTTAGGATTAGAACGGGGGACAGAACGATGTCTTCTGAGAATGGATTGAAGCACATAAAGTTGCCGAACTGTTAGAACCCTACAGTCCAAATAAAGTTGAGAAGTAGGATAGCGGTATGGCTTACGAGTCATTACCTTGAGGATGGCTCGCTGAGCTCTTTCAATTCTCAGGAAGTTGGTTTTTGTTGCACCTCCCCAAACAACAATGCAGTAGCTGAGGATCGATTGGCACAAGGCGAAATAAACCATCCTTAATGTATCTAGATCAGCGGCGCTTCTAAGGGATTTAAAGGTGTGGATGAGCCTCAAGGTCCTGGTAATAAGTACATCAATTTGTTTGTCCCATCGCAAGCCTGCATCAATTTGTACACCCAGATACCTCACATCCTCAGATCTCGTAAGCTTCGAGCAAGGGCAAGAAGTTGATAGTTGTGGGCATGTATGAGCTATAATTGAAAAAGTGTGATCTGGCAGATTGTTTTGCCGTAAAGCGAAGGGAATGTAGCAGGTTTTTTTAAGATTTATGGTTAATAGATTTGAATTCAACCATTTTGTTATCTTAGCTAATGCTAACTCTGCGCTATTTTTGACACTATCCCAACTAGGTCCGTTAACAATAATTGCCGTGTCGTCGGCGTAGGCGTAAATCTTGGCGTTTGTGAGGGTCATATTACATAGGTCATTTACATAAATTTGAAATAAAATTGGGCCCAAGATGCTTCCCTGGGGAACGCCGTAATATACTGGTTCCTCATCACTTAGGTGCTCCTTAACCTTTACTCGTTGGGTACGGTTCTGAAGGTAATTTTTAAAAATTTCCAGGGCTATGCCACGGATCCCCACCAGCTCCAACTTTGAAATGAGTATCGGAACAGAAACTGTGTCAAATGCCTTAGAAAGGTCCAAGAATATACCTAGACATTTGGTTTTACTATCAAGATTCTCAGCAACTACCTGCGTCAGATCTAATACTGCATCTTCCGTTGAAACACCCGAACGAAAACCGTATTGATTGTCTGCAATAATATGGTATCTATCCAAGAATTTCCTCAGTCGATTGTAAAGAACCCTCTCAAAGACTTTCGAAAGTGCAGTTAATACAGAGAAATCAGCTTAAGGCGCGCTTACACTGGCAATAAAATAAGATCCCAGAGCGCTTAAAGGCACCCCACAATTGTCTGGGTGCACTAAGTTCCTTAAACCCTTACCATCGAATGGGAACCTCTTCGAATCGGATGACGATTAAGGACACAGGGACTACTCACACTTATTTAGCTTACACCCATAGATAACAACGATTTTGTATGAAGACACGTACGCATTCTGTCAGCTTTCCGCGTTTATCAGCTTTCGTGGCAAACAAGTATAAAATGAGGACAAATGTATTATTATCATACGAGTGCTACCTATAGATAGATTTCAGCGCTGTTATGCCACAGCCGCCTTCTCATTCTTTGGACGTTGTACGCGGCTGATAGAAGCAGAACTGTATAAGTGTGACCAAAATCGTTCAGCTAAACGCGAATGAAGCTCCATTCGCGTTTCGACTACTCACACTTATTCAAATAAGTGTGGGTAGTCCCTTACATTATTTTGAAATTACGGTTGCAAGTTTATTCATAAACGATTTATCAGTCTAACGTGCGTTTATCTTAGGTCCATTGCCGATTATATTTCAGCTTGGACCACGTTCAAAACGCACCGCCCCCGGAGTCTATAAATCAAGTTGCAAACGTAACCAGAGCCTATGCCGCTAATTTACGAGTAAAACGAGGATAACATCGTAGACTATATTTTTTGATACATTAAAATATGAGTTTCGGAAGTTATATTTTAGTTTGATACTTGAACGATGACAGGTAATATGTTGTCTATCTTTTAGAAAAACATCACCATTATCGCTGTCGTGTTGAAATCTTAGCTAGGTTCCTGTGGCAAGTTTCATCCAAATTCGTTTAGCCGTTAAGACGTAAAATGGTAATAAATAGCAGACTGAGGCAAGCATGGATTCATTTAACATTTTCGCAATCTCACTTTTAAGGTTGAGAAGAACAATTCATCTAAATTATAATTAAAAACCTTGAGCTTATTAAAACCTTGCTGTTTAGCCTTTCTTTATGAAAGTGTAGTTATCATTTACTTTCTAAAAAAAAGAAGTTTCAACGTGTGTGTTTTGTTTGTTCAGTTTTATTTTAACCCATTTCCCACTGCAGGGCAAAGGCCTCCCCAAGTCGGTCTAGGAGTTCTTTTTCCGCACCAACTCATACAGCCCTCACGATTAAGCTCCTTTTAATTAACTTGACTCGGTGAAACGCAGAGCTAAGAGGCTCATTGGCGACGTAAAACTGATGGATGACAAGCTTCACAGCTTGACTTACGTCGCAAGGTCGCCTGCTTGTGCTTGTGGTCGATGAGTGTGCCCAAGATATCCACAACCTCATCCCACCGGCCCTTGTCTACCATCGAATATCTAGACGCACTGCATGTTACCATCCCTACCTTGTTACTATTCCACCAATTCGCACTTAGCGTTTTGCACAGCAAAGGAGTCGATCTCTCTTCTTGCGTCTATTTTTCCGAACACATTCAACTCTAATCTTTACAAAGTTAGAGTGAACAGGCTTTTACTAAGTAAGGTCAATCTGTCGTCCACTTTGTCTCTGTCAACTCTGACCTAGAGTAGATTCAAGAGCAAAAACATCAAAAGTAAAAAATTATAACTTAACATGATAACAGTAAGGGCTCCTAGGAACTCGTGGCTAGATAATAACAGCCGCACGGGTCGATCTTCAAGGTTAAGCAACGCTTGCCAAGGTTGGTCTGTGGATAGGTGACCATCTTAACATAGCTAGTTTCCTCCGTGCCTCGGAAAGCACGTTAAGCCGTTGGTCACGGCTGTCATTTGTACCTAGATCTTTGGCAGTCGTTACGGATAGGAAAATATTTAATCCCTGCATCGAGATAATCCTATCTGTTTTTTGCGTATATTTTAATATGATTGGGAACCTTCCATCTTTTAATTCCTGAGTATTTATTATATGTATTGGTGTCAATTATATGTACTGGAAAATATTGGAAACTAGTAGCCCGCCCCGGCATCGCCCGGTTGTATTTTTTTTTTCTTTTTGGCATAATTATGCTAAGCGATGATACGGTCGAAGATGGAACACGCTTACTTTGTTTCATACAAACCTCGCCCTAACTGTTACAAACCCAACAAAAACTAAATTATAATACATTCAGTCAAAAAAGTATCGGGAATGGATGATTTGTTTATGGTTCCAAATTCAAATTTTTGTTTTTTTGTAGTTGTTAGATTGGCACAACTGTTTTCCATTTTGGCGCGGAGTTTGAGTTGCATCTGTTATTTATATTAAATACAGTGCTGGTTTTAGTAATATCATATATAGTGTGTATTGCGAATTTCATAATGGACAAAAATATCGAACAAAGAGTTTGTCTTAAATTTTGCATCGCCAATGGAATTTCGTGTTCGGAGTCACTGAAAATGTTACAGAAGGCTTACGGTGAATCGACTTTATCAAAAACTCGTGCTTATGAGTGGTTCAAAGCGTTCAAAAGCGGTAGAGATGTGATGGAAGATTTGCCTCGCTCTGGTAGGCCGTCAACGTCTGCAACTGAAGTTAACATCGCAAAAGTGAAGGAAATAGTGACTGAAAATCCCCATTCAACTCTGAGAGAGATAGCCGCCGAACTTTCTGTATCTCACGAGTCGATCCGTACCATTTTAACTAATCATTTGGGTATGAAACATGTTGCTGCTCGGCTAGTCCCAAAAGATCTGAATTTTCTCCAAAAACTCAATCGCATGAAAGTCGCTGAGGACATGCTAGAGCGAGTCAGTTCGGACCCAACATTCATGAAACGCATTGTTACTGGTGACGAGACGTGGGTTTACGAGTTTGACATGCAAACTAGTCAACAAGCTTCGGAGTGGTTCCAACTGAACCGAAACCGAAAAAACCACGCCAAAGTCGATCAAAAGTCAAAGTCATGTTGACTGTTTTCTTTGACTATCGCGGTGTTGTGCACTCTGAATTCTTACCGGAAGGTCTAACGGTAAATGAAGAATATTATTTGAGCGTTATGCGGCGTTTAAGAGAGCAAATTCGACGAAAAAGGCCAGATTTGTGGAAAGAAAATTCTTGGATTTTGCACCACGACAATGCGCCTTCGCACAAGGCTGTCATTGTGAACGAATTTTTAACCAAACACTCAACAAATACCATCCAGCAACCACCATATTCACCAGATATGGCTCCTGCTGACTTTTTTCTTTTTCCTAAACTCAAATTACCACTTCGTGGCACCCGTTTTCAATCGATAGAAGACATAAAGGAGAATTCGCGGCGAGAACTGAACTCAATTCCGGAAGCAGCGTTTAAAAAATGTTTTGATGAATGGATTATTCGTTGGCACAAGTGTATCGTTTCTAAAGGAGCATACTTTGAAGGTGATAAAATAAATTTGGATGAATAACAGACATTTTGTGTATTATTGATCTTTTCCCGGTACTTTCTTGACAGAGTAGTATACTCGTAATTTGGGTCAATCGACATGAACTCAGACACGTACATACATTTCGGTAATTCAATTTTATTTATACAGGGAAATTGAAAAAATACCCGATACCTCTTAATCCTGACTTCGTATCATGACTCTGAACAATATTTGTTCTAGGATTTTTCGAAACATGTTTTTCCATACAAAAATATAAACATAGTCTAAATTTTGCATATTTTTTTATGAGGCGGCCGGCGGCGTGGGGCTAAGTGCACGCGCGCGCGAAGTATAAGCGGTTTTAACAGAGTTCAAATAAATGAAAACAAATTGTTTTTGGCGACGTTGTTTAGTTGAGGTCAAATTCGTAGAACAACTTTTTAATGGTATTCAGGGTCATGACATGAAGTCAGGATTAAGAGGTTTTGGATACTTTTTCAATTTTCCTGTATAGATAAAGAGTTCAATTTTAACATACCGAGCTTCCTCTGTGCCTCGAAAAGCACGAGTCGTTGGTCCCCCGACTGTCATTTTAAGACCTTTAGCAGTCGTTACGGATTGTCAGAAGCCAGTAAATCTGACTCCAGTCTTGCCAAGAAGTACTGTGTTACCATGTCAATGGGTGGTAGAGGTGTGGCAGGCAGCCGCTCTACGTAAAATACTGGTATTCGGCTAAAACCAGTTTGACCGAAAGTCAACCCCAATATAGTTTTTCCATGCTCCACTCCTATATGTCGCAGCGTGATTTGATATATAATCTTCCTCGTTAAATAGGCTATCCTAAACTAAAATATTTTTTTATTCGAATCTGCAGTTCTTGAGATTATCGCGATCAACCAAACAAGCAAACTCTTCAACTTCATAATATTGGCAGGTAGTCGATGAAGTCAAACATTTCTGAAGTAGCGACCGCATACCGGAAGACTCAACTACCTTATAGAGACAATATGGTGCGATGACCTGTGCTATTCTGTAACAACATTTCGGTTTCTCGACAGCGGAATCCGAGGTGAGGTATCAAATTCGTATTAATGTAAGACTTATATTGTTTGTAATAAAGCTCACATAGTGAGCTTTGTCACTCAGGTGAAGCTCGTTATCGAAATAGTTACTTACAGAATAGCATTTCTGGTGACAGCCGCGGGAGTCCGTTGGATTTAAGACCCACGCTACAGGACCGGTTGATGTAGCGAGACTTGGGGAAGTCATGTCCAGCTGTGGAAGCATAGATATCTCAGTTCAGTGCGATGCACATCCTAGTACAGTTGTGCTTGCGCTGCTCTGTCCGAATATTTAATTCGTAAATCGCGCGGCTGTAGTCGCTGCTCGTTTTTCGTACCGCTATGAGTTCACAACCGCTCATAGCCAACGAGTTGGCATTCGTCAAGGATGCCATCGATTATATGGACAAAGTTAGCATCTTGCAGATCTGCAAGTCTGCCTACAAGGACGATAAAATAAGAACGGCCAAGTTGCTGCTTTTCCGAACGCTCGGCAAAGGAGAACAAATGCCGTCCCGCCAAAGAGATGGGACAGAAAAGAGTGTACAAGACATCGTCGACGTGCCTGATTTTGTGGCGAAGGATCTGCATAGGCTGCCTCCCGTCACATTCGATCACGTCGACGTCACCAGGTTGCTGAAGGACATAGCAACTTGGTGACGTCGACGTCGTCGTCTCCGTGACGGAAGTGTCCCTGAAGGCGAGCCTGACTGAAGTACAGTCAAAGTTGGAGGTGTCGAATAACACCATAGGCGAACTACGTGCAGAAGTAGTGTTGTTGCGCAACGCTGTTTCGGTAAATAGGTCACCTGATGTCTCTCGAGTGAACGCGAGTCGTGGAGCTCAAAACGCTGTTATCGGCAGTTTTGAGTCGATAAAACCAGCTGCTAAGACTACTTGCGTTGCATCGTGTTCCGCCGCCGCCGTCTCTGCCTCATCACCGGTAGAGCAAACGAATCGTGTAAGTACGTCGACCCCTAAACGTGCTTACGCAGACATCGTCACCGCTTGCAACCCGCTGAGTCGCAAAATTCGCAGGCAAGACAAGCGGTCATAACAAAGGGGGTTAAACAGAGCCGCTGTACGTCCAACACGGGTTCGAAACAGCAGGTTCCGGACAAGGAGACGTGTGACAACGATGGCTTCATCAAGGTGGAGAAAAAAAAGGAGAAGAAGCCTGCTTGTCGGAACCAGTGCGGCACCGCGCTCGCAGGACCAAACGTGCTGCTGCGTCCAGCAACACCAACGACGCTTCTGTATGTGTCCGGGCTACATCACTCCACGAAGGTTGAGGAGATCGTGGAGTACAAGAGAGTGAAGATCAGCTGGACTTTGAGGGTAGAGAAATTGGGAGTCCCGCCACAACACAAACTTCAAGTCGTTTGTGGTGCGGGTTCCAACTCACCATCTCGAGAAGTTCCTCAAAGCAGAGTTTTGGCCGAAGGGTGCCATGTATCGACGTTTCCGCGGCCAACTGCGCGACACCAGTCAGCGAAACACGACGCCGTAATTTCGTGTGCAGTAATTTATAGTGAAAATCAATTGTTATATGTATTGATTTATTTATAGCTGTTATTGTTTTATGTTTATGTATTTGATTTATGGGCTCTAGATGTCTGAAATAAAGGATTAAATTAAAAAATAGATATAATAAACAAGATATTTCTGAGTGAAAGGCTTTCGGCTGAGATGATGATGATGATTGGTATTTGGTGCGACTTGAAAGTTGACGGTTTGAAGGTTTCTGGTAAGTGTTCTTCGCAATGTGGGAAGGCAAGTGACAACTTACGCCCATTTTTATAAAAACCGGCCAAGTGTGAGTTGGACTCTCACACGAAGGGTTCTGTACCTTGTATGGGAGACCCCCTTAATTTTTAAGTCAGCTTAAGTTTTGTTATAGCGGGTATGCTCTTGACTCTAGTCTATATCAGAGATGACAGAGACAAAGCCTACGATGGAGCGAGCCTACCCAGAAGGAGCCTGTTCACTCTAACTTTGAAGAGATTAGGGTTGTAAGCTTTTGGAAACACAGACGCAGGTAGAGAGTTCCACTTCTTTGCTGTTATAATTACAACAGTTCTTAAGATACAGCCCGCTGACAGACGAACGGACGCGTCACGTTGGTATCCCTTCCTGTACGGAACCCTAACAAGAAACGGACTCCACCTTTAAAATACTCGTACATTGTTATCGAGTAAATTAGAATCGCCTTTTCCCGAACTAAAACAAGCCTTACGACCGGCGACCATACTAACTCCTCTTTACACCTTAAAAGATTCTCCACAAATACAAAACAACTAAGTGCTCAAACAGTTCCAAGGCTTTTACGCGAAAATATAAATATATACTCAGAAGGCCTTCAAACTATTGAGATAAATAAGTTAGTCGTAAGTTTACGGGGGTAGGAGCAGGGAAAAGACTAAAGTAAACAAAATGGCGCGCAAACAGCATTACAGCGTCCGCAACTAAATGGATAAGTGCAGTTCAATGCTTGCCCACGGCCGGCGGCCATATTAAGCGTTGCTAGTGGTGGGCGCTTGAATAATTATGGCACATTTACATTAGGTCGTTTTGACCGATTCGGTTGCAGCCCGTATTCGGTCACCAACCAGTGGTTATCGGTTAGCCGAATTCGTACGCAGACCGTTTTCGGTGATTGAACATGGCTGATTTGTTGAAACGTACTACGTACTTACTGTTCGGTTAAATACGGTCGCTGAATCCGGTAAAACAACAATTTTAAACTAATTCCCCGCATTCGGTGACCAACTAAATTTTAACGCGGCACTAAGTTTTGGGACTGATTGCGGTTTTTCCTATCGATGTTACCGGAGAAACTGGTTTCTCTGAACTTAAGGCTTGTATATTTGCCAATGACCTTGTGCATACAAACGGAGCTAACTACACCTCGGCGCGGCACTCCGCTACCCGTGTTTTTATTTTTTTATAATAAAACAAATACATATTTTAAAAAAGTAACAAAACCAAGTTCTCTTCGTTAGTATTGCACAGCAGTAGATATTATTTTTTTAGTCTTTTGTTAAAAAATGAAGGAGTAAAATGGTTTCATCTCAACGATTTGGAGTTGATTTGGTGATTTTTTTTCCTATTATGTGATACCAATACATAAATTCTGGCTAAACCAAGTTACGTGCAATATCATGTAGATTACTACCTATTTTTTTCAGATGTAATTTCTCAGTAAATGCCGACGAAAAACTGCTTCATCTGCACGCTATTTTTAGGCCTTTTCGGGAGAGCACCCTTAACCTCGAAGACCGGAGTCACACCCTTGGGTCTTAGGGGTTAGGCAACGCACGCCAAGGTCGGTCCGTAGATGGGTGACCATCCATTACATACCGAGTTTCCTGCCTCAGAAAGCACGTTAAGCCTTTAATACCAGCTATTCGTCGATTTGAATAATTCTTTCAGTGTTAGATTTATCGAGAAAAGCTAAAGGGTATATATCATCACGCTAAGACCAACAGGAGCAGAGCAGATGAAGTTGCGTGGGTTGACTTCAAATCGGACCCGTATTTCCGGAGATTAAACAAACAAATAAACAAACTCTTCAGCTTCATTTATTAGTATAGCCGATTAATTTCTCTGACTACAACTAAACCGACGTAAAGATGCCGATAACGAACTTTTTAAAAATAATCACAGTTAATCGTTTAGGTATCTAGACGAATATTGAATATTCTACATCACTAGCGCGACCGTCCCCGAGGATTTGCTTGAGCAAACTAAAAACGAGGCCACTAGACACTTCCCGTCATGTTCCGAAATGCGTCTGATATTGGAACAAGAATGTTCTAAAATTGAATTTCGAACGCTCACTCGGCAATACCGGGAAATACTCTGTCTATTGTACGAATATTGCGAGAAGAATCTAATAGTACTCGATCTTTATTAGTATTGAATGCTGATTTGAATTGAATGAATATTGCAAATCATGTCCTCCAAACACGACTCTACTTCAAATATAAAATTGATAGTTATGGCTTTTTAAGTATTGACACGATTCCAGGATTTTCCTGTTGAAACTTGGAATACGGGTAACATACGGAGAGACGGATTAAAAAAGTTTCGATACTCGGACTAGGATTGTACTCTTCGAAATGCAATATATAAAGTGTGGACCGTATCATGTTTAGCTGAAAAATAAAGTGGCTATTGCAGAGCAAAATATTTTTTACGTTTAGAAAATTATGTCTGTTTTGTTAAAAGTGCAATTTTATTATTTTCTAACTATGACGTGCCAATGCCATTATGATTCTCTTGTGAGAAAGGAAAAGTTTTATGCGTCTTGTAAAGCTCCTTGTCCTCACAGTGGGGCCCCTGGTTTGGGTAACTTTGAGTCCGATTATTTATTTAGTATTTTATTTGTGATGGGTTTGCTCTTGACTCTAGTCAGAGATGACAGAGACAAAGTCTACGATGGAGCGAGTTTACCTAGAAGGAGCCTGTTCACTCCAACTTTGAAGAGATTAAGACACGGCCCAGACAGATGGCGCGTACTGTTCCACGCGCGCCTCTAAAAGATGTGGACTTTAGTCAATAAGAGTCTGACACTCCTCCGGCGCTGCCCAGAGTAAAAGTCATTTGATGATATACGGTGTCCAAAAAAAAAAGAGCTCCTTGTTGCTGTTTCAAGTTAATTCTTGTGTTGAAATTCTAAAGTGGTTTACTATCTTGGCAATTAGGAAAATCTTATTCAAATGCACTGCTACTGAATCACTTTCAGTGTATATAATTAACCTTTGCATGAAGATATACCTATTAGCATGTAACCAGCCAATAGAAACATTTGAGCAAAAATATACTGAAACTTGAATGAATGAAAGAACGAACGGAATGAACTGAAAGGTGTTTGTTCCGTTCTGAGAGCGATTTTGACGCTCCTGTGACATGTTTTGTTTTGAAAGAGAAAATAGTTAGCTTTTAGAGTAAGTGCTGAGGTGAATGACGTTGCTTTTAAAGATAGCGTGGGAAGAAAATACCTCCAGGGATATATATCTACTAGAGTAGAATACTTTAATAATGTGTAAAATAAAAAGGTACCCTTAACCATACTCAGAGTACGGAGACTGTTTACCGTTCCCTAAGGTACCCAACGGAACCCTATTACTAAGCTTACAATATCCATCCATCCATCTGTCTGTCAGCGGGTTTTATCTCATGAAAAGTAACAGCTAGACAGTTTACATCATCACAAACTGTGTATTTCTATTGACGCAAACCAGCTCAAAGCACCGCTATCTTTACCTCAACAGGGCCCCAAGTCTGTTTTTTTTTTATAAATTCGTCATTCCAACACGATCCCATTGTCATTTTGCTAAAAGTTCGTAATTTGCTAATTCATAATGGTGGAACACTGGTCGGTCAATGTTCTCGTAATAGAATCGTGGTAGAAAGACATTTTTGTATTGTCATTATTATAAAACCCGTTAGTAGAATTGTTTTTCGAAAAACTACTACTAAATTTGAAGATCAAGTTATGCCAGATTTCTTTTATATATATATTTTTACATATTATTTATTCATTTGTCATAATGTACGAGATTACCATTCTATGCCATTTCTTTGAATCAACATATGAACAGCCGGTCGATTCTACAAACCTCTTACCGGAAAAACTTGGGTGGAAAGAGTGCGAAGTGAGCTGACAATCCATGTAATTAAGACGGAACGACAGCCCACTTCGTGATAAGTAATCACGAAGTTTTCAGCCAAGCTTTCATCATCTGCCTAGCCTTTTCCCAACTATATTGGGGTCGGCTTCCAGTCAAGCTGGATTTAGCTAAATACCAGTATTTTACGAGGAGCAGCTGCCTATCAGACCTCCACAACCCATTAACTGGGTAACACGGTATTTCATGGCAAGACTGGAGTCAGATGAACTGGCTTCTGAATATCCGTAACGACTGCCAAAGATCTACAAATGACAGCCGGGACCAACGGCTTAACGTGGTTTCCGAGGCACGGAGGAAACTCGGTATGTTAAGATGGTCACCCATCCACAGACCAACCTAGGCAAGCGTTGCTTTACCTTGAAGATTAACCGTGCGGCTATTATTATTTAGCCACGAGCTCCTCTCTTTCATCCAAGCTTTCACTTAGACATATTTACAGAATCGCAATGTAGTAGCCCGCACTATGACACCACCACGACCATGACAACAATTATCAACATCATCTTCCTGCCCTTATTTCATGTTACTTGGGGTCGGCGCAACACGGTTTTTTCTTCCATTCTGTCCTATCAGCCGTCACGCTATCACTAACTCCCTTTTCTTTCATATCGCTCCTCACACAATCCATCCATCTTTTCTTCGGCCTTCCTCTCTCTCCATCCATTCACATTTATATTCGTAACTCTTCTAGTTACATGCGTTTCATCCCTCTTCTTCACATGACCATACCTTGACGTAAACAATATGTCGTTTTAATCACCATTATAACACCCGTATATTACGTTAACACGCACTTTTTCCACGTCGTAAAACTAAAAGCCTAGTTCTGCCCTATTTGGGGAGGAAGGGGGCGTTAAAAGTAAATAAAATGAAGCACTAGCCCCCGAAGTGGTTACGTGTAGTCTATCATAAAAATGTTAGATATAGCTGTAGGCTTATGTAATAGACTTGGCAGAAAATTGGATCGAATTTTCATCGAATGTACATAATATGTGTCGCCAGGTTATTGCTAATAAATTAAGATTATAATAATTCGCGAGATACTGTTAACTCTTTCTTCTCGATATGGCATGAATATAATTAGAAACTATTGTATTCGGATAGGATTTAAAGAAAAAAAAACGAGTGCCAAGTGCGAGTCGGACTCGCCCACCGAGGGTTCCGTACATATATGTATCTACAAATTACTTTTAAAGTAATTAAAAAGCAACTAATTTTTTTTACATTTAATAATAAATGTATTGGTTTCAGTCTTTTACCTATACTTGTAGTATAATACGATATTACTTGCCAATTTTCATAGTTGTAGGTGAACGGGAAATACCCTACACATTTTTAATGCCTTGAGATTGTCAAAATCTATGGTCAAAATATACGATTTTAGCGGCATAAACGACCGTATCTTTTTTCTAAGTTAACTTAGAAGTCTGATTTTTTGAAGTTTGAGAAATTAAAACCTTATACTCAAGTCATCATCATCTGCCTAGCCTTTTCCCAACTACAAAGGGGTCGGCTTCAGGTCAAACTGGATTCAGCAGAATACCAGTGTTTTACGTGGAGCGGCTGCCTACCAGACCTCCACAACCCATTAACTGGGTAACACGGTACATCTTGGCAAGACTGGAGTCAGATTTACTGGCTTCTGACAATCCGTAACGACTGTCAAAGATCTACAAATGACAGCCGGGACCAAAGGCTTAACGTGCTTTCCGAGGCACAGAGGAAACTCGGTATGTTAAGATGGTCACCTATCCACAGACCAACCTTGGCAAGCGTTGCTTAACCTTCAAGATCGACTCGTGCTCCTCTTCATTTAAAACCATACACTCAGGTATATGGTACCTTCAATTAAAACCATATACTCAGGTATATGGTTTTAATTTCTCAAACTCGATACCTCCACACGTTCCCGAGATGAGCGGTCTTAACAGACAGACAGACGGACAACAAAGTGATCCTATAAGGGTTCCGTTTTCTCCTTTTGAGGTACAGAACCCCTTTTTTTCTTTTTTTTTGCGCTGGGAAAAAATACATTACGCATACCCTTCCATCGGGGGAATGGGAGGGGTATGTGGGACTCCCCGGGCAGACCCGGTATACCCACTAAAATAACCCATGCGGCATTCCCACATCGTCCGAGTGGAAGAGGACTGGGAGATTGGCGCAGCCTTGGCGTCCGGTCCTCCTCCGACGACAACCCGCCTAAAACGGCGGGCCCCTCACGTCCTCCCCGTTAAGGGGGAGGGCTGGGAATGACCAGCGAAGGTGGTGTGGAGTGCAATGCGGGTGGAGGCGCCTCCGCGCCTATCGCCCGTCCATTACCACCATGAGGAGGGAGAAGACGTCGTCTTCTCCGACCTCTTCTTCGCCTTCAGAGCGGCGCAGCGAGAGGGTCGTCCTCCCGCACGCGCTCCACCGCCTCCTTTTGCGAGATGACATCCTCGCAAAAAGAGGCGACAGCTGCCCAGGACCACTCACTCTCCAGCATGGCGTTGACCACGCCGGGAAGTAAACGGTCCTGTCCGATCTCCGCAGTTAGACTGCGGCGCGGCTCAGACCAAGCTGGGCACACCTCGAGGGTGTGCTGAGCCGTGTCCTTCGCCGCGCCGCAGTCATGGCACGCCGGGGTCTCCTCCCTCCCGATCCGGTGCAGTTGCTTGCCGAAACAGCCGTGGCCTGACAACACCTGTACCAGACGGAATGAGAGGAAACCATGGAAGCGCTCGAGCCAGTCTCGCAGGACCGGACCGAGCGCGTCAAAGGTACGGCGGCCAAAGGTGGCGGTGGCGAGGTCCTCCGTCCAATGGACGACGATAGTGTCCCTCGCCTCCCGCCGCACGGCCTCCCGCTCCTCCGCGACGAGGCGCTCGCCAAGAACCTTTCGCCGCGCCGTCCACTCGTACACTCTGGCGAGCACCCACGCCTCCAACTCCCAAGGAGGGGTGCCCGCCAGAGCGCACGCCGCCGAGAAGCCCACCGAGCGGTAGGCCCTCGCCACCCGCAGTGAAGGTACAGAACCCTAACTAAGCCTACCCAACTGTTAATTAAAAAAAAAATATGTTGTAACGAATTGCCGTGACTGGCCATACTACTGTTAAACCCGCAGTGGTTTGTGTTGGTATGTTTAAACATCAAAATTGTAAAAAAAAATGTTGCTAGATATAATAATACAAAATAAACGATAAAAAACTAGCTTTTCTCTGCGACTTCATACGCCCGATCTGGCCGACTGCTAAAAAAGGGCCTTTCTCCATTTTTTTTGCATGTTGAGCCTTTTTTTTTTTTGACTTTGATTTCCAAAATGAAATCAAAGTCAAAAACGTTTATTTCAATTAAACGTCACTTTTGAATGTCATCATTACATTTAAAATAACATAGTGACTCTACTGTCCATTCGGAAGGATAGATTCTTATGGAGAAGAACGGAAAAGAAACTCCATAGTTACTCTTTTCAAATCAATGTTTTACATGTGCTGTGGTATACAAACCTTTTGTTAATATATGTGAGGACCATGAACCTAGAGTATGCAAAGGTAGTCTTATTAATTTTCTAAATAAGTACATGGTACTCACATATTTACAAATATTGGAACCATCAATTAGCAGAGTGTGAGTGAAATATTGTTGTAGCGTCATTAAATTACAAAACCGCATAGCACTCATCACACGTAAACCAATATCGGTAATAATCACAACAATTATCAGGTCTATGACAATTATCATCATCATATCAGCCGAAAGACGTCCATTGCCAGACATAGGCCTCCCCCAAAAGGGGGGTTTGATATAATCGCCACGCTTGGCAAGCGGGTTGGCGATCGCCATGATGACAACATTTGAGGCATCGAATACTATATTATTATTTAAACACTAAATCGACGCCACTACTTCAGTTGAGTAAAAATTGTAGTGTATATGAAATCGACTTTCAGAAAACAAATCTAAATAGAAACAGCAATCTAATAGGGGTTTGACACAGAATGTGCACTTGACGCAAAATGCGCACTTCGCAAAATGATAGTGAATTTTATCACAATGGTATCAAAATAAAAACTGTTTTATTACCCTATGCTTTTGAATTAATTATTTATAAATAAGCATAGTGGAAGCAAACCGTTTTAAGTCCACATTTTGCGAAGTGCACATTTTACGAAGTACACGTACGCAAAATGTGTACTTCGTAAACACATAGCAGTCAGTGCACATTTTGCGTCAAGTGTACATTCTACGTCAAACAGGCCTAATAGGTATCCTTCGTCGACGAGGGCACCGCACTCACGTCTGGTATCATACGGGTCAGTAAAACCCCATTTTGCCAAGTTGTATTTGCAGTGGCCTACTAGGGTACGCAACTGATTCAGTGTTTTTCATTTGGGCCTCTGCAGCTCACGTCCAGGTGAAAGATGTTCCTGAGGTTTCTAGAAGTTGGGTGGTGGTATTGGCTGTTCTTTTCACGTCTTTCTTCCCCTCTATGTTGTCTAATCGTGAATATATACAAAACTCTTCCGATCCTGAGAGACTGACAGACAACGCACAGCCAAAACTACTGGTAGTAGAAAGCTGAAACTGCATGTAGTCCTTGGGTGGAGCGGAGCACTAGGAGAGGATTTTCCAAATTCCTACTTGAACGTGAAAAAAACGGGATAAGCGCGTATGAAGTCGTGGGTAAGCTCGTTACAGATATATACATCCTAAGTAAAGTAAACTATACCGTACCTTTATTTACCCAGAAAATTATAAGGCTTATAAAAGCATAGCACAAAAAGTTCGTAAGCCGATATTAAAATTAAATTACGAACACTGCCTCTAATACTTGACTGCCAAACTTTCTTTCACATTAAAAAGTTCATTTTTATTATATAAAAACGTGTCGTACGTACTTGTAATTTTGAATTAGGCCAAGTAGATCATGTTTTTAGTTAGATTTATTGCTTTGTGCTTCTCGAATGTTAAGCAGTTCAAGTTCCGGTGAGTTTTTTGGTTCAGTCCCTTTTTCCTTGTAATTGACGTCTGTTATTAAACAAAGGGCTTGTTTGACTGAATTTATTGGAAACATTTTTTGTTTTACAATAATTTTAAGATCACTTATATTTCTCAAAGAACTTACTTTATCTAGATAAAGTAAGTGAAATTCTTTCAGCGGTAGTGGGTGTCGCAATGCCTTTATGCAAAGACATTGACTACGTACTATTTCGATACATGTGTGAACCCCAAGCATTATTATGTATTTGCTGTTAAAGCGGCAATAGAAATTCACACTGTGAAATTTTCAACTATCTACCTATTACGGTTCTGTATCTGAAGAACCGTAATAAGTAAGCCGACTGGCAGCCAGACGGATGGACGGACGGACGGACGGACGAATGGATAGACTTAGGGACAGCGGAGGCTTAGCAATAGGTTTCCGTCGGTTTCCAATCAGCGATATGAAGCAGTGAAAAAGGTCATAACTTTAATGTAGATTTTATATTTAAACTTTATGACTCATTTCCAATAACGTCTATCTCAAACTTTTAGATCCATCGAGTTCAGTACTATGAATGAAATGAAACTAAAATCTGATATCAAGAAACAAAAGGAATCAAAAGTCAAAACTTTATAATATATTCTATCGAAAGAGCTTTAAAAGATCCAAGTTCTTCGTGCGAAAAGAAATTACCAATTCACGTTATTAAGGTTAAGAAAAGTCGAAGCTTCGGCTTCCAAAGAATATACAAGTTAATTTGGAAGTCGGTAGCAGCACGTACAAAACTGTACTGGCAACATTCGGGCTAGGAAAAGTAGGAAAAGTTTAACTGTACCACATTCGCTTTGGAGACCGATTGTATTATAGATGAGGGCAACTAAGGAGGACTAAGTTTGCCGCTGCAATAATAAGTGGTAGTTGATTAAAGCAATCAACGGAATAGCAGTATTATACGGAATAACTTGATTCATACATCATCGAATACCGCTGAGCGCGCGCGTCTGTTAGCTGTGGGAGAGTGGGAGTCGGGTTTGTGGCTTCAAGCACTCCCGTCATCCATCATAGGTACTATGATGGATGACGCATCGTTTCGGATCGCGGTCTGTCCCCGCTTAGGCGCATCTTGTGTTGCTCCGCATCGGTGTCACTGCGGAGTACCTGTCGACAGTCTCGGACACTACGGCCTTTCCTGCTGCAAGAGCGCAGGCCGCATAGCACGACACGCTAGCATCAATAACATTATTCGTCGAGCTCTTGTCACCGCCGGCGTACCTGCAGTGTTAGAACCTAGTGGCTTGGTATGTGACGATGGGAAGAGACCAGATGGTATGACGTTGGTGCCGTGGAAGGTGGGTAGGCCTCTGGTGTGGGACGCAACATGTGTCGACACCCTTGCGCCATCACATGTTCCAAGTACGGCGAGCTGTGCCGGCGCTGCTGCTGCGGCTGCTGAGGCCCTTAAGCGGCGCAAATACTGTAACCTTATTGGTAATTACAGTTTTGAGCCGTTTGGGGTCGAAACGCTAGGGTCATGGGGTCCGAGTGCGCGTCTCCTTTTTAAGCACATTTCTCGCCGACTGGTCGACACTTTGCGTGACCAGAAGGCTGGCTCGTTCTTTGCTCAAAGAATTAGCATTGCCATTCAACGTGGCAATGCTGCCAGTCTTCTGGGCACGTTTCCGGGTGACAGCGATCCGGAGGAATTTTTCGACGCCTGATTGTATTTGGTTTTGTATATTCATAATGTATATAGTTATTTGTATTAGTTATTTTGAAATAAATCAAATAGATCCGAGCAATTAAAGTTTATGGGGTGAATATTTTTATCGAAACTGGTTAAAGAAAATATATGCTTAAAAGAAAGTAATTAATCCTACTAATATTATTAATGCGAAAACACTGGTATTCAGCTGAATCCGGTTTGACTGGAAGCCGACCCCAATATAGTTGGGAAAAGTTTAGGCAGATGATGATGATTATTAATGCGAAAGTTCGTTAGGATGGATGTTTGTTACTCTTTCACGTCAGCACGCCTGAAAGGATCTTCATGAAATTTTGCGTACAGGTAGATGAAAGTTTGAAATAACACATAAGTTAGTGTTTAAAATATAAAGAAAGAAAGAAAAAAATATTATTTGGGACTCGCACAATACAGCAAACGTGTTTTAAAAGGTGCTTGAGTTGTTTGCCAGCCAATAACTACTGGCAGTTTATTAATTAATGTGTTCTCAAAAAATCTCTCGGGTTCAATTCCAGTTTAGACAGGCGATTATTTAAAATTCTTTGAATACAGTTCGTATATTTTTTTTTTTTCAATAAAAATAAGATTTCATTTAGCATTTTTTTCTATCTACTGTATTTAAGGTAGTTTTTCTCCATGTATGAAAGTCTTGGGAAGGCTTGTTTATCATTGCAATTTAGCAAAAATATTATAACACTATTTTAGAAATTGTTCCCTGCACGATCACTTCTGCGTGTCATCTGTCGACTGCAATACCGCAACGACGTTCCTCGAATGCAACCTTGTAAAATCTTTTCAACCTGGATCTTCTTGATAAAGTGTGTCAAGGCAAGGAATCCCACTTTATTGAATTGTATTTATCGCTTCATTTACCGCAGTGCGACAACGCCGAACTGCAGATCAGTTTTCGAGTTCAAAGATTGTCTAGCTTTTCTATAGAATGATTTTTAATTGAGTGGATTTAAACAGGCTGTTTATTCAAATTGGCATGAATGTCTGTGGGAGAATTGGAATCAGTAGTCAAATGACATGAAGTAATGCGAAATTTCGCATTTATATTTGATCAAGACAGTTTGAACCACCCTGTTTGGTAAAGTAATCAGAACGTTTATGGCCCAGAAGAAGCGCATCTTCTTATCGTGTGGGCAGTAAGGTCTAACGACCCTACATACCGAGTAATATTAGGGTTGTAAAATTAATGAATATTCAGGTTATAGAATCGAAACTATTTGTTACAATGTCAAGAAGGTAAATTTATTTATGAGCCATCCTACTAATGTTTTAAGTGTAAATGTTTATTAGAAAGAATGGATGGATGTTTGTTACTCGTTCATGCAAAAACTACTAAACTATTTTGGATAAAATTTGGACACATGCAGTTTATCCCTGGAGTATGTTGTTTTAGAATGTTGAGCCGCGAGTCGCAGCTTGGAAATAATAAATAACTTGGCAAAGTGTTAGGAACAGCCTTTTTTGCGATTTTAGCTTGGATGACATTGTAAAAATAACTTTTTTCATTAGTATTTTCACTCCCTAATATCTCCCTAATTTAAAAACCAGGCCGTAAGAGCTAAATAATATTGCGACCAATAATGTCACAGAGCATTTAAGTAGCTAAAGAACCCACAACCTTCTTTAAAAGATATCCAGTAAAACTGAGATGCATTTTATACTTAAGACTCAAAAACATCGTTTGTCATATCAGGCCACCCATTCGAGAACTCATCAGGAATTTACTGCGGGAAAATATCTTCAAACTTTAAAGCACTTAAAACCGTATAGGTAAGTTCGTTGATTTAACGTCAAGCTCTTTTAGTCCTAAAGTAACTCAAAACGTGCTCTACTTAGCTCCAAAACATCTTTGCGTTGCACTCAGGAGGACGTTAGTTTGTACTTACTTAAAAGTGCGGTTACACGGGCAACTTTGATTGCTCATTTGATAGCAATATTGGTGGAGTACAATGTTAAAGTAATGTCAATCAATTGTCTTCGTTGTGAACAAGATATGTAACGATGTAGTTTTATTGTTACATGTAAAATTATTGCAAGAATGTCCATGACGCCAATGCCTAAGACGGTCAGACAAACTATGAAAAATAATGCCTAGACGAGCTTAGTATGTTATAAAAATAGAATTAGTTCATTGAGATGATTTTCAATAATACTTCTCGTCTACTACTAGCGTACACTACTGTAATACATGAGGATCTGAATTCGATTCCCGGGTCAGGCTATGTTTAATTGAGTTGTTCCATCTGAAATTGCTGTAGCAGCCAGGAGTCTGAATGTTTGTCCGATTATTATATTATATTATATTAAGTATTACATAGGTCTTTATAATAACTGGTCAAATGTTATTCTAATATTCTCTACTCAATACCTCTCCAAGACCATAAGCCCCAATTGGGGCCAAATGGTATTCATTGTCTTTTAATTGTCTTGCATTCTCGGTGCCTCACGGGTAAAAAGGTCTTCGGCAATTAAATGTTGCCGGGCAACTTCTGAAAAAATTGCTCGTGTACCCACAACTTAAAATGTCGCGTTTACGTTAAGCTCAAAATAGTTCGTGTAAGATAGTCAGTTAATGGGAGTTTACGAAGAAGTGTTAGTAAGTATCGGAGCGCAAACTTTTAGAGGATTTATGTTCGGAATTGGGAATAGAGATCGCCAGTTGGTTTTATAAAAAATATGTCGATTTACAATTATTATCTCTATCTTACTACATCGAACTTCTAATACATCGATTTATACGGCACCACATATGACTGATCCTAATAAGGCAGGCTGCTAAAATTTTGTTTTCAGTTTTTGTGGTCAGCTAGTTGTTCATTAATTACGTTCCCTCATATTTTCAATTAAATGACGGCCATGTTTGAAACTCTAGTGATCAAAATTAATGGCCGAATTGCAGCCCTTCAACGCGCTGAGTACACAAAACGTTCACTATGAAAGCACTTCAGTGTTATTATTAAGTTGCACTGACAACCAAATTTCAATTAAATTTATTCCGTTAAATATGTTGACAAAGTCCTGATTGTAAGTATCTCTATATGGGGATGAAAAACAAACAATATAGAGGGGACTTTTATCTAAGTAATTCCATTTCCTAAATGATATCATCGTGAACATATACCAATTTATTTATAAGATCAACATCATTTTAAACAAAAAAATCTGCTGTTCTCTACATTTTGGTCAAATAATACTGCTGGTTTCTTCTAATTAATAATTTTTCAGATATATTACCGATAACTTATAAGGCATCCTGCGTACTACGGTTTATATAAAATCGAACTCCACTTAGGAATTCTCTAATTTTATTATCATTACTAGCTTTTCCCCGCACCTTTGAAAGCGCATATCCCGTTTGTTCCCGTTCCCGTAGGAATTTCAAGAAATCTTCTCGTAATGTATCTCTCTTCGGAGTATAGGGAAGCTACAAGCCAAATTTCAGCTTTCTACGACCAGTAGCTTCCGCTGTGCATTGTCTGTCAGTCACTCACTCACTCAGTAACGGAAGAATTTTATATTTTCACTAGCTGAACCGCGCCCACTTTGTCGGGCGGTATTCTTAATATTTAACCTATGACACTCACAAATAACATGGCTTTCTATTGGTAAAAGAATTGTCAAAATCGAATCAGTAGATCCAGAAATTACTCCTACAACCACACAAACTTTACCTCTTTATAATATTCAACTATTTTATAATTAGTAAGTATAGATTAATTATAAGCCTAAAATGCAAACTGTGCCATAATCAAGAACCTGTTAACTAATGGATTGAATTATATTGATGGATGATTGATACAATCAGCTCTACAAATTGATTAATTATGCTAACACTGATTAATCTCGTGGGCACCATTAACGATATCGGCTTTTACTTTACAGGGAAATGTAATGATCACAAAATCGAACTGTAGTTACGGAAACTGTTTTTTTTTCCTTAGTCATCGTTCTCCTACCATTTTTAGGGTTCCGTACCCAAAGGGTAACCAATAGAACCCTATTACTAAGGCTCCGTTGTCCGTCCGTCCGTCCGTCTGTCTGTCAGCGGGCTGTATCTCAAGAACCGTAATAGGTAGACACTTGAAATTTTCACAGATTGTGTATTTCTATTGCCGCTATAACAACAAATAATAAAAAATAATGTTTATGGTACGGAACCCTTCGTGTGCGAGTCCAACTCGCACTTGGCCGGTTTTTTTCCCAATATATTTTGGGTTGGTGAAGCATGTCTCCTTCAACTGTGCGTATCTATCTTACCATGTCATCTTCCGCACAATCCATCCATCCTTTCTTTGGCCTTCCTGTATCCCTTCACACGGTTCAGTTTCAGTCGTCTTACAAAGGCGCCCACTTACTATAAACTAACCATTAAACCAAACCAAACCATTATTTTATTAAAATCATTCATTGAGATAATAGGTAAAATAAATGATGCATTAGAATTATTAAACACCTTGTTAAAAGCAAAATAATGGACAAACAAAATCTCAAGGACGGCGTGGAATGAAACGGTGATTCCATTCCGCGCCGTCCTTGAGAGTACAAGGCTCGAACTTCATTCGCTCCTGGATGTTTTAAACTACGTCATGTGTCATGATAATGAATAATATTTAATTTTTAAATAATTCAAATGTTCATAATTATTTTTTTAAATTAATGTTTAGTAGTCGACGGGTAGATGAAGTGGGCTGCATTGTAATACGACTAAAATGGCACTGTGTATATAATTCATACGTAAACCTTTCCTCCACCCCACATACATGGGCTTGTGGGGTGGTTGTTATGACAAGGAAGATAGCAACCAATTTCAAAGCAACTTTTTGATCGTACCAAAGTAAAACATAAAAATTAAATTCTACCGCAAAAACGTTAGAACATCACAGAATTAACTTTTATCTTCTAGTTAGCATACATGCTCAACTTTACACGGCTTTAACGCCTATGCACACCGTCTCTCGTCTAGGTCCTCAGCCTGTACAATAAGCAGCTACTTTTCATTGGCGTCGCGTAGTTGTTATGTTAATAAAGTGCTGCATCGCTGCACACAGGTGACAAGGTGTGAACGACTCTTCCGCTGAGTTTAATACTATCCATTGTCATTATTTACGAGAAATCCTTCAAACTACTGACAATGTGCTAGTTTAGTTTAGAGATTCACTGGTATACTAAAACGCTTTGTCAATTATCTTTTTGGTTTTTTTTATTTATATTTGTTTACAATAATGTGTTTGTAAAAAGTTGTCTCTAACAGTGCTGATGATGACGATAATTTATTTTTTTCTATAGTAGGGAACTGCTCTATCTTTCTTTTAGGGTTGCTGTAATTCCAAAAAAAAATACGTATTGCGCATGGAATCAAAGTCGTGGTAAAAAATTAGTATATTACAACGGGTATTATTATTTTTTCATGTTTTATTTTTTCAACTTACTTGGCTAACATTTTAGCCTATGCTAGATAAACCTCATCGTAATTTAGTCATATAGCACCATCATGAGTTTAATTTTAACCTGACAAGTGTCCAAAAGATCTTAAACGCTCGAGCGTCAGAAATTTTCACAGAATTTCTTGAACGAAAACTTCAAGCAATCAAGTGTGTACACAGTTTAAGTACATTTCCACTCATCTTAGTCTTGTACAGAAATCGTCAATTGTTTTGAGGAAGCGAGAGTGTTTTGTCCGAGAGCGAAAGTCAAACAACAATCAGAAGGGAGTGACGTCGAGGGGCGTTCATTAGTTTATTCTCTCATTTACGAATGCTAACAAAGAATCGTATTGTTCGAGACCTTACTTTGAGATTAATTTCTACGAAGACGCAGAATAATACAGAATATCGGTTATATACAACGAGCGAATATAAACGCACGCACACATAGACGCATACAGCGGAATCTTCAAAGAACAGCTGTCGCGACTTCGCGAGTACGCTCGCACATCTGTACACGAAGCGTATCAATGTGTGCGTGCGTTTTCTTTTTTATAGAGCCACTCTTCTGTACTTTTCCATATCTTCTTTTGTGTTTTTTTTTATGAGGGCACAGAACAATACAGAAGTCGGTTTCATGTAACGAACGAATACAAACGCACGCACATATAGACGCGTACGGCGGTCTCTTCAGAGAAATGGCCGTCGCGAGTACACTTGCACTCGTTGTACGTGAGCGTTTTTATGTGTGCGTGTGTTTTCTTTCGTATGGAGCCACCCTTCTGAACTTTTCCATACCTTATTTTGCGATTAATTTCTAAGAGCGCACAGAACAGCACAGAAGTCGGTTGTATGTAGCTAACAAATACAGACGCACGCACATATTGTAGACGCGTACAGCGGTCTCTTCAGAGAAATAACTGTCGCAAGTACGCTTGCACTTGCTGTATGAATGTCTATTTGTGCGTTTGTATTCAGTTGTTGTATGGAGCCGCCTTTCTGTACTTTTCCACATCTTATTTTGCAATTAATTTCCACAGCGCGTGACCTATTTTTGTTCGGATGTTAGTTAAGATCAATGCTCGCGTCGGTATAATACCGTCTTGATGAAGTTGGACGTATTAATTAGTTTTCTCGGTAAGTGGTAAGCCAACTGCGGTTCGTAATTAGCGTTGATTGTTAATGATCTTGATATCATAATTATTCTATCGAATCAGTAATCTGAGGTTATTATTGACCGTTGACTAATTAGGCTTATCATAATTAATATTCGATTGTTACAGGACTACTCCGTCTTGCTTCGCTTTGTGAAAGAGGAGTATTTGAGCCTGATGAAAGTTATTTGGAATAGTAGTTTGTTGTTAATCATTGTTTGTTTTTCGTGATAGCTTAGCGTCATAGCTAAGTCGACATTGACATTCAAAAATTGCTGGCTGTGAGCTAAATTTGAATAAATTTATGATTTTTTAATTTGATTTCTTGATTTTGAGTCGAGTAGATTAGAGGAAGTTTCCATCAAAAGGTCTTGCATACGTATAGATGTGAGTGAATCTTTAGTGTCTAATCGGAACACATCTTTTTCCGTTTATGACTGTCAATGCTCTTTTTCTCAGGTACGCGTGTAGTGTATCAAGTTGGAATATATGTTATGTACATTTCAAGTACATATGTAGGTCTAGGGCCCCTTGGAGGGCTGAAATCAAAATTCTTAGTCCACGAAATAGAAAAATTATGTGTGTATAAAACATGGTACATTTTTAGGTCTTATTAAATATAGGGAGATCTGACATGTTTCGCCATTTACTGGCGTACAAATATTAGAACAATATGTAAATCGCTCTTTTTGACAAAATGTGAAATGTAAGACACACTCTAGCCAACATAATTAAGTACCTACATAAATTAAATTAAATTATTATATTTATTTTCTATTAGAACAAAGTTTACGTTTTAAATTCGAATTAGAACTAGATAACATATTTCGTCAGTAAATATTTCAGGTACATATACTTTCTTACACTAGTTAAGATATAGTAAGCATCTACATGAGATAAAAATTATATTAGTGTTTCCCTCAGTAGGTAGAAAGGAATGTTTATAGGAATCAGTAGCCATACTTGTCTGTTACTTTTTTTTTTCAAAAAATTCTTTTACGGTATAAAAACAATTATCAATTAGCCATTTCTGTTATTTGGATTTAAAATATTTCAATGGAAGCTCTCTAATTTGTTTAGGTATATTATTGTAGATTTTTATTGATGTTATGTAACTATTTTTGTGGCATAGTGTGCTTTTTGGGTAGGCATTCTTAGCCGTGTAGGGTCACGACGGGTATATTTTGAGTGTAGGTCACATGTTTTTGCCCCGCGGACTCTCCGTCCGCATACCGGCCCATCGTGCTGCTCGATGAGGTGGGCAAGCTCTTTGAAAGAGTAATTGCAAACCGCCTCGTCGAGCACCTAGTGAGGGTGGGGCCGGATCTGGCGGAAAACCAGTTCGGTTTCCGCACGGGACGCTCGACGGTGGACGCCATCATGCGCGTGAGAGCCCTCTCGACGGGGGACGCGGTTTCCCGGGGCGGGGTCGTCTTGGCTGTGTCTCTAGACATCGCCAACGCCTTTAATACCCTGCCTTGGAGTTGCATCAGGGAGGCACTTCGGTATCACCGGGTGCCGAACTACCTCCGTCGCGTAGTTGAGGCATACTTGACGGACAGAGCCGTCATCTACCCCGGTCACCTGGGAGAGTGGAACCGGCGAGAGATGTCGTGCGGTGTTCCACAGGGTTCCGTTCTGGGGCCGCTTCTGTGGGACATTGGCTACGATTGGGTGTTGCGCGCCGACCTCCCTGGCGGCGTCAACGTTGTCTGCTATGCTGACGATACGCTGGTCCTGGCGCAGGGGAGGTCGCACCAGGCGGCGGCTGACGCTATGACACGCGGGGTTGCGATAGTCGTTGAGAGGATCCGGCGGTTGGGTCTTGAGGTGGCCTTGCACAAGTCCGAAGCCATGTGCTTCCATGGTTCTCGGAACAGGCCACCATCGGGATCTCAAATAACGGTGGGAGGGGTTCACATCGGCGTCGGGTCGACGATGACGTATCTAGGTCTCGTCCTTGACAGCCGATGGAACTTCGTCGAACACTTCCGACGTTTGGCTTCCAGACTGGCACGAGCCGGGGCTGCCTTCAAGCGGCTTCTGCCCAATCTAGGGGGTCCAAATGCCTCCTGCCGGAAGCTTTACGCGGGGGTCGTGCGGTCCATGGCCCTTTATGGGGCGCCGGTCTGGGCGCCTACTTTGAGGAAGCGACCTGCCCGTTACCTCAACGCGTCTCAGAGGGTCATGGCCATCCGGCTGGCCCGGGGATACCGCACGGTCTCTGGCGAGGCGGCGAGCCTCCTTGCCGGACTGCCGCCATGGGATCTGGAGGCGAGAGCCCTCGCGCACATTTACGAGTGGCGCGTGGAGGCGCAACGCCGGGGCGAGACACCTCTGCCGCGGCAAATCGCAGCAAGGCGGACGGAGCACCGGCAAGATCTCATGGCGATATGGAGACAGCGACTGTCGCAACCCAGCGCTGGGCACGCAACAATCCAGGCGATAAGTCCCCTCTTTGAGGAGTGGCTGGAGCGGCGCCACGGCGTTCTCACCTTCCGCCTGACACAGGTACTCACCGGACACGGTTGTTTCGGGAGATACCTGTTTCGGATTCGGCGGGAGGACGCGCCCGGGTGTCATCACTGCGAGGATCGCCCGGAGGACACGGTGGAGCATACGGTGGAGGTCTGCCCTGCTTGGGCGGAGCACCGCCGGGTCCTCGTCGAGGCGATCGGTGGCGGCGACCTTTCGCGACCGGCCTTGGTTCAATCTTTGGTCCGGAGCGAGGAGGCATGGGAAGCGATCACCTCCTTCTGCGAAGCAGTAATGCTAGCAAAGGAGGAGGCCGAACGTGTGAGAGAGAGGGAAACCTCACGTCCCAGTCGCCGCAACAGAAGAAGACGCCCCAGGCGTCGGGAGTCGCAGGACGATTCCCGGCCGCCGTAGGCGCGGGCCTGCGGACGGCGAGCAGTGGGTGGCTCGCCGTCTGATCAGAACTAGGCCCGGGTCGGCGGCGCGCTGCGATTCCAGCGCGCCTCAAAGAGATGTCAGCGTGGAAGACGGGGCCCGCTAGGGCAGGTGCCTGCTGGGGCTGCGGAATCTGTTCGAAAGAGGTGCCGTAGCCTTAGAACGCAAAGGGCACCAGGAGGAACACGGATGGGTTTTAGTCAGTAAGAGTCTGACACTCCCTCTTGCTTCACCCAGAGCGGGAGGAGTCATTTGATGATTTCCCATCCTTAAAAAAAAAAAAAAAGGTCACTTGTTTTGAAAAATTTTGACTGTTCTTTTACAAAAATACCAGCTTGCAATATATAAAGGCCTGTTAACGTTAAGATTTATAATTTCTTAAATATAGGTCTGCATGATGTTATTGGACTGATACCATAGATTGCTCTTAGACGTTTTTTTTGCACCCGAAATTGCATGTTTTGATATTCGAAAATAAATAAAAACCATTGACTGCCATTGGCTTGGAATAATTTAATTTGCTAAGAAACAAGGGCTCTCAGAATAAGTATAGGAAATAATTTTTTAATTAAAATGTATAGTTTAACCACTTACAAAAACGCGATTAAAATCTTGCTGTTGCAGTTAGAGAATTGACCATGACGTATGTCAATGCACGAGAGCAATTTCAACTAAAAAGTTTAGTTTGTCCTCCAATCCTACTTATATTTTCGTCTTAAAATTAAATAAACTACGATAGAACGGAAACCCTCTTTTCTTCCCTTCTTTTTTATTCTAATGCTACTTTTCATCTTCCAATTTTTACAAAACATGGCAGATGCTGAAAAAAAATCAGAGCACTTTCAACTTAGCCAGCACTCCAGTTCGTGTTGTCTTTCCATTTGTAACGGCTAGATAAATAAACTTCGCCGCTGCAACCGCAAAAACAAACATTTTCCAGTTTACCACTCCAGTTATACAGCAAAGAAATTGTTTCAATCGTGCAGATTTTAAGCAACAATGCTGAAAAGCAACAGACAAAATAAACTCGTGTCACAAAGGACCTAGCCTTGTCGGCGACATTTTTAAAGCGACGTGATGTGAACTCCGCGCCATAATAGCTCATTTTAGCGCGAAATGTTGTCGAAATTGGCGCGAACAGCGCTGACACGGCTTTTATGGACTTGTTTTAGAATATTCTTATATTTTATTGTCTTTCTCAGTGAAGTGTTTTCGGTCTATTGTTTTACTTTTGAAATATTGTGTCACTGAGATTTAAAAATCATTAGGTAGGTAATGTAAGGAGCTCGTGGCTAAATAATAACAGCCGCACGGGTCGATCTTTAAGGTTAAGCAACGCTTGCCGAGGTTGATCTGTGGATGGGTGACCATCTTAACATACCGAGTTTCCTCCGTGCCTCGGAAAGCACGTGAAGCCGTTGGTTCCAGCCGTCATTTGTAGATCTTTGGCAGTCGTTACGGATTCTCAGAAGCCAGTAAATCTGACTCCAGTCTTGCCAAGAAGTACCGTGTTACCCTGTTAATGGGTTGTGGAGGTCTGGTAGGCAGCCGCTCCACGTAAAATACTGGTATTCAGCTAAATCCAGCATGACTGGAAGCCGTCCCCAATATAGTTGGGAAAAGGCTAGGCAGATGAGTTAGGTAATGTAACAAAAATGTTCTATTGATTTACAGTAAGTCTTGCTAAATCATAGATTCTCCTTGGTTATTACTTCACTATTTCAATTGTACGCATTTGATAATTTATCCCAAAATATTTCAAGAGTAAAGTGAAGGACAGACTCTCGGACTCGGGACTCTAACCACCTCCAAACGACCCTAGGAAGAAATCTGGCAAAATGATCTCGTGCTGCCGAGTACCGGCCCAGGAAGGTTTCGAAATCACCGAGGACATTTTAGTGAGGTAAAAATCCTGCACACCCTGATCCTTTCCCCATACGTCCAGGCACCTTCTTAAGATTTCGATATTAAAAAAATATGGCAAAAATAAGCAGGTTGCATTTAATATTAGCCGGTTAAAATCAGCTATTCTCAAATATTTATATGCCTTTACCAAAACACCGCTAGTTTTCATCTTCACCATTATTTTGGCTCCGTCCTCTAGTTTTCTCAGTACAATAGCCATCCACTTTAAATTCAAGATCCGCTTAGGTTCTTTGACTTTTCTCCGACGTGGTATCACGTTCGGTATTCCGTCAGCAACGAAATATGGCAGCTTCTCTTTACACAGCTTTTATTTTATAAAATCTTCAGATAAAATTTTTCACGAAAATATGGAACACATTCTGGTTTATACGTATGTTTGTTGTGATGATATTGTTTGACAAGTACAATGTGAATTTCATGTCAGAAATTATGAATAAAAAAATTTAACAGGTTACTTCTAGGCAAGCATGCTCCATCTTCAACTTTATCATCGCTTACCATCAAGTGAGATAGTGGTCAGACATGTGTCTACATTTGGAATACGGAACAAATATTAGTTTTTTTTTTCAGCGGTAAATTTGCATCTGCTTCCCTGTATGGGGCGCATTCGATGAGGCTCTCGTAATATCGGTTTCTTATCTTAGAGGTGCCTGATTGTCAATAGCTTCCTTTTATTGATAATCTCGTGTTTCTATCTGAAACTTATCTTAGTTAGTTTAGTCGTTGCTAAGCCGTATTTTTCCATTCGTTGCATTGGCTGGCTTGGTGTCACTGTCGAAAGTATAGTGCGTCAACTCTAAGTTCGATTCTTCGGTCGGAAAGGCCTTCTCGGATTTGAAGTAATAATCAGATGTAAGACACAGAATTATCTAGCGTTTAACCTTCCTTCTTTTCCGTATGCGTCATACTCGGCGCAAGACAACGTTGGTTTTTTTTTTTCTTTCAAACTCTGACAGCGTCAATTTAACAACAGCATTTAAAGTGAAAGTGAACAGGTAACTTTTGGGTTCGCTCATTCTATCGTACCTAGCACGTACCCATCGCTAACCATCAGGCCAATTCGAGGTCTCTTAACCTCTTTGTCTTGGTCTCTTTTTATGACACGACATAAAAAAACACACCCGTATACGCACAACATTATTTGGGAATACTTTCATTGGGCGTATAGCTAAGGTAGAGTATCCAGCCGGGGTCGCTGTTTACTGATACCAACAACCTGGGGGTCTTTAAGCCAAGAGTGTTCCATCGTCCACCACATCTACGCTTTCTAACTGGTGAGATTGTGGTCTAATACAACCAATAAAGAAAAACGCATTTTCTCTTATTTTGTTCCACATTTAAACAGATACTCACTCCTGTATAAAAGCCAATTAATTCCAACTCCGTCAGTAGAAACTCAGCTCCAATTATCCAGATCCCTGCATCTAATTCTGGCTGTCGACGCACAATACCGGTACGTAATTTTAATTGCATATCCAAGGTAGTATCTTAGCAGCTGCTCTATGATTCTACCTGTAATTGAGATGTTGACTGGCATAACGTTAACTATGTTATTAACAAGGAACAGCGATACGCTGACGGATATTGTCGTATAGCTAATTGTTCCTCCCGGAGTACCGTATTAGAAGTAACTGATATTACTTCTTGCATGAATATTTTCCTGAAACTGTGTAACATATTTAGATATTTTGTTAGAGTGAAAAAACTGCATGATAGTCGCAAACGAAATTTTATTTAGAACACTCGTCATATTAATATACTCAAATTTTAATTCACCAGAAGTTGGATTGCTGACTAAACAAAACTACATTCTGTAAAATTATTCACGGTTACACCAATCCGCTGCACTTGCATGCGAACCTGTGTCAGTTATTATATGTTCCAAAAAATAACTATTGCTGTAGAAAGCATTTATTATTCCATTACCTATTTTGTTGTTCTGGGGGGCTACTCTCTAAGCCCGAAGTACGTAGTTCTGGGTTTAGTTGCGGGCGTATTCTACTCCGTATCTCCGCACTCTGCTGTAGAGGTTTGCCCTGCTTGGGCAGAGCACCGCCGTGTCCTAGTCGAGACGATAGGCGGCGGCGACCTATCGCGTCCGGCCCTGATTCAATCATGGTTCGGAGCGAGGGGGCATGAGGTACGGTCACCTCCTTCTACGAATCAGTAATTCTAGCGAAGGAGGAAGCCGAACGCGTGAGAGAGAGCGAAACCTCTCGCCCCAGCCGCCGCAACAAAAAAAGACACCCTGAGCGCCGGGAGTCGCAGCGCGATTCCCGGCCACCATAAGCGCGGGCCTGCGAATGGCGAGCATTGGGTGGCTCGCCGTCCGATTAGAACCAGGCCCGAGTCGAGAGCGCGTTGTGTTCGACGCGCGCCTTAAGGAGATTTCAGCATAATAGAGTGGCCCGTAGAGGCAGTGCCTGCCGGAGTTGCAGAATTAGTTCGAAAGAGTCACCGTGGCTCTTGAACGCAAAGGGCACTAGGAGAAACACGGATGGGTTTTAGTCAGTAGGAGCCTGACACTCCCCTCTGCTTCGCCCAGAGCGGGAGGAATCATTTGATGATTTCCCATCCTTAACTAAAAATTAACGGCAGCACAAATTGACAATTACTATCAAAACGTATTGTCATGAATGCTTCGGGACTAGTCGTTAGTCCATAGGTAGTAAGTAGGAGTAGAATACGCCTGAAACTAACTAAAAACATCGGGCTGTAGCCCAATCCGTAGCCCTGCGATGGACATGGCAACACACTCATGGAAAATTACGCTGGATTGGAGTTGTTTGCTGATAAATGGAAGACGATAATGATTGCAGTTCTATGAGAACACAGAGTGAAAGTATTTAGCCTGCCTCATCTGCCTATTTCCAGCTGTATTGGGGTCGGCTTCCAATCAAACTCGATTCAACCGAATACTAATATTTTACGTGAAGCGGCTGCCTACCAGAACTGTCAGATTAACTGACTTCTAACAATCCGTAACGACTGCCAAAGATCTAAAAATGACAGCCGAGCCCGGCTGTCATTTTGTGACTGTGATGTGTTAACGGCTTAATGTGCTTTCCGAAACACTGAGGAAACTCGGTATATAAAGATGGTCAGCCATCCACAGAACAACCTTGGCAAGCGTTGCTTAGCCTTGAAGATCGACCCGTTTGGCTGTTATTATAGATAACTTTAGTAGAATCATAATATTATTTATAATATTATCTGAATTGAATAATATTCATAATATTATTTGATTTTTTATAATATTATCTGTCAAATGTCACTTTCATTTATTGCTAAAGCATTAGGTTAGCAATTTGACGGTGACAGGTAGCATGAAGTGCTTTCTGATTCTGCAAAAGTGGCCTTTTTAGACCCGCAAAAGTAAATAAATGGTGGCAAAACCCTTCTCTAATAAAACAGTTCCGTCTTGGTTGCACACGATCCTTTGTAGCGTTGTTGCCGTTGTTCGCGCCATTTTAAAAACAGAATGATAGATCTCATTTTGAATTTGAATTTCAAAGCGTTCGCGACCGTGTTCCTTTTGCGTGATAATTCTTTTGCAAAAGAAAAAGTTATCATTAATATTTAATTAACTTTTTAGGGTGTTAAGTGATTTAGAGGATTCAATTGTTTAATTAAAGGCAGATGATTATTATTTAAGATTTTATTTGTAAGCAGATACATAAGCGATAATTTTGACTCTTTTGCAAGAACCAAGTATCTCATAATCTTCATAAGGAAATCATCAAATGAGTTGACACTCATTTAGCGTGTGTTCCGAAATATAACCCATTATACAGGCCAGTGCTCATGACGTCATGAATCCGACGCCACGTTGTACTGGCCTGACACCATATTGAACTGGTGAGACAACGGTGGCGTATAAAGTAGTATATCAAAAGGGGGTGTGTGCATCAGACTGAGGATTTTTAACTATATTATTTGCAAAAATGATTGTTGCAAACGAGCACAAACTATTTTCAATATGGCGTCAATTTATAACGTCAACGCACTGGCTAGTATATTTCGGAACGAATCAACAGCATAGCATCTTGTTCATAGTCGTCTTATGATTTCCTCATCAAAGTCTTTTACTGACTAAAACCCACGTAATGCTTTTTGCGTCCCAGAGCCGTGGTGACTTTTTCGAACAAATCCCGCAGCCCTGGCAGGTTCTTAATTGTCTACTTGCGACCCGCCTTGGCTTCGCAAGGCTGTTGTTTAAAATCCTGTGTATTTTTATTTTTGAGGTTAGTTTGCTCTTGACTCTAGTCTAGGTCAGAGATGACAGAGACAGAGTCGACGAGTATTTACTAAAAACATTTTTTCACACACACCGACGAAAAAAAAACATGCCGATTAGTTTTCTTAACTGTCTGGACAAACAGTCAAAAAACTAAGTCAGAAAAATCGACCCAAACCGAGTGATGCTCTGTCATAGGTGTCAATTTTTTATTATGAAAATGTATAGACAATCGTAGATGTAACTTTTCTCGTCAACAGTGCCCACCGTTTGAGATTGTAAAAGCACATTTTATGGTTTTGGCCCTCATTTTTTTTTATTTCTCTGCGGACTCACACAGTACGCATCCCGAAATCCCGAACAAAACCTAGACTACACTAATGAAAAACGTTAGTACGAACAGGCTAGTAAAACCAAAAAGGTTTGTTTACGGGTCATTCTCCTTTGTAACCGACTTCCAAAAAGGAAGAGGTTCTCAATTCGGTTGGTAAATTTTTTTTAGAGGGACATTGTGCAAGTACTAAGAAACAACTATGTTCAACTATGATCAACCAAAATGAATCCCTCATTTTAGCTTCCTATATCTAATGAAACAAAAATCTTAAATCTCTCTGTCTCGCAATTAATTTACAATTAACTTTTTAGAAATAGATAATAATAAATTAGGTATGCATACCCAAAGTCCCAGAGGTAGGAGATTCGTTACGTTGGTCAGATCAAATTCGTTCCACGCTAAACAACACATTCCCATCGCCGAAGATAAGACAACGTGGCGAAATATAGTCTTAGCCATGACCACCAGCACTGAGGACAAACGACGACGCAAATAAGAGTTTAAATTTATTTGAAGTCTTTTCATTCAATGCAGGAATAATAACTTGTCAGTGTACAGAGTCAAGCGGTACAGAGAATAAAGTTCCGCACACCTCCATAGAAAAGGGAGTATCCTTCGACCGGACGGTTGCTGTGTCCGGTGGTGGGCAACTGTCCGATAGTTGTTATTCGGACTGTTTTATATATGTTCAAATCGGTGTCAATCACGTTAAACTCTGATACCGCAATGCAGGCGGTTCGGTTCTTTATGTTGCGATGTAGATTTTGCTACGATGGTTCTTTTTGTGGTGACATTGATGCCGCAAAAAGTGTGTATGAAATACCTCAAATGTTCCTAAACATGTTAAGTTTTTCATATAAGTATATAAAAAAAAATTGTAACTTTCACAAAGAGACAGGTTTTTAGAGTAGAATGGCCCATGCCGCAAAACCCAGACCGCAGTGCGACGGCTGCTGAATAACGGCCTTCCCTAGGCTATGAATCTTGTTGTAAGGTAAGCAGTGGTCTGTTGTTACGTCACATCGATCTGGGACGTTTTATTCTTCATTTTGTGACAATTTCCAAGGCATATGTTCAAACATGTTTCAATGAGAAACACAAGGTGACCTACGCAACTTCGTCTGCGTCACATTTTTAATTTATGCTCCGCTGCTATTGGTGGTAGCGTGATGTTATATAACCTATAGCTTTCTTTGATATAGGATTGGCTATCAAACTCTAAAAGATTTTTTCGAAGTGAGATTAGCGCGCTCAACCAAACAAAGAAACAAACAAACTCTTCAGCTTTATAATAGTAGTATAGAACTATACAGAACCGTGTATTCGATTTTTCTAGGTTAAAAATTGTATTACGACACTTACTACCCCCCGACTTTTAAATATTATAATTTCGAAGTTGAGTGCTTGTAAAACTGTACTCTGACTGCCTGAAAAACCGTCAAACATTGTGATTAAAAGAAGAGGTGGACACGTTTTTCACTCCAAATACTCAATTCAGAAACCCGCCCGAAGTGACAGTGTAGCCTTCTATATGTTGCGGAATTTGTTCGAAAGAGTCGCCGCGGCCCTTGAACGCAAAGGGCATTAGGAGGAACACGGGTGGGTTTTAGTCAGTAGGAGCCTGACACTCCCCTCTGCTTCGCCCAGAGCGGGAGGAATCATTTGATGATTTCCCATCCTTAACTAAAAATTAACGGCAGCACAATTTGACAATTACTGTCAAAACGTGTTGTCATGAATGCTTCGGGACTAGTCGTAAGTCCATAGCTAGTAGGAGTAGAATACGCCTGAAACTAACTACAAACATCGGGCTGTAGCCCGATCCGTAGCCCTGCGATGGACATGGCAACACACTCATGGAAAATTACGCTGGATTGGAGTTATTTGCTGATAAATGGAAGACGATAATGATTGCAGTTCTATGTGAACACAGAGTGAAAGACACTCCCTTCCACTCTGCCCAGTGTGAGTGTGTGAGTAGAAGGAGTCATTGAATGATTTAACATGCTTTAAAAAAATAATATCAAATTGTATTTAGAATTTTCATAAGCAGATCAGTGCTTTTAAAAACCATTTAAAATCATTTATACAAACAAAAAAAATACCGTCTTTATAATATTATTTTTGATTTCATCAAGAGCCCATAAAAGAGAGAGCACAAAACATATTTCACAACACAAAGTTTGTAACTACATAACTACCAATAATTACGTTAAAAGCGAAACAATCAGTTGATTGTTGCCTGTAATCTCCCTGGCTCTCTCTCTCCAAGCTTTTAACTTACAAACGTTTAAAGCAATTACTTTTATTAATTAGCCCATCGGCAACCGCGAATAGACGAGGGTATATTGTTTTTCGGAAAATTGAAACAATAAACTCGAAACAATTAGTGGATTGATTTCGATTTTATGTGTTATCAATGGGAATAAGTAGATATGTATAAATAATATACCTACACCTATGTGAGAAAAAAGGACAAATTATACCAAATATATACCGTACCATAAATACCAATAAATATATATATATATTCGGCTTAGTGTGAGTCGGATTGGCAAAAGAAAAGTTCCGTTCACTCACTTCAAGTACCTGGGACACTGGGTCTCCGAAGACCTTAAAGATAACATGGATATAGAGAGGGAGCGTAGGGCGTTGTCTGTTCGCTGCAATATGTTGGCTCGCAGATTTGCACGTTGTACTAATCAAGTGAAGGTCACACTATTTAGGGCATTCTGCCAGACCTTCTACACGTGCAGTTTGTGGACTAAATACACGCAGAGGACATACGACGCCCTGCGTGTCCAATATAATAATGCGTTCAGGATGTTGATGGGGCTGCCGCGGTACTGTAGCGCGAGTACCATGTTCGCGGAGGCGCGCGTGGACGGCTTCCACGCGATTATGCGTAAGCGATGTGCGTCGACAATGGCGCGGGTGCGCGGCAGCCCCAGCGCCATCCTGGCCGCGTGCGCCGGCCGGTGGGACTCGGTACTGATGGCGCATTGGATAGGCCTACACGCGAGAGTAAGCGCCTAACTATTTGTACTTACTAACACTAGGCTAAGAATATTGTTACTAACAAACGTTATGGACAAAGTCTGAAATAAATTTATTATTATTATTCATCAAAAATACAAAAAACATTTAAAAATATAAAAAATAGTAGCCCACCGGTATCGGGAACAGGGTCCAAGCTACCGGTGGTCAGGGCTCCTGAGAGAGGAACCTCCTAACAATGCGCGCCGTGTCCAGGAGTACTGCTTTCTGGATCAAGCCCTTGATCCAGCTGCCCAACGAGAGCCTCTTGAGATGTTGGTCGAGGCTCTTGGTAATAATACCATTGGCCGTCACGACTATCGGCACAATGACTGCTGTGTTCACATCCCACATGTCGACAACCTCGCGAGCCAAGTCAAGATACTTCGTTTGTTTATCTTTCTCTGACTTCACGAGGTTCTCGTCATGAGGGACTGCTGTATCAACAATCATTGCGCGACGCTCTAGTCGGTCTATCACCACTATATCAGGCTTATTGGCAACAATAGTCCTGTCAGTGATGATAGACCGATCCCAATACAATGTGCAACTACCACTTTCGAGAACTGGGTCGGGCACATACCTGTAGTACGGTACTTCCGATTCCACAAGATTGTATTTAAGAGCAAGTTGCTGGTGGATAATCCTGGCTACAAGGTTGTGCCTGTGCAAATAGTCTCCGTTAGCCAGACTAGAACAACCGGAAATAATGTGACGGATAGATTCCCCGGGCCGGTGACATGCCCGACATATGTCAACCGTACCGTCCTTCACAATGTATTTCCGGTAATTATTAGTCATCATAACTTCGTCCATAATTGCACAGACAAAACCTTCGGTTTCCCCGAAGAGGTCACCAAAACGAAGCCAGGCTACGGACGCTAAGAAATCTACATCGGGCCCATGTAGGACCCGATAAAAGCGTCCGTGAAGCTCCTTGCTCTGCCATACCTCCCTGCGGTCGTTAGTATCTAATACCACAGGTTTGCGCCAGTTCTCGTTAGCCAAGGAGAGCGCGGTAAGGCCTTTGTCCACCGCTACCGCATCTCGATGCATACCCACGTCGGCCTCTAGGAAGTATTCCCTAAGGCTGCATACCTCGCGGTTGTGCAGGGTCTTAGCATTTAAGAAGCCACGACCCCCGCACTTCCGCGGGATATACAGCCTCATCACCGATGACCGTGGGTGATGCATCCGATTTGCAGTAAGCAGTGAACGTACCCTCCTATCCAGGGCGTCAAGTTCCGTCTGAGTCCATTTGAGTATGCCGAAAGAATACATCAAAACCGGCATGACCCAACCGTTGAAGGCGCGCACCTTGTTTCCGCCTGATAAAAGACTGTTAAGTACTTTGTTCAGGCGGCCAAAGAAGCGCTCCTTCAACGATTGTTTCATGTCAGTAGCACTGATGCCTAACGCTTCCGACACTCCCAAATACTTGTAAGTTTCGGTTGAGGAGAGGGACCTAAGGTCTATGGAATCCGAGAGTTGTGTTCCCTCGGATTCCATAATCTCCCCTCGCTTTACTTGCATGACCGCACATTTGTCCAAACCAAATTCCATCCTGATGGCGCCACTGAAGGTTTCTGTTACCTTCAGTAGCTTCATCAGTTGCAAGTTGTTAGGAGCAAACAGTTTTAAGTCATCCATGTAAAGGAGGTGCGATATGACCTGACCACCTCTTCTCAACCGGTAGCCTTGGCCCGAACCCTCCAACAATGTACTGAGAGGGTTGAGGGCCAGACAAAACCACAGTGGACTCAGACTGTCACCCTGAAATATGCCACGCTCGATCCTTATCGGTTCGCTGTTCGCCTGGGTCTGTCGACACCCTGGATAGTGAAGAACCGTCCTCCACTGCCCCATACACGACATCAGGAAGGTGCGTAAAACTGCATCAATTTTGTACAGCTCCAGCACCCTCATGAGCCATGTATGTGGCACCGAGTCATAGGCCTTCTTATAATCTATCCGGCATGTCGACAGATCCCTTCGGGAACGTCGAACCTGTTGGCTAATGGCTATGTCGATGAGGAGCAGCTCCTTAGTACCGCGGGACCCGTTCCTACATCCATTTTGAGAAGAAGACATTATTGAATTACTATCAATATGATGGTTAATCTTTCCTCTCAAAATGGATGTAAGAACTTTATAGACCGTTGGTAAACACGTGATCGGTCTATAATTTTTTGGCTCCGTGGTACTACCTGATTTATGGAGCAGGTGGGTTATTCCTGTAGTCAGGAACTGGGGCAGCGACCCTGACTCTAACGCAGACTGGAATTGAGATGCCAAGCGAGCGTGCGATCTTTTGAACCATTTAATCCAAAAGTTGTGCAGCCCGTCCTGTCCCGGAGATTTCCAGTTAGGCAACGGACGGACTGCACGTGCTACGTCTTGGGGGCTGATGTTAATTGCCCCCATTTCTGGTATCGGATTGCACGCGCGCTCGACCTCCCGAGTCCAATCGCCCTCGGTATGACTGACAGGCACCGACCAGATGCTGCGCCAGAATGAACACATGGCATCATCATCCGGTAGGCGCGTATCAGTCACACCTTGGTCTGGTCGCTCCCAAGCCCTATAAACCCACCTCTCATTGCTTTGAAATGTGCGATTCTGAGTGTATCGCTCCACTCGCCGCTTGTACCGACGTATACGGCTTGCCCATGCATAGACTTTCTGCTTCAGGAAGTCGATACGCTCTGTGACGCGGGTCAGATAATCCCGAGGACTAATATCAGTCCCCGAGAACGCCCACCTCACAAAGCGCATCACTCTGCGGCGAGTGTTACCCTCCCTGAAGCAGATTAGTTTGCCGATGAGTGCTCTAGCCTCACCGATACGACGCTCGATCCTGCACTGCCAAGCTGGTACAGCTGGTCGTGTAACTCTGTCACTACTAGGAAATTTGACATAAGCTACACGACATGCTGCTGCAGCCGCACAGTACAAGATCGAGTGGGTATCGGCAAGGTCTTCGCTGCTGTCAAAATAACTTGTTAGCTGCGAATCTAGAGCACACACCAGCGCCCTATTTTTATTCTGCATGGGCAAACGAGGTAGACGAGGTCTAAGCCCAGGCGGTGTAGAGCGATACTCTCGGAAGGCATCCTCCAAAGTGCTCCTCAATCGCTCATTGCATTGGGTACTCACGGATGTGGCCCCGTCATCATCATCTTCACCGACGTAGTTGAGTCGCGGTGAAACACTTGCACTGGGTTGTATTTGCACCGCGGCCGGTGGCGAAGTAGGTGAGACGCGGCTGCTCCGTGATTCCAGACGCAGTCTATCAAGCACGGCGTCATCCAACATACGGTTACGCTGGATAACCCGCACCTGATCCGATAACCGTTGGGCTGAAACGTTATTATTATTAATAACCAAAACAACATGTTTCTTGTGTAAATATTATATTGAGATAATTAATAATATATATATATTTAATTTAATTTGTGTCTACAAATGTTTCCACATAAGGGACACGGGCTTTCTTCAGACGAAGATTGCCGACCGCGTGGCGAGTTTGAGTGGCTCTAAACGGGCCACTTACGAGCCAATTTGTGTCGGGAAAAAAGTACGACCCGTGTATTCTTTACTATAATTATTAAAAGTCAATGGTTCTAGGACTTACCAGAGGCTGCATGCTAGATAGCCAGAGCAAACGGATACAGTCAGAATCATATTATACGAGCAAAACCACCCACACAAAAAATAACTACCCTGTTTTTAAATCAATTCAATTCCTTATCGCTTACGTAGCAGCATTTTACAGATATGTACTTCGTGTGGGCGCTTCGTGCAGCGGACATAAACGTTATTGTTCTAAAAATAAACTCATGTTCACAATGCGCCCGCGTCACGTAACCATGAACGTAAGCCGCTTAAAGCGCTGAATGAATGAATGAGGTATTGAAAAACGCTTTCATTGGGTAACGAATGTTGCGCAATCAAACAGGTAAGGTATTGGAATACTTTCAATGTGCGTACGCGCATTGAAAGCATAATCACGACTCTTAATGAAATCCCTGTTTCGACCAGATCGGTCGAAACTCAGCGGCCGAATCGCCTACTAAGCCAACGAAATGTCATAACGGTTATTTCCTAACATTTTAGTCACTCGACAGACGTTTTCGCTGATAGGAAGTCACTGACTGAAAACAGAAGTAGCAAAGTTGGTATAGATGTCTTTTGTCTCTCTAAAATAGTCAAAGCCATGGCCGAAATCGGTCAGGAGGACTATAATGATAATACACACGTCATGCACTAAGTATTGCTGTATCTTAATAGGGTTGATTACCAACAACATTGGAAGCGTGTTTTTCACAAATAAAAAACTTTTTAACAAAAAAATAAAACCGACTTCCAAAAACAAAACACTACAAAGTACAAAATAACTGTAATTTCGGAAGTCGGTGTTTTTGGTTATTTCGTTTTTGACACCGACTTTCGAAATTTAGTGGTACGCAGGTAGGTTAGGTAGGTACCACTAAAAACTGAAACCACAAGCACAGCGTGCTGGCGTGATATTATGTTATGAACTGGTGTAAACAATCAACAGACATACGATTACAGAAATCCCGATCCATTTGCTATCATTTATTGAAGGGTTTCGTTGCCTACCTCCGAAGTTCTTCATCAGATCTTCACCAAATTTAAATAGGACCATTCCGAGAAAATACTCTTCCAAACAAAAAAAGAATCATCCAAATCGGTTAACAATTGGCGAAATATCGCTGAACAAACATTTTTCATGGGATCCCATCATCAAATCCTGACTTATACTTTCCATCATCAGCTCAGCAACATGAGATGTTGATTACCAGGCACAAATATCTGAATTGCGTTAGAAAGTTTATGAAAAACAGTGTACGTGCTTACAAAATTTGAGGGTTTCCCTCGATTTTCATGGGATCCCATCATCAGATTCTGACTTGGTGACAATGAGACCACCTCAGGAGTACAGGCATTTGAAAAAAAAAAGATTTTTTGAAATCGGTCTACAATTAGCGGAGAAATCGGTGAACATACATAAAAAAAAAATACATACAGCTGAACATAGAACCTCCTCCTTTTTCAAGAAGTCGGTTAAAAATTAAGGCGATACAGCGCGTTGGAATTTCGCGTTACACTAAGTAGACATAACTAGAATACAATTATTTACCTAGAAGTGAACAGCCCCTCCACTGCTGATGACTGATGAATTTAATCTTTAAAATATTTTAAAGATTAAATTCATTTTTTTGTTCTTGTTTTATTGGATTAATAAAACAAGAATACTTATCAAATATTTTTTATCTGAAGGACTTAGTAGAATCATTTTTTTTTTTCATCCAGGAACTATCACAATTACGTTTAATTCTGAACTACGAAGTACTCAATTTCATTCACAAATTAATGTTAACGAAATTGTGGTAGGTACCAAATTCCAGTAGTAATTTAGCTAAATACTAAACACGCAGAGTGCATCAGCCTGGCTTGCGTCAAACAAGTCGAGCGAGTAAAGAAATAACCGCTCATACCCAGTAGCTCTCATATCATCCAATATTGCTAAATCATAGGTTATGGGGATTTAGAGGACTTATTTGTATTTCCCTTCTACCCCAGACAGGTAAAGTGTACGGCTGGGTAGCTTTTAACAAATGAGCTAAATAACAATGAAGGATTACTGAAGTACCCCAAAGAATTTAGACAAAGAGCCATCATGTTAATGACCATGTGACATTTCGACAGCGTTTGTATATTCTCTATATGACATTTTAACAATCGCCTTCACCACGTTTCCGCTGACAGGAGGTCTAAAAGGCTACTTTAGCAGAATAAGAAAGCACATCACGCTATCCTACACTGAGGAGCTCGTGGCTAAATAATAACAGCCACACGATTCGATTTTTAAGGTAAAGCAACGCTTCTCTGGCGAGGCGGCGAACCTCCTTGCTGGACTGCCGCCATGGGATCTGGAGGCGAGAGCCCTCGCGCTCATTTACGAGTGGCGCGTGGAGGCGCAACGCCAGGGCGAGACTCCTCTGCCGCGGCAAGTCGCAGCAAGGCGGACGGAGTTCCGACAGGATGTCATGGCGGTATGGAGACAGCGACTGTCGCAACCCAGCGCTGGGCATGCCACAATCCAGGCAATTAGGCCCCTCTTTGAGGAGTGTCTGGAGCGGCGCCACGGCGTCCTCACCTTCCGCCTGACGCAGGTACTCACCGGACACGGTTGTTTCGGGAGATACCTGTTTCGGATTCGGCGGGAGGATACGCCCGGGCGTCAACACTGCGAGGACCGCCCGGAGGACACGGTGGAGCATATGGTGGAGGTCTGCCCTGCCTGGGCGGAGAACCGCCGGGTCCTCGTTGAGGCGATCGGCGGCGGCGACCTCTCGCGACCGGCCCTGGTTCAATCTATGGTCCGGAGCGAAGAGGCATGGGAAGCGGTCACCTCCTTCTGCGAAACAGTAATGCTAGCGAAGGAGGATGCCGAACGTGTGAGAGAGAGGGAAGCCTCACGACCCAGCCGCCGCAACAGAAGAAGACGCCCCAGGCGTCGGGAGTCCCAGGGCGATTTCCAGCCACCGTAGGCGCGGGCCTGCGGACGGCGAGCATTGGGTGGCTCGCCGACCGATCAGAACCAGGCCCGGGTCGGCGGCGCGCTGTGTTCCACGCGCGCCTCAAGGAGTTGTCAGCATGGGAGACGGGGCCCGCTAGGGCCAGTGCCTGCCGGGGTGCGGAATCCGTTCGAAAGAGACGCCGCAGCCCTGGAACGCAAAGGGCATTAGGAGGAACACGGATGGGTTTTAGTCAGTAAGAGTCTGACATTCCCTTCCGCCTCGCCCAGAGCGGAAGGAGTCATTTGATGATTTCCCATCCTTAAAAAAAAAAAAGCCGGTCGGCTTCCAGTAAATCTGGCTTTACTGGAAGCCGACCCCAATATAGTTGGGAAACGGCTAGGCAGATGATGATGATGATGATGATCACGCTACCTGTCACTGTCAATTTTTCCAATCAACCTTGAACCTATTTCGTTAGCGATAAAAATGAAATTTGACACATTGTTGTGTGGTTAATAATATGATTCTGCTAAAGTGGCTTTTTTGGACCCGCAGAATGAGACAATGTTGTGTTTACGAAGATCACTTGGTTAGGGCTTTGGGTAGCACAACAATGATGACAGCACAATAAAGAGTGACCGCCACGACTCAGCTGTGCCTAACATTTATTTGGGTATACCTGTCCAGATGTCCTTATGTTTTCCGACATAAGTAAAATGTACATCAACGTCATTTTAACGCCAAAGTAACGTTGAAGTGATGTAAACTTTCTTACAAACCCTCACTGTTGGCATGAAAACTTGGAATTTTAGACTTAATCTGAAATTCCTTCATTTTAAACATACTGCTTGAAAGTGATCTAGCTAGTAACTTTTTAGTAGTTTTTTCTTACAGATAAGACGGTGAAATGGAGCCACAATTGTAGGAATTTTAACGCATTAGGCTACATGTGATAGAAATAAAATGTTGAACATTTCTACGCCTACGATTGTGTTAACATGAGCTGAAAATACTACAAGATGTCGTCTAAATATAGAGCGGTCATCGCGCGAATACGCGATTGTCGCGTTAATTTGTGAGAGATGGATCACGGTTGCCTAAAAGTAACCATTAAGCATTATTATTAAAGTAACCTACCAAAAAGTTGCTAGCAGAAATTCTACTTAAGTTAACTGTTAGAGTTAACTATACTGTATAGCTACAACCTAGGAGTCTTTAAATAAAGACTGAATAGGTTACTTCTAGGCAAGCGTGCTCCATCTTCGACGGCATTATCGCTTAGGCGAGATAGTGGTCAAACATATGCCTATCAATAGGAAAAAAACACTATAACTAAACAATTAAGTCCACCTTAATGGTGTTTTGCATTCAATTCAAATAAACCATTTTTATGGCATAATACCAAATTCTGAACCGACAATACAGAATCCTCTGAAGAAAACATCATCCTTCTAGCCTAGCCTTTTCCCAACTATATTGGGGTCGGCTTCCAGTCAAACCGGATTTAGCTGAATACCAGTATTTTACGCGGATCGGCTGCCTACCAGACCTCTACAACCCATTAACCGGGTAACCCGGTACTTCATGGCAAGACTGGAGTCAGATTTACTGGCTTCTGACTATCCGTAACGACTGCCAAAGATCTACAAATGACAGCCGGGACCAACGGCTTAACGTGCTTTCCGAGGCACGGAGGAAACTCGGTATGTTAAGATGGTCACCCATCCAGAGACCAACCTTGGCAAGCGTTGCTTAACCTTGAAGATCGACTTGTGCGGCTGTTATTATCTAGCCACGAGCTTCTCTTGCCTCCCATAAAAGACACCATCCTTCTTGCCTCCCATAAAAGATAATAACGTGAATCGAATCTTCCCTTAGTATGGGTTATCATGTGTCGTTTGCTTTCTTTTGCCTCGCCTCGAGAGGCTTTGTTTCCGATTACACAGTCAATAATTCTCAACTGTTCGCAACCAACTCGGCTCGGCGGCGCGGTACGAAAACAAACTGTTGAGAGGATACGCATTCCTATAGCTTTCTGCTTGATTGGATTCGATTCATACGATGTTAATTAATGTTTGGAAGTTTATTTTTGATTGCGATGAGAAAGCTATCAAGATTTTGATACTGCCGGCCAATTTTGGAAATATCTCATCGTGAAAACTTCAGTGAAGTGTGTTTGAAGTCGACATCGACGACATCTCACCGTGTATGTAAACTTAATTGGACTGAACGACAAGTGAGATGTCATTCCATTTTGTTAGTATAGTTGTTGAGATTCTCACAGGATACTTTTCTACTCTATCAATCTGTCTAGCATCATTTTAATTATGTTAGGGCCGGCTTCTAGTCTAACTGGATACCACTGTTTATCAATATTTTTAACCGACTTCCAAACAGGAGGAGGTTCTCAATTCAGTGGTTTTTTTATGTTTTTACACTGAGTATTCCGAGGTTTTTGATCCGATATCTGTGATTCTTTGTTATTTCGACGCTGTTTAATACTTGCTATTTGACCCCACTTTCAGTTTCGCTCAGTAGTTTTTACTCAACGAGCATTTTTACTTACTTGGATGATGTAATTTAAGTATTTGCTTACTATTCAGTTTTTGTTTTTGGAGGTACAGTTCTAAAAAGTGAACTATAAGCAACTGTCCTAAGTAACCTCTATAACCAAGTAACTGGAAAATACGGCATCCAATGGAAAAACTAGTTTCAGATTTTTGGATTTATAACTAAACTTTTTCGTACCAGGACTGACTTACAACTTTCATACAGGAACGAAGCGACCAACCATTTTTAATCCCCGTTTAAAAAAACGGGGTGCTTCTATTTTGAAGTGTGTATCTGAGTATGTGTGCATTATCCTCCTGAACGGATGAAACAGTAGGGTAAATGACAAAAAAAGTAGTATATCAGATAGATTTCCAAAAAATATTGGACACGTCTTTTTCTTTTTTAACACTTTTTACACAACAACTAACATTAGTGCACTTTTCCAGAATAGTAACATCTAGCACTTCACACTCCTGATCTTTCATGCGTTTTATTTTCGTAAATTTTTATTTTTTTGATAAAACAGAAAATAAGTGTCAAATATTCGATAGAAAAAAAATATCGTACCATCTTTATAATATTGTCGAGAATGTCTTTCACCTTAAAACGAACAACAGATTGGCATACAGGTTTCAATAGAATAATCACAATAGTCAATACAGTAATAGAAAGCAGAATCCTTGTTTGTGTTCATCGATATTTATTTATAGAAATAAAAACCCACATTCAAATGGAAAAATAGACGCTAAATAAAACGTGGAAAATAGGTGTATTCTTCTATTGTCAACCTCAGTGAATAGTTCCACTGGTGGGTGGTACTTGGCTGTTCCTTTTGTCATACGGCAATTATAATGAAGACTACTTCCCCTCCCGTTTTGCCAACAGCCTTGACTAAAGCGGGGTTAAAGAGGTATATTTGAGGGGTCAATTTAATTGGTTGGTTAAGTATTTGTTAGGAACACATATTGTATATCAATGAGACGTGAGATGAGTGTGCAAATGAGATGTTTTATGGTAGGTATTTATTTTGGTACGGAATTTTAAAGATTCTTTGTTGATTTTGAAGTTGGATGAAAGAATCACTAAGCTCAAAGAGTGCTCATGATATTAAGAGACTTATGTACGAGTATTTTAAATTTATTGATGATAGCAAATGCGATGGTGTTTTTGCGAATCATTCGCAAAAACACCATCGCATTTGCTATCATGAATGGATTTAATACTAGGGTCGGTGTTATAAAACCAAAATCAAGACTTGTTAAGGCCTCCGGCAACGCCTATTTACAGAAATTGAGCAACAGAACTTATATTTGTTTATAAAAACTTTATGCACTACTAAAACGTGTGTGTTTAATGCTAATCACGCAAAGAAAAAGATGGATTTGGTTTATGGAGACGCGGGGCGATGCGCGGGTAGCGCGTGCGAGGCCGCGAGCACCACCGCGTTCGACGCCGCGTGCGTAAAATGCTTCACCATAAACACTCTAATACTACGCCATATTTATTTATTCAAGCTTTATGCATAAGTAAACACTTTTTACAAAAAAATAAAACCGACTTCCAAAAACATAACACTACAAAGTAAAAAATAACTTTAATTTCGGAAGTCGGTGTTTTTGTTATTTTTTGGTTTTTTGACACCGACTTCCGAAATTAAAATTATATTATACCACAACACAGCGTACCGGCGAATTACGGAGGCTACAGGCGGAGTATTAAAAAAAAAAACAATTTACTTAAAATAAATTTAATTAAAAAATGGAAAAATTACAATAAAAGATTACAACTAAGAATCCGACAACGTTCAAGGTTGGAACCGAAGTAGCCGTTTCCGCTGCCCGGGAAATGGTGGCGTGATGGTCGTCACGTTGAGCGAAGTCAGCAACTCGTGGCCCGCCTCGTGTCCGTGGCTGATGCAATGTATTGCTAGGTATAAATGGGGTAAACGCATGGTCAGCGATCTTCCTCTGGTACCGTAGTATAGTATAACACCTCCCGCCGTAGTTCAACAATTATTTGAGTACTTTCGTCGAAAATAATGTTGAATAGTGATCTGGTGTTGCAGCTTCAGTATTATCATCTCGGTATGAGGTTTGCTTCGTTTCAGTTACTGATATTTCTTTAGATCGCCGTTTAACTATGAGCCTTCGTATGATGAGGTAACTGCTGCACTTAATAGGATGGCGTACAACGGTATTGTAGTGTGATATAAGGTTGTATCTTGAGGCTTCTTTAAACTGATTGGCGGGTGTAGCGTTATCTTAACGTTGCTTGAATGTAGATTCTCCAGATTTATTGAATTTAGAGTTAAGACTGGTTGCAATGATGATATCAAATTGGAATCTTGTGAAGGTAAGTCGGTTATCTTGATAACTTGTCCTCTTGCATGGTCATTAATATTGATGATGGTGAATTCAGGAGTTCGCAGGAAACAGTGTGAGGTAAAATAACTAAGAAGCTCCCTTGTAGATTAGTATATTCATTTCTTCCGCAGGACGTCAGGACTTTAGTAGCTTTCGGAAACGTGACGGTTAGTGATTGTTGCTCCAGTGCCGCTCCGGTAAGTATAACAGGGGTCAGGTTGCTTGTAGAGTCGATTTTCTGTGTTGTGATCAGCTGTTGAATGCAGTCCACTGGTACATTTGGTTACTTTTTATTATCTGATAAATTATTGTTACGCTGTTGCAAATATAAAGTGTTCGTTTCTTCTTGTACATACTCTAACGCCTTCTCTATAGATACGGGACGCATGCACCGAATACGCGAACCTAGCAGTTCCTTCAAGCCGCGCAAGTAGGACTGCTACGTAAGTTTTTTATAAAGTTCACGCTTTGCCTCTACGGTGGTAGACAGACTATCGTGCAATGTTACGTATGTCATAATGGTGCTAAATAAGGTTTGGCATTTTCAAAGAATTCTTGTGGAGTACTTTGTCCCTGTGTTAACAATGAAAGGTCGTTATAGAGTGCAGTTCGTCGCGTTGGTCTGCAAAATTATTAATTAAAGCTGTACGAATGCCCATCCAGTCAGTCGGGATACCATTTGAGTTGATAAATCGTCCGGCTGGACCCGTAACCTTATTCAAAATTCCGTTAAACAAGGCTTGGTTTTCCAGCTCATTCCCTGGATTAGGGTTAAGAAATCTGCTAACTAATTGATCACTTAAATTAATAAATCTAGTTAATGTATCGGGGTTCCCATTGAACTCGGGGAGTAATCGAAGGTATTTCAATATAGCTTCAATTTAGTCTCCTTGAGCCATTGCGCTGGTTTGTTCTACTTAAGTCTCTAGATTGATCTTACCTAATTTGCCTTACGACCTTAGGGGTACAATAACCAGATTGCCTAGGATGAAAAATCTTGAAGGATTAACGTAAGACTGGGAAAAGGAAAAAGAACTGCATAATACTAGAGATATTTTACCTTTTATTAATTTTAAACGGTTAGTGATCCGACTATATTATATTATAATAATATACCAATTATACTTTTTCAATTATCACAGATGAGATCATTATTTTGATTTACTTTCTCATATTCAATGTAATATGCTTTGATATTATTATTGTTTATTTAATTTTATTTACATACAAAGTATACATTCAGTCAAAAAAGTATCGGGAATGGATGATTTGTTTATGGTTCCAAATTCAAATTTTTATTTTTTTGTAGTTGATAGATTGGCACAACTGTTTTCCATTTTGGCGCGGAGTTTGAGTTGCATCTGTTATTTATATTAAATACAGTGCTGGTTTTAGTAATATCACATACAGGGTAATTTAAAAAATACCCGAAACCTCTTAATCTTGACTTCGTATCATGACGCTGAACAACATTTGTTCTACGACTTTTCAATATTCGAAACATTTTTATTCCATACAAAAAAATATAAACATAGTCTAAATTTTGCATATTCTTTATGAGGCGGCCCACGAAAGGCCGCCGCCAGGTTGGCGGCGAGTGACTGAGTGCGCGCGCGCGCGTAGTATACGCGAAATAAACAGAATTCAAATAAATTAAAACAAATTGTTTTAGGCTACATTGATTGGTTGAGGTCAAAGTCGTAGAACAAATGTTGTTCAGGGTCATGATACAAAGTCAGGATTGAGAGGTTTTGGGTATTTTTTCAATTTCCCTGTATAGTGTGTATTGCGAATTTCATAATGGACAAAAAAATCGAACAAAGAGTTTGTCTTAAATTTTGCATCGCCAATGGAATTTCGTGTTCGGAGTCACTGAAAATGTTACAGAAGGCTTACGGTGAATCGACTTTATCAAAAACTCGTGCTTATGAGTGGTTCAAAGCGTTCAAAAGCGGTCGAGATGTGATGGAAGATTTGCCTCGCTCTGGTAGGCCGTCAACGTCTGCAACTGAAGTTAACATCGCAAAAGTGAAGGAAATAGTGACTGAAAATCCCCATTCAACTCTGAGAGAGATAGCCGCCGAACTTTCTGTATCTCACGAGTCGATCCGTACCATTTTAACTAATCATTTGGGTATGAAACATGTTGCTGCTCGGCTAGTCCCAAAAGATCTGAATTTTCTCCAAAAACTCAATCGCATGAAAGTCGCTGAGGACATGCTAGAACGAGTCAGTTCGGACCCAACATTCATGAAACGCATTGTTACTGGTGACGAGACGGGGTTTACGAGTTTGACATGCAAACTAGTCAACAAGCTTCGGAGTGAACTGAACCGAAACCGAAAAAAACACGCCAAAGTCGATCAAAAGTCAAAGTCATGTTGACTGTTTTCTTTGACTATCGCGGTGTTGTGCACTCTGAATTCTTACCGGAAGGTCTAACGGTAAATAAAGAATATTATTTGAGCGTTATGCGGCGTTTAAGAGAGCAAATTCGACGAAAAAGGCCAGATTTGTGGAAAGAAAATTCTTGGATTTTGCACCACGACAATGCGCCTTCGCACAAGGCTATCATTGTGAACGAATTTTTAACCAAACACTCAACAAATACCATCCAGCAACCACCATATTCACCAGATATGGCTCCTGCTGACTTTTTTCTTTTTCCTAAACTCAAATTACCACTTCGTGGCACCCGTTTTCAATCGATAGAAGACATAAAGGAGAATTCGCGGCGAGAACTGAACTCAATTCCGGAAGCAGCGTTTAAAAAATGTTTTGATGAATGGATTATTCGTTGGCGCAAGTGTATCGTTTCTAAAGGAGCATACTTTGAAGGTGATAAAATAAATTTGGATGAATAACAGACATTTTGTGTATTATTGATCTTTTCCCGGTACTTTTTTGACAGAGTAGTATTTTTAAGTATATCTCTAAAAACCATAAAAAAATACATTTAAAAATATAAAAAGTAGTAGTCCGCCGGTGTCGGGAGCAGGGTCCAAGCTACCGGTGGTTAGGGCTCCAGAGAAAGGAACGTCCTCACAATACGAGCCGTATCGAGGAGTACTGCCTTCTGTATCAGGCCCTTTACCCAACCGCGTAAAGCCAGCTTCGACAGATGTTCGTCGAAGCTTTTGGCCATCAGGCCATTATTTATCTTTATCTTTCTCCTACTTTTAAATTCCTTCTCCTCTTTTTAATTTATTCATCATTAATCAAACCTATTTATGAAGTAGACGTATTGGTTTGATTCAATTCCGGTTTGGTTTCTTTAAATTGAATTGAACTAAAAACTTTCCATTGACCTTCAATTTATTTAAACGTAATATATTTTCTTTATTTTATGTTTCAAAAACAAACCTACTATTAGTCGATACGTTGTGTGGATACTACAGTATGTATCTATGTTTGTATTTCATTATTGTTTTTTTCTGATTATCTTTCTATTATGTTGCACCTGCTATGTTCTGTACCAAAACACGGCTTCATGGCATGTTCTGTAAAAATCTGACCACAGTCTTGCCATGAAGTACCGTGTTACCCAGTTAATGGGTTGTGGGGGTCTGGTAGGCAGCCGCTCCTCGTAAAATACTGGTATTCAGCTAAACCCGGCTTGACTGGAAGCCGACCCTAATATAGTTGGGAAAAGGCTAGGCAGATGATGATGATGATTTGTCCTGTTTCATCATTACGTACTTCAATATAAGAGAAATTTGCTATCGTTAAGCTCTACGGCAATTGTCCACAAACTTTCAAGTCAAAGTCAAAAACGTTTATTTCAATTAGGCCATTAAACGGCACTTTTGAACGTTATCATACCATTTAAAATAACATAGTGACTCTACTATCCATTCGGAAGGGTAAATTCTTATGGAGAATAACGGACAAGAAACTCCATAGTTACTCTTTTCAAATCAATGTTTTACATGTGCTGTGGTAACAAAACCTTTGTTAATACTACTCTGTCAAGAAAGTACCGGGAAAAGATCAATAATACAAAAAATGTCTGTTATTCATCCAAATTTATTTTATCACCTTCAAAGTATGCTCCTTTAGAAACGATACACTTGCGCCAACGAATAATCCATTCATCAAAACATTTTTTAAACGCTGCTTCCGGAATTGAGTTGAGTTCTCGCCGCGATTTCTCCTTTATGTCTTCTATCGATTGAAAACGGTTCAGTTGGAAGGCGCCACTCCGAAGCTTGTTGACTAGTTTGCATGTCAAACTCGTAAACCCACGTCTCGTCACCAGTAACAATGCGTTTCATGAATGTTGAGTCCGAACTGACTCGTTCTAGCATGTCCTCAGCGACTTTCATGCGATTGAGTTTTTGGAGAAAATTCAGATCTTTTGGGACTAGCCGAGCAGCAACATGTTTCATACCCAAATGATTAGTTAAAATGGTACGGAACGACTCGTGAGATACAGAAAGTTCGGCGGCTATCTCTCTCAGAGTTGAATGGGAATTTTCAGTCACTATTTCCTTCACTTTTGCGATGTTAACTTCAGTTGCAGACGTTGACGGCCTACCAGAGTGAGGCAAATCTTCCATCACATCTCGACCGCTTTTGAACGCTTTGAACCACTCATAAGCACGAGTTTTTGATAAAGTCGATTCACCGTAAGCCTTCTGTAACATTTTCAGTGACTCCGAACACGAAATTCCATTGGCGATGCAAAATTTAAGACAAACTCTTTGTTCGATATTTTTGTCCATTATGAAATTCGCAATACACACTATATATGATATTACTAAAACCAGCACTGTATTTAATATAAATAACAGATGCAACTCAAACTCCGCGCCAAAATGGAAAACAGTTGTGCCAATCTAACAACTACAAAAAAACAAAAATTTGAATTTGGAACCATAAACAAATCATCCATTCCCGATACTTTTTTGACTGAATGTATATATGAGGACCATGAACCTAGAGTATGCAGAGGTAGACTTATTAATTTTCTAAATAAGTGCATGGTACTCACATATTTACAAATATTGGAACCATTAATTAGCAGAGTGTGAGTGAACAGAAAAACAAAAACCCAAAAATGAAACAGTAGGTACAAAACTATAAAATAAATACATAAACCAACCAGTTTGATCTTGTCTCCACCATTGATTGTGCTATGGAGCAGGACCAGCATGTTTCCAAGCATTCTTATCCTGAATGTATTCTTTTAATTTGTAATATGCTTGTTTACTAAGTGTGCTTTTAATGTAGGTTTTAAATTTTCTTTCATTTAGTTCTAATATGTCACAAGGTATTTTATTGTAACATTTAACACAGTACCCCATGATAGATGTGTGTACTTTAGCTAATCTATAAAATGGTTGATCTAATTTATCTTTATTTTTAGTATTAATATTATGTCTATCGCTAATTTCACTACAAAGATAACGGTTTTTCCGTACATAAATAATATTTTCATAAATGAACTGGCAAGGGACTGTCATAATATTCATATTTTTTAAAAGTTCCCTTAGAGAATCGCAGCGACGCAGATTATAAAGAGCTCTGACAGCTCTCTTTTGTAAAATAAATATGGATTAAATGTCAGCAGCCCGACCCCACAGCAAAATACCGTATGACATAATGCTGTGGAAGTAGCTAAAATAGACTAAACGTGCGGTTTCTACGTCTGTTAGCTGTCTTATTTTCCTAACAGCGTACGCGGCTGAGCTTAGACGCCCCTTTAGAGATGTTATATGAAGACCCCATTGTAAGTTCTCGTCTAAAGTGGTTTCCAAAAAAACCGTGTGATTAATAAACTCCAGTTTTTCTTCATTCAATATGATGTCACATTCGCTACTTCTAACATTTGGTAAAGTAAATCTAATAAATTTGTTTTTTTTTTGGCGACGTCAAGATTTTGTGACCGTCACTCTATTTTAAATATCAATGATGTGTCATCCGCGAATAACACCATCTTTGGGTGATTTTGAAATAATTGGGGCAAATTATTTATGTACACTAAAAAAATAAATGGACCCAATATTGAGCCTTGCGGAACGCCATTGTCATTTCAGACCCTAGTAAGTTTACACCCTTTACCTGAACTTTATTAACCTGTCTGTCCGTCACGTATGACCTAAGTAACTCAAGGGCTGTACTTCTAATCACATAGTGCTCAAGTTTCAACAAAAGCGTTTCATGGTTAACGCAATCGAACGCCTTCGAGAGGTCACAGAATATTCCAATAGCGTCTTGCGATTCTTCCCAGGTGGTAAAGATGTTCTTTATGAGGGTAACACTGGCGTCACTTGTACAACGCCCTTTGGTGACACCGTACTGTTGTTCATGAAAGATGATTTTTTTATTAAAGTGTAGTAACATCTGATTAAGTATTAACTTTTCAAACACCTTACTGAGGACTGGCAGAATTGACACAAGCCTATAATTATTGGGTTCTTGACTATAACCCGATTTGAACAACGGAACTTCTGTACTGTGTTTCATAAGATCCGGAAATACTCCTCGGTCTACACTAGTGTTAAATATGACAGCTAAGTTGGGGGCAATAGTTTCAATAACAGATCTACAGACTTTGACAGACATTCCCCAACGATCTTCTGTTGATTTAATTTTAAGATCTTAAAAAGCTTTTATAACGGCCTGGGGTTTTATATGTTGAAACTTAAATTAGGATGGACATACCTTCACATTCTTTCTAAGTAAGGCAGCAGAGAGCGCGGGTGACGAGTTGAGAGTTTCTGTAGTTTTAAGAGGAATATTAGCAAAGAGAAATAATATTTGGCAATAGTTTAAAATGGTTTTATAATCATCTATAGATTTATTGATTTTCTCACATAAGTCATTAATTGTTTTCCTAACTTTTTAGTATTATGAAAATTTGATTTTACCTCTTTAAAAAAATAATTATTCCTTACATTATTAATATGTGTATTTGTTTTATTTCTATATTTATTATATGATAGTCTATTAGCCAGATTGATTTGATCTTAAAGTCAGATGTCTAATAGTTGATCTCTTTTTGAACATATTTTTTTATTCATTTACTTATTCATTTACACATCTGTTGTTTACCAAGTTTAATTTTTACATTGTACTTACATTTTTCATATAAGTAAGAAAATTTATCTAATATAAAACATCTTTAGGGTTATCGTAATCTAACGCCAAACTCCAGTTAATGTTACTTAATTCACTTTGCAATTTGCTATTATCTAATTTACTTATGATTTTATATTGACTAGCTTTGTTTACAAACGTATAGTCGACTAGCGCGCAACCGGTTATGAAGTGGTCGGCTAACGCATTTTTTACAACAGCTGTTTGTACGGTACGGCAGTCAACACTACGTATAAATATATGATCTATGCATGATTTTGTTACGCACTCACCTAAATTATCTATCCGAGTAAACTGGATTATTCCGGAAACAAGACCCATTTCGCAGTGTGTTTAAATAAAGTTTGGCTACCGATTTGTTTTGTTTTAGGTCGATATTCATTTCGCCTATAAGAACGACGTTGATTATTGGTGAAATTGTATTAATTTGATTACGCAACTCTTTGATGAACAGTGTCTTATTCGTATCAGGTGTCTATACACGGCACACAAACCAATCTTTGAACCATAGTCCGTTTTTAGCTCACCGGTTATACATTCGAAGTTTTGTGTACGCGAAGGTATCCTGGTGAAGCAAATGCTCTTATGCACATAGACGATGACTCCGCCTCCCTTCGCTGCGTATTCATGTCGTAGTCTACGAGCTCGAACAAAGATTTAGTCCTATCAGAGATATTGCCTCGGTGATGATGAGCAGGTGAATAGTCTGAGGGTAGTTCATGATGATGTATTCGAGTTGAGAGAAGTTCTTTAGCATTGATCTGATATTTACGTGAAGCATAGACAGAGACGAGCTTCTGTATGTCTTTCTCGGATTGAATGTTGTAGGTTTTTCCATTGTAGGTTTGTCTGGTTCTTACACCAGACGAATTTACAGATATTTGTTCCTTTAAGAGCAGTCTTCGCTGCCATAATAGGTAAGCCGTTGTGGGTGATAAACTTTGTCTGAGGTATATTTTGTTATCCTCACCACAACCTAGGTCTTTTCCAGTAATATTTTGACTTTTAGCGACTTGCAGCCATGGATCCCGACAGCCTTCCTTCAGGGTTACGATGATTACGGGGGCACTTTACCTATTCTAGCTTCAGGTCGATTACTTTTTTTTTCCTGTGTGTGTTTACGACATCATCTGATTTTTAACTTTAATTTAGTACATAGGGTTTTCACAACATTACCTAAGTCTTCTGTTTTGGCTACCCCACAAATATCAATGTTTTTGGCTAATTTGCTTTGTTCTATTGCGTTAAGTTTTTGTTCCACTACATTATTTTTAAGTTCGAGGTTTTTATATTATTTTTTTAGCTCAATGGTCTGGTTTTCGATTATTGAAGCCTGTTTTTGTAACCATTTATCTTTTGTTTGTACTCATCCATGTTGTCGGAGTAGAACTGTAGGGTACTTTGCAACTCTTCCTTTATTATGTCGCTTACCTCTCGCCGAATGTCGCTGAGAATGCGTTGGGTTATGTTGGTGTCCATAAGGTTTTCCGTGTCTGTGATGTTTTCGTCATCGACGTCGGGCAAAATACAGGATAGTTTAGGTTTGGCATTACGCACACATGAACGGCATTTCCAATCAAAAGCGTCCGTTGAGTATAGTACGTTTAACTGATCAGCTGTTATTGAAGCACATGATGCATGAATCCATTTACTACACTTGGAACACTGTATACCCGGACTTTTTTTCGTCACCAGTTTCCCGCACTTAGCACATTTCACCATGTTGGTGGAAGATATTATTTCGTAAATAAAGTTCAAGTCATCGCACGTGCCTTACGCCTTATTGATTTCGCACCGAGCGCGCGACTGATTGAACTAGTTTGTTATTCCATTATCAATTTAACGAACTAGAACCTTCTGCTTCCTTTTTATAATGCGTCAATTGGATGACCAGTAATGCTGTTGAGGGTTTATAATTATCCTCTCGACATAGTCAAACGGTGTCAATTTAATGACCAGCAATGTTGCTCCGCAGATTGTAGATCTTTGGCAGAAGCCAGTAAATCTGACTCCAGTCTTGCCAAGAAGTACCGTGTTACTCAGTTAATGGGTTGTGGAGGTCTGGTAGGCAGCCGCTCCACGTAAAACACTGGTATTCAGCTGAATCCGGTTTGGCTGGAAGCCGACCCCAATATAGTCGGAAAAAGGCTAGGCAGATGATGATGAATGCTGCTCCACATGCAGAAAAATATAAATAAGTATAGTTAGTATAGTATGGTTATGTAAATTTAGTATAGTTTTATGTTTATTATATTACAAATTGTGCAAAGGTCAGAGTAAATAAAGGCTATTTTTTTAATGCATCTCTGACATAATAAATCAGTATTATTATATAATGATAATGCTTTAAAACTTGAAAATAACTTTGTTATTTCTTTCGTGTCGATTAAATGAACAGGCACTACGCCAGCTTACATAAAATATAGGTAGGTTACTGGGGTATATCCATTTATTCATGTAACACCGAGACGGTCAATAATTGTTTATTTTTTACTTGTCCTAAATAACCAGTAAATACAACAGCACGTGAATAATACTGCAACCTATCCTTTCGATAAAGACAAGCATAATAGTAGGGTCCACATGACTGACCACGTTTTTAAGATGTGGTGGTGATTTTCATCAGTATCGAAATATACACTAATCACTTTGTTCATTATGGCACATTTAGGTACTTCAACAATTAAGCAATACCTATGAACATAATTGTGGCGGTAAGGTTGCGTGTTCAAATCACGTCGGGGTCACCAGTTTGGGGATATGTGGAACAGAGAGTAAAGTCCCGCATACCTCATTTGAAAAGGAGGATCCTCCAACCAGGCGGCTGTTGTGCCTGGCGGGCTACTGCCCAATAGTTGATATTCGGGCTGATGTATATGTTCAAATCGCACGGTAAACTCTGCTTGCACGATGCAGGATTTCAACGTTGTACTTCGCTGCTAATCGGATAGATGACGTCGCGGTGCTTTTTGTTGCGATGTAGATTTGCTTCGTAGGTTTTTCTTGTGGCGGCATTGATGCCGCTACATCATTATAATTACAAGATCACTGGATAGGGTAAAAACCAACATTATATTATTCCTCATCGTCTTCTGCCTAGCCTTTTCCCAACTATATTGGGGTCAACTTCCAGTCAACAACCAAAACAACATTATATTATTATTTGCCGTAATTTACAACTTATGTAGGTGTAAATAAATAAACGCAGTCTAACATTTGCTGTCAAATACGATTATGATATTCTCATCTCATCATCTGCCTAGCCTTTTCCCAACTACATTAGGGTCGGCTTCCAGTCAAACCGGATTCAGCTAAATACCAGTATTTTACGCGGAGCGGCTGCCTACCAGACCTCCACAACCCATTAACTGGGTAACACGGTACTTCATGGCAAGACTGGAGTCAGATTAACTGGCTTCTGACTATCCGTAACGACTGCCAAAGATCTACAAATGACAGCCGGGACCAACGGCTTAACGTGCTTTCCGAGGCACGGAGGAAACTCGCTATGTTAAGATGGTCACCCATCCACAGACCAACCTTGGCAAGCGTTGCTTAACCTTGAAGATCGACCCGTGCGGCTGTTATTATCTAGCCACGAGCTCCTCTCACGATTATGATATTCTATAGTCCATTATTACTTTAGTGCGAGTCAGTAAACAACAAAGAACTTGAACATTCCTCAAAAGTGTTATCAGTGTAGCTGCACATTCCAATGTAATTTAGCAATAGTCACCATCGTTAGATAGGTATAATTTTAAATCATAATAGGTATTTGTTAGCTAAAATATCGTAATGGATTAAACTATATAGATTTAATTTTGATACTTCTTTTGGGAGAACAAACTGCTGAGAAATGTGAATGTAAATTTCGTATATTTTCTTAGTTTGAATAAGTAACATTAATGCATCTACGAGTAAGCAGCATAAGTTAACTATCTTGCCACTTCGCCAGTCACATTTCCTTTCTTTTTTAATAAAGTCACAATTCTAATTTTTTGTCCTTGACGCCCAATGACCATTGGTCGACCATTAGTCGATAGGTTTTGTGGATACCACACAACGTATCGACTAATGGTAGGTATTTGGCTCGCCTGCGCACCACCACATCCTTCCTGACTGGCGGTTGAACACGGACTGACCCTCACTCAGTCGGCCAATCATAAGTATATCTACATACACTAAACATACAAATGAACATCAGCGCTGTGATCATTGTACCAACTTCTTGCAAATGTATTCACGTACCTTCATCTTAGGCTGCGCGCGTACATTTAGTGTGCGCGTCGTGCGCGAGCCAACTACGCACTGTACACGAACGGCGGCGGCGTGATGGCCGCGCGCTACACGTACGTCCTCCCACCTGCTCACCCCCAAAATTTACTACTAATGTACACAGCATGAAAGCAAATGGAACCGCATACGCGCGACCAACGCGCGCACGGTCCGCGAACCGCGCACGCCCACTTTGTAAGCCTTGCGAGAGTCGCTCTAAAAAAGCGCACTAAATCATTGCAGTAACTGCATGAGCACGCACTTGCCACGCCCTTCAGGGAAATCGACTGCGACTGCGAAAAACGTAAATCCTCGCGCAACTTAAATGTCTCCAAACTAGGTTTAAGAGAATGAGAAAATTGATTGTGACAAACAGCAAGCCAGCGAGACAGACAGAAACAGGAGTGATCCTAAAAGGGTTACATTTTTAAGGAACCGAACATCCGTTACGAATGGAACCCTTATAGGATCAATGGGGTGTCTGTCTGTCGGTTTCTCTGTCTGTTTGTGTCTGTCAATCTGTCTGTCCGCGTGTCTGTCTACCCGTCTGTCCATCTGTCACACCCAGTTTTCTCCGGATCTACTGGGCCGATTCTGTTGAAATTTAGTACACATATGGACTTTTGTAACTCAAATACAAACGCGCTAAGTAAAAACATAAATTTTGCGAATGTGTGGTCAGTGTTGGAGGTCAAACAAAATATTTAACATAAAAAAGGTTTTCAAACTGTATCATGCATGTGACATGTGAAATAAAAGGAGGAAGGTGAGGGTTTTAGTTATATTTTTTTAATTAATTTTAAAATAAATACTTTAGAATTTATCTAAGACATTAGATCAAAAAAGATCATTCCACCACTTTTCACCGAAACTACCGAGCCTAAAATTAAAAAAAAAAATTAGATAATAGATCTATACCCACAGATTACAGGAAACCCTATAAGAAGTCTACAGTGTGAAAATAACATGTTAAAAACGAAATTAGTTCGACTCGCTCTTGGCCAGTTTTCCATAAGGACGTTCGGAACCCTAAAAAGGTCACAGTAATTCCTAGACATCTCATCTATCATCGCGATAAGAGTGCAAAAATGTAGCTACACCCGCCAAAAAAATGTCTATTCAGAGACATTATCTACTCCTGACTTCACACTATTTAATTACATTAGCATGTTTAATTAAAGAAAGAGGTAGAACTAAGAGTAACATTCTACTTCAAATTAATGTAATCTTGTTAGAACTTCTGCAGAACAGGCGCTAGTTTAAAATTAATTTCTTAAAATTGAAACTTACCAATTAGTTGGTTCTTAATTACGAAGTTTAAATGTGAAATTTATGAGGTACTAGTAGTAGACACCTAGATAACTTATGCAGAGATTGAATCTCTTCTTATTCTATAAAAATATGTGTGAAAACGGCCTGAAAGACACACACACACGGGCGTGATACGAAGTTGCTATGCGATGTCTTCTCGTGAAAATGTCCAGTTCTTGAGTATCCTCGAGTGTCAATCTATCTGTGCGTCCGCTACATGCTCCGAAACTACTAGACCGATTTAGTTTCACCTAATTTTTTCAAAGTTAGAGTGAACGACTCTGTCTCTGTCATCCCTGACCTGGACTAGAATCAAGAGCAAACCCATCGCCTACGATGCAAACTTCTTCTACAATAAAAACAAGTCTTTATTGAGTGAAACACCTTAAATATTGTATTTTAATACAATATAGTAACTCATCATTAAAAAAAACTTCTGTGACTCCAACACGGACGTGTAACATAAAGGTCATGGCACATTATAACGGCACCGCAAAGGAAAAGCAGCAGCACGGCGTCGCCTTGAATTTAGGTTACGGCTGGCCGCCAGCTCGCTAACTACGCGTCGTTGCGAGGTGCAAGTTCGCAGTCCACGCGCCGCCCCGGCGCGAGATGCAAGCTCGCTGGCGACTCGGTGCCGGCGCGCTGTAAGCACGCGGTCGGCTCCCTTACAACGCGCGGGCTGTGAGTCGAGTTGTATGGTAGTGGCTAGCGCGCTGACTGCCCGCCGCTGGCTTTTTCATATTGACAATATGAAATATATTTTACGACACACGATTTAATGCTCTTGCAATGACAAGTAAATTGCTGAGTTGGAGCGGTGCCGTTGCGTTGTCGGTATAGTGTCTTCTTCTTCTGCCTAGCCTTTTCCCAACTACATTGGGGTCGGCTTCCAGTCAAACCGGATTTAGCTGAATACCAGTATTTTACGCGGAGCGGCTGCCTACCAGACCTCCACAATCCAGTAACTGGGTAACACGGTACTTCATGGCAAGACTGGACTGGACTGAGACTGGTTGCCGGTATAGTGTGCCCTGACCTTATTTGTGTAACATGTGATGTACTTATTAAATGAAAAGTTTTTTTTTCATAATCTAAAGTTATTTACGAAAACAGATCACAGTTAAGGATTAACTTTTTCTTTTCTGAACGTATCTAGTGTTCAGTGAATGGACACATCCAAGGGTCAAATGAGCCTATGCCAGTCAAACAACTATATAATACGTTATTGCATTCAGTACTACTTTTCAAACCCAAATCTGATAAACATTTGAACTTACCTGACGAAACATTCTCCAAAAAAGACACCTCATCAAAGTTTTAACAGAATATCTCGATATTCTATAAAACTTCCAAAAGTATCGTTGCCGAAATGGCTTCTCAATACATTGGATAATAGAAAAGTTCACAATGGGGTTAGTCTAGTAACAAAATTCTTTATTGCAATAACTCTATATTATACTTGCGACAAAGTTGTGAAACTTGTTCCACTCTGAACAGAATCCCGTGAAATACGAGTTCGTTCAGAAATTACCAAGATAGACTGAGATCCCAGAGCTGCCAGATATCTCTTTATCATCATCATCATCATCATCATCATATCAGCCGAAAGACGTCCACTGCTGGTCATAGGCTTCCCCCAAGCCTCCTCTCTTATTTTCTTTTTTTTTTACTATTGATAGGCACGCGTTTGACCACTATCTCACCTGATGGTAAGCGATGATGCGGTCTCACTAACAAAATATGTGGAATAGAGCCGACGGCCATTTTTCTTGCGATGTATCAAAGTTATTCCAAATCCAGGCAGACTTTAATTTTGTTATTTGCACCTACTAAATGAACTTTGCCCAAATTTCAGCCTTGTGAATAGGATCTCACTCGAGTCGACGATCAGCTCTTAGATTATTGTAACGACTAATCAGTCGTTAAAATATTATTTAATTACTAATTATTGAACAAAATTCTGTAAAACACATCAGCACCCAGACTTTAAAAGAAATGATTTGGCAAAAAATTGGCCGACGCCACGGCCTAAGCTAGCAGGTACACGTATGTTAAAAGTATATAACAACACTACTCTATCCCACATTTCGTTAGTAAAAAAAAGAGAGGTCTAGCAGCTTTGGGATGTAAGTCTAAAAGCTGTTGCTACGGCGTGTTTTAATGGAATATATATTATTATTTTTTGAATATTTTTTGACACCTCCTACTTTGGATAAATGTCCGTAATTTGTTAGTTTTTGGGTTTATAATTTTTCTTGTCGTGTTGATTTATGTTTGAAATTAATTTGGTCTAGACTGCTTTTAAGATGTAAGTAACAGTGATCAAAGCTAGTGTTTATTTGGGTTTATTTTCATTACTGCTCCGCTCCTGTTGGTATTAGCGTGATGATATATCTCGATAAATGGGCTATCTAACACTGAAATAGTTAAATATATATATGAAAAAACATGTATCAAGTATTCACTTGATACATATTTTTAAAACAGTACAATTGGTGAAAGAATAAAGTTACTCTTGTCACACAAAATTTCGTACTAGATGGTATCAAAAAATGTATGACGGGACTTGTGTGTGATGCCACACGCCATTAGTGTTTTCTCTATTTATCACAGCTTTTAAGACGCTGATAAAACCGTCACATTTTGAGACATTTATGCAATATTTTTAACTGCGTCTTGTCTGTTCTCTAAGTTTTGAGAAATGTAATATAAAAAATCCAGTCAAATAACCCATTATTCTTCACCTCATCATCATTATTATTCCATACAAATCAAAAAAAGTTTATGCTCACTAGACTAAGCTGATATATTTTTTTTAAATTTAACTTTATCAAGAAAAATTCTTTGTTGTGTGTTTTCTTTAAATAGAAAAACCTTGCTTGAAATTAAAAAATAATACTATATTTCACTAACAAAAATTGAGTAATTAATCAGAGTGTAATAGGGAACATGCAATATTTCCATTTTTGCTTTAATTTTAAAGAACTCCATCTAGAATAGACCGCCACATAAATAAGAAATGAAAACGCTTTAATTTATTGCCAAAATTGCGTTTTTAAACCGACAGTTTAAAGGTTCGCGCGAAAACGGACGATGACGTCATTCGTGTCTATCACTGGTCAAGAACTGTCCTAACTCAAAGAAAGGTTGCCTTTTCGTTGGCATAACAGCAGAAACGTCACTAAACGCTGATTGTTGTTTATAAATACATTCCGTATCACGTTACTTTAAATAATTATTTTTGTTAAAAATCGATATTAACCAAAATAAAAACGTTGCAATGGCTTTTATTTTAGACTTTTTTGACAACAATCTCATAAATTCTGTATTTACATCTTTATTATTGCAACAAGAATTTGATAGAAAGAAAAAGACTGTTTAAACAAACTTAAACAACAATTTATTAATACAGGGTTTATATTCAATATAATATAACTCTTCCTCTGGCTCGAACACGTGCGGAGATCCTTCTGAGCATGCTGAGGATCATGTTATAGCACAGCATTTCTTGGGGTAACCTGTCTATTTCTTGAATAGCGGCTTCCCTGAGCTCTGGCACTGTCTGGGGACGTGGCTGACGGTTCCAAATTGCTCGCTTAAGAACATCCCACGCGTGCTCTATTGGGTTTAAGTCAGGCAAGCCGGCAGGCCAGTCTAACCTTGTGATGTCGTATTCTTGGAGCAGCATTGACTTGTTGAGCTCGATATTATCATCGACCAGTACAAATTGGTGCCCATGGTTTACTCGGAATGGTCTGACAATTCCATTAATAGCAACTGGATACATGTCTGCTGTCATAAAGCCTCAATACGGGATCAAAGGCGTTCTAGCTCCAATTATAATACACCCCAAAAGGACACTGATTTCCCGCCTTGCTGAACTGTTCCAGTGGCAGTTCCTTGCCTTTCACGGTCTCCAGGTCTTCTCCAGACACGAACACGTCGGTTATCTGGATGAGTACTGATTCGCGATTTGTCAACGAAGAGACAGTTTTGCCACAAGTTTTCTTTTTTTTAATTTACTTATTTACGTACACACAATATAATTAAAAATATAAAATTTTATACAGTGAGAAGAGCACAAAGGTACTTCTTATTACATAAGAAATTTCTTCCAGCAGACCTGCAACAGGAGTGTGAGATAAGATACGTAGACACAGACTCAAAATATAGTTTAGTCTATTTTGAGTTACCTTTTTTGTCTCTTCTTTGTCACTTAAGTAAAACATACAACCATTAATAAATATAAATCAAAATACAATAAACATACAAACTAATATAATAAACATACAAACTAAAATATTTCTTCTACATTTTGCCGAAGCCGAGCCCACTGCAATCTCCGTCGTTGACGTTTCCGGGAATTCAGAGGCGCTCGCCAAGACCTCCGTGCTCGTAATCAGTCTGGTGCAAGCAATTCCGAATGGTCTGAGTGATAACTTCAAGCCCAGAGGTGGCCTGAACTTCTGTTTTTATTTTAGTAGCGTTGATTGTTGGGTCACGGGCTTCCAGCAATCTAGTATAGCGCTTTTGGGTAGCAGTCCAAACAATTGGGTGACCACTGTGGTGTCGGTCATCTAAATTACCCATCCCGTGGTTCCTCTGCTATGTGGTCACGGCACAGGTTTGCGATATAGCAACGCGTGCTATTTCTCTAGTGGTGTATCCTTCTTCCCTCAAAGTTACTCTTCTTGCTCATAAAACTACTGAAAACCCTCTTAGCATTTTTTCAATTACAACTTTCCGCAAAAGTATTTTAAATCCGTTAAAATTGACTAAATCATAATTCTGAATGAGCGTAAGCTAGGACTGAAAGCCTTTTTATATGGAAAAATAATGAACTGTTTTATTGTTTTATATTCTAATTCTATATTTTAAATAAAGAATCTAAAAAGAAGAAGAAATCATAATACTCGTATAATCTACCGTAACAAAAAAGTTTTCGATTTATCAAAGTGATCCTAAACTTTTTTATGTGTGTAGTAGCGACCTGAGAGAGCACCTGCATACCCCTATTCTAATAAAAATTGCTTTGCCAGTTAACACCTATGCAAGAGCAATATATAATAAAAAAAAAATCATCTGTCTAGCCTTTTCCCAACTATATTGGGGTCGCCTTTCAGTATAACCGTATTCAGCTGAATACAAGTATTTTACGTGGAACGGTTGCCTACCAGACCTCCACAATCCGTTAACTGGGTAACACGGTATTAAGTATAAGCTTAAACAGCGTCAAACGTTTCCACTGCTGGGAAACTAGATAAATAGCCATTCACTCAAATTTATATTCTTATATTCTTTCTAAAGAAGTAATAGAATAGTAGACCTAAAGAATAAGTGTAATTAAATTGTTTGTATTAATAATAATAATAATCTGTGGCTCGGCTGTCAACTGAAACGTCATATTTTTTGCTCAATCCGCAATTTTCTATACAATTTAATTCAATTTCTTTCATCAAAATGGCAAAAACTAACAGTAAAACAAGAAAAAAAACAGTGACGATATAATAAAACCAAACACGAAACCAATTACCTCTTTTTGGACCGATAACATGACCATTATAAAATGCTGACAAGAAGCCGAGCTCGAAAACAAAACGCACCAACTCCATCTTCGGATTCGTCGCTCAGTTCCGCCTCGCAGCCGCCGGGACCAGCGCCAGCCGTGAGTCCTGAGATTCCGGTAGCTGCAGTTGCGTCGAGCTCGAGCGACGAATACTTCTCGCCGCCGACGACACCACCACCTGCGCGTCGGCGCGGGCGAGGCCGACCACCGGCCAGCTTAGGACCTCGAGGCCCACCGGTCTCTGACAGGGTCCCCGCTATCGGTGGAAGTGTGCAGCGTATAAAATGGACTCAAGCCATAAATGAGAATGTTATACGCTCATACTTTGGGGCTACAGAGGGGGGAACTAACCTGACTGCGTACCGTGGTCGGATGCTCTCTCTGTTTCAGGTACTTAAACCAGCTGTCAGCGTATCGGCCCAACGACTGTCGGATCAGGTGCGCGTCATCCAGCGTAACCGTATGTTGGATAATAGTGTGCTTGATCGCCTCCGCACTGAAATGTGTAGCCATGTCATTGCTCCTCCGTCGCAGACTGTGGCACCAGCACAGTCAACCCAATTGCCCAGCCACGCTGACGAGGAGAGTAATGACAGGGTTACAAACGTAAGTACCCAGTGCAATGACGAATTGAGGAGTGCTTTGGAGTGTGCTATTCGGGAATACCGCTACATGCCGCCTGAACTTAGACCACGCTTACCTCGTTTGCCCATGCATAACAAGAACAGGGCGCTGGTGGCTGCTCTGGATTCGCAGTTGTCAAGCCATTTTGATAACTGTGATAACCTCACCGATGCACATTCGATCATGTACTGCGCGGCTGTAGCGGCATGTCGTGTAGCTCATGTCAAAATAAAAATAACCAATGACAGAGTTACACGACCAAAACCAGCCGTACCAGCTTGGCAGTGCAGGATCGAGCGTCGTATTGGTGAGGCCAGAGCGCTAATCGGCAAACTGATCTGCTTCGGGGAGGGCAACACACGCCCTAGAGTGATGCGCTTTGTGAGACGGGCGTTTTCGGGGACTGATGTCAATCCCCGAGATTATATATCTCGTGTCACAGAGCGCATCGACTTCCTGAAGCAGAAGGTGTATGCATGGGCAAGCCGTATTCGTAGGTACAGGCGGCGAGTGGAGCGATACACCCAGAATCGCACATTCCGAAGTAACGAAAGGTGGGTATATAGGGATTGGGAGCGACCGGACCAAGGTGTGACTGACACGCGCTTGCCGGATGATGATGCTATGTGTTCATTCTGGCGCAGCATCTGGTCGGCTCCTGTCAGTCATACTGAGGGTGACTGGACTCGGGAGGTCGAGCGTGTGTGCGATCCGATACCAGAAATGGGGGCAATTTCCATCAGCCCCCAAGATGTAGCTTGTGCAGTCCGCCCGTTGCCTAACTGGAAATCTCCAGGGCCGGACGGGCTGCACAATTTCTGGATTAAATGGTTTACGAGATCGCACGCTTGCTTGGCGTCTCAATTCCAGTCTGCCTTAGAGTCTGGGTCGCTACCCCAGTTCTTAACTACAGGAATAACCCACCTGCTCCATAAATCAGGTAGTACTGCGGAACCTAAAAATTATAGACCGATCACGTGTTTACCGACGGTCTATAAAGTTCTTACATCTATTTTGAGGGCAAAGATTAATAGTCATATTAACAACAACAACATCATGTCTGCCTCTCAAAATGGATGTAGGAATGGGTCCCGCGGTACTAAGGAGCTACTCCTTATTGATATGGCCATTAGCCAACAGGTTCGGCGTTCCCGAAAGGATCTGTCAACATGCTGGATAGACTATAAGAAGGCCTATGACTCGGTGCCTCATACATGGCTCATGAGGGTGCTAGAATTGTATAAAGTTGATGCAACGCTACGCACCTTCCTGATGTCGTGTATGGGGCAATGGAGGACAGTCCTTCGCTATCCAGGATGTCGAAATATCCAGAGGAATAGCGAACCGGTAAGGATCGAGCGGGGTATATTTCAGGGCGATAGTTTAAGTCCACTTTGGTTTTGTCTAGCCTTGAATCCTCTTAGCACACTGCTGGAGAATTCAGGGCTAGGCTATCGGTTGAAGAGAAGTGGTCAGGTTATATCTCACCTCCTTTACATGGATGATCTGAAACTCTTTGCCACCACTAATCTGCAACTGATGGAGCTACTGAAGGTAACTGAAACAGTCAGTAACGCCATCAGGATGGAGTTTGGTGTGGACAAATGTGCGGTCATGTATGTAAAGCGTGGAGAGATTATGGAATCCGTGGGAACTCAACTCTCGGATTCCATAAACCTGAGATCCCTCTCTCCAACTGAAACTTACAAGTATTTGGGTATGTCGGAAGCGTTAGGTATCAATGTTACTGACATGAAGCAATCGTTGAAGGAGCGCTTCTTTGGCCGCCTGAAGAAGGTATTCAATAGCTTTCTATCGGGCGGAAACAAGGTGCGCGCCTTCAACGGTTGGGTCATGCCAGTATTGATGTACTCTTTCGGCGTACTCAAATGGACTCAAACGGAACTTGACGCCCTGGATAGGCGGGTCCGTACACTGCTTACTGCGTATCGACTGCATCACCCACGGTCGTCGGTAATGAGACTGTACATCCCGCGAAAGTGTGGAGGTCGAGGCTTTTTAAATGCTAAGACTCTCCACAATCGCGAGATATGCAGTCTTAGGGAATATTTCCTAGCTGTCGACGTGGGTATGCATCGAAATGTAGTGGCGGTGGACAAGGGACTCACCCCGCTCTCCTTGGCAAATGAGAACTGGCGCAAACCTGCAGTGCTTGACACTAACGATCGCAGGGCGGTATGGCAGAGTAAGGAGCTTCACGGACGCTTTTTCCGGGCCCTACATGGGCCTGACGTAGACCAACTAGCGTCCGTAGCCTGGCTGCGTTTCGGTGATCTTTTTGGAGAAACCGAAGGTTTTATTTGTGCAATTATGGACGAAGTTATCATGACGAATAACTACCGGAGATTTATTGTGAAAAACGGCACGGTCGACATATGTCGGGCATGTCACCGTCCGGGAGAATCAATTCGCCACATTGTTTCTGGTTGTTCTCGTCTAGCTAACGGAGAATACTTGCATAGGCACAACCTTGTAGCCACGATTATCCATCAGCAACTTGCTCTGAAATACTCTCTTGTGGAGTCGGAGGTGCCATACTATAGGTATGCGCCCGACCCAGTTCTCGATAATGGCAATATCACATTGTACTGGGATCGGTCCATCATCACTGACAGGACTATTGTTGCCAATAAGCCTGATATAGTGGTGGTGGACCGAATTGTGAGGCGTGCAATGATTGTAGACATAACCGTCCCGCATGACGAGAACCTCGTGAAAGCCGAGAAAGACAAACAAATCAAGTATATTGACTTGGCTCGCGAGGTTGTCGACATGTGGGAAGTAGACTCCGCAATCATTGTACCGATAGTCGTATCGGCCAATGGCTTAATAGCCACGAGCCTCGACCAACACCTTAGGAGGCTCTCGTTGGGCAGCTGGATCAAGGGCTTGATTCAGAAAGCGGTACTTCTGGACACGGCTCGCATTGTCAGGAGGTTCCTATCTCTGGAGCCCTGACCACCGGTAGCTTGGACCCTATTCCCGATATCGGTGGGCTACTATTTTTATATTTTTAAATGTTTTTTTTTTCTAATGTATATATTGTATAAAAATATTTAAAAATTTCTCTTTCAAGAAGGTCTGCAGATGGTGGGTTGGAACTCGTACCACGAACGACGTAAAGTTGATGTTGTGGCGCGATTCCAACCTTTCAACCCTCAGAGTCCAATTCGTCTTCACTTGTGTGTGTCTTGTGTGTTTGTATTGTGTATGTTTAATTAAACTGTATTTAGAATAAGTTAGTCTATAAGTCATTTTCTTTTATATTATTGTCTTTTGCTGTGCCCAACAGGGTCCACAATTGTGTCTCATTAAATTTTCACCTACCACCTAAGCATGTACATTGTGGAATGCAATAAAGTATTGAGTATTGAGTAAGTTACAGTTGTTAGTACCTATTTTTTTAAACCTAAGTTGTCACGTTTTTCGTGAAAGAAAGTGGGCTCTTTCTATACTAGACCTCAATCGTCAGTTAGAAACAGCATCAATCATCAATGTATTATAAAACGTTCGTTACTGGTGACTGAGTAACTAACAGACAACGTTCAGCCGCAGCTACTAGTCGTAGAAAGCTGAAAGGCATGTAGGTTCCTTGGGGAATGCAGGGGAGTACTAAGAGAAGATTTCCGGAAAGTCTTACAGGAACGAAGTCGCGGACAAAGCTAGAATCAAATAAAAAATAAGCCGTCGCGGCTTCATGATACAATTTAAATGGCAGAGAGAAACCAATATTATCGCTTCAACACTTCAGCGGTTACTTTACTGTTGAAATTCATATCACGTTATAAATTAACATTTTGTGATGAAACCAACACCGTGAAATTACAAAACGTGCGCCATAATTACTGTTCATGATAAAGTCAATAAATACAAGTGCTCTCTTATTTAAACATTTTACTTATAATATTTAAATTACGCTTAGCCTAACTTGATTGCTATACTGTTACTTAGAGGTTTCACTTACCAAAGCGAACTCACCACACAGTCGGCAAGCTTCGGAAGCTGTCTTGTTGCGACTTGGGAGACATTAAAAATGCCGTTTTCCTTGTGGTGAAGGGGCAACGGGGGGGACGAGCAAGCAAACGTTTGGGCGGCCCTATTTTTACTCAAGTACCCGTCACAAGAAGCTAAATAAACATTTTGTAAACAAAGAACTTGTACTTGTTACGTCTTCTTCCACCTGGCGTTAATCCCGGCTATTGCCAGGGTCCGCCTTCCTACTTAACTTCCTCCACTTTGCCCGATCTTGAACGTTCTTCTCAGTCAGGCCATTGGCTCTCATGTCGTACTTGACGACGTCCAGCCAGCGCTTACGAGGGCGACCACGGGACCTAGCCCCAAGGACAGCCATATTCATACATCTCCGACCAACGTACTCCATAGAGCGGCGCATGATGTGGCCATACCATCGCAGACGACACTCTGGCAGTTTTTCCCCCACGTCACGGACACCAAGACTACCTCTGATGAAGAGTTACGCCGCTCATCCACCTCAGCATCTTCATCTCCGTGACGCGAAGCTCCTGGGTGTGTCTGCTTAGTGCTGGCCAACACTCGCCGCCGTACAGTAGGACAGGCCGTATGATGCATTTATAATCTGCCCCTTGAGCTTCGGAGACATTTTGCGGTCGCATACAACACCCGTTACCTCGCGCCACTTCGCCCAAGCCGCGCATATACGTGCTTGGACATCGTTGTCCACGTTGCCAGACTCGTGCAGCACGAATCCAAGGTACCTGAACGTATCGGACTTTCTGATCAGGTCCGAACCTATTCGGATGGTGTTTGAATCCGTGCTGCCACAGGACATGTACTCAGTCTTCGCCACATTTAGTCTCAGACCACCGTTTTCAAGCGTGTCCTTCCAAATGTTGACTTTGCACTCAAGATGGGCTTTACGTATCAACAAAAAATAGTCCAAATTCAATCAACTCAAAGTAACATACGTGTAATACGAAACTAACGAGCAATTTCACTTGGGTGGGTAATATTTTAGCGATATTAAGTGCTGTCGTCTAATGTTTCGGGTTACTGGAATGCGTCTGATTCATGGAACACACTATTGATTGTGTGTTTACAAAATTTATAGCTTCTCGTAACGGAAACTATATTTAAATTAATATCTGCGACGGAAACTCCGCTGTTAAATATTTATACCGAACTCCCAGAAAAAAAAAACATCTCGTACAATATATGATATATGATAACTTTACTCTATTTGCTCATCTCAGCAAACTTCATCAACCCAGCAAAAACCTCCTGTGCAGCAGTCAAAATCTTTGAAGAAGGAACTGTAGGGCTAGTGCCTCTTGTTTGTATAATGTACGTATGTAGGATTTTCTCTTCGAAGTGCATCCATTCCATGGCCATTCCAAATCGTTTTTTTTCCAAGTATTTGGTGTCACGATTTATAAATGCTTCTTTATCGACTTCTCGCATTGCCTGTTAATAAACAATATTATCAGTGAAAGTACATCACGCCTGAGTATTTCTCTTCACCATATTGTTAAAGAGGTAGGTTTATGCCCCATGTAATGAAAGAAGTGAAAAGCGAACATACAGTGAGATTCTGTAAACATGTCGAAGTGAAGGCTTGGGTGAAGTGATCACGAAGCGAACTGCCGGTCGATTCTGTAAACATGTCGAAGTGAAGGCTTGGGTGGAGTGAGCGTGTCATGAAGTTAGCTGTCAAAAATACTAGTGATTGATAATATGTTAAAGAAATATATCGATAATCGAGTTTACCATATTTGAATGCTACTGTTTATACATTTTTATATTTAACTAAAAGACTGCATGAAAAAAAAAACGATGCCTACCATACATTTTTGAATCACGGATAGATTCATAGGTCTAACTAATATTATTTTATTTAGCGTGTTAATAAACGTCACTCTGCCTTGCGCTTGCGTAGAAAGGTAGGTAGCTAAGTGGCAATTGAAACGAGTGAAGTATTCCCATCACTGTATTCCGCTGACTTTTAGGGACGGTGAGGTGAACGCGCGAACGTTCCCCGCGGGAATTCTTTTTTTAAACTTTGATTTTTACTTGATAGCTAAATGATCATTCCAACGAGTGAAGTGTTCCCTTCACTGTATTCCGCTGACTTTAAGGCAAGTGAGGTGAACACGCGAACGTTCCCCGCGGCAATTCTTTTTTTAAACATTGATTTTTACTTGATAGCTAAATGATCATTCGAACGTGTGAAGTGGTCCCTTCACTGTATTCTGCTGACTTTAAGGCAGGTGAGGTGAACACACAAACTATCCCTTTACCCACCGATGACAGCGCGGGCATTCCTAAAATCATTGAAAGTATTGAAGTATTTCATATTCAAAGCTTTCAGATAATTTACGTAGTACCTAAATGTTATTTTTTATTTTGATTAGTCATTTTTGCGCCTGACTTCATTTTTTTTTTCCAAAAGTAGGTAATCAATAAATTGAGGGGTAACAAAATAAATAAGATTATAAAACTCGGTTCAGTGGAATAATTAAACTCGTCGGCCGCCTTTTTATGAAATCAGGCTTTATTATTAATCATTTTAACCTATGTGTATCAGTAAGCCATATTAAAAGCAGCTTCTAGATTTGTGTCGTCGCTAAGTTTGCATGCTGTAGCACACTGATACCAAGTTTGTCTTTAGATCCGTGTGTAGGTACACCTATCACAATATTCAAAATATCCTTATTACTCTATGGTTTGTTCACGCACCGGATGTAGTGTCTAATAGTTTGGGTGATCACAGGTACAGATGCCAGCACATCAAACTGCCCGAAACAGTAAATTTTTCCCAATCAATCTTGAACCTAATCACTTTAGCGCTAAGGTTGAAAATGTATTAAAGAAATTTGACAGTCTGTCGTAACTTGATTCGCTGGCGTCGTCTGTACATAGAACTGTCACTGGTCACGCGTTTTGATGGTCTGCCATGGGCCATACATGGCGAGTGTTCCGAAATATAATCTAGTATACTGACTAGTGCTCATGTCGACATGAATCCAATTCCGACGCCGCCATACTGTCAATTCGTTCCGAAATATACTGGCCAGTACGTTGACGTCATAACTTGACGCTATATTGAGAAAAGCGTTTGTGATGGTTTACAACAATCATTATCGCTAATATTATAAATAATACAGTAAAAAACCTCAAAGTCCACTCACACGTCCGTTTGATATACTTCTATTAATACGTCTCAACAGTAAAATATGTTGGCACACCAGTACCTACCTACAATATGGCGAAGGATTCATGACATCATGAGCACTAGCCAGCATCCTATGTTATATTTCGGTACACTCGCCATGTATGGCCATGCCAGGTCCATCAATTCGGGTGAACACTGTCAGTTAAATGTACAGACGCCAGCAGATCAATGTACAACAAAATGTCAAATATCTTCAATAAATTTTCAACCTTATTTCTGAAGCAATTAGGTTCAAGGTTGATTGGGAAAATTTTACAGTTTCGGGCAGTTTGTGGTGCTGGCGTCTGTACCTGCGATCACCCAAACTCATAGATACTACATCCGGTGCGTGAACAAACTATAGAGTAATAAGACTAATAAGGTAGGTATTGAGGATATTTTGAATAATGTGGTTGGTGTAAACGTACGGATCTAAAGACAAACTTGTTATCTATCAGTGTGCTACATCGTGCAAACTTAGCAAAGATACAAATCTAGCTGCTTTTATAATGGCTCACTGATACACATATGTTTAAGTGATTAATAAAAAAGCCTGATTTCATAAAACTGCGGCCGAAGTGTGAGCCATGTGTGACCATGATAGACCATAAAAACAAGTGAACGCTCTGACAGCCACACTTCAATCAAAACAAACCGTGAGAGTTGTAAAATAATTTACAATAAGACTGAAAATTAATATTTTGTAGGAAGCAGGGTATAAACGGGTCTTCGTTAAATTTGTGGCGTTGTAACGAAGGTTTATTTACTTCGTAATATGCAAGTTGAAGTGAAAACCAGCTTCCAGATTTTACCACTAACAAAAAGTTCTCATTCCGATCTGGCTGAATTGATGACAAATAGCATTGACGATTAAAAGAAAACCGACTCAAATTAGACGACGACACTTTATTGTGGTGAAGAAATAACATTAATCGTCCGCACGTGCTTATTGAAGACAAATTTATAATTTAGTGCAGTTGGCTAAATTTATGAACTCCTAAGAAATTGTTTAGAGTGTGAAAAAGCTGCAAAACTGTTGTTTGTCCAATATAATTTTGATTGCTTGCTAGCAGGTAATGTTTGTGTTTTTATGAAAGTGTACTGTGAATGTACCTATTTGAAATAAAGAATTTTCACTATCTATTACTTCAATAAATCATGATTTACTATTTCATATTTTCACCTTCATGTTAGCTAAGAAGGCCTCCATTACAACTTAATTAAATTGGCACAGTGTAATCTTTAGAATAAGAACATTTGACTCACTGACTAGTTTCTTTCTATTCTAGCTACTTTTTTACACTAATCAGCCACTTATTAATAATTTATTGTGACAGTAGGTCATTGAGTGTGGTAATTCCTAGCAAGACCATGAAAGCATTCATTAAAACTTTAGATGGCAATAAAATCCTTTTAATTTGTACTATTATATACCAATAATTAGAAATTTTATACTTCTCAAAACTATCGAACAAGCACAGCAAGGACTCAATTACCAATAAACCAATAACTGCCAATGTAATTTACCAGTAACAAGTACAAATTTTTTAGACAATCTCCGTTTCATCAACTTGGCATGGTCGTGCGGGGAAGGAATCTTTCCACCACACAAGTTGTGGTATATAATAGTACAAATTAAAAGGATTTTATTATTATCTAAAGTTATAATGAATGCTTCATGGTTGTGCAACACAATCATAGTCGCTAATTAGTTTTGCATAGCTGCACAAAATTAAAACCTTATAATGTACATACCTACATATTTAGGCCCTAATCTAGTTATCAACTTTATTCAGATCTATACAATATTGCCTAAGTTTTGAGCTTGGTGGGGTCAGAAATAAATCAATATCAGGCAAAATTACAATTTTAATCATTTTTGTGCAAATAAAAAAATAGTAATACATTTTTTTTTTGTTTTCGTTTGCTCTTGACTCTAGTCTATGTCAGAGATGACAGAGACAAAGTCTACGATGGAGCGAGCCTACCCAGAAGGAGCCTGTTCACTCTAACTTTGAAGAGATTAGGGTTGTAAGCTTTCGGAAACACAGACGCTGGCAGAGAGTTCCACTCCTTTGCTGTGCGCATTATAAAAGACGTTTGAAAACGCTTAGTGCGAATTGGTGGAATAGCCACAAGGTAGGGATGGTAAGATGCAGTGCGTCTGGATGTCCGATGGTTGAAGGGGGCCGGTGGGATGAGGTCGTGGAGTTCTTGGGCACACTCACCGAAGTACAATCTGTAGAAGACCGACAAGCAGGCAACCTTACGGCGATGAGCCAAGCTATGTAGCTTGGCATCCACCAGTTTTACGTCGCCGATGAGCCTCTTAGCTCTGCGTTCCACCGAGTCAAGCGCGGCAAGCTGATACTTAGCTGAGCCATCCCAAAGGTGGCTACAATACTCCATGCAGGATCGGACTTGCGCTTTGTATAGTGTTAAAAGCTGTCCAGGCCTAAAGTATCGCTTCACCCTATTTAGGATGCCCAGCTTTTTGGCCGCAGTTTGGGCTTTGTACTCGATGGTGGCGCCGAAGTTGAGACTGGATGTCAACTCCATGCCTAGGAGCTCGAGCCGATCAGTCACAGGAACAGATGCACCCCGAAAAGTAGGAGCTTGGTCAAAACGACTCCTTTTTGCGGTAAAAAGACACGCCTGTGTTTTGGTGGCGTTAAAAGTGACCAAATTGTCATCACCCCACTGGGAGACAACGCTTAAGGTCAAATTTGTCCGCTCTACCATGGCCTCTCTCAAGGAACGAACTTCAACCCCACTGGTTGTTGCGTTGGACAAGTATCTCTCTGAAACCGTACTGTCATCTGCGTACCCAACAAGACCAGGCTGAAGTAGGTCATTGATGTGCAGCAGGAAAAGAGTTGCAGAGAGAACAGACCCTTGAGGAACTCCGGCATCAGGAGGCCATACATCTTTTAGATTGAGCCTTCTGCCTGCCAGGTTTCACATTCTGAAATTTCTGCTAAGGTGCCAATAGCAAAATTAGCTAACATATTGTCTGGATAGAAGCTTGCCGGCTGCCTCTTGCTGGAAACAATGCATAAACATTAATCATTATTATTCAAATCTATTTCTCAAATATCTTGGAACTGCTTCTTTTATCATTGAAATACCTCAATTTAATGCAGTTCTTAGTTTTTATTAATACAGCAAACACACACACACACAGCATGTTACCAGTTTCTGATCCAAATCCATCCATCACATGGAACAATATTACTTATTCCAAGGTGGGAATTATAACTTTTTTTAGGAGTTCAATGCATGATCTACATGGTTTTATGTAAGTGTTCCTATTCATTAAGTTCATATTTAAGCAATAACTACTCACCTAATTGCAGTATCCAATCCACTTGGAATTATGGGATCAAATTTTAATCAAAGGGAATCATCGTCTGAAAATCAAAACATAATAAGATCACATGGCAAAATACATTATTTTATGCTGTAAGAAAGTCATGCATGTCATATAGTGTGCACCTTGCGCGCGTATCTCTAATATAAGCGTATGCGTAGTCACAATGACTCCATTCGAGTTTTTTGCCTTCTACAACAGAAACAACTTTTAGCACTATGACATCTTGGCAATTACTGTCGGCCCGACTCGGTTCTTAACACATTTGCCAACATTTCACATTTAATAATAAAATTATCACTTAAAATAACTAACATTCAGAACTTGTAGTTTTAAATTGTAAGCTTTCAATTGTTTTGTTTGTATTGAACCGACATTTTGAAACTTTTTCGAATTATCGAATCAGCAGCGATGAGCAGATTTTTTTAAAGTATTGCTGTCTTGGCTATTAAGGCCTTTAAGCAAATCAATATTTTTTCTTCTTTTTTTTCAACAGTAAAAATATACTTACTGGAAAAAGATTAATGAATGGTAAATATTAATATTAATTATAATGCATAGTATGATATCATAAAATGTGTTATGGAGGTTTGGTAGGCAGCTGCTCCAGGAAAAAACTGGTTTTCAGCTGAATCCGGTTTGACTAGGAGCCAATATGGTTGTAAAAAGGCTAGGCAGATGATGAAGTTGTGCATTATTTAGTTACCTACGTTTTATTGATGCTGTCTGGTCACGATATAATATTTTGGTAGTTTTCATTATTATGGTAACATTTTAGCATGTTTCACACGGATGTTAAGCATGTATCACACGGATGTTAAGCATGTATCACACGTATGTTAAGCATGTAATCATTCCTTATCCCGGAAAATCGACCAGTGCCGGCAGCTGATTTATGTAGCTACGTGCTCTTCATAAACATCAAAACACAGTATTCGTTTATGAATAAGTAAAACAAACTAAGCAACAAAAATTATTCTTTTTACATAAAACATAAAGTTTTACGAAGTTCTGAGAGGTTTCAACTGTTTGAAAATTTAAAGTTCTATTAATCGGATTCCGCTTTTTGTATGTTTTTAATCTTAATTTTATGATATCATACTATGCATTATAATTAATATTAATATTTACCATTCATTAATCTTTTTCCAGTAAGTATATTTTTACTGTTGAAAAAAAAAAGAAGAAAAAATATTGATTTGCTTAAAGGCCTTAATAGCCAAGACAGCAATACTTTAAAAAAATCTGCTCATCGCTGCTGATTCGATAATTCGAAAAAGTTTCAAAATGTCGGTTCAATACAAACAAAACAACTGAAAGCTAACAATTTAAAACTACAAGTTCTGAATGTTAGTTATTTTAAGTGATAATTTTATTATTAATTAATGTGAAATGATGGCAAATGTGTTTAGAACCGAGTCGGGCCGACAGTAATTGCCAAGATGTCATAGTGCTAAAAGTTGTTTATGTTGTAGAAGACAAAAAACTCGAATGGAATCATTGTGACTACGCAACCGCTTATATTAGAGGTACGCGCGCAAGGTGCACACTATATGACATGCATGACTTTCTTACAGCATAAAATAATGTATTTTGCCATGTGATCTTATTATGTTTTGATTTTCAGACGATGATTCACTTTGATTAAAATTTGATCCCATAATTCCAAGTGGAATTGGATACTGCAATTAGGTGAGTAGGTATTGCTTAAATATGAACTTAATAAATAGGAACACTTACATAAAACCATGTAGATCATGCATTGAACTCCTAAAAAAAGTTATAATTCCAACCTTGGAATAAGTAATATTGTTCCATGTGATGGATGGATTTGGATCAGACACTGGTAACATGCTGTGTGTGTGTGTTTGCTGTATTAATAAAAACTAAGAACTGCATTAAATTGAGGTATTTCAATGATAAAAGAAGCAGTTCCAAGATTTTTGAGAAATAGATTTGAATAATAATGATTAATGTTTATGCATTGTTTCCAGCTAGAGGCAGCCGGGCAGCTTCTATCCAGACAATATGTTAGCTAATTTTGCTATTGGCACCTTAGCAGAAATTTCAGAATGTGAAACCTGGCAGGCAGAAGGCTCAATCTAAAAGATGTATTACTATTTTTTTATTTGCACAAAAATGATTAAAATTGTAATTTTGCCTGATTTTGATTTATTTCTGACCCCACCAAGCTCAAAACTTAGGCAATATTGTATAGATCTGAATAAAGTTGATAACTAGATTAGGGCCTAAATATGTAGGTATGTACATTATAAGGTTTTAATTTTGTGCAGCTATGCAAAACTAATTAGCGACTATGATTGTGTTGCACAACCATGAAGCATTCATTATAACTTTAGATAATAATAAAATCCTTTTAATTTGTACTATTATATACCACAACTTGTGTGGTGGAAAGATTCCTTCCCCGCACGACCATGCCAAGTTGATGAAACGGAGATTGTCTAAAAAATTTGTACTTGTTACTGGTAAATTACATTGGCAGTTATTGGTTTATTGGTAATTGAGTCCTTGCTGTGCTTGTTCGATAATTTTGAGAAGTATAAAATTTCTAATTATTGGTATATAATAGTACAAATTAAAAGGATTTTATTGCCATCTAAAGTTTTAATGAATGCTTTCATGGTCTTGCTAGGAATTACCACACTCAATGACCTACTGTCACAATAAATTATTAATAAGTGGCTGATTAGTGTAAAAAAGTAGCTAGAATAGAAAGAAACTAGTCAGTGAGTCAAATGTTCTTATTCTAAAGATTACACTGTGCCAATTTAATTAAGTTGTAATGGAGGCCTTCTTAGCTAACATGAAGGTGAAAATATGAAATAGTAAATCATGATTTATTGAAGTAATAGATAGTGAAAATTCTTTATTTCAAATAGGTACATTCACAGTACACTTTCATAAAAACACAAACATTACCTGCTAGCAAGCAATCAAAATTATATTGGACAAACAACAGTTTTGCAGCTTTTTCACACTCTAAACAATTTCTTAGGAGTTCATAAATTTAGCCAACTGCACTAAAGGCCTTGCCGATGAAAATTAAAAACATTTCACGTTTTATATGATGGAACGGAAACCACGGTGCGAGAGTCCGACTCGCTCTTGGCCGGTTTTTAGGGTTCCGAAAAAAAAAAACGGAGCCCTTGCAGGATCACTCGAGTATCTGTCTGTCTGTCTGTCCGCCTGTCACAGCCAGTTTTTTCCGGATCCACTGGACCGATTCTGTTGTTTAGTACACGTATAGACTTCTGTGACCCAAACACGTTACGTAAATGATTATTTTTTTAGTATGGGGATTAACTAAAAAATAAAAGGTTTTTGAACAATATCGTGTGACATATCAAATGAAAGGGCTTACTGTAAAGGTTATAATAATTTATTTTTTTCGTAATTTTAAAATAAATGGTTTTGAAGTTATTGTAAGTAAGTAAGTTATATATTTAATCTTATGAAATCAGACGAAATATGACCGTTCCTCCCCTTATCTCCGAAACTACAGAGAAACTATAGATGACAGAAAAACCTATAAGAAGTCTAGAGTGTTAAAATAAAATGTTAAAAAAAATTCGTTCGCAACCCTTTGCACGTGACTCCGACTCGCACTTGGCCAGTCTTATTTTTCAAATAACCCTGTATATCTGTGGAAAAGCACCCACTGGGTCACAACTGTGGAATGTCTGATTGATTAATTAGTCCAATGACTCTGCCGAAAACTAGAATTCGAGCCCGATATGCATACTTTTAACAAATCCAGGCAATATAGAAACCAAGAAAAGAAATTAAGGAGAAAGATCAGACATGCCTCTGCTTAAATAGTCTATTGGCATAGGTAAGATTTTGTATTTATTTATTTGTTATACGCTTTATTTTACATCGAAAGTTAACATAAACTAAAACACAGAATGAGTAAGTAATATATGATATAATTACAAAATCTCTAATATGTACAAGATATAACAACTGACCCTATAATTTTGTTTTATATAATGATCAATTAATATAATAAACAACCGTAGTTTCGGCTTGCTGGCCAGCTTGGCCGGCCAGCCTCAGCAGCGGCGGCGAGCGCTAAAACCACCTGCTTCTCAGCTCGCGGGCCGCTTCGCCCCTCTGCGCCTACGCGGGCTTAAATTACTATAGGGGTAGGGCAGACAAGACTACGTGGAGTCGGATTTGCAGCGATTCGTTTCTGTCACTAACTTTTGTAGCACGACATAATTATTGAATTTTTAAAACAATATTATAAATTTTAAACTATATACCTAATGATTTTTTATTAGATAAATATTATATCTAATAACATTACACGTAATAAGTTTGAAAGTATATGAATGTTATATGTAAAGAAATTATATCAACAATTGGTATATTACACGTTTATTATACATATAATATTACGTTATTGAAATGAAAATATACCAAATAACTATATATGAAATGAGACGCACCCACACGGAATGGATGGCCTTATCGCATTCCGGATCATTTCCAGACAACCTGCAATGGGAAGTAATTGTCTGGCCATGAAATGGGGCTCTCATTGACGTAACAAAAAAAAAGATAAAACTTTATACCTGTTCATGGCCAAAATAGCTTAAATTTAAACTCACCAAAGCAATTTTCTTGCTAAAAACCTTATGTACGTTTTGGTATTCAGGATAACTTCCATATGGGTACAAAACCTTTCCACCAGACGAGATGACTGATATGTATGAGCCAAAATGTATATCGTTTGTCAGCATCTGAAACAGTTGGGCTTGGTAGATAAGAAGGAAAGAAAGAAATTTATTTCTTATTTTTCCTTTCTTTCTTTCAAATACACAAACATAAATTATTATTCATCATATTTATATTATCATGTTGGACATGTTGGTTGTGTGCGTCTCATCTGCGCAAATGGCCTTCGTTCAGCATACTGAAATTCATGAGCAGAACAGATGGTCGATGGGGCCGAAAAGTTCTGGAGTGGCGACTGCGTATCGGAAGACGCAACGTTGGAAGGCCTCCCACATGCATACGATTACCACGAATACCACGGTAGCCGACGGATGCGAGACGCGCGGGACCTGTTGTTGTGGCGGTGCTTGGGGGGGCCTATGTCCAGCTGTGCTGTGCTGATATGATGATGATGTGCGAGTCAAAGCAATAGTGCTGGTTTTCAGAGGTTGGGGAGTAACTTAAGATAAGATTTCTTATATAAAACGGGTAAGTACGGAATTACCAGTTTTGTGGGACAAAAAGTATAGTTAAGTGTGTCATCGTACACAAGTTCCAAGTCAAGATTCATCAAAGTCCATTCAGGCATAATTAAAAACAAAAGAAACGAAAAATCTTAGTAAAAATGTAAAATAGATTTTTAGTTATACATTTCAATACCTTCACAGGTATTGAAATGCTTAGCTCGATCATTAGCCAAAACTTTTTCTTACTTTTCACCCGATGCACCCTAAAAATCCGTCTTGACGCGTTTGCATGTCTTGTATGTGCAAATGATTCGTACATTTGTTCCTAGTTTAAATACTAAATCATCATCATCATATCAGCTGAAAGACGTTCGCTGCTGGAGATAAGTCTCGCCCAAGTATCGCCACAACAAACAGTCTTGTGCGTCTCGCATTCATCAGCTACCCGCGACCCGTCATCGGTCCACCTTGTGGGAGAAATACTGAATATTAATGAGTCAGTACTTTTAATATGTCACCGGAAAATGGTAAACTCCGTAAGATTATAAAGTAACTTGATAGTAACAATCTTTTAATAAATTGTCAACCGATCATTTGGACATTTTACACATTTTTTATTTGAAATTCTATAATCACTCGAAGACATTCAGAGAAATTGTGGACTGACATAAAATGGCAACCATTCAGGGGGTCTAAAAATGCCACTTTTAGAAAGCAAATCACACTACCCGTCACTGTCAATATTTCCTAATCAACCTTGAACCTAATGCGTTAGTGATAAAGATGAAAATTAAATTTGACATATTGTTGTGTGATTAATACGATGATTCTAATACGTTCTCCTAAAGTGGCCTTTTTAGCCCCCCTGAGCACAAGTCTACAATAAACAGGGCCTCATTGGTCTGTTCAGACGTCACATCACATGTACGCCATAGAGTTATGAATTAAATGGTCCTCCCGTTTTTCGATGTTGGTTGGGTTTTCTTTGGGTGGGTAATGTTACCGACTTCCAAAATAGAAGGAGGTATCTTTTTTATGTATGTACTCCGATTACTCCGAAGGTTCTGATCCGATTTCTGTGATTATTTTTTAGTTTGATGAAAATGCAAGTTGTCGTTTGGTCCCGTAAATATTTAGTGCAGATTGGCTCAAGAGTTTTTATTATATTAGTATTTTTGCTTATTTCAATTTCTGCGTAGACGATGACGTCGTTAAAGTATCACCACTTAAAGGTGAAAAAAAAAATATATCAAAATATTACCGACTTCCGAACAAAACACAACAAAGTATAAAATAACATTAATTTCGAAAATCGATGTAAAAAAAACAAAGAACAAAACCAAAAACCCAGACTTCGGAAACGGGTGCCGAAGTTCCCGAGCTGGCGCCGTGCGTCGCTCTTTGTTCAGCGGTTAAATCATATTTCAATCATACAAGATGAAAAATAGATTAAAAAAAACGATTAAATAAATAATAATGTACTAAATTCTAATATTTTTGTCATGGTTGTCTTTTTTTATTTCGCTAATATTGAAAACGACTCCATTCAATTCGTAACTCTGTGGCGTACACATGAGCTCACACCAACAACGACCAATGAGGGGCCAAGTTTACAATATAACTATCACACCGAAACAGATAAATTGTGATAATTGATAAATTTCTTGGGACGACACGGAGATGTTATAGAATACAAGATTTTGAAACGTGTAACTGTAGAACAAATGTTCATTTGACTATTATCGAGAATTAACAATTTCTGAAGATATTTTGTAATCTTACGTAATTTGCAATGATACAGGTCGATGGCGGTCAACACCGGACAGCACGTCCGGTGTTTTCGCCATCGACCTGTTGTTATCTTGGATTTTTACTTACCATAATTGCTTTACTTTCTCCTTCAGAGAAAGCCACAGGTCCGCAGTAACTATTACGACACATATAGTGAGTAGTTTTATCCGCGCCCCAGTTAACACTTGAGAGAAAAACAAAAACAATATTTAAATAATTTTATTTCTGTTATTACATACTTAAATATACTTCTTTGCATGCGACGAATCGTCACTTCTTAGGAATCAGCCCGGAGAACGAACCCACTAGAAAAAAATTAGCAGCAAAAATACTAACCTAAATAAAATACATAAGATCTAACCCTATCTACTTCTTGGCATAAAAAGCAAACCCCAAAAAATTCAAATGCCACCCGCCTATTGGCGCGAAAAAATCATCAAAATAAATTATGATTCCACGTATGTCAAGGGAATGTAATTTCATGTTGTGACAAAGAAATTTCCGTGCTTTTATGAATTTTTGATTACATTCTCTGTATCGGTTACCTCCGCTTATATAGCTTTGCAAATTGGAGTTTTGTGATAGATTTTTGCCATATTATGATCAAAGACATTTTGGGTACACTATTAAATAAAGACAAAATATATGTAGATAATGTATCAATTAATCTTTGAAAGCCGCCTGAGATGGTATGGACATGTCAAAAGAATAAGTGAGTACCATATGGTACAGATTGCACTACAAAAAGGTAAAAGGCCGGCCGCCATTAATCCATTTGTCTGAAAAGACAATCCAGGACAGAGTATCCTGGCGCAGAAGAGTGAGGAGACCTGACCCCAAATAATGGGAAAAGGGCAGGACAAAGAAGAAGAATATATCAATTAATCTGCCTAGCCTTCTCTGAACTATATTGGGTTCGGCTTTCAGTCTGACCAGACGCAGCTAACTACAAGTATTTACATGTAGCATGCACTGCAAATAACCATCCCTACCTTGTTCCACCAATTCGCACTAAGCGTTTCCAAACGTCCTTTATAATGCGCGATGGGAAATCATCAAATGACTCCTCCCGCTCTGGGTACAGCAGGAGGGAGTGTCAGACTTTTACTGACTAAAACCCATCCATGTTCCTCCTAGTGCCCTTTACGTTCCAGGGTACGGTGCCTCTTCCGAACGAAATCCGCAGCCCCAGCAGGCACTGGCCCCAGTAGGCCCCGTCTTCCCTGAGGCGCGTTGAGATCGCAGCGCGCCGCCGACCCGGACCTGGTTCTGATCAGACGGCGAGCAATCCAATACTCGCCGACCGCAGTACGCCTACGGTGGCCGAGAAACATCCAGCGACTCCCGACGCCCGGGGCGTCTTCTTCTGCTGCGGCGGCTGGGGCGTGAGGTTTCCCTCTCTCTCACGCGCTCGGTTTCCTCCTTTGCTAGCATTACTGCTTCGCAGAAGGAGGTGACCGCTTCCCATGTCTCCTCGCTCCGAACCATGGCTTGAACCAGGGCCGGACGCGAGAGATCGCCGCTGCCGTGGAACTTGCTGCCTGCGTCTGTGTTTCCGAACGCTTGTTCTAATCATCACTTCAAAATCAGAGTGAACAGGCTCCTTTTTGGTAAGTTCACTTCATCGTAGACTTTTTATCTCTGTTATTTCTGTTACCTAGACTAGAGTCAAGAGCAAACCCATCTCAAATTAAAAAAAAAAAACTGTAGAGATTGCCCATCAGACCTCCACAATTCAATAAGTGGGTAACACAATACACATTGGCAAGACTGCTGTCAGATTTTTTGACTTCTGACTATCCGTAACGACTATCTACAAATGTCAACCGGGATCAACGGCTGAAATTGCTTGCCGAGGCATGGTGGAGTCTTTAATAACGAACGCAACGAACGGCAACTCCGAAGAAGACCCGTCGTCGCCTGGTATAATTTGGCCACAAGTCACTGCTAACTACGAGTAGTGCTTCGTTTTGTGTGTGTTGTTTGTTCTGTTTTGTTGCCTATCCAGCTATAATACCCATTCTTATATGTCGTATCCAAAGGGTTTCGAATTTTATTGTACGGGAGCTGGCATAGATCCTCGGTACCATTTTGTTTTTTCCAAAGTTGCGGCGCACGCTACAGCACACTTAAACAACAATGTTTTGTCAAATAAACAAAAAAATGTTAGCAACATGGTGATGTTGCTTATATTTTTTTGTACGTGACGTGACACTTAAAGGCACCCCCTTAAGTGTCACGTTGCCGAGATATTTGAAGATAAAGTCGCCATGTGAGAACAACGAAAATCATATAAAACGTGACACTTTAGAGCACCAGGTACCCACCCATATATGCATGTTATGACGTGCATCACAACTTTGAAGATAAAAATAAAATGCTACAATTCCATGCCCTTTCTAATTGGCTCTCCAATTATTCAAAAATTGGTACCCAAACTCTTACAAATCTGACTCATCCCATAAGTGGTGATTAATTTCGTTGCAATTTGAGGATGAAACTCGAAACTTGTGGAGAGAACGTTATTCCCCAACCGAGCCCAGTTTATAAATAGGGAGCTTGCTCTGTATTTATAGTATAACGCTAGTTATAATATTCTTAGTTTGGAATCTAGACGATTTCTGCTTGATGTAATGATGCTGCATGGTATATGTAATAATAGATTCGACTGCATTCCTTTATCAAATAGTCTACACTATATAGTACCTAGATCTGTCATGCTTCGTGGGGCACGTGTTCCTCGGCTATTCCACACAAACTCGTGCAGGACTAACGCAGGGGTGCGAGTGCCTCTTCGTCGACTTGTTGATGCGTACAACACTCACTTTATAGAGATTGACATATTTACTCTCTCTAAATAAAGTTTTAAGGCAAGAGCAATAGAGTTACTAAATTCTTATGTATATAATATATATTTTTTCTTTCTTCTTCTTCGTAATAGTCTTTTATGGTGTATAATGTATGTCTGTTTTCTTTTAATTTTATTTTTTTCGTGAATTCGTGGACAATAGTGTTGGTGATGGTTACATGTGTAGTAACATAAACATGGAATAGGTTATGCATATACCACACCTGGATAAATTAAGATCTAAACTTTCCTCTGTCATGGGAGCACTTCGAGGTATCGTTCGCTGCTTGCCGAAATCTGTTAGGTATATTATATACAATTCCATGGTAAAACCTCATCTTGACTACCTAGTAGAGGTGTGGGGCACTGCAGCTAAAACAAATTTAAGGCAAATCGAAACATGTCAAAATAAAATAATTAAGCTACTATTCCATTACCATTACTTAACTCCCACAGAAAAGATTTACAAAGAAACGAAATTGATGACACTGTCGCAAATATATAAATATAACACATGTATACTAGTTCGTTATACGTATAGAAGTTACTGAACAAAGATATACACTCTAAGATAACGCTTACAAAAATAGGACAAACACAAAAACGCATTACTAGACGAAAAAACAACATCTGCCTAAGACGACCACGAACTAACTACGGAAGAAAAAACATACTATATGAGGGAGTAGAGTTATATAACAAATTGCCTAATGACATAAAAGAGATCCAATCCTACGCGTTATACAAAAAAACCTTAAAACACCACATCTTGAAAGATTTTTCACGGTTTTAATTAATTTGAATAAAAAAAAAAAAAAAAAAAAAAAGATAGGTAATATAAATTTCCATAAATTAAATTAATTTACTCTTTTCACATTAAATTCACCCTAAGCAACGATAAGCATTCACTTTAATAAGTTAAGGTCCAACATTAAATAAATATTAAAATCACAACAAGTAAAAATTATATTTGTCTCAGTAGATACTGTAATGTATACAAATCATAAGTAAGGAGTTTGTTTCTTGAAGGCAATGAGCTATTGCTATTGCTTTCAAGAAACGATACGTAATTACTTCACTTACACATTAAAAATGTACTTTTTTGTCTGGTTACCTACAACATTCATAAGTATTGTGCGTAGATGTATCTACTAATTTGTTTGAGTACCTACATTTCTCAGGTCAACGTATTTAGTATATAAGAATAACTTGTATTTCTCATATTAAGTGAATTGTATTCTTTTTGAGAAATAAATGTCTTAAACCGTATAATTTTATTTTTAAGGCTAACTTAAGACTCTTTTGTTATTCCTGGCTTGTAACTGTTTTTTGTCCCAAACAAATAAAATAAAATAAAATAATAACAGCGTCGGCAGCCGCGAAATGTACAGCCATAGAAATAATTGCCAGAGAAAGTTTGCTGGTTTCATTAAAATGATATTGGACCAGCTTTTGCTCGCTGATTAGTTGAGAGCAGTATACTAATTTGTGACAAATATAGCCCTTATAATTCGTCAGATGGAGATACGCCACTGTGGACAAATGTCCCAATATGTAAAAGATTGGGGTTTGTGATCAATAAAATCGTTAGTGCTCTTAAAGACACACACGAGAAAACAATAATTCTACCCCGACCTTATCCAACTAGGGTCGGCTTCTAGTCAACAAGCAGCTGAGTACCAGTATTTTACATAGAGCGACTACCTATCTGACATCCAAAACAAAGGAACTTGGTAACACGATACAATTGACAAGACCGGATTCAGATTTTTAGGTTTCTGACAACACGTAACAACTGCCAAAGGTCTACAAATGGTAGACAGGACCAACGGGTTATCGTGTTTTCCGAGACTCGGAGGCAACTTAATATGTTAAAATGGCCACCTATCTACAGACTGACCTTGACAGGCGTTGCTTAACCTGGAAGATCGACCTGTGCGGCTTTTATAATTTTTAGCCACGAGCTCCACAAACAAGCATGTTAAAGATCATAATGAAATAAAATTGCTACTGTGGGTTTGGTATGCTTACAGTAAAATCGTTAGTGCTCTTCAAGACACACTACGTCTAGTGTGTCTATAAGAGCACTAACGATTTTACTACTGTTCGAGTTTCCTCAAACATGGGATGAAGGCAAAGTAGTTTGTGAAGCAATTACTGCTAGTCACCTTAAAATTATATAACAAGGCCCCTGGCCAGCAAGCACTTCATGAATAAAAATGAGTGGCCGCAAGACCACATGGCCACCAAAATTGTATCTATTAAAAATTCAGAGAAAAGCTTGAAAATAAGTACCCGAAGTACTAACTGTAGATTTGGGCAAATTAACGCGGTCCTTTTCTCATTAAATACAGAGTAGCGTTCCTTTCCCAGCTTTGTTGTGAATTTTAATTATTTTTTGGTCCTACTGGCCCATTTTTCATACTTATATTATGTATTTGACCTAATTTCAGTTACTTTGAAATGCCTGTTTGTTTTAAGGTTTCCGTACCCGAAGGATAACCAAAAGAAACCTATTACTTAGCCTCAGCTGTTCGTCCGTCAGTCCGCCCATCCATCCATCCGTCCCTCCATCTGTCTGTCAGCGGGCTGTACCTCAAGAGCTGTAATAGGAGACAGTTAAAATTTTCTCAGAGTGTGTATTTTTACTGCCGCTATAACAGCAAATAATACAAATGAAGTTATTTTAAAATTTAAAGGGGCTCCAATACAAGAAACGTGTTTTATTTCGGGTTATGGTACGGAACCCTTCGTGGGAGAGTCCGACTCGCACTTGGCCGGTTTTCTTAAAGTATCTGAATTGAGACGTTTACTTTAAGGACTAGTCGTTTTTACTCAGATTTCGTTGCTTGGAAGTTTTAAAAGGTTTAGCAAAACTAACTCGAAAATGTAGGTATTTTAAAGGCTTTATAAATAGTTATAACAAAAAAATTAATTATTAAAAAGGATATACATTCAGTCAAAAAAGTATCGGGAATGGATGATTTGTTTATGGTTCCAAATTCAAATTTTTGTTTTTTTGTAGTTGTTAGATTGGCACAACTGTTTTCCATTTTGGCGCGGAGTTTGAGTTGCATCTGTTATTTATATTAAATACAGTGCTGGTTTTAGTAATATCATATATAGTGTGTATTGCGAATTTTATAATGGACAAAAATATCGAACAAAGAGTTTGTCTTACATTTTGCATCGCCAATGGAATTTCGTGTTCGGAGTCACTGAAAATGTTACAGAAGGCTTACGGTGAATCGACTTTATCAAAAACTCGTGCTTATGAGTGGTTTAAAGCGTTCAAAAGCGGTCGAGATGTGATGGAAGATTTGCCTCGCTCTGGTAGGCCGTCAACGTCTGCAACTGAAGTTAACATCGCAAAAGTGAAGGAAATAGTGACTGAAAATCCCCATTCAACTCTGAGAGAGATAGCCGCCGAACTTTCTGTATTCCACGAGTCGATCCGTTATGCGTTATGCGGCGTTTAAGAGAGCAAATTCGACGAAAAAGGCCAGATTTGTGGAAAGAAAATTCTTGGATTTTGCACCACGACAATGCGCCTTCGCACAAGGCTATCATTGTGAACGAATTTTTAACCAAACACTCAACAAATACCATCCAGCAACCACCATATTCACCAGATATGGCTCCTGCTGACTTTTTTCTTTTTCTTAAACTCAAATTACCACTTCGTGGCACCCGTTTTCAATCGATAGAAGACATAAAGGAGAATTCGCGGCGAGAACTGAACTCAATTCCGGAAGCAGCGTTTAAAAAATGTTTTGATGAATGGATTATTCGTTGGCGCAAGTGTATCGTTTCTAAAGGAGCATACTTTGAAGGTGATAAAATAAATTTGGATGAATAACAGACATTTTGTGTATTATTGATCTTTTCCCGGTACTTTCTTGACAGAGTAGTACGTAGCAATAAGGCTAGGAATTTCTTCGATATCGCAAGTTGGTTAACAAACATACAGGCAGATAAGCATCTCAATAGCTCATTATAGAATAGCTCATTTTCTATCACAGCCCGGAGAATTTTGAAGATTTTTTTTAATCCATATTTCTAAAAAATCATCTTCTCTGTTACGGACAGAACGGGCACACATCAAAAAAAGTTTGCGATCACTAGCATAGCTAATGCTAGTGATCGTTAGTTATATGTTTTTAAATTTAAGTTTATCAAGAAATATTCTTTGTTGTGCGTGTTCTTTAAATAGAAAAACCCTGTTTGAAATTAAAAAAAAATATCATTTTTTTATTTTTATTAATAAAATTTGAGTAATTAATCAGAATGTAATTGCAACTTAAATTTGACAGAAAGAAAAATACTGTTTAACGAAACTTAAACATCAATCTATTTATAAAAGGTTTACATTCAATATGATTTAGCTCCTCCCCTTTTTTTTAAGGATGGGAAATCATCAAATGACTCCTCCTGCTTTGGGTAAAGAAGAAGGGAGTGTCAGACTCTTACTGACTAAAACCCATCCATGTTTCTCGGTCCTAATTTTTCTTTTCAATTATATTGTGTGTACATAAATAACTAAATAAATAAGAAGCAAATATTCAATGAGGTTTCTGTGATTAACACGGCGAAAACCGGAAGTGATCACCGCATGATAAGAGGCACATTGAATCTAAATATTAAGCTGGAAGTTCTCGAATGATAAGATCTACGCTCCGTCCAGCACAAATTCAGATCCAAAACTCCGAGAGCTTTGGCCTGGAACTTTAGAACCGTTTTGAGTGCCTAGGAAGCTTCGTGGACGAATACAACGATGGGTTCATGGAAACTGTCCATACAATCGGGTCCAAGTTTTTCAAGACTCGCCGTACAGATAAGAACAAGAGGGTCTCTACTCCTACTCTGAAGCTCATGAATGAAAGGCGGGAGATAGCTCTGCAGTCTTCAGACGATGCGTGTATATACCGGCAGCTCAATAGATGGATCTCCAAGTCCTTGATAAGCGACTTCCGCCGCTTTAATACTGAAAAGATTAAAGACGCGATAACGGGCTACGGCCGGAATACGGGCTTCAGGGTTTTTGCTAGAGATCTGACTATTGAGCAGAGTCAGTTCACGAAACTGAAGACTGCTGATAGCAGAACCATATCCACCAAATCGGAGCTTCTGAGAGAGATCGAGGCATTCTACGGACAGTTATACACGTCAATGACTAAACCCCATACGAATCTATCTAACGACACAAGAGCTAGCTTGTATGATATTTTGTAAGTTTTTGCAGTCTGAATGAGAAGAACGTTGTGAAGGAGGTATATTAGATGTTGTTTTGGTCCAAGAGAACATTAGTGTAACAGAGACATTCGTCACCGCCGCCGAGGGGATAGTTCCGCTGGATGCATATCACCTGGCGCTCCACATTGAGGTAAGTGTTGATGTAGGCCATTACTCAGACTCAATTGAGCCCAGTAATATTGACGGTGCCAAGGATTGGAACTCCCGCAAGTGCAATTTTGAACAACTTTATTCACTACTCTCTAACAAAAGTATCTGGGAAGAGGTTTTGGAATCTACAGATGTACAAATAGCTATTCGGAAGTTTTATGATATTATTTATAATTTTTTCGACACTTGCATTTCTAAATAACGCAGAGGGAAATCAGTGAATAAACGATACCCGGTATGGTTCACAAGCGATATAATCCAGGACCTAAGGCTCAAGCTAAATCTCCATAAAAAATGGAAGCATACTAAGTGCGATGACGCGTATTCGTTATTCTCGGACCTCAGGTCAAGTTTAAAGGCCCGATTAGTAGATGCGTATTCCTCTTACATGAGAAATATAGAAATCTTAATTAAAGCCAATCCTCGCCAATTCTGGTGACATATATCCAGCCTGCGATCCAAGGGTGGGTTTGAACCGAACATTACATACAGAGGTATAACTTTTTCGGGATCTAAGGCGACACAGGCTTTTGCCGAGTTTTTCGCTGATGTTTTTCTGCCTGATGTTCCGTGGCTTAATGCTGATCATGTTTGTATCGCTGACCAGTAATAGCAATTGCATAACCATACCCTCCTTGTGCCCAGTAGACATTGTAAAAGGCATAAACAAACTTAAACCTAACAGCTCTATTGGCCCCGACAATATTCCCCCTTCATCGTTCAAAGATTAAGATAAAGAGATATTCTCAGTGAGCCTCTTTGTCACATTTTTAATTTAGCCTTGCAGGCCGGTACATATCCCTCTGAGTGAAAAGTCTCTAGAGTAACACCTATTCCTAAAATGCAAAACAAAAGTTCTGTTGAAGATTACATTGCAATTTTATCTTCCCCGGCGAGGGTCTTCGAGAACATCCTCCACAACGCTATCTACGAGCAAATTAACAAGTATTTATGCAATGAGCAGCACGGTTTTAGAAGCAACCTGGTCAGTTGATACTAATCTCCTAATTCTGGTTGATTATATCTCTCCAGCTTGGACCGCGGGCGTCAGGTAGACGTACTTTATTTCGACTTTCGGAAGGCGTTTGATAGGGTTAACAATGACACGCTGCAGATGAAGCTTAGCAAACTCGGATATTCCCCGTCTCTTCTCCGCTTCTTCGCAGACTATTTAAGCGATCGTCAGCAGTTTGTTAGGCTTGGCATGTACGAATCTGGTGCGTTACACGCGTTCCGGTGTGAGTCAAGGCTCAATTTTGGGGCCATTACTATTTTTAATAATGGTCAATGATCTCCCTCTAGTTCTTCCTTATGCTAGATGTCTCTTATATGCCGACGACTTGAAATTGTACCTTGAAATAAACTCAGAGGGCACTGCTTGGCACTGCAGCAAGACATAGACGCGATATACAAGTGCGGCGTTGACAATAAGATGGACTTTAACTCCTCTAAGTGCTTAGGTTCCTGTTCAAGTGGATACATGGCTATTACCCTTGCCTCTATCCGACCAAATTTCTACTGGGTTGCCTCTGATATACCTCGTTGGAGGTAAGGCGAGCACGGGACCAGCTCACCATAGCTTGTAAGACGCTCCGCGGTTCTATTGACGCGCCTGATCTGCTTACTGTGCTGGCCCGTTTCTTTGTACCGGACAACTACTGCCGGGGCAAAAAGCACAGATTGTTTGCTGTGCCTCCGTGTCGCACCGTTGCGCATGCTAAGTCTCCAATACCTCGCACTCTGGCTGCACTTAATGATCTCTTGGATTCTAATCCAACAAACGATCTGTTTGCGGATGAATGAACGATGATTTAATCGGTATATCAGAAGTACTGTGAGAGGGATTCATAAAAGAGTTGTTTACCTTTATTTTATTTTATTATTTTCTGTTTAATTTTTTGAACTTTATCTGTGTTTTTTTTCCTTTTATTGTATATTTTTAACTCCTGAAGGCGGGTGGAAAACTGGTTCTTTAGGCCTCTCAAGGCCAGTTCAATTTTGTCATACTCGAGGGGAAACGCCTCAGGCATGGAGCTGAGGTGTATTGGTACTCTTCTTAAAGAAGGGCTACAATGGCTTGCTCAAGAACTATAGGCCCATCTCACTTCTAAGCCATGTCTACAAGCTGTTTTCCAAAGTCATCACGAACCGTCTCGAGCGCAGGTTCGACGACTATCAGCCTTTCGAACAAGCCGGATTCCGAAAAGGCTTCAGCGCCGAAGACCACTTACATACGCTCCTTCAGGCTATTCAGAAGACCGAAGAGTATAATCAGCCCCTCTGCTTAGCTTATGTGGACTACGAGAAAGCCTTTGATTCGGGGGATCGGGCTGTGCTGCAGTCTCTCCAACGGTGCCAGATCGACTATCGGTACATCGTGGTGGCGTGGTGGCTGGTGGTGGTGGAAACGCTGGTGACGTTTTGTACAAATATTTCATGTCAGTCCGATTTCAGGATCTGACCTCGAAACCTATCCTGCAGTGGGGTGTGAGGCAGGGAGACATCATTTCTCCGAAACTGTTCACGGCCGCAATGAAGGATGTCTTCATGGTTTTGGACTGTAGAAGGCTAGGCATTATTGTCAATAGCGATGTACATCAGCCACCTTTGATTTGCCGACGATATAGTCGTCATGGCTGAGACTTCGAGGACCTCAGTACAATGCTCGATGACCTCAGTAGAATCCGAAAGAGTGCGTCTCAAAATGAACATGGACAAAACCAAGATCATGGTAAATACGATGTAGCACCCCCACTCCTATCAAGATCCGAAACTGCACTCGAATTTGTGGACGAGTACGTCTACCTAGAACAAACGGTTCAGTTAAGTAGGGCCAACTTCGAGAAAGAGGTCAACCATCGAATCTGACTTGTCTGGGCGGCGTTTGAGCTGCGTGGTATCTTCTCGTCCCACATACAGACAGTGTCTCAAGACGAACTGAAATGTGGTCGCTTACAATGAGCCTCATCAGAAGGTTGCAAGTCACTCAAAGGGCGATGGAAAGGGAAATGCTTGGAGTTTCCTTGGGTGACTGAATCAGGAATGATGATATCCGCAAGTGAACCAAGGTTACTGACATAGCCCGAACGATCGCCAAACTAAAGTGGCAGTGAGCAGGGCACATTGCTCGCAGAACAGATTGTCCATGGGGCCGAAAAGTTCTGTAGTGGCGACCTCGTACCGGAAGACGCAACGTTGGAAGGCCTTCCACAAGGTGGGCTGATGACCTGGTGAAGGTCGCGGATAGCCGATGGATGCGAGACGCGCAGAACCGGCATGACAGATTGTGCGATAAATGTATTTTGACATACTTATTACGTTTTACCTGCATGCTCTGATTGTTGCAACTACAGTAGAATCCGTTTATTATGACTCCGCCTATATTGACCAACCGGTTATTATGACGTAATTACACTACGAAGTTTGGTTTTCATATAAAATTCTTTATAAAAAAGTCGGATATAATGACTTCCCTTACAGTGACATGTCGCTTATTATGACCCATTTTTAATAGATTATGTCCGGTTATAATGACCGACATGATTCTTTACACCTCCGGTAATGTTCGTTGATTCCCGACGACGTTCGGCACGTGGCTCGTTTTTGTTTTGAATCTCAGTGAGTAATTGAAGCTTGAAGGTCACGCATTGTTTTTCGTTTGTTATTTTGAAAAAAATATCATCTCAACGACGTAAAACATTTACAAATGAGGAGAAAGGTGCAATAATATGCATATTAGAAAATGGAGAATCTAACTCATGTCTCGCAAAGGAATTTGGCGTGGGTCATTCGACAATCTAAATGATTTTTAAAAACAAGAACCGTTAGCAATCGTTCAATTCAAATGTTTTGAAACCGAAGGGGCTCGAAAATCACGACAAGAAAATGTTGATCAAGCATTAATTCAGTGGTTTAAAAACATGAGAAACAAAGGAATACCTGTCAGCGGCCCTATGCTACAGGAAAAGGCAAATGGTTTTGCCGCGCGTTTTGGTACTCTCGACTTCAATTGTTCTGCAAGCTGGATCAGTCGTTTTAAAGTTCGACATAACATTGTGGTGGGAAAAATTGTCGGTGAATCTTCGTCTGTTGATCAAAATTCAACAACAAACTGGTTGATATCTGTGTGGCCGAATTTACGAAGACAATTTTCTAATGATGAGATATTTTGATTTAATATGTATGTATACATATGTACATAATTACTATGTTTCTGTATTAAAATACTTAAGTACATACAGATGTACATATTTACATAAAAAAGGTTTTTCATTTCACAAAACGCTTTGTATGACGTCCGCTTATTATGACGTGTTTGTCAATTCCTTTCGATGTAAACGGACTCTACTGTACATGTCCATCCTAGCATAAAATGACTTAAGATAGAAATACGCTTTTTGCTCCCTGATTAATGCTATTCTAATCACGGAACAACACGGGCTTGTTTTATGAGAATTCCCACGGTTGAAAAACAGAAATTTAAACATTCCGAACTTCCTTGCGATTACTAAGTACACAAAACAAAAAACATGTACTGCTTACTTGAAATTCCTGTTAATGTCAATCCCGTAACACTTTCCACCGCTCAACTTTCGTCTATTTTTTACCCACGATCTATCTTTAGTTCGACTGTAATCATAGCCATCTGGATTCAGAACTGGTATTATATGCCTGAAAAAAAAAGTGGTATAAATGGTTAAAAAAACAACCCTGTGGGGTGTGAATTTTCTGTAAGTTGGACACTGAGTTTTGAAAAGTAAGGAACCTATTTCGTGAAAATCTGTTTGATTTTATGCATTTAAACGTCCGTTTCGTTATCATAGCCAGAATGTTTTAACATCATCACTATTGCTTCAACCGCTAGTGTCGATGGAATAAAGTTTTGATATAATAACTAACAGAATTTGATGAAATTGGACCTAATCAAAAGATAATATTGTAACTTCATACCAGTCTTTTCTGGTGACGTGCACAGTCTGTTGATTAAACTTTCGAATGATACTCTCGATGGTAAAGTATTGATAAATTTAACAACAGAATTTCATGAAAATGGACCAAATCAACTGAAAATATTGTTACTTCATACTAGCCTCTTCAAGTGATATGGCAGTATGTTAGTTAAACTTCCGAACTTGTCGATGGAAAAAGTTTTCATATAATGACTACGTAACAGAGTAAGATGAAATTGAACCTAAGCAACAGACAATATTGTGACTTCATACCAGTCTCTTCTAGTGACATATGAAGGCTGTTGGTAGAACTTCCGAACAACAGTGTCGATGAAGTAAAGAGTTGAAATGACTCCCGTCCACTCTCGGCCATACATCCCACTGTCCACTAGTATTGGTCTGTTAGTCGCGTTGCCGTTTGATATTTTAAACATCTAAAATAAAATCAAATCTAAAATAAACATATGCAATACACCTGAATTCTTCTGAAATTAAATTAATTAAAAACATTTGTTGACTTCAGAATTGGTGGTTAATAATCATATCAGGAGAAAAACGTCCACTGCTGGACATAGGCCTCCCCCAAGCGTCGCCGCAATGACCGGTCCTGCGCATCTCGCATCCATTGGCGACCCGCGACCTTCACCAGGTCATCGGTCCACCTTGTGGGACCCCTTCCAACGTTGCATCTTCCGGTACGCGATTGCCACTCCAGAACTTTTCGGCCCCATCGACCATCAGTTCTGCGAGTAATGTGCCCTCTTTAGTTTGGCGATCCTTCGGGCTATGTCGGTAACCTTGGTTCTCTTGTGGGTATCATCATTCCCGATTCGAACACGCAAGGAAACTCCAAGCATTGCCCTTCTCCATTGCCCTTTGAGTAATTTTGAGCCTTCTGATGAGGCCCATTGTGAGCGACCACATTTCATTTCCGTATGTCATCACCGGCAACACGCACTGGTCGCTGACGGTCGTCTTGAGACACTGTAGTATGTGGGACGAGAAGATACCACGGAGCTTTCCGAATGCCGCCCAGACGAGTCGGACGGTTGACCTCTTTCTCGAAGTTGGCCCTACCTAACTGGACCGTTTGTACCAGACGTACTCGTTCACAACTTCGAGTGTAGAGTTTTCGATCTTGAAAGAGAGGGTACTACATGGGTGTTTCTTTCAGGATCTTGGTTTTGTCCATGTTCGCTTAGAGACGTACTCTTTCGGAAGCTCTGAGGTCATCGAGCATTGTACTGAGGTCCTCTGTAGTCTCAGCCATGACGACCATATCGTCGGCAAATCAAAGGTAGTGATGTACTCGCCATTGACATTAAACATTTTCATTCGTAAAGAACCTTCTTAAAGGTGAGTACCACCACACCTCTTCTCCATGCCTCTGGCATTTTCCCTTCGAGTATGACAGAATTGAACAGTTCCTGAAGGGATTTAAGGACCGGTTTTCCATCCGCGTTCAGGAGTTCGGCCGTAATTCCGTCCTCACCCGACGCCTTGTTGTTTTTAAGCTGTTTCAGAGCCATCTTTATCTCACACAGGCTGACGTCCGGGATGTCCTCGGTATAGTGCCGGCTATATCTAGCTCTTGGGTCGTAAGCTTGGGTTAAAACTGTAAAAAGCAGTTACAAAACAAATATACAGCATATTTTTTCAAATCACCATCCCAAATTTTCTCAGGGTTTGTAAATGTAAAGAATAGACATATTAATGCAGGACATGTATTTATACAGTACATACTCGTATATGCATTGGTTTTCTGTAATGATAGCTTTATGCATGTCTGTAATAAATAAAAAAATAAAAGTTCTCTCGAAAAACATTACTTTTTCTGGGGCTAGTTAGATCAACATTTATACATTATTTCAAGTTTGTAGTTTATATTTTAGGAAAACCAATGCCTATTTTTTTTCAAACACCACGGAATAAGAAAAATGAGACAGTAACTAGACATTTTCACAAAATCTTACATAAATAGGTGTGGCCCGCGACGTCTTCCCAATAGTCAAGATCTTACAATGCGTTGGATACTTGGCAACCATTTTGTGTAAATACTGGTTGATCTCACGTAGTGAGGGATATGCGGTCCACGTAAATGTATCTCCAGATACAGCTTCGTATGAAAGGTAAAATTGCAAAATGAATAAACAAAAAAAAATCTAATTAATAATAATTTAATTATTCTTTTTTTTGCAAACAAGAAATATTAACCAATGGAATTGCCAGAAATTCATTTTCAGAAAATGTCAGACACTGACATTTCATGGAATTCCGTCATCATCTCCCTGCCCTTATCCCATGTTATTTGGAGTCGGCGAAACACGTTTTTTCTTCCATTCTGATCTAACATTCGTCACTCTGTCACTAACTCCCTTTTCTTTCATATCGCTCCTCACACAATACATCCATTTTTTCTTTGGGCTTCTTCTCAATCTCCATCTACATTAATGTTCCTATCTCTTCCAGTTAGATACGTTTCATCCAACTTCTTCACATGACCATATCAAGACAAGCGATTCCCTTTTAAGTTGCGTCACTTTTAAAGTACCTCTAATGAACTCATTTTTCACTTTATCCGTTCTCGTTACTCCACACATCCATCTCAATATTCTCATCTCCGCTACATGCAATCTATTTTCATTAAGGGTCACAAGTTGTTCTAGTGACCTGTCACCATTTCATCCTTCCTGAGTTGACGAATCAACTCAGGAAGGATGAACGATGAAGAACGTCTCGATCTATATCGCCATCTCGAAAGACAAGCAACCCAACGCACCGAAAGGCGGAGCAAATCGGTGTAGGCGTTCCGGTGAGAGCTATAGGTATCGGACTGGAGAGACCGCCGAAATCGCAGAACAGGTACTCAGGTTTTGTTCTGCTCAATTTCAGGCCAATACTCTCCAGTATTTGCCACCACGTCTCCAATTTGCTCTGGACCTCTAGGCCGCTTTCGGCAACCAACACAATGTCATCAGCAAACAGCATGCACTACATTCATGCAATTCCATTGGTTACTATTTATCCGTTTCTCCACTCCGCAGCCTCGCTCCCCGTCAATAGACTGGCAGCCTTATTGTATTATTAGGCTGCCTGTCCATTGTAGCGGAGTGACATTTAATTGAAATGTCAATCACTAACATTTTATGCAATTCCATTGGTTACTATTTCTCCGTTTCTCCGCTCCGCGTCAATGGACAGGCAGCTTTATTGAATGATTAGGGTCCCTGTTCATTGTGGTCCATTGATGACAAAACAATAAACAAACGACAATAATTAACGAATTTTTAATCGGTAATTGGCTATAAGATTGGTTTGTTTATTTTAAGTAAAAATTATAAAAAGCTGTGGATTTTCTGAATTAATAAATCAATAAATTACCATTACTACGCTTAGTAGGGAATGTATTTACTAAAATGTCGTCCAGTTTTCTCCGCACATCTTTTATCAGGACCGAATGATTCAAACCATGTTCTTTCAAGAACGTAGTCATATTATCCTGTTCCGCACTATACAGTAAAAAATCAATTGTTCTGTTATCTCTTATCCATATATCTTCCCCGTAATTTGCTGAATATAAAAAAGTTAAGAGTAGTCATACATAAAAATTAAAATATACGCGTCGACTTGAGAACCTCCTTCGTTTTTTCGTCGGTTAAAAAATAAATATTGATCAGTTACATTTTCAGGACAGAATATTAATCGAAAGAATTTTAATCCCCCGGGGGAGAAAGCTTTCATAAGTGGTGTATTCGCTTGGTAATTGCTTCAAACTGAGCTATATATTAAGCTATGAATTTTGTTATGAGGTCACACAAAAATTAATCTCTATTAACGATTACATTGGATCCGACAATTGTTTCGACAGGTGTTTGGTCCAAAAAAATTGGACCTATTTAGTGTGGGTTCTGGAATATAAAACAGTATACTGGCCAATGCTCATGACGAACGTCATGAATCCGATGCCATTGGACCCGACAATTGTTTTGACAGGTGTTTGGTCCAAAAAAATTGGACCTATTTAGTGTGGGTTCTGGAATATAAAACAGTATACTGGCCAAGGCTCATGACGAACGTCATGAATCCGATGCCATTTTGTACTGGTATACTACCAGTGTACTGGTGAGACAAATGTCAAATGTGACGTATTAGTAGTATATCAAACGTCAAACGGGCGTGTTTGCATCAGTCTTTGAAGATTTTATTAATTTATGACATCAGCGCACTGACCAGTATATTTCGGAACGAATCAACAGTATGGCGTCGATAAATGACGTCATGAGCACTGGCTAGTATACTGTTTTATATTTCGGAACACACATTTATTAAAACTGACCGGTGCAAGTTACAATCTGACAATTCTACATTCTCTGCCGTCAAAACTACACCAGTCACGAAATTGTGACAAGTATGTCAGTTTTTTTACAAATTTGTCGCATTGTCAGTTATAAACAAGACAGGGACATGTTTTTTTTACGTTTTTCAAATCAATAAAAGTTGAAAAAGAGGAAGCACACCAAAGTTTAGGAGTGGGGGGCTGGTGGCGTCACTTTTGGTAAAAGGTGTACCAACGCGTGACGTCACGCAAAATTTCAACGCACTGTACCGTCTCAATAATTTACGTAACAAATAAAAATACTTGTCTAATAACTTAATGGTCTTCACAGACAAGTTTCGCGGTTTCCACACACAAGCGCGACTCTTACAATACACCAAAGTGTTTTCATTGAAATTGTTTTCTAGCGTTCCGTACCAACGAAACCCTATTACTATGCCTCCACTGTCCGTCCGTCCGTTCGTCCGAGCTGTATCTCACAAATCGTAATAGGTAGACAGTAGAATTTTTACAGAGTATGTATTGTTGTTGCCGCTATAACAACAAATAATAAAAAACCAAACTTAATTAAAAATTAAAGGGGGATTGATTGGGGGAGGGGGAGGAGCTTGTTTTTTAGGGTTCCGTACCCAAAGGGAATACCCTTTAACGGAACCCTATTACTAAGCCTCCGCTGTCCGTCCGTCCGTCCGTGCATCTGTCTGTCAGAGGGCTGTATCTCAAGAACCGTAATAGGTAGACAGTTGAAATATTCACAGATTGTGTATATCTATTGCCGCTATGACAACAAATAATAAAAAATAAAATTTATGATACGGAACCCTTCGTGTGCGAGTCCGACTCGCACTTGGCCGGTTGTTTTTTGTTAATAGTACGGAACCCTTTGCGTGAGATTCCGAATCGCACTTATTTCACTTTACATACCTCTTTCGTAGAATTTATCTAACACTTTGTCATTGAAATCTCCTTGCGCCCTCCATAAGTGTACCCCTTTTTGTTTATTTTCAGCAAGAATACCTGGAATATTATATAACAAAAATATTAAATAACACTAACTTAAATTTTTGAAACCTAACCTATTAGAAACAGTCTCGCAATAAGTAAGAAAATATTACCGTTTAAAAATAAAAATAGAAAAATTTTCAACAAAATCATGTCTACATTGAAAATTTAATCATTCTCAAAAGCCTCACGATAAGCAATTTTATAGACGTATAAAACAAATATACCTGCGTTTGCTTGCAAAATTAATTGAGTGAACATTATTTTTAGACAGAACTATAAAATATTCAAGACATAACATAACTTCTAAAACGGTCTCTGTTTGAACAAAAGATACGCTCCGTTAAAAGGTTCAACAAAATTTCGTGAAATTAAAATTAAAAGAAGAAATTAAAATGAAAAATATTTATACACTTAAATATGTGAGATTAGTTTTAGTCATAAATGATTTATAAGACTAAAGAAAAGTATTTTGTTTAGAATTGTAATAAAACTAAATATACCAAACACAATCATCAAATAAATAAAGTCCTACCTTACCTCCTTGAATCGGCTTTTGTGTAACCTTTTCCCAACAATAAAAACACAACAAAAAAGGAATTAGCGAAATCGGTCCAACTGTTCACGCGTGATGCCGTGACCAAGGGAAATAGGGATTCATTTAAATCTATATATATAAAAGAAAGTCGTGTTAGTTACACTATTTATAACTCAAGAACGGCTGAAAATTGGTGGGTAGGTAGCTTAGAGCCAGGAGACGGACATAGGATACTGTTTAGGTAGGGTAGGTAGGGTAGGTGGGTAGGTAGGGTAGGTGGGTAGGTAGGGTAGGTAGGGTAGGTAGGGTAGGTAGGGTAGGTGGGTAGGTAGGGTAGGTAGGGTAGGTAGGGTAGGTGGGTAGGTAGGGTAGGTAGGGTAGGTAGGGTACGGTGGAGGCCTGCCCTGCTTGGGCGGAGAACCGCCGGATCCTCGTTGAGGCGATCGGCGGCAGCGACCTCTCGCGGCCGGCCCTGGTTCAATCTATCGTCCGGAGCGAGGAGGCATGGGAAGCGATCACCTCCTTCTGCGAAGCAGTAATGCTAGCAAAGGAGGAGGCCGAACGTGTAAGAGAGAGGGAAACCTCACGACCCAGCCGCCACAACAGAAGAAGACGTCCCGGGCGTCGGGGGTCGCAGGGCGATTTCCGGCCACCGTAGGCGCGGGCCTGCCGACGGCGAGCTTTGGGTGGCTCGCCGTCCGATCAGAACCAGGCCCGGGTTAGCGGCGCGCTGTGTTCCACGCGTGCCTCAAGGAGAAGTCAGCAAGGGAGACGGGGCCCGCTAGGGCCAGTGCCTGCCGGGATGCGGAATCCGTTCGAAAGAGACGCCGCGTCCCTGGAACGCAAAGGGCACTGGGAGGAACACGAATGGGTTTTAGTCAGTAAGAGTCTGACACTCCCTTCCGCTCCGCCCAGAGCGGAAGGAGTCATTTGATGATTACCAATACTTAAAAAAAAAAAAAAAAAGGTAGAGTAGCCAGATGACGGGAGCGAAGCCGCGCGGGTCAGCTAGTATACATATACATGTACATATAGATAGAAGAAGATGATTAGATAAAGAAATTTTTAAAGCATGGTGAACTTAGCACAAATTACGAACAAACAGCGTAACAGGAATGCAGGGGTGAATCGAAAAAACATTGAAGAGAATTTTTACTTTATTTTAATCCTGTTTGCAGCGTTTACGCCCAACTAACACTAAAGCGTTAAAAAGACCTATATAAGACTCGTATATCAGTTCCATTTGAGTATAAAAGTGTTAACGCATACCTGTGCAACTGAGTTAGAGCATGCTCAACTCATTTATAACCACGAAAGAAGGCCACAGTTTTACAGGTAAAAGTTATTGAAAGCCGGTGTTGTACGTGTTGTTGTTGTTGTTGTTGTTGTTGTGTTGTACGGTGTTGCAAAGATATTGAAGCTGCACAAGAGCGTCGTTTATTCATCGTCAGCTACTACTTTAACCGGTATTACCGTTGTAAAATGTAATGTAATACCGTTGTAAATGTAGGTGGGGGCCGAGTCACCCGCGTCCGTAGGAGAATACCCAAATTCCATAATATAGACCCTACACGTGGTCCTTGGGTGGTGCTAATCAGGTGACACTAACTGGTGGTAGGCTTCGGCCGATGGCTTGTGACCACCCACTGGGCAAAGACTTACCGCCAAGCGGCTCAGCTGCGTTCCGGTACGATGCTCAGTGTAGCCAATTCAGAGGAGTTGGGTCGTAATAGTTGTTCCAATGCAGGCAGACCAACCAGGCTTGCCCTGGCGTGGGCGTATCGGGAGACTAGTCGCGGAGGGTAGCGGGATCCGAGGCACGGTGCGCCGCTGGCCGACCGCCAGGTAGTTGGGGGCCCAAGTAATGTGCTAGCCAAACATGAAAGGCTGCCCCGCCAACTGGTGAAAAATCCCGGAATGCACCATCGTGCTGGTTGGCGACCAGATGAAAGGGCCCGATGGTCATTCCCGGGGGGGCTCGGGCGTCCCCGCGGTCTCCAGACTAGTCCCCCAAAGGTGTCGTCCTGTCAGGGCGTGCCTGAGGGTTAGCAGCATGGAACCTCATTTCACTTCCTTCTCCTCAACCTCACTCACTTTTATAATGAACAGAAGAAAAAAGAGAAAAGCTGTACAGCGGCAGTACGCCCTTTCGCATAAAGTGCACCTCTCTAACATACGAGGTCTGCACTCAAATCTCGCTGCAGTCCGTCACCACCTTGAGACCGAGAAACCAGCGCTATTGTTCCTGTCGGAGACGCAGATCGGATGTCCGTCGGACGTGTCATACCTGTCTTACCCAGGGTTTACCCTGGAGCACCACTTCAGACCACGCGCGGGCGTATGCATGTACGCCCGGGACGACATCTGCTATCGTCGTCTCCGTTACCTTGAAGACTCCAGGTTCTCGACGCTGTGGGCTATAGTGGACACAGGCCTAGACAAAATTGTCTACGCCTGCGTCTACCGTTCGCACAGCGGTGATTTGGAGACAACTGGGCTTACCACTGTCTAGTGAAGTCTGTATCCGTCTACTCCCCGCCCGATCCAAGCCCAAGAGGCACCCGGCGGGTATGGCGATACAGGTCAGCAGATTGGGATGGCATGCGATCTTTTTTCGCATGTTACCCTTCAGCCTACTTGCTTTTCTTCCACTGATGCTTCGCCGTGCGTGGACGCCGTGTCGGATGTGTTGCGGAGGGGAATGGAGTACTACATTTCGTTCTCTGACATAGCGAAATCTGGCGAAGCTCGGCCTTGGTTTGGTGCCGAGTGCAATCGCGCTGATGCGCTTAAGCACGCGGCGTACCTGGCATGGGTCGACGCTCGTAAGCGCAAAGCAAATGACGTGAGTCGGAAGAAGAGAGCGTTCAACAGGGCTGCCAAGTCCTGCAAGAAAGTGTTGTGGAGAGCTCGGTTTGACCACATTAGCCGAATAGGGAACAAACTTGCTTCATACCCAGCAGGTAGTAAGGCTTTTTGGTCCCTGGCTAAGTCGGTCCAATCGAACTTCTGCCGCCCCTCACTACCACCACTGCTGAGACCCGACGGGACGCTGGCCCACTCCGCTGAGGAGAAAGCGAACTTGTTTGCTTCTTTGTTTGCGGAATCTTCACGTCTGGCGCGACGCCCCCTGCTTCTCCTGGTGGATGCGAGTCGAGTATGTCAAACATTCGCATTCATCAGAAGGACGTCCGTAGGGTACTGCGTAACCTAGACGTGGACAAGGCTAGTGGTCCCGACGGGATACCGGCAATTGTTCTGAAGACTTGTGCGCCTGACTTGTCTCCGATCTTGACACGCCTATTTCGCCTTTCGTTTGAAACTGGAAAAGTGCCGAAGGCTTGGAAGCAAGCTAACGTGCAGCCCGTGCCCAAGAAGGGTAGTCGAGCTGACCCGTCGAATTATAGACCCATCTCGGTAACGTCCATACTTTGTAAGACAATGGAACGCGTGCTGAATCATAAGCTCCTGGCGTACCTAGAAGCGAATGATATTCTTAGTGACCGTCAATACGGGTTCCGCCGATATCGGTCAACTGGGGATCTTCTAGCGTATGCCATTCGCATCTGGAGTGAGGCCATAGAGAAGCACGGGGAGGCACTAGCGGTCTCCCTTGACATCTCGAAGGCCTTCGACAGGGTCTGGCACGATAGCCTTATTAGTAAGCTTCCTTCCTTCGGTCTGCCCGCCGGTTTGTGCGATTGGATTGCAGACTTCCTGAGGGATCGGTCTATCCGAGTGGTCATAGATGGCTGCTCGTCTGGACTGCTGGATATTAATGCCAGGGTTCCTCAGGGTTCAGTGCTTTCGGCAACACTGTTCTTGCTGCATATTAATGATCTGCTTAAACCCGGTACCTTTGGGTATGCAGACGACAGCACTGTTGCTGAGAGATATGTGTCCGACGCACGAGCTGGTGCTTGTGCTTCAAATTGTGAGGAAAAATACGTACTTTCGTTTGGTGTAAAGCGCGCAGTCGTGAGTGCTTTGAAAAGTGCAAAAAACGCATAAAAGTGAAAATTGAGATAAAACTCAACTTTCAAATTAAATCGCTGCGAGAAAACGAGTGACGACACCATTTTTTTGATGTCAAAATACGCATCTAGTTAAGTTGTAAAATATTAAAATTTCCAAAAATCTGTACCTATTTAAATATTTGACGCGTTGACCCTCTATTTAATTTAGAATCTGAAGGGCCTTAATGATCACTACACTATCGCAAATTTCAGATTTTTATCGTGCACAGAGATGTGGAGTGATAGTTTTTTAAAGTTGTTGCTACGAGGGGTACAAAATAAGCATTTATACCTCCGGAACCACAACTTAAAAATAGCTTTTAAGTAGTTTAAGTATAATTTTTATTTTTAGTTAAGTTTTCAGTTGTTCAATTTGTATATATTTCGGTTTTTTTTTTACTGTGATAAATCGGGGGTAAGTTTTCCAGGATTAAAAAATGAGATCTGGATTGGACTTTTCATATCCAATACAAAGAGCCCAAAATTGACTAGTTTTGAACAATAGGTTCCAGCCGCCATCTTGGATGTCATCTTGGAAAACTTGCGCCTTACGTAACTTCGGACTCGGTGATCGTAGAAGACTGCCGTTTTTAGGATAACTTTATACATCCCATTCACTTAGTTTTAAGCGTTTTAGCGCTGAGGAATTTCAGGATCCTGAAAATCACTTTGTGTGGAGCTAGGTCGGATAAAAAAAAACACGGATGTTTACGACCATTGGAAGGGAAGTTAACACGGCCTTAGAGTCGACTTTGACAGTTCTCAAACTGTCAAACAATTTTCAGGCTTGGATAACTCTTGAACCGGATATCGTGGAGCGCTCGGGTTTTCTTTTGGGACTTGGATCTACCTTTCCCTACCTGCCTAGCACATTTTCTGGAATTTTCAGGACCTGAAAATTATCAGCCTGAAAACTGTACAGAAGGATAGATTGCGTTGGGCCGGGTCAGAGGAGCCCAAGCAAGCTAATATATCACATCTGTTTATTGACTGATTCCAACGGGGTTTTCGGTGCTGGGTAGGGCTTGCGTGTGACTTGTGATAATACTCTCTGAGGCTCTACCTGGAGTCGTTTTCGACTTCTCGAAAGCCAGCCGCCATTAATTTTTAAACGTTCTTCATATAATCACTAACAATCTAAGCTCACTCCATGAGTGAAGTTTATTTTGTGGAGGACGAGGCGATTGAAACTGTCGGAACTGGATCGAATTGGAGCCGCTCCGACTTTTATGAACCGAACACCTTTTGGGGTGCAAAACTTTTTAGACCAGTATAGTAGAATACCAACAACACATTTTATCTCCTCTTCTTTGCATCTTTAGTAATACTTTTTATTATTTTAAATATGTATTACGTTTTGTCTTTGGCAATGATTTTAAGACCAAATTGACGCGTCCTTTTGACCAAACAGAATGTTCGGTATCAGAACTTTGGTAAATAAAATAACGAGAACATCGACGACACTGACGCAATCCTCTAACGTGAGGAGAAATATAGGGGAATGGGAGGCGGGTCAAAAACAAAAAGCGGGAGAAAGCACAACCGCCAGCACAAAAAAAAAATAAAAATAAAAGCTGTCACGATCGAAGACAAAACAGTGGCACGCATATTATCCACCGCCAACTCTCCAAAATAAAAGAGGGTATACCCCGATAGAGTGTCGGAAGCACGCCTGTATCAGGGAGGCAAAAACAGCTCTGAAAAATCCCGGAACCTAAGAGCCGATATCAAAATGGACGTCGCTCAGGCGGTGAAACGACTGTTCCAACTAGCGAAGGAAGCCGAGTCCGTAAAAACGACAATAAGGACTCTAGAAACAAACAAAGAAACAGAAAGTATACAGACAGAACAGACACCACAGGATTGTTATAGCAAAGGACAACAAGGCCACCTGACTCAATTAATAGAGCAACACGCAAAACTCATCGATGAAAATAATCACAAAATGCAAAAGTTAAAGGAAGAATTAGAGACGAACAGACTTCGAGTAGAAAATAGAACTACATACGCCGAAATTGTAGCCACTGATCCCAAAAAGTGACATTCAAGCACACAGCTCTCCACTCAATAGTGGTAGCCACAACCAACCATTTGGAAACGAGAGACGAGGTAATAGAGAAAATTAGAGAAGCGGTGAATGCAAAAGACGGCTTCGTCCCAGTAGACAGAGTCAGAAAAGCCAGAGACCGAAAGGTAATAGTAGAGTGCAGAACGCAGAAGGACAGGCAAAAGGAAAAGAAAGACTGAGTGTGGGGAACCTTATAGTGGAAGAGGTGAAAAATAAAGACCCGTTACCTGCCTTGAAAAACGTCTTCAAATATACACGCGGGGCGGGATTCGAAGGATGAAGAGCTATCGAGGTGTGTGGGTCTTCCATCGACCTTGCACTGGTAGCCAGGTCGATGGAGGAGGGACTATGAAAGCCACCGTGGTCGTGTTTGATCACGACTTGGACGTTACACAGTGCCCAGAACTCTCTACGAATAACATGGTGGTGGTGAGGATGCGGTCCAAAGCTTGGGAAATCGCAGTAGCTTCTATTTACTTCGTACCCGAACAGCCAATAGAGCCATACTTGGAGCAATTACGAAAATTATAGAGAAAACTGGGCCAAGAAAACTACTCATTGGAGGCGATGCCAATGCTAAGAATACATGGAGGGGCTACATCGTAAATGACGCCAGGGGTGTTGAAATTTAAAAAAAAATAAAAAAAAATAAGTGGTGTTGATATGTCCGGGACCCTGGAAGAGAGACATGCAGGTACTCAATAGAGGGGATATAACCTTATTTGTCACAATTAGGGGCAATACGAGATATAGCAGCTGTGTCGATTTAACATTTTGCTCGATTGATATGCTGGATTTCGTGGAAGACTGGACAACCAAAGGGTGACGAGCTCGGACCACAACAAGATCCTGCTTAAAATAAGGATGAAAAAAAAGGGATCAACAACCAAAGGACCACTCGACTCTACAATACTAAGAAGGCAAATTGGGATATTTTCATGGCAAAAATTGACCGATTCCAAGCGGAACAAAATTTAAACGTTATCGAAGTAAGTAGAGTAGAGTCTAAACAGCGATTGGAAGACATGGTAAAATTAATAAATTACGGTACAACTCTAGTCTGTAGAGACAGTATGCATGACAAGGCAACGAACACCAATTTTTTCATGCCATGGAGGTCAGAGGAGCTCGCAATCTTAAAAAAGGAGGTCATCAGAAAAAATCGGAGGATAGACAATGCTGTCAGTGAACGCAAAAACAAACTCTTCTAAGAGTACTTGCAAGCAAAAAAGAACTACGAATGCCAAGCCTAAAAAGCCCAAATATCAAGCTGGAAGACCTTTTGCCAAAAGCAAGACAGAGAAGGATTATGGGAGGGGATATACAGAATGATCGCTAAAACTGCCAAACGTCAAAAGATCTGACCCTTAGAAAGGACTACGTGTTCCTAAACCCTAAGGAATCGGCCGCCTTATTAGCCGAAACATTCTACCCAGAGGACTCCGAAGAGAAAGATAACTTGCATCATCGCCATATAAGAAACGCCCCGTATCATGATGAAACACAATCCGCCGTTTACTGTAGAAGAGCTAAAGAGCGCGATTCATAGTTTCAATCTGAAGAAGGCACCTGGATTGGATATCTAAACGGCAGACATATGCAGTCGAGCAATCTCAAAGAGTCTAGACGTGTTCCTTGCCCTTTTCAACAAGTGCCTAGAAATGGGTCACTTCCTGGTCATCTGGAAGGAAGCGTGGTATTGAGAAAACCGGGCAAAGACGATTATCAGAATCTTAAGTGCTATAGGCCGATCGGTCTGCTACCAGTCATGGGCAATATCCTGGAGAATATGATAGTAGCAAGGATCAGGTGGCACCTAGTACCGCAGATTAGTACTCGCCAGTACGGCTTTATGCCACAGAGGAGCACCGAGGTCACCCTCTATAATCAAATGAACCATATCAAGGGCAACATAGAGCAAATAAAGCTCGTAACCTTAGTCTACTGGATATATCTGGATCTGGGGCCTTCCATAGCGCCAGCTATAAAAGTCAGACTGACTAAGGAAAAGTGTCCGGTCAATGTAAGGAGGCTACTAGATAGTTATCTCGACTGCAGGAAAAATGGATCGGATTGATGAAGGAACACAAGAGAAACACCCATAATGGTTGTGTTCGGGGATCCATTGGCGGCCCGATACTCTGGAACTTACTACTGGACAACAAGGAATTTACTGTCTACTAAAGACCATTACCACGTCATCCGCATATATGGGCATATCTTTAGTGGGGATACGGGCTTAGAGATCTCGAGACAGGCCAATGCCGCTCTTGAATATGTTCGGGAGTTTTGATTCCGCAACAACTGAAGTTTGTGCGTCACAAAATCTGTTATATGGTACTGTACCCCGCCTAAGTACGATACTCCGTTCTTGAGGATGAGAGAGACCGTCATTGGAATGTCGTGGAATATCAAGGTCTAACTTTGGACGACAAAATGAGTTTTAATACTCACGTCGCGAGGATCTGTAAAAAGGCTACAGACTTATACAAGCAGCTGTCTGTCGCAAAAATTAGCTAGGGACTGCATCCCGCAATCACCAGGGTGATCATAGGTGACCAGTAATTTTGTACGCGGCAATGTAGGGGCACCAGCAGCCAAAAAGATTGGGACGCAGAAGGCGCTAAACGCAGTGCAGAGGGGCTTCGCACAGAAACCGTGCAAGTTTCATTTCCGGACGGTTTCATTAAACTCCGCACCGGTACTGGCCGGAATACTGCCTCTGGGCCTTCGAATATAGGAGGTAGCCGCCTTATACGAAGCAAGAAGAGGGTCATCTCGGCTGGTACTAGGAGACAGGGAAACCGAACGTGTGGTGGGATTTGCGGAGAGTCTGACCACGCAAAATCAGATCGATAATTGCAACGGGTAGGCGGTGAAAATAAACACCGACGGCAGCAAGCTGCAGGGCAGACTCGGCGCCGCGCTAAGAAATGGCGAGGTCGAGATCAAGGCCATCAAGCTTAGCCTGTCCGCGTACTGCACCGTGTACCAAGCAGAGATCCTGGCTATATGCAGAGCCACGAAGTGGATCCTGAAACGCGCAGAGACTGCATTCAGCATATTCATAGACTCAAGATCAGCCCTTGAGACCGTCACCTACTACAGTGCGCTGCATCCACTAGCGGTAGAGACGCGCGAACACCTGAAAGATGCTTACGACCAGGGCAAAACTGTGAGTTTGTACTGGGTGAAAGCGCACGTAGGGCTAGTAGGGAACGAAGCAGATAAGTTTGCGAAAGAGGTCAAACTCTTGAGCAGGAGGAGCCCCAACTATGACCACCGCCCTGTCTCATTCGTCAAACGGATAATCCGCAAAGACTCCCTTGATGAATGGGATGGGTGATATAGATCGGGCCATACAGCCTCCATAGCAAAAATGTTTCTCCCAGACGCAGTAGATGCCTACTGACTTTATGACGCAGGTACTCACTGGACATGGGGGACTCTCCCAGTAATTTAAAATTATTAAATCGCTTCAAGTGCAACGAGAACTCCGCATGTATCTGTGATCTCGACGCCTCAGAGTATTTCACGTTTTGCTAGACTGCCTAGAACACGATAGGGACAGATATGATGTGATGACTTCGAACAACAATTTGGAGTCAAGATTAGATTAGAAAACTTACAGACTCTAACAAACAACAAAATCACACGTGAAAATTTTATGGGATATTGCGTTAAAGTAATTAAAATTGTAAACAATACATATAAGATTGTATAAGCATTTGCTACAAAGACAATAGTAAAAATTAAAGATGAGGCAAAACAGTAGATAATAAGCAGATAGAATTTAAGCACTAGTTGTATATAAAGATTTAATAGAAATAAAAAAACATTGTAATTTAAGAAAAAGGTCCTCTAAGCTGTACTGTAAAGCAATAGCAATAAGTAAAAAATGTACTAGATTAAGAACTAAGATAGAAAGAAGTAGGCATAAGGCATGTCTGAAATGTTGAAAAGACACCCTGTAAACAAAATGTTGAAATCTTTATTATATAATAAGATTAAATAGTATATAAAAACTAGTAGGAGGGGAAGAACTCATACGGCATCTAAAAATTTGTCCACGTCGCTGTCAACGGAAAAAGTGCCTTGCGGGTCTAAAAAGGCCACTTTAGTACAATCATATCAGAATCATAATATTAATCACATAATCTGTCAAATTTCATTTTCATCTCATTAGGCTCAAGGTTGATTCCTCATGGTCATAGACCATACTTGCCAGTATTTTCGGTAGTTGGCGAACTCGGTTGGAGATACTTCACCTTGGTCAGCCGCGATGTCGTCTGCGTTTATATACTTAAAATCTTTATTAGATATAATAAGATTAAATAGTATCTACAAGCTAGTAGGAGTAAAAGGGGGAGGGGAAGAACTCATAGGGTATCGAAAAATTTGTCCACGTCGCCACAAAAAGGCCACTTTAGTAGAATCACAATATTTATCACATAGTCTGTCAAATTTCATTTTCAACTCTACCGCTAATGCATTACGCTCAAGGTTGATTGGGAAAATTTAACAGTGACAGGTAGCGTGATGTGCTTTCTGATTCCGCTAAAGAGGCCATTTTAGACCCGCAAAACATTGGTCGCATTGCTACGTTGGCCAGCCTTCTGGTCAGATGAAGAGTAACTGCTTTTGCTATCTGCTTGCTAATTTCAAGTAAAACTTAAAATCTTATTATTTATTTATTTAAACTTCATGTATAATAGTGGTACATAGGCGGACTTAATGCGACAAGGCATTCTCTACCAGTCAACCGTTGAGTTAAAAAGAAACACACTGTGGTAGGTGTACAGCAAATAAATAAAATTTAAAATTGTATATTTCTAGTAATGCGAGTTAATGAATAAACGAAATATATATTACCAATAAAATACACATATATTGCTAAAATAATAAACTTATAAATATGGTGGTTTATAATTATCTTTTTGATTAAGAGAGCTCATAATAATAATGACAAAGACCAAACTAAGAATCAGGCTTTCAAGTAGTGTTTTCGGATTATATATTATTGTCTTTAAATTTTTACATAAAAAGAATTTCGTCCGGCATTTTTTTCTATTTCTGGCCCAAACACATGTATTTTTCCGCCCTGTTCTAACCACTATGTTTGTGCATGTTAATTTGTATGTACTCAAAGGCACGTCACAGTGCTAATCTCACATCAACAAATCTAGAGGTTGCTTAAAGGATAAACTGGACTGCAGTACCTACAGACCTATTTTACGTAACATAACTAGCTTCTGCCCGTTACTTGTTCTGCGTGGATTGATTTGGATCAAGAGAAAAATTAAAATTGTACTATCCTACTAATATCGTATAACCCGTCTGACCTTCAAAACAAGAGTGAACAGGCATCACTGGGCACGCTTGCTCCATCACATACGTCATCAAGAGCTAGTCCATTCCATTCCTCAATAAAAATTATATTATTCTTCTTCACGGTTCTGGTCTCCTGATAGTTTGTGAGTCTCGACGGTACATGATTCCAGCCCCGGAAACAGTGTTTATGAATCTGAGAGCCAATTCTACTAATTTCTAAGTAACGATCGCATTCGCATCTCAGTCGAATCTGTCAGAAATGTTGGGCAATTACCTAAAGATTTCTGATCAGTTGTAGCAGTCTGGTCTCCTGGTAGTTTGCGAGTCTTTATCATTCTTGACCATCAAAGAGATATTTTTCTTTTGCAGGAAATCAAACATAGTGTCGGTAGATTTTATTTGGGAGGTACGAGGAATTTCCCTCTAAAAAAGAATTCCTAAAAAATGTGATTATAGCAATACACACAGTTGTCGCACTGATTTTATTCAGTTCGATATTCTGTCATCGGCATACTATTCACATTTCCAATCCATAACATGTCACCAGTGAAATAAGTTCCTAGAAATTTTGTACGCTTTCACGCTGTATTGTACTGAATATAAATTTGATTGAATTTTGAAATGACGACTGATTGGGAACGGAATTATTTACATTCAACGTTATGTTTTTATGTTATGCTTTTTTGTACATATTGAATGTTATACAAGATTTAATTAGTGTATATTTTAGTAACACGCATTGAACTAGACCTCGTGGTGTGCATCCAAGTCATCCCGCCACCGCCTTTTGAGCCAGACTCGACAACGCCGTCCACCCCCGTCCGTTACGTTTGTAAGATTTATTCTACAAAATAAATCTTACAAACCCTACGCTTACAGATTTTGTGTGTAACGGTTTGACGCAAAAACTTACTTAAGCCTATTGCGAAGGACGCTAATATAACCATGCATTTATTCATAGTCAATCGTAAAAATCGGCTAAAGTCGTAACTTGTGTGAAAAATACATGTGCTTGGGCCAAAAATAAGAAAAATGGTCCGACGAAATTCTTTTATGTAAAAACCGAATGACAATAATATATAACAAGATTTTAAGGTTTTACTTGAAATTAGCAAGTACTTACCAGAAGCAGTTACTCTTCACCTGACCAGAAGGCTCGCCAACGAATCAGCATTGGCATTCAACGTAGCTATGCGACCAGTTTTCTACGGGTCTAAAAAGGCCACTATCAGAAAGCACATCACGCTACCCGTCACGGTAAAATTTTCCCAATCAACCTTGAGCTTAATGCATTAGCGGTAGAGATGAAAATGAAATTTGACAGACTATGTGATTAATATTATTATTCTACTAAAGTGGCCTTTTTGTGGCGACGTGGACAATTTTTTCGGTACCCTATGAGTTCTTCCCCTCCCCCTTTTACTCCTACTAGCTTGTGTATACTATTTAATCTTATTATACCTAATAAAGATTTTAAGTATATTAAACGCAGACGACATTGCGGCTGACCAAGGTGAAGCATCTCCAAACGAGTTCGCCAACTACCGAAAATACTGGCAAGTATGGTCTATGACCAACATTATCTAACCCACTTGACTCATCATCCGCCTAGCCTTTTCCCAACTATATTGGGGTCGGCTTCCAGTCAAACCGGATTTAGCTGAATACCAGTATTTTACGCGGAGCTGCTGCCTACCAGACCTGCACAACCCAGTAACTGGGTAACACGGTACTTCATGGCAAGACTGGAGTCAGATTTACTGGCTTCTGACTACATATAACAGCCAAAGATCTACAAATGACAGCCTGGACCAACGGCTTAACGTGCTTTCCGAGGCACGGAGGAAACTCGCTATGTTAAAACGGTCACCCATCCACAGACCAACCTTGGCAAGCGTTGCTTAACCTTGAAGATCGACCCGTGCGGCTGTTATTATCCAGCCACGAGCTCCTCATCTCTCATCTAACCCACTTGACTATTAGCGAATAACAGTCACGTGGGTTAGATTATGTTGATCAAAGACTGTACTAAGAACAGTCAGAGTTATGTGGAAGAGGGAGACATGGCCTTTGGCCAGCAGTGGGATTAAATAGGCCAGATAGACAGGATTTGAATATAAATTTGACAATGAACATCTACAAAATAAAACAATAAAACATAGTAAAAGATTCTGAAAACAAGATGGTTCCTGCTTTCAAAACCTTTTGGAAACTTTCGATTTCCTAATTTCCTTCATCTCATCTACTCTCTAACAATGTTTTTTCTAACTGCTCGGCGTACATGGTCGCGGATGACCTGTGTGCATTGGGCGCCGGCACCGAACTCGCTGAGACCTGCCGACTCGTGCAGCTCGACGTAGACAGAGTCGTTAAATGGGCGCACGACAACGGAACAGTTCTAAACGTCGATAAAACGAAACTAGTTATTATTCGCTCACCTTACTTACTTCCGCCTGGCGAACCTCCTCCAATGTACACACATGACTTTGCGTGCATTCACAACAACTAACTATTGTAAACTGCGATTGTAAACCAATTGTTCGTGATAAATGTGTAACATATCTCGGAGTAAAAGTTGACGAGAACTTTTTGTGGTCCAATCACATTGAATACTTGTGTAATAAACTTAGAATATTACTAGGTAAGTTTTACCATCTAAACTTTAAAGTACCAAAGAATACCTACTCTAAAGTGTATTAATTTACAATTAGTAGACCCAATATTAAGTTACGCTCTCGACTCGAGAAACACAGCAAATTAGATTCCCAAAACTATTAGTCAATAATAAAATGAAAAACAAATGCAAAGAAAATTATAATAAGTTATTTAAAAAATGCAAAATCCTTCCACATCAGTTTCAGTTTAAAACATAAGTACCTACTTCTGGTTAACAGTCATGGCAGCTGGGAGCGTCACTCGCTAATTACTCATAACCACGCAACTAGGACAGTACTGGCAGGTAAATTCGATGTTCCTAGAATAAGAAATTATTTTGGCGACCGAACGATTGATAAATAGAGAATATGCATGAAAAACATATTTATCATCTATACAGTTTATCTAAAAATATACAAAAATGCAACAATGAAAATAGAATCAAAATTACTCGAAAAACGAAGGAGATATAATTATTTTAAACAAATATATGTGTCCCTCTCGCGAAAACGCTGTTTTCTATGGCAGCTGTATGGGCGTCATAGACGATGATGTCAAAGTTTATATCGAACTTCTCTTTCTAATTGTAATCCTTAAAGCTTTATAACTTCATCGCTGATGAAGGTATTTAAAGAATAATTTCATGATTGTTTACTAGAGCTAATAAGTATTTCATTTTGCAAATAAAAAAATCGTGTGCTTATTCCCTATTACCTGCTGATATAAGAAGCCAGAAAGTAAAAAGTATATTTGCCAAGTCAGTTAAGCAGTTGTTTCTCAGGAATTTGTACACTAATGAGTGGTTTTTACAGATTTCTGAGACGACGAAGACAAATAATTCTGTCAGTTTACTATTCGTGTCTGCACTACTAGTTTTAAGATAGTTTGTTTGTAATAACAGTTTGTTCCGTTCCCGCAGACAATCCGTATAAACGGTTTTGTGGGGCATAGTTATAAGAAAGCCTTTTTTGTGAAACTTGTTATGATAAATAAATAAATACAATAATTTCTTACTAGCTGACCCCGCAAACTCTGTTTCGCCATATTAAATAAAATGATGATTATTATTATTATTATTATTTAGTATGACCTACTAAATATGCACAAAAAATCATAAAAATCGGTCATCCGCTTCGTAGGACTCGATAACAAACACTGTGACACGAGATTTTAGATTGAATTTTTTAATATCAAAACTTAACATGACTTTACTATTTGAATATTTGTCAAATTTTGAAACCACTACTTCTTTAAAATTTACATGACAAAGTTTAAATTCCATTACAACTTATACTTTTTTAATAACATTTTATTACATATATGGTCACCTAAAAACCCAACTTAAAAAACACTATGTTCGACGCCAGATAAAGGAGGATGCAGATTCCAGCCCCACCTTCCAGTAGCTATGTGTGTTACATCGTTGGATAGGTATTTTTGAGCTGAATATAAGTTACTATGGCGCCAAGTTCCAAATCTTAGTCCGTTCAGAGTTATTCTTTAATAAACATGATAGTTTAATCAGTAGCCAAGTAATGCTATTTTTACGTAATAATTGCATTTGTGCTTTATACACGTAGTGTAGACGGTAACGCAAACCTTTTTATCGGTCTGTCTCACTCGCACTCGTTAAGTATGCTTAGAACAATGAAACTGCTTAGCGGCACGGATAGGCGTCGAGAGTGCGCGCAAGCGCAGGTAGTCGTTCGTTTGTAATACGTGTGTGACTACGTCTTTTCATTCCGTTCGTTTACAGTTTCTTTTTATTTGACCCCGGCTATCTCTTGGACTTTTTGGTATCTGTTTATAATTGACATTCGGCTTGTATTAAGGATTATTGAAGTGCTTTTCGATTGGACTATTGTTTGTTACTATGTTATATTGGATGTTTCACGGAACTGTGTCATGTGTCGTAGAGGATTCTATCGCGGAAGATACCAGCAACATCTTTTGACTAATGAACTTACAAGAATGCGACCAGAGTTTGCAACATACATTCAGGAAAATGCATTGTTGAAGGTAAGTACTTCAAGAGGTATTGCGCTAGACACAAAATAGAGAGACTACAGAAATTAAGCATAGTACTACGCGCGCTCGAGCAACGCACACACACACATGAACACGCACTCATTTAAGAATCCGGTTTCCTAGTTTAAGTTCCGGTGTATTCCGTGTGGAAGGTGGGTGGGAGGATGTCTATGTGTGCGTTGTTTGAGCGCACGTAGTACTAAGCTTAACTACTGTACTTTATATTAATTAGACTATGATGTATCTATAAAAAGAAATAATGTGTTTATTAAGTATACTTTTTTACAGGTTCTATTTGACAACACGCGGAGTGTGTCCGTCGATGTTGGCAAAGAGTTGAAAGTGCAGTCAGACCGCCTCCTCCATTGCCTCCTCCTCAAGAAGCAAACGACGAGCCACAAGCACAAATCTCAACAGCAATTCACGTTCCCGAGTATTCACGAGCACCAAACACTGCTAGGCATTGTATTTTCCTTAACTGTCGTAATGTCACTCGACATAGAATACCAGAAGTCATAAAAATACACACTTTCTGTGAACACAAGCTGTACATCCCCAATAGCGCCAGAGTTTGTCAAGAACACCTAGAGAGTAACAGTTGGGACGAATTACCTCAACATTGCAATGTCACCCATGACTTCAATGCAGCACAATTCAGTGTCATTATGAGAAAAGCTGTACAAACAGGTTCGAGGTTAGATTTTAACACGATAGGTGCTGTTACTAGCGAAGAAATGCACTTTTGGCCCGGCCGTAGTTTTGAGCAATTCCAAGAGATGTTGGAACAAACTCCATCATTGAGCCAGAGATGTAAAAATCCTAGAACCGCTTTAGGTATCTTTCTAACAAAGCTGCGAACCGGTGACCCAAATGAGAGGCTCGCGACTTTATTCAATGTGTCGAGACAAAACCTTGAGCGATTGATGGCCATAGCTCGTGAGTGTCACACCAATGAGTACGTTGATCATCACCTAGGGCTCGACCATATAAATAAAGATGATATTTTACGTCGAAACCTGATGATACCAAAAGCTTTATTTGGAAACGATGAAAATACGAAAGCTATCTTAATATGCGACGGGACATATGTTTATATAAATAAAAGTTCGAACTTCCTGTTTCAACGACAGTCTTATAGCTTACACAAGTTTCAAAATCTTTTAAAGCCGTTTGTTATAGTCACAACGGATGGCTATATAATTGACGTCACAGGCCCCATGCTGCTACAAAAACAGACGCAAACATAATGAGCGATATTATGAATAATGGTGAACATCCAATTCACTGTCTCCTTGAAACTAATGACGTATTTATTTTGGATCGCGGATTTAGGGACAGCTTGGATGATATAGAAGCCTGTGGTTATGAATACCATGTCCCGCCTTCAAAGGATAGACACGAATCCCAACTTACTACTGACCAAGCCAACGAATCTCGATTGGTCACTATTTGCCGCTGGGTAGTGGAAGTGGTTAACGGTAGGTTCAAACGGGATTTTAAACTGTTTCGCCAAAAATATTTCAACAATGCGTTGCCGCATATGTTTTCTGAGTTTAGGATAGCTGCTGCTATCACAAACCACCTTCATATACCCATCGAAGATAGTCAATATGCAGAAGCTATCGTCACCGAAATAAGGCTGAAGTTACATACCCCTAATATTTTATATGAATATGTGGAACGGAAACGTTTAAACAGCAGAAGAGCGGATTTAACAAGAATAGAAGCAAGTGATATTGATTTTCCGCGATTTAGTGAAGAACAAATCATTTTGTTAGCTTTGGGAACCTATCAACTGAAGTTAGTGAAATCTTACTGCAGCGAACATCTACAAAATGGAATGTATACAATAGAAATATACCGAGAAGCTGCACTGGAGGATTTACCTGATTTTGGCATTGATGAGGATGCTTGGCTCTTACGTGGTCGTATACAGTCGCGACACGTGAGAGCTAGAAAGTACTACTGTTACTTATTAGTTCGCAACAACGATATTATACAAAGATATTGTACCTGCATAACGGGACGACGTACTGTAGGGACCTGTGCGCATATCGTTTCAATCATTTGGTACCTAGGGCACGCCAGACATGAGGGATTTGTAGGCCCAGCCTTATTTTTAAATAACGTCATTGTAGACAACGATGATTAAATAAATGTAAAGGTTTAAAATACGCTATTGTGTTTTATTTGTAAAAATATAGCATTTTGTCAATGTGGACATCTGTTTAACTTTTTGTCATAAGGTTTGCGACTCAGTGACGCAATTGATAACCGTAGGTTAGTATCTACACTACGTGTATAAAGCACAAATGCAATTATTACGTAAAAATATCATTGCTTGGCTACTGATAAAACAACCATGTTTAATAAAGAATAACTCTGAACGGACTAAGATTTGGAACTTGGCGCCATAGTAACTTTTATTCAGCTCAAAATTACCTATCCAACGATGTAACACACATAGCTATTGGAAGGTGGGACCGGATTTCATAGAAACTCTGGCATCATCCTTTTCAATAACGGTCATTGCCCTTCTTAATGAGTCGTTTTCCATTCCGAGAAAATGTAAAGGATAACGCGATAGATGTCGTTTCAGGTCAGCTTTATGTCAATATTTCTGTTTTCGAAAATATGTATTTCAATAAATGTGGGTGGGCCAATGACCGTTATTTTAAGTAAAAATCAATATTTGATAAGATTATCTCGAATTATGAATTGAATTCAACGTATTATTTTTCCCCTATCTCATATATATCCTATTTTTCTATATTCATTGATATCCTAGAGCTGGGAGACCATGTCGAAGTACCTTGCACATGAATTATTTTCAACTTTATTTTTTTCGGTTTAATTTTTCATACAAAGTAAATTCGACAAAGTCACGATTATTTTTGTAAAACACCCTTACGTGAAATTGTCAAATTTCACATAAAATAAAAATACTTATTGAGAATATGAATCTAGCTAAGCCCAATAAATTGTTTTTTTTTAATATAATCAATAACGTTACTTAAACGGAAATTATCACAATTATCGCTAATTATCGACTGCATGTACTGAACCGACACAAAAACATATTTATTTTCGTAAATGAAAACAAACTGAAACTGAAATGTGATGGCATTGCGATGCGAATGTGTTTTGAACGAATTTTAAAGTTCGCAGAATTCCATTTCCAGTGTCTTAAAATCGAATCACATTCGCATGATACGTTAATTAGAAGTATGGGCCTTCTGGTTGTAGGTCGATGCTGGTATCCACAGTTTCAATCACACTTACAGGTTCTGATTCTGTCACATTACTTGGAGGAAATTGTGCCAGTACAGCATCATCCACATTCGAGGTCACATTGGCTATCAGCACCCTATGGGAAACATTAAATGCATCTAAAAATTCTGCTAAATCTTTCGTTTCTTCATCAAATAGTAGGAAGTCTATTGTTCTTTTGTTTCTTTTCCAAATATCTTCGGTGAAATGGGCTGTGGAAACAAAAATAAAAACATTAATATTGCGTACAGATTCCTATGTCATCCAAATGTTTATGTAAATGTTCTGGTCGATGTATTCAATTATTGTTTACTAACGTACATTTTACACATTACTAGTCTAAGATAAATAGGAGACGAGAGAAGAGGTTTCAAGTGGTTCTACTGTATAGTTCACCAGTGTGTTGTCTGTCGGTCACTCAGTCAGTCACCAGTTACGGAAGAATTTTACATATAAGGATTAAAGCTGTTTCTGACAGCTTGCTGCTGCGATACAAATGCGTGTAGTCCTTGAAAAAAAAAAAAGATTTTTGTAATGAGGGTACATAAGTATTACAAAAGTAAGCACGTCCCTTATGAGGAGCTCGTGGCTAAATAATAACAGCTGCACGGGTCGATCTTGAAGGTTAAGCAACGCTTGCCAAGGTTGGTCTGTGGATGGGTGACCATCTATATACCGAGTTTCCTCCGTGCCTCGGAAAGCACGTTAAGCCGTTGGTCCCGGCTGTCATTTCTAGATCTTTGGCAGTCGTTACGGATTGTCAGAAGCCAGTAAATCTGACTCCAGTCTTGCCAAGAAGTACCGTGTTACCCAATTAATGGGTTGTGGAGGTCTGGTAGGCAGCCGCTCCACGTAAAACATTGGTATTCAGCTGAATCCGGTTTGACTGGAAGCCGACCCCAATATAGTTGGGAAAAGGCTAGGCAGATGATGAAGCACGTCCCTTAATACAAAAATTCCTTGACCAGTGTTGGTATTCTTCTCAACACAAGTAAACAAGAAGCATTACTTTTGGGATATAGCAACCGGAACAACAATTTGTCTTACTATACTCCATTGACTTCTTTGTAGGACAGTCCCATTGTGACCGAGGCCTTTACGGGGGTCACATTAGTGGGATTATAGTGTACTTTGGCGGCTAAAACGTTTACAGTGAAATGGGCCGGAACACGACTGTATATGTTTGCCACAGAAGGCCGGTTCTACTCAGCGAGCTAAAACAGGCGCACGCGCACATACATACGGCGTATGTACGTCGGCAATTTCAAACAAATGATAGTCGCGAGTGCATTGGCACTCGCAATACGTGAAGCATGTCTATGTGTACGTGGGTATTCATATCAAACAAACTAGTTTACCCGCCCAACTTTGTCTGCCGCGCCTTTTGGTCTTAGCGTGATGATACGTAGCCTTCCTCTATAAATGGGCTATCTAACACTGAAATATTTTTTCAAATTGGAATTTTCAGTAGTTTCTGAAATTAGCTCGTTCAAACAAACAAACAATTTCTTCAGCTGTATATATGAACAGAAGATGACAGTCGCAACTGCGCTGGCATTCGCTTTAGGTACGTGAAGCGTGTCTATGCGTGTATGCGTATTCGTTCGTGCGGCGAGTTCAAACAATTGACAGACGCGAGTGCGCCTGCACTTGCTGTACGTGAGCGTGTCTATGTATGCGTGCGTTTTCGCTTGTGTCGTTCGAAGCTGATCTTCTGCTTCTATCTCTTTTATGCTTTTGCCATAAAGGGAGACATACGTCTTGTTTATTTTATCTTTCTTTCACTGAGTTTAACGGACTGAGACGATATCGATGCTTTTGCGTCTTTATAGATGGGTTTATAGTCAAAATAACGACCAATTGATCTATTTTTCGGTCCGCGGTAAGTGCAGATTCTAAGCTTTATTTCATAAAATTATTTTGTTTTGAGATGCCATATTAAAACAGTCGAATACGTATTATGCGACTTCGTCTGTATTGTCTGGATATTCTGAAGCTATCGATCACAGTTTAGAATAAATGAAGCTTATCCATGCGCAGTACAATATCAAGTGTAAAACCGGACAAGTGCGAGTTCGAATCTCACACTAAGGATTCCTTACCAAACAAAACCGAACAAAAACAGATTTCCTATATGGGAGCCCCTTTAATTTTTAAATCGATTTATGTCTTATTATTTGTTGTTAAGAGATAATAATAATACAAACTCTGTGAAAACAACTGTTAATCGATTATGGTTCTTGAGATACAGCCCGCTGATAGACAAGCGAACAGACGGACAGCGGAAGCTTAGTAATAGGGTTCTGCTGGTTACCTTTCGGGTATGTAACCCTAAAAAGAATTGAAATAGGAACGATCCATGATCAAGATTACCTCTTTTCTCAAATTCATTAATCACGTCTTCTTCTAAATTACCCTCGGCTCTCCATAATTGCACTTTACTTTGCTCCGTCTCATCTGATTCGTCAGCCAAGATGTCTGGAAGAAAGTTTTTACAATACTTTTTCGCACACAAATCATACATACATAGGACAGTTTACATAAGAGAAAATTTACAGACGCTGCGTAAATGAGAAATCAATTTTACTATAAGGCTAACGATCGTACGAGTTAACGATGCACGACGAGATTTTTTTTAATGACCTGTGGTGCCCCACTGCTAAGCAAAGGCTTCCCCCATATCCATATCCTTCCACACCTTCTTTTCTTGCGCCACCTCGAACCAGCCTTTGCAGTGGGCCGGCCTTGGCGACACCGTCGATCCTCTGGCAACCATTGCGTGGAGAGTTTAGCCCAGCGGTCATTATACATGCGCCCGGTTTGACCCGCCCAGTCCCATTTCAGCCTGGCAGCTTTTTTTAAGAGATTATTTACCACAAAAATTTCTTTAGGATGCCCTAATTGAAGCTTGCACAGGAATCATTTTCAACGCGCGACGAAATCGCGTCGCTAACTCGTGCAATCGTTAGCCAATTAAGACGCCGCCTATTGCATCCATAATACCAAAACTCAAAATAAGTATGAAAAAACCTTTCAAAATTAAAAATAGGAAAAGTTTTAAATAAATCATGTTTACATTGAAAAATTGAATCAATCCTCTGAGGGCAGGTACAGTCGCGATAAGAAATTTTATTGACGCATAAACAAAAGTACTTGCTTAAAAATTAATTGGCTTAGTCTTTTACACTGAAAACTACAAAATATAATCAAAAAGAGTATTTTAAGGTACGCTCTGTTGAAACTTTCTACATAATTTCTATAGAATAACTGATTTAAGAAGAATAAAAATGTAATTTACCTAAAAGATAGTTATCATAATAGAAGTCCCTTAGGAGTAATCTTGGGATTACTTCAAGTTTTTTGTAAGTGATATAATAAAAAACAAAAGAAAATCATTTTTATTTTAAAGAACCTCTGAACCTTTTATTATTTTTATATGCTTTATATTTCTTTGCTTCATTCGTATGTGTGTCTTGGAAATTAGTAATCAACTTTTTCAAGCTCCTATGATATTGAATTTAATTTACAACCTTAATAAACAGCCTAACTAACATTGACGCTAAAACATTGGCTTATTACGATGTTAAATACAAGTTATGAATAAAATATTACAAAATAATAGCTCAAGTACGTAAGCATAAGCCACTCTCTTTTAACTGAAGGATGAAAATGAATAAAAATACTAGGTATTAAATATATACCTTTCTGGCCTTTTTCAAAGAAACAACTCCACCGTTGAGCGTCCAACGCATATTTCCGTTGACGCAATACCACAGAATAGTATAATTACAGAAGGTCAGCTCCATACAACGAGTGAAAACGCACGCACACATAGACACGCTTCACATACAGCAAGTGCAAGCATCTCGCGACTGTCACTTGTTTGAGATCGCCGACGTAGGCTTCTATGTGTGCGTGCGCCTGTTTTATCATCATGTGAACCGACTTTCTGTATTATTCTGTGACATCACAGTCCTTTGATTCTGTATACGCTTCGGTTCGATACGTTGCCCAAGCAAGTAAAAGAGATATGAATCATAAATCTATGGCAGACTAGGGAAAATGTCGCTTGATTTATTATCGCGCGGGATATTGAAAAATAAACATGTGTACTGGAAAACGGTTTGCGTGTATCCTGATTTACTGCGGTCCTTTTTAAATAGGGGCCAGAATAAATAAAGGGCCGTTCTTATCCGAGCTTTCATTTAATTATATTTTTTTTGGGATGCTAAAAAGTTAGACGACAAATAGCGAGGAAACTAAGTACGATTACGACCAGGTAGTCTATTCTGTAATTAACCATTTCGATATCGAGCTTCACTTAAGTGACAAAACTCACAAAGTGAACTTTATAACACACGACATAAAGGTCTTATGTTTATACTCACGTCGGATTCCGATGTCGAGACTCGAAAACGTTGTTACAGAATAACTAACTTCACAACTAGCTTTTGCCTGCGAGTTCGTCCGCGCATGCCCTGTTTTTTTAAAGAGTTTGTTCGTTTGCTTGAACGCGCTAATCTCAGGAACTACTGGGTACTGGTTGGGATTATCAAATATTTTAGTTATAGAGGAAGGTTATAGGCTACATAACATCACGCTAAGACCAATAGGAGCGGAGCATTCATGAAAAATGTGACGCAGACGAAGTTGCGTGGATCAGATAGTATACCAATATAATAAAGTTAACGGGTTTGTTTGTCTGTTCGCACGCGCTAATCTCTGAAACTGCCAGTCGGATTTAGAAAATTATTTTTATAAATTGTACCCTTATTCTTGTGACAAGCTATAGGTTATACGGGAACGGGGAAAACGGGATATGCGCGCACGAAGTCGCTGGCAAAAGCTAGTCTTTCAAAATAATTGAGTCGAGATCGTAAAAATTACTTACATGAGAATAAAAAGGGGTCAATGGAATGCATCTCCGCCTACGTCCGCCTCCGCTTTTAAAAAGGTTAGCTTCTAGAGAAAACAACGCGAGAGTTATTTCATGATAACGCACAAGCCCGTTCTAATGACATAATCCCCTAGCCCTTATAACACCCACGTATGTAAAGTTTTATTTACAGTAAACCTTTGTACAAAGGTTACACGTGCAACTAATGCCAAACAAACAATCGCGAAAACCCAGGAAACCATACACAGTAAAATATTTACTTTATAAAGGTGAGCTCCGTATAAATGTGGTTAGTGATGTTGTTATGAAAGTCGTATATTTGTGAAATTGGCTAGTTTGCCGGTCGTTTCCTTGTTAGACGATAACAGAGTCGCTAGTTGAAAATATGATGGCGACACTAGCGGCTACATGTGGTTTCTGCTGGAATATTCGACTTCCTTTGTTTTAACCTTCGGCAGAACCTCTCAGGCGTCGTCTTAATAAATCAAATCAAAAATCGTTTTATTAAAATTAGGCTGAGTGCCAGCACTTTTTGAACGTCAAATTCTACATAAAGATAGACCCCAAAAACAGGCTCCCGTCACTACTTCCAAGTGTTTTAATAAGCGATCATCGCACAAACACGCGATTGTCGCTCGCTGTAATTTGTTGGACAGAACCAGAAAACGCCCTCTGTCGATATAACGACGCATTCAGGTTTGTCTACATATCATTTTTCCATAGGAGCAAAAACCTTCTACTTTAATATTTAAATAATTCAATTAAGCTAAATAACACGATTCAGTGTTTAAGGCTAAAAGTCAACAGTAACAGACCAATAGCGAACGGAACCAGAAGCTCAACTAGTACTAAAAGTAGCTAACTAATAAACGAGCTTAAAATAAACAATAACATAAATATAAATTAGATTCTGTTGTTGTTTATTTCAGTTTAAACACAAACTATAAGGTTCTGTGAATTTCGTCAGCTTTTTGGGTGGCGGCACGAAGTACAAAATTTGTTTGTTTGTTGTTAATTATGACAAATTTTAACACAGCGTTCAGTATGTTTAACCAAAAATATCCAAGCACAAAAAAAACACTGATTATTATGATTATATTTTGAACTAAAATAAAATATTGCGAACATGTTTAGTGAGTGTAATTCTTTCTTCTTTATCTAAATGTTTTTCTTGTAAGTAGGGATCTAATGCGTTTTTATATTATTATTTTTACCCTTGCCCTTATTTTGATGGTCTAAATGATTTCTAAAAGTTTGTCCATCGATTTCAATGGGACTTTATAAAGAGTCAATTTTTAAAACGTGCCTTCATGGCCAAATCCAAAAATTATGAGGAATATCGAAAAACACTGAAACGAGTCTCGAGACCGATTTCGATGAAAAGTTAAACTTCATCATTGGATTTTTGCGATTTTAATTATCAACTAAAATATAATAATAAAAAAATGTTTGTTTGAATGTACTAGGCCGTAATATCTGAAACTATAATCCACTGGTGGTGATGATGGTAGAAATACTACTCTGCCGGGGCTGTTAATCGCTTATAATCCGAAAGAATACACGGAGAATTCCATTATGATAGTCCTTGGAAGCGAAGCCGCGGTATAAAGCTAGGAATTAATATAAACATTGGGGTGAATAAATTAGGCTGGACAGTTGGCAGTACAACTGCATGCTATACTATATATCTACAAATAAACAATTATTTAAAATGTACTCTTTTCCGATAAACCTTATTATACTCGTGAAGATACATATTTTTATTAATCAAGCTATATTAATCTGTTTTTACAAGAAAATTATCATCCACCATCCAAGATTAAAAAAAAATACTGAAGATTATATTGTATCTCATTCATCTAACATATTTATCAACACAGAAAATATAGCTCCCACAAAAATGCCACTACGGAGCGATCTTTTCTGCGTCTATTCAAGGCAGATGATTTACGATAGAAAGATAAAGATTTCGTGAAACATACTGAGAATCTTAGATATAAAAGAAAGAAAAAAGAAAGATCACTACCATAGAAACTACATCAAAAGGTATGTCATCGAACTAAAAAGAGATCACGAAAAAGTTTGTTCTTTTGAAGAGTACAAATACCAAGAAATTAAATGACGGATGAAAACCGTTTAGGACATAAAACTGGCCAAGTGCGAGTCGGACTCGCACACGAAGGGTTAAACACGTTTCTCATATAATTTTTAATTTAATTTTTATTATTTGTTGATCCGCCTCTGTTGTGTAACACTAAATGATTAGGAAAATTAATAGAGGTACACGGTACTTGTTTGTATTTGTTTCCTATTATGCTTCTTTAACTGTAAAATAAACAAACAATTCTTCAAGGTTAGTGACTCTTTGGATATTTAAGAATATAAATTATCTTTCTTGTGGGTATCAACCTAGAAACTTTTAATACGTGGCAAAATAAAATTGAACATTTTTATAGACTTAAAAAACTACACTAATTAACAAGAAATTATGTACAAACGCGTATAAAAAAGAAAAAAACATTGGGCATCAAAAAAATAATCCACATCGCTGTCAATGGCAAAAGTGCCCAGAACACTGGCAGCATTGCCGCGTTGAATCGCAATACTGATTCTTTGGCCGAAGAAAAGTCCAGCCCTCTGGTCACGTGAACAGTCGACAAGTTGTTTACTGATATCCCGAAAGACGCGATGCGCACTCTTGTGAGTCTTTTAAATTTAAACATTTATCTGCTGCAAATCCTAAGATTTACTAAGTAGGCACTATAAGTAAAAGTCCGTAAATTAGCAATTACCACAGGACAATACAGACTTACCCGTAACACTTGATAAATCTTAGATTTTACTGGTAATTTTAGTATTTACCATATATCGGGCTTTTACAGTAACTTAAACAAACCACTGGCAACCATAACTCCCGGAGCCTCATACAACTTACCGCAAACTGTCAATCTTGGCGCAAGAGCTTCTTTAACTGTCATCTCGCGTTCACTTTTTTCTTAAGAAATACTGTTTTTTCCACAAAGCTCTCTAAGGTATATTTTAAGTAAAATTTTGAACTTGAAAAAGCTAGAAAAAAGAGAATTTTTCTTCGGCTCTTTGTTTCTAAGTGTTTTCTTGGAACTTTTAAGACTATTAGCGTTTTCGGGAAAAAAATGTTTCCTTGAGGTAGTCTGATAAATACGAAGCTTTAAAACAGTAGGTTTTAGTAACTAAAGTTGAGTACATAATTTAAAATAAATCAAGGATAGGGATACTTAGAGAAAAATATCTTCTAGTTAGGAGGAACAGTGATTTGATGAGTGAAAAATTCTAATTAGTCCGTTAGATAGAATTTCAAAAAATCGTTTTTTTTTTATATAGCAAAAGATACGCATCCAGTATGCGTATTTTTTTGCTATATCAAATCAATAATTAATAACGAAAATAAAACGCATCAAATATCAGTAGTAAGGGCTTGTGACGTCACTTTCCGATAGAAAGTGTATCTGAATGTGACGAAACAAGAACTTTCAACGCGCTATTCTGATTTCATTTTTTTTTTCAAATTAAACAAAAAATAACGTGTCCAATATGTTTTGCTGAAGGACTAATTAGTTTATTTTTTGTGTAATATCCTATTCCTCTTTTGGTTTATAAGAAACCTTTCAATTCATAAATCTGACAATTTGTTATCCAACTATGTTCTGGTCGGATTCCAGTATAACCAGATGCAGCTGAATACTATTATTTACTCTCTAATCATTTTATGTTAAACGACTATATGATTTCCACAAACAAAAAAACTGGGCAAGTTTGAGTCGGACTCGCGTGCAAAGGGTTCCAAACCAATTCTTTTTAACATGTTATTTTAACACTACAGACTACTTACAGGTTTTCTTGTAATCTTTAGGTATAGGACTACTTTAAAAAAAAATTTAGGCTGAGTAGTTACGATAAGGGTTAAGATAAGGGTCCCCTTATTTTGGAAACAGGAATGGTTATTATTGGCCTAATTTCTTGAATGTTTTCAAAACCATTTATTTTAAAATAAAAATAAAAAATTAAATCCCTCACAGTGAGCCCTTTCATTTGATATGTCACAGTTTAAAAAACTGTTTTTATTTTTTTTTGTTGCCCCCAAAAGTTACCCCTATACTAAAAAAATATTCGTTTACGTAAAACGTCCATGTTTGAATCACGGAAATCCATATATATACCAAATTTTAACAGTATCGGTCCAGAAGATCCGGAGAAAACTGGTTTTGACAGACGGACAGACAGACACCCAAGTGATCCTATAAGGTTTCCGTTTTTACGGGTGTTCGGAATCCTAAAAACTACTCGTAGCACCAAAGCCGCTTTAGGCCCGGACTCCACCAAAGCAAAGATGTGTGGAGATGTCCGAAGCGGAGACGAGAAGAGACGTCTTACAGCTGGGGTATCCATCGATACTGTGCGGAGATGCGTACAGGCGTGTAGCGGAGATATGTGCTGACTGCTGACTAGAGTGGAAATGTGCGTTGACTACACTGCACGCCGCACACATCTGGGCCCCTAGTCTGCTAATTTTTATAAATTCGTCATTCCAACACGATGCTATTGTCATTTTGCCAAAAGTTCGTAATCTGCTAAATCCCTAATGGTAGATCACTGATCGGTCAGTGGTCGGTCAGTGGTCTCGTAATGAAATCGTAGTGGAATGACAGTGTCGTATTGCCATTATTATAAAACTGCTTATGTTTAACTTACCACCAGATATAGTAACATTTAGAAGACAAAAATAGTAAATGATCACCAAAATTAAACACGCATTTTAATTTAAAATTATAACAAAAATTTTAACGTCTCGCTATCCTATTTAAGTAAAATGACTCCAAATAAATCATTGTTAACCCAAAAGTAGTAAATGATCACCAAAATCATACCAGCATTTTAATGTAAAATTAAAATCAAAGTTTTTACATCTTGCTATCCTGTTTAAGCAAACTAATGTCAAACAAATCATTGTTAATCCAAAACTTTTAAGTAAATATAATGCTTTATTTTAATTTATAAGCTTTCTTTCATTTTTATTGGCAGCTATTGTTTGGTGTTTGGAGTTAAAAAAGTGTGAAATAAATAACTTTTTCCAAAAAATATTCGAGAAGTAGCGCTCGCCGGCCGCTGCCGCGGCACCGCTCGCTTCGCTCGCTCGGCTCGCGCGCGGTTGGTCACAATTCTAACCTAACCTAACCTATTTTATCCAGTTTGTAACCCCAAGCCTACATTTTATGGCAATCACAGTAGTTTATTTAGGCAAAAATAGCGCATTAATTTGCTCGCTAAGATTTGGTGATCATTTACTACATTTGGTGTTTTTAATACAATTTGAGGTGCAGTCGTGACTAAAATAGCTAGTACTATTGTAATTTTAGACTTCATTTTTCTGGTGTCAAATATATATTTTTGGTAAAAGAACTAAGGGTATCAAAGCATTTTATGGTGGTCATTATATTTAATCCCTTATAAAACCCGTAAATAGAAATTATTTTAGAAAAACTACTATTAAATTTGAACATTAATTTTTGCCAGATTTCATTTGTATATTTTTACATATTATTTATTAGTGTTTTATGTAATCTGAAGTAGTAAAATTAAATGAAAAAGTAGTTCTATTAAAATTAAATGAAAAAGTAGTTCGTAAATAGCAAAAACATGATGAAACTCAGTAATATTTTATCCGTTTTGCTGTCAAAGACAAATGTGACATTAATGACATTCTGCTTACTGACGTTTGTTTTTATTTGTAGCGACCGGTATTTTGCAAAAAGTATAGTACCGCCCCTAAGACGACCCACTGACCGTAATATTAGTAAATATTGTGTTTTCTTAGCACCTTACCCTCACTCTATATTAAATTGTAGTCTGTGTGTTAATCATTTCACAAAATGGTGCTTACTGAGCAAATTTCGGCTCTCATAGACTTTCTGGAAAACCACAGAGACCTGGCACTTGGCTACTGCAGCCGCACTAATGAAGGGCGAAGTTTGTCAAAAAGATGTTAGACGGAGTGCGCCCAAATTTTAAATTCGGTGTCGGTGGACTGCCCCAATAAAACGCCGGCAGAATGGCGCGCAGTAAGTACCTATATACAGTATTACTTAGTAATATGTATGCACTTTTTTTTAGTTCTACAACGAATACAAAAGTAAAACATTGAAAAAAATTAAAGCACAGAAGAGTGAGATAAGTGCTACAGGTAAGCTAGACTTTTCTTTTGGCAGCCTTGCAGAGTTATAGTGGGAAGCATCTAGGTAGTAATAATTGTGTAACTTGCATTAAAATTTAAGGTGGTGGTACTGCAAAAAAAATACTGCTAACCCCTCTTCAAGATCGTCTATACAATATATTAGGGCGTGCGTGATGTAGGAGAGCCACTTCCAGGTGTCCAACATAACCCACTCACTGTAAGCATTAGATTTTTTTTTATCTTTTATTTTTTTAACAAAACTAATATGTCACAGTTGTATACTATGTGTTTTTTTATTTGCATTTTGTTGACTTGCTTGCTTTGTTTTATTAACTGTATGTTTTTTTTTTAATAGCCAACTATCACGTTTCCTGGGTTGCATGAAATACCTACAACTAGCACAATTTTACAGTTTGAGAATCATTCTTTCTCGTAAGTGGTACTACCTTGGTACTCTGTGCTTAATTTGCTTAGGTTTAATCATTTTACCTAGAAGCTCGATGACACTGGGCTAGTTTACGAGCTGCTAGTCGATGACTTTAGAAGCTAGCGTGTGTCAATGACACAAAACTTTCCACTCTCTCAGTAGCAAAATAGCTAGTGAGTTTGAACCACATGTTGTTTTGTGTGGCTTGCTGTCTGTCACAACTAGTTCAACTATCAGTGATGATGACACACAGCTAGTTAGCTAGCTTACAGGCCAACACGCCAGCAAATGGCGAGTAAATTAGCCCTCTATTTTCTAAGCAGGGTTTTTTACAATCGGAGACTCAAAAGCAGATTGTAAAAAAGTTCAATGACATGGAGCGAGTTTACAAGCAGCTTGCTAACTCGGTGGCTGGGAGCTTGTAAACTAGCCCATTTTGTCATCGAGGCTAAACAGTTTCTTTACTATTTTGATAACATTGTTTTTACTTTTGCAGACTGTTAGACAATTATGAAGAGCCAATTGCCACAGATGAGCAAGTCGAAATACAAGAAATAAGGTATACTACAAGTTTCTGCAGACGGGTTTAAACAAGTAGGATGACATGTAGACAAAGGTAATAGTATTTTTTTATTTTTCAGCTTGGAACAGGAAAGACTGGAAGTTCGGCCATCCACCACCGACCAGCCTCCAAAGCGACGCCGTCGCCAAAGATCTGAACGCGTTACGCAGCGGAAGGTAAAGATCTTGCAAATATTTGATTTGGTCCATTAACGCCAGCAAAGCAAAGTCAGCAAAGTATGACGCCTGATGTAACATTTTTTTTTATAGATAGACCCCATGCAGCTCTCGAATCTGCTCAGTCAAGGTTGGAGGCTATTGAAGCCAAGAATGCTGAGGCTGTTTCAAAACAGGCTGAGGCTATTTTAAAACAGGCCAAGGCAACAAACAACCTCGCTGCAGCCATTTCTCAACTGAGCTCCAGCACAGAGAAAATGGTGGGCCTTATAGGCCAATTTGTGACATCTGTGCCAAAAAAGGTAATTACTGATGATTTATAGGTAATTCATCATTAGTTGTAGCACATTAACCAGAATTTGACATCTTGATTGTAACTCTGACACTAAGTGCTGGGTTAAATAATATGCTATTATACGAAGTTCAAGTTTTGTATTAAAGTCAATTTTGTTTTCACAGAAACTCCGCAGAATTCTATGTTCATCGGATTCTGAGTCTGACTAAAGAAGAGTGAAGTATCAAAGAAGTAATTTTGTCAGATTATCTATACTAATATATAAAGCTGAAGAGTTTGTTTGTTTGCTTGAACGCGCTAATCTCAGGAAAAACTGGTCAGATTTGAAAAATTCTTTCAGTGTTAGATAGCCCATTTATCGAGGAAAGCTATAGGCTATATATCATCACGCTAAGACCAATAGGAGCGGAGCAGTAATGAAAATTGTGATGCAAACGAAGTTGCGTGGGTCAACTAGTTAAAAGGTAAATGAAATCTATTTTAGGAGGAGTCTATGTTCAGCAGTGGATTCCAAATGGCTGTTATGATAAATGATTCAATGAAACAGTGTTTATAAATTAATTATTTATATTATGTATTAATTTATTTTAAATCTCTGTTTTGTGCAATTCTGTGGATCTGTAACAAAGAGTTAAATCATTTTAATAATATTAAAGCATTTTCGTTCTTCACTAGAATATTGAGTTAGTAGTTACATTACATACCTGTAATAATTTATGCATTTCTCCACAGTCTGTCAACAAGAGCCTCCTGCAGTGCCCGCCCTTCAAGAAGGTCCCGGTTCACCCTTCGATAGTATTGTTAATTAGGTGCTGTGTAATTTTCCTCCTAAAACAAAAAACTGATTTATGATTGTAATTATTTTTAGTAAAATTTGTGATTGTTGATTTGATTTTATTGATTGTGATTTTATTTTTAAATGATGAAAATATTGAAGATATTCAAATATTTGTATGAAGACTGATTATTTATTGAATTGTTATTATTATTACATTACATAATGTTGATTTTTTAACATAGTAGTATTATTTAAAATTCCAACTTCATTTTATTCCAAAATACTGAAATAAAGATCACATACCTGTCGTAAGCGAAGTGCTTCTGCATAAACTTCATCAGGTGGCAACGGTGCTCTTGCCACGTTTGCAATATTGTGCAATATGCAACATGCATTTACAATCTTGCCTGCAGTTATTGGGCTATAATGCACGTGATTGTAGCAAACACCTGCAAAAAAACAATTTACTTTTATACAACACCATTTAACTAAACCTCTTAATAGATTAACTTTTATATACTTACTGTTCTTGAAATACATATACAAGATCTATTTCATCTAAATTTTTAAAATTAGAAATTCATCCAATATAAAAATAGTAACTGTTTTTGAGTAAGTATGTAACTAACTTGCCTAGAAACGCTCCTAACCTGAAACGTGCTTTTAATACGCCTATGCAACGCTCCACTGTATTGCGGGCAGTCACATGTTTAACATAATAATTATGTTGTGGTGTCCCATCTACAGTATTGAGGATTGGGGTCATCATTGTTTTCCTTAGTGGATACCCACTGTCACCTGAAAATTATAATAATTTTTACAACAAAACTAACACATGAACATGATAACGGTCATAGAATATTATTCATCAAACATTGTAATACCTAATAAAAGTACTTGTTCATTAGTATTTTCTGTAATTTGTTTTAAGTCTGGACACAGTGGATGACTCTGCCATACATTGGAATCATGCTCGGAGCCTGGCTTGCTTGCGTCCACACATAAAATATTTAAATCAGCATCGCAAATCTGTAAATTAATTAAATATTACGTGTAATCAGTTATTATTACATTACATATTATTTATTAGTAAAAATTTGGGGAATAATATTTTAGCAATACTCACTATCATAACATTAAGGGAATGGAAGCCCTTTCTGTTATAATACCGCTCTTCATGGATGTGCGGCCTTAATATGGCTACATGGGTGCCATCAATATAACCCAGGATGCCAGGAAATTTAAATTTCTGATAGAACCTGAAAAATTATTAGTAAGTAAATAATTCTGCTTAGGTACAACAGGCAATAGAAACATAACAGTCAGGTATATTTCATCTCTCACTTAGCCTTTATAATATTCCTTTCATTACGCTGTGTAGGCCATTTGATATACTTGTGGTTTTTTTTATTTAATGCCTCTGTCACTTCATTAATAGCTCTTGACACAGTTATTTGTGAAACATTATGGAGGGTACTTTGTCCAATCAAATTTTGGTAGACACCCTGATGCATAAAACGCAAGTGCTATTAGAATCTGCAATAAAAAAATAGAACATATTAACCTCTTCGTCAACCTATTTTGTGTTTATAAAGAATAATAAATCAACGTCAAATTCAGTTTTCTTACCTTCATTTCTGCCGATATGCTATCGTTTCGGCGCGGTCTGGCCATAAGGGGTGTGAGTTCTTCAATTAAACGCCTTACCGAGTCCTTTCCAAGGCGAAACGTTTTTACAAATTCCGCCTCGGGAATATCAATAAAGGGGTTTGTATTCATTCGCATCAAGCGACGGGCTCGACGACGTCTTTTGCATTCATCCCATCTTCTTTCTCTAGCATCCACTGCGTTAGCTTGGTCGAGAATATTTGCTCGTAGTGAATACATTTCTCCACACACGATAAACAGCAAAGGAACACTTTTTGAGAACCGAGCTAAAGAGATTTAAGTATCTAATATAAATTTTCAATGTGTTTGAAAAGCAATGACTGCACAATTACGTTCTAATGGTAGGTCACTGATCGATGGAACTGTCAAAATTGAAAAAAAAAAAAGACAAAAAAATTAAATGAAATTGTTTTTTTTTTCGGTGGAGTGTCAGTGATAGATCATTGGAAAGTCATAGTGTCACTATTATGTTAGTAGATTACCAAACTTGTCAAAATCAACAATTATGAGATCAGTGATCGACCATTCTGACACTATTGTAATAGCAGACTTGGGGCCCTGGTCTCCGCTACGTGCCATTGTCAGCTTGCAAGGCTTAGCTCACATCTCCGCCTTGTAACGCGGCCCAGTTCAATCTCCGCTTCCATCGCGCCATAAAAATATGAAAAATCTCCGCTCAGTGGTTAGTACTTAAGCTAAATGGAAACGAGATGTGATATTAACGAAATTCTATAGTTTCTGAAAACGCAAGTCCGTTTTAAATAACAAGAAACACTACTCCTAAAGTAGATATCAACATAGACGTTTTCTGACCTTTCACCAAACATGTCCAACAAATATTTATTCTACTTTATGACCCCAAACGTTATCACGCTCGGGGCCTCCGCTCATCACGGACAGAATTGAAGACAGTTGGGGTCCCAACGCGCCAATGTCCGGCATTTTGTGGGAACAACACACGCGATAAGAATTTATTGCAAGGAAAACTACAATCGTAAGGAAAACAACAGATATTTTCCTGAAATTAGGTTTTATAGGTACAAGTTTATGATTGTTCATGGTTTCACTCACGTAGGTCGTTTCATATGCGACATTGTTTAGAAACAACTCATGAATAGTTTGTTTGGGTCCCGGGAGAAAACAATCATTATCATCACTTCAGCCGCAATATGTCCACTGCTAGACATAACTACGCCCGTCTCCCCAAGCGTCTCCATATCGACCGGTCCTTTGCTTCGCGCATCCAGCAGAAATTCACGGCTTACTTATTGCCGCTCATCATCTGCCTAACCTTTTCCCAACTATATTGGGGTCGGCTTTCAGTCAAACCGGGTTTATCTGAATGGTTGGTCTGGTGGTATGTGTCAGAACACATACCACCCAGTTAATGGGTAAACGATATAGATTACTGGGTTACACGATACGGAAAACGTTTTTTCTTTCTGGACAAAGACCTCTCCGTACGTCTAGAATGTGTAAACTGCAATATAATCACATTATAATATTGCAGTTCCTTCGTAAATGGATCAAACTAACTCCCACAAAAGTCATTCATGTGTCAACAACCTACTTAAAAGTATGATTCATTTACCCGATATAAAAACTTATTCGCAGCTCTCACAAGAAATGATAGGTTTTTCTTAAATGACAACGGATTTGCATCAGCTATATTCTCACTTCCCATATTCCAGAATAGTTCAAAAGCTAATTCCCAATTTCAGGTCAATCGAAATGCCACCACATATTTTGGACCTGCCCGGCTGACCAGTTAAAATATCTGCCTGTCACCAAAATAGTTCGGCCGTCTATTTTTGCTAATTGTTCGTTTAGTTCCATTTCCATTAGTTTTCAGGGGCGACTCTATTTCAGGGATACAGTCCCTGCGTCATCATCGTGCTATATTGGTAACTTGCTTTTCTCAGCGGCGTCGTCCGCTTGAAATCGAAAACTATCCCACAGGAATGTACTACCCGGATAATGTTACATACGTCGTAATCCAGGTCATGACTTACACGTGTTCTGAATTTCGTTCAGCAGTTGAAACTTGATCGATACATAAACATAAAAATACAGACAAAAGGAATGGAAATCTCTGCCTGCGTTTATATTTCGAAACGCTTGCCATCAGGTGAGATGGTGGTCAAGCGCGTGCCTATTAATAGTAAAAAAAAACCTTCATCTCTTCAAAGTTAGAGTGAACAGGCTCCTTCTGGATAAGCTCACTCCAATGTAGACTTTGTCTCTGTCATCTCTGACCTAGACTAGAGTCAAGAGCAAACCCATCACAAATAAAAATTAAAAATTTACATTATACCCAATTAGTAGGATTTTTTTGTTGTTAAAGGAACGTAAATAAAGTAGGTACAAAATATATTATTCGTTTTTCCTGGAAACAATTCTCAGGCCAGAGCTATAATAACAGAAAATAACGCTTGGATTCCCCGAATGTGTAGGCAGAGATATTTTAGTAAAGCCATATTAAGCCGCAGTTATGTTCTTTTGTTAGTTCCATGTAATATGAAGCGAGAGTTTGATCTTAACGGTGTCCTGTTGTCTTGTCTTATTCTATGATCTTGCATCTGTGTCCAGATGCAAGATCCGGGTCACTAAAAACAATTCAATTTAAAGCATATTTAAATATGATAAGTTTTCAATGTTGGTTAACATAATCTAAAGATTGACATATTTCTCTGCAGCCAATTTTACACCTCAGATGTAATTTATACTGACTATTGAAAAAAGAAACGTCATTTATTGAAATGGGGCTAGAGTACACTTTTTGACGTCAAAGTTTACATAATGGTCCAGTCAAATTAGCGTTTCTCCTCAGAATGAGAGATAATAAGCTGGAAACTCGTATACATCTTCATTTTGGCGTTCTAAATGTTGTGTCAAAAGTTGGCAGAGCAGAGCGCGCTCTCTGCTCTCTATCTCAAAAACAGCTGAGTGCATGAAAGTGTTTGTTACAAAAAAAATGTTGCAAGTTTACGCTCTACAATTTTAAGTATAGGTATTAACATCGTTGGAGCTATAGAAACCGAGATAATCCTTCAATAACTTGCGACGCAGACACAAGATTTTATGAAACTTTTGACACAACATTTAGAACGCCATAATGAAGGTGTATACGAGTTTCCAGTTTATTATCTTTCAGATTTACCCATACTTTATGTTAATTTGACTGGACTATAACGGCAGTCCTGCAAAACGGCCGCCTTCCACCTAATATATACTTTGCTTAATTCAAGAATCGGACCCACGAATGCAAACTCCGGTAGTCACACTTATGATAACTAAACCAACGAGGTCCAAACACTAGTAATATGGATAATCTATTGTTACTATTATCCCATCAAAGAAGTTTGTCTGTTTTATGTTTATTGTCTTTTTGCCCTTCGGCCACAGACCCAAACGAGTTATCTTAATCTTGGACCCAACTTCAGAGCACCCTACTATGTCTTTATGAAAATAAACATACACCAAAACTTTATATTTAGAGTAAACATTGGCTTTACTGAAGTTCTTACATACTATTCTCTTGATTATATTCGGTATTTAACGTATTGAATCTGTTTAATATATCATCATATCATATTTAATATGTCATCTCTACGGTTAGAATTGTCTCTACACCATGCATATGATCCTTTGTTTTCCCTACATTACAATAATTATACGTTGCGGAGCTAAGTTGATCCCAGACAGGTCTAAAACAAAGGACCCTGGGAAGATTAAAAATTTAATTCATAGAATATTTGTTTAATATGTTAATCTGGAAGCATTGTGCTATGTGGTCATTAAACAACAGGGTTATTTTTTCGGCGTTAGAGAATATACGTCTGAATACCGAGGGTTTTTGGTATTTTATTCTCCGCAGGCAAAAAATTGGGCGAGCCACATTTACAGTATGCACGAGGACAGATGAGCCAGAATCGCCATGCAGTGGGTGTCTGAAGACGGACGTCGCAATCAAAGCAGACCTAAAAAACGCTGGCGTATCGATATGGGCTCATTTCTGACTTGGCCGTAGTTGGCATCAGATAAAGATGGCTGGAAAAATATGGAGGAGCCCTTTGCCCAGCAGTAAGACCACACAAGCTAACAAAAAAATAATCTCCGCTACATCTGTCACACTATAACTCCCTCTTGTTTCACATGATTCTTCACACAGTTCATCCATATTTTTTCCATAATTTTTGTGGCCCCTTCTCCTGCTACCACTCACCACGATAGTAGAAAAAAAACGAGTTGCATAAATTTGCTTTATTTTTTACATTAAAATACAATATTTACAACGTCAAACAGAAACGCAATACAAAAGCATTAGGGGTACACATCATTATGAACTACTTTTAATATCGATCACAAAACAGATGGACCACAGTATAAAAAAACAGATGGACCAGCGAGTGAAGCTAGTTCAAAACAAAAGACAGAGAAAATATCAAACTTTTATACTTATCTTTATTCATTTCCAGATAGTCATAAAAAAGCGATGTGTATGGCTTAAAAAATATGATCTCCTTTTTCTGGTTTATGACAAATCATTTCCGTATCCACGATCCCGGCGAATACGTACAAAAATACGAGTTTACTCACTTCCTTGCAATAAAAAAAAAACCGGCAATGTGCAAGTCGGACCCGCGCGCTCCGAACGAGTCATATTTTTAGGTTTTTTTTAATCCATTTAATTATTTTAGTATAGATTTTCCCGTGATGTAAAGGAAATAACTATTTCGCTCTGTGAGTCTTCCGAATTATGATGGTATTGACACGTTATTGTACACTTTTAAAATACTAGGCGCGGGTCAACCGCGCAACTTCGTCTGCTCCGCTCCTATTGGTCTTAGCGTGATGATATATAGCCTATAGCCTTCTTCGGTAAATGGGCTATCTAACACTGAAATAATTTTTCAAATCGGACCAGTAGTTCCTGAGATTAGCGCGTTCAAGCAAACAAACAAACAAACTCTTCAGCTTTATATATTAAGATATAGATATTGTACTAGGTTCTGCCAGCGGCTTCGCTCGCGTGATCCCTAGGGAACATACTCCCGGGATAAAAAGTAGCCTATGTGTTAATCCAGACTATAATCTACGAGTAACTTTGTGCCAAATTTTTTGAAGATCTTTTGAAGCGTTCTACAGTGAAAGAGTAACAAACATCCATCCATCTGCACAAACTTTCGCATTTAAAATATCAGTAGGATTTGTAACGGAGCTGATTTATCATAGTCCCTTGAAGCCTAAAATTACCCACGCCTAACTGAACTTAAATTTTGATGCCAAAAAGGAGAGAAACAAGGACTACACTATCTAAGCACCTCTTACTTTTGTTAGTCTACACACACCTTCAGTTGCGTCAAATAAAATTAACGTACAATCGAGGAAGAAATAAATAGAAGCCTTTTTGCAGTAGCAATAGAACTCACTACTGGCTGCTATTAAAATGAATAAGAACCATGTGGGTAAGCTAGAGTGAACAGGCATCTTCTGGGCACGCTCGCTCCATCATAGACCTCATCCATCGCTTTCCATCAGGCGTGATTGTGGTCAAGAGCAAGTCCATTCCTGATTTAAAAAAGGTGCTCAAAAGCACTAGAAAACCGATTGAATCTGGCAACTTGCTTCAATAATAGACACCTGAAATTGGCGCTCTCAAAATTTCATCTAAAAACGTATTTCAGCAGGAAATCCGCTTTTGTGTCGGTGAAAGCGCGTTTTAGCAAGGAACACGAAATGAATGGCCCCAATTTGTATGCATTAGGTAACCGGCTGCCGCTGCAACTTTCCACCTATTCGATAGGTTACGTTCTAACTCATTTAACACATTTATACCTTCCCTTTGAAACATTTTCCACTACAGTTTCAGTTCTGTTATCTATACATTTAATGAGTACTAGCTTTTGACCGCAACTTCGTACGCGCATATCCCGTTTTTTCCCGTATCCCGTTTTTTCCCCTTACATAAAACGATCTTATATTTTAAGTTGGATCATATAACAGATAGTTACAAAGTTTAATCAAAATCGGTTCAGTTGTTGATCTTGAACAAACATCGTGACTCGAGATTTTTATATATAGATTTATCTATACACGCTTAATGAACGTTTGATGCTCTCTGGGCAGTCGCACTGTCGGGGCTATATAACTACGTGTCCGATAGTTTTTGGTAATAAAAAATACAAGTTTTGGTTGTTTCTTTGTTTTTGTCACCGACTTCCAAAAAAATTTTATAATTTTTATTTAGCGCAGTTCTTCATCATTTTCGTAATTCGTAACCACCACTAGAAAATCACAGCACAATAAAGCAAAATACGCATACGTATTAACTTGGATGACATACTCGTATTTTTTTTCCGAATATTTTGATTTAAAACCAAAATACTGAACCGATTTTGATGACATTCTCATGGGACCAATCAGAAAGTGTCCATTCACATGAAAGGACGACTGCCAAAGATCTACAAATGACAACCGAAACCAACGGCTTAACGTGCTTTCCGAAGCACGGAGGAAACTCGGTATGTTAAGTAAGATTATCACCCATCCACATAATCTTGTGGTTAGTAGCATTTCCTCCTTTTTTTAAAGTCGATTAAAAAGACGGAGTAAACATTTTTTACACATCAAATTCAAGAGTCGACTGTAGGGAACGGGGTGAGCTGTCACATAAGTGACATTGTCATAATGAAATGACACAGTGACATATCGTTGATGAATTAGGTATATGAAATTAAAAAAAATGTTAAGTTCTTGATTGTCAAATGAAAAAAAATATTATTATCTGAAATGTTTACGTAGGTGTAAACCTATTTCTATTTCCTAATTCTCAAAACATTTATTTCAATTATTACTATTTACAAGCACTTTTGCACTTTTGTCAAGGTCGGTTGTAAACTTTCAACTATTTAGTGCTATTACTAATTTAAAACTCTGACCACACAGCAGCGAAGCAAATCCTGCCGGGACCAGAGATATCAATGATTAGGAAGTCACGCAACTATTTCAGGCAATTGGAACACCTCCATATAAATTGGCAGTTACAAACGAGGCGCGGGATTCAATTGTGATTGGCCAGAGCTTTAATAAAATCAAGGTAAAGGTGTACTCGATAGACTGTAGACACAATAGGTACTACTGTATAGCAAATGGGTTCGAGCTTTTTTCTATGGAGGCTGACATAGCCTTTTTTTAAGGATGGAATCATCAAATGACTCCTCCCGCTTTGGGTAAAGCAGAAGGGAGTGTCAGACTCTTACTGACTAAAACCCATCCGTGTTCCTCCTAGTGCCCTTTGCGTTCCAGGGTACGGTGCTTCTTTCGAACAAAGTCCGCTGCCCTGGCAAGCAGCTGACATAGCCCTGCCATTTTGATTTTTTTTTCAAATTTTCGGCGCGCGATCTAACATATATGGGTAGAGAACACTAACAAACAAAAATATATTAGCAACATGTTGCCCTCAAGTGTCACGTTTACAAGACATTTGAAGGTAAAATTACCGTGTGAGAACAATGAAAATGATTAAAAATTTTAATTTTTGACGGCTCTATTTATTCGTTAGTAAAAGTTATACCCACCTCAAAACTACGTGGTACATGCACCACTTTATGACAGCACAAGATTTATTCGATCGTTACACTTTTAAGAACTTTAACCCGACTTTAGAAGTGACTCGCATTTTACTGTCAACCATTTTATTTTTAATTTCCTGACATCATGACTTTAACTGTTCTAGTAGACGGAAAGGGTCTATGGGATACTTTTATTTATGTCTGTCCGTCAGTGCAAAGTTTATCCTGTCCTGAGTCGTTACGATACTAAAAAAAACCGGCCAAGTGCGAGTCGGACTCTCACACAACGGGTTTCGTACCACAAACCGTAAAAATAACGTTTTTTATATGGGAGCTTCCTTTTATTAATATTTTTAATTTGTTAAAGCGGCAATAGAAATACACACGCTGTGAAAATTTCGACTGTCTACCTATTACGGTTCTTGAGTTAGAGCCCGCTGACAGACAGACGGTCGGACGAACGGACGAATGGACAGCGGAGGCTTAGAAATAGACTTTTTGAAAATCACGTCCTCGCTTTGCCATTGCTGTACTAACTGGTAATCTTAACATGGAAAATCGTTGCAGTCAAGAGAAAATAGGTTACTTTTGGTGCTACTCTGTCGCCCATATCGTCCATTTCCATCAGGTAAGATAGTATATCAATAATGCTTTAAAACACGTGAAAACTACAGGGTTTTTTTAAATTTTTGATGGGTTTGCTCTTGACTCTAGTCTAGGTTAGAGATAACAGACAAAGTCTACGATGTAGCGAACTTACCCAGAAATAGCCTGTTCTCTCTGACTTTGAAGAGATTGGGGTTGTAAGTGTTCGGAAGCACAGACACAGTGTGGTGTTCAGGTATTCCTAATTTTGATTCCATAATAGTCAGAGACCGTTAAATACTGGTGGTTCACAGAACAATACCCATTAGTTAATATTGTTATTAATTCCCTCAGGCTCTAAGCAATTACTAGTTCGTAATTAAGTTATATATTACTAGTAAGGCCTCTGTTCCGAAAGCGATTGTCAATGTTCTCATTGTGGGTCTGTTTAATAAATAGCCTTTCTAAATAAAGAAGAATTTACATTTGTATGTCTATCTCCCGACGTAATTACTTACCACATCATCGCTTACCATCAGGTGAGATGGTGGTCAAGCGCGTGCCTATCAATAGCAAAAAAAAAAAAACTTGAAAAAAGGGGTTCACTTTTGGGGAACGAAATGACCATTTAAAAATAAAATGTTCAAACTAAACTATTATGTCACGCGGTACAGTATGATATATCAATTAAAAGGGCATTTTGAAAGCCTCAATATCTATTATACTAATATATAAAGCTGAAGAGTTTGTTTGTTTGTTTACTTGAACGCGCTAATCTCAGGAACCACTGGTCTGATTTAAAAAAATCTTTCAGTGTTACATAGCCCATTTATCGAGGAAGGATAGGCTATATATCATCACGCTAAGACCAATAGGAGCGGAGCAGTAATGTGATGCAGAAGAAGTTGCGCGGGACAACTAGTACTTATATGTACATTCAGTCAAAAAAGTATCGGGAATGGATGATTTGTTTATGGTTCCAAATTCAAATTTTTGTTTTTTTGTAGTTGTTAGATTGGCACAACTGTTTTCCATTTTGGCGCGGAGTTTGAGTTGCATCTGTTATTTATATTAAATACAGTGCTGGTTTTAGTAATATCATATATAGTGTGTATTGCGAATTTCATAATGGACAAAAATATCGAACAAAGAGTTTGTCTTAAATTTTGCATCGCCAATGGAATTTCGTGTTCGGAGTCACTGAAAATGTTACAGAAGGCTTACGGTGAATCGACTTTATCAAAAACTCGTGCTTATGAGTGGTTCAAAGCGTTCAAAAGCGGTCGAGATGTGATGGAAGATTTGCCTCGCTCTGGTAGGCCGTCAACGTCTGCAACTGAAGTTAACATCGCAAAAGTGAAGGAAATAGTGACTGAAAATCCCCATTCAACTCTGAGAGAGATAGCCGCCGAACTTTCTGTATCTCACGAGTCGATCCGTACCATTTTAACTAATCATTTGGGTATGAAACATGTTGCTGCTCGGCTAGTCCCAAAAGATCTGAATTTTCTCCAAAAACTCAATCGCATGAAAGTCGCTGAGGACATGCTAGAACGAGTCAGTTCGGACCCAACATTCATGAAACGCATTGTTACTGGTAACGAGACGTGGGTTTACGAGTTTGACATGCAAACTAGTCAACAAGCTGTGTGTGTGGCACCCGTTTTCAATCGATAGAAGACATAAAGGAGAATTCGCGGCGAGAACTGAACTCAATTCCGGAAGCAGCGTTTAAAAAAGGTTTTGATGAATGGATTATTCGTTGGCGCAAGTGTATCGTTTCTAAAGGAGCATACTTTGAAGGTGATAAAATAAATTTGGATGAATAACAGACATTTTGTGTATTATTGATCTTTTCCCGGTACTTTCTTGACAGAGTAGTATATGACCATCCCCGCCCCCAACGACGGAGCATAAAATGAGGAAAAAAATGTATATCTAACAAAGCATCTGAAAATCTCCAATGCTTTTGGTTTTGGAATAGGTATGCACTAAGGCACTTACATGGCCCATGAGTGCCTCTCAATAAGTTATGCTTATAATTATTTATATTTATTTTGTTTTACAGAAAGCCCACAGACTAATAACCAAATTTAAATAACATAAATAGGTAATAAAATTTGCTAATTACAAGCTTCCACATTTCCATATCGAAGAATTGCCCAGTTTGTTATGTGATGCGGTTGGGTTTAACTAGGTTAGGTTTGAGGTGGCCATTTCATGAAGTGGCCAATCATTATGTGACATGACCATGCCATAATATGGCCAATCTAACGATTTGGCTACGAAACCTATTAAGCTAAGGAAATTTGAACGTAGCTGTACTATCTGTCTGCCTAGCCTTTTCCCAACTATGTTGAGGTCGGCTTCTATTCTAAATGGATGTAGCCGAATACCAGTATTTACGTCGAGCGATAGCCTATTTGACCTCCACAAACCACAAACTGAGCTATCGATATCCCTCGACAATACTTATTTCTGGCTTCTGATTACCCGTAACAACTGTTCAAATGACAGCCGGCACTAACAGCTTAACGTGATTTCCGAGCCACGGAGGAAACTCTGTGTGTAATATATGATACCCATCCATGGACTGACCTCGGCAAGCATAGCTTACCCTCAAAGTTCAACCCATTTTTTAATGGATAAAAATTATCGAATGACTCCTTCCACTCTGGGTGGAGTGGAACGGTGTGTCAGACTCTTACTGACTAAAACCCAACCGTGTTCCTCCATGCCCTTTGCGTTCTAGGGTTGCGATAACTCTCTCGAACAAATTCCGCAACGACCCATGCCACTGTCATTATTGTATACTGTCTCAGGATTTGAGATGACTAATATTTCGTTATAAATTGAAGTGAAGTGAGTTAGGAGTAAGTTTAAATGGTTTACCGCTCCGTGGGGCAAGCTTGGAGTAAAATGATTTAATGATAAGAGGGGAAGACAATGTTTAGTTAAAAGTCTGTGTTTTTAAAATATGTTTCACTTTCTACGAGTAACACACTCATGCTAGTACCGAAATTGTTCGAAAGAGTTACCGCGCCCCTGAAACGCAAAGGGCATTTGAAGGATAAAATACCTTCTAAATTCAAATAAGTTTGTTTCGTCATCATACAAAAGACTACAAAATATCGTTCAAATTTGTTAACGGCAACACACGATGTTCCTATCAATTTTCTGCAGTGGCAATCACAACTGTTATTTCAGTTGTCATACGTAACGTATTCGTGACACTACTGTCAACTGTCAATTCATTCTTCGTTCACGCCACCTTTGTCGCGCGCGTTCCTTCGCGTTCTTTCGGCGAAGAATCAAAATTCGTTACATCGATATGCTGCTTGGGAATACCTTTGAGCAGCTCGCGACCCTCATATCAACTGCACTGTGGTAAAATCATCGAAGGGCGGGTGAGCGACAGCAGATATAGCAACCGACCAAGGAATGTCACGTATTATAGGTTGTGCTGAATAATCTGGGAACATCGATTCGTGTGAACGTCCAGACCCTCAGTCTGTCCAAATGTGTGGTCTAACTCATCGTATCTAATAATTTTATCACGACGACACAAAGTTCTTCCGCTCTGCCCTAAACGGGAGAAGTTATTTGTTTCCCATAAAAAACACATCCTTTTGATACGTAACGGTCATATTTGATAACTTCCTGGAGCTAAGGAGTAAAATCCCATGCCGAATTCTGTATTTTCTTAAAGCTGTAACCGGGGGTATTTAAATCAAGAGTGAACAGGTTATTTCTAGACAAGCGTGCTGTCGATCAAATCATCGCTTTCCATCAGATCCGATTGTGTTCAGACGTGAGCCTATCATTTACAATAATAAAATATAGACGAAATAAAATATAATACTCAATAGTATTAGATATTATAGTCATTGCCTCTAATCGGCTCAACCTCCTCAATTTGGCAAAAATATCCTTCGAGGGTTTTGTTTTTCATTGTGCTGGCGACTAACCCGAATGGAGAATTTTTCAAAAGTACCCAGAATTTGGACATAAACCCTTACTACAATATTCCGCCGATAAATGTAAAATATTTTTCCGTCGGTTTATAATCCATGAACCTACTTAATACAATATCTGGACGTTTCAAAATTTGCACGATTTTTCGCAAACGTACCTTATTTTGGTATTTTTATTGTAACGCCGTACATTTGTGTCCCGTATTTTCACGCTCTTATACCGCACTTAGTACTTTAACTTGCACGGTGTAAAATAATTGTCTATTCTTTTAATCGAATATATTCTTACAAAAGGCTATTTGTGAGGCCTAACATAAGAGTTTAAGAGCTGCAATGCGCAAGGTAAGGGTGCAGGTGTACTCCGTTCGAAACGACTCGAAAACCAGATGGGCTTGAGTTATTGACTCTGTCCTGTCTCATTTTTTATACACAAAGGTTTTTTTTTACTGACCAATAGATGACTGAAATGGAAACACTTCGTATACGGATTTGTTAAGTTTATAAAATTGAATGTTTTATCAAGAAAAGTCACAACTCGAAGCTAAATAATGTAGCTGCAGGGGTTGATTTCAAGGTTAAGCAACGCTTTTCGAGGTCGCATTATAGATGGTGACCTGATATATCGTCACATCCACGGCAAACTTACGAATCTGCATTTTTTGTGAAATCGATATTTCGATGAAAAACTGTAACTAATGGCACTCCGAGGAAAATTTAAGATTTTTTACTTCTGACGGTTACAGAATTCAAGATGTTTCATTCTGCGTTTAAGATACGCATTCGATCAAAATATACGGTTTGAATTCATTTATTTCTAAAGATTACAAATCACTTGTACAGAAATAAATACTGAACTTATTGATTTAGGTATACTTTTTTGTTGTCCAGGAGTATCGAGAGGTTTAGTATTTTTTTTTTTTTACTATTGAGAGGCACGCGTTTGACCACTATCTCACCTGATGGTAAGCGAGGATGTGGTCGAAGATGGAGCACGCTTGCCTAGAAATAACCTATTCACTCTTGACTTAAAGACTCCCAGGTTGTAGCTATCAGGAAACACAGACTCCGGCAGGGAGTTCCACTCCTTAGCTGTACGCACTATGAATGTGTTCCCAAAACGCTTTGTGCGTATGGGTGGGTTGTCCACCATGTACCGGTGGCGCATCGCCGTTCGTCTTGTGGTCCGATGATGGAACGGGCTTGGCGGAATTAAATTATGCAATTCCGTCGCACATTCCCCAAAATGCAACCAGTAAAAAACCGACAGGCTAGCAACTCGTCGTCGATGTTCAAGACTTTGGAGCTTCGACGCGACGAGCCTCTCATTGCCGATGATCCTCTTGGCTCGTTTCTCAATTGACTCAAGGGCATCAAGCTGGTATCTGGCAGATCCATCCCAAAGATGAGAGCAGTATTCCATACACGACCGAACTTGCGCTTGATAGAGTTTGAGCAGCGGTTCCGGCGTGAAGTACCGTCTCACCTTAGCCAGAATCCCCAACTTCTTTGCAGCCACTTGAGCTTTTGCCTTTATGTAAGGGCCAAAATTAAGAGTAGATGTTAATGTAACCCGAAAAAGCTCAAGTTGGTCGGTTATCGGCACGGTTTCACCGCGGAATGATGGAGCTGGGCGGAATTGGCTCCTTTTGGCGGAAAATAAACACGCTTGGGTCTTAGCAGCATTGAACTTGACCAGATTGGCATCGCCCCATTCAGAGACCGCCTGTAAGGACACGTTCAAGCGCTCAACCAATGCCTCCCGGAGAGACCGGATCTGCAACCCACCAGCTCGTGCGTCGGACACGTATCTCTCAGCAACAGTGCTGTCGTCTGCATACCCAAAGGTACCGGGTTTAAGCAGATCATTAATATGCACCAAGAACAGTGTTGCCGAAAGCACCGACCCCTGAGGAACCCCGGCATTAATATCCAGCAGTCCAGACGAGCAGCCATCTATGACCACTCGGATAGACCGATCCCTCAGGAAATCTGCGATCCAATCACACAAACCGGTGGGCAGACCGAAGGAAGGAAGCTTACTAATAAGGCTATCGTGCCAGACCCTGTCGAAGGCCTTCGAGATGTCAAGGAAGACCGCCAGTGCCTCTCTATGGCCTCACTCCAGATGTGAATGGCATACGCTATTAGATCCCCAGTTGACCGATTTCGGCGAAACCCGTATTGTCGGTCACTACGGATATCATTCGCTTCTAGGTAGGCCAGGAGCTTATGATTCAGCACGCGCTCCATAGTCTTACAGAGTATGGACGTTACCGAGATGGGTCTATAATACGACGGGTCAGCTCGACTACCCTTCTTGGGCACGGGCTGCACGTTAGCTTGCTTCCAAGCCTTCGGCAATTTTCCAGTCTCGAACGAAAGGCGAAATAGGCGTGTCAAGATCGGAGACAGCTCAGGCGCACAAGTCTTCAGAACAATTGCCGGTATCCCGTCGGGACCACTAGCCTTGTTCACGTCTAGGTTACGCAGTACCCTACGGACGTCCTTCTGATGAATGCGAATGTTCGACATACTCGACTCGCATTCACCAGGAGAGGCGGAGGGCGTCGCGCCACCAGGATCCAGACGTGAAGATTCCGCAAACAAGTTCGCTTTCTCCTCAGCGGAGTGGGCCAGCGTCCCGTCGGGTCTCAGCAGTGGTGGTAGTGAGGGGCGGCAGAAGTTCGATTCGACCGACTTAGCCAGGGACCAAAAAGCCTTACTACCTGCTGGGTATGAAGCAAGTTTGTTCCCTATTCGGCTAATGTGGTCAAACCGAGCCCTCCGCAACACTTTCTTGCAGGACTTGGCAGCCCTGTTGAAGGCTCTCTTCTTCCGACTCACGTCATTTGCTTTGCGCGTACGAGCGTCGACCCATGCTAGGTACGCCGCGTGCTTATGCGCATCAGCGCGATTGCACTCGGCACCAAACCAAGGACGAGCTTTGCCAGATATTGCTATGTCAGAGAACGGAATGTAGTACTCCATTCCCCTCCGCAACACATCCGTCACGGCATCCTTGCACGACGTAGCATCAGTGGAAGAAAAGCAAGTAGGCTACCAAGGGTAACATGCGAAGAAAGATCGCATGCCATCCCAATCTGCTGACTTGTATCGCCATGCCCGCCGGGTGCCTCTTGGGCTAGGATCGGGCGGAGAGTAGACAGACACAGACTTAACCAGACAGTGGTCGGAACTACCCAGTGGTGATGAAATTGACACCGTCTGGATCTGTTGTCAGCAAAAGGTCCAAGCAATTGGCAGTGTGCGAATCAACATCCGGCACCCTCGTTGCCCCTGGACCAGCTGGGTAAGATTTAACGCAAGCGCTAGCTTTCGCGTCTCTCGTCCAGCATGGTCTGTGCACTGGTATGGGAAGAGCCACTCCTGGTGGTGGGCATTGAGGTCCCCCAGTAACACCAATTGGGCAGAAGGGTACCGCTGCTGAGCCGCATCCGCCGCCTCACTCAGGTGCTGTGTAAGCCTAGTTGTCTCCAAATCACCGCCGTGCGAACGGTAGACGCATGTGTAGACAATTTTGTCTAGACCTGTGTCCACTATAGCCCACAGCGTTGAGAACCTGGAGTCTTCAAGGTAACGGAGACGCCGATAGCAGATGTCGTCCCGGGCGTACATGCATACGCCCGCGCGGGGTCTGAAGTGGTGCTCCAGGGTAAACCCTGGGTTACGGTTTAGTGTTAACATTACGAATTTATAAGGTAATTTCAAGAATTTTGTATTGACTTCCACCGTGCGACGTGTTGACGCGGTCGACATGCGGTGTTTCGTTATCTTGTTTTTGTGTTTGAAATCTAAGGACTCGTTTACACTAGAGGCAAATAAATTATATTAGCTAACTAGTTGACGCGCGCAACTTCGTTTGCGTAACAATTTTCGTTACTTCTCCGCTCCTATTGGTCATTGGTAGCGTGATGATATATTCTATAGCCTTCCTCGATAAATGGGCTATCTAACACTGAAAAAATTTTTCAAATCGGACCAGTAGTTCCTGAGATTAGCGCATTCAAGTAAACAAACAAACTCTTCAGCTTTATATATTAGTATATATAGATTAATTGTTTTTTATGACCTATCAAGATGTGACAATTTAATAGTTTTTTAAATAGTGAGAGCGATTGTGTGGTTTATTTATTTATTGACATTTAAATCAGGACAGTTAAAATCCCATACACAACATTGTTAGTAATCGCTTAAATTATATATCATTGCAATAGATACAGTTTCTCATCTAAATATCAGCATTCAACTGCAAATTCGTAAATTTACCGTAAATGTGTCGATATACAACTCATTTCAAAGAAATCCATAAATTTGTAGGCTTTTGGAAAATTGTTAAATGAATACTGAATGAATGACACTTTCTAACGTCACTCTCGTAGACATTTAGGTCGACAGTCTCATAGCGCCGCAAAAATATTCCATATTTTCTAATAACCAATATTCTTCTAAAGCTCAGTGCTCATAAAACAGTGCCTGTGTTATCCAAACATTATGGTCATCTTAGGAGTTGTAAATAACGTTATCACAACAACGATATAGCGATTCTAGCCGCTTTTACGGCTCATAAAATACTATTCTAGGAGAAAGATGGAACCTAATATTTTATATTAACTAACAAGATCAGAGGGGCAATCCTCATATTTTTAGGAGAGAGTTACCATTCCCAAACTGTCAGGAATATCTCTAAGAAGTTCGAACATAAAATGTTAGCAAAATGGTGCCCTAAAGAGTCACGTCGCCGAGATATTTGGAAGTAACGTCGTCATGTGAGAACAATGGAAATCACGTGCTTGTATTCAGTAGATTGTATTCTAATCATAGTTCTCGGCTTGTTTTAGTCATTTGTATGAAATATCTATTAATTTAATAATGAATGATTCAACACTATTATTTTGCCAAGTTTTAAAATAAACTGGTTTTCACGTTTTTTCGTTTATACTACCTTTCAATAAATATTTAAAACAAGCCGGAAACTTAATTTAGTGTAATGCATAAAAGCACGTAATTAATTATTTTGAATGATATGTTCACATGACGGGTTTACCTTCAAATATCTCGACAATGACTTTAGGGCACCATATTGCCAAAATTGTTTGATTTAGTGTCCTTTACGTTACATTTTTCCATACGTTTCAACGTGTGTCTATAAATAAAACGGCGGCTACAAAGTTTTTATCCCCTTTCCCGACATTCTCACATGGTTTTGTCATTGATCGTCGCCGAGATGATAATATTGTTCCTTGAATTTTAACTGTTTCCATGTACGAAAATTGGCCCACTGAACATGGGCCTAACAGCTAAAAGGTTTCACCGATATTGTTTCGTTTATTTAAACAATAAAATAAGAAATGATTTATTTCTGGGCTTGTTGAAGCGATCGTCAGTTGTCTAATTTTCAAATCAATATGACATCTGCAGCGCGTCATAAATTCCGCGAGTACTCATGAAATATTGCGCCAGACAGAAGTAATTTTATTGTTTTGGAACTTCACCATTTTGGAGGTTAACATTTTGATAAAATATAATTATAGCAGTTTTTTTTTCATTTTATACAATATAAACTAGTACGTTAGAAGAAAAACCGGCTAAGTGCAAGTCGGACTCTCACACGAAGGGTTCCGGACTTTAAACCGAAAAAAAAACGCGTTTCTTGTACCCCCTACAATTTTATTAAATTTTTTTAGGGTCCCAAACAAAAAACGGAACCCTTATGAGATCATAGGGTGACTGTCTGTCTGTCCGTCTGTCACAGTCCGTTTTCTCCGGATCTACTGGACCGATTCTGTTGAAATTTAGCACACATAAAATTCTGTGACCCAAACACGGATGCACTATTATTAAATTTCTAGTGGGGGTCACTTTTCGGGGTCAAACTAGAAAATTAAAAAAAAAGTTTTTTGCACAATATCGTGTGACATATCAAATGAAAGGACTTACTATGAGGGTTTCAATTTTTTTTTTTTAATAATTTTTAAATAAATGGTTTTGGAGTTATTCAAGAAATAAGACGAAATATGAATATTCCCCCTTATCTCTGAAATTACTGTATCTAAAATTTTGAAAACAATGGAGATAATAGATCTTTATCTATAGATTACAGGAAAACCTATAAGAAGTCTATAGTGTTAAAATGACATGTTGAAAAAAATGAATTCGTTCAGAACCCTTTGCACGCGAGTCCGACTCGCTATCAGCCAGTTTTTAAAGGGAGTAAGTACCCCCTTTATTTTTTAATTTAATTAATTTATTTTTATCACTTATTGTTATGGCAGCAACGAAATACACAATCAGTCAAAATTTTAACCGTCTACCTATTACGGTTTTTGAGATACAGGACGCTGACAGACAGCCGGACGGACGGACAGCGCAGGTTTAGTAATAGGATCCGTTGGATACCTACCCTTTGGGTAAAGAACCCTAAAATTATGGTCGATCAAGAGTTAAGGGAAAGAGAAGAGAATTAAATAGAGCCTTTGAATTAAATGTAATCATTCAATAGCGTTCATTACCTGTCTAGCAATTTCTCAACTATGTTAGTCGAACTGGATACAGCTGAGTACCAGTATTCGACATTTGACCTGTTGGTATACAAATCCAATTTAGGTTAGACAATCCCGAAAAACACTCTTTTTGACCCTACATTACAATGTAGTCCTGACCAATTTTGAACATGGCGGCCAATCTCAACCGGAGTTTAGCCATCGGCACGGGACATACAGGGCGTCTACGGCTATGCCACATGGAGGGAAAGTACCTTGAATATTTTACTGAAAAAAGACATTATTTTAATTTAAAATAAAACAATTTATACTGCATTCATAGATTTTTAAATAATTAGGTATATGGTTGAACCGCGAATCGAACCCGCTACACGAAAAAAAAATATTACCCTGTAGTTTTATCGAACCGATCGAAAGGCTTCATCATAAGGATTATTTTTTGCCTAAAAACATAGTGTCAGAAATAAAAGGAAGACCATGAATTTTCATATTTATATTACAAAATTACATTACACTATTACACTTTCGTCCCTGGATTGGGACAAATGGACAAATAAGATGGCCGCCGAGATCTCCAGATCTAACCCCGTTTCATTTTTTTTATGGGGCTATGTAAAATATTTAGTTTACAAGAACCAGTATGAAAATGTCCACGAGCTACAAACAGAACTTAGACGTATTATTCTAAATATCCACCACAAAAAGATAAAAAAATCGACAGGGAGTGAAATAGTCAAGAGTGTGACTTTGTATTCAACAGTATGGTACTCATTTTGAGCATTTGATAAATTGATTAATTTTGTACTAAAATTGTCCAGATTCTTACTTGCTTTTCTTGTTACATAGGTAACAAAAAAATATTTGCAAATACACGTTAAAACAAAACCAATAACAAAACAAAGGGTTTCCCAGAATTCCTCCTTGGAAAATGTCAAACCTTTTTAATGTAAAAAGGTTTTCTCCCCATAGTGATTGATGAACTTAAGCACTTTCCCTCCATCCTTCAAATTATCGGAACATGACTTGATCGATTAGTCTTTGATTTTTTTCATTTATTATTTATGTAAGTTAGGGATTTTGTTTTTATATTCCTATTTTTTTTGTTTGTTTTTAAGGTTCCGTACACAAAGAACCTGACCAAAAATACGGATACGGAACCCTATTACTAAGCCTCCGCTGTCCGTTACTTCCTCTGTCTGTCAGCGGGCTGTATCTCAATCATAGATTTTAATAAACAACAACGGTTGAATTCATCCGTTGGGCACACACAACACATATATAACTTTTTATTTTGCAACAACGCTCAAAATTGAAAGCAACTATTAGGTAACAAACAACATATTTTATAACACGGAAAATTCTTGTTTCTTTTCCTAGAAAAAAAAACAGCCCGATTTTTATAAGCCACCATCGCAATATTTGCAATGTTTGGCACTAATCGTGAATAAAATCGAATAAAATACGACGGCAACTACCAGGGTGCCAGGAAATAAGAACACTTTGCCTGACGTTCACGACTTATCAGTTTTGCAGACGACTTGATAATATTAATATTACTACAGAGTTCTGCAACGGAAATAAAGAGGGATGTTTTGATGTTCTCTTAATTGCTGTCGCTATTTTTTAACTGGCATTCGAAGAAATTGTCGTATCTACAAACCAATTTATTTATTTCAATGTTTCGGAGTGCCATCTTCTTGGATGGGTAACCATTAAATGATTCCTAGCAGAAGGGAGTGTCAGATTTTTACTGACTAAAACCCGTTTTCCTCTTAATGCCGTTTGCGTTCCAGGACTGCGGTGACTCGTTCGAAAAAAATCCGAACCCAGCTTCATCACTTTTAATATTAAATAAACAAACATGGGGTGCATGGGGTCTGTTACCATTTTAAGACCCAAGCCAACCTCACCTGCTAGCGGTGCACCCTGCTGTCCAACGGACGAGGCTCTGGCGAACCTGGTTTCCCTCTCGTAGGGTTGTGGGGGTCAGACGGCTGGTCGCCCCACGTAAAACCAACTTCAGCCAAATAATCAAATGGACAAGAAGTTGAAAACGGGTACTCGGGCTAGGGCGTCGCCGCATAACGACGCGCAGGCACATCGCCCTAAACCTGCGATAAGTGGGCTAGGGCTACCGTGTCGAGTACGGGCACGGCTAAAGAGGATAGTACCCAAGAAGAAGTTCCGCTTTGCCACCTGGAACATTGGCTCCCTAACCGGACGTTGCCGAGAACTCGCGGACGTACTTGCGAAGCGTCGGGTCCAGTGCGCCTTCCTTCAGGAGACGCGCTGGAAGGGAAATAAGTCACGTGACATCGGGCAGGGGTACCGGCTAGTGTACACCGGATCACCAACGGGCAGGGGCGGAGTGGCTGTGGTGCTGTCTAAGGACCTTCAGGATGGACTCCTTGAAGTAGACCGATGCAGCGACCGGTTGATGCGAGTTAGGGTGCTGATCGAAGGGTCGGTAACGAACCTAATCAGCGCCTATGCTCCTCAAACTGGTTGCTGTGAGTCTGAAAAGGAGGCCTTCTGGGATGAGTTCGAGGACGTACTACGCGCTATTCCGAATTCCGAAGGTGTTTTGGTTGGGGGGGATCTCAACGGTCACGTAGGTCAGTTTGCTGGAGAGTACGGACGTGTTCACGGTGGTTTTGGATATGGCCAGCTAAATGCAGAGGGAGTCAGTATACTCAGCACCTGCGCTTTGTCTGACCTAGCCATCGCGAACACGTTCTTTCAGAAGAAGCCCCAGCATCTTATTACGTACCGTAGTGGTGCCTACTCAACCCAAATAGATTACCTGCTGGTGCGACGGTGCCACATTGGCAAGGTTACCAACTGCAAAGTCATCCCAGGTGAAAGCCTAACGGCTCAACACCGCCTCCTTGTCCTGGACTTTGCGGTTGTACCGAAAAAGAAAGTGACCGAAAAACGCAAACCCCGCACAAAGTGGTGGTTGCTTGATGGTCCTAGGCAGTCGGACTTCATCGCGGAGGTCGAGCATCTCGAGATCAGTGCTCCGCATGAGTCCGCTCAAGAGATCTGGAGTAGGATCCATTCAGCAATCACCGATGCGGGTAAGCGCGTCCTTGGCACTTCTCGTGGTGGCCGCACCATAGAAAAGGAGACGTGGTGGTGGGATGACGGGGTGCAGGAGGCGACTCGGAAGAAGAAGGTTTTATTTAAACAGTGGCAAGGGTCCAACTCTCCGGATGACAGAGAGGCATATGGAGCGGCTAAGCGCGCTTGCAAAAAAGCTGTAGCCAGAGCCCGCAGCAAAAGTCTGGCGCCCTTGTACGACAAGCTGGAAACTGCGGAGGGGCAAAAGCTTATTTTTAAGCAGGCGCGTGCCCGGGAGAAAGCTACACGGGACATTAGCAAATGTCTCTGTGTAAGGGACGCCCAGGGTAAGCTGCTCTACGATGCCCCCTCTGTTAAGGAGAGATGGTGTACATACTTCGCGGAGCTGTCTAACAAACAGCATCCCCATAACCTTCCTCCCGAACCGCCTCCTAACCTTGGACTTATTTCCCCTATTTCCCCCGACGAAACCCGCATTGCTCTTCGCCACATGAAGAACCGGAAAGCGGTCGGGCCTGACAATGTGCCAATTGAAGTGTGGAAGGCGATGGGCCCACATGGCGTGGACCTTCTGACGGATCTTTTTAACCGCATCCTGATCACCAAGGAAATGCCGAACCAGTGGCGATTTAGCCTGATTATCCCTGTATACAAAGGCAAAGGTAGCGTACAGGATTGTAGTAGCTACCGCGGTATCAAGATCATGTGCCACACCATGAAGCTCTTCGAGCGCATCATTGACACACGGCTCCGTAGCGAGTGTACTGTCTCTGAGTGTCAATATGGCTTCCGGGCGGGTAACAGCACCATGGACGCAGTATTCGCCTTACGGAATCTGGCTGAGGCTTACAGAGAGAGAAGGAGAGCTTTGCATATGGCCTTTTTAGACCTGCAGAAGGCCTTCGACTGTATACCTCGGCAGTCCATCTGGTGGGCACTGCGCTTCAGGGGCGTTCCCGAGGCCTATATTGACATTATCAGAGACATGTACCGCGATTCCGTGTCCTCTGTCCAGACCGCTGTTGGCGAATCGAATGGCTTCCCAATATCTGTTGGCGTTCACCAAGGCTCGGCTCTTAGCCCGTTCTTGTTTAACGTAGTGCTCGATGTAGTTACGGCAAACATCCAAGATAAGCCCCCATGGCTAATGATGTATGCCGATGACATCGCCCTCGTTAATCAGAACAAAGCCCATCTTGAGCGCAAAGTCAACATTTGGAAGGACACGCTTGAAAACGGTGGTCTGAGACTAAATGTGGCGAAGACTGAGTACATGTCCTGTGGCGGCACGGATTCAAATAGGTTCATCCGAATAGATTCGGACCTGATCAGAAAGTCCGATACGTTCAGGTACCTTGGATCCGTGCTGCACGAGTCTGGCAACGTGGACGACGATGTCCAAGCACGTATAGGCGCGGCTTGGGCGAAGTGGCGCGAGGTAACGGGCGTTGTATGCGACCGCAAAATGCCTCCGAAGCTCAAGGGGCAGATATATAAATGCATCATACGGCCTGTCCTACTGTACGGCGGTGAACGTTGGCCAGCACTAAGCAGACACACCCAGGAGCTTCGCTTCACGGAGATGAAGATGCTGAGGTGGATGAGTGGCGTAACGCGATCCGATCGCATACGCAACTCTTTCATCAGAGGTAGTCTTGGTGTCCGTGACGTGGGGGAAAAACTGCAAGAGTGTCGTCTGCGATGGTATGGCCACATCATGCGCCGCCCTATGGAGTACGTTGGTCGGGGATGCATGAATATGGCTGTTCTTGGGGCTAGGTCCCGTGGTCGCCCTCGCAAGCGCTGGTTGGACGTCGTTAAGTCCGACATGAGAGCCAATGGCCTAACTGAGAAGGATGTCCAAGATCGGGCAAAGTGGAGGAAGCTAAGTAGGAAGGCGGACCCTGGCAATAGCCGGGATTAACGCCAGGTAGAAGAAGAAGAAGAAACAAACATGAGTTGCTCGTGCCTTACTTATAGCTGTTTATAATACGTGCTAAGTATACTCTAAAATAGTCTAAAATAAGGGGCTGACCTAACTTAAATATGAAAGGAACATACGTCATAGTCTCGCAACTAAGGCTGTGACCAGACTGAACCGACTCAAAACGTGTCCATAGAGACAGTAGTGGTTTTAACTCAAAAGGTTAATAAGCTACGAGTATATGACAGATGTACAACTTCAAAAATCTCCTCAGTATTTTGATATATCTATCTAACATCTTTTAAATACGTATTTAATGATACAGAGATCCCCTTTTGGCCCTATTCTCGTTCTTAAATATCAATGAGATTAAAGTCGCAATATCATATCAGCGACTGCCAATGTCAAACCTTGTCAAGAAAAGGAATGTTACAGATGTTTGAACCAATTTAGACACAGATTAAATTGCGAATATTCTCGAAAAATACTTAAAGTCCCGAGATTTGCTCCTCTAGTCTGTGCACAGCCTAAGCAGCTTGTATTATTCCAACAAATATAACTCAAACTGACCTTTACAATCTCAGCCTTCACAAATATTCGCCCACAAGCACTTTATGCAAGAGGTTTTATTATTGTTTGTGCAAGAATAGATCGAAAAGGGCCACAAGAATGGCTTCGGGGCCTTTATTGACTTTCCAGCGTCGGTCTGATGACTTGGGGACGCCTTTAGAATGAGTAATTTCTTTTAAATTCTAGGGACTCGCAAAAATTGTTTTGTTTGGGGCATTTTTTTATTTTTTCGTGGGTCATATTTTTGCGTTGTTAATAGAATTGACATTGGATGGGGTTTTAGAATTGAAGGATAAATAAGATGGGATATGGAGTAATTATTTTTTTTCGAAATTTTTGTTGCTAAAATCCATAAGTGTTTTAGGTTAGGTATATAATTTGCATGCATGTTAGTTCTATGACAATACATTTTTCTTTATCTTCTTCTATATTAAAAGGGGTCTATTTCCTAATTCTTCAAATTGGTTAGTATTCATTCTCAGAGGTACGTTATTCCGAGTTATTCCTCGACTCGAAATTAGGGGTAGTCTCGATATCAAGCCACTAAAAGTTCGTTCACCCCTCCAAAAATACGGCAATAGCCATTACGGGTTTTATTATGTCCATCATTTGGCAGCCCAGTGTTACGAGCTCATAATATGCTCAATACTTATCACGAACTCCACCTGGGTCGCTGATTTCATAACTAATTCAATTATTAAGAGAAAATGCTGGCGGTGGAGAGACTTTGTATGTAAAAAATCATAATTCGAGGTTTGGCTCTCGACTGTTTTCTCCTCCAATATTGAACCGATATAAGAGATATTTTACAAACTAAATGAGAAGGAATTATACTGTGTCTCTATGTTTCCTGTTTTGATTAATAGTTGCCGAAAAAGACGTTCACTAAATGTATGGAGCTTGGTACTATAATTGGTAATTTAAATAGCATTCTGAGCTATGTTTGCTGAAAGAGTGTAATTATTTTAATGTTGGCGCATTTTTTTTTTTTACAGCCTTAGCTTTTTTAAACAAGTGTTCAAAATTAAAATGCTAGCATTATTAAATACGAACAATATTTATATTTTAGGATTTGCCATTTGAAAATAACTGTAACAGTCTCAGTCAGCAAGACTCGGGTCTAGGCATGGGCAATATCGTTTTTACACCTCGTCGTGTCCTCGTCGAGGCGATCGGCGGCGGCAATCTCTCGCGTCCGGCCCTGGTTCAAGCCATGGTTCGGAGCGAGGAGACATGGGAAGCGGTCACTTCCTTATGGGAAGCAAAGGAGGAAGCCAAATGCGTGAGGGAGAGGGAAACCTCACGCCCCAGCAACCTCAACAGAAGAAGACGCCCCGGGCGTCGGGAGTCGCAGGACGATTCTAGGCCACCGTAGGCGCGGGTCTGCGGACGGCGAGCATTGGGTGACTCGCTGTCTGATCAGAACCAGGCCCAGGTCGACGGCGCGCTGTGTTCCACGCACCCTTCAAAGAGCTGTCAGCATTAAAGACGGGGCCCGCTAGGGCCAGTGCCTGCTGGAGCTGCGGACTTCGTTCCAAAGGGGCACCGTACCTTTGCGTTCCAGGGAACGCAAAGGGCACTAGGAGGAACACGGATGGGTTTTAGTCAGTAAAAGTCTAACACTCCCTCCTGCTTTACCCAGAGCGCGAGGAGTCATTTGATGATTTCCTATCCAAAAAAAGGCATGGGCAATATCGTTTTTACACTATAGCTGAACTTCTAAATGTAGCGGTTTGGAATATCGAACACTGCATTTATATATTTTAATTTCGATGTATTGGCTGAATTTATATGGAACTCGGATGTGATAAGTAAGGTACTATGATTTTTAGGTTTCAGTTTTTATCTACGTATTTACATACATCATTGTATTCTATTTGGAAGTACCGTATACTCGACGAAGTCCCGCGCGTATCGCAATCGCACACGGAAGCACAGTATTTCAAGTACCTGACTCGGTTTGTGTTCTGAGACCATTAACGTATTAGTTACGCGGATAAAAATTAAAGATTAAATACACTAGCTGACTATTTTATTGCAGAAAATATTAATAGACGTCGAGTCAATTTCGTTTTAATAGACGGCCAGCTCCCTCATTTGAATGTGTTCCCTGTGATAGAAATGAGAGATCTTATTTTATTTGCATTAGGTGTTTACCAGGCAAAATCATGCTAGCCAGGCAAAAATGGTACGTTTATAGATGAAGTTGACACCAATCTCCTAGAACATTCGAGTAATTCATTTTTATTAAGGGGAAGAATAAGGTCTCGCCACCAACGCAATAAAATATATTATACATATACAGGGTTATTTGTAAAACACCAGCAACCAGGCAGTGAAAGTACACATGATTATAAGCAATTTTTACTTTGGAAAAACTCCGAAAGCTCGAGAAAAATATCAGCTGTTTCATACAAAATGCAATATTCAGCCAATGAAAATGTATGGCCCAAGAGGTTGCTTTGTTGTTTTTACAAATAACCCTGTATATTGTTGAATTTAATAAATAGGAGTAGTACAGATTGGTGTCAGAGAATCGCTGGGTATTATTGCAGTTGCATTATTGGCAAGCGTATCGTTGGGAGCTGTGCACATGTTATGAACCTTGTTTGGTATTTGGGATGGGCACGACACCAGAAAAACATTATTCAACCACCTGCACGCTTCTAAGATAGTATCTTAGTAAGAGATGATGTAGAAAATGAAGAAGAATAAAACACAAATGAATACAGTAACTGTTTTTTTATTTTTTGTTCTTTTATCTAGTGACTGCCATCTGACCTCCGCACAACAGTGTCTGGGCAATACCAAATCGAACGTGTTTGACGCAGACAGCAAAATAGCACTCAGAAAGAAAACATAAGTACGGATGATGTCTTCCCCGAAGCAAACCATGATGTGATTGTGTATCTTATAATTTTCCACTATGGTTGCAGCTTGGGTTGGCGATGGCTAGGAGATGGTAAGTCGTATCATGACTTCATGAGTCTTCTACCACAGTGAACCGTACTTCTACACTTTAGGATGAGGACTTTCTGACACCTCTTCGTTCAGTTTGGACTTGCTTTTCTTTTATAACCAAAGAAATACCTATCTATGTCATCATCATCTGCCTAGCCTTTTCCCAACTACATTGGGGTCGGCTTCCAATCAAACCGGATTCAGCTGAATACCAGTGTTTTACGTGGAGCGGCTGCCTACCAGACCTCCACAACCCATTAACTGGGTAACACGGTATATCTTGGCAAGACTGGAGTCACCTATGTACATATTAGTAATTTATAAAATACATTCGTTGATATATTTCTGTACAAATAAAACCACTCTTCTCAACCATTTATCACATTTTTTGCGACTCGCGGACTCAGTGGGTATTAGGAATGAGCGATGCAGATCGAATATAGATACAATATCTATATATTGGTACAGTAACTAATACCTATATATTTGATCGCACTGAATCTATATTATTTATTGTATACTTAATTGAACACCATAATAAGCACAGGAAAAAGGCTTTTAAAAACAAGTATACAATGGATGGTCTATATAGGCTGAATTTTTAAAGTGTGCCTTCATGGCCAAATTCGGAATTATGAGGAAAATCGAAAAACGCTGAAAGGAGTCTCGAGCCCGATTTTGATGAAAAGTAAAACTGCATCATTGGATTTTTTTAAAATCGTTATTCCTACCCGAGCCCAAACTGGTCGGCTTAAAAAAAACACAGCCTGTATTATTACACCATTCAAAAGTGTAGTTAGTAACAATCAAATTCTGGGAAGTAATAACACATGCCAACCTAAAGGAAAGCTCTCATTTATAACAAATTAGTTTTAAAATACACACAACACCGTATCGCAATGCGATATTCGGTTCATCCAAACCTAACCTAACCTAACAGGGTCTACAACGGTTCTTAGCTGTAAGCCTTTTTATGACATCTTTTTTAAATACCTTGTAGAACGCAAATAAATGAATATGAATATCCAACCCATCTGTACAATTCATATGAGCCTAAACACGACCGGCATACTTGTGATACAAGAATGGTAACTTTTCGAGATTTCGTCTGCTGAAGACATATTTAAGGTCAAATATTTATGCGTTAGCCATCGAATTCGAAATCGAAAAAGGAAAATAGATATTATTGCTCTATTTATATTTTTTTTAAAACTACGATAGGTCTCAACTCTGTCTGCTTCTGGGTCAATTACCATTCGACATTGTATGATTTCTGAAAAATATTTAATTAATTTTAGATACCCTCTATCTCCTCAAGTATTGATCCTACAGTTAAATGTAAATGACATATTGTATAGACAATTTAATGTAGATAATTAATATAGAAGTGAGCAAGGAGATTTTTTTAATGGTTTTGGAGATACAAGCAAAAAAACTGGAAAAAAGGCAACTTTCTCCCCCTCCTCCACCGCTTGTTCACCTCCCACCCTCGGGGACTTTTAGTATGTTCATCTGGACACCTCAAAGAACAACTGTACCAATTTTCAAAATTACTCGAATTATTCGCTCTGATAATTCGCGTTAATTGAGTTAATTTTCCTGCACTAATAAAACTAGCCTGTAAATCATAACACATGAGAATATGATACTGTAGACAATATACCCAAGATCGATTGCCTAGAATTTAAGCCTTATCTGCCCTCTGCAGACGACCTCTTCGGTATACAAAGTTACATACTCACTGTGCAATGTAAACAAGGGTTATTTTACAGTGCACTACAAGTACAGTTATGAGCAAAGATGTCTTAGTCATAAAGTGTTTAACACTGATAATGCAAGTACCAAACATTGAAGCGGTGTCTTGAGTTTGATGATGTTTCTCGTCAAGTAAGTATAGTCGCATACAAAAACTGGCATACAACCTTAGTCTGAGAGCATTTTCTACCTATATAAATGTGGTTCTGTATCAAATGGTTAGGAAAACAATTGCAAATAAAAAACTTGACTTTTATCAAAGAACCGGCCACAGAAAAGTTTTAAAATTACTTTTTGAGCGGTTTGATGTAGTTGATATTATCAAATCTGAAATCTACACTAACAATCTAACGCGGAAAGATTTTTTATTTTTGTAACGATTAAACCCAAAAACTACTGGACCGATTTCAAAAATTCTTTCACCATTAGAATGCTAAACATGGCCTATTATTTATTTTCGAAAAAATAGAAATCCCTACGAAAGGTTGCACTAAACCCGCGCGAACGAAGTTGCTGGTGAAGAGCTAGTTGAATATAAATAAATACATCAGTATATAAGAATAAACGAAAAACAAAGAACTATTCACAGTCAAAACTTTCCTCATGACATATTCATGTTTCATAGTTGCAACATAAACCTTATAATATTGTGGTCGACTGTACCAACTGACAGAACCTATTAAACTTACCTTAACTGGGTACAAAGTTGAGGATTAGGTGACAAGTGACCCGGAACGGATCACGGATAAACAAACTGCCTTCATGGAGTTATGAAAACTGTCATCTTTAGCAAGATGGCAGTATGAAAATGGTTTTTTAGGATTTCTTATGAATAAAAACGGAACCCTTACATAACCACTAGTGAATCTCTCTGTCTATCTGTCTACACCCCAGGACGTTTGCTCCGAATGTACTGGACCGATTCAGTTGATATTTGGTACACATATAAGCTTCTGTGATTAAAATTTTTATGTATTTATTTTCGTTACGCGTTCCCCGTAACGATTTTTTTTTTTTGGGACTCCGGGTAATGCAATATACTATCGACCGGTTGTTAAGCGGATTTGTACTTGCTCTTCAGGCTAGGCGGAAGGCTTACGGCTTTGCTGCAAAAATGAACGTGACAATCGCTTTTTCGCTTTTTAGTAGGCCTATTCAACTTTAAGTTGACTTACGGTTACGGTTTCATATCTATACTAATATTATAAAACATTTCTTTGTTTGGTTGAACGCGCTAATCTCAGGAACTGCTGAATTCAAATCGGGAAATTCTTTCAGTGCTGGATAGCCCATTTATCGCGGAAGGCTAGAAAATATATAACATTACAATACGACCAATAGGAGGGGAACAATAATAAAAATGTGACGCAGACGTAGTTACACTTGTCAGCTAGTGTTTGATATCTTGCCCCCGCTGTCGCCACCGCACTAACCCATCTCTATGTTTGAGTCCTCACATATTTACTCGAACAGAAACAACTTTTACCGATGATATATTGACAGCCAGCACTCGATCAAGGATCAAGGATGCAAGAGAAACCCATCATAAATACACAAGCTTCAATTATTGGGGTGCCAGAGTTAATCACTTTCAAATCTGGAGCCGCTCTGTTAGCTGACGATGTTAGTTTAGGCTAGAAGGTGTATCACAGTGCTCAAAGAAGGCACGTCACGACAGTGCGGCAATCTTAGGAAGACCTTTTTAGAGTTTCGATTTTTTTTTAATATGTTTGCGACGGGAAAAAGAGTGAATCTAAGGATCATTAATTTGTTGACAAAATCTATTCTAGTTTTCATCAACATTAGGTACTCGACAATAGATAGTGTAAGTTGTGAAACAAATTAATGCTTAACTACTGTCGAGCCGAGAGCCCCTAAAAATGATAAAATACAACTAGAAAAATACTTTACTACGCGAAAAATATTCTTACAAAAGTAATGTTACCAAAATAATCACGGCTCGCAATACAACTGCGGTTACCGGAACCGGCAATGAAACCTTTTCCTTATTTGATCCCTTTTTAAACGTGTACAGGCAGCAAAACAGATAAGTACGCAGCAAAACTGACACATACAAAAGACTTCTAATATTTTAACTAGCTGACCCGCACAACTTCGTCTGCGTCATATTGTTCATTAATGGTCTGCTCCTGCTGGTCGTAGCATAATGTTCTATAGCCTATCCTATATGCTTTCTCGATAAATGAGCTATCCAGCACTAAACATTTTTCAAATCAAACCAGTAGTTCCTGAGATTAGTGCGTTCCAAAGAAATATATAGTAAAGTAGCCTAACGTGTTCAATAGAAAACTTTGACATGAACAATTCTTTACATGTTTAACGTTATGAGGGCCTAACACGTTGAACAAACAGTTTTATCAAAGTGGCATGAATTTCTGTGGGAAAAATTGATAAAAAGTGAGTCGTCAAATGGCATGAAGATATACAAATTTTCGTATTTCTGTTTAATTAAACAGAGAACCAGCCAAACAGGCTGGCTAAAATTACTTAAATGTTTATGGTCCGCATTAGTTAAAGAATGTGTGACTATAACAAAAATCTCCCATTGCCCACGCAAGGTTGCATACCTAAGAATTGTGTCGTGTGTACTTTATATGTCGATACTTTATTGCTTTTCAAAGAGTATTTGTGATTTATAAGGGTTGTTTGTTCGTCCTAGCAGGTATGTGGGATAGAAGAATTAATCAATCAAATAAATTATTGATGAGTCCGAGAAGGCAGCTGAAAAAATATGGGGTCTATAAAATACCGTAGCATAACATCATCGTACGTACAGACGAAGGCCTTCCCCAGGTGTCGCCACATCTCGCGTATCCTGTGCATCCAGCGGATACCCCTTTCACAAGGTCATCGGTCCATCTTGTGGGACACGAGAACACAACACACAACACAATTAAAAAACCGGTCACACACTTTACGTGTACGTGTGTGACAGGTTTTTTGATTATGTCTCTGAGGGTGGAAATTTAAAATTAAAAAAGGTTTAGATCCCAGGCTGCCTCTTGCCAGGATTGCGAAATTTGTTCGAAAGATTCATCGCTTTTTTTTATGGATGGGAAATCATCATATGACTCCTTCCGCTCTGGGAAGGGAATGTCAGACTCTTACTGACTAAAACCCCACCATGTTCCTTATAATGTCCTTTGCGTTCCAGGGTACGGTGCCTCTTTCGAAGGGTTTCCGCACCCCGGCAGGCACTGGCCCTAGCGTGCCCCGTCTCCCATACTGACAGCTCTTTGAGGCGCGCGTGGAAAACAGCGCCTGGTTCTGATCGGACGGCGAGCCACCCAATGCTCGCCGTCCGCAGGCCCTCGCCCACGGTGGCCGGAAATCGCCCTGCAACTCCCGACGCCCAGGGTGTCTTTTTCTGTTGCGGCGGCTGGGTCGAGAGGTTTCCCTCTGTCTCACACGTTCGGCCTTCTCCTTCGCTAGCATTACTGCAACGGCGTAGCAGTAATGCTAACAGCTACGCAGAAGGAGGTGACCGCTTCCCATGCCTCTTCGCTCCGGACCATAGATTGAACCAGGGCCGGATTAAAAAGAAATGCTGCCTCTTAAAAATCCTAATGTTGCGTGTACGAACACTACACACAAGAAACAAAGTACTCAGTCGGATTTGTTATAGTCACGATTTCAATAAGCAAATTGTACTATTCCTCGAATCCTCGACAAAGGTATAAGAAACATGATGCCGATTTTCGACAGGACATGTCCCTTTGTTACCCTTCGCATATATTATCCAAAGCTTATATATCGTGTAATCGCTTCCTCCGCCCGATGAATTTCATGCCGAATTGATTTTAGCTTTCACAAATCATGCGAGTATTATTTTGTTCAACGGAATTTTGTTAACTAATACGATCAGATTATTATCAATTCAATGAATGTTATTTATACATTGAGAACATTTCCAACGAAATTTTAATTTTGTTTATTCGCCTTTCTATTTTCATATTCGTGTACGCCAACTACCTGCAACTGATGACGCGATGATAATAGGATCGACGATGCAGTCAACATATACTCCCGGGATAAAAAAGTCTATGTGCTATTTCAGCTATCATCTATCTTTGTACCAAATTTCATCCAAATCCGTTCAGCCGTTCCGACGTGATGAAGTGACGAACATCCATCCACTCAAACCTTTGCATTCATAATAATTATAGTAAAATCACTAGAGAGAACTAACTCTAGGCAAAGGAATTGAGAAGAAACCATACTTATGGTGTCGAGAGGTTCTAGAATGGCGATTGCATACTAGAAGACACAGCGTTGAAGAGGAACTTATGTCTGAAAGTGAACTTATGTCCTCACGAAAGCTGAATGAATCGGAATTATAGATGCACAGGACTGACGACACTTGGGGACGCCTTTATCCTGCAGTAGAATCAGCTGAAGTGCTGAAGTTTATTTATTTATTTATTTAAACTTCATGTACAATAGTGTTACATAGGCGGACTTAATGCAACAAGGCATTCTCTAAGTGGAAGTGGGCCGGCCTTGTCTGAAGACGGGCAGACGGTCGATGGAGCAGACATGTGTTAGAATGGAGACCTCGTATGGGCGAAAACGTAGTGTGGGATGCCCTGCGGACCAAGATGGACCTATGATTTGAAGAAGGTGACTGGCAGCGGACGGATGCGGACTGCTCAAGGCCGGGATGGTTGCCGCTCATTCTGGGAGGCTTACGTTCAGCAGTGGACGGCAATTGACTGATATGATGATGTCCTACAGTGGTCTTTTGGCTGAAATAAAAAAATATGATGATGACGATTATTTGGACAAGACAACGTCTCTCAGATCAGCTATTTTATACATACAATTAGTAGGATGGGTTGTAAATCCGGCAGACGCAATATTACCATGTCAAAGGCAAGTTCATTTTCTTAATCGATCGAAGACAAGAGAATTAATTAACTCCGACGATTGAGTGCAACCAAGCCTTTACAGTATACACGTTAAGCCGACGAATTCGGTTCTAAACTGATGCTTTTGACGAAAGTCGGTAACGACGGCATTCAGAAGCCAGAATTACAAAGGGTCAAGAGCCAGAATGAATATATCTCCGTAGAAGCAAAGATGTTTTGAATAATCATGCCAAATGGAACACGCAGTTTTTATACGAGATTGAGATACTAAGACACGACTACGGAAATTTATTAACGTATTTTGTGTATTTATTAACGTTTACGGTAATTACTACGGGCCGTAGTAACGAGTAGCAAGCCTCTGTCCAAGTCTCTGTGTAATGCTGGCTGATTTTAAACCCATCCATAATTACGTTTTACTAAGGAGATTTGGTTTAAGGTTTATAATAAGTAGTTAGATGATATTTTTTTTATGTAGGTACTTAAAAAACCCATCTACATAAAATGAGATAAAGTTTGTTTGTAGGTAGTAATCTCTAGAATCAATCATCAGAATGGCCATCAGCCACTAAGAGAGCTCGTAATATATCTGGCCAGTGTAGATCGTTGCACGACAATGTAATATAAAAATGTGGGGCACCCAAACGCACCATGGCCATTAAGTCAGTAAATGCTTTATGCCAATAAGAATGAGTACCCCTAATATTTCGCACTACGAGATGCACATTTTGAACAACATTGGCAGGTTCAGCACCATCTTGGCGCAAATGACCACAAACAGACACATTCTGTTGGGCTTTATAAAGTTCTAACACGGAGAGAGCAAAAAAGTAGTTAGTTGGTCTAATGAGAGCAGTTACAACATCGGGCTTAATGTGTACATTTAAAGCTATCTCAGCCACTGTAACACAAGGCAGTAACTCTTCAGCATTTAGGAAATTAACCCTTTGCGTCAGGTGTGCCATACTCTGCATAAAATAGCTGTCACCTGCCAACAGAACTCTATCCAAGTCTGAGGAGCACCACTCAGACAAAGGTTTCAGTGCTAAAAATGCGATTGCTGTGTTTGCGTTAGCCGTACACTGGCGCCCACTTGACTCCCCGAAGCGATCACTAACTTGATGAAAGTGCCCTCTTAAAGTAGACCTATCGTCGGTGATTGGTTTAAAATGACGGTGAATAATATTGTAAGAGGGAGACTGCGACTTCGTTGCGTAATTGGTGTGGTGACAGCTTGCCATTCGAGCCATTCTACTGCTTTCCTCATTTTATTTATATCCACGCAGTACCTCCTGGTGCGAGAAACATTCTCCAATGACTCAACGACGATAGTGACTCCAGCGCCGGCGGCAGAAATTGGAAGCTGTTCTGACAGCTTTTCACTTGCTGTGCGAAAAGAATTGCCTGACCTTAAAATCCTTGGTGGCCAAATCTCGTCGGACAAACGGTCGAACACGTGAGATAAGCCTCACTTCCATTTCGTTAAGGCACTCCAGCTCAGCTAGAATTGGTGCTACACGCATGTTGTTCCAGTAGGCATTAGGTGGAGTTTTATTCTTTAAAATAGTGTTGGCGCATCCATTACAAGAAACAAATACGTCTGAGTGGTCTTGCGGTAACACTGTTATAATACTTGTCACAGAAACACGGCGTGTCTGATTTGATACAAAGATTTTTTGCAAGAATAGCAGTTACTATCGGGTATTTGCCATATATATGTGATTTTCAAAATCACTATCGTTATAAAAGTTTCGCCTTCGGCATCGGTAATTCCGTTGCATGCCTGTGAGTCTCTTGTCGTGAACAAGGAGTCTCATTTCACGTACAAATGCAGTTTGTTCACGCATCAGAGACAACCTTGCATCACGTGAAGAAGGTGACTCAAGCTCACGTAGCAATGCAGCATGTTCTCGCATCTGCAACAACCTCGCGTCACGTGAAGAAGATGACTCAAGCTCACGTACCAGTGCAGCATGTACTCGCATCTTTTTTTTTTAACGGGAGGAATTTCTCATGGATGTCCTCCGCCCTGGGGCGGGCGGAGGGGTCTGTCAGACCTTACTGACTAAAACCACCCTGGTGTTCCATCTCTGGTGACCCGACTGGTGCCGGCCGGCCTCTGCGGGCCACCTCGGGTCAGCGGGGGGAGTGTTTGACTCCCCCTGCGACGTGCGACGTCAAAGAGGGGCGCACGGAAATACTACGCGCCGCCACCTCGGGTCCGTATTAATGGGGGGCGACGGCCATCCCGAGGACCGCCGCCCCTGGACCCAGTTAGGGGGGCCGGAAGAGGGCAGCGTATGCCCTCCTCCGACGCCCGGTGCGCCTGCTGCGGGCCGGAAGAGAGGTCGAAATCTCCCTCTCCCTTTCTGCAGCTTCCTTCTGCGCGATAACTATTTCGCAGAAGGAGACCACCGCGTTCCAGGACTCCTCTCCGTCGACCATATAACGAACCACGGTCGGCAGCGAGAGATCACTGCCTACTACAGAGATGAGGGCATGGCGCGGCTCCTCCCAAGCGGCACACTTTGCCACGCCGCGTCCTCCCGACAATCGACGCAGTGGTGACTCCGAGCGTCATGCCGCGAGCATTTTCTCGTATCTGCGTCAACCTCATGTCTCGATAAGTGGGCGACTCTCCACGACGGCGATGAAAAGATCGCTGCTGTTCTCTTATTAACCTTGCGGAACGATCAACTGTAGACTCGTCGTCTCGTATTTGTGAAACACGTAAACGATGTTTGATAAGCCTATTTTCTCTTTCTTTATTATTTTCACGCCTACTTACAGTAGACCTATTATTAAAAGCTTATTGGGAAAGATTTTGCTTTTCCTTCGAAGAAAGCTGAGAATAATATTGAGACATCCTCTCTCATGTTTTTTAGTCTCTTTTCGCGTGAATTTGGGGTCTCATTTTTAAGTTTTTTTTCGCCAATTGACGAGCTTTCCTGGTTTTCATAGAAGGAACCATTTGTCTAATAACTAGAAAAATACAAGGTAATTATTAGGGCACCTAATATATACCTCTGAATTTCAGAAAAACAAAATATTTGAAGTACCTTATCAAGTCAAAATCCAATATTGTCAGCGAAAATCTTAACCAAATTAGGCCAAAATTCAGGTAAACAATAACCAGTACTGTTAAAAAGTATTTTCCAAAATGCTCCAAGTTCAATATCGTTAAATACCTTAGCTATTCGTTATTATTTCCTAACTTCGTCAAAATCGAAAATTGTTGAGTAAGTAAACAAATCCGACATCCGTAAAGAAAGTCTAGTACCTACTTATATTTTTTTTTAAAAATACGTTAATATGCAAAATCACGAAAAGAAATCTCAAGTCCAATAATCCAAGCAGAATGTATTTTTAGTTTTATCGAAATAACAGTAGGTGTAGAATCATTCACAGCGGTAAAATGTTTGTGGCGCCGCGCTTTTTTTTTTATAAGAACCTCTTGCAGTTCACCTCTCTAAGGGTGATTGCTGCTTAACCGGGCAAGCCTGTGGTGGCCTCAAATTAATCTAAGGTCCCAGGCAAGGCAACAAAACTTAAAACCTACAACTCCGCTCGCTGAGGGCACCCCCTGTGGGGTACGGACCTCGGCTCAGGAGTATCGTTATCGGGAGGACAGAGATGGAACACCGGGGTGGTTTTAGTCAGTAAGAGTTTGACAGACCCCTCCGCCCGCCCCAGGGTGGAGGACATTCATGAGGATTTCCTCCCGTTAAAAAAAAAAAAAAAAGGGTGTGCCGTGGACGGCAGTGGTGGAGCCGGTGTTTTGTTTATTTATTTTTATTAATTACTAGTTCCGCTACTATTGGATTTAGCGTGATGGATAGGCTATATATATTAGTATAGATTTGTCTACAAGAAGCAATTGTGGAAACAAATACAAGACATTTTCTTATTTTTTTTCCATTCTATGGTTTATTTGTTATTGCTTATTTAATACATGTGTTATACTCGTATATATTTGTTATGTTCTAAGCATGTTTTAGACGATGATAGTATAGGCAGGCAAATTTTCATGAAAAAAGAAAAAAAAACCCGTTTATTTCATGAACCATGGCTCCTCATTATATATTTTTTAAATGTTTCTAGCCCATGTTACCCGGGATAACACAACGCTTCTAACGATACCACATACATCGGTTAAACCGTTTAGAAGCTATGGTGGAATAAAGATACTCACAAACATGCTTACATACATGAACCCTGAAAACATAACACTCTTTTTTTGGGCAGTCGTGTTAAAAGAAATATAAAATCTTAAAATTTCGCTTTCAAGGACCGTTCCTATTTGTAAGAGAAACGAGGCAGCAAGTCGGGCAGCACATGTATTCCGATAGCAATCAGCAACAATCATATCGACGATCACTGGAAACTGCGACAAGCGACCTCACTGTTAATGTTTTAGCAAATACAGAAGGTTCACTTATACAATGCACATAACAGGCTTTTTAACTGACTTTCAAACAAGGAGGAGGTCATCAATTCGGCGGGTATTCTTTTTTGTTTTATGTATGTACACCGATTACTCCGAGGTTTTGTACCGATTTGTGTGATTTTTTTTATACTTGCCATTTGGTCCCATAAAAGTTCAATTCAGTTTGACTCAGTAGTTTTTTTTTATTAGAATTTTTGCTAATTTAATTTCTGCGTAGACGAAGATGTCGTCCAAGTATCACCACTTAAAAGTGAATAATAAAAAACTTTTTTACAAGAAAACCGACTTCTTATAAAACACTCATCTACCTAGCCTTTTCCCAACTATATTGGGGTTGACTTCCAGTCAAACCTGATTTTAGCTGAATACCTGACCTCCACAACCCATTAACTGGGTAACACGGTACTTCATGGCAATACTGGAGTCAGATTAACTGGCTTCTGACTATCCGTAACGATTGCCAAAAATCTACAAATGACAGCCGGGACCAACGGCTTATCGTGCTTTCCGAGGCACGGAGGAAACTCGGTATGTTAAGATGGTCATCCATCCACAGACCAACCTTGGCAAGCGTTGCTTAATCTTGAAGATCGACCCGAGCGGCTGTTATTATCTAGCCACGAGCTCCTCATAACTTCTTATAAAACACTACGAAGTATAAAATAACCTTAATTTCGGAAATCGGTGTTAAAAACAAAGATACAAAACCTAAAACAACGACTTCCGAAATTAAGGTTATTTTGCGAAATTACTATTCTAACCATAAATTTATATTTAAAAACTTATTATTATTCATTCATCTTTCTTGTGTTATAAACATATTCTTAAGTAAAATTTTCTGCTGGGCATTTTGAATCTGCTCAGCAGCAATCAGGGTGATTCAGAAGTGCGATGTTCTGTAGTTGATACTATTTACATACAGTTACAAAAAAATAAATATGTTGACATTAGTAAACGACCCGACCAAAAAGTTCGAAACAAAACACTTTTTAAGCAGTCTGATGCATTTAGATACTTTTGTACTAGTTTATCACATTAATTTGATGCCAAAAACTGCACCAGAAACTTCGTAGAATAATCCTCCAGTAATCAATAATTGAGATGGATTAACGCTGTAAAGACGGCGGTTTGAGCAGCATGTACAGAGCGGTCCACATTGCAGAAGACCGTGTGGCTTGGAGACGCGTCGTATGTGGTCGCGATCTTCAGCAGTGAGGGAACGCCGAACAAGAAAAAATCATAGTTCTATATCGCACTTTGTTAAGAGTGGTTCTTCTATAAAACTCGACTTCATCTTGTCTGACAGGGTGCAATCGTACCGTAACTAGCGGGCGTGAACTTTGATTGGGGGACAGTTTACTGCGCTTGTTTGCGACAAACGTTCTGAGGGAGGTTTAAGAAATTGTTCGATCAAAATAAGATACCTACCTACTCGTAGCCGGTACGGAGATTTTGGAATAAAATATTTTTCTGTGTGTCGAAATTAGACAAATCTGTATAGATTTGTCTAATTTCGCCTATCTATTTGTCATTTGCATTTTAATAAACATCTATCACATATTTCATGAATTTACTGTGTTGTAGCCAAATCGTTGAATTAGCCATTTCACATAATAGCCACCTCAAACCTAACCTATCCTCGGCTATATTATGAAATGGCCAACACTAACAATATGGCTACGACATAGATGTTAGACATGCGAGAAGGACATAGGATAAGTTTTATCCCGGGAGTATTCTTATTCTTTATTGCACATACAAATACAAACATGTGTGTATATTCCCTTGGGACAATTTCCGACTTTCCAATTGGCGGGCGAAGCCGACGTCGCTAGCAAAATTCAGTATTCTACAGCGTGTTCCAGAAATATAGGTACATATATAAGATATACATTAAGGAAAAGATATCTATACTAATATATAAAGCTGAAGAGAGTTTTTTTGTTTGTTTACTTGAACGCGCTAATCTCAGGAACTACTGGTCCGATTTGAAATATCAGTGTTAGATAGCCCATTTATCGAGGAAGGCTGGCTATATATCATCATGCTAAGATCAATAGGAGTGGAGCAGACGAAGTTGCGCGGGTCAACTAGTAGCCGATAAATAGGCTATCTAACACTGACATTTTTTTTTAAATCGGACGAAACAAACTCTTCAGCTTTATATATTAGTATAGATAGATCGTTTCTTTACTCTATAGCAGCTGGAGTTCACAAGTCTCGACCCTAAATATGAACACGCATTTTTGGAACATCCTGTATAATACGCGCGAGTTACTTAATAAAATGATACAATAAGCCTCAAATTACAAACTAATTCACACGTCACACCGCGTAAAGGTATAAAGAGTTAATGGCACCCTTTCTTCAGACCAGAAAGGACCGTAACAACATAAATAAAACGCCACAATGAACATGAACAAAGACCAAAAACAAATAATCCTGAAACAATTCTCGTGTTTGCTGACCCACAAAATTATGCTTATTTAGTAAACAAGCCCACGTTGTTTAAGCTCTTAACCTAATAGAAGGAAAGTACATAAATTCTACATACGATACAGTTATGGGTCATTCAAAATTTACGTCGGATCTCATAGTTATGGGATCACTAGCTATATGAGGTTTTTATGGCTTTTGCCGCGTCGCGAGCATGGGGTGGACTGTGGACTTAGGAGTGTTATGTAAGATAAGGAACTTTCGATCACGGCGGTAGTATTTTAGGAGCATCGAAGGACAGGTTTTATAGGCTTTTATGGTATTTGATGTGGTGTTCCATGTGTGGTAATTTTGGGAATAGTTATATGTTCGCACGTTGCAACAGTGTCTGTGAGCGTAGGTGTGTTTTTAAAACTGTATTTTATTAATTTTATTTTGCTCCAATGATTTAAGTACGGACCACAAAACGTACGGCAGTGCGCCACCACATCTCACCCACACATAAAACGTTATGGGAACACACTCATTGTGCGTACAGCTATGGTATGGAATTCCCTGCCTGAGTCAGTGTTTCCTGATAGCTACAACCTGGGAGTCTTTAAGTCAAGAGAGAATAGGTTACTTCTAGGCAAGCGTGCTCTAGATTTGACCACATCATCGCTTACCACCAGGTAAGATAGTGGTCAAACGCGTGCCTATCAATACTAAAAAAAGTGATTTTGCTTTTGTGCGACGTGTTGTCTATTCTTGTTGTATGAAAAAAATGTTTTATCTATGTATTAACTCTAATTTCATCTAGCTGGTCCCGGCAGTTATCCATACTGTATAAATATTATTATCAGTAAAAGTAGTGATATGCTCCCATAGTATATTTTACGGCCAATACAGAGGCGAAAATACTTGCATTTCCCCTTGCACTACTTCCTGAATATTAGTCGTAAAATGTAGGCATAAACACGCCATGTTATGAGTAACTACAGGAATACAAGTATACATAGAAGTATTGGTATAAATGTTATTATCACAGAGAAGAATATTGTTGTAAGATTTTGTTGAAAATGACGTCTTCGAGTCAAGTCAACTTATAATTTTGGTCATACCCTTGTCCCATGTCACTTGGGGTTCCTTTTGACTGCCTTCCCTCTCTATCTACCCATTGTTTTTTTTTATATTTGTCATATTCTTTTAGTCCTTTTCTCTTAATTTGTTTCCTCTATTTAATTTCTTCCTTCTAATTAGAGAGACTTGGATGGTACATCAATATAAACCTTACATATAATACCTTTTTATTTTACCCGCTAGGTGACTATCAATTTGCAATGAAAAAGAGTTACATACTTACCTTGAAATAATGCCATTTTAAGATATTTAATTGAAACTGTTTACTATATTTACATAACTTACTAATTAACAAGAAATTATGTACAAACGCGTATAAAAAATAAAAATAATCATTGGGCATCAATAAAATAATCCACATCGCTGTCAATGGCAAAAGTGCCCAGAACACTGGCAGCATTGCCGCGTTGAATCGCAATGCTGATTCTTTGTCCGAAGAAAAGTCCAGCCCTCTGGTCACGTGAACAGTCGACAAGTTGTTTACTGATATCCCGAAAGACTCGATGCGCACTTGGACCCCATGGCCCTAATGTTTCAACCCCAAACGGCTCAAATATGTAACTCCCCATTAAGTTGTTATATTTGCGCCGTTTGAGGTTGAAATGAATAGTAAAGAGTGAATAGGTTACTTCTAGGCAAGCGTACTCCATCTTCGACCACATCATCGCTTACCATCAGGTAAGATAGTGGTCAAACGCGTGCCTATCAATAGTAAAAAAGAAGAACAACTTATACAAGTTGGAAAACTAGATATAATTAATTCCACCCCTTTCATAATGACCAAACCAAATCACTCATATTACGCTTGAGTCCATACAACGTCTCCTACATTCGCGATTCGATCACAAAATGGCGACGAAAAATTCCCCAACCTTATTATTTATCGTGTTTGACTAGGCTCCCCCGCTCAATAAGATTTATTGTCCAGAACCAATAAATTTATTTGAACGAAACTTTGTTTTTCTAACTGATAAAGCTATGGACAGACAGGGTTGGATAATAGGCATGTTCCTGCATAAGACCGTTCTAATTTCACGGATAATGGTACTTAAAAGCACTTATTCGTACTCGTAGTATGAATCTATCAAAAAGAGAGGAAACCAGAATAATAGATGGTTTTATTCTTTTTAAGGATAACTGCGGACTAATCCGTCCTTTCTCAGAAATTCGTGTTTTTTCCGTGTTCCAACGGATTCAGAACAAGCTTTTCGTTCACAATTATGCGAGATTATTTTTCTATTTTGAAGGCGGATAAAAGTACCACCTGTTTTTGTACAGATAAATTATTCCTTGTATTTACAGCCAGTTAAAGAACGTGTAATTAAAAAAAAACTTTTTTGATCTTTGTGGAATTATGAAAGGAATATTGCAAGTTGTACACTTCTCTTTGAGACCGACTTTGAAATTAAAAAACAAAGTTTCTTACAAAGTTTCTACATTTTTTATGAATAAAGCAAATGTAAAAACGTAAATGCAAAATCACTTGTAACAGTATAAATATAATCTTTTGAGGTGTAATTTTATTTGTTTGTGTTACCAGTCAATATCTTGACTGGAGTTAGCGCGATACATGCAGCGAAAAGCCCAAAAATTCTAGTCTTCAATTTATTGATTGTAGAGAAATCAATAAAATACATGAAAATGAGTAAAACAGTCCACAGAGTGTGTTGCTCATTATTACGTAATGTGTTTCACAATGACTAGATACCTTCAAAGTTGAACAACAAAATCGTAGTAACATCGTAAGTCAATCTCATTGGGGGTGTCCCATGCTCCATTTGGCATCTCTAATTGTACCATTTGTATCCCAACCCTTGCGCCATCACTACTAAGTTAACAATACCGGGGTCGTTTGGACCCCGCAATAAATCGTTTCACATAAAACGTTAAAGGATTGATGATTGCGTCGCCAAACCTTCGATTTTATTGCTATTTACACTATAAACTAAGAATAAAGTTAGTATCGCCTGAAATTGCCTGTAAAACTGGCGTACTGGTATCAAACAGGTGGTATCCAATAAAACTTGTAAAGGGGTAAATAAATAAACTTCCATCTGTTTGTTGTAAGGCGTTTATTGACGAAGAAATAGAGAAGAGAAATATTTTTTTTTTCCTGGAAAAAGATATATGATTCTGTTTAGTCAGTCCGATTAAAAAAATATTGGACGCGTAATTTTTGCTTTGTGAAAAAAGATAAAACGCAACAATTTCTGAAATGCGGGCTTGTTGTCATGGTACTACTTGATGTCAACAAAAAGCGAAACGCGTTATTTCAACACAATGTCTTCATTTTTTTTTTTTGTTTTATCATCTGCCTAGCCTTTTCCCAACTATATCGAGGTCGGCTACCAGTCAAACCGGATTCAGCTGAATACTAGTTTTTTACATGGAGTTACTGCCAATCTGACCTACACAACCCAGTACTTGGGTAACACGGTACTTCTTGGCAATACTGGTGTCTGATTTTCTTACTTTTGACTATCCATAACGACTGCCAAAGATCTACAAATGACAGCCTGGACGCGGCTTAACGCGCTTTCCGGGGAGCGGAACCATTTATCTATCTTGAAATCATAAATTAACTGAAAAGTAATTAATTTTCCAGGTGCATTTTTGACATGGTCTCATTGATACCCTAGAGTTTGGAATATCTAAAGGAACACGTTTTGTAGAGAAGGAATGGTCACCCTTGTACGGACTAACCTCAGCAGTCATCAAGGCTTGATTTTGCGGTTGTTGTTATTTTGCCATGAGCTTCCCTTCCTCTTTAAGTACATCATCATCATATCAACCGAAAGACGTCCAATGCTGGACATAGGCCGCCCCCAAATGTCGCCACAACAACCGGTCCTGTGCGTCTCGCACCCAACGGCTACCCGCGACCCTCACTAGTTCATCGATCCACCTTGAGGGAGGTCTTCCAATGCTACGTCCACCGGTACGCGGTCGCCACTCCAGCACTTTTTGGCCCCATCGACCATCTGTTCTGCGAGTAATGTGCCCTGCCCACTGCCACTTCAGTTTGGCGATCCTTCGGGTTATTTCGGTAACCTGGGTTCTCTTGGATGGATAAAAAATGAATAGCGCTATTCGACCTGTTTAGCTCCGTTTCTCTTTATGAATCATGATGGCAGGCATTGGAACCTCATAGTACCCAAATTCCTAAGATGGCTGATCACAATACAGTCTACAGTCAACCGTGACCGATTAATTACAGGTTTACTAACATTCCGCCTAGCTAGCGGCATTGGCTTAGCAAACGGTTTTGTCGGTAACCCCTATATATTACTATTAAGATTCATGATCCATCCGGGTTAAATAGACAAATGGGTTTTAGATTGACTTGGTGACCTTTAAAATGGAGTAACGGTCGCCCCTGTAGATTGTGTGGATTCGATTTTTAATATTGTAACGAATGAATTTATTAAATAAACATAGTTTGGACTATGCAAGAAAATAAAAGCAAATACATATATTTAGCACAAACCAAAGTCAATAAAAAACAAAATGATTAAAAAAATAAGAAAAATAACACAAAAAATCATTACAAAAATCCAAATGAAAGCTAAGCAGTTTTTAAATAATGGTGTAGAAGATAATTATGATACAATCAACTCTGAAATATTACTAATGTCTTTTTTTTAATCTCGGAGACTAAATTGAAAACTTCAAATGTCAAAACTGACTTAAATGCTATTGAAATCTATGTCAATTTATGTCAATTTGCCATTTTCACTTGTCAATTTAGTCTCTGAGATTAAAAAAACAGACTTTAAGAAATCTGGAAAGGAATCAGCCGTTCGATTTAGTAGGAAAAATAAAATAACGTTATTAATTTAAGAACTTTGACCCTAAAGTAACAGCATGTCTAAAATGGCCCTGTATATCTACCGTGTATACTTCACAAATGGTAACATCGCCCAAAGCCTTAAGCAACACAAAATAAGCAAAAAAAGTCTTAATAAAATTTCTCACAAAATATGGCCTCTCTGCATAACTCAATTTTCACCGTCCTTGTTTTGAGCCGCCGAGTATGAATTTATTGATTACATTAGAGTTCCACTTTACGATGGAGTCATAAATATTTATGGAGAAACTCTGACATACCTTAAGAGGTGTTCTTCTCCATCGACGTCGTCTTTAAGGTAAAAAATTCATTGAATTATGCAAATACAACTTATGAAAAGTATAGAAGCGGTACAGTGGCTTATCATGAGTGAAGACAGTAGGTCAACAAAGATCTTAGCTTATCAAAATTATTATAAAGCATAACCTGGATAACTGGGATCCCACGAAACCTAGAATATATTACTTTATAGGGTTCCGAACAAAAACGGAACCCTTATAGGATCATTCGGGTGTCTGTCTGTCTGTCTGTCCGTCTGTCACAACAAGTTTAGTTTTCTCCGTATCCAATAGACCGATTTTGTTGAAATTTGGTACACATATGGACCTATGTGACCCAAACACGGCAGCGTGACGAAAATTATTTTTTTTTAGTATAGGTGTAACTTTAGTTTTTTAAAGTGTGACATATCAAATCATAGGGCTTACTGTCATGGTTTTAAATATATTTTTTTCATAATTTTAAAATTACTGGTTTTTAAATTATTCATTCAAGAAATTAGACGAAAAATGACCATCCCCCCCTTTATCTCCGAAACTACTGAACCTAAAAATTAAAAAAATAATGGAGATCATAGATCTTTACTTATAGATTACAGGAAAATCTATAAGAATTCTATAGTGTTAAAAAAACAAGGTTAAACATAAAAAATCGTTCGGAACCCTTTGCACGCAAGTCCGACTCGCACTTGGCCAGTTTATCCAGTTTTCCATATAATAAGCTAAGTTTAAAACGACGTTGCCTTATTAACAGAGGGTCCCACGAAAAAATCGTTATTTTTAACCGACTTCTTCAAAAAGGAGGAGGTTCTATGTTTGGCTGCATGTATATTTATTTTTTATGTATGTTCACCGATTTCTCCGCCAATTCTGGATTTTTTAATCGAAAGCCTATACTCCTGAGGTCTGAGGTGGTCTGATAGTCACCAAGTCAGAAACTGATGATGGAATCCCACGAAAAATGTTTGTTCAGCGATATTTTCGCCAATTGTTAACCGATTTGAGGAGCTTGTGGCTAGATTATAACAGCCGCACGGGTCGATCTTCACGGTTAAGCAAAGCTTGCCAAAGTTGGTCCGTGGATGGGTGACCATTTTAGCATAGCGAGTTTCCTCCGTGCCTCGGAAAGCACGTTAAGCCGTTGGTCTCGGCGGTCATTTGTAGATCTTTGACAGTCGTTACGGATAGTCAGCAGCCAGTAAATCTGACTCCGGTCTTGCCATGAATTACCGTTTTACCCAGTTATTGGGTTGTGGAGGTCTGGTTAAAGTTATTTTTTACTTTGTAGTGTTTTGTTTTTGGAAGTCGGTTTTATTTTTTTGTAAAAAGTTTTTATTAAATAGTATATGATACACGTTTGTATCACATATTTGTGGCAATTAACTTCAATTGAATATACAAAGAAGAGTGGGCGATTTGTCCCAGTGCTATATCAAGTTGTTTTATAATTATGTCAATTGTAATTTTTCTCATAATTATAGAATATCATTTGACAAACTATATTTTAATTTAGTTTATCTGAATGTGGTTTTTTAGGGTTCCGTACCCAAAAGGTAACCAACGGAACCCTATTACTAAACCTCCGCTGTCCGTCCGTCTGTCTGTCAGCGGGCTGTATCTCAAGAACTTGTAATAGGTAGACAGTTGAAATTTTTAGAGATAATATATTTTTATTGCCGCTATAACAAGAAATAATAAAAAATATGTTTATGGTACGGAACCCTTAGTGTGCGAGTCTGACTCGCACTTGGCTGGTTTTTATACCCCATACATGTTGGTGATGTCGGTCTTTGTTTAAACGCCTATAGGCTAAAGGCATCACAGATAAAAGTAACCTTCTGTGTGATCTTTTGGCTGAAAACGATTTAACAAAGTAAAGTGACAGGAATGCTTTTTGGACTTAATTATATTTGAAGGGAACTTTTAATAATTTTATTCGTTATCTATTTAACTTTAATGGGTTTTGAGAAAGTTCGCTATATTTAGAGTTCAAAGGTCGTTTGGAAGATGACATCATTCTTACTCATTTCTGTTTCCAAGCTAAACAAATCTATACTAATGCTAGCGGCCCGGTACGTGCTTCGCAACGTATAAAGTGAAATAATGAAAAAAATTAGGTAATTAATAATAATAATAATAAATGTTTATTTCGATAACTTAAAGTAGTTACATTTTTACTTTTAGAAATGACCTTTTAAGCAAAATAATTGCTTGTGTTAGGACATTCCGCCCTACACTACATACAGTATCATTTGTATTCGGGTAATTGAAATATAAAAGTACTTAATTAACGATAAGAAAATAAATCCTCAAATTATAAAGGGAGTCTAATCTAAATAAAACACAAAAACAAAAGAAAATTATTTAGAATAAGTGTGCGCACTAGTGTGTGTGTGAGTGCTCGAGTGTGTGTGTGTGTGTGTGAGTGTGTATGCGTGGGTGTGTGTGTGTATATGTGTATGTCCGGGGAGAGGATTGGTGCGATTGGTGTTTAGGAATTATAAATGTGATTGCAATTTGGGGTATGAGTGGGATAAGCGTTAAAAGAGTTATGAGTTAGCCCTACGACATGTCTTGGGATCGGAAGATGTTTTATGACTACATCTTCCACTAACCGTTATTTAATGTTTGTATTAAACATTCAACTTGATCATACGACTTTGATTTTAGCCATTTCGTCATAATACTTTTGCAGTCGCGATGGTCCGGGAATAAATACCTAGTTCCTTGTTAAGTCGATTATATAAGCGTGAAGATTGGCTAGGGTACTTTCTTTTTGCAAATGCTGATTTACACGTGATTACTGGGGCTACCTTATCCTTTCTTCTGCCTTTCAGCCTCGAAGGGTCAAAAGTGAGGGATTTGGGTTGCTTTAGAATGATATGGAGTACGTACATCTTTCTGACCGACAGAAGGTTAGACATTTTATAAAGGCTTTCTGTGGGGTATCTAAAGGGTTTGAAGAGCATTAATTTAAGTAGTGACCTCTGAGCTCTCTCGAGCTCTAGGAATTTCGTTTTTGCAGCTCCACCCCAGACCGGGAGACAATAAGAAAGAACCGACTGTGCTAATGACGTGTAAATTTGAAGCAGAAGGCATTTGGAAGTGACGTAACGTAATTGGAACGTCAAACTAATTTATTCAAATAAAAATATTTTATTAATAGGGAATATGCATGAAAAAAATATTTGTCATCTGTACAGTTTTTCTAAATATATAAATAAATATAATACTAACAGTGTAAATATAATTAAAATTAGTGGAAAAACAAAGGAGTTATAAATATTTTAAACAAATATATCTGTCCCTCTCGCGAAAACGCTGTTTTCTATGGCAGCTGTATAGGCGTCATAGACGATGATGTCGAAGTTTACATCGGACTTCTCTTTCTAATTGTAACCTTTAAAGCTTTATAACTTCGTCGCTAATGAAGGTATTTAAAAAATAATTTCATAATTGTTTACTAGAGCAAATAAGTATTTCACTTTGCAAATGAAAAAATCGCATGCATATTCCCTATTGCTAGCTATTTTAAATCTTAATCTAAAACATTTGGATAAACAATATTTTTTGTTTTTTCCATTTTGAGCATAAATAAACAAACGGCTGGGAGTACTCTAGAACAGGCAACATAAAGTTGGCCATGTGAAAAACATGATTCCTCCAAATTCACACCACAAACGTGAAGTGTTAACCCTTGGGCCTTGTTGATGGACATCGCAAATGATAAACGCACAGGATATTGTAATCGTTTGAATTCAAATGGCATATCAGTTGGTATCATAGGGATACGCGGTATCAAACAAACTTCTCCTTTTGATTTACCAGTTAAGATCGTAGCTTCAATCAAAATTGGCAACAACTTTTACTGCCAATCTGGTGCCATTACAAAGTTTTGGTGGATTAATATTTGACAATAATATAATCAAAGAACCAATTTTCAGATTCAGGCAATGCGGTGGCATACCAGCCGGTTCCAATGAATTTAAAAATTCAATTGGATAATTCACTGCCTCATCTTGATTCATAACACTGTCAATTGATTTATACTACTCAGTCAAGAAAGTACCGGGAAAAGATCAATAATACACAAAATGTCTGTTATTCATCCAAATTTATTTTATCACCTTCAAAGTATGCTCCTTTAGAAACGATACACTTGCGCCAACGAATAATCCATTCATCAAAACATTTTTTAAACGCTGCTTCCGGAATTGAGTTCAGTTCTCGGCGCGAATTCTCCTTTATGTCTTCTATCGATTGAAAACGGGTGCCACGAAGTGGTAATTTGAGTTTAGGAAAAAGAAAAAAGTCAGCAGGAGCCATATCTGGTGAATATGGTGGTTGCTGGATGGTATTTGTTGAGTGTTTGGTTAAAAATTCGTTCACAATGATAGCCTTGTGCGAAGGCGCATTGTCGTGGTGCAAAATCCAAGAATTTTCTTTCCACAAATCTGGCCTTTTTCGTCGAATTTGCTCTCTTAAACGCCGCATAACGCTCAAATAATATTCTTTATTTACCGTTAGACCTTCCGGTAAGAATTCAGAGTGCACAACACCGCGATAGTCAAAGAAAACAGTCAACATGACTTTGACTTTTGATCGACTTTGGCGTGGTTTTTTCGGTTTCGGTTCAGTTGGAAGGCGCCACTCCGAAGCTTGTTGACTAGTTTGCATGTCAAACTCGTAAACCCACGTCTCGTCACCAGTAACAATGCGTTTCATGAATGTTGGGTCTGAACTGACTCGTTCTAGCATGTCCTCAGCGACTTTCATGCGATTGAGTTTTTGGAGAAAATTCAGATCTTTTGGGACTAGCCGAGCAGCAACATGTTTCATACCCAAATGATTAGTTAAAATGGTACGGATCGACTCGTGAGATACAGAAAGTTCGGCGGCTATCTCTCTCAGAGTTGAATGGGGATTTTCAGTCACTATTTCCTTCACTTTTGCGATGTTAACTTCAGTGGCAGACGTTGACGGCCTACCAGAGCGAGGCAAATCTTCCATCACATCTCGACCGCTTTTGAACGCTTTGAACCACTCATAAGCACGAGTTTTTGATAAAGTCGATTCACCGTAAGCCTTCTGTAACATTTTCAGTGACTCCGAACACGAAATTCCATTGGCGATGCAAAATTTAAGACAAACTCTTTGTTCGATATTTTTGTCCATTATGAAATTCGCACACTATATTATATGATATTACTAAAACCAGCACTGTATTTAATATAAATAACAGATGCAACTCAAACTCCGCGCCAAAATGGAAAACAGTTGTGCCAATCTAACAACTACAAAAAAAACAAAAATTTGAATTTGGAACCATAAACAAATCATCCATTCCCGATACTTTTTTGACTGAATGTATGTCGTGACTACACCTGGCAGCTTCGCTTGAATTTGAAAATTAATGGCATTGATATGAATATTCTTCGGTGCTAAAATGGCGCGTTCTCTCAACCAATCATGATTTCTTTAATTCTGAAGAATATTCGGAAAAATACATCACGATTACGTAATTGTACAAAAATTGTTCGGTACAGCAATCAATCCGTTGGTACTGTCGATTTGTATTTTGCCATCACCAATTTCTAACAATTGTTTTGAAACTTCATGGGCAACTAGATCATTTTGTAGGTGAATACGCAAATTAATGTTCAGTGTCAATTTTTGTACATATCTCCAAAGAAATGATGACTTCAAACAGGCATTTATTTCATCAGCAAGAGTTGATCGAGGTATGACAGGCAATGTTTGACGAAAATCCCCTGACAGTAAGATCAATGCACCACCAAAAAGCTGTTGATTCCCGCGTAATCGCAGAATTTTTGCCACAGCAGAATTTTTCGAAATATTGCAAGTTGGAGTTTCAATCACCTGTACATTCAATGGCAATTTTAATGCAGAGTGTTCAGTTCGACCACCTTCTAATAATGTAGCAGCAATTCCCAAAGAAGCAAGTGCCAGTGCAATTTTCTGTTCCGATCGAATAGTCGCCAAAATCAATGATACAACGAACGTTTTGCCTGTACCACCAGATGCATCCAAGAAATATAATCCACCTGCATTATTAGAAATGGCTTGCATGATTGTGTCATATACATGTTTTTGCTGAATATTCAATTTGGTTATATTCGATTGTACAAATAAACGTAAATCATTAGAATTGAATTCCTGCTCACGTTGCAATTCACGATCAAACAAATCATGCATCTCACGGTTTGGTGCAGTCATACCCAATTGTACTAATGCTTTATTTGCAATCGTTAGACACATATCTTCAATTAAGGTAATCTACAAATCAGGATTTCTTTCATGATGATGCATACGAATTAAAATATCTTCTGGTTTTTATTTGCTCCATAATTCAAGTGGATTTGATGGCATACATGTTGATAATATAATGGCAAATAACATTCGTATTTGTTGTGGATGAGCTGAAGTGAAGTAGATGCATCATGAAGTGTTGAATCCCAATGTGCATCATCCTCCAACAAATGCAAGAGTTGACATGCTTCACGATATGTTTGACACAAATGACCGTTGCCTGTTCTCAATTCTTGAAATGATTTTGGGCCATTGACGTTAACTAATAACAATCGCAAATAAAAACACTCAGCATTGTTTGGATGTACTGTATATATTCTCCCAATTGCATCTGTTTGGAAAACGCCTGGATGCCCATTGACTGCTGTTCCTTGTTTACGTCTTTGAAAATTTTTCGAAGACACATTCCATGTGTAATACTGAAGCACTTCAGAATATAACAAATTTATTGCAAATGTATCAGTTTCACATAACTTGAAAAAAGCGGTCAACGTAGTCGCCGGTGGTTGTGCTGCTCTTTCCAACACAGTTGTAATTAAAAGCAGCACGTATCATTTCAGCCAAAACAGCAAGACGTATTCGTGATCGCCGTGCAAGATTCAGTACAGGTACAGGGTCAACAGATCTATTTTGTGCATTACGTTTACGCTGTGGTGCATTAGCTTGTGCGCGTTCATCTGCAATCTGTGATCGTGTTAGTAATGCCATATCATTTGCAATACGCGTTCGCCGACCTATATTTGCTCGTCTGGCTCGTGGCATTTTTCCTTTATATAAAAAAACCGTTAGTATGAATGCACTCAACAATTATGTTTAAATATAAACACAAAGCCACAATAATTATTTCAAAAAAAGTTTCAATGTGACAGCAGATTTCCCATCTTGAAAAAAATTTAATACAAAATGATCCGCCATTTATTGAATTCATTTATTACAAAAAAATGTGATAAATGAAGAACCACTCGACAGATTTTAAGCAAACTTCACATAAACCATCTGCTAAATAGTCCGAATAAAGCCTAAAAATTTGGTTTGGAGGGTGAGCCCGTTCTTGAGTTATAAAATAACAACGAAAAGTGGCATTGATTTTTATACTATATATATAGATATAAAGCTGAAGAGTTTGTTTATTTGCTTGAACGCGCTAATCTCAGGAACTACTGGTCCAATTTGAGAAAATTTTTTCAGTGTTAGATAGCCCATTTATCGAGGAAGGCTATAGGCAATAGGAGCGGAGCAAACGAAGTTGCGCATGTCAACTAGTGACACAATATATGGTTTTTAAAAGGAATGACGTGAAAATAAAATGGATTGACGTGACTCCTTCTTGTCGTTAGAACGGTAGACGATATGTTTAACATGGGACGAGATTATTGTTAAACGTACTTACTTGTTTGTTAAATTTCATGGCCTTCACTAATTTAGTTGTTATCTTATTTAGAAGAAATATCTGTATATGATTGAGTCTTTCGATCGGTACAGTAAAAGTTAGTATTTTTTTCACATTTAGCGAGTTCGATTCCCGGTTCCGACAGGTGGTTATTTAAAATTCAGTTCGCATTGTTTAAAAAAAAATTAAGTCTTCATTTAGTAATTTTTTTGGTATCTTTGAGGAATGTATTATCTTTGAATTTGGGGAATGTGCGACGGAATTGCATAATTTAATTCCGCCAAGCCCGTTCCATCATCTGACCACAAGACGAACGGCGATGCGCCACCGGTAAGTACATGGTGCACATCCCACCCACACGCACAAAACGTTTTGGGAATACATTCATAGTGCGTACAGCTAAGGAGTGGAATCCCTGCAGGAGTCTGTGTTTCCTGATAGCTACCACCTAGGTGATTTTAAGTAAAGAGTGAATAGGTTACTTCTAGGCAGGAATGCTACATGATCGCTTACCAACAGGTGAGAAAGTGGTCAAACGATTGCCTATTAATAGTAAAAAAAATATCTACAGTATTTAAGGTACTTCTATCCATGTGGCAGTCTTAGTAGGTCCTGTATAGTGAGTTAGTTTTGCATACTGCATGATCTTAGGTAAATTGTGTGAATAGCTTGGATATAGTTTTACATATAAACCATTCCACCCTCAACCACAATTATGCTGCTGTGCGCAAGTCAAGTTCGAATCCATATTCCACAAATAACTCATACCGCATTTACAACGCTAATTGGATCCCAGTAGGTAACAGAATCCCTGTTAATACCAACCCTATTAATTCAAAATATTAACATTTTGTTTATAACTTTTAATTAGAACCTAGTACGGCTTGTTTATTATGTTTAAGTTGCTTCAGTGTTGAATAAAACATGTTTCGCGGCAAGTTTACTCAGCAAGTTTGTAAATAAACAGTTTTACTGTTAGTAATTGATTTAATCAATTTCTGAGAAGACTGTTTTATACTAGGTGGTACTTGCGGTTTTATGTATAATAAACATTTTATGCATAAAGCCGGTCACCATGGTTAATACTCGAAAATGTAATTTGTTTCTTTCCAATAAGTCGTACGTGCCGTGTTCTAAGTTTCCGCCAAAGATCGACAGGAGAAAATGGCAAAGGCGTTATGTCTACCTTTGTACAGTGTTTTTCTACTAGCGCATAAATTTTTAGATTGTACCACATTACTCCAAATTCTCGACGAACGCTCTCACAACAATCATTTGATCGACTAACAGTTGACAGATTGAATGCCATCCCGACATGCAGTAGACCAACAGAAGACTAAGCCGAAAAGGTTGATCACGCATGAACGGTATTAAACACACAGCGGGTTGTCAAAACCTTTAGTGGAATAACATCGAATTTAGAAAAAGGGTTCGGTCATTAATTCAATCATTTATTTTTTAGATAAGTAGAGCACTCCAGCATATATGTATATTTTTGTATTTTTTTTCCGTAACTAAATTGTATTTTAAATCTTATTTATGCTGTACACCTACCACAATGTATTTCTTTTTAAACCAATGGTTGACTGGTAGAGAATGCCCCGTTGCATTAAGTCCGCCTATGTACCACTATTCTGCCCTGATAAGCCGAAAAGCGCTAACTCAATCAGAGTAAGTTTTGAGAAAAACGACTTTTAGTGAATGGATTTTTCCCACCTTCAAACGGGGGTTAAAACTAATATTTTGAAAACTGTTAAAACTTATATAAACGTATTTTTGACCCTAGATATAACTGACATACCTAAATTATCCATAAATGGCACCATTATACATATTTTGTGAGATACCGCTATTTTGATTAAAAAGAAAGGCTTTAAAAATTGAGATACTGCTTTTAGTCTTATTCTGCTCATAGAAAGTTCCATACAAAATGATTTTATTTTTATATTTGATGAAAATACCGAATAAATTTGTAATAAAACTTCATTTAATATTTTTTTAACAACTTTATTAAATGTAGCAGCAAATTACAAAAAAAAGTTAAAGCAATTTATTTGCTTTCTATAAAATAAAATTAATCAAAAGTTGGTAGTCCCCGCCAAAAAGACATTCTATTAGCAGGTATTAATAAAATTAAACTGGAAAGAGATTTTAAAATATATTTTTTTTTTGTTTGAGGTATTCCTGCTGGTACTGTTTTTTTAGTTGGGGATGGATGTTTGTCTAATTTTAAGAACTTGGTACCTGCTAGCCGTAATAGGTTCATTATCGAAACCAGTTCTGTACCTAATGTCAAAACTGCCTCTGTTAACTTCCACTTCAACAATGTCACTAATGTAAGGTCGTGGTGACAACCGGGAAAGTTTGTATTGGGTCGTATAGTCTTGCCACTCATAAAAATCATCTATTGTAATTTTTTTGATATTTACATTTTTTCCAGCACTGTTTACAGCTTCGCAAAAGTCATCAAAGTCATATATTTTATTTTTCATTCGCTTCATCGCCAATTCTACTCTATGGTGAAAAGAGTCTGCAGACATAAATGTGTGTCCGGCTTCGAAGTATTTAACAATAATCTTTTCTGCATTGATCTGATTCGAATTTATAACATAGGTAGATTAAAAACGAAAAAAAAACGTCCAGTTTTTATTTTGATCAGAACAATATCCACCCCAAGTACAATATTTTTCATATCCCGATAGAACATTAAAAAATGATAATACGCACTTATGATCTCATCTTTAGATCGTCCAGACAATGCTTCATGCCAAAGTACAGGATAGATACTGGATTCTTTTGAACCTTTCCTAGCTCCAATAGGCACGAAACTATCATTATAAACAACAATCCTGTGAGTGAAAACAGTCGACTTAAACATATCGATTCTCGGTAGCATTATGACTTTTTGTAAGTCTGCGGAATACACAATGGTATCAGCGTTGGTTAAGTTGGAATCAGATTGATATTGTTCTCTTGGCTCTTTCTATATGACTTGCCCACCTGGTACAGCACTCACAGTCTTCCTTGAGATTGTCTTTATCATGCGTTTTATCGTGCAAATTGAATTCTTCACACAGTTCACATTCTTCGTGGCCCAATTTTACGAACGAAATATTCAAATCATGCAGAACCTTTCGGTACTTGTCGTAAGAGCATGTGATCGAAGAATTTTTTTCTTTGTAATCTACGAGTATATGTAGATGTGTAATCGACAAGTCACTTGGCAAACTTAACCGTTTGGGCGCGTGTTCACGGGATATGCTGGGTTCAAAACTAAATATGTGTTCCTTTATAGGACCATCGTCAATTTTGTTGTGAGTGTTAGTGCATCTTTTGTCTACTGGAGCACTGACGGAACTTTTTAGAAAGATGAACTTACCGCTTATTGGCTTAAAAATTTAATTAAGTTTTTGATTAACATATTTTAAGCGTTTCTAGCCTATGTCAATATAAGGCTATTTGGCTTCATAAAAACGACATGCCGTCAAATCTCTTAGTAATTTAAGGAAAAATTTAGATATAAAAAAACTTCTTAGTGGTTTATTTTAATGTTTTAAATTAGATATCGCTATTTGGCTTATACCATTAGATGCGAAATTATTCTAGCTATTGAATGGTATAAAAAAAACTAAAAGGGCGTATCTCAGAGATAGCGCCTTTCGGCTTAGCAGGGCAGTATAGTACATGAAGTTTAAATAAATAAATATAAGTAACATTCTTACATGCTGGAGTGCTCTACTTATCACTTGTCCCATTCTTACAGGGGCACCGCACTCATGTGATTTTGTTTGTCGGAGTAATGTGGTACAATCAGTCATCCTTGAAGTATGGTGTATCCTTATCTTCTAGTTCCAGCATCAGTTGCGCATGTCTGCTTTCGAAATCTTGCCATTGGTTTTCTAGCGACGGCAAGCGTTTCTTCAAGTATTCCCCAGTTTTACGTGATGCGGAATCCTTGCAATTCCAGTTCTTCCATAGTTGTGCTTCTTTTTGTTATCGTTCTCAGATCTGGCACGTCGTTGACGGTGACAGGAGAGCGTTGTGTTCTGTTTCGAAGGCTACTGCGTTGCTCGTAGCTTTCTCCGTTTCAAATCTTGAAGTCGTTGTCTTCCTTGATTTGAAATGGTCAGTGGTACTCAGCACCCCTGCGCCTTATTTACGATATTATGCGATTTCTCAATCTAACTGGGGCGTTCCGCTTCTGGGAGACCAGCTAAACCGATTCGCTACCGTAAAGAGACACAAAGGCACCAAATATCCGGCTCAAAGGACCATAAAATGTACGGTACGTACACTTGCAGAGTTGTTGTTGAGGTTGTTGTTCAGGTTGGAGCGCGTAGAGAAAGATTCACTTAGTTTTCGTTAGGTTCATAACGTTTAATTGTGTTTACAATAAAAACTGTTGACGATTCCTTTCTCTAGTGTTAGTCACCGCGTAGCAGTAATTGCACTCACCGATTTATTATGTTGTATCGGTATTTATGGAAACAAAACAACAAAATGACTGACGTACAGTCATTTTAAGACTGTGCAGTTATAATAAGTAAATAATTATCTTCCTGCCCTCGGCAAAACACTCCCTTTTTTCCATTAGAACCGGTCAACCGTTTACTATCATTCACTATCTTTTCTTCCATATCACTCTTCGCTCTTGATAACCTACTTTGTACGGCCGACCTAAATTTTCTTTGGTAGTGCTCGTCGAAACGTTTTGCTCTTTATAGGTCTGAGCTTCACGATAACTTAGAAATTCTTGCCTTCCTTTCTGGTTTGATACTTAAAATGGTTCTAAATTCCTGTTTATTCCCATTGACTTGAGTGACTTACAGGCCGCATTTCCAATACAGACATTTACATTGAAATGATTAGATTATCGTAAAAAAAGTTTTACTATAAAATATACAAGCAGGGTCAACTCATGAAACCGGGTTTACGAGGAGAGGTAATGTGTTTGCTTTCGGTGACACTTTTTCTCTCCTTTTCCTTATTATTTGTGACATTCTCAATGAATTGGATTCGAGGCGCAGAATAAGGATAACTTATCAAATGATACGGAGCACCTGTGATATTAAGGGTGAAATTGCCCGTCCAAACGAAACGTATGCTTCTAGCACTATTTTTATCAAGGGTGCCTGCGGGTACAGTCTTTGGTCCTGGGATTGAGACGTCCCCAGTCGCTTCTTGTTACCATTCCATCAGATCATGAAAGTAAATAACATAAAAGAGTGCACCTGTGTTTGTGCACGTACCTGGGCACTGTAATATTTCCTGTGTACTGCACTCGGCTAATCTCCGTTGAGATTGGCCGCTATGACCAAAATTCGGATGGAAAATATCATTTATACGAACGCTTAGGACTATCATTTTTAAGATCGGAATCAAATAATCTGCGGAAAAACTCTTCGTAGTATATAAAAACAAATAGCAATGAAAATCATTGCTATTTGTTTTTACTTTAGTTTCCTTTTCAAGTCAAGTCTAGTTTAGGCACCAGTCTCTTACAGTATATTATTGCTGTTACGCATTTTGTGTTTATACCTCTCTTAATGTATGTGTATATTGTGGTGAGAAATAAATCACATTATTGTATTATTCATACTCAACATCAACATGGAACCACCGTCAGCTTGCGAAGTGGCTGAGGCGGTCCTCTCTTTGAAGACAGGCAAAGCACCCGGACTCGACCTAATAACTGCGGAAATGTAACAAGCCGACTTAGCGTCCGCTGTCGACGTATTGACGCCTTTGATTGAGAAGAAGAAGACCTGGACCGCTGAGGAACTGCCGGATGACTGGAAAAACGGGCTTTTAATTACCGTACTCAAGAAAGGTGATCTAAGTCAATGCGATAACTGGAGAGGCATTACGTTTCTGTCGATTCCCTCTAAAGTCTTCTGCAAAATAATTTTGGATAGGCTGTCGAAGGCCGTGCCCGAGGCCTACTACGGAGGGAACAGGCTGGTTTTCGATCGAACCGCTCGTGCACGGACCAGATCAATACTCTCCGTATCATACTGAAGCAGGCATCGGAATGGCAAAGGGAGATTTATCCTACCTTTGTCGACTTCGAAAAGGCCTTTGACACGTTGAAGTAGTCCAGTATCTGGTCCCGGCTTCTGGACATTGGGGTGCCGCCAAAAATGGTCCGCCTGTTGGAGAGTGTCTCCAAGAAATATTCTTGCAAGGTGACTCACGACGGCCTCATATCGGACGATATCGCAGTGCATGCAGGTGTCCGCCAAGGCTGCCTCCTTTCGCCTCTTCTTTTCATAGTCGTTCTCGACGAAATTTTGCTTCGCATATATGACAATAGGTGCCGCGGTATAGAGTGGGGATTATTCAACGTCTTGGAAGATCTAGACTACGCCGATGACCTATGCTTGCTGAGTCATACACACGCCGACATGCAAGCAAAATTGAACGACCTAAGCCAAGAGGCAGTCAAAACCGGTCTTAAAATTAATACCAGGAAGACCCAAGAGATGCGTACGGGGGTGTGAAGAATTCTACACCGTTGCTTATGGCATGGAGGCAGTGGAACGCGTCCACAAGTTTACTTACCTCGGGAGCGTCGTGTCAGAGACTGGAGAAACGGAAGAGGACATCACTTCACGGATTGCCAGACTCCTCAATCACCTATTACAACATCCAACCTCGCAACGGAGTTCACTATGTTCCGAACCTTCATCATTTGATTTCATTTACTCAATTCAATAACAATTTACATTGTGTCTGAATGTGTTACAAAAAAAAAGAACAGAAAAACAGTTAAGTAAACAAGTAAAAAAAGATCTAATTGATTAACTAAAATATTGAAAAAAAACATCGTCTCAATTAAATTAATAATTAATATAAATCACAAATAATAAAAAAAAGATAATAATTAAATGTCAACAATAAAAAAACAAACAATTTAAATTAATTAGGAGCCAAAAATCAATTATCAATTAAAACATTCATTCATGTCAAAACTAATTCATCTAAAACGTCAAGAACTATATATTAAGAAAATTAATAATAATAAACATGTCACATAAAACAGTAAAATAATCAATAATGTCCAATAATAATTTTAAAAAACAAAATTAAAATTCATCTGTTGTCACGAATCATTCTCATAAATAATGAAAACAAAACACAAAGAATCAATTATATTAATAATGTTAAGTCATGAAATCATTCACGGAATAGAAACCTTTTTCCAGTAAGAACTTTTTAGTTTATTTCTAAATAACGTGGATCTATACAAAAGTTGTTTTATATCCTTAGGGAAGCAATTAAATAATTTTACTGCTTGATACTGTACACAATGTGTTACAATATTTAATTTTGAATTTAATTTATGCTTCAAATATTGGTTTCTTGTGCTTTCCCGTTTAAGTCTTTCGTCTTGCGTTTCATAATCACTTATGTGTTTTACTAGGCTAGTCAAGACTGTAAGTATGTAAAGGCAAGGTACTGTCAGTATTGATAGATCTTAGAAATGTTTCCGACAGGACTCGATTTGGGGAATACGAACTATTATTCGGATTGCCCTCTTTTGTAGCACAAAAGCTGTATCAGAATTATACTTGTAGCTATTTCCCCATTGCTGAATACTATATCTCAATCTTGACTCTACCAGCGCATAGTAAACTGATTTTAAAATATATATGCTAAGTTCTTCTCGTAGGCTCCTGAGGGCATAGCATGCTGATGATATTGACCCGTCTATGGCTCTTAGTTAATTTTTTCAATTCAATAGTGAATCAATGTGCATTCCTAAAAATTTTACTGAGCCAACAATACCTATTTTGTCTCCATTTAACTTAACGTCTAGACCATCACTACCACGGGTTGTTGACTTAAACAGTACGATGTTTGTTTTTTTAGCATTAATTCATCACTCAGGCTATCAACAGCCTTCAGCAACACGTGGGTGTGCTGGCACGAACTGTGGACCAAATTGAGTTGCATGAGCGAAGGAAGATCTTGTTGCTGCATGGAGTTGCTGAAGTGCAGAAAGAAAACACCGCCAAGGTGATTGCTCATGTGGTTCGTAACAAGTTACAGCTGGGCGACTTCACGGTTGCTGACATCAGCCGCTGTCACAGGATAGGGTGAGCAGTGCCCAGTAAAACCAGGCCCCAGGCCCCAGGCCCAGGTCCTTAGACCTTACTCAAGAACAACTCGACAAACTTGAGCGGCTTCAAAATGTTTGTATAAGGTTTACGTAAATATGACCATGTTTCCGAATTCTCATCCAGCTCAAGTGGTTACCAATTCGCCTTCGCCGGAATGCTCAAATTCTTTCCATTTTATGCAATGTGCTCTTTTCCCCTTCTACCCCTTTTAATCTAATAAAACGTTTCCAGTTTCCCTGTGATCCCCATGCTAGATTTTTGAGGTCATCGGATAATTTACGACTTAAAATGCCAATGCATTCCACAAATTTCTTTGATAAATCCTTTACAGTTCAGGCTGCTCGTTTGTGGAATGCATTGCCGGTCACAATAAGACGCGCTCAATGGTTACCGGTGTTCAAAAGACTCGTGAGGGAGCATTACCTGTCGCTGTCATATGTTTGTCATTTATTTATTGTTAAGATATGTTGTTAAGATTATATATTTATCTATGTATACAACGTTGATACGACAGAGGGGCTTTCCTTTATACTGCCTATACTAGGCACCATTTTCAAGCTCTGTACCAAAAATAAATTAATTAGGAGCAGTAGTTTAGTCGCAAATGATTTTTAAAGTTTTTGCACGGTTTGAACACGATGTATCTTTTCTAACAGCTGATTATCGTCTAAGCATAGGTCATGCACCTTACAACGATAAATCTACGATGCGTTGTTGCCGCTCTGACGCATGTCGAAGGACATTCACTAAAAATTGCCAATGCAAACAAGGAAGCAATCAATACACACACACTTGCACTTTCACTACGAAAGCGACTAACATAAAGCGAGCGAAAGAAATAGAGATAGGTCAGTTTGTTGCATCCTTGTTTTTTGCGATCGGTAAGTCCCTCAGTGCGCCGACGCTTGTTTTTCGGAACGTACGGTTTGTGGAATTCGCGCGCAAACAATTGTAATTTTATTTTGTTATTGTGAGAGGACACGTAACTTGAAACAGTCAAAATTGATATGAAAAACACTACAAAGTAAAAAATAACTTTAATTTCGGAAGTCGGTGTTCGTTTTTGATCACTGACTTCCGAAATTAAAGTTATTTTTTACTTTGTAGTGTTTTTTTTTTGGAAGTCGGTTTTATTTTTTTGTTAAAAAGTTTTATTTATTTTTCACTTTTTAGTGGCACGCAGGTACCACTAAAAAGTAAAACCACAAGCACAGCGTGCCGGCGTGATATTATGTTATGAACTGGTGTAAACAATCAACAGACATGCGTTTACAGAAATCCCGATCCATTTGCTATCATTTATTGAAGAGTTCCGTTGCCTACCTCCGAAGTTCTTCATCAGATCTTCACCAAATTTAAATGGGACCAGTCCGAGAAAAAACTCTTCCAAACAAAAAAAAAGAATTATCCAAATCGGTTAACAATTGGCGAAAATATAGCTAAACAAACATTTTTCATGGGATCCCATCATCAGATCCTGACTTATAACTTCTATCATCAGCTCAGCAACATAAGATGATCATTACAAATATCTGAATTGCGTTAGAAAGTTTATGAAAAACTGCGTATGTGCTTTTAAAATTTGAGGGTTTCCCTCGATTTTTATGGGATCCCATCATCCGATTCTGACTTGGTGACAATGGGACCACCTCAGGAGTATAGGCTTTCGAATAAAAAAGGTGAACATACATTAAAAAAAAGACAATATTATGGTGATTAGTTTTAATGAACTTGGCGCTTGATTTTTTGAGTGTGTGGAATAAATATCTATTGATGCATTCCAATTATTAAGAAGCCTGCAAGTTCTGGGGATGGAGGCGTTATTATTTTACAGAAATCTGGTCAAGTAAACAACACTGTCAATATTCAGACAGTAGCGTCAATAATATCGATTGGTTTCCAATTAACACCCGATACAATGTGGCAATTACCATAATCAGCCACATAATGGCAGTAGCCACATTTACATATGAATGTGATACAAGACTGTAACTGCTTTATGCAAATATAGTCGCCAGGTTTACTATGTTATCACAAGAATGGTCACGTTAATGTATTTGTCGATACAAGGGTTGTTGTTTAGTGTGCGTTTTACCTACCCTAAATCAACATACTTAGAATTATCGCAGGAGATATGGTAGACATTTGTATTTGCAATATCGGCGTGGCTTTGATAATGTGTTTGAAAATTCATTTTTTTTTAGTATTACTAAGCCTCTGCTCTCCGTCCGTCCGTCTGTCTGTCAGCTGGTTGTATCTCAAGAATCGTAATAGGTAAACAGTTGAAATTTTCACAGATTGTGTTTTTCTATTGCCGCTATAACAATAAATAATAAAAATTAAGGTTTCGGTCCGACTCGCACTTAGCTGGTTTTTGTTGTTTCAAACGTCTGTTTGAAAAAATCCCTTACAGGATCACTCGTATGTCTTTGTCTGATGCCCGTCCGTACGGCTTAACCAATTTACTACAAATCTACAGGAAGAAATGTATGTTTTTTTGTTTTTATACATAAATCTGTTATTACTAGCATAGTGTAAATATATAGATATTCATATTATTTAAAGAAAATTATATATTGTATCCAAACACATTTGATACCTAATACTGCAAATAAAATATGTGCAACCAACCATGCATACTGAACACGATGTAAAGCACATTTCACATGTAGAGCGCGACACGGGTACGTGACGGAGACGTGACAAGAACATGAGAGCTCGTCAGAAGCATTCTGGTCCGTCCGCAGAACTATTTGCATGAATTATCACGCATAAAATAAATGTCCTGCCTTCCAAGTCTCATCATATTGATTTATAGGGCTTTATAGATAAGCTTCTTATTAATCCGTAACAAAATAAGTTGAATAATGCAGAAAATGATGTTGATGTTAATGTTATGGTTGTTGATGACGAGTTAGTTTAAGAGCTCTAAGGAATGTGCTCAAGACGTCAATCTCTTAAAAATCTGTTAACGTAGCTATTTCACTACATTTTATAACACTAAGTCCCCAAACTGCGTCTCTCTGTACGCGAAAATCTCATAAACTACTAAAGGGATTTTCATTCGGTTTGGACACAAATAGAAGGAGTGATTCACAAGAAAGGTTAACGTGTATAATTTATTAAGGTTTATGTAAATTGAGTGAAATATGACGATGATTGTCGAAGACGTCGCAAAAAATTATGATGAGTGGAAGCTTATGCGTATGTATTTACTCTGCTACTCGTGTAAAGGCTACCTACTATCTACCGCAGCGCAGCGCACGTGTGTTAGCTTATCTTTGCAAAAAATGTGTGTGATTGTGTCCATTGCAAACCACGGGCAAACTACGCACCAATTGACGGCATTAGTACATGCGTGGCTTGAACAACACGAATATTAACCTACGACTATATACAACTGTACCGAAGTACAGTGCGCAGCGGTGGGCCACGATACAGTTGTACATAGTTGTGGGTGTGTAGTGTGTACTGCAGTGGAAAGGTAGACCCACGTTGACAAACAATCCACGCAGCTAAAATGCGCAGCATACCCGTGCACAGCATGCTCCGCGGTGGTGCTCTGCGCCTTAAAGCCATGGCATGAACAAATCACACTCTTGTCATCACAAAGTTAATATCTGACAAAGCGAAACATCCGATAACACTACCTTCACCACGTTTCAATGGCCGGCAACCAAAACGTTATGACGCAAGCTGTATCACCACTAATGAGAGCGCATCTTCCAAACTGCATAGGAAAGCATGTCTATTCCCAACTAAGACTCTAGCACAGACTTACACGTATCGACAGCTACACTTAGTTCTAAGAACTAACTTGGTGTCAGTAAGTTATCGTCACTGTCCGACACTTTGGCACTAACATATAGTGTACGTATACCACAGAGCAGGGAATCACTCGATATAGAGACAGCAGTAGGTTAAAGAGACCTATGAACTGCCACTGACAATGCCGTGGAATAAATAGCATCATCGATCCAAAGAAAACAGAGTAGGTCCTCATAAAATGTGGGGCGCTAAAAGTGCTTTGAACACTCAACTGCTAAGGACTGCTTTTCAAAGACGTCAATTTCTATACGACACTTGTATCGTAGAGCGAGTCATCGGTGATAATAGTGTTAATGTTACCGTACATTGCAAACAGTATTAGATTGTCATACATGCTAATGTTTTAAAGAGGTAAAGTTTGTGAGACCTGCTGAATCGATTTTGGAAATTCTTTTACCAATAGAAAGCCACGTTATTTGTGGTTCATATTAACTCGAAAAATACCGCCCAACGAAGTGGGCACAGGTCAGCTAGTTATGTTATAAACTCGCCATATATTGTGAACAGATAATTTAAAATACAATAAATCCCATCCAAATTCGATACATTAGTGTCAAATCAAGAAGAAAGATTTAACAATGTTAGCGATTTATCATAAACTTCGATGATTCCAATAATCCGGTGAAAATGACAATCTCCCCTTTAGGCTGCGTTTCCACCAGGGATGTGCGAGGATGCGTAGCGATGGATGTGTTTATGAAGAACCAATAGAATCACTTGCGCTGAGCGAGGCTCGGGAAATGAAGCATTTCTATTGGTTTTCAAACACATTCTTCAACAAACACATTCTAAAACACTCCCTTAGTATAAGTATGCCGAGTTTTCTGCGTGCTCTGTGCCCAGACAGTTTCCAACTGGTGGCAAGTTATGGGTTAGGTCGAAAACTTGCCTGTTTACTGGCAAGCAAGTCCATGTTGCTGTGTACTGTCGTAAAAGTTTGATAATGTGGGGCGACATGTGTTACTTCGGAATTTGCCTGTTGCTACGTCTTTGTTGCAAGGTTACTTGGGATTTTCATTTATTGCGCTGTTTAGAGCGAGTGAAGTTTTTATAAACAGATAGCAAGCGTTTTATATTCTTGGATCACATTTTAATGGGATACCTGGATGGAGTCAATGGTAGGCGACAGATAAATCGCGTTCCAGAGGGTCATGGCCATCCGGCTGGCCCGGGGATACCGCACGGTCTCTGGCGAAGCGGCCAGCCTCCTTGCCGGACTGCCGCCATGGGATCTGGAGGTGAGAATCCTCGCGCTCATTTAAAAGTGGCGCGTGGAGGCGCAACGCCGGGGCGAGGCTCCTCTGCCGCGGCAAATATCGCAGCAGATCTCATTGCCTGCCGGGGTGCGGAAACCGTTCGAAAGAGGCACTGTACCCTGGAACGCAAAGGGCCGCAGGAGGAACACGGATGGGTTTTAGTCAGTAAGAGTCTGACACCCCCTCCGCCCAAAGCGGAAGGAGTCATTTGATGATTTCCCATCCTTAAAAAACAGGCGAAATATAAATGTGCAATAACGGTCATTGACCCATTTATTTGAGTATGTGCAAATAGCGTTATTTCATATGACACCAAATATAGCCTAGTAGCCTAAATTTGCATTTTTACGAACCCCTTTCAGTAGCTGTAGCAAAACAAAAAACATTTTTATTTCTTTCTTATTTGCAAAATAGTTAGGCAAACGTCATCTAAAACTATTCCAAATTTCAAGTTGATAGTTGTAGCTGTGACAGACGGACAGACTTAGTCACACCATAAGGGTTCCCTTTTACCATTTTGGTACGGAACCCTAAAAACGGTTCATAATTTATTGTTCGGGTATCTACGAAGGGATATTAGGGAAAGGTTTATCCGGCATTTACCATAACTTGGACTTTTTTTTTTAATCAAGAGTGAGTCGGATTCGCGCGTAAAGGATTTCCGAGTGAATAATAATAATTTTTATACCTAACTTAAAAGTAAATATTTTTCTGTAATCAACTTAAAACTTGGATAATAACCTTTGTTTTTATGCACGATGTCAGCTGTTCAACTTACTAATTCATTTTGAGCTAAAACTTAAACAAAGTCATGACAAAGTATTTATGAAAATCACGCACTTTGACTAAAAATGTTGACGCAAGTATCCTTTTATACGATCGACGAAATAGTTTGTAGGCATTTTTGGTACAAAAGCCCTTTTACTTAGCTCAAAGAGTTTTAGAATATTACTGAACAAAATTTCAATAGCAAAATCTAAATTATGTATTAACTAATATTATAAAAGGGACAAATTGATTTTTAAAGAAAATCTTTGGAAGTACTGAGGGCCTACCATTAATGTTTTTCCCGTATTGTAACATAACTTAAAATTTTACTATAACTTTAAGTGAATTTTATACTATACTATATTCATTATTCATTTTATTGTCGATGAGGAGCTCGTGGCTAAATAATAATGGGTCGATGTTTAATGTTAAGCAACACTTGCCAAGTTGGTGTGTGGGCCATCTTAATATACCGAGTTTCCTCCGTGTCTCGGAAAGCACGTTAAGCCGTTAGTCCCGGCTGTCATTAGTAAATCTTTAGCAGTCGTTACGGATTGTCAGAAGCCAGTAAATCTGACTACACTTTCAAAGAAGTACCGTGTTACCCTGTTATTGGATTGTGGAGGTCTGGTAGGCAGTCGCTTCACGTAAAACACTGGTATTCAGCAGGGAAAAGGCTAGGCAGATGATGATAATACATATTTTTGTCAATACAAATTGAGTATGTCTCATAAAATTAAATCAATATACTATGGGGTTGATGACCGTTCAAATATTACGTAAGCACCACTGCGGTGTGGTGGGCAATGCTTATTTTTGATGTCATGGGGAATGGGGGTCTGTTCTATTCTATTTTACTTTTTTGTTTGTAAATCTTAGTAGATTTTGATTTGACATAATTATGGCTAGTTAATTGGTACTCTCACGCGATGTTTCATAGTAAAGTAAGAAAGAAATAACAGAAGTGGAGGAAATAGGCCGCTTGAATAAAAAACTATACCAATGCTTACGTAAGCATAGGAGGGAGGGGTAAGAGCTTTGATTAATATCGCTGACAAGGGGAGGAAAAATGACTAAAATTATGCTTACATAATACTTGAACGGCCCCTTGTAGTTTTTAATAATCAAAATTCGCTTACTTTAGCGATATTGGTACGTTATTAAAAAAAAACAACGGGTTGCACTCCAGGAGTGCTGGCAGAAGTTAAAACTTGAATACGTGCTTCTCTTCCTCCGTCTTAAATTTTCGATCAATTCATGTGTCCTGACGCAAGTTTAACATTTTTCACCCATCACAAAAACGTGCACAACGCCGCTAAAGAAGTTTGCAGGACACGTGATCGTCTTACGAATTGTCGATCAGGGTCACATGTCCTCACGCGAGTTTTACATTTTTACCCATTACAAAAAAAGTGCACAACGCCGCTAAAGAAGTTTTCACTTCAAATATCGTGCTAGGCTCTCAGAACCGAACATAAAAAATATTGCAGTGAAATAAAGCTATATGTTATTAGTGACTGCCATCGGCTTATTTCGTTCAGGGACAATGCTAGGTTCCTTTGGGACATACTGCGAAAGCGGAGCCGGGGGATTGTGTGTATGCTTTAAAATTTAAAGTTTAAATGGAATCAAATGAAACAAGAAAACTATTATATTGACGGCGCAAAATTCTTCCCCCAGATTTCTCCGGAAAAAATTCAAAGTGAAAGTTGTTCATTATACTGAGAACAATGACCCTTTAAGAGGTATTGCGTTTATTCTTTTACAGGTTGTAAATTATTTAAACAGATATGACAAAAATCACAATCATATAGAGCTGCTTTACCAGAACGAAAGTTGTTGTTGAATTGATTACAAAATAAATCACTACAATAATAATTCCTCGTTCCAATCACTCTCTGCAGAACACGATACAATTTTTCTGATATTATTATTATGTCGTTACACTCCTCGCAGAGCTGTATGTGCATTAAAAATTACTTACTATAAATTCAATCAATCATTTCATTGACAGGACTGTCGACGAGGGATGAACGAGGGACGGACAGTACCTATTAGCGCCATCTAGTGAGTGGGTGGCGCAACTAAGTTTACCTATTACCGAGCGTGAAACGACACTTTTCGTTCTATCCATGTATTGGACACTTTAAGGTTAGTTTAGCAACGTAACTTAGAAATAAGGTTAGAAGCTTAGTCACTATCAATATTATTATGTCAACCTTGGGACTAACATCAATCGTTAACATTTTAGACTAGCTTACCCGTGCAATTTTGTCTCCGTCACATTTCTCATGAATGCTTCGTTCTTAATGCTCTTAGCGTGATAGCCTTCCTCGTTAAATGGGCTATCGAACACTAAAAGAATTTTTCAATTCGAACCAGGTGTTTCTGTGATTAGCGTGTTCAACCAAACTAACAAACTTCAGCTTTATAATATTAATAGACACATTACCTACATCCTCATCATTTTTCAGTCGAACGTCCACTGCTGCACCAACATCGTACCAAGCGTCGCCTGATAGAACAGTCATGTACTTCTTACATCCATTGGAAAGTAGGTGTGTGTATTTTCACAAAATCTAAACTTATATGAAAAGGCGGAAAAATGGGAAAACATCAAAAGCTCCCGCCCTGGATGGCGCAGAAAAGAGAGTCCGTCTCTTACCGACTAAAACCCATCCGTGTCCCTTCCAAGTGCTCATTGCGTTCCAGGGCCGCGGTGACACGTTCAAAAAAAATCCGCAACCCTAGCAGAGCCTGTAGGATAACCTACGGGAGAGTATTCACGGAAAAAAATATAATAATAATGCTGTAGAAAAAAATAAATAAACACTGATTTATTTTCACTTTTACAAGTGATATCGCGAGTTCCGTTTCCAGCCACTAGACCAGATGAATACGTCGATACATTCCATTTATCTTTATGAAATCAATTTATTACCATATAAAACAGAGATAAACAAACATAAACATTTTTATTTGCGAATGTTTCAGTCGTATTAAAATAAAAACACTAATATAAATAATCGTACTAACGAAATCGCCAGCCGAATCTCCCGACGCGATTGTTGCAAATATTTTAACAAATACAATCGGATGCCAGAACCAATTCCACGAATGGAATATTTATTCGTAATTCCGATTCAATAAATTTAAGTGAATGTAAATATAAATAACGTATTATCTGGTTTTATTCCAGTACTTCAATGTTTATTATTTTTGTAGATTAGAGCACAGTTTCCAACCCCTTGGGAAAATTGAAAGGAAAATTGTAGAGTGGACTCTTGTAATAGCAACTATCTGGTTATTGCAACTTACAGAAATAACTCCCTCTAGGATCACCGTACTATTATTTCTGTTAGTTGCAATAACCAGATAGTTGCAATTACAAGACTCCAACTTACTTCAAAAATTCAAACACCAAAATAAATTGTTAGGGTTCCACCACACCACAGTTGCGGAATTTGTTTGAATGAGTCACCGCGGCCCTGGAACGTAAAAGGCATTAGGAGGAACACGGATGAGTTTCAGCCAGTATGAGTCTGACACTCCCTTCTGCTCCGCCCAGAGCGAAAGGACTCATTTGCACGATTGCCCAGAATTAGCCAATTCACTGCTGATTTAAAAACTCAGGTTTTAGCAATCACGAATCACAAACTCTAGCAGAATCAAAATATAATAGAATTTTACTTCTTAGCCATTACGGATAAAAATTACAGCGACATCATCAACTTCCTGCCCTTATTCTATGTTACTTAGTTCCGCCTCTTCTATTTTCTCCTGTCAACCGTCACACTATCATTCACTTCCTTTTCATTCATGTCTTTCCTCACATAATCCAGACTTCTTTTAATGGGTTTTCCTCTGCCTTTTCATTCGCCAACATTTACGCTACATTCTTCAGTCTCTACTCTTTTTAACCGACTTCCAAAAAAAATTAGGAGGTTCTCAATTCCGTATTTTATTTTATTTGTTACTAGTTGACCCGCGCAACTTTGTCTGCGTCACAATTTTCATTTTTGCTTCGCTCCTATTGGTCTTAGCGTGATGATATATAGCCTATAGCCTTCCTCGATAAATAGGCTATCGAATATGCAGCAAGAACAGTGTTGCCGAAAGCACTGACCCCTGAGGAACCCCGGCATTAATATCCAGCAGTCCAGACGAGCATCCATCTATGACCACTCGGATAGACCGATCCCACAGGAAATCTGTGATCCAATCACACAGACCGGCTGGCAGACCGAAGGAAGGAAGCTTACTAATAAGGCTATCGTGCCAGACCCTGTCGAAGGCCTTCGAGATGTCAAGGGAGACCGCCAGTGCCTCCCCGTGCTTCTCTATGGCTTCACTCCAGATGTGAATGGCATACGCTAGAAGATCCCCAGTTGATCGATTTCGGCGGAACCCGTATTGTCGGTCACTAAGGATATCATTCGCTTCTAGGTACGCCAGGAGCTTATGATTCAGCACGCGTTCCATAGTCTTACAGAGTATGGACGTTACCGAGATGGGTCTATAATTCGACGGGTCAGCTCAACTACCATTCTTGAGCACGGGTTGCACGTTAGCTTGCTTCCAAGCCTTCGGCACTTTTCCAGTCTCAAACGAAGGCGAAATAGGCGTGTAAAGATCGGAGACAACTCAGGCGCACAAGTTTTTAGAATAATTGCTGGTATCTCGTCGGGGCCACTAGCCTTGTTCACGTCTAGGTTACGCAGTACCCTACGTACGTCCTTCTGATGAATGCGAATGTTCGACATGCTCGACTCGCATCCACCAGGAGAAGCAGGGGGCCTCGCGCCACCGGGATCCAGACGCGAAGATTCCGCAAACAAGAAAGCAAACAAGTTTGCTTTCTCCTCAGCGCAGTGAAGAGTCCTGTTCAGTAGTTCCTGAGATTAGCGCGTTCAAGTAAACAAACCAACAAACTCTTCAGCTTTATATATTAGTATATAGATACACGATTACTCCGAGGATTGTGTTCCGATTTGTGTTTTTTTTTTAGTTCGATGCGATATACTTGCTATTTGGTCCCGTAAAAATTTAATTAAGTTTGGCTCAGTAGTTTTTATTTCATGAACATTTTTGTTTACTTGGATGATGTGACTTCTGCGTAGAAGATAACGTCACTTCTTCAAAGTACTAAAAAGTAAAAACTAAATATAATATTTTTATTATATATAGTTTTTACTTTTTAGTACTTTACACTACAAAGTATAAAATAACTTTAATCTCTTAAGTCGGGGTTTAAAAAACAAAACCAAAAACACCCACGTAAAAAAGTTTTTTAAAATTGTGAAATTCGCTGCTGCATTAAAAAAAAACAAACATAAAACAGCAATCAGACAATCCGAAGGAATTTCATTCTGTATTGATGGAATACTGTGTGAACGATACAAGAAAAGGAAAACTTAAAAGGAAAAATGTTGCATTTTCCATCTATTCGATTGAACTCTATTATTCAGGATCGCTTTTGTCAGTTGGCTGCATGTAATGAGATTCCATTGAAGAAAATATTCTATGCATGTCGTAAGCGAGCTGGCAACTACGTGATACAATATCTAAGGATTTTAAAAATAGACGTATTTTCACTTCCACATTTTTCCACGTAATAATAAGAACCGTTCGTTCTAGTCTGCATCACAACACATTTTAGACGTAATTTGTCTATTTAACTTTTGTTATTAGAAGTCTGTCTCTCTATATTTTACGTAACCTACAAAAAAAGATAGTTTAGTTACTAGTAAAAATAAACTAGCTTTCCCCAGCGACATCGCCCGCGTGATAATAAAAAATATCCCAAGGGAATATACTAACGGGATGAAAATTGTCATATGTCCTATTCCAGGACATTTTCTATTACATCCAAATTCGTTAAGATGAGAAGAGGTAACAAACAAACTCACTGTTACGATTATATAGGATTATATTTGTTATGTATGTAATAATTAGTTACTGTAGGTAATTTTATATTTATTAGTAATAAGTATTGTAGGTAGTTCTGGTTTGTAGATTTACCAGTCATTATACACCAGTGTCTAACGTGCTACGTATTTTATTTGACTTCCTGGATCCAGAGCCCTCCAACCCAAGAATTCTTCAGTGGCGACGAGGATTAAAACGAACAGGGTATAAACTTGGCGGGTGATAGTTTTTGTCGCGAATACACTAACAACAACATTTAAATATGTCAATTGGAAAAATCAATGAATTCGATGTTCACAAGGACGATTGGAGGTTGTATATTGAACGACTTGAACAATACTTCCTAGTGAACAAAATACCGGCTGAATTGCAAGTGCCGACGTTAATTACCGTTATGGGTGCGACTAGCTACGAGTTGTTAGTGAACTTGTGTACTCCGGCGAAATCGAAGACAAAAACTTTTGAACAGATAACGCTTGTTATGGAAAAACACCTACAACCGAAACCGAGTGAGTTGGCTGAACGATACAAATTTTGAAATCGCAAGCAGCTTAGCAGTGAAAATATATCGGACTATGTGGCTGTTTTAAAGAAAATGTCTAAAACTTGTGAGTTTGGGGCCTGGTTAGAGGAAAGCTTAAGAGACCAACTGGTTTGCGGGATTAAGAGCGAGACCATTAGACAAAGGCTATTTGCGAGAAATTGGATTTCATGAAGGCATATAGTCTCGCCGTTAGCATGGAGGCGGCAGAGAAAGATGCAGCAGCTGTAGTGGATGGGTCAGGTAGCGCAACCAGTGAGGAGAAAGGGACGGTGGATTGTCAGCTGATGACAAATACGCGGCGAGGCGGCGGCGGCAGTACGGGACGAGCGCGCGCAGCTGGTCGCTCACCGGCAGGCGAGCACATGCTACGCGGACGGTCGCGGGTAGGCCGGGCGGCGGCGCTAGCACCTACGTCTGCGCCGGTGGAGCGGGAGCAGCAACGGCGATAGTGTCGAGCATGTGGCGGGCCGCATGAGGCGGCCGTTTGCAAGTTCGGGCGCTATGTATGCCGGGTGTGCAACCAGCCGGGTCATCTGCGGCGTATGTGCCCGCGTCTAACGCAGCATTACACCGTCGCGGCGTAGATCGCAGAGGGCGTCGAGAACAGCGAAGATAGTGACGAGGTAATAATGATTGGACTTAATAAATTGACAGTAACTCAGTGTAAACCTATATATGTGTCATTAGAGGTTCAGGGAAAGGTAATGAAGTTCGAGTGTGACACAGGTAGTGCTGTATTATGTATAAATGAATGCACATATAAAGAGTTATTCAGTAACTTAAAAATTACAAAAAGTAATGTAGTTTTGAGGTATTATACGGGTGAGTGTGTAAAACCACTGGGAGTTGTTAAACCATTTGTTAAATATAACGATAAATGTATGCAATTAGACTTGTATGTGATAAGAAACGGAAAAACAATGCTACTCGGCAGACAATGGATGACATCTTTAAAAATACAACTGCCGGTATTGGATTATGATGCTTATGTAAATAACAATAATATTCGTAATGAATCAGATTTTGATATAAATACATTTAGTTCCAGAGACTCTAAAGTGTTCGCGGACGGGTTGGGGCGTTTCACGGGAGGCAAGGTTGGCATTCATTTGCGGGAAGGCGCGCGGCCTGTGTTCATGCGCGCGCGCCCGCTGGCGTACGCGCTGCTGCGGGGCCCGGTGGAGGGCGCGCTGGACCAGCTGGTGCGGGACGGCATTCTCACTCCGGTTGAACGTTCCGACTGGGCTACGCCCATCGTGCCAGTCGTGAAGAAGGACGGCAGCATAAGGGTCTGTGCCGATTATAAATTAACATTGAATAAGGTAATAGAAGTTGACCGCTATCCACTACCTAGGGTCGAGGATCTACTCGTTCGGTTAAACGGGGGCGAACGTTATAGTAAGATAGACCTCTCTTGGGAAAGGTCAATTTGAATTTGATTTTTCATTTTTGAGGTGAAGGCTTATGCTCAATTTGAACTTGATGATTCGCGGAAATACACGGCAATTAACACACACAAGGGTTTGTTCCGATATAACAGATTAGTGTATGGCCTGGCATCTAGCCCGGCAATATTCCAAAGACGTTTGGAACAGATGTTTGCAGATTTACCGCAGGTAGGCGTATTCCTCGATGACGTCATCATAACGGGGCGCACAGTATCGGAACACATGATTAATTTATGCCAGGTTTTCGACCGATTAGAAAAGTACGGCTTGCGAGTAAGGAGGGACAAGTGTTCGTTCTTGGCAGAATCCGTGGTTTATTTAGGGCATGTCATTAGTAAAGATGGTGTGCATACTTGTCCGGATAAAGTCAAGTCAATTATCAATACCCCGGCGCCGTCGAACATATCGGAGCTAAGAGCTTTTATAGGCATGGTTATGTATTATGCTAAGTTTATAAGAAACGTTAGCACTGTATTAGCTCCTTTGTACAAGCTATTGAGATTAGGAGTAAAATACATATGGAGCGCAGAATGTAGGAATGCTTTTGAGAAAGTTAAAGCGTTGTTAGCTAGCAGTGAGGTACTAACACACTACTCAGCCGAGTTGCCACTCGTGCTAACTACCGACGCAAGCAGCGTCGGGGTGGGCGCCGTATTGTCGCACATCACGCCGAGTGGCGAGCGGCCGATAGCATACGCCTCGCGTTCACTAAGTGTAGCGGAGAGATACTCTCAGATTGATCGGGAGGCGCTAGCGATAGTTTTTGGGGTGAGAAAATATCACCAGTATTTGTACGGTCGGAATTTTGTGCTGAAGACTGACCATAAACCACTAACGTATATTTTCGGGAATAAAGTAGGAATACCAATTGTGGCGGCATCTAGGTTACAGAGATGGGCGGTACTCTTGTCTGCATATAATTATACGATAGAGTACGTCGGATCAAAAAAAAATTGTGCGGGGGCATTGTCACGTCTGCCTGATAAGACAAACTTAGGTTCAGATAGAAATGAAAGTACCTATGTACATTTTGTAGAAGAATTTTTACCAGTCACGCATGAAGATGTTAAGAATGCTACGAAATAAGATATTGAGTTAGGAAAAATAATGACATACGTACAGTCAGGCTGGCCAAACGAATGTCCGGTTACAGAAATACAGCCATATTTCTATAGGCGTCACGAAATATATTCGGAGTTTGGGTGTCTTATGTGGGGGTATAGAATGATTATACCCTTGAAATTAAGAAACCTGATTTTAAGGCAACTTCATAACAGTCATATGGGTATCGTGAAGATGAAGAGCCTAGCCCGAAGTTATGTCTGGTGGCCTAGCATAGACGCGGACATAGAAGCGATGTGTAAGCAGTGTGAGACGTGCGCCGCGGAGGCTGACGCACCGGCGCGGGCGCCGCCGCAACCGTGGCCTTTTACCACGCAGCCGTGGACCAGGTTACATGTAGATTTTCTGGGTCCATACCAAGGTGTAAATTTTTTTGTGTTGGTCGATTCCAGTTCAAAGTGGATAGAAATTTTTGAAATGAAACAGACCAATGCAAAAAGCGTCACTAAGATATTAAGAGCTACTTTTGCTAGGTTCGGTCTGCCCGAAGAGTTAGTGTCAGATCAAGGCCCTCCGTTCACAAGTGAAGAGTTTAGATCATTTCTAAAAAAAAATGGCATTCGACAAAGTTTTTCACCTGCCTACCATCCAGCATCCAATGACGCGGCAGAAAACGCGGTAAAACTTTGCAAGCGGGCCATTAAAAAGGCGTTTAGGGACAGGGTTGATGTAGATACAGCCTTACAAACATTTCTGTTAGCTTACCGTAATTCAGTACACGGCACTACTGGTGAGACTCCTGCGTCGATGCTACAAAGACGCTCTCTTCGATCTCGGCTCGACTTGTTACGGGGACACAGATCAGTAGAAAACAGGGTCCGCGAGATACAGGGTCGCCAGGCAGAGTATCAGGAACGCCAGCCACGCTCTCTGGGTGAGGGGGGATTTGGTTTGGGCGAGACAGTATGGTGCTTCAGATAAATGGGTGAAAGGAACTGTGAGAGAAGTGGAAGGTACTCGTAGGTATGTAGTGGATAGCGGTAACGGTCGACTCTTCAAAAGACACATTGATCAAATTAGGCGCCGTTCTCGGTTGTCAGATGTGCCTTGCCAAATAAATGAGAATAACGAAGAACTAGAAGACCGAAGTGAGAATGTTGAGCCATCACAAGCTGAGCTGACCTTGGCGGAGGTTCCCAACGCCAGACATCTGAGTAAAGATCAATTAAGTATTACACAGGAGGAAGGCATGATAGAGAAAAGTAGCGATTACAGAGTAAATGTCCTACCTCCGGAACCTCCGGCCACTGACCCACCTAGTGCTAATGCTAAGTCGACACCACCAGTGATACGCTCCCAGCGAATACGCAAACCTGTCGTCCGATTTGAAATTGATTAATTTGTATAGCTTGTATAAAGGGATATGTAGGTAGTGCATATCCCTAGAATATGTAAGTTTTCAAAATGTAACTTAAAATTATTTTTAAGTAATAAGATCGGTGGTGTTATGTATGTAATAATTAGTTACTGTAGGTAATTTTATATTTATTAGTAATAAGTATTGTAGGTAGTTCTGGTTTGTAGATTTGCCAGTCATTATACACCAGCGTCTAACGTGCTACGTATTTTATTTGACTTCCTGGATCCAGAGCCCTCCAACCCAAGAATTCTTCAATATTATAATATGATAGGATTATAATTTAATCCTATCCTAACTTCGTAACAGTGAGTTATTACACTATTTCGAAAATCCATTTATTTTAAACGAAACTGCTAAGCCATATTTGAGTTAAAAATGTCTAAAACTATGCTAAATTTTTAGTTTCAACCTTGAGGAACCTGGAAGAAAAACGTTAGTGACAGGCGGACATTGTGATACAAAGGGTCCCCATTTCCCATAGGATAGAACCTTAAAAATGACATCAGTGATACTGGCTTTTAAGAAACTTTCAAAATATAAAACCAAATTAAGCCCATTAACAATAGAATTCCTATTTCAAAACGCAGCCGAACCGTAATTGCAGTAAAACGCAACGTGCCAGTGACACAGGTGCCAATCGTCGTGGATAATAACAGTGATGAGCATTCAATCGCCGCAGCATAAATTGGACAGACTGATGACATTGTCACCGCGTCGCTGCGGTCAAAATTATTGGAATTGTCGACATTACAGGCAAAATTGGCGTGGAGACAGTGCCACTATTTATTTTTTTCCAAAAACCATCTACATGCTCTTCCGAATCGAATGACACCATTCATATTTTTCCAAAACTGTTGAAAGAAGTTGAACAAAAAAGCACTTATTGACTAGACTATCAATAATCGTGACAGTAGTAGCTTGCTTTTTTAATTAATTGAGGGTTATTATCTTACTTACTGACTTATTCGAGTAGAAGTTTCCTTCAAAGGGGCTTTTGAAGGTGTCAGTTAACCTTTACCCAGTCAAAAATACTCCCAATAAAAGAGGGCTCATCAATATTGCATCTATGTATGAGGGCTGTCGCGTATACATTCGCCGCTAGTGTAGCGTGAGGTCTTCGAAATGTCATATTTCATTGTTTGTGGGCTTTTGACGCGGTTTTATTGAGTATTTTTTGTGAATATTTTCACTTAAACCGATTAAAATGACAGATTAAAAGGAAAGGTTTTCTGTTGGTAACTTATTTTATTTTATTTTGGCATCGAAAAGTCATATACAAACAATATAATTCTTCAGACAATTGGTTCCTTACAATAGACCTATAGTGCCGATAATGTGATATAATGGTAAAAATAAGTACAATAAACTCCTAACAAGGAAAGAGGCGCAAGATTTACATATTAATTTTTGTATCAGAACATAAGTTCAATGAAATATAATTTATCATCAGTTTACAAAGTAAAGTGAAGGTAGAAAAAGTAAAAAAGGTAGGTTTTATTTAGGTGATATATCTACTTTTAAATTTTAGTTCAAGGCCATTAAGAAAAATATTAAAAAGGTCTGTAAATTCTCCAAAAAAATATATATATTCTTCTATTTTTCGCATAAAACGAAACTGCGCTACACTGCGGCTCTATCGATGTTATGTTTTACCGCACTTTCACGGCACTCGAAATCATTTTAATTCAAATTTTGCCTCCGTGTAAGTAATAACTTCTTTTAACAACTGCTAAAGGACCTTACACAAACCAACTGGTGAGCACAAAAACGGTAACCTTCATTACTGTTCCGTTCTAGTTTCTACCAACACATTTGCGCATCAATATTTCTTTAAAACATGATAAATACAAACACGTTTTCCATCTAGGAACGTACAAGAAAGGCAAACACAAGTTGACGTGACCTTTAAGACCTGAACCAACTCCTAACGCAGACAAGCGAAATCTACTTATGTAGATGAAAGATTTCCATCAGAATCAGATATTCACATTCAAAGTAGTCCACAAAGGCTGGTCCACTGAGGCATAATGGACCTTTAATGGGTACAGTATTGAAGGAAGACATTTAGATGCGGGTACTGCATGTTACAAAGGTTTACCTACGTCCAGTGTGTGATATATTGTATTGGGAAAGTCTAGCATGATATTGATAAAGTAGAAAGTAGTGGGTACTGATTAAAAGTATAAAACAGCTCAAACATTGATTTGTTTGGCAGATAAATCTATAAACAAAACGGCTTTTGCATCAAATTCAACTTCATAATATTTATTCACATGGGTCTACTTCGGTTGAATCTTTGAGCAGATTTTCAAAGACAATTTCATGAAATGATTAAATTATTGCTTCAAGAATAATAACTGGTGAATCAAAACTCCTTTCTTCTTGAACAGTTAATTATAAATAGTTTAGAATCCTTTCCTATCCCACTGATATCTTCTTATATGTATATAACGGAATATCAGGAAAGGCAGCGAAGCGATCTAGGTGATCGTCATCTATCACGTTTGTGATAGGTGCACTACGCCACTTGCCAGTGGCGTAGCTGGCACCTGGGGCGGATATTGTTGTGTCACCCAAAGGAGTGACACCACACAACACAACCTAATTTGGCCTGCTGGCTAGTAGTTAAAGTACCTGGCAGTAGTCAAAAATAAAGTCTGAGCACCATGATTAATGCAGGATACTCATGTCGAAGTCCAAGTCAACAAGCTGTAAGCGTAGGTGCGTTAAAAGTTAAAATTAATAAAAATTAAATAACAAGAAATGATGATTTTATTAAGTCTTATAGAAAGAACCTACAAATTTATCTTATTGAAATAAGATACAAATGATACAATGCATTGATGAGATGTTCTAAATACATGTAATAATTCTTTCATAAATACTATCGGGTCTTAAAAAGCCACTGTAGCAGATTCAGAAAGCAAATCACGTTACCCGTCACTGTCAAATTTTAACAATCAACTTTGAGTCTAATGTGTGAGCGATAAAGATGAAAATTAAATTTGACAGATTGTTGCGTGATTAATATTTTGATTCTCCTAAAGTGACATTTTTAGCCCCATGAATTCTTAATTCTTACCTATAAATACCTGACTTATGTGCTCAGGCTAATCCCTTGCACCTGAAAACTGAAATATTGAAAAGAGGTTACCTTTACATTGTAAGCAAGGATAAGGACAAGGAAGGATGTTTCTTAATTTAACACCTAAAGGGGTGCAAAAAATGTATGTATATTAATATGGGTAAAATATGCTCGTTCCACATACAGTGCTTACTTAATTTTAGCATAATATTATATTTTTAAATATTTTTAATTATTTGTACCAAAGGTGTTCACGGTGACGGGACCCCATTACTAAGCCTCCGCGATCGATTCTGAATTCTGATTCGTGTGGCGTATCAGACGGTTCGACTTGTACAAGGCGAATTATGATGCCAAGTGCTAATCAAGGTGCTAACGGGACCTTATTACTAAGCCTTTGCTTTAATGGCTGAAAGAGAAGGGATAGAGGCATTGAGACAGACAGAAACGCCAGAACAACGACAATTACGCTTAGACGCTGACCGGATTCGTCAAAGTGTTAATATAATGTCAAATGATAAAATAATTTAGTTCTTTGGATAAATAAAGAAAGAGCGGGTTTTACATATTTGCCTTGCATTAACTATAATGGAGCTGCTTGCATAGGTGACATGGACATGAGCTGTAATTTCTGTGGTGCTCTCAAATGGAGGAACGAGACCAACGGAGTAAGTTGTTCAAACGGAAAAGTCTACATGGAAACATTTCAAAACCCTCTACAGCTTATTAAATCACTTTTAAGCGGTGAACATATCCTCAGTCGAAATATTTTTTGGACTATATACGTTTATATAATGCTGCATTCCAGATGTCGTCTTTCGAGGCGAAAGAAATCACAGAGGGATCGTTTATGCCAACTTTTAAAATACAAGGACAGGTATACCACCTGATAGGATCATTACTGCCCCAAGGTGAAGCCAAATTCCTTCAAATTTATTTTGTATCGGACTACAATCAACAGGCTAATATCAGAAATAGGAATTTTCCCCAACTAAACCATCAACTTTTGTCTGAACTCCAAAATATGCTTCATGAAGTCAATCCATATAGTTTTAAAAGTGCGTTGGACTCAATGCCACAAGGACAAGAAAATAATTAAAAAATGGTAATCAGCGGTGATAGACGTCCTGTCTCAAATTCCTTCAAATTTATTTTGTATCGGACTACAATCAACAGGCTAATATCAGAAATAGGAATTTTCCTCAACTAAACCATCAACTTTTGTCTGAACTCCAAAATATGCTTCATCAAGTCAATCCTTACGTACATAGTTTTAAAGGTGCGTTGGACTCAATGCCACAAGGACAAGAAAATAATTAAAAAATGGTAATCAACGGTGATAGACGTCCTGTCTCAAATTCCTTCAAATTTATTTTGTATCGGACTACAATCAACAGGCTAATATCAGAAATAGGAATTTTCCTCAACTAAACCATCAACTTTTGTCTGAACTCCAAAATATGCTTCATCAAGTCAATCCTTATGTACATAGTTTTAAAGGTGCGTTGGACTCAATGCCACAAGGACAAGAAAATAATTAAAAAATGGTAATCAGCGGTGATAGACGTCCTGTCTCAGAACACCGTGGTAGGTACAACGCTCCTGTCACGGATGAGGTTGCAGTCGTTTTACTAGAAAAGGAAAATGATAGACGTGATATCGTACTCCGCACTCACGATAATCACTTACAACGCATTATGGAGACACACAGAGCTTATGCAATACCCTCTCTACAATACCCATTAATTTATATTCGCGGAGAAAAAGGCTACAATTTCCAAGTCAATCAATCCCATTACAAGGGCTCCAAACTACAGCAAAAAAAAATATCAGCACAACAATTTTATTCATATTTGCTTCAAATACGCCGTGGACAATTTATTTATCTACAAAGATTTAGAAGATTGTTTAGTCAATTTATTGTCGATATGTACGCAAAAGTAGAGAGCGCTTGGTGTACATACTGTAGCGAAATAAAAGATTATGTCGCATAAAACACGTATATAATTTGATTTATTTATTTAAACTTCATGTACAATAGTGGTACATAGGCGGACTTAATGCAACAAGGCATTCTCTACCAGTCAACCTTTGGGTTAAAAAGAAACACACTGTGGTAGGTGTACAGCAAATAAATAAAATTCAAAATAGAATATTTTTGGGGAAAAAGAAATATACAAAGAAATACTATAATATACATAATAAGTTAATGAATAAACGAAATATATATTACAAATAAAATACACATACACTTATTGCTAAAATAATAAACTAATAAATATGATGATTTATAATTATCTTTCTGATTAAGAGAACTCATAATAATAATGACGAAGACCAAACTAAGAATCAGGCTTTCAAGTAATGTTTTCGGATTTTACGTTTAAAGGAAAATTTTGATTCAGCCTTCTTGATGTCAAGGGGTAGCATATTCCAGAGTTTAATGGTAGTAATGGCGTAAGAATTAGACAAAAACCCGGTGCGGTGAGGGAGAATATGTAGAATTAAATTTTTGGATGCTCGGAGGTTAAGTCTATGAGAACTGCCCAATCATCATCTGCCTAGCCTTTTCCCAACTATATTGGGGTCGGCTTCCAGTCAAACCGGATTCAGCTGAATACCAGTGTTTTACCTGGAGCGGCTGCCTACCAGACCTCCACAACCCATTAACTGGGTAACACGGTACTTCTTGGCAAGACTGGTGTCAGATTTACTGGCTTCTGACAATCCGTAACGACTGCCAAAGATCTACAAATGACAGCCGGGACCAACGGCTTAACGTGCTCTCCGAGGCACGGAGGAGCCTCGGTATATTAAGATGGTCACCCATCCACAGACCAACCTTGGCAAGCGTTGCTTAACCTTAAAGATCGACCCGTGCGGCTGTTAGTATTAAGCCACGAGCTCCTATGAGAACTGCCCAATACTTTAAAATATTGTTTAAGATAATCAGAAGCCCAAGGATCATTCATAATAGTAAAGAGCATGCTCCCATACCGGCGCCCCATAAAGGGCCATGGACCGCACGATCCCCGCGTAGAGCCTCCGGCAGGAAGCATTTAGACCCCCTAGATTGGGCAGAAGCCGCTTGAAGGCAGCCCCGGCTCGCAGTCTGGGAGCCAAACGTCGGAAGTTTTCGACGAAGTTCCACTGGCTGTCAAGGATGAGACCCAGATACGTCATCGTCGACCCGATGCCGATGTGAACCCCTCCCACCGTTATTTGAGATCCCGATGGTGGCCTGTTCCGAAAACCATGGAAGCACATGGCTTCGGACTTGTGTAAGACCCAACTGCCGCATCCTCTCAACGACTATCGCAACACCGCGTGTCATAGCGTTGGCCGCCGCCTGGTGCGACCTTGCCTGCGCCACGACTAGCGTATCATCAGCATAGCAGACAACGTTGACGCCGCCAGGGAGGTCGGCGCGCAGCACCCAATCGTAGCCGATGTCCCACAGAAGCGACCCCAGAACCCTGTGGAACACCGCACGACATCTCTCGCCGGTTCCACTCTTCCAGGTGACCGGGGTAGATGACGGCTCTGTCAGTCAAGTAAGCCGACGGAGGTAGTTCGGCACCCGGTGATACCGAAGTGCCTCCCTGATGCGACTCCAAGGCAGGGTGTTAAAGGCATTGGCGATGTCTAGAGAAACAGCCAAGACGACCCCGCCCCGGGAAACCCCCGTCGAGAGGGCTCTCACGCGCATGATGGCGTCCACCGTCGAGCGGCCTGTGCGGAAACCGAACTGGTTTTCCGCCAGATCCGGCCCCATCCTCACTAGGTGCTCGACGAGGCGGTTTGCAATTACTCTTTCAAAGAGCTTGCCGACCTCATCAAGCAGCACGATGGGCCGGTATGCGGACGGAGAGTCCGCAGGGTGCCCCGGCTTCTTAATGAGGACCAGTTTCCCCGTCTTCCAACGAAGTGGGAACTGGCCCCTCTCCAAGCATGCGCTTAGGAACCCTCTTAGTTGAGACCCGAGAGCCTCCAAGGCCAGGACCCAAGCTTTTCCAGGTAAGCCGTCGGGTCCTGGGGGCGGTATTTTTGGCCTTCAGCCTATTAACCGCCACTCTCAGTTCTACCTCAGTCACCTCAGGGGCATCGTCATCGTCGTCATCGGTGCAGTCCGCATCGGGCACCGCAGGTGGCGGAGCCATAGGCGGGGGAGTATGCTCTCCTCGCGAGGGGAACAGAGAGCTCACCACGTCCTCCAAAGTTACCGCCCCCTATCTACGTTAAGGAAGACTATCTAAAAGAATTCATTGAGAAAAGAAGGCAGCTAGTCACAACTCGAAGAAGAAAGAAAAAATGAAAATTATGCTTATTTGAATTACGATAAACTGATAGTAAGGAAACAAAAGGATAATACTCGTGAAAAGAGAAAGAGAGAGGAAACAAGCCCACAAAACTTTTCATCACAAAAGAGAGCTATTACCACCGACGAAAACACTTCTGTCCAATCTGCAGACAAAACTACTCGAGGAGTTTTGAAACCAAACATTCTTTTAAGTACGTTACACGAGGTAGATCATTTTCTTTGTCCGAGCTGAAGCTTTTCTTTGTTCGAACCGAAATACAAATTCTAAAAATTCAACACTGGCATTTAAATCAACTTTTGATAATAACACCCCAAGACGGTCACCATGGGGAATAGAGACCACATCCCTCCAATAGTAAAACTAATAAACTTTGATAAGAGTAGGAAAGTGGAGCGTGGAAAAACCACTCTAAAAATTTGTACATTCAACGTGAGATCCCTTTCAACAACGGAAAGGTAACCTACTACTCACTTATGCATTAGAGAAAATTGATTTTGATGTGCTGGGCCTATCTGAAGTGAAAAAATTAGAATGCAATATTCAAGAGTACGAAGACTAAATTTTGTGTTATATAGGGCAGACAAAAATTCCTGATAAAGAAAAAACATAAACAAAAAATATCTAACTTCACAGGGATATCTGAAAGGGTAGCCTTACTACAATTAAAAATAAACGAACAAAATATCTCCATAATTCAGACATATGCACCAACGGAGACCTCGCAGGAGGAAGAAATCCAGAACTTCTACAAAGACATGGAGAAGGCACATAGCTTAGCTGATGAGAACTCATAGTTATGGGGGACTTCAATGCTAAAATTGGGCATCCTAAGAAAGAAGGAAACTTGTGCATGGAAAGGTATGGTTATGGGGATCGCAATAAGAGGGGCCAAATACTGATAGATTATGCCCTCGAACACAAATTGTCTATCATGAATATATTCTTCAACAAAAAAGCAAAGAAAAGATGGACTTGGATATCTCCTAAAGGAGATTGACCGAAAGCAGTCTAGCAAAGATGCATGAAGGAAAATCAAATTAATATAGAAATTATTTGCTTATTTTTTACAAGCTTTTCACTTCAGGAATTTTGTTTTCGTATCCAGAATTATGATTTTAACATAAACAGTAAATTAACGATTGCTAGGTACATTAGTCATGATTGACATTTGTTCTCTTCATTTGTACGAGTTACGTAAATATGAACCTTTAGACAAAATCTTCACAAAAATGATACTAAACTCATAAATAGCTATATAATTAGTAATATCATAACCATATCGTACTGTTTATATGTATTTCATCATTCCAATAAGATAATATTTATTTTTGTGTTTCGTCTCACGCAGATCAGATGCAACTGTCAAGCCAGATGACAGACGGACCGGCCGATAGGGATGGCAATTCTTCCTAAACAAGAACGATTTTTAAATCTATTCGAATCGAAGTCTAAAGAATCGATTCATTAATAAATAAGTTCTATCTGACTGAAGTTGTCGTTTTATTTCGATATTGTCACATCAACGCCGCAAGGCCATAAAAAGCATGAATATTACATTTTATTTTTCAATTAGCAACTGTTCACTTGTTTTGTTTTATACTAACATTGTTGTTTTGTACCTCCATGAGTGATCTGTGGTCATTTTATAAGTTGCGAGTAGGTTAGACATAATTAGTAGGTTATCTCCGTATTTGTTTAATTACTTCAAAATCCGGGTATTTGTGTGAAAATTAACACTTTTGTTTAATAGTATATAAAGCGTAGTCTATAATAAATAAAGATTTATTGTGTTTCAACTTTAGACGGATTTCCATACATCGTTGGTCATGATCCTTTGGGAGAAAGAATGAAATTGACTTTATCATGACAAACAAACCCAACATGGTAAGCAACATAGAAGTGCTAAATAAACTTAATTTCTCATCAGATCATAGATTACTACGAGTATCATTCAACTGTTCAAACAACGACAAACCAGGATTTTTTTTTTTAATCCTTTAACAAAATTCATAAAACAGAAGAAGAAATTAATGACTACTTTAACTGTTTAAAAACTAACTTAGTTAACAAAATAACCAGCTGGCCCCAGAATGTTCAAACATACAACAATTTGTTGGAAGAAAATATTCTATGTAGTTTAAAAAACAAAGATAAAACCCGTAAGAAACAGAACACAATACTTAGCGAAAACACAAAACAGCTAATCCAAAAACGCTCAGAAATAATACACACAAAAAACAAGACTACAGAAATGAAAAAAGAACTCGCGAAACTATTTAAAGTAACAAATAAATGTATTAAACATGACTATAGTAAACACCGAGAAGAGATAGTATCCAGAAATGTAAACGCGTATAGAAGTGTGAAAAAAGCTTTCAAGGAACTTACATTTCACAAGAAATGGATACAAAAATTAGAAAACCGTTCAGGCGAAACAAAAACGAGACAAGATGTGATAGAATTGTAACAAAATTTTATAGAGAACTATACAGCAGTCAAGAAAAGCAGGATTTGCAGGGAGATCAGCTTGATAAGGTGGGAAATGGTAATAGCAATACAGTTAAACCTATAGAAGAGGAAGAAGTACACATACAAAAACTTAAAAATGAAAAGAGTCCAGGACCGGACGGACTCATGAATCAAGTACTAAAATTAGGAGCTCCCATTCTATTCGAACACCTTACAAGACTTTTCAACATTATACTCGACACTGAAGTAGTACCAAAACAATGGTGTTCATCTGACAATATAACACTCTATAAGAAAGGAAGCCCTCTAGAAATGGGAAATTATAGACCCATCAGTCTACTGGCAAGTGCATACAAGCTCTTCACATCTATAATATTAAACAGAATTACTGGAAAAATTGACATTGCGCAACCAATAGAACAAGCAGGCTTTAGGTCAGGCTACAGCACAGCTGACCACATTTACACCGTGGAACAACTTATTGAAAAATACAAGGAATATAATAATCCGTTGTTGTAGATTACAGCAAAGCCTTTGACAGATTTTCCCAGATCCCACAGGAATTTGTAACTAAAGATGAAAAAATAAAATATAAAAATATGGATGCTTTGATGTTTTTGGGGGATATGTGATTATAAAGAACTGTTTTGCTATACGCTCGTATATAGTACGCTCACCTAAGATAATCTTTGACATTCAAGAGGATGAAGCGCGATATGTTTGGCATAAATTATTTCTTGAATACAACATAAAATGTTAACATTCCAGTGACCCAACTACAGCCGTTACTCCGCAGTATAATGCCCGCATTTCTTTGGAATAACAAAAAGGATAAAAGGAAAGAATCCTCTTTCGCAAATCGAATCATAATGTCTTCAAAGAAAAGGAAAGAAAAATATATTGAGAAAATATCACTCGCTTCACCACAGCTCCTTGTGGTAACTGAATACATTATAATGACAGACTAGCAATTATATACGACTAGCACTTTGCCCCGCAACTTCGTCCGTGCTGCAATTTTCTTAAGGATAAAAAAACAAAACCAAAACAAAAATGATAACTTTTAAAAAGATTTTGTGCTAATTACTAGTTTTTTCATAGTAAAGTTCTCCTCCATATGTTTTAGCGGTAGGTTTTTTTAGAGATAGATCGTTTATAGTTAGTACTAGCATTAGTTTGTAATTATGAGTTTGACAAACCTAGTATTATTCAGTGTGCCTATGGGCCATCCTATGGGCCATCATAGAAAAACGAAGGATGCTTAAGGAAGTGTCGCGCAAGGGAGAATTAAACTCCCGACGAAAAAAAGTAACGACTTGATGCTGCAAGAGATCATCAGCAAGCTGCTCGTGCTGCAGAAACTGATGGGCAAAGAGAGGTTCGCTTATCAAAAATTCGTACAAACACCCATTCTATTAGAGCTTCTGAATCCGAAGAGCAGACTAGTGGCGCTTGCTGTCCATGCGGGAACATGCTCGTCAGAGTAGAGCTACTTAAACTGAGGAGCAAACTTTTCAGCACTTATCATCCTTGCGTGAGCAAGTTTGTCGGACGAGAGCTAATGAAAGTGAGGAACAGCGGGAGAACGGACTAGTTCCGATGAAACAAGCAGCAGCATCATCATCGTCATATCGGCCGAAAGACGTCTACTGCTCTGCTGGACATAGGCCTCTTCCAAGCGTCGCCACAACGACCGGTCCTGCGCGTCCCGCATCAGCCGACGGATGCGCGACCTTCACCAGGTCATCGGTTCATCTTGAGGTAGGCCTTACAACGTTGCTTCTAGCGGTAGCAAATAAACGAAAATGTGATGCCGAACTATTCAAAGCAAATCAAACTATAAATCAGTTTGTTGATGTACCCTGTACGCTTTGCCATAAAATGCTATATCCGCAGCGGCGTATTAATTTGAAGCTCACAGTTCACATAAAAAACTTGTTATGACCTGAATTACAACACATGAAAAAAGTGATATCTTGCTGGAGATTCTCCTCGAATTTCAGTATAGGTATGGTACCTCCGCAAGTTTATTGGAACTGCTTGGTTTTACCGGAAATCCCACCTGTTATCGAATGTCTTTCTAGTTTCGAAAAGATATTGCTCTCATGTATTGTGCTTTTTATAAGATAGTTAGACTCACTGATAAATTTAGTCAACAATAGTGCTAAGGTCAGACAATATTATTCGCCCGAATAGCGATAGGCCGACCTTGACATAATATGGTGGAGTGGCAGCTAATATTCTTGCTCGTCAAGAAGATTCATTCAATGGCCACTTGGAAGTAGATAACACTGTTGATGGTTTTCCTAACCTTTACAGTGCACTGTCATCTTTTTTTGAAACTAGAAGCCATGACGTCTTAACAGCCAATTCAGTAAGTGTAGGCATATAGAAACAGGACTATTGTTATTACATATTTGACTTGCATTCACGGGGGCCTAAAGGTTTTCAAACTCCTTTAAGAAATGAATGTTTGATGAAATTTTCAATTGGAAATGAGCTTAAACGTTCATTTCTGAGAAATATACAAATTAAAAAGACTGTTTCCTTACATGACAATCAATACACGTTGAACCCTATCATAATTGTATTTGACCAACATAGTCCAAACAATGCAATTGAAATTAACCAGGAGAATCTAAGAAACTAAATTGCAACTAATCAACAAAGTCTGCACAATCTAATTGCAAATAACTGTACAAACGTGGAAGATAATCCATCTTCAGCCAATGTGAGCAAACATAACAGTTTGACTCAACCACCAGAGATCGATATTGTATCTACTGCATCTACGTGTCTGCTAATGACTGTTGAGGAAACAGTTCCTGAAGTTGAGACTGTATTGCAATTTAACAATGTAATAACAGTCAGTTAAACAGTGTACCGATTTTCGATATTCGCAGAAAGACGGCTTCTCCGTTGAACTTTGAAAGAGAAAGAAGAACTGAACAATTGGCATGGTGGGTCTTACATCCGCATGGCGTCAATGGTTTTGGAGAAAGCAGACCAATACCAATAACACTACTGGACTATTTCCAGGCCAGGGTTATGGGTTGTGAGAGCCTTCACAATAATGATTATACATATATTCTTCGCCTTATCGGTGGTAGAATATTACAGTGCCAAATATAGTGTAAGCGTTTCATGCCGTCTGCGCCAAGGGAAGCACACACCCCAGAATTTAGTAGACATCAAACATATTGCAATGAGAAATATAAGAGGGTCAGCGGCATATTGGCGTAAAGCTTGGTCAGAGCTCATTGCTATGGAACGTAGTATCGGTCCACCGACTTGGTTCTTAACTATGTCGTGCAACGACATTAACTGGAAAGATATGCAAAAGGCATTGATGATTGCTGACAACCACAAGTCCGAAAACCCTGCTGAATTATCATTTGAGGAGAGAGTAAATATTATAGAAAAATATCCCATTACCGTTGCTCGCCAGTTCATGTTGAAAGTCAACGCTATAGTTAAATACATAAAAAGTGATAGTAAATTGCTAGGTGGAAAAACAGTTGATTGGTGGTACAGAATAGAATATCAAAATTGCGGCAGCCCCCACCTCCACATGTTATTGCGGTGTCCATCAATGCCTGATTTTTTTACTGAAGCTGAGAAAAATGCATTGAACAAGTAATAAAAACAAGAACTAAATGAACCTGTTCTACAAGTTCAACAACATAAGCAAGTAACACAGCAAGTGTTACTTGCTTATGTTGTTGAACTTGTTGTTGAACATGTTGTTGAACAAGAACCGGGAAATACTTATTTACCGATTTGGGTTTCCGCGACCTTTAAGGACAGAAACTGAATTATTAGGCTCGGAACTTTGACAAATACAGGACGGTTTTGCAATCTAAAAAGGACAGAGAGAGAATGCACGATAAATAATTATAATCTATGTCTACTCGAACTTCGACAGTGTAACATGGACTTGCAGCCTTTCGAAAATGTGCCAACTGTTGCTTACTATGTTGCCAAGTATGTAAGCAAGTGCGAACCAATGGATGCTGGAGATGTTGTTCGTGAGGCTGTTAATAAAGCAAAGCGTCAAGGAGGTCGAATATGGAAACAGCTGCTTTCGATTTCCATGACTATATTATTCCAAAGATTAATCAGTGCACCAGAATGTGCGTAGGTATAGATTGTGCCATTTGCCTCTGAAGGTGGGTTCAAGAAAAGCTGTTTTTATAAATAGCTGTAGACCCTACCAAAGGTTTCGCTTACTACGCTTGGAAGGTGATGAAAATTCTATATATAAAAACATAGTTGACAAATATCAACAAAGGCCAGAAAATCAAGAAAAGCTTTCACTAGCTGAATTTGCCGTCAGGTATGAATCAATAGGTGGAGATCAATGGACTGACGAGCATGGAGACCATAAACTACGTCATGAAGAAACTACAAAACAAGGCATGGTTTTATGTGATTTTGACTCAAAGAAGCTACTTAACCATCCCCACGATAACGGAGCCGTATCCGAAATGACCAGGATGTGATTTCGCATTAGATAGCATAGGTACTGCGTCATCATCATCTGCCTAGCCTTTTCCCAACTATATTGGGGTCGGCTTCCATTCAAACCGGATTTAGCTGAATACCAGTATTTTACATGGAGCGGGTGCCAGACCTCCATCACCCGTTAACTGGGTAACTCGGTGCTTCTTGGAAAGACTGGAGTCAGATTTACTGGCTTCTGACAATCCGTAACGACTGCCAAAGTTCTACAAATGACAGCCGGGACCAACGGTTTAACCTGCTTTCCGAGGCACGGAGGAAACTCAGTATGGTCACTCATCCACCGACCAACCTTGGCAAGCTTTGCTTAATCGACCTCCTGTATAGAATATCTCTATAGAATAGGTAGTGCGTATAATCTCGTGACACAGCGTTTGTTATCGGACTCCTCCGAAACGGCTTGGCCGATTTTTCTGTGGATATTTGGTAGATCTGAGAATAGATCGTAGGATATTTTTAACCAATTTCATTTTTTTTTTTGCACAACAACATTTGCCGAGTCTGCTAATAAATATATAAATAACACACACCACTCACTTAACGTAACAAATCGTAGCTACTTCATAACAGATTTCGGTGGAAAGTAGATTATTATTACTACACTATTTTGGGGGCCGAGTCACCCGCGTCCGTAGGAGAATACCCAATGTAAGACCCTACACGTGGTCCCCGGGTGGTGCTAATCAGGTGACACTAACTGGTGGTAGGCTTCGGCCGATGGCTTGTGACCACCCACTGGGCAAAGACGTACCGCCAAGCGGCTTAGCTGTGTTCCGGTACGATGCTCAGTGTAGCCAATTCAGAGGAGTTGGGTCGAAATAGTTGTTCCAATGCAGGCAGACCAGTCAGGCTAGCCCTGGCATGGGCGTATCTGGAGACTAGTCTTGGAGGGTAGCGGGATCCGAGGCACGGTGCACCGCTGGCCGACCGCAGATAGTTGGGGGCCCAAGTAGTGTGCTAGCCACACATGAAAGGCTGCCCCGCCATCTGACGAAAAATCCCGGAATGCACCATCGTGCTGGTTGGCGACCAGATGAAAGGGCCCGATGGACATCCCCGGGGGGGCTCGGGCGTCCCCGCAGTCTCCAGACTAGTCCCCCAAAGATGTCGTCCTGTCAGGGCGTGCCTGAAGGTTAGCAGCTTGGAACCTCATTTCACTTCCTTCTCCTCAACCTCCATCACTCAAGTTAATTAATGAACAGGAATAAAAAGAGAAAAGCTGTACAGCGGCTGCACGTCCTTTCGCATAAAGTGCACCTCTCTAATATACGAGGTCTGCACTCAAATCTCGCCGCAGTCCATCACCATCTTGAGACCGAGAAACCAGCGCTCTTGTTCCTGTCGGAGACGCAGATGGAATGTCCGTCGGACGTGTCATACCTGTCTTACTCTGGGTTTACCCTGGAGCACCACTTTAGACCCCGCGCAGGCGTATGCATGTACGCCCGGGACGACATCTGCTATCGGAGTCTCCGCTACCTTGAAGACTCCAGGTTCTCAACGCTGTGGGCTATGGTGGACACAGGTCTAGACAAAATTGTCTACGCATGCGTCTACCGTTCGCACAGCGGTGATTTGGAGACAACTGGGCTTACACAGCACCTGAGTGAGGCGGCGGATGCGGCTCAGCAGCGGTACCCTTCTGCCCAATTGGTGTTACTGGGGGACTTCAATGCCCACCATCAGGAGTGGCTCTTCCCATACCAGTGCACAGACCATGCTGGACGAGAGACGCGAAAGCTTGCGTTAAATCTTACCCAGCTGGTCCAGAGGGCAACGAGGGTGCCGGATGTTGATTCGCACACTGCCAATTGCTTGGACCTTCTGCTGACAACAGATCCAGACCGCTATTCGGTGTCGATTTCATCACCACTGGGTAGTTCCGACCACTGTCTGGTGAAGTCTGTGTCTGTCTACTCTCCGCCCGATCCTAGCTCAAGAGGCACCCGGCGGGTATGGCGATACAAGTCAGCAGATTGGGATGGCATGCGATCTTTCTTCGCATGTTACCCTTGGCAGCCTACTTGCTTTTCTTCCACTGATGCTACGTCGTGCGCGGATGCCGTGACGGATGTGTTGCGGAGGGGAATGGAGTACTACATTCCGTTCTCTAACATAGCAATATCTGGCGAAGCTCGTCCTTGGTTTGGTGCCGAGTGCAATCGCGCCGCTGCGCTTAAGCACGCGGCGTACCTAGCATGGGTCGACGCTCGTACGCGCAAAGCAAATGACGTGAGTCAGAAGAAGAGAGCCTTCAAGAGGGCTGCTAAGTCCTGCAAGAAGGTGTTGCGGAGGGCTCGGTTTGACCACATTAGCCGAATAGGGAACAAACTTGCTTCATACCCAGCAGGTAGTAAGGCTTTTTGGTCCCTGGCTAAGTCGGTCGAATCGAACTTCTGCCGCCCCTCACTACCACCACTGCTGAGACCCTACGGGACGCTGGCCCACTCCGCTGAGGAGAAAGCGAACTTGTTTGCTTCTTTGTTTGCGGAATCTTCACGTCTGGATCCTGGTGGCGCGACGCCCTCCGCCTCTCCTGGTGAATGCGAGTCGAGTATGTCGAACATTCGCATTCATCAGAAGGACGTCCGTAGGGTACTGCGTAACCTAGACGTGAACAAGGCTAGTGGCCCCGACGGGATACCGGCAATTGTTCTGAAGACTTGTGCGCCTGAGTTGTCTCCGATCTTGACACGCCTATTTCGCCTTTCGTTTGAGACTAGAAAAGTGCCGAAGGCTTGGAAGCAAGCTAACGTGCAGCCCGTGCCCAAGAAGGGTAGTCGAGCTGACCCGTCGAATTATAGACCCATCTCGGTAACGTCCATACTCTTTAAGACTATGGAACGCGTGCTGAATCATAAGCTCCTGGCGTACCTAGAAGCGAATGATATCCATAGTGACCGGCAATACGGGTTTCGCCGAAATCGGTCTACTGGGGATCTTCTAGCGTATGCCATTCACATCTGGAGTGAGGCCATAGAGAAGCACGGGGAGGCACTGGCGGTCTCCCTTGACATCTCGAAGGCCTTCGACAGGGTCTGGCACGATGGCCTTATTAGTAAGCTTCCTTCCTTCGGTCTGCCCGCCGGTTTGTGTGATTGGATCGCAGATTTCCTGAGGGATCGGTCTATCCGAGTGGTCATAGATGGCTGCTCGTCTGGACTGCTGGATATTAATGCCGGGGTTCCTCAGGGGTCGGTGCTTTCGGCAACACTGTTCTTGCTGCATATTAATGATCTGCTTAAACCCGGTACCTTTGGGTATGCAGACGACAGCACTGTTGCTGAAAGATACGTGTCCGATGCACGAGCTGGTGGGTCGCAGATCCGGTCTCTCCGGGAGGCAATGGTTGAGCGCTTGAACGTGTCCCTACAGGCGGTCTCTGATTGGGGCGATGCCAATCTGGTCAAGTTCAATGCTGCTAAGACCCAAGCGTGTCTAATTTCCGCCAAAAGGAGCCAATTCCGCCCAGCTCCATCTTTCCGCGGTGAAACCGTGCCGATAACCGACCATCTTGAGCTTCTTGGGGTTACATTAACATCTACTCTCAATTTTGGCCCTTACATAGAGGCAAAAGCTCAAGTGGCTGCAAAGAAGTTGGGGATTCTGGCTAAGGTGAGACGGTACTTCACGCCGGAACAGCTGCTCAAACTCTATCAAGCGCAAGTTCGATCGTGTATGGAATACTGCTCTCATCTTTGGGATGGATCTGCCAGATACCAGCTTGATGCCCTTGAGTCAATTGAGAAACGAGCCAAGAGGATCATCGGCAATGAGAGGCTCGTCGCGTCGAAGCTCCAAAGTCTTGAACATCGACGACGAGTTGCTAGCCTGTCGGTTTTTTACCGGTTGCATTTTGGGGAATGTGCGACGGAATTGCATAATTTAATTCCGCCAAGCCCGTTCCATCATCGGACCACAAGACGAACGGCGATGCGCCACCGGTACATGGTGGACATCCCACCCATACGCACAAAACGTTTTGGGAACACATTCATAGTGCGTACAGCTAAGGAGTGGAATTCCCTGCCGGAGTCTGTGTTTCCTGATAGCTACAACCTGGGAGTCTTTAAATCAAGAGTGAATAGGTTATTTCTAGGCAAGCGTGCTCCATCTTCGACCACATCCTCGCTTACCATCAGGTGAGATAGTGGTCAAACGCGTGCCTATCAATAGTAAAAAAAAAAGAAAAAAGAAAAAAAAAAACACTAAAACTTTCACGAAGATATTATTTGTACATAACTGACTACCGCATCAACATCAGTTGAGTGGATCCAGATTTATTGCAACCGCATCAACATCGGTCGATTTAAACGAATATATCGTTTAATAACGGATCCGACGTCTCGGGGTATCCATTTGTTGTATGCCAAAACCTTCTCCAGAATAGAACAAATAGTTTTCTGAAAACCGCATCAAAATCAGCAAAACTCGAGATAATCTCGGACAAACATACGGGTCGAAATGAGAACATCCTATTTTTTTGAAGTCAATTATTTTTTATTTTTTTTTTGTTAAAGCTTATTATACTTGCTGATAATTTAGCTTTCCAATGGTGGAAAAATGTTTAAAATCAGTCTAGTTGTTTCGGAGCCTATTTGGTACAAACAAGCAAACAAAAAATTATTTCCTGTTTATTTTCTTTACTCACTTTTTATTTTGTGGAAATAAATATTTGTATGGCCTACAAAAGTTATTCCGGGTCTGGCTGTTTGTGTTTGTGAGTTTACAAGTTTGTGAACGCAACCACGATACAAGAGAAATTTCTAGTGTGGGGTAACGTTATTTTTTTTTAAAGAAAAGGAAAGAAATAAATAAGCATAGATGCGATAACTCAGATCCTAATGGTGCGATCTTGCCATTATATATTATGGAGTAATGCATGCCTATTTGATGAACAAGAGAAGGTCGGAATCGCAACCGGTTAATAGCAATAGCCTTTCCCGTTACAACGAACTTATAACGTGCAATACGAGGAGTGTGCTGTAAATTCACCTGCGCATATCCTTTCAAGGAAACCGGGCGCGATACGTACAATCGATACTGCAGCCACAGAATGTGAATGTTTTTGTTTTTGGGCAAGCCCGCCACACATTTCCAGCCACTGCAACTCCTGAAAGCCTGAATCAACAGTGGCGACCACCAGAAAAACGCCGCGTCAATGAAGCTCGACGAATCCCGGAGAAACGTTTCAACTATCTTGGATCCCGCAACGAAATTAATCAGAAAAGAACAGCGAAGGAGTAGGAAAAAATATAATTTTCACTTGAGAGAATGTGAGTAAATAAACACTAGCTTTTACCCGCGTCATCGCACGCGTATTTCTCGTTTTTACCGTTCCCGTATAACTTTTAGCCTTCCTCATGAATGTGGCTATCATATCATCATCTGCCTAGCCTTTTCCCAACTATATTGGGGTCGGCTTCCAGTCAAACCGGATTTAGCTGAATACCAGTATATTACGCGGAGCGGCTGCCTACCAGACCTCCACAACCCATTAACTGAGTATCACGGTAATTCATGGCGAGACTGGAGTCAGATTAACTGGCTTCTGACTATCCTTAACGACTGCCAAAGATCTACAAATGACAGCCGGGACCAACGGCTTAACGTGCTTTCCGAGACACGGAGGAAACTCAGTATGTTTAGATGGTCACCCATCCACAGACCAACCATGGCAAGCGTTGCTTAACCTTAAAGATCGACTCGTGCGACTGTTATTATCTAGCCACGAGCTCATCAATGTGGCTATCATATACAAAATAAATATTAGAAACTATTATTTCCAGAGATTAACGCGTTCAAACAAACTTTATTATATTACTAGTCGACCCGCGCAACTTCGTCTGCTCCGCTCCTATTGGTCTTAGCGTGATGATATACCTATAGCCTTCCTCGATAAATGGCCTATCTAACACTGAAATAATTTTTCAAATCGTTCCTGAGATTAGCACGTTCAAGCAAACAAACTAAAAAACTCGTCAGCTTTATATGTTAAGAATAAGTATAGATATAAGTATAGTTTAAGTATAGATACGTTTTGTTGGATAGTTTCACAGATGGGATCTGGCGTTACATAGTAGATAAGAAGCAGGCTTTATACAGTAATGTAGGAGTCAGGAAAGAGCTTCTTTCAAGGTACCTGGAGGGTAGGGGATCTCGAGATGGTGAACCTGCTATAGCCAAAGCTGTACTAGGTCAGTTGGATCTTGTCTACAAAGATGCATATTTAAAGTCTGTAAACCTTATGAGCATGTTCACAGAATCAGGCAGCAGGGTCATGGAAATAAATACCTGTAGTGCTGGATGAAGCCATTAAACTTGATGCCGTATTGAGACAAATTAAGACACAGGAGAATGAAAACCACCCCACATGTAGATTGATAGACAATGACAAATGAGTGTATAAACATCTAAGTGCGATAGTATAAAAATATTTAATGCTTAATTTAACAAACAAGTCCGACTGTAAAGCCCAGAGGCTACAATTATGTTATTATTGAGATGTGAGCATTATTTATATTATTTTAAATTAATTGTTATCTATTTACGTTTTATGACAAATAAATTCTTCAAGGGAGGGTATTACCAAGTACGATTTAGCTTTCAAAATTTTTTCATAAGAAATTCTCAGTAGTTCCCATCGGCATTTTCATCGAAAAAATGGAAATTTGGAATACATACCTGTAAAATATAATTATGACATTAATTTATAAATGAGTTACATATACTTACACTTACCATATATCGGGAAATAAATCATGGAAAAAACCATTATAAGGCTGATAATTTTCTTACTAAGCCCAAGTCTTCAAAATGTCTTGTAGAAGAAGGAAATTTAAAAGGAGTTTCTCCTCAAAATTGTTTTACTCGACAAAGTATTGTGGCAAAATTAAAACTAATTTCTCATCTCCGGTGATGATGTTTTACAAAAATGAACATTGTGTTTGCTGTATTTTTAAGTGTCATTATGTTTAAGAGAATTACTTTGTTATATAATATTATACTCGTGGCTTCTTGATAAAAATCTCGTAAACAATTAAACCGATTTTGATGAAACCTGCACTTACTCCTACGTTGAATTACTTCATGTAACTTGTGTTGGTACTCGTTTACACGAGCCCATGACAAAAAGACAAAATAATAGTCACTATCCGATTTCAGAAATAAATTACATACAACCTACAAAAATCCAATATATTACATACAGACGTGTCGAATCGATAACATTCATTTTTTTTGTTAGCCTCACTGTCCCACAGCTGGGCAAAGGTACCTACGGACCCCCAAGTCCTCAAAAGTATTCTTTCCCCGCGCCACCTCGTGTCAGCCCTCACGGTAAAGCAAAGATACCACACATACGTATGATTAGTATACGATTGTATGTTCAAGCACTGAAAACATTCAGTGCGGAGTCAGACATCGTACGGTGAAGTTTAGATAATAATTCAGCAGTGGCGTAAGTTAGACCTTAGATGGAGTTCCCAATTTGTATTCTAATCTATACTAACTGAACTAGTCTAGCCTGACTTCAGTTTACACTACAGTTTAACAAAATAATATCGGAGAAACCAAACAATTGGATTGTCATTGACAAAATATTGTTACGACAAACTTTGGCTTATTAGTTATAGCAATAGTAATTAAAATAGGCTTGTGTTTAAACACCGCCCAAAAAAGTACCTATTTTACTACCAAAAAAGTTCTAAACGGTTACCAAAACAGATAAATGGTCACCAAATAATATTCGAGAAGTAGCGCAACCTATTTTATCCAGTTTGTAACCCCAAGCCTACATTTTATGGCAATCACAGTTGAGTTGGATAGAATTTGGTGACCGTTGATCCATTTTGGTGCCTAGGCTTAGAGTCTTAAAAATATAATTTTTGGTGACCGTCTAAATTATACCCATTCAAATACAGGGTAATTTAAAAAATACCCGAAACCTCTTAATCTTGACTTTGTATCATGACGCTGAACAACATTTGTTCTACGACTTTTCAAAATTCGAAACATTTTTATTCCATACAAGAAAATATAAACATAGTCTAAATTTTGCATATTCTTTATGAAGCGGCCCACGAAAGGCCGCCGCCAGGTTGGCGGCGAGTGACTGAGTGCGCGCGCGCGCGTAGTATACGCGAAATAAACAGACTTCAAATAAATTAAAACAAATTGTTTTTAGCTACATTGATTGGTTGAGGTCAAAGTCGTAGAACAAATGTTGTTCAGGGTCATGATACAAAGTCAGGATTAAGAGGTTTTGGGTATTTTTTCAATTTCCCTGTATAATAACAACATACTCGTAGTTGTGTTTTACAGCATCTTGTTTTACGTAATCTTATTATTTCAGTCGGAGATATATAATGAGTTTTCCATCTTGCTCGAAAATACTGGTTTTGTAAAACTCTCCCGATGCTGGTGAGTGAAGAATGACTGACAGACAACGCACTGCCGAAACTACTGGTCGTAAAGAGTTGAAATCATAGGGGAGCAACAAGAGATAATTTCCCGAAATGCCTACGGGAACGGGAAAAAACCGGATATGCGCGTACGAAGTCGCGGGCAAAAATAAAATAAAAATAGCTCTATTTCTTTCTACAATGTGTTTGCCTCAAATAATTATTAGTGTTACACAGCGCTAACTATGCGGACCAAAGCTAGTATAAAATATAAGAACATCAGTCACACAATAAAATATTATGAGACCTGAAAAATTACTGGCTAGAAAATTGTGATCAGTAATATTAACCAAGGCAACGAAACATCTAAAAACCGACGACTTCAAAAATGTTCTAGCAGAAGATGTGACTGGAAAGCAAGCTCAATTTAACCTATTTCACCAAATAGAAGAACATTTCGTTCCGAGAGATATTGAAAATGTTATATGCAGTTATGAAGGTCACAAATCTGAATCACAAAGTGCGCTACTTCCCTCCAAGGAAGCCTCATATCTCAGCAAATCTCGGATATTCCTAACTGACCTTTACATATTATTCGAGAAAATGTAAGATATTTTCTTGCGATTTTTCCGTGTGAACTGAGATATAATAAAAAACGTCGTGGATGAACATGGCGGAAGAAATTAGCTATTAACTATACAAATGGTGATCTTTGAAAAGATTTGCTTGTTGGTCCGGTGCCAATCCACATTTATTCGAAGACATCATAGAGATTCTTTTGACATCTGAGAACTCTTGGTTCAGTAATGACAGCCGCACACAATTCTTCAAGGTAAAGCAACGGTTGCCGAGGTAGCTCCGTGGATGGGTGATCATATATTACGTATGTACCGAAACTCCACCGTGCCTCGGAAAGCAAGTTAATCACGTGATCACCTTTTCAAAGCCTAATGGTACGTCTCATTGGACATTTTAAAACGCAGCACAGACGATGAAGCGAGAAATAAACTGGTCCCACGCACGCAACGTATGCAACGCATTTTGCTATCTGGACTCTTGATTTTATATGAAAAACTATGCCATAGAAACACACTTATCGTATGCAACGCAACATACGATTAGTGTGTCTCTCGCTTGATCGTTCCGCTGTCGCATTTGTCTCTGGAAACGTAGCAAATCAGGTCATTGGAAAATTATCGGTTTTTCTACCCATCAGGTCTCACAAAACGATGTGAGTGCGTATTTCAAATCCTCAAAACTGTTCTGATTTTGGATGTTTTTTAAAAAAGGCAATAACATGATTGATTAAAATATATTCAGACATGCTCCCTGTATTTGTGCACCTCTTCGAGACTCGCCTCGCTCTTGCTTGTGCTCCTATTAATAAAACGAGGAGGCTCCAAGAGTCGTCTGCAAGAAGAACCTCAATTGTTGCCGATTCAGATGCTGTTGAGTTGCTATCTTCAAATTGTTTGACGAATTCGTCAATAGAAGAAAGCAATTAATTTTGAACTGCAGATGCAGTGGCTACAACAAGTGGTGCCCCGTAACGAATGTGCTTGTAAATCTTCTTGCATTTTTTTAATATTTTGGTTATTTTATAGATGCCATTTATTTATGTTGACTAGATTATGTAAGTCATGACCAAGGCAAAGTTAGTTATAAAAGACTAACAAGTTGGCAACTCTATTATTCATACTACCACCCCTGTCTCAAAATGAAATTCCTTTTCTTCTATTTTAAACAAACGTAACACATACGAGTACATACTATATTTATTAAATAGACGCAAGCCGTTGCAACGCAACCACAAATCGTGCATTTACTTAGTGCAGACTCACCTGTAGGTACGTCACCTGTCGCTTTTGATATAATAACAAAACCAGCCAAGTGTGAGTCGGACTTTCCGTATTATAAAGCGAAAAAAAATGTTTCTTATTTTTATTTGCATTTCATTTTTATTACTTGTTATTATAGCGCCAATAGAAATACACACTCAGTGGAAATTTCAACTGTCTACCTATTCCCGTTCTCGAGATACGTCCCGCTGACTGACAGACGGAAGGACGGAGGATTAGTAATTGGGTTCCGTTGGTTATCATTTGGGCAGGGTACCTTAAACACGTGATATTAAAAAAACAATATATAACCCGGATTTTATTGACAGAGCTCATATACCCACGACCAACACATTACAGTCTAAAAAGGCCATCTCACTATCCGAGGCGGAAGTAATTTCACGGTGCGCAAACGACAAAATGTCCCTATTTTGTCGTTTGCGCACTTAATTGCCAAAGTTTGAATCCCTTGATACTTTTGTTTACTAACTTATATCGTACTGTTGTTACTTTCATTCTAGTTAACAAAATTATTGAGAATTGTGTTGATAGCACATTGATAGAGAACAAAATAGACTTTATATAAAAAAAACTAGCCATCGAATTTATCTTCCACATCATTGACATCTGGAAACGTGCCTAGAAGGCTGGCATTGTAATCTTGAATGCCAATGGATTGCCCACGTACCGAATGGTGTAACGTTGAAGGGCCTTCCTCAAGGTGGCCCGATGACCCAATGAGGGCCGCGAGAATACGCTGGATGCAAGGAGCACAGAGCTGGACCATCTCGCTTGGGCTACCCCATCCCTAAGTAACGCAGTGGGCGTCTTTCGACTGAAATGACGATGACGGTCTAACCTAGATGAAACAGATTATGGGTACAAACCATGCATCAACGAACTCATTGATGGTTTGCACACTAGGTGCGCACACAAAGTGTTCGACTATAAAAGCGCAAAGATAAATCCTGGTACAGTTTTATATTAACTTTGTGGAAGGTGTTACTTATCTCGGGAGGTAATGTATCGTCTGGCCTGTACTGCTAGGGGTGTACCTCAATTATTGTTAGACTTCTAGGAAATATTTCTAGGAACATAAGTAATCTTCCTTTAAGAACCTAACTTATTCTGTTTTGTTTCCTACATCATCATATCAGCCGAAAGACGTCCACTGCTGGTCATAGGCCTCCCCCAAGTGTCGCCACAACAATCAGTCCAGTTTTTTTTTTAGTATAGAAGTAAAAAAAATATTATATAGTATTTATGTCAGAAATATGTATTCTTTTATTTTGGACCATTATTGTCGTAAACTCTTAGCGAACGTATACAGTGTGAGTCACATACGAAAATGAGGGAAATTATGCTTAATTTAATAGACGGAAAAGGTATTAAAAAAAATCTAATATTAAACCAAAATAATTGATTAAGCTCATAGATTACATATTTTCCTTCCAAATTTTAATTAAAAAATATTTTCTATGTTAAAAAATATAAAGGCGCCCGTCCTTATTTTACGGAAGAGCGCAGTGAAAATAGTCTTTGTCCACTTAATGTAGCTTTTATGGAAGACGTCTGAGTCCATTAAAAGACTAGAAGATACACTTCTTTCATTTTCATTGTTGCTATTTTAAAAGCGACTGATAAGTAGCGGTATGATAAATAAATTCATTATTTTCATCATATATTCATCAATCAATTAGCAATGCTGCCAGTCTTCTGGGCACGTTTCCGGATGACAGCGATGCGGAGAAATTTTTCGACGCCTGATCGTATTTGGTTTTGTATATTTATAATGTATATAGTTATTTTTATTAGTTATTTAAAATATATCAAATTAATGTATTTAAACTTATCTTCAATCAATTGGTAATTTCTTCATAAAAAGGAAAACTAAACAAATACCTATAGAACTGTCCATGAAGTATTTCCAACGCAACTAATCATATTGGTGTGACAGAAACAACATAAGAATTTCCCATCAAAATGGTGTATGTGTAATACCCACATTGCAATTTCCATAAAACTTAAAAAAGATCCATTGTGCAAATGAAACATCTGCAAGCGCTAAAAGCTTTCATCTTCCCTCAAACAACTAAAGAAATATTTACTTTCCATTTGATTCTCACATTTTTAATTTTATGTTAAACTGTTTAATGGTCGTACCGTACCCACTTACGAACTATATGCCTTTTGGTTTAGTTACAGTCGCAAAAATGAAAATTTTCAGTCTTTAAATAAAACATATTTTTCCCCTATCCGTTTTAGTCCTGCTTCAGAGTTCAATGTCCCAAGATATTGAACTCCGTGTCTTCCGCTTACGTACGGTTTTCGCTATCGCTTACGCACAGATACACGGACGGTATAGAATACCTAAACTAAAAACTCGGTGCGCTCTTAGCACATAAATAGTTTCGCTCAGAGAACCTAAGCAGCTTTAGCTGCCTTCTTCTTTCTTTTCGAGACGATGGCGACCCTTAAATATTTTGTGGTGGCCACATTCACAGCGGCAAAAAAGTTGATAATTTATTTATTTAGACCTCTGATTTTAAAATGGCAATTAGTGACCGGTGGAATAGACAAAAGAGCAGATAATGTGCATCTTCAACACAACCCACTCTTTTGGATACAAATTCTTTCTTTACTTATACTGTAAATTGATGAAATATGAACCTATACTTAAACAACTTGTAACAAAATAAAAGCCTGAAAAGGGGTTTTGGAGGTAGCGGTACAGAGAGTAAAGTCCCGCATACCTCATTTGAAAAGGAGGATCCTCAGACCAGGCGGCTGTTGTGCCTGGCGGGCTACTGCTCGATAGTTGATATTCGGGCTGATGTATAGTATAAAAGAAAAGGAAAGGGCAAGAGTCACTGATACGAAATTACATTTTCAACAATTGATTTTGCTGCGTCATCAGTTTAATTAGGATTTACCTAATTAACATAAACATATTTTATTACAAGAGTCCTTTTATACGTGCTTTGAACCTCACTTAGCTCTATTAAAGTGTAGTAATTTGTAAAATAGGCCAGAACTAATGACATGGCTAGAACCGCTGGAACAATAGGTACACATAACAATGAAGAACAGAAGGAACACTATTGAATCGGGGTTAAGTTTTAAATTAACTCTTTCATACTTTCATAAGTGATACTTTTACCAAAACCTACGAGAACTTGGCTCAAGGGTGATCGTTCTCACGATTTTCACCCTTAGTTTTCGGTCATTTTGAAATTGTTGTCTTGCTTCAGGAATCCAGAAGCATCCGCTGTACTGCAATTAAAATGTAATAGAAATGATTAGAAATAATTAGAAATGATAAGAGTCGGTTTTCATCAAAACAGTGGTTCCCAATTTTTTTTGACTTCGGACCACTTTGAATTATTTGTTGTTGGCAGGCACCTGAAGTCCAGAAAACATTTTTTCTGTGCTTGTCTAAAAATAAACTCATATCTGCGTTACATTCTTCATTCATGCTCCACTATTTTAGGACGCAGCGTGATGTTATATAGCCTTTCTTCGACCATACAAACAAATAAACTCTTCAACTTTATAATATTCATCATTATCATCATCATCATATTATTATCAGCCGAAAGACGTCCACTGCAAAACGGGGTTTGCCGTAATCGCCATGCTTGGCAGGCGGTTGACGATCGCAGTGTATGGTGTTAATTTTTACAGAGAACGCTGCTGCCTATTCTCTGGCGAGTCCCTTAGTCGCCTCTTACGATACCCACGGGAAGTGATGGGATGGTATTATTCTTTTACGGCACCATACAGCACCAGCCGACACCATACGGCATAATATATATAATTATAATATTAGTATAGATAATCATTATCATCATCATCTGCCTAGCCTTTTCCCAACTATATTGGGGTCGGCTTCCAGTCAAACCGGATTCAGCTGAGTACCAGTGTTTCACGTGGAGCGGCTGCCTACCAGACCTCCGCAACCCATTAACTGGGTAACACGGTACATCTTGGCAAGACTGGAGTCAGATTTACTGGCTTCTGACAATCCGTAACGACTGCCAAAGATCTACAAATGACACCAGGGACCAACGGCTTAACGTGCTTTCCGAGGCACGGAGGAAACTCGTTATGTTAAGATGGTCACCCATCCACAGACCAACCTTGGCAAGCGTTACTTAACCTTGAAGATCGATCTGTGCGGCTGTTATTCTTTAGCCACGAGCCCCTCCTAGTATAATTATGAGCACCAAATGTGACTGATCCTAAGTTACATTAGGCTGATACAATTTTCATTTTTCATAGAATTAAGGTGGATGCTCCAGGGTAGCCCGCGAAATTCAATTTTTTTTATGTTTTTTGCAATTTGCCCGTCAGTGTGAAGCTGTATGTGGACCAAATGCGATCTGCGACCGTAAGGCGTATTTATCTAAAGAATTATAACCATTTTAATCATCAATATAGCCCTCTAAGTTCATGTAGTTCGAAAGAATGATTATTTCTGAAATATTCATTCTTTCGAACTACATGAACTTTCGCGGGCTACCCTGGAGCATTCACCTTAACCTAATTGTTAGGGCGGTCCCGCCTGTGAACCTTAAAGATCGATTATTTTGACATGTTTTTGCTCAGCTTCAACGCATAATTTATTCTTTCTCTCTACTTGGCAATATCCATCACAATGAAGGAGTAAAAGGAAGGTAATGCAGAAGGTGTACCCTCACCTTCTGCATTACCTTCCTTTTACTCCCTAGTTGGTAGCTGCGGTACGTTCTTGGAACAAACGACTATATCTATACTATTCTTTGTGCCTGCAATCACGCTCCACTCAGCGCGGCCTGAAATAAAACACTCATCCGTCACCCTTTAGGTTACTCGCCAGTAAGCATAGCTTGCTTTTAGGTTGTTTACGCAATTGTGGTATTTTTTATTTGGGGTGGGTTGGCTCTTGACTTTAGTCTAGGTCAGAGGTAACAGAGACAAAGTCGACGGTAGAGTGAGCTTGCCTGTTCACTCACAACTTTGAAGAAATTAGGGTTGTGTGCGTTCGGAAACACGCTGTTAGATTGAATATAATACTGTCGAGGCAAAGACATTCTTGATAAGTGTTGGGTGTTGAATGAATGTTGATTACAAATGAAATGATTATTTCTAGCATCAGATTGTTTGTCATTTTTTGTTTTAGTAGTAATTTCTTCATTTCCTTTAAATATTATCACAATTATCCATTACTGCCCTAGAAGAAGGGTAATGTTTTTCGAGATTATGTTAATAAATAATGAATATGTGTCGGAGATGGGACTCCTTGGGCGACAACTCTCTGGGTTACATCGGCCAGTACTACGGTACTATGGGGAGTGTTGCCAGTGTTGGTTATTGCGAAATAGAAAAACTATTTGATTTTAAAACAAATTATAATTCACACTCAAAGTCACATTAACAATATTTTTACTCACACAATAGTTACACTGAACATAGGCTTCAAGATGTGTTCACTGCTCGATCGCCTCAAGTAGACTGAGCTCAACCTTTGTCGAGCACAACATTCTAGACTCCGTCGAACGCCACTAGATAGCGTTGGCGTTCCAATTGTTCAATTGACTGACGTAATTCTGACATATGTTGTGCTGTATGACTCTTTCTTTGGCACGCCCTGTAGCCTAAACGGCTGAATTACGAACAACTAAGGTATCATTAGATTTGTCTTAAATTAAATGCCGAAGTCACATAGACTTTATCGGATTGCTATAAAAATTACTTTTTGGAACGTTTTGATAGATGTCACGCTTTCTGGCATAGGCAACAAACCGGTCTATTACGTCAAAACCTCACCGTGTACACTAAGATGGAGTCAGCACGATGTAATGTCATTGTATCCTATTTGTATGCATTGTAAGCCCATATTCACTTCACCTACGTTGACGCAGTGTGAAGCCGCTGGCAGAAGCTGGTATTTATATAAAATTCCTTTGACTGAATGATTGACATACAACGTACAGCGACCGAAACTACTGGAAAAAAGCTGGTAGAAAGCTGTGTGGCCTGTTATGTCCCTATACTCCAAAGAGAAGCACTAAGAGAAAGTTCCCGAAACTCCTACGGGAACGGGAAAAACGGGATATGCGCGTACGAAGTTTCGGGCAAAAGCTAGTTTCAAAATAAACTTTGGTTGGAAATAGATGCTTTTGTTTAATTTTGAACAAACCACTTAAAGCGCCCTTTGTGATATTTTCTAGAAGCAAAACAAAGGAATATTTTAGAATATACCGACAAAGCTGTGAATTTTCGCGCTCTAACGTGAAATAAAAGATAATGTGGAACATATTCAGTGTTTGTATTCGTACGTACATTTAGAACACTACTTCCCATTAATTTGTTTGCACACAAAGTATCTGTATACGGCTCGTGGTTACGGTACAGACGATTAATATGGCCATGCATGAAAAAGAGAGACGAAAGAGTTAGGTTTTATCGTTGAAAAGTAGAATTTGTGCCATCTGTCTACTATAAGGGTGCCTATCCATTACAGCGGAGCGAGGCAGCGGAGCGGTGAAACGGAGAAATTTTAACCAATCATTTCAGTCAAAATGTCAGTGACTCAGTGGTGCGGACATTTTGCGCAATTACATTGGTTAAAATTTCCCGCGTAAAGTCCCGCAACCTCCATTGAAAAGGGAGGATCCTCCGCCAAACGGTATGCGGAAGAGGCTGTAAAGTCCTGCAACCTCCATTGAAATGGAAGAATCTTCCGATCAAACTGGTATTATTTCTGGATTTCTGTTGGGCAATTGCGTGATGGTTATGGTCGAGGTGTTGTATACATCGTGTAACAGAATAAACGAAATACAACCATACCATATACTAAGGGACCAACTAGTGGTAACACTAGAAACATCGTTACCAGTTTACCCAAACATTTATTTTCGTCACAAAACACTCGGATATCAAATTACAGAAGCTACGAACTTTGACAACAGCCATAAATTGAAATTCATTTTTGTAATACGTAATATAACTCCTATCGTGAATGTTTATTCCGAAACATAAAAACTAACTATTGTGAATCAATTACTAAAACTCCTGCCATAAAAGTAAATTGAATATGACACAATTGACACAATTGTGTTCGCTACTGAATTTATAACAGCAATTACTTGGGAGTAAATTTAGCTGCCATTTTGTACTTAGTGGTTAACAAATAGTTACCAACTGTTTTTTTTTAAGTGTTATTATTGGTAGGCTCGCATTTGAGTACAGTCTTACCTGATGGAAAACGATAATGTTGTCGACGATGGCGCATGCCTGCCTATAAAAGACTGCTAAAATCATAACCCTTTTGGTTTTAACTTTAACCCGGCTTTGCCGTAGTCAGGTAAAAAGTAAGACGAGTGTCTTAAGGTGGAAGCTCCAGAGTAGCCCGCGAAATTTTATGTTTTTTGCAATTTGCCGGTCAGTGTGAAGCTGAATGTTGAACAAAATACGATTCGCGGCCGTAACGCGTATTTATTTAAAGAATTATTAAAATTTTAATCATCAATATAGCCCTCTAAGTTCATAAAGCTCTATTGAATGACTTTTTCATGAAATAACCATTATATTAATAAATATATTATTATGAAATATTAATTTTTGAGAATTCTACATTTAAACAACAATCGATGGAGCCTCGCTTGGCTAGGCTTTTTTTTTTTTTTTTTTAAGGATGGGAAATCATCAAATGACTCCTCCCGCTCTGGGTAAAGCAAGAGGGAGTGTCAGACTCTTACTGACTAAAACCCATCCGTGTTCCTCCCGGTGCCCTTTGTGTTCCAAGGCTACGGCATCCCTTTCGAACAGATTCCGCAGCCCCAGCAGGCACCTGCCCTAGCGGGCCCCGTCCTCCACGCTGACATCTCTATGAGGCGCGCTGGGATCGCAGCGCGCCGCCGACCCGGGCCTAGTTCCGATCAGACAGCGAGCCACCCACTGCTCGCCGACCGCAGGCCCACGCCTACGGCGGCCGGAAATCGCCCTGCGACTCCCGACGCCTGGGGCGTCTCCTTCTGTTGCGGCGACTGGGACGTGAGGTTTCCCTCTGTCTCACACGTTCGGCCTCCTCCTTCGCTAGCATTACTGCTTCGCAGAAGGAGGTGACCGCTTCCCATGCCTCCTCGCTCCGGACCATAGATTGAACCAAGGCCGGTCGCGAGAGGTCGCCGCCGCCGATCGCCTCGACGAGGACCCGGCGGTGCTCCGCCCAAGCAGGACAGACCTCCACCGTATGCTCCACCGTGTCCTCTGGGTGACCCTCACAGTGTTGACACCCGGGCGTGTCCTCCCGCCGAATCCGAAACAGGTATCTCCCGAAACAACCGTGTCCGGTGAGTACCTGCGTCAGGCGGAAGGTGAGGACGCCGTGGCGCCGCTCCAGCCACTCCTCAAAGAGGGGACTTATCGCCTGGATTGTGGCGTGCGCTTGGCTGGGCTACTATTTCTGTCTGCGGGGTTCAAAAGAACCTAACATGAATGGTATGACGGGAGCTAAGTTCGCTCACTCACTTTAGCTCCCGTCATACCATTCGAACTTAGACTATCCGTGTCTACCCCTAAGATTCCTGTGCTAAGTATGTTCCGCTAACTAGCTAGGCAAGTCAATAAACGAACCTATTAGGCGGCGACATTTAAAAAACCTAAATCCTTAGTAGTAGGTTATCGTGAGCTTGTGTTTCCAATGTCAATTTAACATAATTGAAACTTAACGAAAACTTGAAACTCATTTTGAGTGAGTTGATATCAACTACCAAACAAAGTTGGAATAATTAGATCTCGAGAATACAGCGGAGATTCAAAATGTTACTCGTATCAAATTGTCTGTGAATAGTTTGAATAACAAAGACATTAGAGGAGAAATGTTGGCTTAACTGGGTGAAAGTTATATCTATAGTGGAATTATTGATTGTATTGTTCTTAATTTTTTTGAACACAGCTTACGGTTCATAAGATACAGCCTGCTGACAGACGGACGGACGGACAGTGAAGGCTTAGTAATAGGGTTCCGTTGGTTACCCTTCAGTACGGAACTCTAAAATAGGCCGTTTACTGTCGCCACTGTCAAAAGCTAGTCATTATAAAGGGTCATGTATTCTCTCGTTAACACGTCTCGCCCATCGCTCATTCATTTTAACTCATTAGTTATCGCGTCGCTAGTCAAAGAGGCATTGGTGCGTTGCAGTCATACGTCATAATCTGTCATTTGCGAAACCGACTGTTTCCGTTATTAGATTTATTAAGTCGTCTTTCATATGTAATATTTTTAGATTTTTAGAGTTGAATAACGCGTTTTATCATTGTTCTTGTTTAAGCAATTCCGTGCTTAGCAATGATTTATGTTCATGTATCTTACTCGAAATAGAAAGTCATTTTTATTGAGAACTGCTTTTTTATTGAGGAATGGGCTCTCTTACTACTTGGTACTCTTCACCACAATCACGCCTGATGGAAAGCGATAGATGAAGTCTATGATAGGGCGAACGTGCCCGGAAGAGGCTGCTTACTTTTGCTTTGAAGGCAGACGGGTTATATGTGGAAGGGAACACAGACGCTGGCAGAGAGTTCCACACTTTGACTTTTTGTTCTTGTAAATCAAGGTAGATTTTCAACAGTTAACAATCAGTTGTGCGACACACTAGCTGTCATGTAATCTAAAAAAATGTGGGAAATTATTCAAATAAAAATAATATCAATCAAAAATATTATCGATCTAATGGTGCACATAGCAAGATATTTGTTCACTATATCCTAAGTAAGATCCCGGCCGCAACAAAATAAAAAAAGTTTATTTTCAAGCTGTCTGATACAGTTGGTGGCAAATCTGTGATTGAACTAAATTAAATGCTACAAACTTCATCAGACTGCTCTAAAGGGAATAAAAAGTAAGAAATGTTTGAAGTGATAAATTCTGTATTTACCTATAAAATTAATTTAAAACCAAAATAACCAAATCAGATACTATCTAAACTGCCCCAGCACGCAAAAGTACCGGCAACAAGTACGAAGCAATTTTTCCACTCACGTTAGGCTCGGTCCACACACTCATTAAGGCACGGGCGGCTTTTGATCACCGCCCCACATGTAGGGCATAGTAATTAAAATCGTCGACGCCATTTTAATGGAGTTACTCTACGTTTTCTTTCGGTTGCATCTTAGGAATGGAAGTTAAATGCTCCACTTTTTTTTTGTATCTGGAAATTTAAATTGACACTTAGACCTTTTAGAATTTCAACCCTCCAATTTTATTTATCGTCGCATCTGGTCGCATCGTTGTCGTGTCACGAATCACTGCGTGAGCCTTAGGCTGACTGTCCACTGGAGCGGAGAGGAGAGGAACGGAGAAATATTAACCAATGAAATTGCATAAAATCTCAGTTACTAACGAGGAGCGGAGATTTAATGCAAATCCATTGGTTAATATTTCTCCGCTCCTCTTCTCTCCGCTCCAGTGGACAGTCAGCCTTAAGGCCGTTCGCCCACGTGGCTTGCAAAATGTCACCATTCTCTTCACTGTGTCACTCCAGCTAATTGAAAATCTGTGAAAAGGGGCGCATGACTGACGTCGTTAAGAGATGAAAGTTCAGCGTTGACGTGACGAAGGACTTCTGACAACTTGATGCTTTGATTGTACACCTGTAGTGACATTGTGATGGGCGTCGGCTTTGACGACGGGTGCCAAAGAATCGTTGAAGATAAGATTTTGTGAGGGTGAGCACCTCTACTATTGTGTAAACTTATATGAAGTTACTGTCAGTTTTCGGAAAATTTTGCAAGCAATGTGTAACTTTTTTTCTGATTAAATGTATGGAGGATTAATTTTCTTTTTGTAACTCTTAATATAGAAGAAAATATGCCTGGAAGGATTTGGGGGAGGCCTTTGCTCAGCTGGGGACATTAATACTGCGGGCAAAAAATATTCTGTGACGGCACAAATACCTATTACAAAAAGTGCGCAGTTCCCAACAATAGGAAGATTGTTTTTTAACCATTTATTATTTCTTTCATGTCAGGCTTGCACTGTGTCCATCTATAGTATTACCATGGTCACCATACTAATTTTAATAATGCAAAAGTAACTCTGTCTGTTTATCTATCTGTCTGTTCACGTCTTAACGGCTGAATGGATTTGGATGACATTTGGTACACGGGTAGACCATGTCCTGGAATAAGATATTGTATACCTTGTACCCGGAACGTTAGCTCCCTTGGTATAATTTTCGACATGCACGCGGACGAATCGCTGACAGAAGCTACGAGTAGTGTGGATGTATTCAAATGACTGCTACGGTGCTATGGAAGCGTAGCAGATGTAGCCGTAGCGATACTTACAGCTACGCCGTAGCGACTATAGGTTATCGCTGTACATTGACATACACAAAATAGGGGACTTTCACCACTTATTTTTAGCTACGTAGTAGGACGTCAAATAAAAGAGGTTAAACTGCTGAGTTGAAAAATATAAATTAATAGAGTATTAAAATAAATCGAGCGAAAGAGATTAACAATCTTGCAGTTATTCAGCGTTTATGGCTACTGCCAAGGCCGGTAGTTTAAAATAGCAATAATAGCAATAGTCTTCCCAATCGGTCTCGTGTTTCTGTTCTTCGGGTTTTAGCTTTTTGTTCCTTATTAAGGTTCCATAAGACTGAATGAAAAACGTTACCCTGATTGGTAACGTGTGTCTTTCTATCACAACCAATTTACGCCAAACCTAGCCGACCAATACAGTTAACATTATTTAGTAACATGTGAACTGTGTAACTTAAACACCGTATAGTAAATAAATGTTTTTGTTTAATTTTCAAATTATCGACAAAATAAAATATTTATTATGTATTTACAAACTATACCATGTGACATACGAAATGAAAGGATTTATTGTGAGGTTTTCAAATATATTTTTCGCAGTTTTTAAAGTATTTTTTTAAATAAATGAAACCGATAGATTGATTATTTTCCAATTTTCTCCTCAACTACGTAATTTCAAATTTTTAAAACAATAAACAGGAAAACCTACCAGAAATGTATGATATTTAAATATGTCACTATGTATTGTGTGTTACTATGTATTATTTTAATATGTTGTTGTTGTGTTTAGATTGAAATATACGACATAAGAAGAAAACTGAGTTAAGAATTATTGCAAGATCCAAACCTCATTTTCCAGGCTTATGTCTCGTGTTTCTGAATCTTATTCAGGTTTTAGTTTCCTAATTCCGAATTCATACACAGCACAAGCTAAAAGCTCTAAGAGTATAACAAACACAAACACATCATTGTCACCATCATCAATCAGGTCTTATCTTCACTGGATGCGAGGCTTATGTGTAAGCCTCCTATCTATATTAACGACCCACCACCCTCCGAGGCACTTAACAGATGGCCTAGTTAACGCTTGATTCGAACTTAATTTGTTCCAATACGTCTTGTTTAGGCATTTTGACTGATGAAACACTTTTCTTAATTCGGGATTAATTTACAAGAGAATTATTTTCGTTATAAGCAACGCTTTCCGTGGTCCGATTGGTGATTATTGGTCATTATATCACGAAATTTTTCCGTGCCTCGGAAAGCACGTTTGTTTTGGCTGTCATTTGATTGCATTTGTGTGTGTATTTTTACTACTTTCACAGTCGGCATTTAGAAGTCGGAAATCCTGTGACATAGGCTGTCGCACCATTTAAAATGCTAATTATCAATCAATCAATATAAATAAAATTATTTCATTACTGACTGATTGAGTGACTGACAGACAACGCACAGCCGAAACTGCTGGTTGTAGAAAGCTGAAATTTGGCATGTAGTTTCCTTGGTGAATGTAGATGAGCACTTAGAGAAGATTTCCCGAAGGCGTTTATAGGCGTACGAAGTCGCGTGCTAAAGCTAGTAGTCAATAAAATATAATGGTTGTAAATACCATTAGGATTCCTTTTTGTTTTACTGTGGAACCCTAAACGCCGTATTACAGTCATGTGTCAATGCAACCCCACGCTTAAAACTTTTTCGGTCGATATATTCAATTGTCCTATAAAGTGAGACAGGGTTTACCATGTCTTACTTTGATAAACGTCAACGTTTGACATGCCTACTGATCGGATTTATCCGATCAGCAGGCATGTCGAACGTTGACGCAACAGATCACACATTGGCTATTAACAGGTGTTTTGTTTCCATGAAAAAGAACGTTGATGCGACGAGTCAGGTTTTGGCTATTAACAAATTGTTTATTACCACGAAAATACTCGTAAACTCTGTGCAAAATTTCAAACTACTTCTGATCTGAATTTGATTATGACGCCAGCATAGTGTGATGGCAAATTCAAACACTTATTCTATGGCTGTTTATGCTCTTACTTTAAAAAAATCAATAATTACGAACCCGTAAGCAAACGCCATCACAAAACATACTAAGCAAATAAATCCCAAATATCCGTCTGAAAGGTTCTATTCCACACGGTCATACATTACCGCTCACATTTGACGTAGCACAGTCGCAATAACTCCTCAACCCGACACACGAAACCTAAATATGAGGCAATCTATCACGAAAACTAATCACACCATCTCGAAAGCTCGACTGCAATAGGAATAGATCACGGTGTAACAAATGGTCAACGATTAAAAGGCACAGCACTAATTATTCTTGGCATGGTGACGATGTTATGATGTAGGCTCGGATGTGTTATTTGAGAGGTGACATTTGGATGATGAATTTCACGTCATCTGTCAAGGTATCGGGGTATCCTTGCAAACATGGAATAGCTGCTCCACGGGTGACTAGAGACGTCATTAATATACGTACCTTACAAGATCAAAAGCCATTTATTGACGTTAATATTTATTGACACAACGGGGCACTGGCATTTTAAAAACCAAATGAAATCAGTGATGCATTTGAGATAGTTAAAAACGAAATTATACCCAGAGAAGCAAATAAAGTTATAAAATGTATTGAGACATGAGGGAAGATCGGTGGACGTCATTAAAATGTAATTTTGGAATCGCCACATTTTGTTACTTTGTGCATTGAATGATGAAATGAAACAAACTGACGACTTCTGGGCTATTATGTGCAAGAGAACCGCGTTTATAGTAAGAAGGTTGAGATGGACTGGATGCACACGCACCTGTGTACTCGGGGTCGGGCGATTAGTAGGTTCCGGTGATAGTGTTGATTGTTTTTTCTTGTGTATATTTGGTGTTTTTAATTTTATTTGTATTTTAATTTAATCTTTAATTTTTTTTAAATGTATGATTTTAAATTAATTTAATTTATTTGTGATTTGTTTTAATTTTTTTATGTTTTTTAAGTATTTGATTTGATGACTGTTATAGATTGTCCGAAATAAACGGTTTTGATTGATTGATTATCCCAAAATGCACTTGATTCGTGGCAAAACAGGTGGAATAACCTATTAGGATTAGGCCGAGGTAAATAGCCAAAACTATTTTAAAGTTTCAAAAGGAGCAAAATCATACAATATGAGCGTATTAACTGATCATAGGCATAAACATTCCGAATATTAATCTTAATGGTGTTCCAATAAAACGAGTGGACCAATTTAAATATTTAGGGCATCTGCTCACCGAGGACCTTAAAGACCATGCTGACATGGACCAGGAACGGAGGGCACTGTCGGTGCGAGCCAACACGATAGACCGCAGGTTTTCGCGTTGTACTACTAGTGTGAAGGTCTCGCTTTTTAAAGCGTACTGCACATCACTGCCTGTGGGCTGACTATAGTGAAAGGGCATACAGTGCCCTCCGTGTCCAGTACAACAATGCGTTCCGGGCGGTGCTGGGGCTGCCCCGATTCTGTAGCGCATCGGGGATGTTCGCGATGGCACGCACTGATTGTTTCTACGCTTCTATGCGTAAGCGGTGCGCGTCCCTGGTGCGCCGGGTGCGGGCCAGTCCCAATACTGTCCTGGCAATTATCGCTAACAGGCTGGACTGCCCTTATGTTCGGCATTGCTGTGGCAGACATGTGGCTGTTCCAGTGCCTATTAGAAAGTTTTAATTGTTGTACATTGTGTTAATTGTGTTGTTTTGTTCTATGTTACGTAATTTTATGTTTGCATTTTAACTTATTGATTCCAATTTAATTTCTCAGTACTAATTAATTAATTTAATTTATGAATTTTAATTTAATTTTTCTTTTTTTTTTCTGTGTGTGATTTTAATTGTATTGAAATGGGTGTAAATAACCTGAATAAACGAATTTCAAAAAAAAAAAAAAAAACGATGAATACATAGGCAAAAAGACCAGCCGCTGTCACGTGCACCTTGCTTTTCTGATCTGTGGTGATTTCAGGTAGTCACTACCAGGAACCAGCCCCCGAGGATCGACAACCGATTAAATAGGTGCCTGCCCTAATAACTCTTTTAGTAGTGCAATATAATACCAAACACATTGAAATTCGAAGATGCAAACATATTTAGGAGGCCACTCAAACAATGTTCAGTTAACAATTTTTCAAAAGTTATTTATTAAATTATAATTACAATCTCTCAAGTTATTTTATAATCTTATGGAGTTTGCCATTTTCCGGTGGCATATACATATAAGTACTATCATTTCGTTCCGCTCACAACCTCTAAAATTGCAATGCTGCAAATTTGATATGGTTCTTAGTATTAGTACTCGATCGTTTGGCCAGAACCCTTTTCAGATCATAATCCTTTCCAAGTCCTTGGTTAAATTTACATTTTGCGTCAATTTGTTAACACGTCTGATCGCTATCCGTACGAGTTACAAATGAACAGCTTCTTCCAGCGGCTTCTCCCGCGGGCGGCGTGAATGTCGTCAACTATCACAAACGAACATTATTCATCAGCCTAGCCTTTTCCCAACTATATTAAGGTCGGCTTCCGGTCAAACGGGATTCAGCTGAATACCAGTATTTTTTTATGGTTGTTTTCCACCAAACGGCCCGCATCGTATCGGATCGGAACGGATTTTACAATCTTTAAACGATACCAACCCTCCACATCCCCTTAACTGGGTAACACGGTAATTCTTGGCAAGACTGTAGTCAGATTTACTGGCTTCTGCCAATCCGTAACGACTGCACGAGATCTACAAATGACAGCCAAGACCGACGAGTTATCGTGCTGTCCAAAGCACGGAGGAAACTCGGTATATTAAAATGGTCTCTCATCCACAGACCAACCTTAGCAAGCGTTTCTTAACCTTGAAGGTTGACCCGTTCGGCTGTTATTCTTTAGCCACGACATCCTCAAACATACTCCCGGGATTAAAAGTATATTCTATTATAAGACATGGTCTACGTGCCCAGTTTTATCCAAATCCGTTCATCTCCACATCGCATCGTGACGGAAACGAACAAGCAAACAGAAAAACAAAGATATTTTCATATCTATAATATTAGTATGGATAATGGTCAGCCTGGAAGCTCGGAGTATGTGCGATAGGATTTTGGACTTATTATAACATTAGCATTTTCCTTAATGCTTATTAATGATCTCATTTGTAATCTGCATTGCAAAAGGGGTCATGTATTGAAAGCAACGAGTGGCTGACTTATCCAGGTATGTTCAAATTTCTATTGATAACTAGGTATCAAGGAGATTAAATTTTGTATCGATCCATTATTGATTTTCCTCCTTTGCAAAGTTTACACTTTCACTAGCTTTTTCTGCGATTTCGTACGCGCTTGTCCCGTTTTCCGTTCCCGTAGGAATTTCGAGAAATCATCTCATAGTGCTCCCCTACACACCCCAAGGAACTTAAATGCCGAATTCCGGATGTACGTTGTCTTTTTATATATTGATTGCGCGTACAGCTAGGGGTAGAATTTCCTGCCGTAGTCTGTGTTTCCTCACAGCTGGACTTGGATGGAGGTCTTAAAATAATAAAAGTGAATATGTTACTTCTAGGCTGGCGAGTTTTGGCGACTTTTGTCGGTCATTTCATCGCTTACAGTCAAGTGAGATAGTATTCAAACAAGTACTTATCAACTAAAATACCTCATAATCCAAAATGTTTTATTTCACGTAGGCCAACATGGGCACTTATTATAAAATGCCAGAAGCTAGTGTAGCTCTTTCCCTATGATGAATACTCTTTATTATGTACAGTATATAAAAATACTGGTATTTAGCTAACACCGGCTTGACTGGAAGCCGACCCCAATATAGTTGGGAAAAATCTAGGTAGATAGGTGGCTAGAAATTTAGCACCTACACTGTACCTGCTCCTTATAACTGCCATATCAAATTCCCACACAGCAGAGCTTCAAATTCAAAGAATCCTATAGTCAGAATACAATATAATACAGAATAAACATTGAAATCGCAAAAAAAAATCGAATGTATGTTACATTTCTGTGCGCATAACTCGACAAAATGTCCTAAACAGCCTGTTTTCTGTGATTTAGGGTTTGCTCCCATAATCATAATTATTCATATTGATGAGTTCAATAACACCTTTTCAGGTATTTATATCTATACTAATATATAAAGCTGAAGAGTTTGTTTGTTTGTTTGTTTACTTGAATGCGCTAATCTCAGGAACTGCTGGTCCGATTTGAAAAATTCTTTCAGTGTTAGATAGCCCATTTATCGAGGAAGGCTATATATCATCACGCTAATATCAATAGGAGCGGTACAGTAATGACAATTGTGACGCAGATGAAGATACGCGGGTCAATTAGTTAATAATAAATCCCTTTATTTTCAGGCTACTTTGGCCCATACATATATACCTTACAAAATAACATATATATAATAATATACAGATTGTGTTAGTAGATAGAAACTTAATACATATGTTAGTAAAACACTTTACTTCACTTAGCACTATAGTCATTGTGTGTTCTGGTGGCACCTGTCCGCGAAAGCGACGGAGCACCACGTCCTGCGGTCAAAAGTCTTCCTCCATAACGAGGTGCAGAAAACATGTTGGTACGCGCACCACGAACGCCATGGCGATGTGAATATTGCTCGATCGTTTTACAACAAAAAGGAACTCAATTCCAAAGGATTGACACACGGCTTTTACTCAACCGGCGATAGGATGAAATGGATTGCGGTTTATTGACTGAGTAAATAGAGTTTTCACGATTGTACCCGGTTCTGTTATTTTTTACCAATACTTAAAACTTGATTTCTGTTTAATATTCGACCTATTTGTTGGATATATAATTATTACATTAAACCCTTGATGAGGCGAACTTCAAATGATTGACGTTCGCCTCATCAAGGATTTGATGTGTTCTTATGACCTCATTCATGCCTTCACTTTTTTAGAATTGGCCGGCTCGCATTTGACCACAATCTCACCTGATGGAAAACGATGATATGGTCGACAATGTAACCTATTCACTCTTGACTTAAAGACCCCAGGTTTAAATTACGTCCGGCAGGCAATTCCTTTAAATCCAACGCGATTATTTATAACTAGCACTTCGCCAGCAACTTAGTTCGCGCGGGTTTAGTACTTATAGCAATTTTCGTACGGACCTCTACTTTTTCGGAAATAAATTGTAGGCTGTGTTACTTTGTGATAATTTAGCTTTCTATTAGTGAAAAAATGGTTAAAATCGGTTTATTTGTTTCGGAGCCTATTCAGTACAAACAACAAAATATTTCCTCTTTATAATATTGCAAGTATATAAAACAAACAATGATTTATGTAACTTATACGCAAAAATATCATTTGAATCCCTCTCTTTCTTCGTTTACGACACTTAGCGCATTATTTCCCAAGAAGATAGATTCCCATTAGCATTATTATAATGAGAATGGGACATTTACATTTTTCTTATATCTTGGTAAACATAACAGGAAACTTATAAAGTGGGGCATCCATCGTGCTAATGGCCAATTTATGTAAACGCCACTCCCGAGCCTGTCAACTGAAAATAAAGGGATGCCTCAAAGATAAATTGAATAATACTGGGAAATCGAGGACTAAAAGTTAAGGCGTTTTTATTTTTAAAAGTAAGAAACTTATTTTTAAAAAAAGGAAAGCAAAGGGATCTTTTAACATAAAGTTACTTTAAAGGTCAAAAATGTGTTACCACGCGGTCCAATGTACTGCGGACATCGTTCAGAAGCATAGCAATGCCCACGTTGTATTGAAACGTGTGGAAACAGATTTTTTTCACATACATAGATAGTAATGTATTTTGCCATTAAAAGTGTAGGGAACATGCACAAGGACTCTGCCATTCAGCGTTCCATATTGGAAACTTTTCCGTTAAAAATACTTCATTGACACTTATTTGGTGCCACCTGTACGTTCCCGCACGTTCCTTATTTTAGTGAAAGTCTCCAAAAATTCCCTGAAATCCTTTAAGAATAAGTATAGTATTCATTTACAAGAATGTGAGTAAAGTAAGTTGACAAATATTCTTAAGGGATTCCGTCATATTCTACCAAGTAATTAGTGTGCAAATATTAGTTGAAGGTTTTCAAAATATACCTAACAAAAACCCAGTAGTGAGCTCTCACAAAGTTACAAATGAATTGATCGCAACTTCATTTAAAATATGCATCAATTGTTTACAGGACGTCACAACGTAAATCTTTTTTAACATTCTTTCACCATCATTTGCTCGTTTCCTTCCTCCCCCATTCACAATCTCAGAATAAAACACACATTTTATTCATGTTACAAGCCTTTAAGTATTTACAAGATAGGAAGTTACTTTTATCACATTTTGGCTTATGATGAATCATTACACGCGTAAAATGCTGCTGTGATGTGAGTAAAATAGATTGCCTCCACCCATTTCACCAGATGGTAAACGATGATGAGTTTGGCGAAAACGCATACTGCCCCTAGAATTAACCTATTCTTCAAGACTTCTAAGACTTCAAGGTTCGGCGTTTAACTATCGAAAAACACAAACAGTTCTCAAGAAAATATAATCTACGAATCCCCTCCGTTTTTTTCGTCAATTAATAAAACCAAGTAATTCTCACGTTTCTAACCGATTTCCCGGAACATTTAAGTGATGATAAAAATAATTAATAAAACCTGTTATTTTGAACATGGCCATTAAATCCTTAATGTTAACCTAAAGTGACAATCTGATGGAGCCCTAGCGGAAGGAAGAGCTCCTTATTTCGCGTTATCTTGTCAATCGAACAGGGACAAGGACTCTTCAGACCTACTGAGTAGGAGAGCGGTCTCTTGATTAAATAATGTCAAGACTTTGAGGTTTACGTCATTTCATTTCGGCGAACGGGAAAATCATTTTATCAATAATCGAGTTACTTAATATTGTTATTTTGTTTTTAAGGTACTATGGAGAACCAGGGGGCTAATTCACGTACTTTATTAAAAATTGTTCAAGTCGCAATATCATCTCAAAGTGAAAGTTCAGGATTTATGTTTGTAACAATAGTCCACATAGCCCTAGGTTCTAGGGCTATTGTATTATGAGGACTATTGTATTGATCTAGGAGCTAGAGCAATATAGCCAGTAGCAATAAGGCAGGGCTTTCCCGTTCAAAGTATAGTAAGTCTAATAAATACAGATTCTACTTTGGGAGTGTGCCCAAGAACTCCACAATCTCATCCCACCGGCACCCTTCTACCAACAGACATCTAGACGCACTGCAAGTAACTATACGTACCTTGTTACTGTCCCACCAATTCGCACTAAGTGTTTCTAAACGACTTTTACAATGCGCACAGCAAAGGAGTGGAAGTCTCTACCTGCGCCTGTGTTTCCGAACGCATTCAACCCAGCTCTTCAAAGACAGAATGAACAGTTTCGTGTCTCGACCGCGGAATCCGTGGTGAGTATCAAATTAAGTCAAACTATCAAATTAAGTAAATCTTTATGTTGTTTGCAATAAAGTTCACTTTGTGAGGTTTGTCACTCAGGTGAAGCTCACCATCGAAATGGTTATTTACAGAATAGACTAGCAGGTTTCTTCTGGGTAAACTCACTCCATCTTCGACTTTGTCTCTGTCACCTCTGACCTAGAGTAGAGTCAAGAGCAAACCCACATCAAGTAAAAAACAAAACCTACAGTTGCGTTAGACAGTCAATGATTAAAGAATAAAGTGGAAACGAAAAAAAAACTAATTTACCAAATAGTTCGCTTTTTATCCCGGACTGACGGTTGATCGGGTCCTTTTAATCCCCGGAAATTGCTACATCTTTGTGTACAAGTACATACATAAATTGTAATGTAGTAAAAAAAAACATGTTTTTATTTTTAAGTCCGTGGATTTATAAAAAAATAAATAAAAACTTATTGAATCATAACTCGTGAAGTTTACTTTAATTTCTGCTAATTTCATTTTAGAGCACGGGACTGGCCACTGGGCACTTTTACTGTAGAAAAGAAATGATAGGTACAGTCAAATCTATTCAAACAGAAGACTTTTGAGCAGATTATACTCTACACTTTTCGATCCCAATCAACCAAAAAAATCGTACGTAAAAAAAATATTTCTCTGCTGCGCCAAGTTTAAAAAAATATTTTTACTGCGCTTTGAATACTCCAACGAGTATGTACCTACGCCGCCGACAGTTGATTGCAAGACCAATGAAAACGGACGCGCGGAAATTGGAAATCTCATGGCGTAATAGAAATTTCACTGTTCAACTGCAGTATGCAGCTTTTTGAATCTGCACTGGTCCGAACATTGACGAGTATCTTTCGTGTGGTAACTGAGGATTCCCGGATATTGGCTGTGCCTGTCTACCGAATAAAAATGTACGGTTTTCCAATTTTCTAGTCACTTTTTCAATGTACCGTGATGTCAGTTTGTTCATTCTGTATCTTCAATTAAAAATTGAATAGACGTTTCAACATCAAATTAAATGAATAACCATACAAATGAAATCTCTGTGCGGGTTTCGCGAGATTCCGAACCAAATCCAACATAAATAAATTCGTTGGCAATATTATGACGCAATATTAATAATAATACCTTCGTAAACAAGGTGTAATAGATTTAACGGAAAACTTGAAAAGAGAAAGAAAGAAAGTGTTTATTTGCGCAAAGCAAATTTTTTGGTCCTCGTCATGCATGCATAATTGTAATTTTGTAAGTAATTTAATTACAGAAAGTCATTTTACTCATTGTTACGAACATTTTTGAAATGGACCATTCAAACCGCGAAAAAAACAGCTGTTAAGTACATACTGTTAAATTAAGCAAACTAAATGTATGGGCTGTTGAATTTACGACTTTCATGTGGGCGAATCCGTTGGCAAAAGCTTGTACAAGATAAATAAATAAACGCGAGTTTGTACTCACTCACTGACCTTTCTTGATAATTTAATATCCAACAAATTGTGACAACCGTAATTCCGGTTACAATTCAATGTAGATTAGATCCCGGGATCCAGGTTTAAGCGCAAATATACTTTATCCCTTGGGATTAGAACCGGGAAACCGCATCCGGGGTATTCTATAGAAACGACATGTTTGCGTTCGTGGATTCGAAGATCCGATATCCGTTAAAGTATTATGTACTTTTTTCTTTCTGATTGTTCGCCTTACAGTCGTGCGTTGAATCATTAAGTTCCTTAAAAGAGCTGTGTGGAACCAGGAGGTATTATATACACACATATACATTGTACATAAGTGGAGCATACTAAGAGTAGCTCGCTCTACTGCGTGACTCCTTAAGACTTCGTGACCAACGAGGGTTCGAAATAGTCAGCTGCCCATGCCCACAGAGTCGCCAAAAATTGTCACTGTGAGCGGGGTCAATGCTCTCTCTACGAATCCCGTACCTGAAAAGGCATCGAAGCGGACGGATGATGATGGTTTCGTGACGGTGCAAAGGAGGAAACGCCGTCAGCGAACCAACAAAACCCGCCTCGGCACGGCTCCTGCGGAGCACATTCGTGCTGCCGAGCTGAACACTCCGGTGTATATCTCCCGCCTACGATACACCACTAAGGCTGAAGATATCGTGGAGTACGTGCACCAGAAGATCAAGTACACGGAGAGTGCAGCTGCTGGAATCGCGCCACAATGTCAACTTCAAGGCGTTCGTGAAAAAACGGGCCATGCGCGTACGAAATCGCGGGAAAAACTAGTTTCAAATCAAAGAGATTATATACATTTAATGTCTTTGTTTCAAATAAAGCAGTTATACCTTTGCCTGAAGCTAGTTGCATGTTGCAAAGCGTAGGTCTCTATGGGGTAGAATTTTGTCGTTATCAAATCTGGGATTGAACTAAATGCAATAAATGACACTAAATGCGTCAGACTGCTTGAAAAGTGACTTGTTTGGAACTCTCAGTTGTTTTTAACAGACGGGTTTTTAAAACATGTCATTTTTTTATAAAATAATGATTGATTTACTAATGAGTAAGGCCCTCTTCAACATAGTAAAATTCTGCATCCTGAAGAACAGTTCATACTTACACTAGTATATTTTTGTATTTCTGTAGCAACATTCGCTTTCCTAACTTCGAACCGGAGTTAATAAAACGTACAAAGTGAACCTGGCTTTACAAACGTTAAGGATGGAAGTGATTTCAAAGCAATACCTTGGAGAAATACTTTTCTAGTGTATACTTAGGGAGACCGCAGACGACAGACTTTTATGGCGTTTGTGCACTAACTCGTATTCAGTACATATTTCTTCGATAACATGATAGAAATGGGTATAGCCCATAGACCATACGATAGGAATAAATGAATATTTCTATGGTAACATGGTAGAAATTTCATAGAAATAATCAGCTCAAACTATAAGTTTCGACCTGCACTACGATTCCGTAAACCTATCACCGTGAAAGCTCACGTGAAGTGCACCTGAGGTGAGCTGTCAATCTAACGAACAAGATGGAATGACAGTTTACTTCAAGCTCACTTCACGTAAGTTGACACGGTGAGACGTTGACAGAATGGACCGGCTGAAGTCAGTTACAAACAACGACACTACATTATTTGTTGTAGGCTCACATGCAGACTTTACCTTCAAATATCTCCGCAACTCTGCTCCGGCACTCTAGGGCACCATGTTGCTAACATTTTTTTCATTAGTTTAAGTGTCCTCTACCCATATATGCATGTGCGCCGCAACTTTGAATATGAATCAAAATAGCGTCGGGGTACTATGACAGCTCTCATAGAAAAAAGGTCGAACCCCTTTAAACAGAACCGGTCGAGTAATTTCGGAATAAATTGGCTGAGACTGACGGACACACAGACACCCGAATGATCCTTAAGGGTTCCGTTTTTTGCGGATGTTCGGAACCCTTAAAAGTGGGATTTCAAACCCATACATACATTGATTGATGACATGGGGGTCGGTTTTCAGTCCACCCGGAAGCAGCTGAGTAGGTATTGTTAGTCTATTCTGTAAATAACTATTTCGATATCAAGCTTCACCTGAGTGACAAAGCTCACAAAGTGAGCTTTATTGCGCACAACATAAAGGTCTTATGTTTATACGAATTTAATACTCACCTCGATTTCCGCTGTCGAGACACGAAAATGTTGCAACAGAATAGCACTACCACTACTCGTAGATCGACCAGGCTTTTCTGCAATCGCCATCAGCAATTGAATACCACTTTGTCAGTACCTTAAGCAGTCCATTTTTGCCGACAGAAATCGGTCACCGACGGTTCCGAGAAACCAACTGTCGGATCGGATGTCTACCATCTCCCCTGCACTGCCCGATGGAACTAAATTCGTTACATTCCTACTTCCAGCGATATTGCTTCACGAGATAGGTACTACAGGGCAGCTTGCCAGAAAGAACTGAATTTGTAGTCGGTCTGTGGAGGCAAGATACTTTCGGGTTTTCGGGCAAATTGAATTTCGTCAATCAATGTTTTAACTCGGAGTCCACTCTAAGGACCGGCGCACATATGGCGGAGCACAACGAATAATTTCGGAAGAGCATCGAAGCGACTACTTGTTAATTTATTTGCGATAATATTTCAATGAGGACAATGTCGATAAAAGTTTGACGATATAGTTGGGAAAAGGCTAGGCAGATGATGACTGTCGATAATAGTTTGACAGTGAAAAATCCTCTGCGCTGTGCCCCGCCATATGTGCGCCGATCCATGACTCCTCCCGCTCTGGGCGCAGCAGAAGGAGTGTCACACTCTTACTGACTAAAACCCATCCGTGTTCCTCCTAGTGCCCTTTGCGTGCAAGGGCCGCGGTGACACTTTCGAACAAATTCCGCAACATGTGCGCCAGCTCTAGAGCTACACAACAGACACATAGAGTCTTAAGTACTTTAGAGATGCTCGTACTAATTTATTTATTCATCAGATACATGACGTCTAAAAACTGAAAAATTAACTTTCTATAAAACAAAAGCAAACAAAAATAATACATTTATTTTGTCACAAAGCAAATAAGTGTAAGTTCCTTTCTTAAGGTCTTCTTTTTATTTTATCTATCAATCCTAATATATAAATTTCTTCCGTTACTGACTGATTGAGTGAATGACAGACAACGCACAGCCGAAACTACTGGTCGTAGTAAGCTGAAATTTGGCATGTAGGTTTCTTGGGGAGTGTAGGGGAGCACTAAGAGAGGATTTTCCGAAATTCCTACGGGAACGTCAAAAATAGTATATGCGCGTACGAAGTTGCGGGAAAAAGTTAGTTGTAATCTAACATTTCGCATTTGTAATCCTAAAAATAATTATAAATGCGAAAGTGAGTGTGTTCGTTAAGGTCACGTCTAGACTGCCGAACCGATGTTGATGAATCTTGGTATAGTGATAGATAGGATACTCCTTGGAGACGCCAGTCATACTTATTTGCTGGACGCAGTTGGGTATTTGACTGAATGTTTTATTTCATTTCTTAAAACCTGGAGAGCAGACAAGACGCAGATAAAAATATAGATTAAAATGGCGGTGTTAACGCTACTGGCGTGAGATAGCACTGATGGCGTGATACGTCACTCACAAATCCCGCCATATTGAATTAAAGCTATCCAGTACAAACGATATTTAGTGTGACAAAGATAGAAGAATAACTTTAAAAGCGTCATAACTTCTTTGTTTTTCCATCAATTTTATTATTTTTTTCACCAATCGTAGGTAATGTTTTAATGACATCTATCAAATAAGTATTCATTCATGTAGATTTCTCATAGCAGTCGAACAAAACTTGAGTTTCTACACACCCAGAAACATACCTATGTATAAATTTGCTTCGGTTTCATGTTTACATATCATGTTCCACCTCAATTGAAGCAAACTTCGTGGAAACACCGCCTCATCCACAGCTTTCAGTGGAAACCCAGTTTTAGGGCCATTTACATCATACGATTACGATAGAACGAAAAGTTCTCAAGTGGCGGACGCGTATCAGAAGATGCAGCACCCACAAGGTGGAACGATGAAGGCCGTGGGAAACTGATAATCTGTATTTGATCTTTTCTCTTTTAAGTGTGTTTGTGTGTTTATAAATTAATAGATATTTTAAACACAAAAAAGGTATACTTACATGGGAATTCTTGTATGTAACATACCTACAATTTTTGTTGTGCCAAATGCTATTGCTTGTGATTAAATCGTTACGATGAGTCGTACTGTATCTATGAAGCGGATTAAGGTAGACAATGGCTCTGCATCAACTCTTAAGTTAACTATGCCACTGCTGATTTTACAACATCCAATTGTTTCAGCTGCTGATTTTGGCTGGAACTGAGTTTAATACTTTATTCTCAAACTTTATGCCGCCATCAAAATAGGTTCAGTAGTTTTTGGGTGAACCATTCATACATCCATTCCAACAAAGAAACTTTCAAATTTTATAATATTAGCGACATCATTTTACTTTCCGACATACATGCGAACGAAGTCGCGGGCGACAGTTTTATGTTATGTTTTATGTTTAGTGTCGGCCAGTGCCGTAGGGTGCCGTAAAAGAATAATACCATCCCATCACTTCCCGTGGGTGTCGTAAGAGGCGACTAAGGGACTCGCCAGAGAATGGGCAGCAGCATTCTCTTCAAAATTGGAGGTCTATGTCCAGAGGACGTCTTTCGGCTGAAATGATGATGATCATGACGAGTTGGATTCGAAATCTTTTTATATGAAAAACATTATAATATAATATTGTAATCGAACACATCTCAGTCGCATCACATCAGGCAGCGTCATGTCACCATTTAGTCACGACGTCAAAAAATATAGTTAAGTCGAAGGTCATCTAACTCACACATCAGTCACGTTGTGTCGGGCGGGACTCAGTCATTCACACACAATCAGTTAAAAAAAAAAAAAATTCATCTTGCTTCCATTATAAGTGTTCTGGGTACTTTTGCCATTGACAGCGATGTGGATTATTTTTTTGATGCCCAATGATTTATTTTGTTAATATACGCGTTAGTACATAATTTCGTGTTAATTAGTGTATGATAATTAAGTATTTGTTAATTTATTTAGATTATGTTCCCTTCTAATAATAAATTACTGATTATAAAGAATTTTATGTAATAAAATAGAGCATACATAAATTTAAAAAATAAAAGCACAACATTGTGGTTTTAAATTGACAGTTTGACATTTCGCCTGAAAAAGGAAGTTAAGTCACTCCTGTCTGGCACTTCTCATGAACTGTCCTAACTCAAAGACATAAGGTTGCCTTTTCGTTGTCATAACAGCAGTGACGTCAACGCTGATTGTTGTTTTTAAATACGTTCCGTTACACGTTACTTTAATTCATTATTTTTGTTAAAAATCTATATTAACTACAACGTTGCAATGGCCTTTATTTTATACTTTTTAACCGACTTCAAAAAAAGAAGGAGGTTCTCAATTCGGTTGAATTTTTTTTTTCAATGTTTTTATCATTTTATTAACAACATTCCCATAAATTCTGTGTTTGCATCTTCCTTATTGGCTAACGATCGCACGAGTTACAATGCGCAATGATTTTCGTCGCGCGACGAAAATTATTTCTGTGCTCACGCAATGATTCACGCAAGCTTCAATTAGGACACTCTAAAGAAATGGGTGTGTATAATCTCGTCGTGCGACGAACTTGCATTGTCGACGACGCCTCTACCTATCTCTCTTATTAAGTTTGTTCTGAATCTTATAAATCGAACCCAAATACCACTGAACTATGAACTACTATGTATTCACTTTATAACTTAATATGTAAAAGATACAGTCCCGTTGAATTTCAAATAACTTCTGTTTCAGATGAGACGTGACTTCTGAACTAGTAAACTGCAGCTGGGATCGTGTAGTTCAGTTTGGACTGAACGACAAGTTTCTGGGAAAAAGTTAACCTACGTATCTGAATTAATCCCGAATCCTGTCTCTCTATATTTTTTGAGGACTTAAAATTTCAACATTAGACTTTTATTTGGCTTCCCCACATTGTTTTGAGGGTATTGTGATGATAATATCTATACTAATATTATAAAGCCAAAGAGTTTGTAGATGGAATCCGGGACCGCAGTCCCGTTCCCGAAAGGCCCTTGAAAAATAATTTTAGTGTTGGGTAGTCCATTTATCGACGAAGGCTATTCTAATATATAAAATACTTTTAAGAGACTACTGGTCATAGGAAGCTGAAATTTGGCATGTAGGTTCCTTGGGAAGTTAGTTTTTTCTTTGTTTTTTATTTTATTTATTGGGTTGTCATTATGTAACAACGATATTCGTGCGCAAATTTCGTGTGAATTTGTGAAATCACGTAAAAATAACAACTTATTGATCAAACACGGATTTCTATAGGTACTCGTTAAATATGATGCTTGGTAATCAATTTTACTGACCATGCACCTAAAGAACTAGGTCAAAGTGAAGTGCAGCAGTCAGTGCGATAAAGATTGGTGAATAGCAAAATATTTCAAAATCAAGCGCTATATCCTACCTCGACGAATTAGAACAGACTAAGTCCGGAAACATACTTTAAGAGTCTCATTAAAAAGAAGAGCGGTTGAAAGTTTTGATAGACTGGGACATATTATAGGAAAGATAATACAAGACGTACCTACTATATCAGCTATGCTCTCAAAGAAAGCCATGTGAATGGTTAAAAAATACATCCAAAAGGAACACGAAATGAACAAACAAAGAACTTTACCGTGCTGGTTCAATTTACTAAATTTGCTTGATTAAGCATTTTCATAGATAAAACCGAAACTATTCTTGTAGACTTGTAGACATACCCAAATGAATTATGGACGGGAAGTTTCATGCATAGTGTATATTTGATAAAACAACTCTGGACAACAGAATTTTCGATGTTGTCCAGAGTTGTTTTATCAAATCTACACTATGCATGAAATTGTTTGCCTGGACTACGGTAATTTTTAAGAACCCACCTACTGGGTTTGTATCACACAAGTTACCTAGTAGAATATGACGGAATGCTTTAAGTATATTTATCAACTTATTGCACTCTTAGTTCTGAAAATAAATAGTACTTATTCGTACATACATACAAACTTAAGGTCAATACCCTACCTTACCTACCTACAATGTCCTCCAATAAAACTTTTATGTAACCTCACCGGTAGGTAAAGGTAGGGCCCTATAAAGATCTCCATCACAATCCTGTCTGTCCCTAGATTTATGCGTTGGGGCTTAGCAACGGGTCTTCCCATACATCTTGCGGGCAGTTGACTGTACCTGAGATTACTCAACCTCGGTCCTGAGAGTCGAGTTGCCTGCTTAGATCCCATCTGTCAACAGCAAAATTGCGGAAATTTATTGCGTTAAGCTAGTAGAGAAAACCATGGAGGCGTAAATAATATAGAGGGTACGTACGTTTCTACTGTTTCAGGAAAGTAAAGAAGGTATTTTTTAATAGTTATGTAAAAAACGTGAAAATACGATTCCTAAATGATGATCATGACGACCGACAATAATCAGAAATAAATTACCCATAGGTAGTACCTACCTGTGCTCATTGTGCGTGAAGGTAAGGAGTGGAATTCTCCACCGGAGTCTATTTCCTGTAACCACAGCCTGGGAGACTTTAGGCCAAGGAGTGAACAGGTTACCACAACTTCGCTTTCTATCGGATGAGATGGTGACTAAACGAAAACTTTTCAATAATGATTAAATACTGCCGTTTCAGGCATTATTACCAAATTGTTTTCTTTGAAAAAAAGCTGAAAATTAATCCCTACATTCTTGTTATCACATCAAACAATAACTATGAAATACACATAGTCTTTGTAATAAGAAACCTCACAAGTTTCCCTAGGGAAGAAAACTCGTTATAGTTATGACAAATATTTAACTTGCTGTTTGTTTTACAAATATATTATCGAAACAATGTAGCCTCAGGGAATTCTGATAATATCAGTTGGTTTATTTTCTTAATAGGCCCGGTTATATCTTTATTAGATATACAATCGAGAACGAAAGCAAGGAAAAATTACTAAGGTTTGTACCTACCTATTCTGTGTATATTTCACAAAAGTTTTTATCAAAGTAAGCAACAAACATCTGATATTGTTTATTTAACACAAGCGCCGTTGGTCACGTGATTAAAAAAACCGCATCCGTTCTTGTCTCACCGTCGGCGATCAGCGAGTAAAGCTTCAACCTCGAAACGAGTTGGCGAGCATAAGCCCGCCACACATTCCCAACCCAACCACTGCAACTCCTGAAAGCCAGAATCAACAGCGGCGACCACCAGAAAAACGCCGAGCCAATGAAACCCGACGAGTCACAGTGAAACGATTCAACTGTCTTGGATCCTGCAACGAAAAATCAGAAAAGTACAGCGGAGGAGTAGGAAAAAAATATATATATAATTTCCACTTAGTTGGCACACACGAGTTGGCGAGCAGCGAGTAGCGAGTGAAAAGTTTAGATAGTTTTGACGTTCGGCTTTCAGCGAGTGCTTTTGTGCGACGAGCAAAACTCGCTCCGGCCCGCCCTATAGGTACAAATTACCGCTGTTTGGTGAGTTCTGACAGCCAAGCGAGCGTTGCCGAGCGAATGTCGTTGAGCGAGTACAATCTTTTATAGCTCTTGTCGCTGCGATCAACTAGAGGTAAGAGCCGCTCGCCGGCAGTGTGAACAGCCACCTATCGACTATGAGTGTATGTGTCTCTTTTACTCACTCGAGATCTATATTTTTGTCCCTTTCCTCAGCGAGCAAATTAATAGTCAACAGCTACTCGCTTCCTCGCAGGCGGCGGTGAGACAAGTGCCTAAGGGTGCTTACATAAAGGAACAGGTTTTCGGTACAGACAACCCCGTGCGGGTCGGTACCGATCGGTGCAGGATTAACCAGCATAAAGAAACAGGTAAAACTATCCTTATTGACAACCATTTCGTTTGGTTTGTCAGACATATGGCTCAGTCCAGGTAGGGATAAGCCCGCCACACATTCCTAACCACTGCAACTCCTGAAAGCCAGAATCAACAGTGGTGACCACCAGAAAAACGCCGAGCCAATGAAGCCCGACGAGTCCCAAAGAAACGATTCAACTGCCTTGGATCCTGCAACTGCAAGGTGGTTCTCTGAGTTGACTACTCCTATACCAATTGTGTTTTGGCTCATTTATTTTTTTTCTGATTAGCTCTATCATTGCACTTGTTAACAACGATCTGATTATGGAAACCATAAAGGTGAGACTCACTTAGTTGACTACTCTTCCTTAACTTTATAATTTCCATCAGCAGATCGTTGTTATCAGATACAATAAATAGTACCGCCCGCCCGTACAATTCATTTGAGCCCAAACACGGTTTGTATAAGAGTAGGCAAATAAGAGAGCCACTACTCACCTTTGTGATTTCCATCAGCAGATCTTTGTTATCAGCTATAATGGTACTACCCCGTACAATTCATATGAGCCCGTAGTAAGTAGAAAAAAAGTACATATTCTTGCTCTATTTTAAATGACGAAAAAAATACGATAGGTCTCAATTCTGTCGGACTCTGGGTAAAAATGGCGACGAACACGTTTGACTGCTTTCCACGTTTCTACTCTCCCTATTGGACCCTTGTTATCAAATATGCATAATACCCATTGGGACGATTGTAATGAGCTCAAACACGACTGGCAAACTTGTAAGAATGGATGTAAAATAACTTTTCAAGATTACGTCTGCTGAAAACACATTCAAAATCATATATTTATCGTTAGCTATCTATACAAAAAAACTACGATAAGTCTCAACTCTGTATGACTTATGTTTCCCCTTGATCAACAAAAAAATAAAGTTAAAAAGGAATCCGAATTGGCTAACACCTGGTATAAGACGTTGTAGCAAAAATAAAAGACAACTTTTTTGGCAACTACGAGCAAAACCTAATAGCATTAACCTATCTAAACTTAAAAATTACTCACGAAAACTGAAAAAAAATAATACAAATAATGCAAAAAGCAAAAATTAACCATAAAATAATGACATCAACAAATAAAACAAAAGATACACGGAAGATCATAAATGAAAATAAACATTGCCCTCCCCTTTTTTGACTAGGATGCAAATCAACATACAAGATGTTGATTTGCATCCTAGTCAAATTCAAGGACGTAATTATGCTAATGATTCTCGACCCAATACAACAATAAAATGGGTAGGTATTTTTTTTTCTTATTTTCGGAAATGCGTAAGTGTGAACCAGCCGTATTTAAACGCGGCCCGTCTGTTACTAGCCCTACAACCGCGCTTTCACACACAAATAAACGCAAACAATACATACACAACGCATACGCAAACGATCATTCGATAAATTCTTAGGTAATCAATTCCACCCCAATCACGGTGCGGGTCTCTCCCGCGCAAGCTCCTAGCCCCGCCCCCGCGGCCCTGGAACTAACAGTGTGTTTGATGTCGCCAAAGCGTGCGTGCGCTTTGCGAATTCCGCTTCTCGGTACATCGTTGAGACGTAGGTACAAAGTGCTAGATGACGGACAATTATTCAAGGAAGGAAAACCAGCTACGTCGTGCTCAGTTGTGCGAAGAGTGTGATGGTGGCAACTTTGAACAATACCTCCGGGTAACTAAGTAGGTAATTTATTTATTTGTACATTTTTTAAATACGTTGTTAGCCTAATCAATTTTATTAGTGTATATAAGTTGATTTCAAATTTTTTAATACGTCAAAAATACCTTAGAGTCGAAAGTATCACCATGTACTTACACTTAACTAACACGTCTTCCCATTCCCGTCAAACGTAAAGATCGGTACACCAACTAAGGTAGGTCTTATTGGCGGTCCGAAGGCCGTTAAGTAGGAAGGAAAATTTCAAATCAACCAATTTAATCCACAAATAAACCAAAATTACTACGAAAACTTTAGGTTGAGGGATAAAGCAAAACTAACATTTTATTAATCAACTGATAACAGGTCAGTGAACTTTTCTTTGGCGAACTAGTATTACCGTCTTTAGTAAGATTTCCGTATTCCAATGATGCTCAAAAATGAGTTAACTATCAAGCGTAATTTATGACAATAATGTAGGTGATTTTCGAAATAAAATTAGGTAAAATTATGTACCGGTCATTGCACTGTCACGCGCGCGCTAACATTTCGTAGGTAAGACGTCGACACTCACGCACTCAGCTGCGTTATCGCTGTGTGCGTAGTCGGGTGATTCTGTTTTCTTTGTATTGAATTAAGGGTAAATACTGTTAAATTTCAACAACAAAAAAGCAGCGCTTATTAGTTATTGCCCGCTACCGTACTTTCAATTGATTATTTATGTCTTTAATAACAACCTCCTGAAATTTGACGAGGATGCAAAACAACACCTTGTATAACAGAAATACAATTTGATGGGAAATCATCAAATGACTCCTTCCGCTCTGGGCGGAGCGGAAGGGAGTGTCAGACTCTTTGCTGACTAAAACCTATCCGTGTTCCTCCTACTGCCCTTTGCGTTCCAGGGTACGGTGCCTCTTTCGAACGGATTCCGCACCCATGTTTTTGGCCCCAACTACACCAAATGAAGTATACCGAATAATACAGGAATTAAAAAATAAAGTTAGCGTAGGGTATGATGACATCTCAACAAGAGTATTAAAATTTGTCTCCGATGTGATATCTGGCCCCATTTGCCACATCATTAATGTTAGTATCAGCTCTGGAATTTATCCTGATAAACTAAAACCAACAATAATTAAGCCCTTATTTAAAAAATATTACAAAAATGATATTAATAATTATAGACCCATTGGCCCGGTAGTTACCAGTAATATCAAAAATATTTGAGAAGGCTATTTATCACCGTACGAATACCTTTTTCACGAAACACAACATCTTGGTAAAGGAACAGAAGGGTTTTAGAAAAAAAAACCATAAATCTGGCTATATATGATTTTCTCAGTACTATTATGACAGATATAGACGAAAGAATTCCTATTAGTATCATATTTATGGACATGACGAATGCATTCCATCTAGTTGATCATAAAATACTTCTACATAAACTTAATGCATATGGAATAAGGAGCAATGCACTTTCTCTTATACAATTTTATTTAGACAATAGAACGCAGTGCACAGAAATTAGACGGATCTCTAAAAGGGATAAAAAAGGACTTAAATATGTCTCATGAAAACATACTATATAATCACTTTTGGCGTCCCACAGAACAGCGTATTGGGTCTGCCGACGTTTTTAACATACATAAATGACTTCCCAAAACACGTCGCTTTTCCTATGGTTCTTTTTGCTGATGACAGCACGGTGATAATAAGAACGCATTGAACAATCAATTAACTGGCTAAAACATAATAATTTAAAATTGAATTTAAAAAAAACTAAAATAATGCAATTTCGACAAAGATTGACCACTCCTGAAATAAATATATCTTTTGACGATAACAGAATTGAAGAAGTAGGACATATACAATATCTAGACTTGACAATTGACTCAAAACTGACTTGGAAACAATACGCATCAATTATTATAACAAGATTAAGTAGGTTCGCCTTAGCTTTATATAAACTTAAGAAAATAGTTAATCAGGCAGCTGTTGTAGCTGCGTAATATGGCTATGTAGATTCCATATTACGTTACGGAGTAATTTTTTGGGCAAATTGCTACGAAAAAGAGAACATTTTTAAAGCACAGAAGAGGAACTGGTGATCAATATGCAGTCTTAAATCAACGGAAAGTTGCAAATCGCATTTCAAACGACTAAACATACTAACATTACCGTGTATTTATATTAACGAGATAGCATTGTTTTTCAAGAAAAATAGCGAACAGTTTAAAAAAGCTTCAGAGCATCGATATAGATCGACAAGACAAGAATATCGCCATGAGTTATGTCTAAGACCCTCAAAAACCGCCCTTATGCACAAAAGCATCCTCTGTATGGCCCCGAAGATATTCAATAAAATACCAATTGATGTTAAAGATCTTAACTTGACACAATAAACGGAGACTAAATAACTTATTGACTATATTATATTCCTCTATGCTAAAAATGCTACTAAACCATTGACGAATTCCTTTTTGACAAAATGTAATAAACTAAATGATAATTATGTATTTATGCTTGACAATTCAAAAATTTGACTTATTAATTGCATTCTAAATGGTTATTATAAAAATATTTGTATTTTAAGAGTAATAATACAGAGTAACGTACTATTGAATTTTATGTTTATTTGTATATAATGTCGATTTTATTTCTTATATTGCTGAAAGTGTATGCCGTAATGGGTAGTTTTTTGAGTTAACATATCCTAATTATAAGACCTTTAGTATCACCAAAAAACACACTAATAAATACTTTGACTTTGTCTGTCGGCTTCTAGGTCAGAAATTACCATTCGTCTTTGCATGATTTATGAAAATTTTTTTTTTATCAATTTTGGATGCACTCTATCTCCTAAAGTATTGATCTTACAGTTAAATGTAAATGACATAATGTATAGAAAATGTAATATAGATAGTAATGTAGAAGCAAGCAAGGAGATATTTTTAATGGTTTTGTAGATACAAGCAAAAAACTGAAAAAGATGCCTTTCCCCCACCGCCGCTCACCTCCCACCCTCGGGGATTTTTAGTATGTTCATCTGGACACCTCAAAGAACAACCGTACCTATTTTTAAAACTACACGGATTATTCGCTCTGATCGACGTTAACTGAGCTAATTTTCCTGCTCTAAAGTATTTAGCTCCAGTATATTATTTATTCCTTACTCGGTCAAATGTTTGTATTCAGTGCTAGTATGTACATATTTTGTTTATTCTTTTTTTCTTCGTTCGGATTTGAAATTGGAAGATAGTAGCAGCATTTCAGGCAACAAAATATCAGTAAGTAATCAAGTCGATTCCCGCGCCAACTATTTGATAAAATCTTTGACTCGCGTTATTTCATTTTTAGAGCAATCATAGTTGTTTACAGTACACTATATCCACACAAAATAGAAGCCTCGAAGTTGATATTAGTATCACGTCCTTATTCCTCAAAGCTCACAGGATTATTCGCATCACGCTTTCGGATAGCTTTATCACAGTTATCATGTTGACGCAGCCTCCCTCTTCCCTTTATATTATTTTGTCCCAGCCACTCGGTAAGAAATCAGGTTAAATAGAAATTGGATCATATTTTTAACTTAGTTTAAATAGGCACGTAGGATTTTACTCTTTAATAATTTTATTATGTGATTGCTACCACGCGAATTGTTTTAGTTAAAAAAACATTTTTTTTTCTTTTCAATTTGTTTTTTACGAGGATGAAAATCCTCAGATATACCACAGTTGTTAGACCCCTCCACCGATTCGAGACCAAGCCCTGGGATCTGTGGACGGACCGGGGTGGATTTAGTCAGTACGAGTCTGATAGAAGACTCGTACTGACTAAAGCCACCCCGGTTTTACCTCATATACTTGCGGGACCTGCGGGTTTACGAAAAAAAACGACAACCTCATGACATCACACAATGAAGGCCGGCAAGGTACCATAATTGTTTGCATGACAGTAACAACCTCTACCCATATTATGCATGTTAGATCGTGCGACGCAACTTTAAAAAAAAAAAACTAAATATCGACGGAGGGGCTATGCCAGCTTCCAAAGAACAAAAGGTCAAACTGCTTTACGACTTGGAAATGAGTGAGTAGATCAAAACTGAAATTGAAAAACATACAAAGAAGGGTAATGTTTAATAACCTATACAAATATGTACGTTGAAGCTAGACATAACATTTGCAAATGAGCTTAACGGGTTCCGTTAAAACAGATCTAGCAACGCGCTGAATATTTTTTTTTATGTAATGGTGGAATTGAATGAGAACTGCTAATCTTATGAACATTTCAAAGGCATTCGACCTTGTGACTCATTAAATACTATTGAACAAATTAGAAAAATATGGGGTAAGAGAAACAGCATTAGCTCTTATACAATCATAACAAAAATAATATTAATGATACGAAACTTGAACAAACACATGACAGAAACTAGAATTGTTCGGCATGGAGTGCCCAAGGTAAGCATTCTTGGATCTCTTTTATTCATAATCTACCGAAATCTATTAACCAGGTTTATACTATTTGCAGCTGACAGCGAAGCTATTTTTACGAGGGATGTTCAAATATGAAACAGACATTAACAAATCACTTCAATTAGGTTGAATAATAATTTAATTTTGTAATTAAGTAAACAAACAGCGACCATTATGTAATCATTTTCTTAAGATTTGATTTTCCACCTGTGACAAACAATAAATAAAATTGATATTTTTTCGCTTGAAAAACTAAACACTATCACTATCAAATACAATAATTTTAAAAGATTAATAAGGAACAGGACCTAGAGACTTAAGCAATTAAACGCAAGTTTCGAGTTTCGAAATTACTTTAATTGTAGGTAGGTACTATGTAAATATCAAGTTGATTATAGTAAATATGCTCTACATAAGTATAAATTGTATTTTTTTTCTTCAGTCACGCGTCGCCAATGGCAGTATGACATAACGTCGGTGCGCTTGCCAAACCTGATATGTGCATTTCTATGATATTTTTCTTGTTACTAAATATCCTTAAAAATCAATTATATTAATTAACAGTACATTTTATCATATTCACTTGTATCTCAGTTTGGCATTTTGAAATTATGAATTACTCAATTAATCATCCAATAAAACAGATTGCCTCTCTTGTCAACTTGATGAAAAACATTAGATTTGGCAAGCGCACCGACGGTAATTTCAACACTCAAACGACAAACTCAAGACTTTTTTATTATGACCCGCCGATTTTATTTATAGAAGCTGATGTCCACGACTTCGTACGCGTAGATGTCAGTTAGAGCGGTACAAAGTAGGTACCTACACCCTCCTATTTCCTCACCTTCAAGTTGAAATTTCCAAAAATATTTTCTTTTCGGATTACGTTACGTTACGAAATAAACTTTTATTGCAAATTTTATCTTTCTAGTCTTAGTAGTTTTGGCTGTGTTTGATAGTTAGTCAAAAGGGTTGTCTCAAATTATTCAGTAGATTATACGAAACAGTAGGCAATACACTGGACCGCAAAGAAAAAGGGTCGTTTAGGAAATCTTCAATAACTAACTTCTTTAGTTCAGTCCATCTAAAGTTGTCTGTAAGAGATTGCCCTGTGCGATAAGACCGCCCATTGTACACTAGTTTTTTTAAAGTGTTTTTTCTGTGCTTGTTATGAGGTGTACAATAAAGTATATAATAAATAAATAAATAAATAAAAGAACCTTACCTAGCTTTATGAAATAAGACTAAATTAAAAAAATATTTTAATGTGTGAAAATTAAAAAGGAAGACGAAGTTGCGTGGGTCAACTAGTTTTATATATTCTAGCTGACCCGCGCAACTTCGTCCGCATCACAATTTTCATAACTGCTCCGCTCCTATTTGACTTAGCGTGATGATATATAGCCTATAGCCTTCCTCGATAAATGGGCTATCTAACACTGAAATATTTTTTAGTAGTTCCTGAGATTAGCGCGTTCAAGCAAGCAAACAAACAAACAAACTCTTCAGCTTTATATATTAGTATAGATTTTATGTGACATTAATATTCTTTAATTTAGTATTTCATAAAGCTAGGTCAGGTACTTTCAAGGATATTGAAGATTTAAGATGGGATTGACGTCGTCACATAAAAAAAAGGATATTGAAGATTTTCTAACCGACCCTTTTTCTTTGCGGTCCAGTGTAGCTACTTATAATTTTAATATTTGTCGAGGTTAGTCGTTTGTGTGTTAATAACTCACGCTTAATGCAAATACCTACATAGTAGTCCAATTGTGCGCTACAGTTCATTAGTAGGTAAGTATTTTACATTACAATATATTTAACATTCTATTTTAAATCCTATTTTATATACCAGTATGTATATATATTTTTAATCTTCGCCTTTATATGCCTAATTACTCTCACAAAGTTTGTCTATTAGTTTAGTACAAAAAGAAAAAGAAATGTAAAGCTCTGGTCACCCTGAGGCGAATCCCGCGCATGACTAAGATATATAATACGGTAGATTATGCGACGAGCGGATAAAGCTTTTGACATGGGCGTCATATTGAATTCCGAACACAATGAAGGATTCGAAAGTTAACTCCTGAGCGTAGAGTTTAACTCACGAGCGACGAGAGAGTTAATACAAGAAACCTGAATGCAGCGAGGGATTTCAGCTAGCCCAAGGCAAAGACATCTTTATCCCCCCCTGAGGAGCATATTCTACTTTTAACACCTACTGCGAGACAATTGTGCTCTAGCCACGGACATAGGTGGCGCGCGTCGGTTTCCACAGCTAGGAGCAGGTCGCGCGTTCGAAGCTGTGGCTCCAGCCTACCACCGGGCAATATTATTGTACTGAATATCATTATAACCCGCCAGGCAATAATGTGATTTGAATTTGGAACCCCGTTTGACTGCGCTCGCTGCAGCTAACAGCGGAGGCCGACGGGAGCCGCTTGCGGGATACAATAACGTACTTTAGGTTAGGTTTGCATGGCGAATAATTTGACGTTTTCGTGCAGGTGGTGTGAAAAAAAAATATCGACCAATCGCAAATCAAACTCAAGTAAAGAGAAGCGATTGGCTGTTGAATACTCAGTCAACCAATCATGGTGCAGGGGTCCCGCCGATAGTGCCAACATTCTAGAGGTATTTAAACTGGTGCCAATAGTCCTGTGACTTTCTACTAACCCTCGGGTCGCTTCCCGCGTTACGCGCGTCGTACACCTCAGCATGACCAGAATTAAAATAATTTATAAAAAACACAGTACATCACATACGTATATTGAGATCATATAAAAGACCGGCCAAGTGCGAGTCGGACCCGTACACGAAGGGTTCCGTTCTATAAATAAACCTTTATTTTTATTATTTGTTGTTATAGCGGCAATAGAAATATACAATCTGTGAACATTTCAGTTCCTACCTATTACGGTACTTGAGATACAGCCCGCTGACAGACAGACGGACAGCGGAGGCTTAGTAATAGGCTTCCGTTGGTTATCCTTTGGGTACGGAACCCTAAAACTAGCCATAAATACAATAAAATGTTTGACATAGAAAATTCAGATAGACCAAAAGCGAACACATTCACTGTGACTCAAACCCTGAAAAACATATATCATACTTAGATGACAGCACAAGCATAATGGATTAATCATCAAAAATGATAATAGTTATAGAAAAAATTGCTTAATGCTACTATTTTGTAACCAAACAATAGAAGTAAACACGTTTAGGGTTCCAGGGAGATCTCACATTTTTTATTCAGTTTTTTTTTTATTAATTTCAAGTACATTTTGTGAGGTCCCTACGGCGCCGTCTGCCATATTTTATTCATATAAATAGAGTAAATATGCTTATAAATATAGTGAGTATCGAGTCCTATACAACTTCGTATATAATGTAAATTCTACTTTTTTAAGCCCTGGGCAAAAACAACTCCAACAGCTTTCAATTCCGTCAGTTCCTAGGGGCAATGATATACCGAAAAATGGGGTGAATAGGAATGGAGGGGTGAATGGAAACCAAACTTCGGTAAGGTTTTTCACTTTAATGTCATTTTATTGGTTTTCTAAAAAAAAAAAATATTTATTTAATGCAATCAATAACACTGGAAATCGTAAATGCGGCAAACAAGAATTAAATAACGTAAAACATCCCATTCAGTTTTGTTTCGATTCACCCCTGCATTCCTATTTACCCCGTTTTTATTAGATACGTATACTTACTTAAATATATAATTAGAGATAATTTCGATCCATTTTTATTTGACCTTGACTATTTGACTTGACTTTTCTTACAAAAAGGCCTTGAAAAGAGTATTGATTGTAAAGGATTCAACTTTAGTATGTATGACAAAACTACAAAATTTAATAATATCTGAATTAAAATCCTTTGTCTTATCATAATCAATTCTACGTAGGTATATACCTAATAACTAGTAGGCACTACTATGCTTCACTTAAGTTATTCTACGTTGTTTAAAGAATAAAAAGCTGTAAGGTTACATTATTTAGAATCTGACTTTGGTGACAGTCACTCCAATAGGAGTAAAGTCCCTGTCACGAGAAGCTGTACGTGTAATACGAAACTAACGAGCAATTTCACTTGGTCGGGTTATATTTTATCGATATAAAGCGCTGTCGTCTAATGTAAATTTGGTACTGGCACACTTCTGACTTATGGAACAAACATTTGTAACAATTGAATGTGTGTTTACAAAATTTATAGCTTCTCGTGGCGGAGACTACAGTACTCCTGATTATAGTTGGGAAATATTCCAGCGGCACACTAGAAAAGAGGCTGGCATATTATTAAAATGCTTAGTATGTAGATACTAAGTGCACTGAGTACCTACTGAGGACAGACGAACTCTAAAAGCGTACTTTCGTTTAGTATTACGAGGGGCAGTTCTATTGATTTTTAAACAAAGGTAGCATTCGTATGTTTGTCGCAATCTGCCAAAAGTGTATGGAAACAGTTTTATTTGACAGATTGCGACTGAGAAGCGAATGCGAATGTTGTTAAAAAATCTTTTTTACAAAATAATACAACCGACTTTCTAAAACAAAACACTACAAAGTATAAAAGTAACTTTAATTTCGGAAGTCGGTGTTGTAGTGACACAGTACCTGTCAATTACCTGAGAACCACAAACCACCGTACCGCCACACCAGATACCATTTACCAATACCTCAGAACCAATTACCACGTTTTCGACAACATCTTATAAAGAAATAGTGAAGCAACACGTTTTCGACAATCAAGAAATAGGATAAGCTTGTAAGCGCAATTAGAGCATAGCAGAAGCTCCAGCACCCTCCGTGATCTCACTTCAAACTTCGCAACCGCGCAGATGGAACACCCTCGCAGATGGTGACCCAACCCACTGAAGAATCTAGACGCCTGCCTTCTGGGAAATAGAAGAACCGTCAAGATACTCCAGAACAAGTCAAGAAGAAGTTCATCATCATGTCAAAAGACCAAGTCGAGGAATTCTGCGATGCCCACGGTACCTCAACTGTGAAGAGTGACGTTGCCACCATATCGCTACCTGCGCGTCTACCACCATTCTGGCGCCAAAATCCCCGACTCTGGTTTGCGCAATTCGAAGCTGCCGTCGCTGCCAGCAAAATAGGAGAAGATCAAAAATTCAACCTCGTCGTCCCGCTGCTGGGCTGCAGCGATTTGGAGCAAATTGCAGACATAATTCTAAATCCACCCACTACTGGCCAATACCTACAGCACGCTCAAGGACAGGCTGATATCAACATACCAGGAATCAGACCACCGCCAGCTACAGAAACTACTCGGCGGCCTCGAGCTCGGCGACCAGAAACCTAGCCAGTTACTTCGCAAGCTGCGCGATTTGAGCGGCAAACTATTGACAGACGAAGCGCTCAAAGTTAAGTGGCTCAATCAACTGCCCATGCAAGTTTGCGCCGTCCTCTCTGTGAACACCGAATCTACGCTGGAAGTCCAGCATCAGTCGCCGCAGTCTCCACGGCCACCACGACCACCACATCAAGCTGCGAAAGTCATCAAATAGCAGCCATCACGAATTTGCAAGTTGATTTGCTATCAAAAAAAATCGAAAAGTTATCACTCGAACTGGACACTGACTTCCGAAATAAAAGTTATTTTATACTGTGTAGTGTTTGTTAAATTACAAAAAAAATATTGTTGTAAGTAATTTTTTTTTTTCACTTTTTAGTGATACCTGCGTACCCATTCACAGCGTACCGGCGTGATGTTATGTTATGAACTGATATAAACAGACATGCGATTTCAGCAATCCCGATCCATTTGCCATTATTTATTGAAGAGTTCCGTTGCCCACCTCCGAAATTCTTCATCGGATCTTCACCAAATTGAAATGGAATCAGTCCGGGAAAATATTCTTCCAGACAAAAAAGAATCATTCAAATCGGTTGACAATTGGCAAAAATATCGCTGAAGAAACATTTTTCATGGGATACCATCATCCGATCCTAACTTATACCTTCCATCATTAGCTCAGCCACATGAGATGATGATTACCAGGCACAAATATCTGTATTGCGTTAGAAAGTTTACGAAAAACACTGTATGTCCCTATAAAATTTGAGTTTCCCTCGATTTTCATGGGGGGATCCCATATTATCATAAGATTCTGACTTGGTGACAATGAGACCATCTCAGGAGTATATACTTTCTAATAAAAAAATATTTTTTGAAATCGGTTCACAATTGGCGGGGAAATCGGTAAACATACATAAAAAAAACATACAGCCGAACATAGAACCTTTTTTAAGAAGTCGGTTAAAAATAGTAGAAATTAGAATTGACACTCTGATCATATTGCTTGTACTTGTGTATTCACTGCGGCTGTTTTCGAATGGCTTGTACCTACAAGTAACACTAATTTAAGGCTCGTCTGTCCCCAAACATTATAATTTTAGTATCCCTATGTTTTTATTAGTAGTAAGCACCTTCATAAATATGCAACCAAATAATACGAACAAAAATAAAATCGTCAATAAGACGAAATTCTCAATTGAAAAATTGCGCCTCAAATCGATAAGGTCTACTTTAAAGAACGTATTTAGTACCTATTTATAATTACCGGCACAAGTCGTAATCACACCTTCTATTGGTCGGTTTGAACTTTTGAAGACAACAGCTCTGACGCTTCACGTTATTGGTTCGTCAGCCAATGCTCATCGATTATTGCTTGCGAGTTTCGTTCGCCCACCGTACATTGGCGAGATCACCCCGCTGCTATTCATCTGTGCTCACGACTCGTGCCGGCTACTATATGACTTCAGCATCTCTCTTCTTCATCGTCTTCATCTATCTTTTCTGTAACTTATATGTTGTACATAATAAAGAGTATTCTATTCTATTCTTTCTTATCCTGCAACTATTAATCATGATTAATCAACTACATGCAAGTATACAGATTTCTTTTTATACTTATTATACTACTAAATACCAAACGGCTTAATACATCTCACTTTTATTATTGAACACTTGAAATCTATATGAAGTGTAAATTGTACAATACTGAAGTCCGTGTTAACATTACTAGGTATTTAAAAAATATAATTTTACAAGGTGCTGTCTCTGCATTGTAAAATGCTTTAGAATAATAAATATTACAGAACAAACAACCACTTCAATTTGCAAGTATACAGTCCATTCACTGGCTTTATCTCCGATTTTCACTGTCAAACTAAGATTCTTATTCTTAGTTACTATAAGGTTAATTTTCCCTAGACAACAACCCATTTATTAATTTCAATGACTGTAATATGTCAGGCAAATCCATCAAGAGACAAGTAATGAGGCATCTAGGTAACACTAAATCTAATTACAAGTTAGGAACTTTGGGAGCAGCTACAGAAAAATAAACCTAAAATATTATAATATAAATTAAATAACAGACTATCACAGAATCAAGAGTAGTTTCAAAATATTGGGTTTGTATTTGCATTTTCATGTGAAATCAATTAAACTACCACATTTAACACATTATTAAACTTAGTCAATAACAAAACAATTTTGGTTTGAATTAATAGCTTCAAAAATCGAAGTATGTAAAATTATAAAATATAGTAATCTTGACCCACAGTAAATTCCATAGCATTTAGAATCAAATATTTTTAGAAATGTCTCTATTTCTGTAACTTTAAATTACATTTTCATATTTTAACCATGACATTTAAATATTTGGCAATTTCTGGTTATAAATTACCCATAGAAGTATAGTTTATCATATTATCAACTATGGCCTTAATAATAGAATAAATAAAACCATGTAGATTCTAAAGCTTTGCAAAGTACAAGAGCTACACAGCAGTCCAAAGACTTAATTCCCTTTTTTACTACACTAATAGTGTAATACAGGTTTCTATAGAGACCTACTTCAAGCACCAGTCTCTCACAAATTTAATTCCATGTTCATGCTCCACTGTATTAACATGTTTAGACAAAATAAATGACTTTACTAAACACGGCGCATCTACATTTGTTTTCTTCGTGCTTCCACCCTCAAGTAATAAGTGTAGAATGTGATAAACAAAATGTTATCTAGTTCAAATGTCTTTTTTTTATTTTTGTCAGATTTTGTGTTTCGGTCAGATGTGCACGTTTGCTTAAGGCGGCAGTATATTTTTTTGACATAGTTTTCTATCCTGTAGCCTAAACTAACTCACCCTCAGTAAACCCTGAATCATTATGAACGTAGTTGTAAACAATTCTATCCCTTTCTTAAATTAACAAGAAATCTCTCTCCTTTAATGCAAAAACCTGTTGAATCGAACATAGTAAGGCTAGATCCAAAATAATTTGTCTGATGAAGACAATTTAAACACTTTAAATGTTGTTACAGGTTAATTCAAAAAATACAAGCAAGCTCCCCACAATTTGTATGATTCGAACATTATTCTTCTCCAACTTTTGCACAAAACAAACTTATTTTACCCTTATAAAAATTAAAATTAATAATTTCTAAGGAAATGATTTTTAGACTGAAATCTAAGATTTTATGATTTTTAAACTTATTCATAAAATTATACGACTTTTAAACATAGGTCGTAAATCTAAAAATACTTCAGCTTGCTAGTATTTTTCAATCCACCTGTATTCACGTATTTACGATTCATAGTTACCCATTGGTGCAAAATTTTTGTTAGATTGACGGTATAAATGTCAGTGCCCAATACATCTTTGTGTAGCTCCAGCGGTGTTATAAAAATTATACCAACATTGGCAAGTACGAAGCTATAGAACAATAGCCACATCTGGTATCATAATGGTGCAATTTTCATTTAACTGAGGTGATTGACACGGCTTGTATTTTGGCTCCAGTTTGTCTAAATCCACTTTAATGCCTTTCTTCTTGGCCATTTCTACTACATAACTCTTCAGCTTCAGGTCACTGAAATTGATAAAAGGAAGATCAGAAATAGTTAAGCTTTTATGCAAATGGCAACATATGTAGAAGAAGATAAACTAATCTCCTAGTACTACTGCTACGACTAGTTAAAAAAAAGATTTTATTTCAATGAAACCAGACTGGCAGTTTTGAATTTTTAAGGAATTCGTCAGTCAGTAAGAAGAAGCTAATTGCACATGCCATAGAATAGAACATGCAAGAGACTGCATGTACATTTTTAAATCATAATATGTATTACAAGGATTTTAGTTACATTATTTCCATTGTTATAAGCAATGCATTTGAACAAATTGAAGTAAAAAATTCACAACAGAACAACAGATTATAAACAACATGCCAGTGGCAGTTATGAAATGTCCTGAGTCAGTTGAAAATGGAACTACGGCTATAGAAAGAAGCTTTTATATCAACAGATATAAATAAATATAAGAATATAGAAAGAAGTTCTTTTGAATATGGAACACAATAGTGATTGATTACAGGACATGCTTGATTTCTTTCGTCTTTCAATGACTGGCTTGAGGAAGTCCTCAATTGAGTTACCGGAGATGAGAGCATATGACTAACTGTGGCTATTTTCCTTAAGCATTTTATGTCTCCAATAATGTTATTGTACATCATATTTCTTTTTACCCATAACTTTACAAATTTTAGTTTTTTTTATTTAGGTAGGTAGTTAATATCTCAATCATCATCATCATCTGCCTAGCCTTTTCCCAACTATATTTCAATCATAATTTCATCAAAACAATAGTGACATGCCCTGGCTTTATTTGGGTACAAATTAAATTCACAAACCTTGCTTGCTGGTCTTTTCCAAACTATGTATTTTTTTATTTGAGATGGGTTCACCACTCTTAACTCTAGTCTAGGTCAGAGATGAAAGAGACAAAGTCAATGATGGAGTGAGCATACCCAGATGTTCAAGGTAGGGAGTAAGATGGTTGGGACTCAGTGAGTCAGTGGCTTGGGATGAACTATACAGTATTATAGAGATGGCCCTACTTGGAACCATATACTGATGTTGAACAGCCATTATGATCATGGTTTACTGTGTGAGTCTGTGTGGGAGTAAACTTCCAATCCAACCAGTATGCAGCGGAATGCCAGTATTTTACACTTTACTAACCTGAATTTCATACATATACAGCACAAGCAGCTTAGCATGGCCATACTCAGGAGTACACCTAGTGTCGTAAACACCATATCCATCAAGCTTCCATCGAGCATGTTTACAAAATACTTCTTATTATCACCGTCTGGAATATTTAGGAAATAATATTTAGGAACACTATTATTATTCTAGAACTTTGGAAATACGTGTTATGATAATATTATACTACTAAATAAATATTTAAATATTTACAGTCAATAAAAACAAATGAAAACGAGCTGTATTATAACATAAGCTTTGAATATTGGATTAGCTCTCGCTATAGATACTTACAATAAAGAGAGGTATAGATTTCTAGTTCATAAACGTGTTTTCAAATATTATATGTATTCGCTTTTTAGATTCCATAAAGTTACTGGTAACAATCACAGCAATAAATCCTAAAAGCTTTGGCTTTGGCCAACTTAGGAAAACGAATACAGTAAAAACACCAACAAAATGCTGTCACTGTCACAATCTAAATCTCAACAATTACGTCTATCAGATTTCGACCAATGGCGATAAAGGAATATTTTTTTGACCAATAGAACGGACAGTTTTACATGTTCCTTTGTTTCGTTCAAAAACTTTGCTGCTTATCGGGAATTCCAAACATTAGTAGATTTGTATTAGGTATGCCTACGATAATAGTACATTGTTCACCGAGAGGAGAAAGTGACCGATTACCGTCGAGGGTGTCGTTTGAAGCCCGAGCCGTAGGCGAGGGCTTTAAAACACCCGAGATCGGGAATCGCACTTTCTCTCGAGTGATACATAGTGCTTTATACTACACCTACGAGGAAAATAAAAAACTAAATCTTTACTAATTGAAATTTATATTGACAAACAACACACAAATTGAAAATGGCGCCAATGGCGTCTGCAATTTTCACATGTTCTTTTTTCAAATTGTTTGACACCATCCAACACACAGCTAGTGGCCAGTGTCATTTTGCGAACTTGGAGATAAAAACTCACTGTAAAAACTTTTTGGCTTTTGATATTTAGGTTACCAGCGCATAGTCTTACCCAAAATTAAAAAAGAAAAACCACGTAAGAAATGGATTTTCATACACTTTTCTCTCCCGCTCAGATGCGTTTTCTCGCCGCATATTTGTTCGATATGCAATGACGTACTTTCTACCGTAAATTTGATAAAGTATCAAGGTACTTTCCGAGCAGGTGTAGTATAAAGAAAATTTAAGTGTATGCTCATCTGCTCTGACAGTTCATTGTTTAGTAAATAGCCCAGTAGAAATAGACGCTAAAAAAGGCTAAATTCGCAAACTTGGATGGAGTTCGAATTTTTTGGTATGTTGGTTGGGCCAGTTAGAATAGTGTGAATCCAAATTTGCAACTTCGAAAAACTTATGCTCGCTGCGTACCACGCGATAAACTGCGCAATTTTGGATCATTTTTCACTTTTTGCTCTAAAAGTCAAAAACTTTGTATTTTCGACCATACGATAAAGACATTTTAAGAAATTTGCAACAATCTAAGCCCAACCGCAGTTGTATGAACCTAATAGGGACAAAGACATGGATGGCCCTTCAAAAATGGTTAATTTTTCTTGAAAATTGACAATAATTTTAAGTTTTGCTTCCGTCCATAGCAAAAAATTTCCTAATCGCTCTATGAATAATAATGCTGTCAAACCAGCAATTGAAAGAGCACTTAAAATTCAAATGGGCTCCTTACTTAATGGCGTTATTTATTAATAATAATAATAATTATAATAATACTATAGGTATGCGCCCGACCCAGTTCTCGATAATGGCAATATCACATTGTACTGGGATCGGTCCATCATCACTGACAGGACTATTGTTGCCAATAAGCCTGATATAGTGGTGGTGGACCGAATTGTGAGGCGTGCAATGATTGTAGACATAACCGTCCCGCATGACGAGAACCTCGTGAAAGCCGAGAAAGACAAACAAATCAAGTATATTGACTTGGCTCGCGAGGTTGTCGACATGTGGGAAGTGGACTCCGCAATCATTGTACCGATAGTCGTGTCGGCCAATGGCTTAATAGCCACGAGCTTCGACCAACACCTTAGGAGGCTCTCGTTGGGCAGCTGGATCAAGGGCTTGATTCAGAAAGCGGTACTTCTGGACACGGCTCGCATTGTCAGGAGGTTCCTTTCTCTGGAGCCCTGACCACCGGTAGCTTGGACCCTGTTCCCGATATCGGTGGGCTACTATTTTTATATTTTTAAATGTTTTTTTTTATATATTGTATAAAAATATTTAAAAATTTAGAAATAAGCGAAAATGATGAATAAAGGAAATAATAATAATATATAATAATAATAATTCCATTTATTTGTATAAAATGTGGTAGAAACAGATGTTACAATAATATATTTAGTGCAAAGAAACATTCTGCCATTTAATGGCATACAAATATTAGTCTATTAACTTGTTTTTGTGCCACTAAAATAGTAACACTCACTGAATAGTTATATTATAAGTACACGAATAATAACAGTTTCCCGCAATAAATTCTGGAATTCTACAGAAAACAAAACCAATATAACCTTATTATACATATAAACTAAAGTTTAAACACACATCACAAATCGTAAGGCAACTACATTAACAGTGTTTTAGGTATCAAAATACCAACTATAAAACTACAGTGCATTCCTGGATGGACATGACTTTTTGTTGAGAAATTCGCTGACTGAATAAAAGCATTGCGATATCAACCACTTTTTAAAACTGCACAGAATTTTTGGTAAGGTAATTCAGTTATCCAGATCGGTAATGAGTTGTATATAAGTGGCGCCATATATACGCAGCTCCGTCTGAATAGTTCTGTCCTGGGTACAGGGATCTTTAATAAATATTGAGTAACTTTCCGTTTGTTAAAATTGTTTTTAGCTTCAAAAAGTGAAGAATTAGCTTTAACAAATTTTGCGATTTCATAAATATATATGCAAGTAACGGTAAGAAGCTTGTGTGATCTAAACACTGGTCTACATGATTCAGTCCAGTCCATGTTAAAGATAGTGCGAATGCATTTTTTTTGAGCTATCAGTATTCGTGAAATTTCGGAAGAATTTCCCCAAACAATGATGCCATACCTGATAATGGAACATATGTAAGCATGATACACCATCATAGCAGTAGGTTTGGATGTCTCATCTTTTACTTTTTTCAAAGCAAAAACAAATCTATTAATTTTCATGCATATTTCATCAATGTGTTCTTTCCATGTGAAATGTTCATCCAGTGTTATGCCAAGAAATTTAGTTTTGTTAACTTGTTCAACTAATTGATTCTTATGAGATATTTGAAGTTTGAGACTTTTACTTTTATGTGTTTTAAAGTTCATTATTTTAGTTTTTTCTACATTTATTTTTAAGTCATTGCTTTCTAACCATGTGATAATTTTATTGAAGGTGTTATTCATGTCTGACTCGTAAGTTTCAATGTTTCTGCAATCTAAGATAACGGTTGTGTCATCAGCAAAAAGAATACAATCTTTTCCGACTGCTTGGGGGAGATCGTTCACGTATACGAGAAATAATGGTGGCCCTAAAATGCTTCCTTGTGGTACACCAAATTTATTATGTCGAGGTTGGGAGTCAAAATTGATAATACTGTTAATTTTATCATCGAATTTAGTTACTCTTGTGATCTGACTTCTATTCGATAAATAAGATTTAAACCATTCTAAGGCTGGTCCTCTAATACCGATTTTATTCAATTTATCGATGAGAACTGAATGGTGCACAAAATCGAAAGCTTTGCTTAAGTCTAAGAACAGAGCAGATGTTGTTATTTTATCGTTAATATTATTTAAAATCGATTTGACCAGATTAAACGCTGCAAGAGAAGTTGATCTGTTTTTCCTAAACCCATATTGTTCTTTAGCAAGAGCATTGTACCTATAAAAAAAGAGAGAATTCTCTTATACATGACTCTTTCAAAGACCTTCGATAGAATCGGTATTAGCGCAATAGGACGGTAATTATTTTTATCGGTTTTAAGGCCTTTTTTATGAAGTGGCTTTATTACAGATACTTTAAGCTTTTCCGGAAAACAACCTTGCTCTAATGACAAGTTGATGATGTAATGAAGAGGACATGCGACAGGGGATTAAATCAAAGTTTTACGAAGCTTTCACCCCAGCCTCTGAAAACGTCTTTCTCAATGCCAACCCATGTAATGGTGGATGTAGGATAACTCCTGCATACTGTCATCTAGCATCGAAACTCATCTATACAGGCAATTGTGGCAACCCACGTCACGTACACGATTTGCCATTATTTTGCTGAGCAAAAAATAAAATTGCAACTTTTTAGGGCTATATCTTGGTCCCTATAAGGTTCAAAGAGCCATCGTTGGGCTTAGATTGCTGCAAATTTAGGTGTCTTTATATGATTACTGAATATTTATTGGTCGAAAATGCAATGGTTTTGTCTTTCAGAGAAAAAAGTCTATCGCGTGGTGCGCAGCGAGAACAAGTTTATTGAAGTTGCAAATTTGGATTCTCACTATTCTAACTGGTCCATACAACATACCAAACAATCAGAACTAGGTACATTCAATTTTGCGAATTTAGTAGTAATTTCCATTGGGCTAAAAACACGAATGCTACAGATAAATTTTAGTAGTTATTGAAATTACCTGGAATTTGGATTCGGTACCGTTCGGCTTTTATGCAGGAAATAAAGAATTGTATTTTTTTATGTTATTTATTCTGGCAATAGTAAATTTAGCATTAAATTAAAATAATCATAAAGTTATGCAACAAAAACGCCCGCTGGTTCTACAACGACACTACAACTTTCCGACATCGGTGGCGTCGGCCCGCGCTTTTTAGGCATCTTCTTAGAGTTATAATCTCTTTTCAGTTTCTTTGCCAGAGCCTTTACATTTTTTTTCAATACCCGATCCCTGGAATAAAACCAAATAAATTAATTCTGTTGTCATGGTCAACAATCAGCGGTATTTGTGTAGACTGGAGACTGGCGCCGACGGCGACGACTCAGCCGACGTTTTGAACACACTTGGGTAACTCGATAAAATAATATAAAAATCATAATTTAGGATCGATTAGTATAAGTATGACTCTTAATTATATAATTGCTTGGCAATTACTGGTCTTAACCCAGTTGTATAATTATGTCCCTTGGTGCCTAGGAATGAAGTGGAAATTATATTTTTTCCTACTCCTATTCTGTACTTTTCTCATTAATTTCGTTGCGGGATCCAAGACAGTTGAACCGTTGAATTTTCCCTTGGAGTAAAAAAATACCTAAATTCTAAAACAATCTCAGATCAGAAGCCTGTGTTTCCATGCAAACGCTATCTTAACGAAAACAGCATTTATTGCAATTTACCAGCTAAATAGTGGGTTGATACTTCAGCGATCAAACGACTACTTATTTACTCACATAGTAGTACTTCCTCCATATTGCCCGCTTCTCGTGTTCTAGCTTTAATGACATATAATTACTTCATTAATGGCACTTACGTGTAATTAATACGGCAACAGTATATGCAAGCGGATGCAACGCAAACGGCTGCGCAGGTCATGAAGAGGATTACTGAGATCATGATCCCTTTAAATAGATTTTCGCCTTCGCGGTAAATTGTTTCTGAAAGCAGAGAAAGGTCTTTTAAAAGGCTTGTTAAAGTTTAATTGCGAGGTCACACATCGACATAATAGTAGGTAGGTAAGTGGGCCCAATCACTATCCTGCGTTGCTGTCATGCATAACTGTCCAGCTCTGTGTACGCCGGTGCAGTCATCCTACCCCGTAATGTAGCGAGGAAAGGGGGGGGGGTAGTGCGGCCTGGGTGACACCCCGATGATTGTTTTTGTCCGGTGACGACGTAATGAAACCTGTCGGAATTGGGGTGCTAAAATTTCTAGTTCCTCTGCCCCTTCCAAAAATGGCTTGCGACTGCCGTCACCATCACGAAAGGCGCAACCGATAATAATTATTGAGAGGGGGGGGGGTAATTTGTGGGGTGACAAACAACACATTAACCGGCCCGGGTGCAGGGAAGTCCAAAATCAAACTCATTTAATTTGCATTAAATGCGGTACAAAAAATGGTAATACATAAATTGGCAGCGCAATGACACATTTCGCGTTGAATTGGCATAGTGTAAGTATTAAAGACAATATTATTTGAAGTATAAACTCAACAAAAAATGACGACGGTAGGATGCCTGCATTGTCTGCCACGCAAAGGGCATTAGGATGGACACGGATGGGTTGTAGTCAGTAAGAGTCTGACACTCCCATCTGCTCCGCCCGGAGCGGGAAAATTCATTTGATGATTTCCTTGCCTGTGTGATCTCATGGTGAACGGCGATTCAAGATAGTGAGTCTAAATCATGGGCCAACAGATCAGTAAAGTTATACTTACAGCGGAAAGCTAGTAGGTAGTAGTTCTTAGGACTGCTGTGTTAAAAATGTTTCGTGAAGAGCAGTTTTATGCGCGTGACATTATAAATGCAGTGTTTCTTGTATAAGCAAACGGCACAAAACAGACAATTATTATGACATGAATGAGAGCCAACGAAAAACGAGCACAAGATGTCACAGAAAAAGGTTTACCTAACTATTTCTTGAATGTTCAAAAGAAAATCTAACAAGTTATAGTGCGCAAAACAAATTACAGGTAGCTTCGTGCGTATCCGCGCGGTTAAGTATGTGAACTTGGCCTTCTGCATAAGTCAACAAAGTTACTATTGTTTCTATACAAATAGTCAAAAGATAAGTTAATCTGACCAAGGCGAACAAGGTAAAAGCCAAGAAGCGGCAAAATTTTTCGAAAGGAGATTTCACTTGCTCTTGCATCTCTTCATTCTCACACACTAACTATAATAACTTTGGTGAATTATGCAGAAAACTGTTATTCTTAGTATAGTTCCTTCTTAATCGTAATGCTATATGAATGGATAAAGAAATCTTACCTGCCCTACAGTTGTGAATATTTTTACCCAGTCTAGCCGCTGCACCGGCGCCCATGAAAATTGACCGAAAAAGCACATTATAGTTAACGTAGCCAACACAGTTTAAAAAAAATGAGACCGTGGACCATTGCACCGGCCACGAATCTATGACATGCTTTGTGCTTTAATTTTGCCAATCTTGTTCTCGTTGTGGGTGAAAATTAGTTATGTGACCAAAAGTGCAAGTTAGTGAGTTATTAATGCAACCACTCAGCAGTTATATCGGTTTACATCTAACTTACTTGCCATTTCGTCATCAGCTAAAATTTCAACATCTGTAAAATCAATTTGCTAAGTATTTAATTTGGTCTCAATGAAAGAACACAGTCGGTATAGTACATTGTTCACCGAGAGGAGAAAGTGACCGATTACCGTCGAGGGTGTCGTTTGAAGCCCGAGCCGTAGGCGAGGGCTTTAAAACACCCGAGATCGGGAATCGCACTTTCTCTCGAGTGATACATAGTGCTTTATACTACACCTACGAGGAAAATAAAAAACTAAATCTTTACTAATTGAAATTTATATTGACAAACAACACACAAATTGAAAATGGCGCCAATGGCGTCTGCAATTTTCACATGTTCTTTTTTCAAATTGTTTGACACCATCCAACACACAGCTAGTGGCCAGTGTCATTTTGCGAACTTGGAGATAAAAACTCACTGTAAAAACTTTTTGGCTTTTGATATTTAGGTTACCAGCGCATAGTCTTACCCAAAATTAAAAAAGAAAAACCACGTAAGAAATGGATTTTCATACACTTTTCTCTCCCGCTCAGATGCGTTTTCTCGCCGCATATTTGTTCGATATGCAATGACGTACTTTCTACCGTAAATTTGATAAAGTATCAAGGTACTTTCCGAGCAGGTGTAGTATAAAAGGTTTTTATAGTCATACAAACCATACCACTTTCTTTGTTAAAATTTTTATTACGCAGTTATTTGTAAAAATAGGCTTTGCTATTTATTGGCTGGCCAGTAATGCCAGCAACAGCTCTGATACACATAAGTAAAATAAATTACTTACTATTACTTTCGTAAACTACAACGACTTTCTTCATTGCCTTCTTAAAATTAATCATACACCGATCGTTAACTGCGTCGTAGATGTACATTCTGAAAACACAGTTATATCAGTTGAATGCTATCAAGGGATAGTTGAGGAAAATGTATCGATTAAAATTTAAGGATCACTTACTCTTCACAGCCACATTTCGACTCACAAGGGGACTGAACCTGTGGAACAAGATGAAAAATAATTAATTATAAGGAGACTGAAAAAAAGAAGCGTCTTGATTCTTGTCAGTACCCACTCGGCAATCCACGCAAAATATCGGTCAGCAAGGACGAAGAAAATTTGAAAAAAGGCCATACGCACAAAAGGTGCTGCTAAGGAGTGAAATTCTCTGTCAGCATCTGTATTTCCTGATAGCTACAACGTGGGTTTCTTCAAGGCAGTAGTGAATAGTAAAGACCCCCAGGTTGCAGGTTCTAAGCAAACTTGTGACATCGTCGACAACATCATCGCTTTCCATCAGGTGAAATTGTAGTCAAACGTGAGCCTAACAACATTCCATATTCTGGAATAGTCTTGCTCCAACCGGGGATTGTCCTTGGGTACTTTCACAGTGCATACAGGTATAATCGTCGGTTAGTGCCCCATTTCATTTGAAATGTGGGAAAGGGCCTCTGCGAGTTGGCTTCGGCCCCTTGTACGCCTATCAAAAGACCGGGTCTCCAGAGACCTAGGAATGTCAAAAAAAAATGTGTTAAAAACCGGCTAAGTGCGAGTCGGACTCGCACAAGAAAGGTTCCGTACTATAAACCTTAATTTATATTTGTTGTTTAAGCGGCAATAGAAATACCCAATCTGTGAAAATTTTAACTGTCTAGGTCAATATTATGGTTCTTATTCGGGATCGCCCGAACTCCGTAAAAGAAACAAGATAGTAAAGGAAACAAGATAGCAAGTGGAGGCGACGGCGGCGGCGAGGATCTGATGCGGGAGCTGGCTAGTCAATCGGGCAGAGGTTCGCCTTTTCTTGTTAGGCTGCTGGAACTCGAGTACGCTGCGAACTATGCCCGTACCTATTTTATATTATTCTGTTTTGGCTGGCCAGCGGACCCTTCCTCACCCCCGCTATCATATATTTATTAAATTCAGTGTAAATACATGCCATGAGCTGGCGCGTCTCTTATTATCTAATACCTAAACCTAATACCTAACTAATGACATATAGTTCTTACCTCTGCGACGTCCCATTACGCTATGGCGTGAGGATAAAGCGGCGCGCATATTTAAATGGCCTCTCCCCCCGCCTCACCACTATAAAACCGTACGGCACCGCCGCAGGCCTGTTTCGTGGATCGGCCAGTCTCCGTGTGTCGGTAGTCGCTACCAGTGCTTGCTACCAACTGCCTACCCGCACACACCGCACGGACCGCGCTCACCAAGTACCCCCCGACTGTGCGCTCGGACATTGTTCGCTCGCACAGCCGCGGGGCCGAGCACCTTTGCGCCGCCAGTGACTACCCCCACTACGGTCGCGGAATCGAGAAAAAATTTGAAGAAGATGTCGTCGTCCGGCGCCCGTGGCCCTCCAGGCCGCGATGGCGCCCCTGAGGAAGACCCACCACCTGCAGAGCTCCGCCCGACGCTGGGCCGGGTGGCGTCATTGCCAAATATTGGCAGGGCGCTGGCCGGCTCGGCGGCCGCCGGAGCCCACCTACACCCACCGCCAGCGGCAGCGAAGCATCGCGCCACAACCGCAGCCTCAGCCGCCTTGAAGCCCCAATCGTCCACGGGGACAGCCGCGCCGCCGTCAAAAGCGGCTCGGCCTACCCGCGCGCCAACTACGCCCGCCGCGAACCGCGCGCCCGCGATCAATCGCGGAGCAGCGCCCGCGTCTCGCGAACTCTCCACCGCCGCTCGCTCCACGCCGCAACGTGCTCCCGTTGCGCGCCCCGGGGCGCCGCAGGCAAAATCGTACGCGCAAACCGCGGCACCTACCGCGTCGGAAAATTTTGCGCCTACCCGCACATTTCAAAAAAGTTCGCCGCCGGCGCCCCCCCGCGGGGCTGCGCCCCTGCAAGTGAGCACACCCAGTGCTCCCGCTACGCACCTGTCTGCGCGCAACGTGACGTCAGCCGCGCCCCGCTTTGTGTCGGCGGGCGCTGCGGCACCGACCGCACATGTCGCCTCGCGCGACCCGCGCCTCCAGAGGGGCACCGCACTGCCCGCGACCCCCTCTACACCCGCCTCACCCGCGCCCCCGCGCTCGTCCGCGTACGATGCGCCAGCGAGTTTCTCGGCCCAATCGTCGCGCGCGGGGTCGAGCGCGTCGATAACATCGATGGAGGAAGACCACTCCTCGCCGTCGTCTCCCCCCCCAGAGGACCGGGGGATGGACCTGGACCCGCAGGAGGTACGAGCCCAGAGACGGCGCAGGAGCTCCGAAGAGGAACTCGACGCGAAGCGGCACCGCATCGACTCGCCGCGCCCGCATGACAGCGAGCGCCTGCCGCGGGGTCGAGGCAACGTGTCGCCGAGCGCCGACACATCGAACGGGGTAAGTCACCCAGCTTTCACTCAGTCCCAGGCAACCCCCCTACAGGGCACGGCCGCGACCAACGCGACCTCTGGTGCCACCAAGGACAAGAAGAGGCCGCGGTTTCCTCCGCTGGTAGTGGAGAAACTACCGAACTGGGCGCAACATTTTAGGGCGATCGCGGCCCAGCTCCACCGGCCTCCCAACGCTCGCCCGTATGGCTCCGGGGTTCGATTCTCCCCGGAGTCCGAGGAAGAATATCGCCTCATCCAGAGGTACCTGACAAATCTGGAGAAGGAGGCCGGCGTCAGCTGGTTTGCTTACTCCCTACCAGCGGAGAAGCTACTAAAAGTAGCTATCCGGGGGCTGCCTGCGGACACTGATCCGCAGGAAATAGAGGAGGAGCTCCGCTCACTAGGTTTTGAGCCGGAGTACGTGCGCCACATACGTGCGCGCCAGGGAAGACCCGGCTGCGTTTTCTACGCCCTACTCAAGCGGACGCCGGACGTGCGCCGCATCTACGACACCTCCGTGTTATTACTAATGCGGGGTGTCAGAGTGGAGGCGTGGCGTGGAAAACGCGGGCCCGCACAGTGCCACCGGTGCCAGAAGTTCCGGCACTCGTCGCACCAGTGCCACCGTCCGCTCGCCTGCGTACGATGCGGAGAGGGGCACGCAGCCAGAGACTGCACTCGGCCGCGTGAAGAGCCCGCCACCTGCGCTAACTGCGGGGGCGCGCATCCGGCCAGTCACGTCAGCTGCCCCGTCTTCCAAAAGGAAGCCAGAAACAGGCGGGCGGGGACTGTCGCCATCTCCACCTCAGCACCGCGCCGCCCTACGAGCGTGGATGGCCCTAGGGGAGAGGCCCAAGGCGGCGCGTCATTAATGGCGGCAGCCAACGGGCCCACCAACAGAAGCGGAGCTCCCTCCGTCGGGGGGAGGAAGAAGAAGGGTAAGAGGGGGGGCAAAGGGAGGAAACCCAAGCCCCCCGCTACCCAGGGGTCCAACACCGTTCCCCAGGCCGTCCCTGCTCACAGCAAGGCGCAGGCCAAGCCGGAAAATCCTGCAGCGAAAGTTAGCGTCGGCACAACGCAACCTAAGCGCCTGCAAAAGGTTGCGAGCAATAAGTCGCAGCCCAGCCACAGCGTCGTCACACCCGCCGGCGCTAACCAAAATAAAGAATTCACTGCCTGCGCCATCAAGCTGCTGATGAGCCTTCTGAGGGCCATCCAGCAGGGACAAGACGCAGGGCAGGTCATCCTCAACGGCTTGGCCGAACTACTCACCCTCTACAATGGGTAAGCCGTTGAGGGTGCTCCATTGGAACGCCCGCGGCCTCAAGACTAAGGTCACCTCCCTCCGACATCTCCTGAGGGATCAGAATATCGACGTGGCGCTCATAAGTGAGACGCACCTGGGACCTGAGGACAGGATTAGGTTTCCGGGTTTCCTCACTTATAGGAAAGATGAGCGGTCGGCTCTGAACCAACCGTACCGTGGTCTGGCAGTACTGGTACGGCGAAGAGTCGTCCATCAGGAACTCCCCCTGCTGTCGCTGCGTAGCCTGTACACGCTGGGTGTACAGCTGCACGTCGCCGGCGATGACATTGATATCTATGCTTGTTACAGAGCGCCCGCAACGAAACTAGATTCGGCAGAGTTGCGGGCGCTAATGACACAGTCGCCTCGCGCCACTTTGATCGCCGGCGACCTAAATTCCAAACACCCGGCGTGGAATTCCAATTCAACGAATACCGGGGGGAGACGGCTTTTCGCCGACGCCGAAGCCTTCGGCTTGACGGTGTCCGGCCCTGAAACGCCCACCCACTACTCCGGAAACAACCTCCACATGCCCGACGTGCTGGACATCGTTGTCCATCGAGGGCTAAACTGCCAGATCACGCAGCAAGTGATCGACGACGAGTTACAGTCAGACCACCAGCCCGTACTCGTCGTCTTATCGGGGATGCCGACCCGACTCAAGCCGCCAGCGCCACGTCGATTGCTGGACTGGAACAAGTTCACGGAAAGGATTGAGGCCACAGCTCCGACTCGGCCTATCACTACCGCCGCGGACGTTGAGCTGCTCGCAAATGACGTCACTGCTTGCGTGCAATGCGCCTTAGAAGAGGCGACAACTCATCTACCAGCGGAGGGGAGAGGGCTACAGCCGCCCCTACCGTCTCGACTACGAGCCATGGTCGCCGCCAAGAGGCGCCTGCGCAAGCAGTGGCAGCAAACACGCTGCCCTACACTAAAATCGTCACTCAACCGTCTCGCGGAGAGGGTAAAGGCCGAGTTGCGCGCTCAGGCCGCCGCGAGTTGGGAGGAACGCATTGACGGCGCAGTGGGTGACTGGCCGTCCATGCACAAATTATGCCGCCAGCTAACGAGCACCCCAGCTCCGGTGCGCCCTCTACTGGATTGCGACGGGGCGCTCAAGTATGTAGCGGAGGAGAGGGCGGAGGTCTTCGCCGCCCACCTGGAGCGTCAGTTCTGCCCGAACCCGACCGCCGAACACGAACATGTCGCGGCGGTCGAGCAACACCTTGGGGACTACTTCGCCACGCCGATAGCTCCCGAGGAAGAAGCTATCTTTTTCTCGCCGGGCGCAGTCAGACGCGCCCTTCTGCGAACGAAGCCGCGAAAGGCCCCCGGTGCCGACGGTATCTCCAACACAGCGCTGCGCCACCTGCCGCACCGCATGGTCGCGGCCTTGGCGCGCCTGTTCACGGGGATACTGCGCATGGGGGTCTTTCCTACACAATGGAAAGAGGGGCGCGTCATCATGCTGCCCAAGGCAGGGAAAGATATCCTGAAGCCGGCGAGCTATCGGCCGATCACTCTGCTGCCCACCATCTCCAAGGTGTTCGAGTCGCTCCTGCTGCGACATCTCCAGCCGCATATCGCTCCGAGACCGGAGCAGTTCGGGTTTAGGGCGGAGCACAGCACGACGCTTCAGCTATCAAGGGTACTGCACCTGCTGTCTTCAACAAGAAACAGGAAGGAATACGCGGTAGCAGTATTCCTTGATATGGAGAAGGCCTTCGACCGAGTCTGGCACGAAGGGCTTATATATAAACTGGCCACCTCCGCCGCGCCCCGTCGCGTGGTCAAAGTGGTCCAATCCTTTCTGTCCAACAGGAGCTTCCGAGTGGTGGTCGACGGCGCGCTGTCCACCCCCCGCCCTGTCCGGGCGGGCGTGCCGCAGGGCAGCTGCGTGTCGCCGGCGTGTTACTCACGTTACACCGACGATATCCCCGCCACTTCACTAGTTACGCTCGCGCTGTTTGCCGACGACGCCGCGTACATAGCAACCTCGCTCAACACCAGCCACGCGGCGTCCAAGATGCAGCGCGCGCTCGACGAGCTTCCCGCCTGGCTCGCCAAGTGGCGACTGTCGGTTAACGTGGGTAAGACGCAGGCGATCGCCATAGGTTCAGCGCGCCTCCCACCGCCCTTGAAGTTACAAGGAGTCGACGTCGAGTGGTCCCCCCAGGCGAAGTACCTCGGTGTGACCATCGACCGTCGGCTCTCGATGGGGCCGCACGTCCACCAGGTCGTCGCACAGGCGAGGACCGCCCGTGCACGGCTCTACCCAGTGCTCTCGTCCCAGCTGCCGGCGCGCGTCAAGTTGGGTGTGTACAAGACGTACATACGCCCGATTCTGACGTACGCCGCCCCCGCTTGGTTCGCCCTCACGTGCGAGGGGAACCGCGTGAAGCTCCGCGCGCAACAGCACCTTGCGCTGCGGACCATTCTGCACGCCCCTCACTTAGTGAGGAACGACGTAATCCAGCGGGACCTCGGGATCGAGAGCCTGGATGAGTTCATTCAGCGCCTCGCGAAAGGCATGTTCGCGCGCGCCGACGCATCCGCTTGGCCTCATGTCAAGCAAATTGCGCCCTGGCGCGCGCGCCCGTCTGACGCGAAGCGCCTACCCCGCGACCTGGTCGGGGACGTGGACGGCCCCGTCTCACCTCACCGGACTGACGCCTGAGTAGGCCGCTTCCCGCTACACGCGGCCTACTCAAACAGTGACACTGTACATGTACTCGCATCCCGGCGCGCGACCTGTGCTAGGTTAATATAGGCAGGTTGCGTTCCGAAATTCACACACTCACCACTAGACAGGCGCTAGTACTCACGCACCGGATATGTTTCCTAGGTTAATATAGGCTTATTCGGTGCATTAGCACTGGGCGGCAGTACTCACAATACACGGCCGCCCACACATACATTCGGCTCTGCAGTCCGGGCCGCAATCGGCTAGATCTGAGAACCGGTGCGGACGAGAGCCACTCACTCCTTGCTGCAGGTGCGTCACCAAAGTCGACACCTTCGTCGCTGGTCGTTCTCGCTGGGCCTCCCCCAGGTCACTGGGGGTCTCACTCGGCGGGGACTGACCGCCGAAGGTGCCGTGAAGAAGCGACAAACAGTCGCGACGCGCCTGTAGTAAAACACTTCAGCGACCCTATCACAGGCGTGCGACTGTTTGCTAAGATAATAGCGGCAGGCGCACGCCAAACTTTTTATGGCATTTTTGTTGCCGGCCCAAGGACCGGCCCGTAGTAACGGGCCGAGGAGTGACCACCGCGGTCAGGGGGCTTCGCCCCGACACCGCCTGCCGCGCCCCCGTGAGGGGACGCAGCGACATCCACCAGTGTGCAGGCCTGTTTATTGCTATTGCGGGCGTCGCAGAGATAAGGTGAGGAAAAAACAGGTGGTAATCATCATTTAATTACATAACCTACCTATTTACATAACTGTTATCTTTTATAAACTTATTTCTAATTAGACAGTTTCCTAAAAACATTGTTTACTTAGTAATTTGGGGTTCTAAGTGATTTATTTTGCATACTACACGATTATTCTAATAAGACATACTCCAATACATTATTCTAATTACTAATTAACAATTCTTATTAGACATAATCTTCACACATTGAATAAGAACATTTTACAACAACTATTTTACAATAAACTCGTAGGAATCGCGTTATGCTATTTGACGCTCGGTAGCTTGCGGTCAGTTGCGGTCCTCACTACTTGAGCCTAGGTGTGAGTTGACCTCAGGGCGTCGTGCACAGTTCTTAAGATACAACCCGCCGACAGACGGACGGACAGACGGACGGACGAATAGCGGAGTCTTAGTAATAGGGTTCCATTGGTTACCCTTTGGGTAAAGAACCCTAAAAAAGTAGACAACTGTTTGAACGGACGGACTTGGGAAGGACTTTTCAGGCAAACTTCATGCAATTCGGGGATATTACGTTAGCACTGAATAAATTACTTACTGCATTTTCTGTAAAATCTTCCGCAACAGCTTCAGAAACTGTTAAAACAGAAAACAATAGTCTGTTATTTATTCGTTGAAATTCTTAAGAATCAGAAAAGCAAGTATTATTTTTAATACAATGATCTGCATGCTCCATAAAAGTCAGAAACGATGACCATTTTAATTCAGTAAATACTAAAAACAAGAAGAAAGGTAACCTACACGTTATTGGGCACAACATGAACACGACAAAAAGCAGCATTATATTAAACATCTTCTCTGTAATAACTGTCCGTACTTTCATCACATTCATCACTTAGAAATATTTCACAAATCGCGATTAAGTATTTACGGCACAATACAAATACTCTGGCACAAGATTTACGAACTGTTTCTATAAATAAACATTTGAAGTAACACTGTATAAAATTAAAACTATTGAAGTGTTGCTAAAATAATAGATACTAAATATCACAAACAGCGATATTACGAACTGCTTGCACTTTTCAGTCGACCAGTATTCGCCTGTTCGCCTTAGCAGCGTGGATACCGAAATAGATGCATGACCTCGTAGCCATTCGTCTAATGGATTTATTTATTCAATCACGACTATGACTGTAATCTTACAAAGATGTTTAAAAGGTAGGTAATGGAAGTTAAGAAATCGTTTGTTATTGGTCCATACTTCGAATAAAACCGTAGGATAAAAAAAACAACCTTTGGCTAAAATAAAAAATAAAAACTTGAAATTCTAATGATGATGAAGGGATCAACATTTTTTATCATATTATCGTCATCGAGGATGGGATCCGTCATTGTCTCCAACTGGTTCTTAATCCCTAGGCACTAGTTAACTAGTAAAGGGCAAAGGCAGATTATTTGAGAATCCATTCATCAGTTTATAGCCTCAGAAGCGAAGTATGTATTTTAACAAATAATAATTATTATAATGAATAACTAAAAGGTAATAGGTACCTAATCTAATCCAGTACCACAAATACAGAAATGTAACAAGTATAATATATCAACTAAAATATTTAATAGGTAAATAAAAGCACCTTAATTCATGAAATGTATGTACCTTGTCAGATGATATACAAATATAAAATAAAATAAATTCCATTATTTAAATTTTCCCGGGAGTAATTCAATATAGGTTAGGTTCTATTGTTACTTGATTTCCCGCTTCGCTTAAGATTGCTGCGCGTGTAGAAACGTTAATATCCGTTCGGAAACACAATTTGGAAATATGATGTGAAAGTTTTAAAAATACCAAGACAAAATAAAGCCTTGCTTAAACAATAAGGTGTACTATAATATTCATAATACTTAATCACAATCAGTAATCAATAAACTTCATAATTTCTGTTCGACTTGAAAGGTGATCCAAGTCCAACAGCAGCAATGGGTGCATGTTGCATGCAGCTAAACTTGAAGACTGAAACTATTGTGATCTCTGTCTACTAATAAATGTATCACGCATTTATCGTATAGAAGAAAGAGATAGCAGCATATTTGACGTAATGTTCGAGTTCGGTGGGCGCTTGATTGCAACGTTGCTCGCTCAACTCAACAAAATTGAAATCAAAAAACCAGTTTATTTACCGACCACATTCACAACGCGCGCGTCAAAGGTTTCGTTCCTAAATATATAGTCCGTGTTTTCTCACAGAGATAAAAATCACAAAATCCACATGTGCAGTTAAGTGCAATTATTTTTCTTGCGTCATTTAATCATATTAACAAGATTTTTGGGTGTTTTATGCGATTTTCGAAAGTCTTAAATAAATTCCCCACTGGGAGTGCTAAAAAGGTGTGTCGTGTTTCGAATTTTGAATCGTGAATAAACTTTTGTGCATTCACGTGAAAAATACAGGTGTTTTGTTTCGATGAGTTCGTATGTGCAAAAGAGATGTTGACAAAAAGGGTTTTGTTCAATCATAAAATTGATTGTCAGTTGCATAGTTGAGTGATCTTCGTGTGATTTCTTCAACGAGACGAGTTCGCAAGGTAAACGTGAGTAAAAGTTACGCTAAAATAACTGTTCCTAGCCTTAGATACTAGCTGTTCAGTGTATGGTTCAATTAACACGATGAAAAGTTCCTAGTTGGTTGTTCTAGTGAGATTTTAATTGGAAATCATTGTTGTGAATTCCAATACGAATGATAATAATATACTAGTGAGCCGAAATGTTTTGATTAGGCATTCCTTTGTGGCCGTAACGTTACTATGGAGCTAAGACCGGTTTGCGTACTTTAATTACACAATAATGTTTATGAATGCAGCCAAATGTAGATTTCACTAATATCGGAGTTTATGCAACTATAGTACTTTATGTCAGGAAACATTGACTATGAACATGGCATACTATTCTAATTGTTCTTCCTCCGGACGTAGCAAATGAGTAAAATTTATTAGGTAAGAAAAAACCTGTAGAGTGACCTCATTTGACCTTTACCCAGCATCAACACACGGTGAAATAAAGTAACACCCACAAACCTTCATCATTATAAACTTATTTTGTTTTTAATTGCATTGATCAAAGAAAAACTGTGTAACCAAAATTTTTTATCATGAACATTAGATAAAGAAGTTCAGTGGAGTTATAGTTTGAGTTTAAAGACAATTAATTTTATTACTTGAACATCTATCAAAGAGAATAATAAAGTTGTAAAATATAGGGTTGCAACAATCTTCAAAAAGTCTAACATTTATTTTGAATACTGTCAATTAAGTCTTCAAACGATGTAGTAAAGGAGATTTTTTATTTTCAAAGTTCCAATTACAAATTACCAATATACAAAAGTATGTAATTCTTTATTTGAATCAATTAATTTGTCCTTTTCTTTCCACAGATGTGCGTATCAAGAACCCGTTCACACCGAACTAGCGCTCATCAGCCCTGATGTTGTCCGGAACATTCCATGAAGTTGGCTGACATGCAGCCATGGCCAGTGGCAAGGCTCTGTATTCAATAGCGGTGGTCGCGTTGGGCTTCATTTGCTTCGTAGTTGGCGCTATCGCAGTGGGCCTACCTACTTGGGGCAACTTCGCTAGCTGTAAGTATTTCTTACTAGAGGTTATGTTTAAGCCTGATGTAGACAATGTCAGCTGCTTGTGCAAGTACCTTAGAATCTGTAAGGTAAGTGGGTGGTTCTTCTTTTAAATGGTAATAAACATTCGGTACAAAAAAGTGTGAAGTAGAAGTGTATTTCATTAAGTCTGTCAAAATAATAGTAAAGCCATTACAATAGCGGTATAATATATCAATGAAAATTTAAAAATGATTAAAGTACCTAAAAGTTTCAAGCACAAGTATGTTTTTTTTTTCAATTTTTGAGAGTACGAAAGAGTTGATAAAAAAAGATGAACCACCCGAGTACCTTGTAATCAGTAGCCAGCACCAAACATAAATAATTATGCCAAAACAAGCCGTTTGCGTGTCATTACAGTACTAATAAAACTTAACAGCAGTGCTACTTAGTATTTACACAAGCACCTTTGCATCATTTGCAACTTTACAATTTAAGTACCATAGATTAGTAATGACTAATCTATGGTTCTTTTGTATTTTGCAAATATATTAAAGCACCTACTTCATAGTATTTAATTAGATCCTAGAAAAATATAGAACATTTAATAAATTACTGCAAAAACTGTAACAAAGTTATGCACGGCTGATTTAATAAAACAGCTGCGGTATTTACCTAATTGGTCAATCAATACTGATCATTTCACAGTCTAATAACACGTCATATGCTCAGTATTCAGTAATATGAAAAAAAAGCTGTGTGGCATATAACATTACTTGCATTAGCAAACAATACAGAAAGAAACAATAGAATTAAATTAATCAGGCAAGCTTTGTTTTGTTTTTATTTAGGCTAATGTATCACTCTCAGGGTTAGATTTTGTGGCAAGATCGTAGCACTAAATATCTAATTGTTTATTATGTTGTACTTTCTGAAAATAAAATCTACAAGATTTGTAGTCAATTAAAAAATGTGATTTAAAATCAAGGATGTTGATCTGCTAGTTACAACTTAGGAGCCAAGCATGCTCAATCAGCAACTACATCACTTATCATCAGATGTGTTAGTGGACAAATGCGAGCATCAATTTGAACAAAAAAATATGAGTATGTGAACTGCCAGTTTCTTTATCAGTCATTTGTTGTTTTTTAATTACAAAACATTATTAGTAATCTTAGCAAATCTTAAAAAAAATAAACACTGTCAAGTACCTAACAGATCCTGGAACAAAAATGATTGCTAAATTAATGTGATAAATAACTGTCAATCCATTGTTAACTTCTCAGATTGGCTGAATTAACTGTCAACAGTCAATTATATCACTTGTGTTACATGTGTGAAACTCCATAGGATAATAAGTGAAGTAAAATGAATTTGCGGTGCATTAAGAAAAAAATAAATTACCTAATCAGTAGAAAATAAATCTGTAACAGAAGATAACTGGATAAACCTGTTGGTCATTTTATAAATATGATGCCTTATTTATCCTTTGTTTTAATGAGGTATTCCTATTAAATCTAGAGATTTTCCTTTTAATTATGTGAATGTACAGGAAAAAAGATTATTTGTCTGAATTTTTTCCTTATTCAGGCAGAAATATCAAACATGGGTATTCAAATTATTACTGTGAGTCATTGGATAATAATTTAATTTTTTACTAAAACCAATGGCCTTGATGTAATTGTTATCTTCTGTCACAATGATATTCAGTTCACTAGTTCTGTAATTTAGGAATCTAAAGATTTAAATAAAGACTAAAATGCACAATTGTTTTGTGAATAAGTAGATGTATTGCAGTAATAAATAGGTAAACCAAATAAGCAAGATAACTTGGCAGGAATCAGGCTATTTGCCCAGTATTCCATATTATCTATGGTACCTACTCGCTTTTTGGTTTGTCTATGAACTTTTAATTTCACTATAGTTAATTGCTTGGCACCTAGATTTGTATGAACAAACTAATTCTTTCAGATGACTCTGACTTTCAACTCTCAGTCCCTGGGTACTATTGTAAGTATACAAACAGTTTCTGGGTGTTGGTATGTTTCTAAACAAAACCCTGATTTTTTAAGGGCCTATCTGCACATACTAACAGTGTCTCGAATATCTTGTTAAATTTTGTCATTATTTGAGCTTTTCTTTCCTATAAGTTGCACCTGTCTTGTTTATCTGCACCACCTTAAAGGTGACTGGTGAAAATGCCCAAAGCATTGAGTCCGCCTTTGTACAGTCTTTTTAACTAGTGTCACTAGTGTGTACAGTTATCTACACAAATATTATAAAGAGGAAAGATTTGTATCATATTTGAAATGAATAGGCTCCGAAACTACTGGACCGATTTGAAAAATTCTTTCACCATTTGAATCTTACATTATCCGTGATGAACATAGGCTGTAGAATATTTAAAAAAAAAAATAGTGATCCTTATGAAAACTTCGATAGTGTCTTCGATCATGGTTAAGTCACAATTACCGATTTTAGTTCAAATTGTTCAATCAAAACCTGGGTGGAATGGAATAGTGGTGATTTTGGTATCATGGTATTAATCCTTATTCATTTAAATTAATTGATAATTAAGGTTGGTTCTGTAAATGTAAATTACACTTTAAATTATTCATATGGGACCTTTCTTTTAAAAGTTACGACGGATATAAAAAATACTCTAAGTAAGAAAAATGTGGTAGTTTGAGTGAACTGCCCTTCGCTTAGTCTATTAATAAGTAATTTACACATTACCCTATTAAGGGTTTAGATGAAGTTCGTGGAGTACCAACTAAATCCACGCGAAAGAAGTCGCGGGCGAAGTGCTAGTAAATAAATAAAAACGACAGCAAATCAAATAATTTGACATGAGATTTTGCTTACACTACAAATTAAAATTGAAAAATTCAGACTTTAGAATCCTGTGGTAATGGTAACCGAAATTTTACATAAATATCTTGAATTAATAATACTACGGTGACGGTTTTACTGAACTACTTATAAGCTAGTTGACATAGAAAATTTATAAAGAGACGAATTTTGCCCTAATCTGCCAATTCAATTTCTAAATCCATCTAGCAGGTGATTTTAGAAACCAGTGGTAATGGTACGACCTCAAGAGCTCACAAACTATTCACATCTTGAATTTAAATCTGACAGTTTATAAAAATATTTTTAAAAAGGCTCGGCATCCACGGCGCACCTTCTTGCTTCAAAAAACTTAAAATACCAAATCTTGTCTTTGCTTTTTTTTTGTTTATACAACCTTCATGCAAACACGAAAACTAAGTTTGCGTTGTATGGGCGTGTGATTTTGTCTCTTTTATCTTGGGGCACACAACGGAAGTCGCGGACCCAAGCTCAAGCGCAGCAAAGTGGGCCAAACCGCGCTCCTACCTACATCTACTGTTACCTTTGATACCTTTGCCTTTCTAACGTTCCTACCTTAGTTATTTATAAGATAACATCAATGATTGCCCGTCAAATCTAACTCTCCGCTTATTCGCGGGAAATTTGTATTTGGAACGTTGATCATTTTCGAACGATTGTGATAGCCGTTTAAAAACCCATCTCGAATTTCGGCTGTTATTACATGAATCTACAAAAAATACTGAGAGAAATAAGTAGATAAAACAATTTCGTACAAAAATTGCATTTCAGTTACTTACACAGTTTTCACTTTTACGTCCTAGCACAATAAAATTAGAAACAGAAAATTAGGCGACAGTTATCTCGTTGCTAACTTGCTATGCCGTTTTTTGTCCGTTTCGTTTAATCTGCTCAAGTAAATAACTGTATCATAATAGCATCAAGATCAAGCTTAATTTTTAAACTGCACGGGAAACAGCACTATTATTATTGTAATTAACTCGTAGGCCGTTCTCAATGTTTACTTGTGCCGGTATATTCAGTGCATTAAAAAATGTGGCACGCCCGCCAAACGGGTTATTGACCCCGGAGACCTTTGTGACAAAACTTGTGGGAGATGTGCCAGCGGTCGCTGTTATGGAGTTTATTCTTTTTTTTTTTAATTTATACAGCCATCGTGCATTCAACCTCTTTCTAGAATATTAAAGTTATCGTGAATGCTAAATGCTCAATCACTTTGTATTCGTCACGTACGTTGTAAGGCGGATTTAATTTTTGAATTACAATCAACATTCACATCACAGGATTTCATAAAAGTTTTTTATTCGTTATTTTGAGAACTGGATGGATTAAAAAGTATTGTGTAGCAGCTTACTCAAATGCATATGGATGTATTTATTCTCGAGATGAAAAGGTTTCAGTAGATACAAAAAACCTTTCCTTTGGCTTTGCCGTAGTCGGGTAAGAATATAATACCTACATTACCGCAACCTCCTCTTTGAGTTCTTTGAACAAAATAAGTATCACGTTCCCATCCGAGAAATTCGACCTTTCACGGTCACCTATGTTTAAGTCAACACCGGCCATTGACTACCATAGTTTTTAAAACGAACAGCGAAAACATAGGTATAATGAAAAAAAATGCTTGACAAATAAATGTACACAGTATCATTGTAATAGTAGCGTAAAATTAAAGTTATCAGAAGCCTTCCGTATAATAACACCATTATATTGCTTCCCAGACGAGAGGCTATAATTCACGCCCACCGGTTAATAACGGTATCGTCTAAATAAAATAGAAAAATGATAGCTTATTAATTAAAAATCGATGCATGTCTAACAAACTGTAGAAAGACGTTGCAGCGGTTATCTACAAATCTGCCGTCATAACAAAAAGGACGTATCTACACAAAACGAAGTTAGTAATCGAATTCCAACATCTGTAAGTTGACTAAGTACTGTTTTAGAGTTCCGTATCCAAAGGGTAACCAACGGAACCCTATTACTAAGCCTCCGCCGCGCGTTCGTCCGTCCGTCCGTCCGTCTGTCTGTCTGTCTGTCAGCGGGCTGTATCTCAAGAACAGGAAAAGGTAGACAGTTGAAATTTTCACAGATTGTGTATTTCTATTGCCGCTATAATAGCAAGTTCGACTCGCACTTGGCTGGTTTTGTGTACCTATATAGGTCCTTTTTTCTTATGGCGCGGACGGCAGAAATCTTTCTTGCTTTTTCCAAAACTATGTTTAAGTCTGGTTCCAATCTGAGCGTTTGCAGCTAGGTACCAGTATTTTACCATGGAGCCACTAGGCGAGTGCCAATCTGTCCTCCAAACCCAGTAACTGGGTAGTACGATTTTTGACCAGCGCAAGACTGGGTCAGATCTTTTGGCTTCTGACTACCGAAATAATTGTCAAGGATGTACTAATGGCAACCAGACCAATTACTTAACGTACTTTCCGAGGCACGGCGGGGTCTCGGTATATACCACTCGGTATATCCACGATCCGACCTCGGCAAGCGTTGCTTTGGTTATTTACCGTAGTATTAGTATTGATAGATATCTATGAGAATAAAGCTATTTTTAATAAATGCAAAATGGCAATTACACCTCAAGTCAAGGTCTTAACTCTAATTGCTAACCGCTGGATCGTGTGTCAACATGTGTTAGATTTCCCAGAAATTGTAGTAAATAATTAATACCTGACGAAATTTTTATTCGTGTTTGTACCCAGTTGCTAAAAAGGCTGAGGAACACGGAAATTAGCTACACCTGAATAGACGGTCAGGTCCATTATCCAAGTTATATTGAAAGAACTCTACTCAATTCTGTCAATTTGGTGATTCGAGATGGAGTCGAGTTGGAAGACATGACTTGAAATATAAGGGTCAAACTTATGATAATTGCAGTAATGACAATTGACAACAACCGATCAAAACACTCGACGCGATTTTGATAGCCTGTAAACAAACATTTTGATTATTGAAGTTTCACCACCACAAATATAATTTAATAGCAATGAGAACAGAATGCGCTAAATCTGATAACTCTTCAACTCCAAACCAGATGTTCCAAAACGTCTCTTAAGATTGATAGTATGTTGTGTAAGTTACAATAGTGTAACTGTTTAACTTCTGCCAGTACTGAGCCATCAATGGTCAGCATGACAGCGCCATTTTTTTTACTGACAGGCAACGACCTCGGCTCAAACGCCAGCACGATGCGAAGGTCCTAAGAAAGAATATTTTTTCCTCCAAATGTTTTTGTTTGACGATTAGTCTTCATTCTTCATTGTCAGTGGCATTGATGCTAAATGAAGTGTCAAGTCTGGTATTTATAACAGTTAATTCTGTAACCGACTATTATGCATTTCTTTTTACAAGAATTATCTCTTTAGTGATTAATTTAGATGTTGACGCCATATGACACCTTTATTAAAAAGAAATCGTAGGCGATTTAAATGTGCAGTCTTTCTTTCTTGTACAAGAGAACCTCTTTCATGTCGTGATGTTCAATAAATTGATATTTTGTTCCACTTTTCGCGCTTCAACCGAGCACTATTGGATAGCACATCTTTGAACGATTTTGTTTTATGGCTATTAATACTTTTGATTTCATTGGCCATTTGGATGTTTCTAGGTGCATAGAAACACACTGTTGCTCCTTAATCTAGGCTATCGGTTTACCGGGACTGGGCTGGATCGTAAAATTTATCGTTGCACTTTATGACTTATTGTTCCGTAGATTACTTTAGCGTTCACAGTTATATTCTGCCTCGCTGCTATAAAATCGCAGTCACGAATATCTTTAAACACTACTATGTTGGTCCATGTATTCAGATGGACAGGCTAACAGACAGATAATTACATATAATTATACAGAAATAATTTCGCAGCACGAAATTCAAAACCAACACTTCATCAGTATACACCAGGCTTATATAATTTTCTTTTAAAACTTCAAAAACTTTCACAATCTAGTAATTTTAATAAAACTTAACAATATTTTTTTACTGCAATTCGTTCCAATCCTTACTTTATACTAAGAACCGTTCGGTATCGATTGGCTTCTGCCAGTGTATGAATATTAAAGTGAAGCTTCCATAGAGTATCATTGATACGCAGTTTGAATTTCTTTGACCCTCGTAAACGACCCGTGACGAATTTGAAATGACAGTAATCTTTGTTGCGTATATAGGCATTTGCTAAATCCTACTAAGTTTTACGAAATGTCTTGTTGCTATGCTGATGCTTTTTGTACATTTTTGTTAAGATCCTTTCAGTTCTATCTATCTAGCCTATATTGTCCCACTGCTGGACCAATGCCTCCCCCTCTTCCTTTTCCACACCACTCTGTCCTTTACAGGTTCGAGTCTTTTCGGTAGGAATCGAGTCCGGCCTGCCATCTTCACTTTAGTCTTCCATAATGTCTTCTGGCATTTTATGGTACCTGTCCATTCGGTTGTTCTTTTTGCTAATTTCTCGTACGACATGTGGCAGTCATGTCCCTTAGTTAATTTCCTGTTTCAATTACATAACATAAATATACTATGTACATTACAGTCAAGTGCATTTTTGACCCGAACACTAGGTGAATGTCGGTCATCGTGTAATCAATGGACATGTGCCTTGTGACTCATGCCATCATTAATGAAGTGCATACGGTCATCCTAATGATCTGATTACGTCACAATCTTTCTACCTTCAAGCTTGGCTATAATATTGTAGTTGAGTTAATGTACTAAGTGCTTTGAAGATGGAACGTGCTTTTATCATAACTGTAAATTCCTAGAGTCACATATTTTTGCGCTGTCCGCTTTTTGTGATAAAATTTTGCATAGAAAACGTCGGGCTAGCTTGCTACATTCAACAAATAAATCAACTATAATATTTACCTTGTAAGTTTAAGTTCATTGCTTTTAACCAACTTGTACAACCATTCCAAGTGACAATGTAAGGATAATTTTTAAAGATTACTTGCAATTATAGTTTTCTAGAAGCCATTAAGTACCTAATGGTCTTTAATGCAGGTCCGGTACCTGGTATTAGAAACTTAACAATTAATTACATTTTAATGCGTTATTCGTATAGCTGTTCTATAGTGACACTACTACCAATGTTCGTATTAAAGATTCAAAGACATAATAGTGAAATCGATAAAACGTTTTCCGCGCCACCATCTTCATTGGAGACTCGATTTTTCGTTATGAAAAAGTTGAAATAATGAGGAGACCTAGCCAAGTCTCCTTAGACAATTAGCGAGGTCTCATTCTCAACACACTACGAATTAAATTAGTATGCAGCCAGGAAATCGTGACGAGGCCCTCTGTACTCCTCTTAGCGTGTCGCCGACCTTCAGATTTGCAGGCCTTCAATGAGTTCTGCTCAACTAACAGGCTGATTGTCATACTACTCCTAAACATGTCTGTTTCCCTCCGCGGTACACGACCTTGTTTCAAACTCTTTGATGCGTTTACTAATTGTATTATCTCCATTCATATTGTAATACCATGTAATATTACAAGGTCTCTCTGCATTGGTTTCACTTTTTTCATAGTTAGAAGTTCTACCATTACTAATAAGTTATGTCAAGAGATTTCAATAGACATATTGCCAGCTAGTAGCTCGTTGCTTGCATTGAGGGCTAATAGCAAACTAGTTTGTTTATTAAGGTATTGTTACGTCAAAATCTGTTTAAGTATGTGTATGTGTAGGTGGTTTTGAGGTCGTCAGTGATTTGCGTTTGGATGCCAAGTCAATATTTTTTACATTACGTCACATGTGTCTATAAGAATTTTTCAATATCCCCTTGACCTCCTTCATGAGAAGTCAACTACTTAGGCCCAAGTATGTTGTTTTGTATTTTGGGAAACACAGTCATTGTAAAGGCACGAAGCAATGCTTTTATTATCAATTCTCATTAGGGGTAGTCTCATTAAATAGTCGCATTAATATACTAAAGGCTGACGTGGCAGACGTGGTGATTAAAATTTATATTAAAAGGAAATTGGAAAAGCCCGTAAATGATAGCAAAATGTTGTTTATCAGCGTAATTCTGCGGCTTTCCTGCTATGTTGCCCGAGTGCCGGTGGCTACTTTCCTATATTTATCAAGTCTTGCCAGTTTAAACGTGTGATCAAATCTCGGAGCCTACATATTTTGTTCTGACGTTATTGACTAGCCTTGGGTGACAGTTTGTACCTGAATTATTTTATTTAATACTTACCATCCTTAATGGATTGTGGAGCATTTCAATTAACATTGCACGGTGGCGGTTTGTAGCACCTGATAATGTTTTATATAATCAGCACGATTTATCTTACATATTATTTATGGATCGGTATTGTTACCCAGAATCTACTCTATCGAGCTCATTTCTGTCCTTTGTTGGAATTGGAATTTTCCCATTATAAACAATCGACAGGTCAATTCTCATATTTAAACGCGTTCAAATTCAAGTCGCAATGTCATCTCAACAACAATCAGTGTCAGGAACTTTAGAGTTCCGAAAAGTATGAAACGGAACCCTTAAAAAAGTTTTTTTCGTGTGTCATATCAAATGAATTGTGAGGGTTTTAATTTTTTTTTTTTTTCAAATGACGAAAAATGACCTCTTTCTCGAAAACTACTGAGCCTACATTTTTTTTAAATGCCTGCATTAGTCCTTTGCCTAAAGATTTTTATAGTTTTCTCCTGTAGAACCTATAGGAATTCTATATAGTTAAAATAGCATGTAACAAAAATTAAATTCTTTGAGTCAAGTCCGACTCACACTTGGCCAGTTTTTTGACAGTTTCCGATTGTTATGTAAATTCAAACGTATCTTAAAAAAATATGGGATTTGATCTTCGAGTCTATATATTATTATTTTTTTACGTCGAAGATGAGATTAATGTTTTTTTCTTCTTTTGCAGTAGACAATCCGAACTTCGACCAGGGCTATTTCGGACCATGGCGGGTTTGCAAGAAACTGCTCTACAACCGGGAGAAATGCGGCTCGGACGTCTCCAAGTTTCATCCGTCAAGTAAGTTACTTATTTACATATAAATAAGGATGGATGCGTTCCCTTCACGTGTTGTTCGAAAGCTTAAGACGGTATACTCATTGACTGAGTTTTCTATTCTTAGTTTCATTCAAGGTTTTGCTAGGGACTACTTTTATGTCACTTTAGTTAAGAGGAAACGCGGACAGAGATACTTTGTATGTAAAAAGTCATAATTCTTTTATAATTCGCATAGCAAAGGAGAGGAACTCTGCCTGAGACTGTGTTTCCAAACGCTTACAAGCCTAATCTCTTCAGATCACTCTGAAGAGATTAGGCTTGTAAGCGTACAGGCTCCTTCTGGGTAAGCTCGCTCCATCGTAGACTTTGCCTCTGTCATTTCTGACCTAGACTAGAGTCAAGAGCAAACCCATCACAAATAATAAAAAAAATCGAGGTTTGGCTCTCGCCTGTTTCCTCCTCCAATATTACAAAGTCTATCCGCCCACATTTCCTTTTAACAAGCCCTTCAAGAGAATCTTGTCGCTGGTAATATACAAAACTATACTAAGTACAAAATTATGCACATAAACATTTACCTGGAGATACTTTATGCGTTGGTTGAGACTTGACAAAAATATTCAAAAGTTTTCGAGACACAGAGCCGCGGTGTGTTAACGTATCCTCCCGGTGTTCTATTACAACAATTTATGATAAAGGAGGCGCTCTCGTGCCTATAATAACAGCTAAGACTCCTCCGTTCTTCGGAAAACACGTAAATCCGTCAGGCCGGCTGTCTTTTGAAGAACTTTGGTAGTAGTAGATACGGGAGTCAGAAGCCAGAAAATCTGTCAACAGTCTTATCAAGAGGTATCGTCTTATCTAGTTACTGGAATCCGAAACAAAGAGGAATAATGAAAAAATACAAGCGACTTAAAAAAAAAACGGGCCAAGTGCGAGTCGGACTCGCACACGAAGGGTTCCGTACCATAAACTTTCAACTCTCTACCTATTACGGTTCTTGAGATACAGTTCGCTGTCAGACGGACGGACGGACAGGGGAGGCTTAGTAATAGGGTTCCGTTGGTTACCCTTCGGATAAGGAACCCTAAAAAAATATTAGTATAAAATAACTTCATTTTTGGGAGTTTGTTAAAAACAATGAAAGGAGCCTCGGGCCCAAAGTTCATCATTGAAATTCGAATAAGACAATCTGACTCTAAATAATTAAACATCTTCAATTCATTTCTTCGCTGTGATTGAGTAAGACACATCAATACAAACTTTTGCATGTACCTACATGTGACGAGTGGGGTTAACCAATTTACTCTTGAGCCGTGCATTAGATTTCTGTTTCTTATCCAATTCTTCGAGTGCGCAGTCACAGATGTGATTGCGTTATATGTACCTACGGATAAATAATCAAATATAAAAGCGGTTTAGAATTTATTGGCAAGCTTTCAGGGAGTAAAAGCTTTCGTGAATTTTATTAAGAGACCACGTCTGAACTGCGTTACCTCTTTTTTTGTTGGGTTCCGTACTTCATAAAGCGGTACCCTTTATAAGATTACTCATGTGTCTGTCCATCCGTGTGTCACAGTCAATTTGCTCCGAATCTTGTGAACCGTTTCAGTTGCAATTTATTACACGTGTAACCTTCTGTGACCGCAAAACGGACGAGCAACGAAAATAAATAAATTTTGAATAGGTGTTCACTTTTAAGCTTTTTTTTTCTAATCAACGTTGTCCCACTGCTGCGCAAAGGGCTCCCCCACAGCCTCCTGGTGTGAATATGGAAAGCACTTTTAGGTTTAAGAAAATACAGAAAATTACTCATTCATTTAGATTATAGAAGACGTAACGTGTTGCAAAAATATGATTCGTACAGAACCATTCGCGCGCGAGTTCGACTCGCACATGCCCGGCTTTTTTTAAGTCCGCCTTTGTACAGTGTTTTTTACTTGTGCACAAAGTTTTAATGAATTTGTGATCTCTTAGCTATTTGTTTCCCCTTAGTAGTAGATTTTCACCCCCTAAGTCAGCTTTTGTTTAACGTTGGTTTGTCTCATGTCCCGGGGACATTAATTTTCACCTGCACTTAATGTAGAATAGATTGACCTAATTTTGCAGGCAACGCCCTTAGTTTTCTTTGTTGTCGTTTAATGCTTATTTAGTGATATTATTTTTAGTGATTCTTTTAATGAATTACGGGCAGAGTTATCCTAATCTTAATTCTTTTGACATTACATTGAAAACTGTTTTGACATTATATTTTAAACCTGTTGACGTTGTATTGGAAACTGTGTGACATTAAATTTTAAACATGTTGACATTATATTACGAGTACATTGTTTGTCATCATATCTGAAACTGTCAGCACTTTAGGTAGGTTTTCAATTGGAAGGCTATTTAATCATTCAGATTTCTGTTCTTTGTATTGAGTTTTGTTCCTTATTTTTCTTTGTTCTTTTTTTTATCGCATGTGTAAATGTAAATAAAATTGTAATAATAATTCGACACAATGTAAATTGTTTGATGAATAAATAAATGAAATGATCGTATTTTTTATGGTGGCCAATAAAGAGTATTTTCTATTCTGTCTGTTGTTCTAATATGTATTAATAATTCATTATTTTTGAGAGATTTAGGTACAGTAAAAAGTATTTCAATCCTGTTCTGTTCTAGAATTATGTATGCGAAAGTGAGTTTGAACGTGAGCAAAACCCTGGGAAAAGTTCTATTATAATTTAAAACGACGAAACAAGCCATAATTTAATAAAAAAAAATCTTGTGCACCAATGCAACTTAAATACGCCATTTACCATAAAGGTACAATCACAGAACAGATAAGGTACAATTTATTTAAATAATATGTTCTAAAAATTAAAAAGTACTTGCAATATAATTTAAGAAGTATTTAAATTATATTGCAAGTACTTTTTAATTTTTAAAACTTAAAGAAAAAACTTCTAACTAAGTAAAATTCTAAAATGTCAGAGTCAGGAAGCTCTAAGTAAAGGTAACTTAATATTTTGCTCAAAGGGTGAATGTTAAAAAGGAAACAAGCGTCGCTGGAATGGAAAGCCAGGGAAGGGAAGGCTGCGTTGCCATAATGCCTCCTTTATTGATTATTTTCGAAAACAGGACACGCTTCGATGACTTTGTTGTGCCGTGTCCATAGTTTTTATGTATTTAGGTTACCTGCTAATTTTTTTGAATTTGTTAACGTGGATTTTTATGGCTGTTTATAATCAGACTTTTAAAAAGTGCGTGATTAATATTTTTGTTACTACGCACCGGGCAATTAGAAAAGAAAAACTAACTACATAGAACATAGAAGTTAGAAAAAGGAAAAATTCAATTGTTGTTGATTGATGGGCCCGATCTGTGACCTAACCACTATAGTAGGTACTATTTGGAGCTACATAATAATTATTCTTCTTATCGTGTAGGCAGTAAGGTCTAACGACCCCACCACACACCCTAGTGTCAGGGTTTCTAAACCGCCTCAAGGGCCTCTGACATGGTTTATTTGACGACCGCCATTTGGCGGCCAGGACCACCGAAGCACGGAATTATCTTTTTATAAGACAATCAGGTGACTCAAGCCTGCAATGTCCTAGCCAAACATAACATATTTATTGAATTTCTGCCTCGATATCAGGCAAGTAGGTAATTACTACAGCAAGATACTAGGCAGATCAATAAACCAAATTAAGTACTTAAATTTTCAGGCTCTTATATCGGTGACGACTCGTCCCACCAAAACACCTATAGTTAGTACAAAGCTAATCATTATACCATACTTTCAGGCACAGCCATAAAATAAAGCGATAAGAAAGAAAAAAATTAAAAAAGACGGTTAATATAAAGCTGGGAAAGTACCTACAACTAAAGTTGACATAGCCAATATTGACTAGACCATTGGTTCCCAACCTTTTACCACGGTAAAGATTGATTAATTATTTATAAATTTGAATGCTGTGCTTTAACTATGCGGAGCCTGTAATTTCTAAAATCATTACGGCCCCCTTGCGTGATAAGTTGACTTAAATGAAGTCCTTTAGAGTTTCCCCTAAGGGTGTTCCCTCACTAGTAGCATTCGCCTGTAATATAAAATTTAATTTCGATTATGACCATTACATTGCATTCGCTTGTAACGTCACAATTATAAATAAATTTTGAGCATTTACTTGTAGCTTAATTGGTTGTTTTCACAATTTCAGACAAAATGGTCGTTAAGCTAAGTTCAGCAAAATTAATTCAGCTTTGATATAAACGAAAAAACAAGAAACGATATTGGCACGGTAATACTGTGATATTGGTGTCACGAATTTTTAACGATTGATTACATTGATTGATGTTACAAGCTGTATCAAAATGTATCAGATTGTATCATAACAGGTTGCGCAGTCGGTGTAATGCTCGGTTCTCCTCACTCACTGATGTAATGCTCGCCAATGTAACTTTACATTACATGCGAATGCCCCCGGTGAGTGAACACCCTTAGGGGGTATTCTAAGAATTGCATTCAGGTCACTGCTACCTCTGAATTGTTAGCATAAAGTCATATTTAGAGCCGCCATGCCCCCCTTGTGTCACTATTCGCCCCCCAAGTGGGTCGCAGTCCACCAGTTAGGAACCACTGGACTAGACATAGATTACACGTGAAAGTTTCGATAATATGGCTCCAACGACAATTACTTCACAAGATACAGCTCGAGCTAAGATTGAAGATAGATAGGAGTATCGTTTTCTTTATGTTTTCAGACCACTTAGGAAATTGGTTAGTTCTCTAATTGGATTGATATTTGTGGCTTAACCGCTCCTATGTTTATTTTGTTTACTAGCATGAGCTCGTCACGTCACGAAAGTACGTGACTTTTAATCACGTTTATAAATATTGGACTTGTGAGTATATCATCACTAGCTTTTGCGCGCGGCTTCCTTCGCGTCCAAGGTTTATTTTCGTAAAAACAGTAGCCTACAACCGTATCTAGATACCCATTTATTCCAGTACAAAAATTTATTTATGTATCAAAACCGGTTCAGCGGTTTAGGCGTAAAAACTTAACAAACTCACATTGGCATTTATAATTATAACTAATTGACCAGCGCAACTTCGTCTGCTATTGGTCTTAGCATGATGATATGGCCTATAGCCTTCCTCGATAAATGGGCTATCTAACACAAAGAATTTTTCAAACCGGACCAGTAGTTCCTGAGATTAGCGCGTTCAAGCAAACAAACAAACTCCTCAGCTTTATATATTAGTAAAGATTAGTATAGGATGCGTCTCTGCCAGCGGCTTCGCGAGTATACGTCAGAATTGTTCTATGGGAACATACTCCCGGTATAAAAACTATCTACTTGTCTTCTTACGTATAGGTCTCTACGTAAAACAGACATACAGGAATCTTTCGCATATTTTTAAGTTGGGATTGGTGACTTTTGTGAGATACAATAGAATACCATGATACCGTTAAAGAACGTGTATAAAGAATTTTGATACGTGCTTGGTATATTTGAACTTGTCTTAAGTCGAACCTAGCAGAGTTGCATAATGTAGCAATTCAATTCAATGTCCTTGTGTAGCCAGAGAAAAGTATTATTTACCATACTGATTGATTACCAATTGAAATTGTTTTTATATTGATAAAGCTTTTGCCCGCGGCTTCAGTCGCGTTAGAATAAAATAACGCCTAAAACCGTCTCCGGGCCCCATCAAAATTTATCTAAATCGGCTCAGCGATTTAGGGGTAAAGGGCTTATTACACTACACGGTATTCAGGGTTTAAGGTCTTGATTTAGGGTAGTGTAATAACAGTAAGAGGGTCCCTAATCAGGGTGACCGGAGCGGCTCGGTCTACCTAGCTTCCTAACTCCCTTACTACCGGGCCGTGTAATAGCGTTTAGGTTGGAAGCAGCGTAGCTCACACCAATTTCACAAATTCCCAGAAAATGCAAGTCAAATTCCCCAATTTGGGGTCAAGTAATCTACTGATTCCCCACAAATTCGATATTTAGAATAATATCAGAAGAAATATCGATTTTAGATATTTAGAATCCCCGCATTTTCCCCACATCTTGCCAATGCTCAATAAATCCCCAATCAACTTGAGATTCCCCGCAGTTTGGGGAATTCCCCACACGTTGGCAACGCTGATCACTTCACAACTGAGTTCAGGCCGAATCGACCGGCTAGTGTAATAAGTGGCTCCCTAGTTAGGGGCCATGCCCACCTTGCCACAGGACCCTGAATACCGTGTAGTGTAATAAGCCCTTAAAGGCGTAACAAACTTACTTTCGCATCTATAATATTAAGTTAGGATGTCATTCATTTAGTACTGTTTTGTAACATTTTATCTGGCATTTAATGATGTTTTTCCTTCAACTCAATGCTGCCATATAAACGGGGTTTTTCATTACACGTTATTTCTGTTAAACATGCTCCAATTACGTTCGTCTAATCACTTTGAGTTTAACACACAATAAACAGTTTCTCATACTCTGAGTATTCCATATGCAAGTGCTAATGTGCGATTAATTAAGAATCCGGCATTTTTGCGTGACTTAACTAGTTCCTCAGTCAATTATTACTAATGTAATAATTGACTTAGGTTGACGTCTAAAATTCATTATAATTATGTCGTATCATATGAGACTAAATGCAATATGTCACTATCATGACCTACTTTTTATGGACTCTAAAAGTTAATGACAGTGGGATGTTATTCGCATGTCACGAAATAATGAAATTTCGTGTTAAGGGAAAGCTCTATTAGCACCTACCGTTTCAACAAATAAGCCGTCCTAAGCTAACAAGCGACAGCAGTGTTGAAATAGACGTGGGAATATGGGAATATCACAGGAATGCCAGCTAGTGTAGCGACATGGAGGGTATCGAGAATAAAAGCTAAACCTATTAATAAAACGGATATCTGCATTAACGCGAATTTACTTATTGTTATAGAAAAATCAGAATATAATATCGCTAGGCGCAAACTTCTGTTTGTTTGATTTATATTTATTATAAATTATTAATTTAACTATTATTTATTAAATTAAGTTAGTATAGTTTACTTTAAGTTTCCTTCTCTGTTTCTTTACACACTGTGTCTACTTTTCTTATCAAATTCTTCTGTCGCAGGTCTGCTAGAAGAAATTTCTGTTGAAATAAGCAGTACCTTTGTGCTATTTTCTCTGTACAAAATTTTCTTTTAATTATATTGTGTGTACATAAATAAATAAGCAATCAATCTTTGCGGTTGAAATCCAAGTTGAAAGGGAATCGCTTGTCTTGGTATGGTCATAAGAGGAGGTATGAAAGCATGTTAGTAAAAGAGTTATGAAAATAGATTGTGGAGAGGGAGGCAAAAAAACATGGATGGATTGTGTGTCCGGGATATGAGAGAAAAGGGAATCAGTGATACGGTAGACAGGACAGGATAGGGGAAAAAACGAATTTCGCTGGCCTTCAATTGACATGGGATAAGGGCAGGAAGATAATGTTGTGGTTGGCTATTAGTCTAACCGTATGCAGCTTATAAAACCTGCACAACCATATCAGGGTAACATACAAACCATAAATTGCTATCCAACCCAGCAAGATAACTGCATTTTTTTAGTAACGACGAAAGAACGTCCCCTTAAGTAACAGGTCAGTTCGTTGGATAGACCCATCCGTCAGTCCTTTCGGTTCAACGAACACGAACGATGGTTAAAGTAAACGTGTTAAGTAATTAACTGCTAGTTAACTTTGACTATCTGTTGCGTCGGTATGCAATCGTTTTACTCATTAACAACAGTGGAAGATTACCGGATTTTGATTGCTCAGGTGATGTTAGTGTGTTTAATAAGTATTGTTTTCCTTGTTATGATGTAACGGTTTTATTTTAGTGGTTGACAGGTGTTATTACTATGCATGCCTTATAAATTCATACCTAGTGAGTGATTTGTTTTATCTGGGTGAATAGCAATCACTTGTGCTATTCAGAGTATATGCTAATGTGAAATATGTCTATGAAAACCTGCTAAAGAGCTGGACTTGTGTTAATGCAATCTATAGTAGTAATGCAATAGATAGTTTAAATGGCGGTGGTTGCTGAAAACCAGCGCTGCTGATTGTGGACTTGTCCAGAGTCGCGGCATACGCTGAGCAACCACCGATTCTTGCTCGAATGCGACGCACAACTTAAATTATTGATGTATTTTCGAAGTATTCTTTTACATAAATTGTCCTTTTCTTTTATTATTGTTTACTTTTTTCGTATGTCAAAGTGTACTGTCAGTCAGTGCAGTACCGGACGTCACGCCATAGACAACAATTGCAGTGTTCTGTTTTGTTTGTGGTGTGACCAGAGCCTCGTAGTAGTCTAATGTCCGGTCCTGACATAGTTGGAGATTTATAGTATAGTAGATTTAAGTTAGTAAGTTTATTTTAATTTTGTGTTTTTGTGCGTCATTTCTGGCAGAATAAACGTGTTTTCTTTCTTTTTAGATTAACAATTGGACTTAGTGTACAAAACCAATTCCGGCTCTGTTATCTGATGGCGAATTCTAAGTACTATTTTTAAGGAATGTTCGCTTTGCACATTGACATCTCAGTTGCAGTCTATCGTAATGTAGGGAAGTCAGACGTGTTTTTGACAGATTACGACTGAGATGCGAATGTGAAAGTTGCTTAAAGATTAGTTTAATCTGTCCTAAAGTTCTAGGTTATGTGTTATGTCGGCACCGTTAGTTTTATAATATTAGTTTAGTTTAGATAACATACAGATTAAGGGTGGTTTGAACACATACACAGTAACTGACCCGCGCAACTTCGTTTGCGTCACCTTTTTCATGAACGCTCCGCTGCTATTGGTCATAGCATAGTTTAATATTATACTCATCTGCCTAGCCTGTTCCCAACTATATTGGGGTCGGCTTCCAGTCAAACCGGATTTAGCTGAATACCAGTATTTTACGCGGAGCGGCTGCTTACCAGACCTCCACAACCCATTGACTGGGTAACACGGTACTTCATGGCAAGACTAGTCAGATTAACTGGCTTGTGACTATCCGTAACGACTGCCAAAGATCTACAAATGACAGCCGGGACCAACGGCTTAACGTGCTTTCCGAGGCACGGAGGAAACTCGGTATGTTAAGATGGTCACCCATCCACAGACCAACCTTGGCAAGCGTTGCTTAACCTTGTAGATCGACCCGTGCGGCTGTTATTATCTACCCACGAGCTCCTCACCCCGATACATTGGCAGATGACGTGATTCATTGATTGATTTGTTGATTCATCTTCCAAATGATAGCTTAATATTATACTAATAAACCACAAATTGGCTATCCAACACTAAAATATTTTTTTAATTTGAACCAGTAGTTCCTGAGATTAGCTCGTTCGACCAAACAAACTCTTCAGCTTCATAATATTACCTTATTAAGTACTATATATTACTACTCATCTGCCTAGCCTTTTCCCAACTATATTGGGATACCTATTACTAGTAGGTAGACAAAAATAAGCTGCTTATACTTGGCGTTATCTCCAAATCGCCCTTCACTCTTTTAGATAAGGTCTATTCTCCACTACTACATAGAACCGTCTCCTAATTAACCCAGACACTTTCCTTCTGAATTGATTTATGAAGTATTGTTCCACGTGGGACATGAAAGTAGTACCAAATCACAATGTATGTGACTGCGAAGTGTGTATACCGAGATGTGCGTATATCACACGTGCCACTTAAGATATCAGAATCCGTACTAAAATTATAAACTAGCTGACCTGCGCAACTTCGTGTGTGTCTCATTTTTCATTAATGTTCCGCTCCTATTGGTCGTAGCGTGATGTTATATTAGCATATAAGCTATATGCTAAAATAACATCACGCTCGCCCTCGATAAATGGGCTATCTAACATTAAAAGAATTTTTCAATTCGAACCAGTAGTGCCTGTCATTAGCGTGTTCAGCCAAACAAAATCTTCGTCATTATATTATTACATTAGTAAAGAGAAGTAAATATGCGAAAGTAACTTTGTCTGTTTGTTACCTCTTTACATCTAAACGTCTGAACAGAATTGATAAAACTTAAATTGGATATATGTATAGAGATTGGATGAAACTTGGCATGCGGGTGGAACATGTCCTGGAACTGGACAAAGCATACTTTTATCTTGTCAGTATGTTCTCTTTGGCATCATTTTCGACTGTCACGTGATCGATGAAAAAAGGCTGGCAAAAGCAAGTGGAAACTATTCGTTTACCTATGTAACGTAATGTATTAGGTCCTGTTAGCGGCTTCACCTGCATCCAAATCGGAAATTAGGTAATCCATTGTTCCCACTTCCCAGGTTAAAAGTAACAAATTGACACTGAGTTACTTTCGCATTTATAATATTAGTACTTATAGATAAGTCTTAGCTCTGTGTACCAGAGAGAAAATGCTCTATTTTCATCCTTTCACTTTCACAGAGTTAAACTCACGATTTTCAAGTCTCCGACCCTTTTGTTTAAACTTTGGAAGGGAAAGAGCATTGATCACTCATTTTGATAGAGTGGTATAAGTAGAAGATTTGATCTACAATCCTTTCTAAATTAGTTTAGTCAGGGGAAATGGTAGCTCAGGAAGTTGATTTTAAGGCTCAAATTAAATATTTTTCGAGAATTCAAAACACGAAAAAAAAAAAATCTAACAGTTGTTAGATTTTTTTTTCTTTGGCTTCGGACGGTTTTTGTCAGTCTTTGACGCTCATTATAAATTGGCTATAACACAGCAAATTGACGAACTGTGCCAACCTGCTAGAATCCAATTTCCATGACTTACATCCGTACTATCAGTAGCCGATTCGTGCGAAAACCTGAAGGCCAATTCTACTCACTTTTAAGCAACATTCATTCATTCGTAATCTGTCAAAAAAGCCTCAACTTCCATACATTTTTGACAAATTGCGACGGACAAGCATTATCACTAAAATGATGCTTGCAAGCGAAGTTCTTCAAATCTTCAATACTGGCCTTTTTAAAGCTCAAACGCCATTCAAATTTAGGACAAACCCATGTGTTGAGAGTTTTTTCAACTTACAGGATACCAACCTACGCTTAGCAATCACCTAATGCCAACATAAAGAAAATACAAGTCGCTAAGTTATCGCATTCGTAGCAACCTATTTGCCTAGTTACCACTTACAAGTTGTGATAAGCAGCTCAGACGCTCAGTTACTTAACCAGGAAGTTATTAAATCGCTTTTAGCTGCGTTCATTAACGATACAGATATTCGCTGCAAATTCAGTTATCTGCTACAAAACAGAAGTCAATCTTCATATGAAAATTGTTATTGTAAATTAATCACAGGCATGGGCGCAAGAATTTGATCTACAATCGCAATGCAAGAATATTTTCAAAACTCCGCCTCGAATAAGACAGGTTATCTTTTGTCATTCACTAATAGATAGAACTAAAGAAGACGGGTGCAAGGCCCAGCGAATGGAGCTCGAAGTAACTACTTCGCCTTTGATTTGCTAAGTTGTCTTTTACTTCATCCGCTGTCAAATAAGTGTATTTTTTATTTCTTCATGTTTTCTTATGTTTATTTTTTAATAATTGAAAGCCAGGTGCCTGTAAGTGGCCTTTGGCTAGGCTCTCGGCACCCATGATCAAAGGAATATTTTAACGAGTATTACTCAATCCGTTTTTGAGTTCATTATGGGACTATTGATCCATTTCAGTGAAAATATCAACTATATAGCTAGTTTATTGTACAATGTTGTATGAAACAAGCCATCGGTGACCTCTTGTCATTTTAGCTTAAACATGTAAGTTTAAAAAAATCAGGTATCGGGGACCGGTGAACAAAAAAAAAACTGTACTGATACTAAATAGTATTTATTTAGCGATTACTCATCAGTATGGTTTTACAGCGCCATTTAACGCTAGTGTCCTCTAAATGCTGGTAATAAAAGAATACTGGTAGATAGTAAGTATACTTCTACAATAATAAGCGTTTATATTTCGTTACCACTTATTTTTGCAAGTTCCCCTGACTACTATTGACTGAAATGATATCCGTTTCAAGTCAAAACACAAATCTAAAAAATTAAAATGTGCTTCATTACACAACTACGCAAAATGAGTTAATGTGGGCGAAAAGGCTCGGGGTTAAATACCACAGTTCGGACAAAAACACCAAGGATTTTACATAGACATTCTAAGCAGTTGCAGGGTTAGAATTGTTGCTGATAACGTGCTATTGGATCCAGAGAATACCGCAATCGCCTAACTGTGAATACACGATGGTATAAATAAACCTCTGGGATTGGACCCTTGCGAATTGCAAACGCTGCAGTTATGTTTATGCATGAACTTTACACTCACGTTTCTTTTACTTATAGGTACATCATTTCAGACAAGTTATTTATTACGTTACCAAGAAACACGAACAACGTAACGTTAGTAAGCAGTGGTTGATATTGGTAGCGCAGCACGCTAAGCCTTAAAACAATATAGATATTTCAGCATCATACTAAACACATGAATAAGGAAGGATCGCGCGTGTTGTCAAATCATTTGCATCTGCAAACAACATCATCATCATCATCTGCCTAGCCTTTTCCCAACTATATTGCTGTCGATTTCCAGTCAAACCGGATTCAGCTTAATACCAGTATTTTACGTGGAGCGGCAGCCTACCAGACCTCGACAACCCATTAACTGGGTAACACGGTACTTCTTGGCAAGACTGGATTCAAATTTTACTGGCTTCTGACAATCCATAACGACTGCCAACGATCTAAAAATGACAGCCGGCACCCGTTAGTCCCGGCTGTCATCCCGCTTAACCCCGCTTAACGTGCTTTCCGAGGCACGGAAGAAACTCGGTATCCACAGGCCAACCTTGGCAAGCGTTGCTTAACCTTGTAGCTCTAGCCACGAGCTCCTCTACATCTGCAAACAACAAGCCAGCATAAGAGTGTCTCTACTAATTGCTTTAAAAATAGTAGAATTAGCCCTAAGGTGGAGCTCGTGAAGAACGGAAGAGCCAAGAGCAATTCTGGTGTTTTATTACAGCAACTTAGTTGCCTATATAGAATCATAGGAACTCGAAGGAGTACTTGTTGAATGCGCTAGATATTTGAAAATCCGTTACATACCGAGCCTCTTGATTTTCTCGGAAAGCACAAGCACGAAAATTTTACAGCAGTTTTGTAACCTGGTATCGTGTTATGCAGTCTGAAAGGCAGGCGTTTTATCTATAATACTGGTATTCCGCTGTATCCGGTTTATTTTTTTATTTTATTTATTTGGGGTAAACAAACAATTGACTGAAAACCGATCTCACCATTGGGAAGAGGCTAGGTAAATTGAATATACACGGTAACATTTTATCCGTCTTACAATGGCAGCCCAACTACAACACATTCATTATAAAAAAGAAACGATATTTATGAAATATTATGAAAAAAAATATATATTATTCATTATCATGACGCATGACGTAGTTTGAAACATCCAGGAGCGAGCGCAGTCCCAGCCTTGTGTTCCAAGGACGGCGCGGAGTGAAACTGCATCAATGTTTTGATACGCTATTATTAACAGGGTGTTTCATAATTCTAATGCATTATTTGTTTTATTGTACCTATCACCTTGATAAATTTTTAATACCCTATTATAGTGCCCCACCGCTGGGCAAAGGGTTCCCCATATCTTTCCAGACACTATTTTCTTGCGCCACCTCAAACCAGTCTTCGTACACTGCGAAGGCTTAACTATTTAAATAAATAGCGTAGAAATACACTGGACAGCAAATAAACCGAGCCATCCGCTACCTAGGCACTCTAATTCGATTTTCTCAAAAACTAAAAAACCTACAATTATCAAAGTTGTACCTACAGAAAGTGCGTTTCATGGTGATTAAAATGAAAGGAAACTCATTGGGTTTAATCAATATTTCAGTGTTTATTAAGGATTTTACAAAGAAGAGTCGTTTTCCAGTCGTGACAATCGTTAGTAATGATAAAGTGAAAAAAAAATTAAAGCCAAAAACAAAGATAAAATCAAAAAAAAGTTTTTGATCAATATTCCGTATTCTCTCCCCTTGCTCGGATAACTGCCAGCATCCTTGTATTCATCGACCTTACGAGCCTGACGATAAAATCTTGAGGAATTGTATTCCACTCCTCTTCAATTGCGATTCGCAGCTCTGGAAGCCTTGTTGGAGCAGATACCCGGGCTCGAACCCGACGTTTCAGCTCATCCCATAAGTGTTCTATCGGATTCAAGTCCGGGCTTCGAGCTGGCCAGTCCATCGTACGAATGCTGACGTCGCGTAGATACTGGGTCACCACATGAGCAACATGAGGCCGTGCATTATCATGCATCAATTGCATATCCTGTCCGATATATCCTGCGTAAGGTACCACATGGTCTGCGAGGATTTCAGTAATGTAGCGATGAGAAGTCAGCCCACGTGTACGGCCCGTTTGTTCGATGAAAACTAACGCTGTATGTGCTGTTACCGAGATGCCGCCCCAGACCATTACAGATCCTCCTCCATAAGCAACAGTTTCCTCGATGCAACACTGAGAATAACGTTCCCCAGGGCGACGATATACTCTCTGACGTCGATCACTTCCATGTAGACTCACCCTGGTCTCATCAGTGAAGAGTACATTACTCCACTGCTCTAATGTCCAATCCCTATGCTCTCCAGCAAATTCAAGTCGTGCTCGACGGTGTGCTACCGTTAATGCTGGGCCTGTTGCAGCTCTTTTTGGGGTCAGGTTCCGTTCAGGTCCGGTTACGATCATCTGCTGCTTATGTAACCCTAGGTCTGCCCGTACCTGGACGGCGATCGAATGCTCCAGTCTCTAGGTACCGTCTGTATAATCGAAAAAAGTAGCAAAACCACAACTGAGCAAACGATGGACAAAAACTAAAGAAATGATAAGAAATATTCGACTGTTCATTGTAGAGAAAAAGAACGCTAATTTCAAACTCTGGTGAAAACAGAGCAACAATGCTAACGATTTGCTCTGTTTTCACCAGAGTTTGTTGCTTGATTACAATGTGAGTTGACGGTACTTTCGAATTAATTTGTAGTCATTTTAATCACCATGAAACGCACTTTTTGTAGGTATAACTTTGATAGTTGTAAGTTTTATACTTTTTGAGAAAATCGAATCAGAGTTCCTAGGTAGCGGGTGGCTTGGTTTATTTGCTGACCAGTGTAGTTTGTTGGGTAAATTATCTGATCTTCCTTTGTAAGACGACTAAAAGCATACGTGTATACATATTGTAGGAAAGTCATCCTATAAAGGTGTGAAGATGGCTATACACACAATGTATTCCCCAACGGTTTGGTGACTGTTTACTTTGACTCCACGTAACGCTAAAACAATGTCATTGTGCAGTTGGCGAGTGCTTGTGTAATGCTTTCATTGTTTCATAGCATCCTTCGTTTAATGCACGAGGCGAATGCCGCGGAAAATTAGTAGCATGACTATCAATGCAGTTCTTACCTTGACCTGGTACTGACGTTCAAAAGACATAAAAATAAAAGACGAACACTGCCTATTAAAATATCGATATTCATTTGTTTATGCTTATATTGGAAGGTTGTTGTTTAGAAGCTGACCTCAACCTGATCGAAACCGAAAACAATTAAATTAATGAATGTCTTATTTAATTACCTTTAAAAATAAATTGCTTAAATTATACGGATATTTATTTATTATTTACTAGTTGACCCGCGCAACTTCGTCTGCTCAGCTCTTATTGGTCTTAGCGTGATGATATATAGCATATAGCCTTCCTCGATAAATGGGCTATCTAACACTGAAAGAATTTTCAGTTCCTGAGATTAGCGCGGTCAAGTAAACAAACTCTTCAGCTTTATATTAGTATAGATAAAGCTGAGCCGACCAATAGAAGCGGAGCAGTAATGAAAATTGTGACGCAGGCGAAGTTGCGTGGGTCAACTATTATATTAGTATAGATATAATGGCTTCTGCCAGCGCCTTCGCCCGCGTGATCCCTAGGGAACATACTCCCGGGATAAAAAAACCTAACGCTATTCCGGACTATAATCTGCCTCTATGCCAAATTTCATGAAGATCCTTTCAGGCGTTCTAAAGTGAAAGAGTAATAAACATCCATACATACATCCATCCTTCCTAACAAACTTTCGCATTTATAATATTGGTAGGAATACATACTTTATTGTACACCTCATATTTAAAACAGGATATTTGGTGTAACAAGCATTGGCCTATTTTGCGAAGAACTCTAATTTCTGGAATCTTAATATCCAAAGCAAGCCGGAAACAGAAAACATTAAAATTTACTAAAATTGTCGGATATACATGAATTCTTTTCATCAACAAAGCCAATGAATATAATTGAGCCAATAAACTCTTTCCAATCATTTTCACAAGACATTCAAGAGCCGTCTGACACAAATAGGGGACTGAATGAACGGCTTGTGAATACTAAACCTATTGTGAGGACAGTATACACAGGTGTTCAATGCACCGCTTTAGGATTCACTGCGGCCCGTAGCCATATTCGTGTATCTTGGTCGTGGATGTACTGAACAATAACTGTTTTACTAAGGTAGATAGGCACCTACATGTTACGCAAAACTACGGTACTAACATGCTCGATTTAACTTACGTCTAGAATAGATTGATTTTCGGGGTCCTATTATATGCTCGGCGATGTCGCGGCTGACCAGGACGAAAATGGAAGGACGAACTCTTCAGGACTGACTACCCAATAGAACAGGACTGATGTGTATGGAAAGCAGAGGGATACCTTTGCCTAGCCAGGATAATATTCTGATAAGATTAATTTAGAAACTGATCGAGCAAAACGGTTTAACCAACTTTTGTACGCAGTAGCCCACAATAATCCAAGTTAAGTATAGGTTTTTTTTTTTATTATTGATAGGTTTTCGTTCATAATCTCACCTGATGGAAAGCCATAATGTGGTTGACGATGGAGTACGCTTTAACGTTTTTTTTTTTTGGATTTTTGTGACTGTTTTTGAGCTATTTTCTAATAATCAATATAATTTCCTGGGTGTAAGCTAGGCTATAATCACTGAATATCACTGAATAGGCTTTGATAGAAACTCATTTTAAATAACAATTGCCTCAGTTAAGAAATTCACTTGCAAGTCTTTAAGTTACGTTTCACAGAAATATAAAGTAACCTTGAGGGTTTTATTTATTTCGCAAGAAACAGGATTCTTGTTTATCAGTAGGTAGATATCTCGTTTGCAACTGCAAAAATATCATGAGTTGTTTTAAGAATTTTGAACTGGACCACTGTCGTCACTATGTGCAAGACATTACATTACATTCTGGTTTTAAATGAGTAAGGAATAAAAACAGTAGCTTTTCCTGTGGCTTTATTTTGGCGCTACCTACACCACAGGAACGGGGCATTTTCCTAGATAGAATGTTAGAAGTAACTCAGCGATGGTGTAACTTTTTTATCAGGTAAGCAACTGCCTCCGTGGTCGAGTGTTTTAGGCACTTGCCTTGTGACCTGGTGGTCATGGGTTCGATTCCCACGGGAAGAGCATACTTTGTAAAGTTATTTTCCAGTTTGAGTAGGACATTGCAGGCTTGAATTAACTGGTTGTCTGATAAAAAGATGATTCCGTGCTTCGGAAGGCACGCCGGTAAAGCCGGATAAGCCGGTGGTCTTCACCGCCAAATGGCGGTCGTCTTGTCAGAGGCCCTTGAGGCGGTTTAGAAACTCTGACACTAGGGTGTGTTAAGACGTTACTACTGCCCACACGATAAGAATAAAAAGCTAGACAAGTGACTTTCTGTCAGCGGAAGCGGGGCGAAGACGATTGTCAAAATGTCAAAAATGTATGGTATTGACACACGCTATCGAAACGTCTCGTGATCAATCTATCTAATATTACAAAGGGGTAAAGTTTGTGAGGTGGTAGGGGGTAATCTATGGATCTACTGAATCGATTTTGAAATTTCTTTTACCAATAGAAAGCCACGTTATTGGTGAGTGTCACAGACATATTAATCTAAGTTGAGATGGATGTGTGGAGTAACGAGAATGGATAAAGCGAGAAATGAGTACATTAGAGGTAGTTTAAAGTGGCGCCAGTGACGGAAAAGTTAAAAGGGAATCGCTTGTCTTGGTATGTTATACTACTACGACTAGAGTCACTGCAATATTTTATATTCATTTGACGTTCCAAAGTGCATTTATTGGTCTAATTGAAATAAATCATTTGACTTTGACTTTGGATATGTGAAGAGGAGGGATGAAACGCATGTGACTAGAAGAGTTATGAATAAGGCCGAAGAAAAGATGGATAGACTGTGTGAGGAGCGATATGAAAGAGATGGGAGTTAATGATAGCGTGACGGCTGATAGGACAGAATGGAAGAAAAAAACGTATTGCGCCGACCCCAAGTAACATGGGATAAGGGCAGGAAGATGATGATAGTCTATTATATTAACCCGAAAAATACCGCCCAACGTAGTGGGCACGGGTCAGCTATATAGTTCCCTATATTTTGTCTTTTAACAATCACCACTGGCACTTTGTCTCTAGACAGCTTCAAGACTTCTGGCTGGAGATTACCATTACAAAAAAGCAACAAATAATATTTTATAATTTTTATGAAAATATTCAAATAGCGCACTGAATGTGGATGGAGAGGGAGGCCAAAGATGCATGGATTGAGTATGGAGTTATATGAAAGAAAAAGGAGTTAGTGATAGCGCGACTGTTTGGACAGAATGAATGAAATAAACTGTTCTTGTATTTGTTGTTATAGCGGCAGTCGAAAACACACTCTGTGAAAATTTCAACTGTCTACCTGTTACGGTTCTTGAGATACAGCTCGCTGATAGATCGACGGACGAACAGAAGGATGGATGGACGGACGGACAAAAAGATTAGTAATAGGGTTCCGTTGGTTACGATGGGGTAAGGGCAGAATGATGCATTATAATATTGAAGTTAGGCGTATCTCCAGAGACAAAGTAATGCCCCAATAAAGGATCATTGACTGCAAATGAAATCCCCGCATAGTGATGACATAATTATTTAAATTGATAGCAATTAATATTATTGACTAAATGGATTGTTTGCGGTGGACATACTAGTAATTAAATTCGGGAAATCCGACCACGGCCATACGTTTTCCTTTTAGATACCGAGACTGTGCGAGTCATAGAAGGAAGGTCTAGTGTATAACCTTATACTTTGGTTGCAGTATATAAAACCTGCAGAATGAATCACATTGTAATCAGATGCAGTTCACGATTGCGGTTGTACTCAATCGGTATTCAGCAGCGTCTTTTATCGTAAAAGAATCTACAAAAACAATACCGATACGACATTTGTTAATGTTTAGTCGCCATCCTGGTTCTAAATGCCCTGTTCTCTATTGTTTGGTTGGGGTGTTGTATAAAAGAGCCAATTACTCCTAAAGCTTTCCCATCTTGCGTGGGATATCATAATATAGTCATGAGCATAGTAATTCACCGCTTTTAGGGCTGATACGTTCAATGTTATGAGGAATGCCACTGCTAAAGCCAATCCATACGTAAGTACATTATAAATACGAAAGTAATGCTATCAGTCTGTGGGTTTTTTACTTCTTCACGTCTGTACGGCTTTACGGCTAAATGGATTCGTATGAAACACCGGGTAGACCATGTCCTGTCCATAGGACATAGGCTACTTTTTATCAGAAGTATGGTACTATGGGATAATTTTCGACTATTAATTACGCGGGCGAAGCCGCCGGTAGAAGCTAGTTTTAATATAACTAACTCCAATAGTGACTACTATTAATATATTACATTGCGTTGCGGCTTTTGTAGAGCAATCTTCCTTGTGTACAAAGTTACGACATCATAGAACAGGAATCACAATATCACGACGATGTACTATATTGAAGCGTAGACTGGCCTCTACCAGATAAATTTGATTAAAACCTACGGGTCCTCTTGGCCTGTTGCACTTCACAAAGGAGGCACAGTATGTTGGGGCCATAGATATAATAAACAAGTTTTTATATTTCTATGGTTGAGGCCAGTTCAATTAGATGAGATGTTCCCTAAATCTACCTTTATAAAACTGGACCTATTAGAATCTACCAATTCCGAAGGCTTGCGTGGCGCTAAATGCGCTCAATATGGAGAATATTCAGGTAATGTTAATAAGGAAAAACAAGCCTCATTCTTGTAAATAAATACCTCTTTAATTTGCGCCATAATCACCTACGCTGCTAATTAACCTATGAGATAAAGCGTCATAAATTAATCATCCTTAAACAGACGAGTCAAGGTTCATATTCGTTTGAACAATGAGCATATCAGATAAAATATCGTTATTATTTTTCAATCCCGGTGTAGGCGGGCAATAAGTCTTCTACTCTGATTATGATGAGAAACATCATCTTACGCTTAAGAGATTTGGAAACTTATAAGTATCAAAACCACATTTTGACCTACCGCACTATCTAGGTTTTTCTTTAATCTCGATTTTTGATACATGGTAGAATTATCGAGTTAGAAATATATATCCGGATAGTCAGAAGCCAGTAAATCTGACTCCAATCTTGCCATGAAGTACCATGGGAGCCGCTCCTCGTAAAATACTGGAACGCGGTTTGACTAGAAACCGACCCCAATATAGTTGGGAAAAGGCTAGGCAGATGAGAATTATCCAGTTAGAAAGAAGTCAAAATTATACCACATACTACGTCCTTAGTTACGTTTTGTTTAAGTATACATAATTATTTATGTTTAGGTATAGCTGTTGTGTGGTATGCATAGATGCATGCAACGCTCCCATCTCGTGTAACGAATAAGGTACCTACATCTATAATAATAAATACAACCTTGCAATGTCGTGAGGTTTGTCATTATGATTGTAATTGAAGTACTAACTTAAGACAATTCATTCTGTCACTGGGTTTTTTTTTTAACAGCAATCAGAAATTAATTTGAACAGGCCAGTTGTTACAACGTATTTCAGATTTTACTGCTTCTAATTAATCAACGCTTAGTTTCAACGCCTTTGTTGTATTCATTAAAGCTATATTCGGAAGCTGTGATTGACCTCTCGTTTCCCAGAAGATTTCGTCATTCAACCTTAATTAATTAATTAATTCTGTATTATACGTACGTATTATAAAAGTCTGAACGCGATAAACTCAAAAACTACCAAACCGATTTTCATACGGTTTTCACCAACGGACGGGGTCTTCCACGAAGGAAGAAATAGGTGGCTGAAATATGACGACGGTTGTTGAAGAAAAAATCTAGACGTCAGGGAGCTTATGCTCTGCTACCCGTGCTTAGTCGGTTGCTTGACAAAATGGATTTTAAATCATCAACATATCTACCGAAAGACGTCCACTGCTGGACATAGGCCTCCCCCAAGATGGGGGGGTTTGCCATAATCGCCACGCTTGGCAGGCGGCTTGGCGATCGCAGTGCTTGGTGTTAAGTTTTACAGAGAACGCTGCTGCCTATTCTCTGGCGAGTCCCTTAGTCGCCTTTTACAACACCCACGGGAAGTGGTGATGGGATAGTATTAATCTTTTACGGCACCATACGGCAAAATGGATGTGTTAAATCGTGAATCTGAATTAATGTCCTCTCACACAATAACTAAAGACAAATACGTGCATCACTGACGACGACATATTGTCGTGTTTGAACGAGCATGACTCACAACTTCAAACGTGCAAAAATGTCGACTGTCTCCACACCGAGACATTGCATAGATCAACTTCAACACAACACTCTTTTTTTTTTAACCGAATTCAAAAAAGGAGGAGGTTCTCAATACGTTTGTATTTTAAATGTTTGTTACTTAATTCCGTCATTTATGAACTGGTTTGATTTTTTTTTGTGAAAGTATATACTTGTTGAAATTTCATTAAAATCAGTTCAGTGGTTTGGTTTTTAAATCAAAATACCTGGAAAAATATGTTATCCAGGTAAACGAAAATTGCGTATTTTGCTTTTATGTTTTAGTGGTATTGTTAGGTCGCACTAAAAATTAATAAATAAAAAACATCGTCGAGCAAACAACCAAAAACACCGACTTCCGAAATTAAAGTTATTTTTTGCTTTGTAGTGTTTTTTTTTTATTTGTATGTATCTGTATTTTACTTTGAAAGTATTAAAAAAAAAAAACTCAATTCGACGCGTGCGCTTTTGCAATACGTCTGAATGAAACCAATCAGCATGGATTTGGATTCCGTTCCGTAGACAATGTTCCGCATGTAATCCGCTCAAAGTTTGGTGAAAATAAACATTCGCTCCGAAAGCCTGAATTCGTTGAAGAATTTCACTTTCGAAATTTGACAATAGATGTGAACTGTTATTGCAGTGCTGTGCTAGTATGAAAAGGAATTCACGGTTCTAAATGCTCATAGACAGTTTATGATTGCTTCGTAATAGAAATAGTGTAAATTTTAATAAACTACTGTTGCTGTTTAAAAAGCACGGATCATAGAAAACGATTACTTACCCAAATAACACTAATCCCTAACATTAGTCGAATGTTTACATAAAAAATGCATATCTATACTAATACCCGCGCAACTTCGTCTGCTCCGCTCCTATTGGTCTTAGCGTGATGATATATGTATAGCCTTCCTCTATAAATAGGCTATCTAAAACCAGCCCACCACCACCAGTAACTAAGATTAGCGCGTTCAAACAAACAAACAAACTCTTCAGCTTTATACAGTGATATTTGTAAAACACCAGCAACCTCATAGGCAGTGAAAGTAAACATGATTATAAGCAACTTTTACTTTAGGAAAACCCCGAAAGCTCGAGAAAAATATCAGCTGTTTCATACAAAATGCAATATAAAGAGGAAGGCTATAAGCATCACGCTAAGACTAATAGTAGCAGAGCAGACGAAGTTGCGCGGGTCAACTAGACTAGTATAATTAAGTACCTACTAATATTATGAAGCCAAAGAGTTTCTTTGTTTTTTTGAACGCGCTAATCTCAGGAACTACTGGTTTGAATTGAGAAAAAAAAAACGTGTTGAATAGCCCATTAATCGAGGAAGGCTGTAGGCTATATAATTAAAACATCACGCTACGACCAATAGGAGCGGAGAATTAATGAAAAATGTGACATAGACGAAGTTGCGTAGGTCAGCTAGTTAAATATATATATATATATTTTTTTTACTATAGATAGGCTCGCGTTTGACCACTATCTCACCTGATGGTAAGTGATGATGTGGTCGAAGATGGAGCACGCTTGCCTAGAAATAACCTATTCACTCTTGACTTAAAGACTCCCAGGTTGTAGCTATCAGGAAACACAGACTCCGGCAGGGAATTCCACTCCTTAGCTGTACGCATTATGAATGTGTTACCAAAACGTTTTTATATTATTTTGTGACAACACGTTCTCGCCAAAAAGTCATCCCATCAGTCCATCCCTACCTTGTAGCTGTTCCACCAATTCGCACTAAGCGTTTTCAAACGTCTTTTATAATGCGCACAGCAAAGGAGTGGAACTCTCTGCCTGCGTCTGTGTTTCCAAAAGCTTACAACCCTAATCTCGTCATAGTTAGAGTGAACAAACTCCTTCTGGGTAGGCTCGCTCCATCGTAGACTTTTTCTCTGTCATTTCTGACATAGACTAGAGTCAAGAGCAAACCCACTACAAATAAAAAAAGTAAAAAAAAACAAATGAGGTTTTTTTTTATTATAGGCTAAAACTACATTTACAGTTTTTTTTTAAGCGGCTTCAATAATATTTTTGCAAGAAATTTTAAAGTGCCATCTCTCCAAGACGTAACCAAAATAAGAATATATAATAATATACGAGGAACAAATGACGTCATCCTAAAACTTGCGACCCCAAAGCCTTATGTTGCGGGATTAACGTCAAGTTGATATAACCGGTCCCGGCACCAACGCTCTCCAAAAACATGCTTATGACGTCATGCAAAAGAGCAATGAACAGGAATGCGCTCATTGCCACACCTGTTATCATATTTTTAGGCACTTTAAAAAAGGAGGTTCTTGCTTAGTTCATGTTTCTTTTAAACTGAACGGAGACTGCTCTGTTCAGCCGCTCAGCATCCAAAATTGTTAATGGCCAGAAGGGAATTTCTAAGTAAAATAATTCCCATCGTTCTATTCAATTTTAATATCCATAGTTGTGATTTTTTTTTAAATCATACTGGATGTCATGTATGTATGATGAATGCATCTTGCACCTTAGAGTTAGATCATGTCGCTTTCTTTCACTATCTGCAGTAAAAGTTAGGTACATTTTGCCAAATCCGTCAGTCTAGCTTCTGATAGTACCCATACGAGTAACTCGCATGGGTACTATCAGAAACTAGACTCATACTACTCAACCCGAATCATAACTGTTATGATTCGGGTTTGCCAAAGTCCCATTATGTTCACCCTTAGGTTCCGTCTCATTTCATTGCATCATGATAATTCCATGTAGATGCTTATCTAGTAATAATCTTCAGTAAAACGATGTCCCCAATGACATTGTTGACATAATTTTCCGTCATTGCATCTTGCAGTTTCCAGAAGACAATCATTCACGAGCGGTTGCATTTTCAATGTCATGCCATTGTCTCGTGGATGGTAGCTGCTTTTTATGTAACTATGTTCTTACTATTACTAGCCATGAGAGTTCATCAAAAGTTGTGTACTTATACTTGGACTAAAACGATTGCTTGAATTTGTTTGTATTACCGGTTTGAAGAGCATCTATTCTATTCTAGAAAAAGGATACCTGGAAGAATTTCGGTTACACTTAAGCCTCGCAGTTGGACAGTGTGGTAGTTATGATAACTTAATACGCAGGTATACTGGTATGAAGCATACCTTGCTTGATGATAGGTGCCGATTAATAACTCCAATAACAAGCGATTTAATCATTTTTGCAAATCTTTTGAATCAAGGTCGAAATCACTGCATATTATAAAACAAAGTCCTCCGCCGCGTCTGTCTGTCTGTTCGCGATAAACTCAAAAACTACTGCACCGATTTTCATGCTGTTTTCACCAATGGATAGAGTGGTTCTCGATAAAGGTATACATATATAATTTGTTTAGAAGTTTGTGCTAGTTAAAGAATAATTTGTTTATTCAGTTATTTTACCTTGAATAAAAAAATACTAGACAAAATCTTTTTGCTTCCACCAGCAAAGATCATACATAATATTTCACAAGCTAGACTGTTGACTACCATCTGTCCATAAATACATTCCAAAGATTACGTCATCATCAATAGCTTGGTGTATACTGAGATGGCGCTCGCGCTCATCACATAGGCTCATCTCATTATACAATATACATAGGTATCTATCTACTGCTCATATAAAATGCGTACTCGTATTGAGCTGTATTCAGTATTCTATACGTACCTATTTGAAACGTTTTATACGCGTATTGAGCCTTTCGTGAAGCAGTATGCAATTTGTGTTTTTATCGGAGCCATTGAAGATCAATCTTTAACATCTTTATGTGGAGAGAGAGGAGGATTTAGCAATGACGATACTTACCCAAGGCCTACGTAAAATCTGTTTTCGACTTACCCCTATAATCTAGTAATTTCTCCCACTGGACTCAACCTCGACTCAATCAAATTGACCGTTCTTCAATATATCAGCCAATTGCCGACCACTGCTGAACGTAAGCCTCCCCCAGAAAGCGCCAACCATCCAATTTGTTTGCCGTTGTCAATAGCGAATGAATCGAGTGTTATAGAGGAAGTTTTCTGAAAAAGGGGTTTAAAACACTAGAGCGTCGTGCTCTAGTTGATCTATCCCACCCACACGCACAAAAAGTTTTGGGAACATTTATTGTGCGTACAGCTAAGGAGTGGAATTCCCTGCCAGAGTCCGTTTCCTGATAGCTACAACCTTCTGTCGTTGATATAGCAGTCACTGATGTCGAGAACCTTGTTAAAGCTAAGAAAGACAAGCAAACTAAGTATAATTTTGACCATTTCTTACATCATTTTGAATAATGAAGTCGGTTTTTAAGTTTTGTAATTGGAAAGTGCTAATTTTAACCCATCTATGTCGAGGACTCAAATATGTCTCGGATTTTGCAGTCTAGGACTCGACTCCACTGGCACTCGTCGTGCTATTAATAAGGTAGGTACACTAATCAATGTAACTACTTAGCTACGTGAACCGTTAAATAAGTTATTTGGTACAATGCCAGGACAGGAACATACGACGAGGAACCAATTGTTTTTTGATACACTGCTGTTCCATTGCATTTGTTGATACTAATTTGGACGTCCGGATGCCGCCCGTTGTTTGCAATTCATTTAGTGTTTCCTTTGAGGAGGTTCGGTTTTCGACTCGTGTTGTATCCGGGAAATATTGATGTAATAAGTTCATCAAACTTGGTTGCAGCTTGCTCGATGACTGCCGAACGTTTTGGGAAAACTTTCATTGTGCGTACGGCTAAGGAGTTGAATTCCTTGCCGGAATCTATTTCCTCGTAGCTACAACCTCAGGGGCTTTGAGTCAAGAGGGCTAGGTTACTTCTAGGCAAGCGTGATCTATCGTCGGCCACTCTGGGCGAGCATGAGCCTATCAAAAATAAAACTACCAAACATACTCATACTCCAAATGGACTACGAGTATGTTGCACTATAATATCTTCCGCAGTGATGGCTCTCCTGGACGACTGTAATACGCAAAAAAATAGGTGTATTAAGACACTCCTTCAAAAATGACCCATTATTTGTTGAAAACACACGACATGAAACTAAATAAACCGTATTACATAACAAACAGACTAATCTGTGAATTACAAAACATGGTTAAAGAGGAACCCATTAGCTTTTAAAACTGACCTGAAACATGTCACTAGTCAGCCTTGAAGCTCGACCCAAATATGCAAAACATAGGCAACACATTATCGTACTAATTACATGAAAGCCTAAACTGTGGACTCTGGACAATATTTTTCACTGTACCTCTGCGGTTCTAAAAGGCCACTTTAGAAGTATCATATATTAAGATCATACAATAATCTGTCAACCTTTATTTTCATCTTTATCGCTAAAGCATTAGGTTCAAGGTTGATTGGAAAAATTTGTCAATTTCGGGTAACTTCATGTTCTGGCTGAATCTCTTGTGGCCTTTTTAGACCTGCTGTACTTTAAATGAAAAGTTTTAGATACTTACCTGAAAATTAAAGCTAAGAGGCTGCAATAAAAAGGAAGTAATATAAAAGCAGCATATGTACGTAACATTCAAAATTTGATAATCGAAAATAAAGTCATATCTATTTTAATATGCTAAAACTAAAGAGTTTGTTTGTTGGAACGCGCTAGTCTCTGGAACTACCAGTCGGATTTGGAAAATTCTATTAGTATAAGATAGCCGCATTCATGAAGAAGGCTATACGGGAACGGGGACAAGCGAGATATGCGCGTACGAAGTCACGGGCAACAGCTATAATGTAATGCGGAGGAATGGGGAAAATGTCTTTAGCACAACACTAGAAAAATTTTTTCAATCGGAACCATTAGTTCCTGATATTAGCGCATTCAACCAAACAAACTTTTCAGCTTTATAAAATTACTAGTTGACCCACGCAACTTCGTTTGCGTCACAGTTTTCCTTACTGCTCCGCTCCTATTGGTCTTAGCGTGATGATATATAGCCTATAGCCTTCCTCGATAAATGGGCTATCTAACACTTAAAGAATTTTTCAAATCGGACCAATAGTTCCCGAGATAAGCGCGTTCAAGTAAACAAACATACAAACTCTTCAGCTTTATATATTAGTATAGATTAAGTATGGATATTCAACATTTCATATATTAATAACGCCTCGTACGTGTCACTCCCAAGAAGCTGTACTCGCCCTTATCCAGAATACGCCATAAATCGGTTGAAATTCAGCTGAAATCAGCTACCGACGTTCAAAGTTTCAGAAGTCGTCAGTTTTGTGAAATATAATGAGTAAGAGGAAAGTAGTGGGTGAGTCAGGTCCGGCCTTTATGTCACTCACTTGTCACTTGTCTAGTTCGTTCCCGACCCGTAGTGCTAACGTGTGTGAACACTTATTTGCAATGTGACAATTGGTGTCAATAATTAGTGCGGTTCATTTTCTGTTCCCTCGCCCTTTTCGGGACATTCTTGTTTGAAGAATTTATGACTTAGTGACCATCTATTATTTATTCTAAATTTGAAAATAAAAACTGATATTTAAACAGGTGAAATTAAAAACTTAAAAAGTGAGGTGCTTTTCTACGGTTTTTTTTTTATTAAAAAAACAGACTCGTGTGAGCGTTTAAAAAAAGAACATTAAAATTATTTTTATGGTTCTCAAGGATTTTGAATGATGCCTCAGACTCAGGATATGACAAAATAGGGATTTGGCCAGGGATGCAAATATACTTACGTCCCTATCCAAAACAATCTTAGTCATTGACCTACTTAGTTTGTAGTTATTATTTTATAAATAAACACGGTAATTTACACTACGAACGTTTTTATGAACATGATCTTCATCACAAGAATCACAAAGCTACGTTGGCTATTAAAAAGCGTAATTTTATCAGTGCAAGCAGGTATGAAACTGGGCACGCCATAATTGCGGCAATAAGTCCCCTCTTTGAGGAGTGGCTAGAGCGGCTCACTGGACATGGTTGTTTCGGGAGGTACCTGTTTCGGATTCGGCGGGAGGATACGCCCGGGTGTCAACACCGCGAGGATTGCCCAGAGGACACGGTGGAGGTCTGCCCTGCTTGGGCGCAGCACCGCCGTGTCCTCGTCGAGGCGATCGGCGGCGGCGATCTCTCACGTCCGGCCCTGGTTCAGGCCATGGTCCGCAGCGAGGAGACATGGGAAGCGGTCACCTCCTTCTCCGAAGCAGTAATGCTAGCAAAGGAGGAAGCCGAACGTGTGAGAGAGAGGGAAACCTCACGCCCCAGTCGCCGCAACAGAAGAAGACGCCCCGGGCGTCGGGAGTCGCAGGGCGATTCTCGGCCACCGCAGAACCAGGCCCGGGTCGACGGCGCGCTGTGTTCCACGCGCGCCTCAAAGAGCTGTCAGCACAAAAGACGGGGCCCGCTAGGGCCAGTGCCTGCTGGGGTTTCGGACTTCGTTCGAAAGAGGCACCGTACCCTGGAACGCAAAGGGCACTAGGAGGAACACGGATGGGTTTTAGTCAGTAAGAGTTTGACACTCCCTCCTGCTTCACCCAAAGCAGGAGGTGTCATTTGATGATTTCCCATCCTTAAAAAAAAAAAAGAGCGGGTATGAAAACAGAAGAGGGACAAGAATTTAATTATACCCAAACAAAAAAACCGTCTACATCGCTACCGCAAGTACAAAATCTGCCTTTCCTTTTGCTAACTATGTTGGGGTGGGCAAACCGAGCGACTGCCTATCTAACCTCCACAACCCAATAACTGGGTAACACGGTACTTCTTGCCAAGACTAGCGTCAGATTTTCTGGCAATCCGTTACGACAGTCAAAGATCTACAAATGTACGTGACAATATAGGGACCAACTTAACAGACAGATATGTTGCTGGGGAGATTGTTGCGCCACTTCTTCCCAGCTATAACACAAGGAAGTGGTGATGGGCGGGCGTTTTGGGAGACTATCTTTATCATCATCTGCCTAGCCTTTTCCCAACTACATTGGGGTCGGCTTCCAGTCAAACCGGATTCAGCCGAATACCAGTGTTTTACGTGGAGCGGCTGCCTACCAGACCTCCGCAACCTATTTTGGGAGACTATCTTTATCATGTTTAATTAAATTAATTACTTGATTTAAACTTGATGATTGAACCGTGCAGCTGTTATTACTTAAGCACGAGCTCTTCCACTGCCTTTGTGTCGGAAAAAAATCATGCCGACTGGGAGCTTCGGGTACCAGAGCATATCTGATAAATGTGGGGTGGGATGCTAGAAAAATAAAATAATTCCTCGTTACTCATCTACTGCCTAGCCATTTCCTAACTATATTGGGGTCGGCTACCGTGTAAGTCAAACCGAATTCAGCTGACTACCAGTATTTTGAGCTGTCTGCCTCAACAACCCAGTTACTGGGTAATATGGTAAATAAGAACTAAATAAGGTTTGTCTCATTTCATGTCCAGGTTATCTGGAAGAGATTTTGGAATGCGATCAGGCCGCCCATTGTATGTGTTTTAGTTTAATGTTTCCTGTTTAGGGTTCCGAACAAAAAATCGGAACCCTTATAGAGGTGTACTGGCGTCTGTACAACAAAGTTTATAATAACTAAGTTTTCGTTACTAAAATACATTTATCACTTTCCAGCGGCGGTGTACATAGCGGGCGTGGTCGCTTCGGTCGGCGTGTCGGTACTCGGCGTGTTCTGCGTGCTATCCGTGCTGCAACTCGCCATGATATCGTCCAAGGAGCGCGTCGCCTTCAAGTACACACACCTCGTCATGATAAAGTTGGCGCTGGCGCTGCTAGCCAGTAAGTACCAGTACACACATTTAGGTTAAACTACCGCGGAGTCTGTAGCTAATTTTACTAACGGGCCCCCGAAACCTAATAAAACCTTCGAAAAATACCAAATTTAAACTGCTGTGACTTATAAGGGGAATCTTGCACGGTTAAGCTATCAACACCATTCTCGACCAGCAAGCCGCATATGCTCAGCTATCAAGCTCAGCAGTTGGACTTAGGACTCACGTGTGAGACAGAGCCATGGTGCTAGATTTTAGCAAAAAAATGCGCGGGGCCCGTAGCATTTATTACTCCGCTCCGCTTAAGGCCAATCCGAACTGCACACATGTCTTTAGTATAAATCAATTAAACTAAATTAACATCATCTGCCTAGCCTTTTCCCAACATTGAGGTCGGCTCTCAGTCAAACCGGATTCAGATCAATCACCTGTGCAAAGCAGGACTTTATGGGATGTGTTGATCAATAGCAAAAGATAATAGCGAAAGACAAAATAAAAAAATAAAATATCTTCATTTCAGACATAATATGCCCATAACTTGTTAGCAAAACAAACTATGCTTATATGCTATATTAGTGTTATTAGTCATCATCATCTGCCTAGCCTTTTTCCAACTACATTGGGGTCGGCTTCCAGTCAAACCGGATTCAGCTGAATATCAGTGTTTTACGTGGAGCGGCTGCCTACCAGACATCCACAACCCATTAACTGGGTAACACGGTACATCTTGGCAAGACTGGAGTCAGATTTACTGGCTTCTGACAATCCGTAAAGACTGCCAAAGATCTACAAATGACAGTCGGGACCAACGACTTAACGTGCTTTCCGAGGCACGGAGGAAACTCGTTATGTTAAGATGGTCACCCATCCACAGACCAACTTTGGCAAGCGTTGCCCTTGAACCTTCAAGATCGACCCGTGCGGCTGTTATTATTTAGCCACGAGCTCCTCATTAGTGTTATTAGTAGATACTTAAATTACTAGCTTATTTATTAGTTACATAACCCTATCGCTCCTTCCACCCAGTGTCTGGATGGGGCAGTCGGGTCTGTCAACAATCATTTTCAGGATGCTGTTCCGAGTGTTACGCAAGCTCTGGAGTAAGGTTGCCGCTTTATTACGCATGATGGCGTGGAAACCATCAGTGCGAGCTTCAGCGAACGTGCCTGACGCACTACAGCGCCACGGCAGCCGCAACAGCATCCTGAAGGCGTTGTTGCTGTATTGTTTCTTACTTTTGTCTTTGGTTATATATTTATTAGCTTTTGCGGGCTTTTTTTTTGCTTCTTACGCGCATATCCTGTTTTTTCCCCGTTCTCGTAGAAATTTCAGTAAATCCTCTCTTAGTGCTCCCCTACACTAAAGAACCTACATTCCCAATTTCACCTTTCTACTACCAGTAGTTTCGGCTGTGCGTTGTCTGTCAGTCACTTATCAGTAACGAAAGAATTGTATATGTATATTAGGATGGTGAATTAAGTTGCACAATACTACTCTGTCAAGAAAGTACCGGGAAAAGATCAATAATACACAAAATGTCTGTTATTCATCCAAATTTATTTTATCACCTTCAAAGTATGCTCCTTTAGAAACGATACACTTGCGCCAACGAATAATCCATTCATCAAAACATTTTTTAAACGCTGCTTCCGGAATTGAGTTCAGTTCTCGCCGCGAATTCTCCTTTATGTCTTCTATCGATTGAAAACGGGTGCCACGAAGTGGTAATATGAGTTTAGGAAAAAGAAAAAAGTCAGCAGGAGCCATATCTGGTGAATATGGTGGTTGCTGGATGGTATTTGTTGAGTGTTTGGTTAAAAATTCGTTCACAATGATAGCCTTGTGCGAAGGCGCATTGTCGTGGTGAAAATCCAAGAATTTTCTTTCCACAAATCTGGCCTTTTTCGTCGAATTTGCTCTCTTAAACGCCGCATAACGCTCAAATAATATTCTTTATTTACCGTTACACCTTCCGGTAAGAATTCAGAGTGCACAACACCGCGATAGTCAAAGAAAACAGTCAACATGACTTTGACTTTTGATCGACTTTGGCGTGGTTTTTTCGGTTTCGGTTCAGTTGGAAGGCGCCACTCCGAAGCTTGTTGACTAGTTTGCATGTCCAACTCGTAAACCCACGTCTCGTCACCAGTAACAATGCGTTTCATGAATGTTGGGTCCGAACTGACTCGTTCTAGCATGTCCTCAGCGACTTTCATGCGATTGAGTTTTTGGAGAAAATTCAGATCTTTTGGGACTAGCCGAGCAGCAACATGTTTCATACCCAAATGATTAGTTAAAATGGTACAGATCGACTCGTGAGATACATAAAGTTCGGCGGCTATCTCTCTCAGAGTTGAATGGGGATTTTCAGTCACTATTTCCTTCACTTTTGCGATGTTAACTTCAGTTGCAGACGTTGACGGCCTACCAGAGCGAGGCAAATCTTCCATCACATCTCGACCGCTTTTGAACGCTTTGAACCACTCATAAGCACGAGTTTTTGATAAAGTCGATTCACCGTAAGCCTTCTGTAACATTTCCAATGACTCCGAACACAAAATTCCATTGGCGATGCAAAATTTAAGACAACTCTTTGTTCGATATTTTTGTCCATTATGAAATTCGCAATACACACTATATATGATATTACTAAAACCAGCACTGTATTTAATATAAATAACAGATGCAACTCAAACTCCGCGCCAAAATGGAAAACAGTTGTGCCAATCTAACAACTACAAAAAAACAAAAATTTGAATTTGGAACCATAAACAAATCATCCACTCCCGATACTTTTTTGACTGAATGTATAACAAAATAATGTATTGTTTCCAGCATTGCTGTCTATAGTTGCAGCAAGTTTGTTCGCCGTACAAGGCGATGACAGGGGTTTCTATGTGACGAGGGGAGAAGCGTTCTATGTTCAGGTATGTTCAGAAAATAATTCTTAATTTACATTTATTTGTAAACTAGCTCTTCTGCCCATGGCTTCAGCCGCGTGAATAGTGTTCATAGCCTTTAATTTGTTTACCCAATCCCTAATCAATTTTCTAAAATATAACTAGTCTACATTACTCCTTAAAAATCAGCTATCTGCCAGTGAAAATTGGCTCGGCCGTTTCAGAGATTAGCCGGAACAAACAGACAAAGTATGTGTCGTTACTTTCAGATTCAATTAGTAAAAAGTGATTTCGATATTACAAACATACTGTTATTTAACAGTTATATTTATTTGTATTCATTGACAAAGTTACGCGACTTTGGCTCAGTTTTTACTTGTATTTGCTGTGTATTGCAAAATAATGTACTTGAAACATTCTGTTATGGTGATTGTAAAAACAGCAATGTTATCTGACTATTGGAATATGAGCCCTAAGTGAGTCTGAAGTAAACTGTCATTCCAAAGGATTGTCAAGACTTGTACCTAGAGGCTATAAATTGACCTCACTTTACCTAAGTTTTTAAGTTACGGGTTGGCAGCTAGTTTCAGTGAATTTTTTACAGAATAAACCGTTTGGATGTTTAACTTAAACAATTCATTTCCAGTACATCCCACATGTTTGGGATCCCTCAGTCGCCACATGTTATTGACATACTCTTGTAATTTTTGAATATTCAAACTCTGTTACTATCATGATCATTTTCATTTACAGATAGTGAGTATAGTTATAAACTCGATCCTGTTCATAATGTCAGTGTACGACGCGCTGTTCGCGAGAAGGGAAGGCGGCGACCCCACCAATCCGTTGGGGGAACCTGAAGGCACCACTATCAACAACCCCGGATTCAAAGAAGGAAGAGGTAAATTACAGCGATTAAATAACTAAATTCACCGACATTGCGCGTAGAATATGCATGCTGTAGTGGAATTGGGCCGACCATGTCTGCAGACGGACAGACGGGCGATGGAGCAGACATGTGTTAGAATGATGAACTACCGTGTTACCCAGTTAATGGGTCGTGGAGGTCTGGTAGGCAGCCGCTCTGCGTAAAATACTGGTATTCAGCTAAATCCGATTTGACTGGAAGCCGACCCCAATATAGTTGGGAAAAGGCTAGGCAGATGATGACTATATTATTCATATTATTGAATGATATAAATTTTGTATATGTATGTCCCATAAAATTAAACCAAAATACTATGTGGTTGTACATTTTCACATTCAAAATTCACTTACGTTAACGTTACTATACGTCAAAATATTCGTGCTAATAAATATATTTGCGTTAATAAACCCCAAATACAAATTACGTTTCAGGTATCTCAATGACGGACGCATCAGGAAAGCCGTACAGCACAAACGGACACGGAAGCGTGGCCTCAATGAACACAACGGCGACCACACTCACCGGTCTCTCCGACGCCAGTACCATCACCCGATCACCCCTGAGGTCTTCGCTCAAGAAGCCTCGGCCCAGGGAAGGCGAGCCTGGAGGCTTAGGCATACAGAACCCAGGGTACTCCGGACATTCTCCTCCACTGAACAGGAATGGGAGCCAGAAGAAAGTGCGCATACAAACACACAGTACTGAGGTGTGAATGTGTCTCTTTGTGTTAGTTAAAGTTTAGATATGATATACGCAAGATATCTGAGTTAGTTTTGATATGCAAGTTAGATGCAAGTTACGTTCAGTTAGTCAGTGGTAAAAATATGGTGGGATGTGTCACAGGCTTATTGCCAACATACAACATATCTTGCATGCCGGTTTTAACCACCTTAATCGCGGCCTATTCACTGGTGTGTAATATCGACTTGAATATCAGAATGGTTTAGAGAAAATTTGCAAAGAAGTTGCGCCTTCGGTCAAAATTATAAAAAAATACATTTTGTGCTGAATTTGAACTTTTTGTAGAAATGTTCATGATTTTGGCGGCTTTTAATAAAAAAGTTTATGTAATACAGCCGACCGCGCTGCAATGGTAACAGTTTAAGGCTGCTCACCCACGTCCGATAATCGGCGACCGATCTATTGTAGGAAAAAATGGAACGTTCTGATTGCTAAAGTCTGACGCACACGTCTTACAAAAAAAAATCGCTACTCTTTACTTAGCTATGAAAAATCGGCCCGATTTATCGGTGCAAAAAAAGTCTGACATGGGCAGTCAGCCTCACAATGACAGCGTCGTTATTTCGTGAGCAAAAAAGGCGGTATTCGCGTTTCAAGTGTTTTGTTGACTGTACTAACAGTTTTGACCAAAGGTGCAAGTGGTTAATTTATTTACGGAATTAATAATGGGTGTAGTTGTAGATTGAGGTTTTAATAGTTACAAGACACTGATAGATTTTTAACACTATAGTGTTAACATAAATAGGAGTTTTTATGTAATATGTATGTTAAAACATTAGCTACCTTTATACTGTTTTATATATAGCATGTACATTGTACATTCCCACACGTGTGCATACAAAAATAGTACTAAGATTAACTTCAATTCAGATTCATAGATGTCAAGTTTTAGAATTTAGAACTACCAATTGACGACCAATGCTTACAAAGTTTTTTAACTATCGACCAGCTCCTGTTTTGGTGGTTGGTTGGTGAATGGTCCTGTTTTATTATATGGTGTAAGTTTAGTAATACCTCTAAAACATGAAACCCGCTTTAAAATCCGTTGCGTATTTTAACAACGCAAGACCACAATGAGATACGGAAGGCAAGCAATTTTAATATTAGCTAAACTTTTATATTTCTATCATCGTCATCATTTGACTAGCCTTTTTCCAACTATATTGGGGTCGGCTTTCAGTCGGTTTTATATTTATATAAATTTTATAAAAATATAAAGAGCACTTCGACCGTTTCGTCCGCGCTGCTATTTTCTTGAGGATCTCTCATTTTTCTTGTAATAAGACAGTATAGCCTTTGTTACTCATCGATAATGTAGCATTCTAAAAGTAAAAGATCTTTTAAATCAATCTTGTAGTTTTTGAATTAAATTGTAACAAACAAAAAATCGAATGTTTCCTCTTTATAATATTATTAGTTCAGATTAATAATCACTGAAAAATCAATATAAACTACGCAACACTAGAGTGAAATAAGTTTCACAATAAATACGGACTAAGTATCTAAGATTCAGAATTGAAGTATAGAATAGAAGACGATGCACCATCGCAGTTTGAATCCACATATCACAAGCTGATATACCTACGTATTTTGTTTTACATTATAAGCATATTTTTATTATTTACAATTTATAAGAGACATTGCAATCATCTGTATATTTCGTTTGAACAAAGTTCTTAATTGAATATTTTATTGTGTATAAAGTGCTTATGTGTACATAAATCAGCACAAAGTGTTGTAAAGTTATGAAAATTTTGAATTTGTTACATTATACAGCTTTTTTGTATATTGACATGCAATTTTAATGTTAATGTTTATATTTTAAAATTAAATTCCGATTAGTCTATAAGATTTAAGTTAAATATAGGTAAGTGTAAATATACATTGAGAACCCACCAGCATTCTTTCGGATCATCACATTTTAGCGACTTTTGATTTGTATTTTGTTACGGCTTTGTATGAAATTCGATTGTGAGATTCGTGCCTTACCTTTAGAATCCAAATTCGTGCCTTAAGTCCTAAATGCCATTATCAAAATGATGTATCACAGATGGTAGGCGCCACATAAATGTGCAATAACGGGCATTGACCCAAATTCATTTACTGACTTCCTAATATGAAAAACAGAAATAAAAACATAAAATGCTCTGAATCAAATTCTATCGTGATCCCTTACATTCTTTGGTAATAAAAAAGGGTTCATAATTTATTGTTCGGGTACTATGTAAAGGTCAATGTACTTTATTGCGTCTACCAAACCCTAAATTTAGTTACTCCGTCAAAATGTCGAATTTATTATTGGATTTCATCAAAATAAATGCCAGAGCGTCGAGCGTTAAGTTTATTATATGCCCATTTCCTTCATCTGTATTAATTTCAGTTTCTTAAGCTAATTTCTTAGTTAAATAATGTTAAAGTAGAGTATTTCTTCTTACTCTGTCCGTCCAAATTCTGGTCTTAACTTTAGTTTCGATACTACTTAATAATTTAGTTACTTTCAAGTAGATGCAAAGAGGATGAAATCAACTTTATTATTGTTACTTTTGTATTGTTGACGTAAATGTAATATATTTTTATTTACATATTCTGCAATTGTAAGGAAATTCGTTAAACTGTGTAGTTAATTAAAAGTAATTTTCTTGAATTTATATTAGCACTTCAAAACTAAAATAAATATATTTATATTTCTCTTTTTTATATAAACAGATTTTTGCTTTATTTTTTAATTATACGGTATTATACAATTCCGTCCAAAATATCCCATTATGTTATTGATCTGATATTTAGTTATACATATTATAGTTTAGTTATATTAAGCTGAATAAAAAAAGCAATTGTTTTACAACCAGATTTCATTGTTTTATTGTTTAACACTACTTTCTGAATAAATGCGACTGGGACTTCTGGGCCTGATTGTAATAAGTTGAGTTATGGCTTAAAAAAAGGTTATTTTTTTTCTATTTCATACCGTAAAAAATCAATTCAATTTACAATCTGGGAAATGAAAAATCCAATAATTAAGTTAGGGTTACGAAGTAATTGGAATATCGATTCAATTGTAATCGATTAACGTTACAGAGTTCATACTATTTACGAAAATGCTTACACCGGATGATTTATTTAATTAAAATAATAAAATCTATTAGAATTAGAGTATTAAGAGTTAAAACTAATTAATTATCTACATAATTAATATTAGTCGATTCACATTTACTAATCGATTATTGTATTTTTAATCTGTGCTAACTCTGACTTGACATGCAATCATGCTCATACAGTTCGCGTCAGCGTGGTGTGCCCCTCGGAAGTTAGGTTTGAGTGAAGTCCGCGCAGGTGCAATCACGTAAAAAAGTGTTACGTTCCTAAATTTTTTTTTGTTTATACGTATTATACTATAAACAAGTAACAAAGACTACCAGTAACAATAAAATATCAAAAAGTAACACAACAAACACATACACCACAATAACACAAATCAAACTGTAAGAAATAACCAAAGTAAATCATTAAAAACAATAACAACGTGTAACACTTTTCGCATCCACAGTCGTATTGCATTGAGCAAGCGGGACACGCTTATGCATCGAACGTATACGAGCGAATGAGATGCCATTACACCCGCGCGCTTGCGCTAATCCGCGCATGCGCGAGCTACCCGCGCATGCGCGGTTGTATGTTTGTTGTCAAATTGACATCCTGCGCAGCCGATTGCGGCGTACTTTGCGGAGGCAAACTTGCGTGACGGGAACTGTACATGACATCGATCGGCACTCGTTTCGTATCGCGGAATAGTTCGAAAGTATTGCCGTGGCCCCGGAACACAAAGGGCAACCGAAGGAATACAGGCAGGTGGGTTTTAGTCAGTAAGAGTCGGAGACGCCCTCTCGCTAATAAAAATATATAAGTATACGAGACTTGAAAACTTCCTACGTTTTTTCTTCGCATTAATTTTTTGAAAATTTTTGACCTCCAAGGTGTTTTTTTAGGTTTGGGAATAAATGAAAGTCTGAAGGTGCCAAATCAGGGGAATAGGCGGGATGGGGCAGTAATTCAAAGCCACAATCACGAACTTGAGCCATAGATTCAACAGCCGTGTGAACGCGTGCATTATCCTGATAGAACAACAATTTCTTGCTGAGTAATCCTGGCATTTTCTCTTTAATTGTTTCACGCAAGCGACGTAAGAGGGTGCAGTAATAAGCCGAGTTTATAGTTTCACCTTTTGCAAGTTAGTGTAACACCTGCCAAAAGATGTCGCCACTGTAGTGACAGCCACTGAGCCTACGGCCATCGCCATGACGTCACATCCTTCCACGAGGCCTATGTGGGGGGGTTGTGACAGTTGCCTCCAAGCCAGCCAGCCAGCCATTATATAAGCGACTTGCGCCTTTGCATGAGTTTCATCACTATTTGTAAAATCAAGGAAATATTACGTTATTTCGATTCTTATTATTTCTACGCCTACCTGAGTATTATATTTCAGAAGTGGTATTCACGCAACATGAAAAGACGAATCTATCGTGAAGAAAATGAAAGAGCCGATTCTGACACTGATGAAGTGCCTTCGTACAACACCGACGAAGACAACTCACCACCTGCAAGAAAAAATTTGAAGACCCTTCTTGATCGTGAGGTAGAAAAGGCATTTCAAGATCTGCAAAATGAAGTCCCTACGCTAGTCCCAGTGAAGCAGCAACTCGCGGCGGCCCTGATTCCGGAGTTTGACCCTGATAGCGAGGAATGCACGATAAAAGCTTGGTTGAAGAAGGTAGAACAACTGGGAGAAATTACGGATGGGATGAAAAAACAAAATCTTTCCATTTACAAGACAAACTACGAGGCCAGGCAAGAAAATGGTACAACCGTCTCGAAGAGTATGATTTTTAATGGGAACAAATGCTATAACGCGCCTTTCCGAAGCACCGGGATTATGCAGGTATTTTAGAAGAGATGCTCAATCGAAGAAAATTGCACTCTGAAAGCATCAGACCAAGTACTAAGTACTATCAGGAAAAGGTTCCTATGTGCTTCAGATGCAAGCTTTCGGACAGTGCCACCATCTCCTGTATAATACGGGGTTTGCCTGCTGGACTGCAGTCGAATGCAAGAGCCTTTCAGTGTGAACGTCCAGATGAACTCTACGGAGGATTTCTCTGCGCTCTCGATGACTACCGACCGCAGTCTCATGAACAACGTGCAGCACAAAAGGAAATGGGGCGACTAGCTGAGAAGAAGACAGGACCTGTCAACCCGGACATCGTTCCATGTCCTCGCTGTAAGAAAACGGGACACTTGGTACGTGATTGTCCTGAACCAGACCAGAGCAGCTGCTTCAAATGCGGTAAACAAGGTCATATCGCCACGAGATGTCCTTCCTGTTCAAAAACCAGGGAAGCTGGTTCTATCAAGGATATTAAACTATTCTTGAACTATAGTGACAATTACAAAAAGACTGCAAAAGTGATCGGTGCGTACGTGAAGTCTTACATCGACACCGGCAGCCAGGTGAATGTACTTAATATTCAAGTTGCAAAATTGCTGGAGTTAGAGATCACACCAACAACCATTTTGGTTTTGGTTTTCAGGCGCGCTGGTTACCAGCCTTGGGGAAGTAAACTTTCGCCTCGAAATCGACAGTTAGGACGTAAACTGCAAAGCTCACTTGACCGACATTGACATGAATGACATAGACCTTCTCATTGGTCAGCCAGTGATAAAAAGCGACGGTGTCTCCTTAGTTGTACAAAATGGAGCAGCTGTGTTACAAAAAGCCTCTGGTTTGCCGTGTGCAGTGAACGTGTCAGAAGAATCCAGTCGTTTTGCAGTCAAGACCATCACAGATAAATGCTTGTCGCCGGGAATATCGATCATCAAGGTTAGCATAACCGGGAACCCTGAAGGATATAACGTGGTGACTCCAGTACGCCACTATGAGCTCCAGGACGTCTCTTACTCGATTCCTGCAACTGTAGCGGAAGCGGAAGTACTGGCTATCTGAAAATCATCAACAGTGGAGAAAAAGATGTTAACTGGAACGAAGGAACCATTTTGTTGCGTGCTGAAACCTGCAGGGATATACAGGTTAGTGCCACTGCCAGTAATTGCCTATTTTTTGACAAAAGTTGCCTTTTATCCGCCAAAAATGTGTACTGTGCCAGCATAGCCTCTAGTAGTAAGGGGTGTACTATAGGGGGGATAGATGTAATAAAATTAATGTAGGGCCTATAGGAACAATAGAGCACAACAAATTAATAGAACTTTTATCACAATTCAGCGACTGCTTTGCTGCAAGCACTCAAGAGTTAGGATGTACCAATCTCGTTAACAGGCCTATAAAGCTCACAACCGATCAACCTGTATTTCGTCGTCCCTACCGACTTTCTCATACGGAACAAGAAATTGTCAAAGCTAAAATATCAGACTGGCTTAGTGCCAGTATTATAAAAGAATCTCAGTCGAATTACGCGTCCCCAGTAGTACTAGTTAAAAAGAGTAACGGAGATAGTAGATTGTGTGTTGATTACCGTGCGCTCAATGCCATCACGGTTCGCGATAGATATCCGTTGCCAAATATTGACGACCAGGTGTCAAAGTTAGCCGGTATGAATTACTTTTCCAGTCTAGATCTAGCCCAAGGTTACCATCAGTTATTGATTTTACCGGAAAATACTCATAAGACTGGGTTCGTGGTACCTCAAGGTCATTACGAATACAATCGGGTACCGTTTGGCCTCGCGAATGCCCCATCTGTATTTATGCGACTGATAATAATAAAATCGTAAATTCAATAAATAACCCTAGTGATGTTAAATCATCATCATTAAATCAACAAAATCCGGAAATACTAGCTTTCCTAGATGACTTGCCTTGATTGACGTACCAACGGGCATTGAATTATTAAGAAAGGTTCTGGTTAAATTGCGATCCGAAATTTTAAAGCTAAATATGAAAAAGTGTTCTTTTTAAAAAATACTATAACTTACTTCGGTCACGAAATATCCCCTGGTAGATTTTTTTTTTTTTTTTTTGTCGATGGCCACTCGCAGTTTCAACCCTAGAGGGTTGTCAACTACTGAACCGGACTTGCATCCCCTGGTAGCATTCAACCAGGTGAATTAAAGTTATCAGCTGTTTCACAATTTCCAACACCACGTAATGTTCATGAGATTAGACAGTTCATTGGTTTATGCAGTTACTTTTGTTTTATAGCTAAATTTGCACTGATAGCACGCCCACTCACGGAACTGACGAAGAAAAATGCAATTTGGAATTGGGATGAAACCCAGTCCAAAAGTTTTTCTGAATTGAGCAAAAACTTTGTAGTAAACCGTTATTAGCCATTTACGATCCAATACTGACTACCGAAGTTCGCACGGATGCTTGCAAGTTAGGAATTGCGGGTATATTACTACAAAAACAAAACGATGACAGTTTGCGCCCTGTCATGCATTTTAGCCGCGTCACTAGTCGGGAAGAAAGTGTGTACCATAGTTACGAACTCGAAATAGTTATGAAACTTTGGCAGTTGTAGAATCTTTACGTAGGTTTCGGGTTTACATAGTAGGTAAACATATAAGGGTAGTGACAGACTGTACCGCCGTTCGCAATACATTAACAAAACGCGACCTCATTCCTCGTATTGCTCGGTGGTGGTTACTAATTCAGGACTACGACATGTCTATCGATTATAGGCCCGGTGAACGGATGCAGCACATAGATGCATTAAGTAGAAATCCTGTACAAATATTTAATGTAGACCGTTTAGATGCAATGGATTGGTTTGCTACCGTGCAAAACGAGGATGAAAAATTAAAACACATCATAGACTTGCTAAAAAGCGGTTGTAAGGATAGCGATATAGTAAATAATTACGTGTGGATTAATGAGAGACTTTATCGTAAAACCCTGAATGGCAACCGCTTAGTTGTTCCGGGATTAGCTAGGTGAAAAATATTACAAAAACACCACGACGATATAGTCATGTAGGTTTAAAGCGATGTACTGAAACTATTAAGAATACCTTCTGGTTTTTTTTTTTTTTTTACTATAGATAGGCACGCGTTTGACCACTATCTCACCTGATGGTAAGTGATGATGTGGTCGAAGATGGAGCACGCTTGCCTAGAAATAACCTATTCACTCTCGACTTAAAGACTCCCAGGTTGTAGCTATCAGGAAACACAGACTCCGGCAGGGAATTCCACTCCTTAGCTGTACGCATTATGAATGTGTTACCAAAACGTTTTGTGCGTATGGGTGGTGGGGAAGATGTCGCGATTCATAAAAAAATATATATATCATCATGTCTGCATTGTGCTTACGGAAAAGGTGAATATGGCAAGAGAGAAGGCAAACCTCACCCCATACCAAAGCCTAGTGAGCCGATGCGAATGGTCCATATTGACCATCTAGGACCGTTCACTCGTACTAAAAAAGGGTACCCTGAACGAGTGGTTTCTGATCATGGCAAGGCCTTCACGAGCAGGTATTTCAAAAGATTTGCTACTGAAAAACAATTTAAGCATAATAATATATTAAACGCTATAGCATGTCCCAGAGCCAACGGTCAGGTCGAACGCACCAACCGTACCATATTGGATGCTCTACGGACCACTGAACCCAGTGATGCTTCTAACAATTTTATTGGGATAATAGCTTACCTGATGTCATTTGGGGTATAAATAATACGGTTAATGCAACTACAGGATATAAGCCGTACGATCTAATGTTTGCTCAAACTAGTAGGCCCGTATGTGATGTCTCTATTCCCAATCAGGTATCAGAATCTGTTCAGTCTAGGCGTTCTAAAGCTCGTAAACGTATTCAGGTAGCTAGTACAAAAATGAAGCGAAATTACGATAAGAAACGGAAAAACAGCCATTATATAAGCGACTTGCGCCTTTGCATGAGTTTCATTAGGTACTTTTTTTTTTTTTTTTTTTTTAAGGATGGGAAATCATCAAATGACTCCTTCCGCTCTGGGCGAGGCGGAAGGGAGTGTCAGACTCTTACTGACTAAAACCCATCCGTGCTCCTCCCAATGCCCTTTGCGTTCCAGGGCTGCGGCGTCTCTTTCGAACGGATTCCGCACCCCGGCAGGCACTGGCCCTAGCGGGCCCCGTCTCCCATGCTGACATCTCCTTAAGGCGCGCGTGGAACACAGCGCGCCGCCGACCCGGGCCTGGTTCTGATCGGACGGCGAGCCACCCAATGCTCGCCGTCCGCAGGCCCGCGCCTACGGTGGCCGGAAATCGCCTTGCGACTCCCGACGCCTGGGGCGTCTTCTTCTGTTGCGGCGGCTGGGTCGTGAGGTTTCCCTCTCTCTCACACGTTCGGCATCCTCCTTCGCTAGCATTACTGTTTCGCAGAAGGAGGTGACCGCTTCCCATGCCTCTTCGCTCTGGACCATAGATTGTACTAGGGCCGGTCGCGAGAGGTCGCTGCCGCCGATCGCCTCAACAAGGACCCGGCGGTTCTCCGCCCAAGCAGGGCAGACCTCCACCGTATGCTCCACCGTGTCCTCCGGGCGATCCTCACAGTGATGACACCCGGGCGTATCCTCCCGCCGAATCCGAAACAGGTATCTCCCGAAACAACCGTGTCCGGTGAGCACCTGCGTCAGGCGGAAAGTGAGGACGCCGTGGCGCCGCTCCAGCCACTCCTCAAAGAGGGGACTAATTGCCTGGACTGTAGCATGCCCAGCGTTGGGTTGCGACAGTCGCTGTCTCCATACCGCCATGAGATCCTGCCGGAGCTCCGTCCGCCTTGCTGCAATTTGCCGCGGCAGAGGAGTCTCGCCTTGGCGTTGCGCCTCCACGCGCCACTCGTAAATGAGCGCGAGGGCTCTCGCCTCCAGATCCCATGGTGGCAGTCCAGCAAGAAGGCTCGCCGCCTCGCCAGAGACCGTGCGGTATCCCCGGGCCAGCCGGATGGCCATGACCCTCTGGGACGCGTTGAGGTAACGGGCAGGTCGCTTCCTCAAAGTAGGCGCCCAAACAGGCGCCCCATAAAGGGCCATGGAACGCACAACCCCCGCGTAAAGCCTCCGGCAGGAGCCGTTTGGTCCCCCTAGATTGGGCAGAAGCCGCTTAAAGGCAGCTCCGGCCCGCCCCAGTCTGGGAGCCAAACGTCGGAAATGCTCGACGAAGTTCCACCGGCTATCGAGGACGAGACCCAGGTATGTCATCGTCGACCCGACCTCGATGTGAACTCCTCCTACCATTATTTGGGATCCCGATGGTGGCCTGTTCCGAGGACCATGGAAGCACATGGCTTCGGACTTGTGTAAGGCCACCTCGAGACCCAACTGCTGGATTCGCTCAATTATTGTCGCAACCCCGCGTGTCATAGCGTCGGCCGCCGCCTGGTGCGATCTCCCGTGCGCCAGGACCAGCGTGTCGTCAGCGTAACAAACCACACTGACGCCACTAGGGAGGACGGCTCGCAGCACCCAGTCATAGCCGATGTCCCACAGGAGCGGCCCCAGAACCGAACCCTGTGGAACACCGCACGACATCTCTCGCCGGTTCCACTCTCCCAGGTGACCGGGGTAGATGACGGCTCTGTCCGTCAAGTAAGCCTCGACTACGCGACGGAGGTAGGTCGGCACCCGGTGATACCGAAGTGCCTCTCTGATGCAACTCCAGGGCAGGGTGTTGAAGGCATTAGCGATGTCTAGAGACACCGCCAAGACGACCCCACCCCGGGAAACCGCGTCCCCCGTCGAGAGGGCTCTCACGCGCATGATGGCATCCACCGTCGAGCGGCCCGTGCGGAAACCGAACTGGTTCTCTGCCAGATCCGGCCCCACCCGCACTAGGTGCTCGACGAGGCGGTTTGCAATTACTCTTTCAAAGAGCTTGCCCACCTCATCGAGCAGCACGATGGGCCGGTATGCGGACGGAGAGTCCGCAGGGCGCCCCGGCTTTTTGATGAGGACCAGTTTCCCCGTCTTCCAACGAAGTGGGAACTGGCCCCTCTCCAAGCATGCACTTAGGAACCCTCTTAGTCGAGGCCCAAGAGCCTCCAAGGCCAGGACCCAGGCTTTCCCAGGTAAGCCGTCGGGTCCTGGGGCGGTATTTTTGGTCTTCAGCCTATTGACCGCCACTCTCAGGTCTACCTCAGTCACCTCAGGAGCATCGTCATCGTCGACAGCGGTGTAGTCCGCATCAGGCACCGCAGGTGGCGGAGCCATAGACGGGGGAGTATGCTCCCCTCGCGAGGGGAACAGAGCGCTCACCACGTCCTCCACCAGCTGGGGCCGAAGACTCTGCGTCAACGGGGGGGCCCAGGTGCGGAGCTTATTCCGCACCATTTTGTAAGGTCTTCCCCACGGGTCCCCGTTCAGAGACTCCAGCATCTCCTTGCGAGCCAGATCCTTGGCTTGCAGGATCCCCGCTCGGAGGGCGGCCTTCGCCACTTTGTACTCCTCGTACAGCTCCGCCTCTCTGACCTGCGAATCCGGAGGACGGATGCGGAGCCTGCGGTGCCTGGTATACCGGCGCCGTGCAGCAACGCATGCCTGACGCAGCGTCGCCAGCTCTTGCGACCACCAGTACACCTGACGGCGGGCACGTCCTGGCTTAACCCGGGGCATTGCCACGTCACAAATATCGGACATGGCCTCCCGGAACCACTCCGCTTCGTCATTGATGTCAGCAAGCCTGTCCGGAGGTGACACCCAGGCCTGCACGATCGAAGCTTCCAGGAGGAGCTCCCGGTCAAGCTGTTTCAGTGCCCACCGCGGACCACTCGGGGCCTGCCGGACTGGCGCGGTTGAGGTCTGGGTGGAGACGTCAAACCGGATATACCGGTGATCAGAATAGGTCTCCACCTCCTCTAATACGCGCCAGTCAATGACACGCGGTGACAGAGCAGGGCTGGCGAATGAGATGTCCACCACAGATTCCCCCTGCATCCGCACACACGTTGGGACAGAACCCATGTTTAAGACGACCAGGCCTGTCTCCAGAGCCCAGTCCTCTACCATCCTGACCCGCGTGTCCGTGTAACGGGAACCCCAAACCAAGTGCTTGGCATTGAAGTCCCCGAGAACGAGCACGGGGAGGGAACGATACCCGGCGACGACGACGCCCAACTCCGTGAGGGAGTTTTGGAACTCGGCGAGAGTTCGGTTCGGGGAGAAGTACACTCCTACCACGACAATCTCCCCAAACCGTGCTGCTACGCACCCCTGTCCTCTCCTGACGCTTTCGAGAGACGGGGTACCGGCAGCGGCCGACGAAATTAGGGCCACCGAGCCGTTCAGGTCCTTCACCCAGTCATCCCTGGGCGGAACAAAGTACGGCTCAGCGACCACGGCGATGTTAATCAACCTCTGCGCCATGCTCTGGACCAACAGGTCCTGAGCGGCAGCGCAGTGGTTGATATTCGCCTGGAGGAAGCGTAATGGAGCCGTTATTGACACTCCATTTCAGCCTCCTCCTGAATCCCCTGTGAGGGCTCTCTCGCAGCAACCGAAGCGGCGGCGGCGGCAGTGACGGCGGTGGTGGAGGGCTTCTTTTTGCCCCTGGTTTTGGTGGGTGGAGCGCAGGCTTTACTCCCAGCCCAGTGATCGGCCGGCTTGCCAGCTGCCGCACATACAAAGCAGTGCGGCGTGGCGTTACACGAACCGGCCCTGTGACCGGGCTGACCATAGCGGAAACAAAGACCGCTGCGATCCACCTCCGAAGTGCACTGAACTCCCACATGGTTACCCACTTGGCAGCGGAAGCACCTCAGAGGTCTGGGTTCCAGCAGTTTGACCTGCGCAGAAACCCAGCCCACCAGGAGTCTTCGGCCCTCTGATATTTCTTTGGCCGCCGTCACTGGGCAGCTCACCACGACGGTTCGCATGCCCGTGTTGTCAGGACGTATGGTGCCTGCCTTCACCTGCTCGGCAGAGCACCCCCCAGTCCTGACAACGGCGGCCACCACCTCCTCCTCCGTGACGGAGTCGTCCAGGCCCAGGATGCGCATGTCGACGCACTTGGTGGGCCTGGACACTCGGACCTCGTCCGCATTTAAGGACGCTCTGAGCTTTTCGGCCAGAGCGTCAGCGGTCGGGCCACTGGCTGCACCGGAGATCTCCAGCATCCGGGCCCCAGTCATGGTCAACCTGTGCCGGAGGCCCCCCGTGATACCGAGCTCCTGGAGGTTCACCGCCTCTTTTGCCTTAGTAATCACGTCGCGGTAAGTCACGCCCCTCTTCTCCGCGTCCGGCTGTAGTGTCATCACTACAGCTGCGGTTTTCGGGGCGCGGAGCCTAGCCGCAACGCGTTCCACTTTGCGCTGCCGCTTCCTTCGTCGTTTCTTGGCCGCCCTGGCTGCCTTGCCCGCCCTCTTCTTATCCCCGACCACTTGCCATCCGGTTTCAGCCGCAGGACAGTTTGAAGGCGGGGGCGCCTTTTGCACCGCTGGCGCTAGCGCTGGAGCCTTCCCCGCTTGTGCAGCCACTCCACCTTTCTTACGTTTGGCCAATGCTGGGTTTCTCGGTGCTTGCTTCGCGGGTGTTGACCCGGCCCCTCGTTTGGTCTGGCTGGACGGCCCCGGTTTGGCAGCCGCGGCGGTTGCATACGCCTTCGGGTGACCCGTTACCTTTTGGCTCGCCGCTAGCGGGGGACGCAAGACGATGCCCTCCAAAACCGAGAATCGTGCCGCAAAATTGGCCATCTCCTGTCGCACCAGGTTCAGGACCTGCTCCTCCACAGGCGCGGCCTGGCTTTGCCCGTGCTTCCGTCCCGCTTGAGGTACCTCTTTTGGGCCGGCTCCTCGGAGCCCGGCCAGATCTGCTCGGAGCTTCTGGTTCTCCTTCTGGAGAAGCTCCGTGGCGGCCGCCAGGCGGGCGACCTCCGCCCGCAGCCTAGACACTTCGTCCGACGGAGGGCCGCAACAGTTGTTCTCCGCTGCCGCCAAAATGGAAGCCGCCGCCGCGCTTATGGCCTTGTTTTTAGAGGCTTGTGACCTCTTTAGAGCTACATCGCGGACCGCAGCCTCCACGACTTTCACGAATCTGGCCTTGCGCTCCTGTTCGGAGCCGCCAGCGACGTCTGGCTCACTGCCGGAAGACAACGAGAGAGGCACCTTCTCGGCAAGCTTCACGGCTCGCTGCACAGCCTCTTGGGAGGCGAGCCCTCTTCCTTTGCCTCCTTCTCGTCCTTTACCCCGCCTGCTGGTGGAGATTTTTCGGGCTGAGGCCTTCTCTCCATCGGAAGACGACCCCTCGTCATCCGCCGGTCTGGGCCGCTTGCGGTAGAACTCGGAGTTCCTCACAGCAGCTCCCGCTTCCTCGTGTTCAGAGCCCGCTGAGCCGCCGCCAGAAGCAGAGTCAGAGCCTGACCCCGCATCTCCTCGACGCATGAGCGAACCTTTCCTCCAATATTTGGAGGGAGCATCTACACCATCGCGCTCCCCCGACACCTTGTCAGGCGTGTTAAAATTAGAACCGATCATGTCCATAAGGGACTCTACGGATCGGGAGCCTCCTCGGCCCTTGTTGCCACTGGCAAGTGGAAGACATCCGTTGCCCCCCCCAGAATACGAGGGGCATGACGCCTCCAATGGAGACGTGGCGGATTCTCCAGCTGCTGAGCAGCTGGTACCGCCCTGGGGTAGTTTTTTCGCGTCTGTCTTTTTCATTTTTCTTTTCCTTTTAAAGGGTGTGGTCCCATCCTCCTCCAACCTCTCTCCATCTCTCTCTGCTTGCTCACTGCCCTCCTAGTCACGTCTGATAATCAGACGCGTACCAGAGAACAGTGAGCAAGATTCCTACTAATGAAACGCACACCGTTCGAAGACTTGACCACTGCTCAAGTCTCCGAACGCTGTGCCCCTCGTGTGTCCCTCTTTGTCTGGTCTCTCACTTGAACCTTTCCGGCATGAGTAACTCTACCGGCAGAGCTTCAAGATCATTGAGACACGCAAGCCCCACCACGACGGCAACGTGGGGACACCCTCGGTGGGGTTCATTAGGTACTATTTGTAAAATCAAGGAAATACTCGTATTACCTACGTTATTTCGATTCTTATTATTTCTATGCCTACCTGAGTATTATCTACTGGACAAGTGAAATGACAAGGGTGACAACTTAACTGACAGAGGTAATGTTTTCATAGATTCCATTAAGAGGCAAAGGAATCAATACCATACATCCCAATCCTACTTATCAGAAATAACTCGTTGGTTTTATTTGTTTATTATATTTTGCCATTGTTTTAAAATAGTTTTTCTTACATTAAGGTTCACAGTATGCTTTAAAAACGATATTTAACCATTGTTTCTTGGTGCAGAAATAATATAACGATGAAAAAAAAACCGGATGTAATATTTAGTTATTAAATAAATGGCCTCTTTAATAATATTTTTGATTTTGCAAGGCTATATTAGATAATTTTCTTTACCAGAAAAACCGCAAATGATAGTTGTTCAGTAACAAAATTATTTTAAGCCCATTTCATAACATGTCCTTTCTTGTCTCCGCAAAGGGTGTTTCATAAAATTACGCTTTTGGGAATCTTTTGATGCTTTGGTACACCGAAGATATAATAATTTAATCAATTTTAAAAATGTCCATGATACAACTGTACCTTCTACTTTGGAATGATCAAATCAATTTGTTACGATTCATGCACTAATAAACAAAAAAAAAAAATTGTATAACTGAGAATTATTGACAATTTTCCGTACGAAACTATATTTTTTATCTATGAAAGTATAATCCAAATTCAAATTATTTTATAATTAAGGAGGTATTGTTATAATGCATGAAAAAAAAAATTGGTCTATTTAAAAGTAAACTCATATTTTTAAGCAATTTTTGTATACAGCCCCACAATCACTATAAATCTCGGGAAACGCGGTTTGTAGCTTTAGTCCGGGGCAAGCGCTCGATTTTGTAATAGCGCCCTTAAGTTTTGTCGTTTGAAGAAAAAAACAACTAGAACCTTATAAAAGTGGGGGTGTTCAAAATGGCTGACTTGAAAGCGTCGAATGCTTCTTCACCGGACTGGAACCTTTGACCACGAAGACTTTTCTTAATTTTAGGAAATGTAAAGAAATCATTAGGGCTTAGGTCAGGACTGTATGGAGGATAGTCAAGAATTACTACTTTTTCCTGCTTCAAATACTTAATCGTTTGACAAGCGCTGTGTGAGCTTGCGTTGTCGTGGTGCAGGATGATGCGTCGCTTTGAGTTAGATTTTTGAAGTTCGGCTACGACTTGTGGTAAATAAACTGTGGTAACCGTTCTACGATCTTCAAGTGCAATAGTCGCAACATGGCCGGTTTTTCCAACGAACGTGGCCACTTTAAAGTGCTTCGAGAACGAACAACTTTAGTCGGCTTTGGCTCGTCTTGAAAGACCCAGATTGTAGATTGTTGTTTGGAATCAGGATCGTAGGCATAGATCAAAGATTCGTCACCACTGATGATGTCATAGACGTGATTTGACTCTCCTCGGTTGAACCTTTGCAGAGTTTTCTTGCACCTTGTGCGGGCCGCCTTGTGATCGTCGGAAAGCAGATCCGGTATCCAACGGCAAACTAGCTTTCTCACACCAAGCGCTTTATGCAAAATCATCGGAACGGTCTTCCTTGAGATGCCTAATAGAGCCTCTATCTCTCGATACTTCACATGACGATCTTAGAGAATTAGTTGTCTCATAGCAATGATGTTATCTTCAGTGAAGGTAGATTTTGGGCGTCCTTCGCGAGATTTGTCACTAAAACTAGTATGTCCACCCTGGAATTCTAAATACCAGGGTTCGACAGTCCGCAGACATGGGGCTTCATCACTGAACACAGATGTTAGCTCTTCAAAACACTGAAGCCGTGTCAGGCCTCTTCTAAAGTTGTAGAAAATTATTGCACGAACATTTTCATTAGAAAGATTCATTTTCGTACGTAACCTGACTGATTCCAATCGACGCTATGACTCAAAGACATTAAATGTATACTGGCTTTAATCTCTTTGCTGTGACTAAACAATAGCATTAATCCTAATACTTTCAACTGTTATGAGATTCAAAATTTAATCACATTCGAATATAGAACAGTTCCAAATTTCCAAAAACAACAGAACTTAAAAGGCATGCCTAGTATAATAGAGATGTTTTTTTTAATAAATTCGTTCCTGACGGAACAGGCTAAGGTCTGAGATCATGCTTCCTAGTCAGCTGTTAGCATTTTTCTTGAGTAGGGTAGATCCAGTTCAATTCATCAGTATGTAAATCCATAATATAGGGAAATCCAATAAAATTCATTAGTTTTATACATATAATAGAGATTAGTGCTCTACCCTCTCCTCTTTCTACATATAGCGTTGCCAATGCGTGAGGAATTCCCCAAACTGCGGGGAATCTGATTGGGGATTGGTAAGATGTTGGGAAATGCGGGGATTTTGAATATCGATAGTCCGGGCCAAGTCAGAACACTTCTTCAAGAAATCTTAACTTGTCTTAACGTAACGCCTTCCCTTTGCTTCGTTTAAACCAGTTTTTTACTTGTTGGTAACTTGATTCCAACTTAAGTAACGTACGTTAGTAACTTGAGCAATGCCTATTAAATTAGGTACTTAATATAAAACAACATTTTTAATCTTCGTTTCGTGTTCGCGTTTTTTTCCGGCCTTTGATCGCAAACAACTAAATTACTTTTGAAAATTTTAATGTCTTTAAAAATTGTAAAGCAGAGAACCGCAATTATTTAAATATATGTCGGCAAAAGTATAACTCTAGGTTCAGTGGCGAACCGTAGGTGCAAGCCAGCATAGACAAGCATGGGTAATAGGTGGTTCAAAAGAAAACACCATAATAAAACTCATCGCTATCACGCCGACCCACTGCACCGTGCTGTTTCTCTATTGAATTCTGTGCTATAGTAATATTTGCTACGTGTTTATTTCTTATATCATTATAACACATTGAAATATAACATAATAAAAATAACTAAAACAGCTGAGTTAGTATTTCATAACGTAAATGATATAAGAGCCTAGAGAGACTAAAACGGCACCGTGTATAGGGACTAGGGAGTCTTGCTGGCTTGCACTTACGGCACGCCACTGACTAGGTTACATCAGCCATGATATTGGAACTACAATGGGGGAAGTGTTGGTTATTGCGCAAAAGAAAAAAACCGTTTTCCTTAAAACAAATTATAATTCTCATTCATAATCACAATAACAATATTCTCATACAATAGGGTCACTGAACAAGTATCCGGAACACGCAGCGGTTTCTAAGCGTGTGCACGTCTGCACTGCTCGGCCGCCACCAGTAGACAGCCATTCGGCTCGGTCGAGCACAATGTTCTAGACTCCGTTGAACAGTGGCGTTCAGATGGCGTTGGCGTCCCGATTGTTCAGTTGACAGACTTATTTCCGACATATAGATGTCAGTGTGAAGCATGAAGATTAAGCAAGAATGATTATTTCTGAAATATTCATTATGTCGAGCTACATGAACTTAGAGGGCTATATTGATGATTAAAATGGTTATCATTCTTTAGATAAATACGCGTTACGGTCGCGGCTCGTATTTGGTCCACATACAGCTTCACACTGACCGGCAAATTGCAAAAAACATAAAAATATTTGAATTTCGCGGGCTACCCTGGAGCATCCACCTTAAAGTGTGACAAATTAAAAGGAAAAAAAAAACATATAAAATCAGTGGAAACTTGTTTGTTTTTTATTTTAAATAGAAAGGTATTTGTGGGGAATCAGTAGATTTTTGTCCCCAAAATGGGGAATTGACTAAGATTTTCGGGGAATTTGATAAATTGGTGTTGGCAACACTGTTTACAACATCTAAGGTAGATCGTAAGGATGAGATATACTTGCAAATGTCAATACCAGGGCATGCAAATACGAGTTTGTACAAATACTAGGGTCAGAAACCTAGTATTAAAATACTAGAATGTCTTTTAAACCAAATGCGTATTTCAGTCTACTAGTCTAGTTCGTACCATGCGACAATTTTATACGGCTTTTGTAGATGAAATCTTTCCCTTCTACTTTAATCATAGGCTTAGGACTGTCTGCTAAGAGAATTAAATTGTTTTTACGGTATTTTGTCATGAACTTGTTTAAAAACTTAGTTTGTTAGTTAGGAATGTAACTAATAAACAAACAAAGTTACGTACAAATAAAAAAGAAGTTATGTTTATTTACACCGTCCATTGTATGTGTTTTAGTTTTTAAGTTTCCTATTGTTTTATTTTTGGTGTATTTACAATAAAGCGAAAAAATAAATTAATAAGGTCACAGTCAGTCAATTGCATAACAAGCTAGCAGTCATTCAAATCACAACTGACGAAAGAAAAATAAAAAAGTAAACATAACAAAACATCTTCTAAAATACTTTCGTCCACGGAATAATGGGTCTTTTATCAATAGCCATTAGTGTGAATAGCACCGCAAACGAGTCAAAAGAAATAATAAAGTTCCGTGACACACACTCCAACCACAGACATATAAATAGTAGAAGACCAAACATTAATACGTAGGTATATTTATTTATATGGTATGAATCTTTATCCTTTTTTTTTTCTAAGTGACAAGACATAAGCGTGTCTCGTTCTGTCACGTGTTGTCACACTGACTCACACATAGACAAAATTTGACGCGTAGCTTGTCTAACCCGCGCCGTCATATTGATAAGCGACATACGTTCTGTTTCAATAGTGTTAAAATCAAAAAAATATTACTTGTTTGGGACATAATACACACGAGGACAATAAAATAAAATGGTGAAGTGCTGTGCGCATCGCTGTGACAGTGCTAGCTACCACAAAATACCTGGATTGACCTTTCATCGGTTTCATCGGAAATCTAAGTGCTTTCTTTACTGAATTCAAATGTTTCGATACTGTTTATTCGTTTTTTACATAGAGTTTTTAACAAAGATGCTATTTGTCTGTACCGTTAAAACTAAAGAAATAAACCAATACAAGGACAAAATAGTCAGTATGATAGTCAGAAAGTGGCATCAAGTGACAGCTCAAGCAGTGTTGCCAACTCAGTTTTTTAAAGAGAGCTAGAGTACCTTCGAAAAAGAGCTAAATTTTTGGAAAAAAAAAGAGCTAAAATAAAAGAAAGTTTAAAAATCAACATTTTCATTATTAATATAGAAAAATATAACATGATATTATTTTTTGTTAGATTAAAGAGAGTTTTTTTTTATTCGTCGTCAGAATTATCAAAATTGTGGGCTACTAATTGTAATCCTCTTGTGCTTGGTTATTGTAATTCGCACTACAACTACACAAATAATCAACACAGTACTCCACCACGATCGTACACCAATTACCAAAATCAAAGAATGAATTATCGAACGAAACGTAGTAAGTACATAAATGAAACGAACGAAATAAAACTATACGGTAAGGCCGTAAGTAAACGCCCGTAGTTCAAATCACAGACTAAATATGGCTCGATGTATTATTTTACTCGTTGGTCTGCATGAAATTCGGATACACACCTAACATTTTGAAGAACAGAAGTTTGTTTTTCATGCATTGGAATGGAGCTGAAATTTTAAAATTAAAGAGCTAAAGAGCTAACATCGTTTTTATGGAGCTGATTAATTGAAAATAGAGCTAAATTTAGCTCTAAAAGAGCTAAATTGGCAACACTGAGCTCAAGTACCTGTTCATTAGCCAGGGACGAATTAGGCAACTAAGACGAAATTTTTAGTTAATTGTATTTGTTGTATGTAAAATATTTATTTCCATTGAATGATCAAATAAAGCCTCAGTTTAATGTATGATTTTTAATTATTTTTTGGTGATATAAATCCAAAATACCTGTAGTAGTTTCAGTGTATGTACACATGTCATGCTATTATAAATACTAAATTATAAAATCAATAGTATGTTACCCAGTGTCTGTGTTATGGAGAACATAAACATAGGCATATTATGTATAAATACAGTGTAGGCTACTCACATAACTATGAATTTTCATTCAGCGGGCAATAATTTAGCATACTAATATTTTTCCAGGTTTCCAAAGGATGACAGTTTACGGAATGCATGGATTAAAAACATGAAACTCCAGAATTGGCAACCAAGACCTTCGAGTGTACTTTGTTCAAAGCATTTTGAGAATCACTTGATCGATCCCAGTGCTTTTCGAACAACATTACGTCCCGGAGCAATTCCTACACTGTTTAACGAATTGCCTGTGGCTCCATATGTAAGCATTATAGATATTATAATATATGTTATAACAATCACATCATCATCATCTGCCTAGCCTTTTCCCAACTATATTGGGGTCGGCTTCCAGTCAAACCAAATTCAGCTGAATACCAGTGTTTTACGTGGAGCGGCTGCCTACCAGGGGGCTTACTCTTGAATTCAATTCCGACCGATCGACATTGGAATTGTGACGTTTCGTACTCTTGAGTTCGACGCTAGCGCCAAATTGAGTGTCTATTATGAGGAACTAGTTGGGATCGGGATCACATTGGGATCGGGCTTGACGTGCGGTAAACGGTACTCTTGAATGTATTTTGACAGCTGTCTATTGCGCCGGTATTGAGTTGGAATTGTTTGTTGATTGCAATTCATAGAGGAATATAATATATGTTGCAATTTTTCCAATAGCAAAAGTGTAACTTTTTAGAAATTGTTTTGTGTTTAAAGTGATTTTAAGGGTGAAATAACTGTTTAATATGGCACGTTTAGCAATAATATACAGTGTTATACGCAATTCCCATAAAAAACAATTAAAACAAAGACGAAACGAGCGTCGGTTAATGCGATATACGGACAAAGCGTTTTCTATGAACGAAGACGAATTTAAAGCGAACTACAGAGTGAGCAAGGATTTGTTTGAGGAAATATATGAAAATGTTAAGCCCTTTATGCCAACTCCTAAGAGAAGAAGTGATATATCACCAAAATATAAGGTATGTTGTCTTTAATAGGTACATGAATTTTATCCACTTCGTTGGGTGGTATTATTCTTTCGGGTTAATATATAGCCTATGATACTCACAAATACGTGGCTTTCTATTGGTAAAACAATTTTCAAAATCGGTTTAGTAGTTCGAGAGATTACCCCTACAACTTCACAAACTTTACCTTTTTATAATATTAGTATCAATGAACTTTGTTTGGAAGATCAATAAAGTACTAATACTTTTATACTTTTTGCAGGTTTTAGTGGCATTGTCCTTTTATGCAACTGGGAGTTACCAAAAACTAGTTGGAGGCACATATGGGACACTAATGTCGCAGCAATCTGTTTCACGTTGTATTAGAGATATAACGGCAGCACTTAACCATCCTATAGTACAAACCAAATGGATTAAGTTTCCTCAAACTCGTCACGAAAGAGATGTCATAAAAAGGAGGTAATGTAATGACAAATATGTACCTTATTTTATTGAATTTAGATAATGTATGAAATTATTTAAGATACTAAAATTTATTGTTTTAATAGTACCTTTAGTAAACATGAACACAATGCTTTATGTTCCAGGTTTTTTGAAAAATTCGGCCTACCATCCGTCATAGGGTGTATCGATGGTACTCATGTAGCTATAATTAGACCAATAGAAAATGAAGAGAGATATTTTAATCGTAAACATTTCCATTCAAGAAATGTTCTGATTGTAAGAAAACACATTTTATTAATATTGAATTGTACCTACCTACTTCACTTTTTTAACAAATTATTTTAACTCCTTATTTTATATACTTTCAGATAAGTGATGCAGATTTAAGAATTCTGTCAGTAGATGCTTCGTTTGGAGGAGCATCACATGACAGTTTTGTCTGGAATCAGCATCCTGTGAAACAACATTTGATTGATTTAATCAATAATGGAGAAAATGTGTTTTTACTAGGCAAGTAAATGATGTAAATAAGTAGTCAGACAGAAATTTTATCCTGATTTTGAATATATTTAATGAGTATAATTTTCAGGTGATTCTGGATATGCCCAGAGGGAGTACATGATGACACCGATAGTAGATGCTCCTGAAGGATCCCCAGAGCAATATTACACCAAGTTGCACTGCTCTGCACGTAATACAGTGGAACGTGCCATCGGTGTCCTAAAAAACAGATGGAGGTGCTTACTCAGGCATAGGGTGCTACATTATCATCCAGATGTAGCAGCCAAAATAATTAATGCCTGTTATGTGTTACACAACATGTGTATAAATAAGGAATCAGAAATTGATCCTGTGGAAAATATAGCAGAGTATGACAATGATTACCCAGTTATCACAGCTGAAGAATCGGCTAGCAGCACAGCTGCTGAACTAAGACAAGGCATCGAAAAGCGACATGTTTTAGTTCAGCAGCTGTGGGCGAGTAGAAGTTAAATAGTATGGTTAGGTTAAGACAGATTATTTTTATTTTTTTATCACTTTTTATAATTTAATAGTCTCTGCCAGCGGCTTCCCCCGCCTGATAGGGAACATACTTCCAGGATAAAAAGTAGCCTAAGTGCTAATCCAGACTATAATCTATCTCTGTTACAAATTCATCCAGATTAATTCAGCCATTCTGGCGTGATTGAGTAACAAACATCCATCCAAACTTTCACATTTATAATATAGATTGTGACCTATTGACCACTGGTTAAGTTACTGTTGGATTAGATTTCATGCTATTGACATTGTATTTCTACAGTTTAGTTTATCAATGATGAATCCCCAAACATTTTCTTGTTTCCTCATTTCTTAACCTTTTAAGCGCTTGGCTAAATATCAGTTGCCGTGCCCCTAGCGCCCGGCTACAAATCGACAAAATAATACGTACAATAATTAAGGAGGGGCAATCATTGTATCGATAAAAAAAAGTCAAAAGTTTTTTATGTTTTTATTTTAAATCAGCCTTATGGCTCCTACAAATAGGCGAGACACAAAGGAACCGCTCATGTCGCGACACGAAGGTACCGCTCATGTCTTTGTGTCGCGTCGCGTGTCGCGCCTGTTTGTAAAGAGCCTTTAACTTAACCAACCTAATCACTTCGTATCACAATCGTTCATCTCAGTTACTAATTGTTTAACCTTACTAAATTCTAATAGTTTATATCACAATAATCTCTTATTACTTAATCACTTTCTTCGTATCACAGTCGTTCATCTTTAAGCTAACAAGTAAATGTTGTACCAGTTACTAATTGGAATTGAAAATTTGGAACCGTGTTGTATGTTGTCCTTACAGCCCGATTTACACTTCAATAAGTACAGTAGCGAGTTAAGAACTCAGACAGTTAAGTAATAAGTAGTACCTAACTCAACTTAATCGACAACTTACTAGGTAGGTAGGTACTTAACTCGCTTTTGTCGTTCAAACAACATTAACAACTTAACTCGCCGATGACACAAGTTAACTCGCTACTGTAGGTAGGTACTTATTGAAGTGTAAATCGGGCTGTAAGGACAACATACAACACGGTTCCAAATTTGAACAATCAATAGGTATGTAGATATGTAAGTAGGTAATATAATAACAGAATTACATCACAATATTTAAAATAGGTAGGTAGGTACTATTTCGATCCATCAAGGAGTTACCTAAACCCAACCCAAGTGTTTGCGACAACTCTTCGAGGCGCGCGTGGTCACCGCGCGCCGTCGACTACTCGGGCTCGGTCCTTATAGGACGGCGAATATCGAGCTACCCAATGCTCGGCGTTCGCAAGCTCGCGTCTACGGAGGCTGGAGATCGTCCTCGTCCTGCGATCCTCGCCAACGGCGTCTCCTGGGTCATGCGACAGGTGAGGACGCCGTGACGTCTCTCCAGCCACGCCTCAAAGAGGGGACTTACCGCCGCAATCGTGGCGTGTCCAGTCTTATTTATACCTATACCTACTGAATAATATATGCAACTAACATAAGAAGAAATTGAAATAGGTACTTACCTCTCCATCACTTCTAAGTTCTTCTGTAGATTCTAATAATAATTCCTCTTCGTCGTCACCTTCTAATATTCTGATTAATTCCTCAGTAGTAGTCATTTTATCGACAATGCAGAAATAGCCACGAACAACTTTAATGGAACTTTCCATTCGTTTCACCCGCTCGTGACGTAGGCAGCCGTCGTATTAATGCGACAGCGGCGCTAGACTAACTAGAGAAATATTATTGCAAGCATAGGGGTCTAGGGATGGGAACTAACGTCAAATATTGGCATTATACAAAGATCGTGAGGAATATTTTTCTTTTGAATAATAAGGAAAAGAATTAATACACAAAGTAACAATTATGTTAAATTTAACTTTATTTCGTATGACACTTTATTTTATGCTGAATGATGCACTATACCTGATTATTTACTGTTTTCGTTTTAATGCGCATTGCATTGTATCCCATCCCTATGGTCATATATATGCGACGCGCGCGATAGACACCGAAGAAAACTCCAAGCTGCCAATTACTTATTTTTGTTTAAGTTTTTTCAATGCTTAGAGCTATGAAACATAATTTTAAGTAATTGTTATAAATAATAGGTCTATTTAATAATAGTTTTAGTTGTACCTCGTAGTTAACAGGACGAAAATGGAACGAAAAAATCATGCATGATCTCTGTCGCAGAAATGCGACACGAGCGGTAGGGACACGGAAACGTGTGTCGCATATATGCGACACAAGCGGTTAAAAGGTTAAAAATGGATAACTGAATAAATTGTTTTTATTTTCCTTAAATATTTTATTTACTTACTAATGAAACTATGACAAAAATCAACAATAAATATCAACAATAGAAATCAACAATAAAAATCAAACAACAATCAACAATAACAATAATAAACAATCAACAGTAAAAAATCAAATTGAATATTAAAAACAAAAATTTAACTATTTACAATAAATAAGCCTCTGTCATTTTGGCTACATCCGAAATTGCATTAGCAATATTATTCATTGCACTTGCGATATTGCCAATGTTGTCGGACAAGTGGGTTATGTTTGCGGACATTTGACTGATGTTCGCCGACATTTGTGAAAACGCCTGTGCGGTTGTTAGTTCCGCTTCAACCCGCCGTTCTTCTATAGAGACTAATTGCTCCATATTTACATCCGACGCCCTCGGAATTGAAGAGCGGCGTCGTCGGGGTCGTGGTGGTACGGAACTCTGAACAGGCGCAGGTACTGAAAATATAAAATATACCAATGTAAACATTTAAATAAAAAAACCAGCCAAGTGAGAGTTCCAACCAGCAAACGGTTCCGTACCATAAACCAAAAAAACATTGCTTCTTCTTAACATGATTGACTCATTTTTTTATAATTTAACTGCTGGACGGACAACAAAATGATCCTTTAAGGGTTTTGTTTTGTCCTCTTAAGGAACGGAACCCTAAAAAAACCGTGCATTTGACCAAACAAGTTTCAAACTTCTGAATTGTAAAAAATAAGTCAGTAAATAAATAATACTAAAGTTGTTTCTTTTTTGCCCAAATTGTGATTAGTACTAAAACTTCATCGTTGCACATGTTTTCATGTTGGTTGTGTGACTGATTGATGACTTATTCAAAATGTTTACACATTCCAGGAATTTGTAAACTTATTCATAAAAACTTACTTGTGGATGGTGCTGGAATTGCATCATTGTGTGATGTGCTGGGGACAGGGGACATTTGTATGCCAGAAAAATGCATGTCTGTGTCTTCTTGGACTGGTACACTGGTGTGTGAATGCTCCTCTGACTCCATATGAATTGATGACTCAGTAGGTCTAGTCTGAAACAAAAAAATGATCATTATCTTATATTTCTTATACTAATAATAAAGCTGAAGAGTTTGTTTGTTTGCTTGAACGTGCTAATCTCAGGAACTGCTGGTCCGATTTGCAAAAATCTTTCAGTGTTAGATTATCCATTTATCGAGGAAGGCTATAGGCTAATCATCACGCTATTATGAGTGAAGCAGATGAAGTCGCGCGGGTCAACTTGCTATAATATAAAATTAAATATAGGTACCTATGATAAAACTATAAATATAAATATGTATTACCAATTGAGGAAATGGATTGACAGCCAATCTTGAATCTCCTGTGGCAAATTCAAGCCCACCCATCACCGCCACCAATCTGTTTTCCAAGGCAGACAATGCTGGCAAGTTGTCTGCTGTCCCACCACCAGTGCGCCTCATTGAAGCTGCGAGTTGCGCATACTGCTTCTTTAGAGGACATTTCTTCAAGCCCAATACTAGAAACACATTATTTTAATGACATGCTGTACCTTATGATTCTCAATATGTAAGTATTAAGATATTTAATTATTTTCAATATTACCTTAGCCCAGCCTTCACCATTTTTGTTTGCTCCTCCAAGAGAATTCAAACTTATGGCCAAATTTGCCCATTTTCTCTTTGTTTCCATTTTGCCCTGACTGGTCCGAAGCAAACCTTTTGCGATGCCTGGGTTTTGCTCCAAAAAATCCACCAAACCTTCTAATTGAGCATGACTGGGACGATTTGTCATGGTAACTGAAATTTAAAAACTTTTATTGTAGGTACAACAGGTCAATCCGTTCCAAAGTTATCGTGAAGACAGATGGAAACAGAACAAACGCGGGGTTCGGTACCTACCCCTATTTATTTACTTGTATCGACACCAAGTTACAAAGGGTAGCTGACATCAACCACGAAAATAACGTTAATTACCTAATAAAATATGAATGTATATTTACTTACCACTTGTATAAAACTGTAATATTAGTTATAAAACTTAACGACAACTTATTACTCAATAGGAACCAGCTCGCACATTCACACACACAACTGAATACTTATACTTTAATGCTAGAAACATACAAACTTGCACTTCGTATTCACAAAACCACTTGAAATTATTTTTAAAATTGGAAAACTTTGACGCCGGCTTTTTTTTTAATAATGTAGGCAACGATCCTACCGCATACAGCCTAATTCATTTTATTGTTATAATTTTTTTATTCTTACGCCAAAATGAATTTAATTCGTTACAATTAATCAATGAAACAGCCATTATTTTATATAATATTTGCTTAAAACCGAACCAATCAGTTTTAAAACCTTATTACCGTTTATCGAAATTAGTCGACCAACACTATTGCGGCCCGTAACATTGCCAACTTCACGTGAAACAAAACAATCGCGGTGCAATTCCAATCTCAATCCAATGTTGACAATATGGTTTTCAAGAGTACCGAGTCACGTGACTGCAAAATTAACATTGGAATCGTATTGGCCTAGGATTGGAATTAAAATTAGTTTGAAGAGTAAGCCCCCTGACCTCCACAACCCATTAACTGGGTAACACGGTATTTCTTGGCAAGACTGGTGTCAGATTTACTGGCTTCTGACAATCCGCAACGACTGCCAAAGATCTACAAATCACAGCCGGGACCAACAGCTTAACATGCTTTCTGAGGCACGGAGGAAACACGGTATATTAAGATGGTTACCCATCCACATACCAACCTTGGCAAGCGTTGTTGTAACAATCACAACTTATGTTAAATAGTCGTCTACATAATTATTAATTGTTGTTGTATTATTTGCAGGAAAAGAAAAATTTAATTATTCCACGAACTGCAAACATAGCAAATGTTTCTGTACTTACAGAGATGTATAATAAAATAAAGCCAGCTATTTTTACATCCAATATGACTAAGACTGCTTTAATAGTAAGTATTTTAACTACTTAATACATACAAATATCATGGAAAGGACAGTAACATTCTGAATCATAATTTAACATGAAATGATATTTATTCATGTAGGTATGACCATTAGGCATATATGGAGACTTCTATTTTTTTATTGCTTTGGGCTGGATTTGCAGTGCTCAAAAACTAAAGCTATGATTTAGGTAGTTTAGTAGTAAATTATTGGGTTAAGTATCCATGAGCACGGCAGATTTGCCCAATGAAGTTCAACTCTATAAAATATGTTTTTATGTGCCTAAAATTAAAATGTTTTCCCTAAATTCGAATATTCAGTGTAGATAAAATTGTATAGTTCAAAAGCTGTAAAGCACAAGCTCAACTTATAATGTTAATAACTTTTCACTTTAAATTTGGAAATCGAACAACAATCAATCTGTACTTAACCGATAAATTCTTTCATTTCTTGCTACCCTAAAAGTTTATGTTATTAATCATTGCTTTGTATATCTATTCAAGATGAAGAAAATGTACCGGGTCCTTCAAATGACAGTAGTGTTACATCTTCAAAACCTCCAGTTCCGGTTTCAACCAGATGTGAAGAAGTGCAAAGGTTAAAAAGAAATATGAACCTGAAAAATAAAAAAAATAAGGCATTACTGCAACAACGTAGATGGTTATGAAAAAAGGTTTCTCAGTTCTCAGAAATAATTACAGAATTAAAAAATAAATTGTGTCAAGATAATATGAGTGTTTTAAATTTAACAACAGTAACGAATTTAATAGTTTGATGAAATTTGTCGCTGATTATATCGATTACTCAATTTTTGATTCAAACGACCCAGAGCATGATAAAAACCATGTTCATCTGTTAATTAAAATTATTGTGAAATTTTACATTAAGATGTAAACACGAATGCAAAGAGATAAATTGATCACAAAGAAATCATTTAAAAAAAAATGTGTTGTTCCAAAACAAGTAAACAACCATACAAATTCTTTACTTTTATTTCAAAAATCCTGATGTATTCCTAAACTAGCTTTCAGGCATACCAAACTTTGACTCTCGGTTCTACAAAATTGGGCATGCTGGTTAATGACTGCAGTGCCAGTTCTTCTATCTCATACTGACGCCCGTCAACGGTTTGTATACACAAACAAAATGTGTAGAGTGGACTGCTGCTCATCGTCCTCTTAAAATATTCCCTTAGTCGCCTTTAACAATAACTACGGGAATAGAGGGTGGTTCTATTCGTTAAGACAATTTATAAGTAATTATAAATTGAATATCGAATATCGGATACCGAACAGAGAATATCGATTTTCACGGATTTTCAGAAAGTATATGGATTGTTTCATTATCGTTAGATAATACCGGCAACCGGTCCTAATTCGGCCCTGTAATGACAACATTCCCTATGTTTGCGTAATGGCTACGCAAATTTTAGCGAATGTTTGGTCTGCTACTATTTATATGTCTGTGACTCCAACACAGATTTGGTTTATGCACATGAACAACTTCGGAATATTTCGAGCACGGCTACTGAGCCCCCAATCCTCAATTAGCCATACTTTCAGAGGAAATTAATACCAGGGCTTGCACAATCGCATTTGCAAATGAAAAATACTTTGAACATTTTTTTTTCTGATGCCCCTTGTTACTAAGGCAAAACGAATAACTTTCCTATGCAAGTATTTTCACATCGGACGCTCAAGGTTCGGCCGCGTGCAGTGAAGGGCTCGCGGCGTTAGCCGCAACGCCAATATACTTGCCACCGGAAATTGATTCGTATGCATATAGAAATTAGGATAATAATCGCAACCTTGAAAAATATACAAACACAAGATACTAAAGCTTTTTATTTGCAATTGCAATTGTGCTCCTTGTAATGAAGAGGGCGAGGGCGCCGTTCTTTGAAGCAAAGCCCAGGTTTTCAAACCTGGTAGGTATGGTAAATACGGCTCATCCCTAGTAGATCATCATCGCTTACCATCAGGTGAGATGGTGGTCAAGCGCGTGCCTATCAAAAGTAAAAAAAAAAAAAAAGATCGTTCAGATCATTCAGTTTGACAGGTGTTCAACGTGCGACGATTTTAAGTGATTTTATATTGTTGTTTGAAATATTTGGCTATATTTTACATATTTCTTCTTTCAAAATTACTATTTGTTATGTATGAAAAGGAGAAATTGGTTGTGAATGGAAATCAGAGAAATATGTTCTCTGTGTCCTGCGTTGTCAGCGTCAGCTTTGAAATCGGTTGATTGAACAAAAAACTTTACTAAAGCCTACAAGCTTTTCGATTTCGAAGATAAGAATTGGTCCATTGATGTCGCCCACGCGTGAGGTGTCGTAATTTTGCTCGTATGTGTCACAAGTCTTGTGTGAAAGTTTACGACTTTGAAGGTGAACATTTGGAAAACTTCTGGAATTGTAGTGTCTTGGTGTCTGCAATTTCAGGTACACATAATGTTGGATCGACATTTTAGTAGGTATTCGGATAGATAGGAGGTAAACTTTGTACTTATTCTTTTTATGTGATAATTTTTTGCTTATATAAAAACATTTGAACAAAATTGATCAGTGAAATTAAGAATGAATCAGTTAAATTAAGCAGATTAACAGATTATTCATGAGACAAATTGTCATAAAATAAGTGACAATCTTTTGGCAAGACTTCTTTTAATTGTTGAAGTAAGGTGATTAAATTTGGTAGAAGCTAATGGGAATTGGTGCAACATGTAAAGGTGAGTATGCGACAGAGTTCAGTTTTCTCGGTCTACCAGGTAACTGTCCAATCATCATCAAACTTAATTTTATAATAAATAGTGCCATCTGGTCTATGGGTGGATTTCTAGAAATTTGTTCATTATGTAATGGAATTCCACTATATCAAAAGTATTAAAGGAGCATGCCAAGTCGCCATAGTAATTTAGGCCCACGGTGCACACATATAAAAATTTATGATAATAGTGGGGGGCAATTCCAATAATCAATTAGTAAAAGAAATTATTTACAAAATACTTAGGATTTCAAAGTTATTAAAGATTCTTATATTTCATCAATAAGACGGGACAAGGGCAGGAATATTAGTAATGTTAAATATCACAATACATTATTTTAATTTATTAATGAGCATGGTTAACTGGGAGTCCAATAACACAAAACACTTTGTAGTTTTACATCTTTATTCATCATCATATATCACTAAAACATCATCCAAAAATTGTGCCGGTGGAAAAATATTATTCTGATGCCGTGCCCATCCTAAGTACCATATCACGGTCATGACGTGGGCACAGCATCCTACAGTACGGCGGCCGACAATACAGTTACAGCAGTACTGCTGTAGTGCTTTAGTCAGCACTGTTGCCTGTGTTAACAGTGCTGACTAAAATATACACGAAGTAGACAGTGAACCTCAACAGTGAACAGTTCTGTCCAAATATATTGCCATCGATAATTCTATTTCTTGTATTAGTGCAAACTTCAATACGATACATCCCATTAAATCGTATGTGCTCGCCATAATATGAGCGAGCTTGCTTAAGTTGGTAAGTCCCACATGCAATCAATATTAAATCGTTTATATTTAATGCAGGGAATTCTCTTACATTATCATTACTGACAGTAATGTTTTGAAAATCTGCCCTACTTCTATTAAGGTTGTGAACCCGTACATAATCAGCCAAATCATTATTTTTATACATATTTTGGTTTACTATTTGCAGTATTTGAGCAGCATCTTCTCTGTCTTGTACTCTCAAATAGTACTTGTTGATAAGAGCAGCAGCCACAGAGAAATCAATCATAATATGCTTAGAAGCCCTGTTGAAAAATGCTTGCATAAATATTTTAAACTTAGTTTTAAAAATGCCGTTTACTGCTTCCACCACTCATCTACATAATGTGACTGCTCTTGTCTTGTTAGCATCCCTAGTGGAAAGTTGTGTCTCACCCTCTTCCAGAGACAAGGGCACATGCGCATCATAACCACAACTCTCTAATAATAATAATAATGAATCCCTAAAGCCTCTGTCCAAAATAAATACATCCCCCGGTTGGAAAAATTGTCGGCAAGGGCTATTTTCATTTGAAAATTCTTTATTAATGATATCAGCATCAGTCGTTGTTGCAGGATATGGACCAAATATATCGATAATATAACCATCGCTGCATACAAACAAAAATGGTTTCACTAAGTTGCGGTATTTATGTAAAGAGTAGGTTTTTTTTTGATACCAGTAATTGGAGCTTTTCTCAATGTAGATATATGTACTCGTACCATCAGCAATTACAATTGGTGTTCTATCTGCACCTCCAAAAAGACCATTAGGAATTATTAGATTCCTTCGAGAGATATCTTCTCTTGTAATATGGCTTAAACCAAGGTTTCTGGGAACAAAGTCTTGGTGCAATATTTCACGTGCTGTATTCATTAATGTTTCTAGTGTACTTCTGGGCACTCGCAATAAAGCTGCAATACGTTCATTACTATCCCCTGTTCTTAGTTTCATTAAATAGGCTGCAAGTGCAAAAGCTCCTCTATGTCTGCCTGATAATCTTGGGACTTCTGCAAGAATTTGCTCAAATTGCTGTTTGTAAAAGCCTAAATAATAATGAATAATATGATCTGGCATAGTCTGAATATTGTCAAAATCTAAATGCATCACCATATTATCTTTCAGTAAAGAAAGTAGTTCTTCCATTTGCTCTGAGCTAAATGTTCTAATAGGATTTAATATTGATTGCAACAATAAATCCCATGAATTACTGATCAAGTGATATGAGCAGATCCTACAGTCTGAAGGCACATAGTAACTATAATCGCAAAGTAAACTTACGCGTAGTGATGCTGGGACTAAAAGTCTTTCAATACCATTGCAACCAGGGAAAAAACATTGCCGTTGTGTACTTGGTGCCCGTATATAGTTTGGCAGTAGTATCTGGTTGTTATCAGGTATATCTGCATCCCTTTCTTCTGCTTGTGTAGGAGCCACAGAGTCAGCCTCAACTTCAAGAGAAGGACTATGAATTGTTGCTTCAGGTTCTCGTTCTATAGCAGAACGTGATGCTGCTCTGTCAATCCTTCGCCAACAGGTATGACAGAGAAGTGTTGGTCTTGTCAACTGCAATAAAAAAACAAACGGCTCATGTAATGCAATATTATACTAAATTATTTTATGTTTTTAGTAGACATAATTATACATATACAATTCTTTAAGATCAAATGAATTACATTAGTATTATAATCAAAAGATATTACACAACACAAAAATACCATACCTGACGAGGTGCCATCTGTTGGGCAACCATATTTCTAATAGCAGCTTCACGTGGAGTGTTTGTATTCAGTGTATGTGATCGTTTCCTTAAAAGTGATGTGCCACAGCTGATACATACATTTACATGACCAACAATTGGCTCAGATCTTGTTGGATGTCGTATCGAAAAAAATCGATACTTGGATCGATTATAAAATAAATAAATAAATAATAATAATAATAAAAAATAATAATAATAAAAAAAATAATAATAGTTGATTATCATCTCCCCATTAGATGTAGCCAAAGCAGTCCGTCCGTTACCGAACTGGAAATCTCCAGGACCGGACGGACTGCATAACTTCTGGCTCAAATGGTATAGCAGCTCACACGCGCTCCTGGCAACTCAATTCCAGTCATCCTTAGAGTCTGGGTCGCTACCACAGTTTCTAACAACTGGCGTTACCCACCTGCTCCATAAGACCGGTAGTCCCGCGGAACCCAAGAACTATAGACCAATTACTTGTTTGTCGACGGTCTATAAACTTCTTACATCCATTCTGAGAGTGAAGATCAATGAACACATTGAGACTAATTCAATTATGTCCACCTCTCAGAATGGATGTAGGAAGGGGCCTGCGGCACTAAGGAGCTTCTCCTCATAGACATGGCTATAAGCCAACAGGTCCGTCGATCCCGCAAGGATCTGTCGACATGTTGGATAGACTACAAGAAGGCCTACGACTCTGTGCCACATACATGGCTCATGAGGGTGTTGGAGTTGTACAAAATAGATGCAACTCTACGCACCTTTCTTGAGTCATGTATGAGGCAATGGAAAACAGTCCTTCGCTATCCAGGATATCGACCAATTCAGGGGACGATGAGCCTGTGTGGATTAAACGGGGAATATTTCAGGGCGACAGTTTGAGTCCGCTTTGGTTTTGCTTAGCTCTGAATCCTCTAAGCACATTGCTGGAGGGTTCAGGTCTAGGTTACCGGTTGAGAAGAGGTGGTCAGGCCATATCTCACCTTCTTTACATGGATGATCTGAAACTCTTTGCCCCCAACAATTCGCGACTGATGGAGCTACTGAAGTTGACTGAAACCTTCAGTAGTGCCATCAGGATGGAATTTGGTGTGGACAAATGTGCAGTCATGCATGTAAAGAAAGGGGAGATTATGGAATCTGAGAGAATTCAACTCTCGGATTCCATACAGGTTAGATCACTCAGCTCGACCGAAACCTATAAGTATTTGGGTATATCGGAAGCGTTGGGCATTAATGTTACTGACATGAAGCAATCGTTGAAGGAACGCTTCTTTGGCCGCCTGAAAAAGGTTTTGAAAAGCCTTTTGTCGGGCGGGAATAAGGTGCGCGCCTTCAACGGTTGGGTCATGCCGGTATTAATGTACTCTTTCGGCATACTCAAATGGACTCAAACTGAGCTTGACGCCTTGGATAGGAGAGTACGTACACTGCTGACCGCAAACCGGATGCATCACCCACGATCGTCGGTGATGAGACTGTACATTCCGCGGAAGAGTGGAGGTCGAGGCTTTTTAAACGCCAAGACTCTCCACAACCGCGAGATGTGCAGTCTCAGAGAATATTTCCTCACAGCTGATGTGGGTATGCACCGAGATGTGGTCGCAGTGGACAAGGGTCTCACCCCGTTGTCCATGGCTAAGGAGAACTGGCGCAAACCTGTGATACTTACCACGGATGACCGCAAGGAGGTATGGAAAGGCAAGGAGCTTCACGGGCGCTTCTATCGGGCTCTTCATGGGTCTGATGTAGATTTTTCAGCGTCCGTGGCCTGGCTACGTTTCAGTGATCTCTTCGGGGAAACTGAAGGTTTTGTCTGTGCGATTATGGATGAAGTTATCTTGACGAATAACTACCGGAGGCATATTATGAAGGATGGGACGGTGGACGTGTGTCGGGCATGCCACCGTCCGGGTGAGTCCATCAGACATATTATCTCTGGTTGTTCTCGGCTGGCTAACGGCGAGTACTTGCACAGGCACAACCAAGTGGCCAGGATTATCCATCAGCAACTTGCTTTGAAATATAAACTTGTGGATTCTGAGGTACCGTATTACAAGTATGTGCCCGACCCAGTTCTCGAAAATGACCATGTCACGTTGTACTGGGATCGGTCTATCATCACTGATAGGACTATTGTTGCCAATAAGCCTGACATAGTGGTGATAGACCGATTAGCGCGCCGAACAATGATAATTGATGTTACCATCCCACATGACGAGAACCTCGTGAAGGCCGAGAAAGAGAAACAAATCAAGTATCTCGACTTAGCGCACGAGGTTGTCGACATGTGGAATGTGGACTCAGCTATCATTGTGCCGATAGTCATTACGGCCAATGGCCTGATGGCCAAAAGCTTCGACGAACATCTGTCGAAGCTGGCGTTACGCGGTTGGGTAAAGGGCCTGATACAGAAGGCAGTACTCCTCGATACGGCTCGTATTGTGAGGAGGTTCCTTTCTCTGGAGCCCTAACCACCGGTAGCTTGGACCCTGCTCCCGACACCGGCGGACTACTACTTTTATATTTTTAAATGTATTTTTTATGGTTTTTTAGAGATATATTTAAAAATATACTTTGTATGTAAATAAGAATAAATAAGAATAATAATAATAATATTGCCCTCTTTGTTCATGTAGTTCGAAAGAATGATTATTTCTGAAATATTCATTCTTTCGAACTACATGAACTTAGAGGGCTATATTGATGATTAAAATGATTCTAATTCTTTAGATAAATACGCGTTACGGTCGCGGATCGCATTTGGTCCACATACAGCTTCACACTGACCGGCAAATTGCAAAAAAACATAAAAATATTTGAATTTCGCGGGCTACCCTGGAGCATCCACCTTAAGTTAAATATGTTTTGTTTTATATAAGTATTAATAATGAGACTAAAAGAAAATACTACTTTTACTTTGAAAATTCATTAGTTTTCACGTTAGGTAATTGAAGTTCAATATATGTACTCGATCCATGAGTAGTTCCATTACGACACTAAATAAACTTTACTATAAAATAAAACTAGCTTGTGGTATGAATGACAGCATTTATTATTCAAATATTTATTATAATCAGTCTTCGAATTAGAGGTACCACATTAACCTAAACTACATAAATAAATGTAATTTAGACCACTAAACAACATTACGTCACTTTTTGGTACTTAGTACTTTACACCAACGTCTTTCATGTGGTTCATACAATCCATAACAATATGTTTATATGATAAAATCAAACAGGTGCCTAAATATTCTTTTTTAATTAACCTAGTGTCAAATATTTATCTATAATTATACTTAATCAGTTGAAATAGCACAGCCAAAGTAGGACACATTACGTTAATGGAATGAGATGTGTCCGTATTTATGCAAAATGGAACCACACAGCAAACACACATTTTGAGATATCAAAGGGATTACAAAAACATGTGCAGCACTGTTAAATGAAGTAAAATTACTATTTCTTTTATTTAAATATGTTGATAAATTACTAAATTTAGTATGTGTATATAATTTTTTGTTGATTACTGGTAAACTTTCAAAATAATTAAGAAATCGTGCATGTGGTTCCTTTAAACATTAAGTAATTAATAGGTTTTCTCATATACAAAAAAGAACCACAATCTAGGGATTTGTTGATATAAATGAAACTATGTGATTTATAATCGGGATAAAGCTTTAATTTATCAAAAATACACGTTTTTTCGACGTTATCATCAAATTGGATTTCGAAATCCACCGTGTCTAGTCCATCTATGTCGTCTTCTATAGTATTATCACAGTCGAGACCATTATAAAAACTCTGTGCATCTTGTGGTATGAGATGTAATATGGATTGAATATCGGCTAGTTTCGCGGGTGATACTGGCTTCCCTGACGGCCACAAGGGAACTAAATGTTCCATTAAGATTAAAGCTGGTCTGCCACGAACAGGTGCTCTCCCTATATTAACTTCTACAGCATTACCAAAGAAGTCTGTTTTAAAATAAATTGAGTTTGGTGAGTCTCTTTCTATGTATATTTCCCGAGTTTGTAGCCAATTAATACATTCTTTGTTAATACCACGTTTTCTATTAATAATCATTTTTTCAACCTTAGAAGTTCCCAGAAAATCTGATTTTGCCATTACTGTCACTGTAAGAGGGTTCTTTTTCTTGCAATCTTTCATAACTTGTACGTAATCATCAGGAGTGTATAATCTCGGATATTTTTTCATTGCAGATTCAATGTGGGAAAAATCTCTGACATTGGGTAGGTAACTATGTCCGGGAATCAAAAACTTTTGTGTTATTTTGTTCAAAGTGGGATGACAATGCAAAAATGCTTTTAACATCAAAACTATCTTTATGTTACGATTTTGTCCACCACACGAATCGCTCCATAAAATTAGTTCCTCGACATCTTCAGAAATATGCTCGCCTAAGTATTTTAATAGACAAGAGCTGACTTCCTGAGCACCCTTCCCAGCCATTCCTTCTATCCAAACAAAACACCCACTTGAGTTGGTTTTTGCCGAATAAATACCCATATTATACAGCCAAAGCTGTCGTTTATAGTAAATAATTCCAGTAGGTATCTTAGGCATTGGAAGCGTTTTTTGTAGATCAAACGTGAGACATTCTATTTCCTTACATTGAGTAGCCAGAACAAAATCAGCCTTCATTTTATGCCGCGCCTGTTCCCATTTTCGGCAATGTTCTTCGCGTTCTGTATCTATGACTGTTTTTTCCTCAGCAGTTTTGCAATGAGTTAATTTTGCTTGTAATGTGTCACACTTGTTACACGTGTCTTTTTTAAGAGGCGCTCGTTTAAGATTAAAATATGTGTAAAATAACTTTGTGTACATAGCCTTACTAACCTTCTCAGCTTCTCCTACATGTTCACAGTATAAATCATCTACAGTACATCTTGTCTAAAGTCATGTCTGGCATAAGATATTCGGTCTCGCGCTCACTTCTTCTATAGTGTGATTTATACTTAGGAACTTCCTAAGTATAAATCAACGTTGTCGCTCCAAGTAAGATGTCATATAAACTCTCTTCCTAATAGGAAGAGAGTTTATATGACATCTTACTTGGGAAACTAATTCATCGCTGCATTTGTTCTTACCTCCACTTTTCGATCCTCTTCTATCTAAACAATCTTGTGACCTCATTTTAGTCAAAGCAGTATTAACTCTCTTTGTAGAAACACCAAGTGTTTTGACAAATAAATACTTCGACTTTATCTAATAGATATTTACGAGAGAATTTTTTCTTCATATTGCTATTAGTCATCCTTCTTTTAACGTCGGCTTCTTTGACGCTTGCTGCGATGTACATGTTCTGGGTATTGTAATTTTCTAGTTTGTAAAAAGTCTCAAATATTTTCTGTCGATTGTTTGAATCTATTTTTTCCCAGCACTTCGTTTTACAATTACATTTATAATCAATAATACTTTCGGTTGGACTTCGATGTTTTTATAGTTGTGAAAAGGCTTATTAGAATGTCTGTTTCTCTTTCTTTCCATCCTAGATAGACCGCCATACTTAAATTGTCGGCCTTTCTTTGGTCTTCCTTTCGTAGGTACTTCGTCATTAATACTCACTGTATCGTCATCAGAACATGGTATAAACGCTGGTGATTTTGCAGTATTTTCGCCTTCAGAAGCAGACTCTTCTATGATAGTGCGCGTAGACTTACCATTAGGTAGCCTCATTTTCTTGCCGCCAGCAACTATTATATCATCACCATAATCTGATGAATCTGATACATAGTCAGGACTTTTAAAAGGGGACAAGTTTGCAAGTAGGTCTAATATCGGCGAGGAATATTCACCTAAGCGATCTGGCGAAGTTAAGTTATTGCTTAGAGGTGAAGAAAGCTTCTCTAGAGGCTGTGACGTACTAGGTTCTTCACTACCTTGTGCTGTAATAAAAAAAAACTTTTATATCTTTACAACAATAACGCGTGGTTCTATAAATATATGGCCACAGTGAAATTATTTTGGTTCTTATAAAGCCGTGTCACCGCTAGGCAGGATATGTCGAGTGATGTATGTCGCCGAAGACATCGAGCGACAACGTTGCCAGAAGGGTAATGAAACATAGGGCAAATGTCACCTAGTGTGAACGCGGCTTTACGGTTCTTCATAAAGTAGTAACACACACACACACGCACGCACGTACGCACGCACGCACGCACGCACGCACACACACACCCACTCTCTCATTACTTCACATCAACCCACCACATCACCAGAATCATACCCAAGTCTTTCATACCTCAGCACTCATCATTACGTAGAAATGTACATATAAGTATTTCATATTACATACATGAATACACACACAAACACACACATCGTTACAATCATAACATCATACATCAGCACACGAAACAACGCCGCAGTTCATACGGTGCTCTCGTGTGAGCTCGTAGATATTATTATTTGCTATGCGATTTTGCAGTTATATATGAGAGCCCTTATACCTACTTGTCGAATAATCTTTATAAAATCACTTCACAAACGGAATTAATCAAATGTGGATAATGCGCACGTACTTCTCAGATACATTAAGTAAGTACTAAAATGCATTAAATAAAACTATTTACCTGTTATGGCTTCATTAGTATCTTCGGTGTTTATGTCCAAAGCTTTATTCACCAACAGCTTGCCTCTACGTAACATTTTTACACTTAATTCTAAAGAAATAAACAAAAACAACAGAACTTTCTTTGCAGAGAAAAAAAACGGTCGTCACGCATTCGAACTATTTCGTTGAATGTCACCTATTTTGACAGATGACGTTTGACGTTTTACTTTGAAACTGACTTATTGCACTTTGAGTCATACCATCAATGAAATAAAGTAAATATTTCGTTGTTTAAAACGAGAAATATGAAATCAATCATGTCATTTTTGTACCTTTGAGCGGAGCGATCATAAGTTTCAAAACAATAAGCATAATGGAATCACATGCTAGTAGTTCTACTGTTTAACAATAATTATTTATACATGATAGAACCGAATGTTTGTGGTTCCCTTTTGCAAAACAATATTAGCAACTAAATAATAAGAATTTATTTTACGCATAACGATACCACAGAAATTTGGTCTATTTTGTGTATTAAAAATAATCGTTAATAATAGAAATATGTTTAATGTATAACGGTACCAAGTATGCGTGGATCTTTTTTGTATAAAATTACATGATAGTACTATCGTTTATTTGTTTGATCAATAGAGTCATGTTGTGCCGTGGTTCCGTTTTGCTTTACAAGTAACGTTTGTTATTGCTGTTGGTTCTGTTCTGCTTTTAATATACCTTGTTTCCAAGGGGGAAATCATGTGGTTCTTTTTTGTATAAGAATTTAGACCACTTTTACATTAGTATTCTTTAAAAAAAGTAAAAAATGAAATTTGTCGAGTGGTTCCATTTTGCATAAATACGGACATGTGACGTATAGGAACTATTAAGCTAAGTTTACAACATTAAAACAAAACACACAAAATCTTTAAACATTATACTTACTATCTAGTACCAACAATTAAAGATAGTTCAGTCATTTATAAACTCTAGGTGCTTAAATATATAATATAATCTAGATTATATAATATAATCTAGGCAAACAATAATCAGTCATCAGTGAAAATTACTTAATCTTCTAAGCAAATAGGACAAAATGTAGTCAAAAAAGGTACTTCCACTACATGAAAAGCACAGCCAATTCTTGCAAACCATGCATTTAAACATATTTTGAAGAATGAATGGCTGGCGAGTCTTGCAAAGACGACATAAAAAAGTCTTTGAGGTAGATGGTCCTGTATACGCTGTCTTTTTCTGGGGCACTTGATCTCCGTTTTTTATTAGGGGTTGAAGAGTCTTAACTCGTTTAACGACCGCTAATTGGTAAGCAGCTGTAGGTTTCAAAATTTTCGCTCGCTTAGCGGGCAAAGTGAGCTTAGGAGTTTGGTAGATATCGCCAGGTTCTAAAATTTTAACTCGATTTGCAGGCAGGACGGTGCACATACAGGTATTTGCACGATCTACGCGGCCAAAATTATTTTAATGCTTAAATGATATCTAAACAAGGTAAATAAACAAAAAAACTTTTTTTAAATACTATATTTAAAAAAGAAAGTTACAAATTTAAAAAATAATAGTATTTTCATCGCTTAGACATAATAATGCTAAGTTTATTGTGTTTCTTCTTCGCTCTCTGATGAATTTTCTGTTAGTATGCTGGATTCTGCAGATACAAACATGGCCAATGGTCTAAAGAATTAATAGCGCTTTTAAAGTGTCTTATTTCCTCTTCAGTGACATCATTAGTTTCTTTGATAAAACGGAATCTTATTGGTCGGCAAAATCGTGGCGAAGAGGGCGTTGGATTATTCCATAAAACTTTTTCATTATTTTCTCCACAAACTAATTGAAGAAGCACGAAGCAGCTTTGAAATATATTTGAATCAGAATCGGTATCACTTTCAAGTTTTTGCTTAAATTGTGATTGTTGGGACCCATCGCAGCCCCATTTATTAATTAAAGTTAAGCATTCACGCTCTTGCCCCGTTAAAGTTATCAATACCTCTTCCAGGTATTCTGATAAACGCCTAATGGTAACATCCATTAGAGACTGCAACTGAGCTTCGGCACTAGTACTCGTTACCGTACACGATTAACATTTCTTCTTGGCTTTTTGTAAGGCACTATAGCACGAAAAAAACTTCTTATTGGTTTTTTTTTATAATTTCGTACTGTCCTTGTGTCAAATCGGCATCTATAAACATTTGCAAAGCTTGCATTGGTGTCAAAGAAGGCTGAGGCTTTACTTGATTTGGTAAGATAAAATGCCTTTTTATATTAAGTTGCTCGTGTTGGAGTACTAGTAATATCTTTTAAGACAATTGATGCATCCTTGTTACCAGATTTTCCCAGTTCCACTTTCGCAGCATGTATTATAATCTCTTTTTTAAAACTAGAACAAAGTTCTTCAGTCTTTCGCCCTTTGCTTCTGTCACTTACTTCTTCAAACGCCTTGGATGGTCGACCTGGCCGTTTTTGTGAAGGTATCTTAACCACAGGTATTTCGAAAGTACCTTCCAGCCAAGACCGGTTATATTTTATAAAATGTTCTTCTCTATAATAAGCTTTGCTCCACCTTTGTTTGATTTCTGATTTGAAATGGGCAAAACCACGTTTAAATTTAACAATTTGGTCTTCATTGTAACCTACACACGAAAAAAGTTTATCTTTTAGAAAGTTCAATTTGGCATCATAATTAGGCAAATTTTCCTTCTTCATGAGGTCAAACAAGTATTGTCGGGTCACAATTCTTACTCCTGATGATGATACACCCTCTGACCCTAAAACAAACATACACTATGTTAAACTCGCTAGCAAATATTTCCAATTTTAAAAGATATTTCGCTGAATGTCTTTGATCCCCCAAAACTGTATTCATCCGGACGTTTCCGGAGATTTTCTTAATAGTATTTGTAAGGTAAAGGATCAAATAATAACCTGTAATCAAAATTATAGCTCGATCTACCCCGATACATAAACAAAAACACTAGTAAAGAAAAAACATTGAAGGAAATCACGGTATGAAAATGAGTTTTTTTATTATAAAAAAAAATAATGCACTTTGATAGTTGATCATAATTTAGTGTATGTAGTTTGTAAGTTTATTACCTTGTCCATCAGAATCCATCACTTTCATTTCGTAAAAAGAACTTGATAACATGTAAATTCACTTTGAAAGTTAAATGTTTAGAAAAGCGCCGAGAACAGATACGTACACTACGTGAAACGGCCAAATTCCGACTGACGTTGCAGGTGCGGGGTACGCGGTAGCAGGTAGTTAAAGCATGGGTATTGTTCCCGGGTTCGTACACTGTTCCTGGAAGTCATTTTTATGAATATTATTGTTATTTTGATAATGGGACTTTTGGCCGCGTAGATCGTGTAAATACCTGTATGTGCGGTGTCTTGAATTTTGACCATTTACGGAACATTCTGTTTTCAACATTACAGACACTTGTTCTGGTAAGTGGTTGATGGAATATTTTCACTATCATTGATTATATCGCACTGCCAACACAAGACTGTATCAACTCAAAATGATGCTTTTTTCAGAAATGATGGAAAACTGAAAAGTGAACACTGATTAAAATTAGGAATAAAATTAAGGGGTTTCTATAATTATGAGTAATTTCTGAGATTGCGGGTTATCAAGTTATTTCTAAATTTCGCGTTAATACAGTATTGTGTGAGAAATAAAAAGTAAAAAAAGAATCATTTTTAGTTGCGTAGTTATAAGTGATATAATTTTGACTTCCTACAATTTATTTTGATTTTATTTGAATGATTTTAGGTAAGGTATTTTGAATTAATATACTTTTCATTAGATCTGTTATTTTAGATACTATAGTTAGGGCATAAATAAAGCAAGATAGAAGTCAAATAATGTATTTATCAAAAGAAACCAAAAAATAATAATACAAAAACCATAATTAAGACACTAATTACGTAGACTGCAGACGATGGATCGAAAAAAAACCAAAGTGATTTTAAAACTAATTTAATTAAAAGATATTATTACAATTAAATTGATGTAACCTATTCGATGTTAGAATATGGAATGACAAAATAATACTTAAAAATAACTTATTGCTACTGGTGAGTTTCTGCTGCGTCGGCGGCTCGTGGCTGAACGGACGTCATCGCTGCAGTTACTATGCGGTTGGCGTAAACATGTAGGAATGTGCGAAGTCGGCGGTATCCATTAGGGGTCCGTATCTAACACCTCCACCCGCAGAACAGCAACTATTTGCTCATGTTGAGAGAAAATGTTGCTGGGAGTTCATCTCGTTTCCTGGTCACATCTTCGTATGTATGTATCTTGAGAGTCTGTTGTTTCTCTTCGTTGCCTGTTCTGAGGTTCCAGCATTTGTATCTGCGGCTTATTACCGAAAATGATAAGTATGGCTGCGCATAGTACAATGATGTAGAATGGTATGGTTGTATGATATAAGACTACCGGTTGAGAGTTGTCGATCTGGATAGGGTTCTCCATCAGGACTTTGTTCTGGATGCTGTGTAGTTCTTCCAGGTTGACTGAATTGAAGCCGATGATGTGAGTCGAGTCAGTGGTTTGGTTCAGGTCGTTATAAGGTATCTTTGATAATTTTAGTGGTTGTCCTTTTATTTCGTTGCTGTCGTTGATGATTGTGAGTTCTGTTGTTTCCAGATAGCAGTCCATGGGTATGGTGACAAGGAAACTTCCTTGTAGAATATTAAAGTCTTTTCTGCCGCAGGCTAACTGTACTTTGGTCGGTTGGGGCAATGATAAGACGTAGTGTTGATCGTCCAGTTTTTCAACTGCTTGTTTGGAGAGTGAAATCTTGGTGAATTGGCAGGTGTCTTCTAGACCTTGGTTGATGATGAGTTCCTGGATACAGTCGGGCTTCGTCCGGATTTAATGGCTTATCTTCTTTTCACAGAGATGGATGCTACTGTACTTCGGGCATTCAGCCTCTATGTACACGAATGATTTCTCGTTTGTTGCTATATAGGGAGAGGACGGAATAAGGGCAAGTTGTTTTTTATTAGGCACAATGGATAGTCTGTATAAATCGTAAAAGTCTTTAGAGACTATGGGAAAGCTGTATATTATTACTATTCTCTTCTCAATAAAGTGGGAACCTGGTTTTATAAGATTATAATATTCTCGTAATTCTAAGTTTAAGACTTGATCTTGATTGTATATTGATTTTAACTTATCTATCATAGATCTTAACACTTCTATATCTATCATGGAATGATGAGTGCTGGACGCACGTATGAAAGCCATAATATTTTCTAACCTAATTATCTCTAACATTAAATCTTCAACGTTATTGGTTTGATTAAATTTTATTAAGTTGTAATCTGTGTATGCGGTTTTCTCTAGTAGTAGTTCTAACGTTGCATTAACCTTTTCCTGATTTCTTGTTATTTGGTCTAGAATAGTGCCATGTTGGGACATCCATTCTTTACTTAAGCTGATATGATTGTTGAATTCTGAAACTATTTTATTTTCGTTGTTTTGTAAAGTTCTAATAGCCTCGTCGTATTTCAAGGCATCTAGATAGTCTAAGTTGCCAGTGACACTTTTTATCACTGACCCAAGGCCATCTACAAGACCTCTTTTGACTCTCACGGGTTCCAGGGATTTTACTTCTTGTAGTACCTTACTAAGTTTGTTAGTAAGGTAGTCAATCTGGTATTCGTAAAGCATGTAAGTCTCATTGGTAAGTTTAATTCTGAAAGTCTTTAGTTGCGTCTGTACGGAATTTACTTTATCTTCTATGTTGGTTAATTGTATGTACTGTATGAATGAGTGGTAATGTGTGGTTAGTCTGGTCGGTCCTAATCTGTACGGTAACAATCCTGGTCCATCGGCTAAGCTCTCAAGTCTTATCTCTTGGGGGTGAGTCACTTGGATTGTCAGTAGTAGCAGGATCCTGTAACAATTTGGTTGCTTTAGGAACACGTTTCAGACGTGCTTTGGCTATCGGACCGCGTTTTTTCGAGGTATATATGTGTATAGGCAGATCGGCGAGTACCGTGTCCTGCGTATAACGTGGTGCAGCCTTCTGGCGACTGGCAAAGGGGTTTTTAAGGGCCCCTTATTCCGAAAGTTTAGGCATTTTACGCACCGAGACGGCTTGCGTCCGCGATGCACAGGAGCCGTCGCGCTATGAACTCCGGTAACCTATGACGGCGGGCGAGCACGCCACAGTATAGATAAATAAATCAGTAGTTCAAATATTATTGGCGTGCTGGTAATAAAAGCTTGTTTGCTACAAAAACGTATAGCTTGATGTGCTGTCCACTGCACTATTGACTGTTTTTATTGCTTGCTTTATTGCATTGCATTTTTATCAAATGAGTCCTGCCACTCAGGTAGGAGCGGAAGGGACTGTCAGACTTGTACTGACTAAAATCCACCCTGTTCCTTGGGTTGCCCTTTGCGTTCCAGGGCCACGGTATTCTGATAAGACAGTCTTGTGAATGAAAAGGCAGGCGATGTGATCATCGCCTCCTGTAGAACTTAAAGAATGGTTGTAGAAGATTTGGTGAGTAATATAATGAAAGACAAATATGATTAATTATAATATAATAAAATAAAAAATAAAATATATAGGTACCAGCATAAAAATTAATATTCATAAAAATTAAAATTCATAAAAATTTAGTGGTCGTGTGCTAGGTCCAGGTTCATTTTCATCGACCGATATATTCCTCAATGCTGAGCGCGAGTCTCCTCTAAGAGAGTCAAAGCCACAGTCCTCATGGCACTCCCCTCCGAGTTGGGAACTAGGACCTGATAGCAAATCAGGATTGTTTTGCGTTAGAGATTCCTCATTTTCCTTATTTTCGGATGATCTGTTCTCTTCAAGTGTCAGATTTCTTATGCCCATACCACGCGTATGTCTGGGGTTCACGATTTCAGGAAGTAGGCATTTATGCTAAAACCGTATTAATTTGGACTCCATTTTCGATTTCCAAAATACGTCATCTTTTTCAATTATTTCGATGTGGACTGGCTCTTTTTCTCCGGCCCAAATTCCAAGTAAACATTGCCGTCGTCTTGCCACATGCAACTGTCCCTGTATTTGGTAAAACCAATTACTATTTTTATTAATTGTTGTAGTGCGCGTTTTTTTATTAAATTTTAATATTTGTATTTTATTTTCTTCAATAGCTTTTTTCATGCCAATTTTTGATGCTGAAAAAGGACATTTGACTTCTACCAGAATGTCATTTCCAATGAGCCCATCTGGCGTAGCACCAATGAATGGGAAATCTTTATCTATAAACAGACCACAGGGCTCAATAGATACGTTTTCTTGTTGTTGTATCTTGTGCAAAGCTTGCTGCTCATTTTCAATACCGTAAGCAATGGATGCAACACGGCCTAAATTTGTTTTATATAATATATTTTTTACTAATGGTGCGGTATCTTTTGATACTTTCCTTTTGCAAATAGGACCGAAATTAGAGGCAGTAATAAGATTTTTTCGAATTTCTAGCCATTCGCTACTGTCTCTTTGTAATATTGTATTACGCTCAATCGCGTCCTTGTCAGCAGTAAGAATTTCTAAATTTTTTAGAAATTCTTCTTTAGCTACTTCTAGTTCAGACAGGGACATATCCGGGTCTAAACTAGCGGGGCCATAGTCATTTTGTTTTTGTTTCGTGCCTGCCAATTTCCTGATTTTCCTTTTAGCTGGATGTTCTGAGTTGTTTTTTCTTTTCTGGGCTTCTTCTCTTTTCCTTTCCACAACTTCAGCTAATCCCTCTTCTGGTCGATTTTTATTTGTTAATGTGTTTTGCATGTACGATATTGCTGACTTTTCATTAAATTTTACCACCGCAGCATTACACCTTCCTTGATAACCTCGTTTCAAGGAAAAATTTATTCGCTTTCCTCCTATAAACTTCGCAATGACATTATTGAAACATTCGACAAGATTTGTATTTACGTTCTCTATTAAACTTCGTGATTTTACTGCCACATTAGAAATAATCGAATTTATCCGGAACAGAAATGTTGAATTTTGAATGGTTTTCAGTCCCTCGCTGTAAACTTTTTCTTTGTCACAGTTATAATCCTGACACATCCTGTGATCGCCGTATGCATGCGCTACAGAATTGATTATATCACTGTGAAGAATAGTTACAGCATCGTCCTTTAGATTTTTATTATGGTGTATAACTGACCTTACTATTGCTTTCCTCATGGACATAATTTTCACATCTGTCAAAGTTTTACGGTGAGCTAAAAGGTATTTTGTTTCTGAAACTAGACTACGTAATTTTTTGCATAAATTTCTCAAAATGTGATTTCTGCATTCAATTTTCTCTACTGTAATATTTTGGTCTTTATATGGATTTTCTTTTAGTACTTTTGCGTATGTCGAGGCGTCTCCGTCTGCAATCATTCTTTTATAAATTATTCCATACATGGAAATGGAAAGTTTGAAACCCTCTGCAATTATTTGGCCCTCCATTGAACACGACGAACCATGGAAATTTTTAAAACATTTGTGCTCGTTAGGAGCGACATTTTTGTTTTCTGCGCGGGCGCACACGAGGCAGTATTTATTTTTTACAGCCAGAAAAAATATTTTACCGGTTCTTCTACCGATAATTGCTGCAGTTCCAGATGCAGCTTTATAATTCGATCCATACGATCTAGCACACCAAGAAGCGTCCACGTAAACATCAATTACTGGTATGCCATTTTTGATCCACCATTTTTGACCTTCTGCGATAGCCAATTTCTTTTCTTCTTCTGCAGCATCTTGCATCGATGCGGCTGCTGTTTTTTCACAACATTCGTACACTTTATCCTGGAGTTGATTGTAATAATTTGTAGAAAATACAGGAATGTTCATAGCAGAAAAAAGCTCTTCGAATTGTGAGTAGCCAATCCCTGTTGCTACCATGCCAGTGGTGGCTGCGATATTTACATTAACTTTTGACTCAGTCTTTTCGGAATTTATAAAGCAAAGTTGTTTACAAATATTACATTCAAATTTAAATACTGAAATTAAGCCGATTCTTTTTTCACTAATTAGCTGAAAATTTCCCGCTTTGCAGTCGAACAAGTTGTTGTGACGTGCTTTTTCTTGTAATTGACTAAATAAGTAATTGATATCAATAACGCGTCGTCCTGTCACTGTTTGGAACTGGTCTTCTTGAATTTCAGGTTCAACGTTATAGTAATCATCTTCCTCTTCTTGATTTTCAGCTTCAACAATAATGGAATAATCTTTGTCTTTTCTAGTTGTCCTTTGAAGTTTGTCTTCATGGTTTTCAGTTTCAACAATAATGGAATCATCTTCGTCATCCCTAGTTTTTCTGCAACAATAGAATGTCATTAACGTAATGAAACGGATTTGGTTTCATCATCATCATCATCATCATTTCAGCCGAAAGACATCCACTGTTGGATATAGGCCTCCCCCAAGCGTCGCCACAACGACCGATCCTGTGCTTCTCGCATCCACCGCACTCCCGCGACCCTCACCAGGTCGTCGGTCCACCTTGTGGAAGGCCTTTCAACGCTGCGTCTTCCGGTGTGCGGTAGAACCTTTCGGCCCCAGCGACCATCCGTTCTACGAGCAATGTGCCCTGCCCACATTGATTGGATTTGGTTTCAAAGTCACCGAAATAAACTTTAACAAAAAAACATTTACTGCCATGTTACATCCCATAGTAGGATACATAAGACATGTGATAAGTAAGAAAACTACAGCGCGACGGGAGATAACGTCAAACTTATAGCGGATGGATAAAACTGCTCCGCCATAGTATATTATGTAATATGTAAATAATGTACTTACGCATACTGTCCCTCTTTAGAGTGCCCATCAGTACTTTTTTTGGACATCAAAGTACCTTTTCCGGTACGTGGTCTCAGAGCACTGGAATGGAATAAATTTCATTACATATTTTCAAAAAAATCAAATTAACTAACACTAATTACTAGAGTTATAACATGACGTAGCATGACGTAGTTAGAAACACACCCCGTTGCGAGCGCGGTCCGAGCCTTGTATCAATGGAGCCGAGCCGCGCGCCGCCGCCGGAGCCGCTTCATTGATATAAGGTTCGGACCGTCATGCGTAATTTTTATTTTTAAATTATTCAAATCTCATAAATACCTATTTTTTTTATTATGAACGTGTTCTACTCATTGGATACATGAAGTGGGCTGCCGTTGTAAGACGACTAAAAAGTCACGGTGTATAAAAACCTTCTATTTTAAAATGTTTTGACAGTATTTCAGAATAATACGAAAGTACCTAATAAACAGAATCACCCATCGCGCGACATGTCGCTGTGTGCGTGAGTGTCGACGGTCTGTGCGAGGCGCCGCGCGACCGGCAGATTTCTACCTACTAAACGCAGCGCGACCATAAACCGTGCTCTAGGTACTTACCTAGTGAGTACCTACAAGTAGTGACCAATAGCCATTGTTCAATTTCTTTCAAATTCTCATAAACATAATAAAATAATGTAATAATAAAAACAAAACACAACATACTACTTACATCTCCTTGAATTTGACCAGGATGCTAAACTGCACTTTGTAAAGGTATATGAATGTTTCCATTATAGATTTAAAATTCTAGTCATACTGACTTCGCTGGTCTGTGTAGAGGAGTAATTATATTGTGACGTATTTATAGAATAAGTACTTACGCAATACACTTTCGGATTTTCTTCACTTCAGATACCCTTTTTTTCTTAATTTTGTTTTTTCTATTCGCCATTTCAATTACTTATAATATAACACGTTTATTTACGCGCGCGGCTACGATAATTTGTGGTCGCGAGCAAAGTTGCATAGGTCCTCCCTCGATGACGTCCGGCAGGACAATGGCGCGGTGCGCGCATGCCGTTTTCACGTATTTATTTTATATAAAAAAAATAAGTGCCATATTATAAATTTATCCAAAAATATCCCTGTCAAACCCGATTAGTAAATGAAATGTTAAATTTTCATAATAGTTGCGTTCCCCCAAGTCTCATAAAACTTAAAATACTTTCAAAATCGACTTTACTTCAGATTTTTTTTTTTATGGGGCGAAATGTTAAATAATGTGTTTTTAACCAAAAAAGTCACTAGATCAAAGATGTATCTGTACCATATATTTTTTTACGGATTTAAATATGATGATTTCTCTGAAAACAACTCGATCTAGAAACGTAAATTTCGAAAAAGGGGCCCTTAATGAAAACTTGTTGCTGAGGGGCATATTCTACTTCGGGCTCGCGATTTTTATTCCTGTTACTAATTAGGGCTGTACGATTTGCAAGAGATGAGTCATTAATTATTTCGTAAACCTGTTTCATTTGTTGCCTATAGTTTTGCGCGTATTGTTGTAGGATATGCTCGGTCAGGTCTATGTCGGTTGGGTCTCTGGGGTCGAAATGTCCGGTCATTAAATCAAACGGTCTGCACTTTGTAAAACTATGGATGGAACTGTTATATGCTATGATGGCGTATGGCATAAGGTTAATTAAAGGTTCGTCTTTATTTTGCAATTTTAGGATTCTAATGTGTTCCAATAAGGTTGAGTGAAAACGTTCGATGTTGCCATTGTCATTTGGACTATGAGGTAGAATTTTATGGTGGGCGATCTTATGAAGGCGTACGAATTCTGAGAAAAGTTGGTTCGTAAACTCAGTACCGTTATCGGTGATGATAGTCAAAGGTAGTCCATGATGGGTACAAAAACGTAATAGTGCTTGTATAATGCTAATGGCGGTACCGTCTCGCAGATGATACGCTTGGGCGTACTTCGTGAATACATCTATAAAGGTTACGTATTTTTCATTTTGAACGGTAAAAAGGTCCATGTGAATAATTTCAAGTGGTTTGGTAGCTGGAGGTACTATATTGAATTGGGGTCTTATTGGATTTCTATCATATTTAGCTTGACCACAGATGGTACACTCGTTAATGAATTTGGTGATTTGTTCTTTCATCTTTGGCCAGTAATATTTTCGTGAGAGGGCTAAATGACATTCGTTTATACCGCGGTGATTCGTTTTACCATCGTGATAATGTCGAATAATGTCTTGTTGTCGGAGGTATTCTTTAACATTCTCGAGTTCTGTCTTAGCTAATACTAGGTTAAGTGAGGAACTTCTAAATTTGTCTTGTATAATGGGTATTACTGAGTACATGGCTAAAGGTGGATTAATCAAGATAGCTGTTTTGACTTTCGGGTTTACGTATTCCTTGACAGCATTAATAATGTCGCTTTCGAGGTTGGATTCTGAAATTTGAATTGCAATTCGAGTATGATTTCCGAATGGTTTGGTTACTGCTGGTCGGCGTTTTATGTCACCAACTATAGTAAAGTATATTTGTCTATGAAACTTATTGAGAGGTTCGTCTGTAATGGGGATTTCTAGAATCGGATGTTCATTACTAGTATGTACGGTTTCGGTCAATGAGTTTGTTGGTGGAGGCGGTGCCTCCGATGGGTTGTTGATCATAGATTCGAGGTCGTTAGTACTCTCTGTCAGTGAGTCATTATCAGTTTTTGAGGTATCTACTGGTGGTGTTGAAGCCTCTGTTGGGTTGTTGATAATTGATTGCAGATTCTTTATATTTTCGATCAATGAGTTAATTTCGTCTATTTCTTCATTATGAATTTCTAAACGAGAAAGTGCATCAGATTAGTATTGAATTTTCCTTTTTTGTACACTACAGTAAAGTCATATTCACTTAGTCTGAGTCGCCATCTGGTCAGTCGTGAATTGGGTTCTTTTAAGCTCATCATCCATTGCAAGGGTTTGTGGTCAGTCAGTACTTTAAATTTTCTACCGAAGAGATAAGGTCTAAAATATTTTGTGGCCCAGACTATGGCAAGCAATTCCTTCTCGATGGTACTATAATTTAGCTCACTTTCGTTAAGTGTGCGAGAAGCGTAGCAAACGGGTTTGTCAGAACCTATCGGTCCCTGGGATAACATTGCTCCGATAGCGAAATTTGAAGCATCTGTTGTGAGATTGAACTCTTTTTTGAAATCCGGGTATTGTAGTATGGGGTCATTTGTAAGTAGTGTCTTGCAAGTTTCAAATGCATTGATATATTCTGAACTGAGGGTTATTTTACTGCCCTTCTTTAAGCATTGGGTTGGGTGGTTGGGTTTGGTTATGCGTGCAAAGTCGGGGATAAACTTTCGGTAGTAACAGAGAAGGCCTAGAAATTGTTTGATCTCCTTGGGGGTCTTTGGAATCGAGTATTTTTGAATAGCGGAGATTTTGTCGGGGTTTGGCTTGACGCCGTTTTGACTAATAATATGTCCTAAGTATGCGGTCTCGAGTTTCAGAAATTCGGATTTATCCAATTGGATTTTGAAGTTGGATTCTTTAAGTCTTTGGAAAACTTTTTCCAAGTTATCCATATGCTCTTGCAGAGAGGTACTATAGACTATTATGTCGTCCAAATAGACAAGACATATGTTATTTTGAAGGCCTCTGAGAACATTGTCCATAACCCTTTGGAAAGTTGATGGAGAATTCTTGAGTCCCATGGGCATTCGAAGGAACTCGAAATGGCCGTGTTCTACATTAAATGCGGTTTTAGAAATGTCTTGGGAGTCCATCTCGACCTGGTAGAATCCACTTGCCAAATCTAAGGTCGTAAAATATTGGCTTTTTCCTAACTTGTCAAGAACGTCATTGATGTTTGGAATGGGGTATTTGTCGTCAATGGTTTTCTCGTTCAATTTCCGAAAGTCTACCACGATACGCCATTTCTGTTTTCCAGAAGCGTCTATCTTTTTAGGCACAACCCAGATGGGTGAGCTCCAGGCTGAGTCGGAGGGCCTAATAATACCCTGATCTAACATTTTGGTAATTTGATTCCTTACTTCTTCGCGGTGGATGAAGGGGTATCGGTAACTTTTAGTATACACGGGGATTTCGTCTTTGGTTCTTATACGATGCTTAATTTTATTGGTGAACGTCAAAGGCTCCCCGTCAATGTAAAATATGTCTGTGTATCGAGAACAGAGTGCCAAAAGATTAGCTTTTTCCTCTTCATTGAGGTGATCAGTACGTAGACGTGATAATACATCTTTCACACGTTTCGATTGCTTGCTTGGTGTGCAATTGACGTTAAAAAGATCAGCACGGGCTGGTTGGTCTAAGGAAAAGATAACGTCATTAGGTGTTGGATTTTCTAACTCTACATACCCACGGCTATTGGTAACGGTTGTAAGACATTCGTGGATAATACAATTGCAAAAAAACTTGTTCACTTACTAAAACATCGCCATCCGGGGCATTTATGGGTATTCGAACTAATTTGGAACTTTTGGCGGGGACAATATCCTCGTACAGGTTAACATTGCGTGAATTATATACTTTAATTTGATTCATAGTGGAACGCGTTACTAACTGGAAATCTTTTAAATCTATTTTAGCTTCCCATTTGGATAATAAGTCTAGTCCTATAAGGCCATCGAAGTAATCGTGGAAACGGTAAACGAACAATTTTATACTATCGGACTCATTGAATTCATTAAAACACGGCAGTGTTATGGAATAGTCATTTCTGCTAACGCCGTGTACGTTCGTAACTTCGAAAGGGTCGTAGTTAAGAGGATAGTCATAGAAGAACTTTTGTACAGCCTCGGGGCTTATAAATGACTGGTTAGCGCCAGTGTCAATCAAAAATTTTAAAGGAGGGCAAGAAATTTCTATGTAGGGTAACTGTCTTTGGGTCTGTAAATTAAGGTCTATTTTGGCTCTTTGGATGTCTGTCCCGATTGAAAATTTTGGTCTGGTTTCTGATTTGCACCGCTAGGGCCTGGCTGTGGCTCTGTCTCACCTACTATTGGGTTATCGGAAACTGTAGTCAAATTGAAATCAGTCGTATTGGCGTTGTAGTCAAAGTCGCATACTATGTAGCAATCATTACCGTCCGTGTAGTAGTCATATACTGGTTCATAGTAGTAGTCAGCAGAATAATAGGAGCTATCAGGCAAAGCAATTTCGCTAAGGTTTAACTCACGCGTTTTAAAATAATTGCTAGGTGGTGGGTTCCCGTTTCGTTGCCAATCGTGCCCTGGCACTATGGGTAATGGTTTCTGAACAAAATGTTGCACTCCGCTCATGGGTTTCGGACCCAAATTTTGTGGTGGGTTGGCCCTTTGTTGTAGTTTGAAAATGTGACTTTGAGGGTGGTAGTTAGGTAATGCTGCACGGAACATTTGTTGGGTTCGAGTAGGCATTCGATTTTGAGGCTGGTTGCTATTGAATTTAAAGGCCTGAGGCTGGAGTTGGTACCCACGTTGTCCTACTGGGGCCGGCCAGTTAGGTACTGGGGGTCGTGGAACATTAAAGGCATTAAAGGGCATAGTGGGCATCGAAGGAGATTTATATAGAATTTTGGGTGCGTTCTGAGTAGTTTGAGCCTTTGGGGCATCGTTACGTTGCTGCAGGTATATAATATTTAGTTCTTCCTGCACAAATTCCAAGGCTTTTTCTATGGTTTCCGGACGCATACAACGTATACGTGAGCCTAAAGGTTCCTTAAGTCCTCGTACGAAAGCCTGCATTGTAACTTTCTTATAAAGTGTCCGTTTCGCTTCAATAGTCGTTTGTAAGGTTTCATGTAACGTCACGTAAGTCATAATCGTACTAAACAAGGTTTGACATTGATCATAAAATTCCTGTGGGGTTTTATTACCTTGTGTAGCCAACGAGAGGTCATTGTATAAGGCTGTTTCGTCTCGCTGATCTGAAAAGTTGTTGATAAGAGCTGATCTAATACCTGCCCAAGTTTCAGGAATGCCATTTGAATTGATGGTGGATACGGCGGGCCCTGTTATCTTGTTTAGGATGCCATTTAAAAGACACAGGTTCCCTAGCTCACTACCTGGCTCGGCGCTTGCATACTGAGATACTATCCGGTCGCAGATGTTAATGAACCTCGTCAGTATATTGGGGTTTCCGTCGAAATCAGGCACAAGGCGTAAGGCTTTGAAAATTACATCGGGATCGTAAGGCATTTTAGGTTCAAATAAATTGCTCAAACTAATATCTAAATCGCTATCTAAATCTCTGTTAATATCTACTAAATGTCGGCGCCCCTGTCGTGACGCAGGTACCTGACAACTTGATCTTTCGTGATGAAAAATCTTGGACATAAAAGTAACTAGGAATAGAGAGGAAGCAACACGAGAAAGATTCTAGTGTACTCACATATATTTCATCTCTGGTTCTTCCCCGTGAATCGATGTCTGGATTCTCCACGCGTCTCCGCAGCTCTGCCGTAGATTCTGGATACTCGTGACGTGACTTGAAAGCCGCCCGGGTGATTCGCGATCGTGGAGACCGATGTGAGATGACTCTAACGCGTTTCGCGAACCGGCCCGCGAGTATCCTACCGACTGCGCCAATTACGTAGACTGTAGACGATGGATCGAAATAAAACCAAAGTGATTTTAAAACTAATTTAATTAAAAGATATTATTACAATTAAATTGATGAAACCTATTCGATGTTAGAATATGGAATGACAAAATAATACTTAAAAATAACTTATTGCTACTGGTGAGTTTCTGCTGCGTCGGCGGCTCGTGGCTGAACGGACGTCATCGCTGCAGTTTCTATGCGGTTGGCGTAAACATGTAGGAATGTGCGAAGTCGGCGGTATCCATTAGGGGTCCGTATCTAACACACTTACAACAGTGCAAATCAACATTATGATGTACGTATTTTAGATTAATTAAAGTTTCTTATTTATTTATTATTCTTAGGCAATTCTAGTTCAGTCATTTTACAAATAATCACTAATCTTTGTAAATTCTTATGTTATGAAAACATTTTGGACTTATAATTAAATAAAAAAATATACTTTTTAAACCTAACAACAAAAATGTATTCTTAGGCAATAGTAATCAGTCACTTTACAAATAGTCATCACTAATCTTATCAATCCGAAAATCACACAATTAATCTTTGTGAATTTAAAATGTTATACAAACATTTTGGACTTATATTTAAATAACAAAATAATCCTTTTTAATCAAAACAAGAACAAAAATCTTTGAATTACTTATTTATCAGTCTAAAATCACAAGTTTAAATGCTTCAAAGCAACATAGAATACCGAATTAGGATTCGTCCGTGGAACGTCGTACAGTGTGGACGCTTGTCGGTTGTCAATCCACTATTTTAAACTAATTTCTGTGATTGGTCATCTTTACCAAATTTCGATTCCTTGTCTCTCCTTAAGAATCTATTACGGGCGGCTCCTCCCACTGGGCAGTTCTAGAGCGAGACATCAATATTTTTATAAACAACATCCAAATTGGATTCCGAAAAATTGCTGTGATTGCTGGATTCGAACCCACGCCCCTCCGAGCCTGGATCCGTGCGCCGCCGGCGCATCGCGCCACCGAGACAGTGGCGAGCAGCGACAAAACAACGCTACCAGTGCTACGTGCTGCTGACGTCATCCCAGCGCCGCGAGTTACGAGTGCTACAGTGCTACGACGGAGTGTCTGCTACGAACGCCCCAGCTACGACTCATCGGCTACGCGGTTCTCCCGGTATTGAGTACAATTATTTGCAAACCGTTTCTGTGAGTTGGTTCTTTTGTTTACTATTATATCTACGAATGATGTCTGTGCTGAAGCGCACCCCGCCAAAAACCCCTCAAGCCAAATCAGAATCAGATATAGCCACAGCAGTTCTCCAAAGTGATTGTGATTATGTAAACATGAGTAGGAGCAAACGTCCACGTGGGAATAACTCGCCTCAAAGCGGGACACGGTTGACCTCGTTAAGTTTACAGGAAAAACAAGCTGCCTGGAAAGCGGAACAAGATAGTAATATGTCTAAATTTTTGGCGGAGCAGACTTCTATTATGTCCAAATTGGCTTCCGATATTGGTGAAATTAAGGCCCAAAATGTCAAGATTCAGTCTTCTAATACCGAAATTCGGAAATCAAATGAAGAAATGATCAAGTCTATTACCTTCATGAACCAGAAATTTGAAGATATGAAGAAAGAAGTGGAAGATTTGAGAAGGGAACGCCAGGAACAACATACTTATATTCAAAGTCTGGAACAAAAGATTTCAGATCTTCAGCGAATGACTCGTGGGTCGGGCATTGAACTTCGCAATATTCCGCTGGAAAGTTTGGAAAATACAGATAGTCTAACCAACACCGTATGCAATATCGGCGAACTTGTTGGGTTAAGCATAGCGGAATCTGATTTCCGCGACATATACCGACTACCGGGTAAGACAGCCACCTCAAACACTCCGCGCCCCGTATTAGTTGAATTCACCACAGTAAAAAAGAAGCAAGCTCTTATAACAGCTGTCCGGTCATATAACAGAGGAAAAGGGAAAGAAAATAAGCTAAATACGAAACTTCTTGGAATGACGGGAGAACGAAAACCTATATACGTTGAAGAACAACTTTCCGCCAGTTCCAAGAAACTATTCTATCAGGCTCGAGAATTCGCTAAACAAAACTCTTACCAATACTGCTGGACCGCTAATGGTAATATTTTCTTACGCAAAGCTGAAGGCGACAAACAACAGTTAATAAACTCCGAAAAATGCCTCCAGGTACCCAACAGTAATATCCTGTGACTAACCGTACCTAATTACGCAACATCTTTTTATTTGTATAAGTCATCATTATTGCATGCCACTTTTTTGGTATTTAATTGCCGTAAAAAATTTCTTTTTTACTCTTTTTGTATAAGAACTAATTATTTGTTACACAACCTCTCATGTTACAATAAATTCAATCACAAACTTATATACTCCAATAACACTCTGCACAAAACCAATCTCCTTAATCACTCTACACACACGCACAAAATTCCCATACACACAAAAAAGCAAAGCTCTTACTACTTAATAACACATAACTCTCTCAAACACTTTCAGTCACCTTATATCAAACAATATTTATGTGTAATCAACAACATAGATCAATGGCTAACATCATTAATATAAACAACGACCTTGACCAACTCTGCGTAGGAGATGCGGCTATCTGCAACCCTGATAATTGTCAAAAACATGTTAAACTTTTTGACACAAACAATATAAATCTTTTACACATAAATATTCGCAGTATAAATAAAAACTTCGATTCACTTCAAGTATTACTGAGCCAAACTGGTATAAATCATGACATCATAATATTGACCGAAAGCTGGCTCAGTAAAACATTTAATTTACCTAAACTTGATGGTTTTCAATCATACAGTACGAAAACGAATTCTAATCAAAATGATGGCGTAGTTTTTTATATAAAAGAGAGCTTAAAAAGTACAGTGTGGGAACCGGAATTTGAGTGTGGAAATTGCCTGGTATGTCAATTGGATAATAAGCTGGCAGTGGTGGCAGTCTATCGATCGCCATCATACAATTCGAAAGAAAATTATGATAAATTTCTAGCAAGTCTTAATCACGTCCACAGTGAAATATCCTCCTTTACAAATGTCGCTCTTGTTGGGGATTTTAATATCGATATAAGTCAAGATAATAGAAACCAACGAAGCCTGGAATATTTATTGCTTAATGCTTCTCACGGACTTCTCCCTACCCACCTATTCCCTACCCGGCTAGACAAGTGCCTAGATCACACATTCATAAAAACCAACTTACCTGTTACCACACTCGTGCTGGACTCCCACATTACCGATCATAGACCCACTCTTTTATCTATTGCTCACCCTAAACTTGTTCGAAAGTTACGACACACTACCACCCGTATAAATCATGAAGCTATTGTGCAGAATCTACAAAACACGGACTTTTCAGATATTTATGTAACTAACGATCCAAATCTATTCATGAACAAATTCATCACTATAATAACATCTATAATATCAAATAACTCAGTACAAATTAAAATCCCTAGACGCAAACGAACTATAAAACCGTGGATAACACCGGGTCTTCTAAAATGTATGAAAAACCGTGATAAACTTCATAATAAGTCCAAAAAAGCACCCGATAATCTAATACTTAAGCTAACCTACACTCGATATAGAAACTTTTGTAACTCCTTACTTCGCAAGTTGAAAATTTCATATGAAAAAAGTGAACTGGAGAGAACGAAAAACAATCCTAGAGAGTTGTGGAAAACCATTAAGAATATTACAAACACATCTAAAACTCGAACTATACCTGAAGAGCTTCTAAATTTATGTGATAATCCATATTCTTCCGTTAACAAAATATGCCATTTCTTTGCTAACGTTGGCAAAAACCTGGCGGCAAATATCCAATCCGGTGCACAACCCCCCTTGCTCCCAAAACACCGATCGTCCTCTTGTAATATCTCCAACCCCACTATCAACTCATTGGCTCTGCTAGATGTAGATGAAGCCGAAGTGGAGTCACTTATACTTCAATTAAATAATGACAGTGCTGTTGGCTGGGACGGAATATCACCCTTACTATTAAAGAACTGTAAAAATGTGTTAGTTCCTCACATAACTTACCTTTTTAACTGCTGTTTGCAAAATGGTGTCTTTCCTGATGCCTTAAAAAAGGCATTAGTGCATCCTATTCATAAGGGGGGAGACAGAAACTGTGTCAATAACTATAGACCCATATCGGTGTTACCTGTACTTTCTAAAATTCTGGAAAGGATACTCAACAACCGCCTTAAAGATTTCTTGGATAGGTTCAATATAATCGCTGAGAATCAGTACGGCTTCCGGAAAGGTATATCAACAGAACACGCAGTACTTGACTTGACGCAACATGTAGCGAAGAACCTGGATAGCAAAACTAAATGCCTAGGCATATTTCTGGACCTGTCCAAGGCCTTTGACACAGTTTCTGTTCCCCTACTGATCTCTAAGCTGGAGTTGCTTGGTGTACGAGGAATTGCCCTTGAAATATTTAAAGACTACCTGAGAAACCGCACTCAACGTGTTAAAATCAGTACTCATCTCAGTGATGAAGAAGTTGTCTCCTTCGGCGTCCCGCAGGGTAGCATTCTGGGGCCCAGTTTATTCCAAATTTACATAAATGACCTATGCAATTTAAAGTTACCACAATGCAAAATTTTTACTTACGCTGACGACACGGCGATAATAGTACATGGACCTACTTGGGATAGCGTCAAAACAGCAGCAGAGTCTGCATTAAGTACCATAATGACATGGCTAAACTCGAATCTACTTACACTCAATCTACTAAAATCTACCTACATGCCATTTGCGATAAGACGTAATAACTCACCATCAGACACGTTCTCGATTACTGCTCACTCATGCCAGGTCCCTTCTAGTACGCTCATATCATGCAACTGTCCTAAACTTACCAGAACAATCAGCGTTAAATATCTAGGTGTACAAATAGATAGTGAACTAAGATGGGATAAACAAATTGAGGCTCTCACCACCAGAACCCTCCGTCTCTTACATATTTTTAAGTCCTTGAGAGAATCTGCTAATCTCGACACTTTAAAAATGGTGTACTTTGGCCTGTGTCAATCGGTACTAGGATATTGTATTACGGTGTGGGGAGGGGCATGTAAAACACTGCTTCTCATACTAGAGAGAGCACAGAGAGCTATACTTAAAGTTATGATCAGAAAACCCTACAGATACCCAACAACTCAACTGTATTCCGACTGTAAAGTTCTTACAGTTCGTCAACTCTTTGTGCTCTACTCGGTCCTTAAAAAACATTCATCCCTACCCCCTCCCAACCAGAAAAAACGTACCTTTATCCCTCCAAGTACTCCTCATAGAACAACCTTTGCCAAACATCAATATCTTATTCTCAGCTCTCTCATTTACAGAAAAATTCATAAACATCTAAATATACTTGATCTGACAAAATGGGAAGTTAAACAGAAACTCACTGAGTGGCTACTCCAACAAGATTATGAACACACAGAATCACTTTTAACTTACCTAACCTAGCATTTGCACGCTCATACACATACGCACACACATATACACACGCACTCACATACACACACACACATGCATACACATTACACACTCACAAGATTATCAACAATTATTTAACTATTTAATTTTATTCTTTGTTATCATTTTCTGATAATTGTTCAATTGTGGATGGATAGATCGACAGTGTCCTCACTTATTAAATATGTAATATAAGAACTTAGCCTTTTGGCCGTCAACTGTCTCTTAAGATACAGGTATACCCTAGTTTAAGAGACAGGGAAACGTATATTGTCAACAGATGTACCACGTACTTAATTTTGTTCTATCATATAGGTAATATAGTTCATAAACATGTAAACTATCTTGCTGTTACTAGTTTAAGTTCTTTTTCGCACCATCTGTACCTTCTTGATCAATAAACAATTAAAAAAAAAAAAAAAAAAAAAAAAAAAATTGAAATAATATCTGATAGGTGCTAACTAATAGTTTGTCGTTTGAATTTCTCAATCAAATCTCGATAATACGATTCATAATAGGTCCTCGGAATTATATTTTTATCAATCAGTTCTTTTATATCCCTTTTTTTTATTCTGATTTAAGGGTATCTGGCTTGTGTATGCTGGCAACAAACCAATAGAAAATATTTTCGATTGGTTTCCAGACCGTCGTGAACTACGTACATAAACTTTATGGTAATTTTCATCTTCATAAGAATTCTTAAAGAAAAAAGTGATAGGATTTTCCTTTTCAACACGGAGCACCTTAATATCATATAATATCATTTCACTTGGTTTCGATCCGCGTTTACATTGAAATTACTGCCCCACTGCTCTTGAAGAAGTTTAAGATCAAAAAAATTATCGTAGGTCATGTCAGTAACTTTGTAAGGTTGTCCGGTCTTTTTAGCTATTTGAATTAAGGTGGCATATTGATGCGGGACATAGATAGGCCCTGATTTAAGGAAACGCTTCACTTATTTTTCAATAACGCTGTGTACGTTATCACCCTCATTTTGAGAGTGACCTCTAATCAAAAATTTGTGGGTGATACTACTTATGTTAAATTTCTGTGTTGCATATGCGTAGGCTGATAAGAGGTACTTATTTTTTTGCTGTCCACAGCAGTTGTCGGAATAGAAAATTACATCGACTGGTTCTGGTTTATTCTGTGTATTTTTTTCTAAATAATTTAAAATGCATGTTCCTATTTCAGTCGCACCTCGTTTTCCCTCGATTTCATTCCAGAAGTAACATTCAACGTCTTTAGCATGTAAGTCGCTTACAGTAAAATTAAAACAATTAATTCTACTTTTGTAGTCTTCTTCTTCTTCTACCTGGCGTTAATCCCGGCTATTGCCAGGGTCCGCCTTCCTACTTAGCTTCCTCCACTTTGCCCGATCATGAACATCCTTCTCAGTTAGGCCATTGGCTCTCATGTCGGACTTAACGACGCCCAACCAGCGCTTGCGAGGGCGACCACGGGACCTAGCCCCAAGAACAGCCATATTCATGCATCCCCGACCAACGTACTCCATAGGGCGGCGCATGATGTGGCCATACCATCGCAGACGACACTCTTGCAGTTTTTCCCCCACGTCACGGACACCAAGACTACCTCTGATGAAAGAGTTGCGTATGCGATCGGATCGCGTTACGCCACTCATCCACCTCAGCATCTTCATCTCCGTGACGCGAAGCTCCTGGGTGTGTCTGCTTAGTGCTGGCCAACATTCACCGCCGTACAGTAGGACAGGCCGTATGATGCATTTATATATCTGCCCCTTGAGCTTCGGAGGCATTTTGCGGTCGCATACAACGCCCGTTACCTCGCGCCACTTCGCCCAAGCCGCGCCTATACGTGCTTGGACATCGTCGTCCACGTTGCCAGACTCGTGCAGCACGGATCCAAGGTACCTGAACGTATCGGACTTTCTGATCAGGTCCGAACCTATTCGGATGAACCTATTTGAATCCGTGCCGCCACAGGACATGTACTCAGTCTTCGCCACATTTAGTCTCAGACCACCGTTTTCAAGCGTGTTGACTTTGCGCTCAAGATGGGCTTTGTTCTGATTAACGAAGGCGATGTCATCGGCATACATCATTAGCCATGGGGGCTTATCTTGGATGTTTGCCGTAACTACATCGAGCACTACGTTAAACAAGAACGGGCTAAGAGCCGAGCCTTGGTAAACGCCAACAGATATTGGGAAGCCATTCGATTCGCCAACAGTGGTCTGGACAGAGGACACGGAATCGCGGTACATGTCTCTGATAATGTCAATATAGGCCTCGGTAACGCCTTTGAAGCGCCGTGCCCACCAGATGGACTGCCGAGGTATACAGTCGAAGGCCTTCTGCAAGTCTAAAAAGGCCATATGCAAAGCTCTCCTTCTCTCTCTGTAAGCCTCAGCCAGATTCCGTAAGGCGAATACTGCGTCCATGGTGCTGTTACCCGCCCGGAAGCCATATTGACACTCAGAGACAGTACACTCGCTACGGAGCCGTGTGTCAATGATGCGCTCGAAGAGCTTCATGGTGTGGCACATGATCTTGATACCGCGGTAGCTACTACAATCCTGTACGCTACCTTTGCCTTTGTATACAGGGATAATCAGGCTAAATCGCCACTGGTTCGGCATTTCCTTTGGATGCGGTTAAAAAGATCCGTCAGAAGGTCCACGCCATGTGGGCCCATCGCCTTCCACACCTCAATTGGCACATTGTCAGGCCCGACCGCTTTCCGGTTCTTCATGTGGCGAAGAGCAATGCGGGTTTCGTCGGGGGAAATAGGGGAAATAAGTCCAAGGTTAGGAGGCGGTTCGGGAGGAAGGTTATGGGGATGCTGTTTGTTAGACAGCTCCGCGAAGTATGTACACCATCTCTCCTTAACAGAGGGGGCATCGTAGAGCAGCTTACCCTGGGCGTCCCTTACACAGAGACATTTGCTAATGTCCCGTGCAGCTTTCTCCCGGGCACGCGCCAGCTTAAAAATAAGCTTTTGCCCCTCCGCAGTTTCCAGCTTGTCGTACAAGGGCGCCAGACTTTTGCTGCGGGCTCTGGCTACAGCTTTTTTGCAAGCGCGCTTAGCCGCAATTCTACTTTTGTAGTAAAAAACTGATATTTGGCCCTTTGGTACCGGCATGACAGCCTGTAAGTCGTACACAGCAACAATTCAGTTAAGGTCGAAACATACTATCAAAACGCAACGCGATGTGTTGTGTCGACACCCGACGCTTGTCATGCATATAGGCAACACGCCACACGATGCTACAACACGTATCGTGTAGTGTAGTCTCTCACGAAAGACTGAAGTGTATTGACGTGTGAAGTGGACATGGATTCGATTCTGCTTGAAGACGAGTTAGATGAAGATTTTGAAGAAGATTTATTGCAGATTTTGGGGATATATTTTGTACAGAAACAGTTAATAAAAAAAGACGTACTAGACGCAGACGATACTGGGTTCATGAAATAAATCAAGAAAGAGCTATGTACGGTGAATATCACACCCTTTACAAAAAATTGGTTAAAGATAGTGAGAGATATCATATATATTTTCGGATGAATGAAACTGAATTTGATGTTTTACATGACTTTGTTAACCCTCTATTGCATGAATTATTAAATTAAAAAGAAAAAAAATATTTTTATGTTTTAATGTGTTTTAATAGGGCTTGTAAGACAAAATATAAAGTGAAAAAAAAATAAGTATCTTATTTTAGAAAAAAAAAAACAGAAGCCAAAATTGGCTTCCCATGCAATAACGTCTGTGTATGAGACTGCCATTTTTGGCTTCCTATGCACAACAAATACCAAAACTTACACAAGGTGAAATTCTCTAAAACAGTTTCTTTTCTCATTCAAGCAAAGAAACACGTCACATTTCTCACATTTTATATGAGAACGCAAAGAACAATCATTCTGACATAATTGACGATTCTTTTGGTGTATCGGGAAATGGTCTGTACTTACTGAATTTAGAGGTAGGTCTTGCACTTTTGCTGGGGTTTTCCGTGCCCTTTTTCGAGGTGCGAAAGATTCATTTCTACTGGTAGGAGTACCCGTTCTAGATGACGTAGGAGTATTTCCTCTTGACAAGGTAGGTGTACCGGGATTACTGATACTAGGACGGCCTCTTTTTCTTGAGATGCTTTTGCCAGCCTTGCAATAATGTTCAGAAATGGCTAGCCTGAAGTCAAATAGTGACATGTATTGATCAGTCTTGCGTCGCCACGGTAACCAAGCATTAACTGCACACATATCAACCAAGTGGAAAAATATTTTTTTATACCACTGACGAGATCTTATTTTGATCCTATACAGACCTAACAAAGAGTCAAGCAAATCAACGCCTCCCATGTGTCGGTTATACACATCAACGCATTGTGGCGATGTTATGTCCTTGTACTGTTTATCTTTTCTGAAATATCTAGTCTTAGTAGAAGTCGGTTCACTACCAACAAACGCAGACAGTAAATTGACCACCTTATTGTCATACCATGATACCAGGCTTAGTTTTACGTCATCGACGATGGCGATTTTCTCAACCATAGTACCACGACCTATTTTCTTCAGGTCCTTTTCTGTAGGCATATCAGCGTTAGGTACTCTGTTCATCCTAATGGTTCCCAATGGCAGCAATCCATTTTTATACAGGTAAACTTGCAATTTTATACTATTGAACCAGTTATCGAAAAATATTTTGTGGTTTACATTTCGAGGCACAGTAGATGTGAGTCGTGTAACAACGTTGGAACTGACATCAAGATCTGGTGCATCACTTGGAAAAATGTTGCTTTGATCGCCAGCAAAAATATCGAAGTCGTAACTGAACCCTGATACGCCACTCAACACTTGATTTTTGTACCCCCACTTATGAGGTTTGGCTGGATTGTACTGTTTGAGTTGGTGGCGAGCTTTCGTGGGTATAATTTGCTCATCTACGGCCAGATATTCTTCTTTGGGTATCAAAAGTAACCGCTCTCTTAATTTTTCTATGAGAGGTCGAATTTTAAACAGTTTATCGTGACTTTGTGTACCGGGTGGTTTGAAATCTTCATTATTATTGAAATGAAGATGACGTTTTATCATTTCAAACTTATTACATATCATTATTGAATTGACTTGATGCTGACCAATGTTGTTGGACCAATACATCCGTGTAGATGGCAGGTGAACTAATGAGGTGAAGATGACAATACCTATAAATTGCTCAATCTCAGTAGTTGTGATATTTGCTGGCTTGTTAACATTGACCTGAGTAGATTTCAGATTTGACTGTTCCGTAATAAATGTTATCAAATCTTCTGTGAAAAAAAATTGGAAAAATTCGGCAGGCGATTCTAATTCTTGAGTAAACGCTGGCAATTCCAGGCTACCACTAAAATTGAAATTATTTTCATCATACGCTGGCATTTTTCCTTCAGTCCAGATAATTTTTTCCTTAACAGCTCGCTTCTGTTTCAAATTTTTAGGTCTAGGATCAACTATTTCGTCATCGGAAGTATCGGAATCGGATGGTAGAATAATTATAGGTTTTTTACGTGTTTGGTTGCGCAAGCGCGAAAGCGGAACATCGTCATCGGAATCAGATAGTGAATCATCGTTACTAAGAGAGCCATCACCAGGAATAGGTTTAATGCAGTTAGCAGTGCCATAAAAGCGTGAAGGAAGCATTCTGGAAAGACAAAAAAAAAACTCTGAATGCATGCGAAGCCATTTTAGGCGCAAACATACTTCATCGTAAATGCATGCGAAGCCAAAATTGGCTCCTGTAGAAAATATTGAAAATGAAATATAAGGAGCAAATATTTTGAATAAACTGTGATAGGGGTCAAAAACAGAGGTTTTGCAGAACATTATTTACATTTTTTAACATCAATTTTCTTACCTTTTCTATTTAATTTCCACCAAAAAAGCTGCAATAAATTTCACTAAGAACGACATCGCGTACGCACCGGAGAAAAGTAAGGTTATAATGACACATGACGTTGGCCATAGGTAATAAAAATTACGTTTCGGTTCAGTTTGAATTCCTTAATATTACTACATTGACATTTTATTATTTTGTTTAAAATTAGGGTAGAAATAAATTACTAAAGTTGAGCAGCCAAAATTGGCTTTGTATGCAATAGAGGGTAAAGATGACATCTACAAGAAAGGAACAAGTTATCGTGAAGCTATAAACACAAAAGAAAGACTGGCAGTGGCTCTCAGGTAAGTACAAAACATTTTCTTTATTATCTATGCTTATTCATTATTATTATAATTAATATAATATTCTCTCAGACTTGTTTCGTCACTTTCGTTTTCAACTTCTTCATAATGTGCTACATTGTCACTTACATCTTGACGATTCGTTACAGAAAAATGGGTATTATTATTCAATGTTCGAGCTGTTTCGGAAAGTACTACATTGTCACTCACATTTTGATTATTCCTTTCATAAAATTGGGTTTTTGATGTTACAGTGTTTTTTGTATTTAGATGCGAAGTATTTGGATATTGTATTCTTTGGTTCCGAATCACACGTAGCGGCGTCCTCAATAGTTGTTCGCGTTTTTTTAACATATTATTTCGGCATCATGTATAAGTTTATGCATTTGAAACTTAATATTAACTTTGTCCATCTCAGGTAATTTTTTTAATTGTTTACTCATGGACAGGAAGAAATAATCTGTTTCATCCATCTCTGACATTCTCTTTTGTCGCGCTTCTTGAGAAGATTTAATAACATTAACCATCTCTGTCACAACATTGTCTTCATTTCCTTTCTTATTTCGATTTGATGAAGAGGTTGGAGTCGGAGTCCTTACAGAAGAAGAGCTTGGTGTCGGTGTCCTGACAGTAAAAGAGCTTGGACCAGGAGTTGCATTAAAACGAGATGATTCGGTTTCATCTGAGAATTGCAACTCTTGTGTTGAATCGTCAGTTACATCAGACAAGTTTGTGATCGTTGGTCTGCCCTCAAGATGAGACCTTAAAAATTCCATCTGTGCTTCGTATTTCCATGGTACAATTTTAGTTGAGGCTTGGCCACTCTTCTTATGGCGTCTCTTAAGGGCATTGGTAAAACAATTTCTCAATTTTCCCCATCGATCTTTGCAAATCTCCACTGGAAAAAAATAAAGAACACATTAATAAAGTATTTTTTCTTTTGTTGCAGATTTTTAGCCACAGGGAATTCGTTTCGATCATTGGCATTCAATTATAGAATGGGATTCACCACCGTGCGAGAAATTGTAAAAGATGTCTGTGAAGCAATTTGGAACAAATTGGGCCCAATATGCATGCCAGAACCCACCACCGCGATGTGGAAAAAATCTGAAGGAGGGTTCAGAAATTACTGGAATTTTCCTAATTGTTGTGGTGCATTGGACGGCAAACATGTGAATATCACTTGTCCAATAAATGGTGGTTCAAATTTTTGGAATTATTAAGGAGAAATTCAATAGTACTCCTGGCATTAGTGGAACCTAAATACAAGTTCTTGGTTGTAGATGTAGGCTCATATGGAAAAAACAGTGACGGTGAACAATAAATCTCCACTTGGAGAGTCTTTAGAACAAGGCAAATTAAGAATGCCTGCTTTTCCCTTGAAGTCGTATTTAATGCGACCGTATAGTAAGAATGAGCAATATAACAAGACGTATCGTTGAAAATTCTTTCGCCATTTTAAGAGCAAGATGGCGCGTTTTCGCCAAACCTATGGAAGTTTCAACCTGATATGGTGGACAAAATTATTTTAGCAACATGTTGCTTACACAATTATTTAGGTATGATCACAATAATGAACTGAACTCATATCATATAACACTGAGTACCGTTTCAATAATTCTATTAATTCTTCATCCGACATTTTAAACCAATTTTTAAACAAAAACTAACAAAAAAAATCTTTTCTTTTATCATAACCTTAAAAATGTTCTCGAAAGAATGACGCGTGGCGTCGGGTGTTAACTAGAAACACACTGCGCTGATTCGTCGGGTGGCGTGCCCCCCCCCGCTCTCCCGGCAACACGCTGATCCAAATCGATTGGATGTTGCGGCGTGTGGTCACATAGCGTGTTGTCTATGCGCTTCTGACTAAATTAAATATATGGAATTGATAAGTACTGACATGCGTCGGGTGGCGTGGCGTAGCGTCACGTTTTGTTAGTATGTTTCCGCCTTTATCGTTCCTAGTCTTGTCTTTTTCTTTCCCCCTTCTGGCCAGTTCTTTTTCTTTTAAATGAATTTCATAAGCTTGAATAATTTTCTGCTTCTCTTCTTCGTCAGCATTGTTAAAACTTTCACATAGATCACACTGATCTTTCTTTGGTATGTGGAATGAAATATTGAAATCTCTATTGAAAATACGGTTAAAAGTAGATTGAGATGTAAACGGTAGGCTATTTTTTTTACGAATGTCTTTGTAATCCCTGTATAAGTCAGCTAAAGATTTATCACAGGAAATGTATTCTCTTGATGTCTGGGCTCTAAGGTAATGCGATGAAATTCGTGGTACGCTATTTATAAAAAATTTCACGCTATCATAGACCTCTGGATCCACAGTGCGATGATTATTATGTTTCCCGCGTAATTCACCCTCTACAAAACCAGTCTCTGATTTTTTTGATAATGCAGTAGCAATCGGTCCTGTCATTTATAGCGAGAGTATTTTTAAAAAATGTTTTGCAAACTCTAATATTAGTGTGATTTAGCTCGAAATAAAATGCAGTATTTAATTTGCGGAAATTTTGAGTAGATGAGTATCCGTATTTTGGTTTTATTTGTGAAGTATGAAATATTATAAATTGTCTTTGTTTTTTCAAGTCTCCCAAACGCCAGTAATTATTAAAAATGTCTTGTCTCGAGGTCTCATCTATTTTTGCTCGACAATTTAATCGACATTTATCTCCACACAAAGGACCCATCTTCCTTGCTGGGACTTGTTTTTTAACACTTGATGTGTAGTCCTTACCTGTGTTTCGAAGTGTTTTTGCAATTTTACTTTTCCAATTATTTTCATTTCTCACCCTTTTCTTGCCTCGTACGATTTCCTGTACCTCTGAAGCATTTGCCTCTGTAGTTATTTGACCTGCTGATCCACTAGTAGAAGCAATGTGGTCTGAATTATTTTCTGCTTCATCATCTGAGCTACTTGATGAAGATGAACTGGAACTACTTGCAGAAGAGCTACTTGAGGAAGACCTACTTGGAGGTCTCGTGGCTTCACCTTGAAGTAAACGGGAAACATTACCTGTTGACCCAGGAATAAAATGAGGGTCGCAGTCCGAATCGTCAAAATCACTCTGATCACTGTGCAGGGGTGAAATGTAGTATTTTCTTTGGTCAGATGCAGTGTTTTCTTCGTTAATATTATTTTCCTTGTCTGTTTCATCGATGGAGGTCGTTTTGGTCGCCATATCTACCAGAAGACGCCCACGGTTCATGCTACAAATAAACAAAAAATAATGTACCTATTTACGTAGCGAAAATATTTCTTCTTCGTCACCTAGGATGTTGTAACTCAAAATTATTTTGTAAAATATAGAGAAATGTTTTATTTTGACTTTAACATAACTGATTGAACGTGCGATTTGAATAATATTAGTAACAGCAATTATATTATTGAAATATGAATTATTTACCCCAAAAATCTTAGTAAACAAAATTTTTTAATCAAAACTGCATTAAGTCTAAAACTGCTAACTAAACTAACAAGAATGTCGTTATTCAAAATATCACTTGAAATCGATTCCTTGTTAACCAACAATAATGTAACAACTCGAAATACACCAACTTCATAATTAGGTTTCAATCAATAATAAGGAATTAAAATATGAGACAAAATGTCATGTGAAAAAGTTGGAGGGTCGGCAACGCGCAGGCTATAAGCTACAGTGACCGCGCACCATCAGGCGGGTCGTATATGCGGTTTGTCACCTTAACGGTATGAAAATAAAACTTTTTTTCATATTAGTCAACAGGAGTATGATATTGAGCCCAACATGAACCTATGCACAGGAATACTTTGCATTTTTTGCAAATCACATTACTTTCAGTACGTTTCTTCATTGTAAGACATTGCATACAGCGACCGCGTCTATATCGCACTTTGGTATTATTAGTACGGTCGGCACTTTCTAAACGGTCTGGATAATGGTCAATATGATCAAATCTTGCTTCGTTTGGATTAACTATGGTCTTATGCGTTGTATTGTTAGGTGCTGCTGTGAGAGTTTTTCTGCTAAGGCGTAGCGGAATTGCCTGTGGGTCAGCTTTCGCTCGTTTCTGCTGTTTTCACAATGGATTATAAAAGAATTCAAGATACTGTTATTGAGCAACCTCCTGAATACCTTTATATACCATTTTGTGCAGGAATGGTCAGTCGTCGTGATGAGAATGTTAGTTGTTACGGAAAGACTTGATGATGAAGAACTTAGATTTAATGAAAATAGTATATTACAATGGTTTTGGATATATAGTAAGTCCCGGCCGCCCGGGTGAAGCGGTTTATATAGCCGTTGAAAAAGTGAGGGGGGAGGACGCGGTGCCCCCCGCCGTGTTCGGTTCCACGTCGCCGTTGCCCGTGGTGTCCGCTTGGTGGCGCCACGTACTCGTAAACATGCCCCCGGCCTTGGAAGCACCCGGTTCCAATGAAGCAGATGTCGCGATGTTATCTTTATCAGGAAGTGGAAGTGGGCATATCTTCGAAAATGACCGCTTGATTGTGCCCGTCGCTGTCATTATGCTTGCAACGCGAGCTATGCCATCCTTGCCTGGGAATGTCTGCAGCACCCGGCCTAGGCGCCACTTAAGGGGAGGTAAGTTGTCTTCCTTCACGAGCACGAGTGTGTTAGGAACGATAGTATCCTGGTTGGTCTGCCATTTCGTTCTTTTCTGGAGTTCAGAGACATATTCCTTACACCATCGATTCCAGAAGTTCTAACGCATTTGCTCCACCCGGTCGTGTCGACGAAGACGCTGCGTAGCCGTTGTGGTGAAGTCTTGACTGGCGGGTGCAGTGAGCGGTCGGCCAATCAGGAAGTGAGCGGGAGTCAGAGGGAGAAAGTCACAGGAGTCGGACGACAAAGGAAACATGGGTCGGGAGTTGAGGACAGCCTCGATTTGTGCCAACACAGTACTTAATTCCTCGTAAGTCAAATGTGCATTTCCTACTACGCGAGTTAAATGGAATTTGCTAGACTTGATGCCTGCCTCCCACAAACCACCAAAATGAGGCGAATACGGCGGAATGAAAGTGAATTTAATTAGGTTATTCGCAGCATAATCCCGAATGTCACTCTCTTTGTCTACTAGTAATTTAGCAAATTCCTTTAGGGCCCCTATAAATGTTGTACCGTTATCTGAATAGATTTGCAAAGGTTTACCTCGTCTAGAAATAAAACGCTTTAACGCTAGTAAGTATGCTTCAGTCGTGAGATTTGTGACCAACTCTAAATGCACTGCACGCGTTGTAAAACACACGAACAAACATATGTAGCATTTTATTAACTTTGCCCCCCTTCCGGGACGATTCAAAATAAACAATGGTCCCGCATAGTCGACCCCGCAGTTCATGAATGGATACCCGGGTACCAATCTTTCGTGTGGTAAATTACCCATTTGAATATTTAATGGTTTGGCTTTCAAACGAACACATTTCACACAGGTATGCACTACTTGTTTCGCTAAGTTCCGCCCTCTGAGTGGCCACCAAGATTCTCTTATCGTAGCGAGTAACAATTGGGGCCCCGAGTGTAATAATTCCCCGTGTTTAAATTCGAATAAAAGACGCGTGAATCTATGACGACCGCATAACAACATAGGATGTTTTTTATCAAATGAGAATGATTCAGAATTTTCTAATCTACCCCCTACTCTGATTATATTGTGCTCGTCTAAAAATATGTTCAAGTTAGAAATATTACGAGGACACTTTAAAGATTGTTTACTTTTAAATTATCATAAATAGTTGAAAAAGACTCTTGCTGTGCAATACGCGTTAAAATTCTTGCTGACATGTTTAATTCATCAATCGACAGGTTATCTATGAAGCGCTGTGATTTTATCTTATGTCGACAATTATTCGCAAAACGTATTATGTAGGCCACCACACGTAGCATACGATTAAAATTGGAAAACCTTTCGAAAGGAAAAAATCTCGGTGTCGTTTGATTCACTAATGCGACTTTTGTGGGTTTTAATTCTGGTAATTCATCGTAATTAATGTTTTGATTGTTATTATGTTTACCGTCCATTCCATGAACTTGTAAGAATGGAGGTCCGTGCCACCACAGATCAGACGCGTTTAACACATACAATTGCATTCCGCGCGATAGTAAGTCAGCTGGGTTTTGTTTACCACTAACGTGAAGCCAGGCCTTATCACCCGTTAGTTCGTTCACTTCCACAACACGGTTTTGCACGAATGGTTTTAATTGACTCGGTGGCGTCTTAAGCCATCCTAGTACCACGGTAGAATCTGACCAGAAATATACATTATTAAAAGTTAATCGTAACGAACTAATAATCTTTTTGTAAAGTCTCGCGCCTACCACCGCTCCGCACAATTCTAAGCGCGGAATGGAAACCGGTTTCACCGGTGCCACATTGCTCTTCGCACATAACAAACGCGTGGTTATCATTGTATCTGTATAGCTACGCATATACCCACATGCTCCGAATGCATCCTTCGATAATTCACAGAAGATGTGTAATTCGACTGTGTGCGCGTTATTTCCTATTACGTAACGAGGTATGCGTAAATATTTTAAATGTTGCAGTTTATCAACAAAGTTCTGCCATTCCAATAAAATCGGCTTAGGAACTGGGTCATCCCAACCTATCTTAGCTAACCACAGTTTTTGAAGTATGATCTTTGCAATGACTATCGTTGGAGCGAGTAGACCCAAAGGATCGTATATTTGCGCTATAGTGGAAAGAATACTACGTGTACTAGCATGAGTTACAGCCTGCTCAAATTGAGTGTTAAAATACAGTTCGTCCGAAGAATTTAACCACCCCATTCCCAACGTTTTGGTGTGGCACGAGTCTCCTAGCGATAGTTCTTTAAACGTAGACTCAAGTTGCGCTTGCGAAGGTTTTGCATTAAAGATCCATTTTCTCAACGGAAAACAAGCCGATTCTAAAACCTTAGAAACGTCACTACATATTTCTAATAATTTTTGATAATCCTGATTTCCCGTTATCAAATCATCGGCATAAAAGTCGTCACTAATTACTTGTGCAATGACGTCATCATCGCTGATTCCCTAAGCGGAATACGCACCGAAAAACGACCCTTATCGTCACGCATAAATTTTCGCATGCGATTTCTTCCTTTGTCAAATTTGGTTTATTACAGGTAATTTCTTCGAGTTCCCAGAAGCGTTTAAGTTCTGCATCCAATGCTTGCGTAAAATTACACTGTGTTCGAGTATTACTCAAACTTCGTTTTATTTGTTTTTGGACTGAACCCGAGATAACCCAGCCAAGCTTTGTGTTTTGCAAATAAGGACCTTTAGGCAAACGTATTGGACCTTCATTTAGCAAATCCCAAAACTTGTCGGCACCTATTAATAACTCAATTTCATTACTTGAATGAAAGTCAGGATCAGCAAGTTGTATGTTATTTGGAATTTCGATGTTATGATCGATGCCCAATGATGGCAGTTGTGCTGTGATTTGAGACAAAACTAAGCAATTAAAGTGTGTATTGTATGAGCTTGCTTTGGATCGTATTTTTATTTCACATAATTGCGTGGATTGTGTCACGGAGTTGCCTACCCCAATGACTTGTATAGTGGACTGTATCGTTGGAATGTTGAGGGTTTTGCAAAGCTTTTCGGATACAAAACAATGCTGGCTCCCGTTACCGAGAAGAGCGCGGGTAGTGTGATATTTATTTTCTACATCCGCAATCTCAACTAATGCTGTCGATAATAATACTTGATCATAAAAATAGCGCGTATCAATATTACCACCGACTTTGCGAGGTGTGTGAGACGTATGAGATGCGGTTGAAGTAATTATATTTGTGTGTGTGATTTCCGTCCTGGACTCTGGCTGAGCCACTATTTGTGCTGTGTGTGCAACAGTAGACGATTCGTTCGCGTCAACGAATTCACTGTGTATTAACGTATTGTGCTTTTTATTACAGTGCTTGCACGGCCCAAACCAACACTCAGCTAATGCGTGACCGGCACGTAAACAGTTACGGCAAAGATTCTTTTCGTCGATTAACTTTAATTTATCTTTAGATGATAAAAGAAGGAACCTATCGCACGAATAAATAGGATGATTTAAGCTGCACATATTGCACTTGTAACGTGGCGATTTTGTGTGATTAGCCGATTTCTTTCCATCTTTCTGAGTTGAAACATGACTATGCGTTTTTACTGACGGCGAATTTTTCGTGTGATTATTTTGACTACTATCCATTTTGTTTACAATGAGAAGGTTTAACCGTTTCTAGAAAATCCGCGCGGTCCTTAAGAAAAGTCATTAAGTCAGACAACGATGTTTTTCTATTGGGTGACGTGCTTGTGAGGGTACCTTTGAAAAGTTCCCATTCGCGCTCGGTCGACGAATCTAACTTTGTGACGATGATATAGATAATTAAGGTATCCCATGTGTCGGTAGGTTCGTCTAATGTTTTTAATGCGCGAAGATTACGCGAAATAGCATCCATAAGTTTGCGTATTTGAGAAGCTGACTCTTTATTTATTGCCTGGACAGTAAATAGCGCCTTAACGTGATTATGAACTAGCAAACGGCTGTTGTTGTATCTATTCTCCAATAAATCCCAAGCAACGATGTAATTTTGTGCGGAAAATTCCAAAGCTTTAATAACCTGTAGTGCATTACCTGATAGAACTGAACGCAAATAGTGAAATTTCTGAATATTGTCTATTGTATTACTATTGTGAACGATTGATAAAAATGTATCTCGGAACTCAAGCCATTGATCATAAGAACCATCGAAGTTCGGCAAAGTAATTGTGGGTAGTTTAATACCGTGTGCGTGTGATTTACAATTATTATTATCGCTATGAACTGTCGAATTTTCTTTTAAAATACACTTAGATTTGGCCACAATAGCATAATATTGATTTTCGAAACATTCCCTTTCTTGCAATTCATTATCTATCTGACTACCCGCGACGTACAAATCTATTTCATCTTGAGTGCTACAAAACTGATCAACTAACACTTCTAACCTTTTTAAGCGCTCCTGTAATTCTGTTTTCTGAATTTCTGTTGGATTAGAACCTTCTAGTAATTGAACAAATTTTGAGAACAACGTAAATTTGCTTTTCAAGGAGCCGCGTTTTTTTACTAAATCACGAATAATATCTTCATTACTTTCTGTGTCTACGATCGAATGCCTCTTTTTCGTCATTATGGTGGTTGCGAGAGACGAAAATCAAGTACTTATTTAAAATTTAGAATGTCGTGATGTATTTTCACAGCATTATGTCATACGGAATTTTGTTGTGGGGTCGGGCTGCTGACATTGAATCCATATTTATTTTACAAAAGAGAGCTGTCAGAGCCCTTTATAATCTGCGCCGCCGCGATTCTCTAAGGGAACTTTTTAAAAAGATTAATATTATGACAGTCCCTTGCCAATTCATTTATGAAAATATAATGTATGTACGGAAAAATCGCCATCTTTTTTGTAAAATTAGTGATAGACATAATTTTAATACTAGAAATAAAGATAAGTTAGATCAACCATTTTATAGATTAGCTAAAGTACACACATCTTTCATGGGGTACTGTGTTAAATGTTACAATAAAATACCTTGTGACATATTAGAACTAAATGAAAGAAAATTTAAAGCATATATCAAAAGCACACTTTGTAAACAAGCTTATTACAAATTAGAAGATTACATTCAGGATAAGAATGCCTGGAAGCATGCTGGTCCTGCTCCATAGGACGGTCAATGTTGTGGACAAAATCAAACTGGTTGCTTTATGTATTAACTTTATAGATGTTCTGTCTCTTTTTGTGTCTGTATTTTTCTGTTAACTCACACACTGTTAATTAGTCATTCCAATATTTGTAAATGTGTGAGTATCATGTACCTACTTATTTAGAAAATTGATAAGTCTACCTCTGCATACCCTAGGTGCATGGTCCTCACATATAAAAAAAAATTGTATACTTACCAAGTATTGTAAAAGATTAATTGAAAAGAGTAACTATGGAGTTTCTTGTCCATTCTTCTCCATAAGAATCTACCTTTCCGAATGGACAGTAGAGTCACTTCAGAAATTTTATATATTTGAAATGTGAATGACGTTCAAAAGTGCCGTTTAATGGCCTAATTGGAATAAACGTTTTGACTTTGACTTTGACTTAGACTTTATGCACCGGAGGAGCTCGTGGCTAAAAAATAACAGCCGTACAGATCGATTTTCAAGGTTAAGCAACGCTTGCCAAGGTTGGTCTGTGGATGGGTGACCATCTTAACATACCGAGTTTCCTCCGTGCCTCGGAAAGCACGTTAAGCTGTTGGTCCCGGCTGTCATTTGTAGAACTTTGGCAGTCGTTACGGATTGTCAGAAGACAGTATATCTGACTCCAGTCTTGCCAAGAAATACAGTGTTACCCATTTAATGGGTTGTGGAGGTCTGGTAGGCAGCCGCTTCACGTAAAATACTAAAAATACTGGTATTCAGCTGAATCCGGTTTGACTGGAAGCCGACCCCAATATAGTTGGGAAAAGGCTAGGCAGATGATGATGTGATGTATGCACCGTTGTTGGTAGATACACACTCGTTGCGAAAACCGAAATCTCGAGAAATAACACAATGTTAGCACAATCTAGAGTACCCTTCTGCAAGCGCCTGTCGTTTAAGTTTTTGATGTCGGAAGGAGTATCGACTCTCCTACGATTAAGCGAGCACAATACATCAGTGTGGTGATTCTTCAAAAATCGTGTTAAAGCTACACTGTTATAGAAATTGTCCATGACGAGGCAGTGGCCTATATCTAAGTATCCATCCATTAGTGTTAGCACGATTTTTGAAGTCATGCCTGTAAAACCATGAACGGGTTCAGAAGATGTTTTTTTTGTCGGAATGTATGGTATATTTTAACACATAGCCTGTCTCAGCTTCACACAACTCAAAACTTTTAATTCCAAATCTTGCAGCCTTTGTTCTGATACATTGTATCCAGTGTAGTCTGCCTTTCCAAAGGAGAAGAGATTCGTCCAGGCTTAAATGTCTTCTAGGAGTATAAATTTCCTGAAATTTCTGGTTGCAATGTTCTACAATTGGATCAATTTTAGCAGATTTACATCTATTTACCCGTAGGGTTCCATTGCTTTCATAATCATTAACAAAATGTAAAACACTCAAAATCAAAAGAAAACGATTTCTACTCATAATTCTTCGAAATTCAGGCATTCCTAAAACACCCGTTGACCAATATTCATCTATTCTACCCCTGTAACAGAACCCCATATACATTAATATAGAAAAAACCTTGTACATTTCTTCCACAGTTACATCAAGCCACTCACATAAGCGGGAATGAGGAGGCACATTATTATAGTTTTCGCATTGACGCATTATCGCTTGCCATGCGTATTCATTCGTTTCTATAACAATCTTTTCCATGATGCCACGATCCCATATAGCGCGAAATATCTCTAAAGGATCTTTTAAATTTATATTAGGTCCTGGTTGTTTTCTATAAATCTCCTCTACTCCAGTGAAATTTTCAAAATTATCAGACCATACAAATTGATCTAATTGGGCTGGAGGAATTTCTTCTTCCACATCATCTTCGTATTACCAGCCTCTAAAATTTGCCGGGTAGACTTTTCCGTATAATAATCATCTTCATCATCGATCTCGCTTCCTGAATCGACTTCCAATGCTGATGCAAGAGATAATGGCAAGATACCCATGCCTATTTGTTCTTCAATAGGCGAGCCAGGATTAGCAATTTCTTCATGATATGTAATATCGAACTGCTCACGTTGCAAAGGCTGCAAGTTTCCCGATGAAGTTTGTTCTAAAAGAACTTGATCATTGGTTGGTACGCGCAATGTTCCGCTGGGAGATCTCTCGACAACCAAGCAGTTACTATTTGTCGATATGATGGAGTTTGTCTGCCAGATGCATTTTCGTCGCAAGCCATCTGGAATTATGAGCACACTTTAGTGAAGAAAAACCGGCCCGTGAAAAAAAAGAGTGCGAGTCGGACTCAACTCAATAGTAAAAAAAAAAACTGTATACTAACATCAAAATTGTAAACAAAACTGCTCTAGGTAAAAAACTCAAAAGAACTGATGGTATAGAAAATAATTTTATTTGATCTGTTTACAAAGCACAGAATTCACATTCATCTGGTAGATAATGTTCATATACCGCATATTTGCAATTTTGACACCAAAAGTTTTCAGTGCTCAACAATAATTCCATGGCGACAGCACTAGTTACAAGAATAAAATGAGGAGGAGCTTCTGTGCATGTGGGCATATAACATATGGAGCACCTAAGCCGCTTTATAAAATGAGTAATTTCCCATGGCCAAACATAGTCATATAAACATAAGCGGTAGTGCTCTTGGTGTAAATAATCAACCACGTCCATGAAGACTACCCTATTAGATGGAAAAATCATAATGATATTTTTTCTTCTGTCGTGTTTGTCCAGTAACTAAAAAAAAAGAAAGATTCCTATGAGATTCGGAGCTGTCTTTCGTCTCATTTATGTACGAAAATACTATTTATTTGACACCCATTTCGATTCGCCTCTGTTGTCGTATTACTACCTATTCGAAAAAAAAAATATACCTATCCCATATTGTATACCACTTCGACTCCGACACAAAATCTAAGGTCACATCAAAACAAAAATGGTTATGTAGGTACTCCTACATACCTACTTACATACAAGAAACCATTACTCTCCTTTTTCCATTATTATAGTAATGCGTGTACCTACTAAATACAAATATGATTGAATGCGCAGATATGCGTTCCGGTTCCTAGTACATCAAAATAAACTTGAACATCCTGTGAACGCATCGTCACTACCTACTACCATGACTAACAGAAATAGCATTTTTACTCTACTGATATGCAGATATATTACACAGCAAATGTATTTCTAAATGGCAAAAGCAATATACATGTGAAAATATGGAACAATAAGATAAATCGAAGTTGGAAACTATGGATCCATCATCATGCTTGTAACCAACTTTTGTAAACCTATCAAATATGTCGAAATCTTGCTACCGTTGGCAGTTTGTATTACAATTTCATCAAACACTTATCAAATTATCGAAAAGCAAAGATATACTCACGATTTCTCTTTTTATTCACTAAATATCACACAAAGAACACAGCAAATTACGCGGCACAGGTACGAACAAGTTGAATCTTTGTTTAATTTTATTTTACTATTTTGACGTTGAATGAAAGTTTTTAACGGCTGTTTTATATTGTTTGATTAGTTCACTCGATCTTTCCGGCACTTTCACGCTATTATAGGCCCTTTACTTATTGTAATTAAATGATTTTTCGAGTACAGTTAATATCGCGCAGATCTACGTTCCTACGACGCTTCAAAATCTGGAGCGCAGACCTGCGTTCTGGCATACGAAAGGTTAAGTCGTAAAAATACATCAATTTTTACATACCTGATTCAGCAATAACGCAGCTATTCAAAATAATGCGGTCTATTACGCAAAGCGACACGTCCTCACCACTCAAATTTTAACCGTAACTAAAGATGACGCAGTGTTGCGCGGGGGTTATAACAGTTGGTAAATCATGAACAGAGACTTATACGCCATCTCGTAATTGTTTCTTGCGCTATTTCAGTGACCGTTTTATTGACCCGTAGAGAATTAAATTTAACATAATAAGAATGAGTTATCTCGAATTTGTCTTTTTTGAGTTGAAACAGTTATGTGTTAGCAGTGCGATATCTTTGATAGGTTCAAGATATTCAATTGTATCTTGTATTTCAAATTGAGACGGCGTTATTTTGTCTGAATGCAAAGGAAAACCCAATATATTTTCAAATTGTTCATCAGCAGTGGTGAAGTCAATAAGTGGTGTAATCAATATGTTCTATTATAGATTCACTATTAAAGATTTCGGTCGTATAATTCGGGACCAATGATTCTGATGGTTCGGGAGATAAAGAAACCAGTGATCTTCCTATTACATGGCCGGTAACAAGCGCATCATTGGTACCAGCAGGAAATGGTTCTGATGGCTCTAGATATGGAAGAACTACCATATCACTCATGTTGTTGATCGCTGATTTAAGTACTCCAGTACGAGAGGGCTCCTGCATCTTGTAATTAGTCATCAATATATGAGTTTGAAGATCATGACATCTACACAAGCCATGCATTCCGTTACAAAAGCAACTTAATATCCGGTGCTCTATCTGATTTATATTTGTAGATATGATTTGGTGGTGTTGCATTCTACCGGGTACAGCCCGTATTCCTTCGGGGATGAGAGTTTTCATATTTTTTACATCATCGGCAGACACATAAAATGTTTTAACAGACTTCATTGTTCTTACCAATATTTTGTGAGCATCAGTAGCGTTGGTAATATCTTCGCCATATAATATTCTTTTATCCAATTGTCTTTTCACAGACCCCCCAACGCCATCAGCTAAACTTTTACCATGCCCCGCCTCCGAAAATGACCAAGTAGTATGGGTTAATCCTAATTTCTTCGTGAAATAGTTTTGGAGAAAGAAATTTTTCTTTTGTCGGTATTGACTACTTGGCCCATCTGAAAAAAAAAAAAATCATATCAGGATTTATTTGTTTTGCCTCTTTGATAACTGGTATAAGGCGTGCCCAGATGGAATGGGGCTCATGGCAGTTATCATCAGATACAGTCACAAATGAAGTACTGCATTCCTTTCCAAAAATGACTCCAGTGTGAAAAGTTACGGAATTTTTGGACGCACCATAGTGCATCGACTGTATCTCTTTGCTGTACTTGCAGTAAAAATTTTCCGAGAAGTCACATAATATTATAATTTCTGCGTTTGTAAGATTCGTCACACATGCTCTGTACTGGCGATATTGTTCGCACCAGTTAAAAACATGTATTTTAAAATTCTTCAATTGTTTTTCAAATTCCAGAATAAGCTCGCTTACAGTCCCTTTCATTTGTTGTTTGACGGTCTTTTTAGTAACATGCTCCTGGCCTTATTTTATATATTTGTGATCCACCCTGACCCATTGATACCAAAGAATCTCATCTTGCAGCTTGTTTCCGCTGTATTGAACAGAACTTTTGCACTCGTTGCATTTATTGTACATGCAGCGAAACGATTTCGTATCACACGCAACATTCTTTAATAAATCGCTAGTGTTAGTGTAGGTAATCACTCCTTTTAGTTTTAAAGCCATAAATATAAACTCCATATTGCTGTGTTTAATACACATGCCTTTGTACAGTATTTTTACTAGTGCATCAAGTTTTAATAAATAAATAAATAAATAAGAAGGTGGTGTAACTGTATTTGCCACCCTCATCCTTATAAATCTGATACAGATTTCTTAAAGTATCTACCAGATATCTGATTTGCATTTTTTTCTTTACTGTTCTCGTTTCGTTCTTACCAGCCGTACTTCTACTTATGTCGTCTCTTTTCTAAAATGCTTCCATTTGCAACACTATTTTTTTGTTCGAAAGCACCCGTTTGCTCTTGCTTACAGTTCTTATTTTGCCTTTTAATCCTAAAAGTTTGTTACGAGAACCATTTTTCATGCTTTTGTTTAATTGTAGCTATCTTTTTAATTAGTTGTTTATTGACCGTTTTTTTACAATCAGAATATGTTTTACGCAGTGATAGCTCTAATAATTCTTGCCGTGCTCTAAGTTTATCGTTTTCAGCCTTCAACATCATCGTCTCTTGTTCATGTTTCACTTTTTCCCGGTAAAGTTTCTTCCTCACATTATTTAGTGCAGTTTTCTATTCCTGAATTTTTTTCGTAGATGTCTTTAAGTTTCTGCTTAAGGTGGATGCTCCAGGGTAGCCCGCGAAATTCAAATATTTTTATGTTTTTTGCAATTTTCCGGTCAGTGTGAAGCTGTATGTGGACCATTTCATTTCATTTGTGGATTATTTCTGAAATATTCATTCTTTCGAACTACATGAACTTAGAAGGCTATATTGATGATTAAAATGGTTATAATTCTTTAGATAAATACGCGTTACGGTCGCGGATCGCATTTGGTCCAGTCAACGCCATTCTTCAGGTCTGCAAAATGTGAATAATTCTATATCTAGACGATGAAATAAAAACGAAACTTAATACACATAAAAAAATAAATATTAAAAAAATCAAATATTCCAAGTATTTGCATCAATACTAACAATGGCATCAACTGCTAGGATACTAACGGTTAGTATTACTAGGCATGTATACGTATAAATACAAGCATTTTTTACTATTGTACCAAATAGTATGCTTATCAGTTTAATAGAATTAAACATTTCTTTCAAATACCATCCTTTTAATATTTTACTCGGAATACTACGAGACTAAAAACGGCAGATAGTGTGAAAATTGGTTATCAATTAAAAAAAACAAGATGTTCGCGACGGAGCATTTTGATTTATATAACTCGCATAAACAGCCTTATGTACTTATATTCGTAAGCTTATATGTTTTTTAAGTTAGAAGCTTATATACTTAAATAGTAATAGAAATGTTCGCGGAGACGCATTTAACATTGTGTAACTCGCATAGATAGTACCTATGTACCTATAGTCGTAGGCCTATGTACTGAATTTAGAAGCTTATGTACTTGCATAGTGATAGTTTGTAAGCTATGTAATCAATCTAAAATCATATGTTTGTCGTTTTCCCCAAACACGTAAAAGATGTTCTGGGGAAAACATATTTTCAAAGAAAATTATAGTCAATAGGTAGGGCTACACATTTCCCTTACACATTCCCGATAGCACCCTGAGGGCGTGTTCTGATTGGCTGATGGAAATCAGCCTAATCGAAGGTATACACAAAATAGTCATTTCACATTCGAACATAGTAGGGTGGTTGAAGAAAACCACCACGTACACGCACCTTCAGTGCTAAGTTTTTAGGGCACCTAGGAATTTAGGTCTTAAACCATAGGCACTGGAAAGCTGGCACTCAGCCCTATCCAGATATGTACACATCTTCATGGTCAGGCAAGGCATAGAGCCACAAAATAGATAAGAAGATAAACATAGTTTTTTATCCTCTCCCGGGTTCCTGACCTATAGTACCTCCATCCTTGGAGGGGTGGCTTGGTAAGTTGTGTAGCTGGATGGAGGGATGATGCACCTACCCGAATATGGATAGTTTCATAGCCCATGGGGCACAGTTTTCCGGGGAATCAACCCCAAATAGTAAGCAAGCTCAAAACTTGTGATATTTTTGATAGTTAAATGCAACAAGCCCACTAGTGGGCAGGGTTGAGCGGTTGATTTCCAACCCGTTCGACGGGGAATTTCGGGGGATTTGAATAGAGGTGCGTCAACCCCCATCCAGACCTAGAGTAGACCTAGATATGGCCAAAAATGTTCTAGAACTATAGTTAAAATTCACAGTTAAAATAAACTGAAGCAGTTAGTGATTTTTGGGCCTCGTTACGGTAAAGTAACCTCGTACCTTAGTAAATGGTAAAAAATAGCCAATTCGTAGTCACCGGCAGAAGAAACCCTAGAATCTATAAATAGAATCACAGTACTCGCGACTTTGCCCTTAAACCATTAGCTGCAGTGTTCTCAAATTCCTGCCTATTATTTAACCCTGGTAAGCATTCACCCTGCACCCCAATCTACCCCGAAGACAGCAAGTACTTGGCAAGATAGAAGAACGTTGTACGTTAGGTGCGGAAGAGCCTTAGTTTCCGGTACAGGACGTCAGCGCGGCTGGACGTCGTCGGTCGGTCACAGTTCACTTCGGAGGAGAAGAAAAAGGATAGACCTACCCCATCACAACCCCGTTCCAGTCGATCACGCCCGTCCGGTACACAAGACTACCGGTCAAAAATACACACACAAAACATACACAAAATACAATACAAAATGCAATATTTACCCAATGAAAATGTATGGGACAGCTGATATTTTTCTCGAGCTTTCGGAGTTTTCCCAAAGTAAAAGTTGCTTATAACCATGTGTACTTTCACTGCCTAAGAGGTTGCTGGTGTTTTACAAATAACCCTGTATATTGTATAAAAATATTTAAAAATGTTTAAATAAGTAAAGAATATGAATAAAGGAGTTAAATAATAATTGATAGTTCTTGACATGTACTATTAAGTTAGTTCAAGCAGTTTTCCAAAATACGATTACTTTTCGAAATATGATAAAAAACTTATTTTTCCCATATATCCCTTTAAGGCCGGGAAAAAAAATCTTGCGTACCTAGCTCGTTTTCGATCTTATATTCTAAGTACCCATGTCCAAAGTCATCCTAGAAAAATAATAAAAAAAATCCCGCCCCCTCCCCCCTGAGAAAACGCCATGTCACAATAGGGTGAATCTCCTCAAAATATTATTCTTGATAAAAAAAAGCATTTTTGTTAACCTTGTAAAACAGCTCCTATTTAATGTTAGATTCATAGTTATGTTTCAAATGTGCTATGTTATAATAAAGGCACTGTAAAAAATTAAGTATCCTTATAAATATTTACACATTTAAAAAAGTTGGTGTATCCGACAATGACGATTTGTGAGGAAAACGATTTTTTGCAGAAAATAATGACGGAGTGTTGATGTTAGTGACGAATCCCGGTAGATTTAACTGTTACTACAGTGATTGATAGGAATACGAAATAAAAACACAAAAATATAGAAATCACTTTGGTTTTATTTATTTTAAGCTTACAAGATTAAAGAAAGAACAAAACCCTATCGACGACATAGGAGTGACACCTATGTCGTCGATTGGGTTTTGCTCCGAGATACTTAGTTTAGTCCTTTCATTATCTTATCGCAAAAAAACGGACAGGAGATCAACTGCTGCTCCTGTCCGTTTTTTCCAGAGATAACAAAATGACACAGGACGTGCACTGAAATTATAAATCGGTGCAAAACCGAGTTGACGCCTACTATTAGAATATTAAATTAAATCTAACAAAATATGCTTTTACTAAAATTCAACCAACATCTAAATTAAACACAATTTGGTAAAATAATACTCCTGTCTAAAATGCTTTGCAAAATAACCCATAATTAAGAAAAATATGACAAAATATCAATAAATCAACATTCATAAATGAAACCACGATAAAATAATAATATTATTCGTTCTCTGATTAGATTAAATTTAACAACTTAAAGTTATACCAAAAATCAACCAACAGCTAAATTAAACATGATTTAAACAGTTGCATCAAAATAATAATAATAATGAATTTGCAAAATAACCGCTCTATTCATAGACGTCTAAACTGCTGTGTATTTTTTTTAGAGCTCGAAGGTTTCGGCTGGATTTTTTGAGTGTTGGCTGTCCTCAGTGTAATATCAGACAAAATTTTACCTTTTGGGACACAGGCTGCACATTTACTATGTGTCCTAGATGTTTTACGTGCACACAGGTTTGTGAAGCGGAACATTCAAAACAACTCATTTCTCTCAAAGTTATTCTTGTTTCAGATTGGTCCCACAAAACTTGATGCACGGAGAGGGTGCCCTTGAAGGGTTTAATGTTATCAGGAACCAAGTTACTTTTTAGTATTATGTCTTTTTCTTCTACTTTTTTTACAACTATATTGAGCTGTTCATTTTCGATACGTGTCTTGATTAGATCATAGAATTGGTTGAATGTTCCCACATCTTCACCGTAGAGAACCATTCGATCTGCTGTTCTTTTCAATGTTGCTCCAACACCATCAGGGGCACCCTTTCCGTGGCCCGACTCGGAGTAGTTGGTTAGTGTGAAATTATACAAAGAAAGTTTCCGTTTATAATAAAAAGTACAAACGTTCCCGTGAGGTACATTAAGGCACTTTTGAAGATCAAATGCTGCTGTAAGGATTTCATTATTTTGTAACGCTAATTCTTTATCTTGTGTTTTTATTTTCCTAGCTCTCTCTTTTTCTTTTAAATGCTCTTCATGCTTCTCTTTATCTGACTGTGTAACTTCCTTGTTATTTTCATAAATGTGGCATTGATCACAAACATCTTTTTTGGGTTTATGAAAACCAATATTGATATTTTTATTAATTATATCTCGGTATTGTCTCACCGTAGTCGCTTTTGATGAGTATTTATTAGAGTCAAACCATTCGTTATATAACTCGAACATTTTTGGGAAGGATAAAGAGGCCTCAAGATATTTTTTACTTGACTTTTGGCGAGTGTAGTGTGATTCTACAGGGGAAAATGCTTCAACGTGATCTATAACACTACGAACGATATCTTCATTAATAATCTTTGGATGAGTAATATGTCTACCACGCTGATCTGTTTCAATAAATCCATTTCCCTTATCGGACTTTTCTAAAGCTGTATAAACAAAATTAAAACTGATAGAAAGGGTTCTCAAGAACATGGTCTTGCAAACCGGTATTTTTTTAGTTTCAATATTATCTCCTTGACTGCTTGGAAGGTAATAAGAAATTGTATGAAGACGTTTTGAATTTTCTTTATCCACGGTAATTCTTTTTTTTTCAGCTTTTACAGCATACCTTGCCAAAAAATCCCATTGTCTTGAGTGGTCTCCAATACTCCAAAACATATCAAAAATTCTTTGCCGAATATCTTCTGATAATTTCTCACTGCATTTTTTCCGACAAGTTACGGGGCAAGAAGTTTTCATAATTCTCTTACCATGCACTCTTCCGTTTCTACTGACATATTCCAAACTTCTATTAACATTATATTTGCGCTCTTGATCTTTCCATTTTTTCTGAAAACATTCTCTTAGCTTTCCTTTATCTTTTTTAGCTATGGAAATCCGCTTACGACGACGTTTGTTATTATTGCTCGGTGAGTATGTAATATCATTAATGTCAGATGCAGGGGTGGCGAAATCAACAGGTGATGGGGCAAAAGAATTATACGGCGACGGTACTGGAGTGATATCACAATAATTTTCAATATTAAAGTTACTCTGGATTGGCGAATTGCCCGGTGTGTTTTCTATTACTGATGGCGATCGATCTCCGTTTTGAGTTCTATTATGATCTCCATTTGATACCCAAGGCGACGAGCAAGGAATATCATCCGGGAATAATATGGAAGCGTTAGAAGGACTATTTTGCAATACATCCTTGCTGTCATTCAAATAAACATCATCAAGTATTGGTAGCTTCTCTTCCGTAAAATTTGCATTAGGTGGCAATAGAGACCCTAAAACAAACAAAAAATAAAATTAAAAACATAAGAAATCATATTTTTGTATTAATGTTTAGTTGGTCACGACGCACTTCCCTACTAGCACTTGTACTACTGCCAATCTGGCTGAGCGAAGGATATTCCAGGGATGGGATACTAATAAAAACCACTGTCTATATCACAATTACATATAATGTAGTACTGAACTCACTAAACAAAAAATAATCGCGGAGGGTCATTAGATCGCGGAGAATCTTAACACCGCGATCTAGGAAATGGACTCGCCATCTGTAATTAGAATTAGGAATTAATTTTCCTTTAGTAACAATTTAAAATGAAGATGGCGACACTTGAACAATTAAACATTACAATAATAATTAATACATTTTATGTAACTAATAAAACAAATATAATAACACAATTTTACACAAAACTATAAAAAAATTAACTAATACATTATTATAGCCAGATGAGTCAAGTGTCTTCTTTTTATAGGTTGTTCGCCGTATACTGGTTTAACTGTAGTTGGATCAGTCAGTATACGGCGTACTAAGCGACGTGAACAAGAATTATTTAACAAAAATAACAAAATCATACATACACACATAAATAAAGATAACTTACCATCTTCATCCCTTGTTTGAATCATATCATCGATTCCTGTGTTATTGTTTATTGTATCAATGGTATTTGTGCACGACGCCCTGAGGTCAACTCACACCTAGGCTCAAGTAGTGAGGACCGCAAGCTACCGAGCGTCGAATAGCATAACGCGATTCCTACGAGTTTATTGTAAAATAGTTGTTGTAAAATGTTCTTATTCAATGTGTGAAGATTATGTCTAATAAGAATTGTTAATTAGTAATTAGAATAATGTATTAGAGTATGTCTTATTAGAATAATCGTGTAGTATGCAAAAATAAATCACTTAGAACCCCAAATTACTATGTAATCAATGTTTTTAGGAAACTGTCTAATTAGAAATAAGTTTATAAAAGATAACAGTTATGTAAATAGGTAGGTTATGTAATTAAATGATGATTACCACCTGTTTTTTCCTCACCTTATCTCTGCGACGCCCGCAATAGCAATAAACAGGCTTGCGGCGGTGCCGTACGGTTTTATAGTGGTGAGGCGGGGGGAGAGGCCATTTAAATATGCGCGCCGCTTTATCCTCACGCCATCGAGGCTAAACTGCCAGATCACGCAGGAAGTGATCGACGACGAGTTACAATCTGACCATCAGCCAGTACTCGTCGTCTTATCGGGGATGCCGACCCGACTGAAGCCATTAGCGCCACGCCGACGAACGGACTGGACAAAGTTCGTAGGAAAGATTGAGGCCACTACACCGACTCGGCCCATCAATACCGCCGCGGACGTTGATCTACTTGCCAGTGACGTCACTGCTTGCGTGCAAAGCGCCTTAGAGGAGGCGACTACCACCACGCCTACGGAGGGGAGAGGGCTACAGCCGCCCCTACCGCCCAGGCTGCGCGCAATGGTCGCCGAGAAGAGGCGCCTGCGCAAGCAGTGGCAGCAAACTCGCTGCCCCACACAAAAAGCGTCACTCAACCGTCTCGCGGAGAGGGTAAAGGCCGAGTTGCGAGCTCAGGCCGCCGCGAGCTGGGAGGAACGCATTGACGCCGCAGTGGGCAACTGGCCGTCAGTGCACCAGCTGTGCCGCCAGATAACACATACCCCAGCTCCGGTGCGCCCTCTACAAGATAGCGACGGGGCGCTCAAATACGTTGCGGAGGAAAGGGCGGAGGTCTTCGCCGCCCACCTGGAGCGTCAGTTCTGCCCGAACCCGACCGCCGAGCACGCACATGTCGCGGCAGTCGAGCAACACCTTGGGGATTACTTTGCCACGCCGATAGCTCCCGATGAGGACGCCATCTTCTTCTCGCCGGGCGCAGTTAGACGCGCCCTACAACGCACGAAGCCACGGAAGGCCCCAGGTGCCGACGGTATCGCCAACACAGCGCTGCGCCACCTGCCGCACCGTATGGTCGCGGCCTTGGCGCGCCTGTTTACGGGGATACTGCGCACCGGGGCCTTCCCTACACAATGGAAGGAAGGGCGCGTCATCATGCTGCCCAAGGACGGGAAGAACATCCTGAAGCCGGCGAGCTATCGGCCCATCACTCTGCTGCCCACCATCTCCAAGGTGTTCGAGTCACTCCTGCTGCGACATCTCCAGCAGCACATCGTCCCACGACCCGAACAATTCGGATTTCGGGCAGACCACAGTACGACGCTCCAACTGTCGAGGGTACTGCACCTGCTGTCTTCGACGATGAACAAGAAGGAATACGCGGTAGCAGTATTCCTCGACATGGAGAAGGCCTTCGACCGAGTTTGGCATGAGGGGCTAGTCTACAAACTAGCCACCTCCCCTGCGCCCCGTCGCATTGTCAAAGTGGTCCAATCTTTCCTCTCTAACAGGAGTTTCCGAGTGGTGGTCGACGGCGCGCTGTCCACCCCCCGCCCCGTCCGGGCGGGCGTGCCGCAGGGCAGCTGCGTTTCGCCGGCGTGTTACTCACGTTACACCGACGACATCTCCGCCACCCCTCTCGCTACGCTCGCGCTGTTTGCTGACGACGCCGCGTACATTGCAACATCACTAAACACTAGCCACGCGGCGTCTAAGATGCAGCGCGCGCTAGACGAACTTCCCGCCTGGCTCGCCAAGTGGCGACTGTCGGTTAACGTGGGTAAGACGCAAGCGATAGCTACAGGCTCAGCGCGCCTCCCACCGCCCCTGAAGCTGCAAGGAGTCGACGTCGAGTGGTCCCCCCAGGCGAAGTACCTCGGTGTGACCATCGACCGTCGGCTCACGATGGGGCCGCACGTCCGCCGGGTCGCCGCCCAGGCGAAGGTCGCCCGCGCACAACTCCGTCCGGTGCTCTCGTCCCAGCTGCCGGCGCGCGTCAAGTTGGGTGTGTACAAGACGTACATACGCCCGATTCTGACGTACGCCGCCCCCGCTTGGTTCGCCCTCACGTGTGAGGGGAATCGCGCGAAGCTCCGCACGCAACAAAACCTTGCGCTGCGGACCATAGTGCATGCCCCTTACATGGTGAGGAATGATGTCATCCAGCGGGACCTCGGGATTGAGGGCCTGGATGAGTTTGTGCAGCGCCTCGCGAAAGGCATGTTCGCGCGCGCCGACGCATCCGCTTGGCCTCACGTCAAGCAAATTGCGCCCTGGCGCGCGCGCCCGCCTGACGCGAAGCGCCTCCCCCGCGACCTGGTCGGGGACGTAGACGGCCCCTTCGCACCTCACCGGACTGACGCCGAGTAGGCCGCTTCCCGCTACACGCGGCCTACTCAAACAGTGACACTGTACACATCACTCGCATCCCGGCGCGCGACCTGTGCTAAGTTAGGCAGGTTGCGTTCCGAAAATCATACACTCACCACTAGACAGGCGCTAGTACTCACGCACCGAATATGTTTCCTAGGTTAATATAGGCTTATTCGGTGCATTAGCACTGGGCGGCAGTACTCACAACACAAGGCCGCCCACACACACACTCGGCTCTGCAGTCCGGGCCGCAATCGGCTAGATCTGAGAACCGGTGCGGACGAGAGCCACTCATTCCTTGCTGCAGGTGCGTCACCAAAGTCGACACCTTCGTCGCTGGTCGTTCTCGCTGGGCCTCCCCCAGGTCACTGGGGGTCTCACTCGGCGGGGACTGACCGCCGAAGGTGCCGTGAAGAAGCGACAAACAGTCGCGACGCGCCTGTAGCAAAACACTTCAGCGACCCAACCACAGGCGTGCGACTGTTGGCTATGAAAATAGCGGCAGGCGCACGCCAAATTCTCATGGCATTTTTGTTGCCAACAGAATGACCGGCCCGTATTGACGGGCCGAGGTGTGGCTACTGCGGTCAGGGGGCTTCGCCCCGACACCGCCTGCCGCGCCCCCTTGCGGGGGCGCAGCGACATCTACTGTCCTCACGCCATAGCGTAATGGGACGTCGCAGAGGTAAGAACTATATGTCATTAGTTAGGTATTAGGTTTAGGTGTTAGATAATAAGAGACGCGCCAGCTCATGGCATGTATTTACACTGATTTTAATAAATATGTGATAGCGGGGGTGAGGAAGGGTCCGCTGGCCAGCCAAAACAGAACGATATAAAATAGGTACGGGCATAGTTCGCAGGGTACTCGAGTTCCAGCAGCCTAACAAGAAAAGGCGAACCTCTGCCCGATTGACTAGCCAGCTCCCGCATCAGATCCTCGCCGCCGCCGTCGCCTCCACTTGCTATCTTGTTTCCTTTACTATCTTGTTTCTTTTACGGAGTTCGGGCGATCCCGAATAGTATTATTCACATTTTCATTGAGTAAATTTAAAATTTTTCGCGCCCTGTTTGACTGCATTCTGTTACTAATATTAATTTAACATGTACAACTATATCAGACACATTCATCCACGATATTATTATGTACGAATAATATAAACTTTCCGAAACAGAATTATTGCCTAAAACTGCGTGCGCTCTCGCCGCCATTCATCGTATACTGAGCCGCAATAAACTTGTATCGACGCGTCCCCCCTCACGCCCCGCGTATACTGGTACGATGTTATTTAGATCAGTTTACAATGTACGATTTTATTTAACTGATGTTGAAATTGATTGTGTATACGTGAAATTATCTCGGTAATTATTGATATTTTTTATTTTTTTTTAACACAAACGTTAAGATCTCGATTAATCATGTACGTTGATATAAAAATGTAAAAATACCTAAATTTGTTAGTTGACTCAGTATACTTAGGAGGTATCGATTTGTTATCAGGTTCTAAAGTGTCTGTATGGTTAGGGTTGTTATCATCATCGGCAATAGCTTGGATGTTAATAATCTCCAATAGTGGCTCCTTCCTCCCATCATTAGCTACTGCTTTTTTTTTTACGGTATCTACAGAAAATAAACAGATTTTGAAGCAATATCTAAATTATTATGAATGACTGGTGCAGGTTTAAATAAATCAATTTTATTTGCAAAAATAAAGGAGAATGATACTGAACTCAGCCACTGTCATCATTACTAAAGGGTTAGCCAACGGCCAGACAGAAAAGACGCAAGACGAGGGCGGGGCGCTGACCCGTCGCAGACATGGCGCCGTCACGACTTTTTAACATATACAGAAAAAACACGGACCCGTCGCAGGCAGGGCGCCGTCACGACTTTTTATGGCGCGCACTAGAAGCTTTTCCCGGCATTCAACCGTCCGATTTTGATACGACAACATGTCTTCTTCTGAAGATGAAGATGTATTGGCACTGGTATATCTCGCTAATCTGCAGAGGGATAGACGTTACTGGGTACATCCGGTATGGCTAAGCAATGGACAGGATAGATTTTTTTAAATAATGGACGATCTACATTATTATCCTGATCGTTTTCAAGAAGTATACAAGATGACTCCACAATGTTTTAACATTATTATGTCCAAAGTGAAGAATGCTTTACAGAAAAAGGACACAAATTGGAGAGAATGTATATGTCCTGAAGAAAGACTACTTATGCTGCTAAGGTAAGTGAAACAAATAATCTTTAATCATTTTTTTTTTTTTAAGATTTTGTTACAAAATCAAAAATTACCAAACATAATAATCAATTATTTCAAATTCAATTGTTACAAATTCTCCAAATTGTTCGACGAAGGTGATTCATTATTGTAACACTGTGTATTGCGCATGTGGGTAGATGAAGCCGAAATGACCGAATATGGTGACAAGTTGAAATACGTATTTTCATCTTGTCGACAGTCTTCAAAATGTTGATAAGCGGATGAAGATGCGACATTTCGTGGTGATGTTGGAGATGCAATATTTTGAAATGCGTGTTGTGGAGATGCAGGTGGATTATTTAGAATGGTCTGTTGTATCACTGGAGGAGGTGCGATATTTTTAATAGTCTGCTGTGGAGCTGCTGGAGCCGCAACATTTTGAAATGTTTGTTGTATTGGTGGAGCTGGAGCATAATATGGGACTGTGTTTAATTGAGAAATACAGGCGGATGATGCGATATTTGATGTCGATGTACTGGTAGATGTTGCCTCGTTTTCATCCAAGATTTGTGTCGCTAATTGCATCACTCCCATCTTGAACCTTCGTTTTTGAACCACATTCATGGCCTTCATTTCAGGCAACATACTTTGGAGGAAAGAAAGGTCTGTATCAAGTGGCCCATCTTTTTTTTCATCTCTTCTTTTTGAGGTGAAGTAATCGTACGCAGATTGATTGACTTCTTTGAGAGTAATCGTTGTACCTTTTTTGCTTGAGCTTACGGATAACGGCGAAGGATGTCTTTCTGTGCGTGTGAGAGATGGAGGCTGATACGGTGACATAGAGTCCTCGCCAGCGTCACTGTCGTCCGTTTGAACAGGATCAGTAGGAAGGTTAGATTTGGATGGTCTTGATTTTAAATATCCATCCAAAAAATTTAAATGTGGGGCGAGATAATATTCTCTCAGTACTTTAGCTGCAGAGCCAGATGGAAGCAATTTTGATTTATTGTACTTCGCATATCTGTTCCGTATGTTTGTCCAGCGTGCTTTGCAATTATTAACTGAAACAATTAAAAGAATTAAAATATTATATGTAAGATATTTCTTTACAGGTATTTCGCAGACGGATGTTCATTCAAATCACTATCAACTTACTTTCTACGAGGGAAATCGACAATTCGACAAATAGTATACGATACCTGTCAAATTCTATGGGAAACATTACAACCAGAATATATGCCTATTCCTAATACAGAAAAATGGCTGGAGGTAGCTGAACGTTTTCATGCTCTCTGGAATTTACCAAATTGTACTGGAAGTCTTGATGGTAAACATATTCGTATAAAAGCCCCACTTAACTCAAGGTCAGCATACATAAATTACAAAGGATACTTTTCCATTGTATTATTGGTATTAGTAGACGCTGATGGATTATTTTTAGCGATCGATGTTGGGGAATATGGCCGAAACAGCGACGGGCGTGCGTTGCAAGTTAGTGCTCTTGGACAAGCTATACAGCGTGAAGATCTTAATCTACCAGAACCCTCTCCATTTCCTGGAGAAACACGACCAGTGCCGTATTATTTTGTAGCAGATGAAGCTTTTCCTCTTAATAAAACATAATGAACAAGGATTCAACTGACTAATGCAAAAAGAGTATTCAATAACCGACTATCTAGAGGACGGAAATCAGTAGAATGTGCCTTTGGAATGGCGAGGACCAAATTTCACGCATTGAGCATGCCCCTAAGCTGTGACCCTGCTAAAGCTGATGCAATAATACAAGCTATGTGTATATTGCATAACGTTATTCGAAAATGCGATGGAATATTTACACAGCCATATATCCAAAATACGTTGGTTGGGACAAGAATTGTTTCACAATCCCGAGAAACCGCAGAAAACATCAGGGAATACCTCACCAATTACTTCGTGAATCGGGCTCCTATTCCCTTTCAAGACAGACATAATGTATGAAATCTACATATTTAACATCTGCTCTCCATCCACAACACTAGTACTGCAACTCCATTCTAGTATCAAAGTTAGTAAACAATGCTACTTTGTGAGCGTTTATTTAAATATTTGATTTTAATAAACAATGTTAGGTACTTACCTGTTTCATTTAATGTCCAAGCTTGATCTTGGAAATTTCTGTTACAATAATCTGGTCTGTTATAATTATAAATTACTGGATTATTTTCAATTAAATTACAAAATGTAACGTTAAATTCAAAGTCTTCACGCATTTTAACGTTCGTTCGCACGTAACGTTCTAACTACTTCGACGCAAGACGCACAATGGCGAGCGCTGTGAGAACCTGCCCTCCGCGCCCTTTCCGCTTGCGCCCGTGCAGGGCCGCGCCCTGTCCTTCCTATATGTTTTACAATGGGGGGCCGACGAGTTAACGTCGTGACGGCGTCCCGTCTTTTCTGTATGTTTTACGTCGCGACGGCTGTATACATTTTATATGCAAGTAGATTAAACGGGCGCCGCGACTGCGACGGGTCCGTGCCTTGCGTCTGTTCTGTGTGGCCGGTGCTTTAGATTTCAATGAGCAACAAAATTTTCAAATACCTGCGGTGAAATCGCTAAAGAAAATTAGCGGTTCCATACATCTTGTCGAGTTATGTAAACATACATAAATGTACAGAACAGATGTAATTTTTTTTCGCGATTTCAGGCATTGGTATTTGACAATATTCAAAACGATTCTCAAAACTTAATTTTAAAATTTGGCTGTTCATTGAAAATTAACCCTGTTTATTCTACCAAAATACCTACCTTTTAGAATTTTCTCGCCATCTTTTTCTTTGTTCCCTTAGAGCGCGAGAGGATTTTTCTTTGTTTGCTGCTTTCTGTTTTAAGTATCGTTCTCTTCATTTTTCTTTTTCTCTTTCTAGCAACTCTGGGTCATTTTTTATTTCGGCATACCGGCGCCGTTTGCACATCTTTTGAGCCAGTCTCCTTTTGGCAATATCGTCTTTATTTTTTTTTTCAATTTAGGGGGCATTTTTACAGTTTTCAATATCTTGATAAAAAATGACTGATTTTTAAGATCTGTAAAAAGGCAGCGTATCAATAAAATTTAAATCAATATTTCAAGGACGTGATGTAAATATTACTAGATACTCGCTAGCTACAAATATTCTCAAAACTATGTACTAAATGTAGTTTCAAACTAACTACTAAAAACTTTTCGTAACTCACAAAGCAATAACTTAGGTACTTATAATAAATCTTTGCTATTCCACTTATCAACAATTATCGTTCCACCATCGTTTACCAATTGGTACATATTTAATATCTGCTCTGGACTGTTACTTTGTCGTATAATAAAAACACTGTCATATTGATTTGGGTAGTTTAAATAATAATCGTTGTATAATTTCAAATCCACTTGATCTTCACAAAGTGCTTTACAGCAGCCACCTTGATATGTAGCAAATATTACATCAAATTCTTCTAAAATGTTCGTAAAACGCTTAACGTTCACACTATACCTATTAGTGTCTATTTTTATCAAGTAATATGTCAGCCTCATGTTATTGTAACAATAACGCTTGTTTGCACAAGTAAATAAACCTTAAATAAGAAATTATTCGTTTGGTTTTTTTAAACTAAATCACTAAAATAAGTAACTTTATAACTTATTTAAACTTTAATTTCATGTTGATCGTAAGCTATAATCATTATTGGCAACAATCGTCATTGCTCTCTTTACACATTTTCATTTTAGCAACACGCGTCATTGTCGTCTTCTGCAATGTTGCTGACAATGATGTCGCCAACAATGACGAATTCTGTAAAGTTCTTTGCCTAAACACATATAAAGCAGGTAGCAAAAGACAAATGCAGTACGCGGTACTAGTTTTATAAATACTTCCTCATGAAGACATAAAAACACTTCACTATGCATAAAAATAATTGAGATACAGTTAAAATTAAAATGACGATCGAGATGATAAATTATGGAGAATCAAATTCAACTACTTACTGCTCGAAATACGTGGCGTCCGTCCCTTTCGAAATGTGCTGGCTGACTGATGCCTATATCACACCTCCGCTGCGAAACAACAACTGCGAAACCGCTGCGTGAGTTTCGCTGTGCAACAGTACGAGTACTTCACTTACGCGAAACTATAATAGCGAAACAGAGCAAAACCTAAAACTAAAACAGTTGAGAAATTAGAATCGAAAGAAAATGTCGTCGCTTTCGGAGTCAGAGGAGGAACTAATCTTACTGTGGTCAACTACTTTAAAAAGGCGTCGTAGCTGGGTGCATGATATCAATAAAAAAATAAAGAAGTTGGTAGAGAATATATTATGTAAAGAGTTACAGTCACATGAAGACCGTTTTTATTCTTACTTCAGAATGACACCAGACAGTTTTGAAGAGTTACATAACCTTACAAAGTCTTGTATTACTAAACAAGATACAAGGTTTAGAGATGCTATTTCTAGCAAAGAAAGACTGGGATTAACTTTGAGGTAAGTACCTATATTAAAATTGATGTTACAAAATTAAAATTTAAAACAATTATAATGATGAAAATTGAGAAAAATATGTAGATGTACTCAAATGAGTAGGTTCGACGGTATTACTGTCATTATTTATCAAGGAGTGGTTTCCCGGAGTAACAAGAGCATGTATGTTTGTTGTATTACTGTCGTAAGAATCTTGATGTGCTGCCTCACTGTCATTTTGAGGAATAGGAGCATGCATGCTTGAGTATGTTGTTGTATTTGAGTAGTTTGAAGTACGTGTAGATGTGTTTCTTTCAGCAGTCTCAAGATCATTAAGCTCAGCTTCCATCAATATTTTTGCGATATCGAATTTAACGTTTACTTGAGTGCGTTTGCTTAGTTTTTTAAACGAGTCTGCATAGCCCAAAAATAACAAATCAATACCGTCACATTTAACCGTGACTTTCTCATCATTAGAGTTTTGTTTCCTTCTATTTTCTAAGTACTCAACCATTCTGTCTGTAGGATTCATGTTTTTTCTTCGCTGTCGCCTGTATATTTGATGTGATGAACCGGATTGTTGTGTATTTTCTGGTACGGTTGTCGCGTCGCAAGAAGTGGAGGGTGTAGGTTGATTGGCTGACTCTTCATTTGTTTCTTCGTGTTGAGAAGATTCATTATCCAGAATAACGCTGCTCTCCGTTTGATTGGGGGTAGTAGATGATTCAAGAAATGACATTTGTTCAGCCCAGGCCCAATTCTGTAGTTTTTTTGTTGCTTGACCACTAGAGCTGTGTTTTGCTTGCTTGAATTTTCTGAAAGTATCTTTTAAATTTTTCCATTTTGCTTTTAAAGCTGGAACTGAAACAAAGAAGACAATTAATTGATTTAGGCGTTACTTTGCGGAAATCAAAGTCATATACACTTTGATGTAGATTACTTTGTATACTTCCGCCACCACTGGTAAGACAAACCACTGGTGCTTGTTTGCCACCTAATTATGTGGTATAAAAAATAGGTATATTATATCCAGCAACAGTTTTCTTCCAACTAATTTTTTTTTGTTACAGGTTTCTGGCAACTGGAGACACATACAAGACACTATCTTTTTCTTATCGTATGGGTAATTCAACAGTTTCGAAAATAGTGACTGAAGTTTGTGAAGAATTGTGGAATGTGTTAAGACCACTTGTCCTTCCAATACCCACAGAGGAAAATTGGCTGAATATGGCAGAAGATTTTTTTCCAAAAATGGGGATTTCCTCATTGCCTTGGTAGCATAGACGGAAAACACATAACCATAAAGTGCCCTCCGCTACCCGGAGGGCACTTTATGGTTATGTGTTTTCGGGTCAATGTTTTATTGTTATAAAAGTAAATATTCAATTGTTTTAATGGCTGTGGAAGATGCCAATTATAAATTTATTTTTGTAGATGTTGGATCATATGGGAAAGATACCGATAGTACTATATTTGAAGCAACATCTTTTGCTCGATTATTAAGGAGCGGCCAACTTAATATACCAAATCCACAACCATTACAAGGAGAAACAGATTCTTTGCCTTATATTTTTTTAGGCGATGGTGGATTTAAACTTGAAACTTTTTTGATGAGACCTTTTGTAAGAGATGCAGCTTTGCAAGATAGAGATGAAAAGATATTTAATCAGTCGCTTAGTACAGCACGGGTAGTTGTGGAAAATGCATTTGGAATAATGGCACAAAAATTTAGGATATTCTTAAGACCTTTTGAAACAGATTTGAGAAATACTATAAAAATTGTGAAAGCAGCTTGTTGTTTACACAACTTTATACAGACAAAAGAGTCAACCGAACGTGTAAGCTCTGGTTTGGAAACAGAACAGCTTGGAAACTTTCTTCCACAAAACAGACTCAATGGAAACCGCGCACGATCATCATTTGCGGCATGTGAGATCAGAGACAAATTTGTTCGATACTTTGCACAACGCAGAACAGATAATTGATACGTATACCTTGTAAATAATAAATAATTATACTTACCTTCTTCGTTTAATTCTCTCTGGATATCCCTCCATGCTTGTAGTTTTTTTGTGTTATTTTTGTAGTCAGGGTCATTTAGTAAGTACAAAACAGGTCTATTTCTCACTGCTTGTATAAGTTTTTCAGTAAATTCCAAATCCATTGTTCCTATTTCGCTCATAAAAATTGTCGATTGCTACAGACGCGTCCGAGATACACGCGGAACCGCTCCAAAATGGCGGACAACGGGCGGAGGTGTAGACGGCGCCTAAGCAAATGAGCGAAATCATGTTAGAAAGAGACAACATCATAGTCAGTTTTGTACGTTAGAGCAGGGAATTTCGCTATTGTTTCGCCGCCAAACAACTCACAACTCACAGCGAAACTATGGCGGTTTCGCCCTTTGAGTTTCGCAGCGGAGGTGTACTACAGGCATGAGGATCGGGGGGAAGCGTCGCTTAAACGTCAAATGACACTTCGATCACGTTTCTTTTAACAAAAATTTATATACCCGGCACTGTTGCCGCTAATGATGAAAATTTTTCGAACATTATTTATCACAGATTTCGATTAACTGTCAATTAAGTTATTAAGCATTTCTTTTATGAAATACGTATTTTATTGTCTTGTATATAATATACATGTACACAAACCATGCCTTCATAGCGAATAATTTATACCAAGTAATACCGATAAACATATTGTCAATGGGACATCCAAAAAATGCGATTTTCGAACGATTTTTTTTTTATCATATTTTTTTTAAGTGATTCATGCTCAACATAAGCTCGATTGCTTCTTCATTATTAACTTAGAATAGAAATTAAAATCAAAATGGTTGGTTCCGAAAATCTTTAACATTGTAGAGTATTCTGGTAAGACATACATTCTGGGTCTCGGAAATATTTACCCAATAGTGCTATGTCGGCTTTACCTTGTCTATCAGCATTTTGTTAAGGTATAATTTTGCTATGTATATTTTGTAATTTATAATGTAAAAGAGGCATGATTATTCGTAATTATTTATTTATATAAATAAAAAAATCATTAATCAACATTTAAACTAAAAAATAACTTCTTGAGATCAATCATTTCTTAAACATTTTGGTACAATCACTTTGAAATAAAATCTTAGGAAACTTAGCCTCTAATTATTGCTTATGAAAGGATGTGAAACAGTTGTCTTTTCTGTTAAGACAAAGATACACGTTGCATTTTCACATCTTATCTTGGATCTACTTGTACATCCTTCCATTCTACAGGATCGAGGGTTTTCGATCTCGTCCAATACCGGGTAATGTTCATAACCATCGTGACGTTTCGCCTCTGAAGGTACATTAGCCGGTCGGTATCTCTTGGCAGGAATATTTGGGTCGACATTTTCCGGATCTTGAGTCTCCAAACCTTCCATGTTTTCAACAGGATCTTGTTCTGGCCTTGGACGATCAGGGGTATTGGTAAGACCATCAGCTACTTGCAATTTAAATTGAAGTAAGTCAATGACTTGGCCTCTATGTACGTGAGCCGTCTGGCAGTGTATTTTGTATAAACGCCAAGCATTTGCGACTGCAAGATCAAAAAAATGTAACATGATCTTCAAAGTCCATTTAAGGGGCTGCCTGACATCGATGTACGCATTCTCCTTTTTATCCCATCGCTTCACGAAAATATGATCGTCTACCGAAGTGCAATTGGATGCCGCCAGAACGGGATTTGTTGTCCATCCAGTGCACAACTACAACATCATTATTTACGAACTGTTCAGTATCTCCTCGGTTCATTTCACGGTCCTTTTTAAAAGTCATATATTTTTTGTCAAGTCAAACCGTCATAACCGGTTTGTCATAACGGTTCCTGTGCCATGCATTCCTTTTCCAGATAATCTTTCCAAGAGAGATATTGACGTGAAATAACGATCGAAGTCAATGCAACTTCCTGGAGGAATGGATTTGGAAAGGTGCAAAATAACTGCTGCACCCACACCCAGAGATTTATCTGTGAATGGGGTGATAGCCCCTTGATAGACTTCAAAGTCGAGCATTAGACCATCGCTTGTTGTGGCTACAAAAGCTTTCAAGCCGGTGGGTCTAGGTTTAGACTTTATGACTTGGCGTAGACCTTTTGGGCAGAAGCCGCAGAAGGGGATCATTTGTTCGTCTATAGAATAGTAACCCGGTAGCCTTTCTATTTTCTCACAGGCATTTTTTACCTGATTTAATACCGGTTGTACTTTCCATAGACTGTTCTTATTACCAACTGGGGCGATATCCTCTTACACCACATGAAAATTTGTGTGCAACTGCTTCAGTCGGTCTCTTGGAATGATATCAGCTACTAATGCCAGTCTCATTTCTTGCCTCTAGTACATTTGAAGTATTTCGACAAGTATTTCGTGGATAAGTTATGCACCCCATTACAAAATGCACACCAATGAAATTTTTCATTTCTACAGGATTGGTATCAAGAACCCTTCCAGTTTGCCTCAAGTAGTAATTATTTGTGCAGTAAGCAGCTTTCTCATAAAATGCATTGTCAAAATAGTCCTCGAAGTATTCGAGAGGCGTTCTAATGGTTTGTTGTTCCCGTTGCGGAAAATTATGTCCTTTTTGGTCAAATGGAATAGATTTCTATAGCCTTCGCCTAGACGGATCCCTGTTGCGTTGAGCTGCCTCGGACTGAGCACGAACGCTAGGTGACGGAGTACCAGATAAATCAGGCAGCTGATCATTTCTACTCATGCGGTCCCGCGTGCGGTACCGAGAAGTTCCATGAGATGTGCTTGGTGCGCTTGATGAACGATCAGGTAGATGATGCCGGCGACTTACAGAACGCCCACGTTGAGAGACACCACGATTTCGCTGCGAAGGTCCTCGACCTCTCTGTGAATCCCCACGACCACGTTGAGATCCAGCGCAGACTGTATTCGGACTAGGACATATTATTTCTGGTACCTGATGTTAGTGGCTTCTTCTTCTTGCTCGCTGTTAGAAATTTCGTTGTCCGAATACGACTGATCCGCCACCCGATCTGGTACAGCCTCAATGCCTTCCTCTTCATGACATTCCTCATCTTCGAAACCCTCTATCTCAGACTCGTTTCCGTCTGCTATCAATTCTAGTAAGTATTCCGAGGTTAATGTTCTTTCTGCAACAGAAAAAAGAGCGTTTTATAAGTTTTTACCGATAAAACATTAAAAACATTGATCTAATTTTTAATCAACATAAATTTTGATAGACGAGTTAGGCCGGACTCGCACTATCGTGCGTGTTTGAACTAACAACCAAGTATCTTCGTGTCCGATAGAGGTATGTATTGAACTATAGTTGTCTCATTGACTTGACTTTATTACCTATTAAAATCGCACAATCAATGTAGTTGTACAGGAACGGGAGGCAGGTGCTCTTCAATGAAATGATTTATTGACCTTTTGCTGGTAATATTTAAAATCGTCTTATTTCTAACAGTGTGTATCAGGTAATAAAATAAAAAAAATAAACAGATCTTATAACTAATTGAACGACGTGCTGTGATTGGTCGCCGACAATGGCGAGCTCTGATTCGTCGATAAAAAATGTGGTGTCCCGGTGCGTCGATAGATGGCGTTAGTAGTCGCGCCAACATGCCGGCCGCCTTGGAAGCTCCAGCTTCCAATGATGTATGTACGTTGCCGCTTGATTGGAGATGCCGCAGGCTGCATTCATGTTGTCGTCCTCTGCTGATGATACAGGTAGAGGGCAGATTTTCGAGAACGCTCGTTGTACAGGACCCGTAGCAATTTGGATGGTGGCGACACGCGACACGCCGTCCTTTCCTGGGAAAATATGGGTAATTCTGCCCATACGCCATTTAAGGGGTGGTAAGTTGTCCTCCTTAATGACGACAAGCGTGTTTAATTCTATGTCTTGACTGTTCGACTTCCACTTCGTCCTTGTCTGAAGTTCAGCAACATATACTTGTGACCAGCGTTTCCAGAAGTGCTTTTTTATTTTTTTTGTTCCACTCTTTGAAACCGTGTCAAGCTGTGAGTTCGTACTTCGGTGAGGTCTCTGCAGGTTGGCGCAGTGAGTGGCCGGCCGATGAGGAAATGAGCTGGGCTTAGTGGACGAAGATCATGTGGATTTGAGGAAATAGGACTTATAGGACGGGAGTTCAGGACTGCTTCGATCTGTGCCAACACAGTGCTGAATTCCGCGTACGTCAAGTTAGCGGTACCTACGACACGCTTAAGGTGGAACTTACAGGATTTTACTCCTGCTTCCCGTAATCCCCCAAAATGAGGAGCATAAGGGGGAATAAATTTAAATTCAATATTGTCAGTTGATAATTTATCAATTACTTGCTGTGAATTTTCCCCTGACATTTTATTAATCTCTCATGGCTCCAATGAAAGTTCTACCGTTATCTGAGAAAATTTGAGCTGACTTACCTCGTCGTGAGATAAATCTTTTAAGTGCTAATATATATTCTTGAGCAGCTAACGTACTGACAAGTTCTAGATGAATGGCCCGGGTAACAAAACAAACGAATAAATAAAATAAAAAAGCCATTTATTTCTTATCCTTTTTAGATATTACATTTTACTTCTTAATACTACTTATAAATTAGACATTTATATAAAAAATACCTAATACTATCTTATCTCTAACTTATTTATCTAACTATTACGGATACAAACCCCTTCTCGGGTATAGGCCTCCTCCAGCTTATTCCATCTATCTCTATCTGCGGCATCTTTGATCCATTGCTTTCCGGCAGTTCTTTCTATGTCATCTGTCCAGCGTTTTTTAGGCCTCCCTTGTCGTCTCTTGCTGCTGGGTCCTGTCCACCGGGTCGCCTCTATGGTCCATCTCTTGTCAGTGTAACGGGCCAGGTGTCCGGCCCATTTCCACTTGAGCTTAAGCGCATAATGTAGAGCATCAGTAAGTCTTGTCTTCTTTCGTATAAACTCGCTTCTGACTTTTTGTATTTTTCTTAGTTTTAGTATACTTCTTTCCATAGCTTTTTGGCATACAACTAGTTTATTTTGTACTTTTGAAGTATACGTCCACGTCTGACATCCGTAAGTGAGGGACGGGAGGATGCATGCGTCTAACACTACCTTCTTTTGATGGAGGGAGAAATCGCCTTTCAAGACCTCTTTGAGGGCCCAAAATTTCCTCCAACTTAGCTGTATCCTTCGTTCGACCTCTTTTTCGGTATTTTTGTTTTTAAATGATACTTGTTTTCCTAAGTACACATACCCACTTACATATTCTAAAGCCTTGCCGTTTAGGTTGATAGGGGAAGCTATGCTATTTTTAGGCCTACTTTTTCACTTTCGACACTTAACGCATTTATCATTTCTTCCATCTTGGGGCCAGTCTCAGCGAAAAGAACGATGTCGTCCGCAAATCTGAGATGATTCAAGTGATGTCCAGCTACTTTGATACCTTTTTCCTGCCAATTAAGTTTCAAAAATATACTCTGCAATACTGCAATAAAAAGTTTTGGTAAGAGTGGGTCTCCCTGTCGTACTCGCCTCCTGATTGGTATCTCCGATCCGCGGTTCTCTAATTTGACTCTACTAGTACTACCTTTATAGATATCTTTTAAGGTTTCTATGTATTTGCTGTGAACACCACATTCGCCGAGGGCTGTCCAGATCGAATCGTGTGATATACTATCGAACGCCTTAGCGTAGTCAACAAAGGCAAGGTACAAAGGTCGATTGAACTCTTTGTATTTCTCTACAATTTGTTCTATTACATGGATCTGGTCTATTGTGGAAAAACCAGATCGGAAGCCTGCTTGTTCGACAGGTTGGAAAGAATCAATTTTTGGGCTTAATCTGTTGTGCAGGATCGATGTAAATAACTTGTATAAACTCGAAAGAAGACTGATTGGGCGATAGTTCTCTATGTCTTTAGGGTCCCCCTTTTTATAAAGTAATATTATATCCGATCTTTTCCATTGTTCTGGTACCTGACATGAGTTAAGAGCTATGTTAAAGAGATAGCTTAATGGGCTAACTAGTGCATGAGCTCCAATTATTAGTATACAGTCCGGTCCAGGGCTTTTGTCGGATTTGAGTCTTTTGATGTTGACGATAACTTCGGCTTCATCGATTTGTTCTAGATCTCCTTTTTCTTCGTGGTATTCTAGTCTATGGTACTCTTCCTCGTTGTTGTAAAGTACTCTGTTATAACCATATGGCTTTTGTCGGATTTGAGTCTTTTGATGTTGACGATAATTTCGGCTTCATCGATTTGTTCTAGATCTCCTTTTTCTTCGTGGTATTCTAGTCTATGGTACTCTTCCTCGTTGTTGTAAAGTACTCTGTTATAACCATATAGCCTTGTGTAAAATTCCGTGGCACTATCGATGATGTCCTGCCTAATATTTGTTTCACTATTTTTTGTATTGACACTTAGAATCCAGTTTTTATGAGTGTTTAGTTCTTTAAAAGCTCTCTTTGTGCTTCTGTAACATTTTATATTTTTCTCTATTATATCATATCTGTGGTTTTTGTAGTCTTTTTTAATAGCCTTATTTGTTTGTTTGAATAGTTTAGTTAGTTCTTTTTTCATTGCTGCTGTTTTTTATTTTGTTTTTGTTAGTTTTGTTCGTCTATGAGGTCTCTTGTATGTGAGGAAAAAAAAATTGTTTACTCTATCTTGTTTTTCTGTTTTCTTTCGTTTCTATACTCTTTTTGATACTTGATTCTAATTTGTTGTAGTATGTTTGGATGTTTTCGTTAGGGTTTTCTGTCTCTAGTTCTTGAATGTTTCTATTCAAATTGACTTTATATAATTGTATGTTCTGCTCTGTCTTAGAGGTATTGGAAGATGGTCTGTAAGAAAGTCTGCTTTTCTTTGTTCCCTGCAGGCAGTAGTAGGCTCTGACCATTCGATGATCGGATGGAAATTGGATTGTATTTAATACATCTACATTTTCAACATGTTTTGGGTAGTTTGTTAAAATGTAATCGATTTGGTTTTTCGTGTTTTGATCGGGGGAGATCCAGGCCCACATACGATTTTTCTTTTTGAAATAGGTGTTCATAATTGCCATTTTGTGTTCGTACGCATATTGTGTAAGTCTCTGACCTCTTTCATTTCTAGTACCATAACCGTGTATTCCCATTATAAGGTTTCATATTTCTTCGGTTGTCCTACCTTAGCATTAAAGTCTCCAATCACAAGGATAAATTTTCCAGTAAGGTTGTGAGCCTTTTCTAGAGTGTTGTAGAAGTTCTGAACTTCCTCTTCTTTTGCGCTGTCGGTTGGGGCGTAGACTTGTATTATGGATAGTACACGGTTATTATATTTAATTTGAAGTATAGCTACTCGTTCAGATAATGCCATAAACTCTATGATGTTGTTTTTGTGTTTTTACTTAATCAAAAAGCCAACTCTATGCAGCCCGAGTGTTTCTCCTTTATAACAGAATATATAATTTTCGTGTTCTTCAATGTTGCAGCCCATTCTTCTATTCTGCTAACCCAATTATATCAAATTCTACATTTTGCACTGAGTATAAATTCTAAAAATCTTTCCTTTGATGCTAGAGATCTCACATTATACGTTGCTATTATTAGTAAGTTGTTAGTTGATTTTTCGTTTTTTCCTTTTTTTGCTTCGCTGGAGGGTTTTGGTAGTTTTCCCCCACGAGAACCAATCATCTTGGGGGAAGGTGTTTAGTTTTTTCTTTTAAATGATGTTTCCGCTCGCCGATGTCTAATTGCTATTTTTTCTTGTCTGTTGAGGAGGTTGAGTGAGAGTTAGACCGAACCCTCATCTTATCAAACGCATTTGTTAAAGTTTTATGTTTTCTCGGCTGTAAATAATTTTGCGGGGAGGTAGACAATTGCCTCCTTCGTTTGTCCTTGTCGCAGGTTGTTTCCTTGACTACGAGTTTATCGTACTTGATATAGGCTATGTTTCCTATATTTCTTTCCTCTATTAGCTTTGGTTGAAGAGCCTTTCTCTTTTCTAAAGTTTCCTTTGATAAATCTTCCACCACATATAACTTCTTTAATTTCTTTTTATTTTTCATAATTTTGATTTTTTTTTCATCCATTCACGAATGCGAGTAGCGTAGGCCTCGGTTTATCGCCTTTGTTTGTTTTTCCAATGCGATAGATTTAATTAATTTCATAGTCTTCTAAATTAATTTTTAATTCATCCGCAAAACTGTTTCTCACATTTTTGAGTAATTCAGTTCTTAGACTTTTACTCTTCTTTCAACCCATATATTATTATATTATTCCTTTTCCAGTCTCTTTCCATAAACTCTACTTTCCTTTCCATGTTTTCTACCTTTATTTTTAATTTTTTATAAAGGTATTAATTTGTCATCTATTTTTTCCATTATCATTTTAGTTATTGAATTTGTTAGTTCTACTGTTTGATTTTGTTACTCAATTTTCATTTTATTAAATAAATGTTCAAATTGATCTTCCATATTTTTTTTGTTACGTGTAATGGAGCGTTTATAAAAAATGGTAATTTTATTTTCTTCGATGGCAACACTATAGTTACACTGACATTTGTATTGTCATATAGGATGACACTTACTTGCCCTCTCTTCTAACATTTCCCTCAAAAATAAAAATAAAAAAGTATTCTATGTTAACTAACCATATATTGTATTGTCCTTACAGCTACTAACATTTTAGATCTACCACAAAGTGCAAAGTTCGACGGCTCACCTCACCGGGTTACCGTCTTCACATGACACTGGCAGAATAGTCGTCACCGGCTCAGTTGCCAAAGAAAAAAAAAAAAAAAAACATTTTCCTCCCCAGACCTGCTTGTGGCGCTGATGACTTTCATCCGCCACAATAGCATAAAACTATAAGCCGTTCATAACTCCAAATCGTTATTTGTATCGCGGTGGCATGCATATTTATGTTTTTAACAATTATAACAATATATATGTATTTTTATTCTTTGTTTGTTTCTGTCCAGTACTAACACAACAAGTAATCAACTGTATCGATTGACGAATTTAAATCGTTTCTGCAGGAATCGAAGTTCTCTAGCAGTAAAATATTGCACACTTGCTTCTCCAATCCACTTTGGACATTGGCAGAATAGTCGACATCGGCTTTGCGCGCCATAAATTAAAAATAGAATAGAATAGACACTTGCTTGACAGTTGTGACTAACAATAACAAACTTCAATCCTAATCCAATTATTATTGAGCAGTAGTGGGTAGGTTCATTAATATAATTTGCTAACCTTAAGTGTCCGCCAGTTTTCTGCGTCTCGTATTTAAGTGAATCCCAACAGATGCACGACAATGGTGACTTCCAACACTCAGCTTCACTTGGTTATTTGTTTGGACGCGATGTAATTGGATGACAGTGGCTTTTTACAATTTTTATTGAGTTTTGTTTCGGAGCAGTAATACCGTGATGTTTACGTTTTGAGCGGTGCACGTACCCCGTAACCAAACGAATATGCAAATATAACCCTTTTCCAATTTGGCTCCCCTTCCTTTGCGATTTGGTACGTTTATGGGACCAGCATAATCCACTCCACATCGAATGAATTGGAAACCAGGTTCTATTCGTTCAGACGGAAGGTTGCCCATGATTGGCAATAAGGTTTACCTTTCATTCGAGTGCTTTTTTCTTTGACGATGGCCACTCGCAGTTTCAGCCCTAGAGGGTTGTCAACTACTGAACCGGACTTCATTCGAGTGCAGTGGACACATTGGTGGACAACCCTTCTAGCTAGGTTTCTACCCCCTAACGGCCACAAATTCTCACGCACAGTAGCCAATAGCAACTGAGGACCAGCATGAAGAAGCTCTTTAGGTTGATGTTGAAACAACAATTGTGTTAAGTTGTGTTTACTTGATAAAAGTATCGCTTCTTGTCGTAATTAAAGTCAGGCGAGTTACTAAGACGGCCACCTACTCTAATTATATCCCTTTCATCTAGAAATACATTAAGCCTAGGAATCGAACCAAAAGTTTTTAAAGGTAAGTTACGTTTTAACTTATCATATTCCATCGGAAACGATTCGCGTTGAGCAAGACGCGCTAACAACTCTAATGAGTCATTCAATTCATCTACTGATAACGGCCCCTGTGTACGATCTTTCTTTGGTGTGCGTAAGTTATGCGGTGCGCACGATACGTTGATAAGAACGAATCTTTTCAAAATTAATAACTTTATTCTTTGTTACATCACAAACCATAACGGCTGTCGTTTGTGATTTTAGTTCTGGTAAGTCGGAGTGTGTAGGCGAAGATTGCTGTGACCATGATGACACAGAATTCTTTAAGAACTCAGGACCGCTCCACCACAGATTACTGTCAATGAGTACATCAAGACTAACACCGCGCGAGACCAGATCCGCTGGGTTATTTTTGGATCCTACATGTAACCATAACGCATTACTTGTAATTTCATTAATCTCGACTATTCTATTTCGAACGAATGTTTTTAACGAATGTGGTGGCATTCGTAGCCACTCGACAATAGTTGAGTCTGTCCAAAAGTAAATTTTGTGGAAATTAACACGCAATGACTCGATAATTTTCTTAAATAATCGTGCGTCTATTAAAGCCCCACACAGATCTAGTCGGGGTATGCTGACTGGTTTAATTGGTGCAACTTTACTCTTTGCACACAATAATCTAATAGTCACCGGTGAGACATCAGAGTAGGTGCGAACATATGCGCATGCACCATACGCACTCTGCGACGCGTCCGTGAGAACGTGTAAGTCAAGAACTGTGTGTGTGCACTCATAACATGACGCGGAATACGTAATTTCCCAATTTATCTTGCATAACCACAATTTTTGCATCAATATTTTAGCTACTACGACAGCCGGTGTTAAAATTCCTAAAGGATCGTATATTTGTGAGATTATCGACAACATTGAACGTTTACTTAGTAAAGTCGGTCTAACTACTCGTGTGGTAAAATAAAGTTAATCACATTTATTATACCAACCCAATCCTAAAGTTTTAGTTTGGCAAATTTTTTGATTTTTTTTTTATTCATAAAAATTTCAATTTTCAATTTATTCGTAAAACTTTTACAATAAAGTGTGTATAAATAGCCACAAAAAGATAATAAAGTAAAAATCTTATATAAAGGTAAATTAGTGCCTAACTTAAAACTAGTGTATGGCTAACAATAATTAGACGTATAAGATATTTAACTTGGAACTTATAATGTATATAGCGACCTGCCCGATCTAGGTTTATTTAAACCTGTGTTTCAGGCCCTCACTTCATCGCAATTTAAATTGGTCAGTTATATATGTTAACTATGTACCGGACGGGCGTGATCGACTGGAACGGGGTTGTGATGGGGTAGGTCTATCCTTTTTCTTCTTCTCCGAAGTGAACTGTGACCGACCGACCGCGTCCAGCCGCGCTGACGTCCTGTACCGGAAACTAAGGCTCTTCCGCACCTAACGTACAACGTTCTTCTATCTTGCCAAGTACTTGCTGTCTTCGGGGTAGATTGGGGTGCAGGGTGAATGCTTACCAGGGTTAAATAATAGGCAGGAATTTGACAACACTGCAGCTAATGGTTTAAGGGCAAATTCGCGAGTACTGTGATTCTATTTATAGATTCTAGGGTTTCTTCTGCCGGTGACTACGAGTTTGCTATTTTTTGGCAATTTACTAAGGTACGAGGTTACCTTACCGTAACGAGGCCCAAAAACCACTAACTGCTTCAGTTTATTTTAACTGCAAATTTTAACTTAGGTTCTAGAACATTTTTGGCTATATCTAGGTCTATTCTAGGTCTGGATAGGGGTTGATGCACCTCTATTCAAATCCCCCGAAATTCCCCGTCGAACGGGGTGGAAACAAACCCTTCAACCCTGCCCACTAGTGGGCTTGTTGCATTTAACTATCGAAAATGTTACAAGTTTTGAACTTGCTTACTATTTAGGGTTGATTTCCCGGAAAACTGTGCCCCATGGGCTATGAAACTATCTATGTTCGGGTAGGTGCATCATCCCTCTATCCAGCTACACAACTTACCAAGCCACCCCTCCAAGGGTGGAGGTACTATAGGCCAGGAACCCGGAAGAGGATAAAAATCTGTGTTAATCTTTTTATCTATTTTGCGGCTTTATGCCTTGCCTGACCATGAAGATGTGTACATATCTGGATAGGGCTGAGTGCCAGGTTTCCAGTGCCTATGGTTTAAGACCTAAATTCCTAGATGCCCTAAAAACTTAGCACTGAAGGTGCGTGTACATGGTGGTTTTCTTCAACCACCCTACTATTTTTGAATGTGAAATGACTATTTTGTATGAACCTTCGATTGGGTTGATTTCCATCAGCTAATCAGAACACGCCCTCTGGGTGCTATCGGGAATGTGTAAGGGAAATGTGTAGCCCTACCTATTGGTCATAATTTTCTTTGAAAACAAGTTATTCCCAGAACATCTTTTACGTGTTTGGGGATAACGACAAACATACGATTTAAATCGATTACATAGCTTATAAACTATTACTATGCAAGTACATAAGCTTCTAAGTTCAGTATATAGGCCTACGACTATAGGTACATAGGTACTATCTATGCGAGTTACACAATGCTAAATGCTTCTCCGCGAATATTTCTATGACTATTTAAGTATATAAGCTCCTAACTTAAAAAACATATAAGATTACGACTATAAGTACATAAGGCTGTTTATGCGAGTTATATAAAGCAAAATGCTCCGTCGCGAACATTTCTCCCGCCGTGCAGCGCAGTGACGACTCGTTGCGATGTCGGCGCGGCGCTGCATCTCGCCGGTGAGCGACGACTGTAGCTGCGTCGCCCGTTGCCACGGTGACTGTTGCCTCGAATCTCTCCGGCGCGACGCTCGTCGCCCCGGCGACTGTTGCCTCGAAGCTCGCCGGCGCGACGCCCGTCGCTCCGGCCCGTAGCTCCGACGCTCTGGACCATTTCGATGACGGGATCAGCCTCTTCGCCGGACGCTTAAGAGTGCCGCCAGATATGCGCACCTCAGCGATCCGGACCTGTGGTCCGCCCAAGGGAAGACTGCGGTGATGTGGCTTCGCGGCCACGTGTTGCGAGGCGGCTGGCCGTCTGCGATGAGCACAGGGTTGCCCACCTGCAGACCAGGGCCACGGCTGTGGCGCTCCCGCCGGTGTTGGAGCTCGGGTAAGAGCTCCCTCACCCAGCGGCGCCAGAACTGAACAGGCGAGCGCTTGTGAGCGCCGCCAGTGTTTCGTGGTGTCGACGTGTTGCTCGGTGAACACGCCGGGTGCGGTGCAGTCTGGCCGAACCACCGAGTAGGAAGTGGTTCGGCGTGATGGATTCATCGCCTTCGCTGGCGACTGATACCTATTTCAGCGGGCGGCTGTTTACCGTACTCTGCCTCACACAACAGTGTGGACAACACCTCTTCGTTGGTGTTTTTCTGTGAGTACGGTTTCTGTGTCGAGTGACTGCTAGCAGTCGACTCGTTTTCTCCATACTTTTTGGAGCATTTGCTTGGCGCGTACTGTGACTGGTGAGGCTAAGCCAAGCGGGTCATATAATGACATAACTATTCTGAGTGCCTCTCTTTTAGTGGGTACGTCTTTCTCTAAGACTCCACTCGGTAGACGCGCTAGGGCTAGGTTGAAACCCAGCGTGTCTGCACTTGGTCTCCAGATCAGACCAAGTATCTTTTCTATGTTTTCTGTGTCGCCGATATTGACGACATCTGTTGGCATTTGCGACGGCTCTATTTCTTTTATGACGTTGGCGTCATTCGATACCCATTTCTTAATCTCAAAACGGGCCTGTTGGTGTATTTTCTTCACCGCTTTTGCTATGCGCGTCGCTTCTTCTGTGGTTCTGTAGCTATCTAGGTAGGTTCCTTGAGGAGAGAATTTTCGGCGGGTTCGCTGAGCTGGGTTGGCCGGACAGCGAACGGAGGCATGTTTAATGCCGCCGCCGGGGGCTTGGCTTGACCGCCTGGCCCAGAGGAAGGCTACCTCTAAGATAAAAAACCACCTAATCCTAAGCTTTGAAGCGCGGTGAGAGGATGAATGGCTGGAGGGAGTCCAGTCGCGAGCGCTTCCCCTGTAGAGCACCTGCCGCACTCTGCAGTATGTAGGCTTACCCAGGTAAATAGGCTCTGCCTGGGTGGACATTTTTTCCTTACTACTCGTGGGATCAAAATGAATGAATGTTCTCAAAATATTAAAAATAGAAAAGATGTTGTGGAGGTACCGCTTGCCGGCGACGGCAACAAGAGCCGAGGAGGCTCCCGATCCTCAATAGAGGATCGAAATATGTCCGACCAGGACTTGCGCGGTCGCTCCAAATTTTGGAGAAAACGATCGCGCAACGAAATTTCTTCGGACAGAGTGGGGTCGGTGGGTCTCTCCTCAAGTGAAGAGAACCTGCCGGCTGCTAAAGTGGCGACAACGAAGAGAGGCCGGGGTCGAGCGACCGTGAGCGGAGCTTCCGCTACTCTGCCAGGGCGTAACGTACGGGGTCGCTTCAAGCGCCCTGATATGACGGGAATTGGCGGGGAGAGTGATCCCGGAGTCTCATCAGGGGTCTCCATTGAGGAGCCGGGAGGAGTCTCCGTCTCTCTCGTAGGCACGAGGGTGGGTGGCGGCTCCGATCTAGATCTGGAGCGGAAGGCCAGGTTTGCGGAGGTTGTGAAGGCCGCGATCCGCGATGTAGCTTTGAAGAGGTCGCAGTCTTCCAAAAATACGGCTATAAGTGCGGCCTCGGCCTCCATTTTGGCGGCAGCGGAGGCTAACTATTGCGGGCTTCCGTCTGACGAAATGTCCAAGCTGCAGGCGGAGGTCGCTCGCTTGACGGCCGCAGCGGAGCTTCTGCAAAAGCAGAATGAGAAGCTCCGAGCAGACCTGGCCGGGCTCCGAGGAGCTGGCGCAAAGGAGGCGCCTCAAGGGGGGCGCAAGCACGGGCAGGCCGTGTCAGCGGAGGAGCAGGTCCTGCATCTGGTGCGGCAGGAGATGGCTGCATTCGCACAAAGGTTTTCGGTCCTGGAGGGCATCGTTCTGCGCCCCCCACTAGCGACGAACCAGAAGGCATCGGGCCAGCCGAAGGCGGCCTCGTACGCGGCCGCCGCGGGTGCCAAACCGAGGTCGTCCGGTCAGGCTAACCGAGGGGCCGGACCAGCACCCACGAAACCTGCAACCGCGAAGCAAGCCAAGCAGAAGAAGAAAGGTGGGGCGTCTGCACAGGTGGCGAAGACTCAAGCGCCAGCAGTGCAACCGGCACCCCCGCCTTCCAACTCTCCTGCGGCCGAAGCCGGATGGCAAGTGGTCGGGGAAAAGAGGAAGGCGGGCAAGGCAGCCAGGGCGGCCAAGAAACGTCAGAGGAGGCGGCAGCGCAAAGTGCAAAGCGTCGCGGCTAGGCTACGCGCCCCGAACACCGCAGCTGTAGTAATGACACTACAGCCGGATGCGGAGAAAAGGGGCGTGACTTACCGCGATGTCATTACTAAGGCAAAGGAGGCGGTGGACCTCCAGGAGCTCGGGATAACGGGAGGCCTCCGGCTCAGGTTTACCATGACTGGGGCCCGGATGCTGGAGATCCCCGGTGCAGCCAGTGGCCCCACCGCTGACGCTCTGGCCGAAAGGCTCAGAGCGTCCTTAAATGCGGACGAGGTCCGAGTGTCCAGGCCGATCAAGTGCGTGGACATGCGCATCCTGGGCCTGGATGATTCCGTCACGGAAGAGGAGGTCGTGGCCGCCGTCGTCAGGACTGGGGGGTGTTCTGCTGAGCAAGTGAAGGCAGGCACCATACGCCCTGACAACACGGGCATGCGAACCGTTGTGGTAAGCTGTCCGGTGACGGCGGCCAAGGAAATCTCGGAGGGCCGAAGGCTTCTGGTGGGCTGGGTTTCAGCGCAGGTGAAACTGCTAGAACCCAGACCCCTGAGGTGCTTCCGCTGCCTAGTGGGCAATCACACGGGAGCTCTCTGCACCTCGGAGGTGGACCGCAGCGACCTTTGTTTCCGCTGTGGTCAGCCCGGACACAAGGCCGGCTCGTGTAACGCCACGCCGCACTGCGTTGTTTGTGCGGCAGCTGGCAAGCCGGCCGATCACTGGGCTGGGGGCAAAGCCTGCGCTCCACCTGCCAAGGCCGGGGGCAAAAAGAAGCCCTCCACCACCGCCGTCCCTGCCGCCGTCGTCACTTCGGTTGCTGCGAGTGAGCCCTCACAAGGGACTCAGGAGGAGGCTGAAATGGAGAGCCAATAACGGCTCCATTACGCCTCCTCCAGGCGAACATCAACCACTGCGCCGCCGCTCAGGACCTGTTGGTCCAAAGCATGGCACAGTGGTTGATTAACATCGCCGTGGTCGCTGAGCCCTACTTTGTCCCGCCCAGGGATGACTGGGTGGAGGACCTGAATGGCTCAGTTGCCCTAATTTCGTCGGCCGCTGCAGGTACCCCATCCCTCGAAAGCGTCAGGAGAGGACAGGGGTGCGTAGCAGCACGGTTTGGGGAGATTGTTGTGGTAGGAGTGTACTTCTCCCCGAACCGAACTCTCGCCGAGTTCCAAAACTACCTTACGGAGTTGGGCGCCGTCGTCGCCGGGTGTCGTTCCCTCCCTGTACTCGTTCTCGGGGACTTCAATGCCAAGCACCTGGCTTGGGGTTCCCGTTACACCGATACGCGGGGTAGGATGGTAGGGAACTGGGCTCTGGAGACAGGCCTGGTCGTCCTAAACCGGGGTTCTGTCCCCACGTGTGTGCGGATGCAGGGGGAGTCCGTGGTGGACATTTCGTTCGCCAGCCCTGCTCTGTCACCGCGTGTTATTGACTGGCGCGTATTAGAGGAGGTGGAGACCTATTCCGATCACCGGTACATCCGGTTTGACGTCTCCGCCCAGACTTCAACCGCGCCAGTCCGGCAGGCCCCAGTGGTCCGCGGTGGGCGCTGAAACAGCTGGACCGGGAGCTCCTCCTGGAAGCTTCGATCGTGCAGGCCTGGGTGTCACCTCCGGACAGGCCTGCTGACATCAACGACGAAGCGGAGTGGTTCCGGGAGGCCATGTCCGATATTTGTGACGTGGCAATGCCCCGGGTTAAGCCAGGACGCGCCCGCCGCCAGGTGTACTGGTGGTCGCAAGAGCTGGCGACGCTGCGTCAGGCTTGCGTTGCCGCACGGCGCCGGTACACCAGGCACCGCAGGCTCCGCATCCGCCCTCCGGATGCGCAGATCAGAGAGGCGGAGCTGTACGAGGGGTACAGAGTGGCGAAGGCCGCCCTCCGAGCTGAGATCCTGCAGGCCAAGGATCTGGCTGTCAAGGAGATGCTGGAATCTCTGAACGGGGACCCGTGGGGAAGACCCTACAAAATGGTGCGGAATAAGCTTCGCACCTGGGCCCCCCCGTTAACGCAGAGTCTACGCCCCAGCTGGTGGAGGACGTGGTAAGCGCTCTGTTCCCCTCGCAAGGGGAGCATACTCCCCCGCTTATGGCTCTGCCACCTGCGGCGCCTGATACGGACTACACCGGTGCTGACGATGACGATGCTCCTGAGGTGACTGAGGTAGACCTGAGAGTGGCGGTTAATAGGCTGAAGGCCAAAAATACCGCCCCAGGACCCGACGGCTTACCTGGAAAAGCCTGGGTCCTGGCCTTGGAGGCTCTCGGGCCTCGACTAAGAGGGTTCCTAAGCGCATGCTTGGAGAGGGGCCAGTTCCCACTTCGTTGGAAGACGGGGAAACCGGTCCTCATTAAGAAGCCGGGGCGCCCTGCGGACTCTCCGTCCGCATACCGGCCCATTGTGCTGCTCGATGAGGTGGGCAAGCTCTTTGAAAGAGTAATTGCAAACCGCCTTGTCGAGCACCTAGGGAGGGTGGGGCCGGATCTGGCGGAGAACCAGTTCGGTTTCCGCACGGGACGCTCTACGGTGGACGCCATCATGCGCGTGAGAGCCCTCTCGACGGGGGACGCGGTTTCCCGGAGCGGGGTTGTCTTGGCGGTGTCTCTAGACCAGGGACCGTACAACCCCGGTTAAGACTTAACTCTTTCGAAGGGGTAAGCCGTTTAAGAGGTAACCTTATCATGATGTAACTCCTTGAACGGGTTTTATATTTGAAACCCACTGAAAGGGTAACCCCTTCATTGTGATAACCCGTTGAATGGGTTCTATACTTGAAACCCACTGAAAGGGTTACCCCTTCAATATACTAACCCATTGAATGGGTTCTATACTTGAAACCCACTAAAAGGGTTACCCCTTCATTATGATAACCCATTCGAAAGGGTTACCCACATCCTATGGGTTTTTGATTAACTGATTAGGAAAACCCTATCGAAAACCCCTTCAATGGGTAATTGAAATGCTCCCTGGTTGTTATACCATGATAACTTCTGTTTTCGTTATCTTTCTTTTGGTGTAAGCATGGTATTTAATATTAGGGTTCCGTACCCAAATGGTAACCATTGGAACGCTATTACTAAGCCTCCGGTGTCCGTCCGTCCGTCCGTCCTTTTGTATCTAGTGTCTGTACTATGATCAATGGCTTTGCAGACAGATCGATTCTTAGTTTGTCCTTGACATAGCGACAAAGACCACGTTAAGTGGTATGTGGGGAATATCTTCTCCCCCTCCATAAATAAGGATTATGATGATTGGTTTCCGTGATAACTAATCTTCCAAAAGATGATGAACATGATGATGATGATGTTGGTTGATGATGATGATGATGATGATGATGATGATGATGATGATGATGGTGGTGATGTTGGTTGATGATGATGGTGATGATGATGATGGTGATGACGATGTTATTGATGATGGTGATGATGATGTTATTGATGATGATGGTGATGATGTTGTTGGTTGATGATGGTGATGATGATGTTGGTAAATGATGATGATGATGGTGATGATGATGTTGGTTTATGGTGATGATGATGATGATGATGTTGGTTGATGATGATGATGATGATGATGATGATGATGATGATGGTTGATGATGGTGATGATGATGATGGTGATGATGATGGTGGTGATGATGATGATGGTGATGATAATGTTGATGATGATGATGATGTTGATGATGGTGATGGTGATGATGTTGTTTGATGATGATTACGGTGATGATGATGCTGGTTGATGATGATGATGATGGACAATGATGATTTTGGTAAATGATGATGAAGATGACGGGACTTGGGGCACCCCTACTCGGACAGGTTAGGTTCAGATCCCACCATGATATTCGTGGTTATTTTTTTTTATAGCCATCCAGAACTTGGAGCCCTGCGAAGCGCGGCTCCACTGCTTTGCAACTGGGTGTGGACAGACTATAACTGCGTTAAGCCATTCGCATGATAAAGCAGCACAGACTATGGGTGTCTGTGTTGCAGCCGCCTTTTCATTTTTTCATTAAATTATAGAAACAAATGCAGCTGCACTACAGACAGACCGCTGTGTTGCAGCTGGATTTAGACAGACTATAACTGCTTGAAGCCATCAGCAACATACTGCAGCCTGCAGCACAGACTACGGGTGTCTGTGTTGCAGCCGCCTTCGCACGGCATTGTAACGTTACATATATTTTGTGCCCCGGTTGTTGCACGGTCCCACGTCATACGAACACTATTCGCTTATTTAACGAACGCTTCGTTTAACACTCGGTGTAATATAAACGTGCAGTGCAGCACGGACCCGCTCCACTTCGGCCCCACCCCGGCCCGGACACGGCCCGGTCTAATATAAATCATCCCTTATTGAACGTTTCTGTCTATTGTGAAGAATGACTATTTTACGATACCAAAGTTACCTACCACCTTAAAATAATAACGCATAGAAGCCGCGTCTAGAGGTAAACATGAGCTAAATACTATATCATGTATCCACTTTATTTTCTTGATGTGCGTGAGCCGAATGCTTCTGCGTTTCTCAATTGCACACAAATATAACTTTCAGTAATACCATTAGCAGACCGTTACTTACAAAAATATATGAAAAAACTAGCCAAGTGCGAGTCGGACTCGCACACGAAGGGTTCCGTAAACCTTAACTTTTATTATTTGTTGTTTTAAATATTAGTAAATGTAATAATAATAAATGAATTTATTATTATTATGTTTTTGACATTCTCGGGTCCCTAGAGACCCGGTCCTTTGGTAGGCGTACGAGGGGCCGATGCCAACTCGCAGAGGCCTCTTTAGACATTTCAAATGGAATGGGACACCAACCGACGATTATCCCTGTATGCACTGTGAAAGTATACCCAAGGACAGTCCCTGGTTGGAGCAGGACTATTGCAGAATATGGAAACAAAAGATGGAACGCTATGGGTTTGGCTGGTTTAGTGGACTAATAATCGTTTACTATGGAAGAACTATTGGCCCCTGCCTGACCATTGACAATTAAAACGGCTTTAAAATAGCAGGGGGTGACTTGCACACTCAATAAATGGGCCCCCCCAAAAAGGGTCGCTAGCACAAAGTAACGTAGTGCCAAGGGGGCAACATATCCTGAGGTGCTAGAGGAGTGGAGAGGTATACCACGGCTATCAGGACAATCCCGGAAGTACGGTCAAGATCCCTACCAGCACCTTACTGGATTATACATCCTTCTCCCGAGCACGTTTGCTCTTGCGAATCTCCACTCAGACCGGCCGATTAAGGCAAGAAAGAGTTGGGAGCTCTGTTCCTCGTCAGTTTTCACCCCGGCCAGCCAATAAAGGCAAGCCGGAAATGAGGAACAAGAATTCTCCCTGGAGATCAGGTCCGTGGGGTCACCAGTGCCCAACAGTTCGCCACAAAACTGCCTTGCGGATGAATTTATTATTATTATTATTATTATTCCGTTTATTTATTTTCTTTACATATAAATTATATTTTTAAATACTTCAATAAAATTAAATAAAAAAACATTAAAAAATATAAAAATAGTAGCCCACCGGTATCGGGAACAGGGTCCAAGCTACTGGCGGTCAGGGCTCCAGAGAGAAGAACCTCCTAACAATACGGGCTCGTATTGTTAGGAGGTTTCTCCAGAAATACCGCTTTCTGAATCAAGCCCTTGATCCAGCAGCCTAACGAAAGCCTCTTGAGGTGTTGTTGAATAAATCTGTGGCTTGACTGTCAAGTGAACTGACAAAAAGAAATTCTGCGAATATTTTAATTACATTTTATGAAAATAAACAAAATGGAACAACACGAAGATAAATCAATAGATAAAAATAAATACAGATAATACGGACAAATAAAAATAAATATAAAATACGCAACAGAACTATGACCACCGACCGCTGAAGAAGAAATAAATGTAGACAAGATCCGCAGCTCGTCGAGCACGCCCACCATCTCCGGCCTCGTCACTCAGCTCCGCCTCGCTGCCGCCGGAACCCAGCCCCACCGTGAGTGCTGTGACACCGGCCTTGGCAGTCGCGTCGAGCTCCAGCGACGAGTACTTCTCGCCGCCCATGATGCCACCACCACCATCACATGCTCGTCGTCAAAGAGGACGTTAGCCTCCGGATGGCTTAGGACCTCGAGGCCCACCGGCCTCTGATAGGGTCCCAGCTCCCGGCGGAAGTGTGCAGCGTATGCGATGGACACGATCCATTAATGAAAATGTCATACGCGCATACTTTGGGGCTACAGACGGAGGAAACAACCTGACCGCGTACCGTGTTCGGATGCTCTCTTTGTTTCAGGTGCTTGCTTTATTATTACTATTTCGTTAATTTATTTTTATTTACATACAAAGTATATTTTTAAATATATCTCTAAAAAACCATAAAAAATACATTTAAAAATATAAAAAGTAGTAGTCCGCCGGTGTAGGGAGCAGGGTCCAAGCTACCGGTGGTTAGGGCTCCAGAAAAAGGACCAACAAGTACTTGACCCCTACACTTTTTAATGATCTCGATTGGCTGAGAAAAGATAGTTTGAAAATAAGTAAACAAACACTAAAACATAAATTAAGAACTGTTTTTCTTAATGAGGTTGCCGCAAGGTGTGCAAATATACACTAACATGTCGTTGTTTATTTAATATAACTGTTGTTAAGAGTCAGGATACCTGTTATAACTTGACTGTATTTTCTTCAAATAAGTATTAATTATGTATTTGAGCCAGATGTTTTAAGACGAGCGCTAATCCTGCCGACAAACTGCCACGCAGTTTGGTGGGTGTATATGATACGTATAATGTTTGGTCCAAAATAAATAAATAATAATAATTATTATTATTATTATTAATACGAGCCGTATCGAGGAGTACTGCCTTCGGTATCAGGCCCTTCTAGGCCATACACATTAGCTCTGGCCTTCAGGCCAGAGTTAATATGTCTGATAGACTCACCCGGACGGTGGCATGCCCGACACACGTCCAGAGTCTCATCCTTCATAAAATGCCTCCGGTAGTTATTTGTTGACAAATTACTTCGTCCATAATCGCACAGACAAAACCTTCAGTTTCCCCGAAGAGATCACTGAATCGTAGCCAGGCCACGGACGCTGAAAAATCAACATTGGACCCATGAAGAGCCTGATAGAAGCGCCCGTGTAGCTCCTTTGTTTTCCATACTTCCTTGCGGTCATCTGTGGTAAGTATCACAGGTTTGCGCCAGTTCTCCTTAGCCATGGATAACGGGGTGAGACCCTTGTCCACTGCAACAACATCTCGGTGCATACCCACATCAGTTTTGAGAAAATATTCTCTGAGATTGCACATCTCGCGTTTGTGGAGTCTTGGCGTTTAAAAAGCCTCGACCTCCTCACTTCCGCGGGATGTACAGTCTCATCACCGACGATCGTGGGTGATGCATTCGGTTTGCGGTCAGCAGTGTACGGACCCTTCTATCCAGGGCATCAAGCTCAGTTTGAGTCCATTTGAGTATGCCGAAAGAGTACATTAATACCGGCATGACCCAACCGTTGAAGGCGCGCACCTTATTTCCGCCCGACAAAAGGCTATTCAAAACCTTATTCAGGCGGCCAAAGAAGCGTTCCTTCAACGGTTGCTTCATGTCAGTAACATTAATGCCCAACGCTTCCGATATACCCAAATACTTATAGGTATTTCGGTTGAGCTGAGGGATCTAAACTGTATGGAATCCGAGAGTTGAATTCTCTCAGATTCCATAATCTCCCCTTTCTTTACATGCATGACTGCACATTTGTCTACACCAAATTCCATCCTGATGGCACTACTGAAGGTTTCAGTCACCGTCAGTAGCTCCATCGACAGGACTCCCAGGGTAAGCTGCTCTACGATGCCCCCTCTGTTAAGGAGAGATGGTGTACATACTTCGCGGAGCTGTCTAACAAACAGCATCCCCAAACCTTCCTCCCGAACCGCCTCCTAACCTTGGACTTATTTCCCCTATTTCCCCCGACGAAACCCGCATTGCTCTTCGCCACATGAAGAACCGGAAAGCGGTCGGGCCTGACAATGTGCCAATTGAAGTGTGGAAGGCGATGGGCCCACATGGCGTGGACCTTCTGACGGATCTTTTTAACCGCATCCTGATCACCAAGGAAATGCCGAATCAGTGGCGATTTAGCCTGATTATTCCTGTATACAAAAGCAAAGGTAGCGTACAGGATTGTAGTAGCTACCGCGGTATCAAGATCATGTGCCACACCATGAAGCTCTTCGAGCGCATCATTGACACACGGCTCCGTAGCGAGTGTACTGTCTCTGAGTGTCAATATGGCTTCCGGGCGGGTAACAGCACCATGGACGCAGTGTTCGACTTACGGACTCTGGCTGAAGCTTACAGAGAGAGAAGGAGAGCTTTGCATATGGCCTTTTTAGACCTGCAGAAGGCCTTCGACTGTATACCTCGGCAGTCCATCTGGTGGACACTGCGCTTCAAGGGCGTTCCCGAGGCCTATATTGACATTATCAGAGACATGTACCGCGATTCCGTGTCCTCTGTCCAGACCGCTGTTGGCGAATCGAATGGCTTCCCAATATCTGTTGGCGCTCACCAAGGCTCGGCTCTTAGCCCGTTCTTGTTTAACGTAGTGCTCGATGTAGTTACGGCAAACATCCAAGATAAGCCCCCATGGCTAATGATGTATGCCGATGACATCGCCCTCGTGAATCAGAACAAAGCCAATCTTGAGCGCAAAGTCAACATTTGGAAGGACACGCTTGAAAACGGTGGTCAGAGCCTAAATGTGGCGAAGACTGAGTACATGTCCTGTGGCAGCACGGATTCAAACACCATCCGAATAGGTTCGGACCTGATCAGAAAGTCCGATACGTTCAGGTACCTTGGATCCGTGCTGCACGAGTCTGGCATCGTGGACGACGATGTCCAAGCACGTATGGGCGCGGCTTGGGCGAAGTGGCGCGAGGTAACGGGCGTTGTATGCGACCGCAAAATGCCTCCGAAGCTCAAGGGGCAGATATATAAATGCATCATACGGCCTGTCCTACTGTACGGCGGCGAGTGTTGGCCAGCACTAAACAGACACACTCAGGAGCTTTGCGTCACGGAGATGAAGATGCTGAGGAGGATGAGTGGCGTAACGCAATCCGATCGCATACGCAACTCTTTCATCCGAGGTAGTCTTGGTGTCCGTGACGTGGGGGAAAAACTGCAAGAGTGTCGTCTGCGATGGTACGGCCACATCATGCGCCGCCATATGGAGTACGTTGGTCGGGGATGCATGAATATGGCTGTTCTTGGGGCTAGGTCCCGTGGTCGCCCTCGCAAGCGCTGGTTGGACGTCGTCAAGTCCGACATGAGAGCCAATGGCCTAACTGAGAAGGATGTTCAAGATCGGGCAAAGTGGAGGAAGCTAAGTAGGAAGGCGGACCCTGGCAATAGCCGGGATTAACGCCAGGTGGAAGAAGAAGACTCTAACTGACTGACTAAATAGATTTGCAATTTATTGATGGTGGAAACTAGCCTATTGCCACCAATGTCCTATTTACAAAGACTAACCTTGTGCTATGCTAACCTAATGCTAAGTTAGTTTCTCGAAACTGGCATAATGCTATGTCGTATTCAATAGCGTAGGTAGTGGATAGGTACATCAAACATTCTACACAATAAAAAGAAGAAAATTGTAAGTGTGGGTATTTTTTTCCTGACAAATAGCAACACAGACTATATTGTGAAGGGCCCGGCGACGCATAAACTGTCCATGCAAACGTAATGCCAAAATCATTTGCTGTTTGAACATATTTTCACCATATTATGCTGATATTCGGATTTAGACAGTAGTTTTTACCATCTCTTTAATTTCGCACCTTTTAACGGTGTAAATGGCATGTTTTAATTTTGTTTTTTCTATATTATAAACAAAAACATTTCCAATATTGATTCCGCAGAAACATAGCTTAAACATATTATCAAGTTACAAGTTATGGAAAAAAATAGAAAATCATTAAGTTTTCATTGATAACGGTAGGTATTACGGAACACATCCAAATTTATCATTTTCCAATCGTTAGTAGTTCTGTCTCGGCAAGTAACTGCTGTGTGTGTCGCTCCGACAGGCACTCACACTAACGCTAAGCGGGAACGCGGGCGCTGTTTTGTCATTGCCAGTGTTAGACGATTAGGTACTTTACTGTGCTGTGCGTGCGTAATCATTATTGTTTTCTAACTTGTATTATAATATTTCTGACACTTGACCTAAGCTATGAACTTAGATTTAGATATTTGCCTTTTAATTCGGTATCAAGTTACGTATATTTTTACGACCTTTGGTACAACCCAAAGATATTATTATAAGTTACTTACCTAACTTCTTAGCTACCTATTAATTATTAAAATATTTTTAAATTGAAAGACCTCACTTCCTAAGTAAATTTTGTAAAAAATAGTGGGTGGTTATGTAGGTATTTACCTAATAAATAGGTACCTTGTTCTAGTAAAGACCTAAATTTTAAATGAGTAGGTACATTTGTTTCCATGTGATCTGTATCCGGACAAAAGAGTAACCTACCAATCCGTTTCATTACTAATATTAATCGGTGGGTAGGTACCTATCACAGCGCAGTTGTATTATCTACTTATTACAAGCTTTGTCATGTCACTGTTCCGTTTCTTCACTCGGGTGGGCATACATGTGATTATCTCAAAGACACTGCTCGTACTTGTAGGTACTTTGATGTTTATCCGGATCGCCTGGGGTGCACCCACATACGGCCATATTTGTCTGGACAAGTGTTGCTTTTGGCCTCGGTCCGGTTTTAGCTCGGACTTTCTTTTTAATTTCTAACACAAAAGTCAAAATATTGATAAAATTAAAATGAAAGATCAAAGTCGTTCTAGTTAATTTTATAATTGTTGAGTTGAGCTTCACGATTAGGTACTGCAAATGCGTGCACTGCCTGGAAAAATCCACTAAATCTGTGTGGTTCTTCAGAAAACCATTTCAGTCACTAACATACATCGCCTAAACATATACCAGTCTATTTAGTGTAAATCTTTGACACTGTATACTCTGATTACCATTTTTTTAACTCATTCAGTCGATTATGGTCACCCAGTCGCCGCAGACACGAACTCGAGCGGCGCGGCGACGCATATCCGGGCAGATCGCGCGGCGCGCGTAGTGTTATGATATTAGAAGTTGCCTATATATGAGTGCGTTACTGCAGACGCGCGGGCACCACTGGATTAGGCGCGCCGCTCGTATGCCGCCGCGCCACTCCCGCGCTGCTTCCTTCGTGAACAGATCTACATATAACTGAAGGACTGAACTTCATGACAGAATACAGAACCAGTCGATGGGGCGGGCGACACGTGGGGGAGGCATGTGTCTAACTGTGGCCGACTTTTGACTGAAATGATGATGATGAAAACGACAATATATTTGCTCGAGGAACGTAGTTTTACGCTATGTTGTGTGTTAGTTATTATAATGAGGTTATCAATTTGATTAGACCAAATAGGTTTGGTACGGATTGACTGTCGTCTGGCCGTTCCTAATCAACCAAATTAACTAAGACATTCCCATACAAAAAACACGCTCTTCTTAACGGCTTAAATTAAGCTGTTCAAAAGGGTAATACATATCGTAAGGGTTTTTATTTAACTGCTTAGAAAAACCCTATCAAAAACCTATTCGAAAACCCTTTCAAAAACCCTTTCGAAAACCCAATCAAAACCCTTTTAAAAACCCTTTCAAAAACCCTTTCAATGGACAATCATAATAGTCCTTCAAGCTATTCGAAAGGGGTACCTACATCGTATGGGTTTTTATTTAAGTGCTTAGAAAAACCATATCAAAAACCCTTTCAATAAATAACCAATGGTTCGTGTTTAAGTCTTTCGAAAAGGTAAGCCGTTTATGAGGTTTGCTTATCACGATGATAACCCATTTAATGAGTTTAGTACTTGAAACCCATTCAAAGAGTAACGCAATCATTATGATAACCCATTGAAAGAGTTACATCATCATTATGATAACCCATTGAATGCGTTCTATACTTGAAACCCATTGAAAGAGTTACGTAATCATTATGATAACCCATTGAATAGGTTCTATACTTGAAACCCACTGAAAGGGTAACCCCTTCATTAAGATAACCCATTGAATAGGTTCTATACTTGAAACCCACTGAAAGGGTAACCCCTTCATTACGATAACCCATTCGAAAGGGTTACCCACATCGTATGGGTTTTTGATTAACTGCTTAGGAAAACCCTATCGAAAACCCCTTCAAAGGGTAACCGAAATGCTCCCTGCTCTAGACATCGCCAATGCCTTCAACACCCTGCCCTGGAGTTGCATCAGGGAGGCACTTCGGTATCACCGGGTGCCGACCTACCTCCGTCGCGTAGTCGAGGATTACTTGACGGACAGAGCCGTCATCTACCCCGGTCACCTGGGAGAGTGGAACCGGCGAGAGATGTCGTGCGGTGTTCCACAGGGTTCCGTTCTGGGGCCGCTTCTGTGGGACATCGGCTACGACTGGGTGCTGCGCGCCGACCTCCCTAGTGGCGTCAGCGTTGTGTGCTATGCCGACGACACGCTGGTACTGGCGCAAGGGGGATCGCACCAAGCGGCATTTCGGACGTTTGGCTCCTAGACTGGAGCGAGCCGGGGCTGCCTTCAAGCGACTTTTGGTGGCTCGCCGTCTGATCAGAACCAGGCCCGGGTGGACGGCGCGCTGTGTTTCACGCGTGCCTCAAAGAGCTGTCAGCGTAAAAGACGGGGCCCGCTAGGGCCAGTGCCTGCTGGGGCTGCGGACTTCGTTCGAAAGAGGCACCGTACCCTGGAACGCAAAGGGCACTAGGAGAAACACGGATGGGTTTTAGTCAGTAAGAGTCTGACACTCCCTTCTGCTTCACCCAAAGCGGGAGGAGTCATTTGATGATTTCCCATCCTTAAAAAAAAAAAAAAAAAAAAGCTATCTAGGTAATCATCCATGTAATGATTATGAATGATGGCTTCAACTGCTTCTGGTTGCTGTTCTATGTGCATCTTCGCGTTCCAATCTTTTGCGAAGATAGCTGTACATGGTGAGCTGGCCGCGCCGAATATGATTGACGTCATTCTATATTCTTCGGGAGCTCCCACTCTTCTGTCGCCTCTCCACAGATATCGGAGGGCGTCTCTGTCCTCTTGTCGGACTTTCACCTGCATAAACATTTCGGCAATATCACCCGAAATGGCTATGGGGTGTCTACGGAACCTCATCATGACGCCGGGCAGCGACTGTAACAGGTCTGGTCCTGTGAGTAGGAAGTCGTTCAAAGACATTCCATTCGATTTAGCTGCGGCGTCGTGCACTATACGGAACTTCTCTGGCTTCATTGGGTTGAAGACATCGAAATGAGGTAAGTACCAGGTTCTTCCTGGTGTACTATTTTTGGGCGCGTTCTCGGCGTACCCTTTCTGTAGGAGCGAGTCCATCTGTTCCGTATATCTATCTCGAAGAGTCGGATTTCTATCGAGTTTCCTCTCTATAGAGACAAGCCGCTTGTGGGCTGTCCCATAACTATCGGACATTTCAAATTTTTCTTGCTTCCATAGCATTGCGGTTTCTATATGCCCATTTTCTATCTGTTTGGTGTGTCGTTTCAAGATGTCTTCTGCCTTCTTTTCGGGGTCAGAAGTTGGACGTTGCGGGTTAACTATTAGCGATTCTAATGCGAAATATTTACGGAGCTGTTCATCAAGGTTTTCGTCTCTCGATGCTGTGTTGTTCACGTAGTGCACCTGTTGACCGAGTATTCTATTGTGCGCGCCATGCAAGGTCCATCCCAGAGTCGTGAGTGACGCTATGGGCTGGTGTTTCGGGCCTCTTCTTACTTCACTGGCTAACAATAAGTGCCAGTTGTCTTGGCCGATCAGAATCTTGGGCGCGCCGACTTCGTACACCAGCTGTTGTTTCAAGTCGCTGAGATGCTTGCAGTATGTGACATCTTCCTCTCTAACTGTTTGCGGCGTGAGGTTGAGCTTCGGTATGGTGCGCGCTCTGAACGTCACCCTGTTCTTTAGCTGGCTCGCGAGCTTTACTGTCACTCTGCGTGAGCAAGGAGTGTCGATCTTGAGCGGGTCGATGCGGCCTTCGGCTCCGACTTGAGTAGCAAGGTCCTCGTCTATCAATGATACGGTTGATCCATCGTCGAGAAGGGCGAACGTAGACGCCTCTCCCGCCGGTCCAATCACTCGGACCGGTACTATCTTGAGGTAGGCGTGACTCGACGATGTTCGCGAACTGGCAACTACTTCTTGTGGTTCTTGCTTCTGTTCGAGGACCTTCGGCTTTTCGGCAGCCGCTGTAGCGGGCTTCTTCTCATAATGGAGTAAGCGATTGTGGCTGGCTGTACATCCCTTGATGCCACATGTGTTCGGTTTGCACTGGTGTCGCTCGCGTCGAAACTTCGTGCAGCGATAGCACAAATTGAGCTTCTTTGCTAGCTCCCATCTCTTGTCGCTGTTGCCTTCTTTGAACTTCCGACAATCGCGTTCTATGTGCCCATCTTTCCCACATACGCGGCATCTATCGGCCAGTTTTTCTGTTGCTGTGTGGGTTCTCTGTGCTGTACGTCTGTTTGATGGGCCCTCTGTTGCGTTGATGTTCTCAGCGGGAGCAAATGCGCTGCAGAAGCGAGCTTGTTCAGTGACGAATTCGCTGAACGATAGATCAGGTAACGACTGATAGTTCTCCGTGTATATTCGGTACCACTGAACTCGAATAGAGTTTGGTAGCTTCTCTGTCAATGTTCGCATTAGTTCGGCATTGATCAAGTAGTGATCTTTCTTCAGTGCTCGTAACGTGACGATGGCACATCTCACTCGACTTGCGAACGTGCAAATGTCTTTCGGATTCTCGCTGCACCGTGTCAGTCCGCGCAGTCTATCTGTTTCGGCTTGCGCTATCGAGTCCGGTCTTCCGAATTGCAGCTCCAGTTCCTTCATAATATCGTCTGGTCTTGCATGTCCGATGAGTTCTGAGCTCACTGTATCGAGTGCACGTCCGTGTAGGCTCCTTCTGAGCCTTGCTGTGTTCTCGACATCGTTGAAATATCTTCGAGTTGTCTCGTAAATGGCTCGAAACGACAACCATTCTGTGTGTGCACCACTGAAGTTCGGTAAAGTCATGATGACCTTCGACGGTGAGGACGAATTCTGTTCTGTTTTCCTGTCAGCTAGCGATGCTATAGCTGCTGTTAAGTCCGTTATGAACGGCTGTAATCTGTTTTCCCCATTGTCTTCTATTTTCTTCGGTGGTGCCATCTGTTTAGTCACTTCATCGACTTTCGGCTCTAGTTCCGGAATTTGCGTTCGACGAGAGTCCACTATCGGTACGGAGTCTAAAGGGGGAGACGGTTGCTGCTCGCAGCTTCTATCTATTCTATTTTGCTCGCAGTTTCTATCTATTCTATTCTGCTCGCAGTTTCTATCTATTCTATTCTGCTCGCAGTTTCTATCTATTCTATTCTGCTCGCAGTTTCTATCTATTCTATTCTGCTCGCAGTTTCTATCTATTCTATTCTGCTCGCAGTTTCTATCTATTATATAATCGTCGTCCGATTCTTGTTCGGCTCTCTGAAGTGCTAATTGTGCAAGCTCCAACTTAATCTTGAGTAAGTCTTCACGTGCCTTTGTGACTCTTCTATAAGACCGCGTCGTCCTTCCCACGGTCGACGGCGGCTTGTCACATTCGATACGTTCGATACGGGCGTCACCCCGGGCAGTCACCGGCAGGTTTCGGCTGTATTTTCTATCTGTCGGCTTCAGTGTACTGTCTGAAGGCGCTTCAAATCTGGTTCCCTTTCTTGAGGTTGGCATGATTCAGATACTCAAGTCGATTCTTCAAAACTGTTCTATATCCCTGGATAAGGCTTCAGTAAAACTTGAACTTAAGTTTTTTCTTTTAACTATTTCTATATTCTCGGATAATTCTTCGAAGTCCCCAATCTTCAAAGACCAGAGTTGCTCTGAATCTTCTAAGTGTAAAATTTTCAAAGTCCAAATTCTTCAAAAATTTTCTGTCTCGAATCGGTCTGTTTTCTATATGTAGAATCTTCTCAAAATTTTCAAAGTCCAAAATCTTCAAAAATTTTCTATGTCCCGAATCAATCTATATTTTCTAAGTCTCAGTATGAATCTTCAAAATTTTTTCTAAGTGCCAGCTTCTATGTTCGAAAAATTTTCTAAGTGTCAGGTTCAATCCTCAAAATTTTTTCTAAGTCCCAGGTTCTGTCTTCAAAAATTTTCTAAGTCCCAGCTTCTATGTTCGAAAAATTTTCTAAGTGTCGGGTTCAATCCTCAAAATTTTTTCTAAGTCCAGGTTTGGTCTTCAAAAAATTCCCAAGTCCAGGTTCAACTTTCAAATTTTCTCTAAGTCCAGGATTCCTTAGAAATCTTCTAAGTCCAGACGCAATCCTTCAGTGGTTTCGGGAAAATTTTCAAAGTCCAAAGTTTCGGGGTGAGTCCTTAAGGGTGGCTCCCGAAGAGTAGTTCTCTTCAAGGGCAGTCCTCACGATGAACCACGATGCTGAGCTTGAGGCTTCTTAACTGGAACGTATGTTGACGGATAGCTTCGGATCCACCTCAGGGTGAGTCCTTAAGGGTTGGTTCTTGAAGGGTAGTTTTCTTCAAGGGGTGGTCCTCACGATGAACCACGATGCTGGGCTTGAGGCTTCTTAACTGGAACGTATGTTGACGGATAGCTTCGGATCCGCCTCAGGGTGAGTCCTTAAGGGTTGGTTCTTGAAGGGTATTTTCTTCAAGGGGTAGTCCTCACGATGAACCACGATGCTGAGCTTGAGGCTTCTTAACTGGAACGTATGTTGACGGATGACTTCGAATCCGCCTCAGGGTGAGTCCTTAAGGGTTGGTTCTTGAAGGGTAGTTTTCTTCAAGGGGTAGTCCTCACGATGAACCACGATGCTGAGCTTGAGGCTTCTTAACTGGAACGTATGTTGACGGATGACTTCGGATCCGCCTCAGGGGGAGTCCTCAAGGGTTGGTTCTTGAAGGGTAGTTTTCTTCAAGGGGTAGTCCTCGCGATGAACCACGCTACTGGGCTTAAGGCGTCTTCACAGGAACGTCAATCGACGACTAGCTTCGGATCTGTTTCGGATGTCTTCAAGGGATGATTCTTGAAGGGTTGATTCGGGAACGAGTACCAAATGACTGACTGTTAAGAAACAAGATGCGGAGTACGTATGTTTGGCTCTTGCGCCAACTATATCGAAGGGCTTCGGCTTGAGTCTTCAAAGCTTGTTTCTTCAAGGGTTGATTCATCAAGGGATGATTCGGGAACGGATACGTTTTGACATACTGTTAAGAAACAAGATGTACGGGTGCGGAGATCCGGCTTTCGAAGGACCAAAAAATGTACCGGACGGGCGTGATCGACTGGAACGGGGTTGTGATGGGGTAGGTCTATCCTTTTTCTTCTCCTCCTCCGAAGAAGAAAAAAGTTTCCTCCTCGGTCGGTCACAGTTGACCGACCAACGGCGTCCAGCCGCGCTGACGTCCTGTACCGGAAACTGAGGCTCTTCCGCACCTAACGTACAACGTTCTTCTATCTTGCCAAGTACTTGCTGTCTTCGGGGTAGATTGGGGTGCAGGGTGAATGCTTACCAGGGTTAAATAATAGGCAGGAATTTGACAACACTGCAGCTAATGGTTTAAGGGCAAATTCGCGAGTACTGTGATTCTATTTATAGATTCTAGGGTTTCTTCTGCCGGTGACTACGAGTTTGCTGTTTTTTGGCAATTTACTAAGATACGAGGTTACCTTACCGTAACGAGGCCCAAAAACCACTAACTGCTTCAGTTTATTTTAACTGCAAATTTTAACTTAGGTTCTAGAACATTTTTGGCTATATCTAGGTCTATTCTTAGTCTGGATAGGGGTTGATGCACCTCTATTCAAATCCCCCGAAATTCCCCGTCGAACGGGGTGAAAACCAACCCTTCAACCCTGCCCACTAGTGGGCTTGTTGCATTTAACTATCGAAAATGTTACAAGTTTTGAACTTGCTTACGTACTATTTAGGGTTGATTTCCCGGAAAACTGTGCCCCATGGGCTATGAATCTATCTATGTTCGGGTAGGTGCATCATCCCTTTATCCAGCTACACAACTTACCAAGCCACCCCTCCAAGGGTGGAGGTACTATAGGTCAGGAACCCGGAAGAGGATAAAAATCTGTGTTTATCTTTTTATCTATTTTGCGGCTTTATGCCTTGCCTGACCATGAAGATGTGTACATATCTGGATAGGGCTGAGTGCCAGGTTTCCAGTGCCTATGGTTTAAGACCTAAATTCCTAGATGCCCTAAAAACTTAGCACTGAAGGTGCGTGTACATGGTGGTTTTCTTCAACCACCCTACTATTTTTGAATGTGAAATGACTATTTTGTATGTACCTTCGATTTGGTTGATTTCCATCAGCCAATCAGAACACGCCCTCTGGGTGCTATCGGGAATGTGTAAGGGAAATGTGTAGCCCTACCTATTGGTTATAATTTTCTTTGAAAATAAGTTTTCCCCAGAACATCTTTTACGTGTTTGGGGAAAACGACAAACATACGATTTAAATCGATTACATAGCTTATAAACTATTACTATGCAAGTACATAAGCTTCTAAGTTCAGTATACTGAACTTAGAAGCTTATGTTTTGTTAGGCCTACGACTATAGGTACATAGGTACTATCTATGCGAGTTACACAATGCTAAATGCTTCTCCGCGAATATTTCTATGACTATTAAGTATATAAGCTCCTAACTTAAAAAAACATATAAGCTTACGACTATAAGTACATAAGGCTGTTTATGCGAGTTATATAAAGCAAAATGCTCCGTCGCGAACAAACTAGATCAATACAATAATAAATCTTAATCGATTATGAAAAATAAGCAAACTTTACAACTATTAATAAATACTATTCTAAACAATGAACAAAAATAAATAATACAAAGGAATATGAAACAATAAACATCATACTAAAATTTCTTTCTGTGTCAACGTAATTGAGTTTTGTTAAATATTCCGCAAGCGTTTTACTGCATTTCTTATAATTTAAACTATATATGTCAAGTGGCTTGTTGAGCTTGTTATATGGATAAGGTCCCAAAAACACAAAAAATCTATTTGCGAAAGTTGTTTGGTTTGAGGTTTAATACAAACCAAATCTTTCATTTTCTTGCCTGAAGGTACTCGGTCATAAGGAAGTTCAGTGTGCTGATCAGAGGCGGTTCGTTCTAAAGAGCGCTGGTGCAGTGCACTCCCACAAAAATGACAATAAATTTTATTTATTTAAGACTATACACACTTACTACGTTACTACTGTGCCTATACATACACTCTTAAAAGCAGTACTGCTTTTTATTTTATTTATTTTTTTATTATCTACGAAGCACAACATTAAATGTTCTCTAACATAATATTAGGAGTCGAGTGGAGCGCCAGCGATTGCGCTCCTTTGATTTTATTTATTTATTTGCTTTTTATTTTATTTATTTTTTATTATCTACGAAGCACAACATTAAATGTTCTCTAACATAATATTTGGAGTCGAGTGGAGCGCCAGCAATTACGCTCCTTTGAAAAAATGTTTAGTACAATACCTAGCGCTCTATTCAATGAGTGCGAAAGAGAAATATCGACACAGTGCAGCACGTGAGACAGAAGATTTTGTATGAGATATTAGCCGAATCTGGAGCGCCGCTCATGCGCTGCGTTGCCGCTTTGTTTTGGTGACTGAGTGCAATATGCGTTGTTGCCGATCTTATGTAAATAAACATTGTCGATTCGCGCGCCGGGTATTTTACGACAATTACGCAATTTTAATTATAAATATATTAATAATTAGTTAGTGCGTGACATTTGTGTTAAAATGGAACGATACAGTGTAACTTTTATTAAAAATTGCGAAAAAACTCTCGAAATGCGTCTCGAACTGAAAGCTAAGGGCCCGCCACGGCCAGTAATTGCACTTAGTCAGAAATGTAGTTCGAAAACTAAAAGTTTTACGCGAGTTTTTAAATCTGAACAATATTCCAAAACACCTTGGTTGAGTGGATGTGAGGACAGCAATAAATTATTTTGTTTCCCGTGTCTACTGTTTGGGGTTGGCGCCAGCGGTGGTGGTGAATCTGCGTGGACGGAAACTGGTGTTGATGATTTAGCGCATCTTTCAATAAAAGTGAAAAAACATTCACAATCTAGACTTCATATGTTATGTTGTGTGAGGTGCAATTGGCATCTATTGGCCGACAAGATATTCGTATGGCGTTGGATTCTGCGTATCGGAAATCTATTAGAGAGTTCAATGAACGAGTTGATGAAAATCGATACATTTTACGGCGTTTAATAGATTGCGTGGTATTTTGTGGTGCATTTCAAGTTGCCTTACGAGGACATGATGAATCTACGACATCCTTGAATCCCAGCATTTATAGAGGTTTGATTGATTTTGTGTCGGAGATCGATTTGGCTATGAAACAGCACTTATCCAGCAGCTCGGTTTTTAAAGGTACGTCTAAAACCATTCAGAATGATATTCTAGATGCTATTTATGAAGTTTGCAGAAGATTGAAATACAGATACAAATAAAAAATGCAGAATTTGTTGCAATTCAGGCAGACGAATCAACTGATTGTTCTACTATCCAGCAGCTTGTATTGATTATAAGATATATACATGAAGGTAAAATATATGAAAGATTTTTGAAGTTTATACAGCCTAAAGGCCATACAGCAGAAATAATAGCGGCTGAAATCATGAAAGAGCTTGATTCTTTCAATATAGACAAAAATAAGCTAATTGGTCAGAGTTATGACGGAGCTGCCGTCATGAGTGGAAGTACCAACGGTGTCTAAAAGATTGTTAGAAATATGTATCCGTATGCTTATTATGTACATTGTTACGCGCATCAACTTAATTTAATTTTAGAAAAATGTGCATCGATTAATCACACAGTACGAAGCTTCTTTTGTAATTTGCATGCATTTCCATCGTTTTTCACGCGTTCACCTAAACGATCTGAAGTTTTAAAAGAAATCGTGCATAAAAGAATACCTGCCGCTCCACAGACAAGGTGGAATTATAATACACGTACAGTGAAAACTATCCACGATAATTTAGAACCTCTAAAAGAATGTATGCTAGCAATAATGGACAGGTATAACAGTGACCCCAATACTTATAATCAAGCTCAATCTCTCCTTTCATATTTAAATAATGATAATTTTTTGTATTGGCTGATATTTTTTGCGACGCTTATGCCTCACTGTGAAATGCTGTTTCAATTTTTACAATCTCGATCACTTGACTCGATTAAAATAATTAATGAAGTCAGCAAATTCGAAAAAGTCGTAAACCAGTTACGTGATGCTATTCCACCACCATCGCCGAAGAAAAAACGTCGACCTGATAACGTAAATCATTCAATTATGCGAAAAGAAGTATGTGACGTATTAAGAGTGCGGATTAAATAAAGATTTATTCATACAGACCATTTATTGGCGTCTAAATTGTTCTACACAGATCGATTTGCGGACTACAATAAAAGCTTTCCGGAGGATGATTTTAAGAAAGTGGTAACTACATACAATTTCCTGGAAAAAACTAAACTAAAAAATGAGTTATTAGTCATTTATAGCAGAGAAGATTTTCACAATGCTGACGGTGCCATTGCTTTACTTCAATATTTTATGGAATATTCATTAGATTCTGTATTTGCTGAAAGCATGAAGCTTTTAAATATTGTTTGCACTATTCCTATGACCTCAGTTGAAAGCGAGCGCTGTTTTTCAACGTTAAATAAAATTAAAACGTTTACGCGCAATACTATGACGCAAGACCGTCTCAATGCGTTGTGTATGATAAGCATAGAGAAACGCTTAATTAATTCCATATCTGATTTTCACAAGAAAGTGATAAATGTCTTCGCTCGCCAAAAAGACCGGCGAATGGATTTTTTACACAAATAAAATGAATGTAAGTTCTAGTTTTTCGTTTTTATTTTTAGTGAACACCCATAAAAAATATCACGAGCCGCCTCTGGTGCTGATGCAGTACGATGTTTAGAATAGCTAGTTGGCGCACTGTTAGTACCTTACATGCCATGAAAAGCTGGTGCGTGGGAAATTTAAAAGGGCGAAAGGTTGCAACCTTTAGAATTGCTCTTTGAGCACGTTCTAGAGGAAGTAAAATGGACTTTGCGACACCACCCCAGGAAGTTATGCAATACGTTAGTATGGACTGACATAAAGCCAAATAAGCTTGTTTAATTAAATCATAGTCGGCTACGTTACGTTGCGATGTGGGGATGAGGAGGGGTTAAGTAAACAACATGACGTGTATTACTTTGAGAGTCGATTGTGAACAGAGACTCAACTGTACTCAGCTACAGTCCTCAACTGTCCTCTCTCCTTTAATAGGTGATTTAAATATACATAGATAGTACGTGACTACGTGCTAACACGAAGTATATCTACCTTAACTTAACCCTGAACAATACGTGACATGCTGATGTACAACATACGTGACACTCACCACATCACCCCTCTTAAAGAAAAAAAAAAACTAAATTACGGTTTTTTTTTCCCCTTTTTCCATAACATTTCAAACTTACATTCTAACTCCTACAATATAATTTTGTTCTATTCTTATGAATTACATCTATCTTATTATCATTCTTTTTTACAATTACATTTGGTGACTCGTCCTTTATAACTTCAAATGGTCCATTATAAATACATTCTAGTTTATTGCCTGTTTCGTTTTTTATTAATATCCAGTCACCTTCTTTATAATTTATTGAATTAAGGTTCTTATCATAACAACTTTTCCTCGCTAACTTACTTGCTATCAAATTTCCTTTCGCATCATTTTGAGCCCTCTGCAATCTAAACTTAAATTCTAAAGGATAATCATCAAAATTGTACAATGGTTCAACACTTTCACCTTGAAGACTACTTGGTAACCTGCAAATTTTACCGAAAACTAATTCATAAGGTGTATATTTGGTCACAGTATTAACTGTAGTGTTATATGAAAAGCACCAATATGGAATCCAAGAACTCCATGACGATGGATTATTTTCCGTCTGTATCCTTAAATAAGCGCCTAAAGTTTTGTGAACATTTTCCAAAGATCCTATACTCTCATGATGATATGATGTCGACAAGATTTTATTGATACACAAGATGTTACATAGCTCTACCATTACTTTTGAAATGAACTCAGAACCCCTATCTGTAGCAATTGTCCGCGGTATTCCATATCTCAAAACAAAATTTTCTGCCAACGCTTTCGCTACCTCATTTGCGGATTTATTCTTTAATGGATACGCCTCTACAAATTTTGTAAGCTCACACTGAAGTGTCAATATATAAACATTGCCTTTTTCGTCCCTATCAAGTGGCCCCACTATATCTAAATAAATTTTCTCAAACGATGTGGATGCAGTGGTAGTAACTGTCATTGGTTCCTTAGTATGTCTAGAATACTTTTGCTTCTTACACTTATCACATTTATTAATGTATTCCGTTACATCTTTTCCAATAGAAGACCAATAATAATACTTCTTTATATTATTCACCATTCTGCGTATACCTGCATGACCACTTGTGGGTAAAATGTGGAAATCATTCAAAATAATCCTCTTCTCATCTTCCCCTTCTACTCTCCTTAAATCCTTCACCACACACATTTTAAAATCTTTCGTATGTAGAGATTTACCACTATTTTCCTTCAAATATTGTGCCATTTTTGTAATAAATTCAACGTTATAACGATTCTTTATAATAATAACTTCTTTTATGCCTTTCTCAATACAAAAATCTACTATGTCTTTCAACAACTCGTCCCGCGATGATGCTGATAAAGATTCATAGTTTACATAAATACTCGAGTTTCCTGGCACATACATTAAATTGCGCGCTTTTGAAAATATCTTTTTATAATTTTTGTTACGTAACATTTTCTCCCATTCATTTAAACATATCTCAACGTCATTTCCCTGTTTTTTAAGAACTTCCACAATCCTAGGGTGATCAGTCCCAGATACCATGGAGTCCGTATCACAAACATTCGGCTCTCTTAACCGTTTGTACTGCGCTCTCGTCATCACGGATATAGTCTTTTCGCGTATGGTTTTCAAATCCTCGCTTGTAATCACTATCCTGGAAAGTGCATCTGCTTGCACATTTTCTTTTCCCTTAATATATTCAACCTCAAAGTCGTATTCTTCTAAACACAAACGAAACTTAGTTAACCTACTTGAAGGATCTGTCATGTTAAACAAATACAACAGCGGCCGGTGATCCGTTTTTACGACGAACCTCCGCCCGTACAAATATGGTCTAAAATGTTTAACTGACCAAACTATTGCCAGCAACTCCTTCTCTATTATTGGATAATTTAACTCACTTTTCCCTAAAGACCTACTAGCATATGCAACGGGTTTCCCGTTCCCATTACACAACACACTCCCTAAAGCGTACCCCGAACTATCGGTTTGCAATACGAAAGTGTTGTTATCAGAAAAATCTGGATAATCCAACACCGGTGGATTCATTAACGCTTCCTTAAGTAACAGAAAAGACCTCTCACACTCATCGGTCCAACTAAACACGACACCTCTTTTACACAGTCCATTCATTGGTACCACTATATTAGCAAAATTTGGTATGAATTTCCTATAATAATTCACAAACGCTACGAACCTCTTTACCTCATCAACCGTCGTTGGACGCGGATAACTTTTCACGACTCCTACCTTCTCTGGATCTGGTGAAATACCTTCCGCCGAAATTACGTGTCCTAAATAAAGCACTTGCTTCTTCAAAAATTCACATTTGGATGGATTTAGCTTAAGATTCACTTTCCTCAAGCGTGAAAAAACTGATATAAGATTCCTGTTATGCTCATCCAAATTCCGTCCAAAAATAATTAGATCATCTAAATAAACCAGACACCTGTCATAATTCAATCCAGACATAGCCACAGTCATCAATCTGCTAAAAGAACTCGGACTAATCTTCAACCCCATTGGTAACCTACACATCTGATACTGCCCCTTATCAGTCGTAAAAGCAGTGTATCTCCTACTACTTTCTTCTAAAGCACATTGATAATATGATTGCGACAAATCACAGTGACTAAAGTAAACAGCACCCGACATTGAATCTAAGATTTCAGTTATATTAGGCAAAGGGAATTTATCATCCTGTATCCTTTCGTTCAACTGCCTGTAATCTATCACCACGCGCCATTTCTTCTCCCCACTACGATCTGCTTTTTTGGGTACAACCAAAACAGGACTAGACCACTCACTAGCTGTCTCCTCAATAATATTACTATCCAACATCTCTTGCACTTGCCTATCAACTTCCTTCTTCTGTACATAAGGTATTCTATATTGCCTCCTATAAACTGGAGTCACATTCTCTTTCAATCGTATTGACTGCTCATACACATTCGTGACTGATAATTTATCTCCCGGAACATGAAATATATCTGAATACTTCGCGCAAATTCGCTCAATTGACAATCGTTCCTCGGCATTCAAATAATCAAGTTTAAGCAAAGAAAATATTTCCTTAACACGTTCAACGCTCCCTTCCGGCTCCGCAAAACTACAACAAACGTAACCACTTAACGGATAAACTTCTACACCAGACATACTACACACAACTTCTTCAGAGTTTGTGTTTAAAATCCTAATGGGTATCATCCCATTCCTAGGCCTAGCCACCACACTTGCCAAAAAAACACCTTCACGCAATTCTTTCCTTACCACTATACAATCTTCTGCTCTATTAACGGGAAAATACCTAACTACTTCACAACGCGGAGGAATAGTCAACAAGTAATCATACGACTTGAGCGGCATCGAAACCTTCTGCCCCTTATTACCCTTAAGAGACAACCTATTCAATGAAAAATCTATAATACCACTATATTTCTGCAAAAAATCCTGGCCTAATATGCCTACCGACTTACATGGCAACTCTTCAAATATATAAAACCTATGCACGAATGAACATCGACCGTACTCCAAATTTAAATATACATAACCTATAGCTCGCAAACTACCTCCTACACCATTGATCACCAACTCTTCCTTAACCACTTTATAACACAAAGCGTTATTCGTTAAAAAAGTGTTTTTTACGGCTGATATGGACGCACCCGTATCCACTAACCATTCCGTATCTACACTATCCACTACCAAATTAACCCAGTTAATGCTATCACAAGCTAAAATATGCTTATGCACGAAAAAACTGAGTCTCACTCAGCTGACCGCCTTCGCCACTCCGTGACATTGACACTGAGCCTGAGTCAGCATCATTCCGCGCGTGCTCAAAACACGCTACACGTCGCCGACCTTGCTGAGTCTGGCGTCCACGACGAGCATTATCGCTGCGACCGCGCATTCCACTGCTATGCCATGCCTCGACATTTTTGCGCGTACGCTCAACAGCTGTTCCATGCTGCACGTGCCTACTCTCTACAATCTGCCGCCTATGGTTAGTTCCGCAATTTCTTACGCCCGATGAAAAACCACGTCTTGCGGGCCAGCGCTGGTACGTCAACACTTGCGACGACGAAGCACAATCCTCGTCTTCCGCTACCCTAATAGCATCTTTTAAACAAGTTAAATTCCGTGCCGCAATAACCGTAGTAAGACGCTGATTACGAAGTCCGTCAGCAAACTTCCTAATCGCATATCTTTCGTTCAATGGCTGCAAAATTTTATAAGCTTCCGAACTTCCCCCGGCTTGAGAAATAGTTAAATTGACCATCAACTCCTCTACCTCGGCACCAAACTCCGCGACCGATTTACTGTTTTGCCTAGCGCGAGCAAGTTTGGCTTGCACAGCTACGTCCGACTCTACTGTTATTAAATGTTTTCTCATGTCAGCTAACAGACTGTCCACTGTTGCGTAATTGGAAGACAATCGAATCCTAGCCCCCGGAGTAAGCCGTGTGGTTAGAACGAATTTTACTAAAAGAGTAGGTATTATCTGTCTCCACCAACATAGAACTATATAAACCTATGGCATCAATCAAATCTTGGGTCACCTGCTCATCGCCATTCATTTTCGGTAGCAAGCTAACCGCCGTCTTTAAAGAAAATCTTTCCGCCGCCATCTCTAACTCGATTTTGCCGATGTCTTCAAATTTTATAGTATCTACGTACAAATTTTCTATTTTAACTATAAGCTGTGTTAACTCTTCTGAAAATTTGCGCGAACTTGAAACTATACTCTTAAATTTAACGTATAAGGCTTTCACATCACTAATTTTCTTATCGAAATTGTCGCCTTTCCGCCTACTAGGACCTAATTTTACAATATTTTCCCTTAACAATTTTAGTTGCACGAACAGCGACGTTAGTTCCACTTCCATTTAAACTTAATACACTATATGCATACTATTGTCTCTAAATTTACCGCTCGGTCATATCACACACTTAAGCTCACGTATAGAACCACTTAATCACTTACTTCCTGTGTGTCTTCTTCGTCAATATCTGGTCAGGCCATCTGCACAGCCTTGTGAACCTCCCGCTGGTTTAGCTGGTCCTCGATCCAACTGTGGTGACACCTTCTGTATATCCGGACCGCCACACCAACGATGACAAGCGCCAAACATACAGCAATAAATAACAGCACCGTTTGGATGGCCGTCACCTGCTCCTGTGTAATCGCTGCGGTATTCGAACCACCCACCGCCATCTGAGCGACGACCACTTCTTCCTTTGATGTTGTGCTCCCCATGGCCCGTGACCTGATGTGACGCGAAGCTCACCGAAGCCTAGTCGACTTTTGCTGCTGCGAATCCCTCGAACGGAGAGCTATAACGCCGTCCAGCCGACTGGCAGGGTCGCCATGCGATGTGGGGATGAGGAGGGGTTAAGTAAACAACATGACGTGTATTACTTTGAGAGTCGATTGTGAACAGAGACTCAACTGTACTCAGCTACAGTCCTCAACTGTCCTCTCTCCTTTAATAGGTGATTTAAATATACATAGATAGTACGTGACTACGTGCTAACACGAAGTATATCTACCTTAACTTAACCCTGAACAATACGTGACATGCTGATGTACAACATACGTGACACTCACCACAACGTAAGTATTTAAAAATGTATATTAATTTCCGCACTCTGCTGCATAGTACGAGGGTGCGTATTTAAGTTCGCGGAATGGGAGGGTAGATGATAAAAATAGGTCATTATCGAGGTGGCCACGACTTCAGCCACTCAATATTAGTATAAATACCAGGTTTTGTCTTAATTGGGTCATTAGTCTTTGAACTATCGTCAAGCAAACAACTCAATCGGGAAGAAAGTGTGCATTATGGAAAAAATCGTGTACCGTGCCGTAATAAAGTTCCTTACCAAGCAAGGAAAGTCAGTTCAAAACATACTGGAAGAGATGGAATCCGTTTACGGGGACTCTTGCCCGGGTAAAACCATGGTTTACAAGAGGCATTGTCATTTTAAACAAGGCAGGACCTCACTTGAAGACGACCCGCGGCCCGGACGGGCGATCGAGGTGACTACTCCGGAAATCATTAAAAATGTCGAAAAAATAATATTGGAAGATGCCAGACTAAAGAAGAAACAGCTTGCAGAAATGGTTGGAGTATCGGATACAACAATTTTCAAAATTCTACACGATCATCTTGGCATGACAAAGGTCAGTGCAAGATGGGTGCCAAGAATGCTCACGCCGCGCCGCCTCAGAAACAACGCCGCGTGGAGTGTTCTCGCACGTTTTTGGACCTCTGTAACGAAGATAAGGATGGACTATTGAGTCGAATTGTTACTGGAGATGAAACTTGGGTTCATCATTATGAGCCTGAGTCAAAACAGGACTCTACGCAGTGGCACAAAAAAGGTACACCACCACCCAAGAAGTTTAAAGTGTCACAATCGGCTGGGAAAATCATGGCAACAGTGTTTTCGGATTCGGAAGGGATTCTGTTGACCGATTATAAAGATAAAGGCGTTTCTATAACCGGAGAATACTATGCTTCTATCCTCGAGAGGTTGAAAGAAAGTATTAAAGAAAAAAGGAGGGGAAAATTGACCAAAGGTGTCCTTCTTCTTCACGACAACGCGCCTGTTCACAAGAGCCGTGTTGCGTTGGCTGCCCTGCATAAGGTGGGCTTCGATATTTTAGACCATCCACCCTACAGCCCAGACCTGGCTCCCAGTGATTATTACCTCTTTCCAAATCTGAAAAAAGAACTTCGTGGAAAGAAATTTTCAACTGATGAAGAAGTGAAGGACGCGGTTTCAGCTTATTTTTCGGACAAAGACAAAACATTTTTTTATGAAGGTATACATAAGCTAATTGAAAGATCTGAAAAATGTATTAGGGTAGCAGGTGAATATATTGAAAAAGAAAAATAATTTAGTATTTTTATTTTCACTCCTTGCCCTCCATTCCGCGAACTTAAAAACTAGATTTGTGTCAATCGTTACACCTAGATATTTCACATAGTCAGCTTTAGCTAAGGTGGAACAAGTGCATGCGTTGTCAGCGTTAGTTCTACAATTATGTGCAAAAATGTTTAAGTTAGTAAGCGGAATGTTATTTTTCCTAATCGTAAATAAAATGTATTTTGTTTTATCTAAATTTAATGTTAAGAGACTGTTAAGAAGCCAATTAGATACAGTATTGAAACCATTCTGCGCGTGTTCATAAATCTCGATTCTTGATTTAGCTGAGAACACTAGAGCCGTGTCATCAGCGTATGACAGTATGATACCATTTTTGAGTGTCAAGCTGCACAGATCATTTATATATATTAGAAACAACGTAGGACCCAAAATGCTGCCTTGTGGAAATCCGTAACAGCTATTTTTAAGCTCAGAACTTATAAATTGACCAATTTTCACACATTGATAACGATCACTAAGATAATCAGAAAAAAGTTGAAGTTGTGTTCCTCTTATCCCAATCGTTTAAGCTTATGTAATAATATAGAACAAGAAATAGTATCGAACGCCTCGGCAAGGTCCAAAAAGATAGAAAGAGACCAATGTCATTGTCCATACTTGTACTTATATAATTTGTCAATCGGTGGACTGCTTGGCTTGTTGATCTTTTGGGCCTAAAACCAAATTGTCTGAAAGCAATTTGTTGTCTTCTAGATATTTTATTAAATGAGTGTTTATGATTTTTTCTAAAATTTTGGAGAGGCCCGTTAAGAATAAAATAGGTCTATAATTATTAACACAGTTCTTGTCTCCAGATTTAAAAACAGGGGTGACTGCAGCTTTTTTAAGTAATTGGGGGAAAACTCCTTGTGATAAACATAACTGAAAAATGTGAGTTAACGGAGGTGCAATTAGTTATTAATGTAATGTTCACCTAATGACAATTCATTCGATATTTCGTGGTCACTGATATCAACGTTAAACAACCACTTACGCAACGGTAAACAAGCCGAGTTTAAAGTATTTCGTAACTTCTCACAGGTATCGAGTAAGCTATTTAAATCATTGTCACCTAGGATGACGTCATCAACGAAAAAATCCTCTCGGATCACTCTCGCAACCTACATTCCTGCGCAAGCTGACGTAAGCATCTCATACTGTGGTGTTCACTAGAAGCCACACAATTATCAGTAAGTAGAGTGCAACTCAAAGGGACCGTCTAGTCGCCCGAAGGGCTAGTTCAGTCAGGACTGGCTTACGACGTGGCCGTCGAGGTGTATGCTACATTTATTGAATATAATAATATATCACATCTCTTCCTTTTTATAAAATAATTAGATTGTAAGTACAACTAACATATCTAGAATTTAGGCTTTCATTATTTGAAAATACTATAAACAAGTTTAGAACTTATAAGTTAACTATTTCAAAATACTTCATTAATATTTAGCATTAAGACCTTGTTTTTACGTATTGTTTAAGTTTTAAGTACAATGCCCATATTTAGAATTTATCATACGTTAATTAATTATTTAAAAGTAAAATTACAAAGTCTAGTACAATTACAATATCTAGTATTTAGACATTTTGCTTTCAATTAAATGTCTGTCAATATGTAAGTACAATTCGATTTGGACTTAGCCATTAATTAGGTTTTAACAATATAGTTATAGTGCTAAGTTTAGGGTACAATTAAATTTAGACCTAGTAATTAATTAAGTTCTAAGAATCTATAATAAATTAATAATACAATATTAAGCATTTTGCTCATATTTGGAGTATAGAATCTATAATAATACAATATTAAGCATTTAGCTCATATTTGGAGTATCAAGCATTTTGCTCTTATTTGAATAGTTATCCTTCTTTATCCAATTCGTGATTGCTAGCTTTCCATTCGCCTTCTATCGTCTTAAGGTGTACGATGTTTCTCCGGTACTCCTGACCAGTTTCATCATTCCTTATGTTTACATCGCTTCCTTGAGTTCCTTATGTTCAAATAATTTGTAGTTGTTTATTGAAGTATCGCAAACATTATTCATTAATTAATTTAAATTCATTATCATTATTTGATGCTTCAATAATCGTTTTAAACAATAATGCCACGGGTCTCGTATATTGAACTACTTGGTTAACATGTTATTCATTTTCTAGTGGACTTTTTTGTACGGCACTTGTGCACAGACGAGATAAAGGGTCTGCTGTTTGATTTACCAGGTTTATAAATGACTTTATAATTGTATGATTTTAATCGAAGAACCCAACGCTCGATTCGCGCGCAAGGTTTCGATTTTGTGCCAAATATAACTTCTAAAGGCTTATGGTCTGTGACAAGTTCAAAGATATTTCCATATAGGTACATGTGAAAGTGTTCTATTGCCCATACCAAAGCTAATGCCTCTTTTTCGGTCTGACAATATCATTTTTCAACGTCTGTTAGACTCTTGTTTCCAAAGGAAATGATGCGGGGTCCTTTGTTGTCGTACTGAATAAGTACAGCTCCTAACCCAAACGAACTTGCATCTGCAATAACTTGGGTACGGTCTGTTGGGTCGTAGTAACCAAGGGTGGGAATTTTAAAAAGACATTTTTTAATGCATCAAATGCCATAGTTCTTTTTGCCAAAATGCCCTGATATTGGATTTTTTTTGCACTTTTTGTCGAAGTATCTGTCTAATGGGTTCAGTTAGGGTTGACAAATTTGGGATCCACATTCCGACAAAATTTATTAACCCTAGAAAACTTTGAATTTCTTCGATGGTTTCCGGTGCTCTAAATGTCTCGATTGCTTTGATGTATTTATCAAGTGGTTTAATGCCTGACGGTGAAAGCTCGTGGCCCAAAAATTTTGAACAGCTTTTGAATTGAAAACACATTTATTTGTATTGAGTAATACGTTGTTTTCTTTTAGCACTGTCAATACGTTTTTAAGCCTTGCGTCATGTTCTTTTTCATCACGTCCAAAGACTACTATGTTATCTATAAAGTTAACAACTCCTTCGCATGGCAATAATTTTTTCTCCATAATTTTTTGAAAACGTTCAGGTGCACACGATATACCGAACATTAACCTTTTGTATCGATAAAGCCCATTGTTAGTAATGAACGTTGTGATTGCTCTGCTATTTTCTTCTAGCTCAACGTGATGAAAAGTGTTTTTTGGGTATTTCTATGATTTAGTGCAATTCTGACAGAAATGTGAGAAAATTTTCAATTCCTTATTTTCAACTTTCACGAGAATTGGTATCAAGATTATAAACAATTTATGTAATTTATACATCATTATACGCATTACATAAGTAGATATTGACCGATGAAATTCTGTACTGCTGATGGTAATGAAAACAGTGGAGTTGGTAATGAAATTGGGGACTAAGGTAATGAAAAAAAATTACTGGTAATGAAACTGGAGACTAAGGTAATGAAAAAAAAATGGCTGGTAATGAAATGAGTCTTAAGATAAATAAATAAAAAATGCTGGATTATATCATAAGTTTGTCACAATCAGAGTTTATTCTTTAAAACATAACAGAAAAAAATATTCAGTCTCCTATCGCAAATCAAATAAGTTTCGTTATCTAATCAGTCATGTCTTACTTAAGAAGCTACGAGTTCAATTAAATACAAAATTATAATTACTTAATGTAACGTAATTATATAAATTATGAAACATAACTATCCTGCCTGATAATATCTGCTTAATAACATACTTATTCAAAATCACTAAAGTTATAGCAAGCTCTTGTTTCTTGTCGAAACATATTGAAAAACAGTTATATTCTTTTTTATTGCAGTTATGTCATATCGCCAAAAATATTATTTTTAAAACAAGGCAGATAATCTCTCTTATGAATACAAAATAAAAAAATATTGAACAAAAAAAAGCCACAAGTATTCTCAAAAAAAAACTTCTTAGTTCTACATTTCTAACAATGTCAATTCTTTGGGTTTGGTAAATTAAAAAATATTTAATTCATCATCAGATTCATGAAAAAATGAGGTAATGCGTGATTTTTTTTTTACAATTCTGACTTCTTCACTTATAGTCGCCTCTACACATAGGCCAGCGCATTCGCCAACGCGCTGGCGGTGCGCTTGCAAACGCGCTTGTGAGTAATCCACACATTGGGAGGTCGTTCAGTATGGTTTGGTTCGAGCCAATGTGCGGACGGATTCAAAATGGGTGTTGAGTCGCTAACAGCTGCAGCTGTATATTTATTCACAGCTTATAATTACTTTGTAAATGTGTACAAGAAAAGGGTGATAAAAAAGAAATGGCAAAAAAGAAGGTGGTGGATGTTATCAATACATCGAAACAGAACAAGGTAAAATAAACCTTGTTCTGTTTTATGTATTATTCAGTATTATGTATATGTAGTATTATTTTGATTAATAATATGAAAAATATACATAAAATAATATGAAATAGGTAAGTACAAATTTTGTTGACAATGTATGATGAATATAATACTACAAATAAACTTTCGATATGGGTCTCATACACAAAGTTGATTATTATCATGAGTATACAGCAGCAGCTTAGCAGGCTGTCAGTGAATTAAAAATTACCCTATATAGGTATACATTTTAAACCTTTGTAGTTTACATTCGCGAATCAATTTTTTTATTTGTTGCAGGAGTAGCATAGATAAACAACTAGCAGAACTGCTCGCAGAGCCATCAGGAGAGTTTGATAGTTTTGTTCGGATGTCATTTAGTGATTTTGAATACCTGCTACAAAAAATATCTCCAATCGTTGCCAAACAAGATACAAATTGGAGGGATGCGATTCCTGTGAAAATACGACTGGCTGTGACATTAAGATATTTAGCTACTGGTGACAGTTACAAGAGCTTGCACCATACTTTTAAAATATCAAGTCAAGTTATATCTAAAATTATTCAAGAAGTCTGTTCAACTCTCAATATAGTTTTGAAGGATTTCGTAAAGGTAAATAAAACTATTTTAATTTAATTACAATTACTGTTTATTATAAAAATAACAAGGTACTTATTATTACTATAAAATTCGCAAGTAAGTAAAATTCAACAGTAGGTATATTTTTCTTCATTCTTGTTCCGTGCACGCGTTTTCAAATGCTTCGAGCAAGATATTAGTTGATCCCGGTTCACACAGGCGAAAAATCAATAAAAGTCGGACAAAACCTAAACATTCATTATTATTCTACAAAATGGGTAAACAAGGGTTGTTACGTCATAAAAACACATATATATAATTTTTAGACATTTTTATTATTCATTATTTGGTTCATTTAATAGATTTAAAACGTCTGGGCACATAGAAATATTTTTTTTTGCGATAAGTTTCCTTGGTCCCGTTATAAAAGGATCGGAAGACACCATAAGTCTATTAAAAGTGTCTTCCATGGCTAATTTTCTAGAAAACTTTCATGAAAACCGCTCTCTGTACTTTCGAACATCCTTGTTTCGACTTTCTAGTGCATTTTCGCTCATAAACCCTATGGCTATTTCAGAATTTGTATTAATATTTTGTGAAGTGTTGTTGACATATAATACCATGGGTAATTCATCACATAAAAAGATGCTGTTTTTATAATATGTTTTGTTTTACGTAGACTGCGTCCAAAACAGATGTGGTCGACTAAAAAGACAAATTTGTTAAAGCGTCGCTTACGGTCGCATAAAACTATGATTGTATATTGATAAACAAAGTCCACACTTTCTAAAAACTTTAATAACAAGGCCGTATCTCTCGGGAAGTCATACTTTACCCTTTTGTGAAGTTTAAAAATATGCAAAACAGTACAATGTCACAGTAAATATTTTTTTTAATATAAATATCAAGCATTACTATCAAAAGTAGGTGTTAATAATTGGATTATTACCTCCTGGAAGTGAATCCATCGAAAAAACAAAGACTTTCACGAAGCAAATTATAAAAATCGTAATAATTAAAAGCAACACTTTCACTTTTAGACACATCCGCTGTTGATCAAGTCGAACTTTGGACTGAGACCCAGGCGCGTAGATAAAAAAGGGTCCGCGCCGCGTGCGCAGGTAGCGTGTATCGTCTATCAGACTTGTCGGTAAAACATGTTTTTATTCATTTGGAGTACTTTTAAGTTTTTTGGTTTTGTCCGACTTTTATTGATTTTTCGCCTGTGTGCGGTTGAACTATTTCTTGAGATATTACATGAACCTTGCTGGGTACATATTGACTCTCATGCAATATTTCTTGATGGAAGCTTTGTGATGATGAAGGGCGATTTGTTGTTTGCTGTTGATAATAGTACTGACTAGACTTTTGATGGACCGGTAATGTCTGATGTGATATTTCTTGCGTTGTTGGTCTAGTGTGGGAACTGCGTGATGATAAAGGACGATTGATTATTATTTGCGGAGATATATCAGAGTACAAAGAAGGCTGTTGAATAATGTGTGAGAGATGTTTCGTGGCAGCGAATCATTCGAGTAATAGGAACCGTGTGCCGATGAACTGCGACCGTAAATAGGAGACGAAATAACGGGCTGCAGCACTCGGCCGCTGCTGCAACGACGTTTGTTTATGATCAAACCATGGATTTCGTACATTAACTCATCTCTTTCCTCTTTAGGGAAATCCCTGAGCTGTTTTGCTAGAAGTTGACAAAACAAACCAGCGTCATCATTTTCTTTGTCTTCTTGATGTTTCTTACTTTGTAACACGCTATTTAGTGTACTGAATGCAACGTTCATGTGCTTGCTGGCTTCCTGTAATTCAGGCGGATTTTGTGCTCGACGTTTCTGTACCACTTTAGAAGCAGTTGCAGGGTTACTATTCTGTGAAAGAGATTGTATGGCGCTGTTTCCTGCATCGCTATTTTGCACTTCGGTTGTACTGTTACTTCCCCCAACATCAAGTTCATCAGTGCGTAAACCTTCCTCCCCGCCTTGAGTCTGAAATAAAATAATGTTTATACTTAGTTGAAAGAGGTGTGAAAACTTGATTAACAGTTGTGTATATTTTTTTCAGATCCCAACATCCGAGGACGAGTGGTTTTCTAAATCAGAAGGCTTTCGATTCCCCAATTGCGTCGGCGCTTTAGACGGAAAACATATCATGATTCTACCACCACCATTCACTGGCTCCGAATACTTTAATTACAAAGGGCATTTCAGTATTGTGCTATTAGCGTTAGTTGATAGTGACTACTGTTTTATGTTTGTAGACATAGGTTGCCCTGGACGAATAAGTGATGGAGGAGTATATAATCAAAGTGTTTTACGACAAAAAATTGTAACAAATGGCATCAATTTACCACCTCCTAATAGTAACAATAATTTGCCCTATGTATTTTTAGCAGATTCGGCATTTGCGCTGAGTACATGTATCATGAAGCCATTTCCTGGACATCATGCAGTAGGTACTCCAGAAAGAATATTCAATCAAGAACTGTCTCGCTCTCGTGTTGTCGTAGAGAAAATGCCTTTGGAATACTGTCTAGCAAGTTTAGGATTTTTAAAACCTGTATTCCGCTTGACGAAGTCAAAGCTGCTAAAATTACAATGACATGTATATTGTTACACAATTTCTTAAGAAGTAGCAATACTTCTCGGAATTTGTACACCCCTACTGGCACAATCGACAGTTATGTTAATGGCGAGTTAGTTCGATGAGGATCCTGGAGATCTACCGATAGAGGGACAGGTATTACACCATTGAACGGTGTACCTCGTAGAAGTACAGTGAATGCGCTAGAAACGAGGGTAAACTTTATGAATCATATTATCGAAAGACGAAATAACAGTCAGGCACAAATTGCTTAAAACGCACCTATTATGTTTAAATTGACCTCATGTTTTATTAATAAACATATTATAAGAAACTATACTCTGTTTTACTTACATGTTCTTCACTATTGCAGATGCTTTTGCATTCGTATACATCCTTTAAAAATACTTCCATCGCATCATAGAACTGCCAAATTGGTTTAAACGCATCTTCTTCTCCAGCTCCTGACCTTAACGAATCAATTTTTTTTTTTTAATTAGTTCGAAAGGTTGTCATCAAGCTCTCTTTTTTCTTCTTTATTTCATGCATTGGTACACCCATTGTATCTGCAATACGTTTCCAGGAATCGTTGATCTGAAATAAAAAAATAAACAGCTAGTTGAATATTCTCGAAATAAAAACAAAAAAGTAGTATAGGCGTGAAAACGTAACAAACAAAGAAATAAACTCACTTTCACATTTATAATATTAAAATAATAATAAAGTAGGATGCTCTTTGTGAAGTAAAACATTGTGAGGAAAACGGCATGTCCAAGAACCTTATTTATTTAGCACTTTTAATACTTACAACATTTTTATTTTTATAGTACTTATTTTTTGGGTTCCTCAATAAATTTAAATGTTTCCTCGTTACTCATATTGTTCGCCATTTCGTCAAGTTAGGTGTTAATTCGCCGCAAGAAAAAAACGTGCACTATTGATCGCTGCTCCGGTCAAACTGATCGCGCGGCCAATGTGTGGATGGTGCGCCAAGCTTGCGACAAGTGTCCTTTGATGTTTCCGACACCGCGCGGCAAGCTCTCAAGCGCGCCGGCCAACGTTCAAATACCTACCGCCCGTTCTACACATTGGGCCAGTGGCTGGGTCAACGCGCTTGCCAACGCGTTGGCCTATGTGTCGTGCATATATGTTTCCTCCACTGCTACTATCATCTGACTGGTGAAAAAAATAATTTCTTCACTTTTCTATCCTTTTTGAATAATTTTCTTGCATTGTCACTTTCTGAAATATCATCGGGATTATTTTGTTTTTTTTCCTTGTTCTTTTACCGTGACTTTTCCAGAAAAAAACTTTTGAAAATCAAGTTGAAAATTGGTATTATCTGTTTTCTTCATTTCATTGCCAATAAAAGAAGGGTTGGTCCAATGTACTTTTACGTCAGATAGTATGGTGATTTTGTTATTATTTTGGGCTCTATTTGATGATTTTTTCGTATTTTGTGGTGCTTCAGTGGTTAATCTATTCAGGAATTTGTCACTTCTCGAAGGACTTCGTTCGTCGTGTTTTCGTTTAAGAAATCTTCATAAAGACAAGGTAAGTTCATAAATCCAAGATGGTAGTTATGTGAACATATTTCACCGCTTTCACACAAGAAACAACTTACTTTTCGGAAGGTTATTTGAAGCCTGTTAGATGATCAAAGCACTTGATGCACAGACATCGTTCCACGAAATCCTTGAACCGACGAGGGAAATTTTATATCTTCAATATCTTGCTCTGAGACGGATAGAAGTTTGATATTCTTTACCTTGACTTGAATGAGCTCCCAAAAGTCTTTCATTGTGCCAATGTCATTACCAAATTGTACGATTTTATCTGCGGTTCTCTTCAGGACAGCACCAACTCCATCTGGTGCTCCTTTGCCGTGTCCAGCCTCTAAATAGTTCCAGGTTATAAAGTATAACTCTGGAAAATCCTGTTGCAGTTGAGTAATAACGAAGAAAATGTAGCGATTCCTATATTGACTTGAAGGGCTGTCAGATACGAAATGTACTGTATCTATCAGAGGTGATATTTCTCTTACATAACCTAATAGTGGTATGAGATGTGCCCATATAGCACTTGCGTCATGTCTATTACATTCGCTGATACTGCAAACGCTGTAGGACTTCCATGATTCCAGTTTCTGGATCAATTAAGTATGCAACCGCAGTATGCAACGTTATTTGCGATCGACTGCCACCGAAATGATAGCTTTGTATCTCCTTATTAAAGGAGAAAGAGCAAAATGGTCTATGAGCGGCCAACAACGAAATAGGTATTAAATGAAAGTACTATTACTAAGGACTAACTTTTACTATGAACGTAACATTGCAGCTCATTTAGAAAAAAAAATACATATAGGTAAAATACTTAGATAATAAGTGCAAGAAAATGTGCAAACCCATTTTATAAAATACTTATTAACATTAGTTTATGTCTTCAAAAGTATTTCAAAACGTTGTCAGCATACCGTTTACAAGACTCAGCTCAACAATGGGTTTACTACATGGACTACCTGAGTTCGAACGGCCCAATCAGCTTCGAGTGCAAACAAAAGAGCCGAGGTGTGGGGTGCGTGTGCGTCACTCGGCGCAGTCCTTCGCTTACCCTTGTGACGTTGTGTACTGTGCGCTCATCTACGGATTCTTTTTCAAACGTTTTGACCCTGGCTACCCTCTGGACTGTGTTTCTTCCTAACCTGATAACCTGGCTATTAACTCTGAACTTCTGTACGTTTGTGCTTGTGTACTTGGACTCTGGACTTGTGTACGCCAACGGAACATTATTGAAAAATGGCAGAAAATCGACCTATATGTGTTTTGTGCAATCGATCAGTGGTTAATAGAAGAAGGTTAGAAATAACCCATGCTCTTTTTGAGGAAAATGCTGCCAATGCTCAATATATTATTGAAGCTATAGCTCCACAGCAAGTAAGTATTTTTAGACTATTTTTTGGTTGTTTTTACCCGTATGTACGCACCCTATAGCGGTGATGGCCTCATAATATTGTGTCACGATGTGCATATGCGACACATCGTTGGGTGAAGTGTGGGCTCTTTATTGAAAGTCCACGTTACAGTTTTGATTGTATTTTTATGTATGTCCTTTTAGTGAATTATGTTATTTCCTTAAGCGTATGGTTCTTTTCTAACAATACTTAAGTTATAGTCAAAACAGATCTTCTCTCTCTTTTACACACATGGTGCATATGGAAACAGAGCCAACGTTATCTAGCTTCGAAATATAATAGAGGCCAACCACTCATTAACAATGCGTATGAGCATGACTCATTCGTCACGTTGAAAAAGAGCTCGGCATGTTCTACTATACAACACATGATTTAACTGAAACTGCTGTGAGTTTTAAATACTATGTTATAAACTATTTTCCTTTTCAGGTTGAATACAACGGCCGAGAATACGTTTGTCGACCCTGTTGGCAACGAGCTCAACGGGCTGTGCAGCCAAACAATAACCCTGCCCCGCACGAATGTGTTCTTCAAGTGGAAGAATATTCACGAGTGCCTAGCACCTCGGCAAACTGTATGTTTGACAGATGCCGTAGTGTTTCACGTCGTCGAATGCCTGAGAATGTAAGGATTACTCTTATGTTACATTCTAACTTATTCATACCAGACAGTGCCAGAATATGTGATGCACATTTAACATCAAATGATTGGGAAGAGCTCATTGATAGTCCAAATCTCAGACATGATTTTAACAGCTCTCATTTTGTGCAAATACTAGAGCTTTTTAAAAAAGCTGTTTTAAATAAAAATATTCTGGACTTTGAAGATATTGCAAATATGGATCCTAATGAGATTCATATTCGATTGGGCGTTAGCAGAGATCAATTCAATACAATCTTGGAACAAACGCCTTCTTTGTCTGAGTCAAACGCCAAAACAAAACTAGCCATTTATTTAATGAAGTTGCGAACTGGTGATAGCAACGAGAGATTAGCCACGCTCTTTAACATAAGTAGAAGGACTCTAGAAAGGCATTTAAAAACCGCGCGTGATGCTATATCTCTGGATTTTAAGCCACGACACCTGGGACTCGACCATTTAAATAGAAGAATGGTCGCTGACCGTAATCTTATTGTACCAAACGCGTTATTTGGAAATCCCGAGTCTTCTCCAGAAGAAAGGAAGGCAGTAACAATCATGGATGGAACATATATTTATATACAGAAGAGCTCCAACTTTTCGTTCCAGCGACAGACCTACAGTCTACACAAATACGAAAATCTATTAAAACCGTTCTTAATGGTGTGTTCCGATGGGCATATAATTGATGTTTGCGGGCCCTATGCTGCTACCGACTCAGATGCCAGTATTTTGGAAAGAATTATAAATGACGAAGAAGGCACATTTCACTGGTTTTACCGGGCTGGCGACATATTCATTTTAGATCGTGGGTTTAGAGACGTCTGTGGCGATTTGGAGCGATGCAACTACAGTGCCTATATGCCAGAAACCAAAGACCGCGGTGCAGACCAGCTTACTACTGAACAGGCCAATAGAACTAGGCTGGTAACTCTATGCCGCTGGGTAGTGGAAGTTATAAATGGCAGGTTCAAGCGAGATTTCAAATTGTTTAGGCAAGAATATTTTAATCGCGCCTTAAGTCACATGTTTGAGGACTTTCAAAACGCAGCGGCACTCATCAATGCGTTCCAAACACCAATACAAGATAGTATTCATGCATCATCGTTCGTAAATATAATTAATGAACGTTTTGAAATACCGAACCTCTTAGCGGACTATGTTATCCGTCATAACATAAATAGACAGAGGGCATCATTTGAAAGACTCAGCAGCGACCAACCTATTTTTGAAGACTTTCCGGTTTTTTCTGAAGAAGACCTAATTCTGTTTGCACTTGGCACATACCAAATCAAGTTGGCTCGCAGCTACTACGCTGAACACTTAATTGAAGGCTTATACAATATCGAAGTATACCGGGAGCGACAAATAAGTCAGCTCAGAGATTTTATTGAAGAAGAAGATATTTGGTTATTACGTGTGCGAATACAATCTAGACATGTAAGGTCCAGAATATATTATTCTTATATTGTAATTAACCGACAAAGACAAAATAGAGAAGCAATTGCTCATTATTATTGCAGTTGTTTGAGTGGAAGGCGCACAATCGGTTGTTGCGCACACGTTATGTGTGTAGTGTGGTATCTGGCATGGGCTAGACATCAAGACGAGGATATTTTATTATCGGCATCAGAACTCAGTGCTATTATTGTACATTAAATGTATGAATGTGGACGAGGCAAAAGGAGTATGTAAGGATCGTAGCAAGTGGCGTTCTGTGGTTTCTGCCTACCCCCATGGGAAAAGGGCGTGAGTTTATGTATGTAAATGTATGTAAAATAAATGTATTGAAGTAAACAAGTCATTTTATTTTATTTCCTTATTTTTAAGACTAAATCTTAGTAATTAATACGCTAAATCACAGGCTTACATATCTAAAATAAAAATGTATTTAGTTCCATTAATAATGACACTACAGATATAAAACTTCTTGAACCCGTTATTGTAGGGTGATATTAAACCAAAAAAAAATAAAATGTTCCTGGCCGCTGATAGACCAAGTGCCGTACGATTTTGCCCATTCTCCTTTGACAGAGTAATTTTCGGAAAAATCAATGTGTAACATTATCTCCTTGGTAGTCATTGTCGCTTTCAGAGATTTAATGCTCTTGTACTGGACAACGATGTTAGTACAATGTTTCATAAAGCATGATTTTATAGAATCTTCCAATTTTTTGATAACGTTTCGTGGGTACTCTTGTAATCGAGTTTTTACGGTAAAAATTTTTGTTTTATCTTGTCCTTTGACATTGTAGGTTTCTTTTTTTTGCGCACCACTGATAATAGTTTATTTTCTCTTCATTGCTAAATTCTTCATAATTAATTACTCTGTTTCGACATACCTCACATTTTCAATTTAAGCATTCTTCATTGTGTATATCACAGCACAAGCTTTCCAATATAGCAGTTCCATTTGCCTCTTTAGTGATTTTTTTCTTGTTAAGGCTTTTGACTAACAAATCAAAATTTACGTGTATTTTACAAGCACATGTATTACGATCAGATTCTTTAGGGTAGAGAACCCAAAATGGTTGATATTTACAGAACATAGAATATTCAATATTACTGTTTTGAACGTGCATAAACTTTTTGTGGAGGTTGGTTAATGTGTCCGATAAATATCGTTTTTGTTTTCTTTGTCCATTACGTGTGATAAATTCTTTTTTATTAGGAGAAATTTTAGTATTGCTGTCATCTTCGAAAAAATCTTCTACGTCTTGTTTAATTTTACTCTCTGTATCCATGTTTGATTCATTGCTGTGACATATTTTATTTTTGTCTCGCACTGTAAATTTCGACGCTTTACCTAAAACCTTGTGCTTCTTGAAACGGTCTTAGTCCCTCATGACTATATCGCTAAACTCTCGTTTTTCTTTCTTTCTTAAAACTTCAAATCCATCTCTTAAATTGTTCGATATGATTTCTCCAAATAATATTTTTTTCTTTACTTCTTCTCGTTTGCCTTCGTCTATTGATTTTATCAAATTATCCACTTTCTCGCCTGTTGATGGCTGTTGTTGGTTTGCTTGTATTCTTCGTTGTTTATTTATTTGCCTCATCAACATTTTTCTCATTGCATCCTTTTCTTTAATAACTTTTTCCTTTTCCTGTTTTAGTTTACCAATCTCTATCTTGTAACTATAACGAAGTCTTCTTATTAACTTATCCTTCTTTTGACACCGTTTGCAGTTCATGTTAGACACCTCTACTGATTGGTGTGATGGCCCTTCTAATGGGTCTTGTTCAGCTACATTTTCTTCTCTATCACTTGTTGGAGGTGAATTATCAATCAGCATCTGCTGTATTACCCTTTCCTTTTTCTTTTTCTCTAAATAACGCTTACTATTTTCGTTCCATTTTTTTTCTTTGAAGTCTTTTTTCCCTTGGTGTCATTTTAGCAGCAGATTTTATTTTATTTTGTTCTTTTCGTTTCAAGTATCTCTGTCTCTCTTTTTCCTTCTGAATTGCTTATTTCTCGGGATCGTTTTTATTTTCCTCGTACTTTTTCCTTTTATGCAACCTTGCTTGAGCAAGCTTTTCTTCGCGAGTTTTTTTAGTTTTAGCCATACTTGTTTCCTGAAATGGATAATATTTGTTAGAAACCGTATAATGAAATCTTATATTAAACTGTAAAATTCTAAGCGGGCACCGGTGTCCGCTTAGAATTTGACAGTATTTGAATAGTATATCACATAGAATAATATGAAAAATTCATTACCTTCATTTTAGTCTCATTACCCTCAACTTCAAAGCTGAAGGTAATCGATGGTAATGAAAGTGAGGGTAATGAATTTTTCAAACTGTTTTTTATTTTACTCTGCAATTAATCGATTACGGTACATAATGATAATAATAAACATGAACATACATTATAACAATTGCCTTAAGACTAAAAGTATGAAAAAAACACAACTACTTACGTCAAAAATCCGCTGAATGTAATGAAACCGAAATTGGTTGAAGCGCGTAGTTGTCGAACTTCTTTAACGGTCGCGAAAAAAATGGCGCGCGTCCTGCCCCGTTTGTTGTTGCTGGCCGACTGACCGGCAAGTGCGGAGGCGGGAGGGGGTGCTCGATCCAGGGACGATGTAATACAGACGATGTTTGATATTTCAAGATAGGCTGAAGGTAATGTAATATTTTTTACGACAAATTGTTTTTATCACAATGTATTAAAATAATAACAATATTACATCTTGCAAAATCATAATTCATTTCCTTATGATGTACACACGGCTACACATCAACCTAGACTGTTTGGACAACTATTAGAAGATGAACACTGCGATTCGTGCGAGAGGGTGCGATATGTTTTTCTTATTTCGTCTCAGTCACGCACGTCGCCTACGGGAGCGCGTATCACGCGCCGCTGTTGCCACCACCAAACGGCCCTTTATTCTTACCAAGGAATTCTTACTTTACTATATACGAGTATTTAGATACGTAGCAGCTATTTCATTTTGTAAACAAGCAGAGCTTGTTGCGTTCGGTTATGTTAATAAGGGTTGGTTTTCGATTTGCGTTGCGCTTGTGAATGTGCACCATAATTATAAGCATTAGGTATTTATTATCAATTATTATGTAGTTGTCACGCTTAAAAATCATAAATCTACTTCATGTCAGATTTCATAAAAATCACTGAAACACGTATATCTTCAATTAATACCTTAACCAAAATAATCATGCTAATTATATAACAGTGGTAGCCCAGTGGTAACGGCCGCGGCTTACGAGTTGTAGGTAACTCGTAGGTTGAGAAAACATCGTGGGGCGGATTTAGCTAGATTGTGACATCTACCAAACCGCATAGGGCCCGCGTGGTGAATAAAGCCCCGCTCCCTCTCACCGAGAGAGAGCCTGTGTCCCAGTATTGGGAACATTGTAAGCTAATTATGCGAATCATACTTAATATTTACTTAATATACATTTTAAACTGCTTTCCCCTTTTTTATGAAACAATACTTCGATGTGATTTTGCACGGTATATTGATAATGAATTTTTGATTAGTAGTTGGAAGCCTGGAAAATATCTCATTCCCAAGGGAAAAAACCTTATAACCCTAACCTAATATTAAAATATATATTTGTTGGCCTGTAAGTATATCTGTCTAATGCACTTTCACAATAAAATGACCAAATCAATTAGGGGTAGGTTAAGCCGATAGGATTGTTTTCAAATGAGTCAATATTGTGGGTGGTGGGCTTCAATCAACAATAGTACTAAATTAAGGATCAGGAACAAAAATAAGTCGCTCTAGTGGCCACGTTTGCACACGCAAACGTCCAATACGACGTCGACGTCGACGTCGTTTTGTCTAATATAGAAAAAAGTTAAATATTATTAACAACTTCAGTTTATTATAAACCTTAAGGTGAATGCTCCAGGGTAGCCCGCGAAATTCAAATATTTTTATGTTTTTTGCAATTTGCCGGTCAGTGTGAGGCTGTATGTGGGCCAAATGCGATCCGCGACCGTAACGCGTATTTATCTAAAGAATTATAACCATTTTAATCATCAATATAGCCCTCTAAGTTCATGCATGTAGTTCGAAAGAATGATTATTTCTGAAATATTCATTCGCGGGTTACCCTAGAGCATCCACCTTAACACTCAAACATAAGTATAATTACCATTGTATAATATGTTTATTTAAGTCCTTTCATCGGAGAAAGGTAGCAATAAATTTAAAATGCCGCTTTAAAATAAAAATTTAAAAAATATTTACTTTAAAATTAAACTTAACGTCTTAGTAATAAGGTTTAAAACATTATGCTGACAATTTCGAGCTTACTCTATTTTGGAACTAGACGTAATTCTTGGTACTAACACAGTAATACATTTCAATGCTCTACAAATAGTTGGTGCGTTGCACAAAGTATTTGTGCTCATATTTTTCGGGCTGTTTTTGAAGCGCTCATCGGGAATCTAGTACTATTGTTGATCGAAGGTGGCGGGTCAAAATAAAGCAAGAAGGTGATAATACTTGTTTTATTTTTTTCGTTTGGGTTAAATATAAACAACGGTTTAAAATAGACTTCAATAAAATCACAACATTACGTCTTATTATGACACATAAATCTAAGGTAATTACCTACTAAAAAGCCTAAAAAGAATTAACAGTTTAAATATAGGTAATTCAATTTACAAAGTCATTATCTGTAAATAACTAAAGGCTTCCTTAGAAACAGTTAAAAATCTAGTTAAAATACAGTTGGCACAACACAATAGGCAGGTATAAAAGAAATATAGTCATCTAGTGACACTATAAAATCAACTAGATAAAACGTTACATGGATTATTGATAATCTATGCTTAGTAATAGGTATGATGCTAGAGTAACTTTAATGTAAATATGTAAATTATATTATGACTTGCAACAGAACAGACATTTAAGATGAATCAACTCAAAAAAAAAGTAAAGCATTAACATATTATAACAATTACAAATCATTATAGATAACAAACTACCTTCAAAATGAACATAGCTTCGAGTTACTTCGTGAGCCAATAGTAATATTAAATACAAAAATGACAATAACAAAAGTCCAACAAAAGGTTAAAATTCAAACTAATACAAATCAACATTTAGATACATAATTATATTTTGAGTATTTACATTCATGATAGGACAAGATTTACAGACCACACTCAAGACAACTTTGTTAAGCAGAGTAATCTTTTTTAAAGAAAAATAACATTATTCTTAAAACAAAAATTTTGAAACAATTCCCAAAGGTTTCTTCGTTCATTCTCAATTGGGTTGAGGTCGGGGCTCTTCGCAGGCCATGGTATAATCTGAATATCCGGCTGAGCTTGGAGCCACGCCTGAACTACTCTGGCACTATGAATGGCACTGTTGTCCTGGCAAAGATAAATAGTCCCTGTCGGATGGTGCAATCGCACAGTCGGCACCATGACATCTCTTAAAATATCCACATACTGTTCTGAAGTCATGCGGCCAGATATTTCAACAAGTTCGCCAGGACCAACCAAACTCATCCATCCCCAAAATCCCAAGCTCAGCCGACCACTCGACCTGGGCCCCTAGTCTGCTAATTTTTATAAATTCGTCATTCCAACACGATGCCATTGTCATTTTGCCAAAAGTTCGTAATCTGCTAAATTCATAATCTTCTGATTTCATTACGAGACCACTGACATGCCACTGACCGATCAGTGGCATGGTCTCGTAATGAAATCGTAGTGGAATGACAGTGTCGTATTGCCATTATTATAAAACCCGTTGGTAGAAATGATTTTCGAAAAACTGCTATTCAATTTTAACATTCATTTATACCAGATTTCTTTTGTATGTATTATTACGTATTATTTATTAGTTTTCTATGCAATCTGAAGTAGTAAGAAGGTCGTAAATAGCAAATACATGATGTAACTCATTAATATTTTATGTGTTTTACTGTCAAAGTCAAATGTGACATTATTTAGTGACATTAGAAACTGCTTACTGACATCGACATTCCAGTCTACCAGTTATATATATTGGTCTATGAAAGCAATGACTGCACAATAACGTTCTAATGGTAGGTCACTGATCGATGGAACTGTCAAAATTTTAGCAGATTACCGCATACGTCTGTCATTCATTTGTCATTATGTACGAGATTACCATTTCTTTCAGTGGAGTGTCAGTGGTTGATCATTGGAAAGTCATAATGACACTATTATATGCCTACCAGAAAGACACAGCGTTAGAATAAAGAAGCAGTATATGATTCTGGTTTCTAGGAGCATAGATATTGTAAAACATACCTGATTCTCTTTGGTTTTACGTTGTTACCTCTCATTTCCGGCAGGGGTCGCCATCTCCGGTTCCGGCGGCCGACCGTTTAGTTTTCATAGCGTTTATGATTTTTGTCGTGTTAGGAGCAAAAGTTTTTCAAAGTTCAAAAAACTGACAAAAATCTTATGAGATTCTAATAATTAATTGTTTTCGTCTGAATAAACACGTATTCAGTGTTTATACAGTGTTCAGTGTTGTGTCCTTGACGGCGATTCGGTAAGTACGTACCTACCATTATGAACTCTGAGGATTCCGTCCCTGAACCTGTAGCTCAAGACGCTGCTCCGGATGGAGAGCGAAGAGCTGTGAGCTCAAGCTCATCGCAAAGCAGTTCCTCGTCTTCGGAAGACGAAGAAGGTTTTGCCTCGCCGCCACCTAATAAAAGGTCTAAGCGGCGCAGGTTCAAACAAGTCGAAACTTGTTCGGATCCTCGCATGGACACTCTAATTAATCAAGTTACATATTTATCAAACTGTGTAGCTCAAATGCCGCAGATTTTCACTGCTATTAGTACGAGTTTTAATAATAGTAAAGAAAATGTCAGCAGCCATTTTAATTCCGTGAATTCTAAGAATACGATTAATAATCAGTTTCTAAATAAACCACAAGTTTTAAATAAAGCAACTAATAATATGTGTTTGGGGGAGTTGAAAATAAGCTATGACGAATCTAAGATTGTACCTGTTGCTGATCCCGTTAAACTAGCAGAGTTAAATAGTCTTCAACAATTTAACTCACAGGCCTGGAAGGGCATTCGGTATAAAAAGGACTTGCAGGCTCTTATGGCAACACCAGGTTTTATAGGCCTAAAATTGAATGAGGAATTATGTCACCTTAATAAAGGACCAGATTATTTAGCTAGTACGGAGCAATTGTTAGCGGGATTGTCAAATGCTGTTTTGGAAAATAGGAAACTTTTAAAAAATGGTTTGCAGGAGGTTGTAAATTGGGCTGCTAGTTCTGACACAGAGCTCAGTGCAAGCACTCTCTATGATAAATTATCTGAAAAATTTGGTCCAGCGTCCCCGTCATATAAAAATATGGAAACTTGTATGCAAGTCATATGTGGCAAGCGAGCTGAATGTATTGAGGTTAGACGTGACCGCATTCTGAAAGAAGTTAATAATGTTAATCTTAAATTAGCTTTACAAAATATTCCACCTAGCGCTGAGTATCTCTTTAACAGAGAAGCGCTCATTCCACTGGTAGATTCTTTAGGAGGCTCGCAGGTATGGCTTAACATGCCAAGTTATTTAAAAGATAAAAAGAAGGTCAATAATAGTATTCAGGTTAACAATAAAAGTTTCAAGCCATCTAATAAAACTAATTTCAATAACAAAACTAAGTTTAACTCGGACAAAAAATCCAAAAATTATAAAAAGCATTCCTTTCGTCGTACAGGCACCCAAGATACCTCCAACGTTAAAAATAAATGACAATCAAAGCAGGATATTCAAAGGGGGTTGCCTAAAATCACATGTTCAGGCATGGGAACAATTGGGGGCCAATCAATATATTCTAAAAATAATAGCGGAGAGTCGCATACCATTTTCAACAAAACCTCCTTTACATTACCCTTACAAAAGAATATTAAACAAGTTTGCAACAAAGCCATCTAAGAAGATGACAGAAATCATACAACAGTTAAAAGATGCAAACATTTTAGAAAAACCAAAAAACATAACACCCGGCTTTCACTCCAAAATGTTTTTAGTCAGGAAACCAGATGGGGGAATACCTATTACCTTATACCTATTACCTATTACCCTATTTTCAATTTAAAGAGCCTAAATTTACATGTCTCGACTCGACATTTCCAATTAATTTCCCGACAGGGTGTAATTCAGTTCCTACAGGGCAGGGACTGGATGACAAAAATAGACCTGCATCAGGCATATTTTCACCTAAACATAAAGGAAACTCACAGGCGTTTTCTGCGCATAATATATGGAGGCGAAATATTACAATTAACGGCCTTACCTTTCGGTCTCTCATCAGCTCCTCACTGCTTCGCCTCAGTGACCAATTGGATTGCGGAAATCCTTCGGAAACAAGGCATAAGAATAGTAGTTTATCTGGACGATTGTCTAATAGCCAGTCAAAATCAGACACAACTCGTAGAACACACCAAAATAACCATACAGACTCTGGAAAAGTTGGGTTGGCATGTAAACTTTCAGAAATCACTTCTCACCCCAACCCAAGAAATAGAATATTTAGGCATAATATGGAATACAAAAACAAAACTAATTTCACTTCCTGTAAAAAAAGTAGAAAAAATCCTAGAACTATCAACAAGCTTATTACAAAAGAAAGAGTCGTGTCTCCGAGTGATGCAAAAATTGCTGGGTATGTTAAATTTTGCAACCCCAAACGGTCGTCTCCATTGTCGCCGTACTCAGATTTTTCTAAAATCGTTCAGAGGAGCCAGACCAAGGCAAAAGAGGGAGTTACCACCTTTAGTGACTCAAGAGTTACAATGGTGGGTAAGAAACGTAGGGAAAAGTGCAAGACCAATGCACACCCCCAAGATTACCCACTTTCTCACCACAGACGCGGCGGACGCGGGCTGGGGAGCACACCTGAACAACACCATGTTGTCGGGCAAATGGAATCGCCGCCAACAAAAGTGGCATTCCAATGTGAAGGAAATGTTTGCCGTGTATGCAGCCTTAGTAAGACAAGGTGCACACATGAAGGACGCACATGTTCTAGTGCAATCGGACAATCGAACCCTCATAGCCTACTTAAGGAACGAGGGGGGAACCCGGTCCTTAGCTCTGTTGGGCCTAACTAGCAAACTCCTTCACCTAACCGAGCAGCTCAACATAACGCTGTCGGCATCATACCTCCCGGGGAGGTTAAACGGGATTGCAGACCGCCTCTCAAGAGGAAAACCGGTCCCCGAATGGCAACTACAACCCCAAGCCAAGAATATAATATTCCAAAAATGGGGCGTCCCAGACGTAGACCTGTTCGCTTCAATAGAAACAGCAGTGGTCCCCCAATACGTAACTTGGGACTCAACAGATGGGTCAGCAATTTTTTGCGACGCCTTCAGTCGAGATTGGGCCTTTCAGTTGGGCTGGGTGTTCCCTCCACCCAACTTGATCCCTCGGGTGCTCCATCATTTAAACAGAGCCATAGGGACATACATAGTAATAGCACCACAGTGGGATCAGTGCTTTTGGCAAACCGATCTACAAGCCAGGGCCCTGTCAAACCCAATATCGATAACAGATCTGCGGAAGAATCTGATAGATCGATCGACGGGGCTCTGTCCCCCACAAGTGGACAAGTTGTCCCTCCAGGCCTGGAAAATTGGGGGTGGTCAGATCAAGTAGCAAACTGGAGTAGGGAGGAAATTGAATTAATAAGTAATAGTTGGCGCAAAAGCTCTCTAAATACTTACAAAGCCCCTATAAAACGATGGCTATCTTTTTGTGCCACAAATAATATTAATAAAAGTAATCCAGATGGCAAAGACGCTGCAAGATTTTTAGCAGATCTGCATTTAAAAAGAAATTTTTCAGTGAACACAATTATATTACATAAATCAGCTATTTCAACCTTTTTGCTGCAAATGCAGATAATCTATCAAAAAATTTATTTGTTCAACAAGTTTTAAAAGCCATAGCATTAGCAAATCCTCCACCTACAAAATCCCCTATATGGGACAAAAAATTAATTTTCAATTGGTTGAAAACAGTTCCAAGCACAAATTCACTTTTTGACATCTCAAGAAGAACTGCAATTATTTTATTGTTAGCATCAGGCAGAAGAATACATGACCTTACCTTGTTGGATATTTCTCAAAACAACTTCATAGAAGAAGAAGAAAAAATTATATGATGGCCTAAATTTGGATCAAAAACAGACTCAAGCAAATATAGACAGTCTGGCTGGTCTTTATCAAAACACCCAGATGCAAATATATGTCCCTTGAGACATATTTCACAATTGATTCAGATTTCACAGGATAGACGACTTAATAGTAATGTTACAAGTCTATTTGTTTCTTTAAAGGGCCAAATAAAACCAGCTACAAAAACTATCATAGCAGGTTGGATTAAGTCTATATTTAAAGATTTAAAGGTGAATGACCAAATTAGTATGGGCACTGGACCAAAAAAAAAATTGCTGCCCCCAGATTTGCCACATAGCTCATTTGAAAGAAGAGTTCAAATGCAACATTTTATTCTATGGAACCGAAAAAATCTGTCCCACAGAAACATAAATATAACCTAAAATGTGATTTTATGAAAAAGTTGCATATTTTACTTCTTTACACAGGTAGGTGACCTTTTCTTATCGCAGATAATGAGCTTACACGCGAGTTTGCTTTCTTTGAACATTGTTCAATAGTAGTGTGAGCGAGAAGGCGATAGAGCTACGTTCTCGCTCACACATGTATGCGCTTTGCATTGCAACTGTGCAGTCCTTCTGTAACTCTCTTCGCTTATAGTTGTGTACTGTGCGAATATTTTCTGTGGATATCCTGTGATTACGTGTTTGACCCTTGCATTACGTTACCTGGACCTGATTTTAAGCCCTGTGATTTGGATACAGTTTTAAAGATGTTTCGTGCATCTGCTGGACAAGTGTGTCTAGTGTGTGGTAGATCAGTGCGGTCGATCAGAAGAAGAACACTAACTACGCAGCTTTTTGAAGAATATCCAATCGCTGCAAATAATATAACTGAACGAGTTCTTCCTTATCATGTGAGTACTTACATAAATGATTGCAATAATGACTTATTTAACCATGTAACAATGCATAGAGTGCATATCACGAATGAAAGCCCGCGGAAATGGAACTACATTTTTTTATGCAATGTAATGTAATGACATAGACACTAGCGCCGCGTCAAAGGGACTTCAGTAGCGGCGCTATTCATTCATTGGTATATTCATGTACTGAATAACATTTGTTAAAAAGATGTGTATTTGTGATGTGTAATTGTATCTGAAACTATTTCTTTCAGATACAATTTAACAACGCCGAGTTTATCTGTCAGCGTTGCTGGCGACGCGAGGCGTACCCACCAAGACGTCGTACGTCCAGTGAACGAGAACAAGAACCACCAGTACGCGCTTCTGAGCAGCCAGCAGATCAACCTGTGATAGAACCAGATCAAGCCGAGGTACAACCAGATCTAGCTGTGGTACCGCATGCTGGTGATCAACGTGGAGCAGTAGTTGACGAACAAGACATTCAACATTCTATTATACATTTACCACATATTAGTCGGGCACCGAACACTTCAAACTCTTGCATTATATATTCGTGATATGCACTCTATGCATTGTTACATGGTTAAATAAGTCATTATTGCAATCATTTATGTAAGTACTCACATGATAAGGAAGAACTCGTTCAGTTATATTATTTGCAGCGATTGGATATTCTTCAAAAAGCTGCGTAGTTAGTGTTCTTCTTCTGATCGACCGCACTGATCTACCACACACTAGACACACTTGTCCAGCAGATGCACGAAACATCTTTAAAACTGTATCCAAATCACAGGGCTTAAAATCAGGTCCAGGTAACGTAATGCAAGGGTCAAACACGTAATCACAGGATATCCACAGAAAATATTCGCACAGTACACAACTATAAGCGAAGAGAGTTACAGAAGGACTGCACAGTTGCAATGCAAAGCGCATACATGTGTGAGCGAGAACGTAGCTCTATCGCCTTCTCGCTCACACTACTATTGAACAATGTTCAAAGAAAGCAAACTCGCGTGTAAGCTCATTATCTGCGATAAGAAAAGGTCACCTACCTGTGTAAAGAAGTAAAATATGCAACTTTTTCATAAAATCACATTTTAGGTTATATTTATGTTTCTGTGGGACAGATTTTTTCGGTTCCATAGAATAAAATGTTGCATTTGAACTCTTCTTTCAAATGAGCTATGTGGCAAATCTGGGGGCAGACTTTGACTTTTTTTACCAATTTTTGGTCCAATTTGGTCATTCTCCTTTAGAAACTACTCCTGAAAGCGTCAGAGCAGCTGTAGCATCCAAAGGCTGGTGGGAGAATGTTCCTGTAGATGATATATTGGCTAGAGGAAACTGGAAGAGCGATAAGACTTTCAGAAAGTTTTACTGTAGAGAAATTATTAAAAATACAAATAATGAAGAGGAAGATTTATTAAGATTAAGTTTCTCAAGTTTTAATTAGAATTGTTAAGTTTATGTGCCAAAGTTGATTGTTTAATTTGAAGTACCTAACAAATTGTTCAGTTTAATTTTAAATAATTATAATAATTATCAGTATTATTACTTTACTGATTATGGTATTTGATAATAAATGTTTAATCTGAAATGAATTTCTTTCATTCTTTAACACATTTATTTATTTCACATAGCGTTTATTATGTTACCTTCACCAGCAGATATCAAACAAGTCTTCATTCTAACGCTGTGTCTTTCTGGTAGGCATATAATAGGACTGTTTTACACTAAAATAAAACAGTCATTATGTGCCGAAAGAAAGACACAGCGTTAGCTCAAGGCCCTTGCTGGTATGAAGACACTATGAAAACTAAACGGTCGGCCGCCGGAACCGGAGATGGCGACCCCTGCCGGAAATGAGAGGTAACAACGTAAAACCAAAGAGAATCAGGTATGTTTTACAATATCTATGCTCCTAGAAACCAGAATCATAGACTGCTTCTTCATTCTAACGCTGTGTCTTTCTTTCGGCACATAATGACTGTTTTATTTTAGTGTAAAACAGTCCTATTATGTTAGTAGATTGCCAAACTTGTCAAAATCAACAATTATGAGATCAGTGATCGACCATTCTGACACTATTGTAATAGCAGACTTGGGGTCCTGTTGGATATTGCATTTTCTACGTGATATCGTGTATTGTGACGCCGCTTTAATATTTTTCTCCCATCTTTGTCCGATTTGAAAGTTTTTTCGTCGACAAATATAACGACATTGTTCTCCCAATCGAAATTATAATATTGTAGACAAAAACCTACCCTAGTTTCAGCATGGGCCGGAGAAAATACTATTTTTTTTGCTGGGATTCTTGTTTTTATACCAACGGCTTGCAATCTGCGTCGGATTGTTTGGGTTGATACCTGAAACAATAGTAAAAAAAAACTTAAAAACCGATTAAAATTCATATACCTATTTACCTAAAACTAATAATAACCTTAATTTATCAATACTCTTGCTATAATATTACGATATTAAAATAACATGATTTTTAAATTATAAATTAATAACATGATTTCTTAGACCACATCCGCACGGAAGTCAAAATATTGCGACGGGATTTTATGGACTTTCAACTCTCGGTGTTGAACAGAGCTTTGAGAATTCAACTGCTAGTCGAAAAAACACACTGTTTGAAATGGGAAGAACATTTTTTAAAACATGTTAAAGCCATGTTTAGCTTATTATATTAGATACTAGCATTCCGTCTGCAGCTTCGCCCGCGATAAATTAATTTTCCCGTAGGAAAAAGTGATTTCCCGCGGTAAAAAGTAGTCTATGACATTCAGGAATAATGTAGCATTCTAATGGTGTATGAATTTTTTAAATCGGTCCAGTAGTTTTTAAGTTTATTAGTAAGAAGATACAAAAATACAAATCTTTCCTCTTTATAATATTAGTGTAGGTTAAAGAAAAGTCTAGATCTAGTTCGCAATGGCTATGCAATGGCGATATCTTTGCAGATATATAACACATCGACTCGATATCACCATAACAAACATGGGACATTTTTTAAAACGTTAAAGTCATGTTTAGCTTGTTATGTTAGATGCTAGCTGTACCCGCTACTTCGTTCGCGTGGATGTCAAAATAAAACAATGTATCGATTAAATAAGAGCTCCTTCATAAAAAAGTGAATACTCTATAATCGATGTTAACGTTAGCGGTTATCTATACGCAAAATATCTACTTAAAGTTAGCCATAGGAAAAGCAACTACCGACGACAAAAAAAACACCCATGCAACGGCGTTATTTTCAACTCTCGGTAGTAGTGCCGAGAGTTGAAAATCTCTTAACGCAGAACACACAGAACGAGATATTTTTATATTCGTGCGAACATGGTCTTACTGTTGAGAGCGTGTATTTTTTCAGATTTTATGTAATTATAAAAAGTATTTAACTTACGCTATATTGTGTGGCAGTAATCTGTGTGTTCAAAAACGGTTGATTAATATGTCCCGCAACAATGGCAGCATCTTGCTCAGCAGTGGTAGCGCGCTGGTAGAGTTGTCGATGGTGAGCTGATAGGTCACCCCCAGTCTCTTCATTTCGTCGCAACCAAAAGTTGTTTGTTGTCCTCTAAAACAATGATACTTAACTTAAATTTTATACAAAAAGGTACCAAAATATAGTTCCAAAAAAATATAGGTGATACCTAACTAGATTTATTATGTTTGTGTAAAAGATGACACTGAAATATTTTCTTTCTAAAATAAATAAATAGTTAAATCATAAATTGTTATTGCTGAATTAGTGAGCCCTCATTGTCACTTCAATTACCCAGGTGAGGCCTTTATGTTATTATTGTTTTCGAACGTTCACTAATTATAAACAATTAACTAATTAACTATCTATTGTTATGCGGCCGCCCGGCCGTGCGCCGGTCGGCGCAACCGTGTAAAAAATGTTCAAAACATAAAAAAGTACTAAATTATTTTTTATATTGCGTTCGCATTGCGTAAATACATAATGTTTATTAAAAGTTTTAATTACCGTTCTCCCCGTCCTCCTTTCAATTTCTTTGATGGTATAACCACCCTCTCGCAATACCACTATCAGCTGTCGCTGTTGTGGAGTTAATCGTGGCGCCATTAATATTGGTGCACCACACACTAGCACACTAAACTTTATAAATAATTGTTTGTTTACAAGCAATCACAGACAATATAAAATAAACATTCACTGTTCCGTGACAACAATATACTACTCTGTCAAGAAAGTACCGGGAAAAGATCAATAATACACAAAATGTCTGTTATTCATCCAAATTTATTTTATCACCTTCAAAGTATGCTCCTTTAGAAACGATACACTTGCGCCAACGAATAATCCATTCATCAAAACATTTTTTAAACGCTGCTTCCGGAATTGAGTTCAGTTCTCGCCGCGAATTCTCCTTTATGTCTTCTATCGATTGAAAACGGGTGCCACGAAGTGGTAATTTGAGTTTAGGAAAAAGAAAAAGTCAGCAGGAGCCATATCTGGTGAATATGGTGGTTCCTGGATGGTATTTGTTGAGTGTTTGGTTAAAAATTCGTTCACAATGATAGCCTTGTGCGAAGGCGCATTGTCGTGGTGCAAAATCCAAGAATTTTCTTTCCACAAATCTGGCCTTTTCGTCGAATTTGCTCTCTTAAACGCCGCATAACGCTCAAATAATATTCTTTATTTACCGTTAGACCTTCCGGTAAGAATTCAGAGTGCACAACACCGCGATAGTCAAAGAAAACAGTCAACATGACTTTGACTTTTGATCGACTTTGGCGTGGTTTTTTCGGTTTCGGTTCAGTTGGAAGGCGCCACTCCGAAGCTTGTTGACTAGTTTGCATGTCAAACTCGTAAACCCACGTCTCGTCACCAGTAACAATGCGTTTCATGCGATTGAGTTTTTGGAGAAAATTCAGATCTTTTGGGACTAGCCGAGCAGCAACATGTTTCATACCCAAATGATTAGTTAAAATGGTACGGATCGACTCGTGAGATACAGAAAGTTCGGCGGCTATCTCTCTCAGAGTTGAATGGGGATTTTCGGTCACTATTTCCTTCACTTTTGCGATGTTAACTTCAGTTGCAGACGTTGACGGCCTACCAGAGCGAGGCAAATCTTCCATCACATCTCGACCGCTTTTGAACGCTTTGAACCACTCATAAGCACGAGTTTTTGATAAAGTCGATTCACCGTAAGCCTTCTGTAACATTTTCAGTGACTCCGAACACGAAATTCCATTGGCGATGCAAAATTTAAGACAAACTCTTTGTTCGATTTTTTTGTCCATTATGAAATTCGCAATACACACTATATATGATATTACTAAAACCAGCACTGTATTTAATATAAATAACAGATGCAACTCAAACTCCGCGCCAAAATGGAAAACAGTTGTGCCAATCTAACAACTACAAAAAAACAAAAATTTGAATTTGGAACCATAAACAAATCATCCATTCCCGATACGTTTTTGACTGAATGTATTATAGTCGCGACCGCATTACTTAAAACATTGCGTAAATCCTGGACGCGTATTGCCATTGTGTATATCAGTACAGACACCCATAGTCTGTACTCGATCACTTTGTGCTCTTAAAAATAACAAATACTCTAAGGCAAACTACGTATGACTACAGACCAATCTGTATAAGTATACAGTTTGCTTGCATATTTTTAAAGCAAACTACGTATGACTACAGACCAGTCTGTATAAGTATACGGTTTGTTCGCATATGTCTAAAGCAAAATGTGACCGTGTTATTGTTTGTATTGTAGGGTATGTGGGGTCATAAGACTTTAATTATGGCTTGTGTTTAAACGCCGCCCAAAAAAGTACCTATTTTACTACCTTAAAAGTTCTAAACGGTTACCAAAACAGATAAATGGTCACCAAATAATATTCGAGAAGTAGCGCTCGCCGGCCGCTGCCGCGGCACCGCTCGCTTCGCTCGCTCGGCTCGCGCGCGGTTGGTCACAATTCTAACCTAACCTAACCTATTTTATCCAGTTTGTAACCCCAAGCCTACATTTTATGGCAATCACAGTTGAGTTGGATAGAATTTGGTGACCGTTGATCCATTTTGGTGCCTAGGCTTAGAGTCTTAAAAATATTATTTTTGGTGACCGTCTAAATTATACCCTTTAATTATATGTTGCAGTGTACTACGTAACAATATTGAACATAACTATGTTGTACGTGTTTATATTCTCTGAGGGAAGCTTCGTGCGACCCCCTCCATAGAAAAGGATACAACATTTTTCTTCTTCTAAAGATTTTCCGATCTCTGTGCCATTTAAGTATGTTTATCAACATAATTAAAAACTAGGTTTAAACGTTTTATTCTCTATATAAAACGTATAAGCCTAGGTATATATTATGAAAATAACATTCTTAAATATAATGGAAATGGGAAATTATTTAGAAGTAGAAAAACGTTTCCTTCTTTTGTATCGAGGGCTCTGCACTCGCATGTAGTTTGCTCACACTGAAGCATGCCATTGTACATACCACGGCAGCCAAATTGTCTGTACTCGTATGTGTTTTGCTCTCACGTATTAGAGCAAAGTGTATTTTATTTCAGTCTGTCTCTGTACTGATATGCAGTATGCTCTCTAGCTACAAGAGCATATTGCGTGCGATTACAGAGCAACCCCTGTCTGTGCTAGTATACATTATGGCAATACGCATCCCGGACGATATTTGGGAACTGACTGGCATAAAACAGAACACTGAACACGAGCGAACTGCGAAACTATTGTAGTGAACTTTTTGGCAAAAAAAATGCATCTGTGTGCGTAGGCGCAACGCAGCAATTGCTGTGATTGGCCCATGCCACGATACACAGTCTCTTTCCTACAATTTTCTGTACTGCTGGTAGCGTAGTTATGGGTATGTAGGGTGTTTAACTTGATGTGTAGCCGTGTGTACTTGAGGTTCCTCAAGCAACAATTCGCAGCATAAACCTCTACGTATAATTTAATAAAAATGTTTTTCTAACTCGTCGCATCAAAGACACTGAGGGAAATGAAATTTAAGCTACTAAAATATTATTTTGAGTCATTAACTCGTCATGATTAATTTTAATTCTTCTTTGCATTAAAAGTTAGGCTACCCAATTATAGATAAAACATATTGGTGGGCTTTTAGGATGTTTAGATTCGCCAAAATATTCACGGACATGTGATTTGCACAAAATCAGAGAAGTACCAATCTAATTTTGAGAAAAGTGTTGCTATGCCATATTTAGGTATTAGTTGTTCCATTGTAGGCAAAGGATGATTTTCTCTAATGATGGCTTTGTTGGCGGCACGCATGTCTAAACAAATACGAATATCATCATCAGGCTTTAGAACCGGTACCGTTGGAGAAACCCAAGCAGATGGGTTCAATGATGTCCATTTTAACCAGTTCGTCTAATTTTTTATTTATCTTTGATTCCAAAGGAATCGGAACTCGTCGATAAGGCTGACAAACTGGAGGTATCGTTTTATCTATTGCAATCTCTACTAGGATATATTTGAATTTTGGAAATGGATTATCGTCAATGGCATTCAGATTGAAACCAATTTTTAACACATTTAGGGAGATGGCAGTTTTTTTACCCAAAAGATTCCTGGACCCATTTTCTAAAACAACATTTTGCAAGTAATGATTTTGAACCAGCTCTAATCTGTGCATCAAAACAACCCAACACTTTAAGTGGATGTTTAGCACCGTAACCCATGAATATTTTATCGTAATCCCGGCTATTGCCAGGGTCCGCCTTCCTACTTAGCTTCTTCCACTTTGCCCGATCTTGAACATCCTTCTCAGTCAGGCCATTGGCTCTCATGTCGGACTTGACGACGTCCAGCCAGCGCTTGCGGGGGCGACCACGGGGCCTAGCCCCAAGAACAGCCATATTCATGCATCTCCGACCAACGTACTCCATAGGGCGGCGCATGATGTGGCCATACCATCGCAGACGACACTCTTGCAGTTTTTCCCCCACGCCACGGACACCAAGACTATCTCGGATGTAAGAGTTGCGTGTCTTGAATCCGTGCTGCCACAGGACATATACTCAGTCTCCGCCACATTTAGTCTCAGACTACCGTTTTCAAGCGTGTCCTTCCAAATGTTAACTGCTCTAAAACTAATTAAAAAATTTTTCTTCAGCACCAGGCCCGCAGCTATGTTTACGGGATCAGTGCATCAGATATGGGCAGTCTGGCTTCCCCGCAATAATCTTCAGGATGCTGTTGGAGCCTCCACGTACCCTACGCATTAGAGATGCCGTTCTTTTCCGCATGACAGCCTCAAAACTGTCTATGCCTGCCTCAGCAAACATGCCCGACGCACTACAGAACCGTGGAAGCCCCAACAACACCCGAAAGGCATTGCTATACTGAACCCGGAGGGCGCTGTAGACCCTTTGCGTATACCTGACCCACAGGCTGCAGGTGTAAAACGTCTGGCAGTATGCTTTAAATAACGTAATTTTCACGTCTTTAGTACACCTTGCAAACCTGCTTGTCGGTTCGATGTAATGTGCTGGCACATTACATCGAACCGACAACGCCCTTCGTTCTCTCTCTATATCCTCGTCATCAGACATGTTCTCGGTTAAAATATGCCCAAGGTATTTAAAACGAGACACTCTTTTAAGTGCCGCCCCATACAAGGAAACGGGAGGCACTGTCATCGGTTTTTTGGAACCTACTCCAGATCTCTTGAGCGGACTCATGCGGAGCACTGATCTCGAGATGCTCGACCTCCGCGATGAAGTCCGACTGCCTAGGACCATCAAGCAACCTGGTGGTTGCTTGAAACGCAAACCCCGCACTAAGTGGTCTTAGTGCGGGGTTTGCGTTTCTCGATCACTCTCTTCTTCGGTACAACCGCAAAGTCCAAGACAAGGAGCCGGTGTTGAGCCGTTAGGCTTTCGCCTGGGATGACTTTGCAGTTGGTAACCTTGCCAATGTGGTACCGTCGCACCAGCAGGTAATCTATTTGGGTTGAGTAGGCACCACCACGGTACGTAATAAGATGCTGGGGCTTCTTCTGAAAGAATGTGTTCGCGATGGCTAGGTCAGACACGGCGCATGTGCTAAGTGAATTGACTTCCTCTGCGTTTAGCTGGCCATAACCAAAACCACCGTGAACACGTCCATACTCTCCAGCAAACTGACCTACGTGACCGATCGCCCCCAACCAAAACACCTTCGGAATTCGGAATAGCGCGTAATACGTCCTCGAACTCATCCCAGAAGGCCTCCTTTTCAGACTCACAGCAACCAGTCTGAGGAGTATAGGCGCTGATTAGGTTCGTTACCGACCCTTCGAACAGCACCCTAACTCGTATCGACCGGTCGCTGCATCGGTCTACTTCAAGGAGTCCATCCTGAAGGTCCTTAGACAGCACCACGGCCACTCCGCCCTTACCCGCTGGTGATCCGGTGTACATTAGCCGGTACCCCTGCCCGATGTCACGTGACTTATTTCCCTTCCAGCGCGTCTCCTGAAGGAAGGCGCACTGGACCCGACGCTTCGCAAGTACGTCTGCGAGTTCCTGGCAACGTCCGGTTAGGGAGCCAATGTTCCAGGTGGCGAAGCGGAACTTCTTTTTGGGTACTATCCTCTTTAGCCGTGCCCGTACTTGACACGGTAGCCCTAGCCCACTTATCGCAGGTTTAGGGCGATGTGCCTGCGCGTCGTTATGCGGCGACGCCCTAGACCTGTGATGTTGGAACCTTGGCTTGTAGTAAGGAAACAACTGTTTTCAGTTTGGTGTCTTTTATTAGACTAACTTCTAATTACAATCAAAATGAATATAACGATAAGTTGCTTACATAGCTAAGTGCGCGCACACATAGGTATCGTACTACGTAATAATATAAGTATTACACTATTACTCACACTTCACCTCCCGGGGGCGAAGAAGAGAAGAAAAAAAATTACACATTTTTTTTTTTGTATTTATACCCAGTAACACTATTATTACGAAAAAAAAAAAGACATGAAAATGTTATATATAATCAATAACAAAAATCAATATTTTACCTAATAATTAGTAACTTAACAATGAAGAAAGTACAGTTTACTTTTATTCATAAAATGGTTTAGTCCTGTTTTTATGAATTATTTCTTCTTTATCTGAATTACTTTTTGTCTTAACGTTACATCCTAAGTCTTCTACAACTACTTGTGGTCCCTTATACAGAGGATCCAATTTTCGTCCAGTTTCTATCTTAATTAATATTAAATCTCCTACCTTATATCTAACAGGATTCATCGAAATATCATACTTAGCTTTTCTCTTATGTTTTTTAGTTATTAAGTTATTTTTAGCTTCAGTTTGTGCCAATTGTAATCTGTATTTTAATTGCAATGGATAACTGTCTACATTATAAAGTGGTTCTATATGATCAGACAAATTAGAAGGTATATTACATAGTTTACCAAATACTAATTCATGTGGCGTGTTATTTGTTTCCGAATGAATAGTATTATTAAAACTGAAACACCAAAAAGGTAACCATTGACTCCACGTTTCCGGATGACTGTCGCACTGAATTCTTAAAAATGAACCCAACACTTTGTGTGCATTTTCTAAAGCTCCTATTTTTTTTTTTTTTCTTTATTTATCAATTAAACAAAACACATTACAGAATTATTTCTATCAAATAGCAACCAAAAACCACTAAGGTTTAAACCCGTGCTATTAAGAGTCTATCAGTAAATTACACAAAACGCTAAATAATACTTAAATAATATTCTTTAAGCTTAAATTTTATATTCTTGTCTGTTATACAATTATTAATTTCTGAGGGTAGACTTAATAAGTCTCGGTACAATATAACCAGTAGTTCGCTCGCCATACGTATTGTTGGCGCGCTGCGTACGAAGCCTATTCTCAGAAATTGCCCGCGTGCGTACAGGATGTTCGATTGTGTTTCTTAAAGATAAATTGAAAAATTGTTCTTTTAATAATAAAAAATTTACTTGTGTATGAACTGGTAAGACTTTACAGTGTTTAAATAGGCCATTTATATCGTCGTAAAATTGATTTTTAATTTTGGGTGAAACTATAGTTTTTAAAATTTTAACTTGACTCATGATGATAAGCCGTAGATGATAGTTTTATAATATTCAAAATCTTACATACCTGTTCCATTGTGGACGAAATAAACTCCGTTCCTCGATCTGTGGCTATTATCTTAGGAATACCAGAATAAAATTACGCACGAATGCATCAGCAATGGACGTAGTTTCTTTATTTACAAGTGGAATCGCCTGTATGAATTTGGTCAATTCACATTGTATAGTTAAAATATAAGAATTATCATCTATGGACTTGTCTAAGGGTCCTACTACATCTAGAAATACTTTTTCAAAGGCTGAAGATGCCGTACTGGTTATCTCCATTGGCTCTTTAGTGTATCGACTATGTTTCATTTTCTGACACTTCGTACATTTACGCACAAATTCTTGAACATCTTTTTCAACACTAGGCCAAAAGTATCGTTTCTTAATAGTATTTATCATTCTGCGCATACCAGCATGTCCGCTAGATGGCAGTAAATGAAAATCGTTCATAATGAGAGTTTTCTCTTTATCGTCCGTTATCCTTTTAACACCTCGCAATATACATATGCGGGGTCCAGTCCAATCGTTTAGTGACTTTATTTCACTGCATATATGTTTAATAAATTCAATATTCTTTTCATCTTTTACTATGCATACTTCTTCGACACCTATCTTTTTGCAAAATAAACTTAATTTCTGCACAAATTCGACTCGCGAGAAATGCGCCTTGAAATTAAGATTAATGTATAAATGTTTTATATCTGATCTAAAAGCGAAACACTCTATTTCCGTAGTAATCATATTTCTCATTCTAAGTTTGTCTAATGTTTTTCCATCCATAAACATCATCTCAATCGTGTCACGCGGTTTTCTCAATATATCTACGACTTTTGGTTGATCAGGCCAATCGTCTTTAGATTTATTAAGATCTGCGTTCCCTTTTAAAATTTTATTTTCATTCATCTCATCCATCCTTTTTTTCTGTGCTCTAGTCATCACATTTACAACTTGTTCATGCATATTTTTTAAATCATCCGATGTCATACTAACTCGTGATAAAGCATCTGCTACAGTATTTTCTTTCCCCTTTACGTAAATAATTTTAAACTTATATTCTTCTAAAGCAAGTCTAAATTTAAGTAATCTATTAGAAGGATCTTTGATTCCAAAAAGATACACTAAGGGTTTGTGGTCAGTCATTAATGTAAAATTTCGGCCGTAAACATAAGGCCTAAAGTACTTCACAGCCCAAACAATAGCCAAAAGTTCCTTTTGAATAGTGGGGTAATTCTTTTCTGCCTTATTTAAGGGCCTACTTGCGTATGCTATGGGTCTCAAGTCTTTGTTGCATAGAACTGCACCAATAGCTATTCCTGATGCGTCTGTTTGTATTACGAATTCATTATCTTTAGAAAAATCAGGATATTGCAAAATCGGGGGTGTCATTAGCAACTTTTTTAAGATTTCAAATGCTTTGTGACACTCATCAGTCCATTGAAATGGTTCGTTTTTTCTGGATAGTTTATTTAAAGGTATAGTGATATCAGTAAAAGATTTTATAAATTTACGATAATAATTACAGAATGCTACAAAACGCTTGACCTCATTTGAAATTTTGGGAATTGGATAATTTTGGAGTATTTTAGTTTTTTTCTGGATCAGGAGAAACGCCCTTTTCTGAAACAACGTGTCCCAAATACAAAAGTTCTTTTTTTAAGAATTCGCACTTTTGAGGATTTAATTTTAAATTTACTTTTCTAAGTCTTTCCATTACGCTTATTAAATTTTGATTATGAGTAGTCAAATTGCGTCCAAAAATGACTAGGTCATCTAAATACACAAAACATTTTTCAAATGCTAGGCCCGACATAGCAACTGACATCATACGACTAAACGAACTGGGACTAATTTTAAGCCCCATCGGTAAACGTTTCATTTGATATTGTCCTGAACTAGTTGTAAATGCCGTATACTCACGACTCTGAGGGTTCAAGGTCACTTGGTAATAACCTTGGTGAAGGTCAAGGTGACTAAAATAAATTGCGCCAGAAAGAGAGTCTAATATTTCATTGATATTTTTATTTTGACCTTCAATACTCTTTTTAGGTACTAACAATATTGGTCTTGACCATTCACTTCTACATTCCTCTATGATATCATTTTCTTTCATATTTTTTATTTGATTTTCAATTTCGGGCTTTAATGCTTGTGGTAAACGATATGGTTTAACATATACTGGGGAAACATTTGGTTTAATAGTTATTGATTGTTGGTAAACATTTGTAGTTGTTAACCTATCACCTTCTACGTAAAACACATCTGCATATTTTGCGCATATCGCTTCAATACTTTTTTGCTCTTCATCGTGTAAATGAGAGAAGTTTAATTCGTTTAGTAGTTTTTGAACTCTATTAACGTTTATGCCTGTTTTATTAAATGAACATATATGATAGTCATTTAAAGATTGTAACTCTGGTGTAAATAATGGTAACTCTACGTCTTTTTCAGTAACATTCAAGATTTTAATAGGAATCCTATTATTTTTTACTCTTGTAATTCCATTTGCTAAAAATATATCTTTGCTCAACTCTTTGCCACATACAACAATATCACTATTTATGCATTTATCCACATAAATATGGTGTATCGATTCGGATCGAGCTGGAATAACTAAGAAATTTTGATTTTTACTAACATAATTAATCAATTTTAATGAATAACTGGAATTATCTTTATATAAAGTAACTAAATTTGTATGTAAATTAATGTTAGCTTCATATTTCGTTAGAAAATCTAAACCTAAAATCCCATCAGCCTTTAGCGGTAACGATTCAAAAATTGAAAAGTTATGGTTAAAATTTATGTTGTCACGGTTTTTAATGTTAAATTAACCAATCCCTTAGATCGGGTCTGCCCTCCGATGCCATTTACTAATGTATTGTCTCTTTGCACTGGTGTGTTGCAAGTTCAAATAAATGGTGTCAATTCACGGGGTTTAAAAGTCAAAATGGGGGTACCTCAAGGCTCTATTTTGGGTCCTTTCCTCTTTCTAGTATATATTAATGATCTACCCCATCTTTTAAAAAATCACCCTCATATGGTATTATTTGCTGACGATACGTCCTTAATTTTTAAGATAGATAGACGTTCCATAAATCTTGACGACGTAAATAACGCCCTACAGCAGGTCCAAAATTGGTTTACTGCTAATAATTTAGTATTAAATGGGAAAAAAACTAAATGCATCAGATTTGCCTTACCGAACGTTAAAAGAAATGATTGCGACATAGTATTGAACAAGGAGAAACTTGAATTCGTCGAAAACACGGTTTTCCTGGGGATTACGCTTGACTCAAGGCTACAATGGGGTCCTCATTTAACATCTCTTGCGGGACGGCTAAGTTCAGCAGCATACGCTGTCAGAAAAATCCGTCAATTTACCGATATAGATACCGCGAGGCTGGTCTATTTTAGTTACTTTCATAGTATCATGTCTTACGGTATCTTATTATGGGGACGTGCTGCAGACATCGAGTCTATATTTATCCTGCAGAAAAGAGCCATCAGAGCCATTTACAATCTCCGTCGGCGTGATTCCCTAAGAGAACTGTTTAAGGATATCAACATCATGACGGTACCTTGTCAATACATTTACGAAAATATTATGTATGTTCGGAAAAATCTTCATCTCTTTAGCAAGATTAGTGACAGGCATAATTTTAATACTAGAAATAGGAACAAATTAGATCAACCCCGATTCAGATTGGCCAAAGTACACACTTCTTTTATGGGGTACTGTATTAAATTTTATAATAAAATACCAGTTGATATTCTCGAACTGAATGAGAGAAAATTTAAAGCATGCATAAAACGCACACTATGTAGGCAAGCGTATTATAAACTGGAAGATTATATCCTCGATAAAAACGCTTGGCTAAATGCTGGTCCTGCTCCACAGTCACAGCTGCTTAGGTCCACTTTTTAGGTTTTTATGTTTTCATATTTGGAAGAGATGCTCGCTCCTTTTAGAGGTTCTTACATTATTTCGTTTATTTATTCTTATATACATACAAATTATATTATTATATTAATTACTTATTTATTCTTTTTGATGTAAGAACTTAATCGTTCTCTTTATTAATTTATTTTTCATTATTTGGTCATTGACAACCATAGTTTTGTGTAAAGTAGAAGCATATTTTTCAAATTTTGTAAATGTGAGTACCATGAAACCATTTACATTTTATGTGAGTAGGTAGTTATAGTTTTACTTGTTGGACTTGAACGAGCATGGTGGTTGAGAGCATGTCATGCTCACTCAAATGTCTCGCTGATGGCGGCGCGTGGGTTTGATCATTCGGTTCCCTTCGAAATTGTTGAGCTGAAGGGTGCCGATACACGCGTCATGTTCGTGAACAGGCGCCGTCGGTTGAGACTGGTCATCTCTTAACTGCCATTAGCTTATTTTAATCTTTATATTTAAAATTCTTATAATAAGCCCTTTTTTTTTCTTTGCATTGTCCTCACATGCAGAAGCAACAAGTATATGTAACTTGGAATTTTGTAAAACAGAACATGATTTAAAAGAGTGTCCGTGGAGTTTCTTGCACGTTCTTCTCCATAGAGATCTACGCTTTGGAACGTGCAAATAGCTTCCATGTTTTTGACTGACCGACCTTGACGTTTCAAAAGTGCCTGTGAATGGTTTATTTGAAATAAAATGCTTTGAATTTGAATTTGAATTTGAATTGCTCCACTTTTTATAACAGATAATGAAGCGCCAGTATCAACAAGCCAATAATATGTTATGTTGTTAATGTTTAATGTCACGTATTTAGTGTCTTCATTACATGATAGGATGGTATTCTTAAGATCGAAAAAACTGAATCTGACTATTATTTGATTGTTCACTACTTTGAGGCTCCTCTACATTGTGTTCTGCCGTATATAAGTTACGGTTTTGAGTGTTAAGTCTACCCCTACTTTTCTGAGAACTGTTAAAAGATCTACGATTGCCATGCTTTCCTCTGAAGTTATTATTAAAATTGTTTCCTCTATAATTATTATAATTTCCGCGCCCTGTTCCACGCTGATATCCATTACTACTATTTTGTCCTAGCTGTCTACGAGAATAATTTGGGTTTTGACCATAATTGTGACTACCACCGCGACCACGACTGTCACTAAAGCGTCTATTGTTCTAGAAAGTACGTCCTTGCTTTGATACATGCATGATGTTACCTTGTTGCTGTGCGGCAGGCCTGTCCTCGTCTTTTGCAGCCTGTATTGCTTCCTTCAAGCTGTTGTAATTACGTGATGTGATGATTGTGGATAGTCTTGAGCTGCGTAGTCCGTCTGAAAATGATTTTATCGCAGATTTTTCATTTATGGGTTTAAGTACAGAATAAGCACTGGAATCTCCATCTGCTTGAGAAATCGTCATTTCAGTAAATAACTGCTCTATTTCCTTACCATATTCTTCAACAGACTTTTGACCTTGTCTCATAGTCTGCATCTAGGATTGAATGGCTGTGTACGACTTTTTTGTAATTAAATTTTTCCTTAAATCTTTAATTAAGTCTGAAACTGCCTCATATTTGTCAGAAATACGTAATTTTGCGTTTTCCGAAAGCCTACTCTTTAAGATGAAAATGATCAATAAGGAATTACCTTTATCGTCGAGCATATTCGCGTACATTTCGATAGAGTTAATCATTCTCTTAGTGGTGCTTTCAGTGTCATCCATAACTGGAATTAAATTACATGCCACTCTTAAATCGAATTCCATTTTGTTTGTTTTTATTGACTTAGGAAAAATAAACATAAATAATAAATAATTTATTTCGTCATTCAATTCCTGGCACTTTTCAAAAATATACTTTCCTAAGTTAATTACTCGCGTATCGCTACTGTTACATAAAACTAAAAATAATGATTTACACTTCTCAAAAACATCATTAGCTTCTTTCAATTTTATTTCAATAGTCTAGCCTTTATACCTACTTTGACCTTTTTTTACCAAATATTTCCGTATTTCATATAACAACTCTTGACATTCTTTTAAACTTTCTAACATAATGTATTTATTATTCTTAAAATATTGCTATAATTATCCATATTGTAGGTAAAACTTAACACTATTTCGTAACATACTGTTAAAAGAATTCAACACGTAAGCACTATTCTTCGCGAGGTATCATGTTCGATGAGTATCCGTGCGCCGTTTTATGAATTATAATTATTAGCGTAATGAAATTTGATCACTGGCTTTCCATTTTACACTCAATATTGTCTTCCGAAACCCAAATAAACTGTTCGAATATATTCTAAACTCTTTAAATAACACTCATAGTTAATTGGAAACACTTTTTTTTGAGATAATAAAAGTATGTATACGGTTTTAAACACTCACGAAAAGTTTGTTCTGCTTACGCAGTAGTTTCCTCAACGCTGCGCCTGGCTCGTAGTGACGACCTGATGCGGGATATTGCTTGCATACCCATTTCCTCTTGAATTAGGCGTCGATGGCACGCCCTATACAACTTGCAACCAAAGAATAGTACAAGTACCAAAACCAGGGCCAGCAAAATATATGTTACCGTGCTTATAAATAAATAAATAAATAAAATAAAATTCATTTATTTCAGGTAACTAGGCCCATAGAAGATAATTACAAAATATTTCAGTCATAATATTATATAAAATAAACAATTCATAATAAATATCAGACATTCAAAATAAAAGCAGACAATTACAATTATAAAATTCAAAATTAAATAATATACAATTCAAATGATAAAATCACAATAATTAAAATAAAATAAATACACTAAAATTATTATTAATAACGCCTGCTAAACGGCTTTGCCTGAACATGTCTGCTGCAGCAATGCAGCATGTAGGGGCAGTCCAGCCTGTCAGCAATCATCGCCAGGACTGCGTTGGAGCTGGCCCGCACTCTGCGCACCAGAGAGATGCTCCGCCTGCGCATAGTCGTGTGAAAACAGGCGGTACGCTCCTCTGCAAACATGCCCGAGGCGCTGCAGAAACGAGGCAGCCCCACCACAATCCTAAACGCGTTATTGTAGAGAACGCGGAGGTCGCTATAGCTCTTCTTTGTGTAGCGAGCCCACAGGCTGCAGGTGTAAAGAGATGTACAGTAAGCTCTAAAAAGTGTCACTTTTACCCCCCTCGAACACCTAGCAAACCTGCGAGCTATCATGTTGGCTCGTATTGAAAGCGCCCTCCGCTCTCTCTCAATATCTTCATTATCATTTAGGTCAGGCGTAAGAATATGTCCCAAATATTTAAATTTATTCACCCTCTCCAGAGGAGTCCCGTTTAATCTAACAGACGGAACATTCTGGGCACTTACTGCACCAACCCCAAAAACCATGTACTGGCTTTTAGCCACATTATATCGCAAACCATGATCACGAGCATACTCTTCACATACATTTAATAATCTCCTCAGACCACATACCGACGCACTCAGCAACACCATATCGTCTGCATAACTGAGATTATTTACAGACACTCCATCAATATGGCAGCCGACATGGCAGTTGCTGAGCGCGACGATCAGGTCATTCATGTACACGTTGAATAGCGTAGGAGAAGTCAACCCACCCTGTCTGACACCACATTCAAGTGTATATTGCTCTGACATCACCCCCTCCCATCGCACACAATTCTTTTGATGCCCGTACCAAAACCGAAATAGGCTGGTAATTTCATTCGGTAGGTTAATCTGGTCTAGCTTGTTCCATAGGACATCATATTGGACTAAATCGAAAGCCTTGGAGAGGTCCAAGAAGCACGCATAAACCGGCGTATTTCTCTTTGTATAATAGTTGATGGTGTGCTTAAGGCACAGTATCGCGCTTTCCGTTGATAGCTGCGGACGAAACCCAAACTGGTTGTCATGGAGAGTTACGTAATTGTTGAGCTGTACATTAAGCAGACCATCAAATATCTTGGCCGCAGTGGTAGCTAGAGAGATAGGCCTGTAGTTATTGGTATCGGCTAAGTCACCCGTCTTATTTTTAACTACCGGCACTACCACAGTTTTCATAAAGTCATCCGGCAAATAACTATGGCACACACACAGAGAGTAAAACATTGCTAATACCCGCGGGATGTGAGGTCCCGCATGCAGGAAGTGCTCAATACTGAGTCCATCGTGACCTGGAGATTTTCCTCTAGTCATGATCCTGATAACGCTAGCTACCTCTTTCGCACTAAATCTCGTTCCGACAGTATGACCACTCCTGTCAGCATTGAGCACCTCATCGTCTGAACCTCGCGGTGATTTAACTGTAAAATGCTGTTTAAAAGCGTTAGCAATGCTCTTAGGATCACTCACCCCGCCGACGCTCGCAGGAAGTCCAGGTCGGGCGTTGATTTTAGCAGTGCTCTGCCAGAAGCCACGAAAATCGCCTTCACGGTGTTTATCGGCTAGGGCATCCATTCTAATCTGATCTTGGTGATCTTGACACCACTTCAATCTTGATTTGAATACCCTTCTGCTATCACACATATCACTATAGACAGAGCCGGACTTAGGCCTACCGCACAAGTCCCATTCCATAAACTTAGACCTGGCGTTCCTATGAGCCCCGGCAACGTGTTTGTTCCACCCAATAATGCGTGAGCCTCCAGCACGCCACCTGGACCCTCCTCGGCCCTCTTCCGTAGATACCGTTGCCGCGGTGCGAAGAGCTGTGATGATGTCAGAGTACAGCCTATCCAGAATACGCCCGTGACCCGAATCATTACAATAATAATCTGCACAACAAGTGAATTCTGCTGGGAAATCTATTAATTTTAATAATTTATTACACTCATTCTTATATTTCGCTATCTGCTCGTCACTTCGTTGACCCCAAATTACATTTTTGTCCAATTCCATAATTTGAGCTACCTTAGGTGTCAACACATTTAGGTTACACTCGATTATTAGCGGTAAATGGTCAGAAACCATAGAATCATATTTTATTTGCACATTAGTTACACATTGCTTGGCTGCTTGAGTCACTACACAGTGATCCAGCCAGCTACATGTACCATAAACTTGACTAATGTACGAATAATTATCCGAGTCTATCCCTAGTATATCTACATCAACACATGTCAAAAACTGTTCATCACAATAATTAATTAACTCTTTAAAAAACAAATCATGAGGGTCCGCATTAAAATCACCTAAGATAAAAACCGACTCAATGCCGTGCGTAAGTACTAAAGCACATAGTTCACTTAAACAGTCTTTAAATAGATCAAGATTATCAGTGGAATTTGTCGGCATATAAATACTTATCACTAGCAATGCCCGGTCACACGTCATAATTTTAACGGCACAAATACGCGGATTATCACACGGTAACACGGATACATTCGGAAAAACACTATGCCGCCACAAAATTGCCACTCCGCCATAAGGGCGCCCGCGCAGTATGCCCGCCGACGTATTCACAGCTGACTTCCCAGTATATCCAAAACCGCTATCTATAGTGCTAATAAATGGTATGTCGTGTGGTAACAACCAGGTTTCTTGTAGACACACAATATCGCACGTACGGCATAGACTCCTGACGTCATCGATGGAACGCTTCACATTCTTGCAGTTGTAGGAAGCGAAACGATACGGACCGCTATTCATTCCGTAACTCATTTAGGCCGGTAACAGCCCGGGGACTGTTCGATCTTTTATATTTAAAATTAACAAAGCGCCTAAATATTATACCCGCGGGCCATAATTGTTCGTCCAAATATAACGATACATTGCATTCGGCTGTTAAGAATTTATAGGCTTTGTGCCCCTTTTGCGTCTTCATATTAATTTTTTCTAAAACAACCACTTCTTTGGTTTTATTGCGAATATAATCTATTATGTCACACTCATTCGTGTCGAGATGGACGTTCGTGATAAAAATCGGAATTTTCTTGTCAGCAGCCTTAAAATTACATTCTAGGTCTCGTGCTACACCCGACTTCCCGATAAACCGATATTTTGGTCGTTTATTCCGTTGCACATACTGCCAACCCTCGGTACTACTAGTAGGAGACACTTGTCGCTGTGATTCGCCCTCACACCGGCGTCGATCTGCCGCCGGTGTGTTGCGAACTTTATCGGCTGCCTGAGTCACTTGTGCTATCGTTTGCCCTGAGCTCTGTCGTGACGTCACCGTGGCTGTCTCGCCGCTCGCCGTGGAACCGGTTCGAACACTCGGCGCGCGACGCGCAACAGCAGGCAGGCGCTCTCCTCTCGCGCCGCAGCCCCCGCTAGCGCCCGCGCGGCCCCCGTCGCTCGTTGCCGGCCGTAGGAGCTCACTTGATTTAGGCGACGCGGGTTCATGTACACAAACATCTACCCTCATTTCTCTATAAGTTGGTGAGGGCGATATGGCGTCAACAGATATATGATTAGGTTCCATTTGGGATTCATTGAATGCTGACGTGTGACAATCGTGCGACATCCCCATGGGTCCACTATCAAGCCACGCACCCCGTTTCGTGTTTACTTTAAACGCTGAACTAGGCGGCAAAGAATCAGTCTTCAAATGACATATTTCTCTCTTTAGGTCGTTTACATCATCATGTGTTACATATGATGACTTAATGTAATCGATTTCGCTTCTCAATAACACCATATCTTTGAGCAATTTCGTGCAGTCTAGATGGTCAAACGTGACTGGAGGTAGTTTATCTAGATCTTTTGCTACGAAGATTGGAATAACGTCAGGATCAGTAGATTTAAAAAGATTAATAATGTCGTTCAAGTCTCGTTTTTCTTTACCCGCATTTTTACGGTTTATTTTGCGCTTTTCGGTAGGAATCGCTTCAAACAGCAACGCTTTTGCAATTTTGATTTCACTGGCCTCGAAAGCCGACATACACACACGAACTAACGTATCTTCATCAATCACGGACACTTTGTTTTGCACATATGAGAGTAATTCATTGACTATTAGATTACACTGCGTACATTTCACAATGTTCGACATGTTTTTGCGAATTTTTTCGCTACGCGGTACGCAGTCCATAAAACACGCTCGCCGCTGGTGGATGCGCGCGCGCGACTGTTACGATACTTTGTATGTGGTTTCCGAAATCTTTCAACTGAGCCGAATTATCGCCAGCAGCATTCTGGTTTAAAAACACGTCTTCTTTTTCCACTTTTGAATGGCACATCTTGAGAATGAATTTGAAGCCAACTTAAAAATTGTACTTGAGTAACCAGCACCTAAAAGCTAAAACAGAAGAAAATAGTTCCTTGGTAGAGCCCTGGCAGGGTCGCCATGTGATGTTGGAACCTTGGCTTGTAGTAAAGTAAACAACTGTTTTCAGTTTGGTGTCTTTTATTAGACTAACTTCTAATTACAATCAAAATGAATATAACGATAAGTTGCTTACATAGCTAAGTGCGCGTACACATAGGTATCGTACTACGTAATAATATAAGTACTCACACTTCACCTAACTTGTTTCTGTCCATACATACTATATATGACTGAAGTTGGTTTTACGTGGGGCGACCAGCCGTCAGACCCCCACAACCCTACGAGAGGAAAACCAGCCTCGCCAGAGCCTCGTCCGTTGGACAGCAGGGTGCACCGCTAGCAGGTGAGGTTGGCTTGGGTCTTCAAGATGGCAACGGACCCCATTCACCCCCTTGGCCTTGGCCCTTGTTCTGCAGTATTTCTGGTAATGGCCCTTGAAACCACATTGTATTCAAATTGCACAAATTGCAGGGCTGGAACTATTATCACCTTTGTGATTTTTGCTGCCACATCGGCAACAGGGATCAACTTCTTTCTTAAACAAACATTTTGTAGTTTTTGAGTCAATTTTATTAAGGCTAATACTTGTGGCATTTGTGCTCTGGCTATCATGGAAATTGTTCATTTGCCGTTGTACCGTTTCTAAAGAATTAGCTTCTGCTAAGATTTTTTCAATTGTTGCTGTATCACCAAGTGTCAAAATGTATTTTCTTAATTTAATCGAGATACACTTTTCTGTAATTTGATCGATAAGATCGTCTTCATTAACAAAATTGCATTTTGAGCTTTGACGTCTCAACCGAATCAAAAATGTTTCGAATTTTTCGTCCGACTCTTGTTTCATTAAGCAGAATATGTGTCTTTCAAATAAGTAACTTTGCTTCGGAGAAAAATATTCTTCCAACTTTTTAATCGCGATATCATAAATGTTAGTCGCGTCTGGATCAGTCGAGTGAGCTCCGGGTAAATTAAAATATATGTCCTGAAGAGCTATACCTCCGGAAAGCAGTAAAATTGCACGTTTTTTGTTTTGATCCGTGGTGTTCGTTGCAGTGAAATATATTTCTAAGGCACGTTTCCATTTTATCCAATGGGAGCCTATTGAGTTCGGTTTTTCCACAATTAATTGGTTCTATTGCTGGGATTTGTAATTGGGACTTGTTGGTCGATCTGTAAATAATGGAGAGGGACTTGTGTGAACACAATAGTACTTAGTTATAAAATTTCAAGATCGATTCGACAAATTAAAATTATTTCACCATAGAACAATGACTTTCGTTGTTAAAATAATCAAGTGCCGTTTTTAACAAAGGAGTCAAGTAACTCTTTAGTTTATCTTAGCTTCGAATTTGTCGTGTCCGGCCAAAGGGCTTTGTGACTTCACTTCGGATGAAGAAACTCTAGCCGACAAATCGGACAAAGAGTCCGTATGTACCCGTTAAGTGTTATTTAGTAAAACGGCCACTTGGCCCATAGAAATGTGATGAATTGTTATTATTATATGTGACAATAGCAAAATGCGTTAGATTTAGTTAAATCATTAAGCCTTAACGGATTTCATGACATTTATTCAATTTTAACAACAGGTTAAGAGATTTATCTCCATTACTTCGAAATTGTCGAAGGGCCACTTGGTTAAAACTGGAATTTACGAGAAAATATTCTCGTTAGCACATTAATTTTTATTGAATTTTTCAATAGGTCCATTTGCGAGAAAATATTCTCTAAGACACATTTTATTTGCGAACAGATTTGGTCAACAATACGTACAATCAGAATTTGGTGTGTTTTGAATATATTATGTTTAACATTATATTTAATGTAAAAATAACAAACGAATTATGTCGTTACTGAATTTGTCACACCACGATCTCGTTTACAAGTTATGTATTACTGTACAATAGTATAGTGACTTGTTAAATGAATAGGTAAATGATGTTTAGTTTGTATTTTGGTTTTAACAAACACCTTAACTAGTCAAAATGTTACGCAGTACCTACATCGGTCCATGCGGCACATCAGCAGATAGCCGATGCAGATTGCGCATAGATAAATACTGAAGTAAAACTTAATAACAAATTGAAATTATAAGTTATTTTATTAAACATTCAAGGAGAGATATAAATTTTAGGTAGGTACTGCAAATCACTAATTTTGTTATACAATCACGCCGGTTATCTAAGATGGATAAAGCAATAAAATTTAGGCTGACCTCGGATCGAATCCAGGATTTCCTTTTTAGCAGTCGCTTTTGCGATTTTTTAGAAAATTACGATATTGCTGTTGGCCAATTTCCGTAAGCAGGTAATAATTTGAGTTAAAATTTCACTTACTGCACTTTAACTCGTCGCCAATGTGGTGTTCACTAGAATCACTTGTTATACTTTGGAGGTTTAGAATAAAACCACACAATTATCAGTAAGTAGAGTGAAACTCAAAGGGACCGTCTAGTCGCCCGAAGGGCTAGTTCAGGACTGCCTTACGACGTGGCCGTCGAGGTGCATGCTACATTTATTGAATATATGTCACACATACTAAGGTATGGCGCAGACGCGGTGCCATACGTCACGGTGTTAAGGCGATATACACATATTGGGTCCGACGGAAGTTTACGCCATAGTATTAATTGTAAATCTCGTTGGTCTGGTTGAGAAAATTCCGAAACATTTTCTCAACGTCCGCACAACCGATGTATTTATATTGCCTAAAGCGTAGTAAAATGCTAAAAATGACATTCTGAAGTGACCAATATGTTGAATATCGTTCAACGACTTACCGGACGACGTCGCTGCGCTTGCATCGAAAACAGGGCGCAGTTTAGTCGTACTGCTATTTTCATTAATAACGCCGTGATGCGGCAAAAAACAGTGAGGTGACTCATAAGTTTCAACGCAACTCATATGAACGAGCTATTCATATTCCCCCATAAAATCTACGTATTTTTCCCTAAATTGTGGCAAACGAGCGAATTTTTGTTCTAACGACAACAAACGTTTTTCAGCCGCTGTGTAACTGTCTCCGAGCACCTCAGCTGATTCCTTTAAAGGAATGCGTACGGAAAACCATCTTCCATACGTTTTGTCGTTTTGACAAAAATGTCTTCGCACGCACGTTCGTCAGCACTAAGGATATTTTTCTTAACGTTATTGTTTATTTATCTCTTCGAGTTCCCAAAACATTTTCAACTGTGTGTCAATTGTTTGGGAGAAATGACATTGCACACTCTTAACGAAAAGTGTGTTATTATGTAAAGGTCCCGACATTACCCAACCCAATTTTGTCATCTGCCTAGCCTTTTCCCAACTATATATTGGGGTCGGCTTCCAGTCAAACCGGATTCAGCTGAATTCCAGTGTTTTACGTGGAGCGGCAAAACGTTGGGTAATAACGAATATTCCTGATTACTGTTTTGCAATTCTGAATGGTTAGTCGTAACGTGTAATGATGCCGAGACAGTGGAGACTTTAGCTGTGACCGGCTGTGCTGATGCACTCGACCCGGTCACCTGTGAACTACCTGCCCATCAACGTGAAGCAAACGGTTGTGCCTTTTATCACACAACCTACATGGCCCAAACTTGCATTTGTCAAGTGGGTGGGTTGTGCGTAAACAATTGATGCACAGCTGATGCGTTTTAACTACGAGTATAATATTCCTTTCTTGGACAGACGAATTAAGAAACCTTGAACAGGAATAAATCGCGTGATTACCATGACACATCACACACGGTACGCGGCTTTGTTTTGTTCTTGCGTTCGTATTACCCTTATTGTTATTGTTAGTAACGTTCGTAGCAACATGAGTATGTGTATATTGCTTCTTAGAGCGCGTTTGTTCGCTGCCTTTGTTCTCGTGGGATTTGTTATGGTTCACATTAATCATTTCTAAAACGTCGGCCCTGTCCTTGAGAAATTTAAGCAAGTCATCCAGTTTCTCAAAACAATATCTAACAAGTTCCTAATCTGGGAAGCGGACTCTTTATTTAACGATGGATTTTTAAATAATGCCTTCACATGATTATGAACCAATAGTCGCGGATTATTAAATCTATTCTCTAATAGCTCCCATGCGTGAGAATAGTTATTAGCCGTAAATTCTAATGCACCTATGACGTGTGCTGCGGTACCGGACAATAACGATTTTAAATAATGAAATTTTTGAACAGGATCTAAATCATCGCGATCATGAATCATACTAACTAACGTAAGAATTTTTAAACTCTAGCCAGCAATCGTACAAACCGTCAAAGGAAGGTATTTTGATATCGGGTAACTTTATGCCTATCGGCTTACATGTTGAAACGCTAGACTTGTCAGATACCTCCTTTTTCAATAAAAGTTTCGCAGAAGCTACAGCACGATAAAATTGGTCTTCGAAACAATCTCTCTCTTCCAGCTGTTTTGCTAGATCGAGATCTTCTGCTACTTCTTTTTCAATTTTAGACTATTTCACTATACATTTCTGTCTTATTTCTAAATGTGTGTATCAGGTAATAAAATAAAAAAATAAAACAGATCTTATAACTAATTGAACGACGTGCTGTGATTGGTCGCCGACAATGGCGAGCTCTGATTCGTCGATAAAAAATGTGGGGTCCCGGTGCGTCGATAGATGGCGTTAGTAGTTGCGCCAACAGTAGTCAATCACTATTTAAAATATTTTTAATCATAACTTACTTTTTCCAAGCGCGTCGATCAGCTGCACCGCCATTTTGAAAAGGGCAGAAACAACAACTTCTCACAAGTATAACCTTTGCGGCAAAGTTCACACTATACTAAACGCACTACCGTGTGGTACCGGCCGCGTCTCGTAAAGTTGATCGAGCGCGCGAAAATATTTTTATAAAGTTGAACGCACGATCGTATAAGAGCGTCGTTAAAGGGATATGGCATATTATGCTGTAAAGGCAACTAAAACCAATTGGACATAGATGGCGCAGTATGCATTGCAGTAAAGGCATCTGAAACAAATTCCATATTTGGCATCGCATGCTATAAAGGTAATTTTAAGTCCATCCTCAATTCGTAAATTAGAAAGTTTAAAAAATAATAGTCATTATTTAATGAAAATATAAGATAAATTTAATGAGATCTGTTGCACTTAGGAACTTCACATTTTACACAAAAATTAGTACTCGTAAATAATTATAGCGACTTACAGGCTAACTATCCGTGCCGCAGCGTAGATTCGCCTCGTCTCGTCTCTTCATTCCGTAAGATGAAATGATTTAAAGCAATTCCTATCTTTATTTAGACAAAGTTGTATGTTACATTTCTCACATTTTATGTAGGATTTACCTGAGCAACCATACATCTTACAGAGTTGGCGTTCCTGTGTGTATGCAAGCAAATGATCTAAACCGTCATTGGCAATTTCGGGTAAAGGTAAATCTATTCGTCGTTTTCTTTTTCTTTTAGGTTCTTCGGCAGCAGGTCTTCCGCGATTTCGTGTCGGCGTATAAAATGCTTGGTTAGCTCTTGTTAGCGCTTCGGCCAATAGTAATTTATAATCCAGCAATGGCATTTATTGTTCATACGCCACTAAATCCAACTATTAACGCATGTTAGATCGATCATATGGTAAAATATTTTATGATACCACCTGCTCCTCACTTTCATACGATTAATAACCAAGCATGGAATCTAGAAGGTCAACACCTCCCATATAACGATTATATATAAGCACAGCTTTTGGGCAAGGCACAGTCTCAAAAACTTTTTTCTTTCTGTTGAACCTATGATATTTTCCAACATAGGTTGATGCCAAGTTGACAACTTTGTTATCCAGCCAGGTTACCACGGATATATCCACGTCTACCTCTACGACCTTTTCAACGCTGAAACCTCTACCTTTTTTTGTCACTTGTCCAGCATTTGGTAGATCATGGTTAGGGAGGCGTTTCCGATTTACAGTACCTAACGGAAATATACCTTTTTATGTAATTCAGCCATAAGCTGCAAACTTGTGTACCAATTGTCAAAGAACAATTTATAATTCATGTTTTGTAGAATACTGCTTGATAAGACCTGTGTGAACTTGGCATCCGACTTTTTTATTTTTTTTTTCTTTTTTTGGTTTTTTTGATAGATTTCGATAAGTAGTGAATAGTAGTGAAGGTAACTTAATTCGTAGTAGTGTCGAAAAAAAAAAAAAAAATTGTCATCCCCCGATATCGCAAAAAAATACTTTTACCAGCTGATTATTATCGTTAGACGTACGTAGTGGATTGTAGTGCAGATTTTTTCGTTTGTAGTTATACAGAAAATAAAATAAAAAATAAAAACTGATGGCAAGAAATATGTCGTCAAAATAAAATAAAAAGAAACGTTTGGGAACTATACGATTTCAAAAAAACACTGTAAATTACTGAAAGACGTATGTAGGGGTTAATAGTACGAAATTTTGTGTATCGTAAAACAGAAAATGATCAAGAATGATCAACACAATCACTCCCGATACCGACAAACGATGAAAATGACTGACAAACGTACACAGAGGTTTGCAGTGCACAAAGGACATCAACCACTTTGTATGGCGTTTGGGCTTGAACATGAAAATAAAAATATTGCACTATTTTTGGTTTTTTTGAGTGGCTTACAGTACATAGAAAACATATATGTAGGAAGTTTTGTATCAAATTATTTAATATAATAATAAAAAATAAAACTTCAAAACTTTAAAATAAATCAATTTATTTGTAAAATTATTCATTTTCGTAAGTTAATAAAACGTGGTCTAAAAACTGGGCCGGTGGAGTTATACTCGTATTTTCATACCTGGCCCAGCTTAAATACCATATCACAGACATGATGTGAGCGCAGCAACCTACAGTTCTTCGGCCGACTATGCAATTGCAGCAATAATGCTTAATAGCTTGTATGCCTTGATTATTATTATCTTCATACAATATATATACAAAATATATTTTACGGCCTATATGTCGGCTTTGTATTTTCCCTCGCAATAATGTGCAATTCTCGACCGAAGGAAATCCTTGTAAAAGCTCACTGGCTCTATCGATGCACACTTCAATAGTATAGGAACCATCATTTCTAATGTGCTCCCCATAATAAGACTTTGCCTGTTTAATCTGATATGTTCCACATGCTAATAACACAAGTTCATCAAATGTTAATCTAGGAAATTCAACAATTTCAATAGTAGCGTTTAAGTTGGAGAATTGTGTCCGTCTTCGATTTAAATTATTTTCAATTACATAATCAGCTAATATATTACTTGTGTGCAATTTTTCATTTACCAGATTTACAATTTGTCCTGCATCTGGTCTATCTGATACCCTTTGGTGGAGCATGTTTATTAATGCGGCAGCTATTTTAAAATTCGTCATAGCATGAGTGGATGCAGTATTGAAAAATTCACTCCTAAATATTTATAGGACATTTTAAAAATCTTATTTACTGCTTCGACAATCCACCTGCACATTGTGACCGTTCTTGACTTATTAGCTGCCGCTGTTGATAATTGAGTTTCACCTTGTTGTAGGGATAAAGGAAAGTGAACAGTATAGTTGCACTGTTATAGTAAAGGGACACAATTCCTGAAACCCCTATCCAGCAAAAAAACATCCCCAGGTTGAAAATACTTTCGTAAAATATTGTTTTCATTATTAAATTCATTAGTCATGATATCTGCATCCGATGTTGTTGCTGGATAGGGACCAATTACATCTATAATATAACCATCAGAACATACCATCATAAAAGGTTTCATGAGGTTCCTATACTTATGCAAAGAATAAGTATCTTTCTGGTATAAATAATTTAAACTTTTTTGTACATATAAATAGGTGCCATCCAGAATAATTATTGGGTTCCTATTTGCTCCACCGAACAGCTCATTAGGTATCATGAGATTTCTTGAAGCAATTTGAGCTCGTGTAATATGATTGATCCCTAAGTATTGTGGAACAAAATCATCAGTAAGTATTTTCCGGACCTTTTTTAATAATCTTACTAAAGTGGTAGGGGTGTATTTAATAGCGTTGATATCCGCTCGTTGCTGTCGCCAGTTCTTATTTTCATAAGATACGCAGCAAGAGCTAATGTGCCATTTCGCATATTATCTATTTGTTGCACATTAGTTTTTAATTCAAAAAACTGGTGCTTGGTTAAACCAGTCCAATAATGCACTGAGTCATCAGACATTTGTTGAGTATTCGAAGTCTAATATTACTCTTTCTTTTATGAATGAAGCAAAGTCTTCTATGTGATTAGCATTAAAATATTGTATTGAATGCAAGTCATTACTCGAAATGTCAAAATTATTATTTCTTAAATGGAATTCACAAATCCTACATTGCTGTGGTACATAGTAATTTTACTCACTAAAAATAAAGACTCTAAGCCACAAAGGAATCCTTACTCTTTCTTCGGCAGTGCAACCAGGTAAGAAACAATGTGCTTGTGTATCTGGAGCTCTTCTCATGTGAGTTAAAAATATCGAACCAACTGGTGCTTCAACTCCCTGTTGTATTTCTGCGTTATCACCCTGCTGTACATCATCAATAGCATCCCTCCCAACATTGCGTGTACTGTGTCTGTCAGCTCTTTGCCAACAAGGATGGCAGATTCTATCAGATAAAACAAAAAAGAACATTATTATAATATGAAGAATGAATAACCTTATCATCATCAGCATCAACTGCCTATAATCATTAAACCCTGTTTTGCATACAGTCAGGTAAGGGATTGCTATTGTTGATCATAAGTAAATGCCTTATTCCCTGACATTTATAGGTATCTTTAAGTCTGCTTACACGTCACTTACAAGGAAAAAAAAAAACTTAAAGATCTCTGCAATTACAATAGTGCACTATATGGTAAGACCACATAAAGCTGTTATTTTGGAACCTACATCATATTAAAAAAAAAACAATTACCTCACGTGGTTGAATCCATTGCGAAATCACACTTCTGATATGCCCCTCTCGTTCCGTGTTATTGCTTATCCCATGAGATCGAATCATTAACAGTGAACACCTGCAGTTCACACATAACTGTCAGTGATGACCTGGATCTGAGCTCGTTGAAGCATCAGATTATTCTAAACAAATTAATTTGACCAACTTCTAAAAAATAACTTAATCATTCATACCTCTCGTGGTGCTACTCTGCTTTCTATAATAGCAATCATGGATTGTTGCAGTTGAGATGGATTGCTTCTTAATATTTTATCACTCCGTCTTCTTAAAGTCGATAATCCACATAAGAGACACACGTTAGTGTGGCCTTGCTGACTTGATCCAGCTTGTTGATCTGTATTGCCAGAAACATCTTGCTGCAGATTCGCATTTACTGCAAACATTGCTAGATCTCTACATGCTTCACAAACAACGTCTTCTTGTAAAACCTGTCAAAAACATGAATTGTATTTTATATACTGCCTCTGCCTATCCAGATCTTCTTAGCTAACTTCCTATATATAGAAAAAATAGGTACTTACAACTTGTGGGCATACCCAGCTGCAAAGTAAGCCAGCAACTCTCGGGTCAAGAGCTAAGACTTGATATCGGCGCAGTGTGTTCACGCATATATTGCAGTTTACACATAAAATGCGCGTGCGACGATGATCTCTATCGTAATCTACCATTATGATTGTTCTGGGTTTACAACAAAAATCCAATTCACTGGGCACAATCGGAGTACAGTAAGATTAGCTAAGGTTAAAAGCAATATCGGAGTCCTAAGGGCACGCACTAGTCACACAGGGCAGTATCAATCAGTCCATAAACAGTCCAGGTCGGGTAAAAATAAATAGAAAGCCAAGCTAAATATAAATACAAAACACAACCGAGATGGAAAACGCGGAAGGATTCTGTAGCGTCTTGACAGAAAACCACAGACAACATGTCACTGTCAAGTGTCAAAGACAAAAGTAGTGATGCACGTTTCGATTCGGTTTTCTTAAGAATCGATACAACAAGGAAACGATCCTGTGATATTTTAATCCATTATTATTTGGATTTAAAAGTAGAAGCATTTCTTCAAAGATATCAGTTGATTAAAGACGAAAGAATAGAACATTTCAATTATTGTGTTAAACAAAAACATGGTTTGATCGATCGGTCGATTTTATCGATCATTCGTATAATTATTGATAGAGATAAATTGCATTCATACTATTTGTACTCACACCACTATTTTAATGGTAACATTTCGAATGTACCTAATCCGAACATCATTTAATAAGCTTTTAAAAACATAAAATAACTCCGGCCTTTACGAGAAGAAGTGAATAATTGAAAAATCGTAGAAAATTAATTAAATTTGATTCATTTATATGAAATCTATGGACACTAAAAAAAGTCTAGACAAAATCCTGCCATTGTTCTTTCAACTGCCACCGACTGACTTTGACAGGTTATAGTTTCATTACGCGGTACACTATATGGCAGCACATGTATGTTTATTGAAGCTTAGTAGTTGCCTGATCCCTCCTAATATGCCGTTAAGGCTAAAATAACATCATTTTTAATTTCTGAACGTTTGAAAATAAGTACCCACATTTGGGTAGCTATGCAGTAAGGGGTTAACTCTCCAGATGTATAGCCTTCTTTTTGTCCGTTTCCTTTTCTTGCCTCGCTCTATTTTTGTGTTGAATGTGTTGTTCATAATCGAAAGTAGTAATATTCCTTACTGCATGGCCACAGCAGGTATCGCACATATCCTTTTTTAAGGTGTATAAGGACAGATTTTTCTCGTGAAAAAATTTTTGAAAGTAAAGCGAGGAAGCATAGGCTCTTCGTTTTCCGTACTATGTTCTTTGTACTGTTTATATAAATCACTCAGAGAACGGTAAACATGTTCTAAATACAACCTTCACCTTTTCTTCTTGGCATAGTGAGATGGTAACTTGGGAATATTGTCTAAAAAGTTGCGTGCGCTAAGAAACTTTCGCTGTGTTCCAGATCGTGGCGTTCTGACCCTGAATGTAATCTGAATTTCTAGTCAAAGTCAAAAATGTTTATTTCAGTTAAGCCCTTAAACGGCACTTTTGAACGTCATCATTACATTTAAAATAACATAGTGACTTTACTCTGTCAATCAGTGCTTCAGTATGGTATCTCGGTCTGGGGTAGGGCCGGTAAAAACACCTGAATAGATGAAGAAAGGGCTCAGAGGGCGGTCATAAAAGTGATGTTAAAAAAGACATTCCAGTTTCCAACAGACCTGCTCTATAGTGAATTCCCAGTTCTTTGAGTACGGCAGTTATACATTCTGAGTGCTACTATACATGCTCACAAATCAGTGAAGAGCAGGCCTGACTATCTAAGTCTGCCTGCTCTAACTATCTAAGTCTGCCTGATAGTGATATGTGGATCATAATTCCACATATCACTAACAGGAACATAAAACACTCACTCAAATCATTGACCTAATTCTAATATTTATTTTTATTTGATTTTCACCTTTTTTTTTTGTCTATTTTACTTTCTTGCCAAAACTGTACTTATAATAATAATAATAGATCTGTGGTCCGGCTGTCAACTTGACTGACAAGAAAAATTTTCATCCCGATTTTTATATTAATTAAATTTAAAACCGAGGAAACTTTGAAAAAAAAAAACCAATAAACATATTTACTAGTTTAATTTGAATGGAAACACAAGATCAATCAAAAATCAATGCTGACAAGAAGCCGGACTCGAATACAAGTCGCACCAACTCCATCTTCTTGTTCGTCGCTCAGTTCCGCCTCGCAGCCGCCGGGACCAGCGCCAGCCGTGAGTCCTGAGATTCCGGTAGCTGCAGTTGTGTCGAGCTCGAGCGACGAATACTTCTCGCCGCCGACGACACCACCACCTGCGCGTCGGCGCGGACGAGGCCGATCACCGGCCAGCTTAGGACCTCGAGGCCCACCGGTCTCTGACAGGGTCCACGCTATCGGTGGAAGTGTGCAGCGTATGAAATGGACTCAAGTCATAAATGAGAATGTTATACGCTCATACTTTGGGGCTACAGAGGAGGGAACTAACCTGACTGCGTACCGTGGTCGGATGCTCTCTCTGTTTCAGGTACTTGAACCAGCTGTCAGCGTATCGGCCCAACGACTGTCGGATCAGGTACGCGTCATTCACCGTAACCGTATGTTGGATGATAGTGTGCTTGATCGCCTCCGCACTAAAATGTGTAGCCATGTCATCCTGCTCTCCGTCGCAGACTGTGGCACCAGCACAGTCAACCCAAATGCCCAGCCACGCTAACGAGGTGAGTAATGACAGGGTTACAAACGTAAGTACCCAGTGCAATGACGAATTGAGAAGTCCTTGGAGTGTGCTATTCGGAAATACCGCTACATGCCGCCTGAACTTAGACCACGCTTACCTCGTTTGCCCATGCATAACAAGAACAGGGCGCTGGTGGCTGCTCTGGATTCGCAGTTGTCAAGCCATTTTAATAACTGTGATAACCTCACCGATGCACATTTGATCATGTACTGCGCAGCTGTAGCGGCATGTCGTGTAGCTCATGTCAAAATAAAAATAACCAATGACGGAGTTACACGACCAAAACCAGCCGCAGCAGCTTGGCAGTGCAGGATCGAGCGTCGTATTGGTGAGGCCAGAGCGCTAATCGGCAAACTGATCTGCTTCAGGGAGGGCAACACACGCCCTAGAGTGATGCGCTTTGTGAGACGGGCGTTTTCGGGGACTGATGTCAATCCCCGAGATTATATATCTCGTGTCACAGAGCGCATCGACTTCCTGAAGCAGAAGGTGTATGCATGGGCAATGATTGGGCAAGCCGTGTTCGTAGGTACAGGCGGCGAGTGGAGCGATACACCCAGAATCGTACATTCCGAAGTAACGAAAGGTGGGTATATAGGGATTGGGAGCGACCGGACCAAGGTGTGACTGACACGCGCTTGCCGGATGATGATGCTATGTGTTCATTCTGGCGCAGCATCTGGTCGGTTCCTGTCAGTCATACTGAGGGTGACTGGACTCGGGAGGTCGAGCGTGTGTGCGATCCGATACCAGAAATGGGGGCAATTTCCATCAGCCCCCTAGATGTACGAGGGTGGATTGAAAAGTTCGCGGCCTGTCACATAAATACTTAAACTATTTTAATATAACTGACCTCATTCGATTAGTTTACTCTCTGGTTGTCAAATTGTAAAATTGTTCTATCGCAATAGCATTAACTGTATTTAAATTAGACTGAATTTCGTAAGTCTTTGTGCAGCGTTTTTAAAGAATGGAGAAAATTGAGCAACGTGCGGTCATCAAATACCTGTTTAAAAAAAAAACGAACTCCAAAAGAGATTCACGAAGATATGTCAACAACATTGGGGGAATCTGCTCCGTCGTATACGACTGTGAAGAAGTGGGTTGCTGAATTTAAACGCGGACGAGAGAGTATTGAAGATGACCCTCGCTCTGGCCGGCCTATGACGTCTACGACTGAAGAAAATCTGTGATCTAATATTGATAGATCGGAGATTGACCATCATCCCAGATTGCAGACACTATTGGCATCTTGTATGAATGAACACAAAACATCATAGTCAATGAACTTGGATTTTCTAAGGTTTCTGCGCGGTGGGTACCCAGATTGCTTTCAGTTGAACAAAAACGAATACGCCTCACGATTTCTCGCGACTGTTTTGGAAATGTTTGAGGCTGATCCACAAGATTTTTTGGCCAGATTTGTAACAATGGGTGAAACTTGGGTACACTACTACACCCCAGAGTCAAAACAGCAATCCAAGCAGTGGAAAAAACTGGATCAACCGACTCCAAAAAAAGCCAAAACAATTTTGTCAGCTGGCAAGGTGATGGCGTCAGTTTTGTGGGATGCTAAGAGTGTCATCATGGTGGACTACCTTGCAAAAGGTGAAACTATAAACTCGGCTTATTACTGCACCCTCTTACGTCGCTTACGTGAAACAATCAAAGAGAAAAGGCCAGGATTATTCAGCAAGAACACACGTCACACGTCTGTTGAATCCTATGGCTCAAATTCGTGATTGTGGCTTTGAATTACTGCCCCATCCCGCCTATTCCCCTGATTTGGCACCTTCAGACTTTCATTTATTCCTAAACCTGAAAAAACACCTTGGAGGTCTAAAATTTTCATCAAATGAGGTCGAAGCTGCGGTGGGTGACTTTTTTGAAGGCCTTGAAGACACTTTTTTATGACCGACATACAGGCGTTGGGAACCAGATGGAAGAAGTGCATAGAGTTAAGTGGAGATTACGTGGAAAAATAAAATTACTTTTGCTTATATTTTATATTGTTTTCTTGCTGAAGCCGCGAACTTTTCAATCCACCCTCGTAGCTTGTGCAGTCCGCCCGTTGCCTGACTGGAAATCTCCAGGGCCGGACGGGCTGCACAATGTCTGGATTAAATGGTTTACGAGATCGCACACTTGCTTGGCGTCTCAATTCCAATCTGCCTTACGAGTCTGGGTCGCTACCCCAGTTCTTAACTACAGGAATAACCCACCTGCTCCATAAATCAGTTAGTACTGCGGAACCTAAAAATTATAGACCGATCACGTGTTTACCGACGGTCTATAAAGTTCTTACATCCATTTTGAGGGCAAAGATTAATAGTCATATTAACAACAACAACTTGAGCTTACAAGTGGATAGTTATAACAGTTACACAAAGAAAAATTGCTCCTATTTTTAATTTCTATATAATATAATAGAATCATTATTTACAAATATTTATGCCATATTTTAAAAGTTAACAGTTTGTACCTGCTGGTGTGGCGTTATCTTTTCTAAATTTTCCCACTATCATAAACTACAACTAATTCACTTCTTCACTATGGATTCACTGGCAAACACTCTGAGTGAACTTAAGGAGGTATTCCAAACAAGGATGTCTGTCTTTGAAGAACAATTACAGAAGACTCCTCAATCACCCATTACAGCTGCCAGCCTCGCTACGGAGTTTACTATGTTCCGAACTTTCGTCACAGGCTCTCAACAGTCTTCAGCTGCAGGTGGGTTTGCTAGCACGAAGTGTGGACCAAATCGAGATGCGCAGCCAAAGGAAGATCCTACTGTTGCACGGAGTTGCTGAAGAGCAGAAGGAGGATACTGCTAAGGTGATTGCTGAGGTGGTCCGTAGCAAACTTCAGCTCAGCGACTTCACTGTTACTGACATCAACCGATGTCACAGGATGGGGCGAGCTGTGCCCAGCAAAACCAGGCCTATCTTGTTCAAGGTTAGCAGTCTTGCGGTCAGAGACAAGATTCGGTTTTCCAAAGCGAAAGGGCTTCAGGCGTCACGATGTCAGAGTTCCTTAGAGGGTGCTATATTCTTCGTAGATGAGTTTTTGCTCACCAACAACACGCTTAAGATGATGTTTTAAACTTTTAACCGCAGCTTCCCAAAGTCCGCCAGCAGAAGGCCATGACGGAGCATTAAAATGCCACTCAATGTTCATTTCTGCGACGTTAGATAGTGTTTCTTGGCTTGATAAGATTTCTGAGATTTCTAAGATTTCTTGTTTTAGGATCTTGTTAGCTCCAATGAAGTTAGTTCCTTGATCACTGTAGATGTGCCCGGGAACTCCTCTTCTGGCTGACATACGTCTGAGCGCTGCAAGAAAAGCCGACGCTGTGAGATCAGATACGAGTTCTAAATGTATGGCCTTTGTAACCATACATATGAATACTGCAACGTATCCTTTATCTGTTTTGATGCCGCGACCTTTGTTCACTTTCACCAAAACGTGTCCAGTGTAGTCAATACCGGTATGATAAAAGGGTCGACTAGGATTTAATCTGGATGAAGGCAAGTCACCCATGAGTTGATGTTTTAGAATGGGATCGTGTTTTCTACACTTTACGCACATTCTTAATCGTTTTTTTGTAGCGCGGTTTCCTCCAATTATCCAGTATTTTTGTCGTATAAATCCACTCGTCATTTTCACTCCGCCATGGAATACTAATTTATGGGATTCGTCTATTATAAGATCAGCTAATTTAGTTTGATTTGGCATGATAATGGGATGCTTCATTTCGGGATCTAAACTCGAATGTTTTAGCCGTCCACCGACACGGAGTACTCCGTGGCTGTCTAAGATAGGATTGAGATTCAAGATCTGGCTTTTTTTGCTTAATGGTTCATCTTTTTCAAGTTGAGATATTTCCTTGAAATAGTATTCTTGTTGCACATGTTTTATTAACATTTCCGTCGCTCGTTTGAGGTCATGCAGACTAAGATAGTTTTCACGCTTCTTTTTGTAAATTAAGATGTCGTTGAATTTTTTTACATAGGCTAAACTCGGATGATTTTCTTGTAACTGCTGTATTTCTCTAATAATCGTTTTATAACGGAATTGCTAGAGTCAGCAGTAATAGTGTTTACTAGCTTTTTCTGTCTGAGATCTTCAGTTGTTTTATATAAGATGGGTTCAGGATTGTTTTCAGGATTGTATTGAGGTAACCAATCGGGTCCGTGCCACCAAAGTAAATGATTTGCTAAATGGGATGCAGTCAGACTACGGCTAGCGCAATCTGCGGGATTCTGTTGGGATTTCACATACTGCCACCTATTTTTTGGGATAATTTTGCAAATAATTTTTACTCGATTGGCAACAAAGGGTTTCCATTTTTCTGGTTCACCATTTATCCATCCTAGTACTGCCATGGAATCTACCCAGCCATAAGCGCGGATTTTGAGATCAGATAGGGATGAGATTATTTTGGCCATAAGTTTTGATAATAAAAGAGCTCCGCTAAGTTCCAAGCGAGGTATAGATTGAGATTTTTTCAGAGGTATCACTTTAGATTTTCCAGCGACAAGGGTTACGTATGTCTTGTGGTTTCTTGTAATTTTGCAATAAACTACACAAGCGTAGGCTTTTGTGCTGGCATCACAAAACCCATGAAGCTCAATTATATCATTATCTATGGTTTGTATCCATCGTGGTATTTTAAATTGGGATATATAAGGTAGGTCGGCCTTTATTTTATTCCATTCTTGGACAATATTATGAGGAATCGGTTGATCCCAACCTAATTCCGTTTTCCAAGTTTCTTGAAATAATATTTTGAGTTTTATTGTGACTGGTGACAACCAGCCCAAGGGGTCAAAGATTTTTGAGATTTCAGACAAGAGTTGTCGTTTTGTTGGGATGCTTTCTGTGGTAATTTATATTGGATGAAAGATAAAATAGTCTTCTTTTGGATTACAGCGAAGGCCTAAAGCCTTTGTAGATTCTTGCTGTTTAAAATGAAATTCTTCATCTTGAGGATTAATATGATCGTCTAACAGTTCCGGTAAGTTCGAGCGCCATTTTCTAAGATTGAGGCTGCCTGACTTAAGAAGGTTTATCATCTCTGCTTTGAGATGTTTAGCAGCAGTCGCGGTATGAGCTCCATGCATGAGATCATCCATGTAAAAAGAGGTTTCTAAGATATCAGGAGCGCTGCTATTGGGATAATTTGGCCTTTCATCGATGGCAAGTTGTTTCAGTGTCATCATGGCCTGGAAAGGTGCAGCTTTTGTACCGTAGGTGACAGTCGCTAGCTGATATTCTTGCAAAGGTTGGGATTGATGATTTCTCCAAATAATTTTCTGGAACTTTTGATGATCAGGATGTAGCCAAATGTTACGGAACATTTTTTCAATATTAGCCGTGAATGCGTATTTGAACTGTCTCCATTTTAGGATGAGACTTAAGAGATCCTGCTGTAGGTTCGGCCCCCTGCACATAAGATCGTTGAGACTGTGACCTGTGGAGGTTTTTGCAGAGGCATTAAAAACAACTCGTAATTTTGTAGTTAATGACTCAGTTCGACGTACGCCATGATGCGAAAGGTAGCAATCTGGGGTTACGTATACATGTGTCGCTACGGGGATCATATGTCCGAGCTCTAAATACTCGGACATCAACAATTTATAATCACGTGCTAAGTCTGGTTGCTTAATTAATTTCCTTTCTATTTGAAAGAATTGCGCAATGGATTTATTTTTAGATTCACCCAACTTTTCTTAAAAATTTTCTTTAAAAGGTATTTTCACGACATAGCTGCCGTCTTCGCGCCTTGAGGTTGAGGATTGAAAGAAGTCAATGCAAGCTTGATCTTCTTGAGATATTGATAAGGGTTCGCGAATGTCCTCCATTTCCCAGAACTGTTGGATATCGTTGAGATTGTTTAGGATCACATTGCACTGAAATGTTTTACAGTTACCGCTTAGGATCCATCCCAGCTGTGTCTGCTGGGCGATGGGTAACATTCCCTCGGAACGGCAGATACCATCCAATAGGATTTGGGAATAAACGTCAGCGCCGAATAAGATATCAACTGGCCTACTTTTGTAGAATTCAGGATCAGCTAGGGTTATTTGGTTAAGAGTTGGCCAGTTGGGTTTAGTGAACGTATGCGTAGGCAAATTCTTGACTAGTCTTTTCATTATAAATACGTCGGATTCGAAAGTGTAGTTATTAATTAACGACATACACTTAATAGAGCTCATGCCCTTACAGCTATGTTCAATGTTTCCGATTCCAGAGATAAGTCCAGTGCATTTTTGCCGACGCAGGTTTAGGAGCTGTGCAGCTCGTTCAGTAATGATTGAGGTCTGAGATCCCTGGTCTAGTAGAGCTCTCATTCTTTCGTAAGATCCGTCAGCTGCTTGAACCTTGATAATTGCTGTCGCGAGGAGTATTTCTGTAGGATCATTTTGCATAGATACTAAGGTGTTCATACCTTGCTGAGGTGGAGATTTCGTAATAGTGACCGCATTCGGCCCCGATCGCGAAGCATCCGAATTAGCATTTCTTGACGTAAAACACTCATGTAGAATCGTATTGTGGTCTTTATTGCACTCTTTACACTTTACTTCCGAAAGGCATTTTCTACCTTCGTGATAGTGCAAACAGTTGATACAAAGGTTCAAATTTGTGATTGCGTTTCTACGAGTCGATGGATGCATTTTTGCCAGCTTTTGGCAGTTTTGTATGCGATGATCGCTTGCATTGCAAATACCACATTGTTTACGTCTTTTGTTATTTTTCCAATCGGACTTTGACGATTGCGAAATGACCTGGTTTGTCGAATAGGTATGATTTGAGGTGTTGTTATTTTGTTTGAAACGAGAATTAAATCCTTTCGAATGAGATTGTTGGTTAAGATACCCTTTAGATGATGAAGATGCGTATTGGGATTGAGATGACCTTTGAATAAAGGGTTCTTGTTTCTTCCGTGAAGTTTCCAGCGACGTAAACTTATTCTCCAAGAACCGAAGAAATTCTTCCAATACTGGCAACTCCTTTGGAGATTTCAACGAATCTATATAGTCATCGTTGGTTTCGGAGTCTAATTTCTCTGCTAGGATACATACGAGGAAGGGATCCCAAGTAGATACATCGATTCCGAGATTTTTTATAGCGTTTACGCTTTCGTACGTTGTATCGTGGATCCGTTTGAGGTGACTCGCTGATTTTTGCTGAGATGTCGGGATATTTAGGAGGTTTTTGAGATGAGATATAAAAATACGACGCTTATTGTCATAGCGATGCGTAAGGATATTCCAACAAACGGGGTAGTTGTCTGAACTTATTTGAAGATGTTGGATTAATTTTTCCGGCTCGCCCTTGATCTTACTTTTCAGGAACTGCATTTTTTGGGCGTTCGATAAAGATGGATTATTATGTACAGTTTCTGTAAAAAGATCTTTGAAAGATATCCAGGACGTATAACTTCCTTCAAAAGTAGTTATTACCATTTTTGGGGTCGATTTCTCAATATGAGCCACCGACCACATCTTTCGGTTAATATTCCTTTTCAGTGTTTTATAATATTTCTCGTAGTTCGAGAATTGCTCGTCGTACTGGGCGTTGGAGCCGTTGAGCTCGTTGTCCAGTTCCCAATGTAGGGTGTCAATAGCTGCCCAACGAGTTTTTAAAGTTTTTAGGATGTCTTCAAACTCCCACTTTTCAGAGATAAGATTGAGATCAATGTCAGCAGCTTTTCTTGAAAAAGCCCTAAAATTAGTAGCTTGTTTCTTCAAGAGGTCTTCTATATTTACGCTATCCTTAGGAGGATTATTTTGAGATGAGAGGTTCGAGGTTTGAGATATTGAAGATGGTTGAAAAGTAGGGGATTTCAAAACAGGGGTTTGAGGTCTGTCTGTGGAAGGCTTATAACTCTGAATGGCTGTTTTAATATTGCTATATTTCACCTTCATTTGATCATACTGATCGGTAGTAAAATACGCATGAGATCGATCACCAAAGGATAACAAATTCATATGATTGTTATGAAACTCCGTAAAATATTGCTCTAGGCTTTCTAATCGTCGACGTAGGTAGTCGGGGGTCTTCCGCTCTGCTCCATCTTTCTTGAAGTTGGAGTAAAGTCTATCTATGCCTTCAATGATTTGCTGTTGAGTAGCTAAAATGTCTTCCATTGTAGCCATAGTAAGTGAGAAGAAAGATACCTCACTTGTAGGGTTTCTTCGGGGTCGAACAGGATCGCAAGATGAGATGAGTGGCGCCCTCCTAGGTACCGGGATTGACCAGGATCACGAGATGAGACAAAGTGGCGCCTTCCTAGGCACCGGGATTCAACAGGATCACAAGATGAGGCGAAGTGGCGCCTTCCTAGGCACCGGGATTCAACAGGATCACAAGATAACGCACACTGTATGTTCCAAGGTTTCTAATTGCGTATAACGAAACCGGTAAAACGCACACACAAAAGAACAAAGCACAAAGTTTTGCACACGCGTTTCAGTCCCGCTAACGTGCTCGAAGGACCAATGTTTGGGGTTGGATTAAGATAGAGATAAAGGATGAGATAAGAGATGAAAGTCAGTTCAAGGTTAATAAATTCACTGTATTGTCTGTTTCCACAAATGTAAGATTAAGATTAATTTATGCTAGGATGAATGGTGATCGATATGGGATTATGAGTCATGCGCACGGTACTCGTATGTCGCCGAATTACGTACTGAACTATTGCGGTGTAAGTGCAATAATATAAATGATGGAAACATACTGAGCGGGTGGCGTAATAATGATGTCCCAGGTAAACGTGCTGTACGGTGGTTGACCCGTACAGATAGGTAGATTTTTTGTAATTGGAATTACAACAGTTTTCATTAGGGCTTCAGGTAAATATGAATACTTAATACATAAACTAAAAAGCGAACATAGCTTACTGTGTATGAATTCCCCTGCGTTAATTAAGTGTTCGAGCCGGCCGGCTCCAGAGGCACGGGCTTCATTTTAAACCTATCAGCAAACATATTTGCGATTCTTGACGGCTCAAGTAGACCGTCTATGGATAACGGTACATTTTGCTTGTTATTTAGCTTTTTCGTACTTTGCCAAAATTTTATGAAGTTCTTGATTTTACAATGCGTTGCTATTATATCCATTTTAATTGATTCTTCGTTACGTTGACACCAATTTAATTTATTTTTAAAAATCTTACGACTAGTAATCATATTGTCATATAAGTCAGCCCTAGACGGCCTACCAGCCATCGACCACCAATTGTAGTGTAACTTCGCAGTGCTATGGGATTCCCGCACATGATAATTCCATCCCGTTACTGGTTTACGAGGTTCACGTCCACGGGAGACCAACCTATAATATTTTATAGCCCCGCCCTGAAGTACATCAACAATATCACCGTAAAGCTTGTCAATAAATTTGTGATGCTCATTTATTTTATCACATACTTCATTATTATCACAGTTAACACAACGCAAGACATTATCTATTTTATCCCAATTATCATTACAATATGAAGTATACTACGTTATTTGACTAGACGATCTCTTTCCCCACAAAATTTTATTACAATTATTTTTACTGCAATCAGCAATCAGACCACTGCCAGTCCCACCCACATCACACACAATGCGTAATGGAAAGTGGTCCGACGAGAATACATCATGAATAACATTGACTGACCTGACAGTGCTCCAAGCAGACGCCGTGACTACACAGTGGTCTAACCACCGGTTGCATCCATGCGCCTCACTCGTAAAAGTATGCGTTTCCGAATCCAAACCTAACAACACTATGTTCGCGCACACGAGTTTTTGTTCGTCACAAAACAACAGTAATTCACGACCAAACGGCGCAGTGGGGTGAGCATTAAAGTCACCCAACACGTAAGCGGCACACACATCAGATTCCTCTATAATTGCACTCGTACGAGCGAGACAGTTAGTGTACTCAGTTAAATTATCCGGTTTATCAGTAGGTAGGTAAACATTAAAAATTAAAAACGAACTGAGGGCACTGTTAACACGTATCGCAATTAACCTATCACTACCGCATTCAACTACAGTTACATTTGGAAATCTCTGTTTCTTCCATATCAGTGCTAGCCCGCCGTAGGGTCGCCCTCGAAGGACACCAGCCGAGGTGTCAACCGACGATTTAGCCAAAGTCGCTATCGATGTTGTGTACATAATCTAGGTCGTGAGGTAATAACCAGGTCTTTTGTAACGCTAAAATATCTGCGTTGCCACATAAATGCCTTATTTGCTGTACTGATATTTTCAAAGACTTGCAATTAAAAGATAGCATAACTATCTCAGAACTTGTACTATCCATGTTTAGGTAGATTTGTTTACGTTATTGCCAATGGCACGCTCACGAAATCGTCTGAATATAATCCCACTCGGCCAGGAACTCGGATTTAAAAATGTAGTAAGTTTATATTTCGGTATAATAACCTTAAATGAACGGAAACTTGTTTCTTGTTTCTGGGGTAGTATTTGCACATCAATACATTGTTCACCCAACGACAATATATGCTCTTTTATGTCCTCAACGATCGTGGTGTTTTTCAGTCTAGATAGGTACACCGCATCGGGCATATCCGCTATCACTAAGCGGCTCGATGCTACCGCTGCTCCACGCATATTTTTGTTGCGAGATCGTTTCTTTTTGTTTTGCACAAATGTATAGCTAGTAAAGTTTGATTGATTCTGTGTCACCGAATTCGGGAAAGCAGGGTAAGTTAATAGAGTAGTCATTCCTGCTTGTAGCATGAACGTCAGTAACCTCGAATGGATCGTAATTAAGACGTATGTGCGGGAAATAATTCTGGACTGCTTGTGGACTGATAAAATATTGGTTTGCACCAGTATCTATTAAAAAATTAAGTGGAGGATTATGGATACGAACATACGTGTCGTCTAATTTCAAATGCCGTCACATCCATATAAGTCAATTTTACAGTAGAGTTAAAATATGTGTCAGTAAGGCTACCTTAATAAAATTAATGCCATAAAATTAGATGATTTTTTAAAATTAAATAAAACAATAATATAATTCATATTTATATAATTCAATAGCAAAATAAGCATATTTTCGTCCTGAAAAATTGGAAATAGCGGATTTTGATATTCAATTCGAGATCTAGCGACTTTTGATAATAAAGTGCTGGATCTAGCTGCCTTTGATACTAACTTTAAACCGTAGTATCATCTATACAGGATGTTCTAAAATGAGTGGTAGAAGAAAGAAGTTTGTTACCATATTATTTTTAGCCTTTATTTTTATAACGTGGGTAGGTAGCTAGGTAAGGAAAAGAAATTGTGGGAAAAATTAAGATTTAAGACAAATATTTATTGGATAAAACATAAAAAAATAGATAGAAGTTTCGTTAATCTTATGAACTACACAAAATTTTCTGATTCTTCCAAAGGAACACAGGGCATATCTGCAACATGCATGAAATTATCATTAGTTTCTTCAACGTTTTTATAAAAGTGTAGGGATGGTATATTTCGCCAATCTTCTCCATAGTGTTTTGTCAGTAGTGCAACAACATCCTTGATTTTTGCAGAGTTGATTTTGTTTCCTCTCGGGATTACAGATGGTTCCATTTCAGAGCAGCTTTTGCCTTTTTTTGTGACATGTTTAGGTGCACCAACCTCATGTTTATAATTTTCTTCACCTTGCATGCTCACGTTTTGTCTTCCTCGTTTCAAAATAAATCTTTTAGTCAAATTAAACTTAAAGTGCCAATTTCCTGGTGGTTTGAATGTCTTAGAAACTTCTTCTTTCCAGTCATGAACATCAATATCCTGCGTAAGATTGTATACACTGCCATGTTTTTTAAATATGTTCACATATGACTGTGGATCACTTATCTCAGACATTGTTTTAATCTCTTTTTCTATTTTCGCAAATATTCTGTCTGGCAAGAAAGAGTGGCCTACCATGGGGAAAATTATATTTATCTCCTTTATTTGAGGTGGTGCACTAGACATTAGCCATTTACAGCACATACCTATTACAGTACTATTTTTATTTTGTCCACCGCAGCCGTCCGCAAAAAGTCTTATCACTGTTTTGTTTTGAGCAATGTTCAAATTAGTCAATAAGTGAAATACAGCAGTAGCAATTTGATTGGATGCTTTGGCGTTATCGGTTTCATTCCAGTAATAAATGTGCACATTATTCAATGGACTCTTAGAACTACCCACTACAGCTGTGAAATTATATAGATTTATTTGCCGACTAAAATAGGCTGCTTGATCCGGCAGTTTTGGCAAGGCGTTGTTCTTTTGGCAATCAAATGATGCGATCAAGACATGATCCTCTTCATTTCTTAATAAGTCGTAAAACGCCTTGGCTTTTAAGGAATGTAGTCTTTTCTCTGTAATAAACTTTTGTTTGTCCTGATCACTAGTAGCATTTTTAATTCTCATCGTTAATTCTGAGCATCGAGAACATGTGTCTTTCATAGGGGATCCAAAACCAGCATTATATTTAGTGTTAAACACTTTTCTAAAAAATTACTCTTTTACCTTTAATTCCGGGGTTTCATTTAGTCCATTATTATACATCTTCCACAGTTTTTTGATGTTTAATTCGGAGGGTAAGTACACTCTAACAGATGACTTGCTTCGGCAATAATGAGGCTCAACTGCTTGCAGAGACTCAATGAAAGCCTGTACTTTATTATGTCTTTCCAGAAATCGCAATTTTTTGCGATCGCCTCCTCTATTCTCTCTCGCCAGACCACCTTCTTTAAAAGAGCGTTGTAAAACGCCAGTAACTCTGTCCTTGCCAATTTTCAGTATATCAGTAAATGCTTTTTTGCATACTCTAACGAGCTTCTGTGAATTTTTAATCTGGATATAATAATCTGCACTCATATTTTTAGGTCCTCGTGCTCCAGTTTTAAGCCTCGTACGGTCGCATTGTTTCAAGCGACAATAATTTAAAATAAAATTGTCCTGGTCAACTTTTTTATTTTCTTTGTAAAAATTTCGATGCATCCTCGAAACGTCTTGTATTTTTAAGGTTGAACATTTAAAAGTTTTATTACTTCCATGGTGACACTTTGGAAGACTTGGCAGATATTTTGGTTCATACCTAAAAGAAAAACAAAATAAATTAATATGAAAATGACTAACGTTCAAAACCAAAAAAATAATAACAAAACTTTTAAAATAAACTTATTCACCAACGTTAATTCATAATATTTTTTTCAGTATAAGTAGTGCTTAGTTATTTCGATGAATAGTGTAAAATAAATAGTTGGAAATTCAGTGTTTCATTTTGGGATAGTAGAAAAGTCTCCTAGTTACTATAATAGTATGTAGGTACCTACTAGTGATAAATAAACAAAAATACATTATACGCTAACACCAATATAAATTCCTAGGTCTCATGTAAACAAACATACTGTATTATGGATCGCGTACGATTAATACTACAATAAATACTCACAGTTTGCGTCTCTTAACTTCCCTTTTCCAGTTATTTTTGTCAACACATGGTTTCCTTGCTTTATTCGGAGGAACCTGTTCGATATTCCGACATAAATCGGTCATTATTTATAGGAGAAAACAATAAAAAATCACAACACGAATACACCAAACAGTTAATGAAGACGCCGTTAATCGCCATGACAGTTTTACAATAATTCTCTGCTCTGATTGGTCGGTATGGATATGGCGGCGTTTGAAAAAGTCCCGTCATGGATGTGGCGGGTTTTGAATTAAATTACTGTTTTAATTTGCTATTTTAGTAGAGATCTGGCGTAGTATGCTTGTAAAAAGTATAGTAGACACATACAGGTCAAGATTGACTATACCATAGAGTAAAAATATTTATTTTTCTTAAAACTGGGTCTAGCGGTGTTTGAAATTAGACGACATTATTTTACGGTAGTTGTCTCTGGGTTTGCAAATTTAATTCTATCCTAAGCTGTTTGACTTCGGAGCTTTCTGAAAATCCTGACTGGTTGGGGGTTGCTGTTGGTCAGTAGTACCTGGCTTGTCCTTGTCATTAGTCCCGTCAGTCTGTTGAGGTGCAACGTGGTCGTATGTACAGTCGTCAAGGTAAAAGTAATCAGGGTTATAGGGGTCAATGTATAAGTACTCAGATAGGTCGGGGTAATAAAAGGCCTCCCCATAATTCAAACACTCGTTTACGTTAACATCGCGGGTTTTAAGATAATTGGAAAGTGGTGGATTTCCCTGTAGTGCCCAATTCCAGCTGCTAGTGGCAGGCATGGGCCTAGGTACAAAGTGGCTAACGCCGCTCATTGGTTTGGGACCGTTATTCGGCGGGTAAGGGTTTCTTGGGGGCGTTCTGAATCCAGAGCCACCTAGATTGTTATTAGGCGGTTGTGCTCCAAATACTTGTTGCGTACGAGTCGGGCCACGTGGTTGCATGTTATATGGATTAAACGGCATCCCGAATTGGTATTGATATGGCAAGGGTCGTAACATAAATTGCGGTCCCTGTGGTCTAAATGAACCGGGCGTATTAAAAGGATTGGGCTTCATCGGAACAAGCAAATTATTAGGATGGTCCGGCGTTTTATGATTGGTTTCGTTCTGATGGCATTCGAGCTGAGGATTTTTTATCCGGTAAGTTATCATTTCTACTCTGCAGGTAAATGGTATTAGTCTCCTCATGCACAAATTCTAGAGCCTTCTCAATAGTTTCTGGTCTCATACATCTATCACGCGCGCCTAACGGATCTTTCAAACCGCGGAGATAGGCCTGCAAAGTCAGTTTACGATATAAGTCGCGCTTGGCCTCAATAGTTGACTCCAAAGTATCGTGCAATGAATCGTATGTCATGACGGTGCTGAAAAGACTCTGGCAACGCTCATACGATTCCTGAGGCGTGCCGGAACCTTGAGTAAGTAAAGCCAAATCGTTATAAAGAGCGGTCTCATCTCGCTGGTCGGCAAAGTTTAAGAGCACTACGTATGTATACCCAATCATTAGGTATACCGTTAGCATTAATCAGACGGGCGGCGGCATGTGTAACTCTGTTCAATATACCGTTTAAAAGTGCTATCTTATTTAAATCCAGCTGCCCCTCTTGAATGAACTGAAGTGCTAACTGGTCACACAATTTGATGAACCTGGTAAGTACGTTAAGGTTCCCGTCAAAATCGGGAACTAAGCGGAGGGCTTTGAGTATGCAATCTAAATCGGCCATCACGGGTTCAATTTCGGGATTAATATTACGTCTAGAATCTACACTTCTATTCCTACTACTAGTTAACTTAGGTGTACTCGATCTGCTCGATGAGGTCGGTAAATTGTTCGAGGGGATCATCGCCGGCCGGCTCAGGAGCCATTTGCGGGGTGTGGGGCCGGACCTGTCGGACGCCCAGTTCGGGTTCCGACAGGGTCGGTCCACAATCGACGCGCTGGCCCTTTTGAAGGGCCAGGTGAAAGAGGCGGTCGAGGCGGGGGACGGAGTGTTGGCGGTGTCGTTCGACATCGCCAACGCCTTCAACTCCGTTCCCCACTCCACCATATTGGAGGCACTCCGGTATCACGGAGTGCCCCAATATTTGAGGAGACTCCTGGCCAGCTACTTGGAGGATCGAGAGGTCCTCCTTGTGGACAAACTGGCCAGGATGCGGAGATACAGCGCCGAGTCCGGTGTTCCGCAGGGGTCAGTCTTAGGGCCCCCCCTGTGGAACATCGGATTCGACTGGCTGTTGCGGGGAGCTCTTCTCCAGGGCACGAGTGTCATCTGCTACGCGGATGACACTCTCCTCACTGCCCGGGGGAAGAGCTTCGGGGAGGCGGCCTGTCTGGCCTCGGCTGGCGGGTCCTTGGTGGCAGGGAGGATCCGCCGCCTGGGATTGAGGGTGGCGCTGAACAAGACCGAGGCCGTGTTCTTTCACGGGCCTCGGCAGCGCTGCCCTCCCGACGCCCGCATTGTGGTGGAGGGCGTCAGGGTGGACGTCCAGGCCCAGATGAAGTATCTGGGCCTGGTGCTGGACAGCAGGTGGCGCTTCGGCCCGCACTTTAGCGGGCTGTCGACGCGCCTGCTGAAGGCCGCGGACGCCCTGTCGTGGCTCCTCCCGAATTTGGGGGGGCCTAACGCACGATGCCGGCGTTTGTATGCCGGCATATTGCGGAGCATGGCCCTGTACGGGGCCCCCATCTGGGCGGACTCCCTCCACAGGAGGGAGAACGCTACTTTGATGCGGAGGCCCCAAAGGGCCATTGCACTGCGGGTGGCGAGGGCCTACCGCTCGGTGGGCTTTTCGGCGGCGTGCGCTCTGGCGGGCACCCCTCCTTGGGAGTTGGAGGCGTGGGTGCTCGCCAGAGTGTACGAGTGGACGGCGCGGCGAAAGGCCCTCGGGGAGCGCCCCGTCGCGGAGGAGCGGGAGGCCGTGCGGCGGGAGGCGAGGGACGCCATCATCGTCCATTGGACGGACGACCTCGCCTCCGCCACCTTTGGCCGCCGAACCCTGGACGCGCTCGGTCCGGTCCTGCGAGACTGGCTCGAGCGCTCCCACGGGTTCCTCTCATTCCGTCTGGTGCAGGTGTTGTCAGGCCACGGCTGTTTCGGCAAGCACCTGCACCGGATCGGGAGGGAGGAAACCCCGGCGTGTCACGACTGCGGCGCGGCGGAGGACACGGCTCAGCACACCCTCGAGGTGTGCCCGGCTTGGTCTGAGCCGCGCCGCAGTCTAACAGCGGAGATCGGACAGGACCTCTCACTTCCCGGCGTGGTGAATGCCATGCTGGAGAGTGAGGGGTCCTGGGCAGCTGTCGCCTCTTTTTGCGAGGATGTCATCTCGCAAAAGGAGGCGGCGGAGCGTGCGCGGGAGGACGACCCTCTCGCTGCGCCGCTCCGCAGGCGCAGAAGAGGTCGGAGAAGACGCCGTCTTCTCCCTCCTCATGGTGGTGATGGGCGGGCGATAGGCGCGGGGGCGCCTCCGCCCGCATTGCACTCCACACCACCTCCGCCGGTAATTCCCAGCCCTCCCCCTGAACGGGGAGGACTTGAGGGGCCCGCCGCTTTAGGCGGGTTGTCGTCGGAGGAGGACTGGACGCTAAGGCTGCGCCGATCTCCCAGTCCTCTTCCACTCGGACGACGCGGGAATAACACTGGGTCGTTTTAGTGGGTATACCGGGTCAGCCCGGGGAGTCCCACATACCCCTCCCGTTCCCCCGACGGGAGGGTATGCGTAATGCATTTTTTCCCAGAAGGTGTACTCGATCTACGTGAATAAAAAATGTTGGATAAGAAATATGGAACTTACACACAAAAGGAAAGCAAGCAACCACTAAGAAAATTCAGCGGACTTACATAAACATTCTGGTCTTCGTTGAGCGGTATCGATATCTGGATCTCCGGCGTAGTCTCGTTGTTCAGGATCTCTCGGTGCGGCGTTGAAAGCCTATCGTAGCGAACACGGTGCGATAATCCGGTAATCGCAAGAACGACCCGGGAATCCTACCGACTGCGCCAATTACGTAGGCTACTGCCGGAGGACTCAAAAAAAACCGAATTAATTTTAAACTAATTTATTTTAATAAAAATTACAATTATTGGAAAATGAATATGACTCGATCGATGGTGGATGCGAAGTGCGCGGGCTCGGTCACGTAGACGGTGTCTTCGGGCCTCGTGTCCTGTGTCAGCAGTTTTACCTCATAGCAACTGGGTTGACGATGCGCACGCGGCTTGCCTCGTGCCTTTGTGTCAGCGCTTTCCATAACAGGGGTGCACTTAACAGACGCATACAAACAAACACAAACAATGCTTTTACCCAAACACTTTTTACAACTGACACAATGTTTTCAAGCTGCAATTTTGATAAATGTTGTGTGTATGTGCTAGTGTTGTGCTAAATATTGACAATCTTGAGACGGGCTTATCGATATTTAGATAAGAGGAGAAGATTGGAAGGTCAAAAGCATTTATTAAATTATCAAACTTACAATAAATATGTATTTGCTTTTTTTCAACTTTGATACATATCACCTCCATCACTTCTTTTTTAATAGTTAAAAAATATTTATCTGCCCTTTGATTAGATAAAATAAAATCATTGAAATGTAAAACTAGAGGAGCTCGTGGCTAAATAATAACAGCCGCATGGGTCGATCTTCAAGGTTAAGCAACGCTTGCCAAGGTTGGTCTGTGGATGGGTGACCATCTTAACATAACGAGTTTCCTCCGTGCCTCGGAAAGCACGTTAAGCCGTTGGTCCCGGCTGTCATTTGTAGATCTTTGGCAGTCGTTACGGATTGTCAGAAGCCAGTAAATCTGACTCCAGTCTTGCCAAAATGTACCGTGTTACCCAGTTAATGGGTTGTGGAGGTCTGGTAGGCAGCCGCTCCACGTAAAACACTGGTATTCAGCTGAATCCGGTTTGACTTTGACCCTACAAATCTAACAATGCAAATGACGACTTAAGTGATGAAAGTGATGAATAATACTTTTGTTTTATATTTTTCTTTTATACGAGAGACAGAGTCTGGTTACATTTAATAAGACTGATTAAAACTGTATTAAAATAATAATACCCAGTTGTTGATTACTTGAATTGGTCGAAGTAAAATAAAGATACCTGATTTTGTGATTACACTGATTAATTAGCATTGAATTAAATACAAAAATAGAGAACAATTTTGCTATTATAATATGTTGTGATAATTTTATAATGTTATACGGCCTAATGTTTAACCGTCATCATCTGCCTAGCCTTTTCCCAACTATATTGGGGTCGGCTTCCAGTCAAACCGGATTCAGCTGAATACCAGTGCTTTACGTGGAGCGGCTGCCTACCAGACCTCCACAACCCATTGACTGGGTAACACGGTACATCATGGCAAGACTGGAGTCAGATTTACTGGCTTCTGACAATCCGTAACGACTGCCAAAGATCTACAAATGACAGCCGGGACCAACAGCTTAACGTGCTTTCCGAGGCACGGAGGAAACTCGTTATGTTAAGACGGTCACCCATCCACAGACCAACCTTGGCAAGCGTTGCTTAACCTTCAAGATCGACCCGTGCGGCTGTTATTATTTAGCCACGAGCTCCAACTAGTGGCATTTATTTGTAACTTGATATATTTGTAAAATAAATTATCATTTATCAATATCATTTACTGCTATAGTGATTTTCAGGCTGGACAGGGGCTGGTCATAAGACATAGGCCTCTCCAAACGTTTGCTAATGTTTAACCGTAAAGGAATACATTTAGTTTGCTACAAGAGTTTTTGACGTTTTTTATTTTTTAACTGTTTGTTGGAGATGTTTTTGAAGGCTGTTAGTTTATTTTTTATGTTTTTTTTTAAGTGATTTTTATGCATAAATAACATACTCACTTGTTTTAGATGTTAAGGTAATTGCTAGATTTGTACTGAATGTTATTCATTGTTGATAAATTTAACTAGATTATGTCTTAAATTGATTATTGATTATGAGTACTATTTAGATTGTTTAGAATGTTGTTAATTTTCTTTTGTATTTGAGTTTAAACATATTTTTAAATACATATTGCAGCATTGTGTATACTGCATAATAGTTTTATCTGTTTTAAACTCTTTGTTCTTGATTTAACCTCTTTTGTTGTGGACAGTATTTTTTCTTCTGAACAAAAGGAATTCAAGTTCCGATTCCTTCAGAAATGTCAAAGGAATATTGGTCAAAAAAATATTTTCAGTATCTGGTGAACGTTTGGATTGAATTTTAAATGACAATTTTATCTTGAATCAAGTGAATTGAATACTTATTGTAAATTGATCATAAAGTACCTACCCAGTTTCGATGTACTAAGTTTTTTATATAAAATTTCTTCAAGGTATGTATTTCTCGCTTTTGGTTCTTTTTTTGGATTTGATGATTTTTCAGTATTTAATAAAATTTGTCTCTTGTCCCAGAAGTGAGTTCAAAAACATCAAAAACATCGGAAGGTTTATTTATTTAAACACAAGACCGGTACGTAAATATTTCCTTTCTTTATTAGAAATTCTGTTCGAGAATCACGTCGCTCATATTTCGTTATTTGCTATAGATACCGATCGCAGCCGACGGTATCGGTTATCGGTCTTCAGTCTACGATCTACGGTCCAAGGTCTACAATCCACGGTCCACGGTCTACCTCCCGTAATAAAGGAGATTCTTTTCTAGTAACCGTGAGCAATACAACGTTCAGAGTTCTATTAGAAAACGTGATCCAGTTGAACATCGATCTCCGGGATATCCACGCACTTTATTTAAAAATAGATATTTAAATTTTGTTGATGTTATTATTTTGCATTTCTTACTAATTATTAATTTGTTTTTCCTGGTTATTTCCTATTTGCATATTGTCTACGAGTTGCAAAGTCAACTCCTATTTGTAATTTGAGGTGCTTCCAAATACTGAGAAGTATTGATTGCAATCACTATCTGAAGGTGTAGAAGTTCGCTTACTTAAAGGTAGTTTTTGCTAACAAAAGACATGGCCTAATTCTGCCCTTAATCAATTCAGAATACATAAATGTACAGCAAATATTAATATGTGAAAAGTACTTATAAAATAAACAAAAATAAATCGCACAACAATTACATTTCTCTAAAACAGGCGACAATAAATGACAAAAAAATATGTGTGTTAATTGATTTTGTGTGGTTTTTGATTTCGACATAATTATATGCATTGCAATACAACTGCCTCTCTGTTTGGATACACACATTTGACAAACAGTATCTGTAGCAAGCCTGAAGATCAGACTAAAATAAAAAATACCCGCGACTGCCAGAATCGTCATCTGTAAAAGTCAACAGTCACAGACACCATTTTTCTAGCTGAATGCCGCGTGTCATGATGCCTACCACGTTACGCATTATACATCGATAGTATTTTCAAGTGTGTGTATCCGAACATTCCAAACGTCATCGTAATGTTGACATTTCTGCGCTGACAGACCGCACTGCACTTGCGTTGATCTTATTACATATTATTGGCTTTTCGTTTTACTCTGTTGGGTATTTTTACTTGACTCCACGCTATCGTTCATCGGACTTTCGTTTACTGTGTATATTGTACTTGTTTGTTTGTTATTTGGATTCTGAAGCTTACGATGTCAAGGTGCTTAAATTGTGGTGTTGCCACTAATCGATTGCGAAGGCGGCATATGTAACAATTTTAATACCGCTGTTACAAAATACATTGACTGAATGATTATCTATACAAGAGGTACGTACCTAAGTTGTAATTATTTTCATACTGCTAAAATATAAAATAAATTGCAATCGAAGTTGGTAAACTTCACCTACCATTTTAAGCAGTTGAGTTCCTTATTCGGAAAGAATGTTAGCATAATATAAGTACTAATCACGTATGTATTTTATGTTTTTCAGCTTCCTTCAGATGGACTGATTTGCATGTTATGTATTGTTAAACCAACACTCAGAAGGTACACATAGCAGAGTAGGTACTGAGCTACCCAATGGTGTGTATTGGTTGTGGATGTTCTGTTATGGGGAGGCGCTACCCAATGCAATACCACACCCTTGAAGAAAACAAGTCCATTAATTGATATTTTCTTCTCATGGAAAACCCACAATCCGGTTAGTGTGTGCTTTCTAACTTATATATTTAGCCTTGCTTTGCCCTGGCTGCTGTAAATTCAGATGCTGAAACAAATCCTTATAATTAATGAGTAAGGGTGCAGTCTCACTTAGCATATAGTCTGCCAACGATTTGCCCATCCGTTACTGTTTCAATGGTGCGGTCATTCTGCAAACAGTGTACTGTATGCATAATATAGGCATTCTATTGAATATAGTATTGGGCGCTAACTCAGGCTATCAGTCAACCGTCAACTGTACCCCAAGTGAGACTGCAACCTAATAATTACCAGTTATTATTTATACTAACCACATTTATTACACTGGCCGTAACAGTTCTACCATTTCCTTTAAAAAGTAAAGGTGAAGATTTCATAGGTATAATGTCAAACATTGTTACAGGATCAGAGGGCAAATCTACAAGCATGTCATCCCTGTTGGATGCAAGCTAATCGGCACTTAGTACTGATTACACATAGATAGGTATAGATAGGAACTGCAGGAAAATGAACCTGGATTGCCCAAACCACCTCCACTTCCAACAGATGCTAATCCTATTGTCGCACATGAACCACTACCACCACCTCCACCAGCTGATAATCCTGCTGAAGAAGAATTGACCAAATGAATTATCTGCCTAGTTACTAATGTGTTCCGAATACTTCTAGCCATTGTATTTTTAAGGAGTGTAATAGTCAATCAGGGCATTTTTGAATTCCTACTTTGGTTAAGTTAATTATTATGTTCCTATCAGTTGCCGAACATGCGAGATATATTTATTTGCTAATGAGTGGCATTTATTACCTGAGAACACAAATACCTCGTCTTATTTTACTGTTCAATAGTCAGAAGATTTAATACAACTTCTAAAAAGAGATCTAGTAACTTTTGGTTTTAATAATGTTGGATCAAATGCCGCATCACATTTGTCACTATTGGGCAGGACTTAAAGTGACAGAGCTCTTATCACTATATATTGAAATTCCTTTGGAAAATGCCCTTAGCCTTTATCTTTTGAGGGGGCGAATAGTCTGTAAATAATATTTTTCATATATTTTGTTTGATAGTGAGCCATCCAGCCCCAATCCTTTGGATGCCATTTTAGGCTATTGTTGTAGCTGCCTAGTTGGAAATCAAACAGTTGGGTGTTGTTGCCATGTCATGACGCTGTTATGTTATTTGGGCTGGGCCAGGCACCAAGAAAATATAACGGCACCAGCCTCATTCCTCGATAACATTTTATTGATCTTTGAAGATGAATAGGGTTCTAAGTGGATGAAAACATTGAATGTGTCTGAGTGTTTGCAATGATGTTTTTCTTAAAATGTCTGTAAAAGAAGTAGGTACAAGTAGATATATTTAATAAGCAAATGTATATCCTATGTACCTAATTAATTATATACTTAAATAAAAATTCAAGTGCTATTTTAGTGTTTTATTGCCTATCCAATTCTATTTTTTTTTTTGCAAAGTCTCTACGAGCAAGTTATAATGTTCAGATTTATGTGTAGACGACGAACTTTTCTTTGCTATCGCGGCCTTTCTATGACGAGAGGCTGATTTGATGAGAGATTAATCTATCTATAATATATAAAGCTGAAGAGTTTGTTTGTTTGTTTACTTACTTGAACGCGCTAATCTCAGGAAATACTTACTGGTCGGATTTGAAAAATTATTTCAGTGTTAGATAGCCCATTTATCGAGGAAGGCTATATATCATCACGATAAGATCAATAGGAGCGAAGCGGTAATGGTATTTTCATTTTTGGCTCTTCATTCGTAATTCTGTGAAAATGCGTGGAACACTGACATTGAGAGTGTTCCATACACTTTCATAGAATTAGATGTTCCCTGATATCGATGTAAATGAATGTCGTATCGGGTTAGTGAAGAAACTGTCTTTATATCCATTGTTAACAATATTCTTGCATTGTTTCGTCTACAAAAATCGAAATGTTGTATCCTATTTATCGCGTCTCTCGCTTCTTCTCTAATCATAGAACTTAAATTATTGCAAAGACATACATGTAAGCTTTAATATGACGTATTGTATATCAATGTACATGAATATTTTTTTTAGGGCACGGCTCTATACTAATTCCGGCCATGTCCTTTAAAACCGTGACCGATTTCTTTCGCATTTTTTTTGCTTCAAAATTAAAATTTGTTTTCTCCAGTACGAAATATGTTTTAGTGTATTTTTTATTTGACTGTTTTTATATTTTTTATACTTACATTTGATTTCATTTTTTTCAAAAAAGCAAAATTATATGATACGTGTTTTATGCGATAACATCTTTTATTTCGCTACAAAATGGCGCCCGAACAAAAGTGAATACTTTTTCATCTTACTAAATTATTTGACTTCGAAAACTATTTTTTTTTCAACTGTGTGTATGGTTGTTCTGTTCGAACAAACTTTTATCATTGTTTTATCCCTGTAGTCGGTTTCAGATTCCTGATTCCTTGAAAAACATTTTTGGATTTTCATAGTTTCGATTGTTCCATTAAACGTCAGAAACATTTGATGAACATTGCTGATTTATTTTCATTTATTGAATGATTTGTAAACATGATTTCTTTAAAGTAGTCTTGTAAAACTTTAGAATTATACGACTCTTTTATTTTTTCCCAACAAATATATTTTTACCTGAATTTCATTTCATACCTTTAGCTAGTTGTAGCTTAGATCCTGTAACGTGTGCGAGCGAGGTGTACGAATTTATATAAGCTTCGTTTTCTAAGGTAAGCTCGTATACTTGGTTGTTAGTTTGTCTAGATTTTGTCCACAGCTTTACTATTCGTATTGCGATTGATCGTTTATTTTCCTTGTGTGTAGATTCAGATGTTCACTTAGTGTTTTTTTTTGCTTTGATCTAATTGCTCTTTTGATTCTCAACCGATTGTTGATTTAGTTGCCGGTTGATTCGTTATTGCACATTTTACTATTTAACTCGTTTTTACTTTCTAGTCGTTTCTTTTCTGTTTGTTTTGTGATCAAACATGGCTGAAGAAGATAATCCTGTTTATGAGACCCCGCGTCGACGTTGTAGCCTTTTATTTCCGTACCTCCTCCACAAAAAACTTCTCGTGCTTCAACGCAGTCACTTCTTCCCTCCCCAATAAAATCGGAGGATAGTCCACAATTTTTCAGAAAACAATTTTCTCTCTCAAGGTGGAATATTAAGTTTGATGGGAATACTTGCGTTCGTGATTTTTTTGCGTGCATAGATGAATACAAGAAGGCTGATAATATAACAGATTCTTATGTCGTGAAACGTTTTCACGAAGTTCTAACTGGTATTGCTCAACAGTATTACAGGTCAATACGTCGTTCTCATTTATCTTATCCTGAAGTTAGGCAGGCTTTTTTTAAAACCTTCGGTTCTGCCGATTTTGATTTTCGTACGGAACAAGAAGTTCGCAATTTGAAACAGCGTTCCGACCAATCCGTTAAAGATGTCGTAATAAGAGTTAACCACTTGAACGAAAAATTACGAAAACCCATTGAGGAACCCTATTTAGTAGAGATTATTTCCCATAACATGTTACCCAAATTTTTACCATTACTTTCCATCAAAAATTTCTACGACATCCATTCGCTTATTGAGTCTGCATCTCATTTTGAAAGTTATATACAAAAACCCTCAAAAACTGTTGCTAGTGTTAACGACCCTAGTCAGCCATCCACATCTAAAAACCTTCCAAGGCATCCCTCAAAACTACCTTCAAACCCTACTAATTTTAAAACATCTGGTTGTTAAACTCTTTTATGTTTTAAATGCAACAAGAGCGGACACTCTTATCGTTCTTGCCCAGATGCACCTGGGATGGTGTGCTTTAAATGCCGCACCCCTGGTTTTATTACACGGGATTGTCCAAAATGCAATCATAAAAAATGTTTAACCCATCGGCAGCACGAATTTTCACGTACTGTTTCACCGGTGATAACCACTGATTCTTCCGATAATAGACCCTTTATTGAAATTTTACTATGCAATCGTTTGGTAAAGGCTCTTCTTGACTCTGGTGCTCAAATGTCCCTAGTAAGTGAAAGTTTAACCAACGAGCTAGAAGTCTCATTGGACACTAATAATTCTTTTCCACGGGTTATTTCTGCTAATAGTTCCCCAATTGATATTTTAGGAAGTGTTTTTCTTCCAGTTAACTTCAATAATACAACTTTTGTCCACGAGTTTTTGGTAGCTCGTTCTATGACGTCTTCTGTCATTTCAGGTATAGAGTTTTCGAATAAATTTGGTTTGACGTCGGCTTTTAGTAAGGTTTTTAACAAAAATATTAAAGGAAACATGTTCCTTCCCTCTCTAAACAATTTGCCTCCCCAAGTATCTAGTGTGTGTGACGCTCGATACATACATCCCCGTAATGTGTTACTACCTGCACAAGAGCTGAGTTTACAAAAGGTTATTGATGAATTTCAAATTATTTCGTCAGATCAAATTGGTTTAGGAAAAACTACTTGGCTTTCTCACAAAATCAATACTACAGGTCAGCCAATTAGGCAAAGATTCTACCCTCTTTCGCCAGTTAAGTTAAAAATATTAAACGAGGAGATAGATAAGATGCTGGAAATGGGTGTAATCCGAACTTCTCGCTCACCTTGCTAAAAAGGATGATTCCGTCCGATTTTGTGTAGACAGCAGAAAGCTAAATAGTGTCACAATTAGAGATTCATATCCTCTCCCTCGTATACACGATATACTCGATAATCTTCGTGGTGCGAGATATATAACTTCCCTAGATTTTAGGAGTGCTTTTTGGCAGATCCCTTTCGCTGATAAGGAAAGTTGTGAGAAGACTGCTTTTATTGTTCCACAACGTGGATTATTTGAATTTGTCAGGATGCCATTCGGACTTACGAATGCGGCATCAGAGATGCAACGTCTTACTGACATGATTGTTAATTTTGAATTCACTTCAACTAGCGACGATTGTGTTTTTGGATACGTCGACGATTTGATTTTAGTTTCTAAAGATTTTCAGAGCCATCTCGCTCTTCTTAGGAAAGTTTTGAACAGACTTATTGAAGCTGGCTTATCTCTTAATTTAAAAAAGTGTGAATTCTGTAAAAGCGAATTGAAGTATCTAGGTTACATTGTAAACGAGAAAGGTTTACAAACTGACCCAGGTAAGCTTGATGCTATTAAGGATTTTCCAACTCCTACCACCGCTAAATCGCTACGAGGTTTTATTAGAATGTGTTCATATTATAGACGTTTTGTTGATGGTTTTTCTTCAATTATTGCACCTCTTACCGCTCTTATTGGTAAGAGAAAAGGTAGAAATCCTATAGATTGGGATGACGCAGCTGATGAAGCATTTATAAAGTTGAAACAGGCATTAGTAAATACTCCTGTTATGACGTGTCCTGATTTTTCCAAAGCATTCGTTCTACAATGCGATGCGTCAGCTGTTGGTCTCGGTTCTGTTCTTTCACAGACAATCAATAACGTCGAACATCCTATAGCTTATTATTCCCGTTTGTTTTCTAAAGCTGAGCGTAATTATAGTACTACAGAACGCGAGCTTTTATCGGTTTTAGATTCTATAAAACATTTTCGCTGTTATCTTGATGGAATGAAGTTTTCTGTCAGTACCGATCATATGGCTTTAAAGTGGCTTCTTACCCTAAACAACCCTTCTGGTCATTTAGCGCGCTGGGCAACAGTCATTTCTCAATATACCTTTGATATTGCATCGCAAGGGAACAGAACACGTTGTCCCGGATGCCTTATCTAGAATTTATGCAAACCCGGTCACTATTGATCAAGGACCTGAGCAAACTACCGATAGGTGGTATAAAAAGGTATTTATAGGCGCTCGTGATACACCTCAAATGTTTCCTGCTTACGCCATTCAGAATGGTGTTCTTTTAAGACGTATGCCTATCACTTCTCCTTTGGCTTCAGATCCATGGCGTGTTGTATTACCTGCTGAGAAGGTACCTGCCGCGATTTGGGAAGTACATAACGAATTTCCTTCAGTACATCCAGGTGTCACCAAGTCATACCTTAAGATAAGAGATATATTTTACTGGCCGAATATGTTCCGGGATGTTACTGAGACTTTGAGGAATTGCGAAATTTGCAAGGCTTACAAAATCGCAAATACCCAACCACGAGGTCAAATGTTGTATCCCAAAGACGTGAATTTGCCCCTACAATTAATTTCTGTCGATTTAATTGGTGCTTTACCGATTGCCTATTATGGGTATAAATATATTTTGTCTATGGTCGATGTATTTTCTAAATATATTTGGTTAGTCCCGCTTAAGAAGGTTAATGCTAGTTCTGTTGTTAAAGCGTTAGAATCTGAGATATTTTTCAATTTTGGAGTATTCTTTGTGACAATGCTACGGTGTTTCGTAGTAATAATTTTTTAAATTTCCTCAGATCTTTTCATATAGATTCTCCGACTTACACGCCTTATTATACGCCTCAAGCAAATACAGTTGAACGTTATAATCAGAGTATTGTTACATGTTTAAGTATTTTAGTTGGTGAGAATCATAGAAATTGGGCCAAGTTGTTGCCTAAAGTTAAGCTCTATCTCAACTCTTGTATTAATTTAGCCACAGGTTTTACACCTAACTTTCTCATGTTCGGTAGAGAAGCTGTTATGGATCCTAGCCGTGCGAATAGTCAGACTCAAAGCTCTAATTTGGCCGACAGTCGTAATCGTCACGCCTCGAATCTATCTTCTCTTGGCGAAGTTTATGCTAAGGTTGCTGATAATCTTTTTTTAGCTTTCCCCCGTAACTCACGCGCATACAATGCCAATCGAACGGCTATCACTCTGAACGTAGGTGACACTGTATGGAGACGTAATTTCTCTAGATCTTCTGGTGCTGATTACTTTTCTGGAAAGCTTCTCCACGATTTGTTAAGTGCCGCGTTGCTAGAGTAATTTCAAAAACCATACTTTTACTCGAGGATTGTAATTCAGTCCATTCGGGACAGTATCATATTAAAGATATCCTAAAATAATTTTTCTGTAATGTTTCTTGACTCATTATTTCATGTTTTTTTTTTTCAGAATGGTTCCTTATTCCCGTAAGGTTTTATAAACATAAAACTTCTGTATAATATGGCTTAATTTAATTCTTATTACCAGCCATTCTTTTATTGTTCTTTACGGAACTATTTGCCGGCAAAGTGTTTTCAAATTGTCATCGCTCCTTGTACTTGGCATTTGTCAATAGCGGTCAATAGATATATTTTGACTTAGGCATATTGACAGATATAGTGTTGAGAAAGTGACGATAAATTATTTTCGATGAATATTTAATCGATTTAGTGTTGTGAAGTTGTCGATAAATTCTTATCGATGATTAATTATGATGGATTTTGGTGTCATGAAACTTGTAAACAAGCCTTGTTTCCCCGTTGGGATGGGCAGAAATTGTTTTGATTCATCACCTTAACTCATATTTAGTGATTAGTTAATTTTTTCTTTCTTGTATTGGACTCGTTCCACTTTTGCTTCAATTCTTTGAATTGCTCGGATTTAGGTTCTTATTTTCTCTTCAACTTAAGCCATTCTTGGTTTTGGACTTTATGGTCGATCTTTTGGTAATGGTCTTATATTTATTGGGGACCCCTGGGTTTGTTTTCTTATTGATAGATAGTAGTAGATTAGTGATAAATTAATTTATGCTACTATTATTTGATTTAGTTGGACTGTTTTTTCTTCTTTACTTTAGATTTATCTGCGTATCGCAAGCTCGCATTGATAACGATTAGATGAAGGCGCGTCTTCGTTTTAATTATGTATCGGTTGCACTTCGATGTCGTACATTAGGTTTACTTACTATTTAATGATTTAGTCTAATCTAGCTTAATTCTTATTGGGTTCTTGCTCTTCAATTATTTTTTCTTCCTGTTATTATAGGGGGTTATCATTAGTTTTGCTTTCTAAACTTGATAATGTTTTTCTCTTGTCTCTTTCGTACTTTCGTCCTTTTTTTAAGAAAGGGGATATTGCAGCATTGTGTATACTGCATAATAGTTTTATCTGTTTTAAACTCTTTGTTCTTGATTTAACCTCTTTTGTTGTGGACAGTATTTTTTCTTCTGAACAAAAGCAATTCAAGTTCCGATTCCTTCAGAAATGTCAAAGGAATATTGGTCAAAAAATATTTTCAGTATCTGGTGAACGTTTGGATTGAATTTTAAATGACAATTTTATCTTGAATCAAGTGAATTGAATACTTATTGTAAATTGATCATAAAGTACCTACCCAGTTTCGATGTACTAAGTTTTTTATATAAAATTTCTTCAAGGTATGTATTTCTCGCTTTTGGTTCTTTCTTTTTTGGATTTGATGATTTTTCAGTATTTAATAAAATTTGTCTCTTGTCCCAGAAGTGAGTTCAAAAACATCAAAAACATCGGAAGGTTTATTTATTTAAACACAAGACCGGTACGTAAATATTTCCTTTCTTTATTAGAAATTCTGTTCGAGAATCACGTCGCTCATATTTCGTTATTTGCTATATAGATACCGATCGCAGCCGACGGTATCGGTTATCGGTCTTCAGTCTACGCTCTACGGTCCAAGGTCTACAATCCACGGTCCACGGTCTACCTCCCGTAATAAAAGAGATTCTTTTCTAGTAACCGTGAGCAATACAACGTTCAGAGTTCTATTAGAAAACGTGATCCAGTTGAACATCGATCCATCGATCTCCGGGCTATCCACGCACTTTATTTAAAAATAGATATTTAAATTTTGTTGATGTTATTATTTTGCATTTCTTACTAATTATTAATTTGTTTTTCCTGGTTATTTCCTATTTGCATATTGTCTACGAGTTGCAAAGTCAACTCCTATTTGTAATTTGAGGTGCTTCCAAATCTCAGTATTGATTGCAATCACTATCTGAAGGTGTAGAAGTTCGCTTACTTAAAGGTAGTTTTTGCTAACAAATTTAAAACCGTAACCGATTTCTTTAGCATTATTTTTTTGGTTCAGAATTAAAAATTTTAGTCTCCAGTACGAAATGTGTTTTAGTGTATATTTTATTTGACTGTTTTTATATTTTTTTATACTTACATTTGATTTCATTTTTTTTCAAAAAAGCAAAATTATATGATACGTGTTTTATGCGATAACATCTTTTATTTCGCTACAATATCTGGAAAAAATATTTCCAAGCAAAACTGTGATTCAATTTGAGTAATATATACCTAAGTGATCATATTAAATGGTTTTGTTTCTTACTACCTACATTTAGAGACAACATAGGTTTGGACATTTGCAACATAAGACATAATTCTGTAGGCAAATACGGATGTACACCATCTCTAGTACACATACAACTTTTTGTTTTGATAAAGATTTCATAAAACAAAGTCGCATGTGTGGTTAAGTCTTAGTTTATTCCAAAAAACAAACTCACATCATTACATAAGAACAAAATTTTAAATAAAATACATATTTAAAATAAAATATTAGCAAGCAAAAACAAGTCAACTAAATAAAGAAATACTTTCACCATAATTTTCTAGGGTCTACCTTTTATAGCAGAACCTTTTACGTCATAATATTGTTTTGCATAACAACGGATAGCATAAACTTCATTTCGCAGAAAATCATTTCGCATACACTCAGTTGTCATACATTCAAAACTCATAATTTTGTTAGTCAGAATCATCTTTAGGCATAATGTTTATATCAATAATAATTAAAAAGCAGAACCATCATATCGCAGAAAATTCACAGTCAGAATCGTCTTTTGGCATACATTTTATATCGATAGTCATTAAAAGGCAGAACTGTTTTTTTTCGCCACACACATAACCACCACCTAACCTAAATGCTAATTACAAAAATATTGTCGGCTTGGATGCATGTAGCATGCAAACAGGCATACAACATGCAAGCAGGCATGCAACATGCAGCATGCATGCAGCATGCATGTAGCATGCAAGCAGGCATGCAACATGCAGCATGCATGCAGCATGCAAGCAGGCATGCAACATGCAGCAGGCATGCAGCATGCAAGCAGGCATGCAACATGCAGCAAGCATTGTTTCTGTCACGGCTCCGGCGCTGCGGGGTTTGGGCGGCGCCACGCGAGCTTATCGTCACAGATGGTTTTAACGCTCACCACCTGCTCCTCAGCTCGCGGGCCGCCCTACCCCTCCGCGCCTACGCGGGTTTAAATTACACTCTAGGGGTAGGGCAGACAAGACTGCGTAAAGTCGGTTTCGCAGCGATTCGTTTCTGTCACAAAACTTTGTAGCACAACGTATTGACTTTTTATGACACAAATTTAATTTAATATTGAAAATGCTACCAATACAACATGCTATATTTAGAACATTCTAAGTCACTTTTGCAGACCATTCGATTTTAAATACATTGCACGTAGGTTATCTAACCATTCGACAGCATAAATTTACTTTATTTAAATTATCAGTTTTATTCCATATATTATAAATTTTTGATGTTTTGAACACTAATTTTTACAAGAAGATACATCTATTTTAATTTTTGATGTTCAAATATGCACCCATACCAAATAATCGTATCTCTAAATAAATGTTATGCTAAACAAAATTATGCATAATATTAATTATGGCAAAGGTAATTATGCGAAACAAAATTCTGCCAAGATAAAAGTATGCCATTGTAAATTCGGACACGTAAATATTCTGCCAAACAAAAGTTATGCTAAATAATTTTTATGCCTTAAAAATATTCGATTAAATAAGATTATGCCATGTGAGTTATGCCAAATAAAAATCGGAGTATCAAGATTCTGCCAAATAGAAGGAACCCAATTTTCTACTATTTTTTTTTTTTTGCAATTTATCGATTCGCGTAACTTTATTGCTTCGCACTGCAACTAGACAATATTGAAGATAGGACTTTGTTCTTGGGACCCGTCGATTTGTGCAGGTACTACTGGACTGTGCCACTGGTGCTAATATCGGGAGATTATTTTGCTCTGAAGGTTCCTATAAAATCAATTTTATAAATTATATACCTATACATGAGTAAGTACAAAATGTATGTATACATGAGTAAGTACCTATGTAAAAAATAACATACATTAAAAGGCTGTATTTGTAAATGTGTGTCGCCTGTAGCAAAACCTTCTCCACCCATTAACATTAATATACGCTCTTCTATATTTGAAAGCTCTGGCATGCCACCTTCTGCCATTCCTAAGCCTGTGGTACTTCTAAAAGCGGCGCGTGCAGCGGCTTTTTTTTACAGCACTTTTTTTGTCAGACCAATACTATAAAGGGAAATACAGAAATAATAATTATTTCACACTGCATGATAGGCAGAGGCGCAAAAAGTTTATTTTTGCGCCTCTGTCTATCATGCAGTGTTAGCTTAGTTTATTTTATTGTGCGTAACATACGCACAATAAAATAAACTAAGCAAACTATGTATAAAAGTCAACTGAAATGACCAACTCACCTTAATCCATTCTTTTGCCGTCTTCACCGTACCTCCACCCATACTATTTAGGGTTAGGGTGATGCGATCCCACTCCTTACTAGCTGCCTGTTTGGCGCTTTGATTTTTGGCAAATCCTTTAGCCAAGCTAGGCTTCCTCTCTAAAAAATCTGTTAGCGTCTCCACTTGGGCCGCAGATGGATAGGAAGAACGCTCGGCCCTGAAGTAGAGAATTAACAATTAAATACGAATATATCGATACCGGTAGTAACAAATTACCAAAGAAATCGTACTTACTTCATTTTGTTATTAAACACTTTATTAAAAAAATAATAATTTAAACTGCTTGCTTCTATACAAAAAAAAAATTACATACAGACACAGAGTACTTTATAGACGATTGGCAGTACGCCACGCGCGCGAGTGCATCCCTTTTTTTAACCTCTCGACGCTCACTCAATGTTTACGTCAAACTCCGTCGCGTATCGCGGGCGCCCGCTTATCGCAAGCGTAATATGACCCGCTCCCGAAAAAACGTTATTGCTCCGTTTCTATAGCATGCATTCACACACTTGAAACGGTTTCAGGTTCTTCAATGATGGTCTTATGAAACACAATGTAAACAATGTTGAAATTAGAACTCCAGAAATAAATATATCCTATTCAAATGAGAGAACTCGCTGAAAGCAGTTATGTTTCTGTATTATGTTGATTTCTTACAAAACTATTGCATATTTTTACACAAAATGGTAACTAGCTCATGAAAAGACAAATAATCTAATTACAAATTTTTTTTAGGAGTTCTGTATCCGATTTCTGCAATATTCAAACTCAAACATCACAGAGCGCGGTGACGTTTTCATGAATTTGCAGAGTTCAATGCACTATTTTGCAATCGATCATCAGAGATATAACAAACAGATTCCAATAAGAAATGTTTCTAGAATACTGCTTATATATTCATTGACTCATGATAAACAATAAATCGTTAAAATATTCCACTATAATTGTAAAATATCAAAATAACCTAGGTGAGGGAACAAATCGGGTAACTTTATTCGCAGGCCATTTTCACCCAGTAATTTAGGTGTTTGAATTTGAATATTAGTTGAAAATTAATAAGAACAAAGTAATTTATCGATTTCTAACCATACTAACCATATCTTTTATGAAAAATAAAGAAATATCGACCTCTGATGTGGTCATAAAAATGTATGGAATTCTAACATTCCGTAGGGTGGGGAACACACCACTACAATATCGATAAGTTTGACTGAGTTCAGTAAGGAAAATAAAAAACCAATTTAGATTGACATACTTTTCTTTACTTATTGTGCATGTCGGGTTTGGCCCAGACATCAGAAGTAAAACTCAGATATGGCTATACACAAATTTATTTCAATCAAACAATTAGTCTTAAAATATAGCAATAAAATAATTAGTCTAAAACAATATGGGAATAAAATAATCAGTCTAAAATAATATAGCAACAAAATAATCAGTCTAAAATAATATAGCGGTAAAGTAAAATAAACTAAACAAATAATTATGGCAGTGAGGCGGTCACGTAGGGCAGTACTGACTGTCAGGGACAGTGGTCCGTGCACCCACCGCAATAAGGATAGTACTAATTATCAGAGACAATGTTCCACATCCACTAACCGGGCAGTACTGACTGTCGAGAGACAGTGGTCCGTGCACCAAGACGCATCCGTTGGAAATGCGTGCCGACTCAACGGTGTGGCGCCTTATAAAGGCGATCGCCAGTGGAGGGAGAGCGTTCCAATATTTTAATGGCTTGAATATCAAGCCTTTTAATCCAAATGACCGATAAAGTGAATGATGCGTCTGGTGCACGTTCCACTAGCGCCATCTAGTCGCCGTCTCTCGCAGCTGCTTGACAATGTGGCTGCCGTCACGGCCATTCTGACAAATCACTCGTCCTCGAGTGTTTTTATTCATCTATAACAAAAAAGGAGACTTTCCTTAATCTACATCATCGTTACATATCAAAATGGTAATCACTGGTCTGGTAATTCTTTACAACAGAAAATCCCTACAGTTCAAACATGCATGGTCTAAATCGTCACCTACTAAAGCAGGTGAGATTCCTGCAGCGCATCACAGATCATTACCCACAACAGTAGGAGAGATCTTTTCTAGAAAATCTTCATTCAAACATGCTGGTCTAAATCGTCACCCACTAAAGCAGGTGAGATTCCTGCAGCGCATCATAGATCATAACCCACAACAGTAGGAGAGACCTTTTCTAGAAAATCCTCATTCAAACATGCTGGTCTAAATCGTCACCCACTAAAGCAGGTGAGATTCCTGCAGCGCATCATAGATCATAACCCACAGCAGTAGGAGAGATCTTATTAGAAAATCCTCACAGTTCGGACAGGCTGGTCTAAATCGTCACCCACTAAAGCAGGAGAGATTTCTACAGCGTATCACAGATTATCACTGACACCAGCAGGAGTGATTTTAATATTTTGTTGCAGTAATAATCATCTCCCACAGAAGTAGAAGAGACCATACCAATTGATCATTCCAAAGATTCAATCATAGCTTCGGAATTATCTACACTTAACGTTTAAGAGCCAAGGGAGAAAGTTTCTTCAGAGTTATTTAAATTATTTGCACTTAAGGTGCGGGAGTTTACAGAAAGGGTTTCCTCTGAATCATCTGCAGTCAATGTACGAGAGCTTATGGAAAGTGTTTCCTCTGAATCATCTACAGTCAATGTACGAGAGCTTACAGTACGGGTTTCCTCCGAATCCGAGGTCACATTATTATTTACAGGCACATCAGACATACTGAACTCATCATTTGCCGTCACGGTCCGTTCATTATCATCATTTTCATAACTATAATTTTCGCAAATTTCTACATAGCCTTCTTGCCCTTTAGGTACTTCCCTTAAATTTTCATGAGCAAATTTATAAATTCTGTTAGAACCATTAATATGTCTAAGTTCATAACGGTCGTTATCTAACACAGTGACTATTTTATAAGGTCCCTTAAATTTATTATCCAACTTAGTTTGATGTCTTTCTTCACATTTTACGAAAACAAATTCACCTACTGCAAAAGGTTTAATCCGGGCTTTTCCCTTATTAAACTTTATAGTGTCAGCGTTAGCCACTCTTTGAATATTTTCTGATGCTGATGAACGAGCCGTTTCAACATTAATTACAGTTGGTTCAGAAGAACTAGGAGTTATTTTAGCTAAATTAAGTGAGGAACCTTGAATGCCAAACATCAATTCCATAGGTGTAAAACCTGTGGTCCTGGAACGTGTACTATTAATAGCAAGTTGAATCTCTCCTAGTTCATCCCTCCAGGCACTATTAGAATTACATTCTATAACAGTAAGAATATTCTTTAAAGTTCGCATGACCCTCTCAACCTGCCCATTAGCTCTACTAGAACCTGTGGCTATTAAATGTAACTCTATTCTATTATCATAACAAAAGTTTTTAAACTCACTACAATCATAACAACGTCCTCTATCTGCGATAATGCGCTTCGGAGCACCAAATAAGTTTACAGCATTTTTAATTGCTCTTACAGCGTATGAAGAACTTAAGGCCGGAGTATATTCGAGCAGTACATACTTTGTAAAGGCATCTATTAAAACTGAGCAATATTCTTTTCTATCACTTTTTCCCGAAAGTTTTCCAGTTAGATCCAAATGAATTGTGTGCCAAGGGATTGGGTGTTTCGGGATTGAATGCAACTGCATTTGCTGTGCGCCTTAAGGGCCTTTAGAAGTTTTACATACTACACAGCAGTTAATAAACTTTTTTACAAATTTAGCCATATCAGGAAACCAATAAAATTCGTAAAGTTTGTCTAAAGTCTTGTCAAAACCTAAATGTTTTACCTCATTATGAACATGATTAATTAGTGACCAAACCAAAGAACGGGGTATAATAGGTAGCCAACTAGAAACTCCTCTACGTTCTATCTTCCTATACAATATTCCTTGTCTTAAATCGTACGTATGTGATATCTCTTCAGGTAACTGATTACTCCGGATTTTTGATATAATTTCAGAAAGTTCCGAATCGCGTTCTTGTTCTACAACTAACCAACCTTTATCTAATTCAAGAAAATTTACTATACGAGGTTCAGAATAATTTGTGTTCGACAAATTGCGTGACAAGAAATCTGCATGAGCCATCTTTCGACCTTCTTTGTACACGATATCAAAATCGTAAGCCTGCAATATAGCCCACCAACGGTGAACCCTTGGAGTTAAATCCCGTTTTGAATGAGAAGCTTTAAGGGAGTTACAATCGGTAAACACAGTGAATTTTCGTCCATGCAAATAATGGCGAAAATGTTCGATTGCCTTTACCACTGCAAGGGTCTCCAACTCGTAAGAGTGATATCGTGTCTCTGCATCTATGGTCTTCCTACTATAATATGCAACTACGTGAGGGGTCTCATTATATTTTTGGATAAGAATGGCACCATATCCCTCGCTACTTGCATCGGTATGGAGTTCAATAGGCAAGGAGGGGTCAAAAACTTTTAAAACTGGTTCGGACGTTAAAATGTGAATAATATTCTTGTGTATTTGGTCATGCTCTGGGGTCCATTTAACATTGCCTTTTCCTTTTGTTAAGGGATACAAAGGCCGAATTATTTGGGAAAAATTAGGAATAAACTGTCTAAAATACGTTGCTAACCCTATGAGCTGCCTAACTTGTGTGACAGTTTTTGGAGTTGGGACATTAATTAAGGCTTGTATTTTTTTTGGATTTGGTCTAATCTCCCCAGCTGAAACAATATACCCAAGGTACTCAGTTTGGACTTTCAGAAAAGAACACTTATTTAAATTAAACGAGAACCCTGCATTGGACAGTGTTTGAAGTAATTTGTCTAAACGGTTAAGTCCCTCATCAATTTCTTTTGAAATCGAAAGTACATCATCCATAAAAACTAAAATCTTTTCATCATTCATAGGCTTTAAAGCAGTATTAATAGCCTTCTGAAAAACGGAAGGGGCATTGCGTAACCCAAAGGGCATGGCCAAATATTCAAACTGCCCTTTTGGTGTTACAAATGCAGTTTTTTCTATGGAACTTTCATGCACAAGTAGTTGGTGAAACCCCGAAGCCATATCAATACTACTGAAATAATGAGCGCCATTAAGTTTATCAATTTGTTCGCTAATCAGAGGTAAAGGATAATGATTCGGTTGAGTATTACTCCATTTTGAGTATTTTCTAATTCCAGCTTGACAGACTTCACTTGACAGACTACGGAGTTTTTTGTCCCTTGTCCGTTCTCCTTCTCCTTTGCGAATGGACAATTAGAGTCACTATTTATATTATTATTTTTAAACTGTAAATTTGACGTTCAAAAGTGCCTTTTATTGGTTTGACATACAAGACTGACACAAGAGTATACCTTTTATTATTTCCACAAAGTCTAACTAACAGACAGACCGACAAACTGTAGAGACACTCCTTTTCTCGTTCATACCATCCTGTCTGTCTAAACGACGAGTATGTATGGATGTTGTGCGTGTGCACTGGGGCTCGGGTATGTTTTTTTTTCTTTACATTATTTTTATATATAGAAGCAACAATAAACATGTAACCAGGATTTTTGTAATACATAAACGGATTTAAACGAGTCTCCGTGGAGTTTCTCCTCCTTTGCTTTACATTGTATTTACATATAGCAGGAACAATGATAATGTAACCAGGATTTTTGTAATACATAAACGGATTCAAACGAGTCTCCGTGGAGTTTCTCCTCCTTTGCTTTACATTGTATTTACATATAGCAGGAACAATCCCCAGCCCAGCAGCCAAGGGTTCCTGCTATATGTAAATACAATGTAAAGCAAAAAAAACATACCCGAGCCCCAGTGCACACGCACAACATCCATACATACTCGTCGTTTAGACAGACAGGATGGTATGAACGAGAAAAGGAGTGTCTCTACAGTTTGTCGGTCTGTCTGTTAGTTAGACTTTGTGGAAATAATAAAAGGTATACTCTTGTGTCAGTCTTGTATGTCAAACCAATAAAAGGCACTTTTGAACGTCAAATTTACAGTTTAAAAATAATAATATAAATAGTGACTCTAATTGTCCATTCGCAAAGGAGAAGGAGAACGGACAAGGGACAAAAAACTCCGTAGTCTGTCAAGTGAAGTCTGTCAAGCTGGAATTAGAAAATACTCAAAATGGAGAAGAGCTAGGAATTGCTATGGCACAGCGTGAAACAGGCCCCTAAACAAAGTGGGACATCACAAACACAGCACACGTACGATGTACGTCGTCGCGCGTTGTTCTGACCGGCGCACTGAGTACAACGGTGTCGAACGTGGCGGCCACTGCTTATGAAGCCATCTACCAGTTTCGGAACGTGTATTCCCCTCATTCCAGGACGAGGTGGTGGAGGTGGTAGACGGACTTTCGGCATGTGTTCGTGATGATGTTGGAGTAGCTGTTCAACTAACTCCAATCGAAAAACTATATGTTTTTTGGGTGTAGAAGTCGAAGCCTCTAGATGAATTCGTGAATTTAAAATTGAGCAATTGAGAAGGCGTTTGAAAACCTTCATAGTCCATTTACCGCATCTTTTTCATTCCAGCAGGTATGGTTCCAGCATTTGATATTTACGATCAACGCCTCCCATACCCTTATTGTAGTCCAAAATTACATGGGGCTTGAACTCAGCCACGCGATATGGTTTCGGCTCCATCCGGTCTAGTTGAATGCCATGATAGGTAGAGATGGTGCTGATCTTCTTTTTCTTATCCTGGTATGCCATGACAACAATATCGCCGGAATGACGGGCTGTAATCTGGCCATCTTGAAGCTTACACAACGATATGAGTGGCCGACAGGGTCCATATTGATCTTGACAATATTTATACCACCTATATGTACATAATATGGAATGCAATAAAATATTGAGTATTGAGGAACATTGCGGCGGGTGCTGCGCAATGTTCCTACACAATCCGTTTTGCGTGACTTCAAAAATCTGGCCAGTAGGGGGCTACTAAACCAGTTGTCCATAAAAAGAGTATACCCGTTGTCAAGGAGAGGATAGATGAGTTTGAGGACAGTGGCCGTGCTTTTCAGCAGTGTGGACGGGAAAGCGGGATGGTAGGTGGTGTGTTTGCCAAGGTACACAAAGAAAGACCAAAGGTAGCCAGTCGAAGACTCACAGAGTTCGAAGGTCTTCACCCCGAACTTGGCCGATTTGGTCTTTATGTACTGGCGGAAGGCTAGGTTACCTTTCCACAAAGTCAGGGATTCGTCAATGCAAATGTTTTGGGATGGGACATAAGCTTCCATGAAGCGTGAATTTAAATGTTCTAAAATGGGGCCAAAAGAAAACAAAAGGTCAGAATTGTCATACTGTTGTCATTGAAGTGGAGAGCGCGGCAAAGATTGTAGTAGCGGTGGCTGGTGAACATTTTCCTAAAAATGCTCGTCTGAAGGAGTGGGTTTGTGGTAAAACAGGATCTTGTAGAGGGCATCCGGAAGATTCCGAGCATCATCCAGAAGGAAAATAGGACCGAAATTTCGTGAATATTCGTATCATACTATTCCTGGCCAAAGCTGGCGGATGATTCAGCAAGGCCCCGGGCATAACGATTCGTCTCCATCACAATATGTGACAAGATACCGTCATCCCAGTACTGTCTAAACGCCCCATACGCACTGTCAGATTCGACAACCGGCCCTGCTTGCTGAGGCAGAAATTGCTCAAAGCGAGACGAACTTTCTCCCCTAGCAAACAAGGTTTCATCCGCGCCGTCTCAAATCTTCAGGCACATCATCATCATTCATATAAACCTCTATCAACCTGTCTCCTTTCTTCCACTGGGGCTCACCTGTTAGCCGTCCTCTGCTGCCTCCGCGTGCACCACGGCCGCGTCCACGACGCGCGCGCCCCCTTCCTCGTCCACGCGGGCATCCCCTTCCTTGCGTGGGCTGCAGACGCTCTGGTTGCTGCCGAAATTCGAGGTGTTCATCTGCCAGATGAAACTCTTCGCCCAGAGCATCGTCGTCGTCGCCTTGAGCTGGAACGAGGTCGCCCTCCTCCAGGGTTACGACGACATGCCTGAGAAAAATTAACAGTAACATCATAAATCTACATTCATCTAAATAACTAAGAAAGGTAAAAGTACACAGATGAAAAGTTTTATTACTCTGGGCGAATTTCGGCAGCAGGCGAAGTCGAGAGCGGAGCGCGGGGGCTTTGCAGGGGGCTTGACCTACCAAATAAAGGGTTTTCATTATTACAGAAATTAGAACTAAAAACAGTAGTTTTTTATGAAAACATGTTTACTTACGGATGCGCACCAAAAATTTCTTCTCCGTCTTGGGTGTAGAGCCCAAGGATAGTCGGTGGCGGCCCAACATCCTGAAAACATCAAAGAAATAGCATTATGATCAGTATTATACCTAACCCTTCAAACAAACATAACAACATCGGATTGTTTCATGCGATTCCAAACCATCATCCTTCCCAATGGAAAACATGCACGCAAAAACACTTGCAATACACACACCATTGAACCACATATCAGTACTACTTATCTTTTTCAATGAATGAAACACATCCATTCAGGTTGCTAGAAAAAGATAAAAAAATAATATATTACAACTGACAAAATATTTACTATTCATCTAGAATGCCAATAGATACTATGTCCTTTTCAAGTTGAGTAATTTATGAAAGAGAAAGATAAATATTTACCTCACAATCCGGCTCCATATACTCTGGATCATGGTATTCCGGATTGTAAAGGTCGGCCGCCTCCTGCTCCCCGAGCTCTTCATCCACCTGCTCCCCGGGCTCCTCGTCCTCTACCTCGCCTAGGTCGAGGTATTCAACCTCGCCCAGGTCGAGGTATTCGACTTCGTCACCCTCCTCCTCCTCCAAGTCGCTATCCCGGAGGATCTCTTCGAAATCCTCCGGAGCGCCCTCCTGTCCGACCATCCAGCATCGACTCATTTTCAGGATCTATCAGAATAGCATACACTCAATTTACAAAAAAAAAACAAAAACTTATGATATATGACAAAAAAAAAACATCTAAATTATTATAATTTTATGTATTCGAACAATTTTACAATAACAATCTATCGACTGCGAACTGGCAACCGGTACTATCTCAATTTTGACAACTTTTCAGGATGAAGAAAAAACATGTTAGCATCAATTATGTAGGATCTCGTATGTTAAATAAAAATACGTAGTTTTTAATATTTTTATTGCATATGTTATTATAAACAAAAGTAACATTATATGCTGCCTTCCAATATAAAATCGAGATAAGACAATATAAATCAACACAAGTACAAACAGGACTTTTTACTTGGTACAATATGTCCTATCTTCAAAATCAAAATAAAACAATATAGATAGGACATAATCAACACAATATTCTTTGTAATAAAACGAACTAATTAACAGTAAAGGAACATTTTTAGGTAGGAAAGTCTATAAAGTCATTAGTGTAGGTGGGTCAGTCAAGAAAACCAAACTTATTCCTGATAAGGCAAATATAAAAGTTATGACAGTCTTGTGGAATGACAGCTTTTAATTCTTGAAGGTGCAACCACTTCGTTTTACGAATACGGCATCTTGCCGTAAATAAGGGTGGGTAACAGTCCACTGGATTTTGTCTCTTTGGCCTATGAGGCAAGTCCATCCAATCTTTGGTAAAATCAAGTTTCACCCTGATTACTCTTGAAGGATCATACATTATGACTTTGATGTCTGTGACCATTGGATCATTTTTTGTCCGACCGGGTCTAATGCTATTGTACCTCAAAGGTTTCGTATAGTCTTTAAAAAAGTCGTAAGTCAGCTCAATAGCCTCGTATGGTGTTGGATGTTGTCTTGCTTCTCTGGTCGTAGACACGTAATCGCTTGGTAGTTTAATTTCTTTATTTTTCAATTTTCTCTCGATACAAGCATGTACGGAGTCTACCTCCATTTGCGTGTGACCAACTTCGAGGTATTTCTGATAAATGAAGACTCCGTGAAGCATACTAAAATTGAACAGTGCATTTGCCATGACATTGTTACGGTTTTGTGCTGTACATCAGAAAATATGACAACTGGTTTTTTTTTCAGAAGTGAGACATTTTTTTTTCTAAATAGTCAAATGTAGCTTGCTTTTTTACAACATCGTAAATTGTCGAGTTATGACAAACTAGCTTCGTTTTGTAATAAAATGCATTAGCATGTGTAAATGGAGCTTGCTTTACAGCTTGAAAATCAACTTCTATTAAAATTACTTCTCCCTTCTCTCTTTATATCCTCGCGTTTTTCCGATCTAGCAATCTCTTTCTTCGCTGTATGCTCCTTCCTAACTTCTTCTGGTATATTCTTGGTTTCGTAACTGGCGCATATGTTGCATTTATCTTTTTTTACATTAAATAATGAAATGTTTTTTTGAACCATAACTTCGCTGATTTTTTTTCGGCTAAACGCCGGTTGCAATGCTTGAGTACACGTTGACTTGTATAATTTATAAACTTCTTGTATTGTTTGAAAAACAGGTTCGAGATAAAGTTTTGTTGAATTCTGCCTATTGTAATGGGACGGCATTTTTGGAAGATTATCGAAAAAGTTATTTAAACACTCAATTTGTGATATAACATTATTATTTGGTGTGGTATTTTTATCTTTTGATGTCATAGGTATTCCATGCAAGCTTCACACACCCATGCTTGAACCATTCTATAACCAATACCAAGTGTGTTTATAAACATTTCTCGACAAACTTGATAGCTCTCTTGTCCATTATTCAAACTATATTTAAGACTATAGTTGCGTCGAGAAACACTGTCAGTAGTATTAGCTTTTGTTGGAACTCAAGAAATCGATCCACACTTAAATGCTTTGCGTTCTCCCCAAGTCAAACTCCAAAATCGGTCGTAAATCGTTTTTCTCTGTTCTTCCGTAAATAATGAACAATGACGTTTTTTAGACTTGAGACAAACATTGCTTGAACACTTTGGCTTCATTATTCGACCTTCTCTTGGTGTATCTTGTACAACAGTTCTTCCGACTTTTCTAAAACCTAAGTAAGATTTTCCTTCCATTCGCAGTTTCTTGTTAATGTTTCTCTTCCACTTAGCCGGCTCAGCTTTCTTTCTTCATTTTCTTCCTTCACTCATATTATAATTAATGGGGTCGCTCTCTGAAAAAATAGCGTCCACGTTTTCCGCTTGATCGGCACTATTTTCTGCAGTATCATTTGTCGCTAAAATTGATGGGGATGCGGGACTTTCTTCGCTCGATGGTAGTGCGTTTAGTGGCGTATTTGGAGACGAACTTAATGACCTGTTTGAAGGGACATTAAGTGACGTGCATGGAAGCGAAGTGAGTGAAGTGTTTGGTATGTCAAAACAGCCTTCGTCATTGGTGTAATCATATTTGTTAGATTGAAAATCGAGTATAGCTGACTGGCAGGATGGCGAAGGAACGAATCGTGGAGATAAATAATCTACAGGCAGAGAATCAAACATAGTGTCCATATTTGGGTTAAAATCTTCAGTATAACAGGTGTCTCCCGTAAGTACTATAAAAGGAACTGTTTCTTGCTGGTTAGACAGGGTAAGGGGGACTGCGTCTTGCTGGTTGGACATTGTAAAAGGAACTGCTTCTTGCTGGTTGGATATTATGGTAAAAGGGACTGTTTCTTGTTGGTTAGACATGGTAAGAGTGACAGTATCTTCCTGTTTAGATATGGTAAAAGGGATTATTTCTTGCTGGTTGGATACGGTAAAAGAAACTGTTTCCTGCTGGTTAGTCATGGTAAAAGGTACCGTTTTTTTCTGGCTACGAATACTCGTATCTTCAAAATTTGTTTTGGTATCCTAAAATGTACAAAAGAAAGCTATTAGATTAAGCAAATACCTTAGCAGATTCAATTACGTACAAACCCATAATTTATTAATTTCGTTATTTTCGTTCTTTGTTTTGTAAGTTTGAGTTATATTACAGGTAAAAAATTACAAACCTTAGCATTTTCTTTATTCTTCTCGTCGTCTTAAGCACTTTCTTTACCAACCGCTTACCACGTCTCAACTTATTATACTCCTGAAAAGATTTGGTGAGTATAGGTGAAGCTAGTAGCTAAAAAGGTAGGAGAGCAGCGAATATTAAGACAGATAAATCATTTGTAATCACAAATAATTTCCATTATTATTTATGCTATATCGAACCCAAGCAAGTGGCTAGTTAGTAATGAGGCGGGTAGGTAGTTAGAACAACGTTCTGCAATCCCTAACCAGCAAGCCTGTGTGACTCAAGGGGCTAGAAGGGCAAGCTGTCCATGCTCATAACACTTGAATAATACGTCAGTATAACAAAATTTTCTAAGATACCTACTTATAACGGAATCATACAACTTAAAAGCATGTTTTCATCGTAGGTATATTATTTATTAGTAAACCGAATGAAACATATTTTCGGTTGATGTTATCCTTAAGTAGTTGAATAGAACCAATAAGTACTATCTCTGAATAATTCCAAACTGCCAAAACTTTGAACGGCAATGCATAATGTACTATCTCGATTTATACATTATTAACGTAGAAATCTTAAATATTAATAATAAATTTATAACAAAACTTACCATTTCAGCTACTAAATGTCCCCAATAATGTCCATGTAAAACTTAGGGCACAGAAACCTAATAAATCCACATAAAAAAGTTATTTGTTTCAAGAGCGCGCGAAATCGCGTTCAAGTCCGTACACGTTTGGCGAGATAGGATTAAATGCTCGCATTCACTGCGCGTTGACGTTAGTACAAGTTGAATGAAGCCAATTCTAGCGCCAAATTTAAATGTATTTGAGTTAGGATTTCTTGCAACGATGTGGAGTATTAAATAGTATAAAATGGCATTAAAAAGCGAAATCTTCAAAAAATTGAGATAGGACCGGTTGCCAGTTCACAGTCGCTATGTCGTCGATAACTTTTATCGACATGACCTGCGACCTAGGGGCCGTTGTGGCGTTTGACGGTTTGAGATTCAAATACGATTTCGTTACCTAAACAAAAATTTTTTTCATAATATGAATAACTTATTGAAATATGCCTCGAATACGAGAAATTATGTATTATCAATAGATTTTACGGTACTTCCACCAATACAGAGGTGAAATTCATTGCAAAACCGCCAAAAATCATACAATTACAATAGTGACTTCGACGGACTCGAAACTATAAAACTTTTGTTGGCTCAACAAAACAAGTTTGATATTATTTCATGAAAAAAACTATTTACAAAGTCGTAATGAACACCAATAAATGAATATCCATCCACTTACCTTAGGATTACTCCGTAAAAATTAAAAAAAAAACAAGAAAATTAAAGCACCGCGTCACACTCGTGCACTCGAAAATTTTCTTGTGATTTGACATTAGACTTTTGTAGTGTTGGCACCTTTTTTTTTCTGTGTTGATCTATGGTTGTCAAATTTGGTCGATTATAGAGTTCAATCGTTCAACACCAAAAATAAACCGTAAAATTGATGATGATGAAATTGTTTGCACGGACCGCAAAGGCCATACTGCGTTAAGCCTAGTTTTTTCATTCTCATCTCAAATAAAACTTGTAAATATTAAAACGCACAAAATTATGCATTTACTTTGCATTTATGGCTGAAATAAACTATAATCTATTATTGTAGAGCGCAAATTCAGCTAAATTTAGTGAGTCGATGTAAATCATAACAAGAATCAATTCAGCGTGACTACTCTACTGCCATAGAACAATGTCACTTGGGTTCTCGGAACTCACTTCACTTGGGCTTGATCTTGATATGTGAATACCGAAACTTGTACAGGCGAGATGAGAAGCGAAGCGAGTGTGACTTTCGAGATGATTTCGCACGTTTAGGACGAAAACGACACAATTAAAAAAAAAAACGAAAATTGAGTTATTGTCTTAAAATGACTCAAAACAAAATTCTCAATGTAAAAATAGTTCAAACATAGCCATATTCGAGCTGGAACAGGACAAAACTGTTATATCGGTCTCTTTCTTACGTGGCAAAATCGGGGCCTGAGTCGGGACGACGACGACGACGCAGTCAGTGTTGTGTTCGCATCGATAAGTGCAAGACGTCGCGCAGTCAACCGGGTAGTGACTCAGTATAATACGTCGTTTTCATTCCGAAACAATTGGTAAGTTCTCTTTCAATTTTTAAAATGGAAACGACCAATTTCGCTTTGTGGTTGTTTTCTTCTGATTTTTAATGTAATATTACTGACTTATTTAGGTTTGCGGCATTTTAATATTAAAGACACTTATAATTCCTATGACGGATTTAAATTCGTGTCGTGTTAATAATGAATAACGATAAATGGGACTAAGTTTACCTATTACAAATAAAGTCATTTTTTTATTTATCAAAGTATTATTGTTTGTGACTCATTGACTATTAGGCCATTTATTTATTTTTTTTCTAGATAAAAAGGAAAGCGTATTCGTTGATGTGTCACTACACAATTACTAAGCCAGCAAGTTTATAAAGAAAAAGTCACAAACCTGCAGTGCTATTCTAAAGAGTTTAATTGCGAAATCACTTCTGAATCCGCAGTGAAAACATGTGAAATTAAAGTTTCGTATTCTTAAATGCAGTGAATTCGACACTGGCGCCACCAAGTGATGATTAAAGTGAGAGGAACTAAAACGGATGAGTATTTTGACGTTTGTGTATAGGATTTTGTATTCTTAGATACAATTCGCTTGTCATATCGAAAGTTATCTCGCATCTCACACACGAATTCATCTGTCAAATGAAAAGTTACAATTTCTTGAGTGAGTTTTATAATAAAGTTAATGAAATTAACGCAAAACAAAAAGAACACCTAAAAAGGATACCTATTTGTGACTTTCTTGCAGCAAAATTAAAACGGTTAGTGTGAACTAACTAATATACCGACCTTATAAAACTTTATGAACTTGTTGTTTTCATCTAAGTATTTCTAACTTTTGTAGATGTCTCGTTCTTTTTTTATGTTGAGTTTACTGAAAGAAGCTGATACCCTAGACGTTGCCGCAAGCCATCGCCAAGCCCGGAATATTAGAAACCTAAATTTATTGAGCCGTGGTCAAGACTACGTGCATGTGTACAGACTTACAGAGGAGCTTATTAAAAATTTAGAAGAAGAGCTTAGACCTCTATTAGCTGTGACTGCACAAAAAGGAAGAGGTCTGGCCAATAGAATTAAGGTAGATATTTTGTTTTATACTTTACAGTTTTATGCAGATGTTTACCATCAACATAATTATGTGTCAAGTTTTACTTATTTTCCTGTTATGCTATAGCCCTACCTATTATCATGGGTTCTTTTTGTTTTTTTTTTAAACTACATGTGAGTACTTGATGTGTTACAAAAAACGTCTTTTTTCAGCTGCTCTCTACTCTGTCGTTTCTGGCCAATGGAAGTTATCAAAAAATATTGGGTAAAAATGTAAATACTTTTTTGTCTCAAGCCTCCATATCACGCAGCCTACACCTTATTGTGAATGTATTAAACCATCCTACGATAGTAAAGAAATACATTCGATTTCCACAAAATGCAGCTGAAAGACAAGCATTAAAAGAACAGTAAGTATGTTTAAAATCTGCTTTTAGAATATAGGTAGCCTAGTAATAGATCACCACTTTTAGAGCACCCTCTCTGAGAAGTATGTATGGGTTATTGTGATTGTGCTAACCCGGTATCAGTTGGTGATCTTCACATGTATTAACTAACTGTTCCCCTTCTCAAGTAGACTAGAATAAAAATGATTTTTGTAAGGCATTATTTAGATGTACTAGTACTTATTTAAAACACTATTTTAGGTTTTATGAAAAATTTAACATACCAGGTGTCATAGGATGTATAGATGGCACATTGGTAGCTATGATAAGACCTAAGGAGAATGAAGAAAGATATTTCTGTCGCAAAGGGTATCATGCAAGAAATGATCTCTTGGTAAGTTCAGTCAAAGAAATGAATACTTGGTTTTTTATTTGGTTATCAAACAGTAGGTACAGTACCGGCGATAAATATTGCACATCGACCTTTGGAAATAGACAATTGGCTAATTTCGGCTTCGTAGAGCGTTATCTGTCGCACGAAATACAAACAGTCCGGAATCTATTAGGAGCTGTTAAAACAATTATGATTCGCTTCTTTTGATAATTCTTTGTATAAAATACACCATTTCAAAATGGTTGATGTCCAATATTTATCGCCGGGTACTATGTAACAAATTTGTACATTAAAAAAAAATATCATCTTTGTTATTAATATTATGATACCAGCAAAAAATACCAATTTGTGATTTTACTTTAAATGTAAGTATAATCCTTAACTAACTATTGAATTGTCTATATGTATTTATTTACTTTGATTGCAGATTACAGATGCGGATTTAAATAATTATTATACATGTGGATGCTTCATATGGTGGAGCATCCCATGATAGTTTTGTATTTAATAATTCCGAAATTAAACGCCATTTAGAAGAAGTGTCTAATGCCGGTGAAGTTGTATACTTATTAGGTAAATATATTGGGCATTGTTATTAATTCTGTATATTTCTTATGTTGGTTTGAAGAAAACCGGCTCAAATCTGGGCTACACACAGCCCATAAAATACACTCTTTGTCAAATCAATTGTCATTGTAGAACAGTGTAACATCATCTTGCTAGAACTTAGTGTTTTAGTAACAACCACCCTACTAGGTAAACAATCTTTGGAACCCTTGCACTATTACATACTCAGATACTACTTATAAGACTTGGTAAGATTTAAGATGAATCATGGTATAATACAACTAGTTCAGTTTTAGTTTCTTCTTTTATTTGTAATTAGGATTTTTTTAATTGTTAACGACCCTACTTTTTTTTAACCTGATCTTATCTACTCCTGGGCAAAGGCCTTACCCATTCCAACCACTTTCCGCGATGTTACGCTTCTTCCCGCCAATTAACGAGAAAGCCATCCAAGGCGTCCGCGGCGGCGCCATCTCCTCCTCGGCCTGCCGCGACCTCGTCAGTTGTCTCAGGACTCCAGTTTAGTCCAATTGCTGTACCTTACTTAATGCTACTTTATTCTCTTCAGGAGATTCGGGATATGCACAGCGTCCATATTTAATGACACCAGTCGTAAATGCAGAAGAAAATTCTCCAGAGGCATATTACACAAAGCTTCCCGCTACTGCACGTAATAGCGTTGAAAGGGCTATTGGTCTCCTGAAGGGGCGGTTCCGATGTCTTTTGGTGCACAGAGTGCTACACTATCATCCAGACATGGTCGCCAAAATTACAGTGGCATGTTGTGTATTACACAACCTATGTAATCGGGCAGGAGTACCAGCACCTGTGCTATCCCCTGAAGACATGCTGAATGAAGCGAGACTCCCATCAAGAATTCAGCATGATATAGGACCGACAGAATTGGAAATGGGAAGAATCGCGCGGACAGACTTAATCAATAGATTATGGCAGTCAAGAGTGGTCTAAAATTTGAAATAAATTGTATTGTATTATTAATCATTTGTTTTATTGATGATGATGTTGATGATTATACAATTATATAAATACAAAACAATACAAAAAAATGTAGTTAATGAACTACCAGGGAAGCCACATGTGCAGAAGTAGTCATTGCCATATTAGCGCTTGATTGCTTCCGCCAAAGCTTTTAAGCCTTCTCCCATAGCTTTAGTAGCCTCCAGCAGCAAATGATCCCTCTCACTGTTGCGTTCCATAAGAGCAAGCATTCGGCTATCTAAATCCAAACGCCGCTGCTCCATCTGCAAAAATTTATCAGCCATGCTCATTAAGTTGCTTCGTCGCTGAGATGGTGGTGACGACTGGGCACTTCTTCTTGTGGCTTGCAAAATCCTGCGACGCGGTCGTCTTGGACCTAAAACAAAACAAAGCGAGTTTCAGCAAGTAAATGGTTTACCGTTATCTTAGGCGTCACCAACCAAACCTACACGTGGTGCACTCCGCCACTTAACAAACAAGTACGACTAAAAAGTTCTTAACAAATCGCTTTTCAAGCAGTCTGATGCAATAGGTGGCATCAGATCAGTGATTGAACTGCACCAGAGTGCTCGAAATGCGACTTGTTTAATTTTTTTATTTCCTACATTTTAGTGAGTTACATTTTATTGTCTTGATACCCCACTCAATAGGTTTTGAAAATAATTTTTTTTTTGAAAACAAAAGAATGCAGCCTGCACATGGTGCACCCTGCTAATTAGCAAACTCTTGCAGCAGCTTTACATCAGTCGATCCTCTACTTGTTTCCATTGTATGTTGCGTTTGTAAATATTACTCTGAGTGGATAAAGTAGCAAAGTAATTTACTTGTAAGCCTAGATAATGAAGGTCTTGTAGTAGGAGGCAAATGCTGCTCGGTGGTGCTCCTAGCAGGTTCAGACTGCTGCTGCTGGTTCCGAATAGCCGTCCGTTCCGTCAGATGTTGATTTGTGATGTTCTGGACAAAAACAACAACATTAAATGTTTATAATACAAAAGAAAAGCCAAAGAAAAAAATTGAGAAATTTCTTACAATTGTAAAACTTTCATTAGGCCTGGTGGGACTGGTGGTGGTGACAACTTCCGTTTCTGGGCCCAGAAGATTGATCTAGAAAATATTTTTAATTGTTTTTTATGTTGATTTTTTAAAAGACATACATGTAAAAATAATGAATAATAATGATAAAAACACACCATTAATTCTGATTGGGCTCTATGACCTAAACTGAAGTCCATGTCAGCTGTGTTCTGTTAAATAAGTATAACTATTAATACTTATTACATTACCAAAAAAAAAAGGAAAATATAGAATATTTCATACAATAACTGGATCAACAAGCGCTGATGTGCCTGGTACCGCAAATAGACATTCATCAATATCCTGAAATAATTTTTTTTTAATGTAAAAAAATATAACAAAAAAAAACAAAATATTAGATAATAAATATAATAAAATATTAGTAATAAAAATTATAAGAGTCACTAATGTTACATTACTTATTTTAATTGAATATGCCAGTTTAAAAAAACTTGACAGCCTATCATCACCTACATTATCTGAAACTCTGAAGCTCCTTCATGCATGGGAGTGTATGTACATACATATATGTATTTGATCTCAGCTGTTGTTATAGAGTGACAGTAATTAAGCCAAATCAGTGGCCTCCAGCCGGCTTAAAAACACTGGCCTCTGCCTTGCCACAGTGAGGCAGCACAGTGAAGTAAGCCCGAAGACATTTTCATTGAGATCAGATCTTGACAGTGGAATGAAGAAGAATATTTTTGTAACACTAATATTCAAATCACTTACTGGCATATTTGTGCAGGTACTACTGGACTGTGCCACTGGTGCTAGTATCGAGGGACAATTTTCCTCTGAAGGTTCCTATAAAATCAATTTTATAAATTATATACCTATACATGAGCAAGTACAAAATGTATGTATACATGAGTAAGTACCTATGTAAAAAATAACATACATTAAAAGGCTGCATCTGTAAATGTGTGTCGCCTGTAGCAAAACCTTCTCCACCCATTAACATTATTATACGCTCTTCTATATTTGAAAGCTCTGGCATGCCACCTTCTGCCATTCCTAAGCCTGTGGTACTTCTAAAAGCGGCGCGTGCAGCGGCTTTCTTTTTTACAGCACTTTTTTTGTCAGACCAATACTATAAAGGGAAATACAGAAATAATAATTATTTCACACTGCATGATAGGCAGAGGCGCAAAAAGTTTATTTTTGCGCCTCTGTCTATCATGCAGTGTTAGCTTAGTTTATTTTATTGTGCGTATGTTACGCACAATAAAATAAACTAAGCAAACTATTTATAAAAGTCAACTGAAATGACTAACTCACCTTAATCCATTTTTTTGCCGTCTTCACCGTACCTCCACCCATACTATTTAGGGTTAGGGTGATGCGATCCCACTCCTTACTAGCTGCCTGTTTGGCGCTTTGATTTTTGGCAAATCCTTTAGCCAAGCTAGGCTTCCTCTATAAAAATCTATTAGCGTCTCCACTTGGGCCGCAGATGGATGGGAAGTACGCTCGGCACTGAAGTAGAGAATTAACAATTAAATACGAATATATCGATACCGGTAGTAACAAATTACCAAAGAAATCGTACTTACTTCATTTTGTTATTAAACACTTTACTAAAAAAATAATAATTAACACTGCTTGCTTCTAAACAATTTTTTTTTACATACAGACAAAGAGTACTAAGACGATTGGCAATTTGACATTACGCGACGCGCGCGAGTGCATCCCTTTTTTTAAATGCACGGACCGCAAAGGCGATACTGCGTTAAGCCTATTTTTTTCATTCTCATCTCAAATAAAACTTGTAAATATTAAAACGCACAAAATTATGCATTTACATTGCATTTATGGCTTAAATAAACTATAATCTATTATTGTAGAGCGCAAATTCAGCTAAATTTAATGAGTCGATGTAAATCATGACAAGAATCAATTCAGCGTGACTACTCTACTGCCATAGAGCAAAGTCACTTGGGTTCTCGGAACTCACTTCACTTCACTTGGGCTTGATCTTGATATGTGAATACCGAAACTTGTACAGGCGAGATGAGAAGCGAAGCGAGTGTGACTTTCGAGATGATTTGCGAGATGACTTTCGAAGTGATTTACCATTTACAGAATAGCACTACTGATCATAAAATGAAAAGAAGGAAGGACATTATAATGGATATTGCATTAAAAAATGTGAAAAATTACAAAGCAAACGAACACGAGGTATGATTATATTAAACAAATCTTTAAAATATTTTATACTGTGCGCTTTAGACTGTAAACTTTTTATTGATTAAAAAAATTAACCATTATGGTGTTTATCTTTCGTCAGGAACAGTCGGATAGCAAAATGCAAGATAATAAAGCAAACGTACCCGAGGTATGATTATATTATACAAATCTTTAAAATATTTTATACTGTGCACCTGTAAACTTTTTATTGATTTACTAAAAAAATAACCATCAAGGTGTTTATCTTTCGTCAGGAACAGTCGGATAGCAAAATGCAAGATAATTTGTCTCTGAATTCCACAGAGATTATCAATTTTCCAAAAGAAAAGACTGACAGTAACAATTTTTATGTTAGCAATCAGATTAACTTTTACTTTACTCAATGCAAATCCTGATCCGATAGTCTCGCTGAATATGGCTAATACTTTTTTTGCTGATGTGGGAATTCAACTTGCCGAGCAGTCCTTGACTCAACTCAAAACAACCGAGTTAGAGTTAGCAAATCTTGCACTTACGATAGATAACACTGACCATTCTCCATCACAGTCCTTCTTCATGACTCCAACCGACGAGATGGAAGTTAGTGGTATCATAGCAAACCTCAAAAACGAATCAGCTCCTGGCTGGGATGGTATTCCGAATCGAGTTTTTAAACTAGCTCAACATTGCCTAGCCTATCCCATCTCCTACATTTGCAATCTCAGCATGTCGTCAGGAATGGTTCCGGTTCAGTTGAAAACAGCGAATATCTGCCCTATCTACAAAGCTGGAAATGCATCAGTACCATCCAATTACAGGCCTATATCACTTCTTACGTCACTATCCAAAATCTTGGAGAAGCTGGTGAACAAGAGACTGCTAGCGTACTTAGAAAAGAACCAACTTCTATCGGCCAACCAGTACGGCTTTCGTAATGGCAGATCAACAGAGGACGCAGTCTCTAAGCTAGTGGATCATGTCATTGATAGCCTTGACAGGGGCAAAAAGTGTGTTGGCGTCTTTCTTGACCTTGCCAAGGCTTTCGATACTGTGTCGAGGCCCATACTTATTAAGAAGATGGAGCGCTTGGGTATCAGGGGCATTGCTTTGGAATGGTTCACCTCCTATCTTTCTGAACGTAAACAGAAGGTTTGCCTGGGTGATATCCAGAGTACCTCTGCGAACGTGACATACGGTGTGCCTCAAGGTAGTGTCCTTGGCCCCACCTTGTTTCTTCTGTACGTTAATGGTCTCTGCTCACTCAATTTGGACAACGCGCAAAGGAGAATGGGCAAAATCGTACGGCACTTGGTCTATCAGCGGCCAGGAACATTTTATTTTTTTTTGGTTTAATATCACCCTACAATAACGGGTTCAAGAAGTTTTATATCTGTAGTGTCATTATTAATGGAACTAAATACATTTTTATTTTAGATATGTAAGCCTGTGATTTAGCGTATTAATTACTAAGATTTAGTCTTAAAAATAAGGAAATAAAATAAAATGACTTGTTTACTTCAATACATTTATTTTACATACATTTACATACATAAACTCACGCCCTTTTCCCATGGGGGTAGGCAGAAACCACAGAACGCCACTTGCTACGATCCTTACATACTCCTTTTGCCTCGTCCACATTCATACATTTAATGTACAATAATAGCACTGAGTTCTGATGCCGGTAATAAAATATCCTCGTCTTGATGTCTAGCCCATGCCAGATACCACACTACACACATAACGTGTGCGCAACAACCGATTGTGCGCCTTCCACTCAAACAACTGCAATAATAATGAGCAATTGCTTCTCTATTTTGTCTTTGTCGGTTAATTACAATATAAGAATAATATATTCTGGACCTTACATGTCTAGATTGTATTCGCACACGTAATAACCAAATATCTTCTTCTTCAATAAAATCTCTGAGCTGACTTATTTGTCGCTCCCGGTATACTTCGATATTGTATAAGCCTTCAATTAAGTGTTCAGCGTAGTAGCTGCGAGCCAACTTGATTTGGTATGTGCCAAGTGCAAACAGAATTAGGTCTTCTTCAGAAAAAACCGGAAAGTCTTCAAAAATAGGTTGGTCGCTGCTGAGTCTTTCAAATGATGCCCTCTGTCTATTTATGTTATGACGGATAACATAGTCCGCTAAGAGGTTCGGTATTTCAAAACGTTCATTAATTATATTTACGAACGATGATGCAATTTTATTTATGATGATGATGAGATTTATTTAAAACAGCTTTTTTAAAAAGCTCTAGTATTTGCACAAAATGAGAGCTGTTAAAATCATGTCTGAGATTTGGACTATCAATGAGCTCTTCCCAATCATTTGATGTTAAATGTGCATCACATATTCTGGCACTGTCTGGTATGAATAAGTTAGAATGTAACATAAGAGTAATCCTTACATTCTCAGGCATTCGACGACGTGAAACACTACGGCATCTGTCAAACATACAGTTTGCCGAGGTGCTAGGCACTCGTGAATATTCTTCCACTTGAAGAACACATTCGTGCGGGGCAGGGTTATTGTTTGGCTGCACAGCCCGTTGAGCTCGTTGCCAACAGGGTCGACAAACGTATTCTCGGCCGTTGTATTCAACCTGAAAAGGAAAATAGTTTATAACATAGTATTTAAAACTCACAGCAGTTTCAGTTAAATCATGTGTTGTATAGTAGAACATGCCGAGCTCTTTTTCAACGTGACGAATGAGTCATGCTCATACGCATTGTTAATGAGTGGTTGGCCTCTATTATATTTCGAAGCTAGATAACGTTGGCTCTGTTTCCATATGCACCATGTGTGTAAAAGAGAGAGAAGATCTGTTTTGACTATAACTTAAGTATTGTTAGAAAAGAACCATACGCTTAAGGAAATAACATAATTCACTAAAAGGACGTACATAAAAATACAATCAAAACTGTAACGTGGACTTTCAATAAAGAGCCCACACTTCACCCAACGATGTGTCGCATATGCACATCGTGACACAATATTATGAGGCCATCACCGCTATAGGGTGCGTACATACGGGTAAAAACAACCAAAAAATAGTCTAAAAATACTTACTTGCTGTGGAGCTATAGCTTCAATAATATATTGAGCATTGGCAGCATTTTCCTCAAAAAGAGCATGGGTTATTTCTAACCTTCTTCTATTAACCACTGATCGATTGCACAAAACACATATAGGTCGATTTTCTGCCATTTTTCAATAATGTTCCGTTGGCGTACACAAGTCCAGAGTCCAAGTACACAAGCACAAACGTACAGAAGTTCAGAGTTAATAGCCAGGTTATCAGGTTAGGAAGAAACACAGTCCAGAGGGTAGCCAGGGTCAAAACGTTTGAAAAAGAATCCGTAGATGAGCGCACAGTACACAACGTCACAAGGGTAAGCGAAGGACTGCGCCGAGTGACGCACACGCACCCCACACCTCGGCTCTTTTGTTTGCACTCGAAGCTGATTGGGCCGTTCGAACTCAGGTAGTCCATGTAGTAAACCCATTGTTGAGCTGAGTCTTGTAAACGGTATGCTGACAACGTTTTGAAATACTTTTGAAGACATAAACTAATGTTAATAAGTATTTTATAAAATGGGTTTGCACATTTTCTTGCACTTATTATCTAAGTATTTTACCTATATGTATTTTTTTTTCTAAATGAGCTGCAATGTTACGTTCATAGTAAAAGTTAGTCCTTAGTAATAGTACTTTCATTTAATACCTATTTCGTTGTTGGCCGCTCATAGACCATTTTGCTCTTTCTCCTTTCTGCTTACGCTGACGACACAGCTATAATTTTCCATGGCGACTCTTGGAAGGAAACCTACAGTGTCGCTGAGGCTGGAATGCAGACGGTTGCCAGCTGGCTGCAACACAATCTCCTTACTCTGAATATTAACAAAACCAAGGTAGTAAACTTCTCTGTAAGCAAAAAAACAACTGCTCCTAAACAACTTGAACTAAAATCCCACCAATACAATTGTAGTCTAGGGGGTAGCTGCAGTTGCCTTGCTTTTGAACAAGTTGAGAGTACCAAGTATCTCGGTATTACTATAGACCAACATCTGACATGGGCAAAGCAAATTCACACCGTTGCATCGCGCGTAAGAAAGCTTTTGTACATCTTTAAAAGACTTCGATCTATAGCTGATAAAGATACTCTCAAGATGACTTACCTGGCTTTATGTCAGTCTGTGCTTGGCTACTGTATAGTATCTTGGGGTAGCGCTGGTAAAAGTCATCTGATCACTGCTGAACGTGCACAAAGAGCCATCCTTAAGGTCTCACATGGATTAGAAAACCGATACCCCACTGATATGTTATATCGAGAAACGGGAGTGCTTTCGGTGCGGAAACTGTACATTTTATCAGTGTTACTTAGATTTCACAAAACTGCGGCAGCCACAGTGGCAACGGATCAACGCTCACGTAGAAAACCCAAATGGAACAAGGTGCTCTGCAAGCTTAAATTTGGCAATAAGGCTTTTTCATGTATTGGTCCATTCCTGTACGAAAAAGTTAACAAAAGGCTCAATATCTTCTCCTTGACGAAGTTTGGGTGTAAAAAGCAGGTTCACGAGTGGTTGCTTACGCTTGACTATGCTGAAACGGAAAGCCTTTTATCTTTCAGCTATTAAAATGTTCATCTTCACTTGCATGCATACACTCATTACACACACAGACTCTTTAAATTCATATACTCATCACATGCACACATTCTTTTGGTTACCTTTTAGTCCTGAGTTTAATGAATTGCGTTCAACCGTTGCATTTATATAATTACTTTTCTTGCATAATTCCTACCATTTGTCGAAAGAGACTGGATCCTGCGACACAGGGTATCCTAGTGCGGGATCCAGTGTCTCACCTAAATATTGTAACATATTTTTATGAGACAATAAAACTTATTAGATTGATTTGGTAAGAAATCATTTTAGTTTATTTTGGTACAGACGACTGCATGTCGTTGTAAACAGTTTGACCTTGAAAGAGCTTTTATTCCGTTATAATGTTCATACTAATAATTTAATATATTAACATTTTATCTTCCGTCAGGAATCGCCGGCTCCTAAAATAAAAAATCAAAAAGAAAACTTAAATCCAAATTCCACAGTTACCGAAGAATCACTAATCAAATTGACAAACAGTGGCAATATTGCTGTCAGTGATCAGAGTGAACTTGTAAGTAAAATTTTATATCAATTTTCAATCTAGCAAAACTAACTTACAAACATAAGAAAAATATTGTTATTTTATAATTTCAGAAATTATCTTCAATCAACAGTGATACGGTAGGGAACTTATCGTCAAATTCCTCATCGTTTATTGAAAACTCCCCACAGTGTACACAGACTAACAGCAGTGACATTTTTAACTTAAGCCATTATAATATAGAAAGGTAAGTGAGAAATCTCTCTAACCCTGCTTATTACTATAATACATAATCTACTTTGCTGACGTAGCACTTTGGTTGTTTTTTCAGCAGCGGAATGATACTTCAGACAATGAGTCAATACTTAATCGTGACACACTTACGATAAGACCTATTCAGGAAAAAAGAATATCTTCTTCATCTTGTAACAGTTCAAGTTCCAGCTCCTCAAGTTCTAGCTCCTCAAGTTCCAGTTCATCCTCTTCTGGTAAAACACAAAATGTGAAATCTAACGTGATTACCACTCATGTTAACGCGGACGGTGCGAGTACTAGCCAATTAGCTACAAGAAGTGGTCGAATAATACCAAAATTGAATTATTGTGTATCGCCTGTTAATTCTCCTGAAAGTGACCCTGATTTAAGTGATAATGACCCGACATTTCAAAACCCCAATGGAATTTCAACGGTTATTAGAAGTTTGTCATCTTCGTCGACAGACTCTATTTTACAACCTGAAACCATCCAACGTGAGATACAACAACCTGGAACAAGTAGAGCCAGTGAATCGAACACAACTCAAAGAAAGTCTAGAAAAAGACAACGTAATCCCGCATCATGGAAGCAAAATATTAGTAAGACATTGCGCAACACTGGAAAATCTTACAAGTCCCTCTCAAAATCTAGAAAAGAAGTTCCAGCCCGTTGCATTAAAAACCCATGCGCTCCATGTCGATTAAAATGTCCTGACCAAATTAATGAAGTCCAAAGGACTGCGATTTTTGAATCGTATTGGAAACTTGCAAGCATGGAACTCAAAAGATCCTTCATCAGTTCTTGCTTAATGGAAGTCAAACCGAAATATAAATATACCAATGCTGAAAAGCCTAGAGCACCAAATAATGCGTTTTTTTTTCACTGTTAATAATCAGAGAATTCGAGTTTGCAAAACGTTTTATATAAATACTTTAGATATAACAGAAAGACAGATAAGAACTACAAAAGAAAAAAACAACTTTAACGGATTCATAGCTGAAGATCGAAGAGGAAAGCACACTAATAGAAAGAAAATTGACGAGACCATTATAAAAGATATTGAAAACCATATAAATTCAATCCCAAGGGTCCCATCACACTACTTAAGAGCCTCCACATCTAGAGAGTTCATTGAAGGAGGCAGGACTGTAAAAGATCTTTGGAGAGACTTCTCAGACGCAAAAGATCCTAATAAACCCAAAGTAGACTACTGTTCGATACCCATTTAAAAGAGAAAGACCTTTGTCGCCTTGAAAAAAGAACGACCGCAGAAACATTGATGAACGAAATATATGGATTATATATGATTTGCAAGCAGTCATGCAATGCCCTTTGGGAGACTCGAGTTCTTTTTATTACATATCAAAACTCAAATGCCTAAATTTTACTATGGCAGAGCTGGCTCACAAATCGGACAAGAAAACAAGTAAAAAACAAATAGGACAGGAAGTTGAAGGGAACGAACAGGAAGGAGAAGATAGAATAGAAGAAGAAACTATGGGCGCCTATGGGGATGTATATAATTACTTTTGTGATGAAAAACAAGGAAAAAGGGGGGCAAATGAAATAGGATCATGCATATTTGAGTATTTAAAAAAATTTCAGTGAAAAATATCCTGATAAACAACTGAATATAATTTTCTATTCAAATAATTGCTGTGGGCAAAATAAAAACAGGTTTATTGCATGTCTTTACTCGTATATTGTGTCTCCTCTTCCACCTGGCGTTAATCCCGGCTATTGCCAGGGTCCGCCTTCCTACTTAGCTTCCTCCACTTTGCCCGATCTTCAACATCCTTCTCAGTCAGGCCATTGGCTCTCATGTCGGACTTGACGACGTCCAGCCAGCGCTTGCGAGGGCGACCACGGGGCCTAGCCCCAAGAACAGCCATATTCATGCATCTCCGACCAACGTACTCCATAGGGCGGCGCATGATGTGGCCATACCAACGCAGACGACACTCTTGCAGTTTTTCCCCCACGTCACGGACACCAAGACTACCTCGGATGTAAGAGTTGCGTATGCGATCGGATCGCGTTACGCCACTCATCCACCTCAGCATCTTCATCTCCGTGACGCGAAGCTCCTGGGTGTGTCTGCTTAGTGCTGGCCAACACTCGCCCCCGTACAGTAGGACAGGCCGAATGATGCATTTATATATCTGCCCCTTGAGCTTCGGAGGCATTTTGCGGTCGCATACAACGCCCGTCACCTCGCGCCACTTCGCCCAAGCCGCGCCAATACGTGCTTGGACATCGTCGTCCACGATGCCAGACTCGTGCAGCACGGATCCAAGGTACCTGAACGTATCGGACTTTCTGATCAGGTCCGAACCTATTCGGATGGTGTTTGTATCCGTGCTGCCACAGGACATGTACTCAGTCTTCGCCACATTTAGTCTCAGACCACCGTTTTCAAGCGTGTCCTTCCAAATGTTGACTTTGCGCTCAAGATGGGCTTTGTTCTGATTAACGAGGGCGATGTCATCGGCATACATCATTAGCCATGGAGGCTGATCTTGGATGTTTGCCGTAACTACATCGAGCACTACGTTAAACAAGAACGGGCTAAGAGCCGAGCCTTGGTGAACGCCAACAGATATTGGGAAGCCATTCGATTCGCCAACAGCGGTCTGGACAGAGGACACGGAATCGCGGTACATGTCTCTGATAATGTCAATATAGGCCTCGGGAACGCCCTTGAAGCGCAGTGCCCACCAGATGGACTGCCGAGGTATACAGTCGAAGGCCTTCTGCAGGTCTAAAAAGGCCATATGCAAAGCTCTCCTTCTCTCTCTGTAAGCCTCAGCCAGATTCCGTAAGGCGAACACTGCGTCCATGGTGCTGTTACCCGCCCGGAAGCCATATTGACACTCAGAGACAGTACACTCGCTACGGAGCCGTGTGTCAATGATGCGCTCGAAGAGCTTCATGGTGTGGCACATGATCTTGATACCGCGGTAGCTACCACAATCCTGTACGCTACCTTTGCCTTTGTAAACAGGGATAATCAGGCTAAATCGCCACTGGTTCGGCATTTCCTTGGTGATCAGGATGCGGTTAAAAAGATCCGTCAGAAGGTCCACACCATGTGGGCCCATCGCCTTCCACACTTCAATTGGCACATTGTCAGGCCCGACCGCTTTCCGGTTCTTCATGTGGCGAAGAGCAATGCGGGTTTCGTCGGGGGAAATAGGGGAAATAAGCCCAAGGTTAGGAGGCGGTTCCGGGGGAAGGTTATGGGGATGCTGTTTGTTAGACAGCTCCGCGAAGTATGTACACCATCTCTCCTTAACAGAGGGGGCATCGTAGAGCAGCTTACCCTGGGCGTCTCTTACACAAAGACATTTGCTAATGTCCCGTGTAGCTTTCTCCCGGCCACGCGCCAGCTTAAAAATAAGCTTTTGCCCCTCCGCAGTTTCCAGCTTGTCGTATAAGGGCGCCAGACTTTTGCTGCGGGCTCTGGCTACAGCTTTTTTGCAAGCGCGCTTAGCCGCTCCATATGCCTCCCTGTCATCCGGAGAGTTGGACCCTTGCCACTGTTTAAATAAAACCTTCTTCTTCCGAGTCGCCTCCTGCACCCCGTCATCCCACCACCACGTCTCCTTTCCTATGGTGCGGCCACCACGAGAAGTGCCAAGGACGCGCTTACCCGCACCGGTGATTGCTGAATGGATCCTACTCCAGATCTCTTGAGCGGACTCATGCGGAGCACTGATCTTGAGATGCTCGACCTCCGCGATGAAGTCCGACTGCCTAGGACCATCAAGCAACCACCACTTAGTGCGGAGTTTGAGTTTCTCGGTCACTCTCTTCTTCGATACAACCGCAAAGTCCAGGACAAGGAGGCGGTGTTGAGCCGTTAGACTGTTTGATTTGATTTGTTAGCCGAAGAGACTGCGACAGGTTATTTGTTGTGAATAAAGAACATTAAATGTTAACGGGTCTATTTTTAACTTTTTTTATTTCCCAAGAAGGGGCTTAATTTTTATTAAAAATTTTATGTGTAAACCACAAATAAAAAAAATAAGATAGTTACTTGATAATTCTTAGTAATGCTAGATGCATGTAATGCATTTTAAGGACAAGATCACGTTTTGCAGTGAAACCGAATCTCAGCGTACCCAATTTAATGAGACTTATTTTTTATTAATAATGTTAAAGACTGTTTGATATACAGGGTGTCCGGGACATCGTAACGCAAACTTCGCGAAAAGGCTACACCTGATGCCACTAATCAAATTGTGGAAGTCATTAATCTCGCTAATGATCGGTTACAGAAATTGTCATTTTCGAGCGCGCAATGTATTGTGAACAACGCGATCCAAACGCGCGAGAGCGTTGTACGGAGTACGTACCTACACTTCTTGAACACACTCAAAGCTGCGACGCCGCGCGAGCTTCTGTCGTTAAATGTACTTACCTACGAATATCGCCTACCTATCGGTGACCACAATATCACATAAAATCATTTTTTAATCACTCAGAAATACCTACGGTACCTAATGATGGTAGGAACATGTTTATGCAGAATTCAAGAGAAGAAAAGCATCCACAAGCTTAGTCTTTAGTCTCTTAAAATCACGATTCCGATAAGGATTGATAAGATAACGAAAAACAAAACTTGTAAGTAGGTACCTTCATTGAGATCCGGTCACGTAGGTATAAACTAATGAACTATCAAGTCACTTTGACACAACAATAATACCTATCTCATAAAATGAATCATTTTTATCACTCAAAAATACTAACCTGCTGATGGTAAGAACTTGTTTTTGAAGAAATAAGAGAAGGAGCCATAAGATTAATCTCTTAAAATAATGATTCAGATAAGGATTGATTATAAGAAATAAGCTTGAAGTACCTACATTGAGATCCGGTATCGTAGGTAACTACTTAACCGCCTCACTCACTTAGAAAGTACCTAAGTACCGACGAATAACACCCGTAGCCGACAACAACTGACATGTTTACGCAGAAGTTAAGGAGTCATAAGCTTAAGCATGTTCCACAATGATGTACTTACCGAATCCAATGTCCAATCCAAGGTGACCTTGGTTGGAGCTTGGTTTCCATCCGCGAATTTTGTACCTATGAATCGCTGGAATACATCCTTGTGGAACATGCTCTCTTAAAATCACGAACGCGATTCTGATAAGAATTGATAACAAAGCCGGCCATGTTCGAGTCGGACTCTCAAACAAAGGGTTCTGTAAGTAACTCAAATATCACGCTTCTTGTATGCGAGCCCCCGTAAATTACCTAGTCCTATGGACGGACGGACAGCGGAGGCTTAGTAATAGTTAGGCTTAGGCTTAGTTTCGTTGGTTACGCTTCGGCCTACCTACATTGAGATCCGATAATGTAAGTACCTACTACTAACTCACCTTAAGGTCGCTAACCCCTGGGTTCGAAGTGGCCGCCGCCAGCACGCTCGCATATCTGAGCACGGCCCAGAGTTTCAACGTGGACACGGAGCAGAAACTTTGGGTCCTGAGCACACTCCTCACGCAACGTCGCAAACACATGCACGACGCGATTCCTCATCTCGGCTGCGGAAGCGCACTCGGACACAAACACTTGTCCTTGACGTAACCCCAAAGAAAAAATCGAATGGGGTCGAGTCTGGTGAGTGAGCTGGCAATGGCTCCGGGCGGGCCGAATCTACCGATCCACCGATTCCACAAGTCCAGATGACATTTTCAAATCAGACACACAAACACAGTGAGAAAATTAGTTTTGGGATCAAACTAAAACTTATCTTCTCTAACGTTCCGAAAACAGACTTTCACAAAAAGCACACTCGTTCGCGATCAACGTCAACAAGAAACTGGCAAAAATCCATCACGAAATGTTCTTTTCAAACTCTCTTTTGATTTCGCCGACATACCTACGTGCAGTACAGTGGCGGAACTATCATGGGTGGTTATTTATTTATTGAATGATTTTTTTTTGTTGAAATACTTGTAGTTACTTGATCGCCTTAAAAAAAGATTAAGATCTAAGAGAACCCAAGCTGCAAGAAACCGAACCAATTGAGATAAGCGTAACATTACTCATTTTATTAACTTAAGCCTTATTATGATTTGTGAAACGTGTGCCTATTAATAGTAAAAAATCCGGGAGTGCCGGCAGAAGTGAAAACTTGAATACGTGCTTCTCTCCCTCCGTGTTACGAATTTTCGATCAGGTCACCATCTCACGCATTTTCACCAGGGTCACGTGTCTTGACGCGAGCTTAACATTTTTTTACCCATCACAAAAAAAGTGCACAACGTCGCTAAAGAGCTTTCACTTAAAAAAAAAAATCTCGGTCCGGTGTCACCATCACCACTAAGCGAGACACTGAACCGCCCCTTACACTCTGTTCAACAGAATAGGTACCTAGATCGGCTCGATTGTCGGCATGTCAAAGAGCGCGCTACGTATTGCCGCTATAAGAAAATACGATTTGGCGACACACAACAAAATAACCGATTTGCGTCAGGAATTATTTTAATGTTGGAAATCGCTTACTTTATTTTGTTGTGATACGTATTATTTTCTAATGACGGCAGTCTTAAGACGGTATTTTTGAGCGGTGCCTTTGACATGCTCACTCGCAGGTACCTACTTGTCATGCGTTGACCTTTCGTTTGAACTTTGCACAGCTGATAGCTACCTAATTTGAAGTTTTATTTACATTGCTTTTTTTTGTGAAAATAGTGAATTAATGACTTTTTAATTAAAAATCTTATTGGGTTAGGTCAGAATAACGATTATGAGCAGTCTAAAGTAAAAAAAACTCCTAAAAAAATATGAAAAAATGAGGAAAAAGCCGACGAAAAATTCCAACTCCAGGGTGTCCAGAATCATGTCCTGGACCCCTTTTTTTTTTTTTTTTTTTTTTTTAGGATGGGAAATCATCAAATGACTTCTCCCGCTCTGGGTACAGCAGGAGGGAGTGTCAGACTCTTACTGACTAAAACCCATCCGTGTCTCTCCCAGTGCCCCTTGCGTTCCAGGGTACGGTGCCTCTTTCGAACGAAGTCCGCAGCCCCAGCAGGCACTGGCCCTAGTGGGCCCCGTCTTCCGTGCTGACACGTCCTTGAGGCGCGTTGGGATCGCAGCGCGCCGCCGACCCGGGCCTGGTTCTGATCAGACGGCGAGCCACCCAATGCTCGCCGTCCGCATGTCCTGGACCCCTGGAAATCGTTTGTGCGTCGATGTCAGATACACCCGGTATCTAGTTACAAGTTAACTAGTTGACCCACGCAACTTCGTCTGCGTCACAATTTTCATTACTGCTCCGCTCCTATTGGTCTCCTATAGCCTTCCTCGATAAATGGGCTATCTAACAATGAAAGATTTTTTCAAATCGGACCAGCAGTTCCTGAGATTAGCGCGTTCAAGTAAACAAACAAACAAATTCTACAGCTTTATATATTAGTATAGATATATATATATAAAATTGTGACTTGATTATTGTTAGTAAATGCATCTAGTTAAATACTAGGTCACGTTTGTACTGTAAAACTGAATCTCAATGTACCCAATTTAATGAGACAATCACAACCTCTTGATCGCCATTACGTTGAGATAACACACCGCCAAGTCCTATATCGCTTGCCTGTATCAAGTATAAATTCTTTGTTGGTATCAGAATACCCCAAAATAGGTGTTTTGCTCAGACGGTCCTTTAGCTCCTGGAATGCGATGCCACAACTTTCATCCCAACAGAAATGTCGCTTGTCTTCGGTTAGCTTGTGCAGGGGTTTGGCTATATCTGCAATGTTCTTGAAAAATCGTCGATAATAGGAGCACAAACCCAAAAAAGCTCTGACGTGCGTCTTGTCTTTTGGATTATTGGCCAATCCTTGACAGCGGCGATTTTTTCTGGATCCGTACGGAAACGGCAAGTTAGCTTTTTGGGGTATGTAGTGTCAGAACAACCTTGTTGGTATTGCTGATGGTCAGAAATTGAAGTTCCAGAAGGGCAAGCTGTAGTTAGTGTTTTTACTTTCTGGCGGCATCTTATTGTAGACAATCTTGTTTGTTTACTCACAAGGCGTTGACGTGAATTTTTAAAATTGTCTTTAAGAACTTTTCACAATCTGGCTTTTTAAAATCCTGATTCGTGAATAACTATGAAAAACAAATCGATAAATTCGGTAAAACTTTTTTTGAGTCAAATTTTTGAGCTTTCTGTTTTAGATCCACAAGCCCATGAACACTGACATAAAAAGCATCTTTGAATCAGAACATCAATCAGAGCATATGCGCTATTGGTTCCTTTATTTTTTCCTTTACTGCATAAAACATCTATTTTGTTCTTGAGCTCTGCTCTAAAATCAGGATCTCTTAACATAAATTCTAAATCTTGTGCTCCTCTAAGTTAGAAACAGGTTTAATGCCAGGTATATTTTCGTATAGTATTTTATTTTGGTTTTTAAAAAGTTTATCAAGGTCTTGCTTCACCTTATACCATCAAGATTTTGCAAGACTAAAGTCATCGCATCGTCTATACCAATCACATTAGTATAATTTGTATCCGGTACAATACAATTTTTTGCCATAAAAATCTAGGTTGCCGAATGTATACTACCTATTTGAGCTACGCTCTTCAATAAACACATCAATATTTTCCGACGTAATTTTTGGTTCATGTTTTCGGTTATAGTATGATTTTGACTAGTAGGAATTATAATGTCACTATTTATGATAACTGACTGAAGAGGAAGGGGTGTGGGGGCAAACCAAACCCCCTTGGGTTTGCTTGCCAAGGTTGGTCTGTGGATGGGTGAACACCCTAACATTTTTTATTTTTTATTACTATTGATAGGCACGCACTTGACCACCATCTCACCTGTTGGTAAGCGATGATGTGGTCAAAGATGGAGCACGCTTGCCTAGAAGTAACCTATTCACTCTTGACTTAAAGACTCCCAGGTTGTAGCTATCGGGAAAAACTCCGGCAGGGAATTCCACTCCTTAGCTGTACGCATTATGAATGTGTTCCTAAACGTTTCGTGCGCGTGGGTGGGATGTCCACCATGTACCGGTGGCGCATCGCCGTTCGTCTTGTGGTCCGATGATGGAACGGGCTTGGCGGAATTAAATTATGCAATTCCGTCGCACATTCCCCAAAATGCAACCGGTAGAAAACCGACAAGCCAGCAACTTGTCGTCGATGCTCAAGACTTTGGAGCTTCGTCGCGACGAGCCTCTCATTGCCAATGATCCTCTTGGCTCGTTTCTCAATTGACTCAAGGGCATTAAGCTGGCAGATCCGTCCCAAAGATGAGAGCAGTATTCCATACATGATCGAACTTGCGCTTGATAGAGTTTGAGCAGCTGTTCCGGCGTGAAGTACCGTCTCACCTTTGCTAGGATCCCCAACTTCCTTGCAGGCACTTGAGCTTTTGCCTCTGTGAAAGGGCCAAAATTAAGAGTAAATGCTAATGTAACCCCAAGAAGTTCAAGTTGGTCGGTTATCGGCACCGTTGCACCTCGGAACTCGTTGCGCTCGGAATTGGCCTTTTGGCGGAAAATAGACACGCTTGGGTTTTAGCAGCATTGAACTTGACCAGATTGGCATCACCCCATTTAGAGACAGCCTGTCGAGAATATCCAAAGCTACTTGGGGTCTATCTTTTCAAACCTTAAAAACTATTTACGGGGCTACCTACTTGGGTTGTAAGTGTTACGGGGCACCTGTCTGGGCCGATAGGGCCACCATAGGTGCGGTACGACGTAAATTGCTTTAAAGCCAGCGTTTGGCTTTGATATTCTTATGCAAGGCGTATAGGACGGTTAGTACTGAAGGCTTACCAGTGCTGGCGGGTGTTCTCCCAGTCGATCTAGAAGTGCAGCGGCGTGCTGCAATGTACTACGACGCTAGAAAAATTTCGGACCCAGAGTTCTAACAGCAACGCGGCCGTGTTAAGATCACTAGATTACTAAAACCCCAGACTGATGTCTGGGAGGAACTTTTATCCGAGTGGCAATGTAGGTGGGAAAATTCCATCAAAGGCCGTCACCTCCACCAGTTTTTTCCATCTGTTTGTGAGCGGCTGGACAGGACATGGCTGGAGGTGGATCACTGTGTTGCCCAATTTCTCACAGGTCATAGCAACTTTAAGAGTAAATTATATTACTTTAAGCTTGTGGCCCAGTCTTTATGTCAATGTTCTACAGCTGACCATGAATACGAACAATCCGCACATCACATCTTATGGGAGTGTAGTCTTTGGCAAACTGAACGCAATATTATGTTAAGATATAATCCGTGGTGCTTGGCAACTGGGCTTAACCCAGTTGTATTTGTCCCTTGGTGCCTATTGGCCTAGTTCTATTCTGTCTCCTGCTTGATACGGAGGGAAGTGGAAATTACATTTTTGTTCTTTTTTTCCTACTCCTCCGTTGTACTTTTCTGATTAATTTCGTTGCAGGATCCAAGACAGTTGAATCATTTCTCCGGGACTCGTCGGGTTTCATTAGCTCGACGTTTTTCTGGTGGTCGCCACTGTTGATTCAGGCTTTCAGGAGTTGCACCAAAACGCGGCGGGCTTGTCCCAAATAAAAAAAAAAACAGCCTGTAAGGACACATTCAAGCGCTCAACCATAGCCTCCCGGAGAGACCGGATCTGCGACCCACCAGCTCGTGCGTCGGACACGTATCTCTCAGTAACAGTGCTGTCGTCTACTTACCCAAAGGTACCGGGTTTAAGCAGATCATTAATATGCAGCAAGAACAGTGTTGCCGAAAGCACCGAGGAATATCCAGCAGTCCAGACGACCAGCCATCAATGTCCACTCGGATAGACCGATCCCTCAGGAAATCTGAAATCCAAGAACCGAAGGAAGGAAGCTTACTAATGAGACTATCGTGCCAAACCCTGTCGAAGGCCTTTGAGATATCAAAAGAGACCGCTAACGCCTCCCCGTGCTTCTCTATGGCTTCACTCCAGATGTGACGCTAGAAGATCCCCAGTTGACCGATTTCGGCGGAACCCGTATTATCGGTCACTAAGGATATCATTCGCTTCTAGGTACGCCAGAAGCTTATGATTCAGCACGCGTTCCATAGTCTTACAGAGTATGACGTTACCGAGGTGGGTCTATAATTCGGCTGGTCAGCTCGACTACCCTTCTTGGTCCCATCCCAATCTGCTGACCTGTACCGCCATACCCGCCGTATGCCTCTTGGGCTAGGATCGAGCAGGGAGTAAACGGACACAGACTTCACCAGACAGTGGTCGGAACTACCCAGTGGTGAAGAAATCGACACCGAATAGCGGTCTGGATCTGTTGTCAGCAAAAGGTCCAAGCAATTGGCAGTGTGCCAACTCGTTGCCCCCTGGACCAGCTGGGTAAGATTAACATACCGAGTTTCCTCTGTGTCTCGGAAAGCACTTTTTGATGTTATGTTATGAACTGTTGTAAACAATCAACAGACATGGGATTTCAGAAATCCCGATCCATTTGCTATCATAGATTGAAGAGATCCATTGCCTACCTCCAAAGTTCGTCATCAGATCTGCACCAAACTAAAATGGGATCAGTCCGGGAAAATACTCTTCCAAACTAAAAAAATCATCCGCATCTGTTAAAAATTGGCGAAAATATTTCATGGGATCCCATCATCAGATCCTGACTTATACCTTCCATCATCAGCTCAGCAACATGAGATGATGATAATCAGGCACAAATATCTGAATTGCGATAGGAATTTCATGAAAAACATTGCATGTTCTTATAAAAATTGAGGGTTTCCCTCGATTTTCGTGGGATCCCATCATCAGATTCTGACTGGACCCTTCAAACAAATAAACAAGGAAATTCTTGATGGTGACTTATCTCATGTTCACTGGGACAACATTTGCGACTTGCCTAATGTAAATGACATGGTTGAGGTTTTTAATAAAAACATTTTAACAATCTACGACGTCCACGCTCCGATTAAGACATGCTTAATCAAGGAACCGTCATACCCCAAAATTTATGATGAATTTGCGGAATGATGCCCTGTTCAAGTACCGTAAAACGGAATCAGATTTGTAAAGGACATATTACAAGCAACTCAAATCTCTGGTGTTAAGTTCCATATTTAGAGAAAAAGTAGCATACTTTAAATTTAATATTAATAATAAAATAAAAGACCCTAAAACTTTATGGAATAATTTAAAAAACACCGTACTACCGAGTAAATAAATTGATGACCTTCCCACTCATTTCAGAGTCCCAGACCAAATAAATAATCACTTTTTGAGTGTTCCTGGCAACCCGGTCTGCAATATTGCGCAGCGCAATTTCTTCGAGTCTCATCGATTTAGAGATGACACCGTCGCATTCGCATTAAAACCAGTAACCGAAAGTCAAATTTTGAAATACTGTCGCGAGCTTAAATCTAATGCGGGAAGGCAGTGATAAGGTGACTCTGAATATGCTTTGTCAACCCTCCCACATTCGCTTAAAGCCATCACCGAAATCGTGCACAGATCAATCAGCTCTGCAACATTCTCTGACATCTGGAAAATTGCAATCGTGAGACCGCTACCCAAAAATGCGAATCCAACAGACCTAAAAGATCTCAGGCCCATTAGCATTCTGCCTTGCCTTTCCAAAATTGCCGAAAAGACCTTGTGCCAGCAGGTGTCTCAATATTGGGAAAAAAATTACATTCTTCCTGAGCTACAATCAGGCTTTCGTAAACAGCGTGGTACTGCTACAGCACTTCTGGATGTCACGGATAATATTTTGGCAGCGCAAGATAAGGGCTTATGTACAATACTTGTACTGCTTGATTTTTCGCGGGCTTTTCATTGTATCAATGTTGAACTATTTCTTTCAAAGTTGTACTATTATGGTTTTGAACAAAATACAATAAACTGGTTTTTTAGTTATCTCAATATATTATATCTTATATTGTACAAAAATAATCTCCAGGTGGCTATTGAGGAGCCTTCTTTTCAGGATGCAAATTGTCTGCTTATTCACATTGATAAATTATATACAATTTGTGCTATATACAGGTCTCCATCTTTTTATAACATCAGTAATTTTTGTGAGTCACTGGAAAAAATTATGCAAGAATTAAAAAGCCCCAACTGTATTATAATGGGGGATATTAATATTGATATCTCCCCTGATTCCAAGGACAGACGTGCAAGTGATTATTTGGATGTAACAGGTCACTATGGTTTCTATCCGGGACATCAGTATCCTACTCATGATCGTACGTACTTAGACCACGTATTAATTAAATCAAAAAAAATAGTAAAGGTCGTCATATGCAGTTCAGGCATAACTGATCATGATACGGTTTTTACTGGAATTGCTAAAGGTATTTCGCGCTCTTCACCTGATGTAAAATCTAAAATCAAAATTGACTATATTAACTTGTCCAAAGCCATTGAAGACATAAATTGGGACTTTATATATAAACATCATGACGCAAACCAAGCATTTGCTGATTTTATTGATACCTTAAGTAAAATAATACAAAATTACACTTCTGCAGAGATTAGTCGTAACTCAATTTCAATTAAAAAACCCTGGATGACTAAAGGTTTAATAAAATGCATCAGAAAAAGAGACCTTCTACATATGGAAGCACGTAAAGTAAAGAATAAAGATAATTTCACAATACAGCAGCGTTATAAAAACTACAGGAATCTTTGCAATAATTTAATACAAAATTTAAAAAATGAGTTCGACCGAAAGGCGTTGGAAGATTCCAAAGGTGATAGTAAAAGGACATGGACGGCTATAAAAAACATGCAATATAAAAAAAAATATCAGTAACAACTTAGAACTATTGCACGCCTGTTCCGACCCTAAAGACTCTCTAGATAGAGCAAACTATTTTTTCACGTCTGTTGGTGAGCAGCTTGCTGAAAAAATACTGTCAAATTTTAATAATAGCGAATCAGAACTGGCTCTGATAACTAGTTGTTTATATTTCAACTCATCTCCAGTTAACTCTTTTTTTGCAAACCCTACTGATTATTATGAAGTCAATAAGATAATCTCAAATCTCAAAGATGCTTCAGCTCCCGGCTGGGATGGCATTCCAAACAAAATTCTTAAACTGAGCAAGCTTCACCTCATCCCCCCTATTGTTTTTTTGTGCAATTTAAGTATTTCCTCTGGAAAAGTACCTACCTCTCTCAAAATGGCAAACGTCTGTCCAATATTCAAGTCGGGTGATAGGACGGTTGTATCCAACTACCGTCCTATTTCTCTTCTCACGTCGTTGTCCAAAATCCTCGAAAAGATTATGAATGCTAGATTATTAAACTACCTTGAAAAGAACTGCATTCTATCAGACAATCAGTATGGCTTTCGCAAGAACAGGTCAACGGAAGATGCAGTTACAGATATGGTTGACTTTATTGTCACCAAACTAGATGAAGGTAACAAATGTGCTGGTATCTTCCTTGACCTCGCGAAAGCTTTTGATACCGTCTCCAGAAGCATCCTTTTAAGAAAACTTGAAGGCATAGGCGTGCGTGGTACTGCTCTTGACTGGTTCCAGTCGTACCTTAGCAATCGTACACAGAGATTGGTCTTAGGATAACTACAGTTCCTACGCCAATCTTAACTACGGTGTGCCACAGGGAAGCGTATTGGGGCCTACCCTTTTCATTATTTATGTCAACAGTCTTTGCTCTCTGACACTCTGTAAAGCAAAAATCTTTGCCTACGCTGATGACACCGCTATAATATTCTATGGCAGGACGTGGGAATCTGTTTATGAGGCGGCAGAGTCAGGTGTAAAGCAGGTTGCTCAATGGCTAAATTACAATTTGCTGACACTAAATGTGACCAAAACGAAGGTAATTAATTTTAGTGTCAGCGCAAAAAATTCTTGCCCAAGTCACTTAGCAATTAAATTGCATACCTGCCACAGTGAACCAGACTCTGCATGTTTATGTCCATGCTTTGAACAGGTAGCACACATAAAATACCTTGGTGTCTACATTGACAAAAACCTCACTTGGACAAAGCAAATAGAGCATGTGACTGGACGTGTTAGGAAACTGCTGCATGTGTTTAAGAGAATGGGTCAGATTGCAGACACTAAGATCCTAAAGATGATTTATCACACTCTGTGTGAATCTCTTCTTAATTATTGTATAGCGGCATGGGGGTTGCACTAAAGACACACTTGATAAAGGCAGAACGCGCGCAGCGGGCCGTTCTCAAGGTGGCTTATAAGAAAACAAGACAATATCCCACTAACTCTCTGTACCAGGAATCGGGTGTAATGCGCGTGCGACAGATGTATATTATGGCCGTAGCTCTAAGATTCCATAAGGAGGCTTTAGTCAAAGTGGAGTCCAAAGAGCATTCCCGAAGGAAGCCTACCTGGCATAAACCTAAGTGTAAACTAGATTTTGGTAAAAGGTGTTTACACTATATGGGGCCATTCCTCTATCAAAAACTTAACGACAAAATTAGTCAATTATCTACGACAAAATGGAAATGTAAATCTAGCATCAAAACATTCCTAAAAAGTCTGGATTATGGCGAAACAGAGAAACTTTTAAATACCTGTCGTTATTAAACCTCTCATTACCATCTATTATGACACTCACACACACACACACACATCACATCACACTCACATTACATCACATCACTACACATCATTACATTACATCACTATCACATCTTTAGAGACATGACATGCACAAACATATATTCATCTGCCAACACCACACTACTCACGCTCTCGTACAGTTTTTGCTGCAAGACGCCATGTATTTATTATTATAATTATTGTTTTTGTTTAAGTTTTGATTTAGTATATATTAATATACTTGAACCACGATGAAAAAGACTGGCCTCCACGATACAGGGAATCCTAGTGTGGAGACCAGTGATGTATCTGTTTTAATTTGTGTATATTTTTGAACAATAAAGATTATTATTATTTCGTTTATTCATTCTTATTTACATACAAAGTATATTTTTAAATATATCTCTAAAAAAACATAAAAAAAATACATTTAAAAATATAAAAAGTAGTAGTCCGCCGGTGTCGGGAGCAGGGTCCAAGCTACCGGTGGTTAGGGCTCCAGAGAAAGGAACCTCCTCACAATACGAGCCGTATCGAGGAGTACTGCCTTCTGTATAAGGCCCTTTACCCAACCGCGTAACGCCAGCTTCGACAGATGTTCGTCGAAGCTTTTGGCCATCAGGCCATTGGCCGTAATGACTATCGGCACAATGACAGCTGAGTCCACATTCCACATGTCGACAACCTCGTGCGCTAAGTCGAGATACTTGATTTGTTTCTCTTTTTCGGCCTTCACGAGGTTCTCGTCATGCGGGATGGTAACATCAATTATCATTGTGCGGCGCGCTAATCGGTCTATCACCACTATGTCAGGCTTATTGGCAACAATAGTCCTATCAGTGATGATAGACCGATCCCAGTACAACGTGACGTGGTCATTTTCGAGAACTGGGTCGGGCACATACCTATAATACGGTACCTCAGAATCCACAAGTTTGTATTTCAAAGCAAGTTGCTGATGGATAATCCTGGCCACTTGGTTGTGTCTGTGCAAGTACTCGCCGTTAGCCAGACGAGAACAACCAGAGATAATATGTCTGATGGACTCACCCGGACGGTGGCATGCCCGACACACGTCCACCGTCCCATCTTTCATAATATGCCTCCGGTAGTTATTCGTCAAGATAACTTCGTCCATAATCGCACAGACAAAACCTTCAGTTTCCCCGAAGAGATCACTGAATCGTAGCCAGGCCACGGACGCAGAAAAATCTACATCGGACCCATGAAGAGCCCGATAGAAGCGCCCGTGAAGCTCCTTGCTTTTCCATACTTCCTTGCGGTCATCTGTGGTAAGTATCACAGGTTTGCGCCAGTTCTCCTTAGCCATGGATAACGGGGTGAGACACTTGTCCACTGCGACAACATCTCGGTGCATACCCACATCAGCTTTGAGAAAATATTCTCTGAGATTGCACATCTCGCGGTTGTGGAGAGTCTTGGCGTTTAAAAAGCCTCGACCTCCACACTTTCGCGGGATGTACAATCTCATCACCGACGATCGTGGGTGATGCATCCGGTTTGCGGTCAGCAGTGTACGGACCCTCCTATCCAGGGCATCAAGCTCAGTTTGAGTCCATTTGAGTATGCCGAAAGAGTACATTAATACCGGCATGACCCAACCGTTGAAGGCGCGCACCTTATTTCCGCCCGACAAAAGGCTATTCAAAACCTTTTTCAGGCGGCCAAAGAAGCGTTCCTTCAACGATTGCTTCATGTCAGTAACATTGATGCCCAACGCTTCCGATATACCCAAATACTTATAGGTTTCGGTCGAGCTGAGTGATCTAACCTGTATGGAATCCGAGAGTTGAATTCTCTCAGATTCCATAATCTCCCCTTTCTTTACATGCATGACTGCACATTTGTCCACACCAAATTCCATCCTGATGGCACTACTGAAGGTTTCAGTCAACTTCAGTAGCTCCATCAGTCGCGAATTGTTGGGGGCAAAGAGTTTCAGATCATCCATGTAAAGAAGGTGAGATATGGCCTGACCACCTCTTCTCAACCGATAGCCTAGACCTGAACCCTCCAGCAATGTGCTTAGAGGATTCAGAGCTAAGCAAAACCAAAGCGGACTCAAACTGTCGCCCTGAAATATTCCCCGTTTAATCCACACAGGCTCATCGTCCCCCTGAATTGGTCGACATCCTGGATAGCGAAGGACTGTTTTCCATTGCCTCATACATGACTCAAGAAAGGTGCGCAGAGTTGCATCTATTTTGTACAACTCCAACACCCTCATGAGCCATGTATGTGGCACAGAGTCGTAGGCCTTCTTGTAGTCTATCCAACATGTCGACAGATCCTTGCGGGATCGACAAACCTGTTGGCTTATAGCCATGTCTATGAGGAGAAGCTCCTTAGTGCCGCGGGACCCCTTCCTACATCCATTCTGAGAGGTGGACATAATTGAATTAGTCTCAATGTGTTCATTGATCTTCACTCTCAGAATGGATGTAAGAGGTTTATAGACCGTCGACAAACAAGTAATTGGTCTATAGTTCTTGGGTTCCGCGGGACTACCGGTCTTATGGAGCAGGTGGGTAATGCCAGTTGTTAGAAACTGTGGTAGCGACCCAGACTCTAAGGATGACTGGAATTGAGTTGCCAGGAGCGCGTGTGAGCTGCTATACCATTTGAGCCAGAAGTTATGCAGTCCGTCCGGTCCTGGAGATTTCCAGTTTGGTAACGGACGGACTGCTTTGGCTACATCTAATGGGGAGATGATAATTTTTTCCATTTGTGGCATAGCTTTACACACACGCTCGACATCGCGCATCCAGCCATCCTCGGTATGACAGACGGGCACCGACCAGATGCTTCGCCAGAATGTATTTGTGGCGATATCACTCGGGCGGCACACATCCGTCACACTTTGTTCAGGTCGCTCCCAAGCTCTATATACCCACCTTTCATCGCTTTGGAACATGCGATTCTGCGAGTATCGATCAACCCGCCGCTTATACCGCCGAATACGGTTCGCCCATGCATAAACTTTCTGCTTCAGGAAGTCAATGCGCTCCGTGACACGGGACGTGTAATCTCGAGGGCTGATACCAGTCCCCGAAAACGCCCGTCTCACAAAGCGCATCACGCGTGGTCGTGTGTTACCCTCCCTGAAGCAGTATAGTTTGCCGATGAGTGCCCTAGCCTCATCGATCCGCCGCTCGATCCTGCACTGCCAGGCTGGTACAGCAGGTTTTGGTCGAATAGCTTTATCACTAGTATTAAACTTAATATTTGCTAAACGACATGCCGCAACAGCCCCGCAATACAGGATTGAGTGCGTATCAAGGAGGCTCTCGCTGCTTTCAAAGATGTTCTGCAGCAACGAGTCCAGGGCACACACCAGCGCCCTATTTTTTTTGTGCATGGGTAACCGTGGTAAACGGGGCCTAAGTTCGGTCGGAATTGATCTATACTCGCGAAGCGCATCCTCCAGTGCGCTCCTCAGTCTATCGTTGCACTGGCTACTTACCGTGACAACCCTATCATCTACCTCATCACTGACGTTGTTGGGCCGCGGTGTGATTGCGCCACTAGCTGGCGCACTTATTATTATTATTATTCCATTTATTCATTTATATACATATTCAATACATTTTTAAATATTTCTATAAAAATACAAAACACATTTAAAAATATAAAAAATAGTAGCCCACCGGTATCGGGAACAGGGTCCAAGCTACCGATGGTCAGGGCTCCTGAGAGAGGAACCTCCTAACAATGCGCGCCGTGTCCAGGAGTACTGCTTTCTGGATCAAGCCCTTGTTCCAGCTGCCCAACGAGAGCCTCTTGAGATGTTGGTCGAGGCTCTTGGCAATAATACCATTGGCCGTCACGACTATCGGCACAATGACTGCTGTGTTCACATCCCACATGTCGACAACCTCGCGAGCCAAGTCAAGATACTTCGTTTGTTTATCTTTTTCTGACTTCACGAGGTTCTCGTCATGAGGGACTGCTATATCAACAATCATTGCGCGACGCTCTAGTCGCTCTATCACCACTATATCAGGCTTATTGGCAACAATAGTCCTGTCAGTGATGATAGACCGATCCCAATACAATGTGCAACTACCACTTTCGAGAACTGGGTCGGGCACATACCTATAGTACGGTACTTCCGATTCCACAAGATTGTATTTAAGAGCAAGTTGCTGGTGGATAATCCTGGCTACAAGGTTGTGCCTGTGCAAATAGTCTCCGTTAGCCAGACTAGAACAACCGGAAATAATGTGACGAATAGATTCCCCGGGCCGGTGACATGCCCGACATATGTCAACCGTACCGTCCTTCACAATGTATTTCCGGTAATTATTAGTCATCATAACTTCGTCCATAATTGCACAGACAAAACCTTCGGTTTCCCCGAAGAGGTCACCAAAACGAAGCCAGGCTACGGACGCTAAGAAGTCTACATCGGGCCCATGTAGGACCCGATAAAAGCGTCCGTGAAGCTCCTTGCTCTGCCATACCTCCCTGCGGTCGTTAGTATCTAATACCACAGGTTTGCGCCAGTTCTCGTTAGCCAAGGAGAGCGCGGTAAGGCCTTTGTCCACCGCTACCACATCTCGATGCATACCCACGTCGGCCTCTAGGAAGTATTCCCTAAGTCTGCATACCTCGCGGTTGTGCAGGGTCTTAGCATTTAAGAAGCCACGACCCCCGCACTTCCGCGGGATATACAGCCTCATCACCGATGACCGTGGGTGATGCATCCGATTTGCAGTAAGCAGTGAACGTACCCTCCTATCCAGGGCGTCAAGTTCCGTCTGAGTCCATTTGAGTATGCCGAAAGAATACATCAAAACCGGCATGACCCAACCGTTGAAGGCGCGCACCTTGTTTCCGCCTGATAAAAGACTGTTAAGTACTTTGTTCAGGCGGCCAAAGAAGCGCTCCTTCAACGATTGTTTCATGTCAGTAGCACTGATGCCTAACGCTTCCGACATACCCAAATACTTGTAAGTTTCGGTTGAGGAGAGGGACCTAAGGTCTATGGAATCCGAGAGTTGTGTTCCCTCGGATTCCATAATCTCCCCTCGCTTTACATGCATGACCGCACATTTGTCCAAACCAAATTCCATCCTGATGGCGCCACTGAAGGTTTCTGTTACCTTCAGTAGCTTCATCAGTTGCAAGTTGTTAGGAGCAAACAGTTTTAAGTCATCCATGTAAAGGAGGTGCGATATGACCTGACCACCTCTTCTCAACCGGTAGCCTTGGCCCGAACCCTCCAACAATGTACTGAGAGGGTTGAGGGCCAGACAAAACCACAGTGGACTCAGACTGTCACCCTGAAATATGCCACGCTCGATCCTTATCGGTTCGCTGTTCGCCTGGGTCTGTCGACACCCTGGATAGTGAAGAACCGTCCTCCACTGCCCCATACACGACATCAGGAAGGTGCGTAAAACTGCATCAACTTTGTACAGTTCCAGCACCCTCATGAGCCATGTATGTGGCACCGAGTCATAGGCCTTCTTATAATCTATCCAGCATGTCGACAGATCCCTTCGGGAACGTCGAACCTGTTGGCTAATGGCTATGTCGATGAGAAGCAGCTCCTTAGTACCGCGGGACCCGTTCCTACATCCATTTTGAGAAGAAGACATTATTAAATTACTATCAATATGATGGTTAATCTTTCCTCTCAAAATGGATGTAAGAACTTTATAGACCGTCGGTAAACACGTGATCGGTCTATAATTTTTTGGCTCCGTGGTACTACCTGATTTATGGAGCAGGTGGGTTATTCCTGTAGTCAGGAACTGGGGCAGCGACCCTGACTCTAACGCAGACTGGAATTGAGATGCCAAGCGAGCGTGCGATCTTTTAAACCATTTAATCCAAAAGTTGTGCAGCCCATCCTGTCCCGGAGATTTCCAGTTAGGCAACGGACGGACTGCACGAGCTACGTCTTGGGGGCTGATGTTAATTGCCCCCATTTCTGGTATCGGATCGCACGCGCGCTCGACCTCCCGAGTCCAATCGCCCTCGGTATGACTGACAGGCACCGACCAGATGCTGCGCCAGAATGAACACATGGCATCATCATCCGGTAGGCGCGCATCAGTCACACCTTGGTCTGGTCGCTCCCAAGCCCTATAAACCCACCTCTCATTGCTTTGGAATGTGCGATTCTGAGTGTATCGCTCCACTCGCCGCTTGTACCGACGTATACGGCTTGCCCATGCATAGACTTTCTGCTTCAGGAAGTCGATACGCTCTGTGACGCGGGTCAGATAATCCCGAGGACTAATATCAGTCCCCGAGAACGCCCGCCTCACAAAGCGCATCACTCTGCGGCGAGTGTTACCCTCCCTGAAGCAGATTAGTTTGCCGATGAGTGCTCTAGCCTCACCGATACGACGCTCGATCCTGCACTGCCAAGCTGGTACAGCTGGTCGTGTAACTCTGTCATTACTAGGAAATTTGACATGAGCTACACGACATGCTGCTGCAGCTGCACAGTACAAGATCGAGTGGGTATCGGCAAGGTCTTCGCTGCTGTCAAAATAACTTGTTAGCTGCGAATCTAGAGCACACACCAGCGCCCTATTTTTATTATGCATGGGCAAACGAGGTAGACGAGGTCTAAGCCCAGGCGGTGTAGAGCGATACTCTCGGAAGGCATCCTCCAAAGCGCTCCTCAATCGCTCATTGCATTGGGTACTCACGGATGTGGCCCCGTCATCATCATCTTCACCGACGTAGTTGAGTCGCGGTGAAACACTTGCACTGGGTTGTATTTGCACCGCGGCCGGTGGCGAAGTAGGTGAGACGCGGCTGCTCCGTGATTCCAGACGCAGTCTATCAAGCACGGCGTCATCCAACATACGGTTACGCTGGATAACCCGCACCTGATCCGATAACCGTTGGGCTGAAACGTTGACAGCTGGCTCAAGTACCTGAAACAGAGAGAGCATCCGACCACGGTACGCAGTCAGGTTAGTTCCCCCCTCTGTAGCCCCAAAGTATGAGCGTATCACATTCTCGTTTATGGATTGCGACCATTTCATACGCTGCACACTTCCACCGGTAGCGGGGACCCTGTCAGAGGCCGGTGGGCCTCGAAGTCCTAAGCTGGCCGGTGGTCGGCCTCGTCCGCGCCGACGCGCAGGTGGTGGTGTCGTCGGCGGCGAGAAGTATTCGTCGCTCGAACTCGACGCAACTGCAGCTACCAGAATCCCTGGACTCGCGGCTGGCGCAGGTCCCGGCGGCTGCGAGGCGGAGCTGAGCGACGAACCCGAAGATGTTGGTCGTGCGTTTTGTTTTTGAGCTCGGCTTCTTGTCAGCATTTCACATTTTGTTGTCGGTCCAAAAAGCGGTAATTGTTGTTGTTCTTGATTTTATTGTTGTGTTCCTGGTTTTTTTTTTGTTGTACTGATTATATTTGCCATTTTAACGGTAATGATTTAATAAATTATATTGAAAATAGCGGATTCAGAAAAAAATTATGACGTTCGAGTTGACAGCCGAGCCACAGATTATTATTATTATTATTAATAACCGTCAGCAGCGTGTGGAAACCAAGCAAGGCTCTATACTTGGTCCCATTATTTTTATTTTATATTGCGCGGACATCATAAAGTCCTTGAAGCACGGTAGGTTTACGCTGATGATGTGCAAGTTTATATTTCTTTTAAGCCAAGTGACTATGATAATGCGTTAAAGGATCTCAATGATGATCTCAACAGAATAGCATGTTGGGCTGAGAACAACGGTTTAGTACTTAACCCTACTAAAACAAAATATTTGATTTTAGGAACCAAGCGCCAAATCAGTGCAGTTCCTGCAACACTCAACGTTACCCTTCTGGGTGAGTCGGTTAGTCGAGTAAGTGAAGCACGTAATTTGGGACTGAACATGGACGCTGAGTTAAGATACGAAGCACATGTCGCAGCATCAGTGCGCACCTGTTTTTATCTACTGAAGGTCCTTTATAAAATAAGGCCTTATCTATCTGAGGACCTGCGAATCCTGTTAGTTGAGTCGCTCGTTCTCTCAAACTTAAATTATGCGGATACAGTTATTGGCCCTCGGTTGCTGGCAAGAACTGATCGACTGATACAGAGGGTGCAAAGCTTTGGTTTCTATCCCTCCTAGAACTCACGTAACACCATTTTTAAATAAGCATTCGATTCTCAAAATGAAGTCGCGTCGTAATTTGCACTTGGCTTGCGTACTGTTTGGCGTTACAAAGTACAGGCAGCCGACCTACCTTTACAACAAACTGAGCTGGATTGCTGGTAAAAGGGAATGCGCAAGCAGACAGTGCTCGCAACAACTTGCTACTCAACCGCACAAGACAGCCGCCATCAGAGGAAGTTTTAGGTACGCTGCATCCAAGTGCTGGAATAATATTCCTCCGCCGATACGAAACATTAGAAGTCTTGATACCTTCAGAACTCGGCTCCGGCAGTTCCTTATCAACTCTCAGAAAGAACTGGGCGTGACGATTTCGAACACGTCGATAATTTAAAATTCAAATTATGGAAAAAATATTTTTATAATATTTACTAGCTGTGCCCGCGACGTCGTTCGCGTGCACTTAGATTGATGCCAGCCTATTTATCTTACTTCTAATTTTTGTTTACTAATAAATACGAAAGTTTGGCTGGCTGGATGTTTCTTACTCAATTACGACAATACGGCTGAACGGATCTGGATGAAATTTCGCACAGATGTAGATTATAGTCTGGAATACCACATATAAGCATTATTATCTCGAGAGTACCTACTTTGGGAGATATTCAACTTTTGAATTGTTAAGATCAGTCTGTCAAAAACATGAAGCTATTTGCGAGTTTTAAAGCGTAAATAGATCACTATGAAAAAGAACGTGCAAGAAACTCCACGGCCAGTCTTTTATATCATGTTATGTACCTATTATAAAAATACTGGTTACATTGTCCTTGTTGCACATACAACGTTGATACGACAGAGGGGCTTTCCTTTAAACTGCCTATACTAGGTACTATTTTCAAGCTCTGTACCAAAAATTAATTAATTAGGAGCGGTAGTTAAGTTGCAAATGATTTTTAAAGTTTTTGCACGGTTTGAACACGATGTATCTTTTCTAACAGCTGATTATCGTCTAAGCATAGGTCATGCACCTTACAACGATGAATCTACGATGCGTTGTTGCCACTCTGACGCATGTCGAAGGACATTCACTAAAAATTGGCAATGCAAACAAGGAAGCAATGAATACACACACACTTGCACTTTCACTACGAAAGCGACACATTTGAAAGAAACAGAAATAGGTCAGTCTGTTGCATCCTTGTTTTTTTGCGATCGGTAAGTGGGGCCTCTATTCAGTGCGCCGACGTTGTCGTTTCGGAACGTACGGTTTGTGGAATTCGCGCGCAAACATTTGTGATTTTATTTTGTTATTGTGAGAGGACACGTAACTTGGGATTATTATTATTTAGTATTAGTATCTCCGGACCTCACTCCCATGGATTTCTTTTCGTGGGGTTACATTAAGGGTAAATACAATTGATGAGTTAAAAAATAGGATTATTTTAGCATTTCAAAAATTAAAGTGCTTAGCGACGGACAGTGATCTAATTAGAAAAATAAATAACAATATTCTCCGTCGGTATAATTTGTGCATCAATGTGAATGGAGGACACATCGATAATTTAAAAATTTAGTGTTTGTTTTTGTGTGCGTACTTCGAAACGTTACCTAACATAAAAGCCAGTGCGAGCGGAGGTCTAAGTCGCCGGCCGCCACCCCGGCCCGGCCCCCGCCGAGCACACGAGATACCGCACACCGCGCTCCGGCGCGCGCGCGACGTTGCCGCTTTGTTACCTGGCGGTATCTAAGGTCAGTGTCATTTTTTTACAAAGGGTGGTTGCGTTTTATTCGGATTTGCAAGCTATTTAGTTTGTTTGAAAAATATTTTCTCATTTATGGCGCTTTTTGTTTTTGTACGGTATCGAATTAATACTGAACACGTATAGTATACGTAGTTTAATTTAATGCCCCTCTGTCGTATCAACTCTGTATGTGAAGACAATATAAAGAAAAAAGGAACCACATAAAACAATTTAAAATATCTATAAAGAAAAGCCTGATAATTTGTGAAACGTGGGCGAAACCGCTTGCTGGTAAAATATACTATATTTGAAGTTAGTTTTCGAGGAATTTACCTATACATATTAATTATATGAATTGCTAATGCGGTTAAATGCGCTTCGCGTTCTTCCTCGGTTTCTAAAGATCGAGAAGTCGCTGTTCGACATCTTTGAGAGCTCAAGCGAGCGTCTCGGTCTGTGAAAGTCTCCGACTCTCGCGACAATGCATGGCACATTCTATCTACCGACATACGCTCTGTGCGTTCCTGGCTACTCTCGAAAGATCGAGAAATTGCCATGCGAGAACGTTGTGTACTTAGCCGAGTCTCGCGCTGAGTACAATTATCTAAAGTGCGAGTTCTGGCCTGCCCTTCTCTAGCTGCAGCAAGTCTGGCTTCTCGATCTTCTGCTGTTCCTTGAGACCTAGTACTTAGTCTCATATATTTAGCCTTTTTGCTATATTGTGAAATATTCGACCTTTTTCTAGAAGGCATTTTGAAATTAGCGAAACAAAAATAAAACGTATATATTGAAGGAAAACGGACAGCGTGGCTTATTAATAACCAGGGTTCCGTTAGCAACCTTTGTACGGAATCCTAAAAATCGAGTTCGTTCGCACGAATCAAAATCGTATGCGAAGGCCTTTTTGCTATATTGTGAAATATTCGACCTTTTTCTAGAAGGCATTTTGAAATTAGCGAAACAAAAATAAAACGTATATACTGAAGGAAAACGGACAGCGTGGCTTATTAATAACCAGGGTTCCGTTAGCAACCTTTGTACGGAATCCTAAAAATCGAGTTCGTTCGCACGAATCAAAATCGTATGCGAAGGCTCAGTAATAGGGTCCCGTTAGCACCTTTGGTACGAAACCCTATAATTCGCCTTGTAACGCAAGTCGAACCGTCTGATACTTCGCACGAAGCAGAATTCAGAATCGATCGCGGAGGCTTAGTAATGGGGTCCCCCTGTCACCGTGCCCACCTTTGGTACGGTACCTAATTATTATTAGCCTTGTTTCGCAAATCGAACCGTTCGTTGCTTCGCTCTTAACGGAATAACCAGGCTTAGCAGTAGGATCCCTCCCGCGTCAACGCTTTTAGTACGGAAGTTACGGAACCCTACAGGCCTGAAGCGCATTTCGAAGCGTCCAGAACTTCGCAAGAACCAAACGAATTCAAGACTACTATATAAACGGACAATTAACGAATCCAATTAAACAACTCAGAGAAAACAGCGATGTTGGTAATTTAGACCCTAACAAAGACTTTCAAGACCGAATCTAAACATCTAACGAACTCGACTGTGTGACCTCGGAGTATTCGCAACGTTCCCGCAAGGGGGCGCGGCAAGCGGGCATAGGCATTGCCTTTTCTCCTGCTTTTGTCATTGCATGCCCGTTAAGACGGGCACGTCATTGGATTGCCATATAGGCCAAGTTGGTGGCAGCGCGACAGATGGTCGCTGCGTGCCTGAGTGTATCTGTCATAGTGTCGGCAGAGGGCGCCACGGCACTGTCCCACAGTGCCGTCTCTTCACGACCCTACGGCGGTCAGTCCCCGCCGGGTGAGACCTCCGGTTGCCCGGAGGAGGCCCAGCGAGAGACGACCAGCGACGCAGGCGCCGGCTTTAGGGCGCTCCCTGCCGAGGGTGCTGATCCCCCGCCTGTCCTGCTTCCAGAGCGAGCCGGTCACGCTTCAGGCTGAGGGACCGTGGTGAGTGTATGAGCGGCAATGATCGACTGTGTTCGAAAATCGTGTGAGGGTCGTTCTCCAGCAGAAAATCTTAACACCGCAATTCAGAAAAATGCATCATCAGTGCAAAGCCATCTAGCGACCACATAAGTAAACTGACAAAATGTTTAGTATTGGAAGACGTTAAATAAGCAGCCCGTATGACAACATTAAGGTATTATAATGTTCATTTTTATTTTGCTACGTATAAATGTTTCACAAATAACTAAACAATGTGTTTTAGGGTAATATTCATGTTTTCATGCATTTTATTTTTCTCAATAGATCGCCATCTATTGACTTGCCTAATCACAATACATTAGAAAGTTTCCTACTAAACTTAAAAATTCAATATATTTTGATTTGTGGATCGGTTGTTATGATAAATACCGATAAGGTATAAAAATGTTCAATTTTATTTTGCCACGTATTAAAAGTTTCACACATAACTCAACAACTTGTTTTGGTGTTTTCTACATGCGTTCGTGCATTTTATATTTTTCAATAGATAGAGCTGTAATCAGAATACATGAGGAACAGAATACATTAGAAAGTTTCTTACTAAACTTAAAAATTCAATATCTTTTGATGTTATGGGTCGATTTTGATGAAATAAACGCTAAATGTTACTCGGATTATCAGTTAATATTTTTAAGTACCTAGTTAAGGAACCCAATCTGTAGTTTATGTGTGACGCTCCCTCAAACGCACAGACAAACAGATAAACAGACAAAAATAAAAAAATTGCAATATTGGGTTTTGTAATTTTTGTGCAAAAATATTCAATGTACAGACACGGTTGGTCTACGATTTTATTTTATGTATAGATATAGATAGATTTATGTAAGAATAAAAATAATTGCTAAACTAATTACTTAAAAAGTAATAATTATACGATAAGATATCGCCTATCCACGCTACAAGAATTACCCTAAAATACTACAAAATCAAAAATAGTATCTATTTAGGTACGGATTTAACAAAAATAACTAATTTAAAACAAAATTTATTACTATAATTATTATACGATAAGATATCGCCTATCCACGCTAAAAGAATTACCCTAAAATACTACAAAATCAAATAATGTATCTATTTAGGTACGGAAATTAACAAAAATAACGAATTTAAAACAAAACTTATTACTATAATTATTATACGATAAGATATCGCCTATCCACGGTACCTAAAAGAATTATCCTAAAATACTACAAAATCAGAAACAATATCCTAAAGAAAATAAACACTACAGAATCAAATCATGTATCTATGTAAGGAAATTAGCAAAAATAACTAAACTAAAACAAAACTTAGGTGTTCATCCAAAATTATACGATGATATTTTGGAAAAACAAATTGAAAAGGTAGTTCGCTGAGCACAACCGTTCCGTAGGGAGCCGACAATGAGAATATAACCACTAGAGAGCGTATGGGCCGATTTCTTCTAAGTACACGACTCACTACTGCGGGCCGGGGACAAGGAAGAATGCACGGCTGCAATTGGTCAGTTCAAGGTCAAGATACGTAGGTAAGGCTATCGTTAGGGGTGCGCTTCTTCAATAAGGGAAAATAGTCGATATCGATAAAATGGGTTTTAACATTATAAAAAATACACAATTAAAATGAAAGAAAATATTTAATCAAAATCAATAAATTACACAAAAACATATGCACTTATCCTGTTATTATTGATTTTTAAAATGAATTAATTTGGTATATGTTTTTCGAATAAAACTTTTAGGGTCCTGAACAACTTTGTAAAAAAAGATAAACGAGCGTCCATGTATTTCTGAATTATGCATCTTGTTAATTCAATTAAATGATTTGTGGACTCTATTTCAAATTGATGAAAATTAATATCCGGGAACAAATTATACCCAATCAGGGATTTTAAAACCGATCTAATAAAATAGTCCGTATTATATTTCGAAGACAGCACTTTCGAACCACTCTCATTGATCGCCCTCTTAATATAAATTTCACAACGACGACAAATTTCTATTACTGTGGTAGATCCGTACAATAATTTGTTTTTAGTGTCCTTTTGAAATTGTAAGGTGTTTTAATTAGGTAAACCAATAAGCGCCCCAATGCAAGTTTGGCATTTTATTTGCTTTATCAGAGCATGGACAATGTAGCCGGCCATATATTCAACTACTTTTTCACCGAATTCAGAACAGGGTAACAGGCTTTCAAGGCTTGAAAAATCCAAGCTCTCAGTCTCAAGATCTATGTTTTGGTCTTTGTATCTTGTCGTAATATTGATACGGTTAACTGCAGAAGTGCATTGCAAAATTGAAATTTGTCCAAGAGCACTGCAATTGCCGCTACCACTATTTTTAATTTGCGCATAGGTCAGGAGCTTCTTGTAGATGCTTTCAAAAACCCTAGCACTAGGATTGTTGTTTGATCCACCGTGGCATCTTATACTTCCAAACAGATGTTCCAAGTGGTCCTGGCTTATTTTATGAAGAGGAAGATATTTTATGGCGCACTCTGAGTTCAGGACCAAGTCATGTATGAGAGCAATGGCGCTTTCGATACACACACAAAATCCCATGAATCCGGTATATCGTGGTGATTTAACAAGTAAAACTTCTTGTTTTACTTTTCTTACAATTATGTCTGCAGACATATTTAGTAGAGCATCTCTTGCCATCTTTAATTTAAATATAACATTCGCAGCATTTTCTGCATTGACTGCTCGTTTCAAATCATATCCATGAGTGTGCGAGTCCAGAATATCAAAAAGATCATTTATCATTTCCAGAAACTGTGTTGTGGGTGTAACATCTTGAAACTTACTTAAATTAAGGTTTTTTTTGCAAAATGTGAGTGCATCTGATACACTCTTACTGAAAATTTGGGTTGCTAAGCTGACTTTCATAACTTTAGTTTTAAAAAATATATGAGAAGCCCTTAGTCGATTAGCTAGATGAAAATTTTCCGCTGTTTGTAAATTATGTAAGTTTACAAGATGTTCCCACGATATAATATTGCCCCGTTCGTCCTTCAAATTCCTATAAAACTCAAATGCATTTCGCACTAACTTGATCATGTGTGCCGGATCTAAAAAGACTGCTATTCTTGAAGTATTGCAGGGATTTTTAAAGGTGGAGTTGATTTGATCAACTTCAAATGAACAGCCTAATTTCTTAGCCATTGTAATATTTGCTGGGCAGCCGTCAAATGTAATAGCTTTGACGTTTACACCAGCCTCTTCTACCAAATGTATTGCCTCCGTTAGAAGAGCGGCTTTTTGATCTGCATTGATGCCATTTATTAAAAAATATCCTATTGGAATTTTCCAAGATGCATTTATTGGCACCAGCATGAAAACAAGGGCTTCTTTAGCTTCGTCTTGACAATCCGTTTGTAAACAGGCACCAAAACTCACGTGGCCATAGTACCTTCTGCCTTGGGGATGATATTCAACACCGCTTCTGATTGCCATTTCGTCGAATATAATAGTGGCGTAAATTTTGTTCTTCGATTCTCTAGCTTTCATTTTGATAGTATCTATTGCCTCCTTTGTAAATCCTGGTTTACCGTCAATAGATTGATACCAACTTCTTAGCGTACTTGTAGCAGGTAAGCATGTGCTGAAAGTTTTTCTAACGAAATTATACGCTTTCGGGGAATAAAAATGCAACGTTAAGGAGAATGCTCGTAACTCTGGTGAGTATTTTATTTTAGGTATATGTCCTGTTTTTGATTTCAATATTTGACGTTTAACAATTTCTTGGTTTTGTACACCTATGCGACTTAAAATGTCTTCATTTTCCTGAGTGATATAAGATTTATTTGTCAAAGTATTCAAAATTTCTTTTAGATTTGCATTTTTTTTTTACCAATGATCTATTTTTATCTTGAAGCCTCTTCACCTCTTTCTTTTTTTTATTAAGGGAATATTTAAGATGGTCTATGTGTCGTTTCATTTTGCGTTTACGTGGAGTCAGGTCTATTACAGGGTCTTCTATTTTATTGTTACCTAATGTCGAACTCTGAAAAAGAAAAATATAGCATAAGAAAAAAAATAAATTAGAAAAGAAAGAGGTAAGTACTAAATATACTTACGGGAATCTCATAATCATGGGAAGGCTTTAAAATTTTATTATCATCACATGGAAAACTCTGCAAAGGAGCCTGGTCTGCAGTAGATGTATTAGCCTCAGCATGTACTTGTTTATTTGATAATGAACTCTGTAATTAAGCATGTCGGATATCAATAAACGCAGTTACATAATATTAAACCCTGGTCCTTCATCGAAACAAATTAACTTACGAGGGCGACATTGTGATGCGAAGGCCCAGGTACATTAGTATTAGAGTCAGTCATACTATTTGTTGAAGCCTGTAAAGAATGAATGTTACTTATATTTACTATTTCACGATTCCCAACATTATATCAATAAAAACAAAACTTACCAAAATAGGCAAAAACATCGTTGGTATCGCTGAACTAAATAGACGGCGGCGTTGTTTTAAATATTCAAAACAATCGGGGGTGAAGTGCCTTGAACAAACAGCACTATATTTTGTTGGAAACCAATTTTCCCTATTAACTTTATTTATCCACTTTTCTTTTAGTTCCGGAATCTTCGGAAATCTAAAATGAAAACATGTGTCTCAAACACAAAGAGGAACAAATCTTTTTACATCAAAGACCACCGCCAAATTGTTGTAAATCCAAGTGAAAGTTATACTATTTTTTTGTTATCTATGGCTTCATAATAAATTGGTGTAAATCCTGGACTCATCGGTCGGCGCCAGAGAGAAACAAAAAATATCCGGAACTTACATAAAGAGTATGTGAATTTAATAAAAAATATATTAATTTTAATTTTATTACTGTCGATATCAAATTTCAGCTATTACTGCTATTAAAGTGGACACCACTAATTGTCACGATAAAAATACAAAGGAAAAGAAAGGGATAAAAGCATTAGATTTGTCTAATGAAAGAAAGGGACTTTTACAAAAGACATCACCGCGGAAAACAAATTTGTGCTCTTTTACCCAGGAACCATTTTAGCTAGACCTCTGCGGTGACTCATGATCTGAATAAATCAAAATTAATTTTCGTCCTGTATACTTACCGATGAAAAGTTATGCCATCCTTTTTGTAACTCGATGTCTTGGAATGTTTCCCACACCACTTCACCGCGCATGAAGGCATTTTGATGCGTTATAATTGGATTAAAATTTGTATTTATTTAGCGTGCACACAGGTCTAACACTTGGTTACAACTAAAATGGTTACTCCTATCGTAGCCTATACATAGGCGAAAAATCGCTAATAGTTTTCGAGCGTCGGGGCACTGTATGCGCAGTCAAGTGGTTATATCGTCGTTGGGAGCCGACCACGCGTCTGAGCCGCGCGGCATGGTATGTCGCAGAGCTAACTGGGTCACCGCCCTTCCCCCTCATGACTGCCCATCATAAATGCGAGCGCAGTACTTGATCATTATTTTGCTGCGATGTTATTTTAAAACTGCGATATCTCCTAAGATATTCATTGAAATTGAATGATGTTAAGGGCAAATCTGTTTTAAATTAAATACTTGTGATGAATAACGCACTTATTTGGATAAGGATTAATATCATGTTTATATAAAAAAACACCTTCGCAAATAATGCATTATTTTAGAACAAATTTGGTTAGCATAAAATAGGTTATAGTGAGCGAACCTTAACAGACATATGCTCTCGCGGATGATTTTTGCGAAACTTTAACTGTTTACACAGCGCACGCAGCGGAAGCTCTCAAAAGGAAAAAAAAAAAACAATTTTGAAACATTCTTCATTGGTGCTCCGCTCCTATTCGTTTTAGCCTTCCTCGGTAAATGGGCTATCTAACAATGAAATAATTTTTCAAATCGGCTCAGTAGTTCCTGAGATTAGCGCGTTCAAGTAAACAAACAAACTCTTCAGCTTTATATGTTAGTATAGATTTATTTGTGGCCAACATGGTCTCGCGGTTCCATACGTACAAGATACATAAGTAGTAAGCACTGTCAATCACAGCAACCCTTTATAATCTATTTTTATGTACTTTCAACATGGCCTACAATTTTTATCAATTACACAATCATAATGTTACACATAATGAGGAGCTCGTGGCTAAATAATAACAGCCGCACGAGTCGATCTTTAAGGTTAAGCTACGCTTGCCAAGGTTGGTCTGTGGATGGGTGACCATCTTAATGTACTGAGTTTCCTCCGTGCCTCGGAAAGCACGTTAAGCCGTTGGTCCCGGCTGTCATTTGTAGATCTTTGGCAGTCGTTACGGATTGTCAAAAGCCAGTAAATCTGACTCCTCCTCCCTACCTCTATCTTGTTTCTTTTACTATATTGTTTCTTTACGGAGTTCGGGCGATCCCGAATATTATTGGTCCTTCGCAAGCCGGATCGCTGTTCCAGACCAAAGAAGATGGTGCCGACACGAGGCAAAGATGGAGAGCAGACCAAGCGCCGGCAGGACGAGCTGAGCATCGTCAAGCCTGCAGAAGAGAATTCAAGAGTGAACACAGCTACCACCAGCACGTCGAACGCCGCTACCGACACGTCGGGCACCAGAAGCGGTACCAGTGATTCGATGGGCACCGAAGCAATGACGTCATCAGGAACCAAGGGTATCAGCGCCGCGTCCCATCAGGATAAGACCTCGCAGCGAACCCTCAAGCCTGCTGACGCCCGTTCCAGTCGCTCCGTAGCCTCACGCAAGAGACTCCTCGCGGAGCTAGAGGCGAAAGAGCGTCTGGCCGAGCTGAAGCTGAAACAAGCGAAGATTCAAGCAGAAACAGAAATGCAACAGTTACGTATTCAACGGTTGCAAGCAGAAGCAGATGCCTCTGACGAAGAAGAAGAAGAAGAAATAGAAGATGACTTGGCCTCCGTACGCATCAGTACGTGGCTCCAAGAACCCAACGCGAACCAGACGCACTCAGCAAACAAAGAAGTCAGAAAAAATAAAGAAGAAGACGTCGAATCTAAGAAGAAAAAAGAAGATACGCCTGTGACCAGCCAGCCACTGATAGACGTGTCCACCTTGGCCGCCGCACTCTCACAAGCGGTACGAAGCACGAAGGAACCGCCTAAGTACATACAAGAGCTACCACTTTACAATGGGGCTAGCGCCGAATGGCTTGGTTTCAAGGCTGCATTTGAGGAGACGTTCATGTACTTCACCCGCAACGAGAATATAGCGCGGATACGTCGGAGTCTGCGTGGAACTGCAAAAGAAGCTGTCGGTTGCCTATTACTAAGTCAACCCGATCCAAGAGCGATCGTAGAAGCTCTAGAAAGAAGATTTGGGAGACCAGAAGCACTCATTCACGTCGAAATGGAGAAGCTGAAGTCACTGAGCAAGGTCACTGACAACCCCCGAGACCTGTGCATCTTCGCTGGGCGGATAGCGAACATAGTCGGCACCATCGAAGCACTGAAGAAACCTCAATACCTACACAGTCCTGAGATGGGGCGAACAGTTATTGAGAAGCTCACTCCTATCCTGAAGAACAAGTGGTACGATTATGCAGCTACGAAGAGAGAAGATGCCCCAGAACTAAAGAAGATGTCCACATTTCTAAACGAAGAAGCGGACAAGTGCGGCGCCTACGCCCTACCCGAGTCAGTTGCTGATGAAACCTGGGGGAGGGACAGAAGACAGAAGAAGGTGGAGCGCACATTCGCTATGCCTATGGGGAAGAAGATGACATCAGACGACCTGTGCCCGCAATGCAAGCAAGAACACAAGCTCACCGACTGCAAACACTTCATCGCTCTCGACACGAATACAAGATGGGAGGTAGCCAAGAAGAGCAACATCTGCTGCCGCTGTCTCCGAAGTCGCCATCGAAGATTCCTCTGCAGGGCGCCGCCGTGTGGAAGACATGGGTGCACAATGAAGCATCACAAGCTGCTGCATCACGAAAAGGAACCAAGCAGCTCCAGTGACGACTCCGAGAAGAGAGAGACAGCCGCACCAGCAGTAGAAGTCACATCAGCAGCGCAACCAGGTGGCCATAGACGCGCGTTCTTGAAAATAGCGCCCGTAATACTGAAGGGGCCGCACTCCAGCATTGAAACCTACGCGCTGCTGGATGAAGGAAGCACAGTCACGCTGCTGGACGCCTCAATAGCAGACGTCATTGGGGCTGATGGGCCCGGCAGCACCATGTGGATCAAAGGAGTCGGCAATGAGATGAAGCACGACAACAGCAAGGTCGTCGGTCTCAGCATCAGGGGAAAGTACGCAGACGAAGAGTACGAGATAGAAGCCGCGCGTACTGTCAACCGACTTAGCTTCACGCCAGAAACAGTGCAAGATCGCCACATTGAAGATTGCGAACATCTGATCGACATTAGAGATCAGATAACATATGCAACGAGCCTCGCCTAAGTTGTTAATCGGACAAGACAACTGGCATCTCATCGTGTCAAGAAAGCTCCGCACCGGTCGTCGTAACCAACCAGTCGCCTCACTCACACAACTCGGCTGGGTTCTTCATGGCTGCCATAGCTCACTCACAGCTAAGGTAGCGTTCTGCGGCAGACTTCAACAAAAAGAAGAGGAACCATCATTAGAAGATTTGGTTAAGAATCACTTCAAGCTCGAGTCACTATGCATCGAACCAAGAAGACCCAGAGAAGATCCTGACCAGAAGGCCCTCCAGATCCTCGAAGAAACCAGCAGAAGACTACCAGAAGGGCGATTTGAAACCGGCTTGCTGTGGAAAGAGAAGGAGCTCGCAATACCTAACAACTATCAAGAAGCTGAACGACGTCTTCATTCACTAGAGAAGAGATTAGACAAGGATGAAGACTTAAAAAAGAAGTATGAAGAGAGAATGGATAACTTGTTCCAGTCAGGCTATGCAGAGAAGGCGCCAACACCAGCACCAGCAAGCAGGGAAGACCTGGTACCTGCCCCACTTTCCCGTCATCAACCCAGCGAAGCCCCACAAGCCGCCTCGCCTGGTCCATGACGCATCAGCAAGAGCAGCCGGCATGTCCCTCAATGACATGCTACATTCGGGGCCAGACCTACTCCAGTCACTCCCAGGTGTCATCATGAGGTTCAGGCAGCACGCATACGCCGTCAGCGGAGACATCAAAGAAATGTTCATGCAAATAAAGATAAGAAAAGAAGACAGAGATGCCCTACGATTCCTGAGGAGGGAGGGGTCACCAGGTACCGCACTGTTCATCAAGGACAAGAATGCAAGAGACTTTGCCACTGAGTATCCAGACGCAGCAGCCGCCATCCAGAAGAACCACTACATGGATGATTATCTCCAAAGCTTCCGTAACATCGAACAAGCACGCAAGATCACCAGAGAAGTTGATGACATCCACAAGAAGGCAGGCTTCGTGCTGAACGGGTGGACATCGAACACACATGAAAACCATCAAAGGGCTGGGGCCCATCGAAGACACCACCACCGTGAACCTGGGAGGCAAAGAAGAGAAGACATTAGGTTTAATCTGGCATGTCAGAGAAGACTGCATCGGGTTCAACACAGGTACCATGAAGATCCCATCAGAACTAGAAGAGAACAAGCGCGTTCCCACCAAGAGTGAAGCGCTGAGTATCATCATGGCGCTATTCGACCCACTGGGGTTGATTTCACCCGTGACCACCCCAGCAAAGAGAATATTCCAAGATACATGGCGTTACAAGACCGACTGGGACAACCCACTACCAGTAGAGTTGATCGACAGATGGAACAAGTGGATTACGTCACTCGACATCATCAAACAGCTGAGAATACCTAGATGTTACGATTATCAACAGATCGTATCAAGTCAGTTACATACCTTCGTCGACGCGAGTGAAGAAGCGTACGCCGCTGCAGTGTACTGGAGAACGGGGCGCATAGATGGCAGCGTGCACGTATAGCTGGCAGCCGCCAAGAGCAGAGTCACGCCACTGAAACCCGTCTCCATGCCCAGATTAGAACTGCAGGCAGCACTATTAGGTGCGCGACTCGCACAGACCGTCGTGGAAGAGCATGATTTCACACCTACGAGCAAAACCTACTGGAGTGACACCCGCACTGCACTGGTATGGATCAGGTCAGAGCCCCGCGTCTACAAATCCTTCGTGGCTCACCGTCTGGCCGAAATAGAAGAAACCACCAAGAAAGACGAGTGGAGATGGCTTCCATCCAGAGACAACGTGGCCGACGACGCGACCAGAGACACGCCGGACACCTTCAGCGCCACCCATTGATGGTTCCACGGACCTTCATTCTTGAAGTCATCAGAGTCCCAGTGGCCCCGAGAAGAAAAATTTAACCCCGAAAAATTAAACTTGAAGATAGCATAAAAATATATGAAATTGATACACAGCACTTACAGTCTGAAATACAGGTACTCGAAGCTTCACTAAGTTCTCTTAATAGTAAATATATACAATCTCAGAACCAAATAAGAGAACACATTCTTGCTGCAAATGATTTAGTCATGTGTCAGTGTACTTGCCAGACAGTATCAAATCTTGATGCTGTCCAGCCTGAGGTATCTGACGTCCCGTCCCAGGCGGAGAATTTATCCCAAGGCTGTGTCATCAACCAAGTTGTAATTGATTGTGAACAGGATTTATATCAAATTGAACAGCCCAAGATTAATAGTTTCTTATCTGTGAAAAGTGGTTATCATTCAGTTATGTTCTCAGACAGCATAGGAAGAGGTTTAGGTAAATTATTAAGTAACAACCTGAGTTATCCTATACAAAATTACTGTATGCCAAGTTCATCATACAAGCATATTATGGCGTCATTAAGAAACAATAATTTTAGTTTTAATACCAATATTACAGTGTTTATAGGGAATAGTTTAAATGTAAAAAAAGCAGATATCACGGACAATCTAACTGAGATGTTAAAGTTAAATTGTAATAAAATTATATTGTGTGCATTTCCTTATTTTGAACAATTGTCAAGTAGACAAAATAATTATATTCATAGTTTAAATAAACACATGCACTTTTTAGTAAGTCACTATAGTGACAAGTTTATGTTTTTTGACACAAACATTTTTGTGGAAAATTTAAAATCGACTAGGGATACAGTGTATTTGCCAATTAGTTTTAGACACACAATAGCAAGGCTATTAGCTTATTTTATTAACTCAGACATAAGTAGTATGTCGCAGTCTTGTATAAATAAATCCACAATGTTTAGTAATTTTACTAAGAATCAGGTGGAGAGCCTTAGTAACATTAGCTCTAGTGCTACAAATACTTATAAAAATTGTACGGAGTTTCCATGTATCTCTATGGATACTCATTTAAACTAGTTCATAAGACAACAGAGGATACCAGCGACAGAATAGTTATGCCTACCATTAACAAGGTATCTTCTTGCTCTTTAGTAAATAGTTGTCAAAAAGGGAGTCAGCAGCATGCCTTGAAATTATTTCATCAAAATATTCAAGGTGTCTCTTCCAAATTATTAGAAATTGAAATGTTTTTAGAAAAAACAATGTTTGACATTGTATGTTTTAGTGAGCACTGGTTGAAGGATTACCAGATGCTAATTAGTTATGAAAATTATAATGTGGGCAGTTGTTTTAACCGCAAATCTATGTTACGTGGTGGTTCCCTCATCTTATTAAAAAAAAACTTAAAATTTAAGCAACGTAATGACATCGTTAACTTATCAGTGGAACATTGCATCGAACTGTCCTGTGCTGAGCTAGATAAGCATATCATAGTGTGTGTACGACCCCCAAACCCTCAAAACTTTACTTTATTTGAGTCAACAATGGAAGATATCCTTGCGAAACTTGCAGCAGGTAACAAGCCCGCGATTATTTGTGGGGATTTTAATATTAATATTTTAGAAATTAATTCAAATAGCAGCAGATTTATAAGCCTTTTTAAATCGTTTAATTTGTATAATGTGTTTACAGAACCGACTAGGGTAACACCAACTTCTTCAACCTGTATCGATAATGTATTCTGCGATTGTGAATATTTAGATAAAGCCATAGTTAATTACCTTCCCTCTGATCATAGTGGTCAATTGGTAACATTTCAGTTTAAAGCAGCCTTGGAAAAAAATCATAAACAATATAGGCCAATTACAACTGGCAAACTAGCTAAATTCAATGGTACCTTACAAAATAAGTTAAATTTTCTAGGCCATAACATTGAAGACGCTAATAAATTTTATGATAATTTCTTTTCAGTGGTTCTAAAGGAATTCAATGCAACTTTTAAAAAGAAGTCTAAGGATGCTTTCCCTAAGTATGTATTTAGTGACTGGGCGACTAAAGGCATTAGGATAAGTAGGGAAAGACTATATGAGCTATATGGCCTTAAGCCTGTCATAAACACTGATTCTTTTAATAAGTTTGTAAACAAATATTCTAAAGTGTTCAGAAATACTTGCAAGGTAGCTAAAGCCCTATATATTAGCAACAAGATCAAATCGTCAGAAAATAAAATAAAGACAGTTTGGAAAGTTATTAATAATGAAACTAATAGAAATAAAGAACGAAACACTGATTATTTACTGGAGACTACACATGGTGCCAAAAGCTCTAATTTAGAAGTAGCTCAAGAATTTGTAAATTTTTTCACCAATATACCAACTAAAACTACGGAATATTTAAATTCTTCACCTGAGGTCTCATATAATTTATTAAAAGCTAACGTTCCAGGTTGTACGGTTGAATTCCAGTTCAAACATATCAACTCTGTGACAGTCATAAAAGCTTTCCGGCAAATCAAAATCAAATTGACCGAAGACATATGGGGAATGTCTATTAAAGTGTGCACGTCCATAATTGAAACTATAGCACCATACTTGGCTTTAATATTTAATTTATGTGTGGACCAAGGAGTCTTTCCGGATATAATGAAATATAGTAAGGTTATACCACTATTTAAATCGGGCGACAGCAAAGACACCAATAATTATAGACCTGTATCTGTTTTTGCCGGTTTTTAGCTAAGGGTTTGAAAAAGTAATGCTCAATCAGATGCTCAATCATTTTAACATCAATAAATTTTTACACGATCAACAGTATGGTTTTACCAGGGGTCGTTGTACGACTGACGCTGGTGCCACGTTGTTAAAACACATATACTCAGCGTGGGAAGAGGCACAAGATGCCATAGGAATCTTTTGTGACCTCTCCAAGGCATTTGATTGTGTAAATCACGAAACCTTGCTCCTAAAGCTAGGACATTACGGACTAGGTAAACTTGCACTCAGTCTAATAAAATCTTACTTAAATGATAGACAGCAGCAAGTTCAAATAAATGGTGTCAATTCACGGGGTTTAAAAGTCAAAATGGGGGTACCACAAGGCTCTATTTTGGGTCCTTTCCTCTTTCTAGTATATATTAATGATCTACCCCATCTTTTAAAAAATCAACCTCATATGGTATTATTTGCTGACGATACGTCCTTAATTTTTAAGATAGATAGACGTTCCATAAATCTTGACAACGTAAATAACGCCCTACAGCAGGTCCAAAATTGGTTTACTGCTAATAATTTAGTATTAAATGGGAAAAAAACTAAATGCATCAGATTTGCCTTACCGAACGTTAAAAGAAATGATTGCGACATAGTATTGAACAAGGAGAAACTTGAATTCGTCGAAAACACGGTTTTCCTGGGGATTACGCTTGACTCAAGGCTACAATGGGGTCCTCATTTAACATCTCTTGCGGGACGGCTAAGTTCAGCAGCATACGCTGTCAGAAAAATCCGTCAATTTACCGATATAGATACCGCGAGGCTGGTCTATTTTAGTTACTTTCATAGTACATGTCTTACGGTATCTTATTATGGGGACGTGCTGCAGACATCGAGTCTATATTTATCCTGCAGAAAAGAGCCATCAGAGCCATTTACAATCTCCGTCGGCGTGATTCCCTAAGAGAACTGTTTAAGGATATCAACATCATGACGGTACCTTGTCAATACATTTACGAAAATATTATGTATGTTCGGAAAAATATTCATCTCTTAAGCAAGATTAGTGACAGGCATAATTTTAATACTAGAAATAGGAACAAATTAGATCAACCCCGATTCAGATTGGCCAAAGTACACACTTCTTTTATGGGGTACTGTATTAAATTTTATAATAAAATACCAGTTGATATTCTCGAACTGAATGAGAGAAAATTTAAAGCATGCATAAAACGCACACTATGTAGACAAGCGTATTATAAACTGGAAGATTATATCCTCGATAAAAACGCTTGGCTAAATGCTGGTCCTGCTCCACAGTCACAGCTGCTTAGGTCCACTTTTTAGGTTTTTATGTTTTTATATTTGGAAGAGATGCTCGCTCCTTTTAGAGGTTCTTACATTATTTCGTTTATTTATTCTTATATACATACAAATTATATTATTATATTAATTACTTATTTATTCTTTTTGATGTAAGAACTTCATCGTTCTCTTTATTAATTTATTTTTCATTATTTGGTCATTGACAACCATAGTTTTGTGTAAAGTAGAAGCATATTTTTCAAATTTTGTAAATGTGAGTACCATGAAACCATTCACATTTTATGTGAGTAGTTATAGTTTTACTTGTTGGACATGAACGAGCATGGTGGTTGAGAGCATGTCATGCTCACTCAAATGTCTCGCTGATGGCGGCGCGTGGGTTTGATCATTCGGTTCCCTTCGAAATGGTTGAGCTGAAGGGTGCCGATACACGCGTCATGTTCGTGAATAGGCGCCGTCGGTTGAGACTGGTCATCTCTTAACTGCCATTGGCTTATTTTAATCTTTATATTTAAAATTCTTATAATAAGCCCTTTTTTTTTTCCTTTGCATTGTCCTCACATGCAGAAGCAACAAGTATATGTAACTTGAAATTTTGTAAAACCAGAACATGATTTAAAAGAGTGTCCGTGGAGTTTCTTGCACGTTCTTCCCCATAGAGATCTACGCTTTGGAACGTGCAAATAGCTTCCATGTTTTTGACTGACCGACCTTGACGTTTCAAAAGTGCCTGTGAATGGTTTATTTGAAATAAAATGCTTTAAATTTGAATTTGAATTTGAAGAGAGCGTGGTGAAGTACGACACGGGAAAAGAAAGAGAAAAATGTAACTCCTGTCAACAACACAACGGCTGCGATAGAGTTTGCCTACCGGAAATCGAACGATTTTCTAAATGGCTACGACTGATAAGAGCAACGGCACGAGTCCTACAGTTCACTAACCTGTGTAAACCGAACAAGAATACAGTCACCGCTACACGAAAACGTACTAAGAAAACCGAAGCAAAAGATCCCGACTGGCAAACTACGCGAGCTAAGAAAACTCAATCCACGCAAGAAAATAAGGAAATACCTAACTCTACACGTCGCTATATAGAAATACCTACTTCAAGCGAAACATATGTGGATTCGAGCCAGCCAGCGAGAGAGCTACAGCGCCGAGATCGACCGAATAAAGAAGAAAAGCGCGCCAAATAGTTACGATCGCTTAAGTCACCTCAGCGTGTACCTCGACGCGGCAGGCACAGTACGTTTGCGAGGAAGAGTAACCGCAGCGCATGGGATAAGTGAAGATACGTCCAACCCACCTATATTAGACGGTAAACAAAAGTACACTAAGTTGTACATAGCTTATGTACAGTCACGAGCAATAATATATATACATTGTCAAATTTTCTAAAATATCTTAACTTCTACCATTCAAAAAATATGTGTACGATATTTTCTTCTAAATTACCTAACCATCAAACTGCGTCAAAACTGGGTATACATTGGTTTCACAGTAATGTAAACGAAACAAAATCAATAAAAGTTTACACTTCCAATGTAATTTTTAACTATCCATGACAATTTCTATAACATATATACACGTAATACAAACTGTATACTGTATACGTGTTATTGGAATTGTCATGTATACATTAAAATGATATTGAAAGTGTATACCTACTTTTTCCTATTTTTATTTATTTATTTATTTAAACTTCATGCACAAGAGTGGTACATAGGCGGACTTAATGCCACAAGGAATTCTCAGGGCTTTTTTTTTTGTATTTGGTGTTTTTGTTAAGTTTATTACAGTAATTATTACAGTTTTATAATTAAACAGGGGTTGGTTACTGCAATAAAACAAGGGCTTACGAAATCAGTGTTGTAATTCGTTACCAAACGTAATGATTAATAATAAAGCCTATTAAATATAATATCGTAGTAATAATCATTTATTTTAAATCACAATTTAATCAAGTAAGTCACTATGGCTACACATAACTATTGATCATTTTAAATACGAGCTATCGGTACTTCCTTCATCGGGACTGCGGGTCCCGTCGGGGCTGCGGGTTGTTCGAAACCGCGGCCTCGGCACAAGGGCTAAGAAGGACCATGGGTGGTTTTTAGTCAGTAGAAGTCTGACACTCTCACACACACTGGTTATTCGATGATTTTCCACCCGCGAAAAAGAAAAGAAAAAGTATCGGTACTGAAATTAATTAAAATCTTGTGTAGCCACCTTCAGCGTTTATAACATCTTGCAACCTTTCCTGCATTGACGAAACCATATTGTTACATACGTTATTGCCTCTAAAACTATCCCATATCTCATGGACGTGTCTGACCAAGGCTTCTCTGGTTCTAGCTTGGTTGCTGTCCCACTCTTGGACCATCAGCCCCCACAAATTCTCAATAGGATTGAGGTCTGGGCTTTTAGGCGGCCACGGCAACGAATTCACGCAATTTCGGTTACGACTAAACCAGGCCTGAGTGTATCGAGAATTATGGACCCCTGAATTGTCCTGCACAAAATCAATAGGCGTCAGCTCGGGAAAGTATACCTCCAGACTAGGCAGTAAAACTTCGTCTAAAATACTGGTATATTGCTCGCTATTCATTCGTCCACTGATCTCTACCAATTCACCGGGTCCACTGGCTGCCATCCAGCCCCAAACGCCCAAGCTTATCCGGCCACTTCTTCTTGATGGCAGAATATTTTTATCCAAATAACGAGTGTTATTAGGCCGCCATAAAGACAAACGTCCATCAGCAGAAGAAACAAACACTTTTTCATCAGAAAAGATGGCTCTGCTGAAATCGTAGTTCAGATATTCTCGAGCAAATTGTAGTCGCTGTTGTTTATGGCGTGCAGTTAAAAGCGGTTTTCGCGCCGGAACCCTGTGACGTATGCCAGCTGTGCGTAGGCGACGTCGAATCGTTGAAGATGATACGCGATGTGATGACGATATGTCCTGAATTCGCACGAATCCATTACTAATCACACTATTCACGATCTGCCTGTCCTGCGCCGCGGAAGTTTTTCGTGGACGACCACTACTTTTAAAACTAACAACGTCACCGTTATCTTCCCACCGCTTGAGCCACAAATACACGGTTTTTCTCTGAAAAAAAAAAATGCATCTTAGTAAACTGTTACTTATTAAAATAATGAAGAATCTTAAAAACTATACATAGCTTATATTGAAATAATAATGAATTCAAATTTAAAGTGATATTATTATTAATTTGAACTTTTTGTTAATTAAAAAGCCTATAAAATAAAAATAAAACAACAAAAAATTGCAAACTCACCGTAATTCCCAATTCATTTGCAATGTCTGTTATTGAAAGTCCCTGTTCTTTAAGAACAATGATTTTGTGTTTGTCATATGTAGAAATACGATATGGCACGTTGTTACTATTTATTTTACAGCGATTTCAATAATAATCACAATAACACAGGAAATATTTATCTAGCTGTACTGTACGACAACAAAAAACAACCGTAATGCGCGCTTATCCCTTCTGTTTGATTTGCAATGTTGCCGTAGGAATCTAATAGCACAATAGTTTTAGGACGGTACACGGAAATAAAAACAGATGACACAATATGTAGGTATAACGCAAATTAATGATAAAACATGGAAAAATAAATAATCCAATAAGATCCTATAACTATTTATGTACACTGATTTTGTCAATTAGGTAACTTATTTCCGAGCTCAAGCTGCTCGAAACTGCTGCTTTGTAATTGTTTACATAATTTCGAAACTGTTCTGTAAACATGTTTTTGAAATTTCCTTGGGTTCATCATTACGGAACTAAAAGTTAATATTATTTTTTGGAAATCTATTGTTTGCGAAAATTTGAAAAAATGTGTAGTTAATTTTGACACAATTTAACGTTTACATAATTTTTGGACACAGTTAGCATACTTATTTTTTGCGATTTAATGTTGCTACATGAATTAGAATTTTAAGGGCGTTTCTATGTTATTGCTCATGACTGTACATGAAAGACTACATCATGGCGGCGTGGAAATGGTCGTAAATGAGTTACGACAACGATTGTGGATATCCAAGATACGACCAGCTGTACGAGATGTGATAAAAAGTTGCCTACAATGCCGCATACGAAAGGTGAAGCCAGCTTGCCCATCAACAGGCGACCTACCACCAGCCCGTCTCGCCCACCATACTCGTCCCTTCACATTCACGGGACTTGATTATTTCGGCCCCATAGAAGTCACGGTCGCGCGCCACCGAGAGAAGAGGTATGGCGCTCTCTTCACATGTATGACGTCACGAGCGATACACATAGAAGTCGTACATTCGTTGAGCGCTGACTCGGCAATATCGGCGCTAAGAAGATTTATGGCGAGAAGAGGCTGCCCCAAAGAGTTGTGGAGCGACAACGCTACGTGCTTCAAGGCGGCAGACAAGGAGCTCGGCGAGGCAGCGCTGGAAGCTCTTCAGCATGAGACGACGTGCCATCACATCGTGTGGAAGTACATCCCCCCGTCGGCCCCATTCATGGGAGGCACATGGGAGCGCATGGTGCGGTCGGTGAAAGAAGCCCTGAAGATCACCCTGAACGAGCGGTACCCGAGTGATGAGACGCTGGTGACCCTACTGACAGAGGTTGAGAACACAGTAAACTCTCGACCTCTCACCCACGTCTCAGTCGACCCATCAGAACCTGAGGCCCTGACACCGAACCACATACTCATCGGACCCAACTCCCACGTACCAGTGCCAGGTCACTTCGAAGGCAAGGACGTGACAGCCCGCCAGCAATGGAAGAGAGCACAAGTCCTGGCGGACGTCTTCTGGCGAAGATGGGTCAAGGAGTACCTGCCCCTACTGCAAAACGGCGGGAGCCCACCAGCACAGGAGTCCAGCCCAAGGTCGGAGACCTCGTCATCATCTGCGACAGCAACCTGCCGCGCAACATCTGGCCCCGCGGACGAGTAAGCCAGCTGTATCCAGGCGCCGACGGAGAAGTACGAGCAGGGCTGCCAGCAAATAAATCGCGGCTATACGGTTAATTATCTGCAATTATACGAAAGGAGATGTTCCAAAATGTATGGACCCTGGGCCATGTCATTGTACACTATACTTAAAAATAGAGAAATCTATTTGAAACTGTTCTCGACTGTCCAATTTCTTTAAAATGGCTTTGTTTGCTGGTAAAACAAAAGAAATTACACTTGAAATTGCAACACGCAACAAAAACCCGTCATGGCGGTAAGCTGTCATTTTGATTGATGATTAATGACGTTTGACAACTTTGACATGTGTATTTCTGTGGAGGTTGATGGTAATCTTATAATTATTGCTTAGTGGTATGATTCAAATGAGTATAAATGGGATTTCATTACTAACTCATTCGATTTGGTAATTAGGACCTCACGCACTACTCGGCCACGACCAGTGGCCGCAACGACCAGATTAACCTCGCAAGAGTATATAATTATGTTCTGTGAGATTAACTAAAGAAAATATGTGAATGTCGCGTACATGGCCGCAACCGTTAGTCGTGGCCGCATAGTGCGCGAGATCCCTTAGGGACTACTCACTTATTCGCTCCATTCGGTTTTCGATTTTGGTCACACTTATACAATTCTGCTTCTATCAGCGTTGTTCGTAAACTAGAGACCCCTGAAGACCCGCCCCAGTGCGTTGGTAAATCTGGATTATTCAGAATGTATCCTTTATTTCCTATTTTATGGTCAGCTGACCATAAAAATAACTAATAATATCAAAGAACTAATTAATGTTGAAACATAACCGTAATCCATATATCAGTATATGAGAAGAACTGATAGAAGGTAGAAGGACCGTTGCGGCCTTTTGATTTCAACTATCTATATTCAAAAGAGTGTGATAAAGTACTTCAATAAAACAGCAATTTATTTTTTAATATATTTGTTTATTTACTTCACATTTACATTAATTACTCATCTAAATCTTCTTGTACTAAAATATCATCCAGAAATGATGCTGGTGCTGCAATAGTGGCCTCATGCCGAGCCCACCCCAAAAACCAAACAATGGTCATTGTATGCGCACAGCAACCTACTGTTCGCTGTCCTGAGATACAACTGCAGTAATAACTAATAATTTTTTCATCCCAACTTGTTCCTTGTCTCGCCATCAGTATGTATGTGTAATAAGTTCTTCCAGAATGATGGCGAGACTTTAGACGACCCCTAATTAATATGGGGTTCTGTTGGGATGAGGTTGCTTGCGATACTTCTTCCAGATGGTCAGATATTTCTACCTGAAAAGACCCACGAGTCTGACATGTTCACCATAATAGCTTCGGGCTTGCTTAATTTGGTAGGTACCCAACGCAAATACTATCAGGTCTGACATTGTCATTACAGGAAAAATATCTAACTCTGGAAGATGAGCATTGATGTTGGTAAATTGGGCTCGGAATCGGTTTATCCTATTGCTTATAATTAGTGGTGCCAATGTATCAGGCATTTCTTTTCTTAGTATTGCACGATTTAAAATTATTTCAGCATCCGGCCTATTCACAATTTCTGGATGAAAAGCATTAATAATGCTTGCACAAATCCGAATATCATCCATCAGATGGGTGGCAGCTAAATTAAAATATTCTTGACGGAATAATTTAAAGTCCCTTTTGAACCGCCCATTTACTACTTTCCACCACCCATCTGCACAAAGTAACACATCTTGACTTGTTGGCCTTGATAGTTGGCAACTGAGTCTCTCCTTGTTCCAAGGATTCTAAACACTTTGTATCCCAAAGATTCTAAAAATGGGATTGCATCACGAAAGCCTCGGTCCAAAATAAAAACATCATTTTCCCTGAAAAATCTTCTCAACTCCCTATTTTCATATTGGAACAAGGCTTTCATGATGTCTGAATCAGACTCAGTTGCTGGGTAGGGCCCAAATACATCTATTATACATTCAGTCAAAAAAGTATCGGGAATGGATGATTTGTTTATGGTTCCAAATTCAAATTTTTGTTTTTTTGTAGTTGTTAGATTGGCACAACTGTTTTCCATTTTGGCGCGGAGTTTGAGTTGCATCTGTTATTTATATTAAATACAGTGCTGGTTTTAGTAATATCATATATAGTGTGTATTGCGAATTTCATAATGGACAAAAATATCGAAGAAAGAGTTTGTCTTAAATTTTGCATCGCCAATGGAATTTCGTGTTCGGAGTCACTGAAAATGTTACAGAAGGCTTACGGTGAATCGACTTTATCAAAAACTCGTGCTTATGAGTGGTTCAAAGCGTTCAAAAGCGGTCGAGATGTGATGGAAGATTTGCCTCGCTCTGGTAGGCCGTCAACGTCTGCAACTGAAGTTAACATCGCAAAAGTGAAGGAAATAGTGACCGAAAATCCCCATTCAACTCTGAGAGAGATAGCCGCCGAACTTTCTGTATCTCACGAGTCGATCCGTACCATTTTAACTAATCATTTGGGTATGAAACATGTTGCTGCTCGGCTAGTCCCAAAAGATCTGAATTTTCTCCAAAAACTCAATCGCATGAAACGCATTGTTACTGGTGACGAGACGTGGGTTTACGAGTTTGACATGCAAACTAGTCAACAAGCTTCGGAGTGGCGCCTTCCAACTGAACCGTTTTCAATCGATAGAAGACATAAAGGAGAATTCGCGGCGAGAACTCAACTCAATTCCGGAAGCAGCGTTTAAAAAATGTTTTGATGAATGGATTATTCGTTGGCGCAAGTGTATCGTTTCTAAAGGAGCATACTTTGAAGGTGATAAAATAAATTTGGATGAATAACAGACATTTTGTGTATTATTGATCTTTTCCCGGTACTTTCTTGACAGAGTAGTATGTCCATCAGTGGCCACAAGCAAAAACGGTTTTACTAAATTGCGGTATTTGTGCAAACTATATGTTTTTTTTTTTAAACAAGTGTAGGGAGAAGACATTTAGACATTATTTAGACTTGAGAAGACATTTAGGAATAGAACGCACAGTTAAACGTATTACATCAAAATACTATTGGAAAGGACTAAGAAAAGATGTAATTAAGTATGTGAAGACATGTGAAGAATGTCAAAAATATAAGCCATCAAATAGGAAACTAGCCGGGTTATATCAGTCAACAGCAAATAATCACAGATTCGAAGTTCTCTCTATAGATCTTTTTGGACCGTTACCAAAAGCAAAAACTGGGGAAAAATGGATCTTCATTGTTGAAGACACAGCTTCCCGATGGGTTGAACTTTTTGCTATTAAGGAAGCCACAGCAGAAACATGTGCATTGACCCTTTTGCATGAAATATTTCTACGCTATGGTTTGCCAAGGAAACTTATAAGTGACAATGGAGTGCAATTTGTATCAGCAATAATGCAAAAACTTACTTATTGCCTTGAAATACAACTCATTCTGACACCTGTATATCATCCAGAACCAAATGTTGTTGAAAGAAAAAACAGAGATATGAAAACTCAAATTGCAATAATGGTGAAAAACCAACACCAAAAATGGCCAAGTACATTACCCGCTATCAGATTCGCAATGAACTCAGCTGTATGTCAATCAACAGGGTTTTCACCATCTTATTTAACTTTTGGACGTGAATTGAGAACTACATATGACCTAACCCATGACTTCAGTACAGTCTTAAAACAGGAAACATTTAGATCTCAAATTACACCAACATTAAAGCAGTTAGCAGAAGACTTATTAATTGCAAAGGATAACATAGAAATTATGCAAGATAATAATCGCCAACGCACAAACCAAGGAAGAAGACCTGATCCTCAATATAAAATAGGAGACTTAGTGTTGGTCGAGACGCATCCAATAAGCAGTAATCAAAAACAGTTCACAGCAAAATTTGCTCCACGCAGAGATGGGCCATATGTTATAACAAAGAAACATGGAGCATCTACATATGAGGTGGCAAACTTAAAGTCGCCAGAACTATCAATTAGGAAATATCATACTTCAGCAATTTGTAAATTTGAGCAAAGAGATGATAATATATCCACACCAATTAACCCTATGAGGAGGAGAGGGAGACCAAAGAAGTCATCTGATACTGGTACTTCGTCGGGACGACTATAAAGTACCAGAGGGGGAGAATGTAACGGACTACCACCGCCATCTAGTGTTGCATGCGTGTAACACTACCCGTCGTCGGTGACAACGAGCACAACTGTGTGGATCGGCGCCGCTCGTGAATCTTCGCATCACAACCACACGAATATGTGAAGATATTGTGCACACATACAAGCCTTGGCTGACTTTATAAGGAGCGACGCCTTGGAACATTGGTTCATTCGATTAGCTAGAGGAACAGAGTTCGGTAGCCACGCAGCCAATTCTGAGCCTAAGTAAGACTAATCCCTGTTCGATAGCCTAGCGGTCTTCAGGAATTGCCAGCTAGGGAGGTTTGAAGGGCGATAGCCACGCAGTCCTTTTCACTCCTCACTTAGGGTTGCCATTTAATTAATTATCTGTAACTGTACCATAGTTGCCAGTATTAATAAATGTATGACTAAACGTCAACGGGGCCTTTTATTCCACCAGCAACCCTACATGGCATGTAGGGTTGCTGGTCACCGACGACGGGTAGTGTTACACGCATGCAACACTAGATGGCGGTGGTAGTCCGTTACATTCTCCCCCTCTGGTACTTTATAGTCGTCCCGACGAAGTACCAGTATCAGATGACTTCTTTGGTCTCCCTCTCCTCCTCATGGGGTTAATTGGTGTGGATATATTATCATCTCTTTGCTCAAATTTACAAATTGCTGAAGTATGATATTTCCTAATTGATAGTTCTGGCGACTTTAAGTTTGCCACCTCATATGTAGATGCTCCATGTTTCTTTGTTATAACATATGGCCCATCTCTGCGTGGAGCAAATTTTGCTGTGAACTGTTTTTGATTACTGCTTATTGGATGCGTCTCGACCAACACTAAGTCTCCTATTTTATATTGAGGATCAGGTCTTCTTCCTTGGTTTGTGCGTTGGCGATTATTATCTTGCATAATTTCTATGTTATCCTTTGCAATTAATAAGTCTTCTGCTAACTGCTTTAATGTTGGTGTAATTTGAGATATAAATGTTTCCTGTTTTAAGACTGTACTGAAGTCATGGGTTAGGTCATATGTAGTTCTCAATTCACGTCCAAAAGTTAAATAAGATGGTGAAAACCCTGTTGACTGACATACAGCTGAGTTTATTGCGAATCTGATAGCGGGTAATGTACTTGGCCATTTTTGGTGTTGGTTTTGTATTTTTATGAAATACGTCTCTGTAGGTAGTTAGCAAATTATTCATTTGTGACTTTTCACTTTCAGATAGTAATGTACCTTCTCCGGGTTGTAATAAAATATCAAAAGAACAGAATGACATTTTGTTTATTGGAACATAATTAATGCGAGGATCGTTGCGAGATTCTTCATCAGCTGGCTCACGAGGACGAACAGGGCGAGGCCGTGTGTCAATTTTATGAAGTTTCCACTTTGGTATCTTCTTTGGGGGTGGACTGTCTTCAAAATTATTCATCGGTGATGGCGTTTGTGGAAGTGGGGAGATCATGATATCTAGATCTTTAGCCCACTGCATGAAGCTTGATAGGGATTCTGAAGATGACTGGCCTGTTTCATAGGATAAATGTTCAGTTGCCATCAGGGGTATTTTCTCATTCCTTAATTGTAGGAAGCTGTATTCTTCACAAGGTTTGTCTAGAAAGAACCAAACTCGTTGGGGTATATTGAACATTATTCCCGCAGCTTCTAAGAAGTCAATGCCAAGCAGTGTGCGATTATCAGTTGCATCTGGTATGATTGTAAACGTTATTGGTAGATTTCGTTTACCCATAGTAATGTTTATGGTTGTAGTGAGTAACTTGCGGGTTTGCATAGATCCATCAGCCAAGATTGTGTCTGCAGTTTTTGTATTGAATGATTCACCATTTCTTATCATTAACTTATATAATTGAGTACTTGCCACACTGGTTCTTGCTGCTGTGTCAATGTAGGCATAACCTCTTTCACCTTTGTAAGCAATTTCTATTGTTGGTATTTTTGCACGCTCCTCCACTAATTCAGTAGTGTCAATTGTGTAGAACGCCACTGGTTTAGGTGGGGTTTCCTTATTTTGACATTTCACGCAATTACTTCGAAATACTCCTGGTTCACCACATCCATAGCAGGAAACTGTTGTGGTCTCCGTGGCTTTAGTGTCTGTTGGTGCTTGATTTTTCGATTCCGCTAACCGTTTCCGACATTCTTCGATATTATGACCCTTTTTCCCGCAGTACGCGCAGCGTTTGGGCAGCTTTTTAGGAAAACCTTCCGTTGCTGAAGAACTAGTACTCGCCTGCGATTCTTGTTCCAAGCTTTCTAAAGTGGCGTACTTTTTCAAGTAGCTCGGCGAATGTCTTGACTTCGGATCTGGCGACCTCCTTTTTTATGCTTAGTTTTAGTAGGCCGTACACGAAATCCAAATGTTCCTCCTCCCTGTTGCGTTTTGATGGTAATTGGGAAAGAAGAGCACGTTTTTCACAAACAAATTCGTCTATGGTTTCAGTGGTTTGCTTTTTCCCAAACAACTCCAAATAAATATCGTGAGGCTGTTTCTTTGGTGCAAATGCCGAACGTATGGCATCTAAAGCGTTGTTCCATTTCTTTATGTCGCTTTTCACACCGTGCCACCATGTTGCTGCCATGCCATTTAATAATAATGGCAAGCCTTCCAACGCGTCTTCATCGGAGATACGTTCGACTTTTTTGTATATAGCTATACTGTTTATAAATTCTTCCACTTTGTTATAGTCTCTCACTCCGTCGAATGTCTTCGAGCAACGAGCAAAACTTTTTCCATTCATGGTGTTACTTTGTGCCGAAGTGATCGTATTCAGTAAAGTGTTCAATTGTTCTTGCGTCATTGTAATTGACATCTTCACAATTATCACAAATAATGTGGGTAGATTTATTTATTAACGTTGGGCGCCAATGTAGGGTTACCCTACAAGTAAGGAGCGACGCCTTGGAACATTGGATCATTCGATTAGCTAGAGGAACAGAGTTCGGTAGCCACGCAGCCAATTCTGAGCCTAAGTAAGACTAATTCCTGTTCGATAGCCTAGCGGTCTTCAGGAATTAGCCAGCTAGGGAGGTTTGAAGGGCGATAGCCACGCAGTCCTTTTCACTCCTCACTTAGGGTTGCCATTTAATTAATTATCTGTAACTGTACCATAGTTGCCAGTATTAATAAATGTATGACTAAACGTCAACGGGGCCTTTTATTCCACCAGCAACCCTACATTGGCTACGTTGTTTTAAATTTCTTGGTTTTGGTAAACTCGCAATGGCTGAAACTTTTTTCGGATCTGTTTTAATCCCTTCTGGGACTATGAGGTGTCCTAAATACTTTACTTCGGAGCATATAAATTTACATTTTTTCCTATTAGCTTTTAGATTATATTCTCTTAGTTTTTCGAATATTTCTTCCAAATCTGTCATGTGTTGTGTCAAAGTGACAGATCGTAAAATTAAATCGTCCAAATAAGACAGAACATATTTCGTTCGTAAACTTCGAAAGAGTTTATCCATTAGTCTTTGAAAAGTTGCCGGCGCGTTCCGTAGGCCGAAAGGCATTCGTTTGAAACGAAACGTTCCGAATTGTGAAACAAAACTAGTTTTGTCTTGGTCATCGGGATGAACGGCGATTTGATGGTAACCAGATTCAAGGTCAATTGTTGACATGTATGGCATTGCTTTTGCTTGATGTAGTAGGTCATCAACTCGTGGTAATGGATATCTATCTGGTTTAGTTATTTCATTCAGTCGCCGATAATCAATACAGACTCGGAATATCATCTGCACCTTTTGGCACCAAAATTACAGGAGCTGACCAGGGTGTGCACAATATCTTCACATATTCGTGTGGTTGTGATGCGAAGATTCACGAGCGGCGCCGATCCACACTGTTGTGCTCGTTGTCACCGACGACGGGTAGTGTTACACGCATGCAACACTAGATGGCGGTGGTAGTCCGTTACATTCTCCCCCTCTGGTACTTTATAGTCGTCCCGACGAAGTACCAGTATCAGATGACTTCTTTGGTCTCCCTCTCCTCCTCATGGGGTTAATTGGTGTGGATATATTATCATCTCTTTGCTCAAATTTACAAATTGCTGAAGTATGATATTTCCTAATTGATAGTTCTGGCGACTTTAAGTTTGCCACCTCATATGTAGATGCTCCATGTTTCTTTTTTATAACATATGGCCCATCTCTGCGTGGATCAAATTTTGCTGTGAACTGTTTTTGATTACTGCTTATTGGATGCGTCTCGACCAAAACTAAGTCTCCTATTTTATATTGAGTAGTTCTCATTTTCTTCTTCAAGTGCATTTATTATTATTTTAAGTTCATCACCTTTAAGGTGTTCTTACATTACAGTTACATTGGCGCCTAACGTTACTAAATAAATCTACCCACATTATTTGTGATAATTGTGAAGATGTCAATTACAATGACGCAAGAACAATTGAACACTTTACTGAATACGATCACTTCGGCACAAAGTAACACCATGAACGGAAAAAGTTTTGCTCGTTGCTCGAAGAAATTCGACGGAGTGAGAGACTATAACAAAGTGGAAGAATTTATAAACAGTATAGCTATATACAAAAAAGTCGAACGTATCTCCGATGAAGACGCGTTGGAAGGCTTGCCATTATTATTAAATGGCATGGCAGCAACATGGTGGCACGGTGTGAAAAGCGACATAAAGAAATGGAACAACGCTTTAGATGCCATACGTTCGGCATTTGCACCAAAGAAACAGCCTCACGATATTTATTTGGAGTTGTTTGGGAAAAAGCAAACCACTGAAACCATAGACGAATTTGTTTGTGAAAAACGTGCTCTTCTTTCCCAATTACCATCAAAACGCAACAGGGAGGAGGAACATTTGGATTTCGTGTACGGCCTACTAAAACTAAGCATAAAAAAGGAGGTCGCCAGATCCGAAGTCAAGACATTCGCCGAGTTACTTGAAAAAGTACGCCACTTAGAAAGCTTGGAACAAGAATCGCAGGCGAGTACTAGTTCTTCATCAACGGAAGGTTTTCCTAAAAAGCTGCCCAAACGCTGCGCGTACTGCGGGAAAAAGGGTCATAATATCGAAGAATGTAGGAAACGGTTAGCGGAATCGAAAAATCAAGCACCAACAGACACTAAAGCCACGGAGACCACAACAGTTTCCTGCTATGGATGTGGTGAACCAGGAGTATTTCGAAGTAATTGCGTGAAATGTCAAAATAAGGAAACCACACCTAAACCAGTGGCGTTCTACACAATTGACACTACTGAATTAGTGGAGGAGCGTGCAAAAATACCAACAATAGAAATTGCTTACAAAGGTGGAAGAGGTTATGCCTACATTGACACAGCAGCAAGAACCAGTGTGGCAAGTACTCAATTATATAAGTTAATGATAAGAAATGGTGAATCATTCAATACAAAAACTGCAGACACAATCTTGGCTGATGGATCTATGCAAACCCGCAAGTTACTCACTACAACCATAAACATTACTATGGGTAAACGAAATCTACCAATAACGTTTACAATCATACCAGATGCAACTGATAATCGCACACTGCTTGGCATTGACTTCTTAGAAGCTGCGGGAATAATGCTCAATATACCCCAACGAGTTTGGTTCTTTCTAGACAAACCTTGTGAAGAATACAGCATCCTACAATTAAGGAATGAGAAAATACCCCTGATGGCAACTGAACATTTATCCTATGAAACAGGCCAGTCATCTTCAGAATCCCTATCAAGCTTCATGCAGTGGGCTAAAGATCAAGATATCATGATCTCCCCACTTCCACAAACGCCATCACCGATGAATAATTTTGAAGACAGTCCACCCTCAAAGAAGATACCAAAGTGGAAACTTCATAAAATTGACACACCGCCTCGCCCTGTTCGTCCTTGTGAGCCAGCTGATGAAGAATCTCGCAAAGATCCTCGCATTAATTATGTTCCAATAAACAAAATGTCATTCTGTTCTTTTGATATTTTATTACAACCCGGAGAAGGTACATTACTATCTGAAAGTTAAAAGTCACAAATGAATAATTTGCTAACTACCTACAGAGACGTATTTCATAAAAATACAAAACCAACTTCATTCATATTACACAGAATAAACACAGGTACTCATTCACCTATAGCCTTAAAACCATACAGACTATCGCCTTGTAGACAACAACAATTGAGACAAAAACTCGATGAAATGCTAAGCAATGAAATTATTGAAGAATGTGATTCACCCTGGTCAGCTCCTGTAATTTTGGTGCCAAAAGGTGCAGATGATATTCGAGTCTGTATTGATTATCGGCGACTGAATGAAATAACTAAACCAGATATATATCCATTACCACGAGTTGATGACCTACTACATCAAGCAAAAGCAATGCCATACATGTCAACAATTGACCTTCAATCTGGTTACCATCAAATCGCCGTTCATCCCGATGACCAAGACAAAACTAGTTTTGTTTCACAATTCGGAACGTTTCGTTTCAAACGAATGCCTTTCGGCCTACGGAACGCGCCGGCAACTTTTCAAAGACTAATGGATAAACTCATTCGAAGTTTACGAACGAAATATGTTCTGTCTTATTTGGACGATTTAATTTTACGATCTGTCACTTTGACACAACACATGACAGATTTGGAAGAAATATTCGAAAAACTAAGAGAATATAATCTAAAAGCTAATAGGAAAAAATGTAAATTTATATGCTCCGAAGTAAAGTATTTAGGACACCTCATAGTCCCAGAAGGGATTAAATCAGATCCGAAAAAAGTTTCAGCCATTGCGAGTTTACCAAAACCAAGAAATTTAAAACAATTACAAACATTCCTACAAACAGATTCTTGGTATCGAAGATTTATTTACAATTTCGCAGACATAGCTCGACCATTAACAAACTTAACTAAAAAGAAATCAAGTTGGCAGTGGAAAAACGAACAACAAGATGCCTTCGAAAAGCTAAAAGTTGCATTAACAACAGCCCCAGTGCTGAGACAAGCAAATTGTGATACTCCTTTTACAATCAAAACAGATGCAAGTCAATATGCAATAGGTGCAGCTTTAGTGCAGGGGGAGGGCGAAAACGAACATCCTGTTGAATATGCAAGCAGACTACTCACACCTGCAGAATGCAACTACACTGTAACAGAAAAAGAAGCTTTAGCTATTGTGTGGGCTGTTTCAAGATTTCGTGGCTACATTGAAGGTACAGAATTCATTACAATTACTGACCACCAGCCACTAAAGTGGTTAATGAATTTAAAAACACCAACTGGTCGCCTGGCCCGTTGGGCACTACAACTCCAGCCCTACAACATCAAAATTCAATATACTCCAGGGCGAACCAATGTTGTAGCAGACACCTTGTCGAGACCGCCATGCTTACACGATGTTGCAGAATGTACTTTATGCCATATAGAAATTGAATTACCAAAGTACAGTGAAAAGCAAATTCGTGAAGAACAACTTAAAGATGATGAACTTAAAATAATAATAAATGCACTTGAAGAAGAAAATGAGAACTACTCAATATAAAATAGGAGACTTAGTGTTGGTCGAGACGCATCCAATAAGCAGTAATCAAAAACAGTTCACAGCAAAATTTGATCCACGCAGAGATGGGCCATATGTTATAACAAAGAAACATGGAGCATCTACATATGAGGTGGAAAACTTAAAGTCGCCAGAACTATCAATTAGGAAATATCATACTTCAGCAATTTGTAAATTTGAGCAAAGAGATGATAATATATCCACACCAATTAACCCCATGAGGAGGAGAGGGAGACCAAAGAAGTCATCTGATACTGTTACTTCGTCGGGACGACTATAAAGTACCAGAGGGGGAGAATGTAACGGACTACCACCGCCATCTAGTGTTGCATGCGTGTAACACTACCCGTCGTCGGTGACAACGAGCACAACAGTGTGGATCGGCGCCGCTCGTGAATCTTCGCATCACAACCACACGAATATGTGAAGATATTGTGCACACATACAAGCCTTGGCTGACTTTATACGGAGCGACGCCTTGGAACATTGGATATGTTGTCATCTCTTTGCTCAAATTTACAAATTGCTGAAGTATGATATTTCCTAATTGATAGTTCTGGCGACTTTAAGTTTGCCACCTCATATGTAGATGCTCCATGTTTCTTTGTTATAACATATGGCCCATCTCTGCGTGGAGCAAATTTTGCTGTGAACTGTTTTTGATTACTGCTTATTGGATGCGTCTCGACCAACACTAAGTCTCCTATTTTATATTGAGGATCAGGTCTTCTTCCTTGGTTTGTGCGTTGGCGATTATTATCTTGCATAATTTCTGTTATCCTTTGCAATTAATAAGTCTTCTGCTAACTGTTTTAATGTTGGTGTAATTTGAGATATAAATGTTTCCTGTTTTAAGACTGTACTGAAGTCATGAGTTAGGTCATATGTAGTTCTCAATTCACGTCCAAAAGTTAAATAAGATGGTGAAAACCCTGTTGATTGACATACAGCTGAGTTCATTGCGAATCTGATAGCGGGTAATGTACTTGGCCATTTTTGGTGTTGGTTTTTCACCATTATTGCAATTTGAGTTTTCATATCTCTGTTTTTTCTTTCAACAACATTTGGTTCTGGATAATATACAGGTGTCAGAATGTGTTGTATTTCAAGGCAATAAGTAAGTTTTTGCATTATTGCTGATACAAATTGCACTCCATTGTCACTTATAAGTTTCCTTGGCAAACCATAGCGTAGAAATATTTCATGCAAAAGGGTCAATGCACATGTTTCTGCTGTGGCTTCCTTAATAGCAAAAAGTTCAACCCATCGGGAAGCTGTGTCTTCAACAATGAAGATCCATTTTTCCCCAGTTTTTGCTTTTGGTAAAGGTCCAAAAAGATCTATAGAGAGAACTTCGAATCTGTGATTATTTGCTGTTGACTGATATAACCCGGCTGGTTTCCTATTTGATGGCTTATATTTTTGACATTCTTCACATGTCTTCACATACTTAATTACATCTTTTCTTAGTCCTTTCCAATAGTATTTTGATGTAATACGTTTAACTGTGCGTTCTATTCCTAAATGTCCTGCTGTGGGATCATCATGATGTGCTTTTAATATATTTTGTTGTTCTTGTAAAGGTATAAGTAATTTTGCATTATCGTCTTCTTGATCTGGTGTGAAGCGATATAATACATTTTTGTGAAGTAAATAGCCTTTTTTAGACCATTCTATATAATTTTCTGTCTCATTTTCTTCTTCAAGTGCATTTATTATTATTTTAAGTTCATCATCTTTAAGTTGTTCTTCACGAATTTGCTTTTCACTGTACTTTGGTAATTCAATTTCTATATGGCATAAAGTACATTCTTCAACATCGTGTAAGCATGGCGGTCTCGACAAGGTGTCTGCTACAACATTGGTTCGCCCTGGGGTATATTGAATTTTGATGTTGTAGGGCTGGAGTTGTAGTGCCCAACGGGCCAGACGACCAGTTGGTGTTTTTAAATTCATTAACCACTTTAGTGGCTGGTGGTCAGTAATTGTAATGAATTCTGTACCTTCAATGTAGCCACGAAATCTTGAAACAGCCCACACAATAGCTAAAGCTTCTTTTTCTGTTACAGTGTAGTTGCATTCTGCAGGTGTGAGTAGTCTGCTTGCATATTCAACAGGATGTTCGTTTTCGCCCTCCCCCTGCACTAAAGCTGCACCTATTGCATATTGACTTGCATCTGTTTTGATTGTAAAAGGAGTATCACAATTTGCTTGTCTCAGCACTTGGGCTGTTGTTAATGCAACTTTTAGCTTTTCGAAGGCATCTTGTTGTTCGTTTTTCCACTGCCAACTTGATTTCTTTTTAGTTAAGTTTGTTAATGGTCGAGCTATGTCTGCGAAATTGTAAATAAATCTTCGATACCAAGAATCTGTTTGTAGGAATGTTTCTAATTGTTTTAAATTTCTTGGTTTTGGTAAACTTGCAATGGCTGAAACTTTTTTCGGATCTGTTTTAATCCCTTCTGGGACTATGAGGTGTCCTAAATACTTTACTTCGGAGCATATAAATTTACATTTTTTCCTATTAGCTTTTAGATTATATTCTCTTAGTTTTTCGAATATTTCTTCCAAATCTGTCATCTGTTGTGTCAAAGTGACAGATCGTAAAATTAAATCGTCCAAATAAGACAGAACATATTTCGTTCGTAAACTTCGAATGAGTTTATCCATTAGTCTTTGAAAAGTTGCCGGCGCGTTCCGTAGGCCGAACGGCATTCGTTTGAAACGAAACGTTCCGAATTGTGAAACAAAACTAGTTTTGTCTTGGTCATCGGGATGAACGGCGATTTGATGGTAACCAGATTGAAGGTCAATTGTTGACATGTATGGCATTGCTTTTGCTTGATGTAGTAGGTCATCAACTCGTGGTAATGGATATATATCTGGTTTAGTTATTTCATTCAGTCGCCGATAATCAATACAGACTCGAATATCATCTGCACCTTTTGGCACCAAAATTACAGGAGCTGACCAGGGTGAATCACATTCTTCAATAATTTCATTGCTTAGCATTTCATCGAGTTTTTGTCTCAATTGTTGTTGTCTACAAGGCGATAGTCTGTATGGTTTTAAGGCTATAGGTGAATGAGTACCTGTGTTTATTCTGTGTAATATGAATGAAGTTGGTTTGTATTTTTATGAAATACGTCTCTGTAGGTGGTTAGCAAATTATTCATTTGTGACTTTTCACTTTCAGATAGTAATGTACCTTCTCCGGGTTGTAATAAAATATCAAAAGAACAGAATGACATTTTGTTTATTGGAACATAATTAATGCGAGGATCTTTGCGAGATTCTTCATCAGCTGGCTCACAAGGACGAACAGGGCGAGGCGGTGTGTCAATTTTATGAAGTTTCCACTTTGGTATCTTCTTTGAGGGTGGACTGTCTTCAAAATTATTCATCGGTGATGGCGTTTGTGGAAGTGGGGAGATCATGATATCTTGATCTTTAGCCCACTGCATGAAGCTTGATAGGGATTCTGAAGATGACTGGCGTTTGTGGAAGTGGGGAGATCATGATATTGTAGACGACTCGCTTGTAGCTATTGCGAGAGGGGTTGTTTAATAAGTTAAAAACAGATTATTTCAGAGAAGAATTATATATTTTGCGTGCTTTCAACGTCAGGGCAAACAATCGAATCTCTTATAAAAAACTCACACTTCTTTATGACATCACATTCGAATTCTAACTTTATTATTCTTAACTCTTTCAAGGCTTATGTCATTGAGGTTGCACCTCCCAAAGAGGATCTCTGCATGAGCTACCCCCCGAAGAATGGAGGATAGTAAGAATGATTTTCTTGCAATCATACATTCCCAGCCTTGGAAGAGTCAAGCACCTACCTACTCCTAACCCGAAGTCCCTGCCTAAGTGGCGACTCTTCGTAGACACTTGGACACCTACTTCAATAGAAGCAGTTTCAGTCATACCCTGCGCTGGGCAATATCCTTTATATTATTATGCGCCATTTGCGCAATAGCTTAAAGCAGTTATGCTGAAACCCTGCTGCAGTAAAACGCCACAAAAACCTGCAACACATTGTCGGACGTAAACAAAATCGATGCGACAATTCACATCTATCCAGAAGGGATTGAATTAATTAGATTTACCCTAACTAATCTATGTGGTTGCTCGTCGGATGATCCTAATCTGCTAAAGTTTTTAAATTTTAACTTTGGACTTACTCCAGTGATTCTAATACATAAGAATTGTAATCAATTGCCTCCATAATCAGTTTAACCAATGGTGACAACTAGCCACCCTTCGCGAAGGTTATACCTCGTATGCAAAGTTAGTTTAACCGCCCATAGAGTTCTTTAATGGCGTAAAATTAATCGCGAAAACTCTACTTCTAACACCACTGGAATGAGTTCACCCTAGCTAATATTATTTAAACGCGCTCTTCACAAATCTGGGAGCGCCCTCGAAGTCGTCGATCACGTACACGTCCTTTTTCGAATGTACATGGAAAAAAGACTTCATTCAATAACTTATTCAACCTACCAACGAAAATAATGTTTGTTTACATAAAATTGTAATTGACATCTATCTGCTTTGACATCCTACTTTTTCTATTACCATAAATATACTTTATAATAAAATGGTTTCAAACTATTTACATTAACTACAGAACCTTATTCAATTCAACCTTTACAGGTTCTATATGAAACAATAAACTTTTTGATTAGTTTGACTCAATATGACAAATTGTTTTTTATGTTGTCATGTCATCCTATGACTGAAATAATACAAGTCAATCCTTCGGCTACTTTTTGATTAGTTTGACTCAATATGACAAATTGTTTTTTATGTTGTCATGTCATCCTATGACTGAAATAATACAAGTCAATCCTTCGGCTTTCGCTGCCATTAAAATAAATAAAACATATGTTATGAAATTAGCAGAAAACTTGAAAATAACTAACATTATATAAATCTAGCGAGTATAATAAAGTGGAATTTTGAACAACTATAAAATCTTCAAAATAAAACGTTTCCTGACCTTATAATTGTATATGATAATTACGTATTTCTTTCTAAAATATCTCCATATGTAATTTAAAGGTTGCTGAACTATCAAACCATTAGTGAAATGTTTTATATGATTTGATGTGTATGATTTATCTTTAGATGTATAAATATATGTGCAATATTTCCTTGATTTTTTCATCACCCTTGTTTTCTTTATTTTATTCAGGGTATGAAGAGGAAACTTATACTCATTTTGAGTAATTAACTCACGCCTATTAAGGAAATTATGTGTGTGTGTCTGTGTGTAAAATTCTATCAAATAATAAAACGTCCCTACCACTTTTATTTTCTACGCTACGGTTTGCCTTATTGGCCGAAATAAAATTTAATAATGAACATAAAACAATATTCGTCGACACATCGAGTTGTGTTCCGTATTGAACCATCTCCTTTTGATCGTCTTCCGCCGAGGCAGCTTCCTCAACTTCCAGCGCGGCGTCTGTATACTGGTCACCCTCTCCTGAATCCACTTCGACAGCATCCACATCATGGTTGTCATTGGAACTGCGCTCTGGTTCGGACCTCAGAATCTTGCTTTCTGTAAGAAGTTCAGATGTAAATATTGGAATATATACACCAGCATGTACACTTTCCTCCGTTCCGTCCAGTTCAGTTTCGTTCTTGACTAGGCTGCTCTCTCCACAGCTCTGCTCGACGTCGTCATCATTGTCATCCTTGTCATCATGGTCATCATTGTCATCATGGTTTTCGATTGGTTGATTTTCAATTTTCGCACTGGAATATAATGGTGTATTATTATCGATATTTCCATATTCCTGCTGTCCGCATTCGTCAGACACTTCAGCGATCGTATTTTCAACATAAACAAAGCATTCCAATGGCCGTCGTCGTTTACACGAAATGCATTTACACGGAAATTCATTCCTTATCTTGTCGCATAGCAGCGAAAAATCTATACCGTCATGGTATACTGTATTATAAAAATATCTAGCAGCGCTCTGCAGAAATGCGCCCAAAATTAACGAATAATCGGCTTCTCGCCACTCGCTTTCGATAGCGACTCGCCTGAATTCGGCTACGAACTCTTCAAAGCATACTCGGTCTATACCGGTATATAACATAGACATCTTTTACACTTACAATCTTTCTTTCAAATATAAAAACCACTTAGCTTTTGTTTCCAGGCGTCCATCCATCTAGCGCCTGAAAATCGTTCGCATCTCGTCCCTTTCGAGATGAATCTATAAAATTGGGAGTTTCTTCGTGCACTTTTATACTTTACGCAGTGCACACGCGTAAATTATCAGGCACCTCCGCCACTTGTAGACGACTCGCTTGTAGCTATTGCGAGAGGGGTTGTTCAATAAGTTAAAAACAGATTATTTCAGAGAAGAATTATATATTTTGCGTGCTTTCAACGTCAGGGCAAACAATCGAATCTCTTATAAAAAAACTCACACTTCTTTATGACATCACATTCGAATTCTAACTTTATTATTCTTAACTCTTTCAAGGCTTATGTCATTGAGGTTGCACCTCCCAAAGAGGATCTCTGCAATATCTAGATCTTTAGCCCACTGCATGAAGCTTGATAGGGATTCTGAAGATGACTGGCCTGTTTCATAGGATAAATGTTCAGTTGCCATCAGTGGTATTTTCTCATTCCTTAATTGTAGGAAGCTGTATTCTTCACAAGGTTTGTCTAGAAAGAACCAAACTCGTTGGGGTATATTGAGCATTATTCCCGCAGCTTCTAAGAAGTCAATGCCAAGCAGTGTGCGATTATCAGTTGCATCTGGTATGATTGTAAACGTTATTGGTAGATTTCGTTTACCCATAGTAATGTTTATGGTTGTAGTGAGTAACTTGCGGGTTTGCATAGATCCATCAGCCAAGATTGTGTCTGCAGTTTTTGTATTGAATGATTCACCATTTCTTATCATTAACTTATATAATTGAGTACTTGTCACACTGGTTCTTGCTGCTGTGTCAATGTAGGCATAACCTCTTTCACCTTTGTAAGCAATTTCTATTGTTGGTATTTTTGCACGCTCCTCCACTAATTCAGTAGTGTCAATTGTGTAGAACGCCACTGGTTTAGGTGGGGTTTCCTTATTTTTACATTTCACGCAATTACTTCGAAATACTCCTGGTTCACCACATCCATAGCAGGAAACTGTTGTGGTCTCCGTGGCTTTAGTGTCTGTTGGTGCTTGATTTTTCGATTCCGCTAACCGTTTCCGACATTCTTCGATATTATGACCCTTTTTCCCGCAGTACGCGCAGCGTTTGGGCAGCTTTTTAGGAAAACCTTCCGTTGCTGAAGAACTAGTACTCGCCTGCGATTCTTGTTCCAAGCTTTCTAAGTGGCGTACTTTTTCAAGTAACTCGGCGAATGTCTTGACTTCGGATCTGGCGACCTCCTTTTTTATGCTTAGTTTTAGTAGGCCGTACACGAAATCCAAATGTTCCTCCTTCCTGTTGCGTTTTGATGGTAATTGGGAAAGAAGAGCACGTTTTTCACAAACAAATTCGTCTATGGTTTCAGTGGTTTGCTTTTTCCCAAACAACTCCAAATAAATATCGTGAGGCTGTTTCTTTGGTGCAAATGCCGAACGTATGGCATCTAAAGCGTTGTTCCATTTCTTTATGTCGCTTTTCACACCGTGCCACCATGTTGCTGCCATGCCATTTAATAATAATGGCAAGCCTTCCAACGCGTCTTCATCGGAGATACGTTCGACTTTTTTGTATATAGCTATACTGTTTATAAATTCTTCCACTTTGTTATAGTCTCTCACTCCGTCAAATTTCTTCGAGCAACGAGCAAAACTTTTTCCGTTCATGGTGTTACTTTGTGCCGAAGTGATCGTATTCAGTAAAGTGTTCAATTGTTCTTGCGTCATTGTAATTGACATCTTCACAATTATCACAAATAATGTGGGTAGATTTATTTATTAACGTTAGGCGCCAATGTAACACCATGAACGGAAAAAGAACAAGTGTAGAAGAAGCTTTAGCTATTGTGTGGGCTGTTTCAAGATTTCGTGGCTACATTGAAGGTACAGAATTCATTACAATTACTGACCACCAGCCACTAAAGTGGTTAATGAATTTAAAAACACCAACTGGTCGCCTGGCCCGTTGGGCACTACAACTCCAGCCCTACAACATCAAAATTCAATATACCCCAGGGCGAACCAATGTTGTAGCAGACACCTTGTCGAGACCGCCATGCTTACACGATGTTGAAGAATGTACTTTATGCCATATAGAAATTGAATTACCAAAGTACAGTGAAAAGCAAATTCGTGAAGAACAACTTAAAGATGATGAACTTAAAATAATAATAAATGCACTTGAAGAAGAAAATGAGACAGAAAATTATATAGAATGGTCTAAAAAAGGCTATTTACTTCACAAAAATGTATTATATCGCTTCACACCAGATCAAGAAGACGATAATGCAAAATTACTTATACCTTTACAAGAACAACAAAATATATTAAAAGCACATCATGATGATCCCACAGCAGGACATTTAGGAATAGAACGCACAGTTAAACGTATTACATCAAAATACTATTGGAAAGGACTAAGAAAAGATGTAATTAAGTATGTGAAGACATGTGAAGAATGTCAAAAATATAAGCCATCAAATAGGAAACCAGCCGGGTTATATCAGTCAACAGCAAATAATCACAGATTCGAAGTTCTCTCTATAGATCTTTTTGGACCTTTATCAAAAGCAAAAACTGGGGAAAAATGGATCTTCATTGTTGAAGACACAGCTTCCCGATGGGTTGAACTTTTTGCTATTAAGGAAGCCACAGCAGAAACATGTGCATTGACCCTTTTGCATGAAATATTTCTACGCTATGGTTTGCCAAGGAAACTTATAAGTGACAATGGAGTGCAATTTGTATCAGCAATAATGCAAAAACTTACTTATTGCCTTGAAATACAACACATTCTGACACCTGTATATCATCCAGAACCAAATGTTGTTGAAAGAAAAAAAACAGAGATATGAAAACTCAAATTGCAATAATGGTGAAAAACCAACACCAAAAATGGCCAAGTACATTACCCGCTATCAGATTCGCAATGAACTCAGCTGTATGTCAATCAACAGGGTTTTCACCATCTTATTTAACTTTTGGACGTGAATTGAGAACTACATATAACCTAACTCATGACTTCAGTACAGTCTTAAAACAGGAAACATTTATATCTCAAATTACACCAACATTAAAACAGTTAGCAGAAGACTTATTAATTGCAAAGGATAACATAGAAATTATGCAAGATAATAATCGCCAACGCACAAACCAAGGAAGAAGACCTGATCCTCAATATAAAATAGGAGACTTAGTGTTGGTCGAGACGCATCCAATAAGCAGTAATCAAAAACAGTTCACAGCAAAATTTGCTCCACGCAGAGATGGGCCATATGTTATAACAAAGAAACATGGAGCATCTACATATGAGGTGGCAAACTTAAAGTCGCCAGAACTATCAATTAGGAAATATCATACTTCAGCAATTTGTAAATTTGAGCAAAGAGATGACAATATATCCACACCAATTAACCCCATGAGGAGGAGAGGGAGACCAAAGAAGTCATCTGATACTGGTACTTCGTCGGGACGACTATAAAGTACCAGAGGGGGAGAATGTAACGGACTACTACCGCCATCTAGTGTTGCATGCGTGTAACACTACCCGTCGTCGGTGACAACGAGCACAACAGTGTGGATCGGCGCCGCTCGTGAATCTTCGCATCACAACCACACGAATATGTGAAGATATTGTGCACACATACAAGCCTTGGCTGACTTTATAAGGAGCGACGTCTTGGAACATTGGTTCATTCGATTAGCTAGAGGAACAGAGTTCGGTAGCCACGCAGCCAATTCTGAGCCTAAGTAAGACTAATCCCTGTTCGATAGCCTAGCGGTCTTCAGGAATTAGCCAGCTAGGGAGGTTTGAAGGGCGATAGCCACGCAGTCCTTTTCACTCCTCACTTAGGGTTGCCATTTAATTAATTATCTGTAACTGTACCATAGTTGCCAGTATTAATAAATGTATGACTAAACGTCAACGGGGCCTTTTATTCCACCAGCAACCCTACATGACAGATGTTCATGTTCATTTGACATTTTGTTTATTGGAACATAATTAATGCGAGGATCTTTGCGAGATTCTTCATCAGCTGGCTCACGAGGACGAACAGGGCGAGGCGGTGTGTCAATTTTATGAAGTTTCCACTTTGGTATCTTCTTTGGGGGTGGACTGTCTTCAAAATTATTCATCGGTGATGGCGTTTGTGGAAGTGGGGAGATCATGATATCTAGATCTTTAGCCCACTGCATGAAGCTTGATAGGGATTCTGAAGATGACTGGCCTGTTTCATAGGATAAATGTTCAGTTGCCATCAGTGGTATTTTCTCATTCCTTAATTGTAGGAAGCTGTATTCTTCACAAGGTTTGTCTAGAAAGAACCAAACTCGTTGGGGTATATTGAGCATTATTCCCGCAGCTTCTAAGAAGTCAATGCCAAGCAGTGTGCGATTATCAGTTGCATCTGGTATGATTGTAAACGTTATTGGTAGATTTCGTTTACCCATAGTAATGTTTATGGTTGTAGTGAGTAACTTGCGGGTTTGCATAGATCCATCAGCCAAGATTGTGTCTGCAGTTTTTGTATTGAATGATTCACCATTTCTTATCATTAACTTATATAATTGAGTACTTGCCACACTGGTTCTTGCTGCTGTGTCAATGTAGGCATAACCTCTTTCACCTTTGTAAGCAATTTCTATTGTTGGTATTTTTGCACGCTCCTCCACTAATTCAGTAGTGTCAATTGTGTAGAACGCCACTGGTTTAGGTGGGGTTTCCTTATTTTTACATTTCACGCAATTACTTCGAAATACTCCTGGTTCACCACATCCATAGCAGGAAACTGTTGTGGTCTCCATGGCTTTAGTGTCTGTTGGTGCTTGATTTTTCGATTCCGCTAACCGTTTCCGACATTCTTCGATATTATGACCCTTTTTCCCGCAGTACGCGCAGCGTTTGGGCAGCTTTTTAGGAAAACCTTCCGTTGCTGAAGAACTAGTACTCGCCTGCGATTCTTGTTCCAAGCTTTCTAAGTGGCGTACTTTTTCAAGTAACTCGGCGAATGTCTTGACTTCGGATCTGGCGACCTCCTTTTTTATGCTTAGTTTTAGTAGGCCGTACACGAAATCCAAATGTTCCTCCTCCCTGTTGCGTTTTGATGGTAATTGGGAAAGAAGAGCACGTTTTTCACAAACAAATTCGTCTATGGTTTCAGTGGTTTGCTTTTTCCCAAACAACTCCAAATAAATATCGTGAGGCTGTTTCTTTGGTGCAAAAGCCGAACGTATGGCATCTAAAGCGTTGTTCCATTTCTTTATGTCGCTTTTCACACCGTGCCACCATGTTGCTGCCATGCCATTTAATAATAATGGCAAGCCTTCCAACGCGTCTTCATCGGAGATACGTTCGACTTTTTTGTATATAGCTATACTGTTTATAAATTCTTCCACTTTGTTATAGTCTCTCACTCCGTCGAATTTCTTCGAGCAACGAGCAAAACTTTTTCCGTTCATGGTGTTACTTTGTGCCGAAGTGATCGTATTCAGTAAAGTGTTCAATTGTTCTTGCGTCATTGTAATTGACATCTTCACAATTATCACAAATAATGTGGGTAGATTTATTTATTAACGTTAGGCGCCAATGTAGGGTTGCTGGTGGAATAAAAGGCCCCGTTGACGTTTAGTCATACATTTATTAATACTGGCAACTATGGTACAGTTACAGATAATTAATTAAATGGCAACCCTAAGTGAGGAGTGAAAAGGACTGCGTGGCTATCGCCCTTCAAACCTCCCTAGCTGGCTAATTCCTGAAGACCGCTAGGCTATCGAACAGGAATTAGTCTTACTTAGGCTCAGAATTGGCTGCGTGGCTACCGAACTCTGTTCCTCTAGCTAATCGAATGAACCAATGTTCCAAGGCGTCGCTCCTTATAAAGTCAGCCAAGGCTTGTATGTGTGCACAATATCTTCACATATTCGTGTGGTTGTGATGCGAAGATTCACGAGCGGCGCCGATCCACACTGTTGTGCTCGTTGTCACCGACGACGGGTAGTGTTACACGCATGCAACACTAGATGGCGGTGGTAGTCCGTTACACAAGTAATTAGATGATTTTTGGAGGTATATGTATGTACCATCACAAATAACAATTGGAACTCTCTCCTCTCTGTTGCCAAATAAACCCTCTGGTATTATTAGGTTTCTATTAATTAATTCTTCCCTTGAAATATGATTTATACCCAAGTATAGAGGCACAAATAAACTTAACAGTGCCTCTCTGGCTGCATTGAGCAAGCGCGTAATTGAGGATTTTCCCAGGCATAACAGAGAGGAGATTCTTTCGTGGGAGTCTCCAGTTCGAGCTTTTATTAAATAAACTCCCAATGCAGTTTTTGGAGTTTAACATGAAGTCAATGCTGGACTTATTATATTGAAAATGTTAAAATATTTTTCTTTTGTTAAGCCAGTCCAGAACACAAAAATATTATCATCGATGGAATTGATGTTCCCAAAATTAAAATGATGATTGATTTCATGGACACTTAGATTTAGCATTGACTCCATCTCATTTTTGGTAAAACTATTGGAAAACTCATGCTGATCTAAAAACTCCCAGTTATATAATGATTTGTGTTCATTACAAATTCTTGCATTCTCCGTGACAAATACTTTTTGAGAAGTCAGGATTCGTTTTCGAATGTAGTCTGGCACACGCAACCTTTCAGAATGTGTACATAAAGGCACAAAACAATTTCCGCTAGAGTTGGTTGTGTGGGTGAAACCATCAAGTTCCATTGTTGCCATTCTTGATTGCGGCACTGGCTCATTATCTTGCAGAGCCTGCACATTTTCCCTTGGTTGCGGCACTGGCTCATTTTCTTGGAGAGCCTGCACATTATCCCTTGTTTGCGTCCAGCAGGTTGTGCAGACAAGGGCATGTCCAGATAACTAAAAAAGGATAACAATTAAATAATATTGACATGGCTTTAATTGAAGAAACTATGTGGTAACATCTTAACATACATAGCATAACATTTATTAACGATATTGTGCTATGTAAGTTAAGATGGAAAAGCCAAAACGTGCTTAAACCACAGCAGCTACTACTACACAACAATGACTATCACCAAATAGTGAAGACAATAGGCATCTATTTATATAAACATAATTACCTCTCGGGGATAAATTCTAGTAATAATTTCATTCCGTTCAGGTCCTTCTTGTGTTGAATGTCTTCGTCTTCGGTTAAGAGAGCGAAGACACCATACGCAAGTATTTGTGTTGGGTATTGCTGAGGAAGTTTCTTCAGGAATTACTTCATTTCGTTGCTGCAGAATGTTTCTTGCTCGAACCCAACATGAATAGCAGACTAGGCTACCATCCAGTATCTATAAAAAAAATACTAGATTAACCAATGACAACAATGTGTTAAAAAAAAACATTTCATTATTTCAATCTGTGGACCCTCAGCATCATCATATCATTGTAGCCTAATACACCTACCACATATAGTGAACATTATCAATAGTATTATATTCTATTCTAATACTTACGTCTCGTGGTGAAATTCTTTCAGAGATGAGGTGTCTTTCAGGGCCCTCTGGAAGGGCATGAGCACGCCTCATGTGTAAAGAGCTTTGACACCATACACAAACATTGGTATCATAAGCATGCTGAAGCTCATACTCTTCATGAGGAGGAGATGACATCTCAGCTGGAGCAGGAATGGACATTTTTGCATAATGTTCGCAAAACAATTTGCACACATAGTATTAGTATTTCATCCACCTAAATTGGAATAATAAGTATGTAATTATTTTATATTTAGCTCCTTAATTAAACAAAAACAATATTCTAAACAATTGAAGTTGTTACCTCATGGCCAAGGTCATTTTCAATAGTAGAAATGATGTCAGGACCCATATTACCAAAAAGATAATATTGGCAATCTTCATTTATTATAGAAGAACATAAAGTACAGGACACCATTGTGTATAACCTATAACAAATAATTGTCATTAGCATAATAATATTATTAGTTAACTCCAATACTGATGTTTAGTTACATCAGTAAGGTAAGGCCGTAAGTGCACTTCTATCTAGAGAATGCCTAACTTCTGTCTGTAAGCCAAGCGAGTCGTCACCGCCGCATAGTCTAAGTATCTTATTTCTTTGAATTAAGACTGCACTTAGGTGTAAACTATAGTATGTGTACCTACAATAGGTAATAAGTGTTAATAAGTGAATTGTTTACCTGATGATGAAATGTTGAGTCAGTTGATTTAAAATCGTAACCGACAGTCCAATCTATACGAGAAAGTCGAAGTCCATATAACATAAGCCGGGTCAACAGATGAGCAGAGTAACAGTCCAAAAACGAAAGCCAGGTTAACAGATGGGAAAGAAACGGTATCCAAAAATCGAAAGCGAGGTTGTAATAAAGAACTCCAGAAACTCAAAAAAAGAACACAATCCCGACCGACAACGAGACGGAAGTGACTGAAGTGACATGACATTGTTGTGACGCTTTACTGTCATTTTTGCACAGAGTAACTAAATCGGTGAGACGCCATATTGAAAATCTATAAAACTTATTGATAAATAATAATTTATTACCACAACAGTATACATTTAAATGAATTATTTGTATTTTTCCCGAATTCAAGGGATTTTTCTCTTTTTTATGAGGTACTGTACATAGACATGGCCCATTTTGAAACATCTCCTTTATCGCATTATACATAACCATTCTATAAATCGATTTTGCTTCATAATATCATAAAACTAACATAGGTACTGACTTGCGGGTCTAAAAAGATCACTTTAGCAGTATCAGAAAACATCACGCTACCCGTCACTGTCAAATTGTCCCAAAATATACTTGGAAGTGCATTGATGTCATAAATTGACGTCATATTGAAAAAGTCCTCAAAGTCGGATACACACACGCCTGTTTGACGTTTGATTTACTACCAATACGTCACCTTTGACATTTGGCACACCAGTACAATATGGCGTCGGATTCATGAGGCCATGAGTACTGGCCAGTTTACGGGCTTATATTTCGGAACTCACACTTTTACTATAATGCGAAGGCGCCAACGGCAAGAAAGAACATACACAACACGAAAAAACAGTATGACAACTTTGAAAAAAAAAATTCCACAGACTACCAAACGAAATCTCAACCCACTCACACGATCACAATCAGGAACTAAAGCCACATTGAGCCACATTGTAGCCACACGACACAACAGGACACTCCATCATAGTTGCAAAGTTGGCAATCTCATCTCCATCAAAATCTTATCTCCATCTCTGTTTATCCTATACAGAGTCAGCGGACAACTTTTAAAAAAGCATGAGGCGAATTCACGTTCCATTTAATGTCGTATTCTTTTGTATCGTATTATACAGAATGATCATGGATACAATACACCGTCCGATTATACAAATTTTGTATCCAAATATACGATCTGGCAGCCCTGAGTACGAGTAGTGGACGTCACCACCAGCAGCGGCTACGTTCTGCGCCGCCCCACCACCAGGAAGATCGTCGTGCTACCAACGGAGTCGCAGCGTGGCGACGGCGGGAGAATGTGCACGACGCCCTGAGGTCAACTCACACCTAGGCTCAAGTAGTGAGGACCGCGATCTACCGAGCGTCGAATAGCATAACGCGATTCCTACGAGTTTATTGTAAAATAGTTGTTGTAAAATGTTCTTATTCAATGTGTGAAGATTATGTCTAATAAGAATTGTTAATTTGTAATTAGAATAACGTATTAGAGTATGTCTTATTAGAATAATCGTGTAGTATGTAAAAATAAATCACTTAGAACCCCAAATTACTATGTAAACAATGTTTTTAGGAAATTGTCTAATTTAAAATAGGTAGTTTATAAAAGATAACAGTTATGTAAATAGGTAGGTTATGTAATTAAATGATGATTACCACCTGTTTTTTCCTCACCTTATCTCTGCGACTCCCGCAATAGCAATAAACAGGCTTGCGGCGGTGCCGTACGGTTTTATAGTGGTGAGGCAGGGGGAGAGGCTATTTAAATATGCGCGCCGCTTTTTCCTCACGCTATAGCGTAATGGGACGTCGCAGAGGTAAGAACTATATGTCATTAGTTAGGTATTAGGTTTAGGTCCCTCGCCCACGGGCGACTTTTTGTAGCGATGCAGTCGCGATGCTCTCGCGGGTAGCATCGATACAGACGCGAAGCAGTCGCTAGCTGCGCGGCGCGGGCACACGCCCGCGCCCACGGGACCAGATTCAGTCGCGATGCAAACGCGATTCGGTCGCGATGCAAACGCGATTCGGTCGCGATGCAAACGCGATTCGGTCGCGATGCAAACGCGATTCGGTCGCGATGCAGTTACGATACAAAAATACCTTGGATCAGTACAGTTGCAAGATGGACTCCGTTGAGGCAACATTAGTCACGTTTTCTTTGGTGCTGCTTTTACGTAAGCAGCCGAAGCGTAGGCAACGGAAGCAGCGTCAATATTGGATGCATCCATTTAATACCCATGCGTCCGACGCGGTCGCGCGTTTGTATCAATACAATCGCGATGCAGTAGCGCGTTAGTAGCGCAACGCGGTCGCGCGTTTGTATCGATACAATCGCGATGCAGTAGCGCGTTGCAAATGCGACTAACACGCGTTAGAAGTGATGCTGTCGCGCGTTTGCTAAACGCGCGACTGCATCGCTACAAAAAGTCGCCGTGGGCGAGGGGCCTTAGATAATAAGAGACGCGCCAGCTCATGGCATGTATTTACACTGATTTTAATAAATATGTGATAGCGGGGGTGAGGAAGGGTCCGCTGGCCAGCCAAAACAGAATGATATAAAATAGGTACGGGCATAGTTCGCAGCGTACTCGAGTTCCAGCAGCCTAACAAGAAAAGGCGAACCTCTGCCCGATTGACTGCCAGCTCCCGCATCAGATCCTCGCCGCCGCCGTCGCCTCCACTTGCTATCTTGTTTCTTTTACTATATTGTTTCTTTACGGAGTTCGGGCGATCCCGAATAGAATGTCAACATTGTTATATGCACTTTCGATGTCAATAAAACACGCCGCTGTAACCAAGCTTTTCGAGAATCCAAGTTGAATTTCAGAAACCAACCGCGTAAGGTTATCCAGACAAGATCGTGCTTTACGGAAACCCACCATGTCCATGTCCTCAGGAAAAAGACAATGTTTTTCAAAAAACCATTAAATACGTTTGGCCAAAATGGAATGAAAAATCTAACAAACACAAGATATTAGGGAAATTGGACGTAAACATGAAGATGAACTACTACTATGCTTGGGGATCGGAACTATTTTGATTTGGCGCCATTGTGAGGGAACAAAGCCTAAAAAAAAAACATTATTTAATTCTTTATTGTACACCAAAACAGCTTATTCAAAACACAGTAATGAAAGTTCATGTACAAAGGCGAGCTTAACTCAGATATGAGTTTTCTCCCAGCAAACAACAACAACATTAACATTGGTTATATATTAAAAGCAATATAAGTTTACCGGAAGTTGGAAGGTGCTTAATCATGGAGAAGGATATTTGATCTGACCCAGGAGCTGTGTCGGTATTTTTAATACAGTTAACTAATTCTGGCATTGATATTGGTGACTCCAATGGTGCGTTATTTGAATTGAAAGTAGGCTTCACAGGACAAGCCAAATCTGGAGTAAGATCAACAAGCAGGCGCTCAGCTTTTACTTTATCCACACAGGCGTTAGGGATTTGCCGACCCTTCAACCATCTCATCTTATGCCACATTTCGGACGCTGAAGAGGTTTCATCTACAGAGGAACAAAACTCCTGAAAAGATTTACATCTAGCCCGACGAATAAGCCTTTGTGCGGTGCTAATTTTTTCTTTAAGAATGTCTAAGTTTCTAGGAGAGGGGCAAGATCTCAAATGTGCAAGGGCCTAACCCCGCTCCGCAACAGCTCTGGAAAACTCTGGAGACCAGTATGGTTTTGGCTTAAACGCATTGCTGATACCTTGGGGGATTTTAACATAGGGAATATATTTATCCGCAGATTTTTGTATAAGGATTAATTATTTTTACATAATAAATGATCATACAGATCCTGAGGATCCTCGGGAGTAATGAAATTTTGTAAACACTCATCTATGTATGCAGCATATGAAGTCCAGTCCGATTTTTTTAAATTTCTTTTCTTTTCATATTCACGGTTAATAGATAGTACTTAGTTTAATTTAATAATTAAATTATCACTACTGTTAGCTTGTTTCAAATTCATGTTTTAATTTCAAATAAATATTGCTCATTTTATGGATAGATTTGCTTCATTCATTTAAAATAAGTTATGAATTTCATCGACTCATCGATTATTATGGAAGTTTGGATTCAACTTTTATAAAATGTATTTTAATACCGAAGCATAATATCCACTGTGGCAACACTTGTAAAGAAAATATGAAGTATTATTTTAATAAACTTGTAAATGTATTTTGGTCATGGCAATTCAATGTATTATTTTTACTTTGGCAACACTTCGAAATGACGGTTTGAACGTTATCTTCATTTCCGGGTGGGGCGAAAGTCGTTTTTAAAAATTGTAGAGGCTTTGCAAGGCAGTGATCACGGAGCCACGAAGCAAGTCGGTTGAAATTATAATCAGGATTCCGTGTGTATAATAAAGTTATTTTATACAAAAATAGTGTTTGAGTTTTTGAAGATAATATTTCTTTAACAATTCAGAAGTTGGGATAACACCAAGGAACTCCGGTGTAGCTATTGCTACCACCCTGGTGTAATCATACGTCCACAGCAAGGTATGTTAATTGTATGTTAATTGATTATTCAATTTGATTTTTGTTTATGCAGGGTAAGCAAAATCTTATACTTATTTATAATGAATACCAAAGCATATTTGATGTACTAAAACTGTTTTACGATTTCTCGTATAGGCTTTGGCACGAAGTCACGAATTTTATATTTTTCGCGGTCGTGAAATGCGAATTATTATTTTGATTAACCCTCACAATTTTTTTTTTTTTTAATGTGCGTTTAGTTGTAATTTTGTTAATATTTTCTTAGACTCATAAGAACAAAGGGCTAAGTTTTACTCATTTAGGTGCCTACTTCAAGAATGATCTACGATTTTTTTTCTAATGAAATATATACGTAAGCTCATAGGAAAATATAAATATTATCAGTTGTATTATAATTTCACATCGTCTAGTCCATATTTTTACTGCCAGAAACATCCGTCAAACATTTGCATTGTTTCTTACGAAAGCGAACGTAGAACAATCCACGTACAAACGTTGCATCACTAATAGTTATAGAACAAACATGATTGGATGTGTATTATAGATATTTATTGATAATAATTAATTTGATAAAACATAGCAGGCAAATAATTCCTTCAACTATCACATTATTTACCTATTTTTCATTGTTTTATATTCAATGAAATAGGTACTCGTTGTTTTTCATTTTTTTTTCAGACTGTTGGACAGCGAGATGTCCAGTGACCGGTCAGAGATGTCAACCGGGAGTCATCACAGCATAGTGCTGGGAGGACCCTCGAGACGCAGCCGAGATCGGCGTGCTGAAGACTTGGAAGCAAAGTCGTCGCTCGTCAGCAGCGCCCAGGCGAAGTCGTCGCTCGTCAGCAGAGCCCAGGCGACGTCGTCACTCACCAGCATCGCCCCGCAATGGTGGTCGTAGCTTCGAGCGGCGCAGATCCAGTAGACCACCTCCAAGGGTTGAATCGCAGGCAAGAAGTCGAAGCAGGTCAGTCGTGATATCTCCATTGCGGCGTCGCACATCAAGTACGCCATCAACAGACAGGCAGATAAATGAACCGACAAGTAGATATATATGCCGTAGTCGTAATAGGCAGAGGCGTCACAGATTGCTAACTCCTCATAGAGAAAGCGTGAATAGATCTCGAAGTCCAGTCCGCTCTGGTACAAATGAAAGTTTGACGTCTGTTACGCCGCAGCCTCCATCTATCGATGTTAATAATGAATTGCTAAAATGCATCAAAGAGTCCTTACAATCAATCTTAGCCGTAAATCCACAGAGTAAAGAAAGATTTACTAATAATAATGTAGTTCCAGAATTCGATCCTAAATCGAAAAACCAAACAATTACTACTTGGCTGAATAAAGTCAAGGAATGCTCAGAGATCTATGGCTGGGATAGTCAACAGACCGCTCACTATGCTCTCCCAAAGTTAGTTGGTACTGCAAAAAAAGTGGTACGAAGGACAGTCATCAGTATTGATCTCATGGGACGAGTGGGTCAAAAAACTTAAATCTGCTTTTCCGTCACATGAAAATTATGGAAACATGCTTACGGAAATGTTAGCTATAAGGGCAAAGTCTGGAGATGATTTAGAAGAGTACTATTATGAAAAGTTAATAGCCTTAAATCGGTGTAATATAATAGGTAGGAATGCTGTTGACTGCATTGTCTATGGAATAGATGATAGATCAGTTCGGTTCGGAGCAGAGGCAGTAGGTTTTACGGATTCTGATAAACTACTGGGCTATTTGAGGGGTGTCAAACATGAACGATCAGATAGGTTCAACAAGAAACCGGTACGTTCTGTTAACGAAGCGCGTAAACCTGTAAAAAGTAATTTGATTAGAGTTTCAGCGTGTTATAATTGTCATGAAACGGGCCATTACGTATCGGGATGTAAGAAACCTATTGTTAAGTGCCAAAAGTGTAAACGCATTGGTCATGACGATCCTAAATGCAATAAGAGCGTTTGGGTAGATAGAGCCGAAGTTAAGGCATTATGACTAGACAATAGTATTGACTTAGGAGTAGACGAAAAATTCATTAAGAAAGTTATCGTTAATAATGTGCAGTTGACAGGGTACGTAGATTTTGGTAGTCAGTGTACTTTGGTAAAAGAATCCATCATATCAGTAATTATACCACGTCAAAAATGGCAAGTGAATAATTTGCCTTCTCTAAAAGGTTTTGGTAATACATACGTTAGTGCTTTAGGTAAAACTAAGATTTCTTTAATAATTAACAACGCTAAAATGGATGTTGAGGCAGTTATTGTTCCTGATAGTTATTTAAACTATGATCTACTTATTGGTCAGACTGCTACGGAGCAACCACACATATGGGTATTTAAATCTGATAAAGAGTTGATGATTACGGATAAACGAATGAAAAATGCTACAAGACTGACTTTAAAATCTGTCAAAACTGTCAGGGCTGAAGGTTGTATTTCTGTTAAGGTGTTTACCGATATGAATTTTTGTGGAAATGTTTTCGTTGAAAATGGTTATCGTTTAAACTATCGTGTAGAAATTGGTACTTATAGTATAAAAAACGGTATCGGTCATTTAACTATTCTAAACTATTACAATAGGTTAATTCAATTTAAAGAGGGCCAAGTCTTGGCCCGTGCTATTCAAATTAATAATAACGTTAAAGGTATGAATATGATACAAAAGGTTGAAAACCACGTCAGTAAACCTTCATTTACATTGGATGACCTCAATATTGATGTAAATTTAGACAACGATCAGAAACTTCAGTTATTAAATACTTTGAACCAGTACCGCGATTGTTTTGCCAAAGACTTATCTGAACTAGGTAAAACCGCGGTCGCGGAAATGGATATTCTGTTAGAAGATACAGAGCCAGTCGTATATAGACCATACAAGTTGAGTCATTCAGAACGAGAAGAAGTTAGGATTATAGTAGAAGAACTCTTAAAATATGACATCATAAGAGAGTCTCAATCTCCTTACGCTAGTCCTGTTTTGTTAGTGAAAAAGAAAACTGGTGATAAACGCCTCTGTGTGGACTATCGCGCCCTAAATAGAAAAACGATTAAACAACATTACCCCTTACCTCGTATTGAGGACCAGATTGATCGTTTGGCAGGGAATAAGTACTTTTGTGCTTTAGACTTGGCCTCCGGCTATTATCAGATTTCATTGACTGAAGAGAGTAGGAATAAAAGCTCGTTTGTAACACCCGATGGTCAATTTGAGTTTAATAGAATGCCATTTGGGCTGGCTAACGCACCGGCTGTTTTTCAGCGAACTATCAATTTGGTCTTGGGCAATTTACGCTACAATGTTGCATTAGCTTATATGGATGATGTCTTAGTACCCAGTAGTTCATTTGAAGAAGGTATTAAAAGATTAGAAATTGTACTTCAAAGGTTTAGGGCGGCGGGACTAACGTTAAAACCACAAAAATGTTACTTCTTTCAAAATCACGTTGACTACCTTGGTTTTGAAATTTCCAAAGAAGGTGTAAGACCGGGTATTAAGAAAATTGATTGTGTCAAAAAGTTTCCTAAGCCTAAAGACGTACACAATGTCCGACAGTTTATTGGCCTAGCTAGTTTTTTTCGGCGTTTTATCAGAGGTTTCGGTGAAATAGCTCGACCTCTTACGAAATTACTAAAGAAAAACTCTGTTTGGGTTTGGTCTCAAGCTCAAGAAGATGCGTTTGATAAATTGAAAAGTGCTCTTATTTCAAGGCCCGTATTAGCGTTATACAACCCCAAACTTGAGACACAAATACATACAGATGCAAGCAAACACGGTATAGGTAGCGTTTTACTTCAAAAACAAATCGATGGAGTTTTCAAACCGGTTGCTTATTACAGTAGACAGACTTCCCCTGAGGAGTCTCATTTTTCGTCATATGAGTTAGAAACTCTTGCAGTAATTGCAGCGCTAGTTAAGTTCAGAACGTACGTGCTTGGGTTAAGCTTCACTATTGTAACAGACTGTAACTCGCTCAGGGCAACGTTTTTAAAACGAGACATGATACCGAGAGTTGCGCGATGGTGGAGTTTGATTCAGGAGTATGACTGTAATGTTGTATATAAATCTGGCAAGGGCATGATTCACGTTGACGCATTGAGTAGGAATCCAACGACGGAAAATGCAGGGATAATTCAGGCTATTGACACTTTCGACATTATGACGATAACCGATGATTGGTTAACGACAGTACAGTTAGAGGACTCTAAAATACAACGCATTAAGAAAATCCTTTCTGATAAAGAATTTGATGACTTAGTAGAGATAAGTAAAAATTTCGTCCTTAAGCGCGAGAGAGTGTATAAAGTAACTGAGGACGGGTTAAGATGGGTGGTACCGAAGGGCTGTAGGTGGCAAATACTCCAGAAAAACCACGATGAAATAGGCCACTTTGCATTTGATAAGACATTGGATAAAATAAAACAACATTATTGGTTTCCTCGTATGCGTAAGTTTATCAAAAAGTATGTGAACGCCTGTTTAGAATGTGCTCATAATAAATTGCCGGCGGGAAAGAAGCAGGGTTACTTGCATCCCATACCTAAGGAAAATGCGCCCTTTCACACCATTCATGTTGATCATGTTGGTCCATTTGTAAAGTCGAAAAGGAAAAATTGTTACATTTTGGTGATTGTAGAATCGTTCACAAAATTTATTGTTTTGAAGGCTGTTAAAAATACGAAGTCCACTTCAACCATCACGGTTCTTAGGGACTATTTTGGGACGTTTGGTTTGCCAAAACGGCTAATTAGCGATAGAGGGACATCATTTACGAGTTCTAAATTTAAAAGTTTTCTTAATGAAGTAGGAGTTCATCACATAAAGAATGCAGTTGCTTCACCTAGAGCGAATGGCCAGGTGGAGCGTTATAATAGAACAATTTTAGACTCTTTAGCCTCACAAAATCATGGAAAAGACGAAAGACTTTGGGATGACCGACTATTACAGGTACAATGGGGATTAAACAATACTGTAAACAAAGGCACAGGAAAAACCCCCTCTGAGGTTTTGTTTGGGTTAAGGCTTACTGGGATTAGTGAAGGAAGTCTAGTTTCGGAAATAGATGAGGACATAGTAGAAAACACACATAATGAAAATGAAATCAGCACCGGTTATGAAAGATTACGTAAAATTAGGGATGAAGTAGATGAACATACGAAAAAGTCGCAGGAAAAACAGAAAAATAGATTCGACAAAAAAAGAAAAAAGCCATTAGAGTTCAAAATTGGGGACTTGGTAAGAGTAGAAAGAGCAGCACATACTGTAGGTAAAAGTAAAAAATTATTGTCGAAATGTTCAGGGCCGTACAAAGTAACAAAAGTGTTAGATCACGATAGGTATGAGGTAGAAGATACTCCTATTACAAAAAAAAGAGGGGCTTCAAAGTATAAGGGTATATTCTCTATCGATAAAATACACCCTTGGCTTTGTTTTAATAATAATGGTAGTGAATCATCAACTAGCGAGAGTACAGATGATTAATAAAATGTTATATTATGTTATTTATATAAATCAATATAAATATAAATATGTATTGTTTGGTATTTAGTAATCAGTATAATAATTAAGTTACTTGTTACGAAGGATAGAACATACTTGATGTATTTGAAAAAAAAAATGTATTTGAAATGATTTGAGATTATTAGATATACAAATCTTGTTTTTAGAACAATGATTGAATTTATATACTTTTCTTAAATTAAAAGTGCGAAGTACACTATCACCGCTATATGCGTGAGTATATTTACTGTGTGTAATAATATATAAATAGTATAATAATGAAGTTCCTTGTTATGAACGATAGAAGTGAGAAATGATTTGAGCTTATTCGATATATTTTGTTTAGAATAATTATTGAGTTATAAGTGTGAAGTACGCAAATGGTACACCTACACTGCTATGTGCGAGAGTGTAGAGATAGAACTACATGAAGTGCTATGTGCACGTAGTTATATTAATCCATACACTGCTATGTGCGAGAGTGTAGAGATAGAACTACATGAAGTGCTATGTGCACGTAGTTATATTAATCCATACACTGCTATGTGCGAGAGTGTTAGAGATAGAACTACATGAAGTGCTATGTGCACGTAGTTATATTAACCCTTACACTGCTATGTGCGAGAGTGTAGAGTCAGAACTACTTATAGTGCTATGTGCACGTAGTCATGCTAGTTTATACACTGCTATGTGCGTAAGTGTAGAGAGAAAACTACTTGAAGTGCTAGGTGCACGTAGTCATGTTATTCCATACACTGCTAAGTGCGAAAGTGTAAATACATGACTACTTGTAGTGCTATGTGCACGTAGTCATGTTATTCCATCAACTGTTATGTGCGTAAGTGTAAATACACAACTACTTGTAGTGCTATGTGCACATGGTCATGCTAATTCATACACTGCTATGTGTGCAAATGTAGAGAGAGAACTACTTCAAGTGCTAGGTGCACGTAGTCATGTGAATCATACACTCATGCTATATGCGTAAGTGTAGAGAGCAATCTTTTGGAGTGCAGAGTGCGCAGTGGCTGGGATGGCTTTAAGCTAATTTAAATATTTCAGCTATTGTGCGTTTTGCAATCTAAAAAAAAATATATAGATATATTAATATAATTATATATATATATATAATTATATTAGAATAGTAAAATATTTTCTTTGAAATGTGGTATGTATTAAGTTTATGTAATTCATATGATATCTTTTTGCTTAATTGTGTCGTTCGCGAGGACGCGATATTTATCAGGATGGACGAATTGTTAGCTTGTTTCAAATTCATGTTTTAATTTCAAATAAATATTGCTCATTTTATGGATAGATTTGCTTCATTCATTTAAAATAAGTTATGAATTTCATCGACTCATCGATTATTATGGAAGTTTGGATTCAACTTTTATAAAATGTATTTTAATACCGAAGCATAATATCCACTGTGGCAACACTGTCAAAGAAAATATGAAGTATTATTTTAATAAACTTGTAAATGTATTTTGGTCATGGCAATTCAATGTATTATTTTTACTTTGGCAACACTTCGAAATGACGGTTTGAACGTTATCTTCATTTCCGGGTGGGGCGAAAGTCGTTTTTAAAAATTGTAGAGGCTTTGCAAGGCAGTGATCACGGAGCCACGAAGCAAGTCGGTTGAAATTATAATCAGGATTCCGTGTGTATAATAAAGTTATTTTATACAAAAATAGTGTTTGAGTTTTTGAAGATAACATTTCTTTAACACTACCGAGTGTTTCGTTAGATGGTTTCCAAATAATTAGCAAAGACAAATCAGAAGATACGAATGAGATATCAGGACTAGATTGCTGGAGAACTCCATCAACTAATCTGATTCTAGTAAAGCTACCATCGTTCAAATGTATAAAGGACATCGTCTCTCTCAAGACGCTCGTCGTACATACATAGCACGCCTAAGATCCAACAGAGAGGTGTATTTACTCTTTGGATTTTAGATAATGTATATATTTGATTAAACCTAAATTAAAACAACGGACACTTTTGAGAATTCTGAAAAAATCAAAACACTTTCGGATTTTGAGGTTATAATTACGTCAATAAAAACATTCGGTATGTAGCAATAACTTGGCATTTATTACTGAATGTAAGTACGACAGGCGCTTCTAACATTGAACTCTAGAAGTCGGGAGTCTTATGGACATGCAAGGGTTCTATTAATTAAAGATTTACTTTTTCATTTTTTCGTGTGATTATAAAGTAGGTATACCATATGTAGTACATACGCGCCAATTGACATTACTACCAAATGTCAAATGTTGTCATCTGTCAATTCGTCAACTGTCAGTATCGATATTATTGCTCGTTTCAAACAGCGCTTTCAATCGAGTTTTTTGATAAGGCTTATTATGTTTCCGCGACATCATAGCGGACTGTTTGTAACTAAAAATCATTATCGTATATCAAGTGTTGAGAATACTGACGCTTGTCTGTGTCAAACTCCTATTAAGAGTGCTGTTACAAAGACTTTGCTGTATGAGCTATAATACCTTTGCCTATTAAAAACCTTAAATTGAACCAAAAAATAATAGAACTATCACCGAGGATTATGACGGAAGCTAAGGAAGAAAGTGAATATTATTAAAATGTTTTCGAAACTAAAAAGTGCCCGTTCTATTATAATATAAGTAATGTATATTATTAAAAGAACTAGTGTAAGGGATGACAGTCAAATAAAACGAACTCGTTCACTATTAACAACGGGTTTGTATTAACACCTTCACAAGATTGGGTCATGGGTTTAACAGCTGTGTAAGTTAACCGAACACAATACGTATCTGCACGAGAGCACTGCGACGCGTGCCGTCTCACGTCATCGATCAACGATCACTCAAGATAAGATTAAAGTGAATAAGAATATTGCCAACTGGTTGATTTGAGTTGGGGAAAAATTTGAAATAAATTTTTACCTGACATTGCTACAGGAATTTAAATTTGAGTGAACTGCGGTTACTAAACCTTAAAATAATTTTTCAGAATGAAGAAAAGGTTCCTCTGAGCTCATCCGAAAGACCCGGCGCTAGTACATGCTCTTATGAATCTCAGCCCGGAACTAGTTTTCAGTCTATTAGTTACATCGAGGATCAGAAAGAACAATTAGATCCTCAAACTTCGTCAGTCATGGAAGTCGAAAATGAAAAATTGGTCATTATTATTTTATTTTCTTTATTGCACAACATAAAGTAGATCGTGCAAAAGGCGGACTAATGGCATTCATTGTTATTTCTATTATTTTTTTTGGGTTTGATATACTTAAATAATACGATCGCCTCTCCAGAAAATCGCCAAGATTTTTAAAATATACTTTTCCATATTGTGTAATAAATCACCTATATAAATGAGTTTTGTGAAATTTACTCATTACCTTCTTGTATTTTGTAGGCTGATAACTGTACTGAAGACGAAGAAGAGGGATACAATACTGAGAATGAAAAAAAGCAGTCTGGTAGTTCAAAATCTATGACAAAAGGTAGGAAAAAGATATTTAAGAAGAAGTTTCGGGATGATTGGCTTAAGCTACCTGAGTTCAAAGCATGGTTGTTAAATGGGAATAAGGATGACAATGCAATTTGTAAGGTGTGCAATGTGATTATGAAGGCGGGAAAATCAAAGCTCAAAAAGCATGGTGATGGAAAAGTTCATAAAAAAAATATGGAGGCATGGCTACAGTCTAATACAAACCAACCTAGTATTACAACATTTGTTGCAGAAAATACAAAGCTGAAAAACACCGAAGCTGCCATTTGTTCTTATATCGTCGAAAACAATCTTCCTATTTCATCAATTGAACCTTTAATTGAATTGATTAAATCTTTACCAGAGAAGGCAATCACATCGCAAATTTCTTTAGCGAAACAAAAAGCCACTAATGTCATTAGAAATGGTTTGCGCCCATTTTTTAATGATAAACTTGTTAGTGAACTGAACCATCATTTGTTTTCCGTTTATATTGACGAAACTACTGATGTAAGCGTCAAAAAGCAACTAGCGATACTAGTCAGCTACAGCCATAATTTTGAAACAAAAGTAGATGTAATCGACGTAGTAGATTGCCCTGACGGGAGCGCTGTGGGTTTGTACACACAAATGATTAACACGCTGAAAGAAAATAATGTGCCTCTGCAAAACTGGATAGGCTTTTGTGCTGATACAACTGCAGTCATGATGGGACAGCATAACTCTGTGTCTCAACTAATCAAACTAAACTATCCTCAAGTATTTGTGTCAAAATGCTCTTGCCATATGATACTTCTGGTGGCAAGTAACGCATGCACCAAGTTAAGCAACTCTTTAGAAGATTTGTGCCGCAATGTATACAATCATTTTGGGAGGAGCCCTAAAAATTCTGCTTCTTTCAAAGAATTTCAAAGCTTCCATGAAGTCAAACCTCATAAAATATTGAGAGCTTGTCAAACCAGGTGGTTGTCGCTTCAAGCATGCGTGCGAAGAATTTTAGAACAGTGGGATCCATTGAAGAGTTACTGGAGAATATTAAGCTTCGAAGATCCAACACATGCAAACCGCCACACTCTCCAAACCTTGGAGAACCCTTTGATAAAAAGCCAAATGCATTTTGTAGACTACGCTCTTGGAATGTTTAATGATTTTAATTGCATGTTTCAAGCTGATTATCCTAAGTTCTCAGAATTGAAGACTCAAACTGAGGAATTAATCAAAACATTGGCGTTAAATTTCATGAATACAAATTATGTCAAACAAACCCCTGCTAACCCAATCAATCCTCATCAGACAGAAGAACATCTTGAATTAAAACGTATTTATTTAGGTGTGGATGCAACTTGTTTATTAACAGAGATCGAAATGAAAGAACAATGTGAAGTTCAGAAAATTTTTCAGACAGCAAAATTGTTTTATATTGAAGCGATCGTACAAATTAAGAAACGATTTGTATTTGAAGATGTGCACAATGATTCGTCTTTTTTAAACCCAAAAAATTCCAAAAGATTGCACCCTACATCATTGTACCAAATCGCGAAAAAATACATTTATTCGCACATTGCTGTAGATTTAACAGAGCTGGACAAGGGATGGAGAATTCAAAGTCTCCTTGCCGATACGGATTGTAACGATTCCATAGATACTGTAGGCTATTGGAAAAAAATGTTTGAAAAAAGAAATGTTGACGGCAGACGTAAATTTATTCAACTGCCAATTTTGGTAACCTATTTTATGTCACTGCCTTTTTCCAATGCTGCTGTTGAACGATTATTTAGTGATATAAAAAATATCAAAACAGATAAACGCAATAGGCTGGATAATGAAACAGTTGCATCAATCCTCTGTGTAAAATCTGGTATGAAAAGAACGGGTACAACTTCTGTACAACTGATGAAAAATCAGTTAGAAATACCACACCTTAAGTTTGTACAGTCCAATGCAACTGCAAGCGAATCTAAAAAAAATTAGACTTAGCATGAATAAAGTATAACTAAACGTTTCGTGTTTTATTTTTAACCTTACCAGAAATATACAGAGTTGATACGACAGAGGGGCATTAAATTAAACTACGTATACTATACGTGTACAGTATTAATTCGATACGGTACAAAAACAAAAAGCGCCATAAATGAGAAAATATTTTTTTCAAACAAACTAAATAGCTTGCAAATCCGAATAAAACGCAACCACCCTTTGTAAAAAAAAGACACTGACCTTAGATACCGCTAGGTAACAAAGCGGCAACGTCGCGCGCGCGCCGGAGCGCGGTGTGCGGTATCTCGTGTGCTCGGTGGGGGCCGGGCCGGGGTGGCGGCCGGCGACTTAGGCCTCCGCTCGCACTGGCTTTTATGTTAGGTAACGTTTCGAAGTACGCGCACAAAAACAAACACACTAAATTTTAAAATTTTCGATGTGTCCTCCATTTACATTGATGCACAAATTATACCGACGGAGAATATTGTTATTTATTTTTCTAATTAGATCACTGTCCGTCGCTAAGCACTTTAATTTGTGAAATGCTAAAATAATCCTATTTTTTAACTCATCAGTTGTATTTACCTCTGAGGCATACACTTCACCCTTAATGTACCCCCACAAAAAGAAATCCATGGGAGTGAGGTCCGGAGATACTAATACTAAATAATAATAATCCCAAGTTACGTGTCCTATCACCATAAAAAACAGTCAATCACAAAAAAAAAACACAAATACTAAATAATAATAATCCCAAGTTACGTGTCCTCTCACAATAACAAAATAAAATCACAATTCTTTGCGCGCGAATTCCACAAACCCTACGTTCCGAAACGACAGCGTCGGCGTCACTGAGCAGGCCGCAGGCCCCACTTACCGATCGCAAAAAAACAAGGATGCAACTAACTGACCTAGTTCTGTTTCATTCAAATGTGCTACGTTCGTCGCTTTCGTAGTGAAAGTGCAAGTGTGTGTGTATTGATTGCTTCCTTGTTTGCATTGCCAATTTTTAGTGAATGTCCTTCGACATGCGTCAGAGCGGCAACAACGCATAGTAGATTCATCGTTGTAAGGTGCATGACCTATGCTTAGACGATATGCAGCTGTTAGAAAAGATACATCGTGTTCAAACCGTGCAAAAACTTTAAAAATCATTTGCGACTAAACTACTGCTCCTAATTAATTTATTTTTGGTACAGAGCTTGAAAATGGTACCTAGTATAGGCAGTTTCAAGGAAAGCCCCTCTGTCGTATCAACGTTGTATAAAACCCAGGCTGTATACTCACCTTTTATTCCAAGTCAGTTTACGCTGTCAGCGCATACATTTTTGCAAAGAATAATATTTTAGGCCTCAAACAGAATAGAAATAAGGGAAGTATATGCCACCTGTACCGTGTTGTCGCCGTTTCTTTTATACGCTAACACGCTAGTCCACAGTAGAGTCCATAAATAATGAGGGATTTCGCGTATGAAAAATCCGCTAGATGGCAATATGTAGGTGTGACTCATGAAGTTCGACTGCTGCATGATTGAATAATTTTGGCATTTACATTGATAGATAATTATGTCAAAATTCACCAATCACGTAGCAGTTAGAGCCACTATATCTTATACACTTATACGCACTATTAACCCTCATCGCTTCCAATGTTTTCTGCAATATTTAAGACTAGGTTTTATCTATGATTTCCCGAATTTCCCCTTTTACAGTCTTTCCCCTTTTTCTTCCCCTCTTGACCCTAATTTCCCCTTAAAAGGGGAAGTTCCCCTCAATGTGGAAACACTGCTCAATACGTCACCGGCGTCACCCGCGCGCCGTTCCCCGCCGCGAGCGCTCTATTGGCTCTCGGACATCACGCGAGCCGCGCATGCGTGTGTGCGTCGCATGGCCCTCACACAGCTATCGAGCTACGGCACATCGAGGAGTTTTTGGCGCGCTGTTCGAATTTAGAACATTTTTGATAAGATCGCACGTTACAACCTCCCCCTCTAGTCCAAACATCACGACCTCGCGTTTGGAATAGGACAAAGCCATGAACTAAATGACAGCGGAAGCTGGAAGAAATACGACAAACAAAATAGAAACAAAGGATATAAGGTCCAGGAGCCTAATGCTTTCGCGGGCGACCTCTTTTCCTCTTCTCCTGTAAAGGAGGTTGCACTTTCCCGATGAAAGGTGTGAGTTGTGAGACATGGTACTTTCCTAATATCTCTCCACTGACACGTTCAAGACTGCGCATTCGATAAGGACCGTCGCGCCTAGGTATGAATTTAGGAGTCTGCCCTCGACCAGCATCATTCAAACCCTAGGTCTTGAGCAAGACTAGGTTGCCTATCTTGTAATCCGGCGCCGGGCGCCGATGTTCGTCCGCGTACTTCTTTTGGATGTCTTGAGCCCTTTCGTGAATATCCCTAGCGTCCAGTAGGATGGTCGCCAATCGTTTTAAATAGGGCGTCACATTCGCTACAAACCTGTCGCCATCCACAATAGTGCGCATATCATCAACGACATCTGCGGGCGCGCGTAATTCACGCCCCTTTTGGGCGTGAATTACGCGCGCCCGCAGATCATCATCAGATCAACATTGCAGGTGAATAACCTGTGCTATGGGTCACGGCAGAATTCATTGCGAACCTCACAGCTGCCAAGTGTGAATCCCACGTCGAATGATCTTTACGCACGTGTATGGCGAGCTGCGGTTTGAGGTCGCGGTTTTTGCGTTCGACGAGGTTCGCTTCGGGGTGGTAGTATGGTGTCAGCGCCTGATCGACGCCAAAGACAAAACACACCTGCTGCATGATCTCACTAATGAATTGAACCCCGTTGTCGCTAATCATACGACGAGGAACGCCATAACGCAAGAAGATCTCATTGACCATCACCTCAGCACAATCGAAGCTAGTTGCGCTTTTCAAGGGGAACAATTCTACCCAACGAGAGCAGACATCTTCGATGATTAAAATCCATCTGTTTCCTGATTCAATTTCTGGAAGCGGCCCAAAAAGATCGACAGCAATCACTTCAAATCGCTGCGCCACGGCGCACTTACGCGTGTCCACTTTATATCTTTGACACGGGACACATTCCTTGATATATTCGGCCACGAACTCTCTCATACCTGGACAATAGTACCGCGAGGCGATACGCTGGAGGGTTCGTTCGGTGCCTAGGTGGCCGGCAGTAGGCGCGTCGTGGTAGTCAGATATTTTGCGGACATCGGGATTTTGCAATTGGATCTCTCGATAACCGCGAGCGTCCCTAGCTGGAACATCAATAACAGCTTAACATAAGTCGCAGTCCGTCTCATCCGTACAGGCTGGGCGCGAGAGAGCATCTGCAACCACATTGTATTTGCCTGGTGTGTACTCAATACGCAGGTTATACGACTGTAGAGTAAGTGCCCACCTGGTCAACCGTCCACTCGGTGATTTAACGTTCATCAACCATTTTAATGGCTGATGGTCCGATTTAACGACGTTCTCGGCGCCTTCTATGTATCCTCGGAATTTGGTTACTGCCCACACTACTGCTAAGGCTTCCCTCTCCGTGGTAGTGTAGTTCCTTTCAGCCTGACTAAGGAGGCGGCTGGCGTATTCAATGGGTAGGGTCTCGTCGGCTTGACGCAATATAGGAGCAGACATCAACAGTTGCTTTATATCATCAAATGCAGCTTGCTGATCAGCAGACCAATGCCACGTACAACCCTTCTTTAAAAGTAAGGTCAACGGTCTCGCTATCTCTACATAATTAGGTATGAAGCGTCTAAACCAACTACATGTTTGCAGAAAGCACTTCAAATGGGTGAGGTTCTTGGGAACAGCCATATCGTTAATGGCAGCTGTTTTGCCCGGATCGACCTGGATTCTGCCGGGTACAATGAGATGCCCCAAGAACTTCACGGAATCACGTGCGGAAACACTATGGTGCGTTGCGAAAGTCGTAGGCTCACCATCGGCGGCGACGCGCGTAGCTTTCGACGCGGTAAGGTTATTCAGCTGTTCACGCTGACCAATAGACAGATTCATGCCCTCATCTACTCTCAAGTGGAGCGGAGAAGCTTCTATACGTAAGACATCTGCGTCGGTCGATGACATACAACCATAAGATCGAACAAAATCATACCTGTTCTCGGGGTCTTCGGCAAAGCTCCATGACCACTGAGGTAAGTTCAACACGATACCTGCATCGGTGATGAAGTCACGACCCAAAAGTGTCCTTGCGTCCGCACCAGGTATCACCAAGAACGTGGTTAGCACATCACGGCCCTGCAATGTTACGTTGCACTTGCCCGTGAGAATCATACGCGCCGTACTTGTCCCGTCAGCCAGACTGATAAAGCGCTGAGTTTCTAAAAACTAGTAATTATAGTAAATATTTCATGCGTGTTGGTTCATAGGCCATGTTTTACAATGTCCATTGTAATCTAGCATGGAATCAAACAATTCAGTTCCACGTCGATCAGTTCTCAAAGACCAATGAGAGTGATGGGCATTCAAATCTCCCAAGATAAGAGTTTTACTGTTTTCAGAAAAAATCTCGTCCCAATCACTTTGGGTGGTATGTACCGTCGAAGGATTGCCCTTCCATATGGAAATAATATTCTCAATATGCTGACAATTCCAAATTTTAATATGTAATAATTCAGTGCCAGGATTGCGACTTCTCGTTGCACAAATAACGGACTTTACAGAGCGGTGAGTCATAATTGCGACCCCACCTTAACCATCTGCTCTGTCTAATCGATGGGTATTATATTCACTAATTGAAAAAAAAACTATCGGGTTCTAACCAAGTTTCGCTCAAAACAGCAATGTGGATTTTTTCCTGGTTTAAGAATAACTCAAGTGAACGAGATTTGGTCTAATACTTTGGCAATTCCATTGTAAAATATAAAAGTCCATATAATTATTGTTATTAGCCATTTTATAGAAGAATTAAATATACTGGATTGCAATAAATTTAAATTGAAAGCTAAGCTGATGGAGTGGCTACTTCAACAGGACTATACACAAACTGAATCTCTGCTAAAATGCATTGCCTAGTATTGCCTTATTTTTGCTTTGACTGACTCACATATAACACCTCACACTCACTACTCCCATACAAAAACTCACCACACATGCATACATCATAAAGACATACTCACACACATTCACCCATTCATATTTATAAGTTTCTAACTGTTATTTTTATACTATTTTTTTATTTTTCCTTAAAAATAATATGTTTATGTTTAAGAGTAATTTGATTGTTAAGTTGTTAATACGTACTATATGTTGGCACAGTCCGCAGTTGTTTCATCCCTATTTTTAAGTAACCTCACAGCTGAACACTGTCTCTTAAGATACAGGTTATCCTAGTTTGAGAGGCAGGGCTCACAATATCTGTATACAGACTTCTGCAGCGTTAGTTAGCGTCTTGTGACAATAAACTATTTATTATTATTTCCAGTATAAAATAAATAAAAATAAATAAATAAATAAAAAAGCCTTTTATTTGATCCCGCTACATTACTTCTTAATTTACTATTTATATACTATAACACTATGATTAATTATTAGCAAGGTCCCCAGGTTGGTAAAAGCCTCCTCCAATGAAGTCCACTTCTCTCTATCCTGTGCTATTTGCCACCACAATGGGCCAGCGACTTTTTTTATTTCGTCCTCCCATCGTGTAGAGGGCCTTCCTCTTTTTCTTTTTCCTTGAGGCCCTCTCCATATGGTTGTACTGTAGGTCCATCTTCTGTCTCTAAGCCTCGCTATATGATCGGCCCATTTCCACTTTTACTTTTGTGCGTAGTTTAAGGCATTATTGGCTTTTGTTATTTCTCTTATCTTTACGTGTCTAATCTTATCTAGTTTTTTTTTAATTTTAGCATGCTTCTCTCCATTCCGCGCTGACAGGATGTTATTTTTTGCTTAACTTTTGACGTAAATTTCCATGTTTGACATCCATATGTCAAGCATGGTAAGTTTATTGTCCTAGTTTTCAGTTTTATTGACATGTTACTTTTGAAAATTTCTTTCAGACTCCAGAATTTATTCCAAGATCGCTGAACTCTTCTTTCAATCTCTAGTTCGTTATTTTATTTTTCAAAGCTGATTGTTTTTCCTAGATAGATAATATATTTGTCTGTGTATTCTAGTGGATATCCATTGACTTCTATCTGTTTTTTGAGGCTGTTAGTCATTGTCATGGTCCTAGTGAGATTGATTTTAAGTCCTACCTCGGCGCTGTTTGTGAATTATTGATCATGAGCTGTAGTTCTGAGCTTGTCTCGGATAATATTACTATATCGTCGGCGAAACGCAAATGACTCAGAAAGTTTCCTTGTATGAAGATTCCTCGTTTGTTCCAGTTCAGTTTGTTGATGATACTTTCGAGTATGGCTATGAATATTTTTGGCGATAAGGGGTCACCCTGTCTTACACCTCTCTTTATTGCAAAGCTCGAGCCCAGTGTGTCTAGCTTTATTCTGCCCATGTTGTTGTTATATATGCTCCGAATCGCTTTTATATACACTTCGCTTACTCCCTGTTCTTCCAAGCTTTGCCAAACGCTATCGTGAGTAACAGTGTCGAAGGCCTTTTGGTAGTCAATGAATCCGAGATAGAGTGGTCTCTGTAGTTCCCGATACTTCTCTATAATTAACTCTAAGGTATGTATATGGTCTATCGTAGAGAAACCCTTTCGGAAACCGGCCTGCTCTACAGGCTGTCTTGCTTCGATTGCGGGGCTGATTCTCGAGTTTATAATTGCAGAGAAAAGCTTGTACAGAGTTGATAGTAGGCTTATCGGTCTATAGTTCCCTATATCTTTTGGGTCTCCCTTTTTATATATTAAAATAATGTTGGATTCGGACCATTGTGCAGGCGTTTCAGAGCTTTGTAGTATCAGATTGAATAGTTCAGCGAGCGGTGTTGCCAGTATATGGTAAGCTGTCTTTAAAGCTTCGTTTGTTATGTTGTCTGATCCAGGGGATTTTTCTAGTTTGAGCCTTTTTATTGCTTCTATGATTTCATCTTCGTTAATTGTTTTTATGTTGTCTTCGTTAATCCGTTCAATGTGGCCTTCATGCATGTTTATAGCTGTAATACTGTTTTTATTTTTTAGTGTAGTTAGTTGATTTTACTGCTATATAGGTTTTTGTAAAAATTTATTGCTGTGCTAATGATGTCTTTTCGATTGTTTAGGTCTTTGCCAAACTCTTTTAGTCCTTCTATCCAGGTTTTGCTTGTTCTGAGTTTTTTGTAGGCATTTTTTGTGCTGCCTGTGAGGTTAAGATGCTTTTCTAATGTACTTTGTGTATTTGTTGAATAGTCTTTTCTTATATATTTATTGACTAGCTTGTAGAGCGCGGAGAGTTCATTTTTCATAGATCTCGATTTGTTTTTAGGTTTTTGAAGTTTGAAGTAAGTAAATAAAACATATGAAGCAAATAAAAATAAATTCGAATGGGAGGTAAGACAGATTTATGAAAAAATAATTAAAAAAAAACAATAAAAAGTAAATAAATGTTTTTCGGAATTTCACGCTTTACATATTAGCATTTAAAAATAAAATCAGGCGCACTTTTTGTCCATCTAAGCGCCTGTCAGTGACGACGTGTCCTGCTTTAGAAAAAACTCTTTCAAAAGGAGTTGAAGTCGCCGGTATACAAAAATGTTTTTTACTACGTCATAAAGACGTGGATACGTGAACCTTTTCATGTACCACCATGATACAGGATCGTTGGACTTTTTGCGACTAAGAGGCTCATCGTAATATTTAGCAACTTCTATGTTGGCTGCTGCGGTCGGGTTTTGTTTTTTTATTGCATCTACAACCTTCAAATTGAAATCATCCCATATAGAAAGAAGGCTGTATGTCTAACATTGTTGTATCGCTTGGTGTATTGTCGCTTTCTGGATCATCCATAGTTAATACAACAGATTAAGCCGCAATTTTTGATAAATATTTTTTTGCGTTTTCTATGCTACTTCTTTGTCTTCAGGAAAACCATATGTCTTGAATCGTGGATCCAACAGCATGCTTACGGCAAATAATTTATTGTCCTCTATATTTCTAAATCTCGTTAATAAATCGGTTATAAACCGAATGGCCATATCCATTACAGGTTGCGGAATATTTTCTTGAGTGGTGAACGCCTCACACTTTTTTCTGAGCAAAGTAGCTAAAACTATGATTTGCGATACAATAACATGTTTATCTGCACTCATAATTTGAGTGACTGATTTAAAATGTCTCAGTAAATCACAACATTCGGAGAAATTATGTATGTCGTCGGGAGTTAAATTAGGTATGTTGGGATAATCGGTCGCAATGGTAGAAATTACACTTTTTTTGATCACTAAAATCCTCTCAAAAATGTCGAACGTGGAGTTCCACCGGGTCACGTCTTGTTTGACTTTTATCTGTTTTTCGCCTAGCTGCTTTTGCATAGTCGTTACTATGACTGAAGGAGTGTTTTGGCTTTTGCATGCCAAAACACTCCTTCGGAAAAGCTCTACTATGGTTTTCACTTTATTCTGAATTATTTTTATTTCAGATAAACCTGCTTGAACAATCAAGATTAGTGTGTGAGCAAAACACGGTACCTGCTTCCATTTTAATAATGCAACGGCAGCTTGAATATTATTAGCATTGTCAGTAGTAACTGACACTACTTTTTCGGTGACATTCTATTCGCTGCAAATTTTAAGTATTAAATCAGCTAAGTTCTGTGCGGTATAGCGTTGAGCGTCTGGAATACATTCTAACATTACCGCCTTAATGTTGCTGTTATCAACAAAATGTGCCGTTAGGGCAATATATTCCACTTGACCTAATGACTTCGTAACATCTTGATCTTCTCTTACGAAGTTATAAAACTTTAGTAACAACGCATTTGATAACGTCTTTCGTGATGGAGGTACATAGGAAGGAGACAATTCTCGTACAAATGCTTTAAATGAATCGCTTTCGACAATGGAAAATGGCAAATAATTTTTGACAATCATTTGCATCTTATTTACAGCTTCTATTTTTTAATGACAGTGGCTTCGAAAAATTTTCATTAATTTGTTTTTTTTTTATTTGTAATGGGTTTGCTCTTGACTCTAGTCTATGTAAGAGATGACAGAGACCAAGTCTACGACGGAGCGAGCTTACCCAGATGGAGCCTGTTCACTCTAACTTTAATGAGATTTTAGGGTTGTAAGCTTTTGGAAACACAGACGCAGGCATAGAGTTTTTATTGCGATTATCTATAGGACGACGATTCGGAATAGCAGTTGTTTCTGGACAGGCTGACGACGACTCTCCTTGTGACGTAGATGGAATCGCAGGTGTAGCAACAGATGTACTCGTACGTTCTTTCTGAATCCCAGCTAAGACAAGAGGGTAAGCGGATTTTATATGTCGGGTTAAATTATAGGGGCCTGCACCCTTGTGCGACAAAATTTTCGTGCAAATAGTGCATTTGGCCTTATATCCTCCCAAATCCGTAAAATACTCCCAGGTTTTAGATTTTTTTACTATTGGTGGAGCCATAATCAAGCTATATATATATATAAACCACCACCAGTAGTATGTCTATAACTGCACAAAACCACCACCAAAACCAGTGTTGGTACAAACACAAAAAAAAACAATCCAACTACCTATATTCGCAAACACAAAAACTTTAGCAATTAACACAATGTCAACAATTCACGTGCATCTCTAAGGTCAACATAGGTAAACTAAAAATTTTTATTCAAAATCAAATTTAACGAAGATAGAAAAAATATTTTTATTTTTGTGGTCATTCAATTATGAACTCTAAAAGCTTCCTAAATTAGATTGTTAATCAAGTACAATTGTATCGTTATTTTGGCGGTATAATATTTATGAGCGAAAGAAATTGATGGATGTGAGAGAGATGTCAATTTTCGCAGTCGTTATGTACGTCGTGCGTACTCGTAAGTCAATCGCGCCCGCTCGGCTCGCTGACTCGCTCATTCAAATGAAACAGTCGGCTGAGTTCGGGTTCGGTCGGCGGCACATCTGCACCTGGTGAGGTGATTTCATGGGCCTCTGTCGAACGAATCCTCACCTCAAATGAGGGGTACCTCACGAGAGCACCTCGCGAGGTAAAATGAGGGCCTCCCTCATCCTCATTTAAAATTGATGAGTTACCCATTCCTAAAAAGGAAGAGGTTTTATGTTACACACACTTCACGTACTTCGTCATTATGGTGGGCATCAACTTGAGTCAATAAAAAAAAATCAACTATCGTCTCACGAGAGCGCGACGCTACGCCGAATGCGCATTTGGTATTTTATCAAATAAATGGAGGATTTTGCATAGACCATTGAATGTTTCAACAGATACTGCTGTTTAAATTGTAAAAACATGCTGCTTACTTCAAAACATAATTCATAAAGTAGAGGGTATTGCTAATAATGCTACTGACAATGCAAGTTCACACATGATGTCTACTTTAAGCCATTTGCCTCGTTCCCATTCAACACGAAGTAATGTAACAGCAAATATGATTCGTAACAAATATGCTGAGTATTTCATGTCACCAGCAGAGCGTGTACCCTGGCAAAATCAATATGCATAGAAATAATAAATGAATATAAAATGTTACTTACCAAAATAATGTTTTACTCTCTCGAACAACGTTTCAAAACCTTCATTTAACGGAAGACAAATATCTCTCCAAGCGGCAAAACTCGATTGTCTATTTTTATAGCACTCTTGGGTTTTGTCCCACAGTACAGGCCTATTATCAACCAAACTTATCAATAATTCCATGTCAATAGCATTCATTTCTAAACGTAGGTTGTCGGCACTCAATTTACATAAAACAGGCAAAACGTCCGGCAGCGTCAACACGCGCCAATACACTTGGCGCTGGCGCTACTAAAGGTTTCTGTTACCTTTAGCAGTTTCATCAGTTGCAAGTTGTTAGGAGCAAAGAGTTTCAAGTCATCCATGTAGAGGAGGTGCGATATGACCTGACCACCTCTTCTCAACCGGTAACCTTGACCCGAACCCTCCAGCAATGTACTGAGAGAGTTGAGAGCCAGACAAAACCACAGTGGACTCAGACTGTAATATTCCACGCTCGATCCTTATTGGTTCGCTGTTCGCCTGGGTCTGTCGACATCCTGGTTAGTGAAAGACCGTCCTCCACTACCCCATACACGACATCAGGAAGGTGCGTAGGACTACATCAACTGTGTACAGCTCCAGCACCCTCATGAGCCATGTATGTGGCACTGAGTCATAGGCCTTCTTATAGTCTATCCAGGATGTCGACAGATCCCTTTAGGAACGACGAACCTGTTGGCTAATGGCAATGTCGATAAGGACCAGCTCCTTAGTACCGCGGGACCTGTTCCGACATCCATTCTGAGAAGCAGGCATAATTGAATTACTATCAACATGATGGTTAGTCTTTGCTCTCAAATGATCGGTCTATAATTTTTAGGTTCCGCAGTACTTCCTGATTTATGGAGCAGGTGGGTTAATCCAGTAGTTAGGAACTAGGGCAGCAACCCTGACTCTAAGGCAGACTGGAATTGAGATGTCAAGCGAGCATGCGATCTTTGAAACCATTTAATCCAAAAGTTGTGCAGCCCGTCTGGTCCTGGCGTTCCCAATTAGGCAACGGACGAACTGCACGAGCTACATCTTGGGGGCTGATGGTAATTGCCCCCATTTCTGGTATCGGATCGCACGCACTTTCGACCTCCCGAGTCCAATCACCCTCGGTGTGATCACTAGATGCTGGGCCAGAATGAACTCATGGCTTCATCATTCGGTAGGCACGTATCAGTCACGTCTTGGACCGGTTGCTCCCAAGCCTATAAACCCACCTTTCATTCCTTTGGAATGTGCGATTCTGAGTATATCGTTCCACTCGCCGCTTGTACCGACGTATACGGTTTGCCCATGCATAGATTTTCTGCTTCATGAATTCGATACGCTCTGTGACGCGGGTGTGATAATCCCGAGGGTGGATGTCAGTCCCCGAAAACCCGCCTCACAAAGCGCATCACTCTGCGGCGAGTGTTGCCCTCCCTGAAGCAGATAAGTTTGCCGATGAGTGCTCTAGCCTCACCGATACGACGCTCGATCCTGCACTGCCAAGCTGGTACAGCTGTCGTGTAACTCTGTCACTGTTAGGAAATTTGACATGAGCTACACGACATGCCGCTGCAGCTGCACAGTACAAAATCGAGTGGGTGTCAGCAAGGTCTTCGCTGCTATCAAAATAACTTGCTAGCTGCGAATCTAGAGCACACACCAGCGCCCTATTTTTTATTATGCATTGGCAAACGAGGTAGCCGAGGCCTAAGCTCTGGCGGTGTGGAGCGATACTCTTGGAAAGCATCCTCCAAATCAGCCCCGGCCCTCGCCGAGCACACGAGATACCGCACACCGCGCTCCGGCGCGTGCGCGACGTTGCCACTGTGTTACGGTCAGTCTTATTTATTTACAAAGGGTGGTTGCGTTTTATTCTGATTTGTAAGCTATTTAATTTAAAAAAAAAAAAAACTCATTTTTGGCGCTTTTTGTTTTTGTACCGTATCGAATTAATACTGAACACGTATAGTATACGTAGTTTAATTTAATGCCCCTCTGTCGTATATATAGTATATCAAGACACTATTACATAACTTTCAAAAAACCTAGCTGTGTAGTGTTTTTTAGATGTATAATATATATATATATGCCAATAATGTTTCATGTAATCAGTAGACATGTATAATGTACTTTAAACTCTCAAATCTCTCTCAATATTACGCACAATGCCGCTCTAAATATCATGGATTTTATAAGACTAAAGTCAATTAGTTACGATTATTTTTTTAGTACTTGGTGATTGTTTAATCGAAAACAAATATTGAATTTGGGATATAGTATGTTTACTATACTTAGCCACACATAAATCGTTTTAATCGATTCCGGGTTTTTGGTCCATACATTTTTGGGCATTGTCCTTTCGTCAGTCGTATTACAACTGTCCTGTAGACCCCTCGCTTGATTTAGTAGGTTTCAAGGAGAAGGCTTCTCTCTTTATCATAGACTGTTCAAGACAAAATGATAGTTTGAAAACAGGCCCCGTAGACGTGCGGCTGGAGATTGAATGTTCAACGCCTATACCAGATAATACAACTGGATATTGTTTTATTATTAACCCTTTAATTCGTAACGTTAGCTATACTTAACATTCACAATTCGAAAAATTTACTAACAATATCGCCGTCCCCAGCGAATAATATCGTAATCAACTATTGCGATAGAAGCGCTTTTATGGGGAATTATTGTTCTAGAGATGCGATTACACCTTGTGAATTTTTTTCACGTGATTCGTATGATTACTTTTCGAGTTAGACATTTTGTAATGAATTTACCTGTACTATTCTTCTCTAAATAAAAACTTTTTTTTGTGACGAATAACATCATAATGGATCAACACTGACTCCTTAAAATTATCCTTTTTCCAGTAAACTGTAATTACAAACTTATTAGGGTAGAATAAATATAACTTCTTTCGGTAAAGTATATTACCATATTATTCGCGTGAAAATACCATTCTTATTTCACAGTAAATTCATTCGCGATATGTCTTTTTAAAACGTTGGAACTGTTATGATGAATACTGTATACTCCGTGATAGAGAAAACATAGCAATCTATTTCACAATATTATGCCGCGCCGATGTCAACGCGTATTGACACGTTACGATGTATCGTCGAATTATTTTAGCAAGTACTATACATCGCTCTCATTTTATCTGCATGTAAAAGAAAGTGATAGCCTAAGCTCCGCCCACAGCACGTGCCGAAACTTTAGCAATGATTGTTTACATTATTTTTAGTTCGGTTTTTGTTTGAAGTGGAGTGCACGTAATGATTTATTAAGTTCGTGATCAAAACAAATTTAAAGTTTATGAGAAGTACCTAGTTATTGGAGGATGAAGAAGTCTGTTTTAAAAAACCCCCGAGTTAGAAGAATGTTGGATTTGTTACAACCAAACTTCCGCGATGAAAGTAAGTTCCTTTTTGTAAATTGAGATAATAGTGATTACTGGCTAGTTGAAGATTCTTATCTCAATACGAGATTAAATAAATACTTACCTATACATAGATGAAGGTCAAACTACGACCATAAATATTTTGAACTCAGTGTTTGTTTGGTCGAACTGATAACCATTGCTTTCTAATATAAATACTTACGTAAATAATACTGTATAAGTTTGATGTCGGTTACTTATCAAGATGTTTTTTTTAGATGATATTTGTTCTCATCAAGAGCCAGTAAAAGAAGCAGATGATGAAATTCCTACAACAAGTCGTGAAAAACCTAAAACAGAATTTAATATAAAAAAATACAACACGCGAGGTAATTATTTTTACGTTCTATATTTTTATATTTTTGTGAAATTTCTAATAAGTGAGAAAATTTGTGAGAGAGTTTATAAACAGGTTTATTTATTTACTAGCTTTTGCCAGCGGCTTCGCCCGCGTGTATTTAGAAAATTATCCTACGGGAACCGTACATTTTTCCGAGATGAAATGTAGCGTATGTGCTACTCTATACTACAGTCTATATCTTTCCCAAATTCCATCCAGATCCGTAAGCAGTTTTTGTGTGAAAGAATAACAAACATCCATCCTCACGAACTTTCGCATTTACAATATTATTAAGTAGGAAGTAGGATTTTATTTAGGTAAACACAGGTGTATCTTAAATTTGTTAAAAAAATGTCAGACAGTACAATTTGACACCGGCTAAACGTTTTTTTAAGTACAACATTCTATATTTTATTTTTACAAAAAGTATTTTGTCGCGGGATATAAGTCCACACGGACGAAGTTCTTATATTTTTTATTATTGTTACAGAAAATAGAGCAGAAAATAATTACAATGAGCGTGATAACAACAATGAAGATTTTTCGCCAGAGTCTTCGGAATATGTACCAAGTCCTAACCGTGAAATCAGATCTGATACACCAAGCACAACCTCTAGTATTGGAGGAGATTCCTTTTTTATAGATAAAATGATCCAGTCGAGCAATATGCGTAGTCCGTCAGCAATTTCTAACTTATCTTTAGTTTTCGATAATGTAGATTTTATAGCATCACCATCTGCCATTTATAAGGTTTCAAATAAACGGGAGATTCCAAAACAGCATGAAAGCGGAACTAAGACCAATCTCAAAGTTCACAACTGCTCTTTAGGACCAAAATGCCTAGAAGAGCATTCTAAGAATTATTCTACTATTTCTGATCAAGCCGAAAATTTTGCAGAAAATATAACATTAACACCAGACAAAACTGACATTACTTTGAAACCAAATGAGTCAAGCATAGAATACAATGAGATTATCAATGGTTTATCCAGTTGGGCAAACAGCAATAATGATGAGGATGATCTAAACAACCAGAACACTCCTCAAGAGATAGTATTAGAACGTTTAAATGATACAGTATTAGTTCAGCCTCTCCAATTCTCTCCGTCTATTTTAAATAACCAAAATAATAATATAACGATACCAGAATCCGATACGACTGAACGAAATAACCCTGAAGGCTCTGAGGCTTCAGTAAATCAGAATGGCAGTAGAAAACGAAAGTGTGATAAAAATTAATGGAAAGATATTAAAAACAAGAAACTGAAAAACTCCGGCAAAGCTTATGAAGGATGTCGTTCTAAGAAATTCTATGCAGCGAAGGCGGTTGGCCCGGTATGCTCATGTAAGAAAAAATGCGGCGAAAAGTTTACTTCTCAGCAAAGGGAAGGTTTTTTTAACGATTTTTACAAGCTTCAATGTCACGAATTGCAATGGCAATATATTACAAGACGTATTATATCCAATCCTATAAAAAGACTTACTCTGGAGCGAAAGAATAATAGAACACAAACACTTAAATATAGTTTTCGTTTGGATGGATGTGATATACCAGTATGTAAGATATATTTCCTTAACACATTGAAGATTTCAGAACAAGTAGTCTATACAGCCTTAGAAAAAATTCAAAAAGATCAGAGTTTGACTGATGACAGAGGAACACATTTAAATAGGCCTCATAAGATGAGTGTTATTACAAAAGAAACCATTATGAAGCATATTAATCTATTTCCTGCTGTAGATTCCCATTATGTCAGGAAGGATTCTAAGCGACAATATTTATCAGAGCAACTTAATATTTCAAAAATGTATAGATTGTACCAATCCTGGTTTCAAAATCAAAATTATTTACCAGAAAACCTAGGTACTAAGCGGCAGTATGAAACAATTTTTAACACGGAATACAACTTTTCTTTTTTTAAACCTAAGAAGGATTTATGCGCAATTTGTTCCCTATATGAACAAGCTGAAGATACAAAAAAAGCTTGTTTAGATGAAAACTATAGGGCACACCTGGAGCGTAAAAATAGAGTGCGTGAAATAAAAAGAGAGGAAAAGGCTACAGTTGATTCAACATGTACTACCGTTGCAGTTTTCGATTTAGAAAAAGTTCTCAGTGTGCCTCAATCTGAGGTAGGTATTTTCCACTATAAAAGAAAATACCCTATTTATAATTTCACGGTCTTTAATACATTAAATAAGTCAGGGTATTGCTATGTCTGGCACCTGTCTATTGCAAAAAGAGGAGCAAACGAAATTGGAAGCTGCTTATTGCAATTTATACAACAAGAAGCACAAAGAAATATTAAAAATATATCATTTTATTCAGATGGTTGTGCCGGGCAGAACAAAAATAGATTTATTTTTGCCATGTATCTTTACGCCTTAAAAACTTACGGACTAGAAAGTATCACACACCGTTTCTTTGAGACTGGACATAGCCAGAGTGAGGGTGATAGCATGCATTCTTGTGTTGAACGCGCAATGAAGAATAAGGTATTATTTACACCTGACCAAGTCTATGGTGTTATATTAAATGCAAAAGTAAAAGGTGAGAAATATAATTTTAAAGAAATGGAGCAAAGTATCTTCTATGATTTAAAATGTCTCATCGCTGGAAAAAACTGGCTAAAAGATACACAAGGTAGAAAAGTTTCATGGTCGAAGATTATGGAAATAAAGGTATCTCATTTAAAACCTCATGTGTTGCAATTTAAATATGATTTTGGAGAAGACTATTTTGACTTGGACACTGATCAGAGTACTGGAAGAGCAAAGCGTGGACGACGACCAAAAAATCCAGTGGAACCTGTAGTTGAAGAGAGCCTAAACCAGGTATACCATCAACCTATTCCAATACCTAAGCCTCTTTATGACGATTTACTTGGATTGTGCGCCAGCGAAGCTATACCCAAACATTACCATGGTTTTTATAAATCTCTGGCAACGTGTGGAAATCTAGAACCGCAAAACATAGATGAGTTTGACGAATCCGATCAAACAGATGACGAAATGTGAGAGGAAAAATGTCGTGTGTGTGCTAATATTAATTATTATGTAAGTTTTAAGGTTAAGTTCATTAAATGCCTTTTTAAACAATCCCATAGTTGTTTCATTTAATAATTCGAGTAATTATTACGTAATGTTTGCAATATGATACAAACGGCAATAGATTTTTACAATAGCGACACGTGTTCCTTTTGCTAGGGAATATTAATGTTAACCAATTTACTGTTACCACAATAAATTGTTTTGAGCAATGAATAATATGGTAATAATAAGTTACCATTACAATCAACCTCGCTACTTTACAGTCAAGATGATCGCAATTAACTATTGTTGTATAGGTCACTGTCAACAATTTACTCGAATAAAATCGTATTGTTGCATTACGGTTGAAAATTGTGTTTAGATTCTGGTAATATTAATTTTTGATTATAACTTTATGGGAGTAAAACTAATATTTTTTTAAATGACATCTCTTTACTTCACAAAAAAATAGCTATCTATTGGTATATCAACGATCTTGCTATGTAAAACTGTTATGAAGTTATAATCAAAAAACCGTTTTTTATTTTTCCTGTAAATTTTACTTTTTTTGATTACGATGTTATTCGTTGGGGACGGCGATATTATCGGTTCATTTTATGATTTTTTTCAAATAGTAAGTACAGGACATCACTATGCGTCCCTAGCAAATTAAAATACGCCATACTAATGTCAATTTTGACAGTGTTGTGAAAAATGGCGTTTCGATCGCGAGCTGCTCCCGCGCAAAAGGAAAGAAATATTTTTTTTCTCAATTAAATTTCGTGTTTCATGTAAAAATAACATATTACTTGTGATTTTATGATTGCATTCTTCAACATTATAAAAGCTTTCTCACAAATATTGCATGAGTCTATGCACTATAACTTGTTAAAGTTGAATGCTTAACATTGCGAAACGGTGGAGGATGAACTTAATTGCTTTTATTGGTATTTGGGGGTAATCGCATGCTCAATTTTGCTTTATTTATTTTAGGGTAACCTGCGATTAGAGCGTGTGAAGAAAATTCTTGCACTTGTCCCACCTCAAGATGCTTCTTCCAGTGACAGTAGCGAAGATGATACACTATAGTAACTGATAAAACTGAATACAGTTCAGAACCCCGCTCATTAGATTCCTCGTTTGAGCGACTAAATATTTTAGAAAATGACGAGTTTTTGCCGGAAGATAAAGTACCATCTACCCCGCTATAAGCGAAGTACTTGCCACACACAACCCACCACAACATTTGCCTGAACTAAAATCCATTTCTTTAGTGTTATCCATGTCGCCAAGCCAAGCAAAGAAACACGTTCAAAAAAAAAGTAGCAACTAATTCACCTCTTTTACTTACAAAGAAAAAGAAAGCATTTTTAAGAAAGCCACTTGAATTTAAGAAGGTGGTAAATTTAAACATAGTGCAACCTTGGAGGAAATAACCTTCACTTAATTTGGTTCGGAATCGAAGTCTCCGTCAGATTATTTTGCGGATTTTTTTAGTGAAGATTTAATCAACATAATTATTGAAAATACAAATTTATACGCAGTGCAACGAAATCTTAAGTCTGTTAATCTTACTCATGACGAGTTGCTGGATTTTATTGCTATCAATCTGTTAATGGGTGTTGTTAAGATGGCGTCCTATCGCGACTACTGGAAGAAGAACCTTAGATATAATCTTATTGCCGATATTATGAGCTTAAAGCGTTATGAACAAACGCCAGTTTTTGCATTTCGTTGATAATTCTCAACAAAATGGAGATCGTTACTTCAAAGTCCGACCGATTTTAGAAGCAGTATGTAGAAACTTCTTCAAAATCGAAGAAGAACATCGGTACAGTATCATCGATGAAATGATGGTGCCCTACAAGGGTACACGAGCTGGTAACAGGCGCCAATATTTGGCAAAGAAACCAAAGAAGTGGGGTTTTAAAATGTTTGTCAGGGCTGGGGTCTCTGGCTGTGTCTACGATTTTGTTCCTTATGCAGGAGAAGATACATTCAGATACCATTCGTTCACGGAATGTGAGAAATCTTTAGGAGTTGGTGCCAAAGTTGTAATAGCTCTCTGCCAGAGTACGCACGTCTACGGGGCCTGTTTTCAAACTATCATTTTGTCTTGTACAGTCTATGATAAAGAGAGAAGCCTTCTCCTTGAAACCTACTAAATCAAGCGAGGGGTCTACAGGATAGTTGTAACACGACTGACGAAAGGACAATGCCCAAAAATGTATGGACCAAAAACCCGGAATCGATTAAAACGATTTATGAGTGGCTAGGTATAGTGAACATACTATATCCCAAATTCAATATTTATTTTCGATTAAACAATCACCAAGTACTAAAAAATAATCGTAACTAATTGATTTTAGTCTTATAAAATCCATGATATTTAGAGCGGCATTGTGCGTAATATTGAGAGAGATTTGAGAGTAAAGTACATTATACATGTCTACTGATTACATGAAACATTATTTGCATATATACTACTCTGTCAAGAAAGTACCGGGAAAAGATCAATAATACACAAAATGTCTGTTATTCATCCAAATTTATTTTATCACCTTCAAAGTATGCTCCTTTAGAAACGATACACTTGCGCCAACGAATAATCCATTCATCAAAACATTTTTTAAACGCTGCTTCCGGAATTGAGTTCAGTTCTCGCCGCGAATTCTCCTTTATGTCTTCTATCGATTGAAAACGGGTGCCACGAAGTGGTAATTTGAGTTTAGGAAAAAGAAAAAAGTCAGCAGGAGCCATATCTGGTGAATATGGTGGTTGCTGGATGGTATTTGTTGAGTGTTTGGTTAAAAATTCGTTCACAATGATAGCCTTGTGCGAAGGCGCATTGTCGTGGTGCAAAATCCAAAAATTTTCTTTCCACAAATCTGGCCTTTTTCGTCGAATTTGCTCTCTTAAACGCCGCATAACGCTCAAATAATATTCTTTATTTTCCGTTAGACCTTCCGGTAAGAATTCAGAGTGCACAACACCGCGATAGTCAAAGAAAACAGTCAACATGACTTTGACTTTTGATCGACTTTGGCGTGGTTTTTTCGGTTTCGGTTCAGTTGGAAGGCGCCACTCCGAAGCTTGTTGACTAGTTTGCATGTCGAACTCGTAAACCCACGTCTCGTCACCAGTAACAATGCGTTTCATGAATGTTGGGTCCGAACTGACTCGTTCTAGCATGTCCTCAGCGACTTTCATGCGATTGAGTTTTTGGAGAAAATTCAGATCTTTTGGGACTAGCCGAGCAGCAACATGTTTCATACCCAAATGATTAGTTAAAATGGTACGGATCGACTCGTGAGATACAGAAAGTTCGGTGGCTATCTCTCTCAGAGTTGAATGGGGATTTTCAGTCACTATTTCCTTCACTTTTGCGATGTTAACTTCAATTGCAGACGTTGACGGCCTACCAGAGCGAGGCAAATCTTCCATCACATCTCGACCGCTTTTGAACGCTTGGAACCACTCATAAACACGAGTTTTTGATAAAGTCGATTCACCGTAAGCCTTCTGTAACATTTTCAGTGATTCCAAACACGAAATTCCATTGGCGATGCAAAATTTAAGACAAACTCTTTGTTCGATATTTTTGTCCATTATGAAATTCGCAATACACACTATATATGATATTACTAAAACCAGCACTGTATTTAATATAAATAACAGATGCAACTCAAACTCCGCGCCAAAATGGAAAACAGTTAAGCCAATGTAACAACTACAAAAAAACAAAAATTTGAGTTTGGAACCATAAACAAATCATCCATTCCCGATACTTTTTTGACTGAATGTATATATATTATATATCTAAAAAAACAGTACACAGCTAGGTTTTTTGAAAGTTATGTAATAGTGTCTTGATATATATAATATATATATATATACAGAGTTGATACGACAGACGGGCATTAAATTAAACTACGTATACTATACGTGTTCAGTATTAATTCGATACGGTACAACAACAAAAAGCGCCAAAAATGAGAAAATATTTTTTTCAAAAAAATTAAATAGCTTAAAAATCAGAATAAAACACAACACCCTTTGTAAATAAATTAGACTGACCGTAACACAGTGGCAACGTCGCGCACGCGCTGGAGTGCGGTGTGCGGTATCTCGTGTGCTCGGCGAGGGCCGGGGCTGATTAGTAGGATGCTTTCCAAGAGTATCGCTCCACACCGCCAGAGCTTAGGCCTCGGCTACCTCGTTTGCCCATGCATAATAAAAAATAAGGAGCTGGTGTGTGCTCTAGATTCGCAGCTAGCAAGTTATTTTGATAGCAGCGAAGACCTTGCTGATACCCACTTGATTTTGTACTGTGCAGCTGCAGCGGCATGTCGTGTAGCTCATGTCAAATTTCCTAACAGTGACAGAGTTACACGACAGCTGTACCAGCTTGGCAGTGCAGGATCGAGCGTTGTATCGGTGAGGCTAGAGCACTCATCGGCAAACTTATCTGCTTCAGGGAGGGCAACACTCGCCGCAGAGTGATGCGCTTTGTGAGGCGGGTTCTCCTGGTTGCCTAATTGGGAACCCCAGAACCAGACGGGCTGCACAATTTTTGGATTAAATGGTTTCAAAGATCGCATGCTCGCTTGGCATCTCAATTCCAGTCTGCCTTAGAGTCAGGGTTGCTGCCCTAGTTCCTAACTACGGACGTTTTGCCTGTTTTATGTAAATTGAGTGCCGACAACCTACGTTTAGAAATGAATGCTATTGACATGGAATTGTTGATAAGTTTGGTTGAAAATAGGCCTGTACTGTGGGACAAAACCCAAGAGTGCTATAAAAATAGACAATCGAGTTTTGCCGCTTGGAGAGATATTTGTCTTGCGTTAAATGAAGGTTTTGAAACGTTGTCCGAGAGAGTAAAACATTATTTTGGTAAGTAACATTTTACATTCATTCATTATTTCTATGCATATTGATTTTGCCAGGGTACACGCACTCTGCAAATTTGTTACGAATCATATTTGCTGTTACATTACTTCGTGTTGAATGGGAACGAGGCAAATGGCTTAAAGTAGACATCATGTGTGAACTTGCATTGTCAGTAGCATTATTAGCAATACCCTCTACTTTATGAATTATGTTTTGAAGTAAGCAGCATGTTTTTACAATTTTAACAGCAGTATCTGTTGAAACATTCAACGGTCTATGCAAAATCCTCCATTTATTTGATAAAATACCAAATGCGCATTCGACGTAGCGTCGCGCTCTCGTGAGACGACAGTTGAATTTTTTTTTATTGACTCAAGTTTATTTTATTTTTTTATCACAACACTTCTACCATTACAGGATATCCCAAAGCGATAGGGTGGTCTTTAACTACTTTACAAATTGTAACATAAATGGTATGCAGTCATTCTTGCGAATTCATTCAATGAACAGTAAAAAATGTCAATCCTTTCGGCGACTTCATTGAGTATACGTAAGGCGCGAGTAACTGGCGCTTTTTGAAGCAAGTTAGTCCTGCCGTGCGGCACCGCCAGCGGCTGCGGCCGTCTCCGCCTCAGCACGTAGTTATCGGGCACGCATAAATTCACCTCCTTTAAAATCCCCTGATTTTTTATTTTACCGTTGATTAGTTTGAAAATATAAATGGTAAGAGCTATATCCCTTCTTAATTCTAATTTGTTGTACCCAACCATGCCTAGAGCAAACAATGTTGGGTACATCAATGGATAATAAGGATATACTCCATTAAGTCTCATGTACAGATACCTAATGAATTGATGCCCACCATAAGGACGAAGTACGTGAAGTGTGTGTAGCATAAAACCTCTTCCTTTTTAGGAATGGGTAACTCATCAATTTTAAATGAGGATGAGGGAGGCCCTCATTTTACCTCGCGAGGTACTCGTGAAGTACCCCTCGCTTGAGGTGAGGATTCGTTCGGCAGAGCGGGCGCATGAAATCACCTCACCAGGTGCAGGTGTGCCGCCGACCAAGTACATGATGCCACATTGCACTTAAAATGAGTCAAACTTGTGTATATATTATAAAAGCGTTGCGCATCACAGCAATTCAACTCTGAACATTACAGTGCAAAGGTTCAATTTAAAAATTTATCCTCCAAAAAAATAACTAGTTAAATTTATTTAAATTATCTATAATGTTTCATTCAGTCAAATCTGATTTAAATAGTGATCGTAAAATGATTTGCAAGAATGCTAGGGGTGAGATTATTTTTATTCAAGATATGCACCCTACACATACAAATAAATATCGAACATAGGTGAATTAAAACATCAGGATAGTGATATAACCCAAACAGAAAATTTATTTTACCAGAAATTGGAAGATCCAGTGAAATCTAACTAGTCTAAAAGTGAACCTTGTGAGAATCTTCACACATTCGTTAAAGTTAGTAATAAACAATCTGATCATGAAAAACCGATTTTGAATTCGTCAAAGATTCGTGGGAGTAATATATCGACAACAACAGCAGATTTATTCTATCAGGAGAGTGATACACCACATAAGTTACCTCCATTAGAAGATATTGATTGCTACTAGGTACTGCCAAAAAATGAAATCTGTTTCATATAAACTGCGTCACCATCACTGTAAGTCAGTTCTCACGATAGTAGTGTATGATCCAGAACCCCCAATTATAACCTACTGACATCCTTCTCTGCAGAAACATCCTGGCCAAAAACACGATTCAGGTCCTCCATCGTGCGGATGCAGTGAGTTAGCTTGCCGTCACCTTGCTTGGCAAGGATACGACCGTTCTTCGTCCAAGTGTATCGCCACCCAAGACGATTGCCAGCCTCACGCACACGGTTAAATAGGTGCTTATTAGTTCAAGTGAGCCTCTCGTTCAAAAAGAACCGACGCGGGGGCGCCGAGAAACCAAAGTCCGATGCAGGGGCGCCGAGAAACCAAAGTCCGCCGTGGTAGCTCCGCGGCGCACATGCACGCCCTGCAGGAGCTCGTCGCGCATAGCGCGGTGCGTCAGCGTGCGTCCACACTGTGAGCCTAGCGCGGTTGCGACGACGGGCGCGAAGTATCAAACATATGAAACGCGCCTTTGCGTCCATATTGTAGTGACTAAGGCGGAAGCTTAGCGCGACGGGACTGAGCAAGACAGCGCGCGTAGTTTTCAAATGCTTCTGTCCGCGCGTTCTGGCCACACTACGGGCCTAGTCAGTAAGCGACCCAATGCGCGGGCGGCGGGGCCGCGGGGGTAACAAACCAGTTCGGTCTTGTCGCTCGGCGGATGTGCATCTGTATTTGTTTGTCGTAAAATGGCAGTAAATAATGAATTGTTTATAAGTGCAATTCAATCTAAACCACCTATATGGCAAAGCAGACATCCACACCACAGTAATCGCACAATAACAAGAAAGTTATGGAGTGAAATAAAAGAACAATTTCCTGGAGTGAAGGTAAGTTTAATATAATATACCTATTGTTATATTCTTTGTTTACCTATTGTTATATTCTTTGATTACCTATTGTTATTTTCTTGTGTCACCCAACCATCATCTTCCCAGCCCCAACTTGATATGTCTCCACAAGTGTTGGCTGTTCCAGTAGAAACTCTTCTCAAAACAGATGAAAATAAAACTATATTTTTTTGTGATGAATTAGGTTCTGGCTTGGGAAAAATATTACATAACTACTTAAGCCATAGTTTTACCTATCATAGTTATCATAACATGTGTTTTAAGCAAATGGTCAAAAGAATTACAAATACAAATCTTGATAATTATTCATCAATGGTTCTTCTGTTAGGTAATAGTACTGGTATTACCAGAAAGGACATAGTGGATGGCGTTAACTCCTTATTAAATTTAAACATAGGAAAATTGATGTTATGTGCATTTCCTTATTCTGATAATGTATCAATTAAACAAAATAATCATATTTTAAGTTGAATAATACTATTCACTTGCTGACATGTTGTAGTGACAAATTATTGTATTTTGACACTAATAAGTTTGTTAGTGGTTTTAAGTTAACTCAGGGAGCTTTATCCCTGTCTGGTAGATGTAGACATAGGATTGCTATGTTGATAGCATACAATATTAATGAGGTTATAGCTGATATAACAAATACTAGGATAAGTGACGAGCCGGTGTTGTCTAGTTGCACTAAGAACATAGGGACTTGTACGAGGGTGTTGTACGAAGGAGGACCCACCTACAATATCAACATTGTTAGAGGCCACTAGCAATCAGATTGAGTGTTCTCTTCCTGATGGAACACACACAGGCATTTCAGACTCCTCATTTGTGGCAGTGGAGATTACTCCGGATAACTCTTTAAACTAAACTGCGAGACAACGGAAGCTACCCCTTCAAATAGCCAACTATTATTAACAAGGTATCTTCTGGCAATATAGTTAAATGTAAGAAACCTAGAGGAGGGCAACAAACCCTAAATTATTTAATCAAAATATTCAAGGTTGCTCTTCTAAATTGTTGGAAATAGAATTGTTTTTAGAAAAAAACAAGTTTGATGTAGTTTGTTTAACAGAACATTGGTTAAAAGACCACCAAGTAATTTCCATTAATTATGAAAATTATTGTGTAGGTAGCTAAAAAAAGACTATTAAAGGTTCAAAACTGCATAAAAACTTTTTGCTCGACCTAATATAAAATTTTAGCTAGGACCAAACGAAACTGTAAAAACAAGGTGGGCCAATAGATGTGTCCAGAAGTGTATATGGCATAAGTTTCTGGCTGATTTACAACATTTACGCAATATTAAAATACCTCGTTACGTAATTAGTGAAAATTATATAGAACTTCATATTTTTACGGACGCGTCTCAAAATTCGTACGGAGCGTGCGCGTACGTTAGATCGTGTCATAATAATTGTACTAGTACTATACCTGTTTCAGTGCGTTTATTATGTGCTAAAAGTAAATTAGCACCGATAAAGGCAATTAGTATTCCTAGACTTGAGCTATGCGAAGCTCTAGTAGGTGCAAAATTATATAACAAAATAAAAAAGTCCTTACGTCTAACCTTCAATAAAGTATATTTTTGGACTGACTCAACCATCGTGCAAGGGTGGTTGCGTATGTCACCGCATCTACTAAAAACATTTGTGCAAAATCGCGTCGTACAAATAAACGAATTAACATGTGATACAATTTGGCGACATGTTAAGGGCACCGATAACCCTGCGGACATTATAACGCGAGGTGCTACGCTAGACACTTTAAAATATGATAATAATAATAACTGGTGGTGTGGTCCTACGTTTTTACGAGAACCTAGTCTCATGTGGTCAAAAACTAATATTAAAGAATCGTCATCCGTTGATTTACCCGAGACTAAAATTGATACTATTAATTTACATTCCATTGAATTAAATTCATTGTTTGATTTTGAACGCTTTTCGTCATTTATTCGTTTACAAAGAGTTTGTGCATATCTATTACGATTTATAGATAATGTGCGAGTGGCGACGCGCGGCGGCATGTGTATGCGTAAAACCGGTCCGTTATCGGTAGATGAGCTGCAGCGATCGCTCGATACGTTGACGCGTTTCGTTCAACAAGAATCGCTTAGTGAACAATATCACAACTTAAAAAACAAGTTATCGTTAAATAACAATAACACAGATAAGTTATTGAATAATAAAATATCGGGATTGAATATATTTTTAGATAAATCCAATATAATTCGTATAGGTGGTAGGCTGTCTAACGCAATTGAATTTAATTATGATAAAAAACATCCCGTACTGTTAAGTAGTAAACATCGTTTTTCAAGGTTGTTGTGCGAATATGAACATAAACAACTACTTCATGCTGGACCGCAACTTCTGGTATATTCTTTGCGTGAAAGGTGGTGGATTTTAGGAGCTCGCAACTTAGCCAGATAAGTAGTACATAATTGTGTCATATGCAAACGTATGAAAGGGAAAACATTAACACCTTTAATGGGTAACTTACCTTCTGAAAGATTACAACCTAGTTACCCTTTCATGCAATGCGGTGTAGACTATGCGGGGACCGCTGCTCATATTGAACCGCAAAGGCAGAGGTGCTAAGCTTATTAAAGCATATATTTGTTTAATTGTATGTTTTACGACGAAAGCCATACACTTAGAATTGGTAGGCAGTTTAAGCACACAAGATTATATACTAGCACTAAAACGTTTCATAGCACGTCGTGGAAAACCATACCAAATATTTTCAGACAACGGAAAGAACTTCGTTGGTGCTGAAAAGGAATTGTCTGTAATTTTTAACAATACTAATGATATTTTTGATTTTCTTAGTAATAATCAGATTCGTTTAACGTTTATACCACCATATAGTTCTCATTTTGGCGGGTTGTGGGAGGCAGGAGTCAAGTCCTGCCTGTATCACTTACGGCGGGTGCTGGGCAATGCCAGACTAACACGGGAGGAGTTTGAAACGGTATTAACGCAAATTGAAGCCATTTTAAACTCCCGCCCTTTGTCCCCTCTGTCCTCAGACTCAAACGATTTCCTCCCACTCACTGCTGCACATTTCCTGATCGGTCGACCGCTAACTGCGCCCATCTGCGAGAACCTGATGATGATCGAGCCTGAAAACTGGGACGCTACGACCGTGTGGAGCAATTACGACAACATTTTTGGCAACGATGGTTGAAGGAATATGTTTCAGAGCTCCAACAACGAACAAGATGGAAGGTCAATAACGAGGACATCACACCAGACAGCTTAGAGGAGAATGTTCCACCGCTGAAATGGAAGCTGGGTCGAGTAACGCAAGTTTTCCCCGGTGCTGATGGAATATCCCGTGTAGCTGAAATTCGTACAGCGCACGGCATCATACGGCGATCGTTCTCTAAGATCTGCCCGTTACTTCCACAATAATCAAGAAGCTACAGCGACGAGTACTTCGTGTTGGAAGACTGCATCCTAATACTTCCAAGGCGGCCGGCATGTTCAATACAACTACAACGCCACCTAGCGGCAAATAGAGCAATCATCTGCAACGTGAACATCGTGCGATCTACCCGGGGCTGGCAGCACCGCCGCGACTCGCGACCAACTTCTCTCTCTCTACGAATTTTTCTCGTTGACGGCTGTGTGCGTAAATTATTATTGTAAAATTCAGAAAATATACGTTTATATTTCAAGCAATAATAGCGTACGTTCATTGAAGACATCCTTGCCCTCATCAAATAGGGATATAGGGAACGGTCTGCACAAATATATTATCAAAACTGTCGAGGAATCAGGACTAAACTGAATACCCTATATTTAAATATTATGTCGCATTCATATGATGTCATGGTTGACGCTAGACATATCTGATAACGAATTAATCGATCAACGCTACTTGGTGTTAAGATGCGATCGTAACCGTTTACTCACCAACAAAAAGGATGGCGGTGGAGTCCTTATAGCCGTATCTAAAGAGCTAAATCCCTCCTGTAGTTCATTTTTACCCCCGTTAACTTTGCCCGAGCATGTAATAGTTAAAATTCCCGGGAAAAGCAATAAATATCATATAATTTGTGCCACTTACATTCCCCCTAACGCTGTTGAGGATACATACTTGACTTTTTTTAATTCACTGTCACTGTTATGTGATGACTCGTCCGTAGAAAATATTATTTTAACAGGTTTCTTTAATTTAGCCTGTCTTGCTTGGGTAAAAAAGTTGTCATACATGGAATATGCTACGAACAACAAACTGACAAATATAACTCGTTTTTTATCTATTTTTTGTTCACAATATGTTATGAAACAGTATAATCACTTTTTGAATTCTGGAGGACGCATCTTAGACTTATTTTTTTGTAACACTCATGTAAACACATTTTCGCCTGATGTCACCCTTTTACCTGTTGACACCTATCACCCATCTTTCTATGTACACATTTCTTTCTCTCATCCCACACATCGACACCAGCAATTTATACTACGCTAACTCGAAGTTTAAGTAAAAACGTTTTTTTAAGCAAAGTTGCTTAAAATGTGTTTTTACATATGTAATAAAAAAACCGTGAAGAAATATACAAAAATAGGAAAGTTAAAAATCTCATAAAACGCTAAGTAAAGGTACTTTTTGAAATCACTCGATTTATATTACGCCAACTACATATTATTAGCGGAGTGCGCGCGGGGAGGGGGACGCACTGCTTGTTTGTTTACATTAGTCTAACGACACTTGTCGCTGTGTTAGATGTGATTGCGCGGTTTTAAAACTTTAGCAGTAAATCATAATAGATAGTGTTATTGTAACCAGTTATTTAAACTACTGATAGTGTTATTTAATTATTACAAAAATGTCTCGACAACGAGCTAAACGTTTAGTGGAATTAACAAAAAAAGAAGAATATTCATATGAGTGTTGACGAAAATAGCGAGATATCGCTTCATACTGTCGAAAGAGGTTAGTTTAATGTGTTATTAAGGACTATTAACGTATGTTAAAGTACATAAATATGTTTTATAGTAATACGCTAGGTTTTTTTGAAAATTGGAGCCACTTTGGTCAACGTCCGCGCAACACTACGCTAACTCATAGTTAGCGTAGTTTAGTGCGTTCGTGTGTATACTTGTTCGTTTGTAAAATTAACTACTTAGCGACTTACGTAGTAATAATAATAAGTTAATGGTTTGTTGACAATTTTTTTTTGAAAGTACATGTTTTTTATAAAAATATTGAAATATGATTTCAATATAATATACCTATTGTTTTAGAATCGTCGCCATTACCTGCTGAAGTTGATAATCCTGAATTCGTGTCTTTATATGAGCACGTAATGTTTGATGAGCCTATTCAAGAGCATGATTATTTTATGTCCAGTTCTGCAAGCCGAGATATAGTCAATTACAAATATGATGCCGTATTACAAGATATCAATTTAAACGACTTGGGGGCTGCTAATACTCCACTTAATATTTATTTACCAAAGGTAATGACTTCTATCCAAAAACCTTCTCCATTGGAATTAACTCCAGCAAGTATTGAACCTTTGTTTTCGATCGTCACTAATGATCCTTCTGACAGCATAGATAATAGCCCCGCACCTTCACCCTATTGTGATTTTTCGGAATCTTCACAAAGTTTTAACGCTACTTTGGTGCCGACCTCTTGCTACGAAGAGACTGAAGAACACTGACACCTGAAATCGGTACATCCGCCCAGAAAAGTCTTCCTGATTCACATAAGGATAACGGCCTCACCAAAAATACAGATTCAGTATCTGCAATATCTACTCCGTGTAATTCAATTTCCTCACCCGCAACTTTCAATGATAGTGACTATTCTGCAGTATCGACCCCAAAAAATACTAAACGTAGATTAAAAAAAAGGACTGATGTGGGTCTCAAACGTCTTAAACTTGAAAATGAATGGTTAGCTAGAAAGAGAAAACGTTTGTGTAATAAAAGATTGGAGTATACCACGTCAAAAGGCAAAACTAAAGCAGCAAGAAGTATTAAAGACAGTTGTGTCAATTGTCGTCCACAATGCTATAATAAAATAAGCTACGAGGTTCGTGCTGATCTGTTTGATAAGTTCTGGAGTTCTGGAAATCACGCGAAACAATGGGAAATCATAGCTAAATATGTAATACAAAAAAGTAAAAAGACTGCCACTAATGTTGAATGTGAATCTTGTCGTCGATCACACACTTTGCATTATCATCTTCACATAAATTCTGACAATGGCATCACATTACAAAAAGTTTGCAAAACAATGTTCTTGAACACATTTGAAATCAATGATTTTACTGATGTTACTGATGACAGAGGTCGGCATAAAAACCGTAAATACATAATTTCAAATGAAATGAAGCAGAGTGTCATAGATCACGTTAATTCTTTCACCCCTGTCGAGTCTCACTACGTTAGAAAACGTACGAGTAAAAAATACTTAGATCCTTCTTTATCTTTTTCGAAAATGTTTAAGTTGTATATTGAGTGGTGTGCTGATAATAATTATAATTTTAGAGTACAGACAGTAAGACAGTATAGGGATATAATTAATGCTAATTTGAAGATAGGCTTCCATTTACCAAAAAAAGATCAATGCGACCTCTGTCATCAGTACAAAAATACACCTAGCCCTACAGATGAATTGAAAGAAAACTTCACTAAACATCACACAGAAAAAGAAATTTCCCGTAAGTTAAAATTAGAAAATAAACTGTTAGCTATCTCTAGTAACAATGTAGCTAGTATTGTATTTGATTTTCAAAAAGTTTTAAGCTCACCACATGGTAATATAAGTGTTTATTACTATAAGCGTAAGCTCAATGTATACAATTGTACAATTTACGATATGGGATCAAAAGAAGCATTTTGTTATATGTGGGACGAGCGAACGGCCAATGAAGTTGCCAGTTGTTTATATGATTTTTTTAATAAATTAGCTTCTAAGGGAGTTAACGAAGTCAACCTGTGGTCAGACAACTGTGGGGGACAAAATCGTAATCGAATCGTATATTATATGTATATATTAGCTGCAAAAATGTTTAAAATGAAGATTAGCCACCATTTTATGGAAAAGGGCCATACACATAATGAGGGCGACTCAGTTTATGCTTTAATAGAAAAGACAGCAAGAGGTAGAGAGGGATATTCGCCAGATGAATGGTATTCACTAGTGCGATGGGCAAAAGTCAATGGGAATCCTTACATTGTTATCGAGGTCAATCAAAACATGATATTTATTTTAAAAGTAATATAAGCAAAAAAAATTGGACTAAAAATATAAATAACGATAAAATTATGCGGAATAAAATTAAAAAAATTTAAGTTTCTCCTGATAATTACGGTTTGTTGGAATATAATTAAAGTTTAGGTGATAGTGAAAGCAATCAAATACAATGTTTTAAAAAGACGACTAGATTATCCCAGTTGGAGCCTTTTCCCGAAAAAGCATACAAAGTTTTGTTAAAAATTAATGTGGCAAAATATAAAGATTTAAAATATTATTGTGATAAGAATAATATACCCGAAAAATATCATAAATTTTATAGAAATTTATTAACAACTGAACATGATGTGGACAATGCAAGTGATGAAGATTAAGAGGTTAAATAATTACATCTTATTGTTTAAATTATGTGATTTAGGTATATTCACCATTTGGAAGTTTTTGTTTTCTCAGAATAACAATATTGAGTGCAATCTTGATTTAAATATAATTATGTTTGAGTTCTTAATCATTACAACTTATTGTTTAAATTAAGTGATTTATATTTCCCAATTGAGAGTTTTTGTTTTCTCCTAATATTATCAATATTGAGTGCAATCTTGATTAGAATATAATTATGTTTGAGTTCATAATAATTACAACTTAAAATATTGTTTAAATTGGAAGTTTTTGTTTTCTCCAAGTGCAATCTTGATTTAAAATTATAATTATTCGAAGTCGAATAGTGATTTTCCTGATCTCTTATCGTAAATTAATAAGTAAGTACTTACCTATAATAAACTGTTGATTACCAACTATACTAATTTTGTTTTAATAATGTATCTAGGTACATACAAATCCGCCATGGGATCTAGAGGCGAGAGCCCTCGCACTCATTTACGAATGGCGCCTGGAAGTGCTACGTCGGGGCGAGACTCCTCTGCCGCGGCAAATCGCAGTACGGCGGGCGGAGCTCCGGCAGGATCTCATGGCAGTATGGAGACAAAGACTGTCCCGCCACAATTGCGGCGATAAGTCCCCTCTTTGAGGAGTGGCTAGAGCGGCGCCACGGCGTCCTTACTTTCCGCTTGACGCAGGTACTAACCGGACACGGTTGTTTCGGGAGGTACCTGTTTCGAATACGGCGGGAGGATACGCCCGGGTGTCAACACTGCGAGGATCACCCGGAGGACACGGTGGAGCATACGGTTGAGGTCTGCCCTGCTTGGGCGGAGCACCGCCGTGTCCTCGCCGAGGCGATCGGCGGCGGCGATCTCTCGCGTCCGGCCCTGGTTCAGGCTATGGTCCGAAGCGAGGAGACATGGGAAGCGGTCACCTCCTTCTGCGAAGCAGTAATGCTAGCAAAGGAGGAAGCCGAACGTGTGAGAGAAAGGGAAACCTCACGCCCCAGCCGCCGCAACAGAAGAAGACGCCCCGGGCGTCGGGAGTCGCAGGGCGATTTTCGGCCACCGTAAGCGCGAGCCTGCGGACGGCGAGCATTGGGTGGCTCGCCGTCTGATCAGAACCAGGCCCGGGTGGACGGCGCGCTGTGTTTCACGCGTGCCTCAAAGAGCTGTCAGCGTAAAAGACGGGGCCCGCTAGGGCCAGTGCCTGCTGGGGCTGCGGACTTCGTTCGAAAGAGGCACCGTACCCTGGAACGCAAAGGGCACTGGGAGAAACGCGGATGGGTTTTAGTCAGTAAGAGTCTGACACTCCCTTCTGCTTCACCCAAAGCGGGAGGAGTCATTTGATGATTTCCCATCCTTAAAAAAAAAAAAATATTATTATTTACACAATTTTATCTAAAATAGCTTAACGGAAAGTTAGATGATAACTTGTGGCACAGGGCGATGTATAGTCCGCTATATATAATTTGACGGCTTTTAATACGAAATCCGCCAGAGACGTTAAACAAAGCTAACTCAAATAACTTGTTATTCAGCATGATAAATTACAATTATCTTGTGGGTGTATATAATACCCTAAAGTTATGATTAAAACACAAAATACTGTAATTTTTTTTTGCAAAATAATAAAAATAGCACTTCTTTAGCACTACGACCTCCCGTATTACACTACGCTAACATTAGTTACACGTATATAACGTGTAAAATTTTATTGATGAATTACGTTTATATACGGCTAACTCGCGCTAAATCAAAAAATGTAAATAATTAAGGAAAAATAAATATTAGATATTACAATGAATAAATTAACTATTAAGTATACCAAATTTCAAATAAGTATCTTAATTAATGTAAAAGTTATCACGTTTTTCCCTTTAAACGCCTCTACTGTAAAGTACGATTTTTTGAGTTAGCGTAGTATAAATTGCTGGTGTCGACATATTCCTAAACGTACTACTGTTAACAAACTAAATTATTACAGTGCTAACTATAACAAAATTAATACAGATATAAGTGACGTAAATCGGAATGTTTTACTGGATAACTTATCACCAAATGAATCGGTTTCTACATTCTATGAGAAACTTTATCTATATATAAAAATGAATCCCTATTTTCCTTGGTCATCGCATCACGCTTGTACGGCTGGACGATATTCTTTTTTTGTTGTGTTCGTTCTGGTCAGGAGAAGGTTTTAGGCTATATATTATCACGCTATGTTCTTTGGAGGATGAGCAATATTCAAAAATGTCCGTTTCAACGACAAGCACAAGGTTCGATCCCCGGCCAGCAACAGCTATTATTTTTGTATCTGTTTTATCTTTTGAACTGTATTTTTACATCATAATTTTTAAAAAAACGTAATAAAATTGGTTTTTGCACACTTAAAGTAACATTTAAGTTTATAATCCACATTTTTTCCAAACAGATTAGTGAGAAATTGTTATAAGAAGCCACTTCATATTTCAATATTGCAGATACATATGCGTCTAAACTTAACAATGTTAATCATCACGCTATACTTTCAAGGAGCTGAGCAGCAAAAAACCATGACATAAATAAGATTGGCTATTTCAATTATTTGTCAACAGTACTCATAGACCATCGGTTTAAAGACTGCCTTTCAAAAGACTTGGCGTGGGTTCAAATCCAAACAGGCATTTTTGAATTTTGAAAATATTTTTAAATTATTCATTTCCTTTTTTTTATTTTTACTAATGCTTTTATACATTGATAAAAATAATAATAAAAATTTATTGAAAATTGATTCAATAATTGATTGATTTTGTTTTTTTTTAGCATTCATCTATGGCAAAATATAATGGCGAGGATGTGAAAGGATAATTAACAGAACGCATCACGTTCAAGTACTTAATTTTAAATTTAATTTTTAATATTTGTCTAATTTACTTGAATGATTTTAATTTATTGTATTGGAATAATGTAAATTTACTTTAATTAATTAAATTAAATTAAATTTTGTGAAAATTTTATTTTTATTTTGTTATGTGAGCCTAGTTATAATTGCATGCTGTGGTCTCCTGTAACTGAAGGAGCACACTTAAATGAACCATTGTATCACTGTCTTATGTTATATCTGTGTATCTTTTGTTGGAGATCCAAATAAATAAGTACAAAACGAATGTAGATAACTTTTACACATAAACCGGATAGGAATTGGGGCAATATACATGAAACCAACATTACGTAATGCAGATACCAGTAATGCCATCTATTGACCCAAATAGTACTCAACACAGCACGAGATAATATTACATCATAACATATTTTTTTGTTATTAGTGGTACTTTTAAAACGTCTTAAAAAAGATTATTTTAAAACCTTTAAAATATCGTTCTGAATGAATTCCTATTATTAAAATAAAACAAACTCCGAAATAATGTTAAGACAGTTCATCTTTAGATTCCATAAATGGCGTTATGCATTTGATCTCATTTTTTGGATCGTCAACAGGCGTGCGCTTACGTTTGCTAAGCTTAACTTGAGTTGCTCAAAAATGAATCTTTACGGGTCAGGAGTCACGTCATACCACCCGCGAGCAGCTGGCGAAGTTCCATGATAGAGGAGTCGCGAAAAGAGTTGAATTAGATTGGTTAATCGGATGTGTAACTGACTTCTAAAAACTTAAACCGTTTCGATTTCCATTCCTAATTCGAAATAAATTGAGAATTAGCTTGATTCATCAAGAAGTTTCTTAACTTTCTAGATTGAAGAATAGCACTATTCATAAAGCGCAAAATAATATCAGCATACTAAAGATCAAAGCAAACATATGGCCTTTTTATGGCCCGACGCCATAAAGAAGGCTGTTAAAGGTAGCATGCACAGAGTGGTCCACGCAGCAGAAGACCGCATGGATACGTGTCATGTGTGGTCGCGATCCTCAACATTTACGAAACGACGGAGAAGAAGAAAAACATAAACATGATATAATAAAGCCACTCAAATACGCATTTTATTACGAATATTGTACAAATTGCCGATAGCATACACCATAATCAAGAGATGGATAGGTTATTTTAGAAGATAGCCTGTGTTGTCCCGTTGCTTCAGCATTAATTCATTACTTCTGTGAACGGGGAGCCCATAGACCAAGCAGACCATCAATACGTAACATATTGACAAATGCTTATGGGAAAAATAAGGAAATTATTTCCATGAAAACGCAAAGGAAGAAAATGATAGATACCATCCGATTAAATTTTATGGTTTCTATTTAAATACGTATTTTCTAAAAAACTTTGCAAAGGCACTCGGTTGAAAGTCAACAAACTATCATAGTAGTCGAAATAATATTTCAGCAGATTTCTCCGGGCTAAAAACTGTTCAATTCCAAAGTGAAGCACAGCTCAGAGCAAAAATTATTAAAACTGTATATCCCCAAGCAATGACATTAGAGACGAACACGCGAAGAGAGTTTCCGAAACGGTACTGAGGTCCAGCAGTACCGTTTCGGAAACTCTCTTCACGTGTTCTTCCCACTTCTTCTCTTACCTTTCTTACTGATTGGTACATGAAGTTGCCAGAGATCAACTAAACTTCAAGACAACAAATGATCACGGGTTACAAATTACTGGCAGTCAAAAATGGCAATGTTAAGACTTTACTTGCGACTAACTAAGCGACTTCTCAACCCAAGTAGAAATACCCTCCGAATAATAATAGTTATGATTCCGGTCAATCCCCCCCTGAAAAAATTTCTTTTCAACATAGGCACAAGACCGGGATGGTTGGCGCTTTTTGGGAGGCTTACATTTACAATGGACGGCAATTGGCTAGCATCATCATGTGATGATGATAGTCGCCATATACAGCTCAATGTACAGAGAGGATGAGGACGCTTTACGAAACCTATATGCGTTGCATCGCTGACTAACCTAGCCAGGACTCCTCCTAAGCACAACGGCGCGAATGGGAGCCTAAGTGCAGATAACGGAATCTTAACTGTACTCTCTCCGTTGCGGGGGTAGTTTTTTCGTCTGGATAGAGTTTCTCATTTCAACTTTATGTAGCTCTATCGCATGTTAACAACCCTAGCAACTTTTTTCAACATAACATATAGAAAAGCGTTATCATTAAAACGTTTCCCATTATGAAAAATTACTAAGGTTGGTCGGTGTTTTGAATAGACGATACAGCCAATGCCTTGCATTCTAAGGGGGTCAGTCAAGCAATGCTAGAAGTTGACTGTTCGTATATTTTACGAGGGTGCGTTTTTAAGTTCGCGGAATGGGAGGGTGGAGGAGGGAGATGATAAAAATAGGTCATTATCGAGGTGGCCACGACTTCAGCCACTCAATATTAGTATAAATACCAGGTTTTGTCTTAATTGGTGGGTCATTAGTCTTTGAACTATCGTCAAGCAAACAACTCAATCGGGAAGAAAGTGTGCATTATGGAAAAAATCGAGTACCGTGCCGTAATAAAGTTCCTTACCAAGCAACGAAAGTCAGTTCAAAACATACTGGAAGAGATGGAATCCGTTTACGGGGACTCTTGCCCGGGTAAAACCATAGTTTACAAGTGGCATTGTCTTTTTAACCCTAGAGTGGGCGCGTCTTTTTGCGTAACGTCAGTAGGCGCGTGGGGAGCATTTTGCCGCCTCATTTTCTTTGACTATTTTGACTAGTAATACAGCAATTTAATATTTTTTCTTTTAGGATTTAAATAAATAAACAGTAAGTAATAATAAATCAACATATTTATTCAACTTTGTTCTATAAACTTTGGTTTACAAAAGACTTTAGAAAACTTAATATTTTAATTGACTTTTTTTCTCTTATGCTACATAATACTTTTTAATACTTAAAAAAAATGGAAAAAATAACAAAATTATATATTTTCTAAATCTACAGGATACGCTTTATCAAAACAGTCTTCACAAAGATATGTACAATGTTCATTGCACAGTAACTTTTCGCATCTGGAACACCCTTTTTTCGTGCGCCTGTTTTTCTTTGAGGGACATATGCTGCATTTGCCCTCCTTTTTTGAAGAAGATCCTTGTTCTACTGGGACAAAGCGAGCAATTTGGGTCCTCAAAGGAATATTTAAAGTGCCTATAGAAGCCCTTGTGGTCATATATTGCTTCACAAGTACCATGGCAATTTGTTTCAAATATTCTCGACGTAGCATCAAATGTTGAGTATTGGCTTTGTAAATAATTTGACTGTTTATACCGGCAATATTCAACATTGAAAAAAACAATCTCATTGGCCATCTGCGAGTCATCCTCCCAACAGAATATTCTTCCTTCATTTGGTCAACCACGTCAACACCACCTTTAGTACTATTATAAAATGTTATCATTTCAGGTTTTGCAGCAGGCCCGGTGCTTTCATCGATTTTATCATCTTCATGCAAAGTTGATAATAGTAATACTACTTTCTTTTGCTTTTTATTTGGAACATAAGATAGTAAAACTTTCCTGTCACCAAATCCAAACATTGAAGATGGTTTCGCCCGATCTTTGGTGTTCAAAAAGTTTGGTGGAATTTCTTTTTTATTTTTACGTAACGTTCCAACAATAGTCGTTCTATGATCATTTAGCAACTGATCAGCAAGAGGTATCGAAGTAAAAAAGTTGTCCAAAGTGATGTTGCGGCCAGTGTTGAGGATATTTTGGGATAATCTTTTTACCAAAGCATTTGCTGAATTATCCAAATTGAACTGCCCTGGAGGTTGTTTCCCAGCATATATCTCTAAATTGCTAGTGTAAAATGATTTCGCATCAACAAGTGCATAAATTTTTATGCCATATTTGGCAGGTTTATTAGCCATATATACCCGGAACTTACATCTACCTCTGAAGGATTCCAGCATCTCGTCTATAGTACAATATTCTCCGATTTGATAATGTTCTTGACAGTATGAAACAAATTTTTCAAAAATATTTCGCATAGCTGCCATGTTGTCATGAGTAGCACGCTCTGTTCTGGTGTTCATATCATCAAATCGCAGATGCCTAAGCAAAAAATAAAACCTCTTTATAGACATAGTTGCCCTGAAAACGTCAGGGGCGGTCCCATCATTTACCCACATTTCTTGAATATTTGCGTGATTCATCTTTTTTAGACCAGCCATCAGCAGTAATCCGATAAGAGCTTTCACTTCGATTCTGTTCGTCTCTTTTGCATCTCTCTCACGGGAAAATTTTTCTTGGTAAGCTCTTATGTATGTATTAGTAAATAACACAATATCATCAATTATTGATTCGGTAATAAACAAATGAAAACATTCTACAGGTGTTTTACAATTCAAAGCTTCCTCACCCTTCACTCCGGGCCTGCCGATTACAATATTTTCCTGTCTTGTCCGAATATTTGGTCGTAAAGGAGGGTGAATAAGCCATTTCGTGCCATCTTTACCTTGATACATCGGAACTCTAGTAGGTCGTCGTCGAGAAGCTGGAGTAACAGATAAAAGTTGAGATTGAGCTGACGTACTTGCCTGCGGGGACGATACAGTATTCCTGTGACGAAGTAGTTGCGCTAGTGGTTCATCATCATCGCTGGACGTACATGTTGGAGATTTATCACCACGTGGTTGTATGTTACGTTTACGACGACGAGATCGAGGCTGATGGCTACTCTTATCTGAACTGGGTGTAGGTGCTATTTCGGAAGACACAACAGTTGAATAAGATTTTTTATTGTTCGAAGCGTCACTGTCTGCTGACTGTTCTGTTTCCGTGTTGTGCTCACTATGAATAGTATATCTATCACTATCTGAAATATTTTCATTTTCAACGATGTGTGTACTAGCATCTTCAAAATCAGATGTTTCTTCTAGCCAAGACAAAATGTGAGCTTCTTTTTTATCCATTCTTATTTATTATTATCAATGAATTCTTTGAAATCCTAAAACAAAGAAATTTTTAGTTGCAAAAATGATTAATGCACCATAAAATATAGTCAACATTTCGAGTTTGCAAAAAATACATTATACAAAATTACTTACGTGAGTGGGCGCGCGGTGAGCAATTTGCCGCCCGGCGACACGTGATGGTACAAACCTTCTTCTCCGGCGGTCCCCCGCGCACTGACGGCGTCCAGATTCTCAGCAAACGTTGCTAACGAGAGTGGGGGCAGCTACTAAGAAGCGCAAGTCTAACGGCTATTTATTTTAAAAAATATTAACGGTTTTTTAGCGCGGGCGGCAAAATGCTCATAGCGCGCCCACTCTAGGGTTAAACAAGGCAGGACCTCACTTGAAGACGACCCGCGGCCCGGACGGGCGATCGAGGTGACTACTCCGGAAATCATTAAAAATGTCGAAAAAATAATATTGGAAGATGCCAGACTAAAGAAGAAACAGCTTGCAGAAATGGTTGGAGTATCGGATACAACAATTTTCAAAATTCTACACGATCATCTTGGCATGACAAAGGTTAGTGCAAGATGGGTGCCAAAAATGATCACGCCGCCTCAGAAACAACGCCGCGTGGAGTGTTCTCGCACGTTTTTGGACCTCTGTAACGAAGATAAGGATGGACTATTGAGTCGAATTGTTACTGGAGATGAAACTTGGGTTCATCATTATGAGCCTGAGTCAAACAGGACTCTATGCAGTGGCACAAAAAAGGTACTCCACCACCCAAGAAGTTTAAAGTGTCACAATCGGCTGGGAAAATCATGGCAACAGTGTTTTGGGATTCGGAAGGGATTTTGTTGACCGATTATAAAGATAAAGGCGTTTCTATAACCGGAAAATACTATGCTTCTATCCTCGAGAGATTGAAAGAAAGTATTAAAGAAAAAAGGAGGGGAAAATTGACCAAAGGTGTCCTTCTTCTTCACGACAACGCGCCTGTGTGTTGCGTTGGCTGCCCTGCATAAGGTGGGCTTTGATATTTTAGACCATCCACCCTACAGCCCAGACCTGGCTCCCAGTGATTATTACCACTTTCCAAATCTGAAAAAAGAACTTCGTGGAAAGAAATTTTCAACTGACGAAGAAGTGAAGGACGCGGTTTCAGCTTATTTTTCGGACAAAGACAAAACATTTTTTTTTGAAGGTATACATAAGCTAATTGAAAGATCTGAAAAATGTATTCGGGTAGCAGGTTTTTATTTTCACTCCTTGTCCTCTATTCCGTGAACTTAAAAACGCCCCCTCGTATGTCACAATGGTTGCTGGTCGCTCATAATAAGTCTCATCAGAAGGCTTAAAGTCACTCAAAGAGCAATGGAGAGGGTAATGCTTGGAGTTTCCTTGCGTGATCGAATGAGGAATGATGATATTCGTAGAGAACCAAGGATACTTACATAGCCCGAAGGATCGCCAAACTAAAGTGGAAGTGGGCAGGACCGCATACCGGAAGACCCCAGCCAGCACAAACCTTCTGAGTAAGTTTTGTTCAACAGAAGTCATAGAAACTAATTGCTGAAAAATACTATCGTAATAAGCTGATTTGGCGCTTACTAAGACGTTATTCAATCAATTTGGGCACAAAGTTATACTGCTAGTAGCTGTGTAATAGCAACGTAACAGATGAATAAGTTTTGAATAATTGTACAACAAGCTGAGTATCTTCTGCATAAAAACATTTTGTTCTTTAATATAAGTATTACGGCTCTGTTAGCCAGATGATGAATGAATGATGAATGAACTATATGTTAAACTCCTTCAAACCTAGATATTCAGATGATACACAGCGTTTAGCTTATTTGAGTATATTTTAGCAAGAAGTTAATCAAATTAAATTGAAATTGACAAATCCGAACAGCTTGACTGCGACATTGAAATATAATATATATGGCCAAATTATATTACCTATCGTAATTAAATTTTACCCTTATTTATGTTTAAAGAAATAAATTGTAGGTGCGCATGCAACTTTACCGTGTATTTATATGTATATTTTGTGTAAAATTTTCACGCGCCACCTGATAAGCCGGGTTTTGGAGAAATAAACAACATTTCTTCTGGTGGTATGTTTTTACGTGTGAAATATTTTTTTATGTTTTATGCAATTTAAGGGTCCAAAAATTACCTTGTAATACTATTATAAGAATATTATACCGATTTAGTTATTAAACTTGAGGATTTGAGTATAAAATTCCACATTATTATTATTTATCATTAATAGGTTATGTTATTCGATATGGCGACGCTCATTCTGAATAAAATCTGATTGCACAGTGGCTTGTCGTCTAATGTCTGCATAACAAACCTTATGTGTCCACTTATTAAGGTGTGTTCTGGTTAAAAGTGGTCTGCACTCAAAATTTTTCGATAACTGTTCTATAATCACACACATTCGTACTGTAAATCAAACAATTAGGATTTAGTCATATAGTAATGAAAACCCACAGTATAGGTATTTTATAAAAAAAAAGATTTTTTCAAATCGATGCAACCGGCTTTGAGCAATTGTGGAACATACATAAAAAAACCGATTAAGAGCGAGTTGGACTTGCGCACCGAGGGTTCCGTACAAATTTGTAGGTACGTTACGTAGTATAAATCGTTCAGGAATCAAGTCTCGCAGTTTTTTCTGAGCTAAGAACCAGAACAAACCAGAGATTTTAAACCTCCTTCTTTTTTGAAGTAACTTTAAAAGTATTACGACACGAAAAATTTATACTAATTATTGTAGTACAGAAGACATAATAGTACGATACAAATAAATAAGTATAGTTGTTAGGGACCTAACTAAGGACTTGAATAGAAAGTAGTGGACTGTAATTTACAAAGGTATAATCCAAAATAGGTACAATAAAATACTTGGTGAACTAAAGAAATGTGCGCGCGCGTCGTTGTCAGAGATCGGTAGCGAAGTGGGCCGAGGGCCCGCGTCCCGCACGTCGCACGCCGCACCTCTCTCCGCCACCCGCCGTCGCCCGTCGCCAGCCGACAGCAGCCGAAGACCACCGAGTGGTCGGCGGTGCCCGAACATCCTCCCCGGGTTGAAGAATTCAAGAGAGAGGAAGTGGGCAGACGTTGTTGTACGCCCGCACCACCGTTCCTCTCTTCGTCTTCAGCTCCACCACCCGTGCGGCCCCGTCGCAGCCAGGGAAGACCTTGATGACTCGCCCCAGTGGCCACACCAAGGGCGGTTGGCCTTTCTCTTTAATGAGAGCTAGTGCTCCCACTGAGAGTTGGCCGGTTGACGCTGTCCATTTTGTTTTTTGCTGGAGCAGAGAAACATATTCGATTTGAAATCTATTCCAAAAGTGTTGTTTTATTTGCTCCACTCTTTGGTAGCGTTCCAGTCGCCCGATGTTGTGATCAGTAACCTGTGGATGCGGAACGGATATAAGTGGTCGCCCAATTATGAAATGTCCTGGGGTGAGAACGGAAAAATCTAGAGGATCAGTGGAGAGAGGGGTAAGAGGACGGGAATTTAAAACGGCCTCTATTTGAGTCAAACACGTAACCATCTCCTCGTATGTGAAGTGTGTTAGGCCTAAAAGTCTCTTTAGATGATGTTTGGTGGATTTGACGGCGGCTTCAGCAAAGCCGTTAAAGTGGGGGGAGTATGGAGGCGCAAAAGAAAACTTGATGCCTTGTTGAGCAACTTCAGACTCGAGATTCGAGTCCTGTAAAAACTTACGCAGCTCATTGCAAGTACCTACGAAGTTTGTCCCATTATCGGACAAGATGCTTTCGGGTTTACCACGACGAGCCACGAAACGGTTCAAAGCAGCCATGTAGGCTTCTTTCGTGAGGTCTGTAACAAGCTCGATGTGAACAGCCTTAATGGCGAGGCAAACAAAAATACACAAGTACGCCTTTATAAGCCTACACCCTCGCCCTTTGCGATCAGCTATCAGCACTGGCCCAGCATAATCCACACTACAATTTAGAAATGGGTGTTCTAAATGTGTCCTTGAAGAGGGCAACTGACCCATTGTAGGTTGCACAGTTTGACATTTGTGTTTAAAACATTTGATGCATTTTTTAACGATGCATTTAGAGAGATTCCTACCACCAAGAGGCCAATACATTTGGCGTATATTTGCCAAGAGCAGCTGAGGGCCGGCGTGTAAGCAGTCGAAATGATATTTACGAAATATTATTTTAGTTATATGGTGCTTACCGCATAATAATACCGGGTGCTTGACATTATAATCATAAGGTGAGTTGTCAAGTCTTCCTCCTACGCGTATGAGACCATTCGTATCTGTAAAAGGACTCAAAGAAACAAGCCTATTTTTTCTCGGTAAGGACTTTCCTGATTCCAGTAAATGATACTCATTAGGAAACATATCTATTTGAGCGTGACGTAAAATAAAATTATTAGAATTTGTAAGTTCGTCACTGGAAAGGGAATCACAAGATTTATTATGTTTATGTTTTAAATTGTGAATAAATCTTAGTATGTAAGCGACGACTCTCTGTAAGTGATTATAATTAGAGAATTTGTGAATGAGCGATTTAATGAGTGAATGATTATTGTTATGTGACAAATGATTTACAGTTGAATTATTGCATGATTGATGATGAGATGATTGATCAGAAAAGTGTGATGACACAACTTCCGGTAGATCTTGTTTCAAGTTTTCATTGGGCATTTTTGGCCAATTTGATTCATCATTTAACAAAAATTGAGGACCTGACCACCATAAGGAACACTCGCTGATAAGGTCAGCCTTCAGCCCGCGAGAAACAAGATCCGCTGGATTTTCCTTCGACGGCACGTAGCTCCACGTGTGCCCTGTAGTGCATTCTTGTATTTCATTGATGCGATTTCGGACAAATGGTTTTAACAAATTAGGTGCCATGGAAAGCCAACTTAACACTATTGTCGAATCGCACCAAAAATAACATTTACTAACGGGTTTGGTGAAGGAATTCCGTACATTAACACACAGTCTTGCTCCTAATAAAGCCCCACATAATTCAAGTCTAGGGGTGGTTGTTGGCTTGATTGGTGCAACACGATTTTTAGACACCAACAGCTGTACCTTTACCGACCCATCCTTAGTACTAGACTTTATATATATACATGCACCGTAGGCCTTTTCGGATGCATCTGTAAACACATGAATCTCATTTATTGTTGAATTGTCACATGAAATCCACCGGGGTATTTTAAGGTAGTTTAAACATGGTAGGCTGTCCACGAACGTTAACCAGGAGGTTTGTACATTAACTGGTACTTGCTCGTCCCAGTCACACTTAGTCGTCCATAGACTCTGGATGATAATTTTAGCCTCGATAATGCAAGGACCTACCAGACCTAACGGGTCAAATATTTGACTGATCACAGATAAAATGTGGCGCTTTGTGATTGGTTTACTGGTATCGACCGATATTGAAAACTCGAGAGAATCAGATTTGCATAGCCAATATTGGCCTAACGTTTTAGATGACACGTTTCTATCCTCAAACAAGTTCAACCTATCAGAATGCTCTGAAACATCGGCTATCTCTTTTAAAATATCCAAACTATTAGATTGCCACTTTCTCAAGTGAAATTTTGCTGACGCTAAAATGGATGCCACTTCTTTACCCATCTGAACCACATCGGATACCGAGTCGCCACCACTCAGATAATCGTCGACGTAAAAATCCCGTTCAATGGACGTTTTTACAATGTCATTAGAGGCGGTTGTTGCTAGACTGACTAAGCTCTTAGTAGCTAAATAAGGGGCGGAAGCTGTCCCATAGGTAACAGTATTAAGAGTGTACGTTTGAAGTGGTAGCTTGGGGTCAGCACGAAAGATAATCTGTTGTAATTGACGTTGTGATGGTGTTACCAGAATGGCCCTATACATCTTCTCGATGTCACCAGAAATAACAAACTTATGCTGACGGAAACGCATCAAATTCTTGACACGCCTATTTCGCCTTTCGTTTGAGACTGGAAAAGTGCCGAAGGCTTGGAAGCAAGCTAACGTGCAGCCCGTGCCCAAGAAGGGTAGTCGAGCTGACCCGTCGAATTATAGACCCATCTCGGTAACGTCCATACTCTGTAAGACTATGGAACGCGTGCTGAATCATAAGCTCCTGGCGTACCTAGAAGCGAATGATATCCTTAGTGACCGGCAATACGGGTTTCGCCGAAATCGGTCAACTGGGGATCTTCTAGCGTATGCCATTCACATCTGGAGTGAGGCCATAGAGAAGCACGGGGAGGCACTGGCGGTCTCCCTTGACATCTCGAAGGCCTTCGACAGGGTCTGGCACGATGGCCTTATTAGTAAGCTTCCTTCCTTCGGTCTGCCCGCCGGTTTGTGTGATTGGATCGCAGATTTCCTGAGGGATCGGTCTATCCGAGTGGTCATAGATGGCTGCTCGTCTGGACTGCTGGATATTAATGCCGGGGTTCCTCAGGGGTCGGTGCTTTCGGCAACACTGTTCTTGCTGCATATTAATGATCTGCTTAAACCCGGTACCTTTGGGTATGCAGACGACAGCACTGTTGCTGAAAGATACGTGTCCGACGCACGAGCTGGTGGGTCGCAGATTCGGTCTCTCCGGGAGGCAATGGTTGAGCGCTTGAACGTGTCCCTACAGGCTGTCTCTGATTGGGGCGATGCCAATCTGGTCAAGTTCAATGCTGCTAAGACCCAAGCGTGTCTATTTTCCGCCAAAAGGAGCCAATTCCGCCCAGCTCCATCTTTCCGCGGTGAAACCGTGCCGATAACCGACCATCTTGAGCTTCTTGGGGTTACATTAACATCTACTCTCAATTTTGGCCCTTACATAGAGGCAAAAGCTCAAGTGGCTGCAAAGAAGTTGGGGATTCTGGCTAAGGTGAGACGGTACTTCACGCCGGAACAGCTGCTCAAACTCTATCAAGCGCAAGTTCGATCGTGTATGGAATACTGCTCTCATCTTTGGGATGGGTCTGCCAGATACCAGCTTGATGCCCTTGAGTCAATTGAGAAACGAGCCAAGAGGATCATCGGCAATGAGAGGCTCGTCGCGTCGAAGCTCCAAAGTCTTGAACATCGACGACGAGTTGCTAGCCTGTCGGTCTTTTACCGGTTGCATTTTGGGGAATGTGCGACGGAATTGCATAATTTAATTCCGCCAAGCCCGTTCCATCATCGGACCACAAGACGAACGGCGATGCGCCACCGGTATATGGTGGACATCCCACCCATACGCACAAAACGTTTTGGGAACACATTCATAGTGCGTACAGCTAAGGAGTGGAATTCCCTGCCGGAGTCTGTGTTTCCTGATAGCTACAACCTGGGAGTCTTTAAATCAAGAGTGAATAGGTTATTTCTAGGCAAGCGTGCTCCATCTTCGACCATATCCTCGCTTACCATCAGGTGAGATAGTGGTCAAACGCGTGCCTATCAATAGTAAAAAAAAAAAAAAAAAAAAAAAATAGATCATCTTGGACAGTGGGTCCCACCATTTGGATGTCATTAAACGACACTCCAGAAGTAGTCGCTGCTGATGCATCGAAGACTACCCTGAGCTTAGTTGTAGTACTTGTTTCTCGGATGACTCCATGGTGTGGCAATATATACTCAATTTTGTTACCTGAATGAGGCTTCCTTGATGAGGTATTCAGAGTCATGTGCCCCAAGCTCACGTACTCCTTGATAAAAGCAACATATCTTTCCTTAAATGCAGGATCACGTTGGAAACGACGTTCCAAAGATAAATATCGACGTTTAGCCATTTCACATGACTCGCCTAACTCACTGGGATCATTTTTAAGAGGCATTGTAACTATGAATTGCCCGTTTTGATCACGCACAGTGTTAACACGAAAACTTTCTTCGCAAGCTCGTTCTTCCTGTGACAAGGAATGCTCAGAAGAAACGGATTCGAGCTCCCAAAACTTATTTAGGCTATTATTTAACTCGTTCATGGAGATATTACAAAAATGTGACTGAATATTTTTGGATGGACGTTTTGGAAGAGCCACAGAGCCTGATACTATCCATCCAAGCTTTGTCTCATGCAACTTGGGCTGATTTTTTCCAAGATTTATACATGCACTGCCTAATATATTCCAAAATACTTCAGCACCAACTAGTATGTCAATCTCTGATGGGACGTGGAATGACGGATCGGCTAGACTTAAATTTAACGGTATGGGAATGCTACTTATATCGACAAAAGTAGACGGCAGTAACTTGGTTATTGTTGGCAAAATGAAGCAATTTATATCTGTCTTATAGCTGCCGCTGCACGATTCAATAGTTAAGTTGCAAGACTGTGTAGTTAATGTAGTGTGACTGTTTATACCTGTCACCGTGGAACTCGTGCTACGTCGAGGAAGTCCTAGCTGATCGCATAGTTTCTGCGTAATAAAATTAGCTGTGCTACCATTATCGAGCAGGATCCTGGTGTCGCTTCTGATGCCTCGGTGGTTCAACACTCTCACCAACGCTGTGGACAGTAAAATGTGAGAGGTAGTATGTTGTGCCCGAGCTTCACTAGACAAGGAGATATTTTCTGTGGTGCCGTTGTGTGGAGCGGCACCTCCAGAAACATCAGTGGGCAATGCTACACTATTGGGCATAGGATCTTGGATCTGAGTAGACTGCTCCACATGTAAAAGGGTGTTATGTCTACCTTGACAATATTTACAACGAGCTAATCTACATCGTTTTGTTAAATGACCACTGCGTAAACAGTTGAAACAAACTTTAAATTCCTTGACCTTTTGTATACGTTGTTCTACGTTTAGTTTTCGGAACTCTTCACAAGTGTACAATAGATGATTTTGTTTGCACAATGGGCATTTTGCCTCATATCTTGGTTTTGAATTGGTGTCAGGTTGATTTGCTGCCACTACCAATGACTTATGTTTGCTTCCCGCTTGATTGCCATGAGTGTTATTATTTTCCACGTTAAATGTACCCCTGTTATGTTCTAATGTTTCTAATAAATCTGCTTTTTTACTGATAAATGAGCAAAATTGTGAAACTTTTGGTTTTGTTGGTATGGTATTACGATAAGCTTCCCATTCCCTGCTAGTGATAGGATCTAGTTTACTTGCCATATTAAATATAATTAATGTATCCCAATTGTCCGTGGGCTCGTCCATTAAATGCAGAGCTCTGAGATTTTTATTAATGAGATCAGTTAAGCGACGCAAACAAGTGGATGATTCTTGTGTAATACATTCTACACTATGTAAGGCCTTAAGATGGGTATCTACTAAAAGTCTACTATTATCAAAGCGGTCGCATAGTAACTTCCACGCCATTTGATAATTATCACCTTTGAAATCAATATTTTTTATTATTTCCAAAGCATCGCCTTCAAGCGACGCCCGGAGGTAGTGGAACTTACTAATGGCATCTATGCAGCTACTATTATGGATTAGTGACAAATATGTATCTCTATATTCAAGCCAGTACTGATAACCACCATTAAAATTAGGCAAATCTATTTTAGGTAAGCGTATAAAGTTACGTTGTTGAAACGATTCACCTGAATGTTTGTTCACCGAGCCTGTTACAGACCCGTACTCATCGTTCTCGTCTTTACCAAGCAGGCTGTTCGCCTGCGCTACGAGTGCGTGGTAACGGTCCTCGAACTTTGCTCTCTCTGCGTACGCCTCGTCTGGATCATCCGAAAGCACCTCAATGTCCATCTGTAAATTGTTAAATTCGTCGTATGTAGCTTCAAATTTTTTAAAACGGCTCTCCAACTCTAAGCGTTGAATGTCGGATATAATCTTGCAGCTGAGAAGCACATTCATGTAATTCGTGAAATTTGTAAGCTTTGCCTTAATGGCACTTCGCTTTCTCAACAATACGTCTAAAGAGGCCATAGCGTTTAATCAGAAGGTAATACTATCACGAATTGATTATGCGTAGCAAAGTTTCGTAAAGAAGTTGGCAGTTAAGTTTAAACTAAGTGAATGAATAGCCGCGTGACCTTGACGAGTGTCACCGGCCGACAAGCGCTCAGCTGTTGCGCACACAGTCGATCATGCAGCCGAATAACGGTACTAGCCTAACAACTCAGCAGTGCTCAAGCGCGTAAGGGTAAGCAGTGGAATTAAATAGATAAGAAGGTGATGTTAACACGTATTGACTCAAATATGAACGTGAAAACGGAAAATAATTTGAATCTAACGGAATAAAAACACTAAATATTTGTTTGAAAAGGCAGAAAATGATATGGAATGAATAAAATTGGAACAAACTCACAAATACCGAATCCTTATCCACAAGAAAGCTGTCCTGAAATCCTTCCAAGCGATGACTCGGCGTAAAATCGTCCAATCCCGTCGATGTAATAAGCGCCGGCGTCGTTATCAAGACTTGGTGAAATATAGTTTAGTCCAGTTCCTGTTCTTCCTTTGTTCAATGACTTCGGTTGGAAAAAAACCGTTGCTCCGGTGACGCAGCGAATTCAATTTTCGAGTCCAAAGTTCACCAACGTCGTAATGCCAGTTGCCGCGGAAATTGGTAGTACCAAAACGCGACTTATAAAGAGGCTCGTAGGACCATTTTGTTAGGGACCTAACTAAGGACTTGAATAGAAAGTAGTGGACTGTAATTTACAAAGGTATAATCCAAAATAGGTACAATAAAATACTTGGTGAACTAAAGAAATGTGCGCGCGCGTCGTTGTCAGAGATCGGTAGCGAAGTGGGCCGAGGGCCCGCGTCCCGCACGTCGCACGCCGCACCTCTCTCCGCCACCCGCCGTCGCCCGTCGCCAGCCGACAGCAGCCGAAGACCACCGAGTGGTCGGCGGTGCCCGAACAATAGTAGGTAGGTACTACCAACGGTCGGTGCGGGCGCGCGGCTGGTGTCTAAAACCCGCATCGCCTTCTCACTCGCTTCACCGTAAAACACATCAGTCTGCAGTCAGTCTGCGAACTGAGTGCATACGTACGGCTGTTTGTGGAGTGTAGCAGATAGTTGTCGCATTAATAAGTCGATTAGAGAGACAAGGGTAAAAAAATTGATAAGTGACAGAAATAGGTTTTTTGAGCCGCTGCGCTACTAATGTAGGTAGGTATAAGTTGTGCCCTGCACAAAATATTTAGGTTATTCCAAGTGGCCAGATGTACTTACGTACCTCTCCCTATTAAGATTTTTGATATTTTTCAGAAAACATGCCGTTTAAAATTGTGTCAACTCGTCGAAAAGGCAAGGTAGAACTATGTACTGTGCCGGACACATGGGAAGTCAAAGGAATATTGCGTTGGCCTAAGTTGTACGGTGACATACTCGCAAAAAATGATAGTACCCAGCCCCAGTCAGATTGGTTGACCTATAAATGTCTACTGAAAAGAAGAAACTACCGTACATATGAAGAAGCAGAGGAAGAATTAACAAAAATGTTAGAAAAAACAGACACGGACGACACTGATAACGGTGAACGATCCTACAAACGTACTACTACAGACTTCCTTTGCAAGTGCTCCTGAACTGGAGGAAGTCGTGGAGATGATCTTAAAATAGGCTTCAAAAAATACAAATACATATTAAAGTTCTTTTTTGAAATGGTCTATTATTGGGACAACACGTACACAGTGCAAGATAACATTTTTTTTAAACATATTGAGAAATGCTTTAAAAGAAAGACATCCAAAAACATTCGTCAGTCCAGCAAGAAGAAAATCACAACCCAAAAGAGTCCAACGTAAGCCTCAGAATCATAGAAGTGCAGCTAACAATAACGACGACGACGATATTATGAATAACGATGATGAAGATAATACTAATGGTGACAGTGAAAACAATACTAATAATGATGGTGAAGACAATATAATTAATTATGGTGAAGTTAATATAAATAATGATGATGGTAACCATAATCCAGATGACGATGGTGAAGAAAATACAAATAGTGATGGCAATAATAATACAAACAATGATGGCGAAAATAATCCAAGTAATGAAAACGAAGCTATTATTGAAGATGATGAATAGATCTTGTTGATTTTTTTTATATTATTATATTTTTAAGAAAAGAAGATGTTTCTACAACGTTGATACGACAGAGGGGCTTTCCTTTAAACTGCCTATACTAGGTACCATTTTTAAGCTCTGTACCAAAAATAAATTAATTAGGAGCAGTAGTTTAGTCGCAAATGATTTTTAAAGTTTTTGCACGGTTTGAACACGATGTATCTTTTCTAACATCTGATTATCGTCTAAGCATAGGTCATGCACCTTACAACGATAAATCTACGATGCGTTGTTGCCGCTCTGACGCATGTCGACATTCACTAAAAATTGGCAATGCAAACAAGGAACAATCAATACACACACACTTGCACTTTCACTACGAAAGCGACTAACATAAAGCGAGCGAAAGAAATAGAGATAGGTCAGTTTGTTGCATCCTTGTTTTTTGCGATCGGTAAGTGGGGCCTCACTGCCTCAGTGCGCCGACGCTTGTTTTTCGGAACGTATGTTTTGTGGAATTCGCGCGCAAACAATTGTAATTTTATTTTATTATTGTGAGAGGACACGTAACTTGGGATTATTATTATTTAGTATTAGTGTTTTTTTTTTGTGATTGACTGTTTTTTATGGTGATAGGACACGTAACTTGGGATTATTATTATTTAGTATTAGTGTTTTTTTTTTGTGATTGACTGTTTTTTATGGTGATAGGACACGTAACTTGGGATTATTATTATTTAGTATTAGTATCTCCGGACCTCACTCCCATGGATTTCTTTTTGTGGGGTTACATTAAGGGTGAAGTGTATGCCTCAGAGGTAAATACAATTGATGAGTTAAAAAATAGGATTATTTTAGCATTTCACAAATTAAAGTGCTTAGCGACGGACAGTGATCTAATTAGAAAAATAAATAACAATATTCTCCGTCGGTATAATTTGTGCATCAATGTGAATGGAGGACACATCGAAAATTTAAAAATTTTGTGTGTTTGTTTTTGTGCGCGTACTTCGAAACGTTACCTAACATAAAAGCCAGTGCGAGCGGAGCCCAGCGGAGGCCTAAGTCGCCGGCCGCCACCCCGGCCCGGCCCCCACCGAGCACACGAGATACCGCACACCGCGCTCCAAGGCGCGCGCGACGTTGCCGCTTTGTTACCTAGCGGTATCTAAGGTCAGTGTCTTTTTTTTTACAAAGGGTGGTTGCGTTTTATTCGGATTTGCAAGCTATTTAGTTTGTTTGAAAAATATATTTTCTCATTTATGGCGCTTTTTGTTTTTGTACCGTATCGAATTAATACTGTACACGTATAGTATACGTAGTTTAATTTAATGCCCCTCTGTCGTATCAACTCTGTATATGAAAGCATTGTGTTTCTATAATGTGTAACGCTGTACGTTAAATGCTACTTTGTTGATTTCTGGTATAAGACTTGCATTTGCTCAATAATCAGATTTATAACTTGTTTTTTGTTCATACTTTGTTCAGTGTATTCGTTTGATAGGTAGTGATTATTCTCCAGTGAGTTTTGAACTGAAAATAAAAGGAAGACTGACTAACATAATTGTTATATTAGAATTAACTTAAATACCTATTATAATATTTAGTCAAATATCCAACACTCTTTGTAAATAGCATGAGATCAAGTTAAGTATTATTCTTATCATATACTTAATAGTTACACTTCAATCATCTGCATTTACAGTTTGTTTGTATACAATACAAAATTCTTTATTGCACAAAGAAACCCAAACACATGCATTACCAGATAGCTCAGTAAATAATGACTTAGTGAGTGATTGAATACCCGAGTGAGAGAGTGACCGAGTGAGTGAGTGATTGAATAAGTCACTGACTGTAAGTGACTGATGTGTCTGAGTGACTTTTTGTTTTGCATTAACTTGGGCACGCTATTAACACCATACGGTGAATAATCTTTAAGAAACATAGCTCCGCAAATTAAAAACAAATCTGAACCTCGTGTATAGATCTTTTTTTTTCCTCTATGATGCATATAGGGCCGCTAACTTCCCATAACTTAGGAGGTCTTTTTTTCGTTTATTTAATTACTTTTACAATACATTTGTTGTAATGTTACAATGTGGATCCATAGCAATTGGATCACAGTGTATACAGTTCAAATTGTTAATGTATGTAATAGAGGAATGAAATAAAGCTCATTTTTGTATGTAGTTACTACAAACTTATAGCTAATGTTATTGAAACTTATGTTTTCTGTTGTACGGTTACCATTCTGTACACCTGTTTTAAACATATTAAGATATGATGACTTAACCTTTTCACCGCCAGCGTACACAGAACGCGATGCCTCGCCTAGCGCCAAGCTATACATCTATAACGAAATGTATAGTAAAAAGTAGTGATGAGGGTAGCGTCATATCGATGAATGAGAATTATACACATTAAGTTATGTTTTATATATAATTTTACGGATATAAATAAAAACTGATTAAATATTTCCATATTTGTTTTATTTCACAGTATCTATATTAAGAAAAAACAATATAAATTATAAGAATCAAAGAAACAAATACATAACTCAATTAGAGCCATAAGAAATGAGGTACATCTCTAATTGTTTCATGACGTCATTCTTTGACTTCATTTCAAGTCCTTGGCGCTCAGAACACGTTAAATTCAATTCTGATTAGGGATGTGGTCTATGGTCTTTTTTCTATGTTTGTCTACGTCCGTCCCGTGTTTTTTAACTACTTCTGTCAACATTTTATGAAATTGATTTATATGACGCCCAATCTGCGTCACTAAAGGACTTCGGGCACAAATGTATGGACTCTGGTCCTGGACCCAATAGGTATAAATAGTATATCATTAGAAAGGTATAATCTCATAGAACACGAATAGGTTTGGCGCTTGTCCTGATATATTGTCCGATCGGAGTACAAGTACCTTGAATATTAAATCATGTTATGATTAAATCTCTAAGTATTTTTGATATATTTTTCAAACGGCTGAACCGATTTTAATGATTGAGATCTTAAATGAAAGGTATAAATCTTTTCAATATTAAAGGGTACATAAAATGTGAAAAAATGTGTGAGTGAGGAGCTCGTGGCTAGACAATAACAGCCGCACGGGTCGATCTTCAAGGTTAAGCAACGCTTGCCAAGGTTGGTCTGTGGATGGGTGACCATCTTATCATACCGAGTTTCCTCCGTGCCTCGGAAAGCACGTTAAGCCGTTGGTCCCGGCAGTCATTTGTAGATCTTTGGCAGTCGTTACGGATTGTCAGAAGCCAGTAAATCTGACTCCAGTCTTGCCATGAAGTACCGTGTTACCCAGTTAATGGGTTGTGGAGGTCTGGTAGGCAGCCGCTCCGCGTAAAATACTGGTATTCAGCTAAATCCGGTTTGACTGGAAGCTGACCCCAATATAGTTGGGAAAAGGCTAAGCAGATGATGATAAAATGTGAAAAAAATCAAGATGGCGACCGTGAGCTTTTAATGATGTGTTGGAATTTACCGTAATGTGTTACGGTTATTTAGTTTTTGCTCGAACGTGGAGAATAAGTACATTTTTATTACTTTCTTTACATACATCCATATGCATCACGCCTGTCTCTCAGAGGGGTAGACAGAAACTGTGGATCCTATACGCAACTTCCACTCCCATAAGTCAAAGTAGGAACCAACACAGCACTACATACAAACCACCTGCTCAACCCTTTCACCATCAATTCTACTTTCATTACATTTTGGTAAAAATAAAACAGCTCATTTTAGTAAGTATATTTTTATTTTACACATACTTACTTCATAAAATCCAATATTTTTGCTGTGTATAAATGATTTGCCTCAACAAATTCGACATCCTATGGTTCTATTTGCCGATGACAGCACAGCGCTTATAAAATGTAATGACATTAGTGATTATGAAGAGGACATCAAAAATAGTCTTAGAAATATAATTGATTGGCTTGATAAAAATAATTTGGTAATAAATTTGGTAAAGACGAATATATAGCATTTTCACCAACGTACAATTCCACCAAACGTTAACGTAAACTATAACGGACAGACGATTCAAAAAACGAAGGTCGCGAAATTTCTAGGAATTCTTATAGACGATCAATTAACATGGAAACCACAAGCAGAAGAGGTCTGTAAAAAATTGAGTACTGCTGCGTATGTCCTATTTAATTTGAAAAAAAAAAAAGTTGACATTAAGACAGCTTTAGTTGCATACCATGGCTTAGTCGCATCGGTCTTGAGGTTTGGAGTAATTTTCTGGGGTAATAGTACTTTAAAAGATACCATATTAAAAGCCCAAAAACGCTGTATAAGAGCCATGTGCGGTATAAAACCAAGAGATAGCTGTGAACCCTACTTCAAGTCGTTAAAAATTCTTACGTTTCCGTCATTGTATATTTTAGAAATGGCATTTTTTGTTAAAAGCAACATGAAGCTATTTGCTAAGGTCTCAGACACCAAGAAAGGTCCCGTTAGAAGACAATACAAAAATCTTTTAACTGTCAGCAGCTATAAAACTGCACTACTTAGAAAAAGTGTTCTTTGCATGGGTCCAATTATATTTAATAAACTACCGGACAACATAAAAAATGACACCCTTCAACAATTTAAAAACAAACTCAAGGAATATTTGACTCAAAAATGTTACTATACAATAAGTGATTTTTTGAATGACCCTTGAACCATGACCATGAACATTGTATATTGACATGAAGTATTATTGACATTAATTATAATTGAAATTAAGTAGCTATTATTGACATTTTAATTTGAAATTATTATATTAATTATTTTATTGATTTTCCTTATTAATGTATTGAAGTTTAAAATTTAATTTTGAAATTATTATATTAATTATTTTATTAGTGTTCCAACTGTATTTAAATTTGAAACTTAATTTGTTAAATTTTGCATGCCAATACTCAGGCAGAATGTGCACGGGCCAATATATACACTTCTGGACACATCTATTGGCCCACCTTAGAGTTTAGGTTTCGATGGCCCCTACCGAAATATGATTGCTAGATTGAACAAAAACTGTTGATGCAGTTTTAAACCTGATACATTTTACCATCTTTTTCGAACGTATTGTTTTAAATTTGAATTCAGAATACCATACGACATGGAGCTACGCCTAACAAGTCGGATATGCGCCTTGTTAAAGGCAATTGATTTTTGAATAAAAAACATGTTTTATCAAATAAAGGTTTAATTTAATAACGCGTGTTGCCTCCATGGGCATCTACCACAGCTCTCATACGATTAGGCATAGAGTTTATCAACCGCTCTATGAAATTTTGAGGGATCATCTCCCATTCCTCTTCTATGGCAGTTTTCAACTCCTGCATCGTCTGGGCAACTGGCTGACGAGCCCTAACACGTCTTTTTAGCTCATCCCACATGTGCTCAATGGGGTTCATGTCTGGGCTTCTGGCTGGCCAGTCCATAACTGTGATGTTCACATCCCGAAGATATTCCCTGACGATGCCGGCCGCATGGGTTCTTGCATTATCATGCATAAAAAGGAAATTTGGGCCCACATAGTCCGCGTATGGTATCATGTGAGGTTCTAAGCACTCACGAATGTACCTTTCAGCATTTAATGTTGGCAGCCGTGGTCCTGTAACAACCACAAGTTGAGTTTTGCCGCTCGCGGATATACCGCCCCAGACAGTCCATGAGCCACCGCCATAAGCAACCCTCTCTTCAAAGCAGCATTGTCGAATCGCTCTCCCTTACGTCGGTAGACCTTCTTCCTTCCATCATTGCCATGTAACACAATTTTAGACTCATCAGAAAAGAGTACACGGCTCCAATCTTGCTGTGTCCAATTTAAATGACTGTGTGCGAAATGAAGGCGCGCTGTTCGGTGGGCTCGCGTTAGTTTGGGCTCATTAGCTGGCTTGTGTGGTACCATATCGCGTTCTTTTAACCTTTTCCGAACAGTTCGAGCGCTCACAGATACTCCGTGGAAGTCGCGAAGTTGGTTTTGTATCTCAATGGAGGTAAGGTGACGATTTCTCAAGCTGGTCGTCACGATGAATCGATCCTGCCTTTCAGTTGTGACCCGAGATCGTGGCCTTCCTTGGCGACGAACAAAGCCGCCAGTCTCTAGGTACCTCCGATAAACATTTCGGACCGCAGATCGACTTAAATTAAGTTGAGCACTCACGTTTCTTTGGCTGTGTCCGGCCTGAATAAGTGCCACAGCTTGGGCGGCGACTTCAGGTGAAGTATCCATAGATTATTGATAGAACCTCACCTTAATGTTAAGAATAAGTAATGTTGGTTGCAAAACCAAAGATATCAATCACTTTTCCAAGAATAAAATCCAAGTAAACCAATAAAACCAAGTTTTCTTAGTATTCGATTGTTTGATATCAACAAAAGGGCTCCAAATTGTCTTTTGTTTCTTTAAATTCTGTGTTCGAAATTCAAAAAAAGACTATTGAATGAAATTGTGAATGTGCCAGGTTCAAAACTGCATAAAAACTTTTTGCTCGACCTAATATAAAATTTTAGCTAGGACCAAACGAAACTGAAAATACAAGGTGGGCCAATAGATGTGTCCAGAAGTGTATTTTTCTTTTACCAACTTTTGTTAAATACCCACATTCTATGCGAATAAATGATTTGATTTGATTCATTACAATAGGTACTTAAACAACTAAACATCGTCAATAATTACATTATTCAAAAAAATTGCGGGTTCCGTAAAACCTTGATGTCTAGCATATGCTAGGTACCATATAATTGAAATAATATGCGCACAAGAGCCCACAGTGCGCCGACCTGTCAAGCATGTACAATAATGTTGGATAATTGTATTATTTCCTGAGTTAATTAATACATAACAAAAGTATTGCTTTGCTCTAACGTGTCGAGACTGAATGCGGCCTCGCAAAAGCCACGTATTTTCTAGTATGCCATATTCTTCTATGTCATCTAAGGCACCTTCCCTATATGTTTCAATAGTATAGAGTCCATTATGTAAGTGCTCACTGGTACACATTCAGTCAAAAAAGTATCGTGAATGGATGATTTGTTTATGGTTCCAAATTCAAATTTTTGTTTTTTTGTAGTTGTTAGATTGGCACAACTGTTTTCCATTTTGGCGCGGAGTTTGAGTTGCATCTGTTATTTATATTAAATACAGTGCTGGTTTTAGTAATATCATATATAGTGTGTATTGCGAATTTCATAATGGACAAAAATATCGAACAAAGAGTTTGTCTTAAATTTTGCATCGCCAATGGAATTTCGTGTTCGGAGTCACTGAAAATGTTACAGAAGGCTTACGGTGAATCGACTTTATCAAAAACTCGTGCTTATGAGTGGTTCAAAGCGTTCAAAAGCGGTCGAGATGTGATGGAAGATTTGCCTCGCTCTGGTAGGCCGTCAACGTCTGCAACTGAAGTTAACATCGCAAAAGCGAAGGAAATAGTGACTGAAAATCCCCATTCAACTCTGAGAGAGATAGCCGCCGAACTTTCTGTATCTCACGAGTCGATCCGTACCATTTTAACTAATCATTTGGGTATGAAACATGTTGCTGCTCGGCTAGTCCCAAAAGATCTGAATTTTCTCCAAAAACTCAATCGCATGAAAGTCGCTGAGGACATGCTAGAACGAGTCAGTTCAGACCCAACATTCATGAAACGCATTGTTACTGGTGACGAGACGTGGGTTTACGAGTTTGAAATGCAAACTAGTCAACAAGCTTCGGAGTGGCGCCTTCCAACTGAACCGAAACCGAAAAAACCACGCCAAAGTCGATCAAAAGTCAAAGTCATGTTGACTGTTTTCTTTGACTATCGCGGTGTTGTGTACTCTGAATTCTTACCGGAAGGTCTAACGGTAAATAAAGAATATTATTTGAGCGTTATGCGGCGTTTAAGAGAGCAAATTCGACGAAAAAGGCCAGATTTGTGGAAAGAAAATTCTTGGATTTTGCACCACGACAATGCGCCTTCGCACAAGGCTATCATTGTGAACGAATTTTTAACCAAACACTCAACAAATACCATCCAGCATCCACCATATTCACCAGATATGGCTCCTGCTGACTTTTTTCTTTTTCCTAAACTCAAATTACCACTTCGTGGCACCCGTTTTCAATCGATAGAAGACATAAAAGAGAATTCGCGGCGAGAACTGGACTCAATTCCGGAAGCAGCGTTTAAAAAATGTTTTGATGAATGGATTATTCGTTGGCGCAAGTGTATCGTTTCTAAAGGAGCATACTTTGAAGGTGATAAAATAAATTTGGATGAATAACAGACATTTTGTGTATTATTGATCTTTTCCCGGTACTTTCTTGACAGAGTAGTATGATTTTGCAAGTTTGAGCTGATAAGTTCCTAAGGACAGCAATATTACATCTTCTTCGCTTAATCGAGGAAATCCTTCGACATCATTGGCTTCTATTCTTTGGAAATCAGCTCTTCTGTGATTTAGACGTTTAGCTTCTACGTAATTATATAAAATGTTCAGTGTGTGCAATTTTTGTGTTATACGTTCAATAAAACCTTCTGCATGTGGACTGTCCGTGATTGGGATGTGGAAGTAGTTTGTTATGGCAGCTGCTATTTTTAAGTCACAGAACATGTGAAGCAGTGCATTATTAAAAAAAAATTGTCTGAACAGTTTGAATTCGACCTTGAATCGTCCATTTACCACCTCCACTACCCAACGACATATTGTTACAAGTCTTGAATCGTTTGCTTGATCGGTAGTGAGCTGCGTATCTTCTCGGTTTTTCGTTGGTGGTACATGATGGACATATCCACAACTTACGATGTGACTTAAACTATCGCGGAAGCCGCGGTCTAAAATAAAAACGTCATTCGGCTGCAGTAATGTGTGAAGTGGGTGTTGATCATTATTCATGATTTCGCTCATTATATCAGCATCTGTTTTTGTGGCTGCGAATGGTCCTATCACATCAATTATGTAACCATCCGATGTTACAATCAGAAACGGCTTTAAAAGGTTTTGGAATTTATGTAAGCTATAAGATAGCCTTTGGAAAAGGAAGTTGCTGCTTTTATGGATGTAAATGTACGTTCCATCACAAATAATTATCGCTTTTGTATTTTCCTCATTCCCGAAAAGATGTTTTGGGATCCTGAGGTTTCTATTCAAAATGTAGTTTCTGTTTAAATGTTGAAATCCCAAATGATGTTCCACATAATCATTGCTGAGACACTCTCGAGTGATGGCCAAAATGCGTTCCAGTTTTCTTCGCGACATAGAGAACAACGTTGCAAGTCTATCGTCGGGTTCGCCTGTTCGTAGTTTAGTAAGAATAATGCCCAAAGCCGTTCTGGGATCTGAACACCTTTGACTTAATGAAGGCGTCTGTGATAAAACAGTATTGAACTGCTCATGAGTACGTCCAGTCCAAAAATGCATTTCTTCCTCGTTCATACCTTGTTATTTATCAAATATCAATCGACGTCCATTTTTTAAGGTGGAAGCGCCAGGGTAGCCCGCGAAATTCAAATATTTTATGTTTTTTGCAATTTGCCGGTCAGTGTGAAGTGTTTGTTGAACAAAATACGATTCGCGACCGTAACGCGTATTTTTCTAAAGAATTATAACCATTTTAATCATCAATATAGCCCTCTAAGTTCATGAAGCCCTATTGAATGGTTATTTCATTAAAAGTCATTCAATAGGGCTTCATGAACTTAGAGCGTTTAGGGAAAGCGCTGTGTCGAAAAAATCCCTTTTTATTCAACTCTTTTGGCTAAACTGAGCATTGACATTAATGGTACCCTGAATCAGATGATGATGTTGTTGATGACAGGTTAGAACAGGTAAGTAAAGAAACTTAACCTTTTGAAGTGATTTAACTGTAAGGTATACCCTTTTAAAAGGGTTTATAAACTAAAATATTTAACTTGTAGCAGGGTTTGAATTTTTACAGAAAAGTTAGCCTTCCAGGTAGATTTGGTAAGCAACTGGGCAAGGTATCCCAAAGACAATCAAAGATCTAGGAAGGGGTCGGTGAGCATAGCAAGTAGAATAAAATACAAGGCGAGGGAGAGCGGCATATATCTCTCTCACTCACTCGCACTCATAGCGTAGGTATATTACGTCTGCCTCACTCTCGTGGCTATGCTGCGTAGACTGATCCAGTCAATGTTTTTATGTGTAAATAAAAATAGATTATAAAACTAGGCCCGTGTCGGCGGGGCGCTGTATTCCACGCGCGCATCAAAGAGCTGTCAGCAAGGGAGACGGGGCCCGCTAGGGCCAGTGCCTGCCGGGGTGCGGAATCCGTTCGAAAGAGGCACCATACCCTGGAACGCAAAGGGCAGTAGGAGGAACACGGATGGGTTTTAGTCAGTAAGAGTCTGACACTCCCTTCCGCTCCGCCCAGAGCGGAAGGAGTCATTTGATGATTTCCCATCCTTAAAAAAAAAAAAAAGTTCGGCACCCGGTGATACCGAAGTGCCTCCCTAATGCAACTCCAGGGCAGGGTGTTAAAGGCATTGGCAATGTACAGAGACACCGCCAAGACGACCCCGCCCCGGGAAACCACGTCCCCCGTCGAAAGGGCTCTCACGCGCATGATGGCGTCCACCGTCGAGCGGCCCGTGCGGAAATCGAACCTCCAATCGGGCCTCCAAGGCCAGGACCCAGGCTTTGCCAGGTAAGCTGTCGGGTCCTGGGGTGGTATTTTTGGCCTTCAACCTATTAACCGCCACTCGCAGGTCTACCTCAGTCACCTCCGGAGCATCGTCATCAGTAGAGTAAAATTGGGGGACCTGGATCAAGGAGATCCAGGTCACCCCAATTTTATCATTCATTTCATCAACATTCTTCGATCCAGAAACACCCAATTTAATTTACATCATCATCATCATCATCATTTCAAAAATATACGAAATCTTGTTTGTTGCATTGATGGTCTACTATTAGAATTTAGAATAATTATGCTGTTTATTGCATCGGAAATATCTATTCAAATAGATTCAGATATGCAAGACTCTAAATAGATAATAATCCAAGGGAAACATTGGGATGGGATAAGAAAAAAACCATTATACATATATTTTTGTTTCTTTGATAAATTTATTTGATTACTTTCTCTCGCTTTAGTGATGGGGACACAATTTATATGAAACAAATTTCATTTCCTGGCTGTATCTGGTAGCAATCAATATCTTCTAATGCAGGTAAAACTAATTCATGTGCTGTATCACTTTCCTGATGGAATAAATCTGCTGTTGTTGTCAATATATTACTCTCACTATTCTTTGACGAAGTCACAATCGATTTTCGGTGATCAGCTTGTTTGTTGTCAACTTTAATGAATTTGCGAAGATTCTCACCAGATTCGCTTTTGAGTATAAGGTGGTGAGTATTTTTCAAGTTAGATTTCACTGAATCTTCCAACTTCTGGTAAAATAAATCTTCTGTTTGGGTTATATCATTATCCTGATGTTTTAATTCACATGTCTTCGATATTTTTATTTTTCTAGGGTGCATATCTTGAATATAAATTATGTCACCCCTAGCATTCTTGCAAATAATTTTACGAATTCCATCTAAATCAGATTTCATTGAGGGAAACATTAATATAAATAAATTTAGTTATTTATTTAGGAGATAAATTTAAAATTGAGTCTTTCCACTGCAATGTTCAGAGTTGAACTGCTGTGATGCACGACGCTTTTATAATATATACACAAATTTGCTTCATTTTGAGTGCAATATGGCATCATGTAGGTACACAAACATTCTAATAGGGTACATATTAATCGACTCATTTTGGAGCACGATACAATGGCGCAAACTGTTTCAGACAATTATTAATATAATATTTTCCTTTCACAGCGTTCAAATAAAAACATTGAGGAAAATGTATAGCATGTTGCATCCAAGGATCATCATAAATCTCCCAATCTTCTATAACACCTCCACATGAGAAACATGCTGCTTTATCATTTGCACCATTTCCACAATAAAAAAATCCAGCGTCAGCCATTTCCATCACCGATCTTCTCCCTGAATCAGCCATTGCCCAATAATAACCAAATGAAAATTCACGCATTTTATATGTATTATACATGTCATATCGAGGATTGTATTTATTTTGACACATGGTCTGCTTACTCGCTTTCTAGTTCTTGATACAGATAATAAGTGTAATACTATAATGACATCGCACAGCAGTTGTTAACAACTTATACGTTTCGGGATTGGTGGGGATAGGAAACTGATACTTAAAATTGGGTAACATTTTGAAAAATTAAACAAGAAAATATTTATTACAAAAATTTATTATCTATCCACCATTTATTTAAACATATTACATTTTTTAAAGCACATACTTCATCATGATAAATACAACTATACACATCATGAGAATGTTCATATTTATTGTACAAGCTTAATAAATTAGGACAACCTTCATCTTCTAAATTATTTATGTTATTATTTTTCGAAATATTTTTTAACCACAACACTTTTTCGAAACCTTTAGTGTAAACACATTTATCTCTTAAAATATCTACAATCAAATTCTGGTGATTTGAGTAAGACACAAATCCTTCACTCCAGTATATCTTTCTATTACGTTCAATCCAACTGACTTGTCTTTTTTCTGGCTTCGTTAAATGGTGAAATGTAAATGGTGGCTTAATTAAAAATACTGCAACTTTTTTATCACATAATATGGCAATTTCTTTAATAATAAATTCATTTGTTTCTGTTTTAAACCCTTGAACATCTACAATAACAGTCATGATAACCTGCGCACTATGTTACTCAAAGGTTTATATTCCACAAGTCGGTCGTTTATAATCAAACAATATGCAGTCGTCTTATCTGGGATTGCTGTAGAACATTCAATTTCCAACCTCACATCCACAGGACCTGTTTTCAGGCTATCGTTTTGTCTTGAGCAGTCTAAGATAAAGAGAGGGGCTTTTTCTTTGAACTGCTTCAGGTCAAGTAACGGGTCTACAGGACAGTTGTAATACGACTGACGAAATTTCACAAACATTTCGTATAATATACTATATTTGTTCTCAGAAAACTTTAACCCTAAAGGTTCATATGGATAATATTGTGAATTCAAAAAGAGCGTTACGTTTGTTACTTCACAATGATCAAATACTGAACTGTCTTTAGTTTTATTATTTTTTCGATTAGTTTGTAAACAAAAAATTACATATCTGGGTTTTTCCAATTGTGAAGCAGTTTTAACTGACCAAGAATGCTTTGTAGTTTTAGGTAGTAACGGATACTCATATAAATCCCAATTTCTAAACGCCATCTGAATAGGTTTATCTCTTTCTAAATGTTTTAAAAGTGTCAGTCGTTCTCGATCTGATACTTTTACGTGCGGCACCCTCCACTGAACTCTTTGTATGTCTATTTGAAAATGAGCAATATCATCATTCAAAATAACACTATTTAAATTAGTGTTACTTCTGTTCAATATAAGTTCGTGTTTGCAATTTATCACTATTTTATTGTAATCCTCAGCAAACCCTAAAACCTTATTTAATGGTATCACAGCACTGAAATATCCATCACTTTGAAATCCGTCTAAACTCCAACCCCATAGGGCAGCAACTTTATTTTCTGCTTCATTTAATGAGATGTATGATTTTATTGCTGTCGTTATTCCAGAATTTTTGATGCGGTCTATTTCAATACCATTCATTTCATATCTGATGTCTTGAAACAAAGACATAACAGGGTTATTACTGAACGTAACAGTTTTCTTGATTGGATTCCCATCTTTACCGAAGAGCTTCGCCTGTCCTTCGACGTAAATTGAACTGGCTGATGGTAGCACGTATATGTCTTGCTGGTGGATGGGAATTCTGATTTCATCGTTTTCTCTAAAGCTGTTATTGTAGGGATTGTATGAATGGACTTCATAACTTTCGATCGAAGTGTCGAAGTGCGGTGATTCAGTAATCTGTAGTATATTCATACTTTAAACCCCAGGGCTTTAAGGAAATCTTTATTTTCTCTAGACAATTTCTTAACTTTTTTCTTACGTCTTTGCACCTTAGCAATCGCAGAAGAACTAAGACGTTTTTTATTCGCTTGGATGTTTTTATAATATACTATCATTTTGTTTTTCTTAAATGAAGACGTAACTGAACTTGTTCCTCTCCAAAGTTAATACAGTGACCAAACTGATCCACAATCTTAACAGATATTGATGAAATTATATTTTTGTTTACTGGAAAGTAAATAACATTTTGTGGTATTTCCATGCACTGATGACCTGGAGTAGTATCAGACACAAATTCATGAATAAAATGAGTTGGTAATCCGTTGCAGTACGAACCATGAACCAGATCACATTCGATTCTGATTACAGACAGACCTTTGTTAGTAATAGGAATATTCGGTCTTGATTTTAATACTGAAAAGTATACCAAACCACACTCATATTGATCTGACAAATGTAGTGGTGGTTGAAAGTATGAAACCAATTCCGATTTACTTCCAGAGATGGTAACTGTAGTAGACATGCTTTAATACTGACCTCTTTTGGAAGAATCTGTTTATTTTATTCCTTCACTACACCAAAAATTCTTCAAAAAGTTTAAACAAAGATGTCCACAATTATAAGGGTGATCACGCTGAATATTATCATAATTATAGTGAATTTTGTATCCTAGGTATTTTATGAATTCCTTTGGAGGCTTAAGATTTCCGTAACTATCGAAATACTCGATATAATCATTGTATTTTGCATAGGCTACCCAATGAGAACCAGGATTTTTAGAGCTATCTAAATTTATAACCCCACATTCTTTTTTAAAAGGGTGTTTAGGGAGTTTATCTCTCATAAAGACACCTCTGAAATAGGGAATATTATTTCCATATTTCAGAATGTCTAAATTACTCAAGGCTCGTTTGGGTAGCCGATATCTTAGTTTTTTTCTTTCGATACAAAAATTCCGAACCCAGCTTTATGTGGTTTAAGGTGTAGTCCTTTTCCGATACATAAAGCTTCCATCTTTTCATTGTGTCTCTTCGATTCAATCAATAACTTTTTAGCCATCTTGAATTCATTTATGGTTTTAGCAATACCAGCTGCACCGCCTGCTAATGCTCCTGCAGCCGATAATCCCGCAAAAATCGGAATCAAAGGCAATACTCCACCAGTTTTTGGTATAGGAATAACACGAGGAAGTTTTATAGATGAATCATTAGCTAATTCTCTGACAGCAGCCATAGCTAATTCTATTGCCACTTTCTTGCATTTCGGTTTTAACTTTTTCATATGTCTCTTCGTTTTGTTAATAACATTTTTAAATTTATTTTTCAACCCTTTTCCAGCTTCAATTTTACGAGAACACTTATTGCTATCTTTCTTTAAACCAAAACCAGTTTTTATTTTTGTTGACATAGCGCTGCTTACTAAGCGCGCTGCCAGTTTTTCCCCTACACTAGCATCTGGGGCAAGTGCTCGCTGTTTAGCCATATTTAACAAAACTAAATCTGCCTTGTGGCGTTCCTTTAAGTTTGAAGACTTGTGGTAGGCAATGTCGTGTTGTTTGCAATATTCGTCTAATTTATTAACACCTTCATCCCCGCGTGTAAGCCTTTTTATTAACTTAGTGCCTGGACCGCAATAATTGTATCCTGGTAAATGTAATTCAATTGGTAAATTATTTATAAGCCAATTGAGAAGACTGCTCTCTCCAATACCCATCATTAGACTGATGCATCATGAGTTGAACACTTAACCTTCAAGCGGGCGCGTGGGTATTTGTAGCGACAGCGGTCGCGCGTAACCTAAAAGACCTATGTGAGATTTCAGGAATTTAGAATACTGGTAAATTAATAATTATTTATGTTCTATATTCAGACATTATCAATTTTTACCTAGGCAACAATTTTTTGGAATTAAATTTAAAACAACCCACTATCGTTCGATTACAAACCAGCTATGCACGCCAGACCCGCCAAACCAAAGTTTTGTTCTCTTGGGAGAATGATTTGTGTTCTCATTTTTATTTAGATATTTTTATATTTTATTAGTTCTATGCAATCGAATAATTACTATCAAAGTGTTTATTTTATCAACTCAGGTATTTTACTTCGAAATTAGTCATCTCGTCAAGGTAAAATAAAGAGCCAGGCGCGTGTAGTCGTTTCGACGCTTGCGCCGCGACCTAAACAAATGCATTCTATTCAACTACAAAGGTTCGGAGAAGAGTGGAATGCATTCATTTTCGTGCATAGTGAATTAATGAAAAGCTACTGGTAAAGAGAAATACTTGTGGCGAGAAATCTCGATGTAATCAGCGAAAACTTATCGAGCGCGGTCGATTCGACGCCGCGCGACCGCTTGAAGGTTAATAAATATTCGATTTATCAATCCAACTGTTTTCAGATGAAGACAAACCTAACCATTTTACTAAAACCCTATTTCCTTTACTTCTAAGAACTTTCTCGACTAGATATAAATTAGGATGTTTTGTCTTTTGCAGCTCTTGCACATAAAATGCACCTAAAATGGGTTGGCCTCTGATAGCATCTTCAATTAAGTAGGTAATAGGAGTTGTATTTTGTATTTTTCGAATTTTAAATATTTCTGTCGACCAGTTGGGAGTATACCCCTTTTCAAATGTTCCTTTGTATTTACTAATACGTACAAAATCACCCACTTTAAACTTGCTTTTTATATTATCGGTTTTTACCAACCTGAAATATCTCCCTAATATGCATGTTTTATTAGTACTGTCCACGTTTGCCGGGATTTCATCAATTGTCCGATGATAGGTGTGATTGTATTTATAGATAACATTAATTAGGGTATTATCTATCCAGTTATAGTCACCTTTTAAACTGAATTCCTTATACAGTTTGGATTTTAATGTTCTGATAAAACGCTCAACTATTGATGCCTTTTTTGTTGAGAAGGTTGAATAATGGTTTATACAAAAAGATTTCATAAGTTTTTGAAATTTATTATTATAAAATTCTGTTCCATTATCCGTTTGCAGATTTTTGGGGATACGCCCTTTATTCAACAAAATCTTGAAAGAGTTGCATACAACATCTTTGGTCTTACTTTTCAAAGGAAAGGCCCAAGCATATTTCGAAAATGTATCAATAACGGTAAGAATAAATCTGTAATTTTTATTTTCTTTGGAAATCGATTGCATATCAATTAAGTCTGCTTGCCAAAGGTCATCTATATCTTTCATAATAACATGTCTTCGTGGAAAGTTTACCCTCGCATTTTTATGAATTTCGTTTACCACGTCGGCTTTACTCATATTCAAAACTCAGTATATAAACATTTGTAGTGAATCCAGCAATGATACTGAATGAAAACCATGTTATTGCTACTATTTATTCTTTTATTATGTCAGCTTCTTTTAATTCTTCAATTATCGATAGTATTTCATTATCATGGTTTGTATTGCCAGCATCTTTTGAAGCAATTAATAGTTTCAATCTCTCAACTAATTCGTTGGGGTCATCCCAATATACTAGGTCAGTATTTCTTTTATATTTCTTTAACATTGGCAAGTATCCCCCAAGTTTAGTATGAATATTATCGTTAGACGTTTCAGAAAACAAAGGTCTGATTATTTCACGATATTTTATTCCTTTATCTCCTTTTATTTGACCTTTTGGATTGAAGTCTCTCTTATGAACATTTGTATAATACAATATATCCTTGTAGATAAGTTTATCTTTGTTGGATATTAATTTTAAATCAGGTTTTTTTCGAAGTAAAAGTTCTTTCAGACCAGGAGTTAAATTGTAGGATTTATCACCGATTTTAATCAAAATTACATTTTCATTATTCAAACTGTCAATTTTGGAAAACGATACTACTGAATTTCCTATCAATAAAGTTTTGTTGTCACTTCTTATTCCAAACGGTATATTTACACCATCACAAATATTACAGATATCCTGATCCTCTAATGAGATTTCTAAATCATCTGGTAATACCATTTCAGAAGTCTCTTTAACCAATTGTGTAGAATTAGGTTTTGGTTCGTAACAGTCCAAAAAATTTGTAGAAGAGCTAGTATTTATTTCATCCAATTCGATGTCTTCAGATTTAGTAAGTGTTGTATTTTCCAAATGTTTAAGTTTTTCCATAGTTATATTCGAATCAACTAGAGTTTTAAGAGGGCCTGTGACAGGTTTTAGCATTTGATCGAGTGACAAGTTTATTGAGTATTCTTGGTCCTTCATTTGTTTTATTTTATTCTTTATGGAGTTTACAGACTTCATTAATTCTATTTTAATATTTTTCTCCATGGTATATTACACCAACTGCGTTCAGCTAAAGTACAAATTATACTGAGTTTGATTTTGCGAGTTAATTACTTATATGTGCATGTAAACAGTCAGTCAAATTTAAAAAACATATCAAAATTCTGTCTGTACCTTCCGTTATTTAATGACGATTCTTTATTAATAAGTAGAAAATTATAAGGTTTACTCCAAACAGTTTGGCAAATATTTCTGAACTCTTTCCATTTTAAATCAGAACTAACATGCTCTTCATAAATATGTTTTAAATTCACATCATCTTGTTTGAATATAATAAGGAAATTAACATTATCACGTAACAATTGCTTCGGGATTTTAGAATAGGTTTGAGATAAATAGAAACAATCTATTTGTTTATGCCTACCCATACAGAAATAATTGCGGATATTTACTTGATTTTCACATGCAACATCATCAAAAATAAATACAGAATTTGCTAAAGCTTCACTCGGAGAAATGACATCTTTATCATCGTTGAACTCATAAAAGTTAATCTGCGGCACTCTTTTTAATACTTCGGTCAAGAAACGGTATTTTGGTTGAAAAGAAGTTTTAGAGTAAAGATAAAGATTTTTAAATTTGAGCCCATTTTCATGAAGCAGTAAACTAATCATAACGTTCGTTTTACCACAACTTGATGGACCGCATATTATACAGCGAATGGTATTTGGCAATAAAGCACTATGTCTTATGTGGTGAACAGAGTCACTTAATCTTATATTATTAACGTTTAGAGATATGGGTTGTTTGATCAACTTCATAGTGCATATTGATCTAATTACCGCCTAACGTACACTTATATACTCGTTACTATATGAACCTTATCATGGAACAAGCATTAACTTAAATTTAATGATGGATGTTTAGAAAGTTGAATACGTTTGAATAAAAGCCCATGGTTTGAAACATATTACTTTATTATAAGTTCATCATAATAGTAGCGTAATATATTTATTAATAGTACAAACCTTATTCTAAAATAATTAACATACACCATTTCTACACAATAGGTACATTAATTTATTCTTATTTTATTATTTTTAAATTATGTATTTCATATGAATAAAATTTAGAACAGTGGTTCTCAAGATGTGGATTACATTATAATTGATAATAAATTGAATAAAAAGTTTGAAGGACATTGGTTTAGATCATCGCATCATAAAATCCCCAGGGCAAAGTGTGAATTTGATCTGAAAGTATCTGAACTTTGTCATCGTTTCTGTTTAATACTTGCTTACTAACTTGTTGTGAGTACAATATATGTTTGATAGATCTTATAATATTCATTTTTAAAGACTGACTTTTATCTAATAACAAAGAATCATTGTAATTACTTTGTTTTAAATGTTTAGTAACAGATTTAGACATACCTTTCGCTTTTGTTATCTGTGTGTTTAAACTGCTAATGCAATATAGTTTTGCTCGTAAACCTGTAAATTCAGTAATTACATCACCCCCCATTTCGTCCTTAAATAGGCCAGGGATTTTTGAGTTAATTCTTGGTATGTTAAATTGATTATCTATTGGAAAATTGCTAGTATCAAAATATGTTAAATTATCGTACATATCATGATAAAAGTCATCTGTATAAATTAAGTAAAGTAAGCTATCGGTATCTGTATAACATAATTCAACATTATCTCCATATTTCTTTTTTATAAAATCATAATGAAACTGATATAGATGTTGTTTGGCGTACTCCAGAACTGTAAATCCGATGTAAATTGGTCGGTCTAATATTATTTTATCACGATTCAATTGTATAGCTACAAAATCCTCTGCAAATATTGACACACTTGTAAAATTAGGTTTTGAAATCAATTTCTGTGCACAAAGTTTCTTATTCGTGAAGTTTTTCTTATCATCCCATTTGGTTACCAGTTTTATGTCAACTTGTTTCCTTTTATTTTCTATAGTTTTACCAAATATCGCATTATTTAGAAGTTTAAAAAAATCTTTTTCAAAAGAAGTTTTTGATGCCATACGCCGATTGGTATTAAGATCTATATATTTCTTTAAGAAATCATCTTGTTTAAAAGTTAGTATGCGATGAATCTTTTTTAAAATCAAACCATTTTTTATGCATTGTTTTAAATGTATGTAATGAATAACATAATTTACTTTATCATACAGATTAGCAATTAACTTAGCTGATTTCCCTCCTGGGGGTACAAATTTCTCTGCAGCAAATGGCAAGTCTTTATGCTGATCGTGAATACAATCCGGGTAATATAAATCTACTTCTAAAATAAAACCATACAAACTGTCATCTGATACACACAATACATTAAAGTTGGCGATTTCATGTCGAGTTAAAAATCTGAACTCTGAAACCGGTAACTTTTTAGTCATTGCATAACCGTATAGATTATTGCAATCTAGATATATTAAATAACTCAAGGGTTCTAAATCATTATAATGAGGTAAATACTTATTATTTGCCTTAGCATGACGGAGGAAACATTGTGCCAAGCCTCCTCGTATACCTTTTTCAATAAATGTATAAATTTCTAAGTCACTAATGAGCTCTAATTCAATGTTAGTGTACAGAAGCATAGCGTCCCAGCTCAAACTAGGTGAAGTTACATAATGAGCAGGATCCAGTTTGTAAAAAAATAAACTTGTATCTCTGAATTTTTCAAATATGTCGCATAACAACAAAACATCGCATTTCAAATACAGATCACTGTATTCACCAAGCGTTGTTATGTTAAAATTGTTCCAAATATCTTGAGCGTGAGCATATTCGTCATCTGATAGAAATTCCATAGTTAAACTATTATAAAAACTAGACTTTGGGGGTAGTTGATTTTCATCAAATTTTGACCAGTCGTCCATATAATCATATGGATAAATACCTTTCTTACGTAATAACTTAAGTTTGGTTTTATCCTTAAATTCTCTTGACAAATAAACAAAATCTTTATCTGACAAGCTTTTACTTAAAGAATCTAAGCTTGAGCTAAGAAAATGAAATGAATCAATAAACTTAATCTGTACTGAACGAGCACCTTTTTTTGTCTTAATTAGCTTAGTTATTGTAAGATATTTTTCTTTAGTTTTTGGGATTATTTTAATTGAGCCCTCATATTTAGCCAACTCTCTTATAAATATATGCGAGTCATAACCACTTAGATTATGAAATACTACCGGTATGAATGGACACACTTTATACATCAAATTACAATGTGAGTGCGCTGCCCCTCTATACTCGGAAGTAATATGATCATGATCTCGAACTTTATCTCCAGACAATGACTGATTACATATATGACACTTAGTTGCATTTCGATATTCTCGTTCTTGTTTATAAGTTAAAGGTTTCATTGATAAATGAGTAAACAAAACTTTATTTATCCGCTTTACATCTTTTACTAAACGTTTAATAAAGACTTCGACGCAATCTATGCCTCTGTACGTGACAAACTTGTTAAGTTTTTTGTCATGACAACAACATATATAATATGCAAAACTTGAAGGTTGATGCTTTTTTAGTGTCTTAGTATTTTTAGAACTATTTTCATTGCAATTTATTAGCAAACTCTCAAAATCAGCATAAATAATAAAATTAATTTTAAGTTTTCTTTCATAATGTTTGAATTTCAATATGGTATCTTTTTCCGGTAGTATAGTTAGTATTTTAGAACAAGTATGAGAAACATATTTCTTTTCATTTGTAAAAAATTGTAAACATGAATCGCATAAAAAAACTTTGCCATGGTGCTGAGTAACCTGGCGTCGAACTAATCGTATAAGATCTTTTATTAAACAGTAATGTCCTTTACCATTCCGTTCAAAGTATAATAAATGAACATGTTTTTCTTTTTTCTTATTCGTCATGTATAACGGGCCAGTAACAACGTATTTGTTATCTAGCCCATAAATGGTAACGCTTATTGTAGGATTTAACCGCTCAAAAAGTTGGATGTCATTCTGTGAAGGAGGAAATGACATTCCTTGAATATTGAGAACTTGGCTATAATGAGGATAGGATGTCGTTCTGCACACATTATTTGTACGAGGAAATAATGCAGCTACGACAGACCATAAGAAACAATACTCGTCATTATTACGTAAATTCAAACAACTTTTAGTATTTTTTATTAGTGAGGGCAACTCTACGTACGTGCCGCCTCTCATGGGACAATATTTACATATATTAATCTCAATATGACTTAGCGAAAGATATGTCCAACCTGACTGTACATGTTCAAATTCAGACATTTTGCGCATAAATACATGTATTTTATTCAAAAAGAACTCGTGTATATCAGTATTTTTATAGATAATATCATACTTAGTGTTAAAAGATTTCAGTTCTATCTGTTCGTCGTCAGATTTTAGCAGAAGAAACTTTGCAAAAAGCTCAAAATTTACTTTTATGCAATCATACTTCTTCAATATCATAGTTATTAATTTATCAATATCTGGATGTACAGAATTCAGCATCGCCTCAGGAGTGAGGTGCTCGTCATTCTGACCTGTACATATCTGAGTATGACTCGGGATCGCCTCACGAGTGAGGTGCTCGTCATCCTGAGGTATATATGTCTGACTATTACTCGGGATCGCCTCACGAGTGAGGTGCTCGTCATCCTGAGGTATATATGTCTGACTATTACTCGGGATCGCCTCACGAGTGAGGTGCTCGTCATCCTGAGGTATATATGTCTGACTATTACTCGGGATCGCCTCACGAGTGAGGTGCTCGTCATCCTGAGGTATACATGTCTGACTATTACTCGGGATCGCCTCACGAGTGAGGTGCTCGCCATCCTGAGCTAAGTTCAGACGAAAAGTTACAATTCTATTTTTAAATGCTGTTGCTACAATAAAAATATTTTTAAATTCAGTACTCAATAAGCTATTTGTCTTGTGTATATTAGTTCTCTTATGATATGCAAACTGGTTTCGTGGTATTTCAGTTCCACATTTGGTACAATTCACAATTTTACTAAATGGTCTTGTTAAAGGTGTTCTGCCATCTCTGGACTGTACAACTGTGAAATAAAACATTGGATTTAAATAACATAATATTTTATTTATTTATTAATTGATTATTTAGGTACAAGTATTTAGATATTATAAAGATTACTTATAATATAAAGTACATATGTATGTATGTATACTTAGGTATTATTTTGTAATTATTAAGTGTTTTTACATATGTTGTGTAAAAACTAGTAAGAGTAAGTACATAGTATGTGCTAATAATAAGAATTTATAAGGGTAGCTGGACAATTACTAAAATCTTGTTCAACTGAAGACGTAAATCCTTTTAGATGGCGCCACATCTCCGTGTCCGCATCAACTTTTGTTTTGATAGTAACTATTGAATGGCGCCATCTATTTACTGGTGGTACGTCTGTGATTTCATCACAATTATACACCTTTACCTCTACGTAATAAGGCCCCTGCTTTGTCTCACTTATTTTTCTGGCATAGCCTTTGCTAATCCTCTTAGTGAAATAAGAATAAAGAGGAGTCGGTTTTTTACCAGTCGATGTGGACGGCTTCGCAGACGAATCCTCTTCATCGCTCTCACTACCGAATAGATCCCGTGCAGTCAGCTTGTTGCTGGTTAACGGCACCGGTTGTATTTTAGGTTTCTTGGGTCCGTGCGTCTTAGACCCATCGACTCGATCGGTTTTGAACCGCTTGTTAGTAGTCGATTTTTTGAGTCGATTCGAAGAAGAAGAAGAAGAAGTCGATTTCTGCTGCACTGACTGCGTCTCGATCTCTGACTCTTCATCCGATGAACACAGTTGAGGCAATGTAGATGAATATGACTTGGACCTGAAACAATATAATTTGAAATATTATATTAACCTGATAGAAAAAATAAATGAGTGGAGGACTCCGTTAAACTCGGAATTGAAAATATAAAATTTGCATTAAAAACATAGGGAGCATCTTATTTATAGATTACGAGATTCCACTGAAAAGCCGGATAGGAATAAGAATAGCATCATTTATTCATTTATGCATCCATACATTCAATAATTCATTCATGTTAATTCAATTATTTATTCAATCATTCCATCATTTGTGTATTCATTCATTCATTTATACCTATATGCATTCATTCAATCATTCATTCATACATATGTACATTCGATCATTCATAGAATAGACCTTGTGATGACACATTTAAACACATCTAATAAAATATTAATTATGATCTACTTACATTTTGAAGATTTTTGATTCTGGTTGAAGCTCAGATGTGATAAGGCTGAAGGTGATGATTGTTTCCCTCGGGAGAGCAGTTTGTGATTTTGTCTGGCATCGATGCACTTTATATACAGCCAAATTATGACGATGTACTACCAAATATGTCATCGAGAAGATGTATGCTTACATTGCAAAACAAGATATCATATTAACCAATCCAAAAAAATATATATGAGTTATTGATTATGTTGTACTATGCTAGTACCTTGGTTTCTCTCATTCTAATAACGTATCGTACCTGCATTTCTTTTCATACAATATAAACTTCAACAAACAAACAAATCAACCGATACCATAATCAATATAGTGACTTACATTTAGCATCAAGTAATAGTAGAACTCTGTCAGCATTTTATCCAAATATAGATTCATTAGGGTAAGGGTACACATTGTTGTCTACATTTTATTTTTCTGTATTTCATTATATGTGTATAAAGTACGGCTGACCCGTGTAAATACACCCTAAATTTAAGTGATACATACTACTAAATCCCCCATGGTTTACTTCCACAGTACAGCAGATTAGATGTTTTTATGTGTTTACTATTACTTTTTACTGCTAAAAACAACATTTACGTGAGCATAGGCGCGGGTTATTCCTAGTCATAAATATATTCAACTCAGCATTACGTTATTTTGAACTCTATCAGCAACACATATTTTATATATAAATCAGGATAAAATAAGATACAAATTCAATTCAGTTCTTCCATTCTTTTAGTGCGCTACTGATACTCTACAATGTCTGTAAGTACCTAATTTTAGAAAATATTTTACTTTTAATTATAAAATAATAATAATAATAATAATAATATATAATTTATTATACCTGTGAAAATAAATAATAATAATAATAATAATAATAATAATAATGTATTTTGTTTCAGATACCGAGTTGGGTTTATTCACCAACTTCACCTCCGTTAATGATAGAACCTGATGTGATTGATAAAGTCGTAAATTATTTGGATGAGGATGAACGACAACGAACCCCATGTGTTCAAAATACAAATACAACTAATAATAAGGAGTTGATAAGTTTTTACAAAACGGTTTCCACCGGTGGCACTAAAGTTATACGGATCGAAATTTACGATGCAAACCAAGTTGAAAGTAATTCTATGTGCCAGTGCAGTGCTGAAATATGTGTTCAGCATATTGTAAAGAGCATTTACACCGATAACATCTACTTACGTGTCAAAGACATGCTACCATATTTAAACAATACTTTTTATCAATCCTTGTAAGAAGAAAAACGGATAGGTCCTACGAGCACCCGGATCACCTACTGCATCTGTTAATTCCTTCAGTCCTTCGGTTCAGTGTTCTTTTGTTAGTTCATTTTGTCTAATTAATTGCAATTAATTTGTTTATTTAAGTTGTAATTATATGAACTAATAAATACTTGCTTATTCATTACAATAATGTAGTTTCATTACAGAAGCTTTAAAATTAAATCACCCATAAGAAACTAAGTATATTCCCATTATTTTAATGTCATTTAGCAAATAAAGTTCATTGAAAAAAAATCTGTTAGTCAATAAAGCAAACATTGTGTTATAAATATCACGTAGCAACAATGCTCGTCCATTCGCGAGATCATAGTTGCATTGAACAGATCAAGTATCTCATTTTTGCTTACTAAAATAAAATCGTATAGGTACTCGAAACTAAGCACGTGTGACTGTGTAAATAAGTTTAATGAATATAAAAATAATCAATTAGAATAGAAAGTTGAATGTTTGAATGTTGATGAAATGAATGATAAAATTGGGGTGACCTGGATCTCCTTGATCCAGGTCCCCCAATTTTACTCTACTGTCATCGTCGTCATCGGTGCAGTCCGCATAGGGCACCGCAGGTGGCGGGGCCATAGGCGGGGTAGTATGCTCCCCTCGCAAGGGTAACAGAACGCTCACCACGTCCTCCACCAGCTGGGGCCGGAGACTCTGCGTCAACGGAGGGGCCCAGGTGCGGAGCTTATTCCGCACCGTTTTGTAGGGTCTTCCCCACGGGTCCCCGTTCAGAGACTCCAGCAACTCCTTGCGAGCCAGATCTTTGGCCTGCAGGATTCCCGCATTTCCCGTTGACTTATAACTATGAAATTTGGCAAGTAATACCGTAATACTTAAAGTACATCTACAGGGAAAAGTCTGACACTTTGCACTTCGCTGGAATGCGACACCTCTCCCGCTACCTAATGACGTCACAGCGCGAGGCGCACAGCTAATTCGTACGGGTTATACTTTCTTTATAGTAAATATGACAGGTCGTGACAAGTTTTTGTTTTTGCCCGGCCGGCAGACCATCGCGCGCCGGTTTAGTCGTCGTAACTAAGGTACGATGTAATTTATTTTACGATTACTTATTAAAGGTGTGGTTTATTGTTAATTAGTAAATAAATTATCAGTGACTGAAAAAATGCGTCCTAAATCTAGTTTAATTTGGTCATTTTATGATGAAGTGAATCTAAATTTTGCAAAATGTTAACTGTGTGGGAAACAATTTTCACGCAAAGGAGGAGGCACTATTTCACTCGAACTTCACCTTAAATCTCAACACAGTGATAAGTATGAAGAATTGTTGTTGCTAGAAAAAGATAACCCACAAAAACTGACTAATTCTCAACAGCTGACACCTTTACAGGAGTGTAAAAAACAGTTATCAATAACAGATTCTTTGAAAAATAGATCTGCTTGGGATGACAATAATACTAAACAAAAAGAAATTGATCAATTAGTGGCTGGAATGATCGCATTACAAAACTTGCCATTTAACTTTGTGGAAGGTGTGGGATTTAAAAGATTAATTGAGGCAGCATTACCTCGTTACTAATTTACTTTGCACCGATATCTACGGTAAAATAAAAATAAAGGTTTTGGAAGTACTCAAGCAATTTGATAAGTTGTCATTCACTACAGATGTTTGGTCCGAGCCCAGTGCAAACGTTTCATTACTTTTACTTTACTTTTACTTTTTTCGTTTCATGAACTGCGTTTAAGGTTTCGGGTGCGATAGAAAATAACACTACACGGTACGTTCCCAGCCCGTTCGTGACGCGGGGTGCGTTGCGAAACAAAAAGGATATGTCACCGCCGCCCGCGGGGCGAAAGGGGAGGGCGTCCAAGGCTAGGCGAGCTCTTACAATGCGTGGAAACAGCGGCGCGCTAGCCCAGAGACTGCCGCAGGGTTGACAATCTTAGTATTGGCAAACAAGTAACCGTACAAATATAAGTATGCAAAATTAAGTTGGACACAAAAAGTTTTACTCATCCATACAGATAACTAGCTTTTAAATTTAGTGCTATTATATCACAGAATGTCTCTAAAACCTTGCTGAAGATGGCGGTATTTTCAATGCGTAATTACATAGTTTTATCATCTGACGTAAGATGGCGGGAGGGCTGTACTTGGACTTTAGGGTGGCCTACTCTTGATCGATTTGTAAGTTATAGATTTTTTCCGTAAACGTAATTTTTTAAATATTATTTATTGTAAAGAAAACAAATAAGATCCAATCAATAATTGATTGAACAAAATAATTTATTTTAGGCAACATTTCTCAAATCTAAAATCACAAGTACCTACAAACTAGAGTTGCCAATTTTTGAGAAATTCCGCAAATTTTTCTGACCAAATTTGGGGAAATATTAAAATTGCATTGGCAATAAATCAAAACAAACTTGGCCGCTGGTTTACGCGCGTGTGTTAATCGGTTTCTTGTTTGTTTTACTAGATTTTTATCGTTCATAAGTGCTTTTTCCACTTAAGTCCGTTGAGTTGAGCCTCCGCTTCTCCGGCCGTGTCGATTTTGTACTTGTGTTGGTGGAAATCTGAGTATTGAGATAGAACTCTGTAGAGCCTTTTTGGTTTTAACATTTTTTCAATCATCATCTATCATGTCTAACAGAAAGTGTTGCGTCCCCGAATGTGTAAACAGCTTAGGTAAGCGTTTATCCATAAGAAACTGCTGTGTCAGTAACATCTGAATTAGTTTCATAATGCCTTCTTTCACCCTTAAACTTTTCTGTGAATTTTATTAAAGTCAAATAAGAATTGCAATAGGTAGCAGAATCCTTACATTTTGCAACTAGGTACCATACTTTTTATTTGGGTTATTGTTAGGACATTGTGAAGTCGGTTTCAAAATGTTGACATTGTGCAACTACATGCAAATATTGAAAATTTAACTAAGGGAGAAAGTAGGCATACTAATTCCTCACTTCTACTTTTTCTGGAGAACAACATCCCAAGTTTGAATTTATTACTCCACATGTTAACTAATTAAATTGTGTTTATGCAATTTTTTCAGAAACTAAGGCGAATTTGCATAACTTCCCTAATCCAGCTATGCTCAAGGAGATATTTAATGCATGGGTCTATTCTATTGGTGGTGACATTTTGCATCTTGAAAATAACCATATTTTCAAATACCGCCGTGTATGTCATGTACACTTCGAAGAAAAGTACTGGTGCCGTTATAATCGCATGACAAAAGATGCTGTACCAACAATAAACATGCCAGGTAATAATAAATATTTGCATAATTAAATCAATATTATTGGGTTCCATATGCCCAGATAGAACACTGAGCCCATATCTCTGAAATAAATCTGTGTTGTTAAAATAATATGTTTACCCTTACATTTATGTATGGGAGAACTAATGGCTTTTCAACTACAATATTACATTTTTTCTTGTTTGTATGTAATGTTAGCTATTGTATGGAGGTACCAAGTGGGAACCCTGTGTCCGAGTTTGACTTGTACTTTCGTTGTTTTTTGAAAAAATCAGACAAGTTGTTTTTTTTTTGTTGCAATTAAATCTTATTGAACCTGGTACTTAGTTCTTCTTTTTTTTCCCAAATTTAATTGTTTTTTTTTTGTATTTCAGGATTATCATACTTAAAATTTTATTCTGAAAGACAACCTTTGAGACTTCTTCAGATGTGTGAAGCATCTACATCAAAAGGTATATTTAATTTAATTGAAAAATATATGTATAATGATTATACTTATTTAAATGTTTTTAATAAGAAGTTTATAGCAAAAACTTCGAAGTTCAATTTGTATCAGTTAAATAATTTAAATCACTAATAAATTAAATGTATAGTATTGTATATGTTTTATCGCGGCTCCGGACCGATCATTTAAATCCAGAAGAGTTGGCAAATCTAAGAGCCTTATGCGCACGGTACTCAGACGTATTTTACCTCGAAGGAGAACCTTTAATATTTACGAACAAAATTAAGCATAAGATTAAGACGACTGACGAAATACCCGTCCATGCTAAAAACTACAGATATCCATACATCCATAAACAAGAAGTCAAAGACCAAATCAATAAAATGCTCGAGCAGAATATAATCAGACCGTCGGTTTCTGCATGGAGCTCTCCTATCTGGGTGGTCCCCAAAAAGGCAGATGCTTCGGGTAAAACCAAGTGGCGCCTTGTGATAGACTTTCGCAAAGTCAACGAAAAAACTGTTGATGATAAATATCCCATACCGAACATTTCAGACATTTTAGATAAGTTAGGCAAATGTCAATACTTTTACACCCTGGACCTTGCCAGTGGATTTTACCAAGTCGAACTAGACGCTTCTGATATACACAAAACTGCTTTTAATGTAGAAAATGGACATTACGAGTTTCTAAGAATGCCGATGGGTTTAAAAAACTCCCCGGCAACGTTTCAGCGTGTAATGGATAATATCCTAAGAGACCTTCAGGACATCTGTTTAGTATATTTGGATGACGTAATTCTGTTCAGTACATCCCTGCAAAAGCATATGATTAATTTGGAAAAAGTTTTCAAAAGATTAAGGGAATCTAACTTCAAGATACAAATGGACAAGTCCGAGTTCTTGAAGCTAGAGACCCAGTTTTTAGGACATGTCGTCTGCAAAGATGGAGTTAAACCAAATCCAGATAAAATTAGCGTTATAAATAACTACCCAGTACCTAAAAACACTACCGAAATTAAACGTTTCCTTGGTCTCCTTGGATATTATAGGAAATTCATGCCGGATTTTGCATGTATAACAAAACCCATGACCCAATGTTTAAAGAAGGGATCCAAAATAGTCTGTGACCAAAACTACATCAGCTGTTTCGAGCATTGCAAGACCCTGTTGACAAATGACCCAATTTTACAATACCCGGATTTTACCAAAGAGTTTTTACTGACCACTGATGCCTCCAATGTCGCATTAGGGGCCGTGTTATCGCAGGGTCCAATAGGTTCGGATAAACCCATTGCGTACGCCTCCAGAACCTTAAACTCAAGCGAACTTAATTACAGCACAATAGAAAAGGAGTTACTAGCTATTGTGTGGGCTTGCAAATACTTTCGACCTTATCTATTTGGTAGAAAATTCAAAATTATTACCGATCATAAACCTCTACAATGGGTTATGAGCCTGAAATAACCTAATTCCAGACTCACAAGATGGCGTTTAAAGTTATCAGAATATGATTTTTCGGTAGTTTATAAGCAAGGCAAACTAAACACCAATGCCGACGCCTCATCCCGATTAGATCTCCATAACGAGGAAATAAGTTCAACAGCTGTAAACCCGTCTGAACAGAACCTACCAGCTGACGACTCCAAAACGATTACAGCCTCAGAAGCCGCAAACGACTCTAACACATTAATAGTCCATACCGACGGTGAAAATCCCATCTTAGAAGTCCCTATCACGGAGCAACCACTTAACAAATTCACTAAACAGCTAGTATTCACTATCGTAGGCGACATCAAAGGAAGGCCAACCGTCACAAAACCTTTCGAAACGCACACGCATACCGCCGTTCAATTGTCGGAGTCAATCTGGAGGAAGATGTCATTAATGCTATTTAAGAGTATGTTCACCCCAAAATCAAAACAGGCTTACTAATAAATCCACCGTTAGCAATGTACAAAGTTATTCCCATAATTCAAAGGACTTTTTAGTATTCAGCAATGAACCTTGTGCTAGCAAAAACCGATTTAGAAAATATAAGAGAGTATTTAAGACAACAAGAAATAATTAACAAATATCACGACGGTAAAACAAATCATAGAGGCATAAATGAGTGTTACTTAGCCCTGTCCAACAAATACTTCTGGCCTAAAATGAGAGAGCACGTTACTAAATTTATCAACGAGTGTACGGTATGCGGACAAGCTAAGTACGATCGCAATCCCATAAAGCAACAGTTTCATCTCGTTCCCCCACCTAGTAAACCTTTCGAAACCGTCCATCTAGATCTACTAACCATTCAGAGTGAAAAATTTCTAACTATTGTCGATGCTTTCTCAAAATATGCTCAAGCCTATTTCTTAAGAGACGGGACAGCAGTAAGTGTAGTGCAAGCGTTATTAAAATTCTGTACCCATCACGGAGTACCTTACACTGTAGTGACAGACAATGGACCGGAGTTCACGAACCAACTGTTCGCCGAGTTCACAAGACTACATAAAATCCAACACCATAAAATAGCACCTCACACTCCTAATGAAAATGGAATTGTCGAGCGATTCCACTCAACAATCCTGGACCATCTACGCATTTTAAAAGTGCAACAAAAGAACGAATCCGTTTTAAATTTAATAAATTATTCCCTTCTGGCTTATAACAGCTACATACATAGTTTGACGAGATGCAGACCAATCGACGTTATTACTGGACATTTCGACCCTCGAGACCCATTAGACATAGACTTAACTACCCATCTGTTACAGCAGTATACATTCAGTCAAAAAAGTATCGGGAATGGATGATTTGTTTATGGTTCCAAATTCAAATTTTTGTTTTTTTGTAGTTGTTAGATTGACACAACTGTTTTCCATTTTGGCGCGGAGTTTGAGTTGCATCTGTTATTTATATTAAATACAGTGCTGGTTTTAGTAATATCATATATAGTGTGTATTGCGAATTTCATAATGGACAAAAATATCGAACAAAGAGTTTGTCTTAAATTTTGCATCGCCAATGGAATTTCGTGTTCGGAGTCACTGAAAATGTTACAGAAGGCTTACGGTGAATCGACTTTATCAACAACTCGTGCTTATGAGTGGTTCAAAGCGTTCAAAAGTGGTCGAGATGTGATGGAAGATTTGCCTCGCTCTGGTAGGCCGTCAACGTCTGCAACTGAAGTTAACATCGCAAAAGTGAAGGAAATAGTGACTGAAAATCCCCATTCAACTCTGAGAGAGATAGCCGCCGAACTTTCTGTATCTCACGAGTCCATCCGTACCATTTTAACTAATCATTTGGGTATGAAACATGTTGCTGCTCGGCTAGTCCCAAAAGATCTGAATTTTCTCCAAAAACTCAATCGCATGAAAGTCGCTGAGGACATGCTAGAACGAGTCAGTTCGGACCCAACATTCATGAAACGCATTGTTACTGGTGACGAGACGTGGGTTTACGAGTTTGACATGCAAACTAGTCAACAAGCTTCGGAGTGGCGCCTTCCAACTGAACCGAAACCGAAAAAACCACGCCAAAGTCGATCAAAAGTCAAAGTCATGTTGACTGTTTTCTTTGACTATCGCGGTGTTGTGCACTCTGAATTCTTACCGGAAGGTCTAACGGTAAATAAAGAATATTATTTGAGCGTTATGCGGCGTTTAAGAGAGCAAATTCGACGAAAAAGGCCAGATTTGTGGAAAGAAAATTCTTGGATTTTGCACCACGACAATGCGCCTTCGCACAAGGCTATCATTGTGAACAAATTTTTTACCAAACACTCAACAAATACCATCCAGAAACCACCATATTCACCAGATATGGCTCCTGCTGACTTTTTTCTTTTTCCTAAACTCAAATTACCACTTCGTGGCACCCGTTTTCAATCGACAGAAGACATAAAGGAGAATTCGCGGCAAGAACTGAACTCAATTCCGGAAGCAGCGTTTAAAAAATGTTTTGATGAATGGATTATTCGTTGGCGCAAGTGTATCGTTTCTAAAGGAGCATACTTTGAAGGTGATAAAATAAATTTGGATGAATAACAGACATTTTGTGTATTATTGATCTTTTCCCGGTACTTTCTTGACAGAGTAGTACAGTCGAACATAAAAACAAAATGACTAATGCTTATAATTTAATTCACGAGTCTAGTATGACCCAACGCAAAAATTTAATAGATACTCGTAATAAATCTAGAGAGACGGAAAACCAGTACTCACCTGAACAACAAATATTTGTGAAAAATCCCTTTGCCTCTCGCCAAAAGATAGTACCCCGCTACACGCACGATACCGTTATGGCTGACCTACCAATACATATTTACACGCGCAAAAAGCGTGGACCCATTGCTAAATCAAGATTAAAAAGAGTACCTAAAAGTGCCAAATTGTTACAGGACCCTCCTAGTACTTCATCTGCTCCTGTATTCGGCCCTAACACAGGAGATAAAACTTGAAAATCTCGACGATGGCCCCGGTGTATTACCTTTTAAGGTCCCTGTAGAATAGTATCTCATTACCATTCATTTTTACAGCATTTAAATCTTCAAGAATTGCAAGATAAAGTCAACACCGTTCAAAATCAATTAAGAGATATAAGCCCCGACCTTAATAACAGAAGCTCTTCGTTATTCTAGCCCCATATTAAATACTTAGAGGACCAGCTCCAAACCGTCCTTGACCAATTGCAGTCATTTGAAACTTTTCGTTCTAAAAGAGGTCTCGTAGATAGACTCGGTTCTGTTGTTAAAAGCATAACCGGTAACCTTGATTATACTGATGCAGAACATTTCAATAATGTTATAAAATCTCTTGAAGATAATGAAAACAAATTATTAACAGAACTTAATAATCACGTAAGTCTCACCAAAACTTGGGCAACTCAACACTCTAAAGTAATAGATAACATGGTAGACAATCAGAACAGATTAACAGCCTTAGTTAGAAATATTAGTCAGAGTTTGGATAAAGGAAATCAAGACTTAATTCAGTATGCTCGTCTAGGACAAACCATCTTAATAGTTAGTGGCAACGTTGATAGGCTATCGCGAGAGATATCGAAGCTACAGATCATACTAGCATTCATAAGAACGTCAACAGCACACCACGACGTCATTAGTTTAGATACCATTAGATCTATAATAAGCAAATTAACTAGGTTATATGGTAGTAATAAGGTATTAGATATAGGAGCTAGAGAATATTACGACGTTATAAAGTTAGGTTCATATTATATAGGTAATTAAATAGTTATAGTCTACAAATTCCCGATTATTCTACCCGACATATGACTTATACAAGATATCTACAGTCCCCAACAAAAACCACGAAATACTCGTCCCTCACTTCCAATTCCTTGCAATCCATCCGAAAGATTTCAAGTACATAGAGGCTGAATGCCCGAAGTCCACTAAAGGGTATCTATGTGAAGAGATACACAACGTACAAAGTCGAATTTCGCCGGACTGCATCGGAGCCCTCATCACCACACAACAGAGACTTCCTGAATGCAAACCAGTCACGATATCTCTTCAAAAACCAGCCTACGAGAAACTCGATGACCGACATTACACCATCAGCTTCCCGACTCCGACGAAAGTACGTCTATCCTGCGAACAAGACCTCCACAAGTTACTGCTAGGAAGTTACCTCGCTATACTTCCTCACAACTGTTTTATCCAGACAGCAGAGTTCACCATCTCAAACTCCAATGATCGACTAAAAGGTCAAGCTTTGAAGATAACAGATATTCCTAAAGAAGATACTTCCAGGCCAATGGCACGCCCACTATTCAATCTCAACTCTATTAACTTGGATGATCTTCACGCTACCAATAGGGAGATTTCACTGCAATCACCGATACAGTTCGACACACACTCAAACAGCAGCATCTATCATACAACTATGTGTATGTGTTACTATTCATCGCATGTGCACTAACTGCATACTTCACCTATCGAAGATGTTATCCGAAGCAGATCGATCTTAAGAAAGAATCCTCCGATGACAGGAAAGTTCAACCGCAGAGCATCTACGCTATACCAGAGACACAAAGAGATAGAACAGATCATCTCCCAGCGCAATTTACGACCAAGGTCTTCAATAGTCGCTGTTCTTCGGGGGGAGGTGTTACGCAAGCATAGCCGAGGCAATTTACTATAGCATGCATCGCCCTGATTTCCACACGGCAACAACACCGCGCAATATCTAGGAGCTGACGCAGCACACGTGCCACGGGTCGTCGCGAAGCCGACACCGGACGCTAGCTACCTGATTCCGCAATTCATGGACACATTCTTTGGTCAATCGTCGACTGAACAATACTTTTAATAATTAGTTAGATTTAAAATATAATTGTAACTTTTGGTACTAATTAAATTCTTATAAATAAAATCGGTTTTTTTTTTGCATCCTCTGCGGCCACCGAACTTAATTTAGGCACCATTGAAATACTAAATAAACTTTCATCACTACTATTAACATCACTGAATTTTTGTTTATATCGGACTTGTTCTGCTCCATCACAACCCCATTTCACAACAATATTGAGGATTTTTAATTCACTAATTGTTTGTAATACTTCTTCTTGCGCTTTACATGGGGAGTTGACGTTTGACGTCTGTGTCGGAGCGGTCCTGTCGTAATCAATTTGAAAAAATAAATGTAAACAACTCGTTTTTTTGCATAATTGTTATTTATTGGTACACATTGTGAGAAGTTACGTGACATTTGTTGGAGTGGACATTAAATAGTGAGTTTAAAGGACGTATTGCTACCGAAAACATTACAGTGATTTGGAAACAATTAAAGTCAGTACCCTCTAATTTCCGCAATTAGAGCGAGCTGCTTACTTTGCATCAGCGCCATCTGTCACTTTTGTGGATAACGACTTATAGATCCATATTTGGATCCCCACTGGCGCCATCTAGCTTCCTGCCCCCGGATCACTTACATAACAAGTTGCCTCAATTTAAATCCACCATGCCAGGTATCAACTGCGGTGGTTGCGGTCGCTTTGTTTCGTCGTCGGAGGGCGCTAAATGTGGAAAATGTCAGGCTCACTATCACAGGGTTTGTGTTGACATCCCGTCAAAGACAGCACCACATGTGAACTGGCGCTGTCCCGAATGCACAAAAGGTCTCGCCCGGGATAACAGGGCTGAGACCCCAGTTAGAGGCGCATCGGAGAGCTCCGCGAAAAAGCCAGGAATCGTGGAGCAAGTATGTACACCGAAGAACCCCGCGGTCAGCTCCAAATCTGTTAGCACAGTTAGATATGCCACCCCTCCGTCGAGCAACACTACAGCCGATGTCACTTCGCAGATTGTTCCTCTTGATTTGAACCCGATTATGGAGGAATTGCGAGCGATGCGCGCCGAGGTACAGGCTTTCAGGAAGGAGATGGAGCTGGAGATGATGGGGCTCAAAGCCTCTATGGGTGCCTGCAACAAGCGCATTGATGGGTTGGAGGCACGGTTGGACGCTTTGGAAAAGCGAGCCCCGTCCGGTCCAGACTCTGTGGCGGTCGACGGGATCGTCGAGGATTTAAGGCGGGAGCTCAACGACAGGGACCAGGATCTTTTGGCCAATGACGTTGAGATCTCAAACATACCGGAGGTAGCGGTTGATAACCCGAGCCACATCGTGCAGGTCATCAGCACGTAGCTGGGGGTCACCCTCGAGGAGCGCGACATAGTCAGTGCTGAGCGGGTTGGCGGCAGGCAGCTCAACGCGACTAGTTCGACGGGAGCAACAGAGTCTCGCCCGCGCACTATTGTCGGGCGGCTGGCGCGACGTGATCTGCGCGACAAGCTACTTGCGAGCGCGCGGGTGCGGCGTGGGGCGACGACGGCCGACCTCGACATGCCTGGCCCGGCCCGGCGGTTTTATGTCAACGAGCGCCTCACGAAGACAAACCGCCAGTTGTTTCGGAAGGCACGGGACGCTGCTGGCCTCTGCGGCTGGAGGTTCGTGTGGACCAAACGCGGCCGCATTCTCGCCAGAAGGAAGCCCGAAGACTCAACCCACAGAATTCGCTCCGAAGAAGACATCACTCGCGTGTTTGGATCTGTCAATGATACAGTCTAATTATTACTTGGTGCTAATTTTATCTTTACATTTTTATGTGTTTGTGTTGATTTTTGTTACTGGGGAAGATATGCGTCGCTGCTATTTGCATTGCGCGTGTAACCATAGATCGACGTCAGGTGTGTATAGAAAGGTTTTAACTGTATATCTATATATTTACATACTTATCCTATTTATACTACACAATATTGTTTCATTATACATACTTATCCTATTTATACTACATAATATGTTTTCATTATACATACTTATCCTATTTAAACTACATAATATTGTTTTATTATACATATTTACACTACATAATATTATTTCGCTAACTAAAATAAATATATTTTTTACTAAAGAAATCGCCAAAATATTTACAGTAATTCTTAACCATTATAATGACATCCTGTTCTTGAATCAATTCGGCCCATTATATCACTCTGCTGAACGTAGTGCCAATCTCCATTTCTACATATACATATTATACATACATAGCACACGTAGACACACATATTTAAATAACAAAGATGGCAAATACAAATGACTCCTAGTAAATGTGTCAAGTTTGGTCTACTGAATGCAGGTTCTCTGGGAACTAATCATGATGAGTTTTTGATGGCCATGAGCAACCACGCTGTGGACATCATGGCTATCAATGAAACATGGCTTCGAAGGGGGGAGGAGGATCGGGCACCTAGTGTACCAGGTTATAGGCTTAAGCATATACCGCGACCGGTATCTGTAAGGGGTGGGCGTGGTGGAGGGGTTGGTTTTTATATAAGGAATAGCATAGCAGCACGAATAAAGGTTCACCCCAACCATCCTGATGTTGAACAACTTTGGTTGGGCCTTACAGTAAATAAAAAGAAATTACTCATTGGTACTGCATACCGCTCACCATGGTTGGACTTAGAGCTCTTTCTTGAGGGCCTAACTGCCAGTATCAGTGGCCTAGCCCCTTTCGATAATTTAATATTACTAGGTGACCTTAACGTCAACATGCTAGATGTGGGCAGCTCAAAAACGAAACAGCTTATGGAATTTTTCAGCTATCTGAATGTTCAACAGTTAGTCCAGACACCTACACACTTTGTGGGTGACAGCAGCTCACTTATTGATTTAATTTGCTCAGACGCCACTATCCGTAATGTAGTAGTACATCACAATAGCGATCTTGGTCATCACTCCTTCATCTCTTGTGAGACTATATTTAGGAAACATAAGCTTAAGCCAAGACTAGTTGTGTATCGCCCGCTCAGAGACATATTGGAGGATCATTTTGACACTGACCTAAGAATGATACCATGGTCGAGTGTTGGAGCCATGAACGATGTAAATCTAATGGTTCAGACATTCAACACGTTTATTATTCAGCTCTTCGATCTTCATGCCCCTATTAAGAAAAAGACGTTTAAAAATCGCCCTACACCTTGGATAACTGACAATATTCGTCTTATGTTCAAACTTAGGGATGAAGCTAGGGAGGCATCTCGTAAATCAAGAGAGAGACCATATTATCTGGACCTCAAGCGTCAAGCCGCCATGGCACTCAGTGCTGAAAAAAGGGCATATTTTACTAAAAGTGTCAATGACCAAATTAAGGACCCAAAGCTGCTGTGGCGCAATTTAAAATCAGATGTGCTTCCAGACCATAAGGAAAGACTGCTGCCCGGTCATTTTGATAATCCAGAAAATATTAATGCATCATTTCTGGCTGTCCCAGGTAGTAGTCTTCCAAATGTTGCACAACTGTCTTACTTTGACTCTTGCAAACATAGCCCTGCCAAATTCTCCCTTTCGACAACCAATCAGGAGTCAGTATTAAAAATTATTAGGAGTTTAGGGTCTAATGCACAGGGTGTGGACGGGATAAGTCTTGACATGATATCTCTAACATTGCCTCAAACACTGCAAGCTATCACAGACATTATAAACCAGTCTATCCTTACAAGCACATTCCCTGAAATCTGGCGATGCGCGGTTGTGCGCCCTATTCCTAAAAATAACAACCCGGTTAACACAAAGGATTTGAGGCCAATTAGTATTCTCCCCTGTCTATCAAAGATCCTGGAACGTGTGATATACTTGCAGGTTATTGAATACTTGGAAAATAATGCCATTCTCCCGGACCTTCAGTCTGGTTTTAGAAGGGGAAGGGGTACTGCGACAGCCCTGGCTGACGTGGTGGGGAATATCCTTGAGGCACGTGACAGAGGTGAGGGAACAATTCTAACCCTGCTGGATTTTTCCCAGGCTTTTGACTCTCTTAATACTAGTTTGCTGCTGTCAAAGTTAGCTTACTACGGCTTTGATAGTAGCGCTGTTGAGTGGTTTCGGAGTTATTTGACTGGAAGATCACAATACGTTGAAATCCGCAGAGAGGATGGATCCACTTTGTTGTCTTCCCCCCTCCACGTGTCACGAGGAGTGCCACAGGGATCGATTTTGGGCCCTTTATTGTACATATTATACAGTGCTGATATCATAAAATCATTTTTGAACTGCAAGTACCACATGTATGCTGATGATATCCAGCTGTATGTCTCATTTAAGGCTCAGGACACATTTTTGGCAGTGAAGAAGATGAATGAAGACTTGCAAAGAGTGGTCTCGTGGTCAGAGGAAAACTCTCTGGTTCTGAACCCTCTCAAGTCAAAATTCATAGTGCTGGGCACTAAGAAGCAGATCTCTGCAATAATATCAGCCAAACCGGAAATAGTAATCAAAGGAGAGATTATTGACAGAGTGGAGTATGCATGCAACCTTGGGCTGCTTATGGATCCGGAGTTGCACTTCGAAGCACATATAACCAATGTTCTCAGAAATTGTTTTTATAGGCTGAAGGTCTTATATGGGATTCGTCAATACCTGAGTCTACCAGTACGGAAACAACTTGTTGATAGTCTTATACTTTCTAAATTAAACTACTGCGACATTGTGTATGGGCCATGCCTACTCAGTAAAACAGAAAGACTGATTCAACGAATTCAAAATGCTTGTGTGCGTTTCTGTGTTACTGTACCACGTAGGAGCCACGTAACTCCTTACATAAATCAGATTGGGTTGCTAAAGATGGCAGCCAGGAGGAAACTTCATTTAGCCAACTTAATGTTTGGTATAACTACGTCCATGAAACCTCACTACTTATATGAGAAGCTAACTTGGAAACAAAGCTATCTAAAAAACAAACTTCGATCCATGGTTAGTCCGCTGACTGTGCCAATGCACAAAACTGCTTCTTTCAGGGGGTGCTTCAGATTTGCAGCCACGCATTGTTGGAATGACCTCCCGACACCAATGAGACACCTGAAAACATTGCAGTGTTTCAAGTACCAACCCAAGAAGTTACTCATGCTTCAACAACTGTCATCCTGAGTGATCTTTTCTTCGTATATGCCTCACTGTATTGTAGCTCGAGGTCACGGCCATCAGGCTCAGGCTGGAGATCTCCAACGGTGCGGGCTATATTTTAGATCCCGGTTTTCACTTTCCTCTCCTTTGTTCCTTTCTGTGCTCGGTTCCACTTTCTCTTTGATTGGTATTTAACTCACGCCTGTAAAAATTTAAGAAATTTTATTTAATTTGATCTGACATATACCTATGTAATACAATAACTACATTGACTAATTTTAAATTTTTATACATTTATTTATTGACTGATTTTTATACATTTATTAATAGCGATCTTCTCCTTTTGCTTGGTTTGGGTACTCATTCTAGTGTGTTTATCATCTAGGAACATAGCTATTTACGGCACACTCACTTATTACACACCAAAATGAATCACAAATAACACTATCCAACACAATCTAACAACGCATTACAAATCTCTCACTTTAAACACATTTTACTAAGTGATAACAGAAACATTACCGAATATTACGTGTATTGCGCAGGTCAAGAACTTCATTGCATAATAATTGTAATGTCAGGACGCATTCCTTTGTCTGTCAGCCATATTGTGGGCGTGCGCATTGCATGGACTTTAGTTTTGTTGTCTTTGTTGCGCACAGATAACATAGCTAATCTTTTACTTTTTTTTTTTTTTATTACTTTTTAGAGTTGTACGCACCTTTACTAATCAGCCACATTCACATTGTTGCCATTATTTATTATATTTTACCCTTATGTATTTATTTTTTCTGTTTACTTATCACGTTTAAATTACTTTTATGCCGCTCCGATCGACGTCATGCTTAACGCCGGCTGTCGCTGAAAACCAGCGCTGTGGCTCTGTCTCGCACACGAGCCCCAGCATTATGCTGAGCGATGGCCGTTTTGCGCGAATATGACGCATATCTTCCCAATTTTTTTTTTTTTTTATAATTAAGTATTAGTATATTTCTATTTTATTTTTTTGGTATGCGTCATGCTTGGCGCAAATAAACGCTTTTTCTTTCTTTCTTCTTCTTCTTCTACATAACCTCTTAATCGTGTGGTCCATTCTTCTTCAGGGTAGCACAACTGTTTGGCTTGTTTAATCTTGTAATATGATGGGTACATATTTTTATTAATGTGCTGTGTCCGTTGTCGTATCAAACGGTATTGGTGTGTCGACAGATTAGCATCAATGATTAATGCTAGAGCTTGGTCAACTGAAAGTCCATCTGTCCTTTGGGTTGCCACGATTTTCCGTGCTTTTTTGATGTTCGTACCTCTTCTGGTCGGAAAGAGACAAAGCTCTTTAACGTTGCTGCTGTATCTCTTTTTTCTGATTGGCGAAGATGTGTTTCAGTTGCCATCGATATCTCTTCTTTGCTAGTTGTATCCAGAAGATGCGGAACTCGCCGTTTTTTAGTTCTTTCGCCAGTACTTGCGAAGTCTTTCCGAGGTCTTCCAGTTTGCCTACTACATAGTTCCAGGCAGTGACATGTCAATTGTAGACTCACTCAATATATCAGCAAACGAAATACTTTCTTCCAACCACGAACAATGTGCGTTCAAGAATCGTTCCCGTCTCCCCGATTTCGTCCATTTTTGTTGAATTTTCTGGTTAATATAACATATTCGTTTTTTCAATTTCTTTAAAACGTCTTCAGAAATAGGCAAAATATAATGCAATAATGCATCGTTTCTTGATGTTTTGGGGTTGGAAAACCATATATCGAAAACCGTTCGGTACGTCGACATTCTGAAAATGAACAAAAAATGTATGAGTGTCGCAAACTTTCGCAAACAAATGAACATTATAATTGTAGCTTAGAAACCATAAGAATAATACGGCCAAAGGACTCGGAAACGGGCTGCAGTAAACTAAAAGTTTAATATAAACTGTTTTTTTTTCTTTCAACATAAATCTCTCTGACTTTCCATGAGTGATATAAGTCAGTTTAAAAAAATATATCTTTATAAAAAAGGTTTGTAAACTTACCTAAATACTTCAATAACACAACACCGAAACACAATCACAAATAGCACACAGCACAAGAGCGTATTCATCGAGCGAACTCAGACGAATGAAACGGTCTCTGAGAACGCTTGCTCGTGCAGGCGCAGGTAGTCGACACTTCGACCTTTTTCTACCTGCTATTGTTGGGCGTACCCTCCGCTTATATCGACGCTTGAAAGGCAAAAATATCTAAGCGACAGAAATTCCAAAAATGAGTTATATATACCAATGGATTTGTCATTTTTTTCTGCGTCGTTTAGTCTAATCGGTGTGCTTCTACGACGAGTTTTATGTCGCTTAGATATTGCGAAATTTATACCAAATCATGAATTTTGTGCTCACTAACCGACGCAAAAAAAGGGATTTTTAGGAAATTTTAGACTTAGGAAAATTAAAATATTGAAAATATCTACTTAGTCTATTTTTCATGTTTTTAATTTTTTACTTGTTTGGACTTAATTATTTTCACTTGTTTGAAAATTTCTTTACGTAAACGCTTAGTAGATTCTACCCGTAAAAAGTATTTGTGAATTGTACTTACAGTGTATTTAACTTGATGCCATTATTTTTCGAAAGTGCAACTTGTATAATTTTACCCATATTAATATGTAATATTATTGGCGCTTAGATGCTTTTACTAATTTGATACATATTAATTGTTCTAATGTAGATATTTTTACTTGATAGCTTTTGTTATTAACTATGTCGGTTAGATAATTTTACCTATTTTATTTGAATATTTAAGAATGGCGTTAAGATATTTTTTTCCTGTACATACAATATATCTTACGTCGCTAAGGTACAATGCAAATTCCAAAATGTCGGTTGCGTATGAGCAACAACCGCATGGCACGTATCGAGACGAATGACATTCGGGCGTTCCGCGTCGCTTAGTGAGGACGTTCGTCCCGTTTATCACTTATTCTGCCGAGGCACATGAAGACGTGGTGAGTATTCAAGCAAATTACATTACCCATTCATTTATAAATTACGCTTATACTTAGTACTTATAGTATTTATTACATAATAGTGCCTATTTCGTTTTATAGACAGGTAATACCTATTTATAATCGATATTTTTTTCTTACAGTTAAAACCATGACTCACGAACGGAAACGTCGAAGCTCTTCAATAGTTGAGATGGCGTTAGTCAAAGCCGGTATAGAACAAAAGAAGTGTCGTAAACAATTGAGTTTTGACCTAGACGTAGTAAGTACTAACCTATTTTAATGTTTTATTTATCTTGTTTATAGTAGATTGATGTTATACTGATGTGTACTATTTTCGGTAGGTAGATTGGCGTCTCATTCCCTCATGTAAATATTGACTTCCTTTACTACTCAATGAATTACACACTGTTGCATTCAATCAATTTTAACGGTATGTGTTCTGATGAGCTTTTCGATCGGGTGCCAACGTCTACTTTCTATGGAATAGGGAGTGAGTAGTTTTTTTAATTGTCGGCAACGCACGTGTGGTGCCCCTGGTGTTGTAGGTGTCCATAGGCTACGGTAACCGCTTACCATCAGGCGGGCCGTATGCCTGTTTGCCACCATCATTGAGTTGTGTAATTTATTTTGAATTTAATCTTTCAAGGTAAGAAACTCTGATCCAACGCTGAACGTTGATACAAGACATCAAGGAGAAGTACTTTCGAAACGTCCAAATATTGAAACATCTGATTTTAACATAAGCCAACCTGCGGGGTCGTTTAATAACAGTATTATCACAAACAAATTTAACCAATCGCAAGCTTCCACTAGTATTGACGACTCAAATCATTTTGCTATTCCTGCTCCTACTGACAGCTTATGCACTGCCACTAATTACACTGAAACTGATCTTGAAACAGTTGCAAATGATAAATTAGCTGATTATAATTTTAGTGTTTGTAGTAGCTTAACCCTTGGACCAGAAACTGAAGAACCGGAACCATTGAAACAACAAATCCAAGCTGAAGACACAACGTCCCTGTCGTTAGATCACGCAGGTCCTTCTACATCGGCTGGCAAAAGCAAAGAATCTAATGAATCTAATTTAATTAAAAATAAAGTTGGTAAAAGAAAATCCAAGAAAAAAAACCAGTACATAGATTACATATCAGATTTAGAAGATTTTTCTACGTTCTATGGTGATGTAGATGATTCAGATAATTGGTCAGAAGGGCAAGAAGTAGAGTCAGAGGACAGCTTGCAGTCTGAAAGAAAAACTAAAAAAAACAAAAGGTGCACTAAGAAAAACACAAAAAAAAGTCAACACGTTGAAGAAGATGTTCATGATGAAGTAGTCGGAGAATCAGCTAACAAAACAAAAAAAAATAATTCAAGAAAAAAACGGTCTGAAAATAGAACTTCTGGTCTTGAATATATAACAAAGAAAGGTGTCGTTGTACCAGCAAAAACTATTTTAGCTAACCCTTGTTGTGGTAAGAAATGTGGCAATGACTGCGGGTCTGTGACTGAAGAAAGAAGGGAGAGTTTATTTAATTTCTTTTGGAGGCTGGATAAAGTACGTCGTCGTGATTGGTTAGTGTCTCTTTCTCAAAAAGAAAATGTTAAACGCAAACGCTCAGATTCTGATAAACGAAACTATACAGTCAAATATTTTATTAATGAAGGAGAAGGTAGAAGATATGTTTGCCAACAATTTTTAGCAGCTACTTTAAATATTTCAGATAAAACAATTTATAGTATTGTGAAAAACGCTACTTGGGGATGTGCAAAAGAAGATATGAGAGGAAAATGTGAACCACCAAATAAAACTAAAGAATCAACTTTAGATGCTGTTAAGAAGTTTATTAAAAATTTACCAGCTGTACCTTCGCACTATTGTCGCCAAGATTCGAGCAAAGTATATCTCTCCCAAGAATTTAAAAATATATCAAATTTATACAACCTTTACAAAAAGCATTATGTAGAACAGGGTATAGACGTCGTGAGTGAGAGAATTTTTCGTAAAATATTTCAAGAGAACTTTAACATTGGCTTTCACGTGCCTAAAAAAGACAAGTGCCTTAAGTGTCTACAGTTTGAAAAGAATGATAATCCTGAAAAACAAAAAGAGAAGCAAGACCATGAAATAGAAAAAGAAGAAAGTTATGCCCGTTTCAAAGTTCACAAAAATATTCACAGAGATGATCCTTCAACTCTTTGTGCTAGTTTTGATCTCGAAAAGGTCCTAAATACACCTTATGCCCAATCTATGCTGCTGTACTACAGTAGAAAACTAGCAGTGTATAATTTGTGTTTTTATGAAAATGGAACTCGCAACGTTTTCTGTTTCTATTGGGATGAGAGCAACGGCAAGCGTGGCGCTAACGAGGTTGCGACTATACTTCATAAATATATTCAATCAGTGGATGCTAGAGGGAATATCACTCGATTACTTCTATACTGCGACTGTTGTCCGGGCCAAAATCGTAACCGTACTGTATTGGCAATGTTGCATTCCTCGTTACAAGAGTGCAAAAATATAAACACCATTCAAATAAACTTCCTTTTGACTGGACACACTTACATGCCCGTGGATAGTGTCCATGCTATTATAGAAAACAAATTAAAAAATACAACCGTTTATGCACCATCACAATGGTTTACTGTTTTTGCAACAGCTAGGCAGAATCCATCACCTTTTGCAGTGGAAAGGCTGAGTTATGAAGATTTTTATAGATGGGATAGTATTAGTGACAAATATTTTAAGGGTAATCTCACAGGAAAAATAAGCAAGGTCCGTGTTATGACTTTCAAAAAGGACAAGCAAGTTGTTAAATATAAAACATCTATGAATGCCACTGCACCATGTTTTGATATTGAAGTTCAGTCAAAAACCAAAATATCGTCACTTCTGCCGTGTTATAGATCTCAGTTGCCCATAGCAAAAGCCAAATATGATGATCTTGTCAAACTTTGCACTGATAAAGTAATTCCTAATTGCTTCAAGCATGAATTTGTGAACATTCCACGTGCAACTAACGTAAAAGATTGTCTACCTGAATCAGATGTTGAAGATAGTGAATTGAACGGTTAAAATAAGTATATTTTTAAAACGAGATCTCACGATATTTTTTTGTTTTTAAAGACTGATTGATTATTCCTGCCCTAAAATTATGTAAGATGTTATATTATTGTTATTTGTTATGTGAGAATGTTTTGGTTGTCAAAAGTTTATGGCACTTTATGTTGTCATAAAGCAGAGCACTAGAGCTATTTTGTTTGTTATTGTTTTTGAAGATTAGTTTTGATACTCATGTTAATCTAATTATAAGAATTCAAACTACATAGCGTTTTATAATTTTTTTTTTTTGTGTTTATAATTTTCGTTTGTGTTTTTAAATAGCGCAACTTAATTTGTAACTTCATTATTTTGATCTCAGAACTAGTAGAACTTAATAAGAGTAGATAGTCCCTAATGACTTATTTTGTTTATTGTGTTTGTTTATGTGGTAACAACCGTCAAATAATAAATAAGTGATTAAAGATTGATTTTCAATAAAAAATACCTATATTTAACAAAGTTTACGTTCATTTATGTTACCACACGTTAAAAAAAAGTACTTTATATTTAAATATTGTCGCTTACGAACTAAGATTTACATTCATTTTATTTAAGATAGATACATTTTGTATGGAAGAGATTTAAAGTAAATAACATTTAGATAAATACCGTATTTTATTTTAGAAACTCTTAGATCATTTAGATAAATACTCTTGTCTATAAATTCTTAAGTGTTTGTATTTATTTACTTTTGCCTGTTATTTCAAAAATCTTTATCGATAGCTTAAATAATTTTACATGTTGCTCCAAACTTATTAGATGCAATTTAAATAATGTTACTTGTTTATACATAACATTCAGTGATAGCTTAGATAGTTTTACCTGTTTATCAAATGGGGATTTTTTTATCTAAGCGACGTAAACTGCCTTTTATTCGAGAGCTACAGGGCTCATTTTAATATCAAAAATAGCTATAAAAATTAGGTACATATGTATGTTAACAGCATCTAAATCCGTCTATATTGTAATTTTTGATAATTTTTTAATTTTTTATTTTAACTTTAAATCACTCTCCTGTAAAGTTCATTCAATGTCGCTTAGTAATTTTTGCCTTTCAAGCATCGATATGAATCCTATTATAATGTAACTTGTTTATTTGCTATTTAAATCAAAATATTGCTTATTGTAACAAGTAGTAAAATAGGGTTTTGTCAAGCTAGATTCTCGAACCGTCACTCTGTGCTCCGCCCGCATTGCACTCCACACCACCTTCGCCGGTCATTCCCGGCCTTCCGCGGGGAGGACATGAGGGGCCCGCCTTTTTAGGCGGGCGATCGTCGGAGGAGGACTGGACGCCAAGGCTGCGCCGATCTCCCAGTCCCCCTCCACTCAGACGATGTGGGAATGCCGCTGGATTATTTTAGTGGGTATACCGGGTCTGCCCGGGGAGTCCCACATACCTCTCTCATTCCCCCGATGGAACGGTATGCGTAATGCATAATACATTTTTTCCCAACGAAAAAAAAAAACAAACAAAATCAAAACAACCTTAACGTATACAACATATTGGTGCTTCGAGCCGGATCATTAGTAAAGTGAATACAAAAGGACCACATTCCATCAGAAAAAGAGAACCTGTTATTACACATAACATTGTGCATGTTACTATGCAATAGGGAAAGAGTAAATATAAAAAAATGCACAGAAAAGAAATAAAGAGATGGCAGAGGCCGGCCCGTCTAAATTGTATAGAACCTCTACAATAGAAAATCCCCTGCCAGGACCATCAAAAGAATATGGGTCGGAAAGCACTACACCGAGTGGATCATCTAAGTCTCAAGGCAGCATGACTAAAAATGAAGACGATGTAGATATGGAAAGCCAGGAAGACTCTGACATCTCATGCTTCCGTTTTAAGATGCTAAACCACATGCCTATGAAAGACGCCACCCTAAAAGAAATTTGTAAAGAGTGGAATATTCCAGAGGTATCGTATCAATGGGACATAATTGACCAAGAAGAAAATAAATTAGTAAAAGTAAAGTACTCATATAATGTGGGTTCAGACGTACACAAACACCTGCGTGCAAAAGCAGAGATACCCAAGAATTCAGATATGTTTATTATAGAGGCAGGTAAAACAATTGGAAAATGGCAAGATAAGAACAAAAGGGCAATTGAGGAATCAGAGGTCACGAAGTTCTTAATAGAAGGGAGTATGGTTTTGAAGAACTACGGAATAAATGATCCTATATTTGGCCCCAGTAGATATAGACACTGTTTTCCCCTGCACCTGGTTGAAAGAAGAACTGGCTAAGTGGGAGTATGATCTCTTAAAGACCCAAAATGACGTGTACACAGAAAAAGAGAAACCTCCTCAAACAATTACACCTACAGACTTTCTAACCAATTTAACGCCTATTGTTGAAAGCATTAATTAACCCGGAAGACTGCATCAAATGGAAGGGAAAATTGCTACCAGAAGGATTCACATATAACATTCAGACTCATGAATCGCTGGACTCTAATATAATAACACTAATTGTATTGAACATAAGAGAAGCACTAAGTAAAGGTGTTAGCGCTCATAGAGTGAACATGAAGACAGATAGTGCTCTTGAAGAGAATATTTTAAAAGACATATTAGACATATGGGAAGGATCGGATAAAAGTACATTTTCGTTTATGGATAGAGTTTCCCCATCAAAAGGTCAATCAATTAAAGATGCTCTAGGAATTGGGAGAAAAGGCATAACACATGCACCATATATTGGGGTAATGAAACAACCAGAGTATAAGGAAAATGAGATAAAGAAATATAGTCCATGGGTAGAAGAAGTAATAATAAGGTTAGACGAGTCAACACAAGTGCCCATAGGATATTCACCTTGCCCAGAATTGTTGAACATGAGACCACCCATTACCAAAGAAATGTTTTAAAATATTGCCATATTCCCTATTATTGCCACTCTATCCAGTTACAACCCTTTTGAACCACATGGAGAAGACCAAGATAGAGTGAGATTGACCTCAGGGTTTGTAATCAGAGCCCCATATCACGCAAGAAGGCCAACAGATAGGATAATGCTCATTACCGTAGAACTTATTCCTAGAGATGATTCATCAACATGCATTGTAGATTATATACACAATGCATTGATATATGAAACTTCAAAATTCCTCATCCTAGTTAGTCAAAACTCAGTAATGAAGGTATATAGTAAAATTACCTTTCAAAAATTACAAAGAAAATCACCCGACGGAAAGACAAGAGAGATAGCATTAAACAGGTTTCTGCAACTGGAGAAAAGACTGCAACAAAAATACTGACCTGAAAGAGGAATACAAAAAGGTTATGGAAGAATACATACAATTAAAACACATAGAAAAGGTCTGTCTACTTACCCCACCATGCAGTAGTCAGGAACGATAAAGAAAGCACGAAGATTCGCGTCGTTTTTGACGCCTCTTGCAAGGGTTACAATGGAGTTTCCCTAAACGACGAGTTACTCGCAGGTCCTGTTCTGCAAGACGACTTGCGAAGCCTAAATATAAAATAGCGAACACACGCAGTGTGTTTTGTTTCTGACATGCAGATGAGGTGTAGTAGTACTACCTATAGTATAAGGTCTATGACCCTATCCATATGAATGTATCTTCTATTAATATATTAACACATTTATACTCTTGCAGTCAGTAATTAAAGGTAATCGCTTGAGAACAGTTGTTTCAATAACACTACTTCCCCACATGGCGACCCTTGCCATTTTTGGGGCGCGTGACGCGACTTCTATCTCGGCGTAGTGTTACGGCTCCAAAGCAAAGTAAATAAATTAAACTCTTTGTAATAAATTGGCGTGAAAATATTTGTGGATAATGGAACTTTCGTAATTAAAATGAATCAAGTACATTTAAAAAGTTAATTTAACGTCCGGAAATCAGTGAGAATGTGTCGTTCCAACGTAGAAAAGGAGACGGTCTTCGTGAACCAGAATTCTGCTGGTTCCAATAATGCACACGTTGAAGAATTGAAGGCACATATTTCGACGATCAGTATTATCCTCATAGTAATTTGCGTTTTACTGGGTCTTGGCATTATATATTTTGCGTGGAAGCAGTACAGGAATTGTCACCATTCCTGGATCAGGGACCAGATTTTGCAGAACAGCCTGCGACGATCGTTCAACCGTTCCAGAGCAATTCGCGGAGAAGAGCAAGCAAATCTTCCAATGACGTAGAAGTCGGAGTATTCATCATACTCATCTGGCAGCTGTGCGGTATCATTTATTTAGTGAAGTGCATACTAAGTGCGTCTCAAGTGCGTTGTGCGTATTATAGTGCGTAAGATGAATTCGCGAATCATCATATACATAAAGAGACAATAAAATGATAATAGACATTAAGAATTAAAATAATGAACTCTAAGATAAATTAGCAGTTTAAGTTTGTTTTGAGTGATCGTATATCATCATGTATCATCTTACACGCTGTGTCCCCTACTACAGTAATTCACTGTGAGAATCGGGTATGTATTAAATGGTTTAATTAATATATATTACTTTTGCATGAGGGAATGGAAGATGAGTTGTTACTTTGTTTAAATGATCTTATATCAATAAGGAAATATTTAATTAAAAAGGGAAAAACACGATTTAAGGGTAATATTGTTAAGAATAAATTATGTGAGGTTGAAACAATTTATGAGAAAAGTAAAGGATTAATAAAGCTATTATCTGCAAAACCAGGAGTAAAATCAGAATTGTTAAAATCATTATCAGTTACGAAAAGCGAAATAGAATCGTGTTATTCGCAAATTAATGTTTTGTGCGCTGTAATTAAATCAGACTGTGATAGTGACAGTGATATTTCTGAAGCAAGTCCAAATTCAGAATCAATCATGGAGTTCGATTTAAAAACGGCATGTAGTTTGATTCCTGTAATGACCAATAACGAAAATAATATCAGAAGTATCATTGACTCTATAGAAATGTACGCAGACATGTTGTCGGAAACGGGGAAAAAGTTACTAATGACATTCGTTTTGAAAAGTAGATTATCAGAAAATGCAAAATTACGTATAACCAATAATTACACATCTGTGAACGATTTTGTCAGAGATTTACGTGTTGCACTTTTACCAAAAAAATCGTTTACTGCAATACAATCACGATTACAAAACGCAACGCAAGGCTGGCGTACAATTGATCAGTTTGGAACAGAATTAGAAAAGTTATTTACTAATCTGACCATATCGCAAGCAAATGGTAATTCTGATAGTTATTCCGTACTCAAGCCCATAAACGGAAAATTGGCAATTAAGCGATTCGCAGATGGATTGAAGGATTCGAGACTAAGTACGATTATTGCTGCACGTAATTATGACAGTTTAAAGGACGCGATCCAGGCAGCGAAAGATGAAGAGTTGACATCGGCATCGACTTCGACCAACGAAAATGTCATGCAGTTTTCACACCGCGGAAGAGGTAAGTTTCATAACAATAACAACAACTTTAGGAATGGCCGTGGTTCTCATAGTCAGCAGTTAAACCAACGCAGTCGAGGACATCATTATCAGCATAATTCAAATAATTTGAGAGGTAATTTTAGCCATAATTCAAATAACTTCGGCAGACGTGATTTCAATAACTCACGTGGGCGATCATCCCATAACTATCGTGGTAACGGACGTGGACGAGATTATCAAACTTCGAACGAGAATCGATCGAGTAATGAAACTCGTAGTAAAGGTCGTACCAATAGAATATTTTATTCCAGCAATGAACAAGATAAGAACGATAGTATGCCTACAACAAACGAAATGCAGTTTTTTCGATCTTAAACATAACATTTTAGCTTTGCAAGGTAAGGCAAAATTTTTAGCATTATACATAGGTAATAGGAAATATTATTGGTTAATAGATACCGGAGCATCTTTGTCCGTAATTAAAAAAGATGCGTTACCATACGACAGTGCAGTAATTAGAGATGAAACCATCATAAATGGTATTGGAGGTAAAATCAGTTCATCAGGGTTTGTTCAACTTAGCTTGACTCATCGTGATGACCAACACTTTGTTGACTTTAATATCAAGCTTCATGTTTTTGATAACATACCATTAAAGGCAGATGGAATATTAGGTTTAGATTTTCTTTGTCAGTACGCTTCAAATATAAACTTAGAAACTAATGTCATTAACCTATCTAATTATGGAAAGTATTATTCATTAGAACTAAGTGATGTCATAGATTACTCAGCTGAGGTGTTACATATCCCAGCACGAAGTGAGTCGATACATTATTTGCTATTAAATATTGAGAATATGAATGACTGTATTATCCATAGCGAACAGTTAGCGGAAAATGTTTTTCTAGCGGGATGTATTGGACGAATAAAAAATAATAGATTACCGGTTAAAATTTTGAACACTAACGAGCATGATATTTACCTACCAACTTTTCAACCACAGATATATTCAATTGAAGAGTTTCACTTATGCAATTTTAAATCAAACGCTAACAGTTTAGAACGAGCAAAGAACTTATTAAACATTTTAAATTTAAATCATTTAAAAATGGACGAACGGAAATCAATTGAAGAATTATGTTCTAAATATTCGAATGTTTTCTTTTTACCAGGTGATAAGTTAACGACTACAAGTGTTTATGAACAATCCATAACTATAAAACCAAATACAAGTCCGGTTTATACGAAGCAGTACCGATTGCCGCATTCTTTGAAAAATGAAGTAAATAGGCAAATTCAAAAAATGATTGACAATGACATTATAGAAGAGGCGAAGAGTGAATGGTCGAGTCCTGTTTTACTGGTACCAAAAAAAAGTAGCAACGATAAAAAATGGCGACTAGTGGTCGATTATCGGAAGCTTAATGACCGTATTGTAGACGATAAATTTCCTTTGCCAAATATTACGGAAATTTTGGATTCGCTCTCTGGCTCAGTCTATTTTTCGCATTTAGATCTTAATCAAGGATATTACCAAGTAGCTTTAGATAAAAACAGTAGAGAGTATACAGCGTTTACAACTAGTACTGGGCAATACCAGATGAAGAGGCTACCTATGGGATTAAAAACAAGTCCGAGTGCTTTTAGTAGAGTAATGTCAGTTGCTATGTCTGGGTTAACATACGATAAATGTTTTATATATTTAGACGATTTAGTAGTCTTTGGGAGAAATTTAGATATCCATAATAAAAATTTAACAGACGTCTTGGAAAGACTTAGGAAAATTAATTTAAAATTAAATCCAGAAAAATGTAATTTTTTAAAGAAAGAAATTCTTTATTTAGGGCATTTAGTATCAGAAAATGGAGTCTTACCCGACCCAATTAAAGTAGAAGTATTGCAAAATTACCCTGTACCAAGTAATACCGATGAAGTAAAAAGATTTGTAGCATTTTGTAACTATTATAGGAAATTCATTAAAAACTTTGCAAGAATAACTTGTCCATTAAATAAATTAACTAGAAAACATGTACCATTTGTTTGGACTGAAGAGTGTCAAAGTGCGTTTGAAACAATGAAACATGCTTTAAGTACACCACCAGTATTAGATTTTCCAGATTTTTCAGAAAATAATGAGTTTGTCATTCAAACAGATGCGTCAGGGACGGCTATTGGAGCAGTTTTGTGCAATCAAAATATGAAACCTGTAGCTTATGCTAGCAGACCTCTGAATAAAGCTGAACTCAATTATCCAACCATTCAGAAAGAGTTAGTTGCAATTGTTTGGGCTGTAAAGTATTTTAGACCCTATGTATACGGTAAATCATTTACAATTATGACAGACCATAAGCCTTTAATATATTTATTTTCAATGAAGGACCCATCTAGCAGACTACTTAAATTTAGACTAGCACTAGAAGAATACGATTTCAAAATTTTATATTTAAAAGGAAAAGATAATAGCATAGCAGATGCATTATCTAGAATTAATATAACATCGGATACTTTAAAACAGATGAATAATGAAATTTCTTCAGTTATGACTAGAGCTCAGAAAAAACGTTTAGATGTAGGAAAACAATTGGATACACCTAGTTTTAGTAAACGAGACGAAACGTGGCCTGATCAACCACGAGTAGTTGAGGTACTAAAAATTCCGAATAATTCTGTAGAAATGAGTTTTATAGGAAGTGATGAATTAAATAAATTAAAAAGACAAAATAATATAGATGAAGAAAAGGAATGTTTTATTTATAACAATCGAAAGAAGATGTTGTATATTAATCTTAACTTTAGAGCACAACTTACGCGAGCCAAATTTGTGACTAAGTTAGGTCAATTTTGTAAACGAATAGGTATAAATGAGCTATGCATAGTAAAAAATAAGGAATATGAGAGTTTTATTAAAGATGTATTAAAAGAGATAAAAGACAATAAGGATTGGACCGGTCCACGTATTTATGTATTGAGAGGAGTTAGGAGACTTTATAATGAAGAAGAAAGAAAGTATATTTTACATGACTTTCACCTACTACCTACCGCAGGACATGCAGGAGTACGTAGGATGACCAATAATATTAAGAGACATTTTTACTGGCCAGGCTTAGACAACGATATTAGACAATTTGTGAGTAAATGCATTAAATGTCAGAAAATGAAGCATTGTAGGTATATCAAGGCGCCCATGGAGATAACTACAACGGCTTCACATGCTTTTAAAAAAAATTATCTGGACGTCGTAGGTCCATTAGAAAAAGACATTGAAGGAAATTGTTATATTTTGACACTGCAGTGCGAGCTTACTAAGTTCGTAGAGGCCTATCCTTTGAAAACGAAGGAAACCGTAAGTATTGCTAAAGCATTAGTTAATCATTTTATTTTAAGATTTGGAATACCTAATACCATCGCAACTGATCGTGGAACAGAATTTGTATCGTCAGTAATGGAACAGGTATGTAAACTTTTATGTATAAATAAATTAATGTCTACAGCGTATCACCATCAATCCATCGGTGCGCTCGAAAATTCACATAAAAATTTAGGATCGTTTTTACGAATACAGTGTAATGGTCAAAAAGACACATGGAGTCACTGGCTACCATTTTGGTGTTACAGTTTCAACAATACAGTTCATACAGAGACAAAGTACACACCATTCGAACTGGTATTTGGTAGAGCTAGTATAGTACCATCTAGAGTTAGTCAGTACATAGAACCATTGTATAATCCAGAAAGTTATCCTTTAGATCTTAAGTATAGGTTACAAGTAGCACATCAAGATGCTCGTAATAATCTACTTATAAGTAAACAAAACCGTAAGAGTTGTTATGATAAGTCTTTAAATAATGTGACATACAGTAAAGGACAACAAATTTTAATTAGAAATGAAATAGCTAATAAGTTAGATCCTCAATGGGAGGGACCATTTGTTGTTTTAAATGATTTAGGTGTTAATGTAGAAATATTAAAATTTAATAAACCCTATTTAATCCATAAAAATAGAACCAAACCTTTGGTAACATAAGAAATGATATTAAGTTATATTTACGTAAAAAAAAAAAAAAAAAAATTGTAAACTATATATTTTTTTTTTTTTTTTTCTATCACCCCTGAGGTGAGGTGTAGTAGTACTACCTATAGTATAAGGTCTATGACCCTATCCATATGAATGTATCTTCTATTAATATATTAACACATTTATACTCTTGCAGTCAGTAATTAAAGGTAATCGCTTGAGAACAGTTGTTTCAATAACACTACTTCCCCACACAGAAAATGTATCGAATGATTTTGGTAGCCCAAGAAGACACCGTTTACCAAAGAATACTGTGGCGAAGCGATTCATCTGAAACCATTCAAGATTTAAGACTCCTGACTGTTACTTTCGGTACAGCGTCAGCACCGTATTTAGCGATAAAAACACTTATGCAACTTGCCAACGATGAAGGTGCTAAGTATTCTGAAGCAGCTAGGGTTTTACAAGAAGATTTGTACGTTGATGACGTCATGTCAGGATGTGACAATTTGGAACAAGTCATTAAAATAAGCAGACTTGAAGAATTTATTACTACTAGGCGGTTTCCAGCTAAAAAAGTGGTCGTCAAACAACATAGATTTATTAAAATCCATAGATCAAGAGGAATGAATCTATGAATGCACATTTGGATTTAAATATGTACATCAATACGCGAGTGTAATATCGGTGAACGACTTACTAACATGTTTCCGAAAGTTTTCTCAGGCAATCTAGGAGCATTTAACAAATATAAAATAGATTTACATTTAAAAACCGATGCGAAGCCTATTTTTTTCAAAGCGAGACCAGTACCCTACGCACTCAAAAATAGAATAGACAAGGAACTAGACCGGTTATTGTCACTAGGGATCTTACAACCTGTCCAACACTCGGAGTACGCATCGCCCGTCGTGCCGGTTTTAAAAAAAGATGGCAGCATTAGACTTTGTGCCGACTACTCTGTTACTATCAACAAACAGCTGATCATAGAACAGTACCCCTTGCCAACGGTGAACGATTTGTTGGCGAAATTGCATGGCGGCCTACAATTCAGTAAAATTGATCTATCCATGGCATATAATCAGTTTATTTTGAATGATGAGTCACAAAAAGTTACATGTATAAACACACACCGTGGGTTATTCAATTTTACACGATTAGTTTTCGGGTTGTCGAGCGCGCCCGCTATATTTCAACGCGCGATGGAATGCTTGCTCGCCGGAATAGAGGGTATTATCTTCCTTCTGGACGACATCCTTATCACGGGAGGAAACAAAGAACAGCACATGCAAAGGCTCATTACTGTTTTACAACGGTTAGACGACGCCGAATTGACCGTACAGATGAGTAAATGCGATTTTTTTAAAGACGAGATCTCATACCTAGGGCACGTCATAGATAGGTACGGAGTAAGGAAGTCGCCCGATAAGGTAAAAGCTATTTTGCAAGCACCTACTCCGACAAACGTGTCACAATTGCAGTCATTTATAGGTCTCACTAATTATTATCGGAACTTCGTGCTGGACGCGTCGTCCATACTTAGTCCATTGTATAATTTATTAAATAAAAACACTAAGTGGCAATGGACACACGAACATAATAAAGCGTTCGAAGAAATAAAAAACATTTTAGCATCAGATAAAACCTTAGCGCATTACAATCCGCAAGCTAAACTAATATTAACGGTAGACGCATCACCAACAGGGTTAGGAGCTGTTCTATCTCAAAAAGGGGATGACGGGTTAGAAAGACCGATATGATACGCTTCGCGGACGCTATCAGCAGCGGAAAAGAATTACGCGCAAATTCAAAAAGAAGCCACCGCGATAATTTTTGGCGTAAAACGTTATCGTCAGTATCTTTATGGACGGGCGGCACCATTTGTATTAAGAACGGATCACAAACCATTATTAGCTATATTCGGCCCACATGAAGGCATCCCGGAGGTATCCGCTAATCGGCTACAAAGATATGCCATATTCCTAATGGCCTATAATTACTGCATTGAGTATATCAGTAGCAAACTTAATAGTGCGGACTATTTATCGCGGGCGTGTGACGACAACATAACAAAAGCGCGGGACGAATTACATAGCTCACATTTCGGTGTGGTGAAAATGAAAGCGGAGGCTCGCAAGCGGTTGTGGTTCCCCGGCGTGGACGCCGCGCTGGAGCGAGTAGCGGGCGCCTGTGACGTGTGCTGCGCGCTGCGGCCTGCGCCGCCGCACGCCCCTCTCGCGCCTTGGCCGTTACCACCACAACCTTTTTACCGGGTACACGTAGACTTTTGTGGGCCAATTCACAATTACATGTTTTTAATAATTGTGGATGCATATAGCAAATGGGTCGAATGTTACGATGTATCGTCTACGTATAATTCAAAAGCCGTTATAAATAAACTATACGATTTAATGTCGAGATTCGGAATTCCGTATACGTTGGTGAGTGACAATGGCACATCCTTCACATCTTCGGAATTTAAGAATTTCTGTAAACTTAACGGCATTGAACACGTTTTGTCTCCTGTTTATCACCCGGCTAGCAACGGGCAAGCAGAAAGCATGGTAAAAGTGGTTAAAAAGGGACTTAAGGTTATATTACTGGAGGGTAGTAATAAAAAAACAATTAACGAAAAGATCGCAAAATTACTATTCGATTACAGGAACTCTAGAAATAGTACCACCGAAAAATCACCCGCGGAAATAGTATTTGGGCGCTCGTTGCGCTCACGGCTGGACTTATTGAATCCAAGCGCGCCGTCGCCCTCGTCCACAGACCTCACTAAAACCGTCGAACGAAATCAGTCCTTACAGGCTAAATATTATAGAGGGACACACAGAACAGACTTTAAAAATAATGAAAAAGTGTGGATTACAAAAAATACGGACAGTAAAAAATTCAGCTGGATACAAGGTATCATAAGGAAGAGAACAGGCACGGTAACGTATGCGGTACACATACCACAGCTACAATGCGAAGTCACCAGACACACAGACCAGATAAGGAGAAGGGTGAGCTCCACACCAGAGGACGAGCCAGACTGGGACCTAGACGCGATTCCTGATGTTGCGCCGCACCCTGCCACACAACCGGAGAGGGTGGCTCCGACGGGAGGAGAGGAAGGGCAGGAAGCGAGAACCATGGAGGAGGATACTCCGGCGACACCGCCACGAGCCACTGGCATTAATCAGCGGCGCCAAGAAATTAGCCCAATCTTCTCGACCCCAACAAACTAGGGGAGCAATAGCTAAGGGGGAGGGATGTTATGTATGTGTACCGAGCATAGGTAGGCGAGCGGGCTGCGTCCCGCCTCCCCGCGCCGGGGCATGTTCGGAAATAAATCAGTGTGCAACTTACTAGCGAGCGAGGTTGACTTATTTCCCCAGTACCTACATACCTAACATACACACATAATAAACCCTTTTCCTTAATTAAATTGTCTTTTTTTAAAAAAGTCATTTATCCAAGGCCGTATAACAGTACGTTCTACGAGTACGTTCGCATTGTGTGCCAAAATAGAGAACACAAACTGACAGATTTTCATGAATTCTGTAATGTCACCTTTCACTTCCCTACTTTTGAGAAAATTGCACCACTGTAGTTAAGCTTTCAAAAAAAAATGTTATCTTTTTTTTTTTTTTTTTTTACTATTGATAGGCACGCGTTTGACCACTATCTCACCTGATGGTAAGCGAGGATGTGGTCGAAGATGGAGCACGCTTGCCTAGAAATAACCTATTCACTCTTGATTTAAAGACTCCCAGGTTGTAGCTATCTGAAAATAATGTTACCTGTTGGCTCGCCTCAGATTATTTTAGAAGAAGAGGAGCAACCCCTGGATTTGACGACTTCTGTTGATGTAGATATATGTTGTTTTTGCAATGGTGCTGCTGGCGATCACCATCTGGAGTGCGTTCATAATTTTCCATAGGTTTTGTCTGCCGTCTGCGAGGAAGTTGTTGAAGTGCCGTCGCCGTCTGCCCCTCCCGCCGAAGTTGATGACCCGTATGATAGTGACCATATGGCTCATTTGATGTCTCGATTTCTTTGAAGATTTGCGTGCTGAATCGACGTATTGGATTCGGATTCGTATGAGATTTTTGACGTCTCGTGATTCTTTTTATCATTTATGTGAGTCATGTTGTAACATGTTTTTGTTTTGTTATGATACATATGTTTATTATGATTATGTGTCTTTTCATAAGTTTTGTTTTAGGGTTGGTTATTTTTGTTCTTTTTGTAATAATAAGTTGTTTACTATTGTTTTTATTGGCAAAACCGATGGAAAATAATGTACGCGCTCCTCATGGTGATCGCCAGTGGTTCGATTGGCAACGAAAGTCTTCCATTAGTTAGGCTCTTTTTGTAGCCAAGCAATTACTATTGAGGAATCAGTCCAAGCAAAAACATTAGATGATGGGACTGTCGAAATTTGTTTTAATAGTCTCGACACCAAAACAGCTCCACACAACTCAAATCGTGGCAGCGACACGGTTTTCAACGGGGCAACTCGCGTCCGAGCTGCAATCAATGAGGTTTTGACTGTAATGTACGCGACAGTACACCACTCCTGAGTATGCTCTCAGAGGAATCACTAAAGCCATGCAATTGTATGCTGTTCTTGTTTGAATTGTATGAGCCCATCCATCGGTTTATTTTTATTCCATTAACATTGGCCATATCTTCGCGTATGGTTTTCCACTCATCTTTTAGAGCTGGAGTGATTTCTTGGTCCCAATCAACTTTAGTTTGCCAGAGTTTCTGAATCAAAATTTTTGCTTGTACGATGCATGGCGCTATCCAACCGAGAGGGTCAAAGAGCTTTTGGACATCTGACAGTATACTTCGCTTCGTAACAATCAAAGGAAGGGGAATTAGGTTCAGTTGGTATTCAAATTGATCGCTGCCTAAGTTCCATTGTACACCTAAAGCCTTTATGGTGCCATCGTGCAACTTACTAGCGAGCGAGGTTGACTTATTTCCCCAGTACCTACATACCTAACACGTGGCGACGAGCGGACTCACATTTTTATCGCTACGGGAGCGACGTATGGTGTTCTCACCAGCTTTGATCACCTGTCCCAAGAGTGGGACAGTTATAAATCGCGATTACAACAGTGGTTTATTGCTAACAACATAACCGCGGAAACGGACAAAGCGACAATCCGACGGAGGGCAATACTGTTGACGTCGTTATGCGAATCGACATTCAAACTCGCAAGGGACCTGGCGTTGCCGAACAAGGTGGAAGAACAGGAGTACGAGGTGATAGTGAAACTCCTCGACGATCACTTCACACCGAAAAGGTTCGGGTTTGCAGAAAAATCGAATTTCTATGCTGCAACACAACGGCCAGGAGAAACGCACACTCAATGGGCGGCTAGGCTCAGAGGATTAGCCACTCACTGTGCTTTTAAGAACTTGGAGGAGGCCTTGCTGGATAGATTTATCATGGGCATGGCGGCAAGACGAGAGCGGGACAAATTGTTCGTACAGGACCAGCGGGAGCTGACCCTCGCGAAGGCCATCGACTTGGCGGAGAGCGTGCGCTGCGCGCGCCTCGCCTCGTCGCAGGCAGCGCCAGGCGCAAGCGGCGCCGGCACAGTGGGCCCGGACGGCGTCTTCACCATATCCAAGAAGGAAAAGTGTAGTGTGTGTGGGTACAATAATCACAAGTCTGAGCAGTGCCGTTATAAAAATCTTAAGTGTAAAAAGTGCAATAATAAAGGTCACCTACGTAAAATGTGTCCAAACGCGGGCAAAGTAAAGTACGTGGATGAGGCTGCGGTCGTGGACGACGACGACGGTGAGTGTTTTTATAATATACGATACGATGCGTGCGCGGGAAACCAATGTCAGAGCGCGTGATGATCGGTGGTCTATCTTTGGAGTTCGAAATCTATAGTGGCTCAGCGGTGAGTGTAATATCAAAAGAAATCTATAATTCAAAGTTTAACGGATTGCCATTGTCAGACACCAACAAAAGATTGTACAGCTATACGGGGGAAAATATCAAAACAATAGGAGTCGTTTTATTGCCGGTATCATATCTCGGACGTACACACACTGAATGTTTACGTGGTGAACGCAAGCGGCCCGCCGTTGCTCGGTCGCGATTTTATTCGAGAATTTGACTTGGAATTAGCGCCGGCGCGATCAGCTGCGCAGGTACACGCCGTCACATGTCTACAGGTAATAAAACGTTCAATTGTACATTATTGATTTTAAGTTTAACTAAATAGTCAAAATATAAGCCAGAGCTCGTGGTGATTGGCTGGATGAAGTCTTGGTGAGGTTGACCCCGAACTGGACTGTAAATAATAACTAGCGTTATTAACGAACTGAGATAAACTATCCTAAATTTTATTCTATGTAATGATAAAATGTATCCAAACTAACTTAAGCTAAGTATATTATTGTTTATAGATTTGTTTCGACACCAGCTGGTTTCACTTCATCAAAGTGATGGGTGACGTGACGTAGGTTAATAAGTAAGGTAAGTGTGTTTTTACCATTTATTTTAACAATCTTATAGGGTTCCAGATAGGAGAGAGCGCTTTGCGTAGTCTCAAATGATTTTTGAGGTAAACATAATCGCCAACCTTATACTGGATTGGGCGAGTGCGAGTGTCATAATATGTTTTTGAGGTCTCTTTAGACCTCTTTATAAAATCTAATGCTTTTTCTCGTGAACATTTCAGTCGACTTTGGAGCATACGGACATAGTCTGGGTAAGTTGCACCCAGGGTTCTGTCATAAATAGAGTTTGGAATAAATGGTTTAGTTCCAAACATGAGCTCATAAGGTGAGTAATGCGTAGTGGTATGGATACTGGTGTTGTAGGCAAGCATAGCTGTATAAATGTAACGGGGCCAGTTTGTTTGTTCGTCATTAATATAGGATTTTAAATACTCTTTAAGAGTAGAGTGACTTCTTTCCAGGGCGCCTTGTGTTTGAGGATGATATGGCGACGACCAAAGATTTTTTATCTTTATTTTAAAATTCACAGGTCTTCTTAAAAAGGTCTGATGTAAAGTTGGTGCCCTAGTCGGTAACAATTGTTTTAGGGATACCAAAAATAGATATATAGTGAAGTAAACATTCTGAAGTTTCTTCAGCTGTAGCACTACGGATGGGATAAGCGGAAGAGAACTTAGTTAAATCGTCCTGTATGGTTAATATATATTTTAGTTTAGCAGGTCCCGCTTCAGGGAGTGGGCCTACGATGTCGAGAGAGATCCGTTCAAATGGTTTAGTAGAAGAGCTGGTGATTTGCATAGGGCTGCGGTTTATTTTCCTTAGAGCCTTATTTTCTTGACAAGATTTGCATTGTTTGACATAAGATTCTATGTCACTGCGCATGCCTTTCCAGTAATAGGATTCTTTGATCCTATTATACATGCGAGTGGATCCCAAGTGGCCCGCTATTGGGATATCATGATTATCGTGTAAAATTTCCTTAATTTCAGTGGGAGTAGGATACATAATACTATTATGGTATATATGAATTCTGATGTTAGTATTGTGGAAAAGGCAAGTAAGGATGTTATAAATTTTAATAAAAGAGTGTTTTTCGAAAGGGTTTTTTAAGTCAGATATAGCAATTTCGTTTATATTTTCGATTTTTATGATTTCGTTTTTAACATGTTTCAGTGTTTCGAAAATTTCACTATATGATGATTCATCAAAGTGATGAACCTTTATGAATAGGAAGTAGAATATTTTATTATTAAGAGTGAGTCTTTGGAAAGAGTATAACTCCTTTTCAGTTAACAATGTCTTCGCTGTTTTCGAAATTGTCTAATATTTCTTGTACATAGGGATTTGATTCGTCCAAATCGATTGCAGTAGGTATGAGTATGACCTTAGACGAGGATTTTAGGAGGTTCTCATTGTGTTCTAAGATTTCTGTGTTGTACGAATTATCTTTATCTACCATTGCTTTCAGGAATGTGTTATAATTGTCAGAAGGTAAGTTTGGACATGCACTAGTTGATGGTTGTGGAGAGGTTTCAGGTTGGGCATCGAGAGTTGGTGTTTCATCGGGTGTAAGTTCCTGTAGTTCAGGTAAGTCAAATAGGTCATCTCCGACGTTATCTAGACCGAACTCGTCAGAGTTAAAGGATGGTGGGGATATTAGTAAATCCATTAGATCACTATCTATATTATGAGAGGGATCCAGTTCTGGACTGGGGTTAGATTCCTGGACATTTTCAGGATTGATAGGATTGACAGGGAAACGAGACAGTGCGTCCGCATTAGCGTTGATTTTACCCTTTTTATATTGAATTTTGTACTCAAATTCCTCCAGTTGTAAACGCCAGCGGATAAGTCGAAATCCGGGATCTTTGCAGTTAAAAAGCCATTGTAATGGTTTGTGATCCGTTAAAATTGTGAATTGATGGCCGTATAGATAGGGTCTGAATATTTTAGTGCCGAATATTATGGCAAGGCATTCTTTATCTATAACGCTATAATTGCACTCTGCATTATTTAAGGTGCGAGAAGCATACGCGATAGGGCGGTCTTGCCCGATAATTCCTTGGGATAGTATAGCAGAGATAGCATAATTCGAGGCGTCACAAGTTAAGAGGAATGGTTGAGTGAAGTCTGGATATGCAAGAATCGGAGCAGAAATTAGTTTATTTTTTAAGGATTCAAAGGCAAGCTGTTGCTCGTTTTGCCAATTGAATAAGGTATCCTTTTTTAGTAAGGATGTAAGAGGTTTGGCGTGTTTGGCAAGATTGGGTATAAACCTTCTGTAATAAGATACCAATCCTAGAAAAGATAGAATAGAATAGAATACTCTTTATTATGTACACCATATAAGTTACAGAAAAGATAGATGAAGAAAACATTACATAGGGTGACACAATGGGCGGCCTTATCGCTAAAAGCGATCTTTTCAAGACAACCTTTGGATGGATTTCAACGATAACGGAAATACAGTACTGCAGGTATCTTAGGTGTACGAATTATATAAATAAATACATAATAGATAAATATATACAATTATAATTATGTTACAAATAAATAAAAAGCATAGGAATCGAGTGAAAACGATCAAACAGAAAGGTAGTGATTTTTGACCATTGTTTTGAAAATGGACAAAGATTGAGCACGTCTTACTGACACGGGCAAAGCATTCCATAACCGCACCGCTTGAACCGTAAAAGATTTGTCGTAGAAGCTGGTGGAGTGCATCGGCATCTCTAATCTCAAGTTTTCCGACGACCTTAGACATTTATTATGTGTGTCATGAAGGAACTTGAAGCGTTCTTTAAGATAAGAGGGGGTTGTAGGATTGAACAGACTTATGATGTGCCCTAAATAAGCGACTTCTTTTCGGAGAAATTCGCATTTATCTGGTTGTAACTTTAAATTGAATTGGCGGAGTCTTTCAAAGACAGCTTTTAGGTTATTAATATGGGATGGTAGGTCATACGAATAGATAACGATGTCATCTAAGTAAACGAAACACCTTGTACCTTGAAGGCCTTATTCATTAATTTTTGAAACGTAGGTGGCCATTTTTAAGTCCGAATGGCATTCGGTTAAATTGGAAATGTCCTTGAGGCACGGAAAAAGCAGTTTTAGGTGCATCTTTAGAGAAAATAGGAATTTGGTGAAAACCGGATGTGAGGTCTAAGGTAGAAAAGTATTTACTATGGGCATAGTAAATACTTTTCTACCTTAGACCTCACATCCGGTTTTCACCAAATTCCTATTCGTGTTGATCCAGAATTTCTGATATTTGTGGGATAGGATAGGTTTCACCTATAGTGACATCGTTTAATTTCCGATAGTCAATTACTATTCTCCATTTGCGTTGTCCTGTGGAGACTACCTTTTTGGGTACTATCCAGATTGGTGAACTCCAAGGTGAGAGAGAGGGTTCTATAATGCCTTGATCGAGCATTTTGTCTATCTGAATCTGTACTTCCTGTTTATGACATTCTGAGAACCTATATGATTTGGTATGGATAGGCGTGTCGGTCATTGTTTTGATCCGATGGTTAATGGCGGAAGTACAGGTCAATTGATGAAATGCAGTGGAGGCTAGAGGCATAATATTAAGATTTAGGTTAGATTTAACCGTTATTGGTACTTCAGAGGTGTTAGCAACGGTCAAATTGACACGGTTATTGCTTTTGACTTTGATAATACAATTGGATATCAACAAGTGTTCTGAAAGACGTTGGTCTATTATGATACCTTCAGTAAGATCGGTATTCTGAACTGAACAAACAATTACGGTTTCTATTCGAGGTGGAATTATATAACAAGGAGAAATGATGAATGGAGGATCGGAGAAATGTAATTTTATATTCAGGTTTTCTATTTTCAGGATGTCCTGGATATAGTCAATTTTACAGCCAAAGGCGGCTAGAAAATCTGTACCTATTATACCATCATAAGGTAAGTTGATATTCTTTACAACATGGAATTTGAACGTTGCTGAATGTTTTTTACCTAGTTTTAGTTTGAGTTGAAAATGACCTTCGGTTGGGGTTGGTTCATCACCAGGGTCGATACCCTTTAATTTGATTGGTTCTTTGACGAGTCTTTGACTTTTATTGATACTAGACTCTTTTAATAGACATATAGCAGAACCTGAATCTACTAAGAGAGATAATGGAACATGGGATATCTGGGATTCAACCAGAATATGAGGTAGTAATCTTTTAGTAGTATCAAGATTAATTTCATAAATCTTGTTGGATTTAGAAGACATAGTAGTAACTTGAATATTCGAATTTGAATTATTGCGTTGACCTTCGGTTTGGGGCTGATTACCCTGTTGGTTGGTCTTGGAGTTAGTAAGTTGACCGTCGATTTGGGGCTGATTACCCTGTTGGTTGGTCTTGGAGTTAGTAAGTTGGGCACTTATTTGGGGCTGGTTACCCGTGTGGTCCCTGGATTTGGAAGATTTAGGATGATGCCAGGTATCGGCTTTTGGACACTGTCTCGTGCGACACCGATTCGAGAATTTTACTCGTTTAAAGAAATGGAATCAACGTCTACTTTGAGACCTGATTCATCGGATTGTTCAACTGAATTCACCTGAGTAGGTGGTTTCGTTGCATTTTGGCTTTTGCGATTGTTGAATTCTCGTTTCTTACAGTTGGATATATCATGGCCTGGATTTTTACAGTAGCGGCACACGACATTAGAAGAAGTTTGAGAAACACTTTGTGGTTTCTGAGAATTATTTGGGTTCGGTTTGGCATTAGCTGGTTTACTGGTTTTATGTTCCAGTTGTGGGCGTTTATATAAAGTTTGTTGTATCCGTTCCTCAGATACGGCTAAATTGATGGCTACATTTAGATTTTTGGGTGACCTACATCTCACAATGTTTGAAACTCTGGGATGTAATCCCATGAGGAAATGATGGAGGGCGAGATCCTGATCCTCCATGGCTGCTGTACGACCAGGTAGTTCCTTGGCTTTATTAGTAGATAAGGATATTTCGGTAAGAAGTTGTGAGAGGTAAGTTTCCACGCGTAATGCGTATTGGCTTACATTTTCTGACTGGTCTTGTTTACTTTCTTGAAGATCAGCCAGGAGATGGGTATAATGTTTACGCTCACTAAATTGCGTTTTTAAGAAGTCTTTAAGTTACTCCCATGTCGTAAAATCTTTAATTGAGCAGGCGGTTTCTGCTTTGCCATTTAGTTGGCTGAGGATAAATTTGAAAAGAATTTGCTTCTGAGATTCTGAAGCGAGGTCGTAGGCATTGTCGCAGTTCACTAGAAATGAATTTAGGGTTTCCCGTTTACCGTCATAGGATTTTATGAATTTGAACAAGATATTTAGATCGATTTCTGACATCATGAGAATTGCTTTGGTTTGTCTAGTTACACGAGGAGATGTGACGGGTGACTTCACAATTTCGCTATCACTTACTAGCTTTTCGGGTTCTGGGATATCTAAAGTAGTGAGAAGTGATTTACTGTCTTCTGCTTTGAGTGTTCTTTTCATAATAAAACGTTCTAAAACTTGTTTTAAAGCGACGGAAGACACAGTATTATAACAAAAAATTTCGTTAACAAACTGTCAAAAGATACAATATTATATTTAAAAACAAGAAGTTGAGAATCACTGGTATTTAAAACTTAGACTAAACAATGACCAAATACTTACAGTAATGACGCGTAGGCGACGGCGATAACGGCGAGCAGGAACATTCCGATTGATAAGGTGGTGCGACTGCGCACCGGGAAGCGACGAAATAAGATTTGATTTAAATCTTGGATGACCTTGGATGCTCTCAGGAACTAGCCCGTCGACTCGTTCACAGGATGCAGGGTGACACGAAGAGAAACCAACGAAGTGAGGTGATTGGTGAGCTTTGCGGGACTCTTCCCACAGGTATTGGTACTTTTCTTGACGACGGAGAAAAAGGGAGTAATCGCGGTGAGGGATGCGACACTTCCTTTTCGGGTTTAGTTGCACTTCACTTTGAGCAAAGGATTTCGTTAGGCACTTAGCACTTAGGCTTTAGAACAGCACTCATTACACTGAACAAAGTTTCGCAAAGTTTTTCACGATTTGGATTAAGAGTTTATTGATTTACGGGATCCGGAGTCCACGTAACGGTTGCCAGGCACTGGAAATTTTCGGATCCCACCGCTGCCACCAAAATGTTATACGGCCTTGGATAAATGTCTTTTTTAAAAAAAAGACAATTTAATCAAGGAAAAGGGTTTATTGTATAAGCACTTAATAAACACTTCAAAACAAAGATATCTTTTGGCAACCGTTTGTGACTGAGGTCGGGAATGGACTGAGGCGCGCAACTCTGGGCGCGTAGGACAAACTGTTTACTGATGACCTAAGCATGACGTCATCTATAGGGGTGCTGAGCTAGTCTTAAGGGTCTTATATAGCAGGGATATAACAGTACGTTTTCTCTCGTCAAAGCCCAGTAGGGTAAAGAAGGAAATCGTAAATATAAAGCTGAAATATGGGACTTAGGTATAACAGACCACACTGGCCAAGCCATAATAGTACCGTGTACTTTGAGCTACAGGGAAAAATATTGGTACAAGATGAGGCGTAACATAAATTATTACATTGACATATTTCTAAAACACATATCTCAAATAAGCTTTGACGGCGTGTACCGTATTACAAATGCAAATATGGCCTATAAAGAATTCTCTCATCTATTTAAACTACTTTTTGACATTTGTATCCCAACCCAAAAGATACAGACAACAAAAATAAAGACACACGAAAAAAATTCATCTTGGCAAACCAAATTATAGTCTCTTGTAGAAATAAACGGAAAATCTACCTTCAAACAAAAGTTTCTGAGGATCAAAAAATTAAATATGCTCGTTATTGTAAAATCATGAAGCGAGTAATAAACAAATCAAGAAGAATTACTAACACTAAATTCATCTTAAGTAGTACCAACAAAGCTAAGGCGACATGGGCACTAATTAAGCGACAAACCCAAAGCGCAAATATTTTTCAGCCTACAATTGACTTCATTTTTCTTTATTAACCAGAACTGTAACGTTTCAACAATAAGCATTCACAGAGTATAAACTATCTTAAACTCTAACAGTCTTATTAATAAAAATCATCTATTCCAAAGATCATCTTACGTTACACTTGGACTAGTTAATCCCAGTGTAACGGAGTATTAACAAAGCACTAAGACTGATATTAATAAACATGGAGTAACCTTGTAGTAACAATACATTCCTTACACCGATATTAGTGTGAATGCTATGGCAACCCAGTCAATTTAAAAGTAAAAAGAGTGAGCTATTGAATGAACAAAGAATGATACTTAGACGTCTCGTGAAGTTGTCTGTCAAATTGACATAATCATTGACATTTCGTCTGTGCCGTTTTATTAACAAAAGGTCTTTTAAAAAGTTAATTTTGTGTGTCCGAAGATAATTAAATTAATCCGAAAACCTAAACTTGATACAGTATAAAAATGAGCCAAAAGCGCAATCGTTCCATAAACTGGGATGAAGAAGAAAAGGTAATTCTCATGTTGATTTTGAAAAGACCACGCATGTTGCGTGTTTGTTTTATTTATTTGCGGTTCTCTGATTATTTTTAATATTTTCTTATTATTCCAGCAATTATTCAGGACAGTCTTGAAAGATTACGCGCATATAATAGAAAATAAAAGCCTAGACACAAATACAAATAAAAATAAAACTAAAGCTTGGGAAGAATTCCACAAAAAGTTTAATGAGTTAAATAGTCGACCAAGAGAGCTTAGCCAGCTGAAAATCCAATGGAAGACAATGAAAATAAATGCAAGAAAAGTATACAGCACGTTTACAAAAGAAGTAAACAAAACTGGTGGAGGTGCAAGGCCAGCAACTCCAGATAACTCTTTAATAGAAATTAAAGATTTATTAAATCCCGCAGAATTACTGCGAGATTTTAATATTTATGATTCCGATGGAATGGTGATAGGTGATGTAAACACTAATAAAGAAAATCAGCAGCTAGCTAACATGCCCATAGAAGCTATTGAAGATGTTGATATTCAAGTGGATTTTGAGAAATGTACTCCTTCAGCGGTGAGCTTATATTTATTTATTTAAACTTCATGTACAAGAGTGGTACATAGGCGGACTTAATGCCACAAGGCATTCTCTACCAGTCAACCTTTATATCTATTAGTATATTTATGTACCTATAGTTTATACATACCATGGTGTTCATTATCATTTTGTTTAAAATTACAGGTCTTTCAAAATAATAAAAGCACAGCCATTCCTATGGAAAAATGTGTGAACTCATTGCTTATTAAGATCTCTGAAGATAATACAACCATGGAAACGCCAAAAACAAAAAGTATCGGAATAAATCAAGCAAAGAAGGCGCCCAAACGGAAACTTATTATGAACAACATTGTGGGTCCAAAACCCAGAAAGGACCAAGAAGAATATGTGAGCCGCATGTTAAGCCATAGTAAACTTTTAAAAGATGACGAACATCTGAGGCGAATGGAAATGGCTGAAGAAGAACACAAAATTAAAATGGAAATAAATAAAGAAAAATTAAATGCAGCAATACTTGAAAAAGAAATAAATCAAGAAAAATTAAAAGCAGCAATGCTGGAACGAGAAATGTTGGAAATAAGGAAAGCACGTGAGGCTTCATAGATAAATGTTTTTTAAGTTCTATAAATAAAACTTTTTGTCAACTTAAATGTTTTTTATTTATGTACAGAAATAGAGTTCAAACTAAAAATTCTTTAAAAATTCTCATTGATAAATGCTGCACGGGCAGCATTGCCTGTGCGAGTACTGCTTATTACCCATCTCACTGGAACTTCATCATCACCGTCTTCTTCTTCTTCATAAAAATCTTGTCTGTGCATTGCAATATTATGCAAAACTGCCAATGCAACAATGTAGAGCTTTGTATTGTCCAATTTTGTTGTAAATCCCCGCAGTAGACACCGAAACCTTTGCTTCCACACTCCGAAACATCTCTCTACAGTGTTACGGGTTCTTATGTGTGCTCGGTTATACATTTCCTCCTTTTGAGTATTTGGATTTAGGACCGGAGTAAATAAATAAGGACTACAAGCATAACCTGCATCACCTAAAAGTCTTCCTTTAAATTCCAATTGTTCAAATCTTTGCTTCAATCTACATTCGTTAAATATTCTCGAGTCATGTGTACTGCCTCGCCAATGTGCCACTATGTCCATTATTTCTAAGTTTGCATTTGATACTGCCTGAAACAATGTATCAAAAATACATAAGATTGATGACAATTATTGAAATTGTTTCAAAGAAAGGCTAGTATAGCAATAATAGTAGTTATTACTATACTAAATAACTCACTTGCACATTAATGGAACTGTATCCCTTCCTGTTTATGTAATATTGTGCTACATCTCCACCAACCTTTGGTATTCTTACATGAGTGCAATCAATGGCTCCTATTACTTGCCGAAATCCACACAGTGCATAAAATCCAGCAATAACTTCATTTTGATCCACTTCACTTTGAGGCATCTTAATCCAATGTGCTCTATGGGCCACTATTGCTAAGGCTACTTGTTTGCAAATTAGTGATATTGTTGGCTGGCTCATGCCACCAAGATCTCCTGCATCGTCTTGAATCTGTTAACATAAAAATTAACTGATTTATAAAAAGAATATAAGAATTTATTATATGACTAGCAAATGACTAGAGATTGGATTACTCATTGTAATCCAATCTCTTTGAAAATAATATATAAAATAAAACATAAAGAATTAGTTTTACCTCTCCACGGGCCCATGTTCTAATTGCAGCCAATACTTTAAGGTGAGGTGGTATAAAGCCACCTCTTGCATCACCAGCTATATTATTTTTCACCATATCAATTATCATTACAGCAGTATGTTTAGAAAACCTGTACTTTTTTTTAAATTCACCTTCTTGAAGTTCTTCCAGGGGATTTCTACGTATTTTATAATGTTTTACGCTCCTCATCAATGGCATGAGGTTTTCAACCTCAGTAATATCATCTATCACCCTCAAATCCTCAATAAAATAATCAATATCCATCTTTTCGCTAACCAAACAACACATTCAACAACAAAACATTAACGCGCGCAAAGCAGCAAAAATGAAGTAAACTCAACTGAGGTTTGTAGGTTATGAATGCCGTCAAATGTCAAAATACACATTTGTTCTATGCTTACTCACTCCTTAAACTAGGTAGCGCGAAGGATTAACTTTTACGACGAGAGTAGATTCAGATTAGCTTACTCCTTCCTTGCCCCATGTTTATTCATACTGAATTTGATTACTCTTAACTTGAGCTTAGGAGTAAAGTTATTCTTGCTCTAGTCTGTGTTTATTAATAAGACTGTAACAGTATCTTCCTGTCTCCAGTAGATAGGTGGGAAGTAATAAATATGTAAATGAAGTTCATGTATGATTCTTCATTTAGTTTTATATCGCGTAATTTTGTTTGTGAACTAGATATAATATAGTTTTTGAACGCACGCCTAGATGTAATAGTGTCATTGCTGTCAATACTATAGTTTCTTTCTAAGAACACGCGGTGTCATAATTGTTTCGTTTTTAACAAAACTAATTAATAAAAGTAGGAATAAATAAATAGCTTTAAATGTTGTTTCTTTCACAGGTTTGTAACATTTATAATAATTACTTTGATGGAACTTCAGTGTCATGTAATTTATGGTAATTATAATAAAACATTTCTTTCACAGAGAAACGCAATTAAGTTTTTATTCATATACAACCATTGGTAGTGTGTTAATATACACATTATAAATATAGTAAAAAAATTGAAGAACAAAAGTAGCTACGGTCATGATACGAGGGTGGATTGAAAAGTTTGCGGCCTCAGCAAGAAAACAATATAAAATATAAGCAAAAGTAATTTTATTTTTCCACGTAATCTCCACTTAACTCTATGCACTTCTTCCATCTGGTTTCCAACGCCTGTATGCCGGTCATAAAAAAGTTTCTTCAAGGCCTTCAAAAAAGTCACGCACCGCAGCTTCGACCTCCTCATTTAATGAAAATTTTTGACCTCCAAAGTGTTTTTTTAGGTTTGGGAATAAATTACAGTCTGAAGGTGCCAAATCAGGGGAATAGGCGGGATGGGGCAGTAATTCAAAGCCACAATCACGAATTTGAGCCATAGATTCAACAGACGTGTGAACGCGTGCATTATCCTGATGGAACAACACTTTCTTGCTGAGTAATCCTGGCCTTTTCTCTTTGATTGTTTCACGCAAGCGACGTAAGAGGGTGCAGTAATAAGCCGAGTTTATAGTTTCACCTTTTGCAAGGTAGTCCACCATGATGACACCCTTAGCATCCCAAAAAACTGACGCCATCACCTTGTCAGCTGACAAAATTGTTTTGGCTTTTTTTGGAGTCGGTTCATCAGGTTTTTTCCACTGCTTGGATTGCTGTTTTGACTCTGGGGTGTAGTGGTGTACCCAAGTTTCATTCATTGTTACAAATCTGGCCAAAACATCTTGTGGATCAGCCTCAAACATTTCCAAACAGTCGCGAGAAATCGTGAGGCGTATTCGTTTTTGTTCGACTGAAAGCAATCTGGGTACCCACCGCGCAGAAACCTTAGAAAATCCAAGTTCATTGACTATGATATTTTGTGTTTATTCATACGAGATGCCAATAGTGTCTGCAATCTCCATGATGGTCAATCTCCGATCTGTCAATATCAGATCACAGATTTTCCCGATGTTTTCTTCAGTCGTAGACGTCATAAGCCGGCCAGAGCGAGGGTCATCTTCAATACTCTCTCGTCCGCGTTTAAATTCAGCAACCCACTTTTTCATAGTCGTATACGACGGAGCAGATTCCCCCAATGTTGTTGACATATCTTCGTGAATCTCTTTTAGAGTTCGTTTTTTTTAAAACAGGTATTTGATGACCGCACGTTGCTCAATTTTCTCCATTCTTTAAAAATGCTGCACAAAGGCTTACAACATTCAGTCTAATTTAAATACAGTTAATGCTATTGCGATAGAATTTTACAATTTGACAACCTTAGAGTAAACTTATCGAATGAGGTCAGTTACATTAAAATAGTTTAAGTATTTATGTGTTAAGCCGCGAACTTTTCAATCCACCCTCGTAATATACCCATTAGTTATCAAAAAGAATATTCCTTTTATCGCTGATCCACTTGTGCATATCCTAAATTTAATGCTAGAAACTGAAGAATTCCCAGATGTTTTAAAAAAGCTCTTATAAACCTTTACATAAAAAAGGATCGAGACATGACCTGAACAACTTTAGACCAATTGCATTGCTACCCAGCTTCTCGAAATATTTGAAAAGGTTATATATAAGACTTATGAACTTTTTAGATGTTAATAATGTTATAAATGCGAATCAATTCGGAATTCAAAAAAACAAAACTACATCACTCTCAATTTATAAAATGTTTGATTCCATTTGGCACAAAATAAATTAAAAGCAAAATAGATTAAAAGCAATGTGCTGCTCTCTTCATTGATATGTCAAAAGCTTTTGACTGTGTAAAATATGATATTCTACTAGATAAGCTAGAACATATAGGTATAAGAGGCATAGCACTAAAATTAATGGAAAATTACCTAAATAACAGACAGCAAGCCACTATTATTGAAGTACATAATGAGCCAACAAAAATGATAGAGGTAGTTCAGTCTGAATTTGAAATTTAATAATTGGTGTGCCTCAAGGCAGTATATTAGGGCCCCCATTATTTTTACTATACAACTTCCAAATGTTATTAATCACCTCTGCGTAATGTATGCCGATGATGTGACTATTTTTATCTCTAATGATGACTCAAATGATGACATTACCTATGAAAATGAAATAAACAAAACACTGGCAACAGTAATTGATTGGCTGCAGTCATTTAATTCAAAAGTAAATCTTTCAAAAACCAAAGTAGTTCAATTCAGAAATTACAAGAGTAAACCTACGAAATCAAAAGTAACAGTGACGGATGTTGCAATTGAAGAAGTAAGTGACATAAATTTCCTAGGAGTAACAATAGATCAACATTTAAATTGGAAGACTCATATTGATTAAATTAACAAGAAAATATCCAGTGCTTGTTATGCGTTGTCCGTACTTGCAGAAACAACAAATTAAAGTGTCACTAGAAATGCTTACTTTGGAAATGTCCTTTATTAACTTACGGTGTCATATACTAGGGAAACTCGACAGACATTCAATCTACATTCATTCTCCAGAAGAAATGTCTTAGGACAATATATAGCATGCACAGTACTGAGTCATTAAGAGATGTTTTCAGAACGAAGGCCTTCCTGACACTTACTGGAATCTATATACTGGAACTATGTTTGTTTGTTAAGAATAATATACAATATTTTAATTTAAAATCTGATTCAAAGACGAAAATTCGCAACCAATACAAATATGATATTGTTTTGCCCAGAGTAAAAAATATGATGTATTATAAAAGTACTTACATAACTGCTATGATCCATTCGGCCACCAACACCATGTCAGTACAGTTTTTGCGCCTCATCTCATATTATGTACAGGGAATATAACAATTTCACCACTTAGATAAGCAAATATGCAAATGGCCGCCATCATACAATGGTGGAAATGATGGGATATGTATGGTGTATTGTCGACCATCTATGCATTATGTTTGCTGCAAAGAAGTAAAAATTGTGTTTATTAGTATTATAAATTACAAATTTAATTTGACTCATATAACTACGTAAAGTATTTACCTGCATTGTGTTGTTTATTTGTAAGTACCCGCGGGGGGATGCCAGGATGCCACTCAACCGGTGGTTGCTGAAAACCAGCGCTGTGATTTCTGGGCTTGTCCAGAGTCGCGGCATACGCTGAGCAACGATCGTTTTTTGCTCGGATGCGGCGCACAACGTACTTGTTAATTTATGTTTTCGATTTTATTTTTGTACCTATTGTAAATTGTTTATTTTGTTTTTGTATGTTAATTTCAACTTGTCAGTGACGGGCAGGACCGGACGCCGCGGTCGCACCATAGACAATCTGTTGAACTTATGACGGTGGAACTGTGTTCTGTTTGTCTGTGGTGTGAACAAAGACTTGTGCCCCGTCCTGACATAGTCCTCTAGTGACAATAGGTTATTTAGTTAAGTTTTTATTTATTCCCTAATTATTTTGCGTTTCGTGCGTTGCTTTTGGTGAAATAAACGTCTTTTCTTTCTTCTTTCTTCTCTTATTTGGAGATGTTTTTGGTCTGATGAGAGCAAAAGCCGGTTTCAATGACAACCCAAATGTTACTCAATTTCATACGGCGTATAAAAAAAATATCACCCTTTCCCAATTGAAACTACATACCGAAGGGAAGCTTATTGATTTGCCTATCCTTACTGTATCCTCAACCACAGAACCAATACAAATTCTGAATAACAGTACTCCCACATTTGAAAAAAATATTATGAATGTTCATGACATTGACGAAGATCTAATAGATTATTTTCTTGATGATATAATTAACACACATTTGGATGAATATACAGGGGAAATCACCATATATACAGAGTTCATACGACAGAGGGGCATTAAATTAAACTACGTATACTATACGTGTTCAGTATTAATTCGATACGGTACAAAAACAAAAAACGCCAAAAATGAGAAAATATTTTTTTCAAAAATAGCTTGCAATTAAAAATAAAACGCAACCACCCTTTGTAAAACAATGACACTGACCTTAGATACCGCTAGGTAACAAAGCGGCAACGTCGCGCGCGTGCCGGAGCGCGGTGTGCGGTATCTCGTGTGCTCGGTGGGGGCCGGGGCGGGGGGGCTTCCGGCGACTTAGGCCTCCGCTCGCACTGGCATTTATTTCGAAGTACGCGTACAAAAACAAACACACTAAATTTTTTTATTTTCGATGTGTCCTCCATTCACATTGATGCACAAATTATACCGACGGAGAGTATTTTTATTTATTTTTCTAATTAGATCACTGTTCGTCGCTAAGCACTTTAATTTGTGAAATGCTAAAATAATCCTATTTTTTAACTCATCAATTGTATTTAGGGTGAAGTGTATGCCTCTGAGGCATACACTTCACCCTTAATGTACCCCCACAAAAAGAAATCCATGGGAGTGAGGTCCGGAGATACTAATACTAAATAATAATAATCCCAAGTTACGTGTCCTATCACCATAAAAAATCACAAAAAAAACACATACTAAATAATAATAATCCCAAGTTACTTGTCCTTTCACAATAAAAGAAAGAAATACTGTTTTAAACTTATTTAGTGTCCTATCACAATAACAAAATAAAATCACAATTGTTTGCGCGCGAATTCCACAAACCGTACGTTCCGAAAAGACAGCGTCGGCTCACTGAGAAAACAAGAGGCCCCACTTACCGATCGCAAAAAACAAGGATGCAACAAACTGACCTATCTCTGTTTCTTTCGGTCGCTCTATGTTAGTCGCTTTCGTAGTGAAAGTGCAAGTGTGTGTGTATTAATTGCTTCCTTGTTTGCATTGCCAATTTTTAGTGAATGTCCTTCGACATGCGTTAGAGCGGCAACAACGCATCGTAGATTTATCGTTGTAAGGTGCATGACCTATGCTTAGACGATAATCAGCTGTTAGAAAAGATACATCGTGTTCAAACGGTGCAAAAACTTTAAAAATCATTTGCGACTAAACTACTGCTCCTATTCAATTAACGTTTGGTACAGAGCTTGAAAATGGTACCTAGTATAGGCAGTTTAAAGGAAAGCCCCTCTGTCGTATCAACGCGAACGTTGTATAACGGGCTTTATCGCAAGAAAGATACATAAAAAAATTAACTGTTCGTTATGTCAATTGTTAACAATAGGGGAAAAAGATTTTTTTTGTTCTCTTTAATAAAACTTAAAGACCAAGGTGGACTCTACCCCTCACAAGCGCTCATTAAAGTTATCCAAATCTGTGATAAGTTTTTTTAAATCAACAACAGTACCTAATTAAATACTTTGATGAAATTTGTTGCTGATAATATCGATTACTCAATTTTTGATTCAAACCCAGAGTATGATAAAAACCATGCTCATCTGTTCATTAAAATTATTGTGAAATTTTACATTAATTTAAGATGTAAACACGAATGCAAAGAGACAAATTGGTCACAAACAAATCATCTTAAAAAATTGTGTTGTTCCAAAACAAGTAAACAATTAATATATACATGTATTACTTTTATTTAAAAAATCCTGATGCTTTCAGGCATACCAATACCTTGACTCTCGGTTCTACAAAACTGGCATGCGGGTTAATAACTGAAGTGCTAGTTCTTCTATCTGATACTGACGCCCGTCAACGGTTTGTATACACCGTCAAAAGGTGCCCATCGTCCTCTTAAAATATTTAGGTTCTATTCGTTAAGACTATTGATAAGTAATCTATATTTAATGGATTTTTCCCAGACGTCTTGCTTGCATTCCCATTACATCGCTCTTCACTTTACTGTAAGTCGCACAACGTCGCGCCTACTTCTTCTTCTTCCACCTGGCGTTAATCCCGGCTATTGCCAGGGTCCGCCTTCCTGCTTAGCTTCCTCCACTTTGCCCGATCTTGAACGTCGCGCCTACTTATGGTACAGTAATGGGTCTCTTTTCAAACTTTATTTTAAGATTGCATAAAATTGTTGATTTTCATTGTTTTTATCATAAAAAGAAAACTGAAAGGTTGAAACGGATATAAATAAGTATTAGTATGAATTTCTCTTGGATGTTAACCGACGATGACCACTTAATTTTACTTTTTATTATCTGTAATTTTATTTGAAAAGCACTAGGGTAGCAGAAGTATGCAAGAGATTGCTGCTAAAATAAAACTCATAACTAATTCAGGCCCAGTTTAAGAAAATGACTTTGGGGTTTTTTGGAGGGATAAAAACATTTTTATTTTATTTATTAGATACATTTTCAATTATGTGTTTTTTTTTATTGGTAAATATAATTTAACTCATTTATATTTACCAATAAAAAAAACACATAATTAATTGAAAATGATGTGTTGCCGATTATACTAAGTATAACTTTGCACAAAATGGATATCAAATAGCGAATTACTTCCTGGGCGAGATAAACAAACATGAATAACTGCCACAAATGCGTGCAACTACATCTATAGGAAATATCAATTATCGCTATGCATTTTGCTCGTAAATAAATTAGATTCTCGGGTTTGCCGTGCGAGTAGGCCGTGTTTCAAAGGTCAAGAGGGTACACATCGAAACTCTCGACATTTTATTATTACTTCTAAGGTAAGTACCTAATGTTACATAATTAAAACGGTTGTCTAGTTAATATTAACATTAATATTTGCATATTTATGGTATCAATAGGAGATTAAGTATTTTCCCATTCATTACAAAATACCCACAAATTCCGAAAGACATAGCAGACACCGCAGTTAAATATTTTGCTGAAATCAAATACTTGGAAGTGTGTTTTGAGGCTACTTTAAACTAAAAACTGTCAAAGTTTAAATATTTTACACCACTTTATTAGTATATTTTTGCGTGATCCTCCTAAGCAATTCCTCCAACGGGCATTAGCTATTTATCAGATTTTAATAAGGTAGGAATAAGATGTCCACAGATTTGTTATTAAAACCCACTTAATTTAGGCTTATTTTTTACCGACTTTGACAAACGTTTAAGGTATGTAATATAGTATACCTCAAAAAAAGCCAGTTAAACTTCAAAACTTATTTATTATCCTCAAAACTTATAATAATCTCCAAAACTTATTTCTTATAATTATCCAACTCCCATCAAAAAGTGCCCGATCTGTGCCGAGCCACCGCAACTGTCAACTGCAGTGTGGCTAGTGCCAAGTATTCAATCTCCCTGTTACATTTATATACGTATTTCCGCCATCAGTATTGCCAGTACATAAATTTTAAAGCATAGATCGATTTGATTAGAAGATTGTTAACAGTTTAGTTTCAGTTATATTACTAAAACCTTACACACGACCATCCTGACGACGTCTATGTCCTCATACACGTATCTGGTGAAACCTTACACTCGGCAAAATCGACCCATTTCGAAAGAATTACAGTAATAAGTAAATAATAAAATTTTAAATCAAAATATTACTTAGTCTTGATTAACATTTCTGATTACGAATACAATCTTTCTCAAAAATTTACTTTCAACAGCCAAGTATCAGTAGAACAAATTATCCTTATAACGAACTAATATATTATCTTTAATTCTTTATTGTACATCAAAACAGCTTATTCAAAACACAGTAATGAAAGTTCATGTACAAAAGCGAGCTTAACTCAGAAATGAGTTTTTCCCAGCAAACCTTTGAGTGATAGAGAAAGATGACAATGGAGGGTAGGATCCAGTGCACATTATTACATTTATTTAATTCTCCATTATAAAATATCCTCATCCAATTATATTTATCCAATTACCCTTATAACGAATTATCCTTGAAAAACCAATTTTCCTTGTAACCAATTGTCCTTGTAACCAATTGTCCTTGAAACCAATTTTCCTTGAAACCAATTGTCCTTGTAACCAATTGTCCTTGTAACCAATTGACCTTGTAACCAATTGTCCTTGTAACCAATTATCTATCCATTAATCTAACCAATATTAACCGTAAATCTGTAAACCAATCCGTTTCTTAGGAGGTTACGGTTTATCAGATCAACCATAAATCTGTAAACCAATCCGTTTCTTAGGACATTACGGTTTATCAGATCAACCATAAGTTTTGCTTCTCTCAGGTCAAGGCGCAAAATCTTTCCGCGATTTTCTTTAGCCTGACCTAAAAAAAAGAAAAAAGGATGTAAATAAACACCATTAAAATTATAGATAATTTTATCAATTTATAAAACAGAACAGCTAGCGAGCCCTACTTAAATATGTGGTCATGTAATACTTAATCCAATTATTATTCTAACATGTTGTTTTAATCGAAACTTGAAACAAGAAAAGAAACTTGAAACTTGAATTCGTCGAAAACACGGTTTTCCTGGGGATTACGCTTGACTCAAGGCTACAATGGGGTCCTCATTTAACATCTCTTGCGGGACGGCTAAGTTCAGCAGCATACGCTGTCAGAAAAATCCGTCAATTTACCGATATAGATACCGCGAGGCTGGTCTATTTTAGTTACTTTCATAGTATCATGTCTTACGGTATCTTATTATGGGGACGTGCTGCAGACATCGAGTCTATATTTATCCTGCAGAAAAGAGCCATCAGAGCCATTTACAATCTCCGTCGGCATGATTCCCTAAGAGAACTGTTTAAGGATATCAACATCATGACGGTACCTTGTCAATACATTTACGAAAATATTATGTATGTTCGGAAAAATCTTCATCTCTTTAGCAAGATTAGTGACAGGCATAATTTTAATACTAGAAATAGGAACAAATTAGATCAACCCCGATTCAGATTGGCCAAAGTACACACTTCTTTTATGGGGTACTGTATTAAATTTTATAATAAAATACCAGTTGATATTCTCGAACTGAATGAGAGAAAATTTAAAGCATGCATAAAACGCACACTATGTAGACAAGCGTATTATAAACTGGAAGATTATATCCTCGATAAAAACGCTTGGCTAAATGCTGGTCCTGCTCCACAGTCACAGCTGCTTAGGTCCACTTTTTAGGTTTTTATGTTTTTATATTTGGAAGAGATGCTCGCTCCTTTTAGAGGTTCTTACATTATTTCGTTTATTCTTATATACATACAAATTATACAGCCTGAAATTTAATTGGTTGTTTTCCCGCGGCAGAACGACTTGCCTTAAGGAGTACTTTCGAAACATAGAGTTAAAGTAAAAAAATAACGATGTTTTTGTTTTAAAATAATTAAAAAAATATTCATCAACTCGAAAAAGTGAGTAACAATAGTAACACTAAACGTAATTGTAGGTACTAGGTACTACTCGCGTCACCACCGACAAAGAAAAGCGATGCACAAAATAATGTTCAAACCAAAATAAACTCTCGCACGTAGTGATACGGCATAAAATAGTTTGCATGGAACAATACAAAAAATCACCGCGAAGCCGACAAAGGAAAGACCGATTTAGAAATGGTCAAAGTAAAATTAGCTCTCGCGTGTAGTGATACGGCATAAACTAGCCAGCGCAACAATATCAAACGAAGCCGCCAGCGCCTATTTTACCCGTGCGGCGCGCGCGGCTGTGACCCTGACCTACTTAAGGTGGGTTTAAACGGCGCGCAAACACGCGAGTCGAGCCTGGCTCCGCTCGTGGTTCGCCGTGCCACGCGCTGTGTAAACAACTGCGCTCGGCGCGGCTCGGCAAAGTTCGCACGATCCATCACTTGTCGGTTTTTTCGACACAGATCAAAGGCGCGCGCGCCATCTGCGGCTCGGCTTGTGTTAATACGCGCCGTCTAAACAGATAACACAGAGCGCGCGACGAAGGAAGACCTATTTTGTGTTTTTAGCGAAGTTTTTAATTGGGGATTGATTTTGTACGAGATGGAGTGGAGCAACGAGAAGATTCAACTCTTCATTGAATTGTACGAAGAGGAACCGGCCATATGGAACCCAAAAGACCCAGGTCACAAAAGCCGCAACAATGTGCACGATGCTTGGACAAAAATAAAAACTAAGTTCTGTGAGGGGACCGGGGAAAGTATATCAGTGGAAGAATTAAAGAAAAAGAAGGAAAATTTAATGGCCACTTACAGAAAATTAAATACGAAAGTGAAGTCAAGTTCAACAAGCGGGAGTGGTACGGATGACATGTTTAAACCTAATTGGCCATTTTACGAACAAATGGCCAAGTTCCTGCATGGTGTATACAAACCAACAACAACGAAGAGTTCAGAGGTGAGGAACTATCTTTTTAATCTTTATTTAATTTAACTATTAAAACATGAGTAAATATCAAGACCAATTTAATATTCATTTTGCCAGCTTACTGCGCCATTTGTTGTGAAATATTCAGCAAATTTATCTCGTACAGTTTTAGCCGCTAATGTTGCTCTTCTAGGTATTCTCCTAATCGGTACTAGTGATGTGATTCCGTTTTGATCACTTCGCCACAAACCAGGTTGAACCTCACCGTTAATTTCGGTATCGAAAGTTCCATGCGGCGTATAATTCTGTTTTGAATTGTTACTCCTCCTCAAAAAGTTATGTAGCAAAACACATGTCATAACTATAACTGACACTTTTTCTGGTGCCAGTAAAATTGGAGACCTAAGTATTCGAAATACAGCAGACATTATTCCAAACACATTTTCGACGATTTTGCGGGCGCGTGATAGACGGTAGTTGAATACTCTCTCCTTTGTCCCTTTATCATGAATCCCGGGGTACGGTTTCATCATGTTTTCCGTCAATGCAAATGCACTATCTGCTACTATCACGTAGGGCAGAGGATCATTTTTAAGTGGGAGAGGTTTATCCGGCGGGAAATTTAGTGCACGTTCTTCAATTTTTTGGTACATGCTGGAGTTTCGGTAGACTCCACCATCACTTATTCTACCTTGGCACCCTATGTCTACACATGTAAAGTTATAGTTTGCATCTACTAATGCTAATAGCACCACACTAAATGTTCCTTGGTAATTGAAATATTCTGTACCGCTGTGCGTGGGGCACTGAATTAATATATGTTTTCCATCAAGCGCACCAATGCAATGTAGAAAATTCCACCTTTTGTCAAATTGCGCTTCTATTTTTAACCATTCTTCTGCAGTTCGAGGCAACTGTAACAAATTTTGAAATATTTTATTAATGTCAAATTCACTTTTTCAGGACACCGTTGATCCTGACGTTGAATTAAACGAAGAGGAAGTAGTTATTCGCGAAGGTAACGAAGATAATGTAGTTGATCGAGAAAATGAATCTTCTACTAATACAGACACAGTGAATCCAGTTATTTTCAAAAAGCCGACTAATGCAAGCAATAAAAAGGAAGTAAACAGAAAGCGGAAAATTGAACATCAAATGGAACAAGCGTACGATATCCTTAAAAAATAAGTGCAGAGCCAGAACCGGTTGAAGACGAATGCACTTTATACACAAAATTATTATGTGCAAAGTTAAAATCCATGGACGTATTGACTCGTGACATCGCCATGCACGAGATTGATAATGTAATGTTTCGCCTAAAACAACAGCAAGCGTTTCCACGATTTCAGAGTCCATCTAATCAACCATATGCAGGACTTCACTTGCCTCAAAATCCATTAGCTCCTAGTTATTATCAAAACATGCAATCGTCAGTGGGTTATCAAACGTCATCTTATCAGCCATCGCCACAGTCCCATTTTCAACACAAAACAAACTTTCAACCATCTCCACAGTATCATTCTCAACGGCGAGCAAACTTTCAACCATCTCCACAGTCTCATTCTCAACGGCGAGCAAACTTTCAGCCATCTCCACAGTCTCATTCTCAACAATCTGCGTACTTCCAGCCGTCACCACAGTCACATTCTCAAGAATCAGCAGATTTCCAGCCGTCTCCACAGTCACATTCTCAAGGATCTGCATACTTCCAGCCATCTCCCCAGTCAAATTCTCAAGAATCTGCAGACTTCCAGCCGTCACCGCAGTCACATTCTCAAGAATCTGCAGACTTCCAGCCGTCTCCACAACCACATATTCAAGTCTCTGCAGACTTCCAGCCATCTCCACACTCAATTTCGCAACAATCGTCTGATATGGAAGAGTATTCTCATTCTCAACCATTTCCTGGGTTTGAGTCTCTTTCTAAAGAGCAATCAATTGATCAATTGTATGCAGATGCAGTTTCTAAAATATTTGAAAAATCTGAATAAATTATAAACGCTCACCTTGACTTCTTCTCGCAACTCTTGAATCAAAGCCTGACAAACTTCCATTATGCATGTAGCTATTGTAGATTTTGAAAACTTGAATAGGTAGGCCAAGCTGCTAAATTTATCACCCATCGCAAGAAACCTGAGAGTTACAGCCAGTCTTTCTTGAATCGGAATACATTTTCTCATGTTAGTGTCTTGTTTTGCGATGAATGGTCCGATTTTGTTGAGCAGATATTCGAAATCAGCTGCGGACATCCGACAAAAATTTTCGAAATATCCAGAGGGTTCTCGAGTTAGGTCATATAGCAGATCTGTAGCATTGTACCTAAAATATTGAAAATAATATTATATTGTACCTAAGATTATTATTATAAAAAGAAAGAATTAATCTGTCTAATTCTTGAATAAATGATTGAAAAATAATTATTATGTTCTTTATTCATTTCAAGACTAAAAGGCTAGGTTTGTTTACAATACGTTTATATGTAGGTAACTAGGTATGAGGTATGGAAGTGAGACTTTCTACCGCTATCAGGATCCTGGTCATATATGTAAATATACTGGTCATATAGTACTAATTAGAGATGCAACGAATAGTTGTTTGGCCGGATACCGGATATTCGGCCTGACCATCGGCCAAATATTCGGTATCCGGCCTCCGAATATTCGGCTGCCAAATTTTATCAACATAACATACCTATTTTGAGTTGAACATAAACATGGCTCGCATCGTGCAGATTGTGATCTGTTTCGTTTAGGCAACAAAGATACTGTTAGATTCGGACATCAGATATAATAAATATATACTGACTTTATATAAAAATATAAACTTACGTTTTGCGACTCTTATACAATGACACCATCCACCACCGTCTTTTTCGTCTTTCTTTTGTTTTCAAATATTCACCACAGAGCAAAATAATAGCAGCTGCTGCAGCAAGGCGTTTTCTTTTATCCATATTGAAGAACGAACAAGCGGACAGCTCGGTTCAATAGCGCGATGTGTAGCGGCGTTGCCACGGACGGCTCGGCTGGCGTAGGATCGTGCTACCCCGCGTCGTTTAAACGAGCAGGCTTGCGTCCGTATTTAGCCGAGCCGCATCTCCACGGACGGCTCGGCTCGCGTAGGATCGGGCTAGCCCGCGTCGTTTAATCGCGTCTTTAGTTCTCCCGCGAATATCGTACACGCAGCACGCGTCATCACTGTAAACTGCAATGGATCGACATTACCATTACAGCAATGTGGAGTACGTCGCTATGGTGCAGCTGTATGCTAGGGCTGATTATGACTCCCATGCTGCCCGGCGATTTTACGCAGAGCGGCACCACTTGGAGTCGCTCCGTCTTCGCGGGGTTCTGAACCCCCAAGTCCCATCGCCACGGACGATCGTAGCGGCGACACAGCGGCTACTAGATCATGGACAGTTCCATACACCGGCACATGCACAGGGCAGAGGTCGACCGGCCGTTATTTTGCCAGCGCTCGACGAGGAGATCATCGAGTACTTCGAACGGGATCCTCGTCGAAGTACGCGCCAGGCCGAGGCTAGGTTTGGCGTAAGCCAGTACTACGTCTGGAAACTACTGAACTCTGAAGGACAGCATCCTTATCATTATCGCGGAGTTCACGCTCTCCACGAAAATGACCCCCAGAACAGAATTGCGTTTTGTCAGTGGTTGATCGACCACCAAGATAAGAACATTTTGTGGACGGATGAAGCAACTTTTACGCGAGTTGGAATCTTCAACCAGCGTAACGAACATTTTTGGGCTTTTAATAACCCACATGTTATTCGCGAGTGTGCGCATCAAGTGCGTTTTAGTGTTAATGTGTGGGCCGGCATAATTAATGGCCACCTCATAGGACCGCATTTCGTGGCAGGACACTTAACAGGTGGAACCTACCTGGAAATGATACGCAACATTATCCCGGACTTATTGGACGACCTTCCGCTAGCGGTGCCCATGGACAATCTGTACTATCAGCATGACGGGTGCCCGGCTCATTATCACCGCGCCGTGCGAGAGCACTTGAACTTGGTGTTTCCCCAGCGCTGGATCGGACGCGGCGGGCCAGTGCCTTGGCCACCAAGAAGCCCGGACCTAACTCCGTTAGACTTTTACTTGTGGTCTGAGCTCAAGCGCCTAGTGTATCGTGAGGAACACGAAACTCGCGACGCGTTAGTAGCTGCGATAGTGGACGCTTTTGATATCGTACGTAGGGACAGAGACACCTTATTTAAATTGAAAGAAAACCAATTAAAACGTGCGCGATTGTGTGTACAACGGAATGGCTTACACTTCGAACAATTACTCCGTTACCGGGAAGTGTAAGTACCTACTCGTACTTTTGTAAATAGTAAACATTTAAAAGTAGTTTAGCTGATTAAAATTATTGTAAATAAGTTGATTCAAATTTTTTAAATACGCCTCAAATACTTTTTTAAGTATCTAATTCAGAAAATTCGTTTTCTTAGTTAATTTTTCTTTTTTAACTTAATTGTGTTCAATAAATTGCAGATAAAAAAGTATTTATGACGGTCCTAAGCCCGTAAAAGTATGAAGGGAAAAGGAGACGGGCGAAAGTTCCTAGAAAGTTGGGCCTGATGTTACAGTAACAATTATTGCATTATTTTATTTATACCCTAATACCATTTAAAAAAAACTATATTATTTACGACTGCTCCATGGGAGAAAGAAAATATGGTATGTTGAGTAGGCAAGTAATCTGAGTCCGTTGTAAGAAATGCGTGTGTCGTTCGTTAAAGCAATAACCGTCAGAATCCTTTATACGTAGCCAAAGTCGTTAGATCACTGATCGAATATTAATAATTACAGCACACGAAAACACAACAGAAAATATCCACTAACGTACCACCGCAAAGACAACAAACGAAGCGAATGATGTGATTGACGTTTGAGTTTTTGACCTGACACTGACATTGACATAAGTTCCGCTTTGTTGCCTTTATATTAAAACATTGACAATCGATTGTTAAATCGATTTATGAAGGAATTCATTTTTACGACCATTATTTAAACCATTATTTCAAAAATATATGTGTTTTATTTAACTTGTGTAGTAAAGAATAATTATTAATATTTTAAATAATTAATTAATTATTAATTCTATTTTTGTAATAATAATCGATTGTATATCTATTAACTTACCTATATTATATGGCAACATTGTTTTAATATGAAAATAAGGGAAGTCAGTATTAATTTGATTAAAAATATTTAATTTCTTATCCCATTATAAAACTGCTTAATATTTTATAATTGACCACAAAAAAATTGAAACAAAATATTGATAAATATTTCATTTGTGTAACATTAGGCCCAGATTCGCCCGTCTCCTTTGAATAACATGTTGGATAACAGGTGATTGAAAAGCACAAAAAGTGGGTCAACGGCCCCGTGGCCTTTAATAGTAACACTAGACGTAACGTAACATGTATTGTACATACTACGCCAGTAGTAGTACCTACTACTGGCGTCGCACGCGCCGCCGCCGTCAAAGGAAAGCGATGCATAAATGGTCAAACCAAAATAAGCTCTTGCACGTGGTGATACGGCATAATAGTTTGCACGCAAAAATACAAGAATCCACCGCTAAGCCGACAAAGCAAAGACCGATTTATTAAATGTTTAAAGTAAAATAAGCTCTCGCGTGTAGTGATACGGCATAAAATAGTTTGCACGGAACTGTACAAAAAATCACCGCGAAGCCGACAAAGGAAAGACCGATTTAGAAATGTTCAAAGTAAAATAAGCTCTCGCGTGCAGTGATACGGCATAAACTAGCCCGCGCGCAACAATATCAAACGGAGCCGCCTTCGAACCTAATCCTTTCGACGGTGACCCTGACCTACTTAGCACCCGGGTCAACGCCCCGCTGTAGTTCGGTCGTAGATATCGGGAGGTATTACTATTGATTCGTGATCGCTTTCGAGTTTAGTTTTTCATAATGTTAAATATGCCAGTTTTTGTTTCTAATATTTTATATAACTACGAAACGATTGTATTACATAGACAAAACCATTTCGCTGCGGGAAAACAACCATTTAAATTTCACGGTGTATTATTATATTAATTACTTATTTATTCTTTTTGATGTAAGAACTTAATCGTTCTCTTTATTAATTTATTTTTCATTATTTGGTCATTGACAACCATAGTTTTGTGTAAAGTAGAAGCATATTTTTCAAATTTTGTAAATGTGAGTACCATGAAACCATTTACATTTTATGTGAGTAGTTATAGTTTTACTTGTTGGACATGAACGAGCATGGTGGTTGAGAGCATGTCATGCTCACTCAAATGTCTCGCTGATGGCGGCGCGTGGGTTTGATCATTCGGTTCCCATCGAAAATGTTGAGCTGAAGGGTGCCGATACACGCGTCATGTTCGTGAACAGGCGCCGTCGGTTGAGACTGGTCATCTCTTAACTGCCATTGGCTTATTTTAATCTTTATATTTAAAATTCTTATAATAAGCCCTTTTTTTTCTTTGCATTGTCCTCACATGCAGAAGCAACAAGTATATGTAACTTGGAATTTTGTAAAACAGAACATGATTTAAAAGAGTGTCCGTGGAGTTTCTTGCAAGTTCTTCTCCATAGAGATCTACGCTTTGGAACGTGCAAATAGCTTCCATGTTTTTGACTGACCGACCTTGACGTTTCAAAAGTGCCTGTGAATGGTTTATTTGAAATAAAATGCTTTGAATTTTGAATTACAATTTGAATTGAATTTGAATCAGTTTTATTCTACTACTATCATTATCGGTGTCATTATCAACTTCCAAAGGGATCCACGGTCACATTCGATCAGCGGCAATGGTAGTCTTACACCTTTTCTTCATTCCCTCAACCCCGTAGTTGGTGTATCTATAAATCGATTACCTATTATTTTTACGATTCTAAAAGACCTTCACACGAGGGCATGAGTTTTCTACTATTGCCGTTATTTTGAAACGCAACTTGTGGATTCTACTTTTGACTTCGTCGCGAATCAATCAATGCATTTATTTTTTAAAATAAATTAATCGAGCACCCTAGCCGTTCATTCTTCCATACAAACGTAGTCTAGCGATTACTCCACGATTTAACGGTGTACGTTCAAAATAAAAAGTGATATCAATTTGTCTCATCATTATCAAGTCTTGTATGGAAACAAAAAAGTAAAAAAAACATACATTTTAAAGTTACGAACGTCGAAAGTTCCATTTTTCAACACTAATTTTAACGCATCTTTGGGTGGAAAAAAATACCATAAGAAGGAAAACTGCAAAATAGTTACCATACAAGAGTAGATTAGTAGTTTAAAAATTCAAAAAAAATATTTTGAACAGATACGTTCAGTAGTTTTTTCATAATATCCATATTACGAAGAGTCTGTTTATACAATTTCGCACGCTCGTTTTCGTTATAAATCATCATGTCTCACTGCAAATTTCCTTCCCCGGGCGGAGGGGAGGCGCGCGCACCTACACACACATATGCGTTTCCTTGTGTGTTTAGCTGCTGCCCGGCCAGCGGCGCCCGCGCCCCGCAGGTCTTCAGTCGGCTGCACAGAGTACTTTTATATATAGGTATGGTCGGCTGCTGCATACGTCACCGTAATTACGCGCGTGCTGTGTATGTAACTGATAACGTATTCGTATAATATTTTATAACATAGACCCCTGGCTTGAACTTTGGATTTCGATATTCCCTGATTGATTTTGAATTTGTCTCAAATTCTACCGACTCTGGCATTGGACTTTGGATTCCGATTTGATATTGATTTACGTACTGTTGAACTTGTTGCATCAGTGAAGTGAATTGAAGTGATATTCAGCAGTTCATTAGAACAATGGGTAAGTGGATTTTATTTTTGAATATAGTGTACAATTCATGAAAGCATGGAAACACTCACACGCATTTATCAAATTTTAGAATAATTATTAATAGTATATCTAGTAGTGTAGTAGTGGTATATCTTTATTTTGAAAAAATAACTTCCTTTTGTTTCCGCTGGAGTAGCCGAGTCGATTCTCTAATCTAATTGGAATCTAATGTATCTAATTTTATGTTAGGTACTCTAATCTAGTACTAATAATTTAAGAAGAGCAGTCTATGCGTATTGTTTGGAAAAAAATACATGTGTATGACGACGAAAAAAACTTGCGTACTTATATTTTTAATCGATTTGACGGCTATAACATTTCAATATGGCGCCTAGGCCGTCTTATTCTTAGTTGAAACGCATAGTACCTATCTATCACAATAACTACCAAAACCCTTTCTTATAACGTAAAAAATATATATATCTGAAATAATATTAACGGATTTTTTGTATAAAACAATGTGCCCAATATAAAACAAAACTGGCCAAGAGCGAGTCGGACTCGCGTACAAAGGGTTCCGAACCTTTTTTGTTTTATGATTATTCTACGCTTTCGACCACTTTTCAATAAGTCTAATCAATAATCACACACTATTGGACTGTAGGGAGACGTAGATAATTTTCTACCGTTTGTCAAATATTTTCATTCACACCGCAGTACAACTATACTTCTATACTAATAATATAAAGAGGTAAAGTTTGTGTGGTTGTTGGGGATAATCTCTGGATCTACTGAACCGATTATGAAAATTCTTTTACCAATAGAAAGCCACGTTATTTATGAGTGTCATAAAAATATAAATTAGCCCATAAAATTCCGCCCAAAGAAGTGGGCATGGGTTAGCTAGTACCTAATACATACAGTATGTAACATACTCGTACCTACCTAGATGCCTACTAGGTACTTTGCGTTTCAACTATGAATAGGACAGTCTTGGGCTCTTGGTGCCATATTGTGACGTCATAGTTGTCAAATCGAACCAGTTAGGTAACGTCAGCAAAAAATAGTTAGAAACAAAATATTGCTAAAACAATATTTTTTTTAAATACATATTTTTTAATCTTTACTAATATTATAAATAAGTAAAGTTTGTGAGGTTCTAGGTCTATATCTATATGTATAATCTCTGGATGTACTGAACTGATTTCGAAAATTCTTTTACCAATAAAAAACCGCATTATTTGTGGGTGTCATAGGCTATATCCCGAAAATTACCGCCCAAAGAAATGGGCACCAGTGGGTCAGCTAGTTGGCTCGGTTTATTTGTGATGGGTTTCCTCTTGACTCTAGTCTAAGTCAGAGATGACAAAGTCTACGATGGAGCGAGCTTACCCAGAAGGAGCCTGTTCACTTTAACTTTGAAGAGATGAGAGTTATTTGAAACTACTTGTACTAAATAAAATAGTGGTAGTTTTCTATGGAAAGTATTATAGTATACTAGCTTCTGCCAGCGGCAGTCCGCTGGAGAACACACTGCCGGGATAAAAATAAAAAGTATCCTATATATTTTCTCAGGTTCTAGGCTATCTGTGTACCAAATTTCATTTAAATCGGTTCCGTAGTTATGGCGTGAAAGCGCGACAGACAGAGTTAATTTCGCATTTATAATACTAGTAAGAATTTTAGATTAGATGACAATAATAACTACATAATCTTTTGTGTTACAGAGCCAAATAAGGATAAGCGGAACGGCACAAAGACCAGCCTTTGGCCAAGTGTCGCTCGCAAAAAGAGGTGCCGAGTAAAAGGGAGATTTTCAAATGCAAATAAAGAAAATATTCCTCCAACAATAACTATGTCTGAATCGTAAGTTCTTTTTCGTGTAGATATAATTATTTTCATGTCAATAATATTGCAACATGAATCTCACTTGTCCGTTGTTTTAAACTAAACAATCTTTTACTAATACAAAGCTGAAGAGTTTGTTTGTTTACTTGAACGCGCTAATCTCAGGAACTACTGGTCCGATTTGTAAAATTCTTTCAGTGTTAGATTTATTTGTCGAGGAAGGCTATAGTCTATATATCATATCGCTAAGATCAATAGGAGCGGAGCAGTAATGAAAATTGTGACGCAGACAAAATTGCGTGAGTCAACTAGTAACAAATAAATACCTACCGACAAAAAATTGTAAAAGTGTACAATTTAATATGGGGATTTGTTGTCATTTTTAATCGACTTCCGGAAGAGGAGGAGGTTCTCAATTCAGTTGGTATTTTTTTTAGCAACCTCGAAAAGTAAAGATTAAAAACTATCGAATTTTGAAAATATAATCGTTAAAAAAACTTTATAAGTAATTTATAAAGTTTTGAATTGTGTTCGAGTATAAACTCACCAGACATTTTATAATTTTACGGAGTTAGTAATCATCCGGTGATATAATCGTCATCATCTACCTAGCCTTTTCCCAAATATATTGGGGTCGGCTCCCAGTCAAGCCGGATTTAGCTGAATACCAGTATTTTAAGAGGAGCGGCTGCCTATCAGACCTCCACAACCCATTAACTGGGTAACACGGTACTTCATGGCAAGACTGGAGTCAGATTTACTGCTGGCTTCTGACTATCCGTAATGACTGCCAAAGATCTACAAATGACAGCCGGGACCAACGGCTTAACGTGCTTTTCGAGGCACGGAGGAAACTCGGTATGTTAAGATGGTCGCCCATCCACAGACCAACCTTGGCAAGCGTTGCTTAACCTTGAAGATCGACCCGTGCGGCTGTTATTATCTAGCCACGAGCTCCTCCACCCGGTGATAAAATATCATTCTTTATTTAGGTGCTCTGCGGGTATAACAAGAAATATCGCAACTGCCGCTAGGAACCTACGAGAAGCAAATATTGTGGAAACTCTTCCGCCAAATTGGTAAGTTACTAGATACGAAAAGTAAGAACATCAAATAATGTTGAATGATGTAATATACTTTAGTAAAAAAACCATACTGAGTTTGTGTGTTCACTAATATATAACCTATGTGATTTAGGTCACCTGAAGGGTCATCGAAGCAAATGATAGTACAAGTGGAAGTATATGATATACCTTCAAGGTTAAGCTGGAGAAATACCAATAAAGATGTAGTAGAACCAGATGTTCATGTATTATCTAGCCACGAGCTCCTCCATCCGGTGATAAAATATCATTCTTTATTTAGGTGCTCTGCGGGTATAACAAGAAATACCGCAACTGCCGCTAGGAACCTACGAGAAGCAAATATTGTGGAAACTCTTCCGCCAAATTGGTAAGTTACTAGATACGAAAAGTAAGAACATAAAATAATGTTGAATGATGTAATATACTTTAGTAAAAAAACCATAATGAGTTTGTGTGTTCACTAATATATAACCTATGTGATTTAGGTCACCTGAAGGGTCATCGAAGCAAATGATAGTACAAGTGGAAGTATATGATGCACCTTCAAGGTTAAGCTGGAGAAATACCAATAAAGATGTAGTAGAACCAGATGTTCATGTAGTACCTAGCAAAATGATGAGCTCCGAAAACTATCAGGATCAAAGCGATTGGGATGTCATAGAGCCCGACGTTGCTTCTGCACGTAACACACCGGATTTGTGAGTATCATCAGTATTCTACAGCAATTTCGTAACCGTATGTTTCGAGCCGTTCTGATAATATATTGTGTTTACAGGATCACACCAGCCTTGCAGACGGAAATGATGACACCATGCAACCAATCCAGCGATTCAAATTCAGATATAGATCTGCCTGTTGAAAGTAATACGGATAATAGCAAAGGAAAAACAATTTTGGAAGGTAATAGGATAACTAATGTAGCATATCTCTTCGAGCAACTTAAAAATATATAGAACCATCCCTTTCAATGTAATTTTCAACATTTAGAATTTCTAAAAGAGCAAAGAACCGGATTTTATTCACAATTTTATTTCAAATGTAGGCTGTGCAATAAAATTGAAAAAATTAGATCTCAAATATTGTATCAAAAATGTAAAGAAAATGCAATAAATTTAAATATCATAGAAGGCGTTTCACAGACTGGCAATGGATGGGCTCAGCTTGACGAAATATGCGCAAGTATAAACATGCCTAATATGAGTGAGATGTATTATATAAAAAAAAATAAACAGCTTTCCATAATACAAAAAGATATAGCATTGCAGTTTATGTTAGAAGCTGGTATGGAAGAAAGACGGCTTGCTTTAAAAAATGACGAAGTCGATAGTCACGGTATACCTTGTATCACCGTCGTCACAGACGGCTCATGGGCTAAGCGGAGCTATGGAACAAATTTTAACTCTTTGTCTGGCGTGGGTTGCATTATAGGGCACCGGACGAAACAAGTTTTATACATTGGAGTAAAAAATTCTTACTGTTGCATTTGCGCGTTAGGTAATAATAAGAAAATGCCAATACGAACGCATGAGTGTTTTAAAAATTGGTCTGGTCCATCTACCGAGATGGAGACATCAGCCATTGTTGACGGTTTTAAAGTCAGCATGGAAATGCATGGTGTAAAGTACACTAAAGTAATAGGAGACGGAGACAGTATTGTAACAAACGCCCTCAGGGATTCTATGATATATGGTGCCGATGTTCATATTAGAAAAATAGAATGCAGCAACCACTTACTTCGGAATTGTTCGAACAAACTAAGAAAAATAGGCAAAAAAACTGAAAATAAAGTTGGTTTTGTACCTGTAAAAACTAGGAAAGTTCTTTTAGATAGAATACGGCGTTTGTATAATGCTGTAACTGGCGTTGTTGCACACGCAAGACAACTCGAGGTCCCAACAGCAGAGAAGCTTTTAGTCCTCAAAGACGACTTACGAAATGGGCCATGCCACGTGTTTGGTTGGCATGATAGTTGCAAAACATATTACTGCAAGAAAAAACTGGAAGAAAACCTAGTTCCACAGCTGAAATCTAGCGGCATGTGGAACGATATTTATGAAAATCTTGGGTGGCTCCTTCAAAACGCTGAAAGTTTATTGTTGAAAGAAACAAATAATCCCGCAGAACAATTTAATGCAATTTTTGCAAAATTTCTTGCAGGTAATTTTACCCTAAGAGGCACCTACGAAGCGAGATGTTTTGCAGCAGCAGGACATTATAATTCAAAAGATTACACTTTTGTGCGTAAAGTACAAAACGCTGTATGTCCAGACGCGCTTGACAATAGTTATACATACACCTATAAATATGTACAAAAAAATATATAAAATACTATCTAATCAACGAAAGCGAACCGCTGCAGATAAAACGCAAGGTAATAAAAGAGCTAAGCGCTTTAAAACGGCAGACGAACATTACGGTGATGTAATCGAAGTTCCTGATAGGCCTCGGGAAGATTTTGAAAAAAAAAAACGGCTTTTATCACTGCCCTTAAATTAACTGCTGAAGAAATTAATTCTTTACAAAACAGAACTGTCGCCCATTGGCCAAGTTTGCAAAATGAAAGAATCAACGCCTTGTACAAGTTTATTAAAAACCATTTTATATTCAACCTTTACAGGTAACGACGCAACAAGATATGGCAAAGTCCATGAAGCAACTGCAATAACAGAATTAGAAAAAAAAATAATCAAACGGTTACACCATGCGGTTGGTTTATAGACATAGAAAACCCATATCTTGGTGCGTCTCCTGAGGTTTACTAGGAACTGACAGTATTGTTGAGGTAAAATGTCCAGCGTCAGCAGCAGCTTATACACCAATGCAGGCAATCCGTTTGAAAAAAATAACCTTTTGTACGGAGACCGAAGACGGTATAAAATTAAAACGTAATCATAATTACTATTACCAGGTACAAGGCCAACTTAAAATAACACAAAGAAAATATTGTTATTTCGTGGTATGGACGCCTAACGGCATCGAAATAGAAAAAATTGAGTTTGATCCATCATTTTGGACACTAGAAAAAGTAAATAAATTAGAACTTTTTTATTTTAAATGTGTGCTACCAGAACTGATAGACCCACGTTTTCCAAGAAAAATAGCTTTCCGAGATCGATTTTAATTTTTTTTTTTTTCTAAACTGTAATCATACCACACAGTAAGGACTTAGAGGCACCGGCGATAAACGATGCACATCGACCTTTGGAAAGATAGAGAGTAATAGAATAGCAATAGGTTTATACACTACCTATGTGATGTTTGTTGCTGGTCCGTCGTTCGTTGTTGTTGGTTAGGGCTTATTGCGACAAAGATAACTCTCTACGAAGCTGAAACTAGCATATCTCGTTATAAAGGTCGATGTGCATTGTTTATCACCGGTACCTTTACAGTCATTCAACGCCTTTGAAGTCTGGCGAAAATGCCGCCTGCGCGGCATGTAAAAAAATGTGACTGCGCTGCGGTAATCACGTATACCTAATATACGTGATTACCGCAGCGCAGTCACATTTTTTTCTTTGTGTGTCTCTTTAGCCATGGCCTATTTATATGTGCGCGTAAAGAACCGGGAAATTAGTTATCACAAATGATAATTATGCTAAATAGTTTTATTATAAATAAAAATCACAAAGTCGTCTACCTGGGAGTTCAAGAGTGAAGGTTCTACGCAAGCTTGCTCCATCTTCGACCGCATCATCGCTTACTATCAGGTGAAATAGTGGTAAAAAAACCGGTCAAGAGCGAGTCGGACTCGCGCACCGATGGTTCCGTACCATAATATAAAACGTGAAATATTATCGTCAGAGAATTTGAACACTGCGGTGTATATTGCAGTTTTAGATCAAAGCCATCTCTTGACCTCTAACACAATTTTTGTTGATAATTTCTGAAAAAGTGTGCTATTTAGAGACATCGTTTTATTTTTCTTGTAATATCAATAATCTTTACATAAACTTCAATTACTTGTATTAACGAACAAATTTTCATGTTACAGGCTAGTTTGTTTATTTTTCACAATTTTCGAAAACCAAAAAAGAAAGTTACACGTAATAGTTATATTTTTATTTTATCTTTTTGTATTGAAACAATGAGGGCTGAGGCATGCTATTAATATACACAGGGAGGAAGACGCTGTCGACTGTGACACAGTTTATACTAGTACAGTCGTCAACGTAATCTCTTAAGCATTAGTTATTAGAAACTGCCATTGTATAACTGAGATAGATTAAGAGAAATTTGTTAAATTTTATGTGTTAGTTAATAAACAGTATAAACAGTATAAACAGTATAATAGATCACATTTGACAACAAAAAAAAAAAAAAAAAAAATTAACATTTTTATTGCGTTCTTATTTGCAAAATTGTTGAGCAAACGTCATCTAAAACTATTCCAAATTTAATCTTGATAGCATTAGTAGTCCTTGAGATATCCAGCTGACTTAGTCACACTCACACCATAAGAGTTCCTTTTTACTATTTTGGTACGGAACACTAAAAGCAACTACCTAGCTTGTTTAGACGTGTTCGTTGGACGTCTGTAGGGAAGAGTTCATTAGACTGTGCTGCTAGTCCCTGTGGTGACACAATGCCTATTGTTGATAACTAAGAGAATATTACAAATCGCTGATGTAAACAAACAATCAATAAACAAAACAATAGTTTCTTTTTTTTATTAACCAAAAAACTTTTTTGCTGACCCTACCTAACTGGTCCAATTTGACAACTATGATGTCATAATATAGCGCCAAAGCTTTCCTATTCTTAGTTGAATAACGCATAGTCTATCACAATACCTATTACTTTCCCACGACTAAGTTCCTAAGTAGGTAGTGAACGATCTCCAATATAAAAATAAAAATGTGTAAGTTTTATTGCTTTGAGTCATTTTGAGCGCACCTCTAAGAAAAAAAGAAGAAACAATGCCTATTGTTGATAACTAAAATAATATTTTTCAAACCGCTATTGTAAACTAACAATCAATAAACAATTTACAAAATAACATTATGTTTTTATTTGATGAACCTACCTAGAAAACAAGCCTCATATCGTATTCGTATTGCGTATTCTACAGCCTAGCTTTCCGCACGCTGGTGTATATTCTTATCTATTCCTATGTACAGTCAGCGAAGCCCTGGCGCCCGCTCTGCCAGTGTAAAATCGATTATTTTTATAACTAAGGGCATAAGGCTCGCGTTAAAAATAATTTAAAAAAGGTAAAAGTCAAAACAATAAAATTATTTGTTGATAATAATATGTACCTATGTAAATTCATATTTTTGCAAGAGAACTTATTGTCACGTGGATAAAGTCGGAGGTAAGTACCTATAGGTGCATAATAACAACTAAATTGGGTGCCTACTAATTACAATACACACAATGATAATCCCAAGTTCACTTAATTTTGTTTGAGTTTAAATATTATGTTGTCATGAATCGCATACGCATAGGTACGCGCATCCGGCGACGACATCGCAACACACACGCCGCTGTCGGTACTCTTCTTCAATGAATTGCGCATGTATGCGTCACACCGCGTTATGAGTGTGTATTCGTACGCGAACTATCTTGTTACTGCTCATCACAGCGTCTATCCCTTACGCGCGTGCTGTCGGATGAGATAGCATGCATTTTAACTCCGCGCGCAAATATGTAGTTTGTGCCGTCAACTAGTGTAACCTTAAAGGCAAGTTTTTACTGTAAAGATCAGTCAGTCAAAAACATGAAGTTAGTTGCACGTTCCAGAGCGTATGTATATCTCTATGGAGAAGAACGTGCAATGACGAATAGCTTGCAAGGAGACCTCACACTTTGTTTCGGTTATCTCATTTAATGCTCAGTTTTTTTCATCTGCACTAAGGTTCTGTGGCGTCAACGAATCGAGGATAGAGTAACGTTCAACTTGACCGTTGACCCTGGGCAAACAACTGCATTTAATACATGCTCTATCTCTATTTATATACTCTATCTCTTGAGAGTCTAGATCACAAACAGCAATATCACGAAATCTACAAGATTCCGGATCCCCTTATTGCAACGCAAGTAGCCAGTCGTTATCATCTAAAGCCGTAACCGGGGGATATTGTTCGGGACTCTCGAGATTCTGTATCAAAAATTGTATTGCTGGCTAACGCATCAACATGACTTATTTGGGTCATTTTCATTTACAAATTCCGAGCGTGAGAGTGTTTTGTTTCAATCATGTTGCGATTTTTTTTTATAGGATGTTTAAGTGACGTATCTTCAATGTCTTAATAACTGTGAGCAAAAATAATAGCAGAATCTATAATCTGTCTAAAGGTAAAGAACATTTTTTGTCAAAATCGTCGCAACATGGTGTGTGAAATTACCATTTTTAAACTTCTACAATTTAATTTTCAACAACTCCAATTTTATTCTTCGTAAATATCTGTGTCGAATATTTGTAAGATGTATATTCATTCTATAATAAAATATGTAATATCCACAAGACCTAACGATGTGCAGCAATTTTACTCTTATAATGTTTTATGAAAAAATATTCTGTCACGAACGTGGGTTTGTATATTAGGTCTTTACCTATGAAATTGCCGTTCTGCAGTACTGGCTATTTCAAATCAAAATAATTTTTGTTTGGCTAAGAATTCTAATTTCAAATTAAGTTTACTTTAAAAACATGGTTTTTTTTTCCAAAAGTAGTGATTTGTTTATTGATTAGTGTTACATTATCATCGCATTTCAATCTTTTTCGTCATCATGGATACGTTAAAAATTCGAGTAATTATGGAATATGAATACCGTCGTGGCAGCAACGCAGCACAAGCGGCACGCAACATCAACGACGTTTACGGAGCTAACACTACAAACCAACGCACCACCTGTTATTGGTTTGCTCGCTTCCGTTCTGGAAATTTCGACCCGAAAAATGAACCTCGCGGTCGTCCTAAGACTTTGGTCGACAATGACGAATTAAAGGCGATTGTGGAAGCTGATGATACACAATCTACGGCTGAATTAGCAGCAGCTTTCGACGTTAGCGTCAAAACAATATTGGTCCATTTGCGTCAAATTGGCAAGGTAAAAAAGTTTGACAAATGGGTGCCACACGAACTCAATGATCGCCAGCGCGAAGTACGCGTCGAGACGTGCCTTGCACTGCTCAACAGACACACAAATGAAGGAATTTTGAACCGCATTGTTACCTGCGATGAAAAATGGATTCTGTTTGATAACCGCAAGCGCTCAGCAAGTTGGTTGGATCCTGGTTCAGCACCTAAACAATGCCCTAAACGAAAACTTACCCCTAGAAAAGTGATGGTCACTGTTTGGTGGTCTAGCACCGGTGTGATTCATCACAGCTTCTTACCAAACGGGTTAAGCATTACTGCAGATGTGTACTGTGAAGAACTGAACACAATGATGGAGAAGCTGGCACATCTCCAACCAGCATTGGTCAATCGCTCGTCTCCGCTGCTCCTGCACGACAACGCGCGACTGCACAGCAGACGGTCTCCAAGTTGCAAGAACTGGGGTTGGAAGCTCTCCGTCATCCGCCCTACTCACCAGACCTTGCGCCTACAGACTACTACTTTTTCCAGAATTTGGATAACTTCTTGGCGGGAAAAAAATTCAGTACCCGAGAGGCAGTACAAAATGCCTTTGAAGAATTTGTTGCCTCCCGTCCAGCTGATTTCTTTAAGAAGGGCATCAATAAACTGCCACTGCGTTGGCAAAGATGCATTGATTGCATGGGTGATTACTTCGATTAATACAAATAAAAAATACATGAAAAAAATTCGTTTAAATTTTTTCATACAAAACGGCAATTTCATAGGTAAAGACCTATTATTTTGTGCCATATGTTGGTATCCAACTTGAGTTATTCTACAGGTAATACAAATATTTAAAAAAAAGAATCGGCCATTTTCTTTTTGTCGAGGTGAGAGTACAGGAGCTGACGCAAAATAAGTTATGATATTTTTTTGTTTCTTAACTAAAACTCGTTAAGCATAACACGTCAAAGACGTGGTTACTGTTGTCAGTTTAAACAAATAATTGTGCAGTTGATTTTCATATATTGGGTAGAGAATGTTGTTAAAATGCTTAAAGTTTGATGGCGCATGAATGCCGAAACTTAGAGGTTATGTTATGCTGGCACGTTCGGAAAATTTCACAAACGTGGTATTTTGTAACCACGTTTGTGACGTCTGTGATCTATATATCGTATCTCAATCAATCTTTGCGGAGTATAATACAAAATTATTTTATTATTTTTGCGCTATAGATGGGGATAAAGAAGAAGACTGAAGAACAGTTAGAGTGCAAAAGAGTGGCGGAAAGAAAAAGGCGTGCTCGCATTAAAGCTGATCCACTCAGATATGGGCATATCATACCATAAGGAAAAGGAAACAGAGAGACGCCAAAGAAGGAAAGAAGAAAAGACTAAAAGTATAGCTGATTTAACGCTTAGAGAACAGCGAGTTCGCTTAGAGAATAAGGAATAGTAGACTAGAGAGAAAATATAAGGAAAGACTTTTACAGCGACGTCGAGAAAACTCTCCGCCTACCGATAGCGACGAAAGTATGGTTGGTGATTTAGCACAAAATGTTCAAGAACAATCAGCGTCCCCAAGAACGCCCGCTCAACAAGCTCCGTTACCATCATTATCATCTGTGAGTTACTCCAGTATTCTTAGCAGACAAAAAGTGACTGGCCTGAAAATAGCTAGACAAAATAGAACGGTGAATGATAAAATTATAGAAAGGCAGAAAAACACTATAGAATCAATAAAAAAAAAAAGATTCATGCTTTGTCTATGAAGTATGCAAGACTGGAGAAGGATATTAAGCAAAACAGGGTTTCACTATCGCCAAAGCAGCTGCGGTACTGCAAAAACATAGACGTTCAACGTTTTATAGAAAAGGAAGAAAATAGCAAATTATGCTCTGGCAAAAAAGATACAATCACAAGAAGGGGCAAAAAGACGCAAAAACGCTATTTATGTGAGACACTGGAAAATCTCCACAAAAAGTACAAACTGGAGTCTAACAAAAATATTAGCTACACAACATTCACTAGATTCTTTCCATTTTGGATTGTAACGCCGATAGTTTCCGAAAGAGACACATGCCTTACATGAAAATTTTAGTTTAATTACTGAAAAATTAAGACAGCTTAAATTGATTGTAGAAAAGGCAGACGAGACTATAGACTATAGAATCAGTAGATTGTAGTAAACCAAGTCCGGTTCAGTAGTTGACAGCCCTCTAGGGTTGAAACTGCGAGTGGCCATCGACAAAAAAAAAAAAATTGTAGTAAATAAAACTTTGAATGTGACGGAAAAATGCAAAACATGTGTGAATAAAATGTTAAACTTTGCTATTAAAAGAAAGTTTATGATTGATAATAAAAACTGAATCAAATCCAGTTAGTTTTATTAGTTAGTCGTAGATATAACAGTCATGCTACAATAATTTGACTTGAATTGATTTGAATTTGATTTAGTCACTAACGTGACTATTGGGTAACCTAGCATGGGTCGACGCTCGTACGCGCAAAGCAAATGACGTGAGTCGGAAGAAGAGAGCCTTCAACAGGGCTGCTAAGTCCTGCAAGAAGGTGTTGCGGAGGGCTCGGTTTGACCACATTAGCCGAATAGGGAACAAACTTGCTTCATACCCAGCAGGTAGTAAGGCTTTTTGGTCCCTGGCTAAGTCGGTCGAATCGAACTTCTGCCGCCCCTCACTACCACCACTGCTGAGACCCGACGGGACGCTGGCCCACTCCGCTGAGGAGAAAGCAAACTTGTTTGCTTCTTTGTTTGCGGAATCTTCACGTCTGGATCCTGGTGGCGCGACGCCCTCCGCCTCTCCTGGTGAATGCGAGTCGAGTATGTCGAACATTCGCATTCATCAGAAGGACGTCCGTAGGGTACTGCGTAACCTAGACGTGAACAAGGCTAGTGGTCCCGACGGGATACCGGCAATTGTTCTGAAGACGTGTGCGCCTGAGCTGTCTTCGATCTTGATACGCCTATTTCGCCTTTCGTTCGAGACTGGAAAAGTGCCGAAGGCTTGGAAGCAAGCTAACGTGCAGCCCGTGCCCAAGAAGGGTAGTCGAGCTGAGCCGTCGAATTATAGACCCATCGCGGTAACGTCCGTACTCTGTATGACTATGGAACGCGTACTGAATCATAAGCTTCTGGCGTACCTAGAAGCGAATGATATTCTTAGTGACCGTCAATACGGGTTCCGTCGAAATCGGTCAACTGGGGATCTTCTAGCGTATGCCATCCACATCTGGAGTGAGGCCATAGAGAAGCACGGGGAGGCACTGGCGGTCTCCCTTGACATCTCGAAGGCCTTCGACAGGGTCTGGCACGATAGCCTTATTAGTAAGCTTCCTTCCTTCGGTCTGCCCGCCGGTTTGTGTGATTGGATCGCAGATTTCCTGAGGGATCGGTCTATCCGAGTGGTCATAGATGGCTGCTTGTCTGGACTGCTGGATATTAATGCCGGGGTTCCTCAGGGGTCGGTGCTTTCGGCAACACTGTTCTTGCTGCATATTAATGATCTGCTTAAACCCGGTACCTTTGGGTATGCAGACGACAGCACTGTTGCTGAGAGATACGTGTCCGACGCACGAGCTGGTGGGTCGCAGATCCGGTCTCTCCGGGAGGCAATGGTTGAGCGCTTGAACGTGTCCTTACAGGCTGTCTGTGAATGGGGCGATGCCAATATGGTCAAGTTCAATGCTGCTAAGACCCAAGCGTGTCTTTTTTCCGCCAAAAGGAGCCAATTCCGCCCAGCTCCATCTTTCCGCGGTGAAACCGTGCCGATAACCGACCATCTTGAGCTTCTTGGGGTTACATTAACATCTACTCTCAATTTTGGCCCTTACATAGAGGCAAAAGCTCAAGTGGCTGCAAAGAAGTTGGGGATTCTGGCTAAGGTGAGACGGTACTTCACGCCGGAACAGCTGCTCAAACTCTATCAAGCGCAAGTCCGATCGTGTATGGAATACTGCTCTCATCTTTGGGACGGATCTGCCAGATACCAGCTTGATGCCCTTGAGTCGATTGAGAAACGAGCCAAGAGGATCATTGGCAATGAGAGGCTCGTCGCGTCGAAGCTCCAAAGTCTTGAACATCGACGACGAGTTGCTAGCCTGTCGTTTTTTTACCGGTTGCATTTTGGGGAATGTGCGACGGAATTGCATAATTTAATTCCGCCAAGCCCGTTCCATCATCGGACCACAAGACGAACGGCGCACTAACATAGATTTTGCATAATTATGCGGCCAAAATTGAAGATTTTAAACTAGTTACAAATACAAAATGTAATATCTTTCTACGTTAACAATAGAACAGACGATAATAAACCGGTCTTCTCGGCTTCAATACCCGCGCGGGGTACGTATGCAGGTAGTCGGAACTTGTTAGTCTCCCGCTACGCACGCGCTTTCGCTCTTTACGCTTTTAAAGTGACTTGTTTTTCGTCGTCAATATTTTTGATTTGAAGACAGTTTTCAAAGTAAACAATATGGATTCGAGTGCTTCAGGTAAATACTATTATTTATTATAGAAATTGTCAACCTAGTATAATTAAAAAAACTTTATTTTAAACCTTCTAAACATATTACGTTTTCTTGAAAAAATATTCTTGATTTTTCAGTTTAAAAGTAATTTAGTTATATTATCGCTTCCTCTCGCCTCAAAATTATTATTTATTTAATACTTAATACTCTTTTCTTATAATTCTGATAAAAATCAGTTGCAGGTAGGTGCGGTAGGGTACAAAAAGTTATGTTGAAAAATGTTCCAAAAAATATATTTTTTTCTTTTTCGTCGTAGGTTCTCCTGGCTCATCCGGAACAAAATTAGTCACCCGTCAATTTCTCTGCGATAAAATGAAAAGCCAATATTTATTAACAATGGATGAAAAATTGGCCTATTTAGAAAATTACCTGTTTTCTTCTTACGGTGACACAGAGGAAAATATAAAAATACTAAAGCGAAATATTGCTTACTTCAAGACTGCCATAAAGAAAAAATGGTCTAAAGCAAAAATAAAAGAAGAGGATTTCTTAAAATCTAACCACTCATGGTTAAATGGGACGGTTGAAATCCCATTCTAAGCCCAAAATCGCCCAGGCCGCCCTTCAAAATCATTTGAAGAGTCAAGTGAGAGAAGCAAGCGTCGCAAAACTGAAGTGGTTCGGCCGTAGGCGATTCTGTTATCATTCATGCTGCTCAGTCAACTTTGAGAGCCAAGGGACTTCGAAATGCATCAGAAATCCTTAAAGAAATCACAAAATCGCCAACAAGGGCAAAAAATAAAAAAATTGCTTACAAGTCATCGAGTGAACCCGACAAACACAATATATTAACACCTCAAGAAGCATTGGCGATGTTTATAGAGGCCGACCTTACACGACAGCAATATGAAATCATACGTAAGACAAATAAGTCGCTCTATCCTTGCTACGACAGATTATTAGAGGCCAAAAAAGAATGCTATCCACCTGAACAACACATAAAAGTGACGAGTCTGTATGCAGAGAGTACTTTGTAAAGTCTTATTGACATAACTCTTATGCGCCTTTCAATGTATTTAGAGGAAGTACTTTTATCTATTAGTGAAGAAGATAGATAAATAAATGGGGATGTGATGGCTCCCAGCAAGCCAGTTATAAACAAAAGTTTGAAAATCCTGCTGATTCGGACGCCAATATATTTTTGAGCTCATTTGTCCCGTTACAAATACTTTGTGTCAAGGATAACAAAAAAGTTATTTGGGAGAATCCTTCTCCAACATCTCCCCGGTATTGCCGGCCTATAAGATTCAGATTTCTGAAAGAATGCAATGATGTGACCAAAGAAGAAATTAGTTACGTTGAAGAATCGGTAAAAAATTTGGATACTACCGAAATCGAAATAAATGGAAATAAATTTACCTACAAGCACATTTTCAAGATGACTATGATTGATGGCAAGGTTTGCAATGCTGCAACCGACACTAAGTCTACCAGTCGATGCTTTATTTGTAAAGCCACTTCAAAAGATTTTAACAATCTAAGCAAAAAATATGATGTAAGTCCTGAAACTTTAGACTTTGGAATATCTGTGCTGCATGCCAGAATCAGAATTTTTGGGAGTATTTCGCACTTAGGCTATAAACTAGTAGTTCAAAAATACAGACAGAAAAAAACGACGGAAGAAAAAGACTTGGAACTGGCCGCTAAACAAAAAATCCAAGACAGATTTTAAATTGAAACCGGGTTACTCATTGACATGCCTAAGTCCAACTATGGGAATACAAATGATGGAAACACCAGCCGTAGATTTTTCGAGAATCCCCAATTGGCATCCGACATAACTGGAGTGAACTTCGATTTAATTTACAGACTGAAAGTCATTTTAGAAACGATTTCAAGTGGATACATTATTGACGTCAAGAAATATGATGAGTATGCACTAGATACCGCCAAATTATACGTGCAGCATAATGGGTGGCACCCGATGACCCCTACTTTGCACAAAGTGCTCATACATGGTGCTGCCATAATAGAGAATTCACTTCTCCCAATAGGCCAATTGTCGGAGGAGGCTCAAGAGGCCAGAAATAAGCACTTTCGCATGTATAGAGAAAATTACGCAAGAAAATTTTCCCGCGAATAGTGTAACCGCGACATCTATAATCGACTATTATTGAGCTCTGATCCGCTCATTAGCAGTATTAGTATAAAACAAAGAAGGAGAAAAAAAAATATCTAAATCCTTTTCTCCGGAGACTTAAGATATGCTTTTACCCACCAAACCAGACTCCGCTTCACCAGAATCCTCGGATGAATTCTCGGAGTAACGTATTGGCATGGAGTATGTGTCGACTGTCGAGGGGATACGTCAATTCATTACTCACTAACGTTTAAAATGTACATTTATGAAATATATTTTTTTATGTCTGTGACGTTAGGTTTTTGACATTTTTTTTCATAAATTAATATTTTCTTGAATAAATATTTAAAATTTCAACAGAAAGTTGTTTTTTATTATCATTTATGTCATTTAGAATAGTTATAGCAATTAAAATAATTTTGGCCGCATAAAACCTAAAAACCTATCTATGTGCGGCGATGCGCCACCGGTACATGGTGGACATCCCACCCATACGCACAAAACGTTTTGGGAACACATTCATAGTGCGTACAGCTAAGGAGTGGAATTCCCTGCCGGAGTCTGTGTTTCCTGATAGCTACAACCTGGGAGTCTTTAAATCAAGAGTGAATAGGTTATTTCTAGGCAAGCGTGCTCCATCTTCGACCACATCCTCGCTTACCATCAGGTGAGATAGTGGTCAAACGCGAGCCTAAAAAAAAAAAAAACTTGGCGAGGTCGTCACAGACGTGGGAGCTCAGTTTTTTCAGATGTGTTTTTTCATGATTCTAAGGTCAGCCATTTATGTCAGTAGACTCATAGAAAGATCACTTACGAGTATTTAATGTAATTAAAAAACTTGAGGTTTTAATTTGAAATCTTTTTTACATCCAAATTGCAATAATAATAATAATCTGTGGCTCGGCTGTCAAGCCAACTGACGTAAGAAATTTTTCATCCCGTATTTTTATCGATTTTTATTTAAATAAACTATAGAAACAATGCTTTTTATACCGAATACATCAAGAAAAAAAAAATAGAACCACACGAAAATAAAAAACTAACCAATGCGGACTAACTAATGGAAAAACAAAATGACGATATGAAAATAAAATGTTGACACGACGCCGAGCACGACTACAAGCCGCACCAACACCATCTTCGGGTTCGTCGCTGAGCTCCGCCTCGCAGCCGCCGGGACCTGCGCCAGCCGCGAGTCCAGAGATTCCGGTAGTTGCAGTTGCGTCGAGCTCGAGCGACGAATACTTCTCGCCGCCGACGACACCACCACCTGCGCGTCGGCGCGGACGAGGCCGACCACCGGCCAGCTTAGGACCTCGAGGCCCACCGGTCTCTGACAGGGTGCCCGCTATCGGTGGAAGTGTGCAGCGTATAAAATGGACACAAGCCATGAACGAGAATGTTATACGCTCATACTTTGGGGCTACAGAGGGGGGAACTAACCTGACTGCGTACCGTGGTCGGATGCTCTCTCTGTTTCAGGTACTTGAGCCAGCTGTCAACGTTTCAGTCCAACGATTGTCGGATCAGGTGCGGGTTATCCAGCGTAACCGTATGTTGGATGACGCCGTACTTGATAGACTGCGTCTGGAATCACGGAGCAGCCGCGTCTCACCCACTTCGCCACTGGCCGCGGTGCAAATACAACCCAGTGCAAGTGTTTCACCGCGACCCAACTACGTCGGTGAAGATGATGATGACGGGGCCACATCCGTGAGTACCCAATGCAATGAGCGATTGAGGAGCGCTTTGGAGGATGCCTTCCGAGAGTATCGCTCCACACCGCCTGGGCTTAGACCTCATCTACCTCGTTTGCCCATGCATAACAAAAATAGGGCGTTGGTGTGTGCTCTAGATTCGCAGCTAACAAGTTATTTTGATAGCAGCGAAGACCTTGTCGATACCCACTCGATCTTGTACTGTGCGGCTGCAGCGGCATGTCGTGTACCTCATGTCAAATTTCCTAGTAGTGATAGAGTTACACGACCGGCTGTACCAGCTTGGCAGTGCAGGATCGAGCGTCGTATCGGTGAGGCTAGAGCACTCATTGGCAAACTAATCTGCTTCAGGGAGGGCAACACTCGCCGCAGAGTGATGCGCTTTGTGAGGCGGGCGTTCTCGGGGACTGATATTAGTCCTCGAGATTATCTGACCCGCGTCACAGAGCGTATCGACTTCCTGAAGCAGAAAGTCTATGCATGGGCAAACCGTATACGTCGGTACAAGCGGCGAGTGGAGCGATACACTCAGAATCGCACATTCCAAAGCAATGAGAGGTGGGTTTATAGGGCTTGGGAGCGACCAGACCAAGGTGTGACTGATACGCGCCTACCGGATGATGATGCCATGTGTTCATTCTGGCGCAGCATCTGGTCGGTGTCTGTCAGTCATACCGAGGGCGATTGGACTCGGGAGGTTGAGTGCGCGTGCGATCCGATACCAGAAATGGGGGCAATTAACATCAGCCCCCAAGACGTAGCTCGTGCAGTCCGTCCGTTGTTGCCTAACTGGAAATCTCCGGGACCGGACGGGCTGCACAACTTTTGGATTAAATGGTTCAAAAGATCGCACGCTCGCTTGGCATCTCAATTCCAGTCTGCGTTAGAGTCAGGGTCGCTGCCCCAGTTCCTAACTACAGGAATAACCCACCTGCTCCATAAATCAGGTAGTACCGCGGAGTTTTACGCACCTTCCTGATGTCGTGTATGGGGCAGTGGAGGACGGTTCTTCAGTATCCAGGGTGTGGACAGACCCAGGCGAACAGCGAACCGATAAGGATCGAGCGTGGCATATTTCAGGGTGACAGTCTGAGTCCACTGTGGTTTTGTCTGGCCTCAACCCTCTCAGTACATTGTTGGAGGGTTCGGGCCAAGGCTACCGGTTGAGAAGAGGTGGTCAGGTCATATCGCACCACCTTTACATGATGACTTGAAACTCTTTGCTCCTAACAATTTGCAACTGATGAAGCTACTGAAGGTAACAGAAACCTTCAGTGGCGCCATCAGGATGGAATTTGGTTTGGACAAATGTGCGGTCATGCATGTAAAGCGAGGGGAGATTATGGAATCCGTGGGAACACAACTCTCGGATTCCATAGACCTTAGGTCCCTCTCTTCAACCGAAACTTACAAGTATTTGGGTATGTCGGAAGCGTTAGGCATCAGTGCTACGGACATGAAACAATCGTTGAAGGAGCGCTTCTTTGGCCGCCTGAACAAAGTACTTAACAGTCTTTTATCAGGCGGAAACAAGGTGCGCGCCTTCAACGGTTGGGTCATGCCGGTTTTGATGTATTCTTTCGGCATACTCAAATGGACTCAGACGGAACTTGACGCCCTGGATAGGAGGGTACGTTCACTGCTTACCGCAAATCGGATGCATCACCCACGGTCATCGGTGATGAGGCTGTATATCCCGCGGAAGTGCGGGGGTCGTGGCTTCTTAAATGCTAAGACCCTGCACAACCGCGAGGTATGCAGCCTTAGGGTGTACTTCCTAGAGGCCGACGTGGGTATGCATCGAGATGTGGTAGCGGTGGACAAAGGCCTCACCGCGCTCTCCTTGGCTAACGAGAACTGGCGCAAACCTGTGGTATTAGATACTAACGACCGCAGGGAGGTATGGCAGAGCAAGGAGCTTCACGGACGCTTTTATCGGGTCCTACATGGGCCCGATGTAGACTTCTTAGCGTCCGTAGCCTGGCTTCGTTTTGGTGACCTCTTCGGGGAAACCGAAGGTTTTTTCTGTGCAATTATGGACGAAGTTATGATGACTAATACCTACCGGAAATACATTGTGAAGGACGGTACGGTTGACATATGTCGGGCATGTCACCGGCCCGGGGAATCCATCCGCCACATTATTTCCGGTTGTTCTAGTCTGGCTAATGGAGACTATTTGCACAGGCACAAACTTGTAGCCAGGATTATCCACCAGCAACTTGCTCTTAAATACAATCTTGTGGAATCGGAAGTACCGTACTATAGGTATGTGCCCGACCCAGTTCTCGAAAGTGGTAGTTGCACATTGTATTGGGATCGGTCTATCATCACTGACAGGACTATTGTTGCCAATAAGCCTGATATAGTGGTGATAGACCGACTAGAGCGTCGCGCAATGATTGTTGATATAGCAGTCCCTCATGACGAGAACCTCGTGAAGTCAGAGAAAGATAAACAAACGAAGTATCTTGACTTGGCTCGCGAGGTTGTCGACATGTGGGATGTGAACACAGCAGTTATTGTGCCGATAATCGTGACGGCCAATGGCATTATTGCCAAGAGCCTCGACCAACATCTCAAGAGGCTCTCGTTGGGCAGCTGGATCAAGGGCTTGATCCAGAAAGCAGTACTCCTGGACACGGCGCGCATCATTAGGAGGTTCCTCTCTCAGAAGCCCTGACCACCGGTAGCTTGGACCCTGTTCCCGATACCGGTGGGTTACTATTTTTTATATTTTTAAATGTTTTTTTGTATTTTTATAGAAATATTTAAAAATGTAATTTGTATGTATATATAAATAAATAAATGGAATAATAATAATAAAACTTTATTTCAGACCATCTCAGATCCATATTCACAATAAAAAAAATAATTAGAGTTATTATAATAAAAAAAAACAAAACCAGAAATGCCCACCCATACCATACCCATTTATGTAGCCACCCTACATTCCACAGCGCAATCGAGCAATTCTAATCAAATTAGATCGCGCTTTACAAAAGTGGAATTTAGTGCACTACAATCGGTTACAAATATGACATGGCTTCCCTAAAAGTATATATTTTAAGAGCGTAGATAACGGCTAATGACAGACAAAAATCTTCTCCTCGAGCGTTATCTGACCAATATAATATGCCACTGGATGAAAAGAACTCTACCCCCCCTGAGTATGTCTGAATACGTTGCAAGAGAATACCGCCAAAACCTATTCAACTAGCGTCGGTGTGAAGCAGCATCTACAAAGCTTGGCCATTACAATTCAGAACGCTTCTTGTTGATCGTGGGAAATATTATTATTTTTTGTACTTTTTGGCAAGTACAAACGTCCTTCATGATAATATAAAAAGAATACATTTTACAATGATGGTAATTATTTTATGATACGCAAACAATGATCCCCTATCCGATATACATTATGTCTAAATTAATTGCTTATAATTAGAGTAACTATTCGATTTAGTTGGATGAACATAATTTTTTCCCCACTACAAAATGTTTTGTCCTTTATAGCTTTATCGTTACAAAAGGCACGAGAACAATGATTGTGGTTTCACGTTTGTAAAAATTTGTACTGCATTGTACTCGGAAAACAATTTTTATTAAAAGGACTTAATTTTATTAAAATTCATAAAAATAATTACACCATTATTTCAAATTAAATTAACGTCCACAGTCCGGAAACATTTTGTTACTCTTTTTTGTGACAAAGACTTTTTGGTTAATTTTACTTGCCTAATCTAGCAACATTATACGATTTGAAACATCCAATCAGATGACGCTAGCATCGGCGATCGGCCATTTTGTTGATCTACTCAGTTATGGTGTAGACGTGTCTGTCTGAATAAGAAACGTTTTCAACAATTTTTAGTTCCATTTGGTGTTGTTTCTGAAAATATTACCGGTAAGTGTTTCTTTAATACATGTTTATATACAATCATTCTTACGGTTTCTGTAGTGCAAAGTGTAAAGGTAATTTAAATACCTATCTATTTTCTTTTCTTTTTAGGTTATGATAAACACACGGTATTTTTTTCATTTTGTTATGTTTTGTAACTTTTTTTAATGACATAACAAATATGAAATAACAAAAATGAAATAAAGATGATGTCATACTGTTCTCATCAGTAAAAAAACGTATCATTATATTTTTAAGGAAAAGGAAAAAACGGAGCCCTCATACGATCACTCGTGTGTCTGTCTGTCTGTATGTCTGTTACGTTCGTTTATCTCTGAAACTATTTAATTTATAAAGTTGAAACTTGGCATAGTAGTGTATTAACGCGCATCTATTTCAAGAGTTGGAATTTGTAAAACATTTTTTTAAACATTTTTTATGGGGGCAGAAGTAGGACATCAGATAAAAAAAACTGATTATAGCAAGTATGGTATTGTTTGAAAGGCTTTAGGCAACTTAAAACATTTTTTTTTAATTTTTGAATGAGTATTTAAGAGAAATTTGCAAAATTGCTCCAAAGATAACCATAGCCATGGATTTCGACGTCGATGAATCGGCTATACAGCAAGTATAGACTTGCTGTATAGCCGATTCGCCATTTTGAGCTTGCATCGCCATAGTGACCGCACGTGTCGAAATGGATCGCGAAACGATAACAAGTTTTATCGAAAGATATAAATCGCACTCTTGTCTGTGGGACGTCTCAAGTCCTGATTATATGAATAAGAATAAAAGAATTAATGCATTGCAAGATATGGTGCCCATTTTAGGGGAAAGTGCAACGATTGATAGCGTTCGAAAAAAAATTGATATTCTTAGAAACGGTTATTACAGAGAATATAAGAAAGTTAATGCCAGCTTGTCTACGGGCATTTCCGCAGATAATGTCTATACGCCAACACTGTGGTACTATGATTTGATGTCTTTTTTATCATCACAAGAAGCATCTAGACCTGGGATCGATGGCCTTGCCGACCCGGTAAGTTTTTTAAGGTCAAAGTGTTTCTACGGACGTACCTATCTAGTTTTTATATTTGATCGAAGAAGATAGGTTAGGTATTAAATATTAAACACATTATATACTTAGGTAAAATTATTTATTAAACAATCATTCGATCTTGGAAATCAACTCTTCCTTCATGAGAAAAATATCTTCTGAATCCCTCCCTAATCACTTGTCCTTCTTCATTAGAAAAACTAAGTTTTTCTTCAATGTCCAAAAAATTGTAGTATTGACGATAATCCCCTGGTATCACAATTCCTTGCATTGTGTCTTCTCGGTCAAACAGTGAATTTGGTATATCAGATTCTCTACACATTTTTGACAAAAAATTATGTAACGCACAACATGCTAATATAACATAATCTAAATAATCCACTTGAAGTGTTATAGGACTGTAGAACAATCTGAAACGTGTCGCTAAAATACCAAAGGCGTTTTCAGACACACGTCTTGCTCGAGATAATCTGTAGTTGTAAATTTTTTTTGAATAATCATTATCTTTGTAAGGATACGGTACGAGAAGATTATGCAATAACGGAAATCCAGAGTCACCAATAAAAAGGTATGGAGCTGTAACTTGGGATTGTGGCAAAATACTTTGATCGGGCAAATTAAGGCTTTCATTTATTAGTTTTTCGTAAAATTTTGTTTTTTTCAAAACACCAGAATCAGCTGCTCGACCGTTAATTCCCGCATGGACGTAAATAAATTCATATTTAGCATTAACTACAGCAAAAAGTACGACACTGAAATATTTCTTGTAATTATAGTAAAGAGAACCACTGGAATAGGGTTTTGTTATACGAATATGCTTCCCGTCCATTGCTCCTACGCAGTTTGAGAATTGCCATTTATTCTGGAACTCTTCTGCAATTTGCTTCCACTCCTCAGCAGATGATGGGAACTGAAACAAATATTAAGAAATAAATAAATACCGTTACGTTATATCCGAAGAGGAAACAGATAAAATACTTTAGTTTAAATAAGTGTTTACAGAATTTAATATTTCATGTGACTGTAACATACACTAATTTTTGGTTTTTAGGAGAGGGCAACACCTAGTGAAGGTATAAACAGAAGAAAAAGAGCAAGCACGAAAGTTCAAGAAGAGTTAGTAAATGTTGCCAAAAAGTTATTGACCGAAGACAACCCTAAAAATGCTCCGGATCGGGACATGACATTTAGATTATATCTAAATAATCAACTCCAAAACCTGTCACATGATCAGAAAATTTATGCAGAAAAACTAATGTCAGATGTTTTGTTTTTGGCAAGAACAAACCAATTAAATGCTACTTCACATATCTTCACGCGTCCATCCTCTCAAACAACCACAACATTAAATGAATACTCTTCATCACCTATTCAATTAGTCAACTCACCTTCACCATACGCAGAAAATGTGCGTTCACCTCCAAACATCCAGCGACCGATTTCTCAAAATTCAGCACATTCTGCTTCACCTATTTGCCATAACTCGCCATACAGTGAAGACTTGCCTTCATCCCCAAACATTCAAACTTCATCTCCGATCACAATTATCAAACTTCACAAAACTTAACATACTTTTCCACACCGATCCAATATTCTTCTGAATCAAAAGGTTGCATTGAAACTCAATTGTCTCATATACCATCTTCTCAGACGGTTCTTTCGGCGAATTCTTTAACCCAGTATCAAGATACATCACAAGAATTACCAAACACGCAATTTTCTTCAATTCCAATAATTCTTGATAATGAAACTGAAAATTCTACTCCAGTACACACAGAACAGCTAAACAAATTTCTGGTTTTTAGAAAGAAATGAATATGTTATTGAATATGAGTATGAACAAATGAATATGAGTCTCATATTCATTTGTTCACTGTATGATTTAGGTACTTACTTCATTTGTTTTCTAATGGTAAGCAATTTCTGCTTGCAAATTATAATTAGTGGTTGGAATGACTGTGATTGTTTTCTTTTTAATAAATAAATATATAAAAAGTTGTTTCATTGACTTACCTTGAGATACTCATCCTTTAAAGCTTTATAAATAGCTAAACAAGTTTCAGGAATTATTTTACTCATTAGCTGTGGTGAAACTGCATACGAAACCATAAGTTCAGGATAGCTTTCTCCCGTTGCAAGGTATCGTAGGGTTACAAGTAAACGTTCTTTTGCTGGGACACTCTCTCTCATAATAGTATCACGACGTTGAATTTCGGGTCCAACCATTCCTAACAGCATTTCCAATATTTCACTATCCATTCTAAGATAAGTATGAAAATCTATGACGTTCAAATCATTCATTATATTATTAATTTGAGTATACTCCGCACGCTTATGGTAATTTTTTTTCATCCAGAACCTCTTCTTATTTTTTTTCTTCTCTTCTGCTGCTGCTGACAATATGAGAAGAACTCCCATTTTTTGGCGCTTTGATAAATTATGCGGCATTATAAACACACACAACCTCCTCGAATAATCGATCGATTACATCTAGCATGCTGGATGCGCGCACGAGTGTGTGTATGTTACATCTAGCGCCGCGGCCTTGAGCGGACGTACAGCTGGGATGGATGGTGAATAAGGCGCTTTTGTTAAGCAGTTAAATAAAAACTCTACGGTTTACACTTCAAGGAAATTATTGAAACAACCATAGACAAGTAAGTACTACAAAGTTTTTAATTGCTGCATTGTGTATTGGATAAAACATTTGAACAGAATTTGTTATTTCATCAAACATAGTTTCGAAGTTTGCACGCCATGCCGGTTTATTTCTACTTGTTGTGAGTAGAAAATACACTAGTGACGGCAAAATGTTGTTATAAACATGATTTAAATACGTTACTACTAATGTATTAGGCATTTTATTAGTGAAATTCGATAAAAAATAGTGTAAATATTGAAATGTAAAAATGTAACCTAAAATCGAATCTCTAGGAGAGATTGAAACAGGCAGGTATTTGACATGTATGACATGCAAGCCGCCATGTTGTTTTGTGTTTTTTACACAGTATTGGACAATGGTCAGTAAACCAATAAGTTTTGACCGACTTTGAAAAAAAGCGAGGTTAAATAATTTAATTTTTTTGATGTTTTTTTTTTATTTTTTTATTTGTTTGGTGGGTTGGTTTTGCATGATAGTTTTGCATTTAATCGTTACTAGTAAACTGCTTTTCTGTTTACTTCAAGCATGCGAGATTTGGCTTTGTGGCTGGGTGAATGTGCGGTGGAGGAAGATGAAGAATTTGCCCCGCGTGGTGGCAGCACGCGACGTCGAGTGCGTGCGCGAGGCGGCTCCATGGCCACACTAGCTGCTGCTTCGCCACCAACTCCTGAGCCGGAAGTTGTGGAGGCGGTCCCGCGAGGTGGCAGCAGCACTCGACGAGGTCGAGTGCGTGTGCGAGGCGGGTCCATGGCCACACTAGCTGCTGCTTCGCCACCAACTCCTGAGCCGGAAGTTGTGGAGGCGGTCCCGCGAGGTGACAGCAGCACTCGACGAGGTCGAGTGCGTGTGCGAGGTGGCTCCATCGCCACACTAGCTGCTGTTTCGCCACCAACTCCTGAGCTAGATGTTGTGGAGGCAGTCCCGCGAGGTGGCAGCAGCTCTCGACGAGGTCGAGTGCGTGTGCGAGGTGGCTCCAGGGCTACGCTAGCTGCTGCATTGCCACCAACTTCGGAGCTGGAAGTTGCGGTGGTGGTTCCTCGAGGCGGTGGCAGCACTCGACGAGGTCGAGTCCGTGGGCGAGTTAGCTCTAGCAGAGCTAACGTAGCTTTGGGGTAGGGTGACGGCGTGGAGGTGGTACCGCGAGGCGGCACGAGACGTGGTCGACGTGGGCGAGGAGGACGTGGCTCCGAGGCTCGAAGCTCTCACAGGCCAGGGCCAAGCACCATCGAAGAGTAACAGCTTTTTTAACGCTTTTTATTTACTAAATCTTATTTGTTATTATTTTTTGAGTATTAAAATTGAATTTTGTATTTCAGATTAACAATTTTTAACATTGACCAACTGCCGGTGGGTCAGACCCTGGAGATTGCTTTGCACCCTAACCGGAGGCGCCGGTGGAATCCGTAAGTAGTTCTTAATTGTATCTAGTTATATTTACCACTAGCGAGAATAATTTAAAAATGATTCCTGTTTTCAGATCTGCTCCTGCACTTCTACCAACACCACCACCTCAGATAGCGGATCAGGTGGTGGTGTAAGAGGTCTCTCCACCCAGCCCCTACCATCTCAGATGGTTGAGGTTGTGATTGAGGAGGTCCCTCCACCCAGCCCACCACCACCTCAGATAGCTGAAGTTATGGATGAGGAGTTAGCATGTGTGTCGGCATCATCAATGCATCGTCCTCGCCAGAGTCTTCTGGATGAAGAAATTTACAATCAGCTCTTTTGTGGTAAGGGGCAAACTTCTAGTTCCCAACAGATGTTTTACCTACCTATTATTATACACAGGAAGCGAACCAGACTCTGGCGAAAGCGACGAAGACGATGTGGTCCATCCGTGCAACCTCATCCCAAGGGCGCCGAGGAGCTTTTGGGAGACACCATTGGACTTTGATGATGCCGACGACCAGCCTGCAGCCGACGACCAGCCTGCAGCCGACGACCAGCCTGCAGACGACGACCAGCTTGCAACCGACGACCAGCCTGCGGCCGATGCTCCTGCTCCTGCACCGGAGGACGCCGGCTCTAGCAGTATTCCATATGTTCCCCCAAGCGCGACGGGCCAGCCTTGGGGTCTCTATGAATTTGATTGGAAACCGTTTCCGAATGTCCCGATTTCACCGATTTAATTCGAGACGGGAACTGTTTTCGCATAACAATGTAGGTCCGACAGCTCCATGTGTCGACCCATATGAAATTTACATTAGCATATGGGATCGGCAATTTATGGAGTACATTGCCTTGGAGACTAATAGATACGCTCAGCAGTTGAAATCCCGTTTGCTCGATGCCGATAACCTCTGTCGCAATAGCCGCATGCGCAAGTGGCGTGACACAACTGCCGACGAATTGTACGTCTACTTCGGTGTAGTTATTGCGATGGGGGTTGTGGTCAAGTCGCGCATCGAGGAATACTGGAATGCATCTCCTGACGTATTCTATACTCCCGGCTTTAGCGCACACATGTCTGGGCATCGTTTCAGTATGTTGAGCAAGTGTTTACACTTTGTGAACAACCATGACATGTGTGAGCTACATCTGGGAGCCTCCGAGGCCAAACTTTTTAAGGTGCAGCCATTGTTGTCACATCTGAACAACAAATTTCAGTCGCTGTATCGTTTGGGGCAAAACATTGCCTTGGACGAAAGTCTTCTGCAGTGGAAAGGTTGGTTGGACATTAGCCAATTGATTCCCAATAAAGCTGCTACGTTGGGGATCAAGACTTACGAGATTTGTGAATCTCAAACCGGCTACTTATGGCGGTTTGAGGTTCACGCTATCGGAAAGTCACAAAGGTCTCCGCCGCAGCAGTTTGAAGACCCAATGAAATCATCAACGCCGGCAATTGTCCTAAGGCTTACACAAGGTAATAATTCGCCATGCCTCGCTCGACGCCTGAAGGTGTTGGGCTTTGACTGTGTAGGAACCCTGCGGACCAATCGTAAGTTTGTTCCGCCGGCCCTACACAGTCTGACCAAGGGGAACATGACCAAAGGTCAGATTACTGGTCTCACCTCGGGAGACGTCGATATCATGGTATGGAGAGACAACAATAGAGTCGCTATGATCTCGACATACCATGGTAACGGCGTTTCTCGAGCCCGGGATTCTTCCATCAAACCCATCTTGATACAAGACTACAATGTCATGATGGGTGGAGTGGACAAAAAAGATCAGATGTTGGCCATGTTCCCTATCGAGCGGAAACGAACAAAGGTCTGGTACAAAAAACGATTTCGGAGACTCTTGAACGTCTCCGTTCTCAATTCTTATATAATTCATCGCCAGTCATTTTCTTCTTCTGCTTCTACTTCTTCTCCTTTAACACATCGCAACTTCCGTATCTGTCTTGTCAAAGATCTTCTTTCCAAACATCACTCTTCTCCTCCCACTTTCCCACCTGCAACCACACCGAGTATGCACCAGAATACGCACTACGAGGCGCGCTTCCACGGCTGAGTATCCATTTGGAGCTCAGTCGAAACACCAACGCCAGCGGCGGAAGTGCGTGGCTTGCCGTAAACAGGTGCATACATACTGTGCTGGTTGCAATAAAGCTATGTGCTTGAACACCTGCTTCGTTGCCCTTCATCAATAATTTATGTATGTAAAATATATTATTATTTATGAATATTTATTTCTTTATATGCCTTTATTGTATATATTTTTGGACAAGACCTTTGTTCGTTTCATTGGCGAATTGTAGGATTTTCATCTATTAGCGTGATATGCGTTGAACATGTTTTTTTTTTTTCAATTGTTTTTTTTCATTTAAGAAACTTGATTTTTATATTAAAAAAGGTAATCCTACTGCTGTTTTAAAATCACTTAATTTTCGTTTTTTATTATTTTGTTGTTCAGATGTGACCTACTGACTGTATCCTATACTGTGTACTTGGAATTTTTGTACTGAAATTGCTTGTTTTTTGTTTTTTATTTGTTGTTTTTTTTTTTAATGTTTTTGCTGAACAACATTTGTATTGTGTTTTTCCATTCGTAAATATCATCATCATTTGGATTCAGAAATAAGATTTCTAAGAAATGCAATAGTACTTGCTCTGTGACAAAAAATATGAAAGCATGTTTTTTATCACTCTTTTTCGAATGTTTGCATTGTGACTCATTGTTCGTAAACTAAACAATTCTAACCGCTAAAACTTTGTCTGCAATAAGATTGTGTACCAAACTATGTAATAAGATACTATAATTAGCCACTTGGCTTAAGATAGACCTGATGCTGCTCAAATATTGTCAATAATACATCAAAGAATGGATATCCATAATACTACTCTGTCAAGAAAGTACCGGGAAAAGATCAATAATTCACAAAATGTCTGTTATTCATCTAAATTTATTTTATCACCTTCAAAGTATGCTCCTTTAGAAACGATACACTTGCGCCAACGAATAATCCATTCATCAAAACATTTTTTAAACGCTGCTTCCGGAATTGAGTTCAGTTCTCGCCGCGAATTCTCCTTTATGTCTTCTATCGATTGAAAACGGGTGCCACGAAGTGGTAATTTGAGTTTCGGAAAAAGAAAAAAGTCAGCAGGAGCCATATCTGGTGAATATGGTGGTTGCTGGATGGTATTTGTTGAGTGTTTGGTTAAAAATTCGTTCACAATGATAGCCTTGTGCGAAGGCGCATTGTCGTGGTGCAAAATCCAAGAATTTTCTTTCCACAAATCTGGCCTTTTTCGTCGAATTTGCTCTCTTAAACGCCGCATAACGCTCAAATAATATTCTTTATTTACCGTTAGACCTTCCGGTAAGAATTCAGAGTGCACAACACCGCGATAGTCAAAGAAAACAGTCAACATGACTTTGACTTTTGATCGACTTTGGCGTGGTTTTTTCGGTTTCGGTTCAGTTGGAAGGCGCCACTCCGAAGCTTGTTGACTAGTTTGCATGTCAAACTCGTAAACCCACGTCTCGTCACCAGTAAGAATGCGTTTCATGAATGTTGGGTCCGAACTGACTCGTTCTAGCATGTCCTCAGCGACTTTCATGCGATTGAGTTTTTGGAGAAAATTCAGATCTTTTGGGACTAGCCGAGCAGCAACATTTTTCATACCCAAATGATTAGTTAAAATGGTACGGATCGACTCGTGAGATACAGAAAGTTCGGCGGCTATCTCTCTCAGAGTTGAATGGGGATTTTCAGTCACTATTGATTTTCAGTCACTATTTCCTTCACTTTTGCGATGTTAACTTCAGTTGCAGACGTTGACGGCCTACCAGAGCGAGGCAAATCTTCCATCACATCTCGACTGCTTTTGAACGCTTTGAACCACTCATAAGCACGAGTTTTTGATAAAGTCGATTCACCGTAAGTCTTCTGTAACATTTTCAGTGACTCTGAACACGAAATTCCATTGGCGATGCAAAATTTAAGACAAACTCTTTGTACGATATTTTTTTCCATTATGAAATTCGCAATACACACTATATATGATATTACTAAAACCAGCACTGTATTTAATATAAATAACAGATGCAACTCAAACTCCGCGCCAAAATGGAAAACAGTTGTGCCACTCTAACAACTACAAAAAAACTAAAATTTTAATTTGGAACCATAAACAAATCATCCATTCCCGATACTTTTTTGACTGAATGTACGTTAGGAGATTATGTAAATTAATATAATTTAAATCGCAGGAGGGCACAATTTGTTAATATTACCGTTGGCTCTGACAATTTAAATGACTTCCCACAATTAACAATGAATGAATTAATATTAATTGCATGTGGTACCTACCAAATAAAACAAGCTAGGTCATATTATGGAGAACATATCAGAGCCAACAGTATGTATAGTATTGAAATATGCAGAGAACAAAATAGCAACCTACCAAGCGAATTAATCAATGAAAACTGCTGGCTATTGCGTGCCAAAATACAAAGTAGACATATAAGTCGTAAGGTATATTTTGTGTACATTAAAATAAATAATAACTATGCTGGCAGAGAGGCAATTGATGCATACTATTGTAATTGCATAATAGGAAAACGCACGGTAGGTTGTTGTGCACATACCATGACTGTGCTTTGGTATATAGGCTGGGCAAGATATGAATCGAATATATGCCGCTCTTTCTGAAAATGGGAGGGGGGGTCATAATTCTCAGTCCTCTCACCGAGCAGCTCCTGGTTTTCATGCAAGAGAAAGCGGAAGTAACCAATGAAATTGAAAAATCTGGATATTCAGCCAGTGATATAATTTATATACATCTCTTCATGCCGGAGAGGCAGTGCTTTACTTCTGCTACATATGCTGATTTAGTCGTAGTTGCAGGGATTATAGAAGAAATCCATAGCGGAACAAAGACCCTAGAAAGATTCAAGGCCAAGACCGAGAGTGATGTTAAGAGGGTAAAGACGTTCCTCAATGCTCAATCGATCAGGCTGAACCTAGGAGTCAATGACAACACTAAGGAGCAGCTGAGGAAGTTCTTGGGAGACTCAGTAGACGGAATGGTAAAGGAGCTAATAGAGTAATGAAAAACCCTCCTGCGCCATTTTTAGATGATTTGTTAATTGTTTACGACAATGAAGATAATATAGACATTTAAAATATTAAATGTTTCTTTTATACTACAATAACTACAATTGGATAAAAATATATAAGAAACTTCCTATCATAATATCAATAATCAAGCATTGAAAAACAAATTATTCTTGAATTATCTCAGTTCTACACTTTTTCGTATAGAAAATTAACCTCAAAACATTTTTGTTTAATTTATATTTCTAAAGTAGTGGCGTCAATTTGAATGTATTTCATAGATATCCAATACTATCAAGATTTAAAAAAGCTCCATATTTATAGTCATATTTGATGTCCATCTTGGGCCTGGGATACTATGGAGACTAGGCATTCCCCTTTCTGTGTTTTCTTCAGACTCTTAAACACTTGTAAAATGAAGTCGGACGAGACAGCACTGCTTACGCTGACTTTATTACTGATTAAAAAAAGAAGAAGAAACTACTCAATTGGATAGGGGTATTCAAGAGCAAAAGAAGGTAATTTTAATAATACTATTTTAAAATAATAGTCAAACATAAAACGGGGGGAACATAAAACTGCTTCTTTTTCTTCGTGTCGCTGGCACGACAGGTTTCTTTTATACAGTATGTAAACTAACAGAGGGCGTTTCCGTTATCCTGCAATAGTATAACATTCATGCATGCTAAAAAAAATATTACCATTCGAAAACAAAATGTTTTTATTTTATTTATATTAAAATATTCACTAATAATGTTAAATTGATACGTAAAAGAAACACTCTGTACACGCGTACTTGAAGGACGGCAACGTTGCAATTTATTTATGAATGACGGCCGCGTGTGCGGCGATCTACTTGATGTGCCTAGCCCCGCTCCTGCCCCCGAATGTCTACCTTCTTTTATTCGGAAGTCGGAACTAATCTCACGCGCCGACCGGCCGTGCATTATTTTTGAATTACAAAATCTTGCTTCATTCTTGTGTGAAAATGCCGCGTTATCAGTTCAGTGCTCATGAACATGGTGCTCATTTATGCTGAGTGTAAATATGATGGTGCACGTGCTCTGAGGATGTATGCTGAGAGGTACGTACCCCTATGCACATCAACCGCGGAATTCTCGTGTTATTCTGAGTGTATATTCCTGGTGCGTTTTCGTAAAAATGAACCGGTAGCGCCGCGTCGTTCTGGTGGCCCCCGACCCGTGATCTCTGTCCGGCAGGAAGAGAACGTGCTAAGGCACTTTGAGGATAAGCCCGGTTCAAGCACTAGAAGAGCCGGCCGCCTGTTAAACATGAGTCACGTCGCAGTGTTTAAAATTTTAAAGAAAAACAAGCAGTATGCGTACTCACTTCAAAAAGTACATGGTCTGCTTGGTCCAGCTGACTTCGAGCGCCGGTTAACTTATAGCCAGTGGGCACTGCAGCGATGCGCGGAGGACACCCACTTCATCGAGTTTTTTTGGCATGGCTCCGAAAATTTATAATAAAATACCTGAGAACATTAAAAATTTGCCCTTAACTAAATTTAAAAAGATTCTCTACTCACTATTACTGGAAAAATGTTATTATACTGTAGAAGATTTTATGAATGATAATGTTTTTGATATTTCTTAAGCGATAAATACTTACTTTTATATGTATTGTATGAAATTTTAAAGACTGATTTGGAGATTTATAAGACTGTTTCTTTATTAAGTTCTTTTTAATTATAAATTTTATGAAGTTATTTAAAAAGTTCCTTTTCTCAGGTAAAAGTCTAATTTTGTTTTCTTCTGTGTTAGTAGTTTAATTGTTAGTTTTATGATTTTTGTTTTTATTTTAATATTTGTACGCCTTCAAGGCAAAACATAGCGCACTTATAATAATTTAAGATCTTTATGTAAATACCTATGTTTTACAAATAAACATTCTGATTCTGATTCTGATCGAAAACGTCATATGGTCAGACGAAAGCCTATTTACGCGCAATGGCATGTGGAATCGGCGTGTATGCCATCACTAGGCAGAAAGCGCGTAATCCGCGTGCCACTCGGCCGTTAGCACATCAAATACGGTGGTCACTGAATGTGTGGGCTGAGATAAAGGGAAACAAAATAATAGGACCTGTCTTCATCCCAGGGACTCTAAACCGTGTGAGTTATCTGGCTCTTCTTAACGGCACCGTCGCACGCTACCTCGACAGATTGTCGCTAGCCGAGCTCCGAAATGTGTGGTTTCAACACGACGGAGCACCCCCTCACATTTCAACAGAAATGCGGTCGCGGTTAAACGAGTTGTTTGATAACCGCTGAATCGTGAGGTACGGTGCCGAGGCGTGGCCACCACGGTCACCTGACTTAACGCCACTTGACTTCTTTTTTTGGGGTTGGGTCAAACAACTCGTTTATAAAAAAGAAAGCCGCTCGCGGGAGATGCAAATGCGAATCCGCACAGCATTCCGTGTTATTAGGAACCGAATACGCGAGGACCCGCTTTTAATGCGACAAGTGCTCCAAAATAACCGTCGGCGATTGCAACAATGTGTAGACAGAGGAGGTCAGCATATTGAGCGGTTCAAAATCTAGGTAAGTTTTTAACATTATTTAAATGTATCATAATACCTAAAACATTTCGAAAACATTAAAATAACACTAAACGACTGTGCCACAAAATTAATAAGTTCAAAAGCCCACTCTTTCCTAAAACTGCTTTTATACTCAGGGAGCACCCCATTCAACGAACGTGTTACTACTGTGACGTCACACGATTCATATGAATAAACGCAAGTACTTAGGTATTACGAAGGCAACTGCATAAAGTAAAGTTTTAAATTTCTGTATTGGGGAAGAAATTCACTTGCTAACGTGTAATACCGTCATTATCATTTAAATCCTAGCCTAAACTGTGGTTTAAATAAATGAAACGTTCTCCAAATTTAACCGCACACTATTTATTAGCGATACATATTTTTTTGGATAAAATTAATTTTCCATATTAACACTTTAAGCCTGTAGTACCACAGGTAAAACAAATTCGTGTACTTGTTCCGTGAGTGTACCTTCTGTCTCGTTATTTTGTGGCCACGAGCCCGCGACGATGTGTCGGCAGAAGCGCTGCCACCACCCCGCGTTCATAACTCGGCCGCTGCGTGCAGAATAACTGTCTTATACTCTATACTCTGTATTTTAATTTTAATGTTATTGAAACGTGGCTTAGATAGGTAAGTAGGTACATGAATTTATGTTTTTTTTATTTACCTCCAAGCCAAAGGTGCCACAGTGATGCGTTCCTTTGTCAGCCGGGCATTTGAGACGGGTTTTAAATATTATTGCTAAAACTAAACACACTTACATAAATGTTTAATTTTACTGATAACAACCCGACGACGTGTCTTTCTAATTAATTCGCCTTTATAAAAGTTGCCGCTCGCGCGCTCCTCGCCATCCAACGCGGCGCGCGGCGGCCGCGCCGGTTCACTCGGCTTCGTGATTATTCGTGAGACGCTCGACATCGTTCGCAGTGCTACGTTGCCGGTCTGGGCAATACTACTACGCTAGGTACTATTCCGCGCTACTATTTTGATTTTAAACAGGTTTCGAATTTATTGTCAATTAATTATTTTTTTAATTCGGATTATTTTATGCTTATTTTTCTATGCTGATATTTTTATTTTAATCTACTAATGATAATAGATAAACGAGTTTAGTTTTTCAACTGCACTAGCAACTTCTCTTCTGACTTGTGGAGGTGCCAGTGATGGTACGGCATGTCTCGTTCAAAGCAACATCTACTTCCTTGGCGTGGGCGGAACGGTGCCATTCTGGGCACGCATATTCACCTGCAGAGAAGCAGAGTGCTAGACCGGTAGTTCGAAGGACGTGAGGTAGAGAATAAAACTGCTATCGGATGTCATGCGTGTGTCAAGTCATCAAATGAACCGTGCAGTACCCATCCCACATCACCCGTTTCACTTCTCTAACAATTCATACACTTTTAACGCGCTTCCAGCGCAAATGCGACCATCTACTTTTTGGTCATCTAGAGTACTGTGAGTGTGCGTTCGTAGAACGTGCGTTGTCGGCGCGGTAAAAATACGCTGTGTGCATAGGCTTACATACCATCAGCGATGTATATGAGTTGGAAGGTTTTTAGTTGTATTAGAACTTTCGAACGAAGTTAATTCAATGATCAATATCTTAAAAACTCCAAAACTAAATGACGGCCTGAACTGCAATTTGCCTTTGAATTGCCTTACCTTGGTAGCAAAAAAGTTGAACATCCGATTTGACCACCTTATATACCACGAATGGAGGAGCTCTTAGCTAAAGAATAAGAGCCGCACGGGTCGATTTAATGGGTTGTGGATTGTGGAGGTCTGGTAGGTAGCCGCTCTACGTTAAATACGTAATCAGCTGAATCCAGTTTGACTGGTCGTCGATTACAATATAGTTGGGATAAGACTAGGCAGATGACGATATAACACGAATAATTTTATTATTTGTCTACTTTGAATATCTATTTTATTCTTTAAAAAGGTTGTTTATAAGAGTATCGATATATATTAATTAAATTTGCGTGCGAGCAACACTGAATCATTTGGCGGTTTGAATTAGTTGACTTGGGGTGTCGCTATATTAGGTTTTTCGAACTTTCGATGTGGAAGCACGAGGAGAGTTTGCGGTCAAAAAATATTAACCTACGCTCTTAAAATGGTTATAATTATTTAGATGAATACGCATTACGGCCGCGAATCGTATTTTGTTCAACATACAGCAACACACTGACCGGCAAATTGCAAAAAACATAAACATATTTGAATTTCGCGGGAAACCCTGGCGCAACCACCTCATTAATGTCTTTCGAACTAATAATACGCAAATAAAATTAACAAAGCCAGGAAGATATATTCGCTTATCCAATTATTCATGGCGTATGCGACTTGAAGTACGGTTTCCTATCTATTAGCGTACAATTTTAAGACCTAATATAATTTGACATACTTTTGTTTCTCCTAATTATATTTTCGCATAACAGCTTAGGCATAATTTCTCTTATCATAAATAATGATTAAGAATAACATTCTAAAGCATTTTATTAATGCATAATGATATAAAAAACATGTCGCACCCCTAGATAAAAACCCCACTAACTCAAAAAGTACGAGTTTCGAGTTAGTGGCTTTATCGAATTCCTGACACGAATACCTGTACATCAATATAACTCGCGTAACGATACCTTCAACCGCTGTTAAAAGATGGCGCTAAACGCTGCTTTACTTAAATGACCTTGCCCCGAAAGACGCGAGCACTAGTCCACCATCTTTAGTTGTCTTCTGGTTGACGTATGTAACGCACGTTTGAAAAGTGGCAGATTTCGAGTTGCAGGAGATTACACGAAATTTATTGAGTAAGTCTCTTTATTTATTTTGAGTTGATTGAGTTTTCCTGAAATTTAATTGTTAAAAAGTAATAGTTAATTTTGATTTACGAGGGTTTTGATGATTTAATGTTGCAATTTTTTTTTTATGTTTCGGGTTCTTCAGATTTACATGAAAGTTAAGGGTAATTTCGATTTACCGTAGTTTTGTTGAATCTAACTTTGACTTTGTTTATTTTTGCCTCTTCAGTGAAAAATGAACTAAACAGAAAATAGGTTGTTTATGACAGTTTTTTGTTATACAGTAACTAAACATAGTAAGTGCATTAGAGGAGTTTTTTGAGTTGGTTGACTTTACTTGGTTTATTGTTGAATTTGATCACTACTTATTTTTAGGATAATGACAGGACGAGGAAAACTCATGGTAAAAATGATTAATGACGAAAAAGTGGATCCTGACCAACCCGCACCAACGGATGATTCAAGACATATTCTAATTCCTGGTATACAAAGCACGGAAAACTTCCAAGCTTTAGCTTTAAGCTTTTTTTTTGCATAATCAACTATCAATTTATTCAACATTGGCTTTTTTAGCCCAAAAAAAGACTTGTGTGAGAGCTACAAAAATGCGGATGATGAAAAAAAAAAAAACATTACAGCAAGCCTACGAACAGCATCTATTAGCCCTTTATAAGGCAGAGGTAATATTTTTCCCACCAACTTTTTCCAATATTTTTGGCTTAGATTGTAAAGGTACGGTTTTTATTCGTACGGCAATATTTCAATTGACTCTTAATTCAATATTTTTATCTATGGTGATGACAGGTCGCCATACTTTTTTTTCTTCGGTTGACGTTCTCAATGTGAAAAACTGGTGAATTTTTGTACAACAAGATAAATCTTTATAAATCTTCATTTTCTGCGATTCAAAAACGGTAAGATGTTGTTATTATTTCTAAAGACAAATGTTTATTCAATTAAAATTTAGGCATATTTTCAACTAGGGAATTTGCATAATTTGATTATATGGGTTGGTTCTTCTTCCACCTGGCTTTAATCCCGGCTATTGCCAGGGTCCGCCTTCCTACTTAGCTTCCTCCACTTTGCCCGGTCTTCAACATCCTTCTCAGTCAGGCCATTGGCTCTCATGTCAGACTTGACGACGTCCAGCCAGCGCTTGCGAGGGCGACCACGGGGCCTAGCCCCAAGAACAGTCATATTCATGCATCTCCGACCAACGTACTCCATAGGGCGGCGCATGATGTGGCCATACCATCGCAGACGACACTCTTGCAGTTTTTCCCCCACGTCACGGACACCAAGACTACCTCTGATGTAAGAGTTGCGCATGCGATCGGATCGCGTTACGCCACTCATCCACCTCAGCATCTTCATCTCCGTGACGCGAAGCTCCTGGGTGTGTCTGCTTAGTGCTGGCCAACACTCGCCCCCGTACAGTAGGACAGGCCGAATGATGCATTTATATATCTGCCCCTTGAGCTTCGGAGGCATTTTGCGGTCGCATACAACGCCCGTCACCTCGCGCCACTTCGCCCAAGCCGCGCCAATACGTGCTTGGACATCGTCGTCCACGTTGCCAGACTCGTGCAGCACACATCCAAGGTACCTGAACGTATCGGACTTTCTGATCAGGTCCGAACCTATTCGGATGGTGTTTGTATCCGTGCTGCCACAGGACATGTACTCAGTCTTCGCCACATTTAGTCTCAGACCACTGTTTTCAAGCGTGTCCTTCCAAATGTTGACTTTGCGCTCAAGATGGGCTTTGTTCTGATTAACGAGGGCGATGTCATCGGCATACATCATTAGCCATGGAGGCTGATCTTGGATGTTTGCCGTAACTACATCGAGCACTACGTTAAACAAGAACGGGCTAAGAGCCGAGCCTTGGTGAACGCCAACAGATATTGGGAAGCCATTCGATTCGCCAACAGCGGTCTGGACAGAGGACACGGAATCGCGGTACATGTCTCTGATAATGTCAATATAGGCCTCGGGAACGCCCTTGAAGCGCAGTGCCCACCAGATGGACTGCCGAGGTATACAGTCGAAGGCCTTCTGCAGGTCTAAAAAGGCCATATGCAAAGCTCTCCTTCTCTCTCTGTAAGCCTCAGCCAGATTCCGTAAGGCGAACACTGCGTCCATGGTGCTGTTACCCGCCCGGAAGCCATATTGACACTCAGAGACAGCACACTCGCTACGGAGCCGTGTGTCAATGATGCGCTCGAAGAGCTTCATGGTGTGGCACATGATCTTGATACCGCGGTAGCTACCACAATCCTGTAAGCTACCTTTGCCTTTGTAAACAGGGATAATCAGGCTAAATCGCCACTGGTTCGGCATTTCCTTGGTGATCAGGATGCGGTTAAAAAGATCCGTCAGAAGGTCCACACCATGTGGGCCCATCGCCTTCCACACTTCAATTGGCACATTGTCAGGCCCGACCGCTTTCCGGTTCTTCATGTGGCGAAGAGCAATGCGGGTTTCGTCGGGGGAAATAGGGGAAATAAGCCCAAGGTTAGGAGGCGGTTCCGGAGGAAGGTTATGGGGATGCTGTTTGTTAGACAGCTCCGCGAAGTATGTACACCATCTCTCCTTAACAGAGGGGGCATCGTAGAGCAGCTTACCCTGGGCGTCCCTTACACAAAGACATTTGCTAATGTCCCGTGTAGCTTTCTCCCGGCCACGCGCCAGCTTAAAAATAAGTTTTTGCCCCTCCGCAGTTTCCAGCTTGTCGTATAAGGGCGCCAGACTTTTGCTGCGGGCTCTGGCTACAGCTTTTTTGCAAGCGCGCTTAGCCGCTCCATATGCCTCCCTGTCATCCGGAGAGTTGGACCCTTGCCACTGTTTAAGTAAAACCTTCTTCTTCCGAGTCGCCTCCTGCACCCCGTCATCCCACCACCACGTCTCCTTTCCTATGGTGCGGCCACCACGAGAAGTGCCAAGGACGCGCTTACCCGCACCGTTGATTGCTGAATGGATCCTACTCCAGATCTCTTGAGCGGACTCATGCGGAGCACTGATCTTGAGATGCTCGACCTCCGCGATGAAGTCCGACTGCCTAGGACCATCAAGCAACCACCACTTAGTGCGGGGTTTGCGTTTCTCGGTCACTCTCTTCTTCGGTACAACCGCAAAGTCCAGGACAAGGAGGCGGTGTTGAGCCGTTAGGCTTTCGCCTGGGATGACTTTGCAGTTGGTAACCTTGCCAATGTGGCACCGTCGCACCAGCAGGTAATCTATTTGGGTTGAGTAGGCACCACTACGGTACGTAATAAGATGCTGGGGCTTCTTCTGAAAGAACGTGTTCGCGATGGCTAGGTCAGACACAGCGCAGGTGCTAAGTATATTGACTCCCTCTGCGTTTAGCTGGCCATAACCAAAACCACCGTGAACACGTCCATACTCTCCAGCAAACTGACCTACGTGACCGTTGAGATCCCCCCCAACCAAAACACCTTCCGAATTCGGGATAGCGCGTAATACGTCCTCGAACTCATCCCAGAAGGCCTCCTTTTCAGACTCACAGCAACCAGTCTGAGGAGCATAGGCGCTGATTAGGTTCGTTACCGACCCTTCGAACAGCACCCTAACTCGCATCAACCGGTCGCTGCATCGGTCTACTTCAAGGAGTCCATCCTGAAGGTTCTTAGACAGCACCACGGCCACTCCGCTCCTACCCGTTGGTGATCCGGTGTACACTAGCCGGTACCCCTGCCCGATGTCACGTGACTTATTTCCCTTCCAGCGCGTCTCCTGAAGGAAGGCGCACTGGACCCGACGCTTCGCAAGTACGTCTGCGAGTTCTTGGCAACGTCCGGTTAGGGAGCCAATGTTCCAGGTGGCAAAGCGGAACTTCTTCTTGGGTACTATCCTCTTTAGCCGTGCCCGTACTTGACACGGTAGCCCTAGCCCACTTATCGCAGGTTTAGGGCGATGTGCCTGCGCGTCGTTATGCGGCGACGCCCTAGACCGAGTACCCTTACCTAACTTGTTTCTCTCCATACATATATGACTGAAGTTGGTTTTACGTGGGGCGACCAGCCGTCTGACCCCCACAACCCTACAAGAGGGAAACCAGGTTCGCCAGAGCCTCGTCCGTTGGACAGCAGGGTACACCGCTAGCAGGTGAGGTTGGCTTGGGTCTTTAAGATGGCAACGGACCCCATACACCCCGTTGGTTGTGGTGGGAAAAATATTCCCTTTGCCTTGGCACATGTAAATGTTATTTTTTTGTTTCTTGTAGATTTGTTCGAAAATGAGTAGAAAGATATACAAGATTTGGATATAATCAACGAATTAAATGAGCTTTATGGTTTACCCGACGATCCCGAAGTGTCAGATGACAATTTAGAATCTGATGAAGAGACTATCCAAATAAGTACCGCAAAACTTCAAAGGATCTTAGAAAACTTTGATGAGCCTAACGATGGACCTTTACCACCTACACCCGATCCACCTAACAGTCCAGCATCCCTTGAAATTCAACCCTCTGTTGAATATCAACCTAAAACATCAGTCGAAAGTCCTAGACGAGTAGCAAGAGCCCTTGATTTACCTAGTTCCTCTGGTACGCAGCAGACTTCAAGGACAAGACCAGAATTACCAGTAGATAATACTCATCCAGATAGCCCAGCATCCTTTGAATTTCAACCTTCTATTCAAAATAATCGCCCTACACGAGTAACAAGATCCCAAGATTTACCAAGTTCTACTAGTACGCAGCAGACTACTTCAAGATCAGCATCTCCAGTAGATAATACCCATTCAGATTCAGAAACTGACGATTCAGATGGCGAAGAGGAAACATGGAAAAAGACTAAGTGGACCACCTTTCGACCTGACCCTAGCGTTTACGATGAAATTCCATTGCAGCCCGAAAATATGTTTAGCAGCTGTATTAGACCTGTGACTTTGTTTGAAAAATATTTTACTGTTGAGGTATATGATTTGATAATATATCAAACAAACTTATATGCTGAACAGAAGAATGATGCAAATTGGACAAAATTAGATAAAAAGGAACTGAAGGCTTTCTTGGCTATTTTTATAATAATGGGGTACAACATCCTGCCTTCGATGGACCTTTACTAGTCTACAGACCCTGGATTCCGAGTAGACGAAATTGCAGGCATTATGACTATAAAACGTTTCAAGAAAATATTGCAACATTTACATCTAAACGATAACACCCAACATCCAGAAAGGTCAAGTGAGAACTATGACAAACTTTACAAAGTTTACCCGTTGTTGGATCTTATAAATTACGCTTGTCAAAAGAATGCCAAAGATTCCTCATCTCAAAGTATTGATGAATCTATGATTTTGTTCAAAGGGCGGTCTTCGATGAAGCAGTATATGCCCCTCAAGCCCATCAAAAGGGGTTACAAAGTATGGTGCCGATGCGATAGTAATACTGGCTACTTATACGAATTTTACATCTACACTGGAAAATTAGAAGTGGGTACAGAAGAAGGATTAGGATTCAAAGTTGTGAAGATGTTGACAGAGAAACTGATAGATAAAGCAATGGAGGAATTTCATGTCATTGTGACATTTGATAATTTCTTTTGTGGCTACAGTATAATGCAATATCTTTATGAGAATGGCATCTTTGCTTCAGGAACCGTACGAAGGCACAGAAAAGAGCTGCCCAAACTTGTAAAATCTAACCCGAAGCTTCAAAAAGGGCAGTACAAATGGAGAGTCAAGGGCAATGTATCTTGCCTGATTTGGAAAGATACTAAAGATGTCCTTCTGATGAGTAATGCATTCCATCCCAAGTCTGGCAAAACGACTATTTTACGGACTCAAAAAGATAAGATGGCACCAAGACAGCAATTGACTGCCCTTTAGCCATAAAGGAGTACACGAAAAGAATGGGAGGGGTAGATCGCTTCGACCAGCTCCAAAAGGTACCTACTCAGTTGGCAGACGGAGTAAGAGATGGTGGGTCCGCATCTTCTACTTTCTTTTAGATACAAGTATAACTAATGCATACTTGTTGTATTGCCAAAACAGAAATGTGACAAAACTCTCCACTCTTGAATTCCGAGTTTCTGTTGCTAGAGGACTGGTCAGTGGATTCTCGAACAGAAAACGACGTTCTGGTCTGGTAAATTACGTCTCCAGTAAGAAATCTTGTTTATCGGAGAACCGTCAAAAGTCCTTACACGTTATTGCCGAAGAAATTCGCTACACCAACGTTGGGGACCATATGCCGGTGGAATTGCCGAGCTACAAGCGCTGCAGAATGTGCAGCACTAAAGAAAAGGACAAACGTTCCAAAATAATGTGCTCAAAGTGTAGAGTTGCCCTTTGCATATTACCATGCTTTACTGCGTTTCACAAGGAATAAGTAATACAACATCAATCCGCTTCAATCAGACTTGGTGCTTATGACACCTACCACCTATCACGGGCAGAGGGAAGTGACTTCCCACCATGTTTTTTTTTTATTTAATTTTTTTTTTCATTTTCTGAAAAAGCTTAATAAAACTAATGTAAAACCATAATTACTTTTATTTTTCCGCCCCTAGATGCTTATGCCTTATAAAGGGTTAGAGAAAGACCTAGTGCGAAGTGAGGAAGAAAGGGACAATAAAGAATTAGATGCTATAGTAGTCGTTTATGCTCTCCAGGCAGTAATAGCAATTCCTAAACGGCAAGTGTTCTTTTACAAGTCTAGAATTAATTGTTTTAACTTTACTATTAGTGACTTGTATGCAAAGAATGTGAACTGTTTTTTTATTAATTTTTGTTCAGAGGCTGTACTTATTTTAAGATTATTCTGATAGTACGTTAAGAGATAAGAAAACTCAAATTTATTATTGTTTATGGGAGATAAGAGGTTTGTAAACGTATTATTGCTGTAATTATTTAAAAACGCATAATTATTAATCATTAAATATACGTGTACGATCTCAATTTCATCAAAATGTCTAGGATCTATGTAATAACTAATAATAATAATAATAATATCTGTGGCTCGGCTGTCAACTGGAACGTCATATTTTTTACTCAATCCGCAATTTTCAATACAATTTAATTAAATTACTTTCATCGAAATGGCAAAAATCATCAGGAAAACAAGGAAAAAAAAACAGTAACGTTATAGCAAAATCAAACACGAAAAAAATTACCCCTTTTTGACCGACAACATGAAAATAAAATGCTGACAAGAAGCCGAGCTCGAGAACAAAATGCACCAACTCCATCTTCGGGTTCGTCGCTCAGCTCCGCCTCGCAGCCGCCGGGACCTGCGCCAGCCGCGAGTCCAGGGATTCTGGTAGCTGCAGTTGCGTCGAGTTCGAGCGACGAATACTTCTCGCCGCCGACGACACCGCCACCTGCGCGTCGGCGCGGACGAGGCCGACCACCAGCCAGCTTAGGACTTCGAGGCCCACCGGCCTCTGACAGGGTCCCCGCTACCGGTGGAAGTGTGCAGCGTATGAAATGGTCGCAATCGATAAACGAGAATGTAATACGCTCATACTTTGGGGCTACAGAGGGGGGAACTAACCTGACTGCGTACCGTGGTCGGATGCTCTCTCTGTTTCAGGTACTTGAGCCAGCTGTCAACGTTTCAGCCCAGCGATTATCGGATCAGGTGCGGGTTATCCAGCGTAACCGTATGTTGGATGACGCCGTACTTGATAGACTGCGTCTGGAATCACGGAGCAACCGCGTCTCACCTACTTCGCTACCGGCCGCGGTGCAAATACAACCCAGTGCAAGTGTTTCACCGCGACCCAACTACATCGGTGAAGATGATGATGACGGGGCCACATCCGTGAGTACCCAATGCAATGAGCGATTGAGGAGCGCTTTGGAGGATGCCTTCCGAGAGTATCGGTCCACACCGCCTGGTCTTAGACCTCGTCTACCTCGTTTGCCCATGCATAATAAAAATAGGGCGCTGGTGTGTGCTCTAGATTCGCAGCTAACAAGTTATTTTGATAGCAGCGAAGACCTTGCCGATACCCACTCGATCTTGTACTGTGCGGCTGCAGCGGCATGTCGTGTAGCTCATGTCAAATTTCCTAGTAATGACAGAGTTACACGACCAGCTGTACCAGCTTGGCAGTGCAGGATCGAGCGTCGTATCGGTGAGGCTAGAGCACTCATCGGCAAACTAATCTGCTTCAGGGAGGGCAACACTCGCCGCAGAGTGATGCGCTTTGTGAGGCGGGCGTTCTCGGGGACTGATATTAGTCCTCGGGATTATCTGACCCGCGTCACAGAGCGTATCGACTTCCTGAAGCAGAAAGTCTATGCATGGGCAAACCGTATACGTCGGTACAAGCGGCGAGTGGAGCGATACACTCAGAATCGCACATTCCAAAGCAATGAGAGGTGGGTTTATAGGGCTTGGGAGCGACCAGACCAAGGTGTGACTGATACGCGCCTACCGGATGATGATGCCATGTGTTCATTCTGGCGCAGCATCTGGTCGGTGCCTGTCAGTCATACCGAGGGCGATTGGACTCGAGAGGTCGAGCGCGCGTGCGATCCGATACCAGAAATGGGGGCAATTAACATCAGCCCCCAAGACGTAGCTCGTGCAGTCCGTCCGTTGCCTAACTGGAAATCTCCGGGACCGGACGGGCTGCACAACTTTTGGATTAAATGGTTCAAAAGATCGCACGCTCGCTTGGCATCTCAATTCCAGTCTGCATTAGAGTCAGGGTCGCTGCCCCAGTTCCTAACTACAGGGATAACCCACCTGCTCCATAAATCAGGTAGTACCGCGGAGCCTAAAAATTATAGACCGATCACGTGTTTACCGACGGTCTATAAAGTCCTTACATCCATTTTGAGAGGAAAGATTAACCATCATATTGATAGTAATTCAATAATGTCTTCTTCTCAGAATGGATGTAGGAACGGTTCCCGCGGTACTAAGGAGCTGCTCCTCATCGACATAGCCATTAGCCAACAGGTTCGACGTTCCCGAAGAGATCTGTCAACATGCTGGATAGATTATAAGAAGGCCTATGACTCGGTGCCACATACATGGCTCATGAGGGTGCTGGAGCTGTACAAAGTTGATGCAGTTTTACGCACCTTCCTGATGTCGTGTATGGGGCAGTGGAGGACGGTTCTTCACTATCCAGGGTGTCGACAGACCCAGGCGAACAGCGAACCGATAAGGATCGAGCGTGGCATATTTCAGGGTGACAGTCTGAGTCCACTGTGGTTTTGTCTGGCCCTCAACCCTCTCAGTACATCTTTGCTCCTAAGAACTTGCAACTGATGAAGCTACTGAAGGTAACAGAAACCTTCAGTGGCGCCATCAGGATGGAATTTGGTTTGGACAAATGTGCGGTCATGCATGTAAAGCGAGGGGAGATTATGGAATCCGAGGGAACACAACTCTCGGATTCCATAGACCTTAGGTCCCTCTCCTCAACCGAAACTTACAAGTATTTGGGTATGTCGGAAGCGTTAGGCATCAGTGCTACGGACATGAAACAATCGTTGAAGGAGCGCTTCTTTGGCCGCCTGAACAAAGTACTTAACAGTCTTTTATCAGGCGGAAACAAGGTGCGCGCCTTCAACGGTTGGGTCATGCCGGTTTTGATGTATTCTTTCGGCATACTCAAATGGACTCAGACGGAACTTGACGCCCTGGATAGGAGGGTACGTTCACTGCTTACCGCAAATCGGATGCATCACCCACGGTCATCGGTGATGAGGCTGTATATCCCGCGGAAGTGCGGGGGTCGTGGCTTCTTAAATGCTAAGACCCTGCACAACCGCGAGGTATGCAGCCTTAGGGAATACTTCCTAGAGGCCGACGTGGGTATGCATCGAGATGTGGTAGCGGTGGACAAAGGCCTTACCGCGCTCTCCTTGGCTAACGAGAACTGGCGCAAACCTGTGGTATTAGATACTAACGACCGCAGGGAGGTATGGCAGAGCAAGGAGCTTCACGGACGCTTTTATCGGGTCCTACATGGGCCCGATGTAGACTTCTTAGCGTCCGTAGCCTGGCTTCGTTTTGGTGACCTCTTCGGGGAAACCGAAGGTTTTGTCTGTGCAATTATGGACGAAGTTATGATGACTAATAACTACCGGAAATACATTGTGAAGGACGGTACGGTTGACATATGTCGGGCATGTCACCGGCCCGGGGAATCCATCCGCCACATTATTTCCGGTTGTTCTAGTCTGGCTAACGGAGACTATTTGCACAGGCACAACCTTGTAGCCAGGATTATCCACCAGCAACTTGCTCTTAAATACAATCTTGTGGAATCGGAAGTACCGTACTATAGGTATGTGCCCGACCCAGTTCTCGAAAATGGTAGTTGCACATTGTATTGGGATCGGTCTATCATCACTGACAGGACTATTGTTGCCAATAAGCCTGATATAGTGGTGATAGACCGACTAGAGCGTCGCGCAATGATTGTTGATATAGCAGTCCCTCATGACGAGAACCTCGTGAAGTCAGAGAATGATAAACAAACGAAGTATCTTGACTTGGCTCGCGAGGTTGTCGACATGTGGGATGTGAACACAGCAGTTATTGTGCCGATAATCGTGACGGCCAATGGCATTATTGCCAAGAGCCTCGACCAACATCTCAAGAGGCTCTCGTTGGGCAGCTGGATCAAGGGCTTGATCCAGAAAGCAGTACTCCTGGACACGGCGCGCATCGTTAGGAGGTTCCTCTCTCAGAAGCCCTGACCACCGGTAGCTTGGACCCTGTTCCCGATACCGGTGGGTTACTATTTTTTATATTTTTAAATGTTTTTTTGTATTTTTATAGAAATATTTAAAAATGTAATTTGTATGTATATATAAATAAATAAATGGAATAATAATAATATTTTCCATATTCTGCAATAGTCCTGCTCCAACCGGGGATTGTCCTTGGGTATACTTTCACAGTGCATACAGGGATAATCGTCGGTTGGTGTCCCGTTCCATTTAAAATGTCTAAAGAGGCCTCTGCGAGTTGGCTTCGGCCCCTCGTACGCCTACCAAAGGACCGGGTCTCTAAGAAAAGGGACCCGAGAAAGTAAAAAAAAAAAAAAATAATAATAATAAATCCGCAAGGCAGTTTTGTGGCGAACTGTTGGGCACTAGCGACCCCACGGACCTGATCTCCAGGGAGAATTCTTGTTCCTCATTTCCGGCTTGCCTTTATTGGCTGGCCGGAGTGAACACTGACGAGGAACAGAGCTCCCACCTCTTTCTAGCCTTAATCGGCCGGTCTGAGTGGAGATTCGCAAGAGCAAACGTGCTCGGGAGAAGGACGTATAATCCAGTAAGGTGCTGGTAGGGATCTTGACCGTACTTCCGGGATTGTCCTGATAGCCGTGGTATACCTCTCCACTCCTCTAGCACCTCAGGACATGTTGCCCCCTTGGCGCTACGTCACTTTGTGCTAGCGACCCTTTTCGGGGGGCCCATTTATTGAGTGTGCAAGTCACCCCCTGCTATTTTAAAGCCGTTTAAAGGGTCAATGGTCAGGCAGGGGCCAATAGTTCTTCCATAGTAGTAGTAATTAGTCCACTAAACCAGCTAAACATAGCGTTTTTCATCTTTTGTTTCCATATTTTGCAATAGTTTTGCTCCAACCGGGGATTGTCCTTGGGTATACTTTCACAGTGCATACAGGGAAAATCGTCGGTTGGTGTCTCATTCCATTTGAAATGTCTAAAGAGGCCTCTGCGAGTTGGCATCGGCCCCTCGTACGCCTACCAAAGGACCGGGTCTCTAGGGACCCGAGAATGTCAAAAACAATAATAATAAAAAATAAAACTGTTATAACATTCTATTTAAGTACATTTTATTTATTTCAACTATTTTAGATCTATAAAACGAAAGCTTGTGTTCCTAAGATTAGCACGCTGCGATCACCTGTTCATAGCATAACTCAAAATCCCCGACAAAAAGTTATCTTATTTTTGGGGTGAAAAGTAATGTAACTGTATTTTATTTCAGTTGAAGTAAAGAAACTTGACTTAATACACAAAAAAAATCCTTACTCTCGCTGCAAAACTAGAGTAACTAAAAAATCTCGTTATTTTCCAGGTTTTTAACTGACAAAATACAAATAAGCTATTTCAACAACTTTAGAAAACGGTACCTTTACGAATGTCTCATTAGATCTTTGATATCTTTTATAATAATCTAAGAAACAGTTTTTCGTCATTTCTGAAAAATTAGATTTTTTGAGTTGGCGCAGTCTTCATCTAGGGGTGCGATATTTTTATAGGCATAACAAATAAGCATAATTAATCAACTCCTAAATTTTAGACACCAATATACATCTTTGTACAATATTGTAGGCACTTTACATTGAAGGTAGAATAAATTGTTTTATTTCGATTTTTCAACAAAATACACCATGCATGCAACATGCAAACAAACATACATCATGCACTCAGCACGCATGCACCAGCACGCAGCAAGCATGTAACAGGCAGCAGGCATAGTTTCTGTCACTCAAAAAAACAAGCATACACCATGCATGCAGCAAGCAAGCATGCATCTTGCAACAAACATGAATCTTGCAAGCAAGCAAGCATGCAGCAGGAATGGTTTCTGTCACGGCTCCGGCGCTGCGGGGCTCCAGCGGCCCCACGCGAGCTTATCGTCGCAGATGTGGCTTTCTGGCTTTCTGACTTTAATTTTAATTCAAGGTTAAAAATGGGATTGTTTCCGTTATTTCCAGAAATTGCCTAAATGCTATTAAGCTAATGGTCTTTATGCCTAGTAATTTTATGCGAATTAAAGTGCAAAAAAAAAACATGGATTTCTTTTTTTTTTACTATTGATAGGCACGCGCTTGTCCACCATCTCACCTGATGGTCTCTTGACATAAAGACTCCCAGGTTGTACGAGTAGCTCTCGGGAAACACAGACTAACTATCGGAGTTGGAAATCCATGTTCTTTCTAACATTTTTCATCCTAACAATCACAATTCCTAACTACTTTGTCTCTAATGTTCATAATTCTGAAGCATTCAACTTCATAATGTCTGTCAGTAGCAATAAACATCTATTTTACTTTTTTTATTTATCCTATATTTTCTCAACATAACCATCTTTTACACTATTATTCAAAGTCATATATATTTTGTTTTCTTTTCTTTTTATTCATAATAATCAGTATTATTTACATTAATTTTGCGTAACTTTATTTTCACGTAACTTTATTCCACGTGAATTCATGTAAGACCAATGCCGGGGCACGAGTACCTCTTCGACGCCTTGTGGAGACTTATAATGCACACTTTATAGACACAGACATTTTCTTTTTTCCAATAAAAAAATTAAAAATCTTGCAATAGCTTCATTAGCATCGAAATTTCAATAAGCACTCAATTCAAATAGTTAGAAACAATATTCTTAAAATCAGCTTCCGTTTTTCACAAAGGATCATGACCATCAACGGTACTGGTAAGTTATGAAATTGTTTTGATAAAATGAATTACCTACTGCCGGCTATTCTTACGTTAAAGTGTTGACATAATCAAAATAAGTAAATATATTGAGAACACTAATCGATTTTTTTTGTATACGATTACAAATTAATATAAATGTAAAGTCATTGGAAAGGTAAATCGCGGGGTTTTTATAAATAATAAAGCGAGATGATAAAGTGAAATTGCTTTAAAAAGTTTTGAAAGCAAAATAATAAGACTACTGTGTGTGTGAAATACTAATTATTTAACACCACAGTAGTCTTATTATTTTGCTTTCAAAACTTTTTAAAGCAATTTCACTTTGTTGGCTAACGATACATATGAATAATAATAATAATAATCTTTATTGTACGAATTTGAGACAACCATATATAGTAACTTAATAATAATTACAGTATAGTCAAAAGAGAAAATCACAGTTATTTTGACAGTAAAATTTTTTAGGCATGTTAACAGTAGAAGAATGTGAAATAGTTTATTGTATACATGGTTTGGTTGTCTTAAGACTGATTCGCCCTATCCCCTCGTACTAGTATAAACTGTATCACGAGCGGATAGTCTTCCTCAACCCTAGAAACAGCTGATTCCCACAGGGTTCCAGTTACAAGTCACATAGTTAAGCAGATGGATTTCATACTGTTGGTACAATAATATAATAAATCAAAGTACAGTCATTAAGATTCATTAAGTTACATGATTGGATTTGTCCGTGTTATTTTATGTATGTGTTTCTATATATGTTTTGTATATCTGTATGTGTGCTTTATTATCCCTTAACCAGGCTATGGATTGAGCATTTCCCACCTAAATTTTTAAGAGTTTTTACCAGGTTTTGGTAAAGAATCTACCACAATCTGTCAAAAACGCCAACATAGAAATATTATTTATGGTAAGACAAAGAATAACGTGGAACGGAACGCAAATGTCACTTTTGCAGCACATTTCATCTGTGGTCGGCCGCTAAACGAACATTTTTGTGAAAAGTGCACCGTATTTTTAATCATTATGGCGAATCGGAGAAAGGTAAGTCGTACAATTTTTTGATATGTTGTAGAATTTGAGTTTTTCTAGTGATTTGTGCATAAATTATAAGTAAAAACTTCTAAAATATCATGATATAGCTAAATAAAACATGTGGGGAACCATATGACCTAAGCCTGTGAATTCCTAATTATTGCGGAGTTATTATGTCCATTGCCCGGTGAATTAAAATCTTTATTTTATACTAGGTTTTTGCCACGGGTTTTATTTAGGATTTACCCACACATCTCATTTATCGAAATATAAAATGTGGGTAGTGGTAAACTTTTGTAGTAATTACTTGTCAGTATACTTTAGTGTATTTTTGTTATTCAGGTAATAACCGATCAACAGCTCGAAAATATACTAAATGAAATGTTTTCATCAGAGGAAGAAAATGATGAAGATAAAGACCCATATTTAGATTATGTCCCAAAACCATTCGACGCAAGATTGAACGAAATTCAAGGTATGTCAAACCGACAGTTATTACAAATATTAGACGATGATGCATCTCAAGCTTATGAAGAGTCACCTGATGAGGAAATTCCACCTTGTATAACATTGTCTGCACCATCCCATGACTTACCTGAAATGCTTTCTCCTTCTGTTGATGAAGAATCAGCTTGTGTTTTGTTTGGATCATTGCCTGACTTACCTGCTCACCCTGAAGTGCTTACTCCTGCTGTTGACGAAGAAAGAGCAACTTGTGTTTTTTTTGCACCTATGCCTGACTTACCTGCTCACCCTGAAATACTTACTCCTTCTGTTCACGAAGCAATGCCACCTTGTGTTCGATTTCCTGCACCATCCTTTAGCTTACCCGCTAATATGCCCACTTATGCTGAATTGCAAGTACGGGATAGAACATGGACTACACATGTTGAAAATTTTAACGAGTACAATTTTGACAAGTTATTAGAACCTACAAACAATATAGCCAGCAGAGTCTCCCCATTGAATATTTCAGTAACTTGTTTCCAGATGAGATTATTCAAATGATCGTTGAATACACAAATAAATATGCGAGTATGAAACAAAGCAAATTCTGGAGTGACACCAACGTAAAGGAACTAAAAGCATTCCTAGCTATAATCATCCTAATGGGAATAAATCCTCAGTCAGATATAGAGCTTTATTGGAGCGCAGATCCTATTTACAATAACATAGAGATTAGTGGTACAATGACTAGCAAGAGATTTAAAAAAAATTTAGAAAATCTACATGTTTGCGACAATTCAACTCATTTGCCCCACAATCACAAAGATCACGACAAATTGCAAAAAATAAGACCCCTGTTAGATTGTCTCAACAGGACTTTTCAAGAAAATGCCACCAACTCGGAATCCCAATCAGTGGATGAAAGTATGATCAAAAAAGGGCGCGACAGTAAGAAACAGTACATGCCGGGCCAAGCCCATCAAAAGAGGGTTCAAGGCATGGTGCCGTTGTGATTCCAAGACTGGATATTTATACCAATTTGACATTTATACAGGCAAAGACCAAGAAGCCAATGAGGAAGGATTAGGTTACAGAGTTGTAATGAAACTTGGAGGGAATTTACCACGAAACACACATTTGGTTTTTGACAATTTTTTCTCCTCTTTGGCTCTCATGGAAGCTCTTTATCATAGAGGTATTTTGGCAACAGGAACAGTACGAATGAATCGAAAAGGCCTACCTAAAGATCTGTGTCCAACACGACCTAAAACACCTGAAGAACGATGACAGGCCAAAGAAAATAAATTGGATCCTGGGGAGTTTACATACCGCTTCTGTCACCCTTGTCCTGTTGTCAAATGGCAAGACACTAAAGAAGTTTTTGTCGTAACAACTGCCGTTAACCCAACCAAAGTGGAAGTGATCCAGAGAACACAAAAGAACGGGCAAAAGAAAGCATGTTTTGTCCTACTGCGATCGCAGAGTACACAAGGAGCATGGGTGGTGTGGATCATTTTGATCACTATCGAAGTTCCTACTCAATTGGCCGCAGATCAAAAAAGTCCTGGTTCCGGATGTTTTGGTTCTTGTTTGAGAGTGCCATTATAAACGCATATATTTTATATAAACTCAATAACCAAAATCGTAAAAACATACATCGCTATTTCCGATTACGGTTAGCTAGAAGTCTGAAATCGGGCCACATCTCAAACAAGAAACAAGATCCGGTGGTATATAAAAACAAAAAAGGAGGTGTTTTTGGAGTTCCGGACGAAATAAGATTGGGGCAAAGAGGAAGCCATTTTTTAGCATTGTCTACATACAAACGGTGCAGGTTTTGTAGCACAAGGAAACAAGAAAAGCGGTCAAAATATCAATGCGAAATTTGTAAGGTAGCATCACCCCTTATGCATCACCCCTTGCATGAAATTGTACCACCAAAATCAAAATCCAGAAATTCTCAATTAATTCTTTGAGAATTTCTGGATTTTGGTTTTTGTGGCTTTCTTTTTAATTATTTCTTTTTTCTTGTATTGTAATAAAATCCAGAAGAAAAATAAAAACTTTTTAGTTCATACTCAATCCCTTTTAATTATTTATTTTGTATTGTTTTTTTTTTAATAAAGGATAAGTGCTTACATAACATTTTACATTTGAACAACAAACAGTAAAAAATGCTATCAAAATGACAATCGTTTTTTCTTTTATATATATAGATAAAAAGTCGTCGTCTAGACAGGCAATGGGATTATGTTTTCCCACATGTTTTTTTTCAAGTTTTCAGCAAATTTTCTAAATACAATTGATAAAATCTCATACCAAATTACAAAAAACATTATTACTGCAGGATTTGTCCGAGGCCTGGTAAAGGGTTATTTATGTGCCTCTATACCAAATTTTTCAGTACATTTTCAGTGTTGTTGTAGTCTAGTGTTTTCAAATACTCTTCTATAGATTTTTTACATGTGTGGCTATCAAGCTTCTTTAATTTTAGATCTCTACTTACTTTGTTGTAGAGGCTAGGACCGAGATAATTGTGAAATTTGTGTGCGAAAGATGTTCTATACTTGGGTATGTTGTAAACTATATCTAATCGTCGCCTTTTTACAAAGTGTGGTTTTACTCCATGTTGTGCCATGATCTCAAGTTTGATGAATAATTTTCTTACCGTTAAGACTCCCAGTTCTGAGTAAAGTAGGTGTGTCGGATAAGTGTATTTTTTGCGAGAAATAACCTTAAGTACCATGCGTTAGGCTCTTTCGACCAGCAACGTTGGTTTTTGAAGTTCCTCCCCATACATTCATGCCGTAAACCAGTATAGACTGACATAGTGCTTAGTATATATTTGTCAGTAGCTTAATGTCACATGCATTTATAATAGTTTTGAGGCACTCCAAAGGTCACATTTTCCTCATGGCTCACGCTGCCATCAATTTTTATGACCTGTTTTCGGTTTGTTAAGTAATCTTGGAAAAGTTGGAGAGGTATTCCCCGAATTCCTAGGGTCTCGAGTTTGTTCAGGAGAATGGGTATGGAGACGGTGTCGAAGGCCTTTGCTAGATCTAGGAATATACCTAGATACTTTTGCCCCCTATCCATATTTTCGACTACATACGAAGTTAGTTTGTGAAGAGCGTCGGCAGTTGATATTTTTTCTCTGAACCCAAACTGATTACCTAAAAGAATTTTATGAGTTTCTAGGTAGTGTTTTAGCCTCTTATTTATTAGTTTTTCTAGAATTTTTGAAAAACTAGGAAGTAAAGAGTTGGTCTATAATTCGACACCAAAGTTTTGTCTCCTGATTTATATATAGGAATAGTGACAGACTTTTTAAGCGCATCTGGAAAGACTCCTTTTGAAAAGCAAGCATTGCATATGTTTGCTAATGGTGCAATAAAGGAATCTACTGCTCTCTTAACAAAAAACGTAGATATACCGTCCCATCCCGAGGAATTCTTAGTTTTGAGGTTGGCAATTATATCCCTTATTTCAGATTGGTCTGTTGGGAGAAGCAAAAAAGAGTTTAAGGGTCCGCTATTCGGTTTTGGTCTACACCGTCTGCTCAGATCTAATTCATTTGTGCGGGTCCTGGACAAGATGGAGCTTGCCAAATTACTACCAACATGAACAAAGTACCTATTTATATTATTTACCGCGTCTTGAGGTGTTGAATTATTGGAAAGAAGCTCAGTTGGCATTTTAGGACAGATGTTTAAACTACACATTTCTTTTACCATCCCCATTGTTTTTTTTATATTATAACTAGACTTAGCATATTCTGATTTATAGTATTTGTTTTTAAGGCTTTTTAATAGATAATTACATTTATTTCTTTAGCGCTTGTAAGTTACAATAAGGATTGGGTTTTCTGGATCTTTTCTTAGTTTTTGGTGAAGTTGATCGCGATTCCTCATACATCTACAAAGACCCGGTGTAATCCAATGTTTAATGATTATTTGTCGCCTAGTCTGCTTGACGGTGTGTGTGTGATTCGATAGGATGTCTCTGATGGTATTCAAGAAGATGTTCAGCATCACATTTGGATCATCATTATTATGAAATCTTTCTTCCCATTTAATCTGCTTTAAGTCTCTTATAGCAGCATCGTAGTCGGTTTTTGTATGAATGAGGCTTTTTTGGGTCTATTATTTAATTTCAGAGGTAATGATAGCATAACACTTGAATGGTCAGTTAGCGTAGGACGCAAGCAGATTCAACTATTCTGTGTGTTTTGGGTTAATCTGTTCAAGTTTAATTCGCCCAATATAACTATGTTTTTATAATGGTTAATACTGGACAGGATTTTATCTAAAGACCTCAAACAGGGGTCTAAGTTTTTAAAGGCTGGAGGTCTGTACAATGATACAATGGCTAAGTCGTTGTTGATTGTTGTCACAAGGCAATTTACTTCTTGACAATAATTTGGCTCATATACTCGTACATTTGCGTGTAAGTTATTTTTTATGTATAGTACGATACCGTCATTTTGATTAAGATGGGTTTTAGTACTGTGTGTTGTGTAATTTAACATTTCAGGTATGATCGAATTTTCGGATAGCCAAGATTCTGTAAACATAATTAGATCGTAATTGATGTCTAGTCTCTTGAGGAGTACAGCAAGCCCTTCGTAGTTACGGTTTAGACTTCTGATATTTTGATTTAGAACTGAAAACGAATTCGCACCTATGTTAAAGGCAGCTTTGCAGTGCTCTGGCATGTCAATAGCTATAGCATCGCCGACATTGACGACATCGTCAATGTCGTTTGCGACATCTTGTATATCAACCATATTCTTTGTAGGACGGAACCGAAACAGAACTATTAGCAATGGCACAGCAGTGACAAATTGCCAGAACATCACAAACTGCAGAAAATACTATATTAAAGGCACATACTAAAAGGCACGAAAGTGTTTTGTGTTTTTGCAAAAATAATGTGAGAGTGTTATGTTTCAATGTGCGGTGAATGTGTGTAATTGGACAGTAAAAAGTACAGTAACAGAAATACTTAATTACTAATAATATCAACATATAAGATAATTTAGATTGAAAGAACATGCAAAAATAAAAAATTAAATCATGATTTTAATACGGATAAATATCCAGCTAGTCATTTAGCTTGATGTAGAAGATCGATGTCTGTTTCGTTTTTAATAAGAATCTGCTTTTCTCCCTCACTTTTTCTTAAAAATACTTTGCCAAGAGAAGTCCAGCAGAACATATAGCTATTCTCTTTGGCAAATTTTCTAGCAAGGTAGAACAGTTTCTGAGCTTTTGGTCTGAGGCACTCGGACAGATATACCGGCTTAGAGGGGCCCTCTAATTTTAAATGTAAAGTGTTCAACTTACTATCTTTGTTAGTCCTATTAAAAATCCGTGCCCTTTTAAGGAAATCACTTTTAATATGCATGTTCGTAAAATCCACTATAATTGGTGACACGCCTTCCTTCCGGTTTAGCCGGAATAAGTCTTTAATTTCATGCCGTTGGATGGATACACCGAGCACCGTGGCCGTTTCTATAACGATTTTGTGCAGGTCTTCCTTAGACTCTCCAGAAGGCTTCGAAATATTTCTTATTTCCAATTTTGGCAGGCATGACATCCTTTCCAAGTTTTCAATTCGGTCTTCTAACTGCATAATATAGTTATAATCAGATTGTCTCTCAGCTTCTAACTTCTTTGTTCTAATGACGATATCATCATATTGCATAGTTAGAGTGATCAATTTCTCCTTTATTTCAGTGTTCTGTGTAATTATCTCCTTTATTGTGTTCAGTAGGGACTCTAACTTGCTGTCCATCAGAGCTGTATGAGATTTCAACATGTACACGTTCGTAAAGGTAGAATAGTCATCATCACGTTTGCGTTTGCGGGTAGTTATATGCTCGTTTTGAGGAACAGCCGGCGTGGGGGTAGGTTTTTTCGTCATGGTCTGGATCTGGTTTTGTGTGCTTGTGTTCGTTTCGGCTTCTGACCCAGAGAGAGTGGGCGTCTTTGGAGGAGTCCGATTAAGTGGCATTATTACACCTTTTAAGCAGGCTTTAGCGCAATAGAACAACAATAAAAGCTGTAATCTTATACAGAAAGAAATAAGCACTGCACAAAGAATGTATGCTGTAATCTTATAAATGCGACAAATAAGCTTGCGCCTTTTTGTGCAAAAATAAAAAACAAAAATAAACTCACAAAAACAATGCCAAGCTCATGGTATCGAACCCACACCCCTTCACTCGTAAGTCCGAAGGATGTGCACTCTTGCTACGACGCCTTACGGTCCAGTAACGAAAATATCTGATGTATTTCACTAGCGAGAGTGTTGATCCAGTCGGGTGTTGAAGTTTGTGACCATATAAGGTAGCGCTTCGTGTCGGCGGGCGCTGTCTGACTCACCGCCAGCCGACGAATTGGAGCGAAACAGCTTGATGACTCACTGGTTGTTTAGTTGCGACGGCGATGACTCGCAATAATCTTTGTGCTGTATTCGTTTAACTTTACTCAATTAAGTAATTTGTTGTAATGATAACAAACACATTTAACTAATTTGTTACTGATTTGATGATATTGTAGAAGCACTCAATTTTGCTTGGATTTAGTAAGTTATATTAATTGATTCGGAGGAACTTTGGGCACGTCAACTGCATGCACGCGCGAGCGGAGGAAAAATGATTGCATAGATTTTTTTTTTTAATTAACTTACTTCGGTTTGATATAAATGGAACCTTTTTAATAAATTAATGATTATAGAACTAAATCAGTCATTTGAAATAATTATGTGTCGAGTGTATTTATTCGAGTAATAGATTTTCATTTAAAATCTAAAGTGGCAACATTGGTGTTGGTGTCTCAAATTGAATTGTCATTGTCAAAAAGTCCAATGTCAATTGCGCGTGGTGCATGCTAAGTTTGTTCATTGCGATTTAAGTATTACAGTTTTTTTGTGTTGATCGAGTCCTACTCTCCACAGTAATTGTGATATTCATTGTAACTATTTGTTTATTTCTTGTTTTCAATCACTATCGCTAACTTTAATGTGAAATTGTGAATCTTACGCCAGGACGTTTTTACGCCAGGAAGTTTTCACTTTGTTTGAAGTTTGTGTGTGATTCGTATTTTGTTGTACTGTACTGTACTACTTAGCGACTACTGAAAATGTCGACCACTTCGCGTGAGGTACCGACAACAAGAACAATCGACCGGCGAAACCGGTGTATCAACTCTTTTTTTGCAATCCTAAGAAATCAACGCAGGTATTCTTTGGAACAAGCTACTACTCAGATGATCAATGTGTTACAGTCATGGATAACTCCAACTCAGGTAAGCACACTTTATTGACGTTTTCATACCTATCAGTCTATTTCTTGATTTCTCAGACAGTTCAAACCTACCCAGTCATTCTCTCGTTTTTATATTTTAATTTTAGCTTTTTATAAATCACATATTAAAAACTATAGACAAATGATAGCATAAAATCAATGTCACAATGCTGAAATTGGAAGCACTCCGTGCTGTAAGCACAAAATTATAATTACGTTGTGCGGCCCATTCAGTTGACTTGAAGTCGGTGATTGTGACATTCCTTTGCTCATTCTATTATACTATATTCTAATGACCTTTTTTTATATTTCATTTCAAATATATTTTTTTATTGCAGCTGTCTCCAGGAAGTATAATTTGTTCAGAGTGTTTTGGACTGCTTCAAAATCGAGTTAACACAATGAGCGAAGGAAGTGCTATGCCTTTGCCTGCTCTTGGACATAGAAGAATCTGCTTTCCTTGTGGAAATTCTATCTTACGAGCACCAAGAACATACCCTGTGCGACATGATCGACAAGAAAGAAACATTTTAATGAGACTGGTTCCACTGCACTTGGTAAATATTTATTAGTATCTTATTGAAAATATGGAGTGTCTAATACTGAATCTGTCTACTTGGGCTAACAGAAAAAATATTTAAGCACCTTATTTTTTTTAGGTTTCCAGAATGGAACGTGTATGTGCTGCATGTTGGAGATCAGCTATGAGAGAAGTACAGAGGCAACAGCAACATGATTCAAATCGTCCTACTGTAGCACATGCTGTGTCAAGTGATGATTTCAATATTCCTGAGCAGTAGTATATTATTGGGCATTCTATACCACTGTCGGCAAGTCGCGAGGCGAGTGCGCCTCGCTCCGGACAGTGGTATAGAATGCCCAATAATATACGATCGACTCGCCTGTCTTGTACATTACTGTACTTGACCAACGATCAGGCTAGTTCAGGACAGTAGTGTATATACGAGTACTACTTTCGGCAAGTCGGTAATCAACTCGACCCTCTAATTGTTGGAGTTCTTCCCACTTCGGATAAACGAACGCGAAATAGACAGCAGATAGTAGGTACTGTTTAAGTTTATATGTATTGTTGTAATACAAACTTTCACTCATTGTTAATCAGTTTGTTGACAAAAGTAATCATGAAGGGAAACCGCCAAAATTGGGCTAAAGTATGCACAGAATCGATATGTATATAAAAAAAAAACTAGATTTTTTACTGATTAAAAAGAACATGTAACAATAATAACTTTCTATCGGAATGAGCCAAAAATTATGATTTTAAATATGGTTTTTAATTGAACGTAGTTCTAAAACTAGCTCTGTAAACAAGCTGTCAGGTCATTTTAAGTTCGTTCTAAAACTAGTAGGTCTAAAGAAGTTATTAAAAAAACACTATCTATTTTGTTTTAGCATTTTTGACATGAACATTATAATCGTTTACAAAAGAAAAAAGGACATAAGATGAATTATTGTTGGTTTAGTAAGTTATTTATTTATTTAACAATAACATCTTTTAAAATCGTGTATCAGCGACTGTTTCAAAACGAAAACATATCAAAATGTCAATGTCATGTAATAAAATAAGACGTGACCTAAAGGTCTAGTTACCAGGTCATAAAATCCCAAAAAAAAAATAATGCCACGTCACTCCTGTAGTGTCAAGTCTCGTCATTCGTTTTCGTACTTGTGCGCTTACGGATGTGCTTACTCGATTTCTGCTATTTTTCTGACGACTTTGGATTGACTTTACGGACTTGGATACTTGTTATTGTGTATTTTATTGGACACCGATTTTGCTTAGACTGGATAATGGTGAATTGCGTGAGTTGTGGTATCGCTACTGATCGTAGCAAAGCTACTGGAAGTGTGCCTTTACATGATGAAGCAGTTTTTTCCATAATAAAAGCAAGGACTGAGTCTTCAAACAGTGAGTATCTATAGCTGTATTATTATTTTTCAATTGGTACCGATTTGGGGCGTTACACGCTCATATTTAAGGGTTCTAATCGGTTTCGATCAATCAATCGGTCGCATAATTTAATCACGAGATAGTTTTTAACGGTTTGTTTATTCCTTACCTATTGACTCGCAGCTAGGACGAGTCACTGACCGAAATTATGTCTGGTATTCTAACATTGTATACTTTTTCTTTTGCAGATTAACAATGCAGATCATGTGTGGTCTTCTTGCTGGAATCTTGCAAATGATACATTGAGATCTGAGCATCAAGAAACAAGTTCAAGCTCTACGACTATGGTTGGACATCGAAGAGTGTGTGTACTCTGTGGCCGTTCTATTCATCGGACACGCTTTCACCCTTTGAACAGTAGTACTGAACGTGAAGCTCGGATCTATAATGTTATTTGCGAATGGATAATGCCACGAACGGTAAATAACATTTAACAAAAGCTTCATGTGTTATTGAGTTTACCATTTAATAATAATAATAATAATAATTTTTATTTGGAACACAACCATAAATTACAGTGTCTTAATAGCTAGAACAAAGAACAGTTAACTTAACAGAAGTAAATAGCCTGCTGTCTCCCAAACTAGGCAAAAACCTGTATCTTGGGAGGCAGTATATTAAAATGTATGTATAGTATCTTTGATTCATAGTCCGTGTAAGACGGCGTGAACTTAAAGGAAAAAATAAGTATAAAATTTAATGATTAAAAGTAAACAAAAACAGAAAAAGGTGCAAAGCAAACTAAAATTAAAAATAAGTTTAAAAAGATATGAAATGCCATTCATCAACTTGGATGGTTTGTGTGTGTGTGTCAGTGCGTGAGATGGTGTGTTAGTGTGTGTGTGGGTGCGTGTGTACAGATGTAAAATATTATATTAGAAGTGACTCTGTATCAGTATAGTCCAAAGTGAATAACCAAACTTTCAACTTACTTTTACATTCCTGTCCGTTTAATGTGTGGATGTTAAGAATTTTATTTATTTTATTGTATAGTCTGGTGCTGACAAAAGGATATTGTTTACGCGCAAACGCGGTGCTGTGAGGTTCTGAGCGAAATACTATGTCAGCCCGTCGTTTTGTGGTGGTAACAAGAGGACTACGATGTTTCCTTAGTATAGCAAGAAGCACAAAAAGTTTCCGGACAGTTAATACTTCACTATCAAAATACAGTTGAGTTGTTGGGTACCTATACGGTTTATGAAGCATAACTTTAAGAACCGCTCTTTGTGCTCTTTCAAGCTTTAAAAGTGAAGTTTTATCAGCACCCCCCCAACATACTATACAGTAAGAAAGTAAAGACTGGCACAGAGCGTAGTATACTAGCTTAAGAGTGGCTACATCGGCAGATTGCCTCAAATTTTTAAAAATATAGATAAGCACCCTTAATCGTTTGACTAAATAATCAATTTGCATATGCCAGTTTAGAAAATGATCAATGTAGACACCCAGGTAACGGATGCAGGTGGATACACAGAGAGGTGGACAGGAACAATGGGAAGAAGGGTTTAAGCAAGAGTGAACTTTGACATTAATAGGGTCTTTAGGTTGAGAAGATTGGGAAACTGAGAAGGGTATAATTTTGGATTTCTCTGCATTCAATGTTAGTAGGTTTTTTGAGAACCAATCACTAACTATATTGAGATCCGTCTCTGCTAATTGGGTAACTTCATTCCAGGCATCTCCATGAATCAGTAAAACTGTGTCATCAGCATATGCAAAGACAGAGCAATTTTTAAGGGAAAGGAGGCAGAGGTCATTTATATAAATGAGAAATAATGTTGGGCCGAGAATGCTTCCCTGGGGCACCCCGTATTCTATTTTAGCCTCTTTGCTAATGATATTGTCTATCTTTACATGCTGAGAACGATCTTGAAGATAGCTCTCAAAAAGTTTCAAAGCATGCCCACGAATCCCGATATTACACATCTTCGCCAAAAGTATAGGAACAGAGACCGTATCAAATGCCTTGCTCAAATCCAGGAATATACCAAGGCATTTCTTTTTACTATTGAGATGCTTAGTCACAGCATCGGATAGAGCAGACACGGCATCCTCAGTGGAAACACCTGAGCGGAAACCATATTGATTATGCGCTAAGATGTTATTCGCATTCAAGAATTTAACCAGGCGACTATTCAAAAGTTTCTCTAATATCTTAGAGATTGCCGGAAGTACAGAAATAGGCCGGTAGTTATTTACGCAGTCTCTGTCTCCACTCTTATAGATAGGGTGGACTACTGCTTTTTTAAGAGCATCGGGAAAAACTCCGGTATTAAGAGAAATATTGCAAATATGTACAATAAGCGGGGCCAAAACATGGCGGGACACCTTGAGTACTCTACTCGATACAGAGTCTATTCCAACCGAACAATCATTTCGCAGATTAAGAATAACTGATTCAATTTCTTGAATATCCGTATCAAATAGGGCAATAGAATTGAGATAGTTCTTTGGAGTTAAAAATTGCATGCAATCTACCGATGAGGATTTTTTAATTTTTGTCGCTAATTTTTTTCCCACATTCACGAAAAAATCATTTATGGAGTCAATGGATTGTGATGAAATTAAATCACGTGCGGGTAGGGATGGGCGTTTAGTGTAAGTTACAGTATTGATGACTTCCCAAGTAGCTTTAATATTATTTTTGGCTCTGGCAAATTGTTCTTTTTCATAATTACGTTTAAGTTTTCGTAGGAGAGCATTGCAAAAGTTCCGGTATCTGTGATAGGTAAGTTTCAAAATGTGATTATCAGGCTGAGATTTAAGATTTTTATGCATGCAGTCTCTGTTTCTTATGCATTTGATTAGACCGCGAGAGATCCAGGGCTTTATATTCCGGTACTTTTTAGATACTTTAGTTTTACGGGTGTGCTTACATATAATTTCTGATAGTGTTGAGACAAGAATGTTTGTTGCTTCGTTAGCATTAGTGGAAAATAAAACATTAGAGAAATCTGCCTGCTCAATGTCATGTATAATCGAGGTATAGTCAACCACCGTTCTTGTTATGCACGGCTTCAAGTTGGGCCTATCTGTAACAACACTTAGCAAGACTGGTTCGTGATCAGTTATGTGTGATTCTATGACAAGAGTAGTGGCTACCTTATTTGTTTTTAACAGGACAGAATAGACTCGTATAATTCATGTATGGTTATTTCTACAGATGGAACTGACCAGCCGCTTGTGCCATCCCTGCTGGATGAGAGCAGATAGGGACAGTCGCCATTTTATCTCTGGACCATCTACCTCGAGTAGTGCACCTACTGTAGAAGAATCACCTCAAATACCGACTGACGATCCTCCAATACAAATGAGAAATGTTGTGTCTGGTGCAAGTACTTACGCAAACCAAATTGTTCTACCTGACTATGTTAGAGCTATTGAAACAGAGTCGCGATGCTTTATTGAAGGATTTCAGGGCCGAGAAAGGAACAGAATCTCTTTATCAATTAGAAAGGTAATGCTGGAAAAACATAATTATTATATTCCACCAAACAATCGACTCTGTGATTTTCACAAACATGTAGATTCAGTGCAATTTATTAGTGGAGCCCTTGACAATTATTTAAATGTCTTTAATGCAGCGCATATTCAAGATATGTTATCACTAAAATCTGCAAACCATATGTTCATAGATTTTGACGATCTTGATGATTTGGATGATGGCGTTGCCGTTGTTCATTTTTGGATTGGACTAAAGAAAGATCAATTTAATAACCTAATTCATGAGGTTACACCATTTCGTAACATGAAAAAGGGTCGTACTGCTCTGGGTGTTTATTAGATGAAATTAAGAACTGGTGATTCCAACGATCGTATTGCAACAATGTTGAAAATTCCTAGGAGTTCACTAGAAGTAGTAATGGGACAGGCACGTGATATCCTAACCGAGTTTTTTGTGCCACATCATTTGGGTTTCCACCATTTGAATAGGCAACAAGTGTTCAATAAATCACTTTTAATCCCAAAGAGTTTTTTTGGGAATTTTGAGGGGCAGGAAAGACCATTGGCCATTTTTGATGGAACATACACATATATTCAGAAGAGTTCCAATTACTCATATAAAAAAAAAAAACATATAGTCTACATAAATACACCAATCTGGTGAAACCATTTATGATAGTCTGTACAGATGGCCATATCATAAATGTTTTAGGTCCCTGTCAAGCAACAACATCAGATGCTGATATAATTAAATGTGAGATACAAAAACCGAATTCGGAATTAAAAGAATTCTTTAGACCTGGTGATGGATGGTCTTGATAGAGGATTTAGAGACGCCCATATTAAATGACTGTGGTTACCGAACGTTTGTGCTTGGTACATTACAGGCGGGTGAAACACAAATGTCCACACTTGCAGCTAATAAATCTAGAGCTGTCAACATTTGTCGATGGGTTGTAGAAGTGGTCAATGGCCGCTTCAAAAGAGATTACAAATTGCTTCGGCAAGACTATTTCATTATATCAAGTAAACGTTTAATGAAATATTTTGAAGTGGCCGCGGCTCTAATGAATAGATTTCTCATTAGAGCCGCTCCTATCAGAGATCGTCCTGATGCTGTGGAAATACTTAACATAATGAATGAAAAAATGTATGTAAATAATGCTTTGGCTGATATTGTGCAGCAAAATAATTTGAATAGACGTAGGGCTAATTTCACACGCATCGATGGCCAAAGTAACTTAGCCGATTTTCCACAGCTCAGCTTTTCTGAACTAATATTAATATCTCTAGGCACATATCAGATAAAACAGGCACGGTCATATTATGGAGAGCATGTAAGGGCAAATGGCAGATTTGAAATAGAAGTATGTAGGGAGGTGGACAGCGACCTACTAAGAGAGTTGTCATCTACAAATAATTTGTACTTAGTCAGAGGCCGCATTCAGTCAAGACATGTGAGTGGAAAAATATATTTTATTTATATTTTAGTTGACAGCTATCTTACAAGTAAAGAAGCCATTTTACAATATTGTTGTAACTGCATTGTCGGCAGGCGAACAGTGGGTTGCTGTGCACATGTAATGGTGGTAATCTGGTACCTTAGTTGGGCAAGGTACCAAAATACCATCACCCCTCCTGCACCATTCTCCGATGATATTTTAATTGAGTATGAAAATGAAGGTGAATAAAATATTTTAAAAAATAACTTGTTTTTATTTAACCTACCTAATTCCTTTTTTGTGCTATGCAATAATATGCTAATAGTAACATACAAATATGTTTTCAAATAATTAAATCAATATGTCTATTTGACAGTTTTTATTTACAATACATTTTGGCATTATAAATACAATTCTTACCATTTGCCGCATAACCATTTTAAAAAATCAACCTCATATGGTATTATTTGCTGACGATACGTCCTTAATTTTTAAGATAGATAGACGTTCCATAAATCTTGACGACGTAAATAACGCCCTACAGCAGATCCAAAATTGGTTTACTGCTAATAATTTAGTATTAAATGGGAAAAAAACTAAATGCATCAGATTTGCCTTACCGAACGTTAAAAGAAATGATTGCGACATAGTATTGAACAAGGAGAAACTTGAATTCGTCGAAAACACGGTTTTCCTGGAGATTGCGCTTGACTCAAGGCTACAATGGGGTCCTCATTTAACATCTCTTGCGGGACGGCTAAGTTCAGCAGCGTACGCTGTCAGAAAAATCCGTCAATTTACTGATATAGATACCGCGAGGCTGGTCTATTTTAGTTACTTTCATAGTATCATGTCTTACGGTATCTTATTATGGGGACGTGCTGCAGAAAAGAGCCATCAGAGCCTTTTACAATCTCCGTCGGCGTGATTCCCTAAGAGAACTGTTTAAGGATATCAACATCATGACGGTACCTTGTCAATACATTTACGAAAATATTATGTACATTCAGTCAAAAAAGTATCGGGAATGGATGATTTGTTTATGGTTCCAAATTCAAATTTTTGTTTTTTTGTAGTTGTTAGATTGACACAACTGTTTTCCATTTTGGCGCGGAGTTTGAGTTGCATCTGTTATTTATATTAAATACAGTGCTGGTTTTAGTAATATCATATATAGTGTGTATTGCGAATTTCATAATGGACAAAAATATCGAACAAAGAGTTTGTCTTAAATTTTGCATCGCCAATGGAATTTCGTGTTCGGAGTCACTGAAAATGTTACAGAAGGCTCACGGTGAATCGACTTTATCAAAAACTCGTGCTTATGAGTGGTTCAAAGCGTTCAAAAGCGGTCGAGATGTGATGGAAGATTTGCCTCGCTCTGGTAGGCCGTCAACGTCTGCAACTGAAGTTAACATCGCAAAAGTGAAGGAAATAGTGACTGAAAATCCCCATTCAACTCTGAGAGAGATAGCCGCCGAACTTTCTGTATCTCACGAGTCAATCCGTACCATTTTAACTAATCATTTGAGTATGAAACATGTTGCTGCTCGGCTAGTCCCAAAAGATCTGAATTTTCTCCAAAAACTCAATCGCATGAAAGTCGCTGAGGACATGCTAGAACGAGTCAGTTCGGACCCAACATTCATGAAACGCATTCTTACTGGTGACGAGACGTGGGTTTACGAGTTTTACATGCAAACTAGTCAACAAGCTTCGGAGTGGCGCCTTCCAACTGAACCGAAACCGAAAAAACCACGCCAAAGTCGATCAAAAGTCAAAGTCATGTTGACTGTTTTCTTTGACTATCGCGGTGTTGTGCACTCTGAATTCTTACCGGAAGGTCTAACGGTAAATAAAGAATATTATTTGAGCGTTATGCGGCGTTTAAGAGAGCAAATTCGACGAAAAAGGCCAGATTTGTGGAAAGAAAATTCTTGGATTTTGCACCACGACAATGCGCCTTCGCACAAGGCTATCATTGTGAACGAATTTTTAACCAAACACTCAACAAATACCATCCAGCAACCACCATATTCACCAGATATGGCTCCTGCTGACTTTTTTCTTTTTCCTCAAACTCAAATTACCACTTCGTGGCACCCGTTTTCAATCGATAGAAGACATAAAGGAGAATTCGCGGCGAGAACTGAACTCAATTCCGAAAGCAGCGTTTAAAAAATGTTTTGATGAATGGATTATTCGTTGGCGCAAGTGTATCGTTTCTAAAGGAGCATACTTTGAAGGTGATACAATAAATTTGGATGAATAACAGACATTTTGTGTATTATTGATCTTTTCCCGGTACTTTCTTGACAGAGTAGTATGTTCGGAAAAATCTTCATCGCTTTAGCAAGATTAGTGACAGGCATAATTTTAATACTAGAAATAGGAACAAATTAGATCAACCCCGATTCAGATTGGCCAAAGTACACACTTCTTTTATGGGGTACTGTATTAAATTTTATAATAAAATACCAGTTGATATTCTCGAACTGAATGAGAGAAAATTTAAAGCATGCATAAAACGCACACTATGTAGACAAGCGTATTATAAACTGGAAGATTATATCCTCGATAAAAACGCTTGGCTAAATGCTGGTCCTGCTCCACAGTCACAGCTGCTTAGGTCCACTTTTTAGGTTTTTATATTTGGAAGAGATGCTCGCTCCTTTTAGAGGTTCTTACATTATTTCGTTTATTTATTCTTATATACATACAAAATTATATTATTATATTAATTACTTATTTATTCTTTTTGATGTAAGAACTTAATCGTTCTCTTTATTAATTTATTTTTCATTATTTGGTCATTGACAATCATAGTTTTGAGTAAAGTAGAAGCATATTTTTCAAATTTTGTAAATGTGAGTACCATGAAACCATTTACATTTTATGTGAGTAGTTATAGTGTTACTTGTTGGACATGAACGAGCATGGTGGTTGAGAGCATGTCATGCTCACTCAAATGTCTCGCTGATGGCGGCGCGTGGGTTTGATCATTCGGTTCCCTTCGAAATGGTTGAGCTGAAAGGTGCCGATTCACGCGTCATGTTCGTGAACAGGCGCCGTCGGTTGAGACTGGTCATCTCTTAACTGCCATTGGCTTATTTTAATCATAATATTTAAAATTCTTATAATAAGCCCTTTTTTTTTCCTTTGCGTTGTCCTCACATGCAGAAGCAACAAGTATATGTAACTTGGAATTTTGTAAAACAGAACATGATTTAAAAGAGTAACCGTGGAGTTTCTTGCACGTTCTTCTCAATAGAGATCTACGCTTTGGAACGTGCAAATAGCTTCCATGTTTTTGACTGACCGACCTTGACGTTTCAAAAGTGCCTGTGAATGGTTTATTTGAAATAAAATGCTTTGAATTTGAATTTGAATTTGAACCTAACCTAGTGACCCAAAAACATATTTTCTTCCTAATTCCCATAGATTTTTGAAAAAATCTTTCTGATATTGATATGTACGTGTTTTATCTATTAAATAACACATAAATGATTCCTGTTCACATTTTGGCCCAACGATATATGGATTTCTGGCGGTCTCCTTTGTTAAACAACCACAATCGCTGCATGTAAACACAATTTGTGATGATTTTTGTAAAACTAGTTCGCGTCATGGAGAATTGTTACCTAATTCAGTAAGATGTATCATTTGTGGGCCATCAAATTGTGGAAAAACAAATTTACTTATTGGTCTTCTAATACATGAGAATGGTTTACGGTTTCAAAATGTTTATGTCTATTCATAAACTTTACACCAACCTAAGTACATTTTTTAGAAAAAGTTCTACAACGGGTACCAATTATCTCACTCCATAAATATCAAGGGAATGAGGAAGTTATAAGCGTTCAGGACGCAAAACCAAACTCTGTGATTATATTTGATGACGTTGCTTGCGAGAATCAAACTAACATGCATGATTATTTCGCGATGGGAAGGCACAAAAATACCGACTGTTTTTATCTAAATCAAATATATAGCAAAATCCCTAAACAGTTAGTAAGAGATAATGCTAACTTAATTATATGATGATATTAACTTGAGACATGTTTATGAAGAACATGTTAACACTGATATGACATGGCTTGAATTTCGTGAAATGTGTTCTAAAATTTGGAGTGAACCCTTTAATTATGTTGTAATTAATAAAGATTGCAACAAAAATAACGGATGTTATAGAAATAAATTTGACACTTTTGTAGTCTTTGATTAGAAATACAAATATTTAAGAGTATGATACTTACATGTTATCATTATTACTTGACCGACTCTTACTCGATAACTATCATAGTCTACTGTAATGGAAAAATCACTGAAAAGTCAAATTGTTGATGCTGCAGTAGCTGTAAAGAAGAAAGTACGAAAGATGCGAGATTTTGAGACTGAAAAAAAGCAAGCATTGGAATTAGTTTTTAGGCCTGTAACAGAGTCTCTCAATTTAATAGCTAACACCAATAAGCAAACTAACCTATTAGGAACAAAAGAAGATGAAGAAACCAAAGTTCAGTCTAAAAACGATACTTTGCAGAAAATATGAGTACGTTCTAGTAACGAAGGAGACAGTGACGCGGAAGAAAATGAATGTGATACCGACAGTGACGACTCGTACCAATCATTAAGAGAGAACAATCAAGAGCGTAATACATCATCCTGGTCAATATCCGCAGAAGCACTGACAGATATTCCATTTGGTGTTCGAGTGGGGCGAGGGCAATTGATGTTAGGTTCTGCTGTCATAAGCATCAGCTACGATTACATCACCGTAACTGGACGGAAATACCGAAGTACTCCTAGACTGAAAGAATTGTTATTGAAAAAGGACGTAGATTTAAGCACGGTTACAGAGTCTGATTTGCAAAATTATAAAATGATGTTGGTTGCCACAAACGCACATCGTCGAGACTTTGACTCAAGCAAACCAATAAAAAGTAATAAAGGACAAAAATATATGCATGTTATAAAACCTCTTTTCAAACTGCTAATACTAATCAAAACAACCAACCAAAGGGGAAAGGGCTACCCCTGACAAAAATTTGGAAAAAAATATACATTTTGTATATTGGGACGATCCTAACGAACTTGTGGATAGGTTAAAATTATTAATAGCCTCTCGAGACGCTGGTAACACTGGATTAGACAACGAAATTATATCTATTATTGAAGAACTGCGTGAAAGTAAATTTATTAAGTAATAAATAAAAGGTATAAAATTTTCACTGTTCATTTTAGTATCAACCTTTAAATATAATACACCTTAAAGATGAATGTAGATAAATTCGGACACCATATTCATAAGAGAATGCGTTTCTCTGAGTTATTAGAATTCAATGAAAATGCATTGCTAAAATCCGAAAGTGGCGATTTTGATTTGAAAAGATCTAGATTGAGAGGAGTAAGATCTCCTGTAGACACAGACGATGCTGTGAACAAGGATTACGTCGATCAATTATACAATCATACAATAAAGGATCAGAATAGAATTATTGGATTGTTGCGTGCTCAAATCATAAAAGATGCACAAATAGCAGTCCAATCCACTTTAAAAGCGAAGATACCTGAAGTTTTAGTTCAGTTGGAAGATAAGTTTTACAACAAAGCAGAAGTACAAAAATTACTTGAAAAAGCTCCGTGATGGCAAAACAACAAAATGTTAATGAACTACACAAAGCGGCACGAAGAAACTTTGCAAGACGATCGGTTATTCTAAAAGGCATAGATGACTTATGGCAAGCTGATCTAATAGATATGCAAAATCTGAAAAAAATGAATAAGGGTTATAATTACATTTTAGTGGTGATTGATAGTTTCTCAAAGTATACGTGGGCAGAACCCATAAAATCCAAAAGTAAACTTGATGTTACTCATGCATTTAAGCGAATACTAAGTAATCGAAAACCTGATAATTTACAAACTGATTCAGGAACTGAATTCTATAACGTAATATTCCAAAAGCTTATGAAGACCTACAATATTAACCACTACTCTTCGTTTTCTACCAAGGAAGCTTCGATTGTAGAACGGGTAATTAAAACAATTAAAAATAAAATGTATAAATACTTTAATCTCATTGGGAACTACAAATGGGTAGGTTCACCATTAAACGTTATTCTACAAACCTATATACAAAACAACATACCACCAAATTTAAACCAATCGAAGTAAACAAGTTGAACGAGTCAAAGATAAGAGAAAATATTCAAACAACTCAAAAACTTACATCACGTCGATGTCAACCTAAATTCAAAGTGGGTGAAAATGTTAGGATCAGCAAATACAAACATATTTTTGATAAAGGTTACACTCCTAATGGGGAAGAAAACGCAAAGCTAATTGCAGATGTCGCTGCGCTCGCTTGACTCGTAAACATATCTGTCACTTTTCAGTTTGTTTTTTTCTTCGCTAAATTACTAACTTACCGCATTTTGTGAATAACTATGTATTCAACTTGGTCTGTGTCTCAGTTAAAAGCTGAGTTAAAGACTCGAGGAGGTTCTTTAAAAGGAAGAAAGGCAGATCTCGTCAGCAGGTAACACAATAGAATTTTTAGATTTTCACTTTTCTTACGTCGAATTCATGAACTTTTTTACCATAATTTAGTTTCGTTTGATTGTCTTTATCATGTACAACAAAATATATATTCATTAACAATTAAATAAACTTTTTAATATCAATTTTCATGTCTCGCATAAAAACTTATTAAGTACTTAAGTTTATTCCGTATTTTTCTTTTGCAGGCTCGAATCATTCGACCGTAATTTAAATTTTGGAATACCACAGTTACATGAAACCGATGATGATAAAATAGACCTACCTTCGCTTGATATCTACCGCGATATCAATGCCAGCACAAGACTTCCTCCAATTACAAAACAAAACATTCAATTATATTTCAATGAGTAAGTGTTTTTGATACAATAGATTCCTAGTTTCCTATAGGTTTGCCTAGGTAATTATAATAAAAATTTTCTTTGTTCTTAACAGGCATTATAAAAAGCCAGATGATGGCCTAAAGTTGTATGAAGCACGGTTCCTTATGGTGATTCGAGCAGCAACAGTAAATGAGAGTACCTTTATTAAAGGAATAACCCGGGCATCAATGAAACGACTACAATATGAAGTCAACATAAAACTACACGAGAGTGGAACTATTGAAGAAACTTCATGTGAATGTGTTGCAGGTAGTGATCACTTGTATTTCTAATAACTATTAAGGTTCAATCAGGATAACAACTCTAACTTTATGTATGAGGTTCCGTGTTGTTGTTCTCTTTGACATGAAAACATGTAGATGAGTATTTATATGAATACAAATTGTGTTAGTTTTAAATACTTAATTTTATCTGTTGCAGGTAGTGGAACCAACGCACATTGTAAACATGTGGCAACTGTGCTTTATGCAGTAGAGCATATCGCACCCCTAGATAAAAACCCCACTAACTCAAAAAGTACGAGTTTCGAGTTAGTGGCTTTATCGAATTCCTGACACGAATACCTGTACATCAATATAACTCGCGTAACGATACCTTCAACCGCTGTTAAAAGATGGCGCTAAACGCTGCTTTACTTAAATGACCTTGCCCCGAAAGACGCGAGCACTAGTCCACCATCTTTAGTTGTCTTCTGGTTGACGTATGTAACGCACGTTTGAAAAGTGGCAGATTTCGAGTTGCAGGAGATTACACGAAATTTATTGAGTAAGTCTCTTTATTTATTTTGAGTTGATTGAGTTTTCCTGAAATTTAATTGTTAAAAAGTAATAGTTAATTTTGATTTACGAGGGTTTTGATGATTTAATGTTGCAATTTTTTTTTTATGTTTCGGGTTCTTCAGATTTACATGAAAGTTAAGGGTAATTTCGATTTACCGTAGTTTTGTTGAATCTAACTTTGACTTTGTTTATTTTTGCCTCTTCAGTGAAAAATGAACTAAACAGAAAATAGGTTGTTTATGACAGTTTTTTGTTATACAGTAACTAAACATAGTAAGTGCATTAGAGGAGTTTTTTGAGTTGGTTGACTTTACTTGGTTTATTGTTGAATTTGATCACTACTTATTTTTAGGATAATGACAGGACGAGGAAAACTCATGGTAAAAATGATTAATGACGAAAAAGTGGATCCTGACCAACCCGCACCAACAGATGATTCAAGACATATTCTAATTCCTGGTATACAAAGCACGGAAAACTTCCAAGCTTTAGCTTTAAGCTTTTTTTTTGCATAATCAACTATCAATTTATTCAACATTGGCTTTTTTAGCCCAAAAAAAGACTTGTGTGAGAGCTACAAAAATGCGGATGATGAAAAAAAAAAAAACATTACAGCAAGCCTACGAACAGCATCTATTAGCCCTTTATAAGGCAGAGGTAATATTTTTCCCACCAACTTTTTCCAATATTTTTGGCTTAGATTGTAAAGGTACGGTTTTTATTCGTACGGCAATATTTCAATTGACTTTTAATTCAATATTTTTATCTATGGTGATGACAGGTCGCCATACTTTTTTTTCTTCGGTTGACGTTCTCAATGTGAAAAACTGGTGAATTTTTGTACAACAAGATAAATCTTTATAAATCTTCATTTTCTGCGATTCAAAAACGGTAAGATGTTGTTATTATTTCTAAAGACAAATGTTTATTCAATTAAAATTTAGGCATATTTTCAACTAGGGAATTTGCATAATTTGATTATATGGGTTGGTTCTTCTTCCACCTGGCTTTAATCCCGGCTATTGCCAGGGTCCGCCTTCCTACTTAGCTTCCTCCACTTTGCCCGGTCTTCAACATCCTTCTCAGTCAGGCCATTGGCTCTCATGTCAGACTTGACGACGTCCAGCCAGCGCTTGCGAGGGCGACCACGGGGCCTAGCCCCAAGAACAGTCATATTCATGCATCTCCGACCAACGTACTCCATAGGGCGGCGCATGATGTGGCCATACCATCGCAGACGACACTCTTGCAGTTTTTCCCCCACGTCACGGACACCAAGACTACCTCTGATGTAAGAGTTGCGCATGCGATCGGATCGCGTTACGCCACTCATCCACCTCAGCATCTTCATCTCCGTGACGCGAAGCTCCTGGGTGTGTCTGCTTAGTGCTGGCCAACACTCGCCCCCGTACAGTAGGACAGGCCGAATGATGCATTTATATATCTGCCCCTTGAGCTTCGGAGGCATTTTGCGGTCGCATACAACGCCCGTCACCTCGCGCCACTTCGCCCAAGCCGCGCCAATACGTGCTTGGACATCGTCGTCCACGTTGCCAGACTCGTGCAGCACACATCCAAGGTACCTGAACGTATCGGACTTTCTGATCAGGTCCGAACCTATTCGGATGGTGTTTGTATCCGTGCTGCCACAGGACATGTACTCAGTCTTCGCCACATTTAGTCTCAGACCACTGTTTTCAAGCGTGTCCTTCCAAATGTTGACTTTGCGCTCAAGATGGGCTTTGTTCTGATTAACGAGGGCGATGTCATCGGCATACATCATTAGCCATGGAGGCTGATCTTGGATGTTTGCCGTAACTACATCGAGCACTACGTTAAACAAGAACGGGCTAAGAGCCGAGCCTTGGTGAACGCCAACAGATATTGGGAAGCCATTCGATTCGCCAACAGCGGTCTGGACAGAGGACACGGAATCGCGGTACATGTCTCTGATAATGTCAATATAGGCCTCGGGAACGCCCTTGAAGCGCAGTGCCCACCAGATGGACTGCCGAGGTATACAGTCGAAGGCCTTCTGCAGGTCTAAAAAGGCCATATGCAAAGCTCTCCTTCTCTCTCTGTAAGCCTCAGCCAGATTCCGTAAGGCGAACACTGCGTCCATGGTGCTGTTACCCGCCCGGAAGCCATATTGACACTCAGAGACAGCACACTCGCTACGGAGCCGTGTGTCAATGATGCGCTCGAAGAGCTTCATGGTGTGGCACATGATCTTGATACCGCGGTAGCTACCACAATCCTGTAAGCTACCTTTGCCTTTGTAAACAGGGATAATCAGGCTAAATCGCCACTGGTTCGGCATTTCCTTGGTGATCAGGATGCGGTTAAAAAGATCCGTCAGAAGGTCCACACCATGTGGGCCCATCGCCTTCCACACTTCAATTGGCACATTGTCAGGCCCGACCGCTTTCCGGTTCTTCATGTGGCGAAGAGCAATGCGGGTTTCGTCGGGGGAAATAGGGGAAATAAGCCCAAGGTTAGGAGGCGGTTCCGGAGGAAGGTTATGGGGATGCTGTTTGTTAGACAGCTCCGCGAAGTATGTACACCATCTCTCCTTAACAGAGGGGGCATCGTAGAGCAGCTTACCCTGGGCGTCCCTTACACAAAGACATTTGCTAATGTCCCGTGTAGCTTTCTCCCGGCCACGCGCCAGCTTAAAAATAAGTTTTTGCCCCTCCGCAGTTTCCAGCTTGTCGTATAAGGGCGCCAGACTTTTGCTGCGGGCTCTGGCTACAGCTTTTTTGCAAGCGCGCTTAGCCGCTCCATATGCCTCCCTGTCATCCGGAGAGTTGGACCCTTGCCACTGTTTAAGTAAAACCTTCTTCTTCCGAGTCGCCTCCTGCACCCCGTCATCCCACCACCACGTCTCCTTTCCTATGGTGCGGCCACCACGAGAAGTGCCAAGGACGCGCTTACCCGCACCGTTGATTGCTGAATGGATCCTACTCCAGATCTCTTGAGCGGACTCATGCGGAGCACTGATCTTGAGATGCTCGACCTCCGCGATGAAGTCCGACTGCCTAGGACCATCAAGCAACCACCACTTAGTGCGGGGTTTGCGTTTCTCGGTCACTCTCTTCTTCGGTACAACCGCAAAGTCCAGGACAAGGAGGCGGTGTTGAGCCGTTAGGCTTTCGCCTGGGATGACTTTGCAGTTGGTAACCTTGCCAATGTGGCACCGTCGCACCAGCAGGTAATCTATTTGGGTTGAGTAGGCACCACTACGGTACGTAATAAGATGCTGGGGCTTCTTCTGAAAGAACGTGTTCGCGATGGCTAGGTCAGACACAGCGCAGGTGCTAAGTATATTGACTCCCTCTGCGTTTAGCTGGCCATAACCAAAACCACCGTGAACACGTCCATACTCTCCAGCAAACTGACCTACGTGACCGTTGAGATCCCCCCCAACCAAAACACCTTCCGAATTCGGGATAGCGCGTAATACGTCCTCGAACTCATCCCAGAAGGCCTCCTTTTCAGACTCACAGCAACCAGTCTGAGGAGCATAGGCGCTGATTAGGTTCGTTACCGACCCTTCGAACAGCACCCTAACTCGCATCAACCGGTCGCTGCATCGGTCTACTTCAAGGAGTCCATCCTGAAGGTTCTTAGACAGCACCACGGCCACTCCGCTCCTACCCGTTGGTGATCCGGTGTACACTAGCCGGTACCCCTGCCCGATGTCACGTGACTTATTTCCCTTCCAGCGCGTCTCCTGAAGGAAGGCGCACTGGACCCGACGCTTCGCAAGTACGTCTGCGAGTTCTTGGCAACGTCCGGTTAGGGAGCCAATGTTCCAGGTGGCAAAGCGGAACTTCTTCTTGGGTACTATCCTCTTTAGCCGTGCCCGTACTTGACACGGTAGCCCTAGCCCACTTATCGCAGGTTTAGGGCGATGTGCCTGCGCGTCGTTATGCGGCGACGCCCTAGACCGAGTACCCTTACCTAACTTGTTTCTCTCCATACATATATGACTGAAGTTGGTTTTACGTGGGGCGACCAGCCGTCTGACCCCCACAACCCTACAAGAGGGAAACCAGGTTCGCCAGAGCCTCGTCCGTTGGACAGCAGGGTACACCGCTAGCAGGTGAGGTTGGCTTGGGTCTTTAAGATGGCAACGGACCCCATACACCCCGTTGGTTGTGGTGGGAAAAATATTCCCTTTGCCTTGGCACATGTAAATGTTATTTTTTTGTTTCTTGTAGATTTGTTCGAAAATGAGTAGAAAGATATACAAGATTTGGATATAATCAACGAATTAAATGAGCTTTATGGTTTACCCGACGATCCCGAAGTGTCAGATGACAATTTAGAATCTGATGAAGAGACTATCCAAATAAGTACCGCAAAACTTCAAAGGATCTTAGAAAACTTTGATGAGCCTAACGATGGACCTTTACCACCTACACCCGATCCACCTAACAGTCCAGCATCCCTTGAAATTCAACCCTCTGTTGAATATCAACCTAAAACATCAGTCGAAAGTCCTAGACGAGTAGCAAGAGCCCTTGATTTACCTAGTTCCTCTGGTACGCAGCAGACTTCAAGGACAAGACCAGAATTACCAGTAGATAATACTCATCCAGATAGCCCAGCATCCTTTGAATTTCAACCTTCTATTCAAAATAATCGCCCTACACGAGTAACAAGATCCCAAGATTTACCAAGTTCTACTAGTACGCAGCAGACTACTTCAAGATCAGCATCTCCAGTAGATAATACCCATTCAGATTCAGAAACTGACGATTCAGATGGCGAAGAGGAAACATGGAAAAAGACTAAGTGGACCACCTTTCGACCTGACCCTAGCGTTTACGATGAAATTCCATTGCAGCCCGAAAATATGTTTAGCAGCTGTATTAGACCTGTGACTTTGTTTGAAAAATATTTTACTGTTGAGGTATATGATTTGATAATATATCAAACAAACTTATATGCTGAACAGAAGAATGATGCAAATTGGACAAAATTAGATAAAAAGGAACTGAAGGCTTTCTTGGCTATTTTTATAATAATGGGGTACAACATCCTGCCTTCGATGGACCTTTACTAGTCTACAGACCCTGGATTCCGAGTAGACGAAATTGCAGGCATTATGACTATAAAACGTTTCAAGAAAATATTGCAACATTTACATCTAAACGATAACACCCAACATCCAGAAAGGTCAAGTGAGAACTATGACAAACTTTACAAAGTTTACCCGTTGTTGGATCTTATAAATTACGCTTGTCAAAAGAATGCCAAAGATTCCTCATCTCAAAGTATTGATGAATCTATGATTTTGTTCAAAGGGCGGTCTTCGATGAAGCAGTATATGCCCCTCAAGCCCATCAAAAGGGGTTACAAAGTATGGTGCCGATGCGATAGTAATACTGGCTACTTATACGAATTTTACATCTACACTGGAAAATTAGAAGTGGGTACAGAAGAAGGATTAGGATTCAAAGTTGTGAAGATGTTGACAGAGAAACTGATAGATAAAGCAATGGAGGAATTTCATGTCATTGTGACATTTGATAATTTCTTTTGTGGCTACAGTATAATGCAATATCTTTATGAGAATGGCATCTTTGCTTCAGGAACCGTACGAAGGCACAGAAAAGAGCTGCCCAAACTTGTAAAATCTAACCCGAAGCTTCAAAAAGGGCAGTACAAATGGAGAGTCAAGGGCAATGTATCTTGCCTGATTTGGAAAGATACTAAAGATGTCCTTCTGATGAGTAATGCATTCCATCCCAAGTCTGGCAAAACGACTATTTTACGGACTCAAAAAGATAAGATGGCACCAAGACAGCAATTGACTGCCCTTTAGCCATAAAGGAGTACACGAAAAGAATGGGAGGGGTAGATCGCTTCGACCAGCTCCAAAAGGTACCTACTCAGTTGGCAGACGGAGTAAGAGATGGTGGGTCCGCATCTTCTACTTTCTTTTAGATACAAGTATAACTAATGCATACTTGTTGTATTGCCAAAACAGAAATGTGACAAAACTCTCCACTCTTGAATTCCGAGTTTCTGTTGCTAGAGGACTGGTCAGTGGATTCTCGAACAGAAAACGACGTTCTGGTCTGGTAAATTACGTCTCCAGTAAGAAATCTTGTTTATCGGAGAACCGTCAAAAGTCCTTACACGTTATTGCCGAAGAAATTCGCTACACCAACGTTGGGGACCATATGCCGGTGGAATTGCCGAGCTACAAGCGCTGCAGAATGTGCAGCACTAAAGAAAAGGACAAACGTTCCAAAATAATGTGCTCAAAGTGTAGAGTTGCCCTTTGCATATTACCATGCTTTACTGCGTTTCACAAGGAATAAGTAATACAACATCAATCCGCTTCAATCAGACTTGGTGCTTATGACACCTACCACCTATCACGGGCAGAGGGAAGTGACTTCCCACCATGTTTTTTTTTTATTTAATTTTTTTTTTCATTTTCTGAAAAAGCTTAATAAAACTAATGTAAAACCATAATTACTTTTATTTTTCCGCCCCTAGATGCTTATGCCTTATAAAGGGTTAGAGAAAGACCTAGTGCGAAGTGAGGAAGAAAGGGACAATAAAGAATTAGATGCTATAGTAGTCGTTTATGCTCTCCAGGCAGTAATAGCAATTCCTAAACGGCAAGTGTTCTTTTACAAGTCTAGAATTAATTGTTTTAACTTTACTATTAGTGACTTGTATGCAAAGAATGTGAACTGTTTTTTTATTAATTTTTGTTCAGAGGCTGTACTTATTTTAAGATTATTCTGATAGTACGTTAAGAGATAAGAAAACTCAAATTTATTATTGTTTATGGGAGATAAGAGGTTTGTAAACGTATTATTGCTGTAATTATTTAAAAACGCATAATTATTAATCATTAAATATACGTGTACGATCTCAATTTCATCAAAATGTCTAGGATCTATGTAATAACTAATAATAATAATAATAATATCTGTGGCTCGGCTGTCAACTGGAACGTCATATTTTTTACTCAATCCGCAATTTTCAATACAATTTAATTAAATTACTTTCATCGAAATGGCAAAAATCATCAGGAAAACAAGGAAAAAAAAACAGTAACGTTATAGCAAAATCAAACACGAAAAAAATTACCCCTTTTTGACCGACAACATGAAAATAAAATGCTGACAAGAAGCCGAGCTCGAGAACAAAATGCACCAACTCCATCTTCGGGTTCGTCGCTCAGCTCCGCCTCGCAGCCGCCGGGACCTGCGCCAGCCGCGAGTCCAGGGATTCTGGTAGCTGCAGTTGCGTCGAGTTCGAGCGACGAATACTTCTCGCCGCCGACGACACCGCCACCTGCGCGTCGGCGCGGACGAGGCCGACCACCAGCCAGCTTAGGACTTCGAGGCCCACCGGCCTCTGACAGGGTCCCCGCTACCGGTGGAAGTGTGCAGCGTATGAAATGGTCGCAATCGATAAACGAGAATGTAATACGCTCATACTTTGGGGCTACAGAGGGGGGAACTAACCTGACTGCGTACCGTGGTCGGATGCTCTCTCTGTTTCAGGTACTTGAGCCAGCTGTCAACGTTTCAGCCCAGCGATTATCGGATCAGGTGCGGGTTATCCAGCGTAACCGTATGTTGGATGACGCCGTACTTGATAGACTGCGTCTGGAATCACGGAGCAACCGCGTCTCACCTACTTCGCTACCGGCCGCGGTGCAAATACAACCCAGTGCAAGTGTTTCACCGCGACCCAACTACATCGGTGAAGATGATGATGACGGGGCCACATCCGTGAGTACCCAATGCAATGAGCGATTGAGGAGCGCTTTGGAGGATGCCTTCCGAGAGTATCGGTCCACACCGCCTGGTCTTAGACCTCGTCTACCTCGTTTGCCCATGCATAATAAAAATAGGGCGCTGGTGTGTGCTCTAGATTCGCAGCTAACAAGTTATTTTGATAGCAGCGAAGACCTTGCCGATACCCACTCGATCTTGTACTGTGCGGCTGCAGCGGCATGTCGTGTAGCTCATGTCAAATTTCCTAGTAATGACAGAGTTACACGACCAGCTGTACCAGCTTGGCAGTGCAGGATCGAGCGTCGTATCGGTGAGGCTAGAGCACTCATCGGCAAACTAATCTGCTTCAGGGAGGGCAACACTCGCCGCAGAGTGATGCGCTTTGTGAGGCGGGCGTTCTCGGGGACTGATATTAGTCCTCGGGATTATCTGACCCGCGTCACAGAGCGTATCGACTTCCTGAAGCAGAAAGTCTATGCATGGGCAAACCGTATACGTCGGTACAAGCGGCGAGTGGAGCGATACACTCAGAATCGCACATTCCAAAGCAATGAGAGGTGGGTTTATAGGGCTTGGGAGCGACCAGACCAAGGTGTGACTGATACGCGCCTACCGGATGATGATGCCATGTGTTCATTCTGGCGCAGCATCTGGTCGGTGCCTGTCAGTCATACCGAGGGCGATTGGACTCGAGAGGTCGAGCGCGCGTGCGATCCGATACCAGAAATGGGGGCAATTAACATCAGCCCCCAAGACGTAGCTCGTGCAGTCCGTCCGTTGCCTAACTGGAAATCTCCGGGACCGGACGGGCTGCACAACTTTTGGATTAAATGGTTCAAAAGATCGCACGCTCGCTTGGCATCTCAATTCCAGTCTGCATTAGAGTCAGGGTCGCTGCCCCAGTTCCTAACTACAGGGATAACCCACCTGCTCCATAAATCAGGTAGTACCGCGGAGCCTAAAAATTATAGACCGATCACGTGTTTACCGACGGTCTATAAAGTCCTTACATCCATTTTGAGAGGAAAGATTAACCATCATATTGATAGTAATTCAATAATGTCTTCTTCTCAGAATGGATGTAGGAACGGTTCCCGCGGTACTAAGGAGCTGCTCCTCATCGACATAGCCATTAGCCAACAGGTTCGACGTTCCCGAAGAGATCTGTCAACATGCTGGATAGATTATAAGAAGGCCTATGACTCGGTGCCACATACATGGCTCATGAGGGTGCTGGAGCTGTACAAAGTTGATGCAGTTTTACGCACCTTCCTGATGTCGTGTATGGGGCAGTGGAGGACGGTTCTTCACTATCCAGGGTGTCGACAGACCCAGGCGAACAGCGAACCGATAAGGATCGAGCGTGGCATATTTCAGGGTGACAGTCTGAGTCCACTGTGGTTTTGTCTGGCCCTCAACCCTCTCAGTACATCTTTGCTCCTAAGAACTTGCAACTGATGAAGCTACTGAAGGTAACAGAAACCTTCAGTGGCGCCATCAGGATGGAATTTGGTTTGGACAAATGTGCGGTCATGCATGTAAAGCGAGGGGAGATTATGGAATCCGAGGGAACACAACTCTCGGATTCCATAGACCTTAGGTCCCTCTCCTCAACCGAAACTTACAAGTATTTGGGTATGTCGGAAGCGTTAGGCATCAGTGCTACGGACATGAAACAATCGTTGAAGGAGCGCTTCTTTGGCCGCCTGAACAAAGTACTTAACAGTCTTTTATCAGGCGGAAACAAGGTGCGCGCCTTCAACGGTTGGGTCATGCCGGTTTTGATGTATTCTTTCGGCATACTCAAATGGACTCAGACGGAACTTGACGCCCTGGATAGGAGGGTACGTTCACTGCTTACCGCAAATCGGATGCATCACCCACGGTCATCGGTGATGAGGCTGTATATCCCGCGGAAGTGCGGGGGTCGTGGCTTCTTAAATGCTAAGACCCTGCACAACCGCGAGGTATGCAGCCTTAGGGAATACTTCCTAGAGGCCGACGTGGGTATGCATCGAGATGTGGTAGCGGTGGACAAAGGCCTTACCGCGCTCTCCTTGGCTAACGAGAACTGGCGCAAACCTGTGGTATTAGATACTAACGACCGCAGGGAGGTATGGCAGAGCAAGGAGCTTCACGGACGCTTTTATCGGGTCCTACATGGGCCCGATGTAGACTTCTTAGCGTCCGTAGCCTGGCTTCGTTTTGGTGACCTCTTCGGGGAAACCGAAGGTTTTGTCTGTGCAATTATGGACGAAGTTATGATGACTAATAACTACCGGAAATACATTGTGAAGGACGGTACGGTTGACATATGTCGGGCATGTCACCGGCCCGGGGAATCCATCCGCCACATTATTTCCGGTTGTTCTAGTCTGGCTAACGGAGACTATTTGCACAGGCACAACCTTGTAGCCAGGATTATCCACCAGCAACTTGCTCTTAAATACAATCTTGTGGAATCGGAAGTACCGTACTATAGGTATGTGCCCGACCCAGTTCTCGAAAATGGTAGTTGCACATTGTATTGGGATCGGTCTATCATCACTGACAGGACTATTGTTGCCAATAAGCCTGATATAGTGGTGATAGACCGACTAGAGCGTCGCGCAATGATTGTTGATATAGCAGTCCCTCATGACGAGAACCTCGTGAAGTCAGAGAATGATAAACAAACGAAGTATCTTGACTTGGCTCGCGAGGTTGTCGACATGTGGGATGTGAACACAGCAGTTATTGTGCCGATAATCGTGACGGCCAATGGCATTATTGCCAAGAGCCTCGACCAACATCTCAAGAGGCTCTCGTTGGGCAGCTGGATCAAGGGCTTGATCCAGAAAGCAGTACTCCTGGACACGGCGCGCATCGTTAGGAGGTTCCTCTCTCAGAAGCCCTGACCACCGGTAGCTTGGACCCTGTTCCCGATACCGGTGGGTTACTATTTTTTATATTTTTAAATGTTTTTTTGTATTTTTATAGAAATATTTAAAAATGTAATTTGTATGTATATATAAATAAATAAATGGAATAATAATAATATTTTCCATATTCTGCAATAGTCCTGCTCCAACCGGGGATTGTCCTTGGGTATACTTTCACAGTGCATACAGGGATAATCGTCGGTTGGTGTCCCGTTCCATTTAAAATGTCTAAAGAGGCCTCTGCGAGTTGGCTTCGGCCCCTCGTACGCCTACCAAAGGACCGGGTCTCTAAGAAAAGGGACCCGAGAAAGTAAAAAAAAAAAAAAATAATAATAATAAATCCGCAAGGCAGTTTTGTGGCGAACTGTTGGGCACTAGCGACCCCACGGACCTGATCTCCAGGGAGAATTCTTGTTCCTCATTTCCGGCTTGCCTTTATTGGCTGGCCGGAGTGAACACTGACGAGGAACAGAGCTCCCACCTCTTTCTAGCCTTAATCGGCCGGTCTGAGTGGAGATTCGCAAGAGCAAACGTGCTCGGGAGAAGGACGTATAATCCAGTAAGGTGCTGGTAGGGATCTTGACCGTACTTCCGGGATTGTCCTGATAGCCGTGGTATACCTCTCCACTCCTCTAGCACCTCAGGACATGTTGCCCCCTTGGCGCTACGTCACTTTGTGCTAGCGACCCTTTTCGGGGGGCCCATTTATTGAGTGTGCAAGTCACCCCCTGCTATTTTAAAGCCGTTTAAAGGGTCAATGGTCAGGCAGGGGCCAATAGTTCTTCCATAGTAGTAGTAATTAGTCCACTAAACCAGCTAAACATAGCGTTTTTCATCTTTTGTTTCCATATTTTGCAATAGTTTTGCTCCAACCGGGGATTGTCCTTGGGTATACTTTCACAGTGCATACAGGGAAAATCGTCGGTTGGTGTCTCATTCCATTTGAAATGTCTAAAGAGGCCTCTGCGAGTTGGCATCGGCCCCTCGTACGCCTACCAAAGGACCGGGTCTCTAGGGACCCGAGAATGTCAAAAACAATAATAATAAAAAATAAAACTGTTATAACATTCTATTTAAGTACATTTTATTTATTTCAACTATTTTAGATCTATAAAACGAAAGCTTGTGTTCCTAAGATTAGCACGCTGCGATCACCTGTTCATAGCATAACTCAAAATCCCCGACAAAAAGTTATCTTATTTTTGGGGTGAAAAGTAATGTAACTGTATTTTATTTCAGTTGAAGTAAAGAAACTTGACTTAATACACAAAAAAAATCCTTACTCTCGCTGCAAAACTAGAGTAACTAAAAAATCTCGTTATTTTCCAGGTTTTTAACTGACAAAATACAAATAAGCTATTTCAACAACTTTAGAAAACGGTACCTTTACGAATGTCTCATTAGATCTTTGATATCTTTTATAATAATCTAAGAAACAGTTTTTCGTCATTTCTGAAAAATTAGATTTTTTGAGTTGGCGCAGTCTTCATCTAGGGGTGCGATATTTTTATAGGCATAACAAATAAGCATAATTAATCAACTCCTAAATTTTAGACACCAATATACATCTTTGTACAATATTGTAGGCACTTTACATTGAAGGTAGAATAAATTGTTTTATTTCGATTTTTCAACAAAATACACCATGCATGCAACATGCAAACAAACATACATCATGCACTCAGCACGCATGCACCAGCACGCAGCAAGCATGTAACAGGCAGCAGGCATAGTTTCTGTCACTCAAAAAAACAAGCATACACCATGCATGCAGCAAGCAAGCATGCATCTTGCAACAAACATGAATCTTGCAAGCAAGCAAGCATGCAGCAGGAATGGTTTCTGTCACGGCTCCGGCGCTGCGGGGCTCCAGCGGCCCCACGCGAGCTTATCGTCGCAGATGTGGCTTTCTGGCTTTCTGACTTTAATTTTAATTCAAGGTTAAAAATGGGATTGTTTCCGTTATTTCCAGAAATTGCCTAAATGCTATTAAGCTAATGGTCTTTATGCCTAGTAATTTTATGCGAATTAAAGTGCAAAAAAAAAACATGGATTTCTTTTTTTTTTACTATTGATAGGCACGCGCTTGTCCACCATCTCACCTGATGGTCTCTTGACATAAAGACTCCCAGGTTGTACGAGTAGCTCTCGGGAAACACAGACTAACTATCGGAGTTGGAAATCCATGTTCTTTCTAACATTTTTCATCCTAACAATCACAATTCCTAACTACTTTGTCTCTAATGTTCATAATTCTGAAGCATTCAACTTCATAATGTCTGTCAGTAGCAATAAACATCTATTTTACTTTTTTTATTTATCCTATATTTTCTCAACATAACCATCTTTTACACTATTATTCAAAGTCATATATATTTTGTTTTCTTTTCTTTTTATTCATAATAATCAGTATTATTTACATTAATTTTGCGTAACTTTATTTTCACGTAACTTTATTCCACGTGAATTCATGTAAGACCAATGCCGGGGCACGAGTACCTCTTCGACGCCTTGTGGAGACTTATAATGCACACTTTATAGACACAGACATTTTCTTTTTTCCAATAAAAAAATTAAAAATCTTGCAATAGCTTCATTAGCATCGAAATTTCAATAAGCACTCAATTCAAATAGTTAGAAACAATATTCTTAAAATCAGCTTCCGTTTTTCACAAAGGATCATGACCATCAACGGTACTGGTAAGTTATGAAATTGTTTTGATAAAATGAATTACCTACTGCCGGCTATTCTTACGTTAAAGTGTTGACATAATCAAAATAAGTAAATATATTGAGAACACTAATCGATTTTTTTTGTATACGATTACAAATTAATATAAATGTAAAGTCATTGGAAAGGTAAATCGCGGGGTTTTTATAAATAATAAAGCGAGATGATAAAGTGAAATTGCTTTAAAAAGTTTTGAAAGCAAAATAATAAGACTACTGTGTGTGTGAAATACTAATTATTTAACACCACAGTAGTCTTATTATTTTGCTTTCAAAACTTTTTAAAGCAATTTCACTTTGTTGGCTAACGATACATATGAATAATAATAATAATAATCTTTATTGTACGAATTTGAGACAACCATATATAGTAACTTAATAATAATTACAGTATAGTCAAAAGAGAAAATCACAGTTATTTTGACAGTAAAATTTTTTAGGCATGTTAACAGTAGAAGAATGTGAAATAGTTTATTGTATACATGGTTTGGTTGTCTTAAGACTGATTCGCCCTATCCCCTCGTACTAGTATAAACTGTATCACGAGCGGATAGTCTTCCTCAACCCTAGAAACAGCTGATTCCCACAGGGTTCCAGTTACAAGTCACATAGTTAAGCAGATGGATTTCATACTGTTGGTACAATAATATAATAAATCAAAGTACAGTCATTAAGATTCATTAAGTTACATGATTGGATTTGTCCGTGTTATTTTATGTATGTGTTTCTATATATGTTTTGTATATCTGTATGTGTGCTTTATTATCCCTTAACCAGGCTATGGATTGAGCATTTCCCACCTAAATTTTTAAGAGTTTTTACCAGGTTTTGGTAAAGAATCTACCACAATCTGTCAAAAACGCCAACATAGAAATATTATTTATGGTAAGACAAAGAATAACGTGGAACGGAACGCAAATGTCACTTTTGCAGCACATTTCATCTGTGGTCGGCCGCTAAACGAACATTTTTGTGAAAAGTGCACCGTATTTTTAATCATTATGGCGAATCGGAGAAAGGTAAGTCGTACAATTTTTTGATATGTTGTAGAATTTGAGTTTTTCTAGTGATTTGTGCATAAATTATAAGTAAAAACTTCTAAAATATCATGATATAGCTAAATAAAACATGTGGGGAACCATATGACCTAAGCCTGTGAATTCCTAATTATTGCGGAGTTATTATGTCCATTGCCCGGTGAATTAAAATCTTTATTTTATACTAGGTTTTTGCCACGGGTTTTATTTAGGATTTACCCACACATCTCATTTATCGAAATATAAAATGTGGGTAGTGGTAAACTTTTGTAGTAATTACTTGTCAGTATACTTTAGTGTATTTTTGTTATTCAGGTAATAACCGATCAACAGCTCGAAAATATACTAAATGAAATGTTTTCATCAGAGGAAGAAAATGATGAAGATAAAGACCCATATTTAGATTATGTCCCAAAACCATTCGACGCAAGATTGAACGAAATTCAAGGTATGTCAAACCGACAGTTATTACAAATATTAGACGATGATGCATCTCAAGCTTATGAAGAGTCACCTGATGAGGAAATTCCACCTTGTATAACATTGTCTGCACCATCCCATGACTTACCTGAAATGCTTTCTCCTTCTGTTGATGAAGAATCAGCTTGTGTTTTGTTTGGATCATTGCCTGACTTACCTGCTCACCCTGAAGTGCTTACTCCTGCTGTTGACGAAGAAAGAGCAACTTGTGTTTTTTTTGCACCTATGCCTGACTTACCTGCTCACCCTGAAATACTTACTCCTTCTGTTCACGAAGCAATGCCACCTTGTGTTCGATTTCCTGCACCATCCTTTAGCTTACCCGCTAATATGCCCACTTATGCTGAATTGCAAGTACGGGATAGAACATGGACTACACATGTTGAAAATTTTAACGAGTACAATTTTGACAAGTTATTAGAACCTACAAACAATATAGCCAGCAGAGTCTCCCCATTGAATATTTCAGTAACTTGTTTCCAGATGAGATTATTCAAATGATCGTTGAATACACAAATAAATATGCGAGTATGAAACAAAGCAAATTCTGGAGTGACACCAACGTAAAGGAACTAAAAGCATTCCTAGCTATAATCATCCTAATGGGAATAAATCCTCAGTCAGATATAGAGCTTTATTGGAGCGCAGATCCTATTTACAATAACATAGAGATTAGTGGTACAATGACTAGCAAGAGATTTAAAAAAAATTTAGAAAATCTACATGTTTGCGACAATTCAACTCATTTGCCCCACAATCACAAAGATCACGACAAATTGCAAAAAATAAGACCCCTGTTAGATTGTCTCAACAGGACTTTTCAAGAAAATGCCACCAACTCGGAATCCCAATCAGTGGATGAAAGTATGATCAAAAAAGGGCGCGACAGTAAGAAACAGTACATGCCGGGCCAAGCCCATCAAAAGAGGGTTCAAGGCATGGTGCCGTTGTGATTCCAAGACTGGATATTTATACCAATTTGACATTTATACAGGCAAAGACCAAGAAGCCAATGAGGAAGGATTAGGTTACAGAGTTGTAATGAAACTTGGAGGGAATTTACCACGAAACACACATTTGGTTTTTGACAATTTTTTCTCCTCTTTGGCTCTCATGGAAGCTCTTTATCATAGAGGTATTTTGGCAACAGGAACAGTACGAATGAATCGAAAAGGCCTACCTAAAGATCTGTGTCCAACACGACCTAAAACACCTGAAGAACGATGACAGGCCAAAGAAAATAAATTGGATCCTGGGGAGTTTACATACCGCTTCTGTCACCCTTGTCCTGTTGTCAAATGGCAAGACACTAAAGAAGTTTTTGTCGTAACAACTGCCGTTAACCCAACCAAAGTGGAAGTGATCCAGAGAACACAAAAGAACGGGCAAAAGAAAGCATGTTTTGTCCTACTGCGATCGCAGAGTACACAAGGAGCATGGGTGGTGTGGATCATTTTGATCACTATCGAAGTTCCTACTCAATTGGCCGCAGATCAAAAAAGTCCTGGTTCCGGATGTTTTGGTTCTTGTTTGAGAGTGCCATTATAAACGCATATATTTTATATAAACTCAATAACCAAAATCGTAAAAACATACATCGCTATTTCCGATTACGGTTAGCTAGAAGTCTGAAATCGGGCCACATCTCAAACAAGAAACAAGATCCGGTGGTATATAAAAACAAAAAAGGAGGTGTTTTTGGAGTTCCGGACGAAATAAGATTGGGGCAAAGAGGAAGCCATTTTTTAGCATTGTCTACATACAAACGGTGCAGGTTTTGTAGCACAAGGAAACAAGAAAAGCGGTCAAAATATCAATGCGAAATTTGTAAGGTAGCATCACCCCTTATGCATCACCCCTTGCATGAAATTGTACCACCAAAATCAAAATCCAGAAATTCTCAATTAATTCTTTGAGAATTTCTGGATTTTGGTTTTTGTGGCTTTCTTTTTAATTATTTCTTTTTTCTTGTATTGTAATAAAATCCAGAAGAAAAATAAAAACTTTTTAGTTCATACTCAATCCCTTTTAATTATTTATTTTGTATTGTTTTTTTTTTAATAAAGGATAAGTGCTTACATAACATTTTACATTTGAACAACAAACAGTAAAAAATGCTATCAAAATGACAATCGTTTTTTCTTTTATATATATAGATAAAAAGTCGTCGTCTAGACAGGCAATGGGATTATGTTTTCCCACATGTTTTTTTTCAAGTTTTCAGCAAATTTTCTAAATACAATTGATAAAATCTCATACCAAATTACAAAAAACATTATTACTGCAGGATTTGTCCGAGGCCTGGTAAAGGGTTATTTATGTGCCTCTATACCAAATTTTTCAGTACATTTTCAGTGTTGTTGTAGTCTAGTGTTTTCAAATACTCTTCTATAGATTTTTTACATGTGTGGCTATCAAGCTTCTTTAATTTTAGATCTCTACTTACTTTGTTGTAGAGGCTAGGACCGAGATAATTGTGAAATTTGTGTGCGAAAGATGTTCTATACTTGGGTATGTTGTAAACTATATCTAATCGTCGCCTTTTTACAAAGTGTGGTTTTACTCCATGTTGTGCCATGATCTCAAGTTTGATGAATAATTTTCTTACCGTTAAGACTCCCAGTTCTGAGTAAAGTAGGTGTGTCGGATAAGTGTATTTTTTGCGAGAAATAACCTTAAGTACCATGCGTTAGGCTCTTTCGACCAGCAACGTTGGTTTTTGAAGTTCCTCCCCATACATTCATGCCGTAAACCAGTATAGACTGACATAGTGCTTAGTATATATTTGTCAGTAGCTTAATGTCACATGCATTTATAATAGTTTTGAGGCACTCCAAAGGTCACATTTTCCTCATGGCTCACGCTGCCATCAATTTTTATGACCTGTTTTCGGTTTGTTAAGTAATCTTGGAAAAGTTGGAGAGGTATTCCCCGAATTCCTAGGGTCTCGAGTTTGTTCAGGAGAATGGGTATGGAGACGGTGTCGAAGGCCTTTGCTAGATCTAGGAATATACCTAGATACTTTTGCCCCCTATCCATATTTTCGACTACATACGAAGTTAGTTTGTGAAGAGCGTCGGCAGTTGATATTTTTTCTCTGAACCCAAACTGATTACCTAAAAGAATTTTATGAGTTTCTAGGTAGTGTTTTAGCCTCTTATTTATTAGTTTTTCTAGAATTTTTGAAAAACTAGGAAGTAAAGAGTTGGTCTATAATTCGACACCAAAGTTTTGTCTCCTGATTTATATATAGGAATAGTGACAGACTTTTTAAGCGCATCTGGAAAGACTCCTTTTGAAAAGCAAGCATTGCATATGTTTGCTAATGGTGCAATAAAGGAATCTACTGCTCTCTTAACAAAAAACGTAGATATACCGTCCCATCCCGAGGAATTCTTAGTTTTGAGGTTGGCAATTATATCCCTTATTTCAGATTGGTCTGTTGGGAGAAGCAAAAAAGAGTTTAAGGGTCCGCTATTCGGTTTTGGTCTACACCGTCTGCTCAGATCTAATTCATTTGTGCGGGTCCTGGACAAGATGGAGCTTGCCAAATTACTACCAACATGAACAAAGTACCTATTTATATTATTTACCGCGTCTTGAGGTGTTGAATTATTGGAAAGAAGCTCAGTTGGCATTTTAGGACAGATGTTTAAACTAGACATTTCTTTTACCATCCCCATTGTTTTTTTTATATTATAACTAGACTTAGCATATTCTGATTTATAGTATTTGTTTTTAAGGCTTTTTAATAGATAATTACATTTATTTCTTTAGCGCTTGTAAGTTACAATAAGGATTGGGTTTTCTGGATCTTTTCTTAGTTTTTGGTGAAGTTGATCGCGATTCCTCATACATCTACAAAGACCCGGTGTAATCCAATGTTTAATGATTATTTGTCGCCTAGTCTGCTTGACGGTGTGTGTGTGATTCGATAGGATGTCTCTGATGGTATTCAAGAAGATGTTCAGCATCACATTTGGATCATCATTATTATGAAATCTTTCTTCCCATTTAATCTGCTTTAAGTCTCTTATAGCAGCATCGTAGTCGGTTTTTGTATGAATGAGGCTTTTTTGGGTCTATTATTTAATTTCAGAGGTAATGATAGCATAACACTTGAATGGTCAGTTAGCGTAGGACGCAAGCAGATTCAACTATTCTGTGTGTTTTGGGTTAATCTGTTCAAGTTTAATTCGCCCAATATAACTATGTTTTTATAATGGTTAATACTGGACAGGATTTTATCTAAAGACCTCAAACAGGGGTCTAAGTTTTTAAAGGCTGGAGGTCTGTACAATGATACAATGGCTAAGTCGTTGTTGATTGTTGTCACAAGGCAATTTACTTCTTGACAATAATTTGGCTCATATACTCGTACATTTGCGTGTAAGTTATTTTTTATGTATAGTACGATACCGTCATTTTGATTAAGATGGGTTTTAGTACTGTGTGTTGTGTAATTTAACATTTCAGGTATGATCGAATTTTCGGATAGCCAAGATTCTGTAAACATAATTAGATCGTAATTGATGTCTAGTCTCTTGAGGAGTACAGCAAGCCCTTCGTAGTTACGGTTTAGACTTCTGATATTTTGATTTAGAACTGAAAACGAATTCGCACCTATGTTAAAGGCAGCTTTGCAGTGCTCTGGCATGTCAATAGCTATAGCATCGCCGACATTGACGACATCGTCAATGTCGTTTGCGACATCTTGTATATCAACCATATTCTTTGTAGGACGGAACCGAAACAGAACTATTAGCAATGGCACAGCAGTGACAAATTGCCAGAACATCACAAACTGCAGAAAATACTATATTAAAGGCACATACTAAAAGGCACGAAAGTGTTTTGTGTTTTTGCAAAAATAATGTGAGAGTGTTATGTTTCAATGTGCGGTGAATGTGTGTAATTGGACAGTAAAAAGTACAGTAACAGAAATACTTAATTACTAATAATATCAACATATAAGATAATTTAGATTGAAAGAACATGCAAAAATAAAAAATTAAATCATGATTTTAATACGGATAAATATCCAGCTAGTCATTTAGCTTGATGTAGAAGATCGATGTCTGTTTCGTTTTTAATAAGAATCTGCTTTTCTCCCTCACTTTTTCTTAAAAATACTTTGCCAAGAGAAGTCCAGCAGAACATATAGCTATTCTCTTTGGCAAATTTTCTAGCAAGGTAGAACAGTTTCTGAGCTTTTGGTCTGAGGCACTCGGACAGATATACCGGCTTAGAGGGGCCCTCTAATTTTAAATGTAAAGTGTTCAACTTACTATCTTTGTTAGTCCTATTAAAAATCCGTGCCCTTTTAAGGAAATCACTTTTAATATGCATGTTCGTAAAATCCACTATAATTGGTGACACGCCTTCCTTCCGGTTTAGCCGGAATAAGTCTTTAATTTCATGCCGTTGGATGGATACACCGAGCACCGTGGCCGTTTCTATAACGATTTTGTGCAGGTCTTCCTTAGACTCTCCAGAAGGCTTCGAAATATTTCTTATTTCCAATTTTGGCAGGCATGACATCCTTTCCAAGTTTTCAATTCGGTCTTCTAACTGCATAATATAGTTATAATCAGATTGTCTCTCAGCTTCTAACTTCTTTGTTCTAATGACGATATCATCATATTGCATAGTTAGAGTGATCAATTTCTCCTTTATTTCAGTGTTCTGTGTAATTATCTCCTTTATTGTGTTCAGTAGGGACTCTAACTTGCTGTCCATCAGAGCTGTATGAGATTTCAACATGTACACGTTCGTAAAGGTAGAATAGTCATCATCACGTTTGCGTTTGCGGGTAGTTATATGCTCGTTTTGAGGAACAGCCGGCGTGGGGGTAGGTTTTTTCGTCATGGTCTGGATCTGGTTTTGTGTGCTTGTGTTCGTTTCGGCTTCTGACCCAGAGAGAGTGGGCGTCTTTGGAGGAGTCCGATTAAGTGGCATTATTACACCTTTTAAGCAGGCTTTAGCGCAATAGAACAACAATAAAAGCTGTAATCTTATACAGAAAGAAATAAGCACTGCACAAAGAATGTATGCTGTAATCTTATAAATGCGACAAATAAGCTTGCGCCTTTTTGTGCAAAAATAAAAAACAAAAATAAACTCACAAAAACAATGCCAAGCTCATGGTATCGAACCCACACCCCTTCACTCGTAAGTCCGAAGGATGTGCACTCTTGCTACGACGCCTTACGGTCCAGTAACGAAAATATCTGATGTATTTCACTAGCGAGAGTGTTGATCCAGTCGGGTGTTGAAGTTTGTGACCATATAAGGTAGCGCTTCGTGTCGGCGGGCGCTGTCTGACTCACCGCCAGCCGACGAATTGGAGCGAAACAGCTTGATGACTCACTGGTTGTTTAGTTGCGACGGCGATGACTCGCAATAATCTTTGTGCTGTATTCGTTTAACTTTACTCAATTAAGTAATTTGTTGTAATGATAACAAACACATTTAACTAATTTGTTACTGATTTGATGATATTGTAGAAGCACTCAATTTTGCTTGGATTTAGTAAGTTATATTAATTGATTCGGAGGAACTTTGGGCACGTCAACTGCATGCACGCGCGAGCGGAGGAAAAATGATTGCATAGATTTTTTTTTTTAATTAACTTACTTCGGTTTGATATAAATGGAACCTTTTTAATAAATTAATGATTATAGAACTAAATCAGTCATTTGAAATAATTATGTGTCGAGTGTATTTATTCGAGTAATAGATTTTCATTTAAAATCTAAAGTGGCAACATTGGTGTTGGTGTCTCAAATTGAATTGTCATTGTCAAAAAGTCCAATGTCAATTGCGCGTGGTGCATGCTAAGTTTGTTCATTGCGATTTAAGTATTACAGTTTTTTTGTGTTGATCGAGTCCTACTCTCCACAGTAATTGTGATATTCATTGTAACTATTTGTTTATTTCTTGTTTTCAATCACTATCGCTAACTTTAATGTGAAATTGTGAATCTTACGCCAGGACGTTTTTACGCCAGGAAGTTTTCACTTTGTTTGAAGTTTGTGTGTGATTCGTATTTTGTTGTACTGTACTGTACTACTTAGCGACTACTGAAAATGTCGACCACTTCGCGTGAGGTACCGACAACAAGAACAATCGACCGGCGAAACCGGTGTATCAACTCTTTTTTTGCAATCCTAAGAAATCAACGCAGGTATTCTTTGGAACAAGCTACTACTCAGATGATCAATGTGTTACAGTCATGGATAACTCCAACTCAGGTAAGCACACTTTATTGACGTTTTCATACCTATCAGTCTATTTCTTGATTTCTCAGACAGTTCAAACCTACCCAGTCATTCTCTCGTTTTTATATTTTAATTTTAGCTTTTTATAAATCACATATTAAAAACTATAGACAAATGATAGCATAAAATCAATGTCACAATGCTGAAATTGGAAGCACTCCGTGCTGTAAGCACAAAATTATAATTACGTTGTGCGGCCCATTCAGTTGACTTGAAGTCGGTGATTGTGACATTCCTTTGCTCATTCTATTATACTATATTCTAATGACCTTTTTTTATATTTCATTTCAAATATATTTTTTTATTGCAGCTGTCTCCAGGAAGTATAATTTGTTCAGAGTGTTTTGGACTGCTTCAAAATCGAGTTAACACAATGAGCGAAGGAAGTGCTATGCCTTTGCCTGCTCTTGGACATAGAAGAATCTGCTTTCCTTGTGGAAATTCTATCTTACGAGCACCAAGAACATACCCTGTGCGACATGATCGACAAGAAAGAAACATTTTAATGAGACTGGTTCCACTGCACTTGGTAAATATTTATTAGTATCTTATTGAAAATATGGAGTGTCTAATACTGAATCTGTCTACTTGGGCTAACAGAAAAAATATTTAAGCACCTTATTTTTTTTAGGTTTCCAGAATGGAACGTGTATGTGCTGCATGTTGGAGATCAGCTATGAGAGAAGTACAGAGGCAACAGCAACATGATTCAAATCGTCCTACTGTAGCACATGCTGTGTCAAGTGATGATTTCAATATTCCTGAGCAGTAGTATATTATTGGGCATTCTATACCACTGTCGGCAAGTCGCGAGGCGAGTGCGCCTCGCTCCGGACAGTGGTATAGAATGCCCAATAATATACGATCGACTCGCCTGTCTTGTACATTACTGTACTTGACCAACGATCAGGCTAGTTCAGGACAGTAGTGTATATACGAGTACTACTTTCGGCAAGTCGGTAATCAACTCGACCCTCTAATTGTTGGAGTTCTTCCCACTTCGGATAAACGAACGCGAAATAGACAGCAGATAGTAGGTACTGTTTAAGTTTATATGTATTGTTGTAATACAAACTTTCACTCATTGTTAATCAGTTTGTTGACAACAGTAATCATGAAGGGAAACCGCCAAAATTGGGCTAAAGTATGCACAGAATCGATATGTATATAAAAAAAAAACTAGATTTTTTACTGATTAAAAAGAACATGTAACAATAATAACTTTCTATCGGAATGAGCCAAAAATTATGATTTTAAATATGGTTTTTAATTGAACGTAGTTCTAAAACTAGCTCTGTAAACAAGCTGTCAGGTCATTTTAAGTTCGTTCTAAAACTAGTAGGTCTAAAGAAGTTATTAAAAAAACACTATCTATTTTGTTTTAGCATTTTTGACATGAACATTATAATCGTTTACAAAAGAAAAAAGGACATAAGATGAATTATTGTTGGTTTAGTAAGTTATTTATTTATTTAACAATAACATCTTTTAAAATCGTGTATCAGCGACTGTTTCAAAACGAAAACATATCAAAATGTCAATGTCATGTAATAAAATAAGACGTGACCTAAAGGTCTAGTTACCAGGTCATAAAATCCCAAAAAAAAAATAATGCCACGTCACTCCTGTAGTGTCAAGTCTCGTCATTCGTTTTCGTACTTGTGCGCTTACGGATGTGCTTACTCGATTTCTGCTATTTTTCTGACGACTTTGGATTGACTTTACGGACTTGGATACTTGTTATTGTGTATTTTATTGGACACCGATTTTGCTTAGACTGGATAATGGTGAATTGCGTGAGTTGTGGTATCGCTACTGATCGTAGCAAAGCTACTGGAAGTGTGCCTTTACATGATGAAGCAGTTTTTTCCATAATAAAAGCAAGGACTGAGTCTTCAAACAGTGAGTATCTATAGCTGTATTATTATTTTTCAATTGGTACCGATTTGGGGCGTTACACGCTCATATTTAAGGGTTCTAATCGGTTTCGATCAATCAATCGGTCGCATAATTTAATCACGAGATAGTTTTTAACGGTTTGTTTATTCCTTACCTATTGACTCGCAGCTAGGACGAGTCACTGACCGAAATTATGTCTGGTATTCTAACATTGTATACTTTTTCTTTTGCAGATTAACAATGCAGATCATGTGTGGTCTTCTTGCTGGAATCTTGCAAATGATACATTGAGATCTGAGCATCAAGAAACAAGTTCAAGCTCTACGACTATGGTTGGACATCGAAGAGTGTGTGTACTCTGTGGCCGTTCTATTCATCGGACACGCTTTCACCCTTTGAACAGTAGTACTGAACGTGAAGCTCGGATCTATAATGTTATTTGCGAATGGATAATGCCACGAACGGTAAATAACATTTAACAAAAGCTTCATGTGTTATTGAGTTTACCATTTAATAATAATAATAATAATAATTTTTATTTGGAACACAACCATAAATTACAGTGTCTTAATAGCTAGAACAAAGAACAGTTAACTTAACAGAAGTAAATAGCCTGCTGTCTCCCAAACTAGGCAAAAACCTGTATCTTGGGAGGCAGTATATTAAAATGTATGTATAGTATCTTTGATTCATAGTCCGTGTAAGACGGCGTGAACTTAAAGGAAAAAATAAGTATAAAATTTAATGATTAAAAGTAAACAAAAACAGAAAAAGGTGCAAAGCAAACTAAAATTAAAAATAAGTTTAAAAAGATATGAAATGCCATTCATCAACTTGGATGGTTTGTGTGTGTGTGTCAGTGCGTGAGATGGTGTGTTAGTGTGTGTGTGGGTGCGTGTGTACAGATGTAAAATATTATATTAGAAGTGACTCTGTATCAGTATAGTCCAAAGTGAATAACCAAACTTTCAACTTACTTTTACATTCCTGTCCGTTTAATGTGTGGATGTTAAGAATTTTATTTATTTTATTGTATAGTCTGGTGCTGACAAAAGGATATTGTTTACGCGCAAACGCGGTGCTGTGAGGTTCTGAGCGAAATACTATGTCAGCCCGTCGTTTTGTGGTGGTAACAAGAGGACTACGATGTTTCCTTAGTATAGCAAGAAGCACAAAAAGTTTCCGGACAGTTAATACTTCACTATCAAAATACAGTTGAGTTGTTGGGTACCTATACGGTTTATGAAGCATAACTTTAAGAACCGCTCTTTGTGCTCTTTCAAGCTTTAAAAGTGAAGTTTTATCAGCACCCCCCCAACATACTATACAGTAAGAAAGTAAAGACTGGCACAGAGCGTAGTATACTAGCTTAAGAGTGGCTACATCGGCAGATTGCCTCAAATTTTTAAAAATATAGATAAGCACCCTTAATCGTTTGACTAAATAATCAATTTGCATATGCCAGTTTAGAAAATGATCAATGTAGACACCCAGGTAACGGATGCAGGTGGATACACAGAGAGGTGGACAGGAACAATGGGAAGAAGGGTTTAAGCAAGAGTGAACTTTGACATTAATAGGGTCTTTAGGTTGAGAAGATTGGGAAACTGAGAAGGGTATAATTTTGGATTTCTCTGCATTCAATGTTAGTAGGTTTTTTGAGAACCAATCACTAACTATATTGAGATCCGTCTCTGCTAATTGGGTAACTTCATTCCAGGCATCTCCATGAATCAGTAAAACTGTGTCATCAGCATATGCAAAGACAGAGCAATTTTTAAGGGAAAGGAGGCAGAGGTCATTTATATAAATGAGAAATAATGTTGGGCCGAGAATGCTTCCCTGGGGCACCCCGTATTCTATTTTAGCCTCTTTGCTAATGATATTGTCTATCTTTACATGCTGAGAACGATCTTGAAGATAGCTCTCAAAAAGTTTCAAAGCATGCCCACGAATCCCGATATTACACATCTTCGCCAAAAGTATAGGAACAGAGACCGTATCAAATGCCTTGCTCAAATCCAGGAATATACCAAGGCATTTCTTTTTACTATTGAGATGCTTAGTCACAGCATCGGATAGAGCAGACACGGCATCCTCAGTGGAAACACCTGAGCGGAAACCATATTGATTATGCGCTAAGATGTTATTCGCATTCAAGAATTTAACCAGGCGACTATTCAAAAGTTTCTCTAATATCTTAGAGATTGCCGGAAGTACAGAAATAGGCCGGTAGTTATTTACGCAGTCTCTGTCTCCACTCTTATAGATAGGGTGGACTACTGCTTTTTTAAGAGCATCGGGAAAAACTCCGGTATTAAGAGAAATATTGCAAATATGTACAATAAGCGGGGCCAAAACATGGCGGGACACCTTGAGTACTCTACTCGATACAGAGTCTATTCCAACCGAACAATCATTTCGCAGATTAAGAATAACTGATTCAATTTCTTGAATATCCGTATCAAATAGGGCAATAGAATTGAGATAGTTCTTTGGAGTTAAAAATTGCATGCAATCTACCGATGAGGATTTTTTAATTTTTGTCGCTAATTTTTTTCCCACATTCACGAAAAAATCATTTATGGAGTCAATGGATTGTGATGAAATTAAATCACGTGCGGGTAGGGATGGGCGTTTAGTGTAAGTTACAGTATTGATGACTTCCCAAGTAGCTTTAATATTATTTTTGGCTCTGGCAAATTGTTCTTTTTCATAATTACGTTTAAGTTTTCGTAGGAGAGCATTGCAAAAGTTCCGGTATCTGTGATAGGTAAGTTTCAAAATGTGATTATCAGGCTGAGATTTAAGATTTTTATGCATGCAGTCTCTGTTTCTTATGCATTTGATTAGACCGCGAGAGATCCAGGGCTTTATATTCCGGTACTTTTTAGATACTTTAGTTTTACGGGTGTGCTTACATATAATTTCTGATAGTGTTGAGACAAGAATGTTTGTTGCTTCGTTAGCATTAGTGGAAAATAAAACATTAGAGAAATCTGCCTGCTCAATGTCATGTATAATCGAGGTATAGTCAACCACCGTTCTTGTTATGCACGGCTTCAAGTTGGGCCTATCTGTAACAACACTTAGCAAGACTGGTTCGTGATCAGTTATGTGTGATTCTATGACAAGAGTAGTGGCTACCTTATTTGTTTTTAACAGGACAGAATAGACTCGTATAATTCATGTATGGTTATTTCTACAGATGGAACTGACCAGCCGCTTGTGCCATCCCTGCTGGATGAGAGCAGATAGGGACAGTCGCCATTTTATCTCTGGACCATCTACCTCGAGTAGTGCACCTACTGTAGAAGAATCACCTCAAATACCGACTGACGATCCTCCAATACAAATGAGAAATGTTGTGTCTGGTGCAAGTACTTACGCAAACCAAATTGTTCTACCTGACTATGTTAGAGCTATTGAAACAGAGTCGCGATGCTTTATTGAAGGATTTCAGGGCCGAGAAAGGAACAGAATCTCTTTATCAATTAGAAAGGTAATGCTGGAAAAACATAATTATTATATTCCACCAAACAATCGACTCTGTGATTTTCACAAACATGTAGATTCAGTGCAATTTATTAGTGGAGCCCTTGACAATTATTTAAATGTCTTTAATGCAGCGCATATTCAAGATATGTTATCACTAAAATCTGCAAACCATATGTTCATAGATTTTGACGATCTTGATGATTTGGATGATGGCGTTGCCGTTGTTCATTTTTGGATTGGACTAAAGAAAGATCAATTTAATAACCTAATTCATGAGGTTACACCATTTCGTAACATGAAAAAGGGTCGTACTGCTCTGGGTGTTTATTAGATGAAATTAAGAACTGGTGATTCCAACGATCGTATTGCAACAATGTTGAAAATTCCTAGGAGTTCACTAGAAGTAGTAATGGGACAGGCACGTGATATCCTAACCGAGTTTTTTGTGCCACATCATTTGGGTTTCCACCATTTGAATAGGCAACAAGTGTTCAATAAATCACTTTTAATCCCAAAGAGTTTTTTTGGGAATTTTGAGGGGCAGGAAAGACCATTGGCCATTTTTGATGGAACATACACATATATTCAGAAGAGTTCCAATTACTCATATAAAAAAAAAAAACATATAGTCTACATAAATACACCAATCTGGTGAAACCATTTATGATAGTCTGTACAGATGGCCATATCATAAATGTTTTAGGTCCCTGTCAAGCAACAACATCAGATGCTGATATAATTAAATGTGAGATACAAAAACCGAATTCGGAATTAAAAGAATTCTTTAGACCTGGTGATGGATGGTCTTGATAGAGGATTTAGAGACGCCCATATTAAATGACTGTGGTTACCGAACGTTTGTGCTTGGTACATTACAGGCGGGTGAAACACAAATGTCCACACTTGCAGCTAATAAATCTAGAGCTGTCAACATTTGTCGATGGGTTGTAGAAGTGGTCAATGGCCGCTTCAAAAGAGATTACAAATTGCTTCGGCAAGACTATTTCATTATATCAAGTAAACGTTTAATGAAATATTTTGAAGTGGCCGCGGCTCTAATGAATAGATTTCTCATTAGAGCCGCTCCTATCAGAGATCGTCCTGATGCTGTGGAAATACTTAACATAATGAATGAAAAAATGTATGTAAATAATGCTTTGGCTGATATTGTGCAGCAAAATAATTTGAATAGACGTAGGGCTAATTTCACACGCATCGATGGCCAAAGTAACTTAGCCGATTTTCCACAGCTCAGCTTTTCTGAACTAATATTAATATCTCTAGGCACATATCAGATAAAACAGGCACGGTCATATTATGGAGAGCATGTAAGGGCAAATGGCAGATTTGAAATAGAAGTATGTAGGGAGGTGGACAGCGACCTACTAAGAGAGTTGTCATCTACAAATAATTTGTACTTAGTCAGAGGCCGCATTCAGTCAAGACATGTGAGTGGAAAAATATATTTTATTTATATTTTAGTTGACAGCTATCTTACAAGTAAAGAAGCCATTTTACAATATTGTTGTAACTGCATTGTCGGCAGGCGAACAGTGGGTTGCTGTGCACATGTAATGGTGGTAATCTGGTACCTTAGTTGGGCAAGGTACCAAAATACCATCACCCCTCCTGCACCATTCTCCGATGATATTTTAATTGAGTATGAAAATGAAGGTGAATAAAATATTTTAAAAAATAACTTGTTTTTATTTAACCTACCTAATTCCTTTTTTGTGCTATGCAATAATATGCTAATAGTAACATACAAATATGTTTTCAAATAATTAAATCAATATGTCTATTTGACAGTTTTTATTTACAATACATTTTGGCATTATAAATACAATTCTTACCATTTGCCGCATAACCATTTTAAAAAATCAACCTCATATGGTATTATTTGCTGACGATACGTCCTTAATTTTTAAGATAGATAGACGTTCCATAAATCTTGACGACGTAAATAACGCCCTACAGCAGATCCAAAATTGGTTTACTGCTAATAATTTAGTATTAAATGGGAAAAAAACTAAATGCATCAGATTTGCCTTACCGAACGTTAAAAGAAATGATTGCGACATAGTATTGAACAAGGAGAAACTTGAATTCGTCGAAAACACGGTTTTCCTGGAGATTGCGCTTGACTCAAGGCTACAATGGGGTCCTCATTTAACATCTCTTGCGGGACGGCTAAGTTCAGCAGCGTACGCTGTCAGAAAAATCCGTCAATTTACTGATATAGATACCGCGAGGCTGGTCTATTTTAGTTACTTTCATAGTATCATGTCTTACGGTATCTTATTATGGGGACGTGCTGCAGAAAAGAGCCATCAGAGCCTTTTACAATCTCCGTCGGCGTGATTCCCTAAGAGAACTGTTTAAGGATATCAACATCATGACGGTACCTTGTCAATACATTTACGAAAATATTATGTACATTCAGTCAAAAAAGTATCGGGAATGGATGATTTGTTTATGGTTCCAAATTCAAATTTTTGTTTTTTTGTAGTTGTTAGATTGACACAACTGTTTTCCATTTTGGCGCGGAGTTTGAGTTGCATCTGTTATTTATATTAAATACAGTGCTGGTTTTAGTAATATCATATATAGTGTGTATTGCGAATTTCATAATGGACAAAAATATCGAACAAAGAGTTTGTCTTAAATTTTGCATCGCCAATGGAATTTCGTGTTCGGAGTCACTGAAAATGTTACAGAAGGCTCACGGTGAATCGACTTTATCAAAAACTCGTGCTTATGAGTGGTTCAAAGCGTTCAAAAGCGGTCGAGATGTGATGGAAGATTTGCCTCGCTCTGGTAGGCCGTCAACGTCTGCAACTGAAGTTAACATCGCAAAAGTGAAGGAAATAGTGACTGAAAATCCCCATTCAACTCTGAGAGAGATAGCCGCCGAACTTTCTGTATCTCACGAGTCAATCCGTACCATTTTAACTAATCATTTGAGTATGAAACATGTTGCTGCTCGGCTAGTCCCAAAAGATCTGAATTTTCTCCAAAAACTCAATCGCATGAAAGTCGCTGAGGACATGCTAGAACGAGTCAGTTCGGACCCAACATTCATGAAACGCATTCTTACTGGTGACGAGACGTGGGTTTACGAGTTTTACATGCAAACTAGTCAACAAGCTTCGGAGTGGCGCCTTCCAACTGAACCGAAACCGAAAAAACCACGCCAAAGTCGATCAAAAGTCAAAGTCATGTTGACTGTTTTCTTTGACTATCGCGGTGTTGTGCACTCTGAATTCTTACCGGAAGGTCTAACGGTAAATAAAGAATATTATTTGAGCGTTATGCGGCGTTTAAGAGAGCAAATTCGACGAAAAAGGCCAGATTTGTGGAAAGAAAATTCTTGGATTTTGCACCACGACAATGCGCCTTCGCACAAGGCTATCATTGTGAACGAATTTTTAACCAAACACTCAACAAATACCATCCAGCAACCACCATATTCACCAGATATGGCTCCTGCTGACTTTTTTCTTTTTCCTCAAACTCAAATTACCACTTCGTGGCACCCGTTTTCAATCGATAGAAGACATAAAGGAGAATTCGCGGCGAGAACTGAACTCAATTCCGAAAGCAGCGTTTAAAAAATGTTTTGATGAATGGATTATTCGTTGGCGCAAGTGTATCGTTTCTAAAGGAGCATACTTTGAAGGTGATACAATAAATTTGGATGAATAACAGACATTTTGTGTATTATTGATCTTTTCCCGGTACTTTCTTGACAGAGTAGTATGTTCGGAAAAATCTTCATCGCTTTAGCAAGATTAGTGACAGGCATAATTTTAATACTAGAAATAGGAACAAATTAGATCAACCCCGATTCAGATTGGCCAAAGTACACACTTCTTTTATGGGGTACTGTATTAAATTTTATAATAAAATACCAGTTGATATTCTCGAACTGAATGAGAGAAAATTTAAAGCATGCATAAAACGCACACTATGTAGACAAGCGTATTATAAACTGGAAGATTATATCCTCGATAAAAACGCTTGGCTAAATGCTGGTCCTGCTCCACAGTCACAGCTGCTTAGGTCCACTTTTTAGGTTTTTATATTTGGAAGAGATGCTCGCTCCTTTTAGAGGTTCTTACATTATTTCGTTTATTTATTCTTATATACATACAAAATTATATTATTATATTAATTACTTATTTATTCTTTTTGATGTAAGAACTTAATCGTTCTCTTTATTAATTTATTTTTCATTATTTGGTCATTGACAATCATAGTTTTGAGTAAAGTAGAAGCATATTTTTCAAATTTTGTAAATGTGAGTACCATGAAACCATTTACATTTTATGTGAGTAGTTATAGTGTTACTTGTTGGACATGAACGAGCATGGTGGTTGAGAGCATGTCATGCTCACTCAAATGTCTCGCTGATGGCGGCGCGTGGGTTTGATCATTCGGTTCCCTTCGAAATGGTTGAGCTGAAAGGTGCCGATTCACGCGTCATGTTCGTGAACAGGCGCCGTCGGTTGAGACTGGTCATCTCTTAACTGCCATTGGCTTATTTTAATCATAATATTTAAAATTCTTATAATAAGCCCTTTTTTTTTCCTTTGCATTGTCCTCACATGCAGAAGCAACAAGTATATGTAACTTGGAATTTTGTAAAACAGAACATGATTTAAAAGAGTAACCGTGGAGTTTCTTGCACGTTCTTCTCAATAGAGATCTACGCTTTGGAACGTGCAAATAGCTTCCATGTTTTTGACTGACCGACCTTGACGTTTCAAAAGTGCCTGTGAATGGTTTATTTGAAATAAAATGCTTTGAATTTGAATTTGAATTTGAACCTAACCTAGTGACCCAAAAACATATTTTCTTCCTAATTCCCATAGATTTTTGAAAAAATCTTTCTGATATTGATATGTACGTGTTTTATCTATTAAATAACACATAAATGATTCCTGTTCACATTTTGGCCCAACGATATATGGATTTCTGGCGGTCTCCTTTGTTAAACAACCACAATCGCTGCATGTAAACACAATTTGTGATGATTTTTGTAAAACTAGTTCGCGTCATGGAGAATTGTTACCTAATTCAGTAAGATGTATCATTTGTGGGCCATCAAATTGTGGAAAAACAAATTTACTTATTGGTCTTCTAATACATGAGAATGGTTTACGGTTTCAAAATGTTTATGTCTATTCATAAACTTTACACCAACCTAAGTACATTTTTTAGAAAAAGTTCTACAACGGGTACCAATTATCTCACTCCATAAATATCAAGGGAATGAGGAAGTTATAAGCGTTCAGGACGCAAAACCAAACTCTGTGATTATATTTGATGACGTTGCTTGCGAGAATCAAACTAACATGCATGATTATTTCGCGATGGGAAGGCACAAAAATACCGACTGTTTTTATCTAAATCAAATATATAGCAAAATCCCTAAACAGTTAGTAAGAGATAATGCTAACTTAATTATATGATGATATTAACTTGAGACATGTTTATGAAGAACATGTTAACACTGATATGACATGGCTTGAATTTCGTGAAATGTGTTCTAAAATTTGGAGTGAACCCTTTAATTATGTTGTAATTAATAAAGATTGCAACAAAAATAACGGATGTTATAGAAATAAATTTGACACTTTTGTAGTCTTTGATTAGAAATACAAATATTTAAGAGTATGATACTTACATGTTATCATTATTACTTGACCGACTCTTACTCGATAACTATCATAGTCTACTGTAATGGAAAAATCACTGAAAAGTCAAATTGTTGATGCTGCAGTAGCTGTAAAGAAGAAAGTACGAAAGATGCGAGATTTTGAGACTGAAAAAAAGCAAGCATTGGAATTAGTTTTTAGGCCTGTAACAGAGTCTCTCAATTTAATAGCTAACACCAATAAGCAAACTAACCTATTAGGAACAAAAGAAGATGAAGAAACCAAAGTTCAGTCTAAAAACGATACTTTGCAGAAAATATGAGTACGTTCTAGTAACGAAGGAGACAGTGACGCGGAAGAAAATGAATGTGATACCGACAGTGACGACTCGTACCAATCATTAAGAGAGAACAATCAAGAGCGTAATACATCATCCTGGTCAATATCCGCAGAAGCACTGACAGATATTCCATTTGGTGTTCGAGTGGGGCGAGGGCAATTGATGTTAGGTTCTGCTGTCATAAGCATCAGCTACGATTACATCACCGTAACTGGACGGAAATACCGAAGTACTCCTAGACTGAAAGAATTGTTATTGAAAAAGGACGTAGATTTAAGCACGGTTACAGAGTCTGATTTGCAAAATTATAAAATGATGTTGGTTGCCACAAACGCACATCGTCGAGACTTTGACTCAAGCAAACCAATAAAAAGTAATAAAGGACAAAAATATATGCATGTTATAAAACCTCTTTTCAAACTGCTAATACTAATCAAAACAACCAACCAAAGGGGAAAGGGCTACCCCTGACAAAAATTTGGAAAAAAATATACATTTTGTATATTGGGACGATCCTAACGAACTTGTGGATAGGTTAAAATTATTAATAGCCTCTCGAGACGCTGGTAACACTGGATTAGACAACGAAATTATATCTATTATTGAAGAACTGCGTGAAAGTAAATTTATTAAGTAATAAATAAAAGGTATAAAATTTTCACTGTTCATTTTAGTATCAACCTTTAAATATAATACACCTTAAAGATGAATGTAGATAAATTCGGACACCATATTCATAAGAGAATGCGTTTCTCTGAGTTATTAGAATTCAATGAAAATGCATTGCTAAAATCCGAAAGTGGCGATTTTGATTTGAAAAGATCTAGATTGAGAGGAGTAAGATCTCCTGTAGACACAGACGATGCTGTGAACAAGGATTACGTCGATCAATTATACAATCATACAATAAAGGATCAGAATAGAATTATTGGATTGTTGCGTGCTCAAATCATAAAAGATGCACAAATAGCAGTCCAATCCACTTTAAAAGCGAAGATACCTGAAGTTTTAGTTCAGTTGGAAGATAAGTTTTACAACAAAGCAGAAGTACAAAAATTACTTGAAAAAGCTCCGTGATGGCAAAACAACAAAATGTTAATGAACTACACAAAGCGGCACGAAGAAACTTTGCAAGACGATCGGTTATTCTAAAAGGCATAGATGACTTATGGCAAGCTGATCTAATAGATATGCAAAATCTGAAAAAAATGAATAAGGGTTATAATTACATTTTAGTGGTGATTGATAGTTTCTCAAAGTATACGTGGGCAGAACCCATAAAATCCAAAAGTAAACTTGATGTTACTCATGCATTTAAGCGAATACTAAGTAATCGAAAACCTGATAATTTACAAACTGATTCAGGAACTGAATTCTATAACGTAATATTCCAAAAGCTTATGAAGACCTACAATATTAACCACTACTCTTCGTTTTCTACCAAGGAAGCTTCGATTGTAGAACGGGTAATTAAAACAATTAAAAATAAAATGTATAAATACTTTAATCTCATTGGGAACTACAAATGGGTAGGTTCACCATTAAACGTTATTCTACAAACCTATATACAAAACAACATACCACCAAATTTAAACCAATCGAAGTAAACAAGTTGAACGAGTCAAAGATAAGAGAAAATATTCAAACAACTCAAAAACTTACATCACGTCGATGTCAACCTAAATTCAAAGTGGGTGAAAATGTTAGGATCAGCAAATACAAACATATTTTTGATAAAGGTTACACTCCTAATGGGGAAGAAAACGCAAAGCTAATTGCAGATGTCGCTGCGCTCGCTTGACTCGTAAACATATCTGTCACTTTTCAGTTTGTTTTTTTCTTCGCTAAATTACTAACTTACCGCATTTTGTGAATAACTATGTATTCAACTTGGTCTGTGTCTCAGTTAAAAGCTGAGTTAAAGACTCGAGGAGGTTCTTTAAAAGGAAGAAAGGCAGATCTCGTCAGCAGGTAACACAATAGAATTTTTAGATTTTCACTTTTCTTACGTCGAATTCATGAACTTTTTTACCATAATTTAGTTTCGTTTGATTGTCTTTATCATGTACAACAAAATATATATTCATTAACAATTAAATAAACTTTTTAATATCAATTTTCATGTCTCGCATAAAAACTTATTAAGTACTTAAGTTTATTCCGTATTTTTCTTTTGCAGGCTCGAATCATTCGACCGTAATTTAAATTTTGGAATACCACAGTTACATGAAACCGATGATGATAAAATAGACCTACCTTCGCTTGATATCTACCGCGATATCAATGCCAGCACAAGACTTCCTCCAATTACAAAACAAAACATTCAATTATATTTCAATGAGTAAGTGTTTTTGATACAATAGATTCCTAGTTTCCTATAGGTTTGCCTAGGTAATTATAATAAAAATTTTCTTTGTTCTTAACAGGCATTATAAAAAGCCAGATGATGGCCTAAAGTTGTATGAAGCACGGTTCCTTATGGTGATTCGAGCAGCAACAGTAAATGAGAGTACCTTTATTAAAGGAATAACCCGGGCATCAATGAAACGACTACAATATGAAGTCAACATAAAACTACACGAGAGTGGAACTATTGAAGAAACTTCATGTGAATGTGTTGCAGGTAGTGATCACTTGTATTTCTAATAACTATTAAGGTTCAATCAGGATAACAACTCTAACTTTATGTATGAGGTTCCGTGTTGTTGTTCTCTTTGACATGAAAACATGTAGATGAGTATTTATATGAATACAAATTGTGTTAGTTTTAAATACTTAATTTTATCTGTTGCAGGTAGTGGAACCAACGCACATTGTAAACATGTGGCAACTGTGCTTTATGCAGTAGAGCATATCGCACCCCTAGATAAAAACCCCACTAACTCAAAAAGTACGAGTTTCGAGTTAGTGGCTTTATCGAATTCCTGACACGAATACCTGTACATCAATATAACTCGCGTAACGATACCTTCAACCGCTGTTAAAAGATGGCGCTAAACGCTGCTTTACTTAAATGACCTTGCCCCGAAAGACGCGAGCACTAGTCCACCATCTTTAGTTGTCTTCTGGTTGACGTATGTAACGCACGTTTGAAAAGTGGCAGATTTCGAGTTGCAGGAGATTACACGAAATTTATTGAGTAAGTCTCTTTATTTATTTTGAGTTGATTGAGTTTTCCTGAAATTTAATTGTTAAAAAGTAATAGTTAATTTTGATTTACGAGGGTTTTGATGATTTAATGTTGCAATTTTTTTTTTATGTTTCGGGTTCTTCAGATTTACATGAAAGTTAAGGGTAATTTCGATTTACCGTAGTTTTGTTGAATCTAACTTTGACTTTGTTTATTTTTGCCTCTTCAGTGAAAAATGAACTAAACAGAAAATAGGTTGTTTATGACAGTTTTTTGTTATACAGTAACTAAACATAGTAAGTGCATTAGAGGAGTTTTTTGAGTTGGTTGACTTTACTTGGTTTATTGTTGAATTTGATCACTACTTATTTTTAGGATAATGACAGGACGAGGAAAACTCATGGTAAAAATGATTAATGACGAAAAAGTGGATCCTGACCAACCCGCACCAACAGATGATTCAAGACATATTCTAATTCCTGGTATACAAAGCACGGAAAACTTCCAAGCTTTAGCTTTAAGCTTTTTTTTTGCATAATCAACTATCAATTTATTCAACATTGGCTTTTTTAGCCCAAAAAAAGACTTGTGTGAGAGCTACAAAAATGCGGATGATGAAAAAAAAAAAAACATTACAGCAAGCCTACGAACAGCATCTATTAGCCCTTTATAAGGCAGAGGTAATATTTTTCCCACCAACTTTTTCCAATATTTTTGGCTTAGATTGTAAAGGTACGGTTTTTATTCGTACGGCAATATTTCAATTGACTTTTAATTCAATATTTTTATCTATGGTGATGACAGGTCGCCATACTTTTTTTTCTTCGGTTGACGTTCTCAATGTGAAAAACTGGTGAATTTTTGTACAACAAGATAAATCTTTATAAATCTTCATTTTCTGCGATTCAAAAACGGTAAGATGTTGTTATTATTTCTAAAGACAAATGTTTATTCAATTAAAATTTAGGCATATTTTCAACTAGGGAATTTGCATAATTTGATTATATGGGTTGGTTCTTCTTCCACCTGGCTTTAATCCCGGCTATTGCCAGGGTCCGCCTTCCTACTTAGCTTCCTCCACTTTGCCCGGTCTTCAACATCCTTCTCAGTCAGGCCATTGGCTCTCATGTCAGACTTGACGACGTCCAGCCAGCGCTTGCGAGGGCGACCACGGGGCCTAGCCCCAAGAACAGTCATATTCATGCATCTCCGACCAACGTACTCCATAGGGCGGCGCATGATGTGGCCATACCATCGCAGACGACACTCTTGCAGTTTTTCCCCCACGTCACGGACACCAAGACTACCTCTGATGTAAGAGTTGCGCATGCGATCGGATCGCGTTACGCCACTCATCCACCTCAGCATCTTCATCTCCGTGACGCGAAGCTCCTGGGTGTGTCTGCTTAGTGCTGGCCAACACTCGCCCCCGTACAGTAGGACAGGCCGAATGATGCATTTATATATCTGCCCCTTGAGCTTCGGAGGCATTTTGCGGTCGCATACAACGCCCGTCACCTCGCGCCACTTCGCCCAAGCCGCGCCAATACGTGCTTGGACATCGTCGTCCACGTTGCCAGACTCGTGCAGCACACATCCAAGGTACCTGAACGTATCGGACTTTCTGATCAGGTCCGAACCTATTCGGATGGTGTTTGTATCCGTGCTGCCACAGGACATGTACTCAGTCTTCGCCACATTTAGTCTCAGACCACTGTTTTCAAGCGTGTCCTTCCAAATGTTGACTTTGCGCTCAAGATGGGCTTTGTTCTGATTAACGAGGGCGATGTCATCGGCATACATCATTAGCCATGGAGGCTGATCTTGGATGTTTGCCGTAACTACATCGAGCACTACGTTAAACAAGAACGGGCTAAGAGCCGAGCCTTGGTGAACGCCAACAGATATTGGGAAGCCATTCGATTCGCCAACAGCGGTCTGGACAGAGGACACGGAATCGCGGTACATGTCTCTGATAATGTCAATATAGGCCTCGGGAACGCCCTTGAAGCGCAGTGCCCACCAGATGGACTGCCGAGGTATACAGTCGAAGGCCTTCTGCAGGTCTAAAAAGGCCATATGCAAAGCTCTCCTTCTCTCTCTGTAAGCCTCAGCCAGATTCCGTAAGGCGAACACTGCGTCCATGGTGCTGTTACCCGCCCGGAAGCCATATTGACACTCAGAGACAGCACACTCGCTACGGAGCCGTGTGTCAATGATGCGCTCGAAGAGCTTCATGGTGTGGCACATGATCTTGATACCGCGGTAGCTACCACAATCCTGTAAGCTACCTTTGCCTTTGTAAACAGGGATAATCAGGCTAAATCGCCACTGGTTCGGCATTTCCTTGGTGATCAGGATGCGGTTAAAAAGATCCGTCAGAAGGTCCACACCATGTGGGCCCATCGCCTTCCACACTTCAATTGGCACATTGTCAGGCCCGACCGCTTTCCGGTTCTTCATGTGGCGAAGAGCAATGCGGGTTTCGTCGGGGGAAATAGGGGAAATAAGCCCAAGGTTAGGAGGCGGTTCCGGAGGAAGGTTATGGGGATGCTGTTTGTTAGACAGCTCCGCGAAGTATGTACACCATCTCTCCTTAACAGAGGGGGCATCGTAGAGCAGCTTACCCTGGGCGTCCCTTACACAAAGACATTTGCTAATGTCCCGTGTAGCTTTCTCCCGGCCACGCGCCAGCTTAAAAATAAGTTTTTGCCCCTCCGCAGTTTCCAGCTTGTCGTATAAGGGCGCCAGACTTTTGCTGCGGGCTCTGGCTACAGCTTTTTTGCAAGCGCGCTTAGCCGCTCCATATGCCTCCCTGTCATCCGGAGAGTTGGACCCTTGCCACTGTTTAAGTAAAACCTTCTTCTTCCGAGTCGCCTCCTGCACCCCGTCATCCCACCACCACGTCTCCTTTCCTATGGTGCGGCCACCACGAGAAGTGCCAAGGACGCGCTTACCCGCACCGTTGATTGCTGAATGGATCCTACTCCAGATCTCTTGAGCGGACTCATGCGGAGCACTGATCTTGAGATGCTCGACCTCCGCGATGAAGTCCGACTGCCTAGGACCATCAAGCAACCACCACTTAGTGCGGGGTTTGCGTTTCTCGGTCACTCTCTTCTTCGGTACAACCGCAAAGTCCAGGACAAGGAGGCGGTGTTGAGCCGTTAGGCTTTCGCCTGGGATGACTTTGCAGTTGGTAACCTTGCCAATGTGGCACCGTCGCACCAGCAGGTAATCTATTTGGGTTGAGTAGGCACCACTACGGTACGTAATAAGATGCTGGGGCTTCTTCTGAAAGAACGTGTTCGCGATGGCTAGGTCAGACACAGCGCAGGTGCTAAGTATATTGACTCCCTCTGCGTTTAGCTGGCCATAACCAAAACCACCGTGAACACGTCCATACTCTCCAGCAAACTGACCTACGTGACCGTTGAGATCCCCCCCAACCAAAACACCTTCCGAATTCGGGATAGCGCGTAATACGTCCTCGAACTCATCCCAGAAGGCCTCCTTTTCAGACTCACAGCAACCAGTCTGAGGAGCATAGGCGCTGATTAGGTTCGTTACCGACCCTTCGAACAGCACCCTAACTCGCATCAACCGGTCGCTGCATCGGTCTACTTCAAGGAGTCCATCCTGAAGGTTCTTAGACAGCACCACGGCCACTCCGCTCCTACCCGTTGGTGATCCGGTGTACACTAGCCGGTACCCCTGCCCGATGTCACGTGACTTATTTCCCTTCCAGCGCGTCTCCTGAAGGAAGGCGCACTGGACCCGACGCTTCGCAAGTACGTCTGCGAGTTCTTGGCAACGTCCGGTTAGGGAGCCAATGTTCCAGGTGGCAAAGCGGAACTTCTTCTTGGGTACTATCCTCTTTAGCCGTGCCCGTACTTGACACGGTAGCCCTAGCCCACTTATCGCAGGTTTAGGGCGATGTGCCTGCGCGTCGTTATGCGGCGACGCCCTAGACCGAGTACCCTTACCTAACTTGTTTCTCTCCATACATATATGACTGAAGTTGGTTTTACGTGGGGCGACCAGCCGTCTGACCCCCACAACCCTACAAGAGGGAAACCAGGTTCGCCAGAGCCTCGTCCGTTGGACAGCAGGGTACACCGCTAGCAGGTGAGGTTGGCTTGGGTCTTTAAGATGGCAACGGACCCCATACACCCCGTTGGTTGTGGTGGGAAAAATATTCCCTTTGCCTTGGCACATGTAAATGTTATTTTTTTGTTTCTTGTAGATTTGTTCGAAAATGAGTAGAAAGATATACAAGATTTGGATATAATCAACGAATTAAATGAGCTTTATGGTTTACCCGACGATCCCGAAGTGTCAGATGACAATTTAGAATCTGATGAAGAGACTATCCAAATAAGTACCGCAAAACTTCAAAGGATCTTAGAAAACTTTGATGAGCCTAACGATGGACCTTTACCACCTACACCCGATCCACCTAACAGTCCAGCATCCCTTGAAATTCAACCCTCTGTTGAATATCAACCTAAAACATCAGTCGAAAGTCCTAGACGAGTAGCAAGAGCCCTTGATTTACCTAGTTCCTCTGGTACGCAGCAGACTTCAAGGACAAGACCAGAATTACCAGTAGATAATACTCATCCAGATAGCCCAGCATCCTTTGAATTTCAACCTTCTATTCAAAATAATCGCCCTACACGAGTAACAAGATCCCAAGATTTACCAAGTTCTACTAGTACGCAGCAGACTACTTCAAGATCAGCATCTCCAGTAGATAATACCCATTCAGATTCAGAAACTGACGATTCAGATGGCGAAGAGGAAACATGGAAAAAGACTAAGTGGACCACCTTTCGACCTGACCCTAGCGTTTACGATGAAATTCCATTGCAGCCCGAAAATATGTTTAGCAGCTGTATTAGACCTGTGACTTTGTTTGAAAAATATTTTACTGTTGAGGTATATGATTTGATAATATATCAAACAAACTTATATGCTGAACAGAAGAATGATGCAAATTGGACAAAATTAGATAAAAAGGAACTGAAGGCTTTCTTGGCTATTTTTATAATAATGGGGTACAACATCCTGCCTTCGATGGACCTTTACTAGTCTACAGACCCTGGATTCCGAGTAGACGAAATTGCAGGCATTATGACTATAAAACGTTTCAAGAAAATATTGCAACATTTACATCTAAACGATAACACCCAACATCCAGAAAGGTCAAGTGAGAACTATGACAAACTTTACAAAGTTTACCCGTTGTTGGATCTTATAAATTACGCTTGTCAAAAGAATGCCAAAGATTCCTCATCTCAAAGTATTGATGAATCTATGATTTTGTTCAAAGGGCGGTCTTCGATGAAGCAGTATATGCCCCTCAAGCCCATCAAAAGGGGTTACAAAGTATGGTGCCGATGCGATAGTAATACTGGCTACTTATACGAATTTTACATCTACACTGGAAAATTAGAAGTGGGTACAGAAGAAGGATTAGGATTCAAAGTTGTGAAGATGTTGACAGAGAAACTGATAGATAAAGCAATGGAGGAATTTCATGTCATTGTGACATTTGATAATTTCTTTTGTGGCTACAGTATAATGCAATATCTTTATGAGAATGGCATCTTTGCTTCAGGAACCGTACGAAGGCACAGAAAAGAGCTGCCCAAACTTGTAAAATCTAACCCGAAGCTTCAAAAAGGGCAGTACAAATGGAGAGTCAAGGGCAATGTATCTTGCCTGATTTGGAAAGATACTAAAGATGTCCTTCTGATGAGTAATGCATTCCATCCCAAGTCTGGCAAAACGACTATTTTACGGACTCAAAAAGATAAGATGGCACCAAGACAGCAATTGACTGCCCTTTAGCCATAAAGGAGTACACGAAAAGAATGGGAGGGGTAGATCGCTTCGACCAGCTCCAAAAGGTACCTACTCAGTTGGCAGACGGAGTAAGAGATGGTGGGTCCGCATCTTCTACTTTCTTTTAGATACAAGTATAACTAATGCATACTTGTTGTATTGCCAAAACAGAAATGTGACAAAACTCTCCACTCTTGAATTCCGAGTTTCTGTTGCTAGAGGACTGGTCAGTGGATTCTCGAACAGAAAACGACGTTCTGGTCTGGTAAATTACGTCTCCAGTAAGAAATCTTGTTTATCGGAGAACCGTCAAAAGTCCTTACACGTTATTGCCGAAGAAATTCGCTACACCAACGTTGGGGACCATATGCCGGTGGAATTGCCGAGCTACAAGCGCTGCAGAATGTGCAGCACTAAAGAAAAGGACAAACGTTCCAAAATAATGTGCTCAAAGTGTAGAGTTGCCCTTTGCATATTACCATGCTTTACTGCGTTTCACAAGGAATAAGTAATACAACATCAATCCGCTTCAATCAGACTTGGTGCTTATGACACCTACCACCTATCACGGGCAGAGGGAAGTGACTTCCCACCATGTTTTTTTTTTATTTAATTTTTTTTTTCATTTTCTGAAAAAGCTTAATAAAACTAATGTAAAACCATAATTACTTTTATTTTTCCGCCCCTAGATGCTTATGCCTTATAAAGGGTTAGAGAAAGACCTAGTGCGAAGTGAGGAAGAAAGGGACAATAAAGAATTAGATGCTATAGTAGTCGTTTATGCTCTCCAGGCAGTAATAGCAATTCCTAAACGGCAAGTGTTCTTTTACAAGTCTAGAATTAATTGTTTTAACTTTACTATTAGTGACTTGTATGCAAAGAATGTGAACTGTTTTTTTATTAATTTTTGTTCAGAGGCTGTACTTATTTTAAGATTATTCTGATAGTACGTTAAGAGATAAGAAAACTCAAATTTATTATTGTTTATGGGAGATAAGAGGTTTGTAAACGTATTATTGCTGTAATTATTTAAAAACGCATAATTATTAATCATTAAATATACGTGTACGATCTCAATTTCATCAAAATGTCTAGGATCTATGTAATAACTAATAATAATAATAATAATATCTGTGGCTCGGCTGTCAACTGGAACGTCATATTTTTTACTCAATCCGCAATTTTCAATACAATTTAATTAAATTACTTTCATCGAAATGGCAAAAATCATCAGGAAAACAAGGAAAAAAAAACAGTAACGTTATAGCAAAATCAAACACGAAAAAAATTACCCCTTTTTGACCGACAACATGAAAATAAAATGCTGACAAGAAGCCGAGCTCGAGAACAAAATGCACCAACTCCATCTTCGGGTTCGTCGCTCAGCTCCGCCTCGCAGCCGCCGGGACCTGCGCCAGCCGCGAGTCCAGGGATTCTGGTAGCTGCAGTTGCGTCGAGTTCGAGCGACGAATACTTCTCGCCGCCGACGACACCGCCACCTGCGCGTCGGCGCGGACGAGGCCGACCACCAGCCAGCTTAGGACTTCGAGGCCCACCGGCCTCTGACAGGGTCCCCGCTACCGGTGGAAGTGTGCAGCGTATGAAATGGTCGCAATCGATAAACGAGAATGTAATACGCTCATACTTTGGGGCTACAGAGGGGGGAACTAACCTGACTGCGTACCGTGGTCGGATGCTCTCTCTGTTTCAGGTACTTGAGCCAGCTGTCAACGTTTCAGCCCAGCGATTATCGGATCAGGTGCGGGTTATCCAGCGTAACCGTATGTTGGATGACGCCGTACTTGATAGACTGCGTCTGGAATCACGGAGCAACCGCGTCTCACCTACTTCGCTACCGGCCGCGGTGCAAATACAACCCAGTGCAAGTGTTTCACCGCGACCCAACTACATCGGTGAAGATGATGATGACGGGGCCACATCCGTGAGTACCCAATGCAATGAGCGATTGAGGAGCGCTTTGGAGGATGCCTTCCGAGAGTATCGGTCCACACCGCCTGGTCTTAGACCTCGTCTACCTCGTTTGCCCATGCATAATAAAAATAGGGCGCTGGTGTGTGCTCTAGATTCGCAGCTAACAAGTTATTTTGATAGCAGCGAAGACCTTGCCGATACCCACTCGATCTTGTACTGTGCGGCTGCAGCGGCATGTCGTGTAGCTCATGTCAAATTTCCTAGTAATGACAGAGTTACACGACCAGCTGTACCAGCTTGGCAGTGCAGGATCGAGCGTCGTATCGGTGAGGCTAGAGCACTCATCGGCAAACTAATCTGCTTCAGGGAGGGCAACACTCGCCGCAGAGTGATGCGCTTTGTGAGGCGGGCGTTCTCGGGGACTGATATTAGTCCTCGGGATTATCTGACCCGCGTCACAGAGCGTATCGACTTCCTGAAGCAGAAAGTCTATGCATGGGCAAACCGTATACGTCGGTACAAGCGGCGAGTGGAGCGATACACTCAGAATCGCACATTCCAAAGCAATGAGAGGTGGGTTTATAGGGCTTGGGAGCGACCAGACCAAGGTGTGACTGATACGCGCCTACCGGATGATGATGCCATGTGTTCATTCTGGCGCAGCATCTGGTCGGTGCCTGTCAGTCATACCGAGGGCGATTGGACTCGAGAGGTCGAGCGCGCGTGCGATCCGATACCAGAAATGGGGGCAATTAACATCAGCCCCCAAGACGTAGCTCGTGCAGTCCGTCCGTTGCCTAACTGGAAATCTCCGGGACCGGACGGGCTGCACAACTTTTGGATTAAATGGTTCAAAAGATCGCACGCTCGCTTGGCATCTCAATTCCAGTCTGCATTAGAGTCAGGGTCGCTGCCCCAGTTCCTAACTACAGGGATAACCCACCTGCTCCATAAATCAGGTAGTACCGCGGAGCCTAAAAATTATAGACCGATCACGTGTTTACCGACGGTCTATAAAGTCCTTACATCCATTTTGAGAGGAAAGATTAACCATCATATTGATAGTAATTCAATAATGTCTTCTTCTCAGAATGGATGTAGGAACGGTTCCCGCGGTACTAAGGAGCTGCTCCTCATCGACATAGCCATTAGCCAACAGGTTCGACGTTCCCGAAGAGATCTGTCAACATGCTGGATAGATTATAAGAAGGCCTATGACTCGGTGCCACATACATGGCTCATGAGGGTGCTGGAGCTGTACAAAGTTGATGCAGTTTTACGCACCTTCCTGATGTCGTGTATGGGGCAGTGGAGGACGGTTCTTCACTATCCAGGGTGTCGACAGACCCAGGCGAACAGCGAACCGATAAGGATCGAGCGTGGCATATTTCAGGGTGACAGTCTGAGTCCACTGTGGTTTTGTCTGGCCCTCAACCCTCTCAGTACATCTTTGCTCCTAAGAACTTGCAACTGATGAAGCTACTGAAGGTAACAGAAACCTTCAGTGGCGCCATCAGGATGGAATTTGGTTTGGACAAATGTGCGGTCATGCATGTAAAGCGAGGGGAGATTATGGAATCCGAGGGAACACAACTCTCGGATTCCATAGACCTTAGGTCCCTCTCCTCAACCGAAACTTACAAGTATTTGGGTATGTCGGAAGCGTTAGGCATCAGTGCTACGGACATGAAACAATCGTTGAAGGAGCGCTTCTTTGGCCGCCTGAACAAAGTACTTAACAGTCTTTTATCAGGCGGAAACAAGGTGCGCGCCTTCAACGGTTGGGTCATGCCGGTTTTGATGTATTCTTTCGGCATACTCAAATGGACTCAGACGGAACTTGACGCCCTGGATAGGAGGGTACGTTCACTGCTTACCGCAAATCGGATGCATCACCCACGGTCATCGGTGATGAGGCTGTATATCCCGCGGAAGTGCGGGGGTCGTGGCTTCTTAAATGCTAAGACCCTGCACAACCGCGAGGTATGCAGCCTTAGGGAATACTTCCTAGAGGCCGACGTGGGTATGCATCGAGATGTGGTAGCGGTGGACAAAGGCCTTACCGCGCTCTCCTTGGCTAACGAGAACTGGCGCAAACCTGTGGTATTAGATACTAACGACCGCAGGGAGGTATGGCAGAGCAAGGAGCTTCACGGACGCTTTTATCGGGTCCTACATGGGCCCGATGTAGACTTCTTAGCGTCCGTAGCCTGGCTTCGTTTTGGTGACCTCTTCGGGGAAACCGAAGGTTTTGTCTGTGCAATTATGGACGAAGTTATGATGACTAATAACTACCGGAAATACATTGTGAAGGACGGTACGGTTGACATATGTCGGGCATGTCACCGGCCCGGGGAATCCATCCGCCACATTATTTCCGGTTGTTCTAGTCTGGCTAACGGAGACTATTTGCACAGGCACAACCTTGTAGCCAGGATTATCCACCAGCAACTTGCTCTTAAATACAATCTTGTGGAATCGGAAGTACCGTACTATAGGTATGTGCCCGACCCAGTTCTCGAAAATGGTAGTTGCACATTGTATTGGGATCGGTCTATCATCACTGACAGGACTATTGTTGCCAATAAGCCTGATATAGTGGTGATAGACCGACTAGAGCGTCGCGCAATGATTGTTGATATAGCAGTCCCTCATGACGAGAACCTCGTGAAGTCAGAGAATGATAAACAAACGAAGTATCTTGACTTGGCTCGCGAGGTTGTCGACATGTGGGATGTGAACACAGCAGTTATTGTGCCGATAATCGTGACGGCCAATGGCATTATTGCCAAGAGCCTCGACCAACATCTCAAGAGGCTCTCGTTGGGCAGCTGGATCAAGGGCTTGATCCAGAAAGCAGTACTCCTGGACACGGCGCGCATCGTTAGGAGGTTCCTCTCTCAGAAGCCCTGACCACCGGTAGCTTGGACCCTGTTCCCGATACCGGTGGGTTACTATTTTTTATATTTTTAAATGTTTTTTTGTATTTTTATAGAAATATTTAAAAATGTAATTTGTATGTATATATAAATAAATAAATGGAATAATAATAATATTTTCCATATTCTGCAATAGTCCTGCTCCAACCGGGGATTGTCCTTGGGTATACTTTCACAGTGCATACAGGGATAATCGTCGGTTGGTGTCCCGTTCCATTTAAAATGTCTAAAGAGGCCTCTGCGAGTTGGCTTCGGCCCCTCGTACGCCTACCAAAGGACCGGGTCTCTAAGAAAAGGGACCCGAGAAAGTAAAAAAAAAAAAAAATAATAATAATAAATCCGCAAGGCAGTTTTGTGGCGAACTGTTGGGCACTAGCGACCCCACGGACCTGATCTCCAGGGAGAATTCTTGTTCCTCATTTCCGGCTTGCCTTTATTGGCTGGCCGGAGTGAACACTGACGAGGAACAGAGCTCCCACCTCTTTCTAGCCTTAATCGGCCGGTCTGAGTGGAGATTCGCAAGAGCAAACGTGCTCGGGAGAAGGACGTATAATCCAGTAAGGTGCTGGTAGGGATCTTGACCGTACTTCCGGGATTGTCCTGATAGCCGTGGTATACCTCTCCACTCCTCTAGCACCTCAGGACATGTTGCCCCCTTGGCGCTACGTCACTTTGTGCTAGCGACCCTTTTCGGGGGGCCCATTTATTGAGTGTGCAAGTCACCCCCTGCTATTTTAAAGCCGTTTAAAGGGTCAATGGTCAGGCAGGGGCCAATAGTTCTTCCATAGTAGTAGTAATTAGTCCACTAAACCAGCTAAACATAGCGTTTTTCATCTTTTGTTTCCATATTTTGCAATAGTTTTGCTCCAACCGGGGATTGTCCTTGGGTATACTTTCACAGTGCATACAGGGAAAATCGTCGGTTGGTGTCTCATTCCATTTGAAATGTCTAAAGAGGCCTCTGCGAGTTGGCATCGGCCCCTCGTACGCCTACCAAAGGACCGGGTCTCTAGGGACCCGAGAATGTCAAAAACAATAATAATAAAAAATAAAACTGTTATAACATTCTATTTAAGTACATTTTATTTATTTCAACTATTTTAGATCTATAAAACGAAAGCTTGTGTTCCTAAGATTAGCACGCTGCGATCACCTGTTCATAGCATAACTCAAAATCCCCGACAAAAAGTTATCTTATTTTTGGGGTGAAAAGTAATGTAACTGTATTTTATTTCAGTTGAAGTAAAGAAACTTGACTTAATACACAAAAAAAATCCTTACTCTCGCTGCAAAACTAGAGTAACTAAAAAATCTCGTTATTTTCCAGGTTTTTAACTGACAAAATACAAATAAGCTATTTCAACAACTTTAGAAAACGGTACCTTTACGAATGTCTCATTAGATCTTTGATATCTTTTATAATAATCTAAGAAACAGTTTTTCGTCATTTCTGAAAAATTAGATTTTTTGAGTTGGCGCAGTCTTCATCTAGGGGTGCGATATGGTTCGGGAAAAAATAATTATAAAATATCAGGCACCAACTGAAAAATTACAGAATTTTCACGCACCAAGAAATGTCTTCACATCGACCCCAATAAAAACTCATAAACTACCCATGAAGAGAGCAATTAATAATACTATCTTTTCTCCATGTTTAATGCAGGTGGACCAAAATGAATATAATAAAAGATTTAGAAGTTTGGTGCTCAATCACCCATCTAAAATGCCCATAAAACAATTGTATGAGCCTGCAAATCCATATGGAGTTGAATGGGATCATTCTTATTGTAAAGAAAATGGAGAGTTTACATTATTAAACAGCTTTGATTTAATATCAATAAGTGCTGAGAAGGTAGCTGTAATAGAAAGTGAGACTTGTGGTCAAATTGAAAACACAAATTGGATGAATCACCGTTTGGTTAGAATCACAGCATCCAAATTTCATTGCATCTGCCACTTAAGAGCAACAAGTCAAGCGAATTATGCCAAACAGATGTTAAGTCTCAGAACATTTACTTCCAGGGCAACCAATCATGGTCTCTTAAATGAGAAAGTGGCTCTCCAGCAATATATGGAATGTACAGGTTTGCAAGTTGTGCAGTGTGGGCTGTTTATTTCAAAAGAACACCCTTATTTAGGGGCATCGCCTGATGGTTTACTTGGTGAAGAAACCATCATTGAGATTAAGTGCCCATACACCTGCCGACACCAAAAAATAACACTAGAAACTGTGCCTTATATTATTTCAGGAGACAGAGAAGGTGAATATAAATTAAAAACAGGAACACCTTATTATTATCAAGTACAGGGCCAGATGTACTGCTCTGGAAGAAAGTACTGCAATTTAATAATATTTACTTTTAAAGACTTGAAAGTGGTATTTGTTGAGAGAGACGATGAATTTATAACTTACATGCTAGAAGTCTTAAAAAAGTTTTATGAAGGATATTTCAAAAAAGCTCTATTAAATAAATACTTGTATAAAGTGTATTTAGAAACAATAAAACCAAAGGTTTAATCAAGACTATGCTTTTATTTTAAGTAATATATTATACTTACACATGAATGTGTTCATCTCAGCTGGACTGTGGTTGAAAATAGTATTTATGACTTTCCTCCATGGCACCATGGGATGACGAACAGCTTACATATTTATATCAATCATTATTTAACAATTCCTTCTTTAAAATTACATAACATGAGACATATAAAAAATATTCGTGACAATAAGGGCACATAGTATTGATTTACTTCACTTTTTAGTATCTTAAATGTTTTAGTCAGTCCAATAAGTCGCTCAATATGTATACGATTTTTAGCTAACTGTCTATCTCGTTTTAATTTTATACCAGGTAACTGTGTTAGTCCCTTTAAAAATGTAGGAACATTAACAGATATATCTTTTTGTTCAAATAAGTCCTGCACATTAAAACCACGATCTGCCATTATGGAATCTTTTTTATCACATTGGTCTAAAAGGGAACTTCTCTCAGTAATTTGGCGGTCACTAGTTGACCCAGCATATCCTTCAGAACAAAATGCTAACAAACCACCAGGTGTAGCCCCCACTAAGAACTTGATAGTGTTGCGGTGTTTATAACTACTAAAAGTTGCTTGCTGGGCAGTTGGATTGGTAGGTTTTGCTATTGGAACTTCTGTACCATCTATAATTACCCTAGTAGCTGGATGATACTGTTTAAATATTTCTGGCATATAGTAATCTACCAGACAACGACTAGGCCAAATATTTACTTTGGACCATAACTCATATACAAAATTCACCCAAGTCAAAAATATGTTTCCAACTGCTGTAGTACTAATGCCAAAAAATTTTGCTATCTCGAAATCAGGTTTATTTCTTCTTAACTTAACTAGTAACAAAAGAAATTGATCCTCAACACTGATGTTCATCACTTGACTTCCTTTATATTGCAAATGATGTGCCATGGGGAGTAGAGTTGAAAATATCAAATTAAATTTAGTAATGTCTTCCAAACCCGTATAAAATAATACTGATTTTGAATCAGATAACATCTCATCCGAAGAAAAGAATCTGAACAGATGTGGTGTTTGGGTTGAAACTGTATTCTGCACTGGAGGAAGTGTTGGAGGGACACTAAGAGATGTTTCTGTTACTTCCACTTCGACTTCAAAATTAGGAACTTGAGGAATTTCTTCTAAAATTTGTTTAGGTAAAGCCGAAGGAACGTTATCTACTCCTGTTTCTTGAGATGTCGAAGGAAATAACTCTTTTCTTGATGAGCGCTTCAAACAACGTTGCTCTCTAGCAGTGGCGGCCGTAGAGACAGGTCTGCTCCATGAGAAAACAGTTGGAACTGCAGTATTCTTTAAATATCTATGAATTTGCGGCAATCCTAAAAACAATATTGATTATGAAACACTTTTGCAAACATAATCTTTGTAAAGAAAATGAGGTTATTCTTATCTCAATAAATGTATAAATGATTAATTCAGTTGTATTTACAAACCTGTAGCAGAACTGTCGCCTTGATAATCAGATTCAATAAAATGTTCTGAACATAACCTCGAATTATCCGTAGCTTTAAAGTTACGTCTCCTCAAAGCCCTCTCCCAAAGTCTTCTTATTCGTAAGTTCTTAGGAAAAGAATGGTTACCATTATTATTGCACCCAGTTGCAGCACAACGAGGCATTTTTGTAATAAAAAAATATATTTTACATAAATGTTTATTTTTGTATGGTATTTGACGTAACTTGAACGTTGTTATGAGTCAAGCGATAACAGCGCTTCAGGCGGCCAAACTTGGCAGTTTTCTTCCCCATTGGTCAACTGAAATATTTACAATAAAAAGGATTAATAATACCATACCAGTTACATACCATATAGAAGATCATCGAAAGCAACCCATTAGAGAATCTTTCTACGAACAAGAACTTCAAAAAACTAAGTTATCCAGGTGTTTATTTGATAGAAAAGATACTTAAAAGGAAAGGAAATAAACTTTACGTCAAATGGCTGGGTTTAAGCAACGAAGAAAATAGTTGGATTGATAAAGATGCAATTGTGGGTTAAGATTATGAATATATAACCATATTTGTATGGATTTTTCATTCATCACACTTTTTGCAAGGAAGTGGACTAGTCAATAGTGTGATTCAAGGGTCGGAAACGTTATTTAAAATAACGTTTTTTAAACGTTTCTAACAGTTCTTCGTATTGTGTATATGTGTTCGTTGCATTGAGTTCGGAACGAAAACGAAATGGGAACATTTTCAAAAACCGGTTTAATCCGCAAGACGGTGCAGCGAGGGTCGTGCGACGACAAGTATGGACTTGTTTGTTTATGCTGCCGCGCGGCTTCATTGTAACTATAGATCAATTATTCCGATGCGCTTGCTTACTGAGGTTGTGTTTACTGTTGTTATTGGGACTTCGGGAGTGGTAATTAGTTACCTACCTATTATAGTTAGTGGTGCTTATTCATTGCTTAAATGGGACGTAAAAGAAAAACCCAATTTACTCGTATTACACTTACAATAACGAAACTAACAAATCAAAATGTCAAATGGAAGGATGCCAGAAAGAAATACGAGTAAGTACCTATATAATTATTCAATCTTGAGGTTCTTGTAGTATACTGTAAGTCCTTAAGACTAGTATATACAACATGATTTGTACCTATATGAACAATTTTTTCTATAGGAATTAGGACTAACATCGAAATCACGAAAAAAATATCTGCTGTTGTGCTGCTGTGATGAACAAGCAACTCTGCAATTCCGTCGCACATTCCCCAAAATGCAACCGGTAAAAAACCGACAGGCTAGCAACTCGTCGTCGATGTTCAAGACTTTGGAGCTTCGACGCGACGAGCCTCTCATTGCCGATGATCCTCTTGGCTCGTTTCTCAATTGACTCAAGGGCATCAAGCTGGTATCGGGCAAATCCATCCCAAAGATGAGAGCAGTATTTCATACACGATCGAACTTGCGCTTGATAGAGTTTGAGCAGCTGTTCCGGCGCGAAGTACCGTCTCACCTTAGCCAGAATCCCCAACTTCTTTGCAGCCACTTGAGCTTTTGCCTCTATATATATAAGGGCCAAAATTGAGAGTAGATGTTAATGTAACCCCAAGAAGTTCAAGATGGTCGGTTATCGGCACGGTTTCACCGCGGAAAGATGGAGCTGGGCGGAATTGGCTCCTTTTGGCGGAAAATAGACACGCTTGGGTCTTAGCAGCATTGAACTTGACCAGATTGGCATCGCCCCAATCAGAGACCGCCTGCAGGGACACGTTCAAGCGCTCAACCATTGCCTCCCGGAGAGACCGGATCTGCGACCCACCAGCTCGTGCGTCGGACACGTATCTTTCAGCAACAGTGCTGTCGTCTGCATACCCAAAGGTACCGGGTTTAAGCAGATCATTAATATGCAGCAAGAACAGTGTTGCCGAAAGCACCGACCCCTGAGGAACCCCGGCATTAATATCCAGCAGTCCAGACGAGCAGCCATCTATGACCACTCGGATAGACCGATCCCTCAGGAAATCTGCGATCCAATCACACAAACCGGCGGTACATGTATTGTAACATGTATTGAAACAGCTGTATTTAATTTTTGCGATTTCGAAATTGGTCTCATAGTAGAAGTTGTTCATAATACCTTTATTAATTCTGTTATACAGTTTTTATTTATACTGTTTATTGATAATATTTTAGTGAAGATTGTGAATGAATTTAGTACGGACTGTGAAGGATCAAAAATTATATGACACGATTGTAAAAAATATTATTCCAGGGACATCACGCCGGAAATTTAGTACGACATTTTTAAACGCAGCATCGTGCTGAATATGACAAGATTAAAGAAAGGACTTTTTCTGATAAAGATGTAAATTCTCTAACAGAATACAATAAAGTTCTTGAATGCTGCATAAATTTAGTTGCAATCCATGGCAGGCCGTTGTCTTTGCTAGAAGATGAGGCATTCCAAAATTTAATTACAATGATACCTAATCCTGGGTTAAAACCCAATATTAGAAACATAAGAACATGTATTGAGAATAAAGCCTACGATGTCCGAAAGAAGATCTATGAGGAATTAAAAAATAAACTGGTATGTTTAAAAATTGATGTAGCTTCTGTAAAATCAAGAAGATTCCTCGGAATAAATTTGCAGTTCTTTTAGATAAGAAGCTGCAGCTTCGTAATTTGTGTGTAGTTGAGCTTCATGAACGAAATACTGCAGCATTCTTGAAAGAGACAGTGTTGATGGTTTTAAGCCGCTACGGAATCGAGCCTCAGCAGCTATACTCCATCACCTCGGACAACGGCGCTAATATGCTTGCAATGTCTCGTCAAATTGAAGAAGAAATACAGGATTCTCTTGAAGATTTGAATAACACTGAAGAACAGGTTGAGCAATCTGATATTATATATTCACCAGCAGATGGTCAGGAAATGCTTGATTTGGTGGAAAGTTTGGAGTTCGAAAGGGAAAATATAGCCCAACCTATCGTGACAGCTGTACGTTGTGCCGCGCATACATTGCAGCTTGCTGTGAGAGATGCCAGCAAAGAACTTGAACCCGTTTTCGAATTGTGTCGTCGTGCAGTAAGAACTCTTCGTACACCTAACGTGGCACTGGAATTAAAGCGTAACCAATTGCCTCAGGCTATTCTGGATTGTCCAACTCGATGGGACTCTACCGCCGATATGTTGGACAGGCTAGTTAACCTAAAAGACTTATGTAAAGAACATTACTCAGACTTAATTGGAGATGAAACATGGTCAAAAATTGAAGAGAGCTTGCAGGCTCTCAAACCGTGCAGAGTACTATCCAAACGGTTGCAAGAAGAACAATTAACATTCGGTGATTTTTACATTTATTGGATAAAATGTATTACAGAGTTAGAACAAATGAATACTCCTATTGCATTATATTTGGTTATATGTATGAAAGCGAGAGAGGGCAATCTTCTGACCAACGACACATTTTTATCTGCTGTTTATATGGATCCGAGAGTAAATTCTATACTTTCCGAAGAACACAACGAACGAGCTCGGATTCATTTAATGCATACACACCAAAGATATATTAATTTGCAATTGCAAACTCAGGATCGACCAACAGATGAAAATGATCTTAATCAAGATAATGTCCCGCACACATCACGAAGTAATATAGATGGTTTCTTTGAAAGGCGATATAGAGAACGTCAGAGAGAACGACCAACAGAAGCTTGCAATCAATTAAAAAACTCTTTGATTGATTTTTTAAATTCGCCACTTTTGCCAACGCATGAGAACATTTTGAAATATTGGTACGAAAAAAGGTTTACTGATCCACAACTTTATTCTTTATCCACTATAGCCTTGGCTACTCCACCAACACAGGTTAGTGTTGAAAGGTTGTTTTCGTCGCTGAAATTTATTTTAAATAATCTAAGAATGTCATTAAAAGACTCCATAATTGATGATATCTTGTTAGTAAGAAACAACAGCATCTATGAGAAATCAGATTAATTTAATATTATTTTATCTTTATGTTAATTTACATGATTATGTAGATACCTAATAAGTTTATCAGTCTCAGGTTCAATAAGCTAGTATTATGTAATTAGGACTATGCATGTGATTTAAATTTACTTGATTTTTTTTCCTTGAACCTTTACCGTCTTATTACAATACAAGGCTTAAATACTGGTTTAAACCAAGACTAACAAGTCTAGGTTTGTTACGGTACTAACGCTAGTACCAGGTTTAAAATGTGTTCTGATTACAAAACTAAGACTATTCGAGGATTAGCTAGTACCAAAGAAAGTCCGTGGTTTAAATAATACCCACAGATAAGAAGCATAAATGGCATTCTTTCATTCGTTCATTCAGGCTCCACTTGAAGCAACGTTCCGTTTCTCTAAATATTGATTTTATAATAACACTTGAAATGCTTAAATAATTAATTATCAATACAAAAATATATCATAAATTAATCTTTGTTTATTTTATAATATAATGAACAAGTACAACTTGTATTTTGACAAACTTTTTATAACCAAGTTGTCATATTTTTTAACACCTCTAGCATGAAGTGGAGCGACTTTTAGATGGCGGCAAGTTGTCGTTTGGCGGTCTTTTTTAAAAAAATTATTTGTTTCGTCTGTTTCAATCATAATCTTCCTGCCCATATCCCACGTTACTTGAGGTCCGCAACACGTATTTTTCTTCCGTTCTGTCTATCAGCCGCCACGCTATCACTTGTAAAAGTTAAATAGTGACTGAAATAAAAAATGGAACAGCACAGTAAAAAAGGGGTGTAAACTGGAGTGTCGAAGAAAAAGTTAGTAAAACATGGATTTTTTTATTAATATTAGTGAAGCAATGCTTTGTGTCATCTTATTTCGACTGCCTAAAGTGAATTTCCTTTTATTTATAGGAAATATTACGTCAACTAATTGCACAGTCAGCGTATATTATAGAAGATAAATCTACAAAATCCTCTGTAAATTATGCAAAAAATAAAAGAGTGGAAGAATATACAGACTAAGTAAGTACTTACTGCTTTTGTTGTGTACATTGAACAATAGTACGTTATTGTTTACGTGATATTAATTAGCTTACTTATTATTTTTAGATTTAATGAACTAACGGGTAAGTATCGAGCAGATGGAGAGTTAAAGTTGGCGTGGAAGCGCATGAAGTTGTCTGCTAAATCCAACTTATCCAGACACAGAAGGGAACAGACGCAGACAGGCGGTGGCGAAAAACCTCCATCACCTTCTCCTGAGGACTTACAAATTATGGCGATTGCTCCTCACGATTTTGTCATTGAAGTCAATGACTATGATAGTGATGCAGTGGTAAATAAAATTTCATATTAAGGTCATAAAACATTTAATTGAAATTGGTTAATTTTAGATATTTTACATAATACTAATAACATAACCTAACTAATTATAGAAAAAATACAGCAGTTGGTGTGAAAAAAACAAGTTAATTTATTTCTTTTAGACTCAAGTTCCTGTGCACACTTCAAAAGAAATTTTCACTGAACCTAAACCTGGTCCTAGTAATGCGGAACCTGTAAAATATGAAGTTACACACACAATACACAAAGAAGACCCAGAACAGCATATTGTGTATTTGCAAGGTAAATAGCTACTAATATAATCACGCTTTAATTAACGTTTCTATGAATTTGGATGGAATTAGCACTTTATCCAAGCACTAAGTTCCTGTGGACTAAATTTTAACATTAATTTTGGGCAGGAGCTAGTAAAATATATTATTACAATCCAATATGTACACAAGTTTTTTTCATGACTTCCATATCTATTTTTTATAAACCAATCCAACGACAGATACAGAAAGCACCAGCATGATGTCGATGAATAAGAATATTGACACAACAAAGAAAAAGAACACAAGCTTGCAAAATAGGTATGTAGAAAGTCCTTAAATAATACAATACTCCCCCGCAGGGTTAAGTATTGTGGGTTCAGTACCCATCTTGGGCACAAGACATGTTCAAAGTCTAATTTTTAGTACATACTTTTATTATTCTAATATTATTTGAACATGCTTTTACAGAAGTGAAGAAAATATACAGTCAATAATTCAAAGCAACACTGATTTTAAAAAAAGACAGTTAGAAATGCTGGAAGAGGAACACAAATATAATACGAAAATTGCTAAATTAAAATTAAAAAAAATAAAGTTACAAATAAGTATATTAGAAGACAAGAAGCACGCCAATACTGATGAATAAATGTAATTAGATTTTTTATTCTGCATCCACACACGTATGGCTGAATGCTATAGTTTACGGGCCATTATAAGGCTCTTGTATTTTAACCAAATAATTAAGCAAATATGTATCTATCAACTTTTTACATAGAAAACCCTCCAATGCGGAAGTAGGTAGCTATCACAAGTAAAATTAGTTAAGAACACATTTATATGACCAGTTTGGCAAAAAAAATGCTACCATTGGTAAGAGAAACAATTGTTATTGTCTACAGGAACCAAGCATATTTCTTATAAAGATTACAGTAAAAAATCTTATACTTAATAAACAATAGTAAGTTTAATTTCATTTTAAAACTGTAATTCACTGCTGCCCCTATGTTCAGCTGATGTATCATAATTATCAACATGTTTGTAAAATATCCTGATATGTGAAATTATTATTTTCAGGTACTTATTGCTCCATGTATTGTAAAAAGATTACTAATTTAAAATACATACTGATTAAAAGTAATATTTTTTTTTACTAAAAATGAGTTTCAATAAACTGCCTTCTAATATTTCCCCTAACAGAAGTTGGAATATATCTTTGTACTGATGGTTCACTTGAAGATTGCTCTATGTTGTCTTCCTCACCAGGCAACAGTATACACTGCCACGCCATCTGGTAACAATGTCCATGATTTTCAGGTCAGCATCACAAACCACCTGAAAAGTGAGTTTATTAGAACTTTACATTTTCTCTGTTATTTTAATATGACATTGGTAAATCAGGTAATCAAATAAGTTTTTCTCTATTGTAAGAAGCATTTTGGATCAAACTAAAGTCATTTCACAATAATATTGAGACAATCACAAATTTTTGTTCAAGATTACCTGTACATTGATTGAAGCAAATCCTTTTCTATTAATATATGACTGACCCCATCAGCATTTACTTTTTTAACTCTTATGTGTGTACAATCTATTGCCCCAATCACTGTAGGAAAATTAGCGATCCTGCGGAATTTCCTCATGCTTTCCTCCTGCTCATTTATAGTATTAGGCATTTTAATGAATCTTCAGGACATCCGTGATAAAATCTCTGCTACCTTTTTACAAGTTTTGCTAACAACGGGTTGAGATACACCATTTAAATCAGCAGTATCGTCTTGAATCTAGAATAAAACAATAATATTAGTAGGTATAAGTCAGACATGGTTATCTATCATTGTAGTTGACAAAATTTGTTATATTAGGTACGCAAACTGATTTGTTTTGTTTGGCTTTTAGATAATTTATGTGATAATACTATTAATTACTATCTAATAGTAAAATTCAAAACATGATTTGTTGAAAAGTACTCTGTGTACACAATAATTGATTTTTGGCAACTGATTTCAATAATAGTAACTGTTTGTCTTCTTCATTACAAGTTATGACATGAAATTTTAATTTCAAAACGATTAATAAGGTACAATATAAGTCTTATTAGATTTAGCAAATTTTAGTGTTTTGTATCATGTAAACAAGTGGCATAATATGTACATATTACTTACATATTTGGATTTTGTCTAATGTTATGTTAGCATTGACCAAGGTTACTTACTTCATGTCGAGCCCAGTTCCGTAATGCACGAATCACTTGCATTTCAGGACTTCCACAATTTTCCGACCAAAACGTTTTGTGAATCTGTACTTATATTTAAAGTCTTCGTCACTCAATTGAAATGGATTCACACGATGGCGATGCCTGTACAATCGCCGAGACGTCTCCAACATGACCAAATCTTCCAAATCCATATATTAATATCCATTTTAACAAATATAGAAAGACGCACAATATTTTAATGACATTAGCTGTCAAATATTTTTAGTACCGAAGTTAAACTAGGGGTCTCGGCGGACTAACTTTAGTACCATAGATAGTTCAGGAACTAGTGATAAACTTCGTTTTATAATAAAGTTTTATTTAGTCATGGTTTAAACCTAGTACTAATCCCAGTACTAAAGTTAGATCGTGTTTTGTAATAAGACGGCCATAGTCCTGATATTATATCTCAACCATTATTTTCTTATTTAGATTGTTTATAATTGCATAAAATATTAATTAAAAAGTGCAAAAAAGCACGCGTAATTCAAATTTATGAAACGCATCACCATTTGTCAAAACGAAATTTACGTCACGAGTATAGTTATCGAATTTGTCAGCATCGATGTTTCAACCAAAACCTCTTCACTTTGTTTGTGTCGTCACTTTGACGTCACAGTGCACACGCCAAAATGCGGGCGTTTAAAGTGCCCATGTGTGTTGGCTATTTTTAACTTCTTTTTTAAATACTTTAAATTACTTTATAGGTGTTGATTTTTTTTAGTATTTTATAGCGATGACTAATCGAATAAAAATATAAAAAAATACATGCATATTCCCTATTGTAAGTAAATACATTCGTTCGTTATTTAAAATTAAAAGTCAGGTTACTTTTTTGTTTCAATATCATCGTGCGGCATGTGCCTGTGCTTATTCCTGTGTATTAGCTTTAATATTTCCACATATATATAACTCCGCATGCATGGCTCGACAAAATCTAACTCTGACGAAATAAGTTTTCCATAATATTCATTTCTGATATCTTTCTGATTGTTGGTTATGTTGCACAGTACACACTGGTATTTTTCATTTTGTTGCTTTGAATTTTGACTTGGTAAAACAGGTTCCTCCTGAGGCTTCTGGGTATCCTTGCTTTGCGGAACAGTAATTAGACTCATTTGTATTCCTGCAATATAAATCAAATTAAGTATTTAAACGTTTAATTTGTTAAGTTAGGTTGATTTGTATTTTGTTAAAGTTTGTAGTCATTGTACAATTTTAATCGATGTTCAGTCAATCACAGTTTGGTGCTGCGAAGTGCAACCAAGATGTTTCTTAAAATTATCATGTTTCATCACGCGAGCATATGGGCTACCGCCGATTTATATATTTTGGCGAATAGGGTTACCTATATTATGAACATAATAATATTTATGCTTCGGATCAGCTAAGAGTTGGATGCAATGTGATTATTATTGTTAATTTAATCTAATACATAAACAGTCAGCTGCTAGAACGATACTTAAAGTTAATGCTTCATTAAAGTTATCGCCGTCTTTTTTTACTTCTAGAATACTGAATACAGTTAATAGAGCATGAACTTTAAAGATCGTTCTTGAAAACTGACCGTAAGGAAAAATATCTTCGTTTAGTCTTGACAAGAATACCTACCTGTTGTACGTCTTTTCGGTGCTAACAGAGATTGCGATTCTTCCTCATTTAATGTTGCATGTCTTTTGATTTCAAAAAAATAAATGATGTTTAAAATTATTTATCTTTTTATAGTTGCACACGACTACTATTTATAGTGCCGTGCTAACCCAAAAAGACCTATAAGCATTATGCTTATAGGTTTTTTAGGGTCACGGTCAGCACTTAAACGCTTAGAGGCCATTTTAGGTTAGCATGGCGGTATAACTACTAACATACCTTTTCCAGTTATTATATTCTCCTCTTTTTCAGTAAGAGAGGTTTGTTTGTCTGGTAAACTGATATTTGGGTTGGAATCCTCTATTTCAATAAAAAATGGTTTGCCGTCTGGTAAATCAGTAATTGGATTAACATCAGTCTCTATTTCAGTAAAAAATGGTTGGCTGTCTGGTAAATCAGTATTTGGCTCTTCATCTGAAATATTTTATTTAAGTAGCAATTAACTTTACAAACCTTGAATATAATATATATATATACAATTGATAATCTAGAAATAACAATTAATCTTAAAGATTAATTGTTCTAGATCTGTACTTACTTCCATATAATAGGGTAGTGGTACTCACCTGAACTGTCCATGCTTACTGTACTATACACTGTTTACTAACTACGAGTAGGTATACTCACGGGTTAATAACAATAGTACCTAGGTACCCTAGGCTTAGCTTTAACAATCAAATTTACAAATTTAGCAAACGAAACTTAGTAAGATAGGTACGAACGACGAAACTAAACCGCGCGGCAGTGAGATGCCAATTGAATTTAATACTGTAACGGTCACCCGATTGCCAGCCATGCCAAAGCCATGCCATGCCGTGTCGTCTTGGTGCAGCCAAAGCCACAGCCACAGCCTCAGCCAAAGCCATAGCCATGACGACCAAGTACGCCACGGCAGCCACAACAAAGAGGAAGTCGATTGACTAGCACGTCACGTGCGCTTGTCAACCTAACGCGATGGGCGTTACCGAGCGGCGATCCCCTCCTCGATTTAGAGTGGGGGTAAACTTATAAAATAGGTCGCGCAGCGCATTTATAACATTATTCTGATCTAGAACCTAGCCTAAGCCGAAATTCTGTTCGATTGTAATTTATACAATAAATACCTACCTACAATCGAGAAAATTGTTTTTCGCTTTCCTGTGTTTCACTCAGAAGTGAGATGAAGCGAAATCGCCGTGAACTTCATGGACGTGGGGTGCGTCCACCCGTATGGGACCCCTCGAGCGACACCGAGCAAGATGAAGACGGCGATTCTACACCACCGCCCGCTAGAAAAATTCTGAAAAATCTCCTGCAAAATGAGGTCGACAAAGCCGTCCGCGAACTGGATTCAGACATCGGTATATCCAAAAATCATCGTGCTGCGTCCCTCATTCCTGAATTCGACCCGGATGGCGAAGATTGCACAGTATCAGTATGGTTAAGAAAAATCGATCAACTCGGCGACATACATCGTTGGAGCGATGAGATAAAGGCATTCCATCTGCAAGACAAACTACGAGGACAAGCTCGCAAATGGTACAACCGACTCGACGAGTATAATTACTCGTGGGACGAGTGGAAACAGATGCTGCTGCGTGCCTTTCCAAAACATCGGGACTACAGTGCATTGTTAGAAGAGATGATGCAAAGACGGAAGATGACTAATGAAACAATGACCAAATATTATCAAGATAAAGTATCCATGTGCTTCCGTTGTAAGCTATCAGACAGCGCCAGTGTCTCGTGCATCATTCGAGGCCTACCCTCATCTTTGCAACCAAATGCACGTGCTTTCCAATGTGAACGCCCTGATGAACTATATGAAGCATTCCTCTGTGCCCTCGACGACTACCGCGGCCCCGCATCGGAAATTCGCCTACCGAGTAAGGATCCTCGCCCAATGCCTGCCGAAAAGAAGATTTTTACGGAGAATGATCCTTGCCCACGCTGCAAGAAGACTGGTCACATGTTGCGAAATTGTACGCTTCCCGATCAACGTGTATGCTTTAAATGTGGTAAGCAAGGCCACATCGCTACCCGCTGCAATAATTCATCTGCAACTACCCTTCAAAAATCTACGTTTGATGTGAACAACAGCGTCAGAGACATTAAGATAATCCAAAACTACAATGACACCTACAAGAAAATAGCCAAGATCAACGGAGTCCACGTGAAGACCTACATCGATACCGGAAGCCAGGTGAACGTCATGACCAGTCGGATCTCCAAATTATTATCTCTCGACGTCATACCTACGAGTAAGATCCTAAAAGGCTTTGCCGGCGGGTTAATTACTTCCCGTGGAAAAGTAAAATTTAATCTGGAAATAGACGGTATTCAAGTTACTTGCGATGCGTATCTGACAGACATCGAGATGGGTGACATTCATTTACTCATCGGTCAACCCGTCATTAATGCGAGCGACATTGCACTCGTCGTAAGCAACGGAACAGCCAAACTGATGCGCGAATCTGACTCCATGCCAAAGAGATGTGGTTGAAGAGCTCCACAAGTTCAAGATTGTTACGGTTATGCGAGAAACGTTGCCACCAGGAGCTTCCATCATCAAGGTCCTGATAGTGGGCAACCGCCAGAACAACGATATCTGTACCACTGCACGCCATTACGAGCTTCAAGGAGTTTCCTACTCCCTGCCCGCCACTCTCCTTCGAGGCGACAGCGGACACATCAAGGTCATCAACACCGGTACTGAAGACATCGTGTGGGAGGCTGGCCAGGTCCTCACACGCGCCGAGAGCTGCGACACATCACCCACCATAAGTCAGGTTAGCCAAGCCAAGCCATATTTGCCTTTAAAGCCTTCTGATTTGCCTATTTCATGTGATTTGCCTAAATTAACTGTGTCGGAAAATATGCCTTTTGTTTTGCCTGTGGATAAAGATTCAAATCTGAGCATAGGTGGAGTTTTGTTAGACGACATAAAAATAGGCAGTTTGAGTGTAACGGAACGTAAAGATTTAATCAAATTGCTAATTAGATTTAAACAAAGTTTCGCAGTCAGCACTAAAGATCTCGGCTGCACAAATTTAATTCAAATGCCAATTACTTTGACTACCGATAAGCCCGTTTATCGACAACCATATAGACTATCGCACTGTGAACAAGAAATAGTAAAATCTAAAGTCTCTGAATTATTAGAAGCCGGTATTATTAAAGAATCAGAATCCAACTATGCTTCTCCAGTGATATTGGTAAAAAAAAAGAACGGGGATAGCAGACTGTGCATAGATTATCGCGCACTTAACGCCATAACCGTTAAAGACAGATATCCGTTACCTAATATTGAAGATCATATTTCCAAGTTAGCCGGTAAAAAATATTTTACGTGCTTAGATATGTCTCAAGGTTACCATCAATTGGCGCTAAAACCCGAAGATACTCATAAAAGTGCATTTATTTGTCAGGCCGGTCAATTTGAATATGTCCGTGTTCCATTCGGTTTAGCTAATTCTCCGTCAGTTTTCATGCGTTTAATTAACAAAATAGTAAACTCCATTCATTTTTCCCAAAATGGCGGTAGTAGCGACTCATGCGAGGTTTTAGCTTTTCTAGATGACATATTGGTACCCTCAGTCGACGTTAAATCTGGTCTTGACATGTTAGAGGTTGTGTTAAATAAATTCGAAACCGAGAATCTGAAATTAAATATGAAAAAGTGTACGTTTTTAGAAACTCGAGTAACGTATTTAGGACATGAAATTTCCGAAAGTGGTGTGCAACCGGCAGAGTCAAAATTAACCGCCGTGTCACAGTTTCCGGTGCCCAAAAATGTACACGAAGTTCGACAGTTTATCGGGTTATGTAGCTATTTCCGTAAGTTTATTCATAAATTTGCTCAAATTGCTCGTGCCTTAACCAATTTAACAAAGAAAAACGTTGCATGGGATTGGGGTAGTGAACAATCAGAGAGTTTTAACGAATTAAAAAAGTGTTTGTGCTCCAAACCGGTGTTAGCGATATACGATCCCGAGCTAGAAATAGAAATACATACGGACGCTTGTAAGTTAGGCATAGCATATTATTTCAAAAACAAATTGATGGTACCCTAAGACCGGTAATGTATTTCAGCCGTGTAACTTCTAAACAAGAAAGCGTATATCACAGCTACGAACTCGAAACACTAGCGGTTGTAGAATCTTTGAAAAAATTCCGCGTTTATGTATTTGGGAAACATGTAAAAATTGTTACGGATTGTACCGCGGTGCGTTCCACTTTGACAAAACGTGACATTATTCCGCGGATAGCCAGATGGTGGTTGATGATTCAAGATTACGATATAAGTGTAGAATATCGGCCGGGTGAGCGCATGAGACATGTCGATGCACTTAGTCGAAATCCTGTTGACGCGCTTAATGTTAACCGCCTAGAAGTATCTGATTGGTTCTTTACAGTTCAGTATCAAGATGACAAAGTCAAAAACATAATTGATCGATTAAAAACTGGTTCAGCAGAGCGCGACTTAACAAAGGAATTCGTACTGATAGATAGATAGATAGGTTATACTGAAAAACTCTGTGCGGTAATCGCCTTGTAGTGCCGGGACCAGCTAGGTGGAAAATTGTTCAAATGCACCATGATGAAATAGGCCATGTAGGGTTCAAGCGCTGCGCTACTGGTTTCCGAGAATGACGCGGTTTATTCAGAAAAATGTTGCGGCGTGTTTACATTGCGCTTACGGAAAAGGGGAGCACGGGAAAAAGGAGGGTATGTTGCATCCTATTCCCAAACCAACTGAACCGTTCAGAACAGTACATGTAGATCACTTAGGACCGTTCTGTAGGACGAAGAAAGGCTATGTGTACATGCTAGTGATAACCGATTCATTTACAAAGTTTGTAATTGCGGAACCAACTCGGACAGTAAACTCAATCGAGACGGTCAGGTTATTAAAACGAATTTTCGCTTTGTTTGGATACCCGGATAGAGTAGTGTCGGATCACGGAAAAGCCTTTACTAGTAGATATTTTAAGAACTTTGCTACAGACAAACAGTTTAAGCATACTTTATATTTTATTATACTTTATTTATGCTATAGCTTGTCCTCGAGCTAACGGCCAAGTTGAACGTACCAACAGAACCATTTTGAACGCGTTACGAGCTACTGACCCTAGTGAAGCCGCGAACAATTGGTCTAATAATTTTCCTGACGTAATCTGGGGTATTAACAACACTTTAAACGACACAACCGGATATAAACCTTACGACTTGATGTTTTCACGGAGTAGTAGGCCAGCATGTGATGTTTCTATTCCGGGGCGGGTAGTCGAATCGACCCACGTGAAACGCACCAAGGCTAAGCAGCGCATTGAAAAAGCTAGCGCTAAAATGAAACACCATTTTGATAAGCGTCGTAAGCCATGTCACACATATAAGAAAGGTGATTTAGTACTTTGGAAACAGGCTCCTACAAGTAGCGCGGCTAAAGTCAGTACTAAACTAGATGATCTCTATTCAGGGCCGTATATTGTCATAAAAGTTGTTGGTAAGGACTGATACAGGATCAGGAGTATAAAAGGTTTGAGAGGATATAAGAACTTCATAGGTTTAGTATCTGCTGAATCCTTGCGACCCTATCAAAGTGTAGCTCCTGTATCTGACAGTGCCAGCAGCTCTGATGAGCAGTTAGAGACAGAGGACCTAATAGATTTACTGGAAAGCTAATTGTGTTCCCTTTTCCCATTGCGGGAGCAATTGTTTCAGGATGGCCGACTGTAACGGTCACCCGATTGCCAGCCATGCCAAAGCCATGCCATGCCGTGTCGTCTTGGTGCAGCCAAAGCCACAGCCACAGCCTCAGCCAAAGCCATAGCCATGACGACCAAGTACGCCACGGCAGCCACAACAAAGAGGAAGTCGATTGACTAGCACGTCACGTGCGCTTGTCAACCTAACGCGATGGGCGTTACCGAGCGGCGATCCCCTCCTCGATTTAGAGTGGGGGTAAACTTATAAAATAGGTCGCACAGCGCATTTATAACATTATTCTGATCTAGAACCTAGCCTAAGCCGAAACTCTGTTCGATTGTAATTTATACAATAAATACCTACCTACAATCGAGAAAATTGTTTTTCGCTTTCCTGTGTTTCAACACTCATGAAACATCGAGCAACACAAAAATTCAATAAAAACGGTTAAAAACGTTTTATTAAACGAAATCGGTATATTTTTTTTGTTCTTCAAAAACGTTATTTATAACGTTCCGTTCGAACATAAACGAAACAAATTGTTCTTTAGGCATTTAAGACGAAAACGTTTCGAAAAATATACCGGTATCCGACCCTTGGTGTGATTAATAATCTACCATTTGAACTTCATTTGCCTGGGTATAACTATTGTGGACCGGGAACAAAACTTGAGAAGCGATTGCTACGAGGCGATCGAGGTGTGAATAAACTAGACGAAGCTTGTATGCATCACGACATTGCATATGCCAATCACACAGACTTATCTAATCGTCACAAAGCGGATTTACAACTTCTAAATATGGCTAAACAGAGATTGAGATCAACAGATGCTGGGAAAGGCGAAAAACTTAGTTCGTGGTTAGTAAGCAAAGTTATGAAAGCCAAATTGAAATCTGGTTCCGGAATTAAAACATTTAAAGGATTTGTGTCAAAAATACGATCAAAAATCATGAAACTGAAACCAAGGGATAACAAAACTTTAATCAATATTGCTTACTCAGCGGCTAAAAAAATATTTCCGAACGGTTCGAAAATTCGAGTAGGGGAGGCCGGGGTTCAAAGTGCCGGGGGCAGGTTGTTCCGATTGAAATAGCTCCGCGAAGAAAAGAGATAGCAATAAGTGTGAAGTGCATCGCGAAACGTCATATCATCGCGCCATTGCGTCAGTCATTTTAGTGACGGTCTGCCCGCGTGTTAGCGTGGTAGTCGATTGGTGACACTCAAACATCACGTAAGTAAATTTTTTCGTCATCATACTTTTTGGTCTATTTCAATCAATTTTCTAGCTATTTGCGTGTTACTTGCTATTATCTGTCGAGCAAACTACAGTGATTAACTTTCTAATATCGTTTTTGGCTTTTTCAAACGTATTCTATCATAATTGGATGTTACTTTAGAAAATGGAATTTGGGGTTCCAAGTTCCTCTGGTGGGGGGCTAGTTGTTCCGCGGAACAACCTGCCCCGTAACGAACACGTAAATAATAAAATTAAAACTTTGTTTTAGGATGAGAAACTATTAACGAAAAACCGAACGGGGCAAGGTTTCAATTGAGCTTTTGCAGCGGGCTGCTGATGCCGTTATTAAAAACGGTCGGAAACTTAAGACGGTAGCTCGGGAATTAGAGATATGTCATATGACATTGTTTCGCTTTGTCAAAAAGTTGAAAGCTGGTGTAACACCTACTATTCTAGACAGGTGTTCAACCAAGACCAAGAGAAGACATTGGCGGATTATTTATTAAAATGTTCATCAATTTACTTCGGTCTTTTGCCAGAAGAAGTAAGGAAGTTGGCATATAGTTGCGCTGTCAAATTTGATATGCCTAATATTCCAGTCTCTTGGCATAGAAATAAAGAAGCTGGAGCTGATTGGTTCACTAGTTTTCTGAAAAGAAATCCGTCATTGTCCATAAGAGCTCCGGAAGCCACTAGTGCAGGACGCGCATCCTCTTTTAACCGACACAACGTTAATGAATTCTTTAGCAAGCTTGGAGACGTCATCTTGAAATATAACATGCTACCGTCTAGAATTTTGAACTTGGACGAAACAGGTGTTACCACTGTATTGAAGCCGTAGAAAATAGTCGCTGCAAAAGGCGTTAAACAAGTGGGTGCCATAGTGTCTGCGGAGCGAGGCACTTTAGTTACCGTTGAACTTGCAGCAAATGCAGTGGGAAATACTGTACCACCTATGTTTATTTTTTCGAGCCTTAAATATAAGGACTTATTTCTTCGAGATGGTCCCACGGAGAGTATTGGAGCTGGAAATAGCTCGGGATGGATGACGGCTACAGAATTCCTCATATTTATGGACCATTTTATAAAACACACAAAGCCCACTCCCGAAGATCCCGTATTGTTATTGCTTGATAACCATCAATCACATGTTGACATTGATGTGGTTGAAAAGGCAAAGGCAAATTCGGTTATAATGTTGTCTTTCCCGCCACATTGTACCCATAATTTGCAACCACTAGATGTTGGCGTTAATGGACCGTTTAAAACGTATTGTGCCAAAGCGCAAGAAAACTGGCTACGTAATAACCCAGGCAAGAAAATGTCTATTTATAAGATACCTGGAATTGTCAAACATGCATGGCCTTTAGCAGCTACACCAAATAACATTATAAACGCATTTAAAAAGGCAGGCATAAGTCCATACAACCCTGATATATTTACGGATGAAGATTTTGCCCCGTCGTTCGTTACTGATCGACCAATGCCCGACACCGCTAATATTTCATTGGGATTGGGAAATGTGAAACCACAGCTTCAAGGATTAGCAGACGTTAATGAGCCTCAGGTGGATCATGATATGGAAACGGTCCCAGATAACGAGCCACGTCCAGCAAGAATAGAATCAGCAACCAATGAACCTCAACCAGGATCCTCGAACATTGCTAATTTGCCAAATAATGTTGTCATTCAAGCCACATCTAGCATATTTTCACCTGAAGCAATTAAACCTTTACCAAAAGCACCGCCAAGATCGTGTGTAACAACTAAGCGACGAATAAGAAAATCAGCAATACTGACAGATACGCCTGAAAAAAATGCTTTGGTGAAGAAAAAGCAAGAAAAGTAAAGAGCAATAGTAAAATAAAGACGAAGGAAGTTGAAAAAAGAGTCAGAAAGAATAAAGTAACTGGTAAAAACAAGCGAAATTATAAAGTGGCAAGTAAATCCGCAAATGGTAAAGAAAATGTGAAAAGGAAACTACTGCAAGAAGATAATCATGGAAGTGATAGTGAAGAAGAGACCATGGAATGGTATTGTCTAATACTACTCTGTCAAGAAAGTACCGGGAAAAGATCAATAATACACAAAATGTCTGTTATTCATCCAAATTGATTTTATCACCTTCAAAGTATGCTCCTTTAGAAACGATACACTTGCGCCAATGAATAATCCATTCATCAAAACATTTTTTAAACGTTGCTTCCGGAATTGAGTTCAGTTCTCGCCGCGAATTCTCCTTTATGTCTTCTATCGATTGAAAACGGGTGCCACGAAGTGGTAATTTGAGTTTAGGAAAAAGAAAACAGTCAGCAGGAGCCATATCTGGTGAATATGGTGGTTGCTGGATGGTATTTGTTGAGTGTTTGGTTAAAAATTCGTTCACAATGATAGCCTTGTGCGAAGGCGCATTGTCGTGGTGCAAGATCCAAGAATTTTCTTTCCACAAATCTGGCCTTTTTCGTCGAATTTGCTCTCTTAAACGCCGCATAACGCTCAAATAATATTCTTTATTTACCGTTAGACCTTCCGGTAAGAATTCAGAGTGCACAACACCGCGATAGTCAAAGAAAACAGTCAACATGACTTTGACTTTTGATCGACTTTGGCGTAGTTTTTTCGGTTTCGGTTCAGTTGGAAGGCGCCACTCCGAAGCTTGTTGACTAGTTTGCATGTCAAACTCGTAAACCCACGTCTCGTCACCAGTAACAATGCGTTTCATGAATGTTGGGTCCGAACTGACTCGTTCTAGCATGTCCTCAGCGACTTTCATGCGATTGAGTTTTTGGAGAAAATTCAGATCTTTTGGGACTAGCCGAGCAGCAACATGTTTCATACTCAAATGATTAGTTAAAATGGTACGGATCGACTCGTGAGATACAGAAAGTTCGGCGGCTATCTCTCTCAGAGTTGAATGGGGATTTTCAGCCACTATTTCCTTCACTTTTGCGATGTTAACTTCAGTTGCAGACGTTGAAGGCCTACCAGAGCGAGGGAAATCTTCCATCACATCTCGACCGCTTTTGAACGCTTTGAATCACTCATAAGCACGAGTTTTTGATAAAGTCGATTCACCGTAAGCCTTCTGTAACATTTTCAGTGACTCCGAACACGAAATTCCATTGGCGATACAAAATTTAAGACAAACTCTTTGTTCGATATTTTTGTCCATTATGAAATTCGCAATACACACTATAGATGATATTACTAAAACCAGCACTGTATTTAATATAAATAACAGATGCAACTCAAACTCCGCGCCAAAATGGAAAACAGTTGTGCCAATCTAACAACTACAAAAAAACAAAAATTTGAATTTGGAACCATAAACAAATCATCCATTCCCGATACTTTTTTGACTGAATGTATGTTGCGATTTATATTCCAACTCACGACCAGGTGAACAATGGATTGAATGCGTCATGTGTAAGAATTGGGCTCATTCAAAATGCCTGAAATCTGAAGATGTTCATTATTATGTTTGTCAAAATTGTAATTCTGACGACGACTCTGAATAATTTTTTTCAAGTTATTGAAATTAATCTGTTTTTACAGAGTAGGTTATAAGTTTAGATTATCGATCTCAGTAAAGTCATTGCTTTATATATATATATATTATAACTTTTCCGGCCGATTTTACAGTTTTCGCCTTCTTTGGAGCACGTTCCCCGGTCTGGATCCATTGTTTTGATTGCTCCTTGGTCTCTGGTGTGTACCAGTGGATCCAGGTTTCATCGACGGTCACAAAACGACGCAAAAACTCCGCTGAATTCCGCTTAAACAGCGCCAAACACGTCTCCGATGTGGTCTCACGTTTGCACAGCTTTCTCATGCCGAGTTCCTCGTGAAGAATATGATACACTATTCCTTCTGAAATGCCTACAGTCTCAACTAGCTCCCAAACCTTCAATCGGCGATCTGCCAATACGAGATCATGGATTTTTTTAATGTTTTCCTCCGTAGCAGCTGTTTTCGGTGCACCTGGACGTGGTTCATCAAAAACCGACGTACGGCCACGTGCAAACTCGTTTAACCAATTTTTGACGGTGGCCATCGATGGAGAAGAGTCACCGTACACAGCATCCAAGCGCTCTTTGATTTCGATGCTCGTTTTCCCTTCCAAAAATAGGAATCGAATCACCGAACGATATTGCTCTTTTTCCATTTTTATAAAACCGATTGATACGTTCGCTTCCATAAGTTGTCAAATTAAAACAAATGAAGGGATTGGAATGAAAATTTTAAAAAAGAATTAAAAAAAGAATGTGCTACACTGTGGTAAAACTCTTTTGAAACTACAGCGCCCTCTGGCGATGAGGCTAGGTACTTATTGAATGCACCTCGTATTTCAAAGAACTTAAGTTTACAATTTGAAACAAGGATAAATTATGCACCATTTTATATAGGAATCGTTGATTTTAAACATTTCTATTACATTTATATTGCCTCCGACTCCAAAATCGGAATGTCGAACCCCGGTCTCCCCTACCGCGAGTGATAAGACCTAAGACCGGAGGAATTCTGCCTTTAATCCCAATTTTTGCGGGGCTATCGGCTTTAGGAACTTTAGGTGGTGGTGCGGCTGGTATTGCAAAAACTGTTAATGATTACAAAGCAAGCCAGCAAAATTTACGAGAAACAGAACGTCATAATAAGACAATGGAGTCATTAAAGTTAGGCAAAGGTTTATACATTAAACCGCATAAAAATGGTAAAGGTTTGTTTATAAAATAATCAAAAAACTGAATAAAAGGCTACCTACGAGGGGGCGTTTTTAAGTTCGCGGAATGGAGGGCAAGGAGTGAAAATAAAAATACTAAATTATTTTTCTTTTTCAATATATTCACCTGCTACCCTAATACATTTTTCAGATCTTTCAATTAGCTTATGTATACCTTCATAAAAAAATGTTTTGTCTTTGTCCGAAAAATAAGCTGAAACCGCGTCCTTCACTTCTTCATCAGTTGAAAATTTCGTTCCTCAAGTTCTTTTTTAGATTTGGAAAGAGGTAATAATCACTGGGAGCCAGGTCTGGGCTGTAGGGTGGATGGTCTAAAATATCGAAGCCCACCTTATGCAGGGCAGCCAACGCAACACGGCAGAATCCCTTCCGAATCCCAAAACACTGTTGCCATGATTTTCCCAGCCGATTGTGACACTTTAAACTTCTTGGGTGGTGGTGTACCATTTTTGTGCCACTGCATAGAGTCCTGTTTTGACTCAGGCTCATAATGATGAACCCAAATTTCATCTCCAGTAACAATTCGACTCAATAGTCCATCCTTATCTTCGTTACAGAGGTCCAAAAACGTGCGAGAACACTCCACGCGGCGTTGTTTCTGAGGCGGCGTGAGCATTCTTGGCACCCATCTTGCACTGACCTTTGTCATGCCAAGATGATCGTGTAGAATTTTGAAAATTGTTGTATCCGATACTCCAACCATTTCTGCAAGCTGTTTCTTCTTTAGTCTGGCATCTTCCAATATTATTTTTTCGACATTTTTAATGATTTCCGGAGTAGTCACCTCGATCGCCCGTCCGGGCCGCGGCGCGGGTCGTCTTCAAGTGAGGTCCTGCCTTGTTTAAAAAGACAATGCCACTTGTAAACCATGGTTTTACCCAGGCAAGAGTCCCCGTAAACGGATTCCATCTCTTGCAGTATGTTTTGAACTGACTTTCTTTGCTTGGTAAGGAACTTTATTACGGCACGGTACTCGATTTTTTCCATAATGCACACTTTCTTCCCGATTGAGTTGTTTGCTTGACGATAGTTCAAAGACTAATGACCCAATTTCAGATTGGGTCGTCTCTCAATTCCCCTAGGGGAACCGGAGGTAACTGTTATACCTTTTTGGTAACTCAGTGGTATCGACGCCGCCTGTATACACAGACGGGTCATTGGGTTGTGGCAGTGGCCACGTGGTGTCAGATCCGGGCGTCGAGTCCGGTGTTTGCCTGCGCGTTGGCGAGAGCTGCCCCCACCGGCAGCGTCCCCGTGAGGGGAGCCTCCAGTGAGCGCTCTACAAGCCAACGGCGTTTGTTGGAGTGTGGGCATCAACTGATTATGGCGAGGTCGAGCACGACAGGGTGAGTTCCTGGCGTGCGCCCGTCAGCCATAATCAGTGAGCGGCGTCTGTGTTGGGTAGTGGAGCAGCGGGGATTAGGCCCCGCGGCAGCGGTCCGTCCGGTGGGCGTCGGTGGTAGGGCGCCAGCTCTCGCAGGTGGCGGAAGGAGGAGGCCCCCGCGCGGCTGAACATCGTGGTGGTCAGGCGGCCGATGAAGTCGTCGAGGCTCTCCATGCGTAGGTCTCTCGCGATTACCGCGTTCCTCACGTATCTTGGGGCGTCTACGATGTTGCGTAGCGTCAGCGACTGCTGGGCGCGCAGCCGGTCTCGGTTAGTTTCCGAGACCAGCGCGTACCACGCAGGGGCAGCGTAAGTGAGTCGGCTGCGCACATACGCCTTGTAGACGCCCAGCTTCGCCTTGAGCGGTAGGCGCGATGACAAGACGGGACGCAGGAGAGCTCGAGCGGCGCGGGTTTGAACCACGACGTTCTTCACGTGGGGGCCCATGGTGAGTCGCTGGTCGATGGTCACGCCCAGATATTTAACTGTGCGCGACCATCCGACCTGTCGACCCAGCATAGTGAGGCGGGGTAGTTGGCGTCGTCTTCCGAAGAATATTGCCTGGGTCTTCGCCACGTTGACGGATAGCCGCCAGTCCTCCAACCATGGCGGGAGTGCATCCAATGCTCGCTGCATCTTCACCGCCGCATGGGCGGGTGATAGCGAGGTGGTTATGAATGCGGCGTCGTCTGCGTATAGCGCCAGCATGGCACCTCCACCGTCGGGGATGTCGTCCGTATACCTGCCGTAGCAGACGGGTGACAGGCAGGATCCCTGGGGCACGCCGGCTCCGACGGAGCGAACCGTAGACAGGACGCCTTCAACCACCACTTGAAAGCACCTGTTCTCCAGGAAGCTGGCCACAGTCTTAACTATTCGACGAGGAATAGTAGACGTGGACAGCTTGTAGAGCAGGCCGGCGTGCCACACGCGATCAAACGCCTTCTCCATGTCGAGCATCACCGCGACAGCACCCTCCTTCTTGTTGCAAGCAACAGTCAGGTGGTGCACCACTCTTGCGAGTTGGTGTGTCGTAGAATGCTCGGCACGGAAACCGTACTGTTCGTCGCGTGGTTGGATGTGTGGAGTCAGGTGCAGCAGTAGAAGCTTCTCGAAGACTTTCGAGAGTGTCGACAGCAGCGTGATGGGCCGATAACTTTCGGGCCTCAGTATGTTTTTCCCGGGTTTCGGCAGCATGATGACTCTGCCGAGTTTCCACACCGCGGGGAAGTACCCGGTCCGTAGGATGCCATTGAATAGCTGCGTCACGGTTGCGATTGCTCGCGGAGGTAGGTGACGCAGGGCTTCATTTGGGATCCCATCGGGACCGGGCGCTTTCCGCAGCGGGGAACGGCGAATCATCCGCTGCACTAAACCCGGGGAAAGGACTACTGAGTCTTCCGTGGGGGTTATCGGCGCGTTGAAGTAGGACTCCAGATGCTGCTGGATAGCTTCTACGTGCTGCACGTTGGAAGCTGGGTTGGGCTGGAACTGCTTCTCCAGATGGTCAGCCAGAATCTCCGCTCGGTCCTCGGCCCGGTAACGGAGGGTTCCGTCGCCGGCCAGGAGGGGCCTAATCGGAGGAGGCTTTCTGGAGAGCTGGCGGCACAGGCGGTGGATGCCCGTCCAGTCGTTTCCTGCTCGCTCGATGGCGTGGTACCAGGACTCGGTATGCACTGCCTCCAGTGCACTCGAGATCCTTTTCGCCAGAGCGTTGAGCTGGGATTTCATGGACGGACACCGGGTGCGGTTCCAGATGCGACGCAGCTTCCTCTTCCTGTCGACCATTGCCAGGAGGTGGGGCGGGAGTTGAGGCTGACGGCGAGCCGATGCTTTTTTTTTTTTTTTTTTTTTTAGGATGGGAAATCATCAAATGACTTCTCCCGCTCTGGGTACAGCAGGAGGGAGTGTCAGACTCTTACTGACTAAAACCCATCCGTGTTTCTCCTAGTGCCCTTTGCATTCCAGGGTACGGTGCCTCTTTCGAACGAAGTCCGCAGCCCCAGCAGGCACTGGCCCTAGTGGGCCCCGTCTTCTGTGCTGACATGTCCTTGAGGCGCGGTGGGATCGCAGCGCGCCGCCGACCCGGGCCTGGCTCTGATCAGACGGCGAGCCACCCAATGCTCGCCGTCCGCAGTCCCACGCCTACGGTGGCCGAGAATCGTCCTGCAACTCCCGACGCCCGGGGCGTCTTCTTCTGTTTCGGCGGCTGGGGCGTGAGGTTTCCCTCTCTCTCACGCGTTCGGCTTCCTCCTTTGTTAGCATTATTGCTTCGCAGAAGGAGGTGACCGCTTCCCATGTCTCGTCGCTCCGGACCATGGCTTGAACCAGGGCCGGACGCGAGAGATCCCCGCCGCCGATCGCCTCGACGAGGACACGGCGGTGCTCCGCCCAAGCAGGGCAAACCTCCACCGTATGCTCCACCGTGTCCTCCGGACGATCCTCGCAGTGTTGACACCCGGGTGTATCCTCCCGCCGTATCCGAAAAAGGTACCTCCCGAAACAACCGTGTCCGGTGAGTACCTGCGTCAAGCGGAAGGTAAGGACGCCGTGGCGCCGCTCTAGCCACTCCTCAAAGAGGGGACTTATCGCCGCAATTGTGGCGTGCCCAGCGCTGGGTTGCGACAGTCGTTGTCTCCATACTGCCATGAGATCCTGCCGGAGTTCCGTCCGCCGTGCTGCAATTTGCCGCGGCAGAGGAGTCTCGCCCCGGCGTAGCGCCTCCACGCGCCATTCGTAAATGAGCGCGAGGGCTTTCGCCTCTAGATCCCATGGCGGCAGTCCGGCAAGGAGGCTCGCTGCTTCGCCAGAGACCGTGCGGTATCCCCGGGCCAGCCGGATGGCCATGACCCTCTGGGACGCGTTGAGGTAACGGGCAGGTCGCTTCCTCAAAGTAGGCGCCCACACCGGCGCCCCATAAAGGGCCATGGACCGCACGGCGAGCCGATGCTGCGTCTTGCTTCGACTCTCGAAGCGCTGCGGTAATGGCAGCGCTGAGTTCTTCGGCAAGCGTGTCGACGTCAGCATGCGACTCGATGCGGCGGTAGGGGGCGTGCTCCGTCATGTGTTTGGCGAAGGCGCGCCAGTCCTGGCGGGGTCGTGGTAGTGGGGGCACTGATCGAGCCGGGGCGCACGTCAGTACCACTAAGACGGGCTGGTGGTCCGAGAGGACATGATCATCCAGGACGTCTATTGACGGCGCGGCCGGGAGGCCGCGGACGAGAGCCAGGTCAATGACGTCCGGCATGTAGGCGGAGTTGTGTGGGTAGTGCGTCGGTACAGTCGGCCCGATCACCTCGTAATGGTTGCGATCTGCATGACTCAGCAGGCGTCGACCATCTGGGCAGATGGAGGCCGAGTTCCACGCCGTGTGCTTTGCATTGAAGTTGCCCGCAACGATCGTCGCGAGTGGCGAGTCGAGCAGAGTGCTGACATCAGCCATAGCGAGCTGTTGTTGAGGCGGCTTGTAGAAGGCGAACACACGGGTGGGATTGCGGTCGATGCAGACCTCAACCCCGAGGGCGTAGGCCGACTGTAGCGAAGGTGGTGGCAGCAGTTGGTGGATGACTCTTCTCCTTACTAGGACTGCTAATCCCCTGTACGCAGTCCCAGTAGGAGAAGTGTGGTCCTCTCGGTACACAATGTACCCTGGCATCGTGAGCTTGGAGCTGCTCCTGAGGTGCGTCTCGTTGATTAAAGCAACGTCGATTTGCCGTTGTCTCAACAGCAACCTCAGGAGCCTGGCCTTCTCAGGGGTCAGCCCGTTGGCGTTCCAATGTACAATGCGTAGCTCATTTGCGGCCATGGGCGCACAGATCTGCTACGCATTGCAGGATGGTGGGGACCGGATCCCGCCCCTCCTGGATGGCCAGCAGCACCGAATTCAGTGCTCCGATGGTCAGGGTAACTAATGGGTCAATCGTCCCCTGCTTCGCCTTCGTCCCTCCGGGGAGGGCAGCGACCACAGGGGCCATTGGCCGTTGGTGTTGCTTCGGTGTTTTAGCGGGCTGCGTGTTGGTCGCAGCTGCCTTACTGCGAGGGCGACGCCGCCTTCTCTTCTTGGCCCCACCCGCGCCAGTTCCCGCTTGTGCAGGATTGGCGGCGGCCATGAGAGAGCTCGGGGCGTCAGCCTCGGTCTCGCCTGCTGCGGATGCGATGGTAGTGTGTTTGACAGGGGCGGAAGTGCGCGCCACTGTGCCGGCTCTTTTATTCCGCGCTTCTTTGCGGAAGACCGGGCACGACGTATTGCACGCCGTGTGAGCACCTCCGCAGTTCGCGCAGGTGGGTGGTGACTCCCGTGGCCGAGGGCAGTCCCTTGCCGCGTGTTCCTCGCCACAGCGCACACATGCGGGCGGTCTGTGGCAGTGATGGGAGGAATGGCGGAATTGCTGGCAGCGGTGGCATTGCGCGGGACCCTTCTTCCCGCGCCATGCTTCGATAGTGATCCCTGGCATACACAGCAGTTCGCTAGTCTGGTATATGCCCGGGGTTAGGTCAGGGGTTCGCTGCAGCTGGACGAAGAAGAGGCAGCCAGGACGTCCGGAGCGGGTGCGGATAGCGCGGACATATTCCGGCGCGTACCCTAGCTCACGGAGGTCTGCCTCTATGTCCGCTGGCTCAGTGTTCGCTGGCAGGCCGCGGATCGCCACTTTGAGGCTCTGCTCAGCAGGGAGCGAGTAGCAGAACCAGGTGATGTGTGTGTCTTTTTCCAGCTGGGTCAGGTATTTTTGGACGGCGCGGTACTCAGTTTCCATTTTCGGTAGAAAACGGACACCTTTCCCGTACGCGCGTCCGTTTGGTGGGTGGCCTAATATTCTTTTGAGCTCCCTAAAGTGCTTCGGCCAGTCTGGCAGTACCTCCACCACGAGTGGCGGGTATCTTGCCGCAACTTTGGGAGCTCGTGAGGCGGACGGAGCGGTGGAATCAGTGGAGGCAGGTGGCACGCCAGCAGGTGTGGTGGCGGCGCTGCTGGTGCTTCTATTGGGAGAAGCGACGGTGGAGGCGGCTGGGGCGCTGTTCGCGCTTGTGTGTGGTGAGCAGCGTGGTTGAGCGGCTGCGCTGGCGTAGGACGCGCCTACGTCCATCGGCGAGGTTCGCATTCTGCCAGCTGATGGGAAGGGTGGCGTGGTAAACATCGCCTGCCTCTTCTCCGTCGGTTGCGGTGGGGAGGGGAACCTCTCCGGGGCGATCCTGGTTGGTGGCGCGATGAATTTATGGTGGTCTTCCAGAGGCACAGCGTTATTGCGCTAAGCGGGCCGTTTTTCTCGCTGCGGCTGTGGCGCAGTGATGGTGGAGGGTACTGTGGCCTGTGGTGCCTGCTGAAACGGCGCCGTAGGCGGTGGTGGTCGGGCGCAGATGTGCTGGGCGCGGCGAAAGTCGCCTGCTTAGTAGCGGGCGGCGGGGCGTATCCCTCAGATGGGGTCGGCGTGGTGGCCAGTGGGCTGGCCGTGAAAAATTCCTCTCCTCCCAGGTCAAAAGGATCGACCTTTGAGCGGCAGCAGCAAGTGTCGGGCGGGTCATGTGCTGCACGGCTATGAGGCGGTCAATGCCGGCCACAGCCGCGGCACGTGAACGCCAGACCGACCTTCTTCCGACCCCCGTGGTAAGCGGGGGGAGAGGGCGGGTTGACCTCCGCGGCGGGGGGTATGTTGGAGGCGGTGGTGGCATTATTCACCACCGCTTGGTTAAAATTAATGACTTAGCAGCATGGGCTGTGCTTGACGCGCAGCGAGGGACTGTCAAGCGTGGTCCGTCGCCGGTCTTCTTCGGCGCACGGCACCCACCCGGCCCGGCCTCCGATGCTCGCCTCTGAAGGCAGGCCCGGAAGACCGAAACCGGCAGAATACCGTGCGTGATTTCCGCAGAAAACGGCTGGACGCAGTTGGTTTGAGGCTTGAGGCTTGTGCCTGCCTTGTGCGTGTGCAAGATTATGTTTGTACAAAAAGCTTGCACAAAAAAGCTTGAGTCGGACCCGAACGCACGTGTTCACTCAGTGACAGTCGGCGAATCCTGACCCAATTAAGACAAAACCTGGTATTTATACTAATATTGAGTGGCTGAAGTCGTGGCCACCTCGATAATGACCTATTTTTATTATCTACCCTCCCATTCCGCGAACTTAAAAACGCACCCTCGTAATCGACCTTTAACTGATATCGATATCAGTGAGCATGCACGCGACATCTCGTACTTTCGAAGAGTCTATATGAAGGATCGGTTACCAAGAACACCAAAACGCTTTGAATGTGCTATCGTCAACTTAGACGATTCACGAAATGAAGGAACGCATTGGGTAGCTTATGCTAAAATAAACAATTATTGTGAGTACTTTGATAGCTTTGGCGATTTGAAACCTCCAATGGAATTAATGCAGTACTTTAAAAATTGTGATTTTTTATAACTATACTAGATTTCAACAATTTAATACAATAAACTGTAGACACTTATGTTTAGAATATCTAGGAGGGTTTTGGAATAAATACTTATAAATATTATTTATTTCTTTTATTTCAATCTTTTTCATCATGTCAGTCAGTTTGTCGATAACTGGAAACTCGTCCGATTTATGTACATATTATCCTAACACATTACAATTCTATGGACATTATGAGTGTGCCTTATTGCATTTCTCAACATTTAATTCAATTCCAAACATTGACAAAACGAATAATAAGTTATACCACTTACGTGCTTCCGGTAGCGCAAGCTTCCAAAAAAAAAATCGTAAAGTGCTTCTGGTAGCTAGAGCTACCAAGAGGACTAAGCTTCGATTTTCGGCTCTATTTTGATTACCGTAAGGTTCAGCGGCTCTATTTTGATTACCGTAAGGTTCAGCGGCTCAAAGTTTGTTTATAATATTAGTTGTATAATGTAGCAACACAATGAGTTTCATTGTGTATCTGTATTACGTCAAATAATTTTATGACAGTTCTTTGAATTGAGTGCCAAAGTGCGGTCGTTCGACGCCATTGAAAAATATTTTTAAAAACATGCCGTAAGTAGTTTCCCTTTAATATTTTTAGATGTATTATATGTCAAAATAAACGTTGTTTATTGCTCTATTTGGTTAAATATTCACATTTAATCATTCTTGGTGTGAAATATGAAAATGTAATTTCGTAAAATGCACGAAGCTTGCAGTTTTGAAGCGATGTAAATGTATGATTTTCATATTTTAAACAGGAACTAGGTTCTAAATGATTAAATCTAAATAATAAACTTTAATTTAAAACATTAATATTAACGTAAAATGTGTGCGTTCAATCAAGGATCGACGTAATAGCCACAAGTCTCGTAAGTAAACGCAGCATGTCGCTGTAGTTACCAAAAGCAATTCGGGTTTTTACGGAATAAGGGCTCCGACAAACTTTTTTTTGTTGTTGTTTTATTATTTCTTTTTTTTTTTTGCTACAGCAGCTATAGCATGATTTGTGGTTTGTAAGGATATTTTTGGAATGGATTTACATATTTTTATTTTGTCGGTTGGTGTTGGTATAAAAAAAATCAGCTGTTCAGTACATTTTGTCGAGTTATGCGCACAGAAATGTATGGAACAGCTGATTTTTTTTTGCGATTTCTGGGTTGGTCCCATGGTAAAAGTTGTTCATAATGATGAGTACAATGACCCTTTAAGAGGTATTGAGTTTATTTTGTTTTGGGTGGGTAATTAGAGTGGCAGGGATTTTGTATTTTTTTCATCTTACTACCTAAACGTTGTCTTTTTAATATTTCATATTTTCAGTAATAAACAAAACAGGCGAGGTAGAGGCCAGTCTAGGGGGCGGGCAGGGAGGCGGGGTAATTGTTCCCCGAGAAAATTGTTTACTGATACCCCACCACAAAATGCACCTCAGGTGGATTTGGCTATACCAGGACCTTCTTCTCGGTGATTATTATTATTTTATTCTCTATTGAATAATAGCATAATTAATAACACTTCCAATTTATTTGTTATATTTTACACGAAGGTCTGTTATTTGTAGATCCTACGAAGAAGAGCACGCGCTGGTGAAGCAAGCGATGGCAAAAACAAAAAAAATACTGGCCAAAATGTCACCATCGGTCAAGCAAGAGTTAGTGGCGCGGAAAAGCCAAAAAGAAGTGGAGCGCTCACTCCTGCCTGATGCAACTCCTCGTAAGCGGTCACGGTAAGAAAGTCAAAATCTGTTATAACGATATCGCAGGAACTACTCATATTTGTTCTTATTTGTATGGTTTGACATTGGTTATTGTTACAGAAAGCAATCACCGAAGCGAGAAACCTCTCGGTTGATCGCAGGCACGCCAACCACGCCGCCAGCTCCTAAATTGCAGGATTGGGAAATCCGGTAAAATATAGTACCCTATATTTTATAGTACCAATATTTTGGAAAATTTACGTGGTTCTTTTGATCATTATAATGTCGTCCACAGAAAAACTGAAGAAAGACAAAGAAAAATTGAAGAAAGGCTGCTTTCAGCATCTCCAGTCCCCACGTCTCCAGTCCCGATACCTCCAGTCCCTCCATCTCCAGTTCCAACATCTCCAATCCCAATATCTCCAGTCCCAACATCATCTAAGCCTGATTTTTCAACTCCAACAAGGTAACAAGACATTTTTATAAAAAAAATATATTTCATCACATAATTGTAGCAATTAAACAAAATAATTTGTTGTTTTCCAGCACTATCAGTTTTGAAAGTATTTTAGAAGCTCCCGGATTTTCTCCGCTACACGTGGACTGGACTTCTGGCAATCTAAGTAAGAATAATTTTGTTTTTCTATAGAGTAAATCTAAAACTAATATTGTACTCATTTTCATAGAAACCGATGTCAAAATGGTTGCTTAAAAAAAGCGCCTCAAAACAAGAATGTCCTTTCTGGAGTGGGTATGTATATCCAACAATCGAAATCACTTTTTTGGACTTAAATTTACAACACATTTTAACTAAATATTTATTCTAGGCTCCACTTTGAGCAAAAATGCCTCGTGCACCAGCACTACCGCCGAAATACCAAGGCGAAAAGCAGTATCTGGTAAGTAATCATTATCAGCATCAAACAATTGCACCGTTATTATTGTTTCTTCAGCAAAAATAACTTCTTTCTTTTTTCTAGATCTGTGTACAAATCGATCGGATGCCATTTTGGCCCAATGGCTACAGGACGAGGACGACGACGACACGCACAAGGCAAATGATATAGCATTAAGTGAAATGGAGTACACTGATTTGGAGTCTGCCCACATACCGGACGACCTTAACCCCAAGGCTGTGGAGTGGTTGGCGCAAGAACATACCGAGGCAGACATTTTGTTGCGCCAAATGGCATCGGACGATCACCTCTCTTTCAACTAGAGCAGTGACCACAACACATTTGTTGGCCAGCGGGAGGTTTTTACAGGCACCCCTGGTCCAACTTTTGCTGTGGACGACACCACCCGGCCGTCGGACATTTTTTTTAAATATTTTGACCAACAATTTTTTGATGTCCTTGTACGTCAAACAAACAGGCACTCGTCGAACGTCATTGACAAATATCTGACAAAATCGAAAAATCCCGGCTAAACTTTTGGGTGAACACGGATCGGAGTGAGATGGCTGTTTTCTTTGCCATTATGATTTTTCAAGGGTTAGCGCCGCTATCCGTTGGAAAGGATTACTGGCGAGAAAATGGCTATCTCACCTTGAAGTATTTTAGGGAGCTTATGACATATAATAGATACGTGCTCATAAAGAGCATGATGCATTTTGCAGACAACGTGACAGGACGGGACATGACTCCAGATTGATGTTGATATTTTCCTAATAAACATTTTATAAGAAAACTAATAATATTTTTTTTCTAATTTCAAAGTTAAGGGTTCCATGCCCCCCCTTCCCCTACATCTACTTACTTTCCTAATCATAATTTTATGTAGGCCTGTACTTCCATAATTTAAATTTAGAATGCCTATTGTAACTTATAAACTAAGCTTTATGTTAATTTTATATTTGAATATTGTGGGTAGATTAATAATAATATCTGTAATGTGTAATAATAATTTAATATATGTATTTATAGTGTTTTTTTAGTTATTAAGGAAAAGAAGTTGGTACACTTGACTTCATGTTTTTGTATTACATATTTTGATACTGCCAAGGAACTTGACCTTGAGGAGACAGAAAATATGATGTAAACTCATCTCGGGTATTAAAAGCATTATTTGAACTGTTTTCTTCGATGTTTGATAGTGCTTGCAATCTCGGCTCGTCGTGGATGATCTGTTGTTCATATAGTCGCTGATTTCTGTCCTCGTTCATTTCGATAACATAATTTCGCATTACATTGTGTAAAATACATGATGCAAATACTAAATTGTCAACATATTCTGGCATCAAATCAATATTTTTATTATATATCCCAAACTTTTGATATAATATTCCGAACGCATTTTCCACTACTCTGCGTGCCCGCGATAAACGGTAGTTAAATATTTTTTGTGCATCAGATGGGGATTGTGAACGAGGATATGGCCTTAATAAGTGTTTTCCAAAAGGGAAAGCCTCGTCACCTAGGATAACATGAGGCATTTCTCTGTCAGTTCCAGGTAATGGTTTATCGTTCGGAATATTTAACGTATTATTTTCAATAGCCCTTCCAAATTGTGAGGACGCAAAAATACCACCGTCGCTATTTCTACCGAAACCGCCAATATCGACAACTCTGAACCTACATTTATCATCGACTACAGCCAAAAGAACTATGGAGAAATGTTTTTTATAATTAAAGTATTTGGAAGCACTGTTAGCAGGTGCTATTATGTTAATATGCTTTCCGTCTATAGCGCCGATACAGTTTGGGAAATTCCATTTATTATTAAATCCTCTTGCAATATTTTCCCATTCTTCAGTGGTTGGTGTACGCATGTAAACATTCTTCATATTATTAATGACTGCATTACATACATCTCGTATAATCAATCGGATAGTCGACTCTCCTATTCGAAAACTTGACCATAAAGTCCTTACTGAGGTTCCTGTTATCAAATATCTGCAACAAATATAAAATATGTTATTAACAATATTTATAGCTGGCTTCAAATATCTTCTGCAGTCTTCTGCAGTGCTTTATATCATCCAAGTTATATTCTATCTATAGGATTATAGATTATTGATCATAACTTGGTCTATTTAACCCACGGCTTTTGTAATATTTTCAGGTTTTTTTTTTAAATAATATGTTTTATTTCAGCATTAGAATGCAAGAAATCGTGGATCAACTTGAGGGAAGCTTATCGCAGAGCTTTAAAAAAAAAAAAGTGGTCAGGGTGCCTCTTCTTCTAAGAAATGGATAAACGATAGTATATAATAAAATAAATATTTGGGCATATGAAAATATATGTAGAATTTTTCATCATCGTCAATCAAATGTCTAATATTCTTCCAGTATTCCCCTTCTGCTAGTCTTTCTTTTAACATATTATGCACCCAATATCTTCTTCTTTTATTTTCCTGTTCTTCGTCGAGAGCAATAGCGATTATTGCTAGTTCGCGCAACGTTAACCGAGACATTATGAAAACGTGCAAGTCCTAGGCGTGTTCAATCATAAATGCCATATAACAATATTGGGTTCGCGGTGACAGCAAGCTTGCACCTCGCGGCAACCGCGCGGACTGTGAGCTTACACGTCGCGGCCGGCGCGCGGACTGCGAGCTTGCACCTTGCGGACAACGCGTAGTTAGCGCGCTGGCAGCTAGCCGTAGTCTAAATTCGAGGCGACGCCGTGCTGCAGCTGCGCAGTTGCGGTGCCGGTATAATGTGCTATAACCTTTAGACGGCAGCCATATTGCTTTCCGCGCTGGAACTCGCGATCGTGACGAACGATTTAGCCTATCTAAACGTAAAAAGTTTACGAAAATTTTATTTGAAACTGTATTGATTTAGCATGTGAGTGTTAAATTCAGTATTTGTTCTTTCTATCCATTATAATTCTTGTCAAAAAGAATAATTAGTTTTCCGTAAATTTGTAAACAAAGATAGGGTAAGGTGGTGCAAGAGTGCGCGGTCGGTAAGAGTGCGCATCTATCCTACGTCGAGTACTGAGTGACATTTGTAACTAACTTCAGTCGTATTTTGGTGTTGAAGTGAACGCCGTTGTGCTCCCGAATAATAATTTTTGTACGACTATTTACGTGGATTTTAGGTAAGCCAATAGATTTTTACTTCTCTTCATATAATTTTTTTGTGTTTTTCGTTGAATACAGTTTGAAAACTACCCAGGAAACATTAATCAAAACTTTTTATGTTCAAAACTTAGTGTCTGTTCAAACAGTTTTAAAGAGAAAATGACGATGTTTTTCAAGAGATGTCGCTAGTGATTCGTCATTTCGCGTTAGGCCGATTCGTGTAAGAGTGCGCACTGTGACGCGTGTAAGAGTGCGCGCGCACTCTTATACATCTGAGATTTCTAGTATTTCAATAATTTTGGTTAGATTACCTACTTTAAGCTTTATTATTTATTTTCAGCACTATGTCTAGGAGAGAGAGAAAGACTGAGCGACAGAATTGTCAGGCTGAAACAATGGAGGAGGCTCGGAAGCTTATAGAAAAGGGTAAATCGAAAAGATCAGTTGCTGCCGCCCTCGGTATGGCAGAGTCAACTTTGAGAAAACGACTAAAGAGGTTGGAACCTGCCACAAAATTGGGCAGGTACGAAACAACATTTACTGAACGTATGGAAAAAGACTTCTCTGAACATTTAAAACTTTTAGATGACATGTATTTTGGCATGACAGCGAAAACACTGAGAGGGTTAGCTTTTGAATTTGCAACAGTAAATAAAATTCCGCACAGATTTAATAAGGAAACTAAATTGGCAGGAAAAGATTGGTTACGAGGATATCTACGTCGCAATCCAAACATTTCACTAAGGCAACCAACGTCGACAAGTGTTGCCCGCGCTATGGGTTTTAACAGGCCACAAGTCGAGCGATTTTATATCAACTTATCAGCATTGCTAGATAAATACAATTTCCCGCCCCACAGAGTATTTAACATGGACGAAACAGGTATAACTACTGTGCCTAATAAGCCCCCAAAAGTATTGAGTACGAAAGGTAAACGATCAGTAAGTAAAATATCTAGTGCAGAGAGGGGTGTTAACATTACGGTTGTGAATGCTATGAGTGCATCGGGTATATATGTGCCACCTGCGTTTATATTTGGACGAAAAAGGATGAAGGCCGAGCTTTTGGATGATGCACCTGCTGGATCAATCGGCATGATATCTGACTCAAGTTATATCAATTCAGATCTTTTCATAAATTGGTTAACACATTTTAAGGACCATGTCAAGCCAACCAAAGAAAGCCCAGTCCTCCTCATTCTGGATAATCACGTCTCACATTGCACAATCAGCGCCATAAATTTCTACCGAGATAACCACATTATTGCACTGACTTTGCCTCCACACACAAGCCACAAAATGCAGCCACTTGATTGTGGATTTCACACAGTCCTGAAAAAATACTATGCCAATGAATGCGAGAAATGGTTACGGAACCATTCTGGACGGGCAATCACTGTATTTCAGATGGTTGCCATTTTTACTCCTGCATACCTCAAAACTGCTACTTTGGCTTGTGCTGCGCAGAGTTTTAAAGTGACTGGCATTGTACCTTACAATCCGGACGTTTTCACTGAACTAGATTATTTAGCAAGTTCAGTGACAGATAGAGATCCTGAAGATGTTAATGCTACAGATACAACACAGAGAGCTTCAAGAGCATCGACTGAATCTGAGTCAGCATCACAACTGCCTCTGAGCGCCTCAGTCAACAAAGACCCTTCACATGATGAACAACGACTTGCAGAGGATGTCACAGTGGCTTCAGTTGAAAATAATTTTACGGCACCCGAGTCATCAACGCAGAATTTATCCAGCGCAACAGAAAATCCTTTTGCATACGCGACATCCTCTCCTACTCCAGGAACTTCTACTGAAGATTCTGTTTTTAAAACAGTAAAAGATATATGCCCCGTTCCCAAAGCTCAGGCTAGAAAAATATCGAACAGAAAACATAAAAAATCTGACATAATTAGCAGGTCACCATACAAAATTGAAGTAGAAATGCAAATTAATATGAAAAAGAAACCAGCATTTAAAATTGACCCGAAAGGACCCCAAAAATCTAATCCCAGCAAACGTCAAAACGCACGAAAAATAGATCAAGAACCTAAAAAACCAAAGAATGCTCCAAAAAAGAAGAACTGGCGCTGTGTCGGCTGCCAGGAAATATACAAAGAGCCTATAATAGAAGATTGGATTGAGTGTTCAGACTGCAAAGAATGGTGGCACGAGAATTGTACCGCCTATCTTGGCCAAGGTCCCTTTAAGTGTGACTTATGCGCTCATAATTAAAATGCGCACTCTTATACACCTTGGCGCGCACTCTTATACGACCGGTTGTATAAGAGTACGCATTTCTCATTTTTGTGTTATGTTATACTTATACCTAAAATTATAGTAAAAACTTGTTTAACTTCATGGTGATTTTTTCTAAGATATATAGAGATTTAAAATAAATTAAGTTGATTTCTTTGACTATCATATTCTTTTTAATACACAGCCTCATTTAAAAAGTGCGCACTCTTGCACCACCTTACCCTAACCCTGTTGTGTTTTAAAAATGGAGAATCTTTCTGGTTTTTGTGTATTAGAAGAACATTTTCCAAGAAAGCGATGTATTTTTTTCACTAAATACATAGTTAAGACATGTGTCTTTAGTTTACAACAAATATTTTTACTCTACGGGTTCAGTATTCTCCGTAAACTACGCATGAACGTACTATATTATTTTGCAGCGGAATGCGGTGAAAGGGAATTTATTGCGCTCGTTCGACAGCTATTTTTGGCTATTGTTTAAAGAAAATATGTTCATATTAAATTTAATATGGCAAGATAAACTCATATAGTTTATTATTCTAACAAAAAAAGATACGTTATCGCTTTAAATTTCGTAAAAAAAATTATTTTATCCCACGAAACGTCTTAATTTACTTGTCTTCAAACTTCTTGTATTTTTTATAATTTTATAAGTAAGCTAAATTCTCAAGAACTCCTTCCTACAAGTTCTTTTTTTCTATAACTTTACAAAACAGTCGTTTGTTCGTCAAGTTTCTACTTCAAACGCCCATAAATCAAGTTTTATTACGGACAGTCACACCGGGCGGTCGACCGCGTCGGTCGTAAAGCACTTAGCCCGCGTGTTTTTGTGACGAAAGCGTATGAGTGGTTATGGCTCTAACGAAGTTCCTAAAATACCTGAAGGCACTTATGAATTACAAGATATCAGCGATTATTTAAAATCGGAAATAAAAGATTGTTCAATAAAAGTACAGTGTAATAACAACACTCTAAAAACTTTGATATACTGTACCAAAGATATCAATTTTACTAAAGAAGGAACTTTTAGGAGATTATTGGGATTTAATAAACAGATTTTAAAAGCAAATAAATGGCATGTGTCTGAGTTACCAGTCAACATTTTGCCTACGACCGTGATCAGGATAGAATGTGATATTGTAAGTGGTTCGTACATAAACGGAAAATCCAGTCACATTGTACACGAATTCGCACTCAACGTACCACTTGGATATAGAATTATAGAAATTCCGAAAAACGCCATATACTTTCCAATCAACCAAAACAACATAAGCTGTATACGTATCAGGCTGTTAGATATAAACAATTGCTTAATAAACTTACGTGGTGAAAAAGTGCAACTGTATTTACATCTTAGAAGAAAAAATGATTGACTACAATAAATATGTGCATCAACAAATTGGAAATGTCAGTTCTACTAAAGTGATCAAGTAAATCAGACCTCGGTCTAAGAAAAAAATAAAATTAACAAGAGATAATAAGGAATTTCTTAAAGCGATCGGTTTGCTAAAATGAATATCTTAGATGTTCTATCTGCTCCAACTTACGACAACACTGTTGAAGGAATTGAATTTCATTCTTACAAACCCTACGTAACAAGCTTCAACAGAAACGATGAAATCCGCATACCTATTAATCAACAGGATCTGTATATACTACCTTCAGCGAACACTTTGTATTTGGAAGGAACTATAATCGTTACCAAAAATGATTCAAAAGATAAAGCGAGTAGTATCTCTTTAACAAATAATTTTCTTCTCTACTTGTTTCAAGATATAAGATACGAATTAAGTGGAGTGGAAATTGATAAAATAAAAAACGCTGGTGTGACTACTACGATAAAATCATTAGTGTCAATAAATGAGAGTGAGTCAAAGATATCTTATGCATGGGGTTGGAATATCGATGGCATAAAAAATATTAATGGAGGTAGTTTTTCTGCTTCCATACCACTTTGTAACATTCTCGGATTTGCAGAAGATTTTAAGAAAGTAGTGCTAAATAGTAAACACGAATTGATATTGTTACGAAGCAATACGAACCTGAACGCAGTAAAACTGAATACCGGCGAAGTTGTAGATGATGTTCAAATAAATAAAATTTTTTGGCGTGTACCGCATGTTAAAGTGTCAGACAAAGAGAAAATAAGTTTGTTAAAACTGCTAGAAAAAGACCGACCGCTCCAGATGATTTTTAGAAATTGGGACCTGTACGAATATCCAATTTTACCTAAAACAACGAAGCATACTTGGTCTATTAAAACTTCATCGCAAATAGAAAAACCGAGATATGTTATTATTGGTTTACAGACAAATAGAAAAAACAATGCAAGCTCTGATATGTCTCTGTTCGACCACTGCCACATTCGTGATGTTAGAGTATACCTCAACTCAAACTACTTTCCATGTCTAAATGTGAATTTTGCTGATAATAGAATTGCCTTATTATACGAGCAATACACTAGATTTCAACAGTCATATTACGGACGCCGCGCGGAACCATTATTAAGCGAAAAACAATTTAAAGACTTGGCACCGCTCTTTGTTATTGACTGCTCCAGGCAAGCAGATAACTTGAAGGCAGGTCCGGTTGTGGATGTAAGAGTGGAAATTGAAACTGATTCGGTTATACCTGATCAAACTTCAGCATACTGCCTCATATTAAACGACTGTATAGTTGAGTATAAACCGTTGAGCAATACCGTGAGGAAAATATCATGAATCCTGATACTATATTATTGGACGTTCAAGGATTCAAGGACCTCTACAAGAATTTTATAGTAAAAGAATTTATATCTGGCTACTCGTGATTACACCCAAACCTTCTTAGTTAAACGTCCATACTTGTTCAGATACTTAACAAGTGATGAACAGAACCAAGTTAAATGGTTAGAAAGAAACAGAGGTATTTATTGGAATGAAGGATACATTGACTACAAGGAATTTCATCGTGTAATCGTTCCATACTTACAAAATAAAGAAATTATTGTCAAAGGCTTGGAGAAGGTGCAGTGGATAAAAGACCTATGTGTAAATTGTAAGGTATCAGAACTTGGTGAGAAACAATGTCCTAATTTAGCTATTTTGCATAAAAAATACTGTAATGTAGATTCAAATTTTAATTATACTCGTGCATCGTCCTCGAGATTAGTAACCTGAAAAACGTCTAAATATGTAGTAACACTCAAGTGACACCACTCATACACTGAATGTTTAAAGTCCTGTGCCTTTTAAGATTTTACCAGTCATAAAGTGAAACACGCAGAAATCAAAATGCCAAAAAGGAAATTGGAAGTAGAATACATCAATTGGAAAATAAAGAAGCTTAAAAAGAAACTTAAAAAACGGACACGCCGAGATGCATCCCCGGTGTCATCTTCATCAAGAACGGTTTCGGAGGAGGATAACGAACAAGAACAAGGTACATACTATCCCACAGTAACAGAAGTGTTATCGTAATAATAAAATAAGCCCGAAATCAACTATTTTACAAAGATTTCGTATTGTTACGAGCTTGGGGTTCGTTACAATAAAAACAGCCGATTAAACCACCAAAAATAACACTTTAATTTACAACAGTAATTAACACTTTAAACACACTAATTAAAACACACAATCGCACTACTGAATACTTAACTTCACTTAATTCGCAGTTGAAGATCGCTTCCGAAAATATCGCTTGTATCGCCAATTCAAAACTGACTCCCGTCGCCGGATGTCCGCCCTTTATATATCGGCGACAGTTATTTCTAGAACCTTCTAGTATAGAAACTTCTGGAAAGTTCGGGTACATACCGGTCCCGATTGACTTGGTGTCGAAACATCGAGAATGTTCTAGCATAGAAAATTCTAGAAACATCTGGACCTCAGTAACTTCGCTATTCGATACTAGATGGCGGTACATGTACGTAAATGTCGTTATGTACCTAGCTTTAATTCTGGCGCGTAACACTGCCCCCTCCTAAGACTCCCGAGCATTATCAGCCCCATAATAACGCGCCAGTCGATCCACGTGGACGACCTTAGGAGCGCTTCTTGTCCCTTTTTGTATACGGTAGCTCACGTCATTGATTTTTGTCACAATCCGATACGGCCCGTCCCATTTAGCCTGAAGCTTAGGAGATTTCCCTTTACTGCGAACTGGATTGTGCAACCACACTAGTGAACCTTCGTCGAAACCTTTATTGTTAATTTTGCGGTCATAACGGGTTTTCATCTTTTCAGACATTTGCTGGCCCGATTCTCTGACATGCTCATAAATGTCATTCATTTTGTTCCGCAAGTCGTTCGCATAATCAGTGATACTGCGTGGGGCGTCAGGCGGTATTCCGGTGATCAAGTCTGCAGGCAGCCGTAATTCTCTACCAAAGTTTGCGAAAGCTGGTGTCACTGATGTGCTTTCGTGAACAGCACTTCGGTATGACAACAAAAATGGTTGTATATGCTTGTCCCAATCGCGTTGCCGATTTTCCACAACTTTTGCCAGGTACCTCTCCAATGTCTGATTAAATCGTTCCACCATTCCATCAGATTGTGGGTGGTAAGAAGTTGTTCTCGTTTTATGAGTACCCATAACTCTGCAAGTTTCCTGGAATATTTGTGACTCAAAATTCCTTCCTTGATCGCTGTGAATCTCCTAGGGTACTCCAAAACGACAGAAGACTTCATGAACCAGTTTATCTGCAACTGTTGAAGCTTCTTGATTTGGAATGGCAAAGACTTCCGGCCACTTAGTGAAGTAATCCATTACAACCATGAAATACTTGTTACCACTTTCACTTTCCGGAAACGGTCCCGCGACATCCAGGGCTATCCTTTCCTATGGTGCACCAACATTGTACAATTTCAATGCACCTCTGCTACGAGTCTGAGGACCTTTTACAGCCGCACAACTGTTACATTTGCGACACCAGTCTTCAACATCATCACGACAATGAACCCAGTAAAACCGTTCCCGTATCTTCAGTAGAGTCCGTTTAACTCCCATATGGCCTCCTGAACAACCATTGTGGTACAGCTGTAGAACATCCGGTACTTTAGCCCTAGGCACGACCATTTGCAAATGACAGCTGTCTCCCCGAGCATTTTCCCATTTACGGCACAGGACTCCATCCTGAATCACTAAGCTGTCCCATTGGGCCCAATAGCTTTCCGTGATCGAACTCATCGCTGAGACGTCGCTCCACGTGGGCTTAGGAGCACTGGCCTTTATCCACTCCAGAATCGGAAGGATGTCAGAATCTTCCTGCTGAGCATGTTGTAGGCTTTCCTTCCACTCGTTGCTGAGATCTGTTTTGAGCATCCTCACAGGTACGACTTCTTTGCCCTCTTGCCGAGTACAATGTTTGCAGTCTTCAGGGCAAGGTCTTCTTGACAATGCATCTGCGTTGCCATGAGATTTCCCACTGCGATGTTCGACCACAAAGTCGTATTCCTGCAGTAGTTCAATCCATCTCGCAACTTGTCCTTCTGGATTTTTAAACTGCAATAGCCATTTCATTGCAGCATGGTCGGTTCGTAAGTGGAATTTCCGCCCCAGCAGATATTTGCTAAAATGTTGTAATGATTTTACCACAGCAAGCAATTCCCGTCTCGTGACACAATAATTCCTCTCTGGTTTCGACAACGACTTACTGAAGTACGCAATCACAACCTCTTGATCGCCATAACGTTGAGATAACACACCGCCAAGTCCTATATCACTTGCGTCTGTGTCAACTATAAATTCTTTGTTGGTATCAGGATACCCCAAAATAGGTGTTTTGCACAGACGGGACCGTCTGTGCAGCTTAGCGTGCTTTCCGATATACGGAGGAATCTGTGTTAACATGGACCCATGGAACCCATTCACAGACTGACCTCGGGAAGTGTTGTTTAACCTTGATGTTCGATCCTTACGGCTGTTATTACTTTAGCCGAGAGCTCCTCCTCCGCCTTTTTCCTAAAAAGTTTTATTTAAACTTCCAGCTGGTCAATAATAATACCATTTCTTAACAATAAAATTTTATAAGTAATTAGTTTTATCTACGTCTCTCTAACCGTTCTTGAAGTCTCAATTCCCCACAGTCCTCACGACGGCAACCATCTGTCCCACATACATATACAACCTATTACATATGTATTTCATAATACAATGCACATGTTACCATGCTGCTTAGCACATTACTAAGCGCATACTGAACGGATAGCCCATGACTCACTCCAACAATAACGCATCAAGTTCAATGATTACTAAATGAAAATAAGTGGTTCACACCGCACCGATCACATAAACTTAAAAGTTCATATTGTTATCAGTCTTATTCACACTGACTCATACAATTCGGGTAGTTGGCAAGTACGTACTTAATATTCTAGTAGCTACTTGATGTTCGACAGTTATTTACTCATTTGTCTTGAAAGTCGTTCAATGGTCCGTCGGTGTCATTCAAGAAGTTAAATTAGATTAGTACTTCTACTTTTGTTTTTAACTTGTAAATAAACAATAGGGACCGTGACTACGTACCTTATGTTTTTAATGTTCCGTACGTCTAAACTAAGTCACTATAATATAGGGTCACTATAATATAGGAGCACTAGTATGTTTGTCTATCATAGTCAATTTTTAAGTGATAACTTGCTTTTATCTATCTTCTCTAGCCCCCATAAGTCATCATCTCAGAGGTACGCCCCGTCAAGCTACATCATCTGTCATATAGTCCATCCATCGCTTCTATGGTTCTCCACCCATATATCCATCCCCATTCATACTCTAAAACTTTAATTATCATGCTTTTTTGGGGGAGAGGAGCTTGAGCCCTTTAGCCCCCCTTGCCTCCAACCATGGTCAAACTGTCAAAGAGAGTTATACATTCGTAGAATTCGGACGCACGGAACTCAATTTTTAAGCTGAGTTTTTTGCTGGTTCTTTTCCACAGGAAACAACGGATTGGAACCGTTGCACTACCGCCTCAACCCTTTGATCTTTTAAACTACAACAGATTTTAAAACGGTACTCATTCATTCATTGTGAAATAAAATAAATTGAGTAGGGGTAAAAAAAACTTTTATACTTTTTATAAAGCAAAAATGATCATAAAATAAAAACTGCTGAACCAAACTGAATCAAAATCAAAATTTTTTGGGACCAAATGGCAAGTATGCCGCATCGAACTAAAAAAGAATCACACAAATGACCAACCTCGGACTAATCGGTGCACCATGGAGCGCCTTCTTACGACATGTTTGACCGGTAGGTCAAATTACTATAATAAATAAGTCTTGAACTCTATTATTATTATCTCTGAATAATAAATCAATAATTATAATATACTGCCACAGTAAACAAAATGACTCATTAGAGCTAATGAATAAATCAAGTAGGATACTTTATTAATAGTACAAAAATGTATTATTTTGTTTTTAATCAATCGGATTTTGGGGCAGGTAGGGACAACCTCATGGCTAGATAATAACAGCCGCACATGTCGATCTTCAAGGTTAAGCAACGCTTGCCAAGGTTGGTCTGTGGATGGGTGACCATCTTAACATACCGAGTTTCCTCCGTGCCTCGGAAAGCACGTTAAGCCGTTGGTCCCGGCTGTCATTTGTAGATCTTTGACCGTCGTTACGGATAGTCAGAAGCCAGTGAATCTGACTTCAGTCTTGCAATGAAGTACCGTGTTACCCAGTTAATGGGTTGTGGAGGTCTGGTAGGCAGCGGCTCCTCGTAAAATACTGGTATTCAGCTAAATCCAGCTTGACTGGAAGCCGACCCCAATATAGTTGGAAAAAGGCTAAGCAGATGATGAGGGACAATCGATGGTAATACTTACATCAAAATTGTCGGCATGTCTAGGCCTGGATCATTTTATTTTTCGCGATTTTCGGGTTTGGTCCCATAGTAAAAATGTAGTACCATGCGTATTACGTTTAATCTGTTACACGTCGTATATTTTATTTTACACCAAAAACGTTAACACAACTCTTTTATATAAACTTGATTCTCTAACAGATATTACCTATGGATGGACTAAATTAACTTCAAACAAAAAGTTAGGAGGTGGGATAGGCAGTGGTTCCTTGTAAAGTTATGCGCACATAAATATATAATGTATGGGGGAGTCGATTTTTTTTTCGCAATTTCAGTATAGGTCCGATAGTAAAAGTGGTTTATAGTAAGTAATGAGTACATGAACCCTTAAGAGGTATTGAATTTATTCTGTTAAAAGTTGTACCTACAATACTCAATATCTTTATTGCATTCCACATGTATTCTTAGGTGGTAAAAACAAAATTGGTTCATGTTGACCCAGTCGAGCACAGCAAGATAAGTAGGATAAGTAGGAGAGAGGAAGCATTTTTTTAATTATGTAAAACACAGAGACCTGGATAGTTTGCGGTATGTATTTAGTTAAGTTATGATTTTACAAGTCTATTACTTAGATATTTGTTTACCGAGTAATAGCTTTTATATAGCAAAAGTTGACAAGTTTTCTTAAAAATATATTACATCTACCAAAACTAGTTTAACCGTACGTCAAGAGATTGAATAGCAAAAATTGTAGCTCACTTTTCAAATTATTCATATTATCCCACAGTTCTATGTAATAAGAGTTAACGCCATCGAGTTACGAGTATGAGAAATTCTCGGAGACGGATCGTTGCAGTACTAGACCTACTAGAGTTGCGAAATAGGGAAAATGCAACATTTCCATTTTTGCTTTTATTTTAAAGAACTCCATCTTGAATAGATCACCACATAAATAAGAAATTAAAACGCTTTCATTTATTGTCATAATGGGGTATTTTGCTAAAAAAATCTAATTAGCCCGTCTGATAGATTTTCAAAAAATATTCGACACGAATTTTTCCATTTTTCACGTAAACAAAATATAAAGGACATCGAGTTGAAGACACACGTGACGTCATCTGGCTTGGTAAATTTGGTACATTTTTACAAAGCCATATGACGTCACGCGTGTTTTCAACTCGTTGTATCCTCTTTATTATTTGTTTACGTGAAAAAAGAAAAACTACGTGTCCAATAGTTTTTGAAAATCTATCAGACGGACTAATTAGATTTTTTTAGTAAAATACCCCATTGCGTTTTTAAACGGATAATTTAAATTTTAGCGCGAAAACGGTCGATGACATCACTCCTGTCTGCCACTGGTCAAGAACTGTCCTAACTCAAAAACATAAAGGTTGCCTTCTCGTTGTAATAACAGCAGTGACGTAACTAAACGCTGATTTTTGTTTATAAATACGATACGTTCCGTTTTACGTTACTTTAATTCATTATTTTTGTTAAAAATCGATATTAACTAAAATAAAAACGTTGCAATGGCCTTTATTTTAATTTCATTAATATTTTTACTAACAACATTCTCATAAATTCTGTATTTGCATCTTCACTATTGTTCGAAAGAGTTACCGCGATCTTGGAACGCAAAGGGCCATTGAAGGACCACGGGTGAGTTTTATTCAGTAATAATCTGACACTCTGACACTTACTACCGCTTCGGCCAGAGCGAGAGAAGTCATTTCATGATTTCCCACTCAAAAAAACCGGTAAAATGCGAGTCGGATTCGCGTGCAAAGGGTTCCGAACGAATTTAATTTTTGTAACATGTTATTTTAACGCTATGGACTTCTTATAGGTTTTTCTGTTATCTACAGGTAAAGAAGTAAATGCTTTTTAAAAAAACTTGGTTCAATTGTTTCGGAGATACGGGAATGGTCACTTTTCGTCTGATTTCTTGAATAATTTCATCAAAATATTTAGAATAGAATCGGTCCTGTATATTCGGAGAAAATTTGCCATAACAGACAGACAGAAAGACACCCGAGTGATCCTGTAAGAGTTCCGTTTCTGACGGATGTTGGAAATCAGAACCCTCAAAAAAGCACCTACAAGTACACTACTCAAATGTACTACACAAACAATAAATTAATCGCAAAATAAACGAAATGGAAATTGTTGTAAGTAGCATAATTGTTTAATTTCACACGCATACTATCACGCTCATTGAGATGCACGTGATTTGTTCAGGTATTTTGTAAAAGTTAAGATATTCGGAATAGAATAGTGTGAGGAGCTCGTGGTTAGATAATAAAAGCCGCACGGGTAGATCTTCAAGATTAAGCAACGCTTGCCAAGGTTGGTCTGTGGATGGGTGACTATCTTAACATACCGAGTTTCCTCCGTGCCTCGGAAAGCACGTTAAACCGTTGGTCCCGGCTGTCATTTGCAGATCTTTGGCAGTCATTGTCGTTGCGGTTTGTCAGAAGCCAGAAAATCTGACACCAGTCTTGTTGGTTGTGGAGGTCACGTAGACAACCGTTCCACGTAAAATGTTGGTATTCAGCTGAATCCGGTTTGACTGGAAGCCGACCCCAATATAGCTGGGAAAAGCCTAGGCAGATGAATCAAGTCTGGTGTCTTAATTCAATTCGCTGACTACTATTTTTATTTTAACACTAACTTTTTTTCGCAGCTTCGCTCTTGTGGCCTGTCCCACAGAAATCATTAATATTTCTACAGTAAAAAATATGCCTATCTTAAATAAATTATGTCACTCAGAAGAGACATACGCTTAAGTACTTTTTATCGGTTTCCATCAGATGAGATTACATTTTTTAACACAAACTATTATACCTCTTTTTAGTTTAAGTTAGTTTAAAAACAAAATGAGGTCAACTCACCCCGGTTCCTTGGATATAAAGTCGTGGAGGGCCCTTGCGTGCGGAGGTAACTGCTTACCGCCTGCCTGAACACCTTGTAACGCCTTGAACAATTCACGAAAAACATTATTAGTTTTATTGTATGACTTATGTCAAACGAACTCGTGTTGTTCAATGCACGAAATTCTTGGAATAAGTAATTTTTTATTAGTAAGAAACTTGTAGGCGTACACATAATATAAACGAGAAGATTAGAGAACATTTAAAATGGAATCATGACATTTCAGAGAACACTCTTCAGTTTCGTCTTCTCAAGTTCTTATTCGTTATGATAAATCTGCTATTTGTCCCTTCGTCTGGGGAATTTTGGGTTACCTATGTAAAACTTATCAAGGTGACTATTGTTTTGATCTCCGCCTTCTGCGATCGCCATTTATTTTACAACTAGCTGACCTGCGCAACTTCGTCTGCGTCACATAACGAGAGAGAGAGAGAGAGTAATTCCCCGTTTTTGCAACATCTTTCATTGATGATGATTGGTCTTAGCGTGTTGTTATATAGCCTATAGCCTTCCTCGATAAATGGGCTATCCAACACTAGAACTAGAACTATTTTTTCAATTCGAATCAGTAGTTCCTGAGATTAGCGCGTTCCACCAAACAAACAAACTCTAGTTCAGTAATATAAGTACTTATGGTAGTATAGATTGGTAGCCCAAAGTTTTAACTCTTGAAGTTAGACAGCTGATGCCGATTTCCGAGTAGCTGTCTAAAGATAAATCCCAGAGTTATACGACAAAACCACTCTCATATTTTCATGCTAAACCTTACTTACATACACTCATCATTATGTCCAAAAATTTGATCAATTCTTACCTGGGAATGCCCGCTCCTTGAGGTCCGTTGTCCAGTGACCAGCTTCCTTGGAGCCGAGTTCTTCATGCCTTCGAGGATCCTCATGAGGAGAACATTCGGAGGCAACTCCTCGATCTTCACTTCTACAAGGACCCTGCATTCTGGGCATCGTAGCTCCTTGTGGGATTCTATTATCACCTGAAAGAAGAACCGAATCGTCGCATTACTTCAAGTATAAGTTTCGGACATGCAGACTCAGGCTTCCTCGTAGCGAGAGAGAGCACACCTAAATCACGCGGACCCAGTGCGAGCGTTTAAAGTTTGTACTCGAACCTTTGGACATAAGTGTACTCGTATCCTAACAATGATTTTCCTCCGCGGTTAAGTGCAATGATAGCTAACGGTGACGTTAAAGACACAATAACATATCATTATGATTTAATCTATAACTATCCTAAACGACACCTTTTATGATAACATCGGAGTACCGGCAACCTCGTGAACTCTGATAAGAGCAAATAAATTATTTATAATCAGACCTCCGAGGACGCTGAAGGCCAAATCAAGAACAGGCTTAGTCCAAAACGGCTGAGTAACTGCCTACCAACAGCGGTATCATTTTCAACTGGGTAACCAACACCCATTCTTCAAGATTAATAAGACATTTAGAAGGCTTCGTAAGATTGAATGCGGTTCATTCATTGCTTAGGTTAAAGGCATATTGAAGCAGAGCCGCAGCAAAAATCTAATTTACATAGCATATTGACCTCTATCTCCACAGAGTTAATGCATTCGTTTCTAGACGTCACATTCGACCTTCAAATGTTTTAACGCGACCGTCTTGTTTTTTGCCCTAGTTTCGTGTTGCTAGGCAAAGAGGAGGCCCTCTTTTTGCCTCCAATTGTACTGTCTTGCGCGATCTCTGAGGAAGTGTGACCCGCAAACGTGACCACATTGTCACACCACCTTCGCCGTAGTCGACTTCGACGGTGAAGTCTTCCCTCAGAAGTCCAGTGAATGACGATCTACGATTTCGTCGGACATGGCCAGATCACTCCCTCTTCAACCTGCTGTTTTCTCCAACATCCGCTACTTGAGTCATGGAGCGCAGGGTGGTAAACGTCAACGTCAGGAGTGGGACTATCTGCCTGCGTCTGTGATTACAACGCTTACAACCCCAAACTCTTCAAAGTTAGAGTGTCCAAGCTCCTTCAGGGTAAGCTCTCTTCGACTTTGTTTCTGTCATCTCTGACCTAGGCAAGAGCAAATACATCACAAAAAATAACCTTTATTTAGTGTTGTGCTTCTACTGTCTACTGTGTCAATGTGCCGTGATTCTTAGAAACCTAATAAAACAAGTGGTAGCGACCGGATTTCGACTCAGCCTAAATGAAGGGCGTTCATCATCCCACGCTAGTTGGAGTAATAAATTGAGGGAAACGAATTGTCCTAATACTCCTAACCTAATGCTCGTAGGCGATGGGCTGATTCTATTTTACTAGTGAAGTTTTGAACCTATTCAAACAATGCAAATGTCACGATATATTATGCAATTGGTTTTTTCTTCTATTTTTAGAGCAGCGAAAACCTTCAGGCCAAATATGTATTCTGAAACTTACTGGTATTTAGTAAACTTCGAAAGCGTTGAGAGAAAATTGAAATGTCAAGAACCCTGGCGATAGGATAAATAGTAAGTACGTTTTAAGACTCAATAGTAAAATACTAGTAAAAACGAAAGTTGTCTCTGATTTCTCTAGAATAAACAAGTTCTGCTATTTTTGATGGGAATTTAAAGAAGGAGCAACGAATATTTGAGGCGAAAAATCAAAATCCTAATTTCCTATTTAAACTTATTGAAATGTGAAGTTCTCTTTTCGCTACGCAGTACCCCACCCCTAATCCCCACTTTCATATGAATGTGTAACTGTGCAGCGGCTGAGTATTCCGAGCGGCCATTAGGTTGAATTCTACCTGATTATAAAAGTACTATTGCTACAGGCTGACTAAATTAAGAAAACTATAATAGCAAGCCAGATTTCGGAACAAGAAGAAATCAAAATCTCTGAAAAGTTACTAATTCAAAATCAATCAGGTAGTTTTATATGGCCAATCACAAAGTAACAAACATGCACCGACACAAGAGAAAGAGACCCACATAGGAATTTATTACTGAGAATAACCCACTCCCCTAAAAATAAAACATAAAGTAATAAAACTCTTCGCAGAAGCCAATGAGTCACCCAAACAATTAGCTAATGTGCTCGTGTTTGCGACCGAATCGCATGTCCATCAATTAAGCGTAGGTGTTTCTGCCAAAACGGTCAAGATCAATGTAGCTTTAATAGTAACGCAGCAATGTAATTGTACAAATCGTTTCAACCGAGCCACATAGAGGCACTTACAGTCCAACGCAAGCTGATTCCAGCTCAGTCCTTGCAAATGAAACTTAATACTCATGTCTATTTTTGAAAATGTCTGTTTTTATCATTCCTGCTATGCTAAAGTCCTTATAATCGCCTACGGCAGGCAGGAAGAGTTATTTTTCATGGCAATTGCTAGTATAAATACAGCTTTTAGTCAGTAGTTGTTAAAGTTTAAATTAGCATGTACTATAATGGAAACTCACAAGTATAACAATTGATTCAACAGTAATAATCACCAGTAACAAAGGATTCGAGCAGCGTCCGGAAGATTTTCATTTAGATATGAGGATGACATCGAAAAATCCAAGGTCGATGAGATTAGCCCCTTAGGTAATCTAATTGACCTTGCATTTTGATTGGCGACCAATATTTTCTTCTAGTTTTTTCTTGGGTGCTTACTCTAAAAGAACACATTTTGCAATCGATTCGTCCAATAAGACATGAGATTGTAATGAGGCTTGTTTCATAGGTACCACAGCCACACCACACCATCATCATCTGCCTAGCCTTTTCCCAACTATATTAGGGTCGGCATCCGACAGCCACACCACACCGTTCGCGCGAAAAGGTGGTTAAGCTGTGGTTACGTGTGAACGGTGTGGCTGCGGCTTCTTGCGGTTGTGTTGTGGTACCTACAAAAATGTGTATGTGTTTGCGATGTGGCTGGCCGATATTACGTGGTGTGTTGTGTGGTGGTTGCGTTGTGGTTGCGACGTGGCTGCGTTGTGAACGGTTTCACACACACGATCGATAATGAAGGCAAAATCGTAGACTTTGTCTCTGTCATCTCTGTCATAGACTAGAGTCAAGAGCAAAAAAAAATGACCAGTGTGAATTTAACTATTAATTTTGTGTTGTGGTTGTGGTACGTGTAAAACCAGCCTCAATCCGGTTAAACTTTTCTCAATTAAGTTGCGGTCGGGTTTCAAACTAACCGGCTGAACTGAATACCAGTACTTTACACGGATCTACTGACTACTTTTAGTCTACTTCTACTGCCGCACAGCATCTTTTGATCAAAATTATTATAGGCCTCGCAACTAAGTCTCGCCGATAGATGTTTACATTTCGATACCGGGACGCATAAACCAGTGTTTGAAAGCCATAAAATGTTATCATAATCGACATAATTTTCTCACAACAAACCTATTATTTTTTAGATTAGCATTTTAATAAAAACAAAAGGTAAGTACATTTTATAACAATACGAAGGCTATCGATGGATTTATCTAATCTATCAATTATCGGTAAGTTTTGTAAGTCAAGGTGGAACTAATTGACGAATGTGTGTATTTGTGTATGAAAAGTGATAAGTTCGATCGCTTGCGCTTGGGGCCAACTTCGTCCAAAGTTTTTGAAAGCCAATATAAGCAATAGTATTGTTACGAGCTTGGGGTTCGTTACAATAAAAACAGCCGATTAAACCACCAAAAATAACACTTTAATTTAAAACAGTAATTAACACTTCAAACACACTAATTAAAACATAATCGCACTACTGAATACTTCACTTCACTTAATTCGCAGTTGAAGATCGCTTCCGAAGTTATCGCTTGTATCGCTAATTCAATACTGACCCAGTCGCCGGATGTCCGCCCTTTATATATCGGCGACAGTTATTTCTAGAACCTTCCAGTATAGAAACTTCTGGAAAGTTCGGGTACATACCGGTCCCGATTGACCTGGTGTCGAAACATCGAGAATGTTCTAGCATAGAAAATTCTAGAAACATCTTGACCTCAGTAATTCCGCTATTCGATACTAGATGGCGGTACATGTACGTAAATGTCGTTATGTACCTAGCTTTAATTCTGGCGCGTTACACTGCCCCCTCCTAAGACATGCTCGTCCCGAGCATTATCAGCCCCATAATAACGCGCCAGTCGATCCACATGGACGATCTTAGGAGCGCTTCTTGTCCCTTTTTGTATACGGTAGGTCACGTTATTGATTTTTGTCACAATCCGATACGGCCCGTCCCATTTAGCCTGAAGCTTAGGAGATTTCCCTTTACTGCGAACTGGATTGTGCAACCACACTAGTGAACCTTCGTCGAAACCTTTATTGTTAATTTTGCGGTCATAACGGGTTTTCATCTTTTCAGACATTTGCTGGCCCGATTCTCTGACATGCTCATAAATGTCATTCATTTTGTTCCGCAAGTCGTTTGCATAATCAGTGATACTGCGTGGGGTGTCAGGTGGTATTCCGGTGATCAAGTCTGCAGGCAGCCGTAATTCTCTACCAAAGTTTGCGAAAGCTGGTGTCACTGATGTGCTTTCGTGAACAGCACTTCGATATGACAATAAAAATGGTTGTATATGCTTGTCCCAATCGCGTTGCCGATTTTCCACAACTTTTGCCAGGTACCTCTCCAATGTCTGGTTAAATCGTTCCACCATTCCATCCGATTGTGGGTGGTAAGAAGTTGTTCTCGTTTTATGAGTACCCATAACTCGGCAAGTTTCCTGGAATAATTGTGACTCAAAATTCCTTCCTTGATCGCTGTGAATCTCCAAGGGTACTCCAAAACGACAGAAGACATCATTAACCAGTTTATCTGCAACTGTTGTAGCTTCTTGATTTGGAATGGCAAAGACTTCCGGCCACTTAGTGAAGTAATCCATTACAACCATGAAATACTTGTTGCCACTTTCACTTTCCGGAAACGGTCCCGCCACATCCAGGGCTATCCTTTCCCATGGTGCACCAACATTGTACAATTTCAATGCACCTCTGCTAAGAGTCTGAGGACCTTTTACAGCCGCACAACTAGTACATTTGCGACACCAGTCTTCAACATCATCACGACAATGAACCCAGTAAAACCGTTCCCGTATCTTCAGTAGAGTCCGCTTAACTCCCATATGGCCTCCTGAACAACCATCGTGGTACAGCTGTAGAACATCCGGTACTTTAGCCCTAGGGACGACCATTTGCAAATGACAGCTGTCTCCCCGAGCATTTTCCCATTTACGGCAAAGGACTCCATCCTGAATCACTAAGCTGTCCCATTGGGCCCAATAGCTTTTCGTGATCGAACTCATTGCTGAGACGTCGCTCCACGTGGGCTTAGGAGCACTGGCCTTTATCCACTCCAGAATCGGCCGGATGTCCGAATCTTCCTGCTGAACATGTTGTAGGCTTTCCTTCCACTCGTTGCTGAGATCTGTTTTGAGCATCCTCACAGGTACGACTTCTTTGCCCTCCTGCCGAGTACAATGTTTGCAGTCTTCAGGGCAAGGTCTTCTTGACAATGCATCTGCGTTGCCATGAGATTTCCCACTGCGATGTTCGACCACAAAGTCGTATTCCTGCAGTAGTTCAATCCATCTCGCAACTTGTCCTTCTGGATTTTTAAACTGCAATAGCCATTTCAGTGCAGCATGGTCGGTTCGTAAGTGGAATTTCCGCCCCAGCAGATATTTGCTAAAATGTTGTAATGATTTTACCACAGCAAGCAATTCCCGTCTCGTGACACAATAATTCCTCTCTGGTTTCGACAACGACTTACTGAAGTACGCAATCACAACCTCTTGATCGCCATAACGTTGAGATAACACACCGCCAAGTCCTATATCACTTGCGTCTGTGTCAACTATAAATTCTTTGTTGGTATCAGGATACCCCAAAATAGGTGTTTTGCACAGACGGTCTTTTAGCTCCTGGAATGCGATGCCACAACTTTCATCCCAACAGAAATGTCGCTTCTCCTCGGTTAGCTTGTGCAAGGGTTTTGCTATATCTGCAAAGTTCTTGACAAATCGCCGATAATAGGAGCACAAACCCAAAAATGCTCTGACCTGCGTCTTGTCTTTTGGAATTAGCCAATCCTTGACAGCGGCGATTTTCTCTGGATCCGTACGGATACCTTGTTCCGACACTACATACCCCAAAAAGCTAACTTGCCGTTTAAAAAGAGAACACTTTTTCGGACTCAACTTGAGGTTGGCACTCTTGATCTTCATAAGCACGCGTTCCAAGTTTTGAAGATGTTCTTCAAATGTACGGCCTACGATGATGATGTCATCCAAGTAGACAAGGCAGGCATCACCAATTAATCCAGTTAGTACAAGTTCCATCAACCTTTCAAACGTTGCCGGAGCGTTGCACAATCCAAACGGCATAACTTTGAATTGCCACAGACCCTTTCCTGTTGAGAATGCAGTTTTCTCCTTGTCCTTTGGGTCAATTTCTACTTGCCAGTAGCCACTTTCTAGATCTAACGTGCTAAAACCACTTTACTCCAGTAAGCATGTCCAGCGTGTCATCAATTCTTGGCAAAGGATAGCTGTCTTTCTTCGTAATGTCGTTCAGACGACGATAGTCAACACAAAACCGCATGCTGCCGTCCTTCTTCCTTACCAGCACTACAGGTGAACACCATGGACTGGATGAAGGTTCTATAACACCATCCTTCACCATTCCCTCAATCATGGTTTCCACTTCCTTTTCACGTGCTACTGGTAATCTCCTTGGCCGCTGACGGATAGGCAATTCTTCTCCTGTGTTTATTTTGTGTTGAACTAAGCCAGTCTTCCCGATGTCAGCATCGTTCGAAGAGAAAACATCGGCGTATTTAAGTAACATCCTCTTCGCTTTGACCATTTCATTTTGAGACAGAGCGCTGCGACAGTTTCCTAAAAGTGTGGTCACACTCGTTTATGCATCCTTGCTGAGGGTCTCAGTTGATAGATATTGGCATCGACGCAACCAATCCACTTCCTCGCAGGTGCCCCCATCAGTGTGCCCTTTTCTATCACCTGTTCCTTGTCACAAAGGTTCAACACACGTACTCCTGAGATGTCGGTGGCTCTAACCAAAGTTCGTGCTACTTTCCATGGAAGGTCATCGTTCACCTTTTCCACGAGTACGCAATGATGAGTCTGCCCAGGATTCCGAGGAAGACTAACCGGCATAACTGTTTCCGATCTCGGAGGAAGAACAATTTTCTTTAGGCTGTACACATTTCCAGGTAAAGCCCCTTCCATGAAAAGTTCCTCTTGTCCACATTTCAAAACTCCTTGATTCACGTCGATCTCACAACGATTCTTCCTCATAAAGTCTAAGCCCAGGATGCAATCGTCCATTATATCGGCCAAGACAACCTTATGCAGGTAGATTTTGTTGCCTAGCTTCAACTCCATCTCTCTCTCTCCTCGGACGGGTATACGCAGTGGCTGTTACCAAATTTATGCGTCCTTGGTTGTATGCAGAGTCCCCGAGGAATCGACTTATAAGTTGGGAACTGACAACCGTGCGAGAAGCTCCAGTGTCTATCGTCAGCTTACATGGTGTTCCGTTAACCTCGCCCTTGATGATAAGGCTGTTTCCGTCATGGGTTTGTGAGATCGAAATCCTTGGGGCTCCTTGTAGATCAGCCAGCACCCGCCCCGCAGTCCTGGCTTTTACTCGTTTCCCTGCTGTTGCTGGGCGTTGTTGTTAGCCGCCCTATCCTCTGAAGGTCTGCCATCTTCCCTCTGTGTAGGGCGCTTAGGGCAACTGGATCGAAGGTGGCCCCTTTCACCACAGCCGTAGAACCTAGGGCTGTACCCTTTAAATTGGTCGCGAACCGTAGTTGCTCCGACCTCCCTAACGCGGTGGGAACGATGATCCTGCCGCACAGCTTCCACCTCTAGTGCATGGGCCAAAGCGTCCTTAAGCGTCCCGTGATGCCCGAGTCTCACAGCTGCTCTAACCTCGAGGTCGCGGATACCGTCGATGAATGTCTGTACCAAGTTCCCCTCAATGAGCGCAGGTACAGACTGGTACGCTTTTCGTACCAGCTTCTCGACTTCAAGGGCCCACTGCTGCAGGTTCTCACTGCTCCGTTGCACGCGATCCCTTAGCTGCGCACGAAATACGTGTTCGAGGTGAGCGTCACCATACCTGGCTTCCAACGCCTCAAGGAGCTGCTGGTAAGTCACCTCCTTACCGAGAGCTTCCAGGACGGTTAAGGCCTGGTCACGCAGGCCTAGGGTGAGGGCAGTCATGGCCTGGTCTTTACTCCACCCGTTTGCCTTCATTACAGCTTCAAACTGTATCTTGTACGCCGACCAAAAAGACGTGCCATCGAACGGCGGCACTTTGAACCCACGTAGCGAAGGTGTAGTAGCTGCGGAAGTAACAATCCCGTCTCCAAGTTTAAGGTTGCCCAACTCCTTCTTCACATCAGAAATGACGTCATCATACTTGCTGATCCTGGTTTCAGCATCTGACAAGCGGTTGTCATGCTGAGCAACCTTATCCTTCACCTCCTTCATGTCTTTCCCGAAGGACGCGTGAAGTTCCTTCATGAGAAGCATCTGTTCTTCCTGTCGGCGGGCCTGCTCCTCCTGTCGGCGGGCCTGCTCCTCCTGTCGGCGAGCCTGCTCCTGCAGCATCATCATCAGAGCAGCAAAGTCTGGTGCTGATGATGCCGGAGCTGCTGTGGACGGGCCGGCCTCTATAGTCGGTACCTGGTCCGACGTCTGCGACGTTGCTGCACCAAAACGCCTCTGGTCCGTCTCCTGCTGGCGTTGACTACGGGTACGGATACCCTCCGTGTCGTCCTTTGGCAGAATCGGCATGATAATCCACTCTTCTGACACCAATTGTTACGAGCTTGGGGTTCGTTACAATAAAAACAGCCGATTAAACCACCAAAAATAACACTTTAATTTACAACAGTAATTAACACTTTAAACACACTAATTAAAACACACAATCGCACTACTGAATACTTCACTTCACTTAATTCGCAGTTGAAGATCGCTTCCGAAGTTATTGCTTGTATCGCCAATTCAATACTGACTCCCGTCGCCGGATGTCCGCCCTTTATATATCGGCGACAGTTATTTCTAGAACCTTCTAGTATAGAAACTTCTGGAAAGTTAACTTAAGGAACATCGAGAATGTTCTAGCATAGAAAATTCTAGAAACATCTGGACCTCAGTAACTCCGCTATTCGATACTAGATGGCGGTACATGTACGTAAATGTCGTTATGTACCTAGCTTTAATTTTGGCGCGTAACAGTATCATTGCACAACATGTAGACACGCGTTCGTGCAAACGAAAACTTTTCCACGAAATCTCGTGAAAAATTCAAATAAACGACACTAAAATCGTGCAATCTGTCAAAACGCCATCCTAGAATATTGCGCATAGACACTTTCGTGCAAAGTTTATTATTGTCAACAAAGAGAATAATTGTCAATAAAATCGAGTTATAATGCATGTTTTCCTGGTGTTCTATGTTTTAAACAGCATTGTTAACTACATATCGTATTTTTACATCAAAACCATACTGAAATACACAATACCTACCAGTGCGGCTACGCTGCCGTATCGCCAGGTGATGTAAAAAAAGTGTATTATGCTGAAACACCCAACACCTACCAGAGCGGTTTTTGGGGCCGTATCGACAGGTTTATCCAGGGTTACTTATCCAAAACAGTCATAAGACGGATTCATATCAGCCAATCAGATCAGTTTTTGGGACTGCTTCATCGGCTCAATTTTCATAATGCATCATTAAGACCTTCATAATATGGTTTTACCGACAGCGGTTACCGATCCACCAACATAACATTAGAGCACCAAACACCTATCAGAGCAGCTTATGGGGCTGTGTCGCCGGGTTGTTTCATGGTTAAGCACCATCTCATTAATGTATAGGCACTCCACAGTCTTGGAACTGCATTGTCATTATACTAGCCTCATATGGGTAATCTCTTGAGAATAAACAGACACTAAGATTCCTTACTAGGATATCTCTGGTTTTCAGTTGGGGTGCTGCTAGACAGTCCACGACAAATACAACCAGAAGAGGTCCTACCACCAGACATTGAACCTGTCGAAGACATCGAACCTACCGAATATGTCCTACCACCAAACATGGAACCCGTCGAAGAGGACTCACAACCGTTTACCACCGATCACACTCCTCGACCGACTTTGCCCCTTGAAAATAATTTGGAAGTAGACTTGGCCACAAAGACCGATGGAAAAGACCCCTCTGCTGAGGACTTGGACCCAGAAGTGTTGGAAATTCTAGGATCTGATCCTTCTGCAGTCATGAATTATGGTACGGACATTCATACAGACCTAGCCACGAGGCTACAACGCATAGCCACTCAGGGCCTAACCAAAGAAACCCGCAAAGAACTTAATGAACGTTACCTCATCCCTGCTAACAGTGCATTTATTGGAGCACCATTACTAAATGGGGAAATAAAAGCAGCGGTAACAGAAACCGTGTTGAAGAGAGACAGAGGCATTGAATGTCGGCAAAGTCAGCTCGCTACAGCTATTGCAGGATTAGCAAGAGTCCTCACAAAAGAACTCGAAGATAAAAACAAAAATAAAGAGCGCCTCAAACAACTCATGGATGTATGCCGGATTTTGTGAGATATACAACATGCAGAGTCTGTTACCAGGCGAAACTTCGCTATATTTTCCATAAAGAAATACCTAAAACATCATCTGACAAATACGAAGATTGACAAATACCTATTCGGTGAAAACCTAGCGTACACAATTAGATCAGCAAGAGCGGTAACAACGTCAGGCACTGAAATGAAAACTAGGACACAGGCGAAATCCAAAACTTTTCCCCAAACTAACAATTTAAACTGGCGAAGCCCGGCCCCAGCACGCAAACAACAAGGAGTATACCGAGGTCGCGAAGCAGCTCCCCCGCCGGCGCCGGGCCCCTCAGCACGATACAATCGCAACACGACGCAAGGCAACTCGTCGAAACCATTGCGACATCCGTCGAAGTTCAACCGCCATCGATAAATCCGATAAAGTACGCTGGACAATTATCACTTTTTCATGCCCAATGGTCACTCATCAGTGAAGACCAAACTATATTGTCTTGGGTAAATGGTTATACACTACAGTTTAACAAACCAGTTGTACAGACATGTTACCCAAAAGTCATACAACACTCACAAACTGAGAAAGTACAATTTAATAGCTGCTTAGGTCCACTTTTTAGGTTTTTATGTTTTTATATTTGGAAGAGATGCTCGCTCCTTTTAGAGGTTCTTACATTATTTCGTTTATTTATTCTTATATACATACAAATTATATTATTATATTAATACTTATTTATTATTTTTGATGTAAGAACTTAATCGTTCTCTTTATTAATTTATTTTTCATTATTTGGTCATTGACAACCATAGTTTTGTGTAAAGTAGAAGCATATTTTTCAAATTTTGTAAATGTGAGTACCATGAAACCATTTACATTTTATGTGAGTAGTTATAGTTTTACTTGTTGGACATGAACGAGCATGGTGGTTGAGAGCATGTCATGCTCACTCAAATGTCTCGCTGATGGCGGCGCGTGGGTTTGATCATTCGGTTCCCTTCGAAATGGTTGAGCTGAAAGGTGCCGATTCACGCGTCATGTTCGTGAACAGGCGCCGTCGGTTGAGACTGGTCATCTCTTAACTGCCATTGGCTTATTTTAATCTTTATATTTAAAATTCTTATAATAAGCCCTTTTTTTTTTTCCTTTGCATTGTCCTCACATGCAGAAGCAACAAGTATATGTAACTTGGAATGTTGTAAAACAGAACATGATTTAAAAGAGTGTCCGTGGAGTTTCTTGCACGTTCTTCTCCATAGAGATCTACGCTTTGGAACGTGCAAATAGCTTCCATGTTTTTGACTGACCGACCTTGACGTTTCAAAAGTGCCTGTGAATGGTTTATTTGAAATAAAGGCTTTGAATTTGATTTTGAATAATGTAGCAATCAGTAACTTGCTTAAAATGGGAGCAATATCTGAGTGCAAACCATGTAACGGACAATTCATCTCAAGTGTTTTTCTACGCCCCAAACCAAATGGCAAAACGAGATTCATACTGAATCTAAAACCATTAAACACATTCATCGATACAGATCATTTCAAAATAGAAGACTTAAGAACAGCGGTAAAGTTGGTATCAAGAGACTGCTTCATTGCCAATCTTGACTTAAAAGACGCATATCTTTTAATAAAAATCAATGCTGTATCTCAAAAATATCTAAGGTTTGAACTTGATAAAAAACTTTATGAGTTTAACGTGTTGCCATTTGGGTTGAACAAAGCCCCTTACATTTTCACTAAGATAATGAAACCAATAATAAAACTGCTGAGGACATGCGGATATCTGTCAACAATTTATTTGGACGACATTCTTTTAATAGGACAGACTAGGTCAGAATGCTTAGACAATATTATGGTCACCATGAAACTATTAACATCTCTGGGGTTTATTATTAATACAGAAAAGAGCAATCTCACTCCTTCAAAATCATGCAAGTTTCTGGGCTACATAATTGACTCAAAAAAAAATCCAAATCAGGTTACCTAACGAAAAAAGATCAAACATTAGGGCTGAACTAATAAAGATGATGTATCGCAAAAGAAGTAAAATCAGAAAATTTGCACAATTGTTAGGACTACTTATATCGGCATGCCCAGCAATCGAATATGGGATACTTTACACTAAAGAATTAGAAAGGTATAAATACCTGAACCTAAAAGACTATGAAGATTACAACAAATACATGATTATACCTGACTCTTTGCAGGCTTCATTTAAATGGTGGATAAAATCAATAGAGTCCTCTTTCCGAAAAATAAGAATTGACGAATACTGCAAATAATTTATACTGACGCCTCAACCACGGGGTGGGGAGCCGCGTGCGGGGGTGAACGAGCCAGCGGGGTTTGGTCGCGAGATAAGAGGAAAATCCATATAAATCAGCTAGAACTGATGGCAGCTTACTTTGGTCTTAAAATATTTGACAAAAACCTCAGTAACTGTCAAATACTCCTCCGCATAGATAACTCCACGGCAATTGCCTACATAAATCGTATGGGCGGCATACAGTATCCACATCTCATCCAGGTTACTAAGGAGATATGGCAATGGTGTGAAGCCCGCAATATCTTCATATACGCTTCATATATAAAATCGTCAGATAACATAATAGCTGATGCAGAGTCTCGTCGAGTACACCCGGATGTAGAATGGGAACTGATGGACATTGCTTTCCAAAAAATTGTTGAAAAATTGGGCTGTCCTCAAGTAGACCTTTTTGCAAGTAGGGTAAACGCTAAGTGTGCTCGTTACGTGTCCTGGCATCGCGATCCAGACGCTTTAGCAGTCAATGCATTCACAATCAAATGGACAACACTTAATTTCTATGCCTTCCCTCCTTTCGCAATAGTATTAAAAACCCTAAGAAAAACAATTTCTGATAAGGCATCAGGAATTATGGTGGTTCCTAAATGGCCCACACAACCGTGGTTCCCCATATTCCAACGCCTTCTAGTATCCGAATTGCTGGAATTTCAACCTAACAAAGCTATTATTTCGCATTCCAGCAACCGGAATATTCAAGACAACCTTACCCTGGTTGCCGGAGCATTGTGCGGACAGCGCTACTGCAACGCAGGATATCGCCATCCACAGTGGATATAATGATAGCGTCGTTGTCGAAAAACTCTTACCAGCAATATGACGTAGCACTCAAAAAATGGTTTAAATTTTGTACCGAGAACGATGTCGAACTATATGAGGCGTCAATCCCTACCATTTTATATTTTCTCACTCAGCTATTCAACCAAGGATACCAATACGGCACCTTGAATTCATGTAGGTCCGCCCTGGCCCTTATACTAGGACCACTCGTTTCAAATGACGATCGCATCACAAGGTTTTTCAAGGGAGTTTATCGGCTCCGCCCACCACGGCCTAAATATAATACCACATGGGACACTTCGCTTGTACTAGATTTTCTAAGCCAACACTTTCCAAATGAAAGTTTGCCATTAGAAACATTAACCAAACCGTTAGCCTTCTTGCTCTTACGTCGGCACAACGCATGCAGACATTAGCGAAAATCAACATTAACAATATAGAAATCTTTCCCACCAAAGTTATAATAAAGACACCTGACCTCATTAAAACTTCCAGGCCGGGCTCAAAACAACCAACCCTGAGCTTGCCATTGTTTGAGACGAAACCCGAGATATGCCCTTGCAAAACCTTAATAGCCTATATTGACAAAACCCAGCCAATACGTGGTAAAAATGTAAACCTATTCATTAGTTTTAGGAAACCGCATAAACCGGTAACAACGCAGTCGTTAAGCTGGTGGATTAAAGCCGTTCTGAAGGATAGCGGAATTGACACCTACATGTTCTCTGCACATAGCACAAGGCATGCTGCCACTTCGAAAGCTAATCAATGCGGGGTGTCCATTGACCTCATCCGCAACACGGCAAGCTGGAGCGGAAGTTCTAATGTCTTTGGAAAATTTTATAACAGAGTGATCATTGACTCTTCCGAAACAGCACTCGCCACAGCAGTACTATCTGATTCATAATTACCTATAGTCATTATCGACATACCTATTGTTAACGAAAAACTGATTTATAATTAAGAAAAACATGGGAAATATAATTTGAAAAAATATTGTGATATTAATTATTATAATTAAGAAATGTTAGCAATAAAGCAGTTGATTCACACACAAGTCTTTTCTGGTTGACATTTCCACAGCCATCTCTCAAGGTCTACATATTTATACGTTTTTCAGGTTACTAATCTCGAGGACGATGCACGAGTATAATTAGTGATTAAACGAACTTACCTGTACGTGAAGTTCTATCACAATTATACGAAGTGCATTTGGCATTTCTGCAGCAGACTGGGGGACATTTTGGGTTGGGTGGGTGTTACTAATCTCTTCGGACGATGCACTTCGTATAATTGTGATAGAACTTCACGTACAGGTAAGTTCGTTTTATCACTAATTGTAATCATCATTTAAAGCAATGTGCACTTAAAAATGTGTTATGTATAAAAAAGTATTTGGAATGGTAATATATAAGCATACTTATGTATTATAATAAAAACTTTTATTTTAAAATAATCTATTAATTCGTAATCCAAAACCTAACGAAATAACCTAATACATACCTAATAAGAAAACAAAATAAAACAACACAATAAAATACTACAGGCTATTTATTTATTTTACAAACTAATCATACAAAAATCATTTCAAAAATCACTGTCTATCAAAGATTTTGATATTTTCTTAACTAAAGACTCAGTTTCGTCCATAACACTGTCGATAGCATCTTTAACAATATATTGAGCATTTATAATAACGTTCTCACTGTCACTATCAGTATCACTGGCTTGAGGATTGTTATTGCACAAATCGACGACTGAAATTTTTATTAACTTAATACCTCGCCGCTGTAGACGACTCATAACGAAAAATTTTGTTGGTTTGTGCTTCTTCTGCTTATCCCTGCATCGTTGTTTTGACCTCTTATCTTTCGTCACTTGTTTGCTATGCTCGGGTTCGCAGCGAAGCATCTCTGAGAATCCTCCATAAGGATCCTGAGCATACTGACTGAACACAACCTCTGATTCAGATATCTGAAACAAAAATATAAACACAAATTACACACTGTCCTTTTGGCTTAGCGATCGAAACCGCGACGCGTAAACATGGTGTTTGGGTTCGACTCCCAGAGGTAAAGTGGTAGGTACCATTTCTCAGTAACAACCAGGAGTCCCGATTTAGTGTCTAATTAATAACAAAAACCTTACTTATAACTGATGAAATGTAAATGAATACATCTCTGCCAACGCTTCTACGACAACAAGCGAAGTTATATGGAGACAAACATTGCTGTGAATTATTTATTAAATATTTTACTTACCGATGACATGATTATGATACACTCGAATTTCACAAGTACTCTGGGTGAGTAATATTTCGTAAATAAAAACATGCACAAAATATGCGTTAGAACTCAATCCTAACATATATTATAATGTGTAAGTGTGTTTGTTTGTCACACGTCAGATCCACGTGATTTTTTTCACAGAGACAGCTAGGAGGAGGGCTGCACAGAAATATAGGCTACTTTTATCTCGACAAATAATATACTACATGTTCATAATATACCCTTGGGAAGATTTTGCTTTTTAAAGGAGACGTTCAATAAATGTATGGGGCTTGGGCTAAAAATAATAAAAATTGAACAGCAATATGACTTATATAGGCTGAAAGACCATATTTTTTTCAATTTTTTCGTGCATTAAATCAGATTTTTAGGTCTAGCGTTTTTTTTTTAAAGTTAAGTTGAAAAAATATAAACTTGTATCACTACAAAAGATTATTTTAATGGGTTGGCAACCCTGTGGCAATTGACGTGACAGAGTATCTGTGGTACTGAACGTGGGGTTTATGTATCTATGGTGGTAACTAGGGATGACGATTTTTACTAATAAAAATCGATTTTTTAATCGATTCGAATCAATGTTTAAAGAATTGATTCAGTAATAAATCGAGTTTAAAAAAATCGATCTTCTAAAGATTGAGCCGTTAGTTGGTGTTTTGTTACTGAGTCTTATAAAGCACAGTGCAGATGTTCCCACAGTGCACATTTGTGTTTCATGACAGGTCACGAAAAGTAAGAGCGGGTTCACATTAGGTCGGACCGACAAATCAAAACGTGTCATCCATCATATCTAAAGACAACTCACAACTGCTTTGTGACGACCCGTGCAGTAAAATGACCGTAACCACGGTGGTGTTTAAATTAAGTCAAATCGGCAGCTTCTAGTGTGAACAGTAACAACCGACAGTCGGTTAACGGTAAAACTGTCGGTCCGACCTAATGTGAACCCGCTCTAAATGTTACAAGTAAATGTATATTACATCACGTAATAGTTTGCTTGAAGAATATCCAGGATGCTTTGAACATATACAGAGTTGATACGACAGAGGGGCATTAAATTAAACTACGTATACTATACGTGTTCAGTATTAATTCGATACGGTACAAAAACAAAAAGCGCCATAAATACGAAAATATTTTTTTCAAACAAACTAAATAGCTTGCAAATCCGAATAAAACGCAACCACCCTTTGTAAAAAAATGACACTGACCTTAGATACCGCTAGGTAACAAAGCGGCAAAGTCGCGCGCGCGCCGGAGCGCGGTGTACGGTATCTCGTGTGCTCGGTGGGGGCCGGGCCGGGGTGGGGGCCGGGCCGGGGTGGCGGCCGGCGACTTAGGCCTCCGCTCGCACTGGCTTTTATGTTAGGTAACGTTTCGAAGTACGCGCACAAAAACAAACACACAAAATTTTTAAATTTTCGATGTGTCCTCCATTCACATTGATGCACAAATTATACCGACAGAGAATATTGTTATTTATTTTTCTAATTAGATCACTGTCCGTCGCTAAGCACTTTAATTTGTGAAATGCTAAAATAATCCTATTTTTTAACTCATCAATTGTATTTACCTCTGAGGCATACACTTCACCCTTAATGTAACCCCACAAAAAGAAATCCATGGGAGTGAGGTCCGGAGATACTAATACTAAATAATAATAATCCCAAGTTACGTGTCCTATCACCATAAAAAACAGTCAATCACAAAAAAAAAAACACTAATACTAAATAATAATAATCCCAAGTTACGTGTCCTCTCACAATAACAAAATAAAATTACAATTGTTTGCGCGCGAATTCCACAAAACATACGTTCCGAAAAACAAGCGTCGGCGCACTGAGGCCCCACTTACCGATCGCAAAAAACAAGGATGCAACAAACTGACCTATCTCTATTTCTTTCGCTCGCTTTATGTTAGTCGCTTTCGTAGTGAAAGTGCAAGTGTGTGTGTATTGATTGTTTCCTTGTTAGCATTGCCAATTTTTAGTGAATGTCGACATGCGTCAGAGCGGCAACAACGCATCGTAGATTTATCGTTGTAAGGTGCATGACCTATGCTTAGACGATAATCAGATGTTAGAAAAGATACATCGTGTTCAAACCGTGCAAAAACTTTAAAAATCATTTGCGACTAAACTACTGCTCCTAATTAATTTATTTTTGGTACAGAGCTTGAAAATGGTACCTAGTATAGGCAGTTTAAAGGAAAGCCCCTCTGTCGTATCAACGTTGTATAATAGTATGATTGCACATGCATTTCGAAAGGAAAAAAGTCGATTTCGAGGATGTGATCGATTCATAGAATCGATCTATTGTTTAAGATCGGTTTATATAATCGATTTTTTGACCTATAAAATCGATTCTCTAATTAATCGATCTCAGAGCGCCATCCCTAGTGGTAACAAGAAACAACAACAAAAACAAAAATCATGTCAGACGGCTTTCCGACTCCGCGTTGCGTTGTTCGTAATTTCGTTGTGATTTGAGTGTTGTGTTCTTACTATCATTTTGACCTTCGCATTTGCTCTACGGACTCCGAACCCTCTTTTGTGATCGACCTACCGCTTGTGTTTACTGGACAGATATTCTTTGTGATTTGGATTATCGTCTGTTCGAAAACCATGGCTGTATGTGTTAATTGCAGTATTATCCTACGACCTGACAACCTGCAGCATGAATACCATGCTGTAGATCTAAGTCTAGAGCTAGCTTTGATTATTGAAGAATGGTGCGGGCGTGAGGTTAGTTATGTTTTATTCTATTCCTGTTTCCTATCTTTGCGATTTTAAGTATTAAAGTGAATCTTATTGGTACACAAATACCAGTATGTAAACATGTTAAATGGTTAACAAAAAGTCATTTACATTTACCTTACTTTAAATAATCAGTTATAAACAATAGATGTATAACTTGCCAAATACAAGGAATAGGGTGCCATAACTATGACCCTTAGATATAACTCGCTAGAAAGAAAAAAGGTTAACCTCAAACCCAAAGTTGCAGTCAATATATTTTATAATGTTAAATATTTTGAAATTGATTTGACATTTTTTGTTCAGTTGCTGAAATACTAAATCATTTCCACAACTATTTGATTTTACAGATTACTGATAATGACCAGTTATGTCAAGAATGTGTTCACCTGGCTGCACAAGAAGCCAATAATCGCACAGAACATCCCACTGTTATCAGACCGAGATCAGGAATAGTTGTATGCATAGTTTGTGGCATTTCTTTACATCAACGCTCAGGAAGACGATGCCGCAGGTTACCACAGGGATCTGATGTCAGAAATTACATAGAAAATCAAATATTTCTCCGACAGGTAATAAAATATTTAGTTGTTATTTACCTCACCTATCCAATAATAGACTTTAATGATATTAATACATTTATGTCAATTACAGGTTCCAAATTAAGCTGTGGCATGTAATGCTTGCTTTATGAGAGCTTACCACAACACATCTCGGTTAGAAACGGAACCTCCTGTTTCTGTGGAATTTGAAGTGCCAGTTGTTCCAGTCCAAACAGATGAAGATTCAGTTCAACCTGTAGTTCTAGTTCAACCAAATGTGGAATCAGTTCCTCCATCAAGTTCAGTAACTATGCCAAGTTCAGAAACAGAATCTTGGGCTGATCAGATGCCCAATGTTCAACCTCCAGTTGACATGATCAGTTTATCATCTTATGCTCGCGCATCAGACACATCAGTACGCTGTTTTGTACCAGACTGTGTGAACCCGGAACGCCTTAGAGTTCCTCGATATTTAAGAGGATCAATCTTGTCTCAATATAAAATATATGTGTCTGAAAATGCTAGGTTGTGTCATGAACACTCAATGTTGTACAACTGGGATATTTTAAATGAATTTGATTTTATTCACACTTTTAACGGAATGCAAATCGAAAACATGTTAACATTGTTGTGTAATATACCAGCTTGTTGCGTAATCAATTTTGAAGACATAGAAAATGCTTCAAACAGACTGTGCCATTATTGGACTGGCCTTACAGTAGCTAACTTTTTATCATTATTCCACGGTGTTGGTCAGTTACAAACGATTTGCAATAAAGCAAAAACTGCCCTTGGCATGTACTTAGTTAAAATAAGAACAGGTAAATCATTCGCACGTATGGCCAGTCTTTTCCTTACATCTAAGGGATCAATATCTAATTATGTCAAAAAGATTAGGGATTGTCTAATCAATAATTATGTGCCTTTACATTTAGGTGTTAGTCACATGACTCGAGAGCAACACAGTGCACATAATCTTTTGATACCCCAGGGACTTTTTGGGACAGATGCTAACAACCCAATAGTGATCTGTGATGGCACATATGTATACTTGCAGAAGTCATCGAATTATTTGTTTCAAAAGAAAACTTATAGTCTGCATAAATACCGTAATTTGGTTAAACCTTTTTTGATGGTGACTTGTGATGGCCACATCATTGATGCCTTTGGACCTTACGCTGCAACACAGTCTGATGCAGATATAATGAAAAATCTTTTGAAAATGAAAGCTCACCACTAAGGTCTTATTTTAGACAAAATGATATTTTTATTTTAGATCGTGGATTCAGAGACGCTATTGGTTTGTTGAGGTCCTTGGGGTACTCAGTCCATAAACCTGAGGGTTTGGATGTAGGTGTAAGACAACTATCTACTGTAAAAGCAAACAAATCTCGCATGGTTACTTTGTGTAGGTGGTAGAAGTAGTGAATGGTCGGTTTAAACGGGATTTCAAATTATTCAGGACTGAATATTTTAATTGCGCGTCCAGAAACCTAATGACGGATTTTAAAATTGCAGCTGCGATTCTTAACAGTTTCCATCCCGTTATAACCAACCATCCAGATGCAGAGGCAATTTTAGCCAGAGCCCAAGAAAGATTTAATATGCCAAACAATCTTGCCGATTATATTATTGAAGAGAATATTAACAGACGCAGAGTCAACTTTGTTTTTATAGATGGCCAGCTACCCCATTTGAATGTGTTCCCGGTTATGGAAATGAGGGATCTCATTTTATTTGCTTTAGGAATATATCAAATAAAACAGGCAAGATCATACTACGGGGAACACATTCGAGAAAACGGTACGTTTAGGATAGAAGTTGACACCAATCTAATAGAGCACTCAAGGAATTCACTTTTATTAAGGGGAAGAATAAGGTCTCGCCACCAAAGTAGCAAAATATATTATACGTATATATTATTGAATTTAAATAGTGCAGATTGGTGTCAGCGAATTACTGAATATTATTGCAGTTGTATTATAGGGAAACGTACCGTTGGGAGCTGTGCGCATATTATGACTATTGTTTGGTATTTGGGATGGGCACGGCATCAGGAAATTGCCATTCAACCACCTGCCAGTTTCTTAGACTGTATTTTAGTGAGAGATGATATAGAAAATGAAGAAGACTAAAGCATAAATATTTAATAGACGCGTTTTACCTACCAATAAAACGCATATTAATTTACTTACCTTATTCGAAGCTTATTTAATTGCGATAGGCACTACGTTTCCCGCCCTTCACATTTATATATATCTGTCTCTTTCTAGCACGTCACTTCCGCTTGGCAGTGGTAGGGAGGCTATTTAAGCGAGACCCGCCATTTTGCTTTCATTGGGATCGGCTAGTCTTCGCGTGCAGTAGTCACTTCCGATACTAACTTCCGTCTACCCGCACGCACCGCACGGACCGCGCTCCTCACCTACCCCCCGACTGTGAGTCCGAACTTTGTTCGTTCGCACAGCCGCGGGCCGAGCAACTTCGAAACCGGTGAAAAAAAAATCTACCCTCATCTTTGGTCGCGGCCAAGACCTTCCCGCATTTGATGTCGTCAACCGGCGCCCGTGGCCCTCCAGGCCGCGGCAGCGCCCCCGAAGAGGACCCGCCGCCTTCGGAGCCCCGTCCGACGCTGGGCCGGGTGGCGTCATTGCCAAATATTGGCAGGGCGCTGACCGGCTTGGCGGCCGCCGGAGCCCATCAACACCCACCGCCAGCTGCAGCGAAGCATCGCGCCACAACCGCAGCCTCAGCCGCCTACAAGCCACCATCATCCGCGGGGACAGCCTCGCCGCCGTCAAAAGCGGCTCGGCCTACCCGCGCGCCAACCGTGTCCGTCGCGCACCGCGCGCCTACGCCCGATCGCAGTGCAGCGCCCGTATCTCGCGAGACCGCCGCCGCCGCTCGCTCCGCATCGCAACGCGCTCCCGTTGCGCGCCCCGGGGCGCCACAGGCGAAGACTTGCGCGCAAACCGCGTCACCTACCGGCTCAACAAATTTTGCGCCTACCCGCACATCGCAAAAATGTTCACCGCCGGCGCCCCCCCGCGGGGCTGCGCCCTTGCAGGTGAGTGCACCCAGTGCTCCCGCTATGCACCCTACTACGCGCACCGTGACGGCAGCCGCGCCCCGCTTTGTGTCGGCGGGTGCGGCGGCCTCGTCCGCGCGCGTCGCCTCGCGCGACCCACGCCTACAGAGGGGTGCTGCGTTGCCCGCAACCCCATCTACACCCGCTTCACCCGCGCCGCCGCGCTCGTCCGCGTACGACGCGCCCGCGAGTTTCGCGAGCTTCTCGGCTCATTCATCGCGCGCGGGGTCAAACGCGTCACTCGCGTCTTTAGATGACGCACCCTCCGCGCCGGCGTCTCCGCCACTGGAAGACCAAGGGATGGACCTGGAGTTCCAAGAGGTCAGAGCCCAGCGCCGACGCAGGAGCTCGGACGAAGAGGAGGAGGAGGCTAAGCGGCATCGCTCCGGCTCGCCGCGCTCGCACGTCAGCGAGCGCCTGTCGCGGGGCCCGAGCAACAAGTCGCCGAGCCTCACTTCTCAACATCAAGACAGGGTAAGTCCTAGTCACATAGCTTCGTCCCAGGCAGCCCCCTCTCAGGGCACGGCCGCGACCAACGCGACCCCTAGTGCCACCAAAGACAAGAAGAGGCCGCGGTTTCCTCCGCTGGTAGTGGAGAAATTGCCGAACTGGGCGCAACATTTTAGGGCGATCGCGGCCCAGCTCCACCGGCCTCCCAACGCTCGCCCGTACGGCTCCGGGGTTCGATTCTCCCCGGAGTCTGAGGAAGAATACCGCCTCATCCAGAGGTACTTGACCAACCTGGAGAAGGAGGCCGGCGTCAGCTGGTTTGCTTACTCCCTACCAGCGGAGAAGCTACTAAAAGTAGCTATCCGGGGGCTGCCTGCGGACACTGATCCGCAGGAGATAGAAGAGGAGCTCCGCTCTCTAGGTTTTGAGCCGGAGTACGTGCGCCACATTCGTGCGCGCCAAGGAAGACCCGGCTGCGTCTTCTACGCCCTACTCAAGCGGACGCCGGACGTGCGCCGCATTTACGACACCTCCGTGTTGCTATTAATGCGGGGTGTCAGAGTGGAGGCGTGGCGTGGAAAACGCGGGCCCGCACAGTGCCACCGGTGCCAGAAGTTCCGGCACTCGTCGCACCAGTGTCACCGACCGCTCGCCTGCGTACGATGCGGAGAGGGGCACGCCGCAAGAGACTGCACTCGGCCGCGTGAAGAGCCCGCCACCTGCGCAAACTGCGGGGGCGCGCATCCGGCCAGTCACGTCAGCTGCCCTGTCTTCCAAAAGGAAGCCAGAAACAGGCGGGCGGGGACTGTCGCCATCTCCACCACAGCACCGCGCCGCCCTACGAACGTGGATGGCCCTAAGGGAGAGGCCCAAGGCGGCGCGTCATTAATGGCGGCAGCCAACGGGCCCACAAACAGAAGCGGAGCTCCCTCCGTCGGGGGGAGGAAGAAGAAGGGTAAGAGGGGGGGCAAAGGGAGGAAACCCAAGCCCCCCGCTACCCAGGGGTCCAACACCGTTCCCCAGGCCGTCCCTGCTCACAGCAAGGCGCAGGCCAACACAGCTAAACAAGTAGCGATTGTTAGCGTCGGCACAACGCAACCAAAACGCCTACAAAAAGTTGCGAGCAACAAGCCGCAGCCCAGCCACAGCGCCGTCTCATCCGCCGGCGCTAACGAAAATAAAGAATTTACTGCCTGCGCCATCAAGCTGCTGATGAGCCTTCTGAAAGCCATCCAGCAGGGACAAGACGCAGGGCAGGTCATCTTCAACGGCTTGGCCGAACTACTCACCCTCTACAATGGGTAAGCCGTTGAGGGTGCTCCACTGGAACGCCCGCGGCCTTAAAACTAAGGTCACCTCCCTCCGACATCTCCTGAGGGATCAAAATATCGACGTGGCGCTCATAAGTGAGACGCACCTGGGACCTGAGGACAGGATTAGGTATCCAGGTTTCCTCACTTACAGGAAAGATGAGCGGTCGGCTCTGAACCAACCGTACCGTGGTCTGGCAGTACTGGTACGGCGAAGAGTCGTCCACCAGGAACTCCCCTTGCTGTCGCTGCAGAGCCTGTACACGCTGGGTGTACAGCTGCACGTCGCCGGCGAAGACATTGACATTTACGCCTGCTACAGAGCGCCCGCGACGAAACTAGATTCGGCAGAGTTGCGGGCGCTAATGACACAGTCGCCTCGCGCCACTTTGATCGCCGGCGACCTAAATTCCAAACACCCGGCGTGGAATTCTAATTCTATGAATACCGGGGGGAGACGGCTTTTCGCCGACGCCGAAGCCTTCGGCTTAACGGTGTCCGGCCCTGAAACGCCCACCCACTACTCCGGAAACAACCTCCACATGCCCGACGTGCTGGACATCGTTGTCCATCGAGGGCTAAACTGCCAGATCACGCAGCAAGTGATCGACGACGAGTTACAATCAGACCACCAGCCCGTACTCGTCGTCCTATCGGGGATGCCGACCCGACTCAAGCCGCCAGCGCCACGTCGATTACTGGACTGGGATAAGTTTACGGAAAGGATTGAGGCCACAACTCCGACTCGGCCTATTGCTACCGCCGCGGACGTTGAGCTCCTGGCAAATGACGTCACTGCTTGCGTGCAATGCGCCTTAGAAGAGGCGACAACTCATCTACCAGCGGAGGGGAGAGGGCTACAGCCGCCCCTACCGTCTCGGCTACGAGCCATGGTCGCCGCAAAGAGGCGCCTGCGCAAGCAGTGGCAGCAAACACGCTGCCCAACTCTGAAGTCGTCGCTCAACCGTCTCGCGGAGAGGGTAAAGGCCGAGTTGCGCGCTCAGGCCGCCGCGAGTTGGGAGGAACGCATTGACGGCGCAGTGGGTGACTGGCCGTCCATGCACAAATTATGTCGCCAGTTAACGAGCACCCCAGCTCCGGTGCGCCCTCTACTGGATTGCGACGGGGCGCTCAAGTATGTAGCGGAGGAGAGGGCGGAGGTCTTCGCCGCCCACCTGGAGCGTCAGTTCTGCCCGAACCCGACCGCCGAACACGAACATGTCGCGGCGGTCGAGCAACACCTTGGGGACTACTTCGCCACGCCGATAGCTCCCGAGGAAGAAGCTATCTTTTTCTCGCCGGGCGCAGTCAGACGCGCCCTTCTGCGAACGAAGCCGCGAAAGGCCCCCGGTGCCGACGGTATCTCCAACACAGCGCTGCGCCACCTGCCGCACCGCATGGTCGCGGCCTTGGCGCGCCTGTTCACGGGGATACTGCGCATGGGGGTCTTTCCTACACAATGGAAAGAGGGGCGCGTCATCATGCTGCCCAAGGCAGGGAAAGATATCCTGAAGCCGGCGAGCTATCGGCCGATCACTCTGCTGCCCACCATCTCCAAGGTGTTCGAGTCGCTCCTGCTGCGACATCTCCAGCCGCATATCGCTCCGAGACCGGAGCAGTTCGGGTTTAGGGCGGAGCACAGCACGACGCTTCAGCTATCAAGGGTACTGCACCTGCTGTCTTCAACAAGAAACAGGAAAGAATACGCGGTAGCAGTATTCCTTGATATGGAGAAGGCCTTCGACCGAGTCTGGCACGAAGGGCTCATTTACAAACTGGCCACCTCCGCCGCGCCCCGTCGCGTGGTCAAAGTGGTCCAATCCTTTCTGTCCAACAGGAGCTTCCGAGTGGTGGTCGACGGCGCGCTGTCCACCCCCCGCCCTGTCCGGGCGGGTGTGCCGCAGGGCAGCTGCGTGTCGCCAGCGTGTTACTCACGTTACACCGACGATATCCCCGCCACCTCTCTTGTTACGCTCGCGCTGTTTGCCGACGACGCCGCGTACATAGCAACCTCGCTCAACACCAGCCACGCGGCGTCCAAGATGCAGCGCGCGCTCGACGAGCTTCCCGCCTGGCTCGCCAAGTGGCGACTGTCGGTTAACGTGGGTAAGACGCAGGCGATCGCCATAAGCTCAGCGCGCCTCCCACCGCCCTTGAAGTTACAAGGAGTCGACGTCGAGTGGTCCCCCCAGGCGAAGTACCTCGGTGTGACCATCGACCGTCGGCTCTCGATGGGGCCGCACGTCCACCAGGTCGCCGCACAGGCGAGGACCGCCCGTGCACGGCTCTACCCAGTGCTCTCGTCCCAGCTGCCGGCGCGCGTCAAGTTGGGTGTGTACAAGACGTACATACGCCCGATTCTGACGTACGCCGCCCCCGCTTGGTTCGCCTTCACGTGCGAGGGGAACCGCGTGAAGCTCCGCGCGCAACAGCACCTTGCGCTGCGGACCATTCTGCACGCCCCTCACTTAGTGAGGAACGACGTAATCCAGCGGGACCTCGGGATCGAGAGCCTGGATGAGTTCATACAGCGCCTCGCGAAAGGCATGTTCGCGCGCGCCGACGCATCCGCTTGGCCTCACGTCAAGCAAATTGCGCACTGGCGCGCGCGCCCGTCTGACGCGAAGCGCCTACCCCGCGACCTGGTCGGGGACGTGGACGGCCCCGCCTCACCTCACCGGACTGACGCCTGAGTAGGCCGCTTCCCGCTACACGCGGCCTACTCAAACAGTGACACTGTACACGTACTCGCATCCCGGCGCGCGACCTGTGCTAAGTTAATATAGGCAGGTTGCGTTCCGAAACTCACACACTCACCACTAGACAGGCGCTACTACTCACGCACCGGATATGTTTCCTAGGTTAATATAGGCTTATTCGGTGCATTAGCACTGGGCGGCAGTACTCACAATACACGGCCGCCCACACATACATTCGGCTCTGCAGTCCGGGCCGCAATCGGCTAGATCTGAGAACCGGTGCGGACGAGAGCCACTCACTCCTTGCTGCAGGTGCGTCACCAAAGTCGACACCTTCGTCGCTGGTCGTTCTCGCTGGGCCTCCCCCAGGTCACTGGGGGTCTCACTCGGCGGGGACTGACCGCCGAAGGTGCCGTGAAGAAGCGACAAACAGTCGCGACGCGCCTGTAGTAAAACACTTCAGCGACCCTATCACAGGCGTGCGACTGTTTGCTAAGAAAATAGCGGCAGGCGCACGCCAACGTTTTTATGGCATTTTTGTTGCCGTTCCAATGACCGGCCCGTATTAACGGGCTGAGGAGTGACCACCGCGGTCAGGGGGCTTCGCCCCGACACCGCCTGCCGCGCCCCCGTGAGGGGACGCAGCGACATCCACCAGTGTGTGCTTTCATTGAGTCTAATTACCAGGCAGAGCTTGCTCATAAGCTTCGAATAAGGTAAGTAAATTAATATGCGTTTTATTGGTAGGGAAAACGCGTCTTTTAATTTGACTTGACCGTTATTCGAAGCTTATTTAATTGAGACGTGTTTGTTATCGCCTGGTGGAAGTGACGAAGACGCCAATGTGAGTAAGTATGACTATTACTAAAATGTAATGTTACTATGATGTAGTAAAACAGTAAGTATCTAAATACGCATTAAACATAGATTAAATACTAAGATATAGACAGATTTCTATCAAATATGATCACAGTAGGCATTAAATAAAGGTGTAGGTAAATTAGTAATAGAAAATATATATTTGATCCAAACACAAAAACCCTTCTTAGGTAATAATAATAGGTACTTAATTACATAATTTCTAATCAACTGGATTAAATAAAGCGGTTACAGAGAGACGGTTAACACTGGGTCTAACCTCACGTTTATAAAACTTGCAAAAGGTATTTTGCGATCGCCAGTTACCCCTAGCAAGAATCTCCTCAAGGGGGTAATTATCTACCAAATTTTTTGAGGCCACAGCTGACCTAAAACTCCCAGGAGATGCCTTAATACCGGCTTCTACTAATAAGGATTTGATCCAGCCTGCAATTAGGGTTTTTGATGCAGGTTTAGGTTCACCCCTAATGTTAATAAACAAATTATTACAATTTGCAGCATTTCTACGATTCTCAAGAAGCGAAATCGTATGCTTAGCCCAATAGACCGGGTCTAAGTTTTTGTTATCTTCATTAGAAATTAACCTCCAACCAGATTGTCTATAATCTACAGAATCAGTTTTCGATCCAAAAACCGGCCAAAACACTAATACATCATTTTGATTAGAATAATTATTAGGATCAACTCTAAGCAAAGTTAAGTCATGGATTCTTCTCCCGGAGCATAGGAGAAGTAGAAGAGCAGCTGTATGTCTCTGCACTTGAAAAATATTATTTTCATCAATGCGCTTACTCTCTAGGAAACTAGCGAGGTCATTTATGTTCCAAACCGGGGGCTTGACATGGGTGACCGGTTTATGTAACGCTATAGATTTTAGAACATGTTTTACTAGGACATTTGAACTCAACTGGCCGGATAAATCTGGGTTGCAAAGGGTTGCAACCACAGATTTGTGTAACAAAATAGAATTGTACGATAAATTATTAATTAAATGGAGATCGGATAAAAATCTAGCCAAATCGCTTGCTGTTGGAGTTGAGGGGTTAACCTGGTGTGTTTCGCACCAAACTAGCCATCTCTTCCAAGCAACGCTATAAACTTTACGTGTTGAGGGACGCCATGACTTCTCAAGAAGTTCTAATTGACTACTATTCCAGGTTGTTAACATCCCAGACCACCCCCACATTTCCACACTTCCAGAGTCATGTCGTGGACGTTCGGTGGTGGCAGTCCTGTTGTTGTGTCGATCAGGACTTTGTCTAGGTGATATAGAGTGAATGGAGCTGCTAGGGCGCGCAATTTGATGTCGGGTCGCCAAAAAACTCGCTCCCATCGTGGAACTACTAGTAGGTACGTTCCCTGTGCTTGATTGAGATAACCTAGCACCTTGGGAATCAGAAAGGGTGGAGGGAACACCCACGCTAGGGTGTAATTCCACATCTGGGAGAACGCGTCGTAAAACAGGGCTTGGTTGTCGTTTTGGTCTAAGGACACATAATTCGCTACTACATGTGCTCGGTTTGACGCAAATAGGTCGATCAGTGGAACTCCCCATTTGGAGAAAATTTTGTTCGTGCATTCTGCAGACAGATGCCACTCTGGAGTTACTCAAAGCCTCGACAAGTGATCGGCGTGGCCGTTGAATATACCCGGTATATAAAAGACGTTCATTGACGATTCTCCGTTATTTGGAAAACTTTGTAGGTTAAGTCCAGGAGAGGAGCCGACTTGGTGCCGCCCTCGTGACGGAGATATGCGACTACAGATTTGTTGTCTGTCGCTCTGAATCAAAACTGTCTTGTGACTCAGGAGCTGATAATGACCTTCCAAAACTCTTAGGATTGCTAACATTTCCTTTTGGTTGCAATGAAGATCTTTCTCGGCTTCCGACCACAGACCCGAGAGAGAGAGATTGTCCAAACGAGCTCCCCAAGCGATGTCCGTCGCATCTGTTGTGAGGAAATGAGAAGGAGGCGGCATGTGTATGGCCTACGGATGCTGACAATTCTGGCGCCACCATATCAGATTGTCTATGGCAGCACGAGGTAAAGGGTGAAGTAACCTGTGATTCAACTTCAAGATTTCGTTTAGTAGGTTCAGAAGCGCTCGAAAGTTGAGTCTTCCTTTCGGAACTGTAAAGCTGGCAAAATTGAGTAGACCAACCAGGCTCTGCAGCTCCCTGAGCGTTGTGCGTTGCTTCCACAGCAAATGACAGATTTTGTCTACAAGCCCAGGAATTTTCTCGTCGGGAAGCCGCTTGCGATTCGTCCATGGATCCCAATGAATTCCCAGGAACACTAGGCTTTTCGACGGTGTGATTATCGACTTTCTGTAATTGATCAGCCAACCTAACGTTTCCAGAGTGTTGAGCACAATGTTCACATGACTCCGAAGCTTGTCTTCGTCTTGGTGGGCGATCAAGAAATCGTCGAGGAAAACAATTATTCTGACGCCTCGTTGTCCGAGTGTCTGAGCTACCCAATTTGTAAGTGCAGCAAAGGTCTTGGGCGCTGTGCTCAGACCAAAAGGTAAGCAGGTCATTTCTAGCAATTCGTTGCGATCAATTAGGCGCAGAAACCTTCTGTGGCTGCGAGCCACAGTTATATGAAAATACGATTACGATTTTGCATAGCCAATCCTGAGGTTGTAGAAAATCGGGGATGCGATACGCTGTTATGATGTAAGAATTCAGTGCTTTTAAATTGAATATTGGTCGAGTTGAGCCGTCGCCTTTGGGGACAAGAAACATTGAGGACAGGAAGCTTGGCTTTACAACAGTTCGCTCTAGAACTCCCTGTTCTATCATTTTGTTTATGACAGATGTCATTACAGCAGATTCTGGAACATTTAGGTTGGTTCCGACAAAGCTTGGGTGAACAAGCGGTGGCTTCTGGCAAAAAGGTATGCGATACCCGGTTATTATTTTTAGAATGTAGTTTGGTGCTTTCATTTGTTCCCATTGATCTCGAAACTGTAGGAGACGGCCCGCTCTGAATGAGTCAATACTTACGTCGTTTGTTGCCGTTATTCTGCTGGGGAGGTGATGTCGCGCGTCTTCGCCCGTACCTTGCCTGATTATTTTGCCGAGCATTCGATCGGCCTCGAAAGCTACTGCGATTATTCAGTGCGACCGAATTATACTGAGCAGCATGACCATAAGCGTTACAGCCACCTTGCGGAGGTGGGTTACCGCTGTTGCAACCACCTTGCGTAGGTGGGTTACTGCTTGCACATTGCGAATGCGCATTACTGTGTTGGCAAGCCTAAGCTGTATGAGCAAATCCCTGCGAGGACTTATTGTAAGGCTTCGGCCCCTGCGAGGGGCCACGAAACTTTTTCGCATCCACCTGCGAGGCAGAAGACGTATTAACCTTTTGCAATGGCCAAAAACATTTTCTTACGCCACCAGCTTTTTCTACAGCAGCAGTAAACTTCTCTGCGTTGAACAGGTTGGTACATGTCGGTGGAATTTTCTTTAAGCTGGCCTTCATCAAGGGGTCCTTTGCCTGTTTAATGACACAGACTCCGCATTTGGAGAATCTCAGCACGATGTCCACAAACGATCTGTAATAAGTCTGAAGAACACTTATTATAATCCCCTGTGGAAAAAAGGTCATTTACTTTTTGAAGTAGAGTGTCATAATTTAATGAGTCACTATTACTTGCCCATAGTAATAGTTCTTGAAGAGTTCCCTGCAAAACCTCCCTTTGTTTGAGCACACACATGGTCAGGGCTGCGAAAGTCTTATCAGCATACACGAGGTGACGAGGAGACTCGTATACTTTAACTTCCTCGTTCATTTCAATGTCTGTATAACCCGGTGAGTGATTGTACAATTTTTGGGTTTCAGAATACCTAATTTCATTCCAGTCACTTTTATCTAAATGTTGCAAATCACATAGCAACTTCAAATTGTCGTCGGAAGTCTTAGGCATCGTAGGCTCCTTCAGCTTAGTTTCAAAAGTTAAAGTAAATTCTATATCACTACGTGCACTAATATTGTCAGGTTCAACATCAAGTATTTGTTCGTAATGATTTTCACTAACACCGGACATAAGTGAGATGGCATCATAATCCAAATTAGCACTCACGTGTTGATTGGTGTCCTTGCAAGCCATTTGCCGTTGAAGGTTACGTACTTCTTTAGCTAATTTCCGAACCTTACGTTTGGAACGACGCTTGCGTTTGCCCCCCTTTTTCTTGTTGCGGCGACTTCTCTTTGGGTTGCCTCCGCTTGACGAGGAGCTACTACTGAAACTCGAGCTACTAGAACACGAGCTACTGGAACTACTCGACCGGGGTCGCCGCTTCTGCGGCGAAGAAGGTCCTGGAAGAGTATCACTAACCGTCCTTTCGGCATTATCACACGATTTTTCCATACTGGATTTCGAAAGATTACACTTTGTTCACTTTTAATTCGAATAAAAACCGTTAGGATTCTTTTCACTTGTGTACTTTTTAAATTTTAAGACAGCTAAGTGTCGGCACGATACGACCGTTCACAGCGGGAAACAAGACGCCAATGAGAGCAAAATGGCGGGTCTCGCTTAAATAGCCTCCCTACCACTGCCAAGCGGAAGTGACGTGCTAGAAAGAGACAGATATATATAAATGTGAAGGGCGGGAAACGTAGTGCCTATCTCAATTAAATAAGCTTCGAATAACGGTCAAGTCAAATTAATAATCTGTTTTTTATTACTTTTGTCCTTATTCAATGACAAACTATGGTTTACATGTCTTTGTAAGTATGCATTTATATTAAAATGAAGACAAGAACAATATTTCTATCAGATTTCATGTGCTTGATCATCATCTTCACAACCTTTTTCACAATATATGTTTGGGCCAGCTTTCTGTCACTATGGCTGAAAATTAGTATTTTACATGTAGCAACCGCCACCTGACCAGTGGAAATAAATATATTAAATATCCAATACCAACTTCACGTGTTTGATCACGGAGTAATAAACAGAAAGGAAATGTATCCACGAATAATGTATTTCCTGAGACAAATCATAATGTTATGTTCCTTGATTCATTGGTCAATTAGCGGCTAGGGTTTGTGATTCTAGCCGGCAAGACTTGTGTATCACGAGTCTTCTACACATTTTCAACAGCATTTGCACCTTGCTTATTTTGTAAAAATCTCTGATTCCAACTAGGTTTTAACATAAAAATAATATGTAGGGATTTGTGCTGCAAAACATTGTATTTTTTTGGTGAAGGCGTCTGACTTACCTGATGGTGGACTCCGAAGGTAGGCAGACTTAGATCATTTAGTATAAATTGTGATTAAGTTTGTAAGCGTAATATAACCCAGACTTAATTAAGTTTTATTTTCAAAATAATCATAGACTATGCCTAAATATAAAAATAAAAGTCAAGTGAAGCGTGGCCGAGCTCTCCAAAACTATTGGTAAGTACCTAAGCGGAGTGGTAAGTACGTACTTACGAGTACTTGAGTTGATAACAAAATATTTATACTACGCATAGTTCGTACCTTGTTGATTTATTTCAACGATGTTTTTGTTCATCATCCTGTTAGACTAAAATTAATGTCTTGAGCTCCTTGATGGTGGAAAACCTCAATCATGATATGACACACGTAAACCAACATGTTTGTACTCATTTGAAAGAGCTCACGGAGACCTATGTGACTGTGAGGAACTGACTTACCTGATGGTGGACTCCGAAGGTAGGCAGACTTTAATCATGACCAAAGCAAACCAATATATTTGTACTCATTTAAAAGAGCTCACGGAGACCTATGTGACTGTGAGGAACTGACTTACCTGATGGTGGACTCCGAAGGTAGGCAGACCTCAATCATGACCAAAGCAAACCAACATATTTGTACTCATTTGAAAGAGCTCACGGAGATCTATGTGACTGTGAGGAACTGACTTACCTGGTGGTGGACTCCGAAGTTGGGCAGACCTCAATCATGACCAAAGCAAACCAATATATTTGTACTCATTTAAAAGAGCTCACGGAGACCTATGTGACTGTGAGGAACTGACTTACCTGATGGTGGACTCCGAAGGTAGGCAGACTTTAATCATGACCAAAGCAAACCAATATATTTGTACTCATTTAAAAGAGCTCACGGAGACCTATGTGACTGTGAGGAACTGACTTACCTGATGGTGGACTCCGAAGGTAGGCAGACCTCAATCATGACCAAAGCAAACCAACATATTTGTACTCATTTGAAAGAGCTCACGGAGATCTATGTGACTGTGAGGAACTGACTTACCTGGTGGTGGACTCCGAAGGTAGGCAGACCTCAATCATGACCAAAGCAAACCAACATGTTTGTACTCATTTGAAAGAGCTCACGGAGATCTATGTGACTGTGAGGAACTGACTTAACTGGTGGTGGACTCCGACGCTAGGCAGACCTCAATAATGGAAATGCAGAGAGCTGCTATTCATTGGAACACATACCTAGGACTCATTGTAACCTAATCTTGGTCTTAAAGTATTTATTGTTTTTTTTTATTCTGATGTGTGGCTATTACTAAGCTTATAGATAAAGCAGAACAAACGTCAAACAAATATAACCAAAATTCATTTTTTCAGGCAACTAAGAAAACAGCACAAATTTGGATTACAAAATCAGGAGGATCAACCATTGTCGGAATCCGACGAGACATGTGAACCGTCTGATAAACCATTTGAAGAGGAGGCAGTGCAAAATGTGCCGGTAACCCACCGCATTATTATTTACTACGCCATTTATCGATTTCTTTAGATGAAAAATTAGATTTAAGGTTCATCATTTACAAAAACTTGATCACTAGTTGTTTGAGGTGTCCCGTCTATAGATTGCTGGTAAAGTAAACTAATGATCCTAGCGTTATTCCCGATGGCATCGTCCATCATCATCCTTAACTCCTGCTTTGGAGAACAGAGTTCACTATCTAGCCTGGCCGTATTTAACTGAATATTGACTTTTTATTAATAAACTACTTTAACTACTTACGTATTATTAATTAGCTACTTATAGTAAAATAAATTAACGCCAAGTATATTTTTAAACTCTGTTTCCGCTGTACAAACTTATAAGATACTGTATACTATACTTTTATTGGCGACATCAATCATTTTGTTGACAAGAATTTTTGTTTTAGCTTGAACAAGATGAAGCTTTTTCACCAACCTGGATTGTTGAAGAAGAACATTCACAGACTGAAACAAAAATTGTATCCGGAAGAAGAGTTATAGACAGATTATTTTTTTTCTAAAATACAAGAAATAGGCGGCCATGGTGCTTTAAACTGCGGTGTACAAAGTCTAAAAATAATAGGAGAGAAACGCGTTGGGCTTGCTTCTAAGTTTACATTAGAATGTTTAATGTGCAAAGAAAAATTTTCCCTTAGTAATGTCACTGGGGATATGGATATTAATACTGCAGCGGTCGCAGGTGCAGTTTCAGTTGGTATAGGATATTCGCAGTTAGAGGAATTTTTATCAGCACTTGACTTGCCCGTGATGACTGAGCCTGTGTACCAAAAACGTCACAATACAGTTTCTGATTCCTTTGATAAAGCACTTATCAAATCAATGAATGAAGCTGCTGAAGAAGAAAAAATCATCGCTTTAGAAAAAGGTCGCGTCAGTTAAGATGGTATTCCCATTATTGATGTTGTTGTTGATGGATGCTGGAGTAAAAGGTCTTATAGAAAGAATTACTCAGCGTTATCAGGAGCTGCAGCCATAATTGGTAGACAAACAAAAAAAATTTTGTTCCTTGGCATCAAGAATAAATATTGTAGCATATGCGCGCAAGACCAAAACAAAAATCAAAACCCAAGAGATCACCAGTGCTTTAAAAATTTTACAGGATCATCCACCGCCATGGAATCAACTATAATAGTGGAAGGCTTCAAATCATCTATAGAAATGTATGGTTTAATTTATGGCCGCCTCATTTCCGACGGCGACTCTAGCACGTACGCTAAAATACTGGAAGCGAGACCTTATCCTCAATTTACTGTTGAAAAAGTGGAATGTAGGAATCACCTTTTAAGAAACCTATGCAATAAAATGGAAAACCAGGGTCTCAAGTCTGCTAATTTTATTTAACTCACATGCTATTGAAATTCAATTGAGATTCAATCACGACTCCATTACGATTAGAACAAATTTGGTATTCTGCAAAAACTTGAATGTAAACTCAATAGAGTCGTAATGGAATCGTAGTGTAATTGTAATTGACTCTCAGTTGAACAGATAAAGGTGTTGCTATCAAGAAGCTGAATGAGTGAATGAACTATTTTTTTAATTTAAATATACGTTTTTATCATTTTCTGTTATTCAATAACGAATTACATTGTCGGTAATGAATCGCCTTGACGATAAAACATGACTTAACGGTGTTAGAAAGAGTTTATTTCAAATAAGGTGGCTGTATTACATAGTTATCTATGACGAGGTTAATAATTAAAAAAAAACTTCTGTCATCTGGCACGTCAATGTCAAATATTGTCAATGTCACGACAAATTCTAAACATTGAATTGGTTTATTGGCATTGGCATAGACATATTATTTTTATTATAATCGATTGTTATAATAAGTCCATGTTTATTGGGTGTTGGATATACATTCAGTCAAAAAAGTATCGGGAATGGATGATTTGTTTATGGTTCCAAATTCAAATTTTTGTTTTTTTTGTAGTTGTTAGATTGGCACAACTGTTTTCCATTTTGGCGCGGAGTTTGAGTTGCATCTGTTATTTATATTGAATACAGTGCTGGTTTTAGTAATATCATTTATAGTGTGTATTGCGAATTTCATAATGGACAAAAATATCGAACAAAGAGTTTGTCTTAAATTTTGCATAGCCAATGGAATTTCGTGTTCGGAGTCACTGAAAATGTTACAGAAGGCTTACGGTGAATCGATTTTATCAAAAACTCGTGCTTATGAGTGGTTCAAAGCGTTCAAAAGCGGTCGAGATGTGATGGAAGATTTGCCTCGCTCTGGTAGGCCGTCAACGTCTGCAACTGAAGTTAACATCGCAAAAGTGAAAGAAATATTGACTGAAAATCCCCATTCAACTCTGAGAGAGATAGCCGCCGAACTTTCTGTATCTCACGAGTCGATCCGTACCATTTTAACTAATCATTTGGGTATGAAACATGTTGCTGCTCGGCTAGTCCCAAAAGATCTGAATTTTCTCCAAAAACTCAATCGCATGAAAGTCGCTGAGGACATGCTAGAACGAGTCAGTTTGGACCCAACATTCATGAAACGCATTGTTACTGGTGACGAGACGTGGGTTTACGAGTTTGACATGCAAACTAGTCAACAAGCTTCGGAGTGGCGCCTTCCAACTGAACCGTTTTCAATCGATAGAAGACATAAAGGAGAATTCGCGGCGAGAACTCAACTCAATTCCGGAAGCAGCGTTTAAAAAATGTTTTGATGAATGGATTATTCGTTGGCGCAAGTGTATCGTTTCTAAAGGAGCATACTTTGAAGGTGATAAAATAAATTTGGATGAATAACAGACATTTTGTGTATTATTGATCTTTTCCCGGTACTTTCTTGACAGAGTAGTATATTATTTAGAGTTAATTTCAAATCGGTAAGTACTCGCCAAATTATATTTTCACATCTAAAGAACTTTGTTAAAATGTACCTATTGTTTATTCAAATCGGTAAGTACTCGCCAAATTATATTTTCACATCTAAAGAACTTTGTTAAAATGTACCTATTGTTTAATGTCCATTTTATTGTTTATGTACCTACGTTATACAGCGCTGTAATATTACAGCATATTTATTGTTTTCTTCTATATTTTAGGCTAATAATATGAGCGTCCAACAAACAGAAGCTCTAGTAGACTTTTTAGAAGGGCATAAGGAGTTAGCCCTTGGACGCTGCTCAAGAACAAAAGAAGGGCGCAGTCTGTCGAAAAGGCTTTGGCAAGAGTGCGCTGAAGTTCTTAACAGCGTATCATCAGACTGCGTCCAAAAGACAGGAGAGCAATGGCGCGTGGTGAGTAGCTACATACATAGAACAATGGCATTAGTGACTTGTTTATGTTGAGATTCAGGTATAATTTCATAAATTTAATCTTATTTCTAGTTCTACAATGAGTATAAACATCGCCTTTTAAAAAAAATCAAGAAAGATAAAAGTGAAAGGAGTGCTACAGGTAGGTATTTGCAGATAATTTTTTTATCATTTTGTCAATAATTTACTTCTTCTATAAAGTACATTTTACTTTTATAAGGAGGAGGATCAAGACCTGAATTAAACTTAACGCCCCTTCAAGAGAGGCTTTACACCATTTTGGGTCGTGATGTAGGCGAACCTCTACCAGGAGTTAGGCATAACCCATTTATTGTAAGTTTCCTTCCTTTCATAAAACCATTTTGTAATCTTTGGATACTTATTATTTCTATTGTGTCTATGGGCAGAGGCAATTGTAAAATTTAACCATGCATGCACTTATACTGTTCACTTTTGTTTTGTTCATTGCACTGCACGTTATTTTTTCATTTTAACAGCCAATTCAAAATGAAGGTGGTAGTGCTACTGCTTCATATCATGATGGCGTGAATGTTGTGTGAGTTGTATGGCTTTTCTTTTCTTCCTCATCTATGCTAAATGGTGTACTTATAATGCATTTTACTTTGGTTGGCTTAATCTGTATCTATACTATAATTTTAAAGACTTTTGTTGGTTATGAATGAAGTTTGTTTATAATATTTGTGAAACTACTACATTTTAAGGGGGGGCCTATGTTCAGCAGTGAATGTCTTCTGGCTGTTGATGATGATGATGATGACTACATTTTTAAATGCTTATGCTTAACTCAATGTGCTAAGAACTTCCTAAAGCAGTGGTTTCCAAACTTATTCGACAAAGGGCAACAGATTTCATTTCTATTTATAGGGATGATGAGAACAAATTAAATACTTTTTTCATTCTATATTGGTAAATACTTGGCAAATAAATTATTTATATTTTCCACAGGACCTATGAAGTTTCACAGAACTTGGAAGACAGTTCTGGGTAATTTTCATCCCTTTTTATGATTTAATTATCTTAAAAATACTTAATACTTTAAAATTACATTAAAAATACTTTACTTTTTAACATGCTTTTTACTTTTATTTCAGATTTCTACCAATGGAGGTTGAAGAGCATATCCAAGTTGAGCAGTCTGCGCCTTTGGAATCTTGCCCAAGATTTTTAGATGCATTAGAAAGCTCCCTGAGAGAGTGTGAACCTGCAGCCCAAAGCTCCTTAGCCTCAAGAGAGCCTTTGCAGTTCACTGAAGGCCAGCAGACTGAGCCTGCAGCCTCTCAGACTGTGCAGCAGCCCCAACAGTCTGCTCCACGGCGACGTCGTCGTCGGCGTCAACAAATTACTGGTAAGTAACTACCACCACTACTACTAATATACAAAATGTAGACTATGTGCAGTTTGTACCTGCTTATAATAATATACTATTATGGTATTTTTTTTTAGAAATTGATGACCAAAACACTGCTTTGAGGAGTGCTACAGAAACCCTAGCATCTATCGAAAATGTTAGTGCACAAGCCACAAACAGGCTAGCCGCTGCAATAGAGGCCTTAAGGGCAAGGCTTAATGAGCCCATACGCATAATATTGGAAGATTCGCGTACATCGCAAATGGTGAATCAAATGTTACATTTTTCTACTAAGGCGCATTGATTTGCAATTTTTTATATTAATATATTTTATTTGTTTTCAGGTCCACCATAGAGGGAAAAGAACCCGCATAATATATTCCGATAGTGAATAAATTTAATTATAATTTATTCACAATTAGAATTAGGTTATATTAGTTTTTAATATTATTATCGTAATATGATTAGATAAATAATTAATAAAAAGATTTAAATACAGCATTTTTTTTATAAACATTAATTATTAGTATGATCCCTCCACAATCTCTCAACTAGTGCTCTTTGTAACAGTCTTCCTCGATGGAGATCAGGGTTAACACGGTGGTTAGGTTCCAGTTCCAGTCCCTGTGCTGATGCTACACTAATTTCTCTTTCAATCTGTAACAATAGTTATAATTTAAATGATCGTCATCATCAGCTTAAGAAACGTTCCCATTACTGGGGCACCGGCCTTTCATCATATTAAGAGACTACAGACTCCACCAGCCAATGCATGCCTTTGAAATTGTTCTCCAACCTGCAGCTTGATATTTGCCAATAATGTTGAAAGCACCGTAATCAGACTTGCGAGGGCACTTTTTTTCTCTGACAACTATGTTAATATTTTAGGACTTGCACCACACAATTATAATCATAGCTAAATCAGTAACTGCCTATTCTCTTTAGTGACCGCACCATGACAAAAAGGTATGAAGACTTACTTGATGCTGTTGTAGCCTCTCTGCAAGGGCTTCTTCAGGTGTGAGATGTGGAACAGGTAGTCTGTTCTTATTTGCAATATTATGCAACACGCAGCAAGCATTCACTATTTTTCCAGCAGTAATTGGATCATAGTGCAGGGCCCTCGCAGCTAGCAGGCATCTAGTAAATAACAATATGTTTTATCACCTTGCATCATCGTTTATTTATTGTGAATTTATATTTATTTAAATACAAAACCTGAATCGAGCTTTCAGTACTCCAATAATAATAAACCATTTATTTCAGATAACATAAGTAATCCATATTTGTTAGCAAAATTACAAACTTAAAAAAACTAATGTTAGTAACAAAAATAACATAAACATAAAAACTACAAACTAATATTAACGGAGTGGCAGGTCCAGGTGGACTCACCGATGATGGTAGCAAATCACTATACGACTGCGTGCAGCCGTATCCAGCGAGCCAGCATCGGAGAGTCCCACCGGTCTGCCAGCGCTCGCAGGATGGTGTTGGGACTGCCGCGCGTGCGGCGCATGATGGAAGCGTTCTACAGTGTTACGGGCAGTGACATGGAGCTGGTAATATTGATGTTCAGGAGTGCCCTCTACTGTGTTCAATATTGGGGTCATCATATTAGTCCGTAAAGGATATCCACTATCACCTTTAAAAAAAATGTTTACAAACTACATCAAAACTAAGTTGTTCATTATTGGAAGTCAATATTAATATAATATCTTACCCAATAAAAACACATGCTCTCCAGCATCACATAACTCTCTCATGTGATTACAAATTGGACTACTCTGCCATACACTAGAGTCATGGGCTGACCCGGGACTGCTTGCATCCACATACAGGATGTTAAGTTCAGCATCACAAATCTGTAGTAGATACCTAATTGTTAAGTTATGAATGTGGCTTTCAAAATGAATGTTATTGCTTATTGGTATGAATACATTAAGATAATAGTGGTCTCTGACTGTTTTTAGTCATAGTGGCATATCAATGAAGCTCGGCCACATACGCAAGAGATAGTCTAGTGCACTAGTGTGTGTGCGCAAATTAAGATAACTTACAATCATAACATTAAGGGAATGGTATCCCTTTCTATTAAAATATCGCTCCTCATGTTCAACCGGTCTCAGGATGGCTACGTGGGTGCCGTCTATGCAGCCTAATACTCCGGGTATCCCAAATTTATAGAATCTACAACATAAAATACCAGTTAGGTAGTCATAGTAAACACAAATAAGTAAATGAAATACCCCATAGTAAGATGCCTACTTACTGTGCCTTAATTTTATTTCGGTCTTGAACATGCTTTGGCCAGACGACATATTGCAGGAGGATGCTATTGAGTGCTTCAGTTACTTGCCTCACAGCCCTTGAGACAGTGGTCTGAGACACATTGTGAAAAACACTTTGGCCAACAAGTGTCTGGTACGAGCCTGTGGCATAGAATGCCAGAGCAATAAGTATCTGCAATCGAAGTTTTACATTACACAACCGTCGCTTAGGTACCTTTACTAAAGAAGAAGCCTATAATACAATATATAAATACAAAACCAAGAAAAATATAGCACTTTACTAACCTTCAAATTAGGTGTTATTGCATCTTTCCTCCGTTGTCGTGGTAGCAAAGGTGTGAGCTTAACTGTTAGGGCCCTCACTTCCGCTTTTCCAAGGCGGAATGTTTTAATAAACTCCGTATTTGGTAATTCTTCCACGGCATCCACCGTTGCCCTCATCGAGGCCCGCTTTTTACGGCGCTGAGCCAAAAGGTGACGACGGCGATCTTGCGCATTAGCTAATGCTAAAATACGCCATCGTAACAATGAACGCAGCATCTTTAAAATATTTTTTTGTCAAGTGGTGGTTTGCAAAATGCTAAAAATATCTATTGTTGCCTAATCGTACTACGATCGCACTTCAATTGCAAAATTGACACTGAGTGTCCATTGACATAGATGTCAAACAAACGTCAACTAAGAGTAGAATACCGATTTAGACACAATCGATTTACAATTGTAACACGATTGAAGAGCAGACTAGCAAATATTCTGATAGCAGTTCAATGGTATGTCACTGGAAAACCATTGGTCTTAAATTAGTAGCAGAATACCAAATGTAGTTAAAACTGCTACTAAGATCCAATTGATATTCAATTGAGCCATTCGTAAATTAGCAGACTTGGGGCCCTGATGGCCTTATTGGCGAAGATGTGATAGTGGAAGTGAAATGTCCACTATCGGCGTTCAAGATAGGGCTTGAAGAAGCCATATTACAAAAAAAAGTTAATTTTTGGGTAGCAGATAAATCGGGTGCTTTGCAGATCAACAAATCCCACAATTGGTATTACCAGATTCAAGGTCAATTACATGTGACTCGAATGGCTAAATGTTTATTTGGAGTATGGGCCAATGACTTAAAACCCTTAAAAGTTGAATACATCAATAGATGAGAACTTTTTTGAAAATAAAATGAAATTAAAATTATGTACATTTTATTTAAATTGTGTTTTGCCAGAACTGCTAGATCCACGCCATAGCCGAAATATGCCAATCAGAGATCCCCCGTATATTTTAGAGGCCATAAAAAAGAAAGAAGACAGAAAAATCATGCAAAATTCTGAGGAGTCACAAGAACCAGATATTAGTGAACTTCAAGAAAGCGAACAATTGACACAGTTACCAAAACCCAATTAGCGACCAACCAACCTGTTCACGGTTTTTAGATTTCTTCACGGTTTTTAGATTTCACTGATTTTTAATTTTCACTTTTTGTATTTTAATTTACTTTATTACTTGTATTTTGTTTAATTTTATACTTTTATTTTGTTTTACTTTTTACTTTTATTTTGTTTTACTTCACTTTAAGTATTATTGTCTACTTTAGACTTCTATTTCGTTTACCTATTTTACTTGTATTTTGTTTTACTTCACTTTGTTTAAAGAAGTATGTTATACTTTTTATATTTCAATTGACTTTGTTACTTGTATTTTGTTTAATTTTATACTTTTATTTTGTTTTACTTCACTTTAAGTATTATTTTCTACTTTAAACTTCTATTTCGCTTAACTATTTTACTTGTATTTTGTTTTACTTCACTTTGTGTTAAGAATTATGTTATACTTTTTGTATTTTAATTGACTTTGTTACTTTGTTTTATTTGTATTTTGTTTTATTTCACTATGTTTTAAGTTTTTTTTTTTTTGTATTTTAGTTGACTTTATAATTTCTGTTTCGTTTTACTTTATTACTTGTAATTTGTTTTACTTCAGTTTGTTTGAAGAAATATTTTTTACTTTTTGTATTTTATTTATTTATTTATTTGCTGACATGTAAAAACACTGGATATTAGGCATGCATTAAAATTTCATGACACAGTATTAAGACATGCACCCTGTAAGGGCACTGCAAATTTTACATAAAAAAAAAATATTAATAATAATAATAATAATTGTCGGATCAGGTGCGGGTTATCCAACGTAATCATAGGTTGGACGATGCCGCACTTGACAGGTTGCGCTCAGAGGTACTGAGCAATCTTATCATCTCAACCCCGACACAGACCGCGGTTCAGGCGCCACCTAGTGGCGCAATCACACCGCGGCCCAACAACGTCAGTGATGAGGTAGATGATAGGGTTGTCACGGTAAGTAGCCAGTGCAACGATAGACTGAGGAGCGCACTGGAGGATGCGCTTCGCGAGTATAGGTCAATTCCGACCGAACTTAGGCCCCGACTACCACGGTTACCCATGCACAAAAAAAATAGGGCGCTGGTGTGTGCCTTGGACTCGCTGCTGCAGAAAATCTTTGAAAGCAGCGAGAGCCTCCTTGATACGCACTCGATCCTGTATTGCGGGGCTGTTGCGGCATGTCGTTTAGCAAATGTCAATTTTAATACTACTGATGAAGCTATTCGACCAAAACCTGCTGCACCAGCCTGGCAGTGCAGGATCGAGCGGCGCATCGATGAGGCTAGGGCACTCATCGGCAAACTATACTGCTTCAGGGAGGGCAACAAACGCCCACGCGTGATGCGCTTTGTGAGACGGGCGTTTTCGGGGACTGATATCAGCCCTCGAGATTACACGTCCCGCGTCACGGAGCGCATCGACTTCCTGAAGCAGAAAGTTTATGCATGGGCGAACCGTATTCGGCGGTATAAGCGGCGGGTTGATCGATACTCGCAGAATCGCATGTTCCAAAGCGATGAGAGGTGGGTGTATAGAGCTTGGGAGCGACCTGAACAAAGTGTGATGGATGTGTGCCGCCCGGATGATATCGCCACGAATACATTCTGGCGAAACATCTGGTCGGTGCCCGTCTGTCATACCGAGGACAGTGGCGGCTGGTGGGTCGCAGAAGTAGTGGTGCACTTTATCAGTTTACTATGTATTCGGATTCGAAATAAAAATGAAAAAACAAAATTAGGATATTATTTAATAACATTAAAGTAGGTATTTTTATTTTTTATAAACTAAATCGATTCGCCGACTTTTTTCCGAAGCGAAATGTTCGATCACCTTTTTATTAAAGTCTGGGATTTTCACTCAAATGCGTCAAATCGTTGACCCCTGTTTCCGTCCAAATAGATTCACCGCCGAAAACAATGCAAGGAAAACAAAAGATTGTATTGAGCCGCTCACAGCCACACAGCCATTTCTTTTTACTGTACATTTCACTTTTAAAACTCCACGTGAACAATTTTTTTTTCGATTTACACTCTTGTTGCAAATTAAGAAATGGCCTGGGCGGTCCAGCCGATTTTATATCCAATTTTTGTTGGAATGTTTTATTATTACTTTTAATGTAGTCAATGTTAAACTTTATACTCATTTTCACTAGTATTTATACACTCCCACAACACAGTAAGTAAATCCTTTCAACTTTCAAAAAAATGTAAACAAACACAAAAACACGCGCCGCGATGTGACAGATTACGAGCGAGCCGGCCGGCTCCGCGAATTTCGTGAAACCTCGTGCGCTCTCGGTTATCTTCGGCCCGCTCGTGCGGCGCACGCGAACCATCATATTTTGCAGTACATTTTCTATCAAACTATCTTTGTCTCACGCGCCAGGCGTTCTAATTCGTATTTTATAGAAGTTGTATGAGCAATCGCCGTGCGCTCGCCCGAGCGCACGAGAAATTTTCTATACTGCGAAAATAAATCTTAGAGAAATTGTTGTAGAGCTGAAATTGTTTCGTCATAATTTTGTTTAGGTATAGAATAATGAATAGCTTGTTGTTGAGGTTTATAGTTTTTAGGAATATATTGAGGTTAGGTATTAAGCATTTTTTGTTTTTTATTAACCTGCTAAATTCTGGTAGTTCAGCGCACGAGTGCACTGAAGGTACAGCCGCCTCTGGTTGGCTGGATGCGCGATGTCGAGCGCGTGTGTGAAGCTATACCACAAATGGAAAAAATTAACATCTCCCCATTAGATGTAGCCAAAGCAGTCCGTCCGTTACCGAACTGGAAATCTCCAGGACCGGACGGACTGCATAACTTCTGGCTCAAATGGTATAGCAGCTCACACGCGCTCCTGGCAACTCAATTCCAGTCATCCTTAGAGTCTGGGTCGCTACCACAGTTTCTAACAACTGGCGTTACCCACCTGCTCCATAAGACCGGTAGTCCCGCGGAACCCAAGAACTATAGACCAATTACTTGTTTGTCGACGGTCTATAAACTTCTTACATCCATTCTGAGAGTGAAGATTAATGAACACATTGAGACTAATTCAATTATGTCCACATCTCAGAATGGATGTAGGAAGGGGTCCCGCGGCACTAAGGAGCTTCTCCTCATAGACATGGCTATAAGCCAACAGGTTCGTCGATCTCGCAAGGATCTGTCGACATGTTGGATAGACTACAAGAAGGCCTACGACTCTGTGCCACATACATGGCTCATGAGGGTGTTGGAGTTGTACAAAATAGATGCAACTCTACGCACCTTTCTTGAGTCATGTATGAGGCAATGGAAAACAGTCCTTCGCTATCCAGGATGTCGACCAATTCAGGGAGACGATGAATCTGTGTGGATTAAACGGGGAATATTTCAGGGCGACAGTTTGAGTCCGCTTTGGTTTTGCTTAGCTCTGAATCCTCTAAGCACCTTGCTGGAGGGTTCAGGTCTAGGCTATCGGTTCAGAAGAGGTGGTCAGGCCATATCTCACCTTCTTTACATGGATGATCTGAAACTCTTAGCCCCCAACAATTCGCGACTGACACCTTCAGTAGTGCCATCAGGATGGAATTTGGTGTGGACAAATGTGCAGTCATGCATGTAAAGAAAGGGGAGATTATGGAATCTGAGAGATTTCAACTCTCGGATTCCATACAGGTTAGATCCCTCAGCTCAACCGAAACCTATAAGTATTTGGGTATATCGGAAGCGTTGGGCATTAATGTTACTGACATGAAGCAATCGTTGAAGGAACGCTTCTTTGGCCGCCTGAAAAAGGTTTTGAATAGCCTTTTGTCGGGCGGAAATAAGGTGCGCGCCTTCAACGGTTGGGTCATGCCGGTATTAATGTACTCTTTCGGCATACTCAAATGGACTCAAACTGAGCTTGACGCCCTGGATAGGAGGGTCCGTACACTGCTGACCGCAAACCGGATGCATCACCCACGATCGTCGGTGATGAGATTGTACATCCCGCGAAAGTGTGGAGGTCGAGGCTTTTTAAACGCCAAGACTCTCCACAACCGCGAGATGTGCAATCTCAGAGAATATTTTCTCAAAGCTGATGTGGGTATGCACCGAGATGTTGTCGCAGTGGACAAGGGTCTCACCCCGTTATCCATGGCTAAGGAGAACTGGCGCAAACCTGTGATACTTACCACAGATGACCGCAAGGAAGTATGGAAAAGCAAGGAGCTTCACGGGCGCTTCTATCGGGCTCTTCATGGGTCCGATGTAGATTTTTCAGCGTCCGTGGCCTGGCTACGATTCAGTGATCTCTTCGGGGAGACTGAAGGTTTTGTCTGTGCGATTATGGACGAAGTTATCTTGACGAGTAACTACCGGAGGCATATTATGAAGGATGGGACGGTGGACGTGTGTCGGGCATGCCACCGTCCGGGTGAGTCCATCAGACATATTATCTCTGGTTGTTCTCGTCTGGCTAACGGCGAATACTTGCACAGGCACAACCAAGTGGCCAGGATTATCCATCAGCAACTAGCTTTGAAATACAAACTTGTGGATGCTGAGGTACCGTATTATAAGTATGTGCCCGACCCAGTTCTCGAAAATGACCATGTCACGTTGTACTGGGATCGATCTATCATCACTGATAGGACTATTGTTGCCAATAAGCCTGATATAGTGGTGATAGACCGATTAGCGCGCCGCACAATGATAATTGATGTTACCATCCCGCATGACGAGAACCTCGTGAAGGCCGAGAAAGAGAAACAAATCAAGTATCTCGACTTAGCGCACGAGGTTGTCGACATGTGGAATGTGGACTCAGCTGTCATTGTGCCGATAGTCATTACGGCCAATGGCCTGATGGCCAAAAGCTTCGACGGACATCTGTCGAAGCTGGCGTTACGCGGTTGGGTAAAGGGCTTGATACAGAAGGCAGTACTCCTCGATACGGCTCGTATTGTGAGGAGGTTCCTTTCTCTGGAGCCCTAACCACCGGTAGCTTGGACCCTGCTCCCGACACCGGCGGACTACTACTTTTTATATTTTTAAATGTATTTTTTTATGGTTTTTAGAGATATATTTAAAAATATACTTTGTATGTAATAAGAATAAATAAACGAAATAATAATAAAAAAAAACTGGCAACTCTCGTTGACAACCCAAGTTGTTTTTTCATTCGATCAAGATAATTTAATTTCAAAATAACAGTTTTTCATCAAATTTATGCACAATTTTGAAATAAATAGGATCCAAAAACAAACAATTTAATAAAAACAAACTCTCCAGGAACATAAGGCACCAAAATGAACCGAAAGAAAAGAAAATTACTTGACTCGGCAGTTGACATACGTCACCTATGTTTATAAAGAAAATTACGACGAATGAAAATAACATGAAGAAATGTTAACGAGACAAGCTTCGAGACGCGCACGCCCACCATCCCCGGACCCGTCGCTGAGCTCCGCCTCGCCGCCGCCGGACAGCGGATCACCAGAGTCACCGGCAGCCGCAGTCGCGTCGAGCTCCAGCGACGAGTATTTCTCCCCGCCGACGTCGCCAACACCTGTGCGTCGGCAGGGGAGAGGCCGGCCACCGAGGGGCTTGGGACCTAGGGGCCAACCGGCCCCGAGCCGGGTCCCCGCTGCCGGTGGTTGTGTGCAGCGCATAAGATGGTGTCAATCCATGAACGAGAACGTTATGCGCGCATACTATGGGTCTACAGAGGGGGGAACTAACCTTACTGCGTACCGTGTCAGGATGCTGTCTCTGTTTCAGGACCTGGAACCAACCGTGAACGTCTCGGCCCAACGATTGTCGGATCAGGTGCGGGTTATCCAACGTAATTATAGGTTGGACGATGCCGCACTTGACAGGCTGCGCTCAGAGGTACTGAGCAATCTTATCATCTTAACCCCGACACAGACCGCGGTTCAGGCGCCAGCTAGTGGCGCAATCACACCGCGGCCCAACAACGTCAGTGATGAGGTAGATGATAGGGTTGTCACGGTAAGTAGCCAGTGCAACGATAGACTGAGGAGCGCACTGGAGGATGCGCTTCGCGAGTATAGGTCAATTCCGACCGAACTTAGGCCCCGACTACCACGGTTACCCATGCACAAAAAAAATAGGGCGCTGGTGTGTGCCTTGGACTCGCTGCTGCAGAAAATCTTTGAAAGCAGCGAGAGCCTCGTTGATACGCACTCGATCCTGTATTGCGGGGCTGTTGCGGCATGTCGTTTAGCAAATGTCAATTTTAATACTACTGATGAAGCTATTCGACCAAAACCTGCTGCACCAGCCTGGCAGTGCAGGATCGAGCGGCGCATCGATGAGGCTAGGGCACTCATCGGCAAACTATACTGCTTCAGGAAGGGCAACAAACGCCCACGCGTGATGCGCTTTGTGAGACGGGCGTTTTCGGGGACTGATATCAGCCCTCGAGATTACACGTCCCGCGTCACGGAGCGCATCGACTTCCTGAAGCAGAAAGTTTATGCATGGGCGAACCGTATTCGGCGGTATAAGCGGCGGGTTGATCGATACTCGCAGAATCGCATGTTCCAAAGCGATGAGAGGTGGGTGTATAGAGCTTGGGAGCGACCTGAACTAAGTGTGATGGATGTGTGCCGCCCGGATGATATCGCCACGAATACATTCTGGCGAAACATCTGGTCGGTGCCCGTCTGTCATACCGAGGATGGCTGGATGCGCGATGTCGAGCGCGTGTGTGAAGCTATACCACAAATGGAAAAAATTAACATCTCCCCATTAGATGTAGCCAAAGCAGTCCGTCCGTTACCGAACTGGAAATCTCCAGGACCGGACGGACTGCATAACTTCTGGCTCAAATGGTATAGCAGCTCACACGCGCTCCTGGCAACTCAATTCCAGTCATCCTTAGAGTCTGGGTCGCTACCACAGTTTCTAACAACTGGCGTTACCCACCTGCTCCATAAGACCGGTAGTCCCGCGGAACCCAAGAACTATAGACCAATTACTTGTTTGTCGACGCTCTATAAACTTCTTACATCCATTCTGAAAGTGAAGATTAATGAACACATTGAGACTAATTCACGATGTCCACCTCTCAGAATGGATGTAGGAAGGGGTCCCGCGGCACTAAGGAGCTTCTCCTCATAGACATGGCTATAAGCCAACAGGTTCGTCGATCTCGCAAGGATCTGTCGACATGTTGGATAGACTACAAGAAGGCCTACGACTCTGTGCCACATACATGGCTCATGAGGGTGTTGGAGTTGTACAAAATAGATGCAACTCTACGCACCTTTCTTGAATCATGTATGAGGCAATGGAAAACAGTCCTTCGCTATCCAGGATGTCGACCAATTCAGGGAGACGATGAATCTGTGTGGATTAAACGGGGAATATTTCAGGGCGACAGTTTGAGTCCGCTTTGGTTTTGCTTAGCTCTGAATCCTCTAAGCACCTTGCTGGAGGGTTCAGGTCTAGGCTATCGGTTGAGAAGAGGTGGTCAGGCCATATCTCACCTTCTTTACATGGATGATCTGAAACTCTTTGCCCCCAACAATTCGCGACTGACACCTTCAGTAGTGCCATCAGGATGGAATTTGGTGTGGACAAATGTGCAGTCATGCATGTAAAGAAAGGGGAGATTATGGAATCTGAGAGATTTCAACTCTCGGATTCCATACAGGTTAGATCCCTCAGCTCAACCGAAACCTATAAGTATTTGGGTATATCGGAAGCGTTGGGCATTAATGTTACTGACATGAAGCAATCGTTGAAGGAACGCTTCTTTGGCCGCCTGAAAGAGGTTTTGAATAGCCTTTTGTCGGGCGGAAATAAGGTGCGCGCCTTCAACGGTTGGGTCATGCCGGTATTAATGTACTCTTTCGGCATACTCAAATGGACTCAAACTGAGCTTGACGCCCTGGATAGGAGGGTCCGTACACTGCTGACCGCAAACCGGATGCATCACCCACGATCGTCGGTGATGAGATTGTACATCCCGCGAAAGTGTGGAGGTCGAGGCTTTTTAAACGCCAAGACTCTCCACAACCGCGAGATGTGCAATCTCAGAGAATATTTTCTCAAAGCTGATGTGGGTATGCACCGAGATGTTGTCGCAGTGGACAAGGGTCTCACCCCGTTATCCATGGCTAAGGAGAACTGGCGCAAACCTGTGATACTTACCACAGATGACCGCAAGGAAGTATGGAAAAGCAAGGAGCTTCACGGGCGCTTCTATCGGGCTCTTCATGGGTCCGATGTAGATTTTTCAGCGTCCGTGGCCTGGCTACGATTCAGTGATCTCTTCGGGGAGACTGAAGGTTTTGTCTGTGCGATTATGGACGAAGTTATCTTGATGAATAACTACCGGAGGCATATTATGAAGGATGGGACGGTGGACGTGTGTCGGGCATGCCACCGTCCGGGTGAGTCCATCAGACATATTATCTCTGGTTGTTCTCGTCTGGCTAATGGCGAATACTTGCACAGGCACAACCAAGTGGCCAGGATTATCCATCAGCAACTAGCTTTGAAATACAAACTTGTGGATGCTGAGGTACCGTATTATAAGTATGTGCCCGACCCAGTTCTCGAAAATGACCATGTCACGTTGTACTGGGATCGATCTATCATCACTGATAGGACTATTGTTGCCAATAAGCCTGATATAGTGGTGATAGACCGATTAGCGCGCCGCACAATGATAATTGATGTTACCATCCCGCATGACGAGAACCTCGTGAAGGCCGAGAAAGAGAAACAAATCAAGTATCTCGACTTAGCGCACGAGGTTGTCGACATGTGGAATGTGGACTCAGCTATCATTGTGCCGATAGTCATTACGGCCAATGGCCTGATGGCCAAAAGCTTCGACGAACATCTGTCGAAGCTGGCGTTACGCGGTTGGGTAAAGGGCTTGATACAGAAGGCAGTACTCCTCGATACGGCTCGTATTGTGAGGAGGTTCCTTTCTCTGGAGCCCTAACCACCGGTAGCTTGGACCCTGCTCCCGACACCGGCGGACTACTACTTTTTATATTTTTAAATGTATTTTTTTATGGTTTTTAGAGATATATTTAAAAATATACTTTGTATGTAATAGGAATAAATAAACGAAAAATAATAATAATGTTTTATTGTCAGGCAACTAAGACCCATACAAAAAATACACAATATAATATTACATAAAAATAAACTAATACACATAAAAATCACAAAAATTAAAACTTAATACTTATATTCTACAACAGACAGGGTAATATTATTATTATTACAATTTATTCAATTATGCTAAACATTAGTCCATAATTAATTACATATTAAATTAAATTAAATTGAATAATTATCAATTCATCCATTCTTTCTGGTCATGTAATGTAGTATTAGTCATTTCTTTGTTTGTTTCATATTTACGTTAGGGTATAATAACGAAAGGTCGTCTTTTAAATTAATTTTGTAGATAAATTGAAATAAATTATACTTAGTTGAATTTAGACCACTATTGCCTTTTCATACCCACTTTGTCATGTCAACTTACTTATCAATGTAAAGCATCTGTGCGGAATAAGATAAATGTTAAAAACTATATTTTCCTAAATATATTCATAACCAAAAACCGTTGAATGCTTAAATAATGTTAGAACCTGAGTCTTTCTGTCTATTTCCATTACTGATAAACTTTTAATCTCTAATATGGTCATCATCAGACCTTCAGCAGGTGTTTTGTAGTAGCAACCATGATCAATTAGCCAAATATTGAAAACTGGTTCCTCCTAACTGATTCCATTATTGAGAACCGTTGGGCGCTGATCTGGTCATTATCAGACCTTCAGCAGATGTTCTGTAGTAGCAACCGTGACCAATTAGCCAAATATTGAAAACTGGTTCCTCCTAACTAATTCCATTATTGAGAACCGTTGGGCGCTGATCTGGTCATCATTAGACTTTCGGCAGGTGTTCTGTAGTAGCAACCATGATCAACTAGCCAAATATTGAAAACTGGTTCCTCCTAACTGATTCCATTATTGAGAACCGTTAGGCGCTGATCTGGTCATCATCAGATCTTCGGCAGGTGTTCTGTAGTAGCAACCATGATCAACTAGCCAAATATTGAAAACTGGTTCCTCCTAACTGATTCCATTATTGAGAACCGTTGGACGCTGATCTGATCATCATCAGACCTTCGGCAGGTGTTCTGTAGTAGCAACCATGATCAACTAGCCAAATATTGAAAACTGGTTCCTCCTAACTGATTCCATTATTGAGAACCGTTGGGCGCTGATCTGGTCATCATCAGACCTTCGGCAGGTGTTCTGTAGTAGCAGCCATGATCAACTAGCCAAATATTGAAAACTGGTTCCTCCTAACTGATTCCATTATTGAGAACCGTTGGGCGCTGATCTGATCATCATCAGACCTTCGGCAGGTGTTCTGTAGTAGCAACCATGATCAACTAGCTAAATATTGAAAACTGGTTCCTCCTAACTGATTCCATTATTGAGAACCGTTGGGCGCTGATCTGATCATCATCAGACCTTCGGCAGGTGTTCTGTAGTAGCAACCGTGATCAATTAGCCAAATATTGAAAACTGGTTCCTCCTAACTAATTCCATTATTGAGAACCGTTGGGCGCTAATCTGGTCATCATCAGACCTTCGGCAGGTGTTCTGTAGTAGCAACCGTGATCAATTAGCCAAATATTGAAAACTGGTTCCTCCTAACTGATTCCATTATTGAGAACCGTTGGGCGCTGACCTGATCATCATCAGACCTTCAGCAAGTATTTTATTTTAGCGTAAACCTCAGTTGCCACCAACCCAACCAAACCTGATTCAACATATTCATATCAAACAAAAGAAATACGTAATGTAAGTGTGAACACAAATAAATAACTTGGTACACTGAAAAATTACCTACTGCCTCCCAGAGAGCGAATAAATTAGGCAAATACTGTGTCAATATTGCGTCGCATCTGTGATCTTATCTAATCATCAGCAAATGTTGTTATAGTTTGATTCTCTGTCAGCAGATGGCGCTTTATTTTTAAACATTGTTACGAAGGTCAGATCTCCAAGGATATCGAGCAATGTAATACCCTTAAACATAATATTTTTTCTGCGTATAACTCCACCATTAAATAAAATATCTTCATAATCTGTTATGTTTAAGTCTCTTACTACGCATGATTTTACTCCCTTTGCTTTTTTAATGATTTTATTATGAGTATTTATAGAGTAAAGTTTTGATCTCAGTCCAACGAAATCTGTTATATATATTCCCCCCATTTCGTCTTTGAAGAGCCCTGGAACTTTTTTGTTAATTATTGGTATCTTAAACACTTTTGTCGTTATAGTTACTAGTGTCAAAATATTGTAAAAAATTATACTTAAGGTCGTGGTAAAAATCATAAGTGAATATTTTATAAACAAACGAATCGGTATCTGTATAACACAGCTGCATTCGGTCTTTGTAAAAAGGCTTTACAATATTGTAATGAAAGTCGTACATATGTGACTTAGAAGGTTCTAATACAGTGAACCCAATATAAATAGGCTTATCTAAAATGATTTGATCAGGTTTCATTTGTATTGCAACTAAATTTTCAGAAAGAATAGTTGCACTATGGAAATAGGGGTTGGCTACAAGTCTCTCGGCGGATATACATTTCTTGGTTCGATTAAATTGATCACACCATTGATTAACTAAATGAACTGTTACTCTTTTTTCTGTATTTTCTAATGTCTTGCCAAAAACACTGTTGTTCAACAACTTAAAAAAGTCTTGTTCGAATGAACTTTTTGTCTTTTGTCTTAATTTAGTATTTAATTCTATGTACTGTTTCAAATATGAACTCTGCCTGAAAGTAATAACTCTGTGAACTTTACGTAATATTAATCCATGCTCTAAACACTTTTTAAATGTACGTAATGTATCACATAATTATACTTATTATGCAAATTTGCAATTAATTTCTTTGTTTTTCCACCTGGAGGTATACATTTCTCAGGACAAAATGGTAAATCATTGTGGTGATTGTGTAAATGCTCAGGATACAAAAGATCGACTCAGCGTTATCCTCAACATTTTCAACATGAAAATTAGCTAATTCATTTTCACTGAGAAATCTAAAATTAGAATACGGTAAATACTGACACATGCTAAAGCCATATAGATTATTACAGTCTAGATACACTATGAAACAGTCAGACTGTGATGTATCGTATTCTGGCATGTATTTATGATTGGCTTTTGCATACCGATGGGAACACATACACCGCTTCCGCTTTGGATCATTCTGACGATAGCCAAGTCCGACACAAGTTCTAACTGAACGCCTGTTTTTAGTAACATTGCATCGAAGGATAAGCTAGGTGCAGTTACGTAAAACGCAGGATCGAGTTTGTAATGTTGTTTACAGGTTTTCCGAAAATTTTGAAATACATCTGTCTGCAAAAGCACATCTGTTTTTAAATACAGATCAGTATAATCACCTAGGTCATTAATATCGAAGTCATCCCAAACCGTCTGCGCGTGATTATAATCTTCATCGCTAATATGTTCATTGGTCAACGAATTATGAAAACAACTCTTAGATGGTAATGATGTTTGTTCATAACATTTCCAATCTGACATTTAATCATACGGATAAATGCCTTTACGGGTTAGCAAACTAAATTGTCTTTCATCAGGAAAATGAGATTTAAGATTAACAAAATCTTCTACCTGTAATGTTTTAGCAAGTTTGTCTAAACTTGTTCCTAAAAAGTTAAAAGAATCTAAAAACCTAATTTGTATAAAGTCGTTGTCATCAATAGCAACAAACTTAGTAAATGCTGTACCTATATTTTTCCTTGGTCTTGGGTATTATTTTAATTTGGCCTGGAATATCGCCTCTTTTATAAATAAATGACAATCGTATCCAGATAAATTATGAAAAAATAATGGAATGAATTTCGGTACTCTATGTTGCAGATTACAATGTCGATGTGCTGCGCCTCGGTATTGACCTGTAATATGACAGTGATCCCTTACTCTATCGTCCAATAGTATATTTTCACAAATGTAGCACTTAACGGCGCGTTTAAAATCCAGATCGTCTTTCTCTGTGAATATCATAGGCTTGATTTTAGTCAGAACTCTATGTATTGCTTTAACATCTTCCATCAGAAAATGTACAAATTTTGAAACGCAATCTTTTCCGCGATAACTTCTATAACCGCCAACCCTATCATTAAATGATGATACTACATTATAGGCGAACGCGGACGGCACGTGGCGTTGTGAGTATGACGTATTGATGGTGTTGAATTCATCGCCGGAAATCGGTTCGAGTAATGTTTCAAAATCAGCATATATGACGAAAGGAATGTCTTGTTTTCTATGATAATTTTTAAATTTTAAAAATGTTCCTTTTTCTGGTAAAACTGTAACAACCCCTTCACACAAGTGTGATTCAATTTGACTTTGCGTTGGAAAAATCATTAAGCATGTTTCGCAAAAGTATAGTTTAGCATGATGTTTAGTTATCTGATTTCTGACTAGACGCGGCAAATCTTTAATAAGACAGTAATTTCTTTTTTTTTATTTTTTTTTTTACTAATAATAGGCACGCGCTTGACCACCATCTCACCTGATGGTAAGCGATGATGTGGTCGAAGATGGAGCACGCCTGCCTAGAAGCAACCTATTCACTCTTGACTTAAAGACTCCCAGGTTGTAGCTATCGGGAAACACAGACTCCGACAGGGAATTCCACTCCTTAGCTGTACGCATTATGAATGTGTTCCCAAAACGTTTTGTGCGTGTGGGTGGGATGTCCACCATGTACCGGTGGCGCATCGCCGTTCGTCTTGTGGTCCGATGATGGAACGGGCTGTCTTATTAAAGATTTGCCGCGTGTTATTGACACACTTGTGTTATTTTCTAAAAGCAATAGATGGATACTCTTAGAGCTTTTATTCGTTGATGTATACAAGGGTCCAATAATATTTTTATCATTTTTTAAACCATACACGAATATATTCAGAAAGGGATTATTTTTCTCAAACATAGCTATGTCCGAAAATGTGATTGGAAATGACAAATTATCAATATTCAAAACATCTTGGAAGTAGGGATAAGACGAAACTCTATCGGGATGTCGGGCCGTGGGGTAAAGAGCCGCCACAACACACCATAAAAAGCAGTACTCGTCTTTGTTTCGAATATTCAAACAAGCTTTTTTATTTTTTATACATTTTGGTAACGTTATAAACTTAGATCCGCCGAGAGGTTGATATTTGTTAATATTCATTTCTAAATGCGAATTACACATAAATGTCCAACCACTATCTCTCTCCTGAAACTCTTCAATTTTCTTTAACAGTAAATCAACTATTGATTTATAAATCGTGTCAAAAGCGTAATTATAATTAATCACAACGTCTTTTGTAAAGAATGATTTTAACTCCTGTTGGTCATTTTTAAACATAAGGAAATAACAAAACAGTTCGAAACTAATTTTGACAGCTTTATGTTTAAGTAGAGATCGGTCTATTAAATTTTTGTTGTTCACTAACATTATTGAGAAAAATCTCAGGGAAATTATTTATTTGCTCGCTAGTCGCAATGATCTTGTAACTTACGATTCTTTCTTTAAAAGATGAATTAATAATCGTAACATTATCATACAAAGGGATCGCGCTATTGTTTTTATGAATATTACTGCGTAAATGCCCAGGCCATCGACGACTATCTACAAATACTTTACAAACCGAACAGTTAGGCATTATTACTTTGTGTCACTTATGAAACTAATAATTATACAATACAGTCAGATAATTCAACATTAACAGATTGACACTTACAACTATTATCTTACCTAGGTGTACCAGTTTCAAAGTAAGTACTGTAAAAACACTCCAAGAAAATAGCGTAGCAGAGCTATCTAATTGTTGAGACTCGAAGAAGGATGCTTTGCTCACGCTGTCTCGTTTGATGACTAGCTATCATGAACTAATCGAAATGTTTGTCAAAATATTTGTGAAAAAAATAAAAAAACAAACAGGTAAGTATAGGTGTTATGAAATATTCATATCGAATATTTTATACAGAAAAATGATTTAATAATTACCTTCGAAGTATATAATGGTACATATATAATGTTCGAATTTGATTTACTCCAGTGTGTAGATATTTTTCAGATTCCAATAATAAAAAGTCGACTGATGCAAAAATAGTACAGGTACTTTGTACACTCCGATATTTGCTAACAATATTTTACCTTTTTATTCGGTAAAGGGTTTACAATTAATCGTTACTTTGAGATAATGTTGTAATATTTTGTCAGTCTTCGGTTTTTAAACAAAATAAAATAACTCATAATAAAGTAAAAATCGTGAAAGGTTGTTTGTTAGTAGGTACTGGTAGTCATATGATCTGTTTTTCGATAATGTAATATAATACACATTATTTCCTTAAAATGTCTGTTAATGCACAAAATTATTATCCGTCCCGCTCCGATTATTTTTTACCAATCAGCTACATTTCACTCGCAACAATCAGCTATTTTACATAAGGTTGTCACACGTTCATATTTAGGTATGTATGGACAAGTTATTCACTAAAATAATTATTCACTAAAATAATTAAATTGTATAATTGAATAGAATTTATTAAAACCTTTTTTTACCCTTTTAGACCTAATTCCAAGAAATACGATTTCCTGTGCTTTACTCAAGCAACAAATACCAAATACAAGTAACTACTTATATTGTAAAAAATGTTGAATATATAATCTGATTACTAATTTCATTCTAGTCACGAATGCAGCGCTCATTACAAACATATCATATTAGTTGTTAACTGGAACGGTTTTATTATATTAGTACACATGGCGAGCAGCTAATAAAAGATTTGAATTTTCAAATATTAAGATGATGCCTCCATATTTATGTCATTATTGGCTTGGATTCAATGCCGACCAGTTTTATGATTTACTTAACAGTATCCCAAATCTAGCAGAACAGGTACCAAATGCTTCTATAGCCTTGTGCATATATTTAGTTAAGGTAAGAACTGGTGACAGTAATGAAAGGTTGGCTACTCTTTTTAATAAACCTCGAACCACTTTAGAAAGGTGGATGTCAAAAGCAAGAAATTGTTTAATGAGTGATTTTGTCCCCTTGCACTTAGGATTTAATCATCTTACTGTACAAGTTGTTGCTTCTCGAAATAAGATTATACCAGAAGGACTGTTTAGTAATCCTGATTTGCCACCAGATGTTAAACCTGCAATAGTTATATGTGATGCTGCCTATGTTTTTGTGCAAAGTAGTTCAAATTATTTGTTTCAGAAACAAACCTACAGTTTACAAAAACTAGACAACCTAGTTAAACCATTTTTGATTGTGTGTTGCGATGGCCACATTGTGGAATGTCTTGGTCCATACAAAGCCACTTAATGATGCTACAATCACAAGTTTAAACTTAAATAATGAGGGATCTTGTATAAGATCATTTTTTAGAAGAGGTGATATTTTTCTTCTTCATAGAGGATTTCGAGATTTTATAAATGAACTCCAAGAACACGGTTTTGTCACCCACATGCCAGAGTCTCTCCTCGAAAATGAACACCAATTAACAACCCAGCAGGCAAATCGGTCTCGTCTAGTAACCATGTGTCGCTGGGTTGTAGAAATAGTCAATGGTAGGATAAAAAGAGACTTAGACTATTCCGTCATGTATTCAATAATAGAGCTGCTATGCACCTGAGTGATGATTTTAGGATTTGTTGTGCCTTATTAAATAAGTTTCATGTTGCCATAGATGACCCACCGGAGACTTTGGTATTCCAAAGCCTCCGGTGGGTGGGCTGTTACAATAACTAAAAGTAGACTTTTTCTAGTAAACCATCTGGCAACATACGTAGAGCAAGAAAATCGTAACAGAAGGAGAGCTAGCTTCCAAACAATGGATGGCAATCATCCTCATTTGGATAGATTCCCACGACTCACAATTACTGACCTTAAGCGGTTTGCTCTAGGTACATATCAATTAAAACAGGCTAGATCTTACTTCGGGGAACATGTTCGTCAGTCTGGAATATATTCAGTGGAAGTGAATACTGAAATTGATGAGGATATTCCTCTGATTTTAGGCCTAAATAATTATTTGTTAAGAGGTAGGATTAAATCCAGGCATGTGAACAGTCGTACATATTACACGTATTTATTAATAAGCAGAGACGATGCTGTAGCAAATACATTACAAGCCATAGTAGGCTATTGTTGCAACTGCCTTGTTGGTAAGCGAACTGTTGGCTGCTGTGCTCACACAATGACAGTGGTGTGGTTTTTGAGTTGGGCTCGATACAATGATATCACTGCTCCAGCATCTTATTTAGATGATTTTTTTAATGAAAATGATGAATGAAGTCATTCGCTGTTCCTATATGAATAGGTACCTACCTACTTACTGTAAGGGTTAGATATACTATGATTGATTATATACCTACCTAAATGTTTAAAGTGCTACCAGTGTCACTAGATCAAATTAAAGATCTCTTTGAATTCTATTGTTTTTTTTTTACAGCTTTCCTTTTTTTGTAATTGTAACTGTTTTAACAGGAAATATAAAGGCAAGGTACTGATTTATTTAAGTCTCTATCCCATCAGATATGCTAATTAATCTACTCTCCAAACTACGACCTTACTTACCTCTATACACGACGGATATTTCTATTTTGAGGTTAAGTTACGTTTTCTAAAAAAACTTGGAAATGCGGGTTTTGATTCCAAAATGGCAATTGTGGATGCTTATTTGGTTACTTTATAAACCATCTAAAACAACTTTGGAATTGACGCAACTCTGTACCGTGGTCCATATTGTCGTGGTCATTCTCCTTTGATTAATCCGTGGACAATAGTGTGGGTATATGTTTAACAATTTATATTAAGAATCTTATTGTACCGCCTTAACATGTAACTGTTTTTATCCCTAATAAATAAAATAAAAAAAATAAGAAATTGTTTAGTTGTATATAATACTATTATCTTTTTTTCATGCCATTTTTCATCAATTAAGATCATATCGTCTTGAATTTTGTCTAATTGATGAATATTATGATTTATTTCAAAGTTAATAGTATCAGGTTCTGTATTTTTTTCGTTTTTGTTTCTTTGACGATATATAGCTTGTCTCAAGTTCAAGTTTGTTGGCATATTAGCACGTATACTTGAGGAAGTGCTTGCTTCGCACTCATTAATTATATGAATTAGTTTTTATTAATTAAAGCGTCTTCTTTAACACGTTAAACGCCGTGGGGGACAACATATGGGCCTCACTTATTTAGTAAAAGGAGCCAGGTTAAAAATTGCCGATCGTTAAATTTTATGTATAAGTTTTTATTTCTTTAGGTGCTAGAAAATATGCCAAATCACATGAAATAAATCGAAGAAGAGTAATTTGTGACTTTATTTTACCAAAATACTACTGTATTTATTTATTTATTTACACTTCATGTACAATAGTGGTACATAGGCGGACTTAATGCAACAAGGCATTCTCTACCAGTCAACCTTTGGGTTAAAAAGAAACACTGTGGTAGGTGTATAGCAAATAAATAAAATGACCGACACCCCGACCCCCATGGCCCACGCGGAAATATATCGCGTTGTTCGTTGGCGGGGGCCGCGGGGGTCGGGGTGTCGGTCATCCCCGCTCATGTCCTGCCGCGCCCGGCCGTCTCTATACGCGATTCCCGCGCGCCCGTGCAGTGACCGTTTGGACTACCTAGCTACCTATATTGATTACGTATCGATTCGAGAATTTCTGTTTATTTGTTCATTTATTATAATGGATGAGTTCGAAGATTTTGAAATAAATCAGGAAGATTTATCACAAATAGAAGAATTAGAAATCGCCTTATTAAATAATAGTTTCCATGTAAGCTCAGAAGAAGAAGACATAAACATCCATCCAGTTGCTCGTAAACGTCGTCGTATTATGGTGATAGACAGCGAAGAGAGTGATGTGGAAGATCATGCTGTTCCAGATACCTCGGGAAATACTACGCCGTTTACACGCACATGGACATTACCAACAGGTAACCAGCGTCGAATTATACCTTTCACAGAAAATCCTGGTTTGCGTACTAATCTCCGCTTAGCAATGACTCAGAAATCGCCTGCTGATTTTTACTCTCTTTTGGTTCCCGATGATGTTTTTATGCAGATAGTAGAAGATACAAATCAGTTTGCTATTGATAGAATCTCCGGGCGCGTGGCTTCAAAAGCAGCAAGAATCCGTAACTGGTCTCCTTCTAACGTGCATGAGATGAAAGGCTTTTTTGCATTGATTATTTTTATGGGATTGGTAAAACTTTCTAAGCTTTCTGGTTATTGGTCAAAAGATGAAATAACAGGCCACCCATTTGCAGCAAAAATTATGTCCCGTAATCGCTTTGAACTGCTTCTTCAAATGCTTCATTTTTCCCAGCTTGACAATGCTCACAAGTCTGATAAGTTACATCGCGTCAGACACTTACTGGAGGTCATGAACACAAATTTTTCAAGGCATTATACTCCTGCCGAAGATATATGCATTGACGAAAGCGTTGTGCCATTCCGCGGCAGAATCATTTTCCGTCAATATAACAAACAGAAACGCCATAAATATGGCATAAAAGAGTTTAAATTATGCACTCTACCAGGGTATACATTTAAAATCAATATTTATGCGGGAAAAGAAAACGATCAAGTGAATACTACGCCGGCAAACGTTGTAATGTCACTTTGCAGTGGCTTGTTGAACAAGGGTCACACGTTATATACTGACAATTGGTATACGAGTATTGATTTAGCAAGGAATCTGTTGGAAAATGAAACACATCTAGTGGGTACTATAAGAAAAAATAGGAGGACTATACCAAAAGAGGTTGCTAATGCTAAACTGAAGACTGGTGGATATATAGCTAGAGAGAGCGAAGATGGAATTACTATCATGAAGTGGAAAGATAGAAGAGACGTACTTGTTCTTTCTACCAAACATTCCGACCGTTTCCAGACAATTACAAAGCGAGGAAAAGCGGTATCGAAGCCGAAAATCGTGCTAGACTATAATAGGGCAAAAGGAGCTGTCATTTGTCCGACCAAATGGGGGCTTATTCCACGCCTTTAAGGAAATCGGTAAAATGGTACAAAAAAGTTGCCATAAACTTACTGTTGAACACTGCAGTTATCAATGCACTAGTATTATATCAAGCAGTAACCGAGACGAAAATCCAAATTGTTGAATTTAGGAAACAGGTGTTGAAGGGCCTGTTAAGGACGCGTTTACAAAACTGACCAAATTAAGCAGTTTTTCGGTACATTCTGCGGCAGAATTAAACTAAACTAAATGTAAACAATAATTTCTACAGATAGATTACTCCTTCATCTTGAAATGGTCCAAATTTTTTATTTGATAAATTAGGTTTATAACATTGTAATAAATAATTTCCCGTACCTCTTCACACAAAATTGACGATTTCGTATTGAGTTTAGGAAAATTTTTCTTCCGTTTAATAATCGAGTTTGTTTAATTAAAAAATATATTATGGAAGGAGGCAGAATCAACTTAAAAAGATGTTAAAAAAAAACTACCAAAATTTTTCAAATAGTCCCAGAAAAAAAATCAAATCAATTTTAGTTTTTCAACAAATTTAGCTCTATCGCGTGAACCTTAATTCCTTGAGCACAAGGGTTATTTTGCTAGTTACTGTCTTGAATTATTGCATAAGAATTGAAATAAAAATTTTAGTCTGCGCTCGGCCGCCGTCGTGAGTGGACACTGTGTCGCTTGTAATCAGAAATTCGTGTGGAATAAGATCGCTGTACGAATACAAAATATTTGATATACCTAATTTGATACTTCACGTGTTTTGTGCGGAATTCGGCATAACAAGGTAAGATTTTTTTTTTTTTAGTTTCTTTTATTTTTATTGAATAAAACATTATATTTCGAACTTGATGGAGCGACCTGAAGGTGTACTTCAAAGACTGCTACTGGAACCAATAAACGAGTAGAGCTAGGTGTACCGAGTTTAGGCTCATTGTGTTAGTTATGATGAGACCTTACCCCAGGAGTTGATAGAGCGACCTGAAGGTATACCTCCAAGACTGCTACTGGAACTCAAATTCAAATTCAAAGCATTTTATTTCAAATAAACCATTCACAGGCACTTTTGAAACGTCAAGGTCGGTCAGTCAAAAACATGGAAGCTATTTGCACGTTCCAAAGCGTAGATCTCTATGGAGAAGAACGTGCAAGAAACTCCACGGACACTCTTTTAAATCATGTTCTGTTTTACAAAATTCCAAGTTACATATACTTGTTGCTTCTGCATGTGAGGACAATGCAAAGAAAAAAAAAGGGCTTATTATAAGAATTTTAAATATAAAGATTAAAATAAGCCAATGGCAGTTAAGAGATGACCAGTCTCAACCGACGGCGCCTGTTCACGAACATGACGCGTGTATCGGCACCCTTCAGCTCAACAATTTCGAAGGGAACCGAATGATCAAACCCACGCGCCGCCATCAGCGAGACATTTGAGTGAGCATGACATGCTCTCAACCACCATGCTCGTTCAAGTCCAACAAGTAAAACTATAACTACCTACTCACATAAAATGTAAATGGTTTCATGGTACTCACATTTACAAAATTTGAAAAATATGCTTCTACTTTACACAAAACTATGGTTGTCAATGACCAAATAATGAAAAATAAATTAATAAAGAGAACGATTAAGTTCTTACATCAAAAAGAATAAATAAGTAATTAATATAATAATATAATTTGTATGTATATAAGAATAAATAAACGAAATAATGTAAGAACCTCTAAAAGGAGCGAGCATCTCTTCCAAATATGAAAACATAAAAACCTAAAAAGTGGACCTAAGCAGCTGTGACTGTGGAGCAGGACCAGCATTTAGCCAAGCGTTTTTATCGAGGATATAATCTTCCAGTTTATAATACGCTTGCCTACATAGTGTGCGTTTTATGCATGCTTTAAATTTTCTCTCATTCAGTTCGAGAATATCAACTGGTATTTTATTATAAAATTTAATACAGTACCCCATAAAAGAAGTGTGTACTTTGGCCAATCTGAATCGGGGTTGATCTAATTTGTTCCTATTTCTAGTATTAAAATTATGCCTGTCACTAATCTTGCTAAAGAGATGAAGATTTTTCCGAACATACATAATATTTTCGTAAATGTATTGACAAGGTACCGTCATGATGTTGATATCCTTAAACAGTTCTCTTAGGGAATCACGCCGACGGAGATTGTAAATGGCTCTGATGGCTCTTTTCTGCAGGATAAATATAGACTCGATGTCTGCAGCACGTCCCCATAATAAGATACCGTAAGACATGATACTATGAAAGTAACTAAAATAGACCAGCCTCGCGGTATCTATATCGGTAAATTGACGGATTTTTCTGACAGCGTATGCTGCTGAACTTAGCCGTCCCGCAAGAGATGTTAAATGAGGACCCCATTGTAGCCTTGAGTCAAGCGTAATCCCCAGGAAAACCGTGTTTTCGACGAATTCAAGTTTCTCCTTGTTCAATACTATGTCGCAATCATTTCTTTTAACGTTCGGTAAGGCAAATCTGATGCATTTAGTTTTTTTCCCATTTAATACTAAATTATTAGCAGTAAACCAATTTTGGACCTGCTGTAGGGCGTTATTTACGTCGTCAAGATTTATGGAACGTCTATCTATCTTAAAAATTAAGGACGTATCGTCAGCAAATAATACCATATGAGGGTGATTTTTTAAAAGATGGGGTAGATCATTAATATATACTAGAAAGAGGAAAGGACCCAAAATAGAGCCTTGAGGTACCCCCATTTTGACTTTTAAACCCCGTGAATTGACACCATTTATTTGAACTTGCTGCTGTCTATCATTTAACACATTCACTGCCGCGTCGGTCACCGGTGACCGACAAACAATACATTTTGTATTGTGTCTATTTGTCTGGCAGACAATGTGTTAAGTAAGATTTTATTAGACTGAGTGCAAGTTTACCTAGTCCGTAATAACTAGTATTGCTTTAGGAGCAAGGTTTCGTGATTTACACAATCAAATGCCTTGGAGAGGTCACAAAAGATTCCTATGGCATCTTGTGCCTCTTCCCACGCTGAGTATATGTGTTTTAACAACGTGGCACCAGCGTCAGTCGTACAACGACCCCTGGTAAAACCATACTGTTGATCGTGTAAAATTTTATTGATGTTAAAATGATTGAGCATCTGATTGAGCATTACTTTTTCAAACACTTTGCTAAAAACCGGCAAAACAGATACAGGTCTATAATTATTGGTGTCTTTGCTGTCGCCCGATTTAAATAGTGGTATAACCCTACTATATTTCATTATATCCGGAAAGACTCCTTGGTCCACACATAAATTAAATATTAAAGCCAAGTATGGTGCTATAGTTTCAATTATGGACGTGCACACTTTAATAGACATTCCCCATATGTCTTCGGTCAATTTGATTTTGATTTGCCGGAAAGCTTTTATGACTGTCACAGGGTTGATATGTTTGAACTGGAATTCAACCGTACAACCTGGAACGTTAGCTTTTAATAAATTATATGAGACCTCAGGTGAAGAATTTAAATATTCCGTAGTTTTAGTTGGTATATTGGTGAAAAAATTTACAAATTCTTGAGCTACTTCTAAATTAGAGCTTTTGGCACCATGTGTAGTCTCCAGTAAATAATCAGTGTTTCGTTCTTTATTTCTATTAGTTTCATTATTAATAACTTTCCAAACTGTCTTTATTTTATTTTCTGACGATTTGATCTTATTGCTAATATATAGGGCTTTAGCTACCTTGCAAGTATTTCTGAACACTTTAGAATATTTGTTTACAAACTTATTAAAAGAATCAGTGTTTATGACAGGCTTAAGGCCATATAGCTCATATAGTCTTTCCCTACTTATCCTAATGCCTTTAGTCGCCCAGTCACTAAATACATACTTAGGGAAAGTATCCTTAGACTTCTTTTCAAAAGTTGCATTGAATTCCTTTAGAACCACTGAAAAGAAATTATCATAAAATTTATTAGCATCTTCAATGTTATGGCCTAGAAAATTTAACTTATTTTGTAAGGTACCATTGAATTTAGCTAGTTTTCCAGTTGTAATTGGCCTATATTGTATATGAATTTTTTCCAAGACTGCTTTAAACTGAAATGTTACCAATTGACCACTATGATCAGAGGGAAGGTAATTAACTATGGCTTTATCTAAATATTCACAATCGCAGAATACATTATCGATACAGGTTGAAGAAGTTGGTGTTACCCTAGTCGGTTCTGTAAACACATTAGACAAATTAAACGATTTAAAAAGGCTTATAAATCTGCTGCTATTTGAATTAATTTCTAAAATATTAATATTAAAATCCCCACAAATAATCGCGGGCTTGTTACCTGCTGCAAGTTTCGCAAGGATATCTTCCATTGTTGACTCAAATAAAATAAAGTTTTGAGGGTTTGGGGGTCTGTACACGCACACTATGATATGCTTATCTAGCTCAACACAGGACAGCTCGATGCAATGTTCCACTGATAAGTTAACGATGTCATTACGTTGCTTAAATTTTAAGTTTTTTTTTAATAAGATGAGGGAACCACCACGTAACATAGATTTGCGGTTAAAACAATTGCCCACATTATAATTTTCATAACTAATTAGCATCTGGTAATCCTTCAACCAGTGCTCACTAAAACATACAATGTCAAACATGGTTTTTTCTAAAAACATTTCAATTTCTAATAATTTGGAAGAGACACCTTGAATATTTTGATGAAATAATTTCAAGGCATGCTGCTGACTCCCTTTTTGACAACTATTTACTAAAGAGCAAGAAGATACCTTGTTAATGGTAGGCATAACTATTCTGTCGCTGGTATCCTCTGTTGTCTTATGTACTAGTTTAAATGAGTATCCATAGAGATACATGGAAACTCCGTACAATTTTTATAAGTATTTGTAGCACTATAGCTACCGTTACTAAGGCTCTCCACCTGATTCTTAGTAAAATTACTAAACATTGTGGATTTAATTATACAAGACTGCGACATACTACTTATGTCTGAGTTAATAAAATAAGCTAATAGCCTTGCTATTGTGTGTCTAAAACTAATTGGCAAATACACTGTATCCCTAGTCGATTTTAAATTTTCCACAAAAATGTTTGTGTCAAAAAACATAAACTTGTCACTATAGTGACTTACTAAAAAGTGCATGTGTTTATTTAAACTATGAATATAATTATTTTGTCTACTTGACAATTGTTCAAAATAAGGAAATGCACACAATATAATTTTATTACAATTTAACTTTAACATCTCAGTTAGATTGTCCGTGATATCTGCTTTTTTTACATTTAAACTATTCCCTATAAACACTGTAATATTGGTATTAGAACTAAAATTATTGTTTCTTAATGACGCCATAATATGCTTGTATGATGAACTTGGCATACAGTAATTTTGTATAGGATAACTCAGGTTGTTACTTAATAATTTACCTAAACCTCTTCCTATGCTGTCTGAGAACATAACTGAATGATAACCACTTTTCACAGATAAGAAACTATTAATCTTGGGCTGTTCAATTTGAGATAAATCCTGTTCACAATCAATTACAACTTGGTTGATGACACAGCCTTGGGATAAATTAACCGCCTGGGACGGGGCGTCCGATACCTCAGGCTGGACAGCATCAAGATTTGATACTGTCTGGCAAGTACACTGACACATGACTAACTCATTTGCAGCAAGAATGTGTTCTCTTATTTGGTTCTGAGATTGTATATATTTACTATTAAGAGAACTTAGTGAAGCTTCGAGTACCTGTATTTCAGACTGTAAGTGCTGTGTATCAATTTCATATATTTTTATGCTATCTTCAAGTTTAATTTGATAGTTATTTAATTTACTAATCAGGTCAACACGTTCCTTCCTGAGTGGAATATTCTTTAAAAACTGTTTATGTTGTATTTTGTACCGATAACATTTTTTAATAAACCTATTTAATTTTGCATACTTTTTTAACTTATTATGACTAGGATAGTTCTGTTTCAATAAGGAATCTTCAGTTAGGTCTATCGTGACTGTGGAATGAGGGTTACAGTTATTATTTATACCTATTAATTCATTATATAAGTGGTAAGTTTCCTTAACCTGAGCACTCTGTTTTTCATTCTGCAATTTGATGATGCAACTGTTTGCAGTAATAAGTTCATCCTCTAGGTCCCTAACTTTACGTAAAGCCTCCTCATACAAGTTGCTACAGTTGTTGAAACCATCCGTGATTACCCGCAGTTGGTCACGTTCATCAACAACATCTTGATATTGTTGGCTGAGGTCTACTAGCTCCCGTTTAAGGCAGGTGTTTGTATGGACCATTTTTCTTACTTCCACCTCATTATCCTCTCGTTCCTGTAACATTTCCTGGCATTGTTCATTTGAGGCTTTTAATTCCTGGAGAGCCGTTCTCAGTTTAAGCTCCATATCCTGAGCTGTAGCTTTGCGGGTCATCACAGGCATGTTTTCAGGTTTAAGTACTGAAAATAGAGTAAAAGAAATTTGTGAGAATCTAAAAAAAAAAAAAAAAAAGACAAAATAAAGGAAAGTGGGGAAATAAAAGAAATAGGTAATAAAAATGGGGAGAAATTAGTGCAGTTAAGTGGAGAAATGAGGTAGGCTGCTGAATTAGCTTTAAAAGATATTGTTTATTGAATTTTATTGCTTAAGATATCTTTTAAATAATGATTTCCTTAATGTGGGTAGGATGACTAGATTAAAATATACTTTTGATTTAATAGATCAAAGGTAAGCTATGTAAAATAACAATCATATACCTATAACTAATAAACGAGTAGAGCTAGGTGTACCGAGTTTGGGCTCGTTGTGTTAGTTATGATGAGACCTTACCCCAGGAGTTGATGGAGCCACCTAAAGGTATACCTCCAGGACTGCTACTGGAACTAATAAACGAGTAGAGCTAGGTGTACTGAGTTTGGGCTCGTTGTGTTAGTTATGATGAGACCTTACCCCAGGAGTTGATGGAGCCACCTGAAGGTATACCTCCAAGACTGCTACTGGAACTAATAAACGAGTAGAGCTAGGTGTACCGAGTTTGGGCTCGTTGTGTTAGTTATGATGAGACATTACCCCAGGAGTTGATGGAGCCACCTGAAGGTATACCTCCAAGACTGCTACTGGAACTAATAAACGAGTAGAGCTAGGTGTACCGAGTTTGGGCTCGTTGTTTTAGTTATGATGAGACCTTATATCAAAACTTGATGGAGCGACCTGAAGGTATACTTCCAAGATAAATACAGGAAGTAATAAACGAGTAGAGCTAGGTGTACCGAGTTTGAGCTCGTTGTGTTAGTTATGATGAGACCTTACCCCAGGAGTTGATGGAGCCACCTGAAGCTATACCTCCAGGACTGCTACTGGAACTAATAAACGAGTAGAGCTAGGTGTACCGAGTTTGGGCTCGTTGTGTTAGTTATGATAAGACTTTACCCCAGGAGTTGATGGAGCCACCTGAAGGTATACCTCCAAGACTGCTACTGGAACTAATAAACGAGTAGAGCTAGGTGTACCGAGTTTGGGCTCGTTGTGTTAGCTATGATGAGACCTTACCCCAGGAGTTGATGGAGCCACCTGAAGGTATACCTCCAAGACTGCTACTGGAACTAATAAACGAGTAGAGCTAGGTGTACCGAGTTTGGGCTCGTTGTGTTAGTGAGGAGCTGGGGAACAAAAGCGGACTTGTCCACTGTACTCGAATTTTTTATTTTTATTTTTTTGCACTCTTTAAGCTCATATCTATCGAACCCCGGAGTATTGTGTATCAAAAGCGGTCCGATCTTAGAGAAAAAAATTGTTAAAAATGATGATTTCGTTCAAAAGCGGACTTGTCCTGTTAGAAATTTATTAAAATTCTAAGGGATTTTTTCTCCAATCAAAACCGGACAAAAACGTAAGGAGAATTGCCGTTAGTACGAAAAATGTCAAACAAAACCGGACAAGTCTAAAAACAATCATTGTTTTTTTGTTATGATATCCCTAAATCAGTTGTGGCAACACTGCTAAATTAAAAAAAAGATAATCAGCTGTGTGACGGTCATTGCTTTCGTAATTTTGAGAAGAATTTTCCTAGAAAACCGACAAAATTATGGACGGAATCGAAGAAATAGTGGCCAATATAAATGACGGCTCACGTAAACGAAAAAAAACAGGACGGCAAGCGCAAAACAACAGGGAATCGAAGTGAGTGTAAAATTATACCTACCGGTGCGTGTTTGTTATTATTCTAACCTATGATGAATTTAAAATTGCTATTATTTTGTTTTAGGTACGCAGATAAAGACCCCCTTGCTTTGAATTTCGTGTCTGCGTGTGAACATAACAAGGGAAAATTTAAGTGCCAGACTTTGACATTAAACGAAATTGTTTACAACCGCAAACTACTATATGAAAAAATTGGCAAAAAATTACAGGATATTTACTTGTCACGGCTCATATCACCATGCCCCATAGAAAGAGAAAGATCGAGAGAGGAATCTCGCAAACCGCAGAGGAATAAGTACTTTGTGACATACTTTCTCTTCCGTGATTCAAAAAGGTTAGTAAAAGTATGCAAATCTTTTTTTTTGGCTGCTCTTGGGCTCAGTAAGCACAGGGTAAACTTAATTGCGAGCAAATTATATGAAGGCAAAACGCCACTTGACGGCAGAGGAGGAGACAGGAAAAGTTTCAAAAGTATTGATAAAAAGGAATCTGTAAGAAAATTTCTCGGTGGTTTGCCAGCAAAGGAGTCACATTACAATCGAAATAAATCAAAAAGAGTGTACCTGTCATACGAGCTAAACGTAAAAAAGTTGTGGGAGTTGTACAATAATTCAGCGACTGATGATTTGAAAGTCTCACAAACGATGTTCCGAAATGTTTTTGAGAACGATTTTAATATTGGGTTTGCGTCACCATCTTCCGACATATGTAGTACCTGCGAACTGCTGAAAAATAGGCAGAAGACTGAAAATAATCCTGAAGAACTTCAATCATTGAAACTTCAACTCCGAGTTCATAAAGCTAGAGCCAAAGCGTTCTTTTCCCTTACCAAAGAAAAACCTGAAAATTCTATGACAATATGTTTTGATCTCCAACAAATTCAATCCCTTCCTAAAACGCCAATCCAGGAATGTTTTTATTTACGACAAGTTGGACTTTATTCTTTCTGCATTACTGATATGCCTACAAAGGAGCCACATTTCTTCATATGGACAGAAAACCAAGCTAAAAAAGGCGCCACCGAAATTGCGTCTGCCCTTTTAACATACCTGATGTTTACTGATTTTTCTGAAGTGGAAGTTTTACGCCTTTTTTCGGACGGGTGTGGAGGTCAAAATAAAAATGCACATGTCGTCCACACACTTTGATTTTCTGGTTGAAAAACTACGCCCCTCAAAATGTCGCCAAAATCGTACTAACCTTTCCTGTACGCGGTCACAGCTTCTTGCCGGCGGATCGAGTGTTCGGGAGGGTCGAAAAGGATTTGCGGAAGATGCCTTTCATTTTGGATCCAAAAAAATATCATGAGGTTTACGCAAAGCATGGCAAAGTTCATATTTTAGCTGAAAACTGGAACCTTTACAACGTCAAAAACCTTGAAGACTATTACAAGAAAGTGGAAAGTATTCGTGATGCAAAGAGAATAATAATAGAAAGAAAGTCAACCATCATCCAAACAGAAACTCCTAGTCAATCTCAACAATCAACACGAAGAAGTCAGGGCCGTAGTCGTGGCAGAGGCACTGCAAACATACGAAGAGATCCTACTGCACGTTTAAATCACGTAAACTTTGGTGTGAAAGTCTTAAACACCTATTATGGAGATGAATCATCAGAAAATGCTGTATCATTGTTAAAAATGACAAAAAACCATCCGAGTTTACTACAAAGATTTTCAATGGTTAATGAACTAAAACCAAACAAGAAAAAAGATGTTGAAACACTCTTAAAGAAACAATTCGGAGATAATTGGATGGATAATCAAGAGCTTGATTGGTTTAAAAACCATATATTCCATACCTCACCAGTGGCAATTGCTGAAACAAGTCAAATAAATGACGAAGACGACGACCACAGTGACGATTGTGACTGTTGCGAACCAGATGTGGGAGAGTTCATATAATTTTTAAATAAAAAAATACAATAATAGAATCTAGTTTTCTTTCATAACCGGACATGTCCATAACTCTTTCAATCATAACCGGAGTTGTCCACCTTTTGTAATCAAAACCGGACTTGTCCATTACAAAAAAAATAAAAAAAAATTGAAAACGCATAGTTTTATGACCAACAAGCAGGCTATTAGTTATGTTGTATTAAATACTAATTATACTGAAATGCACAAAATTACAGCCCATATGCATATACCTATTTCAGTTTTTTTGCTCTAGTGTAAAATTTGATTAATTGGACAAGTCCGCTTTTGTTCCCCAGCTCCTCCAGTTATGATGAGACATTACCCCAGGAGTTGATGGAGCCACCTGAAGGTATACCTCCAAGACTGCTACTGGAACTAATAAACGAGTAGAGCTAGGTGTACCGAGTTTGGGCTCATTGTGTTAGTTATGATGAGACCTTACCCCAGGAGTTGATAGAGCGACCTGAAGGTATACCTCCAAGACTGCTACTGGAACTAATAAACGAGTAGAGCTAGGTGTACCGAGTTTGGGCTCGTTGTGTTAGTTATGATGAGACCTTACCCCAGGAGTTGATGGAGCCACCTGAAAGTATATCTCCAAGACTGCTACTGGAACTAATAAACGAGTAGAGCTAGTTGTACTGAATTTGGGCTCGTTGTGTTAGTTATATTAAAATAATAATAACTTACCTCAGAACTTGATGTAGTTATTTGAAGGTTTACTTCGACGTCTGTAACTTGTAAATGTGTAGAGCCAGCTAATATGAATATAAGTTTATATCTCTTATACCTCAAATTGTTGTTTTAGATGCCAAGACCTAAGACGTTTGGGAAATGTTCCCGTAAAAAACTTCGCGCTAATAGGCGAAATGTAGAAAAAGGAAGACGGTTAGTACTTATAAGACAACACTACTAAAAACATATGTATAATTATGAACATTCATTATCATAAGATCCTTTCCACAGGCAAAAAAGTGACAGCAGTTGTGATACAAGTATCGCGACTGATACACCCGAAGTGTGTCCGGAAAGATATGATGAAGCGAGTTGTAGTACTTTTGATGACAATTATTTGGAAGTGCCTCAAGTAAGTTATAATCGAGTTTTAAATTACTAGTATTTGTTTATTTGATTACTATTTTTGCAGTTAAAATAAGTAATTTTATTCGGTATTGTTTTTAGAACTCGAAAAATGAGGAAACAGAACAGTACCAGGTGTCAGGAATAAGAGTCGTAGAAATAGATTATTTTATGAAACAGCTTCAAGAAATCGGAAACCATAGTTCCATGTTTAAATGTAGTTTAGGTACGGTGCAACTATTAAATGAAAGAAAAACTGGACTTCAATCAACTTTATATATGAAGTGTCAAATGTGTGGCACAAATTTTGTACTGAAATCTTCGAAAGATTCATTAAATAAAATGGATATAAATGAGGAAGTCGTAGCTGGTATTATGACTATTGGCGCTGGAGTCACACAGTTAAATACGATTCTTACTCATATTAATATACCACCAATGTCGGCACGATTGTACCAATCCAAACATGATACAATTTGTCGATGGTGGAGTAAAACTGCACAGCACTGTATGGCAGAGGCTGGTAAGGAAGAGAAAAATCATGCTCTGTCTATAGGAAGCGTGAATGAAAAAGGAATACCTATGATACCTGTATCGGGTGACGCATGTTGGTCCAAACGTTCGTATGGAATTATAGTACGTCTTCTGGAGTTGGTGCTATTATAGGATTTTTTTCAAAAAAAGTTCTTTACTACGGAGTTAAAAATAAAACATGTAGCATCTGCTCACGAGCACACTCCAAAGGAACACAGCAACCAAAACACAGTTGTTTCAAAAATTTCCAGGGGCCTTCTACTGTGATGGAAGCAGTTATTATAACAGAGGGTTTCAAAAAGTCTATAGAAAGTCATGGACTCATTTATAATCAGTATGTCGCAGACGGGGATTCAAGCACATATGCCAGTATTCGAAATGCCAGGCCTTATGAGAATGTGATTAGGTAAACTCGAGTGCAAAAATCATTTGCTCAGAAACTACTGCAAAGGGCTTTTGTCAATATCAAGCAACACCACATATCCGATTAGAGCCCGAAAAATATTAAAAGAAAATTATTTGCGGATACGATGGGGAGTAGATAGTTGCGTCAAATATTGGATCAAGCAAAACATTCCTTTATCTGATAAAATGCAAAATATAAAAAATGATATAACGAATGGCTCTTATCACGTTTTTGGTGATCATACAAAATGTGCATCATATTTCTGTAACGATGAAGTCAAGAAACGTACAGAAAATTTGGTGCCAGAACTGAAAGTAAATGGAATGTTTCAAAAAGTTGAAGATTTAGCTCATCGTTTATCATTTCACGCCTACAGCTTCGTACATAACGAAACAAATAACATGGTGGAAAGCTTTAACGCCAGAGTAGCGAAATTTGTGGGTGGGAAAAGGGTAAATTTCTTTTACGGCGATCATATGCTGGTCGTTGTGCTCCAGCCGTTATATCGTACAATTCGGGTTTATTACAGTCTACTGTTCATAAATATATTTTTGGTACTGAAGCCAACCGTGAAACAGTCAAGTTAGAAAGTTATCGTCAACAATTAAATTTAAAAAGAATAGAAAAAAATTTAAAAAGAAGAAAGTATTCAGAACGACCACTAATAGGGATCATCATTATGGAGAAGAATGCCAAAAAGTTGACATGGACGATAAACAGTATCAAGTAGCAAAAACGGATTTCTTGTTAAGATTAGAAGTAACTGCTGATGAAAAAGACAAAATAGAAAAAGCCACAATACTACAAAGTGCTAGTCCTTTATGGTTGGAAACCAGAAGAAAGTTACTTACAGCTTCCTGGTTTTCTACAGTCTGTAAACGACGCCCTAACTCTAATTGTGCACTATTGGTAAAAGAAATTTTATATGGACGAGATCTAAGTCATGTACCATCCATCAAACATGGAAAAAATAATGAGTATAACGCACTGCGCGACCTTGAAGAAATGTTAAACACGAAAATTATGCAGTGTGGGCTGTCGATCGACAAAGAAATTTCTTTTCTCGGTGCAAGTCCTGATGGAAAATGTGAACACGGTATTATAGAAATTAAATGCTCGTCATCGGCATATGGAATGGACACAGAAGAAGCGATAAGGCAAAAAAAAGTAGACTTTTGGAAATACGATTCAAATTCGAATCAATTAGTAGTAAACAGCAAACATAAATGGTATTTCCAAATACAAGGGCAGCTACGAATTACCGGGGAAAAAACTTGTGTTTTTGCTATTTGGACGGGCCCTGGAAAAATAAAATATGAATTTATAGCCAAAGACGATCAATTCTGGAAGGATAATATGGAAACACATTTAATTCGATTTTATAAGAACTGCCTCCTTCCAGAATTGATCGATCCACGATTCAAAAGAAATATGAAACTACGAGAACATTCTTCACATTGTTATAACAATGTTATGAAAACTAAGAATTGATTAAGAATTTTTATTTTTTTGTTAAATATAACCCTATTTACCTACCTGTTCTGCTTACCTACTTCTTAGTTTTTGTTAGTGTTTATTCAGTGTATCATTATTTTGCTTCGTACAGCATCCTAATTGCGTAGTAATACACCAGGAATGTTGTCAATCGATTCCAGCTGTACAGTTCAACAACATCTATTGAGTTGACAAAATATAAAACATTTTCCGCCCAAAGACGGCTATTGTTGGACATAGGCCTCCCCCAAATGTCGCCATAATGAACGGTTCTGTGCGTCTCGCATCCAACGGATTCCCACAACCTTTACCAGGTCATCGGTCCACCTTCTAGGCGGCCTTCCAACGCTGCGTATTCCAGTACGCGGCCGCTATTCCAGAACCTTTCGGCTCCAACGGCCATCTGTTCTGCGAGCAATGTGACCTGCCCAATGCCACTTAAGAGGACGAATTGGAAATTTTGGCATCAGTGATCTCTATTTTTGTCAGTAATTACGAAACGAATAAAAATATGAGTTGGTGACCTGAACAGTTCATGATGAAAACCTTATTTTGTTAGTTTTCATTACATGATTAACCTCTCGCGCGTTTCTCGTACACATGGGTGTACAGTTCGCGTTAGCGTGGCTTGCCCCTCGGAAGTTAGGTTTGAGTGAAGTCCGCGCAGGTGCAATCGCGTAAAAAAGTGTTACGTTCCTAAAATATTTTTTTGTTTATACGTATTATACTATAAACAAGTAACAAAGACTACCAGTAACAATAAAATATCAAAAAGTAACACAACAAACACATACACCACAAGAAAACAAATCAAACTGTAAGAAATAACCAAAATAAATCATTAAAAACAATGACAACCTGTAACACTTTTCGCATCCACAGTCGTATTGCATCGAGCAAGCGGGACACGCTTATGCAATCGTTGTTTTATTTTTGAGTTGAGGTTGAGATTCTACACGTTTGCCCATAAAATGTGAATCTCTATTTAAAAAGAGGTATGTTTGATATTTTTTTCTCTGTTACAAAAGTTACTTAACCTCTCGCGCGTTTCTCGTACAGTTCCCGTCACGCAAGCTTGTCTCCGCAAAGTACGCCGCAATCGGCTGCGCAGGACGTCAATTTGACAACAAATATACAACCGCGCATGCGCGGGTAGCTCGCGCATGCGTGGATTAGCACAAACGCGCGGGTGTAATGGCATCTCACTCGCTCGTATAAGTTCGATGCTCCATGCAATACGACTGTGGATGCGAAAAGTGTTACAGGTTGTCATTGTTTTTAATGATTTATTTTGGTTATTTCTTACAGTTTGATTTGTGTTCTTGTGGTGTATGTGTTTGTTGTGTTACTTTTTGATATTTTATTGTTACTGGTAGTCTTTGTTACTTGTTTATAGTATAATACGTATAAACAAAAAAATATTTTAGGAACGTAACACTTTTTTACGCGATTGCACCTGCGCAGACTTCACTCAAACCTAACTTCCGAGGGGCAAGCCACGCTAACGCGAACTGTACACCCATGTGTACGAGAAACGCGCGAGAGGTTAAGTAACTTTTGTAACAGAGAAAAAAATATCAAACATACCTCTTTTTAAATAGAGATTCACATTTTATGGGCAAACGTGTAGAATCTCAACCTCAACTCAAAAATAAAACAACGATTGCAAGGATATTTTTCGATATAATTCTCACAGCAAAAATATCAACGTTCCGTTCAACGGTTCAATCGCTAGTGATATCCCAGCACGTGCGACGTGCAAAAATCAACCGAACGTTACACTTTAAAACTAGCGGCAAAAGTCTCAACCCTCAACAGCCAAACAATATTTTAAATAGTTCAATTACTACCTTAGTGACAGGTATCTGTCAATGTCACCAGACGAAAAAATATAAGATCGTTCACGTGTCAGTGACAGCTGACAGATACTTGTCACCGGTACAATAATAACAGTTGGATAACCTAAATTGTGAATATAATAATAGCCTTACAGTTCGGCCATCCTTTAATAAGTGAGTCCCCTCACTTCAAGAAAATAAATGCTCAAAAACAAACTTCAGTATGAATACAATAATAAATCTGTATGTTAATTTAGTTACATAATTTTAATTTCATACTTTCTAATCAATAATGTTTTACCTAAGGCTCTCATCTCGCATGATCCACTATGAGACAATCATCTGTGCGATATCTGTACTCGATATCATTCGTTTCTGCACTTATTGTTCATAGTCTATGCTCACAATAAAGCTATCTCATTTACAGCATAATTTTATTATTATTATTTATTTACAATTATTCTAACATATTTTGTAATATTTTTTAACCTAGAACTAATCTCGCATGATCCACTATGATACAATCATCTGTGCGATATCTGTACTCGATATCATTCGTTTCTGCACTAATTGTCCATAGTCTATGCTCACAATAAAACTACCTCATCTTGCACGGTCTGCTATGGCCCACAATCATCTGTACGATACCAATTACTTGATACCATTCGTTTCTGTACTGATTGTTCATAGCCTGTGCTCGTATTTCTATTTTAATCCATAACCTCAATCTGTGCGGAACTGTCACAGTTCCATTCATTATCTGCACGAATCATTCCAAGTCTGAATCTTAGTCAATTCCAAATCGAAAATCAAAATATAGTTATTACAATGTACAATTGTACGAAATACGGTCAAAGATCTTAATAATTCGTACAATTATTAGTATCCTTACATTGTAATAACAATACTAACGTAATAATTAATTAAGCAATACTTCAATAATCATTATTCAGTATCATTTTCACTGTCATTACTATCATTTTCGTTGCCATCGTCACTGGAATAATCATTAAAATTAAGCCAAGGATGAATTTTATCAATGGCTATTATGTTTTCGTATCGTTTGTTTCCTTTCCTAGTTAGTGGGGTGTCCTCTACTACAAACCTATCGTTGGGTAATACTTTTACGATTCGGTACGGACCCTGAAGTTTTGGTATAAGCTTTTTAGATCTACCTAGATGCTCTTTATCAATGACTGTCCTCTCAACTCTAACAAGATCTCCTACATTGTATGATTTCGGTTTCTTTCTGTTCTTGTCAAACCTAGCCTTCGCCTTTGCTTGATCCTTATCGATTTTCTCCTTAGCATCGGACCTCAGTTGCATTAGATCGTTGCCACTAACTAATTGAGTTGTTTCAGAAATCGCGTCTCCTAATATATTTTCTGATGTCGAAATTAATTTGAACCCGAATAATAATTCTGAGGGACTCTTACCTGTCGCTTTACTCACAGTCGTATTCATACCTAATTGTATATCTCCTACATAATCATCCCATGTGTTTTCATTGTTGCCATGACACTTGGTACTCAACGCATCAGATATAGTTCGATTGAACCTCTCGACCTGTCCATTTGCTCTAGGAGTAGCTACCGCGTTCAATATGTGTTTTATGTTCAATTTTTCTGTAAAATCTTTGAACTTCCCACTAGTAAAACACGAACCTCGGTCTGTGATTAGCCTGGACGGAGCACCAAAGTAGCTAAAATACTCATGAAAAATTTTAATTGCGGTCGACGTTTTTGTATCCTTTACGGCACGTATATTAACAAATTTTGTAAATGCATCTACAATTACTAAAATATACATATTGCCCCTCCTAGAACGAACAAACGGGCCGAGATGATCCGCATGTAATGTATGGAATGGGACTTCTATTTTTGGTATAGGGTGTAATAACCCTTCCTTTTGGCCTGACGGTACCTTATGGTGTGCACATTGTAAGCATGATGAGACATATTTTTTTGTAAATCGACGCATTTTTGGAAACCAAAATGTTGCTTTTAACCTACTTAGCGTTTTATCGAAGCCAAAATGCCCTACATGGTCGTGGTTCATGCGCAAAACTTGCCACCTAACACCTCTCGGTACCACCCAACGAATTCCATCATCTAAGATACGATATACGTAGTCACCCTTCAGCTGATAATTCTTTCGTACATCGGCAACGAATTTCGTTTCATCATCGAGAAGAATTTCCCGAATTCGCTTTATCTCTTCGTCGTTACCTTGTACGGTCGCAATCCAATCGGTTGTCTCTGCTTGCAATACATCAATTATATGTGTACTAGTATCGTCGGTGTGTTCAGTCACCGGAGCACGACTCAGGGCATCAACATGAGCCATACGTGATCCTGCCCTATACTCGATAGTACAGTCGTACTCCTGTAACTGCACCCACCATCGCGCAATCCTGGGTATAAGGTCACGTTTCGTCAAAGTTGTTCGTAACGCATTACAGTCAGTTACTATTTTAAATTGCAACCCCAATAAATAAACACGGAATCGACTTAAAGAGGCAACGACAGCTAACGTCTCAAGGTCAAAAGAATGGAGTTTTTGCTCTTCTTCTGAATTTTTCCGACTGTAGTATGCTACAGTCCGCAACAGACCATCACTACCTCGCTGCATAAGAATGCCTGCAATGCCTATCTTTGACGCGTCGGTATGTAACTCCGTCTCTAATCGTGCATCAAACAAGGCTATTATAGGCCGTTCTACGAGTTTCTCTTTGAGCGTGTTAAAAGCAGACATACACTCAGTGGTCCATTTCCATTCAAATTTGGATTTTAAAAGATTTGTTAATGGGCAAGCTATTATTGCAAAGTTTTTGACGAATCGACGAAAAAAACTTGCAAGTCCTATAAAACGTCTAACATCATGTACGTTTTTGGGTACAGGAAAATTGGAAATTGCGATTGTTTTACGCGATCCAGGACGTATGCCATCTCCAGATACACAAAACCCTAGAAAATCTATCTCTTTTTGGAAGAAATGGCACTTCTTTAATTTGAGAGTTAGCCCTGCATTGGCTAAATGCTGGAGAACTTCCTCTAAACGTGTCAAACCATCATTAAATGTACTAGCAGGAATAAGGATATCATCCATGTAAATAACAACGTATTTCAAGTCAGATAGAACTTTATTCATTACTCTTTGAAAAATTGAAGGAGCATTCGCTAATCCAAAAGGCATTCTTTTATACTGGTACTGACCATCAGGTGTTACAAAAGCCGTCAGCTCTTGTGAACTCTCTGCTATAGGGATTTGGTAGTACCCAGATGCAAGATCAAGACTAATGAATAGAGAATTTCCTGACAACCTATCCAATTGGTCGTCGATCAGCGGTAAAGGATAGTGCTCTTTACGAGTCTTGTTGTTAAGAGCTCTGTAATCGACGCAGAGCCTCTTCTCACCCGTTTTCTTCTTCACAAGAAGGATAGGACTAGCAAAGGGTGAGTTAGACTCACAGACGATATCGGCGTCGATCATTTCCTTTACCATTGTTCGAACCAATTCACGTTCCGGGTATGAAAGTCTATAAGGTCGATAAACCACCGGCTTCGCATCGTTCAATTCTATCTCCATCTGTACTATGTTAGTATACCCTAAATCAGCTAAACAAGAAGAAAAACAACCCTGGTACCTCTTTAGTAGAGACTTCAATCTAATTATCTCATCGTTAGATAAGTGATCGCCATAATTCAGATCAGAACGCGTATCATGGTTGCTAAAATCTAGCATATTGATTTCAAAACCTTTTTCAGATCTATAAACTCGACTAACCAATATATCTTTATTTAGTAAAAGTAAATTATCGCTAAAATTTTGAACTAGAAGTGCTCCAAGACTATTTTCAAGGTAGTATTCACCTGGCAATAAGTAAAATTCCTTACCAGGCTTGCCTCTTAATGAACCCCTGACATATACAGATCCCGAGAAGCTTCTATCGGAAAATACAGGAATCATAGTCATTTGTTTTGGTTGAATTTCAACATCCGCCTTAAGAAATAACCGCAATTTGTTAATGTCTTCTTTGCTAAAGATTAAGGAATTTGTCGTTTTCATAATAATGATTCCGGGTTTTTCTGTAAAACTGTGACCAATTAACACGGGATATTTAATTATCCCATCTTCAACTACATAAACGTCAACCATCTCTATGATATTATTAATATCAATTTTTACACGCGCCATTCCTATTGGAACAACGATATTATTACCTAATCCTCTCATAACGGGTAACTCGCCTACTGACCAATTAAGTCCTAATGATTTTGCTACGCTACATTGTATCAGTGTGCACTGACTGCCTAAATCTACATACCCTTTAACCATAATACCGTTAACCTTTAGCGAGATCATATATTTCTCATTACTAGTATCATCAACATCGACTTTCATAACCTTTTTATCTGTACTAGAACTATCTTTACTCTTTTCGTTGGTCAGCTGAGGGCAATCGATCGTAACATGGCCAAGCCTTTTACAAATGTTACATCTCAGCAGCTTTTGAGTACACTTATTACTAAAATGACCTACTTCTTTACAGTTAAAACAAGTTACAGACGCACTAGATTGTGGCCTAGATGGCTTCGAGTCATTCCCAATGAATTGTTTAGTATTTGAATTCGTATTACTTGATGGTACATTCTTTTTATCTTGGCTAATCTTAGACTTGTCAAAATCGCGACTTTGATTAATAGATTGAAAGTAATTAAGAACCTCTTCAGGCTCTTGACACTTGGCTGCTTTAGCACCAAGTCTCAAAGAACGATCCTCAATGCCATAGAGCAGGCAATCAACGGCACGTTTCCCGAAAATCTCGCATCGATTCAACAGATTTAACTTTTCATAAAAATATAATTCTAACGATTCATTGTACTTCACGCGTTTATTTAGCATTTCGGTGAGTAATTCTGCGTAATCGTCACTACTAGGAAAGGAGTCAATTAATTTAATTTTCCACTCAGGCCACGAAAATGACATTGAAGGCAAGGCCTGGTACCATGTACGAGCAACACCCGCAAGTCTGGGTAGTGCGTAGTGTATAACCTGATCGTCACCCCAACGGTACAGTTTCGCACATTCGTCGACCTTGTTAAGCCACATGTGGACCGTCTGGTCTTTGACCATGGGATCAAATTCAGGAATAACATTCCCTAACATCGGAAATTTATTGCCTTCTGGCTTGGCGTCCGACAAAGATTTAATTAACTCATTCAAAAATAACTGAGTCTCACTATTAGCAAATATAGATTTGTTTACCTGAACATTTCCTCGTGGTTCATCACTTACTGCGGCGTTCGATGAGCTACTTCGGTCAGCCGGCTGCATACGGCGTCCAGAACGCCGCTGCTCACTCCGCTTCCTCGTCAGGCTCCGGCGCGCGCGATGCTCATCTTCGCAGCTACGTTTTCGACTTCGCCGATGCCGCCCATCAGTCCGTGTTCGAGGTCGACTCCTCTCGTCCTGGTCACCCTCGCTCCGCTTACTTGTCAGGCTTCGGCGCGAGCAACGCTCAGCTTCGCGGCTATGTCTCCGATTTCGGCGTCGCTTCCCATCAGTCCGTTTTCGAGGTCGACTCCTCTCGTCCTGGTCACTCGAATTGCTAGGCGTACTTCTATGCCGCCTGCGACGTTTCTTCTTACTCAGGCGATTCTCACTGTCTTCACTGTCGCGGCGACGCTTACGTTCCGTGCTTGCAACGGGTGGAGTAAAACAGGACCGGCTCCTATGCGATTGGTTACTGTCACGGTCCATAGTAACTAATATTTTCCAAAACTTGTGGGAGTGTTGTATATATCCCACTTCTGAGTTGTAGAATCTCAACCTCAACTCAAAAATAAAACAACGATTGCAAGGATATTTTTCGATATAATTCTCACAGCAAAAATATCAACGTTCCGTTCAACGGTTCAATCGCTAGTGATATCCCAGCACGTGCGACGTGCAAAAATCAACCGAACGTTACACTTTAAAACTAGCGGCAAAAGTCTCAACCCTCAACAGCCAAACAATATTTTAAATAGTTCAATTACTACCTTAGTGACAGGTATCTGTCAATGTCACCAGACGAAAAAATATAAGATCGTTCACGTGTCAGTGACAGCTGACAGATACTTGTCACCGGTACAATAATAACAGTTGGATAACCTAAATTGTGAATATAATAATAGCCTTACAAACGTGACCGATTTTAGCCTCTCAACTTGCTCTGTAGACAAGTCTATAAATACTCCTTAAAATTGTAGAAGGAATTTCTCAAGTTATCATTTCCGACTAAATAAAATAACAAAAAGCATTTTGTCGTTTACGTCGTTTTGTTATAAGCTAACGCGCATATCGTACCCTCAGTGGAAAATAGGCATAAGTGAATTTACATTGAATCATCGATTTTATCATATTTGAAAAGTACGTTTAAAGATACATACGCAATTTTTTTTTCATATTTTTCTTGTTTAATTTGACGAATTAATTCAAGAAAATAGTTTTGAGAATTTATATTCCATCACTTTTTTTCTTAAGGATTAGTAGATTATGTGATATAACGCAAATAATAAATTAAAAAATATGACATATTAATTAATAATATGTTTATACCTAAAATTTAATGTAGAAAATAAATAGTAACAAATATTATGATTTAAATGCGTTTGCTTTTTTTACATCGCTAGTCTTGTATACACGATTATCTTTTTATTCGTTATATTAACTAGGTAAGGAAATTATCTTAAATGCGCTTACTTAACCAAAAAGATAAACTTAAAAAATAAAAACAGCAGTATGACTGTTTACTTCTTATGAACTTAAAATAAATTACAATAATAACAATTACTGCTTTTTTCCACTAAAAACTTTCCTTTACGTCGAAACATAAGACTACAAACTGCAGCACGGCTGTAACATAAGAATTATTACTTCTTTCTTCCACTAGAATATTTTCATTGCACCGGGACGTAAGATTTGATACAGCGGCGCGGGAGTAGACAGCGGGAACATAAGCGTGAATACGTCGATGCAGGGGGGAGGGGGCGGTGCGTATCCACGCGCTTGACAGTCAGTGCCCGTTTCTAGGTCAAGGTAATAGCTGCGTTTACGCATTTGCGAAAACAAAACAACAACAATTGAGTGGTTTTTCTTCTTATTTTAAAGTAAAGTGACCTGAAAATGTATAACCGGACACAGCACAGTAGGGCGAGAAGAATTTTGAAGTTAATAGGTAAGTACATTTAGATTTAATTCTTATAAAAGCTAAAAATAAATTATTCCACAATGACGTGTTTACTGTATAATCAATAACATTGAGCGACTGTCGTCCGACCTTTGTAACCGGAACCAAAACAATATCGTGGTTACACATTCTGAATGAATGAAGGTGCAGTTTCCTCACGATGTTTTATCTTACCGCCAGCTAGTGGTTCAAGTAGTATGTAAGTGCGCTAGACAATTACAGCAATCGTCTGGTCTCAAACTAGGGGAACCTATATGAATGATTCGCTGTCTATTATTATAAAATTAATTTCTGTTACTAACGTGTAATTTTATTTCTAATTTGTAAAGACATACCATAGATGTTATAACAAAATGTGTATTTGTAAATATTTATATTAGGTACATGATACTTTCAAAATCGTTAACTAGGTATTATTGTTTAATCTATACTAATATTATAGAGAGGTAATATTTTTTTGTTTGTTTGTTTGTAATAAATAGGCTCCGAAACTACAGGACCGATTTTAAAAGTTCTTTCACCATTCGAAAGCTACGTTATCCACGAGTAACATAAGCTACTTTTTATCCCCGTAAGTAGGTACCACGCGGGCGGAGCCGCGGGCGGAAGCTAGTATATTTATATAAAAGTAATCGATCTGTGTCCGAAAAAACCGACACAAAGTTTGTTCAACCCGGGAATTGAACCCAGGACTTATACCACTAAACTAACGAGGCGTTATATTTATATACTTACATCTAAAAATCTCAGCCATATCACTTTAATTACCTGGTCTTAAACTAAGGATTCTGTAAAGGATTTGGCAAGGGGTACGTACACTCAGACCCAAGTCAGTTTAGTAAAGTTTGTTTGTTTGTCCGACCGGGAATCGAACCCGGAGCCTTTCGTCCTATAGACACTAATAATTGTGGCATCGAGGATGTCAGACAAAGAATAATGTCTTACCTTAACTTACCTTATTTTGTGAGCAAGACGTCTTTAGTAACAACTTAATATGATATTATTTATATTACATTTTATAATAAAATAATTTATTTACAGACGACGACACAGAAGCAGAACAAACATCTGGAAATTATGAAGTCAGTCGTGGTGATATTATGTACACCGCGCCGTCAACAAGTCGAAGTAGCAGACGACAATCTACAGTAAATTACAGAATTAGTGAGTCTTCGAATGAAGAGCCATTTTCACCACCGGTATCTGAATATTTACCAAGTTCGAGTCCTAGTCCGATAGCAGACTTAGGCAATACTTTACCATCTTCAATATTGAATGACTTCGATTTTAGTTTGAGAGATTGCTTAGGTAATTCTACACTTTTCTCTTCTCCAATTTCCACCACTCATAATAATTTAATTTTTATAGCGTCACCTACTGTCGTTTTTATATCTAATCCTCAAAAAACAATTTCTATGGGTAACAAAGACAGTTATGAAAATTTAGCGGTATCATCAGGAAATTACATAGAAGGAGTTTATCCTTTGCCGAATGATGCCGATCTTGAACCCGTATCCACGTTCTGGTATAATGCACCACTTCCTGAAAAGAGCATAACTGCCGCAGAACCTGAAACAGAACCTACATTTACTAGCCCTACAAGAACTCTGCTGACTCTTGAAAGTACTACGGTCATGCTTCGTGAAGCAGAGCCTGCATCCATAGCATGTCGCGACGAATTTCCGTTAGTTGAACATAATACTGCCGCAGAACCTGAAAAAGAACTTACATCTACAAGTCTTGCAAAAACTCCACAGACTCTTGAAAATACCCCGGCTATACTACCTGAAGCAGAACCTACATCCATAACATGTTATAACGACGAAACTCTTCCAGTTGGACATAATACTCTCACAGAACCTGAAACAGAACCTATATCTACAAGCCCTGATAGAACTCCACCGGTCTCTTCAATTGCCACAGCTATAGTTCCTCACTCAGACCCTCCAATCATAGCCTGCCACGTTGAAACTCTACCAGCTGGATATAATTCCACCACAGAACCTGAAGCAACGAGTTCTCGTCCAGTGTTAGTAACTGAAGCTAATACAAATCCTAGAAAAAGAAAGCGTAATCCCGAAAAATGGTCTCAAACACAAAAAAAAATCAAATTAAATACAGGTCAACAGCCTCAAAAACAGATGCAAGAGCCTTGCAAGTGTAAGCTTAAATGCTTTGAAAAAATACCCAGCGACAGGAGGTTGGTAATATTTAAGCAATTTTGGGCTTGTGGTAACCATGAAACTCAATGGCAATTCATTTTGAAAAACACTGAGATTATAGAACCTAAAGTTATGAAAATTCAGCGTAAGCGTAAACGAAATCGTACACTGGTTTATTATTTGCCGTCAAAAAACGATGTATGCCTTGTGACTAATTTGAAAGTGTGTAAAACTATGTTTCTTAATACGCTAGGTATTAAAGAAAGAACAGTTTACACTGCCATTGATAAATATGCTAATGGGGACCAAATAACAGACCTTCGAGGAAAACATACCATTAGACCTCATAGAACAGCCAGCGAAACAGAACAGAGTGCAATTCAACATATTCAGTCCTTTCCTTGTATCGAATCTCACTATCTTAGACAAAATTCCAGCCGTCAATATTTGTCACAAGACTTAAATATCTCAAAAATGCATCGTTTGTACAAAGATTGGATATCAGAAAATGAAAACTTTCGTAATACTAAAGTGGCAAGCGAATATCAATATAATCAAATATTTAATACACATTTTAACCTTTCTTTTTTCCGGCCGAAGAAGGATTTGTGCAATTTATGTAGCAAATACGACAATTCAACTGAAGAAGGTAAATTACAACTGAAAGAGGATTATGACAGTCATATAAAAAATAAAAACATCATACGAAATATGAAGGATAGTGAAAAAGAATCAGCAGATCCTAATGTGAAAACTGTAGCTGTTTTTGACTTGGAAAAGGTTCTTAGTTTACCGCAATCTAATGTGAATATTTTCCATTATAAAAGGAAATACCCCGCATACAATTTCACTGTGTACAATTTAATATCCCGTCAAGGGTTTTGTTATCTATGGCATGCACAAATTGCAAAAAGGGGTGCGAATGAAATCGCTAGTTGCTTATTACACTTCATTAAATCTGAAGTTAACAGGGGTATAAAGTCAATTTCACTGTATTCAGATAATTGTTCGGGCCAGAACAGAAATCGGTTCATATTCGCGATGTATATTTATGTATCACGTGTATTGAACGTAGAAGTTACACACAGGTTTTTACAAACTGGCCACACTCAGAACGAAGGCGACTCAATGCATGCCTGCATCGAGAAAAATATGAAAAATAAGACATTGTACTCGCCTGACCAACTGTACGAAGTAATCATGAATTCAAAAGTACAAAATAAGTTTGTAATTAAAGAAATGAATCAAAATGACTTTTACAACCTAAAAAGTCAAGTCACGACAAGCAAGAATTGGTCACAAGACACAAACGGGCATAAAGTATTTTTCTCAAAAATTAAAGAAATCAAAACAAGTCCCGATGCACCAAATAAATTATTATTTAAATATGATTTCGAAAGTGAATATTTGGTACTAGACACTACAAATCGTACGACGACGACGCGCACACGCAAATCAAATAATGCCAATGCTGTAGATGTTAATGAACTTCCACTTGCATATGCTCAATTGTTACCTATTTCTGACGCGTTGTTCAAAGACTTAATTAGCCTGTGTAATACAAATGCTATACCTCTACATTACCAAACATTCTATAGAAATTTGTTACCAGCGACTGAATCTCCAAAGGAGACGGGCGAATCTGGGCCTAATGTTACACAAATGAAATATTTATCAATATTTTGTTTCAATTTTTTTGTGGTCAATTATAAAATATTAAGCAGTTTTATAATGGGATAAGAAATTAAATATTTTTAATCAAATTAATACTGACTTCCCTTATTTTCATATTAAAACAATGTTGCCATATAATATAGGTAAGTTAATAGATATACAATCGATTATTATTACAAAAATAGAATTAATAATTAATTAATTATTTAAAATATTAATAATTATTCTTTACTACACAAGTTAAATAAAACACATATATTTTTGAAATAATGGTTTAAATAATGGTCGTAAAAATGAATTCCTTCATAAATCGATTTAACAATCGATTGTCAATGTTTTAATATAAAGGCAACAAAGCGGAACTTATGTCAATGTCAGTGTCAGGTCAAAAACTCAAACGTCAATCACATCATTCGCTTCGTTTGTTGTCTTTGCGGTGGTACGTTAGTGGATATTTTCTGTTGTGTTTTCGTGTGCTGTAATTATTAATATTCGATCAGTGATCTAACGACTTTGGCTACGTATAAAGGATTCTGACGGTTATTGCTTTAACGAACGACACACGCATTTCTTACAACGGACTCAGATTACTTGCCTACTCAACATACCATATTTTCTTTCTCCCATGGAGCAGTCGTAAATAATATAGTTTTTTTTAAATGGTATTAGGGTATAAATAAAATAATGCAATAATTGTTACTGTAACATCAGGCCCAACTTTCTAGGAACTTTCGCCCGTCTCCTTTGGAGGTATTTGATTCATCTGAAGAAGAATAACTTTACTAGTTCCCGTATTTTTGATCTCATTATTATTTTAATTTGAATTTTGTTGAATTTTTATATTCATACGTATAAACATATTGATTATTAATAATTTTAAAACAAAAGGTACTGTGAAAGTATCAAAGGTCTTATTTTGTTAACAAATTATGCATGTCATGTTACCATAGATTTGTATTGAGAAAATAATAATATTTTGTTACATTTATATCCCTTCATTACCAAACATTCTATAGCCTAGAATGTTTGGTAATGAAGGAATTCGTAGAACGAAGATAACGTAGAAGGGAACAAGAATTTTTTGATTTATTGCTTAAAGAAGGTTTTTTTTTTGTATTTTTATTTGTTGATTATTTTAAAACAAAAGGTACTGGCAATGTGTAAAGTACCTTGATTTGTTAATAATTTTTGCTTGTTATCTTAGATTTTTATTGAGAGAACATAATATTTTGTTGTACGGAGCCAAGAAAGAAGTTATTTCGTTAATTGTTACAAATCTTAACAAATGATCTACTGATTAGTTAATCATTTAAAAAAAAGTCATTAGTGGTAGTAATCTTCACCGAAACTCCACATTGCTGAATTATTACTGTCAAATTTTATTGTTGATAGTACGAACTTTAATTGTAGCCAAAACTATAATTATAATTTGCCTGAAATAAAAAAATAATGAACACAAAAAATGCATTTCCTTTTTTTCCCTTTAGTCATAAATATTAACTCTAAGTAATATGTGTTAATATGCAGCTAACTTTTCTTTAACATAATAATGGAATAAGTAATTATCTTTGTTTATTTAAGTTACCTTAGCAAGCCCCTAAATTGAAAAATGGGGTAAGTATTGCTAATACATTTCAAACATAATTGTAATAAAGGAAATAATGTAGTAATCTTACTTATACTAGCATAAATGTTTGTATTTACAAGTTCATTACTGCTTTAATACAACATACTTTTTGAAATATTTTTTCTTTTCTGGCAAAGTCTGGCATACATTTTGATACTCAGAATCCTGTATTTCATTACATTTTGAAAAATAGCATAATATTTTTTTTTTACAATTCCTAATAAACTATAAACATTAGTACTAACTTAAATACAACACGCAGTGCAACTTTTTTTTCTCCTTTTTTTGATACAAGAATAATTCTTCTTCGTTTGAAAATAAAGTAAATATGCCCATAAATTCAATTTTTTCGCCATACTGAAAAATCACCATTTTCGTCTTATGCCTTTTTTCCACTGGGGGTACGATATGCAATCCTCGACCCGCAGAGACGCTCAGTCCCCTCTTGACCATTGTCAGCGACGGGTCTGTGCTAGTCGGCTTCCGGACTGCATCGGCGATTGCGTGATCAAATTTAGCGGTTTTATTGAATAAAAATGGGAAAAAAGAAAGAAAGATGTTCCAAAAGGAAAAGAAGAGCATGTCTTTTAGAAAAATGTGCAAATATGACGAAAAGAAAGTAAGTTTTCATAATGAAATGTGAAGCGGTGGTAGTTTACTAAAAAAGATGACGTTCAAAAAGTCACTTTGACTGTAACTTCAATGATGTTTATTTTAGTGATAAAAAATATGTAAGTAACTAAGTAGGTTAAGTACCTATTTTGTTTTCCATTTTTTGTGCTACAATCACAATAAGAATAAGAAGATTACAATATCTTCTGTAAACTGATAGTTCAATATAAGTTTTAAAAAAATATGTATATTGTGTTATATTTTAGGAAACAATCGTTGGAACAATGTTCAGAGAACGAAACTATGGAGTCGTCAACTTGCAACAAAAATAAAGAAATGACAGCTTCCTTTTTAGGGTACGTATGAAAAATTCCTAAACCTCCTAACGTTTTATAAAAGCTATAGGCATTATTATTATTACTAAAACACATTTTCTGGTATCTTCTAGAAATGAAAACGACGCTTTACCGAATTATGCAGAGTTGCAAAATGTGTTGCCCACGTAAGTTTTTGTTGCTATGTATTATTCAATATTACAATCAATATACCTAATTCAACGATGAAGTTAAAATTAAAGGACTTCTTTTATTTTAGAAATGCTGATACTAATGACACTAATATATCACAAAACGAGGGCATTCCTGCAGCTACAGTGAGTATATTACACAATTTTGTTCTTTATACATAACCGACGTATTCGTCGAAATATGTTATCTCTGAAGTTGGTACTAGGCCCTAATTTATTTATATTTTCAGATTAGCAGACAGTGTTCGAGTGATAAAATTTCTACAGAAATGACAATTGAACGCCCTACTGAGGCACCAGTAAGTACTCGGTTTATAAAACACAATATTTTGTCTGATTGGAGTTGGAAGCAGGTTTCAATGGTTGCCTAGATATGAGAAACAAAAAAAAATATTTAAACAATCAATATCTGTGAAGTGATTGATGTAAATAAATAAATAAATACACAATGGGCAAGAAAAACATTTTCCTGCGCCATGCTATCACATTCCATGTACGATATTGATACTTATTTTTTATATTTGTTTCAGATGGAGCCGGAGGTACAAGATATAGGCCATAGAATAATAGATGTGAACCACTTTGTAACAGAACTTATAAAGTTCTCTGAACACAAGTCTTTGTTTAATTGTGGATTAGCCACATTAAAATTTGAGTCTGAACATCACGTAGGCTTGCAATCAGAATTTACATATGTTTGTTCATTGTGTGGTTATAGAAATAAAATAAAATCGTCATTGGCTGATGTAAACAAAGACGCCGTTGCTGGAGTTATGGCTGCTGGTTGTGGTCAAGTACAACTCAATCAATTTTTGTCTGGAGTAGGTTTACCCAACATGTCCGATTTTACTTACAATAAAATGCACAACGATATCTGTGATGACTGGGAAGAGACTGCATGGGATGAGATGAAAAAGGCTGGTGATAGAGAAAAAGAAGCTGCAATAAAGGAAGGGAGAGTTAAGAAAGACGGTATACCGCTAATAGATGTCATTGTAGATGGCTGTTGGTGCAAGCGATCTTACCGGACTAATTATGCGGCATTATCAGGGTGTGCAGCTATAATTGGTAGACGTTTCGGCCAAGTACTACTATGTGCGTCAAAAATAAATATAGTTGCATTTGCGCTCGAGCTGAGAAAAAAAAAGAAACGCCAAAAGAGCACGATTGTTACAAAAATTTCAATGGTGCGTCTACGGCCATGGAGTCAACAATAATAACCGAAGGATTTAAACAATCTCTTGACATGCATGGATTGATTTATTTAAGATTTATCGCCGATGGCGATAGTAGTACATATGCAAAAATAATAAATGCTCGCCCATATCCAGGCATTACAGTCACAAAAATATATTGTCGCAACCATTTGCTGAGGAACTACAGTAATAAACTGCTACAACTGGCCTCCAATACGCAATATATTGCAGCAGACAGGAAAAATTTAACACAGAAAAAGATATTGCGATCAAGAAAATATATTTGTGATGCTATAAAGCTTCACAAAGAAACAAAAAATGAAGATGGTTTATACATAGACATCAATGCGTCCATTTTTCATGCTTTTGATATTCATGAAAATTGTAACCGCCAATTATGCCAACATATGGGTCTAGATGATACAAATCCATTTTTTGGCAGTCTTCTTTGGCAAAAAATTAAAACAGTTGTTGCACAATTAGCTGATAAAGCACACAGTTTAATTGAAGACGTAGACAGCAATGTTGTAGAAAGATTTAATGGAGTTATAGCAAAAATGGTGGGGGGTAAACGTGTTAATTATGCTCAAAGACGTTCTTATCAGGCAAGATGCGCAGGAGCTCTGATTTCATTTAATACTGGGAAATTACAATCAACAGTTCAGCGAAAAGTTTATGGGACAAGCCCCAGATTGTCCATAAAAAAGCATGAAAATGCAATAAATGAAAAAAGGCTCAAGGCCAAACTCAACATTAGAAAAAAAAATCGGACGTTGGTACCAAGAACGCTAAATTTAGATTATGGCGAAGTAGTCGACAAACCAGACATGGACAAAGATACTCTGGAAAAAGCAAAAAAGACTTTTGTACAAAATACTACTCTGTCAAGAAAGTACCGGGAAAAGATCAATAATACACAAAATGTCTGTTATTCATCCAAATTTATTTTATCACTTTCAAAGTATGCTCCTTTAGAAACGATACACTTGCGCCAACGAATAATCCATTCATCAAAACATTTTTTAAACACTGCTTCCGGAATTGAGTTCAGTTCTCGCCGCGAATTCTCCTTTATGTCTTCTATCGATTGAAAACGGGTGCCACGAAGTGGTAATTTGAGTTTAGGAAAAAGAAAAAAGTCAGCAGGAGCCATATCTGGTGAATATGGTGGTTGCTGGATGGTATTTGTTGAGTGTTTGGTTAAAAATTCGTTCACAATGATAGCCTTGTGCGAAGGCGCATTGTCGTGGTGCAAAATCCAAGAATTTTCTTTCCACAAATCTGGCCTTTTTCGTCGAATTTGCTCTCTTAAACGCCGCATAATGCTCAAATAATATTCTTTATTTACCGTTAGACCTTCCGGTAAGAATTCAGAGTGCACAACACCGCGATAGTCAAAGAAAACAGTCAACATGACTTTGACTTTTGATCGACTTTGGCGTGGTTTTTTCGGTTTCGGTTCAGTTGGAAGGCGCCACTCCGAAGCTTGTTGACTAGTTTGCATGTCAAACTCGTAAACCCACGTCTCGTCACCAGTAACAATGCGTTTCATGAATGTTGGGTCCGAACTGACTCGTTCTAGCATGTCCTCAGCGACTTTCATGCGATTGAGATTTTGGAGAAAATTCAGATCTTTTGGGACTAGCTGAGCAGCAATAAGTTTCATACCCAAATGATTAGTTAAAATGGTACGGATCGACTCGTGAGATACAGAAAGTTCGGCGGCTATCTCTCTCAGAGTTGAATGGGGATTTTCAGTCACTATTTCCTTCACTTTTGCGATGTTAACTTCAGTTGCAGACGTTGACGGCCTACCAGAGCGAGGCAAATCTTCCATCATATCTCGACCGCTTTTGAACGCTTTGAACCACTCATAAGCACAAGTTTTTGATAAAGTCGATTCACCGTAAGCCTTCTGTAACATTTTCAGCGACTCCGAACACGAAATTCCATTGGCGATGCAAAATTTAAGACAAACTCTTTGTTCGGTATTTTTGTCCATTATGAAATTAGCAATACACAATATATATAATATTACTAAAACCAGCACTGTATTTAATATAAATAACTGATGCAACTCAAACTCCGCGCCAAAATGGAAAACAGTTGTGCCAATCTAACAACTACAAAAAAACAAAAATTTGAATTTGGAACCATAAACAAATCATCCATTCCCGATACTTTTTTGACTGAATGTATATCAAAAACTAATGAAGAACGAAAAGAAATCGAAAAAAGGACTATCCTACAAAGTGAATCTGGCGAATGGCTTGAACTTCGTCGCAACATGTTAACCGCATCAAATTTTGGCAAGGTTATAAAGAGAAAGCAGACGAATTCTTGCCAAAATTTAGTAAAAAATTTGCTTTACAAACCCAGCATCGACCATGTTCAGTCTATTAGTCACGGAAAAAAATATGAAAAAGTAGCACTCGAGCAACTGTCTTCAATGCATAAAATCAACATTAAAAATTGCGGCTTGTTCATAGATGAAAAATATCCTTTTTTGGGTGCTACACCTGACGGGATCACCACTAGTGATATGTTAGTGGAAATAAAATGTCCTATTGCACCATTTAAAAATGGCATAAAAGATGCAATACAAAATAAAAAAATGCATTTTTACAAAAAAAACTAATGGTGAGGTGGTTATTAACCAAAGATCGGATTGGTATTTTCAGATCCAAGGCCAACTACATATCTGCAAAAAAGATAGCTGTTTATTGGGTATATGGTATGGCAATAATAAATTAAAAACTGAAATTATTAAAAAGGATGACGCGTTCTGGAAAAAAGAGATGGAACCAAAGTTGTTAAAATTCTATTACGACTGTCTTCTTCCCGAACTTGTCGACCCCAGGCACACCAGGAATAAGCCTATTCGTGATCCGGATTACGTGATTGTTCATAACAATAAAAACTCTGTGCCAGATACTTGCAACGAACAATTAGAAAAAGCAACTATTTTGGGAAAGGAAAATGCTGATTCAAATCAACAATCAGTCGTTGAATATGAGGATGTGTTTTCATTTTCGGAATTTTAATTTCTTTTATTCTTAATTTTTGTAATAATTTCTTATTACGATAATAAATATTGTATAATAATAATAATACACAAGAAGTGTAATATGTGTTTTATTGTAAACTAGCTTTTGTTTCGTTATTTGAATAACACTAGCACGTGTTAGTTTATTTCCGAAAAGACAATCAATAAAAAAAAGTCATAGGTAAATTCATAAAAAAATATATAAGACAACTCTAAGGTGTCTATGTTCCGCGCCGCCACCGCCGCGCGCCGCCACCGCCGCGCGCCGCTCGCCGGCGCCGCCCGTTGCAATGCATACGTTACTTACCGGGGTGCGTGCGGGTTGCGGGGTGCGCGCGCCTGGTTTTAGAATTATTGTTAAACAATTCGTCGCCTTAAGTTTGACGATTCCTCATTATGTCGGCAACCTTGGTTCTCTTGTGGATATCTTTATTCCTGATTCGAATACGCAAGGAAACTGCGAGCATAGTCCTTTCCATTGCCCTTTGGCTGACTTTAAGCCTTCTGACGAGGCCCATGGTAGGCTACCAAGCTTCAGAGCTATATGTCATCACTGGCAAAACGCACTGGTGAACTTTCGTCTTAAGACACTATGGTATGTTGGATGCGAAGATACCGCACAGCTTTCCCAACGTTGGCCAGCCGAGTCGGTAATACAAAATATTTATGAAACAATATTATACATATATATACTGCCTTAAAGTGTGTGTGCGAAATAAACATATTTGTATCTTTGTTTTTTCTTTTATTTCTAATTTTCAAGATTTGATATAATAGCAAATTTATTGTAAGAAATACTAAAAATCCTTTGATCCCTACCACTTCATTGCGCACTTGATATTAGAAAATAGCAGATTCTGCAATAACTGTGCTCCATTAGTGTAATTGCTGCAAGGCGTTCCGATGTAACGATAAACCATTGATATAATCAAAATAGCGGAAGATAGGTGACTCGCCTCTAGCGCGTGGACCACTGAAATCAGGATAGTTTGTTCCAAGTTCACTCAGTCAAAATCGGCGAGCGTGTTTCGCTTTTCTACTTTTTTGTTTTAAGTGGGATAAAGATTATCAAAATGCCTTCATGTGCCTTTATGCGTTGTACAAATTATTCAAATAAAAATAAACAAATCACATAGAATCAAATTCCACTTGTAAGTACATGTAAACATAAAATTTCTTATGATATTTCTAATTTCAAGAAATCACAATCTCTTCCATTTCACGAAGACGCCGAAAACAAAAATGATGGAGCTAACTCCAATCCTACTGTACAAGTTCAAACAGTATCAGCCGAAATACATTCTGCACCTGCACCAAAACAATTTACCGAACCTTGCACATCAAAAATAACCGCCAGCAATAGAACTGTAGCATCTTCTGAGATTGACTACGATAAAATCACAGTATATCCAGATAATTATTCAACTCTTGACACCAACAAAAACTGTTCGTTCCCTGACTTGTGCCTTTCGACGTTACATCTTTCTGGCAGTTTCCTCGACGTCGGCTCTATGGTGTCCTTAGACGACGTTCTAATTCTACCGTTGAATCAACACCAATTGTTGAAAAAGAAACTCTCATCAAGCAACTAACTCAAGAACTGCCTTTGACTTCATCATCAACATCCCTACCATCCTTTTCACCTACAGAATCTCTAGTACAAACCACCTTCAGCAGCAACACAAAAGAAAACCTCTGATCCATTTAAAGATTTTTTCTGTTTCTTTCTTCTTATCTTATTAAATGTGTGTACATAAATTGTTAAATAAATAAATAAATAAATAAGAAGCAAAGAACTCCAGCATCCATATCTTCTGCTGCATGGAGAAAGTATTATGAATATAAAGAGCAAACCAAGAATGAAAAGGAGGAAGCAATACGAAAAAGAAAGTTAGAACGACTAGAAAAACAAAAAAAGACTAAAACATTCTTAAACGGTTCGTAAAACTGCTCCAAAACGAAAAAAGGAAATAGAAGTCACACAGGAAACGGTTAATGAGGAATTTGAGAAAGAAAATTTACCAGGTTTGCAGCGAGTTAAATGTTCTAAATGTGACGATGTACTCGTATAATTTCAGATGTAGAAGACGATGATGAGAAAAACATAGGCTGTGACAAGTGTATTAGATGGTATCATCTGAAATGCACGCGATTTTTAGGATTAAGTTATTTAGAGGCCAAACATAAGTCTTTTGAATGTGACCTGTGTTATTAATTTAATTCCTAAGTCTATAATAATCATACCTTGTCTGATAATTTATTGATTCAAGAATTCTTTTAGTTGTACTCGTATGATTAGACAAAATTGTTGTATTGTTTTGTTCATTTAATATGGTCAAAAACGTATTATAATTAAGGCGGATCTTTAGCATTCCTTGTGATTTTAGGGTAAAATTAACAGAACTGATTACTGTTTATTCTTCAAGTTGCAATCATTATTTGCCAAATTTTAAGTTACTTAAACCAATGTTGAGAAGAATTATTTTTATTTTTTAAAGTGAATTTTAAATGATGATAATGTTGATTTTCAATAATTAAGTATACCTATTCTTAAATAAAGAAATTGTTCAAATACAATCTTTCTTCACAAATTCTTAAAAATATCACCCCTATATTCCTGTTCTAAGCTGCTGGACGCTAAATGGTCCACGGGTGGACGCAATTTGGATTTTGTGGACGCAAAATGGGTATAACGCCTAATTCTGAAGTTTATCTATTTAAAAAGAAAACGCAAGATGTTTTTAATACAACTGAAATTTAATCTTAAAATAGAATATATATAATTAATACATTACACAAATTTTTCATACAAATGACTGCTGGGGCATTTTTATTATCGCCGTCAAACTTGCCAACTGCACTAAATGGACGCGAATACGCGAAATGACCCTACGTGCAGTAGTAGACCATCTCAATAACCGATTTACTCGTATATCAGTTCCGTTTGAACATCGCCTGTCATTAGATGAACAGATGTGCTCCACTAAAATTGGCCATTTTATGAAGCAGTATTTGCCGAAGAAACCACACAAGTGAGGATTTAAATTATACGTGTTTTGTTGCCCAATGAGCTATGCCTGTAATTTTGAAAATTATTCAGGGGCTCCTAATACCCAAAGACTACCAAATGAACCCGACTTAGGAGTAGTTTCGAACACAGTCATACGTTTGCTTCGACCAGTACCGAGGAATGTTAATCATATAATATATTTTGATAACTTCTACACAAGTTTGTCACTATTCCATTACTTATTCAAAGAAGGTATTTATTGCTTGGGGACGGTACAGAAGAATAGACTGGGAAAAACATGCAAACTGCCTGATAAAAAAGATCTTCTCAAACCTGTTCAATCTCTTCAAATTTAGAGTGAACAGGCTCCTTCTGGGTAGGCTCGCTCCATCGTAGACTTTGTCTCTGTCATCTCTGACATAGGGGTGAAATGCAGAATAAGTGTACACAGTCACGATTTAAATTGTCCCATAAGTTTTGTACAAAATATCGTCTTAAATATTTACGTTATAAAAATGATTTCTACATTAATCAGTAGTGTATTTATTTCTAAAAATTTTCATTTTTTATTTCTTTGATGCAGGCTATTTTGACATATAAAAAATATTATTAAAAATTTTGTTCAAATTGACTTTCATACAAAATATAGTGTGTACCTAGGCACTTTTATTGATTAATAAAATAAAAAAACTTTGTTTATTTTAGCCTTTTATTCGTTTATAAAACTATTTATTATCCAAATTATAAAATAAAATTTGATGTAGTTCAAAAAAATATCCAGGTTATAACAATAATGCTTATTTAATATTTGTCTGCATTTTTGTTAATTTCGTAACTCAGGGTTAGTAACGATGTGTTAAGCACAATATAACAAATATTCTACCATTAAATAGTATTTTTATAAAATGGCAACACTTTCTTAAGTTTTTTCAAAGTATTGACATTAAGACAGCCGCCATATTTGCTTTTAGTTCGGTGACAGATCGTTGGTGAAAAAATTAACACATTTTCGTTAAAAAAATATATCAGGGTTAATAACGCGATTTGCCTGTAACCGGTAAGTTTAATTTACAAGTTATTTGTTGATTTTACTACGTAAGATGTACAATACCCACTAGGATACGAATTATTGTCAAATCAATAGCGATTCCTGTAGGAGATAGTTTTAAGGTTATGATTTCTCAGTTTTTTTTCTCAGTATCGATACGTTTCGTAACGTTTCGTTACGCAACGAAACTGAGTTCTCAGTTATGTTACACTAAGGTTGCGTTCACAATTAGTTCTTGATATAATAAGTAACCTACCCAAACATTAAAAAATATAAATTTAAAAAATTATAATTTAAAATATATTTTTATGTTATTTTTGTACCTACTTGTTGACCAAAGTAGGTTGTAGTGGATAAAGTAATGACGAGAAACAGGGATGAATGAAGGAAGAGAACGTACTGCGCCGACCCGAAGTAATTAGGGAACAGGGCAGGAAAATAATGTTGATTTTAACTTGCCATGTTAGTTATTATGTCAATAGGGGGGGACAAAAACTTGTGTCGAAAATGACATTTTATGAATAAACGTTTTTCAGGTATGGCACCGATGACAAATGCAGAGAGGCAGAAAAAATACAGGCAAAAATTAAAAGAAAATAATCCAGAAAAATATAATGAAAAAAGAATAGCCCATTTAGATAAAGTAAAAGAGAATAAAAGAAAGATTTCAGAACTTACCGATAATGAAAAAGAACAGAGAAGAAGGAAATGGAGGCAATATTCCGCTAAATACTATGAAAAACAAAAAAATAACAACACTGATGAAGACAAAACTAAAAAAGAAGAAGATTAAAAAGAAGGAAAAGAAGCGCAGGCAATATACACGGAAATTAAAAAGAGAAATATCAGATTTAACAAATAGGCTACAAATTCAAATAAAGAAAAACAGAAGCCTACAGAAACAAATATTGAGGCTGAAGTAAAAAACAGAAACCATACAGCCAGATGATTCTTGCTGTTTACTTACCAATAGTTGCAAACACAAACAGGAGACTGTTGTTCCCCAATCAATTGCAAAAGAAGAATTGACACCTATGAAGAAAACTGAAGAATTTATGCAAAGTTTAAGCTCTGTTAATAAAGATGACAAGGAAAGACTTAAAGAAAAGATTTTAGAGTTAAATGTTTTGTCAAATTTTTTAAATTCAAGCTATAAAACGGCAACAAAAACTGAAAAACAAATTTTCAAGAAAATTGTGAATAACCCAATAACCCACAAATATAAAGTGCTAACAAAACTCACAAAAAAACTCTTGGACTCAAAGGAAGAATCAGAAAAGTCAACAGATTACTCAAAAAAGGCGAGAAGCGCGAATACAAGAAATTCATAAATTTTACGATCGAGACGACGTTACCAGATGTACAACTGGCAAAAAGGAAACAAAAACAAAAAATAAATGCAAGGCGCAGAGAAAATACTTGACAGATACAAGAAAAAACCTTTATAAAAAATATAAAGAAGGAGGAAAAGCTTCTTATTCGAGTTTGCTTCGACATCGTCCGTTCTATGTATTGCATCCAAAGTTGGCAAACTGCGAATCTTGTGCATGTGTCAAACATGAAAATTTTAGTTTCATAGTCTCCAAGTTGCATAAAATTGGTGTCCTTAAAACTGCATATATAAAAGAAGTTTTGACAGAGTTATCCTGTGATGTAAACTCAAAGGCCTGTATGTATGGAGATCGTCGTGAGTGCTATCAAAAAACGAACGTAATAGACACTAACAAAGATACTAATATTGAGACTAGAGTAGCATATTGGCAATGGGTCTTAAAAAAAATTCAGTATCAAAAAAAGAAACAAGATGGTACTCTACAAAACTTAGAAACAAAAAAGTACAAAAAAGAAGTTATAGAAACCAGCAAACCCTTAATAAAGCCGTGGGAGTATAGCTCCCACATAACTTTAACTTTTCCTAAACAAACCGTGGCTGCTATTTCTCCACAATTTGTTATAGATTATACTCTTAGATACATTTTTGAACGAAGAAAAAAAGTTAAGTGTCAAAAGTCTTATGTCAAACTGACACATAAACAATAATTTTTCGGTAACGGTCTTTCACGGTCTTTGTCGCGAGTTTTTGAAGTGCTGTGCAATAAAAAGTTGTTTATTTAGAAAATAAGAACAGGTGAGTCGTGGTATTTTTTAATATATTATTAATTAGGAATGTGACTTTATAATGCATACAAAGGATAATGCTCAAAAAAAACCCAGGCCCCGGCGCAAACGGTACATATCTCAAATTCTTAGTATAAAATAGTAGTTTCATACTAAAAAAAAATATAGCCAAAAATTCGTTTTTAAACGTAACATTTTGCTAATCCTTTTTTCGTGAAAGTAATTTTTAAATAGAAGTATTTAAAGAAAATATGTATATACATATATTTTAACATACTACGCTAACCATTATAATATTCTCAGTGGTTGTTGCAAGGCGGAGAGGCACTAAACTAAACCGGTTGTTTGTTCACACAATACCTTTCGGTCGTCGTCGCTCGCTACAAAAACGAACCAAGAGTCAACTGCTATTTCACTCGCACTTATAGGTTCCCTGTATTCTCGTACCTTATCAAGTTACCGGCTGAGTGTCACTCATTGTGTAGTCTCGCTCACGTCACGTGACCAATGCGCAGTCCTTCGTTATACTTCGTTGAGATCTGTGCGCTTCATTGTTTATAATCGACTTTTGTGAACTTATAACCCTGCATACTACTTTGGCATTACTTTGGACTTGGATAAGCTTCGCGATTAGTTATTTTTGAACATGAACAGGTGTGTTGTGTGTGATCGGTCGTTATACCGAGGTATTCGAAGACACGTTCTGACACAGCGTTTTTTCGAAACCCGGAGAGACTTCGTTGAACGTATTTTCCAGAATTTGCAACCGCTACAAGAGGTAAGATATATAATTATTTACGTGTACTTATGTAGTATTAAAATAGTCAATATGATAATTATGCACGGGTATTAAACATTATTATCTATGTATATGTACCTACAAATACAATCTGAAAGCAGAGCAGGTGTACCTACTTATTTTTTATTATGAAAAGCAAGGGGTATGTATGTATAGTCATAACATAAATAAACCGGCTCCGTAGCCTGGGTGGTAGTGTAACTGCCTCCGACGCACAGGGTCGCGAGTCCGAATCCCGCCCAGGGCAAACATTCGTGTGATGAGCACTTGTGTTTGCCTTGTGTCTGGTTGTTGTTTATCTATATATGTATCTATTTATATATCTGTGTATGTATATCAGCTGTCTGACACCCATAGTACAGGCTCTGCCTAGTTTGGGGTCGGATGGCCGTGTGTGAGATGTCCCCACATATTATTATTATTAAACCCCTTACTTTTCATAATAAAACAATAAGTATACCTGCTTTCAGGTTGCATATTGTATAGGTACTCAGATATGTAATAATAATTACATTAAATATAGCTATGAATAAAAAGATAACATAGATAATCGACCGCGGAAAAATATTAATCGCTAGCATCACATCTTTGTCGACGTTATTTACTGAAATATTTAATTCTATGTTACAGGTAGCTTTCGATGGATCGAGGTCAATATGCCATCCTTGTTGGCATAGGATCGACCATTCTTTACGTCCTGATCTTGAACCACCAACTGCTCTTATCCATCAAGCTGGTGGTGCCGCAATCACAGTTCCAGATTTCACTAGGGCGGCCAACACTTCCCGTCGTTGTATGATGGAGAATTGTGGCAACATGCAACTCCGACAAATGCCTAATTCGATTAAGGTATTTTTACTAAGTTATTACAGATTATACATACCCCCGCTCGCAAGGATTTGTGAAAACCATCTGAGAAATACATCCTTGGAAGACATGCCTCATAATGTGTCACATCGTGAAACAGATTTTAATAGTGATACTTTTAAAGATATTGTGAATATCTATACGCTAGCACTGGAAAATAGATGTCAATTGGGTTTTGATAATATAAACGCAATGTCACAAGAAGATTTACATTTCTGGACTGGCTTAAGTCATGAACAATTTGATACTTTATTGTCACAAGTACCGACCTTGTCTCGGAGATCTAGTTCTGCTCGAAAAGACTTAGGCATTTACCTTTCTAAAATAAGAACAGGTGAACCCAGTATTAGATTGGCAACCACTTTTAATACATCTCGGCAAAGTATAGACCGAAAAGTCGCGCTGGTGAGAGAATGTCTTTACAATGATTTCGTTCCTTTGCATTTGGGCCTGGATCATATCAGCAGAGAAGAAGTAATCCAAAGAAACAGAATTCTCCCTAATTACATCTTTGGGAATGACCAATCAACGAAAGCGTTGATAATATGTGACGGCGGTTACATTTTTATCCAAAAAAGCTCCAATTTCCTTTTCCAAAGGAATAGCTACAGCCTCCATAAGTATACCAATTTGATAAACCTTTTATGTTGGTCTGCGGTGATGGACATATTATAGACGTCACAGGTCCATACTCAGCTTCGACCTCTGATGCTTCCATCATGCAGCAGATTTTACAAAATCATGATGGCCCATACGAAGAAGCACCGATTAATTATTATCTTGAACAAGACGATGCGTTCATTCTTGACAGGGGATTCCGTGACGCAGTTCCTCTTCTAGAAACATATGGTTATGACGTGCACATGCCCCCGACCAAAAGACGTGGTGAAACCCAGCTGACATGTGAAGAAGCCAATAAATCTAGGCTGGTCACCTTATGCCGCTGGGTCGTAGAGACAATCAATGGACGGTTTAAACGTGATTTTAAGATTTTTAGATACAGAGTATTTAATCGAGCATTGCCCTCAACAATGACTGACTATAAGATAGCCGCAGCGCTTATCAATGCCTTCCAAGAACCCTATGAGGACAGTCAATACACTGAACAATTCGTTGATATTATAAATAGGAATGTGCACAAGCCAAACCTTTTGGCAGACTACGTCATTGAGCACAATTTAAACAGACATAGAGCCGCATTTGTTCGTTTGGAAGCAAATGACCAGACTTTGGAAGATTTCCCCAGACTTTCCCAAGAAGAGTTGATATTGTTTGCTGTGGGCACTTATCACTGTAAAATAGCACGCTCCTATTGCAGTGAGCACATTAAACAAACAGGTGTCTACGAAATTGAAGTATATAGACATCCGGTGCTCGTAACAATTAATGGCGAAAGCGGTGTTTTAATAAGATGCCGTATACAATCGCGGCATGTAAGGAACAGAACTTACTATACTTATATTTTGTATAGAAGAGAAACCGGTATTAATGCAATTTCAGAGCATTATTGCTCTTGTATACATGGGTAAAGCCGTGTAAAATTGCACAATTCGTTTATTTTTTTGTCCGAAGAAAGTTTTTGTTAATAACTCATTGAATACTCTACTGATATCGATAATATTGTGAAAAATTATTATATGAATCATGATATAATAGTGATCATCGTAAAATTTATTATCCCTTGCAATTTACTATTTCTTTTTGTATTTAAAAAAAAAATATTTTTTTCTTCCCATACAAAAATAGCATGTCTGAAATACGTCTCTTCGGAATTATGTACAAAATATGTTGAAAAAAAATTCTTCTAGCGATAAGAAGTAGCTTTTTATTAATTTATTACTAATTTTCCTCCGTAATCCTCGTATTTTGTTAATTTAACTATGTTTCTATAACATTTTATTTGAACATAAATATGTGTCCCGGAATTTTGTGTCACAAGCGTTACGCTAAGAGAGTTACTAAATGCTGGCTTAATATGCGTGTATCCAAAGCCGAAAAAGAATTTTTGGCGTGGCAATACTGGTGCTCAGTATGTCAAAATTTAAAAAACAAAAAATCGTTCAATTGTCCACATGATCCCGCATTTTCAGTGAGTTGAACGAGTTGTCCTGGTTATTTTGTGGCATTATAATACCAATTTCAAGGTTCGTATTGCATGTTTGCGTTATTTTTATCCGTCTTGCTCATAGCTACATTATTACTTTTTTTAAAAAAGCTTGGGTTGTGTTAATAATCTGCATTTCTTTAAGAGATATTAGATTTTTAGGTTAGTTTCGCACCATTTTTGTGTCGCGAGTGATACCGTGTGTTACTAAGAGAGTTACGTAACACTCGGGACATATTTTAGGCAGAGTTTACATTTACGACAGAACTTTTAACCAACTTTTTACTTAATTAATACAATTTTTTTTTTTCAGCTAAATTATCAATTTTGAACTGGTCTTAGAAGTTTTTGACTGAACGAAAAAGAAACATGCTCATAAAAACATGTTTTTTTAATCTATAAGGTCTGCTTACCTAAACAGGCAAAAAAAAAATAGTTCAGCATCTTTTTATTCTCTATTTGTTAACTGTTTTTTTTTTTTCTATTTTTTGTTTAGTAGCTATTGCCGAGCTTATATTTTATCACTACAAACAATAGCAACTGTTAGTTTTTTTTTCTTTTTTATTAGTTTGCATGGATTGATTAACTGGTTTCGAACACCAAATTTAAAGGTGTACCGCTGGTCGGTCCAAATCACTTTTTAAGTCTTACAGCTATTAACAGTTGTGGTTGTCATCTTGACCGTTAACTATGTATTATCATAACATTGTATGCGGGTGGTGAATGGGCATGTTATTTCATCTTTTCAGATGGCTCCGTTATCGGCCGCTGAAAAACAAAAGAGATATAGAGACCGTATGCGGCAGAGTAATCCCGAAAAATTTTCTGAAGTTCTAAAAAAAATGCAGACAGAAACAGGAAGTATAGAGAGAAAATAAAAAAAGGGCTTGTAGAAGAGAAAATAATAGAACAAAGACTTAAATGGAGAGAAAATAAGAGACAAGAAAGAAGAAAGAAAAAAGGAAATTCTGTCAATGAAAATTTAGATAGGCCTCTTGATAATCAACAGGAAAAATCCATTGATCTGAAAATAAAAAGAGAGAGAAAAAAAATATACAGAATGTGGATCGCCAAAAAAACTATATATGAAGAAAAGATAAAACTACTACGCAACAAAATTGACAAACTACGAAAGCAAAACAACCGATTAACCCAAAAAAATACTCGATTACAGAATCTTTTGCTAATTCAATCAGAAGAAAAAAACACAATACCAAAAACAAATCAAAATGTAACACCTCTATCCAAAACTTGCTCTTTTATAGAAGAAAATTTACCAAATATTACAAATGAAGAAAAAGATAAAGTGAAAAGGGTTCTTTTAGAGCACAATATTTTGACAAATGTGATACAAAATGCTTATAAGGACACAAAGAGCAATGAAGAACGTAACGTTTTCAAAAAAATGACAGAAAGTGAAGTTGTGAAAAAATATAGGCAAAAGCGTAAATTTACATTTATACTGGGATTAAAAGGAAGAGCACTGCGCAATAAAGCATACACAGATCGACGATACAAAAAAATGGTGGAAGAAATACAGCAATTTTACGAAAGAGACGATGTAAGTAGGGCAACGGCGGGAAAAAAAGAGGTAAAAACTTCAAAGAAAATAAAAAAACAGAGAAGATATTTACTCAAAACATTAAAGATATCTATCAACAATACAAAAACGAAGGCGGTAAAGCAAAATTCTCTTCATTTAAGAAACATAAGCCATTCTATGTGTTACGTCCAAAACTTTCAGATCGGGACACATGCGGATGCATAAAACATGAAAATTTCAGACTTAAAACTGACAAGCTATACGCTTCTGGATTAATTGACACCAAAAATTTCGACGAAATCATTACAAAAGTAGTGTGCGATCCTAATTCAAAGGAATGCTCCTATGGAGATTGTGCCGCATGCCACAATAACAATATTATTTTTGATTGGAATGCTCATAGTCGCGATGAGGTGGTGACTTGGGAAGAATTTGTGCGTGAAAAACACGAATATGTGGATAAAAGTGACGGAACAAGTAAAAGTACCGAAAAAATTGTAAAAAAAGGAATTACTAAAACAATGGTTGAATTAACAAATTTGTATAATAATGACCTAAACACATTAAAGAAACACGTATATAATATTAAACATCAATATTCACAGTATTTAACTTGCATAAAAAATTTAACATTACATGAAGTTGCAGTTCATATTGACTTCTCCGAAAATTATACCTGTAAACTTACAAAAGAAGTGCAGTCTATGCACTGGGGGGCATCAAAGCCCCAACTGACCATACATACTGGAGTCCTATACACCAAGGAAAGGCAGCCTCAAACATTTGCGTCTATTTCGCCCAATAACGAGCATGGCCCAGAAGCAATTTGGGCACATTTAGAGCCGGTATTAGTTTACATAAGAACAGAATTTCCGAGTGTTAAAGGCATTCACTTCTTTTCGGACGGCCCAACAAGCCAATATAAACAGAAAAAAAATTTTTACTTGTTTTCCAAACTCACAAAAGAAAAAGGATTCCCGTACTCCACCTGGAACTTCAGCGAGGCGTCGCATGGAAAAGGAGCGGCTGATGGAGTAGGTGCGGCAATAAAACGACGCCTTGATAATGTTGTTTCACAAGGCGTTGACATACCAGATGCCGAAACCGCTTACGAAGTTTTGCAGAAATCGGATACTACAATACTAATATTTTATATATCACAAGAAGCTATTAAAACCTACTCTGTAAAGGAAACCCTAATACCGGTACCTCAAACGATGTCTTTGCATCAAATTGTCAACAATATAGATTCATCAGAGCTACAGAACAGTATCAAATTTCGATGCCTTAGTTGTTTTTGTTTCAATACAACTACAGAAACTTTTAAAGGTTTCTGCAATTGCTTAAATATCAAATCTCATGTGCTTTATAATAAACAAGAGCTTAAGAATAATAAACGCAAAGGAGACAATGACTCAGAAAAGAAACTAATTGAGAAAAAGACGAAAATCACAAATAAAGAAAATGTCAGTAATAAAAATAAAGTCACAATCTTATCCGACGTTACACTCTTACCTGAAAACCGAGGCTTTATGGATTTAACCAATTTTTTTGGACCTGAGTTAACAGAAATTTCAAAAAATTATGATTTATCAACAAGTAAACATTATAAAAACACTAACAACATTTATGACAATCCTATTCCATCAACGTCAAAAGAATGTCACAACCAGATAAAAAAAAATAATCCAAAAAAAAATATAAGAAAAGAGCCTGCCTCTAATGATGATACTACAGACACTGACGATGAAACATTTTCTCTACACGATTCTTCAGACTACTGTGTTGACGATGACGAACAACTTTTAGAAGAATTTGCGAGATATTTTTATGACAATGGATCAGAAATAATGCAAAATATAATCGAAAACAAGGAAACCCAAAATCAAGTAATAGACCAAATAGAACAGGAAAGCGAAAATAGAGTTCAAATAGAAGAAGAAAACAGAATTATAACAACAGAAAATAATACAATTGAAGAAGAAAATAATAAATGTAACAATATTCAAACTGGAGGAGAAGAAGAACCACGAATCTTTATTGAAAATGAAACAAACTACATTGAAAATAATGAAGGTGACAGTGTGATTGTTAAGTATTACGAAAAAAAATCTTGGAAGTTCTATGTAGGTTTTATTGAAAACGTCGCAAATGAAGAGCTTGAGACATTTTATTGTATAAATTTTTTAAAAACTGTTAATAATCCGTTAAAATTTGTAAAACCAAAAAAAGTCGACAGAGATATAGTTCCTGCATCAAATGTTGTTAAGAAAGTTGAGTTAACATTTAGTACGATAGAGTACTTCTTAAAAAATGAAAGTTGCGATAGAGTTTACTTTATTTAAGAAATTATTGTGATTTCAAAGTTCGATGAGACTGAAAATTGTCATATTTAAAAACCATATGAGTGTTTTTTTAATTTAATACTTACATTATAACATTTAATAATAACATTTAGTTAGTACATCTAACTAAATTTTATTATTAAATGTTATAATTATTGAGTTTTTTTTTCTATCCTCTTGAGTACTCGTTTAAAAAATAAATTGTTTTTCAAATATGTCTTTTTATTATTTTTAAATACCTAACCATCGATATTATATTTTACTTAATAAATCATTGCAGAACGTGTACAAAAAAAAAAACAAATTCCAACAATAAGTTGATTGCTGAATTAAATTATTACTTTGTAGACCTAGCTTTAGATGGGTCGCGAACGTTACTGCGTTACCGTGTGTTACTAATTTGTTCATGTCTCAAGAGTTACTATGTACATAATTACACGGCCTTACCCACATGGCAAAAGAACTTTGGGTAGCTGCGCCCATATTATGAGTGTACTGTATTACTTGGGTTGGGCCAGACATCAAGATGATTTTAATCATCCCGGATACACTCTGGAAGATGTAATCATAGACTTAGAGAACCAATAATGTGTATAATAATAAAATAATTTCATTTGCCTACTCTTGTTTTTTATTAAGTTTACCCTAACATTGCACAAAATGTAGATAGCGTTGTCAAAATAGATGCCTAAATGTCATTTATAGAATAAGAGTAAAGAAAGAAATAATTTTAAAAAAATCACATTTTTGAAGCTCCTTACATAAAACAACTAGCAATTTATGACATTAAAAAAAAAGATTTTGGTAATGCCCCCTACTGAATATTATGTCACATATAAATACTTAAAATCTGAGATACATTTCATTTGCGCCGGGCCTGGGTTTTTTCCCCATACATTGTGAGCATTGTCCTTATAATGAATAATGTTACAATCAAGAGTGTCTTTGGCTCTTGGAAGTATGTGGGAGACATACGGCCATGGTCCGGTCATTGATTCCGTTTTTGTTAGTGGTATTCATAATAAATGTTGTTTTTGTCACTTTTCCAGGCTTTAGAATGTCAAGAAAAAGTATTTCTGAAAAGGATATAGGAAGGAGTTACATAGATTGTGTGAGTCTTCGGAAGATGAAGAGGAACCTGATAATTATATGTTCAATGAGACTGATCTACCCCAAGACATGAATTCAGTTTTAGACAGCATTCAAGGTATGACATATTCTGAGCTGTTGGAATCCTTGGAATCCTCCAATAATGATGATTCCCCAGAGGAACCCATGTCAGTTACTGTTATGAACCAGGCAGACACAAGTGAACCTCCAATAGATCCTTCCCCAGAATCGACAGTGTTGAACCAATCAGATACAAATAATGAGCCTCCAGTAGATCTGCCTATGCCTATTGAAAACATGAATAATGATCAAGAATATTACAGTGAGCTGTTAAATGTCTACAGTATATTACAAAACAAACCGCATCAATGGTCCACAAATGTGTCTAATTTTACAGAACATACATTTGAAAAGGATCTAAAATGCAGCTTTGAATCAAATAGCAGGTGCACACCTGTTCACTATTTCTTGAAGTTGTTTCCAGAGGAATTGCTTGAATTACTTGTAATGAATACCAACAAATATGCGCAACATAAACAATCAAAATTTTGGACTACCACTACTAAAGAAGAAATAAGCGCTTTTTTTGGGATATTTATACTGATGGGATTGCATCCATTATCAGACTTTGAACTATATTGGTCTTCAGATAGATTTTATAACAATCAGGAAATTAGCGTTATCATGCCAATGAAAAAGGTTCAAGAAAATTTTGGAGAATTTTCATGTCAGTGATATATCCCAAGAGCTTCCAAAAACTCACCCACAATATGATAAACTAGACAAAATAAGACCTGTTGTATCTATTCTGAACCGAACCTTTCAACAATGTGCTGACAACTCTCATCATCAATCAGTTGATGAAAGTATGGTCAAGGGTAGAGATAGCAAAAAACAATACATGCCATTAAAACGCCCATAAAACGTGGATATAAAGTTTGGTGTCGTTGTGACTCCAAATCTGGATATCTCTATCAGTTTGATATCTATACAGGTAAATAGAATATTTTTGCCTAAAAAAAGTTCTGATTTGTCCAATAATAAACTGTTTTCATTAGTTCATGATAATCTGATATTTATTTACAGGAAAGGACAGATCAGGGGCTCCAAGTGAAGAAGGTCTGGGATACAAAGTTGTTTTGAAACTAACTAAAAATGTACCTGCTGGGTGGTTAGTTGTGTTTGACAATTTCTTCAACAGCATTCCCCTAATGGAAATTTTATATGAAAGAAACATTTACAGTATTGGCACAGTGCGATTAACAAGAAAAGGAATGCCAGAAGAATTCACTACAAAAAAACCTGGGGACAGTGAAGAGATGAAAATGAAGAAAAAAGAACTGATGAAACTTGCTCCTGGTGAGTTTACTTTTCGGTATGATTCTCCAGTTGGATGTATAAAATGACACGATACAAAAGATGTACATGTTTTGTCAACTGCAGTAAATCCATCTGAAGTTTCTATCATCAAGAGAAGGCAGAAAAATGGCACACTGAAAGACATGTACTGTCCTACTGCAATAAGAACATATACTCAACACATGGGTGGAGTTGACAAATTTGATCACTTTCGCAGCTCTTATCCTATTGGAAGAAAATCAAGAAAAACATGGTTACGTCTATTTTGGTTTATGTATGAAAGTGCTATCATAAATGCATACATTCTATACTGCCAAACTAGACAGAGAGACAACATCCATAGTGATTTTCGACTACGTCTGGCAAGGCAACATTTTACATATTGAAATATTTTACCTTTTCAGATATTCACAAAGAAAACATAAGCCAGGCAATTTCATAAAGAAAAAGGGTGGAGTTTTTGGAATACCTGATGAGATTCGGCTCTCAAGGCCTGGTCAGCATCACGGTAAAAAGGGCTCATATAGAAGATGCCGTTATTGCAGTACGAGACAAAAAGAAATTAGAACATACTTCGAATGCAAGATATGTCAAGTACCACTCTGCTTTGTGCCATGTTGGGAGTTGTTCCATACAATAAATAATTAAATACCTATATTTGTCAATAAAATTATTTATTTATTTCTATAATAATTTATTATTTATTTACCACCTATTATAACATCTTTACAGACTTTATAGAAGAAAATAAGACACTTGGTAAATATTTGAAAATTTCAATCCCATCAAAATAACTTTGCTCTACTTGGGCAATGGTAGAATAGCTCCCACATAAATTTCCAAAAAAACCCAAAGCAAAAAAAAAAAAAATATATAAGTTAACGACTTCTGGAACTACTAAAAACAATATACGAAAGTCTGCTCACTCTTAGAACTATCCCATTTGCGATGCCTGATCAAGGGTTAAGGTACATACATTCGCACGTCCGCACTTGTCTCTTTGCAAGCAAACAATTCGTTGGTTTTAGCGTGCGCGACGAGTAACAGTGTAAATATAATACATATAAAATAATTAAATATAACAGTGATTTACTAATTATTTTCGTAAGTAGAAACGTAGTCTATGAGTTTTCGTTATGAGTAAGAGGAAGTGTCGTCTAGTATCAAAACCCGTCAGATCCATTTATATCAAAAAATAAAAAAGTGTGCTCTGTGGTTTATTTTTTCTTAAATCTATGGTTCCCATTAACAAGTTAGTATCAAATCCGGCTACATCCCTAGTAAATTGAGGTTAAAAACTGCATTTAGAATCAAATCCCGCCAGATCCTTGCACAATAAGGTTCATTCGCCGCCAGATCCAAATAGACCAATTAGAACACAGGATTTTGACGGAGAACTGTCATGGCGTCGTCGGCGTCAGTATGGCCGCCCGTTCAATTTATATGGATGTTGTGCTGTGTTTTTTTGTGAATAATATTGGAAATAATGTGTGATTTACCTAAAAAAATAGAAAAGGTTCCGCCTAATCAGGCAAGGAAGCGAGGTGTAGACAGAGAAAACTGGAAAAGAGAAATAAAACGTCGAGATTTGTAAGTTAAAATTTCATTGAAATGGCTATACAGGTTGCTACAGTTTTGAATCAAAATGTAGGTACCTTGGTATCTAAGTTTAATTTTTACGAGTCAATGGCAATGAAATTAAATTCATTTGTAAGATTACGTTATTTAGGTTAGTTTTTCATATTAAAATATTTAAATAACTTTTTTTTTTTTAGGTATGCTCCTAAATCCTTTCCGCAACCTCCACAGTGCAATCATAAAAAACGTACAACTTTTCATTGCAATAAAGACGCAAGACATTGCTCGAATGCATCGTAATTTTTATAAATTGCGACATAAACTTGACCAAGATAATTTCATTCTACAACACTGTCGTATTGCAAAATGTTCTAGAATTAGACTAAAGGATGGATCTAGAGGGCCAAAAAATCTAAGTGCAGAATACTACGTTACTATTAAAAATCCACACAAACAGATAAGAGTTTGCAGAACTGCCTTTCTAAATGTATTAAAGGTGGGTAAAGATAGAGTTACAGGCATTTTACAAAGGTCTTATAAAGAAGGAGGAAGTACAGCAAAGGAAAATCGCGGTGGTAATCATAAAATAGCACGATTTGCTGAAAAACAAAAAAAGGTGGAGCAATTTATTGAAAGTTTAGAAGCTGCAGAACCGCATTATTGTAGAGCCAAATCATCTATTAGACTGTATTTGCCACCAGAACTCAATATTGTAAAGCTTTGGAAAATGTACCAAGAACAAGTTCAAGACATACCACATCTTAAAGTTAAACAATCCTTTTTCCGTAACATTTTTAACAAAAAGTATAATGTTGGATTTGGATCGCCATTAAAGGATACTTGCTCTCGATGTTTTGAGTTGACTAGAAAAATAGAAACTTCCTCCACAAGCCAGGAAAAGGTAACATTTATGACACAAAAACGAATTCACACCTTAAAAGCTAAAGCTTTTTATGAATTACTAAAAGTTGAGCCAGAAAATACAATGTCACTCTCCTTTGATTGCCAAAAAAACAATCCACTTCCCAAATTGCCCGATCAAGCGGCTTACTTCAGTAGACAATTTAATATGTATAATTTTACAGTTGTTATCGGCTCGTCCAAATCAGCATTAGATAATGTACGCACATACTATTGGTGTGAAAACGAACACTCAAAATCGTCGAATGAAATTGCAAGTGCAGTCTTTCATACACTGGCCAATCTTGAAATTACTGAAAATGTTTATAAAATAAGACTATTCGCTGATGGCTGTGGAGGCCAGAATAAGAATACAACTCTTTTGGGCATGTGCTCCAGTTGGTTATTTTCTCATGCACCATCACATGTAAAGCAACTTGAAATTATATTTCCCATGGTAGGCCACTCGTTTTTGCCACCAGACCGCATATTTGCAAAGATTGAAAAGGAAACAAAGAAAAAATCCATCATATGCAATCCACAAATTTATGTGAATTTATTCAAGGAACATGCGACTGTTTATCATCTAGGCGATGAGGATGTCGAAGTGCGTGACTGGAAGAAAGAAGTCAATAAAATACTAAAAATTCCAGGATCTTGGCATTTCAAGTTCAACCCTTCAAAACGTTTTATGCTTCACAGGGGTCGACAGAATATTAGTGTGCAAGGAGAAGAAAATTACCGGAGTGAAATTGGGCAACCTAAATATGTAACAAAACGAGGTAAGAAAATCTCTGAAATGGCACCTGCAATTTTACAGAGAGGCAATAAAGTAAACCCTAAGAAAATACTTGACGTTGCTAACCTTTTGAAAAAGCACTTCGGTGAAGACTGGAGGACTATGGACAGTTTGAAATATTTTAAAGAAATAGAAGATAATAATGACAATTTAGAAGAACATGAGGAACTTCAATGTGTCTCTCTGGAAGAAAGCGAAAATTTTATATAATAATATCTTATCTGCTTATTCACTTACGTATATCTTTTTTCTGCCAGTCTTGGCGATTTGTGCCTTTATGTGTTGTGTTCATTAATAAAAAAAATATTTGATTAATAGACAAGTAGTTTTATTTACTACAGCTTAATTATGATTTTCTAATTATCACTCATTTATTTCCGTTTTTTATATACTCAAACCAGAGTCACTAATGCCACTCTTTTAATACATCCTGTATGTTAGGTAAATGAATGTCAAAATCCGCTACATCCAATGAGCTGAGTAACAAAATCCGTCAGATCCATAATTCAATATCAATATCCGCTACATCCATTTTTTTACCTATAATTTAGTTGTATAATTTAAAACCTAAAAATAATTTAACTTAGACTAGTCGGAAATTCGAACGAAGTAATTTTACTTAAAATGTATAAAATGGTTCGTCATTTGTAACTGTAATAGAGAAAAAGTCATTTATTGTAAAATTGACTTTTTTAGATCTGACGGGTTTTGATACTAGACGACAATTCTGTGTAAATTTACGGAAGTATTGAAAGCCATATAGCATATCCATGTTTTATAAACGGACGGGACGATTTTGACGCCAAGTGTTCCATTTGCGACTGCCATGTGGATGTTGGTAACAAGGGCAGTATTGCTTTAGAAAGACACGTAGCTACGGAAAAGCATAAGAAGATGATACGAACAGCAGGTTCGTCCTCCAAGGTAACCAGCTATTTTAAACCTTCTACTTCAATGACTCTCAAAAACACCTATGCCGCAGAGGGGTCACTAGCCTTCCATACAGTCAAGCACCATCAATCATACAATTCTATGGAATGTACGGCGAACTTAACAAGAAAAATGTTTACTGATTCTGAAACGGCGAAAAATCTTAAATGCGGCAAAACTAAGACAGAGGCTATAATAAATCAAGTTGTTGCTCCACATACTATTACGTCTATCATTGAAACCCTGAGGAAGATTTCATGTATTTCTGTTGCCACAGACGCCAGCAACCATGGTGCAGAAAAACTGTTTCCTATATTAATTCAGTACTTTGACTGGAACGGAAATGGAATAGAAACAAAAATTCTTGATTTGCAAAGTCTACCAAACGAAACTTCGCTTTCTATTGCAAATCTTGTATACGAAACACTTAATGCACACCAATTGACTCCAAAGTGTGTGGCATTTGTTGGTGATAATGCAAATGTAAATTTTGGGGGTGTGAACCGAAACCCAGGTCGAAACGTTTTTACGCGCCTAAAAGAAAGTTTGGGGAAAGAAAATCTCATAGGGATTGGCTGCCCTGCACATATTATGCACAACAGCCTTCGCAATGGTGTCGATTTGATGAAACTGGACATTGAATCCATAATATTAAAAATATTTAACTATTTTTCTGTGTACACAGTAAGAACAGAAACACTAAAAGAGTTTTGCAATTACGTCGAAATCAATTACCAGCCTTTGCTAAAGCATAGTAAAACAAGGTGGCTTAGTCTGTTTCCATGTGTAAAAAGAATTTTGAAGCTCCATCCAGCATTAAAAGAATATTTCTTAAGCCAAACAACAACACCACATATTATAAAAACGTTTTTTGAAAACCAAGCTGCAGAAGCATATCTATCGTTCACGCATTCTCTTATGTCTATTTACCAAGCAAATTTGGCAAAAATCGAAGAAGAACATAATTCCCTACTGGAAATTTCAAATATAATTCAATCCGTACTACATACGCTTAGAAATCGAAAAGACAACAACTTTTTGCCGCTAAGAGTATAACAGCTATTGCGTGATAATGATGATGCCGAGACCATTTCTAACGAATTTTACAGAGTTTACAACGCTTGTGAAGATTATTTTGGTGGAATGGATTAAACCCTGGGAAGATTTTAAATGTTTCGAGTGGATGACGTTGCTGAAAGATAACGCAAACCTAAAATATGATGATTTGGTTTCGTGCATTGAGTTCTTGAGTATCAGAGGTGTAGAGATTGACGATGTTAAGCTACACGATCAATTTTGTAACCTAATATCATTTCTTAAATCCAAATCAGATGATTCTGCTGAAGTGTATTATGGTTTGAAGTTGCACGAGCAGTGGACAATCTACTTCAAAAGTGTTAAAAACATTGAATGTTTCTCAGAACTGCTTAAGATCTGCGAATTTTATTTTTGTATAAGCGCACATAACGCGAATGTGGAAAGAGTTTTCTCACTGATTAATACTCAGTGGAGCAAAGAGAGGAACAGATTTAAGTGTTCAGTCAGTTAAATCTTTAATTCTTACTCAATATAATTTAAAAAGCATGTCATGTGAAGATTTTCATAATTATTTGTTGAAAAACCAAGAACTTCTTGCAAAAATTGGCAGCTCAGCAAAATATGATTAAAATTTAATTTAAAAAAGTGAATTATATAATTTATATATAAGAAAACGTGTTATTTATAAATGTTCTCCCTTTTTACAGAAAATCCTCCTTTTTAGACATATAGGTCCTCCTTAATCGAATTTTCATCTGGCAACCCTAGGTGCGAATCCTAAGAGTATTTTAAAACTTGCTGACTACAGGACCGAACTAGCGGAAACTTTGTGTAAATATGGTAGCAAATAGGAAAATAAAAGAGGTCGCCCATCTTTGAATACTGCTGCAGGCCCTGTGAATAAGCAAAAGAGACCAAAGATAGGTGCCCAAATATTACCTCCTGTTGACGAATGTTTTGATGGTGTCGGGCATGAAAAATCTTATGGTTCCAAAAGGAACCAGTGTAAATAATTATATTTCTCACAAACAATGTGCAGTAGTAAAAAATGTAACAATCACAAAATTAGTTCAAGAACATAAAAGACTGAATGCTGTTAGATACTATTTTTGAAACCGCCTCATTGTTAACTTCTTAGTTTTTTTTTTGTTTTGCAAACATTAGCATTACTTACCACGTTCACAACGTTCCAATGCAATGTAACACCTTCAATTCAATTATATGCTTATTTTAATTGCATGGTTTGGATATTAGGGAAAACCTTTACCCAGGAGCGGGATTCAATATGACACCCATGACATAAAACACTGCTTTATCACCTCGGTGCAAAATCTAGTACTAAAATGCTATGGCAAACCTGAAAGAGACAAGTGTAACTACACCTCACACACCAAAATCCGTCAAGCCTTTTAATCTCTATAAAAGCTCAAATGAATAAGCAAATTGCATACAACACCATAACCTTAACTTTCCTTCTTGGGCACAAAAAACACTAAGTTTTTCCCCTGTACTTAGGAAACATGCTTCATTTTACAATGAAAAAGAAAGATTTTTTTATATGGACCTTATTTCATAGAATGAAGAGTCAAATATGGTATATTGTAACATTTCTCAAACTGATATTCACATTGAATTTACAGATTAATGCCATTTTCTGGCATTTTTTTACTTCTGCTGCTCTTGTCCCATTTTCTTGGGAAAGTGTGGCTTTTAGAATCCCTAAATGAAAACCTGAAAAAACTGTATCAGATTGCTTGAAATGGTAAGTTCCTTAAGGAGATAATTCATCAGGCCATGCAGTACTGAAACAAATTATTAAAAAGAAATCACAGTATCAATGCTGTCTGAGTACAAAGTGAACTTATCAAATATTGCACTGCACTCGCCTCAACTGACATGACTTTACCAAATTAAAGATCTATGCTTTGGAATGTGGAACTAACTTCATGTATTTAATTGACTAACTTAAAGAGTCAAAAAGTGCCTTTTAACCTTTACTTGTAACAAATGCTTTGAGTTGAAGTTTAACAAGTTTACTAATCCAAAGTAATTTTACCCAATTCTGTATTTTTATTTCAGAGTGGCTATCAATGCTTAGCTTTATATAGACCCCTTTCAATGAATTCTAAAAAATACTAAATAACTAAAGATCTTGAACCTTTACAAACAACAGAAATTTCCATAAGGGTGTCATTATCATCATCATCTGCCTAGCCTTTTCCTAACTATATTGGGGTCGGCTTCCAGTCAAAACGGATTTTAGCTGAGTTGCATAACAATGTGGTGAACCATAATATACCTAACACAAAACACTGATAACCTAGCGGATAACTAATGTCTTTGGATCCCTTTTTTGGAAACTGATAACACTACTGCACCTAGAGCAGCAGTCAATGACAAGACCAGACTGAAACGCACCAGAGTTTTAACTTTTAAAAAGATCTTTTATAATTCAAGTAAATAGCAAGAATTTCCACTATGTTACATGTTATTTATCAGCGAAATAACATGTGTAGTGACCAATTGTTTCAATATTACACAAGTGACTTGAACAAATGGGTTTCATTAACAATAAAAGTAGGCAGACTCCCACATCTAAATTCATAACCCTGACAATAAAACAATAATAAAGGAAAATTATTGGTGCTAGATCAACCCTGTTGGAATAGTCCACTACGGTGAATAAAATACAGGACCTGATAAAACAAACACTGCATCCAGGAATCAAGTCTAAAGAGGAAGTCTTAGCTTGGGTATCTGGAGCACACACCCTCAATATAATACAATCAAAGCACCAGAGGCGTTGGACTAGCTATCTCACTTAGCCTACATTGCTGTTACATACAATCAGCAAAAAGACATATAGGTCCCAATGGTCTACTTGCAGTATGTGGTATTTCTCATTGTTTGTAGAATCGAAAGTCGAGATGTTAAAACACTCATACCCACTAGCTCACTGCCATCCAGATGTAGTAGCAGGTGCAGCGCTAAGTTGTTGATGCAACACTACCTATGCCACAACAAACAAGAAAAAAATTTTATGTGAATATCACAAAACTTAGAAGCTGCGTAAAAGATATGCAACTATTCACTCAAAATATCACAGATAGTTAAAGGAACCAACACAAAAATAATTTTAAGAACTTAGATGTTAAAATGAAACAACATAATTCATTTTTTCTTCCTCCAGTAAACTATGTAGAAATGGAATTAGCAGGTTAACGAATCAGGCCGTCGACGTATGTATTTATTAACAGTAAACTTCCAACATCACTTTGAAGTAGACAACAGCTTCTAAAGAGAACAATCTAAATCAAAAAATAAAAGAATGATTTAGATTGCTTTTAAGGTTAATTTTTTCTTCTGACCAGTTCAGAAAAGAATATCACAATTAAACAAACAAGACCATAACGAAATACCAAAGAAAAAATTTTAAGCAAAATGACATTCATAGTCAAAACTTTCGAATACAAAACGTGAAACACAAAACAGCCTAATGCCTGTAATCATTTCACACAGAATTATTGAACTCAGCACTAAAAAAATATAACAATACTGCGCAAAAGTAGCGTCGCTTGAAATACCACGACAAATGCTACAAGATATTAGAACGACAGATTTCTGAGCCCATAATCACAACCAAAACAACTCGTTTCGTTCGGGACAACCACCCCACCCACGTACAACGCACAATTATTATTTATTGTCAATAATGTCAATTGTCAATTCGGCAATTCGCACATGCTAATGCTAGAGGTGAAACGTATTTACTGGAATAGGTATCTGGCAGGACGCGTAAGTATCAATTCCGTGCGCACCACGTAAACGCGTATCGAGTATTTAGGCGTACGGAATTTGATACTTTACTGGCCGACTTGCGGTGCGGTTTCGCGAAGACGAGGGTTGCAACTTGCGTTGCGATCCACAACTCCCACAAGCTCGGTTAGTTTCGGAGGTGTTCGGTTCGGGAGTCGATGTTAGCGAGTCGATGTATTTGTTTTAAGTGTTTAAACCTTATGGCCATAAAAATAGAATCACTATTGCGTTGCGATAACTTGGTAAGTGCATATCAAAACAAGATTCTGTGAAACAGTTTATCAGTTTTTTTTTTTGCATTTTAAGTCAGTACGTTAGGTACTCAATAACGTTTATGAAAACAATAACACAGCCAGCAGTGCCAGGACCGTTCCTGTGACGTAGGAACAGTGCTGGTTGTGTTATTGTTTTCGTAAACGTATGTTTTAAGAATTTTGGTGAAAAGTGACTTTTAGTGTAAAAGAACTTAGTTTTGTTGAAATGTGGTGTGGTGTTTAAGCACCTAATTGTTTATTTATCTGATTCTAAATTTGAATTAACGATGTGATTAGAAAGTGAACAAATGGAGTAGATAGGACCATGATTTCCAGAACTTTACCCAAACAATTTTTTTTTCTATGTTTCTATCAATAAAAGCTGAAATTAAATCTAAAAAGTTTGAAATGATGTTTTCAGTAAGATTTAATTTTAAGTATTATAAAAGATACGAATATCAACTCGTAGTCTAATATACGTTAGTAAGAATAAGAATAAGAATATTTTTATTTGTATAAAACATGTATCAAAAAAACACAACAATAATCAATTAACTAAAATTACTCCGTTACTCCGATAAGAAGCCAGTAAATCTGACTCCAGTCTTGCCATGTTTCGAAGTTACGTTACGAAGACTCGCTAGCTATAGAAACGTCAATTAACTCGAGACGCCTAAATACTTGTGCATCTAGTATTTGGAATAACTATTTGGCGGACGCGTACTTCTAAGACTCAGTACGCATTTTACCTAGTACGTCTCACCTCTAGGCACATGCACAACAAGACAAGACACGAGCAGCGTTGCCAACACCAATTTATCAAATTCCCCGAAAATGCAAGTCAAATTCTCCAATTTAGGGATAAGATACCCCGGACAGATGATAACACGGAACAGAATAACAGGTAGAAATGCTATGCGACCAAATTTGTATCGGAACCTGTGTCGCCACACTCACACAACTATACCGATAATCATATAATTCACCACAAATCAAGGATACCATTGATTGGTCGTTTCAATTTTGATCAAAACAAGAATAAGTCAAAGAACCTACATTTGAAAATATACCTCCGGCCTTATACGTAGGATTTATTTTGCTTTAAGGCAAAAAGTACTCACGGCGTTTTGTTTTCTGAATTCCTACTTATACCGCTATTCGACCATAGATGGCGATATTTTCAATGGTTGCAATTATAAACTTATACCACTTAGCAATAAGGTTCATAACTCTATGTTTAGATAGTTGCCACTCGATCACGGCTGTGACACATGAACTTTAGCTTACATTGTCGATATTGATAAATAAGACAACTTTGTTCAAAATTTAATTCCAAAAAATGTGACTCACTTGGTGTTGGAGTTTTGTGTGGGAGCCATGAAACTTGTTATTGGATCGATCTTACTCAGGCGCAACTAGATAAACTTGAGCGTCTTCAAAACCTTTGCATAAGATTTATATTTGGCCTGCGCAAACATGATCACATTTCTGAATTTTGCACAAAGCTCAAGTGGCTTCCCATACGTCTTCGCCGGGATTCTCATATTTTATTTATGCTCTACAGTATTCTGTTCAATCCTACAACGCCCTCTTATCTTAAAGAACGCTTCAAGTTCCTTCATGACACACATAATAAATGTCTAAGGTCGTCGGAAAACTTGAGATTAGAGATGCCGATGCAGTCCACCAGCTTCTACGACAAATCTTTTACGGTTCAAGCGGTGCGGTTATGGAATGCTTTGCCCGTATCAGTAAGACGTGCTCAATCTTTGTCCATTTTCAAAACAATGGTCGAAAATCACTACCTTTCTGTTTGATCGTTATCACTCGATTCCTATGCTTTTTAGTTATTTGTAACATAATTATAATTGTATATATTTATCTATTATGTATTTATTTATATAATTCGTACACCTAAGACTACCTACAGAACTGTATTTCCGTTATCGTTAAAATCCATCCAAAGGTTGTCTTGAAAAGATCGCTTTTAGCGATAAGGCCGCCCATTGTGTCACCCTATGTAATGTTTTCTTCATCTATCTTTTCTGTAACTTTTATGGTGTACATAATAAAGAGTATTCTATTCTATTCTATTCTATTCTATTCTATTCTATTCTATTCTATTCTATTCTATTCTATTCTATTCTATTCTATTCTATTCTATTCTATTCTATTCTATTCTATTCTATTCTATTCTATTCTATTCTATTACATTTAAAATTGATAAGTTCGGGTTTGCTTTGTAATATATTGTTAATATAACATAATAAGTTCTACTTTCAAAATAGCGTAAGCGAAATATCCCCAGTTTATTGTATAAAAGTAGATTAGAAACAAAAACAAAACATTATTTCAAAGGTTTTTATTTTATTCATGCAAATATACCGTTTTACACATTAACAATAAAAATGACACACATCATACATTTTATGTGTTCCGAACATCCATAAGAAACGAAAAATCATGCCTTGGGTATCTTACTCGACTGCCGACAAAAAGAGGGGTGTTGTTTACACTTGAGTTCCGTAAACTCTTTACGCCAAGTGGATTACGATGGTATCTTATTACATAGTTTGGTACAGAATCTTAACACGGACAACGTTTTCGTGTATCTATATCCTTTTTTTGAGATTAAAAAATCGCTTTCTAAAAAATGTGCTTGTTTTGCTTGGCACCAGCTCTACCCGTGCATCTATCCATTTTTCTTTGACGATAGCGTCTTTGGGAAAATTTAAAACATTTTTAAAGTTATGTTTAGTGATTTGAATAAAATTTCTAGACGAACTACAAAAAAATGTTTATATCGATACCTATCCATCCAGTATCCGACCCGACTACATCACTATTTGAATAGCGAAGAACTTTCGAGAACGAAACAGTAACTGATTCGATGTAAAATAAACTCTATGCTAATGGGATAAGGAGGATTTTAACTAGACTTGAACTTAAGTTTTTGGCAAAATGAAATTTGCTATTATTTTATTAGAAAACAAATAAAATCGTATTTACCGATGGTATGAAACACCTCCATTTTAAGATTTATCCTCTTACTATCATTTTTGCACTCCATAATGGAACAATACGGCATGGTTCAGAAAATATAAATTTATATCGAGAGTGAGCGAGACGATCGGTTCGTCGTGATGTTAGAAGTCGTGGTGTTACGCGTACCTCAACCCAGTCGGGGTTGAGGTACGCGTAACTCCGCTTAATACCGGCACGCGTGCCACGCCTACTTTGCACTTCTACTGTTTTTTCTGTTCTGTGGATGATAAGCATTCCCACACAACACAGAGTACATTATACTGTACTGCCATACAACGTGGCAACGCCGCCAGTCTTTTGGGCTCACTTCCAGTCGACAGCGATGTGGACAAATTTTTAGACTCTATATTATAGTTAGGAGTTTTATTTTCTATTTCAAGTGTAAGTATATAATGTAGTTTTTTATTTAAATAAATTTTATTTGGGGACAAAAAGCAACCGATTCACAACAAGTTCCCTTCAATTTTTGAGGAGACAAAATGAAAGAAAAAACAACTTTCAACTGATTTTACAAGATTTTTTTTTCACACTTTGTGTTACAAGAGTTTTGCTTTATGGATAGACTTGACATTATGATGTCCCTAGAGAACATACACCCGGGATAAAAAGTAGCCTATGTCCTTTCTTAGGCTCTAGGAGCGGCGTATACTACCTCACACCTAGCTTTGCATGCAGTGGATCGACGAGTCTTCGGACAGCTTATCCATTGAGGATTCCGTGAATGATGTTCCATCTGGAAAACACCAATAAATGACATTACTTCATAGTATAGTATCAAATTAAAGATTTTTATCGTGATTTGAGTCATCATCATCAACAGGGAGTATCGAATTTACATCAATTTCGATACATTTTTTACGCAACTCTGGTTTCGTATTTAGCATTACTAGCTCGTTTGCTGACCGCTGCGGAGCATAATTAAAAATACTAATTTCTTCATGTGTGTTACGTTTAAGTATTTTAATGTTCTGCAAATATCTGTGAATAATCAAACGAAAACTGAAGATATATCGAAATATCGATATTATTCACTTGATATACCTATATTGAAACTTAAAAAAAATAATTAAACGATAAATATCGAAGTACTTTTTTCACTTGCCCATCTCTACCGGACAAAATAGAAAAGTAAACTACATAATGCACCTAGTAGAATGTCGGACCTGCATGCAGTGACATAAGATTACAGTCCACAAGTGGTGACTTTTTGAGATTTTTTAATATGTGAATATTTCTTCAAAATTATTGCTTCCATAGTACCAATTTAAAAAAAAGCCGGTTCAGGGCGAGTCAGACTCGCGCACAGAGGGTTATATACGGTCATATAAAACGTGAAATGTTTTTCAATCGTCAGAGAATGTACTGCGAATGAAACACTGCGGTGTACCGAGTATATTGCTGTTTAAGGTCAGCACCATCTTTTGACTCATAAAGTAAGTCATGTAATGTTGTGTGCTATTTAGAGACATAGTTTTATTTTTCCTTTTATCTTTACATAAACTTCTATAAAACAGAATAATTTCAGATTTTTCTTTTTTTTTACTATTGATAGGCACGCGTTTGACCACTATCTTACCTGATGGTAAGCGATGATGTGGTCGAAGATGGAGCACGCTTGCCTAGAAATAACCTATTCACTCTTGATTTAAAGACTCCCAGGTTGTAGCTATCAGGAAACACAGACTCCGGCAGGGAATTCCACTCCTTAGCTGTACGCATTATGAATGTGTTCCCAAAACGTTTTGTGCGTATGGGTGGGATGTCCACCATGTACCGGTGGCGCATCGCCGTTCGTCTTGTGGTCCGATGATGGAACAGGCTTGGCGGAATTAAATTATGCAATTCCGTCGCACAATCTCCAAATTGCAACCGGTAAAAAACCGACAGGCTAGCAACTCGTCGTCGATGTTCATGACTTTTGGAGCTTCGACGCGACGAGCCTCTCATTGCCGATGATCCTCTTGGCTCGTTTCTCAATTGACTCAAGGGCATCAAGCTGGTATCTGGCAGATCCATCCCAAAGATGAGAGCAGTATTCCATACACGATCAAACTTGCGCTTGATAGAGTTTGAGCAGCTGTTCCGGCGTGAAGTACCGTTTCACCTTAGCTAGAATCCCCAACTTCTTTGCAGCCACTTGAGCTTTTGCCTCTATGTAAGGGCCAAAATTGAGAGTAGATGTTAGTGTAACCCCAAGAAGCTCAAGATGGTCGGTTATCGGCACGGTTGCACCGCGGAAAGATGGAGCTGGGTGGAATTGGCTCCTTTTGGCGGAAAATAGACACGCTTTGGTTTTAGCAGCCTTGAACTTGACCAGATTGGCATCGCCCCATTTAGAGACAGCCTGTAAGGACACGTTCAAGCGCTCAACCATTGCCTCCCGGAGAGGCCGGATCTGCGACCCGCCAGCTCGTGCGTCGGACACGTATCTCTCAGCAACAGTGCTGTCGTCTGCATACCCAAAGGAACCGGGTTTAAGCAGATTATTAATATGCAGCAAGAACAGTGTTGCCGAAAGCACCGACCCCTGAGGAACCCCGGCATTAATATTCAGCAGTCCAGACGAGAAACCATCTATGACCACTCGGATAGACCGATCCCTCAGGAAATCTGTGATCCAATCACACAAACCGGCGGGCAGACCGAAGGAAAGAAGCTTACTCATAAGGCTATCGTGCCAGACCCTGTCAAAGGCATTCGAGATGTCAAGGGAGACCGCCAGTGCCTCCCCGTGCTTCTCTATGGCCTCACTCCAGATGTGAATGGCATAAGCTAGAAGATCCCCAGTTGACTGATTTCGGCGGAACCCGTATTGTCGGTCACTAAGGATATCATTCGCTTCTAGGTACCCCAGGAGCTTAGGAGCTTTCTCTTTGTAAACTTCGGAGATAAGAGGAGGGAACGGTCAAATCGATTATTTCAATTATTATATCATCATCATCTAATACATCTAATACTAATATACAAGGTGTTGTTTGGCACCCTCGTCAAATTTCAGGAGATTGACATAAAAGACAAAAATAATCAATTGAAAGTACGATAGTGGGCAATAACTAATAAACGCTGCTTTTATTTGTTGTTGAAATTTAACAGTATTTCAGAATAAATCCCTTAATTCAATACAAAGGAAACAGAATCACCCGACTACGTACACAGCGACAATGCAGCTGAGTGCGTGAGTGTCGACGTCTTACCTACGAAGTGCTAGCGCGTGCGCGGGCATTGACCGCTACATAATTTTACCTAATTTTATTTCGAAAATCACCTACATTATTGTCATAAATTTCGCTTGATAATTAACTCATTTTTGAGCATCATTGGATTACGGAAATCTTACTAAAGACAGTAATACTAGTGCGCCAAAGAAAAGTTCACTGACCTGGTCTCAGATGATTAATAAAATGTTTGTTTTACTTTATCCTTCAACCTAAAGTTTTCGTAGTGATTTTGTTTTATTTGTGGATTAAATTAGTTGATTTGAAATTTTCCTCACTACTTAACGGGCTTCGGACCGGCAATAATACCTACCTTAGTTGGTGTTCCGATCTACTAAGTCTTAAAATGTTTTCTACGTTTGTCGGGAATGGGAAGACGTGTTAGTTAAGTGTAAGTACGTGGTGATACTTTCGACTCTTAGGTATTTTTGACGTAGTTAAAAATTTGAAATCAACTTATTTACACTAATAAAATTGATTAAGCTAACAGCTATTTAAAAAAATTACAAATAAATAAATTACCTACTTGGTCAGTGGGTTACCCGGAGGTATTGTTCAAAGTTGCCACCATCACATCACACTTTTCGCACAATCGAGCACAACGTAGCTGGTTTTCCTTTAGCTTACGTAACAATGTGTTAGACATTCGTTTTTAAAGTGTCGAGAGCCACCATGACGCTCTGTGATGGGGTTCCCGAGCGGGAAAGATTTTCGTGAACATCCGGAATGCTCCACGTAGGCTCTCTCCACTGATGGCATCTCTCGCGTGCGGCCCTGGTTCAAGCCATGGTCCGGAGCGACGAGACATGGGAAGCGGTCACCTCCTTCTGCGAAGCAGTAATTCTAACAAAGGAGGAAGCCGAACGCGTGAGAGAGAGGGAAACTTCACGCCCTAGCCGCCGAAACAGAAGAAGACGCCCCGGGCGTCGGGAGTCGCAGGACGATTCTCGGCCACCGTAGGCGTGGGTCTGCGGACGGCGAGCATTGGGTGGCTCGCCGTCTGATCAGAACCAGGCCCGGGTCGGCGGCGCGCTGCGATCCCAACGCGCCTCAAGGACGTGTCAGCACGGAAGACGGGGCCCACTAGGGCCAGTGCCTGCTGGGGCTGCGGACTTCGTTCGAAAGAGGCACCGTACCCTGGAACGCAAAGGGCACTAGGAGAAACACGGATGGGTTTTAGTCAGTAAGAGTCTGACACTCCCTCCTGCTGTACCCAGAGCGGGAGAAGTCATTTGATGATTTCCCATCCTAAAAAAAAAAAAAAAAAAAGGCTCTCTCCTCTGATGGCATCACATGGCGGGCCATCTCTACCAACTCGACATTTGAATAATTGTCCGTTATCTTGCACTTTGTACCTACGTCCGAGAGCGGAAATCGCACACCGCACGCGCGCTTCGGCGACATAAAACACATTGGTAGTTCCGGGGCCGCGGGGTCGGGGGGCTAGGAGCTCACGCGGGAGAGTACCTGCACTGTGATTGGTTGGGGTGGAATTGATTACCTACGAATTTATTGAATGATCGTTTGCGTATGTGTTGTTTGCGTTTGTTTGTGTGTGAAAGCGCGGTTATGGGGCTAATAACAGACGGGCCGCTTTTAAATACGGCTGGCTCACACTTACCGATTTCCGTAAATAAGAAAAAAAAATACCTACCCATTTTATTGTTGATTTGGGTCGAGAATCATTTTTTTTTTTTTTAATAATATAATATAATATATAATAATAATTTATTCTCCAAAAAGTACAAATGCTTTACCAGAAAATAACCATAATTAAGTCCTTGAATTTGACTAGGATGCAAATCAATATCTTGTATAAAAGAGTTTGTTTGTTAACTTGAACGCGCTAATCTCAGGAACTACTGGTCCGATTTGAAAAGATCATCACGCTAAGATCAATAGGAGTGGAGCAGTAAGGAAAATTGTGACGCAAACGAAGTTGCGTGGATCAACTAGTATACATAAAACTGAGGAGTTTGTTTGTTTGTTTACTTGAACGCGCTAATCTCAGGAACTCCTGGTCCGATTTGAAAAATTATTTCAGTGTTAGATAGCCCATTTATCGAGGAAGGCTATAGACTAAAATCATCACGCTAAGACCAATAGAAGCGGAGCATGAAAATTGTGACGAAGACGAAGTTGCGCGGGTCAACTAGTAATAAGACATTATTACGTAATAAATAATAACAGATATAATTACATAATATGTAATAATCAGTAATCGATAGATTTTGACGAGAGCTGACGATACGAATATTAAAAACACATGATATGATACATGATATGACAAAACGGTTCAATATTTTTGTTGTCTTTATTTTCAATTCTAAATTGGAAACTGACAATAATGTAGAAGCAGTTGTGTTCATATAATTGAGATCTGATACAATTGACTTTGCTGCTCAAAATGTGTTATAAAAATAAGTTATGATTAGATTTACTAACCGGTGAAACGATACTTTTGCAATATTTTCTTTCAAAACACCATTTCTATTCGAAAAAACGGGCACAGTACATGCCATTGTTCATGGCAAAACGAAAACCGCACTCAAACCACAATATTTTTCACAATTTGACAATATTTTTGATAAAATTGGTAGACTAATGTGTTAACCAGCTGGTTAACAAACAAAATGGCGATTCACGGCTGGTAGCGCGCGGTATTTCAAGCCGGTCGGGAATGCTATTGCTATCTCTTTTTATCACATGAAAAGTTTCCATTGAAAGTGTTGAGTACAAGATATTTAACTTCATATGATCTATCGAGGCACTTTAAAAGTGGCGCCAGTGACGGAAATAAAATGCGATTAAAATGGTTATTATTCTTTAGATAAATACGCATTACGGTCGCGGATCGCATTTGGTCCACATACAGCTTCACACTGACCGGCAAATTGCAAAAAACATAAAAATATTTGAATTTCGCGGGCTACCCTGGAGCATTCACCTTAAAAGGGAATCGCTTGTCTTGGTATGGTCATGTGAAGAGGAGGGATGAAACGCATATAACTAGAAGAGTTATGAACATAAATGTGGATGGATGGAGAGGGAAAGGAAGGCCAAAGAAAAGGTGGATGGATTGTGTGAAGAGCGATATGAAAGAAAAGGGAGTTAGTGATAGAGTGACGACTGATAGAACAGAATGGAAGAATAAAACGTGTTGCGCCGACCCCAAGTAACATGGGATAAGGGCAGGAAGATGGAGGAAGATGAAGGATCTATCTAGGCATTCTATATCAGATCTATGCTCTGAACTATGTAGCGCCCTAGCATTAAAAAAATGCCGATAAAATATTTTGTGTAAAATTGTACATAAGCGACAGACGAATTGGGAAAGAGTCGAAATAAAGCATGAGACGAGTTAATAAAGTATTTCTTATAGATGGAAAAGACTTTAAAAATATATTTTTATTTTAAATATCTGTTTTGTAAACTTCTGCTTATAATGGAGTTCGATTGTCATGCATGGCCCCTTCCCCTTATTACATTGACAGTCTTGACAGCTGTTGGCACCTGTTGGTTATGTTGTATGGGTTGTTTTCCTGCTATTTGCTTATTTTTCGGCCTTTCGTTGGTTAAACAAACGAAGGCTAAACACGTGCTTTTATCAATTCTACTGATATATTCGTTTTTGGTGCCATTTTTCAGTGTGAAACTTGATTGAAACTGTTTTTTGTAAATGATAAATGATATTTATTTTGCAAATAGGTTACAAGGTGAAACCTGCTTACTTTGTCACCTTTTCATGTGTTAAAAAGTTTCGATTCGCTTTAAAAATTATAATTGTTTGAAAAAGTAATGAGTAACCTACACCTAGACATAGTAAATTTCATGAAAATTTATGTTATTACTAAATATCTATTTAATTTTTGTAAATTACGAATATTTTAAGCATCAAAACAAATAAGTATGGCAAAGTCAGCTGTCACTTCTGGCAAATTTGCCACATGAAGAAGAAAAAATAGTATTTTTGGAGTTTATGAGGTTAAAAAGCAATATATTTGCACTCTTCCTATATACCGTAAAGAAAAGTAAAAACTTTATTTTATGTAGCACTGGTAATTTAACTCCCTAAGAAGGTGGCAAATTCACCAACCTGTCCAAAATATTTCCTTTTAAGAAGAAGTTAGGGTTAGGGTTGTCAAATAAAAATGTTTTCGTAGTTGGAAAAATTTTATAAAAGTAAAAAAAAACATAATCAATTATAGTAACATCAGCCTTCCTACCTTCATATTTAACTTCTAATTAGTTTCTTAACTTGAAGTGTTTTACATAATAAAAAAAAAAAAGTATAAGTTAACTATACATCACGTAGCAAAGTCTTTCATTTTTTTAGTTATTTAGAAAAAGCAACATCGAACATAACTTAGCATAATCAGTCTCGTCTCTAATGTTCCCATAGCAGTCAGAGATATAAATATATAACTACCTATAACAAATCAACGACATAGTAAATTATTCATAAAGAAATTTGAATTACCTCACAATATAAAATATTAAAAATAACAATGGAAAGCTTAAATCTACTGTTGTACCATGTTGGTACCTAGTTATTCATTGGAAATTGTACTTAGAGAAATCAATATTGTCAAATTTGAATTTCCCTCTATGACCCTCTTGAGGGTTAGTCAATACCAGCTCCACATCTGAGTCTAGTATAAAACTAATGTCATTCACGTCTGGCCAGTAAAAAAGATCCCCCTTTCTTCTCATAAATTTGACAAGCATTCCGGAACCTTCAGTTAGTTCTAAAAGTTTGCCTACATAAAACTTATTTATTTTTAGTCTACGAAATTAAGATATATTTTTTTTTGTTTTTTCGAAGTTGTTTTGTACAGTATCTTCCTCCACATTACTTGGTTCTGATTCAGAAAAGAACGGCCTGTCATCTGAAGAATCTCTTAAAGAATAATCGTCATTGCTTTCATCGGTTTCTTGATCTAATTTTCTTTTTCTATTACAAGCTAAAGGCATGTGAAACATTTCTTCAGAGGTGGATGGTACTGGATTATTATAATCAATGGATGGTTCTGGGCCAATTTCAAGTTTTTATCATTACACGGATTAAGTGATATATTGTGAGTTTTATCTATTTTGTGCAATTTAAGATTACTTTTATCCAAACAGAAAGCGCGATTCAGTGGACTATACTTGATTTCAGATAATATTGTAACTTTTTCCATCTGACTTAACAGTAGATTCAGGTGTAGGTGTAGATATTTTAGCGGCAGTTTCATTTAAAACGCAAACCAAGGATGATAAGTTTCTGTTTCAGGTCCTAGTGAAGGTAACAATGCAGTAGTCATTTCATTTTCAGGTGGCGTTTCCGATTCAAACTCACGCTTTTCCTTGAGTATTGTCGTATTTGAAAGTTTTTTAGTGTTAATTTTTTTATTCGACATCAACAATTACATTTCTTCGGAATGTTGACTTTTTATTTTTTGTTTTCCTTAGAGGATTTAATGACCGGTTTTCTTTTAGTCTAAAAGCGCGTTGTCAACGCTATATTTGGTTTCTTGTTCATAGTCAGGAAGTTTCCTTAATATTTTATGAGGGTTAAAAGGTACTATCCCGGTAGCCCTAAATCCAGAGATGATATTTTCTTTACTGGTTATCTCTATTGCCTGTATTAAAGATTTAAGCAACAATGGAAAATGAGATTTATTCAGTTGCGTTTCTGACGGATTCTCATGTTTTAAATTAAAATTAGTGTTAAAATTTTGCGCCATTGCTGGCTGCGAAATGTGTGTGGAATTAGGTGGCAAAAATGTGAACCTTATATTTGTTTCTTCGCATAGACGCATTATCTATCTATTTATCAGGATATGGTTTCCGCACTTAGTCCTGATGTTGGACCATTGTGCGTGAGCCATGGCGGCCATTAATCCAACCAGCCAACTTCCCTCCAATAGCAGATCAGTTTACCCGGTGTGTTCAAAATGTCTGAGCGAGTTCTGTGTTCCTATCGTTTGGCTCCGTATTTCGGTAACGCCTGTGCACTCGAGGAGTACATGCGATACAGTTTCCTCCTGCTCCATGCCTGCTCTGCATAGAGGACTGTCCGTAATACCTATGGTGTATAAATGTTTGTTTAATGAGCAGTGCCCGGTGATCGTCCCCGCCACCATTCGCAGGCTGCCCCTATTCAGTCGCAGAAGGCGTCTGGTCAGTTTCTTGTTTAGGGATGGCATAGCTTCCCTGGATTGCCTGCAGCCTGGTGCCAAGGCCCACCAGCATTCCGCCTGTTTGTGTGTATGTTCTTGCAGCCATGTGCGCAGCTGGGTGAAAGGGAGCGGTACTATGGGTTCGGGTTCAACAGCCACAGCACCGGAACCCCTCCTGGCCAGCACATCGGCTGCATCATTTCCTTGTGATCCGCTGTGTCCTTTAACCCTTTCGCAAGCAATACTATTTACACCTCCGATTTTGGTTTTATTTATTGTAATCATAGTGAAATAACATTTGTAAAACAATACTAATAGATTCCCCCCCCTTGCTTACCCCTTTTTTGGGGTACGGCAATATCTTTGCCAATGCCCGTTTGTGACTTTTTACAGTCCGTCTAAAAAGAGTAAACAAATAATGAGGGCGCCACTGTCGTTTAACTGGTATCCCCCATACTATATAATAACTGGTTTTGATACTTGCCAATTATTTATTGTAAGTATTATTTTTAATACAATATTTTTTTTTGTGTCTTATGGCATTAATATTTTGTGACGATTCTAAGCTAACAAGCTAACTTAGTACTTCACATAACCACTTTACATCACAACTTGTATAAACCTTGTCATCTATATCCTCTCGCGCGTTTCTCGTACAGTTCCTGTCACGCAAGCTTGCCTCGGCAAAGTACGCCGCAATCGGCTGCGCAGGACGTCAATTTGACAACAAACATACAACCGCGCATGCGCGGGTAGCTCGCGCATGCGCGGCGCGCGGGTGTAATGGCATCTCACTCGCTCGTATAAGTTCGATGCATAAGCGTGTCCCGCTTGCTCGATGCAATACGACTGTGGATGCGAAAAGTGTTACAGGTTGTTATTGTTTTTAATTATTTATTTTGGTTATTTCTTACAGTTTGATTTGTGTTCTTGTTGTGTATGTGTTTGTTGTGTTACTTTTTGATATTTTATTGTTACTGGTAGTCTTTGTTACTTGTTTATAGTATAATACGTATAAACAAAAAAATATTTTAGGAACGTAACACTTTTTTACGCGATTGCACCTGCGCGGACTTCACTCAAACCTAACTTCCGAGGGGCAAGCCACGCTAACGCGAACTGTACACCCGTGTGTACGAGAAACGCGCGAGAGGTTAAATATAAAAATCAATTGCTGTTCGTTAGTCTCGCTATAACTCGAGAACGGCGGGGCCGATTTAAATAATTCTTTTTTTGTTAGTTTCGCCAGAATACAGGGAAGGTTTAAAAACAAAAAAAGTAGGTAGGGTAGGTAGGGTATGTAGGGTAGGTAGGGTAGGTAGGGTAGGTAGGGTAGGTAGGGTAGGTAGGGTAGGTAGGGTAGGTAGGGTAGGTAGGGTAGGTAGGGTAGGTAGGGTAGGTAGGGTAGGTAGGGTAGGTAGGGTAGGTAGGGTAGGTAGGGTAGGTAGGGTAGGTAGGGTAGGTAGGGTAGGTAGGGTAGGTAGGGTAGGTAGGGTAGGTAGGGTAGGTAGGGTAGGTAGGGTAGGTAGGGTAGGTAGGGTAGGTAGGGTAGGTAGGGTAGGTAGGGTAGGTAGGGTAGGTAGGGTAGGTAGGGTAGGTAGGGTAGGTAGGGTAGGTAGGGTAGCCAGTTGACGGGAGCGAAGCCGCGCGGGTCAGCTAGTATTATTATAAATGCGGAAGATTGTGAGGATGGATGGACGTAATGTTTATTACTCTACCACGTAAAAACTACTAAACAGATTGGGATGAAACTTGCACAGGAATAGATTTTTCACAATCAATCACAACTAAATACAGTGAAGTACCTGGGGGTGATTCTGGATGAAGGGCTAAGTTGGCACAACACGAGAAGCGGTTTGATCAATATGGTGCCTATATTGATCAAACCGCTTCTCGTGTTAGGAAACTAATATGGGCATTTAAAAAACTATGAGAAGTGGCCGACTTTAAGCTTCTAAGGACTGTCTATCTAGCACTGCACAGTCAATAGTGGGTTACTGTATTACGGCATGAGGAGGAGCTTGTAAAACCTACATGATACGTCTCGAGAGAGCCCAGCGATCTCTGTTAAAAGTGATGACCTTCAGGCCGTACCGGTTCCGCACAAAAAGTTTATATGAAAGTTGCGAAGTGAGGCAATTATACCTCCTCAATCTTACATTAAGACAACACGAAATCACACCAGTAAATCATGCAATGAAATATAAGAGAACTATCGATAATGTATGTAGCACCATCAAATTTAAAACCGCTTCCGCTCGACGGCAACGATTATATTTATCTACTTATATATATAACAAACTAAATAATATTCTTAACATTAACCCTCTTACAATGTATAAAACTAAGATTAAACTAAATTCATGGCTTCAAACATTGGACTACCTGCAGACAGAAAACTTAATAAAAGAACAGTACTGATGATGATTGAACAATAAATATGAAATGTAACTCTATTATGTACATGAATGCATAACCCAAACATAATACACACACAAACACACACACAGAGACCCATACACACACACCCAAACCCACATACACACCTATACACACATACGTGCACACACACACACACACACACTCACGCAAAACACACACCACGCAATAGCAGGCTTGCATTAAATTTAGCTTTAAGTGATTTTCTTGTTCGATTTAATGCATAAATTGTTAATTCTAAAGAACGGGTGAAGACACTGACTACTGTAACACAGGTCTCACCTAGCTCAGGAATCAGGGTCGCAAACGAAAATGTATAACCTTTTTTTTATGTCAATAAAACATTATTATTATTATTCTTTTTATTCATTTAATTACATATTATTTACGTTTTTAAATATTTCTAAAAAAAAACAAAAACATTATTATTTATTATTATTTTGGGAAAACGTATAGTTTTTCTTAGCTCTAGACTAGTTTTAAACTACATTAACGGGCCAAGTCAAGTCAATGTAGCGTGGATGAGGAATCAATGTTATGAGGAGAGATTTCATTTTCTTCGATTTGCATGAACTTTCTGACTATTCTGCAGGTGTTTAAGATTGCGGCTTTTTGGAGGGTAATGTAAATTGAGTCTTTCAAGTCTATTAGTTTGAGGCTATGGTGCAGGTGATTAGGTATGACACCTGTAGTGGAGACAACAATGGGTACTACATACACTTTCTCTTGTTTCCAAATTCTAGTCACTTCTTCTTTCAGTTCAGCATATTTGCTAATTTTGTCAACTATTGTTTTTTTGCAAATTATGTGTATTAGGGACTGCGATATCAATTAAGTAAGTGACTTTATTAACTTTATCTTGGAGAGTTATATCTGGTCTATTGTAGTGAATGGTCTTGTCAGTTAGTATGGCGCGGTCGTAGTAGAGTTTGTGGGTGGTATTTTCTAAAACTATTTGTGGTGCATATTTGTAGTATAGAGTATTTGTATCCTGTATGAGCTTATGTTTGAGTGCTAAGTTTTGATGGATGACGTTTGCTAGCTGATTATGTCTATGTGTATAATCTGTTTGCGTAAGTGTTGTACATGCCCCTGTGATGTGTGGAATGGTCTCAGACTGACTGTGACATTTGCGGCATTTATCATTAGTTATTTTGGGGTCTTTTATAATAAACTTCCTGTAGTTTTTAGTGTCAATGATCTGATCCTGAATGGCAATTATAAACCCCTCCGTTTCCGGAAACAGGGTCCCTATTTTAAGCCATTTGTTTGATGCTATTGTGTCTATATGAGATTGTTCTAGGTCATGAGGGTGGCGACCGTGCAAAACTTTCTTTTTCCAGTCTTCTAACTTTTGTTTCTGTGGGTCTTCATAGTTAACATAAGGTAAATCTATTTGATTGTGAAGGTTAAGTGGGGTGTAGTTAATGTCGTTAATAACTATAGCTTTATGAATGTAACTTGTGTGAGTTTTAGAGTGAAAAAATGTTCTTAGTCGGTCTATTTGTTTTTGCCAAAGGTGATGGATGTCAATTAGGCCTCTTCCTCCGTGTTGCCGTTTAATAGTTAGTCTTTCTACAGCGGATTTAGGGTGTAAGTTTTTGTATTTAGTAAGTGTAGTACGTGTAATTCTCTCAATCTGCTGGATGTCAGTTTTAGACCATTTAATTACTCCAAACGAATATGTTAATATTGGAATCGCATAAGTGTTTAATGCCTTTATTAAATGCTTTCCGGAGAGTTGAGTTTTGCATACTGCGATCACTCTTTTCTTGTATTCTGTATTTAATGTATATTTAATTGCTGAATGATCTATTCTCCTGAGTTGCTTGTATCCTAAATATTTATACAAATCTGTTGATTCCATAGCTGTAATTGTGTCTGTGTTGTTAATAGGGTAGTCGCCCGGTTTTATTTTGCCTCTTATTAAATGAACTGTTTTGCATTTATCTAATCCGAATTGCATGTTGAGGTCTTTACTAAATTTTGGCGTGGTATGTATTAACTTTTTCATTTCTTTTTCGGACTTTGCGTAAAGTTTTATGACGCCCATATAAATTAAATGTGAGATAACAGTTTCTTCTGTGGTATGTTTAAGGGGATAACCGACCTGGCAACGATGTAGTAGGTGTGACAGGGGGTTTAAAGCGAGACAGAACCATAAAGGACTCAGAGAATCACCCTGATAAATTCCTTTTTTTATAAATATTTGTCGAGTTGTGATAGTGTTGTGACGGTAGTTTAACTGGGCCCCTAGTCTGCTAATTTTTATAAATTCGTCATTCCAACACGATGCCATTGTCATTTTGCTAAAAGTTCGTAATCTGCTAAATTCATAATGATCCTTCACTGATCGTTCAGTAGCATGTCAGTGGTCTCGTAATGAAATTGTAGTGGAATGACAGTGTCGTATTGCCATTATTATAAAACCCGTTTGGAGAAATAATTTTCGAAAAACTGCTATTAAATTTGAACATTAATTTATGCCAGATTGCTATTGTATATAATTGTACATATTATTTATTAGTGTTCTATGAAATCTGAAGTAGTAACAAAGTCGTAAATAGCAAATACGTAATGAAACTCATTTATATTTTATCCGTTTTGCTGTCAAAGTCAAATGTGACATTAGTGACATTAGGCACTGTTTACTTTACTGACGTCGACGACTGTTTTATTTGTTTTGAAGCGACCGGTGTTTTGCAAAGAGCTAATTGAATTTTAACGTGAGCGTCATTAAACCTTTTAAGCGCTTGGCTAAATATCAGTTGCCGTGCCCCTAGCGCCCGGCTACAAATCGACAAAATAATACGTACAATAATTAAGGAGGGGCAATCATTGTATCGATAAAAAAAAGTCAAAAGTTTTTTATGTTTTTATTTTAAATCAGCCTTATGGCTCCTACAAATAGGCGAGACACAAAGGAACCGCTCATGTCGCGACACGAAGGTACCGCTCATGTCTTTGTGTCGCGTCGCGTGTCGCGCCTGTTTGTAAAGAGCCTTTAACTTAAGCAACCTAATCACTTCGTATCACAATCGTTCATCTCAGTTACTAATTGTTTAACCTTACTAAATTCTAATAGTTTATATCACAATAATCTCTTATTACTTAATCACTTTCTTCGTATCACAGTCGTTCATCTTTAAGCTAACAAGTAAATGTTGTACCAGTTACTAATTGGAATTGAAAATTTGGAACCGTGTTGTATGTTGTCCTTACAGCCCGATTTACACTTCAATAAGTACAGTAGCGAGTTAAGAACTCAGACAGTTAAGTAATAAGTAGTACCTAACTCAACTTAATCGACAACTTACTAGGTAGGTAGGTACTTAACTCGCTTTTGTCGTTCAAACAACATTAACAACTTAACTCGCCGATGACACAAGTTAACTCGCTACTGTAGGTAGGTAGTACTTATTGAAGTGTAAATCGGGCTGTAAGGACAACATACAACACGGTTCCAAATTTGAACAATCAATAGGTATGTAGATATGTAAGTAGGTAATATAATAACAGAATTACATCACAATATTTAAAATAGGTAGGTAGGTACTATTTCGATCCATCAAGGAGTTACCTAAACCCAACCCAAGTGTTTGCGACAACTCTTCGAGGCGCGCGTGGTCACCGCGCGCCGTCGACTACTCGGGCTCGGTCCTTATAGGACGGCGAATATCGAGCTACCCAATGCTCGGCGTTCGCAAGCTCGCGTCTACGGAGGCTGGAGATCGTCCTCGTCCTGCGATCCTCGCCAACGGCGTCTCCTGGGTCATGCGACAGGTGAGGACGCCGTGACGTCTCTCCAGCCACGCCTCAAAGAGGGGACTTACCGCCGCAATCGTGGCGTGTCCAGTCTTATTTATACCTATACCTACTGAATAATATATGCAACTAACATAAGAAGAAATTGAAATAGGTACTTACCTCTCCATCACTTCTAAGTTCTTCTGTAGATTCTAATAATAATTCCTCTTCGTCGTCACCTTCTAATATTCTGATTAATTCCTCAGTAGTAGTCATTTTATCGACAATGCAGAAATAGCCACGAACAACTTTAATGGAACTTTCCATTCGTTTCACCCGCTCGTGACGTAGGCAGCCGTCGTATTAATGCGACAGCGGCGCTAGACTAACTAGAGAAATATTATTGCAAGCATAGGGGTCTAGGGATGGGAACTAACGTCAAATATTGGCATTATACAAAGATCGTGAGGAATATTTTTCTTTTGAATAATAAGGAAAAGAATTAATACACAAAGTAACAATTATGTTAAATTTAACTTTATTTCGTATGACACTTTATTTTATGCTGAATGATGCACTATACCTGATTATTTACTGTTTTCGTTTTAATGCGCATTGCATTGTATCCCATCCCTATGGTCATATATATGCGACGCGCGCGATAGACACCGAAGAAAACTCCAAGCTGCCAATTACTTATTTTTGTTTAAGTTTTTTCAATGCTTAGAGCTATGAAACATAATTTTAAGTAATTGTTATAAATAATAGGTCTATTTAATAATAGTTTTAGTTGTACCTCGTAGTTAACAGGACGAAAATGGAACGAAAAAATCATGCATGATCTCTGTCGCAGAAATGCGACACGAGCGGTAGGGACACGGAAACGTGTGTCGCATATATGCGACACAAGCGGTTAAAAGGTTAAAAAATCAAATAATTAATAGATTTGTTTATTTCTCTTTTTTACTTCTCAATAACGACATCATGAGACTGTGCATCAATTGCGGAATAGCAACGGAACGCTGCAATACAATAGGAAGGTGAATATTGGAAATGAATCATTCTTCCTATTGTACAGGAATGGGTGGGTTAGTATCTGATATTTCTAAATCGTAAACGTTTAACATTTTTGTACGCAATATTTAATGTAAACAAACTAAATGGTGTAATAGGTTCTGTTAAGTTTTCTTTTAATGGTTTTATTTTTAAAAATAATACCAGAATGTGCAACAAATTCAAATTCAAAACATCACCAATCCAGACTAAATCTGTATGGTCAATTACAACCTATTCTCTCTCTCAGAGGGGAGGCCAGCGTCCCTTCAATGGAAATGTAATAATTATGGCCACTTATGTTTACCAAAAATAGCCACTCAGATGTTTATTTCTAAATGCTAGTGCTAGACCTAATAGTCGAATGAAAATTGTTTGTTTCAAATAAATGAAAATGACTTCATCTTCCAAGCTTGCTCTTGATGAAAGTAGACCAGATGGAAATGAACAGACACTAGGACACCGATGAGTGTTATTCAATGTGGATGTTGTCTTCTGAAAAAAGTTTGTCCTCATCAACTTGTAGAGTACAGAACTGGTACAGTGCAAGAGTGTAATATAATGGATTCTACCGTGCTTGGTTAGTTTACTTTTGTTAACGTTATTTAGTTTAGTTTTGTTAACGAGGGCATAGAGAGTGTTATTTTCATTATCTATCTATACTTATATATAAAGCTGAAGAGTTTGTTTGTTTGTTAACTTGAACGAGCTAATCTCAGGAACTACTGGTCTGATTTGAAAAATGTTTTCAGTGTTAGATAGCCCATTTATTGAGGTAGGCTGTAGGCTGTATATCATCACACTAAGACCAACAGGAGCGGAGCAGTAATGAAAATTGTGACGCAGATGAAGTTGCGGGTCAACTAGTACTAATATTATAAAGCTGAAGAGTTAGTTTGTTTACTTGAACGCGCTAATCTCAGGAACTACTGGTCCGATTTTAAAAATTATATCAGTGTTAGATAGCCCATTTATCGAGGAAGGCTATTGGCTATATTATCACGCTAAGACCAACAGGAGCGGAGCAGTAACGAAAATTGTGAGGCAAACGAAGTTGCGCAGGTCAATTAGTATTTAATATTAGTCAAGCTCTTAACATGAACATTTCTCATTTGCAGGATTTCATTAATTCAGTCATTTTCAAAATGGGCACACACATACTCAATGTCTCTGTGTAATGGCTTCCTGTAATGTGGATAAATTATTTTCAGGTGGGTGTTTCAAGTGTGCTTCTTTTGATGGGTGCGAGCAAATAGAGCATCCCGGTATTTCCATTCAGGCCCCTCACCATCTGGGGCATCTTCATCAGCTGTCAATGAGCGGAACAGTCAAGACATTCCTCATTTAGAAGAACCTACCTACACACATATTATGATAATCCTAATGAAAAAGATGATTAAAACGATTTACTTACTGCTATGTTTTATTTTTATTTTAATATAATACTATTTCTGATTACTGTACCTGATATAAGTTAGCACCCTATTAAATACAATATAAGCAAAAGCAAGCCAGAAGTGATGCACATGGCCCTTGTCTAAAAAATATAGTTTTCTGAAAACTTCAGCTTAAAGAAACTGAAAGCCTGAGCACTTTTATAAAAAATCATCGTTATAGGATGCAAGCACTGCAGCATAGCTGCAAGTGCATTCTAGAGTATATAGTCTTAGATCTCTATAACGACGAATGTTTGATAATATTTACTGTAGGAAACATAGCCACAAATATGCATTTTTCGTTTGAACGAGCTAATCTCTGGAATCAGTCAGATTTGAAAAAATATTTTTATATTGTTAGGCTATATGGGAACGGAAAAAATCGAGATATGCGCGTACAAAGTCGCGAGCTAAAGCTAGTAACTTATTTAAAAATAATAATATTATCTGATTTGGTCAGTGGGTCAAAATTGGGCTCGTGAAACCTTCCTAAATGCTCTAATTTATGGCGAAATCCAGCTCTGTAACGCCAGGCCCAAGTTTTTATGGAGTTACGGTTTCTCCTTTCGGCTCTCATTGAGTTTCTCGAAAACCACTGACACCTGGCGCTTGGCTACAGCAGCCGCACCAATGAAGGGCGAAGTTTGTCCAAAAAATATTGGATATAAAACGCCGGTAGAATGGCGCAGTGACTGGAAAAGCAATGACTACACAATTACATAGGTCACTGATCGATGGAACTGTCAAAATTTTAGCAGATTACCGCATACGACTGTCATTATGTACGAGATTACCATTTTATGCCATTTCGTTCAGTGGAGTGTCAGTGATTGTTCATTGGAAAGTCATAATGACACTATTATGTTAGTAGATTACCAAACTTGTCAAAATCAACAATTATGCGATCAGTGATCGGCCATTCTGACACTATTGTAATAGCAGACTTGGGGCCCTGGAGTGTAGTTTTCCAATAGGACATGACACTCTTTAAGAAGTCTATTAATTTTGAGTTTATTTTATAGATATGTAATATTTGAATGAGCCAGGAGTGTGGAATACTATCGAATGCTTTTTTATAGTCTATGTATGTGCAGTGTAGGTTTCTATTTTTTGTAGCTGCATGTTTGTGAATTACTGAATCTATAACTAACTGTTCCTTACACCCCATGTGACCCCGTCTGCACCCTTTCTGCTCCTCTGCTATGATGTTATGATGTTCTATGTGTTTATTGATTTTTGTAGCGATGGCTGACGTTAGAATCTTGTATATGGCCAGGTGAGTAAGCGTGTAATTGGTCTGTATTGAGAAGGTTGTGCTAAATATTGGTTTTTTGGTAACATGTAGGTTATTCCTTTGGCAATAAATTCAGGAATGTTTTGTTTCCCTAGGATAATTTCTGTTACATTTTTGGCTATGACTTTATGTAGTGACCCTAATTTTTTATACCAATAGTTATGTATTTTATCGATACCAGGGGATTTCCAATTATGTAATCTCGCGGTAATTCTAGTAATATCGGACTCAGTTAGTTCGGAAAATTCCATTTCTTCTATTGAATTCCATTTAGTTAGTTCGTCTGCTACCCAGTCAGCTCTGTCATTATGTTGCACTTGTTCTTCCCATATCCCAGACCAAAATGTTTCTAGTTGTTCTCCAGTTGGTAGTTCTATATTGTTTTCAGTTGTCGGTGTGTCTATACTAGTTGGTGGTTTCTGTAAATTTCTGTAAAAATTCTTTTCATTCTTAGCAAATAGGGAGTTGTCATTTTTACGATCTTGAGCTTTTTTGTACCTTCTCAATCTGTGAACTTTTAAAGCTAATTTTGTAGCCGACGGGCTGGGGGTTCGGGCCTCTTCAGAGAAAATCCTTGCTGTTTTTGATGTTACGCACCTTTATTATCACTAAAATACACGCTTAAGAGCACAAGAGTAAAAAAAGTACAGCAGGGAACATAGGAACTTAGGAAAAGGGTTTTTTTACAAGTCAAGGATGGCCGGCACTTTACGTGTCCGACCTGAAACTCTTCGCGCCATACACTCCGTCGTTCCCTGTTTTTGGCACGTAAGCCGTGCGGCAACAGTGGCGCCAGAAACCAGACGCGCGGGAGAATTCGCGTCACGGGATTGGTCAAACGACGCGGGGGAGCCAACCTTATCCTTGTCCCCGCGATCATCGGATTGGTCGCCGCTACCAGGGCGACCAACATTAACACCTAACCCTATAACTCGGGGTTGCCACGTTACATACTCCCCCTCTAGATCACGATTACGACCTCGATCGTGGTACATTAATAACCTCAGGAATGGGTTGCAAACGAGGTCGGCCTCGCTTTTTCTTAGGTTCTAATGGCTGAGTGCATTCATCTACACGTCCTCGAAAAGGTGTGAGTTGGTTAGCGTGGAACTTGCCCAATAACTCACAAGGATTTCCATCAGATGCGATCAGGTATGTTGTTGGACTCAACTTCTTTTTTATCACATACGGCCCATCCCTCTTAGGGAAAAACTTCGCAGTCTTTGACTTGCTGGCGTCGCTCAGCTGATGGGTAGCCAATAAAACCTTGTCATCTACTTTGAAATCTTCTCCTATTCTTCTCGAACGATCAGCATAACTCTTCTTTCTATCCTGCAGTTTTTCTACTCTGTCACGAACTTCACTTAATGAGTTTAAAAATCTTGTCAGGTATGGAGTTATTTGTGGTACAAAATTATCCTTTTGTAGAACCGCCCTTGGATCATTGTACACCTCTAATGGTGACCTTAGCTCGCGTGCAAACGTCAAATATGCAGGAGTAACACCTGTCGTTTCACAGAACGCGCTGTTCATACTGAACCGTATTATCGGTAGCTGCTTAGGCCATGAGGGATGATCGGTACCAACCAATATAGCCAATTTGGTCTTCATATCCCGGTTTTTTCTTTCCGCTGGATTGGCTTCTGGGTGGTAGAAGGGTATCAAATCTTGTGCAATACCAAGAATGAACATGCACTTCTGCATGACTGCTGAGACAAATTGGACACCATTGTCCGAAATAATGCGACGTGGTAAGCCGAACCGAAGAAAATACTCCTCTATGAGTATTTTAGCGCACGCGACAGAGGTTGCTTCTTTGAGAGCATATAACTCAACCCATCTTGTCGCGGTGTCTTCCACTAACAGGATCCACTTCTCCCCGTTTTCGCCCTCTGGCAGTCGTCCAAATAGGTCGATAGCCAAGACTTCATTGCGCTGGTTTAAAATTGGTGTTTGGATCAGACCAGGTGGCTTTTCATTTGTCGCTTTACAGCGTTGACACATGGAACACGATTTTACGTAATCTGTTATTATTCTTCTCATGCCAGGGAAATAATAATTTTGAGCTATCTTCTGGTATGTTCTCTCTATACCAGGATGACCTGCAATTGGAGCATCATGACATTCTCTTATAATCTGCTCACGCATGCTTACAGGTATTAGTAATTGCGGTGAATCGTTGTCTGTATCTGGGTTATAACGGTAAAGAATACCCCGTTCCATGAGATAACCACGTTCTGTCCAACGACGAGAGGCAACTTCTTCTGTATCTTCTAATTCCTTCATAATTTTACTTAAATCCGGGTCGGATTCTTGTGCTGCACGTAGCTCTGTGAAATCTCGCGTAGGCACATCAATAATGACAGAACATATTCCGCATGATTCGCGAGACTCATCTGTGCAAGCAGGGCGACTGAGTACGTCAGCCACCACGTTTACTCTTCCAGGAGTGTACTCAAATCGGATGTCATACGCCTGAAGTTTTAGTAACGACCAGTAGGCGACTTCAATGACAGTAACCATTTCAAGGGCTGGTGATCACTGGCTATAATTACTGGATGGCCATCAATGTAACCTCGCATACGGTCGACCGCCAGAGCTTCCCGCTCCGTGGTCGAATAATTCCGCTCCGCTACTGACAGCAAACGGCTAGCAAATTCAATGGGTCGTTCTTCATTCTTCAATCCGAACGGCATCCTTTTGAAACGAAAGGTCCCGAAAGGAGTAACAAAAGCGGTCTTATCTCTATCCTCTTCATTAACTGATACTTGCCAGTAGCCCGATCGCAAATCTATTGTACTCATGTGACAAGGTCCACGTTTTGTAGATTGCAGCAGTTCATCAATGCGAGGCATTGGATAGGCGTCCGACTTCGTAATTGAATTTAACTTTCGATAGTCGACGCAAAAACGAAAACTGCCGTCACGTTTAGGTACTAGCAGGGCTGGAGCAGCCCATGCAGATTCACAATCTTCAATTATATCTTCAGCCAGCATTTTGGAAAGCTCTTGCTGCATAATTTCCTTCTTTGCAGGTGTCAGGCGATATGGAGGCGTCGCTACTGGTGAATTATTTCCCGTGTCTATATGATGCTCTCCATATGGCGTCGGCTCCCCAATCGGATTAAACAACTCATTAAAATCCGTGAGCAATTGGGCAAGCTCCTCACGCTCCTGATCCTCTAAACCTGCACCCTCGTCATAGCGCAAAACATTCATCGCGGCATATGAGTTTAAACGAGGTGAAAAAGTTTCCGAAATCAATTTATACTTTTGATCACAACTGTCCGAAAAATACCAGAGGCATCGCTTAAAATCGATAACAAGCCGGCATTGTTAATAAAATCGATACCTAAGAGTGTTTCATTATCTCGCGCTTCGGGGAAAATTATGAACTCGGTGGGAACAATTTTATGAAAAAGTTTTACCTGTACCTTTGCAACAAGCACCTCCATCAGGCGCGTGCAACCATCCGCCAAGCGAATGTGTCTAGTGCACTGTTGTAAAGGATGGCCTTTCTCCTTGAACACGCGAAAATGTGTGTGACCGGCAATACAGCCCCTAGCACCTGTGTCCAGCAATGCTGTTCCTTTTTTCCCCAAAATACCTATTTGCATCAAAGGTCGATTATTCTCAGGCTCCCCCTTGATTGAACCTCCCTTAGTTCGACCCTGTGCAGGCGCGAAGTGTTCATAACAATTTCGGATTTTGTTATTATTATTATTAACATTTACCGAGCTTAATCGTAAACATTTATGAACACTATCATTAGAAAAACAACAACATAAACAATCACACTGAATTTCAAATGACCCTTTAACATATTTATTATTATTTATGCAACGTGATAACTGTGATAAGGCAACATCATCGTTATTATCGGACTGGATTAAATTACCATGGGTCTGAGTTGACCTTACGAAAAACTTAGTGTCTCTAATATTCTCAAAATACACATTTTTATTGTCACTAGAATACTCATTATTACGTTGTAGTTCAGTAACACCATCACAATAAAGTTTTAAGTGAGCCCCAGCGTTGCAAGACGCTGGGTTACCTGTGGTACCGGCAGGAAAGATGCGGGGCGGGCTCGGCGACTGTCGACTGCGCAAAACGATATCAGTACGCTCGCGCTCGGTCGCTAGGCAACTGGCAGCCACGGCGCGGCTGGCGCGGCCGCACGACGTACTCTGCGGCGCCGGCGTGTGTGGCGGGGCGCGTTCGACGGTCGTTCTCGGCTCGCTCGAGTCGCACGACACGTATTCATCGCACGTGATAACGCGATGACGGGAACCACGCACTTCTGACTTTACGTTATCACCGGTTGCCGTAATCGAATAAAAAGCGTTTTTCGAACTAGACTTAAACTTTTCGCACTTTGATTTTATAACGTTAGGGGCACCGCACCCATAGCATTGAACCGTTTTGTTTTTGTTTACGTTATCACTTTTCCCGCTATTACTTATTACGTTATCATTATCACTTTTGTCAATGTTTATTAACTTATTACACTGTGATTTCTCGTGACCCCATTTCTTGCAGTAACTGCACGACCGTCTTTTGCTACGAGTGTCCTTGTTGTCACTTGATGCCGAAGTTGAAGGTCCACCGGCGACGGCAGATCGGTGACTGGCGCTCGGATGCGCCAGTGCCGGTGTCTTGTCACCTGCGCAGTCTTCCAACGATTCTTCGATCGCTCTGGCACGGTGTAGTAACTGGTCGAATGATGATATGGAGTTACGATCGAGCCGCTTTTTAATTCTACGATCGAGAAGCCCGTAGACCATATCGAGTTCAACTTTTTCACGGAGGTCTTCTTGTGGCAATCTCGATAAAAGCGCTCTCGCCTTCGCGACGAACAAATCAGTTTTGTTCGTACCTTGTCGCAATGAAAACAATTCCAAATATATGCGAAATGGCGGACGACATTCTCCGAATGCACTTCTTAGTTTTTGCATAGCATCCGGCCATGACGTGGTGCTGGTTTTTATTCCTTGCCACCACAAGGCTGCCGATTCTACTAGCAACATGGAGAGTCCTTTGACCGCGTTATCGTCTGATATCTGTAGGCAGTTCTTGTACACTTCTATCGCGTCGATAAACCCGTCGACATCTGCGGCCGATCCGTTGAATCGAGCTGTGCACTTTGAATAATTCGCGGCAGGCATTGTCATACTTGTCATAGACACTTCAGGCGCCGGTTTCGAAGTCCTAACTTCCTGGATAAGCCTCGCGAACATCTCTGCCTGACGCTGCAGTGACTGCATCAGGGTTGTAAACTGGCCCTGGTCCATGGTAATGGACGCGGCTTCTGTTTCCTCATCTGCCTCTGTTTCTACTCTTGATTTATGACCTTTTCTTCCAAACATCGTTGCCGTAGGTATTCCTGCAGAAAAAAACGGAACCACGTGGAACACGCCACTCTTCAGGTTCCGAAGCTAGGGTATCTAGGCAGAAGCTCCACGTATAGGTACTTGATATTAAAAAAAAAATTGCTTGCACGTGTCTTCAGAGGCCCCTACTGTTGGGACGCCAAATGTAGCCGACGGGCTGGGGGTTCGGGCCTCTTCAGAGAAAATCCTTGCTGTTTTTGATGTTACGCACCTTTATTATCACTAAAATACACGCTTAAGAGCACAAGAGTAAAAAAAGTACAGCAGGGAACATAGGAACTTAGAAAAAGGGTTTTTTTACAAGTCAAGGATGGCCGGCACTTTACGTGTCCGACCTGAAACTCTTCGCGCCATACACTCCGTCGTTCCCTGTTTTTGGCACGTAAGCCGTGCGGCAACAGTGGCGCCAGAAACCAGACGCGCGGGAGAATTCGCGTCACGGGATTGGTCAAACGACGCGGGGGAGCCAACCTTATCCTTGTCCCCGCGATCATCGGATTGGTCGCCGCTACCAGGGCGACCAACATTAACACCTAACCCTATAACTCGGGGTTGCCACGTTACAATTTCTGTTTAAGTGTATCTAAGAACTCTTCCGGATTTTTATTGTCAGTTTTGTGTCTAGTGTGGGTAGCCATATTTTGAAATATGACTTCTACTCTTTTAACTACCTTGTTAGATCTATTGTTATTAATATACTGGGTTAACCTACCACAATCTGCTCGAAGTTTTTCTATATCTTTTTCAAGCCTCTTTTGCCATGCCGGTTTGTTATTATAGCGTTGTCTTGTGTTTCCTGTGTATTCTGTGATTTTAAAATTAAGTTCTTCGGATATTACTAATGCTGTGCAATATATAAAGTACGTCAATAAGTTTAGTTTCTGCGCTAACATACTGATTGAGAATGTTTCTATTAAATAAATGAACGAGCTGAAAGAGTTTTGGTGTGTACAAAAGTTTGGGCAGTTTTGGTCGAGCTGCTGGGTTCATGCCCGAATATTGAGTGAGAGCTGTTTCAAATTTATCGTGAATATCTTGGATATGCATATCTATCGGTTGACTTAGAATATTATCGGTTAGGGTCTCAATTTCATTTTCTAACATTATGGTTGTAGTTTCAGTTTGCGTGGAAGTGTGTGTGGATTGGGAATCTGCTTGTGATTGATAGAATGGTTCAGATTGTGTGATAGGTTGTGGTTGTTCTTGTTGAGTGTGCGTTGTATATTGAGTTAATGCGATAGTGGTGACGCTTTCACTATTTTCTGATTCTATTTGTAGTTGCAAGTGAACTTCTTCTTTTAACTGATCTATCTCTACTTGGGACAGGAGTTTATTTCTTACTATTGCTCTTCTTTGATCTGAAAACCTTTGCTCAGATACTGTAACCTCAGGGTATTGTCGAGTAAAACGTTCAAGCAATTGCTGTCTGTAGGTGGTCATGTCTGTCTCTAATTTTTAAAAGGAAAGGGAACAAGGTTTTAGTAAAATGGTTGGGCTTATCTTCTGCTGAAAATAGCTGGATTGATAAATCGAACGTGTTGTAAAAAAAAAAAACCTGTTTTTAAGGCGCTATATAATAATTAATTGTTTATTACGAAAATTATTATTGTATAAGACGATATAATATAACAATTCATTGTGTAATTACTAAATTATCCATTATTATATGTATTAAGGATTACTTCATTATTAGTCAGTCTTATGATGTGTATTGGAGAGAGTAGTCTTCTCAATTGGCTAATAAACCACCTACCATTTGAACTACATTTACCAGGATACAATTATTGTGGTCCTGGTACAAGATTAATTAAGAGACTTGCACAAGGAGACAAAGGTGTTAATAAATTAGACGAATATTGTAAAGAACACGATATTGCATATCACAAGTCGTCAAACTTAAAGGATCGACATAAGGCAGATTTAGTTTTATTAAAAATGGCAAAAGAACGATTAGTCGCTCCTGACGCGAGTGCGGGCGAAAAATTTGCAGCACATCTAGTAAGCAATGCAATGTTAGCGAAAATTAAATCCGGCGCGGGCTTAACGCAAGCTAGTGGCAAAAAGTCTTCAAGAAAAAATATATCTGGAAAAGGATTTAAAACTAAATTGAAAAATGTTATAACTGTGACAAAAAAACGTATGAAAAAATTAAAACCAAAATGTAAAAAAATGGCGATAGAGTTAGCTATGGCCGCTGCCAGAGAACTAGCTGATAATTCATCTATTAAACTTCCTCGGGTTATTCCAATACCAAAAACTGGTGGAGTATTACCCCTGATTCCTATTTTTGTGGGATTATCAGCCGCTGGAGCCTTAGCAGGCGGTGCCGCTGGTATTGCTAAAACTATAAATGAATTCAAGATGGCTAAAAAACTGTATGAAGAATCGAAGAGACACAATGAAAAAATGGAGGCACTTTGCATCGGAAAAGGACTACATCTTAAACCACATAAAAATGGTCTTGGTATATTTGTATCAAAAGGAAAAAACTAGATTATCGGCTACCCAAACGAGCTTTAACTAACCTTGATATTTTAAGATATGGAAATGATATTCCCTATTTTAGAGGTGTTTTCATGAGAGATGAGCTCCCTAAATACCCTTTTAAAAAAGAATGCGGGATTATTAATTTAGATAGTTCTAAAAAACCTGGTTCTCATTGGGTAGCCTATGCAAAATACAATGATTATATTGAATATTTTGACAGTTACGGAAACCTTAAACCCCCAAAAGAATTTATAAAATACTTAGGGTCTGCAGTTCACTATAATTATGAAAATATACAAAGTAGCCACCCTTTTAACTGCGGTCATCTTTGTTTAAAGTTTTTAAGAAAGTTTTGGTGTGGGCATAGAATAAAATAAATAGGTTTATGAAAAAGTGATCAGTATACAAGTAATCAAGTATGTCTATGACAGTGACCATCTCCGGCAAGAAATCGGAATTAGAATCATATTTTCAACCTCCTCTGACTTTATCTGAGAAATATGAGTGTGGATTGCTTAACTTATCGATATTGAATTCGAAACCACAAGGGCATTTTAATAAAAATAATTCTTCTGTAATTAGAATTGAATGTGATTTAATATACGGATCCTACACTAACGGATTGCCAACTCATGTTATTCATGAATTTATATTTAATACTGCTGCAGATAATCAATACGTAGAAATACCTGCAAACGTTATTTACTTTCCAGTGAACAAAAATACCATCTCATCAATATCTATTAAAGTTGTTGATCAGTTTGGTTGCTGCATTGATTGGATAGAACATATTTTTTATTTATTTATTAAAACTTTATGCACAAGTGAAACACTGTACAAAGGCGGACTTAATGCCGTAGGCATTTTCTACCAGTCGACCTTAGGGTGGTGCAGAGACAGCATGGCAGGTGCAACATAAAGAAAAGACAAATAGAGAGAAGAAAAATAAATACAATCTATAATAAATACATAGATACATACATACTAATAAACAAAACTAACAACGTTATTAAGAAAACACGAAACCAACGAATTAGCGATGTAGTGATTCTTCCAACATCTTGTGAATATGCTCACGAGCCTTCACCTTAAACGACAACCGACTTTTTGCCGTCCTGATGTTCAGAGGGAGCGCATTCCAAAGGAAGATCGCCTGGACAAAGAAAGAGGAGTGGATAAACCCAGAGCGGTGTGAAGGGCATCGTAGAAGGAGATTATTGGTAGAACGAAGATTTTTAGTGTGGGCGGAGCAAAGGAATTGAATTTGAGAAGTTAGATAAGAGGGACAAGAAGGACTGTTAAGAAAAGAAAACAGACAAGTCAAGGCCCTCAGCGCTCTGCGCTGGCGAATGGGTAACCAATGTAATAGTGATCGATGCGCGTATATGTGGTCATACTTACGAAGATTGAAGACGAATCGAATGCAGTTATTTAGAAGACGGTCAAGTTTATTGAGGAGATCTGCATTCAGGTCGTAGTAGCACACATCACCATAGTCAATTATTGGGAAAATTAGGGACTGTACAAGCATTGCCTTTATGTGAGCTGGGAGAAGATTTTTCAGTCGATACAGTGACCGCAACGTTCCGGTAACTTTTCGACTGACACTCGAGACTTGCTTACGCCATTCAAGACCGGTGTCGACAAGCAAACCAAGATCTTTAACCTCGGAGCCAAACGGAATGACTGTATTGTCAAAGATTACGGGCGGTACAGTTAAGCCAGTCAGTTTTCTCAAGCTATGAGGACTCCCAACTATTATAGCCTGACATTTTAAAGGGTTAACTGCCACCCCGAATCGGTCTGACCAGTTCTTAATCACACCCAAATCCTGGTTGAGCTCCTCGATCGCATTCGATAAGTTGTCAACACCCACCTGGCAATATAGCTGTAAGTCGTCAGCATAGAGATGATACGCACACTGAAGCAGAGTAGTTATAAGATTAATAAAAATTGAGAACAAAAGAGGAGATAAAATACCGCCTTGAGGGACGCCAGCTGCAAGGTCACACCACCCAGACGAAGAGTCTCCAGCAAGAACTGACTGCTGACGCCCCCGAAGATAAGAAGAAAACCATTTCAGTACCTCGGGAGAGACCATTAGATATGTCAGGATAGATAAGAGGACTTCGTGACTGATGGTATTAAACGCGTTGGAGAAGTCAATCAACACTAAAACAGTAACTTTAGTGTCTTCCATTCCCCGCCTAATATCGTCAGTCACTTTAAGGAGAGCTGTCACGGTACTGTGCCCAGGCCTGAAACCAGATTGAAATGGGCTTATGAGGGAGTTACAGTAAATATGACTTGTAAACTGTTTATGAACACAGGCCTCGAGCACTTTGGACAGAAAGGGCAGGATGGAAATAGGACGAAAGTGATTGGGAAGAGTGGGATTGGGAATCTTAGGCAGGGGCCTGACATGAGCTTTACGCCACAGGGAAGGAAACGTAGCAGAGTAAAGAGAAAAGTTAACAATGTGAGAAATGGCAGGAAGAAGTTGATCCAAAGCCGAAACGATCATATGACGACTGATGTTATCGCACCCCACGGCTTTGGATTTAATGGATAGGATGATCCTTTTGATCTCTCCCGGATCAACTGGGGTGAAAACAAAGGGGGCAATATTGGGACGCGTCAGACCAGCAATGTAGTCAATAGTTTGACCTTGGGTTAGACTATCCAACATAGGGACAGTGGAGAAATAGCGGTTTAGATCGTCCAAGCCCATTGTGTTAGGAAGGTCTGAATGCCGCGATTTGCCAATGCCTAGAGTTTTAAGGAATTTCCAGATATCGGCAGAAGAAGAAGAAGTGATGTTACTAAGAATATGGCGGCGTTTAGCGTTGCGTATCATCTGGTTATACCGATTCCTGGCAGTCTTGAATAAGTTCCAGTTTTCCTCAGAACGGTCCTTTTTAAATTTCCGAAACGCGCGGTCCCTCCGGCTCATTGCCATGCGAATTCCCCTATTCATCCATGGTGCAGGTGGACGCTTCAACTTGACTTTCCTGACAGGAGCATGTACATCATACAGACTGGTGACAATATTGTTGAAGACGCAAACTTTGTCATCAACTGTAGCAGCTTCCTGCAAGGGTGTCCAGTCAATACTGGTTGCATCTTTTTGGAGCTTCTCACTATTCATACGTGCAAAGGCACGCCTGTACTGGAACATGGGTTTGGGTTTAGGAGGTTTGAGGACATAGGACAAGTAAATAAGGTCATGACGGGAAAAACCAGCAGCATCAAGTTGGCCGTGTGAGGAAACAAGGGAAGGATTAGAAACGAAGATCAAGTCAAGCCAAGTATCATCACCTACTTTATTATGATGAGTGGGTAGGAGAGGCAGTACGTGAAGACCGGCTGACTCAACAAGATGTAGGAGTGTACGGGATCTAAGAGAGCTCTGGACAAGGAGGTTGGTGTTAAAATCCCCCATGATGATATGGTGTTCATACTCCGAACCTAAAGATTCAAGTACCGATTCGAATTCGGTGAAATAATCGAGGGTAGGAGGGCAATAGACGACACCTAGAACAGCTTTAGCTCCCTTGACACAAACCTCTAGGAAAAGAAACTCAGCAGAATGATTAGAAGAAGTAGTAGCGAGAACTTTAAAAGGAAAATCACCGCGAAGATATATAGCTACACCACCCCCTCTCCTACCGATCCGATCGTTTCGAAGAAGAACGAACCCAGGGAGAGAGTAGGTGGTGGATAAGAGTTCTGGTTTGAGCCAAGTCTCGGAAACCAGGACGGCATGAACGTCGTTGTTGTGGAACGTGTCGTAGAGTTCGGTATGGTGGCTGGGAATGCTTTGAGCATTTATGTGGCAAACGTTAAACAGTTTGCCAGGATTTGAGTGGAATTTTTGATGCAACAAATCGCTAAGGTTGTCCGTTAAAGAGTTGAAACTACTACCACAAGAAGAGGCACTAGAATCGTTGGCAGAAAAAAATGCTTCATTATCAGAAGACATACTATTAAATATCAATAAATAAGATAAATATCAAAATACTATACGAAGGGTGGTAAGGCGTTTGCATTTCTGCACCACCCGCCAGCTAACATCATCATCAAAATAACCTTAAACAAAAACAAGAGACACTAATTAAAATTAGATTAAAAAAAAAAAAATCAACAGCAACGTGTTAAACTCGAAAATTAACATCACAGGGCATGCCCGAAAAAAGAAACTAAAAATGAATGTGTTCGAAGGTTGATTTGCAAAATACCGATATAAATATTCAAGCAGAATTCAGAACGCACTTTGGAACCCAACGAAAACATATCCGAAATTACTCTAAACGTCAGATGACTTATAGGTAAGTTGATTTGACATTGACATTGACAGTAAAAGAAATAAAAACTAAGAATTGACGTTTGATCTCGCGAACACAAAACAGAAATTAAGGGTACATACACTAAAATAGTAATGTAAACACAAAAATACGAAGCGTGATACACATTACTAAATTTGACAAAATTCGACAGCAAAATAATAACAAACAGAAAAGAAAAGCTCTGCTAACATTGAACATCTATTAGTACCACCCATGTACCTACTGAATACTGCAACGGTAAGTAAAAACCAGACTATTGTGTTGAGATTGTTGATTAGCAAATATTGCAAATAAATACCACAAATCAACGCGTCTTGTTTTGCAGGCTTCCTTGGACTTTCGGATACTTCGCCAGTAGTGGACTGAGTTCATCGAGCGAAGTTATCTTCTGCTTACTCCCATCCGGCGCCTTGACCACAATAACACCGTCCTGAGTCCAACAAGATCTCATCCCGAAGTGAAGCCGCGCCTTCCCGAAGATGGTCTGCCGGGTCCTTGTCAAGAACTCCTTGACTGATATAGAGGAACCCTTTAAGCCCGCCTTAGTTCTCCAGACTGCAGCTTTGTCCTTATAAGAAGAAAATCTCACCAATATGGGCCTATGATGATCCTTATTGCCCACACCGAGTCTGTGGCAGGCTTTTATGGAAGATGCAGCCAAAGGTTGAGTAGCCAGCTTTTTGTTTATTAAGTCTAGAACGACTGCGCTGCTAACCTCACCATCAACCTCTGCAATGCCCTGGAAGATTAGTGCCTTCCGCCGATGTCTGGACTCTAACCCGTCGATTTGTTTAGCACATTCGCCAATCTGTCTCCGGAGCAAGCTAAGCATGCTAAAGATTAGCTCCCTGAAGGTACGGAACTCATCAGCAATCCTTGCCACAGTATCCTTGGCAGGTCCCGCACTCTGAATTTGAGCCTCTAGTTCTCCCATCTTCCTGATGAAGCTGTCCTCAAGGCTTTTCTGTGCTGACACAATCTCGTCTAGCTGCGACATAGTGATCCACTAGTGCTCAGTAATGTGTTAAAAGTGTCAGTTCAGATGATGAGCTGGCAGGTGGTGTAAAATTTATCCAGAGTCACATAAATGTGCTGCAAATGTGAGTAACCGTTTTTTGGAGGTTTTAGACTGATTATTTAAACTATTATAATTTTGAATTTATTTCTATTTAAAATATAAACTTTATTTTGGAGATATGTCTATTGTTTTTTTACACCTACCCGAAAAAAAAAAAAAAAAAAAAAAGCTATATTCAACTACGTCTTCACTTAAGGAATAGAAAATGATATTATATAATATATACCCCTCAGTCAAAATAAAACGTCTTACTTCTTCTACAACCACAAAGGTGCTCAGACGTAAGAAAAAACTGAAGAATTTAACTAAAACAAATATCGATTTTCTTAAAGCCCTAGGTTTTAAAGTATGAATATACTACAGATTAATGACTTGCCACACTTCGACACTTCGATCGAAAGTTATGAAGTCCATTCTTACAATCCCTACAATAACTGCTTTAGAGAAAACGATGAAATAAGAATTCCCATTCACCAGCAAGATATATACGTGCTACCATCAGCCAGCTCAATTTATATCGAAGGTCGAGCAAAGCTTTTTGGAAAAGATGGAAAACCGCTTGAAAAAACTATTTCATTTAGCAATAACTCTGCTATGTTCTTGTTTCAAGACATCAGGTATGAAATAAACGGTATTGAAATAGATCGTATAAAAAACTCAGGAATAACTTCGACAATAAAATCATACGTTTCATTAAATGAAGCTGAAAATAAATTAGCTGCCCTATGGGGCTGCAATTTAACTGGATTTAAAAGTGATGGTCATTTTGATGCCTTAATACCATTAAATAAGGTTTTAGGATTTGCGGAAGATTACAATAAAATTATAATAAATTGTAAACATGAGCTTATATTGAATAGAAGTAACTCTAACTTAAATTGCATCATACTTGCTGATGATATTAGCCATTTCCAAATAGAAATAGAAAGAATACAATGGAGGGTACCACACATAAAAGTCTCAGATCGGGTACGTTTGTCTTTATTAAAACATTTAGAAAAGGATAAACCTATACAAATGGCATTTAGAAATTGGGATTTGTACGAATATCCTTTACTACCTAAAACCACAAAGCACTCTTTTGATACAAATATACCAAGACCATTTTTATGTGGTTTAAGATGTAGTCCTTTTCCGATGCATAGTGCCTCCATTTTTTCATTGTGTCTCTTCGATTCTTCATACAGTTTTTTAGCCATCTTGAATTCATTTATAGTTTTAGCAATACCAGCGGCACCGCCTGCTAAGGCTCCAGCGGCTGATAATCCCGCAAAAATAGGAATCAGGGGTAATACTCCACCAGTTTTTGGTATTGGAATAACCCGAGGAAGTTTAATAGATGAATTATCAGCTAGTTCTCTGGCAGCGGCCATAGCTAACTCTATCGCCATTTTTTTACATTTTGGTTTTAATTTTTTCATACGTTTTTTTGTCACAGTTATAACATTTTTCAATTTATTTTTAAATCCTTTTCCAGATATATTTTTTCTTGAAGACTTTTTGCCACTAGCCTGCGTTAAGCCCGCGCCGGATTTAATTTTCGCTAACATTACATTGCTTACTAGATGTGCTGCGAATTTTTCGCCCGCACTCGCGTCAGGAGCGACTAATCGTTCTTTTGCCATTTTTAATAAAACTAAATCTGCCTTATGTCGATCCTTTAAGTTTGACGACTTGTGATATGCAATATCGTGTTCTTTACAATATTCGTCTAATTTATTAACACCTTTGTCTCCTTGTGCAAGTCTCTTAATTAATCTTGTACCAGGACCACAATAATTGTATCCTGGTAAATGTAGTTCAAATGGTAGGTGGTTTATTAGCCAATTGAGAAGACTACTCTCTCCAATACACATCATAAGACTGACTAATAATGAAGTAATCCTTAATACATATAATAATGGATAATTTAGTAATTACACAATGAATTGTTATATTATATCGTCTTATACAATAATAATTTTCGTAATTATCAATTAATTATTATATAGCGCCTTAAAAACAGGTTTTTTTTTTTTACAACACGTTCGATTTATCAATCCAGCTATTTTCAGCAGAAGATAAGCCCAACCATTTTACTAAAACCTTGTTCCCTTTCCTTTTAAGAACTTTTTCGACTAGGTATACATTAGGATGTTTTGTTTTTTGAAGTTCTTGTACATAAAATGCTCCCAAAATGGGTTGACCTCTAATTGTATCTTCAATTAAATAGGTAACAGGAGTTGTATTTTGTATATGTCGAATTTTAAATATTTCTGTCGACCAGTTCGGAGTATACCCTTTTTCAAATGTTCCTTTGTACTTACTTCACCCACTTTAAACTTGCTATTCATACTATATTTTTTTACCGATCGTTTGTATCTTTCTAATATGTGTTTTTTATTTACATTATCCACATTTGCAGGGATTTCATCTATCGTTCGATGGTAGGAATGATTATATTTATTAGTAATATTATTGAGGGTGTTATTTATCCAGTTATAATTACCTCTCAGACTAAATTCTTTATACAGTTTCGATTTTAAAGTTCTGATAAATCTCTCAACTATTGAAGCCTTTTTTGATGATAATGTAGAATAATGATTAATATTGTAACGCTGCATAAGTTTTTTAAATGTATTATTATAAAACTCAGTCCCATTATCGGTTTGGAGATTTATAGGTACACGTCCTCTATCGATTAAAATCTTAAAAGTGTTACATACAATCTCTCTATTTTTACTTTTTAAAGGAAAGGTCCAAGCATACTTCGAAAATGTGTCAATGATCGCCAGAATAAATTTAAATCCTTTATTTTCCTTAGAAATAGACTGCATATCAATTAAATCTGCTTGCCATAGATCATCTATATCTTTCATTATAACGTTTCTTCGTGGAAAATTTACTCTAGCATTTTTATGAATCTCATTCACCACATCTGCTTTGCTCATGATTTTTTTTTGATAATTTCTGTCTTTGGCTCAAGTGTATTACTAGCTGATTTGTTGACTAATTTTGATAAGTATGTTATACTGAATGAAATATCTTTTATCGGTAGTATTTATTTCTTAATTATGTTAGCTTCTTTTAATTCTTCAATTATAGATAATATTTCATTATCATGATTTGTATTGCCAGCATCTCTTGAAGCCACTAATAACTTTAATCTCTCAACCAATTCATTGGGATCATCCCAATATACCAAATCAGTGTTATTTTTATATTTTTTTAGTTTTGGTAAGTTTCCTCCAAATTTAGTTTCAATTTTGCTGTCTGACGTTCTGACAAATAAAGGTTTATTTATTTCACGATATTTTATACCTTTGTCACCTCTTATTTGTCCTTGTAGTGACGTTGTTTCTAGTGACGTTGCGGATGTCAATCAGCCATAAGCTCTTTATGTACGTCTCTCGATTAAATAAAAGTAACTGACAGTTTTTCATATATTTTGCTGAGAAAATTGTTGTATAAGTGCAAATTCCAAGTCACAGTGTTAACCAGTCTTTGTGTGCTGTGTAAAATATAATAATTATAATTTTAAAAACAATAACTAGATTCCAAGTTAATGTTTGGGTACCCGAAACCCTAAATAAAGTTAACACTATTTTCATAGTGAAGCTAATAAACTGTGCCCAAACTTCCCGTGTGTGCGCGCCGTTACGATGACAAAGTGACTGACACCACAGGTGTTCACCCGTGCCGTACTCACCATAAAAAATCCATAAACGCGTTTCTTAATACAGCGCCATCTGTTGCCTGAGTTGTGAACGTACTGAACGGATCGATTGCTTTCTGAGACGTAAACAGAGCTTCTGTTTACATAATGGCTAAGTGTGGTGGCTGTGGCAAATTCTTGTCATCAACTGAGGCGGCAAATTGTACCAAGTGCAGGTGCTGGTACCATCGTGCATGCGTGGGGATACCGAATACCGGCCCAATAGCTACCCCCTGGCACTGCCCCGAGTGCAATAAGAATGTTGTTAGGGATAACCGGGCCGACACGCCGGTAAGGGGGCGACCAGCTGCACGCGAAGAAAGCTCTGTTACGCAAATGGATACCAGCCCCATAAATACAACTGCCCTCGATGCCTCACAGGAGCTCAACCTCAATATCTTGAGGGCAGAGCTAAGATTATTTAAAGAGGAATTTTTAAAGTCAGTTAGAACAGAATTCCAGCGGTTGCGTGATGATCTATCAGACCTAAGATCATCTCTGAATGGTACGAATGACAGAATGTTTCATTTGGAGGAAAGGGTGGCAAAACTGGCTCAGCCTCAACCATCGCGTTCGTCGGAGGTGGATCAGCTGATTACTCAATTAAGAAGCGATATAAACGATCGTGACCAGGAGTTGCTCAGTAATGATCTCCAAATATCAAACCTACCGGAGGTAAGTGGCGAAAATCCCACTCACACAATCATGTTGGTGGCTGCGAAGTTTGGCGTCAACATTGAGGCGCGCGACATTGTCAGCGCCGAGCGTGTTGGAGGCAGGCGCATAAACGCCACACAGGCGACTGCGCCGGTGGAGACCCGCCCGCGCTTTCTCGTCGTGCGCCTGGCGCGCCGCGACCTACGGGACGAGCTGCTGGAGGGGGCGCGAGTGCGACGCGGGAAGACTTCAGCCGACCTCGGTTTGCCTGGCCCTGCGAAGCGCTTCTACGTGAACGAGCGCCTTACGAAAATAAACCGTGAGTTGTTTCGAAACGCTCGTGAGGCAGTCGCTTCGGTTGGCAATTTGTGTGGGCGAAGCGCGGCCGTATACTTGCCCGGTACAAGCCCGGGGACGCCACTACTCACATTCGCTGTGAGGCTGACTTACAGCGAATCTTCCAAACGGTACCAAGTAACGAGGGAAAAGTCAGTAGTTAAAAGTGTTACTATTTTGTTGCAGTTTATTTTGATTTCTTCTGCTCTTGCTAGTTATACTTATGTTATGTTAGGTTACTTATGTTCTGAAACTGTCAAGCGGACTACTGTCCTTCAGTCTGGTATACTATATGCCGCTGATTTTAAAAATATGTTATGTATGTTAAGTATGTTATGTTTGCATTGCTGCCACCTATTATATTATTTCATATCTGTAAGTGTGTGTCTCGCGGCGCACCGCATTAAGGTACATGTACAAGGAAACCAGTTTTATATCACTACACTATATTTGTATCCACACCTATCTATTACAAAACTACTGCTTAACTTTATGAACTTGGTACTTATAAACCTAATATTTACAAATTTATTATTTTCAGTTATTTTTCGTTATATTCCTATCACAATTTACACCATATTAATAGTGATTTTAATTGCAATTGCAAAAAATCTAATACTACTATTTTATTATGAATTTATTGAAACAATTGAATCGGTAGGGATGTTATTAAAATTACATAATGACGGATTTATTTTTTACTATCTTAATGATGACTAAAGACAAGTTTTTTAAAGTTGGATTTCTTAATGCTGGTTCGTTGGGTACGGGGCACGATGACTTGATTGGTGTTCTCGACAGGCATTGTTTTGATGTTATGGCCATTAACGAGACTTGGTTGCGACCGGGGGAGGAGGGGCGCGCGCCCGTGGTGCCGGGCTACCGTCTGCGTCACACGCCGCGGCCGGCGAGTGTACGCTCGGGTCGTGGTGGGGGTGTGGGCTTCTACCTGCGGCGGGGACTGAGCGCGCGTACTTGTGCTATCGCGGTCGATCCCAGGTTCGAATCAGTCGAACAAATGTGGCTTACGCTCGCAGTAAACGGCAGAAAAATTGCTATTGGTACCGCATACCGTCCACCTTGGTTTGACCTTGTGCTTTTTCTGGATGCCGTGACAGATTCCCTAAGCTCATTAGGGCATTGTGATCACTACATATTGCTCGGTGATTTTAATGTTAACTTGCTCGATGCAAATGGAATAAAGACTAAAAAACTTAACGAGTTTCTGAATAGCCTCAGCCTTAGTCAGTTGGTCACAACCCCTACTCACTTCACAGATACCAGCGAAACTCTCATTGATCTTCTATGTACCGACCTACAAGCTAGATATACGTCTGTTGAATCTATTAGTTCAATCAACGGCCACTCTGTCATAGTGGGGGAGTTTAATGTGAAGCGAGATAAGTTTAAACCATACGTCACGAAATTTAGGCCACTAAAAAGCATTTGCGTCGACAACTTTGGCATGGATTTGCTGAGTCTATGTCTTGAAAACATTGCAACATTTGAACATGTGAACGATATGGTGCATTTTTTTAACCAACAAATAATCTTCCTGTTCGATGTTCACGCACCGGTTAAGACATGCACTATTAAAGAAAAGTCGTATCCGTGGATAACTGATACGATTAAATTAATGATGCGATTACGGGATGATGCACTGACTAGTTACCGAAAAACAAAGTCTAAATCAAAAGGTGAATACTACAAACAATTAAAAGCTTTGGTAGTGAGTTCTTTGTATAACGAAAAAATGGCGTACTATAAACATAATATTGTCATAATAATGTATCAAAATAATTATTTTTATATGGCTAGTAGCGCCATCTCTTGTACCATGTAAAGGTTATATTGTATTATCTGTGTGTAACCTAAAAACCAGAAATAAAAAAATTTAGTCTATGTTTGCGACATTCACGTGTTTCATTACAGGTTATGGGCTTATCCCGAAATTATCAGTTATTTTGTATAAAATAGATAATTAGTGAAAGTTAGATCGCGGAAACATGACTACGAACTATATTGCCAGTGTTCCTAAACTAAAAGGAAGACAGAATTATGATGAGTGGAGCTTCGCGGCTGAAAATCTGTTGGTGCTCGAAGGGATGGACAAGTACATCAAACCGACAACAGATTTTGAAGTTAAGCCAGTGGAGGACGCAAAAACGAAGGCAAAGCTAATATTAACAATTGACCCGTCATTGTACGTGCATATAAAGAAAGCCAAGAACTCAGCAGAATTATGGACTACATTGAAGTCTATGTATGATGATTCCGGTTTCTCAAGAAAAATAACTTTGCTGCGACATTTGATATCCATACGACTAGAAAACTGTGATTCTATGGAGACTTATGTGACTCAAATGGTCGAGACAGCACAGCGGTTAAATAGCACGGGTTTTACAATAACAGACGAATGGGTTGGCTCATTATTATTAGCGAATTTGTCAGATCATTATGCTCCCATGATCATGGCAATAGAACACTCGGGTATTTCGATAACTGCAGATGTCATAAAGTCGAAATTACTGGATATGGAAATTACCAGTGATAAGACAGCGCGGGAACCGGACTCCGGAGCTGCATTTGCCGCGCGAAATAAATTCTACTCTGGCAACAATAAGCCAAAGAAGTATGGCGGTTCCTCAACATCAAACAAGAAAACAGTGACAGCAATGCCAGATTCATCTGCGAAAATAATAACATGCTATAAATGTAAAGGAGATGGTCATTATCGAAATCAATGCCCGTTATTAAAAAAAAATAATAACAAATGCGTATTTAATGTTGTTTTCCTGAATGGAAAATTTAACAAAACAGAGTGGTACGTGGATTCCGGTGCAAGCGCACATATGACGGCGAACGAATCTTGGATTAAGAACATGAACTACACAATTTCAGGTAAACACGGTGTTTACCTGAAATTGTGGTAGCAAACGAATCAAAAGTGCCAGTTGTTTGTTCCGGAGACATCGACATTGTTACCGACTTAAAATTTGACATCACTGTGAAAGATGTGCTATGCGTGCCTAGTTTAACAACAAACTTATTATCTGTAAGTGAACTTATTAAAAATGGCAATAGTGTCAGTTTTGATGAAAAACACTGCTATATACGAAACAAAAACAATGTTTTGGTAGCCACAGCTGATTTATCGGATGGTGTATATAAGCTGAGGTTAAACACACAGAATTGTATATTGGCTGCAACAGCGGTAAGTGGTAAACTATGGCACAGAAGGCTGGCACACATTAATAGTCAGGATATGAATAAAATGAGAAATATGGTGATTGGTTTGTCATACGAAAACAATTGTGACATAACCAAATCTCAGTGTACAACTTGCTGCGAAGGAAAGCAAGAAAGATTACCCTTTTCGCATGTGGGTGAAAAAAGCACAGAAACACTACATAAAATCCATACAGACCTTTGTGGACCGATGGAAACTAGTTCATTGAATGGGGCACGATATTTTATACTGTTTGTTGATGATTTTAGTAAAATGACGTTTATATATTTTCTTAGAAAGAAAAATGAAGCATTTGCTTATTTCAAGATATTTAAAACAATGGTAGAAAATCAATTAAACAAAAAAATTAAAATACTAAGGTCAGACAATGGACTTGAGTACACCAATAAAGAGTTTGAGAATTATCTAAAGCAAGAAGGTATAATTCATCAAAGATCAAATAATTATACTCCAGAACAGAATGGTGTATGTGAACGAGCCAACCGTACTGTAGTTGAGAAGGCTAGATGCCTACTGTATGATGCAAAGCTGGATAAAAGATTTTGGGCGGAAGCAGCAAATACAGCTGTCTATTTGAAAAATAGATCCATTGCATCGGGGCTTGAGAAAACCCCATATGAATTGTGGTATGGGAGAAAACCTGATCTAAGCCACATACGTTTGTTTGGTTGTAAAGTGATGGTACATGTCCCTAAGGAGCGTCGTTTGAAGTGGGATAAGAAGTCTGCTAAGCACATATTAGTTGGCTATGGTGAAAATGTTAAGGGCTACAGACTATACAATCCTGTTAAGAAGAATCTTATTACCAGCAGAGATGTTATCTTTATGGAAGAAGAATTAGGTACTGAAGAAAAAATTCAGGATTCAGCTATCTGGATTCCTATCGAAGAAACACCTGCAGTTGGCCGACAAGAAGAGGAGAATGCAGATTCAGTGGGGGAAGCATCGCAGAATGTTTTAGACTCCAAAGACTGCCTTTCAGATTCATCTGTGTATGAGGATGGGAATGAATCATTGACGAAAACTTCAACTACTGATGAATTAGTACAAGAAGTCCAGATGACACAAACAACAGAGCAGGAGCCAGGATTGTCTAGCAAGCGAATCAGAAAACAACCTGATAGGTATGGTTATATGTGTCTTTCCGGATCTGTTCCAGCATCAGAGGAGATTGTGTTCTCAGAGGCTCTCAATGGGCCTGAGAGTGAGCAGTGGAAATGCGCCATGGCCGATGAGCTGCAGTCTTTTGAAGACAACGATGCATGGGAGCTCGTTGACAATCCAGGTGATGTGACTATTGTGAAGTGTAGGTGGGTGCTCAATAAAAAGTTAGATGTGGAAAATAATGTGCGGTACCGGGCTAGACTTGTGGCTAAAGGTTTTTCACAAAAACCTGGAATTGACTATACCGACACTTTCTCGCCAGTGGTAAGACATTCCACACTTAGATTATTATTTGCTCTCAGTGTTAAGTTGAATATGAGTATTGATCACTTAGATGTAACTACAGCTTTTTTAAACGGTTTTTTGAAAGAAACTATTTACATGTCGTTACCTGAAGGTTTTGTGAACAAAAGTGGGGGAAAGGTCTTGAAGTTAAAAAAGGCAATCTATGGATTAAAACAGTCTTCTCTTGCGTGGTATGACAGAGTTAAAGATTTGCTTTGTAACTTAGATTTCAAAAATAGTCATTATGAGCCTTGTTTGTTCACAAAAACAAAGGGTGAAACTAAAATTATTGTTGCCTTGTATGTAGACGATTTTTTAATTTTTTCTAATAATTCTATTGAAACTGATTATTTGAAACGTGTTTTGGGTGCAGAATTTAAATTGAAAGATTTGGGACCTGTAAGACAATATTTAGGCATCAGAATAAATGTGGATAAAAATAAAAATGTAATAACAATAGATCAACAGCAATATATTGAACAGTTAGCTTCTAGATTCAATATGTCAGATTGTAAAACATATAAAACCCCAATTGAATGTAAATTAAATGTTACGAAAGCTGATGAATGTGTGTCTGATCTTCCGTATCAAAAGTTAATTGGATCATTGATGTATTTGGCAGTACTAACTAGGCCAGACATTTCCTATTCTGTTAGTTATCTGAGCCAGTTTAATAGTTGCTACAATCAGACACATTGGCATTACGCTAAACGTATTTTAAAATATCTGTTATATACAAAAACCTATTGTTTAAGATTTTGTAAGGATGATAGCAAATTACAGGGTTTTGTAGATAGTGACTGGGCTAGTGACGTCTTGGACAGGAAGTCATATACAGGCTTTTGCTTCACCATGTCTGGATCTGCTATCTCATGGCAAAGCAGGAAGCAAAGGACGGTATCCCTTTCCAGTACAGAGGCAGAATATACTGCTCTCTCTGAGGCAGCTCGGGAAGCAATGTATCTTAGAAACCTTCTTCATGAAATTATAGGTAGTTTTTATGTGATTGAGGTCTATTGTGATAATCAAAGTGCATTAAAATTGTCAGTAAGCAATCAAAGTCACAATAGATCGAAACATATTGATGTGAAATATCATTATATAAGAGATGTCGTTAAGTATGGATGTGTGAAGGTTTTATATTTGTGTACTAAAGAAATGACAGCCGATATTTTCACTAAAGGACTATGTCCTATTAAACATTATAAGTTACTGCTTAAATTGGGTATTGTACCAAAATAACTTTATTTGTTTATTTTGATAAGTGGGGGTGTCATAATAATGTATCAAAATAATTATTTTTATATGGCTAGTAGCGCCATCTCTTGTACCATGTAAAGGTTATATTGTATTATCTGTGTGTAACCTAAAAACCAGAAATAAAAAAATTTAGTCTATGTTTGCGACATTCACGTGTTTCATTACAAATATAAATAATAATATTAAAAACCCAAAACTGTTATAGAAAAACCTTAAATCCACTTTGATGGCCACTAAGTCAAGACAAGACCTTCCGTCGCATTTTGCAGATCCTGACTTAATTAATAACAGCTTTTTGACTGTCCCTGGTAACGCCGTGGCAAGCTTGGAACTTATTAATAACTACAACAATCATAGGCATGGTGATGCCACTTTTACTATCGTTCCAGTGGAGCAGGCTGACATCTCGCGCATTCTCAACAACCTTAAAAGTAATGCTGAAGGCTACGACAACATTACCCTGGACATGATTGCTATGACTCTGCCGCACACGCTACATGTTATTATAGAAATTATAAACCGCTCCATATTAACGTCTACATTCCCCGAGCAATGGAAGATTGCCTCCGTTAGACCTTTACCAAAAAATTCTAATCCGACTAGTTTGAAAGACCTGCGGCCCATTAGCATCTTGCCATGTTTTGCGAAGGTCCTGGAAAAGGTCGTTAGCCACCAGTTGACACTTTTCTTGGAACAAAATAGTATATTACCAGACTTACAATCAGGTTTCAGAAAGCAACGAAGTACCTCTACTGCTTTACTGGATGTAACTGATAATGTGCTATCGGCCCAGGATAAGGGGATGTGTACATTACTGGTTTTACTCGATTGTTCCCGGGCATTTGACGCAATAAATATACCATTACTACTATCCAAGTTAACTTATTACGGTTTCGATCCTGACGCTGCTCGATGGTTCCAGAGCTACCTAAGTGATAGGAAGCAACTTGTAGATTTACGTTTGGGGGATGGCACCACACTTAGATCAGCACTCAGTTGTATAGAGAGAGGAGTCCCGCAAGGCTCTATATTAGGACCGATTCTTTTTATATTGTACTGCGCCGATATAATAAAATGCCTTCAGAAATGTAGGTACCACATATACGCCGATGACGTTCAACTTTATATATCATTTTATCCAGAAGAGTACGATAGTGCTATAAAAGACCTCAATGAGGACCTTTGCAGAATCGCCGCCAAATTCATGGTTCTTGGCACAAGACAGCAGTTAGCTAAACTACCCGCAAATTTCGTGGTCGAACTCATGGGCAAACCAATTGACCGAGTGTATGAAGCGCGAAACCTTGGCCTTATTATGGACAAGGACCTTCGCTTCGAAAAACATATCGCAGACTCAGTGCGAAACTGCTTCTATCGCCTAAAAGTTCTGTATAAAATGAGGCCGTATCTATCTGAATCCCTTCGGGAACAGCTTGTAGAAAGTCTGGTTTTGTCCAGGCTAAACTATGCAGACACGGTGTACGGCCCGCGCCTACTGGCTCGTACAGACCAGCTCATTCAGAGGGTTCAAAACGCCTGTGCTCGGTTTTGCTACAAGATTCCTCCCAGAAGCCACGTAACGCCTTTCCTGAACAAACACTTCTCTCTTAAAATGAAATCGTGACGTAAACTACACTTGGCCTGTCTGTTGTTCGGTGTCGTAAAATTTCAAAAGCCAGACTACCTCTACAGCAAGCTGAGCTGGATAGCAAGCAGACGAGAATGTGAGAGAAGGCAATGTTCGCAGCAACTTTCATCGCATCCCCACAGTACAGCAGCATTCAGGGGCAGTTTCCGTTACGCAGCATCCAAAATATGGAATAATCTACCGCCGCCTACTAGAGCACTAAACACAATCGGTGCCTTTAGAAGACGCTTACGGCAGTATTTAATAGACGCGCAACGGAAACTAGACATAATACACTTGAACCTGTCATTAATATGATGGCCAATTCTCAGCTGAAAGGATTCGGTTTGTGTCTTTATTGGATAATTATTATAATTGAAAAGTGACGCCCACCTTCTTTCTTTCTTTCTGTTAATTTCCAGAATTATTTGCTTCTTGTTTCAATTGTTTTCTATCCTTTGTTTTTTTTTTTTTTTTTTGTGTATTATTTATCACTGGACACTAAATTATATTTATGTATCGTTAACTACACTTTAGCATATTATATCTATATTAATCTGTACTCTATTTAATACCCTACAAAACTGGTTTACATCCGTACACTTCAACATAAGGTGCAGTTGAAGACCAGCGTCAGGCAGCGCCTAGTTGTCTGGCATTTTGCTGAACTGGACCTATTTGGCGCAGCCGCGGGGCACACGATGTTTTTGTTTTTATAATAAATTTTGCATTTCCTTTTGTTGTTACAAACATTGTGTGATTTCGTGTGTGCCAAATAAATTAGTTTTCTTTCTTTCTTTCTTTCTTTCTTTCTTTCTTTAGGACTGAAATTTCTTTTATGTGCATTTGTGTAATGCAACATATCTTTATAGACCAGCTTATCTTCATTCGATATCAACTTTAAATCAGGTTTTCTTTTGAACAAAAGTTCTTTTAAACCTGCGGTCCAATTGTAAGTTTTGTCACCGATTTTAACTAAAATGATATTGTCGTTATTCAAACTATCAATTTTAGATAATGATACCGCTGAATTACCCAAAAATAAAATCTTGTTTTTACTTCTGATACCAAACGGTATATTGGTATCGTCATTAATACCGCAGATATTATCACCCTCTAAGGATATTTCTAAATCATCTGCAAATTCCCTTTTAGGGCTTTCTACAAATTTAACAGAATTTAATTTTAAGTTATAACAGTCTTCAAGCTTTGGAGATGAACTAGTATTGATATTATCCATTTCAATTTCCTCCGAATCAATGAGTTTTTTATTATCTGTATTTTTTATTCTTTCCAAAGATATATTTGAATCAACCAGGGTTTTAAGGGGATCTGTGACGGGTTTAAATATTTTATCGAGTTCATTGATTGTTCCTCATCTTTCATTTGTTTTACTTTTTTCTTTATGGAGTCTATAGACTTCATTAATTCCGTTTTTATATTTTTCTCCATGTTGAATGACATGACAACCGCATTACTCTGAAGAACAATTAATACTAAATTTACTTTGCTTGTTATTTATTTATTTATTTATATTTACAAAACATCAGTCAAAATTGGAAAAATGTGTCAAAAATCTGTCTATATCTTCCTCTGTTTAACGGTGATTCTTTGTTAATAAGTAAAAAACTATAAGGTTTTTTCCAAACATTACTGCAAATGTCTTTAAATTGATGCCATTGTAAATCACCACTCACATGTTCTTCATAAATATGTTTTAAATTCACATCATCTTGTTTAAATATCATAAGAAAATTAACATTGTCGCGTAACAATTGTTTCGGGATTTTTGAATAGGTTTGAGATAAATAGAAACAATCAATTTGTTTATGTCTACCCATACAAAAATAATTGCGAATATTTATTTGATTTTCACATGCAACATCATCAAAAATAAATACAGAATTAGTAAAAGCTTCATTTGGAGATATAACCTCTTTATCATTATTGAACTCGAAAAAATTAATTTGCGGCACTCTCCTTAATACTTCACTTAAGAAACGATATTTTGGTTGAAAAGATGTTTTGGAGTAAATATAAATATGTTTAAATTTTAAACCATTTTCATGTAACAGTAAACTAATCATTGCATTGGTTTTACCACAATTTGAAGGACCGCATATTATACTTCTAATAGTATTTGGCAGTAAAGCGCTGTGTCGGATCTGATGAGAAAATTCATTAAAATCGATATTATTAACCTTCAGAGATATGAGTTGCTTGATCAACTTCATCGTGTCGATTACCACAATGAATAGGCAGCCTAAATATTTATATCTGGTAATTTACACCAAAGTATGTAAAAAAGGGTAATATTATTATATACATTGAGTACAAGAACAAGCACGAACCTGTTCATACTTTCGAAGTTATTGGAGATGGTGTTTACATATGGGCATTCATAAAACACATCACAGCTTGACAGGTTTAGACTTGTATCGTTAAGATGAATCATTAAAATGCAGCAAGCATCAATTATTCTTATATTACACAATGTGTATCTAACACGCCTAATATCATAAAGATTCTTCAGTCTGCAGTTGTGGTTTGGGTCAACTGGTTTACAATTTATTTTTTTGAGGTAAATAATATATTCCAATAATATTTAACTTATACTTTTTAATTTCATTTATGACAATCTTATTATTGATAGCGATCTATTAATTTCAGAATCATGTCGAGATCACCGTGCTACAGTCCGGTTTTGGATATTATGGATCCTAATAGAAATTCGTTATTATATAACGAGCCAGAGGGATTAAATTTACAAGTGAGTAACCTATGAAGATTTCCATTATTATTATATAGTATTCTTAATTGTTGCTTTTCACTAATAAGGATTTTTTTTTTCAGAACGCGGCGGACAGCAATGGTCCTATAACTCATCCTTTTAATTATGCCCAAGATAGGGAGAGCTGGTATGCTGAAGTGGCAGCAGCAGCACATGAGGAATATCGTAATCAAAGAGCAGAGAAACAAACATCAAAGAAGAGGAAAATTAAATCAAAATCTTTGAAAACTAAATCCTTTATCATGCGTAAGGAATCGGATCGTGTGCATCGCATAATAAAAATTACCATTCATGATTTGGACGGTGGTAATTTGGATGAAACCTCATCTGACGATGCCAGTGTGAATGTGCAGTATTTAGTGACTAGTGAATATGATGACATTATGACTGAAACTGATTATTTAGTTAGTAAAATAGTAAAGAAATTAAGTAAATAGATTAATTCGTTTATAGGTACTTAATATATTTTAAAAGATTAATCATAATTAATAGTATAATGATATGTATAGTATAATTAATAGTATTTAGTAGAATAAGATTTATTTGTTTATTAGCTTGTAAATAATACTTTTATAATGAACGTTTAATTTGTAAATAAAATAAAAGTCCTAAGTTTAGTAGGTATAGTAGTTCACTGTTTAGTAGTACAGTAATAGTTTGTTATCTAGTTTTAGTAATAGTTTATTGTACAGTAGTTTAGTGATAGGTATGTTTGTATGTTGTCAAATTAAAATAAATTATTTAATGACGTAGTTAATTGTTTCATTATACAGTTGAATCGAGATAAATAAATAATGTCCTCCTGACCGATTTCGGCCACAGCGGCTAGTGCCACTAGACACAAAGCCATATTCTAGTGCACAAGAATGTGCTTCATTACCCATATACGACGGTCCAACAGTTGGGTAGTTGTACTCGTATAATTATATGGTAACGAAGCGTGTAAACTTTGCTCGCGCCATGTAGGACTTGCCGAGTTCTCAATGAGTGAAGTAGGTTTCGCTACATAACACAAATCAAACACAAATAATTTGAATACAAGATACTATATTTATTTCATTTCAAAAATAAAAAATACATTATGTCTTAATCTTATTACAAATATAATAATCCTATTAAGGAAAATAGTAATAAATCTTTTCAGATTAGAATAGAGAACTATAATGACCCCATGGTAAAGTAAAAGCATTATTTTTTTTTATTTGACGTTTGTCATCATTTCCATCAAGCACCACTTTATTGATTCTTTGTGTGTAGAGTTTATGATTTTTAGATCTTATAACAAACATGGGGTATCTAAAATTAATATTACAATTTAATGCATTTTTATATTTGTTTATGGTAATTTTTTTTGAAACAGATTTTTTTACACCTTTGGCTTTCTTAACTATATCACTCAGCGTATTAATACAATACAGTTTAGCTCTCAAACCAATAAACTCTGATATGACATCTCCACCCATTTCATCCTTAAAGAAACCAGGTATCTGTTTATTGCCATGTGGTATTCCATAAATATTGTTAATCTTAAAATTACTTGTATCAAAGTATTGAATATTATTTCTTATGTCTTCATAGAAATCTTTGGTACGTATTAAATATAAGAGACTATCGGTATAACACAGTTGAATGTTGTTTTGGTATATTTTTTTCATTATGGAATAATGAAAATTATATAGGTGACTCTTTGCTAGTTCCAGTATCGTAAAGCCCATATAAATTGGTCGGTCTAAAACTACTTTTGCTGGCTGTAACTGAATAGCAACAAGATTTTCAGAAATTATAGCAAGGTTTTTGAAATTCGGAGCACCTATGTATTTTTCAGCACCATTAACTTTGTTAGTTTTATTGAAGTCATCTTTCCATACGTTTACCAACTTAACATCAACTTGTTTTCTTTTATTTTCAATAGTTTTCCCAAATATTGAATTATTCTGCTTTTAAAAAAAATCCCTTTCAAAATCTGAAGTAGCTTTCTGTCTGAGTCGAGTATTTAAAGTTATATATGGTTCTAAGATCTTTTTTTGTGTAAATGAAAGTATTCTATGAATTTTTAATATTACAATGCCATTTTTTACGCACTCTTGCAAATGAATATAATGTATAACATATTTATATTTATCATAAAGATTAGCTATTAATTTGCTTGTTTTGCTGGAGCACGGCATAGGAGGAATCATTTTTTCTGCTGCAAATGGTAGATCAGAATGTTCATCGTGTATTGCAAAAGGATAATGTAAATCTACTTCAAGTATATAACCTTCATCACTGTCAGATGAAATAGAGTTAATATTGAATTTGATAATTTCACTGTCCGTAAGGAGTCTAAAATTTCCAACCGGCAATCTTTGCATCATAGCATAACCATATAAATTAACACAATCTAAGTAAGCTAGGAAAGTATTAGGTTCTTGCTCATTATAATTTGGCAGGTATTTGTTATTAGCTTTTGCATACCTTAACGAGCACTGGGCTAACCCTCCTCTGATGCCATTTTCTAGCATTTCATACATTTCTATATCAGATAGTAAGTCCAATTCAACTTTAGTAACTAGTAACATAGCATCCCAACTTAATGACAGTGATGAAACATAATGACAGGGATCTAGCCCATAGTGATTTAAACTCATAGATCTAAATTTTTCAAAGATATCACATAATAATAGCACATCACATTTTAGGTATAAATCAGTTTATTCTCCTATATTATTTATGCGAAATTTATTCCATACAGTTAATGCATGATTATAATCTTCTTCTGATACAGTTTCGGATGTGAGTCTACTATAGAATTTATTTCGATCAGGTAATTGTGTTCCTCCATATTTTTCCCAAGAGTCTATATATTCATAGCAATATATACCCTTTTTCAGACACAATCTCAGTAAATCTTCATCAATGAAAAATGATTTTAAATGCCTAAAATCTGCAACATTTAGAGTTTTCGCTAAATTATCCAAACTAGAACTTAAAAAGTTAAAAGAGTCAATAAATTTTAGTTGGACTGTGTTTTTAGAATCAAGAGGTACAAATTTACTGAAAGAAATATATTTTTCTTTGTTTTTTGGAATTAAATTTATGTAACCACATACTGAAGAAATTTCATTGATAAATAAATGGCTGTCATATCCGGAAAGGTTATGAAATATAACTGGAATAAAATTACATGTTTTAGAATTTAGATTACATTTATTATGAGCCGACCCTCGATATTTACCAGTGAAATGATCATGATCACGAACAATATGATCATCAGATGTAAATTCTTTTTTACAGATATGACATTTCACAGCAGTTTCAAAGGAAAGGTATTCTTCACTCGTCATTGGTAACATTTTTCTATGCATTGACAAAATCTGATACAATCTTTGTGAGTCGCTGATAATTGACTCAACGAATTTTTTTGAACAATTTGGACCACGATATTATATTAAATTATTTAATCCAGGGTTAGATTCACAGCATATGTAATAAGCAAAACAAGTGGCTTCATGAATTTGAATGTTTTCAGTATATTGGCGTTTACTTTTATCTGAATATTCACGTAATAAACTTTCAAAATCTCCGTAAATGACAATTGGAACTCTTTGAGTTTTTTGATAATTTGAAAATCTAAGTTTACTATTTTCTTCAGGAAGAATGGTTTGCAATCTACCACAGTTATGATTATTTAGTTTATCCGACGTTTTAAAATATAAAAAAACATTCTTCACATAGATGAATCTTAGATTTATGTTTTGTAAGTTGACTGCGAACAATTTTTTCAAGGTTTTTAATTAAGCAGAAATGGTTCTTACCATTCTTGCTAATAAATAATAAGTTTACATGATTTAGCTTTCGCAGTTTAGTTTTGTATAATGGACCCGTTATAGTATTGTTTTTTCCAAACCATAAATATTCACACTTATATTAAAATTATGTTTTTCAAACCATTTTATATCATCAAATGTTGGGGGAAAAGACATTCCGTTAGTATTTAATATCTTAGAATAATGCGGATAAGATGAAACTCTATTAGGATTATTTTTAGCTGGATACATATGAGCAATGATACACCAAAGAAAACAATGGTGATCCAGATTCTGAATATTAAAACATGCCTTTATTTTGTTAATTCTCGAAGGTAAAGCAATGTAACTTCCTGCTCTCAAAGGATTATATTTTGCAATATTCATTTCTAAATGACTTATTTTCTCTATATTCCAACCAGATTCTGATAATTCAAACTCTAAGCATTTACATATTAATCGTTGTGTGCAATCTTTGTATAAAGATACGATATCTGTACTCTGATTTACTATGGAATATTTAGTATTAAAAGACTTGAGAGATAGTTCTTCATTTTTAGGAAGTAAATATAGCACAAAAAGTTCAAAGTTTATCTTTAGTGATTTATGTTTTTGTAATAATGGTTGTAATAAATTAAAAATGGTGTTGAAAACATTAGCTAAGAATAATTCAGGTGTTATTATTTCGGTGGTTTGAGGATTTATTTTGTAACTAGCTATTCTGTCTTTAAAAGCACTGGCTATCAGCTGAACATTTTCGTATTCAGTACGAAGTAAACAATTTGTTTTATGTTTGTTACTTTTCTTATGTGATGAATACTTTGACTTTGAGACATGTAACTGACAACTATGACAGAATTTCATTTTTATAAAGAATAGAGCAAGATATCAATACTTGTCAAACTCGATAACTAGAATTTAATATTACTTTGAGCTTTTATTTTTAAATTATATTGTATTAATAAAGTGTATTATTTGAATTTCAGTATTTCATGAATTCTGAGCAATATTGAAATATCAGAGTTCTTGTTAATTTTGGGTTTAGATCTGTAAGAAAGGTAAACATCGTTAAAGTAAATTATTATGATGAATATTTAATATTCTAGATATTTGAATTTCAGAGTTTCATAAATTCTGAGCAATATTGGAATATCAGAGTTTTTGTAAATTTTTGGTTTAGATCTGTAACAAATATAATCAGCGTAAAAGTAAATTATGATGAATATTGAATGTTCTAGATTTCTAGAAATTTAAATTTCAGAGTTTGATAAATTCTGAGCAATATTGGAATATCAGAGTTTTTGTAAATTTTTGGTTTAGATCTGTAAGAAAGGTAATCAGCATAAAAGTAAATTATTATGATAAATATTTAATGTTCTAGATCTCTAGATATTTGTATTTCAGAGTTTCATAATTTCTGAGCAATATTGGAATATCAGAGATTTTGTATTGGTTTAGATCTGTAAGAAAGGTAATCAGCGTAAAAGGAAATTATTGTGATAAATATGTAATATTCTAGATCTCTAGATATTTGAATTTCAGAGTTTTATAAATTCTGAGCAATATTGGAATTTCAGAGATTTTTGTAAATTTTTGGTTTCGATCTGTAAGAAATATAATCAGCGTAAAAGTAAATTATGATGAATATTGAATGTTCTAGATTTCTAGATATTTAAATTTCAGAGTTTCATAAATTCTGAGCAATATTGGAATATCAGAGTTTTTGTAAATTTTTGGTTTAGATCTGTAAGAAAGGTAATCAGCATAAAAGTAAATTATTATGATAAATATTTAATGTTCTAGATCTCTAGATACTTGAATTTCAGAGTTTCATAAATTCTGAGCAATATTGGAATATCAGAGTTTTTGTAAATTTTGGTTTAGATAGCTTATATAATATTAAAATATATCAGAGATTCAGAGTTTAATAAATGTTTGGCTTAGACCTGTGAAGTAACACAATGCATTATATTGTAATATCATACCGAAAAAGGGCCAATACTAAATTCAAATCTGAAGCAGATAAGTGCTACAAACACACGTATAATAAAAATAAGATAATCGTTCCTACAACATATAAAATAACAAGTTACAATTATTAGAAAACGTTTGATGGTTACAATATACCGAGACTTTAATTTGGATACAGGATTAACTAATCCGATAATACCTACTAAATTCCTATAAAAAGCAAGAGTAAACAAAAATAACATATAGTGCAATTCAGAAAACATTTGATGGGTATAATATAGGTTTTATGTTTGCATACTCTTGCTTAGCAGCGTTAACTAAGCCAGTAAGAGCTGTCCATACCGGACCGCTGTCATCATGTGACGAGCGAAGTGTGAAAAGCGCTCGCTTCCAACGATTAGCAGCAAGCGTCTCTGCTTCCTTGCTGTTGTAGACCCGCAGCTCTATATAAAACTGACCGCTGCGAGTAGGATCACGCTGCAGAGTGTACCCGGAACCCACGCGCCGTGCCAGATAACTTCTTAGAGCAGCAGCTCTAACAGGCACCGCTCCGTCGTCCTGAAAAATATACTAAAATTATTAATTTAATTCAACAGCATAGGAAAAAATCCATTAAAGTTTACTGTTAGGCTACTTAATTCACTCTATAATTATTATACTATTCTCATTAATTATAAAAAGAGATCGAGTTGTTAGTATACATGTAACTCTCAGAAACTATAGCAACAATTTAACATTCTCTTAGTTTGAAAACCACTAACTGTATGAAGTCAGTGCAAATGAGGTAGATGTACAGATAGTAGGTACTTCATGTTTGAGTAAGATATTTCATTTAAACACGTTTTTATCATGATGATGGAAACAATAGGTAAAAATAAATATTAAACGATTGTTACCTGAACACACTGTTTAAAAAGAGTATTGTGAAACTGTAAAACGTAGTAGATGATTATTATGATTACCTCAGAATCTGAAAATATTGAGGATTTTTTTCGAGCTGCTGTTCGAGGAGCTGATTCGGAGCTGCTCGGTTTCGGAGTCTTCGGATATATCACGAGGAGGCGCAGTTTTCTTGTTATATTTAGGTTGCTTGCTGCTGGTTTTCCTTTTCCTCGATTTTTGAGGCTTTTCACCACTCGTACTTGCTTGCAAAGTAATCTCCGTATCAGAGTCAAAAGGATTCAGAGATGCCCTAAAATTACATAATGATTCATTAGAATGTAAAAAAGTATTCATTAATTGCGCATAGTACGTTTTACCTAGGGGTGCATGGGGTCTGTTACCATCTTAAGACCCTAGCCAACCTCACCTGCTGGCGGTGCACCCTGCTGTCCAACGGACGAGGCTCTGGCGAACCTGGTTTCCCTCTCGTAGGGTTGTGGGGGTCAGACGGCTGGTCGCCCCACGTAAAACCAACTTCAGCCAAATAAAATGGACAAGAAGTTGATAACGGGTACTCGGGCTAGGGCGTCGCCGCATAACGACGCGCAGGCACATCGCCCTAAACCTGCGATAAGTGGGCTAGGGCTACCGTGTCGAGTACGGGCACGGCTAAAGAGGATAGTACCCAAGAAGAAGTTCCGCTTTGCCACCTGGAACATTGGCTCCCTAACCGGACGTTGCCGAGAACTCGCGGACGTACTTGCGAAGCGTCGGGTCCAGTGCGCCTTCCTTCAGGAGACGCGCTGGAAGGGAAATAAGTCACGTGACATCGGGCAGGGGTACCGGCTAGTGTACACCGGATCACCAACGGGCAGGGGCGGAGTGGCCGTGGTGCTGTCTAAGGACCTCCAGGATGGACTCCTTGAAGTAGACCGATGCAGCGACCGGTTGATGCGAGTTAGGGTGCTGATCGAAGGGTCGGTAACGAACCTAATCAGCGCCTATGCTCCTCAAACTGGTTGCTGTGAGTCTGAAAAGGAGGCCTTCTGGGATGAGTTCGAGGACGTACTACGCGCTATTCCGAATTCCGAAGGTGTTTTGGTTAGGGGAATCTCAACGGTCACGTAGGTCAGTTTGCTGGAGAGTACGGACGTGTTCACGGTGGTTTTGGATATGGCCAGCTAAATGCAGAGGGAGTCAGTATACTCAGCACCTGCGCTTTGTCCGACCTAGCCATCGCGAACACGTTCTTTCAGAAGAAGCCCCAGCATCTTATTACGTACCGTAGTGGTGCCTACTCAACCCAAATAGATTACCTGCTGGTGAGACGGTGCCACATTGGCAAGGTTACCAACTGCAAAGTCATCCCAGGTGAAAGCCTAACGGCTCAACACCGCCTCCTTGTCCTGGACTTTGCGGTTGTACCGAAAAAGAAAGTGACCGAAAAACGCAAACCCCGCACAAAGTGGTGGTTGCTTGATGGTCCTAGGCAGTCGGACTTCATCGCGGAGCTCGAGCATCTCGAGATCAGTGCTCCGCATGAGTCCGCTCAAGAGATCTGGAGTAGGATCCATTCAGCAATCACCGATGCGGGTAAGCGCGTCCTTGGCACTTCTCGTGGTGGCCGCACCATAGAAAAGGAGACGTGGTGGTGGGATGACGGGGTGCAGGAGGCGACTCGGAAGAAGAAGGTTTTATTTAAACAGTGGCAAGGGTCCAACTCTCCGGATGACAGAGAGGCATATGGAGCGGCTAAGCGCGCTTGCAAAAAAGCTGTAGCCAGAGCCCGCAGCAAAAGTCTGGCGCCCTTGTACGACAAGCTGGAAACTGCGGAGTGGCAAAAGCTTATTTTTAAGCTGGCGCGTGCCCGGGAGAAAGCTGCACGGGACATTAGCAAATGTCTCTGTGTAAGGGACGCCCAGGGTAAGCTGCTCTACGATGCCCCCTCTGTTAAGGAGAGATGGTGTACATACTTCGCGGAGCTGTCTAACAAACAGCATCGCCATAACCTTCCTCCCGAACCGCCTCCTAACCTTGGACTTATTTCCCCTATTTCCCCCGACGAAACCCGCATTGCTCTTCGCCACATGAAGAACCGGAAAGCGGTCGGGCCTGACAATGTGCCAATTGAGGTGTGGAAGGCGATGGGCCCACATGGCGTGGACCTTCTGACGGATCTTTTTAACCGCATCCTGATCACCAAGGAAATGCCGAACCAGTGGCGATTTAGCCTGATTATCCCTGTATACAAAGGCAAAGGTAGCGTACAGGATTGTAGTAGCTACCGCGGTATCAAGATCATGTGCCACACCATGAAGCTCTTCGAGCGCATCATTGACACACGGCTCCGTAGCGAGTGTACTGTCTCTGAGTGTCAATATGGCTTCCGGGCGGGTAACAGCACCATGGACGCAGTATTCGCCTTACGGAATCTGGCTGAGGCTTACAGAGAGAGAAGGAGAGCTTTGCATATGGCCTTTTTAGACCTGCAGAAGGCCTTCGACTGTATACCTCGGCAGTCCATCTGGTGGGCACTGCGCTTCAAAGGCGTTCCCGAGGCCTATATTGACATTATCAGAGACATGTACCGCGATTCCGTGTCCTCTGTCCAGACCGCTGTTGGCGAATCGAATGGCTTCCCAATATCTGTTGGCGTGCACCAAGGCTCGGCTCTTAGCCCGTTCTTGATTAACGTAGTGCTCGATGTAGTTACGGCAAACATCCAAGATAAGCCCCCATGGCTAATGATGTATGCCGATGACATCGCCCTCGTTAACCAGAACAAAGCCCATCTTGAGCGCAAAGTCAACATTTGGAAGGACACGCTTGAAAACGGTGGTCTGAGACTAAATGTGGCGAAGACTGAGTACATGTCCTGTGGCGGCACGGATTCAAATAGGTTCATCCGAATAGGTTCGGACCTGATCAGAAAGTCCGATACGTTCAGGTACCTTGGATCCGTGCTGCACGAGTCTGGCAACGTGGACGACGATGTCCAAGCACGTATAGGCGCGGCTTGGGCGAAGTGGCGCGAGGTAACGGGCGTTGTATGCGACTCTTTCATCAGAGGTAGTCTTGGTGTCCGTGACGTGGGGGAAAAACTGCAAGAGTGTCGTCTGCGATGGTATGGCCACATCATGCGCCGCCCTATGGAGTACGTTGGTCGGGGATGCATGAATATGGCTGTTCTTGGGGCTAGGTCCCGTGGTCGCCCTCGCAAGCGCTGGTTGGACGTCGTTAAGTCCGACATGAGAGCCAATGGCCTAACTGAGAAGGATGTTCAAGATCGGGCAAAGTGGAGGAAGCTAAGTAGGAAGGCGGACCCTGGCAATAGCCGGGATTAACGCCAGGTAGAAGAAGTACGTTTTACCTATTGAAAACTCTGTAAAATTCAAGACTAGATATTATTACTACTTAAAAAACTAAATAGGTAGGTACACATAATTATACGCACTTACTCGCGATATATTTCAAAAAAAAAAAAAAAAAAGGTATCGTACCTTTAAATATAGTATATCGCGAGTAAATCCCGATTGCGTATAATTATGTGTACAAATCGCGAAAGTTTAAAAACATTTAAATAGGTACATACATACTTATTGTCGCCGATCTTGTCTCTCAACACAATATAATAACTCAGGTTACACAAACAATGCACACCAAAATCACAAAATTTCTGAATGCACTCCTCAGTGATCGCTTTTTATACTACTTTAAATTAAGGTAGCGATTATATTAAATATTGCAAAGCTAGTTATCAATGTATCGTCAATGATATATTGGTATTTCAATCATATGTACTAATCAAATACAGTCGATAACAAATTAATCATGTATACTCACTATGCTCACCGCCTTTCATTCCCTTAATTTGGTAGCGGGCGCCACGATGTCGCGGATACCTGAGTCGAAATTCTAAAAAGTTGAAATCACCACATTTCATTATTATTTTGGGAATGTTTGCGCAATGCTCTATCAAGTTATATATTTTAGTACCTACTTATTTAGAATTTCGTTTAGTTAAGTACTTACCCACTTATTTGGTATTGTAATTTTGTTGCCTACCTAATTGTTTCTAAATCGAAAACACAAACAGTATTTTTTTAAAAATGCTATCGTTTATTAGTAGAAGTTATTCGCTATAACAAGATGAGTACGTAATGTTGAGGTGAATAAAACATTTTTTTTTTACCTCTTTATAACGAATTTTAGACCAACATAACAAACCTCGGTTCAACGAATTACTTGATATAATGAATATTTACTTGTTCCCTTAAAATACCTGTGAATACTGTATGCCATATAATTGTTTAGTTTACTACAACATAAAAATATGAGTTATGAAATTGATAGCGCAATTGATTTGGCTGTTTAATATTCTAGTTTATATTGCTCGCTGTAGCAGTTCGGCGCGTAATGAAACACAATACTTATGTTATAAATCATATCGTCGGAAGACTCATTCATTAGTCATCGCTCGATGAAAACAATTGGGGATTCTGGGATCATGCAGTTCGAGCGAAGCGAGAACAAATGATTCCAGAATCCCCAATTATACCCTACTACCGCTTTCTGAATCAAGCCCTTGATCCAGCTGCCCAACGAGAGCCTCCTAAGGTGTTGGTCGAGGCTCGTGGCTATTAAGCCATTGGCCGATACGACTATCGGTACAATGATTGCGGAGTCCACTTCCCACATGTCGACAACCTCGCGAGCCAAGTCAATATACTTGATTTGTTTGTCTTTCTCGGCTTTCACGAGGTTCTCGTCATGCGGGACGGTTATGTCTACAATCATTGCACGCCTCACAATTCGGTCCACCAGCACTATATCAGGCTTATTGGCAACAATAGTCCTGTCAGTGATGATGGACCGATCCCAGTACAATGTGATATTGCCATTATCGAGAACTGGGTCGGGCGCATACATATAGTATGGCACCTCAGACTCCACAAGAGAGTATTTCAGAGCAAGTTGCTGATGGATAATCCTGGCTACAAGGTTGTGCCTATGCAAGTATTCTCCGTTAGCTAGACGAGAACAACCAGAGACGGAGACGGAGAGATTCTCCCGGACGGTGACATGCCCGACATACGTCGACCGTGCCGTCTTTCACAATAAATCTCCGGTAGTTATTCGTCATGATAACTTCGTCCATGATTGCACAAACAAAACCCTCGGTTTCTCCAAAAAGATCACCGAAACGCAGCCAGGCTACGGACGCTAGTTGGTCTACGTCAGGCCCATGTAGGGCCCGGAAAAAGCGTCCGTGAAGCTCCTTACTCTGCCATACCGCCCTGCGATCGTTAGTGTCAAGCACTGCAGGTTTGCGCCAGTTCTCATTTGCCAAGGAGAGCGGGGTGAGACCCTTGTCCACCGCCACTACATCTCTCTCTCAACTCCATCAGTTGCAAATTAGTGGGGGCAAACAGTTTCAGATCATCCATGTAAAGGAGGTGAGATATAACCTGACCACCTCTCTTCAACCGATAGCCTAGCCCTGAATTCTCCAGCAGTGTGCTAAGAGGATTCAAGGCTAGACAAAACCAAAGTGGACTCATACTATCGCCCTGAAATATACCCCGCTCGATCCTTACCGGTTCGCTATTCCTCTGGATATTTCGACATCCTGGATAGCGAAGGACTGTCCTCCATTGCCCCATACACGACATTAGGAAGGTGCGTAGCGTTGCATCAACTTTATACAATTCTAGCACCCTCATGAGCCATGTATGACCGACCGGCATCGAGTCATAGGCCTTCTTATAGTCTATCCAGCATGTTGACAGATCCTTTCGGGAACGCCGAACCTGTTGGCTAATGGCCATATCAATAAGGAGTAGCTCCTTAGTACCGCGGAACCCATTCCTACATCCATTTTGAGAGGCAGAAATGATGTTGTTGTTGTTAATATGACTATTAATCTTTGCCCTCAAAATGGATGTAAGAACTTTATAGACTGTCGGTAAACACGTGATCGGTCTATAATTTTTAGGTTCCGCAGTACTACCTGATTTATGGAGCAGGTGGGTTATTCTTGTAGTTAAGAACTGGGGTAGCGACTCAGACTCTAAGGCAGACTGGAATTGAGACGCCAAGCAAGCGTGCGATCTCGTAAACCATTTAATTCAGAAATTGTGCAGCCCGTCCGGCCCTGGAGATTTCCAGTTAGGCAACGGGCGGACTGCACAAGCTACATCTTGGGGGCTGATGGAAATTGCCCCCATTTCTTGTATCGGATCGCACACACGCTCGACCTCCCGAGTCCAGTCACCCTCAGTATGACTGACAGGAACCGACCAGATGCTGCGCCAGAATGAACACATAGCATCATCATCCGGCAAGCGCGTGTCAGTCACACCTTGGTCCGGTCGCTCCCAATCCCTATATACCCACCTTTCGTTACTTCGGAATGTGCGATTTTGGGTGTATCGCTCCACTCGCCGCCTGTACCTACGAATACGGCTTGCCCAAGCATACACCTTCTGCTTCAGGAAGTTGATGCGCTCTGTGACACGAGATATATAATCTCGGGGACTGACATCAGTCCCCGAAAACGCCCGTCTCATAAAGCGCATCACTCTAGGGCGTGTGTTGCCCTCCCTGAAGCAGATCAGTTTGCCGATTAGCGCTCTGGCCTCACCAATACGACGCTCGATCCTGCACTGCCAAGCTGGTACGGCTGGTTTTGGTCGTGTAACTCTGTCATTGGTTATTTTTATTTTGACATGAGCTACACGACATGCCGCTACAGCCGCGCAGTACATCATCGAATGTGCATCGGTGAGGTTATCACAGTTATCAAAATGGCTTGACAACTGCGAATCCAGAGCAACCACCAGCGCCCTGTTCTTGTTATGCATGGGCAAACGAGGTAAGCGTGGTCTAAGTTCAGGCGGCATGTAGCGGTATTCCCGAATAGCACACTCCAAAGCACTCCTCAATTCGTCATTGCACTGGGTACTTACGTTTGTAACCCTGTCATTACTCTCCTCGTCAGCGTGGCTGGGCAATTGGGTTGACTGTGCTGGTGCCACAGTCTGCGACGGAGGAGCAATGACATGGCTACACATTTCAGTGCGGAGGCGATTAAGCACACTATCATCCAACATACGGTTACGCTGGATGACGCGCACCTGATCCGAAAGTCGTTGGGCCGATACGCTGACAGCTAGTTCAAGTACCTGAAACAGAGAGAGCATCCGACCACGGTACGCAGTCAGATAAGTTCCCCCCTCTGTAGCCCCAAAGTATGAGCGTATAACATTCTCATTAATGGCTTGAGTCCATTTTATACGCTGCACACTTCCACCGATAGCGGGGACCCTGTCAGAGACCGGTGGGCCTCGAGGTCCTAAGCTGGCCGGTGGTCGGCCTCGCCCGCGCCGACGCGCAGCTGGTGGTGTCGTCGGCGGCGAGAAGTACTCGTCGCTCGAGCTCGACGCAACTGCAGCTACCGGAACATCAGGATTTACGGCTGAAGCAGGTCCCGGCGGCTGCGAGGCGGAACTGAGCGACGAACCCGAAGATGTTTCTTGTGCGGCTAGTAATTGTGCCCGGCGTCTTGTCAGCATTATCTTACAAGTGGGTGTAGTATGTGTTGCAATTCAACTGTATATTGTTTTTATTAATTTTTTTTCTGGATGTGTCCTGGATTTTGATCATTTAGGAGCTTGGTATTTATGAAAATTAATATACAAAATTCGGGATGAAAATGTATGCTGTCAGTCAACTTGACAGCCGGACCACAGATATATTATTATTATTATTTCGTTTATTTATTCTTATTTACATACAAAGTATATTTTTAAATATATCTCTAAAAAACCATAAAAAATACATTTAAAAATATAAAAGTAGTAGTCCGCCGGTGTCGGGAGCAGGGTCCAAGCTACCGGTGGTTAGGGCTCCAGAGAAAGGAACCTCCTCACAATACGAGCCGTATCGAGGAGTACTGCCTTCTGTATCAGGCCCTTTACCCAACCGCGTAACGCCAGCTTCGACAGATGTTCGTCGAAGCTTTTGGCCATCAGGCCATTGGCCGTAATGACTATCGGCACAATGATAGCTGAGTCCACATTCCACATGTCGACAACCTCGTGCGCTAAGTCGAGATACTTGATTTGTTTCTCTTTCTCGGCTTTCACGAGGTTCTCGTCATGCGGGATGGTAACATAAATTATCATTGTTCGGCGCGCTAATCGGTCTATCACCACTATGTCAGGCTTATTGGCAACAATAGTCCTATCAGTGATGATAGACCGATCCCAGTACAACGTGACATGGTCATTTTCGAGAACTGGGTCGGGCACATACTTGTAATACGGTACCTCAGAATCCACAAGTTTATATTTCAAAGCAAGTTGCTGATGGATAATCCTGGCCACTTGGTTGTGCCTGTGCAAGTACTCGCCGTTAGCCAGCCGAGAACAACCAGAGATAATATGTCTGATGGACTCACCCGGACGGTGGCATGCCCGACACACGTCCACCGTCCCATCCTTCATAATATGCCTCCGGTAGTTATTCGTCAAGATAACTTCATCCATAATCGCACAGACAAAACCTTCAGTTTCCCCGAAGAGATCACTGAAACGTAGCCAGGCCACGGACGCTGAAAAATCTACATCAGACCCATGAAGAGCCCGATAGAAGCGCCCGTGAAGCTCCTTGCCTTTCCATACCTCCTTGCGGTCATCCGTGGTAAGTATCACAGGTTTGCGCCAGTTCTCCTTAGCCATGGACAACGGGGTGAGACCCTTGTCCACTGCGACCACATCTCGGTGCATACCCACATCAGCTGTGAGGAAATATTCTCTGAGACTGCACATCTCGCGGTTGTGGAGAGTCTTGGCGTTTAAAAAGCCTCGACCTCCACACTTCCGCGGAATGTACAGTCTCATCACCGACGATCGTGGGTGATGCATCCGGTTTGCGGTCAGCAGTGTACGTACTCTCCTATCCAGGGCATCAAGCTCAGTTTGAGTCCATTTGAGTATGCCGAAAGAGTACATTAATACCGGCATGGCCCAACCGTTGAAGGCGCGCACCTTATTCCCGCCCGACAAAAGGCTATTCAAAACCTTTTTCAGGCGGCCAAAGAAGCGTTCCTTCAACGATTGCTTCATGTCAGTAACATTAATGCCCAACGCTTCCGATATACCCAAATACTTATAGGTTTCGGTCGAGCTGAGTGATCTAACCTGTATGGAATCCGAGAGTTGAATTCTCTCAGATTCCATAATCTCCCCTTTCTTTACATGCATGACTGCACATTTGTCCACACCAAATTCCATCCTGATGGCACTACTGAAGGTTTCAGTCAACTTCAGTAGCTCCATCAGTCGCGAATTGTTGGGGGCAAAGAGTTTCAGATCATCCATGTAAAGAAGGTGAGATATGGCCTGACCACCTCTTCTCAACCGATAGCCTAGACCGGAACCCTCCAGCAATGTGCTTAGAGGATTCAGAGCTAAGCAAAACCAAAGCGGACTCAAACTGTCGCCCTGAAATATTCCCCGTTTAATCCACACAGGTTCATCGTTCCCCTGAATTGGCCGACATCCTGGATAGCGAAGGACTGTTTTCCATTGCCTCATACATGACTCAAGAAAGGTGCGTAGAGTTGCATCTATTTTGTACAACTCCAACACCCTCATGAGCCATGTATGTGGCACAGAGTCGTAGGCCTTCTTGTAGTCTATCCAACATGTCGACAGATCCTTGCGGGATCGACGGACCTGTTGGCTTATAGCCATGTCTATGAGGAGAAGCTCCTTAGTGCCGCGGGACCCCTTCCTACATCCATTCTGAGAGGTGGACATAATTGAATTAGTCTCAATGTGTTCATTGATCTTCACTCTCAGAATGGATGTAAGAAGTTTATAGACCGTCGACAAACAAGTAATTGGTCTATAGTTCTTGGGTTCCGCGGGACTACCGGTCTTATGGAGCAGGTGGGTAACGCCAGTTGTTAGAAACTGTGGTAGCGACCCAGACTCTAAGGATGACTGGAATTGAGATGCCAGGATGCGCGTGTGAGCTGCTATACCATTTGAGCCAGAAGTTATGCAGTCCGTCCGGTCCTGGAGATTTCCAGTTCGGTAACGGACGGACTGCTTTGGCTACATCTAATGGGGAGATGATAATTTTTTCCATTTGTGGCATAGCATCACACACGCGCTCGACATCGCGCATCCAGCCATCCTCGGTATGACAGACGGGCACCGACCAGATGCTTCGCCAGAATGTATTCGTGGCGATATCATCCGGGCGGCACACATCCGTCACACTTTGTTCAGGTCGCTCCCAAGCTCTATATACCCACCTCTCATCGCTTTGGAACATGCGATTCTGTGAGTATCGATCAACCCGCCGCTTATACCGCCGGATACGGTTCGCCCATGCATAAACTTTCTGCTTCAGGAAGTCAATGCGCTCCGTGACACGGGACGTGTAATCTCGAGGGCTGATACCAGTCCCCGAAAACGCCCGTCTCACAAAGCGCATCACGCGTGGTCGTGTGTTACCCTCCCTGAAGCAGTATAGTTTGCCGATGAGTGCCCTAGCCTCATCGATCCGCCGCTCGATCCTGCACTGCCAGGCTGGTACAGCAGGTTTTGGTCGAATAGCTTCATCACTAGTATTAAACTTAATATTTGCTAAACGACATGCCGCAACAGCCCCGCAATACAGGATTGAGTGCGTATCAAGGAGGCTCTCGCTGCTTTCAAAGATGTTCTGCAGCAGCGAGTCCAGGGCACACACCAGCGCCCTATTTTTTGTGTGCATGGGTAACCGTGGTAAACGGGGCCTAAGTTCGGTCGGAATTGATCTATACTCGCGAAGCGCATCCTCCAGTGCGCTCCTCAGTCTATCGTTGCACTGGCTACTTACCGTGACAACCCTATCATCTACCTCATCACTGACGTTGTTGGGCCGCGGTGTGATTGCGCCACTAGCTGGCGCCTGAACCGCGGCCTGTGTCGGAGTTGAGATGATAAAGTTGCTCAGTACCTCTGAGCGCAGCCTATCAAGTGCAGCATCATCCAACCTGTGATTACGTTGGATAACCCGCACCTGATCCGACAATCGTTGGGCCGAGACGTTCACGGTTGGTTCCAGGTCCTGAAACAGAGACAGCATCCTGACACGGTACGCAGTAAGGTTAGTTCCCCCCTCTGTAGACCCATAGTATGCGCGCATAACGTTCTCGTTCATGGATTGACTCCATCTTATGCGCTGCACACAACCACCGGCAGCGGGGACCCGGCTCGGGGCTGATTGGCCCCTAGGTCCCAAGCCCTTCGGTGGCCGGCCTCTCCCCTGCCGACGTACAGGTGTTGGCGACGTCGGCGGAGAGAAATACTCGTCGCTGGAGCTCGACGCAACTGCAACCGCCGGCGACACTGGTAATCCAAAGTTCGGCGGCGACGAGGCGGAGCTCAGCGACGGGTCCGGAGGTGTTGGGCGTGCACGTTGCGCTGCTGCTCTTGTGATGATCATTTATGTTCCTTTTATTTCGGTCATTATTGAAATTTCTATTTTATAATTTCTTGAGTGACATGTGTCATCTGTCGGTCGTAATTATTTCCTTCTTTTTCCATGATTCTTATTGAGTTTTTGTTGATTTTAAGTTTCTAATGGTTTGTTTTTGTTGTAGAGTGTTTCTATTATAACAAAGGTAAATAAATATAGCTAAAAACTGATTTTATTTAACACAAAATTGGGAGCACGAAATAAAATTTACTATGACAGTCAGAGTTGCCAGCGTATCTTATTATTATTATTATTACCTGGAATAATTTATAGGCGACGTTAATTTTCTCTCTGTGTTCACACGGAAACGGGACTTACGCGAGTGAAACTAGAGGGTGCAGCTAGTAAAATAATAAAACGAGAGTTAAGTGTTATTAATAAAATATTTATTTATAAAATTAATCCAACATATCAAAATCTAAATATTCGACACCAGACATGTTGTCATCTATTGCACAAGGAGAATCTTGCCGAGAAGTACAAGGCAGACTGGAATCTTCTGATTCTGATTCAGACTCACTGCTGCTGCTATCCTCACCAACTCTTATAATTAATTTTTCTATATTTTGATACAGCCTAGGGCCTCTTTCAATGTACTCCATTTAATTTTTTTTTGACATGATCACAACATGATTTCCAATCTGCTGGAGTTATAGAAGCAAAAGCCTCTTCGGTTATTGTTTTATATCTCTGGATCCAATATTTTGTGCTGCCACTTTTCTTTTTGCCAAAGACCATATAAGTTCAATCGGGTTCAGGGCGCAGTGATAGGGTGGTAGCCTTACGACTGTATGTCCATGTTCACTCAGTAACTCGTCAATTTCATAAACTGGTTATGGTTTATTTATTTTCACCAAATCATAAAGCATAGGTTTTCGTAGGGTCCGATCAAAACTAATATTATTCTCTTCGAGCCATAATTTGATTTTGGCAATGTTGCTGGATGTTGGGGAAGCCTTATTTTTCACAATCGAGTGATAAGGGGCATTGTCCATTACAATAATGGAAGGATATTCAAGGTTTGGGATGAGCTTTTCGGTTACCCACTTATTAAAGTTTGTTCTATTCATTTCAGAATGATAGTCTTCCTGTTTGTTATTTCCACTAAAAATTAGAAGACAGTTCGGTACAAACCCTTTTTCACTCCCTGCATTGATGAGAATCCATCTTTTCCCTTTTGAAATATCTTGAATAATTCCTTCGGTTTGGATAGATTGCCAACATTTTTTTAATTTGTATGATGAGTGAATATAACTTTCATCTAGATATATAATATATTTTTGCAATTCTTCAGGTAAGTTACGGTTGTCCATAATAACTTTTAAATATTTTTTCCTTTTTATACAAATATTAGTATTTTCCATCAAAGCTTTTCTATTTGATTTACATTTTTTGTATTTAAAACCAATAGATTTTAAAATTTTGTGTAAATGGGCTCGACTTCCATTGAAACCAAGGTCTTCCCTTACCATGGTAAGTATTTTATTGCGTGTAGGGACTTCTTTTTTACAGTATAGAAAAAATGCACTTTTGTCGGATTGCACACTAGTCAAAATCGTCTAATTCTTTTCTTGGTCGTCCCTAGTAGTTGGAATATAGGGTATTCAGATCACAAATCGTGATCTGAATAACCCTATATTCCACAGTTAAACCATTCGAGTATTCTTAGATTCCACTATTCGAAATGAGACTTTGACTAAATTCATTGAAAGTAGTTTCATGTGAATGAAAAGAGCAGTCACTTCGTACCTATCAATGGATCATTCAGTAGGAATAGTCTATTCAGACATCAACGAGTTTGGAGTGGAATGTGCACAGATGTTGTCCTCTGACACCTTATATAGGTAGCATCTAGTTACCTATGTAAAATGCAGGCTTCGTGTATAGTTATTGTGTAGTTATAATTATATTGTATTCGAATTAACACACTTCGTTGTGAAATGGCTCTTGTTCTCAAATCTCATTTGTTTATATTATAACTTACTAGATTGCGTCCTAGTTTTGGTATAAGTATTTAATTAATATGCGTGATCATGTTGAACTACTGAACTAAACTTATAATGTAGGTACCTATGTTATATTAAGATCATGCACACCAAATCGAGGTATGTTGTGTAAATGAAACAATAAATATCGTAGAACATAATTTATTACAGGATTTACATTGTTTTGGTCTATTTGCTGCAGAACGCACTACACAACATCTAACCAATCTTTGAACGGTTTAAAAGAAAAAAAGTTCATTTCCTGGTTGAATCTGGTAGCATAAAACATCTTCTAACGCAGGTAAAGCTGTGTCTGCTGTTTCTGATTTACTACTTTCACTAGGTTTTGATGAGCTTGCATTACATTTTCCACGATCAGTCTGTATGTCGCTAACTCGAACAAATGTATGAACATTTTCATGATGGCCCTCAGTCTTGACTATAAGATAATGAGTGTATTCAAACTTAGATTTCACCGAATCTTGCATCTTTAGGTCAAATAACTCTTTTGTCTGGCTTGTATCATTATCCTTGTGATTAGATGAACTTACATTCGGTATTTTCAGGTCAGTCTGCATATCTTGAGTAAATATAATTTCACCGCTAGCATTCTTGCAAATAATTTTACGAATGCCTTCTAAATCAGATTTTAATGGATTAAACATTGTAATGTTAATATTTTTTCGCGATGAACCTTCACACTACGAATTGTAAGAATGTAATGTCGTCTTAACTGATTGTAAGCTATTTATAAGTTACTCGGGCTTTAATGCTCATCCCCAGGTAAATTGTCATTGAAGTTTATTTACTGTCCTTGTCCCACAAATTTTATTGAGAAGATATGGCAGGCAAAGTCATCGTATGTTAGTAGTTTACCATTAATCATGAGTTTTGCAATGTAAGTAATTCTTTATAAGGAGACCGATCAAAACAAAATAGCAACATAGACGCAAAGTAAAATAGGTACAGGACGTTACAACTCCTACAGCGTGCGCAAACGGGCGCACGCACACATTGATGTGTACATAAAGGGATCTCAGCGATGCATGCCAGCCGCGACGAACAATCTCCACTCGTGCAAGCGCATGCGTCCCACATCTATGTGTGCGTGAAGTGAGGTATCGCTCGTTATAGGAAGCTGGCTTTCTGTGTCTAATTATCATACTATTGCTACGCTCGGTTTTACTTACTATTTTATATCTAAGTAGTATTATAATGTCAATTAAAATACATAAATTCGTTATAACTGTTTATTATCTAGGTTTATATTAATACCTAATTAATTACACTTGATTTAGAATAATACATAGTTTATACATTACAACCATTATGTCTAATGTAAATTGTACATACACAACTACATTTTCTTTTGAATTTTATTTATCATATCTTTAGCAAATATACTATCAACAATATGTTGGGCACATATTTTAGCTTTACAAGTGCATAATTTAGAACCATTGACTTCTTCACCATCAAAGATTAGAATACGTATTATTTTACGGTGTGGGCCCTTTACATACTTTCTAACATACGAATACATCATTTTGCTCCCTCGTCTTTATCGTTGACGGATTTCCTGGTGGTATTGGCGCAGTTCAACCTTTCTTCTAACTGGGTTGGTGTTTCTCTCTCCCGATTTAGATTCAATGGTGGGGAAATTGGAGAGTACGATGTAAACGGTCTCTCTCTTTCCAAATAGTTCATCACATTTTGACGTAATTGTTGTGCTGCTGGAGTCGGTGAGTATGACGGGGTTGAAATGAAAAGTTGCTCGGATTCCTGAAACATAAGAATAAATAAGATAAGTTAATATAAAATTATGATTATTTATTAATATCGGCGGTCCAACTTCATTATTCATAAAAACTAAAATTATATTTCTATGTAAGTTATCATAGAAATTGCGAAAAAAATAATTAATTTAATAAAAGTGTCGCTAATTTACTTACCGACATTATTGGTGAAGAAACGCTGGCGAGGATGTGATTATTTTTTTCGAGATTATACTGATTTTATACTTGTTCAGATTTATTTGATTTTTGTAATAAGGTTCAAATTATAAGATAAAAAACAAGATTATTCTTGCATACCGAAATATGAGATTCTGACTCGTCATATCTCCACTTCTCCACGTGTCTACGAGTTGCATGCGAGCGTGCAAACCGCAGCGTTTGTACCGTCGCCGTCATTCAGCAAAAAACAACAACCTACAAACATTTTTTATAATTGTAACTAGGTATGAAATTCCCCTATTGTTGATTTAAGTGAGTACCTACACAAGATTCAAAATCGCTTTTTTATTTGTTTTATATTAAACGCTGTTAACTTAAAACCTTAACCGCTACAAAAAATACGCTCGTGTACGCAATTGACAATTTTTGCAAGTATGTACTAATCAAGTATATACTTGATTTGTTTGTCTTTCTCGGCTTTCACGAGGTTCTCGTCATGCGGGACGGTTATATCTACAATCATTGCACGCCTCACAATTCGGTCCACCACCACTATATCAGGTTTATTGGCAACAATAGTCCTGTCAGTGATGATGGACCGATCCCAGTACAATGTGATATTGCCATTATCGAGAACGGGGTCGGGCGTATACCTATAGTATGGCACCTCCGACTCCACAAGAGAGTATTTCAGAGCAAGTTGCTGATGGATAATCCTGGCTACAAGGTTGTGCCTCTGCAAGTATTCTCCGTTAGCTAGACGAGAACAACCAGAGATAATGTGGCGAATTGATTCTCCCGGACGGTGACATGCCCGACATATGTCGACCGTGCCGTCTTTCACAATAAATTTCCGGTAGTTATTCGTCATGATAACTTCGTCCATAATTGCACAAACAAAACCTTCGGTTTCTCCAACGCTAGTTGTTCTACGTCGGGCCCATGTAGGGTCCGGAAAAAGCGTCCGTGAAGCTCCTTACTCTGCCATACCGCCCTGCGATCGTTAGTGTCAAGCACCGCAGGTTTGCGCCAGTTCTCATTTGCCAAGGAGAGCGGGGTGAGTCCCTTGTCCACCGCCACTACATCCACACCCACGTCGACAGCTAGGAAATATTCCCTAAGACTGCATATCTCGCGATTGTGGAGAGTCTTAGCATTTAAAAAGCCTCGACCTCCACACTTTCGCGGGATATACAGTCTCATTACCGACGATCGTGGGTGATGCATTCGATATGCAGTAAGCAGTGTACGGACCCGCCTATCCAGGGCGTCAAGTTCTGTTTGAGTCCATTTGAGTACGCCGAAAGAGTACATCAATACCGGCATGACCCAACCGTTGAAGGCGCGCACCTTATTTCCGCCTGATAGAAGGCTATTAAATACCTTCTTCAGGCGGCCAAAGAAGCGGTCCTTCAACGATTGCTTCATGTCAGTAACATTGATACCTAACGCTTCCGACATACCCAAATACTTGTAAGTTTCAGTTGGAGAGAGGGATCTCAGGTTTATGGAATCCGAGAGTTGAGTTCCCACGGATTCCATAATCTCTCCACGCTTTACATGCATGACCGCACATTTGTCCACACCAAACTCCATCCTGATGGCGTTACTGAATGTTTCAGTTACCTTCAGTAGCTCCATCAGTTGCAGATTAGTGGGGGCAAAGAGTTTCAGATCATCCATGTAAAGGAGGTGAGATATAACCTGACCACCTCTCTTCAACCGATAGCCTAGCCCTGATTTCTCCAGTAGTGTGCTAAGAGGATTCAAGGCTAGACAAAACCAAAGTGGACTCAAACTATCACCCTGAAATATACCCCGCTCGATCCTTACCGGTTCGCTATTCCTCTGGATATTTCGACATCCTGGATAGCGAAGGACTGTCCTCCATTGCCCCATACATGATATCAGGAAGGTGCGTAGCGTTGCATCAACTTTATACAATTCTAGCACCCTCATGAGCCATGTATGACCGACCGGCACCGAGTCATAGGCCTTCTTATAGTCTATCCAGCATGTCGACAGATCCTTTCGGGAATGCCGAACCTGTTGGCTAATGGCCATATCTATGAGGAGCAGCTCCTTAGTAACGCGGGACCCATTCCTACATCCGTTCTGAGAGGCAGACATAATCGAATTGCTGTCTATATGAGTGTTAATTTTAGCTCTTAAAATGGATGTAAGAACCTTATAGACCGTCGGTAGGCACGTGATCGGTCTATAATTTTTGGGTTCCGCGGTGCTACCAGATTTGTGAACCAGGTGGGTAACTCCTGTTGTAAGAAACTCGGGTAGTGAGCCGGTATCCAAGGCAGTCTGGTACTGAAATGCCAACCGAACGTGCGACTTTTGTAGCCACTTAATCCAAAAATTGTGCAGTCCGTCCGGTCCTGGAGATTTCAAATTAGGCAACGGACGGACTGCACGTGCTACATCTTGGGGGCTGATTGTGATTGCCCCCATTTCTGGTATTGAATCGCACGCTCGTTCGACCTCTCTAGTCCAACCACCTTCGGTGTGACTGACAGGCACCGACCAGATGCTGCGCCAGAACGAACACATGGCATCATCATCCGGCAAGCGCGTGTCAGTCACACTTTGGTCCGGTCGCTCCCAAGCTCTGTATACCCTTTCATTACTCTGGAATGTGCGATTCTGGGTGTATCGCTCCACGCGCCGCTTATACCTCCGAATACGGTTTGCCCATGCATACACCTTCTGCTTCAGGAAGTCGATGCGCTCTGTGACCCGGGACAAATACTCTCGGGGACTAATATCAGTCCCCGAAAACGCCCGTCTCACAAAGCGCATCACTCTTGGGCGAGTGTTACCCTCCCTGAAGCAAATAAGTTTGCCGATGAGTGCTCTGGCCCCACCAATACGACACTCGATCCTGCACTGCCAAGCCGGCACGGCTTGTTTTGGTCGTGTAGCCCTGTGATCAGCAAATTTGACGTGAGCTACACGACAAGCCGGCACAGCCGCGCAGTACATGATCGAATGTGTATCGGTGAGGTTATCACAGTTATCAAAATAGCTTGACAACTGCGAATCCAGAGCAGCCACCAGCGCCCTATTCTTGTTATGCATGGGCAAACGAGGTAAGCGTGGCCTAAGTTCAGGCAGCATGTAACGATACTCCCGAATAGCACACTCCAAAGCACTCCTCAATTCGTCACTGCACTGGGTACTTACATTTGTAACCCTGTCACTACTCTCCTCGTCAACATGGCTGGGAATTTGGTGAGACTGTGGTAGTACCACAGTCTGCGACGAGGGGGCAATGGCACGGCTACTCAGTTCAGCTCGGAGGCGATCAAGTGTAGTATCATCCAACATATGGTTACGCAGGATGACCCGCACCTGATCCGATAGACATTGGGCCGATACGTTGACTGCTGGCTCAAGCACCTGAAACAAAGAGAGCATCCGAACACGGTACGCGGTCAGGTTGTTTCCTCCCTCTGTAGCCCCAAAGTATGCGCATATCACATTTTCATTTATAGAACGTGTCCATCGCATACGCTGCACACTTCCGGCGGGAGCTGGGACCCTGTCAGAGGCCGGTGGGCCTCGAAGTCCTAAGCCGTCCGGCGGCCGGCGTCCTCTTCGCCGACGAGCAGGTGGTGGCGTCGTGGGCGGCGAGAAGTACTCGTCGCTGGAGCTCGACGCGACTGCCACGGCCGGTGTCACAGCACTCACGGTGGGGCTGGTTTCCGGCGGCGGCGAGGCGGAGCTGAGCGACGAGGCCGGAGATGGTGGGCGTGCTCGACGAGCTGCGGCTCTTGTCAACATGGTAATTTTTTCAGTTCGTCATAGAATGGTGTTTTGGTATTTATACAGTTATACTAGCTGACCCGCGCGGCTTCGCTCCCGTCCATCAACCTACCCTACCTACCCTACCTACCCTACCTACCCTACCTACCCTACCTACCCTACCTACCCTACCTACCCTACCTACCCTACCTACCCTACCTACCCTACCTACCCTACCTACCCTACCTACCCTACCTACCCTACCTACCCTACCTACCCTACCTACCCTACCTACCCTACCTACCCTACCTACCCTACCTACCCTACCTACCCTACCTACCCTACCTACCCTACCTACCCTACCTACCCTACCTACCCTACCTACCCTACCTACCCTACCTACCCTACCTACCCTACCTACCCTACCTACCCTACCTACCCTACCTACCCTACCTACCCTACCTACCCTACCTACCCTACCTACCCTACCTACCCTACCTACCCTACCTACCCTACCTACCCTACCTACCCTACCTACCCTACCTACCCTACCTACCCTACCTACCCTACCTACCCTATCTCTCAAGTTGGATCGAACTGCACATGGTGTGCGAATTTTATTATAATCGGTTAAGTGGTTTAGGAGTCCATTGAGGACAAACATTGTGACACGAGATTTATATATATTAAGATGTAAATTTGGTTTGTTTTTTCTTCTTCTAGTTTTTTCCATTTTCGTATGATTTGGTTTTTAGTAGTTGATAAAATTAATTTATTAAAATTGAAGATGAAAAAATTGTGTCACTTGTTTGACAGTCGAGCCACAGATTATTATTATTATTAAGTATTTTGTACTGTATTTTATAAGTATGATATTGTAGTATTAATTAATTAAGTAAGTAATCTAGTAATTGGTTTTCTTATTTACAGTTACACACCTCAACAGCAAATCGAGATCTAGAAAGTCAATAACCTGTCATAAATGTAAAATTGAAATACCAGAAAATCAGTATTCCTATCATATGAGAACGAATATACACAAAGCAAACTGTTTATTGAATACCAAGTTCACAGATATTCATATTATTGCGACAGCATTCAAAAATAGATTAATGACATACAGATTGAATGTCACTCAGGAAGACGAGTACCTCGGTTTAGAGGCGTTCCTGGGTGATCATCTAATAAATATAACAGAATTGATAAAAATGTCACTTAATGAACACAATTGCATAAAATTGAATTCCGAATTGTTTGCCTATTTTACGAGGGTGCATTTTTCGTTCGCGGAATGGGAGGGTAGATGATAAAAATAGGTCATTATCGAGGTGGCCACGACTTCAGCCACTCAATATTAGTATAAATACCAGGTTTTGTCTTAATTGGGTCATTAGTCTTTGAACTATCGTCAAGCAAACAACTCAATCGGGAAGAAAGTGTGCATTATGGAAAAAATCGAGTACCGTGCCGTAATAAAGTTCCTTACCAAGCAAGGAAAGTCAGTTCAAAACATACTGGAAGAGATGGAATCCGTTTACGGGGACTCTTGCCCGGGTAAAACCATGGTTTACAAGTGGCATTGTCTTTTTAAACAAGGCAGGACCTCACTTGAAGACGACCCGCGGCCCGGACGGGCGATCGAGGTGACTACTCCGGAAATCATTAAAAATGTCGAAAAAATAATATTGGAAGATGCCAGACTAAAGAAGAAACAGCTTGCAGAAATGGTTGGAGTATCGGATACAAAAATTTTCAAAATTCTACACGATAATCTTGGCATGACAAAGGTCAGTGCAAGATGGGTGCCAAGAATGCTCACGCCGCCTCAGAAACAACGCCGCGTGGAGTGTTCTCGCACGTTTTTGGACCTCTGTAACGAAGATAAGGATGGACTATTGAGTCGAATTGTTACTGGAGATGAAACTTGGGTTCATCATTATGAGCCTGAGTCAAAACAGGACTCTATGCAGTGGCACAAAAAAGGTACACCACCACCCAAGAAGTTTAAAGTGTCACAATCGGCTGGGAAAATCATGGCAATAGTGTTTTGGGATTCAGAAGGGATTCTGTTGACCAATTATAAAGATAAAGGCGTTTCTATAACCGGAGAATACTATGATTCTATCCTCGAGAGGTTGAAAGAAAGTATGAAAGAAAAAAGGAGGGGAAAATTGACCAAAGGTGTCCTTCTTCTTCACGACAACGCGCCTGTTCACAAGAGCCGTGTTTCGATATTTTAGAATTTTATACTTAGTTATTTAAAGCGTCTAGACCATGAAGGTTCATACAAAACAAAAATCGCTGTCTTTTAACGAAATAAGCTCTGAGCATATTGAGATCTTAGACAAATCAACCGAAACTGAATGTTGCAAAGATATTAATAAATTCAAAGTTGAAATATTTATTAAAATATAACAATTGAACAAATTAATTAGTGGTTTAAATAGCAGATTAAATAATATTGAAAAGACCATTGATTTAAAAGAAATAGCAGGGAAGTTAAGCAAGCATTATGAGCAAAATAGACGTCATAAATGAAATCCATAAAAACGCTAGAGTTAATTTCCCAAGAAGAAGTGTAATACTTAAAGATATAGATGACCTTTGGCAAGCAGAATTGATGGATATGCAAGCAATATCAAAAGTGAATGCAGGTTATAAATACATACTGGTGATTATAGACACTTTTTCAAAATATGCTTGGGCGATTCCACTTAAACAAAAAAATAAGCAACAGGTATCAGAGGCGTTTAAAACAGTAATAGAAAAAGGACGAGTTCCAAAAAATTTGCAAACCGATCTCGGGAAAGAGTTTTAGAATGATCAATTTAAAAGTGTTGTTAATAAGTATAAAATTAATCATTATTCTACTAAAAAGGCCTTAATTGTTGAAAGATTAATAAGAACGTTAAAGAATAAACTATACAAGGAATTTAGTTTGAATGGAAATTATAAATGGTTTAACGGTATGTTAGAAAAAAAGTTATATGAATACAACAATGATGTTCATAGAACTGTCGGTCAGTCACCTGTTTCAATAAATCAAAGGAATAAAACAGGTATACTACAAAGATACTTAGACGCAGCTCAGTCTCGAAAAAAAGTGAAATGTAAGAAATTTAGTGTAGAAGATTTTGTGAGAGTAAGTAAATATAAAGGATGTTTTGATAAAGGTTATTATCCCAACTGGTCCACCGAAATATTTAAAATAACAAAAAATCAAGGAACAAATCCAACAACTTATTTAATAGAAGATGGTAGATGTCGACCAATACTAGGAGCATTTTATGCACAAGAACTTCAGAAAACCAATCATCCGAACATATACCTCGTTGAAAAAGTTTTGAAACGAGAAGGAAAGCGAGTATGTGTTAAATGGTTGGGGCTGCCGACCAGTGAAAATAGCTGGATTGATAAATGAAATGTATTATAACTCCTGAATAATATTTAAGCATTTTCAAACAATAATCTATTCACTTCCACTTTATTCTTAATGCAATAAAGACATACTTTATAATTCAGGTTTATGTAAAATAATTCTTTAAAAATATAATAAAAATGAAAAAAGCACGAGGACTATGTACAAGCAATAAAGAAATGGCTGGTTTATCATCTTTCAAAATGGATAAAGTAAGATCTGGAGCGGAGTTTAGAAAAACCCTTAAAAATATTGTATCACATACCAAAAAACACATCAAGAAACTAAAACCTACCTGTAAGAAAGCGTTAATGGAATTAGCCTGCGCTGCAGCTCATGAATTTGCATCTGATTTACCCATAAAATTACCTAGAATTATACCAGTACCTAAAACTGGAGGATTTCTTCCTTTAGTACCAATTTTTGCTGGTTTATCTTCCGCTGGAAGTTTGGCTGGGGGTGCTGCTGGGATTGCGAAAGCTATTAATTCATATACAACAGCTAAGAAACAGTTGCTTGAATCGGAACGTCACAACAAGCAAATAGAAGCTTTAGTTATTGGAAAAGGATTACATCCTAAGCCTTACAAAGAAGGTTTAGGATTTTTTGTTACAAAGAAAAAAACTAAATTGTCGGCTACCCAATAGAGCTTTAACTAATATTGATATATTGAAGCATTCAAATAGTATCCCATTCTTTCGAGGTGTATTTATGAGAGATGAATTACCAGATAACCCATTACCATTAGAATGTGGAGTGATTAATCTTGATATTTCTCAAAACTCTGGCACTCATTGGGTAGCCTATACCAAAATATACGATCACATTGAATACTTTGACAGTTATGGTAACTTAAAACCACCTAAAGAATTAATAAAATATTTAGGAAACAATATTCAGTACAATTATGAAAATGTACAACATGATCACTTGTATAATTGTGGACACTTATGTTTAAAATTTCTTAAGTTGGAAAAGTAATAAAGGAACTTATTAATTAAGTGAGTGATTTTTATTTCTTACGTCTCAAAATTTCGTTAAACTAGAAAAATATAAATGACATTGCTATTTCATACGCATGCATTCTTTGGTTGTTGGTGATAAAAGTCACTAGTGTTGAAAAAGGATTTTTTTATTACCTATTTAAAGTAAACTCCTTCCTTTTATTCATACCAACATCATGCTTGTTCTTAATAAAACTCCTAATGAGAGAGGGAAATATATATATTTGATTTATTTGATTTTTGTAATAAGGTTCAAATTATAAGATAAAAAACAAGATTATTCTTGCATACCGAAATATGAGATTCTGACTCGTCATATCTCCACTTCTCCACGTGTCTACGAGTTGCATGCGAGCGTGCAAACCGCAGCGTTTGTACCGTCGCCGTCATTCAGCAAAAAACAACAACCTACAAACATTTTTTATAATTGTAACTAGGTATGAAATTCCCCTATTGTTGATTTAAGTGAGTACCTACACAAGATTCAAAATCGCTTTTTTATTTGTTTTATATTAAACGCTGTTAACTTAAAACCTTAACCGCTACAAAAAATACGCTCGTGTACGCAATTGACAATTTTTGCAAGTATGTACTAATCAAGTATATACTTGATTTGTTTGTCTTTCTCGGCTTTCACGAGGTTCTCGTCATGCGGGACGGTTATATCTACAATCATTGCACGCCTCACAATTCGGTCCACCACCACTATATCAGGTTTATTGGCAACAATAGTCCTGTCAGTGATGATGGACCGATCCCAGTACAATGTGATATTGCCATTATCGAGAACGGGGTCGGGCGTATACCTATAGTATGGCACCTCCGACTCCACAAGAGAGTATTTCAGAGCAAGTTGCTGATGGATAATCCTGGCTACAAGGTTGTGCCTCTGCAAGTATTCTCCGTTAGCTAGACGAGAACAACCAGAGATAATGTGGCGAATTGATTCTCCCGGACGGTGACATGCCCGACATATGTCGACCGTGCCGTCTTTCACAATAAATTTCCGGTAGTTATTCGTCATGATAACTTCGTCCATAATTGCACAAACAAAACCTTCGGTTTCTCCAACGCTAGTTGTTCTACGTCGGGCCCATGTAGGGTCCGGAAAAAGCGTCCGTGAAGCTCCTTACTCTGCCATACCGCCCTGCGATCGTTAGTGTCAAGCACCGCAGGTTTGCGCCAGTTCTCATTTGCCAAGGAGAGCGGGGTGAGTCCCTTGTCCACCGCCACTACATCCACACCCACGTCGACAGCTAGGAAATATTCCCTAAGACTGCATATCTCGCGATTGTGGAGAGTCTTAGCATTTAAAAAGCCTCGACCTCCACACTTTCGCGGGATATACAGTCTCATTACCGACGATCGTGGGTGATGCATTCGATATGCAGTAAGCAGTGTACGGACCCGCCTATCCAGGGCGTCAAGTTCCGTTTGAGTCCATTTGAGTACGCCGAAAGAGTACATCAATACCGGCATGACCCAACCGTTGAAGGCGCGCACCTTATTTCCGCCTGATAGAAGGCTATTAAATACCTTCTTCAGGCGGCCAAAGAAGCGGTCCTTCAACGATTGCTTCATGTCAGTAACATTGATACCTAACGCTTCCGACATACCCAAATACTTGTAAGTTTCAGTTGGAGAGAGGGATCTCAGGTTTATGGAATCCGAGAGTTGAGTTCCCACGGATTCCATAATCTCTCCACGCTTTACATGCATGACCGCACATTTGTCCACACCAAACTCCATCCTGATGGCGTTACTGAATGTTTCAGTTACCTTCAGTAGCTCCATCAGTTGCAGATTAGTGGGGGCAAAGAGTTTCAGATCATCCATGTAAAGGAGGTGAGATATAACCTGACCACCTCTCTTCAACCGATAGCCTAGCCCTGATTTCTCCAGTAGTGTGCTAAGAGGATTCAAGGCTAGACAAAACCAAAGTGGACTCAAACTATCACCCTGAAATATACCCCGCTCGATCCTTACCGGTTCGCTATTCCTCTGGATATTTCGACATCCTGGATAGCGAAGGACTGTCCTCCATTGCCCCATACATGATATCAGGAAGGTGCGTAGCGTTGCATCAACTTTATACAATTCTAGCACCCTCATGAGCCATGTATGACCGACCGGCACCGAGTCATAGGCCTTCTTATAGTCTATCCAGCATGTCGACAGATCCTTTCGGGAATGCCGAACCTGTTGGCTAATGGCCATATCTATGAGGAGCAGCTCCTTAGTAACGCGGGACCCATTCCTACATCCGTTCTGAGAGGCAGACATAATCGAATTGCTGTCTATATGAGTGTTAATTTTAGCTCTTAAAATGGATGTAAGAACCTTATAGACCGTCGGTAGGCACGTGATCGGTCTATAATTTTTGGGTTCCGCGGTGCTACCAGATTTGTGAACCAGGTGGGTAACTCCTGTTGTAAGAAACTCGGGTAGTGAGCCGGTATCCAAGGCAGTCTGGTACTGAAATGCCAACCGAACGTGCGACTTTTGTAGCCACTTAATCCAAAAATTGTGCAGTCCGTCCGGTCCTGGAGATTTCAAATTAGGCAACGGACGGACTGCACGTGCTACATCTTGGGGGCTGATTGTGATTGCCCCCATTTCTGGTATTGAATCGCACGCTCGTTCGACCTCTCTAGTCCAACCACCTTCGGTGTGACTGACAGGCACCGACCAGATGCTGCGCCAGAACGAACACATGGCATCATCATCCGGCAAGCGCGTGTCAGTCACACTTTGGTCCGGTCGCTCCCAAGCTCTGTATACCCTTTCATTACTCTGGAATGTGCGATTCTGGGTGTATCGCTCCACGCGCCGCTTATACCTCCGAATACGGTTTGCCCATGCATACACCTTCTGCTTCAGGAAGTCGATGCGCTCTGTGACCCGGGACAAATACTCTCGGGGACTAATATCAGTCCCCGAAAACGCCCGTCTCACAAAGCGCATCACTCTTGGGCGAGTGTTACCCTCCCTGAAGCAAATAAGTTTGCCGATGAGTGCTCTGGCCCCACCAATACGACACTCGATCCTGCACTGCCAAGCCGGCACGGCTTGTTTTGGTCGTGTAGCCCTGTGATCAGCAAATTTGACGTGAGCTACACGACAAGCCGGCACAGCCGCGCAGTACATGATCGAATGTGTATCGGTGAGGTTATCACAGTTATCAAAATAGCTTGACAACTGCGAATCCAGAGCAGCCACCAGCGCCCTATTCTTGTTATGCATGGGCAAACGAGGTAAGCGTGGCCTAAGTTCAGGCAGCATGTAACGATACTCCCGAATAGCACACTCCAAAGCACTCCTCAATTCGTCACTGCACTGGGTACTTACATTTGTAACCCTGTCACTACTCTCCTCGTCAACATGGCTGGGAATTTGGTGAGACTGTGGTAGTACCACAGTCTGCGACGAGGGGGCAATGGCACGGCTACTCAGTTCAGCTCGGAGGCGATCAAGTGTAGTATCATCCAACATATGGTTACGCAGGATGACCCGCACCTGATCCGATAGACATTGGGCCGATACGTTGACTGCTGGCTCAAGCACCTGAAACAAAGAGAGCATCCGAACACGGTACGCGGTCAGGTTGTTTCCTCCCTCTGTAGCCCCAAAGTATGCGCATATCACATTTTCATTTATAGAACGTGTCCATCGCATACGCTGCACACTTCCGGCGGGAGCTGGGACCCTGTCAGAGGCCGGTGGGCCTCGAAGTCCTAAGCCGTCCGGCGGCCGGCGTCCTCTTCGCCGACGAGCAGGTGGTGGCGTCGTGGGCGGCGAGAAGTACTCGTCGCTGGAGCTCGACGCGACTGCCACGGCCGGTGTCACAGCACTCACGGTGGGGCTGGTTTCCGGCGGCGGCGAGGCGGAGCTGAGCGACGAGGCCGGAGATGGTGGGCGTGCTCGACGAGCTGCGGCTCTTGTCAACATGGTAATTTTTTCAGTTCGTCATAGAATGGTGTTTTGGTATTTATACAGTTATATGTAAATTTGGTTTGTTTTTTCTTCTTCTAGTTTTTTCCATTTTCGTATGATTTGGTTTTTAGTAGTTGATAAAATTAATTTATTAAAATTGAAGATGAAAAAATTGTGTCACTTGTTTGACAGTCGAGCCACAGATTATTATTATTATTAAGTATTTTGTACTGTATTTTATAAGTATGATATTGTAGTATTAATTAATTAAGTAAGTAATCTAGTAATTGGTTTTCTTATTTACAGTTACACACCTCAACAGCAAATCGAGATCTAGAAAGTCAATAACCTGTCATAAATGTAAAATTGAAATACCAGAAAATCAGTATTCCTATCATATGAGAACGAATATACACAAAGCAAACTGTTTATTGAATACCAAGTTCACAGATATTCATATTATTGCGACAGCATTCAAAAATAGATTAATGACATACAGATTGAATGTCACTCAGGAAGACGAGTACCTCGGTTTAGAGGCGTTCCTGGGTGATCATCTAATAAATATAACAGAATTGATAAAAATGTCACTTAATGAACACAATTGCATAAAATTGAATTCCGAATTGTTTGCCTATTTTACGAGGGTGCATTTTTCGTTCGCGGAATGGGAGGGTAGATGATAAAAATAGGTCATTATCGAGGTGGCCACGACTTCAGCCACTCAATATTAGTATAAATACCAGGTTTTGTCTTAATTGGGTCATTAGTCTTTGAACTATCGTCAAGCAAACAACTCAATCGGGAAGAAAGTGTGCATTATGGAAAAAATCGAGTACCGTGCCGTAATAAAGTTCCTTACCAAGCAAGGAAAGTTAGTTCAAAACATACTGGAAGAGATGGAATCCGTTTACGGGGACTCTTGCCCGGGTAAAACCATGGTTTACAAGTGGCATTGTCTTTTTAAACAAGGCAGGACCTCACTTGAAGACGACCCGCGGCCCGGACGGGCGATCGAGGTGACTACTCCGGAAATCATTAAAAATGTCGAAAAAATAATATTGGAAGATGCCAGACTAAAGAAGAAACAGCTTGCAGAAATGGTTGGAGTATCGGATACAAAAATTTTCAAAATTCTACACGATAATCTTGGCATGACAAAGGTCAGTGCAAGATGGGTGCCAAGAATGCTCACGCCGCCTCAGAAACAACGCCGCGTGGAGTGTTCTCGCACGTTTTTGGACCTCTGTAACGAAGATAAGGATGGACTATTGAGTCGAATTGTTACTGGAGATGAAACTTGGGTTCATCATTATGAGCCTGAGTCAAAACAGGACTCTATGCAGTGGCACAAAAAAGGTACACCACCACCCAAGAAGTTTAAAGTGTCACAATCGGCTGGGAAAATCATGGCAATAGTGTTTTGGGATTCAGAAGGGATTCTGTTGACCAATTATAAAGATAAAGGCGTTTCTATAACCGGAGAATACTATGATTCTATCCTCGAGAGGTTGAAAGAAAGTATGAAAGAAAAAAGGAGGGGAAAATTGACCAAAGGTGTCCTTCTTCTTCACGACAACGCGCCTGTTCACAAGAGCCGTGTTTCGATATTTTAGAATTTTATACTTAGTTATTTAAAGCGTCTAGACCATGAAGGTTCATACAAAACAAAAATCGCTGTCTTTTAACGAAATAAGCTCTGAGCATATTGAGATCTTAGACAAATCAACCGAAACTGAATGTTGCAAAGATATTAATAAATTCAAAGTTGAAATATTTATTAAAATATAACAATTGAACAAATTAATTAGTGGTTTAAATAGCAGATTAAATAATATTGAAAAGACCATTGATTTAAAAGAAATAGCAGGGAAGTTAAGCAAGCATTATGAGCAAAATAGACGTCATAAATGAAATCCATAAAAACGCTAGAGTTAATTTCCCAAGAAGAAGTGTAATACTTAAAGATATAGATGACCTTTGGCAAGCAGAATTGATGGATATGCAAGCAATATCAAAAGTGAATGCAGGTTATAAATACATACTGGTGATTATAGACACTTTTTCAAAATATTGGGCGATTCCACTTAAACAAAAAAATAAGCAACAGGTATCAGAGGCGTTTAAAACAGTAATAGAAAAAGGACGAGTTCCAAAAAATTTGCAAACCGATCTCGGGAAAGAGTTTTAGAATGATCAATTTAAAAGTGTTGTTAATAAGTATAAAATTAATCATTATTCTACTAAAAAGGCCTTAATTGTTGAAAGATTAATAAGAACGTTAAAGAATAAACTATACAAGGAATTTAGTTTGAATGGAAATTATAAATGGTTTAACGGTATGTTAGAAAAAAAGTTATATGAATACAACAATGATGTTCATAGAACTGTCGGTCAGTCACCTGTTTCAATAAATCAAAGGAATAAAACAGGTATACTACAAAGATACTTAGACGCAGCTCAGTCTCGAAAAAAAGTGAAATGTAAGAAATTTAGTGTAGAAGATTTTGTGAGAGTAAGTAAATATAAAGGATGTTTTGATAAAGGTTATTATCCCAACTGGTCCACCGAAATATTTAAAATAACAAAAAATCAAGGAACAAATCCAACAACTTATTTAATAGAAGATGGTAGATGTCGACCAATACTAGGAGCATTTTATGCACAAGAACTTCAGAAAACCAATCATCCGAACATATACCTCGTTGAAAAAGTTTTGAAACGAGAAGGAAAGCGAGTATGTGTTAAATGGTTGGGGCTGCCGACCAGTGAAAATAGCTGGATTGATAAATGAAATGTATTATAACTCCTGAATAATATTTAAGCATTTTCAAACAATAATCTATTCACTTCCACTTTATTCTTAATGCAATAAAGACATACTTTATAATTCAGGTTTATGTAAAATAATTCTTTAAAAATATAATAAAAATGAAAAAAGCACGAGGACTATGTACAAGCAATAAAGAAATGGCTGGTTTATCATCTTTCAAAATGGATAAAGTAAGATCTGGAGCGGAGTTTAGAAAAACCCTTAAAAATATTGTATCACATACCAAAAAACACATCAAGAAACTAAAACCTACCTGTAAGAAAGCGTTAATGGAATTAGCCTGCGCTGCAGCTCATGAATTTGCATCTGATTTACCCATAAAATTACCTAGAATTATACCAGTACCTAAAACTGGAGGATTTCTTCCTTTAGTACCAATTTTTGCTGGTTTATCTTCCGCTGGAAGTTTGGCTGGGGGTGCTGCTGGGATTGCGAAAGCTATTAATTCATATACAACAGCTAAGAAACAGTTGCTTGAATCGGAACGTCACAACAAGCAAATAGAAGCTTTAGTTATTGGAAAAGGATTACATCCTAAGCCTTACAAAGAAGGTTTAGGATTTTTTGTTACAAAGAAAAAAACTAAATTGTCGGCTACCCAATAGAGCTTTAACTAATATTGATATATTGAAGCATTCAAATAGTATCCCATTCTTTCGAGGTGTATTTATGAGAGATGAATTACCAGATAACCCATTACCATTAGAATGTGGAGTGATTAATCTTGATATTTCTCAAAACTCTGGCACTCATTGGGTAGCCTATACCAAAATATACGATCACATTGAATACTTTGACAGTTATGGTAACTTAAAACCACCTAAAGAATTAATAAAATATTTAGGAAACAATATTCAGTACAATTATGAAAATGTACAACATGATCACTTGTATAATTGTGGACACTTATGTTTAAAATTTCTTAAGTTGGAAAAGTAATAAAGGAACTTATTAATTAAGTGAGTGATTTTTATTTCTTACGTCTCAAAATTTCGTTAAACTAGAAAAATATAAATGACATTGCTATTTCATACGCATGCATTGTTTGGTTGTTGGTGATAAAAGTCACTAGTGTTGAAAAAGGATTTTTTTATTACCTATTTAAAGTAAACTCCTTCCTTTTATTCATACCAACATCATGCTTGTTCTTAATAAAACTCCTAATGAGAGAGGGAAATATAACATAAGACTGCCAATATCCAAAGAAGTGAGACGTGTCAGTGCAGTGAAAATTAATAAAGTTTCAAAGGAAAACAAAAGATTTCTTCAAGATATCGGTTTTAAAATATAATATGCTTCAAATTACAGATTTACCACAATATGATACCTCTATTGAGGGTTATGAGATCCATAGTTACAATCCATATAATAATAGCTTTAAAGAAAATGATGAAATTAGAATACCCATACAACAGCAAGATTTATATGTATTGCCATCAGGTAGTTCCATTTACATAGAAGGACATGCAAATGTGTAACAACTAAAGATGCAGCGGGGAAATTAGTAAAAAAAAATGTTGATTTTATAAACAATCCCGTTTCATAATTGTTTCAAGATATTAGATATGAAATAAATGGTGTTGAAATCGATCGGATTAAAAATGTTGGTATTACAACCACCTTAAAATCGTATATGAAGAATCGTGAATGAAGGTGAAAGTAAAGCTGCAGCAGTCTGGGGATGGAACTTAGGTGGTACGAAATTAAGAAACGAATATTTTAGTGTTATCGTGCCATTGAACAGAATACTAGGATTTGCAGAAGATTACAACAAAATAATAATCAATTGTAAACATGAACTTATTTTACAACGAAGCAGCTCAGCATTGAACTGTGTGCTTATAGACAAAAATGATAACGTAGAAATAGATATACAAAAAATACAATGGCGTGTGCCGCATATTAAAGTTTCTGATCGTAATAAATTGTTATTGCTCAAAAGCTTGGAGAGAGATCGTTCTATACAGATAGCATTTAGAAATTGAGATTTGTATGAATATCCATTACTTCCAAGAACAACAAAACATTCCTGGTCAGTAAAGACAACTTCCCAGCTAGAAAAACCGAGTTTTGTAATATTTGGTTTGCAAACAGCTCGAAAAAATAATAAGACTAGAAGTTCTTCTATATTTGATCACTGCAATGTAAGCAATATTAAATTATATTTGAATTCTCAATACTATCCGTATGACTCACTTAATCTGAAATTTGATGAAGGTAAATATAGTATATTATATGAAATGTATGCTAATTTTCGTCAGTCGTATTACAACTTAGGCAAAGATCCATTGCTTAGCTTAGACCAGTTTAAAGAAATTGCTCCACTTTTTGTGATTGACTGTTCAAGACAAAACGATTCACTTAAAACTGGACCAGTTGACGTGCGATTAGAAATTGAATGCTCTGAAGATATTCAAAATAATACATCTGCCTATTGTTTAATAATAAACGATCGACTGTTCGAATACAAGCCGTTGAGTAATATTGTGAGAAAACTATCATGAATGTCATCGTAGATGTTCAAGGGTTAAGAGTGAAGAAAATGAGTTTATTCCAAAAGAAATAGCAAAAATGTACAAAGGACGTGTACAAGTACTGTTGATAAAATCACCACGACCATTTTATGACTTGACGAGGAAAGAACGGTTACAAGTTGCTTGGATTGAAAAAAACAGAGGAATAAACTGGAACGAAGGCTTTGTACCATATTTTAATTATCAAGCAAACTGGGGATTTTTTTAAAAATAAATCTATATTTACGAAAGGAAACGAAAAAGTGTTATGGATAAAAGATATATTCCGAATTAATAATGTATACAATTTAGAAAGTAAAAACTGCCCGAGTTTGTTGACATTATATAACAATTATTCAGATTCATCTAACAACCAATATATAATAACAATATACAATAAACCAATATATGTGCCTTAAAAAATGTGTTTTGCTTAAATAAATGGTGTGAAGAAAATCAAGTGTTTTGTCAGTAAGATAAAATAAGGACGATCCTAGTTTTACATATAAATGATTATTAAATGTTTATAAATCGAAGTGTGAATATTTAATCTACAAACTTACTTACACATATTCTATTATTTAGGTTAGTGAAAATGTAAGTAATAGTAATGTAAGAAATGTATCATTGCTTATAAAACAATATTTGAATAATATAGAAATAAATATATTTAAACTTGACCTACTTGTGAGTTTTATTTCTTAAACACTAAAAATATTAATATAGTTAATCACCTGCCAACCGCATATTATAGTTCGACATCGAAAGCAAAAACAGCTTGTTATAATAAGCAGTTCATACTGAACAGCTTGTTATAATGAGCTGATCATACTGATCCGCTTCTTATAATCAGCAGTTCATATTGAACAGCTTGTTATAATGAGCTGATCATACTGATCCGCTTCTTATAATCAGCAGTTCATATTTAACTGCTCTGTTTATTTACACACTCGAACAGATGCTGCTGATGAGTATGCGACTACTATACAGGACTTTAATTTAAAATAATATGTTTGAATAGAAAACTATAAAATATTGTTAGTAGACCATTTTATGACTTGACGAAGATAGAATGGTTACAAGTGGCTTGGATTGAAAAACAGAGGAATAAACTGAAAGAAATTTTTGAATAATTAAATATATTATGGGGTTACAGAGGAATAAACTGATACTCGAATGGTTTAACTGTGGAATATAGGGTTATTCAGATCACGATTTGTGATCTGAATACCCTATATTCCAACTACTGTCCCTTTCTATGTTTAGCAGGAGTACTAAATTTTCCTTTAGTTTTGGATCCTTCTGAAACTATTCGTCGCACTGTACTCTCGGATTTACCTGAAAATAATAATAATTGTATTCATAAGTATCAAAACCAGTCACACGCACTATAAATATGTGTTTTATTTTCATAACCTCAACTGTAGATATCAAAATAAATATTTCATGATAAGACCACTCTTGGATAAGACATTACTATTTAAAGGTGTGTAAAATGACATAAAAGTACTACATTAATTCATAACCTACCAGTCAGATCCGCTGTTCGTTTATAAACGTCTTCCATCTGCGTGAGCAATCTGCCGGCTTGGAATTCGGCTAAACATCGCATAAACACTTTTATATCACTTCACGAGTGCCGCTGCGGATTGTTTTATTCATTTTTCAATTTTTATGTTGAATTTTTGGATAACAACTAGAATGTTTGTGAAAAGCAAACAAAGCAAAGTAATGTTTACATTACAATGACAAGCGAGTGACAAGATTGACTTTTAATGAAGTGTGGCCAGCCACAGAATATAGTTAGTTCCACAAACATTAATTTCTACTCTTTTTAGAACCGCTGCCGCTAATGGAACAACCCTCACTCCCACACCTACTCACACTCACTACTCAACACACATTCTTCCCCACACATAACACACAACCCAGCGCGTTTTCTGTTTTTACCCATTTTATTATTTTGAATTTTTATTTTATTTTGTTTCCATTTTTATTATTATTCCATTTATTTATTTATATATACATACAAATTACATTTTTAAATATTTCTATAAAAATACAAAAAATATAAAAAATAGTAACCCACCGGTATCGGGAACAGGGTCCAAGCTACCGGTGGTCAGGGCTTCTGAGAGAGGAACCTCCTAACGATGCGCGCCGTGTCCAGGAGTACTGCTTTCTGGATCAAGCCCTTGATCCAGCTGCCCAACGAGAGCCTCTTGAGATGTTGGTCGAGGCTCTTGGCAATAATGCCATTGGCCGTCACGATTATCGGCACAATAACTGCTGTGTTCACATCCCACATGTCGACAACCTCGCGAGCCAAGTCAAGATACTTCGTTTGTTTATCTTTCTCTGACTTCACGAGGTTCTCGTCATGAGGGACTGCTATATCAACAATCATTGCGCGACGCTCTAGTCGGTCTATCACCACTATATCAGGCTTATTGGCAACAATAGTTCTGTCAGTGATGATAGACTATTATTATTATTATTTTTGTTGTTTTGTGTTTTCATTTTATTTTATTTTCATATTTGTTTAAGCTTACTGAAAAAGCTCATTAACTTGGTATTCATTGTTATAAAATAACCTGGAGACTGGCAGAGCTTCCTAACACAAGCAAACTATTTGCTTAAAAGGATGCTCCATATTGTAAATAGAATAACAATTTTAGTTGATGCAATAAACAATTTTATTTATTTATTTTATCACTAGCTAACGCAAAAATATTCTCACGTATTGATATTTCCCGTGCATATAATTTTATTTCAGTAAATCCTGCCGATGTGGAAAAGACTGCCATTATCACGCCTTTCGGCCTATTTGAATTTCCCAGAATGACATTCGGTCGAAGGAACGCTGCGCAAACTTTTCAACGGTTTATGAACCACACAGTTCTCTCTGGTTTAGATTACGTTTACAGCTATATCGATGACGTCGCGATATTTAGTAAAAGTAAAATTCAACATGAGCAGCAATTACGAGAAGTTTTTAGTCGTTTAAGCTAATTTGGTTTAACTATTAATTTAGAAAAGTATGAATTTGGTAAAACAAAGATAATTTTTTAGGATATGAAGTTTCCACGCAAGGCATTCGACCTCTACAGGAGAAAATGGATGCCATAAATAATTTCCCTCAACAGCTCAGACGATTTTTAGGGATGGTTAATTTCTACCGTTTACATTTACCTAATGCAGTAGAATATCAAGGTCATTTAAAACAATACTTAGTTAAGTCAAAGAAAAAAGATAGAACAAAAATAGAATGGACAGAAAGTGCAAACGAGGCATTCTCACGGTGTAAGGCAGCGCTACAAAGCGCAGTGACGTTATCGTATCCGCAACCCGATACCCCGTTCGCGCTCATGACTGATGCATCGAACACCTGCGTGGGAGCCATTCTCCAACAATTCGTAAACAATAAATGGCTACCTTTATGCTAATTTTCAAAGAAAATGTCGATTCCGCAAACTAAATACAAACTTAGCTTACGCTACACAGGATACACATTTAGTATACGCTATGCCGTTACACTACTCCCCCCCTTGAAGGTGCGGTTTCATTAGCGAGGATCGCTCCGCGCCCGCTAATGAAACCGCACCTTTACATAAAACGCACAGCGGCCGAGTCAGCAAAAGACCCGTACGTTTCAATTTATAAGTAAGTTTATTGTAATAAGTTAATATTATTTCTGATTTCTGTCTGATATAACGTATCATACCTAATTATAAGAATTGTTCACATTTTAACTTGCATAACGAGCAAATACGAATCTCCATTTTAAAAATATAGAGAATTAAAAAATAAAATGGGAAACTACGTAGTGAAGGACGAGGTCAAATCCTCAGCCGCTATCGCCCCCCAGACGGTCAAAGGCTACGACGCAAATTTAATAACCTTCATTGGTTGGTCTTCAATTTTGGCACTCATAGGCATAGTGTGTTTATGTCTATTTTTCCGTCGATGCATCGGTACTGGAAAAGTTGGTTGACCAAGCAGATGCAATCTCTGCAGTCGACCGCTTTCGAAGCGGCTCGTAAAAGTTTTAGACGGAAGCAAACGGTTGAAACTTCCCATAATGAAGATGTTTAAAGTCAAGGTCCAATAGCGATATAAGTGAGTGTATTTGTGTAAAACCTACCTAATTTCCAACCACTGTGAAACGAATGTGTACTTAATAATAAATGTATTGTATCAATTTCAGCTGTAACATTGTGTTAAGTGATGGTTACAATTTTTTTTTCTTTCCCGGGTTATTTTGTCAAAGAAGTGTTTCTTTTAAAAAGGGGGGGAGTAGTGTAACGGCATAGCGTATACTAAATGTGTATCCTGTGTAGCGTAAGCTAAGTTTGTATTTCGTACGTAATATATAAGCATTGTGCAGTATGTCCTAGCACGCTCTTTGTACTTGTCGTTTATGAAAAAACAATACACGAATTAGTCGTTGCCAGTCTTTCATTGAATCTACACCCAAGGTCACACACTAAACTGTGTTACTGAGACCGATGACGACATTGACGTTGATGCAGCTGATAAGTTGCTAACTGAAGGTAAGACACCTTCTTCTTCCGACTCATAGTTATTTAGATCATCTTCTGATTAATTTCCGCCAGGGACATTCACTAATTCAATAATTTTCGCAATTCTTAGGGGTATTTGACGTTGGATTTTTCGTGGCGGCATCTAAAAGAAAAAATAAAATCGAGCATAGGCAACTATTTTGCCGAATATTTAGAGCAGAGGCAATGTCATGTTTCCGTTATCGTAAAAGTATTATAAGTGCATAATATTTCGAAATATTACGTGTATTCAATAAATCAGATCAAGAGCTAAAATAAAATATATCGTTACTTACTTTTTACGCGGTAATTTTCTTGATTATGGTGGAATTAGGTTAGAACATTGAAAAACAACCTCACATTTTGCACGTCGTCACCAATATGTCAAATATTTCTTCTGTCAAGTTGATTGGCGGAATTCAAATTGTTGTAACATTATTCTAAGAGCTGGCGTTAGCTGTCTAAAGTTGCACAATATCAATTTACTTCATACATTTCTGCGCAACTTTTAAAAAGTGGTTTAGCAATTGTTTTTCTTTTTCTAAATGTTTTAATAAAGACAAACTTACCCGATCTGAGACTTCTATGTGTGGTACCCTCCATTGTATTCTTTCTATTTCTATTTGGAAATGGCTAATATCATCAGCAAGTATGATGAAATTTAAGTTAGAGATACTTCTATTCAATATAAGCTCACGTTTACAATTTATTATAATTTTATTGTAATCTTCCGCAACTCCTGAAACCTTATTTGATGGTATTAAGGCATCAAAATGACCATCACTTTTAAATGCAGTTAAATTCCAGCCCCATAGGGCAGCTAATTTATTTTCAGCTTCATTTAATGAAACTTATGATTTTATTGTCGAAGTTATTCCTGAGTTTTTTATACGATCTATTTCAATACCGTTTATTTCATACCTGATGTCTTGAAAAAAGAACATAGCAGAGTTATTACTAAATGAAATAGTTTTTTCAAGCGGTTTTCCATCTTTCCAAAAAGCTTTGCTCGATCTTCGATATAAATTGTGCTGGCTGATAGTAGCACGTATATATCTTGCTGGTGAATGGGAATTCTGATTTCATCGTTTTCTCTAAAGCAGTTATTGTAGGGATTGTAAGAATGGACTCCACAACTTTGTATCGAAGTGTCGAAGTGTGGCATTAATGTAGTATATTCATACTTTAAAAGAAAATCTATATTTGTTTTAGTTAAATTTTTCACTTTTTTCTTACGTCTGAGCACCTTTGTGGTTGTAGAAGAAGTAAGACATTTTATTTTGACTGAGGGGTATACAGCGTGTTTCTGACATCGACGCACAAACGATTTCCAGGGGTCCAGTACATGATTCTGGACACCCCTGCTTTGGAATTTTTCGTCGGCTTTTTCCTCATTTTTTCATTTTTTTCAGGAGTTTTTTTTACTTTATTACTTTAACTCAATAACATTTTTAATTAAAAAGTCATTAATTCACTATTTTCACAAAGAAAAGCAATGTAAATAAAACTTCAAATTAGGTATCTGCTCAGCTGTGCAAAGTTCAAACGAAAGGTCAACGCATGCGTAGTAGGTACCTGCGAGTGAGCATGTCAAAAGCACCGCTCAAAAATACCGTCTAAAGATTGCCGTCATTAGAAAATAATACGATCATAACAAAATGAAGTAAGCGATTTCCAACATTAAAATAATTGCTTAAAGACGCAAATCGGTTATTTTGTTGTGTGTCGCCAAATCGTATTTTCTTATAGCGGCAATACGTAGCGCGCTCTTTGAGATGCCGACAAAAGAGCCGATCTAGGTATTCTGTTGAACTGAGTGTAAGGGGCGGTCAAATAATTACATGGTTAAGTATTTCAATAAAAAAAAAAAAACAATAAATTAATAAAAACCCATGATAGTTCCGCCACTGTACTGCACGTAGGTATGTCGGCGAAATATAAAGAGAGTTCGAAAAGAACATTTCGTGAAGGATTTTTGCCAGTTTCTTGTTGACGTTGATCGCGAACGAGTGTGCTTCTTGTGAAAGTCTGTTTTCGGAACGTTAGAGAAGATAAGTTTTGGTTTGATACCAAAACTATGTTTCTCTCTGTGTTTGTGTGTTTGATTTAAAAAAGTCACCTGGACTTGTGGAATCGGTGGATCGGTAGATTCGTCCCGGAGCCATGGCTAGCTCGCTCACCAGACTTGACCCCATTAGATTTTTTCTTTGGGGTTACGTCAAGGACAAGGTGTTTGTGTCCGAGTGCGCTTCCGCAGCCGAGATGAGGAATCGCGTCGTGCATGTGTTTGCGACGTTGCGTGAGGAGTGTGCTCAGGACCCAAAGTTTCTGCTCCGTGTCCACGTTGAAACTCTGGGCCGTGCTCAGATATGCGAGCGTGCTGGCGGCGGCCACTTCGAACCCAGGGGTGAGCGACCTTAAGGTGAGTTAGTAGTAGGTACTTACATTATCGGATCTCAATGTACTTACAATCTTCTTTTTACTATTCCTAAACCCTATTACTAAGCATCCGCTGTCAATCCGTCCATAGGACTAGATAATTTATGGGGGCTCGCATACAAGAAACGTGTTTTTTGAGTTATGGTACTTGCAGAACCCTTTGTTAGTCCGACTCGAACATGGCCGGCTTTGTTATCAATCCTTATCAGAATTGCGTTCGTGATTTTAAGAAAGCATGTTCCATAAGGATGTAATCCAGCGACCCATCCAAGGTGACCTTGTTTGTGTGAATTCATAGGTACAAAATTCGCGATGGAAACCAAGCTCCAACCAAGGTCACCTTGGATTGGACATTGGATTAAGTACCTAAGTAAATCATTGTGGAACATGCTTAAGCTTATGGCTCCTTAACTTCTGCGTCAGTTGTTGTCGGCTACGGGTGTTATTCGTCGGTACTTAGGTACTTTCTAAGTGAGTACCGATATACCGGATCTCAATGTACTTCAAGCTTATTTTTTATAATCAATCCTTATCTGAATCGTGATTTTAAGAGATTAATCTTATGACTTCTTCTATTTACCGTGTTACCCAGTTAATGGGTTGTGGAGGTCTGGTAGGCAGCCGCTCCACGTAAAACACTGGTATTCAGCTGAATCCGGTTTTACTGGAAGCCGACCCCAATGTAGTTGGGAAAAGGCTAGGCAGATGATGAATCTTATGGCTTCTTCTCTTATTTCTTCACTGTCCGTAAGGAATCTAAAATTTCCAACCGGTAATCTTTGCATCATAGCATAACCATATAAATTAACACAATCTAAGTAAGCTAGGAAAGTATTGGTTCTTGCTCATTATAATTTGGCAGGTATTTGTTATTAGCTTTTGCATACCTTAACGAGCACTGGGCTAACCCTCCTCTGATGCCATTTTCTAGCATTTCATACATTTCTATATCAGATAGTAAGGCTAATTCAACTGTAACTAATAACATAGCATCCCAACTTAATGACGGTGATGAAACATAATGACAGGGATCTAGCCCATAGTGATTTAAACTTATAGATCTAAATTTTTCAAACATATTATATAATAATAGCACATCACATTTTAGGTATAAATCAGTGTATTCCCTTATATTATTTATGCGATATTTATTCCATACAATTAATGCATGATTATAATCTTCTTCTGATACAGTTTCGTATGTGAGTCTACTATAGAATTTATTTGGATCTGCTAGTCTATTCTGTAAGTAACCATTTCGATATCGAGCTTCACCTGAGTGAGATAGCTCACAAAGTGAACTTTATTACACACAACATAAAGGTGTTACGTTTATACTCACCTCGGATTCCGCTGTCGAGACACGATATGTTGTTACAGAATAGCACTACAGGTAATTGTGTTTCTTCATATTTTTCCCAAGAGTCTATATATTCATAGCAATATATACCCTTTTTCAGACACAATCTCAGTAAATTTTCATCAATGGAAAATGATTTTAAATGCCTAAAATCTGTAAAATTTAGAGTTTTCGCTAAATTATCCAAACTAGAACTTAAAAAGTTAAAAGAGTGAATTTTTAGTTGGACTGTGTTTTGAGAATCCAGAGGCACAAATTTACTGAAAGAAATATATTTTTCTTTGTTTTTTGGAATTAAATTATGTAACCATATACTGAAGAAATTTCATTGATAAATAAATGGTTGTCATATCCGGAAAGGTTATGAAATATAACTGGAATAAAATTATATGTTTTAGAATTTAGATGACATTTATTATGAGCCGGCCCTCGATATTTACCAGTGAAATGATCATGATCACGAACAATATGATCATCAGATGTAAATTCTTTTTTACAGATATGACATTTCACAGCAGTTTTAAAGGAAAGGTATTCTTCACTCGTATGGTTACATTTTTCTATGCATTGACAAAATCTGATACAATCTTTGTGAGTCGTTGATAATTAACTCACAGCATATGTAATAAGCAAAACAAGTGGCTTCATGAATTTGAATGTTTTCAGTATATTGGCGTTTACTTTTATCTGAATATTCACGTAATAAACTTTCAAAATCTCCGTAAATGACAATTGAAACTCTGAGTTTTTTGATAATTTAAGTTTACTATTTTCTTCAGGAAGAACGGTTTGCAATCTACCACAATGATTATTTAGTTTATCCGACATTTTAAAATATAAAAAAACATTCTTCACATAGATGAATCTTAGATTCATGTTTTGTAAGTTGACTGCGAACAATTTTTTCAAGGTTTTTAATTAAGCAGAAATGGTTCTTACCATTCTTGCTAATAAATAATAAGTTTACATGATTCAGCTTTCGCAGTTTAGTTTTGTACAATTCAGTATTCGCCTTACGGAATCTGGCTGAGGCTTACAGAGAGAGAAGGAGAGCTTTGCATATGGCCTTTTTAGACCTGCAGAAGGCCTTCGACTGTATACCTCGGCAGTCCATCTGGTGGGCACTGCGCTTCAAAGGCGTTCCCGAGGCCTATATTGACATTATCAGAGACATGTACCGCGATTCCGTGTCCTCTGTACAGACCGCTGTTGGCGAATCGAATGGCTTCCCAATATCTGTTGGCGTTCACCAAGGCTCGGCTCTTAGCCCGTTCTTGTTTAACGTAGTGCTCGATGTAGTTACGGCAAACATCCAAGATAAGCCCCCATGGCTAATGATGTATGCCGATGACATCGCCCTCATTAATCAGAACAAAGCCCATCTTGAGCGCAAAGTCAACATTTGGAAGGACACGCTTGAAAACGGTGGTCTGAGACTAAATGTGGCGAAGACTGAGTACATGTCCTGTGGCGGCACGGATTCAAATAGGTTCATCCGAATAGGTTCGGACCTGATCAGAAAGTCCGATACGTTCAGGTACCTTGGATCCGTGCTGCACGAGTCTGGCAACGTGGACGACGATGTCCAAGCACGTATAGGCGCGGTTTGGGCGAAGTGGCGCGAGGTAACGGGCGTTGTATGCGACCGCAAAATGCCTCCGAAGCTCAAGGGGCAGATATATAAATGCATCATACGGCCTGTCCTACTGTACGGCGGTGAATGTTGGCCAGCACTAAGCAGACACACCCAGGAGCTTCGCGTCATGGAGATGAAGATGCTGAGGTGGATGAGTGGCGTAACGCGATCCGATCGCATACGCAACTCTTTCATCAGAGGTAGTCTTGGTGTCCGTGACGTGGGGGAAAAACTGCAAGAGTGTCGTCTGCGATGGTATGGCCACATCATGCGCCGCCCTATGGAGTACGTTGGTCGGGGATGCATGAATATGGCTGTTCTTGGGGCTAGGTCCCGTGGTCGCTCTCGCAAGCGCTGGTTGGACGTCGTTAAGTCCGACATGAGAGCCAATGGCCTAACTGAGAAGGATGTTCAAGATCGGGCAAAGTGGAGGAAGCTAAGTAGGAAGGCGGACCCTGGCAATAGCCGGGATTAACGCCAGGTAGAAGAAGAAGTTTAGTTTTGTACAATGAACCCGTTATAGTAGAATAGAATAGAATAGAATACTCTTTATTATGTACACCATATAAGTGTAGTATTGTTTTTTTCCAAACCATAAATATTCACACTTATTTTAAAATTATGTTTTTCAAACCATTTTATATCTTCGAATGTTGGGGGAAAAGTCATTCCGTTAGTATTTAATATCTTAGAATAATGCGGATAAGATGAAACTCTATTAGGATTATTTTTAGCTGGATACATATGAGCAATGATACACCAAAGAAAACAATGATTATCCATATTCTGACATTCCTTTATTTTGTTAATTCTCGAAGGTAAAGCAATGTAACTTCCTGCTCTCAAAGGATTATATTTTGCAATATTCATTTCTAAATGACTTATTTTCTCTATAGTCCAACCAGATTCTGATTATTCAAACTCTAAGCATTTACATATTAATCGTTGTGTGCAATCTTTGTATAAAGATACGATATCTGTACTCTGATTCACTATGGAATATTTATAATTTATTTATTTGTAAAAAGAGACTGTAGTACAATAGTTTCCTTACAATACAATGAGATGGTTTCGTACGATTGTCTTCAATCTGGTGGGTGATGCACTGTCCTCCTAGCTAGGTTATAATATAACCTGTAGTAAGGAGTAACAGTCCCAATCCCCTTTGCATTTGGTTACACTATTTAAAATTTTCAAAATATCTTATAGAGTCATAAATAACTTACAATCAACTATTTGTGAGAGTGTATGTGTGATGATGTGTTATGGTGTGTTTGTGAGTGTGAGAAAAATGTGTGTGTATGTCTGTGTAGATAAGAATGAGAGAACTTGTCACCACTCAGGTTAGATTAAATAGTTTTCTGTTTCGTCATAGGTTTTATTTTGCAAGTATGAACGAAGGGTATGTTTGCAATTATAATAAGATAAGCCGTATATTGGACACATTTTACTTATTTTATTGTAAAGACACGGACCTAGGTAATAAAATAATCTTTTAGCAAATGACTTGTGGGCTCTTGGTACAGTACAGATTTGGTCCATACGATGTTTATTCAACTCTTTGTAGGGTGTTTTCTTGTGTTGTAGGAGAACTGCTTGTAATATAAAATGCTGCCGTACGTTCAAGACATTACAGTCTTTATATAATTGAACGGTAGAAAACAATATTGGTCGGAAGGTAGCTACTTTCAATATGGCTTTATGTGCAATTTCGAGTGGCTTTAAAATAGTTTTAGCCGCTCCACCCCAGCAGGAAATACAGTACGTTACAATAGATAGACAAAGAGCAAAATAGACAACGTATTACGTATAATAGTTTGGTTTGCAATACTTCTTAAGGTTTTAAATATATATATTAATTTCCGGACTCTTCCAGTGAGGAGATTAATGTCCTGTTTGTAATTAAGATTCTTATCTAAGACTATGCCTAAGTATTTTATATGATCAACAGAGGTTATGAGTGGGCATTGACAAGAATTAGAGATTATGCATGACAAAGGTGGGCTTTAAGGGATATTGGAGAATTACGTTGAGAGGTCGAGCTTATAGAGTAAGTGAGAAAGTTAGTTTTTGAGGTGTTAAGAGTAAGAGTATGAGAAGAAAGCCACTGGAGAGTCACATTAAAGCCTATCTGAGCCTTGTTATTGAGCTCAGACCATGAGTCAGCAACGAAAGTTATCGCAGTGTCATCCGCAAATGAAATAATCTTGGCGTTTTGGATATTAAGGTTGCACAGGTCATTGATGAAAACAAGAAATAAGGTGGAACCTAGTATGCTCCCTTGTGGTACGCCGTAATGGATGAGGAGCTCATCACTGTTGTAACTATTAATTCTTACTGTTTGGGAGCGATTTGTGAGGTAATTTTTAAAGAGATCCAGTTGTATACCTCTGACACTCACCCTCTCAAGCTTGAGTAAAAGAGTGGGGACGGGAACAATATCGAAAGCTTTTGCGAGATCTAAAAATAGAGTTAACCTTTTTGCTTTGGTTTAAGTTCTCTACGACATAGTTAGTCAAATCATGAACAGCGTCACAGGTTGACTTGTTTTTCCGAAAACCGTATTGTTGTAACGATATTAAGTTGTAATGTTCAAGGTAGTAAGTAAGCCTCTTATTAATCAAACGTTCGAGTACCTTAGATAATGCACTCAGAACGGCTATCGGACGATAATTATTTGGTAAGTTCCCCTCCCCTCCCTTGAAAACTGGATGAATAATAGCCTTTTTAAAAGATGTAGGAAAGACGCCAGTCTCGAAACAAAGATTGAATATATGGCATAAGATGGGTGCCAGAGTGGTTGAATATTTTTTCAGGAAAGAGGGTGAAATGCCATCCCATCCTGGAGCTGCAGAGGACCGTATTGGTAGTTGTTATAATCTCACTGGGGTCTGTGGGGTCTATTACAAAAGATGTGGCTGATGTAGTTTGAGGAAATGTAGAAGTTTGAGGAGTTCCATTCTTAGTTATGGAATTTGCAAGCTTTTCGCCAATACTTACAAAATACGAATTAACAGTGTTACACGACTGAGTAGGTAAAGGTGACAAAGTTAGTAGTTGCGTAGATGATTTTTGTGATTTAGTGGTGTTCGTTACACGTTTTATAGTATCCCATAGGTTTTTTGGGTGTTTGCTGGCCTTGTTTAATTCTTGTGAGTCATAAGCTCTCTTCGCTTTTTTCAGTGTACGAATACAAAAGTTTCTGTATCGTTTGTAAATAATTTTCAACACTTCGTTTGCTGGAATTTTTTAACTTTTTTGTGAAGGGCATCCCTATTTCTCATGCACCGCAACAGACCTGGAGTAATCCACGGTTTTAGAATTTTCTTTTTTGATGGAATTTTTTAACTGTCGTGTTTGCAGAAATGACTGAAATCAATAATTGTATAAGTTGATCGGTGGCTAAATTTGCATCGCCAAGAGAGAATAAAGGCGTAAAATCTAGTTGCAACATCGACATATTGAGCCCCTCACTGTCTGTCTTGGCGATGGTTGATCCAGTGACCGTTCTTAATCGTTGATTGTGAATAGAAAGTAATTACACTACACACTACTGTGTATTACACTGATCTGTCACTGTGAAGCTATAGACAAATGTGTAGGTGGGGTTTTTGGTTTTTAGGATCGTGTGATCTAAGCAATTTCCCAACCTTGTTGGGAGAGTATGAGCAGGGAGAAAACCGTGAATGGCAAGACAATTTAAGTAGTCGTGCGAACGAGTGTCAAGCGTGGTGGGTTTTATATCAAGGTTTAGGTCACCCGTTATGACTATAGATTTGAACCTTTCCAGTGTTGGTAGAATGTTATTTAGAGCTGAAAGAAAAGTATTGATGTTGTCTATTATATTGTATATAGCGGTAGATGCAAAGTACCGCTCCATCGGAATTAATTTTTATTATGAGCCCTGAAGCTGACTGGTATAAGTCTAGTTCTTCACATGTAGCCAAAAGGTTTGATTTTAGATATACCACAACACCATCACTCTGGTTTAAATGTTTGGTGGTCCTATGGACAGTGTAATTACTATCCAAAATCGGGATATTAGTATTGCTGGAACACTAGCCAACACTCGGTCAGGACGACCAAATCATAATCTTTTTTTTTTTTTTTTTTTTTTCTATTGATAGGCACGCGTTTGACCACTATCTCACCTGATGGTAAGCGAGGATGTGGTCGAAGATGGAGCACGCATGCCTAGAAATAACCTATTCACTCTTGATTTAAAGACTCCCAGGTTGTAATCAACAGTAATACGATGCGTGAGAGTTTGCAGGTCTAAAAAGTTACGATTAATTGATCGTATGTTTTGCGATAATATTTTTAAGAAGTTATTAGGATGCTTTACAAATGTAAGTGTTTCTTCTGGTGCGCACAAATGTGTTGTGGATACAGATAACTGGTCAATATCATCGTTTAAGTAATAAGCGTTATTAGTCATTTCTTAATAAAGTTGAGGTAGAAGAATAAAAAGCGACGAGAAAGACAACTACGGCTTAATTTATAGTCGCGAGCGGATAGAATTATTTGACCTGATAAGTTTTAAAGGTGGGTTAGTATTAATGAGATCCGATAAGCGTAAGGTGATTGTTGTAAGTGAATACTGGATAAATGTGTTGTTTTATTTGTGTGATATGTGTATAGTAGTATTTTGTATTATTTATGTGGTAGTAGTGATGGTATTGTATGTAAGTTGAGTGTATGTACAATAAATTACATGTTGTAACAAAACAATTTAGAGATACTATATTTAAGATAAGTATGGAATGAGTAAGAAAATAGAAGATATACTTATAGTTAGGTAGTCATGCATTGTTGGACGAGGGCAGCTGCTTCAATTGTTCTTCATTTTTAACTATGATGGTGTGGCTGTTAGAATCCTTTTTTAACAAAACTCTTCCATTTGACGTCCAGCAGTAGTTGTAAAGTTTGGACTTCGCGTAGGTTCTAGTTATGTAAAACAGCCTTTTTGTGTTTGAAGTCAACTGCTCAGCAATATATACTGGTGTTTTTTGTGCCGCATTTATATTCAGATGAGTTGAATTCACCTTATTTGTGGGATTTTGTTTATTGAATTCCTTTACAGCTGACAGAAATTTCGTTTTCGTCAGTGTGTTTGAGAACTCAACTGTAATTTTAGATGTTAAATCTTCCCTTTTAGACAGTTGTCTTGTAATATCACGAATACTGATAGGTTCCTTATCAATATTCAAGTGTTTCGAAAGGTGCGTCACAGCATCGAACAGCATGTTCATGGTCTCATTTACTCTTTTGGGTACGTTTCGAAGTTCTATGGAGGTTTTGATGAGATTACGGTCGAATAATAATAATAATAATAAGTTTATTTGTTAGAATATTGTTGTTACAAGGTGTTACTACAATTCAACGTCCAAAATATTCTGCTGTTTCCAGCGTACAAATATTTTCAAAATATAAATGAAATCAAAATGAATTGGCAAACCTAGGTAAACATTATCTGATATTAAATACAATTTGAAGGGTTTATTGCATACAATGTCAACGCATACTAATAAGAATGTCAAGAGTTATTAAATACAATTTAACGGTATACTAAATATGTCAGGAATTATTAAATACTACTCTGTCAAGAAAGTACCGGGAAAAGATCAATAATACACAAAATGTCTGTTATTCATCCAAATTTATTTTATCACCTTCAAAGTATGCTCCTTTAGAAACGATACACTTGCGCCAACGAATAATCCATTCATCAAAACATTTTTTAAACGCTGCTTCCGGAATTGAGTTGAGTTCTCGCCGCGAATTCTCCTTTATGTCTTCTATCGATTGAAAACGGTTCAGTTGGAAGGCGCCACTCCGAAGCTTGTTGACTAGTTTGCATGTCAAACTCGTAAACCCACGTCTCGTCACCAGTAACAATGCGTTTCATGAATGTTGGGTCCGAACTGACTCGTTCTAGCATGTCCTCAGCGACTTTCATGCGATTGAGTTTTTGGAGAAAATTCAGATCTTTTGGGACTAGCCGAGCAGCAACATGTTTCATACCCAAATGATTAGTTAAAATGGTACGGATCGACTCTTGAGATACAGAAAGTTCGGCGGCTATCTCTCTCAGAGTTGAATGGGGATTTTCAGTCACTATTTCCTTCACTTTTGCGAAATTAACTTCAGTTGCAGACGTTGACGGCCTACCAGAGCGAGGCAAATCTTCCATCACATCTCGACCGCTTTTGAACGCTTTGAACCACTCATAAGCACGAGTTTTTGATAAAGTCGATTCACCGTAAGCCTTCTGTAACATTTTCAGTGACTCCGAACACGAAATTCCATTGGCGATGCAAAATTTAAGACAAACTCTTTGTTCGATATTTTTGTCCATAAGAAATTCGCAATACACACTATATATGATATTACTAAAACCAGCACTGTATTTAATATAAATAACACATGCAACTCAAACTCCGCGCCAAAATGGAAAACAGTTGTGCCAATCTAACAACTACAAAAAAACAAAAATTTGAATTTGGAACCATAAACAAATCATCCATTCCCGATACTTTTTTGACTGAATGTACAAGGTCAAGGCAATCTAAATATAATCTCAAGGAATACTAATTATATTGTCAGAAATTAATCAAATACAGTGTTAAGAATTATTCAATACAATGTCATAGTTATCAAATTAAATTCAATCATTACGAATGTAAGGGCAATTCGTCGTCCAATTTAAATTTAGAGTCAAACTTTTCATTTAAAAACTCATCTGTTGAGTAATAACACTTAGATAATAGGAAGTCAAATAATTTCTTTTTAAAAGTCATGAAATTAAGATCTTTAAAAACATTAGGTAATTTATTATAAATACGAAATGCCATACAGTAAACATTATTGGAGAATAGTTTAATTCGTTGTTGAGGTACACATAATTTGTGGAGATCTCTGCTTTTTCTTACCACAACATCATTACGTAATTTAAATAAACCTATGTTTTTACGTACAAAGATACAAAGTTCGAATATATATAAAGATGGGAGTGGCAATATTTTTAAACTTTTGAAGAGTGGGACACAGCTATCTAATGGTTGGGCTTTGGTTATTGATCGAATACACTTTTTTTGGGCTCGAAATGCCTTAATAAAATCCACAGAATTGCCCCATATGATAATACCGTAGCGTAGAATTGATGCTACGTAACCATGATTAGCATAAAGTGCTGCATTGATACCAGCTACACGAGTTATTCTACCTAAAACAAATACAAATCTTTGCAGCCTAGTGCATAATTTTTCAATATGTTCTTTCCAGTTGCAAAATTTATCTAAAGTTATACCTAAAAAAGTAGCACTTTTAACCTCTTCTATAGTGTCACTTGCGTATCTTATTTTTAATCCGTGATGTTTGCTATTATAAGTTTGGAACTGTATAAGTTTAGTTTTACCGATATTGACATGTAAATTGTTGTCTTTTAACCAATCTATTATTTTGTTTAGTGTGTCATTTATCTCTTTTTCGTATTTGGTGATATTTTTATCAGTGAGTTCAATACTAAGAGTAGTATCGTCGGCGTACATAATGCATGAATATGGGGTCACGTTGGGCAAATCATTAATATATAGTAAAAACAAAAAGGGTCCTAATATACTGCCCTGGGGAACCCCACAGGAGTTTTGACGATAGGCAGATCTATATACAACGTTGATACGACAGAGGGGCTTTCCTTTAAACTGCCTATACTAGGTACCATTTTCAAGCTCTGTACCAAAAATAAATTAATTAGGAGCAGTAGTTTAGTCGCAAATGATTTTTAAAGTTTTTGCACGGTTTGAACACGATGTATCTTTTCTAACAGCTGAATATCGTCTAAGCATAGGTCATGCACCTTACAACGATAAATCTACGATGCGTTGTTGCCGCTCTGACGCATGTCGAAGGACATTCACTAAATATTGGCATTGCAAACAAGGAAGCAATCAATACACACACACTTGCACTTTCACAACGAAAGCGACTAACATAAAGCGAGCGAAAGAAATAGAGATAGGTCAGTTTGTTGCATCCTTGTTTTTTGCGATCGGCAATCGGTAAGTTCCTCCCTCAGTGCGCCGACGCTTGTTTTTCGGAACGTACGTTTTGTGGAATTCGCGCGCAAACAATTGTAATTTTATTTTGTTATTGTGAGAGGACACGTAACTTGGGATTATTATTATTTAGTAATAGTGTTTTTTTTTTTTGTGTTTGACTGTTTTTTATGGTGATAGGACACGTAACTTGGGATTATTATTATTTAGTATTAGTATCTCCGGACCTCACTCCCATGAATTTCTTTTTGTGGGGTTACATTAAGGGTGAAGTGTATGCCTCAGAGGTAAATACAATTGATGAGTTAAAAAATAGGATTATTTTAGCATTTCACAAATTAAAGTGCTTAGCGACGGACAGTGATCTAATTAGAAAAATAAATAACAATATTCTCCGTCGGTATAATTTGTGCATCAATGTGAATGGAGGACACATCGAAAATTTAAAAATTTAGTGTTTGTTTTTGTGCGCGTACTTCGAAACGTTACCTAACATAAAAGCCAGTGCGAGCGGAGGCCTAAGTCGCCGGCCGCCACCCCGGCCCGGCCCCCACCGAGCACACGAGATACCGTACACCGCGCTCCGGCGCGCGCGCGACGTTGCCGCTTTGTTACCTAGCGGTATCTAAGGTCAGTGTCATTTTTTTACAAAGGGTGGTTGCGTTTTATTCGGATTTGCAAGCTATTTAGTTTGTTTGAAAAAAATTTTTTCTCATTTATGGCGCTTTTTGTTTTTGTACCGTATCGAATTAATACTGAACACGTATAGTATACGTAGTTTCATTTAATGCCCCTCTGTCGTATCAACTCTGTATATTTTTTTCTGATATATCTACACATTGCTGGCGATTATACAGATATGTTTTTATCCAGTTTAATGCATTTCCCCTAATACCATAGCGATTCAATTTGTAGAGAAGCAGTTTGTGATCTACGAAGTCAAAAGCTTTTGACATATCAAGAAATATTGATGCTATTGACCTTTTTTCGTTATGACTTGATGTAATCTTTTTCATGAGAGAAATACATGCGAGAGTTGTTGATTTACCCTTCCTGAAACCAAATTGTTCCTCTTTTAAAATTGCGTGTTTTATTATAAAGGAGTGTAATCTATCGTACATAATTCTTTCAAAAATCTCAGAAATTACGGGTATTAGAGTAATAGGACGATAATTGTTCATATCATTTTTATCTCCTTTTTTATATAATGGTTTAACAATAGAAAACTTTAGTTTGATGGGGAATAAGCCTTGAAAAAATGATAAATTAATAATGTGGGCCAGCAGGCGAGATATATATTTAGAGCAACGCTTAAGAATCTTTGTATTAATGTTGTCATAGCCAGTTGAGTTAGTTGAATTAAAGGAATGAATAGCTTTATACACAGAATTTTCATCAGTTGGAGTCAAAAAGATGCTATCTGATATGTCAGTGATGGTATGTTTATAGTCAATTGGTGTTTCAGAATTATGGATTTTTGTTTTGTTTGTCATGTTGATAAAAAAGTCATTAAATTGGTTTGCTATTTTGTCGCCATCAGTGTGTGTGCACTGATCGATTATAATGGAAGAAATTTCGGCGTTACTATCGGTATCTGAACTATTCTTTTTTATTATATCCCAGGCGGCTTTACATGTATTGTTCGATTGAAGTATATAGCGAGTGTTATCAATTTTCTGAGCATGTAATATACATCGTCTCAATATTCTAGTGTAATTTTGGTAGTGCTTTAGATGTAGGGTTTTGTTAGAATTTAATAGCCTATATTTTAAATACATACTTCTTTTCTTGACGCAACATCTTTTTATTCCTTTTGTTATCCATTTACTTTTTACTGGTTTGTTTGTAATTTTTACTCTTAGGATGGGAAAACAGAGATCGTAAAATAGGGATAGTGTATCATGAAAGTGATTGAATGCTAGATCAGTATCATCAGATTCGTATATTTCTGAAAATGAAAGAGATGATATGCATGATATGAACTTTTCAATGTTGTTTTGACTTAGATCTCTTCTCTTTTCAAACCAAAATTGTTTTCTGCATTTTGCAGTATCTACAGACGAATCGAAGCTAATGGACTGACCTGTCTCATGGTCAGATAATGCAAGGAATGACTCTATCTTCTCTTCCAGCGTAAATAACTTGGTGGTCATGGAGCTGCGCTCTTTCTCTAGTCCCAAAATTTTAACCTCTAGCGATTGTAATTGATCGGAGACAGTTGTCATGACTTTTTCCAGCTCATTATTGGTGGCCTTGATCACGGTGTAATGGTTTTTAATCTCCAAGATATGGTTTTCCAATTTATCTAATCTGGAATTTTGAGAGCTAATCATTTCATTGAACATCTTCTTGAACTCATTTTTAAGGATATCCAATTCATCTGCAGCATTCTCATCTGAAGGGCATCTTCGTTTGGCTCGTTGTGTGACATGTCCTTCCATGGCCTCATCTGCATATAATTTTCGAATGTCGGACTCCGATCTGGATGGGTATTGGTTTGAGGGGGTTTTAGGTGGTGTCTTGAACATAGTGACTTTGATAAGTTTGCGTTATTCCGGAGGGACACAGTAATATTAACAGTTACCACGAATCGCTGTGGCTCGTAGTTTGTGGCAAGCGGCGAGGATGACGTACTGAGCCGCGTAGCTATCCTGCTCACTCCAGTACTTCGCGTTCACTACCGCTTTATGCGCGCCTAGTACTTTGTCGAATTAAAATTTGCAATTATTGCGAAAAGTAAAATATTTTTTTTGTAAAAAATTGTACGTGTGCACGTCTATTCGCTGTCGCAGTCCGGGGGGAAGGGGATATTTAGTATTAAAAGACTTGAGAAATAGTTTTTGATTTTTAGGAAGTAATTATAGCACAAAAAGTTCAAAGTTTATCTTTAGTGATTTATGTTTTTGTAATAATGGTTGTAATAAATTAAAAATGGTGTTGAAAACATTAGCTAAAAATAATTCAGGTGTTATTATTTCGGTGGTTTGAGGATTTGTATTTTGTAACTAGCTATTCTGTCTTTTAAAGCACTGGCTATCAGCTGAACATATTCGTATTTAGTACGAAGTAAAAAAATTGTTTTATAATAGTTACTTTTCTTATGTGATGTACTTTGACTTTGAGACATGTAACTAACAACTATGACAGAATTTCATTTTTATAAAGAATAGAGCAAGATATCAATACTTGTCAAACTCGATAACTAGAATTTAAAATTACTTTGAGCTTTATTTTTAAATTATATTGTATTAATAATGTGTATTATTTGAATTTCAGAATTTCATGAATTCTGAGCAATATTGGAATATCAGAGTTCTTGTTAATTTTTGGTTTAGATCTGTAAGAAAGGTAAACAACGTTAAAGTAAATTATTATGATAAATATTTAATATTCTAGATATTTAAATTTCAGAGTTTCATAAATTCTGAGCAATATTGGAATATCAGAGTTTTTGTAAATTTCGGTGTCGATAGTTTATATAATATTGAAATATATCAGAGATTCAGAGTTTAATAAATGTTTGGCTTAGACCTGTGAAGTAACACAATGCATTATATGGTAATATCATACCGAAAAGGGGTCAATAGTAAATTCAAATCTGAAGCAGATAAGTGCTACAAACACACGTATAATAAAAATAAGATAATTGTTCCTACAAATATAAAATAACATGTTACAATTATTAGAAAACGTTTGATGGGTACAATATACCTCGACTTTAATTTGGATACAGGATTAACTAATCCGATAATACCTACTAAATTCCTATATGAAGCAAGAGTAAACAAAAATAACATATAGTGCAATTTAGAAAACATTTGATAGGTATAATATAGGTTTTATTTTTGCATACTCTTGCTTAGCAGCGCTAACTAAGCCAGTAAGAGCTGTCCATACCGGACCGCTGTCATATGAGACGACCGAAGTGTGAAAAGCGCTCGCTTCCAACGATTAGCAGCAAGCGTGTCTGCTTCCTTGCTGTTGTAGACCCGCAGCTCTGATTTGTACGTATATTCTAGGCAATCAATATCCTTAAAAATAAGTCGCCAATACTCCCAGACACTTTCCGTCGGCCGTATTGCTTTGCAGACGCTTTAAAGCTCCCAAAATAATTACTTAACTTCACGTAAATTCTGATGCTCCATTTTTATATACGAGGGTGCGTTTTTAAGTTCGCGGAATGGGAGGGTAGATGATAAAAATAGGTCATTATCGAGGTGGCCACGACTTCAGCCACTCAATATTAGTATAAATACCAGGTTTTGTTTTAATTGGGTCATTAGTCTTTGAACTATCGTCAAGCAAACAACTCAATCGGGAAGAAAGTGTGCATTATGGAAAAAATCGAGTACCGTGCCGTAATAAAGTTCCTTACCAAGCAAGGAAAGTCAGTTCAAAACATACTGGAAGAGATGGAATCCGTTTACGGGGACTCTTGCCCGGGTAAAACCATGGTTTACAAGTGGCATTGTCTTTTTAAACAAGGCAGGACCTCACTTGAAGACGACCCGCGGCCCGGACGGGCGATCGAGGTGACTACTCCGGAAATCATTAAAAATGTCGAAAAAATAATATTGGAAGATGCCAGACTAAAGAAGAAACAGCTTGCAAAAATGGTTGGAGTATCGGATACAACAATTTTCAAAATTCTACACGATCATCTTGGCGTGACAAAGGTCAGTGCAAGATGGGTGCCAAGAATGATCACGCCGCCTCAGAAACAACGCTGCGTGGAGTGTTCTCGCACCTTTTTGGACCTCTGTAACGAAGATCAGGATGGACTATTGAGTCGAATTGTTACTGGAAATGAAACTTGGGTTCATCATTATGAGCCTGAGTCAAAACAGGACTCTATGCAGTGCCACAAAAAAGGTACACCACCACCCAAGAAGTTTAAAGTGTCACAATTGGCTGGGAAAATCATGGCAACAGTGTTTTGGGATTCGGAAGGGATTCTGTTGACCGATTATAAAGATAAAGGCGTTTCTATAACCGGAGAATACTATGCTTCTATCCTCGAGAGGTTGAAAGAAAGTATGAAAGAAAAAAGGAGGGGAAAATTGACCAAAGGTGTCCTTCTTCTTCACGACAACGCGCCTGTTCAAAAATATATTTAGTATTTTTATTTTCACTCCTTGCCCTCCATTCCGCGAACTTAAAAACGCCCCCTCGTATGTCCACCAGACAACTATTTTGAAACCTTTTACAAGAAGACAGACCGATCCAAGGGGCCAATCATCCCCTAAATTCAATTTTAATGACTCTATGGGTAGGAGCGCGAGGGCATTATCTACGCGCATGAGACTGAGTGAGTCATGTATTAGGATATATTGACTTCTCTCTCTCTCACTCTCTTACAGTTTACTTATATCAATTAATTATTAATATTAAAAAAAATCAGCTAAAAATTAAAAAATCCGGTAAATAATTAAAAATTAACTTGTAAAAAAATGCTCATTTCACTACAATAATTCTAGAATTTTATCCTGCCAGCTGTGTTGATAAATTCGAAAAAACTTAATTTGTTTTTTAAAGAAATGTCAAAAACTCAATAGTATTAACAAATTTATTGAATAACAGCAATTTTTTTAATTATTTATTGGGAGTTAATCATAAAAAAATACTAAATAGAAAAATATTAACCTTTCAACATTTCTGAGTGGTTCCTCTAATTTTCATTATCGACGTCTTCACAGAATGACGACTTGACAGATACACTTAGGATTATTTTTAGGTTTTCGATTATTATCGGCTATCAAAGTGACGTAAAACTGCTGTAGATCTTGTGGCACAGATATTTCTCCTTTCTCCAAATTTTTCGCATCTATATTCTGTGGTATTTTTTTCTATTCAGCTTGCAAGCAAATAAAGCGGCTTTAAGTAAAATATCATCATCTTTTAGACTTTGAAATGATTTCTCATCAATAGTCACTAAATTTTTCGGTGCTAATAATTTTTTATTCTGATTAAAAAAAATATTTCTTTACTTTAATTGTTTTTTAATTTTGGATTCTAAAATGTGTGGTTTGAAGTCCCCTCCAATTTCTTTACCATTATTTTCTTCATTTTCTTCGAATAATCCCATATAACACCGAAAAATATAGGTCAAGAAGTAACGTCGTCCTTTTTGAATTACATTTTCTTCGATAAAGGAACATATGAACTTTTGGTGAACAAAAGTACTTTGATGTTGTTGACGAAGATCATGCCAATCAGTTTTAGGTTTTTTTTTTGTTTGATGAGGCTTCATAAGAGAAATTCAATTGACAGATTTTATGATAATATATTTTGGGATCAGAATAATTTACAATTTTATCAATAAACTCCGTACGAGTTTCATTTTGTTCTTTTACTTTAGATAAAAAACTGTATGGTCAGAGGAAATTAGAGGCAATCTTTTAGACTTGTGCTTTTTAGTTTTTTGGTCACAGTATATACAAGTAAGACTGTTTTGAGTATTAGTTACATCAGTATCAACCTCAATGTTACTGTCAGAAAGTAAATCAATATTTTCCAGGTGCTCAATATGGTCTTTAACATTTGAAAAAACCGGTTCGACTAACTCAGGTAAAATAGATGGGCTAGGTATTGTTATAGGGTCAGGTATAAGACTGGTTGTTGAATTAAAATCTTGAGAAGTAGATGCTTCTGGCTCAAAAATCCGTATGTTTATTTCAAATATCGTTGAAGATTCTACAGATGAATTTTCTGCAGTATTTAATGATTTTTCTGTTGAGGTAGATTTCTCGATTGATTTATTTGTTAGTTAATGGTATTTTTTATGTAACCCTGTAAATGATTTATAACATTGTCTGTGATAACCACTTTCGAATAAATCACCCGGCAAAACAACGTCTTTAAATTTAAGGTTAATGGTCTATCTTTTTTTTTCCTACGTGGGTAGGCTTGACAGATAAACAATCTTTTATAGCTCGGTATTTAATATTAATTTTAAAATAGTTATTTATTATTTACATCAGTATTTCTGTGCTAAGTAACATATAAACCCACCTTTACTTCGTTTTCTCCTTTCATTTTCTCTCTATCACTACCACAACACTTGGACTATTTCTTTTACTCAACATGGACAGCAAGCTGGTACACAGTATGGAGGAACTCGAAAAACTGTTTAGCTCCCGCATGCGTGAGTACGAAGATAAGCTGCAGAAAGCTACAGCTGGAGCTGACACCTCTCACGTGGACCTCGCTTCGCTTTCAAGGGATTTCTCAGAGTTCAGTTGTTTGTAAAACGCTTGCTCACTTTAAAACTCAAATCGAGATCTTGTTACTAACTTTGGACAGCCATGAGACTTCAATGAGGCGGAAGGTTTTACTATTTCACGGTATCACTGAGAAGCCCGGGGAAAAGTTGAGTGAGTCAATCGTTGATATCATCTCAAAACAACTGCAGATTGAAGACTTCAAATTGGATTATTTGAATGTTTGTCACAGGCTTGGAGCCCCCAAGGGTAAAACTAGACCCATACTGGTGCGGTTCAAGATGATGGAGCATCGTCGACTGGTTTGGGATACAAAGACAACACTCAAGGGTTACCATTTCAGAGTTCTTGACCCAAACGCGGCATCAGGTTTTTATGGCTGCCCGCAAGTACTTTGGCATTAACAGCTGCTGGTCTGCTGAGGGAAAGGTTGTTGTCTTGACGCCTGACAAGTCTTGTCGGAAGATATCGTCGATGGGTGAGCTTAATAAGCTAGTCGCGCTATTTCTAATAGCATCCAACGCTGGTACGTCTAACGTTCCCGGACCTGCTACGTCAACCTCACCGGTGATCGCGGCTACTTTGCCTAAAGCCGGTACCCCTAAAGGCAAAGCTGTGAGGAAGGCTCGTCGCTGAGTTTGTTGACCTGGTGATACTTTGCATGTTTTATATCATCCATTTTGTTCTATTGTAGTAATTAGTAATGTCGGTACTCTTATGAACTTTTATATACTTGTTTTTATTTTTTCTCTTTGTAATCTACCCATAGTTTCTACTGTTTTAGTAAATTTTATAACTTTTAACACGATGAATGTTCTGGTGGTAGATGTTAATATTTATTTTTATAACATCTGACGTCTGTCAACTTCAAAATAATAACGTTTCGTTACACTTTGTGCTTGTCTTAATCGGTATCCGCTTGTTGTGGTTTGATATTCTCGCTAGCTTACTTTTTAAGTTCGCACTTTATATTATATTATGTTGCGCCGGAGCGCGGTGTGCGGTATCTCGTGTGCTCGGCGGGGGCCGGGCCGGGGTGGCGGCCGTCGACTTAGGCCTCCGCTCGCACTGGCTTTTATGTTAGGTAACATTTTGAAGTACGCGCACAAAAACAAACACACAAAATTTTTAAATTTTCGATGTGTCCTCCATTTACATTGATGCACAAATTATACCGACGGAGAATATTGTTATTTATTTTTCTAATTAGATCACTGTCCGTCGCTAAGCACTTTAATTTGTGAAATGCTAAAATAATCCTATTTTTTAACTCATCAATTGTATTTACCTCTGAGGCATACACTTCACCCTTAATGTACCCCCACAAAAAGAAATCCATGGGATTGAGGTCCGGAAATACTAATACTAAATAATAATAATCCCAAGTTACATGTCCTATCACCATAAAAAAACAGTCAATCACAAAAAAACACTAATACTAAATAATAATAATCCCAAGTTACGTGTCCTCTCACAATAACAAAATAAAATCACAATTGTTTGCGCGCGATTCCCACAAACCGTACGTTCCGAAAAGACAGCGTCGGTGCACTGAATAGAGACCGCACTTACCGATCGCAAAAAAACAAGGATGCAACAAACTGACCTATTTCTGTTTCTTTCAAATGTAGCGCATTCGAAAGAAACAGACAGTTCGTCGCTTTCGTAGTGAAAGTGCAAGTGTGTGTGTATTGATTGCTTCCTTGTTTGCATTGCCAATTTTTAGTGAATGTCCTTCGACATGCGTCAGAACAACGCATCGTAGATTCATCGTTGTAAGGTGCATGACCTATGCTTAGACGACAATCAGCTGTTAGAAAAGATACATCGTGTTCAAACCGTGCAAAAACTTTAAAAATCATTTGCGACTAAACTACTGCTCCTAATTAATTTATTTAAGGTACCGAGCTTGAAAGTGGTAGTAGAGGCTAGTGATAGTAGTAGCCTAGTATAGGCAGTTTAAAGGAAAGCCCCTCTGTCGTATCAACGTTGTATATTGTTGTTAAAATCTCTTCCATCTACAGCGATCAGGTGGTTTTATTACTTAAGCATATTTAGTTTTTCCGTTTTGTTTTTTGGTGTTTTTTATTATATTATATAAACATAGTTACTTATATATATATATATATATATATATATACATTTTATTTCTTATATTTTGCAACCATGATCGATGGTAATTTTGATGATGACTTTTTCTCCTGTTCTTCCTCTTCTAGCAGCTTCCATAGTGCAGCAAGTGGTTCTTCCACTCCTTTGGTACTTGGCGATCAGATTTCCTCTTTGCTTTCCCTCTACCCTACTAACCTTAACATAGCCCACATCAATGCCCAGAGTGTTCCTTGCCATTACTCTGATCTTCTGGCGTCAATTAACAGTGCCCATTTGGATGCTTTACTGATCTCTGAGTCGTTTCTGAAACCTTCTTTATTGTCTGTTCATTATGCCCTCCCTGGCTTTGTCCTTATTCGTAATGATAGAACGGGGAAGGGTGGCGGTGGTGTTGCCATTTATTTGCGTGCTGGTATACCCTTTAGGATTATCAGTGCATCACCATCATCCTACTCGGGATCAGCTGAGCATCCATTTCTTGAAATATCCTTACATCATGTTAAAATGCTTCTTCGGGTGATGTATAGTCCCAACCTTAGTATCGATTACTTTGATTCTTTTGATTCGCTCCTAAGCGATCTCTGTCCTACTTATGACCACGTAGTCTTGATGGGTGATTTCAATACATGCCTTCTTAAGAATGACTGTCGTACTCACAAACTTCAGTCTCTCTTATCTTCTTTTAACCTCAGTATTCTACCTCTCTCCACTACTCATCATTGCCCTAATTGCACTCCTTCTCTTTTGGTTGTTATGATTGTTTCTAAACCTAATAATGTGTCTCTTCACGGTCACCTTACTGCTTGTTTTTCGTATCACGATCTAATTTTTATGTCATATAAGATTCGCTCTCCTAAGCGCAAACCGCAATATATTTTCTTTCGGAACTACAAGGGCATAGACCTCGAGGCATTGCTGCGTGATGCTGGTAGCATTGATTGGACGGCAGTTTTTGAGAGTTCCTCTATTAACGATATGGTTAACATGTTTAACAGTAAAATACTTAGTTTATATGACCAACACGCCCCTTTACGTCGAGTTAAAGTTAAATATGTTCCAGCTCCCTGGCTCACTCCTGCCATTAAGCATGCGATGGCCAGCAGAGACCGAGCCAAAAGGAGGCTCAAGCGTTGTCCTTCAGAGCGCAAACTGAGTTTTTATAGAGAGCTGCGTAATCGCTGCAGTCATATGTGTAGAGATGCAAAGAGACGCTATTTTCATAATTCTCTTGACAACCGGAACTCTGAGGTCTGGAAGTTTTTGAAAACTGTTGGCATTGGCAAATCTCCGGCAGTTTCTAGTAAAGACATTGACGTGTGCGCTCTGAATCAATATTTCTCTCTCCCTCCTGTTACTTTAGATCCACACGTCAAATCAGCAACATTAACTAAGCTTTCCTGTTTACCAAGGCCACAGTGTTCCTCTTTCGATTTCAGTCCTGTGAGTGAAAGTGACGTCAATAAAGCGATTTCTGCTATCTCCTCTTCCGCTGCTGGCAATGACAACCTTTGCTCTAGAATGATCTCTCCTATTCTGTCCACTATCCTTCCTGTTTTGACCCACATTTTTAACTTTTCCTTGTTCTCTTGTTCTGTTCCCGATGCTTAGAAACAAGCCCATATCATTTCGTTACCTAAAAGCTCTAACCCGGTCTCGCCGACCGATTTTAGACCAATTTCCATCCTTCCTTATCTTTCCAAAGTTCTTGAGCATATTGTTCATCAGCAACTTTCTTTGTTTCTTTCCAGCAATGACCTTCTTAGTCTTTTCCAATCCGGCTTTCGGCCTGGCCATAGCACTGTTACAACTCTTTTAAAGGTTACTGATGACATCCGCTGGGCTATGGACCACAAATCTTTGACGTTACTTGTTCTTCTCGATTTTAGCAGCGCCTTCAACTCTGTTGACTTTGATATCCTTCTTGGGATACTCAAAACTCTCAATATCTCCTCTTCCATAATTAAATGGTTTGACTCCTATCTTCGAGGTCGCTCGCAGCGGGTGCGCCTTGATAAATATTTTTCGGATTGGTGTGCCCTTACTGCGGGTGTTCCTCAGGGTGGCGTTCTCTCTCCTCTTCTTTTTCTATTTTTATAAACTCTGTCACTAAAGTCATCTCCTCTAACTTCCATCTCTATGCCGACGATCTGCAGCTTTACCATCATTTTCTAAGGCAAGATGCAGAAGCTGCTGTGTCCTCCGTGAACCGTGACCTGAGGTTAATTGAGGAGTTGTCGCAGTCCTTTGGGCTGCAAATCAATCCCAAAAAGGTCTCAGGCCTTGGTTATTGGCGGCAGGTATATGCGGAACAGGCTAGATATTGCAACGCTGTCTCCACTCTGACTGAATGGAGTACAGATTGAATACGCAAAGACAGCTAGAAACCTGGGGGTGATCATGGACTCCTATTTATCGTGGACTAACCATATTGCTGAAGTTAGTCGTAAGGTCCATTACACGTTTCATTCGCTGAAGTGTCTCCAGAGCTTTTTGCCCTTGAAAACCAAAATTTCCCTGGCTCAAACTCTCATTCAGCCCATCATTGACTACGCTGATGCCTGTTATTTGGATGCCACCGAGGAGCTTTTAAATAAACTTGAGCGTTTGCAAAATATCTGTATTCGTTTTGTGTTCAATCTTAAAAAATATGATCATGTTTCAGGATTTCGCAAGGTTCTCAAGTGGCTCCCTATTCGACTTCGCAGGAACTCTCGGATATTGTGTTTGCTATTTAACATACTTCACAATCCTAAAACGCCTTCCTACCTGCGAGAACGTTTCTCCTATTCCCGTCCTTCGGATGCGCCTTGCAGGTCGCATCTTAGAAATTAAATCCCCTCCCCACTCTACCGATTTTTACTCCTACTCCTTTACTGCACATGCGGTACGGTTGTGGAATTTACTACCGCCTGACATTAGGGCTTGCCAAACTCTTGCAGTTTTTAAAAGAAGAGTGAAAGATCACTAACTTTCCTTCTCGTCATAGTTGCAAATAGGTATGTATTATTATTTATCTTTAAATCATATAGTATGTATTAGTATGTTAATTATGTATTGTATGTTATATTTAATATGTATAGTTTTTATTTTAGCTACTGTTACACACTATGTCTACATCTCTTTTTACTCTACTCTCCTTTCGCAGGTATGCTGGAAGAGATTTCTTTTGAAATAAGCATCACCTTTGTACTTATTTTTCTGTTTCTTTCTTCTTATCTTATTAAATGTGTGTACATAAATTGTTAAATAAATAAATAAAATAAATAAATATGTTTTAAAACTACTCGACACTTTTTTAATGTTTCTTCCGTGAAAAGTATTAAATTTACATCAGAAGATTTACAAAAAAACTCAATTTGATGAAGAAGCCATTATATTTTTTTAAACACTGCAAATATTTTTATTTTTGTCACACACGTTGTTACTGAAATCACAACTGCACACAACGGACACAGCAGATCACTGAATACCCAACTAGCACCAAAGCGTTAAAAAAACCTATATAAGACTCGTATATCAGTTCCATTTGAGTATAAAAGTGTTAACGCATACCTGTGCAACTGAGTTAGAGCATGCTCTAACTCACTTATAACCACGAAAGAGGCCCACAGTTTTACAGGTAAAAGTTATAGAAAGCCTATAGTACGGTGTCACAAAGATATTAAAGCTGCACAAGAGCGCTTATTCATCCTCAGCTACTACTTTAACCGGTATTACCGCGATAGTGAGCACTACAGGTGGTAAAAAGCGCACGTCAAGATTAAAAGCCTGTAACCTTACTAAAATTAAATCTGTTCGTAATGGAAGTGTTATGTCATCCATTATTCAACACAGCAGAATAATATTATGGAATATTATGTTATTTAAGTATGTGAAGTGAAAAATGACTGCCCTTATGATTTCACAGTAAATGTATACCATGTTTCTCATCTCAATTTTAACGCGCCTAGGATTTATTAAAGATTTAAAAGAAAAATTATGATAACAAAATAGGTACCTCAAGCTAAACATTACTATTCATTCCTGTTTCTTGAGCAGTGGTATGTAAAATTAAGTGGCATTCATGGAATGCTTCAAATAATGTAAGAAATTTTGTTTATTGTAGTCAAATGTTGAATAACTCGAAATAATATTAATTGTTAGGTTACCAAAACAATGGCGAACTTTACAAAAGTGAGGTTAGTGTTAATAACGACCCATACTTGCGTTGTTTGACACCAATACCTTTAGAACGTCTGTAAAAGAGGACTGCCTAACACAATAAGCTTTAGTTAAACCCTTTATTACAGGTTAAACCTAGATAGAGAAGTAGTTTGACACCTTTAGTTTCTCGTGTTACTAAACTCTCGATAAACTCTATTTTATAGCTTATGACTGCAATAATAGTCAATATAGCACCTTAAGTGGTATAAAAGAGTTCATTGTAATAACTATACAACAATAAGTGTTAAGAGGTGTCGGCGAACACTTTTATAAAGACTTGGGTGTCACAAAAAGGTTAAAGTTATAACGTATTAAGTATACTTGCTGCTACTAGCGCCATTATAACTCTCAAAGCTGTATTACATCATCCATTAACGCTATAGTGCTGCGATTGGGGCTAAAACTTGTTTGTTAGCTCCTCTATATCGTCTTTAGTAATAACTGAGGTAATTATAACCCTGTTATATTACTTAAAGTCATAAAAAAGCCTGTAACTGACACCAAAATGTTAGTTGGGTACTTTAGTCGGCCCGAAGGGGGCCTTGACATCGCAATCTGTCTCACTCAGTCTCATGCGCGTAGATAATGCCCTCGCGATCCTACCCATAGAGGCATTACAATTGAATTTAGGGGATGATTGGCCCCTTGGATCGGTCTGTCTTCTTGTAAAAAGTTTTAAAATAGTTGTCTGGTGGACATATATAAAAATGGAGCATAAGAATTTACGTGAAGTTAAGTAATTATTTTGGGAGCTTTAAAGCGTCTACAAAGCAATACGGCCGACGGGAAGTGTCTGGGAGTATTGGCGACTTATTTTTAAGGATTGCCTAGAATATACGTAAAAATCAGCTTGGAGAATTTACGTGAGGTAAGTAATGTTTTTACGTACCTTGATTACCTGATACCTGAAAATTGGCCGTCTAAGCAAGCTAGCAGGTAGGCATGCGTTCTTACTAACACTACTTAATCGTCCACATTTCCTTCGTCAGAAAATACGTGACGTCTGGTGGCCCTGGGATCTTGGACTAATAGTATGATGTCGCTAGGTAAGATCGCTAAGATAAGATACCATCATATTAGCCGAAAGACTCTCACTACTGGACATAGCCCCCTAAGCGTCGCCACAACGACCGGTTCTGCGCGTCTCGCATCCATCGGCTACCCGCGACCTTCATCGGCCCACCTCGTGGGAGGCTTTTCAACGTTGCGTCTTTTGCTACGCGGTCGCCACTCCAGAACTTTTCGGCCCCATTGACCTTGGCCTTTCGCCCTGCCCACTGCCGTTTTAATTTGGCGATCCTTCGGGCGAAATTTGGCGATTTTGGGGGCCGAGTCACCCGCGTCCGTAGGAGAATACCCAAATTTTAGACCCTACACGTGGTCCCCGGGTGGTGCTAATCAGGTGACACTAACTGGTGGTAGGCTTCGGCCGATGGCTTGTGACCACCCACTGGGCACCCCTGGGCAGTCCCCCAAAGATGTCGTCCTGTCAGAGCGTGCCTGAGGGTTAGCAGCATGGAACCTCATTTCACTTTCTTCTCCTCAACCTCACTCACTTTTTAATGAACAAGGGAAAAAAGAGAAAAGCTGTACAGCGGCAGCACGCCCTTTCGCATAAAGTGCACCTTTCTAACATACGAGGTCTGCACTCAAATCTCGCTGCAGTCCATCACCACTTTGAGACCGAGAAACCAGCGCTCTTGTTCCTGTCGCAGACGCAGATCGGATGTCCGTCGGACGTGTCATACCTGTCTTACCCAGGGTTTACCCTGGAGCACCACTTCAGACCACGCGCGGGCGTATGCATGTACGCCCGGGACGACATCTGCTATCGGCGTCTCCGTTACCTTGACTCAAGGTTCACGACGCTGTGGGCTATAGTGGACACAGGCCTTGACAAAATTGTCTACGCCTGCGTCTACCGTTCGCACAGCGGTGATTTGGAGACAACTGGGCTCACACAGCACCTGAGTGAGGCGGCGGATGCGGCTCAGCAGCGGTACCCTTCTGCCCAATTGGTGTTACTGGGGGACTTCAATGCCCACCATCAGGAGTGGCTCTTCCCCTACCAGTGCACTGACCATGCTGGACGAGAGACGCGAAAGCTAGCGCTTGCGTTAAATCTTACCCAGCTGGTCCAGGGAGCAACGAGGGTGCCCGATGTTGATTCACACAATGCCAATTGCTTGGACCTTTTGCTGACAACAAATCCAGACCGCTATTCGGTGTCGATTTCTTCACCACTGGGTAGTTCCGACCACTGTCTGGTGAAGTCTGAGGCACCCGGCGGGTATGGCGATACAGGTCAGCAGATTGGGATGGCATGCAATCTTTTTTCGCATGTTACCCTTGGCAGCCTACTTGCTTTTCTTCCACTGATGCTTCGTCGTGCGCGTACGCCGTGTCGGATGTGTTGCGGAGGGGAATGGAGTACTACATTCCGTTCTCTGACATAGCGAATTCTCTGCAATCGCGCTGATGCGCTTAAGCACGCGGCGTACCTCGCATGGGTCGACGCTCGTAAGCGCAAAGCAAATGACGTGAGTCGGAAGAAGAGAGCCTTCAACAGGGCTGCCAAGTCCTGCAGGAAAGTGTTGCGGAGGGCTCAGTTTGACCACATTAGCCGAATAGGGAACAAACTTGCTTCATTCCCAGTAGGTAGTAAGGCTTTTTGGTCCCTGGCTAAGTCGGTCGAATTGAACTTCTGTCGCCCCTCACTACCACCACTGCTGAGACCCGACGGGACGCTGGCCCACTCCGCTGAGGAGAAAGCGAACTTGTTTGCTTCTTTGTTTGCGGAAGCTTCACGTCTGGATCCTGGTGGCGCGTCGCCCCCTGCTTCTCCTGGTGGATGCGAGTCGAGTATGTCAAACATTCGCATTCATCAGAATGACGTCCGTAGGGTACTGCGTAACCTAGACGTGAACAAGGCTAGTGGTCCCGACGGGATACCGGCAATTGTTCTAAAGACTTGTGCGCCTGAGTTGTATCCTATCTTGACACGCCTATTTCGCCTTTCGTTTGAGACTGGAAAAGTGCCGAAGGCTTTGAAGCAAGCTAACGTACAGCCCGTGCCCAAGAAGGGTAGTCGAGCTGACCCGTCGAATTATAGACACAGACAAAAAAAAAACAAAACATTTCCCAAGGGGTGGAGACCTGGTGGTGTCCTGAAACACAGACCTTAAGTCTAGTTTAGGCACCAGTCTACCACAGTATATTGTAGCTGTTACGTATTTTGTATTGATACCTCTCTACTGTACCTATATTGTGGTGAGAAATAAATCATTATTATTATTATTATTTTCGGTTATATGTTTTTTTTCTCAGCTCTTAGGCTGGTTTCGGCCACATTACGGGACAAGCCAAGTAAATGTAGCGTGTAGTCTCTAATTTGCTGTGTGATGAGGTCCTACTTCGTTTTCGTCTATCTGCATGAATTTTATTATTATTATTATTATTATCTCGGTAACGTCCATACTTTGTAAGACTATGGAACGCGTGCTGAATCATAAGCTCCTGGCGTACCTAGAAGCGAATGATATTCTTAGTGACCGTCAATACGGGTTCCGCCGTAATCGGTCAACTGGGGATCTTCTAGCGTATGCCATTCACATCTGGAGTGAGGCCATAGAGAAGCACGGGGAGGCACTAGCGGTCTCCCTTGACATCTCGAAGGCCTTCGACAGGGTCTGGCACGATAGCCTTGTTAGTAAGCTTCCTTCCTTCGGTCTGCCCGCCGGTTTGTGTGATTGGATCGCAGACTTCCTGAGGGATCGGTCTATCCGAGTGGTCATAGATGGCTGCTCGTCTGGACTGCTGGATATTAATGCCGGGGTTCCTCAGGGTGCTTTCGGCAACGCTGTTCTTGCTGCATATCAATGATCTGCTTAAACCCGGTATCTTTGGGTATGCAGACGACAGCACTGTTGCTGAGAGATACGTGTCCGACGCACGAGCTGGTGGGTCGCAGATTCGGTCTCTCCGGGAGGCAATGGTTGAGCGCTTGAACGTGTCCTTACAGGCAGTCTCTGAATGGGGCGATGCCAATCTGGTCAAATTCAATGCTGCTAAGACCCAAGCGTGTCTATTTTCCGCCAAAAGGAGCCAATTCCACCTAGCTCCATCTTTCCGAGGTTTAACCGTGCCGATAACCGATCAACTTGAGCTTCTTGGGGTTACATTAACATCTACTTTCAATTTTGGCCCTTACATAGAGGCAACGACTCAAGTGGCTGCAAAGAAGTTGGAGATTCTGGCAAAAATGAGACGTTACTTCACGCCGGAACAGCTGCTTAAAGTCTATCAAGCGCAAGTTCGAACGTGTATGGAGTACTGCTCTCATCTATGGGATGGATCTGCCAGATACCAGCTTGATGCCCTTGAGTCAATTGAGAAACGAGCCAAGAGGGTCATCGGCAATGAGAGGCTTATCGCGACGAAGCTCCAAAGTCTTGAACATCGGCGACGAGTTGCTAGCCTGTCGGTTTTTTACCGAATTGCATAATTTAATTCCGCCAAGCCCGTTCCATCATCGGACCACAAGACGAACGGCGAGGCGCCACCGGTACAACCTGGGAGTCTTTAAGTCAAGAGTGAATAGGTTATTTCTAGGCAAGCGTGCTCCATCTTCGACCACATCATCGCTTACCATCAGGTGAGATAGTGGTCAAACGCGTGCCTACCTATAGTAAAAAAAAAAAATATTTTGGGAGCTTTAAAGCGTCTGCAAAGCAATACGGCCGACGGAAAGTGTCTAGGAGTATTGGCGACTTATTTTTAAGGATATTGCCTAGAATATACGTAAGGGAGGTGTGGGTGAGGAGCTCGTGGCTAGATAATAACAGCCGCACGGGTCGATCTTAAGGTTAAGCAACTTCTTGCTAAGGTTGGTCTGTGGATGGGTGACCATCTTAACATACCAAGTTTCCTCCGTGTCTCGGAAAGCACGTTAAGCCGTTGGTCCCGGCTGTCATTTGTAGATCTTTGGCAGGCGTTATGGATAGTCAAAAGCCAGTTAAGCTGACTTCAGTCTTGCCATGAAGTACCGTGTTACCCAGTTAATGGGTTGTGGAGGTCTGGTAGGCAGCCGCTCCTCGTAAAATACTGGTATTCAGCTAAATCCGGCTTGACTGGAAGCCGACCCCAATATAGTTGGGAAAAGGCTAGGCAGATGATGATTGCCTAGAATATACGTAAAAATCAGCTTGGAGAACTTACGTGAGGTAAGTAATGTTTTTACGTACCTTGATTACCTGATACCTAAAAATTGGCCGGCTAAGCAAGCTAGCAGGTAGGCATGCGTTCTTAGTACATACTAACACTACTCAGTCGTCCACTTTTCCTTCTTCAGAAAATATGTGACGTCTGGTGGCCTGGGATCTTACTCTATATACGACATACACGCAAACGAAGTCGCATGCACCATTTTTTCTAATCCACTAATGTATAAAAATCTTGAATCACAGTGTTTGTAATCGAACTCCTCCGAAATAGCTTGACAAAAGACATGGCCTAATTCTGCCCTTAATCAATCCAGAATACATAAATGTACAGCAAATATTAATATGTGAAAAGTACTTATAAAATAAACAAAAATAAATCGCAACAATTACAATTCTCTAAAACAGGCGACAAAAAATGACAAAAAAATATGTGTGTTAATTGATTTTGTGTGGTTTCTGATTTCGACATAATTCTATGCATTGCAATACAACTGCCTCTCTGTTTGGATACACGCATATGACAAATAGTATTCTGTAGCAAGCCTGAAGATCAGACTAAAATAAAAAATACCCGCGACTGCCAGAATCGTCACCTGTAAAAGTCAACAGTCACTATTGACGCAGATACCATTTTTCTAGCTGCATGCCGCGTGTCATGATGCCTATCACGTTACGCCTTATACATCAATAGTATTTTCAAGTGTGTGTATCCGAACATTCCAAACGACATAGTAATGTTGACATTTCTGCGCTGACAGACCGCACTGCACTTGCGTTGATCTTATTACATATTATTGTCTTTTCGTTTTACTCTGTTGGGTATTTTTACTTGACCCCACGCTATCGTTCATCGGACTTTCGTTTACTGTGTATATTGTACTTGTTTGTTTGTTATTTGGATTCTGACGCTTACGATGTCAAGGTGCTTAAAGTGTGGTGTGGCTACTAATCGAATGCGAAGGCATATGTAACAATTTTAACACCGCTGTTACAAAATACATTGACTGAATGATTATCTATACAAGAGGTACGTACCTGAGTTGTAATTATTTTCATACTGCTAAAATATAAAATAAATTGCAATCGAAGTTGGTAAACTTCACCTACCATTTTAAGCAGTTGAGTTCCTTATTCGGAATGAATGTTAGCATAATATAAGTACTAATCACGTATGTATTTTATGTTTTTCAGCTTCCTTCAGATGGACTGATTTGCATGTTATGTATTGTTAAACCAACGCTCAGAAAAAGGTACACATAGCAGAGTAGGTACTGAGCTACCCAATGGTGTGTATTGGTTGTGGATGTTCTGTTATGGGGAGGCGCTACCCAATGCGATACCACACCCTTGAAGAAAACAGTCCATTAATTGATATTTTCTTCTCATGGAAAACCCACAATCCGGTTAGTGTGTGCTTTCGAACTTATATATTTAGCCTTGCTTTGCCCTGGCTGCTGTAAATTCCGATGCTGAAACAAATCCTTATAATTAATGAGTAAGGGTGCAGTCTCACTTGGCATATAGTCTGCCAACGATTTGCCGTCCACCGTTACTATTTCAATGGTGCAGTCATTCTGCAAACGGTGTACTGTATGCATAATATAGGCATTCTATTGAATATAGTATTGGGCGCTAACTCAGGCTATCAGTCAACCGTAAACTGTATGCCAAGTGAGACTGCACCCTAATAATTACCAGTTATTATTTATACTAACCACATTTATTACACTGGCCGTAACAGTTCTACCATTTCCTTTAAAAAGTAAGGGTGAAGATTTCATAAGTATAATGTCAAACATTGTTACAGGATCAGAGGGCAAATCTACAAGCATGTCATCCCTGTTGGATGCAAGCTAATCGGCACTTAGTACTGAATACACATGGATAGGTACAGATAGGAACTGGAGGAAAATGAACCTGGATTGCCCAAACCACCTCCACTTCCAACAGATGCTAATCCTATTGTCGCACATGAACCACTACCACCACCTCCACCAGCTGATAATCCTGCTGAAGCACGAAGAATTGACCAAATGAATTATCTGCCTAGTTACTAATGTGTTCCGAATACTTCTAGCCATTGTATTTTTAAGGAGTGTAATAGTCAATCAGGGCATTTTTGAATTCCTACTTTTGTTAAGTTAATTATTATGTTCCTATCAGTTGCCGAACATGCGAGATATATTTATTTGCTAATGAGTGGCATTTATTACCTGAGAACACAAATACCTCGTCTTATTTTACTGTTCAACAGTCAGAAGATTAAATACAACTTCTAAAAAGAGATCTAGTAACTTTTGATTTTAATAATGTTGGATCAAACGCCGCATCACATTTGTCACTATTGGGCAGGACTTAAAGTGACAGAGTTCTTATCACTATATATTGAAATTCCTTTGGAAAATGCCCTTAGCCTTTATCTTTTGAGGGGGCGAATAAAGTCTGTAAATAATATTTTTCATATATTTTGTTTGATAGCCATCCAGCCCCAATCCCTTGGATGCCATTTTAGGCTATTGTTGTAGCTGCCTAGTTGGAAATCAAACAGTTGGGTGTTGTTGCCATGTCATGGCGTTGTTATGGTATTTGGGCTGGGCCAGGCACCAAGCAAATATAACGGCACCAGCCTCATTCCTCGATAACATTTTATTGATCTTAGAAGATGAATAGGGTTCTAAGTGGATGAAAACATTGAATGTGTCTCTGAGTGATTGCAATGATGTTTTTCTTAAAATGTCTGTAAAAGAAGTAGGTAGAAGTAGATATATTTAATAAGCAAATGTATATCCTATGTACCTAATAAGTTATATACTTAAATAAAAATTCAAGTGCTATTTTAGTGTTTTATTGCCTATCCAATTCTATTTTTTTTTGCAAAGTCTCTACGAGCAAGTTATAATGTCCAGATTTATGTGTAGACGACGAACTTTTCTTTGCTATCGCGGCCTTTCTATGACGAGAGGCTGATTTGATGAGAGACTAATCTATCTATAATATATAAAGCTGAAGAGTTTGTTTGTTTGTTTGTTTGTTTACTTACTTAAACGCGCTAATCTCAGGAACTACTTACTGGTCGGATTTGAAAAATTCTTTCAGTGTCAGATAGCCCATTTATCGAGGAAGGCTATATATCATCACGATAAGATCAATAGGAGCGAAGCGGTAATTGTATTTTCATTTTTGGCTCTTCACTCGTAATTCTGTGAAAATGCATGGAACACTGACATTGAGAGTGTTCCCTACATTTTCATAGAATTAGACGTTCCCTGATATCGATGTAAATGAATGTCGTATCGGGTTAGTGAAGAAACTGTCTTTATATCCATTGTTAACAATATTCTTGCATTGTTTCGTCTACAAAAATCGAAAGGTTGTATCCTATTTATCGCGTCTCTCGCTTCTTCTCTAATCATAGAACTTAAATTATTGCAAAGACATACATGTAAGCTTTAATATGACGTATTGTATATCAATGTACATTAATCTTTTTTTTAGGGCACGGCTCTATACTAATTCCGGCCATGTCCTTTTTATGACATTTTTGTGTTTATTTTTACGGCAAAACAACGTTTGCCGGGTCAGCTAGTTAATGATAAAAAGAGATCGAGTTGTTAGTATACATGTAATTCTCAGAAACTATAGCAACAATTTAACATTCTCTTAGTTTGAAAACCACTTACTGTACGAAGACGGTACAAATGAGGTAGATGCACAGATAGCAGGTACTTCATGTTTGAGTAAGATATTTCATTTAAACACGTTTTTATCATGATGACGGAAACAATAGATAAAAATAAATATTAAACGATTGTTACCAGAACACACTGTTTAACAAGAATATTGTGAAACTGTAAAACGTATTATATTATTATTATGCTTACCTCAGAATCTGAAAATATTGAGGATTGTTTTGGAACTGCTGTACGTGGAGCTGATACTGGCTAAGTTTCGGAGTCTTCGGATATATCACGAGGAGCGCAGTTTTCTTGTTATATTTAGGTTGCTTGCTGCTGGTTTTCCTTTTCCTCGATTTTTGAGGCTTTTCACCACTCGTACTTGCTTGTAATGTAATCTCCGTATCAGCGTAAAGGATTCAGAGATGCCCTAAAATGACATAATGATTAATTAGAATGTAAAAAAAGTATTCATTAATTGCGCATAGTACGTTTTACCTATTGAAAACTCTGTAAAATTCAAGACTAGATATTATTACTACCTAAAAAACTAAATACTCGTAGGTACACATAATTATACGCAATCGGGACTTACTCGCGATATACTCAAAAAAAAGGTATCACATCGCAAAAGATAGTGCACTATATCCTCAATATTACACACCGTTTCAATGGACTTACAGTCTTTGACTTGACCGGGAATGTTCTCTAAAATCAGTTTATTTATCTCATCCACTGTATCGTTTCTAGGAGACACTATTGCCCTGGAACAAACCCAATGATAACTCTTTCCAATAAATTATCAAGACCGGGATAAATAGCGTCTATCAGATGTTCTAAACTATGTAATATGTGAGCTAATCTATCGTCAAGTTTAATGTCATCGCTAGTACTGTTGGTGCTAGGACAGCTAATTTTTCCTTCTCCAAGATTTAGTAGTTGATGCGGAAAGTCGTTATCGTAGTTGTCGCTCAAATGAGCTCTAATGTTTGTTCGTAAATTGAGAGTTTCAACGAAACTCCATAAGTAAGATGATTTTAAGCATGCCCTGATAACATCGGCGCGTGTTCCTTTTGTTATTACAGGCAGTGTTTGTCGAAAATCACCCGCAAAAACAAAAGTAACACCACCCATAACAGCATCTGAGATTCTGAGGTCTTTGAGCGTTCGGTTTACTGCTTCAACATGAGCTCTATGACTCATGGTACATTCGTCCCAAATAATTAAAGATGTCTCTTGTAACAGTTTCCCGAGCGGTCCATTTTTACGTATGGAGCATACTGACTGTTGTTCCAATGATACTGTCAGTGGTAGCTTAAAGGTGGAGTGTGCTGTTTTCCCATCATTTAATAGAGTTGCGGCAATCCCTGAAAAGGCAATAGCTAGCCCATTTTTCCCGGATTGTCTGACTTTTGCCAATATCAAATTTGCGAGGAACGTTTTCCCGGTGCCTCCTGAGGCATCTAGAAAAATATTTTACCCCTGTTATTTATGACACTGTCAATAATAGCATCAAAGCTTATCTTTGGTCTCTAACTAATTTTGGTAAATTTTCATTAATAAAAGCTGACAACTCATTGTTGTCGCACGAACGTGTCAGTATTACATCCGATGCATTGTTATGTGGCCGAATTGGAGAAGTTAAACCAAAATCACTTAAGGTTTCTCATTTAGTTCTAATAGTTTATTTTCTATTTGTAATAGACCTTCATTGTAGATGTCATCATTATAATCTTAAGTGAAGTCCTGATTTTGCTGTCGTATTCTATATCTTATGTCTTCAATCGTCTTTGAAGTTTTCCCACAATTTGAGTGGTTCAGATGGGTAACAAAATAATAATATCACCACAAACAACTCCTTCAGCTTCAAAGGACATTGAGAAATAGAGGCTTCTCTCAAAGTGTTTTCCCATTGGTTATCGTTTTCTAACAAACCTCTCTCACGGCAAGCAGCTTGATATGTTTCTTTGACAACTTCGTTCACAGTTTTTAAGTCCCGGAATGAGGTGGGACCACGTACATGGTGAAGCAAAACTCTAACATAGACTCTAACTGAGAAGGATGGACACTATATACTACAAAGCAGGATCTTTTTTTATACCGGGATGGCCAGCGACATCTCCGTGTTTTCTTCGGGAAAATTTATTATTAGCCCAAGTATAATAGTGGGGAACTTCGTGGTAAACGTGGTGTTTTTGCGAAGTTGTCGGAATTGCACAAGTCAAAGAATGCGGTCAAAGTTGTTTTTGGTGGATTTTCCACTTTTCTTTGCACATTGTCCGGTGAAAAGTATACTCTTTGGCCGTTTTCTAAATGTACAGCTAACTGCACTATAGTAGGGTGTCTGTCATGTATTGGAAATTCCAACAATCTCCATACCGCTTCCGATGAACTTATGTACCGGCCGCTTAAATAATTTTCAACTTCATCATGAGCATTTCTTACACCTAACGTTGCCTGATCCGACCCTTTGTTTATATACTTATAAATGTATTTTATTGCTTGAACAGAATGACAGTATTCCACGTTTATGTGGGCGTTAAAAGTTCGACAGAGAATTGGAGAGTACGGGACGATCCATGTGTTGTCTATAGTAACAGTCCTTCCACGAATACTCATAGTAGCTACGTGACCGCCGTTATTAACGTCTCGGCGTCGATATACAGGAAACCCATCTTCCCCGGTTTGGGTATCAGTGACAAAGCGGCGTGGATATTTTATTGAACATTTGCCATTTTTCATACACGGTGATGTTAGATTTTGTTCCCCACATGGCCCGTGTACCATGTTCTTGGTCACAATATCAAACAATGCCGGATCATTATCTTTATCGGGAACCCAGCAACTATAATCTTGTCAATTTCGTCAGGTTGTATTTTATTTTCAAGCCAAAACAACATGTGACAGTGTGGTAAGCCCCGTTTTTGTTTCTCGACACTGGCCATATGGCATTGGACCTTTCCGAAAATTTCTTCTTTTATAAATAGTTTATAAGTTTTTTCATTTTAAAATGGAAGACCCTCGCTATAATATCATGTCGGTCAAAAGATCGTTGTCCAGAAAAAAGTTCTTGCTTTATTTCTTCTCACTCGGGGTTGCAAGTGAAGTTAACAAAAAAGTCAGGCCTTCCGTAATTTCGCACGTATGTCATAGCGTTTTTTCATGCATGTATTGCGGCGATCCCGTGAAAGATCAGGGCAAGATAACGTGTTGACCAATATTTACAGCATTTACATTAGCATCTCTATTTGAAGCATCTCTTAACTGTATATAATCGTCAGCTCTTAACTTTTGTTGGTTTCGGGATATAAAATTCAATCTTTCCGACATTATTTTAGCCATCATGTCAACGCAGTATTGACTGAATAAATCTCGGTAATGATGTAAAGTATTGAAACGGTTATCTTTGACCATTAGTCTGTATGCATAAAACTGCATACAGGAAACTGTTTTATTTATTTATTTATTTATTTTAGGCAAACCAACTAAATACACACAAAGACATTCACAGCACATACAATTTCATATACAATAATAGCATTGCATGCATCTAAATTAAAGGTAAGCACAACATTTTATTTAAATTTTACCTTACAATAATAAGATCGACAAAATGATAATAAAAATTTTATAACAGAATTAAATAACATTTGAGTAGAATTTGGAATGTCAATTATCATTTGCAGTTAAAATTGTCATGCATTAAATAAAATAAATTAAATTAAATTGAAATAAATTAAAAAACATTGAAAAAAATTAAATAAAATTTAATTAAAATTAAGATTAATAACAAACCAAAAATATAATAAAAACACAGCAAAAAGAAATATTATTGGGCAAAAATCACATATTACTGAGCACAGCTCTTTTAAACATAGTGATGCTGCCTGAAAATATGTCCAATTCACAATTGTGAAAAATGTCATTACATCTTCGGAGAACGTAGGAAAGGGAGGCATTACTACCGTACTTGGTTTTGCGGCCACTAGGAGCAAAAGGCTTATAATTATGAAGTCTAGCTGATGCCCTGGGCACATTTATATTAATCGATGAAAGAAGCTGAGAGCAATCTACGCCTTGATTTAATATCTTGAATATGAAAATTAGACCTGCAAAATCTCGACGCCAGTGTAAAGGTTTCATTTTAAAGAAATTCAGTCTATCATCTCAAATGTAAAGGTTTCATTTTAAAGTAATTCAGTCTTTTTTTACTGTATTCCTTATACCTGCTATGTAGGAGAGTCTTTTTATAAATTTTATTTGTACTCTTTCGATGCGTTGAATGTGGATATTATGTACTGGGTACCAGACGATGGAGCAGTATTCTATATGACTACGAACCAATGCAGAAAACAAAACTTTCAGTGCTGACAAATTACTGAATTGTCTTGTGTTACGGTTCAAAAATGCTAGCATTCGATTGCTTTCATTTATAATGTTATCGGTTTGTGTTTGAAATTTCATTTCAGAGTCAATAATGACTCCAAGATCTCTAACTTCAGATACTTGATTTAAAATTTGGTTCCTCATTGTGTATGCAGAATTTAATTTATGTTTTTTACGAATAAATTTAATGTGATAGCATTTAGCAACATTAACTTGCATGCTGTTCTTCTCACACCACACACAGAGCCTGTCGATATCCATTTGTAGAAGAGTTTCGTCGTTCTTTGTCATTACAACCCTATACAATTTCAAATCGTCGGCATACATTTCAAAATGAGAGTTTTGTATGGCATATTTGATGTCGTCAACAAACATTATAAACAAAATTGGGCCTATATGTGTCCCCTGCGGTACACCAGATGTGGGTGTGAAGGTGTTAGATGAGTGTCCATTTACTACTACTCTTGCTTTCCGACCAGTTAAGTAAGACCGGAACCATTTTAGAAGGGACCCATGAAAACCGAATGTGGTTTCCAGTTTGTGTAGCAAATTACTATGGTCAACCGTGTCAAAAGCTTTGCTGAAATCGCTATAGATGGCGTCAATTTCGTTACCGTTGCTCATGTGAGCTAGCGTTTGTTCGACAAAGTTGACCAAGTTTGTGGCTGTGGATCTATTTCTAAAGAAGCCGTGTTGATGTTCAGTAATAGATTCTTTTATATGCCAATTCATGATGGGACACAAAAGAGATTCGAAAACCTTTGCTAAAGTAGGCAATATACTGATAGGCCTGTAATTGGAGACATCAGTCTTGTCCCCTATTTTGGAATAGGTATTACTATAGCTTCCTTCCAGATCTCTGGAAAAACCCCTTCAGATAACGATCGGTTGTAAATTATAAATAATGGCTTTGATAAAACATAAGCACACTCCCTAATAAACATTGGAGGTATACCATCAGAGCCCGGCCCCTTACCAACATCTAAGTTTTTAAGCTTTCTCTGTATGCTACATTGAGATAGTGTTACTTGATGTAAGCTGTTACTATTGCTAGATTTATGAATATGTGCAGGGTCCGGTTCACTGCCAGAAATAGGCCCATATACCGATGCAAAGTTCTCCGCAAATAAATTCTCTATGCCCATGCCGTCAGTCGCAGTACTTTCATTGAGCCTCATGAATCTTGGTATATCGCTTTTGTTATCGCGCTTGTTTTTTATGTATGACCAGAAATATTTTGGATTCTTAACTAACATTACTTTGTACATTTTGCAAATACTTCTGATACAACTCTTTTATTTTTCGGTTAGATCGGTCTTTAAGTAATATATACTCAAATTCATCTCGTTTATTTTTATATTTTTTCATCCTCTGACGACATTTTTCTTTTTCTTTTAACATTTTGATTAAACTGTTATTGTACCAGATTGGATATGACTTTATACCAGCATTCCGTCGTGGGACCAATTCAGCAATAATTTCACATAATACAGAATAAAAAGCAGTAACTGCTGCATCAACTGTATCCGATTTTAAAACAATGTCCCAATCTATTTTCTCAAGACGATTTCTAATTTCGCGATAGTCTGCTTTATGAAATTTATAAATCTTTGTCATTTTGCTTGTAAGTGTCTTAGGAAGCTTGAGATGAATGGTGATCTGTAAGGGTGGGTGATAATCATCGACTTTCGATATGGAATCACAGGACCGAGTTACCTCAATTGGATAAATTAAATTGGATATTACTAGGTCAAGAATCCTATTCTGTTTATTTCGGATTGAGTTATACTGGTATAGGTCGTTACAGGATAAGAATTCTATAAAAGCTTTACTTATATTGTTGGTGCCGATATTTGGTACTGTATGTTGATGTGGAAGAGATTTTGTCCATTCTATGTTACTTAAGTTAAAGTCACCTATTATAATTACGGACTCATCATCAATTACACTATTAACTCTATTGGTGAAGTAAGTTATAAGATTAATGTTTATCGGAGGAGCCAAATAAGTGGCGCATATACGAATTTTGTTAGATGATTTAAGAGCACGATTAGTAGATAAGTCTAATGTCACCCACAAATCCTCACAACGAGACTCGAAAGAAGCATTCCTATAAGCATTTATAGATTTATGAACTGCGATTAGCACACCACCACCGTCCTTGCCCGCAGAAAAAGTTCCCGACCGTCTATCTCTTCTAAAAATTTGATATCGGCTATCGAAAATTTCTGAATCGAACACATTTTCATTCAGCCAGGTCTCAGTGAGCACAATCACATGAAAATTCATGGTAATGACGTTAAAAAAAATTGTATCTAATTTTCCGCGGATACTTCTAGAATTTTGGTAATAGATAATTAATTGATCGAATTTTAAAGTTGAATTATATAGACAATGACATTTAATTTTATTATTGAAATGAAAGTGATTATTCTAATTTTTTAAGACTTTCCAAACTAGTTATTACCCGTGTTGATGAACCTTCCTCTTTCCTGACTAGTATTTTTCCATTTCTAACCCAGACAAACTTGTATTTTTTCTCTTTGGCTGCGATCCTGGTAGCTGCATAGATTTGTTGGCTAAAGTGAGATGTTCGCCTACATAAACAGGGGATTGCTTGTCTCCGTAACCCAGTAACTTGGTGATCAAATTATTTTTGGGGTTCGATCTGTTGTACATGGAAATTACCCCAAGCAGGTTATCGCGTTTAATTTTGCTTGGTAGCTTGCAGATAACTGCTCTTGGTTGGTTCGACGATGCGTTCAGCTTTTGTACCCTAGCGCAAGACTTCTGCCAGCGCCAGCTCTCACTTTCTGCCAGCGGATAAGACACAACGTTGCTCAGTTGTACCAAAGTTTTGACCAGATTCTCCTGCTTATGCTCGGGTAGACAGTATATTATTTTGTCTAGCATCTTGCTCTAATTGCGAAATTCTAAATTCCATTTCTGTCACCTTCTTAATCAAACAACTATTTTCACTGCGCAGACTTTTTATCTCCTCATTGCAGGTTTTAAATTGAGCTGTCATGTTTTGTTTTGTGCAGAACCTTGTTGCTGTATAGTCAGATAATAGCCATCTTCTCCTTTCACAAACATCAAAGGGTACTGCAGGGGATCGTAAGCGCGATGCAATTCGGACACTTTTTTTAACTGACCGTCTTTACAATGCAGTATTATATCTCTGAATCCCTTGTCTTTATCTACTAACAGGACGGCTACTTCGTTTGTTGTAGGGGAGTTGTATCTTCCTCGATGTTGATTTTGTGTTGCGATCGGCGTGAATGAATTAATTTTAAATTGTCGAAGGAAGAGTTGCTTTCTAAATTGTATTTGAAACTGCGTATGTATTCGTTATTTAATACGGTCTGTAACTCATTGATCAAATCGGTTTTTAAAGTAGAGGCCATGTTTGATCGCAAAGAAAGTTGGTCCGCATCTGAAATGAAATATATCTGTACAAATTTCGGGCTTTGACCTGTTGTAGGCAGCAAACTACCAATTAAATGATAAATCTGACCCTCTATCTTAAAAGTAGGCATAAAGTTTCCTTCACATATTTCTTTAGCACCGAACGACGTCATTTGAAACTGTATTATATCTGCGTATGTTTTTTAAAAAGTGCACAGAATGTGGATGATTACCAGTTAAGAGATGTTTTACTGGTTGTGGTGTTTCTTGATTATCAGGGATAACCACTTTTCCTCCAGCACAACACGTACCATTTGGTTCATCACTCCATTTATTTGCAGAACACTTAGGACATGTTTTATTTCCCAACTAAACAAACTACATATTACAATTACATTAAAATTAAATAGATTTAATTTTTAAAACTAAAGTATTTTTCTACATAAGTTAGCATAGGTTATACATATTTAATATTAAAACTATATTATTTATATAAACACATTCTACTTGGCTTCCTCGACATCATTCTTTAAAATAAATGTATGACCCCAGGCTCGCGTTGATATTCGATCTACAGATATCGATCGTTTATCGTCAATATAAGATAAAGTTATTTTGTTTACACTCTGGGCAAATACTCGTATTTCGTGCTTAATTGATTTAAACATAATATTTTTTCTACGGATAACTCCACCATTAAATAAAATATCTTCATAATCTGTTATGTTTAAGTCTCTTACGCATGATTTTACTCCCTTTGCTTTTTTAATGATTTTATTAGGAGTCTTTATAGAGTAAAGTTTTGATCTCAGTCCAACGAAATCTGTTATATATCTTCCCCCCATTTCGTCTTTGAAGAGCCCTGGAACTTTTTTGTTAATTATTGGTATCTTAAACACATTTTTGTCGTTATAGTTACTAGTGTCAAAATATTTTAAAAAACGATACTTCAAGTCGTGGTAAAAATCATTAGTGAATATTTTATAAACAAACGAATCGGTATCTGTATAACAGCTGCATTCGGTCTTTGTAAAAAGGCTGTACAATACTGTAATGAAAGTCGTACATATGTGACTTAGAAAGTTCTAATACAGTGAACCCAATATAAATAGGCTTATCTAAAATGATTTGATCAGGTTTCATTTGTATTGCAACTAAATTTTCAGAAAGAATAGTTGCACTATGGAAATAGGGGTTGGCTACAAGTCTCTCGGCGGATATACATTTCTTGGTTCGATTAGATTGATCACACCATTGATTAATTGATTAACTGAATGAACTGTTACTCTTTTTTCTGTATTTTCTAATGTTTTGCCAAAAATACTGGTGTTCAACAACTTAAAAAAGCTTTGTTCGAATGAACTTTTTGCCTTTTGTCTTATTTTAGTATTTAATTCTATGTACTGTTTCAAATATGAACTCTGCCTGAAAGTAATAACTCTGTGAACTTTACGTAATATTAATCCATGCTCTAAACACTTCTTTAAATGTACGTAATGTATCACATAATTATACTTATTATGCAAATTTGCAATTAATTTCTTTGTTTTTCCACCTGGAGGTATACATTTCTCAGGACAAAATGGTAAATCATTATGGTAATTGTGTACATGCTCAGGATACAAAAGATCGACTCAGCGTTATCCTCAACATTTTCAACATAAAAATTGGCTAATTCATTTTCACTGAGAAATCTAAAATTAGAATACGGTATATACTAACACATGCTAAAGCCATATAGATTATTGCAGTCTAGATACACTATGGAACAGTCAGACTGTGATGTATCATATTCTGGCATGTATTTATGATCGGCTTTTGCATACCGATGGGAACACATACACAGGCCCCCGCGTATTCCGCTTTGGATCATTCTGACGATAGCCAAGTCCGACACAAGTTCTAACTGAACGCCTGTTTTTAGTAACATTGCATCGAAGGATAAGCTAGGTGCAGTTATGTAAAACGCGGGATCGAGTTTGTAATATTGTTTACAAGTTTTCCGAAAATTTTGAAATATATCTGTCAGTAAAAGCACATCTGTTTTTAAATACAGATCAGCATAATCACCTAGGTCATTAATATCGAATTCATCCCAAACCGTCTGCGCGTAATTATAATCTTCATCGCTAATATGTTCATTGGTCAACGAATTATGAAAACAACTTTTAGATGGTAATGATGTTTGTTCATAACATTTCCAATCTGACATTTAATCATACGGATAAATGCCTTTACGGGTTAGCAAACTAAATTGTCTTTCATCAGGAAAATGAGATTTTATATTAACAAAATCTTCTACCTTTAATGTTTTAGCAAGTTTGTCTAAACTTGTTCCTAAAAAGTTAAAAGAATCTAAAAACCTAATTTGTATAAAGTCGTTGTCATCAATAGCAACAAACTTAGTAAATGCTGTATATCTTTCCTTGGTCTTGGGTATTATTTTAATTTGGCCCAGAATATCGCCTAACTCTTTTATAAATAAATGACAATCGTATCCAGATAAATTATGAAAAAATAATGGAATGAATTTCGGTACTTTATGTTGCAGATTACAATGTCGATGTGCTGCGCCTCGGTATTGACCTGTAATATGACAGTGATCCCTTAATCTATCGTCCAATAGAATATTTTCACTAATGTAGCACTTAACGGCGCGTTTAAAATCCAGATCGTCTTTCTCTGTGAATATCATAGGCTTGATTTTAGTTAGAACTCTATGTATTGCTTTAACATCTTCCATCAAAAAATTTACAAATTTTGAATCGCAATCTTTTCCGCGATAACTTCTATAACCGCCAACCCTATCATTAAATGATGACACTATATTATAGGCGAACGCGGACGGCACGTGGCATTGTGAGTATGACGTATTGATGGTGTTGAATTCATCGCCGGAAATCGGTTCGAGTAATGTTACGAAATCAGTATATATGTCGAAAGGAATGTCTTGTTTTCTATGATAATTTTTAAATTTTAAAAATGTTCCTTTTTCTGGTAAATCTGTAACATCCCCTCCACACAAGTGTGATTCAATTTGACTTTGCGTTGGAAAAAAACAATAAGCATGTTTCGCAAAAGTATACGAGTAGTTTAGCATGATGTTTAGTTATCTGATTTCTGACTAGACGCGGCAAATCTTTAATAAGACAATAATGAATTTTTTTTTATTTTCTAAAAGCAATAGATGGATGCTCGTAGAGCTTTTATTCGTTGATGTATACAAGGGTCTAATAATATTTTTATCGTTTTTTAAACCATACACGAATATATTCAGAAAGGGATTATTTTTCTCAAACATAGCTATGTCCGAAAATGTGATCGGAAATGACAAATTATCAATATTCAAAACATCTTGGAAGTAGGGATAAGACGAAACTCTGTCGGGATGTCGGGCCGTGGGGTAAAGAGCCGCCACAACACACCATAAAAAGCAGTACTCGTCTTTGTTTCGAATATTCAAACAAGCTTTTTTATTTTTTATACATTTTGGTAACGTTATAAACTTAGATCCGCCGAGAGGTTGATATTTGTTAATATTCATTTCTAAATGCGAATTACACATAAATGTCCAACCACTATCTCTCTCCTGAAACTCTTCAATTTTCTTTAACAGTAAATCAACTATTGATTTATAAATCGTGTCAAAAGCGTAATTATAATTAATCACAACGTTTTTTGTAAAGAATGATTTTAACTCCTGTTGGTCATTTTTAAACATAAGGAAATAACAAAATAGTTCGAAACTAATTTTGACAGCTTTATGTTTAAGTAGAGATCGGTCTATTAAATTTTTAACTTGTTCACTAATATTATTGAGAAAAATCTCAGGGAAATTATTTATTTGCTCGCTAGCCGCAATGATCTTGTAACAAGATCTTTCTTTAAAAGATGAATTAATAATCGTAACATTATCATAAAAAGGGATCGCGTTATTGTTTTTATGAATATTACTGCGTAAATGCCCAGGCCATCGACGACTATCTACAAATACTTTACAAACCGAACAGTTAGGCATTATTACTTAGTGTCACTTATGAAACTAATGATTATACAATACAGTCAGATAATTCAACATTAACAGATTGACACTTACAACTATTATCTTACCTAGGTGTACCAGTTTCAAAGTAAGTACTGTAAAAACACTCCAAGAAAATAGCGTAGCAGAGCTATCTAATTGTTGAGACTCGAAGAAGGATGCTTTGCTCACGCTGTCTCGTTTGATGACTAGCTATCATGAACTAATCGAAATGTTTGTCATAATATTTGTGAAAAAAATAAAAAAAAGAAACAGGTAAGTATAGGTGTAATGAAATATTCATATCGAATATTTTATACAGAAAAATGATTTAATAATTACCTTCGAAGTATATAATGGTACATATATAATGTTCGAATTTGATTTACTCCAGTGTGTAGATATTTTTCAGATTCCAATAATAAAAAGTCGACTGATGCAAAAATAGTACAGGTACTTTGTACTCTCCGATATTTGCTAACAATATTTTACCTTTTTATTCGGTAAAGGGTTTACAATTAATCGTTACTTTGAGATAATGTTGTAATATTTTGTCAGTCTTCGATTTTTAAACAAAATAAAATAACTCATACTAAAGTAAAAATCGTGAAAGCTTGTTTGTTAGTAGGTACTGGTAGTCATATTTTTTTTTTTTTTTTTTTACTATTGATAGGCACCCGTTTGACCACTATCTCACCTGATGGTAAGCGAGGATGTGGTCGAAGATGGAGCACGCTTGCCTAGAAATAATCTGTTCACTCTTGATTTAAAGACTCCCAGGTTGTAGCTGTCAGGAAACACAGACCCCGGCAGGGAGTTCCACTCCTTAGCTATACGCACTATGAATGTGTTCCCAAAACGTTTTGTGCGTATGGGTGGGATGTCCACCATGTACCGGTGGCGCATCGCCGTTCGTCTTGTGGTCCGATGATGGAACGGGCTTGGCGGAATTAAATTATGCAATTCCGTCGCACATTCCCCAAAATGCAACCGGTAGAAAACCGACAGGCTAGCAACTCGTCGTCGATGCTCAAGACTTTGGAGCTTCGACGCGACGAGCCTCTCATTGCCGATGATCCTCTTGGCTCGTTTCTCAATTGACTCAAGGGCATCAAGCTGGTATCTGGCAAATCCATCCCAAAGATGACAGCAGTATTCCATACACGACCGAACTTGCGCTTGATAGAGTTTGAGCAGCTGTTCCGGCGTGAAGTACCGCCTCACCTTAGCCAGAATCCCCAACTTCTTTGCAGCCACTTGAGCTTTTGCCTCTATGTAAGGGCCAAAATGGAGAGTAGATGTTAATGTAACCCCAAGAAGCTCAAGATGGTCGGTTATCGGCACGGTTTCACCGCGGAAAGATGGAGCTGGGCGGAATTGGCTCCTTTTGGCGGAAAATAGACACGCTTGGGTCTTAGCAGCATTGAACTTGACCAGATTGGCGCCCCTTTCAGAGACCGCCTGTAAGGACACGTTCAAGCGCTCAACCATTGCCTCCCGGAGAGACCGGATCATATGATCTGTTTTTGGATTATGTAATATGATATATTATTTCCTTAAAATGTCTGTTAATGCACAAAATTATTATCCGTCCCGCTCCGATTATTTTTTACCAATCAGCTACATTTCACTCGCAACAATCAGGTATTTTACATAAGGTTGTCACACGTTTATATTTAGGTATGTATGGACAAGTAATTCACTAAAATAACTAAATTGTATAATTGTATAGAATGATTAAAACCTTTTTTTACCCTTTTAGACCTAATTCCAAGAAATAACATTTCCTGTGCTTTACCCAAGCAACAAATACCAAATACAAGTAAATACTTATATTGTAATTTTTTTTTAATATGTAATCTGATTACTAATTTCATTCTAGTCACGAATGCAGCGCTCATTACAAACATATCATATTAGTTGTTAACTGCAACTGTTTTGTTATATTAGTACAGATATGCATTGTTTGTTGATTCCACGTTATTGTTTTGTCAACCCTAGGTCGTTTTGCTGCATTGACATTAGATTTAACATGAATAATGTCTGATTCTTCACTTTTTGAACGGGTATAATACGTCCAAGAAAAAAGTTGTTTCATGCAACATTACACTATCGGTTTTAGTCATTTTTAATATAGAGAATTATCGTTCGTTTCAGTCTTATAAACTATATGTTTTCGAAGTACTTGGTACAAACTTATTGAAGTCTGCAAGCGAGGAAGTAATCTTCAAGAAGTGCTCTACGCTCAGTCATAATAGTGCACCACGAGTTGTTGTCAACATCAGTGCTGATAGCCATACGCTGTCATACCTACCTGCTGCTGTCCGCCTTCTCATCAAACCAGTTGGACATAATTGGAAAAATGTAAGTCAAAAACTTTTCAACCATTTCATAGTTTAGGGTTCTGGACCTGTCCTCTGTTTGTATTATGTTTAACAAAAAAAAATCATGTGTTTTTCCTAGGTCTGACTCTGAGTGCGAATACTTCCAACAAGCTGCGATCGCTGAAAAGAAAACGACCTTTAACTGCAAACCGTCTGCAAACAACAGTGGAAAACGCAAGTCGCGCCCACCATCAGCGAACTTAATTCGTACGAGGTAAACAAAATCATAAATTATTTATGTGTTTTTCGATATAACTATTTCAGTATTGACAATTATTTTTATTTCTTATGTAAAAGCTATATAACCATTTTGATTGTACACTATTCGAGACTGTTAACCTTTAACTGACTGGGTTAACTGATAGCTCTTTCTTTGTCTTGATCTGTAATGTGTATGCAAGTGTTTTTTTAAATTATTATTTCCAGTTTTTAACTTAATGTTATATTAACAAAACAATAACAGAAGATCTCCTTGTTGTTTCAGTAAGAAAATCAATACTGGTAACGATATATTCGGTATCAGTAAACATCGCGGAACGGACACCGAACTCAAAGATTCATCGGACAAAACATGTCTAACATCATTCTTCGTGAACCGAGTGACCAACGGCAGCGAGCGGCGGTCAGCGAGCACCGACGGAGAGTACTACATCGACTGCAAGGTGTACAAAGCTGACGACGCACGCCTCACCGACAATCTGGAGCTGTGGAAGAAGTCGCTCATCCGACTTAAGTTCCAAATTGACACAAATTCTCCTCAATGGCGAAAACTACAAGAGTTTGTGCGTTCGGTAGATATTAGGTCTTTACCTATGAAATTGCCATTCTGCAGTACTGGCCATTTCAAATCAAAATAATTTTTGTTTGGCTAAGAATTCTAATTTCAAATTAATTTTATTTTAAAAACATGGTTTTTTTTTTCCAAAAGTAGCCATTAATTGTTTATTGATTAGTGTTACATTTTCATCATGGATACGTTAAAAATTCGAGTAATTATGGAATATGAATACCGTCATGGCAGCAACGCGACACAAGCGGCACGCAACATCAACGACGTTTACGGAGCTAACACTACAAACCAACGCACCACCTGTTATTGGTTTGCTCGCTTCCGTTCTGGAAATTTCGACCTGAAAAATTAACCTCGCGGTCGTCCGAAGACTTTGGTCGACAATGACGAATTAAAGGCGATTGTGGAAGCAGCTTTCGACGTTAGCGTCAAAACAATATAGGTCCATTTGCGTCAAATTGGCAAGGTAAAAAAGCTTGACAAATAGGTGCCCCACGAACTCAATGATCGCCAGCGCGAAGTACGCGTCGAGACGTGCCTTGCACTGCTCAACAGACACACAAATGAAGGAATTTTGAACCGCATTGTTACCTGCGATGAAAACTGGATTCTGTTTGATAACCGCAAGCGCTCAGCAAGTTGGTTGGATCCTGGTTCAGCACCTAAACAATGCCCTAAACGAAAACTTACCCCTAGAAAAGTGATGGTCACTGTTTGGTGTTCTAGCGCCGGTGTGATTCATCACAGCTTCTTACCAAACGGGGTGAGCATTACTGCAAATGTGTACTGTGAAGAACTGAACACAATGATGGAGAAGCTGGCACCTCTCCAACCAGCATTGATCAATCGCTCGTCTCCGCTGCTCCTGCACGACAACACGCGACCTCATACTGCACAGCAGACGGTCTCCAAGTTGCAAGAACTGGGTTTGGAAGCTCTCCGTCATCCGCCCTACTCACCAGACCTTGCGCCTACATACTACTACTTTTTCCAAAATTTGGATAACTTCTTGGCGCGAAAAAAATTCAATACCCGAGAGGCAGTACAAAATGCCTTTGAAGAATTTGTTGCCTCCCGTCCAGCTGATTTCTTTAAGAAGGGCATCAATAAACTGCCACTGCGTTGGCAAAGATGCATTGATTGCATGGGGGATTACATTCAGTCAAAAAAGTATCGGGAATGGATGATTTGTTTATGGTTCCAAATTCAAATTTTTGTTTTTTTGTAGTTGTTAGATTGGCACAACTGTTTTCAATTTTGGCGCGGAGTTTGAGTTGCATCTGTTATTTATATTAAATACAGTGCTGGTTTTAGTAATATCATATATAGTGTGTATTGCGAATTTCATAATGGACAAAAATATCGAACAAAGAGTTTGTCTTAAATTTTGCATCGCCAATGGAATTTCGTGTTCGGAGTCACTGAAAATGTTACAGAAGGCTTACGGTGAATCGACTTTATCAAAAACTCGTGCTTATGAGTGGTTCAAAGCGTTCAAAAGCGGTCGAGATGTGATGGAAGATTTGCCTCGCTCTGGTAGGCCGTCAACGTCTGCAACTGAAGTTAACATCGCAAAAGTGAAGGAAATAGTGACTGAAAATCCCCATTCAACTCTGAGAGAGATAGCCGCCGAACTTTCTGTATCTCACGAGTCGATCCGTACCATTTTAACTAATCATTTGGGTATGAAACATGTTGCTGCTCGGCTAGTCCCAAAAAATCTGAATTTTCTCCAAAAACTCAATCGCATGAAAGTCGCTGAGGACATGCTAGAACGAGTCAGTTCGGACCCAACATTCATGAAACGCATTGTTACTGGTGACGAGACGTGGGTTTACGAGTTTGACATGCAAACTAGTCAACAAGCTTCGGAGTGGTGCCTTCCAACTGAACCGAAACCGAAAAAACCACGCCAAAGTCGATCAAAAGTCAAAGTCATGTTGACTGTTTTCTTTGACTATCGCGGTGTTGTGCACTCTGAATTCTTACCGGAAGGTCTAACGGTAAATAAAGAATAGTATTTGAGCGTTATGCGGCGTTTAAGAGAGCAAATTCGACGAAAAAGGCCAGATATGTGGAAAGAAAATTCTTGGATTTTGCACCACGACAATGCGCCTTCGCACACGGCTATCATTGTGAACGAATTTTTAACCAAACACTCAACAAATACCATCCAGCTTTTTCTTTTTCCTAAACTCAAATTACCACTTCGTGGCACCCGTTTTCAATCGATAGAAGACATAAAGGAGAATTCGCGGCGAGAACTGAACTCAATTCCGGAAGCAGCGTTTAAAAAATGTTTTGATGAATGGATTATTCGTTGGCGCAAGTGTATCGTTTCTAAAGGAGCATACTTTGAAGGTGATAAAATAAATTTGGATGAATAACAGACATTTTGTGAATTATTGATCTTTTCCCGGTACTTTCTTGACAGAGTAGTACTTCGATTAATACAAATAAAAAATACATGAAAAAAAATCGTTTAAATTTTTTCATACAAAACGGCAATTTCATAGGTAAAGACCTATTATATTGTTTCCAGAGAAACCAATGTTTTACGATAAATAAACCGAGTCACGCTTACTTACACGTTTTATTTAAGCAATGAGCATTATTGTAGGCTACACTACTGTCCTGAATTAACCAGACCGTTGGTTGAGTTCAGTAACATACTAGTCAGTCCAGTTGACTCTTCAGTATTATGCATTATGTAGGCTGCACTACTGTCCTGAACTAGCCTGATCGTTGGTCGAGTACAGTAATATATAAGACAGGCGAGTCGATCGTATGTTATTGGGCATTCTATACCACTGTCCGGAGCGACACGCACTGGCCTCGCGACTTGCCGGCAGTGGTACTCGTTTATACACTACTGTCCTGAACTAGCCTGATCGTTGGTCGAGTACAGTAATATACAAGACAGGCGAGTCGATCATATACTATTGGGCATTCTATAACACTATCCGGAGCGAGGCGCACTCGCCTCGCGACTTGCCGACAGTGGTATAGAATGCCCAATAATATACTACTGACCTGTACAGCTCTCTGCTTGAGCATATTTGTGATCCAGCCTCTCAGGGTCGTATCCACACCGTGCCTTCCGAGGGCTTTGCTGATGATTTGAAACATGGTTTTATCAAAGGCGCCTTCTATGTCGATGAATACAGCTAGTGAGGAACATTTGTGGTTTATTGCACATTCGATCTTTGAGACCACGCTGTGCAATGCAGATTCTGTTGATTTCCCCGTGGAGTAGGCGTGTTGTTGACTGTGGAGCGGGAACCTGCGCAGTGGTCCATCCCGGATGTATCTGTCGCAAAGCCTCTCCAGGGATTTTAGTAGAAAGGATGTCAGGCTTATTGGTCTGTTTTTTTTTTTTTATTACTAACAACCATGGTATCAGGACGCCCTTTCCCCATTGTAATATGACTGGGAAGATACCGTCAAGTCCTGCGGATTTGTATGGTTGGAAGGTCTCCACAGCCCACATTATCCGATCCTCTGTCACTATTTTTCCGATCTGTAGACCAGTCTTGTTCGGTAAGGGCCCATCTTGATTCGTCCGCCCACGTTCTGTCCTCAAGGAGGTTACAGTCCTGGAAATGCGTTTCAAGAAGTACCTTAATGGTTTCTTGGTCCGTCTGTGTGTATGAGTTGTCTGGCTTTTTCAGTGCGCCGTGGGGGCGGTCCTGCTCAGTTGATAGGATCTTCGTCATTTGATTCGTGCGGCTTCGTCATTTGATTCTATAGACTCACAGAACTTTTGCCAAGCTAGTTTCCTGGCGGTTCTGATATGTTTCTTAAAGGTATATTGGGTAGTTTTGTATGTTTCCCAGTCTTCTGGGAGTCTGGTGTTTTTTGTTCTGTTAAATTGTTTGCGTAGTGTACTTCTGAGTTTATTTAGTTCAGCGTTCGACCAGGGGCTACCTTTGCCCATGCGTGATACTGCTAGTTTGCTGCAGGTGTGGTATGCTTCGGTTATATAGTTAACTAGTTTGGTAACAGTATTTTCTAGTTCAGTTGGATCTGTAATTTGGTTTCGACGCGTTTGGTGCTTTGCTAGCAAAATTGCTAGAAGGCGTTTAAATTCTGGTATGTTTGTTCGATGTGGATTTCGCCTGGGCTCGGGCTTTTTTGTGTTGGCAGCCAGTGTAAAACGAATTCTCCTGTGGTCGGAGCAAGATGGTTCGTCGGACACTCGCCAGTTTGAGATAAAATTTGTCGCGTTTTCTGTGGCTAGCGTTAGGTCTATGATCGTTTGTCCCCTGGCGGTAACCCAAGTGGGTTCAGAGCCACGGTTTACGATGTTAAGGTTAGTCGAGAATAAATAAGTGGATAAAGTCTCACCTCTGGTGTTCGATATAGGTGATAGCGTTGGAATCGGTGCAGATGATCAGGTCCAGTTTGGCGGTCTCGCAGTGCCGGACCAAATCATCCATCTCCTTCGGTGGGCAGTTCTCGTCGTCGCCTGGCATGTACACCGATGCTTTTTTTTTTTTAGGATGGGAAATCATCAAATGACTTCTCCCGGTCTGGGTACAGCAGGAGGGAGTGTCAGACACTTACTGACTACAACCCATCCGTGTTTCTCCTAGTGCCTTTTGCGTTCCAGGGTACGGTGCCTCTTTCGAACGAAGTCCGCAGCCCCAGCAGGCACTGGCCCTAGTGGGCCCCGTCTTCCGTGCTGACATGTCCTTGAGGCGCGTTGGGATCGCAGCGCGCCGCCGACCCGGGCCTGGTTCTGATCAGACGGCGAGCCACCCAATGCTCGCCGTCCGCAGTCCCACGCCTACGGTGGCCGAGAATCGTTCTGCGACTCCCGACGCCCGGGGCGTCTTCTTCTGTTTCGGCGGCTGGGGCGTGAGGTTTCCCTCTCTCTCACGCGTTCGGCTTCCTCCTTTGTTAGCATTACTGCTTCGCAGGAGGTGACCGCTTCCCATGTCTCGTCGCTCCGGACCATGGCTTGAACCAGGGCCGGACGCGAGAGATCCCCGCCGCCGATCGCCTCGACGAGGAATGTACACCGGTGCTAGTACGAGATCTAGGGTATCTATCTTAGTTTGTAGCTTGATCACTGTTATGTCTCTGGAACAGAATTGGGTCAGTGGCGTAATAGACCCGTCTTTAGGGCTGTATATGCATGTTCGTGGTTTTAGTGTTAATTTACCTCCAATATTTCCAAGGCCGCATATCCTGTCACATCTGATCCACGGCTCTTGTATAAGTGCGATTGTTCTTGGTCTCGTCTCCAGCGCTCTGCGTAGGCTAGCCGTTGCTGTTTAGCTATGCTGAAGGTCTATCTGTATGATCTGGATGATGTTGGGTGTGGGCGGCATTGCCCGTGGTGTGGAGTTAGGTGGAGTCTGATCCATCGGATAGTGTCCCTCCCTCCTCCATTCCGTGCCAGTTGTCTATTGTTGGGAAGGATGCAAGCAGCTGTGACGTCCACCCGGGTAATGTGTGTGGTACAGACTCTGTATCTGCATCGGCCATGGCCGCTCTCGCCATCTCCTCCTCAAGTCGTGCGCCGCTCCCGCTCCAAGACCTGATCAACTTCATCGGCCGGGATTCCCAGGGTCAAATATGTCCCGTGGTTATCCCCACCGACAGAAGTCACCCTGCACAGCGACCACCTCCCTGTCATACCAGGTATTCTGACGGATCAGAATACCTTGGAGCCGCGCTATGTCCCCATTATACCTGGGGACGAAGAGCGCAGCTCGGGCACGGGTCGGTATCTCGTCCTGTCACATAACGGTCAGCGTCTGTTCTGTCTCCGGAAGTCTAATTCTGGGCACATTTAGAGTCAGCCAGGTCAGGGCGTTGTCGTCCTCACAATACATCTGCACGGTGCCCTCCGCTACCCTAGGGTAGCCGCGGAAGGCCGGGAGTGGTTGAGTCGGGTCAGTTTCCATGACCAGTCTTTCTAGCTCAGTCCTAATCAGTGTCGATTCAGTCTGCGTCAAGTCTCGAGAGAGGGGGGAGGGAAGCAGATCGCTACGGAGAGCCGCGCCAGAATGTTCTTTGTGGCCCGCGCGTATGTTCTCTGCTCCCCCTGAGCGGTCTGGATCTTCACACGCTTCGGGTTTCCCTGCAGCGTACTCGGCGAGGCCGTATATCTAGCCGTTCCCTCTTCGCCGCCCCCAAACCGCTTGGCCCAGGTTGTGGTTCAAAGGTGCCCTGACCGGCACTCGATTTCAGGGTTGCCCTGTGAGAAGCTCCAGCCCGTTTCCCCCTCCCACTTTTCGGTAGTCGTCGTTCCATGTCTGGTTTTCGGTCTAGGTTCCGACCATCTGTTCCGGTGGTTTCCAACGTTTCCGAGGATTTTTCGCGCTAGGTTTCCCCTTCGCGGACTCGCCCCCGGTCCCGTGTTTCCGCGTCCGGCCGTTTTTCGCGCTGGTTTACACCTTCGCGGACTCGTGGCTAGTCGCGTACTTCCTCTGTGGCAACCGTCTGTGCTCCGCGCTGGCTGTTGCCTTCGCAGATTGTGATCCGATCGCCTTGTTTCCTCTCCCCGGCTATAGTTTTTTCGCGCTTAAGCATGCGTACTTCACCCGCCGGGGTCGGGATGAAACCACTTGAACAGGCAGCCTTCCCCATGTCTCTTTGGTCATAGTCTGGGTTATTCCTGAAACTATTCCTAACGATGCTCTGTTGCCAGGCACTCGTGGATAGTTTGGTCTGTGAGTGTCGTGGCGCTTGGGTAGCAGCCTGGTCTGTGCTTGTTAGCGCGTGTGTCGCAGCCGAGTCTGTGTTAGTGTTATTTGTTGGCGCTGTAGTAGCAGCCGGTCGCGCCAGAGGCGCATCATCATTTGGCAGTAAGTTGCCCCCCCCCCCCCCCAGAATACGATGGGGGCTGACTGACGAGTCGGTATGGGATTCCCCGACTTGGCCGGGACCGACCTGGATAGTTTTTTTCACGTCCTGCTTTATGATAAAAGGGTTGGGGTTGTTGGGCTTTTTTGGAATCGAGGTTGCCCCTCCTCTGGACCGATAGGATTTAGGGGAAAAAAAAAGGAGGGAGAGAAGTTTGGAGTGGGAAAGTCAAGGGAGTTAGAAAAGGGGGTACTGAGTTAACCCTAGGCCTGGGATCTGGCTTTCGGGAAACTTCTGTCTCATCTGAGACACTCTGGCCGGGGGATCGACACCGAGCAGACAGGTGGCGGTCCCCCAGCCGGAGCTGGGCTATTCATTATATCTGATTGGGGTTGTTGAATTTACCAATACCAATAGGGAATATGCATGCGATTTTTTTATTTGCAAAATGAAATACTTATTAGCTCTTGTAAACAATCATAAAATTATTTTTTAAATACCTTCAGTGATGAAGTTATAAAGCTTCAAAGATTACAATTAGAAAGAGAAGTTCGATGTAAATTTTGACGTCATCGTCTATGACGCCTATACAGCTGCCATAGAAAACAGCGTTTTCGCGAGAGGGACAGATATATTTATTTAAAATAATTATATCTCCTTCGTTTTTCGAGTAATTTTGATTCTATTTTCACTGTTAGTATTATATTTTTAGATGAACTGTATATTAAAAACATATTTATGTACTCGTAAATATGTTTTTCATGCATATTCCCTATTGTGAACTACAGGTAGCTTGTAGCATAGTAAATCAGCTTTTATTTAGCTAAAGAACATCATGCTAACATAACATCAAAAATGTACTTACGTAGGCAATGCTTTCTCGTTTGTTTTTCTAAAAGTTCCGGAGCAAAAAATTTTACGCCACCAACATTCGAAAAAAGTACCCGCCGAAAACGACATCTCAAAAAACAAGCTAGGTTGCCATTTAACTCATAAATTTTACTAGAAAGACATGTATACATGACAAAAAACTGATATTAAGATGTGACTACACTTTTTCCCTCAGAAGTTGGCTATGGCAAAGTCGGCAACCGTTGGTAAAGCTAGCAGGTTTTACGGTAACTCTTTTACACGTCATTTTTTTTTTACATATTACTTAGATGAGGCCGGCCAACTACCCTGAGAATAAACACCGAAACAAACTCAGAGGTCATAGTCTCTTTTGAAGTCCATACAATCGCCAATAATATATGAAAACCATATAGGTTAACGTCTGAGATGGCCTTTTGAGGAAAGCACCACGCAGGTTTGAGTGAGCCTGTCCAGACAGTCCAAGCATTTGTCAGTTATCGTGCAGCTCAACTCAGAACTTTAAGGAGCTCAACGAGCCGCATAGTATACTCAAACTGCCAGACTGTCATGAAAATTAACCTTAAAAATAAGTACCTACATAGTCCTCACATCTAGTATAGTATAGTAGTACAATACATAATTTCTTAAGAACCATGCAGATTAGTGTCAGAAATCGTCTTTAGAAGAAAGAACCACACAGATTTAAGTGAAACTTGTCCAGTCAGTACAAGCATTTGTCAGTAGTCGTGTAGCTCAACTCAGATCCACTTAGAAGCTCAACAACGAACGACGAACAATACCAAAGAAAGGGCATTTGTGAAGGCCGTACAAAGTACTCAATCTGCCAGACAAACATGAAAATTACTCGAAATAAAAAATAATCCACATACTCTCCATTCAAAATAAAACTAATTGTAATACTTTAGTCATTAATTATGTCAAATTGTATTTAAAAAAAAGAAAAATGTCAAATTGTATACAAGGTGTTGTTTTGCATCCTCGTCAAATTCCAGGAGGTTGTCATAAAAGACATAAATAATCAATTGAAAGTACGGTAGCGGGTAATAACTAATAAGCGCTGCTTTTATTTGTTGTTGAAATTTAACAGTATTTCAGAATTAAACCCTTAATTCAATATCAAGAAAACAGAATCACCCGACTACGCACACAGCGACAATGCAGCTGAGTGCGTGTTGTCGTGTTGTCGTAAATTTCGCTTGATAATTAACTAATTTTTGAGCATCATTGGATTACGGAAATCTTACTAAAGACAGTAATACAAGTGCGCCTAAGAAAAGTTCACTGACCTGGTCTCAGATGATTAATTAAATGTTAGTTTTACTTTATCCTTCAACCTAAAGTTTTCGTAGTGATTTTGTTTTATTTGTGGATTAAATTGGTTGATTTGAAATTTTCCTCACTACTTAACGGGCTTCGGACCGGCAATAATACCTACCTTAGTTGGTGTACCGATCTACTAAGTCTAAAAATGTTTTCTACGTTTGACGGGAAAGAGAAGACGTGTTAGTTAAGTGTAAGTACGTGGTGATACTTTCGACTCTTAGGTATTTTTGACGTAGTTAAAAAATTTAAATCAACTTAGTTACACTAATAAAATTGATTAAGCTAACACCTATTTAAAAAAATGTACAAATAAATTACTTACCTACTTGGTCAGTGGATCTTAGTTACCCGGAGGTATTGTTCAAAGTTGCCACCATAACATCACACTTTTCGCACAATCGAGCACAACGTAGCTAGTTTTCCTTTAGCTTACGTAACACTAACACATTCGTTTTTATAGTGTCGAAAGCCACCATGACGCTCTGTGATGGGGTTCCCGAGCGGGAAACATTTTCGTGAACATCCGGATGACTCCACGTAGGCTCTTTCCACTGATGGCATACAGGCGTACCATCTCAACCAACTCTCGACATTTGAATAATTGTCCGTCATCTTGCACTTTGTACCTACGTCCGAGAGCGAAATTTGCAAAGCGCACGCGCCCTTCGGCAACATCAAACAAACTGTTAGTTCCGGGTATAGATAAGTATAAGTACTGACGTATAGATAGCCTATCTCTCGACTTTGTGCTATATAGCGCCATCTAATTCCCAGACCCCATACTACTTAGTGGCAAATCTATACCTACCTACGTAGATGTATCGTACCAAGCTACCTGCATACCTATACCGGATGACTTTTTACCGTCAGGAAAAGGCTTCTGTTTAAACACCGCCCAAAAAAGTACCTATTTCACTACCAAAAAAGTTCTAAACGGTTACCAAAACAGATAAATGGTCACCAAATAATCTTTTTTTTTTTTTTTTTTTTTCCTTGCGAAGAAAATGCCTAACGCATACCACATCATCCGGGGAGACGACGTGGTTATGTGGGACTTGCACCCACTAAAAACTTCGCCTGTGCACCTACTTTCGCCTTGATGGATGGGTCGCGAGGACTGCTACGCATGACATTCGCGACCCATCCAGCGTGGCCTACTTCTGGGCTCCCTTTTCTATTCCCGTTCGGGCTCCCTCTTCTTTCAGCGATGTCCGGGTGCACTTGGACATCACCACGACTCCAGGGACCTTACAGCGTGGACGGTCACAATTCTAACCTAACCTAACCTATTTTATCCAGTTTGTAACCCCAAGCCTACATTTTATGGCAATCACAGTTGAGTTGGATAGAATTTGGTGACCATTGATCCATTTTGGTGCCAAGGCTTAGTCTTAAAAATATTATTTTTGGTGACCGTCTAAATTATACCCTCAGGAAAATAAAGAGGGTGATGATTGTAGTGCTTAAATTTAACTTTTCCTATTGTTCCCATAGAAAAAGTTGTATTTGAGCACTAGAATCAGTCTCTATTTTCTTGACGGTAAAAAGAGTCATCCGGCAAATACACAAATTCCAATACCTGTTACTAAGGGTGCTACTAGTTGTGTATTTAATAATAGCCAGTAGTTACGGTTTACATGCTGTATTTTATAAACATAACGAAATTAAAACTGCCTATTATTAAATACACAATGCGTTACGGAAAATATTATGAAAGAAAACATTTTTTTCATGAAAATATTTATTTATTTCTAGATTTATGGCGTACATAATAATTATGTGCTAATTGTTTTATTTGGTCATTCTCATCCCAAACTGTGTTTTTGCCACATAACAAATTACTGACATCTTTGCACCAATTAAAAATTACTAATAGTATGCTTTTTTTTAAATAAATTCTTTTATATTAACTTTATGTTGGTCGCATTTAATAAATTCGAGTGAAATAAACGTGGTGGTTACCAATTCTATATAATTAACTATTACTTTGGATTCACAATTCGTTTTTAAAATGTCTATTGTAATCATTTCTATATTCATTTCACTTTAGGAGTCTGAGGATATCTCCAATGAAAGTCGAATGGTGGATACGAATTGGAATAATTTATTGTCAGAAATTGCTTATATTATAACATAGTAGGGTATCATAAGGAGTGGTGGAACGAGATGTTAAACGACCAATTGGAACGATCCAAGCTTAATGGCCGAGCGTCGAGGATGGCGTGAGCGCGCGACCGCCATCATCGTAAATACGGGCGGCACGGCTCTCAACAGTCAGTGCACGATGGTCTTCGACGCAGGCATGTTGTCGCTCCTCAGTCCGGTCGCCAGTGCAGGCGCAGACCGCCGGTGGTGTCGCAATCGTTCGGTGCGCGCGCCACGCCTGGCGGAGCGCGGAGCTCGCTCAGTGCGCTGCGCGCTGTGAAGGCGGCCGGACGTGTGATGCGCTCGTATGAATGTGTACTTGTGTAGGCCACTACATTATTCCCCCCTCAGCGAAGCGTACAGGAGGCTTCGATGTCCTGCCAAAATTAGTGATGTAGGTGGCGGGTGCTTCTTCTACTGTCTCCTCGCTATACTGGAACGCGGGCTTCAGCCGGTCGACAGATATATTTGATCTTCTGTTCTCCAGTTGTACGGTGTAATATTTATCTGTGCGATCGATGACGCGATATGGGCCGTTATAGGTAGGTGTCAACGGCTTGCGCGCGGCGTCATTGCGAACATAAACATGTGTTGATTTGTATAGATCGCCGTGAATGAAAACAGCTGTGTTTTTGTTGGCTTCGCGCTGCACCTGTGCCTTTTTCATTGCTTGGCTTAGTTGATTCATGAAGTGCGATGGCGTGTTGCTTGTTGTGATTGCTTCACCGTAGAATTCCCCAGGCAGGCGTAGTGTTCTTCCGAATAATAATTCTGCTGTACTGGCACCGATGTCTGTCTTGTATGCGGCGCGGAGACCAAGTAGTACGGTTGGCAGCTCGTACGTCCAGTTTGTCGTGTTTAATCTTGCTTTAAGTGAGCGGTGCCAGCGTTCTACCAAACCGTTCGATTGGGGGTGGTACGCCGTAGTTCGTACTTGCTGGATTCCCATGCGGTGCATCAACTTTTTAAATAGTTCGGACTCGAATTGTCTGCCTTGGTCTGTTGTTATAGTCGCTGGGCAACCAAATCTTGCAATCCATGTTTCGTATAGCGTGTTTGCGACTTTTCCTGCCGTTATGTCCTCGATGGGCTGAGCTTCAGGCCACTTCGTTGCTCTGTCGATCATCGTAAGTATATAACGACAGTTGTTTGACGTTGGTAACGGACCGACCAGGTCAATATTTAGATGGCTTAGTCGATCAACTGGCGTGAAACTGGATACTGGTGCCTTGGTGTGACGATGAACTTTCGCTCGCTGACATTGGTCGATGACATCTTTCTTCATGTTCGTCCAGAAATAACGTGAGGTAATTAACCTTCTCGTCGCTCTTACGCCGGGGTGATTAAGGTCGTGAATCGCTTTATAAGCTTGCTTCCTGTATTGTGGTGGCAAGAACGGGCGAGGACATTTTGTTGACATCTCGCATGTGACTTGGGTAGCTGAGCCGGGTAGTGCTATTCGCTTGAATTTGTAACGGTCGCTTTCCGTTTTTGCTAACTCGTCGTAATTTATCGGTGTTGGACATGAAATTGTGTCCACTCGAGACACGGCATCGGCGACACTGTTATCCTTGCCCGATACGTGCTTGATATCGATGACGAACTGGCTGATATAATCTAAATATCTTGCGCGCCTCGGGATTTCATCTTTGTAGTTGGCTCGCAGTGCAGTAGTGAGGGGTTTGTGGTCCGTCAATATGGTGACGTCACGGCCTTCTATTGTCTGGCGAAAGTGACGTACTGCCATGTACATTGCGGTAAGTTCCCTGTCATATGTGCTGTATTTCCTTTGAGCGTCGGTGAACTTCTTGGAAAAGAATCCTAACGGTCTCCAGCGGCCTTTGATTTTTTGTTGAAGTACCGCTCCTGCGCAGGTGTCGGATGCGTCGGTCATAAGCACGAATGATAGTGTTGACGATGGGTATGACAACAATACGGCGCTGGTGATGTCATCTTTGCATTTTTCGAACTCCTGTATCGCTGTCTCGCTCCATATAATCTTCGTCTTGTCGTTTTTCTTCGAGTCTTTTAGATAAGTGTTGAGCTCTTTTTGACACATGGCGGCGTGTGGAATATTCTTGCGATAGAAGTTGATCATTCCCAGAAACCGTCGTAATTGTTGGACTGTTTCCGGGCGAGGGTATGATTTAATGGCTTCGACCTTCTCGTCAGTTGGCTTAATTCCTTCGGCGGTTATAGTGTAGCCCAAAAAGTTGAGTTTTTGTTGGCCAAATGTACACTTAGCTACATTCAGTTGTAATCCATGGTCGTTAAGCCTTCTGAATACTTGTTCAAGTTCTTTTCTGTGCTGTTCTTCGGTTTCTGAAGCCAGTAAGATGTCGTCGACGAACGGGAAAACAGGGAGTCCTCGTAGAACGTTGTCGATGTGACGTTGGAATGTTTGCCCAGCGTTGCGCAAACCGAAACACATCCTTGGGAATTCGAATAACCCAAAAGGTGTGATAACGGCTGTCTTCTGAATATCCTCTTCGCGAGTTCTCACTTGGTAGTAGGCCTTTTTCATGTCAATTATGGAGAAGTATTTCTTCCCCAGCAGGTTGTAGGTGAAGTCGTGCAGCCTTGGAATCGGGTACCGGTCTGGCACGGTCACTGCATTGAGACGACGATAATCACCGCATACTCTGTATTTGCCATCCTTTTTGAGAACAAGTTGTATTGGGCTGGACCAAGGACTTTTCGACGGCCGACAAATACCTTGCTCAATCATTGCGTCAAATTCTGCCTTGGCTGCCTTGTACTTGTGCGGTGGCAGCGGTCGTGACTTTGCATATAATGGCGGGCCGGTAGTCTGTATGTGGTGTTCCACTTCGCTGTGACATAGCTTCAAATTCGGTCGGGTGATGTCTGGGTATTTGGCGAGAAGATCGTGGTATGGCTGCTGGTCATCTACGGTGTTGATGCTCGAGTCTGGAGTTGAAGTCACGCGGCCGACAACGGATAGGCCCGTCTTTTTGTCAATCAACCTTCGTCCGTGAATGTCTACCGTTAGTTGGTGCTTGTGTAAGAAATCGGCTCCCAATATCGGTCTGGTCACTTCTGCGACGACGAAATTGCACATATACGGTCGACGTAATCCAATGTTCAACGTCATTGTGCGTTCACCGTAGGAGGGTATTCGTGAACCGTTGGCGGCGTAAAGGTATTCAGTCGGCGTAGTTTTTCCTTTGCGTACCCTCTTGACGGGTAACACTGAGACGTTCGCGCCGGTGTCGATGAGGAAATGCAGGCCAGTTCCCAACTCTGTCTCTGGTTGACTGGTAGAGAATGCCTATGGCATTAAGTCCGCCTCTGTACATTTTTGTGCTGAAAGTTTTTAAATAAATAAATAAACTCTTTTACGAACAGACGGTGTTGGGTAATGTCGTTGACTTCGGCGCCCGTCGCAGCCAAAGTCGGGACTAGTTTTCCTGGTTCGTATTTTTCTTGCCCGCAAAGTTACAGGGCTTTCGACAGCGGAACGCATCCTTGCCAAACTTGCGATGGAAATAGCAAATCGATGTGTCACGATTCGCAGACTTGGAACGAGATCTTGAGCGGTATCTGCCTCGCTGCGGTCCACGCTGGTAGTGATTACGCGATCTGTCGAACTTTAACGTGGCGACCTCCTTCGTAAGTGCCTCGATCATGTTCAAAATTTTATCGTCTGGCGATGGGGTCGATGGTTGCGACGCGCTGCTGGCTCGACTGCACGAACACACGGAGCTGCTCTCTTTTGTCTGCTCACTCATTTTATCTGCCATCGCTGCCAGCGAGTCTAACTTGGATTCCTCGCTGACCGCCAATACAGCTCTCGTCGAAGAGGGTAGGTGGCTCATCCACAACATTCTCAGCGTTTCGTCGGGCATCTTGTCACGGGCGAGGTCACGCATTCGCCGCAGCAGCTGGGAAGGACGCTGGTCGCCTAGTTCAACCTCGTTGAGCAATTTTTGGAGTTGCTTGTTCTCTGACTCCTCGTAGACGGATAACAATCGGGTCTTCAACGCTTCAAAACGCCCCGTCTTGGCTGATGATAATATGATGTCGCTAATTTGTTCAACGTCCACCTTGTCGAGTTGTGCCACGGCAAGTCCAAATTTCGCTTCTTCACTCAGCTTTTGGTTCGATACCATTGTTTCGAACTGCGCAAACCATAGTCTGGGTTTGTCCCGCCAGAATGGAGGTATCCGAGACTTGACGGAAATCATTTCTATCTCTTCTTCAGACAGCGTGGCTCGCGGCTCTTGACTATCGTTACTCATGTTGAATCACGTCGGGGTCACCAATTTAGGAGTCTGAGGATATCTCCAATGAAAGTCGAATGGTGGATACGAATTGGAATAATTTATTGTCAGACATTGCTTATATTATAACATAGTAGGGTATCATAAGGAGTGGTGGAACGAGATGTTAAACGACCAATTGGAACGATCCAAGCTTAATGGCCGAGCGTCGAGGATGGCGTGAGCGCGCGACCGCCATCATCGTAAATACGGGCGGCACGGCTCTCAACAGTCAGTGCACGATGGTCTTATTATTTTTTTTTTTTTTTTTTTTTTTTTTTTTAATTCTCGGGTCCCTAGAGACCCGGTCCTTTGGTAGGCGTACGAGGGGCCGATGCCAACTCGCAGAGGCCTCTTTAGACATTTCAAATGGAATGGGACACCAACCGACGATTATCCCTGTATGCACTGTGAAAGTATACCCAAGGACAATCCCCGGTTGGAGCAAAACTATTGCAAAATATGGAAACAAAAGATGAAACGCTATGGGTTTGGCTGGTTTAGTGGACTAATAACTACTACTATGGAAGAACTATTGGCCCCTGCCTGACCATTGACAATTAAAACGGCTTTAAAATAGCAGGGGGTGACTTGCACACTCAATAAATGGGCCCCCCGAAAAGGGTCGCTAGCACAAAGTGACGTAGCGCCAAGGGGGCAACATATCCTGAGGTGCTAGAGGAGTGGAGAGGTATACCACGGCTATCAGGACAATCCCGGAAGTACGGTCAAGATCCCTACCAGCACCTTACTGGATTATACGTCCTTCTCCCGAGCACGTTTGCTCTTGCGAATCTCCACTCAGACCGGCCGATTAAGGCTAGAAAGAGGTGGGAGCTCTGTTCCTCGTCAGTGTTCACTCCGACCAGCCAATAAAGGCAAGTCGGAGATGAGGAACAAGAATTCTCCCTGGAGATCAGGTCCGTGGGGTCGCTAGTGCCCAACAGATCGCCACAAAACTGCCTTGCGGATTTATTATTATTATTATTATATACTTTATTGTACACCTCATAACAAGCACAGTAAAAACGCTTATAAAACTAGTGTACAATGGGCGGTCTTATCGCACAGGGCAATCTCTTACAGACAACCTTTGGATGGACTGAACTAAAGAAGCTAGATTTAGGGTGGTTTAGGGCTTCGACGCAGGCATGTTGTCGCTCCTCGGTCCGGTCGCCAGTGCAGGCGCAGACCGCCGGTGGTGTCGCAATCGTTCGGTGCGCGCGCCACGCCTGGCGGAGCGCGGATCTCGCTCAGTGCGCTGCGCGCTGTGAAGGCGGCCGGACGTGTGATGCGCTCGTATGAATGTGTACTTGTGTAGGCCACTACAACACATTCCAGTAAATATTTACTGGGATAGTGAAGAATACATTTACTCGTATTTTTTTTTTAAAGTAATGAACTTTAGATATGATAGGTATGTTTCTTTACTATCCGCTTCTAATGCTTTTTTGCATTCATTGCAATTTTTTGTTATTTTTTTTATAAATTGAATTAATGAGCCAGCCACAACAATATGCTACTGCTGCACACTTCTCAATTTCGCTTGGAATTTGATTTTATAATACTTCATTTATATTTTTTAGTTCTATATTTAAATGATTAAAATCAATTACTATAGGTTTAGGAAGGGGGCTGGAGATATTTTGACTTAAAATACATTTTAAGCTCTGTAGGCAATGACTGTCGTCACTCTCGCAATTAGCCTCCATCGACTTAGGTGACACCATATTGTTTATCAGTAAGGCTTTATAAGATCCCTCAAATGATAAAATGTTTGGCATAACATTTCGTTGCCCATGAGCTCATGAGCCATGGCACCAAAAAAATTCTCCAGCGGGTCTTGGTTGAAATTGCGCAGCAGTACAGATCGCAAGCCTAAGCCATGTATTTTTTTTGTTATTTGCTGAAATGCTTGAATTGTTTTTATCCAACTAGAAATAGATGGAACCAACCTTACTCTGTCACTAATAAATGTCATGCTTCTTAAAATTGGTAAGCTCTTATGCCATAATTTGTGATGCGGCGATTTTGGCGAGACTGCTGACCGATATATTTTGCCCTTTACAATTTTGCTGTAGCTTCCATTGACGGAATCAAAAAGCCGATCAAAAAATAGTCTTGCAGTGTCTGTGCTTTCCTTAGGAATACGGCCAATTTCTAAAAAAAAAATATACAAATTAGGTTTCTCACATTTATTACATACAATTTACTCAGAAGTGTAATCACATGACATTGAAAATGTCACAGTGGTCAGGTTCGAATCAAACTCCCACATTAGCCTTAATGGCGAGAAAAATGCTTTTGTAGCCTGAACTCATCATCATCTGCCTAGCCTTTTCCCAACTATATTGGGGTCGGCTTCCAGTCAAACCGGATTCAGCTGAACACCAGTGTTTTACGTGGAGCGGCTGCCCACCAGACCTCCACAACCCATTAACTGGGTAACACGGTACTTCTTGGCAAGACTGGAGTCAGATTTACTGGCTTCTGACAATCCGTAACGACTGCCAAAGATCTACAAATGACAGCCGGGACCAACGGCTTAACGTGCTTTCCGAGGCACGGAGGAAACTCGGTATATTAAGATGGTCACCCATCCACAGACCAACCTTGGCAAGCGTAGCTTAACCTTAAAGATCGACCCGTGCGGCTGTTATTATTTAGCCACGAGCTCCTCACCCACACCTCCCTTACGTATATTCTAGGCAATATTGTAGCTTTTGTAGCCTGAACTGTGCCATTTTATTTCGCTCCAGTCTTCTGATATGCGAGCTCATAGCCCGGACGGCATCCGGCAGACATGCCCAAAAAATATAAAAAACTAGATGACCCGCACAACTTCGTTTGCGTCACAATTTTCATTACTGTTCCGCTTCTATTGGTCTTAGCGTGATGATATATATAGCCTTCCTCGATAAATGGGCTATCTAACACTGAAAGAATTTTTCAAATCGGACCAGTAGTTCCTGAGATTAGCGCGTTCAAGCAAACAAACAAACAAACTCTTCAGCTTTATACATTAGTATAGATATAAATAAAAAAATTATAAGGGTAATTTGTTTACCTGCTGTGAATCCCATTGCTACACTAACAGTTTTGCTAAAGACTTGTGTGGCGTATTTTACCTTCATTTTCGGTATTAAATTTGGAATGACATGACGTGCGGTCAATTTTGGTATTAACCGCAGTCCTTTGAATCCTGGGCCATTTTTATATAGCGCCTCCAGATGAGCCCATTTCGCAATTCTTTTTTTCCTGTCCAGATAATATTCTAAGTTTTTAGTAATAAGGTTATTTCTTTATGCCTTTTATAAGATGCGGCGAGTCAAAAATTTGATAAATTATATTATCATTGATTTCAAGAAATCCTTTTTTAAATTCTGTTATTTCTCAAATATTCTGCTTTTGTCTCCTTAATCAACAAATTGATGGCTGCTACATTTGAAGTTCCTTGGTCGCACGTTACAGAGACTACTTTTAGCCCAGTTTCTAACACTTTTGTCAAAATTATTTTTATTTGATTTTTCAAACTGTGCGAATTTGTAGTTCCAGCACAAAATGAGTATGCGACTGGCTGTTTATATTTTTTAAATATTCCTCTGACCATGAAGACCAGTGCATGGTCAGCAAAACATTTTGTTTGCGTACTTCCATCGTCGCAAAAGCCTTTTATCCTGTCATTGTGTTTGTCATACGATAAATTAGCAGCAATGGCCATCTCATCAAATATAACTGTACAATATTTGTGAGTTTCGGGCATTTTATTTACCCTTTTTATAAAATTTTCAAAAATCACATCATTCAGGCAACAAAAATATGTTTCTCATCAATTTATTTAATGTGCTTTTCTTCGGTAAAACACATATTTGGCTTAGCAATCGATATGCTTTTGGACTTGGTTTGTATAATGACAAAGCAAGAATTTTTCCATCCAAAGTGAAGCGATGTCCCTTGGGGTGTTTCATTGACTGCCGTATTTGCATACCAAAGAATGTTTTCGCTGCTGGAGATAAATTCTTTGCGACAATTTTGTACGCTTCGGAACGTATTAATTTTCTTGATATTTTTAACTTCTGGACAAGTCCAGTTTTAGCTTTTTTGCATCTGTTGAGTTCCCTTTGCATTTTTGCAACCGTTTTATACAGCTCCATTTCAGACTGGTATTTCAGCTGATTCAGCTGATAACCTGAAAATAGGAATTAAAATTTGACAAATATTTTTTCACCCCCTAGTTCCACGGGAATGATGTGGTCAACTGCTAGTCTAAACATCTATACTTCAAGTAAATAAAATTGGAGTGTCTGTTTGTAATGTTAAAATAACCGCTTTTTACCAAGTGCCTATGGATGTATACACGGTACATATACCAAAACAACATTTTTTACAAGTTTTGTCTGTCTGTCTGTTTGTTCCGGATAATCTAAATGGCTGAACCGATTTTGACGGGACTTTCACTGGCAGATAGCTGATATAACAGGGAGTAACTTAGGCTACTTTCATTTTAGAAAAAAATATTGCATTTCAAATTAAAAAAAATTAAAACTGAAAAATTTAATAATACCACGCAGGCGAAGTTGCGGTTAACAGCTAGTTAATAATATTATTAAATGTAATTGATATAATGCTGCTATTCTCACTTCATCCACACTGATCATTCTCACTAACCCCTCATTCACTTGTTTATTCTTTAAAACACCACTCCAGATATTTTCCTCATTCATCAGTCTTTCAAAATAGCCCTTCCATCTATCCTTAATCTTTTCATCCTCCGATAGAAGCATTCCAGCTTCATCCCTTACACATCTTATCTGACTAACATCCTTCGCCTTCCTCTCTCTGGCTCTAGCAAGCCGGTATAGGTCTTTTTGGCCAGCTGGACTGTCCAGTGTGTCGTACAATTGGTCCAGAGCTTTTGTTCTTGCTATTGCCACGGCTTTCTTAGCTTTTTTCTTTAAAACATCATACTCACTATTTTGTTCAATTTTTAAAGTAACGCTTTCCAATCCCACATTCTGCCATTCCTTGAATATCTTCTTTTTTTCTTTCAACACTTTCTGTATTTCTGTCGACCACCACCATGTATCCTTCTCTATTGTGCCTCTTCCTTTTGTCTCTCCCAAAATATCCTTCGCTGCTTGCCTTATACATCCAGCTATATCATTCCAGCTTTTATTCACACTTCGATCTTTCATGTCTGCCATTTGTATCATTTTGTTTACCACTCGCTCTCTAAATTCTTTCGCGCAATCATTCTTCTCTAGCATAAGTATGCCATTTTATTTTTGGGGGAGGACGCTCTTTGCTTTTCTTAAATTGTGTTTTTATCGCCAATACCATAACCAGGAGTCTGTGTTGTGAGACCAAGTCTTCTCCTGCAGCACTTTGCAGTCTTTGACTTGATTTATCTTATTGCGCCTAACAAGAAAATAATCTATTTGGGTCTTGTGGTTACCACTTTTGTATGTGACAAGGTGTTGTCAAATGCAGTAGCGGATTGCAGCAACGTCTCTCCCTCGTTATTGGAACTTCCAAAACCCCATCCGCCATGTACTCTTTCATAACAATTTTTCATTCTACCTACATGCCCATTAAAGTCACCTCCAACTATCAATTCCTCATGTATGGGGATGGTCATTATAATAGTATCAAAATCCTCCCAAAACTTCTCTTTTACCCTTTCATCACATCCTACCTGCGGGGCATACACACTAATTACATCAACAACCAACTATCAATCTATCATTAATCCTTTTTACTTCCAACACGCTTTCTTTCAATTTATTATCTAACACTATTCCCACGCCATTTCTTTTTCCGTCACTTCCACAATAGAAAAACTTGTATCCTTCACCAATTTCCCTCGCCTTTGTTCCCTTCCACTTAGTTTCCTGCAAACACGCTACATTTATTCGTCTTCTTTTTAATACGTCCGCTAACTACCTGGCCCTTCCAGTCATAGTCCCAACATTCCAACTTGCATACCTCAATCTCACTTCTCGAGCTAGCTTGTTACGTTGCCCCCGCCCGGGGTGGTGCAACAACCCTTGTCCACTTTCCACAGGGGCCGGGTGTTGCCCCTGCGCGTCGCCTGTGGGGTACGCCCTAACCCTATCGTACATTCCATTTAATCCTACCATGTTGCCTAGTGATTTGGCAAATGTTTTACAGTCGGCCGCCAGCCTGACATTAACCCTCCTTGGGAATGCTGTTGCTGATGGTTTACCCGCTACCATGCGGGTGACCTAGGGTGCTGGATGAATATGCACTGCCTCAAAATTTCCCTTAGTCGCCTCATACGACACCCATGGGATGAAATGGGGTGGCAGTATTCTTAATCCGGAGCCACACGGCGAAGAGATTTTTTTGAATATGGAGTAGATTAAGATATTTATATTTATATGACAAAAGTTATTGTCACTTAACAAAACCGGCCAAGTGCGTGTCGGGCCACGCGCAATGGTAGGGTTCCGTAGATAGTAGATTTTTAGATTGGTCGACTATTACTCGTTAACATGTGAAGTGTACTTAGCCGTGATAGTTTACATTTAAAATTCGTTATATATGCTACTACCATGAATTTCTTCACATCTCCAAAAACCACCGTTGAGCTGGCAGAGGGAGGGGACACTTGACTCTAACAAAAATTTGCACTTTAAAGCTTATTTCGCTAACGGATCTTTGGATGGAAAAATGGTCTTAGCAAACCCTCAATATTTTTAAACGACCTATCCAACGAGACCCCACACGATGGCGTAGACGGTAAAAAAAATATCACTGCTTTAGGCATCCGAAAAAAAATTTTTTTAGGATTTTATTCTACGACTCTTTCGTCAAATTCAAAATTCAACTTCCTAGTTCTAACCGTCTCTGTGCTAAACCGCGGATGGTCAGATAGACGGACATGGCGAAACTATAAGGGTTCCTTGTTGACTACGGAACCCTAAAAATTTAAATAAAACAAAATAAGATGAGAAAGAATATGCTCAATACCTGGAAGATGCAGCGTTGGTACGGCTAATTTACTTAATCTATTCTTCGGATAATGATATGTTTTTTCAAAATGGAGACGGCAGATTCTTCTGTTTCTAAATATGTAATCATAATCTTCTTCCACAAGACCAGCATTAACAACCCATGTGTAAACCTGTCACTTTCAGTTGAAGGGTTCGGGAAAGCATGTAATACTGCACCTATAAATAAAATAGGAAATTAAATTTAATTGTAATCTAAAACCTTAATTGCAGACATTAAAATGGAAAAATATTTTTAACAAATAAATTTAACCCTCTGCTACTGATGTAAATTCATGTTACTTGTTACAATAAATTGTAATGTACGTAAATCTTGGTCCAGCCAACAAATTAACTGGAGTGTTGATAATTAAAAATTCCAAATAATATTAATCTTTTAATAACTGAAACTACTCGTATTAATGCTGTATGATAGTTCAAAGTGAATGAAGAATGTATTTTTCCTAATAATAAAAGATTATCGAGATTTATGTTATCCTTGTCTATTTAAAGAGTTCATTGCATTAAATATGCAGTTTCAAATGTCATCTTTCGGAAAAAAAATAAAGAAAAAGAGGATCAACCAACATTTGGTCGCTCAACTGGTGGCCAAGTAAGTGAGTCTTGCAAGAGCTTTATACATATTAGTAGAGCAGGTGATTTGGTTGCCACCATCAAATTTTTTAATTGAATAGGAGGACGCCAGGTGAGGTACAGCTCTATACACTTTGTTGGTCAAGCAACTGATTTGACCTACCGTGGTGTCCTAGTGAGATAGGGCAATCTTTTTCCAACCTGCTACAACGTAAATACCATGTCATGTACAGACGTCAGCAGGTCAAGCTACCCGCACCTGTCAGATTTCCTCAACTAACCTTAATTTATAGGTAAAGTTGAAAATCTATTTAAGAAATTGACAGATTGTAGTGACTTGATGTGCTGGCGTCTGTACTTAGCTATCACCGGCCGGCAAGCCCAGTATAGGCATCGGATTATATTTAAGTTAATGGTAGGTACTAACCTGTCCCGAGTTACGGTACTTAGCTATCACCGGCCGGCAAGCCCAAGTATAGGGTATCGGATGTTTTGTGTTTATGGTACTAACCTGCAACTAGTGACGAAGCGCAGGTAGGAATACAACACGTCTTTTGAGGCATTTTATAGTGTCAATATCACAAAAACAGAGTCACAAGATCACAAGTCACCAGCGAATTATTTAATCTGCGAAGGCTAATACGGAGGAGGTTAACACACTCGACTCGACGTACTTGGTAGTCAGCAAATATAAATATCGCATATACACTCGAAACTGAAGAAAAACAAGAAAATAGCGCGTACGCATCCACTTGGTCTCAAACAGTCTCGTAATGGCTGCCATGACAGAAAACAAAGCGCATTTTTACGGATGCGTTCGTTTTATCCTAAATTATTTTTGTTACTTGTTTTGTTTGTAAAAATATTATGTTAATTAAATAAGAAAGAAAAAGTAATGATTACTGTTTTTTTTGCAGTAATTTAAAACAACATGACTATAATTTTATTAATTTGGAAAGCATTTTTCATTCGAAAAAGTACGGGGTCTGGGAGCTAGATGGCGCTGCGGACGTTAAAAATTGACCTTACAAAGGAAGACAAACTAGCATGGTTCCGGGGCCGCGGGGGCGGGGGGGCTAGGAGCTTGCGCGGGAGAGTACCTGCACCGTGATTGGTTGGGGTGGAATTGAATACCTATGAATTTATTGAATGATCGTCTGCGTATGCGTTGTGTATGTGTTGTTTGTGTGTGATAGCGCGGTTATAGGGCTAGTAACAGACGGGCCGCTTTTAAATTATTTTTAAAGTTATTTTTCGATCGTCTGAATAACTACACGAACTTGGAAAAGCTTAGCTTAGCTTAGCTGATATTATTGCCGTGCCGTTGTTATGCCGCTGAAAAGGACCCCCCATCCACAACACAAGGTAAAATGGTATCTGATACAAACCAAAGTTCAGCACCGGTCACCGATACAGACAATGAGACTACCAGTAACATCATCAGCCGACCTCGACCTCGAAAGCGACAATATGATGATGAAGTAACTGTTGCTATGGCGGAAATTAAGAAATCTCTCGAGACTTTTAAACTCCAACAAAACACAATATTGGAAAGCATTAATGGAATTAAGAAGTAAAATAGCGAAATGATTAAATCTATGGAGCTTATATCTGCACAGTATGATGATATGAAAAGTAAACTTATGACTATGGAAACTGAGAGGAAAACTCACCTGGCATATATACAAACGCTAGAGACAAAGGTAGAGAACCTCGAAAGATCCCAAAGACAGTCTTCTATTGAGATTAGAAACGTTCCTGTTCAAAAAAATTAAACAAAGGACCACCTGCTTCAGTTAGTTCAAAAAGTTGGATTAGCTACTAAAAATTGTGTCAATGAGACTCATATTCGAGATGTTTTTCGAACGAACGCTGATGAAAAAGGCAGTAGATCTATCATAGTGGATTTTTCTTCAGTCATAATGAAAGAAAAGATCTTAACGGCGGTGAAAACACACAATCGCTCAAACCGCGACAATAAATTGAACACCACCCATTTGCAACTTGGATGCCAGTCTCAGCCTATTTATATTGTAGAATGCCTTACCGATAGAGCAAAAAAATTATTCTACCAAGCTCGTGACTTCAGTAAAAAAAACCAGTACGATTTTTGCTGGACAGCTCATGGAAAGGTTTTTCTTCGCCAGAAGATTGGTGCGGCGTCTCATCGGATTGATAGTGAAATTGATATCGACAAGCTGTAACCTCAAAAGGAGAAGTGACTAAGATATATTGTATGGCTCTTATGTTTTTCTTACTGCATGCCTTTAATTTTTAATAACACTTCTTATTTTATTATTGTGTCTGAAACAAAAATCTGCTACTCGTTATCACACACACTCATACATACATACATACCAATAACACTGTTTGAAATTACCTCTGCTAAACTTATTACACCTATTTTGCGTTTTTTCCTAATTTGTCTACTTGTGAAAAATATACACATGCGTTACATTCAGATAAGCCTTGATGAAACTAACCGTAACAATGTTGTTTTTGGATGAAATGATGATTGACATCGATCTAGCACAAGTATCGGAGTCTATGATCTGTTCTCCCGAATCTTTAAGTGATAATATTAATATATCTCGGTCAGCCTTAAGGTGGATGCTCCAGGGTGGCCCGCGAAATTCAAATATTTTTATGTTTTTTGCAATTTGCCGGTCAGTGTGAAGCTGTATGTGGACCAAATGCGATCTGCGACCGTAACGCGTATTTATCTAAAAAATTATAACCATTTTAATCATCAATATAGCCCTCTAAGTTCATGTAGTTCGAAAGAATGATTATTTCTGAAATATTCATCACTAATCAGAATGACGGAGTAATTATTTATGTTAAGTCCGAGATAAAACATTGCATAAAACAGCCGTCATTCACGGGTGCTAATTGCCTTATCCTGCAATACGAATCCGAATATGCTATTGCTGCTCTGTATCGCTCACCGTCCCAACGTAACATAACATCGTTTTGTAATAGCCTTGATCTGTGCCTGGAATCACTCAAGTCAGTGAAGTCAGTAGTTCTGATTGGGGACTTTAATATTAACATCTCTCCAAACAATACTGACCCTAATTCTAGCGTGTACTTAGATCTGTTAGCATATCATGGCTTTCTACCAGCACATACTCTTCCCACGCGTAATGATAGTTGTATTGATCATGTCATATTGAGATGAGATAAACGCGCAGCCACTTATGTATTAAATTCATTTATAACTGACCATGCACCTCTGGTTTGTTGTTTGGACTGCAAAATAAAAAGAAATACCACTAATACCACATTCCTAAAGATTAATTATCCGGCTCTAATTCTACACCTTTCTGATTTGGATTTTGGTTCTGTATTAAATGCTACAGATGCTAATGCTTCAGCTAATAATCTAACTCAAATACTATCTGAAGCTCATCGCAAACGCACTATTAAACCGTGGATGACTCTAGGCCTGGTACGGTGTATCAGGCATAGGGACAGACTCCAACTAAAGGCTAATCTTGATGCACAAAACGCTATACTCCAGATCACTTACACTAGGTATCGTAACTTTTGCAACAATCTTTAAAAAAAAATTAAGATTGCTTATGAAAAATCGGAATTTCACAAGAACAAATAGAATCCAAAGGCTATGTGGAACACCATTAATCAAATCAGTAACCTCAAACAAAGTACTCCCCCTCCCAGAGAATTACTTAATCTGACTCAAGATCCATATGAATCCCTAAATTTAGTTAACGGTTACTTTGCTCGAATCGGTGCTTCACTTGCTGAGACGATAGTTAATGGACAGGGTGCAGGCATTCTCGTCAACTAACTATACTACATCTCCTCAGTCATCGAGGGATTCCATGGCGTTATTTCCTGCTGATTGCAGTGAGGTTGAAAGGATTGTAATTAATTTAAAAAATCATTCTGCAACTGGTATTGATGGTATACCAACGCTGTTAGTAAAGAGTGCTATGAAGATTTTGATTCCCCCACTTACATATATGTGTAACCTGTGTCTCACCACGGGCGTCTTTCCGGATGTCCTAAAGAGAGCACTGGTGCACCCTATTTACAAGAATGGAGACCGAGACAGTGTCGGAAACTATAGGCCGATATCCGTGTTGCCTGTTATTTCCAAAGTTTTAGAAAAGCTTCTAAATTCTAGACTCGTTAGTTTTCTTCAGCAAAACAACATCATTGCACATAATCAATTCGGGTTTGTTAAAGGGAAATCTACTGAAGATGCAACTTTGCTTCTTACAGAAACTATCGCTAAAAATCTTGACAGTAATAAAAAAGTTATTGGGATCTTTCTAGACCTTTCAAAGGCCTTCGACACTGTCTCTGTACCATTACTGCTTGCTAAAATGGAATCAATTGGTATATACGTGGAATTGTTTTAGATATCTTTAGATCTTACCTCTCAAATCGGACTCAGTGTGTTAGACTGGGGATTCACACTAGTTCAGTGGCTACTCTTTCTTATGGTGTTCCTCAAGGCATTGTCTTAGGGCCTACACTTTTTCTTCTGTATATTAACAGCTTGTGCACAATACAACTGCCTAACTGCAACATTGTGACGTATGCTGATGACACCGCTTTAATCGTACATGGATCTGATTGGAAAGAGGCTCAGAATTGTTCGGAACATGCACTAAGGGTGATAATGTCATGGCTCAATGATAACCTCTTAACCCTAAACGTAGACAAGACTAAATATATTACTTTTTCACATCGCACTCATACGCAGCCATCAACAGAATTCGAAGTTGGAGCACATTCATGTGATCTGCTCAATAACTGTACTTGTCCTAGGCTTACCGTACTTCTAATATAAAGTATCTGGGTCTCACTATTGACAGCTTACTGAATTGGTCACCTCATATTGCTCAGACTACTGCCAGAATTAGAAAGTTAATTCCTGTTTTCAGAAGGCTGAGGAACTCTGCTGATCTTGAAACCCTGTTGTGTGTTTATTATGCCCTTGTTCAGACCTTATCTCACTATTGCATTGTTGTTTGGGGTGATATTGGCAAAACTGCCCTACTTCCCCTCGAGCGAGCCCAAAGGGCTATCCTAAAGGTGATGCTAGGTAAACCTCGAAGATATAGCACAGATCTATTGTATAATGACTGTTTGGTACTTTCTCTTTGTGTTGTCTACTATTCGTCGTAAGCATAAAAGTATTACATATACACCGATCTCTAAGCGCAATAGAACAACAGTTTGTTCTATGGTTCCTTTTCGTACAACTATCGCAAGACACCAGTACTATACTATAAGTAATAAATTGTATAACATTGCAAACCGAGCCAATAACATTTATAAACTTCCTACCAACAAGTGCAAAGAAAAGATACGAAGTTGGCTATTGCAACTAAATTATACACAATCAATTTACTCATCCTCGCAGAGACAACACATACATATACACCGAGTCATATTCACCCACACACACACACACACACACACACACACACACACACACACACACACACACACACACCATCCAAAAATGATAACGTACCAATACAATAAAATTGTCTATTTTATAATTTACTAAGTTTAAGTACCCACATTTTATATTACTAAGTTTTTACTTTTTGTTTTTTGTTAATACCTACTTATAAACTAATGTACAGAGTGGAAGGCGCTGACGACTGTGACACAGTTCATACTACTACGGTCGTCGACGTACGAGTATTCTCTTGTTTACATAATCACCCATTGTTGTTATTATATTTTCCATACACTAAGAGATATTTGTAATACTTAGTTATTCAAATAAACTAGTATTATTATTTCCTTTATTCAACAAATTAACCTACAAATTACATTTTTAAATATTTGAAAAAAAGAATAATAAAAACATACCTAACGCTTCCGACATACCCAAATACTTGTAAGTTTCAGTTGGAGAGAGGGATCTCAGGTTTATAGAATCCGAGAGTTGAGTTCCCACGGATTCCATAATTCTCCACGTTTTACATGCATGACTGCACATTTGTCCACACCAAACTCCATCCTGATGGCACTACTGAAAGTTTCAGTTACCTTCAGTAGCTCCATCAGTTGCAGATTAGTGGGGGCAAAGAGTTTCAGATCATCCATGTAAAAGAGGTGAGATATAACCTGACCACCTCTCTTCAACCGATATCCTAGCCCTGAATTCCCCAGCAGTGTGCTTAGAGGATTCAAGGCTAGACAAAACCAAAGCGGACTCAAACTATCGCCCTGAAATATTCCCCGCTCAATCCTTATCGGTTCGCTAGTTCTCTGGATATTTCGACATCCTAGATAACGAAGGACTGTTCTCCATTGCCTCATACACGACATCAGGAAGGTGCGTAGCGTTGTATCAATTTTATACAATTCTAGCACCCTCATGAGCCATGTATGAGGCACCGAGTCATAGGCCTTCTTATAGTCTATCCAGCATGTCGACAGATCCTTTCGGGAACGCCGAACCTGTTGGCTAATGGCCATATCTATGAGGAGCAGCTCCTTAGTACCGCGGGACCCATTCCTACATCCATTCTGAGAGTCAGGCATAATCGAGTTGCTGTCTATATGAGTGTTAATTTTAGCTCTTAAAATGGATGTAAGAACCTTATAGACCGTCGGTAGGCACGTGATCGGTCTATAATTTTTGGGTTCCGCGGTGCTAGCAGATTTGTGAAGCAGGTGGGTAACTCCTGTTGTAAGAAACTCGGGTAGTGAGCCGGTATCCAAGGCAGTCTGGTACTGATATGCCAACCGAACGTGCGACTTTTGTAGCCACTTAATCCAAAAATTGTGCAGTCCGTCTGGTCCTGGAGATTTCCAATTAGGCAACGGATGGACTGCACGAGCTACATCTTGGGGGCTGATTGTGATTGCCCCCATTTCTGGTATTGAATCGCACGCTCGTTCGACCTCTCTAGTCCAACCACCTTCGGTGTGACTGACAGGCACCGACCAGATGCTGCGCCAGAACGAACACATGGCATCATCATCCGGCAAGCGCGTGTCAGTCACACCTTGGTCCGGTCGCTCCCAAGCTCTGTATACCCACCTTTCATTACCCTGGAATGTGCGATTCTGGGTGTATCGCTCCACGCGCCGCTTATACCTCCGAATACGGTTTGCCCATGCATACACCTTCTGCTTCAGGAAGTCGATGCGCTCTGTGACCCGGGACAAATACTCTCGGGGACTAATATCAGTCCCCGAAAACGCCCGTCTCACAAAGCGCATCACTCTTGGGCGAGTGTTGCCCTCCCTGAAGCAAACTAGTTTGCCGATGAGTGCTCTGGCCCCACCAATACGACGCTCGATCCTGCACTGCCAAGCCGGCACGGCTTTTTTTGGTCGTGTAGCTCTGTGATCAGCAAATTTGACGTGAGCTACACGACAAGCCGCCACAGCCGCGCAGTACATGATCGAATGTGTATCGGTGAGGCTATCACAGTTATCAAAATAGCTTGACAACTGCGAATCCAGAGCAGCCACCAGCGCCCTATTTTTGTTATGCATGGGCAAACGAGGTAAGCGTGGCCTAAGTTCAGGCAGCATGTAACGATACTCCCGAATAGCACACTCCAAAGCACTCCTCAATTCGACACTGCACTGGGTACTTACATTTGTAACCCTGTCACTACTCTCCTCGTCAACATGGCTGGGAATTTGGTGGGACTGTGGTAGTAACACAGTCTGCGACGAGGGGGCAATGAAACGGCTACTCAGTTCAGCTCGGAGGCGATCAAGTGCAGCATCATCCAACATATGGTTACGCAGGATGACCCGCACCTGATCGGATAGACGTTGGGCCAATACGTTGACTGCTGGCTCAAGCACCTGAAACAAAGAGAGCATCCGAACACGGTACGCGGTCAGATTGTTTCCTCCCTCTGTAGCCCCAAAGTATGCGCGTATCACATTTTCATTTATGGAACGTGTCCATCGCATACGCTGCACACTTCCGCCGGGAGCTGGGACCCTGTCAGAGGCCGGTGGGCCTCGAGGTCCTGAGCCGTCCGGCGGCCGGCGTCCTCTTCGCCGACGAGCAGGTGGTGGCGTCGTGGGCGGCGAGAAGTACTCGTCGCTGGAGCTCGACGCGACTGCCACGGCCGGTGTCACAGCACTCACGGTGGGGCTGGTTTCCGGCGGCGGCGAGGCGGAGCTGAGCGACGAGGCCGGAGATGGTGGGCGTGCTCGACGAGCTGCGGCTCTTGTCAACATATTTCTTTTCGACTTATTGTGGTGGAGGTGGTCATAATTTTATTGCATATTTTTGTATTTTGATATCTTTACTATTTAAATTTGTTTGTCACTATTGTATTTATCTTGTTTTCGTTTCATTTTGTTTTATTTCTATAAATTTGTCGTAAAATATTCGTAGAAATTTTTTTCCGTCACTTTAGTTGACAGTCGAGCCACAAATTATTATTATTATTATTAAATACGGCTGGTTCACACTTACGAATTTCCATTAATAAGAAAAAAAAATACCTACCCATTCTATTGCTGATTTGGGTCGAGAATCATTAGCATAATACGTCCTTGAATTTGACTAGGATGCAAATCAATATCTTGTATAAAAAAATAAAAATATCAAGTTGTATATTAAAAAAATTAAAATGTAAAACTTAGGTATTCATAAAAATTACAATGTTTCAACCAAAATAATAATAATAAAAACAGAATATGTGTAAGTATTCATATATTTTGTTGGAGCAGCTTTGTCCCAAGCTTTTTTGTCTTCAAGGTAATCTTTTATGGTGTAAAAAGCCTTCTGGCAAAGTTTACGCTTTACAAATGCTTTGAATTTATTGATGCTGAGGTCCTAAATGTAACTTGGAAGTTACATTTAGGACGAGAAAAGCGTATACATTGGCATCTAAAAGAGCCCCCTATTTTTTTAAGCCTGGTTACAGGAACAATAAATTTGTGTTTATTCCTAGTATTAGCATTATGTATATCACTGTATTTTTTAAACATTTTGTATTTTATACAAAATATTTTCTTAAATGGCGTAGCGCTTCCACGTGCCATTCGTAAATGAGCGCGAGGGCTCTCGCCTCTAGATCCCATGGCGGCAGTCCGGCAAGGAGGCTCGCTGCTTCGCCAGAAACCGTGCGGCTTCCCCGGGCCAGCCGGATGGCCATGACCCTCTGGGACGCGTTGAGGTAACGGGCAGGTCTCTTCTTCAAAGTAGGCGCCCACACCGGCGCCCCATAAAGGGCCATGGACCGCACGACCCCCGCGTAAAGCCTTCGGCAGGAGGCGTTTCGACCCCCTAGATTGGGCAGAACCCGCTTGAAGGCAGCCTCGGCTCGTCTGGGAGCCAAAAGTCGGAAATGCTGGACAAAGTTCCACCGGCTGTCGAGGACAAGACCCAGGTACGTCTTTGTCGATCCGACGCCGATGCGAACCCCTCCTACTGTTATTTGGGATCCCGATGGCAACCTGTTCCGAGAACCATGAAAGCACATGGCTTCGGACTTGTGTAGGGCCACCTCGAGACCCAGCTGCCAGATCCTCTCAATGACTATCGCAACCCCGCGTGTCATAGCGTCGGCCGCCGCCTGGTGCGATCCCCCTTGCGCCAGTACCAGCGTGTCGTCAGCGTAGCAGACCACGCTGATGCCACTAGGGTGGTCGGCGTGCAGCACTCAGTCGTAGCCGATGTCCCACAGAGGCGGCCCCAGAACGGAACCCTGTGGAACACCGCACGATATCTCTCGCCGGTTCCACTCTCCCAGGTGACCAGGGTAGATGACGGCTCTGTCCGTCAAGTAATCCTCGACTACGCTATTACTATTTATTATTATTTTTTTTGTATTTTTTTGTTGCTTTTGCTCCATCGGACTACATTATAAATGTCTGACTGAAGACGATTACAATCTGACTCGTCTTTAACAGCTAAAACTAACTTTAAGTCATCAGCAAACAGCAGACACTTCGCCTCCTTGACTACTGCTGGCAGATCATTGACTACCAATTCCAATGGTCCGATATTACTTCCTTGACTCACCCCCGAAGAACGTGTAGTAAGGGTTGGAGTCATGTCCTACATACTCGACATACTGACGGCGTCCGCCAAGGTAACTAGCAAAGAATTTAAGCAAGTGCGGCGTGAACCCCACAGCAGCGAGCTTGCATAAGAGTACATCGTTGACCACAGTATCGAAAGCTTTCCGGAAGTCAAAATATGCCACATCCACCTGCCCCCCGGCGTCAATAGCGGGTGACAAGTAGCCAACAAAAGACAGTAAGTTGCCCCCCGTACTGCGACCCGGTCGATAACCGTGTTGTGCGTCCGTTAATGGAGAGCTCACTTGTTTATAAATACTTTTATGCAATATTGACTCAAATACCTTGGCGAAGGCCGACAGCACCGCCACCGGTCGGTATCCACTTACGTCAGAGCCTGCACCTACTTTAGGAACTGGGATAACTCGCATAATCTTCCACTCATCCGGGTAGTGACCCTCCTGCAAACACAAGTTGAAGATATGCAACAAAGGCTCCTCAAAAGCCATACGACAATCTTTGACAATGTAAGGTGGTATGCCGTCCGGGCCTACTGAGCGCTTGGGCTTGAGGCGACGGAGCGCCGCGTGCAGGTCTCGTGCGCTGACGCGGTCGACACGCACGCGCGCCGCCCCTGCCGCCCCGCCGCCCGCGATCTCCGCGGCCCGGGGGTCCAGCGCCGGCTGCTGCGGGCTGTATACCGAGTGGAAATATGAGGCGAAACATTCCGCACACTCCTCATTCCTCAACAATAATCCGTCCTTCGTGACTTTAGGTTTATTGCGACCAACTTTTTTAGTCCTTATCATGCTCCAGAACGACTTCGGATAAGCTTTAAGGTTTTCTTGAAGTCTGTTTTGGTATGCTTCATATGCTGAAGCGATGTTAACTTTGACTTGTGCTTGATAGCGAGAAAACACGTCATAATCGCTCTGAGAACCAGTTGTTTTAAATAATTTGTGATAACGCCACTTACTTTTGATATCACTTATCAAATATGACGTGTACCGCGTTGGATAATTAAACCTAGACCCTTGCTTAACGAACTTAAGTTTCTTCTCAGGAACACACTTGTCCAGGACTTCATTTATTATTTTATAAAAATAATTTAAAGCCGCCTCTGAGTTCTGAATTTTGAACAACAATTGCCAATCTAATAGCATAAAAGATACAATCTTAAAAAATCTGCTTTATTGAAATTCCATCTGTTTTTATTAAATACTGAATACTGAATTATCCCACAAGTCTGCAGTCTTTTTCACATTCAAACTGTTAAATGTTTTAATTATATCTGTACCAATGACATGTTGGAAACTAAATTGGGGATCGCAAACTTTGACTTTTTCTTTAAGCAGACTCTGCGGCAGTGGGTGATAAGTTCAGAGATTTTGTTGTTACAATGGGAATCTCTGAAAAAAAAAAATGTTCAAAAGCTGCGGCAACCTGGGAGTCAGAATTGATTACAACGTCTATTATTTAGGGCTGGGATTTTTCCACAATGAGACGCAGTCACTCGGTAAAAGGCGTATATTCAACGTTACACAAACAACTTACACATATTAGGTAAACACAAACGGTACTTAAAAACTAAACAGAAATGGCGGGAACGCTGGAGCGTTCTGACAACACGCCTGCTCGCTATTCGTTTTAGCGGCGACTACCTGCTAAGCACTCCCGCGCCACGTGGGTGCCGAACGGCCGTTACAAAGGCGCACGAACACAAAAGCAATGTTGCCATTTCGCTCCATGCGTAAAAATACAAATAAAACTTAGTTAAAAAATATAATATTATGAGTTGCCTACATTCCACCCCCTTGTTCCTGAACAGACTCGTCAGTAGGCAACACAACAATCTCTACAACCGGTCGCTTCATAAAACCCTTACAGGTTTTTACAGTAACTATTCTAATATGACCGTCGCGGCCTGGATGGACCGCGCTAATCACGCCTTTAAGCCATGCGTTACGAGGCTGGTTCTATTCCAGAATCCGCACCATGTCCCCTACTTTAAAGGGCCGCACTTCAAGCTGCCACTTTTGATTTGACGCTTTTGAAGAGTAGGGACATACTCTTTTAGCCACCGCCGCCAAAACATGTCTGCCAGAGTTTGAACTTTAACCCAAGCTTTCCTACTGGTTAGATCCGACGCTTCAAAAAAACCTAACGTAGATGCACCAGTAGCGGTGCCTATCAATAAGTGATTCGGAGTCAACGCGATGGGCCCATCGGGGTCCATAGCCACGAAGGTTATTGGCCTACTGTTAAGCGTCATCTCTACCTCAGCCATCAAAGTAGTTAATAGTTCCTCTTTAGGCGCTCGTGCTGTCAAAGTCACTTTAAGTGCGGTTTTTATTGAGCGTATGAGGCGCTCCCAGCATCCACCCATGTGTGGCGCTGCTGGAGGGTTAAACTGCCAAGAAATGCCCTTGGTAACGACGAAATCGTGGATCTTGTTCTCCATTACCTGAACAGCGGCCTTCATCTCTGCGTCAGCTCCTACAAAATTGGTGCCTCTATCACTAAACATAATAGTCGGCTGCCCACGGCGGGCTATCAAACGCCGGATTGCCATTATGGCGGAGTCAGCTGATAGTGAAGGAGCGAGTTCAGTATGGACACCGCGAGTGACTAAGCAAGTGAAAATAACTCCCCATCTTTTTTCACGACGTCTTCCTATCGAAACTTCCATGGGTCCAAAATAATCAACGCCGCAATGCACAAAAGCTCTTCGTGTATTTACAAGTCTAGCGGCAGGTAGGTCTCCCATCTTGAGCATGGAAGGGCGAGCATGACGCACCAAACATGACTGACATTTGGATACGGCTGATTTGACTGTACGTCGCAATCGAGTAATCCAATATTTTTCCCTAATACTGTTAATGAGTTTCAGTATTGGCATGGTGAGCGCGCTTATGATATTCGAGGGCAATGAGCCGCGCAGTGTAACTTCGACCATCTAAAATAATTGGATACTTTTCATCAAACATTAATTCCGATGCAGCACTCAGACGTCCTCTGACGCGAAGCAATCCATCACCTTCATATAAAAATGGATCTAAATCCCGAATTTTACTTTCCGCAGGTGATGCACTTTTTGTTTTCAGTAGTTCCAATTCCTTGGAAAAAGTCTCAAGCTGTGATTGTTTTAGTAAAATAGTCTCAGCTTCACGAATATTACTAGCTGTTAACTTCTCAACCTGCTTCTTGCGACACATACTAACAAAGGCAAGAACTCGACCCGTAGATCTAATAGCCCTGTCCAACTAGAGAACCTATCGATATAATAGTGGTACATACTGTTTTACAAGATGAACCTTCTCAAGACGCTCCAAATCAGTATTATTCCCTACGTCCTCAAACTCGTTGACCGGCCACTGTTCTTTGTCCTGGTACAGAAACGAGTGACCTGTCAACCACAACTTACAATTCGTGGGCAACTTAGTAGCCTCACAGCGGGGTTTTCTGCAGATGGAACCCAACGCCACTCCGAGACAACCGATGAGAGACAAACTTTTGGTAATCGCGAGGATCCGAATGCACCCATTTCAAGACAATTTCCGAATCCAACCACAAGTACTTTCGTGTTATTGTTAAGCCCTGCTCTTTGAAAACGATGCAAGCTAACCTACACGCCAGCACAGCTGCCTGCAGTTCAAGGCGTGGCATGGATATAACCTTCAACGGGGCGACGCGAGCTTTACCAATAACAAGTGAGACGGTAGGTACGCCAAACTCATCCCTACCAACTAAATAAGCGACTGCACAATAAGCCGACTCACTTGCATCTCCAAAAACGTGTAATTCGACGGTTGAGGGGTCAAGCTTGTACCAACGTGGCACACGCATACTACTCAACTGTTTTATATCTATCAGCCACTTTTCCCATTCATTGAACTCGGCCTCCATCAGCTGATCGTCCCAACCTATACCAGATTTCCATACTTTCTGTAACAAGATTTTAGATTTTATCGTATAAGGATAAAGCAAGCCAAAGATACTCATAATAAACCTCAAAAACTGTCGTTTGGTAGGAATAACTCTGCCTTCAATTACGTCAGGCGACACTTTTTTGAACGACAAATCGAAAGCTAGCTCATCTGTTTCCGGCACCCATATCATACCTAAGGTCCGTTCACCATTATATGGAGACTTGTCAAAATTTACAGTAGTAGGCATAACAGCTGATAACTCTTTTCGAAGTTCAGGTAAATTAGTCACCCATAAGGATCGTATAAGGATAAAGTAAGCCAAAGATACTCATAATAAACCTCAAAAACTGTCGTTTGGTAGGAATAACTCTGCCTTCAATTACGTCAGGCGACACTTTTTTGAGCGACAAATCGAAAGCTAGCTCATCTGTTTCCGGCACCCATATCATACCTAAGGTCCGTTCACCATTATATGGAGACTTGTCACAATTTACAGTAGTAGGCATAACAGCTGATAACTCTTTTCGAAGTTCAGGTAAATTAGTCACCCACCCCCTGATAGAGAAACCACCAGTGGAGTGTATCATGGATATGTCTTTGATCAGTTGACGCGCGTTATCTATTGAGTTTACACTATCTAAATAATCATCCATATAATGGTTTTCATGGACCGCTTTGACCGCCTCAGGATATGAATTTCGGAACTCACTAGCATTTTTATTCAACGCATGTATGGCTGAGGCAGGCGACGACTTAGCACCGAAAATCATGGAATCCATTACGCATGTATCAGGGTCACGTTTCCTGTCTCGGCCTCTCCATAAAAAAAGCTATGTCAGCTGTATAAGCTATTCGACCACATCGGAACTTAAATAATACCCCTAATAAGGAATTTAATAAGTTCGGCCCTGTAAGCAAACAATCATTTAAACATGCACCTTTATACTTATCCGCGGAAACGTAAACTAATCTAGGGAGTATCCAATAACCTAGCATATTTTTGTGTTATTAAGCGTTCGATTTGACGGGAATACGCTTCAGCATAGTCGGGGTTCTTATCAATCTTACTCTCTATGCCGCGTAATCGTTTGAAAGCGTAATCGTAGTTGTCAGGTAAGTGTACATCGTCACGTGACCAAAGCAATCCTACCTCCCAGCCTTCGTCGACACGGCGACTAGTGCTATCTAGGATTTTACTAGCGCGATCAGTCTCGACGTTTTTGCGTGACACTTCTGTGATACCGATGGCCTCGACCAAAAATTGCTGTTTCGAAGGTCACTTAAATCATCTAAACCATCGAAGGTTAGATTTACTGACTCACTATCAGACTTATCATCGATACCTATATGTCCGTGAATAACCCACCCTAACTTTGTGAGGGACGCTACGGGTTGCCCAGATTTTCCCTTTCGTATTTCCTCATTTACTATCAACCTCCAGTTGTCTTGACCGATTAAAACCATCAGTTTCGCGCACGACATCTGACATAAATCTAACTCTCGCAAATGTTTGTTTTTGTTCAAAACTCTGGCAGGCACAGATATGCCTATCTGTGCCTGCCAGAGTTTTGTTTTGTCCAAATTCTCTATCGTTCGTAACGCGATATCATGACATACGCCGTTGGGACCGCGAATTAGCGCAGTTACCTTACAGGAGTTGTTATCTGTCATAACAAGACCGCGTGCGCTAACAATTCTTAGCGGAGATGATGGTTCACTGAAATTACACGCACTAGAATCTACTAACGACACTGTGGCCCCATCATCTAGCAAAGCATGAAGACTATGTTCAATATTATTTACAATGATCGTTATAAGCTTAATTTTTAATAAAGTTCTAGTGGTTCGACACCGCTCACCCATACTCGTTACTGACTCGGCGACCGATGGCGACGCCACCGCCGGTGGCGCCGGCGTGTTCTTTTTCATAACAAACTCGCCGTACTGCAATCGTTGAACATTGGTTAATTTGCTAAGAATCTTCTTCCACCTGGCGTTAATCCCGGCTATAGCCAGGGTCCGCCTTCCTACTTAGCTTCCTCCACTTTGCTCGACCTTGAACATCCTTCTCAGTCAGGCCATTGGCTCTCATGTCAGATTTGACGACGTCCAGCCAGCGCTTGCGAGGGCGACCACGGAACCTAGCCCCAAGAACAGCCATATTCATGCATCTCCGACCAACGTACTCCATAGGGCGGCGCATGATGTGGCCATACCATCGCAGACGACACTCTTGCAGTTTTTCCCCCACGTCACGGACACCAAGACTACTTTGGATGTAAGAGTTGCGTATGCGATCGGATCGCGTTACTCCACCTCAGCATCTTCATCTTCGTGACGCGAAGCTCCTGGGTGTGTCTGCTTAGTGCTGGCCAACACTCGCCCCCGTACAGTAGGACAGGCCGTATGATGCATTTGTACATCTGCTCCTTGAGCTTCGGAGGCATTTTGCGGTCGCATACAACGCCCGTTACCTCGCGCCACTTTGCCCAAGCCGCGCCTATACGAGCTTGGACATCGTCGTCCACGTTGCCAGACTCGTGCAGCACGGATCCAAGGTACCTGAACGTATCGGACTTTCTGATCAGGTCCGAATCTATTCGGATGGTGTTTGAATCCGTGCTGCCACAGGACATGTACTCAGTCTTCGCCACATTTAGCCTCAGACCACCGTTTCCAAGCGTGTTCTTCCAAATGTTGACTTTGCGCTCAAGATGGGCTTTGTTCTGATTAACGAGGGCAATGTCATCGGCGGCTAATGAGCCATGGAGGCTGATCTTGAATGTTTGCCGTAACTACATCGAGCACTACGTTAAACAAGAACGGGCTAAGAGCCGAGCATTGGTGAACGCCAACAGATATTGGGAAGCCATTCGATTCGCCAACAGCGGTCTGGAATCGCGGTACATGTCTCTGATAATGTCAATATAGGCATCGGGAACGCCCCTGAAGCGCAGTGCCCACCAGATGGACTGCCGAGGTATACAGTCGAAAACCTTCTGCAGGTCTAAAAAGGCCATATGCAAAGCTCTGTAAGCCTCAGCCAGACTCCGTAAGGCGAACACTGCGTCCATGGTGCTGTTACCCGCCCGGAAGCCATATTGACACTCGCTACAGAGACAGTACACTCGCTACGGAGCCGTGTGTCAATGATGCGCTCGAAGATCTCATGGTGTGGCACATGATCTTGATACCGCGGTAGCTACTACAATCCTGTACACTACCTTTACCTTTGTACACAGGGATAATCAGGCTAAATCGCCACTGGTTCGGCATTTCCTTGGTGATCAGGATGCGGTTTAAAAGATCCATCAGAAGGACCACACCATGTGGGCCCATCGCCTTCCACACTTCAATTGGCACATTGTCAGGCCCGACCGCTTTCCGGTTCTTTATGTGGCGAAGAGCAATGCGGGTTTCGTCGGGGGAAATAAGGGAAATAAGTCCAAGGTTAGGAGGCGGTTCGGGAGGAAGGTTATGGGGATGCTGTTTGTTAGACAGCTCCGCGAAGTATGTACACCATCTCTCCTTGACAGTAACATCGTAGTAACAGTAGGGCATCGTAGAGCAGCTTACCCTGGGCGTCCCTTACACAGAGACATTTGCTAATGTCCCGTGTAGCTTTCTTCCGGGCACGCGCCAGCTTAAAAATAAGCTTTTGCCCCTCCGCAGTTTCCAGCTTGTCGTATAAGGGCGCCAGACTTTTGCTGCGGGCTCTGGCTACAGCTTTTTTGCAAGCGCGCTTAGCCGCTCCATATGCCTCCCTGTCATCCGGAGAGTTGGACCCTTGCCACTGTTTAAATAAAACCTTATTCTTCCGAGTCGCCTCCTGCACCCCGTCATCCCACCACCACGTCTGCTTTTCTATGGTGCGGCCACCACGAGAAGTGCCAAGGACGCGCTTACCCGCATCGGTGATTGCTGAATGGATCCTACTCCAGATCTCTTGAGCGGACTCATGCGGAGCACTGATCTCGAGATGCTCGACCTCCGCGATGAAGTCCGACTGCCTAGGACCATCAAGCAACCACCACTTAGTACGGGGTTTGAGTTTCTCGATCACTCTCTTCTTCGGTACAACCGCAAAGTCCAGGACAAGGAGCCGGTGTTGAGCCGTTAGGCTTTCGCCTGGGATGACTTTGCAGTTGGTAACCTTGCCAATGTGGCACCGTCGCACCAGCAGGTAATATATTTGGGTTGAGTAGGCACCACTACGGTACGTAATAAGATGCTGGGGCTTCTTCTGAAAGAATGTGTTCGCGATGGCTAGGTCAGACACAGCGCAGGTGCTGAGTATATTGACTCCCTCTGCATTTAGCTGGCCATAACCAAAACCACCGTGAACACGTCCGTACTCTCTAGCAAACTGACCTACGTGACCGTTGAGATCCCCCCCAACCAAAACACCTTCGGAATTCGGAATAGCGCGTAATACGTCCTCGAGCTCATCCCAGAAGGCCTCCTTTTCAGACTCACAGCAACCAGTTTGAGGAGCATAGGCGCTGATTAGGTTCGTTACCGACCCTTCGATCAGCACCCTAACTCGCATAAACCGGTCGCTGCATCGGTCTACTTCACGGAGTCCATCCTGAAGGTCCTTAGACAGCATCACGGCCACTCCGCCCCTGCCCGTTGGTGATCCGGTGTACACTAGCCGGTACCCCTGCCCGATGTCACGTGACTTATTTCCCTTCCAACGCGTCGATCCGACGCTTCGCAAGAACGTCCGCGAGTTCTCGGCAACGTTTTTTTTTTTTTTTTTTTTGTAATGGGTTTGCTCTTGACTCTAGTCTATGTCAGAGATGACAGAGACAAAGTCTACGATGGAGCGAGCCTACCCAGAAGGAGCCTGTTCACTCTAACTTTGAAGAGATTAGGGTTGTAAGCTTTCGGAAACACAGACGCTGGCACAGAGTTCCACTCCTTTGCTGTGCGCATTATAAAAGACGTTTGAAAACGCTTAGTGCGAATTAGTGGAATAGCCACAAGGTAGGGATGGTAAGATGCAGTGCGTCTGGATGTCCGATGGTAGAAGGGGGCCGGTGGGATGAGGTCGTGGAGTTCTTGGGCACACTCACCGAAGTACAATCTGTAGAAGACCGACAAGCAGGCAACCTTACGGCGATGAGCCAAGCTATGTAGCTTGGCATCCACCAGTTTTACGTCGCCGATGAGCCTCTTAGCTCTGCGTTCCACCGAGTCAAGCGCGGCAAGCTGATACTTAGCTGAGCCATCCCAAAGGTGGCTACAATACTCCATGCAGGATCGGACTTGCGCTTTGTATAGTGTTAAAAGCTGTCCAGGCCTAAAGTATCGCTTCACCCTATTTAGGATGCCCAGCTTTTTGGCCGCAGTTTGGGCTTTGTACTCGATGGTGGCGCCGAAGTTGAGACTGGATGTCAACTCCATGCCTAGGAGCTCGAGCCGATCAGTCACAGGAACAGATGCACCCCGAAAAGTAGGAGCTTGGTCAAAACGACTCCTTTTTGCGGTAAAAAGACACGCCTGTGTTTTGGTGGCGTTAAAAGTGACCAAATTGTCATCACCCCACTGGGAGACAACGCTTAAGGTCAAATTTGTCCGCAAACAAACTTCAACCCCACTGGTTGTTGCGTTGGACAAGTATCTCTCTGAAACCGTACTGTCATCTGCGTACCCAACAAGACCAGGCTAAAGTAGGTCATTGATGTGCAGCAGGAAAAGAGTTGCAGAGAGAACAGACCCTTGAGGAACTCCGGCATCAATAGCCATGAGGTCAGAGGAGCAGCCGTCAACGACCACTCGGATCGACCGTTCACTCAGGAAGTCTGATATCCAGCTGTAAAAACCAGCTGGGATACCATAAGCAGGAAGCTTGCTGAGTAGACCTGCGTGCCAGACCCTGTCAAAAGCCTTCGAGATATCAAGCGACACGGCAAGTGCTTCGCCGTGTCTCTCAATGGCTTCGCCCCAGCAGTGCGTGACTTACACAAGAAGATCGCCAGTTGACCGTCCCCGGCGAAAGCCATATTGACGGTCACTGAGGAGATTGTTGTCTTCAAGGTAGGTCAGCAGCTTACTGTTCAGAACCCTTTCCATAACCTTGCATAGGATGGAGGTAATGGCGATCGAACGGTAATGCGCAGGGTCAGCACGGTCTCCCTTTTTGGGCACCGGTTGCACATTCGCAAGCTTCCATGATCTCGGCACCGTTCTTTTTTCAAGAGAGAGGCGGTACAGGCGTGTCAACACAGGAGACGATTCAGGTGCACATTGCCTCAACACTCTTGCTGGAATGCCCACAGGTCCACTGGCCTTATTCACATCTAAACTGCATAATACTCTACAGACCTCTTTATTATGAACTTTGATCTCCGGCATCGAAGAGTCACAACGAGGTAAAGTTGGTGGTTGCTTGGAGCCAGCGTCCAGACGCGAATTGCCTGCAAAGAGAGTTGCAAATAAATTTGCTTTCTCTCTTGCAGAGTGAGCCAGCGAACCATCAGGTTTCAGCATTGGAGGCAAAGTGGGTCGACCGCTTTCGACAGGGACCAAAACTGCTTACTACCCGGAGGGTGCGATGCTAGTTTGGCCCCGATACGTCCGACATGGTCAAAACGTGCCCTACGAAAAACCCGCTTGCAGAACTTTGCGGCAGAATTAAAGGCTTTTTTCCTCGCGCGAACCCTACAATCAATCAATCAATCAATCAATCAATCAATCAATCAATATTCTTTATTTGTAAACATAGGTTACAGTAGTGTGTAAGATTGTTACGCATGGCCAACCTTAATAGATCGCTGCATCGGCAAACCTGCATATACATTGCACACGGCACCTACGGGCACGAAACGCAAGCTCGGCATAACGTGACCAATTGACGTCAATCGAACCTTTCCATAGAAACTTAGAAACGTGGAGCGGCACTTTTGGATCTGACATCGACCAATTGACATTTTAGTATAATTAGTCGTAATTTCAATACTTTGTAATACAGTAATAAATTAGTTTATTAAAATTAATTTGCATTTTTTTGGATCCTCCGGCTGCACCCATCGTAATTGGCGCAGTCGGTAGGATAGTCCAGTAAATTCAGTGAATCGATCACCGACAACGGGCTATTCGAACCTACGGGTGTGCGGCTACGGGGGAGTATCCGAATATCGATACCACAGAGAGATGCAGATTTGGTAAGTACCTAGATCTACTAGAGTTGCTCGCCTTCCTATGTTTTAGTATCCTTTGTGTAATTTCCTTTTTTTTTCCTGTGTTTCCTTTGTGTTAATTTCCTCAAGTGTTTCTATTAAACTTTCAAAATTTTTCACTCACGTATATCACGGACACCTAAGTCGAGTATTTCTAATAGGAACTCGCAAATCGATGCTAATAGGAATTTAGATGCTATATTAGAAGATAGTGAGAGTGTAGAATCTTACTTAATTATAGAGAATAATTTAACTAACAAAATGAGTACCGATTTGGTAGATCAAGTTTACAAGGCCTTACGCCTCGTTCCCGAATTTGACGGGAACCCGAACGTGCTCACGCGGTTTGTACGTTTATGTGACCAACTTGTCGCGCAATTTGTTAGGGCAGAGCCAGGTTACGAACTAAGTAATTTATCCTTGTTGAACGGCATACTTAATAAAGTTACCGGGAATGCCGCTCGCACTATAAATTCAAACGGCATTCCCGAAACATGGCAGGGTATTAGAAACGCCCTGATTAATAACTTCTCGGACCAGCGGGACGAGACCGCCTTATACAATGATCTGGCCCTGTTAACACAAAAGAATTTATCACCACCGGAATTTTACGAAAAGTGCCAAACTTTATTTAGCACAATTATGACCTATGTGACCCTGCATGAGTCCATATCTACTACCATCGAAGCCAAACGGGCACTATATAAAAAATTAACCCTACAGGCATTCGTTCGTGGCCTAAAAGAACCTTTAGGCTCGCGTATTAGGTGCATGCGACCCGACACCATTGAGAAGGCTCTCGAGTTTGTGCACGAGGAAATTAACACCATGTACTTACAGCAGCGTAACGACCATTTGCCGGAGCGGAGACCTGTGCAGTCTACGTCTTCATTTAATCCCAGTACGTATCAGATTAAGCCATTTAATTTGCATACTCCACAGCCAGTCACTTTTTCAGCACCGTTTAATCAGCCCGGTCCCTCTAAAAGTTTTTATCAGCCACAACCGCCAAGGCCAATGCAAGCCTGGAGACCCCAAGTGCCTTTCAATCGCGATCCCACGCGAACCCAACAAATGTTAAGCGCACCCCCGCCTAACTATAGGCCCCAGAGCAACGTGTTCCGATTGCCTCAACAAAGGCCTGGTTACACGCCCATTAATAATGGCCTTAAGCCCATGAGTGGTGTAAGCCACTTTGTTCCCAAACCTATGCCGAGACCTTCGACAGGACATGACTGGACTCAACAAGGAAATCCACCTCCCAGTAACTATTTTAAGACTCGTGAGACGAATGTTAATGAAGTAGACTTTTACGACTATTATGAGTACCCTGACTATGCCTATAATGACTATTACGACCAGTTCTACCCCGTACCTCACAATTACGAACCTGTGTATGAGCCACTAGCTCATAGTGATTATGTTCCTGTGCACGTAGAGGAACATCAGAATGTGCCCGAAGGAACATCTGCCCAAGGAATGTCTGCTGAAGGCCAGGATTTTCATACAGCCCCGAAATCAGACAAACCAAAATAGAGATTAACTTGCAAACCCAGAGACAACTTCCATTCATTCAGATTGCTAATCCACCCATTAAACTATTAGTAGATACCGGTGCGAACCTATCTTTTATTAGCCCGAACGTTGTAGAAAGATTTTATCATCATATCCAGTGTAATTATGAGCCTTTCGAAGTCACTAACATCCACGCGACAACTCGTAATAATTATTCCATTACTATACCGTGCTTCCCGGAATTTAAAGAAACCTGTGACATTACCCTATACATTTACAAGTTCCACAATTATTTTGACGGCTTAATAGGCTTAGATTTACTAGAAAAGTTAGAGTCTAATATAGATTTAAAGAATAAGGTTCTTGTTACACGTAATTCATCTAATCCCTTGCGAATGCATGATTCACGTAATTGTAATCTTTACGAGGACATAGTACCCGCTAACTCATCCAAATTAGCTAGAGTCCCCATTAATCTTCATGATGGTGACGTAATAATATCAGAGCAGACTATTTCCAATTGCACTATTCGCGACTGTGTTACTTCTGTTAAAAATAACCGTGGCATCATAGAAATAATTAATCCAACTAAACATGATGTAGTTTTCTCAATGGATAGGCCAGTTACCGCGGAACTTTTTAACGAGCAAAGCGCGACTATCTATCAGCCTAGCGATCGCGTATCCGAGGTATTATCAAAACTACGCACTGACCATCTGAATCCTGAAGAACGAGCTAACTTAGAATCTCTTTGTGCACAATATGCTGACGTTTTCTATATCGATGGTGAACCTCTAACTTTCACCAATAAGATAAAGCACTGTATTCATACCACCGACGAATTACCTGTCTATACTAAGACCTATAGATATCCCTTTGTTCACAGACAGGAAGTTCAGGATCAGATTAGCAAAATGTTAGACCAAGGGATAATCCGTCCCTCGCAGTCAGCCTGGAGCTCGCCCATCTGGGTAGTTCCAAAAAAATCTGATGCGTCCGGAAGGGCTAAATGGCGCATAGTCATTGATTTTCGTAAAGTCAATGAGAAAACCCTCGATGACAAGTACCCAATCCCCAATATTAATGACATCTTAGATAAACTTGGTAACTGTCATTACTTCACAACTCTAGACCTTGCAAGTGGATTTTACCAGGTAGAAATGGACCCAGCCGATATTCACAAAACGGCCTTCAATGTAGAACATGGGCACTTTGAATTTTTACGCATGCCCATGGGTCTCAAAAATTCTCCATCCACGTTTCAACGCGTGATGGATAATGTCCTCAGGGACCTCCAAAATGTTATATGTCTCGTATATCTTGATGACATAGTCGTTTTTAGTGTCTCCTTACAGGAACACATGATAAATTTAGAAAAAGTATTCAAGAGATTAAGGGAATCAAACTTTAAGATCCAGATGGATAAGTCGGAGTTTTTAAAGCTTGAAACTTCATACTTAGGTCATGTAATAAGTAAGGACGGTATTAAGCCTAACCCCGATAAGATCATTGCCATCCAGAAATTCCCTATTCCTAAGACAGCTACCGAGATCAAACGCTTTTTAGGCCTGTTAGGATACTATAGGAAGTTTATTCCTGACTTTGCGCGCATTACGAAACCCATGACGCAATGTCTCAAGAAAGGTTCTAAGGCCACCTTCAATGACCCTAACTACATCGATTGTTTTGAAAAATGCAAGTTACTACTGACCAACGACCCTATACTGCAGTACCCTGACTTTTCTAAGGAATTCGTGCTTACGACTGACGCATCTAACTTTGCCATAGGAGCTGTCCTTTCTCAAGGGCCTATAGGGCAAGATAAGCCCTTAGCATACGCGTCTAGAACATTAAACTCCAGTGAGATTAACTATAGCGTAATCGAGAAGGAGCTATTAGCCATAGTTTGGGCTACTAAATACTTTCGTCCATACTTGTTTGGGAGAAAGTTTAAGATAGTTACAGACCATAAACCCTTACAATGGGTTATGAGCCTTAAAGAACCAGGCTCCAGACTCACACGTTGGAGACTTAAGTTGAGTGAATACAATTTTACTACAGTATACAAGCAGGGCAAAAAGAACACTAACGCCGACGCATTGTCCCGCATTGAAATCAACAACGAGGACGCTATGTCTATAGCGGTAAATGTATCTGAAAAGCCTCACTCAACAGTAGGTTCTGAAACATTGACAGCCCCTACAAACAACCTTGACATACTCGACAACTCTGACACAGCAACTGTTCACACTAGTAACGAAGCCCCTATTCTAGAAGTGCCAATATCAGACGAACCCTTAAATAAATTCAGTAGACAAATCTGTTTTGTACTTGTAGGCGATATAAAAAAACGACCGACAGTGAGTAAAACATTTGAAACGCATACCCGAACTACCATTCAACTATCCGAGTCTAACCTGACTAACGACGTTATTAATGCAGTCAAAGAATATGTGAACCCTAAAGTCAAAACCGGTTTAATCATCCATCCTCCTCTTGCCATGTATAAAATAATCCCCATAATTCAAGTCAACTTCAAAAGCTCTTCAATGAACATGGTTCTAACTAAAGTTGAATTAGAGAATGTTAAAGACTACCTGCGTCAACAGGACATCATAAAGAAATACCACGAAGGTAAAACAAATCATCGCGGTATCACTGAATGTTACTTAGCCTTATCTTCTAAATTCTACTGGCCTAAGATGAAAGAACACATCTCCAAGTACATAAATGAGTGTACTATCTGTGGTCAGGCTAAGTACGACCGTCATCCCATCAAGCAAAGATTCAACATTGTACCACCCCCTAGTAAACCTTTTGAAATTATCCATCTAGATCTGTTCACAGCTCAAACAAAGAAATTCCTTACCATTGTAGACGCTTTCTCTAAGTATGCACAAGCTTATCACCTTGGAGATAGCACCGCTTTAAGTGTAGTACAAGCTCTACTTGTATTTTGCACCCACCATGGGGTCCCATTGACTATTGTCACGGACGGAGGCCCTGAATTCACAAATCAGATTTTCTTAGAATTCAGCCGAACTCATAAAATTATTCACCATAAAATATTAGCGCATTCCCCTAACGACAATGGCATAGTAGAAAGGTTCCATTCTACCATTTTAGAACATCTTAGGGTATTGAAATTAGAGAGACGAAATGAACCAGTCGTTAATCTTATGCCTTATGCCATCTTAGCGTACAATAGTTCGATCCATAGCTTCACAAAATGTAGACCTTTGGACTTGATAACTGGACACTTTGACCCTCGAGACCCAATAGATATTGACCTATCTGAACACTTACTGCAACAGTACTCACAAGACCATAGGAAACGAATGAGTCAAGTATACGACCTTATTAACCAGACATCCTTACATGACAGGACACAACTGACTGAAACCCGTAACAAGGACAGAGAACCCGAGAAGGACTATATCCCCGACCAGCAAATCTTTGTACGCAATCCCATGGCGTCCCGACAGAAGTTAGCCCCGCGTTATACGCAAGATACTGTACTCGCAGATCTTCCAATCCACATCTATACGAAGAAGAAACGCGGTCCAGTAGCAAAATCTCGCCTTAAGCGAAGTCCTAAAGATCCCACTTTGTTACAGGATAATACTATGGCTGATGACCCTACATCCGGCCCAAGGACAAGAGATAACAGTTGAATCACTTGGCAATGGACCAGGACTACTTCCCTTCAAATTAGGAGCGGCAAAGATCGTTTCCCATTTCCACTCTTTCCTAAGTCATATAGATTTAGAGAATGTCCTTCTTCAAATTGAAGTGGTAAAAACACAGATGGCTGAATTAAGTCCCTTAGTTAACAATAAAACCTTATTCCTATTCGACCCTCATCTGAAACATCTCAATAGTAAAATCAATTTAATTATTAGTAAAATTAATATGTTTGAATCAACGCGTAGTAAAAGAGGCCTTATCGACGGTTTGGGTTCTGTAATAAAATCAATTTCTGGAAATTTAGACTACACCGATGCACTTAAATACGAAAACGCCATAAACACCTTACGTAATAATGAGCATAAATTAGAATTAGAAATTAATAACCATGTTAGTTTAAATAGTAAATTTATTTCACGTAGCTCCCAAATAATAGATAGTATAGTTTCAAATCAAGATAAGATGAACAAAGCACTAAACTTAATTTTGGAAAGTAACGCTAATAGGGATACAGATTTAATTAAATACGCCCATCTGGCCCAACATCTGTTAATCTTAGGAGATAATGTAGAAGATCTTTATGAAGAATTACGAAGTTTAGAGAACACCCTAACATTTATTCGTGCGTTGAGTACCCCGTACTCTCTATTCAATTCAGATGAAATTAAGTATATGTTGGGTAAATTAAGGATTTTATATGCTAATGACGAAATCCTTGACGTAGAAATTAGGCATTTTTATGAAATAATTAAACTAGGTTACTTCTATTCTAATAAGCAGATAGTAGTAGTTATAAAAGTCCCGATAGTTGTTTCCTCCACATATAATTTGTATAAACTTTCCCTTGTTCCTAACAGAAACCACGAAACTCTTATACCACCCTCACCTTTCGTAGCACTCTCTAGCTCAGACTCTAGGTACATAGAGACAGAATGTCCGAAGGTAAACTCCATATATCTCTGTGAGTCAACAGCCAACCTACAAATCCAGAGCAAACCAGATTGTATCCAGCATCTCATAGTCCATCAAGAACTTCAACCCAGCTGCAAGCTGACACCCGTAGCTCTCACCACCGAAGCCCTGGAAACCCTGGACGACAAGCATTATACCTTAAGTTTTCCTGTACCAACAAAAGTGAAGATGTCTTGCGGTCAAGAACAATATCGGACCCTACGAGGCAGCTATTTGGCAATTATTCCCCTCAATTGCAACCTGAGAACACCCGCCTTCACTATCTCCAACACTGACGACCACATCAAAGGACATGTCGTGAAGATCATTGAGATGCCCCTATACAACGAGACGAAGCCTGAAAATTATCCGAAGCTCATCCTAAATTCGCCAAATCTACAAAAACTTCACACCCTTAGCAACGAGATAGCGACGCAACTGCCTGTACATTTAGATGACGTCACCGATCCCGTCATTTACCACACTACTATACCCATGTACCTCGCGCTATCCGGTACATGCGCACTCATCGCCACTCTAATCTATCGTCGGCTACGCATAAGAAAAGCATCCAGAGAAATCACAGAAAACTTCAACAGCAACCCTGAAGTCGCCTATGCAATCCCATCACCACGCACTATCAACCCAAGCCAAATAAGGATTGACCCTGGATGTCTACCAGCGACCATCTTGAACAAGTCCATCGATACTCGCTGTTCTACGGGGGGAGGTGTTACGCATGGCCAACCTTAATAGATCGCTGCATCGGCAAACCTGCATATACATTGCACACGGCACCTACGGGCACGAAACGCAAGCTCGGCATAACGTGACCAATTGACGTCAATCGAACCTTTCCATAGAAACTTAGAAACGTGGAGCGGCACTTTTGGATCTGACATCGACCAATTGACATTTTAGTATAATTAGTCGTAATTTCAATACTTTGTAATACAGTAATAAATTAGTTTATTAAAATTAATTTGCATTTTTTTGGATCCTCCGGCTGCACCCATCGTAATTAGATGTTACAATGGTTATTTTATAGTTTCTCTATGTTTTGCCATTTGGCGTACAAATACACAAACATTTATATGGGAGGACAATTATGTACCTCTTAATTAAATTTTCACAATTCAGTATTATCAATGTCAATATTAAGATAAAATAAAATATAATTTAATAAAATGCAATAGGCAATGTCAATATTAAACGAAATGTAGATAGTAATGTCAAAAAAGATAATTATAATGTCAATAAGTTACATAAACGAAAATAATTTGAACTTCACATTGTCCTCAGAATTGCTATTGAGTCATCATGCATAAATAGTCATGTTACAAGTATACAAACACCATTAAGTCAACGAACTGTCATCAAAATACTCACTGAGACTATAGTAACATTTCTGTATTAATATAGTACATAATTTTCGCTTGAACTTGACTAAATTTAAACTTTTAATTGAACAAGGTAACTTATTAAATATTCTTTGGGCCATACAAAAAAAACTTTTTCTCATTAAAGCCGTGCCAGCATGTGGTACTTTAAGCTCTAAATTATCTTTGTCACGTAGTTTCCTGTATTGGCTTTTAAAGGCAATTTCAAACAGGTTAAGGTTTGTTTTAACAAAAATATTTACTTCATAAATAAACAGGGAAGGCAAAGTAAGAATTTTCAGGCTTTTAAATAGAGGTTGACAGCTGTCAGTACTTTGTAATCCACACATAGCTCTGATGCATCTTTTTTGGGCTTTGAAAACATACTCTTTATTCACTGAGTTGCCCCAATATATTATACCATATCTTAGAGTGGATGCAACATAACCATGATATGCCATTAAAAGAGATTCTAGGCTTACAATTTTAGCTAGTTTATAAAGGGCATATGCAAATTTATTAACTTTTTTACAAATGTCGTCCGTTTGCGGTTTCCAAGAGAAGTTATTATCTATAATAATGCCCAGGAATCTAGTTATAGTTGCTGACTCTATTTTAGTCAAATAATTAATGTCAACGTTTATATTAGGAATCCTTTGATAAAAGTGCATTACTTTAGTCTTTTCTAGATTTATAACAAGATTATTATTATTTAGCCAATTAATTATTTTGTTTAATGTCAAGTTTATCTCTGCTTCGTATGTATTAGGATCGTCACATTTTACTACTACCGTACTGTCGTCAGCAAATAGTACCATAGGATGCTTTATTTCTTTAGGTAGATCATTTATATACGTTAAGAATAGTGGAGGTCCTAACACAGTACCTTGTGGGACTCCGTGTTGAATTATCCTACTACTAGATCTGTATCTCCTTTCGTTTCCAGTGCGTGGGCATATTCGTGTTATTTCTAAAATCTGTTTTCTGTTGTGTAAGTAAGATTTAATTAGATTCAAAATGTTACCTCGTATACCATAATGCTCTAATTTGTTTAATAGTATCTGATAATCTACAAAGTCAAAAGCTTTTGTAAGGTCCATATATATAGCACATACAGCAGCTCTCCTATCCACATTCGACAAAATAGGGCGTATCAGATCATGGATAGCCATATTAATTGTCCTGTTCTTACGAAACCCTTTCTGTTCATTAACTAGAATATTTGATTTTTCTAGGTAATTATAGAGTGCTTTATAAATTACTTTTTCAAATATTTTAGCAAATATAGGTATTAACGCAATGGGTCTATAATTTTTCATAAGGCATTTGTCTTGTTTCTTGTATACTGGAGTAACTATGGAGGTTTTGAGTTTCTCCGGGAAGATACCATTCTCAATACTCAAATTGATTATGTAACTAAGATGTGGGGCTATGCATTGTGACACTGCTTTTATGGCTTTTGTGCATATTCCATCACTACCTACACTGTTTGTATCCCTAAGAGACCTAATATGATTCATGACGTCATGCGGCAGAGTTGGTTCCATAAATAAAGAGTTTAAAGTGTTTGACTTGGTAGGGATATTTTGTACTATGCTAATATTTGAATTCGATACTTGGTTAATATAATATTCGTTGAAGGAGTTTGCTATTTCAATAGGATTCGTAATTATCTTTGCATCAGTTTTTATTTCAGTTATAGGTTCTCTAGGAAAGTTAGTTTTATTTTTGTTAATGACGGTCCAAGTTGCTTTTGATTTATTTTGCGCTGTTTTGATAAAATAGTTATTTTGAGATTTTTGCGTTAAAGATATAATTTTTCTAAGTCTTTTCGAATATGCTTTGAACACATTTTTGTTCTTGAGAGTGGGGTTAGTTCTGTATTGCCACAGAAGCACACGTTTTCTTTTACTACATTTTTTTATTCCCTTTGAGATCCATTTAGATTTTTTAGTTACTGATTTTGTAATGGTTTCGTAAGGAAAACAGAGATTATAAAAGCATTGAAATAGTTCCAAAAAACAGTCATAAGCCTCATTAGGGTCCGAAGTATTGTAAATGTCTGAAAATGAGATACCTTTTATACAATTTTTAAATTTGTCCATATATTCATGACAATAATTTCTTCGTCTAATGCGCCACGACTTAATAGCACACGTTTTTTTAACTGGGCATCTTAAAACCTGTGTGGTGTGGTCTGACAGTCCAAATTCAATAATTTCCCCGTTGCAACCTCTGATATTGTGCGCGAAATTATCCAAACATGTCCCACTACTTATTCTAGTGGGTTGAGAGAGTTGCAATTGTAAATTATAGCTTAAAAGAATATATTCAAAATCTAGGGTCTGTTTATTTCTTTTTAATGTATTTATATTGAAGTCCCCACAAACGATAATCTTTTTATTACATTGAATGCATATTAGCTGAAGAATTGATTCTAATTTGTCATAAAAAGTATTTAAGTCTACATACAACAATAATACCATGTTTGGTTAATTCAATTGCGCAACATTCAATCAAGTTTTTTATACAGTAATTGTTTAAATTTATCACTTTATACTGATGTCCAATTTTTGTTAATACACATGCACCACCTCTTTTACAGTCTCTGGAGAAACTTATGGCTATGTTATAGTTAGGTATATTTAATAATTCTTCTTGTTCAGGCGTCATAAAGTGTTCCGTAATACACAAAACATCGATAGGTTTTTTCTTACTTTCCAACTCTTCCAAACAGACATTGAGGAGATCACTTTTGTTTAGGAGTCCGGCAATATTTTGGTGTAGGATATATATGTTATTGTATACGAAAAAAGTTTGAATTTTTCGAGTGACTTGCGTTTTGTTCGTTACTGTCAGAAATACTTTCTTGTGTGTAAGTATTATTTTGTATGTTGATCTGACCAAATCGATGTAGATCGACTAGTATGTTACTCATGATATTGTCAATTATATTTCTCATTCCTTTTTTGTTGATTTTGCCTGTAGAGTAAGAGAACATCTCATGTGTCAAGTTACGATTGCTGTCAAATATGTATGCGTACTCATGATTTAATATGTCAAGATATAGGAGATTGTTAAACATGTCAACTTTAAAGTTATATATCGGTGCTCCTGTTATATATGTAGGGAGACAGATAATTATGTTGGTGTTTGTGACTTTTCGAAGAGATTCATTAATTGTCTTTATCACATTTATATAGTTGTTCTCTTCTCTTATATCATTCTCTCCAATGAAAAGCAAGCAATAGTCGTTTAAGGTGAAGTCTTTTAATTTTTGTTCGATATTACTTACGAGCCGTATTGTGGTGCTGTTGGGCATTGCGTAGTGACAATAGTTGAAGTAATCGGAGAAAACTTCTTCAATTATTGACGAGGATCCCTTTAATGTGTTGCAACTAAGAATACACAGTTTATGCTTTTTTTTAGGCTTCGATACTATGTTTGGTATCTGCTCTTTAGAAGTAAATACCTCTTTTATTTTATTTGGCGTCTGAGTACGACTGTTGGTAGTTTGTGTCCCTTTACTGACTTTGTCGAGTTGTGTAGATACCGCTTTTGCTTTAATTGGCGTCTGAGTACGGCTATCGGAAGTTTGTGTCTCTTTATTAAGTTTGTTGCGTTGCATAGACAGCTCTTTTTCGTTATTTGGCGTCTGAATACGAATATTAGCAGTTGAACTTGATGAGTTTAATTGGTGCTGTGATTTATTTTTGCGTGCTGGTGTTATATTTTTTTTCTCAGGTGTCGAGCATATTTTCTTGTATTTGTTTAAAGTCTTTATCATATTTTGTAAGTCGGATTTGAGGCGAAAGTTTTCAACATTTAAATTTTCTATTTCTTGTTGTGCGCTCAGTAATTGATTCATAAGTGTTTTGTTCTGTTCTGCAAGCTCGCAGACTCCACTATTGTCGTTAAAGCTATCTGGTAAGCTCAACATTCTTGTGTCGAGTATGGTTTTGTCGTTATTACCGATTATGTTAGATAAATCGGTTAATGAGCTCGTTCGGGTTAGTCCCGCTATGGTATGGTCCCGGTATGGCACCCTCTTAAAATACCTATCAAAAAGTCCCGCTATGGTACCCATCTTTTAGATCTACGTTAGACAATAGAAGGTACAACTGAAAAGAAAAGTGTATCTATAAATAAATACTTTTAGGAGTGTATCAATAAAACGTCTGTTTGCGATATTAAATCAGTCTTTTATTAATTCAAAATATTTATAAAAAAATATCAAACAGTAAAACGAAATATTAATTGCAATGTAATTTTTAAAATAATCAACAATATTAATTACCAATAAACAACAATAAAAAAAATATAAAAAATCCACATCTCAGAAAAGTATTACTGTAAATATTATAAACTACAAATAAAAACAACATCCAGACATAAATATTAGTTACAAATAATCAACATTGAGAAAAGGCAGTAATTGTAAATTTATATAAACTACAAAAATAATCAACAACCAACTAGACAAATATATTAATTACAAATAATCAACATGGAGAAAAAGGCGCAAATTGTAAACATAAACTACAAAAAATAATCAACATCGAGAAAAAGTATTAAACATTTTAATAGGCTAAAAACAAAATTAAAATAAACTATTTTTTTAAATGTTCTGATCGAAATATTGACTTTGATATGTTAATCAGAAAATCACCAATGGAGATAGCTTTATTTTCGTAACTTTTTGTTAGCTTTTGAATCTGGCGGTCGATTTCTATACTTGTTCTTTTTCTTGAATTTATAGGTGATCTTTTTAGTCGAAAGCTATAACAAAAATCATCAGTTATTTAAGTTAAGCTATATTTTTTTCAGTAACCGTCTGTAATAGAAGGCGACAACCAATAATATCTACCAAAATAAATAAAATCAAATCCATTTTCAAATTCTTCTATGTACTCGTATTATGTAAAAAAATATATATCTGCTTTTAAAAATATTATATCTGCTTAAAAATATTGTCTAAAAAATACAACTTACTTGGCTTGTTTTATATCAAAGTGACATGTGTCGTTGCCAATTGTTTGCAGAAACAATAATAAACTGGGATTTTTTCCAATAATTTTGTTGAATCTGCCATTCCATGATTCCGCCAAGTTAGTTGTTCTATGGCGTTCATTATGGCAACACCAAATGAGGTCTGGATATTCAAGCCACTGAGTGACAAAATAGTCATTGAATTTGGTCATAGCTTCATCGTCGAAACTGAAAAAAATACTTATTAAACGTTCGTACTTGTAAAGCAATGAAATTAACAGGTCCTTACTGATATTGTTGTTCTTTACTTTTTTGCCATATAATTAGAGTTAAGTACTCAAACATCATTTTGGAAAGTAACCAAGATATTATACCTATTTTCCATTATATGCAGCCAGCCGTCTTCAATATCTTGTTTTGGCAAAAACGCCAAGCCTATGCATTGCTTAACATGGTTCGAGGACTCTTCGTGTTCCATGAGATTTAAAGATTTCGCTTTTTTGATAACGTTCTTTTGAAAATGTACGTTACATCCATTTATTTTGATATCAGGAAAAATCTTCGCTGCTGCATTTATTACTCCTATTTCATAATCGAAGGTAAATTTCGATGGACGCCATTCAGGCAAAGTTTGTTTAATCAATTCGAAAACTTTTTCATAAGTTTTCCCTTCTTTGTTTTTTAACAGAATATAAAATAATGGTGCTACATTCGTGGATAACTCAGTGCTTCCCATGTCTCCATGAATGACATAAACTTGTTCGAATGGGTTTGGGCAGCCGTCGAAAGTGCCATCACCAAAGTAATGCGTTACACATTTTATATGTTCCTTTACTTCTGTCGAGGAAAATATAATTATTCGATTACAGTCTTCATTACAATAATCAGCCAATACATACTTATTAAATTCTTCTGGTATTATAATTTCTTCCACATTCTTAAATTGTGTTTTTGGTACGTTCAACGACTTATTTCGGTGTCTGTATAATACTGTTTTTAATTTTTTATAGTCAGGAACATTTCCTGTAAGGTGTAACCCTTTGTCTTTTAAGTTACCCATGTGTTTTTCGAAAATTTTCTGTACTGATCCGTAATTTGAATTTACTTCTTTTTTGCACTCACTTATAGCCATTTGAACTTCATTGTCTTCAAAATGTGGCACGCACTGATCACTGTGTTTATAATCTTTAATTATTGTATTATTGGTATTCTCAATAGTTATATATCCACTACATTTAATACTATTTCTCCTATTTACACAATGCCAAGTACTTGAATTTTTATTTTCTCTGCGTTTAATATATTTATGTCCGGCACGTAATAAAGTTTTTCCACCGCGTCGACTGTCAATAATTATTAAATTTACACCACGTGAACTACTTGACCCAGACATTGCAATAGATAAACTAACAAGCTATCCTAATTACTCATATCGCAAAAGTACAGCTGCAAATAGCAAACTAAACCCGGAATAATACTGTCTCTCTCCATTTTCATAAAAACAAAAGGGAAGAGCTAGATACGAATTCGAGGAAGGGCTCGTCTCTATTGTTTTACGAAAAAACCGGTTGATCAGGTAACTACCTGAAGTGAAACGACAATTACCGAGCGTGATTTGTTTAAAAAATAGTATTAATAAATATTATCTTGCTTAACTATAATAGTTAAGAAAAGATATTTTTTATTAATACTATTTTTTTCTTAACGCATTGTATAACTTTTCTTTACAACAGTACCAAAAACTGAAGGGTACCATAGCGGGACTTTTTGATAGGTATTTTAAGAGGGTGCCATACCGGGACCATACCATAGCGGGACTAACCGGCTCGTTCTATAAGGTTTACGGTATGTTATATTATTGCTGTCTGAATCCATTTTATTAGAAGCTATCGTGGCGCCCTCTCTTGAGATGTAGACTTATAAGAACTTCTATAGTTGATTTGGTTAGGTAAGAATTTTGTTTCGTTTCTTAGTTACTTATTTATGTTGTAGCTAACGAATAATTTATGTACTTACCTTCCCAAAAAGAGTTAGTTTTCTGCGGGTTACGAACTTGCATTCAATCGATTAGTGATGCTTCGTAGTCGCCTGTTGTGCCAACGAGCCACGTGTAGTTAAGAATCGGTTGTGAAATTGAGCATCATAATGTGAAGCTCCAAGTTTCAAACCAAACAAAACCGTAATGACTCATGCGATTAAAATACCATTAGTCCATTATATTATGTATTGAGTTAAAATCGTAAATCAATTGGTTTTGGAGGCGCACACAAACAAGACAATGTCTCAAACACTTTTTTTTATTCTGGAACCTCATTAAACGTCATGATATACTGTAGTTGTTGTTCAAAAGATTCCCAACACTCACCTCTAAATGATTTCAGATCATAATTCGACATGATTGCTTGTGTTTGTGGGGAAGAACTGGCCTTTATTTTCAATTGTTTTTTCCAGAGTTGCTCAGTAGTTTCTGTAGTTCATCAACTGTTTGATACCAAAAATCAAACAGTTGATGAACTACGGACAAACACAAGCAATCATGTCGAATTATGATCTGAAATCATTTAGTGGTGAGTGTTGGGAATCTTTTGAACAACAACTACAGTGTATCATGACGTTTAACGAGGTTCCAGAATAAAAAAAGTGTTTGAGACATTGTCTTGTTTGTGTGCGCCTCCAAAACCAATTGATTTGCCATTTGGGGAACAGTGCACATTATTGAATAAAAAATATACGAAGAAACAGTCTTCAGTTTTAGACAGAGCCACATTTCGTAGTCGGAATTAATTGTCAACAGAAAGTGTCGAAGAATATTTATTGACATTAAAAAAACTAGCTGGAGTATGCAACTATACAACTACAAAGACGTGAAACCACCAGACGTGACCAGATAAAATAAAAATTTATTGATGGAGTTCATTCAAGGCTCATAAAGTTTGAATTGTTGAAAAGTAATTCTGATCTGAGTTTGGAACAAATAGTGATTCCGGCACGGACTGTGGAAACAGCCTTAGTGCATACTACAAATAAGAAGGAAACAGATGTTTGATGTTTTGTTGTGGCAACAATGGCCATATTAAGTCTGAATACAGATTGATAAAGAAATTCTGTTCAGAGTGCGGGCAACAAGGACACCTTTTCAAAGTCTGTTCAACGAATTTACGGAGAGTATTTTCACTTCAAGTGATCATGAAATCAAGACGAATATAGAGGAAGACATCGAAGCTTCTGTCGGCTAATCATTCAATGAGTATGGAATCTATTCTGTTAATGAGTAAGGTACCTCCACATTATATCGCTTTTTGCAGGAGAATATTTGGATTTTCTGTTGGACACTGGTATAGATGCTGGCGGGAAAAATTCCGAATCATTCCCGTCGAATACTTTGTATAAGTATTCCGAAACTTAGGGAATATTTCAACTGTCAAAAAAAAACCAGGAAAATCGACCTTACTACCTATTTCGCGCTTGGAAGTTTTAAATTAAATTATCTTTCGTTGTGTTGTGAGCGGTAGGTATATTAAGTTTATGGTTGTGAGTGCACGTCGCATCAAGCACACACAACGTCGCGCCATGGGCAGCGCGAGCGCGACTGAGCGCGGGGCGCGGGGGGCCGGGCGCCGTGCCGTTTGCGCATGCGTGTCCTGCCGCCCATGAGCCTTGCGTTGGGTGTGAGCGAGTGACCACTGGCAGTCATTGGGCAAGCAGGGCAATGGAAAGTTGAACGAGTGCGCAATTAGACGTCTTCCCTTAAAAAATGGATAAAAGTAAGTACCTACGTATTTATTTGTATTGGTGTAGATATGGTTATATTGGTAATGTAGTGTAGATGAAAATAATCCTACTGATTTAGTAATATAATATTTACCTACATGTATTGGGCTGATGATATAGTACCACAATTAATTATTTCTGCAAAATTCAAAATTAATAGATATGTGTAAAATTTCAAGTCTAGGTCCAGCAGTTTAGGCTGAGCGTTAATATACCACCCAGTCATTCAATTTAGCATAAAAAAAAAAAATACTAGGAAACTCAATCCGAGTTCGTTGAGGAAACTAGGCTGAAATTCGTACGCTAAGGATACAATTTCATAATAGATTAGAAAGTTTTATGTAGGTATGTTTTGTGCATGCATAAGTGCATACTTATCTTTTAAGAATGAACTTTACTTATCGCCCTCCGATGTGAACTGTGACCAACCGACTGCGTCCAGCCGCGCTGACGTCCTGTACCGGGATCTGAAGGTCTCCGTACCACACGTACAACGTTCTTCTATTTTGCCAATTACTTGCTGTCTTCGAGGTAGATTGGGGTGCGGGATGAATGCTTACCAGGGTTAAATAATATGCAGGAATTTGACAACACTGCAGCTAATGGTTTAAGGGAAAGTTCGCGAGTACTTTGATTCTAGTTATAAATTTTATATTTCTTCTGCCGGTGACTACGAGTTTCTATTTTTTGCTTTTTTACTAAGGTACGAGGTTACTTTACTGTAACGAGGCCCAAAAACCACTAACTGTTTTAGTTTATTTTAACTGTTAATTTTAACTACGGTTCTATTACATTCCTGGCTATATCTAGGTCTATACTAGGTCTGGATATTTCGGTCCGAAATTCCCCGTCGAACGGGGTGAGAACCAACCCTTCAACCCTGCCCACTAGTGGGCTTGTTGCATTTAACTGTCGAAACTGTTTACAAGTGTGAACTTGTTTACTATTAAGGGTTGATTTCCTGAAAAACTGTGCCCCATGGGCTATGAAACTATCTGTATTAGAGTAGGTGCATCATCCCTCTATCCAGATACACATCTTTTGAAGCCCTTACTCAGCCTATTATTTAAAACCTATATACCTAGATTTTCTGTATGTTTAGTAACTGAAGGTGTCTGTAAATGGTGGTTTTGCTATCCACCCTGTTACCTTTGAGTAACTGTCCTGTGTAGGTATGTATGAAATGTTCATTACCTATGTACCTTCGTTACTGTTGATTTCCATCAACCAATCAAAACACGCCTTTTGGGTGCTACCAGGAATGTGTAGGGGAAATGTGTAGCCCTACCTATCTGTTTAGTTTTAATGAAAATAAGTTTTCCCCAGAACATATTTTACGTGTTTGGGGAAAATACGACAAAGTATACGTTTTTAATTAATTACATAGCTTATAAACTATCACTATGCGAGTACATAAGCTCCTAAGTTTTAAGTACATAGGCTTACGAGTATAGGTACATGGGCGCTGTCTATGCGAGTTATATAATGCTAAATGCTTCGTCGCGAACATTTCTCCCGCCGTGCAGCTCAGTGACGACTCGTTGCGATGTCGGCGCGGCGCTGCATCTCGCCGGTGAGCGACGACTGTAGCTGCGACGCCCGTTGCCACCGTGACTGTTGCCTCGGTGACCGTTGTCTCGATCTCGACGCGACGCTCGTCGCCCCGGCGACTGTTGCCTCGAAGCTCGCCGGCGCGACGCCCGTCGCTCCGGCCCCTAGCTCCGACGCTCTGGATCATTTCGGTAGCGGGATCAGCCTCTTCGCCGGACGCTTAAGAGTGCGGCCAGATGTGCGCATCTCAGCGGTCCGGACTGCGGTGATGCGGCCTCGCGGCCACGTGTTGCGAGGCAGCTGGCCGTCTGCGATGAGCATAGGGTAGCCCACCTGCAGACCAGGGCCACGGCTGTGGGGCTCCCGCCGGTGTTGGAGCTCGGGTAGGTACTCCCTCACCCAGCGGCGCCAGAACTGGTCGGCGAGCGCTTGTGAGCACCGCCAGTGTGGTGCTGTCGACGTGTTGCTCGGTGAACACGCCGGGTGATGGCAACCACTTCTTGTGGTTCTTGCTTCTGTTCGAGGACCTTCGGCTTTTCGGTAGTCGCGTTCTATGTGCCTATGGTTTCTCTGTTGCTGTGTGGGTTCTTTTGGCTACAGTATTATAGACTTAAACTGCTACTGCGATAGTTGATCCCAAACACCTTCACACTTTTTACAGGCTTAGGACTGTCACACAAAGATGTGTGGCGTGTTTATTATTTGGATCAACTAATATACATTGATTTGATATTTACATTATGCATAGTTATTATTTACATTTATTTATAGACTTCGTTTTTTGTGTATTTTTTTGTGTTATTTTTTGTTTTTTTTTTTGTTCTTTTTTAGTTTTTTTATTTATTTATAATTGCAGTTTAAAAACAAAAGCTGTTGCACTTTGCGTACACCTAATCTTGTACGTCTTTCATTTATTATACTGCCCGCCTTGGAAAATAATCTCTCGCAGGGTACAGATGTGGCAATAAAATTTAATTTAGTTTTAGCTAAATACGATAAATTTGGAAAGCTGTGACTAAAAGTCTTCCACCACTCTAAGGGATTTTGTTTTTTGTCCAGCAGTGGTAACTCCAAGTACCTTTGCACTTCTAAGATAGCCTGAGATGTAGAGGTTCCTTCAGGACGCGCTGTTGCGACAATGGAGTCGTATTCACCCCATATGTCGAATCTTTTTTTTTATTAAAAGGTTCGGCAGCCTCAGACTCCGTACAATCTTGCTGAACAGAACTATTCGGCATTCTTCTTCTTCTTCTTCTACCTGGCGTTAATCCCGGCTATTGCCAGGGTCCGCCTTTCTACTTAGCTTCCTCCACTTTGCCCGATCTTGAACATCCTTCTCAGTTAGGCCATTGGCTCTCATGTCGGACTTAACGACGTCCAACCAGCGCTTGCGAGGGCGACCACGGGACCTAGCCCCAAGAACAGCCATATTCATGCATCCCCGACCAACGTACTCCATAGGGCGGCGCATGATGTGGCCATACCATCGCAGACGACACTCTTGCAGTTTTTCCCCCACGTCACGGACACCAAGACTACCTCTGATGAAAGAGTTGCGTATGCGATCGGATCGCGTTACGCCACTCATCCACCTCAGCATCTTCATCTCCGTGACGCGAACCTCCTGGGTGTGTCTGCTTAGTGCTGGCCAACATTCACCGCCGTACAGTAGGACAGGCCGTATGTTGCATTTATATATCTGCCCCTTGAGCTTCGGAGGCATTTTGCGGTCGCATACAACGCCCGTTACCTCGCGCCACTTCGCCCAAGCCGCGCCTATACGTGCGTGGACATCGTCGTCTACGTTGCCAGGCTCGTGCAGCAGGGATCCAAGGTACCTGAACGTATCGGACTTTCTGATCAGGTCCGAACCTATTCGGATGAACCTATTTGAATCCGTGCCGCCACAGGACATGTACTCAGTCTTCGCCACATTTAGTCTCAGACGACCGTTTTCAAGCGTGTCCTTCCAAATGTTGACTTTGCGCTCAAGATGGGCTTTGTTCTGATTAACGAAGGCGATGTCATCGGCATACATCATTAGCCATGGGGGCTTATCTTGGATGTTTGCCGTAACTACATCGAGCACTACGTTAAACAAGAACGGGCTAAGAGCCGAGCCTTGGTGAACGCCAACAGATATTGGGAAGTCATTCGATTCGCCGACAGCGGTCTGGACAGAGGACACGGAATCGCGGTACATGTCTCTGATAATGTCAATATAGGCCTCGGGAACGCCCTTGAAGCGCAGTGCCCACCAGATTGACTGCCGAGGTATACAGTCGAAGGCCTTCTGCAGGTCTAAAAAGGCCATATGCAAAGCTCTCCTTCTCTCTCTGTAAGCCTCAGCCAGATTCCGTAAGGCGAGTACTGCGTCCATGGTGCTGTTACCCGCCCGGAAGCCATATTGACACTCAGAGACAGTACACTCGCAACGGAGCCGTGTGTCAATGATGCGCTCGAAGAGCTTCATGGTGTGGCACACAGAGACATTTGCTAATGTCCCGTGTAGCTTTCTCCCGGGCACGCACCAGCTTAAAAATAAGCTTTTGCCCCTCCGCAGTTGCCAGCTTGTCGTACAAGGGCGCCAGACTTTTGCTGCGGGCTCTGGCTACAGCTTTTTTGCAAGCGCGCTTAGCCGCTCCATATGCCTGTCATCCGGAGAGTTGGACCCTTGCCACTGTTTAATAAAAAACCTTCTTCTTCCGAGTCGCCTCCTGCACCCCGTCATCCCACCACCACGTCTGCTTTTCTATGGTGCGGCCACCACGAGAAGTGCCAAGGACGCGCTTACCCGCACCGGTGATTGCTGAATGGATCCTACTCCAGATCTCTTGAGCGGACTCATGCGGAGCACTGATCTCGAGATGCTCGACCTCCGCGATGAAGTCCGACTGCCTAGGACCATCAAGCAACCACCACTTAGTGCGGGGTTTGCGTTTCTCGGTCACTTTCTTTTTCGGTACAACCGCAAAGTCCAAGACAAGGAGGTGGTGTTGAGCCGTTAGGCTTTCACCTGGAATGACTTTGCAGTTGGTAACCTTGCCAATGTGGCACCGTCGCACCAGCAGGTAATCTATTTGGGTTGAGTAGGCACCACTACGGTACGTAATAAGATGCTGGGGCTTCTTCTGAAAGAACGTGTTCGCGATGGCTAGGTCAGACAAAGCGCAGGTGCTGAGTATACTGACTCCCTCTGCAGTTAGCTGGCCATATCCAAAACCACCGTGAACACGTCCGTACTCTCCAGCAAACTGACCTACGTGACCGTTGAGATCCCCCCCAACCAAAACACCTTCGGAATTCGGAATAGCGCGTAGTATGTCCTCGAGCTCATCCCAGAAGGCCTCCTTTTCAGACTCACAGCAACCAGTTTGAGGAGCATAGGCGCTGATTAGGTTCGTTACCGACCCTTCGATCAGCACCCTAACTCGCATAAACCGGTCGCTGCATCGGTCTACTTCAAGGAGTCCATCCCGATGTCACGTGACTTATTTCCCTTCCAGCGCGTCTCCTGAAGGAAGGCGCACTGGACCCGACGCTTCGCAAGTACGTCCGCGAGTTCTCGGCAACGTCCGGTTAGGGAGCCAATGTTCCAGGTGGCAAAGCGAAACTTCTTCTTGGGTACTATCCTCTTTAGCCGTGCCCGTACTCGACACGGTAGCCCTAGCCTACTTATCGCAGGTTTAGGGCGATGTGCCTGCGCGTCGTTATGCGGCGACGCCCTAGCCCGAGTACCCGTTTTCAACTTCTTGTCCATTTTAATATTTGACTGAAGTTGGTTTTACGTGGGGCGACCAGCCGTCTGACCCCCACAACCCTGCGAGAGGGAAACCAGGTTCGCCAGAGCCTCGTCCGTTGGACAGCAGGGTGCACCGCTAGCAGGTGAGGTTGGCTTGGGTCTTAAGATGGTTTAGTTTTCAACTAGCAATAATCGCACCTCGGATTAACCTCATTGGTTACGATATTGCCTCTGCGCAAAGTTTTGATGATACCCGAGACGGTGGCGCGTATTGTTCCAGACGCACCCCTACTGGACGTTGCGGGGGACCTTGCTCCTCCCGCGGGCCTGAGATGGCCCGCATACGCGGGCAATAGCCGGGGATTATGGAAGGCGTACTAGTTCTCACAATCCTCGGCCAAGTGGGAGATGGAAGACCGGGGTGGTTTTTAGTCAGGAAGAGTCTGACAGACCCCTTCGCCCGCCCCAGGCGAGGGACATCCATGAGGATTTTCCGCCCCGGCAACAAAAAAAAAAAAAAAAGGGTCTTAAGATGGTAACAGACCCCATGCACCCCCCCCCCCCCAGTACTATTCGGCATTGTTTTTTTAATATTGTATGTAACTAGCTAGGTTACTGTTTTTTTTTATTTCTGACAAATTATTTTTGTTTTTGAACACATGCAATTTGAAACGGGGGTCAAGCATTGTAGCAATACCTATGGTTTTACTTGCTTCGAGATTAGGAAATCTTCGCTCAACCTCAGACCGTAACGACGAAGCAACTTTTTTTGATACCTCATGCAAGGTGTCAACGAAGTCCTCTTGAAACGGGTCATCTGTGATTTCCAACATTTTATTTAGAGCTGAAACTAATCCTCTTGTTAAGATAAGTATTTGACTTCCAGTCACATACTTTTCTCCACGCATTACCTCTGTCAATTGGTCAAATGGCTTTAATATGATAAATATAGTAGTTCTCGACATATTCGCCAATCTTCAGGTGTTAAAGTTTCCCATTTGTCGTCAGATAAAGCTATTGTGGTTTTAATTGCCTCTTCCAATAGGACAAAGCGCTCCAACATTTTTAAAACAGAGTTCCACCTAGTAGACACATCTTGAAGAACTTTTAATAGAACAGCTACACCGTTTTGTCTTTGATACGTCACTAATTTTTCTGTCGCTTTCACACTTTTTTTTATAATGGGATACAATGCCTTTAACTTTCCCGATTACGTCTCGTACTTTTTCGTCAGCTGTACTTTCGACTGTACAGTGTTTAACCACTAAATTTAAAGTGTGGGCGTAACAACCAAAATGTCGGTAGCCCATTTTTTCTACTGCACTTTTCATGTTGCTGGCGTTATCCGATAAAATAATTAGAAGTTTTTCTTTTAACTTATAATTAATTATGGTACGAACCAAACTGTCTTTTATATATCCGCAGTATGCGAACCTGGTAAAACTGAACAGTCCAGAAGCATTGATTTGAGTTCAAAATAATTGTCTATATATTGCGCCGTGACCCCTAGGAACGCATCATTCACACTGGATGTCCATATATCTGTCGTCAAACAAACACTTTCAGCGTCAATTTCCACTTTAGTTTTTATATATGTTACGCAGGACTCAAAGTAAATAATTGTTGGACAACATTTTCCGATCTGGTAAATGGTATGAAGGATTTAAGCCTTCCACAAATGCCTTGAAACCTCTATCTTGCACTATCGAAAATGGCTGATAGTCAAAATAAACAATTGCATGAGTAGCGAGAGTTCTCATCAAGCTTTTTCTTTTCTGTTGGTGTAATTTTTTTTGATGAATCTAGACATCGTTGTCAGATGATTAACAATATTTGGATTTTGAGCTATTGGTGCACTTGAAGTTGAGGTCTGTTCATTTTTATCATTATCATGACAAGTGGATGGTCCATGATTCAAATCCGTATTACAAGTGGATGGTCCAGGATTCAAATCTGTCGATTGGGATGGAAGAGTTTTTGTAGAAATGAACTGCACGGTTGGATGTTTACGTTCTAAATGTTTTTTCAAGTTTGTTGTGGAAGTTTTATAGCTTAACTTAGTTTTACATATATTACATATAGCCACTTTATTTAACTGTCACCTGAGTCTTCAAAACAGTTCCAAATGTTACTGGTTTTCATTTTACGTGTATCCGTCATTATTTATATTTTATTTACACAACTAGTCAATAAACACTGAACAATTTTATTAAAGTTTTAACTGAACGTATATTCAACACTTATTTACACTGTACCTTTCGTAAAAATTCGGTTAAGTACTTTTCAACTAGAAAAGGTACAGTGTAAATAAGTGTTGAATAATAATATACGTTCAGTTAAAACAAAACGAATTATCGCGAACGCGCGAAAAAAATATGTGGATTGGATTATTATTACTTTCCAGTTAGAATGCACTTGACACAGTGACTCATTTGTGTACGAAATCAAGGTCAAAGAAATGCATAGTATTACAAAGGGTTAGAGTAGAAAATACAAAAGTAAAACATTAATGATAATAAACAAATATTTATTTAAAAGACAAAAATACTCCTCAATAATAATTGATAATTAAATAAGTATATATTTTCATTTAAAATAAAAACAGGTACGTAAAAACTGAAATTTCATAAAATTATAGAAGAATAATTTCACGTAGCATTATACAACAGAAATTTCACGTAGCATTATACAACAGAAATATTTTGTTTGCGTAGTTGTATCTACAAAAAACTATTATCATATCTACAAAAATATGTATTAATGACTTTATGAATTAACTTGAAAATGAATCGAAGAAATAATTTAAGCCTGCCGCCATATCTGACAGTAATTATGTCTATAAACGTAAGGCATCCTCGAGTGAACGATACAGAAACAGGAAAACAATCGCTGTCACTGTCGCACTCATAGGCTAGTCTATGTTCACTTCACAATTCGCGCTCGGCAAATTTCGTTTCGCATCGTGACGACTTGTGATTTTTGTTATTGGACGATTGAGTGAACGCAGTGAATGAAGTGACGAATGTGTTTCATTTCACACAAACTTACCAAAGTAATGATTTTGTCACGTTGTTATTTCATTACCAGTCACAGTGATCATTTGAGGAGAGAAATAGCAACGTGATTATTGTCGTGACGTGATTTATCACCCATCTCTAGTTGGGGCGGGGTGTTCAGTGATGAATTCGCTGAACAACGAAAGGCCAGGTAACGACTGATACTGTCTTTGCCTTCTGAATCTTGCTGTATTCTTGACATCAATGAAATATTTTCGAGTTGTTTCGTAAATGGCTCGAAACGATAACCATTCTGTGTGTGCACCACTGAAGTTCGGTAAAGTCATGATGACCTTCGACGGCAAGGAAGTAATCTGTTCTGTTTTTCTGTTAGCTAGCTACGCTATAGCTGCTGTAAGGTCCGTTATGAACGGCTGTAATCTGTTTTCCCCGTCCTCTTCTATCTTCTTCGGTGGTGCCGTCTGTTTAGTCACTTCATCGACTTTCGGCTCTAGTTCCGGTACTTGCGCTCGACGAGAGTCCACTATCGGTACGGAGTCCACAGGGGGAGACGGTTGCTGCTCGCAGCTTTTATCTATTCTATTCTGCTCGCAGTTTCTGTCTGTTCTATTCTGCTCGCAGTTTCTGTCTATTCTATTCTGCTCGCAGTTTCTATCTATTCTATCCTGCTCGCAGTTTCTATCTATTCTATTCTGCTCGCAGTTTCTGTCTATTCTATTCTGTTACGGATGTCTCCCTCAGCGGCGTTGGTCTCTCTCTGATCAAGAACAGGTTCAGCTGCCTCTTCCAGCCAGGAACGCACGTACTCGTCGTTCGAGTTTCTATCTTCTATATATTCGTCGTCCGATTCTTGTTCGGCTCTCTGAAGTGCTAACTGTGCAAGCTCCAACTTAATCTTGAGTAAGTCTTCGCGTGCCTTTGTGACTCTTCTATAAGACCGCGTCGTCCTTCCCACGGTCGACAGCGGCTTGTCACGTTTGACACGGGCGTCACCCCGGGTAGTCACCGGCAGGATTCGGCTGTATGTTCTATCTGTCGGCTTCAGTGTACTGTCTGAAGGCGTCTCAAATCTGGTTCCCTTTCTTGAGGTTGGCATGATTCAGATCCTCAAGTCGATTCTTCAAAACTGTTCTATATCCCTGGATAAGGCTTCAGCAAAACTTGAATTAAAGTTTTTTCTTCAAACTGTTCTATTTCCCTGGATAAGGCTTCAGCAAAACTTGAACTAATTTTTTTCTTTAAACTGCTTCTATTGTTCTCGGATAATTCTTCAAAGTCCCCAATCTTCAAAGTCCAGAGTTGCTCTGAATTTTTTTAATGTAAAATGTTCTTAAAATTTCATTTTTTAAGTCCAAATTCTTCAAAAAAATTCTAAGTCCCGAATCTATCTATGTTTTCTAAGTGTAGAATTCTCTTCAAAATTTTCAAAGTCCAAAATCTTCAAAAATTTTCTATGTCCCTAATCGATCGATGTGGTGCACACAGTCGGCCTGGTAGCGGGTGAGCCTGGAAGATCGAGACATTGTGTTTACTCAGCGTGTGGGTCTGCGAGTGGAGCGCGAGCCGGCGGCGGGCGCAGCGAGTCCAGCGGTGGCAGCGGGGGCGGCGGCGCGCGGGCGGCGCATCGTGGTGCGTCTGACGCGCCGCGCTGTGCGTGACGAGCTCTTGCAGGGCGCGCGTGTGCGCCGCGGAGCTACCACGGCGGACTTTGGTTTCTCGGCGCACCCGCGTCGGTTCTTTTTGAACGAGAGGCTCACGCGAACTAACAAGCACCTATTTTACCGTGTGCATGAGGCTGGCAGTCGTCTTGGGTGGCGATACACTTGGACGAAGAATGGTCGTATCCTTGCCAAGCAAGGTGACGGCAGGCCGACTCACTGCATCCGCACGATGGCGGATCTGAATCGTGTTTTTGGCCAGGATGTATCTGCAGAGAAGGCTGTCTAGGTTTATAGTGAACTGTATGTTTCATGTGGGTTTAATTTTAAGTTCTACTGTTTTTGAATATGTTTTATGTTTTTTTAAATTTTTTAGTGTGCTCTGTGCGAGGTCAGCAGTTTTCCTTTCTCAGTACTTAATTATTTCATTCTTTAGACCGGCTGCCCGAGCATTGACTAAATACACATACACACATTATTTATTTGTAAAACTATTATGCTTATGCTACACTATTATTATAATTATGACTACTATACAGCTACACTATACTTTACTAACTAAATTACATATTTCATCACCATCACAGACTATTTACATTTTATATATTATACTATATACTTTACCCACCATGTAAATGGCTAAGACCAAATACCTTAAAGTTGGTTTGTTTAATGCGGGTTCGCTAGGTTCTCGCCATGACGAGTTTATTGTGGCCATGGAAAACATTGCGGTGGATATTATAGCAATAAACGAGACTTGGCTCCGTTCGGGAGAGGAGGGCCGCGCGCCCACTGTGCCGGGCTACCGGCTGCGGCACGTGACGCGCGCGCGCTCCGTGCGCGGCGGCCGCGGGGGCGGCGTGGGCTTCTACGTGCGGCGCGGAGTGCGCGCGCGCACCCTGCCGCACCCACCCGCGCCGCAGTTCGAGCAGATGTGGCTCCGACTGAACATCAACTCGCACTCGGTTATCGTTGGCACTGCGTACAGGCCACCGTGGCTAGATGTCAATGTTTTCCTAGATGCGGTTACCGACTCTCTTTTCTCTTTCACAGCAGATAAAGTTATTTTGTTGGGTGACTTCAATATTAACATGTTAAGCCAATCAAAAAAACAACACCAAGCTACTCAACAACTTCTTAGTCTCCTGCAAATTAAATCAAATTGTTACTGAGCCAACACATTTTACAGATCACAGTGAGACACTAATTGATGTTGTATGCACTGATGCCCGTGTACGTGAAGTCTCTGTATCTCATATACCAGAGCTTGGCCAACATGCAGTTATATCTATTGAATTTAATTTTAAGATTGAGAAGCCTTCCCCGCACTGGGTCACTTACAGGCCCCTTAAAGTTATACTGCTAGACCAATTTAATAAGGATTTGAAAACGATGGATTGGAAGTATATTGAAAGCCTGGAGGATGTTAATACTATGGTAGAAACTTTCAATGATTATATTTTGAATTTATTCGATTTACATGCGCCCCTTAAAAGAGTTCTTATTAAAGATAAGTCTTTGCCATGGATAACAGACACTATTAGGGAAATGATGAAGCTGCGAGACAGAAGTCATAATAAGGCAAAAGCTACAAAAGCATTAAGACATGTCGAATCATATAGAGAGCTTAAATGCCTTGTTAAGGCTGCTGTCGAAAGTGAGAAACGTGCATATTTTAAGACCAACATAACCCAAAACCTTAAACAGCCTAAGAAGTTATGGAGTCACTTGAAATCCTCCATAGCTATCTCTAAAAAGCCAGAGCCCACCTTGCCGCACTTTTATAGAGATCCGGAACAAATTAATGAACACTTTTTGGATGTGCCTGATAGTGGAAAGGTTGCTACAGCCGATTTATCATATTTTGAACACCATAGATTTAGCAATTGTCATTTCCAACTTGAGCCCGTCCAGGAGGATGTGGTGCTGCGGCTGTTGTATGGCCTGAAGTCCAATGCTCAGGGGTCTGACTCTATCTCGCTTGAGATGCTGATGATGACTCTTCCCTGTTCTCTTGCAGCCATAACAGCCATCATCAATCGTTCCATCACCACCTCCTCGTTCCCTGATCTGTGGAAATTGGCTATAGTTAGACCTATTCCTAAGGTACTTAATCCTACCAGTGTAAAAGATCTTCGCCCTATTAGTCTTTTGCCATGCCTCTCCAAGGTCCTGGAGAAGGTTGTCTCCAACCAGCTTCTAGCATACCTTGAGGAGCACAATATACTGCCGCTTGTTCAGTCAGGTTTTCGTAAGGGTCACAGCACAGCCACAGCCCTTCTTGACGTGGTCGGAAATACTCTTGAAGCCAGAGACAAGGGCATGGGTACCATGTGATGACTTTAGTATTAATTAAAGGAATTATGAAAATTATAACACTCTTTGTACCACGTTATCATAGAGAGAATGTATTCATAGACCATAAAAATACAGAGTATACAATAGTACTAACAGACAGAGAACGATCATGGAAAGGCGGAAAAATTTAAATATTCAACACTCCTGACAAATTTAAGCCTTCCATGTACTAAGTTTAATTACAACAGTAACAAGTAAACACACTCAATTATGTTCAAGATTACATAGCATGTTTATAGATAACAGTCCAATTCTGTCCCTTAAATATTGAAATTTATCTCTAGATAAAGCCTTAGTTAGAAAGTCAGCAAGTTGATTGCTTGTTGAAACATATTTAAGATCAATAACTTTAGCATAATACTTTTCTTTAATGAAATGATACTTAGTGTCTATATGTTTGCACCTCTTATGAAAGTTTACATTTTTAATAACACTTATTGTACTTTGATTGTCTATATTTATCTCTACTGTTGGTTGCTTTGATTCACACAACTATACGGATTTGTGATGCGGACTTGTAAAGTTTTTAAGCGTCATGCGTCTTACCTTCTACTGTACAAGTCCTTAATTCGGTCACAGTTGGAGTATGCCACATGCATTTGGAACCCTCATTACTCTAAATACATAGAGCAAATCGAGTCAGTACAGCGAAAGTTCTTACGTACTACGAACTATCGGTGTTACCGCTCTAGGTCCTCTTACGACAATCTTTTACAAAAATTCTCTTTACCAAAATTAAAGCTGAGAAGAACGCTTTTAGACATAATGCTCTTATATAATATTGTACGCAACAAATTTAACTGTAATATGCTAGTAAACCAAATATATATCTGTATACCCTATCGTTCAACCTCAATACGATCCACTAGAAAACACTGTTTGTTTGCACCTAGGAATTGTAAAACAAATGCATGCAAACGCGCCCCTTTGCGTAGAATAATGTATTCCTTTGATACTCATGTTCATAATATAGATATATTCACAAGTTCACGATCAAGTTTTAGGATCCAGATTAATAAATTGCTACTATCTCCTTAACTTCTTGCTCAAAAATATTGTAAAATAGACTAAAATTGTTATTGTAAAGGGTAATTTGTAGGTAAACATCCTTAATATATCAATTTGTGGACTACGTTGCTGGTTACACTGTAAGATTTTTTTTTATAATGTTTTAAGCTAATAAGTAAGCCGTCAGTGTAATTGTTTGTGGTCCTAAATAAAAAAAAAAAAAAAAAAAAAAAAATTAATTAACAATTGTTTAATCCAAACGGCTTCCTTAGTGGCAGCACAGGCTGCCATAAATTCTGCTTCAGTGGTTGATAGAGCGACTGTGTGTTGTCTTTGACTGGACCATGTCACAGCAGCTCCATTTTTAATAAATATGTATCCAGTCGGTAACCTTCTAGTTGTGACGTCATTGGCATAATCAGCGTCACTGTAGCCAATTAATTCTGAAGATTTTGATGCTGATTGGTAGCACAGACCAAAGTTGACAGTGTCTTTGAGATATTTCAGGGTCTTTTTGACAGCTGTCCAGTGAGATTCATTATAGCAATTCAAAAATCTACTCACCAGGCTTACAGCGAACATTATGTCTGGTCGACTTACTATGGCGACATGCATCAGAGAACCAACTGCTTCTCGGTAAGGAAGATTCTTGTCAGGCTGGTGCTCACCTTTCTCCAGCTTTGAATGAGGATCAACTGGAACGCTGACAGTGGGTGAAAATGTTTCCTTGTAGTCTATACCTTTTGTTTGTGCATAACCCTTTGCACAAAGTCTGGACTTGAAGCGAGGACCCGTTGGTTGATTTTTGACTCTGAAAACCCATTTAGAGCTGATGATGTTTGTGTTTTCAGGTTTATTTACCAATATCCATGTGCCATTTCTTTCATGGGCTTCAAGTTCCTCTTCAATAGACTTTTTCCATTTTTCAGCATTCACACAACTGATAGCTTCTTTGTATGTTTCAGGGACTTGCTCAGATACTGAGCATTCATCATAACAAAGGTAAGTTTGTTGATTATTCTTATTTCTAGGTCTCAATGTTATGTTTCTTGGGGAAGGAGTATCAATCTTGATTTCTGGTAAGTATTCATCTGTACTATCTGAGTTATAACATTCTTCCCTGCTTTCTTCATTAGACTCATTTGACATTAAACTTTCTTCATTACTTTTACAATGTGTATCTAATGTTTTGTTTTCTGTTTCAGACAATTCCAGAGCGGCATAGTTTCTCTTCACAGTGGATTTGAGAAATACAGCATCCGTGCTCTTTATGACAGTTCTAGTATTTAGTATTATGAACCTGTACCCTTTTGTGTTTTCACAGTAGCCAATAAAAAGCATCTTCTGAACTTTTGGATCCCACTTCTTGCGTTTTTCTTTTGGCAGGTGGACCATAGCTTCACAGCCGAATGCTTTCATGTGTCTAATATTTGGTTTATGTCCAGACCAAATTTCTTCAGGAGTTTTAAATGATATGGATCTAGTTGGAGATCTGTTTATGATATATGCAGCAGTTTTTATAGCTTCAGCCCAGAAAAACTTCGCCAAGCCAGCATTCAGAATCATACATTTTGCTCTCTCAACTAGAGTTCTATTTAACCTCTCTGCAGCTCCATTTTGCTCTGGAGTATAAGGCGTTGTCGTTTGATGTCTTATTCCAGCACTTATTAGGAAGTCAGTAAATGGTTTGTTGACATATTCCAGGCCATTGTCAGTCCGAATACATTTGAGTTTACATTCAGTTTGATTTTCAACTTCTGTTTTGAACTCTTTGAATTTTGACAATACCTCAGTTTTGTTGTTCAAAATGTACACAAATACCTTTTTAGAATAATCGTCCAAAAATGTTAGAAAGTATTTGGCTCCTCCTAGTGACTGCGTTTCCATCGGGCCACATAAGTCAGAATGCACCAGTTCCAATAGCTTTGAGGAATGTGATCCTTGACTCTTAAAAGGCAGTCTTGTTTGTTTGCCCTCTTGACATGTTATACAGGTTACATTGTTCATTTGTTTATCAGATAATGTAAATCCTTCAGAACATTCTTTTAATTTCTTCAGGGTGTCAAAGTTCAGATGACCCATTCGTTGATGCCATAAGAATATATCATCTTGTTTAACATCAGACATATATGCATAATCAGTATTTATGTTAAGCCGGTACATGTTGTTAACTTTTGTTGCCGTTGCTACAATAACTTTTTGTCTGTTCAGTATAGTACAGCCTTTAGAATAAAATTTAACTTAACCACCATTTTCTGTAATTTGATGTACAGATATTAAATTCACTGCAAGTTCTGGTACATACAAGACATTTGTAAATAAAATTGTATTTGACTGATTTTCTCCATTCAGTGTCTTCAAGGTCACTTCACCAGGGCTACATACTGAAAGTGTTTTGTTGTTTGCAACTTTGATTTGCTTTATAGGTGGTGAGTGTTCATTTTTAAGAAGGTTTTCATGTCTTGTCATGTGCATGGTTGCCCAGAATCAATATACCATGCGAAGCTGTCGTTGTCAAACGGAGTAACAAACGCGGCAGCATATGAATTATATGATTTAGCAACCTTTTCTTTCGGTTTTGACCTGCATTCTGTACTCAAGTGTCCATATTTGTTACACTGGAAACATCTAGGACCTTTGTTGAACTTCTTTTTCACATTCCTGGTTTGAGAACCATGAGCAGATGTAAAAGCAGAGTTTTTGTTTTCAGATTTTACTTCTTGGAGCAATTTAGATTTCACAGAGTCTGCACATATTTTCATCCCAGAGCTTTCAATAGCTAGGATCATCGGTTTATAATGTTCAGGTAACCCGGAGAGTAATAGTGTTCCGAGCCACTCATCATCAACTTTGAATCCTATGTTTCGGAGTTTGTGCGCTGTAGACATTATCTTGCTCACGTATTCGTCTATATTTTGGCAACCAGAGAGTGTAGTTGTGCAGAGATCACGTAGTAGGCCAACTCTGCGTGTAAGCCCTGAGTCGTCGAAAGCGCGGGACAAGTTTTCCCACACTTCTTTTTCCGTTTCGGCCTCTTGGATATGTACGTAGTTGATACTATCGACAAGCAAAATGATTTTGGATTTTGCTTTTGTGTCCTTTTTTGTGTCAATTGCTTTGTCATTGGGATTTTCAATACATTCCCAGAGCTCTTCATGTTGAAGGTATGTTTTGACAGCAACCCGCCAGGTATTGTAGTTTTCTCGGCCTGTTAGCTTTTCTATATGTACCAGAGGATTGCTACTAGCCATAATAACAGATATTTTCAACGACTTGACGATTTGTTAAAACTTAACCACGTTGCTTCTAGGTTATGTTATGTCGATACACTGACACGAAACTGTTTATTGTTTGTATTAACTTTGCAAACACTTTTCTTTACAACTTTGGCTTTACTGGCCACATAACCTGATGACTTTAGTATTAATTAAAGGAATTATGAAAATTATAACACTCTGTACCACGTTATCATAGAGAGAATGTATTCATAGACCATAAAAATACAGAGTATACAATAGTACTAACAGACAGAGAACGATCATGGAAAGGCGGGAAAATTTAAATATTCAACACCATGCTTATCCTATTTGATTTTTCACGTGCCTTTGACTAAATCAATACTTCACTTCTCCTCTCCAAACTGTCATACTATGGATGTTAACCTGAGACAGTAAAGTGGTTTAAAAGTTACTTAACTCACCGATCTCAATTAGTCCGGGTTTTAGGTGATGTTGACGGAGTCATAAAGTCCTCTGATCCTAAATGTGTGAACAGGGGTGTGCCACAGGGATTAATCCTTGGTCCGCTGCTTTTCATCCTGTACAGTGCTGACATTACGAACTGTCTGCTCAATTCAAAGTTCCACCTGTACGCTGATGATTTGCAGATGTACTTGCCATTTCAACCTCAGCAGGCTGTTGCCACTGTAAATAAAATGATCGAGGATTTGAATAGGGTCTCAGTCTGGTCAAGGAGAAATTCTCTGGTTTTGAACCCAATTAAATCTAAGTTTATGCTTTTGGGAACTAGAGATTTTTTAACTAAAATGAATAATGTCAGCTTGGACTTGAAGATTGACGGATGTTCCATTGAAAGGGTGCAGGAAGCCCGTAATCTCGGGGTGGTATTTGATGAGCAATTGCATTTTGAGACTCACGTTATGGAGGCTGTGCGCAACTGCTTCTACCGCCTCAAACTCTTATACCGTGTTCGTCCCTACATAAACAACAAATTCAAGCAACACCTACTGCGCATTCAAAAAGAAATTACATGAACTTACCCAGGGTATGCACGCAGCTAGTATTGGTGATTTTGTCCCATGTTTTCAGTATAACACTTTTTTATGACATAATCCTACACACAGTCGTCAACTATTCATTAATATTTACTATAATTTCCCTATTCTAGATGCTATATGTATATTTAGGTGCAATATTGTAGTCTTAGGTTACACTGTTATATTGTGTTTCTGACATTATTTTGACAACCAACCATAGCCTCCCACAGTGCGCCCGCGCGTTCCGTCATTTGTCACTGACAAATGATACTGGAGCACTGGGCCTTTGGGGTTCGGTTAATTTTTTGATTATTTATTGTATGCATTTTATTGTATTTATGAAACTTTCATACTCATTATTATTTTTTTTTTTTTTATTACTGGTGTGTTTCGTTTGTGTATCCGTGGCATCACATCGGGCCCTGTCATAAGACCAGCGCTGTGATATTTATTTTTAAATATCGCAGCATTTATGCTGAGACAGGGACCTTTTTGGCCTCGCACATATTAATTGTGTGTAAACATGTTTTTTATGACAGTTTGTTTTACTTTATTTTATGTGTCTTGTGCAAGTCCCAAATAAACATTTATCTTTCTTTTCTTTCTTTCTATCTATTTTTTCTAAGTGTAGAATCCTCTTCAAAATTTTCAAAGTCCAAATTCTTCAAAAATTTTCTATGTCCCGATCGATTTTCAAATCTTCTATGTTCGGATGATCAAAATTTTCTAAGTCCCAGGATGAATCTTCAAAATTTTTCTAAGTCCCAGCTTCTATCTTCGAAAAATTTTCTAAGTGTCGGGTTCAATCCTCAAAATTTTTCTAAGTTCCAGGTTCAATCAAAAAACTTTTCTGTCTCGGGTTCAATCTTCAAAAAAAATTTTCTAAGTCCCAGGTTTGATCTTCAAAAACTTTCCCAAGTCCAGGTTGAATTTTCAAATTTTCTCAAAATCCATAATTCCTCAAAAATCTTCCAAGTCCAGACGCAATCCTTCAGTGTTTCAGGAAAATTTTCAAAGTCCAAAGTTTCGGGGTGAGTCCTTAAGGGTGGTTCTTGAAGGGTAGTTTTCTTCAAGGGGTAGTCCTTACGATGAACCACGATTCTGAGCTTGAGGCTTCTTAACTGGAACGTATGTTGACGGATAACTTTGGATCCGCCTCAGGGTGAGTCCTTAAGGGTTGCTCTTGAAGGGTAGTTTTCTTCAAGGGTAGTCCTCACTATGAACCACGTTGCTGAGCTTGAGGCTTCTTAACTGGAACGTATGTTGACGATTAGCTTTGGATCCGCTTCGGGTAAGTCTTCAAGGCTTTTTTCTTCAAGGGTTGATTCTTCAAGGGATGATTCGGGAACGGATACCAATGACTGACTGCTAAGAAACAAGATTCGGTGTACGTATGTTTGGCTTGGACGTACCAAACTATATCGAAGGGGCTTCGGTTGATTCTTCAAAGCTTGTTTCTTCAAGGGTTGATTCTTCAAGGGATGATTCGGGAACGGATACCAATTGACATACTGTTAAGAAACAAGATACGGTGGTACAGAAATCCGGCTCTCGAAGGACCAAAAAACTATACTGGAATCCGGCTCGCATGGACCAAAAAAACTGTACCGGACGGGCGTGATCGACTGGAACGGGGGTGTGATGGGGTAGGTCTATCCTTCTTCTACTCCTCCGATGTGAACTGTGACCAACCGACTGCGTCCAGCCGCGCTGACGTCCTGTACCGGGATCTGAGGGTCTCCGTACCGCACGTACAACGTTCTTCTATTTTGCCAATTACTTGCTGTCTTCGGGGTAGATTGGGGTGCGGGATGAATGCTTACAAGGGTTAAATAATATGCAGGAATTTGACAACACTGCAGCTAATGGTTTAAGGGCAAATTCGCGAGTACTGTGATTCTATTTATAGTTTCTATATTTCTCCTGCCGGTGACTACGAGTTTCTATTTTTTAACAATTTACTAAGGTACGGGTTACCTTACCGTAACGAGGCCTAAAAACCACTAACTGTTTCAGTTCATTTTAACTGTTAATTTTAACTACGGTTCTATTACATTCCTGGTTATATCTAGGTCTATTCTAGGTCTGGATAGGGGTTGATGCATGTAAATCCCCCGAAATTCCCCGTCGAACGGGGTGAAACCAACCCTTCAACCCTGCCCACTAATGGGCTTGTTGCATTTAACTGTCGAAACTGTTTACAAGTGTGAACTTGTTTACTATTAAGGGTTGATTTCCCGAAAAACTGTGTCCCATGGGCTATGAAACTATCTGTATTAGGGTAGGTGCATCATCCCTCTATCCAGATACACAACTTTTGAAGCCACCCCTTTAAGGGTGGAGGTGCTGTGGGTCAGGAACCCGGAAGGGGATAAAAATCTGTGATTTTACATTTTCCTATTTTGCGGCTTTATGCCTTGCCTGACCATAAAGATGCGTACATATCTGGATAGGGCTCAGTGCCAGGTTTCCAGTGCCTATTATTTTAAACCTATATACCTAGATTTTCTGTATGTTTAGTAACTAAAGGTGTCTGTAAATGTTGGTTTTGCTATCCACCCTGTTACCTTTGAGTAACTGTCCTGTGTAGGTATGTGTGAAATGTTCATTACCTATGTACCTTCGTTACTGATGATTTCCATCAACCATTCAAAACACGCCTTTTGGGTGCTACCAGGAATGTGTAGGGGAAATGTGTAGCCCTACCTATCTGTTTAGTTTTAATGAAAATAAGTTTTCCCCAGAACATCTTTTACGTGTTTGGGGAAAAAACGACAAAATATACGTTTTTGATTAATTACATAGCTTATAAACTATCACTGAGCTCCTAAGTTTTAAGTACATAGGCTTACGACTATAGGCACATGGGCGCTGTCTATGCGAGTTATACAGAGTTGATACGACAGAGGGGCATTAAATTAAACTACGTATACTATACGTGTTCAGTATTAATTCGATACGGTACAAAAACAAAAAGCGCCATAAATTAGAAAATATTTTTTTCAAACAAACTAAATAGCTTGCAAATCCGAATAAAACGCAACCACCTTGTAAAAAATGACACTGACCTTAGATACCTAGGCCGCTAGGTAGCAAAGCGGCAATGTCGCGCGCGCGCCGGAACGCGGTGTGCCGGTGTGCGGTATCTCGTGTGCTCGGCGGGGGCCGGGTCGAGGTGGCGGCCGGCGACTTAGGCCTCCGCTCGCACTGGCTTTTATGTTAGGTAACGTTTCGAAGTACGTGCACAAAAACAAACACGCTAAATTTTTTAATTTTCGATGTGTCCTCCATTCACATTGATGCACAAATTATACCGACGGAGAATATTGTTATTTATTTTTCTAATTAGATCACAGTCCGTCGCTAAGCACTTTAATTTGGGAATGCTAAAATAATCCTATTTTTTAACTTATCAGTTGTATTTACTTCTGAGGCATACACTTCACCCTTAATGTACCCGCACAAAAAGAAATTCATGGGAGTGAGGTCCCGAGATACTAATACTAAATAATAATAATCCCAAGTTACGTGTCCTATCACCATAAAAAACAGTCAATCACAAATAAAAAACACTAATACTAAATAATAATAATCGCAAGTTACGTGTCCTCTCACAATAAAAGAAAGAAATACTGTCTTAAAGTTATTTAGTGTCCCATCACAATAAAAAAATAAAATCACAATTGTTTGCGCGCGAATTCCACAAACCGTACGTTACGAAAAGATAGCGTCGGCGCACTGAATAGAGGCCCCACTTACCGATCGCAAAAAACAAGGATGCAACCAACTGACCTATTTCTGTTTCTTTCAAACGCGTTACGTATGTCGCTTTCGTAGTGAAAGTGCAAGTGTGTGTGTATTGATTGCTTCCTTGTTTGCATTGCCAATTTTTTGTGAATGTCCTTCGACATGCGTCAGAGCGGCAACAACGCATCGTAGATTTATCGTTGTAAGGTGCATGACCTATGCTTAGACGATAATCAGCTGTTAGAAAAGATACATCGTGTTCAAACGGTGCAAAAACTTTAAAAATCATTTGCGACTAAACTACTGCTCCAATTTAATTTATTTTTGGTACATAGCTTGGAAATGGTACCTAGTATAGGCAGTTTAAAGGAAAGCCCCTCTGTCGTATCAACGTTGTATAATGCAAAATGCTTCGTCGCGAACAGGAACTAAAATTGATGAATCCTGTCCAGGGGTAACCTATTACATAGATGTGGGGGGTTTAAAGTGGAAAAGACACCTAAATCAAATTCGTACTTGTGATCAATCAGTGGATTAGATAAATTAGATATAAGTTATATAGTGAAATTTATATGGAGAGTGTGATATCGGAAACGTATATCGGAACGCAATTCATATTGGTTCATCTGCTCACTCGTTATAGCTATCTCGCTCTCACGATCGAGCATCCATGTTGTAAAAGGTGTACTCTGTTCTGTTGGCAAATAAATGACACTTTAATTAATAGAAGTGTTTATCTTGAGTATATTACATATTCCTACAAAATAAAAAACACCGAAGTGACCGGGGTTCTTACTTCAGTCCCTACGGATTTGTCTAATGAAAGAATATCTGCTTTGATTGTAAGTTCCAGAAATGTCATACAGGTGAAACGCTTCATGTGCTGCGTAAAAAGAAAGGGTGGCGTGGTCAGGTATAACCCCACTCAAACTGTTGCGGTTAGTTTCGCCTCTACTGAGTACCGCACTACGTGTACCTTCCACTCCTGGAGGTACGAGGTAAGCTGTTGCGTTCCTCCTGTAAAACAGTGTTTGCAATGTATGAAAAAGATGACAAGCATAGTTTTAAAATTTGTAAAAAGATCCTAAAAACGCTTAATGTGTCAATTGTGGTGGTAACCATGTTTCCATCTCAAATACAAAATAATTGGTAAAAATAACAATATTAAAAACTTGCTGACCTGTGCCCACTTCGTTGGGCGGTACTTTTCGGGTAAATAGCCTATGACACTCACAAATAACGTGGCTTTCCATTGTTAAAAATATTTTCAAAACCGGTTCAGTTGATCCAGAGATTATTCCCTACAAACAGGATAGGATCTATAGATCCTCAACTTCGGTTTACTTGGTTAGTCAAGAGACCGTTTATCCTTTTTATTTCGCCAAAGCCTCGTAATGTGATATTATCACTACTCCCTGCACTTCTTCTTCTACCTGGCGTTAATCCCGGCTATTGCCAGGGTCCGCCTTCCTACTTAGCTTCCTCCACTTTGCCCGATCTTGAACATCCTTCTCAGTTAGGCCATTGGCTCTCATGTCGGACTTAACGACGTCCAACCAGCGCTTGCGAGGGCGACCACGGGACCTAGCCCCAAGAACAGCCATATTCATGCATCCCCGACCAACGTACTCCATAGGGCGGCGCATGATGTGGCCATACCATCGCAGACGACACTCTTGCAGTTTTTCCCCCACGTCACGGACACCAAGACTACCTCCAGCGCTTGCGAGGGCGACCACGGGACCTAGCCCCAAGAACAGCCATATTCATGCATCCCCGACCAACGTACTCCATAGGGCGGCGCATGATGTGGCCATACCATCGCAGACGACACTCTTGCAGTTTTTCCCCCACGTCACGGACACCAAGACTACCTCTGATGAAAGAGTTGCGTATGCGATCGGATCGCGTTACACCACTCATCCACCTCAGCATCTTCATCTCCGTGACGCGAAGCTCCTGGGTGTGTCTGCTTAGTGCTAGCCAACATTCACCGCCGTACAGTAGGACAGGCCGTATGCCTTATATATCTGCCCCTTGAGCTTCGGAGGCATTTTGCGGTCGCATACAACGCCCGTTACCTCGCGCCACTTCGCCCAAGCCGCGCCTATACGTGCTTGGACATCGTCGTCCACGTTGCCAGACTCGTGCAGCACGGATCCAAGGTACCTGAACGTATCGGACTTTCTGATCAGGTCCGAACCTATTCGGATGAACCTATTTGAATCCGTGCCGCCACAGGACATGTACTCAGTCTTCGCCACATTTAGTCTCAGACCACCGTTTTCAAGCGTGTCCTTCCAAATGCTGACTTTGCGCTCAAGATGGGTTTTGTTCTGATTAACGAGGGCGATGTCATCGGCATACATCATTAGCCATGGGGGCTTATCTTGGATGTTTGCCGTAACTACATCGAGCACTACGTTAAACAAGAACGGGCTAAGAGCCGAGCCTTGGTGAACGCCAACAGATATTGGGAAGCCATTCGATTCGCCAACAGCGGTCTGGACAGAGGACACGGAATCGCGGTACATGTCTCTGATAATGTCAATATAGGCCTCGGGAACGCCTTTGAAGCGCAGTGCCCACCAGATGGACTGCCGAGGTATACAGTCGAAGGCCTTCTGCAGGTCTAAAAAGGCCATATGCAAAGCTCTCCTTCTCTCTCTGTAAGCCTCAGCCAGATTCCGTAAGGCGAATACTGCGTCCATGGTGCTGTTACCCGCCCGGAAGCCATATTGACACTCAGAGACTGTACACTCGCTACGGAGCCGTGTGTCAATGATGCGCTCGAAGAGCTTCATGGTGTGGCACATGATCTTGATACCGCGGTAGCTACTACAATCCTGTACGCTACCTTTGCCTTTGTATACAGGGATAATCAGGCTAAATCGCCACTGGTTCGGCATTTCCTTGGTGATCAGGATGCGGTTAAAAAGATCCGTCAGAAGGTCCACGCCATGTGGGCCCATCGCCTTCCACACTTCAATTGGCACATTGTCAGGCCCGACCGCTTTCCGGTTCTTCATGTGGCGAAGAGCAATGCGGGTTTCGTCGGGGGAAATAGGGGAAATAAGTCCAAGGTTAGGAGGCGGTTCGGGAGGAAGGTTATGGGGATGCTGTTTGTTAGACAGCTCCGCGAAGTATGTACACCATCTCTCCTTAACAGAGGGGGCATCGTAGAGCAGCTTACCCTGGGCGTCCCTTACACAGAGACATTTGCTAATGTCCCGTGTAGCTTTCTCCCGGGCACGCGCCAGCTTAAAAATAAGCTTTTGCCCCTCCGCAGTTTCCAGCTTGTCGTACAAGGGCGCCAGACTTTTGCTGCGGGCTCTGGCTACAGCTTTTTTGCAAGCGCGCTTAGCCGCTCCATATGCCTCTCTGTCATCCGGAGAGTTGGACCCTTGCCACTGTTTAAATAAAACCTTCTTCTTCCGAGTTGCCTCCTGCACCCCGTCATCCCACCACCACGTCTCCTTTTCTATGGTGCGGCCACCACGAGAAGTGCCAAGGACGCGCTTTCCCGCATCAGTGATCGCTGAATGGATCCTACTCCAGATCTCTTGAGCGGACTCATGCGGAGCACTGATCTCGAGATGCTCGACCTCCGCGATGAAGTCCGACTGCCTAGGACCATCAAGCAACCACCACTTTGTGCGGGGTTTGCGTTTTTCGGTCACTTTCTTTTTCGGTACAACCGCAAAGTCCAGGACAAGGAGGCGGTGTTGAGCCGTTAGGCTTTCACCTGGGATGACTTTGCAGTTGGTAACCTTGCCAATGTGGCACCGTCGCACCAGCAGGTAATCTATTTGGGTTGAGTAGGCACCACTACGGTACGTAATAAGATGCTGGGGCTTCTTCTGAAAGAACGTGTTCGCGATGGCTAGGTCAGACAAAGCGCAGGTGCTGAGTATACTGACTCCCTCTGCATTTAGCTGGCCATATCCAAAACCACCGTGAACACGTCCGTACTCTCTAGCAAACTGACCTACGTGACCGTTGAGATCCCCCCCAACCAAAACACCTTCGGAATTCGGAATAGCGCGTAGTACGTCTTTGAACTCATCCCAGAAGGCCTCCTTTTCAGACTCACAGCAACCAGTTTGAGGAGCATAGGCGCTGATTAGGTTCGTTACCGACCCTTCGATCAGCACCCTAACTCGCATCAACCGGTCGCTGCATCGGTCTACTTCAAGGAGTCCATCCTGAAGGTCCTTAGACAGCACCACGGCCACTCCGCCCCTGCCCGTTGGTGATCCGGTGTACACTAGCCGGTACCCCTGCCCGATGTCACGTGACTTATTTCCCTTCCAGCGCGTCTCCTGAAGGAAGGCGCACTGAACCCGACGCTTCGCAAGTACGTCCGCGAGTTCTCTGCAACGTCCGGTTAGGGAGCCAATGTTCCAGGTGGCAAAGCGGAACTTCTTCTTGGGTACTATCCTCTTTAGCCGTGCCCGTACTCGACACGGTAGCCCTAGCCCACTTATCGCAGGTTTAGGGCGATGTGCCTGCGCGTCGTTATGCGGCGACGCCCTAGCCCGAGTACCCGTTTTCAACTTCTTGTCCATTTTAATATTTGGCTGAAGTTGGTTTTACGTGGGGCGACCAGCCGTCTGACCCCCACAACCCTACGAGAGGGAAACCAGGTTCGCCAGAGCCTCGTCCGTTGGACAGCAGGGTGCACCGCTAGCAGGTGAGGTTGGCTTGGGTCTTAAGATGGTAACAGACCCCATGCACCTATCACTACTCCCTGCACTCCATGTCAATATAATGGAATTTTTTTGCCCTTAAATAGGACAAGTTTGTTGAAATAATTTCTCACAATTTCACCGTACGGTGCAGAACCTTTTTTACATTCATGATAAATGCGAATTTTTAAATAAGTCCACAAGTGCTTTGATGATAAATGTAAATAATTATTAAAGCCCAATTTTCGTAACCATGACATCCATTGAGGGAAAATTTATTTTGAGGGAAGGTTTTCCGACTTGACTTACTCCTACTGATCGTAAATAGCAACGGAAAACCTTCTCAGTATTTTTGAAGATGTATATGACGACATTGAACGGTTTGATTAAGCCACCTTTGTCTTTCACTTTGATCAAACAACTGTACACTGGGTCGTTGGTAAGCACTTTGAAACACTGTTCGCATACTGTCTTTTTAAATTTTTCTGAAAATAAATCAGGCTATACATGAAATCACATTTTGACTATATTCAGTTAGTAAATTAGAATCGGAAATGTAGTCAAGGTCTATCTACATTTGTATTACTATAATATTTCAGCTCACCATCTAGCATTTTAGCTGGTTTAATTAATTGCTTTTATGTATTATTTTATTTGCATGAAGTATTCGTACATCATCAAGTGGCAGACAGTTGTCATTTCGACTGATCTTAAATTCTGCGTGTAAAAGCTATTAAAGCTTTTTAGGCTGTAATGAAGGCTTTTGCTGAAGGATTGTTGTTAAAACCACCTGATAGCTCCACAAAATATTTAGTTTACAAGCAAAATGTCACAGACGCAAAAGGTCAGAAACGCATATTGTCAGATCGGGAGACATCTTCGCAATATGTCAGAAACGCATAATGACAAATAAGCATAAAGCCATAAACGCAGAATGTCAGGTACTCAAAATGCCAAATACTCATATTGCCATGATTAATTGGAAACATGATCGACAGGCAAGAGGATGTCGATAAAAGACTCAGTTTAATCATCCGTTTAAGTATACATAAAAACATATGTTTGCAAACAATTATTAATTTTAACCAATTAAATCAGCAAAACTTATAAGTTACTAATGAGCTGCGAACACTGTTTTTTACTGAATCCGCAAAACATGTATGATTGTTTTTCCGAATAATTTAAACTTTCGTCACTTTATCTTTTGCACTGTTTAAGGTAATCGATGCATTGCAGTCCGACCTGTTAAATCAGCGCCAGTTTGTTGTTCTGTTTTTGTTTAATCAAACTAAAGAAAACGAAAAGTAATATAAAAATTTGATTCATTCCAGACTTTTTGCGTGTATTTTGCGTTCCTGACTTTTTGTGTATCCGGCATTCTGCGTTCCTGACTTGCGTATCTGGCATTCTGCGAATTCTGGCAATATGCGTGTTAACGCCAATTTCATACTTATAACCGAAAGATGCATGACTAAATTAGTTTTAGTTGCCAATAAACCTCGTAAACAATACACGTATTTCATTTTAAAATGTAGTGACACAGTGCAATCAAAAGTAAACCTTATCGCCCGCAACATATGGTCCTTCGAGCCGGATCGAACCTCATTAAGAATTGACGGAGCAATCGATGTGCGAACAAAAGAACCGCATTCCATTGAGGGATAAGGGACCAGCTGGAGTTGTTTTGCACAAATTTCTTAGTATTGGTCAATTAGTGTGTACGTAAAGTGTATCGGTTTATCATTTGAACATTTATAACTTACCAAATAGACTATTACATTGTGGTCAAGCTGAAGATTCTTGTGATTTACACATAAACAATGACGACTTAAGCAGATCTAGCGTTAATTGTATTAGAAGATTTGGCGTCAACACTTAAAAAGACTCAAATAAACAATGAAAAGTGACCAAGATAACGGTTATCGCAGACTGGATATTTATTTACAAGTTCGTATTCAAACTATTTAAGAATCCCAGTATTCTTCAATAGTTTGGCTTTTAAGAAAGCGCACAATGATTTGTTGAAAGTACAACTCGGGAACAACGTGCAGTTTTACTACTTACTACGTACTTCGTGAAAGAAGAATTCCTCCTCCAAGAAGACTTATACTTATGTATGTTGGGAGATTTAAAGAAATGTTGGCTTCACGCACTTCGAAGTTGGTGATGACCATGATCAAACTTTATGCAGCAAAAGTCGTACGATGGAAAATTGCGAGCCAAAGTGTTGCTACCTATCATACAACTCCCGCCGTTTTCCGTCCAATTCATGAATGCGCGTTGAAAAATTACACTATTTGAAGACCAGTACTACAGGCGAAGCGGCTTATATGCTTGAGATTCAGGATCTCAAGCATGTTTCATAAGCGAGAAGGTAACTCAGATTCTGAAATCTAGAAAAAACCCCAGTAAATCTAATCGTCTACGGCATGGAAGCCATGAAGATGAAAGTCAAGCATGAGGTCAAGTTTCAAGTATTATCACGGTGGGAAAACCAATTGGCAAAATTTCATATTTTTAACCTGCATGTATTATTACGTAATTAAAAGTAAATCAAAAATATTTTTCGAAATTATATACTTTCATTCATAATTTCAACTTTGAAATTAGGTGTATTCTAAAAAGACATAAACGTCAAATGACGTCATATATACGGCGGAATGACGATTCAAGATTAATTTATTCGTGTGATTTCTGGTACATTTTACATGAAATCTTAATAATAAAACAATCAGTTCCTCAAAAATCCACCTTAGAGGTGTACACGCTTTTATGTTATTACTACTTAATTATTGTAAAAAGAATAGGCAGCCAACATATTTACAACATAAAATAATTACAACAACACAACATAACTTAAGACAGAAAACAGAAAAACATTAATAATTTAGTATACACATAAATAATGAATGGAATTAAGACATTGGACATCGTTAAAATTAAATAAATATATCAATGTCAAATAATTAACAATTTATTTTATTTATTTATTAAAACTTGATGCACTAGTAAAAATACTGTACAAAGGCGGACTTAATGCCTTAGGCATTTTCTACCAGTCGACCTTAGGATGGTGCAGAGACAACATGGCAGGTGCAACAGGAAAGACAAACAGAGAGGAAAAGAAATACATCATAAATACATAGATACATACATACATATAAAATAATAAGGACGTTTAGAAAAAAACAAATTCAACGAATTAACGCTGTGTTGATTCTACCAACTTCTTGCGAATGTGCTCACGTGCCTTCACCTTAAAGGACAACCGACTGGTTGCCATCCTGATGTTTAGAGGAAGCGCATTCCAAAGGAAGATTGCTTGGACAAAAAAAGAGGAGTGGATAAACCCAGAGCGGTGTGTGGGACAGCGTAGAAGGAGATTATTTGAAGAGCGAAGATTTTTACTGTGTGCAGAGCAGATGAATTGAATTTGTGAAGTTAGATAAGAGGGAGAAGAAGGATTATTAAGAAAGGAAAACAGACTAGTCAAGGCCCTCAGCGCTCTGCGCTGACGAATGGGTAACCATTTTAATAATGAACGATGCGCGGACACATGACCATACTTACGGAGGTTGAAGACGAATCGAATGCAGTTATTTAGAAGGCGGTCAAGTTTATTGAGGAGATCTGCATTCAGGTCGTAGTAGCACACATCACCATAGTCAATCATGGGAAAAATTAAGGACTGTACAAGCATTGCCTTTATGTGAGCTGGGAGAAGGTTTTTCAGACGATAAAGCGACCGCAACGTTCCGGTAACTTTTTGACTGACACTCGCGACCTGCTTTCGCCAGTCAAGACGGGTGTCGACATGCAGACCAAGATCCTTAACGTCGGAACCAAACGGAATGACTGTGTTGTCAAAGATTACGGGTGGTACAGTTAAGCCATTCAGCTTTCTCAAGCTATAGGGACTCCCAATTATGATAGCCTGACACTTTGATGGGTTAACCGCCACCCCAAATCGGTCTGACCAGCTCTTAATCAATTTTAACTCTTTGTTGAGCTTCTCAATTGCATCCGATAATTTGTCAACACCTGCTTGACAATACAGCTGAAGATCGTCAGCATAGAGATGATACTGGTAATTTATCAATTTTATCATTAAGGAATTCGTCAATAGTATAATAGAATTTTATCCAATAATAGGTGTCCAAATTTATTTTTTAATTGAATAATATTTAAGTCCTTAATTACATTTGGTAGTTTATTAAATATTTTAGGGGCCATGCAAAGTATGCTTTTGTGCATTAAGGCGGTCTTTGATGGTCGAACGCATAATTCATATCTATATTCTTGTCTAATCGTTTTATAGCTATGTTCAGATGCTTTTCTGAATAGATGCATGTTCTTTTTAACAAATAAAGCTGTCTCAAATATGTAAAAACATGGTAAAGTTATTATTTTAAATAATACATAATAAGGTTTACAGCTGTCAGTTATTTTTATACTGGCAATAACTCTAATGCATCTTTTTTGCGATTTAAACACCATGTCCTTATTGCAGGAGTTACCCCAAAACATGACTCCATGGTGTAGTATAGAATCGACATATCCATAGTATGCAGTGACTGCCGCTGCTTGATTGACTATTTTTTTTTATACGAAGCAAAAGCATACGTACTTCGTACTTATTTTTTTAATCAATATTGAAGTATGTTGTTTCCACTTAAGTTGATTGTCGATTGTTAAGGCTATTGCCAGGGTCCGCCTTCCTACTTAGCTTCCTCCACTTTGCCCGATCTTGAAAATCCTTCTCAGTCAGGCCATTGGCTCTCATGTCGGACTTGACGACGTCCAGCCAGCGCTTGCGGGGCGACCACGGGGCCTAGCCCCAAGAACAGCCATATTCATGCATCTCCGACCAACGTACTCGTACATAGGGCGGCGCATGATGTGGCCATACCATCGCAGACGTCACTCTTGCAGTTTTTCCCCCACGTCACGGACACCAAGACTACCTCGGATGTAAGAGTTGCGTATGCGATCGGATCGCGTTACGCCACTCATCCACCTCAGCATTTTCATCTCCGTGACGCGAAGCTCCTGGGTGTGTCTGCTTAGTGCTGGCCAACACTCGCCCCCGTACAGTAGGATAGGCCGAATGATGCATTTATATATCTGCCCCTTGAGCTTCCGAGGCATTTTGCGGTCGCATACAACGCCCGTTACCTCGCGCCACTTCGCCCAAGCCGCGCCAATACGTGCTTGGACATCGTCGTCCACGATGCCAGACTCGTGCAGCACGGATCCAAGGTCGCTCGTAAGCATTTCGGCATGCTAATCTGCTGGTCTATGGAAGGCAGGATCATTGTAATTTGCCCTGAAGAAATGTATCCCGAAGGAAGATCGAATCGACAGGCGAACTTCACGATCTCATCGCCAAATTCCCGTCCTGCACAGTCGACACCGGGGATTCTGCGCAATCTGAAGAACCCGAATCTCCTACGGTCACAACAGCAGCTCCGCCGGCTATGAACTTGAGGAAGACGCGTTTGCGCAAGTAACATATTCGTTGTTGTTGTTGTTGTTATTGTCAATCCATTTACATTACTTCTTCTGAATTTTGCCTCTTTGCACACTGGCATTCAGTATTATAATTCGTGAGCAGGTAGATCTTAAAGTAATTTTAACGGTCTCACCTTTAAACTTTTAATTTTAATTTATTTTCATAGCCGGTGTTTAGTTTTTTTATTTTTTATGCCAGGCCAATGAGAATGAGACAGCTGCCATCTGTCAGTTGACTTACTATAGTTGCGCTCCGTTTCATTTAACGCAAAGTGCTAAGAGAAATTTTAACATTGTTTTTAAGTTTCCGCATTTTAGCGTTTAGATTACTTTTATATAGTGTTTTGTGTTAGTTATATTTAGTAAATTTCTAACAATATACCTTGCGAGTTGGGGTGGTTATATATTTGAAAGTAAATCTTTGTTAGTGTTTTTAGCATAAGTTAGTAATTTATTAATAGTAATTTTTATTTTATTGTTTTATATTTGTATTATTATTTTATATACTACTCTGTCAAGAAAGTACCGGGAAAAGATCAATAATACACAAAATGTCTGTTATTCATCCAAATTTATTTTATCACCTTCAAAGTATGCTTCTTTAGAAACGATACACTTGCGCCAACGAATAATCCATTCATCAAAACATTTTTTAAACGCTGCTTCCGGAATTGAGTTCAGTTCTCGCCGCGAATTCTCCTTTATGTCTTCTATCGATTGAAAACGGGAGCCACGAAGTGGTAGTTTGAGTTTAGGAAAAAGAAAAAAGTCAGCAGGAGCCATATCTGGTGAATATGGTGGTTGCTGGATGGTATTTGTTGAGTGTTTGGTTAAAAATTCGTTCACAATGATAGCCTTGTGCGAAGGCGCATTGTCGTGGTGCAAAATCCAAGAATTTTCTTTCCTCAAATCTGGCCTTTTTCGTCAAATGATTAGTTAAAATGGTACGGATCGACTCGTGAGATACAGAAAGTTCGGCGGCTATCTCTCTCAGAGTTGAATGGGGATTTTCAGTCACTATTTCCTTCACTTTTGCGATGTTAACTTCAGTTGCAGACGTTGACGGCCTACCAGAGCGAGGCAAATCTTCCATCACATCTCGACCGCTTTTGAACGCTTTGAACCACTCATAAGCACGAGTTTTTGATAAAGTCGATTCACCGTAAGCCTTCTGTAACATTTTCAGTGACTCCGAACACGAAATTCCATTGGCGATGCAAAATTTAAGACAAACTCTTTGTTCGATATTTTTGTCCATTATGAAATTCGCAATACACACTATATATGATATTACTAAAACCAGCACTGTATTTAATATAAATAACAGATGCAACTTAAACTCCGCGCCAAAATGGAAAACAGTTGTGCCAATCTAACAACTACAAAAAAACCTAAACTGGAACTTGGAACCATAAACAAATCATCCATTCCCGATACTTTTTTGACTGAATGTATATTTATTTATAATATGAACGATGTAGCTGATCTTAACGACAGTTTTTTCTCGTGCTCTTCTTCTGATAGTTTTGCTAGTGCGGACAGTGACCCTTCCGCTCAGCTCACTTTACAAGATAAAAGAACAATGGGTAATTTTGTATGGAACCCGTACCCACTTTGTAGCATTTTAGACTAGGTGTAATTTAGAAGAGGCCTAATTGAGTAACTCGAAAATAAGTGAACGAATGAATGAATGAATGAATGAAAGACCGAAGTTATGATAACTTCTTTGTAACATTTTTAATTGCCAATAATCGCACTTTTTCTGCTTTAAAGACTAAATAAATAGGTAACCAGTCATTTTTTCTGTCTTTAGAGAGCGATATAGCTTCCTATCGTTGGTTTTTGGTACAGAAAAAACATTAAATAAGAACTATCAATCTTAAATAGCACAGTTTTATTAAATTGTATTGTTACTTTCAATGATTATATCATCCCAGGCACTTGCCGGACCTACGAAGTTATCTAGGTGCCTGCCAACACCTAAGTACCATATTATGCTAATAGTATGGGCACAAGCACCTAGAGTTCTCATACCCGTCATGCAGGAGCAATAATACGCTTCGATGGCTTCTCTGCTCTGGACATTAACCTTGATTAAAATATATGTGTAATATATTTTATTCGACACGTGCCTCGATAATATGCGGCCTCTAATTAACGAGCAGTTTTCGGTTACTAGCCCATGCTGCGACATACTAGGGCTACGGCTCGAAGATACCTCAATATTATATATACCATCTCCACCTCGCAAATGCTCGGCAACATATGATCTAGCGAGCTTTAAATGGTATGTGCCCAAACTGAGTAGAATGATGTCTTCTTCTGTCAATTGTGGAAATGGTATTGACGTAGCCGTCATTGTTGTGAACACCGCCCGCTGTCTGTTCATATGTTCTGCGACTACATAATTGCCCAGTCTGTTGGGTTCACTTCTTCTTTGCGCTATTATATTGATAAAAGCGTGGGCATGCTCACTATCTGTCAGACGCTGCCTAAATGCATTTATAAGGGCTCCCGCAATACGGAAGTCTTCAAATAAGTGAGGGAGTGTTTTATTGATAACTGTATGCCTAAATATTTTGTAGTCCCTTTTGAACCATCCGTTTATTACTTCAATGACCCAACGCACTATGGTGATTTCTCGAGATTTATTGGCTTGAATATCTGTAAGCTGTGTGGCATGCCTATCTTTACTTGGTGGCATATGGGCAACATAGCCAGCACTTTCTATATCTGGTATAGAGTCTCTAAAACCTCGATCTAATATAAAAACGTCATCTGTTTGTAACGTTATATGCACTGGGGACGTTTGATAATTCATAATCTCAGTCATGATTTGGGCATCAGTCTTTGTTGCAGCGTATGGTCCACATATATCTATAATATAGCCATCTGGGCAAGTAATCACAAAGGGTTTTAACAAGTTTTTATACTTGTGTAAGCTGTAAGACTTTTTTTGAAATAAAAAGTTTTTACTTTTCAGTACGTATATATACGAACCATCACAAATAGCTATAGCCACTGGGTTTATAGGGTTGGAATATATTGATGATGGTACTGCAAGGCTGTGAGCTATAATTTCATCCCAACTTATATGATTGAAACCCAAATGGCGAACAACAAAGTCTTGGGTCAAGCAGTTTCTAGCAGTTTTAAGCAAAATACCGATCGTTTTACGAGATACACCTGTTTGGGAGGCTATACGTGTATTTGGTTCACCAGACCGTTGTTTTAATAAATATATTCCTAGTGCAGTTTTTGGTCTTCTACATTGATTTAAAAGAGACGGTGTTTCATTCAAAAGGATTTCGAATTGTTGGTGTGTTAAGCCAGTTAGGTAATACAGATCCTCTGGTAAAATGTTGTTTACATTGTCAAAATCTATATTAGTCTTATGTTTATATGCATCTCGTAACGTATCAATCATATCTTTGAGATGGTCTGGTGTGAATATTGTCTCTCCATTATCATACAGGGAGCTCCAATCTTCTGTGTTGATGTGATGTGTACAAACGCGTGCATGTTCAGGAACGTACACGCTATGATTAACCAACAAGAATACTTTTATAAACCTGGACACTCTGTGAAGTTCTTGATTGATGCACCCATGAAATAAACAGTGACGCGCCGTATTTGCAACCCTTCTATAAGTTGGAACAGACGTTGGGTGCTCTGGGTTTGCAAGTTCCTGGTTTTGTTCTTGTTCGAACCTAGCTTGCTGTCGTCTTCCAGCTACCCAACAACGATGACACATAGCCTGAAGTTGATTCAGGGCCATCTAAAAGAAAAACCAAATCCTCAAGTAACTAAAACAATAAATAACTTAATAAAGAATGAACAAAAAGACACCGTGAACTCGATGATCAAAAGCTATTGTTATACTAACCTCATTTATGTTAATCCGTGCCATCACATACTCTGTGAAGCCTGGATTGTCTTCCAAATAGGTTCGCGTCAGTATATGCCGGTTTCGGTCACGAATTACTGATCTTGTACATGTAACACACTGTATACGGCGTTCACCTTCCATTTTTTTGAAGTAGATGAGTAATAATAATAATCCAATCGTTAAGTAATACACTGAAGTCCGTTGTGAAAGCCGAGGTTGTAAATAAAAGTAAGAATAAAATAAACTAAGATATGCGCGCGCGCTCAAAATCAGTTCCTAACAGGTACTAACTACTGACGACACACCGACGCTAGCACAAAATAGTTCGAACTACCCACCTAATGGATAAAATAAAAAAAAATTGAACGTGCGTGGGTCGATTTTACTAAGGATTTTCGGTATTTTCAACATCGAATATCTTTTTTCCTACATAAGTTACAAAGTTGCTCCCATACAAAAAATATCTACGTTTTCAAAGACCTTTCGAATGGTACCAATTTCAACTTGCTACAAACTGGGTACGTTCAGACCCATGTTCTTTCTTCTTTTTTCTCTAATAATCCTAAAAATCTGCATATAGCGCACATAAACGCCCAGAGTGTTCCTGGCCACTATTCTGATCTTCTGGCATCCTTTAGCAATGTTCACCTTGATGCCCTATTGATATCGGAAACTTTTCTGAAGCCTTCTCTACTCTCTTCTCAATATTCTCTCCCTGGCTTTGTCTTGATTCGCAACGATAGGACCGGCAAGGGTGGAGGAGGTGTAGCTATGTACCTACGCGCTGACCTCTCCTATAAGGTTGTCAGCTCATCTCCCTCTTCATATTCTGAGTCGGCTGAAATTTTGTTTGTCGAAATTACTGTTCATCACACTAAAGTCTTGCTTGCAGTGCTTTACAGCCCTAACCTTCGCATTGACTACTTCGACTCCCTTGACTGCACTCTCAGCAATCTTTGCCCCATGTATGAGCACGTTATTTTAATGGGTGATTTTAACGCTTGCTTGATTAAAAATGACTCGCGCTCGCAAAAGCTCCTTTCACTCCTGTCTTCTTTCAATCTTCAAGTCTTGCCTCTTTCTGCAACTCACTTTTCTCCTTATTGTACGCCCTCTTTATTGGATCTTATGATTGTTTCCTCTCCCACTAATGTATGTAACCATGGTCAACTTACTGCTACTTTTTCTTACCACGACCTCATTTATCTTTCGTATCGTATCCGTGTTCCCAAGCGTAAGCCCCAACTTTTATACCTCCGTAATTACAAGGGCATGGACCTGGAGGCATTGCAGCGTGATGCCGGCGATATTGACTGGACCCCTCTGATTGAGATCGGGGACATCGATGGAAAAGTGAAGTTCTTTAACACAACTGTCCTCGATTTGTATGATAAGCATGCCTCAATCTATTTACTTTTATCTAGATTTCACTTTAATCTAGATTTCACTAATAACAAGTAAAAATCACAAATAACAACTATTCAATCATAAACAAACAGAAAAATAGCAACTTTGAAATTGACAAGTGAAATGACAACTGACAAGTGTGACAACGTAACTGACAGAAGTAATATTTTCATAGATTCCATTAAGAGGCAAAGGAATCAATATCATACATCCCAATCCTACTTATCTGAAATAATTCGTTGGTTCGTTGTTTATTATATTTTGCCATTGTTTTAAAATATTGTGTTAATATTAAGGTTCATAATATGCTTTAAAAACGAAATTTAACCATAGTTTCTTTGTGCAGAAATAATATAACTATGAAAAAATGATTATATGAATGGCCTCTCTAATATTATTTTTGTTTTTGTAAGGCTATATTGAATGCTGCGGACTTCGTTCGAAAGAGGCAAAGTACCCTGGAATGCAAAAGCCACTAGGAGAAACACGGATGGGCTTTAGTCAGTAAGAGTCTGACACTCCCTCCTGCTGTACCCAGAGCGGGAAGAGTCATTTGATGATTTCCCATCCTAAAAAAAATAAATAATGCTATACTGAATAGTTTTCTCTATCAGAAAAGCCGCATATGATAGTATTTCAGAAACAAAATTATTGTTATTCCATTTATATACATACTAATTACATTTTAAATATTTCTATAAAAATACAAAAAAAATATAAAAATAGTAAATAAAAAATAAATATATAAAATAAAAAATAGTTCAGTAAAAATAGTATCAGGGTCCAAGCTACCGGTGGTCAGGGCTCCTGAGAGAGGAACCTCCTAACGATGCGCGCCGTGTCCATAAATACTGCTTTCTGGATCAAGCCCTTGATCCACCTGCTCAAAGAGAGCCTCTTGAGATGTTGGTAGAGGCTCTTGGCAATAATGCCATTGGCCGTCACGACTATCGGCACAATGACTGCTGTGTTCACATCCCACATGTTGACAACCTCGCGAGCCAAGTCAAGATACTTCGCTTGTTTATCTTTCTCTGACTTCACGAGGTTCTCGTCACGAGGGACTGCTATATCAACAATCACTGCGCGACGCTCTAGTTGGTCTATCACCATTACATCTTGCTTATTGGCAACAATAGTCCTGTCAGTGATGATAGACCGATCCCAATACAATGTGCAATTGCCATTTTCGAGAACTGGGTCGGGCACATACCTATAGTACGGTACTTCAGATTCCACAAGTTTTTATTTAAGAGCAAGTTGCTGGTGGATAATCCTGGCCAAGGTTGTGCCTGTGCAAATAGTCTCCGTTAGCCAGACTAGAACAACCTGAAATAATGTGGTGGCCCGGGCCGGTGACATGCCCGACATATGTCAACCGTACCGTCCTTCACAATGTATTTCCGGTAGTTATTAGTCATCATAACTTCGTCCATAATTGCACAGACAAAACCTTCGGTTTCCCCGAAGAGGTCACCAAAACACAGCCAGGCTACGGACGCTAAGAAGTCTACATCGGGTCCATGTAGGACCCGATAAAAGCGTCCGTGAAGCTCCTCGCTCTGCCATACCTCCTTGCGGTCGTTAGTATCTAATACCACAGGTTTGCGCCAGTTCTCGTTAGCCAAGGAGAGCGCGGTAAGGCCTTTGTCCACCCCTACCACATCTCGATGCATACCTACGTCGGCCTCTAGGAAGTATTCAAGTATTCCCTAAGGCTGCAAACCTCACGGTTGTGCAGGGTCTTAGCATTTAAGAAGCCACGACCCCCGCACTTCCGCGGGATATACAGCCTCAACACCGATGAGCGTGGGTGATGCATCCGATTTGCGGTAAGCAGTGAACGTACCCTCCTATCCAGGGCGTCAAGTTCCGTCTGAGTCCATTTGAGTATGCCAAAAAAATACATCAAAACCGACATGAACCAACCGTTGAAGGCGCGCACCTCGTTTCCGCCTGATAAAAGACTGTTAAGTACTTTGTTCAGGCGGCCAAAGAAGCGCTCCCTCAACGATTGTTTCATATTAAGAGCATTGATGCCTAACGCTTCTGACATACCCAAATACTTGTAAGTTTCGGTTGAGGAGAGGGACCTAAGGTCTATGGAATCCGAGAGTTGTGTTCCCACGGATTCCATAATCTCCCCTCGCTTTACATGCATGACCGCACATTTGTCCAAACCAAATTCCATCCTGATGGCGCCACTGAAGATTTCTGTTACCTTCAGTAGCTTCATCAGTTGCAAGTTGTTAGGAGCAAAGAGTTTCAAGCCATCCATGTAAAGGAGGTGCGATATGACCTGACCACCTCCTCTCAACCGGTAGCCTTGGCCCGAACCCTCCAACAATGTACTGAGGGGTCTGTCGACACCCAGGATAGTGAAGGACCGTCCTCCACTGCCCCATACACGACATCAGGTAGGTGCGTTAAACTGCATCAACTTAGTACAGCTCCAGCACCCTCATGAGCCTTGTATGTGGCCCGAGTCATAGGTCTTCTTATAATCTATCCAGCATGTCGACAGATCTCTTCGGGAACGTCGAACCTGTTGGCTAATGGCTTATTATTATTATTATTATTATTATTAGGGCCGAACGTATAGAGACCTCTATGTATCTTATGTTTACGTCAAACTCCGTCGCTCTTCCGGGCGTCCGCTTATCGCAAGCGTTATATGACCCGCCGCACAAAAAACCTTATCTCTCCACTTACAAAGCAGCTATTCACACACTTGAAACTGTTACGAGTTCGTAGATAACGACTTTATTTTATACAATGTAAACAAAAATCTTATTACAACTCCAAATAAAAAACATTTTGTATTGTTACGAGAGAACTTGTTGAAAGCAGTTTTGTTGTTGAATTATGTTGATTTCTGACAAAACTGTTGGATAAATTTACATGAAATATATAAGATTTAACCTCTCCGGTACATAAAAAGACAAGTAATCTAGTGATAATGTTCGTTTTACGAGATCTTTTATCGATTTCCGCAATATTCAACCTCAAACTTCATAGTACGCGGTGACGTCATTTTGATTTACGTAATGCATATTTTTGTAAACAATCAGCAGGAATATTTCAATAAGATTCCAATATGAATTGTTGTTAGATTAATAGTCATATTATTTATCAACTCATTTTTAACTGTATATCGTTAAAATATGCCACTATAATTATGAAATATTAAATTACTTACGTACAGGAAGAAATCGGGTAACTAGTATTTGTTTCGTAATTTTCACCCGGTAATTTACACTTTTGACATTGAATATTAGTTGAAAATGAACAAGAACAAAATAAATTATGAATTTCTATCAGTACTTGGCTTACTTTTCACAGAAAACCACGTAAAAATCGAAAATTCAAGCGCACAAGTGGAACAAATGTTTGGGTCGAATTGACATTCGTATTTTGTAAAGTTGTCAAGCATTTTTTCTTTTCCGACAGTGTCCACAGATGAAAAATATTATATACCATAGAGTCCAATCATTGAGAAACGAAAAAAAAAACTGTAAAATTGTTAAAAATAAAAGTTTAAATCCGTTGGGTCGGTATTGGCAATAATTGGAAAACATAGCTTCCATTGGAACCACCATGAATTGGACCAAAATCGAGTACGCGTCGCAATTGTGTGATATCGTAACAAGAGCTCAACTATTGCTTTACATAATTAAGGCAAAAACTTGTAAGAAATAGCCAACTCATCTAATTCTGTGACAAAACAGAATGTGAAAAAAAAACAGGTTAAACTTTATAAATTTTAATAGGAACATTAATCAGTCTTCTATTTATCATATGAATTAACTCAGCGTAAAATGAGCTTAATTAAATCGCGGTGACTTGTCTAATTCTGTGATAGCACTTCTCTAATTCCGTTATAACCGAATTAAGTGAGAATTTATTATTTTTTAACACATAAGTAACTAAAAATAAAATAAATGTAAACATATAAACAACAACACACACACAATTAACAGACATAGTAGTAGGTAGTTTCAATATATTGATAGTAATAATTATGTATGTAAAAATCCAATATTGGACTTTATAATTGTTTTTTACTCTTCACCACTGGACTCGTCAATACCACAACCGTCACACATAAACATTTCTTGGTTGCCATTTATAATTTGACAATGGGTATGATAAGGATTAGTACAGAACGAGCATGTTATCCAGTCGGCTCCATTTTGTAACTTAACATATTGTGAGTATAGCCCATTGCACGTACTACAAATCCAATCGTCTTTCGAGATGGAATATTTTGATCCTTTTAATGATTGAGAAGATTGTTTGACATTTTCGTTTGTTTGTCTTCGTGATTTTGGTTTATTAATCTGCTGAAGGGATAACTGCCGCCGTATATATTCTTTTTTGACATGTCTTACAGATTACGGGAATTATTGAGCTATTTCGGTGCGCGTAACACCTTAATGTCCGTAATTCGATCAGTATAAAAAATTGAGTATCCTGGCAAAAAGTGTTTGCAGTGACTTTATTTCGTTATGAACTCAAAATATTGCGGCTAACATAAGTGTATTGGTATTGAATTGTACTATAAACAACAATCAAGTGACTAAAAACAACTAGCAAGTAATTTTAAATTACCGACATTTAGTGCTGACAGTGTTGATAACTAGCTGTTTGAGTGAAATGCTTAAGTGACGCGCATTCACGGCGCGTACGCCGTTCTTCTTGCGAGCTCACGCACTTTTTATTTATCGACACTTTGTTTTTTTTTTAATAAAAAAAGCTACCCAATCCACTAATTCGACTAATGAATCCATCGATCTAATTTTACGCTACCTTACCGCTCACGCACAATGCCTCGCGGACAGTGAAACAAAGAGAGCATCCGAACACGGTACGCGGTCAGGTTGTTTCCTCCCTCTGTAGCCCCAAAATATGCGCGTATCACATTTTCATTTATGGAACGTGTTCATCGCATACGCTGCACACTTCCGCCGGGAGCTGGGACCCTGTCAGAGGCCGGTGGGCCTCGAGGTCCTAAGCCGTCCGGCGGCCGGCGTCCTCTTCGCCGACGAGCTGGTGGTGGCGTCGTGAGCGGCGAGAAGTACTCGTCGCTAGAGCTCGACGCGACTGCCACGGCCGGTGTCACAGCACTCACGGTGGGGCTGGGTTCCGGCGGCGGCGAGGCCGGAGATGGTGGGCGTGCTCGAAGAGCTGCGGCTCTTGTCAGCATTGTATTTTTTCAGTTCGTCATAGAATGGTGTTATTGTATTTATACAGTTATATGTAATATTGGCTTGTTTTTTTTTTCTTCTAGTTATTTCCATTTTCGTATGATTTGGTTAATAGTAGTTGATAAATTTATTATTATTATTATTATTATAGATACGGTTGCAGATGATGTTGTGGCAACCGGTGTTAAACACTGAGCTTTGGCAACGGTTCTCTTTTTTGTGTTTGGTATTTGGTTTCCACTTTGGTAATGTTAATATAATATATCATGTATAATTATTTTATTTTTGTTCTGAGGTCGTCGGTGGTTAAAACGTTTTGTTCAGTATTGGTAATTGGTTCTAACTCGCATTCCATTTGTAAAACAGGAGGCTCATCATTCTGTGTTTGAGATTTTTCAAGAAAATTAGTACTTTAGATCGAAGGGTTGTCATTTTCTTTGACTTCTCCGTCACACAGAGGGTCATTATGTATTCCAGAGTGAGGAATTTCATCATCGTAGTCAATACCGATAGTTATTTCTTCCATTGACTCTCGTCCAGTATTTACAGGTTGATCGAATAACTTGGAAGGTGCAATAGCGTCTGGGCATACAGCATTTTTATTTAATCGATAGATTCCAGCTTTACTAAATCCTGCTCGAATATTGGTTGGTGTGAAAAATTTTTCATACACCGGTGTTAGAAATTTGTGGAAATCATATCAAATTCAAATTCAAATTCAAAGCATTTTATTTCAAATAAACCATTCACAGGCACTTTTGAAACGTCAAGGTCGGTCAGTCAAAAACATGGAAGCTATTTGCACGTTCCAAAGCGTAGATCTCTATGGAGAAGAACGTGCAAGAAACTCCACGGACACTCTTTTAAATCATGTTCTGGTTTTACAAAATTTCAAGTTACATATACTTGTTGCTTCTGCATGTGAGGACAATGCAAAGGAAAAAAAAAAAGGGCTTATTATAAGAATTTTAAATATAAAGATTAAAATAACCCAATGGCAGTTAAGAGATGACCAGTCTCAACCGACGGCGCCTGCTCACGAACATGACGCGTATATCGGCACCCTACAGCTCTACCATTTCGAAGGGAACCGAATGATCAAACTCACGCGCCGCCATCAGCGAGACATTTGAGTGAGCATGACATGCTCTCAACCACCATGCTCGTTCATGTCCAACAAGTAAAACTATAACTACTCACATAAAATGTAAATGGTTTCATGGTACTCACATTTACAAAATTTGAAAAATATGCTTCTACTTTACACAAAACTATGGTTGTCAATGACCAATTAATGAAAAATAAATTAATAAAGAGAACGATTAAGTTCTTACATCAAAAAGAATAAATAAGTAATTAATATAAAAATATAATTTGTATGTATATAAGAATGAATAAACGAAATAATGTAAGAACCTCTAAAAGGTGCGAGCATCTCTTCCAAATATAAAAACATAAAAACCTAAAAAGTGGACCTAAGCAGCTGTGACTGTGGAGCAGGACCAGCATTTAGCCAAGCGTTTTTATCGAGGATATAATCTTCCAGTTTATAATACGCTTGTCTACATAGTGTGCGTTTTATGCATGCTTTAAATTTTCTCTCATTCAGTTCGAGAATATCAACTGGTATTTTATTATAAAATTTAATACAGTACCCCATAAAAGAAGTGTGTACTTTGGCCAATCTGAATCGGGGTTGATCTAATTTGTTCCTATTTCTAGTATTAAAATTATGCCTGTCACTAATCTTGCTAAAGAGATGAAGATTTTTCCGAACATAAATAATATTTTCGTAAATGTATTGACAAGGTACCGTCATGATGTTGATATCCTTAAACAGTTCTCTTAGGGAATCACGCCGACGGAGATTGTAAATGGCTCTGATGGCTCTTTTCTGCAGGATAAATATAGACTCGATGTCTGCAGCACGTCCCCATAATAAGATACCGTAAGACATGATACTATGAAAGTAACTAAAATAGACCAGCCTCGCGGTATCTATATCGGTAAATTGACGGATTTTTCTGACAGCGTATGCTGCTGAACTTAGCCGTCCCGCAAGAGATGTTAAATGAGGACCCCATTGTAGCCTTGAGTCAAGCGTAATCCCCAGGAAAACCGTGTTTTCGACGAATTCAAGTTTCTCCTTGTTCAATACTATGTCGCAATCATTTCTTTTAACGTTCGGTAAGGCAAATCTGATGCATTTAGTTTTTTTCCCATTTAATACTAAATTATTAGCAGTAAACCAATTTTGGACCTGCTGTAGGGCGTTATTTACGTCGTCAAGATTTATGGAACATCTATCAATCTTAAAAATTAAGGACGTATCGTCAGCAAATAATACCATATGAGGTTGATTTTTTAAAAGATGGGGTAGATCATTAATATATACTAGAAAGAGGAAAGGACCCAAAATAGAGCCTTGTGGTACCCCCATTTTGACTTTTAAACCCCGTGAATTGACACCATTTATTTGAACTTGCTGCTGTTTATCATTTAAGTAAGATTTTATTAGACTGAGTGCAAGTTTACCTAGTCCGTAATGTCCTAGCTTTAGGAGCAAGGTTTCGTGATTTACACAATCAAATGCCTTGGAGAGGTCACAAAAGATTCCTATGGCATCTTGTGCCTCTTCCCACGCTGAGTATATGTGTTTTAACAACGTGGCACCAGCGTCAGTCGTACAACGACCCCTGGTAAAACCATACTGTTGATCGTGTAAAATTTTATTGATGTTAAAATGATTGAGCATCTGATTGAGCATTACTTTTTCAAACACTTTGCTAAAAACTGGCAAAACAGATACAGGTCTATAATTATTGGTGTCTTTGCTGTCGCCCGACTTAAATAGTGGTATAACCTTACTATATTTCATTATATCCGGAAAGACTCCTTGGTCTACACATAAATTAAATATTAAAGCCAAGTATGGTGCTATAGTTTCAATTATGGACGTGCACACTTTAATAGACATTCCCCATATGTCTTCGGTCAATTTGATTTTGATTTGCCGGAAAGCTTTTATGACTGTCACAGGGTTGATATGTTTGAACTGGAATTCAACCGTACAACCTGGAACGTTAGCTTTTAATAAATTATATGAGACCTCAGGTGAAGAATTTAAATATTCCGTAGTTTTAGTTGGTATATTGGTGAAAAAATTTACAAATTCTTGAGCTACTTCTAAATTAGAGCTTTTGGCACCATGTGTAGTCTCCAGTAAATAATCAGTGTTTCGTTTTTTATTTCTATTAGTTTCATTATTAATAACTTTCCAAACTGTCTTTATTTTATTTTCTGACGATTTGATCTTCTTGCTAATATATAGGGCTTTAGCTACCTTGCAAGTATTTCTGAACACTTTAGAATATTTGTTTACAAACTTATTAAAAGAATCAGTGTTTATGACAGGCTTAAGGCCATATAGCTCATATAGTCTTTCCCTACTTATCCTAATGCCTTTAGTCGCCCAGTCACTAAATACATACTTAGGGAAAGTATCCTTAGACTTCTTTTCAAAAGTTGCATTGAATTCCTTAAGAACCACTGAAAAGAAATTATCATAAAATTTATTAGCATCTTCAATGTTATGGCCTAGAAAATTTAACTTATTTTGTAAGGTACCATTGAATTTAGCTAGTTTGCCAGTTGTAATTGGCCTATATTGTATATGAATTTTTTCCAAGGCTGCTTTAAACTGAAATGTAACCAATTGACCACTATGATCAGAGGGAAGGTAATTAACTATGGCTTTATCTAAATATTCACAATCGCAGAATACATTATCAATACAGGTTGAAGAAGTTGGTGTTACCCTAGTCGGTTCTGTAAACACATTAGACAAATTAAACGATTTAAAAAGGCTTATAAATCTGCTGCTATTTGAATTAATTTCTAAAATATTAATATTAAAATCCCCACAAATAATCGCGGGCTTGTTACCTGCTGCAAGTTTCGCAAGGATATCTTCCATTGTTGACTCAAATAAAGCAAAGTTTTGAGGGTTTGGGGGTCTGTACACGCACACTATGATATGCTTATCTAGCTCAACACAGGACAGTTCGATGCAATGTTCCACTGATAAGTTAACGATGTCATTACGTTGCTTAAATTTTAATTTTTTTTTTAATAAGATGAGGGAACCACCACGTAACATAGATTTGCGGTTAAAACAACTGCCCACATTATAATTTTCATAACTAATTAGCATCTGGTAATCCTTCAACCAGTGCTCACTAAAACATACAATGTCAAACATTGTTTTTTCTAAAACATTTCAATTTCTAATAATTTGGAAGAGACACCTTGAATATTTTGATGAAATAATTTCAAGGCATGCTGCTGACTCCCTTTTTGACAACTATTTACTAAAGAGCAAGAAGATACCTTGTTAATGGTAGGCATAACTATTCTCTCTCTCTTATTCTCTATCTTGTGGGTACTAAGCTGGGATGTTTTATTTTATAATTTTGTAACTCTGCTCTCCATGCCGCTTTAAGTAGCCAAAACACTCCCACATCCAGTGGTTGTAAAATATCGCTGGTGTGAGCAGGCATTTAGAATACTCAAGCACTTTTGGACTTATATGACTTGCATAGTTTTAATTATGGAATCACAAATTCCATAATTAAAACTACAGGTCTTGCAGGAGGAATATTTTGATGAAAACTTAAGCCATTCAAAGAATAAATCTGCATTTATTCAGACCTTTAGTGACAGTCGGGTTAAACTGTTTGGCAGAGAACCATTCGATAGTTCCGGAATATTTCTTACTCCTTTGAAAATCACTAAAGGGGGAATAAAATTCCCAGCTGCATTTGTGTTAATGCAGCTGGGAATTTTAGCTAGCACTGTGGTTGTAGTGCCTTTTTCAGCATACGTTCTATTGTAAACGTATTTTTTGCCTGTTTTAGTTACAATCTTTGTTAACATACATAAGACCTGTTTCGTCACAATTCCATATCCTCTCTGGACAATTCATCAAGTTATGTGCAACTAATTTTGCTTCTAATTTTTCATAAAAGTCAGCTATTATTGCAGGATTTGAACATATAGCACGGCCAAATGAAAGGTTTTCGGGAGTTCTTAAACTTAACCCATAACGTTCTTTGAAGCCTACATTTTTTGTTTGTGTTGACGTTATGCTTGAATTTGGCTGTCTCAGCGAGCGTAAAAGCGATTTACCGGATTTGGTTGACAGTTAGACCAAATCCAAGTTCTTGCATTCGTATAATGTATGACAAATTTGTTCTAAATTTGCTGACAAAGAAAATGGTCTACCAACCTTGAGTATTTTTATTTGTGTTATGCCCTGCTTGCGTTCTTCTTTTACCCTTTCAACATTGACCTTTAAAGTACTCCACGGCACTTTATATTCTTTTGATGCCCTGTAGACACATTTTTGACTGCAGAATACTTTTAATTCCGGATGTCAGGGTTGTTTCATTATATTTTCTATTTTTATTTTTGCCTTCCTCCATGCCGTCTAAAATAAAAAAATAACTCGCTTAATTATGTGATAAAAAAAAATAACGGACTTTTTTAAAATGCTTGAAAGCGATCCTACTTTTTTACCCGAGTAAAAATAAATATTTTCTGACTTAAACTACAAACGTACACGAATTGAAAATAATAAAAGTTTGCTTGGTTAATTCGGTGACACTGTTTTGAGTTGCAATCATGAGAATCGTTAACTTTTTGAACCCAGGAAATAAGGTATTATGCAAAACAAATGAAAAATTACTAAACCCTTTATCGGTATCAACAAATATATGTTTTTAACAACTTATTGTCAAAGTATCATGAACTTACACTCACTTTTTCTATTTAAAATTTATTAAATATGGCAGCACAGTCGCACGCTACCGGTGAAACGTCAAACATGGCGGGCGCAATGACAAATCCCGTGATTGTTACTATTTCACTCGCACGATCTTAACAAAAATTTGTACACGAAATAACCTTATTACAATACCATAGGGTTCATTTTTAACCGACTTCTTCAAAAAGGAGGAGGTTCTATGTTCGGCTTCTTCTATGTTCGGATCTTTTTTTTATGTATGTTCATCGATTTCTCCGCCAATTCTGGACCGATTTTAAAAATTCTTTTATTATTCGAAAGTCTATACCTGAGGTGGTCCCATTGTCACCAAGTCAGAATCGGATGATGGGATCCCATGAAAATCGAGAGAAACCCTCAAATTTTATAAGCACGTACACTGTTTTTCATGAACTTTCAAACGCAATTCAGATATTTGTGCTTAGTAATCATCATCACATGTTGCTGAGCTGATGATGGAAGGTTTAAGTCAGGATCTGATGATGGGATCCCATCAAAATGTTTGTTCAGCTATATTTTCGCCAATTGTTAACCGATTTGAATGATTCTTTTTTGTTTGGAAGAGTATTTTCTCGGACTGGTCCCATTTAAATTTGGTGAAGATCTGATGAAGAACTTCGGAGGTAGGCAACGGAACTCTTCAATAAATGATAGCAAATGGATCGAGATTTTTGTAATCGCATGTCTGTTGATTGTTTACACCAGTTCATAACATAATATCACGCCGGCACGCTGTGCTTGTGGTTTCACTTTTTTAGTGGTACCTGCGTACCACTAAATAGTGAACAAAAAAAAATTAACAAAAAAATTAAACCGACTTCCAAAAACAAAACACTACAAAGTAAAAAATAACTTTTATTTCGGAAGTTGGTGTTCAAAAACGAAATAACCAAAAACACCGACTTCCGAAATAAAAGTTATTTTTGGAAGTTTTTGGAAGTCATTTTTATTTTTTTGTACACCCTTTAATTGATTTTGTCAGTTTTAAAAGACGCAGTACATACACGCACACTGAGACTGTTTTAAAACACCTAAACGCTGCGAGCGGGTGAAACGGCATGGAACTAGCTATCTCTTTCGCGCGCGTGCATGTTTCATTCACGAAACGATTTGCGGTCGCGATTTGCGACCATTTGAAAAAGTGCAACGGTCAGATTTGTTCACGCTCCTGATAAATTTTATAATAACTGTAAGTATTTGGGTTGTTTTGTTTATAATGTTATATTATTAGTTAGAATATGATTATAGGTATTGTATTCTGGTATATTTTATATCGATATTAGTGTATTTAGAGTAAAAAACTTGGCATATTTATAGTGTCCCACAAAACGGACCTTGACAACTTGAAGTATACACTAGAGTATTCTTTGACTGTCCCATGTAACGGACATTGCCATATAAGCCTAATAGTATGTGTTTCTTTTGATTGTCCTATAAAACGGACGTTCGCCAATTAGTTGCCACTAGCAACTTCGTCGATATAATATAATATTTTTTACATTATTATTTTATTTTACAGGAACATGGCTTGGCGATCTAAGAAAATCCTCTCACTCCTACCTCCGGCGGAATCTGAAGAGTCAGACATTGAGTCTGATGACGATTTAGAAGGCAACTTTGAGCGACGTGAGTATTTTCACAATGACGACAGTGATTCATCTTCGCCCCGTACCATATCTTCAGTATTATACGACATATTGGCTGATCTCAGTGACAGTGAAAACATCATATCGATCACGAACATATTATTGCTACAGAACAGCTATCGCAGACATAAAATAGTTAATTATTTTTCCTTGTGGAATCTTAGGTAATAAGATTTTTTGGCTGTTAGAGAAAGTCTTTGTTGACATTTTGTACACATAATCACGGTTTTACTATTTTTGCAAAGTCGACACCGGACTTGTTACGTAAATATTGGAAAATGATCGTAACAGTCTAGCCGTGCATCATCTACAGGTTTCGGCTGGACCGGTTTAGGTGAATTAGTCATTACGTTGAATCTAGATTTTGTACAGGTATTCATAAGCGCAAGAGCACACTGCACACGAAACTTTTTTAGTGCGATGTCTAATAGTTAGGCAAATATTGACATGTACCAACGTCTTGTTTTCATGCGAATTCTGTACAAAGCAGTCAACATGTCAGCGATGTCGACGCCGCCCATATGTGTGTTACACTTTTATAACATTGGGACATGGTACAATCACTCTCTTTTTTTGCTTCTTATCATATCTTTCTATAGTAATCACTGGGTCTTGGGAACAAAACGAACTTGCAATATGAATACATTTATTGTCCACCCACTTCGTCACGGCTATTCTCTTAGAATTGTCACATGCTACCTCAAATGTTCATCGTCCCTTTTTAATCATAGTTTAAAAAGCATAGTAAGCATAGTAGTAGTTGTATCATAGCTTACAATTTCGCAATCTATCTTTTCGTAAAGTCCCTAAAGACAAATTGCCCATTTCATTACGTAAATAATAAATGAGTTCAAGTGATGTAAACCAGTTATCAAAGTATACCGTGCTTAAAATTGGATTAGAAATGGTTCTGCATAGCCGGAGAACTGTTTTACCTCCAACCCCAAGATAGTCAGAAGAATATACAAAAAAAAATACATTTCGAGGAAATTTATTTGCGCCATCGTAATCAAAGAAATCATACACCATGCCTGAAGTACCAGCGCGAACCAGAAATTTAAATCCCCATTTGTTGGGTTTCCTTGGCATGTATTGCCTTCTGCTGCCAGCTTTTTTACCTCTGGAAGATATTATCATTTCATCGATGGCGAATGAACGTTCTTCTTCTATCTTCAAACACTGCTTACGAACATATTCCATGACAGGGGTAATTTTATTGTAGCGATCGTTTTTATCGACATTTGTATTATCACAAAAGTGCAAGTATCGTTTTATCGATCTATATCGTTTAAGAGACATAGCGGATGAAATCTGTTCATACTTCAGATCAGCACTCCAGTAATCTTCAACTGCCGGTAAGTCTACAATACCTATTAGTATTTCTATGCCTAATAATATTTCTATATCTTTTTGGGTCACACATGTGGATTTTCCGGTGGTTTGTACCCAACATAAAGGACATTGCTCATCGTACATACATAGCTTGCCTAAGATCCAACAGGGAAGTGTATTTACTCTTTGGGATTTAGATAATGTATGTTCGCGACGAAGCACTTAGTAATGTATAACTCGCACAGAAAAAGCCCATGTATAGTTATAAGCTTATGTACTTAATACTTAGAAGCTTATGTATTCTCATAGTCATAGTTTAGAGGCTATGTAATTAATTAAAAGCATATATTTTGTCGTTTTTTCCCGGACACACAAGATAATCTAGGGAAACTTATTTTCATTAAACTAAATAGATAGGTAGGGCTACACATTTCTCCTACACATTCCTGGTAACCCCCAAAAGGTATGGTTTGATGGTTGATAAAAATCAACGGTAACGAAGGTACAGAGGTAATGAACATTTCACACATACCTACACAGGACAGTTACTCAAAGGTAACATGGTGGATAGCAAAACCACCATTTACAGACACCTTCAGTTACTAAACATACAGAAAATCTAGGTATATAGGCTTTAAATAATAGGCACTGGAAACCTGGCACTGAGCCCTATCCAGATATGTACACATCTTTATGGTCAGGCAAGGCATAAAGCCGCAAAATAGGAAAATGTAAAATCACAGATTTTTATCCCCTTCCGGGTTCCTGACCTATAGTACTTCCACCCTTAGAGGGGTGGCCTCCAAAGTTGTGTATCTGGATAGAGGGATGATGCACCTACCCTAATACAGATAGTTTGATAGCCCATAGGGCACAGTTTTTCGGGAAATCAACCCTTAATAGTAGGCAAGTTCAAAATTGTAAACAGTTTCGACAGTTAAATACAACAAGCCCACTAGTGGGCTAGGGGGCAGGGTTGAAGGGTTGGTTTCCACCCCATTCGACGGGGAATTTCGAGGGATTTACAGAGAGGTGCATCAACCTCTATCCAGACCTAGAATAGACCTAGATATAACCAGGAATGTAATAGAACCGTAGTTAAAATAAACTAAAACAGTTAGTGGTTTTTGGGCCTCGTTACAGTAAATTAAGCTCGTACCTTAGTAAATAAACGAAAAATAGCAAATCGTAGTCACCGGCAGAAGAAATATAGAATCTATAAATAGAATCACAGTACTCGCGAATTTGCCCTTAAACCATTAGCTGAAGAGTTGTCAAATTCCTGCATATTATTTAACCCTGGTAAGCATTCATCCCTCACCCCCATCTACCCCAAAGACAGCAAGTAATTGGCAAAATAGAAGAACGTTGCACGTGTGGTACGGGGAACCTCAGATCCCGGTACAGGACGTCAGCGCGGCTGGACGCAGTCGGGTGGTCACAGTTCACATCGGAGGAGTAGAAGAAGGATAGACCTACCCCATCACACCCCCGTTCCCGTCGATCACGCCCGTCCGGTACAATGTATATATTCGATTAAACCTAAATTAAAACAACGGACACTTTTGAGAATTCAGAAAAATCGAAACACTTTTGTATTGTGAGGCAATAACTTAGCATTTATTACTGAATGTAAGTACGACACATGTGCGCTTCTTGACATTGAACTCTAGGAGTCTGTCTGTCACTCCGTCATGTGTCTCTTTCACGCCGAAGCTACTGAACTGATTTAAATGAAATTTGGTAAATTAATTAATGCATGAAATATTCAAATACAATGAAAATTGTTATATGAATAAATAAATGAAATGAAATGGTACACAGAGAGTCTGACAGGTAGCATGAGAAAGGACATAGGCTCTTTTTTATCCCAAGAGTATGCTCTCTAGGGACCACGCGGTAGGGACTACCGGGGCAGCTAGTCTATACATATAATAAAATCGTAAACCCACCGTGTCTGTACATAGAATATTTTTGCATAAAAATTACATAGAAAAGTTAGGAAAAAGATACAAAACACAAATATGCTATTTTTTAAATTTTTGTCTGTTTGTCTGTTTATCTGTTTGTCTGTTTGTCTGTTTGTCTGTTTGTCTGTTTGTCTGTTTGTCTGTTTGTCTGTTTGTCTGTTTGTCTGTTTGTCTGTTTGTCTGTGCGTTTGAGGCAGCATCACGCATAAACTACAGATTGGGTTACAAATCTAGGTACTTAAAAATATTAAGTGTTAACCCGAGTAACATTTAGCGTTTATTTCATCAAAATCGACCCGCAAAATAAAAAGATATTGAATTTTTAAGTTTAGGAAGAAACTTCATCGAGCGCTAAAATAGGTAGTTTTCATTGAGACTCCAGAGACTTGCAATGCCATCTATTGAGAATAATAGTAGTAACAAATGTGTGAAACGAACTTCCAAAACATATTGTTGAGTTATTTGATAAACTCTTAATATTATGTAGCAATTAATCGGGCACAGTACATGCCATTGTTCATGGCAAAACAAAAACCGCACTCAAACCACAATATTTTTCACAATGTGACAGTATTTTTGATAAAATTGGTAGACTAATGTGTTAATCAGCTGGTTAACAAACAAAATGGCGATTCTTGGCTGGTGTCGCGCGGCATTTGAAGACGGTCGGGAATGCTATTGCTATCTCTTTTTGTCACATGAAATGTTTCCATTAAAAATGTTGAGTACAGGATAGGCTACTATATTCAAATTAATAGAAGCTATCTAGGTATTCTAAATCTATAGGGTCAAATGTTGTCATCTGTCAATTCCTCAACTGTCAGTGTCGATATTATTACTCGTTTCAAACAGCGCTTTCAATCGAGTTTTTGATAAGGCTTATTATGGTTCCGCGACATCATAGCGGACTGTTTGTAATTAAAAATCATTATCGTATATCAAGTGTTGACGCTTGTCTGCATCAAACTCCTATTAAGAGTATGAGTGACTGTTACAAAGACTTGGCTGTATGAGCTATAATACCTTTGCCTATTAAAAACCTCAAATTAACCCAAAAAATAATAGAACTATCACCGAGGATTTTGACGGAAGCGAAAGACGAAAGTGAATACTTTTTAAAATGTTTTCGAAATTAAAGTGTCCGTTCTATTAAAATATAAGTAATGTATATTATTAAAAGAACTAGTAATTATAATAAATATTTCATGCGTGTTGGTTCATAGGCCATTTTTTACAATGTCCTTTGTAATTTCAACTATGATATCGAGTAACTCATTGGTGAAGAATTTTTGGAAATATTGCTTAGGGCTAAGGATGTCATAACGTTACTTGAAGTTGGAGGAGTCTAATGTGTGTACGGATCCGGTATATAATCTCTTTTTAAAAACAAAATCTAACTGCTTCATTTTACGCTTCTTCGTAGCCAGAGGTTTCGTTGTCGCTGGTGGAGGCATAGGTGACGAGTCTATGGTTGCAGTTTGTCTGGTACGACGTGTTGCCATGTTTGACAGTACTGTAGGTCTAGAAAAACTGGAAGATGATGATAACTATTGGTGAGGGTGTTTCTGATACGTAACAGGATCCTGGAGCTGAAGATCTACCAGGGAGTGGAGAGTATTCATCTCGCGCCGTCTGTAATAGCTGTTCTGTAGCAATAATATGTTTGTGATCGATATGATTCTGACCATTTGTGATTTCACTGTCACTGAGATCAGCCAATATGTCGTATAATACTAAAGATATGGTACGGGGCGAAGATGAATCACTGTCACATCGTGAACATTTTCTTAGATCGCCAAGTCGTGTTCCTGTAAAATAAAATAATAATGTAAAAAATATTATAATATATCGACAAAGTTGCAAGTGGCAACTAATTGGCAAACATCCGTTTTATAGGACAATCTAAAGAAACACTTACTATTAGGCTTAAATGGCAATGTCCGTTACATGGGACAGCCAAAGAATACTCTAGTTTATACTTCAAGTTGTCAAGGTCCGTTTTGTGGGACACTATAAATATGCCAAGTTTTTTACTCTAAATACACTACTAGCAATAAAAAATATATCAGAGTACAATATCTATAATCATATTCTAACTAATAATATAACATTATAAACAAAACAAACCAAATACTTAAGTTATTATCAAATTTATCAGGAGCGTGAACAAATCTGACCATTGCACTTTTTCAAATGGTCGCAACTTGCGACCGCAAATCGTTTCGTGAATGAAACATGCACTCGTGCGAAAGAGATAGCTAGTTCCATGCCGTTTTACCCGCTCGCAGCGTTTAGGAGTGTTAAAACAGTCTCAGTGTGCGTGTATGTACTGCGTCCTTTAAAACGGACAAAATCAATTTAAGGGTTTACAAAAAAATAAAACTGACTTCCAAAAACTTCCAAAAATAACTTTTATTTCGGAAGTCTGTGTTCAAAAACGAAATAACCGAAAACTTTTTGAACACCGACTTCCGAAATAAAAGTTTGTTTTGGAAGTTTTTACTGGATCGCTATAATAAAATTACCCCTGTCATGGAATATGTTCGTAAGCAGTGTTTGAAGACAGAAGAAGAACGTTCATACGCCATCGATGAAATGATAATACCTTCCAAAGGTAAAAAAGCTGGCAGCAGAAGGCAATACATGCCAAGGTAACCCAACAAATGGAGATTTAAATTTCTGGTTCGCGCTGGTACTTCTGGCATTGTGTATGATTTCTTTGCTTACGATGGCGCAAATACATTTCGAGGTGTCCAATTTAGTGCATAGGATTCTTCCCATTCACTAAATTGGACACCTCGAAATGTATTTTTTTTTTATAGTCTTCTGACTATCTTGGGGTTGGAGGTAAAACAGTTCTCCGGCTATGCAGAACCATTTCTAATCCAATTTTAAGCACGGTATACTTTGATAACTGGTTTACATCACTTGAACTCATTTATTATTTACGTAATGCAATGGGCATTTTGTCTTTAGGGACTTTACGAAAAGATAGATTGCGAAATTGTAAGCTGATGACTGACAAAGCTATGATGAAAAAGGGACGAGGAAAATTTGAGGTAGCATGTGACAATTCTAAGAGAATAGCCGTGACGAAGCGGCTGGATAATAAATTGATTCATATAGCAAGTTCATTTTGTGCCCAAGACCCAGTGACCACTATAGAAAGATATGATAAGAAGCAAAAAAAGAGAGTGCTTGTACCATATCCCAATGTTATAAAAGTGTACAACACACATATGGGCGGCGTCGACATCGCTGACATGTTGACTGCTTTGTACAGAATTCGCATGAAAACAAGACGTTGGTACATGTCAATATTTGCCCAACTATTAGACATCGCACTAAAAAAGTTTCGTTTGCAGGGTGCTCTTGCGCTTATGAATACCTGTACAAAATCTAGATTCAACGTAATGACTAATTCACCTAAACCGGCCACAATTACTAAACCGGTCCAGCTGAAACCTGTAGATGATGCACGGCTAGACTGTTACGATCATTTTCCAATATTTACGTCACAAGGCCGGTGTCGTCTTTGCAAAAATAGTAAAACCGTGATAATGTGTACAAAATGTCAACAAAGACTTTCTCTAACCGCCAAAAAATCTTGTTACCTAAGATTACACAAGGAAAAATAATTAACTATTTTATGTTTATCGTTACAGTTTTAGATTTTGTTATTTTTTTCGAGAAGTTGATTGTTTTGTTTTATTTTTTAAATTTTTAATCAATTTTGTTCCAGAATGTTCCTAATTATAATTTGAGATTAATTTTAAGCTATTGCATAGCTTCTATCGCGGGCCTTGAGTGTGGAGACCGAATCCAGAAATTCCGTAACGAAAAAAACCTAACACCCCCCACTCCGACCGGCACAGCGGTGATACTTTTTAGTTTTATTTTTTTTTAGCTCAAAGTGTAACTTGAATTAATATCAAAGAAAAAAAAAGACAGAAAAAAAAAAATACTGCATAAATAAAAAAAAATATAATTATAATTGCATAAGTTGATAAAAAATGCTATGCAATAGCTTTACCGCGGCAGTCTCCGAGTGCCACACGTCTTTTTTAATTATACAGTTGGCAATGTTCATTGTATTCATGTACCACAACTGCACACATAATAGGCAATGTCCGTTTTATGTGACGCAGTTTCATCTACCATAACTGCACATATAATGGGCAATGTCCGCTTTATGTGACATTTGAAAAAAAAAATGAAAAAAATACAAGATTCTAATTTTTTTTTTCTTGGTTCTCTTCTTCATCCTAATTCCAATCCATATACAAAATTTGAACATAATACATACAAGGAATCTAGGGGTGACAATTTAAGGGTTAAAAAGTTTTTTTATAATGTATTGGATTTTACTCCTACAACGCTGTGAAAGAGTCCAAACGTTGTATATCCGAATTAAGTGATCACACAATTACGTGAGTTTACCCTAGTTTTATTTTACTCTTTTATATAAAACAACTCCATTACTTTATAGTTACTTTTTCTACGTAATGTTTTATTGATGCAAAGAAAAACAGTTGTTCTATGGGTACGATGATTATAAGAGGAGGGTTCATTGCAACACCATCAAAGAACTGGTAGACTATAACTTTTAACATATCACAGCGTCAAACCATGATAAGGAGTATGAAGAACATGGATTTTTGCCGACGATCCACTATGCTAGTTTATTTGACACAAGCGTTGACACTGACCGTCGTGCTCTTCAGAATGTATGAGGTGTTACCGTTCAACGGTGGAATAATAACATTGAGCATACTCCAGATGCGTTACAGTGATTTTTTTATGTGATTGACTGTCTTTATGGTGGTAGGACACGTAATTAAACTTTGGTTGTGTGTGTGTGTGTAATTAAAGTGTTAAACAATGCCTCGTGTAACTAATACGGCGTCAGAATGCAAACGTGCAGAGAAAGGTATGGTGACAGCCGCAATTGCCCAGTGCTTGGCGACGGACAGTGATTTAATTAGAAAATTAAATAACAATATTCTCCGTCAGTATAATTTGTGCATTAATGTGAACGGAGAACTAGAATATGTATGTGATTATACTTTTACTCTATCGATAAAACATCCAAGAAGCCACAACCTTATGAAGTACATGATATGTCAAAACTGTTCAATATTTTTTTGTTTTTATTTATATTTCTAAATTGGAAACTGACAATAATATAGAAGCAGTTGTTAAGTGCACCCCTGTTATGGAAAGCGCTGACACAAAGGCACGAGGCAAGCCGCGTGCGCATCGTCAACCCAGTTGCTACGAGGTAAAACTGCTGACACAGGACACGAGGCCCGAAGACACCGTCTACGTGACCGAGCCCGCGCACTTCGCATCCACCATCGATCGAGTCATATTCACTTTCCAATAATTGTATTTTTTATTAAAATAAATTAGTTTAAAATTAATTCGGTTTTTTTTGAGTCCTCCGGCAGTAGCCTACTTAATTGGCGCAGTCGGTAGGATTCCCGGGTCGTTCTTGCGATTACCGGATTATCGCACCGCGTTCGCTACGATAGGCTTTCAACGCCGCACCGGGAGATCCTGAACAACGAGACTACGCCGGAGATCCAGATATCGATACCGCTCAACGAAGACCAGAATGTTCATGTAAGTTCGCTGAATTTTCTTAGTGGTTGCTTGCTTTCCTTTTGTGTGTAAGTTCCATATTTCTTATCCAACATTTTTTACCCACGTAGATCGATTACACCTAGGTTAACTAGTAGTAGGAATAGAAGTGTAGATTCTAGACGTAATATTAATCCCGAAATTGAACCCGAGATGGCCGATTTAGATTGCATACTCAAAGCCCTCCGCTTAGTTCCCGATTTTGACGGGAACCCAAACGTGCTTACCAGGTTCATCAAATTGTGTGACCAGTTTGCACTTCAGTTCATTCAAGAGGGGCAACCGGATTTAAATAAGATAGCACTTTTAAACGGTATATTAAACAAAGTTACAGGGCCCGCCGCCCGCTTGATTAATGCTAACGGTATACCTAATGATTGGGTAGGCATACGTAGTGCTCTTATTAATAACTTTGCCGACCAGCGAGATGACACCGCTCTTTATAACGATTTGGCTTTACTTACTCAAGGTTCCGGCACGCCTCAGAAATTTTATGAGCGTTGCCAGAGTCTTTTCAGCACCGTCATGACATACGTTTCATTGCACGATACTTTGGAGTCAACTATTGAGGCCAAGCGCGACTTATATCGTAAACTGACTTTGCAGGCCTATCTCCGCGGTTTGAAAGATCCGTTAGGCGCGCGTGTTAGATGTATGAGACCAGAAACTATTGAGAAGGCTCTAGAGTTTGTGCATGAGGAGACTAATACCATTTACTTGCAGAGTAGAAATGATAACTTACCGGATAAAAAATCCTCAGCTCGAATGCCACCTAATCATCAGAACGAAACCAGTCATAAAACGCCGGTCCATCCTAATAATTTGCTTGTTCCGATGAAGCCCAATCCTTTTAATACGCCCGGTCCATTTAGACCACAGGGACCGCAATTCCAATTCGGAATGCCGTTAAATCCATATAACATGCAACCACGTGGCCCGACTCGTACGCAACAAGTATTTGGAGCACCACCGCCTAATAACAATCCAGGTGGCTCTGGATTCAGAACGCCCCCGAGAAACCCTTACCCGCCGAATAACGGTCCCAAACCAATGAGCGGCGTTAGCCACTTTGTACCTAGGCCCATGCCTGCTACTGGCAGCAGGAATTGGGCACTACAAGGAAATCCACCACCTTCCAACTATCTTAAAACCCGCGATGTTAACGTGAACGAGTGTTCGAATTATGGGGAGGCTTTTTATTACCCCGACCTATCTGAGTATTTATACATTGACCCCTATAACCCTGATTACTTTTACCTTGACGACTGTACATACGACCACGTTGCACCGCAACAGACTGATGGGACTAATGACAAGGACAAGCCAGGTACTACTGACCAACAGCAACTCCCAACCAGTCAGGATTTTCAGAAAGCTCCGAAGTCAAACAGCTTAGGATAGAATTAAATTTGCAAACCCAGAGACAACTACCGTATGTTCATGTCCATAATCCTCCACTTAATTTTCTAATAGATACTGGTGCAAACCAATCTTTTATCAGTCCACAAGCAGTCCAGAATTATTTCCCGCACATACCTCTTAATTACGATCCATTCGAGGTTACTAACGTACATGCCACAAGTAGGAATGACTACTCTATTAACTTACCCTGCTTTCCCGAATTCGGTGACACAGAATCAAACAAACTTTTCGTATACAGATTTCATGATCGTTTTGACGGTTTGATAGGAATGGATTTACTTACCAAATGGGAGGCTAAATTAGACCTGAAAGATCTTACATTGATAACCAAGTCTGCAATTAATCCTATCCAAATTTATAACTCTCGAAATTTAAATCTTTATGAGGAAATCGTACCAGCTGGAAGTTCTAAGTTAATACGTTTACCTGTTAATGCACCGGATGGTGAGGTTTTTGTAGAAGAACAGATAATTTGCAACTGCATTATATCCGAATGTCTGACCACCGTTTCCAATAGCCGGTATGGTTGAAATGACCAACCCAACTAATAACGATATAATATTTTCACTGGACCATGCCACTCAGGCAACGATATTAAATGTCGAATGTACTGATCAAAGGTCACCCCGCGCTAAAAATGTTACATCCCAGATTCGTACCGATCACCTGAACGAGGAGGAAAAAGCAAACTTATTGGCATTATGTTCAAAGTACGCTGATATCTTTTACATTGAAGGCGAGGCATTAACCTTCACCAGCAAAGTAAAACACAGCATTAAAACCACCGATGAAATCCCGATCTATACTAAAAGTTACAGATATCCTTTCATACATCGTCAGGAGGTTAGTGATCAAATAGCCAAAATGTTAGATCAAGGTATCATTAGGTCGTCCGAATCCGCATGGACCTCACCAATTTGGGTCGTCCCAAAGAAGGGTGACGCCTCGGGAAAACAGAAGTGGCGCATAGTGATTGACTTTCGGAAGCTAAATGAAAAGACGATCGATGACAAATATCCTATCCCAAATATTACAGACGTCCTGGACAAACTAGGCAAGTGCCAATATTTCACTACACTCGACCTAGCATCAGGCTTCCACCAAGTCGAGATGAACCCCAGTGACATCCCCAAGACCGCTTTCAATGTTGAACATGGGCACTTCGAATTTTTGAGAATGCCCATGGGACTTAAAAATTCCCCTTCTACGTTCCAACGAGTAATGGATAACGTACTCAAAGGACTCCAAAACGTTATATGTCTTGTTTATCTTGATGATATAATTATATTCAGTACCTCTCTTCAGGAACACATGAACAACTTAGAAAAGGTGTTCCAAAGGTTAAGAGAATCTAATTTCAAAATCCAGTTAAATAAGTCAGAGTTCCTAAAACTCGAGACCGCATATCTGGGTCATATCATCAGTACCGAAGGGATAAAGCCTAACCCTGAAAAAATTGCAGCTATTCAAAAGTATCCCATACCTAAAACACCGAAAGAAATTAAACAGTTTCTCGGACTCCTCAGTTACTACCGAAAATTCATTCCGGACTTTTCCCGTATCACCAAACCTCTGACACAATGTTTAAAGAAGGGAAGGAAAATTACTTTGGATTCAGATTATATTAACTGTTTTGAGAAGTGTAAGACTTTACTGACTAACGATCCTATCCTTAAATATCCTGACTTTGACAAAGAGTTTATTTTGACCACAGATACTTCCAATTTTGCAATCGGCGCGATACTCTCACAGGGTCCCATTGGCTCGGATAAATCCGTAGCTTATGCTTCACGGACACTTAATGAAAGTGAAGTAAACTACAGTACGATAGAGAAGGAATTATTAGCTATTGTATGGGCAACAAAATACTTTCGGCCTTACCTTTTTGGACGCAAGTTCAAAATAGTAACGGACCACAAACCGTTACAGTGGGTTATGAGACTAAAAGAACCAAACCAACAGTTAACCAGGTGGCGGTTAAAATTAAATGAATACGATTTTACCGTTTTCTATAAAAAAGGCAAACATAACACCAACGCCGATGCCCTTTCTCGCGTCGAGATACATAATGAGGAGATTAGTTCGATGATTGCAAACGCAACTGACCGACCACCATCTCTAACTAACTCGAACACCCTGACAGCACATACCTCCGAGGAAAATCCTTTACTCGAAATTCCCATTACCGACGAACCACTTAACAAATTTCACCGACAATTATATTTGACCGTGGTAGGTGATTTTAAAAAACGGACTACGGCAACTAAGCCATTTGACACCCACACTCGAACATCCGTTCAGTTATCCGAATCGAACCTAGAGGAGGATCTGATTAATGCCATTAAAGAATATGTCAACCCTAAGATCAAAACTGCCCTATTAATAAATCCACCCCTTGCGATGTACAACATAATCCCTTTGTTACAAAAACATTTCAAAGTTCATTTATGAAATTGGTATTAGCCAAAAAAGAAATTGAAAACGTAAAGGAATACCTGAGGCAGCAGGAAATTATTCGTCACTACCACGAGGGCAAGACTAACCACCGTGGAATTAACGAGTGCTTCCTAGCTTTGTCTGTTAAGTATTATTGGCCTAAGATGCGAGAACACATTACCAAATTCATAAATGACTGTACAATATGCGGGCAAGCAAAGTACGATAAAAGCCCCATAAAGCAAAAGTTTAATATAGCACCCCCGGCTACCAGACCGTTCGAAATAATACATATGGATAGCTTTTCAGCACAGAACGAAAAATACGTAACATTCATAGACGCTTTCTCAAAGTATGGTCAAGCTTACCTCCTCCGAGATGGGACTGCAGTTAGTGTCATACAAGCCTTACTAACTTTCAGCACGCATCATGGTCTACCACTAACCATTATTACAGATCAAGGGACCGAATTCACCAACCAAATGTTCTCCGAGTTCTGCAAGCTACATAAAATAATTCATCACCAAACACTAGCATACTCACCAAACGCTAACGGTAACATAGAACGCTTCCACTCCACTATATTGGAACATCTTCGTATTTTGAAACTAAAATACAAAGATGAGCCAGTTGTTCACCTAATGCCATATGCTATCATAGCGTACAATAGTTCGATTCATTCTTTCACACGATGTAAACCATACGACCTTATATTGGGACACACTGACCCACGGGACCCGATTGACATAGACCTGACCGGACACCTATTACAACAGTATACCGAAACACATAGGGAACGCATGCAAAAAGTATACGAACTAATCAATGAGACGTCTCTCGCTAACCGAACAGCGCTCATAGAGAGTCGTAATAAAACCCGCGAGGACGAGGTCGACTATGATCCCGACCAACAAATATTCATTAGTAATCCCTCTGCTAGTAGATCGAAACTCGCACCTAGATACAACCAGGACACCGTCCTAGCTAACTTACCTATTCACATTTACACCTCCAAGAAAAAGGGACCTATAGCTAAATCTAGACTAAAGCGTGTCCCTAAAACTGCGAAATTGTTGCAGGATACCCCTGATGATGTCACTTAGCCTAACATGGGCTCAATAGATTAATCTAGAACGACTTGCGAATGGACCTGGACTATTGCCTTTTAAACTAGGCCCCATGAAACTCATCACTCATTATCATACATTCCTTCAGAACATAGAACTAACAGACATAGATAACAACATTAACGAAATACGAATTCAACTTACTAAAGCCACAGACAGACTAGACAATTATACTCGTACATTGTATGAACATCAGATAGATAACTTGAACATGAAATTAAACAAAGCCTCATCTCATTTACAAAGTCTAAAGCCCAATCGATTCAAAAGAGGTTTAATGGATAGTCTCGGAGCTGTAATTAAGAGCATTACGGGAAACTTGGATTACACAGATGCCATCAAATATGATAACGCCCTTAGAGCTCTCAATGATAGCCATTGAGCACAATCATCATATAAGTCTGAGTAAAAGTTTGATGAACGAACATACAAAAATTATTAAGAAACTAGTAGAGAACCAAGTACAATTAAATGACAGTCTGCACATTTTACTTAACGCCGATAAATATAAACAACATAACCTTATAAAGTTTGCAAAGTTTTCGCAAATACTGCAAATAATTAGCAATAACGTAGATAGTTTATTAAGCGAACTAAGTAGGTTAGAAAACGCAATAGCACTTTCCAGTCAATTGCATACTCATCATTCCATGTTATGTACAGAAATACTTAGCAATATGATACGCAAACTAAGCGCGCTTTATAATAAAGACCAACTACTAGAACTAGAAATCAGAGAATATTATGACATCATTAAACCATTAGCTTATTATCGTGGGAATCAAATAGTATTTGCATTTAAATTTGCCATAACTTCTCCACTAAAATTCCTGTTGTATAAGTTAGTCATTGTACCAAATAAAAACAAACAAGCCATCATCCCATCCTACCCATTCCTAGCAATCACTGGAAATATTCACGCGTACATAGAGGCAGAATGCCCGAAGGTAGCTTCAGAGTATCTCTGCGAGGAAAAGTTCAACCACCAAATGAGAACCCATCCAGACTGCATTTGCGACATTATTGGAGGTCAAACACTGCACAAATCATGCAACACCATTACCATTAGCCTGACGAAGCCTCCAATGGAAAAGTTAGATGACCGCCGCTACGCCGTCGTGTTCCCGAAACCAACACAGGTCCAGCTAACCTGTGAACAAAAAGAATCCATATCCCTAACTGGAAGCTTCCTAGCCACCATTCCACAAAACTGCAAGCTACGAACAGACGAATTCACCATCGTCAACATTAACGACCACATCCGAGGACAACCCATGAAGATAAGCAACGTACCAGATGACATCGAAGAATCAACCATGCCACCCCTTCAAATCAATGCTATTAACCTAAAGAAGCTGCACGATATTTAAGATTAGATTCACAGAAGCCAATCCACATTGAACCAACCTCAACCATTTACCATACGACAATCCCATTTCATGGTACATTACTTGCCATATTCATACTGGGAGCAATACTATCATACCGAATCCAAATTCATCCAACTCCGGATGAAGCCACCCACGCCGAGCCTGAAACATCTGAAATCCGCCAGAACCAACCAGCACACCAAGACCAATCCAAACTCCCGACGATATTTCATCTTAGAATCTGAAATAGTCGTCGATCTGAAGGGGGAGGTGTTAAGTGCACCCCTGTTATGGAAAGCGCTGACACAAAGGCACGAGGCAAGCCGCGTGCGCATCGTCAACCCAGTTGCTACGAGGTAAAACTTCTGACACAGGACACGAGGCCCGAAAACATCGTCTACGTGACCGAGCCCGCGCACTTCGCATCCACCATCGATCGAGTCATATTCACTTTCCAATAATTGTAATTTTTATTAAAATAAATTAGTTTAAAATTAATTCGTTTTTTTTTGAGTCCTCCGGCAGTAGCCTACGTATTTCAGTTGTGTTGTTGTGTTATGTTGTTCATATAATGGAGATCTTATTTTATTGACTTTTCTGCTCAAAATGTGTTTTAACAATAAGTTATGATTATAATAAAATAATAATAAAATCTTTTATTGCTAAAAAAGGTTTTGTAGTAAACACAGATGTATACAAGAAAGAGTGCATGGAAATTACAAATTGTTGGGTGAGCCGCTGTTCTCCTCGCTAGATTGCTGAGCAACCTGTATTAAGGAGAAACAGTTTGCCTCCCTACATAAGATGTACTATATTACGAGTATATGCAACGTGCAGTTTCATTAAAATTTAGTTGTTTACTTTAAAAGTATTAGTAATAAATACCTATTCTTAAAACTAGACAAAAACATGCAATTAGAAACAAAAACAAAAGTTTTAGAGAGTCGTGTCTGTGTGACTGATTGGATTTACTTACCGGTGAAACGATACTTATGCAATATTTTCTTTCAAAACACCATTTCTATTCGAATAACCGGGTACAGTACATGCCATTGTTCATGGCAAAACGAAAAATACACTCAAACCACCATATTTTTCACTTTTGACAATATTTTTGATAAAATTGTTAGACTAATGTGTTAACCAGCTGGTTAACAAACAAAATGGCGATTCTCGGCTGGTGGCGCGCGGCATTTCAAGATGGTCGGGAATGCTATTGCTATCTCTTTTTGTCACATGAAATGTTTCCATTAAAAATTTTGAGTACAAGATAGGTTACTATATACAACTTAATAGAAGCTATCTAGGTATTCTATATCTATGGTATCGAGCGTCAGATTAAGTTGAACTGTCACTGTCAAACGCAATAGCGCTCTAGCTCAAGTCTTATTTGGGCTCGTTGTTGCTGCGACCTTGGAAACACTATCCATTTATTTATAGTGGCTGGATGATTCAATGCTTCAACTACTTGACGTATACACCTACTAGCTGTTCTTTGTACTAAATTCTGCGATAGTCCAACAATACGTTGATATGAACCCGTAGCTAAAAAACTAAGAGTGCACAAAACCTGAAACATGATTTCGTCGAGATATTACAATTAGGGCACTTTATATATGTATAAGATATAGGTAGAAGGTTAGTTAGAAATACAAAACTTACCTTGATTTGTAAGCTAATTTCCCGTGTGCCTTTTAATGAGGTTAATAGCCGAAGATCATTGCAAAGACGCCAAAAACTTTTTTTATCTAACCTAAAACGATGACCAAATTCCAATTCTCCAGTCTCTCCAATTTGCTCCATATTACGACGATTCATTCTTGTTTGACGTCTTTGCAATGCTGCTTCATTATTAGCTGCCCACAACAATTTCAAACGATGCATTTTGCAATTTCAACACAAAAATATCACTGTTTACTGCTCTTTTCTAGCGTTAGCGTCAGGGTCCAAGCTCCCGCTAATAAAGCGTGTTGCGAAAACGTCAAAATATCATTTGGGTTTGTCAAAAGTGGTACTTGTCTATTATTCTGCTACAATTTTTGTCGTTTGCGTGTCAAAGTCAAAGTCAAAGTCAAAACGTTTATTCCAATTAGGCCACTAAACGGCACTTTTGAACGTCATTCACATTTCAAATATATAAAAGTTCTGAAGTGACTCTACTGTCCATTCGGAAAGGTAGATTCTTATGGAGAAGAATGAACAAGAAACTCCATAGTTACTCTTTTCAATTAATCTTTTACAATATTTGGTAAGTATACAATTTTTTTTTTATATGTGAGGACCATGCACCTAGGGTATGCAGAGGTAGACTTATCAATTTTCTAAATAAGTAGGTACATGATACTCACACATTTACAAATATTGGAATGACTAATTAACAGTGTGTGAGTTAACAGAAAAATACAGACACAAAAAGAGACAGAACATCTATAAAGTTAATACATAAAGCAACCAGTTTGATTTTGTCCACAACATTGACCGTCCTATGGAGCAGGACCAGCATGCTTCCAGGCATTGTTATCCTGAATGTAATCTTCTAATTTGTAATAAGCTTGTTTACAAAGTGTGCTTTTGATATATGCTTTAAATTTTCTTTCATTTAGTTCTAATATGTCACAAGGTATTTTATTGTAACATTTAACACAGTACCCCATGAAAGATGTGTGTACTTTAGCTAATCTATAAAATGGTTGATCTAACTCATCTTTATTTCTAGTATTAAAATTATGTCTATCACTAATTTTACTAAAAAGATGGCGATTTTTCCGTACATACATTATATTTTCATAAATGAATTGGCAAGGGACTGTCATGGGGCTGCGGAATCTGTTCGAAAGAGGTGCCGTAGCCTTAGAACGCAAAGGGCACCAGGAGGAACACGGATGGGTTTTAGTCAGTAAGAGTCTGACACTCCCTCTTGCTTCACCCAGAGCGGGAGGAGTCATTTGATGATTTCCCATCCTTAAAAAAAAAAAAAAAAAGGGACTGTCATAATATTAATCTTTTTAAAAAGTTCCCTTAGAGAATCGCGGCGGCGCAGATTATAAAGGGCTCTGACAGCTCTCTTTTGTAAAATAAATATGGATTCAATGTCAGCAGCCCGACCCCACAACAAAATTCCGTATGACATAATGCTGTGAAAGTAGCTAAAATAGACCAAACGTGCGGTTTCTACGTCTGTTAATTGTCTTATTTTCCTAACAGCATAAGCAGCTGAGCTTAGCCGCCCCGCTAGAGATGTAATATGAGGTCCCCATTGCAACTTCTTGTCCACTGTGATTCCCAAGAAAACTGTCTGATCAATAAACTCCAGTTTTTCTCCATTCAATATTATGTCACATTCGGTACTTTTAACATTAGGCAAAGTAAATCTAATACATTTAGTTTTTTTTTTCATTTAATACCAAGTTGTTTGCCGTAAACCAATTTTGGACTTGAAGAATAGAGTTATTGACGACGTCAAGATTTCGTGATCGTCGCTCTATTTTAAATATCTATGAAGTGTCATCTGCAAATAATACCATCTTTGGGTGATTTTGAAGTAATTGGGGCAAATCATTTAAATAAACTAGAAAGAGGAAAGGACCTAATATTGAGCCTTGAGGAACTCCCATTGTCACTTCAGACCCTCGTGAGTTTACACCGTTTACCTGAACCTTAACCTGTCTGTCCATCAAGTATGACCTACACGTCACGGTTACTTTGACGTTCCTTTCCGCATGAGGAAACCTCAAAATTCATACCAAGGTATAATTATCCCAAGGGAACATAATCTAAATAAATTAACAAATACTTAATTAACATACACTAATTAACACGAAACTATGTACAAACGCATATAAAAACAAAATTAATCATTGGGCATCAAAAAAATAATCCACATCGCTGTCAATGGCAAAAGTTCCTATAACACTGGCAGCATTGCCGCGTTGAATCGCAATGCTGATTCTTTGGCCGAAAAAAAGCCCAGCCCTCTGGTCACGTGAACAGTCGACAAGTTGTTTGCTAATGTCCCGAAAGACTCGATGCGCACTCGGACCCCATGGGCCTAGTGCTTCAACGCCAAACGGCTCAAATATGTAACTTCCAATTAAGTTGTTATATTTGCGCCGTTTGAGGTTTTCTGCACCTGCAGCAGCCGCCTCAGCACAGCCCGCCGTGCTAAGAAGATGGGATGGCGCAAGGGTGTCGACACATGTTGCATCCCACACCAGAGGCCTACCCACCTTCCAAGGCATTATGGTCACCCCATCTGGCCTTTTCCCATCGTCGCGTGCCAAGCCGTTGGGTTCCAAAACAGCTGGCACCCCGGCGGTGACAAGAGCCCGACGGATAATGTCATTAATGCTGGCGTGCCGTGCTAACCGACCAGCGCTCCTACTGCAGGACAGGCCATGGTGTCCGAGGCGGTCGACTGCTTCACCGCATTGACACCGATGTGGAGCTCCGCTAGGAGCACCCAAACGCAGACACGTAGCGATCCGGAAAGTACTGTCACTCAGCAAAGTACAGTTTGTCGGCAACATTATCTGACCCACCCTAAAAACAAACTAATTTGGACCCTCTGACAGTAACATTAAGGTTTATTCAATTTATTCGAGCTTGTCAGACAAGTGCTCGAGGACTTGATGAACAAATACAATAATAATACAGACACGCAAATTTGATCTTTAAAACGTTAGCATTAGGTTTTAAGTTATAACTACTTGTTTTATTATAATTACGAGTAGTGTCAAGTAATTCTGGTCTCGTGGTCTGTGTATAAGACTGAGAAAAACAAGTTGCGAGATCAAATCCTGCGACGAAGATGTTGTTTTGCTTTCAATTAAGAATTTATTCCAAAACTATTTCTTGTATTATTGTAAAGAACTATAGACGGATAACCTTCAAATATAAACTTTCTAAAATGGTAATATTTTCGCATAACTTGGAATAAGTGGGTAAGTAGTTGAAAAATAAATATTTGTATTCATTATAAAACTGGTATTCAAATGCTACTAAGGGTATGCAGTGACTACGCGCAAACATATTTTACCTTGCCTTACTAAATTGCAAAAACGTCTCTTTACAATTTTTTATTTTCTATTTTATAGGTTGTTTTTTTATTATGATGTCTCAATGGAGTGATTATTTAAAATACAAAATAATCTATTTGCACGAGGAGAAGGTTGGCTGCTTGTGCTGTGCAAGAATAAACTTTATGAAAGTATACTATATGGTTCAAATTGTTTAGAATATTGTGTCTAGAAATTACAACTAAGATCAAATTTTAATGCGCCTTATAATGCGGTCACTAAGGTAGTGCGATGTTCATCGTTATCTACGTTCGAACCAAGTTTAACCTAAATATAGGTTTTTGCTCAGTTGTTTTTTTTTTTTAATTATTTCATAACATTTATTTTACATTTCTTTAATGGACGACGTAGGGTCTTGTCTTTTTAAAAGGGCAGTTTGTATAGAAATAAAACTAAACAATTGCAAGTTTAAAATGTTTATTATTTCATTAAAACACTTAGTTAAGATAAAGTAAGTAAATGCTCATATATTTCCAAATTAATATACATTTTATATTAGTAATTAGTATGCCATAATCAAATCTAACCATTTATAAACATTAAAAAAGGTGTGCTTATGCTTAAATGTTTGTTATAGAGAAAATGAATTCTTCTGTGAAATGCTTTACATATTTATAGCTGCCTATATGTAGTGAATAAACATGTTATTTAAATAGAAAAATCTATTTATAACAATAACATCACCACATAATCAGCAACATTTTAATGGTTTAACAGTCAATCCATTGAGCATTTACTTACATGGTGTGTTTAAAAAATTAATTAGTAGCGGATTGGCGCACCGTCCCCTGCTATAACTTGCTGTAAGCGGCTACGCATACCGCGCACCATATTCCAACACAAATCTTTGCCTCTCATGTGCTCCCAAGTCGATGTCACGATCTCAGCCAAGTTGTGTTTGTTTCGCACTTCCGTTGTGTCCCAATTTAAAACCATTTGACCCCATAGATTTTCTATAGGGTTCAAATCAGGACTTTTAGATGGCCAATTAATAACTGTCACACCTTCTTGAGCAGCTAACCAATCCTGCACAATGCCTGCACGGTGGATGGAGCAGTTATCGTGCATGAAATAAATATGTGATGTTGGATAGGCAATTCGCACAGTCGGCAGCATGACGTCACGCAGAATCTCGGTAGGTGTTAAAAAAGTAAAGACGTTTCGAATTTTCGGAAATATTTTAAAATTTTATTATAATTATTTTTAAGTGACTAGCCAGTTTAATTTACTTCAGTACTTAGTCTTTAACTATTATATTGAAGTACTCACGTTTGTGGCTCTATGTAACACAGAAACAAACACTTCACAAATACCATCTGCCAGCTGATTGCATCACCATCACAATAATTGGTCAGAACATCACTCAGGATCATGTCCCAATACGCTGAAGTCCTTGCCGCTCAGAAGACCCTTGAGGAAAACTTTTTGAGGAAGATGGGCGAACTTGAAGCACAAATCCAGTGCGCCGGGCCGGCCAAAGCAAACACGGTAGCAAAGATCGCTGATGAGTTTCGTGCCTTCCGTGAACTCATATTCTCTATGCTTGGACTACTAAGAAGCCAGATAAGTGAGTGTGCCAAACAAATGGATGCATTGGAGACCAGGCACCGACGGAAAGCACTAGTTTTCCAGGGGATTGCCGAAGAAGAGAATGAAGATAGTACGTCGGTCATCTTGGATGTGCTGAATAAGAAGCTTGCCGTCAAGAACCTCATTGCAACTTCAATTAAGGCTTGTCACAGACTGGGAGTTCCCAGCAAGGAGCATAACAGGCCTATTCTTGTCCGGTTTTCCAGTTTGGACAACAAGGCCTCAGTCTGGAGGGCAAAGACTGGTTTGAAAGGCTCCAAAATATCTATAAAGGAGTTCTTGACTAAAGCCAGGCAGTCTGTCTTCGGGAAGGCGCGGGAGCACTTCGGTATGCGGGTGTGTTGGACACAGGACGGCGTCATTCATATTAAGACCTCTGACGGCAGTTGGCACAAAATAACTTCGGCCGACGAGCTGAAGCCCTTGATCGCGAAGTACCCCAAAACGCCGGCCGCAAATCCATCTACTAGTGGAAAAAGTGCGGGCGCTGCTGGGACCCTGAAAAACACAACACGTAAATAGCATTATTATTTGCTTACTGTCGCTATGTTGTGATTGTCACAATGTTTCATGTTCATACATTGAAAATGGTTACTAACCAGTTAGTTTTCCCGTCTCACATTATTCTTCGCTCGGTTTGTGCTTCCACTGTTAATTTTATTTTTTTTCGGTATTTGCTATAGAGATGTATTTGCTACTTAACCTCTCGGCTGGCACGGCTGGCAAATTTCAAATGTCATGTTTTCGTCATACTCCGTTGCGTATCGCGGGCGCCCGCTTATCGCAAGCGTAATATGACCCGCAGCACAAAAAACCTTATCTCTCCGCTCACAAAGCAGCTATTCACACACTTGAAACTGTTATGGGTTCTTTAATTATGTCACTATGTATTAGAATGTAAACAATATTCTTATAACAAACCGAAATATAAACATTTTGGATAGATACGAGAGTACTTGCTGAAAGCTATTTTGTTGTTTTATTATGTTGATTTCTGACACAAATGTTGGATCAATTTACACAAAATTTTGGAATTAAGGTCATAAAAAGACAAGTAATCTAGTGATGATGTTATTTTACGAGATAAAAATCGACTGCCGCAATATTTAAGCTCAAACTTCATAGTACGCGGAGCAGACATTTTGATTTACGTAATTTGTATTTTTGTAAACAAACATCAAGAATATTCCAATAAGAAATGTTTCTAGATTACTAGCCATGTATTCACGAACTCATTTTTAATTGTATATCGTTACAATATGCCACTATAATTCTGAAATATCAAATTACTTACGTACGGGAAGAAATCCGGTAACTAGTTTTGTTTCGTAATTTTCACCAGATAATTTACACTTTTGACGTTGAATATTAGTTGAAATTTAACGAAAATAAAGTAAATTATGAATTTCTATCAATACTTGGCTTACTTTCCACAGAAAAACACGTAAAAATCGAAAATTCTCGCGCACAAGTTGAACGAATGTTTGTTTGATTTGACAAATTTAATTTGTTTGTTGTTCAATACCCTCGACAATGTAAATAATCCATCAATTTATGTAAGTATTCGTCGAGTTGACGTGACGTAAGAAATGATATCTTTTCTTGCGTCACTTTGACACTTGACGTATGCGTTCAGAAACTTTATGGTCAATTCTGTGGAATCGGTATATGTACGGACTGTTGAATAACAAATCATTATTTTTTTTTTTTGCTAATCTGTAGTTGGTTTTTTTTCTGTATTTTTTTCGCCATAAGATTTTACGTCCATCTTTGTCCGATTTAAATGATTTTTCATCAGTGAAGACCACAACATTTTCTTCCCAATTAAAATTTAAATATTCTTGGCCAAAACGGGCCCTTTCTTCGCGATGAGCAGGTGTTAATGCAATTTTCAGTGCCGGTTTATAATTCCTTATCCCAGCAGCGTGTAAATGCCTTCTCACTGTTTCCACTGAAATATTGTGGTTTATTGCGGTTACACGAATGGGCAAAAATGGAAGATCAACATGGCTTGAAACAACAGCCCGGTGGCGTTCGGATTCGGGACTATACTTGATGGCTTTTACTCCTGGACGAATCCGCTGAATATTTCCATTGTCTTCATAACGTCTTAGCCATAGCCTGACCGTGTTTCTCTAAAACAAAAAAAAAAAATATTTTTGGAACCGTGTATGTAACTTGTAAGGAGTAAACTACGCGTTAATCACAATCAATAAAATAGGTATAAAAAAAACACTTACTACTATATTAAGTCGACGACCAATCTCTCTAATTCCAACATTCTGCTCACGTAAAAATATGATTTTATGTTTGGTATAGTCATCAAGTTGCGACATGATGCTTTTTTACACCAAATTGCTAACGAGTTATGTGGAACGATTTACAAATGTGTGTGCGCAGTCACTGCTATTAATCGTAGTGTAACTTTTGTCACTTATATGACTTTATTATCTACCTTACAAACCAAATGTATGCTTTACTTCATATCCAACCATTCTTGGTAAATTTAAATTCTGTAAACTTAGTTTTTTTAATTTACCCACCTGTTTACAAGATAAGTTATTAGGCGTAAATCATATTGGTCGTACTTTAATAATGCAAGCAATATTGTAGTTCCTTTTTTAATTGATTGTCATTACAACTAATTAAAAAAGGAACTAATACTATGTGGAATTTGTTTTCGAACCCACATGTTGTTCGTCGCCGCTAAGCCACAAGTACTTGTCGAGAATACGCGAAATTAAAGATTGGGTTGTTATTATATAGAGTTACTTAAAAGCTTTTCAACTTTAAAATCGACGAGATAATGATTAAAATAGCTTAACAAAATGATACATAATGCCGGTGGCTCCGACAATGTTGGGTGGGTTTACCTTAACGTTACGTGTTAAAGATCAAATTTGCGTGTCAGTATTATTATTGTATATGTTCATCGAGTTCTCGAGCACTTGTCTGTTAATTTCATATAAATTGTATGAACCTTAATGTAACAAGCAGAGGATCCAAATTCGTTTGTTTTTAGGGTGGATCAGATATTGTTGGCAACAGACTGTACCTATGTTGGGTGACGATAGTGCCTGTAGCCAAAGTCCCGACTCCCATTCACCCACAGCCAGCAGGGCTCCGCAGTATTGGTGGTCGTATTTATGAGGTTATTCCGTACCAATCTGCAGAGCGGCTCGTCCCATTGTCTTTGGGAGAACGGGTTATCGGGCAACGCCGTATTCGGGCAAGCCACTTTCCAGGCGTTCACTGCATCGGTCAAACAAGGCACTTCACAGTTAACCAATGATGGAGTTAATATCCTTTTGGTTAACTTTTCAGTGCTGTTGACCGATGACAGGAACGCCGGTAGGCTTACACTAGAAATTTTGCGGATGCCAAGCCCACCAAAGCGAATGGGTAGTGTGGCTTGCAGCCACGCTCGTTCATCTAGAGCCACATTTAAGATAGATGTCAGTGTGTCTTGAATGATTTGATCGATTTTGTCCAAAAGATGTGACTGCTTCCATAAAGGTGAAGAGCGGAGAAAATACATAAAATTTGGCCCATAACAACAATATCTAATGAGGGTGAAAGCCAAATGTAAATTAATTTTGCTAAGTCTTTCCGAAATATCGTTAAAAAGATTAATTTTGTCGTCAATGAATGAAGAAAAACTGTCTTCCAATATACGTGAACCTAGGAGGTGAAGTGAACTCTTGTCTAAAATTTTGATATCTGGGGCTATTGAGTTGAATTTCTGTAGAGTCATTTGTCTGTCGGTATTGTCATTAAGGAAAATTCCACATTTGGAGTGGTTGAGGTCAAGGCCGATGGATTGGAACTGTTTCTTCAGGAATTGGAAATCTTTCAAAACTGTGTCCACGTCACCCCCTAAAGTTCCATCATCTAAATACCAGACGTTAAATTTTGAATTTAGTTTTTGGATAATGGGATGAATAGCCAAGCTGAAAATGACTGGCCCGAGAGGGTCACCTTGTTGGCAGCCAACTGCAGATTCCAAAACGTTGTCCTTGTATAATAATTTTGAAGGGTACCTGTAGCATTGCCACAAAAAGCCGTAAATTTCCGGTAATTCTTTTTTAGCTTCCGCCAACAAAGTGTCTCTGTTAATGGAATTAAAGGCGTTTTTAACGTCAACCTTGAGGATGACCTCACTCTTATCGGAATTTAAAAACGTTGAAAAGCCTCGCAGCCCCCTCTGGATCCAAAGCCAAGCTGTAGGGGCTGAAATTTCTGTATTAGTGATTCACTATATAATTTAAGGAATGATGAATGAGGAATAATGACTGTCTACAAATTTAGCAGTATCACGTGACATCTAGTTAACAAATGTCAAATCCATACATTTTGTTTTTTCCGTTGGCGTTAACGCTTAAAGAAAAAGGGATTTTTTCTAGGCCCCCTGCACGGAATCCAGATTGGAAAGGGGAAATAAGAGACTTGGATGATAGGTAACTGGAAATTTGGCCATGAACAATGTGTTCGAGAACTTTAGAAAGGAAAGGAAGGATGGAGATGGTTCTGAATTGAGACATAGACGATGGGTTGTTGGTTTTGGGAAGTGGAATTATGTGAGCCTGTTTCCAGGCTGAAGGAAATGTGCCAGAGAATAAGGAATATTTGGCAATGTGAGTGAGAATTGGAAGCAGTTGCGGGAGCATAGGGATATTCTCGAACACAAATTGTCATGGCCAACAGCAGAAGAAGAGATAGTGAGAAGAGATTTTTTAACATCGTCTTCAGAAACAATACTAAGATTAAAATAAGGACAGTTTGGTAATGTTAATTTGGAGAGCTCAAGCAGAGTAGCAGTTTTTCCATTAGGTTCCAGAGAGACAGGAGGAAGAAAAAAGTGCCTATTGAGAGCAGACAAGTCAATATCTGCACAGGTGTTAATAGGAGATTTACTGATACTAACTGACTTAAGAAACTTCCAGATATCGGAGGATTTGCGATTTACAAGAGATTCGTGGAAATAGCGTCTCTTAGCATCCCGACACAGAAAATTGCAGCTGTTACGCAGGGCTTTGAAATGAGCAAGATTCTGCTCCGTGGGTCAACGACTATACCTGCACTTCGCCTTGTCCTTACGAGTAATAGCATTTTTTATTTCAGCTGTCATCCACGGAGCAAGATTGTGCTTAATTTTAATTCTCCGACGCGGAGCGTGTTTGTCATATAGACTCAACAGCTGGGAGGTGAAACAGTTCACTTTTTCGTTGACAGAGGAGCTTTCAGTAACTGAGGTCCAGTCAATATCACCTGCATCACGCGTCAACGCAATCAGATCTAAACCATTATAATTGCGCAGAAAACAATAGCTGGGTTTACGTTTAGGAGATCAATTATGATAAGATAAGTAGACAAGGTCATGGTAGGAAAAAGTTGCAGTGAGCTGCCCAAACTCAGCCACTCTGTGAGGCGAAGAGACAATCATTAGGTCTAAAAGAGAAGGTGTACAGTTAGGAGAGTTATGAGTCGCAGAGAGAGGAAGAATTGCGAGATTAAAAGAAGATAAGAGAGAACGAAGTTTGAAAGATTGAGTATCATCTTTAAGTAAACAAAACACCCAACAAAATCACCCATTAAAATAATATGCTCATACGATGGGCAAAGTTGATTAAGAGTAGATTCTAAGCAGTCAAAATAGTTAATGTGTAGATTAGGGGAGTAGAATACCCCAAGTAATACTTTAGAATGATTTAATACAATCTCCAGGAACAAGAATTCAGCCGACTCTGTGTACTGAGATGGAGATGCACTAACAATTTTATGTGGAATATCAGCGCGTATGTATATGACCACGCCACCACCACCCTTTTTAATGACTCCTCCCGCTCTGGGTAAAGCAAGAGGGAGTGTCAGACTCTTACTGACTAAAACCCATCCGTGTTCCTCCTGGTGCCCTTTGTGTTCCAAGGCTACGGCACCCCTTTCGAATCGAAAGAGTTGGCGATCAGCGAGTAGCAAGTAAGGCTTCAAAATTGAAAGAATTGGCGATCATTGAGTAGCGAGTAAGGCTTCAAAATCGAAAGAATTTGCGCAAATCCTTTCGATTTTGAAGCCTTACTCGAAATCGACCGCAGGCCCGCGCCTACGGCGGCGGCCGGAAATCGCTCTGCGACTCCCGACGCCTGGGGCGTCTCCTTCTGTTGCGGCGACTGGGACGTGAGGTTTCCCTCTCTCTCACACGTTCGGCCTCCTCCTTTGCTAGCATTACTGCTTCGCAGAAGGAGGTGACCGCTTCCCATACCTCCTCGCTCCGGACCATAGATTAAACCAAGGCCGGTCGCGAGAGGTCGCCGCCGCCGATCGCCTCGACGAGGACCCGGCGGTGCTCCGCCCAAGCAGGACAGACCTCCACCGTATGCTCCACCGTGTCCTCCGGGTGTCCATCACAGTGTTGACACCCGGGCGTGTCCTCCCGCCGAATCCGAAACAGGTATCTCCCGAAACAACCGTGTCCGGTGAGTACCTGCGTCAGGCGAAAGGTGAGGACGCCGTGGCGCCGCTCCAGCCACTCCTCAAAGAGGGGACTTATCGCCTGGATTGTGGCGTGCCCAGCGCTGGGTTGCGACAGTCGCTGTCTCCATACCGCAATGAGATCCTGCCGGAGCTCCGTCCGCCTTGCTGCGATTTGACGCGGCAGAGGAGTCTCGCCCCGGCGTTGCGCCTCCACGCGCCACTCGTAAATGTGCGCGAGGGCTCTTGCCTCCAGATCCCATGGCGGAAGTCCGGCAAGGAGGCTCGCCGCCTCGTCAGAGACCGTTCGGTATCCCCGGGCCAGCCGGATAGCCATGACCCTCTGAGACGCGTTCAGGTAACGGGCAGGTCGCTTCCTCAAAGTAGGCGCCCACACTGGCGCTCCATAAAGGGCCATGGACCGCACAACCCCCGCGTAAAGCCTCCGGCAGGAGGTATTTGGACCCCCTAGATTGGGCAGAAGCTGCTAGAAGGCAGCCCCGGCTCGCCCAAGTCTGGGAGCCAAACGTCGGAAATGTTCGACGAAGTTCCACCGGCTGTCAAGGACGAGACCCAGGTACGTCATCGTCGACCCGACATTGATGTGAACCCCTCCTACCGTTATTTGAGATCCCGATGGTGGCCTGTTCCGAGAACCATGGAAGCACATGGCTTCGGATTTGTGAAGGGCCACCTCGAGACCCAACTGCCGGATCCTCTCAACGACTATCGCAACCCCGCGTGTCATAGCGTCAGCCGCCGCCTGGTGCAACCGTCCCTGCGCCAGGACTAGCGTATCGTCAGCATAGCAGACAACACTGACGCCGCAAGGGAGGTCGGCGCGCAGCACCCAGTCGTAGCCGATGTCCCACAGGAGCGGCCCCACAACGGAACCCTGTAGAACACCACACGACATCTCTCGCCGGTTCCACTCTCCCAGGTGACCAGGGTAGATGACGGCTCTGTCCGTCAAGTAAGCCTCGACTACGCGACGGAGGTAGGTCGGCACCCGGTGATACCGAAGTGCCTCCCTAATGCAACTCCAGGGCAGGGGTGGGTGCTCTAAACCGAGGTTCTGTCCCCACGTGTGTGCGGATGCAGGGGGAGTCTGTGGTGGACATTTCGTTCGCTAACCCTGCTCTGTCACCGCGTGTTATTGATTGGTGCGTATTAGAGGAGGTGGAGACCTATTCCGATCACCGGTACATCCGGTTTGACGTCTCCGCCCAGACTTCAACCGCGCCAGTCCGGCAGGCTCCGACTGGTCCGCGGTGGGCGCTGAAACAGCTGGACCGGGAGCTCCTCCTGGAAGCTTCGATCGTGCAGGCCTGGGTGTCACCTCCGGACATCAACGACGAAGCAGAGTGGTTCCGGGAGGCCATGTCCGATATTTGTGACGTGGCAATGCGCCGGGGTATAATCTGATTCTTTCTTACTTTCTAAACGGTTCCGTGAAACTCAAACTAGGACATCATTCCATTACTAAGTCTCTAACCATGGGATGTCCTCAGGGCTTAGTTATCGGTCCATATGTTTGGAATATTGGCTACGATGATTTCCTCGCGCTTCCGCTCCCATGCGGCTGCTCATTAACCGGTTACGCGGACGATGGCTTGCTTCTCATTCAGGCAAGTACTCGTGCTGGCCTTGAGAATTTGGCTGACACATGCCTACGATTAATATCTCAGTGGGGCGATCGAAACCGTCTGACCTTTGCACCGCATAAAACCTATCAACTTATTTTAAAAGGAAACCTTAAATCCTGGCCTAGTATTAAATTCAATAACGTACCCGTTAAAAGAAAAGAATCCGTGTGCTATCTCGGTATGCTATTAGAAAATAACTTTTCATTTATTGATCATATAAAAACAGTAGGTGAGAAAGCAAAAAAGAACTTCTACGCCTTGACGAGAATATCCAAAGCTACTTGGGGTCTATCTTTTCAAACCTTAAAAACTATTTATGGGGCTACCTACTTGGGTTGTATGTGCTACGGGGCACCTGTCTGGGCCGATAGGGCCACCATAGGTGCGGTACGACGTAAATTGCTTCAAAGCCAGCGTTTGGCTTTGATATTTTTATGCAAGGCGTATAGGACGGTTAGTACTGAAGCCTTACCAGTGCTGGCGGGTGTTCTCCCAGTCGATCTAGAAGTGCAGCGGCGTGCTGCAATGTACTACTACGCTAGAAAGATTACGGACCCAGAGTTCTTACCGCAACGCGGCCGTGCTAAGATCTCTAGATTACTAAAACCCCAGACTGATTTCTGGGAGGAACTTTTATCCGAGTGGCAATGTAGGTGGGAAAATTCCATCAAAGGCCGTCACCTCCACCAGTTTTTTCCATCTGTTCGTGAGCGGCTGGACAGGACATGGCTGGAGGTGGATCACTGTGTTGCCCAATTTCTCACAGGTCATGGCAATTTTAAGAGTAAATTATTTTCCTTTAAGCTTGTGGCCTCGCCTTTATGTCAATGTTCTACAGTTGACCATGAATACGAACAATCCGCACATCACATCTTATGGGAGTGTAGTCTTTGGCAAACTGAACGCAATATTATGTTAGATAGTATTAAGGTTAATTCTGGGGTAGTTTACTATACGGACCTTGTTGAAACCAGAACAAATTTCCGTGCGTTCAAGCGATTTTGCCATACCTATTACTGGAATCAAAAGTAGCTCACAATTTAGGACCCATTAGTTTAAGTGGTAAGATATAATCCGTGGTGCTTGGCAACTGGGCTTAAACCAGTTGTATTTGTCCCTTGGTGCCTATTGGCCTAGTTCTATTCTGTCTCCTGCTTGATACGGAGGGAAGTGGAAATTATATATATATTTTTTTTCCTACTCCTCCGCTGTACTTTTCTGATTAATTTCGTTGCAGGATCCAAGACAGTTGAATCGTTTCTCCGGGACTCGTCGGGTTTCATTGGCTCGGCGTTTTTCTGGTGGTCGCCACTGTTGATTCTGGCTTTCAGGAGTTGCAGTGGTTGGGAATGTGTGGCGGGCCCCGGGTTAAGCCAGGACGCGCCCGCCGCCAGGTGTACTGGTGGTCGCAAGAGCTGGCGACGCTGCGTCAGGCATGCGTTGCCGCACGGCGCCGGTACACCAGGCACCGCAGGCTCCGCATCCGCCCTCCGGATGCGCAGATCAGAGAGGCGGAGCTGTACGAGGGGTACAGAGTGGCGAAGGCCACCCTCCGAGCTGAGATCCTGCAGGCCAAGGATCTGGCTGTCAAGGAGATGCTGGAGTCTCTGAACGGGGACCCGTGGGGAAGACCCTACAAAATGGTGCGGAATAAGCTTCGCACCTGGGCCCCCCCGTTAACGCAGAGTCTACGGCCCCAGCTGGTGAAGGACGTGGTAAGCGCTCTGTTCCCCTCGCGAGGGGAGCATACTCCCCCGCTTATGGCTCTGCCACCTGCGGCGCCTGATACGGACTACACCGGTGACGACGATGACGATGCTCCTGAGGTGACTGAGGTAGACCTGAGAGTGGCGGTTAATAGGCTGAAGGCCAAAAATACCGCCCCAGGACCCGACGGCTTACCTGGAAAAGCCTGGGTCCTGGCCTTGGAGGCTCTCGGGCCTCGACTAAGAGGGTTCCTAAGCGCATGCTTGGAGAGGGGCCAGTTCCCACTTCGTTGGAAGACGGGGAAACTGGTCCTCATTAAGAAGCCGGGGCACCCTGCGGACTCTCCGTCCACATACCGGCCCATTGTGCTGCTCAATGAGGTGGGCAAGCTCTTTGAAAGAGTAATTTGCAAACCGCCTTGTCGAGCACCTAGGGCCGGATCTGGCGGAGAACCAGTTCGGTTTCCGCACGGGACGCTCTACGGTGGACGCCATCATGCGCGTGAGAGCCCTCTTGACGGGGGACGCGGTTTCCCGGAGCGGGGTCGTCTTGGCGGTGTCTCTAGACATCGCCAATGCCTTCAACACCCTGCCCTGGAGTTGCATCAGGGAGGCACTTCGGTATCACCGGGTGCCGACCTACCTCCGTCGCGTAGTCGAGGATTACTTGACGGACAGAGCCGTCATCTACCCCGGTCACCTGGGAGAGTGGAACCGGCGAGAGATGTCGTGCGGTGTTCCACAGGGTTCCGTTCTGGGGCCGCTTCTGTGGGACATCGGCTACGACTGGGTGCTGCGCGCCGACCTCCCTAGTGGCGTCAGCGTTGTGTGCTATGCCGACGACACGCTGGTACTGGCGCAAGGGGGATCGCACCAAGCGGCGGCTGACGCTATGACACGCGGAGTTGCGATAGTCGTTGAGAGGATCCGGCAGTTGGGTCTCGAGGTGGCCCTACACAAGTCCGAAGCCATGTGCTTTCATGGATCTCGGAACAGACCACCGTCGGGATCCCAAATAACGGTAGGAGGGGTTCAAATCAGCGTCGGATGACTTACTTGGGTCTCGTTATTGACAGCCGGTGGAACTTTGTTGAGCATTTCCGACGTTTGGCTCCTAGACTGGAGCGAGCCGGGGCTGCCTTCAAGCGGCTTTTGCCCAATCTAGGGGGTCCAAACGCCTCCTGCCGGAGGCTTTACGCGGGGATCGTGCGGTCCATGGCCCTTTATGGGGCGCCGGTGTGGGCGCCTACTTTGAGGAAGCGACCTGCCCGTTACCTCAACTCGTTCCAGAGGGTGATGGCCATCCGGCTTGCCCGGGGATACCGCACGGTCTCTGGCGAGGCGGCGAACCTCCTTGCCGGACTGCCGCCATGGGATCTAGAGGCGAGAGCCCTCGCACTCATTTACGAATGGCGCCTGGAAGTGCTACGCCGGGGCGAGACTCCTCTGCCGCGGCAAATCGCAGTACGGCGGGCGGAGCTCCGGCAGGATCTCATGGCAGTATGGAGACAAAGACTGTCCCAACCCAGCGCTGGTCACGCCACAATTGCGGCAATAAGTCCCCTCTTTGAGGAGTGGCTAGAGCGGCGCCACGGCGTCCTTACTTTCCGCTTGACGCAGGTACTCACCGGACACGGTTGTTTCGGGAGGTACCTGTTTCGAATACGGCGGGAGGATACGCCCGGGTGTCAACACTGCGAGGATCGCCCGGAGGACACGGTGGAGCATACGGTTGAGGTCTGCCCTGCTTGGGCGGAGCACCGCCGTGTCCTCGCCGAGGCGATCGGCGGCGGCGATCTCTCGCGTCCGGCCCTGGTTCAGGCTATGGTCCGAAGCGAGGAGACATGGGAAGCGGTCACCTCCTTCTGCGAAGCAGTAATGCTAGCAAAGGAGGAAGCCGAACGTGTGAGAGAAAGGGAAACCTCACGCCCCAGCCGCCGCAACAGAAGAAGACGCCCCGGGCGTCGGGAGTCGCAGGGCGATTTTCGGCCACCGTAAGCGCGAACCTGCGGACGGCGAGCATAGGGTGGCTCGCCGTCTGATCAGAACCAGGCCCGGGTGGACGGCGCGCTGTGTTTCACGCGTGCCTCAAAGAGCTGTCAGCGTAAAAGACGGGGCCCGCTAGGGCCAGTGCAGGGGCTGCGGACTTCGTTCGAAAGAGGCACCGTACCCTGGAACGCAAAGGGCACTGGGAGAAACGCGGATGGGTTTTAGTCAGTAAGAGTCTGACACTCCCTTCTGCTTCACCCAAAGCGGGAGGAGTCATTTGATGATTTCCCATCCTTAAAAAAAAAAAAAAAAAAAAAAAGGGCAGGGTGTTAAAGGCATTGGCAATGTCCAGAGACACCGCCAAGACGACCCCGCCCCGGGAAACCGCGTCCCCCGTCGAAAGGGCTCTCACGCGCATGATGGCGTCCACCGTCGAGCGGCCCGTGCGGAAACCGAACTGGTTCTCCGCCAGATCCGGCCCCACCCTCACTAGGTGCTCGACGAGGCGGTTTGCAATTACTCTTTCAAAGAGCTTGCCCACCTCATCGAGCAGCACGATGGGCCGGTATGCGGACGGAGAGTCCGCAGGGCGCCCCTGCTTCTTAATGAGGACCAGTTTCCCCGTCTTCCAACGAAGTGGGAACTGGCCCCTCTCCAAGCATGCGCTTAGGAACCCTCTTAGTCGAGGCCCGAGAGCCTCCAAGGCCAGGATCCAGGCTTTTCCAGGTAAGCCGTCGGGTCCTGGGGCGGTATTTTTGGCCTTCAGCCTATTAACCGCCACTCTCAGGTCTACCTCAGTCACCTCCGGAGCATCGTCATCGTCGTCTACGGTGTAGTCCGCATAGGGCACCGCAGGTGGCGGAGCCATAGGCGGGGGAGTATGCGACAACGCATGCCTGACGCAGCGTCGCCAGCTCTTGCGACCACCAGTACACCTGGCGGCGGGCGCATCCTGGCTTAACCCGGGGCATTGCCACGTCACAGATATCGGACATGGCCTCCCGGAACCACTCCGCTTCGTCGTTGATTTCAGCAGGCCTGTCCGGATGTGACACCCAGGCCTGCACTATCGAAGCTTCCAAGAGGAGCTCTCGGTCCAGCTGCTTCAGCACCCACCGTGGACCACTTGGGGTCTGCCGGACTGGCGAGGTTGAGGTCTGGGTGGAGACGTCAAACCGGATATACCGATGATCGGAATAGGTCTCCACCTCCTCTAATACGCGCCAGTCAATGACACGCGGTGACAGAGCAGGGCTGGCGAATGAAATGTCCACCACGGACTCCCCCTGCATCCGCACAAACGTGGGGACAAAACCCCGGTTTAGGACGACCAGACCTGTCTCCAGAGCCCAGTCCTCCACCATCCTGCCCCGTGTATCCGTATATCGGGAACCCCAAGCCAAGTGCTTAGCATTGAAGTCCCCGAGAACGAGTACGGGGAGGGTACGACACCCGGTGACGATGACGCCCAACTCCGTAAGGGAGTTTTGGAACTCGGCGAGAGTTCGATTCGGGGAGAAGTACACTCCTACCACGACAATCTCCCCGAACCGTGCTGCTACGCACCCTTGTGCTCTCCTAACGCTTTCGAGGGATGGGGTACCGGTAGCGGCTGACGAAATTAGGGCCACTGAGCCGCTTAGGTCCTCCACCCAGTCACCTCTGGGCGGGACAAAGTAGGGCTCAGCAACCACGGCGATGTTAATCAACCACTGTGCCATGCTCTGGACTAACAGGTCTTGAGCGGCGGCGCAGTGGTTGATGTTCGCCTGGAGGAGGCGTAATGGAGCCGTTATTGACACTCCATTTCTGCCTCCTCCTGAGTCCCTTGTGGGGACTCACTCGCGGCAACCGAAGTGACGGCGGCGGCAGTGACGGCAGTGTTGGTGGCGGCAGCGGCTACAGCAGTGGCGGCGGCAGCGGCAGGGACGGCGGTGGTGGAGGGCTTCTTTTTGGCCTCGGGCTTGGCGGGTGGAGCGCAGGCTTTGCCCCCAGCCCAGTGATCGGCCGGCTTGCCAGCTGCCGCACATACAACGCAGTGTGGCGTGGCGTTACACGAGCCGGCCTTGTGTCCGGGCTGACCACAGCGGAAACAAAGATCGCTGCGGTCCACCTCCGAGGTGCACTGGACTCCCACGTGGTTGCCCACTTGGCAGCGGAAGCACCTCAGAGGTCTGGGTTCCAGCAGTTTGACCTGCGCAGATACCCAGCCCACCAGCAGTCTTCGGCCCTCCGATATTTTCTTGGCCGCCGTTACGGGGCAGCTCACCACGACGGTTCGCATGCCCGTGTGGTCAGGACGTATGGTGCCTGCCTTTACCTGCTCGGCAGAGCACCCCCAGTCCTGACGATGGCGGCCACCACCTCCTCCTCCGTGACCGAATCGTCCAGGCCTAGAATGCGTATGTCAACGCACTTGGTGGGCCTGGACACTCGGAACTCGTCCGCATTTAAGGACGCTCTGAGCCTTTCGGCCAGAGCGTCAGCGGTCGGGCCACTGGCAGCACCGGGGATCTCCAGCATCCGGGCCCCAGTCATAGTCACCCTGAGCCGGATGCCCCCAGTAATGCCGAGCTCCTGAAGGTACACCGTTTCCTTTGCCTTCAAGATCACTTGGCTATACGTCACGCCCCTCTTCTCCGCGTCTGGCTGTAGCTTCATCACTACAGCTGCGGTTTTTGGGGCGCGAAGCTTAGCCTCGACGCTTCGCGCTTTGCGCTGCCGCCTCCTCTGCCTTTTTTTGGCTGCCCTGGCTGCCTTGCCTGCCTTCTTCTTCTCCCCGACCACTTGCCATTCGGCTTCGGCCGCAGGAGAGTTTGGAGGTGGGGGCAACCGTTGCACCGCTAGCATTGGAGCCTTCGCCGCCTGTGCAGCCGCCCCACCTTTCTTTGCTTTCGCGAGTGCTGGTCCGGCCCCTCGATGGGCTTGGCTGGACCGCCCCGAATTGTCAGCTACAGCGGCTGCGTACGAAGCGGACTTTCTCTGGTCTGAGACCGTCTGGCTTGCCGCAAGGGGGGGGCGCAGGACGATACCCTCCAGGACGGAGAATCGTTCCCGGATGGGAGCCAGCTCCTGCCGCACCAGGTTCAATACCTGGTTCCAAACCTGGTTCTCCCCAGGTACGGACGGGCTTTGCCCGTGCTTGCGCCCCCTTTGTGGCAACTCCTTTGTGGAACTCGGAGCTCGGCCAGGTCTGCTCGGAGCTTCCCATTCTCCTCTTGGAGAAGCTCCGTGGCGGCCGCTAGGCGGGCGACCTCCTCCCGCAGCTTGGACATTTCGTCCGACGAGGCCTCACGAAAGTTGGCCTCCGCTGCCGCCAAAATGGAGGCCGCTGCCGCGCTCATGGCCTTATTTTTAGAGGCTTGCGACCTCTTCAAAGCCACATCGCGGACGGCAGCCTCCACGACCTGCACAAACCTGGCCTTACGCCCTTCATTGAAGCCGTCACCGGTGTCCGGTACACCGCCCGAAGATGCCGAGGTCTCGCCTCCGACCGCTCGCTCCAGAGTGGCACTCCCCCTCAGCAAGGCTTACAGCACGCTGGGCAACCTCCTGGGAGGCGAGCCCCCTCCCCCTGCCTCCTTCTCGGCCCTTACCCCGCCTTCTGGTGGAAATTTTCCGGGCCGGGGCCATCTCTCCGTTGGAGGACGACCCCCGGTCGTCTAAGAACTTTGTGTTCTCCGCAGTAGCCTCTCTTCCCTCGCGTCCAGGGCTCTCAGAGCTGTCGCCAGACGCAGAGTCGGAGTCTGACCCCGCATCTCTCTGACGCTCAGGCAAGCCCTTTCTCCACAGTTTGGAGGGAGCCTCCGTGCTGCGTTTGCCCGACACCTTGTTAGGCGTATTTAAATTAAAATTTATTAGGTCCTCAAAGGACACTTCAGATTGGGAGCCTCCTCGGCTCTTGTTGCCATTGGCAAGTGGAAGACAAAGGTTGCCCCCCCAGAATACGAGGGGCATGACGCCTCCAGAGGAGACGTGGCGGATTCTCCAACTGCTGAGCAGGTGGTACCGCCCTGGGGTAGTCTTTTACCGTTTGTCTTGTTCATAATTTTTGTTCCTTTTCAGGGTGCGGTCCCTATCTCCTCCTTTCTCCTCCTCCTCTCTTGCTTGCTCACTGGCCTCATAGTCACGTCTGATCAGCAGACGCGTACCAGAGAACAGTGAGCAAGATTCTTTCATGTGAAAGGCACACCGTCCGAAAACCTGAGCACTGTTCAAGTCTCCGAACGGTGTGCCCTTCTCGTCTCGTGTCCCTCTTTGTCTGGTCTCTCACTTGAACCTTTCCGGCATGAGTAACTCTACCGGCAGAGCTCCAAGATCACTGAGACACACAAGCCCCACCACGACGGCAACGTGGGGACACTTTCGGTGGGGACCACCACCCTTACCAGTCCTGTAATTTCTGACCTGATATAGCCAGGAAGAGCATAGTGCGTAGAAAGGAGAGAAGGCTTAAGAAAAGTTTCTGAAATGAGAAGTGCATCCAGATGAGTACTGCTGAAAGATGCCAGAAGATTGGATAAGTGACCAGGAACACTCTGAGCATTAATATGGGCTATATGCAATTTTTAGGATAAAGAAGCTAGAAGAAAGAGTGGATATGTTATCATGCAAAGTATGATGTGGAGACTCACTTTCCGCACTAACAAAACTGCAAATCGATGAAGCACAAGAGAAAAAGCTGTCATTTAAGATGCCTGCAACATCCATATACAATAACGCATTACATACAAAACCCTGCGTATCCAATACAATAACGCATTCAGGATGTTGATGGGGTTACCACGCTTTTGTAGCGCATCAGGTATGTTTGCAGATGCTCAAGTAGATGGCTTTCAGGCGATACATCGCAAAAGAAATGCCTCTCTGATGCGCTGCGTATGGGGCAGCCCCAACAGTTTACTGCAGCTCATTGTAGGGAGAATGGATGTGGATGGTTATTTCATGGAGCATTGGACAAAGTTACATATAAGGGTAGTGCGGACCTGATCCAATGTTTCCAATGTTATGTGTTGGTTAGTTTCCCTTGTTTTGTTTGTGTCTTGTGATATTTTATTAAAAATGAATTTCTGGATGTTTATAATTGTAATCTATCTGAAATAAATAAATTGAATTGAATTAAACTCCCCCCTCCCCCCCCCTCCCCCCCCCTCCCTCGTATATATATATATATATATATATATATATATATATACGAGGGTGCGTTTTTAAGTTCGCGGAATGGGAGGGTAGATGAAAAAAATAGGTCATTATCGAGGTGGCCACGACTTCAGCCACTCAATATTAGTATAAATACCAGGTTTTGTCTTAATTGGGTCATTAGTCTTTGAACTATCGTCAAGCAAACAACTCAATCGGGAAGAAAGTGTGCATTATGGAAAAAATCGAGTACCGTGCCGTAATAAAGTTCCTTACCAAGCAAGGAAAGTCAGTTCAAAACATACTGGAAGAGATGGAATCCGTTTACGGGGACTCTTGCCCGGGTAAAACCATGGTTTACAAGTGGCATTGTCTTTTTAAACAAGGCAGGACCTCACTTGAAGACGACCCGCGGCCCAGACGGGCGATCGAGGTGACTACTCCGGGAAATCATTAAAAATGTCGAAAATATAATATTTGAAGATGCCAGACTAAAGAAGAAACAGCTTGCAGAAATGGTTGGAGTATCGGATACAACAATTTTCAAAATTCTACACGATCATCTTGGCATGACAAAGGTCAGTGCAAGATGGGTGCCAAGAATGCTCACGCCGCGCCGCCTCAGAAACAACGCCGCGTGGAGTGTTCTCGCACGTTTTTGGACCTCTGTAACGAAGATAAGGATGGACTATGGAGTCGAATTGTTACTGGAGATGAAACTTGGGTTCATCATTATGAGCCTGAATCAAAACAGGACTCTATGCAGTGGCACAAAAAAAGGTACACCACCACCCAAGAAGTTTAAAGTGTCACAATCGGCTGGGAAAATCATGACAATAGTGTTTTGGGATTCGGAAGGGATTCTGTTGACCGATTATAAAGATAAAGGCGTTTCTATAACCGGAGAATACTATCCTCGAGAGATTGAAAGAAAGTATTAAAGAAAAAAGGAGGGGAAAATTGACCAAAGGTGTCTTTCTTCTTCACGACAACGCGCCTGTTCACAAGAGCCGTGTTGCGTTGGCTGCCCTGCATAAGGTGGGCTTCGATATTTTAGACCACCCACCCTACAGCCCAGACCTGGCTCCCAGTGATTATTACCTCTTTCCAAATCTGAAAAAATAACTTCGTGGAAAGAAATTTTCAAGTGATGAAGAAGTGAAGGACGCGGTTTCCAAAGCCACATCGCGGACGGCAGCCTCCACGACCTGCACAAACCTGGCCTTACGCCCTTCATTGAAGCCGTCACCGGTGTCCGGTACACCGCCCGAAGATGCCGAGGTCTCGCCTCCGACCGCTCGCTCCAGAGTGGCACTCCCCCTCAGCAAGGCTTACAGCACGCTGGGCAACCTCCTGGGAGGCGAGCCCCCTCCCCCTGCCTCCTTCTCGGCCCTTACCCCGCCTTCTGGTGGAAATTTTCCGGGCCGGGGCCATCTCTCCGTTGGAGGACGACCCCCGGTCGTCCTCCGTTCTGGGCCGCTTGCGAAAGAACTTTGTGTTCTCCGCAGTAGCCTCTCTTCCCTCGCGTCCAGGGCTCTCAGAGCTGTCGCCAGACGCAGAGTCGGAGTCTGACCCCGCATCTCTCTGACGCTCAGGCAAGCCCTTTCTCCACAGTTTGGAGGGAGCCTCCGTGCTGCGTTTGCCCGACACCTTGTTAGGCGTATTTAAATTAAAATTTATTAGGTCCTCAAAGGACACTTCAGATTGGGAGCCTCCTCGGCTCTTGTTGCCATTGGCAAGTGGAAGACAAAGGTTGCCCCCCCAGAATACGAGGGGCATGACGCCTCCAGAGGAGACGTGGCGGATTCTCCAACTGCTGAGCAGGTGGTACCGCCCTGGGGTAGTCTTTTACCGTTTGTCTTGTTCATAATTTTTGTTCCTTTTCAGGGTGCGGTCCCTATCTCCTCCTTTCTCCTCCTCCTCTCTTGCTTGCTCACTGGCCTCATAGTCACGTCTGATCAGCAGACGCGTACCAGAGAACAGTGAGCAAGATTCTTTCATGTGAAAGGCACACCGTCCGAAAACCTGAGCACTGTTCAAGTCTCCGAACGGTGTGCCCTTCTCGTCTCGTGTCCCTCTTTGTCTGGTCTCTCACTTGAACCTTTCCGGCATGAGTAACTCTACCGGCAGAGCTCCAAGATCACTGAGACACACAAGCCCCACCACGACGGCAACGTGGGGACACTTTCGGTGGGGACCACCACCCTTACCAGTCCTGTAATTTCTGACCTGGATATAGCCAGGAAGAGCATAGTGCGTAGAAAGGAGAGAAGGCTTAAGAAAAGTTTCTGAAATGAGAAGTGCATCCAGATGAGTACTGCTGAAAGATGCCAGAAGATTGGATAAGTGACCAGGAACACTCTGAGCATTAATATGGGCTATATGCAATTTTTAGGATAAAGAAGCTAGAAGAAAGAGTGGATATGTTATCATGCAAAGTATGATGTGGAGACTCACTTTCCGCACTAACAAAACTGCAAATCGATGAAGCACAAGAGAAAAAGCTGTCATTTAAGATGCCTGCAACATCCATATACAATAACGCATTACATACAAAACCCTGCGTATCCAATACAATAACGCATTCAGGATGTTGATGGGGTTACCACGCTTTTGTAGCGCATCAGGTATGTTTGCAGATGCTCAAGTAGATGGCTTTCAGGCGATACATCGCAAAAGAAATGCCTCTCTGATGCGCTGCGTATGGGGCAGCCCCAACAGTTTACTGCAGCTCATTGTAGGGAGAATGGATGTGGATGGTTATTTCATGGAGCATTGGACAAAGTTACATATAAGGGTAGTGCGGACCTGATCCAATGTTTCCAATGTTATGTGTTGGTTAGTTTCCCTTGTTTTGTTTGTGTCTTGTGATATTTTATTAAAAATGAATTTCTGGATGTTTATAATTGTAATCTATCTGAAATAAATAAATTGAATTGAATTAAACTCCCCCCTCCCCCCCCCCCCCCCCTCCCTCGTATATATATATATATATATATATATATACGAGGGTGCGTTTTTAAGTTCGCGGAATGGGAGGGTAGATGAAAAAAATAGGTCATTATCGAGGTGGCCACGACTTCAGCCACTCAATATTAGTATAAATACCAGGTTTTGTCTTAATTGGGTCATTAGTCTTTGAACTATCGTCAAGCAAACAACTCAATCGGGAAGAAAGTGTGCATTATGGAAAAAATCGAGTACCGTGCCGTAATAAAGTTCCTTACCAAGCAAGGAAAGTCAGTTCAAAACATACTGGAAGAGATGGAATCCGTTTACGGGGACTCTTGCCCGGGTAAAACCATGGTTTACAAGTGGCATTGTCTTTTTAAACAAGGCAGGACCTCACTTGAAGACGACCCGCGGCCCAGACGGGCGATCGAGGTGACTACTCCGGGAAATCATTAAAAATGTCGAAAATATAATATTTGAAGATGCCAGACTAAAGAAGAAACAGCTTGCAGAAATGGTTGGAGTATCGGATACAACAATTTTCAAAATTCTACACGATCATCTTGGCATGACAAAGGTCAGTGCAAGATGGGTGCCAAGAATGCTCACGCCGCGCCGCCTCAGAAACAACGCCGCGTGGAGTGTTCTCGCACGTTTTTGGACCTCTGTAACGAAGATAAGGATGGACTATGGAGTCGAATTGTTACTGGAGATGAAACTTGGGTTCATCATTATGAGCCTGAATCAAAACAGGACTCTATGCAGTGGCACAAAAAAAGGTACACCACCACCCAAGAAGTTTAAAGTGTCACAATCGGCTGGGAAAATCATGACAATAGTGTTTTGGGATTCGGAAGGGATTCTGTTGACCGATTATAAAGATAAAGGCGTTTCTATAACCGGAGAATACTATCCTCGAGAGATTGAAAGAAAGTATTAAAGAAAAAAGGAGGGGAAAATTGACCAAAGGTGTCTTTCTTCTTCACGACAACGCGCCTGTTCACAAGAGCCGTGTTGCGTTGGCTGCCCTGCATAAGGTGGGCTTCGATATTTTAGACCACCCACCCTACAGCCCAGACCTGGCTCCCAGTGATTATTACCTCTTTCCAAATCTGAAAAAATAACTTCGTGGAAAGAAATTTTCAAGTGATGAAGAAGTGAAGGACGCGGTTTCAGCTTATTTTTCGGACAAAGACAAAACATTTTTTTATGAAGGTATACATAAGCTAATTGAAAGATCTGAAAAATGTATTAGGGTAGCAGGTGAATATATTGAAAAAGAAAAATAATTTAGTATTTTTATTTTCACTCCTTGCCCTCCATTCCGCGAACTTAAAAACGCCCCCTCGTAGATATTATGTAATGAATCAAAACAGGACTATGCAGTGGCACAAAAAAGGTACACCACCACCCAAGAAGTTTAAAGTGTCACAATCGGCTGGGAAAAAGCTTAATTTTAAGCTGGCGCGTGCCCGGGAGAAAGCTACACGGGACATTAGCAAATGTCTCTGTGTAAGGGACGCCGGCTTAGTCGTTAAATGCCCAATTCTTAAAATGCCTAGCATTCTACAAATGCCTAATTCGGCAAATGGCTTATTCGCAAAAGGACTAATTCTTAAAACGGCTAATTCGCAAAAGGACTAATTATTAAATCGGCTAATTCGCAAAAGGACTAGTTCTTAAAATGACCAATTCGCAAAAGGACTAGTTCTTAAAATGACCAATTCGTAATAGGCTTTTACGAATTGGTAATTTTAAGAACTAGTACATAAATAAATACACATTTTAACGATCGAAAAATGTTTACCCTTCTTACATACGTACATAAGTAACTATGGTGCAGCAGATAAACATTATGAAAACCATTCAATGTGAATCACTATTATATATGTATTGCACACATATATGTGTGCAATACATATATAAATACTATAGCAGTAGCGATTTAAAAGAACCTTTATGAGGGTATAGTCAACTAAAATTATATTAATTTAAAAATCACTAATAATGTGGGTAGTTCTTATATTTGATCGAAGGAATCAAATCCGGTATTTCTGTTGTTGTTGTGTTACTCTATTGTGTGAGCTCGCGTTTAATAATGGAAGAATTTGAGTTTAGTATTGATAAAAATCAGAAAGGTAACGACACTCTGCTCCATAAAGGGCACCGTTACAATAAAACGAGGCAGGTGAATAAAAATGGAAGTACATTTTGGCGATGCACAAACAAAATGGAGTGTAGTGCATCGCTAACATTGGACGTTACAAACAAGAAAATCTTAAGATTGTCCAGACATAAATGCGAACCCGACGAGGAAAAAAATATTGTTTTTCTTAAACGGAATGAATTAAAAAAAGAGGTGTGTCGAAATTTAAGACCTATAAAAGGAATTTTTGAAAAGACTTTTGATAATTTGCCGGAGACAAGCTCATCTAAACTCCCATCTTTTCATGCAATAAAAGATAGTCTGTATTCAGCCAGAAAACGATTTTTACATGCAAATAAGTTGACTTTTCGTAACACGGAGGATGTATTTGTACCAGAAAGTTTAGCAAAAAATTTTCTGATTGCTAACGATGGCGAAACCGACAAAATATTAGTGTTTGCTTCGAAAATGTCAAGAAAGATTATCCGTAGTGCAATAAAAGAAAAAGGCTGCTTCTATGGAGATGGAACTTTTAAATGCGTTCCTAGCCCCTTTTATCAGTTATACTCTATACATTTTGACCTAGAAACAGACAAAAGTACAACCAATATAATTCCCGTAATATATTGTCTTCTGCCAAACAAGACTCAGCAAACATATACGCGGCTTTTTAATATATTAAAAGATCAATTTGGTCTGAATATTTGCAACTTCAAATGTGATTATGAGGTGGCAGTTATGAATTCAGTAAGCAATGTTTATCCGAATGCAAAGGTAAGTGGTTGTTATTTTCATTACCAACAAGCAATTTGGAAAAAAAGTAAAAAAATGGATTTAACAAGATGCCAAAAAAACCGTAATGTCATTCGTATGGCCGCTGTATTACCACTTTTGCCACCCCGCTATATACCAGAAGGATGGCAAATTATTTATGGCAAAATTGAATCATTAACTGCTGCAATGAAGGAGTATCAAAAATATTTAGAGAGACATTGGCATCGACTGTCCCCTACATTACTAAGTTGTTCCGGTCAACGCCACCGAACCACCAATGCTGTAGAAGCATGGCACAGGAGACTCAATGTTGTTATTCCAAAACGTCCCAGCCTATTTTTATTTATTCATAAAATAAAAAAGGAATCTACACATTTTGATGTGAATATTAAACGGAGTTTATTTAATGGACTTAGAAAAAACCGAAGTAATAAAGTTATCTTATTCGACAAGAAATATAAAAAACTTCTCACTGCACTAGAGAGGCAAGAGATCTCGGTTCACGATTTTTTTAAAAAGATGATCTACTTCCAACTTCTGGTGTAATTTATTGCATAATATACATGATGACTTTGCATAATAAATAACACCTATATTATAACTCTAAATGAGTAAATCCAATGAGGATAATATTGATTTTTTTTTTATCCCGGAGATATTTTATGTTATTTTTCCGTTTTTTTTCACGAGTTAACTTTTGTTTTTGTACGTATCAATCGATGATTCAGTCCGATTTACCGAAGAAATACTTGAATTTGTACAATTAATCAATGTTGGTATTGTATACAATCGATAATGACTGTTATTACTTTTAAGAATTACATTATATTTGATTTGTACCGTCTTTCAACAATTTTATTTTATGTACCTATTTCCTCATCTATACCAATATATAAAGCTGAAGAGTTTGTTTGTTTACTTGAACGCGCTAATCTCAGGAATTACTGGTCCGATTTGAAAAATTATTTGTGTTAGATAACCCATTTATCGAGGAGGGCTATAGAGTATACAGAGTTGATACGACAGAGGGGCATTAAATTAAACTACGTATACTATACGTGTTCAGTATTAATTCGATACGGTACAAAAACAAAAAGCGCCATAAATGAGAAAATATTTTTTTCAAACAAACTAAATAGCTTGCAAATCCGAATAAAACGCAACCACCCTTTGTAAAAAAATGACACTGACCTTAGATACCGCTAGATAACAAAGCGGCAACGTCGCGCGCGCGCCGGAGCGCGGTGTACGGTATCTCGTGTGCTCGGCGGGGGCCGGGCCGGGATGGCGGCCGGCGACTTAGGCCTCCGCTCGCACTGGCTTTTATGTTAGGTAACGTTTCGAAGTACGCGCACAAAAACAAACACTAAATTTTTAAATTTTCGATGTGTCCTCCATTCACATTGATGCACAAATTATACCGACGGAGAATATTGTTATTTATTTTTCTAATTAGATCACTGTCCGTCGCTAAGCACTTTAATTTGTGAAATGCTAAAATAATCCTATTTTTTAACTCATCAATTGTATTTACCTCTGAGGCATACACTTCACCCTTAATGTAACCCCACAAAAAGAAATTCATGGGAGTGAGGTCCGGAGATACTAATACTAAATAATAATAATCCCAAGTTACGTGTCCTATCACCATAAAAAACAGTCAATCACAAAAAAAAAAACACTATTACTAAATAATAATAATCCCAAGTTAGGTACGTGTCCTCTCACAATAACAAAATAAAATTACAATTGTTTGCGCGCGAATTCCACAAAACGTACGTTCCGAAAAACAAGCGTCGGCGCACTGAGGTGAGGGACTTACCGATCGCAAAAAACAAGGATGCAAGAAACTGACCTATCTCTATTTCTTTCGCTCGCTTTATGTTAGTCGCTTTCGTAGTGAAAGTGCAAGTGTGTGTGTATTGATTGCTTCCTTGTTTGCATTGCCAATATTTAGTGAATGTCCTTCGACATGCGTCAGAGCGGCAACAACGCATCGTAGATTTATCGTTGTAAGGTGCATGACCTATGCTTAGACGATATTCAGCTGTTAGAAAAGATACATCGTGTTCAAACCGTGCAAAAACTTTAAAAATCATTTGCGACTAAACTACTGCTCCTAATTAATTTATTTTTGGTACAGAGCTTGAAAATGGTACCTAGTATAGGCAGTTTAAAGGAAAGCCCCTCTGTCGTATCAACGTTGTATATCATCACGCTAAGACCAATAGGAGCGGAGCAGACGAAGTTGCGCGGGTCAACTAGTTTTATATACATATGTAGGCACTTACATTATTATTATTCGAATTATCATCTATTTGGCAAAAACTGACCATTTTAAGAATTGGTCTTTTTAAGTAATTGGCTTTCTAAGAATTGGGATTTTTAAGAATTGGACTTTTTGAGAATTGGGCTTTTTAAGAATTAGGCATTTCCAGAAATAGGTATTTTCAGAACTAGGTATTTAGCGAATTAGCCTTTTTTTAAGCTGTTAGGCATTTTACGAATTGGGCATTTAACGACTAAGCCGGGACGCCCAGGGTAAGCTGCTCTACGATGCCCCCTCTGTTAAGGAGAGATGGTGTACATACTTCGCGGAGCTGTCTAACAAACAGCATCCCCATAACCTTCCTCCCGAACCGCCTCCTAACCTTGGACTTATTTCCCCTATTTCCCCCGACGAAACCCGCATTGCTCTTCGCCACATGAAGAACCGGAAAGCGGTCGGGCCTGACAATGTGCCAATTGAAGTGTGGAAGGCGATGGGCCCACATGGCGTGGACCTTCTGACGGATCTTTTTAACCGCATCCTGATCACCAAGGAAATGCCGAACCAGTGGCGATTTAGCCTGATTATCCCTGTATACAAAGGCAAAGGTACAGGTACAGAAGGTACATACAGGCGTACAGGATTGTAGTAGCTACCGCGGTATCAAGATCATGTGCCACACCATGAAGCTCTTCGAGCGCATCATTGACACACGGCTCCGTAGCGAGTGTGCTGTCTCTGAGTGTCAATATGGCTTCCGGGCGGGTAACAGCACCATGGACGCAGTATTCGCCTTACGGAATCTGGCTGAGGCTTACAGAGAGAGAAGGAGAGCTTTGCATATGGCCTTTTTAGACCTGCAGAAGGCCTTCGACTGTATACCTCGGCAGTCCATCTGGTGGGCACTGCGCTTCAAGGGCGTTCCCGAGGCCTATATTGACATTATCAGAGACATGTACCGCGATTCCGTGTCCTCTGTCCAGACCGCTGTTGGCGAATCGAATGGCTTCCCAATATCTGCTGGCGTTCACCAAGGCTCGGCTCTTAGCCCGTTCTTGTTTAACGTAGTGCTCGATGTAGTTACGGCAAACATCCAAGATAAGCCCCCATGGCTAATGATGTATGCCGATGACATCGCCCTCGTTAATCAGAACAAAGCCCATCTTGAGCGCAAAGTCAATATTTGGAAGGACACGCTTGAAATCGGTGGTCTGAGACTAAATGTGGCGAAGACTGAGTACATGTCCTGTGGCGGCACGGATTCAAATAGGTTCATCCGAATAGGTTCGGACCTGATCAGAAAGTCCGATACGTTCAGGTACCTTGGATCCGTGCTGCACGAGTCTGGCAACGTGGACGACGATGTCCAAGCACGTATAGGCGCGGCTTGGGCGAAGTGGCGCGAGGTAACGGGCGTTGTATGCGACCGCAAAATGCCTCCGAAGCTCAAGGGGCAGATATATAAATGCATCATACGGCCTGTCCTACTGTACGGCGGTGAATGTTGGCCAGCACTAAGCAGACACACCCAGGAGCTTCGCGTCACGGAGATGAAGATGCTGAGGTGGATGAGTGGCGTAACGCGATCCGATCGCATACGCAACTCTTTCATCAGAGGTAGTCTCGGTGTCCGTGACGTGGGGGAAAAACTGCAAGAGTGTCGTCTGCGATGGTATGGCCACATCATGCGCCGCCCTATGGAGTACGTTGGTCGGGGATGCATGAATATGGCTGTTCTTGGGGCTAGGTCCCGTGGTCGCCCTCGCAAGCGCTGGTTGGACGTCGTTAAGTCCGACATGAGAGCCAATGGCCTAACTGAGAAGGATGTTCAAGATCGGGCAAAGTGGAGGAAGCTAAGTAGGAAGGCGGACCCTGGCAATAGCCGGGATTAACGCCAGGTAGAAGAATCGGCTGGGAAAATCATGGCAACAGTGTTTTGGGATTCGGAAGGGATTCTGTTGACCGATTATAAAGATAAAGGCGTTTCTATAACCGGAGAATACTATCCTCGAGAGGTTGAAAGAAAGTATTAAAGAAAAAAGGAGGGGAAAATTGACCAAAGGTGTCTTTCTTCTTCACGACAACGCGCCTGTTCACAAGAGCCGTGTTGGCTGCCCTGCATAAGGTGGGCTTCGATATTTTAGACCACCCACCCTACAGCCCAGACCTGGCTCCCAGTGATTATTACCTCTTTCCAAATCTGAAAAAAGAACTTCGTGGAAAGAAATTTTCAAGTGATGAAGAAGTGAAGGACGCGGTTTCAGCTTATTTTTCGGACAAAGAAAAAACATTTTTTTATGAAGGTATACATAAGCTAATCGAAAGATCTGAAAAATGTATTAGGGTAGCAGGTGAATATATTGAAAAAGAAAAATAATTTAGTATTTTTTTTTTCACTCCTTGCCCTCCATTCCGCAAACTTAAAAACGCCCCCTCGTATATATCGGAAATTAGGCAGGGCTGTTATTTTTTAAAAATGCGCAGAACCACCGACCATATTCTGGCCATCGGTTCTGCTAGGTCTAAAACGGATTTTATATTTGAACTGAAGGCAAAGTTACTAAATCTCAGTAAATAAAAATAAGTAAAACATTTTAGAGCAATATTAGTTTTAATCAAACAAACATAGATTCTACTCACAATGTTGTCTCTCCAAAATTCGGCAGCAAAGTGAGCTCCGCACTCAAGTTGCGCTTTATATAAACTCTACGTCTACGCCACCCCACCAAAGGCAAACGTCACTCACAAACAACTTTACCACAGAATAAACGGATGTTTGTTCAAATATTACAAATTAACAAAGTAATGATCTAAAAATTCAAGTTATTTAAAAAAAAAAAATTAAAATTCAATTCTAGTAGCATTATCAGATTTAATTGGTCACGATTTTGACGTTAATTTAAAGTCAAAATCATTACCAACCAAATCGGAGGTTATTTATTAACAAACATACAAACTTTTCTAAATATTGGTACTAATTAAACATTTGTGAGTTAAAGCAAATCAATTAAGTCAGCAAATCAATTAACAAAATCAGCTTAAATTAAAAAGACAATCAACTGAATAATCTTCGCGGCGACACGGCCATTCTGCGTCGCGATGCGTGCTCTGCATCGCTCCTGATCTTTTCTGTAATAGATAAATAATCATTGTGAGGCAAGGCACTTCCACAGTACACACAAGCCTATTGTGTAAACATTACAACAAACATGTTCGAACTGTTCACTCTATGTGACTACAGATCAAGTAAATATTTTTATTACATGTAAAATAACAGTAAGCTTAGCTCTATTATTTGTCATAAGCGTTTTTGCTAGTTTTAGCTATAATTTTGTACAATGTTCCTGCTCATTCCACATGACAACAGTAACAGAATTCAATATGTTTGTAAAAGGAAAGAATAGGTGGATGAAAGGTCGATGGTGTTTAGAACAAGGGTTCTAAGGATCATGGGACATCTCGATGCTGTGCTCTGGGCGGTCTCGTACGCCGTGGTACACAGGGGACTTTTAATTCTTTTAGGACAGGGTTTTTAAATGGCTAATTGGACGGCTCCACACGCCCATAGCATCTTTTCGGTTTTGTTAATTGTTTAAATAGTGGGCTCATTGGACGGCTCCACACGCCAATAGCATCTTTTTGTTTTAGTTAAAATAAATGAGTCAGCTTATTGGACTGCTCCATGCGCCAATAGCAACATAAGTTAACTGGCTAATTGGATGGCTCACCATCCTCATAGCATCTTTTTGTTATATTTTGTTTTTTGGGAGGCTCTCACCGTTATTTTTCATTGCTGTACGTCTTCGGGCGGCCACGCATCTGACGTGGTTAGTGGTTGCAAGGCTGCCCCGACGCTGGAAGGCCCGGCTTGCTGATCGTCTGGAGGCGACACGGCCGCCTGGGTGGTTCCTCCAGGTTGTGGGGCGCGCCTCAGTTGATCATGTGCCACCTTGCGAGGTAGCCCATGATGTCCCACTACCTTCTTCACAAGATAGCGGTCGTTTTCAAGAACCCTGTGAACTTCGTAAGGGACACTAAACTTAAGGTCAAGAGAAGTCTGGTTTCTGGGGTTGTTTTTTATTAAAACAAAATCACCCCTTTGAAACCGATGAATTTTAGCTCGACCTTGGTCGAACCTTTCCTTATCTTTATTAGCCATCTGTGTCATTTTTTGGTGCACATGACGTTCGAGGGCATCAATGTTAACTAATGCGAAGTCCAGGTTAACAAAACTTAGTAACTCTGGTGGGACACAGTTTTGACGTCGAGTCAGTAGTGCAAGTGGAGCCACGCCTGTCGTTCTATGGACAGTGCAGTTGAGGGCAAGTTGAAGGCTTTCCAGTGCTGTGTGCCAGTCTGGAGTCTCATAGTTTTTTATCATCCGTCCGTTACGAAGCCGTCCCTCCGTACGTGGTCGCGAGCGGACGTGTTTTTGTGTGCTCCGGTATTTTTAATCTAAAATAATAGTTAATTGTGCAATTTCAATTATAAGAGTCGTGTAAACTTATGACCAATAACAATACCTATAAAACAGGGCATAAACCATACCTGTGCTCAAACAATTACTCAAGTTATTGTTAAAAACATTTTAAAAGTGACAGTGTCGTGCAAAGTGAATGACCTCTGCAAACAAAGGACACGGTCATTACGCACGTCCAATTCTGTTACTTGTAACTTGTGATCACCAATTTGAACAATATACGTCAAGTCTAGTTGGCGCCGAGTCGTGCGCATGCGACTGTGTAACTACGTAATCGAAAAGTCGTGACTTCGAATCCACCGTGAAAATAACTTTTTGTATTTTAAATTCACTTTTATTTTGATACAGTAGTGTCTATAACACTTTTTGACACCATATATAAATATTACGACATCAAAGAAGGCTTTAAATATGTTTAAGACGCCGCCGAAATCTCCTATGGAATTTGCTACTCCGTCACGCTCTGAGTCTGATTTACCAAAACTATGCGTGGAAGAAGGCTTATTGCTAGATGTCAGCCCAATTAACATTACTCAGAGAACTAAGCGTCGTCGACCATCTAATGATAGTAGCCACTTGGGCAGCTTTGCCGACAAATTCTTGGATTTAAAGAACGAGCTTAAATCCGACCTCAAGGAATTGATAAACGATTTAATGCGTTCTCAGAACTCTCGCATGGACACATTCGGAAAGCATATATTAGATATTAAATCTCAATATACAAAAATAGAAGAAATAACCAAGGAAATCGAAAAATCAATGACAGCAATATCATCTGAATTAACTTTTTTAGAGAAGAAAATCGCTAAGCTTGAATTAGACCGTAACGAGATGGCAAAAGGGCTAGTTTCCATTGAAGAAAAACTGGATAATATTGATCGCAGCTGTATAAAGACTTGCATCGAGATACGTAACGTACCTAAGTTTTCAAACACCCTACAAAGAAGTAATTTTGTTATGGCCGCCAAGCAGTTTAACAGAAAAAACTCCAATAATAAAATTAATTCAACTCACTTAGGCTTTGAAGGACCTACTGGCCCTATCTATATTGCTGTACAGCTTACCGCTCTATCCAAAAAGCTTTTCTATACAGCAAGAAACTTTGCCAAGCAGAATGGGTGCGCCTATTGCTGGACGTCAAATGGACGTGTAATGTTGAAGAAAAATGCTGATAGTCCATACATTCTGGTAAAAAATGACCAACACCTGCTGCAAATCTCGCAACTTAGCAACGATCAACAATTGCTGCAGACATCTCACCCTAATGATGCATGACTCTTAATCACGCTAGTATGTTTTAAACTTAACTTATTTTTCTCATCTTATATAATTATCTAAGAATATTGTAATATTAGTAACGCTTGCTTGTATACGTTTTTAATGTTAAATAGTTTCAACTCACACTCACACTATCTTACTCAAATATTTATACACTATACCTACTACTCATGTCAATCCACATCACACATACTCGTAACGCGCTCACATTCCATTCAACATAATATCTCATACGTGCTTTCATACAACTTAATATCCAGGCCTGAAAAAGGTACTTACAGTATTTTTAGACCTTGCGAAAGCGTTTGATACCGTTCCCATTAAAACCTTTTTACAAAAACTCGAAAACATAGGTGTCAGAGGTCCACAACTCCAGTTCTTCCAAAGTTACCTCACAGGTCGAACTCAAGTGGTTAAAATAGGAAACACCGTTAGTAACGAGCTTCCTATTGAGTATGGAGTGCCACAAAGGAGTATTCTAGGTCCTACACTATTTCTGGTGTTTGTCAATGACCTCTGCAATCTAAATTTCCCAAATTCTAATTCAAATATTGTAACTTAACTTATAGCTTAAATTATAGCTCAAAGGGGTCTCGACTCCACCCTTGACTGGCTTTTGGCTCACACCCTTACACTCAACACAAGCAAAACTAAATATATCACCTTTTCTATTAGTTCAAAATCCCAGCCAAAGATTAATCTAACACTCACAGCTCACACATGTCTCACACAAACTACACAAAATTGTAACTGCGCTCAAATAGAGTCTGTAAATAATATTAGATAGATACCTGGGCGTCATATTAGATAATACCTTAAACTATATGGCCCATGTGGATGTATTGACGGGCAGAGTGCGTAAGTTGATGTTTATTTTCAAAACACTTAGAATTGTAGCTAACCAATTTATTATCCGCAATGTCTACTATGCGCTCTGTCAGTCAATATTATCTTACTGCATTTCTTGCTGGGGTGGTGCTTCTAAAACCACATTACTTCCATTGGAAATTGCGCACAGAGCGATATTAAAAATTGCAACTTTTCGTCCAATTTTATTTTCCACCACTCTGTTATATAAGGAATACAATGTTCTTAATGTACGACAGTTGTTTATTTTTCATGCAATCTTATCTCAACATCACCTAACTCCCTTTGTTAAACTTAAAAAACGACGTAAAGATTTAATTTGTTCCCTTCCACAACCCCGCTACTCCTTTACGAAAAAAAAATTCTTTTATCTTGGCCCTTTCTTGTACAATAAAATTAATGCAAATATTTCAGTATACGGTTTATCCGTTCAAGTATGTAAATCAGCAGTCCGCTCCTTCCTACTAGACAAGACGTACGACGAAACTGAATCTTTTCTTCCACACTGAATCTTCTTTTTTTTTTTTTACAATATCATAATATACACGCTTCACTCATACTCTCAAAACACAAATACACACACACAAACACACCATCACACACACAAACACCCACACACCATCACACTCACCCACACAGCACACTTGCTCATATCTGATATAGACTCTAATACTTTCAGGCATATTCCATATTTTTTTTTATTATTATCATTTTGCTTTATGTTATTAAAACTAAAATCATTTTTTTTAAACACTAAGCAATTGATTTCTCCATTCTTGAGGGATACAGCACTGTTTCTCTTTACTACAGGCTATTAAGAGCCTATCTAAGAGGACAGTACCCCAACCATTTATGTTGTATACCAGTGTTCATTTGTGAAGTGCAACTGTCTTTATTGTATCTACTGCAACACCTTTAATGCAATAAAAGTTTTTTTTTATTATATTAATATTCTTATTACATACAAAGTATATTTTTAAATATATCTCTAAAAAACCATAAAAAAATACATTTAAAAATATAAAAAGTAGTAATCCGCCGGTGTCGGGAGCAGGGTCCAAGCTACCGGTGGTTAGGGCTCCAGAGAAAGGAACCTCCTCACAATACGAGCCGTATCGAGGAGTACTGCCTTCTGTATCAGGCCCTTTACCCAACCGCGTAACGCCAGCTTCGACAGATGTTCGTCGAAGCTTTTGGCCATCAGGCCATTGGCCGTAATGACTATCGGCACAATGACAGCTGAGTCCACATTCCACATGTCGACAACCTCGTGCGCTAAGTCGAGATACTTGATTTGTTTCTCTTTCTCGGCCTTCACGAGGTTCTCATCATGCGGGATGGTAACATCAATTATCATTGTGCGGCGCGCTAATCGGTCTATCACCATTATATCTGGCTTATTGGCAACAATAGTCCTATCAGTGATGATAAATCGATCCCAGTACAACGTGACATGGTCATTTTCGAGAACTGGGTCGGGCACATACTTATAATACAGTACCTCAGCATCCACAAGTTGTATTTCAAAGCTAGTTGCTGATAGATAATCCTGGCCACTTGGTTGTGCCTGTGCAAGTATTCGCCGTTAGCCAGACGAGAATAACCAGAGATAATATGTCTGATGGACTCACCCGGACGGTGGCATGCCCGACACACGTCCGCCGTCCCATCCTTCATAATATGCCTCCGGTAGTTATTCGTCAAGATAACTTCGTCCATAATCGCACAGACAAAACCTTCAGTCTCCTCGAAGAGATCACTGAATCGTAGCCAGGCCACGGACGCTGAAAAATCTACATCGGACCCATGAAGAGCCCGATAGAAGCGCCTGTGAAGCTCCTTGCTTTTCCATACTTCCTTGCGGTCATCTGTGGTAAGTATCACAGGTATGCGTTCTCCTTAGCCATGGATAACGGGGTGAGACCCTTGTCCACTGCGACAACATCTCGGTGCATACCCACATCAGCTTTGAGAAAATATTCTCTGAGATTGCACATCTCGCGGTTGTGGAGAGTCTTGGCGTTTAAAAAGCCTCGACCTCCACACTTTCGCGGGATGTACGATCTCATCACCGACGATCGTGGGTGATGCATCCGGTTTGCGGTCAGCAGTGTACGGACCCTCCTATCCAGGGCGTCAAGCTCAGTTTGAGTCCATTTGAGTATGCCGAAAGAGTACATTAATAGCGGCATGACCCAACCGTTGAAGGCGCGCACCTTTTTTCCGCCCGACAAAAGGCTATTCAAAACCTTTTTCAGGCGGCCAAAGAAGCGTTCCGTCAACGATTGCTTCATGTCAGTAACATTAATGCCAACGCTTCCGATATACCCAAATACTTATAGGTTTCGGTTGAGCTGAGGGATCTAACCTGTATGGAATCCGAGAGTTGAAATCTCTCAGATTCCATAATCTCCCCTTTCTTTACATACATGACTGCACATTTGTCCACACCAAATTCCATCCTGATGGCACTACTGAAGGTTTCAGTCACCTTCAGTAGCTCCATCAGTCGCGAATTGTTGGGGGCAAAGAGTTATTATTATCATTACGAGACCATTCTTCAATGTTGCCATCACCCGCTCCACTTGTCCGTTTGCTCTGCTAACGCCTGGTGCTATGGAGTGTATATCTATGCGAAACATGTCACAGTAATTTTTGTATTCTCCTAAAAACTCGCGACCGCCGTCGACTATTACTTGCCTTGGAGCTCCAAAAAGGTGGATAACTTGTTTTAGGGCCGCCAGAGTGCTGTGTTGACTCTTGTCATTAGTGTAGCGCAGTAGCACATATTTAGTGAAGGCGTCCACCGTAACCACAACGTACTCTTGCTCATTAGGACTTCCTAATTTACCCGTGATATCCATGTGTATGACTTCAAATGGAACTACAGGTTTGGCAATAGGATGCAATTGCACCTGTGTAGCTCCTGATGTTTGCTTTGAAGTTCTGCATACAATGCAGTTGTCGACAAAGTCACGGGTAGTGGTGCTCATTTTGTCAAAATAATAAGTCTCCCTAATTTTGTGAAGAGTCTTCTCCCAACCTGGGTGTTTGAGAGTACAATGGAAAGTATTGATGAGGCTTCACTGGAAAGACTATGGAACAACAATCAGTTTTTGTAAACCTGAGAAAGAATCTACCCTCTCAAATTTAAGGGCGTTGCCTTCTAGGAGGTATCCGGGGACATCCTCACCATTATGCATAGCGTCTATGATGGGCCGCAAGTGGTGATCACGTCTTTGTTGAATATTTACCCAATCTTGATTATTGGTCAAGACGTTGACAGTCAAAGGATCCGGATTTCTGCTTAGGTAATCTGCATGTTGCATCCGCTCGCCCTTCGTGTATTCTATCTCAATTTCGAAATTTTGAAGATAGGCCCACCATCGCTCCAAAGCCAAGACTACTAGCGTCGGTAAATAATTCAATGGATTCCCTTCTTGAAATATTGTTAGAACCGGTGTCGAAGTTAGATGATGAATTATCTTTGACGTGCTTCTTCATGAACATGAGTCCATTGCCACCTAGCGCCCTGTTTAGTCAATTCGTAAAGGGCAGCCATAGTTCGAGCGAAATCGGGTATATAACGACGGAAATACCCTGCAAGACCGTTAAATTGGCGAACCTGTTTAACATTAGTCTGTACTGGGGCCTTCAGTAAGGCTTCGACCTTTTTAGGACTGGGACGAACCTGGCCATTCTCTATCACGTTGCCAAGATATTCGATAGAACGTTTGAAGAACAGACACTTATCAATGTTGACCGAAAATCCTGATTCGCGTAATGCTATAAAGATTCTTTCCAAGTACCCGAGACTAGATGAGAAATCGCGGCATTTACTGATGACGTCATCAATATAAACCTGAGCTACGCTATCATTATGGGCTTTGCCTGCACTGCCTGGGTTCAAAAGGCATCGCTGGCATCGCTGGATTCAAAAGGCACTGCCTAGGGCACGGTTAATGCATCTCTGATACACTGAAGGTGCGTTGCACAAGCCGAATGGCATAGTTTTGTACTCGAATAGACCATCTGGAGTGACAAAGGCCGTTTTCTCTATGGAATCAGCAGCAACTGGAATTTGGTGGAATCCAGATGCCATATCTAAGGTTGTATTGTACTGACCACCAGCTAACTGATCAATCTGATCTGCGATTAAAGGAAGGTGATAATGATCACGAACAGTGTTTGAGTTTAGCTCCCGGTAGTCTACGAACATGCGGTCGTCACCGTTTTTCTTTTTTACTAAAATAATTGGGCTTGAATATTTGCTTTCTTGCACAATGTCATTATCTATTAACTTTTTAACGATTTCTTTAACTTTTTCACGCTCAACTGGGCTTAACCTACAAGGTCTTCGTTGCACAAACTTGTTTGGATTTTTTAAACGAATCTCTAATTGACCTGTATTGACACGAGTTTTTGAAAAACCCCGCGTGAAAATAGTAGAGTATTTATTGAGAAGAGTTAATAGTTGGTCAACCTCCGATGTGTTGTTTAAATCATGGTTTATATTATCAAATAGACCGGCTGTCGATCGCATGTGCATGACACGAGTTTGAGAGCATAAAGTCGCGCTATTTTGAGTTACGATCACAGTTAATCCAGTTTTGCTCAAAAGATTTGCACCTATCAACACATCTGACGTCATTTCGTAATCGGACAAAATATGAAATTCAATTTCTATATTTATATTATCAATAACACACACTGTTGTTAATAGACTCGTGGAAACCACGGAAAACGGGCCTATTCCTCGTAAATAATTAACTACTTGCTGTCGTTTTCCGGGTAACTTATTTGCAATAGATTCGTGCATTACAGAGCATTCCGCGCCACTATCGAATACCGTATCAATAACCATATCACCTACTCGCATACGCATAGTATTCAAATTCGGTTTAGTCTTTGTAAATGAATTCACATTAGAGGTTATCTGTTTCTCCCGGCGGAAACAAGTATCAAAAGTATGACCAGATTTTGAACAAAACGAACAGAACCTATTCTCACTCAGTTTTGGTAACGATGTCGCTGAGGCACTAGGGGTTTTCTCAGTTGTTTGTTTTTCTACAGCTACCTGCATATTTTTATAACGACAATCACTAGAAGCATGTCCCGGCTTCTTACAAAAGCTACAATGAGGGAAGTTTCGATTATCAATAGTGTATTTTAACCGTTTGGAGGGTGGTTGGTTGGAGTTTTGAAGACTGGGACGCTTAACACGAACAGATGAGGCAACGGAAATTAACTCTGGCACTGAGGTAGCTCTGGCATTCATGAGCTCAATCTGAAGGCGTTCGTCACTAACTGTTCCTATCACCGCTTCTACCGCGTCAATATCGTCAAGTTTGTCTTTAGTAACCCGTCTCCATAAAATCCACGATCGTGACAGAAACTCGGCAATGTCTTTGGTAGGATCGTAATTGTGTTCCCTAAACCTTAGAACATCCTTTGAATAGCGATTTTCAGGTTCAAAGGTAGTAATAATATTTTGACGCAGTTCGTCCCACGTGGACGTCGTGACGAGCCAGTTATCAGCCCACATCTTAGCCCGACCTTTTAGTAGGCTAGTTACTTTCATGCGGATGTTATAATCACTGAGCTCATAATTAGTCTTAGCCGACGAAATATGATTACACCACTCACGGACCCCGATGTTACCATCCGGGTCATATGAAGGCAAAAATACATCAGTAATTTTAATTTTATCGCTCTGCTTCGACAGCCTTTCACTCATATTTTGCATCATCGTTATCATGTGTAAATAAAATTCAGGAGGTACGTTACTGCCCTGTTGTTGTAGCGGTGCCACGTTGGCAGGTGTGGTTGGTCCACCATCACTGCCGTCTGATCCGGACACAGAGCACGTTGGTACGGTAGGTGTCGTTGATTCGTTCTGGTCCGGTGTATCCATTGTGTCAGGCAGGATTCAATGTAGGTAGTCTGAAAAATAAAATAGAACGGACAGAAAGAGCGGGTAATCATAACACTTCTGATATCGGAAATTAGGCAGGGCTGTTATTTTTTTAAAATGCGCAGAACCACCGACCATATTCTGGCCATCGGTTCTGCTAGGTCTAAAACGGATTTTATATTTGAACTGAAGGCAAAGTTAATAAATCTCAGCAAATAAAAATAAGTAAAACATTTTAGAGCAATATTAGTTTTAATCAAACAAACATAGATTCTACTCACAATGTGTACCGGACGGGCGTGATCGACTGGAACGGGGTTGTGATGGGGTAGGTCTATCCTTTTTCTTCTCCTCCGAAGTGAACTGTGACCGACCGACTGCGTCCAGCCGCGCTGACGTCCTGTACCGGAAACTGAGGTTCTCCGCACCTGACGCACAACGTTCTTCTATCTTGCCAAGTACTTGCTGTCTTCGGGGTAGATTGGGGTGCAGGGTGAATGCTTACCAGGGTTAAATAATAGGCAGGAATTTGACAACACTGCAGCTAATGGTTTAAGGGCAAATTCGCGAGTACTGTGATTCTATTTATAGATTCTATATTTCTTCTGCCGGTGACTACGAGTTTCTATTTTTGAACAATTTACTAAGGTACGAGGTTACCTTACCGTAACGAGGCCCAAAAACCACTAACTGCTTCAGTTTTTTTTTTTAAAACGACAAACACACGATTTTTAATCGATTACATAGCTTATAAACTATCACTATGCAAGTACATAAGCTTCTAAGTTCAGTACATAGGCCTACGACTATAGGTACATGGGTACTATCTATGCGAGTTACACAATGCTAAATGCTTCTCCGCGAATATTTCTATGAACAATTTGAGTATATAAGCTCCTAACTTTAAAATATATAAGCTTACGACTATAGGCACACAAGGCTGTTTATGCGAGCCATACAAAGCAAAATGCTCCGTCGCGAACATTTCTCCCGCCGTGCAGCGCAGTGACGAATCGTTGCGATGTCGGCGCGGCGCTGCATCTCGCCGGTGAGCGACGACTGTAGCTGCGTCGCCCGTTGCCACGGTGACCGTTGTCTCGACGCGACGCTCGCCGCCCCGGCGACCGTTGCCTCGATGCTCGCCGACGCGACGCCCGTCGCTCCGGCCCGTAGCTCCGACGCTCTGGATCATTTCGGCAGCGGGATCAGCCTCTTCGCCGGACGCTTAAGAGTGCCGCCAGATATGCGCACCTCAGCGGTCCGGACCTGTCCATCCGCCCAAGGGAAGACTGCGGTGATGCGGCCTCGCGGCCACGTGTTGCGAGGCAGCTGGCCGTCTGCGATGAGCACAAGGTTGCCCACCTGCAGACCAGGGCCACGGCTGTGGCGCTCCCGCCGGTGTTGGAGCTCGGATAAGTGCTCCCTCACCCAGCGGCGCCAGAACTGGTCGGCGAGCGCTTGTCAGCGCCGCCAGTGTTTCGTGCTGTTGACGTGTTGCTCGGTGAACACCGAGTAGGAAGTGGTTCGGCGTGATGGGTTCATCGCCTTCGCTGGCGACTGATACCTATTTCAGCGGGCGGCTGTTTACCGCACTCTGCCTCACACAAGTGTGGACAACACCTCTTCGTTGGTGTTTTTCTGTGAGTACGGTTTCTGTGTCGAATGACTGATAGCAGTCGACTCGTTTTCTCCATACCTTTTGGAGCATTTGCTTGGCGCGTACTGTACTATTGAGGCTACGCCAAGCACTATTTCGGATGCCTCTTCTTGGTGGGCACGTCTTTCTCTAAGACGCCCCTCGGTGGACGCGCTAGGGTCAGGATGAAACCTAGCGTGTCTGCACTTGGTCTCCATTCTAGACCAAGTACGTTTTCGGTGGTGCATCCTTGCGCTTGCAGGTGTGCACGGTGGGCTTGCCGAACCGAATACGATTGCATCACTCGATATTCGTCGGGCTCCCTTCAATTCTATTGCCTTTCCACGGACATTGGAGGGCATTCATGTCCTCTTCTCGGACTTCATTTGTGGCTATGTCTTTTCCAAGACGCCGCTCGGTGGACGCGCTAGAGTCAGGTTCAAACCTAGCGTGTCTGCACTTGGTCTCCATTCTAGACCAAGTACGTTTTCGGTGGTGCATCCTTGCGCTTGCAGGTGTGCACGGTGGGCTTGCCGAACCGAATACGATTGCATCACTCGATATTCGTCGGGCTCCCTTCAATTCTATTGCCTTTCCACGGATATTGGAGGACATTTGGTGTCCTCTTCTCCGACTTTCACCTGCATAAACATTTCGGTAATATCACCCGAAATGGCTATGGGGTGTCTACGGGACCTCATCATGACGCCGGGCAGCGTCTGTAACAGGTCTGGTCCCGTGAGTAGGAAGTCGTTCAAAGACATTCCATTCGATTTAGCTGCGGCGTCGTGTACTATACGGAGCTTCTCTGGCTTCATCGGGTTGAAGACATCGAAATGAGGTAGGTAATAATAATAATAATAAATAATAATAATAAATTTATTCAAATAAAAATGTTTACAAAAAAGTTTACATTTAGCCAACAGTGATAAGATTTCCATACAATTATGATGCCTGAAAATGAACTAAAACTAATATATTATTATTATTATAGGTGCAAGTTATGGTGCTTCGGAATTGCAATGTTATGTAGCAACCAGCCCGATCTAGGTTAATTTAAACCTGTGTTTCAGGCCACCACTTTACAATTCAATTACATTGGTGCAGTAATATTTAAAGGTTAACTAAATAAAAATAAAGAATCTTTTAACAACTACGAGAAAAAGCTTAATAAGTACCTTAATATCTAAAAACTAAGCTTATGTAATTATACAAAAGTAAAAAATTACGAGGGAAACAAATATCATCATGCCAAGATTTCTAGAAGTTGTTCTGTGTCTGTGTAATGTAGAGTCTCTAAATATTCACACAACATTTTACTACATTTTTTATACCTTACACTATAGAAACTTAGAACCTTGTTGAGCCTGTTATATAGAAAAGGTCCCAAGAACAGATAAAAACGATTAGCAAACGCATGTCTAGTTTGAGACTTAATGCAAACTAAGTCCTTTCTTCTTTTGTCAGAAGGCACAGGATCAAAAGGAAGTGCAGTGTGCTGGTGAAGTACTATGTTTAAAATAAATAATTGCCGTACTGTAAGCACCTTACATGCTGCGTAAAGCTGGTGCGTAGGAAATCTAAAAGGGCGAAATGTAGCAACCTTTAGAATTGCTCTTTGAGCACGCTCTAACGGGAGTAAAATTGTTTTTGCCGCACCACCCCAAGAAGTTATGCAATATGTAAGAATGGATTGACACAAAGCTAAATAGACCTGTTTAATTAATTTAAAGTCGGCTATGTTCCGTAAATTCTTAAAAACATATATTAATTTGCGCACTCTCGAACACAGTAAATCGATATGTTTACGGAAATTTAAATTTGAGTCAATGGTGACACCTAGATATTTTAAATGGTCAGCTATAGCTAAAGTGGGGCAAGAACATGCAGTGTCAGCATACGTGCAACAATTATGTGCGCGAATGTTTAGATTAGTAAGCGGTATGTTAGTATTTCTCATTGTAAATATAACATAATTGGTTTTATCTGTATTTAATGTTAGGAGATTATTACGGAGCCAATTAGTCACAATGTTAAAACCATTTTGGGCGTATTCATAGACCTCCACTCTTGATTTAGCTGAAAATAATAGAGCGGTGTCATCCGCATAAGATATTATCACACCATTTTGGAGTGAGAGGCTGCATAGATCATTAATATAGATTAAAAATAAAGTAGGGCCCAAAATGCTACCTTGTGGTATACCAAAACTACTATTTTTAAGTTCAGAGCTTGTGTGCTGACCAATCCTAACACACTGATGACGATCGCTGAGATAATCAGAAAATAGCAGAAGTTGTTCACCCCTTATCCCAAGTGTTTCAAGCTTGTGCAAAAGTAAAGTACAAGAAATTGTGTCGAAAGCCTTGGCAAGGTCTAGGAAGATCCCAATTGTGTGCATACCATTGTCTAGGTTGGTAGTAACATAGTTAGTCAATTCGTGAACTGCTTGGCTAGTTGATCTTTTGGCCCTAAAACCAAATTGACTGTCTGATAATAGTCTGTTATCTTCTAGATATTTTACCAATCTACTGTTTATAATTTTTTCTAAAATTTTTGAGAGGCCTGTTAACACTGAAATGGGTCTGTAGTTATTCACGTAGTTTTTATCTCCAGATTTGAATACAGGTGTGACCACAGCCTTTTTAAGCAATTTTGGGAATATTCCTTTTGATAAGCATAGACGAAAAATGTGGGTTAGAGGAGGGGCAAGTAAGTATTTAAATCGTTTAAGTATATTATTAGGTATGTCATCCCACCCAGTAGCACAAACATCCTTTAACCCGTTTATAATTCTGACTACTTCATTAACGTCGGTATCTAATAAAACAAAAGAATTTAGTGTAGAGGATGTCGTGGTCGAGTTTTGTTGGGAAATAATTCTTGAATTTAATGATTTTTCTGCCAAGTTTTTTCCAACGTTAACAAAAAAATGGTTTGCTTTATTGATTGCTTCGGATGGGCTTATCTCTGTTGATAGTATATCAAGCGGAGGTTCGGCATTTTTTGATCTAAATGTATGAGTTTTAACAAATTTCCATATAAGTTTACTATTTTTTCCCGCCTTCTGTAATTCATTTTTATCATACTGATTTTTTAGTTTTTTCAAAAGATTATTACAGAAATTCCGATACCTTTTATAAGTTACAGAGAGTACTTCGTCATCAGGAGCGAGTTTTAATTTTAGGTGCAGTTTGTCTCTATGCCTTATACAACGAACGAGACCGGGTGTGATCCAGGGCTTAATACAACTATACTTTCTAGGCATTGTTTTAGAGAACGTGTTTGTCCTTAATGCAGATTGTAGTGAGTCTATGAAATACTTTAAACAACTATTTGCATCGTCTGAATTATAAACAGGGTCAAAATTAATACTGCGTATGTCCTTTTCGAGATTTGTCATATTGACTTTAGTGTAGCTACGCATGCAGTTTTTTCTAGGTGAATTTATTTGTAATGATAATAAAACAGCTTGATGATCAGTAAGCGTAGAATTAGTAACCAATGTTTTGGATGGATTTTTTGATTTTAGAATGATATGATCTAAGCATGAGCCACTCTGATGCGTGGGGTGATAGTGAGCTGGTAGGAGTCCGTGAAATGAGCAAATATTGAGATAATTATGTACATGAGTATCTGTTTTTCCGGAAGCAATGTTAATGTTAATATCACCCAAAAGTATAATGTTTTTAAAAGATGTAATGTTTTTTAAGTTAGTGTCGAGTGAGTCCAAAAATCTGTCCATATTTTGAGAAGGAGGCCTATAAATAGCCACGACTACCGTGTCGGGAACAATTTTAATTATTAAACAATTACTGTCGAGGAAAACAGGTTCCTCCCTTACTGTTGTTAAATTATTTTTGACATAAACTACTAATCCATCGTTCTGGTTTATGTTCCTGTTAGTTCTGTAGGAATAGTAACCGTCAAGAGATGGTAAGTTGGCCACCTGTTTTGACAACCAACATTCTGTTAAGACAAGAATATCACAGTTTATGTCAATGTTCTGCAATAACACTTCAAAACCGTTCATGTTACGATTTATGCTGCGAATATTCTGCGTAAGCAGGGTTAAGGTTTTGTCACCAGAAGGAAGAAGGTGTTTACAGTCCTCAACATTACAGATTTTAGACTCCGACACAGAAAAACTATCTAGATCGCAAATTAGATGATTTGTCATGACAGTTACAAAAAAAAAAGAGAAAAATAAATACAAGCTACCTGTTTATCTGCTAACTGAATAAAGTGTTAAGTGGCGCTCTTAGGCGCCTTCATAATCTATTGAGTTTATGTAATTCATTTCTGCATGTTTGCGGGCCGGGCAACCTACATCACCAGTTGGATGGTCACATTTTCTCTTGAAGCGCTTGCACGTCGCACATTGAGGGGGAGAAACTTTGCTGCTGCAGTCCTTGAAGGAGTGTCCACTCTCTCCACAGTGGTTGCAAGTAGGATTCGTTTCCCGGCAAAACTTTGCTGCGTGTCCGAACTGCTGGCAATTGAAGCACCTGGTGACTATTGTGAAATCTCTAACAGGGCATGATGTCCAATTGATGAAAATTCGGCTCTGATTAATTATAATTTTTCTTCTTAAGTACCAGGTACCAGGTTCTTCCTGGTGTACTATTTTCGGGCGCTTTCTCGGCGCACCCTTTCTGTAGGAGCGAGTCCATCTGTTCTGTATATCTATCTCGAAGAGTCGGATTTCTATCGAGTTTCTATAGAGACAAGCCGTTTGTGGGCTGTCTCATACCTATCGGGCATTTTGGTCTATCTTGCTTCCATAGCATTGCGGTTTCTATATGCCCATTTTCTATCTGTTTGGTGTGTCGTTTCAAGATGTCTTCTGTGGGTCTATGCGGCCTTCGGCTCCAAGTTGTCTGGCAAGGTCCTCGTTAATCAATGATACTGTTGATCCATCGTCGGGAAGGGCGAACGTAAATGCCTCTCCCGCCGGTCCAATCACCCGGACCGGTACCATCTTGAGGTAGGCATGACTCGACTATGTTCGCGAACTGGCAACCACTTCTTGTGGTTCTTGCTTCTGTTCGAGGACCTTCGGCTTTTCGGCAGTCGCTGTAGCGGGCTTCTTCTCGAAATGAAGTAGCCGGTTGTGTGTGGCTATACACTCCTTGATACCACACTTCTTCGGTTTGCACTGGTGCCGCTCGCGTCGAAACTACATGCAGCGATAACATAAGTTGAGCTTCTTTGCTGGCTCCCATCTCTTGTCGCTGTTGCCTTCTTTGAATTTCCGACAGTCGCGTTCTATGTGCCCATCTTTCCCACATACGCGGCATCTATCGGCCGGTTTCTCTGTTGCTGTGTGGGTTCTCTGTGCTATACGTCTGTTTGATGGGCCCTCTGTTGCGTTGATGTTCTCAGCGGGAGCAAAAGCGCTGCAGAAGCGAGCTTGTTCAGTGACGAATTCGCTGAACAACGATAGGTCAGGTAACGACTGATACTGTCTTTGCCTTCTGAATCTTGCTGTATTCTTGACATCATTGAAATTTTTTCGAGTTGTTACATAAATGGCTCGAAACGACAACCATTCTGTGTGTGCACCATTGAAGTTCGGTAAGGTCATGATGACCTTCGACGGCGAGGAAGTATTCTGTTCTGTTTTTCTGTCAGCTAGCGATACTATAGCTGCTGTAAGGTCCGTTATGAACGGCTGTAATCTGTTTTCCCCGTCGTCTTCTATTTTCTTCGGTGGTGCCATCTGTTTAGTCACTTCATCGACTTTCGGCTCTAGTTCCGGTATTTGCGTTCGACGAGAGTTCACTATCGGTACGGAGTGCAAAGGGGGAGACGGTTGCTGCTTGCAGCTTCTATCTATTCTATTTTGCTCGCAGTTTCTATCTATTCTATTCTGCTCGCAGTTTCTATCTACTCTATTCTGCTCGCAGTTTCTATCTGTTCTATTCTGCTCGCAGTTTCTATGCGTTCTATTACGGATGTCTCCCTCAGCGGTGTTGGTCTCTCTCTGATCAGGAACAGGTTCAGCTGCCTCTTCCAGCCAGGAACGCACATACTCGTCTTTCGAGTTTCTATCTTCTAAATAATCGTTGTCCGATTCTTGTTCGGCTTTCTGAAATGCTAATTGTGCAAGCTCCAACTTAATCTTGAGTAAGTCTTCGCGTGCCTTTGTGACTCTTCTATAAGACCGCGTCGTCCTTCCCACGGTCGACGGCGGCTTGTCACGTTCGATACGTTCAATACGGGCGTCACCCCGGGTAGTCACCGGCAGGGTTCGGCTGTATGTTCTATCTGTCGGCTTCAGTTTACTATCTGAAGGCGTTTCAAATCTGGTTCCCTTTCTTGAGGTTGGCATGATTCAGATCCTCAAGTCGATTCTTCAAAACTGTTCTATGTCCCTGGATAAAGCTTCAGTAAAACTTGAATTAAAGTTTTTTCTTCAAACTGTTTCTATATTCTCGGATTATTCTTCGAAGTCCCCAATTTTCAAAGTCCAGAGTTGCTCTGAATTTTCTAAGTGTAAAATTTTCAAAGTCCAAATTCTTAAAAAAAATTCAAAGTTCCGAATCGATCTATATTTTCTAAGTGTAGAATCTTCTCAAAATTTTCAGTCCAATTTCTTCAAAAATTTTCTATGTCCCGAATCGGTCTATGTTTTCTATATGTAGAATCTTCTCAAAATTTTCAAAGTTCAAATTCTTCAAAAATTTTTTATGTCCCGAATCGGTCTATGTTTTCTATATGTAGAATCCTCTTCAAAATTTTCAAAGTCCAAAATCTTCAAAAAATTTCTATGTCCCGAATCGATGTTCAAATCTTCTATGTTCAGATGATCAAAATTTTCTAAGTCCCAGTATGAATCTTCAAATTTTTTCTAAGTGCCAGCTTCTATGTTCGAAAAATTTTCTAAGTGTCGGGTTCAATCCTGAAAATTTTTTCTAAGTCCCAGGTTTGGTCTTCAAAATCTTCCCAAGTCCAGGTTCAACTTTCAAATTTTCTCAAAGTCCAGGATTCCTTAGAAATCTTCTAAGTCCAGACGCAATCCTTCAGTGTTTCAGGAAAATTTTCAAAGTCCAAAGTTTCGGGGTGAGTCCTTAAGGGTGGCTCCCGAAGGGTAGTTTTCTTCAAGGGGTAGTCCTCACGATGAACCACGATGCTGAGCTTGAGGCTTCTTAACTGGAACGTATGTTGACGGGTAGTTTTCTTCAAGGGGTAGTCCTCGCGATGAACCACGCTACTGGGCTTAAGGCGTCTTCACAGGAACGTCAATCGACGACTAGCTTCGGATCTGTTTCGGATGAGTCTTCAAGGGATGATTCTTGAAGGGTTGATTCGGGAACGAGTACCAAATGACTGACTGTTAAGAAACAAGATGTGGAGTACGTATGTTTGGCTCTTGCGCCAAACTATATCGAAGGGCTACGGCTTGAGTCTTCAAGGCTTGTTTCTTCAAGGGTTGATTCTTCAAGGGATGATTCGGGAACGAATACCAATTGACATACTGTTAAGAAACAAGATAGGGGGTGCGTATGTTTGGCTCTTGTGCCAAACTATATCGCAGGGCTTCGGCTTGAGTCTTCAATGCTTGTTTCTTCAAGGGTTGATTTTCAAGGGATGATTCGGGAACGAATACCAATTGACATACTGTTAAGAAACAAGATAGGGGGTGCGTATGTTTGGCTCTTGTGTCAAACTATATCGCAGGGCTTCGGCTTGAGTCTTCAATGCTTGTTTCTTCAAGGGTTGATTCGGGAACGGATACGTTTTGACATACTGTTGAGAAACAAGATGTACGGAGATCCGGCTCTCGAAGGACCAAAAAATTTGGTCCGAAATCCGGCTCGCAAGGACCAAAAAATTTGGTCCGAAATCCGGCTCGCAAGGACCAAAAAATGTACCGGACGGGCGTGATCGACTGGAACGGGGTTGTGATGGGGTAGGTCTATCCTTTTTCTTCTCCTCCGAAGTGAACTGTGACCGACCGACTGCGTCCAGCCGCGCTGATGTCCTGTACCGGAAACTGAGGTTCTCCGCACCTGACGTACAACGTTCTTCTATCTTGCCAAGTACTTGCTGTATTCGGGGTAGATTGGGGTGCAGGGTGAATGCTTGCCAGGGTTAAATAATAGGCAGAAATTTGACAACACTGCAGCTAATGGTTTAAGGGCAAATTCGCGAGTACTGTGATTCTATTTATAGATTTCTATATTTCTTCTGCCGGTGACTACGAGTTTGCTATTATTTGACAATTTACTAAGGTACGAGGTTACCCTACCGTAACGAGGCCCAAAAACCACTAACTGCTTCAGTTTATTTTAACTGTTAAATTTAACTATGGTTCTACTACATTTCCGGCTATATCTAGGTCTATTCTAGGTCTGGATAGGGGTTGATGCACCTCTATGCAAATCTCCCGAAATTCCCCGTCGAACGGGGTGGAAACCAACCCTTCAACCCTGCCCACTAGTGGGCTTGTTGCATTTAACTGTCGAAACTGTTACAAGTTTTGAACTTGTTTACTATTTAGGGTTGATTTCCCGGAAAACTGTGCCCCATGGGCTATGAAACTATCTATATTCGGGTAGGTGCATCATCCCTCTATCCAGATACACAACTTACCAAGCCACCCCTCCAAGGGTGGAGGTACTATAGGTCAGGAACCCGGAAGGGGATAAAAATCTGTGTTTTCCTTTTTATCTATTTTGTGGCTTTATGCCTTGCCTGACTATGAAGATGTGCACATATCTGGATAGGGCTGAGAGCCAGGTTTCCAGTGCCTATGGTTTAAGACCTAAATTCCCAGATGCCCTAAAGACTTAGCACTGAAGGTGCGTGTACATGGTGGTTTTCTTCAACCACCCTACTATCTTTGAGTGTGAAATGTCTATTTTTTATGTACCTTCGATTTGGTTGATTTCCATCAGCCAATCAGAACACGCCCTCCGGGTGCTATCGGGAATGTGTAGCCCTACCTATTTGTTATAATTTTCTATGAAAATAAGTTTTCCCCAGAACATCTTTTACGTGTTTGGGGAAAACGACAAACATACGATTTTTAATCGATTACATAGCTTATAAACGATCACTATGCAAGTACATAAGCTTCTAAGTTCAGTACATAGGCCTACGACTATAGGTACATGGGTACTATCTATGCGAGTTACACAATGCTAAATGCTTCTCCGCGAATATTTCTATGAACAATTTGAGTATATAAGCTCCTAACTTTAAAATTTATAAGCTTACGACTATAGGCACACAAGGCTGTTTATGCGAGCCCTACAAAGCAAAATGCTCCGTCGCGAACACAATGTTCTCTCCAAAATTCGGCATCAAAGTGAGCTCCGTTTTTTTTTTTTTTTGGATAGGGCTACTCGCAGTTCACCTCTAGAAGTGTGGTGACTGCTTAACCGGGCTTATCCGGGCCTTAAATGACTCTAAGGCCCCCAGCCAAGGCAACAAAAATTAAACCTACAACTCCGCTCGCTGAGGGCACCCCTGTGGGGTACGGACCACGGCTCAGGAGCGTCGTTCTCGGGGGGACAGCTAGGGACAAGCTGGGTCATGATTATATTATTTAGGGAGTTTAAAGCTAAGGGCTCAGTGACGCGGGCTGGCTCATTAGGCAAAAGACGGGGAGTGTTTACGTTACTGGGACGTCGCGGAGGGCCTCGTCGGCGAGGCCGGAAAGCGGCGGGTCGCGGTCTGTGTACATGTGTCCTAAGTGTGCTTGTTTCCCTACAGCTTTCTTGGACAAGGGTAATAGGATCTTCGGGTTCTACTAGGGTATGACGGGGACGTCGAATCCTACTGATCCGAGAGGGAGCGTATCGGGCAGCCGAAGCGATAAGCGGGTTCTGGTGCAATTCGGCGGAATCTATGAAACGCTTTGTAAGGCGTTTCATGAATTGCTTGATGGTAGGGACTTTGAGGTCGACATGGAGTCGCTCATTCCTAACGAACCACGGGGCGCTCGTGGCCTTTCGGAGAAACCGGTTCTGGAGGGTCTGCATCCTATGGATCCGGGATGACTTTGTGTGGGCGAATGCAGCACACGCATAGGTCATAATCGGGCGAATGCACGTGGTATAAATGCGCAGTTTGCATTTTAGGGAGAGGTTGCTGCGTGCATTCAGCATGGAGTGGAGCCTACTGAGAGCGAAGGCGGCACGCGAATGCACCGCCTTTATGTGCTCTCCGAAGGTGAGGCATTGGTCAAAGATAACACCAAGATATTTGGCTTGCTTCTCCCAAGGGATCGGCTCACCAAACATGGTGATCTGCTTTGGAGTCGGGGGGGGGGGGGGGGGGGGTTTTGACCGCGGTTTGCGGAACAAAACTGCCCGACTCTTTTCAGGGTTGACCTCAATTCTTCATTTCCGGAACCAATCGCCTAGGCGTTTGGCGGACTTTTGGAGGTTTTGAGCTATGGCATTGTTACTCTTGCCAGAGTAGTAAATGGCCGTGTCGTCGGCAAAAAGCGCTAACTGCGACTTAAGGTCGGAGGGGATATCGGTAGTGAACAGCGTGAAAATGAGTGGCGAGAGCACACCGCCTTGCGGTACGCCAGCGCGGATGGGTCGGGGGGAGGAAAGCGCACCTTCGATGCGGTACCGAAAGGTGCGGTTCGACAGATAGTCTCGTAAGATGAGCACGAGACGATCTGGCACACCGAGTTGATACAACTTGTATATCAGGCCGTTGTGCCAGACCTTATCGAAAGCTTTCGCAATGTCGAAGAACAGGGCTCCCGTCATCTGGCCGCGTTAAAAGCGGTCGTTGATATGCTCAACGATGCGGTAGACCTGTTGGATACACGAGTGGTCGGCCCTAAAGCCAAACTGCTCGTTAGGGATGAGGCTCTTGCGTTCGACGTAACCTCTGAGACGCTTATAAATAAGCCTCTCATAGATCTTGCCGAGAGCGCTGAGCAAGCTGATGGGGCGATAGGAGGACGGGAGGACTTGGGCTTACCCGACTTGGGAATACCAATCACGGTAGCCTCTTTCCACTCTTGCGGGAACATGTTGTTGGACAGAGCGCCATTGAAAATAGCGGTCATCAACACAATGAGTGTCTTGGGGAATAGGCGGAATACCCTGTTGGTTATTCCGTCCAACCCAGGGGCTTTCCTGGGTTTGAGTCTTCCGATGATCTCCTCCACCTCGTCCGGAGTGACGGGGGGGAGGGGGTCATCGGGGTCCTCGACGGGTGGGAGGGAGGTCCTACGTTCGACCTCAGCGAGGTGGGCCGGGTCGACTGGGTTCGAGCTTGGGGAACACTGGGACTCTAGGCTGTCAGCCAGGCATTCAGCCTTCTCGTCGTCGTCAAACGCGAGAGAGTTGTCAGGCCGGGTGAGGGGAGGCATTGAAGTAACCTCAGAAGCGCGTAACTTCCTCTGAAGTTCCCAGAATGCAAGGTGGGTGGGCTGGAGTTCACCGAGCATCTGTTCCCAGTTCTCGCTACGCAGTTCTTTGATGCGTCTGCTTACTTTACGCTGTAAGTAGCGCAGAAAAGCTTTGTTGCTAGCACAGGGAAAAAAGCGCTGTAGGCTCGGTCGGCCGCGTTTTTCTCGGTCAACAGCTCACGTACATCGTCCGGGAGTTTCCAGTGTAAGAATCAATCCCCTAATGTATTTAAATTACATATTTTTAGTTATGAACTTTTGATTAATGTGTGTGGCAACGTTGTTTATTGAAAAGTCTATGCCGAAGTGACAGCTGACGTTTTTGACATTGACAGATGGATATCATTCGGTCAATTCGACATAGACAACGGCAGATCATTGCCAGAAGGCGAATAAAGCAGACGTTATTTAAAAAGTGCAACAATAAATCGGATAAAAGCGGATTAATCCTAATTTGTTTTATTGAATACTGTGAAAAGCTTTCAACTCAGAAGTGCGATAAAGAAAACTAGCTATTTTCACGCTCAGTACATCCTTGAAAATTTTCTTAATTGTGGTGAAACATGGACGGTAATAGTGAGCATACGCACCATGTGCGTGAAAAATCATTACGTAAACGACGTCGTCATGAAAAAGAGTGCAGTACACCACCAGGTCGACATTCAAGTATCCACGAACGCGAAAAAAGTATGCCGAAGAAAAGAAATGAAGGCGCACGATCTGAAAATAATGCAGGAAATCGTTCACGTTCGAGGCGCAAACATCGTTTGAGATCAATGCGGCGGAGTCGTTCGAGATCATCGCAGCGGTGTCGCTCGAGACCGACGCGTCGTCGTCGTTCGAAATCGACGTGGCAGCGGAGTCGTCCGAGATCAGCGCGGCGGAGCCGTCCGAGATCATCGCGGCGGTGTCGTTCGAGATCGACGCGGCGTAGTCGTTCGAGATCGACGCGACGGGGGAGTCGGGTTAAAATTTCCATTAGTGCCCGCTGATTTAAGGGACGCGGGGGGTGGTGGGGAGGGGGTTTTGCCCCCTGCGCCACCCCCACCCCCCGGAGCCCCATAGTTATGGAGATATCCATGGTTAAAGTTTTGAGGTTAGAATATAAATTAAGTTAGAAAAATAGGTAAAATTGAGTATCGTTTAGCAGGAAGAGGGAGTGGGGAGGTGCCCCCTGTGCCCTAGCACCACTCCCATGTAAAGGCGACGCACTGTTCTTGAGAAAAAATAATTATAGTAACCTAACCTCAAAACGTGATATAACCGCTCAACATTGCAGTCACGGGAGGCCCAGTCGACGGAGCCCCGCTTTGCGGGGCTCCTACTTCTGAGTGGTTTATAAAAAAATAACCACGAAGGGGATGGCGGGGTCTATTCGCTCGCTTCGCTCGCTCACTCGACCCCGCCATCCCCTTCTAACCTAACCTGTCCGAGTCGGGGTGCCCCCAAGTCCAGAGTTCGCTTCGCTCGCTCTTGCATCCAATGGCACTTCACTTGGCTAGTCAACGGAGGCCCAGTCGACGGAGCCCCGCTTCGCGGGGCTCCTACTTCTGAGTGGTTTATAAAAAAATAACCACGAAGGGGATGGCGGGGTCTATTCGCTCGCTTCGCTCGCTCACTCGACCCCGCCATCCCCTTCTAACCTAACCTGTCCGAGTCGGGGTGCCCTCGAGTCCAGAGCTCGCTTCGCTCGCTCCTGCATCCAATGGCACTTCACTTGGCTAGTCAACGGAGGCCCAGTTGACGGAGTCAAATTATATTTATGAAAAAAACAGGACATAAAGTTTATAAAAAATACTTCTAACGTCAACGGAACGTAAATGGTCAACTTTGACGTCTACCACGACAATTTATCTAACCTAAAAATTTGCAAATGGCGCACTATTTTCCAATTTTTATTGAAACTTTAATGAATATTATCTCGTAAATTGTGACTCCCCGAATCTTGAAACTTTGTAAAAAGCTTTCTATTTGTGAGTACCTATCTACAAAAAAAATACGAACTTCCAAAGTAGCGGGCACTAATGGAAATTTTATCCGGGAGTCGTTCGAGATCAATGCGGCGGTGTCGTTCGAGATCGACGCGGTGGCGGAGTCGTTCTAGATCGACGCGAAGGAGTCACAGACACGTGAGTCGTTCCAATTTTGATAATGGTACTCAATCATTGTTAAGTGAGTTGATAAAAACAATATACAACGTTGATACGACAGAGGGGCTTTCCTTTAAACTGCCTATACTAGGTACCATTTTCAAGCTCTGTACCAAAAATAAATTAATTAGGAGCAGTAGTTTAGTCGCAAATGATTTTTAAAGTTTTTGCACGGTTTGAACACGATGTATCTTTTCTAACAGCTGATTATCGTCTAAGCATAGGTCATGCACCTTAAGGTGTGTCCAAATATCGAGCGGCAATCGAGCGCGGCTGCCGCGCGCGGCCCGCCGCGCTGTGATTAGACGACTGCCGCGCGCGAACGCTTCTGGCTACCTGCCGCGCGCGAACATTCTTAGTAAACATTCGGCAGTAATTGTGTTTGGACGTATTTCTGCGCACAAAAATGGACAACGAAACATCGATTCGTTTAATTGAAATGTATGGATCTTTTAAAGAGTTATGGGATCCTCGACAAAAGGAATACCATAATAAAAATAAACGTGAAGACTTGTGTGATGTATGTTGAGAATTAGACTAAGTGGGTAGTAGGTTATTAACTACAATTTGTTATTGTCACCGCCGCCGCGCTAGTCTGCGAATATACTCTGTGCTATCGAGACGTTACCTTGTTTTATTCCGCTTCCAGCTGACTAAGTACCTGCTCCTGACATATTTCTCAGTGGCGACGAGAAGTGAACAGTTCGCGTGTGATATTGAAGGCGTTTACGATGACGATCGGAAAAATAGCCGAGTTTAACGTCCACAAAGACGATTGGAATCTATTTGTCGAACGGTTAGAACAATACTTCGTTGTGAACGACATACAGGAGGATTTACATGTACCGACGTTAATAACCGTAATGGGGGCAGAGGGTTACGAGCTGCTGGTCAATCTGTGTACACCGAATAAACCAAAAACGAAGACGTTTGAGCAATTAACGGAAATCATGGGTAAACATTTACAACCTAAACCTAGTGAACTCGCTGAGAGGTATAAATTCAGGCATAGGAAACAGAAACCGGGGGAAAGCATATCCGAGTACGTGGCGGTGCTGAAGAAAATGTCGAAGACCTGTGAGTTCGGAAGTTGGCTCGAAGAAAGTTTGAGGGATCAATTGGTGTGCGGAATAGCGAGCGAGAATATTAGGCAACGGTTATTCGCAGAGTCAAAACTGGATTTTGCCAAGGCGTATAAACTAGCCGCCAGCATGGAATCAGCAGAGAAGGACGCTGCTATAGTGGAAGAGCCTAAATCGTCAGCGGGAACGGACGCAACGACGGTGACGTGTCAAGCGATGACGACGAGACGGCATGCAGCGGGCGGGGCGGAGCGCGGCTGGCAGCCGGGCGTCGCGCGGCGCGAAGTGCGCGAGCGACGTGATTTCCGGGAGCGGCGCGCGGGCCACGAGTCGGTGATGTCGGTGCCGGGTGAGCGAGCTCGGCCGGGGGAGCGAGCTCGGCCACAGCGGCCATGCCGGGTGTGTGGCGCTAACCACAACGAATCGACGTGCAAGTTCGCAAGTTACGTGTGTAGGGTTTGCAACCAGCAAGGGCACCTGCGACGTATGTGTCCTAATATGGTGGGACAGCATCAGGTAGACGTGCAAACCGCCGGCAAGGACGAAGAGGCGGACAGTGACGAGGTAATTATTGTTGATGTTTGTCGGTTGTCGATATCAAGTTGTAAACCTATCTATATATCACTGAATGTACATAATAAAGACATTGCTATGGAATGTGACACAGGTAGTGCAGTGTCTTGTATTAGTCGGGAGTGTTACAATAGACTATTCAACGATCTTACCCTACAACCATGTAAAGTAATATTAAGATATTATACGGGTGAGACTGTTAAACCGTTAGGTATAATAAAACCGCTAGTTCGGTATAAGAATAGAAGTGAATTTTTGGAATTACTTGTTATAGAAAAAGGAAAAACTGTACTTTTAGGACGACATTGGATAGCGGCATTAAAGATACAACTACCCGATTTAAGTTACGATGTGCATAAAATGTGGGAAAGTAATGAATACGATGTACCCTATTTCAGTTCCATATACTGTAACGTGTTCGCGGAGGGCCTCGGGTGCTTCACGGGCGGCGCAGTGAGCATTCACGTGCGCGAGGGGGCGCGGCCGGTGTTCATGCGCGCGCGCCCGCTGGCGTACGCGCTGCGCGAGCCGGTGGAGCGCGCGCTGGAGCAGTTCGTGCGCGACGGAGTTCTCACCCCGGTGGAGCGTTCGGACTGGGCTACGCCGATAGTTCCAGTGGTAAAGAAGGACGGTAGTATTCGTATTTGTGCCGATTATAAACTGACCTTAAACAAAGTCATAGAAATTGACCGTTATCCGCTGCCTAGGGTAGAAGATTTGTTATTTCGTCTCCGAGGGGGTGAATACTACAGTAAAATCGATTTGTCTCAAGCATACGCGCAATTTGAGCTCGATGACACAAAAAATACACGGTAATTAATACCCATAAAGGTTTATACATGTATAACAGATTAGTGTATGGTTTAGCGTCTAGCCCGGGCATTTTTCAAAGGCGAATAGAACAATTATTTGCTGACATGCCGCGTGTAGGTGTTTTCTTAGATGATATAATCGTGACAGGTAGTACGAAGGCCGATCATGTAAGCAATTTGCATAAAGTCTTTCAGCGTTTGCAAGACTACGGACTTAGAGTGAAGAAAGAAAAATGCGTTTTCTTTGCAAAGTCTGTTTCCTATTTGGGTCACGTAATTAGTAAGGAGGGCGTGCACACGTGCCCGGAGAAAGTTCAGGCGGTGATGGAGACGCCGGCGCCTACCAATATCACCGAGTTACGAGCGTTTATAGGTCTAGTTATGTATTATGCGAAATTTATTAAAAATATTAGTACAGTTCTTGCGCCGTTATATAATCTCCTAAAGTCAGGCGCTAAGTATAATTGGAATGCGGATTGCCAAAGGGCATTCACAAGAGTGAAGCGCCTTTTATCGGATGGTCAAGTACTAGTGCATTATAATCCGGAGCTACCGCTGATTTTGACCACGGATGCGAGTAGCGTGGGTGTGGGCGCGGTAATATCACATGTTACGGCGGACGGCGAGCGGCCGGTGGCGTATGCATCGCGGTCGCTTACACCAACTGAGCGAGCGTATGCGCAAATAGATAGGGAGGCTCTTGGAATTATATTCGGTATTCGAAAGTTTCATCAATACCTTTACGGTCGTCACTTTACACTACGAACTGATCATAAACCTTTAACATATATTTTTGGTGATAAAACGGGTATACCGGTGATGGCTGCCTCACGGCTACAGCGGTGGGCGGTACTACTGTCGGGTTACAATTACAAGATTGAGTACATAATTTCTAGTAAGAACAGTGCAGATGCTTTGTCACGCCTGCCATGTAAGAATAATTGCGCTGATAAGTCAAAAAGAGAAAGTACTTATGTTAACTTTGTAGAAAATTTCTTACCCGTCACTAGCAGTGATATCAAGCGTGTGACATCCAAGGATAAGGTGCTTAGTAGGGTGATGTTATACATACATTCAGGTTGGCCGTCAGTTAGTCCCAGTAGTGAAGAGATTAAACCATTCTATGCAAGGAAAAACGAATTATATATAGAATGTGGGTGTATAATGTGGGGCTATCGCATGGTAATTCCACAGGCATTACAAGGGCACATATTACAACAATTGCATAGCAGTCACATGGGTATCGTAAAGATGAAAAGTGTGGCTAGGAGTTATGTCTGGTGGCCTAACATCGATAAAGATATCGAGAACTTAGGTAAAAGCTGTGAGACATGTGCGGCGGAAGCGAACGCGCCGCCGCGATCTATCATCCAACCATGGCCGTATTATAACCAACCGTGGACTAGACTTCACATCGATTTTTTGGGCCCATATCGAGGTATGACATTTCTGGTATTGATAGATTCATCTTCAAAATGGCTAGAAATATTTGAAATGTCACGAACTAACGCGTCAAATGTTATTAAAGTGTTACGTTCGACTTTTGCGAGGTTTGGTTTACCGGAACAGTTGGTATCAGATCAGGGACCACCCTTCACCAGTACAGAATTTAAAAATTTTCTAATAAAAAATGGAATTAGGCAGTATTTTTTGCCTGCTTATCATCCGTCGTCAAACGGAGCAGCAGAAAATGCAGTTAACATATGCAAACGCACTATCAAAAAGGCTATTAGGGATCGCGTGGATGTAGACACAGCTTTACAATCATTCTTACTAGCATACAGAAACACGGCGCACAGCACAACTGGTGAGACACCCGCTATGTTATTGCAGAAACGAACACTACGGTCCAGGTTGGATTTGTTACGAACGGAACGATCAGTAGGTACCAGAGTGCAGGATGCGCAGCAGAGACAAATCGATTCATCAGGTGGGGTTTTGCGATCGTTCAACGAGGGCGATCCCGTTTGGATGAGGGATTACAATTCCTCAAATAAATGGGTAAAGGGTTCGATTACAAACGTGGATAGTGCCCGTCGGTATATAATAGCAAGGGATAACGGTCAATTCATTAAAAGACACGTTGATCAGATACGGCGCAGATCTCGAGTATCGGTTGGTGGACCGAACACTGAAGAAGAGGGAACGATGGAGGGTGAGAGCTCCGTAGCGCAGGCTGAGGATAACTCATTAAAGTCGAGGAAGAATGAGGAAGACCGCAGTGATGAGAATGTGGTTGAGGGAAATAAGTCGAAACAAACAATAAACGATGAAGTAGGAGGTGTTGATTCTGATCAGCCATCTAATCAATCACCTGGTTTATCAGATCAGCAGCAAGCAGAGTACCCAAAGCGAACACGTAAACCGGTTATTCGATTCCAATGTACTTGAATAATAAATCTTAATGTATTGATGAAACTATTGTAATTTAAGAAGGGAGGTGTGATGTATGTTGAGAATTAGACTAAGTGGGTAGTAGGTTATTAACTACAATTTGTTATTGTCACCGCCGCCGCGCTAGTCTGCGAATATACTCTGTGCTATCGAGACGTTACCTTGTTTTATTCCGCTTCCAGCTGACTAAGTACCTGCTCCTGACATATTTCTCAACTTGTGGAATGAAATAGCCAACAATTTTGATCTTCCCAAGAAGGAATTAAAGGCTAAAATGAAAAGTCCTATAGACGAGTTCCTATAGACATATAAGTTCCTATAGACGAGAAAGGAATAGAGAAAAAACAAGCAATACAACTGGATTGGGTTAGTTATAATCTTTTAATAATTAATATAATGTATACCAATATTGCTGTAAATCTAGACCTACTTACTATACTCATAACAATGATATTCAAAAAGTATAGATGGAGTATAGTTGTGATGGCCTACGGGGCTTGATCCACGACCAACCGTAGTCCGGGGACGGTCTCCCCTCGTTTGACATGCACCCCTTCTGCGATGCTGGTGGTACACGTCCCACGCACCCCTAGTGTATGCGTAGTTAAAAATCCGGATGATCCACAGGTACAAGGTGGCAGCGACTACACAGGATAGCAGCAATGAAACAACTTATTCACTTTTCAATCTTGAGGGTTCGGCACTTCCTTTCTATGTTTCTTGTTCTACTGCTTGTTCGAGACTACAAATGTACTGCGGAGAGGGCCATCTTATATACTGCCCTGTCTGCCCTTATCGAGAGCCGCGCTTTTGCGCCTAATTTTACTTTTAATTTTGTTTAATTTTGCGTCGAGCCGAACCCTTTTCCTTGTTTATTTTATTTTTCTTTGTACATAATAACCATATGTTATACTTTTTACATAGGGGACAATATTATCTATCACTTAAAATCAATTACATAATGATAAAATACAGTCTGACAAAAACCCTAGAACATTGAAGTGTAAAAATTGTTCTTTTAACATTTTCACTATGAACAATCGGCTATAACTTTTACAATACTTGAGAGATTTTTACAATTCCTTTTGTAAACCTTGTTTCTAAGCGATGTTACCAAAATATGATAAACATATTTAACATTCCTCCATAAACAAAAAACCTCATTCTCAAGTTACGTAATTATTCCTTATCATACAACTTTTCTGCGAAAACTTATCAGATTACTATCCTTCTAGACTTTTCTAATTGGATTCTTATTGGATTACGCTAACATCGTTCCAATAAGACATATTGCACTAATTTTGCACAAATTCCCTTACGTTATGTTTTCTAATCAGACAATTTTTCCTAATATCCTTATCAATAAGTAAACCAAAGTTTCTTAAAACTATGAGTATCGCAATAACTACCTATGCCTACCTAATAAGTGCAATAAAACATAAGAAAACAACTTTAAAATCCTTTCAAAAAAACAAATTATAGAATCCTTTCAAAAATTAAACTTAACTAGGTATAAAGTCCTTACAAAATATCACTGTACTTGCGTTATAGTACGTGCATGGGGTCTTCGTCGCCGACAATAGTCATACTTTACACGTCAAAATAACATGCCATGTAGGTACGCCATTTGCATTGCACTGAATGCGATAGACATATTCGGCAATCACAAGAGGGAAGGAGACAAATAGATAAAATAGAAGGCAATTTGAATGTTTGTGGTACGAAATTTGGCGATACAAGGCGAATCTATACTTTTTGAATATCATTGACTCATAACGCAATTATTATTTATTCTAGTTTTTCTTTTAAACTAAATACATATTATTTTGTTGCAGGTAGAAACCAGTCTTACACATCAAAATGGTTTGCTTACGAAGCATTTCACTTTTTACATGATAAAAATAATCCTATAGACACATCTGATACAATGGTAGGTACCTAAAGTTTTTTTTATTCCCAATGGCGGCAAACGAGACGTCAGTAAGTGGTTACCGCCGCTTATGGACCTCGACAGTGCCAGAGGCACTGCCAGAGTGCCAGGCCGCTGCCAACCCTGAGACATTAGTTCTTAAGTCTCAATTGACCAGGAATTTCACTAGCTACAATGAGTACCCTTCAAAGCGGAAGTTAATAGTGTGTAGTTAGCAAACTACTAGTTGGCGGCAGAACATATGATACCGCGGTAGTACGTACCTAGACGCATATCTTAACGTACCACCAGTAAAAGTAAACTTTCTAATAATAATAAATTAAGTATAGTTTTATTTAGTACTTATCTTGCCACGGAATGGATCCATTTGTTATAAAATGATTGGCTAAGAAATTACTATTATCAGTCGGAGTGGTACCCGTAAATTGGTTGTTCTGTATTGCAGAAACTGTTTCATTCGTGGATATATTGGTACTACGTTCCAAATAATCTCTACGAAGAAAATTACGCAAATGAACGCTGGCTAAAACTACTTTCTTAGCTGATGACGGTTTTAGGATCATTACTTTTCTCAGTACTCTAAACTTCGATGACATTATCCCGAAAGCGTTTTCAACTACTCGCCGCGCTCTTGATAACCTATAGTTGAATATCCTTTCCTTGGAACCTTTTTCATGAATTCCGGCAAAAGGAGTCATCATATATGTATTTAATGCAAAAGCTTGATCTCCTAATATTACAAACGGTATTTTTTTTGAGTAGGGTATATTTAAAATTTCCGGTACCGGTACATTTATTTATTTATTTAACACTTTACGCACACAGATGTACAGAGGCGGACTTAATGCCTGAGGCATTTTCTACCAGTCAACCTTTGGGTGATGCAGAGAATAATACTAGTAGGTGCAAATTGTGAAAAAAAAAAACAGAAACGCGATTAATATTTAAATTAATACAAAGATATATATATATATATATATATATATATAAACATATATATATAAACTATAAATACTATAATATATACTCAAATTAATAAACTAATACACAACTATACTTGAACAAGTGATGCAAGCAAACAATAAATTATAACTAGCGCTGTAACGATACTACTGCCAACTTCTTACGGATGTGCTCTCGAACCTTGACTTTGAAGGTTAATCGGCTGGTTGCCATCCTGATTTCCTGGGGAAGGGCATTCCACAGAGAAATAGATTGTATGAAAAAGGAATTGTGAATGAAGTCAGTACGGTGAGATGGACAGTGAAGAAGACGATTATGGGATGAGCGTAGATTTTTATTGTGGTTGGCGCAAATGTATTGGAAATAAGGGGCTAGATAACTAGGAGAATTGGGAGAGTCAAGAAATGAGAACAAGATAGTTAGCGCCCTTTGCTCTCTGCGCTGGCGTATGGGCAACCACTTTAGAAACGAACGGTGCGCAGAGACATGGTCATATTTGCGTAGATTGAAAACAAATCGAATGCAGTAATTTAGAAGACGGTCAAGTTTGTTGAGGAGATCTGCATTCAGGTCATAGTAGCACACGTCACCATAATCGATGATGGGAAAAATTAGGGTCTGCACAAGCATTGTCTTCGTGTTCGATGGCAAAAAGTTTTTCAAGCGATACAGAGCCCGCAGCGTTCCCGTGACCTTCTGACTGACGCTAGCGACTTGAGCACGCCAGTTTAGGGTGCTGTCGATACGCAAGCCTAGGTCCTTGACGTCAGTGCTAAATGGAACGACCGTACTGTCGAACAGAATAGGTGGCAAAGTTACACCATCCAGTTTAGCGATGTTTCGAGGACTACCAATGATGATCGCCTGACACTTGTCGGGGTTAACTGCAACACCAAATTTAGCGGCCCAGGCTTTAATGGCTATCAAGTCCTTATTTAATTTTTCGACAATATCAGGTATTTCATCCATTTTCCCTTGACAGTATAACTGCAGGTCATCTGCATACAGATGATACGCACACTGAAGTTCCGAAGTAATGAGATAAATGAAAATAGAAAACAAAAGAGGAGAAAGAATGCCGCCTTGAGGAACGCCAGTTTCCAAATCACACCAGTTAGAGGATGAATCCCCAACATACACCGACTGCTGACGCTCCTGAAGGTAGGAAGCGAACCATTCCAGTGCAGCGGGAGAGACCATCACATAGGACAGAATGGCTAATAGGATGTCGTGACTGACGGTAGTGAAGGCATTCGAGAAATCTACCAACACTAGAATAGTGACTTTGGTGTCTTCCAGTCCTGCCCTTATATCGCCAGTCACTTTAAGGAGGGCGGATACAGTGCTGTGCCCGGGCCTGAACCCAGATTGTAAGGAGCTTATCAGTGAATTGCGATGCACAAAATTAGACAATTGTTTGTGGACACAGGCCTCAAGCACTTTGGAAAGGAAAGGAAGAATAGAAATTGGGCGATAGTGAGTTAGAAGAGTGGGATTCGAGACTTTAGGTAAAGGACGAACATAGGCTTTACGCCACAAGGATGGGAATTCTCCGGAGTACAAGGAAAAATTGACAATATGGGTGATGGCAGGTAGGAGGTGATCCAGAATAGTTATGATCATACCACGAGTGATTTTATCACATCCTACTGCATTGGATTTGATGGAGAGTAAGATCTTTCTGATCTCCCCCGGTTCGACTGGGACGAAACAAAAAGGGTCAATTTGAGGACGCGTTGTTGATTTTCCAGCTTGTGATATAATTGGGAATTTTTAAACACCCCTCCATCTGAAATCCGGCCTTGGCAGCCTACATTAACATACATAAAGTTGTAATTTCAATCTACTAATGCCAGAAGAATAATACTAAAGAACTTTTTATAATTATAATATTCTGTGCCACTTCGAAAGGGAGCTTGAATACTGATGTGTTTTCCGTCTAAAGCACCAATAGCGTGCGGAAAATTCCATTTCTCATTGAATTCCTTAGAAACTGCGTGCCATTCTTGTTCTGAATGTGGCAACTGAAAAAAAAATGTATTATTAAGAAGCCCGTGACCAGTTATGGGACAGGTAATTAACTTTCTTATTTGTTTCAGGATTCGGCACTAGAGAGCTCTCTCTTAGACACAAACAGCAATAGTGGAATCACAAATGAAACGGTAAATACGGATTCAAATAGCAATGCATCTGAAGGTAATATACCTTCAAGAGCATCTGAAAATAAACGTAAAAATAAACCAGCAAAACGTACTCTTGAAGATTCTGTTATGGATGCCGAAAATAAAATGCTAGAAGATGCAATAGAATTAATGCGCAAACAAGATCAATGTAGCAACGATCCATACGTTGCTTTTGGTATGCACATAGCGGCTGAATTAAGAAAGTATGATACAATTACATTGACAAGAGTTAAACATTCCATTAATAATATCATATATGAGGCTGATATGGGATATCTACAGCAACAGACATTAGGATACCATGAAGAAAGAAGACCTGGATACTTCACATCGCAATTGACTGATCTCTCCGACTCAACAGTTTCTAATCATACTGATACAGGATCTGGATTGACACAGTTAATTCGCGATCTAGATACGTAGAGTTAATCTTTGTTTTAATTATATCTGGCGCAAACTACTACCTTTTTTTTCAATCAAGCATAATAAAAATAAGTGATTATGATAAACACTATTATTCTTTCTTACCTTTACAAAATCCTTATGGCGTCACACACTTCGGGTATTACTGATGATATGGTTTGTTTTGATACACAAAAGACGTATTGTAGGCTAGAATAGGAGTCTCCTGTTGCTAAAAACCGTAAAGTTATAGCCAATCTCTCTTTGGTTGTGATTGTTTTACGCCAGTACGTATCTTTTTTTTTTAATATGTGACTCAACCAGGCTATGTAAGTGTTCAAACTCTTCCAAGGTTAGTCTTAAAAACTGTGGTGTCCGGTAATTAATTTCATAATTGATTGACTCAATATTCTGTAACCTCCGTTGAAAAAGTGGTTTCATCCAGCATTTCCTCGTTAAAATATGTTTCTTCTTAGCTCTTTTACGCAATTTTTTAATAATAAGCAGAGCTACGACACATGCGACCGCTTTCATTTTAGTTCTGATGCCAACTGAAGCGCGCGGCAGATCTTGGTTGTGCCGCGCAGTACTACCGCGCAAACATTAGTTGGCTTTGTCCAAACTAGAGCGCGGCAGAAATGTGTCCTACAAATGCCGCGTGTTGCTGCCGCGCTCTTGCACCTTTACAACGATGAATCTACGATGCGTTGTTGCCGCTCTGACGCATGTCGAAGGACATTCACTAAAAATTGGCAATGCAAACAAGGAAGCAATCAATACACACACACTTGCACTTTCACTACGAAAGCGACGAACTGTCTGTTTCTTTCGAATGCGCTACATTTGAAAGAAACAGAAATAGGTCAGTTTGTTGCATGCTTGTTTTTTTGCGATCGTAAGTGGGGCTGGGGCCTCTATTCAGTGACGCCGACGCTGTCGTTTCGGAACGTACGGTTTGTGGAATTCGCGCGCAAACAATTGTGATTTTATTTTGTTATTGTGAGAGTACACGTAACTTGGGATTATTATTATTTAGTATTAGTGTTTTTTTTTGTGATTGACTGTTTTTTATGGTGATAGGACACGTAACTTGGGATTATTATTATTTAGTATTAGTATCTCCGGACCTCACTCCCATGGATTTCTTTTTGTGGGGGGTACATTAAGGGTGAAGTGTATGCCTCAGAGGTAAATACAATTGATGAGTTAAAAAATAGGATTATTTTAGCATTTCACAAATTAAAGTGCTTAGCGACGGACAGTGATCTAATTAGAAAAATAAATAACAATATTCTCCGTCGGTATAATTTGTGCATCAATGTAAATGGAGGACACATCGAAAATTTAAAAATTTAGTGTGTTTGTTTTTGTGCGCGTACTTCGAAACGTTACCTAACATAAAAGCCAGTGCGAGCGGAGGCCTAAGTCGCCGGCCGCCACCCCGGCCCGGCCCCCGCCGAGCACACGAGATACCGCACACCGCGCTCCGGCGCGCGCGCGACGTTGCCGCTTTGTTACCTAGCGGTATCTAAGGTCAGTGTAATTTTTTTACAAAGGGTGGTTGCGTTTTATTCGGATTTGCAAGCTATTTAGTTTGTTTGAAAAAAATATTTTCTCATTTATGGCGCTTTTTGTTTTTGTACCGTATCGAATTAATACTGAACACGTATAGTATACGTAGTTTAATTTAATGCCCCTCTGTCGTATCCACTCTGTATAATAATCGACCGGAAGGGAATAAGTTCCCCATGTTGGGCAACGTTATACCAGAGTTTGATCCCATGAATAAAGGTCAAAATGTTAGTACATGGCTTAGTAAAGTAGAGGAATGTGCTCGATTATATAAATGGAGTGAAGACCAAATAATACATTACGCATTACCTAAACTAAGCGGAGTGGCAAAGACATGGTATCAAACTCTGCCATCGATGTCGTTTTCGTGGCCCGAATGGAAAATCAAATTAAACGAATCATTCCCCTCTAGTGATGACTATGCAGAACTGTTAACAGAAATGTTATCTAAAAAGGTTAAATATAATGATTCTTTAGAGCTATATTATTACGAAAAGATTACTTGCTGAATCGATGTGAGATTAAAGGCAAACGTGCAGTTGACTGTATGCTATACGAGATAGAGGATCGTAGTTTAAGGTTAGGTGCGAAAGCGACAAAATGCGAAGAACCGGAACAGGTATCGAAGTATTTTCAGTCCATTAAGCAACAGCCGTGGGAGTCTGATAATAGGAAACTATGACAAACGGATAAACATTAATGATAACAATTCCTTCAAACAAGCAGCTACTAAATCAACAAGATCAGTTGACAATACGAAAACTATTACTTGTTTTAACTGTAACGAAAGTGGTCATTACAGTTTCCAATGTTCTAAGAAAATCTTGAAGTGCAGTATCTGTCACAAATTAGGGCATTTGTCTACTAATTGCTCAAAGTTACCTAATAACGATTCATCAAAATTAGAAGTAGGCAAAGAGAAGTCAGTTATGGCTTTGAATAGTTTCGTTGTAGACAATGATAAATACTTGATTATTATTAAGGCGAATGATCAATATTTGCACGGTTACGTTGACTTGGGCAGTCAGTGTACATTGGTGCGTCATAGCGTAGCTAAAAAGTTAGGTATTCAGTGGGCGACAGAGCAACTACCGACAATGCGCGGCATTGGAAACAATATTGTGTTACCATTGGGTCGATCTGTAGTCAAGATTGAAATTCAAGGTATATCGGAATTCATCGAAGTTTACGTTGTAGAGGATAATGTAATAAAATACGATGTGCTAATAGGACATAGCTTTACTGAACTACCCGGTATAACAATTACAAAAACTACTGATTTCTTGATTTTCGAGAGAACTTCACCTACGAAACTACGTCTTGTACTTCTCGATGACACCTTTATAGGACCCCGTGATACTTTTGTAATTAAAGTAGCTAGTAACATTGATTATACAGGTACAATACATGTTAATGGATAAGTTAATGGACAGGTACAGTACCGTGTTACCCATTTAATGGGTTGTGGAGGTCTGGTAGGCAGCCGCTCCACGTAAAACACTGGTATTCAGCTGAATCCGGTTTGACTGGAAGCCGACCCCAATGTAGTTGGGAAAAGGCTAGGCAGATGAATACATGTTAATGGATCTTTACGAGGAAGTCTCGGGTCTGAATATTATTTAATGCCCGGTGAAAACGACATCAAAAATGGTACAGGTGCGGTATTAGTAAAAAACATATCGGATAACATAATAAATTTAGAAAAGGGATTATTAATAACACGAGCGTTGTGCACAACTACATCTTTGAATATCAATGTTATAGATTTTGATGATCCAAGCGTAGGTAAATGTATAAACTACGCTGAAAACTTATCCGATAGCGAAGTTTTACAATTAAAGGGTATTCTTCAGAAGTATAATGATTGTTTTTCACGTAATATGATGGACTTAGGATATACCAACATCGATAAGATGGAAATTGAACAGACTGATACAACACCTGTGGTTTATAGACCTTACAGATTATCATATCCAGAAAGAGAATTAGTTAAATCAATGGTAAAGGAAATGCTTGATGCTGATATAATATGCGAATCCAATTCTGCGTACGCCAGTCCAGTTATTTTAGTTAAAAAGAAAACCGGAGATAAACGTCTTTGTATCGATTACAGAGCTTTGAATAGAAAAACTAAAAAGGAGCATTTTCCTCTACCATTGATTGACGATCAATTGGATACACTAGCTGGTAATTCGTTGTTTATAAGCTTAGATTTAGCTTCAGGCTACTACCAATTAGCCATTGGAGAGGGCTCTCAAGACAAAACAGCATTCGTAACACCAGACGGCCAATATGAAAAGAATGCCGTTTGGTTTGGCAAATGCTCCGTAGGTGTTCCAAAGACCGATGAATAAAATTTTATCCCTGTAGACGCCGGTACTGAGTTTCACGTGGTTTATGACGGGGTGGAAGAATAAATAAAACTGATTTTTGACAATAACTGGTATAATAACCAAAAGAAAATTTACAAAAATCGAAAAATTAAAATACGTAAGTAAGTAAATATGGCGGTTCAACGATCAATGGGCGAGTGACTTGACATCGTCGCTCGCGGCTGTGATCCGTTCGTGTCGTATGCGTGTGTGCGTGAGATGTTGGCGAGCGCACACATGCTAGGCGTTAACATGTTGCCGCCCCAGGAACGCAGTTCTGGTCCATGACTGGTAGCGGGCACAGTCGGTTAAAGGCTCGTCGAAGAGTGCCCGAAGTGGTGAACACGTCGGCCACGCGGGTCACGCCGTCGGAGCCGGGGTACAGGCGCACCACGCGCCCTAGCAGCCACCGGGTGGGAGGCAACCGGTCATCTCTCACCAGCACCATTTCTCCAAGCTGGAGTTGCTTTCCTTGCAGGCGCCATTTCTGTCGTTTTTGGAGTTCTGTAATGTATTCTATGTAGTAACGTTTCCAGAAATGGGCTTTTAGTTGCTGAATTCTCATATATCGTGAGAGAGTAGGTATCACCGAAGGTTCTGTGTCCTGAGGACAAGGTAAAGCTGTTAGCGTTCGTCCAATTAAGAAATGTGATGGGGTGAGCGCTGTGAGATCGGAAGGATCCGATGATAACGGAGTAAGAGGCCTAGAATTCAAAAGACCCTCGATCTGTACAAGAACTGTATTCATCTCTTTGTAGGTTAAGTTAGCTAAACCTAAAACCCTTTTTAAGTGGTATTTTACAGATTTTACGGAACCCTCGACTAATCCATTAAAATGTGGGCTATACGCTGGTGAAAATTTAAAGTTTATATGTGAGTTAGATGCTTGAGAGTTAATTTCATCAGAATTTGACCTTAAAAATCTAGTCAACTCATTACATGCACCGACAAAACAGGTACCATTATCAGAGTAAATGGTTCGCGGTCGCCCTCTGCGGGCAATGAATCGATCTAAGGCAGCTAAAAATGTTGTGCTACTCAAATCGGTCACAAGTTCTACATGTATCGCTTTAATGGCCAGACAAATAAATATACAGAGATAAGACTTTATGAGTCTACTTCCTCTGCCCTTTCGGTTCAGTATCATGACGGGACCGGCGTAGTCGACTGCTGTGTTGGCAAACACATAATCCGTATGCAGGCGACTGGAAGGAAGGTTCCCCATTATGGGTTGAATACTCTTTCCTGCAAAACGACAGCATTTAATGCATTTTTGAACAATCTGTCTGGCAAGGTTTCGACCATTAATAAACCAGAATTTGTGACGAAGCGTAAAAAGTAATAATTGCGGTGGTGCATGCAACAAGAGTATATGATAATGTCTAAATATTAATGTGGCAAAATGATGCCGTGAATCGAGCAGAATAGGGTGTTTTGTATCAAAATCATAAAGTGAATTACTAAGTCGACCACCTACCATTTGAAGTTGATTGAATGAGACACCAGAGGTTGTCACTGCAGACGCGTCGAATACGACCCGTAGTTTTGTTGATAAGCTTGAGTCACGTAAGACACCGTGGTGGGGTAAATTATAAGTGTGAGTGTCATTTTCAGGATTTTTATTTAATGACATATGATTTAACGAAATGTACTCTTTAATAAAATTGCAATACTGTTCTTTAAAATGTGGTTCACGTTTGAACCTACGTTCTAAGGACAAGAATCTGGACAAAGCTTGTTCGTAAGAATTGCCTAGCTTATCAGGCGAATCTTTTAATGGAATCGTCACTTCAAATCGCCCATCAGGCAACCTAATGGTATTATGTATAAAGCTTTGTTCACATTCAAGCTCTTCCTTAGACATTTGTTTATGTGTAGCGACTGTTTCTAATTCAAAAAATTTAGATAATTGATTATGTAATTGATCGTTATTATTTTGTAAAATAAGATGATTGCAGTGGACTGTATTAATGAATGTTGTATGTTGTGTTGGTACTGGGCCTGATATTAGGAAACCCAGTTTAGATTTATTTAATGTTGGTTTATTTTTACCCAACGATATATTTTGAGAACCAAGTATTGTCCAAAATATATCAGCTCCAAGAAGCATATCGACTGGAGTAGGTATGTGGAATTTGGGGTCTGCCAACGTAATGAGTGGCGGTATATTTAATTTTGTGTAGTCAACTTTTGTAGTTGGCAATAACTGAGTGATGCGCGGAACGACAAGACAGGAGACGTTCTCGCTGTAATTGTTAAGTAATGACGATATGAGTACTTCACAACGCTTTGTTAAGCATGATATTTGGGAATTTAACCCTTTGACTACGGTTGAAGTAGAAGAAGTAGGTAAGTTAAGTTTAGCACATAGGCTTTCAGTTAGGAAACTTGAGGTACTTCCACAGTCGAGCATAGCACGTATTTTATGGCGATCGCCATTGATGTCTGTCACATGGATTAAAGCCGTGGACAGTAGAACACAATTATTTTGAATCGTTAACAAGGCAATGTCTTTAGGAGGACTAGGAGGTTGACCGTCAACTTCAGACTGTGGCAAAGCGTGTAACATCACGTTACTTGTTGAAGGGACAGGCGCAGACGGAGCAGGAGCTTCATGCTCGTGCAACAAGCTGTTGCGCCGCAGGCCGCACGAGCGACATGGCCCTAACTTACATGCATTATCAGCATGACCTTGACGTAAACAATTTAAACACAATTTAAGTACCTTAACTTTGTCAAGTCTGGTTTCTAATGATAATGATTTAAATTTTTGACAAACATAAAGTGCATGAGTGCCTTTGCAATATGGACAAACGTATTTGCGAGCGGGGGGAGAAGACGAGTTAGCCACATATGTTTTGTAACGAACATGTGTAGTGTCACTTGACCTACGCCTTTTATGAGCATTGTCCATTGTTTCCAAAAAATTAGCACGATCTTTTAGAAAGTCATTAAATATTTTGAGTGTAGGCAACTCTTTCAACTTATTACGATATGATTCCCACTTAATGCTCGTGTCTGTGTCAAGTTGGTTTGAAATGATCTGAATTAGTAGTACATCCCAGTGCTCAGTAGAGAGGTTAAGTTTTTTGAGTGATCTGAGGTTCCTATTTACTTGGTCGATTAAGTTGCGTAACGATTTAGATGATTCCTTCGCTAATTGTTCCAAGTTAAAAATAGCTTGAATGTGATTGTTTACTAATGACCTTTTATTATCATAGCGATCGCAAAGAAGTTCCCAAGCTACTTCGTAATTATCACTTGAAAAATCTAAAGACTGAATAACTACAGCGGCACTGTCTTTCAACGCGGCACGCAAATAATTAAATTTGTTAATATTTGGTATCGACTTGTCTAAGTGTATGAGACTACTAAATGTGTCACGGAATTCCAGCCAGTCATGATACTGACCCGAAAAGCTAGGTAAATGGATAGTAGGAAGTGTAAGTTTTGGCCCACCTTCAAGCGCAGTACAACAAGAACCTGTCCCTGAGCGGTAGCTGCGCGCTGCGCCGGCTGCCGGAGCCAGCAGCTCACGAGCGCGCGCGATCGTCCCGAAGTACTTAATCTCGAAGGCCTCACGTTCTTTGTACTGCTCGTCTGGAATTTCCATATAATTTTCTATGTCACACTGAATTGAATCAAAATCCGTATAGATTTCTTCAATTTTGGATAAACGGACGTTCAATTCATTTATTTGCAATCTACTCAAACTGTCACAACTCTCGACGGTTTGCAAATAATTTTCAAATAGCGTAAGCTTAGCTTTGTATGATGAACGCCTTTTAATTAAAGTTTTAGCTTCCATAGTAAAGCAAGTGAATGGATATTTATTTAGATAAGAAATTAAATCTATGTTTAAAGTGACTATTGAATTCAAATGCAAGTTAAGTTAAGCCAAAATAAGAATATATTAAGTTTATTATACCAAACAATGCGATGAACTGAGTTGCTAGAAAGAATCACAAACAATTATTGCAATGTAATCAATTTAAAGATAAGAAAAAATGGAACGATTACTTAAATCAGCATAATGAAGCGAAGTGAGGGTGCGCGTAAAATGTGCGAAAAGCAAGCAGCGGGTGGTGCGAAGAAACAGCTATCGCGCGGCTAACCGGTCCGGCCCAACCCCACTGTCAGCGCGGGCGGTAGGCAACGGTCAATCGAATGCACTAGAAAATGCGAAATAACAATAGTTAAATGCGCGATGTAATACAGTTCCTATACACACCAATGGAATCTGGAATCCCTGGAACCTCTGAAATAAAATTTTCGTTAGATTAGGAATAAGTTATAAGCATATCTTTTAATTTGTAAGTAAGAGTTTACTGAGCGTAATAAGTAACGCGGGAATAGATAAGAACTCGATAACCTGTTTTTATGTAAGTATATGTAGGTTGAAATGTTTATTGCGCAATGCAATAAATGACGGATCTTTAGGTTTATGAAATGGATCACAAAATAAAGGATTTGCGAATATTTTATGATATTTAAGAACACTAAATAAAGGATTAGTGACCGTTTTAATGGTTATAAATATAAGAATCACAAAATAAAGGATTTGTGATTATGATTTAAGGCTCACAAAATGAAGGATTTGTGGGGGAAATTTAGAAGATTTACGGGACAAATGGACAAATTGGAACGAACTTACAGTAACGCTACCCTCAGGACTCACGTGTGACCCTCGTTGTAGGTGTAGTTCTCTTTGTCTTCAGCTCCCAACTCCAAATAACTCGATGTTCACAAAATTCTTCTATAATGATAGGTTTCCTTGTAGAAAAATCGTTTGATATATGACTCGTTGACTGTTGAACCCGTAGTAAGAATCTTCCACGTGACGACCGCCTTCCACGTCAACGCAGTATTTCCTTTTGTTCTTGCTTGTAAATGTGGTAGTCGCAGGCCAATCCGTCTCGATAGGACCAAATGTAGACGCCGGTACTGAGTTTCACGTGGTTTATGACGAGGTGGAAGAATAAATAAAACTGATTTTTGACAATAACTGGTATAATAACCAAAAGAAATTTACAAAAATCGAAAAATTAAAATACGTAAGTAAATAAATATGGCGGTTCAACGATCTATGGGCGAGTGACTTGACATCGTCGCTCGCGGCTGTGATCCGTTCGTGTCGTATGCGTGTGTGCGTGAGATGTTGGCGAGCGCACACATGCTAGGCGTTAACAATCCCACCTAAATTATACTTTAGTGTATATGGATGACATTTTGATCCCAGCACGTACGTTTGAGGAAGGTTTGAGACGATTAGATGAAGTTTTGAGTATTTTTCGTAGCGCAAATCTAGAAAGAAAGAAAGAAAGAAAACTAATTTATTTGGCACACACGGAATCACACAATGTTTGCAACAACAAAAGGAAAAGCAAAATTTATTACAAAAACAAAAACATCGTGTGCCCCGCGGCTGCGCCAAACAGGTCCAGTTCAGCAAAATGCCAGACAACTAGGCGCTGCCTGACGCTGGTTTTCAACTGCACCTTATGTTGAAGTGTACGGATGTAAACCAGTTTTGTAGGGTATTAAATAGAGTACAGATTAATATAGATATAATATGCTAAAGTGTAGTTAACGATACATAAATATAATTTAGTGTCCAGTGATAAGTAATACACAAAAAAAAAACAAAGGATAGAAAACAATTGAAACAAGAAGCAAATAATTCTGGAAATTAATAGAAAGAAAGAAAGAAGGTGGGCGTCACTTTTTCAATTATAATAATTATCCAATAAAGACACAAACCGAATCCTTTCAGCTGAGCTGACATCATATTAATGACAGGTTCAAGTGTATTATGTCTCGTTTCCGTTGCGCGTCTATTAAATACTGCCGTAAGCGTCTTCTAAAGGCACCGATTGTGTTTAGTGCTCTAATAGGCGGCGGTAAATTATTCCATATTTTGGATGCTGCGTAACGGAAACTGCCCCTGAATGCTGCTGTACTGTGGGGATGCGATGAAAGTTGTTGCGAACATTGCCTTCTCTCGCATTCTCGTCTGCTTGCTATCCAGCTCAGCTTGCTGTAGAGGTAGTCTGGCTTTTGAAATTTTACGACACCGAACAACAGACAGGCCAAGTGTAGTTTACGTCTCGATTTCATTTTAAGAGAGAAGTGTTTGTTCAGGAAAGGCGTTACGTGGCTTCTGGGAGGAATCTTGTAGCAAAACCGAGCACAGGCGTTTTGAACCCTCTGAATGAGCTGGTCTGTACGAGCCAGTAGGCGCGGGCCGTACACCGTGTCTGCATAGTTTAGCCTGGACAAAACCAGACTTTCTACAAGCTGTTCCCGAAGGGATTCAGATAGATACGGCCTCATTTTATACAGAACTTTTAGGCGATAGAAGCTGTTTCGCACTGAGTCTGCGATATGTTTTTCGAAGCGAAGGTCCTTGTCCATAATAAGGCCAAGGTTTCGCGCTTCATACACTCGGTCAATTGGTTTGCCCATGAATTCGACCACGAAATTTGCGGGCAGTTTAGCTAACTGCTGTCTTGTGCCAAGAACCATGAATTTGGTTTTGTTAGGGTTCAGTGACAGACAATTATCTTCGGACCAGGCGGCGATTCTGCAAAGGTCCTCATTGAGGTCTTTTATAGCACTATCGTACTCTTCTGGATAAAAAGATATATAAAGTTGAACGTCATCGGCGTATATGTGGTACCTGCATTTCTGAAGGCATTTTATAATATCGGCGCAGTACAATATAAAAAGAATCGGTCCTAATATAGAGCCTTGCGGGACTCCTCTCTCTATACAACTGAGTGCTGATCTAAGTGTGGTGCCGTCCCCCAAACGTAAATCTACAAGTTGCTTCCTATCACTTAGGTAGCTCTGAAACCATCGAGCAGCGTCAGGGTCGAAACCGTAATAAGTTAACTTGGATAGTAGTAATGGTATATTTATTGCGTCAAATGCCCGGGAAAAATCGAGTAAAACCAGCAATGTACACATCCCCTTATCCTGGGCCGATAGCACATTATCAGTTACATCCAGTAAAGCAGTAGAGGTACTTCTTTGCTTTCTGAAACCTGATTGTAAGTCTGGTAATATACTATTTTGTTCTAAGAAAAGTGTCAACTGGTGGCTAACGACCTTTTCCAGTACCTTCGCAAAACATGGCAAGATGCTAATGGGCCGCAGGTCTTTCAAACTAGTCGGATTAGAATTTTTTGGTAAAGGTCTAACGGAGGCAATTTTCCATTGCTCGGGGAATGTAGACGTTAATATGGAGCGGTTTATAATTTCTGTAATAACATGTAGCGTGTGCGGCAGAGTCATAGCAATCATGTCCAGGGTAATGTTGTCGTAGCCTTCAGCATTACTTTTAAGGTTGTTGAGAATGCGCGAGATGTCAGCCTGCTCCACTGGAACGATAGTAAAAGTGGCATCACCATGCCTATGATTGTTGTAGTAATTAATAAGTTCCAAGCTTGCCACGGCGTTACCAGGGACAGTCAAAAAGCTGTTATTAATTAAGTCAGGATCTGCAAAATGCGACGGAAGGTCTTGTCTTGACTTAGTGGCCATCAAAGTGGATTTAAGGTTTTTCCATAATAGTTTTGGGTTTTTAATATTATTATTTATATTATGTTTATAGTACGCCATTTTTTCGTTATACAAAGAACTCACTACCAGGGCTTTTAATTGTTTGTAGTATTCACCTTTTGATTTAGACTTTGTTTTTCGGTAACTAGTCAGTGCATCATCCCGTAATCGCATCATTAATTTAATCGTATCAGTTATCCACGGATACGACTTTTCTTTAATAGTGCATGTCTTAACCGGTGCGTGAACATCGAACAGGAAGATTATTTGTTGGTTAAAAAAATGCACCATATCGTTCACATGTTCAAATGTTGCAATGTTTTCAAGACATAGACTCAGCAAATCCATGCCAAAGTTGTCGACGCAAATGCTTTTTAGTGGCCTAAATTTCGTGACGTATGGTTTAAACTTATCTCGCTTCACATTAAACTCCCCCACTATGACAGAGTGGCCGTTGATTGAACTAAAAGATTCAACAGACGTATATCTAGCTTGTAGGTCGGTACATAGAAGATCAATGAGAGTCAAATCTCACCCTAAAATTAGATAAATGCTTTTTCTTTTACACAAAGATTGACTTTTTAGGTTTTGAAATTAGTGGTACGGGTATCCGACCCGGTAACCGCAAAATAACGGCTGTGTTAAACTTCCCAGTACCTAATAATATTCACGATGTTAGACGCTTCATAGGATTGACTGGTTTCTTTAGACGCTTTGTAAAAGACTTCTCTGTAATTGCAAGCCCATTAACCGACCTACTAAAGAAACATTTCACTTGGACCGATGAGCATATGTTAGCATTCGACACCTTGAAACGTAAGCTAATATATAGACCTTTACTCGCTCTGTATGATCCCAAATTATATACTGAGTTGCATACGGATGCATCGAAGTTAGGTGTTGCGGGTATCCTTATGCAGCGCAGTCAGGACGGACTTATGAGACCAGTAGCATATTATAGTCGCAAAACAACGGCTGATGAATAGAGATTTCATTCGTATGACTTAGAAACTCTCGCTGTCATAGCATCGTTGACTAGATTCCGTGTCTATTTATTAGGCCTAAAGTTTAAAATAATAACCGATTGCAATGCACTACGGACAACTATGACAAAACGAGACTTGGTGCCAAGGATAGGTAGGTGGTGGGTGCAGCTACAGGAATACGACTGTGATATAGAATATAGAGCAAGTTCGAAAATGTCGCACGTAGATGCACTCAGTCGTGCTCCTGTTGATGAGCCCACTACTTCAGATGCTACACACGTCATAGATGTACTCACGATAGATACACAGGACTGGATCGCGACTGTACAAAGCGCTGATGACGAAATTAAACGGATAAAGGAAATTTTATTGAGCAAAAATACGCCGTCCATTGTAGATATTCATAAAAATTACCAATTGAAAGGTGACTACGTGTACAGGATAGTTGACGGTGGATCGCGGTGGGTAGTCCCTAGATCAGTTAGGTGGCAACTACTAAGGATGAGTCATGATGACGTTGGTCATTTTGGATTTGACAAGACTCTAAAGAGACTTAGAGATACGTTTTGGTTTCCGAAAATGAGAAGGTTCACAAAAAAGTATGTTAAGGCATGTTTGGAATGCGCGTATCATAAAGTGCCTGGTGGGCCAAAGGAAGGATTTTTCCATCCTATCCCAAAACCAGACATGCCATTTCATACGTTGCATGCTGACTATTTAGGCCCGTTTGTTCGTTCGCGGAGGGGTAATATGTACCTTTTAGTAATTATAGACGCATTCACCAAATTTATCAGTATCAAACCAGTTCCAGACACAAAAACTGCTACTGCTGTTCGAGTGTTCAGGGATTATTTTGCCTATTTTGGAGCCCCAACGCGGTTAATAACAGACACAGGTTCATGTTTTACCAGTTCAAAGTTTAAAAGTTTTACCGAAAATACAGGTATTAGACATATTTTAAACGCGGTAGCAACTCCGCGAGCGAATGGACAGGTTGAACGCTTCAACCGAACGATCTCGGATGCCCTTAGCACTAAATGTCACAATAAAAATGATAACACCTGGGATGAATATGTAAATGATGTACAGTTAGGATTAAATACATCGGTTAATAAAACGACTGGTAAGAGCCCTTCAGAACTTTTGTTCGGATATAACGTTAAAAGTGTTTCGGAAAACATATTGAGTGATGTAATAGATCCGACAATTGATCGTATTACTGATGATGAATTAATAAATCTAAGACAAGAGGCGATACGTAATATTGAAAAGGAACAAAAGAAGGCAAAAGATCGTTACGACAGACATAGAAAATTGACAACGAAATACAATGAGGGCGATTTGATTAGATTAGAGAGAACAACTTTTGACAAGGATAGGGTAGGTAAGTCTAAGAAACTTGTAGCCAAATTTCATGGTCCATACAGGATTGTTAAAATCTTACCCAATGATAGATATTTAATTCAAGATACCCCTCTCACAAGGAAAGGAGGAAAGAAGTATGAAAATGTAGTGTCTATTGACAAAATACACCCATGGTTAAATTTTAAAGGAATGGAAAGCGAAAACGAAAACGACAGCGACAGTAGTGACGGAAGTGATAAAAATTGAAAATAGTTTATAAGTTAATGATAAGAGAAAAGTAGAGAATTCTTATAGTAATCATGCTTTGGTTAACCTTTTTATGATGATGTATTCATGGGATTAATAGTTTTATAGAAATGATAATGATTAGATTTTACCACGATATTTGGGATGATGTAATTGTTAACGTACATTTGTGTAGATAGGGCGACAGACTATACCGGTATGGGTCGTGAGCGTCAGTATTGGTTGCACAGATGACACAGATCGCGACAGACTTTGCTGATGTAGGTTACGAGCGTCTATGTTTAATAACGCAGATCGTAACAGACTATGTCGGTATAGGTTGTGAGTGCCAGTGTTTTCCATACAGATGACGCAGATCGCGACTGACCATGCCGGTATAGGTCGCGATGATAGAATAAAAGCGCAGATGACACAGATTGTGACAGACTGTACTTGTATGGGTTGCGAGCGTCAGTGTCGCAGTGGCACAGATGACGCAGATCGTGACAGACCATATCGGTATGGGTTGCAAGTGTCAGCGCTCCTGCACAGATGACGCAGATTGCGACAGACTATGACGACATAAGTCGTAAGTGTCAGTGCTTCGTGCACAGATGACGCAGATTACGATAGATATCGTTGTCATAGGTTGCAAGCGTCAGTGCTACATGGTAAATGACTTCGATTACGATTAGATTATAAAATGATATTATGTGTAAATGTTAATTGAAATTACCATAATATATATGGCAGATCAGAACAAGAACTTGTAACTCAATTCAGACATTTTGAGTGAATTTCGACTGTATATTGATAAAAAAAAAAAAAATAATAATAATAATTAAGGTGTGAGGACCCACCCTAAAAAGGATGGCCGAGCTGTAAGAATCAATCCCCTAATGTATTTAAATTACATATTTTTAGTTATGAACTTTTGATTAATATGTGTGGCAACGTTGTTTATTGAAAAGTCTATGCCGAAGTGACAGCTGACGTTTTTGACATTGACAGATGGATATTATTCGGTCACTTTGACATAGACAACGGCAGATCATTGCCAGAAGGCGAATAAAGCAGACGTTATTTAAAAAGTGCAACAATAAATCGGATAAAAGCGGATTAATCCTAATTTGTTTTATTGAATACTGTGAAAAGCTTTCACCAGCGACGGTCATTCGTCGCCGGAGCCTCCCTTGAACATTCGTTCAGGACGGATTGCACGTGGTCAGTGAGCGAGCCGATCGCGGCCGCCGTGTCGGCAGCAGACTCGATGTGGTCCGGGAACTTGTCCAAGTGATGTGACGTGGTGGTTTTCAGTTTTTCACTTACTTTCCGCCAGTCAGTGACCGCTCGGGAAGAAGGGGGTAGAGAGAGGTCTATTGGACGATGTCTGGGAATGAGCTCCAGAACTACTGGTCGGTGATCGGAATCGAGCTCGTCAAGTAATAAATGAGTAACTATCTTATATTTCCGAATTAGTCCGATTAGAAAATTAACAGAATAGTAATCAGGGATAATCTGGAAAGTTAATAATGAACAAAGATGTTGCGGAAACAGAGCGTTTTTTTTAATGATTTTTTTCATCAAGTATACCCACAGTTTTAAAAATCAACTGATTAATTACTATATTTTAAAACAACATACATTTTGTTACAGATGCATCAAATAAAACATTCACCAAGGAAGAATTGTACAAAATTATACTACAGTGCAATTATAAGCAAATCAACAAAAAATAGACGATTTAGAAGATTACATTTTTTAAATAACCGAATGTGAAAGAAGTGTTTTAAAACATAAAGTTTCTCATTTTAAATCAGAGTTCATACAGAAATGGACTACAGCCTACAGAAAAAGAGACGCGTTTGAAGCAAAAAATGGACATTGGTTGCAGGGGACCATTACAGTACCGATGGTGACGTCATCTTTACCTGAGGCTAGTGACGACAACAATAGAAGTACTCGCGGTCGACCGTCAAATGTTTCGCTGAATCGAGTTAAAGATCTAAACGTAGGAAAATAATGGAGATACGAAAACAGCTTGCTGCCAGCGAATTAACATATGCCACGCAAATGAACTTGCGAGCTACGGAAAACGTGGTCGCTTCAAATATTTTGAAGGATATCACAAAATCGCCAACAAGGGCGTTAAAGTTTCGAAAATCTATGACTCGAGCAGAAAGCCTTAAAAATTAAAAAGCTCTCGCCTACAGAAGCGTTATCTGTGTTTGTAGAAGGAGATTTTACAAGAAGACGGTACAATATTATTAGCACAGCAGACAAAGCTCTTTTTCCCTGTTACACAGAGATACAAAAGACTAAAAAACAATGTTATCCTTAGATTGAACGTGTTACGTCAACATGTGCAGAGGTGAAGTTACAAGATCTTTTGGACCATACGTGTTCTCGGCTTTGTCTTTATTTGACGGTTCTCAGCAGAGTCAATACAAACAGAAATTAGAAAATATAACGTTCTCCGATGCAAACATATTCCAGAGCTCCCTTGTCCCAGTCAGATTGGTTAACAACAAGGGTCCAGAAAAAATAAGTAATATGGCAAAACCCATTACCATCGTCTCCAAGATTTTGTAGACCGATAAGAATTCGTTTCATACACGAAACTAAAGATGCAACCCTAGATGAGATTCAGTATATAAAAAAATCAAATAAAAGACCTAACCAAATTGAAAGTGATAGTTAATGAAACCGAATACCAAATTAAAAACACTCTACTATTTACTATGGTAAATGGGAAAATATGCAATGCTGCAACTAATACATTATCTACTATGCGATGCTATTTGTGTGGTGCGAATGATTTAACAGTGAAGAACAATGTGAACTTCGAATCATTAAATTTTGGGCTTTCCGTGCTTCATGCTAAAACAAGATTGTTTGAAACTATTCTTCACCTAGCCTATAAGATCCCTATTGGAAAATGACAAGTTAGATCTCATGAGGATAAAAACATTGTAGCAGAAACCAAGAAAAGAATACAGCAGAAATTCAAAGACGTGATGAGGCTCTTGATCGTTATACCGAAAGCAGGATTCGGAGAGATGAGGAGATGGTAACTCAGCTCGCAGATTTTTTGCGGATACAGAATTATCAAGTGAGTTAACTGGGGTGGATGAAACATTGATATATCGATTAAAGGTGATTTTGGAGGCCATTTCAAGCAGACATAAGATTGATGTCGCTAAATTTGAGAGTTTTGCCTAACAAACGGCTCAGTTATATGATAGACTATATAACTGGCACCGGATGACACCAACCATGCACAAAATTTTAATGCATGGTGCGGAGATAATTTCTCATGCTTTATTACAAATTGGGCAACTTTCCGAAGAAGCAGCAGAAGCCCGAAACAAACATTTTCGGCCCTACCGGCTAGGATTTGCACGCTAATTTTCACCGGACGTAATCAACAGATTACTTTTAAGCTCGGATACTTATCTTTCCTGCATACGCCAATTGCCAAGAAAAAAAACTTAACCATTATGTAGGGAAACTATTGAACTGCTACGCCCTGTGGAATTTGGAGTAACTGGAGCTGAAAGCGGAGATATTCTGGACGAGGAAAATTCAGAAAATGATGAATATAAAGTAAAGTAAAGTAAAGTATTTATTTATTTCTATAGTTTTTTTATATAGTGATAGTGATTAAAAAAGATTTTGTATTAAGTATGCTTTTATTAAAACGTATATTTCTGTATCTATTGTTTTGTGTTTTATTTAATGCCAATCGATTTTGGTAACAATTTTGCTGAGAAAAAATCAAAAAATATTTTTGGCCATATTTAGTCTCAAATACCCCTTTGTGCGACTTCCAAAACCAAAACACACATTAAAGTATAAAATCACTTTAATTTCGGTATTCGGTGTCAAAGAACTACATAACCACAAAACACAGCGTACTGGCGTGATGTCCTGTTGAACTGGTGTAAACAATCAACAGACATGTGATTTCAAAAATTCCGATATATTTACTATCATTTATTGAAGAGATCCGTTGCCTACCTCCAAAGTTCTTCATCAGATCTTCACCAAATGAAATTTGGACCAGTCCGGAAAATAACTCTTTCAAACAAAAAAAGAATCATCCAAATTGGTTAACGATTGGCGAAAATATCGCCGAACAAACGTTTTTCATGGGATCCCATCATCCTGATTTATACCTTCCATCATCAGCTCAACAACATGAGATGATGACTGCCAGGCATAAATATCTGCATTACGTTAGAAAGTGTTGCTCAATGGATGACATCCATTTTTGTATCTCGGACGTGGATGCAACTTCAATCGACTGGGCTGGATTACTCGGGCCGCTACGCATTTTATTTTATAATAAGTTCAGTATTTCTAAGTTTTCATTCACTAAAACTAACAAAAACTTTCTCTCTAGGCAACAATTTCAAATTGCATTACAATATTAATGCATTAATCTAGGTCACTATTTTTATTGTGTTAATTAAAACTGCTAAAACTCGCTCAAATACTTTTTTTATTAATGAACACAACACATTAAGGCACAAATCGTCAAGACTGGCAGAAAAAAGACATACTTAAGGTGAATGTTGCGATAGCCTTTTCATACATTTTTATGTCGCGGTAAACTCCGTACATATACACTTTTTGCTCAAAACTAATCAATTTATAAGTTTTCTACAATGAAACATTGTCGCACAGAACTTTTTCGAAATTCATTTGCATTATATATTGAGAAAAACAGTTTTTAAAACCGAGTAAAATTTGACATTTTGTTTACTAGTGTAAGTGCAATTTGACAACCAAACCATACGCAATGTTTGCGATTGGTTATAATATTCATCGCTAGATGGCGTGCACCCGATATTATAAATTTGAAAAATCATTACTCAATTTATAATAATGGTTTTCATTAAAAAGGCATTATAATAACGTAAAACTAACTATCATAAACGAAAACATAAAACATTATTCTTGTTATCAAAAAATTGTTAGCGTTACTTATTTTTATTGTAGCTGGCAATAATTTCATCATTTGTATATAGGTAGCAACAATGCGACGTTGCCGTTGCTATTGTATTTGTTTGTCCCTTTGACCTAATGCATCGTTGCCAAACTTCTCTTCGCGACTTGAAATAAAATAATACATTTTGAAGTTATACACTAGTTTGTGCAGTGATAGGTTTTACGCGCGGAATTTCTCGTCTGTTTTGAATTGTATGAATTTTCATTGATTCGAAGGATTAGAACTAATATTTCTTGTACTTATGTATTTCGTTCCAATTTAATATAATTATTGCAAGGTATTCATTATCGTTTTTTTGGATTGGTAGTAGTATAGGTTGGTTATACGCATTTTTATTTTAAAATAAAAGTATGTACCAATATTTCGGTGGTGGGTATTAACAAGTCGGCCCGTGAGTTTCGCTGGCTATAACAAATTGAAATCATCTCATAATAGAAATCACCGAACGATATTGTTAAATGATTTGTCAAGATATAATAGGTAATATCAAGTAAATTTAATTTTATTTACTTGATAATATTTATTATTATCTCTCCTTTGTAATCCAAATTTTTAAGTCGCTATATACATTATATATCCTATCATAGGTTTTTTTTTTCAGATTAGTAATACAAAAATTATTATTATCGACAGACCAACAAACAATAGTTATATTTGATTCACGCGTCTTTATGTGGATGCGGTGCGTTCCGTTATACCTATCTAGTAAACATCAAAATTATAATTATGTATCATGATTTATTATTTAAAGTTTTTTTCTGCAGGGAATTGTCCCCGCTAGATATTATTTTCTTAATAGTCAATCAATATTATATAAATATTACATTTGGGTAAGTAAAACTACTGTATATATTATATTTACTAAATAAATTATTTTTCAAAATGCTAATATAATCTCGAACGTAATTTGGAACGTCAGTCTCTGTATAATCTGTGCTACTCAAATTGCAATACTGCATTGACCATTATTGTCTTGCATATCATTTGTTTTTGTGTATTTTAGATTCGGTTTGCATCTAGTTATCGTCTGGCCCTGCGAGAAAGAAAGCTTATCAACGGCACCAATATTCAGGCGTTCATAAATCATCAAAACGAGTGAAAAGCGCATTCAAACGGATACATGGTGACGACGAGTTAGTATACATGTAAATTGTTTCTCAATCTCGGTTTTCAAGTAGGTACATATATTACGCGGTAAATCAGTTGAACCGTTGAAATGGCGGTCATTACTAATAAATAGTACCTACATACCTACCTACTTTCTGTTCAAAAAAATTGATATCCGTATTGTATTACAGCCGCGCGAAAACTTGGCGTTCTGAAGAAATTAAGAAAAAGTTAATGAATGAACAAATCATCCCAGATAATTCTACAGTGTATGTATCAAATACTCGTTACCATTATTTATTGTGATCGCTGATTGTAAACATACATTTTATGGCATTCCATAATTATTGTCTTATATTGCTTCTTCGTCAATATAGCCCTCTAAGTTCATGTAGTTCGAAAGATTGATTATTTCTGAAATATTCATTCTTTCGAACTACATGAACTTAGAGGGCTATATTGATGATCAAAATGGTTATATTTCTTTAGATAAATACGCGTTACGGTCGCGGATCGCATTTGGTCCACATACAGCTTCACACTGACCGGCAAATTGCAAAAAACATAAAAATATTTGAATTTCGCGGGCTACCCTGGAGCATTCACCTTAAGTGAAAAAGCAGAAAAAAATTTATAATATAAAATTTTCGCTTTCTTCCAGTGCGACTCACTGAAATTCTAAATTGTCATTATTATCTTCTATTTCTTTAAAATATTTCAAACTATCGATAGTCCTCCAGTCTTCACCTAAGTGCTTTTTCAAGTTAGCAACATCAAGTATTTGTTAGGGTTTACTTTATTGCCTCTCTGTGAAATTGCAGGTGCCATTTCAGAGATTTTTTTACCTCGTTTAGTTACATATTTAGGTTGCCCAATTTCACTCCGATAATTTTCTTCTTCTTGCACGCTAACATTCTATCGACCTCTGTGCAGCATAAAACGTTTTGAGAAGATGAACTTGAAATGCCAAGATCCTGGAATTTTTTGTGTTTTATTGACTTCTTTCTTCCAATTACGCACTTCGACTTCCTCATCACCTAGATGACAAACAGTCGCATGTTCCTTAAATAAATTCACATAAATTTGTGGATCGCATATGATGGTTTTTTTCTTGGTTTCCTTTTCAATCTTTGCAAATATTCGGTCCGGTAGCAAAAAAGAGTGGCCTACCATGGGAAATATAATTTCAAGTTGCTTTACATGTAATCACATGTAAAGGATGAGAAGATAACCAACTGGAGCACATGCCCAAAAGAGTTGTATTCTTATTCTGGCTTCCGCAGCCGTCAGCGAATAGTCTCATTTTATAAACATTTTCAGGAATTTCAAGATTGGCCAGTGTATGAAAGACTGCACTTGCAATTTCATTCGACGATTTTGAGTGTTCGTTTTCACACCAATAGTATGTGCGTACATTATCTAATGCTGATTTGGAGGTGCCGATAACAACGGTTAAGTTATACATATTAAATGTCTACTGATGTAAGCCGCTTGATCGGGCAATTTGGGTAGTGGATTGTTTTTTGGCAATCATTGGAGAGTGACATTGTATTTTCTGTCTCAATTTTCAATAATTCATGTACAGCTTCAGCTTTTAAGGTGTGAATTCATTTTTGTGCCATAGATGTTACCTTTTCGTGGCTTGTGGAGGTAGTTTCTATTTTTTTTTCTAGTCAACTCAAAACATCGAGAGCAAGTATCCTTTAATGGCGATCCAAATCCAACATTATACTTCGTGTTAAAAGTGTTACGGGGAATGGATTGTTTAACTTTAAGATGTGGTATGTCTTGAACATTTTCCAGAGCTTTACAATATTGAGTTCTGGTGGCAAATACAGTCTAACAGATGATTTGGCTCTTCAATAATGCGGTTCTGCAGCTTCTAAAGGCGTTTCCTATCTGACTACGCTAAGAAAGAAGCTGCCGCCACGTGGAAACGTGGCTGCCGCCACGCGGTGCTTTCCGTTGAACGACTGTACAGGTGCTTATGATAACCAATGCACATCGATCTTTAGGACGAGGTATGCTAGTTTCAGCTCCGTAGAGAGTTAACCAACTACAGCGAACGACGGACCAGCGACAAACGTTACAAAGTTAGGTAAAATTTGAGAGAAATTCTAAATCAACGTTCATTATTTGGTACCCAAGATACAGGCTTGCCTAGTTTGGGGCCAATGTAAAAACACTGTAATGTTTTTTAGTAAATAAACGTTTCTATTCTATTCTATTTTTTCTTAACACAAACTATCAATAAAAGAATATCGAAATCAAAAGTTCAAGCCAGAGGTCAAAGTTATAAAATAGTATAAGACAAATAAGATATCAGTTCATACACAGCACGCGCGCAATTACGATGACGTATGCAGCATATTATATTGTAGTCTGTGAGCCGAACTGACTGAGATCTAGCTAGCTAAACCAGTAAGCATGTGTGTGTAAGGTGTGTACTCGCCGCGCGCGCCTCCCCTCCGTCCCACTGCCCGGGAAGGAAATGTGTGGCGAAACAAAAGGTGATTTAGAACGAAAACAAGCGCGCAAATTTGTATAAACAGACGTTCGACGACGTCGATGGAAATCATGAAAAAACTACTGAATGTATCTGTTCAAAATAAAATTATTTGCATTTTTGAACTACTATTCTATCCCTGTATGGTGACGGTTTTGCAATTTTCCTTCTTCCTATGGTATTTATTACCGCCCAAAGATGCGTTAAAGTAAGTGTTAAAATGTAGAACTTTCGACGCTCATAACTTTCAAATGCATGTTTTTTTAACTTTTTTGTTTCCATACAAAACTAGATAATGATGAAACAAATTGCTATATATTTTTATTTTGAACGTAGACCGTCAAAAACTGGAGTAATCGCAATACTACGTTTGTATGGAAGAATGATTGGCTAGGGCGTTCTTAAGGGTTTAATACTGAAATACTGTTAAAGGCCATTGCCCAGAACCAGTATCGCTATAAAAGAAAACAGTATAGCAAGAAAAATATAGTCATAAATTATGAAATCTTTTTTTAACTTTTCTTACTTATCTTGATCGAAATCGTACGTGGGGTTAATATTTTGTGTCTTAATAGTTACTAATTCGATTTTATTGCATTATTTTCAAAATGGCTTTCAAAAAGTGAAAGCAGTGGTGACAACTTGAAGAACTTCCCCGTAATCGGTTTATACTAATATGTAGAGGCAGACGTTGTTTTAAAAAATATTTCGGACCATGGGCAAAAATGTATGAAGCCTGGGCTCACCCACCAACAGAGATGAGACCACTTTGAATATACATTCAGTCAAAAAAGTATCGGGAATGGATGATTTGTTTATGGTTCCAAATTCAAATTTTTGTTTTTTTGTAGTTTTTGGTTTTTGATTGGCACAACTGTTTTCCATTTTGGCGCGGAGTTTGAGTTGCATCTGTTATTTATATTAAATACAGTGCTGGTTTTAGTAAAATCATATATAGTGTGTATTGCGAATTTCATAATGGACAAAAATATCGAACAAAGAGTTTGTCTTAAATTTTGCATCGCCAATGGAATTTCGTGTTCGGAGTCACTGAAAATGTTACAGAAGGCTTACGGTGAATCGACTTTATCAAAAACTCGTGCTTATGAGTGGTTCAAAGCGTTCAAAAGCGGTCGAGATGTGATGGAAGATTTGCCTCGCTCTGGTAGGCCGTCAACGTCTGCAACTGAAGTTAACATCGCAAAAGTGAAGGAAATAGTGACTGAAAATCCCCATTCAACTCTGAGAGAGATAGCCGCTGAACTTTCTGTATCTCACGAGTCGATCCGTACCATTTTAATTAATCATTTGGGTATGAAACATGTTGCTGCTCGGCTAGTCCCAAAAGATCAGAATTTTCTCCAAAAACTCAATCGCATGAAAGTCGCTGAGGACATGCTAGAACGAGTCAGTTTGGACCCAACATTCATGAAACGCATTGTTACTGGTGACGAGACGTGGGTTTACGAGTTTGACATGCAAACTAGTCAACAAGCTTCGGAGTGGCGCCTTTCAACTGAACCGAAACCGAAAAAACCACGCCAAAGTCGATCAAAAGTCAAAGTCATGTTGACTGTTTTCTTTGACTATCGCGGTGTTGTGCACTCTGAATTCTTACCGGAAGGTCTAACGGTAAATAAAGAATATTATTTGAGCGTTATGCGGCGTTTAAGAGAGCAAATTCGACGAAAAAGGCCAGATTTGTGGAAAGAAAATTCTTGGATTTTGCACCACGACAATGCGCCTTCGCACAAGGCTATCATTGTGAATGAATTTTTAACCAAACACTCAACAAATACCATCCAGCAATCACCGTATTCACCAGATATGGCTCCTGCTGACTTTTTTCTTTTTCCTAAACTCAAATTACCACTTCGTGGCACCCGTTTTCAATCGATAGAAGACATAAAGGAGAATTCGCGGCGAGAACTGAACTCAATTCCGGAAGCAGCGTTTAAAAAATGTTTTGATGAATGGATTATTCGTTGGCGCAAGTGTATCGTTTCTAAAGGAGCATACTTTGAAGGTGATAAAATAAATTTGGATGAATAACAGACATTTTGTGTATTATTGATCTTTTCCCGGTACTTTCTTGACAGAGTAGTACTTGTAAAGCACTAAATATAAAGATTTAAACTCATTTTTGCGAAGAATCCATGGGGTTATTTTGCTATAAATATTTTTCTCCGACCATAAATAAACTAAAATTCTGCAAAAAGTAGTGCTGTTATGGCATTGTAGGTTTTGTTATTGAACATCTTTAACTAGTTTTAATTCCAGGTTTAATGTATACATAAAAAATAAAACAGCTGCTAACAGTTAAAATTATTTTTATTAACATTTCAATCAATATCAATAATAATGTCGTCTAAATATCCTGCCGGTGGATTAAATTGTATGTGCCTGCCTAACCCTAGATACCATATTATTGAAATGGTATGAGCACAACTTCCTACTGTGCGTCTACCTGTTAGACGCGAGCAGTAATACTGAGCGATGGCATCTCGACCCATTTCGTTTCTGTTAACCAGAATGTATACGTAATATGTACGTGCACGAACATGTCTTGACTGTATCCTTCCTCTTAATAGCCACACATTTTGGTAATGGATATTGCATGCTGCTAAATTATTTAATTCATTTTCACGACATACTTCTATCGTATATAAACCATTGCGTAAATGTTCGCTGCAATATGATTTAGCAAGTTCGATTTGATATGACCCAAGCGATATCATGAAAATCTCGTTTATTGTTAGCCGAGGGAAGTCTTCCAGCTGATTTGCTTCCAATGTAATAAATGCGACTCTTTGTCTATTCAGGTTCCTCAGTTGTACATAGTCGTTCAAAAGATTAGGTGCATGGAGCCTTTCATTGGCTATTCTTAATATTTCATTTGCATGTTCATTATCAACAGCTATCTTGTAAAATGCGTTAATAAGAGCGGCTGCAATTTTAAAGTCAACAAATAAATGCGGCAAGGCTCTATTAAAATAATCCTGTCGCAGTAGTTTAAATCTATTTTTAAACTTCCCATTAACAGCTTCTACAACCCACCGACACAATGTTATTAATCTTGATTTGTTTGCTTGAACTGTGGTCAATTGAGTTTCGAATCTGCCTTTTGTCGGTGGGATGTGTGCCTCATATCCCAATGCCTGTAAGTTTTCTACGCTATCTCGAAAGCCCCTGTCTAAGATGAACACATCGTTCCGGTGAAACATCCAATGGAAAGGATTTTCCTCGTCGTTTAATATATTGTTCATAATTGATGCATCAGAATCCGTAGCCGCATACGGACCATAAACTTCGATAATGTAGCCGTCACTACATACCATCAGAAAAGGTTTCAAAAGGTTTTGAAACTTATGCAAGCTGTAAGTTCTTCTCTGAAATAAAAAGTTGGAGCTTTTTTCGATGTACATATAGGTGCCGTCAGCTATAACAATGGCTTTTGTATTTTCTTCGTTGCCAAACAAGCCTTTTGGTAATAGCAGGTTTCTTTGCAGTATATTTTCTCGCGAAATATGGCCAATACCAAGGTGTCTGTTAACGAAGTCATTCATTAAACATTCTCTGGCTATTGCAAGTTTTCGTTCCAGTGTTCGGCGAGATATATTAAACAATGCTGACAATCTGTCGTTTGACTCTCCTGTTCTTAGTTTTGTCATATAGATACCGAGGACAGTCCGTGGACGATTACTTCTTTGTGCTAGAGAAGGAGTCTCTTCCAAAATTCTATTGAATTGTTGCAAGTTTAGTCCAGTCCAAAAATATAAGTCATTATCCGTTAATGCAGCTTCTAATTCAAAATCAAATCTCTGGCCTTGGGTAATGGTTCTTACCAGCATATTAGTCATATCTGTGATCTGACGTACATTAAAAGTTATGCATAACATTACAATTATCAATCAAAAAGTTCCAATTGTCGTTACCCATCAGATGTTCTTGACAAACTCTTGCACTTTCAGGTATGTATAAGCGGTGCTCACAAAGAATATGTACTTTAATCGTAACTGGGATTCTAAGACGTTCTGCGTTAGGGCAGCCATTAAAAATACAACGGTAAGCAACATTAGGCGCTCTCATATAATCAGGAATAACGACTTGTTATAGATCTTCTGCTTGTGGTGGTATTCCCGGCTCTTGTGGGCCTTGCGGTTCTTGTGGGCCTTGCGGTTCTTGTGGGCCTTGTGGTTCTTGTAAGCTTTCCGGTTGGACATCCTGACGTAGTGGCATTTCTGGTTCTTGTTGTCGAACTGCATTTTGCACTACTTGCCAACACCGATGGCATTTGGCTTGGATGTTATTAAACGCAACCTAAAAAAAAAGTAAAGAGACTATTTGAAAAAAACATTCAATAAATAAAATACTTTCTGCGGCATACGTATTGGGTTTATTTTTGACTAGCTTTTGCCCGCGACTCCGTCCGCGTAGACTTGATGATCATTCCCTTGGGATTTTTATAGCCTATAGCTGTGCCCGCAGCACAGGTCACGTAAAAGTCGGATTTTTTAGGTCCCACTTTTATAGCGAATGGGATTTCTAATTAAACGGCAGTTTTTCCCTGACCTCTCTCATATTTAACCTCTCTGCTTTCGCCTTTAATAACTTAGCGTGATGGTAAGTAGCCTATAATTATGTATTAATGAAACAAACTGTATTAAGATTGGTTCAGTAGTTCTCAAAATATGAGCAGATAGAATGACAGACAGACATTTTAAATACAGATTTATAACAGGTATATGTGCCGTATACAGGAAATGTGTACACTTACCTCGGTGAGCGCATTTTGTTGAATATATTCTGCATGCCGGGGTTGTCTTTCTGGTAAGTGTTCATCTAAAATATGCTGCCGTTGTCGCAAAACAGAACGTGGGCACAACACACAACGCCGTCCTTCAGGAGCCATTGCAAAAACAGGTAGGTAAATCAGTGTCCATAAACAGTCCAGGTCAAGTTAACAGGTTTAATATAATAAATAAATCACCAAGCGCACCAATACGTAAGCATAAACAGAGTCCAAAACAACAAGCTAGGGTCAGTAAATCACAGAACAAGAGAGGATACACGGAAACACAGCTAACAACGTGAGAATCACGAGTCGACTGATTGAGAGTAGACGGGCGCCCGCGCAGGCGTCCGGGAGGTGTGAAAGGGAGTGTTGTAAATCATACGGGCGCAGGCGCATCTATTGTTTACCACTATTTTAAGCATTTTAAGAATGAGTATATTGTTTCAATAAGTTTTACGACTCCTAACAATTGTCTTTTTCTACAAAACCTATTTAGGTGCATATCTTTTTTCTGCAATGGAATTGAAGGTGGTGCCCATAGTAACAATTTTAGTAAAAACAAAATCCTTCACAACGGCATATGCTATAACTCTGTTGGACACTGAGCCCAATTTGACTCATTAAGAGCTAAGACACAAAGAGTATCAATTGATAGCCCCGGAGGAAATGTCACAATGTCGTGCATACCTACTCAGCAGTTACTTGTATATAATAACACTTCCCTCATTAAAATAATTCTCAGAATGTACAAAAACATCTCATGATATTTTGTATTTGACCGTATTCCACATATCATAATTGTTTAGGTGTATAGTGTTATGCTTGAAATCCTTGCTAGTAAGGTTAAAGCTTTCAATTTTCTTTTAGGTGCACAGACTAGAAAGAGCTTGCTTACGTTGTTGGACGAATGCCTATAGAAGTGTGAGAAGACAGACTCAGCATGATCAAGATAGGCAACCGCAGTTTGTTCGTGAAGAAGCCATTGCAACACAAGAGAACATGGATGTTGCTACATCAAGTTGTGAAGTGGAAAGTGCATCAGAAACTTCTGTGCCTTCAAGAGATTTCTCAATACCTACCCAACCTATTCAGCATTTGCATCAGGATCATAATGTTGCACACTGCCCTAAAATAATCTCACGTATTTATAAAAGAGCAGCCGAATCATCACGGCATTGTATTTTTGTTGATTGTAGGAATGTATGTATGTATGTAAATCGGGCTGGTTTCCGCAACTCTACGACTAAGCGCGTATTTTGCGTGTAGGTGGGACAAATGCGTCATTCGATCCACCCCAGTTCCCCTAGGAAGGCCAGCAACGCCTTGGTGTTACTAACTATCTCGCAGAGGGTACCTGGGTTTCCGAAGTACTTTGCCCTGTAATCCGCAACTACCGGGCAGCTTAGAAGCAGGTGTGCTGCTGTCTCATTCTCCTCCATGCAGGCTCTGCATAGCGGGCTGTCAGTGACTCCTATAGCATAGAGGTGTTTATTAAAAGACCCATGGTCAGTTGTTACGGCTGTGACTGAACGCAACTGTTGTTTAGTCAGTCTTAGGGCTTGTTTTGTGAAACGGCCATTTATAGAGGGAAGTGCCTCTTTGGCCTGCCTACACTCACTATGGTCAACCCATAGCTTGTGATGTTTATCTCCGGTGCGTTTCCTTACCAGATTGCGTAAGTACCCGAAAGGCAGCGGCACGATGGGCTCAGGTCCCATTGCTGACAAACTCGACCCCCTTCGGGCGAGTTCATCCGCAGCGTCGTTGCCTCGAGATTCACTGTGTCCCTTGATCCATTGAATGGTTACTTTGTTGTGTCTACTAACCTGGTTGAGATGTTGGTGACACTCGAGAATCAACCCAGAGTTCACTGTGTGGCTGTTCAGAGCTTGCAGGACAGCCATGCTGTCCGAGAGTATGCGTATTGAGTGGTCCTTAACTTCCCTGGTTAGGATGGCTGATGCCGCCAGAGAAATGCCCATGCATTCAGCCTGGAACACTGTGTTGTGGACCCCCAATGGTGTGGCTATGTGGATATTGAGATCCTCTGAGAAGATTCCCGCACCAGTACCTGTACCTGTTTTTGATCCATCGGTGAAGATCCGCAGCTCGGCGGGGCAGAGCCCCTCGCACCGATGATCCTCATGCAATTGGATTTTGTATTTTTTATCGAAGATAAATTGCTTGGGTACCCGGTCATTGATTGCTTTTGTTATGGGGAGTTCATTGTTGAGCTCCTCGAGCAGAGCGGTGTGTCGTGTGTCTCTCTTACTCCAGAGACCTAATGTTTTAAGGCGTACTGCTGCCATCGTCGCTTCCTGTTGTAAAAACAAGTGTAGCGGAGGGAGCCCCAGCATGGCTTCCAGCGCCGCAGTTGGAGTAGTCCTCATGCAGCCCGTCGTTGCCATGCAGGCCAGCCTTTGCAAGTGTTGTAACTTGTTTACGGCTGTAGCTAGCTTTGAGCGTGGCCACCACACCACGGCCCCGTAGGTTAGCATGGGCCGAATTACTGCGCTGTACAGCCATAGTATTATTTTGGGAGATAGGCCCCACTTCTTCCCTATCATTTTCCTGCATTGCCAGAAGGTAATGCAGGCCCTGTTTAGTTTGTAGTCTAGGTGATTACTCCAGCTTAACTTACTGTCTAGGATGACGCCTAGATACTTTACCTCGTTAGACAGCTGGAGCTCTGTGTTGAAGAGCATAGGTAGCCGGTAGTGGCCTAGTGCTCGCTTTTGAGTGAACATGACTAATTCAGTTTTCGTGGGGTTAACCGACAGATCATATTCGTCGCACCATCTTTCCACGATGCGTAGTGCTTGTTGAGTGAGGTTGCAGATCGTTCCAGTCACTTTCCCTGACACTACGATTGCGAGGTCGTCAGCATAACCTATTGTGTAGTAACGATGTGCGTTGAGTTTGGTGATCAGGTCATCAATTACCAGATTCCACAGAAGAGGGGAGAGCACACCCCCCTGCGGGCAGCCTCTGGCTATCAGAGCCAACTGCTGCTCTTCCTCAAGGCGAACAACTCGTTTGCTTAACATATTAGTTATCCAGTCAGTTAGTACCTGTTCCACGCCGTGTTTGGAGAGAGCGGCACTAATGCTGGAAAAGTTTGTCTTGTCGAAGGCTCCTTCGATGTCTATGAATGTGCCCAGGCAGGACCCTTTCTGGTGAATCGCTTCCTCAATCTGGTTCACCACCAGATGAAGAGCGGACTCTGTCGACTTACCCGAGCTGTATACGTGTTAGTTACCATGCAATGGTATTGTTTTTAAAACGCCATCACGTAGTTCCCTTTCACACAGTCTTTCCATTGTCTTTAGTAAAAACGAGGTCAGACTAATAGGTCGATAGGATTTAGCGTTTGTGTAGTCACTTTTACCTGGCTTCGGAATGAATATGACTTTCACTTCCCTCCATCCTTTAGGAACGTATCTAAAGGCCAGGCACGCTCGCATTAAGAGCACCAGTTTTGTTGCAACAGCGGTACCTCCCCACTGTAGTAAGGCAGGAAACACACCGTCGGGACCTGGTGCCTTGAAAGGTTGGAAGCTTTTGATGGCCCACTGAAGTTTTTCCAGCGTAATCATCTTTTCTGCATAAAGCCAGTCATCATCTGATGGTGTTTGGATAACGTAAAGCCATTCATTTACCTGCGCGAATACGCTGCCTGGGAAGTGAGTTTCTACTAGGAGACGTTGCGCTTCTTCAGGTGTCGTGGTCAACGTGTTATCGGGTTTCCGGAGTGTGGCGATCTCAGGTGTGTTCTGTTGCGCCAGTATTTTCCTTACCCTGTTTGCTTGTTGGCATGATTCAATTTTACCACAGAATTTACGCCACCCTGTAGTTCTTCTGAATCTGATGCATCTCTTGTAGCTCGATTTGGCCGCGTAATAAGCGTCCCAGTCCTCATCACTACATGTGTTCATGGCTCTGTTAAGAGCCATGAACACATGTCACACATGCCAGTCTGTTCTTACCTTACCGCGTTTGCGCTCCAGGTTTGCACCCCACCAGGGTTGTTTACCCGGTGTGTCGCGCGGAATCGTTTCTGGGCAGGCGATTCGGTAGCTGTTTATCAGCGATTCGGTGAGTAGTGTTCCTTGCGCATCGATCTGTGCCGTGTCCGCAAGCAACTCCGAATCGCATGATGGTACAAACCTTGAGGTAAGGTTGCGTGTGTACACCGATATATCCGTGTTGCGAGGATTACGCCTAGGTTGTTTGGGTGGTATACAGACCTGGATGTCGAAGCGGATCCACCTGTGGTCTGAGCAGGTCTCGAATGAGGCTTATTCGAGACTTACCACCCAGTGATTAGTTCCGCTGCTCCCTCCGTAGCCAGAGTCAGGTCTATGATTGTACGACTGCGTCTGGTCACGAAGGTTGGTTCCGAACCCGTGTTTAGTAGAGATAGGTTAGTAGTGAAGATTGTAGGAATACAGAACGTTTGCTGGTACCATCTGTTATAAAGGAAATGTTATTGTCAGAGCATAAATTGTATATACCAATAAGTGCCCGAATATGCAGTTATCATCTTAGTATTGGTTCTTGGGATGAATTACAGTTTCATTATAATGATTTTACTGGGGGCCAAATGGATGACATGATGTCAATTATGGATAGAGGTACTTGCAGACAGTACGACTTTTCTAATATTAGAGAAATGAATCCACATCTCTGTCATTATTGGTTAGGGATCAATGATAAACAATTTTATAAGTTGTTATCACATGTACCACAAGTGGGACTGGAAACTCCTTGTCCTAGTGTGGCATTAAGTATAATGCTGGTTAAACTTAGAACTGGTGACAGCAATGAACGCTTATCAACATTGTTTCGACTTCCTAGAAGCACTTTAGAAAGATATATGTCTAAAGCAAGACATTGTTTGGATAATACATTTGTACCCTTATATTTAGGACTTGGTCACATGTCAATACAAGATGTGGCAGCTAGAAATAAAATCATTCCAGAGGGTTTATTTGGAAACCCAGATATGCCAGTTTCTACCAAGCCAGTAATTGTTATATGTGATGGTACTTATGTCTACGTGCAAAGTAGTAGTAATTATTCATACCAAAAACAAACATACTGCTTACATAAATATCTTAATTTGGTAAAACCGTTTTTGTTTGTCTGCTGTGATGGATTCATTTTACAATCACTTGGCCCATTCCCAGCAACTAAAAGTGATTCGGACATTATGTCCTCTAAATTTCGCAATGAAACCAAGAAAAAAAAAGAAAGAAAGAAATTATTTTAGGCCTGGGGATGTTTTTATTTTAGATAGGGGTTTCAGAGATGTAATTGGCGAATTGCATAGCTATGGCTATAAAGCGTATATGCCTGAGTAACTTTTGGAAGGCCATAATCAGTTGACCACAGGACAGGAAAATCGATCTAGATGTGTAACAATGTGTCGATGGGTGGTTGAAGTTGTAAATGGACGTATAAAACGCGATTTTAAATTATTTCGTCAAGAATACTTCAACCGCGCGTCGACACACCTTATGTTAGACTTTAATATTGCATGTGCACTTTTAAATAAGTTCCATGCGCCAATTGTGGACCGGCCTGATGCTCAACAATTCTTAGAATTAGCTAAAGCTAGATTGAATATAATAAATCATTTGGGTGCGTACATACAAAATGAAAATATTAATAGAAGGAGAGCCATTTTCCTAACCATAGATGCTGAGCATCCACATTTGGACACATTTTCAAGACTTACATTACATTATCTGATGACAGTAGCTCTAGGTTCCTACCAGTTAAAACAGGCTCGGTCGTACTATGGGAAGCATGTCCGTAGAAACGGAAAATACGAAATAGAGTTAGCAAACGACATTGAGGATGACTTGCCACTGATACTGGGAACGGACAAGTATTTAGTAAGGGGACGAATTAAATCACGTCACGGTAGCAGTAAAGTGTACTATGCATACATTTTAGTTAATAGGGCTATAAGTAACTCAGTAGCTTATATTGCTGGTTACTATTGCAATTGTTTGGTGGGATATTGAACCGTGGGATGCTGCGCACACGTAATGACCATTTTGTGGTATCTTGGTTGGGCTCGATTTAGATCAGTTCAGCCGCCGGCTCCGTTTTTAGACGACATATTTTATGAATATGATGATCATATGGATCAATAAAACTATTTTATTCCTATATTTAAACATTATTATTTTCTACTAGTTGTTCGTGGTGTAAAATAGATTGCATGTAGCGGAGATGAGAATGTTGAGATGGATGTGTTGAGTAACGAGAGTGGATAAAGTGAGAAATGAGTACATTAGAGGCACTTTAAAAGTGGCGCCAGTGGCGGAAAAGTTAAAAGGGAATCGCTTGTCTTGGTATGGTCATGTGAAGAGGAGGGATGAAACGCATATAACTAGAAGAGTTATGAACATAAATGTGGATGGATGGAGAGGGAGAGGAAGGCCAAAGAAAAGATGGATGGATTGTGTGAGGAGCGATATGAAAGAAAAGGGAGTTAGTGATAGAGTGATGACTGATAGAACAGAATGGAAGAATAAAACGTGTTGCGCCGACCCCAAGTAACATGGGACTTATCCCATGTTGTATACTTGGGGTCCTGCCCTTAGGCAGGAAGATGATGAAATGCCCAAAAGGACGAAATTCCGAATGGACGAAATACCGATGTATGAAATCCTGAATCAGAGTACCGAATGTCCTAGGTTAGGTCAGAACTGTGTAAATTAACGCGCGAAGGCGAGCGAGCGAAGCGAGCGTGCCGCGGCAGCGGCCACCGAGCGTCTCATTCCCTCTATTGTTACAAGTTATTATTGTTATAATACGGTGGCAATTTCGGGATTTTGTACTTCGGGTTTTTACACTTTCGGGCAAATGAACTTTCGGGATTTTAAACTTTCGACCAAACAACCATTCGGCGTTTCAATTATCGGGATTTCGTCCATCGGTATTTTAAAATTCTGGATTTTGATACTTGCCCATTCAAACAAATGGCAAAACATTAGAAAAGTAATAAAATGCAGTAGTTACATTGTAATACCTAGTTATTTATGATATTAGTGCGGTAAGTTGGTTTTTTATAAACGAGTGAGCTTACCATAGTCTCGAGTTTGTAAGTACCAATATACGCACTTGTATCATACATTTTACAACACACATTTACGAGAAAAAATTACATTAGGTAATAAGACACACTTCTTGTTTTTAGATATCAGTCGGAAAGTTGCAATAATAAAATGGCAGGAATTTGCAAATTTAAAATTAGAACTACATCGTCGTCTCATCTTTGTCTCATTTTCTCTTTTGTATTAAATTGAGACAAATGTTCATTCAGTTTATTAACTGCTATCTTTTATTATTTTGATGATATTATATTTTCAAAACTGAACTTCAATACTTGAAATGAATATGAGCATTAGTTTTCAGATGTTTCATTTTTAATTTAGATGAATTTAAAGCACTTACCGCTTTATTAAAATACCCTTCCCTTCCTTTACCTTTCTTTTCAGCTTCTGAACTTTTCTTATTCTCGTATTCTGAAACTCCTTGGTGGAAATCTTTGTATAATTTTTTTTGGAAATAAATAACCGTAACGTAACGGATACGCACGGTACGTAAATACCTACTTTACCACACGCTTCGTTGTATGGAGCATGCGATAAAGTAGGTACTTAAGGTACTGTAAGGGATCGCTTTTAATGGGGTGCGAGAGGTACTCTTCAATAAGTAAAATCAGAGTACTTTCAAGTATAATTATATATTTCGTGTTTTTAACGTCAAGGCAAACAATCGAATCCCTTAGAAAAAACTAACACTTCCTTATGTCATCACATTCGAATGCTAACTTTCTTTTTTCTTAACTCTTTCAAGGCTTATGTCATTGAGGTCGCACTTCCCAAAGAGGATCTCTGCATGAGCTACCCCCCGAAGAATGGAGGATAGTAAGAATAATTTTCTTGCAATCATACATTCTCAGCCTTGGAAGAGTCAAGCACCTACCTACTCCTAACCCGAAGTCCCTGCCTAAGTGGCGACTCTTCCTAGACAGGTGGACATATGCCTCTATAGAAGCAGTTTCAGTCATACCCTGCGCTGGGCAATATTCTTTAAATTATTATGCGCCATTTGCGCAATATCTTAAAGCAGTTATGCTGAAACCCTGCTGCAGCAAAACGCCACAAAAACCTGCAACACATCGTCGGACGTAAACAAAATCGATGCGACAATTCACATCTATCCAGAAGGGATTGAATTGATTAGATTTACCCTAACTAATCTATGTGGTTACTCGTCGGATGATCATCGTAGGTCTACTCTGCTAAAGTTTTTAAATTTTAACTTTATACTTACTCCAGTGATTATAATACATAAGAATTGAAATCAATTGCTTCCATAATCAGTTCAACCAATGGTGACAACTAGCCACCCTTCGCGAAGGTTATACCTCGTATGCAAAGTTGGTTTAACCGCCCATGGAGTTCTTTAATGGCGTAAAATTAATCGCGAAAACTTTACTTCTAACACCACTGGAATGAGTTCACCCTAGCTAATATTATTTAAACGCGCTCTTCACAAATCTGGGAGCGCCCTCGAAGTCGTCGATCACGTACACGTCCTTCTTCGAATGTACATGGAAAAAAGACTTCATTCAATAACTTATTCAACCTACCAACGAAAATAATGTTTGTTTACATAAAATTATAATTGACATCTATCTGCTTTGACATCCTACTTTTTCTATTACCATAAATATTCTTTATAATAAAATGGTTTCAACCTATTTACATGAATATTAACTATAGAACCTTATTCAATTCAACCTTTACAGGTTCTATATGAAACAATAAACTTTTTGATTAGTTTGACACAATATGACAAATTGTTTTTTATGTTGTCATGTCAACCTATGATTGAAATAGTACAAGTCAATCCTTCGGCTTTCGCTACCATTAAAATAAATAAAACATATGTTAAGAAATTAGCAGAAAACTTGAAAGTAACTAATACTATATAAATCTAGCAAGTATAATAAAGTGGAATTTCGAACAACTATAAAATCTTCAAAATAAAACGTTTCCTGACCTTATAATTGTATATAATAATTTCACATTCCTTTCTAAAATATCTCCATATGTAAATTTGCGATGTGGGGATGAGGAGGGGTTAAGTAAACAACATGACGTGTATTACTTTGAGAGTCAATTGTGAACAGAGACTCAACTATACTCAGCTACAGTCCTCAACTGTCCTCTCTCCTTTAATAGGTGATTTAAATATACATAGATAGTACGTGACTACGTGCTAACACAAAGTATATCTACCTTAACTTAACCCTGAACAATACGTGACATGCTGATGTACAACATACGTGACACTCACCACATCACCCCTCTTAAAGAAAAAAAAAAAAAAACTTAATTACGGTTTTTTTTTTTTTCCTTTTTTTAACATTTCAAACTTACATTCTAACTCTTACAATATAATTTTGTTCTATTCTTATGAATTACATCTATCTTATTATCATTCTTTTTTACAATTACATTTGGTGACTCGTCCTTTATAACTTCAAATGGTCCATTATAAATACATTCTAGTTTATTGCCTGTTTCGTTTTTTATTAATATCCAGTCACCTTCTTTATAATTTATTGAATTAAGGTTCTTATCATAACAACTTTTCCTCGCTAACTTACTTGCTATCAAATTTCCTTTCGCATCCTTTTGAGCCCTCTGCAATCTAAACTTAAATTCTAAAGGATAATCATCAAAATATTGTACAATGGTTCAACACTTTCACCTTGAAGACTACTTGGTAACCTGCAAATTTTTCCGAAAACTAATTCATAAGGTGTATATTTGGTCACAGTATTAACTGTAGTGTTATATGAAAAGCACCAATATGGAATCCAAGAACTCCATGACGATGGATTATTTTCCGTCTGTATCCTTAAATACGCGCCTAAAGTTTTGTGAACATTTTCCAAAGATCCTATACTCTCATGATGATATGATGTCGACAAGATTTTATTGATACACAAGATGTTACATAGCTCTACCATTACTTTTGAAATGAACTCAGAACCCCTATCTGTAGCAATTGTCCGCGGTATTCCATATCTCAAAACAAAATTTTCTGCCAACGCTTTCGCTACCTCATTTGCGGATTTATTCTTTAATGGATACGCCTCTACAAATTTTGTAAGCTCACACTGAAGTGTCAATATATAAACATTGCCTTTTTCGTCCCTATCAAGTGGCCCCACTATATCTAAATAAATTTTCTCAAACGATGTGGATGCAGTGGTAGTAATTGTCATTGGTTCCTTAGTATGTCTAGAATACTTTTGCTTCTTACACTTATCACATTTATTAATGTATTCCGTTAGATCTTTTCCAATAGAAGACCAATAATAGTACTTCTTTATATTATTCACCATTCTGCGTATACCTGCATGACCACTTGTGGGTAAAATGTGGAAATCATTCAAAATAATCCTCTTCTCATCTTCCCCTTCTACTCTCCTTAAATCCTTCACCACACACATTTTAAAATCTTTCATATGTAGAGATTTACCACTATTTTCCTTCAAATATTGTGCCATTTTTGTAATAAATTCAACGTTATAACGATTTTTTATAATAATAACTTTTTTTATGCCTTTCTCAATACAAAAATCTACTATGTCTTTCAACAACTCGTCCCGCGATGATGCTGATAAAGATTCATAGTTTACATAAATACTCGAGTTTCCTGGCACATACATTAAATTACGCGCTTTTGAAAATATCTTTTTATAATTTTTGTTACGTAACATTTTCTCCCATTCATTTAAACATATCTCAACGTCATTTCCTTGTTTTTTAAGAACTTCCACAATCCTAGGGTGATCAGTCCCAGACACCATGGAGTCCGTATCACAAACATTCGGCTCTCTTAACCGTTTGTACTGCACTCTCGTCATCACGGATATAGTCTTTTCGCTTATGGTTTTCAAATCCTCGCTCGTAATCACTATCCTGGAAAGTGCATCTGCTTGCACATTTTCTTTTCCCTTAATATATTCAACCTCAAAGTCGTATTCTTCTAAACACAAACGAAACTTAGTTAACCTACTTGAAGGATCTGTCATGTTAAACAAATACAACAGCGGCCGGTGATCCGTTTTTACGACGAACCTCCGCCCGTACAAATATGGTCTAAAATGTTTAACTGACCAAACTATTGCCAATAACTCCTTCTCTATTATAGGATAATTTAACTCACTTTTCCCTAAAGACCTACTAGCATATGCAACGGGTTTCCCGTTCCCATTACACAACACACTCCCTAAAGCGTACCCCGAACTATCGGTTTGCAATACGAAAATGTTGTTATTAGAAAAATCTGGATAATCCAACACCGGTGGATTCATTAACGCTTCCTTAAGCAACAGAAAAGACCTCTCACACTCATCGGTCCAACTAAACACGACACCTCTTTTACACAGTCCATTCATTGGTACCACTATATTAGCAAAATTTGGTATGAATTTCCTATAATAATTCACAAACGCTACGAACCTCTTTACCTCATCAACCGTCGTTGGACGCGGATAACTTTTCACGACTCCTACCTTCTCTGGATCTGGTGAAATACCTTCCGCCGAAATTATGTGTCCTAAATAAAGCACTTGCTTCTTCAAAAATTCACATTTGGATGGATCTAGCTTAAGATTCACTTTCCTCAAGCGTGAAAAAACTGATATAAGATTCCTGTTATGCTCATCCAAATTCCGTCCAAAAATAATTAGATCATCTAAATAAACCAGACACCTGTCATAATTCAATCCAGACATAGCCACAGTCATCAATCTGCTAAAAGAACTCGGACTAATCTTCAACCCCATTGGTAACCTACACATCTGATACTGCCCCTTATCAGTCGTAAAAGTTCTTCTCCCCACTACGATCTGCTTTTTTGGGTACAACCAAAACAGGACTAGACCACTCACTAGCTGTCTCCTCAATAATATTACTATCCAACATCTCTTGCACTTGCCTATCAACTTCCTTCTTCTGTACATAAGGTATTCTATATTGCCTCCTATAAACTGGAGTCACATTCTCTTTCAATCGTATTGACTGCTCATACACATTCGTGACTGATAATTTATCTCCCGGAACATGAAATATATCTGAATACTTCGCGCAAATTCGCTCAATTGACAATCGTTCCTCGGCATTCAAATAATCAAGTTTAAGCAAAGAAAATATTTCCTTAACACGTTCAACGCTCCTTTCCTGCTCCGCAAAACTACAACAAACGTAACCACTTAACGGATAAACTTCTACACCGGACATACTACACACAACTTCCTCAGATTTTGTGTTTAAAATCCTAATGGGTATCATCCCATTCCTAGGCCTAGCCACCACACTTGCCAAAAAAAACACCTTCACGCAATTCTTTCCTTACCACTATACAATCTTCTGCTCTATTAACGGGAAAATACCTAACTACTTCACAACGCGGAGGAATAGTCAACAGGTAATCATACGACTTGAGCGGCATCGAAACCTTCTGCCCCTTATTACCCTTAAGAGACAACCTATTCAATGAAAAATCTATAATACCACTATATTTCTGCAAAAAATCCTGGCCTAATATGCCTACCGACTTACATGGCAACTCATCAAACATATAAAACCTATGCACGAATGAACATCGACCGTACTCCAAATTTAAATATACATAACCTATAGCTCGCAAACTACCTCCTACACCATTGATCACCAACTCTTCCTTAACCACTTTATAACACAAAGCGTTATTCGTTAAAAAAGTGTTTTTTACGGCTGATATGGACGCACCCGTATCCACTAACCATTCCGTATCTACACTATCCACTACCAAATTAACCCAGTTAATGCTATCACAAGCTAAAATATGCTTATGCACGAAAAAACTGAGTCTCACTCAGCTGACCGCCTTCGCCACTGCGTGACATTGACACTGAGCCTGAGTCAGCATCATTCCGCGCGTGCTCAAAACACGCTACACGCCGCCGACCTTGCTGAGTCTGGCGTCCACGACGAGCATTATCGCTGCGACCGCGCATTCCACTGCTATGCCATGCCTTGACATTTTTGCGCGTACGCTCAACAGCTGTTCCATGCTGCACATGCCTACTCTCTACAATCTGCCGCCTATGGTTATTTCCGCAATTTCTTACGCCCGATGAAAAACCACGTCTTGCGGGCCAGCGCTGGTACGTCAACACTTGCGACGACGAAGCACAATCCTCGTCTTCCGCTACCCTAATAGCATCTTTTAAACAAGTTAAATTCCGTGCCGCAATAACCGTAGTAAGACGCTGATTACGAAGTCCGTCAGCAAACTTCCTAATCGCATATCTTTCGTTCAATGGCTGCAAAATTTTATAAGCTTCCGAACTTTCCCCGGCTTGAGAAATAGTTAAATTGACCATCAACTTTTCTATCTCGGCACCAAACTCCGCGACCGATTTATTGTTTTGCCTAGCGCGAGCAAGTTTGGCTTGCACAGCAACGTCCGACTCTACTGTTATTAAATGTTTTCTCATGTCAGCTAACAGACTGTCCACCGTTGCGTAATTGGAAGACAACCGAATCCTAGCCCCCTGAGTAAGCCGTGTGGTTAGAACGAATTTTACTAAAAGAGTATTATCTGTCTCCACCAACATAGAACTATATAAACCTATGGCATCAATCAAATCTTGGGTCACCTGCTCATCGCCATTCATTTTCGGTAGCAAGCTAACCGCCGTCTTTAAAGAAAATCTTTCCGCCGCCATCTCTAACTCGATTTTGCCGATGTCTTCAAATTTTATAGTATCTACGTACAAATTTTCTATTTTAACTTAATACACTATATGCATACTATTGTCTCTAAATTTACCGCTCGGTCATATCACACACTTAAGCTCACGTATAGAATCACTTAATCACTTACTTCCTGTGTGTCTTCTTCGTCAATATCTGGTCAAGCCATCTGCACAGCCTTGTGAACCTCCCGCTGGTTTAGCTGGTCCTCGATCCAACTGTGGTGACACCTTCTGTATATCCGCCACACCAACGATGACAAGCGCCAAACATACAGCAATAAATAACAGCACCGTTTGGATGGCCGTCACCTGCTCCTGTGTAACCGCTGCGGTATTCGAACCACCCACCGCCATCTGAGCGACGACCACTTCTTCCTTTGATGTTGTGCTCCCCATGGCCCGTGACCTGATGTGACGCGAAGCTCACCGAAGCCTAGTCGACTTTTGCTGCTGCGAATCCCTCGAACGGAGAGATATAACGCCGTCCAGCCGACTGGCAGGGTCGCCATGCGATGTGGGGATGAGGAGGGGTTAAGTAAACAACATGACGTGTATTACTTTGAGAGTCAATTGTGAACAGAGACTCAACTATACTCAGCTACAGTCCTCAACTGTCCTCTCTCCTTTAATAGGTGATTTAAATATACATAGATAGTACGTGACTACGTGCTAACACAAAGTATATCTACCTTAACTTAACCCTGAACAATACGTGACATGCTGATGTACAACATACGTGACACTCACCACAAATTAAAGGTTGCTGAACTATCAAATCATTAGTGAAATGTTTTATATGATTTGATGTGTATGATTTCTCTTTAAATGTATAAATATATGTGCAATGTTTCCTTGATTTTTTCATCACCCTTGTTTTCTTTATTTTATTCAGGGTATGAAGAGGAAACTTATACTCATTTTGAGTAATTAACTCACGCCTCTTAAGGAAATTATGTGTGTGTATGTCTGTGTGTAAAATTCTCCTATCAAATAATAAAACGTCTCTATCACTTTTATTTTCTACGCTACGGTTTGCCTTATTGGCCGAAATAAAATTTAATAATGAACATAAAACAACATTCGTCGACACATCGAGTTGTGTTCCGTATAGAACCATCTCCTTTTGATCGTCTTCCGCCGAGGCAGCTTCCTCAACTTCCATCGCGGCGTCTGCAAACTGGTCACTCTCTCTTGAATCTACTTCGACAGCATCCACATCATGGTTGTCAGTGGAACTGCGCCCTGGTTCGGATATCAGAATCGCCTTGCTTTCTGTAAGGAGTTCAGATGTAAATATTGGAATGGATACACCAGCTTGTACACTTTCCTCTATTCTGCCCAGTTCAGTTTCGTTCTTGACTAGGCTGCTCTCTCCACAGCTCTGTTCGACGTCGTCATCATTGTCATCCTTGTCATCATGGTCATCATTGTCATCATGGTTTTCGATTTGTGGATTTTCAATCTTCGTACTGGAATATAAAGGCGTATCATTATCGACATTCACAAACTCTCGCTGTCCGCATCCATCGGACACTTCAGTAATTGTCTTTTCGACATAAATAATAATAATAAAAAAATAATAATAATAATAATAAGATCAAGGGCTTGATCCAGAAAGCAGTACTCCTGGACACGGCGCGCATCGTTAGGAGGTTCCTCTCTCAGAAGCCCTGACCACCGGTAGCTTGGACCCTGTTCCCGATACCGGTGGGTTACTATTTTTTATATTTTTAAATGTTTTTTGTATTTTTATAGAAATATTTAAAAATGTAATTTGTATGTATATATAAATAAATAAATGGAATAATAATAATAAAATTTATTAAAGTTATGTGAGTAAAACAGTAAATACATTTTTTGCTTAAATCTATGACAAGTTCACTGGTGTTATGTGCCTGAACTAGGAAATCCTGTGTTTCAGGCAAATAGGAGGTAAATGTTATTAAATAATCACGTAATTATGTAAAATTAAATTGTCATATTTTAGGTATATAAAAATGGTATAAATGGTGTAAACAAAAAATCATACTTCCTAAAACCTTGGTATACTAACTTACCCTAAATTAAAATTAACAGGAAACAAACAATCTTTATTTAAATACCGTTAACAATTTCTCTGAATCTTCATAAGACAAACTTTGAAGAGTTTCCTTGAGAGTTTTTTTACAGTTTCTAAGATTTAGGGAATAGATGTTTGCTTTTGCATTTAGTCTATTGTAGAGTAGTGGTCCAAGAAAAACATAAAATTTGGCTGCGAAAGCATGTTTAGTACTTTTTGTAGGGCAAACAATGTCTTTTCGTCTCTTTTTAGTAAATTCAGTGCTGAAGCAAAGAGCTGCGTGTTGTTTTAATACAATGCTCATTATGAATAATTGCCGAACTGTTAGTATTTCACAAGATTTATAGAGCAGGTTAGTGGGAAAGAGGAAAGGGCGGCAAGTAGACACCTTTAAAATCGCTCTTTGAGCTCTTTCTATGGGCAGTAATAAAGTTTTACCTGCTCCACCCCACGAGGTAATGCAGTACGTCAAAATTGACTGACATAGAGCAAAGTAAACTTGTCTTATTAGTATTGGGTCTGCAAGGTAACGTAGCTTTTTGAATACGAATATCAGCTTACGAATTCTGTTACTTAATGCCTCTATATGATGTTTGAAGGTTAGGGTTTCATCAATTATAACACCCAAGTATTTTATTTTGTTGGTCCTATTAATACTGGGACACACAAACGGGCAATCTGCAAGGACTGTACAACAATGGGCATACAACGTTGAAGGAATATAAGAAGTAAGCTTGCGCATTGAAAACTTAATGTAATGTGTCTTAAGTGCATTTAGAGTAAGTGAGTTATACTGAAGCCATTTATTTACCATACTGAAGCCGTCTTGCGCGAGCTTGTAGACAGCATGTTCCGATTCAGACGAAAAAAGAAGAGCAGTGTCATCCGCGTAAGATATTATTGTTCCATGCTTTAGTTTTAGATTACAAAGGTCATTTAGGTATATTAGAAATAAAGTGGGCCCCAAAATACTTCCTTGGGGAACGCCAAAATTCGTGGTTTTTTGGTCTGCGCTGAGAACACTGCCAATCTTCACGCACTGGGTACGGTCTTCTAAGTAGCTTTTGAAGAGTTTTAGCTGAATACCTCTTATGCCCACTGTCTCAAGCTTGCGCAAAAGAATAGGAATGGAAACTGTGTCAAAAGCCTTGGCGAGGTCCAAGAAAATTCCAACTGTATGGTTACCCTTGTCAAGTTCTTGAGCCAGATAGTCAGTCAGATGATGAACGGCATCGGCAGTTGATAGTTTTGGTCTAAATCCAAATTGTCGTTCTGACAAAATAGATTTGTCTTCCAGATATTTGAACAATCTTTTGTTTATAATTTTTTCCAATATTTTAGAGAAAGAAGACAGTAGAGAAATAGGTCTGTAATTTGTTACTTGATCTTTACTGCCTGATTTATATATAGGGACAACAACTGCTTTTTTAAGGCACTCCGGAAAAATACCCAGAGATAAGCACATGCGAAAAATATAAACCAGTGGTGGCACTAAAATATTCCTGAACTGTTTAATAATTTTATTTGATATGTTATCCCAACCAACTGCACAGTCGTCTTTCAAAGTCATGATCATACTTTCTACCTCAGTCTCGTCAGTGTCTAGCAGTGCGAAGGAATTTAAAGTGGAACTGCCCGTAAAAAGATTACTCGTTAGATAAGGCGTTTGACCCCGATTTTTTTCTGCCAAACACTTTCCAACATTAACAAAGAAATTATTTGCCATGTTAGCAGATGTCAACTGTGATGAGTGAGCTTGTAATAAACCTGAAGATGACTCATTTAGTTTTGACGAATATGTTATATTTTTAATACATTTCCAGATCTTTTTACTACTCGTTCCAGCATTTTCTAATGCAGTTTTATCGTAGTTCCTTTTAATTTTTTTGAGTAGATCATTACAAAAATTGCGATATATTTTGTATGACTGTTGCAACATAGCATTATCTGGTTGAGATTTAGCTTTCATGTGCAGTTTATCTCTATGTTTCATACAGCGGATAAGACCTGTCGTGATCCAGGGTTTTATGTTGCAATTTTTGTTGCTCAAATGTGATATAACCGTATTTTTGCGAATTGCATTTCGTACATTTTCGATTACATACAACATGCAAAACTGCGGGTCAGCGGAATTATAGACTGGATCAAAGTTGATGACGCGCAAATCTTCTTCAAGTTTATTTATATTTAATTTCGAAATTGTGCGAGTGTTTTGCTTAAGCATGTTACAATCTAGAGTTAGTAGGGCAGCATTGTGATCGGTTATTGTCGAGTTAAAAACAAGGGCAAGTGAGGGGTAATTTCATTTTAACATGACATGATCTAAGCAGGAGCCACTATGATGTGTAGGAAAGCTATGCGCGGGGAGAAGGCCGTGAAATGCACATAGGTTTAGGTAGTCCTGAGCAGATGCATCAGTACTTCCTGGGAGGATGTTAATATTAATATCTCCAATTACAATCGTGGTTTTGATGGATGACAGGTTCTGCAAGACAACATTCATTGATTCAGTAAAATTACTAATATTTTTAAAGGAGGGAGGTCGATATATTGCTAATATCACAATGTGTGACCCAATCTTCACCACCAAGCTGTTGCAGTCGTCCATATTAGGTTCCTCAACCGAGATCTTCAAATGATTCCTGACATAAACTATCACCCCATCATTTTGATTGTAATTCCTGTTACTTTTGTACATATTATATCCCGGAATTCGTGGTATGTTATATTGCTTGGCCAGCCAGCATTCGGTTAAAACAATAACGTCACAATTTATGTTTAACCGTTGTAAAAAAGTGCAAAAGCTATCGAAATTCTTAAAAATACTGCGAATATTTTGTGTTAGTACAGTTAATGGAGTTTTGTAGTCGGAAAGATATTGTTTGCAATTTTCAGCTTCACAGACTTTTGACTCAGATACAGAGAAATGATCTAACTCATTAATTATATTGCTAATCATGACTGTGGAACTAAAATACAAATATAAATATAGAAAGAAAAAACTTAAGTGGTCTAAATAAATAACTTGTGTGAGTGAGGAGCTCGTGGCTAAATAATAACAGCCGCACGGATCGATCTTTAAGGTTAAGCAACGCTTGCCAAGGTTGGTCTGTGGATGGGTGACCATCTTAGCATAACGAGTTTCCTCCGTGCCTCGGAAAGCACGTTAAGCCGTTGGTCCCGGCTGTCCTTTGTAGATCTTTGGCAGTCGTTACGGGTTGTCAGAAGCCAGTAAATCTGACTCCAGTCTTGCCAAGAAGTACCGTGTTACCCAGTTAATGGGTTGTGGAGGTCTGGTAGGCAGCCGCTCCACGTAAAACACTGGTATTCAGCTGAATCTGGTTTGACTGGAAGCCGACCCCAATATAGTTGGGAAAAGGCTAGGCAGACGACGGTCTAAATAAATAACTTATTGGCGGCGCTCTTAGGCGCCTGCATAATCTATGGAATTTATGTACCTTTTTTCGGCCATTATTCTTGCCGGGCAGTCAGCAGCGCCTGTGTTGTGCTTGTCTGGCTTTTTGTAGTGAAAGCAAGTAGCGCATTTTGGCTCATCTCCCTTTTTTGGACATTCTTTGATGGAGTGTCCTTGATCGCCACAGTGACCGCAGGTATAGGACGTCTGACGGCAAAACTTGGCAGCATGACCATACTGCTGGCACTTATAACATCGTGTGACCAATGTAAAGTCTCTCACAGGGCATGATGACCAATTCACAAATACTCGGTCTTTTGAGATCAGGGCTTTGCGTATGACTGCAGGTACTTCAATTACATAGTTGCAATTCTCAGCGTCTTTCTTACCTGACTTATGGGTTAATCTAATAGAGGTCAAAAACGTTTCAAGGCTGCAGTCCTGTAGTTTCTCGGCAAGATTTTGGTGATACAGACAATTAAAAACTTCATTTTCTGCCATGGACGACAGCACTCCTAGGATCACAACCCTAGGCTTCTTTTTATGTGGCTCGTCGACTGTTAGACCTGACTTTGTTAGCTGCTCCGATTGTTTCAGCTTCTCGATGTCGTCTTTCGTCTCAGTGCTGATAATGACACCTCCATTTTTGGTCTTGCGCAGGCCTCTAACGTGAAGCTTCATCTGTTCGGGGCAGATCATTTTTTGGACAAGAGACTTTGTCTCATCACTGGTCCTCAATTTATCTTGCGGATAAATGGCCACAGAGCTTATATTTGATGGCTGGATAAAGTTGTTGGCACCTTTCTTCACCATGTTGGAAAAAGAAGTTCCCAGTGCAGGTTTAGATTATTCTCCGACTTTCATCTTAAGCTCCTTTAGTTGCTGCGAAAGGTCGAGTTGGTTTTCTAGTGATTTCACAGCATTGTGGTATTGTAAAGCCCTAGATTTAAGTGACTGATACAGTACGGCCATCTGCGATGTTCCATGCCCAACTTTCCGGCATAACGTATTGATGCGCATCTTCTGGTCCGAGTTCATCTTGCCTTCTGCTGCAATAGCACACACCTCCTGAAGGCTCTGGTCAATGGTCGTCATCCAGTTCTGAATTTCTGGCGTCGGTATACCTTCGAAGTCATCGTGGCGTTGGATCGGCGCTTGAAAGGCAGGAGCGGATAAAGCTGCTCGCGCGGTTGTAGGCGGCGGGGAACGAGCACACCTACTCCTCGGGCTGAAGGGACTATCCTCCATTGTGTAACAGGTTATTTGCTTATTAAATACTGATCATCATCTTCATAAAAATCACCTTACTTAAACCAAAAAGTATGACTCAGTTTGCTTTACCGGCTATTTATAAAAAAAACTAGGTCACGATTTCGCAAGTGATTATTTACTTATATTAAATAATTGTTCGATACGTCCGTTCACTACGATCGCTACAATATTCAAATAGAGCATTCCAATAGCCGTCGTCGTTTACACGAAATGCATTTACACGGAAATTCCTTCCTTATATTGTCGCATAGCAGCGAAAAATCTATACCGTCATGGTATACTGTATTATAAAAATATCTAGCAGCGCTCTGCAGAAATGCGCCCAAAATTAAAGAATAATCGGCTTCTCGCCACTCACTTTCGATAGCGACGAGTCTGAATTCGGCTAAAAAATCTTCAAAGCATACTCGGTCTATACCTGTATATAACATAGACATGTTTATATATAAATTCTTTCTTTTAACTATAAAAACCACTTAGCTCTTGTTTCCAGGCGTCCATCCATCTAGCGCCTGAAAATCGTTATCATCTCGTCCTTTTCGAGATGAATTTATAAAATTGGGAGTTTCTTCATGCACTTTTATATTTTACGCAGTGCACACGCGTATATTACCGGGCACCTCCGCCACTTGTAAGGGATCGCTTTTAATGGGGTGCGAGAGGTACTCTTCAATAAGTAAAATCAGAGTATTTTCAAGTATAATTATATATTTCGTGTTTTTAACGTCAAGGCAAACAATCGAATCCCTTAGAAAAAACGAACACTTCCTTATGTCATCACATTCGAATGCTAACTTTCTTTTTTCTTAACTCTTTCAAGGCTTATGTCATTGAGGTCGCACCTCCCAAAGAGGATCTCTGCAGTACTTAGGTGAGAGTACCTATTTTACCACACGTTCCATTGTACGGTGCGTAATTTTTAATTTTCGAATAATGTATACCGGTTTCGTAAGTGAATTTTTTGAGCAAGTGTGTTATAAATAATTTATTTTGACAATTTTCTTTATATTTGCATACAAAAAGAATTGTCTAAATAAATATATTTTTTATTACTAATATAATTTATTAGGTATGGTCAGTGATCCATGAAAAGTAAACTAGAGCAGACGCCGTACGTAAACAAACAAGGGCAACAACAATAAGGGTTCCCAAACGAGTGTATAAAGGCCTTAAAAAAATACAAAATTAAGTTATTTATGTAGTAACTGCCTCGATTTGCAGCTGATGCAAAGCGGCTGGAAGCCAGTATTCTTCTCTACGGTGTACCTGTACAAACCGTCCATATCCACATTTCGCGTTATCCAATATTTCATTCGGAAATCTGAAATAACAGAAACCTACTTGAAAGAATAGGCCTTGTTCCTTTATTGACTTTTAAATAAAAAACCAGGATTATGTTCAAGTATTCACTTACCCCATTAAATTTTATCGATAACAAAATCAATAAACAACATCAACAGGACAAGACAAGGCTAAGCTACTCAGCAATAGAGGGCGTATTTAAAAAAAATACAAATTCTAGAACAATTTATTAAAATTATTGAATTCTAATTAATTGCTGCGCAAATATAAAAAATGTTTACGAAAATAAACCGAAGATAAGTCCAGTTTTTTACCATAACGTGATTTGCAATAGAATATTCCGCACCTCGGCAGATTTTCGCAGAAAATGTTTTTCTTTTGGTGGATAAAGCGGTTATAAATACGACTTGACATGCAGAGGTGACATACTAGACCATGCTAGTTTGTCTTCCTTTGTAAGGTTAATTTTTAACGTCCGCAGCGCCATTTAGCTCCCAGACCCCGTACTTTTTCGAATGAAAAATGCGTTCCAAATTAATATAATAATATTCATGTTGTTTCAGTAATAATTACTTTTTCTTTCTTATTTAAAAAAACATAATATTTTTACAAACAAAACAAGTAACAATAATAATTTAGAATAAAACGAACGTGTTAAGTGCACCCCTGTTATGGAAAGCGCTGACACAAAGGCACGAGGCAAGCCGCGTGCGCATCGTCAACCCAGTTGCTACGAGGTAAAACTGCTGACACAGGACACGAGGCCCGAAGACACCGTCTACGTGACCCAGCCCGCGCACTTCGCATCCACCATCGATCGAGTCATATTCACTTTCCAATAATTTAATTTTTATTAAAATAAATTAGTTTAAAATTATTTCGGTTTTTTTTGAGTCCTCCGGCAGTAGCCTACGTAATTGGCGCAGTCGGTAGGATTCCCGGGTCGTTCTTGCGATTACCGGATTATCGCACCGCGTTCGCTACGATAGGCTTTCAACGCCGCACCGGGAGATCCTGAACAACGAGACTACGCCGGAGATCCAGATATCGATACCGGTCAACGAAGACCAGAATGTTCATGTAAGTCCGCTGAATTTTCTTAGTGGTTGCTTGCTTTCCTTTTGTGTGTAAGTTCCATATTTCTTATCCAACATTTTTTACCCACGTAGATCGAGTACACCTAGGTTAACTAGTAGTAGGAATAGAAGTGTAGATTCTAGACGTAATATTAATCCCGAAATCGAACCCGAGATGGCCGATTTAGATTGCATACTCAAAGCCCTCCGCTTAGTTCCCGATTTTGACGGGAACTCAAACGTACTTACCAGGTTCATCAAATTGTTTGACCAGTTAGCACTTCAGTTCATTCAAGAGGGGCAACTGGATTTAAATAAGATAGCACTTTTAAACGGTATATTGAACAAAGTTACAGGGCCCGCCGCCCGTTTGATTAATGCTAACGGTATACCTAATGATTGGGTAGGCATACGTACTGCTCTTATTAATAACTTTGCCGACCAGCGAGATGAGACCGCTCTTTATAACGATTTGGCTTTACTTACTCAAGGTTCCGGCACGCCTCAGGAATTTTATGAGCGTTGCCAGAGTCTTTTCAGCACCGTCATGACATACGTTTCATTGCACGATACTTTGGAGTCAACTATTGAGGCCAAGCGCGACTTATATCGTAAACTGACTTTGCAGGCCTATCTCCGCGGTTTGAAAGATCCGTTAGGCGCGCGTGTTAGATGTATGAGACCAGAAACTATTGAGAAGGCTCTAGAGTTTGTGCATGAGGAGACTAATACCATTTACTTGCAGAGTAGAAATGATAAATTACCGGATAAAAAATCCTCAGCTCGAATGCCAACTAATCATCAGAACGAAACCAGTCATAAAACGCCGGTCCATCCTAATAATTTGCTTGTTCCGATGAAGCCCAATCCTTTTAATACGCCCGGTCCATTTAGACCACAGGGACCGCAATTTATGTTACGACCCTTGCCATATCAAAACCATTTCGGAATGCCGTTTAATCCATATAACATGCAACCACGTGGCCCGACTCGTACGCAACAAGTATTTGGAGCACCACCGCCCAATAACAATCCAAGTGGCTCTGGGTTCAGTACGCCCCCAAGAAACCCTTACCCGCCGAATAACGGTCCCAAACCAATGAGCGGCGTTAGCCACTTTGTACCTAGGCCCATGCCTGCTACTGACAGCTGGAATTGGGCACTACAAGGAAATCCACCACCTTCCAACTATCTTAAAACCCGCGATGTTAACGTGAACGAGTGTTCGAATTATGGGGAGGCTTTTTATTACCCCGACCTATCTGAGTATTTATACATTGACCCCTATAACCCTGATTACTTTTACCTTGACGACTGTACATACGACCACGTTGCACCGCAACAGACTGATGGGACTAATGACAAGGACAAGCCAGGTACTACTGACCAACAGCAAACCCCAACCAGTCAGGATTTTCAGAAAGCTCCGAAGTCAAACAGCTTAGGATAGAATTAAATTTGCAAACCCAGAGACAACTACCGTATGTTCGTATCCATAATCCTCTACTTAATTTTCTAATAGATACTGGTGCAAACCAATCTTTTATCAGTCCACAAGCAGTCCAGAATTATTTCCCGCACATACCTCTTAATTACGATCCATTCGAGGTTACTAACGTTCATGCCACAAGCAGGAATGACTACTCTATTAACTTACCCTGCTTTCCCGAATTCGGTGACACAGAATCAATCAAACTTTTCGTATACAGATTTCATGATCGTTTTGACGGTTTGATAGGAATGGATTTACTTACCAAATGGGAGGCTAAATTAGACCTGAAAGATTACATTGATAACCAAGTCTGCAATTAATCCTATCCAAATTTATAACTCTCGGAATTTAAATCTTTATGAAGAAATCGTACCAGCTGGAAGTTCTAAGTTAATACGTTTACCTGTTAATGCACCGGATGGTGAGGTTTTTGTAGAGGAACAGATAATTTGCAACTGCATTATATCCGAATGTCTGACCACCGTTTCCAATAGCCGCGGTATGGTTGAAGTAACCAACCCAACTAATAACGATATAATATTTTCACTGGACCATGCCACTCAGGCAACGATATTAAATGTCGAATGTACTGATCAAATGTCACCCCGCGCTAAAAATGTTACATCCCAGATTCGTACCGATCACCTAAACGAGGAGGAAAAAGCAAACTTATTGGCATTATGTTCAAAGTACGCTGATGTCTTTTACATTGAAGGCGAGGCATTAACCTTCACCAACAAAGTAAAACACAGCATTAAAACCACCGATGAAATTCCGATCTACACTAAAAGTTACAGATATCCGTTCATACATCGTCAGGAAGTTAGTGATCAAATAGCCAAAATGTTAGATCAAGGTATCATTAGGCCGTCCGAATCCGCATGGAGCTCACCAATTTGGGTCGTCCCAAAGAAGGGTGATGCCTCGGGAAAACAGAAGTGGCGCATAGTGATTGACTTTCGGAAGCTAAATGAAAAGACGATCGATGACAAATATCCTATCCCAAATATTACAGACGTCCTGGACAAACTAGGCAAGTGCCAATATTTCACTACACTCGACCTAGCATCAGGCTTCCACCAAGTCGAGATGAACCCCAGTGACATCCCCAAGACCGCTTTCAATGTTGAACATGGGCACTTCGAATTTTTGAGAATGCCCATGGGACTTAAAAATTCCCCTTCTACGTTCCAACGAGTAATGGATAACGTACTCAAAGGACTCCAAAACGTTATATGTCTTGTTTATCTTGATGATATAATTATATTCAGTACCTCTCTTCAGGAACACATGAACAACTTAGAAAAGATGTTCCAAAGGTTAAGAGAATCTAATTTCAAAATCCAGTTAAATAAGTCAGAGTTCCTAAAACTCGAGACCGCATATCTGGGTCATATCATCAGTACCGAAGGGATAAAGCCTAACCCTGAAAAAATTGCAGCTATTCAAAAGTATCCCATACCTAAAACACCGAAAGAAATTAAACAGTTTCTCGGACTCCTCGGTTACTACCGAAAATTCATTCCGGACTTTTCCCGTATCACCAAACCTCTGACACAATGTTTAAAGAAGGGAAGGAAAATTACTTTGGATTCAGATTATATTAACTGTTTAAGACTTTACTGACTAACGATCCTATCCTTAAATATCCTGACTTTGACAAAGAGTTTATTTTGACCACAGATGCTTCCAATTTTGCAATAGGCGCGATACTCTCACAGGGTCCCATTGGCTCGGATAAACCCTTAGCTTATGCGTCACGGACACTTAATGAAAGTGAAGTAAACTACAGTACGATAGAGAAGGAATTATTACCTATTGTATGGGCAACAAAATACTTTCGGCCTTACCTTTTTGGACGCAAGTTCAAAATAGTAACGGACCACAAACCGTTACAGTGGGTTATGAGCCTAAAAGAACCAAACCAACGGTTAACCAGGTGGCGGTTAAAATTAAGTGAATACGATTTTACCGTTGTCTATAAAAAAGGCAAACATAACACCAACGCCGATGCCCTTTCTCGCGGCGAGATACATAATGAGGAGATTAGTTCGATGATTGCAAACGCAACTGACCGACCACCATCTCTAACTAACTCCAACACCCTGACAGCACATACCTCCGAGGAAAATCCTATACTCGAAATTCCCATTACCGACGAACCTCTTAACAAATTTCACCCACAATTATATTTGACCGTGGTAGGTGATTTTAAAAAACGGACTACGGCAACTAAGCCATTTGACACCCACACTCGAACATCCGTTCAGTTATCCGAATCGAACCTAGAGGACGATCTGATTAATGCCATTAAAGAATATGTCAACCCTAAGATGAAAACTGCCCTATTAATAAATCCACCCCTTGCGATGTAACACATAATCCCCTTGTTACAAAAACATTTCAAAAGTTCATCTATGAAATTGGTATTAGCAAAAAAGAAATTGAAAACGTAAAGGAATACCTGAGGCAGCAGGAAATTATTCGTCACTACCACGAGGGCAAGACTAACCACCGTGGAATTAACGAGTGCTTCCTAGCTTTGTCTGTTAAGTATTATTGGCCTAAGATGCGAGAACACATTACCAAATTCATAAATGACTGTACAATATGCGGGCAAGCAAAGTACGATAGGAGCCCCATAAAGCAAAAGTTTAATATAGCACCCCCGGCTACCAGACCATTCGAAATAATACATATGGATAGCTTTTCAGCACAGAACGAAAAATACGTAACATTCATAGACGCCTTCTCAAAGTATGGTCAAGCTTACCTCCTCCGAGATGGAACTGCAGTTAGTGTCATACAAGCCTTACTAACTTTCAGCACGCATCATGGTCTACCACTAACCATTATTACAGATCAAGGGACCGAATTCACCAACCAAATGTTCTCCGAGTTCTGCAAGCTACATAAAATAATTCATCACCAAACACTAGCATACTCACCAAACGCTAACGGTAACATAGAACGCTTCCACTCCACTATATTGGAACATCTTCGTATTTTGAAACTAAAATACAAAGATGAGCCAGTTGTTCACCTAATGCCATATGCTATCATAGCGTACAATAGTTCGATTCATTCTTTCACACGATGTAAACCATACGACCTTATATTGGGACACACTAACCCACGGGACCCGATTGACATAGACCTGACCGGACACCTATTACAACAGTATACCGAAACACATAGGGAACGCATGCAAAAAGTATACGAACTAATCAATGAGACGTCTCTCGCTAACCGAACAGCGCTCATAGAGAGTCGTAATAAAACCCGCGAGGACGAGGTCGACTATGAGCCCGACCAACAAATATTCATTAGTAATCCCTCTGCTAGCAGATCAAAACTCGCACCTAGATACAACCAGGACACCGTCCTAGCTAACTTACCTATTCACATTTACACCTCCAAGAAAAAGGGACCTATAGCTAAATCTAGACTAAAGCGTATCCCTAAAACTGCGAAATTGTTGCAGGATACCCCTGATGCTGTCACTTAGCTTAACATGGGCTCAAGAGATTAATCTAGAACGACTTGAGAATGGACCTGGACTATTGCTTTTTAAACTAGGCCCCATGAAACTCATCACTCATTATCATACATTCCTACAGAACATAGAACTAACAGACATAGATAACAACATTAACGAAATACGAATTCAACTTACTAAAGCCACAGACAGACTAGACAATTATACTCGTACATTGTATGACCTTCAGATAGATAACTTGAACATGAAATTAAACAAAGCCTCATCTCATTTACAAAGTCTAAAGCCCAATCGATTCAAAAGAGGTTTAATGGATAGTCTCGGAGCAGTAATTAAGAGCATTACGGGAAACTTGGATTACACAGATGCCATCAAATATGATAACGCCCTTAGAGCTCTCAATGATAATCAGCAACAGATAGCCATTGAGCAAAATCATCATATAAGTCTGAGTAAAAGTTTGATGAACGAACATACAAAAATTATTACGAAACTAGTAGAGAACCAAGTACAATTAAATGACAGTCTGCACATTTTACTTAACGCCGATAAGTATAAACAACATAACCTTATAAAGTTTGCAAAGTTTTCGCAAATACTGCAAATAATTAGCAATAACGTAGATAGTTTATTAAGCGAACTAAGTAGGTTAGAAAACGCAATAGCACTTTCCGGTCAATTGCATACTCATCATTCCATGTTAGGTACAGAAATACTTAGCAATATGATACGCAAACTAAGCGCGCTTTATAATAAAGACCAACTACTAGAACTAGAAATCAGAGAATATTATGACATCATTAAACCATTAGCAAAATACTATTTGATTCCCACTACTAAATACTATTTGATTCCCACGATAATAAATCGTGGGAATCAAATAGTATTTGCATTTAAATTTCCCATAACTTCTCCACTAAAATTCCTGTTGTATAAGTTAGTCATTGTACCAAATAAAAACAAGCAAGCCATCATCCCATCCTACCCATTCCTAGCAATCACTGGAAATATTCACGCGTACATAGAGGCAGAATGCCCGAAGGTAGCTTCAGAGTATCTCTGCGAGGAAAAGTTCAACCACCAAATGAGAACCCATCCAGACTGCATTTGCGACATTATTGGAGGTCAAACACTGCACAAATCATGCAACACCATTACCATCAGCCTGACGAAGCCTGCAATGGAAAAGTTAGATGACCGCCGCTACGCCGTCGTGTTCCCGAAACCAACACAGGTCCAGCTAACCTGTGAACAAGAAGAATCCATATCCCTAACCGGAAGCTTCCTAGCCACCATTCCACAAAACTGCAAGCTACGAACAGACGAATTCACCATCGTCAACATTAACGACCACATCCGAGGACAACCCATGATGATAAGCAACGTACCAGATGACATCGAAGAATCAACCATGCCACCCCTTCAAATCAATGCTATTAACCTAAAGAAGCTGCACGATATTCAAGATAGAATAGATTCACAGAAGCCAATCCACATTGAACCAACCTCAACCATTTACCATACGACAATCCCATTTTATGGTACATTACTTGCCATATTCATACTGGGAGCAATACTATCATACCGAATCTACATCCGCCGAAAGAAGCAGATGACAACTCCGGATGAAGCCACCCACGCCGAGCCTGAAACATCTGAAATCCGCCAGAACCAACCAGCACACCAAGACCAATCCAAACTCCCGACGATATTTCATCTTAGAATCTGAAATAGTCGTCGATCTGAAGGGGGAGGTGTTAAGTGCACCCCTGTTATGGAAAGCGCTGACACAAAGGCACGAGGCAAGCCGCGGTCAACCCAGTTGCTACGAGGTAAAACTGCTGACACAGGACACGAGGCCCGCCCGAAGACACCGTCTACGTGACCCAGCCCGCGCACTTCGCATCCACCATCGATCGAGTCATATTCACTTTCCAATAATTGTAATTTTTATTAAAATAAATTATTCGGTTTTTTTTTAGTCCTCCGGCAGTAGCCTACGTAATTAACGCATCCGTAAAAATGCGCTGTTTGTTTTCTGTCATGGCAGCCATTACGAGACTGTTTAAGACCAAGTGGATGCGTACGCGCTATTCTCTTGTTTTTCTTCAGTTTCGAGTGTATAAAACGTGTTCTACACGGATGTAATCTAGCGTTCCATCTTTAGGTAGGTATATGTGTTGCGAGTAAAAAGACGAATAATGATCTGTGTATTTTATTAATAAGCGCTGCTTATATACAGAACCAAGTCATAAAAATCTAAATAAATAAAGTACATTAATAACTTATAACTAACACAATTTGGTAATGTCGGTAGAATGTGCCGAGCTCCCTTCGTTGAGCGAGCGCGATGATACAGCCGGCACGCCGCATTCCTTTAACCTTGGCTAGCTTAGTATGCGCGAACGCACGGTGGCGCACGGCTGTATGCGCTCCTCTAATTTGTCTATCGTAAGTATGAGACGCTACATCATTCCCCCGCTAGTGAAACGTACACAGGGCTTCGATGTTCTTCCTGACTTTGTGACGTATGCTTACACGTATCTGTGACTGGCGATTCTGACTCGGTATCCATGCGGAAAGCAGGCTTTAGTCTGTCAACAGTGATGTTGGTGCGTCTATTGCATAACTGGATAGTGAAGTACTTGTTGTTACGACTAATCACTTCGTATGGGCCATTATAGGTCGGCGTCAGAGGCTTTCTTGATGCGTCATTGCGCAGGTAAACATGCGAGCATTTATGTAGGTCATCGTGAATAAATGTCGCTCGGGATTGATTAGATTTCCGTTGCGCCTGGGCCTTCTTTAACGCTCCATTCAACTTATTCATGAAGTTTGAAACCGTGTCGCGATGTCTTGTAGATTCTTCGTAGAATTCTCCTGGTAATCGCAGCGTTTGGCCATAAAGTAGTTCAGCTGTACTTTCCCATTCGTTGCGTCAATTTATTAAATAGGTCAGATTCAAATTGCCTCCCTTGGTCGGTGGTTATGGTTACTGGGCAACCGAATCTCGCGATCCAACCATCATAGAACGCATTTGCAACCTTTTCTGCGGTTATATTTTACAATGGACAGGCTTCAGGCCATTTGGTAGTCCTATCTATAATGGTCAATAGATATCGATAGCCGTCAGAAATAGGCAACGGCCCAACAATATCCATATGCACATGCTCCAGTCTGTTTGCTTCTTGGAAACTAGCAATAGGTGTCTTCGTGTGTTGTTGCACCTTAACACGCTGGCACGCGTCGCACGTTCGAGTCCACTCCTTTACGTTACTATTCATGGAGGGCCACCAGTAGCGGGCAGTGACTAGCTTCCTTGTCGCCCTTATGCCGGGGTGACTAAGGTCGTGAATAGCTTGAAATGCAGCTTTTCGAAAATCTGGAGGCAGATATGGACGAGCAGTGCTTGATGACATCTCGCAGGTAACTTGGGCAGTTGAGTTGGGAATTGTGATTTTCTGGAATAGGTATTTTCCTTTGTTTGCTAGCATTGTTAATTCTTCGTCTTGGTGTTGTTTTCTTGCTAACTCGGTGTAATCCAGTGGTGTCGGGCATGTTATTGTTTCGACTCATGGTAGTGCATCTGCGACTTTGTTGTCCTGGCCGGTTACGTGTTGTATATTTGACGTGAGTTGTCCGATATATTCAAGATATCTAGTTCGGCGGGGCGTCTCAGACTTACTGTTTGAAGTTAATGCATTACACAGCGGTTTGTGGTCCGTGTAAACAATTAACTCTCGTTCTTCAAACACACGGCAGAAATGACGTATTGCCATGTAGATTGACAGCAACTCACGGTCATACGTGCTGTATTTACGTTGTGCGTCACTGAACTTCTTGGAGAAGAATCCTAGTGGTCTCCACTTGCCGTTGATCTTTTGTTGTATTACGGCACCGGCGCATGTGTTTGAGGCGTCCGTCATCAATGCGAAAGGTTCGCTCAGTGATGGATAGGACAATAATGCGCAGTTCTTGATATCTTCTTTGCATTGATTGAATGCTTCTTTTGCCTCTTCGGTCCACTGTATGCATGTTTTATCATTTTTTTTGGCGTTGTGAAAGTATTTGCTTAATTCTTTTTGATGTTCAGCCGCATGGGGTATGTTCGATCGATAAAAGTTCAGCATTCCGACGAAACGACGTAGTTCTTGGATTGTATTTCGTAGCTGGTAAGATTGTATTGCTTGTACCTTTTCTTCCGTTAGTGTAATACCTTCAGGGCTAATTGTGTATCCCAGGAAATCGAGTTTTAGACTGGCCGAAGATACACTTAGCGACGTTTATTTTTAAACCTCTGTCATTGAGTCGCTTAAACACTTCTTGTAGCTCTCTTCTATGCACTTCGTGGTTTTCAGAAGCAACAAGAATGTCATCGACGAATGGAAAAACGGGTAGTCCGCGAAGCACGTTGTCAATGTGACGTTGGAATGTCTGGCCTGCTTGATTACTTTTTTAAATTGTATACATTATTAATTCGGATTATATATTTTATCCATAACACTTTTTCGTTTCCTTTCGTAAATATAGATTTATTTAAAAAAAAATCCTCAAAGTTTGCTTGATTATTAAAATATGGTACAAAACCTTCGTTCCAGTTTTTTCCTTTGTTTTTTTCAATCCAAGCCACTTGTAATCGTTCTTTCCTCGTCAAGTCGTAAAATGGTCGTGGTGGTTTTATCAACAGTAATTGTACACGTCCTTTGTACATTATTGCTATTTCTTTTGGAATAAACTCATTTTCTTCTCTCTTAAACCCTTGAACATCTACGATGACATTCATGATAGTTTTCTCACAATATTACTCAACGGCTTGTATTCGAACAGTCGATCGTTTATTATTAAACAATAGGCAGATGTATTATTTTGAATATCTTCAGAGCATTCAATTTCTAATCGCACGTCAACTGGTCCAGTTTTAAGTGAATCGTTTTGTCTTGAACAGTCAATCACAAAAAGTGGAGCAATTTCTTTAAACTGGTCTAAGCTAAGCAATGGATCAATGCCTAAGTTGTAATACGACTGACGAAAATTAGCATACATTTATAGCGCGCGCAGTAGAGGGTTGTGCGCAGGCAACGCGCACACACGCACGGTCAATTACTCGCGCCACGGTCCGCGACGCCGCTAGCGTTCCCGTCGGGCTCCCTCGCCGGCGCGCGCGCCCGCCACGGCCCACGCCAGTCGCCCACGCCGCGCGGTGTGGAACGCACGCATGTTATGTCAAATAAAATCTCCGCGGCTCTCGCCCGTTCATCGTTTTATCCTATGTAAAGTACTTACTGCATACTTCACTGCTCATTATATTGTTACAATGTGTGTGTGAACTGGTTGTTACTGGCAATATACTGTTTATTCTCGTAGTGCGTGGTTTCATTTGTGTGTGCGCAAAAACCTACACTATAGTGGCGTCCTAACTCGCGGCCATGTTTGTTTAACATTGTTTAACAGCAGACAAGCGAACCCAATACCCAGTGAACAGTTCTCGTTACATTCAGTGCAATTCAGTGACTATAAATAAAAGTTATCATGCCACGAACGACGCGAGCAGCCCACGCGGCAGCGTCAGCGGCGGCGGCGGCCGACCGCAAACCGGAGGACCAAGATAGCGACGGTTACTCCGATGACTACTGCGACTCAGCGGTACAGACGCGCGCCAGTACCGGTGCCGCTAGTACCTACGTCCGCTTCGCAACCGACGCGGCCGAGGAGACGCGCGCCCAGGGGGGCGCCGCTCCCGACGACGTGCTCAGCGGGGCCCACACCGGCGCACCCACCGCAGCACCCAGCACCGAAAGGCTCCTCGCTACCATGATGGAGTCTTTCGCCAGAACGCAGGCGGAGACCAACCGCACGTTAGTGGAGACCCTGCGCTCTCTACGTCATCACGGCGACCAGTGGAACCCAGTCGCGCCGACACCGGCGGCATCGCCTAGGGCGAACGCATCGGTGTCGGCGCCGTCCGGCGGCAACTTCACAAAGTGCAGCGCCAGATTCGACGGGAAGTCGCGTGACGCCGAGGTCCTGGAGGCGTTTATCGACGTAGTGGAGGTATTCAAGGAGTGCGCCGGCGTGTCCGACGAGCACGCGCTACGCGGCCTCTCCATGTTGCTTACCGGCGACGCAGCAGTGCGGTGGCGCGGCGCCCGAGCCGGCGACGCAGCAGTGCGGTGGCGCGGCGCCCGAGCCGGCGTCGGCACGTGGCCGAACGCTCTGGCGCGCCTGCGCGCTACCTACGACGTGCAACAGCCCGCGTACCGGACCCTCCGACAGGTATTCGCGCGCGAGCACGACGAGTGTGAGCGCGCGGAAGTTTTTATCGCTAAAGTAAAGTGTTTGTTAGTTAAATTACCATACGCTGTGCCGAATGAGATGCAAGTGGACATTATTTACGTGCTCTTAAATCGCCGCATTCGCAAGCGGTTACCGAGAGAAAGTGTTAGTGATACAGACACATTGTTAGAGCGAGAGAGAATCGTAGAGGATAATCTAATCGAGTTAAATAGTTCATCCGTTCCCGCGAAAAAGTCGCACGTACCTTCCGTACCTACAGCTACTACGACGGTGCCCGACCGCGGCGCTACCACGAGTGCGAGCGTAACCACCGGTGCGCAATCCGCCTCTAACTCGGTGGATCGTCGTTCGTTCGCGTCAGTGATAACACTGTTTAAAATTTTGCTCCGTTAAAATATTAAGAAAAGTGGTTAAAAGTGATAACTAAAAGTAGTGTTATATATCCCTGTGTGTTATAAAGCTGTGAGCTTGGACAGTACAGTGGTATAAACAACTTCCCTGGAATCGAATACGTTCGTGAGTTACAAGCAAATTACTTTTGAAATATTTTTCTACCGTCTGCGTTGTCATCGTGTCCCTGACTTAGGGCAACCCGCAGATCGCTCGCTTCTACGCACACATACGCAGTGCGTACGTGCAGGCGCTATTACCACGTTACGCTTCAACGACTGTGAGCTTTACTGTGCAAGATATAACTGCTAGATTTGCTTGCGATTGGCAATTTCGGATTATTTTTGTTTGTAGCTAAATTATGGCATCAAAACAGAGTATCTGTGCGGGATGCCTTAAAGAGATAAAAGGTATGGAATATTTAAATTGTTGCGAGTGCAAGTCGGGATATGATATTTCTTGTGTAAATATACCAAAAAGCAACTTTTATCTGATGGACCTTGACTACAAATCGACCTGGAAATGTCCAGAGTGCTGCTGCAAACAGCAAAAATCTGACAACACTAATACACCTGTGCGCCCGACCAACAGGAACACCGTGTTTCACCGTGTTTCCGAACAGGAGAGTGACGAAGACTCGCAGCAGCGAGTAACAACGGTCCAGTCCAAAATCCCTTTCCATAAAGAACACCCCGCCTGATGCGAATGTGATACAAAGAAAATAAAGTAGCCAATCTAGGCCTGTCGAAAGCAAACAAGAGAAATGGTTTAGTGAAAGTACGCTAAGAGAGATTATTAAAGAAGAATTGGCCGCGGCTTTAAAGTCATCTTTCCGGGATTTAGTAACCAACCAATTGAAAAATATTCAAGAAGAATTATCCGAGTTCAAAGTTTCGTTTCAATTTTTTAACGAGTACTTTGAAGAGTTCAAGAATCGTTTTGACGAAAAGGATGCCATAATTGAGCAACTGCGTCATGATAATGAAAACCTGCAGCGAAGTGTTAGTGAACTTACCACCCGATTGAGTATCGTTGAACAAAATATGCGCGAGAGCAACGTGGAAATCAATGGTTTACCTGAGGATAAGTCTGAAAACTTAATGAAAACACTGAAAAAAATTGCAGACGTTACTGGTTGTGAAATCGGCGACAGTGATATCATGCAAATTACAAGAGTGGCCAAACTAAACAGAGAGAGTAACCGTCCCCGCACTGTGGTTGCTGCGCAGCCCCCGACAACGCGACAACTTGCTGGCTGCTGTAGGAGTCTTCAACAAAAAACAATCCTCGAATAAATTGAACTCATATCACTTGGGTATTGCAGGTAACCCAGTACCTATTTTTGTTAGTGAACATTTAAGCCCATCTAGTAAACAACTACATGCGGCAACACGAAAAATGGCTAAGGAGTTGTCCTAAAAATTTGTCTGGATACGTAACGGGCGAATCCTTGTACGTAAAGATATTTATTCAAAGCCCATACATATTCGAAATTCGGATAGCCTTAAGCTTATGAAGATTACTGATGTTACAATTTAGGTTTAGTTTTACATAACAATAGTATGTTTCCAACAATGTTCCTGGCGTTACTTGTATTAGCAATGCTTGACATTTATTATCAGAATGTACGGGGAATGAGAACTAAGACTGATGATATCTTTAAAAATATTTTGTTGACTAGTTATGATGTAATAGCATTTACAGAATCTTGGCTAAATCCTAACATTTCTAATGGTGAATTCATGGACCCACGGTACGTAGTATATCGTAGAGATAGACAAACCTCTAAGGTATCTAAAAAAGATGGAGGTGGGGTCATGTTTGCTGTTAGTAATAGAATCAAATCGGCAAGAATTAAAAACTGGGAGAGTGATTTGGAGGACTTGTGGTTATCTGTGGATTTAACTGTTAACAATTGTATTAGGAAAAATGCTCTTTGTCTTATCTATATGCCTCCACCTGTTAAACTGGATACACTACAGTACTTTCTAAATAATGTCAACAATGTGTTAAATAGTGTCGATGATGTTGTGATTCTTGGGGACTTTAACTTGGGCTTTATCGATTGGAACAGGAAAGGCGATGACTTACATCTCTCCCCGTCAAATTATGAAAACTCACTAGGTTTCTCATTGATAGATTTCATGTCAGTTAATGAATTACATCAGTGTAATAATAGTCTGAACACTGATGGTAGGGTTCTTGATTTGGTTTTAAGCAACATATCAGACATAACAGTTACTAAACACAATGACCTGCTTAGTAAACTTGATTCATATCACCCAAACTTGCTTATATCAATTTCAGTCTCAAACATAAACCAATTAAAATCAAAACATCGCTCTGGTAACAACTTTTTTAAGGCTGACCATGAAAAGATTCTAAAGTATCTCAAAGGTATTGATTGGCATGATGTATTCCATAAATGTGCTGATGTTGATGAAAGAGTTGATTCCTTCTACGAAGTACTACAAAATGCTATCGATAATTTTGTGCCGAAATATACAAATAAAACATCTAAATTTCCTTCTTGGTATACTGACTCCCTTATTAGGGCTTTGTCTGAAAAAGAGAAATATAGACAAAAATACCGTAAACATAAAAATCCCCGAGACAGACTTACCTTTGAACTACTTCGTAGTCGCTGTCATACTTTAATAGATAGGCTGCTACTATGAATATAAGAGCAAAATTGAAAATGAAATTCCCAAGAACCCTAAAGCATTCTGGCGGTTCATAAAAGACAAACGTCGCGGAGATTCCTGCATACCTGCAGAAATGTTCTTGAATGACATGGTAGCTAGTAGTGGTCCTGAAATTGCAAACCTTTTCGCTGATCAAATTGTATCCGTTTTTAGTAAAAGCTTTGGACCACCTAACAGTGCTTCTTATGGTTCCTCGGGTATTGATAGTGTTATACACATTTTAAAGTTTACGGAAGAAGAAGTTCTAAAAAAACTCAAACACTTAGATGCTTCGAAAGGTCCCGGACCGGATTCTATACCACCCTCTTTCATAAAACGCTGCAGCCATGCCCTCGCATTACCATTACTGGTTATTTTTAATTCCTCTCTTGAGGAAGGAATTTTTCCTAAGTTATGGAAAAGAGCTAGAATCGTTCCTGTTTTTAAAAACGGAGATCCTTCAAATGTTAAGAACTACCGCCCCATTTCAATCCTATCATGCTTCGCAAAAATTTTTGAGTCACTTGTCTGTCCAGTCATCACTCGTCATGTGGATAGAATTATATCACCCAATCAGCATGGTTTTAGGACTGGACGCAGTGTCGAGACGAACCTTGTCGAGTTTGTATCCGATGTAACTCTAGCTCTTGACAAAAGGTTAGAAGTGGATGCCATCTACACGGACTTCAGTAGTGCTTTTGACAAAGTTGACCATTGTCTGCTATTGTCAAAGTTAGAATATAATGGTATACATTCAGTCAAAAAAATATCGGGAATGGATGATTTGTTTATGGTTCCAAATTCAAATTTTTGTTTTTTTGTAGTTGTTAGATTGGCACAACTGTTTTCCATTTTGGCGAGGAGTTTGAGTTGCATCTGTTATTTATATTAAATACAGTGCTGGTTTTAGTAATATCATATATAGTGTGTATTGCAAATTTCATAATGGAAAAAAATATCGAACAAAGAGTTTGTCTTAAATTTTGCATCGCCAATGGAATTTCGTGTTCGGAGTCACTGAAAATGTTACAGAAGGCTTACGGTGAATCGACTTTATCAAAAACTCGTGCTTATGAGTGGTTCAAAGCGTTCAAAAGCGGTCGAGATGTGATGGAAGATTTGCCTCGCTCTGGTAGGCCGTCAACGTCTGCAACTGAAGTTAACATCGCAAAAGTGAAGGAAATAGTGACTGAAAATCCCCATTCAACTCTGAGAGAGATAGCCGCCGAACTTTCTGTATCTCACCAGTCGATCCGTACCATTTTAACTAATCATTTGGGTATGAAACATGTTGCTGCTCGGCTAGTCCCAAAAGATCAGAATTTTCTCCAAAAACTCAATCGCATGAAAGTCGCTGAGGACATGCTAGAACGAGTCAGTTCGGACCCAACATTCATGAAACGCATTGTTACTGGTGACGAGACGTGGGTTTACGAGTTTGACATGCAAACTAGTCAACAAGCTTCGGAGTGGCGCCTTCCAACTGAACCGAAACCGAAAAAACCACGCCAAAGTCGATCAAAAGTCAAAGTCATGTTGACTGTTTTCTTTGACTATCGCGGTGTTGTGCACTCTGAATTCTTACCGGAAGGTCTAACGGTAAATAAAGAATATTATTTGAGCGTTATGCGGCATATAAGAGAGCAAATTCGACGAAAAAGGCCAGATTTGTGGAAAGAAAATTCTTGGATTTTGCACCACGACAATGCGCCTTCGCACAAGGCTATCATTGTGAATGAATTTTTAACCAAACACTCAACAAATACCATCCAGCAACCACCATATTCACCAGATATGGCTCCTGCTGACTTTTTTCTTTTTCCTAAACTCAAATTACCACTTCGTGGCACCCGTTTTCAATCGATAGAAGATATAAAGGAGAATTTGCGGCGAGAACTGAACTCAATTCCGGAAGCAGCGTTTAAAAAATGTTTTGATGAATGGATTATTCGTTGGCGCAAGTGTATCGTTTCTAAAGGAGCATACTTTGAAGGTGATAAAATAAATTTGGATGAATAACAGACATTTTGTGTATTATTGATCTTTTCCCGGTACTTTCTTGACAGAGTAGTACATGGTTCGTTGCTAAACTGGTTCTCGTGTTATCTGGCTCGTCGATCGCAGATTCTTGTCGTGAATGGTTATGAGTCTTACCCATACTATGCTGACTCAGGAGTTCCCCAGGGTTCTCACCTAGCCCCAATTCTTTTCTCGCTCTTCATAAACGACATAACAGATGAAATCCATCACTGTAAATATTTAATGTTTGCAGATGATCTTAAACTGTAAAGAACAATTAGTTCAATTGAAGACGCTACACTAATCCAAGATGATTTAGATAGAATTGAGCGGTGGTGTAACTCGAACCTTATGAAGCTTAATGTACAGAAATGCAGCCACATAAGATTTTCCAGAAAAAAACAATCTAAGACTGTCTCATATAAAATAAACGGAACATCTGTTGAGTCTGTAAGAGAAGTTCGAGATCTTGGCGTAATCATTGACGACAGAGTTAACTTCAGGAGACACACTGATAGTATCGTCACTAAATCGGCTCGGCTACTTGGATTTCTTAAAAGAAGCACCAAAGGTTTTAAGCTTGTAAGAACTAAGATTATTTTGTACAATGCATTAGTCCGCAGCCAATTGGAATTTGCTAGCGTGGTGTGGAACCCGCACTATGCAGTACACTCACAAAGAATCGAAAGTATCCAGAGGGCTTTCACGAAGCATCTAGCATATACCTCTGGTAAAATATGTCCTAGGTGCCCGTATGAACAACGTGTTCAGTGCTTCAATATGAGCACTCTGCGAGATCGTCGTCTAGCGCAGGGACTTATGTTTTTCCACAAACTTGTAAATAATGGACTGGACTGCGGTGAGCTGGTCAAGCGTGCTGCGCTAAAAGTTCCTTACAATATACCTAGATTTCCTATTACTAACTTATTCCACATTCAGTCATCTAAAACAAATATTGGGGTAAACTCGCCTGTTAACAGACTCTGTAGAGAGATGAATTCCTTCGTAAAATCTGTACCAAAAGTTGATATTTACCATGATTCCATGAAAGTCTTTAAGGCCAAAATTCTGGAGCACCAAAGAACACAACCGAATAGTTAAGTCGTATACCTACATGTTTTATGACATATTTTTTGACTCTGATTATGAATTTATTTCGTAATTATTATTATTATTACTCTGACAATTACGATTATATTGCTTTATTGATTAATTTATTATGTTGCTATTATTTCTCGTAGATTATTGATTTGATTATTAATTTTATTTCTCTTTGATTATTGAATTGTTTATTAATTTTATTTCTCTTTGACTTTTGATTTGATTATTGATTTTATTTCTCTCTGATTATTGATTTTTTTTGTGATTTTCAAGCATACTGTAATTTTATTCTAATAATAATATTATGTGTTATTGTATATTTTGTAAATGTTGGTTGACCTGTAATTGGCGACTGTGTAAGAATGAGGCTTGTAATAGTTATCCTAAGAAACTTTTTATACAGAAGCTGTTGGTAAACCTTTTTGAACAAATAAATAAATAATTCGAAGCGAACTCGCGTTCGGTGTTCGTTATGCAAATCGTTCGGTCACGCGAGTGATGAATGTCGTAAAAGTAAAGTGGAAGGTTTAGATAACAAAAGTACTCACCCGATACGTTGATATGGATGCGGCCAGCCAGGGGTTGTTAGGTCTAAGTGTACTACCTGTTCGAATAAACCCGCGCCCGCTAAACCATCTGACTTTAATATCGTAAAAGTCGACTACTTTAATTCGACGACGTCACACCCGTTAATTTCGATAGGTATATTAGGCAAAGAGGGCGTAGCCATAGTTGATACCGGGGCGACGCATAGTGTTGCCAGCCCATCTTTGTATTCGTTATTATTAAATAGCGGCGTACATTTTCGTGACATGAAACGATACATCGGACTCGCCGATGGTACTTGTCACGAGAAAATGGTAAAGGTTACCACAGTACCTGTCACGCTAGGTAGTCGGAGAGTCGACACCGACTTTATGGTTTTCCCTGGGGATGACACCAGGACACTTTTGGGGCGAGATTTTATTGCCAATGTAGGTATAATATTAGACATAGGCCAGGAGTCTTGGCATTTTTCAGATAGTCCAGGAGACCGGTTCCCGTTTGTGCAGTCTTACGTGTTGAACAGCGCTTTCGCGTTGCGAGCGGATGTCTGCGACGTATCACTGCGCCCGGACGAAGGTACGAGCCTAACATTGGAGCACAGAGCCGCACTCGACGAGTTCCTGCAAGACAGAGTCGCTCAGTTCGCTTCGGAAGGGCCGCCTACGGATTTCGCTGTGCACAAAATTAAGGTAAGTGACACGCAGGAACCTTTGGCTTCTCCCCCTTATAGACTGTCGCCGCCGAAGAAAGAGGCACTCGAGAAGGAGCTGCACAAGCTCATCAGCCAGACGTTATCGAGGAATGCGAGTCCCAGTGGGCGTCGAACGTCGTCCTCGTTAAGAAGAAGGACGATAGCTTTAGGCTCTGCGTTGACCACCGTAAACTGAATGCAGTCACGGAGCCTGACCGGTACCCTCTCCCTAGGATCGAAGACATCCTTCATAATGCGAAGACCGCGAGGTACATGACTACCCTGGACCTCCGAGCAGGCTATTTCCATGTTATTGTGGACCCTGATGATAGGGATAAGACGGCATTCACGACTCCACTCGGCACGTATGCCTATGGGCTTACGCAACTCAGGAGCTACGTTCCAGAGGCTGATCGACAGGTTCAAGTCGGACTTGCCAAGTACTACACTGCTAGCCTACCTAGATGACCTATTGATACTGAGCGATGAGAGCTTCGAGAAGCACCTCGCAGACCTCGCCGCAGTGTTCGACCGGCTCGCCTTGTTCAACCTCCGGGTAAATCGCGAGAAGAGTCACTTCGCGAGGGAATCGGTAAAGTTCTTAGGGCATATTATCTTACCAGGTGGCATACACGTCGATCCTGAGAAGACCGCTGCAGTTGCTGATATGCCGACGCCCCGGAACGTCAAGCATCTGAAGTGCTTCCTGCAGACCTCCAGCTGGTTCAGGCGCTTCATCCCTGACTATGCAGAGGTTGCCAAACCCTTGACAGCGCTGCTGAAGAAAGCGAGCGTGTGGCAATGGGGATCGAAGCAACAGGCTGCTTTCGATCAGATCAAACAGCTGCTGGTGTCGGCGCCCATCCTGTGTCAAGCTGATGCGACGTTGCCGTTCGTCCTCAGAACCGACATCGGTGGGTACGCTCTCGGGGCGGTTCTCCTCCAGGGGGAGGGTGCAGACGAGCGCCCGATCGAGTATGCCAGCAGGCTCTTGACAGCAGCTGAGATAAATTATAGTACGACGGAGAGAGAGGCCCTAGCCATGGTCTGGGCAGTCTCCAAGTTCAGGCGATACATAGACGGAGCCGAGGTCGTGACCCGGTCAGACCATCAGCCGCTTAGGTGGCTGATGAGCATGACGTCCCCGAGCGGCCGCCTTGCGAGGTGGGCCTTAAGTCTTCAGGAGTTCAACCTGAAGATAGAGTACACACCAGGTAAGGCGAATGTCATCGCCGACACTCTGTCACGTCCGGCATGCGCCGAAGACGCCGAGTGTGACCTGTGCAGCGCCGTAGCCGACATGCCTTCCCGAAGTCTGAAGGACTTACGCGAGAACCAGCTGATGGATCCGGAGGTAAGCAAAATCATCGAAGCTTTGGAATCCGACGATCCCTTTAGGGGGAGGATCTGGGCCAACAAAGGCTACTTGCTCGCTGAAGGTGTGCTCTACAGGTATTGTCCTGAAAATGAAGAACATGACGACGCCAGTCTGGTGGTGCCAGAACAGGAGCGCGCCAAAGTCCTATCGGGGTACCATGATGCACCCACCGCCAGTCACATGGGAGCGGAGCGTACGCTGCAACGCTTGATCAGTAAGTACTACTGGCCTGGAATGCGTTCCTATGTTTCGCAATACGTTAAAAATTGTGTGCCCTGCCAGCGTTACAAGGCGGACAATAGGAAACCGGCTGGACTGTTGCAGACGCCTGCTTCTGCGCGTCGATTCGAGGTGCTAGCTGTGGACCTGTTCGGTCCGTTGCCCGAGACAGCAAACGGGCACAAGTGGATCCTGATCGTTGAGGACACCTGCTCACGCTGGGTGGAGCTATTCCCTCTCGCTGCGGCTACCAGTGAGGAGTGCGCAAAGATATTGGGTATCAGAGGTGTACTTACGGTTCGGAGTCCCTAGGCGCCTCGTCAGTGACAACGGGGTACAATTCATATCCGAAGTGATGCAGCAGACCTGCCACGCGATGGGGATTGCGCAGTCATTCACGTCTTATTACCACCCCGAGGCGAATCCGGTGGAACGCAAAAACCGGGACCTCAAGCCGCAGCTGGCGATCCTGGTGAATAAAGACCACGATACGTGGGATGTTCACCTACCTGCGGTTCGCTTCGCCATGAACTCGGCCGTCACGTCAGGTACGGGCTACTCGCCTGCTTACTTGAATTTCGCGCGTGAGATGCGCGCACCCGCCGATGTGTTGTCCGACATGCGAGCTATTATCAACGGCGACAACTAAGTAGGTGATATAACTACATACCTGAAAAGGATTTCGTCGGTTCTTCTAGATGCCCGCGACGTATATGAGAGCGCCCAGGCAGCGCAGAAGAAATATGTCGACGAACACCGTCGGCCTGCTCCTGATTATAAGGTAGGTGACTTGGTTTTGTTGAAAACCCAAGGGTCCAATGACACCAACAGAGGGCAGACACCAAAGTTCATCCCTCGCCGCGATGGGCCTTATAAAATCCTGGCAGTCGTCGGCCCCACGACATACGTCCTCGAGCGCCTCAGGGACGGCACGGTGCTGGGGAAATACCATGTTTCGGTACTGACACCCTTCGTTGGTCGCATCCAGGCTCCCGTACAGGAGAAACGCAGGAGAGGTAGACCGCGTAAGAGCTAACCCGATCGCGGGGACGTTCGTTTGGGTTAGAGGGGGAGATGATAGCGCGCGCAGTAGAGGGTTGTGCGCAGGCAACGCGCACACACGCACGGTCAAGTACTCGCGCCACGGTCCGCTACGCCGCTAGCGTTCCCGTCGGGCTCCCTCGCCGGCGCGCGCGCCCGCCACGGCCCACGCCAGTCGCCCACGCCGCGCGGTGTGGAACGCACGCATGTTATGTCAAATAAAATCTCCGCGGCTCTCGCCCGTTCATCGTTTTATCCTATGTAAAGTACTTACTGCATACTTCACTGCTCATTATATTGTTACAATGTTTGTGTGAACTGGCTGTTACTGGCAATATACTGTTTATTCTCGTAGTGCGTGGTTTCATTTGTGTGTGCGCGAAAACCTACACTATACATTTCATATGAAATGTACATTCAGTGTAAAAAAGTATCGGGAATGGATGATTTGTTTATGGTTCCAAATTCAAACTTTTATTTTTTTGTAGTTGTTAGATTGGCACAACTGTTTTCCATTTTGGCGAGGAGTTTGAGTTGCATCTGTTATTTATATTAAATACAGTGCTGGTTTTAGTAATATCATATATAGTGTGTATTGCGAATTTCATAATGGACAAAAATATCGAACAAAGAGTTTGTCTTAAATTTTGCATCGCCAATGGAATTTCGTGTTCGGAGTCACTGAAAATGTTACAGAAGGCTTACGGTGAATCGACTTTATCAAAAACTCGTGCTTATGAGTGGTTCAATGCGTTCAAAAGCGGTCGAGATGTGATGGAAGATTTGCCTCGCTCTGGTAGGCCGTCAACGTCTGCAACTGAAGTTAACATCGCAAAAGTGAAGGAAATAGTGACTGAAAATCCCCATTCAACTCTGAGAGAGATAGCCGCCGAACTTTCTGTATCTCACCAGTCGATCCGTACCATTTTAACTAATCATTTGGGTATGAAACATGTTGCTGCTCGGCTAGTCCCAAAAGATCAGAATTTTCTCCAAAAACTCAATCGCATGAAAGTCGCTGAGGACATGCTAGAACGAGTCAGTTCGGACCCAACATTCATGAAACGCATTGTTACTGGTGACGAGACGTGGGTTTACGAGTTTGACATGCAAACTAGTCAACAAGCTTCGGAGTGGCGCCTTCCAACTGAACCGAAACCGAAAAAACCACGCCAAAGTCGATCAAAAGTCAAAGTCATGTTGACTGTTTTCTTTGACTATCGCGGTGTTGTGCACTCTGAATTCTTACCGGAAGGTCTAACGGTAAATAAAGAATATTATTTAAGCGTTATGCGGCGTTTAAGAGAGCAAATTCGACGAAAAAGGCCAGATTTTTGGAAAGAAAATTCTTGGATTTAGCACCACGACAATGCGCCTTCGCACAAGGCTATCATTGTGAACGAATTTTTAACCAAACACTCAACAAATACCATCCAGCAACCACCATATTCACCAGATATGGCTCCTGCTGACTTTTTTCTTTTTCCTAAACTCAAATTACCACTTCGTGGTACCCGTTTTCAATCGATAGAAGACATAAAGGAGAATTCGCGGCGAGAACTGAACTCAATTCCGGAAGCAGCGTTTAAAAAATGTTTTGATGAATGGATTATTCGTTGGCGCAAGTGTATCGTTTCTAAAGGAGCATACTATGAAGGTGATAAAATAAATTTGGATGAATAACAGACATTTTGTGTATTATTGATCTTTTCCCGGTACTTTCTTGACAGAGTAGTATAGTGATATAAATTGTTAATTATACTTTGCTACGTGCGGACGTGTTTTTGCCTCTCTCAGATTTTTTTTTTGTGTTTTTCTGCCGGACTAGTTGACGAATTCTACCATTTATCGGCCCCTCTCTTACTATCTTGTGGGATTACCCGTTTGGTGTGGCGGCCATATTTGATTTTGGTGTTGTGTCTCGCTCGCGGGCATCGGCAGTGCTCGAGAAACTTGTGAGTAACATACACAAACAGAAGACAATTTGGTGGGATTCGAACCCGCGACACTCTGCGTAGCGCGCTTGGTTGGCGCGCGGCTCAGACCACCGAGCCAACTCGACACGAGTGCGGCGCCGCGAAATACGCTATCGGTAGCTTGGAGCACTGTGAGTCTGTGACGTGTCCTCGGTCGCCCGGTACTACGACACTTAGCGATAATTAAACGATACTTCGAAGCTGCGAGATTTTTGTTATTGTTTTCTGCAGTATATTTTTTTTTTCTCCTGCTTTTCCCTGCATTAAATTTATCAACGATGTTTCACTCCCTACCAAAACGAGCTCCAGCCCTGATTTAAGGACAACGTCTGAGCCCGATGCCGGAGTTACATGCAGGAAACGTAAGCAATCTGAATGCGTGTTCACCGATCATTTGAACGCACTGGCTTCTGAGCTACGATCAACCCTGAAGTCATTTCGCAACGACGTTGACTCAAACTTGTCCGCTATCAACTCTAATATCGCCGGCATGAAGAGCGACTTAGAACTTCTCACCACGCACACTTCAGAAATTCGCAATGACATCAACGTTCTGCATGCTGAACAGGAAACTTTTAAGCAGCAGATGATAGCCTTGGTTAGCAAGAACAATGACCTGACTAAACGCATCGATTTGTTAGAAGGTTCGCTTCAGTTTACCTCCAATCAATGTGAAGATGTATTAAAGAGAATCTCTACGCTTGAAAGTTGCACCACCTCTGCGGAGCGTACCGACAACCTGGTCGTCGAGCTTGAAGCTAAAATCGACACTTTAGAACAGCAAGCTAGAGCCTGTAATATTGAAGTATGTAATATCCCGGAGAGGCGAGAGGAGAATCTGGTCGCTCTTGTTAGGTCTATTGGGGATAAAATTAAATTTCCGATTGCTCAAAGTGATATTATCTCTGTACATCGTGTACCCCAGAAAACTCTGAATAAAGATAGACCCAAAAATATTGTGGTTAGTTTCTTCTCTGTACGATTCCGTGACAATGTGGTGAGCGCCTTTCGCTTGGCCAAGGGACTGAAATCCGATCAGATCGGCATAGCAGGTTCTCCACATACAATTTATGTAAACGAACACTTAACGTTAAAGAAAAAGCTGTTCCTTCGTGAGTGTCGCCTTGAGGCTAATAAGCACAAATTCAAACATTGTTGGGTTAAGCATTCTACGACTCTCTTGCGCAGGACTGACATTTCAGCAATCTTTGCTATACGTAACAAGAATTATTTTCACAGGTTTCTCACAACTGACGAAAAAACTACAGATCATAATATCTAACATATTATATAGTGACTTTACTGTACTTTGTGTATTTTTTTCTCATTTAGTATTTTTTCTGTAATCAGCTACATAAGTTACCATTATTTTTTACAATTATTTAATACAATGCACCTACCAAATTATATCCCTCGGTTATCTTTAATACCAGGCTTAGTGGCAGCATCTTTAAGTTCCTTTGAAACCTCAATTTCTCTCAGTATTCATATCAAAACTTATCTCCTCCCCGATGGCTGATTCACTGTGTATTTTTTTTTTTTTTTATTTTTTTTTTATTTGTAATGGGTTTGCTCTTGACTCTAGTCTATGTCAGAAATGACAGAGACAAAGTCTACGATGGAGCGAGCCTACCCAGAAGGAGCCTGTTCACTCTAACTTTGAAGAGATTAGGGTTGTAAGCTTTCGGAAACACAGACGCTGGCAGAGAGTTCCACTCCTTTGCTGTGCGCATTATAAAAGACGTTTAAAAGACGTTGATCAGAATTGTAGTATACGTGGCAAACTTCAGACAATTTATATGAATATCTTAAATAATACATACGATATCATTGTTTTAACGGAAACATGGCTTATACTAGACATACTCGTAGCAGATTGTGAGATCATAGACAAACGCTACAATATTTTTCGTTGTGACCGGGATCGCGCGGCCACTGGTAAACGCGAGGGAGGAGGAGTTCTTGTTGCCATCTTACGTACATTACAACCTTTGCGGATTACCAATATAATAGGTAACCACTATAACTATTTTATCATGTATTGATAAGATAATTGAGAGGTATCTCGGATTAGAAATAAACAAATTCTTGAGATCAAATAATGTTATTAATGATAAACAATTCGGCTTCCAATAAAACAAAAATACCTCACAATTATTATCTAAGTTCAGTAATGAGGTCAACGGGTACCTGAACAATCGTGAACACGTACTTGTTGTCCTCGTAGATTTCAGCAAAGCTTTTGATTGTCTGGAATATACGACACTATTTAATAAACTACAGCAAAATGGTATACGGGGTCCATTCTTAGAATGGTTTAAAAACTACCACAAAAACCGCTTCACGTCGGTAAAAGTCTTAGATGCATTAAGTAGCATGATTCCAACCGATAAAGGCACAGCACAAGGTTCGATTCTCGGGCCGACTGAATACTTACTGTACGTGAACGACATGTGTAACATTTTCACGGAAGGCTCCGTGTACCAGTTTGCTGACGACACATGTTTGATTGCTGCACACAAAGACATCCGTGAGGCACAGAGAGTGATGCAGGGTAACTTCGACCTCTTATGTAAGTGGGCTCATGACGTTGGTCTTGTAATTAATGCAAAGAAAACCAAACTACTGCATATACACTCACCTTACCTGACGGCGTCTTGTGTGCCTTTTGTCATTGCCCATGAGCAACAGTGTCTTCACCGACCAGTCATAACTTGTAGTTGCCAGAAACTAGAGTTGGTGACCCAGCATATGTATGTCGGTCTGATAATAGATAGTAATTTCCACTGGCGACCGCATATTGATCATGTATGTAATAAGCTAAGGTCCGTATTGGCTAAGCTTTCGATACTTAAGTACAAACTACCTTATAGAACACTTAGAACATTGTATCTGGCACTGGCCAATTCCGTAATTGATTACGGACTAAGTAGCTACGGACGTACATTTACAAATTACAACTACGCATTTTAAAAACCATTGTACCCACGAGAATCAAAAATGAATTCCAAGATAATGACACGGGTTTATTTAAGCACTGTCAAGTTGTAAATGTCTTTGACAAGGTACGTTTACGTGTAATAAGCGAAAATTACCACAACTTAAGTAAGATTCCTAAACGAAAAGCTAAAGTCATTACGTAGTTTGACATACTTACCTACGTTTATTGTACCTAAATCTAATAATGTATATGGGGCACGTACGATGGAATGCATGCTATCATCATATATGAATGAGTTACCACCGGAAATCTGTAATGCTATAAATATAAAAAACTGCTCAAGAGTGCTGAAGAGATACTTTCTAGATTGCAAGACGATCTAGAATGTGTCTCTTTAAATGATTAGTTATAAGCATATACCTACCTAACTTAATTTAAAAATATGGTGTAACAACGAGCTGCCGTGACTGGCCATACCACTGTTAAACCCGCGATGGTTTGTGTTGGTATGTTAGTAAATTAAAATTGTAAAAAAAAATGTTCTTAGTAAATAAACGATAAAAAAAACAAACCCACATAGAATTTCTACTTATTGAATTACCAAGTCGTGACCGTGCCAGACACTTTATAAGCGCAGTGTACATACCACCCAACACACCAGACGACATTTACACCTCTTACTTGGACATGCTCTCGACGATTATAAGTAATCAAACGATACGTTGTTTTTACGTAATCGGTGATTTTAATTTACCTACAATAGATTGGACATCCGGCAACAGTAATGTACGCGACCAGCCTAGTGAGACCCGTTCTGTTAGTGGCAGGTGCCTGGGAAATTTCATTTCCGAATTTAATGCTACGCAATATCATACTTTTAGTAATGTTAACACCAGGACATTGGACTTATTAATCTCCAACGAATACTGCCGTGTTTACCGGCCAAGTGATAACTTAGTACCCGTTGACCATCATCATCCTCCGTACTGCGCCGTCACCTCCCCTCTCTTAAAATACTCACGCATGAAACGCTAGCCCGATTGTCAAGTTTAATTATAACAAGGGCGACTACGATCAAATAAAAGCGGATCTATCTGAAATCGATTGGAATACTTCCTTGGAAAAATTATCAGCACAAGAGGCTGTGAGTACATTTTATAGTAACTTGTTTAGTATCATCAAAAAACATGTTCTCCAAAAATCTTACAGAACCTCTAACTTTCCAATTTGGTTCTCTCGACCTCTTATAAGGTTATTCAAAAACAAAAACAACGCTTGGACCAAATGGAAAGTGTTCGCGACGGAGCATTTTGCTTTGTATAACTCACATAAACAGCCTTATGTACCTATAGTCGTAAGCTTATATATTTTAAAGTTAGGAGCTTATATACTCAAATAGTCATAGAAATATTCGCGGAGAAGCATTTAGCATTGTGTAACTCGCATAGATAGTACCCATGTACCCATAGTCGTAGGCCTATGTACTGAACTTAGAAGCTTATGTACTTGCATAGTGATAGTTTATAAGCTATGTAATCGATTAAAAATCTTATGTTTGTCGTTTTCCCCCAAACACGTAAAAGGTGTTCTGGGGAAAACTTATTTTCATAGAAAATTATAACAAATAGGTAGGGCTACACATTTCCCCTACACATTCCCGATAGCACCCAGAGGGCGTGTTCTGATTGGCTGATGGAAATCAACCAAAACGAAGGTACATAAACAATAGACATTTTACACTCAAAGATAGTAGGGTGGTTGAAGAAAACCACCATGTACAGGCACCTTCAGTGCTAAGTCTTTAGGGCATCTGGGAATTTAGGTCTTAAACCATAGGCACCTGACCATGGAAACCTGGCATTCAGCCCTATCCAAATATGTGCACATCTTCATGGTCAGGCAAGGCATAAAGCCGCAAAATAGATAAAAAGGAAAACACAGATTTTTATCCCCTTCTGGGTTTCTGACCTATAGTACCTCCACCCTTGGAGGGGTGGCTTGATAAGTTGTGTATCTGGATAGAGGGATGATGCACCTACCCGAATAAAGATAGTTTCATAGCCCATGGGGCACAGTTTTCCGGGAAATCAACCCTAAATAGTAAACAAGTTTAAAACTTGTAACAGTTTCGACAGTTAAATGCAACAAGCCCACTAGTGGGCAGGGTTGAAGGGTTGGTTTCAACCCCGTTCGACGGGGAATTTCGGGGGATTTGCATAGAGGTGCATCAACCCCTATCCAGACCTAGAATAGACCTAGATATAGCCGGAAATGAAGTAGAACCATAGTTAAATTTAACAGTTAAAATAAACTGAAGCAGTTAGTAGTTTTTAGGCCTCGTTACGGTAAGGCAACCTCGTACCTTAGTAAATTGTCATAAATAGCAAACTCGTAGTCACCGGCAGAAGAAATATAGAAATCTATAAATAGAATCACAGTACTCGCGAATTTGCCCTTAAATCATTAGCTGCAGTGTTGTCAAATTCCTGCCTATTATTTAACCCTGGTAAGCATTCACCCTGCACCCCAATCTACCCCGAAGACAGCAAGTACTTGGCAAGATAGAAGAACGTTGTACGTCAGGTGCGGAGAACCTCAGTTTCCGGTACAGGACGTCAGCGCGGCTGGACGCAGTCGGTCGGTCACAGTTCACTTCGGAGGAGAAGAAGAAGGATAGACCTACCCCATCACAACCCCCGTTCCAGTCGATCACGCCCGTCCGGTACATTTTTTGGTCCTCCGAGAGCCGGATCTCCGCACCCCGTATCTTGTTTCTTAACAGTATGTCAATTGGTATCCGTTCCCGAATCATCCCTTGAAGAATCAACCCTTGAAGAAACAAGCCTTGAAGACTCAAGCCGAAGCCCTGCGATATAGTTTGGCACAAGAGCCTAACATACGCACCCCGTATCTTGTTTCTTAACAGTATGTCAATTGGTATCCGTTCCCGAATCATCCCTTGAAGAATCAACCCTTGAAGAAACAAGCCTTGAAGACTCAAGCCGAAGTCCTTCGATATAGTTTGGCACAAGAGCCAAACATACGTACTCCGCATCTTGTTTCTCAACAGTCAGTCATTTGGTACTCGTTCCCGACCCCTTGAAGACTCATCCGAAACAGATCCGAAGCTAGTCGTCGATTGACGTTCCTGTGAAGACGCCTTAAGCCCAGCAGTGTGGTTCATCGCGAGGACTACTCCTTGAAGAAAACTACCCTTCAAGAACCAACCCTTGAGGACTCACCCTGAGGCGGACCCGAAGTTATCCGTCAACATACGTTCCAGTTAAGAAGCCTCAAGCTCAGCATCGTGGTTCATCGTGAGGTCTACCCCTAGAAGAAAACTACCCTTCAAGAACCAACCCTTGAGGACTCACCCTGAGGCGTATCCGAAGCTATCCGTCAACATACTGCCCAGTTAAGTAGCCTCAAGCTCAGCATCGTGGTTCATCGTGAAGACTGCCCTTGAAGAAAACTACCCTTCGGGAGCCACCCTTAAGGACTCACCCCGAAACTTTGGACTTTGAAAATTTTCCTGAAACACTGAAGGATTGCGTCTGGACTTAGAAGATTTCTAAGAAATCCTGGACTTTGAGAAAATTTGAAAGTTGAACCTGGACTTGGGAAGATTTTGAAGACCAGACCTGGGACTTAGAAAAAAATTGAGGATTGAACCCGACACTTAGAAAATTTTTCGAACATAGAAGCTGGGACTTGGGATTTTGGGCTGGGAATTTGAACTTTGAAAATTTTGAGAAGATTCTACACTTAGAAAATATAGATTGATTCGGGACATAGAAAATTTTTGAAGAATTTGGACTTTGAAAATTTTGAGAAGATTCTACACTTAGAAAATATAGATTGATTCGGGACATAGAAGCCGAAGATCCTCGAACCACAAGATACCAAAGAAGTGGTTGCCAGCTCGCGAACATCGTCGAGTCACGCCTACCTCAAGATAGTGCCGGTCCGAGTGATTGGACCGGCGGGAGAGGCGTCTACGTTCGCCCTTCTCAACGATGGATCAACCGTATCATTGATCGACGAGGACCTTGCTATTCAAGTCGGAGCCGAAGGCCGCGTCGACCCGCTCAAGATTGGAGCGATCGGTGACACCATGATCGACACTCCTTGCTCACGCAGAGCCACAGTAAAGCTCGCGAGCCAGCTAAAGAACAGGGTGCCGTTCAGAGCGCGCACCATACCGAAGCTCAACCTCACGCCGCAAACAGTTAAAGAGGAAGATGTCACATACTGCAAGCATCTCAGCGACTTGAAACAACAGCTGGTTTACGAAGTCGGCGCGCCCAAGATTCTGATCGGCCAAGACAACTGGCACTTACTTTTAGCCAGTGAAGTATTTGGACTTTAGCCAAAGCCAGCCCATAGCGTCACTCAGGACTCTGGGATGGACTCTGCATGGCGCGCACAATAGAATATTGGGTCAACAGGTGCACTACGTGAACAACACAGCATCGAGAGACGAAAACCTTGATGAACAGCTCCGTGAATATTTCGCATTAGAATCGCTAATAGTTAACCCGCAACGTCCAACTTCTGACCCTGAAAAGAAGGCAGAAGACATCTTGAAACGACACACCAAACAGATAGAAAATGGGCATATAGAAACCGCAATGCTATGGAAGCAAGAAAAATTTGAAATGCCCGATAGTTATGGGACAGCCCACAAGTGGCTTGTCTCTATAGAGAGAAAACTCGATAGAAATCCGACTCTTCGAGATAGATATACGGAACAGATGGACTCACTCCTACAGAAAGGGTGCGCCGAGAAAGCGCCCAAAAATAGTACACCAGGAAGAACTTGGTACTTACCTCATTTCAATGTCTTCAACCCAATGAAGCCAGAGAAGTTCCGTATAGTGCACGACACCACAGCTAAATCGAATGGAATGTCTTTGAACGACTTCCTACTCACAGGACCAGACCTGTTACAGTCGCTGCCCGGCGTCATGATGAGGTTCCGTAGACACCCCATAGCCATTTCGGGTGATATTACCGAAATGTTTATGCAGGTGAAAGTCCGACAAGAGGACAGAGACGCCCTCCGATATCTGTGGAGAGGAAACAGAAGAGTGGGAGCTCCCGAAGAATATAGAATGACGTCAATCATATTCGGCGCGGCCAGCTCACCATGTACAGCTATCTTCGCAAAAGATTGGAACGCGAAGATGCACATAGAACAGCATCCAGAAGCTTAGCTGCAGAACCCGCGTGGCTGCAGCCGTGATACGCGAGCACGGAGTAAAACCGGACTCCGTAACCTACTGGTCAGACAGCAAAACCGTGCTGACCTGGATTAGAAGAGGAGCTCGAGTGTATAAGCCCTTCGTAGCCCACAGAATAGCCGCTATAGAAGAAAATAGCAAAGTCGAAGACTGGCGATGGGTACCCACAAAAAGGAACGTGGCAGACATTGCCACTCGTGACGTACCGTACTCGTACGTATAGTCGTAAGCTTATATATTTTAAAGTTAGGAGCTTATATACTCAAATAGTCATAGAAATATTCGCGGAGAAGCATTTAGCATTGTGTAACTCGCATAGATAGTAGCCATGTACCTATAGTCGTAGGCCTATGTACTGAACTTAGAAGCTTATGTACTTGCATAGTGATAGTTTATAAGCTATGTAATCGATTAAAAATCTTATGTTTGTCGTTTTCCCCCAAACACGTAAAAGATGTTCTGGGGAAAACTTATTTTCATAGAAAATTATAACAAATAGGTAGGGCTACACATTTCCCCTACACATTCCCGATAGCACCCAGAGGGCGTGTTCTGATTGGCTGATGGAAATCAACCAAAACGAAGGTACATAAACAATAGACATTTTACACTCAAAGATAGTAGGGTGGTTGAAGAAAACCACCATGTACAGGCACCTTCAGTGCTAAGTCTTTAGGGCATCTGGGAATTTAGGTCTTAAACCATAGGCACCTGACCATGGAAACCTGGCACTCAGCCCTATCCAAATATGTGCACATCTTCATGGTCAGGCAAGGCATAAAGCCGCAAAATAGATAAAAAGGAAAACACTGATTTTTATCCCCTTCCGGGTTCCTGACCTATAGTACCTCCACCCTTGGAGGGGTGGCTTGATAAGTTGTGTATCTGGATAGAGGGATGATGCACCTACCCGAATATAGATAGTTTCATAGCCCATGGGGCACAGTTTTCCAGGAAATCAACCCTAAATAGTAAACAAGTTTAAAACTTGTAACAGTTTCGACAGTTAAATGCAACAAGCCCACTAGTGGGCAGGGTTGAAGGGTTGGTTTCCACCCCGTTCGACGGGGAATTTCGGGGGATTTGCATAGAGGTGCATCAACCCCTATCCAGACCTAGAATAGACCTAGACATAGCCGGAAATGAAGTAGAACCATAGTTAAATTTAACAGTTAAAATAAACTGAAGCAGTTAGTGGTTTTTGGGCCTCGTTACGGTAAGGTAACCTCGTACCTTAGTAAATGGTCAAAAATAGCAAACTCGACGGTTCAGTAGTTGACAACCCTCTAGGCTTGATAACTGCGAGTGGCCATCGACAAAAAAAAAAAAAAAAAAAAAATAGCAAACTCGTAGTCACCGGCAGAAGAAATATAGAAATCTATAAATAGAATCACAGTACTCGCGAATTTGCCCTTAAACCATTAGCTGCAGTGTTGTCAAATTCCTGCCTTTATTATTAATTATTTAACCCTGGTAAACATTCACCCTGCACCCCAATCTACCCCGAAGACAGCAAGTACTTGGCAAGATAGAAGAACGTTGTACGTCAGGTGCGGAGAACCTCAGTTTCCGGTACAGGACGTCAGCGCGGCTGGACGCAGTCGGTCGGTCACAGTTCACTTCGGAGGAGAAGAAGAAGGATAGACCTACCCCATCACAACCCCCGTTCCAGTCGATCACGCCCGTCCGGTACAGAAAGTGTACAATAATATTTCCGACTACGAGCAATTTTCTCTATTTCGGCGTAGATTTAACAGAGAATGCTTTAAATGCTACTCTAAATATATCAAAACTATTGAAGACAATGTACACAAAACTCACAAACACTTCTGGAGTTATGTAGCCAGTAAACGAGACAATTCAGGTTTTCCATCCAATGTTTCATACAAGAACACTTCCAGCAACGATCCACTCAATATCTGTAAACTCTTCTCAACCTATTTCCAATCTGTTTATGAGCCATCCACATTTGATATTCATAAATGGCAACCACCTTCTAGCTTTCACAATAATAGTGACATTATCAGTAGCATTTACATCGATCCATCAAAAGTTCTTAAAGAGCTAAATTCGCTTGACTGCTCGAAAGCTCCAGGGCCTGATGGCCTTCCACCCTCATTTCTCAAACGTGTTGCCGTTCATTTATGTGAACCTCTACATTTATTGTTCAATAAATGCATCAACGAAGGTGTTTTTCCTGATGTTTGGAAACTAGCTCATTTAACCCCTATCTTTAAAAAGGGATCCAAGAATGACGTTGAGAATTACCGTCCTATCTCAATCCTGTCCACCTTGTCGAAGCTTTTTGAGAGATTGATTTCTAATGAAATATATCCTACTTTACACAAGTCCATAATTAAGCAACAGCACGGATTTGTACGACGTAGATCCACTTACAAAAATCTACTCAATTTTGTTGGCTACATTTTCGAAAACATGGATAATCGCTTACAAACTGATGCAATTTATACGGACTTTCAGAAGGCTTTCGACAAGGTGGATCATGAGTTACTTTTACATAAAATCGCCTTTAATGGTATTCGCGGAAATCTGCTGCGTTGGTTCATCTCTTACGTAACAAACCGTACTCAAAAAGTCGTGATTAACGGATTTCAATTTGAGTTAACTTCTGTCACATCCGGGGTCCCACAGGGCTCAATTTTGGGTCCTTTATTGTTTACGTTATTCATAAATGACATTAGCGATTGTTTTAAACACCCTAACATTCTACTATACGCAGATGATCTTAAAGTCTATAAAACTATAAAAAGTATTGAAGACTGTCATCTACTCCAAAGTGATTTAGACCGACTTTCCAGTTATTGTACCGCAAATAAACTTTCATGAAGCATATCCAAATGTAACTCGATAACATTTACGAAAAATAAAAAACAGTACATTTATGACTATCACTTGTTCAATACACAATTAAAACGAGTACACTCACTGCGGGACCTCGGTGTGGTATTAGACTCTAAGCTTCACTTCAATATCCACGTAGACAATATTATCAACAAAGCGCTCAAAATGTATGGTTTCGTTATGCGCAACAGCAGAGATTTTAGGCGTCCATCAACTTACAGACACTTATATATATCGCTAGTAAGGCCTTGTCTGGAGTTTGCTACTATGATATGTAATCCCTATTATTCTAAATATTTCGACTCTATCGAGATTGTTCAACGTAAATTTCTACGAGCTCTGCATTATAGATGCTATCACAGCCAGATTTCGCATGACATTTTACTCAAGGATTACACACTGCTTACCTTAGCATCCAGAAGACTGCTTCTTGGAGCAATGTTTCTACACAGTCTTGTGCACAATAAATATGATTGCACAGATTTGTTAAATAAACAGTGTTACGTTGTTCCGAGAACGGTAGTGCGCAGACAAGTTCGTCCTTACCGATTACTATCTACCAATACCAGCAAGTAAATTGATAAATATAACAACAGATTTCAGAACATTGATATTTTTAACCTCTCGCGCGTTTCTCGTACAGTTTCCGTCACGCAAGCTTGCCTCCACAAAGTACGCCGCAATCGGCTGCGCAGGACGTCAATTTGACAACAAACATACAACCGCGCATGCGCGGGTAGCTCGTGCATGCGTGGCGCGCGGGTGTAATGGCATCTCACTCGCTCGTATAAGTTCGATGCATAAGCGTGTCCCGCTTGCTCGATGCAATACGACTGTGGATGCGAAAAGTGTTACAGGTTGTTATTGTTTTTAATGATTTATTTTGGTTATTTCTTACAGTTTGATTTGTGTTCTTGTGGTGTATGTGTTTGTTGTGTTACTTTTTGATATTTTATTGTTACTGGTAGTCTTTGTTACTTGATTATAGTATAATACGTATACACAAAAAAATATTTTAGGAACGTAACACTTTTTTACGCGATTGCACCTGCGCGGACTTCACTCAAACCTAACTTCCGAGGGGCAAGCTACGCTGACGCGAACTATACACCCGTGTGTACGAGAAACGCGCGAGAGATTAACCTCTCCGCAAGTAAATTTAGGAAATCTGTAGTTAATCATTTAAATTCGTAAACCTTTGTAATTATTTTATTCTAAGCCTTACATTAGAATTCGATTTCTTTTATTCCTTACATTGTCACCCGTCCGTAGCATAAACATTTATTTAGTACTAAGTGGATAATGTTGTTAGTAGTATAATAAGCAATTTTTTAAGAATTTCAACGTGTTATGTATAACGTTGCATTGTACTACTGTTTTTTATCCCGAAATAAAATAAAATAAAATAAAACAAAAATATAATATACTATATTTACCTTCATCAAATTTCAGATTAAGTGAGTCATACGGATAGTATTGAGAATTCAAATATAATTTAATATTGCTAACATTGCAAACCAAATATTACAAACCTCGGTTTTTCTAGTTGGGAAGTTGTCTTTACTGACCAGGAATGTTTTGTTGTTCTTGGAAGTAATGGATATTCATACAAATCCCAATTTCTAAATGCTATCTGTATAGAACGATCTCTGTCCAAGCTTTTGAGCAATAACAATTTATTACTATCAGAAACTTAAATATGCGGCACACGCCATTGTATTTTTTGTATATCTATTTCTATGTTATCATTTTTGTCTATAAGCACACAGTTCAATGCTGAGCTGCTTCGTTGTAAAATAAGTTCATGTTTACAATTGATTTTTATTTTGTTGTAATCTTCTGCAAATCCTAGTATTCTGTTCAATGGCACGATAACACTAAAATATTCGTTTCTTAATTTCGTACCACCTAAGTTCCATCCCCAGACTGCTGCAGCTTTATTTTCACCTTCATTCATTGAGATATACGATTTTAAGGTGGTTGTAATACCAACATTTTTAATCCGATCGATTTCTACACCATTTATTTCATATCTAATATCTTGAAACAAATATGAAATGGGATTGTTTATAAAATCAACATCTTTTTTTACTAATTTCCCCGCTGCATCTTTAGTTGACACATTTACATGTCCTTCTATGTAAATGGAACTACCTGATGGCAATACATATAAATCTTGCTGTTGTATGGGTATTCTCATTTCATCATTTTCTTTAAAGCTATTATTATATGGATTGTAACTATGGACCTCATAACCCTCAATACAGGTATCATATTGTGGTAAATCTGTAATTTGAAGCATAGTATATTTTGAAACCGATATCTTGAAGAAATCCTTTGTTTTCCTTTGAAACTTTATCAATTGTCACTGCACTGACACGTCTCACTTCTTTGGATATTGGCAGTTTTATGTTATATTTCCCTCTCTCATTAGGAGTTTTATTAAGAACAAACATGATGTTGGTATAAATATAAAACGAAGGAGTTTACTTTAAATAGGTAATAAAAAAATCCTTTTTCAACACTAGTGACTTTTATCACCAACAACCAAAGAATGCATGCGTATGAACTAGCAATGTCATTTATATTTTTCTAGTTCAACGAAATTTGGAGACGTAAGAAATAAAAATCACTCACTTAATTAATAAGTTTAATTTTAAAAAATAAGTGTCCACAATTATACAAGTGATCATGTTGTACATTTTCATAATTGTACTGAATATTCTTTCCTAAATATTTTATTAATTCTTTAGGTGGTTTTAAGTTACCATAACTGTCAAAGTATTCAATGTGATCGTATATTTTGGTATGGGCTACCCAATGAGTGCCTGAATTTTGAGAAATATCAAGATTGAATTCATCTGTCATAAATACGGGTTCCCTACGTGTATTCGAAAGTTGTTAATTCGATTTTTATTATATCGAACACGGTATGTCGATAATTCAGTTGTACGATGTTTTATTACATCGATGCTTTATTATTAGTGCGATGTAACGTTTGTGCGAAACACCCTACAGCGATTGCTCATTAGTTCGACAGTATGTCAGTTCGAAACGCCTACTGTTTTCCGTGTCATTTTATTAATAATCTTATTTTGCATTATAGACGTAAAGGAATTACATTATAAATACCATACATATCTTCAGTTTTTTTTATCTAAAATGATGAAGACAAGTAACTAATTCAACACGTTTAGCTGTGGCATGGGCCAAAGATAACGTAGACAATATCAGTGACCGGTTGCTAGCCAATCGCCTGATACCATCAAAAGCCAAAACCGTAATGACAGTTTTGGCTTTACGTAATGCACGTATAGACGTAAAGGAAATACATTTTAAATACCATACATATCTTCACGTCTTTTTTCCTAAAATGAGGAAGACAGGTAACTAATTCAACACGTTTAGCTGTGGCATGGGCCAAAGATAACGTAGACAATATCAGTGACCGGTTGCTAGCCAATCGCCTGATACCCTCAAAAGCCAAAACCGTAATGACGGTTTTGGCTTTACGTCATGCAAAATAAGATTATTAATAAAATGTCACGAAAAACAGTAGACGTTTCGAACCAACATAATGTCGAACTAATGAGCAATCGCTGTAGGGTGTTTCGCACAAACGTTACATCGCACTAATAAAGCATCGACGTGAAGATACTACTCTGTCAAGAAAGTACCGGGAAAAGATCAATAATACACAAAATGTCTGTTATTCATCCAAATTTATTTTATCACCTTCAAAGTATGCTCCTTTAGAAACGATACACTTGCGCCAACGAATAATCCATTCATCAAAACATTTTTTAAACGCTGCTTCCGGAATTGAGTTCAGTTCTCGCCGCGAATTCTCCTTTATGTCTTCTATCGATTGGAAACGGGTGGCACGAAGTGGTAATTTGAGTTTAGGAAAAAGAAAAAAGTCAGCAGGAGCCATATCTGGTGAATATGGTGGTTGCTGGATGGTATTTGTTGAGTGTTTGGTTAAAAATTCGTTCACAATGATAGCCTTGTGCGAAGGCGCATTGTCGTGGTGCAAAATCCAAGAATTTTCTTTCCAAAAATCTGGCCTTTTTCGTCGAATTTGCTCTCTTAAACGCCGCATAACGCTCAAATAATATTCTTTATTTACCGTTAGACCTTCCGGTAAGAATTCAGAGTGCACAACACCGCGATAGTCAAAGAAAACAGTCAACATGACTTTGACTTTTGATCGACTTTGGCGTGGTTTTTTCGGTTTCGGTTCAGTTGGAAGGCGCCACTCCGAAGCTTGTTGACTAGTTTGCATGTCAAACTCGTAAACCCACGTCTCGTCACCAGTAACAATGCGTTTCATGAATGTTGGGTCCGAACTGACTCGTTCTAGCATGTCCTCAGCGACTTTCATGCGATTGAGTTTTTGGAGAAAATTCTGATCTTTTGGGACTAGCCGAGCAGCAACATGTTTCATACTCAAATGATTAGTTAAAATGGTACGGATCGACTGGTGAGATACAGAAAGTTCGGCGGCTATCTCTCTCAGAGTTCAGTCACTATTTCCTTCACTTTTGCGATGTTAACTTCAGTTGCAGACGTTGACGGCCTACCAGAGCGAGGCAAATCTTCCGTCACATCTCGACCGCTTTTGAACGCTTTGAACCACTCATAAGCACGAGTTTTTGATAAAGTCGATTCACCGTAAGCCTTTTGTAACATTTTCAGTGACTCCGAACACGAAATTCCATTGGCGATGCAAAATTTAAGTCAAACTCTTTGTTCGATATTTTTGTCCATTATGAAATTCGCAATACACACTATATATGATATTACTAAAACCAGCACTGTATTTAATATAAATAACAGATGCAACTCAAACTCCGCGCCAAAATGGAAAACAGTTGTGTTCACGCACCAAACGCGTGAGCATGTGGACGGGTGACAACGGCGGCTGAGGCGCGGGCGCGGGGCCAACGAGCTGCGCGCGGCTAGCGACGAGCGGCGGCGGCGGCGGCGGGTGTCACTTCACGATCAGTCGGCTTCCACGATACTCGCGTCCCCCTCAAACAACGATTCTGTACAGCTACTTATTTTTCATTGTTTTAATATAATTATTAATCGAGTATACAGTCCACTCATTTCATCATCTCCCTGAGCTCCTGAGAACGATCATGAACATGGTCCATCTACCGGGAAACATCCAGGAATAAACAAGAATAAGGAGTCTTCAAGTAAACCGTTGGAAAGGATTTGAATGTCAACCGTCATCGATCAGAAAAATCGCCGTTGCAGTTTGAAGAAGTCGACTAAGTGAAACGGTTAAGGACCTCTGTGAGTTCGTTCCAATTATTTACCTTTTTTCCTATTCATCCATTTCACTTATTAGTGTGTTTTAAATTCAAATATTCTTCCCACTTTCGCTTACTTCGCCTTTATTAAGACAGACAGGTTGATTGTAGCATTCCATCTATTACAAGCAGTGTTACAGTAATTCGCAATCGCTTTATCGCGCATGTTTTTAACGTGCTAATTAGTATCTATAACGGGTTTAGTCAGTGCACCGTACCTGCAGGCCGGTTGCGTTCGTGTACGGTGACTCACCTCCTTTGTTCTGCCATCAGCTGTGCTTACTACCGACTTAGTTTTTTTATGCAACTTAACGGTTCATTAGTCAGCTGGCTGTTCTTTTGAATTGATTTATTCGATAGTTTGCTACTTGCTTTGATAGTTTTACTTTAAAATAAACCGTTTTTTCTTTTGCTTTGAATTAATTTAAAGACTTAAAAGTTTTTAAAGTCTTTTCATTTCTCAAATTTAAGTGCAACATGGATATTGATAAATTAGTAAAACAGCGCAAAGCTTACCAACTTTGAAAAGTATATAAATGTTCTTTCTTCTTCAAAGCTTATATCCGAACTTCAACAGATTGATTTAGAAGGCCGCTTGAGCAAATTTGAAGCTGTATACGATATTTTCGATGCATTACAGATGGAGATCGAGTTAGCGTCGGCGAAACCCGAAGACGAGTACGTAGAACGATATCAGATTGAAGAACGGTACCACACATTGATTGCCAAGGCGCGCAGCCAGCTCCAGACCGGCAGTGCTGAGCGTGAGGGTTCGGAGACGGGCACTACAATGGACTCGAAACCAGGTGCATCGTTTAAAACTAACTTTGTTCGCTTACCCAAAATTAATTTACCGCAATTTGACGGGAGTTACCAGTACTGGCTAGAATTTAGAGATACCTTCATTTCTTTAATACATAGCAGCGATTGTATCGATGGCATAAATAAGTTCCACTATCTTCGTGCGTCCGAAGTAATTAAAAATATTGATTTTAAGAGTGAAAATTACGTAATCGCTTGGGATTTATTATGTGATCGCTACAATAACAATCGCCTTTTAATTAATAATCATGTGCAGGCTCTATTCGATGTAGAACCGATGATGAAGGAATCATCGTCTTCTTTGCGGCGTCTTATTGATGTCATAAATAAAAATTTACGGGCACTTAAGACCTTAAAAGAGCCCACAGAGTATTGGGATACACTTATAATATTTATGATGTCTCGAAAGTTAGATTAAGAGCCCACAGAGTATTGGGATACACTTATAATATTTATGATGTCTCGAAAGTTAGATTTAAATACAAACCGAAAATGGGAAGAGTACCGCAATGCATTGTCTGAATCTCCTACTTTGTCGAAATTAATTTCATTTATTAATGGTAGGGCTGATCTCTTAGAAACACTAGAGGCTAATCAAAATAAGTCAAGCACTAGTGTGAATAATAAACAAAAAACTTTTATTATTTCAAGTAACACAGAGAATCAGAATAGCAAAGAAAGCCTGAATGGTAAGTTAGAAAATAAAAAAACACTTAAGGCGAGGTTACCCCGATAAACGTCGTCAACAATAGCGTTTTACTCGTACATGGAATTGTATTAAATTTTGAAAAAAATGTATTACATAGTTGACTCTTCGATCATGATATGTCGGGCATGCGATACACGATTACTTACACTTCACTGCATCCAATAAAATCGCAAAGACATGTCCAAATGATGGCTAAATAGTCGTTTTACTTGAGTTATATTAGGCTTTGAAAAATAAAACTTATATCATAATAAAGGTCGTAAAAAATGTGTATTATCTCGGGTCACATAATGTGCAATATGAAAATAAATGTATCACAAATTCCAAAACCAGGTGTATTTCACTTGTTTGCGCTCGCTCCGAGTCCTTTAGTCCCGAGCGGAACGTGTTCGAGGTCGGACGTGCGCCAATTTTTTCCGTCATCCCCCGATAAAAAAATGTTTTCGATAAATAGTAATACATGTACATACTTTATCATCACTTTAATTTAGTTTTTTAAATAGTTGTAATATTTTTCGTTTTATTAGATAGATTATTAGAATAAATTAATATTAGAATGAATAAACAAAAACGGTAAGAATACTTTGACGATATTTTTTATTTAGGTACCTAAATTATATTTTACCATACAACACAACAACTATCACAACACAACAAATAATATTATTATATTTTGTGTCTATGTTTGTGAAGGTCACGTACCACAGCACACTCGGACCACAGTGTAGCAAAGTACAGTATTACATTGCTCATTTCCTACAAGTATGTTTATTATTTTCGGTGACATTTATTTTTCGCTAATACGAAGCTACGTTATGCCTGAGTTATATACAGAGTTGATACGACAGAGGGGCATTAAATTAAACTACGTATACTATACGTGGTCAGTATTAATTCGATACGGTACAAAAACAAAAAGCGCCATAAATGAGAAAATATTTTTTTCAAACAAACTAAATAGCTTGCAAATCCGAATAAAACGCAACCACCCTTTGTAAAAAAATTACACTGACTTTAGATACCGCTAGGTAACAAAGCGGCAACGTCGCGCGCGCGCCGGAGCGCGGTGTGCGGTATCTCGTGTGCTCGGCGGGGGCCGGGCCGGGGTGGCGGCCGGCGACTTAGGCCTCCGCTCGCACTGTCTTTTATGTTAGGTAACGTTTCGAAGTACGCGCACAAAAACAAACACACTAAATTTTTAAATTTTCGATGTGTCCTCCATTCACATTGATGCACAAATTATATCGACGGAGAATATTGTTATTTATTTTTCTAATTAGATCACTGTCCGTCGCTAAGCACTTTAATTTGTGAAATGCTAAAATAATCCTATTTTTTAACTCATCAATTGTATTTACCTCTGAGGCATACACTTCACCCTTAATGTAACCCCACAAAAAGAAATCCATGGGAGTGAGGTCCGGAGATACTAATACTAAATAATAATAATCCCAAGTTACGTGTCCTACCACCATAAAAAACAGTCAATCACAAAAAAAAAACACTAATACTAAATAATAATAATCCCAAATTACGTGTCCTCTCACAATAACAAAATAAAATCACAGTTGTTTGCGCGCGAATTCCACAAACCGTACGTTCCGAAACGACAGCGTCGGCACACTGAATAGAGGCCCCACTTACCGATCGCAAAAAAACAAGGATGCAACAAACTGACCTATTTCTGTTTCTTTCGAATGCGCTACTACGTCTACGTGTGTCGCTTTCGTAGTGAAAGTGCAAGTGTGTGTGTATTCATTGCTTCCTTGTTTGCATTGCCAATTTTTAGTGAATGTCCTTCGACATGCGTCAGAGCGGCAACAACGCATCGTAGATTCATCGTTGTAAGGTGCATGACCTATGCTTAGACGATAATCAGCTGTTAGAAAAGATACATCGTGTTCAAACCGTGCAAAAACTATAAAAATCATTTGCGACTAAACTACTGCTCCTAATTAATTTAATTTTGGTACAGAGCTTGAAAATGGTACCTAGTATAGGCAGTTTAAAGGAAAGCCCCTCTGTCGTATCAACGTTGTATAATGCCTGCGTTATATATAAACTACGTTATGCCTGCAATTATAATACTTCATTAAAAAAAATAGTTTCAGTTAATTTCGTTTTTTTTTTTTTTTTTGTAAAAACGTGTAGCGGTTCCCAAACCACATCCACCTACCAATTTCCAACTGTGTAGTCCTAACAGTTTCTTAATAAAATGGTTGTGACATACGGACAGACAGACAGACAGACAGATATAAAGAATCTATAAGGTTTTAGTTTTTTGCCATTCGGCTTCCCTAAAACTAGAGGCATACATACGAAAAATCACGCGGGCGATGTCACGGGCAGCAACGGGTATGAAACAATAAAAAAGTAATTGGTATTACCAAGTGCAGGGTCAACTACATGTTACCCAAAGAGCCCAATGCATATTTGGAATATGGTCGAACGAAAATCACCCACTATTAGTGGAATATATTCCAAGGGATGACGAATTTTGGAAGGTGAAAATAGAGAAAAAAATTGTAGACTTTTATTTGAAATGCGTATTGCCAGAAATTGTAGACCCGCGGCAAATTCGCGGTATGCCCATACGAGACATAACATTGCACAGTAGCAAAGAAAATGTTATTGATGAACATAATATAATGGCAGGTCCAAGCAAACAAACTAAACAAAACCAAATCCCAAGTCAATCGGTTCTGGTAAGCCCATGCAAACCACGTCAACTACGTTTCGACGAATTGTAGCCAAATGTGCATAATTTACATATTTTTATTTTTATTACTTTTATTTCTGTACTTTTAATTGATTTTTCCTCTATTTTTACTTTTATCTGGCAATATTTTAGCTTATCTTAATTAAACTGTGTTTAACTAATCAAATATTTATTTATTTAACCCATTTTCCCTAAACCCATACTTTCCACGCATACTTATATTCTTATTATGTGGGATACTAAAATTAAATAACCATTCAATGCATCTAAGTATTTTTGAATTACAATATTGATATCGTAGTTCAAGAATTGTATCATATCTAAATTAGTAAATTGAAGTTGCTCTACGGCATTACTCTATTCTGTGACGCAACTGTGTACCTACTCGAGTTTGTGAAGTCATGAATGAGCGGTATGACGACAGCGCGCGGCGTTTCTCCGATGCATCGCAGTTTATTACGTAGCGCTATTGGTTGCGGGGCCTGAGGTAAGCGTTAAATGCCTACACGGCTGGGGTAACCTCGCCTTAATAACAATTTACAAAACAAATTAAAGTGTCCATTGTGTTCTAACGATCATCTTTTATATACTTGTGATTTATTTAAAAGTTTACCTACTGAATCACGAATACAAAAGGCTAAAGAATTACATGTCTGTCTAAATTGTTTGCGCTCCAGTCATGTAACCAAGAAATGTCGATTAGCTGGTTGTAAATATTGCAAATCCAGGCACAACACTCTCTTGCATGTTGAACCGACTGAGCAGCCTTATCAAGACCCAATGCCTTCAGCGTCAAATAGTGTCGCCTTACCAATCGATACTTCAAATAGTGTCGTCTTATCAGCTGATACTATACACCATACTAGTACATCCAATGTATTACTGTCCACAGCTATTGTGAAAGCGGTGAGCAACAGCGGTGAAAGAGTCAACGCTCGAGTGCTGCTTGACAACGGCAGCACTGCCAACTTTATGACGGAGAGCCTCTGCACCAAACTAGAATTGTTTCGACGAAAAACTACATCCACTGTCACGGGTATCAACCAACAGTCTTCCTACAGTACACAGTCTTGCAATCTAAATATTGAGTCTTGTAATGGTGACTATAGGATTAATTTGGACTGCCTTATTTTACCTGAGATAACTAAACGTTTGCCATCCGCTTATGTCGATACTACGAATATTCCTATTCCGTCAAGTCTTCGTTTAGCAGACCCTACATTTAATATTCCTACTGTCATTGACATTTTAGTAGGCGCAGAAATATTTTGGAGCGTTATAGGCAGTACTACCATTGATTTAGGCAAACGCATGCCTAAGCTATATGAAACCAAGTTTGGTTGGATAGTGTCCGGTCCAGTTTCTCAGCATCGTTCGTCTTCTAAAAAGGGCTCACATTTTTGTAATTTTGCCCATTCAACCGAACAACCTGATTTGACAAGGTTTTGGGAGCTGGACTCCATCTCTCCGAAGCACGCCCTGTCCCAAGAGGAACGGGATTGTGAATTAAGTTTCAAACAAAAAGGTAGGGCCCAAGGTACAGGATGATTTATTTTCAATTCTGCTAAGATTTCGTCAACACAAATATGTCGTTACTGGCGACATAGAAAAAATGTATCGTTGCATAGAAGTGACTCACTCACAACGATCATTAATGCAAATTATTTTTAGAAAAGATCCCAAAGAACCGTTAAAGACTTATAGGTTAAATACAGTCACTTATGGGACATCATCCGCACCTTATTTAGCAACAAAGTGTCTGGTAAGTCTGGCGGATGAGGCTACCACAGACAACGTGAGGTCTGCAATTTCACGGGATTTTTATGTAGATGATTACTTGGGCGGTAGTTCTACAATATCGGAAACTATAGATCTAGTGAAACAAGTTAATTCCATTCTTTCATCTGCTCATTTTTTCTTACGAAAGTGGCAATCTAATAGTCCGGAAATCCTCAAAGCAATAGGTAACGTAGGGAAATCCAGTTCATTAGACTTGTCCAGTCACTCCCAGTCATCTAAAACGTTGGGTTTGCACTGGTTTTGTGATACTGACACCTTATCCTTTTTAATTAATATTTCCACAAAAGAAAAAATAACAAAGCGGCACATTCTTTCTGTAATCAGTCAGGTGTTTGATCCCCTAGGACTGGTTGGCCCGTGCATCGTGGAAGCAAAGTTAATAATGCAGCGATTATGGGTTGAGCAGTCCGAATGGGACGATGACGTCTCACCTGAGATCATCGAAATGCGGTCTACTTTTGTTCGCACACTTCCTAGTCTGAACAGTTTAAATATTCCACGATGGGTCTGTTGTAATCTAGCGGTGGAACATGAATTGCATATTTATTGTGACATCAGAAAGGGCATATGGCGCATGCATATATGTAAGGTCAGTATGTAGTGACGGATCAGTAAAGGTACAACTTTTAGTGTCCAAAAATCGTGTAGCACCAATAAAGACGGTAACCATTCCGCGCCTTGAACTTTGTGCGGCGCTATTAGGTGCAAGACTGTGTACTACCGTAATAGAATCCCTAACTATGCCTATAGTTAAGCGACTATTTTGGAGCGACTCGATGATCGTATTGGGGTGGCTTAACATGTTGCCTAATCAACTAAAACCCTTTGTACGTAATCGAGTTGCTGAAATTCAGGAAAGCACTGCTGGAGACCGGTGGAGGTATGTACCATCGAAGGACAATCCGGCGGACCTTGTTTCTCGCGGGGCGAGGGCCGATTCCATCGGTGAATGCTCGTTATGGTGGACGGGCCCTAGTTTCTTGCAAGGCTGCGAAAGTGGCTGGCCTATTATGCCCTGTAATAGCGGGAAACACGATCTACCTGAAGTAGTGTGTCATTTCACTGATCAAAATAACACTAATGTTAAGTCTAATCAATCATCTAACAATTCAATAATTCAGTCATTAGTTCATAATAATTCTAATTTCAATCGTCTTTAAAGAATCATTGCCTATATCAATAGATTTATTTATAATTTAAAAAATTCTAATTGCAAATTACATGGTTCGCTTTCTACTGAGGAATTAGATAACGCTTTAACAAGTTTACTACTTAGTGCACAAGCAGAGATGTTTCCAAAAGAGTGCAATATTTTAAAGTCAGGGAAATCTCTGCCTCGTAAAAATCGTTTAATTTCATTGACACCATTTGTTGATTCAAAGGGAATTATACGCGTAGGAGGCAGACTTGATAACTCACCTTACGATTATAATACAAAACATCCAGTCTTACTTTGTAGTAAACATCACCTCACCAAAACTCTATTTCATATGCAACATAAAAAATTGCTCCATGCGGGTCCGCAATTGTTGTTAGCAAATATGCGACTTAACTATTGGCCTTTAGGCGGCAGAAACCTTGCTAAGGCTGTCGTCAAACAATGTATAAAATGTTTCAGATACAAGTGTCAAAATATACAACCACTTATGGGTCAACTTCCATGCTCTAGAACCAACATTAATTATCCATTTTTCAACTCTAGTGTTGATTATGCTGGCCCAGTACTGATAGCTGACCGAAAAGGTCGCGGTTGTAAGCTAACAAAGTCTTATTTATGTATCTTCGTTTGTCATGCAACGAAGGCGGTCCATTTGGAGCTCAAAGTCAAAGTCAAAGTCAAAGTCAAAACGTTTATTCCAATTAGGCCATTAAACGGCACTTTTGAACGTCATTCACATTTCAAATATTTAAAAGTTCTGAAGTGACTCTACTGTCCATTCGGAAAGGTAGATTCTTATGGAGAAGAATGGACAAGAAACTCCATAGTTACTCTTTTCAATTAATCTTTTACAATATTTGGTAAGTATACAAATTTTTTTTTATATGTGAGGACCATGCACCTAGGGTATGCAGAGGTAGACTTATAAATTTTCTAAATAAGTAGGTACATGATACTCACACATTTACAAATATTGGAATGACTAATTAACAGTGTGTGAGTTAACAGAAAAATACAGACACAAAAAGAGACAGAACATCTATAAAGTTAATACATAAAGCAACCAGTTTGATTTTGTCCACAACATTGACCGTCCTATGGAGCAGGACCAGCATGCTTCCAGGCATTCTTATCCTGAATGTAATCTTCTAATTTGTAATAAGCTTGTTTACAAAGTGTGCTTTTGATATATGCTTTAAATTTTCTTTCATTTAGTTCTAATATGTCACAAGGTATTTTATTGTAACATTTAACACAGTACCCCATGAAAGATGTGTGTACTTTAGCTAATCTATAAAATGGTTGATCTAACTTATCTTTATTTCTAGTATTAAAATTATGTCTATCACTAATTTTACTAAAAAGATGGCGATTTTTCCGTACATACATTATATTTTCATAAATGAATTGGCAAGGGACTGTCATAATATTAATCTTTTTAAAAAGTTCCCTTAGAGAATCGCGGCGGCGCAGATTATAAAGGGCTCTGACAGCTCTCTTTTGTAAAATAAATATGGATTCAATGTCAGCAGCCCGACCCCACAACAAAATTCCGTATGACATAATGCTGTGAAAGTAGCTAAAATAGACCAAACGTGCGGTTTCTACGTCTGTTAACTGTCTTATTTTCCTAACAGCATAAGCAGCTGAGCTTAGCCGCCCCGCTAGAGATGTAATATGAGGTCCCCATTGCAACTTCTCGTCCACTGTGATTCCCAAGAAAACTGTCTGATCAATAAACTCCAGTTTTTCTCCATTCAATATTATGTCACATTCGGTACTTTTAACATTAGGCAAAGTAAATCTAATACATTTAGTTTTTTTTTCATTTAATACCAAGTTGTTTGCCGTCACTGACCTTACAAAGGAAGGCTTTATTGCAGCTCTGAATCGTTTCACGTCTCGCCGGGGCAAATCTCAAAGCATATTATCAGATAATGGCACGAACTTTGTAGGTGCTGATAATGACTTACAAATAATTATTAATGACTCTGATGTTGCATCTGAAATGGCACAGCAAGGCATTAAATTTGTTTTTGCTCCTCCTTATTCCCCGCACTTTAATGGCATGGCGGAAGCTGCTGTAAGGTCCACTAAGAACCATCTTAGAAAGTTGCTAAGCCTCACCAACTTCACTTTCAACCTGTCTGTGTCAAATAGAGGCCATTCTAAATTCCCGTCCTCTAACTCCTTTGTCCTGTGACCCATCCGACTTGTCTGTCCTCACTCCTTCCCATTTTTTAATTGGACGAACGCTCACGTCTGTACCGTCTTCACAGGTTCCTGACAAGCCAATCAGCAAGGATTGAGTACATCCGTCAACACTTCTGGCAGCGGTTCTCTAATGAATGTGTTTCCTTACTTCAACAGAAAACCAAATGGTCAGTTGCTTCAGACAGCAAACTTAGAGAAGGAACACTTGTGCTCATCCGACACAAGACGCTTCCACCACTTGTTTGGGCACTAGGTCGTGTAGTACGAACATATGCGGGCGTCGACGGCATCACACGCGTGGTAGACGTGAAGACAAAGAGAGGAGTCATCACAAGAGGGTTCAACAATATTTGCCCTCTTCCCTTCGAAGATGTCAACAGGCGGGAGGATGTTCACGCACCAAACGCGTGAGCATGTGGACGGGTGACAACGGCGGCTGAGGCGCGGGCGCGGGGCCAACGAGCTGCGCGCGGCTAGCGACGAGCGGCGGCGGCGGCGGGTGTCACTTCACGATCAGACGGCTTCCACGATACTCGCGTCCCCCTCAAACAACGATTCTGTACCGCTACTTATTTTTCATTGTTTTAAAATAATTATTAATCGAGTATACAGTCCACTCATTTCATCATCTCCCTGAGCTCCTGAGAACGATCATGAACAGTTGTGCTAATCTAACAACTACAAAAAAACAAAAATTTTAATTTGGAACCATAAACAAATCATCCATTCCCGATACTTTTTTGACTGAATGTATGTATGGTATTTAAAATGTATTTCCTTTACGTCTATACGTGCGTTACGTAAAGCCAAAACCGTAATGACGGTTTTGTATTTTGAGGGTATCAGACGATTGGCTAGCAACCGGTCACTGATATTGTCTACGTTATCTTTGGCCCATGCCACAGCTAAACGTGTTGAATTAGTTACCTGTCTTCATCATTTTAGAAAAAAAAACGTGAAGATATGTATGGTATTTATAATGTAATTCCTTTCCTTTACGTCTATAATGCAAAATAAGATTATTAATAAAATTACACGGAAAACAGTAGGCGTTTCGAACTGACATACTGTCGAACTAATGAGCAATCGCTGTAGGGTGTTTCGCACAAACGTTACATCGCACTAATAAAGCATCGATGTAATAAAACATCGTACTACTGAATTATCGACATACCGTGTTCAATATAATAAAAATTGAATTAACAACTTTCGAATACACGTAGGGAACCCCATAAATACACCTCGAAAGAATGGGATACTATTTGAATGCTTCAATATATCAATATTAGTTAAAGCTCTATTGGGCAGCCGACAATTTAGTTTTTTTTCTTTGTAACAAAAATTCCTAAACCATCTTTGTAAGGCTTAGGATGTAATCCTTTTCCAATCATTAAAGCTTCTATTTGCTTGTAGTGACGTTCCGATTCAAGCAACTGTTTCTTAGCGGTTTTATATGAATTAATAGCTTTTGCAATCCCAGCAGCACCCCCAGCCCAACTTCCAGCGGCAGATAAACCAGCAAAAATTGGTACTAAAGGAAGAAATCCTCCAGTTTTAGGTACTGGTATAATTCTAGGTAATTTTATGGGTAAATCAGATGCAAATTCATGAGCTGGGGGCTAATTCCATTAACGCTTTCTTACGGGTAGGTTTTAGTTTCTTGATGTGTTTTTTGGTATGTGATACAATATTTTTAAGGGTTTTTCTAAACCCGCTCCAGATCTTACTTTATCCATTTTGAAAGATGATAAACCAGCCATTTCTTTATTGCTTGTACATAGTCCTCGTGCTTTAAAGCTTCTATTTGCTTGTAGTGACGTTCCGATTCAAGCAACTGTTTCTTAGCGGTTTTATATGAATTAATAGCTTTTGCAATCCCAGCAGCACCCCCAGCCCAACTTCCAGCGGCAGATAAACCAGCAAAAATTGGTACTAAAGGAAGAAATCCTCCAGTTTTAGGTACTGGTATAATTCTAGGTAATTTTATGGGTAAATCAGATGCAAATTCATGAGCTGGGGGCTAATTCCATTAACGCTTTCTTACGGGTAGGTTTTAGTTTCTTGATGTGTTTTTTGGTATGTGATACAATATTTTTAAGGGTTTTTCTAAACCCGCTCCAGATCTTACTTTATCCATTTTGAAAGATGATAAACCAGCCATTTCTTTATTGCTTGTACATAGTCCTCGTGCTTTTTTCATTGTTATTATATTTTTTAAAGAATTATTTTACATAAACCTGAATTATAAAGTATGTCTTTATTGCATTAAGAATAAAGTGGAAGTGAATAGATAATTGTTTGTAAAATGCTTAAATATTATTCAGGAGTTATAATACATTTGATTTATCAATCCAGCTATTTTCACTGGTCGGCAGCCCCAACCATTTAACACATATTCGCTTTCCTTCTCGTTTCAAAACTTTTTCAACGAGGTATATGTCCGGATGATTGGTTTTCTGAAGTTCATGTGCATAAAATGCTCCTAGTATTGGTCGACATCTACCATCTTCTATTAAATAAGTTGTTGGATTTGTTCCTTGAATTTTTGTTATTTTAAATATTTCGGTGGACCAGTTGGGATAATAACCTTTATCAAAACATCCTTTATATTTACTTACTCTCACAAAATCTCCTACACTAAATTTCTTACATTAAACTTTTTTTCGAGACTGAGCTGCGTCTAAGTATCTTTGTAGTATATTTGTTTTATACCTTTGATTTATTGAAACAGGTGACTGACCGACAGTTCTATGAACATCATTGTTGTATTCATGTAACTTTTTTTCTAACATACCGTTAAACCATTTATAATTTCCATTCAAACTAAATTCCTTGTATAGTTTATTCTTTAACGTTCTTATTAATTTTTCAACAATTGAGGCCTTTTAAGTAGAATAAGTAGAATAATGATTAATTTTATACTTATTAACAACACTTTTAAATTGATTATTATAAAACTCTTTCCCAAGATCGGTTTGCAATTTTTTTGGAACTCGTCCTTTTTCTATTACTGTTTTTAAACGCCTCTGATACCTGTTGCTTATTTTTTTGTTTAAGTGGAATCGCCCAAGCATATTTTGAAAAAGTTCTATAATCACCAGTATGTATTTATAACCTGCATTCACTTTTGATATTGCTTGCATATCCATCAAATCTGCTTGCCAAAGGTCATCTTTATCTTTAAGTATTACACTTCTTCTTGAGAAATTAACTCTAGCGTTTTTATGGATTTCATTTATGACGTCTATTTTGCTCATAATGCTTGCTTAACTTCCCTGCTATTTCTTTTAAATCAATAGTCTTTTCAATATTATTTAATCTGCTATTTAAACCACTAATTAATTTGTTCAATTGTTCTATTTTAATAAATATTTCAACTTTGAATTTATTAATATCTTTGCAACATTCAGTTTCAGTTGATTTGTCTAAGATCTCAATATGCCCAGAGCTTATTTCGTTAAAAGACAGCGATTTTTGTTTTGTATGACTCTTCATGGTCTAGACGCTTTAAATAACTAAGTATAAAATTAGATACAATGCTTTTTATTATTTTATTATACCGGCTTCTTTTAACTTTTCAACAATTGATATAATTTCATTGTCATGATTAGTATTACCGGCGTTTTTTTGAACCCGTCTTAATCTATCGATGAATTCATTAGGGTCATCCCAATAAACATAATCTGTATTACTCTTATACTTTTTTTTTTCAATTTAGGTAAGTAGCCACCACTTTTTGACTTAATGACTTGTTCTGCATGTTGAATGTAATTTTGTTCAGAAAACAAAGGTTTTATGATTTGACGGTATTTCAAACCTTTGTCACTTTTTAATTGGCCGTTTATATTAAAGTCGCGTTTGTGAGCATTTGTATTATGGAGCATATCTTTGTAAACAATTTTATCAGTTTCAGTTACCAGACTGAGGTCAGGTCTATTACGTAGTAAAAGTTCTTTAAGTCCAGGAGTTATTTCATTGCTGGGGCTGCGGAATCTGTTCGAAAGAGGTGCCGTAGCCTTGGAACGCAAAGGGCTCCAGGAGGAACACGGATGGGTTTTAGTCAGTAAGAGTCTGACACTCCCTCTTGCTTCACCCAGAGCGGGAGGATTTCATAATGTTTGTCATTAACTGTGGCTATAATTGATTTGAGGGAATTGTTAACGTTGTTTGTAAAAGAAAATGATACTTTAGAGTTACCCATCATCAAATTTTTGTTTTCACTTCGAATCCCAAAAGGTACATTCATGTTATTATCATAGATTTCAATCATATCTTCTTTTTTAAGTGACATAAATGTATCGTTCTCGCTATCATTACCTGTGCAGCTAAAAGATGCAGAACCATAATTTAATGTTTCTCTATAAATCCTTTGAAATTTTCAAAATCTACGGGTGAGCTACATCTTCTCATTATATTATTACCTTCATTCGCATCCAACATAATTCTATTCTTATCATTAACTTTAATTAAAGTCTCCAGAGGATCTGTTGTTTGGCTTAAAACGCTTCTTAAATTTCAAATTATCGACATCTTCTTTATTTTTTATACTATCTACGGATTTTATCAATTGTTCTTTTATATTGACGTCCATAATGATTCCCGACAATATCCAACCGTTATTTACAGATTGTAGACTACGATTTATATTTTTTTAACAGTATTATGGTTTTTATTATGTTTGCTCAAAAGTTACGAATATGTCAAACCCCTGTCTATATCTACCTTCATTTAGAGAACAATCTTTATTTATCAATACAAAGTCAAACCGATCTTGCCATATAGTAGAGCAAAGTTTTTTAAATTGAAGCCACTCCTTATCCATATTTACATGTTCATTATAAATATGTTTTAAGTTTATGTCGTCTTGTTTAAAGATTAACAAAAGATGGACATTATCTTGTATTAGTTGTTTAGGTATTTTGGAATAGGTTTGTGATAAGTAAAAACAATCTATCTGTTTACGAGTATGTCTTCCCATTGCGAAGTAGGTACGAATATTTATTTGATTTTCACATGCGACATCGTCGAAAATCATTATTGAATTAGTTAAGGCATCATTAGGATGTATAACTTCTTTATTATCATGGAAGATAAATAACTTTGCATTGGGTATGCAACGGATGACCTGTTTTAAAAAACAATATTTTGGCTGGAAAGCTGTCTTCGAGTATAAATAAATATGCTTGAATTTTACTCCATTTTCATGTACTATAATAATAAATTAATCATTATATTAGTTTTTCCACAGTTAGATGGACCGCATATAATACATCTTATAGTGTTAGGTAAGAGTGTGCTATGTCTAGCTTTATGTGAATGATTTTCTAATTTTATATTATTTATTTTAAAAGTATGTGATTGCTTAACGAAATTTATTGTGAAATGTGAGGTAATAAGACATGACCTGAGTATATATACTTCTTATTTTACTAAAAGATGCTATGTTTTATTTTTAACTAATTCTTAACTTACTTAACCTCGTAAGGCCCAACCTAAATTTAGGTCGATATACATTACGACCCAACGTACTAAAAATAGGTGCAAGTAGTTGCGGCCCAGAACTTTGGTAAAGTACAAAAGTGTTTAAATGTAATGCTTTTGATTAAATTGGTTTTTAAATGTCAAGTTGACATTGCCAAAATAAGAGATGTGTTTATAATTACTTAACAATTTTTTGATGGCTGATTTAAAATGGCGGGATTATTTAAACCAAAAATTAAGTTTAAATATCATGTCATAATTTTAGGTCGCTGGGCCGCAATTTGATGATTTTAAAAAATGTCTTGGGCCGGAGTGCCAAAATATTTTTGTCAATTTTTGTCATTAAATTAGGTCATTGGGCCTTACGAGGTTAAGTATGAAGAATATTTTGTAAATGGAAATTAAAATAAAAAGCTCATAGTTACTACACATTAAGCATTTATTTAACAGTATTTTTTATTTTAGTAGGTACTTACAACAAAATAAAATTTAAATCTAATTTGTGTACAATCACCGTAAAATGTAGTAGTAGTAATAATAATAAGGATGGAATTTGGTGTGGACAAATGTGCAGTCATGCATGTAAAGAAATGGGAAATTATGGAATCTGAGGGAATTCAACTCTCGGATTTCATACAGGTTAGATCCCTCAGCTCAACCGAAACCTACAAGTATTTGGGTATGTCGGAAGCGTTGGGCATTAATGTTACTGATATGAAGCAATCGTTGAAGGAACGCTTCTATGGCCGCCTGAAAAAGGTTTTGAATCGCCTTTTGTCGGGCGGAAATAAGGTGCGTGCCTTCAACGGTTGGGTCATGCCGGTATTAATGTACTCTTTCGGCATACTCAAATGGACTCAAACTGAGCTTGACGCCTTGGATAGGAGAGTCCGTACACTGCTGACCGCAAACCGGATGCATCACCCACGATCGTCGGTGATGAGACTGTACATTCCCCGGAAGTGTGGAGGTCGAGGCTTTTTAAACGCCAAAACACTCCACAACCGCGAGATGTGCAGTCTCAGTGAATATTTCCTTACAGCTGATGTGGGTATGCACCGAGATGTGACCGCAGTGGACAAGGGTCTCACCCCGTTATCCATGGCTAAGGAGAACTGGCGCAAACCTGTGATACTTACCACGGATGACCGCAAGGAGGTATGGAAAGGCAAGGAGCTTCACGGGCGCTTCTATCGGGCTCTTCATGGGTCTGATGTAGATTTTTCAGCGCCCGTGGCCTGGCTACGTTTCAATGATCTCTTCGGGGAAACGGAAGGTTTTGTCTGTGCGATTATGGATGAAGTTATCTTGACGAATAACTACCGGAGGAATATTATGAAGGATGGGACGCTGGACGTGTGTCGGGCATGCCACCGTCCGGGTGAGTCCATCAGACATATTATCTCTGGTTGTTCTCGTCTGGCTATCGGCGAGTACTTGCACAGGCACAACCAAGTGGCCAGGATTATCCATCAGCAACTTGCTTTGAAATATAAACTTGTGAATTCTGAGGTACCGTATTACAAGTACGAGTATGTGCCCGACCCAGTTCTCGAAAATGACCATGTCAGGTTGTACTGGGATCGGTCTATCATCACTGATAGGACTATTGTTGCCAATAAGCCTGATATAGTGGTGATAGACCGATTAGCGCGCCGCACAATGATAATTGATGTTACCATCCCGCACGACGGGAACCTCGTGAAGGCTGAGAAAGAGAAACAAATCAAGTATCTCGACTTAGCACACGAGGTTGTCGACATGTGGAATGTGGACTCAGCTGTCATTGTGCTGATAGTCATTGTGCCAATGGCCAAAAGCTTCGACGACCATCTGTCGAAGCTGGCGTTACGCGGTTGGATAAAGGGCCTGATACAGAAGGCAGTACTCCTCGATACGGCTCGTATTGTGAGGAAGTTCCTTGCTCTAGAGGCCTAACCACCGGTAGCTTGGACCCTGCTCCCGACACCGGCGGACTACTATTTTTTTATATTTTTAAATGTATTTTTTAATGATTTTTTTTAAGATATATTTAAAAATGTAACATATGAATATACGAAATAATAATATAATAATAATAGCCTTTATTCAGATCAACTTAACCTAATAACAATATTCTAAAAACAAACATAAAACTTATTCTAATATTTGCTGCTTTTTTATTTTCTGTAGATCTGTTTGCCAATCGGCAAGGGCCTCCTCGAACCTTTTCCATTCAGATCTTTCTAGAGCCACTCTGTACCACATTACTCCTGCCACTTTTCTGATATCATCATCCCACCTTTTATGTGGTCTGCCTCTTTTCCTTTTACCTTCCATTGGATACCACTCTGTCATCTTCTTACTCCATTTATCATGACCTCTTAGTGTGTGCCCTGCCCATCTCCATTTTAGTCTTTTAATTTTCAGAGTTACATCTATAGTTCTTGTTTTGTTCCTGATCACACTGTTTTTCAGTCTGTCCGACCTCTTAACATTCAGCATGCTCCTCTCCATAGCGTTTTGGCATATTGCGAGTTTTTTCGTAATTTCTTGAGTTAAAGTCCATGATTGGCAGCCATACATAAGGACGGGTAGTATACAGGTGTTAAATACTTTACTTTTGATGTTTATATGAAGTTGTTTGTCTTTCATAACCTCTTTCAAGCTCCAGTAACTTCTCCAGCCGTTCGTAATTCTTATCTTTACTTCCTCACGCATTGGTTCTTTTTGGGTTATAAGCTGTCCCAGATAGATGTATTTATCAGCGTAGTTGATTTCGGTATTTCTTACCTGTATTGCAGTTTTCTTTCCATTTGTCATCACTCTAGTTTTTTCTGGGTTAAGTTTTAACCCTACTTTCTCACTTTCTATTGTAAGGTCTTCTATCATTTTATTGATATGGCTTCAGATGTTTTGGCGAATAAAACTATGTCGTCAGCGAATCTTAAATGTGTCAGTGATGTGCCGTCTATATTGATCCCGAGATTTTCCCAGTTGAGTTGTCTGAAAATTGACTCCAGCACAGCCGAGAATAATTTTGGGGATAGGGGGTCTCCTTGTCTAACGCTATAATAGAAGATATCTACCCAGTGTTTAAACGCAACCATGATGCATACTGATTTTATTGAAAATAATCCAAACTTTATAGTTTCTTATGATCTCTACAGGAAATTCTTAAAGAAAGATATGAACATATCTTTTGCCCAGTTAGGTAATGAAGAGTGTGGACAATTTGAGAGTTATAGACTGCATCAAATGTCATGCAAAGATACAGACGACTGTACAGATTGTACTTCATATCGTAACCATCGTGAAAAATACGAAAAAGCACGAATTCATTACCAACACGATGTAACGGAATCTTTAAAAAGGACCAGAATCCTCAAAATGTTACTACTCAGCTGATTTACAAAAAGTAATTATGCTACCAAGGTTAGACATGTTTAAAGTCGTTATGTTCTGCCCGAGAATAATTGCGTTTAACGAGAGCTTTGTTCCTTTGGGCTCCAGTAAGGAAAAACCTTTTGCAGCGGTATGGCATGAAGCAGTATCTGGCAGAAAACAAGAGAACAACATAATTAGTACATAAGCTCTGTATGTACTAATTATGTCCTCTTGTTTTCTCTCTTTTTGAATGTAAACGTGATTGCAATGAAATTGTTGTTTGGACCGACAATTGCACCAGTCAAAATAAAAATTGGGCATTTTTTACATTTCTGGTACAAATTATGAATAGCCATTTAATCAGCGCAACAAAAATTATTATTAAATACTAGTTGACCAGCGCAACTTCGTTTGCGTCGCAATTTTCATTACTGCTCCGCTCCTATTGGACTTAGCGTGATGATATAGCCTATAGCCTTCCTCGGTAAATGGGCTATCTATGACTGAAAGAATTTTTCAAATCGGACCAGTAGTTCCTGAGATTAGCGCGTTCAAGTAAACAAACAAACAAACTCTTCAGCTTTATATATTAGTAAAGAGTATAGAAGTATAGATTTCGAACCGGGACACACGTTTATGTCTGCAGACAATTTTCATCATTGGGTTGAAAATCAGCTTCAAAAAGCAAAAAAAGTGTATGATTTTCCGATTTTATTGATTGCGTACAGTTTTCAAATTCAGGTAAAGTTAATGTAAAGCCCATGGAAGTTTCTGATTTTTTTTAATACAAAGCTCACTCATCTCAATATTAATTAAAAAAGTGTGAAGAAAGAACCTATTTAAAAGATATATAAGGTTTGTGTCGAAGTACAAAGAAATAGTATGACACTACTTGCTAAGACAAGTCATGATGGAAATAGATTTTCTGAAAAGTCAATTAATAAAACAATCTGCTGTACCTGAGCCAGTAAGAAATCAAAAGCCGCGAGGAATAACATTGGAGAGAAAGACTGGTATACTTAAAAAACTAGCTAATACCTGAAAACAGACTGCTGTTTTGGCAAAATCTGCCTGTAAACGATGCCTCTGTAGATCTCATTGCAAATAGAGAGTCTGCAGAATAATTTTTTTTTTTGTTATAGGATTTTTTCTTTGGATGTTTTTTTAAGTTTACAATGTTAGATTTTGTTTGATAGCTAGTATTTAAATAGTGTTTTCAACGTTTTAAAAATGTTGTTTAAGGTTTTTATATTAAGAACATGCCTGCATGTAATGATCTGCCTTTTTGGAATGTGATAAGTAAATAGTTAGCTAGTTTTTGCTCCTAAGTCATGCCAATGAAAACAAAGACTGAATATTAGAATTACATCGAAAGTGTCTGATTTAATTTAGAAAATAAGAAAGCGCTAAATGTTTCGTAGATGATGCCAATATTGTACCTACTTAATTAATGTTAATTAACAGTCTGGCTGAATTTTGTTATTTCTAGTTATATAATGTGTGTGACAATTATTTTCTTATTAAAACTTAATTTGCAAAAACATGTTTTTTTATTTCACCCTAATGCTGCATATTATAAGAACATGAAGTAGGTTTTTTATAGTTTACTCAATACTTTATTTGCATTCCACGATGTAAAAACTTAGGTCGTAGCTAAGAGACTAAAATACCTTAACCTTAAAATGCACCTATATAAGTCCTTGAGAAGACAGTACACTTCAACTTAGTTCCGAGCATATAATATTGGCAATAATTACTTAAAAATAATACAGTAATCGACTTGTGCTAAGACATAATGCAGTAATACGCGCAAGTGCTGCATTTAGTTTTAGTTCGGAAACGACCTTATACTAAATCGAAACGCAGTAATACGTATTATAATTGCATATATAAGTAAATCAAATAAAGGAAAATTATCATGTAAAAGCTTGATTTTTTTCCGAATTTTTAGATATATATTATGACCAATAAAATACGAACATCTTGCTCAGATGATATGAAATATGTTTTTTGCGTTTATCTCGTAACCGCCATTTTGAGATTACTGCATACTTAGTTATGACGGCAGTATACGTCAGTACCTACATATACTTATCTATGTACTAGACTGAGCGACACGGTGCTATAACTTAGAACAAAAGTGAGGGAATCATAGCCGACCAATTTGGGAAGGCTTCTTTCTGCTTTTGGAGTTACACACTCAGTTCAATATATTTTTAATTTACTCCTATAGTAATAACAGCAATTCAATTTACATATTGATAGATGGCGTTGTTCTCAAGATGTTCATGGGTTTAGTCCAAATATTAGTTTCATTTACTTAGATTTTTTAAAATTAACAACGAGTTTTTTGTGACAAATAAAATTAAATAAGGAGGTTCGACAAAAACAACTGAATTATATTCTCATACAACGTTTGTTTCAATGGATAAAATAATCTATTAATTCACATCTTTTAGTTTTTGAAACTGGTCTAAGTGGAGATAAAGGAACGCAGCTCGAGAAAATTACAAGTTCAACTTGTCAAAATTTCAAAATATTACTTTATTCAGTTTTTCTCTTTCCGAGTGAATGGTTGCGCTTCGATTAATTTGTGGTTTTTTTTTTTTGACGGCTTGGCTTGTATGGACACTGACGATTCTCTTCTAAACATTAACTTGGAAAAGTTTTGGATACAGACGACATCGCTTTACCTAAATTACCCTTGCACGAAAATCTGGACTGTTTACTTTCTGAAATTTAATAGTATTGTGTTGTTTATTAACATGAACGCGAGCAAGTGTTATGCGCGAAACTGAAAAAATACTCGTAAGTATAAATAATTACGTATTTTTTTTTTACTATTAATAGGCACACGCTTGACCACCATCTCACCTGATGGTAAGCGATGATGTGGTCGAAGATGGAGCACGCTTACCTAGAACGTATATTTTTACGCAATTGATATTGATTGTGTGTGTACAAGTAATATTGGTTCTCTGTAAGTAGGTACGAACAGACTGTTTGCTTTATCTATACTAATATATAAAGCTGAAGAGTTTGTTTGTTTACTTGAACGCACTAATCTCAGGAACTCCGATTCGAAAAAATCTTTCATTGTTAGACAGCCCATTTATCGAGAAAGGCTATAGGCTATATCACGCTAAGAACAATAGGAGCGGAGCAGTAATGAAAATTGTGACGCAAACGAAGTTGCGCGCTAGTTTAGAAATAAAACGAGTTATTTATAATCGTTAAACTTATCACTGATTTAATTACATTCTACCAATCGATTAACATAACAGCATTGCCAGAAGTAACTTTTGTACTTAACATTTTTCGTTACTTTCGAACCCGCCTTAGTACTTCCATGTTGCGTTTTCCTAAGATAAATCAAAATTTAATTGCAAAATACTATTTTAGTTGATAGCACTAGATTTTTGTGTCAGGCAAGTGTTCGGACAACTATCTTTGTTTGAATTCAAATTCAAAGCATTTTATTTCAAATAAACCATTCACAGGCAATTTTGAAACGTCAACGTCAAGGTCAGCCAGTCAAAAACATGGAAGCTATTTGCACGTTTCAAAGCGTAGATCTCTATGGAGAAGAACGTGCAAGAAACTCCACGGACACTCTTTTAAATCATAATCTGTTTTACAAAATTCTAAGTTACATATACTTGTTGCTTCTGCATATGAGGACAATGCAAAGGAATAAAAAAGGCTTATTATAAGAATTTAAAATATAAATATTAAATTGAGCCAATGGCAGTTAAGACATGACCAGTCTCAACCGACGGCGCCCGTTCACGAACATGACGCGTGTATCGGCACCTTTCAGCTCAACTATTTCGAAGGGAACCGAATGATCCAACCCACGCGCCGCCGTCTAAAAAACTATAACTAATCACATTAAATGTAAATGGCTTCATGGTACTCACATTTCCAAAATTTGAAAAATATGCTTCTACTTTACACAAAACTATGGTTGTCAATGACCAAATAATGAATAATAAATCAATAAAAAAAAACGATTAAGTTCTTATATCAAAAAGAATAAATAAGCAATTATAAAAATTATGTTAGTACCGATATAAAAAATAGGGTAAGCATCTCTTCCAAAAATAAGAACCTAACAAGAGGACCCAAGCAGCTGTGACTGTGGAGCAGGACCAGCATTTAGCCAAGCGTTTTTATCGAGGATATAATCTTCCAGTTTATAATATGCTTGTCTACATAGTGTGCGTTTTATGCATGCTTTAAATTTTCTCTCATTCAGTTCGAGAATATCAACTGGTATTTTATTATAAAATTTAACACGATACCCCATAAAAGAAAGGTGTACTTTGGCCAATCTGAATCGGGGTTGATCTAATTTTCTAGTATTAAAATTATGCCTGTCACTAATCTTGCTAAAAAGATTAAGATTTTTCCGAACATACATAGTATTTTCGTAAATGTATTAACAAGGTACGGTCATGATGTTGATATCCTTAAACAGTTCTCTTAGGGAATCACGCCGACGGAGATTGTAAAAGGCTCTGATGGCTCTTTTCTGCAGGATAAATATATACTCGATGTCTGCAGCACGTCCCCATAATAAGATACCGTAAGACATGATACTATGAAAGTAACTAAAATAGACCAGCCTCGCGGAAAAAAAGTGAAAAAAAAACTCATAAAATTATCCACAATGCAAACTTAAATAACTTGAGTTGTGAGGAAAAAATCCATTGGCATGACTCATAACTGCCGACTTTTTATTGTTAAAAAATCTTTCTCGTCTAGAATGATCACCAATTTCAACGGTATCAGTAGCTGAATAGTTGGTGAGATAAATTTAAAAAAATTGTTATAAAACCTATTATTTTATAACATTTTTTTTAAATTTATCTCAGATAATAACTTTGTACTCAAAATGGTACTTATATCTGTTACCAAATAATCTGATTATCCTCCCCAGATTGCAACTTATTTTTATTTGTCATTTTATCACCAGTACAGTATTTACAATTTAATTCATTCAGTTATCAAAATAATACTCTTCGTTACTAATTTAACAGTTCAGTTTTAAAATTTAATGAAAAAGCAATCAAAATCTACACCTGCTAATCGTATATTTAGAAAGTTTTACATTGCATAAATTGATTATCATACCTGATAAAAACAACGATGGAATTGCATTTTTGCAGTATAGAATTTTGGATTTAAATGTGAGTGGCAGATTGTTCCATTCTTAAAAACAGACTTGGGTTCTATCACTAAAACATTTCCACCTGTTGCATATATCCACCTATTAAATCTATCCAACTCTTTTTCTGGATCAGGGAATTTAAGCAAAGTAACAGCTGAACCTGAAAATAGAGCCAAGATTATTTATTTCCTTAAGGTAATTGATTCGCTCTGTGCCAGTCTTTACTTTCTTACTGTATAGTATGTTGGGGGGGTGCTGATAAAACTTCACTTTTAAAGCTTGAAAGAGCACAAAGAGCGGTTCTTAAAGTTATGCTTCATAAACCGTATAGGTACCCAACAACTCAACTGTATTTTGATAGTGAAGTATTAACTGTCCGGAAACTATTTGTGCTTCTTGCTATACTAAGGAAACATCGTAGTCCTCTTGTTGCCACCACAAAACGACGGGCTGACATAGTATTTCGCTTAGAACCTCACAGCACCGCCTTTGCGCGTAAACAATATCCTTTTGTCAGCACCAGACTATACAATAAAATAAATAAAATTCTTAACATCCATACATTAAACGGACAGGAATGTAAAAGTAAGTTGAAAGTTTGGTTATTCACTTTGGACTATACTGATACAGAGTCACTTCTAATATAATATTTTACATCTGTACACACGCACCCACACACACACTAACACACCATCTCACGCACTGACACACACACACAAACCATCCAAGTTGATGAATGGCATTTCATGTCTTTTTAAACTTATTTTTAATTTTAGTTTGCTTTGCACCTTTTTCTGTTTTTTTTACTTTTAATCATTAAATTTTATACTTATTTTTTCTTTTAAGTTCACGCCGTCTTACACGGACTATGAATCAAAGAACGTATACTTTTTAATATACTGCCTCCCAAGATACAGGTTTTTGCCTAGTTTGGGAGACAGCAGGCTATTTACTTCTGTTAAGTTAACTGTTCTTTGTTCTAGCTATTAAGACACTGTAATTTATGGTTGTGTTCCAAATAAAAATTATTATTATTATTATATTATTATTCCATTTATTTATTTATATATACATACAAATTACATTTTTAAATATTTCTATAAAAATACAAAAAACATTTAAAAATATAAAAAATAGTAACCCACCGGTATCGGGAACAGGGTCCAAGCTACCGGTGGTCAGGGCTTCTGAGAGAGGAACCTCCTAACGATGCGCGCCGTGTCCAGGAGTACTGCTTTCTGGATCAAGCCCTTGATCCAGCTGCCCAACGAGAGCCTCTTGAGATGTTGGTCGAGGCTCTTGGCAATAATGCCATTGGCCGTCACGATTATCGGCACAATAACTGCTGTGTTCACATCCCACATGTCGACAACCTCGCGAGCCAAGTCAAGATACTTCGTTTGTTTATCTTTCTCTGACTTCACGAGGTTCTCGTCATGAGGGACTGATTGCTATATCAACAATCATTGCGCGACGCTCTAGTCGGTCTACCACCACTATATCAGGCTTATTGGCAACAATAGTCCTGTCAGTGATGATAGACCGATCCCAATACAATGTGCAACTACCACTTTCGAGAACTGGGTCGGGCACATACCTATAGTACGGTACTTCCGATTCCACAAGATTGTATTTAAGAGCAAGTTGCTGGTGGATAAACCTGGCTACAAGGATTCCCCGGGCCGGTGACATGCCCGACATATGTCAACCGTACCGTCCTTCACAATGTATTTCCGGTAGTTATTAGTCATCATAACTTCGTCCATAATTGCACAGACAAAACCTTCGGTTTCCCCGAAGAGGTCACCAAAACGAAGCCAGGCTACGGACGCTAAGAAGTCTACATCGGGCCCATGTAGGACCCGATAAAAGCGTCCGTGCAGCTCCTTGCTCTGCCATACCTCCCTGCGGTCGTTACTATCTAATACCACAGGTTTGCGCCAGTTCTCGTTAGCCAAGGAGAGCGCGGTGAGGCCTTTGTCCACCGCTACCACATCTCGATGCATACCCACATCGGCCTCTAAGAAGTACTCCCTAAGGCTGCATACCTCGCGGTTGTGCAGGGTCTTAGCATTTAAGAAGCCACGACCCCCGCACTTCCGCGGGATATACAGCCTCATCACCGATGACCGTGGGTGATGCATCCGATTTGCGGTAAGCAGTGAACGTACCCTCCTATCCAGGGATTCAAGTTCCGTCTGAGTCCATTTGAGTATGCCGAAAGAATACATCAAAACCGGCATGACCCAACCGTTGAAGGCGCGCACCTTGTTTCCGCCTGATAAAAGACTGTTAAGTACTTTGTTCAGGCGGCCAAAGAAGCGCTCCTTCAACGATTGTTTCATGTCCGTAGCACTGATGCCTAACGCTTCCGACATACCCAAATACTTGTAAGTTTCGGTTGAGGAGAGGGACCTAAGGTCTATGGAATCCGAGAGTTGTGTTCCCTCGGATTCCATAATCTCCCCTCGCTTTACATGCATGACCGCACATTTGTCCAAACCAAATTCCATCCTGATGGCGCCACTGAAGGTTTCTGTTACCTTCAGTAGCTTCATCAGTTGCAAGTTGTTAGGAGCAAAGAGTTTCAAGTCATCCATGTAAAGGAGGTGCGATATGACCTGACCACCTCTTCCAACCGGTAGCCTTGGCCCGAACCCTCCAACAATGTACTGAGAGGGTTGAGGGCCAGACAAAACCACAGTGGACTCAGACTGTCACCCTGAAATATGCCACGCTCGATCCTTATCGGTTCGCTGTTCGCCTGGGTCTGTCGACACCCTGGATAGTGAAAAACCGTCCTCCACTGCCCCATACACGACATCAGGAAGGTGCGTAAAACTGCATCAACTTTGTACAGCTCCAGCACCCTCATGAGCCATGTATGTGGCACTGAGTCATAGGCCTTCTTATAATCTATCCAGCATGTCGACAGATCTCTTCGGGAACGTCGAACCTGTTGGCTAATGGCTATGTCGATGAGGAGCAGCTCCTTAGTACCGCGGGACCCGTTCCTACATCCATTCTGAGAAGAAGACATTATTGAATTACTATCAATATGATGGTTAATCTTTCCTCTCAAAATGGATGTAAGAACTTTATAGACCGTCGGTAAACACGTGATCGGTCTATAATTTTTAGGCTCCGCGGTACTACCTGATTTATGGAGCAGGTGGGTTATTCCTGTAGTTAGGAACTGGGGCAGCGACCCTGACTCTAACGCAGACTGAAATTGAGATGCCAAGCGAGCGTGCGATCTTTTGAACCATTTAATCCAAAAGTTGTGCAGCCCGTCCGGTCCCGGAGATTTCCAGTTAGGCAACGGACGGACTGCACGAGCTACGTCATGGGGGCTGATGTTAATTGCCCCCATTTCTGGTATCGGATCGCACGCGCACTCAACCTCCCGAGTCCAATCGCCCTCGGTATGACTGACAGGCACCGACCAGATGCTGCGCCAGAATGAACACATGGCATCATCATCCGGTAGGCGCGTATCAGTCACACCTTGGTCTGGTCGCTCCCAAGCCCTATAAACCCACCTCTCATTGCTTTGGAATGTGCGATTCTGAGTGTATCGCTCCACTCGCCGCTTGTACCGACGTATACGGTTTGCCCATGCATAGACTTTCTGCTTCAGGAAGTCGATACGCTCTGTGACGCGGGTCAGATAATCTCGAGGACTAATATCAGTCCCCGAGAACGCCCGCCTCACAAAGCGCATCACTCTGCGGCGAGTGTTGCCCTCCCTGAAGCAGATTAGTTTGCCAATGAGTGCTCTAGCCTCACCGATACGACGCTCGATCCTGCACTGCCAAGCTGGTACAGCCGGTCGTGTAACTCTATCACTACTAGGAAATTTGACATGAGCTACACGACATGCCGCTGCAGCCGCACAGTACAAGATCGAGTGGGTATCGACAAGGTCTTCGCTTCTATCAAAATAACTTGTTAGCTGCGAATCTAGAGCACACACCAACGCCCTATTTTTGTTATGCATGGGCAAACGAGGTAGACGAGGTCTAAGCCCAGGCGGTGTGGAGCGATACTCTCTGAAGGCATCCTCCAAAGCGCTCCTCAATCGCTCATTGCATTGGGTACTCACGGATGTGGCCCTGTCATTATCATCTTCACCGACGTAGTTGGGTCGCGGTGAAACACTTGCACTGGGTTGTATTTGCACCGCGGCCAGTGGCGAAGTAGGTGAGACGCGGCTGCTCCGTGATTCCAGACGCAGTCTATCAAGTACGGCGTCATCCAACATACGGTTACGCTGGATAACCCGCACCTGATCCGAAAATCGTTGGGCTGAAACGTTGACAGCTGGCTCAAGTACCTGAAACAGAGAGAAACTAAATGCATCAGATTTGCCTTACCGAACGTTAAAAGAAATGATTGTGACATAGTATTGAACAAGGAGAAACTTGAATTCGTCGAAAACACGGTTTTCTAACTAGGCTAAGTTCAGCAGCATGCGCTGTTAGAAAAATCCGTCAATTTACTGATATAGATACCGCGAGGCTGGTCTATTTTACTTTCATAGTACTTTCATAGTATCATGTCTTACGGTATCTTATTATGGGGACGTGCTGCAGACATCGAGTATATATTTATCCTGCAGAAAAGAGCCATCAGAGCCTTTTACAATCTCCGTCGGCGTGATTTCCTAAGAGAACTGTTTAAGGATATCAACATCATGACGGTACCTTGTTAATACATTTACGAAAATACTATGTATGTTCGGAAAAATCTTAATCTTTTTAGCAAGATTAGTGACAGGCATAATTTTAATACTAGAAAATTAGATCAACCCCGATTCAGATTGGCCAAAGTACACCTTTCTTTTATGGGGTACCGTGTTAAATTTTATAATAAAATACCAGTTGATATTCTCGAACTGAATGAGAGAAAATTTAAAGCATGCATAAAACGCACACTATGTAGACAAGCATATTATAAAATAAGATACATAATAATACAGATACATAATAAGATATATAATAAGATACTATAATTAGCCACTTGGCTTACAGAGTTCCCAGAATGAATGTGTAAACATACCCTTTTTTTGTTTGGCGTACGAGTCGACTGGCTTAAGCCGAATTTTTGTTTAGCTTGCAGTATGTAAAATATGTATGGAGGTGTCTGTTATTTATCTTGATTATTGTAAAATAATGTTTTAGTATGCCAATGAAATAATAACATTGGAAAAAAGCGCTTTTATTCTATTAATATGACGATTTTTGTACGAAAAACTGGGAAAAAGTCGCTTACCTTACTTTCAACTTCGAATTAACAATAGATTCTATGACAAAACTAAACAAAACTATAAATTAGTAGATAGTTTATTTTACACCAATTTGAATGACATATAATTTGTAGAGCTGCGATGCGTAATTATAGAGATATCGTAGTTTTAGTGAACACGGGGAAATCGCAAGATTTCGGCCGGGCGCGTAGTAACAGAACTGCGGAGTGACGTTATAGAGGCGTAGCGGCTGAAGGCAGTTTTTTGTGTTTCGTACACTTATGCACTGTTATTCACTTATTTTGCACTGTTCTTTCACTTGAGTTCATATTTTGTTACTATTGATTGTAAGAGGGCTTTTTAACACTAATCACAAATGTTTAATTATCTTCCATAATAGTTAAGTTTTTTCGAGGATAACATTGTCACTTATATTTATAACTTGCTTTATGTTTTTGGTGCGCACTTATTGTTATTACACTTAGTTTATTATTTTAAGTCAATTTTAAAAACGGAGAACAACAATTCTTGAGGGTGGAGCTAAAGCGCCCAAAATTAAATAATGTTCGTAAAGCTTCCGTGTTTGGGTCACAGAAGTCCATATGTGTAGTTATCTTTCAACAGAATCGGTCCAGTGAATCCGGAGAAAACTACCTGTGACATACTGTGTGTGTGTGTATCCTATAAAGGTTCCGGTTTTTGTTCGGAACCCTAAAAAGATCCTTATATCGCGTACGCTGCATATGGCAAACTAGAGGAAAGCTCTCAATTTTAACTAATTAGTTTTAAAATTTCTGACAAAAGCCACCTACCTAAACTGTAACTCATATTATTTCAAATATCCGATGTTTCCGTTATAGATTCTCGGACCCTATGTTGATGATAATTAAAACTGCACCAATGATTAAAAAAAAATCATTTGAATTTTTTTTCGGTAAATTAACACAGTATTTTGATAAATATGAGCGTTTTCCTTTAGTTTGCCATGTACTATTACTTCCCAGAATTGATTCTTATTAGCTACACTTTCGGATGGTGTAATACAGGTGTTATTTTATTTTTCAAAATCAACCGATTCGATTCCTGGGAAGGAATAACGATTTATCAAAAATGCATTGATACAGTTTAGTTTTCAGCAAAATCGGGCTCGAGACTCACTTCAGTGTTTTTCGACATTCCTCATAGTTTTGGATTTGGCCATGATAGCAGTTTGAATATTCACCCGTATATACTTAAACTAGAATGAAGTAATAATAGGGTATTTATAGAATTTTTCTTAGATCATCGAAATAATAGGTCTTTACCTATGAAATTGCCGTTTTGTATGAAAAAATTTAAACGAATTTTTTTCATGTATTTTTTATTTGTATTAATCGAAGTAATCACCCATGCAATCAATGCATCTTTGCCAACGCAGTGGCAGTTTATTGATGCCCTTCTTAAAGAAATCAGCTGGACGGGAGGCAACAAATTCTTCAAAGGCCTCTCGGGTATTGAATTTTTTTCCCGCCAAGAAGTTATCCAAATTCTGGAAGTAGGCGTAAGCGCAAGGTCTGGTGAGTAGGGCGGATGACGGAGAGCTTCCAACCCCAGTTCTTACAACTTGGAGACCGTCTGCTGTGCAGTATGAGGTCGCGCGTTGTCGTGCAGGAGCAGCGGAGACGAGCGATTGATCAATGCTGGTTGGAGATGTGCCAGCTTCTCCATCATTGTGTTCAGTTCTTCACAGTCCACATCTGCAGTAATGCTCACCCCGTTTGGTAAGAAGCTGTGATGAATCACACCGGCGCTAGACCAGCAAACAGTGACTAAACAAGACAAGTAAGTTTTCGTTTAGGGCATTGTTTAGGTGCTAAACCAGGATCCAACCAACTTGTTGAGCGCTTGCGGTTATCAAACAGAATCCATTTTTCATCGCAGGTAACAATGCGGTTCAAAATTCCTTCATTTGTGTGTCTGTTGAGCAGTGCAAGGCACGTCTCGACGCGTACTTCGCGCTGGCGATCATTGAGTTCGTGGGGCACCCATTTGTCAAGCTTTTTTAGCTTGCCAATTTGACGCAAATGGACCAATATTGTTTTGACGCTAACGTCGAAAGCTGCTGCTAATTCAGCCGTAGATTGTGTATCATCAGCTTCCACAATCGCCTTTAATTCGTCATTGTCGACCAAAGTCTTCGGACGACCGCGAGGTTCATTTTTCAGGCCGAAATTTCCAGAACGGAAGCAAGCAAACCAATAACAGGTGGTGCGTTGGTTTGTAGTGTTAGCTCCGTAAACGTCGTTGATGTTGCGTGCCGCTTGTGCCGCGTTGCTGCCACGACGGTATTCATATTCCATAATTACTCGAATTTTTAACGTATCCATGATGACGAAAAATATTGAAATGCGATGAAAATGTAACACTAATCAAGAAACAAATGACTAGTTTTGGAAAAAAAACCATGTTTTTAAAATAAAATTAATTTCAAATTAGAATTCTTAGCCAAAGAAAAATTATTTTGATTTGAAATGGCCAGTACTGCAGAACAGCAATTTCATAGGTAAAGACCTAATATATTGGATAAATACTAAAATGACAAATGCTGCAGATGTTGGGTATATTTCAAGTTATTATGAATAAGCCTGTTAGCTCACATAGTGTGTGACGTGCACAATCGTCCAACATCAGGACTAAGTGCGGAAACTATAGTATAGATAGATATCGATCTATACTAATATATAAAGCTGAAGAGTTTGTTTGTTTGTTTGCTTGAACGCGCTAATCTGAGGAACTACTGGTCCGATTTGAACAATTCTTTCAGTGTTAGATAGCCCATTTATCGATGAAGGCCATAGGCTGCATATCATCACGCTGAGACCAAAAGGTGCGGATTAGACGAAGTTGAGCGGGTCAACTAGTTAATATATAAAGCTAGTCTTACCTCTCGCGCGTTTCTCGTACACACGGGTGTACGAGAGAGTTGAGTGCCCATCGTGCAATTGTACACATGGGTGTACGAGAGTGACTTGCACCGATTGGATATTTTTTCTGTGACGTATATTTTCAAGTTGCAACCCGTTCTTTATTTGATTGAACAGAATAGTTCATTCGCTTTCTATTAAAATATTTTCCATTGGCAATATCGATACATGGAATGAAGAAGATTGAAAAAAATAAAGTGATTCAGCTATCTGTCACTTTTTGGAGCCATTGTTGCGTGTGGTTGCGTGCGGACAAAAATCATGTTTCCAATTAGAAAACGGTGAGTAATCTTATAAGATTTATATAGAATTACTGAGAAATAAGTGTAGATTACGTTGCAAGTGTTTGTTTTTGGAAAGTAATAAATATGCCAGTGAAAAAGTGACGAAACTTGTGAAGATGCGTATTTTTTTCCGTCATGGCCGTCGTGTTTCGACTTGTTTTAGTGCAAAATTTATCTCAAAATGCTTTGAAATCTACATAAGTTGTTAGTTTATTTACCTATAAACATAATGAAGTTACTACAAAGTGATATAATTGCATATTGTTATCATAATTGTTGTTGAAAGAAAATAAACCGGTAAAAATGGCGCCAAAGTCGTAAACATTGCATAAAGTACAGACAGCAAAAAAAAATTTTCGATTATTTTTTTGTTGTGATTATTGAATATTCAGTATAACGTAAATATTGTCTTAGTGTTCATATCTATGAAAGCGAAATGTAAAGATTGTTTTATTTTTCGATTTTATATTTTTCATGATCAAAAAAAAAATTTTTTTTTCTTCTATTTTACGTTATTTCGCATTTACTTAGGCAGGGTATTATATTATACGTAGCAGGCATTTATGGGTTGAGTTGGGTGATCAAAACATTGTACAAGTACCTACTAATGTTTTTCATTTTATTTTAAGATTACGTTCTCGAAGCGTCACCCCTGTTGGGGATGACCGGGACAGCCGTGGCAGCCCCGGGCCTAACCGGCTACCCTCGGCTCGTCGGGCCCTGTTATTGGACCTCGTATGGAAGGCCCCGGAACGGGAAATCGACGGTCCCTCACCACCACGGTGAGTGTCTTTTTCATAGCGTTACCTACAGTGTTTCTTTAGTTTCAGTGGTGTAATTTGTAATTGTTTCTTTTTAGGTCTCGAGCTGTCGTCGTCGACCAAACACCTGGGGGTTCTCTACGGTTGACCGATTCGACGGTGCCGATCGAGAATTCCCCAGATGGAAGAGTCCACATCAGCGAAGCAGGGCAGTCCAGGCCTAGCCTGGACTTGCCTATTGGGTAAGTTAATTTTCCTTCAAAGTCCTCCTAGGCTATCACGGTGCCATGGGTGTACGACATTGCATTTATTTGTGTTATATTTATCTAGGGCTGATGAGGCAGAGCACCTGGATGATTTGGACTTGGACGACGACGAGATCATGGAGCTCCAGTCCAAACATCCCGGGTTCATCCAGCAGAGGTTGAGGAGGCTGCGAGGTGGCGACGCACCGGGGCCATCGAAGGTGCCAACTAAAGCCAGCGCCAGCAACACGGTTGCTCTGGCTTCTCTTGTCTCTAGTGCCATGTCTGAGGCAAGCGTTTCCTCCGAAATTGATATTCGTCCATCAACTTCGAGGGAAAAATTGCCTTCACGGACGGTAGCTAGAGATTATGGTAGTGACCCCGATAGCGATATCGAGGACGTATACGATGTCTCGGCCATACCAGTTGTCAGGAATGGAATTCCTGACTCAGAGGAGCTTGAGGAACCGGTAGAGGCTTTGATAAACGAGGTCGATACGGGGATGGATAACGCTATCGATACTCTTTTGGGTGATTCGAGTAGTTTCAAGTGGGAAGAAGACTGGATCATTCAGGGCTGTTCGTGAGAATTTCTCAGGTCCTACTCCTGGGTCAGTCAAAGACTACGATTCACCCTATGATGCCTTTACCGATATTTGGGACGAGGAAATCATAGGGTTGATAGTCACGGAAACTAACCGATATGCCCATCAGGTTATCGAAGCTGAGCGTGAAGCAGGGACATTGAAAGCATCATCTCGCCTTCATTCGTGGACGGACACAAATGCAGACGAAATAATGACTTTATTCGGGATGTTGATGTATATGGCTATCGACTCGCGGTCGTCGATAACCGAATATTGGTCATCAGACGATGTGCTCCATTTGCCGGGGTTCAAACGTCTGATAACCTATAATCGGTACATTTTGCTAAATAAGTTTCTTCATTTCGTGGACAATTCAGCTGACGCAAGTCAGCCAATGTCGCGAAATGAGGGTGCTTTTTTAGCAAAACAATCAGCCAAGCTGAGGAAGGTGGCTCCTATTATTGAAGATCTCAGTAATAAGTTCAATTCCTTGTACAACCTAGGTGCTGAATTCAGCATCGATGAGTCTTTGACCTTATTCAAGGGTCGTTTGTCCTGGATCCAAACAATAAGGTCAAAGGCTGCACGATTTGGAATCAAGTCATATGAACTATGTGAGTCCCGCACTGGTTATATGTCGAGATTACAAATCTACACCGGTAAAGATGACAGTACTGATGGTAATCCATTATTTGGCGTCGATTTGGGAGGGAAGAGCACTAAAGTAGTTCTAGAGCTTTTGCAAGGTCTCGAATATCGGGGGCATTGTGTGGTGATGGACAATTTTTACAATTGTCCAGCATTAGCACGGTACCTCAAGAGTTTAGGCTTTGATTGCTTTGGAACTCTTCGTGTGAACCGTCGAAACGTCCCTAGTGCCATTGCAAAGGTTGCGAGGAAAGTGAGCAAGGGGACTATTATAGCTCGCCATTGTGGAGATGTATCCATCATTGCATGGATGGACTCCAAAATGGTGAATATAATATCCACTTATCACACCCCCGAAACGTACATGGGAACTAGGGCCGGAAAACCACTTCTGAAACTGGTTTGTGTGAAAGATTATAACGGAGCCATGGGGGGTGTTGATCTAAAGGATCAAAAGCTCTCCATGTATCCGTTAGAGCGAAAGAGATGCCTGAAATGGTATATGAAGATTTTCAAAAGGTTAATGAATGTGAGTGTGCACAATGCGTTTGTGCTGTACCGAAGTTCAATGGCTCGCAGAGACAAATTGGCTGAATAGCATCGTGAGTTTCGCTTTGAACTTGCAAGGTCTCTGATCAAACGGCATCGGCCCTGTTTGACAGAGATTAGCCAAGTTCCAGGGGATCTCATGAGGCTGAGGCGAGATATCGTACACGAACCAATGTACACATCGGGCAGATCGAATAGAAAGCGATGTATGATATGTTATCGACAGAAGAAAACTAAATTGATTCATTCTAGGTGCGTTCAGTGCGATATATATCTTTGCTTTGAAGACTGCTGGAGAATTTGGCATTCTGCAGCAGAGCTTCCGGGCGAAGATCTTATAGAGCGGCCGAGACCGAAGCGCCGAGACTAATCATTTTAGGGCATGGTCGTGAAGCGTGGTTGTTTTATGAATGTGGTGTGGTGATCTGGGGCCTCTCGTGCGGGTCGCGTTTCGACGGGACGTCTAACCGTTGAACATATCTCGTTTATTACTGCTTCAGTTGCTGCTATTGGAGGCGTTACTACTATCGGGGACGAGACGATAGCCTAGTAGTGCCTTCTGCGTTGGCATATTCATCGGGGACTGGTATCTTACGGGACAGATATCAGTCTCAGTTTGTGCGTTGTAAATAATGTACGAATACTCATTATATGTAATGTACAAATACATTTGTAATTTTTGCTTTAGTCTGAGATTGCGCATTGTGAAATTGTATATTTTTGAAAATAAAACCCATAATACACGACAAAATCTCAATGTGTAAAGTGGACCTTATGACAAAATATATGTTTTTACATTTTTATTTTTATTCTTTTATTTTTCATAACATAAATAAATTCCCTGAAAAGAAGTACATTTTATTCCAAATCATTCAAAGGCTTCTCTGACAAAGGAAGGAAGATTGGTGGTTGATGCAGTTGTTAGTAAGTATATAACTGAACGAGCGACGACTTAGTGAGGGTCGTAGAAATCCACTGGATGCGAGACACACAGAACCGGTCATTGTTGCGATGTTTGGGGTTAGGCCTTTATCCAGCAGTGGATGTCTTTTAGCTGAAATGATGATGATATGTATAAAGATCATCGTCTAGTTCTTTGAATGACGAAGGTATCCGATAAGAAAAGATTAATCTAAATTCTATCCCAAAGGGGGAGAAAAATTTTCATTTTCACTCAAAAATATAGGTACATAAAACATGCAATAATTAGCCACTCTGAGATAATAATAAAAGACGTACAATGATTTAGTTTCACTATATCAGATCTTGACAAAATTTATACGAATCTACCTTGGGAGTATTTTGCTTTTCAAATATATCTTTTTTTATCCATACTAAATCGATTGAACTACTACTGGCTACTTTTACTTACCACAAAATCTAAATACCTTGATAAAAACATACTTACACGCAAACAACACCTACTATTCTGGTTCTAACGGTTTTATAAAATATAAATGAAAATAAAATAAAAAAACTTTTTTTGTAAAACAATATTACAAAAAAAGTTTATTTACAATAAAGTAGCATTACTAACAGTAACATAACAAAAATCATTATAAACACTACTAATAACACATGATAAAAATACAGTAAAAAATTTATAGTACATCGAAAATTTCTTCTCGTAACCTTTTTCTGGCAACAGTACACCGAGGTACCTATCTCGTCAGTGTTTACATTTTGCGCGCCAGTAATGGCGGCTTTTTGTTGAGTTGCGGAAAAAGTGATTGTGTCGTGTAATTATTGTGTTTTGATGTGATATGAGAGTAATATTGTTTTTGCGCAAATGTATGGACTATCGTATTCAAGTGTTTTTTTCGAGAATATGTGTGTGGTTTTGGTGTAATGTGAGAAAGTTAAAGGTTATGTGTAAGAAAATTTGCAAAATGCCGATTTATCTCGTCGCTACGAAGTCAGGTCAGTTTCATTTATTTATAATCTTACACAGTTCGATAGGAAAACTAATGGGCTTTCCGGGAAGGTATAATTTATTGCATATAATTATCATTTTTCAATAAGCGTTTTTCTCAAGGTCAAACCAAAAAAAAAGAATAATCGAAAAATCCTCGACGCGTGAGGCATTTTGGGTGAATGTTCGCGAACGTTCGAGAGGCTAAGGAACTACTGGTCCAATTTGAAAAATCTTTTTTAAAATATATTATCACGCTGAGGCCAAAAGGAGCAGAGCAGTAATGAAACTTGTGACGCAGACGAAGTTTTGCGGTTCAACTAGTTATAAATAAGCCTGTTAGTGCACATACACAATCGTCCAACATCAGGACTAAGTGCGGAAACTATACCCACAGATAGATAGATTACATAGTATAGCAATAATGTGAGCATCATGACATTATTATATTAATAAAATAAACTCAATTTCTTTTTCAGGTATCCACTCATCTTTGCCCGTACAAGATGTAACTAATATAGTATATCAAGGGAAACTGTCTTTTCGGGTCAGAGATCTGAACAGGAGTTGCAAACAACTGTTCCGCCTCCAAATCAGCCAGCTCCATCAACATTTGAGCAACTTGCCATAAAAACATCTAAAGGTGCCATTTTTAATTATTTTGTTGTAACATAGTACAGTTCCAATCACGCAAGCTTGCCTCCGGAAAGTACGCCGCAATCGGCTGCGCAGAATGTCAATTTGACAACAAACATACCATCGCGCATGCGCGGATTAGCGCAAGCGCGCGGGTGTAGTGGCATCTCACTCACTCGTATACGTTCGATGCATAAGCGTGTCCCGCTTGCTCAATGCAATACGACTGTGGATGCGAAAAGTGTTACACGTAGTTATTGTTTTTAATAATTTATTATGGTTATTTCTTACAGTTTGATTTGTGTTCTTGTGGTGTATGTGTTTGTTGTGTTACTTTTTGATATTTTATTGTTACTGGTAGTCTTTGTTACTTGTTTATAGTATAATACGTATAAACAAAAAAATATTTTAAGAACGTAACACTTTTTTACGCGATTGCACCTGCGCGGACTTCACTCGAAGCTAACTTCCGAGAGGCAAGCCACGCTGACGCGACCTTGTACAGCATACCAACTTCATTATTTTCTCGGGCTCGAGACTCCTTTCAGTGTTTTTCAATATTCCTCATAGTTTTGGATTTGGCTATGAAAGCACTTTAGAAATTCACCCGTATATACTTATACTCTATCTTTATCTATACGAATGAGTTAATACGACAGAGGGGCATTAAATTACACTACGTATACTATACGTGTTCAGTATTAATTCGATACGGTACAAAAACAAAAAGCGCCAAAAATGAGAAAAATTTTTTTTCAAACAAACTAAATAGCTTACAAATTAGAATAAAACGCAACCAACCTATGTAAATAAATTAGTCTGACCGTAGATACCTAGGTAACACAGTGGCAAAGTGGCGCGCGCGCTGGAGCGCGGTGTGCGATATCTCGTGTCGAGGCGGGGCCCAGGGCGGGGGGGGGGCGGCCGGCGACTTAGGCCTCCGCTCGCGCTGGCTATTATGTTTGGTAAGGTTTTGAAGTACGCGCACAAAAATAAACACACTAAATTGTTAAATTCTCGATGTGTACTCCATTCACATTAATGCACAAATTATTCTGACGGAGAATATTGTTATTTATTTTTCTAATTAAATCACTATCCGTCGCCAATCACTTTTGTGGGCAATAGGGTATTTTACTAAAAAAACTATTTAGTTTTGGACATTTTGACACGTATTTTGGCTTGGTAAATTTCGTACATTTTTAACAAGCCAGATGACGTCACGCGTGTCTTCAACTCGCTGTATCCTCTTTATTTTTTGTTTACGTGAAAAAAGAAAAAATACGTGTCTAATATATTTTTTTAAATCTATCAGACGGACTAATTAGATTTTTTCAGTAAAATCCCCATTGCGGCTGTCACCATACCTTACTCTGTACGTTCGCAGAGCTAAAACTGCGTTTCACGGCATTCGACGTAAATTAAAATCATGACAGTGTATTCTGACGCCGTGTAAGTTACACGAGGCATTGTTTAACACTTTAATTACACACACACACACACACACACAACCAAAGTTTAATTACGTGTCCTACCACCATTAAAAACAGTCAATCACAAAAAAAAACACTAATACTAAATAATAATAATCCCAAGTTACGTGTCCTCTCACAATAAAAATATGAAATACTGTATTTAACTTATTTAGTGTCCTATCAGAATAACAAAACAAAATCACAATTGTAAGCGCGCGAATTTGACAAATCGTACGTTCCGAAAGGACAGCGTCGGCGCACTGAAAAAGCAAGTTTTTTAGAGGCCCCACTTACCGATCGCAAAAAACTAGGATGCAATAAACTGACCTTTCCCTAACTCGCACTATGTTTGTCACTCTCGTAGTGAAAGTGCAAGTGTGTGTGTATTTATTGATTCCTTGTTTGCATTGCCAACTTTTTAGTGAATTTACTTGCGAGATGCGTCAGAGCGGCAACAACGCATCGTAGATTTATCGTTGTAAGGTGTATGACCTATGCTTACACATAATCAGCTGTTAGGAAAGTTACATCGTGTTCAAACGGTGCAAAAACTTTAAAAATCATTTGCGCCTAAACAACTGCTCCTTAAAATGGTACCTAGTATATACAGTTTAAAGGAACGCCCCCTCTGTTGTATCAACTTTTTATAAAGCTGAAGAGTTAGTTTGTTTGCTTGAACGCGGTAATCTCGGGAACTGTTTGTGTTTCCGAAAGCTTACAACCCTAATCTCTTCAAAGTTAGAGTGAACAGGCTCCTTTTGGGTAGGCTCGCTCCATCGTAGACTTTGCCTCTGTCATCTCTGACATAGACTAGAGTCAAGAGCAAACCCATTACAAATAAAAATAAAAAAAACTACTGGTCCGATTTGAAAAATTATGTCAGTGTTAGATAGCCCATTTATCAAGAAAGGCTATAGGCTATATATCATCATGCTAAGACCAATAAGAGCGCAGCAGTAATGAAAATTGTGACGCCGACGAAGTTACGCGACTCAACTAGTACTAATATATAAGGTTGAAGAGTTTGTTTGCTTGAACGCGCTAATCTCAGGAACTACTGGTCCGATTTGAAAAATGCTTTCAGTGTTAGATAGCCCATTTATCGAGGATAGCTACAGGCTATCTATATAACCACGCTAAGACCAACTGGAGCGGAGCAGACGAAGTTGCGCGGGCATTGGTCTATCAAGGGGTTCTTTCCAGGGGGGGCCTGGCCCTCAACCTGAGATGCAACGCGCAATAAGAAAAATCGTTGCGATGTGTACGATCAAAATTTTGGGTCAGAAGGCCCAGGTTGCTCCCCATATTCCCGGGACCCAGGACGATATAAGTAACTTTCTTGACTGATGCAAGAAAGCTTGATAATTCAGCGAGCGTGGAATACAAGAGCGAACGAAGCAGGCTCGAATATTTTTATACCTTCCAGATAGGTTTGATTGTAATCATGCAAAAAGTTACAACAAAAACTCAAAGACAGTCAAAATTGCAATTGCAATTACGAGTAATATCTATGTAGAAGTAATTTTTAACTTCATATAGAAAAGGTTAAGAAACTGAGAGATTGTAAAATTCAAGAGCGAGCGAAGCGAGCTTGATAATGTTGGCACTCCACCTCATTAGGTTTCATTTTAAGGACCCCTAATACTAAGCCTCCGCTGTCCGCCCGTCCGTTCGTCCGTCCGTCCGTACATCCGTCCGTCCGTCCGTCCGTCCGTCCGTCCGTCCGTCCATCCATCCATCCATCCATCCGTCCGTCCGTCCGTATGTCTGTCAGCGGGCTGTATCTCAAGAACCGTAATAGGTAGACAGTTGACATTTCCACAGACTGTATTGACAAAACGCACATTGTATGGAACATTATTTCCACAATTGATATTGATATTTCCACATTGCCGCTTCGTGTGCGAGTCTGACTCGCACTTTGCCGGTTTTTAGGGTTCCGTACCTTAAAAGGAAGAAACGGAACCCTTAACGGATCACTTTGTTGTCTGTCCGTCTGTCTGTCTGTCAAGAACCTTTATTTCGGGAATGCGTGGAGATATCGAGGTCTACGGTCCCAACTAATACTAAAGCGTTCAAAAAACCTATATAAGACTCGTATATCAGTTCCATTTGAGTAAAAAAGTGTTAACGCATACCTGTGCAACTGAGTTAGAGCATGCTCTAACTCACTTATAACCACGAAAGAGGCCCACAGTTTTACAGGTAAAAGTTGGTAAACGCTACAGGTGGTATAAATCCTAAATAACGGTGTTAAAAAGATACTAAAGCTGCACAGGAGCGTTAATGAGCACTACAGATGATAAAAAAGCGCACATCAAGATTGAAAAAGCCTGTAACCTTACTAAAATTAAATCTGTTCGTAATGGAAGTGTTATATGTCATCCATTATTCAACACAGCAGAATAATATTATGGAATATTATGTTATTTAAGTGTAAAGTGAAAAATTACTGTCCTTATGATTTCACGGTCAATAATAACAATCTCCACAATCGCGAGATATGCAGTCTCAGGGAATACTTCCTAGCTGTCGACGTGGGTATGCATCGAGATGTAGTGGCGGTGGACAAGGGACTCACCCCGCTCTCCTTGGCAAATGAGAACTGGCGCCAACCTGCAGTACTTGACACCAACGATCGCAGGGCGGTATGGCAGAGCAAGGAGCTTCACGGACGCTTTTTCCGGGCCCTACATGGGCCTGACATTGATCAACTAGCGTCCGTAGCCTGGCTGCGTTTCGGTGATCTTTTTGGAGAAACCGAAGGTTTTGTCTGTGCAATTATGGACGAAGTTATCATGACAAGGAACTACCGGAAATATATTGTGAAGGACGGCACGGTTGACATATGTCGGGCATGTCACTGTCCGGGAGAATCAATTCGCCACATTATCTCTGGTTGTTCTCGTCTAGCTAACGGAGAATACTTGCATAGGCACAACCTTGTAGCCAGGATTATCCATCAGCAACTTGCTCTGAAATACTCTCTTGTGGAGTCGGAGGTGCCGTACTACAGGTATGCGCCCGACCCAGTTCTCGATAATGGCAATATTACATTGTACTGGGATCGGTCCATCATCACTGACAGGACTATTGTTGCCAATAAGCCTGATATAGTGGTGTTGGACCGAATCGAGAGGCGTGCAATGATTGTAGACATAACCGTCCCACATGACGAGAACCTCGTGAAAGCCGAGAAAGACAAACAAATCAAGTATATTGACTTGGCTCGCGAGGTTGTCGACATGTGGGATGTGGATTCCGCAATCATTGTACCGATAGTCGTATCAGCCAATGGCTTAATAGCCACGAGCCTCGACCAATACCTCAAGAGGCTCTCGTTAGGCTGCTGGATCAAGGGCTTGATTCAGAAAGCGGTACTTCTGGACACGGCTCGTATTGTTAGAAGGTTCCTCTCTCTGGAGCCCTGACCGCCGGTAGCTTGGACCCTGTTCCCGATACCGGTGGGCTACTATTTATTATATTTTTAAATGTTTTTATAATTCTTTTTTTCAAATATTTAAAAATGTAATTTGTAGGTGAATATGTTGAATAAAGGAAATAATAATTGAACTTGACACCCTGGATAGGAGGGTCCGTACACTGCTGACCGCAAACCGGATGCATCACCCACGATCGTCGGTGATGAGATTGTACATCCCGCGAAAGTGTGGAGGTCGAGGCTTTTTAAACGCCAAGACTCTCCACAACCGCGAGATGTGCAATCTCAGAGAATATTTTCTCAAAGCTGATGTGAGTATGCACCAAGATGTTGTCGCAGTGGACAAGGGTCTCACCCCGTTATCCATGGCTAAGGAGAACTGGCGCAAACCTGTGATACTTACCACAGATGACCGCAAGGAAGTACGGAAAAGCAAGGAGCTTCACGGGCGCTTCTATCGGGCTCTTCATGGGTCCGATGTAGATTTTTCTGCGTCCGTGGCCTGGCTACGATTCAGTGATCTCTTCGGGGAGACTGAAGGTTTTGTCTATGCGATTATGGACGAAGTTATCTTGACGAATAACTACCGGAGACATATTATGAAGGATGGGACGGTGGACGTGTGTCGGGCATGCCACCGTCCGGGTGAGTCCATCAGACATATTATCTCTGGTTGTTCTCGTCTGGCTAACGGCGAATACTTGCACAGGCACAACCAAGTGGCCAGGATTATCCATCAGCAACTAGCTTTGACATACAAACTTGTGGATGCTGAGGTACCGTATTATAAGTATGTGCCCGACCCAGTTCTCGAAAATGACCATGTCACGTTGTACTGGGATCGATCTATCTTCACTGATAGGACTATTGTTGCCAATAAGCCTGATATAGTGGTGATAGACCGATTAGCGCGCCGCACAATGATAATTGATGTTACCATCCCGCATGACGAGAACCTCGTAAAGGCCGAGAAAGAGAAACAAATCAAGTATCTTGACTTAGCGCACGAGGTTTTCGACATGTGGAATGTGGACTCAGCTGTCATTGTGCCGATAGTCATTACGGCCAATGGCCTGATGGCCAAAAGCTTCGACGAACATCTGTCGAAGCTTACGCGGTTGGGTAAAGGGCCTGATACAGAAGGCAGTACTCCTCGATACGGCTCGTATTGTGAGGAGGTTCCTTTCTCTGGAGCTCTAACCACCGGTAGCTTGGACCCTGCTCCCGACACCGGCGGACTACTACTTTTTATATTTTTAAATGTATTTTTTTATGGTTTTTTAGAGATATATTTAAAAATATACTTTGTATGTAATAAGAATACGAGTAAATAAACGAAATAATAATAATAATCTATGGCTCGGCTGTCAACTGGAACTCCATAATTTTTTTCTGAATCCGCAATTTTCAATATAATTTATTAAATCATTACCATTACAATGGCAAGTATACTCAGTACAACAACAAAAAAACCAGGAACAAAACAATAAATTCAAAGACAACATCAATTACCGCTTTTTGGACCGACAACAAAATGTGAAATGCTGACAAGAAGCCGAGCTCAAAAACAAAACGCACGACCAACATCTTCGGGTTCGTCGCTCAGCTCCGCCTCGCAGCCGCCGGGACCTGCGCCAGCCGCGAGTCCAGGGATTCTGGTAGCTGCAGTTGCGTCGAGGTCGAGCGACGAATACTTCTCGCCGCCGATGACACCACCACCTACGCGTCGGCGCGGACGAGGCCGACCACCGGCCAGCTTAGGACTTCGAGACGCCACACCTTGGTCTGGTCGCTCCCAAGCCCTATAAACCCACCTCTCATTGGTTTGGAATGTGCGATTCTGAGTGTATCGCTCCACTCGCCGCTTGTACCGACGTATACGGTTTGCCCATGCATAGACTTTCTGCTTCAGGAAGTCGATACGCTCTGTGACGCGAGACTTTCTGCTTCAGGAAGTCGATACGCTCTGTGACGCGGGTCAGATAATCCCGAGGACTAATATCAGTCCCCGAGAACGCCCGCCTCACAAAGCGCATCACTTTGCGGCGAGTGTTGCCCTCCCTGAAGCAGATTAGTTTCCCGATGAGTGCTCTAGCCTCACCGATACGACGCTCGATCCTGCACTGCCAAGCTGGTACAGCTGGTCGTGTAACTCTGTCACTACTAGGAAATTTGACATGAGCTACACGACATGCTGCTACAGCCGCACAGTACAAGATCGAGTGGGTATCGGCAAGTAGACATGTGTAAGTAATGCTATTGATGTATTACGAGTAATATTACCCGACCGAGTACTGTAGCATTACACATTACTCGACTAAAACAAGCATCACACATCACTTCCTAACATGACGCGCGATGATTCGCAGACGTGTGCACTGTTCTGCCTGCAATGTTTCGTTTCAATGTTCGGCTTACTTCGGACTTGCTTCGGACGGAATCGTAAATATTCGAGAGACCGAGCGGCGAGCTAACCCCGCCTCCGCAGCCGCACGATTCGGTTTGCCAATTTTATTGATTTTTGATTTAGAACTGTATTTTTTAAGACATAAGGATTATATTTTTTTAAGCCACTCGTCGTAATTCATGTATGCCTCGTAATTTCGACGACATTTTTTTAATATTTTGTTTAGTTCGTTTGTTTTGTTTATGCGGTCAAGGTCATGTCACGATTGCAGTTTGCACTAATAATTTAAAAATATTTCTAAAGGAGACGGGCGAAAGTTCCTAGAAAGTTGGGCCTGATGTTACAGTAACAATTATTGCATTATTTTATTTATACCCTAATACCATTTAAAAAAAACTATATTATTTACGACTGCTCCATGGGAGAAAGAAAATATGGTATGTTGAGTAGGCAAGTAATCTGAGTCCGTTGTAAGAAATGCGTGTGTCGTTCGTTAAAGCAATAACCGTCAGAATCTTTTATACGTAGCCAAAGTCGTTAGATCACTGATCGAATATTAATAATTACAGCACACGAAAACACAACAGAAAATATCCACTAACGTACCACCGCAAAGACAACAAACGAAGCGAATGATGTGATTGACGTTTGAGTTTTTGACCTGACACTGACATTGACATAAGTTCCGCTTTGTTGCCTTTATATTAAAACATTGACAATCGATTGTGAAATCGATTTATGAAGGAATTCATTTTTACGACCATTGTTTAAACCATTATTTCAAAAATATATGTGTTTTATTTAACTTGTGTAGTAAAGAATAATTATTAATATTTTAAATAATTAATTAATTATTAATTCTATTTTTGTAATAATAATCGATTGTATATCTATTAACTTACCTATATTATATGGCAACATTGTTTTAATATGAAAATAAGGGAAGTCAGTATTAATTTGATTAAAAATATTTAATTTCTTATCCCATTATAAAACTGCTTAATATTTTATAATTGACCACAAAAAAATTGAAACAAAATATTGATAAATATTTCATTTGTGTAACATTAGGCCCAGATTCGCCCGTCTCCTTTATAGTGAGAGTGATAGCGTGTTTGACAAGTACATACTTAAATTAATTAATAGATACTTCATGGGAATGTGTAAATTAGTGTAAATAAATAGGTTTAGGTATAGGTGTAAATAAAGACTTGAAAATAGTTAATAAGTTGTAAATAATTAACATTTTGGTGAAAATGTCGACCAAAAGAAAGAGTAGCCCCCTTTGGAACCACTTTGACGAAGTTGCGCCTGGAAAAAAGGCAAAATGTGGCTACTGTTCCCGAGTATTGGCGGTTTCATCGAGCTCAATTGGAAGCCTGAGCCGACACATGAAATCCGTCCACCCGACTATACAAATTAGTAGTAGCCGACAACAGGCAATAACACCAGCGGCAGTAGAAGAAGCATTGGACGGCGACATCAATCCAGTGGAACCGGCAGCGGTACCTTCGAGCAGCGGCAGCGCGCAAGGTGAGGGTCACAGAGCCGACAATGCTTTGTTTATACGACCTGGCCAGAGACCGACCGCGGTTGCCCCTACAATGGCTGATTACGTGCAGTCAAAAAAAAACCTGCCAAGAAATCGAGTGCAACAGCTCGATGAACAATTAGTTCGTATGATTGCGAAGGGGTATCACGCCCTTCGCATGGTTGATGAAGTGGAGTTTCGAAAATTCGTCGAAATGTTAAACCCGGGCTACACATTACCGACCCGCAAAACTCTTTCCGAGAGCCTACTTCCTAAGGTCTACAACAAGGTCTTAGAAACAGTGAAAAAGCAAATAGCTAAAGCTGCAGCTGTTTGCATTACTACCGACGCCTGGACATCCTGTGTGCACGATGGCTATATTGCTGTCACTGCACATTTTATCGACACAGACACGCACAAGCTATGCACGGTTATGATTGGGTGCATAGAATTTCAAGAGAGACACACCAGTGCGAACCTAAAAGACTTCTTGGAGGCGAAGTTCCAGGAGTGGAACATATCGCAATATGTCAATGTTATAGTCAGTGACAATGCGGCGAATATTTTAAGTGCTGTGCGGCTAGGAAGCTGGCAATCTTTACCTTGCTACGCACATACCATCAATTTAGTGGTGCAAAATAGCTTGAACGCCTTGTCTGATACGATGGATAGGGTGAAAGCCGTTATTGAATATTTTCATCGCAGCCTTCCAGCGAAGAAGAAATTGGTGGAAATTCAAGAGCAGATGAATATTTCCCCGTTAAAATTAAAACAAGACGTGACTACGCGCTGGAATTCCACGTATGATGCGCTAAGCCGGTTGCTGAGGACGAGAGAAGCTCTAATTGCCACTTTAGCAATTATGCGGCCAGACATCAACCTGCCACAAGACGATTGGCTCATCATTGAAAAAGCCACTGAGCTATTAAAACATTTTTATGAGGTCACTGTTGAAATTAGTGGCGAGCAATATGTGTCAGCGTCAAAGTACATTGTACTTTGCAAAATAATTAATAGGGCTCTCGGCAAATACTCTCCTGATGGTCATCCCAAGATAGAGCGCCTACATAACGCATTAAAGCAACAAATGGCGCAAAGATTCAGAGATGTAGAACATAATAAGCTTCTTTGCGAGGCGACTATATTGGATCCTAGATTCAAGAAAAATGGCTTCAGCGACGTAAGAAATTTTGAGAAAGCTGCGTCTGCTCTAAAATTGAGAATTGGCTCGGACAGAACCTACGTACCGGTTCAGGAGGAGGCAATTACGCAAGTGCCAGTTCCTCAGCCACCGAAAACTGGCTCTATTTGGGACGAGTTTGACGAGGAAATTTCTGCTCTGGTTCCACAAAACCCAACCGCTGCTGGCATTGTCGAATTCGACAAATATTTAGAGGAACCATTAATAAAAAGGTCAGAAAATCCTTTGCTGTGGTGGAATGATCGCAAAGGCGTCTATCCTCGGCTGTACCGATACATGCTCAAACGCCTAAACGTTACAGCAACGTCGGTACCGTGCGAACGGGTATTTTCAAAAGCTGGCCTAACATTAAATGAGAGGCGAACCCGACTCAAATCAAAAAAACTGTCGGAATTAATATTTATAAGCTGTAATTAAACATTTTATAAAGTATTATACGTGTTTTTTGTGTAAATATGCAATTATTGTACATTAATGTACATAAAAATACGCCAATATTCGTGATTTAATAATCAATTACGTACCTACTTCGCTTTGGTAAGTAGGTAGTTATTGTAATCTACGAATATTGCCAGTCCTAAGCCTGGAAAACCGGTCCGTAATCCGTATTATTGGAATACGCATGGTTTAAGTATGAAGGGAGATTAACTGTAAATAATATTACACTTTTGTAAATTACGTCTCGACTGTGGCGTATTTCATAGACTATTCAGTTCAGACACATCACATTAGCACATCACTCGCTAAGGCTCTCTATTATATTCTGTGCTATGTGATAAACCTGAACATTTCATTAGAATACCTATCACGACAGTGATTATGGCCCACATATTTCACCATATGATGCAACATTACAGGTGATGTTTGAAGTGATTGTAAAATGTAATATTACTCGGTACGAAATGTAATGCCATATCACATTACTTCGGGAAGCACTGTTTTGCGCATGTCTATCGGCAAGGTCTTCGCTGCTGTCAAAATAACTTGTTAGCTGCGAATCTAGAGCACACACCAGCGCCCTATTTTTATTATGCATGGGCAAACGAGGTAGACGAGGTCTAAGCCCAGGCGGTGTAGAGCGATACTCTCGGAAGGCATCCTCCAAAGCGCTCCTCAATCGTTTATTGCATTGGGTACTCACGGATGTGGCCTCGTCATCATCATCTTCACCGACGTAGTTGGGTCGCGGTGAAATAATTGCACTGGGTTGTATTTGCACCGCGGCCGGTGGCGAAGTAGGTGAGACGCGGCTGCTCCGTGATTCCAGACGCAGTCTGCCATGTATTCATTCTGGCGCAGCATCTGGTCGGTGCCTGTCAGTCATACCGAGGGCGATTGGACTCGGGAGGTCGAGCGCGCGTGCGATTCGATACCAGAAATGGGGGCAATTAACATCAGCCCCCAAGACGTAGCTCGTGCAGTCCGTCCGTTGCTTAACTGGAAATCTCCGGGACCGGACGGACTGCACAACTTTTGGATTAAATGGTTCAAAAGATCGCACGCTCGCTTGGCATCTCAATTCCAGTCTGCGTTAGAGTCAGGGTCGCTGCCCCAGTTCCTGACTACAGGAATAACCCACCTGTCAAAAAAAAAAAAAGTCAAAAACGTTTATTACAATTAGGCCATTAAACGGCACTTTTGAACGTCATCATTACATTTAAAATAACATAGTGACTCTACTGTCCATTCGGAAGGGTAGATTCTTATGGAAAAGAACGGACCAGAAACTTCATAGTTACTCTTTTCAAATCAATGTTTTACATGTGCTGTGGTATACAAAACTTCTGTTAATATATGTGAGGACCATGAACCTAGAGTATGCAGAGGTAGACTTATTATATTTTTAAAAAAGTACATGGTACTCACATTTCTACATAAGTACATGGTACTCACATATTTACAAATATTGGAACCATTAATTAGCAGAATGAGTGAACAGAAAAATAAAAACTCAAAAATGAAAAAGGAGGTACAAAAGTAAATACATAAACCAACCAGTTTGATCTTGTCTCCACCATTGATTGTCCTATGGAGCAGGCCAGCATGTTTCCAAGCATTCTTATCCTGAATGTAATCTTCTAATTTGTAATATGATTGTTTACAAAGTGTGCTTTTAATGTAGGTTTTAAATTTTCTTTCAGTTAGTTCTAATATGTCACAAGGTATTTTATTGTAACATTAAACACAGTACCCCATAAAAGATGTGTGTACTTTAGCTAATCTATAAAATGGTTGATCTAATTTATCTTTTCCTGCTCCATAAATCAGGTAGTACCGCGGAGCCTAAAACTTATAGACGATCACGTGTTTACCGACGGTCTATAAAGTTCTTACATCCATTTTGAGAGGAAAGATTAACCATCATATTGATAGTAATTCAATAATGTCTTCTTCTCAGAATGGATGTAGGAACGGGTCCCGCGGTACTAAGGAGCTGCTCCTTATTGACATAGCCATTAGCCAACAGGTTCGACGTTCCCGAAGAGATCTGTCGACATGCTGGATAGATTATAAGAAGGCCTATGACTCGGTGCCACATACGTGGCTCATGAGGGTGCTGGAGCTGTACAAAGTTGATGCAGTTTTACGCACATTCCTGATGTCGTGTATGGGGCAGTGGAGGACGGTTCTTCACTATCCAGGGTGTCGACAGACCCAGGCAAACAGCGAACCGATAAGGATCGAGCGTGGCATATTTCAGGGTGACAGTCTGAGTCCACTGTGGTTTTGTCTGGCCCTCAACCCTCTCAGTACATTGTTAGAGGGTTCGGGCCAAGGCTACCGGTTGAGAAGAGGTGGTCAGGTCATTTCGCACCTCCTTTACATGGATGACTTGAAACTCTTTGCTCCTAAGAACTTGCAACTGATGAAGCTACTGAAGGTAACAGATACCTTCAGTGGCGCCATCAGGATGGAATTTGGTTTGGACAAATGTGTGGTCATGAATGTAAAGCGAGGGGAGATTATGGAATCCGTGGGAACACAACCCTCGGATTCCATAGACCTTTTTTTTTTTTTTTTTTTAAATCTCTTTATTTCAATTAAAATACAGTTTTATACAATTCTTAACTTAATCTTAAACAAAGATAGAAAAGATTTTACAGTTAAGGAGTTGCTATTCGATTAAAATTCATTAAATGTCGCTTGAGTATGTTATAGGTCTACCTTTTATTTTTGTTTTCCAGTTTACAAACTATGTGTTTGGGCAACTTGTTTAGTATTCGGGCGAGACTGACATTCCATACTCTCTCACCATAATCGTTATTACATTTTGGTATTTCAAAGGTCGGGAGGTAGTCTAGTTTACGTAATGTGATTAATTTTTTTGCCCTATTCAATTTACACATGTCACTACTGTACTGAGTTACAATTGCTAAATCTCTCATATCAAATATACTCAAAACCTTACAATAATGAAACAAGTTGTGGTAATTATCTTTGTTCATGAATTTGACTTTTAAAGGAACAATTGTTTTTAAAATTCTAATCTGCAAATTATATATATCATTTAGATACGTTTTATACGTTCTTCCATAGCTAGATAAGCCATAACTGATGACAGAATCAGCTAAAGACATATACATAAGTCTCAGTGTTCTATATGGCACTTTATGTTTGAGCACACATAGTTTTGACAAAATAGCTCTTAGCTTGTTGCATATTAGGTTAACATGTGATCCCCAATTAAACTTATGATCTATTTTTAGGCCAAGGTAGGTGTGTTCTTTCACGATTTCGAGTTGCTTACATGTACACGCGTTATTGTTTAGATGCATGCAACTGTGCTCATGGGCGATGATCATCGGCAGCGAAACAGCTTTTTTGTAAGGCGAGTGTATGTACATTAATTTAGTTTTTTTATAGTTAATTGATAAACCTAGATCATGAGCCCATTTGCACAATGTATCAAAATCTTCCTGCATCATACTTTGCGCCTTGATAATGTCTTTATGAGCAGAGATCAAACACGTATCATCGGCAAATTGGTACACCGAGACATGTTGGAATATATTACACATATCATTTACGTACAATAAATATTCTGTCGGTCCCAGTACCGAACCTTGGGCCGTGCCAAATTGTGTTCGCATTTGGTCACTTTGCTCCCCAGCTATGCTTACAGCATTATATCTATTTGTGTGATAATTTTTGAGCAGTTCCAACATTGGTCCCTGTATACCATTTTGTTCCATTTTTTGGTACAATGTTTCAAAATTCAATGTATCAAATGCTTTGCTAAAATCAACCATAACAGCTAAAACATGGTTTCTATTATCTAAATGCTTATTTATTTCATCTGAAAAAGTTGCCAGTAACTGAGAAGTACTTTTATTTTTTTGAAATCCATACTGTTTTTCATGCAGAATGTTGTTACTTGTAAGGAAGTTATTTATTAAATGCCCAAAATATTTTTCAATTATTTTATTTATACATGATAGTATTGTTATTGGTCTATAATTATTTGTATCATCATGTTTACCCTTTTTATGTATCGGCCTAATAAGACCTCTATCTTTAGCCTATCTGGATATATTGATCGAGTTATACATGTGTTAATTAAGTGAGTGAGCACTGGGGTCAATTTGTCTGATATATATTTAATGTCTGTTGCCCTTATTTTGTCGTGCCCTGGACTTTTTTTTTCATTTATATTTTTGACTATTTTATGTAAAAATTTCTTCACTAATTTTCTTAAGTCTCAACGACATTATTGGTGTAATTATGTATGTTTTCTCATTCAATAATGGCTTATTACAAGTGTTAATTACATTCTTAACATTATTATCAAAATCACGTGCAAACATATTTGACAATACTTTTGCGGGTAACTTGAAATATTTAAGAAGCAAGTCATCAATCGATTTAACAATTCTACCGGTCAAGTTATTAATAATATTCCATAACTGTCTTGGGTTCTTAAAGTTATCACATATTTCCTTTTTGATCGAGTTATTTCTAGCCTTGCTTATCATCCTATTAGTCTTATTTCTATATCTTTTGTATACTAGTTCGTTTTGTTTATTGTCGGTGTCGCTTAAATATATTTTCAACAGTTCTTTTTTTTTAACACTCATTGAAATTAATTTCTCGGTTATCCATTTAGACTCGTGCTTCTTTACATTTATTATTTTGGATTGATAGGTACACCTTTCATAGACTGGTTGTATTTTATTTACAATAAAATCAATTATTTCATTCGGGTCGTCGCAGCCGAGTGCAGGTTCCCAATCAATGTTACTTAGTTCCTTTTTTACTTCGTCATTATTTAATCTATTTATAACTTTATAATTGTTTTTGCGTCCCGAACTAGTTACCGTTAGGCCTGTTATGAAATGATCGGCTAATGAGTCACACACAACCGCAGCTTATATTGAGTGACCTCGCGTACTTCGGCTGCACACGTCACGAATGAATAAATGATCTATACATGATTTAGATGTGGCATTTATATTCGTCTCGATTCTGGTAAACTGTGTTATACAGCTTTCAAAACCTAGTCCGTTTAGATTGTTAAGGTATGACTTGACAGTATTGTTTGTGCAACTTATATCTATGTTAGTATCGCCAGCTAAAATACAATTCACGTTTGTAGGATACGAAGATAAAATCTGTGTTAGTTCATTAACAAAATTATTTTTACTTAGGTTAGGCGGTCTGTAAATGGAACACAGGTTAGTTTTATAGCCATAAGAAGTTGTTACCTCACCACACAAACACTCGAAGTTTACCGTATTCACTGATTTTTGCACGAATGAAATACTCTTGTGAGCGTAAACAATAATGCCGCCTCCTTTCCTGTTGTTTCGTAGTTCTGTGTACATAACATACTCCTTTATTTCGAATAAACTTGACATTGCATCGGTGATGTTTGCTTCTGTTATAATATGCAGGTGTATAATGGTCGGGCTTCCTGCTATAATGTATTCTAATTTTTGGTAATTTTTGATCAAAGAACGAATGTTGACATGTAGTAAAACAAGTCTATTTTGTTCGTCGGGTAATGCAGAAACATATTCATTCCATGAGTAATACTTGCTCTCGGTTATGTTTGTATTGAAACAGTCCATGCAATACTACGTAAACATGTTGCCAAACCTTATCTATGGATAGATTATCTAGCATTTATTTGCTTACTTATCATTTATTTTCCGCAGTTCTTTGCCAATTCGGTCGATGTCTTTTTCGGATCGGACGTAATATATTTTCTTATCACCTTCTTTTTTACGGACCATTATCTGTCCGTTTCTACACCAGACATACTTGCAGAGTGCTTTCTCCTTAAGATTTGTTTTAGTTTTCCATAGTAAGTAAGAGATAGTCGGTGATAATGCCTCACGTAGATACACTTTATTATCACTTTCTCCACCCAGGTCCTTAGTTGTTACGCTTACTGTTCGCGCGGCTTCATACCATTGTTCACGGCTACCTTCACGTAAAGATATTATAATTGGTGCATCGACCTTTAACCGTTCTGCCTGCGCCGTTCCCGGGCGAATAGGTTTCTTTTTTCTAACAGCTCTGATGATATCATCTGGATTTTGTTTCAGCAATTGACAATAAGTTGTCGCAATGTTTTTGATGTCTTCATTTTGTTGTTCTTCTATACCACAAATTTCTAATTCATTGTAAGATTGCGCTTGTTCAAGTTTACTCAGCTTTTGCTCCAAAACTTCATTTTTTAGGGTTAGATTGGTGCACATATCGTTTAAGTTCTTATATTGGTTCTCCATTATTTTTACACGCATTTCATAGCTTTTTACTTTCTCCTCATATTCAGCAATTTTATAAGAATAAAATTTGAGGGTATTCTGTAGCTCATCGCGTATAATATCTTTAACGTTCTGACGTAATTGTCTAACTTCTTGGTGGATTTCAAATAACGTTTTATCTTGTTGATTATTAATTCCTTCAGCATCAGACTCTTCATCTTCGGGGTCAGGGAGTATGACCGATATACGCCTGCCTTTCCCACCAACTGCTATAGCGCATACACGACACTTCCAGTCAACCGATTCCATTGATGACAATGCAGTTAGTTGTTCCGCTGTAAGCGATGCACATGAGCCGTGATACTACTTGCTTACCTTAGGTCCCTCTCCTCAACCGAAACTTACAAGTATTTGGGTATGTCGGAAGCGTTAGGCATCAGTGCTACTGACATGAAACAATCATTGAAGGAGCGCTTCTTTGGCCGCCTGAACAAAGTACTTAACAGTTTTTTATCAGGCGGAAACAAGGTGCGCCCCTTCAACGGTTGGGTCATGCCGGTCTTGATGTATTCTTTCGGCATACTCAAATGGACTCAGACGGAACTTGACGCCCTGGATAGGAGGGTACGTTCACTGCTTACCGCAAATCGGATGCATCACCCACGGTCATCGGTGATGAGGCTGTATATCCCGCGGAAGTGCGGGGGTCGTGGCTTCTTAGATGCTAAGACCCTGCACAATCGCGAGGTATGCAGCCTGAGGGAATACTTCCTAGAGGCCGACGTGGGTATGCATCGAGATGTGGTAATGGTGGACAATGGCCTTACCGCGCTCTCCTTGGCTAACGAGAACTGGCGCAAACCTGTGGTATTAGATACTAACGACCGTAGGGAGGTATGGCAGAGCAAGGAGCTTCACGGTCGCTTTTATCGGGTCCTACATGGGCCCGATGTAGACTTCTTAGCGTCCGTAGCCTGGCTTCGTTTTGGTGACCTCTTCGGGGAAACTGAAGGTTTTTTCTGTGCAATTATGGACGAAGTTATGATGACTAATAACTACCGGAAATACATTGTGAAGGACGGTACGGTTGACATATGTCGGGAATGTCACCGGCCCGGGGAATCCATCCGCCACATTATTTCCGGCTGTTCTAGTCTGGCTAACGGAGAATATTTGCACAGGCACAACCTTGTAGCCAGGATTATCCACCAGCAACTTGCTCTTAAATACAATCTTGTGGAATCGGAAGTACCGTACTATAGGTATGTGCCCGACCCAGTTCTCGAAAATGGTAGTTGCACATTGTATTGGGATCGGTCTATCATCACTGACAGGACTATTGTTGCCAATAAGCCTGATATAGTGGTGATAGACCGACTAGAGCGTCGCGCAATGATTGTTGATATAGCAGTCCCTCATGACGAGAACCTCGTGAACTCAGAGAAAGATAAACAAACGAAGTATCTTGACTTGGCTCGCGAGGTTGTCGACATGTGGGATGTGAACACAGCAGTCATTGTGCCGATAGTCGTGACGGCCAATGGCATAATTACCAAGAGCCTCGACCAACATCTCAAGAGACTCTCGTTGGGCAGCTGGATTAAGGGCTTGATCCAGAAAGCTGTACTCCTGGACACGGCGCGTATAGTGAGGAGGTTCCTCTCTCAGGAGCCCTGACCACCGGTAGCTTGGACCCTGTTCCCGATACCGGTGGGCTACTATTTTTTATATTTTTAAATGTTTTTTGTTTTTTTTTTTAGAAATATTTAAAAATGTAATTAGTATGTATATATATGAATAAATGGAATAATAATAATTTAAATTTTAACGCGCCTAGGATGTATTAAAGATTTAAAAGAAAAGTTATGATAATAAAATAGGTACCTCAAGCTAAACATTATTATTGATTCCTGCTTCCTGAGCAGTGGTATGTAAAATTAAGTGGCATTCATGGAATGCTTCAAATAATGTAAGAAATTTTGTATATTGTAGTCAAATTTTGAATAACTCGAAATAAGTTTAATTGTTAGGTTACCATAACAATGGCGAACTTTACAAAAGTGAGGTTAGTGTTAATAACGACCCATACTTGCGTTGTTTGACACCAATACCTTTAGAGCTTCTGCAAAAGAGTACTGCCTAACACAATAAGCTTTAGTTAAACCCTTTATTTCAGGTTAAACCTAGATAGAGGAGTTGTTTGACACCTTTAGTTTCTCGTGTTACTAAACTCTTGATAAACTCTATTTTATAGCCCATGTCTTCAATAATAGTCAATATAGCACCTGAAGTGGTATAAAAGAGTTCATTCCAATGACTATACAACAATAAGTGTTAAAAGGTATCGGCGAACACTTTTATAAAGACTTGGGTGTCACAGAAAGGTTAAAGCTATAACGTATTAAGTATACTTGCTGCTACTAGCGCCATTATTATAACTCTCAAAGCTGTATTACGTAGTCCATTAAAGCTTTAGTGCTGCGATTGCTGCTAAAACTTGTTTGTTAACTCCTCTATATCGTCTTTAGTAATAACTGAGATTATTATAACCCAGTTACATTACTTAAAGTCATAAAAAAAGCCTGTAACTGACACCAAAATGTTATTTGAGTTGAAGCTGTGAAAAAAACATAGTTATAAGTTAACATAAAAAGAGATGCGGCCGTTTATGCCGCAAAAAACGACTATTTTTGACCTAGAACTATGAAATTTGGCAAGAAATACTGTCTTATACTACAGGTATATGAGAAAGTCTTAAAACTACACATTTGTAATTAAATCATGAAAAATATAGTTTTTATTTAAAGTACGTAATCAAGCATCGAGCCTAATAAACTACTGATTGGATCCATTTTCTAGGTACTTAAAAAAAAATAAGTGTTATCCCAAGTAGCATTAAGCGTTTACTTCATTAAAATGGACCCACAAACTCAAAAGATATTGAATTTTTAATTTCTGACTCATCAACAGAATAAACTTTTTCGACAAAACGCACAAAAGTTCAAGCACTTGAGAGTGCAGAATGCTAAACCGAGCAAAGCGAGTTTGAAAATTATTTATTGCACCCTGGATAATTTATCAACTTAATTATGTAGATTGTATGTAACAGTATTCAGTAAGAGCCGAGGCCTAGGCTGGGTAGGCCTCCTAGACCACCTAACGTCTATCTTACGACCTGCCCACCCCGCAAGCCAGGATGATGAAGAAGAAGATATGCTTAAAAATACACTTTCTAACTTTTTTGTAAAATTTTCTGATGCTTGAAGTGCTGTATCTAGACACCTATTTAACCTACAGAGATTCAATTTGTGGTAAAACGTTTTGACTACTTTAAAAGTATGCGGATTGACTTTTTATCTACAATGCACAATATAAGGCCGGCCCTAAACGATCAATTAAATTGCGCAAAATTACCAACTGAGCAAAGTTTTTGACCATTTAGGGTTAGTATTGAAGATTGCGCAATGATTGAACAAAAATTTGAGCAAGTTTAATTTTTATCGCACCACCTTTTTTCATTGAACCGTCTAGAGACAGTATTGCACAATATTCTTTATTTTATGTTTAGCCGCCACGAAGAAAGCACGCGTGCACGGAAAAAAATGGCAGATAGAAAAATTAAAGAACGGGAATTTACGAAAGTATACAGCTATACAGAGAATTGCCGACTCTGTGAAGATGAAGTCCACCGAATATCACGACCGTGAGAAAAAAATTCATGCTTATGAAATATTGTTGTCCAAATACAGAGAGATGTTTCCAGAGGCAACAAAAGATGATGTAAAGAAAAAATTTTATTCTTTAAGAACCAATTATCATAAAGAGCTTAAGAAATACCTACAGTCAATGAAATCCGGATCTAGTACGGATGATATATACCAACCTACCTTATAAGGAGATGATCTTTTTATAAGACTAGGAGTGCGCATCAGATTCCCAGTCTAGCATGGATACACAGTGTACAGCACGTAATGATACAGAAAATGTAACAATAGAGGTAAGTTTGAAATTGTTTTATTGATATTGTAGCACAACATTGTTTTAAGAAATCATTCCATCTTGCCAGTGAACTGCCCCCTCGTTGCTAAAATATTCACAGTATTCATTTCTTACTTGCTTCGCAATATCTAGCGAATTTCTTTGATTAATAATTTGTAATGGTGTCAGCTGGAATACTTCCTGAGATGGTGATTCCAGATTCAATGTTTTTTCGATGAATATATGATGGAGACATGTATGAACCGGATTTTCTCAGAAAGTTATGTAAATAACAACAAGCTAAAACGGTCTTCCGTGTTTTGATAGGATCAAAAGGAAATGCTCTTTGAAATTAGTTAGCAATTTGTTCCCATTCCTCGGCTGTTTGCGGTAACTGAAAATATAACAATAATAAATAATTATTCTTAACATTTTCAGGACTACAGAATTACAGGAGAAAATCAAACATCATCGACACTCATCAAGGTTCCAGGTCCTAAATCAAAGAAGGATAGAAAGAAAAACGAGGATGAGCTTCTAGAATTGGCAGCTAAACGTCTTAAACAAAAAACTGGGCGTTGGGTTTAGCTGCAGATTTGAAAAAAATGGAACCTCTATAGCAAATCTTTGCAAAAAAAGCTATTGGTTATATTATCATGGAAGGACAATTAAGGCTCTTATATCGAAACTCAGTAAAAATAAATGGCCCAACGATTACATCCATTATTACTATAAACACTGCCATGTCAACTCCAACATATTATAGCTCCACGCCAACCCCAAAAACTCCAAACACTGCCATGTTAACTCCAACATATTATAGCTCCACGCCAACCCCAACACATTACATCTCCACACCATCGCCGCAGTACATTATTTTTTTTGAGCAGGATGATTCACTAGCTCAGTATTTAAAATTCAATTAATATCTGTGCCTGTTTTGTATGTACCTCCTTCCCGTTTAAAAAACGTTAATATTGCTGTATGCTTTTCCTTATGTGATAAATAAATGATTATCTTAATGTTATATCTATATGTTTTTTCTTATCTTTATTAAATGCTTCAAAACTTCTATTACCGCATCACAGGTCTCCATGATTATTGATGAAAGGCATAATAATAATAATAATGTGGTCCGGCTGTCAAGTTGACTGACAGCATAAATTTTCATCCCGAATTTTTAAAATAAATTTAATAAATACCAAGCTCCAAGATGATCAAAATCCAGGACACATCCAAGAAAAAATAAACAAAAACAATATACCAGTTGAATTGCAATGTCAATACACCTACTTATAAGAAAATGCTGACAAGACGCCGGGCACAATTACTAGCCGCACAAGAAACATCTTCGGGTTCGTCGCTCAGTTCCGCCTCGCAGCCACCGGGACCTGCTCCAGCCGTAAATCCTGATGTTCCGGTAGCTGCAGTTGCGTCGAGCTCAAGCGACGAATACTTCTCGCCGCCGACGACACCACCACCAGCGCGTCGGCGCGGACGAGGCCGTCCTCCGACCAGCTTGGGATCTCGAGGCTCACCGGCCTCTGACAGGGTCCCCGCTATCGGTGGAAGTGTGCAGCGTATAAAATGGACGCAATCCATAAACGAAAATGTTATACGCTCATACTTTGGGGCTACAGAGGGGGGAACTAACCTGACTGCGTACCGTGGTCGGATGCTCTCTATGTTTCAGGTACTTGAGCCAGCTGTCAACGTTTCAGCCCAACGACTGTCGGATCAGGTGCGGGTCATCCAGCGTAACCGTATGTTGGATGACGCCGTACGGAGCGGCCGCGTCTCACCTGCGTCGCCACCGGCCGCGGTGCAAATACAAGTCAGTGTTTCACCGCGACCCAACCTTGTTGGTGAGGATGATGACGACGGGGCTATATCCGTGAGTACCCAATGCAATGAGCGATTGAGGAGCGCTTTGGAGGATGCTTTCCGAGAGTATCGCTCCACACCGCCAGAGCTTAGGCCACGGCTACCTCGTTTGCCCATGCATAATAAAAATAGGGCGCTGGTGTGTGCTCTAGATTCACAACTAGCAAGTTATTTTGATAGCAGCGAAGACCTTGCCGATACCCACTCGATCTTGTACTGTGCGGCTGCAGCGGCATGTCGTGTAGCTCATGTTAAATTTCCTAGCAGTGACAGAGTTACACGACCAGCTGTACCAGCTTGGCAGAGCAGGATCGAGCATCGTATCGGTGAGGCTAGAGCACTCATCGGCAAACTTATCTACTTCAGGGAGGGCAACCCTCGCCGCAGAGTGATGCGCTTTATGAGGCGGGCGTTCTCGGGGACTGACATCCATCCTCGGGATTATCTCGCCCGCGTCACAGAGCGTATTGACTTCCTGAAGCAGAAAATCTATGCATGGACAAACCGTATACGTCGGTACAAGCGGCGAGTGGAGCGATATACTCAGAATCGCACATTCCAAAGGAATGAAAGGTGGGTTTATAGGGCTTGGGAGCGACCGGACCAAGGCCTGACTGATACGTGCCTACCGGATGATGAAGCCATGAGTTCATTCTGGCGCAGCATCTGGTCGGTGCCTGTCAGTCACACTGAGGGTGATTGGACTCGGGAGGTCGAACGTGCATGCGATCCAATACCAGAAATGAGGGCAATTACCATCAGCCCCCAAGATGTAGCTCGTGCAGTTCGCCCGTTGCCTAATTGGAAATCTCCAGGATCGGACGGGCTGCACAACTTTTGGATTAAATGGTTTCAAAGATCGCATGCTCGCTTGGCATCTCAATTCCAGTCTGCCTTAGAGTCAGGTTCGCTGCCCCAGTTCCTAACTACTGGATTAACCCACCTGCTCCATAAATCAGGAAGTACAGCGGAACCTAAAAATTATAGGCCGATTACGTGTTTACCGACGGTCTATAAAGTTTTTACATCCATTTTGAGAGGAAAGATTAACCATCATGTTGATAGTAATTCAATTATGTCTGCCTCTCAGAATGGATGTAGGAACGGGTCCCGCGGTACTAAGGAGCTGCTCCTCATTGACATAGCCATTAGCCAACAGGTCCGTCGTTCCCGAAGGGATCTGTCGACATGCTGGATAGATTATAAGAAGGCCTATGACTCAGTGCCACATACATGGCTCATGAGGGTGCTGGAGCTGTACAAAGTTGATGCAGTCCTACGCACCTTCCTGAAGTCGTGTATGGGGCAGTGGAGGACGGTTCTTCACTATCCAGGATGTCGACAGATCCAGGCGAACAGCGAACCGATAAGGATCGAGCGTGGCATATTTCAGGGTGACAGTCTGAGTCCACTGTGGTTTTGTCAAATCTTCATATGTAAAATCAGAATTAAAAAGAAGATGGAAGGCTTCAACTTATAATCTTGATAACTTTCTTACAAAAAATCGTGATTGGCTACAGGGCACTTTCGAATTACCAAAAGTTAGTGGGTCGACCAGCCGACCAGCAAGTATATTCTGTAAGTAACCATTTCGATATCGAGCTTCACCTGAGTGAGATAGCTCACAAAGTGAACTTTATTGCACACAGCATAGAGGTCTTATGTTTATACTTACCTTGGATTCCGCTGTCGAGACACGTAAATGTTGTTACAGAATAGGGGTACAGGTCGGCTAGTAAAATCCTTTGAAAGCTCTAGTGAGAGGACAAAAAGAAGAAAGACGGAGTAGCTTCGAGGGGCCGACCTTGGTGTTCTTACCCATGCCACTCAATCTAAATTATATAGCATGGGAAAAAGAGACGCCGCTCCAGTATTAAAGAAATGAATGTCTCTCCAAGGCGTGCATCTAACAAGAAAGCATATTTTAAAAAAGATGATACAAAAATGCTTAGTCCCTTTGAAGCCCTTGCTATGATTGTAAAGGCGAGTCTTACGAGAAGACAATACGAAATAATAAGAGCTACTAACAAGAAAATGTTTCCAAGCTACAAATTGATTCAGAAAGCAAAATCAGAGTGTTACCCCGATAAGTCAGGATATAGAGTAACAGAAACTTGCGCTGAAGTGAGACTAGATAGCTTGCTAGAGCATACTAATAAAAGGCTACTTTGCTATCTAAAAGACGTTCTAAGTGAACTTAAAGACGATAAAAAGAAAACCTTTCTTTAATATCTAAATGGGGATGTGAGTGCTCCCAACAAGCCTAATACCAACAAAAATTCATCAATGAATCTGATTCGGACAAGTATATATTTCAGAGTTCATTTGTTACACTTCGCTTGGTGTGTAACAAGAACAATAAAGTTTTATGGCAAAATCCGACTCCATCTTCCCCTCAATTTTGTCGCCCTATACGCATAAGATTTGTAAAAGAATCTAATGACATGACTATTGATGAAATAGCGTATGTAAAACAATCCATATCATCAATGCCAGAATCGTTAAGTATTATCATAGAAGACACTGAATATAAAATAAAACAAAAAATGCTGCTGACCATGGTAGACGGAAAAGTTTGCAATGCAGCCACGGGGAGCACATCGACATTATATTTGCAAAAAAACCTCGTCCGATTTTTACAAATTAAACAAGGAGAACATTTGTAACCCAGATTCATTAGACTTAGGTTTGTCTATTTTACATGCCAGAATTAGAATCTTTGAGAGCCTATTGCATTCAGCATACAGGTTGCCCTTGCAAAAAAAAAGAATCATGAAAAAAAATTTTGAAGATTCAGCCATTTTTAAAGAAACCAAATTACAGGTTCAAGAAAAATTCAAGCAAGAAATGGGATTACTGGTAGATTTGCCAAAGGCCGGATTCGGCAACAGTAATGACGAGAATTCAAGTAGAAGATTCGATAACCCACAATTATCTTCGCAAATAAAAGGGATTGATTTCAACTTAATATATAGATTTAAGGTCATACTCGAAGCAATATCTAGTGGTCATGAGATCGATATTGAAAAATTTTCAAGTTATACTGCAGACACTGCAAAATTGTATGTCGATTTATATTCTTGGTGCCCCATGACACCAACCATCCATAAGATATTATTACACGGGGCTACTGTGATTCAACATGCATTGTTGCCTATTGGGTAACTTTCAGAAGAGGCTTCTGAAGCACGAAATAAACATTATAAATCATATCGCCTAAATTTTGCCCGGAAATTATCCCGGGAAGCCTGTAATTTAGATGTGCTTAACAGATTACTTTTGACTTCTGATCCTCTTTTGTCCGCGAGAAGACCCAAAAGAATTAAAAAAACAAAACCCTTCCTGCAAGAAACAATGAAGTTATTGATATCAGAATAACCTCATCCTGATTCCGAATCTGAAGACACAGAATCTTCGTTTTCCGATTCGGATTCAGATCAGATTCGGAATCAGGATGAGGTTGTGCTGATATCATTAAAAAAACAAAAGGGAACCACCCTTTTCATCATTAAGTTTCTGAAGATTCGGAAAACGAAGATTCTGTGTCTTAAAAGCAAACTTATGATCACTACTACTATGATTTCTCTGTTTTAAATATGTACTTAGTATCTGTAATAAAACTGTATTATAATATGTGCTTATTCTTAAGGCGATTATGATTTGCCATAAAAAGTTAAAATAATTATGCATGTTTTTGTCTTTGTTGTTGTAATATTTAGTAAAAAGTGAATTTTATGTAAATTACGTACGATGTTTTATGTAAAATTGTAGGTATTATCTTTTATTCACGTTTTCATATTTTTTTTTATCTTTGATTACGTTAATACAATCATACTTGTGTCTATTACACATCATAAATCTGTTTTTATTTACCCAACATATCGCAGATAAGCACAGAAAGCGTTGGTAATCGGTTTCAGAACCAATTAGTAACGTAGATAATTTTGACCAACTAGATCGTTAAAATGCCCCTTAGTGCGACGTACAAAATACAGAGACAAATGACAGACCGGTCGAAGAGGACGCCATTGTCAGACTTGACGAAGATGCGACAAACGACAGACCCTATAATGACGAATCGACTGACCGACTTAGTATTGCTGAACACGGAGACCGTCCCGTGAGCGCTACTGCGATCGTTTACGACTTGATCGAGCCACTACTTCACCGTGGGCATACTGTAATAATGGATAATTTTTACAATAGTCCGTTATTATTGCGGAGCCTGAAAAAAAACAAGACAGACTGTTACGGAACACTCAGACTGAATCGAGAATTCGTGCCTGGTACAATCAAGACTTTGACAAAGACTGAACTTCGACAAGGTGAAGTAGTGGCGACGTACTGTTCCGATTTAGCTATTATGGTATGGCGAGACGCTAACATGGTTAGTATGATCTCTAAGTACCATAATATCCAAATCGGGACTCAATACAAGCACAACAAATTGACATACAAACCAAACATTGTACTTGACTACAACAAAAGTATGGGCGGGGTTGATAGGAAAGACCAATTTTTATCAGCTCAACCCATAGAACGTCTGAGGAATAAGGTTTGGTACAAGAAACTCTTCCGCCGAATGTACAATGTCGCCATCTTCTAATGTATTGTGATATTTTCCAGTTTTCACCGGAAAATATCATATCGTCAGTTTCGTATTGAATTGGCGGAAAATTTACTCAAGAGACACCGCCAAATTGACTTGACGACTGAATACCGACGTTTGAACATTAGATCCAACACGACTGGACAAGTAAAGACGACATTACTTAAACGAAATACTCGGCACAAGACGCAGGCTAGACCGAATATTGAAGCTAACCACTTCCGTATTCGTACGGGATCGAAAAACACCTGTTGCTGGATGTGCCCTAAAAAGACCAGGACAATATGGAAATGTGAGGAGTGTGATGTAAACCTGTGCGTAGAGGGCTGTTTCAAAGCAAATCACAAGTTTTAAGGGATTATTTCTTTATTCATTTTAACCGACTTCTTAAAAGGAGGAGGTCATTTTTACACTATTTACATTTTTATAACAAAAGTATATCCACAGCTCATCACACTAAGAGTCTCAGAAGCACCTTCTAGGTCGTATTATAGTTTGTTTGTTATTTTCATTATTTTATTACAAACTTTTTATGTAATACCAACTGTCTTTTTCTAAAAAGAAAACAATAAATAAATAATGTTTACCTACAACCTGCCTATCATTTAAATATAATCATTGAATATCTACTCACAAAAAAAAAACAAACCATTAAACAAAACAAAATAATCCTAAAAGTGTGAAAACACCCTTAGATGGTCGGCCATCTTGCCGTAATTTCGTCATCCGCGGCGATATGAAATTGATGCAGGAATGGGTAGTTTGTTTTGATTTATTGTGCTACACTGTTTGCTCTAAGTAATGATATATTGGTATTAAAAGAAAGCTTATTTAATCTAGTTTATTAATAAATAAATAACATTGAGATATTTACTTAAATTTCATCCATATTGTAAAGTTAAACTTTTTTTTATATATTTTACGATAAGAGTTATAATTTAGTTTTCACATATTTTGATTCCTTATAATGTCAGCTCATACAGTTATTTTTTATTTGGCTATAGCAGTTGTAGTTTGTTAGAAAATAGGCTTTATGTCGGTGACGGTATGGGGCGCACAATAGCGATGGGCGACTCGAGTTATCTAACTCGAGTAACTCGGGTCAGACCGTAAGCGAGTCAAAATATCTGCAAACCGAGTTGACCCGGAGAGCGCGTGCGGCGGGCGGTGTGCTGGGTTGGATGGCGGCCCGCTGCTAGCCGCCTAGCCCGAGAGTCGCGAGCCCCGAACGACTCCGAGGGAGCCCGAACCAGCCCGACGACCGAACGACCGAGCCGCGAGTGAAAGAGATAGTTCTCGTTGTTGGTTTTTAGCAGACGGTTAGTCAGTCAGACAGAACTGATGAGAGAGTTTTGACATAGAAAATTAGAAAGCCTATTTGTTTTGTTTACTTTTTTGTTATTGTTACTTCGTTCGTTGCTTATTGTTTTGTTGCAGTTTTATTAGTTTATGTGTTGTTTTGTTTTGTCGACTTTAATAAGTTTAGAATGGCTCCTGGAAGTTAAAAAAGTGTTGCGTGGGAGTTTTTTTCGAAAACAGATGACAATACGAAAGTAGTTTGCAAGTTATGCTCCTGTCAGTATAAATTTAGTGGAAATACCACTACTTTAGTGAACCACTTAAAAAAGAAAAATATAATTCCATACAGTAAAACTGTTGGTGCAAATTTACCCAGAAACGAATGTGTAAGTAGTGAGCGTGAGGTTTTGAGAATTGACTTGCCAATGCCAAGTGTGTCCGGTGTTTGTGTGTCGGAGAATCAGGAGGAGAATAATACCGTTAGCGGTTCTGTTCGTGAGCCTCCTCAGCCTCCTCCAAAGCGGGCGTGACAGATGCGCTTAACTGCTCCTTATAAAATAAACCAAAAAGCTGGTGATGAAGCCTTACTAGACCTAATAACAATAGATATGCAACCCCTACAAATTGTTGAAAACGAGGGTTTTATAACATATTCAAAAAAAATAAATCCTGATTATGTATTGCCATCAAGAAAAAAATTAACTCAAATGCTGGAAGAAAAATATAACATATGCAGTTTTGAAATCAAACAAAAATTACAAGATGTAGAATATATTGCCCTAACAACGGACATTTGGAGTTCAGATAGTCAAAAAAGTTATATTTGTGTTACTGCTCATTTCATTCAAAGTTCAAAATTACAATCGCTTGTTATATCAACATCTGAACTTGCCGACCAGCATACGTCGTTAAATATAGCAAACGCTTTGCAAACCATTTTAACTGAATGGAATATTTTCGACAAAATAGTTACTATTGTGACCGACAATGCCTCGAGCATGAAAAAGGCTGTAAAAGATTTTTTAAATAAAAGAAATCATTTCTGTGTTGCACACACCATAAATTTAGCCGTCAAAGACTGCATTCGAACAGAAAATGAGGCATTCCCACATTTAAAAAATGGCGCTGTGCTAGAGGTCATTTCAAAAAGTCGCGCCATAGTTACTCATTTTAAGCAGAGCATAAAATCGTCCAATTCACTGAGAGAAATGCAAAGCCAAATTAATTTAGACGTAATAAAACTCAAACAAGACGTACAAACGAGGTGGAATTCAAGTTTCTATATGTTGCAGAGATTGTTAAGAACCAAAGTTCCCCTATCTGCAACATTACCTCTGCTTACGTCACCTCCACCAAGCTTGAATGCAGAGGACTGGTTGATAATAGAAGACTGTGTTGCTCTTTTACAGCCAATGGAAAAAGTCACGTCCGTGTTATCTGGCGAATCGTGTCCGACGCTATCGTGTATTATTCCAATAGTCAGAGGACTACAAAATTCGGTTCACAATAAGTCTCCAAAAACCGAAGCTGGAAGACATGTTCAGCGGTCGCTGCTGGAAGTCATTGATAGAAGATTAAGTGTCTATGAGTCCAACAGAACAGCAGCAAAGGCCACATTATTGGATCCACGCTTTAAAAAAAAGGTTTTGGTGTAGAGAGCAATGCCGAAAATGCGGTTAAATTTGTCCTTGAGGAATTGGCTCAATACCTGGCTCAACACCGACCAGTTGAAGAAGAAAATCGGTTGCTGACTGTATCTACGGTGCAAACTTCTACAGATGATGAAATCTGGGATTTTTTGACAAAAAACTAAGTCAAACTGTAACACAACAAACGCCAATATCGTCTGCTTCATTGGTTTTGAAACAATATTTAGATTTGCCTTACTTAGACAGAAAACAAAATCCGCTACAATTTTGGGAACTGTGAAAACATATTTTTCCAACCCTTTATCGAATAGCCTTTAAGTATTTGTGCATACCGGCTTCCTCTGTCCCATCAGAGCGACTTTTTTCTAAGGCTGGTTTGGTTACAAACCAAAGGAGGAACAGGCTTAAGCCAAAATAATTAGACCAAATATTGTTCTTGAACTCGTACTGTAGCGAGAAAGGGAAGTCTTGAATATATCAATCTCAAGAATCTTGTAAGGCGAAACGTACACTTAAAGTTACCGTCATTCAAACATCTAGAAATATTACCACAGGGCGTCAAGTTCAAGGCATATTACGCAAAAAAAAATATTTTATCGCGGTCCTACTTCGTGATTGTGTACGCTTCGCCTTAATTAGTAAGATTTTTTATATTAATTATTTCATAATTTTTGTTCCTAATATAATAAATCAAAAACCTAATAAGGTTGTATTAAGTAAGAAACATTTTAGAGTCGTTTTTATTTTAATTACTTATTGCAAATTTATTTATGTTATGCTATTGCAAATTTTATAAAAGTACGAACTTACAATATTGTTCTTTCGAAGAATTGTTGAACTTACTCGTAAGACTGAAATTCAGAAACAAGTGCCATTATACTACTCTGTCAAGAAAGTACCGGGAAAAGATCAATAATACACAAAATGTCTGTTATTCATCGAAATTTATTTTATCACCTTCAAAGTATGCTCCTTTAGAAACGATACACTTGCGCCAACGAATAATCCATTCATCAAAACATTTTTTAAACGCTGCTTCCGGAATTGAGTTCAGTTCTCGCCGCGAATTCTCCTTTATGTCTTCTATCGATTGAAAACGGGTGCCACGAAGTGGTAATTTGAGTTTAGGAAAAAGAAAAAAGTCAGCAGGAGCCATATCTGGTGAATATGGTGGTTACTGGATGGTATTTGTTGAGAGTTTGGTTAAAAATTCGTTCACAATGATAGCCTTGTGCGAAGGCGCATTGTCGTGGTGCAAAATCCAAGAATTTTTTTTCCACTAATCTGGCCTTTTTCGTCGAATTTGCTCTCTTAAACGCCGCATAACGCTCAAATAATATTCTTTATTTACCGTTAGACCTTCCGGTAAGAATTCAAAGTGCACAACACCGCGATAGTCAAAGAAAACAGTCAACATGACTTTGACTTTTGATCGACTTTGGCGTGGTTTTTTCGGTTTCGGTTCAGTTGTAAGGCGCCACTCCGAAGCTTGTTGACTAGTTTGCATGTCAAACTCGTAAACCCACGTCTCGTCACCAGTAACAATGCGTTTCATGAATGTTGGGTCCGAACTGACTCGTTCTAGCATGTCCTCAGCGACTTTCATGCGATTGAGTTTTTGGAGAAAATTCAGATCTTTTGGGACTAGCCGAGCAGCAACATGTTTCATACCCAAATGATTAGTTAAAATGGTACGGATCGACTCGTGAGATACAGAAAGTTCGGCGGCTATCTCTCTCAGAGTTGAATGGGGATTTTCAGTCACTATTTCCTTCACTTTTGCGATGTTAACTTCAGTTACAGACGTTGACGGCCTACCAGAGCGAGGCAAATCTTCCATCACATCTCGACCGCTTTTGAACGCTTTGAACCACTCATAAGCACGAGTTTTTGATAAAGTCGATTCACCGTAAGCCTTCTGTAACATTTTCAGTGACTCCGAACACGAAATTCCATTGGCGATGCAAAATTTAAGACAAACTCTTTGTTCGATATTTTTGTCCATTATGAAATTCGCAATACACACTATATATGATATTACTAAAACCAGCACTGTACTTAATATAAATAACAGATGCAACTCAAACTCCGCGCCAAAATGGAAAACAGTTGTGCCAATCTAACAACTACAAAAAAACAAAAATTTGAATTTAGAACCATAAACAAATCATCCATTCCCGATACTTTTTTGACTGAATGTACATAGTCATTTTTTATATAATTACTTAACAAGTGAGTATTGTTGAATTTAAGACTGATATTTAAAAATAATAGCCTTTAGATTTACCTACGAGGTATTTTTTGAACTTAAGACTGGTATTCATTCAAAAATAAGTGCCATTACTTAGATGTTGATTAGCTTTTTTTTATAGATGTTAGTTGATAGATAGATGACCAAATACGCACCAAACGGTGCGGTGTTTAATTTAAGGAATAAAGCGCCATTTAATTTATTTTAGTTTCTTATTATTTACTAGGTAAAAATGTTACCGATCTTTTGCGCTACAGAAGTGGTTCGTTTTGTGATGTGTTGTTTGTAAACACTTAATAATAATAAACGTCTGATTTTTGATTGGGCTCAATTTTATTTGACTACCATTGACTCGACGCCAGGCAGCCCGCCGGACCCGACCCGGCGAACCGTGAACGTAGCAAACTAGCTACCCGCGGAATGATGCACCGAGTTGAGCATTTACTGACTCGGACGGACGACGCGGCGACGCGACGGACCTTAAGGCAGACTAAACCGAGCCAACTCGAGTTGCAACCCGAGTTGGTAAGCGAGTCAACTCGATTTACTCGAGTTACCAAAAAGTCGACTCGGCCCATCGCTAGCGCACAACCGCCTAAGTAGGTCCGCGCGCGCGTAAGTAAATATTGATGAATATACGTGTTATTAAGTACAAAATACAGGCAGATGTTATGGTACCTAAGTGTGCAAAGCTGAATTATAATATCACTTAAATGAGACCGATTGCAATTAAGCATAATATGCTTAATTGCTTACATTCTTCTTCTTCCACCTGGCGTTAATCCTGGCTATTGCCAGGGTCCGCCTTCCTACTTAGCTTCCTCCACTTTGCCCGATCTTTGAACATCCTTTTCAGTCAGGCCATTGGCTCTTAATTGCTCACATTGACATTGCTTAATGGAGCATTCTCTTCTAATTAAATGATCTGTTTTTTAGGCAAAGATGATACAATACTTTATTCATTCTCTAATCCTGACAAGGACATGGATCGATATCTTGAATGGACTCGAGCAGTTGGAATCACTATATCGTCTTTGGATCCCCAGTATGTGTACAGAAACCGTCTAGTGTGCCATGTTAATTTTGAAACAATGTTTTTGACATGGACTAGGAGACTGAGCCCTGATGCAGTTCCCACTTTATTCTTGCCAGGTAAGAAGGTGTATGTAATATAATAAGGAGTTCAACCATCACATCAGTACTCAAAAGCGACCTCACTTGCACGCAAGTGCCATAAGGCACATTCTGTTGATCAACAAACAAGTTTCTGACAAATTAGAAATCATGGTTAAGTTTTTTCAAATACTTATAAAGCTTTGTATGACAGACCATTAAAAAGCAGCAGGATCAATGTTGTAATAATGTCTATCTGGTTTCTAAAATATTTGACTTTATTTCTTGAGTCACTGTCCCTCTACCTTAAAGTTTATTTGATTGAATATTCTTAGATTACATTTTAACAGTTTATAGAGTTGAGCTTTTTTTTATTTTCTTACAGGATCTTAATTGGTTAGAGTTCCACTAATTGAAATAACAAATAGGAGTGATATTGTTATGATGGATGCTGCGTTACCAGTGCCACCCACTTCTAGAGAATTGGAAACTGCTGGAGTTCCACTAATTGACACAATAAACAGGAATGAAAATGCATTATTGGATACTGCATTACCTTCCACTTCTAGTGGTATTCATAATTTATGTAATCCATAATATTATAAATTTCCAAGTCTGTCTGTCTGTCTGTATGTAACCTTTCACACCTAAACCACTGAACGGATTTCGATAAAATTTGGCAGAGAGATAGATTGCGTTCCGGGGAAGTACATAGGATAGCTTTTATCCTGATAATCCCATGGAATCGACATTTATGCGGATGAAACCGCAGGGCGCTGCTAGTTTAACATATTTATATTTCTTATATGGGTTGGATACAGAATAGGATTTGGAGATCATGACCCACAGAGGATGTGAGTTCGCTATGTTAAAAATTGTATATCGACTGCAAGCAATCAATACCTCCTATCTGACATTTTTGCTTAAAAATTGTTTTTAATGCCATCTGTTGTGAAATGTGTAGATCTTTCGCGTGACAAAAACTCGTAAGTACCCAAAGCCACTAAGTCACCAAAAATCGCTTATAGAAATAGCTACTAACTCGTGCGCAAATAAACGTGGTAGAAATTTCTCCTATCTCGCAATTAGATAGTTCTTTTCGTATTGAAAACCGATCGGCACCTTCGTCCAGACAAAAATCAAGTATTAATTACACTTGTTTTTTAATCTTAATTATAGTAATTGAATGTTATAATTGATGACGAAGGTTATTATTAACTTATTTTATAAAAAAATATAAAAGCGTCGGTCTTTGCCTTGGGAAAATAAGTTTTAAGATTCGAGTGATAGTTAAGAGGTATTTCCATCTCAAAATTTTTTGTTGTTATGTCGCTACTACTTGTTTAACTGATCAGATAGAAGTTATTGTCACTAACTTTTTACATTTACGCGTCTTACTAACACGATTTGTATTGCTTTGTAGGTAAACATACAACCGGTAAACGAACGCTTAAATTAATAAATCTTTTTCTTTGTGATAAAAATGACCCACCGGATACCAGATCTCCACCAAACGAGGTATTGGAATCTACAACTTCTAGCAAGTCATTGCAAGTTCCTGTATCGTTGGGTACCCCGACTTCACCAAATGAGGTATTAGAAGTTCCTGCATCTTTCAATCTAAGTCGCTGCAGCAGTAGATCAACTTGCAATGCAACCACATTATCTGTAACTCTATCTTTGGATACATACGAAACTGAACATTCTGATTCAGACATTGAATCAGTGAAAAATGACAAAATGAATCGAATCATGATATCGCACCAAGTACTTCTAACCAGGACGAAATTTTTTATGGAGATATGAGCAGTGGTATTCGTCGAAGACGTAAGGCAGATAAGAAGTTGTGGAAGAAGAACTTGAATAAGCGTTTGCGTATGGAAGGTAAACCATACTTGGCTTACTCGCGTCCAAGGGGACAAAAAATGAAGCAAAATAAACATCGGACGGGAAGGGTAATGGCAGGCCGTTGTGAATCGGAGTTTTGTAAAAAAGGAAATGTAAGAGAGTGGGCAGACATATTGGAAGAAGATAGAACTCACATTTTAATAAATTCTGGAATAAGATGAACTGGGATCAACGGAAGATATTCGTAGCTAGTCATGTGGTATGTAAGAACAAAAAGAAATGTACTGTTTAAAATAATTCCAGACGTAAGGGTTCTTTTGAATACAGCTTGACTGAGACGGATTCTAGTAGGACCAGTAGCGTTATAAAGGTAAGTAAAAGATGTTCTTAAACACCCTAAGCATCGGGCCATTTTCAGTACGTTCCTGGGTTAGATCTAGCCAGTACGGTATGCATAAATCTCTGGATAGTGCTGATTTATCTAGAGTGAGATCTATTGATACCTTAAAAATTGAAAGATTTGCTGTGTTACATGAATTTTTCGACTCGTTGCCAAAAATGCCATCGCATTATAACCGACAAAACACAAATAAATTTTTCCTGGAACCAATTTACCATTATATAGCAAATCTCTACAAAATCTATAAAAGCTTCTGTGAAACTCGTGATGCCGTTCCATACTCAATAAAAAAAATAATAGCATGTTTAAAGAGAAGAATTTGGCCATACATCAATTAAAAAAAGATATGTGCGACACATGCGAAGGTTTCAAGACAGGCAATGTAACAGAATTTGATTATCAGGCTCATCTTATTCGTAAGGATAATGCGAGAACTGAAAAAGCTAGAGACAAGCTGGAGGCTAGTAAGGGAAAGTAAATAGTACTCACAGTAGATCTTCAAGCTGTCAAAGTATACAATTTTGTTACAGCAAGTGCGGTGTATTATAAAACGAAGCTGGCATTGCACAACTATTCGGTTTATGATCTGACTACGCATCATGTAATGTGTTACTGGTTCGCAGAGGCTTCAACTTACGCTACATTATTGACGGACTACTTAGTAAAATATTGCATACCTAAACGTCTCCCGATAATTGTATACAGTGACGGATGTACTGGACAGAATCGAAATAATGTTTTGAGTAATGCGCTACTCAATTTTTCGATGCAACATAATGTAACTATAATTCAAAAATATTTGAAGGTCGCCCACACTCAAATGGAGGGAGATTCTGTGCATAGCGCGATAGAACGGAAGTTGAAAAATCGTTTGATCCATTTGTCCAGTGATCTGCAACTTTGGAGGCTAGACAAAAACCACCTTACGACACTACAATGATTGATTATGATTTTATTAAAGACTACACAGACACGTCAACTTGGCGTTATAGTTCTATCAGACCAGGGAGAAAACCAGGGGACTCAAAGGTGACGGATATAAAATCATTGATGTATGTTCCAGAGGGACAGATACAGTATAAAACCAGTCATTCTGATGATTCGCAATGTTTGCCTCAGCGAGTTACCAAAATTCCCATCGTAACACAATATAAACAACTTCATCTGAATAAGCTCCCAATCACTGATACAAATTTGCACACCTGCAACAATTGAAGAGTGTAATTCCGGTGGACTGTCATGCATTTTATGATGCTTTACCGCATAATTAAAATAAGTTTTAAACTGAATGCTGATTATTAATTACGAGACTGACTAGGTGTTTATTACTAAGAGAAGACTGTTTTTTATAAGTACCTACTTTTTATTAGATTGAACCTAATGTGATTACAAATAATTACCATAATTATGAAGAATTATAAGATTATTTTCATTAAATTATTAATTAAATTACTTGTTTTTATTTAGAACTTTAATACCAATAAATTCTATCTGCAATATTTGCATCAGATTTTCCATACCATTAACTCGTATCTACCATAAACTACCATTGGACTCAAAACAAAAAAAAATAACTTTATTAATCAATACTATACATAAAAAAGAAAACATGGATTTTCAGTATTTCATAATACCTTGGAATAAGTTTTTTACAAAGTTTTATTGTTCCCCTTTAAAATCCACCCGGAGTCAGATAGGAGGTATTGGGCGCTTGTGGTCGATATAGGTATTGAGGTAGTACTAGAAAATCTCTACAAAGTATAAAATATGAAATGTTATAATCGCATTTTTCTCTCTAAATTAAAACTATTTCAGTTAATGTCTAGCAATATTTACAAAGTGGACTTGTGGTACAGAAGGGTTCCAATGACCTTTCTCAACTCTTGTGATTGACTTATGACCAACTAGCTTTTTACCGCGGCTTCGCCCGTGTGGATGTCGGACAATATCCCACGGGATCCCACTTTATTAACTTTTATGAACAAGGGGGTTAATGTTTAACAACAATTTTACAAATGGTAGACATCTACTATAACCTAAATGCAGTTTTTTACATACTATAATGTGTTTTATTATATTCAATGTTATTTCATTTATTCATTCTATACACATATATTTTACATTTTTAAATATTTCATTTAAAAAAAAACATTTAAAAATTTAAAAAGTAGTAGCCCACCGGTATCGGGAACAGGGTCCAAGCTACCGGTGGTCAGGGCTCCTGAGAGAAGAACCTCCTCACAATACGCGCCGTGTCCAGGAGTACTTTCTGAATCAAGCCCTTGATCCAGCTGCCCAACGAGAGCCTCTTGAGATGTTGGTCGAGGCTCTTGGCAATTATGCCATTGGCCATCACGACTATCGGCACAATGACTGCTGTGTTCACATCCCACATGTCGACAACCTCGCGAGCCAAGTCAAGATACTTCGTTTGTTTATCTTTCTCTGAGTTCACGAGGTTCTCGTCATGAGGGACTGCTATATCAACAATCATTGCGCGACGCTCTAGTCGGTCTATCACCACTGTATCAGGCTTATTGGCAACAATAGTCCTGTCAGTGATGATAGACCGATCTCAATACAATGTGCAATTGCCACTTTCGAGAACTGGGTCGGGCACATACCTATAGTACGGTACTTCCGATTCCACAAGATTTTATTTAAGAGCAAGTTGCTGGTGGATAATCCTGGCTACAAGGTTGTGCCTGTGTAAATAGTCTCCGTTAGCCAGACTAGAACAACCGGAAATAATGTGGCGGATGGATTCCCCGGGCCGGTGACATGCTCGACATATGTCAGCCATACCGTCCTTCACAATGTACTACTCTGTCAAGAAAGTACCGGGAAAAGATCAATAATACACAAAATGTCTGTTATTCATCCAAATTTATTTTATCACCTTCAAAGTATGCTCCTTTAGAAACGATACACTTGCGCCAACGAATAATCCATTCATCAAAACATTTTTTAAACGCTGCTTCCGGAATTGAGTTCAGTTCTCGCCGCGAATTCTCCTTTATGTCTTCTATCGATTGAAAACGGGTGCCACGAAGTGGTAATTTGAGTTTAGGAAAAAGAAAAAAGTCAGCAGGAGCCATATCTGGTGAATATGGTGGTTGCTGGATGGTATTTGTTGAGTGTTTGGTTAAAAATTCGTTCACAATGATAGCCTTGTGCGAAGGCGCATTGTCGTGGTGCAAAATCCAAGAATTTTCTTTCCACAAATCTGGCCTTTTTCGTCGAATTTGCTCTCTTAAACGCCGCATAACGCTCAAATAATATTATTTATTTACTGTTAGACCTTCCGGTAAGAATTCAGAATGCACAATACCGCGATAGTCAAAGAAAACAGTCAACATGACTGTGACTTTTGATTGACTTTGGCGTGGTTTTTTCGGTTTCGGTTCAGTTGGAAGGCGCCACTCCGAAGCTTGTTGACTAGTTTGCATGTCAGACTCGTAAACCCACGTCTCGTCACCAGTAACAATGCGTTTCATGAATGTTGGGTCCGAACTGACTCGTTCTAGCATGTCCTCAGCGACTTTCATGCGATTGAGTTTTTGGAGAAAATTCAGATCTTTTGGGACTAGCCGAGCAGCAACATGTTTCATACCCAAATGATTAGTTAAAATGGTACGGATCGACTCGTGAGATACAGAAAGTTCGGCGGCTATCTCTCTCAAAGTTGAATGAATGGGGATTTTCAGTCACTATTTCCTTCACTTTTGCGATGTTAACTTCAGTTGCAGACGTTGACGGCCTACCAGAGCGAGGCAAATCTTCCATCACATCTCGACCGCTTTTGAACGCTTTGAACCACTCATTAGCACGAGTTTTTGATAAAGTCGATTCACCGTAAGCCTTCTGTAACATTTTCAGTGACTCCGAACACGAAATTCCATTGGCGATGCAAAATTTAAGACAAACTCTTTGTTCGATATTTTTGTCCATTATGAAATTCGCAATACACACTATATATGATATTACTAAAACCAGCACTGTATTTAATATAAATAACAGATGCAACTCAAACTCCGCGCCAAAATGGAAAACAGTTGTGCCAATCTAACAACTACAAAAAAAAACAAAAATTTGAATTTGGAACCATAAACAAATCATCCATTCCCGATACTTTTTTGACTGAATGTATTTCCGGTAGTTGTTCGTCATCATTACTTCGTCCATAATTGCACAGACAAAATCTTCGGTTTCCCCGAAGAGGTCACCAAAACGGCCAGGCTACGGACGTTATTATTATTATAACATATAATATACATTAATATATATTAATATACAAGAACCACTACATACATTAATATACAAGAACCAATGTTGACAGTCAAATATCCTAAATTGCTTAAGAAAACGCCTATGTTTGACCAAAAAGCACTAATTAGGGCTGTTAATAAGCTACAAATAAAAAATGTCAATTATGCTACAAGACTAAAGAAGGCATTGAACTTGTCTGAAAACAAAACTTTTCAGAACACTATAAAAAAAATCACTGCTTTGGATGCTATGTTCACATTAATGCAGTTTCGTGAAACTGGGAAAAATAAAATGGGACGGAGATTTACAGAGCCTGAGAAAATCATGGCATTAAGCTTATACAAAAAGAGCCCAAGGACTTACAGGTGGTTGCAATCTTTTTCTTGCCATCGGCTATGACACTAAGCAGACTGATAGCGCGAGCAAATTTAAAACCAGGGATTAATGAAAACCTCTTTGACCAATTAAAAAAAAGAGTAGATAAGATGAAAGCGGATGACAAACTTTGCATATTATTATTTGATGAAATGTCCATTGCACCACATTTTGACTATAATCAAAGAAGAGACGAAATTTCAGGCTTTGTAAATAATGGGGAGTCAAGACAAAGCAAACTAGCTGACCATGCTCTTGATTTTCTTGATTAGAGGAGTTCAAAAAAACTATAAGCATCCCATTTCCTACACATTTTGTTCGGGCAGCACAAACTCAGCTGAACTAGCAAGCCAAATAAAAATAGTGATAAGAAAACTGCATAGTGTAGGACTACAAGTCCTAGCTACTGTGTGTGACCAAGGTGCATTCAATGTCAGTGCGCTAAATTATTTGATTCAGGAGACAAGAGCAGATTATTTAAGAAAAAACAAAGAATTGCGACAAGATATCTTTGAGGTAGACGGCAAAGAAGTGATTCCTTTATACGACCCGCCTCATTTAATTAAAGGAATCAGGAATAATTTGATGACCAAAAATTTAGTTTGTTCCATAAATGGCTCTACAAAAGTGGCAAAATGGGAACATGTAGTGAAATTATATCAAGAAGACCCAGCATATAAAGGGATTCGACTTGTGAATAAATTAACTGATCGACACATTAATCCTGATAAATTTCAAAAAATGAAGGTCAAATATGTAACACAAGTTTTGAGCCAAAAAGTTGCAGTTACTATGGGATTTTTAGCAGGTACTTAATAAATTTTCGAAACATTCTATAAACTTGTATTTGAAGGAGACATCCTCTGTAGCTGACTGGCTAATTTAATACGCCTAAACCAATGCAACGCGGTACACCAGGTTCGATTCCCGGTAGGGGTGGGCCATTTACAATGAAATGAAATAAACACTTTCCAATTTTGTTTTGGGATCTGTTGTACCATCGCATCGTTGTTTCCGAGTGATGTGGTTCTTTTTGTTGCTTTCTAAACTTAAAAGAGACCTTACAAGAGTTTATTTTAATAATCTTTTATTCATTACAATAGTTTCATAGCAATTGAATTCCATTGTGTGTCTCTTTTTTGTGTTCTTTAATGGGTTAATATGTAAAGTTTATAATAGGTATAACATCTTTTGATAATTTTAATCACAAGCTGAATTAGTATGACAAATAAAGAAAGAACTTAATGCACTTGGATTAGGATCAATACAACGCATATCACATTGTCTCATATTTATACTATCCCTAATCTATTATTGCAAATTTTCACGCTTTTTGTGTCAAAAGCTTTATCAAATATTTTTTGCATCAGTTTTCACTATATTTTTGTTTTAGTCTTTTAGAGCAAAAAAGTTTTTTTTTTTTTTTCAGGAAGGTACATACTCCCTTCTGAGTGTACACAGACTGCTGATGTCATCCTGTGTTTTGATGAACTCTTCGACTTAGTAAATGGGAGCTATGATAACTCAAAGAAGAGGTCTGGGAAAATGTTATTGACTCAAGTAACACCAAAATCAGACCATAGCACCATTTGGTCGAAAGCTAAAATACGAGGGTGGATTGAAAAGTTCGCGGCCTAAGACGAATACTTAAACTATTTTAATGTATCTGACCTCATTCGATTAGTTTACTCTCTGGTTGTCAAATAGTAAAATTCTATCGCAATAACATTAACTGTATTTAAATTAGACTGAATTTTGTGAGCCTTTGTGAAACGTTTTTAAAGAATGGAGAAAATTGAGCAACATGCGGTAATCAAATACCTGTTTAAAATAAACTAACTCCAAAAGAGATTAACGAAGATATGTCAACAACATTGGGGGAATCTGCTCCGTCGTATACGACTATGAAAAAGTGGGTTGCAAAGTTAAGTATCCTGAAAGAATATTAAATCATTCTAAAGGAAATATTTCAATTATGTTCGCTGCAAGTGCAGATGGATCTTTATTACCTCTTTACACAGTATACAAATCCGAACATTTGTGGTCTGCATGGTGCTTAGGTGGACCACCAGAGGCTAGATTTAATAGAACTAAGTCAGGGTGGTTCGACGCCACAGTTTTTGAGGATTGGTTTAGGTTTGTCGTCATTCCATGGGCTACTAACCTTGATGGATCCAAAGTTGTTATTGGCGACAATTTGTCGAGCCACCTGAATGTGACTATTTGAAGACTTTGTGAGGAGCACGATATACGATTTGCTTTTTTACCACCGAACAGTACACACATAACACAGCCATTAGACGTAGCCTATTAAGGACCTCTGAAAAAAATCTGGCGACGAATCTTGACAGACTATAAAATAAAAAATCCATCAGAGGCTCAAATAAATAAAACTCACTTTCCTATATTGCTGAAGGAGTTACTAGCAAAAATCAGAATGAGTAATAAAGATAACATTAAATCAGGTTTTAAAGCTACGGGCATCGTTCCATTCAACCCCCAAAAAGTACTCAGGAAATTGCCAGAATATTAAGAAGAAATAAAATACAAAATAGATACAGCACTTCTTGATTTTCTGAAAAAACCAAAGCCCCTGATCCGCTTAAGAGAACAGCAGCGAACAAAAAATTGAAATTAGAACCCGGTCGATTTCATCTCAAGATGCAGAAAAACTGTGTGGAATAAAATCGAGAAAAAAAAACAGCAACTAAAAAGTCAAATGAACCAAAAACAAATGAAAATCGTGTAACTATTTTATCAGATTTTAGAATTTTACCAGAAAACCAAGCTGATGTTGACATAAAACAATGTAGCCCACTCAATTTAAAAAATATTGATGCAAAATCTAAGCTCTCTCTGAAAAAGAAGGAAACTGCAAATATAAATGAAAGCAAATTGCCAAACAGGTACAGTATCAAGCGATTCTCTTCTCATTAGCAATGATCCTTTTAAGATCAATTTCAGAGCGCATAGCAAAGGCCACGGTCCCATCCCTCTCACGTACAAGGATCGTGGCATTTTTAATCCATACGTATTTATGACCATGTTTTCTAGCGACTTCTTTACATTTCCGAAATAAAGCCTTATTTTTTTTAAAGTAAGGTGTTCGTTTATGTACACTGGTACTGTAGCGCCTGGAATTCCCAGTTCGTCGGATTTGAGACTCTTCTTTTTCCGACAGGCGCTTAGTATGTTGTCGCGAAGAATCCGTGATTTCAATTTCACTATTTATTTTTTGGTTTATAATCTCCTTGCAGCGCATGAGGGACCCTATTTATAGATATAATGTCATTCTGAGATACAGGAAAACTGACAGCCGTTCCAATGGTTTGTAAAATGGTTAGCAGATTTACATTGCACTTATCCGGCAAGTTACAAATTTCTAAGTTACACTGGCGTGCTTGCTGCTCCATTGCATCAATTTTTGCTTCTAGCATAGCAACTGTCTGTTCACTATTTCTGCTTTCCAGATTAGACAGACGCCTGTCATACTCCACGCACTCTCGTTCGAACTTTTCGACTCGGGATTTCATATCCTCATAACTTGCATTGATGAACATAATTGACCTCTCAGTCTCTAAGTTATATTTTTGGATAGAACTGTTCTGCTGTTTTAATTCAGCTAATGCAGGTCACTAATTTATTAAGGACAATGTCTTGGTCAGCTTTCCAAGAGAGCAACAGGTTTTGGAGTTCCTCAAATTTGTTCTGCTCATCACAGCTATCGTCACCCCGAAACCGCTTACCCGGCCGTGATGTAATGTTAACAAAATTAATATCGGCCATTGTTGTGGAAGCAGACGTATCAGCAGAAAGATCAGGTTCTGATTGGGTTTCAAGTATAGGCTGGGACGTCGAAGACCTGCTCGTAGGTGAGTGTGCTAAACGTGGCATAGCTGACAAAATATGACAGATATGCACTCCCCGAAGCTCATTAAAAAAGATAGGAAAGCACTGAAGCTCTACGGCAGTTAGCTGATAGCAAATACCAATTTCAACCCGTGGCTCAGATGTCCGCTTGGCCGAGTGCGCAAACGCACGACACCGAGATCTCGCTGGCGCTGGTTCAAATCCGGCCAAAGCAAACACTTTTTCAAGCGTTTTCAAAACGAGTTTTTTTAAAACACTACTTTGTCCATGAACCGACAGAAATTTGATATCTCGCTCTAACTCCTCCCACTGGGCGTAGACACCCGGTAAAGTCACTGTAGGAGTGACAAGGAATCGAAAAAAGCAACGTTCACTCACCAAGTCCGCTTAGAAGTACAAGAGCTCACTGATTACAGTACGTAACTGGTTATTTATTAAGAAAAGCGAGAATAATTGTTTTTAAAAATTGAATAAAATGTAAAGCTTGTTTTTATGACAAGAATAATGTAAGTGATTTTTTGAATATGAAAATGGAAAATCTTATTTAACATATCCCAATAATAACTTAATAATGCTTTTTTCAAAAATACAAGATTTAATCACCTACTATCTGAAAACAAATCTATAACTCAAAACATAAAAACATTTTTAAAAACATTGATATTTTTCGATCTCGATTTTAAATTATTTGATTGCAAAATCATAATTCGCAAACAATTGAGTACATGTTGGAGCTGTCCTGCAAATTTTTCATTTGTAACTGGTGGCGAGATGTTAATAAAATAATTAATGGCACTAGATTAGATATAGACAAAAATGACATAATGAAAATGTATGCTTATAATTATTTTAATAAGAGAAAACATTATAAAAAGGCAGTCAACCGCTAAACTGTTGTTTGATTTACCCGAATTCCATTCTCTCTATCTTATTATTCCTCAAAGTAATTTCCAAAAGTCAAATCATTTTTTAAATTGATTTGGCTTTTGGAAATTACTTTGAGGAATGTAATGGAATTTTCAACACGGGTGTTGTATACCGATCGATGGCGCTAGTATAATAATTCTAAGTGATGACTCTATGTCCATATGTATAATATACTCTGTGATAATATTTTGAAATTTTGACAAGTTAACTTGTCATTTTCTCGAGCTGCGTTCCTTTTTCTCCACTTAGACCAATTTCAAAAACTAAAGGATGTGAATTAATAGATTATTTTATCCATTGAAACAAACGTTGTATGAGAATAAAATTCATTTGTTTTTACGTACCGTCAACTGCCCTGATTTTGCCTCGCGTCCTGTGTTTGCCTAAAATTAACAAAGGGTAATATCTTTTTCAATTTACTAGCTTGGCAATCGAAACATTTGTCAGTTTTTAGAATTATTATCTGGCAACACTAAATTGGTGACGTTATGTTGGTAACATGCATAATTTTTGACAGTTGTGTGTCAAACTAGAGAGCGGCAAGTTTCGGAAAAACTTTTTAAGTCAGTAAAATATGTATATTTCTATCTTGTTCTGTACTTATTCTATAAAACGTTGATAGCTTTATCGTTTGTCGTTTGTTTGTTGTAGTAAACATTTAAACCCAAAGCCTGGCCTCCCTGTCAGTATCAATGGCATCAGCGATCCGAAAGACATTGCTGACATGTTTAGATGTCACTTTTAGGTTGAGTCTCCGCTAAAAGGTGACCAGACCAAGGATGCTGGGGTCGTCGTATCAGGGGTGCCTGAGCGGGTCACAGCAAAACAAGTTGCTCTAATAATAAAGGGCCTGACTCGAGGAAAGTCGCCCGGACACGGCGGCCTCAGTATCGAACATTTTCAGCATGCGGGGCCACACCTCCCGAGGCTTTTAGGGCTCTTATTTACGCTCTGTATTAGGCATTCCTACCTGCCAGGTGAGCTGATGAAGACGGTGGTAGTGCCTATAATTAAAAACAAGACTGGAGATAATTCCGACAAGTGCAACTACCGCCCGATATCATTAGCTACAACCACAGCTAAGGTACTTGATCTGCTTGAGAAACAGCTGAAACAACACCTAAATTTGCATGACGCACAGTTTGGCTTCAGACCAGGACTTTCGACAGAATGCGCAGTTATGTCTCTCAAGCAGACCGTCAGGTATTACACGGACAGGAGTACGCCTGTGTATGCAGCCTTCCTAGACCTCTCCAAGGCATTTGACCTGGCTAGATATGATATTCTTTGGAATAAACTGAAGAATGAAGGTGTGCCGGGTGAGATAGTTAATATGTTTAAATATTGGTATGGCCACCAAACTAACCAGGTGAAATGGCTTGGTGAACTTTCTGAAGAGTACAGGTTGGAGTGTGGGGTGAGGCAGGGGGGATTAACCTCTCCTTCGCTCTTCAACTTGTACGTGAACAGGCTGATTGTTGAGCTGAGTGAAACCGGTGTAGGATGCTCAATTGATGGTCACTATATCAACAGTATTAGCTATGCAGACGATATGGTTTTGCTCAGCCCATCAATAGCTGCTCTCAGAAAGCTGATCGGCGTGTGTGAGGAGTATGCGAGGGTACACGGTCTCCTGTACAATTATACTAAAAGTGAGCTCCTGGTATTTCAAGCCAAGGGTCGTAAACTGGGGGCTGTGGCACCTGTGCCGCTTAACGCTGTCGCTCTTCGAAGAGTGAGCGAGTTTAAATACCTCGGCCATGTTGTTACAGAAGATTTAAAAGACGATTCTGATATTGAGAGAGAGGGGAGAGCGATGGCGGTCCACTGTAACATGATGGCACGCAGATTTGCGAGGTGTAGCTTGGGGGTTGCGTCTGCGATGTTTGCGCACGCGCACACAGATGGCTTTCACACGGTGCTGCGGCGCCGCATCGCTTCGCTGATGTTTCGTACGCGTGGAAGTTCCAACACCATCCTGAACGTGCTCAGTCAGAAGATAGACAGTCCCCTTCTGGGGCAATGGGTTCAAGCACAAGTGCGTGTACCTGGAGCCTCAGAAGGCGGTAAATACTTAAATTAATTTTAATTTTGTTACTAACATAGCTTTTAAGTTGTAATTTACTAACAATTATTATGGGCCAAGAGCCTGAAATAAAAAGATTTTATTATTTTTTTTTTTTTTTTTTTTATTGTAATTGATGAAAAAAACACGGTATTTAGCGAGAAATGTTGAAATAGGTAAAGTTAGGCAACTTTTTTGAACAAGTGGTCGTGACTTTGCCTAAGCTAGTGTGCCACCTTTGTTATTTACCGACATCAAAAAAGGAAGATTTTACGCTATACTCAAACAACAAGTTTTCATATTAATAATATGTTGTTTGAAGGTGTACTGTTTTGATTCTATTAATGAATATCAACTCAATTAATTTCTTGTTTTTGTTGTCATGACGATGAAAAAAAAATTCTAGAAGGCTTCAAAATTTTTTACTAAGTATCTAGGTACTTATTCTAGTTTTTTTTGGTTGAAAGACGATTAAAATGAACAAGACTCTACGAAGACGATATACATTCAGTCAAAAAAGTATCAGGAATGGATGATTTGTTTATGGTTCCAAATTCAAATTTTTGTTTTTTTGTAGTTGTTAGATTGGCCCAACTGTTTTCCATTTTGGCGCGGAGTTTGATTTGCATCGGTTATTTATATTAAATACAGTGCTGGTTTTAGTAATATCATATATAGTGTGTATTGCGAATTTCATAATGGACAAAAATATCGAACAAAGAGTTTGTCTTAAATTTTGCATCGCCAATGGAATTTCGTGTTCGGAGTCACTGAAAATGTTACAGAAGGCTTACGGTGAATCGACTTTATCAAAAACTCGTGCTTATGAGTGGTTCAAAGCGTTCAAAAGCGGTCGAGATGTGATGGAAGATTTGCCTCGCTCTGGTAGGCCGTCAACGTCTGCAACTGAAGTTAACATCGCAAAAGTGAAGGAAATAGTGGCTGAAAATCCCCATTCAACTCTGAGAGAGATAGCCGCCGAACTTTCTGTATCTCACGAGTCGATCCGTACCATTTTAACTAATCATTTGGGTATGAAACATGTTGCTGCTCGGCTAGTCCCAAAAGATCTGAATTTTCTCCAAAAACTCAATCGCATGAAAGTCGCTGAGGACATGCTAGAACGAGTCAGTTCGGACCCAACATTCATGAAACGCATTGTTACTGGTGACGAGACGTGGGTTTACGAGTTTGACATGCAAACTAGTCAACAAGCTTCGGAGTGGCGCCTTCCAACTGAACCGAAACCGAAAAAACCACGCCAAAGTCGATCAAAAGTCAAAGTCATGTTGACTGTTTTCTTTGACTATCGCGGTGTTGTGCACTCTGAATTCTTACCGGAAGGTCTAACGGTAAATAAAGAATATTATTTGAGCGTTATGCGGCGTTTAAGAGAGCAAATTCGACGAAAAAGGCCAGATTTGTGGAAAGAAAATTCTTGGATTTTGCACCACGACAATGCGCCTTCGCACAAGGCTATCATTGTGAACGAATTTTTAACCAAACACTCAACAAATACCATCCAGCAACCACCATATTCACCAGATATGGCTCCTGCTGACTTTTTTCTTTTTCCTAAACTCAAATTACCACTTCGTGGCACCCGTTTTCAATCGATAGAAGACATAAAGGAGAATTCGCGGCGAGAACTGAACCCAATTCCGGAAGCAGCGATTAAAAAATGTTTTGATGAATAGATTATTCGTTGGCGCAAGTGTATCGTTTCTAAAGGAGCATACTTTGAAGGTGATAAAATAAATTTGGATGAATAACAGACATTTTGTGTATTATTGATCTTTTCCCGGTACTTTCTTGACAGAGTAGTAAAGACTATGATGAGAGCATTCTGAACATCGCCGTAGGTCTCGTTCAAAACAAAAACATTACATCATACGATGCCAAAAAACAATTTGGTATACCTCGCCGCACGATTTTAAATAAAGTAAAACAAAAACATACGAAAAATATTGGAGGTCCTATTAAACTGTCACCAGCTGATGAACAAAAAATTGCCAGTTGTTTAATACTTTGTGGAGAATATGGAAATCCTCTAACTTCCTTGGAATTGAGGACAATAGTGCATGATTATTTAGTAAAAAATGGACTCAGTGGAATTTTTAACAACAAAATGCCAGAACCGAAGTGGGTTAGAAACTTTTTAAAACGCCACAGAAATATTTTAACAGTGCATTCTACAACTAACAATAAAGAATCTCGAGCCAATAAAACTATACAAGACTATAATACATATTTTGAAAATTTTAAGATTTCACTGCATAATGTCAAACCAGAAAATACTATAAACTATGATGAAACAAATTTTTCCGATAACCCAGAATCACAAAAATGCATATTTAAGGCAGGCACTAAACACCCAAATAAAACATTAAATAATAATAATAATATTCTATTCTATTCTATTATTCTATTCAAAACGGCAATATCCGTTATGTTCTCAGCATCGGCCAGTGGAGATTTTTCCACCATATGTGGTTTACAAAGCTAACATTCTATTGACAAATTGGTGTGCCAATGGCCCTGACGGAACCAGATATAATAGAACCAAATCTGGTTGGTTTGATGCGGATACGTTTGAAGATTGGTTTAATTCCATAATTATCCCATGGGCTGAGAAAACTACGGATCCGAAGGTCTTGATTGGAGATAATTTATCGTCTCATATGAATATAAGTATAATATCCAAATGTCAAGAGCTCAATATAAGGTTTATTTTATACTTTCCACCTTATTCCACGCATCACACTCCACCTCTTGACGTGGCTTTCTTTGGCCCATTGAAGAAAGAATGGAGAAGAATTTTAATGGACTATAATGTTCGACATCCAAGCGCAAATACATTAAATAAACAGATTTCGCCCAGAATTACTGAAGATGTTATTAGATGCATCAAAACTTACGCAAAGTAAGAATATAATAAGTGGATTTCGTGCGGCTGGGATACACCCCATTAATACAGAAGCTGTACTAAGTAAATTGCCAGATTATCGCAGACCCCAAACAAACGTCAGTTTTGACGAGACATTTGTCAATTATTTGAAAAATTTGAGAATTCCGGCTAACAAGCAAAACAGAAATGCAAATAAAAAGCTATTCATAGAGCCTGGAAAATCTGTAAGTGTTAATGATATTTTGTTGGTTAAAAAAGCAAAAAAACGAAAAGCACCAGATACTACGGTTAGTAGGTTAAAAAACAATCTCGTACTATCACCGAAGAGATCCAATTACGTCAAGACGTAGAAGACACTTCTATATCTATTGGATATTGTACTTTTAACAATGTCCTATTAAATATTAGACGAGATTCATCTAGCGATGCAGACGATATCGAACATGTGACTATAATGTAATAGTTAGTGCTGAAGCACATCAAACAAATGAGGACGCGGATTTATCTAACCAGACACATAACAACAGTAATATTTCGAAGATTCCATCAAACGTTGTTGTGAATTTCGATAAAAAGTTACGTCTATCAAAAAACATAAGTTTATTCAGAGATGTTTCTAACTCTAACACAACTACACCAACTGAAGGTATGTTGATGAAAAACCTGATTCTCTCCAACATTTGTATCAAATCTCCAGATGTAATTACATTTGACGATAGCTCTTCATAAAGCCATGTTAAACAAGAAAATGTCTTTCCAAAAAAAGGAACAATAGATGATCGAGTTCAGAAAGCTCAGCAGATGGACCTTTTCTTCCTTCCAATAGAGACACAGAAATTTACTTGGAAGAAATAACCTCTCGATATCCAAATTTCACAACGTCATGTTTACGTCATACTCCGTCGCGTATCGCGGGCGCCCGCTTATCGCAAGCGTAATATGACCCGCAGCACAAAAAACTTTATCTCTCCGCTCACAAAGCAGCTATTCACACACTTGAAACTGTTATGGGTTCTTTAATTATGTCACTATGTAATAGAATGTAAACAATATTCTTATAACAAACCGAAATATAAACATTTTGGATAGATACGAGAGAACTTGCTGAAAGCAATTTTGTTGTTTTATTATGTTGATTTCTGACACAATTGTTGGATCAATTTACACAAAATTTTGGAATTAAGGTCATAAAAAGACAAGTAATCTAGTGATGATGTTATTTTACGAGATAAAAAATCGACTGCCGCAATATTTAAGCTCTAAATTGATTTACGTAATGAATATTTTTGTTAACAATCACCAAGAATATCCCAATAAGATTCCAATAAGAAATGTTTCTAGATTACTAGCCATGTATTCAATAACTCATTTTTAACTGTATACCGTTACAATATGCCACTATAATTCTGAAATATTAAATTACTTACGTACGGGAAGAAATCCGGTAACTAGTTTTGTTTCGTAATTTTCACCAGGTAATTTACACTTTTGACGTTGAATATTAGTTGAAAATGAACAAGAATAAAGTAAATTATGAATTTCTATCAATACTTGGCTTACTTTCCACAGAAAAACACGTAAAAATCGAAAATTCTCGCGCACAAGTGGAACGAATGATTGAGTCGATTTGACAATTGTATTTTGTGACATATCGTTCGTTGTCAAGCGTATTTTTTTTTCCGACAGTGTTCCCATATGAAAAATATTATATACCATAGAGTTCAATCGTTGAGAAATGAAAATAAACCGTAAAATTGTAAAAAAAATAGTTTTAAATCCGTAGAATCGGGTGGATCCACAGGGACCCACCTGGGTGTAGACTGTATTAGACGGTAGTGGGTCCGAGGGGATCCACTTGGTACCGGAGAGGTATGAAGAAATGGAACAAGATGATGAAAAAGAGAATAAAAGAAAAAGAAAAGACGTTTATTTCCCCAAAAGCGACGCACAAAACACAAAATAATTAGGGAATAAATAAAAGCTTAACTAAATAACCTATTGTCACTAGAGGACTATGTCAGGACCGGGCACAAGTTTTAGTTCACACCACAGACAAACAGAACACAGTTCCACCATCATAAGTTCAAAAGATTGTATTTGGTGCGACCGCGGCGTCCGGTGCTGCCCGTCACTGACAAGTTGACAAAAAAAAATAAACAATTTACAATAGGTACAAAAATAAAATCGAAAACATAAATTAAGAAGTAAGTTGTGCGCCGCATCCGAGCAAAAACGGTCGTTGCTCAGCGTATGCCGCGACTCTGGACAAGCCCAGAAATCACAGCGCCGGTTTTCAGCAACCACCGGTTGAGTGGCATCCTGGCGTCCCCCCGCGAGTACTTACAAATAAACAACACGATTCAGGTAAACACTTTATATAATTATATGAGTCAAATTAGATTTGTAATACTAATAAATACAATTTTTACTTCTTTGCAGGAAACATAATGCACAGATGGTCGACAATACACCATACATATCCCATCATTTACACCATAGTATGATGGCGGCCATTTGCATATTTGCTTATCTAAGTGGTGAAATTGTTTTATTCCTTGTACATAATATGAGATGGTCTACTCATCTTTAAGGTTCATTAGAAAACCAGCGTCAGACAGTCTCAGGCTGTCTGACATATCGCTAAAATAAACCTTTTTAGTGCAGCCGTGAGACACACACTTAGTTTTTGGCTTCCCTACCATTATTTGTTATTTTTATGTACCGTGCGTGTTTCATGTATTTGCTAAATAAATACTATTCTTTCTTTATTTCTTTCTTTAGATGAGGCGCAAAAACTGTACTGACATGGTGTTGGTGGCCGAATGGATCGCAGGTCGATTGGAACAGCCATCGACACTTCGAAAGAGACATGTGGAGACAAACGCAATGCCCAACCCCTTCAAAGTTTTAAATATACACAGCCACCATGCCCCACGAATATAGAATCAACCTTGAGGGCTAGAAGACTGATCCTGAACAGGGCGGAATCGACCAAAGACCACCACCACTGCTGAACTTCCATTGCCTGTAGGCCATGACCCATGAGGTAAGCAAAAGTGCTGAATGTGAGCTGATTTACACTACAAGCTATGTGGATTTTTGTATTTGCAGGAAGTATTTTTTTTAAATATTTGTAAAATGTTTTTTTGATTTCAGGACTCTGATTGTTGGAGGAAGGTCATTGCAACAGTGTGTGGCGGCATATTTGAAACTCCCCCTGAACGCTGCGGTCCCGTGATGTGGTGTGCAAAGAGGATACCTCTTGCTATCCTCTAGCGTGGAGAAACGTGGTTCAAACTGGCTGTGTCTCCAACTTAGCTTCCCAAATAAATAGTGTGGTTTCTGTGTTGTGACAACTCCAAACAGTAAGCTAGCCAAATGCAACTTTCTCCTTGCTGCCATTTTCAAGATGTTATGGTCATTGATATAAGGAGTGACATGACTCCTACGTGGTATATTCACACAGAACCGTGCACATGCATTTTGTATGCGTTTTATTAGCTTTTCAGTTCTTGCTAACAGGCATGGTCCATACACCGTGTCACAATAATTTAGTCTTGATAAAACTAAGCTGTCTACTAGTTGTTTACGCAGATCAACACTCAGATGGGCTCTTTTTGTATACAGAAGTTTTAACCTATAGAAACAATTTCTCATGGCATTGCTGATGTGCTTCTCAAATCTCAGCTCGGGGTCCATAGTCAGACCCAGATTGCATGCCTCCTCTACCCTATCTATTTTATCCCCTCTGATAAAAACTTCTGGATTGGCTGACAGCTTAGCACTGATCATTTTCCTACTTCCCAAGACCATGAATTTAGACTTCAGCGGGTTTAAAACTATTGAGTTATCATCTGACCATTCTACTACTCTTTCTAGATCTGCATTGATTTTTTCCACTGCCTGTTTTATATCTGCTGGCTTAAATGAAATGTATAATTGAATGTCATCTGCATACATATGGTATCTGCAATGATGAAAGGATTCAACAATATCTGCACTATAAATAATATACAAAAGGGGCCCAAAATCGATCCCTGGGGCTTACCACGTGACACCTGACGAGGAGAGGATGACATAGTTGATCCAACATCCCTCTGTACTTCCACGAGCTGTGACCTAGTTTTTAATGTAGCTAGCGAACCACTCTACTGTTTCCGTAGTAAAACCATAATAGGCTAATTTGGAAAGTAATAGAGCGGTGTTAATTGCATCGAAGGCCCGTGAAAAATCAAGAAGTGCAAGGATTGTTCCCTCCCCCATTTCCCGTGCTTCCAGGATATTTCCCACTACATCAGAAAGAGCTGTGGCCGTCCCACGACCCTTCCTAAAACCGGACTGAAGGTCTGGAAGCATGTTGTTAGCTTCCAGGTACTCCAGCATTTGATTGTAAACTACCCTCTCTAAAACTTTAGACAAACAAGGCAAAATACTTACAGGGCGCAGGTCTTTAAAAGAGCTTGGGTTTTTGACTTTTGGCAATGGACGCACTATAGCACATTTCCATAAGTCAGGGAAAGTGTTTGTTTCGATTGACTTATTTACTATAGTGGTGATGGCCTGGAGGGTGGTGGGTAAGGTGAGCATAATCATATCGAGACTCAGGCCATCCGTTCCCTTAGCATTCGACCCCAAGCTCTTAAGAATTTTTTCAACATCATCCTCATTAACAAGTCGCAGTTTGAAATGTGCATCCCCATATCGGTTAGTGTCAAAATATAACAGCTGTGATGGGGACAAAATGCACTGACCGAGCACATTAAGAAAAGCCCTATTAATCTCATCTGGGTCATTAAATTGTCCGGGGAGCGTGCCATCACTATGTTCTGAAAGAACATCGGACTTGAGATTTTTCCATAGTTTTTTAGGGTTTTTCAACTGATTATTAATGTGCCCATCAAAGTATGCCTTCTTTTCCCGCAGCAGAGCAGCAGAAGCATGTTTTTTTAAGTCTAAATAATATTTTTTTTAGTGTCTTGTTTGCTCTTATCATAGTTTTTCTTTGCCTTGTCTCTTAATTTAAACATTAATTTAAAATTGTCTGTTATCCAAGGTGTGGGACGGTCCCTAACTATCCTTCTCTTTATGGGGGCATGCAAGTCAAATAATTGGGTAGTAAGGGAGTTGAAACAATCTACCATACTATCCACATCAGGCAGTGAGCCTATTTCCATCCAAGGCATTGACTCCAGATCTGCTGCAAAATAGTCCTCCAAAATATCCCTTAATGGTCGATATTCAACCAGCCTAGGTTTGCTCTTTACTTTCTTAACTTCAGTATCACACATATAAATGAGTGATGGCCAAGTTCACTGATATGATTAACTTGTACATTACGTACCCCTATATCAGTACAGATGACGTCTTCAAGGTACTACTATTTCCTACAAAATGGGTTTTTTATTTTATTTTATTTGATAGGAATAACAAACAGCAGTATATTACATATTAGGCACACAATATAAAAACTTAAAATAAAAGTAACAAATACACTGCTCAAGACGTTATCCACAGATTACTACACAGAATAGCTAGCTGTTAGCTGAACAAAACAAAAAAGCACTTACTTACTAATTAACCGGGTTATGATCTCTTAAAATAGTCGTAATTTCACGCTTAAATATAGCTTTGCTGAGATACATGATATCCGTAGAGCCAAACTGTTTATTATAGGTGTCAACCAAGCGACGTAACGGCGAGCGAGCACCTGAGTTAGTTCGACAAAATGAAGTAGCAAATAGTTGTCTCGAACGAACTTCTCGACCGATCACAGTACGAGGGATCAGGAAGCACAAACTGTTCACAAGATCAGTACAATCAAATTTATTGCGGCATATACCAAACAGAGTCAACATTTCAAGAAGGGTGCGACGGGATTGTAGGGTCATGAGGTTATATTTTTTAAGCAATAACTGATATGACGTTTTGGTTTTAAAGCATCTGTAATGCATGGAAAGTAGGTACTTACGTTGGACCAACTCAATGATCTCAACGTACTTTTTGTAATAAGGGTTCCAAATGGGTACTGCGTATTCAAGTTGTGGCCGTATTATTGATTTGTACAGATGCAAGTATGTAGAAGGCTGATGAAATTCTCTCGAAGCTCTCATTACGAAACCAAACATTTTATAAGCCTTATTGACTATGTTGTCTACATGGGTGTCAAGATGGAGCTTGGAGTCTAGATTTACGCCAAGGTCACGGAGGGATGAAACCTTGTTCAGGGCAGTGTTTCCAAGAGAGTAATTGAACTTCGTCACATGTTTTTTCTTAGTAAACGTAATGCTGTAACATTTAGAGATACTAAGATGAAGCTTATTAACAGTGCAGTATTCCGAAAAACAGTCAAGATCCTTCTGAAAATCTAAGCAGTCGGTTTGAACAGCAATATTTTTGTAAATTTTCAAATCGTCCGCTTTGAATTCTTAAAGCAATCTTTGATGTCGTTGATGAATAAGATAAACAGAAGGGGCCCTAAAATTGAGCCTTGGGGGACTCCTGAAGTGACCCTAAACGTATGAGACTCAATCCCATTAATGACCACTTTCTGGGTCCTATTAGTGACATACGACACGAACCAACGCAGTAAATCTCCTCTAATGCCGTTGAATGCGATTTTGTTGAGTAATAGCTTATGATCTACCTTATCGAACGCCTTTTGGAAGTCTGTATATACAGCATCAATTTGCTGCCCCTTGTCTAAGCCTTCAAACAGATGTGTTGTGAAAATAAGAAGATTACTTATACAGGACCATCCTCCGACAAACCCATGTTGTTCTTTTAATATGACACGATGAATGATAGGGTATATCACGCTATGCACCAATCTTTCAAAAAGTTTTGAAAGCCCCGACAGCAACGAGATTGGACGATATGTAGATACATCACTCTTAGAGCCGCATTTATGTATTGGAACAATGTTTGCTCGTTTCCAGACATCAGGGAATACACCACAAGCAAGGCATTTATTATATAATATAAACAGGGGAAAGCACAATGTGTCACAAGTATTTTTTAAAAAGATCGAAGGAATACCATCTGGCCCTGGTGGACCCTTAGAGGCATCCACTGATTTGAGTTCTTTTTGAATTTTGTATAATGGAAAGTGCAAATTACAAAGATTAATATCGTTGTCAGGATTGGCGGGAGGGGGTACCCATGACTTTGGATCGAAAGTAGACGGCTCGTAAACGGATTGGAAAAAAGTTGAAAACAAGTCACAAGTAGTAGTAGGGTCACTGGAAGACTTTTGGAGATAGTGAACTGTAGCTGGAATACTGTTGGTGGAGTTACGATTAGAAACGTACGTCCAAATGCTTTAACGTTATTTGCCACGCTATCCTCTATAAAATTCATATATTTTTTATAACACATGTCAGCCTGTTTTTGAATTTTGCTCTATAAATAGAAAATAGTTCGTAGTCACTAATATTTCCATATTTCTTCCACTTAATCCACGATCGAGATTTCATTTTAAATAAATGCAAAAGAGATTTAATGAACCAGCGCGGGAATTTAAAGTTTTTAGAGTTTTGAGTGGGTGTATGTAATTTAATAATTTCGTATAACTTTTCGTAAAAAATAGATACGGCTTCATCAGGTGCTAAATTATCGAGTAAGATGTCCCAATTAGCGTTTTCGATGGCTGTATTAATTTCGTTGTAATTAGATTTGTGATAATTTATTGGTTTTGTATTTGACTGTTTAGGCATTCGCGAGGGTTTTTTAAATGGTATTTGCGTATAAAATGAGGGATGGTGGGTGTCTATAGGTAAGAGAGGAATATTAGGATTGAAAGCGACAGCATGTGTATTACAGAGAAACAGGTCGAGAATACGTCCGTTACAGTTATTGAGATTATTAAATTGATTCAAATCAAATCGTGAGCAAAAGTTTAGTAGATGCCTACTAGTATCTGAATAGGTGTTATTAGTGGCACACACCATGTGTGACGTTGCATTAATCCAGTTAAGTTCAGGTAGGTTAAAGTCGCCCGTTAAGATAATGTGCTCTATATAGGGATCGTCAAATAATTTCGATAACGAATTCATAAAGTTTACATAAATTTCTTCTGAGGTGTTTGGGGGTATGTAGGTGGCACAAACAAGTAGATTTTTACAACCATAAAGGGGGACCTTAATTATTTGATGTTCTAGTAGAATTAGTGGGGGTGACAGTGTTAAACAAAATGAGCTAAGATCTTTGAAGACAGCTATTAGGACGCCACCCCCGTCTTTTTTATTTGAAACTGCCCGATCGCGATCGTGTCTGAAAACTGTGTATCGAGAATCTATAAATTCGTTATCGGAAATATCCGGCGTCAACCAAGTTTCAGTCAAAATGATGATATCGTATGCATGTGATAATATATTAATGTATAATGTGTTCAGTTTGGTCCTGATCCCCCGACAGTTTTGATAGTAGATTGATAGATTATCCAACATTTTTAAATTTAGTACACATATGAGTATTAACTATAAGTGGTAAATTGGAAGATTTATAACGTACATTTGAGAAGCACCGTAATAGTTTACAAAAAGTATGCGTAAATAAAGCAACAAAGATCGAAAATAGAGATATCCATGTGTGGCAAAAATAAAATAGATACATAACGCCACTAGAGGGTTGGAACTTAACTAATGTATTTTGAAACCATTTAAAGTATGTTACATAAAATATTAAGATAAAAAGTGAGCGAAAAAAACATAAAAACACATAAAATACAAATAAATACATATCGAAATACCTAGTTGTGACAGGTGGCTGAACCCGTATGACATGCTTATTCGAATTTCGAAACAACTCCTTGTTGCGCAGCGTTAGGTGTTCGTTCATGTAAATGCGACATGGTGCACCAGACAGGCCTATGCGATCCGAAGTCAGCCCTTTAGATAGTCGGTATGCACTGAGAACATTGTCACGCATTAGTTTAGACGTAAATTTTACTATGACATTCTTCGGACGATTATTTTGCGAATGTGCATGTGGAACACGGTGAATGGATATTATATCTTTCGATGTCAAAGATGTTGAGTGCTGAACCAATAGACTGTAATATAGTAATTAAATTCTCACCGCGGCATATTTCCTATCTCAACGTTACTCTGCCTTGCCTGTTGTTCCAAAGAATCGATCTTTCCTTCTAATAATTCAATAGTCGAGACTGCCGAGTTTTTCAGATTTCGTTCCAAATCTTTCAGACGTTTTTCGCAATCTACATAGTTATCTGAGTTGAAATTAACTGTAGACTTCAACTCCGTAATAGTCAGCGATAATTCGTCGTGCTTTGTGTCCAATTGCGACATATTTTTTTTTATAACAAGGTATTCTGTACGCAGTTCCTTAACCTCATTTTGAATTTGGGCCGAAGTAACAGACAAAGTATTGAACTCATCCCGAAGATTGTCAATATTCGCATTAATATTCGTGAACTGGTTATTCATATCAGCTCGGAGATCACCAATATTCTTCTTCAACTCAGCAGACACCAAGGCAATAGCCTGGGTTAGCTCACAGTCAGGCTGCTTCCGTTTTCTCTGGGTGACATTGGTACCCGGTTCACCACCCGTGCACAAATCAGGTTTTGATTTGCTTATTTTGTTATCCGGTGAGCGCATCATGTTGTTGTAAATAAAATAAAATAAAAAAGATGATATAATTAATAGGTTTCTTAAAATTTTGCAGCAAGCACAATATAATAGATAGCAGCGCAAAAATTTACGGCACAATTCTCACGCGCAGTTGGCTAAGTTGGTTAAGTCGCTGCCTCTGCTCGCTGCGCACACACGATCGCTGGTTCGCGCCCCGCAAATGTGATACTTTTTCCAATCACAAAATATTTCTTCCGAATCCTCCGACGAGTAACCGGTGAGAGGGACAGCGCACTACAGTCTTCAAGATGGCGCAGACCGTATATGATACTTCACACAAGATAATAAGAGAGGCACCGATACTTTAAAAAGCAAATTAAAAGCAAGCAGCCTCGGATAAGCGTTAATATCGACAGCACGTCCACCAACAACTAGCTCAAAATTCAAACTGAATGGGTTGGCGACTGAACTACCTGAGTTAGACCAGTGTAATTTTGGAATTCCACTAAATCCTTGGTTTTTGCACCAAATGATCATATGGTGCCAATGCGCTAATACTGTCAGTCAACCCATCAAAAAATTTCGACAGTTCAAAACAGGGTGGTCTATATGCAGTGCCTATCAATAACCTTTTACCATTAATTGTTAGATTTAACCACATCTGTTCCACACCAGAGTGTTCTGAATGTGGTCGTACACGCGCCCTTACTCCCGTCTTAATATAAATAATGATTGTGACATTGGTGTTAATAGATATGTTCTTGTTAAATTTTCTACACTCTCTGGTATTAATCGGGCCACTTGTCGCTAATACCTCTCAAACAAAAAACTGAAACTCAGAAAACTCAGGTGGGATCCTTGTGGATCCACCCGACCCTACGGATTTCAAATTATTTTTTTTACAATTTCACGGTTTTTTTTCTTGAATTATCGAGTTTTACGTGTTTTTCTGTAGAAAGTAAGCCAAATATTAAAAGAAATTCGTAATTTACTTTATTCTTGTTAATTTTCAACTAATATTCAACGTCAAAAGTCTAAATTACCGGGTGAAAATTACGAAACAAAACTAGTTACCGGATTTCTTCCCGTACGTAAGTAATTTGATATTTCAGAATTATAGTGGCATATTGTAACGATATACAGTTAAAAATGAGTTAGTGATTACAATATTGCTAGTAATCTAGAAACATTTTTTATTGGAATCTTATTGGGATATTCTTGGTGATTGTTTATAAAAATGTGCATTACGTAAATTATAGCGCGGCAACCCTAGAGCATTATTTCTGTGCCGTCCGCTAGAGCGCGTTTAGTGGATTGACATAACGAGTTGTGACACGTTCGAGCGGCAACGGCGCGCGCTAAGAATAAAATCGTTGTATCTCTTTTAGTTTTTTACTTCTTGAGTCTGTGAATAAAACCTAGATACGAGTGTGAGAGTCTTAATTCGTTCCCCACCGACGCTATAAGTGGCTGCCCAACGTGTGTAGGTGTTTCGTGTTGTGCATTACGGAGTGCAGATCGCGAAATAACTTGCAACGATCACAACAGTGACCTTAGGGGACTATTATCGAACCTAAGTGTGTGTTCTTCTTGTTTATCCTGTGTCTTCAGTGGCCAAAATGCCAAAAACACGGTCAGAAGAAAACTCGGACTCCAGTGGCGCCGCGGGCGCGGCCGCCATGAACATTACAATGTCTCAAGAAACTCTCGCTAGCTTTATAGCATTGATACAACAAACTCAGAACGACTTTTGCCAGCAGCTGATCCGAGAAGTACGCTCATCGACGCCGCATAACATCTCCGAGGCCCAAGCCCATCAAGCATCGTTTGTTTTTGGCGCGAACGGAAACTTCGCGAAGTGTACCTCCCGTTATGGCGGACGCGTGGACGAGTCGTTGGATAATTTTTTGGACGCCGTGATTACTTACAAAGACTGCGTAAATGTATCTGACGTGAATGCTCTCCGCGGCTTTTCGATGTTACTTGAAGGACCTGCTGCAGTTTGGTGGCAAGGCGTGAAGCATTCAACCAGCACGTGGTCGGAAGCCGTCACTAGAATAAAATGCGTCTTCGGTGAACACGACCCGCCACATCGCCTTTACCGGAAACTCTTTAGTCTTATTCATCAAGAAGATGAAAACACTGACTTGTTTATTGCTAAGGTACGTGCAATATTAGCCAAGTTCCCAAAGGACGACCTCTCAGAGAAAGTCCAATTGGATATGGCGTACGGTCTACTTAACACGCGCATCAGGAAACGCGTGACGAAAATGCGTTAATAACTTCGACGAGCTGCTCTACAAGTCTCGACAGGTCGAAGATTCGGTAAGAGAAGTGCATAACAATAAGCACACAGTGTCGAATGCATCGTCATCGTCACCGCGGGATATACCTACAGTCGCTAACGCATCGAGTACCGCAGGCCGCGCGTCGGCGGTCGAGTCGTCCGCCGGCGCCAGCGGCGGTGTCGTCGCCAAGTCAAAAAAGCCGTTTTGTTCGTATTGCAAGCGTTTAGGACACGATAAAGAAACGTGTGAGAAGCTTAAACGTGTTAGTGATAAGAGTGATAAAAGCGTCAATAAAGAAAAATCGGAAAGTGAAGTGAAATGTTACGGTTGCGGTGCCGCGAACGTAATAAAATCAAAGTGTAAAAACTGTTCACCACAAGGCCAGTCGTCGTTTTATTCCTTGAACATTTCGTCGCATGACGGGATACTAAGTACGTCCGTTTCCCGCGCGTTCGCGCGGTCGCGCGGCTGTAGGTATCGTCGGCGCGGTTCGGCCGCCGCCGGCGCCGTCCCTGCCCCCGTCGCCGCGCAGTAGTCGTCGTTAGTCAACCCGTCAATGCCAATGTCGACGCAAGGTAACCCTACACTTGCTGTAGGGGATTTTTGTAACGATAATGTTTGTAACCTAAGTACTTGTGAGGTTAACTCAAACAATAATTGTTTATCGTATGACAAAGATTAGTAATGTAAACATTTCAGAGCATAGTTTTAATGATGACAAATGTTTTGATTACAATAATGCTGTTAATGTAAACACAAGTTTGCCTAGTTTTTACGATTGTTATGGTTTCAATAGTTGTGAGTATGTCAATAATGTTAATGACTGTGCATCTTTTCGTCGCCCCGTGTTAAATATAAGCATTCTAGGGTTTTGTGGTACGGCTTTAGTAGATTCTGCAGCTAAAACTTGTATTGCCGGCCATACGCTCTACGCTCTCCTATTAAGGCTAGGACACCAGTTATTGCCGTCAACACAAATTGTTAGGTTAGCGGATGGTGTTAATAGGGAGATGAATGTACTTACCGCGGAGGTACAGGTGACACTCCAACATAAAACTAGAGCCACTAAGTTTGTTATTTTTCCTGAGGCAGAGAGTAATGAGAGTTTGCTAGGCATAGACTTTCTTACTATCTTCAATCTTGTTTTTAATTTTGGTAATAGCAGCTGGCACTTTGCTGAGCATAAATGATGAGCATAAATTCGAAATACAGTTTGAAGGTGTGTCACCTGTGTCTTCGTGTGCTGCTGTAGAAGTGCTCCGGGATGACGAGGCGACCTCGCTTAGCGATAGTCAGCGCGAAGTTCTGGCACAGCTCATTGTCTCAAATCAAGATATCTTCGAGCCAGGGGGAGAAGCGACTCCTTTTGCCGAACACATAATTGATACCGGCGACCACCCCCCCGTTGCCGCTCCACCGTATAGGTTGACCCCTGCTAAGAAAGAGGTCATGCGGATTGAGTTGGACAAGATGTTGGCTGATGACATTGTGGAGGAATGTGAGTCTACGTGGGGTTTTCCGGCACTTCTCGATCCAAAGAAAAACGGAAAGGTACGTTTCTGTGTAGACTATAGGAAGCTCAATGCGGTTACTAAGACCGATGTCTATCCTTAGCCTTTGATAGACGAGCTTATTCAATCAACGAAACGGCACTCTTTCATGAGTACCATTGATATGCGAAGTGGATTTTGGCAGGTTCGCGTACGTGATCAGGACCGAGATAAAACAGCCTTGTTAACGCCTTTCGGTTCATTCCGCTTTAAGCGTATGCCGTTCGGTCTCAAGAACGCGCCATCTACCTTCCAGCGTCTGATAGATAGACTTCGTACGGGCGCTTCGTTGAAGGACGTGACCCTTCTAGCATATCAAGATGACCTGCTAATAATATCTGAAGGTAGCTTCGAGAAGCATATTGCTGACTTGCACATTGTGTTTGAAAGGTTACGCTTGTTCAAGTTACGCGCGAACAGAAAAAAATGTGTCTTTGCACGGGATAATGTAAAATATCTCGGCTATGTCATTACCCAAGATGGTGTTTCACCAGATGATGACAAGGTTAGTGCAGTTCTTGAGATGAAGACACCCTTGTCGTTGCGTCACCTGAGAACCTTTTTACAAACTTGCTCTTGGTTCAGGAAGTTTATTCCAAGCTTTTCTGCAATTGCTGAGCCGTTAACACGCTTACTAAAGAAGAATCAGGTTTGGTCTTGGGGTAAAGACCAAGACAGTGCCTTTCAGGAGCTGAAGAAGTGCTTAACTTCGGCACCGATTCTTATCCAAGCGGATTACAGCAAGCCGTTCGTGTTAAGGACAGACGCCAGCAATTACGCAATTGGGGCGGTCTTGCTACAAGGTGAAGGTAAAAATGAACGTCCGATAGAATACGCCAGCCGTCTTCTCATTCCAGCTGAAAGGAATTACAGTACTACAGAGCGTGAAGCTCTTGCTGTTGTTTGGGCTATCGAACGTTTCAGAGGTTACATCGAAGGACATGAGGTTATAATAGGCAGCGATCATCAGCCGTTAAAGTGGCTTCTTACCTTAAAGTCACCGTCCGGTAGACTCGTTCGTTGGGCTTTGAAGCTACAGTGCTTTAACATTCAATTTCAATATACGCCTGGAAAGGCTAATGTTATAGCTGATACGCTCAGTCGCCCAACCTGTAAAGAAGATAATAAAGATCAATGCGGGGTTTGCTCTGTTGTCGTGGACTTACCTGCCAGGAGTGCTTCGGATCTACGGCGCGCGCAGCTCGATGACCTGGAACTAAAGAAAGATGGTCCCTATGTGATTGTAAAAAGGGTTAGTCCTACAGCCTACGTTATCGCGGGTTTAGATAACCCTGAAAACGTATTAGGCAAGTATCATGTGTCAGATCTTACGCGGTTTCATAACTCTCAAGAACTCTCCCTGAGTTCGCCTCCTCGTCCCGTGATTCCTAAACGTCAGAGAGGGCGTCCTCGAAAGCATATTTGACCTGTTTGTTAAGTTTAAGTTTAGTATTTAAGTGTTCCTTTGTGCGAGTTCACGAGCGAGGACGTTCTCTGGAACTCGAGGGGGAGTGTATAGCGCGGCAACCCTAGAGCATTATTTCTGTGCCGTCCGCTAGAGCGCGTTTAGTGGATTGACATAACGAGTTGTGACACGTTCGAGCGGCAACGGCGCGCGCTAAGAATAAAATCGTTGTATCTCATTTAGTTTTTTACTTCTTGAGTCTGTGAATAAAACCTAGATACGAGTGTGAGAGTCTAAATTCGTTCCCTACCGACGCTATAAAATCAAAATGTCGGCACCGCGTACTATGAAGTTTGAGCTTGAATATTGCGGAAATCGATTTTTGATCTCGTAAAATAAACATCATCACTAGATTACTTGTCTTTTTATGACTTTAATTCCAAAATTTTGTGTAAATTGATCCAACAATTGTTTCAGAAATAAATAAACAACAAAACTGCTTTCAGCAAGTTCTCTCGAATCTATCCAAAATGTTTATATTTCGATTTGTTATAAGAATATTGTTTACATTCTATTACATAGTGACATCATTAAAGAACCCATAACAGTTTCAAGTGTGTGAATAGCTGCTTTGTGAGCGGAGAGATAAAGTTTTTTGTGCTGCGGGTCATATTACGCTTGCGATAAGTGGGCGCCCGCGATACGCGACAAAGTTTGACGTAAACATAACATTTAAAATTTGAGTATAGAGAGGCTAAAGTTCGTTAAATATTATATTGGTCTAGTAACCAAGTACAATGATTTGGAGCGCGTATATACTATAAAATACTTAAGAAAAAAAATTCAAAAGGTACTTTTTACTGGCCAGCAGTAGATGATATCTCAGAGATAACTTTACTAGATGTAGAAAAAACGTTGCCACATCCACAAGTTGGTCGTCGAGAAAAATTAAAGTTTGATTTAGATACTTTAACCCTCTACTGCATATGAACCCATGTATGGTTCACCAGATTCAATATTTTTTTTTTACACTTTATATTGCACAAGCAAAAACTAAACGCATAGTGGACATTTTGATTATTATGATGGCAATACGAAAATATATTTTGCTGTCTATGGTCTAACGTCACTTTACTTAGCGCTTGTGTGAAGTTCAACTCGGTGTCTGTACACACATTTTTCAAAAATGATTTTCTACGTGATAAAAGTAAGTTTTGTTTCATAAAAAAATAAAATATGGTGCTGTTATTGTTCTATTTTATATAATTGTGATTTAATGTTTACTTTTTTGCATATTTCAATCATATTGAGGGGCTTTTTTGATGAAACCATATATGGTTTCGTATGCATTCTAATCAAACTTAACCATTTATCCGCGGTACCATATGTTTCGTATGCGCTATTAATTTTTTGCATGAATGGCAGGTCATTTTTTTTCGTTGCTTGCAGAATGGATCCTGCTCGTTTTTATGGCACTCAGAAGCATGTTAATACTATTCCTGGTGATGGCTCGCTTAGTGATGATGAATTAGCTTCCGATTCTGACAGTGAATATGTTCCTCCTAGGCAATTTCAACGCCACAGACAATCTCTTGTTATACCCGAAACCGATAGTGATTCCTCCGATGATGAAACTAGCCCTACACCAGCCACACAGAAAAAAGGAAAGGCAAAAAAAGATAAACCCCCTAAAATAATATGGAAATCCAAAAAATTTGAGGCTTATGATGAAAATAAGTTAAAATTTACTGGAGTCACACAGTTACCAGAGTTTATTGAAAAACTTGAAACACCGGCAGATTTTTTCTTGTTTTTATTTTATGAGAATCTGATACAAACTATAACAAATCAATCTAATTAAAAATCCGTACAAGACAATATAAACGAACCCGCTAACATAACCAAACAAGAAATAGAGCAATTAATTGGCATGGTAATTTTCATGTCTATAGTGAAATTACCTGCGTCACGATATTACTGGAAAAAGACTTTAGGACAGCAACAAATTTACGAAACTATGACGAGCAATAAGCTTGAAACATTAAAAAAAAATTACGCTTCAATGACAACAATAATTATATCCCGTTGGGCAGTCCATGTCATATATTACTCAAAGTGCGCCCACTTTTAGATGGCATTAGGCAGCAACTTTTACTAGTACCCAAAGAGGAATATCTGGCAGTTGATGAACAGTTAATCCCTACAAAAGTTCGTCATGACCTGAAACAATACAACCCAGCAAAGCCGCATAAATGGGGATATAAGAATCAAGTTATTAGTGCAGTTTCAGGATTTAGTTATAATTTTGATATTTTTGCTGGTGATCAAAGTAATACACGACCTGAAGGTAAACCAGACTTGGGTGTTAGTGGCAATGTTGTAACTCGTCTTACAACATTGCCACAGTTGAAACAGTACCAAGACATGTTAATCATCAGATCTTTTTTGATAATTGGTTCAATAGCCCTAAGCTCCTCTAAAGAAAAAAATAAAATAAATAAAACTTATTTATTCCTGTTCTACATCTGGCAAAATATAATCTAAAAAATGGGTGGGTGGCTAAAAACATCTTCATACCTCGCCCAACCAAGATAATACAAAATAGTCATTACATAGGCGTCTGCGCCTGTCCTGCGCCCATACATGTACAACAATATTCTTTTATCGCATATCTCCCTTCAACTCTGCAATTATACAGCGTTAATTTTAATCGTTTTAATCCCTTGGGAGGGGTGGTTTTACTCACAAAATACTATTCATTAAAAGTTTGCCTAGCATTGTATCTCTTAAAATAAAATAAAAAACAGGAAGTGATCACGTAATATTCGCAAAATGCATGAAACCAGTAGTAGCGCCTCGAGTTAGTTACCTACGCGTTGTCGTCGGTGCGTACCTAACTACCTACACTCCGCCCGATCAACTAAGGTTATTGACTCTGCTAGTCAACTAATGTTTACGTATTAAATAATTCCAAATTCAAGGTTTAGGACCGTCATAATTGCTCTGTGCCTAGGTTTCGGGACATACCATACAATAAAATTAAAAGATTTATGCTAAACGCTGTAAAATGAAAAAATAAGCCCCAACAGGCCTGCTAGTTATGGCGTATTAAAAAATGATTTAAGACAAAAAGTGCTCATTACACGATTTAAAAAATTTTATGTTACTTACCTAAATCAACTCCAATTTATTTGACACTTTCGGACACTCGGCGATACGTGATAATTGTTCATAAAATATGGAATCAAAATTATTTACGATTGAAAAAAGAGTTTCGTAACAAACCTAATAATTTGTAACCTCTGAATTACCTATCACTTAGGGCTACACTTCACGATAGCGTAATTTTCGATACATAATCTTACACGTTTAATTAAATTGACACGCGTCCACTATCGCACTTTTCATTTGTTATTTATTTATTTATTTATTTATTTAACTGCCTTAAAACTACCATTACAGGTCTTAACCTAATGCGATAGCTAAGTCACACACCCAAACTTAAAATTAAACCACAAAATACTAATACAATACCTATTAAGTTAGTTTTTTGTAACAAATTGTAAACAATACTATTTTTGCGAATTCACCCCAGGGACATGTGAATATATCAATTTCGACCTGAATATAATTGATGGTGCGAATTGCTCGAGTCAGAGGAGCTTTGGCCAGCAAGTTGGTCCTGGCTGATGGTACGACCAGCAGTGGCGGGGGCCGTCGCCTCCACACATAACGGTCGGGTACGGACAAGTACAACCGCTGCAGCACAGCTAGGTTCTGCTCTATGCCTCGGAGCAGTTTCACCATGTACGACACTAGTGCAAATTCCCGTCGCACCCCGAGTTGATTGTACCCCACCATACCCAGTACGAATAGAGTGGGGTACATTAAAGGGTAAAATGGGTATACCCCATAAAGTTTTTTATATAAGTGGCGCGTGAATTTGTTCTGGACTCGCTCCAACATCACTGAGTACTTAGCCTCATGTGGAGCCCATATGACAGCACTATGTTCCAGATGACTCCTGACTAATGCGTCATACAGGACTCTGATGGCTGTGATACTGGTAAAGTCTCGCGTCTGCCTCAGAACAAACCCCAAGTTTCTAAATGCCTTTTTGCAGATCTTAGTTATATGCTTACGGAAAGACAGTTCTGGAGTGAGAACAACCCCTAAATCACGTACCTGCGTGACTCGTTGCATCGGTACTGCATCCACTACGTACTCGTAGAGGAGAGGTGTACGTGCGCGGGTAAAACTTATCACCGAGCACTTGGATACGTTGAAATAGAGCCTGTTCTCATGGCTCCATTCCACTACCCTATCAATGTCATCCTGCAAACATTTGCAATCCGACTCCGTCCCAACCTCAAGCAGCAACTTGAGGTCATCTGCGAATAACAAACAAGATCCATTTTTGACGACTTCTGGTAAATTGTTTATCATTATAATGAATTCCAGAGGCCCCACGTTGCTTCCTTGACTCACCCCGGACCAGGTGTAATACGGATCGGATTCGCAGCCGCCGCAGTCTACATACTGCTGTCTGTCCTGCATATAGCTGGCTAAGAACTGCAACAGATGTGGTGTGCAACCAATTTCAGCTAACTTGCGTAATAGTATGTCATTATCGACGGTGTCGAACGCTTTTTGGAAGTCAAAATAAGCAGCGTCTACCTGCACACCAGCATCCACCGCGGGCACCACCTGTGACATGAAGGTAAGGAGATTGGTGGCAGTGCTGCGCCCCGGCCGGAACCCGTGCTGCGCATCCGATAGCTAAGCGCGGACCTGCTCCTGCATGCTGCGTTGGATGGCAGACTCGAAAACCTTGGCCGGCGTCGACAACACGGCCACCGGTCTATATCCACTGATGTCGGGTCCTGCCTTACCCTTGGGGACCGGAATAACCCGCGTTATCTTCCATCGAGTTGGGAACGTCGCTGATTGGAGACACATATTAAATATATAGTGCAGAGGTTCCGCTAATACCCTACTGCAGTCCCTGAATAGGAAGGCTGGTATCCCATCCGGGCCAGCTGACCGCTTCGGTTTTAGGCCGTCCAGTGCCGCGCTAACGTCCTTAAGACTTAGCGAGTTTAGTTGCACGCGCGATCCACTCATGGCCCCCGCCGCCGTCGCTGCGGCCGCCCGCGGGTCAAGTTGTGGTGGCTCCCTACTGTACACCGACTCGAAATACATCGCAAATTGCTTGGCACATTCAAGATCCGTTAAGTGTTGACCATCCTTAATAATAGTTTGTCTCTTAGCCGTGCTGGTCTTAGATCGTATGTATTGCCAGAATGACCTTGGATCTTTCGCAAACTGACGTTGAATTTTAGTTTGATGTAGTTTGTGCGCAGCATGAATATTTTTTTTAATAATTGCTCGGTATTTAGAATATTCACTGTAAACAATTAAATTCTTTGTTTCCTTGAACGTCTTGTGAAGTCTAGCTTTAGTTTTTAGATCTTGTACTATTTCGCTCGTGTACCAATTAGGATAAGTGTACCGTGACTTCACCCTACGATTTTTCTTGGGGACACATACAACGTTGATACGACAGAGGGGCTTTCCTTTAAACTGCCTATACTAGGTACCATTTTCAAGCTCTGTGCCAAAAATAAATTAAATACGAGCAGTAGTTTAGTCGCAAATAATTTTTAAAGTTTTTGCACCGTTTGAACACGATGTATCTTTTCTAACAACTGATTATCGTCTAAGCATAGGTCATGCACCTTACAACAATAAATCTACGATGCGTTGTTGCCGCTCTGACGCATGTCGAAGGACATTCATTCAGTAAAAATTGGCAATGCAAACAAGGAAGCAATCAATACACACACACTTGCACTTTTACTACGAAAGCGACACACGTTTGAAAGAAACAGAAATAGGTCAGTTTGTTGCATCCTTGTTTTTTGCGATCGGTAAGTGGGAGGCCCCACTCAGTCATCAGTGCGCCGACGCTATCTTTTCGGAACGTACGGTTTGTCGAATTCGCGCGCAAACAATAGTGATTTTATTTTGTTATTGTGATAGGAATAGGACACTAAATAAGTATAAGACAGTATTTCTTTCTTTTACTGTGAGAGGACACGTAACTTGGGATTATTATTATTTAGAATTAGTATCTCCGGACCTCACTCCCATGGATTTCTTTTTGTGGGGGTACATTAAGGGTGAAGTGTATGCCTCAGAGGTAAATACAATTGATGAGTTAAAAAATATGATATTTTTAGCATTTCACAAATTAAAGTGCTTAGCGACGGACAGTGATCTAATTAGAAAAATAAATAACAATATTCTCTGTCGGTATAATTTGTGCATCAATGTGAATGGAGGACACATCGAAAATTTAAAAATTAAGTGTGTTTGTTTTTGTGCGCGTACTTCGAAACGTTACCTAACATAAAAGCCAGTGCGAGCGGAGGCCTAAGTCGCCGGCCGCCACCCCGGCCCGGCCCCCACCGAGCACACGAGATACCGCACACCGCGCTACGGCGCGCGCGCGACGTTGCCGCTTTGTTTTGTTACCTAGCGGTATCTAAGGTCAGTGTCATTTTTTTACAAAGGGTGGTTGCGTTTTATTCGGATTTGCAAGCTATTTAGTTTGTTTGAAAAAAATATTTTCTCATTTATGGCGCTTTTTGTTTTTGTACCGTATCGAATTAATACTGAACACGTATAGTATACGTAGTTTAATTTAATGCCCCTCTGTCGTATCAACTCTGTATATCTAAAATTCTGTTCATTTTACTGTAGAAGAAGTTTAATATAGCGTCCAAGTCGTGCATCTCGTACATATCATTCCATTCCGTTGAACTTAACATAGAATAAAGCAATTCATAATTTGCCTTATAAAAGTTCCATCGCGGTCTATTACTGAGTGCGCATGCACTAGCGCGCGAGTCTGTATCAGTAGCGGATTCGGCCGCGGACGACAAGTGTGCGGGGACACTATCGGCGGGGTGGGGGGCGCGCGCGGGCTCGAGGTTCACGATCACTTCGAGCGGCGGGTGATACACGTCGACGGGCACGAGTGGCCCGTCTGCCGCAACTACTGACACCTTCCCTCTAAACCCAGAACTCAGCACCAGATCTAATTGACGACCTAAACAATTGGGTACATTATTATTTTGAGTGAATTCGCAAAAGGATAAGAAACATTCATAATAATTGGTCACATTTGTAGAACACGAATGTAAATTGAAATCACCTAACACAATTACTTCTTTATATCTAGTACATAGTTTTTCTATTACTGAAAACAGAATCATGTAATCATTTTCAGAACTACCCGGAGGAATATAAATAACAGAACACAGAAATAAAAATCTACTATTTAAATGTACCGTCGCACAAACCATTTCAAACACGCAGGTGTCTATCGCTACGTCGGGTACACGTACTCGCCGCAGCTCGAACCGGTGTGTGGCCACAAGAAACGCGCCTCCCTGCTTTCGCCCATCTGCTCGGTCGCTACGAAGTATATTGTATCCCGGTGGGACAATTTCAGAATCGTGAATGGAAGCATTGCAACCCGATTCAGTAATTGCAAACAAGTCCGAATTTTGTGAATCTAAGTTATTTCTAAATTTTTCCAACTTAGTTCGAAGACCTCTAACGTTTTGGTAAAAAATTTCGATGGTACTAATTTGATGAATTTTTGGTATACTTCCGAAACCAAATCCACTCGTTGAATTCAGCGTTTATGGGCCATATTTCAGTTTGGTTCAATTTATCAAACCACTGTTCTGGTACTCCAATAACAAACGACGAGTAATCTCGCTCGGTTTTATGTTTTATTTTATCTACTTTTATAGGCACCTCCGGCCCACATACATTCTTAACGTGCTCAGTCATTGATTCGAGAGTGGTTTCTGGGTGTAATCGCCACACATGCAAGTGTTTTTTCCGTTCCGTGGCTTGTAACGCTTTCAACTCGCTATTTGTTCCCACTCTGACAACTTTTGGCTGCCGGTTGTTTTTTTTATACTGTACCGTCGTCCAGCCAGATTGATCATTTTCCCCTTCAACGTTACTTGCTTCAAGATCAGTAACAGCTGTAGTCAATGCAGGCAGCTCAACAGATTTCGTGGCCCCACCTTTGTTTATCTTTTGCGGTTTTGTGTTGGTGCGTCGTATCTGTTGTAATGTAGGCGACTTCTTAGGGATGTCTTCGCTAGATTGACTGACGACTTCTGCAAAAGTGGATGGATTTCCGACTATCTCATCAGTATTGTATTGAGTCAATCTTTCTTGGGACAGTTTAGCATCGACTTTTTCTTCGAGCACCCTCATTATTTTAACAATGTTGTCTAAATCGGCTTTTGTTTTAGAGAATTGATCAAACAAGAGTGCTATTGTATTTGCCTGGCTATCCATGCGAGCCATGATATCGACTCGAAATTCCCTGAGTTCTTCCAATAGAACAGTATCGGTATCCATAACACAAGCCTTACTTCCCCTCTGAGTATTTACGTAATTCATGGGAGAGGTGATGGTGGTGGTGGGTAAATTATTTCCGCGAACTGGAGTTTCGCTGTTCCCTCCTTTAGGATTTGAGCATACACATTCCGGGCAAACCCATTTTTTCTTGTATGCTTGCGTAAATGTTTCAAACGCAATCGTATCTATTTTAAGACAACTCAAGTGGTATTGCTTTTTGCACTTTGCGCTTGAACATACCATATAAAAGTTCGTTATTATTGAACAACACGCGCCGCAATTGTTGGGCATTTTTGTTTTGCTATCCAAAAATTCAAATCACAGGTGTAACCGCCGTACTTGGCGCAGTTCACTGTAGTGGGACAGAGATGAATAATTTCTTTTTCGCAACCCGTCTCTTTCCTTCGAGGGGGTGAAGAGCCACCTCCGCGTTGACGAACTTCGCGATCACACTATTATAGTTCACTCCACTTTAGTACTTAAAACACATTATTGTCAATACACATGATGGATCAATATTGCATGTTATTGTATTATTAATGTTCCATAATTTGGGTAAAATAACGAAAAACACGTCTGCACTGACCGCTTGCGAGCAAGTTTATGCTCATTTATTTTTATTAGTTGATGCTCATTTTTGTACACAAATCGCTTCACCTCACTTCACAAACAAAAATCCAGCGGTGTCAGGTCCGGGCTTCTTGCTGGCCAAGCAACTGGTCCCTACAGAATATTAGCTTCGCGATTGTTTAATAGCCACTGACAAAACACGACTCTAGCCGTCCCATCGTTCTTGGCGTGTAGTAACGCCTGGGATTTCGTTCAAAGTACTCCAGGATTTCTTCGTCTAGTTCAGGTGTGTACACTGACGGAACTTGGGGGTTGGGAATACCACGCAGACGCAAAGATTGCAAGTGGTTTGGTTCACTGTAGAGACGACGAGCTGCTTGCGCATCAAAACCCGCGATCGCGTACAATTGCACCATGACAACGAACTCCAGATTGGAGTACATGTAATTACGAGACGCCATTACATTATTTCAATAGTTTATAATACCCTTGTTTTAGAGCGAATTTAACATTAACTATTATTTTACTACTATTTTTTTACCCGACTGCAAGGAAAAGATTATGTTTTCAATAGATTTTTTATTTATGTAGGTACCTATCTAATAATTGATTCACAAATCCTGGGTACAATACCTATATTCAACTCTTTAGGTAAATACAAGTGTCATGCTATGCTTGTGTTTTAAAAGATGAATTAAAATAACTGCATCACCAACTGCAACCCTCAAATTATTGACTTTGTATTCATAACAAAGAAATATTTCATTATGCAGGTAATACACCATCTTCAGGAGTATGGACAGCACCCAAAGGTAACCAAAGAAGTATCATACCTTTTACTGAAAATCCTGGCCTTACATCTCATCTTCGCATCAGCATGTGTCACGAATCCCCTGCAGCTTTTTATAAACTAATGGTGTCGGATGAAATTTTTGAACTCATAGCTGACTGCACTAACAAATTTGCTTTAGAAAAAATTGCACACAGCAATGAAGCTTCTAAGTTTCAAGGCTTCGTAAGTGGATTCCCACAGACTCCACTGAAATTAAAAAGTTTTTTGGGTTACTATTGTTCATGAGTATTGTAAAACTTCCCAGAATAGCGGACTATTGGTCTAAAGACCCAATAATACGTCAATCATATCCCCGAACGATTATGTCACGCAATCGTTTTGAGCTGCTGCTACAAATGTTGCATTTTTCTACTAAAGACGAACTTAATAAATTAGATAGGCTTTATCGTATACGTAAGCTTTTGAATGAAATACCCCTGCTGAAGACTTGTGCATCGACGAAAGCGTTGTCCCATTTCGTGGCAGAATTATTTTCCGGCAACAAGCAAAAACGACACAAGTACGGGATGAAGGAATTCAAATTGTGCACTGTTTCCGGGTATACGTTCAAGATCAACGTATATGCCGGCAAAAACAATGTAACCACAAACAATACCCCATCTAATGTGGTCATGGAGTTATGCAGTGATCTCTTCAATAAAGGTCATACACTCTATACAAATAAATGGGTCACCAGTTTAGATTTGGCTCGAAAACTCTTAGAGAAGGAAACCCACTTAGTAGGTAAGTTAAGAAAAAACAGGAAACATCTACCAAAGAGAGTTATTTCCACTTGTTGAAATGATTAATTATTGCAACACTGAACGCCATCTATATTGTGCACTTGTCATATTATGACGTTTAAAAACAAATATACGCTGTAATCTGTTCTTGTCACCAATATACATTGTTTCCGTCGTTTTTGCTCAGTTCGTGTTTTTAATTTAATTACCTAGTTCAATCAAATAAATACTAAAAATACTAACATATAATATTAGGTTATGGGCTATATATGTCCGATAGTATATTAGAAAAGGAATTCAAAACAAAAGTGCTGTGAATCAATTAGATTGAAATTAGATAACCTTAAAACCGGCCATTGCCAGCGAGTTCGTTTATTTTTTTTTCTCCAGCAATTTCAGCTTAATATTTTGAGAAAATTACTTAATAAAATGGCATCACAAATATCAATGATATAATATAATAATAATAATATTTTATTTCCATCAAAATAGGTACACACTTTCTTAATCTAATAACAATGTAAGTCTTAAGTTTAGAGGTTGTACACTGTCGCATAGGGTTTTTGGGGTTCTCTAACTCCTAAACTAAGCCAAGCTTGTATTATAGGAGTTAGCGAGTTGTTGACTTGGACACAACCTGAACTATGCAACTGTAACTATTCAATAAACTTAATAAACTTAATACTAGTCAATAAAATTTATCATTTACATGAACAAAGCAATACTAACTAGACACTTTATTTTACATTCTAATGCTTATTGTACCTATTTCACCTATTATATCACTTACTTTATAACCATTAAGAGTAGTTCAGTCTGATCATAAGTCAAAGTTAAATGGGTACAATTGAGAAGCTAATTGGAAGAAAAAATTACCAAAGTTGGAAGTTTGCCGTGAAAAGCTACCTCGAACATGAAGAATTGTGGCAGGAGATTGAATCTGACCCAGGCTATGTATCTGATAGCAAGAAAAATACGAAAGCAAAATCGAAAATAATACTGTTGGTAGACCCAATTAATTACGTCCATGTACAAGAGGCTACAACAGCGAAACAGGTTTGGACCAAACTTGAAAAAGTGTTTGATGACTCAGGGCTATTGAGAGATTTGATCACCATTAACTTGGACAATTGCTCGAGTGTCGAGGAATATGTCAATAAGGTAATGTCAACAGCTCACAAGTTAAGAAATATCAATTTTGTAGTAGGAGACGAGTGGCTGGGTACGTTGCTGCTCGCTGGCCTCCCTGATTACTACAAGCTAATGATAATGGCTTTGGAGAGCTCCGGTGTGAATATTACTGCAGATTATGTAAAAACTAAGTTGTTACAAGAAGTTAAGGTATCAGATTCAGCTGCTTACTATATATAATTTCAGAGGAAAGGGCAACCCAAAGGGCCACTGTGCTTGGTAAGTAACAAGTATGGTCACATGAGTAGGGATTGCTACTTTAAAGACAAAAAGGGGTCCGTCAGACAATTACAATTCAAATAATGGTTATTATGCTGCTTTTCCAGTTGCTGCTGCATTGGATGGAAGTTGCTGGTATGTTGATTCCGGAGCATCACTTTATATGTGCAATAACAAGAATTGGATGTATGATGTATCCCCATCAACTATCAACAATATTAAGTTTGCAGACAATAAAACAGTAGCAGTAAAAGGCAGTGGCAAGGTGGATTTTCAGATTAGAGACTCAGATGGCATAATACGGACAATACAGGTCAGAGATGTTTTATATGTACCCACACTAACAGTTAATTTACTTTCTGTAAGTCAAATGGTAAATAATGGCTGTGAAGTGAAATTTGAGAGAGATGGTTGTCAGATATATCAAAATAATAAGTTAATATTGACAGCATTGCATCGCAATAACATGTATATATTGACCAATGTTTCTGAAGCACCGGCATTGCTATCAACAGCAGATGAGCGTGATATAAATTTATGGCATCTAAGAATGGGTCATCTCAATTTCACAGAATTACAGAAAATAACTGATAGTGCAGAAGGGGTTGAATTATCGAAAAAAGGTAATCAAGTTTGCACAACTTGCTTAGAGGGAAAAATGAGTAGACAACCATTTAAAAATACTGGTACTAGGGCTTCAGAATTGCTCCAATTAATTCACTCAGATTTATGTGGTCCGATGGAGACAAGTTCTATTGGAGGTGCCAGATATTATGTTACTTTCATTGATGATTACAGTAGGAAAGTATCTGTCTATTTCATGAAGAGCAAGTCTGAAACTTTAGAAAAGTTTAAAGAATTGACTAGTAAGAATTTAGTAGAAAATGAAACTAATAAGAAAATAAAGACATTGCGCACAGATAATGGAAAAGAATATATAAACAATGAGTTTAAATTGTTTTTGTGTAAATCTGGTATCCAGCATCAAACAAGTAATCCATATACGCCACAACAAAACGGTATGGCAGAGCGTATGAATCGCACATTAGTAGAGAGAGCTAAATGCCTAATTTTGAATTCCAGACTGCAGAAAATATTTTGGGCTGAGGCGGTTTCAACAGCGGCATATATAACAAATCGTTCACCAACAAACTCTTTGGACTACAAGACACCATATGAAATGAGGACAAGTAAAAGACCAAATTTAAATAATATGAAAATACATTCAGTCAAAAAAGTATCGGGAATGGATGATTTGTTTATGGTTCCAAATTCAAATTTTTGTTTTTTTTTGTAGTTGTTAGATTGGCACAACTGTTTTCCATTTTGGCGCGGAGTTTGAGTTGCATCTGTTATTTATATTAAATACAGTGCTGGTTTTAGTAATGTCATATATAGTGTGTATTGCGAATTTCATAATGGACAAAATTATCGAACAAAGAGTTTGTCTTAAATTTTGCATCGCCAATGGAATTTCGTGTTCGGAGTCACTGAAAATGTTACAGAAAGCTTACGGTGAATCGACTTTATCAAAAACTCGTGCTTATGAGTGGTTCAAAGCGTTCAAAAGCGGTCGAGATGTGATGGAAGATTTGCCTCACTCTGGTAGGCCGTCAACGTCTGCAACTGAAGTTAACATCGCAAATGTGAAGGAAATAGTGACTGAAAATCCCCATTCAACTCTGAGAGAGATAGCCGCCGAACTTTCTGTATCTCACGAGTCGATCCGTACCATTTTAACTAATCATTTGGGTATGAAACATGTTGCTGCTCGGCTAGTCCCAAAAGATCTGAATTTTCTCCAAAAACTCAATCGCATGAAAGTCGCTGAGGACATGCTAGAACGAGTCAGTTCGGACCCAACATTCATGAAACGCATTGTTACTGGTGACGAGACGTGGGTTTACGAGTTTGACATGCAAACTAGTCAACAAGCTTCGGAGTGGCGCCTTCCAACTGAACCGAAATCGAAAAAACCACGCCAAAGTCGATCAAAAGTCAAAGTCATGTTGACTGTTTTCTTTGACTCTCGCGGTGTTGTGCACTCTGAATTCTTACCGGAAGGTCTAACGGTAAATAAAAAATATTATTTGAGCATTATGAGAGCAAATTCGACGAAAAAGGCCAGATTTGTGGAAAGAAAATTCTTGGATTTTGCACCACGACAATGCGCCTTAGCACAAGGCTATCATTGTGAACGAATTTTTAACCAAACACTCAACAAATACCATCCAGCAACCACCATATTCACCAGATATGTTCCTGCTGACTTTTTTCTTTTTCCTAAACTCAAATTACCACTTCGTGGCACCCGTTTTCAATCGATAGAAGACATAAAGGAGAATTCGCGGCGAGAACTGAACTCAATTCCGGAAGCAGCGTTTAAAAAATGTTTTGATGAATGGATTATTCGTTGGCGCAAGTGTATCGTTTCTAAAGGAGCATACTTTGAAGGTGATAAAACAAATTTGGATGAATAACAGACATTTTGTGTATTATTGATCTTTTCCCGGTACTTTCTTGACAGAGTAGTATTTGGTTGTCACGCAATGGTTCATGTACCAAAAGAAAGCAGACGAAAATGGAATTCAAAAGCTACTAAAATGATATTTGGGGGTTATTGCGAATACACTAAAGGCTTCAGATTGTATGATGAGAGTAAAAAACAAATATACAAGAATAGAGATGTTGTTTTCTTGGAACACACAACTAGGAATAATTGTGTAATTATGCCACTCACTTCTTTGCAAGAACAGGAAACGACAGCCAAACAAGAATCTGATACTGATACTTTAGTAAATGAAGGTTCAGAAGAGGAACAATTGTATGATGCCAGCAGTGATATATCAAATTCAGAAAGAGATAATGACCCAGATTACACACCTGAAAGACGATTGATTGATGACGATTCTATACCATTAAGAAATATAACTCTGAGGCCAAGGAATGTCAAACCTACTACTTATTTTTGTTACGAAGAGAAACCAACAAGTTCATCAGCATTATTAAAGGGACCAGAGACTGTGGAAGATGCTCTCTCAATGCCAAAAGCAAAAGAGTGGAAAGAAGCTATGGATAGCGAGTATGAATCGCTCCTTCAGAATAATACATGGACATTGGTAACTCTACCTGAAGACAAAAGAATAATCCCTTGCAAATGGATTTATAAAATTAAAATAGATACAAATGGTGAAGTTGTACGATACAAAGCAAGATTAGTCATACAAGGATTCAGACAGAGGAAAGGAACTGAACTGAAATCAAGCTACAACTAAAAAGTTAATTAGAAATGAAATCGCTTGGACCTGTCAATTATTTTATTGGCTGGAGGATAAGTCAAAACGCGGCCATCGACCAAATTTATATTGATCAGACTGCTTATATAGAAAATCCTACAGAGATTCAATATGACAGATTGTAATCCAGTCCATTCGCCCTGTGATCTTAGCTCCAAATTGATCAGCACAGGAGATCAAAATAATATTATTAGTAATGTACCTTATCAAGAAGCTATTGGGAGTTTGCTTTACCTATCACAAGGTACAAGACCAGATCTATTAGACTATCTGTTTGTCGATCTAGACTATCTGTTTTGTTGTAAACAAATTGAGTAGTTTCAACAAAAAACCAGAAATACAACACTGGTTAGCAGTAAAAATAGTGCTACGCTACATAAAAGGAACTAAGGATTATAAATTAAAATTGAGCCAAAATAAAAATGAAAGAAGAGTGTTTGGCTACTGTGATTCAGATTGGGCTTCTGACATTAACAGCCGGAGATCATGCTCTGGCTACACTTTTTTGTTTCAGGGTGCTTCAGTCTCATGGTGTTCTAAACGACAGAACACAGTTGCCTTATCAACCATGGAGGCTGAATATATGGCACTAGCTACGGCCACACAGGAGGCTATGTGGCTAAGGCATAGAGTCGGAACTAAATTGGAAGCTTACAGATGTGCCTACCATAATTTATTGTGATAATCAAAGCGCAATCATTCAAGCGCAGGTATTGATTCTTACTGTGCTCGCAGAAAACATATTGATTTGAGAAATCATTTTCTCCGAGAAAGAGTTGCTGGTAAGGTTATTCAACTCTGCTATGTTGGGACTCAAGATATGATTGCCGACATACTTACAAAACCAATTTCTCCAAAGAAGACTGATGACTGTTCCATGGCTATGGGTTTGCAATTAAGAAGAGGATGTTGAAATGATTAATTGCAACACTGAACGCCATCTATATTGTGCACTTGTCATATTATGGCGTTTAAAAAAAAAAAAAGAAATATACGCTGTAATCTGTTCTTGTCACCAATATACATTGTTTCCGTCGTTTTTGCTCAGTTCGTGTTTTTAATTTAATTACCTAGTTCAATCAAATAAATACTAAAAATACTAACATATAATATTATCACTAAGCTCAAAAAGGGGGCATATATAGCAAAGGAAAGCACAGATTGTATAACTGTCATGAAATGGTGAGACAAGAGGGAAGTTCTTGTTTTGTCGACAAAGCACTCTACGGGATTCCAAATAGTAACAAAACGTGGAAAAATAGGTTCAAAACCCAAAATGATATGTGATTATAATAGAGCAAAAGGGGCCGTTGATTTGTCGGACCAAATGGCTGCCTATTCTACACCTTTGCGTAAGTCGGTTAAATGGTACAAGAAACTGGCGATAGATCTTCTTTTAAATACTGCTATCGTTAATGCTTTGACGTTGTATAAAAATGTAACAAAAAAAGCATTCAAATCGTAGATTTCAGAAAACAGTTATTGGAGCATCTAAGTCAGAAACTACAAGAACCTGAAGTCCTAGTAAGACCGAGAAGAATAAAACATGTTTTATCAAAAAGAGATGGTATGGTAAGAGCAGCTAGAAGAACTTGTCGTTAGTGCTATAAAGAGATAGCTTCAACCATGGGTAGCAAAATTGCTAAAAATAAGTCACAGGAAGTGATCACTTATTGCGAATAATGTCCCTCCAAACCATCACTTTCCTTGCCCTGTTTCAATAAACTTCACTAATAATATGTACTTTTTTTCTATTTTAATATTTTTTAGGTCATTTAATTGTTAGCCATTTTTATACATAATAAACACAAGAAAAATAATACATTTTTTATTGTTTTAGAGCACCCTAACATCTCCTAAGAAATTCGCTGGAATTTTTAATCTTTTCTAAATATTAAAAAACCAAGCTGTTTTGGTCATTGCACAAGGCCACGCGGGTCACATCTTTACCGTTTTCATTCGATGTTAATGCCCCGTTTGATGTGAACACCTCGCTCCGGTCACGGGTGTCCTCCGTGGCCCGAACAGTTCAATACAGGTTGGCCCACCGGTGTCCCCCTTGGCCCAAATGACTAACTGCCATTTTTTGTTCGGCGTTTAACGTGTTAAAATCATTTTCAGTATATCAGCATCATTGGTAGTTGCAGGATACGGTCCCGTTTTATCTAATATGTATCCGTCACCACAAACAATCATAAAAGGTTTGATTAGATTACAGTATTTCATCTGCCTAGCCTTTTCCCAACTATATTGGGGTCGGCTTCCAGTCAAACCAGATTCAGCTGCATACCAGTGTTTTACGTGGAGCGGCTGCCTACCAGACCTCCACAACCCATTAACTGGGTGACACGGTACTTCTTGGCAAGACTGGAGTCAGATTTACTGGCTTCTGACAACCCGTAACGACTGCCAAAGATCTACAAAGGACAGCCGGGAACAACGGCTTAACGTGCTTTCCGAGGCACGGAGGAAACTCGTTATGCTAAGATGGTCACCCATCCACAGACCAACCTTGGCAAGCGTTGCTTAACCTTAAAGATCGATCCGTGCGGCGTTTAACGTGTTAAAATCATTTTCAGTATATCAGCATCATTGGTAGTTGCAGGATACGGTCCCGTTTTATCTAATATGTATCCGTCACCACAAACAATCATAAAAGGTTTGATTAGATTACAGTATTTGTGAAGACTATAATAGCTTACGCGCTGAAAAAGGAAATTCGTACTTTTTTCAGTGAAGAGGTAAGTTCCATCGAGAATGATAATTGATCTAGGATTATCTTCATTGCCAAAAATATAATTGGGCAATATTCTGTTCCGCTCTATTGTGTCATCTCGGGTTATATGGTCCAAACCCATATGAAGACGAACAAAGTCATTAGTAAGGCAAGACCTTGCTAAACGTATTTTTCGTCCATGGTATATTTGGCACGATTAAATAAAGATCCAATCCTGTTGTTCGGTTCTCCATTTCCGAGTTTGCACAAAAACACAGCCAAGTCAACTTTAGGTGATTTAGAACGATTATGGAGCGTTGATACTTGATCTAAAAGTATATTAAAATATTCGCGGCTAATACCAAACTAAAATATAAAATCCTCATTTGTCATTTGATCAATATTAAGGCTTGATCTTCTCTCTACAGCGCTTGTGTAAATGTTTATTATGTCCAGTACGCTCTCTGCGTTGATATCATTTTCTTGATGGACTATATTTCTAGGAAATTCTAGGAGACATAGTTCGCAAATGTTGATGACAGATGCGAGCTCGTTTGGGTACATATAGACGGAAATAACTAAGCAGATACATCTTTGTAGCATTAGACATAGCCCTGAGTTGTTGGTTATTGCAGTGCATAATCAATAATAATCATACATCGACGAGATGTGTTAGCTGCTCTAGTTAGACCAGGAACCATTATGGAGTTACGAGGTGCTGCAACTGGTGGAGGTGCTGCTGCATTTATTACTGCACTGATTCTACACCAACATACATGACATACAGCTCTCGAGCCATCAAGCGGGATCTGTGAAAAAAAATTAATAATTGGTTTTGTGTAAAATTATTTTCATTATTTTTATTTTGTATTATTTGTGTGCATTAAACTGTTTTGTAAGTCGTCATGTAAATCGTAATATAATAAATATTAAACAAGTGGGTATTTATGTGATGTTCATAAATAATATGTAGACTCTTACACAGAATCTAGTAACATTTTTACGATTTAAATTTGAGAGCCAACTGTTATTTGAGTTCAGGGCTTTCAAGGATAAAATAAGGGATAGAAAAAAAACAGAGTTGTTCATGTACTTACGTATTGTATTTTTGTAACTCGCACACAAAACCAAATAATTATATTTTAGGTTTAAAATAATACACTTAAGCTAGTAGTTAGCTTAGTATTTCCACGATCAGTGCACGACTGCGCTCGTTGGTCTGGCATGACAACTAAGATGGCTCCCACCATTATGCCTACGTTCCAATACACGGACTGTGATTGGTTAGTCGTGCCATCCATGAACACAGTCGGTACTACATTAGTCAATACAGTACTGTAAATATTAAAATTATATTTGATTTAACATTATAAATTGAATAAAGTATCTAGGTATTTTACCATAGATAACATATATAAATATAGATGTACCAACTATTTTTTTTTATAAAACATTTATTTACCTCTTGTGGTGGTTAAAAATTGCGTAGAATATATTCCACAATATCTCGGTGTACTTGTAAAGTTACTATATTTAAAATATGTCTTCGGCGCCGTCTTAGTAAATGTTGACAAGATACACAATTATTGTCCGCTGCAGGAGGTGGTACATCAGGTGGTTGCACTTGATTTAAACGCCTATTGATTGAATGCCATCAAGCATTACAGATTGGTCTAGTGCCATTGAACTGGATCTGACAAAAAAAAATCAATTAAAAGGGATACCGACAGTATAAGTATTTGTTAGCATAAAACAGACTGTACACAAGTTCTAAAATTCTCTGACTTCTGCGCTAGTTGCCTGTGCTGCAGCGCAATGATTTATTTAGGCCGGCCGCACACCAGAGATACAGTTGTATTACGGTAAATGTGGCGCCACATTTGAAACGCAACACATTATCGGCCCCGTATATTTGCACGGGAGCACGCACACCAAGGACACATTTGTAGAGGGTGCAGTTTATGGCGAGACGTTATCCGCACTACACGAATTTAAGATCCGACATGTCCGATATTTGTGGCGTGATGTGGCGTGTGGTTTGCAAAAATGAAAGAAAACATTGAATTTAATATTGAGTTTATTGCAGAGGTTGAAAGAATCCTACATTATACAATCATAGACTCGCCGAATATAGTAATAGACGAATGGTGGAAATTATCGGGACCAGAATTGGTGCAAAATTTAATGAAAGCGGTAAGTAATTGTACCTATACTTATTTTATACTGTATAATCATTTTGCCATGGCACCATTCCATACGGCTGAGGTATATTCAAAGTATTACTATATAGTGCTTGGTCTAAAGCCGCATTGTTGAACACTCCTGTATCATTATTCTTACCATAATCACCTACATCTATACTCGTAAATATTCCACTTGCGTCAGCACATGCCATAAGATTAATAGAAAAATACTCTTTATAGTTAAAGTATGAGGATCCTGAGTTCATAGGTTTCTTCAGTCTAATATGCTTTCTGTCTATAGCTCCAATGCAATTAGGTAAATTCCACCTATCAAGAAATTCTTTTGAAATATGTAGCCAGTCATTTGTTGTAGGCATTTTCATGTAAATTTGTTGTAAAACTTTCCACATGACGTCACAACTTTCATCGATAATTTTTTCAATTGTTGTTTCACCTCTTTTAAAAACGTAAGACATTGCTCGAAATGATGATCCGGTAGCCAAGTACCTGAAACAAAGTATTTAATTTTAATCGCAATATTGCTTTTTGCAGGTGAGGATTGTAAGTCAAAATGGAAATCAATTCGTTCAGCCTACATACGATCTCTGAATACAAAATCTAAAAGTGGGTCTGGTGCTGGATCTAAGAAAGAGTACTATTTGGCACCATACTTGCAATTTCTAAATCCTTTTACAAAACACTGACCTTAAGATGGTAATATACCCGTACCACAAGAAGATGAACAACATACAGTGAATTCTGAACAAGAATCTCAGATAGAAGGAACTTCAAATAATGTACCCGATCGGACTTCTGCCGATACATTGAGACAGGCATCTGCCGACCAAGATACATTGAGACAGGCATCTGCCGACCAAAATACATTGAGACAGGAATCTGCCGACAAAGATACACTGAGACCGGAAGCTTGTTTTTCCGTACCCAGTCCATCTAGTTCTTCAATACAGACTCCACAACTATTAAAATCTCGGAAACATATGAGCGAGGTAGACAAGTGTGCTATTGAATATTTTACAGTAAAAAAGAAGAAAATAAACAACAATCTGAGAAAGAACCAAAAAATCCCTGTGAGATGTTTCTTTTAAGTTTAGTTCCACACATGACATCAATATCCCAGCAACAACAATTGAGCTTTCAGAGGGGTACTAGAGCTAATAGAAAATATTAAGTACCCGGCAGCTACCACGTAGAACATCAGATACGAATTAATATATAATGCGATTCCTTTGCAAACAGCATCGGATATTCCTCAATCTGAGAATCAATACGTGATTGTTTCTCCGCAAGAACCCTCCCAGGCTTCTCAATCTGAAAGTCAATATGTAATTCTTAATAAATCATACATACCTTAAAGTGATGAGTAAACGCTCTTCAGCCGAAACACACTCTCTGTAGTGGGTATTTTGTTTTGTTAAAAATGGTTCAACTAAGTTCAATAATAATTTATACTACACCTGCTCGGAAAGTACCTTGATACTTTATCAAATTTACGGTAGAAAGTACGTCATTGCATATCGAACAAATATGCGGCGAGAAAACGCATCTGAGCGGGAGAGAAAAGTGTATGAAAATCCATTTCTTACGTGGTTTTCTTTTTTAATTTTGGGTAAGACTATGCGCTGGTAACCTAAATATCAAAAGCCAAAAAGTTTTTACAGTGAGTTTTTATCTCCAAGTTCGCAAAATGACACTGGCCACTAGCTGTGTGTTGGATGGTGTCAAACAATTTGAAAAAAGAACATGTGAAAATTGCAGACGCCATTGGCGCCATTTTCAATTTGTGTGTTGTTTGAGAATTCAGTTTTCGTAGAAAAGTAAAATAAAACTATCAAAATGATAAGTAGTGATAGTGATGATGAAGATTTTTTAACTCCGCCGCAGTTGAAGGAAACAGCAAAAATACTGATTGATAACCTTTTACCACAGAAATCAATTAAAAAATATAATAAAACTTATGACGATTTTTTGCAATGGAAAAGTGAAAAAAATGCGGTATCTTTTTCTGAAACTGTTTTGCTAGCTTATTTCAGTGAAAAAGCGCAAAAATACAAACCAAGTACGTTATGGTCTATGTACTCAATGTTGAAAAGTACTATATTGACAAGAAACGACATAAATATTCAAGAATACAAAAAACTTACAGCATTTCTGAAAAGAAAGTCGGAGGGATTCCGTAGTAAGAAATCAAAAGTGCTTACTACAAAGGATGTTTATTCCTTTTTGCAGAATGCTCCAGATGACAAATATTTGTTGATGAAGGTAAGTTTATGAACAAAATGCACTGGTTTATGATTTATTACGTACCTATTTATGAGTAGAAATCTACTAGGTTTTCATGTTTGATATTTTTGTTTACAGGTTATTTTGATTTTAGGAGTAAATAGGGCCTGTCGTTCGCAAGAACTTGTGGATATGACAACAGACGATATCGAAATCCTCGAAAATGGAATAATCGTCAATATTCCTAAAACAAAAACCAAAATTCAGCGATCATTTGTTATGTCGGGCTTATTTTATGAGATAGTGAAGAAATATAACGAAATTCGCCCCAGTGACCCCAAAACCAATCGGTTTTTACTACAATATAAAAACAAAAAATGTACGAAACAAGTAATTGGGAAAAACAAAATAAGTACTGTGCCAAGAGAAATAGTTTCCTACCTTAATTTACTCAATCCACTAGAATACACTGGCCACTGCTTTCGCAGAACTTCAGCGACTATTCTTGCCGATACTGGTGCTGATTTAACCACAATAAAACGTCACGGTGGTTGGAAATCGTCCGCTGTTGCAGAAAGCTACATAGAGAATTCCGTAGAAAACAAAACACGAATAAATAACCAAATATCGGGATCGATTAATGTGCATCAAGACTCATCTCCTCAACCATTACGAGCGCGGCGATGCCAGATGCCCCTCAGCAGCCAGTTGCCCCTTTGGCACCACAGCCTTCTACGAGCGCAGTGCCAACAGCACAGCCAGTTATTCCTCCTACATTGTCGCAAACATCTCAAACAAACATTAATGGAAAAAGTGTTACATTAAGCTTCACTAACTGCAACAATTTCAATATAAATTTCAATTAGTAAAGATTTAGTTTTTTATTTTCCTCGTAGGTGTAGTATAAAGCACTATGTATCACTCGAGAGAAAGTGCGATTCCCGATCTCGGGTGTTTTAAAGCCCTCGCCTACGGCTCGGGCTTCAAACGACACCCTCGACGGTAATCGGTCACTTTCTCCTCTCGGTGAACAATGTACTATTGTATGTGTTTTGAGACATTCGATAATATAAATGGAACTTTTCTTCGTCGGACCATAAATCTTGCGAAATTTTGAAATTACCGTAAATTGTAGAATCTTAATTAAACGGGTGAACCCAAAAACGTCTTTTTTTCTCCTCATTAATTGCCACATGCTGCACCACAACTGTGCGTCCGATGTGCGTGTACACGATACATTTGCTCTGTGTAAAATGTGGCACAGTAGCGATGTAGCGTGTAGCGTGTATCTCCGGTGTGCGGCCTCATTTACAAAACTCGTGCGAATTAATATGGCACCCGGCTCGGAACCCCCGCTACTCGCGCGGCGCTCCGCCGTTGCCCTCGCATGGCTTCAGCGGGGGCGCCGCGAATGAGACTGGCAAGGTCTAGAACAAAAAAGTACTCAGTTTTATTGACCTTCTTCTTCTTCTACCTGGCGTTAATCCCGGCTATTGCCAGGGTCCGCCTTCCTACTTAGCTTCCTCCACTTTGCCCGATCTTGAACATCCTTCTCAGTTAGGCCATTGGCTCTCATGTCGGACTTAACGACGTCCAACCAGCGCTTGCGAGGGCGACCACGGGACCTAGCCCCAAGAACAGCCATATTCATGCATCCCCGACCAACGTACTCCATAGGGCGGCGCATGATGTGGCCATACCATCGCAGACGACACTCTTGCAGTTTTTCCCCCACGTCACGGACACCAAGACTACCTCTGATGAAAGAGTTGCGTATGCGATCGGATCGCGTTACGCCACTCATCCACCTCAGCATCTTCATCTCCGTGACGCGAAGCTCCTGGGTGTGTCTGCTTAGTGCTGGCCAACATTCACCGCCGTACAGTAGGACAGGCCATATGATGCATTTATATATCTGCCCCTTGAGCTTAGGAGGCATTTTGCGGTCGCATACAACGCCCGTTACCTCGCGCCACTTCGCCCAAGCCGCGCCTATACGTGCTTGGACATCGTCGTCCACGTTGCCAGACTCGTGCAGCACGGATCCAAGGTACCTGAACGTATCGGACTTTCTGATCAGGTCCGAACCTATGTAAATCGGGCTGGTTTCCGCAACTCCACGACTAAGCGCGTATTTTGCGTGTAGGTGGGACAAATGCGTCATTCGATCCACCCCAGCTCCCCAAGGAAGGCCAGCAACGCCTTGGTTTTACTAACTATCTCGCAGAGGGTACCTGGGTTTCCGAAGTACTTTGCCCTGTAATCCGCAACCACCGGGCAGCTTAGAAGCAGGTGTGCTGCTGTCTCATTCTCCTCCGTGCAGGCTCTGCATAGCGGGCTGTCAGTGACTCCTATAGCATAGAGGTGTTTATTAAAAGACCCATGGCCAGTTGTTACGGCTGTGACTGAACGCAACTGTTGTTTAGTCAGTCTTAGGGCTTGTTTTGTGAAACGGCCATTTATAGAGGGAAGTGCCTCCTTGGCCTGCCTACACTCACTATGGTCAGCCCATAGCTTGTGATGTTTATCTCCGGTGCGTTTCCTTACCAGATTGCGTAAGTACCCGAAAGGCAGCGGCACGATGGGCTCAGGTCCCATTGCTGACAAACTCGACCCCCTTCGGGCGAGTTCATCCGCATTGCCAGAAGGTAATGCAGGCCCTGTTTAGTTTGTAGTCTAGGTGATTGCTCCAGCTTAACTTACTGTCTAGGATGACGCCTAGATACTTTACCTCGTTAGACAGCTGGAGCTCTGTATTGAAGAGCATAGGTAGCCGGTAGTGGCCCAGTGCTCGCTTTTGAGTGAACATGACTAATTCAGTTTTCGTGGGGTTTACCGACAGATCATATTCGTCGCACCATCTTTCCACGATGCGTAGTGCTTGTTGAGTAAGGTTGCAGATCGTTCCAGTCACTTTCCCTGACACTAGGATTGCGAGGTCGTCAGCATAACCTATTGTGTAGTAACGATGTGCATTGAGTTTGGTGATCAGGTCATCAATTACCAGATTCCACAGAAGAGGGGAGAGCACACCCCCCTGCGGGCAGCCTCTGGCTATCAGAGCCAACTGCTGCTCTTCCTCAAGGCGAACCACTCGTTTGCTTAACATATTAGTTATCCAGTCATTTAGTACCTGTTCCACGCCGTGTTTGGAGAGAGCGGCACTAATGCTGGAAAAGTTTGTCTTGTCGAAGGCTCCTTCGATGTCTATGAATGTGCCCAGGCAGGACCCTTTCTGGTGAATCGCTTCCTCAATCTGGTTCACCACCAGATGAAGAGCGGACTCTGTCGACTTACCCGAGCTGTATGCGTGTTGGTTACCATGCAGTGGTATTGTTTTTAAAACGCCATCACGTAGTTCCCTTTCACACAGTCTTTCCATTGTCTTTAGTAAAAACGAGGTCAGACTAATAGGTCGATAGGATTTAGCGTTTGTGTAGTCACTTTTACCTGGCTTCGGAATGAATATGACTTTCACTTCCCTCCATCCTTTAGGAACGTATCTAAAGGCCAGGCACGCTCGCATTAAGAGCACCAGTTTTGTTGCAACAGCGGTACCTCCCCACTGTAGTAAGGCAGGAAACACGCCGTCGGGACCTGGTGCCTTGAAAGGTTGGAAGCTTTTGATGGCCCACTGAAGTTTTTCCAGCGTAATCATCTTTTCTGCATAAAGCCAGTCATCATCTGATGGTGTTTGGATAACGTCAAGCCATTCATTTACCTGCGCGAATACGCTGCCTGGGAAGTGAGTTTCTACTAGGAGACGTTGCGCTTCTTCAGGTGTCGTGGTCAACGTGTTATCGGGTTTCCGGAGTGTGGCGATCTCAGGTTTGTTCTGTTGCGCCAGTATTTTCCTTACCCTGTTTGCTTGTTGGCATGATTCAATGTTACCACAGAATTTACGCCACCCTGTAGTTCTTCTGAATCTGATGCATCTCTTGTAGCTCGATTTGGCCGCGTAATAAGCGTCCCAGTCTTCATCACTACATGTGTTCATGGCTCTGTTAAGAGCCTTTCTTACCTTACCGCGTTTGCGCTCCAGGTCTGCACCCCACCAAGGTTGTTTACCCGGTGTGTCGCGCGGAATCGTTTCTGGGCAGGCGATTCGGTAGCTGTTTATCAGCGATTCGGTGAGTAGTGTTACTTGCGCATCGATCTGTGCCGTGTCCGCAAGCAACTCCGAATCGCATGATGGTACAAGCCTTGAGGTAAGGTTGCGTGTGTACACCGATATATCCGTGTTGCGAGGATTACGCGTAGGTTGTTTGGGTGGTATACAGACCTGGATGTCGAAGCGGATCCACCTGTGGTCTGAGCAGGAAGCCTCATTCGAGACTTGCCACCCAGTGATAAGTTCCGCTGCTCCCTCCGTAGCCAGAGTCAGGTCTATGATAGTACGACTGCGTCTGGTCACGAAGGTTGGTTCCGAACCCGTGTTTAGTAGGGATAGGTTAGTAGTGAACAGATAATCAACTAATGTCTTACCCCTTGCGTTTTGCGTCTCCATCCCCCACAGTGGATGGTGTGCGTTTGCGTCGGTCCCAATGACAATCTCATCCCTGCTGTTTTCACAGTGCGTGATGAGGCGGACCAGGTCGTGTGGGGGCGGTTCCTCCGCCTCAGGCATATATACCGAGGCGAAGACGATAGCCAACTTAGTGGCTCCCCGCTGTATGTTCAGCCTAGCAGCAGAGACATCTCTGCAACAGAAGTCGTTTAATAGCTGTGTTTTAAGGTTACCTGTGACATAGATGCACGATCTAGGGTGATCATGGTCCGCAGTAACAAGGAGCTTACCACCAAGATTGGAGAGTCCTCGTATGTGGCCACCCCTAATCCACGGCTCTTGGATCAGGGCAATGGCCGTGTGTTGAACCTCCAGCCACTTGCGGAGTTGAGCCGTCGCGGTCTGGCTGTGGTGGAGGTTAGCCTGCACGACTTTACAGGCCGACAAAAGGGACGCCATCGCCGGCAAGACCCTCCTCGTCGCCCTCAAGTCGCAGCCCGGCAAACAGGTCGCCCTCGTCGAAACTGTCCCCTCCCGGGTCTGAAGCCGGGGACAACATTACGTCGTCCGGCTCCCCCCCCGATGAAGGGACGGCACCCACGGTGGCGGCAGGGTCGGCTGAGTCTGCTGCTACAGCAGGTTCGGCCGCAGTTGCTTCCGGGTTGTTTGGCGGAGAATCGGTGTCCTCTGCGTCTTCCAGCGGCTGTTTCGTGATCGGGTCCCAACCCCGAGGGACGTCGACGAACCTGCCGTTCGGACCCTGGAACTTGACGTACACCGCTCCCAAACCAATTGAGAGACGGCGCTCGGCGCTCATCAGGGTCGGAACTTGGTCCTCGGGGATACCCAGCACCACGAACCAGCAAGCCTTCTGCTTCTCGGCGTGCAGCACTACCCACCTCCTTACGTCGATCCAGCGATTCTGGTACCAGAGGGCTCGTCCAATAAAAGTCGAGTCCTCGTAGACTCCCTGGTCGTCGGGGATGGCGATGCCGCAGCGCACCCGCTTCTGGATCTCCGCCTGGCTCTTGACGACTAGCGAGGTGCCAGCCGGGAGAGCCAGGCTGGAGACTGTTTTTTTCAGCCAGGCTAAGGTGAAGTCGTTACCGCACCACAGCTTGAGGACTCCACCGGTGAACAGCGGCTTCGCGTTGAAGGTTGGTCCCGGTGTATCCTGCATAGCAGAGCAGGCCTCACTGATGATCCGCTTGTGGATAGCAGCCAAGACCTGGTCCGATACTCCCTGGCTTATGATGCCCCTCCGGTCGCAGGTTATTGCGACGTTTAGGGACGCACTGGCAGCTTGGGCGTAGCTTCTGTTAGCGATCCTCTGGGATTGGTCAAGCCGCGGCCGCTTGTGCTCTCCACGGGGCGAAATCGTCTCGTTGAGAGCCCGCTTGACCGCAGCCTGGTCACTTCCATCGGATCGCTGCGTTGTGGTTGCCTCCTCGGCCGGACCTCCTGCGGATTTAGATTGCAGTGTGCTAGGCGTTGGTCGGCTAGTGCCGGCCTCAGCCTGCGACCGCTTCCCCTCAGAGAAGTTCAGCTTACCTTGCTTGGTCGGTTTAACCGAGCTGGTGGCAGCAACCTGCTTGTTTTGGGGGGCTTTGCGTCCCCGCCTGCGTTCGTGACGCCGCTCCTTCATTCAAATAGGTTCATCCGAACCTATTCGGATGAACCTATTTGAATCCGTGCCGCCACAGGACATGTACTCAGTCTTCGCCACATTTAGTCTCAGACCACCGTTTTCAAGCGTGTCCTTCCAAATGTTGACTTTGCGCTCAAGATGGGCTTTGTTCTGATTAACGAGGGCGATGTCATCGGCATACATCATTAGCCATGGGGGCTTATCTTGGATGTTTGCCGTAACTACATCGAGCACTACGTTAAACAAGAACGGGCTAAGAGCCGAGCCTTGGTGAACGCCAACAGATATTGGGAAGCCATTCGATTCGCCAACAGCGGTCTGGACAGAGGACACGGAATCGCGGTACATGTCTCTGATAATGTCAATATAGGCCTCGGGAACGCCTTTGAAGCGCAGTGCCCACCAGATGGACTGCCGAGGTATACAGTCGAAGGCCTTCTGCAGGTCTAAAAAGGCCATATGCAAAGCTCTCCTTCTCTCTCTGTAAGCCTCAGCCAGATTCCGTAAGGCGAATACTGCGTCCATGGTGCTGTTACCCGCCCGGAAGCCATATTGACACTCAGAGACAGTACACTCGCTACGGAGCCGTGTGTCAATGATGCGCTCGAAGAGCTTCATGGTGTGGCACATGATCTTGATACCGCGGTAGCTACTACAATCCTGTACGCTACCTTTGCCTTTGTATACAGGGATAATCAGGCTAAATCGCCACTGGTTCGGCATTTCCTTGGTGATCAGGATGCGGTTAAAAAGATCCATCAGAAGGTCCACGCCATGTGGGCCCATCGCCTTCCACACCTCAATTGGCACATTGTCAGGCCCGACCGCTTTCCGGTTCTTCATGTGGCGAAGAGCAATGCGGGTTTCGTCGGGGGAAATAGGGGAAATAAGTCCAAGGTTAGGAGGCGGTTCGGGAGGAAGGTTATGGGGATGCTGTTTGTTAGACAGCTCCGCGAAGTATGTACACCATCTCTCCTTAACAGAGAGGGCATCGTAGAGCAGCTTACCCTGGGCGTCCCTTACACAGAGACATTTCCTAATGTCCCGTGCAGCTTTCTCCCGGGCACGCGCCAGCTTAAAAATAAGCTTTTGCCCCTCCGCAGTTTCCAGTTTGTCGTACAAGGGCGCCAGACTTTTGCTGCGGACTCTGGCTACAGCTTTTTTGCAAGCGCGCTTAGCCGCTCCATATGCCTCTCTGTCATCCGGAGAGTTGGACCCTTGCCACTGTTTAAATAAAACCTTCTTCTTCCGAGTCACCTCCTGCACCCCGTCATCCCACCACCACGTCTCCTTTTCTATGGTGCGGCCACCACGAGAAGTGCCAAGGACGCGCTTACCCGCATCGGTGATTGCTGAATGGATCCTACTCCAGATCTCTTGAGCGGACTCATGCGGAGCACTGATCTCGAGATGCTCGACCTCCGCGATGAAGTCCGACTGCCTAGGACCATCAAGCAACCACCACTTTGTGCGGGGTTTGCGTTTTTCGGTCACTTTCTTTTTCGGTACAACCGCAAAGTCCAGGACAAGGAGGCGGTGTTGAGCCGTTAGGCTTTCACCTGGGATGACTTTGCAGTTGGTAACCTTGCCAATGTGGCACCGTCGCACCAGCAGGTAATCTATTTGGGTTGACTAGGCACCACTACGGTACGTAATAAGATGCTGGGGCTTCTTCTGAAAGAACGTGTTCGCGATGGCTAGGTCAGACAAAGCGCAGGTGCTGAGTATACTGACTCCCTCTGCATTTAGCTGGCCATATCCAAAACCACCGTGAACACGTCCGTACTCTCCAGCAAACTGACCTACGTGACCGTTGAGATCCCCCCCAACCAAAACACCTTCGGAATTCGGAATAGCGCGTAGTACGTCCTCGAACTCATCCCAGAAGGCCTCCTTTTCAGACTCACAGCAACCAGTTTGAGGAGCATAGGCGCTGATTAGGTTCGTTACCGACCCTTCGATCAGCACCCTAACTCGCATCAACCGGTCGCTGCATCGGTCTACTTCAAGGAGTCCATCCTGTAGGTCCTTAGACAGCACCACGGCCACTCCGCCCCTGCCCGTTGGTGATCCGGTGTACACTAGCCGGTACCCCTGCCCGATGTCACGTGACTTATTTCCCTTCCAGCGCGTCTCCTGAAGGAAGGCGCACTGGACCCGACGCTTCGCAAGTACGTCCGCGAGTTCTCGGCAACGTCCGGTTAGGGAGCCAATGTTCCAGGTGGCAAAGCGGAACTTCTTCTTGGGTACTATCCTCTTTAGCCGTGCCCGTACTCGACACGGTAGCCCTAGCCCACTTATAGCAGGTTTAGGGCGATGTGCCTGCGCGTCGTTATGCGGCGACGCCCTAGCCCGAGTACCCGTTTTCATTTTCTTGTCCATTTTATTTGGCTGAAGTTGGTTTTACGTGGGGCGACCAGCCGTCTGACCCCCACAACCCTACGAGAGGGAAACCAGGTTCGCCAGAGCCTCGTCCGTTGGACAGCAGGGTGCACCGCTAGCAGGTGAGGTTGGCTTGGGTCTTAAGATGGTAACAGACCCCATGCACCCCACAGTTCAGTTTTATTGACCTTATATTTCATTATTTTCCTTTTTCAACCCTTTTTGTGTAGGACTGCGAGGGTTATTTTTAGTATTTCGTTTTATCGTCCGCAGTATGAAAACGATACTCACATTTATTATATTGATTTTATCATAACAATACATTTAATGGAATAACAAACACAATTGCTAAGTTGCCGTTGTGGATGGGAAGTATTTAACTCGTCAAGTGTGTTCATTATTCCGTTATAGATTAAACAAACAACACTCACCTCTTGAGGTATATGTTCTCGAAAATTCGGTGGAGTTTGTATAAAATGTTCATTAAGGACGTGTCTACGACGTCTTCGGAGCGATTGCTCACACCAACACAACGGTTATTTTCCATGACAACTTCCAAATCATAATGCCTAATCAGGTCCGGTAATCACAAGCTTATTATCGTAAATGTATCCAATAAAAACAAAATAGAATCGCTAGGCAATATCAAGTCCGGTAAGAGTAATCTTTGTCACAGTAAAATAATCACACGTAATATACACAGTACCAGAGTGCTAACGCAAGCGCAGGACTGCCAGCGGAGCGATTTAGGAGCACGCGCGTTTGTTCTCAATGTTCTTATGTGAGTGAGCGAAACAGCAATAGTAACCTCGGTTTTTAACTACCTGAGTGACGCCGGGATATTTTTAAGAGGAGCTCTCCGTGTCTAATACCCGAAATTATTTTATAAAATAAATAGATCATAATAATATAGTTAGTAAGGAGTTACTTTAAAAAATAATACTTTTTAAATATGTTGATATTCTTAACCTAGTATAATATGTATTATCAAAATGAGCTATTTACAGTGTTTAATTGCTTTTTAATCCCATTGTAAAGCTAAAATCAAAAGTTAGTATATTACAGGTATTCTGCTCCTGAATTAATATTTAGAGCAATTTTTTTATGTGCTAGCCAGTAAGGATGATCACCGGAAGTATATCATTTGTTTATACTAATTTTTAGTGATTTTTTGAGATACTTATCTTTGCAGTCGAAAGTGGGGCATTTTTGCTACTTCTTTAGATTTGTTCCTTTATTCTTCATACGAACCCATATATGTCTGTACTTATTTTTATTATAATTGTGTAGTTTATCTATAATATGTATGTATTTAGAAATATATAAGTATGTTTATCAGTTGTCTAGTACCCATAACACAAGCTCTGCTTAGCTCGGTTAGTCCCGCTATGGTATGGTCCCGGTATGGCACCCTCTTAAAATACCTATCAAAAAGTCCCGCTATGGTACCCTTCAGTTTTTGGTACTGTTGTAAAGAAAAGTTATACAATGCGTTAAGAAAAAAATAGTATTAATAAAAAATATCTTTTCTTAACTATTATAGTTAAGCAAGATAATATTTATTAATACTATTTTTTAAACAAATCACGCTCGGTAATTGTCGTTTCACTTCAGGTAGTTACCTGATCAACCGGTTTTTTCGTAAAACAATAGAGACGAGCCCTTCCTCGAATTCGTATCTAGCTCTTCCCTTTTGTTTTTATGAAAATGGAGAGAGACAGTATTATTCCGGGTTTAGTTTGCTATTTGCAGCTGTACTTTTGCGATATGAGTAATTAGGATAGCTTGTTAGTTTATCTATTGCAATGTCTGGGTCAAGTAGTTCACGTGGTGTAAATTTAATAATTATTGACAGTCGACGCGGTGGAAAAACTTTATTACGTGCCGGACATAAATATATTAAACGCAGAGAAAATAAAAATTCAAGTACTTGGCATTGTGTAAATAGGAGAAATAGTATTAAATGTAGTGGATATATAACTATTGAGAATACCAATAATACAATAATTAAAGATTATAAACACAGTGATCAGTGCGTGCCACATTTTGAAGACAATGAAGTTCAAATGGCTATAAGTGAGTGCAAAAAAGAAGTAAATTCAAATTACGGATCAGTACAGAAAATTTTCGAAAAACACATGGGTAACTTAAAAGACAAAGGGTTACACCTTACAGGAAATGTTCCTGACTATAAAAAATTAAAAACAGTATTATACAGACACCGAAATAAGTCGTTGAACGTACCAAAAACACAATTTAAGAATGTGGAAGAAATTATAATACCAGAAGAATTTAATAAGTATGTATTGGCTGATTATTGTAATGAAGACTGTAATCGAATAATTATATTTTCCTCGACAGAAGTAAAGGAACATATAAAATGTGTAACGCATTACTTTGGTGATGGCACTTTCGACGGCTGCCCAAACCCATTCGAACAAGTTTATGTCATTCATGGAGACATGGGAAGCACTGAGTTATCCACGAATGTAGCACCATTATTTTATATTCTGTTAAAAAACAAAGAAGGGAAAACTTATGAAAAAGTTTTCGAATTGATTAAACAAACTTTGCCTGAATGGCGTCCATCGAAATTTACCTTCGATTATGAAATAGGAGTAATAAATGCAGCAGCGAAGATTTTTCCTGATATCAAAATAAATGGATGTAACGTACATTTTCAAAAGAACGTTATCAAAAAAGCGAAATCTTTAAATCTCATGGAACACGAAGAGTCCTCGAACCATGTTAAGCAATGCATAGGCTTGGCGTTTTTGCCAAAACAAGATATTGAAGACGGCTGGCTGCATATAATGGAAAATAGGTATAATATCTTGGTTACTTTCCAAAATGATGTTTGAGTACTTAACTCTAATTATATGGCAAAAAAGTAAAGAACAACAATATCAGTAAGGACCTGTTAATTTCATTGCTTTACAAGTACGAACGTTTAATAAGTATTTTTTTCAGTTTCGACGATGAAGCTATGACCAAATTCAATGACTATTTTGTCACTCAGTGGCTTGAATATCCAGACCTCATTTGGTGTTGCCATAATGAACGCCATAGAACAACTAACTTGGCGGAATCATGGAATGGCAGATTCAACAAAATTATTGGAAAAAATCCCAGTTTATTATTGTTTCTGCAAACAATTGGCAACGACACATGTCACTTTGATATAAAACAAGCCAAGTAAGTTGTATTTTTTAGACAATATTTTTAAGCAGATATAATATTTTTAAAAGCAGATATATATTTTTTTACATAATACGAGTACATAGAAGAATTTGAAAATGGATTTGATTTTATTTATTTTGGTAGATATTATTGGTTGTCGCCTTCTATTACAGACGGTTACTGAAAAAAATATAGCTTAACTTAAATAACTGATGATTTTTGTTATAGCTTTCGACTAAAAAGATCACCTATAAATTCAAGAAAAAGAACAAGTATAGAAATCGACCGCCAGATTCAAAAGCTAACAAAAAGTTACGAAAATAAAGCTATCTCCATTGGTGATTTTCTGATTAACATATCAAAGTCAATATTTCGATCAGAACATTTAAAAAAATAGTTTATTTTAATTTTGTTTTTAGCCTATTAAAATGTTTAATACTTTTTCTCGATGTTGATTATTTTTTGTAGTTTATGTTTACAATTTGCGCCTTTTTCTCCATGTTGATTATTTGTAATTAATATATTTGTCTAGTTGGTTGTTGATTATTTTTGTAGTTTATATAAATTTACAATTACTGCCTTTTCTCAATGTTGATTATTTGTAACTAATATTTATGTCTGGATGTTGTTTTTATTTGTAGTTTATAATATTTACAGTAATACTTTTCTGAGATGTGGATTTTTTATATTTTTTTTATTGTTGTTTATTGGTAATTAATATTGTTGATTATTTTAAAAATTACATTGCAATTAATATTTCGTTTTACTGTTTGATATTTTTTTATAAATATTTTGAATTAATAAAAGACTGATTTAATATCGCAAACAGACGTTTTATTGATACACTCCTAAAAGTATTTATTTATAGATACACTTTTCTTTTCAGTTGTACCTTCTATTGTCTAACGTAGATCTAAAAGATGGGTACCATAGCGGGACTTTTTGATAGGTATTTTAAGAGGGTGCCATACCGGGACCATACCATAGCGGGACTAACCCGCTTAGCTTGGGACTAGATGGCGTTGTGTGATAGTTGTGTGGAATATTATTATATTATTATTATATTATTATTATTAATTTGTTTGAGTGCATACGAACCCATATATGACCTCCTTATTTTTTTCAGTTCATGTAATTAGATTTTTTTAATTTTCATTTTTGTCATATTTTTTATCCCCAAATAAAGCCTAAACAAATATTTTTCTGATCAAATATTTTTTTTTCATGTTTATCATAATTCATGTCATGCAGTAGAGGGTTAAGCATTCCTTTGTCAAATTTTTTTTAAAACGTGATTGTTGTTAAAACTTTTAGAAGAATGATTGTTTCTGAAATAATTATGTTGATTTTTTATTTTTATATTTACTTTATTTTGATATTCGGCAATATAATTACCTAAGCGATCCTGTGATTTATTGTTAAGTTAAATATGTGCAATAAGCGATAATAATCATTCATTAGTTGCTGCACGATCGTTTTTTACTAAGTTGTGATGTTGAATTTATTGCTAAATGGAAGCTATAGATATAGGGATAATGAAAAGTTAATCTTATGTTATATAAATTATTTAATTAATTGTTAGCTAACTATGTCTCTACCTACCTACCGATGTTAGTATAGTAAATAGGTCGCGACCGCCTCAGGTCAGGAGGCGTCTGTCTCTGATTGTTCCTAATAATACTTTAAAAACAAAAACATATTTTGTTTCATTTTCTTATGACACAACCCTACTCATTCTTTGTCAATGTATGAAGATTGTATAAAATGGTGTCCAGACATTGCCTAAGTAATTTTACCTACTAATATGCTCCCAAAATCTTTCATTCAAAACTGAATTGTATTCTATATGCATTAAACTAATTCGAATTGTTTATTTTGGAGTAAATGCATTAGGCAATATCAGAGACATGAGGCATTACTTTGCCTAATATTTACAATACCTCAAAAACTTTTATTACATACGAAAATTGACTAAAACAAATTAAAATAACAGAATTCTTGAGTTTTTTATAAGATTAAATGTGTACACAACATGAAAATGGGGTATATTTAAATTTTTTTTTTTCATGGTGGACATCCCACCCATACGCACAAAACGTTTTGGGAACATATTCATAGTGCGTACAGCTAAGGAGTGGAACTCCCTGCCGGAGTCTGTGTTTCCTGACAGCTACAACCTGGGAGTCTTTAAATCAAGAGTGAATAGGTTATTTCTAGGCAAGCGTGCTCCATCTTCGACCATATCCTCGCTTACCATCAGGTGAGATAGTGGTCAAACGCGTGCCTATCAATAGTAAAAAAAAAAAAAAAAAAACGTTAACAGCCAAAAATATCAAAATCCGGGCAAAGTCAGGGCAGTTGACGGTACCTTCTTATTTAATTTTATTTGTCACAAAAAATTTCGTTGTTAATTTTAAAAATCTGAGTAAAATGAAACCAATATTTGGACTAAACCCATGAACATCTTGAGAACAACGCCATCTATCAATACGTAAATTGAATTTGTGATATTACTATACGAGTAAATTAAAACAACTTCTGCTGCTTCAGCGCCATTAGAAGTTGTCGAAGTCGAAAATGACGCAATAGATAACGAATTTTTTTCTTGTTTAAACCTATAGAGATTTGATTATTATGATTAAATACTTGATTATACAAATTTGCTTTTATTTACACCATATTTTGTTACCATGGAATATTTTGAAATATTAAGCTACTTCTAGCGGATTTTTTTATTCGTTATTTTTTTCAAAACCGGTAGGACTATTGCGTCGAGGTCTAGGGACTTTTTTTTTTCTAAACGGCAACACTGGTTTGATGTGCGGGCCTACAGTACGTCACTTGCGGAAGCGGGGTCCGGACGTTCGATCATATTCATCCCTGCGTGCGTGTGTGCCGCGTACTCGTGTCGTCACGATGTCAAACTTTATTCACCGCGAATATTACGAAACGGTGCGAGTGTATCTACTTAGCCACTTAGCCACGAAAATTTACGAGCAGCACAAAAAAGGTATGAGAGGGAGAGCGTACCTCATATGCGAGCCCAAGGGATCCGTAATCCCACGGTACCTAATGGAAAGGACAATTCTTGCAGCAAATCAAACAAAGGCTGCTTGATCACGGCCAGTTCAGAACCCCGAGCCATGCACTAGGGTCTGGCAGACCTCGACTGGCAGTCGAAGCCGAAGACGCTATATTTGATTTTTTTGAGCGCAATCCGAGAGCCAATACCTACGACGCGGAATGTCGTTTTGGTGTGAGCCAACACGCAGTATGGAAGCTGCTAAATACAAACGGACTCCATCCATACCACTTCCAGCCGGTACAACAACTCCATGACCCAGACCCAGCACCACGTCGAGCCTTTTTTGAGTGGCTTTTAAATCACCCTGATGTAAACATCTTGTGGACGGATGAGGCATTATTCACACGTGTGGGACTCTACAATGTCCATCGGAAGAAGGCATGGATGTGGGATTAAAAAAGCTAGTCGATTACAGTGATTCAGATTCTGAACCCGATGAGACTGTTATAAAAAGAAAAAAAGATGTCAGGTAAAAAAAGAAGAATGGGCTGGTGAAGTGAACAAAAAAAGTAGAGAAAAGGGAACAAAATAGTTAGGAAAACAAAAGTTGATGGTGAATGGAAAAAAATATATAATGAAACCAGAAAGAGTATTAAAGCCAAGATGTACTTGTAAAGAAGAAGCCAAGAGTGTTATTCAATGTTATCTGATTACTGACGAGAATAGGAGATAGCTGTTTGATAAATTCTGGAATATGACTTGGGATAAAAAACGCGTGTACGTTGAAAATTTAGTAAAAGTCATTCATGCTAACCGGCGGAGAGACAGAAAAAACCCTAAGGAGTCAAAACGAGTGAACACTTTTATTTCGTATTGACGGACAGGTGGGATTGTCCGATGCTTGAGCGCTGGATACAGTGCACGCAGTAAAATAGCATGTTGTATGCGTTCTGGTGTCGGATTCTCCCAAAATCTGTATTATATTTTTTTTTTGCCATACTCCATTTGTTTTGTTTACTAACATTAGTTTCTAAGTATTTTCGTGTTACTAACAATTTATATGGAGAAATCTGAAATAAATTATTATTTCCTTTATTCATCATTTTCGCTTATTTCTAAATTTTTAAATATTTTTATACAATATATACATAAAAAAAAACCTTTAAAAATATAAAAATAGTAGCCCACCGATATCGGGAACAGGGTCCAAGCTACCGGTGGTCAGGGCTCCAGAGAAAGGAACCTCCTGACAATGCGAGCCGTGTCCAGAAGTACCGCTTTCTGAATCAAGCCCTTGATCCAGCTGCCCAACGAGAGCCTCCTAAGGTGTTGGTCGAGGCTCGTGGCTATTAAGCCATTGGCCGACACGACTATCGGTACAATGATTGCGGAGTCCACTTCCCACATGTCGACAACCTCGCGAGCCAAGTCAATATACTTGATTTGTTTGTCTTTCTCGGCTTTCACGAGGTTCTCGTCATGCGGGACGGTTATGTCTACAATCATTGCACGCCTCAGAATTCGGTCCACCACCACTATATCCGGCTTATTGGCAACAATAGTCCTGTCAGTGATGATGGACCGATCCCAGTACAATGTGATATTGCCATTATCGAGAACTGGGTCGGGCGCATACCTATAGTATGGCACCTCCGACTCCACAAGAGAGTATTTCAGAGCAAGTTGCTGATGGATAATCCTGGCTACAAGGTTGTGCCTATGCAAGTATTCTCCGTTAGCTAGACGAGAACAACCAGAGACAATGTGGCGAATTGATTCTCCCGGACGGTGACATGCCCGACATATGTCGACCGTGCCGTCTTTCACAATAAATCTCCGGTAGTTATTCGTCATGATAACTTCGTCCATAATTGCACAAACAAAACCTTCAGTTTCTCCAAAAAGATCACCGAAACGCAGCCAGGCTACGGACGCTAGTTGGTCTACGTCGGGCCCATGTAGGGCCCGGAAAAAGCGTCCGTGAAGCTCCTTACTCTGCCATACCGACCTGCGATCGTTAGTGTCAAGCACCGCAGGTTTGCGCCAGTTCTCATTTGCCAAGGAGAGCGGGGTGAGTCCCTTGTCCACCGCCACTACATCTCGATGCATACCCACGTCGACAGCTAGAAAATATTCCCTAAGACTGCATATCTCGCGATTGTGGAGAGTCTTAGCATTTAAAAAGCCTCGACCTCCACACTTTCGCGGGATATACAGTCTCATTACCGACGACCGTGGGTGATGCATTCGATACGCAGTGAGCAGTGTACGGACTCGCCTATCCAGGGCGTCAAGTTCCGTTTGAGTCCATTTGAGTACGCCGAAAGAGTACATCAATACCGGCATGACCCAACCGTTGAAGGCGCGCACCTTGTTTCCGCCCGATAGAAAGCTATTGAATACCTTCTTCAGGCGGCCAAAGAAGCGCTCCTTCAACGATTGCTTCATGTCAGTAACATTGATACCTAACGCTTCCGACATACCCAAATACTTGTAAGTTTCAGTTGGAGAGAGGGATCTCAGGTTTATGGAATCCGAGAGTTGAGTTCCCACGGATTCCATAATCTCTCCACGCTTTACATGCATGACCGCACATTTATCCACACCAAACTCCATCCTGATGGCGTTACTGAATGTTTCAGTTACCTTCAGTAGCTCCATCAGTTGCAGATTAGTGGGGGCAAAGAGTTTCAGATCATCCATGTAAAGGAGGTGAGATATAACCTGACCACCTCTCTTCAACCGATAGCCTAGCCCTGAATTCTCCAGCAGTGTGCTAAGAGGATTCAAGGCTAGACAAAACCAAAGTGAACTCAAACTATCGCCCTGAAATATACCCCGCTCGATCCTTATCGGTTCGCTATTCTTTTGGATATTTCGACATCCTGGATAGCAAAGGACTGTCCTCCATTGCCCCATACATGACATCAGGAAGGTGCGTAGCGTTGCATCAACTTTATACAATTCTAGCACCCTCATGAGCCATGTATGAGGCACCGAGTCATAGGCCTTCTTATAGTCTATCCAGCATGTCGACAGATCCTTTCGGGAACGCCGAACCTGTTGGCTAATGGCCATATCAATAAGGAGTAGCTCCTTAGTACCGCGGGACCCATTCCTACATCCATTTTGAGAGGCAGACATGATGTTGTTGTTGTTAATGTGACTATTAATCTTTGCCCTCAAAATGGATGTAAGAACTTTATAGACCGTCGGTAAACACGTGATCGGTCTATAATTTTTAGGTTCCGCAATACTACCTGATTTATGGAGCAGGTGGGTTATTCCTGTAGTTAAGAACTGGGGTAGCGAGCCAGACTCTAAGGCAGACTGGAATTGAGATGCCAAGCAAGCGTGCGATCTCGTAAACCATTTAATCCAGAAATTGTGCAGCCCGTCCGGCCCTGGAGATTTCCAGTTAGGTAACGGACGGACTGCACAAGCTACATCTTGGGGGCTGATGGAAATTGCCCCCATTTCTTGTATCGGATCGCACACACGCTCGACCTCCCGAGTCCAGTCACCCTCAGTATGACTGACAGGAACCGACCAGATGCTGCGCCAGAATGAACACATAGCATCATCATCCGGCAAGCGCGTGTCAGTCACACCTTGGTCCGGTCGCTCCCAATCCCTATATACCCACCTTTCATTACTTCGGAATGTGCGATTCTGGGTGTATCGCTCCACTCGCCGCCTGTACCTACGTATACGGCTTGCCCATGCATACACCTTCTGCTTCAGGAAGTCGATGCGCTCTGTGACACGAGATATATAATCTCGGGGATTGACATCAGTCCCCGAAAACGCCCGTCTCACAAAGCGCATCACTCTAGGGCGTATGTTGCCCTCCCTGAAGCAGATCAGTTTGCCGATTAGCGCTCTGGCCTCACCAATACGACGCTCGATCCTGCACTGCCAAGCTGGTACGGCTGGTTTTGGTCGTGTAGCTCTGTCATTGGTTATTTTTATTTTGACATGAGCTACACGGCATGCCGCTACAGCCGCGCAGTACATGATCGAATGTGCATCGGTGAGGTTATCACAGTTATCAAAATAGCTTGACAACTGCGAATCCAGAGCAGCCACCAGCGCCCCGTTCTTGTTATGCATGGGCAAACGAGGTAAGCGTGGTCTAAGTTCAGGCGGCATGTAGCGGTATTCCCGAATAGCACACTCCAAAGCACTCCTCAATTCGTTATTGCACTGGGTACTTACGTTTGTAACCCTGTCATTACTCTGCTCGTCAGCGTGGCTGGGCAATTGGGTTGACGATGCTGGTGCCACAGTCTGCGACGGAGGAGCAATGACATGGCTACACATTTCAGTGCGGAGGCAATCAAGCACACTATCATCCAACATACGGTTACGCTGGATGACGCGCACCTGATCCGACAGTCGTTGGGCCGATACGCTGACAGCTGGTTCAAGTACCTGAAACAGAGAGAGCATCCGACCACGGTACGCAGTCAGGTTAGTTCCCCCCTCTGTAGCCCCAAAGTATGAGCGTATTACATTCTCATTTATGGTTTGAGTCCATTTTATACGCTGCACACTTCCACCGATAGCGGGGACCCTGTCAGAGACCGGTGGGCCTCGAGGTCCTAAGCTGGCCGGTGGTCGGCCTCGTCCGCGCCGACGCGCAGGTGGTGGTGTCGTCGGCGGCGAGAAGTATTCGTCGCTCGAGCTCGACGCAACTGCAGCTACCGGAATCTCTGGACTCGCGGCTGGCGCAGGTCCCGGCGGTTGCGAGGCGGAGCTCAGCGACGAACCCGAAGATGGTGTTGGTGCGGCTTGTAGTCGTGCTCGGCGTCTTGTTAACATTTTATTTCCATACTGTCCAGTTTTTGTTCATTTACTTAGATTTTTTATTTTTGTGTGGTTCTATTTTTTTTTTCTTGATTTTTTCGGTATGAAATGCATTGTTTCTTTGGTTTTTTAAATTAAAATCGATAAAAATACGGGATGGAAAATTTCTTATGTCACTTGCCTTGACAGCCGAGCCACAGATAAAAACAAAAAAAAAAATATTATTATTATTATTCCATTTATTTATTTATATATACATACAAATTACATTTTTAAATATTTATATAAAAATACAAAAACATTTAAAAATATAAAAAATAGTAACCCACCGGTATCGGGAACAGGGTCCAAGCTACCGGTGGTCAGGGCTTCTGAGAGAGGAACCTCCTAACGATGCGCGCCGTGTCCAGGAGTACTGCTTTCTGGATCAAGCCCTTGATCCAGCTGCCCAACGAGAGCCTCTTGAGATGTTGGTCGAGGCTCTTGACAATAATGCCATTGGCCGTCACGATTATCGGCACAATAACTGCTGTGTTCACATCCCACATGTCGACAACCTCGCGAGCCAAGTCAAGATACTTCGTTTGTTTATCTTTCTCTGACTTCACGAGGTTCTCGTCATGAGGGACTGCTATATCAACAATCATTGCGCGACGCTCTAGTCGGTCTATCACCACTATATCAGGCTTATTGGCAACAATAGTCCTGTCAGTGATGATAGACCGATCCCAATACAATGTGCAACTATCATTTTCGAGAACTGGGTCGGGCACATACCTATAGTACGGTACTTCCGATTCCACAAGATTGTATTTAAGAGCAAGTTGCTGGTGGATAATCCTGGCTACAAGGTTGTGCCTGTGCAAATAGTCTCCGTTAGCCAGACTAGAACAACCGGAAATAATGTGGCGGATGGATTCCCCGGGCCGGTGACATGCCCGACATATGTCAACCGTACCGTCCTTCACAATGTATTTCCGGTAGTTATTAGTCATCATAACTTCGTCCATAATTGCACAGACAAAACCTTCGGTTTCCCCGAAGAGGTCACCAAAACGAAGCCAGGCTACGGACGCTAAGAAGTCTACATCGGGCCCATGTAGGACCCGATAAAAGCGTCCGTGAAGCTCCTTGCTCTGCCATACCTCCCTGCGGTCGTTAGTATCTAATACCACAGGTTTGCGCCAGTTCTCGTTAGCCAAGGAGAGCGCGGTGAGGCCTTTGTCCACCGCTACCACATCTCGATGCATACCCACGTCGGCCTCTAGGAAGTACTCCCTAAGGCTGCATACCTCGCGGTTGTGCAGGGTCTTAGTATTTAAGAAGCCACGACCCCCGCACTTCCGCGGGATATACAGCCTCATCACCGATGACCGTGGGTGATGCATCCGATTTGCGGTAAGCAGTGAACGTACCCTCCTATCCAGGGCGTCAAGTTCCGTCTGAGTCCATTTGAGTATGCCGAAAGAATACATCAAAACCGGCATGACCCAACCGTTGAAGGCGCGCACCTTGTTTCCGCCTGATAAAAGACTGTTAAGTACTTTGTTCAGGCGGCCAAAGAAGCGCTCCTTCAACGATTGTTTCATGTCCGTAGCACTGATGCCTAACGCTTCCGACATACCCAAATACTTGTAAGTTTCGGTTGAAGAGAGGGACCTAAGGTCTATGGAATCCGAGAGTTGTGTTCCCTCGGATTCCATAATCTCCCCTCGCTTTACATGCATGACCGCACATTTGTCCAAACCAAATTCCATCCTGATGGCGCCACTGAAGGTTTCTGTTACCTTCAGTAGCTTCATCAGTTGCAAGTTGTTAGGAGCAGAGTTTCAAGTCATCCATGTAAAGGAGGTGCGATATGACCTGACCACCTCTTCTCAACCGGTAGCCTTGGCCCGAACCCTCCAACAATGTACTGAGAGGGTTGAGGGCCAGACAAAACCACAGTGGACTCAGACTGTCACCCTGAAATATGCCACGCTCGATCCTTATCGGTTCGCTGTTCGCCTGGGTCTGTCGACACGCTGGATAGTGAAGAACCGTCCTCAACTGCCCCATACACGACATCAGGAAGGTGCGTAAAACTGCATCAACTTTGTACAGCTCCAGCACCCTCATGAGCCATGTATGTGGCACTGAGTCATAGGCCTTCTTATAATCTATCCAGCATGTCGACAGATCTCTTCGGGAACGTCGAACCTGTTGGCTAATGGCTATGTCGATGAGGAGCAGCTCCTTAGTACCGCGGGACCCGTTCCTACATCCATTCTGAGAAGAAGACATTATTGAATTACTATCAATATGATGGTTAATCTTTCCTCTCAAAATGGATGTAAGAACTTTATAGACCGTCGGTAAACACGTGATCGGTCTATAATTTTTAGGCTCCGCGGTACTACCTGATTTATGAAGCAGGTGGGTTATTCCTGTAGTTAGGAACTGGGGCAGCGACCCTGACTCTAACGCAGACTGGAATTGAGATGCCAAGCGAGCGTGCGATCTTTTGAACCATTTAATCCAAGAGTTGTGCAGCCCGTCCGGTCCCGGAGATTTCCAGTTAGGCAACGGACGGACTGCACGAGCTACGTCTTGGGGGCTGATGTTAATTGCCCCCATTTCTGGTATCGGATCGCACGCGCACTCAACCTCCCGAGTCCAATCGCCCTCGGTATGACTGACAGGCACCGACCAGATGCTGCGCCAGAATGAACACATGGCATCATCATCTGGTAGGCGCGTATCAGTCACACCTTGGTCTGGTCGCTCCCAAGCCCTATAAACCCACCTCTCATTGCTTTGGAATGTACGATTCTGAGTGTATCGCTCCACTCGCCGCTTGTACCGACGTATACGGTTTGCCCATGCATAGACTTTCTGCTTCAGGAAGTCGATACGCTCTGTGACGCGGGTCAGATAATCTCGAGGACTAATATCAGTCCCCGAGAACGCCCGCCTCACAAAGCGCATCACTCTGCGGCGAGTGTTGCCCTCCCTGAAGCAGATTAGTTCCCCGATGAGTGCTCTAGCCTCACCGATACGACGCTCGATCCTGCAGTGCCAAGCTGGTACAGCCGGTCGTGTAACTCTATCACTACTAGGAAATTTGACATGAGCTACACGACATGCCGCTGCAGCCGCACAGTACAAGATCGAGTGGGTATCGACAAGGTCTTCGCTGCTATCAAAATAACTTGTTAGCTGCGAATCTAGAGCACACACCAACGCCCTATTTTTGTTATGCATGGGCAAACGAGGTAGACGAGGTCTAAGCCCAGGCGGTGTGGAGCGATACTCTTGGAAAGCATCCTCCAAAGCGCTCCTCAATCGCTCATTGCATTGGGTACTCACGGATGTGGCCCCGTCATCATCATCTTCACCGACGTAGTTGGGTCGCGGTGAAACACTTGCACTGGGTTGTATTTGCACCGCGGCCAGTGGCGAAGTGGGTGAGACGCGGCTGCTCCGTGATTCCAGACGCAGTCTATCAAGTACGGCGTCATCCAACATACGGTTACGCTGGATAACCCGCACCTGATCCGACAATCGTTGGGCTGAAACGTTGACAGCTGGCTCAAGTACCTAAAACAGAGAGAGCATCCGACCACGGTACGCAGTCAGGTTAGTTCCCCCCTCTGTAGCCCCAAAGTATGAGCGTATAACATTCTCGTTCATGGCTTGTGTCCATTTTATACGCTGCACACTTCCACCGATAGCGGGGACCCTGTCAGAGACCGGTGGGCCTCGAGGTCCTAAGCTGGCCGGTGGTCGGCCTCGTCCGCGCCGACGCGCAGGTGGTGGTGTCGTCGGCGGCGAGAAGTATTCGTCGCTCGAGCTCGACGTAACTGCAGCTACCGGAATCTCTGGACTCGCGGCTGGCGCAGGTCCCGGCGGCTGCGAGGCGGAGCTCAGCGACGAACCCGAAGATGGTGTTGGTGCGGCTTGTAGTCGTGCTCGGCGTCGTGTCAACATTTTATTTTCATATTGTCATTTTGTTTTTCCATTAGTTAGTCCGCATTGGTTAGTTTTTTATTTTCGTGTGGTTCTATTTTTTTTTTCTTGATGTTTCGGTATAAAAAGCATTGTTTCTATGGTTTATTTAAATAAAAATCGATAAAAATACGGGATGAAAAATTTCTTACGTCAGTTGGCTTGACAGCCGAGCCACAGATCAATTATTATTATTATTATTATTATTATGTTTTTGACATTCTCGGGTCCCTAGAGACCCGGTCCTTTGGTAGGCGTACGAGGGGCCGATGCCAACTCGCAGAGGCCTCTTTAGACATTTCAAATGGAATGGGACACCAACCGACGATTATCCCTGTATGCACTGTGAAAGTATACCCAAGGACAATCCCCGGTTGGAGCAAAACTATTGCAAAATATGGAAACAAAAGATGAAACGTTATGGGTTTGGCTGGTTTAGTGGACTAATAATCGTTTACTATGGAAGAACTATTGGCCCCTGCCTGACCATTGACAATTAAAACGGTTATTATTATTATTATTTTACTATTTAAAGAAAGGTGAAGATACTATAACCCTTTAAGGGGCAGAAGCTCCTGGCTGGGGGAATGAAAAAATAAAACTTGTCTGTGAAAAATATTTTGTTTTTATTAATTTTAAGAATTTTCTTTATTCGAATATGTCGACACCACGTTTTTGTTTTTTAAAAAAAAACGTGGTGTCGACATGTTCGACACTGCCCTTTTTGCGTTTTTTTTTTCATTTCAGCAGTTAAAACTAAATCAATAAAAAGTATGGTGTCGAATATATCGACAGAGACAAAGGGATAAGGGACTGCAAACCTTTATTCCTGAATACTTTTTCTGTAGGAAAGTCATTTGTTTGGGAATGGAAGACGCAATCCAAAAAAGCCACAGATGGGCAAGCAAGTACGAGTAAAAATACACTGCCTGTAAAGAAGCCTTTTGACAAAGAGCTCGTCGAATTGCAGAACTTTTTAAACGAGTTCCCAAAAATGCCTTCGCATTACTGCAGACAAAGAACAACAGTCTTACCTACAGCCCGATATTAAGTCAAAGCGACAACTGTACGACCTTTACAAAAGCTACTGCAACGACAAAAATGTTAAGTTTTTGTCGATTGCCACTTTTTCAAATACATTAACCGTCCAAAAAATATCAATTTTCAAACCAAAGAAAGACCAGTGTGTCATTTGCAATGGATACAAATTAGGGAAAACTAGCAACGATGATTATGATGATTATGATGAGCATGTATATAAAAAGAAGCAGCAAGAGCAGAGAAAGAATCAGATAAAAAAGAAAAAGAATTTGTGTTTACGGCAGATCTACAAGCGGTGCTTTTAGCACCACGGTCCAACGTGTCTTCACATTATTATAAAACAAAGCTTTGTGTGCACAACTGGTGTGTATATGATATGAAAACTAGTGTTGGGTACTGTACTGTTCTGTGGAACGAGACTGAGGGTGGTCTAAACTCTGACGAGTTTGCAACTATTATCTCCAAGTTTTTCATTGAAACGGTCATCCCAAAACTGGGAGAAGATAACCGAGAAATAATATTATACTCTGATGGGTGTACTTATCAAAATAGGAATAATATTTTAAGCAACGCTTTTGTCAATGTTGCAATGTGGCATAACGTAACGATCATCCAAAAATACCTCGAAGTGGGCCATACTCAAATGGAGGTAGATAGCATGCACGCATTGATTGAGAGGAAGCTAAAACACCAAACAATCAATGTCCCGGCAGAATACATTAATATTTGTCAGAAGGCCAGAAACAGCTAACCATATCAAGTCAAATATTTAAACTATGGCTACTTTAAGAATTTCCAGAACCTGAGTTTTTACAAATCTATTAGACCAGGAAAAATGAAAGGAGATCCGAAGGTACTGATCACTAAGTAGTCAAAGCTATTGTCTAGTGTCTACATAACACCGACTTACACCCTTACCTACACAATACATACATTAGCATCACGTCTGTCTCCCAGTAATCACGGGCAGAGATTGAAGGTCTTCATTTTTCAATATCCTGGCACATCTATCTTACCCATAACTTTCGCTTTGCTCACATACGATGGGTCGTTCAAAGAGCTCAAATTCATTCAACATTCGACCTTATAGACCATCATTTTTATGCATTATTTACATCTTCTTTAAAACATTTCCTCCTATTTATACGATCAAATGAGTTACTTGTATCTACGTGGTTTTGATTTTGGTGTAGCTATGATAGATAATGTTGATCTTTTTTCAGGTAACCGGCATAAGATGTCTCAAGTACGATTTGAAAATTTACCGCAAATGTACGACCAACGCAGAAAAATAAAAAAGAAGATGTATTTAGATCTACAAGAATTAAAAAATACCATGCCTGATGACTACCAAAATTATTATGAACACCTTATTTACGAAGAATAAATAATACTACTATAATTATTAATTGTTTTTCTTTTACCTTCATACTAAGTAAAACCAGCCAACTCCATATTTCAAATTTTAATTTAGTAGTAAAAGCAGATAACTCAAAAAAGCGTCTATATTTTAGTAACGATAATATTTTAAATAAAACAGACAATGAAATTTAGTGGCTACTAACATAATACACCAACGGGATTTTATTTTTTATAGTTCTAATTATTAATAAAATTATAAAGTTTTAACTGTCTCCTGTAAAATTTTGTCAAATGGAGTTGGGTGATTTGCGGATTAAGGTATCGATATGGTTTGCTTTTGACCTAATGGAATCATTTTTGATATATTTTTGGCCGGTATATACAAGTACAAATAATATAAATACAGAGGTAAGTAAAACTATAAATATTTTTCGTAGTGGTTTATTTAATCTAATAGGTACATACTGTATCAAAATAGATAAACACAAACTTTCTATGCTAACTAATAATATTTTTTTTATTTGTAGTGGGTTTGCTCTTGACTCTAGTCTATGTCAGAGATGACAGAGATAAAGTCTACGATGGAGCGAGCCTACCTAGAAGGAGCCTGTTCACTCTAACTTTGAAGAGATTAGGGTTGTAAGCTTTTGGAAACACAGACGTAGGCAGAGAGTTCCACTCCTTTGCTGTGCGCATTATAAAAGACGTTTGAAAACGCTTAGTGCGAATTGGTGGAATAGTCACAAGGTAGGGATGGTAAGATGCAGTGCGTCTGGATGTCCGATGGTAGAAGGGGGCCGGTGGGATGAGGTCGTAGAGTTCTTGGGCACACTCACCGAAGTACAATCTGTAGAAGACCGACAAGCAGGCAACCTTACGGCGATGAGCCCAGCTATGTAGCTTGGCATCCACCAGTTTTACGTCGCCGATGAGCCTCTTAGCTCTGTGTTCCACCGAGTCAAGCGCGGCAAGCTGATACTTAGCTGAGCCATCCCAAAGGTGGCTACAATACTCCATGCAGGATCGGACTTGTGCTTTGTAAAGGGTTAAAAGCTGTCCAGGCCTAAAGTATCGCTTCACCCTATTTAGGATGCCCAGCTTTTTGGCCGCAGTTTGGGCTTTGTACTCGATGGTGGCGCCAAAGTTGAGACTGGATGTCAACTCCATGCCTAGGAGCTCGAGCCGATCAGTCACAGGAACAGATGCACCCCGAAAAGTAGGAGCTTGGTCATAACGACTCCTTTTTGCGGTAAAAAGACACACCTGTATTTTAGTGGTGTTAAAAGTGACCAGATTGTCATCACCCAGACAACGCTTAAGGTCAAATTTGTCCGCTCTACCATGGCCTCTCTCAAGGAACAAACTTTAACCCCACTGGTTGTTGCGCTGGACAAGTATCTCTCTGAAACCGTACTAACATCTGCGTACCCAACAAGACCAGGCTGAAGTAGGTCGTTGATGTGCAGCAGGAAAAGAGTTGCAGAGAGAACAGACCCTTGAGGAACTCCGGCATCAATAGCCATGAGGTCAGAGGAGCAGCCGTCAACGACCACTCGGATCGACCGTTCACTCAGGAAGTCTGATATCCAGCAGTAAAAACCAGCTGGGATGCCACAAGCAGGAAGCTTGCTGAGTAGACCTGCGTGCCAGACCCTGTTAAAAGCCTTCGAGATATCAAGCGACACGACAAGTGCTTCGCCGTGTCTCTCAATGGCTTCGTCGCAGCAGTGCGTGACATACACAAGGAGATCGCCAGTTGACCGTCCCCGGCGAAAGCCATATTGACGGTCACTGAGGAGATCGTTGTCTTCAAGGTAGGTCAGCAGCTTACTGTTCAGAACCCTTTCCATAACCTTGCATTGGATGGAGGTAATGGCGATCGGACGGTAATACGCAGGGTCAGCACGGTCTCCCTTTTCGGGCACCGGTTGCACATTCGCAAGCTTCCATGATTTTGGCACCGTTCATTTTACAAGCGAGAAGCGGTACAGGCGTGTCAACACAGGAGACAATTCAGGTGCACATTGCCTCAATACTCTTGCTGGAATGCCGTCAGGTTCACTGGCCTCATTCACGTCTAAACTGCACAATACTCTACAAACCTCTTCATTACGAACTGCGATTTCCGGCATCGAAGAGTCACAACGAGGTAAAGTTGGTGGTTGCTTGGAGCCAGCGTCCAGACGCGAATTGCCTGCAAAGAGAGTTGCTAATAAATTTACTTTCTCTCTTGCAGAGTGAGCCAGAGAACCATCAGGTTTTAGCATTGGAGGCAAAGTGGGTCGACAGAAATTCGTTTCAACCGCTTTCGACAGAGACCAAAACTGCTTACTACCCGGAGGGTGCGATGCTAGTTTGAACTAACTATATGAATTAAGTGATATGACCACTCTGTCGCACTCACGTAAAAGTCAATATCGTTACATACGTTGGGCGAGTGACTGAACTCAAGTAGGCCAATTAGCCTAGTTTTTCCTTGTGCCTTTTTTGAGCGATGAGCGATGACCTATCTACGTTTTTTTACTTGTATATCAATGACCTATAGGTATACATTTTAAATATAATATGCTGGCGTGCACGACTGACTTACGTGGTATGTTTGGAACATCCTGAATTGCCTTATAGGGACCGTGCACGGCGTTGACTATCGGTTATCCTCTGGAAGCGTTACATGATTACTCAGCTTTGCCAGGGCTATCCTCTGGAAGCGTTACATCATTACTCAGCTTTGCCAGGGCTACCCTCTGGAAGCTTAACATCATTAATCAGCTTTACCAGGGCTACCCTCTGGAAGCATTACATTATCACTCTGCTTTGCCAGGGCTACTCTCTGGAAGCGTTACCTCATTACTCAGCTTTTCCAGGGCTACCTTCTGGAACAATTACATCATCACACTGCTTTGCCAGGGCTACTCTCTGGAAGCGGTACCTCATTACTCAGCTTTTCCAGGGCTACCTTCTGGAACAATTACATCATCACACTGCTTTGCCAGGGCTACTCTCTGAAAGCGTTAAATCATTACACGGCTTTGCCAGGGCTACTCTCTGGAAGCATTAATTTCATTAATAAACAGCTTGGCCAGAAATACTCCCTGGAAGCGTTACCTAGCTGACTACTCACCCATGGTTAAAATAATAGTTTTTGGAAACGTTACGTCATTGCAACGATTCATTTTTTTGACTTAAAATGATTATGTAACATTCGAAAGAGTACTGTACTCGTCATTCTGGTGCTATATGGATTTACCAAAGCATTTGAATGATGATGACGTTTTCAACACTAAAGTTTCAGTTTCAAATACGCATTAATGAATCATCATAGTGCTGCTACTAAGCATAAGAATGCTTGTCCAACTAACCCTAAAGCGTTAAAAAAAAACCTTTAAAAGACTCGTATATCAATTCCATTTGAGTGTAAAAGTGTTAACGCATACCTGTACAAATAAGTTAGAGCATGTTCTAACTCACTTATAATCACGAAAGAGGCCCATAGTTTTACAAGTAAGATATATAGAATGCCTACAGTACGGTGTCACCGAGAAAATAAAAAAAACTGCACAAGAGCGTTTCTTCATCGTCAGTTACTACTTTAATCAATATTCCCGTTGCAATATCGGGTTTGTAAACATTACAGGTGATAGGAAACCATCGGATAACACTGCTCTGCCACTAAAAACTTCTTGAGTACATTATATAACTTAATTACAACTTTTAGCGTACGTCAAATTGAAAAAGCCCGTAACCTTAATAAAATTAGATCTGTTCATAGTGGAAGTGTAATGTCAGCCATTATTCAACACATTAAGTTATTTAAGTTTGTGAAGTGACTTATGATTTCACGGTAAATGTATACCATGTTTCTCATCTCAATTTTAACGCATTTAGGAATTTTAATTATTAAAGATTTAAAAGAAAAGTTCGATAATAAAATAGATATAACAAGAATAGTATAGAATATAATTTTATTTTGCAAATATGGGTAATACACAGTTGTTGTTGATATATCAGAGCTCAGCCATATTTTACCATTCGGCATGCAAACATTTACAAATTATCGCTCAGCAGGTCAATTATTCAATTATCAATTATTCAATCATTCAATTATTCAATTATTAATTATATTTATATTTCAACACATTAAAAAAAAAACAAATCTGTTTTCCATTCACAAATTATCATAAAAAAAAAACAAAAAATATTAAAACCCACTACATTTAATTAAAATCCAAAATGCCAATACATTAAATTTAAAATGAGTTCACTTGTCATTGGCTAATAGATCGTTGGTCGCGAGGGGTAGTGGGGAGCGGGGTATGTCATCGAGTCACGCGTCTCTTGCAGTTTTAGTCACCATGAGTCCGTTTACGGGAGAGCATCGCGCGTTCGCTGTTCGAGCGATTTACGAAAATGGTAAATCTTATATTAATGTGCGGCGTATGTTCCGAGTGTAATTTAATTTAAGCAGTATCCAGCAGTGTCCTAGTACTCACTTAATCAAACAATGGCTGAAAAGGTTTGATAAAACCGGTTCAACGCTACCAATGAGACGTAAAGGTCAACCCCGTGCTGTACGCACGGTGCAAGCGATTGAAGAGGCTAATGAATTTGTGCGAGAAAATCCAGAACTCTCTACGCGGCGACGTTCGGCGGCTTTGGGGATTTCACGAAGCAGTTTGAGGTGAATTTTGAAATTTGATTTGAAGCTTCACCCATACAACGTTGATACGACAGAGGGGCTTTCCTTTAAACTGCCTATACTAGGTACCATTTTCAAGCTCTGTACCAAAAATAAATTAATTAGGAGCAGTAGTTTAGTCGCAAATGATTTTTAAAGTTTTTGCACGGTTTGAACACGATGTATCTTTTCTAACAGTTGATTATCGTGTAAGCATAGGTGATGCACCTTACAACGATAAATCTACGATGCGTTGTTGCCGCTCTGACGCATGTCGAAGGACATTCACTAAAAATTGGCAATGCAAACAAGGAAGCAATCAATACACACACACTTGCACTTTCACTACGAAAGCGACTAACATAAAGCGAGCGAAAGAAATAGAGATAGGTCAGTTTGTTGCATCCTTTTTTTTTGCGATCGGTAAGTCCCTCCTCAGTGCGCCGACGCTTGTTTTTTGGAACGTACGGTTTGTGGACTTCGCGCGCAAACAATTGTAATTTTATTTTGTTATTGTGAGAAGACACGTAACTTGGGATTATTATTATTTAGTATTAGTGTTTTTTTTGTGATTGACTGTTTTTTATGGTGATAGGACACGTAACTTGGGATTATTATTATTTAGTATTAGTATCTCCGGACCTCACTCCCATGGATTTCTTTTTGTGGGGTTACATTAAGGGTGAAGTGTATGCCTCAGAGGTAAATACAATTGATGAGTTAAAAAATAGGATTATTTTAGCATTTCACAAATTAAAGTGCTTAGCGACGGACAGTGATCTAATTAGAAAAATAAATAACAATATTCTCCGTCGGTATAATTTGTGCATCAATGTGAATGGAGGACACATCGAAAATTTAAAAATTTTGTGTGTTTGTTTTTGTGCGCGTACTTCGAAACGTTACCTAACATAAAAGCCAGTGCGAGCGGAGGCCTAAGTCGCCGGCGGCCACCTCGGCCCGGCCCCCGCCGAGCACACGAGATACCGCACACCGCGCTCCAAGGCGCGCGCGACGTTGCCGCTTTGTTGTCTAGCGGTATCTAAGGTCAGTGTCATTTTTTTACAAAGGGTGGTTGCGTTTTATTCGGATTTGCAAGCTATTTAGTTTGTTTGAAAAAATTTTTTTTTCATTTGTGGCGCTTTTTGTTTTTGTACCGTATCGAATTAATACTGAACACGTATAGTATACGTAGTTTAATTTAATGCCCCTCTGTCGTATCAACTCTGTATAAGATACAGTTGGTTCAAGAATTTACCCATGATGACCATATAAAAAGGGCGTCATTTGCCACTTCCACGTTAGAGATTTTCAAATTTCGGAAACATCCTTTTCTCGGACGAAGCCCACTTTCACCTTAACGGCTTCGTCAATAAACAAAACTGCCGTTACTGGAGCGCTGAGCAGCCTTCGCGCAAGCACCAAAAGCCACTTCACAGCCAGAAAGTGACGGCTTGGGCGGCCATATCAGCTAAAGGCATCATTGGGCCTTATTCTTTGAAAATTCTCGAGGTCTCTAAGTAACAGTTAATACCGACCGATATGTGACAATGCTGCAAGAGTTTTTAAGGCCAACTCTTGCTGGGCTGCAAGAATACAACTCCCAGACTTGGTTCCAGCAAGATGGCGCAACCTGCCACACATCAAACGCCAGCATGGACGTCGTAAAGGAGATGTTCCCTAATAAAGTTATCTCGAAGAGAGGCAACATTGAGTGGCCACCACGAAGCCCAGACCAGTCCCCGCCTGATTTCTTTTTGTGGGGATTCTTAAAAGACAAGGTGTACTCCAATAAGCCGAAGACAATAATAAATTTAAAAGAAAATATCCAAGCGGAAATGGCCGCCATATCAACAGCAACGTGACGGCGCGTTTTTGAAAATTTTCGATTCCGCTTGGAAGAGTGTTTGCGGCGAAATGGAGAACATCAGAACGAAGTCTTTTTAAAAAAATAAATTGCATTAGCAGCAGATTAAGTTACTTGTTAAATAAATACTTCAACATCATCAGTCTTTTTTTGTATAAGTTTCAAAAGTGAATTTACCACTGGCCCATCCTGTATATTGTAGTCAAATGTTGAATAACTCGAAAGAATGTTGATTGTTAGGTTACCAAAACAATGGCGAGCTTACTTTAAATATTAAATCTTCACTTAACTCATTTGTACCACTCCTTGAGCGACAACATCGTTAGTCAATAGTGTTGTGCTGCCTTTGGTGACTTAACGTTGTTATAATAGACTTAGCTAAATACATTTGCTACAGTGCGGACAATAAAGCCACCAAAAATTTTTACAAATCGACTCGATTTTTTTTGTGCACTCCAAGTTCGTGTTCGTTTCGTTTTAAATTAACTACAACAACGACCCATATATGCGTTGTTTGATACCAATACCTTTAGAACGTCTTTAAAAGAGTACTGCCTAATACAGTAAGCTTGGTTAAATCCTTTATTACAGGTTGAACCTAGATGGAAGAGTTGTTTGACACATTTAGTATCTCTTGTTACTAAGCTCTCGACATACTCTATTTGATAACCTATGTCTGCAATAATAGTTATTATAACACCTTAAGGGTTATAAAACACTTCATTGCAATAACTTTACTACAATAAGTGTTAAAAGGAGGACAGTTTTGAAAAAACTTGGGTGTCACGGACAGGTTAAAGCTATAACGTCTTAACTACACTTGCTGCTACTAGCACCATAATAATTCTCAAAGTTGTATTACATCGTCCATTAAAGGTTTATTGCCACGATTGGGGCTAAAACTTGTTTGTTAACTCCTCTATATCGGGTTAAGTTAGAACTGAGATAATTATAACTCTAAAACACACCTGTAACTGACACCATTATGTTATTCGGTTGGGCACGTTAATCATCATAGTGCTATTATCAAGTATAAGAAGGCTTGGGCATACTAATCATCTTAGTGCTGCTATCAAGTATAAGTAATTTAGGCACGTAAATCATCATAGTGCTGCTATTAAGTATAAGTCATTTAGGCACGTTAATCATCATAGTGCTGCTATCAAGTATAAGAAGGCTTGGGCACGTTAATCATCATAGTGCTGCTATCAAGTATAAGTAACTTGGGCACGTTAATCATCATAGTGCTGCTATCAAGTATAAGAAGGCTTGGACACACTAATCATCATAGTGCTGCTATCAAGTATAAGAAGGCTTGGGCACGTTAATCATCATAGTGCTGCTATCAAGTATAAGTAACTTGGGCACGTTAATCATCATAGTGCTGCTATTAAGTATAAGAAGGCTTGGACACACTAATCATCATAGTGCTGCTATCAAGTATAAGTAACTTGGGCACGTTAATCATCATAGTGCTGCTATCAAGTATCAGAAGGCTTGGGCACGTTAATCATCATAGTGCTATTATCAAGTATAAGAAGGCTTGGGCACACTAATCATCTTAGTGCTGCTATCAAGTATAAGTAATTTAGGCACGTAAATCATCATAGTGCTGCTATCAAGTATAAGAAGGCTTGAGCACGTTAATCATCATAGTGCTGCTATCAAGTATAAGTAACTTGGGCACGTTAATCATCATAGTGCTGCTATCAAGTATAACGGACAGGTTAAAGCTATAACGTCTTAACTACACTTGCTGCTACTAGCACCATTATAATTCTCAAAGTTGTATTACATCGTCCATTAAAGGTTTATTGCCACGATTGGGGCTAAAACTTGTTTGTTAACTCCTCTATATCGGGTTAAGTTAGAACTGAGATAATTATAACTCTAAAACACACCTGTAACTGACACCATTATGTTATTCGGTTGGGCACGTTAATCATCATAGTGCTATTATCAAGTATAAGAAGGCTTGGGCACACTAATCATCTTAGTGCTGCTATCAAGTATAAGTAATTTAGGCACGTAAATCATCATAGTGCTGCTATCAAGTATAAGTAATTTAGGCACGTAAATCATCACAGTGCTGCTATCAAGTATAAGTAACTTGGGCACGTTAATCATCATAGTGCTGCTATCAAGTATAAGAAGGCTTGAGCACGTTAATCATCATAGTGCTGCTATCAAGTATAAGTAACTTGGGCACGTTAATCATCATAGTGCTGCTATCAAGTATAACGGACAGGTTAAAGCTATAACGTCTTAACTACACTTGCTGCTACTAGCACCATTATAATTCTCAAAGTTGTATTACATCGTCCATTAAAGGTTTATTGCCACGATTGGGGCTAAAACTTGTTTGTTAACTCCTCTATATCGGGTTAAGTTAGAACTGAGATAATTATAACTCTAAAACACACCTGTAACTGACACCATTATGTTATTCGGTTGGGCACGTTAATCATCATAGTGCTATTATCAAGTATAAGAAGGCTTGGGCACACTAATCATCTTAGTGCTGCTATCAAGTATAAGTAATTTAGGCACGTAAATCATCATAGTGCTGCTATCAAGTATAAGTAATTTAGGCACGTAAATCATCATAGTGCTGCTATCAAGTATAAGTCATTTAGGCACGTTAATCATCATAGTGCTGCTATCAAGTATAAGAAGGCTTGGGCACGTTAATCATCATAGTGCTGCTATCAAGTATAAGTAACTTGGGCACGTTAATCATCATAGTGCTGCTATTAAGTATAAGAAGGCTTGGACACACTAATCATCATAGTGCTGCTATCAAGTATAAGTAACTTGGGCACGTTAATCATCATAGTGCTGCTATCAAGTATCAGAAGGCTTGGGCACGTTAATCATCATAGTGCTGCTATCAAGTATAAGAAGCCTTGGGCACGTAAATCATCATAGTGCTGCTATTAAGTATAAGTAATTTAGGCACGTTAATCATCATAGTGCTGCTATCAAGTATAAGAAGGCTTGGGCACGTTAATGATCATAGTGCTGCTATCAAGTATAAGTAACTTGGGCACGTTAATCATCATAGTGCTGCTATCAAGTATAAGTAACTTGGGCACGTTAATCATCATAGTGCTGCTATCAAGTATAAGTAACTTGGGCACGTTAATCATCATAGTGCTGCTATCAAGTATAAGAAGGCTTGGACACACTAATCGTCATAGTGCTGCTATCAAGTATAAGAAGGCTTGGGCACGTTAATCATCATAGTGCTGCTATCAAGTATAAGTAACTTGGGCACGTTAATCATCATTGTGCTGCTATCAAGTATTAGAAGGCTTGGACACGTTAATCATCATAGTGCTGCTATCAAGTATAAATTACTTGGGCACGTTAATCATCATAGTGCTGCTATCAAGTATAAGTAACTTGGGCACGTTAATCATCACAGTGCTGCTATCAAGTATAAGAAGGCTTGGGCACGTTAATCATCATAGTGCTGCTATCGAGTATAAGAAGACTTGGGCACGTTAATCATCATAGTGCTGCTATCAAGTATAAGTAACTTGGGCACGTTAATCATCATAGTGCTGCTATCAAGTATAAGTAACTTGGGCACATTAATCATCATAGTGCTGCTATCAAGTTTAAGGCTTGGGCACAAGTGCTGTTATCAAGTGTAAGTAACTTGGGCACGGTGCTGCTATCGAGCGGGCACGAAGTCATTTCTACCGGAGGATCGGCTGCAGGCGCAGATCAGCAACAGGACGATTCGCCGCATGCTTTGAGCGACGAGTCTTTGATTCTCTGTTCTCGTAACTCCCAATCTCGAAGACCAAGGAGTTCATCCAAACGTTGGCATCAGTCGCGTTTGTCGGAACATGCACCTAGGCAACATAGTAAGTTCCACAAGTTAAGAGTACCTCAACGCCGCAGATCACAGGCTTCAAGAGTCGTAGATTATTTTGATAGCAGTTCAGAGGTTCGGTTTGGGTCCGGTTTTCCTGAATCCGAACGTGCTGAATTGCTTCGGAATCGGAGCAATCGAACAATACAGGAACCTAACGTTTATTTGTTGGTTTAAGCATTTTGTCATTGTGTTTGTGTCTATTATTGTCTGTATTAATAAATAACTAAAATTGTAACATATTCAATTAAGATCGCAGTAGAAACTTATGTTTATTTGCTGATTTAAGCATTTTGTTGTTGATGTGTAAGTGTCTATTATTGTCTGTATTAATAAATAAATAAAAACGTAACATATTCAATTTAGATTGCAGTAGAAATCTAATGTTTATTTGTTGATTTAAGCATTTTGTTGTTATTGTGTGTGTCTATTATTGTCTGAAATAACAAATAAATAAAAACGTAACATATTCAATTAAGATTGCAGTAGAAATCTCATGTTTATTTGTTGATTTAAGCATTTTGTTGTTATTGTGTGTGTCTATTATTGTCTGAAATAATAAATAAATAAAAACGTAACATAGTCAATTAAGATTGCAGTAGAAATCTAATGTTTATTTGTTGATTTAAGCATTTTGTTGTTATTGTGTGTGTCTATTATTGTCTGAAATAATAAATAAATAAAAACGTAACATAGTCAATTAAGATTGCAGTAGAAATCTAATGTTTATTTGTTGATTTAAGCATTTTGTTGTTATTGTGTGTGTCTATTATTGTCTGAAATAATAAATAAATAAAAATGTAACATATTCAATTAAGATTGCAGAAAAAAACCTAATGTTTATTTGTTGATTTAAGCATTTTGTTATTGTTGTGTGTGTGTCTGTTATTGTCTGTATTAATAAATAAATAAAAATGTAACATATTCAATTAACATCGCATTTCAACATTGTCTGTAATCCTTACTAATATTATAAATGCGAAAGTCTGAAGTCTGTCTGTCTGTCGCGCTTTCACGCCAGGGCTGCTGAGCTGATTCAAATGAAATTTGGTACACAGATAGTCTAGAGCCTGGGTTAGGACATAGGCTACTTTTATCCTGGGAGTATGTTCCCTAGTATTAAATAAATAAAAACAATGTTTTGTTAATTTATAGCAACTGTGTAGGTTTAACTTTGTTCTTGTTCATATCATTGTGTATTTATTGTATTGTTATAAAAATTACATTTAAAGTTCTATAAATTGTATAATTCATGTTCTTATTAAGTTATAGTAGTTTGTGGACAAAATCAAACTGGTTGCTTTATGTGTTAACCATATAGATGTTCTGTTTCTTTTTGTGTTTGTATTTTTCTGTTAATTCACACACTGTTAATTAGTGTTTCCAATATTTGTAAATGTGTGAGTATCATGTACCTACTTATTTAGAAAATTGATAAGTCTACCTCTACATACCCTAGGTGCATGGTCCTCACATATTAAAAAAAAATTGTGTACTTACCAAATATTGTAAAAGATTTATTTGAAAAGAGTAACTATGGAGTTTCTTGTCCATTCTTCTCCATAATAATCTACCTTTCCGAATGGACGGTAGAGTCACTTCAGAATTTTTATACATATATTTGAAATGTGAATGACCTTTAAAAGTGCCTGTTAATGACCTAATTGGAATAAAAGTTTTGACTTTGACTTTATAGTTTATAAGGTTTTTTTTTTGGGTTAGTCATTTTAATTTTAAATTGTGTTTCAAATATAATTAGGTAAATAAAATTAAAATTACTCTGGGAAGTTGTGTATTTAAGTAAATATTGTAAAGATTTTTAACTAAAACTAATTTAAAGTAAGTCTGCCTACCTATTGAAATTAATGATCAATCAATGGAGATTTACACTGTCTTATAATTCTATGATTTTAAGTTAATTTTATTAAATTGGTAATGTAATGGACAATAAATCGTAATATTCTGAAAACATAAGAGCGAAGGGACTTGCTCTAACAGGATGGCCGAGCTGTTAGGATTTTAGTAGTCATAACACAATTGTACGTAGTGGATTTAATAAATGCGCTATACATTGTGATAGACGCATTTATTCTATCAACTACCGCCTGCTTCCTTGAACAATGTAACGGTCGGCGGGTAAAGCGAGACTGTGCGCGACACAGTTGTTCCTGCGACGCCAAAGTTTAAACACCATAAAGTAATAACGTGTTACCCTGTTGGACCAAGGTCAGGTCGGTTAATTTTATCTTTAATGTTTGAATATCTGAGTGCTGTTGGGTATTCACATTTCTAAATTTAACTTAATATAACCAGGAAACCTACTTTACGGCTAATATAATGTCATTTCTAGTGATAATAATATCCTGTTAGATATTGTGTTTTAGTCTCCATTAAAAGCTTGTGAGATTATTCATACTTTAATTCCGTGCACTACCCTACATAACCAAAGCTATTTAATAGTTCAGTTCTTACATTATGTATTAGCACACAGGTCATTGTGATGTGTCTAACTCGGATCTAAATTAATTGGGCGACGATAAATTCGAAATACTTATGTTAAAACTCCAAATGTGTTTTCTACTACCACCCGAGCTTTCGATAAGTTTTGATTAAATATTCTTTTTGGTGAACCGACGTTATGCTGTGCTGGGTAGGGTTTCATAACATGCTAACTTAATGCAAAAGTGCCGTCGCCTATGAAAATGTACGGCACATCAATGTTCGATCCAGGAAGTGGGCATGGTTTAGGACAATTTATTTCGTTTCTAGAGATCTTTTGCCAGAGTAACGAATTATTAAAAACGCCACCATCACTGATTCTCCCTTGGCATCCTATATCTGCAAATATTAATATGTAATTGGCATCAACTAACGCCAAAAGAACGATGCTAAAGGTTTTCTTATAGTTAAAATACTCCGTTCCGCTATGAGGTGGATTTTCTATAACAATATGTTTGCCATCTATGGAACCCAGGCAGTGCAGAAATTTTCTTCTATATCCTTTTTCAATATTCATCCAAGCATCTTTCGTTGATGGCATCTGAAATAAAAATTGAAACAATGTGAGATACAACGATAATAAACTAAACTAATAACATTTTCTTTTTTTTAGGAAGTGCCATCACTAGAAATGCTGAATGAAAGTGCAGCTTTAGCGGAAGAAGAAGAAGACGTAGATGGTAGTGATTCAGGGCATTCGTCAACTTTGCAAACACCAAAACCACCAACTTCTCGTCGCCGTCTTGCTAAAGATATAGCGGAACGGAAGATGTCTTCAGCTTTTGGGCAGTTAACCAATATGTTAGCCAAAAGGCAAAAAGAACCTGAACCGCCACTAAAGGAAGAAGATGATTGCGAACTATATGGAAAATTCCCCAAAAGTTGCGAGAACTGCCTTCTGATGACAGAAAACTGATGATGACATACTTTATCCATCCATCACTTTCCCCAACGTCGTAATCTGAACCAACGATTTCACACCAACCATCCACTTTCCAAATGTCACATTGTGAAACCTTACCAGTTAAATCGCCAGCAGAAAACGAACCATCGAGTTCTCAAAGCATTCAATTATATCTCCCAACCGGACTTAACAAATTATACAACTCCCACTATTCAAATTATATCTAAAGAATTAATTGCACCACAAACAGGACAAAATATTATTAATAAAGCATTACTTAAAGCTTACAAAGACTTTGATAACTGTAAAAAATGAATAATACTAAATATTATTCGTTTTTAAGTTTCCGTAGTCCCGGTTTTCATTTTTCAAAGTTATCGCATATGTAAAAATACAAATAAACTAATTACTGACCCGGCAAACGTTGTTTTGCCATACAAAAATTGTGTGATCTGTGATTCGAGATTTCTATACATTAGAAATGTAGAAAAAGATAGCTGTTGCACGTGACTTCGTTTGAGTGTCTGTCGTACATTATGAGTCGCTAGGTAAGATCGCTAAGAAAGATATATTCATATTAGCCGAAAGACCTCTACTGCTGGACAAAGGCCTCCCCTAAGCGTCGCCACAACAACCGGTTCTGCGCGTCTCGCATCCATCTGCTACCCGCGATCTTCATCGGTCCGCTTTGTGGGATCTGTTCTGCGAGCCAATATGCCTTGCCCAGTGCCACTTTAGTTTGACGATCCTTCGGGCTATGTTGATAACCTTGGTTCGTCCGGCAACCTTGGTTCTCTACGAAAATCATTATTCCTAATTCGATTACGCAAGGAAACTCCAAGCATTGCCCTCTCTATTGCCCTTTGAATGAATTTAAGCCTTTTGTGAGATAAAATATACGAACAATAAAATTCTAGCATTGCTTGACTCCTTAGAATGCAAGGCATTAGCTGTTTCACCTCTTCTGTTCAAAACGCTGGACAACCTTAGTAAGTTTTCGTAATGAGAATCGTTTAAATGATAACGTTTTTCTATACACGATGTTGAAGAAAGTTTCTGGAGTTGTTAACACGCGGTTGAAATACATAAAGTTGAAATGGGAAACTCTATCCAGAAGGCCTTCGCAACGGAGAGAGTACAGTTGAGATTCCGTTATCCACATTTAGACTCCCATTCGCTCCGTTGTGCTTAGGCAAGGTTATTCAGCGAAGCTATGCATATAGGTTTCGCTGAGCGCCCTCATAGTTCAGAGGATGTTTGCACGTCGGGTAGCAAAAGCCTCATTTCCAGAATGAAGTCGGCGACTGATTTCTATGTATCGAATAACCTCTGTACATTGGGCTGCCTATGGCGACTATCATAATCATCATCATCATTTCAGCCAATTGGCGTCCACTGTTGAATGTAAGCCTCCCAAAAAGCGCCAACCATCCCGGTCTTGTGCAGTCCACGTCCATAAGCTGCCAACCACCTTTTTTAAATCATCGATCCATCTAGCCGCAGTACCTTTGTTGAAAATATATTTTTGTAGGGGCAATGACCCGAAATTATACCTATTATAATTCGGGGGGTATTTTGACTTGGGTTGAGAAGTCGCTTGGCTAGTCGCATGAATAGGCTTAACATTGCCATTTTTACTGCCTGTAATTTGTAGCCCGTGATTATTTGCTGTCTTGAAGTTCAGTTGATCTCTAACAAATTCATTTACGAATCAGTGAGAAAGCTAAGAGGAGAAGTGGGTACAGGTCCAGCAGTACCATTTCGGAAAATCTCTTCGCGAGTTTGTCTCTGGCGTCATTGCTTGGCTGGGGATCTACAGTTTCCCATGATCCACTGAAGAGTGCAACCGGTAACGGATAATTTTTGGCCCTGTGCTGTTGCTTCACTTGAAATTGAAAAAAATTTAGCCATGCCGGAGCAATCAGCCGAAATCTTATTTCAGCTACTATGAAAGTTTGTTGAACACGTGTGACTTTCAACCGAGTGCCTATGCAAAGTTTTTAAGAAGTGACATTTTTAAATAGAAATCATAAAATGTATTCGGATGGTATCTATCATTTTCTTCCTTTGCGTTTTCATGGAAATAATTTACTTTTATTTCAAAAACATTTGTCAATATTATACATATTGATGGTCTGCTTGGTCGCTAGGCTTCCCGTTCACAGAAGTAGTTAATTAATGCTGAAGCAACGGAACAACACAGGCTATCTTTAAAATAACCTAAACATCTCCTGATTGTGGTGTATGCCATCGTCAATTTTTAACAATATTCGTAAAATAATTCGCATTTGAGTGGCCTTCTTATATCATGTTCGCACTTTTCTTCCTCTCTATCGTTTCTTCAATGCAGAAGATCGCGACCACAGACGACGCGTATCCATGCAGTCTTCTGCTGCGTGGACCGCTCTGTGCATGCTGCCTTTAACAGCCTTCTTTATATTATTTTGCGCTATATGAATGGTGCTTTTCTTCAAACTACAATGTTCAGAAACTACTTAATAAATCAAGTTAATTCTAAATTTGTTTCGAATCAGGAACGCAAATCGAAACGATTTTAATTTATAGAACACAGTTAGATTAACCAATCTAATTCAACTCTTTTCGCGACTCCTCTCGTGAAAAAAGCTGCTCACGGGTAGTATGACATGATCCCTGGCCCGTAAAAATCATTTTTGAGCAACTCAAGTTAAGCTTAGCAAATGTAAGCGCACGCCTGTTGGCGATTGACAAAATGACATCTATGGAATCCGAAGTTGAACTGCAAGTCTATTCAGACATCAACGAGTTTGGAGTGGAATGTGCACAGATTTTGTCCTCCGACACCTTATATAGGTAGCATCTAGTTCTCTATGTAAAATGCAGGCTTCGTGTATAGTTATTGTGTAGTTATAATTATATTGTATTCGAATTAACACACACTTCGTTGTGAAATGGCTCTTGTTCTCAAATCTGATTTGTTTATATTATAACTTACTAGATTGCGTCCTAGTTTTGGAATAAGTATTTAATTAATATACGTGATAAAATGAACTACTGAACTAAAGTTATAATGTAGGTACCTATGTTATATTAAGATCATGCACACCAAGTCGAGGTATGTTATGTAAATGAAACAATAAATATCGTAGAACATAATTTATTACAGGATATTTACATTGTTTTGGTCTATTTGGAGCAGAACGCACTACACAACATCTAGCCTATTTTTGAACGGTTTAAAAGAAAAAAAAGTTCATTTCCTGTTTGAATCTGCTAGCATAAAACATCTTCTACCGTAGGTAAAGCTATGTCTGCTGTTTCTGATTTACTACTTTCACTAGGTTTTGATGAGCTTGCATTACATTTACCACGATCAGTCTGTATGTCGCTAACTCGAACAAATGTATGAACATTTTCATAATGGCCCCCAGTCTTGACTATAAGATAGTGAGTGTATTCAAACTTAGATTTCACCGAACCTTGCATCTTTAGGTTAAATAACTCTTTTGTCTGGCTTGTATCATTATTCTTGTGATTAGATGAACTCACATTCGGTATTTCCAGGTCAGTCTGCATATATCTTGAGTAAATATAATTTCACCGCTAGCATTCTTGCAAATAATTTTACGAATGCCTTCTAAATCAGATTTTAATGGATTAAACATTGTAATGTTAATATTTTTTCGCGATGAACCTTCACACTACGAATTGTAAGAATGTAATGTGGTCTTAACTGATTGTAAGCTATTTATAAGTTACTCGGGCTTTAATGCTCATCCCCATGTAAATTGTCATTGAAGTTTATTTACTGTCCTTGTCCCACAAACTTTATTGAGAAGATATGGCAGGCAATGTCATCGTATGTTAGTAGTTTACCATTAATCATGAGTTTTGCAATGTAAGTAATTCTTTATAAGGAGACCGATTAAAACAAAATAGCAACATAGACGCAAAGTAAATAGGTACAGGACGTTACAACTCCTACAGCGTGCGCAAACGGGCGCAGACACACATTGATGTGTACATAAAGGGATCTCAGCAATGCATGCCAGCCGCGACGAACTATCTCCACTCGTGCAAGCGCATGCGTCCCACATCTATGTGTGTGTGAGGTGAGGTATCGCTCGTTATAGGAAGCTGGCTTTCTGTGTCTAATTATCATACTATTGCTACGCTCGGTTTTACTTACTATTTTATATCTAAGTAGTATTATAATGTCAATTAAAATACATAAATTCGTTTATTATCTAGGTTTATATTAATACCTTATTAATTACATGTGATTTAGAATAATACATAGTTTATACATTACAACCATTATGTCTAATGTAAATTGTACATACACAACTACATTTTCTTTTGAATTTTATTTATCATATCTTTAGCACAGTCGTATATATCATCAGTAAATATATTATCAACAGGGCCTTTGCACTTAGAATTTTTTTATTTTGTTTAGAAACAAGAACCGTATTTTTAGTTCATCCACTTCCCAAGGGATGGCGCTAGAGTAGGTTTTCGTTCGGAAGTGCATGATTCTGATTAATTTAATTTGTTTATATCTTTAAACCAACTGGACAAAAATTTGATTTAATCCTGTTGTAAATCTAGTCTTATTAGTTCAAAAAAAAAGATAGATGGCAATTTGTGATTTTTAATTTCTAAACGGAGCCATCCGCCTTGTTATCTGTTTTTGAATTTGACATTGACGTTTGGCTGGCGTACAGTTGGTGTTTGAATTGTTTTGGTTTTTTTGATATATTTTCCCCTATCTAATCACGACTTTGCTATTCTTGGACTCCGATTATCTTTACTTAAAATTGTGACCCGCGCATGTAAAAAGGACTTGGATTATCTTGCCTCCGGACATTGGTACCAACTTCAGTTTCGTCATGGCAGCAGATAAAATTTGCTGTGTCCCAGGATGTACTAAAAGCCGTGAGTAAATTTTACTTTTCAAAACTTCTAGCAGTCGTTCTTTTATCCTAGGTTCTCTACGTTTACGCCACTTTTTCTATCGGTTGATGCTATCAAAAGTTTCTTAAAGTGCAAGTAACGTTTAGTTCACTCGGAGAGCTCTCTCTCGTCTCTAGCTAGATTAAACTCAAAGAAGTTTTTTTTTTTTTTTACTATTGATAGGCACGCGTTTGACCACTATCTCACCTGATGGTAAGCGAGGATGTGGTCGAAGATGGAGCACGCTTGCCTAGAAATAACCTATTCACTCTTGATTTAAAGACTCCCAGGTTGTAACTAACAGGAAACACAGACTCCGGCAGGGAATTCCACTCCTTAGCTGTACGCACTATGAATGTGTTCCCAAAACGTTTTGTGCGTATGGGTGGGATGTCCACCATGTACCGGTGGCGCATCGCCGTTCGTCTTGTGGTCCGATGATGGAACGGGCTTGGCGGAATTAAATTATGCAATTCCGTCGCACATTCCCCAAAATGCAACCGGTAAAAAACCGACAGGCTAGCAACTCGTCGTCGATGTTCAAGACTTTGGAGCTTCGACGCGACGAGCCTCTCATTGCCGATGATCCTCTTGGCTCGTTTCTCAATTGACTCAAGGGCATCAAGCTGGTATCTGGCAGATCCATCCCAAAGATGAGAGCAGTATTCCATACACGATCGAACTTGCGCTTGATAGAGTTTGAGCAGCTGTTCCGGCGTGAAGTACCGTCTCACCTTAGCCAGAATCCCCAACTTCTTTGCAGCCACTTGAGCTTTTGCCTCTATGTAAGGGCCAAAATTGAGAGTAGATGTTAATGTAACCCCAAGAAGCTCAAGATGGTCGGTTATCGGCACGGTTTCACCGCGGAAAGATGGAGCTGGGCGGAATTGGCTCCTTTTGGCGGAAAATAGACACGTTTGGGTCTTAGCAGCATTGAACTTGACCAGATTGGCATCGCCCCAATCAGAGACCGCCTGAGGGACACGTTCAAGCGCTCAACCATTGCCTCCCGGAGAGACCGGATCTGCGACCCACCAGCTCGTGCGTCGGACACGTATCTTTCAGCAACAGTGCTGTCGTCTGCATACCCAAAGGTACCGGGTTTAAGCAGATCATTAATATGCAGCAAGAACAGTGTTGCCGAAAGCACCGACCCCTGAGGAACCCCGGCATTAATATCCAGCAGTCTAGACGAGCAGCCATCTATGACCACTCGGATAGACCGATCCCTCAGGAAATCTGCGATCCAATCACACAAACCGGCGGGCAGACCGAAGGAAGGAAGCTTACTAATAAGGCCATCGTGCCAGACCCTGTCGAAGGCCTTCGAGATGTCAAGGGAGACCGCCAGTGCCTCCCCGTGCTTCTCTATGGCCTCACTCCAGATGTGAATGGCATACGCTAGAAGATCCTCAGTTGACCGATTTCGGCGAAACCCGTATTGCCGGTCACTAAGGATATCATTCGCTTCTAGGTACGCCAGGAGCTTATGATTCAGCACGCGTTCCATAGTCTTACAGAGTATGGACGTTACCGAGATGGGTCTATAATTAGACGGGTCAGCTCGACTACCCTTCTTGGGCACGGGCTGCACGTTAGCTTGCTTCCAAGTCTTCGGCACTTTTCCAGTCCCAAACGAAAGGCGAAATAGGCGTGTCAAGATCGGAGACAACTCAGGCGCACAAGTCTTCAGAACAATTGCCGGTATCCCGTCGGGACCACTAGCCTTGTTCACGTCTAGGTTACGCAGTACCCTACGGACGTCCTTCTGATGAATGCGAATGTTCGACATACTCGAATCGCATTCACCAGTAGAGGCGGAGGGCGTCGCCCCACCAGGATCCAGACGTGAAGATTCCGCAAACAAAGAAGCAAACAAGTTCGCTTTCTCCTCAGCGGAGTGGGCCAGCGTCCCGTCGGGTCTCAGCAGTGGTGGTAGTGAGGGGCGGCAGAAGTTCGATTCGACCGACTTAGCCAGGGACCAAAAAGCCTTATACTACCTGCTGGGTATGAAGGAAGTTTGTTCCCTATTCGGCTAATGTGGTCAAACCGAGCCCTCCGCAACACCTTATTGCAGGACTTAGCAGCCCTGTTGAAGGCTCTCTTCTTCTGACTCACGTCATTTGCTTTGCGCGTACGAGCGTCGACCCATGCTAGGTACGCCGCGTGGTTAAGCGCATCGGCGCGATTGCACTCGGCACCAAACCAAGGACGAGCTTCGCCAGATATTGCTATGTTAGAGAACGGAATGTAGTACTCCATTCCCCTCCGCAACACATCCGTCACGGCGTCCGCGCACGACGTAGCATCAGTGGAAGAAAAGCAAGTAGGCTGCCAAGGGTAACATGCGAAGAAAGATCGCATGCCATCCCAATCAGCTGACTTGTATCGCTAGAAGAAGTATATAAATGCAGCTAATAAACATATGCTTTAAAAAATTACTATTAAAATGTTACTTTGATTTCTAGTTGAAGATAACATTGTACTTCACAACTACCTACTACGGTTTAGAACATTGTTGCAAGCAGTTGGTGGAAACCTTCTGTGCTTAGAAGATGATTATGTTTTTAAGTACCGAAGAATATGTCATATACATTTTGAACCCAAATACTGGACCAGGAGTAAAATGTTAAGTAATGTTGCAATGCCAACATTGCAAATGAAAGGTTAGTAATTATTTGCAACAACAACATTCTATTACCTATACTTCTTAAAATTTAAAATGTGAAAGTTTGTATTAGAATGTTTGTAAAGAATTTGATTGTCGTAAGTCATTTCGAACATCCGTTAAAAGCGGAACCTTTATAGGATCACTCGGACGTCAGTCTGTTCATCTGTCACAGCCAGTTTTCTCCGGATCTACTGAACCAATTGTTGAAATTTGGTATACATATGGACTTCGGTGACCCAAGTACGGATGTGTTATATAAATAAATATTTGTTTAGTATGGGTGTCAACAATAAAATAACTGGAAAACCTATGAGAAGTCTGTTGTAATGTTAAAATAATACATTCAAAAAATTAAATTGGTTTGGAATCTTTTTCACGCCAGTCCAACTCGCACTTTGCCAGTTTTTTTTTAACTGGTATTTAAATACTATAGGGATTTGGTACATAAATAATCTAATGGCCTAGATTAACATTAGGATCATTTACAACAGCAGTGTGGCATGAAAAATTGTATGATAACAAGAGTGCAAAATAAAGAAAACTTTCCATTACTAAAGTCGTGATTTTTAAAATCACGACTTAAATAAAATAACAATAAAAAGCTTAAATTGGTATTATACCATAAGTATTTTTTTAATTTACAGGTGCTGTGACTAAAAGAGCACCCTTGGCAGAAGTGACTGATAAAAATAACACTGTTGAAACAACTGAATATATTTTTACACAAAAAACCACTACTGGCCCAACATGTGCTTATGCACAAGAAACCACTACTGCCTCAACATCTAGTTATACACAAAACACCGCTACTGCCCCAACATCTGCTTATAAGCAAAAAACTGCCACTGCCTCAACTTCAAGTAAGTTAAAAATTTCATTATTTGTAACTGATTTTAAAACAAGGTAGTTGGTCAGTGTGTGTCATAGTGTCAGTCGCAAACCACCACACCCTCCCCTCCCCACAATTGCTGAAATTACTTCTCTATGTGTTGTTTTGTTATCACATGACCCTAAATAACACTTCCCATTCTAGGAGTCGGAACCCAAGACAAAAAAGCAGTACTGTCTGTGTCTGAATTTACTGTCTGAGTCTGAATTTCGTTTAAAATGTGTTAGCGCGTTTAAAAACGACTCCCGTGTGCAAACAAAATTACACTTCAAAAATAAAATTATTTTAATTTCAGGTTTGAAGCTGCCTAAGTCTGAAAAGGCTGAAATGACTAAAATGATTATTGCCTTTAAAAAGAAAGTCAAAAGCTTGAACATAGTCAATCAGAAATATTCCAGCCGATTGAAAAAAGCTCAAAAAGTAACGGAAAATACGAGTTTTTTGAAGGCCATTAAAAATTTTAGCTCTATGGCAGCAATTTTTACTTTGCTCCAGTTTAGAGAATGTAGAAAACATTAAATGGGGAGACGATTTACTCCTGACGAAAAAGTAATGGCGTTGCATTTTTTTAAACGTGGGCCAAGAGCTTACAGGATGCTGCAAAATGTATTTGTTCTTCCATCGCCATTCACCTTAAGCAGCTTTATATTTGCTTTCGATACCATCCGTATCGAAAGCAAATATAAAGCCTGGTATAAATGAAAATATATTTCTTCAGCTTAAGAAACAAGCTTCTAAAATGAAACCTGACAACAAATTGTGCACATTGGTGTTTGATGAAATGGCCCTAACACCACATTTAGATTATGACAGGAAGAATGATAGAATTACTGGTTTAGTTGATAAAGGTGATGTAGTGAGGACCGAAATAGCGGATCATGTGCTAGTGTTTATGATCAGAGGTGTGCTGAAAAACTATAAACAGCCAATATCATACTCATTCTGTGCTGGCAGTACAAAGAAAACTGAATTAGCCGCAATGATAAAGAAAAATATAAGAAAGTTGAAGGAAGCTGGTTTTAAAGTCCTTGCTATTATTTGTGATCAGGGTACATCTAATGTTAGTGCCATAAACTATTTAATTGAAGAAACTAGGCTCAATTACGCAAGACAGGGTAAAGAAGCAAGGGATTGAGTATTCGAAGTAGACAGTGAAGAAGTGGTCCCATTGTTTGACGTGCCTCACATGTTAAAAGGTATAAGAAATAATTTGTTAACAAAAAAAATAAAATACACAATGGAGGGTACTGAGAGAGTCGCAAAATGGGACCAGATTATAAAACTTTTTGAAAATAACCCTACGGGATAAGATTAATTAAAAAATTGACTGAAAGTCATTGTGACCCAAACAAAATACCTAAAATGAAGGTTAAATACGCAACTCAAATTTTCAGTCATACCACTAAATTTGGGATTCTTAGCTGGTAAGTTCAAACAAATTTATGAGTAAAGTACTGTGAAGTCATAAAATTACTGACGGTCTGCAATTAGAATGCTGGTTCCCAGCATCTGCACTGTATGACCCTTAAAGTTCTGAATGACATGTAATTTTTTACAATTATAGAGAATATTCACTATGATGTCTTAATTGCAGAATAAAAATAATAAAATTCACAATTCACTCATGTCTCTATTGCTTAATTTCAGATCAAGGATTACTGCCAAATGAATGTAAAGAAATAGCTGATATGCTGTTATTTTTTGATAATTTGTTTGATTCGTTGAATGGCAGTTTCATTAACTCCTCCAAGAGAAGCGGCAAACCGTTTCTACTAGCGCTAACACCGAAATCGGAACAAAACGAAGTTTGGACAAAATCAAAGTTGATTCTGAAATCTATGATATTTTTATCCAAAAATGGTAATGTTGGTGTAGTTCCGTCTATAAGTAACTGGATAGGTACGTACGATTGAAAATATGGAAAAGTTAAAAAACACTTTATTCAATGTTTATAACATAAAATCTATTTGGTGCCGCCATTTTAACCAGGACCCGTTGGAGATTTTTTTCGGTAGTGTAAGAAGTCATGGCTACCGAAATAACTCTCCAACATGTGCTGGATTTGAGTCCGCCTTAGTGTCACTGGTTGTGAATAATTTAAGCAGCACATATTCGCCGGGATCTAACTGTGAGGATGATTCAGGCTTTATATTCAATTCATTAAAAGATTTGTTCTTTACAGAACATAAAAAAAAACTATAATGTTCCTTCTGAAGTTCTATACGAAGATATTTATAGTGAAGAAATGATTGTGGATTTAAATATTAAAAAGAGGGACCCGCAAATAATGGCTGTTTAAGAATACGTAACTGGTTACTTGTTACGACAGTGTCGCACTAAAGTTTTTAAAAATTGTAAAACTTGCCATACAAATTTGTATTCTCATGATGAAAACAATTACATCAAATTAAAAGAATTTAATGTAAAGAAAAACTGCCTAACATACCCTGTCGTTATTTAATTAATTGTGTTTCCAACATACAAGATGTTTTTCATTATATTATTAAAAAAAAACCGGAAATAGCCAATATTGGAAATTATATAAAGATAGTTTTGCAAGTCAGACTAGATTTTAATTTTTTAGCATGTGAAAAACATAAAATAGACATTATAGACAAAATTATAACATATCGTGCAAATTCTTCTTGTATAATTGGTGCCGGGATGTAAATAAAATACTGGCTGGTACTAATACCCGCTACGACAGTGAAGATGTACTGCAATGTTTAGCGTCTATGTATGTAAATAAAAGAAAGAGAAAATAATCAAAAAATGTTTTATTTTTTTATTATTTGGGCACGATTACAAGATCACAATAATTCTGCAACGAGATAAATGAAGATAGTTGCAGAATTATTATGATCTTGTGATAATTAAAAAGAATGAAGTATTTACCGAATGTGCAGGGTTGTATACTATACAATCTATAGCTAGGTACTATAGAATAGTAGTTCGACAACTTCCCGAGAGATGTCGCTGTGCTGGGAAATAGAGTAGCAACTCTATACCTTATTTATATAATGTACTCTGTGATTATCAACAATATGTTGGGCACATATTTTAGCTTTACAAGTGCATAATTTAGAACCATTGAGTTCTTCACCATCAAAGATTTGAATACGTATTATTTTACGGTGTGGGCCCTTTACATACTTTCTAACATACGAATACATCATTTTGCTCCCTCGTCTTTTGTCGTTGACGGATTTCCTGGTGGTATTGGCGCTGTTCAACCTTTCTTCTAACTGGGTGGTGTTTCTCTCTCCCGATTTAGATTCAATGGTGGGTAAATTGGAGAGTACGATGTAAACGGTCTCTCTCTTTCCAAATAGTTCACCACATTTTGACGTAGTTGTTGTGCTGCTGGATTCGGTGAGTATGACGGGGTTGAAATGAAAAGTGGCTCGGATTCCTGAAACATGAGAATAATTAAGATAAGTTAATATACAATTATGATTATTTATTAATATCGACGGTCCAACTTCATTATTCATAAAAACTAAAATTATATTTCTATGTAAGTTATCATAGAAATTGCGAAAAAAATAATTAATTTAATAAAAGTGTCGCTAATTTACTTACCGACATTATTGGTGAAGAAACGCTGGCGAGGATGTGATTATTTTTTTCGAGATTATACTGATTTTATACTTGTTCAGATTTATTTGATTTTTGTAATAAGGTTCAAATTATAAGATAAAAAACAAGATTATTCTTGTATACCGAAATATGAGATTCTGACTCGTCATATCTCCACTTCTCCACGTGTCTACGAGTTGCATGCGAGCGTGCAAACCGCAGCATTTGTACCGTCGCCGTTATTCAGCAAAAAACAACAACCTACAAACATTTTTTATAATTGTAAGTAGGTATGAAATTCACCTATTGTTGATTTAAGTGAGTACCTACACAAGATTCAAAATCGCTTTTTTATTTGTCTTATATAAAACGCTGTTTACTTAAAACCTTAACCGCTACGAAAAATACGCTCGTGTACGCAATTGTCAATTTTTGCAAGTATGCAGTTTTACAAATTTAGACTGAATGACGTGATTTTAGGCCTATAAAAACGCTTCGCAAATTAGTCTCCGGTACAATTCCTCTCTGGAACGAAACCTCTCAGCAAGGAATCAACGCTCCGAGCTCCTCATCAAACTACCTGTCTAAGTATCAATCAAGAATGTAAGTATCTATTCAATAATTCACTATCGTATGTAACTATTGAATGGTCAGAGTAATGTATTAATTGTATTATGAATGGTTAGATATATCGAATGGTCAGAGTAATGTATTAATAGGTACTTGGACCTATTACAATGCTTGGCTCAGAGACTGAGTGATGCTTTTCTGTGCTGCAGGTTCGATTCCTGCACAGATCAAATGCTGTGAATAATATTCATCGGTCGGTGCAGTGGTTGACTGATCGACTTTTCGGATTCGATTCCAGCACAAATCAAATGATATTTATATCTGTTTAACTATTTATCTTCCTCACGATCAATTCCTTTTTACAAATGTAGAAATTTTGTCCTCTCTAGAAGAAGAAGAAGCGAAGCCGAAGAGGAAGACAGAGGAAAGAAAAAAGAAGCGGGAAAGGTCCATCAAATCGAGTGAAGAGTCAATAAGTGCAAAAAAATCTAAGCAGGTCGTTTCGCCAGTAACATCGTCAGCTCGAGTTACGGCCAGTGAATTATTCGGTGAAGACAGCGATAACGAAGAAAGCGTCACCCCAACACAGAGACGCCACAAAACTGGTAATATACCCCCACTGTACTCATATTTTACTAGAAGGATAGCCAAGGGATATTCACGACAATTAAGCGAGACTAAAGAAGGAAAATATTATGTAGAAGTGAAAATTTACAACACGGAAGAAATTAAAAAAATAATGCCCATAAATAGATGGCGCTCGGCCATAACTACCATCAAGACAAAATTAGATGAAAATAAAGAATCTTGGCCCCACTTAAAGGAGTTTGTTAAAGCAACTCAAAATGATTTTAAAAATTGTCCTATCACCTACATAGGTGCTTATGATACTTAAAGACTTTATTTGTTTAACTAGGTATTCGCCAATATTTGTTTAACTAGGTGTTCATCAATATTTGTTTAACTAGGTGTTCATCAATATTTGCTTCTATAGGTACTTACTTTAAATTGTATCTTGTTTTAATTGTGTTTACCTACATGAAATATCTTATTATTATTATTATTTTGTACTGTATTTTATAAGTATGATATTGTAGTATTAATTAATATAATATAAGTAAGTAATCTACTAATTGGTTTTCTTATTTACAGTTACACACCTCAACAGCAAATCGAGACCTAGAAAGTCAATAACCTGTCATAAATGTAAAATTGAAATACCAGAAAATCAGTATTCCTATCATATGAGAACGAATATACACAAAGCAAACTGTTTATTGAATACCAAGTTCACAGATATTCATATTATTGCAACAGCATTCAAAATTAGATTAATGACATACAGATTGAATGTCACTCAGGAAGACGAGTACCTCGGTTTAGAGGCGTTCCTGGGTGATCATCTAATAAATATAACAGAATTGATAAAAATGTCACTTAATGAACACAATTGCATAAAATTGAATTTCGAATTGTTTGCCTATTTTATGTTATCAAAATCAGACGAACAACAATTAAAAGTCGTTTAATACTCAATATGAAATTATTTATAAGAATACTGATTTGAATGAATTATTAATCAAAGTAATAAATAAACTAAATAATAAATTAACCGAGTTCCAGCACTGTCAATCTGGTTGGACATTTGTTTCTATGAGCCATCTCGAAATTAATGTAAACAAGTATTCCCCTATGAGAGGTGGGTCTTATATACATCTGCCATCAGCTATTAAGCAGTCGAAAAGTTGTATAAATATTAAAAATAAAGATAATTGTTGTTTATTATGGAGTATAGTTGCTGGATTATACCCAGCTAAAATTGAAAGATTAATAAGAACGTTAAAGAATAAACTATACAAGGAATTTAGTTTGAATGGAAATTATAAATGGTGTAACGGTATGTTAGAAAAAAAGTTACATGAATACAACAATTATGTTCATAGAACTGTCGGTCAGTCACCTGTTTCAATAAATCAAAGGAATAAAACAAATATACTACAAAGATACTTAGACGCAGCTCAGTCTCGATAAAAAGTGAAATGTAAGAAATTTAGTGTAGGAGATTTTGTGAGAGTAAGTAAATATAAAGGATGTTTTGATAAAGGTTATTATCCTAACTGGTCCACCAAAATATTTAAAATAACAAAAATTCAAGGAACAAAACCAAACAACTTATTTAATAGAAGATGGTAGATGTCGACCAATACTAAGAGCATTTTATGCACAAGAACTTCAGAAAACCAATCATCCGGACATATACCTCGTTGAAAAAGCTTTGAAACGAGAAGGAAAGCGAGTATGTGTTAAATGGTTGGGGCTGCCGACCAGTGAAAATAGCTGGATTGGTAAATCAAATGTAATATAACTCCTGAATAATATTTAAGCATTTTACAAACAATTATCTATTTACTTCTACTTTATTCTTAATGCAATAAAGACATACTTTATAATTCAGGTTTATGTAAAATAATTCTTTAAAAAATATAATAACAATGAAAAAAGCACGAGGACTATGTACAAGCAATAAAGAAATGGCTGGTTTATCATCTTTCAAAATGGATAAAGTAAGATCTGGAGCGGGGTTTAGAAAAACCCTTAAAAATATTGTATCTGTGATGTATGTGTGTCTATGTGTGAGTGCGTATGCGCCGATGCGGCGGTCGTGTCAAGGACAGACAGTCCCCAATAAACTACGGTACTAGCCACACGCTTGTTTTACTTAAACACCTCACTGGCGACGAGGATATAAATTAAAAGCGGGCTGACGAATAAATTTATATATGTCCATTGGGAAGTTATCGGAGTATAATGTAAGATCGGGAAACTGGACGATGTACGTGGAACGGTTGGAAATGTTTTTTAAAGTGAACAGTGTTAAGGAGGAACTTTGGTTACCCACATTAATTGCAACAATGGGTGACGAAGCGTACGAATTATTGAGCAATTTAACAAGTCCGGACAAGCCGAGTGCAAAAACGTATACAATGGTGGTGAAAATTATGACTGATCATTTGCAACCGAAGCCGTCGTTCATGGCGGAGAGATATCGTTTTCGACAGAGAAGACAAAGTGCGGGTGAATCGATCTTACAATACATATCAGAGCTAAAGAAGATGTCGAAATATTGTGAATTTAAAGCCGTTTTAGAGGAAAACCTGCGGGATCAGCTAGTATGTGGGTTGAGAAGCGAGGCGATTAGACAACGACTGTTCACTGAAGAAAATTTGCAGTATACAAATGCTGTGAAAATAGCATGCACTATGGAAGCGGCGGAACGAGATGCAGCGGCAGTTGAACACACAGTCGGGAGTAATGGCGAGCCGGGCAGTGGCGGTGACGTCACGGCCGGAGCACTGCACGTGGTGGCCACGTCGACTCGCGGTGGCCGCGGCCGGAGAGGCCGTGATGAAAGGAGCGACAGATCGGCGGGCACGCGGAAGGGCAATACCGAGGAGTCGCGGATTAGCTGTGTAGCTTGTGGGGCCTCAAATCATCAGAGTGAAGGATGTAGATACAATCGGTTTGTCTGCGGGAGATGTAGGCAGAAAGGTCATCTACGTCGGGTATGTCCAATGCGAAGAGGGGCTCGGCAGCCCCTAGATCAATGTGATACCAACAACATGGCAGCGCATATGCGGGCAACGAGCGAAGCGGCCAGGCCGAGAACCCCTGCGGACCAGTCAGGGGACGATGAAGCGCCGTTGTCAGACGAGGGAGATTGGGAGGCTTGAACAGTTATAAACCGGTGAGCCTAACCATGTGTGTCGATGGAAACAAGTTAGGTATGGAAATTGATACGGGGTCGTTAGTGTCATGCATCAGTGGGGAAATGTATTATAAACTGTTCAGACATAGACATTTGAAAAACTCTAAATTGGTATTTAGATTCTATGATGGCACTATAATCAAACCAATGGGGGTAATAATGCCACTAGTTACTTATAAAAATAATTCGAAACAAATGGAGTTGTTTGTGATAGATGGGGGTACCACGTCTTTGTTAGGTCGGCAATGGCTTACAGAATTAGGTATTAAAATACCAATGTATCAAAGTATGTTGACCATAAACACAGACAGAACGAATTGTAATAACTCCTGTAATAACGAATTAACATTATTGCTTCACAGATATAAGGATTTATTCTCGGAGGGACTGGGCCGTTTCACGGGAGGCAAGGCCCGGTTACGGATACGTGACGGAGCAGTGCCGGTATTTTGCCGCGCACGGCCTGTGCCGTACGCGCTGCGCGAGCGCGTTGAGGCAGAATTAGAGGGTATGCTGCGCGCTGGTGTCGTCGAGCCCGTGGAGAGCTCGGACTGGGCTACCCCACTTGTACCGGTACGTAAGGCTGGGTGGACTCCGTATCTGCGCTGATTATAAAATAACCTTAAATCCCGTGCTACTGGTTAACAAATATCCGTTACCACGTATTAATGACTTGTTAGGTAAATTAAACGGTGCTAGAATATTTACGAAAATTGATTTAACACAGGCCTATAATCAAATCGAATTAGATGACCCCGACAATTGTACAGTTATTAATACCCACAAAGGTCTTTTTAAGTATAAAAGGTTAGTTTATGGCCTATCCTCGAGCCCAGGCATATTCCAAAGAATTATGGCCAACCTACTCAACGATATCCCAAACGTAGAAGTATTTCTCGACGATATCATTATTGGAACACGCAATATTAGGGAACATTTAGTTACACTGGAAAAAGTTTTAGAGCGATTACATAATAACGGAATGAAACTTAAACAAAATAAATGTGTGTTTATGACTAATGAAGTGAAGTACTTAGGATATATTGTTTCCGGTGAGGGTATAAAAGTGGACCCAGAAAAGGTAGAAGGTATATTAAACATTCCCTGACCAGAAAATATCACCGACTTAAGGGCTTTCCTAGGAACAATAAATTATTATGCGAAATTCGTTAACAACTTGAGCACTATGCTGGCGCCGTTGTATAGGTTATTAGGGAAGGGAGTGACGTGGAAATGGGACAGGGAATGTGAGGCAGCCTTTAAGAAAATTAAAAATGTTTTAATTAGTGCGGATGTCCTGGCTCATTATGAACCAAACAAACCGTTGTTTTTAACTTGCGACGCCAGCGCGAGAGGCATAGGCGGCGTGCTGAGCCAGATGTGCGAGCGGGATAGCAGCACAGGCGGAGCGCGCGAGCGCCCGGTTGTGTATGTATCGCGCGCACTTAACGCGGCTGAGAAGCATTATTCGCAAATCGAGCGGGAGGCATTAGCTATTGTGTTTTGTTTAGAAAAATTACACCAGTATTTATACGGTCGACGTTTTACACTACGCACGGATCACAAACCGTTGGTCACTATTTTTGGCCCTAAACAAGGTATACCATCGATGGCCACAAGTCGGTTACAAAGATGGGCTATAAAGTTGTCAGCCTATACCTATGATATTGAGTACGTCACTTCTAAACAGAACGGGGCGGACGGCTTATCGCGTTTGCCAGCTGTGGTTGCGAGTAAGCAAAGAAATACTATTCCGGAACAGTCATATTTACATTTCGCGCAAAATGCAATGCTATTAGACTATAACGAAATTAAAAAACAGACGAGCCGAGATCAGTTACTAGGCCGAGTTTTAAGATACCTTCGCGACGAATGGCCATCCGATAACGAAATAAAATCACTCCAGCCTTATTTCAATCGCCGAAAAGAACTTTATGAGGAATTAGGTTGTGTGATGTGGGGCCATAGGGTGGTGGTACCCGAGGGTTGTAGGAGTAAGGTTCTAATGGGTTTACATGAAGCCCACATGGGCATGGTTAAAACGAAAGCTTTTGCTAGGAGCTACATTTGGTGGCCGGGAATGGACAAAGCGATAGAAAACACATGCCGCGCTTGCAGTGTCTGTGCGGTAGAAAGTGAATCGCCGCCGCGACATATGCCCTGCCCTTGGCCAAGGCCAGATAGACCGTGGGCCCGTATACATGTAGATTTTTTAGGCCCTATTTCGGGGCAGATATTCTTAGTTATGGTTGATGCTAGAACCAAGTGGCTAGAAGTTAGTCAAGTACCTAGTACAGCGGCTAGTCACACAATAAACGTTTTAAGCGACGTGTGCGCACGTTTTGGTTTACCTAAACAAATAGTCTCGGACAACGGGCCACCCTTTACAAGCCATGAGTTTTCGCAGTTCCTTAATGCCAATGGCATTGAACACATATTTTCAGCACCATATCACCCTGCCTCAAACGGGGCAGCAGAGAATGCAGTACACACAGTGAAAAGGGTGATTAAGAAGGCCATTAGGGAAAATTTAAACATACCACTATTTATAAATATATTATAGGAACACGGAACACTGTACTACAGGTGAAACTCCGGCGTCTCTCATGTTCGGCCGCAGGTTGCGTACTAAATTCGACGCCCTGAGACCTAATAGGGACAATAAAGTTACGGACGCTCAGTGGCGGCAACAAAAGTATGGCGCAACTGGGTCACGACAATTGCATCCGGGGGATGAAGTTTGGTTGCGTCAGTATAGGGGACAGGATAAATGGTTATCAGGGAAAGTAACGGAAAAGATGGGGACCACCGATTACAAAGTAGTAGATGCTTTAGGTAGGGAATCCCATAAACATGTTGATCAGCTAAAGCAACGGATACGGAGTTCATTAATCTGTCCTTCTAGCCCGGAGAGAGTGAAGCCAGAGATGGTGGATGTATCTGGAAACCAAGAAGAGCCCAGGGACTTCGACGACCCAGCCGCCGTGAATACACCTCAGGGTGACGGAGAACAAGAGCTTTTTGATGATTGTGTTGAACCAAAAACACAGACTCCTTTGCCTTCTCCTGAGCCGACCCAGTCTCGTCCCATCCGGGAATGTAGAAGGAATAAGCCACCTAGTTATAAGATATGATAAGTACTATTTCTTCTTTTGTTAGTTACGTAAGTTATTCATTGTATAAGTATATGTAGTAGTAAATAAGCTACCTAGCTATAAGTATATTTTGGGTTTTGTTAGTAGTTAGTTTTGTAGTAATTTCTCAATTGTATACTTATAAATTTAAGGATGTTTAGATTAAGGGTGAAGGTGTGATGTATGTGTGTCTATGTGTGAGTGCGTATGCGCCGATGCGGCGGTCGTGTCAAGGACAGACAGTCCCCAATAAACTACGGTACTAGCCACACGCTTGTTTTACTTAAACACCTCAGTATCACATACCAAAAAACACATCAAGAAACTAAAACCTACCTGTAAGAAAGCGTTAATGGAATTAGCCTGCGCTGCAGCTCATGAATTTGCATCTGATTTACCCATAAAATTACCTAGAATTATACCAGTACCTAAAACTGGAGGATTTCTTCCTTTAGTACCAATATTTGCTGGTTTATCTGCCGCTGGAAGTTTGGCTGGGGGTGTTGCTGGGATTGCGAAAGCTATTAATTCATATAAAACAGCTAAGAAACAGTTGCTTTAATCGGTACGTCACAACAAGCAAATAGAAGCTTTAATGATTGGAAAAGGATTCCATCTTAAGCCTTACAAAGAAGGTTTCGGAATTTTTGTTACAAAGAAAAAACTAAATTGTCGGCTACCCAATAGAGCTTTAACTAATATTGATATATTGAAGCATTCAAATAGTATCCCATTCTTTTGAGGTGTATTTATGAGAGATGAATTACCAGATAACCCATTACCATTAGAATGTGGAGTGATTAATCTTGATATTTCTCAAAACTCTGGCACTCATTGGGTTGCCTATACCAAAATATACGATCACATTAAATACTTTGACAGTTATGGTAACTTAAATCCACCTAAAGAATTAATAAAATATTGAGGAAACAATATCCAGTACAATTATGAAAATGTACAACATGATCACTTGTATAATTGTGGACACTTATGTTTAATTTTTTTTAAGTTATTTTGGAAAAGTAATAAAGGAACTTATTAATTGAGTGATTTTTATTTCTTACGTCTCCAAATTTCGTTAAACTAGAAAAATATAAATGACATTGCTAGTTCATACGCATGCATTCTTTGGTTGTTGGTGATAAAAGTCACTAGTGTTGAAAAAGGATTTATTTATTACCTATTTAAAGTAAACTCCTTCGTTTTATTCATACCAACATCATGCTTGTTCTTAATAAAACTCCTAATGAGAGAGGGAAATATAACATAAGACTGCCAATATCCAAAGAAGTGAGACGTGTCAGTGCAGTGAGAATTAATAAAGTTTCAAAGGAAAACAAAAGATTTCTTCAAGATATCGGTTTCAAAATATAATATGCTTCAAATTACAGATTCACCACAATATGATACCTCTATTGAGGGTTATGAGATCCATAGTTACAATCCATATAATAATAGCTTTAAAGAAAATGATGAAATTAGAATACCCATACAACAGCAAGATTTATATGTATTGCCATTAGGTAGTTCCATTTACATAGCAGGACATGTAAATGTGTCAACTAAAGATGCAGCGGGGAAATTAGTAAAAAAAGATGTTGATTTTATAAACAATCCCATTTCATATTTGTTTCAAGATATTAGATATGAAATAAATGGTGTGGAAATCGATCGGATTAAAAATGTTGGTATTACAACCACCTTAAAATCGTATATCTCAATGAATGAAGGGGAAAGTAAAGCTGCAGCAGTCTGGGGATGGAACTTAGGTGGTACGAAATTAAGAAACGAATATTTTAGTGTTATCGTGCCATTGAACAGAATACTAGGATTTGCAGAAGATTACAACAAAATAATAATCAATTGTAAACATGAACTTATTTTACAACGAAGCAGCTCAGCATTGAACTGTGTGCTTATAGACAAAAATGATAACGTAGAAATAGATATACAAAAAATACAATGGCGTGTGCCGCATATTTAAGTTTCTGATAGTAATAAATTGTTATTGCTCAAAAGCTTGGACAGAGATCGTTCTATACAGATAGCATTTAGAAATTGGGATTTGTATGAATATCCATTACTTCCAAGAACAACAAAACATTCCTGGTCAGTAAAGACAACTTCCCAGCTAGAAAAACCGAGGTTTGTAATATTTGGTTTGCAAACAGCTCGAAAAAATAATAAGACTAGAAGTTCTTCTATATTTGATCACTGCAATGTAAGCAATATTAAATTATATTTGAATTCTCAATACTATCCGTATGACTCACTTAATCTGAAATTTGATGAAGGTAAATATAGTATATTATATGAAATGTATGCTAATTTTCGTCAGTCGTATTACAACTTAGGCATTGATCCATTGCTTAGCTTAGACCAGTTTAAAGAAATTGCTCCACTTTTTGTGATTGACTGCTCAAGACAAAACGATTCACTTAAAACTGGACCAGTTGACGTGCGATTAGAAATTGAATGCTCTGAAGATATTCAAAATAATACATCTGCCTATTGTTTAATAATAAACGATCGACTGTTCGAATACAAGCCGTTGAGTAATATTGTGAGAAAACTGTCATGAATGTCATCGTAGATGTTCAAGGCTTTAAGAGTGAAGAAAATGAGTTTATTCCAAAAGAAATAGCAATAAGGTACAAAGGACGTGTACAAGTACTGTTGATAAAACCACCACGACCATTTTATGACTTGGCGAGGAAAGAACGGTTACAAGTGGCTTGGATTGAAAAAAAACAAAGGAAAAAACTGGAACGAAGGCTTTGTACCATATTTTAATTATCAAGCAAACTTTGGGGATTATTTTTTAAATAAATCTATATTTACGAAAGGAAACGAAAAAGTGTTATGGACAAAAGATATATTCCGAATTAATAATGTATACAATTTAAAAAGTAAGAACTGCCCGAGTTTGTTGACATTATATAACAATTATTCAAATTCATCTGACATTATAAATTGTATGTATCATACCAATATATGTGCCTTAAAAAATGCGTTTTGCTTAAATAAATGGTATGAAGAAAATCAAGTGTTTTGTCAGTAAGATAAAATAAGGACGATCCTAGTTTTACGTATAAATGATTATAGAATGTTAAACCTACTTATAAATCGAAGTGTGAACATCTAATCTACAAACTTACTTACACATATTCTATTATTTAGATTAGTGAAAATGTAAGTAATAGTAATGTAAGAAATGTATCATTGCTTATAAAACAATATTTGAATAATATAATAATATAGAAATAAATATATTTAAACTTGACCTACTTGTGAGTTTTATTTCTTAAGCACTAAAAATATTAATATAGTTAATCACCTGCCAACCGCATATTATAGTTCGACATCGAAAGCAAAAACAGTTTGTTATAATAAGCAGTTCATACTGAACAGCTTGTTATAATGAGCTGATCATACTGATCCGCTTCTTATAATCAGCAGTTCATATTGAACTGCTCTGTTTATTTACACACTCGAACAGATGCTGCTGATGAGTATGCGACTACTATACGGGACTTTAATTTAAAAAAATATGTTTGAATAGAAAACTATAAAATGTTGTTAGTAGACCATTTTATGACTTGACGAAGTCATAAAATGGTTGGTTACAAGTGGCTTGGGTTGAAAAAACAGAGGTATAAACTGAAAGAAAATTTAGAATAATTAAATATATTATGGGGTTACAGAGGAATAAACTGATACTCGAATGGTTTAACTGTGGAATATAGGGTTATTCAGATCACGACTTGTGATCTGAATACCCTATATTCCAACTACGCAGGAAGCATCGAATACGACACAAACCTTTGTCGTATCATAATAATAATGTGCTAAATAAATTTTTATTCTATTCTATTCTATTCTTGTGTCTCCTCCCGGACGACGGCGTGATGAGGTCCTTATAACCCTTGCATAATTTTCTTTTAATTTACTGCTTTATTATTATCCCTTTCCTTATCTGTCACCTTCCTCATATGCTCCAAATCTAAATATTCCTGTATAACCCTTGCATAATTTTCTTTTAATTTACTGTTCTTTCTTAACCTTGTCTCGAGCATTCATCCGTTAAAAGCGCGCTGGAGGCAAAATAAATGATTTCCGACGGTCAATAAAACAATAATGTGCTTAATTTATAGATAATATATTGACGTCATATTATTGGAAATTTCATAATCTAGTGTTTGATCCAAAAACATTTTCAAATAGTCATATAGTATTCTCATTAGAACAGTTCTTATCCAAGCCGTTTTTAAAACTAGCGGCCGACGGCCTACGCAGATTTCAGAAAGGAGTAAAACTTATATGACAAACTTACAACAATTTTACTTAAAAAAAAATGATAACATTGACTAGAGTTTGATCCAAAAAAAACCACGATTGCTGTAAATTTTCATTCAAGAAAAGTAAACTCAAAACTATAATTTTTAGCCATTTTTCGAAATATTAAACGTGTTAGTTTAGGATAAAATATGAGGCATTTTTGTTTTTTTTTAGACTTATTAATTGAACACATTTACGACCAAAGACATGGTACAGTTATATTTTAAATAAATTATTTGTTTACACTACAATTAATTTTTTAGTATCACTATAAATAATAGACGCGGAATCGCATGAGCGCTTAGTGCCGGCCGAGGTCTTTCAGAGGTAGGACGTGTGTCGATCTCGTTGCCACGCGCTGCGTAAAAATATTAGTGCAGTTTGGCGAGTTTTTAGTGCGACCGGATCTTATTGATACTTTTTATTATAATAATATTTTTTTATTATATAATAAAACTTTGGTGAGTACATATTTTATTGTAATGAAGTTCAATAACTTAACAAGATAAAATTAGGCTACTATAGATATGTTTTTATTTTACCAGCTTTTTTTACAGATATGGCTAACAAAAGGGGTTATACCGGAAAAAAAAGAAAAAAATACGAAAATTTGGACAAGGCTAATGAAGCCAAAAGGTAAGTTACCGAGGAACCACTTTTAAAAACAATTTATAGCCAATTCACAATTTTCTCCCTTTTATAAACCGATTTCAAAAAAAGAGGGACCCTCAATTCAATCTTTTTTTGTTTGAAAGGATAGATTTTCCAGGTAGTATCATGATCACCTAATCAGAATCTGATAATGCGACCCTGGAGAAATCCAGGGAACTCATAAAATTTTATAGGAAAACATAGCGATTTTTGGTATTTTCATCAACAAATGAAGCATTTGCATTCGGAAAGTACCAGTTAGCAAAATGGATCTGATGGCTGAGAAACAGGCGCTGGAACTCTGTAATAGACAATATATCTTAGCTGTGTTTGGGCTTGTTGGAATTGTATTGAGACGTACTTTTTAGGTATACAATTAAAAAGTAAGAGAGAAAAAAATTAGTTGTACCTACACCTAAAAGTACATCTCATTACAATTATTTCAACAAGTCCAAACACGGCTAAGATATATTGTTTTATTATTGAGTTCCAGTGCTTGTTTGTGCTGTTTTTTTTAGTCGATTAATTATTCTTATAGGCAGAAAAGAGAAGTTCAAATCCTTGGGAACCAAGACATAAATAAAGATGCTCTTGTAAGTTTGTTTTTCTACTTATTTAAATATATGGCACTTTTTGAAATTGTGTACCAAGAGACATTGTTTTCTTGATTTTGATTAAGGAGTTACTAACAAAAACAAATAAGTCATTATTTATTTATCTCAAGCTGACTAATTTTTGATTTCTGAATCGATCACCGATCATGATAAGGTGCTTACTGTTTGTATTATTGTAAATAAATACAAACACACACACATATGTATGTGTTAATAAATAAATAAATAAATATTATTTTCAGATACAACCAATAGAAAACCTTAGCAAAAACACAGAAGAAATCCAAGAAAAGTTGCAGGCAACATCAGAAACAGCAAATCCCATTAAAGATAATCAAATGACGTGTGAAATTGGTGGTGATAAAACCCTACACATCCAGAACGATGCATCATTGTCTCCAACTCAAGATCCTGGTGTAGGGAATCTTGTAAGTATTATTTGCTCATTTATATACATATTTTAGCACAAATAAAACATTTTAGTTATGCTGTTATTTGCAGGCTATTGAAGAAAATATTTCATTAGATAACAAATTACAGGGACGCCGTATAATAACTACACACCTTTAAATAACCACAATGCTGCTTTTGGTTGTAATATAGGCAATTTACAATTTGTGAAAGAAGTCCAGGGTGGTTTACATTCAGTTTTTTTAATGAAATGCAATATGTGCAATATCGAATTAAAATTACAAACATCTGATCGTTCAAATAGTGGTATGGATGCAAATCATGGTGCTGTCATGGGAGCTATAATGATTGGATGCGGACAGTCAAATTTAGATGAATTTCTTGCTTCTGTAGATTTGCCACTTATAGGTCAAAAAAGATATACAAAATACTACGATGAAATTGCTAATTGGTGGGAAGAAACCGCAGAAGTAAGTATGCAGGAAGCTGCAAAAGAAGAAGGTGAAAAAGCAATTTCACGTGGCCAAGTCAAGGATGGGATTCTAGTTGTCAAGGCCATTGCTGATTGTTGTTGGTCAAAAAGATCCTATAAAAATAACTACTCTGCATCATCTGGAGTATCTGCTATTGTGGGACATGAAACAGGCAAAGTACTACACGTGGCTGTAAAAAATAAACATTGTTCCACTTGTGCCAAAGCAGCATCAAAAAGCATGCCGCCAGTCGCACGTGATTGCCACAGAAATAATACTAGATCTTCCACTAGCATGGAACAAACTTGTTGAGAAAATTGAATGCACGAACCATTTACTGCGTAATTTTAGTGGTAAACTTATAAACTTGGGTAAAGATACAGCTATACCATTGGCAGAAAGAAAATTATTAACAATCGACCGAATGAAGCGACTGCGAACTGCAATAAGATCAGCTGCACGCTTTAGAAACGCCCAAAATTCAACTTTGTCGGACAAAATTATAAGCTTAAAAAAAGATATTTTAAATAGCCCGAAGCATATTTTCGGGGGCCACAAAGAATGTGAAGCATATTATTGCACAGACGAAAAGAGAAGAAAATGTAGTACCAAAAGTTAAGACATTGTTTAAAAAAATCATGGAACATACTACACAAATTGCTTTACATTCGAAAAGTTTACTGTACGACTTGAACAATAACAGAGCTGAACAATTTAACAGCATCGTTGCAAAACACGTTGGTGGCAAGCGCGTAAATTATTCGTTAAAAAAATCTTACACCGCACGATGCAACGTTGCTGTTGTATCGTTCAATTCCGCACGGCCGCAATACGTCTTGTATAAATCAAAGTTTAATAGAAGTCCAGGTACTTATTTTAAACATAATTATATAAATCACTATATAAATTATATGATAGGTTATAACACAAAATGAGTTAATTATTTATAGGACGCTCATTGAAGCGTATAGAAATGGCTCGTCTAAAAAGAAAATTAAGGCAAAAAACGCATCGCATGCCTAAAAGAAGAGTACAATTTGATTCTGATAAAACGTCTTATGGAGGAGAATGTGAGCGGCCGGACATGCTTCCAGAAGAATATGAAACAGCAGAAGACGAGTTTTTAAAAAACCTTCAAGAACAAGTGAGTATTTACACTATACTTTCATAAGTTCAAATATACCTTTGTTGTGCCATATGTTGTGCATTATTTTTGATAATATTAAACTTTAAAATTATGTTTCCAAACTGTTATAGGTAAATAATAGGCAAGAAATAGAAAGGGACACTGTACTTCAGGCAGAGAGTGCTCTTTGGCTTGAACTACGACGCTGTTTACTAACAGCGTCGTCTTTCAGTAAAGTGTGCAAACGGCGATCGACTATTAGCCCAGCACCTTTAGTGAAACATTTTTTATACTCGTACTCCTTGGACCATGTCCCCAGTATTGAGCATGGAAAAGTTCACGAAAAAGTGGCAATAGAACAATTACAGGTCCAAGAAAATATTACGATACGAAAATGCGGTTTATTTGTTGATGAGGAGTTATTTTTCTTGGGTATGTACTACCATTAGATTTATTTCGATACAAGGAATGAATTTTTCGGGTCAATTTCGTAACTATGAGGAATAGGGAAAAATGAGCTCTTTCTTTTAGTTTTTCTTTTGTTGTTACTTCCGAAAAGATCCTTATTGTAAAAATAGTTTAAAATACTATACTTAGTTGTTAATATTTTTTTAAAACCAACAATTTCTTACAGAATATTTGTTCATTGTGGCGACACTTGGGGGCCTATGTCCAACAGAGGACAGCTTTCGGCTGAAATGATAGTGATGATGATGACGTAATTAGAGAATTGAGTATCAAATTAATTTGGTTACAGGTGCTTCGTCGGATGGACTTATCGAATCTGATGGCATCGGCGAAATTAAGTGTCCTAGTTCGGCATTCGGTTTAGAGGCAGATGTTGCAATAAACCAAAAAAAAAATCAAATTTTGGAAAATAGATGGATCTGTAAATCGCTGTCATGACTGGTTTTACCAAATTCAGGGGCAGCTGCACATAACTCAAACGAATTTTTGTCTGTTTGCCGTATGGACAGGCAAAGATCTCAAGTTAAAAACTGAAAAAATAATTAGGGACGATCATTTTTGGAGAGAAAATATGGAACAGCGACTTGTAAATTTTTACAATAAATGTCTCTTACCCGAGATTGTTGATCCCCGAAAAGCTAGATCTATGAAACTTAGAGATGATAAATATTAAAATTTTATTTTACACGATTATATTTTTATTTACTTAACCCTTAATTTGACTATGTTCACTGTGATAAACATTCATAAAAAAATAAATATTGAGCGACTATTATCTACTATTTTACGGTTTTTATTTTAGTTGTACCAAGTTCAAAGTATATTTATCAGTATAAAAAAGAATTCTACTAGTGGCAACATCGTTCATCTGTCAATTTTGAGGCAAGATGTCAGCGAGGCGCGTGCACTCGATTCTTCGCAAGGTAAATGATTTTATTTTACATGTTTTACATAGCTAAACTAACTTTTTTATGGTCTATAATTACTAAACAATGTTTATGCTTTGGTTTGAAATGGGTTTTACGTAATGTTTTGTGTTTTTTGTAACTTTTGGAACGAAGTTCCTTATCGCGCGTTGTGAAAGGGGGCTAGACGGAAAAAATTCTTACGAAAAGTTGTCACGACACTTTTTGCTATGGTAAGCTATTGTAAGCTGTGCGAATGGAATGGAATGGAATGGAATGGAATAGAATTTCTCATCTCAATAGGGACTGATTGAGATGAGAAACAGTGGGTCATTAGTTGCCAACGATACAATACCATCTTAGGGAAAAGGATAAAGTCGTAAAACACAGTTGTTTCTAGTTTTATTACAATTCGCGCGTTGAGAAAGGGGGCTAGACGGAAAAAAATAAGACCAAAAGTTGTAACGACACATTAAGACCAAAAGTTGTAACGACACATTAAGACCAAAAGTTGTAACGACACTTTTTGCTATAGTTGTAAGCCATGCGGCGTAGGAACTTCGTTCCATCCGGGTGTCCCTTGACACCTCTCAAGCTTTGTTCTTGTTTGTTTATCACAGTGAACACTGCCAAATACTCGAACAAGTATTGTCAATTTCATACGTTCATTGTGATGAACATTGCCAAACCAGGTATAACTTTTATTTCCAAATAATATGCTTTTATCTGGTGGGCTTATTTGTTTTTTTTTGCTTGTTAACAGAATAAAATACAAGACCGCACGCATAGAATACTAGCACTTGTCCCTGTCGAGCATGCACCATCCAATACTAGTGATAAATCCGAAAATAACAGTGACAACGAATTGCCACCACCTTCTCCAAGCCCTGTTTCATCTTCTGCGCCTTCCATTAATTTTTCTTTAGAACGCCTAGACATCAAATGTAGTCCCGAACCTGAACATACTCAAGGTGACGATGAACAGCCGTTAGAACCATCCGATTTATATCACTCCGAAGCTCTCCAATTAACTCCAATTTTACAGGAAATTTGCCCTAATACACCATCCAGAGAACCAAACTATGAAAATGTTCCATCATTATCTTCAATAATATCGCTTCCATCTGAAATACAAGCACCAACACCTGGTACGTCTTTTACAAGAAAAACTAGAGCAAAAAAAGCAGATAGCCCCAGCTGCCAAGAAACCGAAGAAAATTCCAAAATTTTCTCTTTCTTACAAATGGAAGAAAGGTATTTTTCGTCACCGTGCCGTAATCGAAGAAACAACCGAAACCTATGTCGATTTTCCAGATGATGACCCCCTTGATTATTTATATTTATTTTTTTCTGAAGATATATTTACTGATTTAGTAGACCAGACCAATCTTTATTCCGTTCAACAAACTGGAAGATCCATACAAGCATCAGAGAATGAGATGAGAGATTTTATAGGCATTCATATTTTGATGGGAATTGTTGAAATGCCATGCTATCTAGACTATTGAAGCAATAGATTTCGATATGGCCAGATTGCAGACATAATGACGTTAAAACGTTACCAACAAATCCGCAGATTTTTACACTTTACCGACAATAACCTGCAGGACTCAGACAGATATTACAAAGTAAGACCCATAGCCGAAAAAATTCGAAGAAATTGTTTAAAGCAAGAAAACGAGAATAAATTTAGTATAGACGAGATGATGATACCCTACAAGGGCAGGAAAGCAGGAAACAGAAAACAATATATGAAAGATAAGCCAAATAAATGGGGCTTTAAAAATTATGTTCGTGCTGGTGTGAGTGGAATGATTTATGTTTTTGTTTTATATGCAGGAGAAGATACCTTTCGTTCGCATAGGTTTACTGAGCAAGAATCTTCACTTGGCTTTGGAGCACAAATAGTTATAGCCTTGACTCAGACAATATAAAAGAAACCAGCAACTATATTTTGTGATAACTTATTCTCATCGCCAGAGCTTTTTTACTTACTGAAAGAAACCTATGGTGTCTTTGGTCTTGGTACGATACGTAGCAACAGGATTAGAGGAGCTGAAAAGTTTTTACCAGATGAAAAGACGATGAAGAAAAAACAGAGGGGTGCGTTTTCACAAGTTGTTTGTGATGCAAACAAATTAGTTATTGTACGCTGGAATGATAATAAACCTGTAACTCTTATAAGCTCATTTGTTGGATCTGAACCAGTACAAAAAATAAAAAGGTATTGTAAAGAGCAGAAACAAAAAATAAAAGTTGATTGTCCGCAAATTGTTCGCGAGTACAATAAACATATGGGGGGTGTAGACCTGGCTGATATGTTGATATCATTATATAAAGTTCCGTTTAAAACTAGAAGATGGTACATAGGAATATTTAGTCAATTACTACATATACATTCAGTCAAAAAAGTATCGGGAATGGATGATTTGTTTATGGTTCCAAATTCAATTTTTTGTTTTTTTGTAGTTGTTAGATTGGCACAACTGTTTTCCATTTTGGCGCGGAGTTTGAGTTGCATCTGTTATTTATATTAAATATAGTGCTGGTTTTAGTAATATCATATATAGTGTGTATTGCGAATTTCATAATGGAAAAAAATATCGAACAAAGAGTTTGTCTTAAATTTTGCATCGCCAATAGAATTTCGTGTTCGGAGTCACTGAAAATGTTACAGAAGGCTTACGGTGAATCGACTTTATCAAAAACTCGTGCTTATGAGTGGTTCAAAGCGTTCAAAAGCGGTCGAGATGTGATGGAAGATTTGCCTCGCTCTGGTAGGCCGTCAACGTCTGCAACTGAAGTTAACATCGCAAAAGTGAAGGAAATAGTGACTGAAAATCCCCATTCAACTCTGAGAGAGATAGCCGCCGAACTTTCTGTATCTCACGAGTCGATCCGTACCATTTTAACTAATCATTTGGGTATGAAACATGTTGCTGCTCGGCTAGTCCCAAAAGATCTGAATTTTCTCCAGAAACTCAATCGCATGAAAGTCGCTGAGGACATGCTAGAACGAGTCAGTTCGGACCCAACATTCATGAAACGCATTGTTACTGGTGACGAGACGTGGGTTTACGAGTTTGACATGCAAACTAGTCAACAAGCTTCGGAGTGGCGCCTTCCAACTGAACCGTTTTCAATCGATAGAAGACATAAAGGAGAATTCGCGGCGAGAACTCAACTCAATTCCGGAAGCAGCGTTTAAAAAATGTTTTGATGAATGGATTATTCGTTGGCGCAAGTGTATCGTTTCTAAAGGAGCATACTTTAAAGGTGATAAAATAAATTTGGATGAATAACAGACATTTTGTGTATTATTGATCTTTTCCCGGTACTTTCTTGACAGAGTAGTATGTATAAATAATGCTTGGCTATTGCATAAACGTAACTGTTATAGAAATCAACGAAAATCAAAGTCATTGAAGGTTTTTCGATATGAGATTTACTTAAGTTTAACAAAGAAAAACAGATCTAAACCTCATGAAAAAACGCAGGACTGTAAAATTATAAACCCAAGATCAGCCAGGCCTACAAGCCCCATCAGATTCGATGATACAGGACATTATCCCAGCACAAAAGCATGCAAGCAGCATGGGGCGTTGCAAGTTTTGCCAAAAAAATACAACTGTTTATTGTATAAAATGCAATATGAGACTTTGCTTTGTTACGGGAAAAAATCCTCGCAATTGTTTTTTACATTTCCATAAAAAATAATTTGATTTATTGATATACATTGTGTTTTTATTTGACCTGTTTTAATGACACTAATTTGACAATGTTTACCACAGTGTACATTACAAATTACTTGTTGTTCTCAACGTACTTCACAGTGTTCACTGTGATGAACATTGATTTCCTTAAAACCTGCAAATACAATATTTTTTTGCCTATTTTTCCTTAGTTGTATTTAACCCTAGAAGAACAGATGCAACTCAAACTCCGCGCCAAAATGGAAAACAGTTGTGCCAATCTAACAACTACAAAAAAACAAAAATTTGAATTTGGAACCATAAACAAATCATCCATTCCCGATAATTTTTTGACTGAATGTAAATAGATATGAAGGCGCGTCCCTGGCGCCATCTAGTAGTAGAGATTGAAGACCCTTTTTTGACATTGATTGTGTGATTTATCGAATGAAATTGAGCGGACGAGACTGACAACTGTGTTGTCACTCTGGCGGACCGTCATAAACGTCAAACAACCACCGTACTCGTGCACTTTGAATCGAACGATAGCGTGGACTAGACGGTTACGACGGATCGCTTACGTCCCAAGTTTAAATCCATTTTCATCAGCGTTAAATTGAGTGATTATTGTAAATTAAGTTGCGGATCGTGATTATAAGGCTGCTGATCGAAGACCTGTCTACTTACTTCTAAAATACCTCGTGCGATTACCAACTTTAAGATGAGTGATTCTGATACAGGTTACCCACGTGCCTTTATCCGAAGTGGGATGCGAAAAACAGTTGGATAAAGATACTCAGCCCCATAATCAACCTAGCAATAGCGGATTACTCACCAATATGGAAGCTTTGCTAACCCGTTTGTTAGCAATGCCGCAGCAAACATCTCAGCCTGTAGCAAACACTAACGCGTTTCAGTTGATCAAGTTCGACCCAGATGACGAAGATGCTGATGTTAAGGGCTGGTGCCGTGTTTCCGAGTTGATCATTAACAGCAAGAATTTGAGTGGCGTGGAACTTTTGTTTGCTCTGACTACTGCATTAAAAGGACAAGCGGCATCTGTTCAGACTAAGTTGCGTTTGGAAGACTTAACCTGGGAAGTTGTGAAGCAAACACTGCTGGCGAAATTCGCAGAGCCAGAAATTCGCAGATTGGAACAAAGGAGACTGCTAGTGAATCGGCTATGCGTTTATGGGCACTAATCGAGCGAACCCCTAAAGTTGAGATGTCAGAAGAGGCAATCACTGGTTTTGTTATTTCTGTTCTGAGCTCGAAAGACCACATGATTCGTCGTGAACTGAACTCCTATGCTATCACAACGCGTGCTCAACTCTTTCGAACGCTTGGTGGGGTTTCTTTAAAGCGTCGTACTGAAGATAATGATGGTAATGACAATAAGGTAAAAAGACCTCGCCTGTCAGACTCGAAGTTCAATGGAAAATGTCATCGGTGTGGAGTTCCTGGACACAAAATAGCAGAGTGTAAAAGGCGACGTGACGACTCAGCTAATCGAGCTGATGGTTCCAACTCGGATCAGGTCAAGGACAAGTCGGCACCAATCACCTGCTTCACGTGCGGGAAACCTGGCCACTTATCTACGTCGTGCCCTGAGAAGAGAGGTGGCGCTGCGGTTAGGGAGGTCAACACTTGCGAGCACAAGACTTCGAGAGGTAAACTGAAGACGGCATCTGGTGAGCGTATCTGTTTCCTTTTTGATAGTGGCTCCTCTTGTTCTTTGATTAAAGAATCTATGTCTTCGGATTTCCCTGGCATTGAACGCAATAGCACCGTTTATTTGACTGGCATTGGGGGAGACGATATTGAGTGTAATAGGCAAATTTCTAGCACTGTCCAAATTAATAATCTTTTCTTGAGTCTCTTGTTTCATATCGTTCCAGACAACTGCATTTCAGAAAACGTTATTTTAGGTAGGGACGTACTGGAAAATGGAGTGCGTGTTGAGATTGATAACGAAAATCTTCTCATATCCACTAATGAGAAAATATTTTTTTGCGAAAGTGTACAAGGTATTGACGTCGCGGCTGTAGATACAGATTTAGTCGGGGACGGGAAGGAAGCCTTACTGCGTATTTTGTTGAAGTATACTGATCACTTTATAAAAGGTACTCCAACTAAACGTGTTAATACGAGTGTACTGAAAATTGAACTTATTGACCCTAACAAAATAGTCCAACGGCGACCATATCGTTTATCTCCCATCGAAAAACAGGTGGTGAGGAACAAGGTTCAGGAGCTATTGAAAGCTGGCGTTATTAGAGAGAGTTCCTCGCCGTTTGCTAGTCTGATTCTCCTAGTGAAGAAAAAGGACGACACGGATAGAATGTGTGTCGTCTACAGAGAACTCAACTCAAACACGCGACCTGAGCACTATCCCCTACCACTTATAGACGACCAAATAGACCAGCTCACCGGAGCTTATCACTTTTCGTCTTTAGACATGGCCTCTGGTTTCCACCAGATTTTGATCCACCCAGAATTTATTTATTTATTTATTTATTTGATAGGTACACCAACGACCTATTCACTTGAAACATTAACATAAAAAAATAACAAATGTTAGTTATGGTGAATTAGTCACTTACAGGCGTACACAGCACTTGCGTAAAAAATTGCTTCTTATACATACGTTTAACAAGATTCTTTACTCGTGAGAATAGAAAAACTAAATTAGTAACAAAGAACAAAACATTAAGTAAAAAACAAGATCACAAAAGAAATTAGAATAAAAAATCAAAATTATCATTAGAACATTAAGATTAAAAATTAACAGTAACATTAGTATTCAAAATTCAAATCCGTAGGAAAGACGGCTTTTGTGACGCCCGAGGGGCAATACGAATATGTTTCAATGCCACTTGGTTTACGCAATGCGCCGTCGGTATATCAGAGGTGCATCAATGATGCACTTAAATATTTGAAAGATGGACCCCTGGTGTACATGGACGATGTCCTCTGCCATTCCTCTGACGTCACAGAGGGTCTGCGACGGTTAGACCAATGCCTGGAAGCTCTGACGAAAGCTGGGTTTTCGTTAAAATTTACGTAAGTGTAAATTTCTTAAAACCAAAGTTAACTATCTAGGTTATGCTATCCAAGCCGGCGAGGTTAGACCCAACTCCCTTAAAATTCAGGCTCTGGCCAATGCTCCTCCCCCGAAGACAGCGACTCAAGTTCGCCAATTTCTTGGCCTATCTTCGTATTTTAGGAAATTTATCCCTAGTTATACTCAGATAGTTGGTCCGCTGTACCCTCTTACAAAGTTAAAAGGAGGCATTAAGTGGACGGAAAAACACGAAGAGATCAGACAAAACGTTATTCGTGTTCTCACGTCAGAGCCGGTTTTGACAATATTTGACCCAAAACTGCCGGTAGAGCTTCACTGTGACGCTAGTTCGGAGGGATACGGGGCTATAGTTATCCAAAGAAAAAACAATATGCCACACGTAGTGGCTTATTTTAGCCGCCGCACGACTGAGGAAGAGTCTCGTTATCATTCATATGAACTAGAGACTCTGGCAGTCGTGCGAGTGGTCGAACACTTCCGTCACTATTTGCACGGCCGGAAGTTCACAGTGCATACTATAGGGATCGCGTTTTAATGCATGCGAGAGGTGTCTGAAATAAATAGATTCAGAGTATTTTCGAGAATAATTATATATTGCGTGTTTTCATCGTCAAGGCAAAAAAACGAATCCCATGGAAAAACTAACACTTTCTTATGTCATTAGATTCAAATTCCAACTTAAACTCTTTATTCTTAAATCTTTCAAGGCTTATGACTTTGAGGTTGCACCTTCCAAAGAGGATCTCTGCATGAGCTACCCCCCGAAGAATGGAGGATAGTAAGAATGATTTTCTTGCAATCATACATTCTCAGCCTTGGAAGAGTTAAGCACCTTCCTACTTCTAAGCCGAAGTCCCTAAGTGGCGACTCTTCGTAGACAGGTGGACGTATGCCTCTATAGAAGCAGTTTCAGTCATACCCTGCGCTGGGCAATATTCTTTAAATTATTATGCGCCATTTGCGCAATATCTTAAAGCAGTTATGCTGAAACCCTGCTGCAGCAAAACGCCACAAAAACCTGCAACACATCGTCGGACGTAAACAAAATCGATGCGACAATTCACATCTATCCAGAAGGGATTGAATTGCTTAGATTTATCCTAACTAATCTACGTGGTTGCTCGTCGGATGATCATCGTAGGTCTACTCTGCTAAAGTTTTTAAAATTAAACTTTGAACTTACTCCAGTGATTATCAATTGTCTCCATAATCAGTTCAACCAATGGTGACAATGATGGCAATATTTTGATGTAGAATAGGTGAGGGTATTACAGAAAAAACTGCGAGCTTTGTCCTTCTATACTTGTCGCAGATGATTTCATAAACTTATTCGAGTTGTCATTAGTTTGCATTTTATTATTTATGTAAAGTCCACATATGTCATACTCACGATTGACACTTTGAATATAAGTAATCATATTATTAATATCATTAAAAAAAGATTCCATTCCGGAGTAATTTGTCTTGCCCGTGCGTCTATTAAACATAGTATCGTCATATCTTAAATTATTGTTACTATCCAGAAAATAAGCATATCCATGAGTTACTGTATCCAGATATAACATATTATTAAAAGTTTCCACTCTGGAATTGTATAAGTAATTATTAGTGAAAAATTTGTACGTTGGTGTGCATATAATTATGTTTGTGTTTGTGATTTCTTGTAAAACTTGTCTTATTAATAAAATACTGTCATAATATTTACACGTGACTTGAAAGTCCTCACCACCTATCAATATGATGCAGTAGTCAAGCATGGTGAAGTTAGCCAGTTTTTCTTTGATACCGTTCAAGAGAGCTTGAACATTTCTATTTGGTGTGATATAGTGGCAAAGTCCACAGTTACCCAAAGTTTCTTCTGCAATATCAAGCAATTTATTCCTGTTGTCGGTGCTTAGAATGCAAATTTTGCTACGTTTTAAATAACTATTGTCAGATTTATTAATAATATGCTTTGTTAGGGTAACAGTATTAGTTGATTCAGTTTTGCTGTGTATAGAAGTACTATTGTCAATATCTACATCTGTTTGTGTCTGCTTGCATGCATTGTCTATCCTTAGTTGTTTATTACTACAGGCTATCGATGTTTGGTATTTCAATTTTGATGGCGTATGAACCATGAGATTCAGTAATCTCATGGTTCATGAATGAAAACTTTGAATAAAGAGACCTAAACCAGTGTTTGGGTCTCTTTATTCAAAGTTTTTATTCGGTATGTAGATTTATTTCTAAACGATTTATTTATTGGGGTTGATTTTAGGTTATTCACTTGGAGTTTTGTGTTTGAAACCTTTCGTTTCGAACCTGAAGTGGCACACTTGGCTTCTCCTGCACCCACCTTCTTATATAATTCTATGAGACGATTACATTTATCCAGATCAGACTTTAGATTTTGATTCTCACAGAGCAAGTTGTCAACTTCCAGATTCGCGCTTTGCAACTTAATCCTTAAATCATTGATCTCCTCCTTTAGCGTCGCAATAGTTTCATCGTCTCGTAGTGAAGTTTCTGGCATACTCATAACTGTAGCATCAAACAGTGACGTTTCTGAGGGCGAGGTAGACTGGATTTGCTTATTTCTTATCGTTACGTGTTCACCCTCCATTATGGTAATATTAAAAGATGTCTTCCGTTGTGTTCAATACTATTTGAAGTATGTATAGCAAATTGGCAACACCGCGTGATCGGTATACAAATTCAAATTTTTCGTGTTCCTTGCGTGGCCAATAGATGTCGTTGTGTTCAAAACTATTTGATGTACAGAAAACCGGCAACACTGTTTAGGATCTGGCAACACTGTTTAGAATCTGGCAACACTGTTTAGGATCTGGCAACCCTGTTTAGGATCTGGCAACATAGTGTGATCAGTATACAAATTCAAAATTTTCGTGTCATCTTCTAATGAAATGTAAATAAACCATTAACAAACTGTTTGAGTCACTATTTTACTGTGATAAGTTGTTGATATTTAACTTACACTTGGGTTGGGTTGTCACGGATTTCTTTCGGATTTACTCTTTTCGTGACTTTGACAGCTGTCAACTTACGAAAATATTATGTATGTTCGAAATAATCTTCATCTTTTTAGCAAGAATAGTGACAGTCATAATTTGAATACTAGAAATAGGAACAAATTAGATCAACCCCGATTCAGATTGGCCAAAGTACACACTTCTTTTATGGGGTACTGTGTTAAATTTTATAATAAAATACCAGTTGATATTCTCGAACTGAATGAGAGAAAATTTAAAGCATGCATAAAACGCACACTGTGTAGACAAGCGTATTATAAACTGGAAGATTATATCCTCGACAAAAAACGCTTGGCTAAATGCTGGTCCTGCTCCACAGTCACAGCTGCTTAGGTCCACTTGTTACGTTTTTATATTTGAAAGAGATGCTCACCCTCTTTTTTTATAGGTACTTAGATAATTATTATAATCATTTATATATTTTTTAATGTAAAACTTAATCGTTGTTTTTATTCATTTATTTTTCATTATTTGGTCATAGCCATAGTTTTGTGTAAAGTAGAAGCATATTTTTCATATTTTTTAAATGTGAGTACCATGAAGCCATTTACATTTTATGTGATTAGTTATAATTTTACTTGTTAGACATGAACGACCAGGATGGTTGAGAGCATGTCATGCTCACTCAAATGTCTCGCTGATAGCGGCGCGTGGGTTGAATCATTCGGTTCCCTTCGAAATGGTTGAGCTGAAAGGTGCCGATTCACGCGTCATGTTCGTGAACGGGCGCCGTCGGTTGAGACTGGTCATCTCTTAACTGCCATTGGCTTATTTTAATCTTTATATTTTAAATTCTTATAATAAGCTTTTTTTCCTTTGCATTGTCCTCACATGCAGAAGCAACAAGTATATGTAACTTAGAATTTCGTAAAACAGAACATGATTTAAAAGTGTCCGTGGAGATTCTTGCACGTTCTTCTCCATAAAGATCTACGCATTGGAACGTGCAAATAGATTCCATGTTTTAGACTGACCGACCTTGACGTTTCAAAAGTGCCTGTGAATGGTTTATCTATATCTATACTAATGTATAAAGCTGAAGCGTTTGTTTGTTTACTTAAACGCGCTAATCTCAGGAACTGCTGGTCCGAATTAAAAAATTATTTCAGTGTAGATAGCCTATTTATTGAGGAAGGCTATAGGCCATATATCATCACGCTAAGATCAATAGGAGCGGAGCAGTCATGAAAATTGTGACGCACACGAAGTCGGGTGCGTTAACTAGTTTGACATACAATGCTTTGAATTTTGAAGAAATAATTAAGAAGAAGCGATATTTTAGCTTAAAGAAAAAAAAAATGTCATAATGTGTAATTTGTGTGTTACTTACTAAGTTATTAAATGCAAAACAAAACTTGTGGAGACCCAAAATGCAGACTGCGACACAGTAAGGCTTGAAAGTTTGCGACGGAATGTGTATCCCGACTGGGAAGTATGTAAAAAAGCACTTAAAACATGATTCAATAACACAGTACTTGAGAAACAAACTTAATTTTTTTTTAAAGAATTCAAACAAAAAATCTCAAGTTGACATGTTATGCGGCTATTTTGGTTGACATATCCACCGCTGGCGTGAAATAGTAGTCTTCTATTTAGTCGGTTAACAATAACCGTGAAAGAGTGTTTTATAGTATCTCGGTGAATTTCGTAGGGAATTAAAAAATTTCGGGATATCTACAGCGTTACATTTTAATCGTTTTAATCCCTTGGACGGGTGGTTTTACTCTCAAAATACTGTTCATTAAAAGTTTGCCTAGCATGGTATCTCTTATAATAAAAAAAAGCTATTGCATAGCATTTTTATCAACTTATGCAATTATAATTATATATTGTAACGCGCTCATCCCTATTTAAAAACACCGTAGGGCCTGCAAGGGTAGGAAGCCTGCGGGAGGGGCGGGAACGCCTCTACCCCGCCGAGCGGTGGTGCGATGCGTTCGCGCCGCGCGCCAGTCGGCCATGAAAAGGGTTCGGGATACGCACGCGCGCTCGTGTCTCGCTCGCGTCTTCGCGACCTTACGATTTGGTTCTCGTATCACCTAAATTCTATGTCATGGTTTTAATTACATGCCTGTGTGTATTGTGGACAAATAAACTGTTAAACGTGCAATGTGTTTTCTTCCTACACCGAACGTTATAAGTGGCGCTTCCAACTAGTGGCCCGAATCTAGTTTAAACCGGTTTGTACCCGTCCGCGTGCCGTTGAATCCGCGTGTTCGTAGTCCTGCTTCCGTACGTACAGAAGAATACGGTGAAGAAGATGCCTCCACGCAAAGCACGCACGGCTACGGACGCCAACGTGAGTGATGCACAATCCAGCTCGGAAGATGAAGCCGCAAGACCTTCGTCAGTACTCATGTCTGGGGACCAGTTGACTTCATTCCTTACCGCCTTCGCGAAGACTCAGGCGGAAGCGAATCGGCAGCTTGTCGAATCCCTCATGGCATCGTATGCGAGAGGTGAGCCATCAGCACCCCTCGCGGGCTCCGGCGCTGCGATCGCGTCAGCCTCACCGACACCGTCGTTGACAAGTAAGTCTGGAAACATGTCTAAGTGTTCCTGACGTCACATCGGACCACACACGGCGGTACATGGCCATGTACGCCCCACCGCGATCGTCATCGTAGCCGCAGCTGCGGCCGCCACTCACTCGCCGACGTCTTCAACGCGCGCACGCATATCGGTCATCTTTACCTTTTAATCAGTACCTACAATACAGTCTATTTAACTATCGAAGTAGTTTTATTCAATAGCCAAGACCACCAGCACCACACCTGGAGCTTGACACTCAAACATTGGTCCTTCGAGAAAAGAAGATCGCCGTCTTTTTGCTGTGTACGCGTGACTCGCCATTCTGTGGACTTTGGACTGGCCGCCCGTTCCGCGAGCTTGCTACGAGCTACGCCGTAGAGGATACATCAAGGACAGTCTACCCAGAGGGAAATTATTCTGAGTGAGTCCGTTCCATTACCTATCCTTAATTTCCTGTCTTTTTACTATCTTCTTCCAGGAATTTATGATAGTGCTATACGGATCAGCATACATTGATCTCTTCATAATAGCTTTAAACTAGTAATATTACAGATTAAATCATCAATCCATCGTCATTTCGCTCAATAACATTTAATTAATAACTTGGTTCAAATCCTTTGTTCGCTTATCGCACGCATGGATGTTTTAGCGCGTAAACAAAGTCATTAGTGTTTCTTAGAATTTTTACATATTGAACCGGTTTGCACACCGGGCTTATCTACAACATCAGCTGATTCACCATTAACTGCGCTAGTTATTTACGCATTATTTTATAACTTAGCTTACATTTTATTTGGTTCTTTGTCTTTGTTTGCACTTCGGCCATTTTGCTTTGTCTTAACTGCCAGACTACCGACACATTATGTCTGAAGCAAAAATAAAGGAACTGATAAAGAGGCGTGGTGGCTTTAAAGCTAAGCTTACGCATTTTAGCAATTTTTTACGAATTTTACCTAGCACCGGCTTAGACAGTTTCCAAGCCGCAGAATTAAAAAGCCGTCTTAGTTTAATGGAAACTTTATACAAGGAATTCGACGTGTTACAGACAGATTTAGAGCTGTTGTCGGAGGAAGCGGACGACATGTTTGCCGAGAGGGAGCAGTTCGAGACGCAGTACCATGCGTTGGTGGCCCGCGCGACGACCAACCTAGCCCCGCGCGCGCCCCCTCGCCTGCGCTCGTGTCTGCCACCTCCATCGAAGACCTCCCACATCGCGGCTCTGGCTGCAAACACGACTTTGTTCGGCTGCCCAAGATAGACTTGCCTCACTTCGACGGGGACTATCAGCACTGGCTTGAATTCCGAGATACGTATCTTTCCCTTATTCATAACAATAACAGCATACAAGAAATCAACAAATTTCACTATCTACGTGCAGCCTTAACCGGTAACGCGTTCTTAATGATAAAAAGCATTGATTTCAGAGCGGATAACTATGATACTGCTTGGCAGTTGCTGTCAGAAAGGTACAACAGTGAAAGATTACTCATTAATAATCACGTGCAGGCATTATTTAATCTTGAACAAATTCAACATGAATCGAGTAGCTCATTACGAAACATGATCGATGTCACAAATAAAAATCTCCGTGCTTTGTCAACGTTAGGACAGCTTACTGAGCATGGGAGTCTAGGGGAAACTCTTATAATACACATCATGTCAGAAAAACTTGACAGGGTCACACGTAGACAGTGGGAAGAGTATAAAAATAATTTAGTCACTTTTCCACATTTAAAAGATTATCTTAAATTTTTATCCAACAGAGCAGATTTACTTGAATCCTTAAATTACAATAATAATAATAAAAACACAACAAATACTAAAAACACTAACGAAAACAACAAAACTAAAAACTTTATTTCAACTACTAAAACTAAACAAATCAATTCAGATAATGTGACATGTCCTATGTGTTCTCAGAATCACTTTTTATTCAGTTGTCAGCCTTTCAGAAATCTTGATGTCGAGGCACGCATCAAGAAAGCTTCAGAAAGCAATATTTGTTTGAACTGCCTTCGGCCTGGTCATACAGTAAAGCGTTGCAGTCTATCGCATTGCAAATATTGCAAAGTCAAACATAATACCCTCTTACATAGGGAATCAACAGCTGAAAAACCAACAGGGGAAAACATTGTATTGTCAACAAACGTCGTATTACCCTATTCAGACAATAATCAGGTTCATATTTTGCTATCCACAGCAAAAATTCAAATTCGGCAAAGGTGAAAGATGCCAACGGAGAGCTACATACAGCCAGAATCCTGTTGGACAACGGCAGCACCTCCAATTTCATCACCCAAGGCCTCTGTGGGAAGCTTGGTCTGGAAAAACACAGCACTAGCTCCACCGTCTCAGGTATAAACGGTCAAGTTTCTAATACCTCAGAAACCTGCAGTCTTCATTTGCAGTCTTGTAATGGTGGTTATCAAGCGAAAGTAAGCTGTTTCGTTTTACCTAAGATCACACAATCGTTGCCTGGTTCATACGTGGATAAAAGGTACATTACCATCCCGCCAGGTATTCAATTAGCAGATCCTTCATTTAATATACCTACTGCTATTGATATCCTTGTAGGCGCTGAGGTATTTTGGGACGTCTTAGGTTCCGATACCATTCATTTAGGCAATAATCAACCTAGATTGCAGTCATCCAAACTTGGTTGGCTTATTTCAGGCCACACCAGTCAGCCTCGTACACAACCTTCTGTTTGTCATTTTCTTTCACAAGAGGAGTCTGATCAGCTGACTCGTTTCTGGGAACTTGATACTGTGTCGTCTGCTAGCTGTTTCTCTTCAGAAGAACAAGCTTGTGAAAAGTTCTTTCAAGAAACCACACGTCGGGATACGCATGGTCAATTCGTTGTCACCATACCATTGAAGGACTCGCCTGAGTGCATAGGTGACTCTTATGCAATGGCGAAGCGTCGTTTCCTTTCCCTAGAGCGTAGATTTGAGCGGGACTCCACATTTAAACACAGACATTTACAATTTATGCAAGAATACATAGACCTTTATCACATGACACAAACAAATCAATCAGAACCAAAAACAAATCAATCAGAACTTAACTACTTTTTGCCCCATCACGGCGTTGTTCGCGAGTCTAGTTCTACCACCAGAAACTCCGCGTAGTTTTCGACGCTTCGGCCTCCAGCACCTCGGGCAAGTCCTTCAATGACATTCAGATGGTAGGTCCAACTGTACAAGAGGACTTGCTATCCATACTCTTAAGATACAGACAACACAAGTTTGTTGTAACGGGTGACATTGAAAAAATGTATAGAGCCATTTTAGTTGAGCCATCTCAGCGCCTCTTACAACAAATTATTTTCAGATTCAATTCTTCAGATCCAATAAAAACGTATGCACTGAACACAGTGACGTACGGTACAGCATCAGCCCCATATCTGGCCACAAAATGCCTAGTGTCTCTAGCAGATCAATGTTCAGACCCAGAGGTTAGTCAGTCCATCAGACGCGATTTTTATGTCGACGATTATTTAAGTGGCGGCGATTCTATTGAGTCAGTCATAAATTTATGTCAAGGGGTTATTAATAAACTCGAATCCGCCAAGTTTCACCTTAGAAAGTGGCAATCAAATAGTCCAAAGATATTAGAAGCAGTCACTAATATTAACACAGAAAATCGTGACAAAAAATTAAATCTTAATGACACTCCTAGCAAAACGCTTGGGCTATACTGGGACTGTAAAACAGACAGACTATTTTTTTCAATAGATTTAAAACAAATTTCAAAAATTACTAAGCGTAATATTTTGTCTTTAATAAGTCAGGTGTTTGACCCTCTTGGCCTCGTCGGGCCATGCGTGGTTCAGGCCAAACTAATGTTACAGCAGCTTTGGATACTTAAATGTAACTGGGATGATGAAATACCAACAGAAATAAAATCACAATTCCTTGAGTTCATACAGACACTTCCAGCGCTTAACTTAGTTCATATTCCTCGTTGGGTATCCTGTAGCGATGCTTTTTCAGTAGAGTTGCATACGTTCACGGATGCTTCTGAACGGGCGTATGGAACGTGTATTTACGTTAGAACGGTAGCGGTCGACGGAACAGTTTGCGTTCGCCTTTTAGCTTCGAAGAACAGGGTTGCCCCAATAAAGCCCACAACCATACCAAGGTTGGAGTTGTGTGGTGCTTTACTGGGTACAAGACTTTTTCTGAAGGTACGTAAATCACTCACTTTAGAGTTCAATCACTGTTACTTTTGGTGTGATTCGACGATCGTGCTGGGATGGCTGTCTACATTACCAAGTCGACTTGATCAATTTGTTCGCAATAGAGTGAGTGAAATCCAGGAAGCTACGACCGGACAAACGTGGAGCTATGTGCCTTCCAAGAGCAACCCCGCTGATCTCACTTCTCGGGGGGTGAAGGCTGATTGCATCAGCTCGTCCACTCTTTGGTGGTTGGGTCCTGATTATTGTGGAGGACACTGCCAGTAAGTGGGTAGAAGTCTTCGCTCTCACGGAAGCTACGGCAGAGATATGTGCTAAGACTCTGGTCAATGAGGTATTTATGAGATTTGGTATTCCTCGGCGCATGATCTCTGATAACGGGGTGCAATTTTTAGCAGACGTCATGCAGAAGGCCATGTTTGTTTTGGGTGTACAGCAGAGCCTGGTACCTCTATATCACCCGGAGTCCAACCCAGTTGAGCGGAAGAATCGGGACCTCAAGGCTCAACTAGCCATCCTGGTTGAAGGTCGTCACCAAAACTGGCCAGAGGTATTGCCGTTTGTGCGATTTGCTTTTAATAGTTCACTCACCAGGTCAACAGAGTACACGCCTGCTTACCTAACTTTCGGACGTGAGCTACGGTCCCCTTTGACTGTCCAGGCGGATCTAAGAGCGGTCGTAGAGTCGGAAAATTTCGTACCTCAGATCACCCCATACTTGCTCAAGCTCGCAGATACAATCTCGACAGCTAAAGAGAACCTTGAGCGTCATCAGGATGCTCGCAAGGTTTACGCTGATCTGGGCCGCTCGTCTCCTGAGGAGTATAATGAAGGTGACTTGGTGTTAATGAAGACCCATGTACTCAGTAACACCGCAAAGGGTGTAACTGCCAAGTTCAACCCGAAACGTGATGGACCGTACGTCATCTCTAAAAAGGTGAGTCCAACTACGTACCTATTAGCCCATAAATCTGGCGAAGTTTTTGGTAAGTATCACGTCTCAGACTTAAGGCACTATCATGCTAGAGAGGGTGAATGTCCTGAGCCGGTTGTTCCAAAACGTCGCGACCTTACGATTTGGTTCTCGTATCACCTAAATTCTATGTCATGGTTTTAATTACATGCCTGTGTGTATTGTGGACAAATAAACTGTTAAACGTGTAATGTGTTTTCTTCCTACACCGAACGTTATAATACTTATTTTATTTATGCAGTATTTTTTTTTCTTTGTTTTTTTTTCTTTGATATAATTCAAGTTACACTTTGAGCTAAAAAAAAGTAAAACTAAAAAGTATCACCGCTGTGCCGGTCGGAGTGGGGGGTGTTAGGTTTTTTTCGTTACGGAATTTCTGGATTCGGTCTCCACGCTCAAGGCCCGCGATAGAAGCTATGCAATAGCTTAAAAACAAAGTGATAACGTAATATTCGCAAAATGCATGAAACCAGTACCGATTTAAGGTTATTGACTCTGCTAGTCAGCTGACGTTCACGTATTAAATGATTGCAAATTTTCCTTCATACTTACGGGTTTAGGACCATCATAATTGCTTTTTGCCTAGGTTTCGGGACATACCAAATACAATTAAAAGATTTATGCTAAACGCTGTAAAATGAAAAAATAAGCCCGCAGCAGGCTAATTATGGCGTATTTAAAAATGTGGAATTTAAATTATTTATAATGATTTGAAAAGACAAGAAGTGCTCATTACACGATTTAAAAAGTTATGTTACTTGCCTAAATCAACTCTGATTTATTTGACACTTCCGGACACTTTGCGATACGTGATAATTGTTCATAAAATATGGAATCAGAATTATTAACGATTGAAAAAAGAGTTCTGTAACAAAACTAATAATTTGTAATCTCTGTTTTACCTATCATTTAGGACGACACTTCACGATAGCGTAATAATTGTTCAAAGTGCAAACCATTCCTTTTGATACATAATCTTACACGATTAAATAAATTGGTTTAGGCGCATTAGGGCTAATTCTCATTTTGGCAACCGACTCGCTAATGGACTACTTCTCATTATGGCCACTTCTCATTTTGGCTACTTCTCAAAATTTGGGAATGTTTATTGAAATAAGTACTGTCTTTATGTATATAAACATGTTTATTCATTCATAAGAGATCAATTACATTATTTTAAGAATGAATCAACATTAATTGAACCAATGTAATAGATAAGTAAGTATACAATATTATAAGTATTACTTCTTGTATACTTTAGTCGGGTTTAAAATTAACATTTATTTATTTATAACATACACAAATCAATATGACGGCGCGTAGCGCTATCTGTTATTTCTTACCCGATTTTCTAGTAAGGGCACAATACTGCCATCCATCTTATACGTCCACAATAAATATAAGTTATAGATACTAAAGTATATGCACCAGGAAATCATTGTATTTAATAATTCATTAGTTCTAGATACACGAGAGTAATAATTGTCATTATTAATGCATTATTAAAAAATAAAAAGTGACATTCTTGACTAGGATTAAAATGTGGGTACTAAGTAATTTATGTTATCAAAAATGTGGGTGTCTTGATTTTATTTTTTGATCGATCGTAAAACGGTGAATTGTCTCAATTAATGTTGTTTATTATTCGAAAAGATGGAAGAAGAACTTGTATTTGTGAAAAATCAAAGAGGTAACGACGCTTTGTTGCACAATGGATATAGATACAATAAAACTAAAAAAGTTAACCAAGATAAAAGTGTTTTGTGGCGTTGTACAAACAAAAGGGAATGCAATGCATCTGTTACTTTGAATGAAACTGAAAACCAAATCATGAGGCAGTCCCAACATACTTGTCAGGCAGATTATGATAAAAATGTTGTATATTTAGAAATGTGTACGCTCAAGGAATTGGAATGTACAAATTTAGAACCCATTAAAGGAATTTTTGAAAATAAATTAGATAATTTGACCTTTGAACCGAACACATCCAAAGCATCAATTCCGACTTATCAAGAAAAAAAAGATTGTTTGTACCGAGCGGGAAAAAAATTTTTACATGCAGATCATCTGATCTTTCAAGATTTGGCTCAAGTGTCCATACCTGAAGCTTTAAGCGATGATTTTCTAGTGGCAGATGATGGAGAAAGCGACAAAATATTGGTTTTCTTATCAAATATTTCCAAAAAATTTTTGCGGCGCGCTTGACCTAAACATAACCGCCGATATTTTGCAGATGGCACTTTTAAATCTGCACCCAAGCCGTTCTACCAACTTTTTACCTTACATGTGGATTTATGTTCTGATTCCAAAAGCACAAAAATTGTACCTGTAGTGTATGCGTTATTTCCAAATAAAAATCAAGAGACGTATATAAGGCTTTTCAACATAATGAAAAGTGTATTGAAAATAAATATTACCAACTTTAAATGTGACTATGAATTAGGTATAATGAACGCGGTAAAAACCGTGTACCCTGATGCGCAAATAACCGGGTGTTATTTTCACTATCAAAAAGCTATCTGGAAGAAGGCGAAAGAATTAGACTAAAAGAAAAGAAACAAGACAGATTATAAGGAAAACAGCTATTTTACCACTTTTGGTTTAAGGTTGCCAAAAACTAACAGAGATTATTGAAAATGAATCGTTGTTACCATTGTTTCAAAGTTTTTTAAAATACTTTGCAAAACAGTGGTATCCAAGAATGAACCCTGCGATTCTTAGTTGCTCTGGACAACGCCACCGCACTAACAACGCTCTTGAGGGGTGGCACCATCGGATAAATGTTAAAATTCCCAAGCATCCAAGTTTATTTTTATTCTTACAGAAGCTCCGAAAAGAAGCCAAGCATTTTGACTCCAAAATCAAGAACAACCATATTCAATAAAAAAAAAACGGCATAACAAGTACATTCATTTCGACAAAAAGTATGAAAAAGTACTTAGGAAACTAAAAAATGATCAAATAACAGTTATTACATTTTTAAAGAAAATGACATATTATCAGCTTCTTATATAAAGGAATCTAATTAATACTGATTGTTAATATTATTGTGTTCATTTATGCTTAAATAAAGATATACCTAATTAATATTGTTTGTTTATTATTGTGTGGATTTATAATAATAATAATAATAAATTGAGTGTGCAAGTCACCCCCTGCCATTTTAAAGCCGTTTTAATTGTCAATGGTCAGGCAGGGGCCAATAGTTCTTCCATAGTAAACGATTATTAGTCCACTAAACCAGCCAAACCCATAGCGTTTCATCTTTTGTTTCCATATTCTGCAATAGTCCTGCTCCAACCGGGGATTGTCCTTGGGTATACTTTCACAGTGCATACAGGGATAATCGTCGGTTGGTGTCCCATTCCATTTATAATGTCTAAAGAGGCCTCTGCGAGTTGGTTTCGGCCCCTCGTACGCCTACCAAAGGACCGGGTCTCTAAGAAGAGGGACCCGAGAAAGTAAAAAAATAATAATAACTGTGGTCCGGCTGTCAACTTGACTGACAAGAAAAATTTTCATCCCGATTTTTTATATTGTTTAAATAAAAACTGATTCTCAAAATGAACAAAATCCTAGAAACTTCAAGAAAAAAAAAAACAATCTACATGTAAACTAGTAAAATTTGTACGAAAACAGTAACAAATACCAATCAATAAAATAACAATCAATGCTGACAAGAAGCCGGACAAGAACACAAGCCGCACCAACATCATCTTCGGGTTCGTCGCTCAGCTCCGCCTCGCAGCCGCCGCCGCCGGGACCAGCGCCAGCCGTGAATCCTGAGATTCCGGTAGCTGCAGTTGCGTCGAGCTCGAGCGACGAATACTTCTCGCCGCCGACGACACCACCACCTGCGCGTCGGCGCGGACGAGGCCGACCACCGGCCAGCTTAGGACTTCGAGGCCCACCGGCCTCTGACAGGGTCCCCGCTACCGGTGGAAGTGTGCAGCGTATGAAATGGTCGCAATCGATAAACGAGAATGTGATACGCTCATACTTCGGGGCTACAGAGGGGGGAACTAACCTGACTGCGTACCGTGGTCGGATGCTCTCTCTGTTTCAGGTACTTGAGCCAGCTGTCAACGTTTCAGCCCAACGATTGTCGGATCAGGTGCGGGTCATCCAGCGTAACCGTATGTTGGATGACGCCGTACTTGATAGACTGCGTCTGGAATCACGGAGCGGCCGCGTCTCACCTGCGTCGCCACCGGCCGCGGTGCAAATACAACTCAGTGTTTCACCGCGACCCAACCTTGTTGGTGAGGATGATGACGACGGGGCTATATCCGTGAGTACCCAATGCAATGAGCGATTGAGGAGCGCTTTGGAGGATGCTTTCCGAAAGTATCGCTCCACACCGCCAGAGCTTAGGCCTCGGCTACCTCGTTTGCCCATGCATAATAAAAATAGGGCGCTGGTGTGTGCTCTAGATTCACAACTAGCAAGTTATTTTGATAGCAGCGAAGACCTTGCCGATACCCACTCGATCTTGAACTGTGCGGCTGCAGCGGCATGTCGTGTAGCTCATGTCAAATTTCCTAGCAGTGACAGAGTTACACGACCAGCTGTACCAGCTTGGCAGAGCAGGATCGAGCGTCGTATCGGTGAGGCTAGAGCACTCATCGGCAAACTTATCTGTTTCAGGGAGGGCAACACTCGACGCAGAGTGATGCGCTTTGTGAGGCGGGCGTTCTCGGGGACTGACATTCATCCTCGGGATTATCTCACCCGCGTCACAGAGCGTATTGACTTCCTGAAGCAGAAAATCTATGCATGGGCAAACCGTATACGTCGGTACAAGCGGCGAGTGGAGCGATATACTCAGAATCGCACATTCCAAAGAAATGAAAGGTGGGTTTATAGGGCTTGGGAGCGACCGGACCAAGGCGTGACTGATACGTGCCTACCGGATGATGATGCCATGAGTTCATTCTGGCGCAGCATCTGGTCGGTGCCTGTTAGTCACACCGAGGGTGATTGGACTCGGGAGGTCGAACGTGCGTGCGATCCGATTCCAGAAATGGGGGCAATTACCATCAGCCCCCAAGATGTAGCTCGTGCAGTTCGCCCGTTGCCTAATTGGAAATCTCCAGGACCGGACGGGTTGCACAACTTCTGGATTAAATGGTTTCAAAGATCGCATGCTCGTTTGGCATCTCAATTCCAGTCTGCCTTAGAGTCAGGGTCGCTGCCCCAGTTCCTAACTACTGGATTAACCCACCTGCTCCATAAATCAAGAAGTACTGCGGAACCTAAAAATTATAGACCGATCACGTGTTTACCGACGGTCTATAAAGTTTTTACATCCATTTTAAGAGGAAAGATTAATCATCATGTTGATAGTAATTCAATTATGTCTGCCTCTCAGAATGGATGTAGGAACGGGTCCCGCGGTACTAAGGAGCTGCTCCTCATCGACATTGCCATTAGCCAACAGGTTCATCGTTCCCGAAGGGATCTGTCGACATGCTGGATAGATTATAAGAAGGCCTATGACTCAGTGCCACATACATGGCTCATGAGGGTGCTGGAGCTGTACAAAGTTGATGCAGTCCTACGCACCTTCCTGAAGTCGTGTATGGGGCAGTGGAGGACGGTTCTTCACTATCCAGGATGTCGACAGATCCAGGCGAACAGCGAACCGATAAGGATCGAGCGTGGCATATTTCAGGGTGACAGTCTGAGTCCACTGTGGTTTTGTCTGGCTCTCAACCCTCTCAGTACATTGCTGGAGGGTTCGGGCCAAGGCTACCGGTTGAGAAGAGGTGATCAGGTCATATCGCACCTCCTTTACATGGATGACTTGAAACTCTTTGCTCCTAACAACTTGCAACTGATGAAGCTACTAAAGGTAACAGAAACCTTCAGTAGCGCCATCAGGATGGAATTTGGATTGGACAAATGTGCGGTCATGCATGTAAAGCGAGGGGAGATTATGGAATCCGTGGGAACCCAACTCTCGGATTCCATACACCTTAGGTCCCTCTCCTCAACCGAAACTTACAAGTATTTGGGTATGTCGGAAGCGTTAGGCATCAGTGCTGCTGAAATGAAACAATCGTTGAAGGAGCGCTTCTTTGGCCGCCTGAACAAAGTACTTAACAGTCTTTTATCAGGCGGAAACAAGGTGCGCGCCTTCAACGGTTGGGTCATGCCGGTTTTGATGTATTCTTTCGGCACACTCAAATGGACTCAGACGGAACTTGACGCCCTGGATAGGAGGGTACGTTCACTGCTTACCGCAAATCGGATGCATCACCCACGGTCATCGGTGATGAGGCTGTATATCCCGCGGAAGTGCGGGGGTCGTGGCTTCTTAAATGCTAAGACCCTGCACAACCGCGAGGTATGCAGCCTTAGGGAATACTTCCTAGAGGCCGACGTGGGTATGCATCGAGACCGCTACCACAGCGGTGGACAAAGGCCTTACCGCGCTCTCCTTGGCTAACGAGAACTGGCGCAAACCTGTGGTATTAGATACTAACGACCGCAGGGAGGTATGGCAGAGCAAGGAGCTTCACGGACGCTTTTATCGGGTCCTACATGGGCCCGATGTAGACTTCTTAGCGTCCGTAGCCTGACTTCGTTTTGGTGACCTCTTCGGGGAAACCGAAGGTTTTGTTTGTGCAATTATGGACGAAGTTATGATGACTAATAACTACCGGAAATACATTGTGAAGGACGGTACGGTTGACATATGTCGGGCATGTCACCGGCCTGGGGAATCCATTCGCCACATTATTTCCGGTTGTTCTAGTCTGGCTAACGGAGACTATTTGCACAGGCACAACCTTGTAGCCAGGATTATCCACCAGCAACTTGCTCTTAAATACAATCTTGTGGAATCGGAAGTACCGTACTATAGGTATGTGCCCGACCCAGTTCTCGAAAATGGTAGTTACACATTGTATTGGGATCGGTCTATCATCACTGACAGGACTATTGTTGCCAATAAGCCTGATATAGTGGTGATAGACCGACCAGAGCGTCGCGCAATGATTGTTGATATAGCAGTCCCTCATGACGAGAACCTCGTGAAGTCAGAGAAAGATAAACAAACGAAGTATCTTGACTTGGCTCGCGAGGTTGTCGACATGTGGGATGTGAACACAGCAGTTATTGTGCCGATAATCGTGACGGCCAATGGCATTATTGCCAAGAGCCTCGACCAACATCTCAAGAGGCTCTCGTTGGGCAGCTGGATCAAGGGCTTGATCCAGAAAGCAGTACTCCTGGACACGGCGCGCATCGTTAGGAGGTTCCTCTCTCAGAAGCCCTGACCACCGGTAGCTTGGACCCTGTTCCCGATACCGGTGGGCTACTATTTTTTATATTTTTAAATGTTTTTTTTAATCTATTTTTTTTAATGAAATATTTAAAAATGTAAAATTATATGTGTAAAGAATAAATATATGAAATAATAATAATCTGTGGTCCGGCTGTCAAGTTGACTGACAGCATAAATTTTCATCCCGAATTTTTTATATTAATTTTAATAAATACCAAGCTCAATTCAATATTACCAACAATGTTGGCTGCCAGTGCTTCCTCAGAAATTGACAGACGCTGAAGTATACGTTCAGACAGGGTTTCACCAATTGTAGCAAAGTGATTATTACAGTATTCAAGCGATTCTTTTGTAGTTCTTTTGGCGTTCAGCAGATCAGCAGAGTCATTCCTTTTTTTTTTCATCTCACATATGTCTTTTATTGCTGTCCACAACTTCTTAGAGTTTTGACTATTGTTTTCCAATGCTTTACTTTCGTAGGTTTTCTTCGCTTTTCTTAGAATTTCTATAAAAAAAAATCCTGTATCTGGTATACGAAAGCTTAAGAATATCATTCTCAGGGTTTAGCTTTACTTGGCGATGTAAACTGTCTCTGTGCTTCATACATCTTATCAGACCGGGAGTGATCCAAGGCTTTAAGTTGTGTTTTGAGCGGCTACTTTTGATTAAGTCTGTGTTAGATTTAACTGCAGAGCTAATAATATGATTGAAGCATTTTAACGCCTCATTGACTTCACTTTTGTCGGTAACTTTGCACCAGTCAACCTTTTTTAGATCAGCAGACACAGCTTCAAAATTTGTCTTCAAGATGAACCTTTTCTTTCTGATTGATTTTTCTTTTGATGTTTTAAGCCCGACCATAGCAATATCATGATCGGTTATAGCACATTTGGCAACCACCCCCACCAGGGAGTCTTTACCTCTAACAAAAATGTGGTCCAAACAACTGGGTCCCCGAGTGGGTTTTGAAATGACGGGAAGTAAGCCATGTTGAGCCATCAGGCATTGATACGTTACGTTATCAGTGTTTGGATTTTCCGTCAAAATGTCTATATTTAGGTCTCCAAGCAATACCAATCTGGAATTTCCTCTGAATTTGCTTAAGTTGGAGTCGAGAGATACCAAGAATTTATCCAAATTAGCTGTGGAAGGGGATCGATATATTCCGAGAATCTGCATATAACCGTTTAAGCTAACCAATAGGCAGTCTGCATCGTCTATGTTTGGTTCCGATACCGACGCTGACACAGAGTCTCGCACATAGATTATGACTCCGCTTGCCCTGTTTTTATGGCGAGTAGTGTTAAAAGCGTTGTAGCCTTCTATTGATCTTATAATAGAACTCTCATGTAGCCAGCACTCAGTAAGTACAATAACATCATATTCAATGTCTAAACGTTTCAGCGCCATCAAAAAACTATCAAAGTTACACTGTGCACTTCTAATATTTAATGTGAGTATTTTAAAATTATAATCGCAGTTTAGATAATTTCCACATAGTTCAAGATTTTCCAGCAAGTGACAATCTATGCTAAGAGTTTCGTCAATACTTTCATATACTTCTAAGTTATCCACGATAAAGAAAGTAACTTAATAAAGGATGGGGTGTGATTAACATTGTCACATATTTTTCCGATAAACTGCGAAATATTTTTATTTAATTGAGAATGTTTTATCAAACCTCTGTCTTTAGCGGTGCGATTGAGTTTCAAGTAGGAGTTAGTGCAAGATTTTGTGCATTTGTAAAAGGTTTCAAGTATTGTGTAAGGGTGAGTGAGTATGGTAGCGCTTTTTGCGGTAGTACAAAAATATACATGCAAAAGAAAAAAAGTTAATAAACATAAAGTAAATCTAATTCTAACAGAGGAACCAAACCGGTATAAATTTCTGTTTATGCTCTTATTTATCGGAAACAGCGGGTAATTTAGGCTGAAGTCCTTGATCACCCCTGTTATTTGGTATGTCAGGACCGAGAATTTGGTATATATGGGCCACGTTCCGGATGCGAGTGGCGGGCATACCCTCTTTTTTGCGAAGTAGAATCTGTCCATTTCGTATCCAGCAAAACTTGAAGCCTTTCGTATGCGCTTTTGTTCTCGTTTCTCGAAGAAGCTGCCGGTTTTGCTTGGTCAGATGCTCGTTGATGTATACTTTCCCTGGAAGACCATCAGAGACAATATCCTTGCAATTCAAATTCTTTCTGGTTTTTGCGGCTTTAATAAGTTCGTCTCTTTTAGATCGTCGCAGAAGTCTTACAATTATTGGTCTTGGCATTTTCACGATGGTGTCCCCCGAAATACGTTTCTGAGCAATTCCAGTTCGAGTCGCCCAGTCAACGTCATCTTCTTTTAAATCCACACCAATTTTAGAAGCAGTCAACAGGATCGTATGTTTCAGGTTTTCATGTTTGGATTCGCTTATACCCATAATTTCTATCTCGTTGCAAATGGCCGCCTGCGTCTGAGCATTTATCTCATCTCGGAGCTGAGAGATAGTATCATTTAATTCTCGTATCCGCTCCTTAGCTTGACACTCTATATAGGAAATCTTGTGTTCGGTCTGGGTGATTCTTTCGTCGAAGCCATCAAGTCTATTATTACAGGTCTTTATGCATACAGCAAGCTCATTCAGCTGAGATTTAATTTGTGACATATCGTTTCGCATCAGGCGAATCTCATTAGTAAGTGATTTTAGGGCGTTTGAATCACTATCAGAAGTTACTATTTTTGGTTTTGAGGTTGCTACTCGGGAACGAGGCTTCGTGTTTACATTAATAGTGTCGTCCAATGTAGGCATCGATGTTCGCACAGATCTGTTTGTGTTATCACTTTTGGGAACCTTTCCTTTACAATATCCAGTTAAGCGCAATATGTTGGTACTCATTTTGTAGAACATTCACACATTGAAGATGAAATTCACCACCGCATCCGGTACATTTAATTAATTGAGAGTCGGATAATGTTTCGAAGCATCCACAGCAGATGTTATCCATTTTGTAGGTGATGATAATGACAAACAATTAATAAACAAATGTTCAAGATATTTTTATGGGAAAATTGGACCGTGCTGAGGTATGTTCAAGAAAGCATTAAGCACAATGTTTCGATATGGAACGCGCCCACTTTTGTCGTTGACTTGACAGATCGTAATGTTTTTTTTTATTATGTGTTTTAAAAATTCAACGTTTAATTTTATTTATAATCACTGTTTCTTAAATAGTTTGCACTGTTTATAAAGTTCCTGCTACGTAAATGTTCTTTATTATTTAAAGTACTGAAGTTTTAGGGGATTTTGTGTCACTCTAATGTTTACAACTGATTTTTTCGTAAATCAGTACAGCACACACTCATCAAGGTTATTACGTATCACTGAGTTTATTTTTCACTTTGCAAACGATTGCACTGGATATTCGAACGATCCTGATATAAACTCTGACGTTTTTTGAACAAATAAGTTATGGTTTAAATTAAATTACAAAATAACAATACTCCGAACTTGTTTACTTGGCGATCGCAGCGACATCGCATCTTTGATCATAAACTGGGTAACTAATAAGGGCTTTGCATATAAGTATTTTGAAGGGACAAGCGCGCGGGAGTGGGCGCGGGGAGAGTATATTTGAATGATTCCGCGTCGCTCCGTTGCTAGCGAAGAGGCCACGCGAGGAGTGTAGTGTGTGTGTGCGGTGACGGAACGACGCGGCAGCCGTTTTTCTTAAGAAAAACGATATCTTGGTAAGTACTCGTATTGTTTGTTTACGTTACATTATAATGCGAAAATAGTAACTACCTGTCAAATAATATAAATTACGTATATTAATTCGTTGATTAGCTCATTTTTTGGTCGATCCGTTCTTACGTGGTTTTATGACTAAACTGAGTGTTCGAATGAACGGTATAATTCACTTTCAACTAGTTCTACTATGAGACAGACCCAAATCCAAAATAAAAACTAAGTTATGGGATGGCTCCGTGCCAGCGTGTAAAGCAAATGTTGTGAGTGAGCGAAGCAATTATAATGTTTAAGTAGAAGTGCAGAAGGCCTACGTACGGCACGGTTTTACGCCGTACGTAGCCACGGTCAATTAGGGCTCCCACACATAAACACGATACGACGTCGCGTCGTGGATATCTACGATGAGCATCGTAAAAAAACACGACATCTTAACGTAATGTGGCACGCACGATACACGGCACGATGCCGTCGATACAGTGGGGTGGTGTTTTAGTGCATTCCGAAAAATGGATCGCTTTAGACGCATTCTGCTTCTGCTGTTAACAGAGGCGGCTTGTGATATTTTTTTATGGGTGTTCACTAAAAATAAAAACGAAAAACTAGAACTTACATTCATTTTATTTGTATAAAAAATCCATTCGCCGGTCTTTTTGGCGAGCGAAGACATCTATCACTTTCTTGTGAAAATCAGATATGGAATTAATTAAGCGTTTCTCTATGCTTATCATACACAACGCATTGAGACGGTCTTGCGTATTGCGCGTAAACGTTTTAATTTTAAACAGCGCTCGCTTTCAACTGAGGTCATAGGAATAGTGCAAACAATATTTAAAAGCTTCATGCTTTCAGCAAATAATCTTTCATATATATTTTATCTTATAATCAATACAAGCTGCTGGATGTAGAACAATCAGTTGATTCGTCTGCCTGAATTACAACAAACTCTGCATTTTTTATTTGTATCTGTATTTCAGATCTGCAAACTTCATAAATAGCATCTAGAATATCATTCTGAATGGTTTTAGACGTACCTTTAAAAACCGAGCTGCTGGATAAGTGCTGTTTCATAGCCAAATCGATCTCCGACACAAAATCAACCAAACCTCTATAAATGCCGGGATTCAAGGATGTCGTAGATTCATCATGTCCTCGTAAGGCAACTTGAAATGCACCACAAAATACCACGCAATCTATTAAACGCCGTAAAATGTATCGATTTTCATCAACTCGTTCATTGAACTCTCTAATAGATTTCCGATACGCAGAATCCAACGTCATACGAATATCTTGTCGGCCAATAGATGCCAATTGCACCTCACACAACATATGAAATCTAGATTGTGAATGTTTTTTCACTTTTATTGAAAGATGCGCTAAATCATCAACACCAGTTTCCGTCCACGCAGATTCACCACCACCGCTGGCGCCAACCCCAAACAGTAGACACGGGAAACAAAATAATTTATTGCTGTCCTCACATCCACACAACCAAGGTGTTTTGGAATATTGTTCAGATTTAAAAACTCGCGTAAAACTTTTAGTTTTCGAACTACATTTCTGACTAAGTGCAATTACTGGCCGTGGCGGGCCCTTAGCTTTCAGTTCGAGACGCATTTCGAGAGTTTTTTCGCAATTTTTAATAAAAGTTACACTGTATCGTTCCATTTTATAACACAAATGTCACGCACTAACTAATTTTTAATATATTTATAATTAAAATTGCGTAATTGTCGTAAAATACCCAGCGCGCGAATCGACAATGTTTATTTACATAAGATCGGCAACAACGCATATTGCACTCAGTCACCAAAACAAAGCGGCAACGCAGCGCATGAGCGGCGCTCCAGATTCGGCTAATATATCATACAAAATCTTCTGTCTCACGTGCTGCACTGTGTCGATATTTCTCTTTCGCACTCATTGAATAGAGCGCTAGGTATTGTACTAAACATTTTTTCAAAGGAGCGCAATCGCTGGCGCTCCACTCGACTCCAAATATTATGTTAGAGAACATTTAATGTTGTGCTTCGTAGATAATAAGTTCCTAGTACTGCTTTTAAGAGTGTATGTATAGGCACAGTAGTAACGTAGTAAGTGTGTATAGTCTTAAATAAATAAAATTTATTGTGTATTTATTGTCATTTTTGTGGGAGTGCACTGCACCACCGCCTCTGGCTGTTAATAAGAAGACGAAGAAAGAGAAGACAGATACTCAAAAGATATTGGATCCACCCATTTCTTTCAAACATGAATAACGGGAGTCACTTTATAAAGAAGTACAATGCCTTAAAAAAAGATCACAACATGTTTTTTGATTACTTTAGAATGAGTGCATCAAGTTTCGAAGAGTTACTTTATCAGATAACGCCACATATAGCAGGAAAATATGGCAGAGGCGTCTGCCTCTGCCACCAATCGAACCTCTCGAGATGCTGGGATTAAGTGTAAGGTAAATGAAACAACAACTTTCTCATATTTTTTCATTTCACAAATCAACGATACTAAACGAACATTTTTGAAAATTAAGTTGTTAACAAATAAAGCTTCACCTCAAATTAACATATATTAAATCAACTTAAACATAATTTTAAATCAACACAACAAAACCATTAGATTCCTTTTTTTAAGAAAATTCGTAAAGCGATAGGGGTGATGCTATAGGTTCACGTGATTGTATTCGAATAATCATTAGATTCGCTCTCATAGCTTTGGCCTTGCTTGGCAGCTGGTGACAGTGCTGCTTCTCGGGTAGACTGTGTCGAACTTCCGGCTGTTTGGTAACCACCGTGGTAAGAACTTTGCCATGGATTTTGGGATCTTTGTGTTTCATAGTTACCCTGGTACGAAGATGGACAATTGCTCTGAGAATAATATACATATAGAGGTATGTTGCTGTGATTGTTCGTATAGATCCGTTAAAACTTGTAAAACCCGACTTTGGAAAATTAACGGTTGATGATCATTTAGTTTATTTAATGATGGTAATATCGCTTTAAAAAAAATCGTCCAGATCGTCCAGAGAGCGGTCGCGAGTGGACGTGTTAACGTTTTTACTAAATTATTCAAAAGTTTATTAAGTTACTGTCAACTGATTTTAAACTCAAAGTCAACGAGTAAAATTACATTTTTCTTAACCCAACGTGTGTGTGCTACGTCAGCGAGCGCAGTGACTCAAGTCGCAGGCGCAAGACAGAAGCGAGCCCACCCGCCCCTCATACCTGCGGTGTGAAAGAGACGGGCTCCAATAATTCATCCTGCTCTGCGTGGACACCGTTTAACTGATAGCAGAGTTGACTAGCCAACTACGTCACCTAAGTACGTAAAATTGTAAGGGCGCCTACACACTACTTGAATTAATATTTACATTTACGAAGAAATTTTGCTGATCCACAATGAGTATTATGCGATCACCAACCGAACCACACCCGTGGAGGATCCCAGCCGGATCTTTCCAAGCTTAATACTGAAGAATCTGGAATGCCACAGGTTACTTTTCGGAAGAGGAAACAACCTGAACAGGAAGATCTAAAGGCGGATATCGCTGATTTCCGGAAAGAAATAATGAACACTCTGAATGATTTTGTTGAGACTCAAAAAGCAATTCTCAGCAAAATATCAGACGATGTATTAGTCATTAAGGATGAAATGAAAAGCCTCCAGTCTATCACGAGAGAACTTGTGTCAGAACAAAACCAGATAAAATTTGATATAGTAGATCTAAAACTTGCCAGCGCTGCAACTAATACAAAAGTCGATAACATTGAAATTGACTTGAGAAACCTAAAAACCGCCCCACAAGCAGATCTAGAACTTGAGTGCCTCACCTGTGAAGATGTCGTTTCTGAGCTGCATGAAAGAGAACTCAGAAGCAAAAATATAATTATAGTAGGTATACTTGAAGCTAAAAACGACAGCAAAGAAGAACGAGCTGCTTCTGACAGTGGAGAGGTCAACAAAATTATAAAAACTGTTTTTCCTGAGTGCCCTGAGCCTGTTAGAATTCATCGCCTTGGCTATTTCAAACCAGAAAAGACTCGTCATATTAAGGTCTATTTACCTTCTCAAGACAGTGTGAAAGCGATACCCCGTAATAAATTAAACTACAAGAACGAAAATGTTAAAATATACTCGGATCAAACCCCATACCAAGAAAAATTCATGAGAAAACTAACAGAAGAACTACAACATCGAACACAAAATGGTGAGAAAGATCTCTTAGTAAAATACGTCAATAATACACCTAAAATAATACACAAGACTTCAAAAAACCAAATGGAACAACGCAAGTACAAGCAAACACTGGAAAAGACAAAATAACATACGAAATCACTAGCAGCTACAATAACCTGGACACAAGTCGAACATCATTAAGGTTTTTATATGCAAATATCCGTAGCCTGGTAACACCTGGTAAAATAGGTGAACTTAACTGTATACTGTCAACTATCAAAAACATTCATATAGTCGTATTAGTAGAAACATGGATTAAAAACGAAACAGAAGCTAAAAGCTTACGATTACCCAACTACAAACATTACTATAACTTCAGAACACAGTCAAGAGGAGGCGGAGTCTCAATATTTGTCCACAAAAATGTAAAACATGAGTTTATAAGTGACAAATGTGAAGATGACAACCACTTTATATGGGTGCATTTAGAAAAATTTTCTCTCGACGTTGGCGCCATATACAGAGTTGATACGACAGAGGGGCATTAAATTAAACTACGTATACTATACGTGTTCAGTATTAATTCGATACGGTACAAAAACAAAAAGCGCCATAAATGAGAAATTTTTATTTTCAAACAAACTAAATAGCTTGCAAATCCGAATAAAACGCAACCACCCTTTGTAAAAAAATGACACTGACCTTAGATACCGCTAGGTAACAAAGCGGCAACGTCGCGCGCGCGCCGGAGCGCGGTGTACGGTATCTCGTGTGCTCGGTGGGGGCCGGGCCGGGGTGGCGGCCGGCGACTTAGGCCTCCGCTCGCACTGGCTTTTATGTTAGGTAACGTTTCGAAGTACGCGCACAAAAACAAACACTAAATTTTTAAATTTTCGATGTGTCCTCCATTCACATTGATGCACAAATTATACCGACGGAGAATATTGTTAGGTATTTATTTTTCTAATTAGATCACTGTCCTTCGCTAAGCACTTTAATTTGTGAAATGCTAAAATAATCCTATTTTTTAACTCATCAATTGTATTTACCTCTGAGGCATACACTTCACCCTTAATGTAACCCCACAAAAAGAAATTCATGGGAGTGAGGTCCGGAGATACTAATACTAAATAATAATAATCCCAAGTTACGTGTCCTATCACCATAAAAAACAGTCAATCACAAAAAAAAAAAACACTATTACTAAATAATAATCCCAAGTTACGTGTCCTCTCACAATAACAAAATAAAATTAAAATTGTTTGCGCGCGAATTCCACAAAACGTACGTTCCGAAAAACAAGCGTCGGCGCACTGAGGGAGGGACTTACCGATTACCGATCGCAAAAAACAAGGATGCAACAAACTGACCTATCTCTATTTTTTTCGCTCGCTTTATGTTAGTCGCTTTCGTTGTGAAAGTGCAAGTGTGTGTGTATTGATTGCTTCCTTGTTTGCATTGCCAATATTTAGTGAATGTCCTTCGACATGCGTCAGAGCGGCAACAACGCATCGTAGATTTATCGTTGTAAGGTGCATGACCTATGCTTAGACGATATTCAGCTGTTAGAAAAGATACATCGTGTTCAAACCGTGCAAAAACTTTAAAAATCATTTGCGACTAAACTACTGCTCCTAATTAATTTATTTTTGGTACAGAGCTTGAAAATGGTACCTAGTATAGGCAGTTTAAAGGAAAGCCCCTCTGTCGTATCAACGTTGTATAAACCAGAAAGAACCAATTCGAAAAAGTTTCTCGAGACTCTTTCGGATGAACTTCAGCAACGGAAACGAACAATCTTATTTGGAGATTTTAACTACAACCTGCTTGTGCCAAACCGACCTACCACTGAATATACAGATACGAGTACACTCGTTGAACAAGGATACACCATATTGAACAAAATTGATGCTAAATACTGCACTAGGGAAACTTCAACCTCCAAGAGTATATTGGATCATGTATGCACTAGCCTCAAAGATCATAAAATACACCTGGTTATTATAGAATCTGCCATGTCTGATCACAAGCAGATCTTCTTAGAAGTCGAGAGATACAAGCCCGATCCTATTAGAAAAGTAAAATTTCAAGCTATATTATACACAAACTTATATAAAACTGTCGAAGACTTAGACTACGTTAAAATCGGCGAGGAATACACCAAGTTAGAAGAAGCAATCCAGTCAGCAATCAACAGAAACAAAACAATTAAAACTAAAATACTAAATCCCCCGAGGACAGATTGGATAAATAAGGACATAATTAATCAAGTAGATAAGAGAAATGAATTGTGGAAAAATTACAAAGATAATCCAAATAACAAAGAATCAGAAGAAGCTTTTAAAAAAGAGAGAAACAGAGTTTTTGAGAATATTCAAGCGACAAAAAGCAAATATTATCATAAATCTTTTAAAGAGTGTGAGGGTAAACCCCTTAAGATGTGGCAATTGATAAATAGCTTGTCTAATAATAAGTCAAAGAAAAGTGTTGCTCCCTCTAAATTACAATCACCTATAGGGCTGATTACTGATGAAAAGGAAATATGTGAGTGTTTTAACAACTATTTCGCCGGTATAGGTACTCTTCTAGCTAATCAGATACCTGCTAAATATCATAATAACCAGACTTACACTATCACGCTAAACAAAACTGTAAATGCACCTTTACACTTTCTCAGATAGCACCAGCAACGGCAGACGAAATAAGGAAAATAATTGATGACCTAAATGCAAACACCAGCACAGGTATAGACGGTATCAGTGTAAAATCACTCAAATGTATAAAAAATATCATACTACCAAGTCTAACTCAATGCATCAACAAATGTTTGAGCGAAGTTCACTTCCCTGACACATTAAAATACGCCAAAGTTACCCCTATTTTTAATGCTGGCTCCAAATAGTCCCCGGGAAATTATAGACCTATTTCAGTCTTGCCTGTGCTGTCTAAAGTTTTTGAAAAGCTATTGCACAATGGGCTCAGTCTATATTTAAGTTCATTTAACTACCTTTCTCAACGACAATATGGTTTTCGATCTAAGTCCAATACTCTTTCAGCAGCAACAGATTTAATCACTACTATTAAAACTAACATAGACAAGAAACTCATTGCTTTAGGGATCTTCATTGACCTAAAAAAGGCGTTTGATACTGTTAGCCATAGCTTGTTAATGAATAAACTTGCCTCGATCGGTGTAACTGGAAACGCTTTCAAAATTTTTGAATCATATCTACATGGACGCCGACAGGTCGTTAAAATTGGTGACAATGTTAGCGCACCTAAGTTCATTAATTGCGGCGTGGGGATCAATTTGTGGTCCCCTTTTATTCCTAATCTACATTAATAACATAGACAAGATAGGCCTGAAGGGGCATGTATCTCTATATGCTGATGACACTTGCCTTTTTTATTTTGGTCATTCAATTGACTCAATAATACAGGACGCACAAGAGGATCTGATCATCTTGGAAAGATGGTTTCTAAATAACCTATTAACTATCAACACATCCAAAACCAACTATATCGACGAGTGGATTGGTTCGTTGCTACTAGCTGGATTACCAGAGAAGTTCTCTCCCATGATTATGGCGATTGAGCATTCGGGCATTCAAGTGACAACGGACGACATCAAGAGTAAACTTTTGGATATGGAGGCCGGACACGAAGGAAATGATAATCAAGATGGCGCATTTGCAGTGTCTAAAAATAGGCAACATAAGCCGAAACCAATGGGCGGAAGCAAAGATGGCGGTTCAAATAAACCAAAGACAAGTAATACCAACATAAAAACTGTCAATGTCAAATGTTACAGATGTAAACAAATAGGACACTATAGAACACAATGCCCAAATAATTTCAAATTAGACAATAAAAATGAAGACCGTAAACAGACTAATGCATTCTCAGCTGTATTCTTGAGTGGAAGCTTTAGTAGAAACGACTGGTACGTTGATTCCGGTGCTAGCGTTCATTTAACCGCTAACCCAGATTGGATCACCGAAAAACATCGCTTTGTTCAAGAAGAAATCCTGGTAGCAAATCAAGAAACTGTTTCAGTTGAGTGTGCTGGCGATGTTAAGATAGTAACCTCAGTCAAAGGCAGTGAATTCGACATAACCATTGAAGATGTGTTTTGTGTTCCAAATTTGACAACTAACCTTATCTCAGTAAGCAAATTGATTGAAAAAGGTAACAAAGTGATCTTCACAGATGATGGTTGTCAAATATATAACAGGAACAGAGAATTAGTTGCTGTAGCTTCTTTGATGAATGGTGTTTATAGATTAAATACACAGAAGAGACTGGTTGCAGCAGTAACTACCTCGGGTTACACTTGGCACCGCAGATTAGGACATGTAAACAGTGATTGCTTGATGAAAACTAAGAATGCAGTAGAAGGAATGGATCTTGATGACAGAGTCACTATCAGCAAAATGTCTTGCAAGACTTGTTGTGAAGGCAAGCAATGTCGGCTACCTTTCAAAAGTAGTGATACAAGAAGTATTGAATTGTTAAATGTGATACACAGTGACCTTTGTGGTCCAATGGAGGAGACATCACTGGGAGATGTGTGGAATAATACATCAAAGAACTAACCCATACACACCGCAACAAAATGGGCTGTGTGAAAGGATGAATAGGACAATTATTGAGAAGGCAAAATGTATGTTGTATGATGCCAAACTAAGCAAAATGTTTTGGGCTGAGGCTTGCAATACAGCTGTATATTTACACAATCGTACTGTGTCATCAGTTTTAAATGGTAAAACACCATATGAGTTATGGATGGGTGTAAGGCCCGATTAATAAGAAAATTAATAATCAATCCGTAATCCAAGATAGAAATCGATCGCAGATATACACCGATCTATGGATCGATCTGCAATCCAAGTCCCAATATCGACAAAGGTGATCCTACCGTTGGCTCAATCCGCAGATATCTGGTAATCCATTCCCTCTTGCTCATTCCGTTTTATGCAATCCCTTATGAACATACACATCGTTACTTTATCCATAATATAAAATAATTATGCATAAACAGGTGTTCTCATTCATTGTAGGTACTTTTTGCTGTAGACAACTCTATTTGTAAAAGGCTTGAACGATTAAATGAACATTTAAATGGGTAAAATGGAACGAACTGACTTAAAGGGACGCGCTTTTTTGGTCTGTGGTAGCTTGGCGGGTGTTTGTATTTTATTCAAATAAAATTGGGTTGACGCCGTGCCTGCCGCCAATACTCTGTTTGTTTGCCTGTTATTAGTTTATATGTTAGATTTTAGTTGATACGATTAACCGATTCAAGCTATGGACTCTGAAATAGTAAGTGATTTTGTTTTACTTTATTGTCTTATGGAGGTGTACTTATTGACTCATTCTTTGGAGTCATTATTAAGCGCATTTATTTCTCGTAAACATTTTTACAATAACAACGATTGGTCTTTATTGTAGGTGAGAGGCAAACCTCTATCGAAAGAGGAGACGAAATCTTTACTAGGTTTGATAGAAAACAGCAAGGTAATTCTATCAAAAACTACCAACGCTACCAACAATAAAATGAAGACAGAAGAATGGCTTCGACTAACGAATCGGTTTAATGCCACTGCCACGGTTCATCGCCGGACACCACAGCAGCTACGTTTGAAATGGGAGAATTTATAAAAGAACGCTCGTAAACGCAGTACTAAAATACGAATGAACCGGATCCAAGTAAGTCCTAAGTTACTTTTTTCAAAGTTAAATAATACAGCGATTGATATTTAAATAAAAAAAAACTATTCTTACAGACTGGTGGTGGCGCACCAGATTACATACCCCCTGATGATGTACTGGACAGAGTGACAGATCTACTTGGAAGTACAGCCACTGGTTTCATTGTACCATTTGGTGGTGATAAGGAGCCAGATATTTATTTTGGTGGTGATGGTGATGGTAGTGGTGATGGGTTTATTGGGGGACAGGCTGAGGTGTTACCAATAAATTATAAAAAAGGGTTAGAAAACTCACTATCTGTACCGGTGTCGATAGACACAGGTATGAGTACATCAATACCAGTGTTTTAAGATACAAACATGAGTACCGCAATACCAGTGTCTAATGACACTGATGCTAGCACTTCAGTCCCAGTGTCTTTAGACTTAAATGAAGTGTCTGGATGTGTGCTGACAGGAAGTAGTGGTCCAGTTATGAGTCTAGCTACACCCAAGAGGCTTACATTAAGTACACCAAGAACAGGTAATGGTTATTGATTAATAATTATTGTAAGCCGTTGAAATTACAACATAACCTTCACCGTTTCATAAAGTTAGTATATGAAACGGTAAAGGTTATTATATTACCTATATTATTTTTAGGATTTTTATTGCTACTTATTTATTTATTTATTATAATCTTTATGCAATTAAAGGTACAAAGGCGACATAATGCCTTAAGCATTCTCTACCAGTCAACCTAGGTGTACTTAGCTCCTAAGAGCTGAATAGATTTTAATGAATTTAGGATTTAAATACCTTATTTCAGAAAACATTGTGTTGCCTCGAAATAGCAGCTACAGTTGTTGTTCTGCAAACTAACGGGAAAAGCTTACAGTAGACAGAAGGTCAAGTCTTACAAAATACTTTTATTTAGTGTTGATGGCAATCTACACATCTTTATAAAAACCAACTAACAAGTGAACTGGTATGTGGAGAGCTTAACATATTTCTGAAAATTAGCATAAATAATACTTATTTCTTTTCCAGGGAAGAAGAAATCTAGAACTGCAGACGATGGCAAAGCATCCCGGAATATTGCTCTAACTGAATACTACATAGCAAAGAAACTTTGTTTAGATGCAAAATTAGAAAACATTTTATTGCAAAATGAAAATTTGAAATTAGAAAACAAAAAACTAAAATTAGAGTTAGAGCAGTTGTCAAACAAATCTTAAAACAAAACAAAATTACATTGTGCCTGTTTTGCATTTAAACAAAGTTTCTCATTAGTATGCAAATGTAATAGTGCTATTTAATTTTTTAGTTTTTAAGAAAAAATAATAAAACTGAATTGTTATATAATGTTTTATTTACTTAAGTAAAATAATTGATAATAAGATCCGATCTAGTTTGGATATCATGGTCATCATCTGTATTTTGGCTATTATTGTCATCACTTGTATGTGTTATTTTCAAGTCAACCTCAGGAGGAACTTCTGCAATATTATTATTCCTGCATATATTATGTAATACTGCAGTAGCTATAATTATAGCCTGGACAACTGGCAATGAAACACGCAGTGTGAGTGCCACAACTGGGAATCTACGTTTCCAAACACCAAATGTTCTGCAACCAAACATACAATTTGATTAGATCATAATTACCAAGGCAATTAAATGGGTAGATTTAATGCATTAGCAGGAAATAATGTTAACTCTGTAAAAATGTAAGTCATAGTCAATCTACGATATGGGGTGTGCCAAATTTCATCGAAGTCCTTTTAGACATTTTTCAGTGTTTGAGTAACAAATAAACAAACATGTTCACAAACTCATATTTATAGTAATAGTAGGATTACCTTTCAATTGTATTTCTAGTGTGAATGTGCGCTTCATTGTATTTGTGCTCAGCTTCACTTCTTGGATTTAATAGAGGTGTTAGTAGATAACTTCTGTTTGGATAGGCACTATCTCCAAGTAGCCAGCGGTCATTTAACAGTCCTGCATCACATTGGGCTGTAAAAATATAGAATCATGTTTCAATATTATATTTTACTTATTATGTAGTTAGTAACCATATAGTGAAAATGTTACCTCTGAGAATAGAATTGTTGAAAATAGTTGCATCGTAGGCAGAACCCGGCCAGCGAGCAACTACATTCATGAGCCTCAAATCAGAATCACAAACAGCTTGCACATTGATAGAAAAGTAACCCTTCCGGTTTCTATATTCCTCACCTAATGTTACACCTGAAAGAAGTTTTATGTCCATTAAAATAATGAGTATGTAAAATTGCATGAAAAAACATATTCCATAAAGTAATTACATACCTACATGGTGATTGTATGCGAATGTGAGTGCAATCTATTGCTCCTAGAACCCGGGGAAATCCAGCCATCTCATAGAATTTTTCTGAGGCACCACTATGCATAAAAATATATTTATCATAAAAGTAGGCGATTGCTGATGAAATATCCCGTATTATTCGACCTGCTGTTGACTTTGATACTCCAACAAAGTCAGCTACGGAAATCAGCATAGTGCCTAATGCGTAAAATCTTAATGTCATCAAGAGTTGATGTAGCGGTGGCACTCCATGGTTTCTGCAATAATTTTTACCCTATAATACAAAATTTGTAAAACTTTACTGGACATTTTATATCGCTAACTTTTGAACTCACTTTGATGAGGTTACACGGACGACCGGCATAATTTCAGTCAACAAGAAATCTACTGCAGATTTCGATAACCTGAACCTAAATGTAAAATCAGCATCATCCAGACTCTGCATATGGTTCACCCTTTTTATCCTCCTTGAATTTACGTGTCGGCGTCGTAACTCTTCACCCGCTTCATTATCAGTGCTATCCCAATCTGATAACTCAGCCAGGACCTCCATATCACTGTCACTATCACTGGAGAATATCGACACTGCCATTTTTATAAATCAAATCCGTAAAACAAATCTTAATCTAACGAAATTCTAAGATTACGGATTGAGATGGTTTACACCAATCAAAGCAAATGTCAAATTCAACGGATAGGTTATGGAAACGCTCAAACTGTCATTTCCGAACAGAGGTCAATCTATTATCTGTGATCCGTCCTCTCAAGGATAGCTTGGTTTTTAAGATTGCGCTTTCAATCCGTGGATAGCTTTTTGGTACACTTTATTACAAATCTGGATTATATTTACGATCTTCAATCCAAAAATATTGGATTAGATTGATTATTAATTTTGGCCGTAAGGGAACTTTTTAAAAAGATTAATATTATGACAGTCCCTTGCCAATTCATATATGAAAATATGATGTATGTACGGAAAAATCTCTTTAGTAAAGTTAGTGATAGACCTAATATTAATACTAGAAATAAAGATAAATTAGATCAACCATTTTATAGATTAGCTAAAGTAAACACATCTTTCATGGGGTACTGTGTTAAATGTTACAATAAAATAAATTGTGACATATTAGAACTAAATGAAAGAAAATTTAAAACCTACATTAAAAGCACACTTTGTCAACAAGCATATTACAAATTAGAAGATTACATTCAGGATAAGAATGCTTGGAAACATGCTGGTCCTGCTCCATAGGACAATCAATGGTGAAGACAAGATCAAACTGGTTGGTTTATGTATTTACTTTTGTACTTACTGTTACATTTTTGGGTTTTTATTTTTCTGTTCACTCACACTCTGCTAATTAATGGTTCCAATATTTGTAAATATGTGAGTACCATGTACTTATGTAGAAATGTGAGTAACATGTACTTATTTAAAAAAAAATAAGTCTACCTCTGCATACTTTAGGTTCATGGTCCTCACATACTATATATTACCAGAAGTTTTGTATACCACAGCACATGTAAAACATTGACTTGAAAAGAGTAACTCTGGAGTTTCTTGTCCGTTCTTCTCCATAAGAATCTACCCTTCCGAATGGACAGTAGAGTCACTATGTTATTTTAAATACCAACTTAAGAAGTTACTCATGCTTCAACAACTGTCATCCTGAGTGTTCTTTTTTCGTATATGCCTCACTGTACTGTACGGCCATCAGGCTCAGGCTGGAAATCTCCAACGGTGCGGGCTATATTTTAGATCCCGGTTTCCACTTTCCTCTCCTTTGTTCCTTTCTGTGTTCGGTTCCACTTTCTCTTTGATTGGTATTCAACTCACGCCTGTAAAATTTAAGAAATTTTATTTAATTTGATCTGACATATACCTATGTAATACAATAACTACATTGACTAATTTTAAATTTTTATACATTTATTATTGACTGATTTTTATTCATTTATTAATAGCGATCTTCTCCTTTTGCTTGGTTTGGGTACTCATTCTAGTGTGTTTATCATCTTGAACATAGCTATTTACGCCACACTCACTTATTACACACCAAAATGAATCACAAATAACACTATCCAACACAATCTAACAACGCATTACAAATCTCTCACTTTAAACACATTTTACTAAGTGATAACAGAACATTACCGAATATTACGTGTATTGCGCAGGTCAAGAACTTCATTGCAATTGCATAATAATTGTAATGTGGCTGACAGACAAAGGACGCATTCCTTTGTCTGTCAGCCATATTGTGGGCATGCGCATTGCATGGACTTTAGTTTTTGACGTGCATGACGTCAAAAACGCCGGCTGTCGCTGAAAACCAGCGCTGTGGCTCTGTCTCGCACACGAGCCCCAGCATTATGCTGAGCGATGGCCGTTTTGCGCGAATATGACGCATACCTTCCCAATTTTTTATAATTAAGTATTATTTAATTTCTATTTTAGTTTTTTGGTATGCGTCATGCTTGGCGCAAATAAACGCTTTTTCTTTCTTTTCTTAAATGTAATGATGACGTTCAAAAGTCCCGTTTAATGGCCTAATTGAAATAAACGTTTTTGACTTTGACTTAGACCTTGAAAAAGGAGCTGTTTATATAAATGATATTCTTTAAGTTTGTTAGCGCCTGCTCCAGATTTATTTATTTCTTTAAGTTTTTTTACGTACTTGGCATAGTTATCTTTAATACCAGTCCATTTCTTTAACACTGATGTGTTAAAGAAATGGACTGGTGTACCTGAAACAATAGTATTTTATGTCATAAACGCGCCCATCCCACCAACACACGCACACACACGCACCACACTGATACACATACACATGCATACCTTCACATTGATTATTTATTTATTTATTTATGTATATGTTATGGGCCGAGTGATTAATGCGGGCAGTATTCATAATGCCCGGTAAGAGTGGGCGATACAAATCGTATAAAGATATTGAATCTACATATCGTTGGAATATCACGAACCCGATATCGGCCTAAACTAAAACTATACATTGGGCGAAACACTACATTGCGTACCGATTCGAATGAGTGAGTGAGCGAATCATACTCGACGTGATATCGATATTACTACAATATTGTACGCCGCGTTTCGATTCACAATAACATCGCTCTATACTCTTTGTGATATCGTACGTATCCTAAACGCTGAGGTAGGTATAAACAATCGCTAGGTGTCGAGTATCGGCAACCGACGAACCACTTCGGTTAGTCCCGCTATGGTATGGTCCCGGTATGGCACCCTCTTAAAATACCTATCAAAAAGTCCCGCTATGGTACCCTTCAGTTTTTGGTACTGTTGTAAAGAAAAGTTATACAATGCGTTAAGAAAAAAATAGTATTAATAAAAAATATCTTTTCTTAACTATTATAGTTAAGCAAGATAATATTTATTAATACTATTTTTTAAACAAATCACGCTCGGTAATTGTCGTTTCACTTCAGGTAGTTACCTGACCAACCGGTTTTTTCGTAAAACAATAGAGACGAGCCCTTCCTCGAATTCGTATCTAGCTCTTCCCTTTTGTTTTTATGAAAATAGAGAGAGACAGTATTATTCCGGGTTTAGTTTGCTATTTGCAGCTGTACTTTTGCGATATGAGTAATTAGGATAGCTTGTTAGTTTATCTATTGCAATGTCTGGGTCAAGTAGTTCACGTGGTGTAAATTTAATAATTATTGACAGTCGACGCGGTGGAAAAACTTTATTACGTGCCGGACATAAATATATTAAACGCAGAGAAAATAAAAATTCAAGTACTTGGCATTGTGTAAATAGGAGAAATAGTATTAAATGTAGTGGATATATAACTATTGAGAATACCAATAATACAATAATTAAAGATTATAAACACAGTGATCAGTGCGTGCCACATTTTGAAGACAATGAAGTTCAAATGGCTATAAGTGAGTGCAAAAAAGAAGTAAATTCAAATTACGGATCAGTACAGAAAATTTTCGAAAAACACATGGGTAACTTAAAAGACAAAGGGTTACACCTTACAGGAAATGTTCCTGACTATAAAAAATTAAAAACAGTATTATACAGACACCGAAATAAGTCGTTGAACGTACCAAAAACACAATTTAAGAATGTGGAAGAAATTATAATACCAGAAGAATTTAATAAGTATGTATTGGCTGATTATTGTAATGAAGACTGTAATCGAATAATTATATTTTCCTCGACAGAAGTAAAGGAACATATAAAATGTGTAACGCATTACTTTGGTGATGGCACTTTCGACGGCTGCCCAAACCCATTCGAACAAGTTTATGTCATTCATGGAGACATGGGAAGCACTGAGTTATCCACGAATGTAGCACCATTATTTTATATTCTGTTAAAAAACAAAGAAGGGAAAACTTATGAAAAAGTTTTCGAATTGATTAAACAAACTTTGCCTGAATGGCGTCCATCGAAATTTACCTTCGATTATGAAATAGGAGTAATAAATGCAGCAGCGAAGATTTTTCCTGATATCAAAATAAATGGATGTAACGTACATTTTCAAAAGAACGTTATCAAAAAAGCGAAATCTTTAAATCTCATGGAACACGAAGAGTCCTCGAACCATGTTAAGCAATGCATAGGCTTGGCGTTTTTGCCAAAACAAGATATTGAAGACGGCTGGCTGCATATAATGGAAAATAGGTATAATATCTTGGTTACTTTCCAAAATGATGTTTGAGTACTTAACTCTAATTATATGGCAAAAAAGTAAAGAACAACAATATCAGTAAGGACCTGTTAATTTCATTGCTTTACAAGTACGAACGTTTAATAAGTATTTTTTTCAGTTTCGACGATGAAGCTATGACCAAATTCAATGACTATTTTGTCACTCAGTGGCTTGAATATCCAGACCTCATTTGGTGTTGCCATAATGAACGCCATAGAACAACTAACTTGGCGGAATCATGGAATGGCAGATTCAACAAAATTATTGGAAAAAATCCCAGTTTATTATTGTTTCTGCAAACAATTGGCAACGACACATGTCACTTTGATATAAAACAAGCCAAGTAAGTTGTATTTTTTAGACAATATTTTTAAGCAGATATAATATTTTTAAAAGCAGATATATATTTTTTTACATAATACGAGTACATAGAAGAATTTGAAAATGGATTTGATTTTATTTATTTTGGTAGATATTATTGGTTGTCGCCTTCTATTACAGACGGTTACTGAAAAAAATATAGCTTAACTTAAATAACTGATGATTTTTGTTATAGCTTTCGACTAAAAAGATCACCTATAAATTCAAGAAAAAGAACAAGTATAGAAATCGACCGCCAGATTCAAAAGCTAACAAAAAGTTACGAAAATAAAGCTATCTCCATTGGTGATTTTCTGATTAACATATCAAAGTCAATATTTCGATCAGAACATTTAAAAAAATAGTTTATTTTAATTTTGTTTTTAGCCTATTAAAATGTTTAATACTTTTTCTCGATGTTGATTATTTTTTGTAGTTTATGTTTACAATTTGCGCCTTTTTCTCCATGTTGATTATTTGTAATTAATATATTTGTCTAGTTGGTTGTTGATTATTTTTGTAGTTTATATAAATTTACAATTACTGCCTTTTCTCAATGTTGATTATTTGTAACTAATATTTATGTCTGGATGTTGTTTTTATTTGTAGTTTATAATATTTACAGTAATACTTTTCTGAGATGTGGATTTTTTATATTTTTTTTATTGTTGATTATTGGTAATTAATATTGTTGATTATTTTAAAAATTACATTGCAATTAATATTTCGTTTTACTGTTTGATATTTTTTTATAAATATTTTGAATTAATAAAAGACTGATTTAATATCGCAAACAGACGTTTTATTGATACACTCCTAAAAGTATTTATTTATAGATACACTTTTCTTTTCAGTTGTACCTTCTATTGTCTAACGTAGATCTAAAAGATGGGTACCATAGCGGGACTTTTTGATAGGTATTTTAAGAGGGTGCCATACCGGGACCATACCATAGCGGGACTAACCCAACCACTTAGGCACTTAGCAACTGAGGTAAAAATCGAAGTGGCTGTTATAATCGTACTATTCGGAATCTTATGAAATTCACATTAAGACTGTTTAGTATTTCGCTAAGCTTGTGAGGTGTCATTTAAATTTTCGACCTTATTGTTATGTTTTGACAAGCAAATAATAATGCATATTGCATTGCACTGCACCGTTAGCTGACCTCTGGCCTTGAACTAGAAAGCGCAGAAATGATTTCAAGTGTTCTGTTAAGGTGGATGCTCCAGGGTAGCCCGCGAAATTCAAATATTTTTATGTTTTTTGCAATTTGCCGGTCAGTGTGAAGCTGTATGTGGACCAAATGCGATCTGCGACCGTAACGCGTATTTATCTAAAGAATTATAACCATTTTAATCATCAATATAGCCCTCTAAGTTCATGTAGTTCGAAAGAATTAATTCTTTCGAACTACATGAACTACATGAACACATACAGCTTCACACTGACCGGCCAATTGCAAAAAACATAAAAATATTCGAATTTCGCGGGCTACCCTGGAGCATTCACCTTAACACGTTCAGACCGGCACCTCATGAGTAGGTACTTGGTATCTATCCTACGGCGCAAATCTTCATATGGCCACCGGTGGTACATCACTGCCCCATGAACCAAAAGTCTTGCCGGGCGGGGTGGGCCACCGGTGGACACGGACAGGATTAGACAGGAATTATGCTTTCTCTCTTTCTAATAAGCTAGTAATCGTAATATAAAGTAGTTTTGTCTCATAAATCAGAACCGCACGTGCCGCGCTGACGTAACAACGCCCGAGCAGTTTTGTGCATTTTTCGCGCCATAACACGACATCGACGCGACGCGTAGGTAATTAGCTGCGCGTGATTGTGTGTGCGAGTTCGTTAATGCCTATGTTTATTGCATAAAAGGATGTCAAATGAAGATAATGATCGACCTATAAGGCCGGGATCGTGTCACAATTCTGGCAATGAGCGAAATGACAGACTAAAATGTGTTTAGACTACTTAATTCTGTTAATTTATTTAAATTTACATCTGTCTGTTATGTGCGAGTCCCAAATAAACATTTTTTCTTTCTTTCTTTCTTTAAATGATCCGGTGGGGGAGGCGTCCGATTTGCAGAGCGACGACGAGGTGTTCGTCGAGAATTCAGACGACTCCGTATTGGACCCGCATTATGAATTACCGTCTCATGATACCCGACGTCACAGATTGCTGATAACTTCCAATAGTTCAGGTGAAGAAGAGATTTTCGATGTTCACTCTAATATAAATCAATGCTCTGGGAATGAACGACAAACACCATCAACCAGTCGTCGCAGACCATCAATCTTGTCCGACGATTCAAGCACAGAAGACATTTTTGATTGGCGTCCTAAAAGAAGATTGGTTCGTGCTTCTCATAATGATCAAAATAGTACCGCCGAACAAGACAGTGTGTACCAACCAAACGACATACCCTCAAATAGAAGTGATCAGTCTTCTGCGATTGAAAATTTGGAGCACAATGAGCATCACCAGGTTCCATTGCAGTCTTCAAACGCATCTGTTTCATCGGATGGTAATGACGAACATACATGTAATAGTGACTATGAACAAAATCAAAACAGCAATGCTTCTCATCCGACTTCTAGTGGAGAGGAAGTGGAAGAACAGGTGCACCCAAGTACTTCAGGTTGGTTTCCTGTAGATAATAATATCTTACCCATAGAAGAATATGGTGACGATTGGAAGCTTTTGGTGCCAGATGTTGACTGCAATAATCCCTATATTTTGTATAGGCTATTTTTGACAGACGAAATTTTATCCCTTATGGTTTCAGAAACAAATAAATTTGCCAATGCGAAAAATGCAGGTGTCCATCATAATACACCTAGACGTCACCGCAAACCATGGACTGACGTAAGTACTGGTGAGATGAGGCAATTTATTGGTGTAATTTTGATTATGGGCATTGTAAGACTACCAGAAATTCGACTGTATTGGTCAAAAAACCCAATTTATCAAAATACCGCTATAAAAAGTATTATGACCCGAGACCGTTTTATTGACCTGTTAAAATATTGGAATTTTGCTGAAGCACCCAACAATGAAAACAATGATCGTTTGCATAAAATCCGAAAAATACTTACTCTTATGGTAGCGACTTTCAAATCTACTGTTGAACCTGGCAAAGAAGTTGTAATAGATAAGAGCATGGTACCTTGGAGAGGCCGGCTTATTTTTCGTCCATGTATTCCGAATAAAACCCATAAATATGGAATAAAGAATTATAAGCTCTGTATGCCCAATGGTTACACATATAATCAGGAAGTATATACTGGACGAGTTGATGGCGTTCCAGGTCTAGGTCACTCTCAACAAATCACTATGAAACTAATGGACGGGCTAACAGAAAAAGGTCGCACTCTATACAGCGATATTTTTTACACAAGCGTACCACTAGCAGAAACACTAATGGACAAGCAGACTTTTTTGTGTGGCACAGTCCGACAGAACCACAAGCATCTACCAAAGTAAGTGGTAAAGTCCAAGCAGAGAAAAGGTCAAGTGTTGGCTCTGAAGAATTGAACGGGTGTCAAATATATAAAATAGACCGACAAACGTACAGTTCATATGCTTTCGACCTGCAATAATCATACAGGAGCTCTAGTGCCAATGCCACATCGCTGGAGGCCAAACACTGTCGTAGCGAAACCAGACTCTGTTTTGGATTATAATAATGCGAAAAAGGGGGTAGATATTTCTGATCAGATGGCGTCGTACTATACCAGCCTTACAAAAACCCTAAAATTGTACCGCAAGCTAATCATTGCGTTTGTTTGTGGCACAATGTTGGTAAATGCTTGGGTTATTCACCAAAAATTTGCAGCAGGAAAAAAACTAAGTATATTAGAATATCGGGAACAAATAATAAAAGAGATGATTAGCAACCCCAGCACTGATAATCAACCCGATGACGCTGCAGAGGAGGGTAGGCCCCATGCACAAAGAAAGCCAAAACACAAGTTAGAGAAAATGGAAGGAATGCTCAGAGATACCCGAAAGAGATGCAGACCTTGTTACGACCAATTTACAACAACAGAATCTGCGAGTATGGCTAGAAAAAAATCGAAACGCGTAAATACGTTTTGCTCTGCGTGTGAAAAACCAATGTGTTTGGATTGTTTCAATTCTATTCATGCAAAATAATTTTCATTTTATACCATCCATAATAGCATTTTATTTTGTTTTTTTTTCAATTTTGATTTCATTTTCTTATTTTTACATTCTCTCAACGTAATTTATCATAAACAATTCGCATTTCGTACAATTTATGTCGTGATTACGTAATTTTTTTTTCTAATAAATACAATTTTTCAATACTGATTTTTGCTTACTTTTCGAAATTATATCCACCTCCTGAGCTACACTATGAAAATTTGTCTATTTTACTAGGCGGGAACGGTAAATACAACACTTTCTCTCAAAGCGGCGCGAATTTCTTAGGACATTGAAAGTATAGTGTGACGTGGCCAACGGTGGTACACCTCGCCGTGGCAGCAAATACTCCGTGCTCCACCGATGGTACACGCCGGTCTGAACGTGTTAAATAATATTTTATTTTTATATTTTAGTTACTTTCAAACTATTGAGTGAGCGCATTGAATTGTTGTTGTTCCTTTATTAGCAAAGTTTTCTGTTAATTAGGTAAACTTTAATTTAAAGTTGCAGTTTGAGTTGACTTTCTGTTTATTGGTGATTATAGTAGTAAAAAAAAAACAATTTATTTCGTGTCTTGTGCACATTATAGTGTAAATATAACATTAGTGTATAGTATTTTTTATTAGTGTATATCGATAATGTGTAAATAATATTTTAGTGTTAATGTGTTGGTAGGTATAGGGTAATAGGGTAATTTAGAGTATAACGTAGTGAAGTAGGTAAATATCTAAAAAAACTTTGATAAAATGTCTCGTATAAATACCAGTGTTTTGTGGGACTATTTTGATAAAACAAACTTAGTTGATAAAAAAACCAAAATGTCGTGTTTGTGGTGACAATTATAGTTACAAAGGTACAACAGGTAATCTAAAGGCACATTTAAAAAAGAGACATTTCGTTGCATATTCTAGATTTGTTACCGGCCAACAAGAAATTAGGATTTCCCAAGTGGCAACATCAAGCCAGATTATTGCCGAGGATGCATCTGCAACAGCGTTAAGTCAGGCAACTGTGGCTACGTTAGCTACTAGTACATCAACAGCTTCAGCTTCAACTGCGGTGCACAGTCACACAGGATTAGTTTCGGCCACAGGCCAGGTAAGACAACAAGGCATAGAACGATATGGGACTACAAAAAAAATATCTGGTGATATGAAAAGAAAGATCCATAATGATCTACTAGATTTATTCATCGATAACTATCTTCCATTTACGTTAGTAGAGGAAAGAAAATTCAAAAAATTCATACACTGGATTCCTGGTTATCAAGTCCCGACTAGGAAAACTATTTCAAATGTAATGATTCCTGCTTTGTATAACAAAACATACGAAGCTCTAAAAACTAATTGGCAACTACATAGAACACATGTGCCTTACAGCTGACTTGTGGACATCAAGAGCCAATGAATCTTCACTATATAACTAACGAGTTAGAGCTGAAGACCATCTTATTGGACTGCTCCAATTTCGAGGATTCTCATACGAGTGACAATATTCAAGCTGTATTATACGAAATAGTAAATAATTATAATTTAACTTTAGACAAAATTAATTTTATTGTGACCGATAACGCTGCTAATATTCAAAAAGCCGTAACTAATATCGGCTGGAAGCATTATGGGTGTTTTGGGCATACACTTAATTTGATAGTACAGAATGCTATAAGAGATGAGGCCCTGCAGCTCGTATTAGAAAAGATTAAAAAAATAGTGCGCTTTTTTAAAAGTAGTAGCACTGCCTTAGAAAAACTATTAAAAGCCCAAACCAATGACTAGCCAAACAGTGTACCGAAAAGATTAATACAAGAAGTTCTAACGCGCTGGAACTCCAGTTTTCACATGGTAAAGCGATTCGTGGAACTGGAGCAATATATTAGGTCAACAGTTGCAATAATCAAAAAGAACATGCCTATTCTATTATCAGCAATGAAGAATGGTTGCTCCTTGCAGAAGTCGCAAAAATATTAAAACCCTTTGATGATGCTACAGATTCGATGAGCGGTGAAAAATATACAATGACCGGTAGTTTAGTCATAGTCATGACAAGATGTTTAATAACATCGTGTGACAAACTTTTAGCAGAGGAATTTTGTGAAGTATCGAACCAATTGGTTTGTACTTTAAGGACCGGGCTAATCATGAAATTTGCCAATATTGAACGAAGCGGAATTTTCAGTATACACCTTTTTAGATCCCAGGTACAAACTGGCTGTCTTTTCAGACGAAAATGAAAAACGAAAAACTAAAAAACGGGTGCTGGATCTATTAAGTGGAATGATAGCGCACGATAGAGCACAGGAACATGCGCCCGTCTTGACATCGGAGTCCATCGACAACACTGATAAATTTTCACCTTGGACGATTTTGGGCGAAATAGTGGGAAAAACCCAGAATGTTGGTACCCCGGTATCAAAAGCAACTAAAGAAATATATACCTACTTGAATGATGACTTATTGCCAGCATTCACGGGAACGACGTGGAATTGCTCTCTTGAATGGTGGCGTAAACATAGATTTACATATCCATATTGTTGGAATATAACAAAATATATCGGTCCCACTTAAGTACTTTAAGAGTCTTTCTCTTTCATACGTATTTACATTGTGCATAGCTTTATTATAGTTTAGAAGTTAGTGTACCGCTGTGCTCCGTCAGGACTAAGCGAGAGCGCGCACACACCTCTCATAATTAACAAATATAATAAATAATTGAAACTTTCATTGGTTCTCAAAACCCAACTTCCGGCGAGACGAAATACTCGGCGAAATTATCTCATATAGTTCTGCCTCGGTTTGTAGATTGTCGTGCGGAACGAAATGGAAAATCCTCGAAGTAATGTGCCAATGTATCTTTAAAATTATAACCATCTCGTCTGCGTACAAAATTATGCAATACGCATGCTGTCTTCGTTATTAGAACAGCAAAATCTGGTGGAATTTTCATACTTGTATGAAAAATCCTCCTGAAAAATACTTGTTTGAAAGAATGCCGAAAGCACATTCAACTATTCGTTGAGCTCCACTCAATCGATAGTTAAAGATTCGACGTTGATTATTGAGGTTCTGCCTTGGATAAGGTTTCAAAAAATTATTGTTCAGTGGAAAGGCCTCATCACCTAAAAACACAAATGATAGAGGTGGGCCATTACTTCCTGGCAGAGGTTTGGTTTCTGGCAAATTAAGGCGATTTTCTTGTAACATTTTCCCAAAAGCCCAATTTTTAAAGATATTACTGTCACTGTCTCTGCCAAAAGCACCCACGTCAATAGCTATGAACCGTAGGTCTGCGTCTACTACTGCCATCAAAACAATAGAGAAATAGTTTTTATAGTTATAAAAAGCAGACCCACTGCGCTGGGGAGAAATCAAACGAATATGTTTCCCATCAACTGCCCCTACACAATTTGGGAAGCTGGCATTTCTATAATAACTGTCCGCAATTTCAATCCAACGTTCTTTTGATGACGATGGCCTCATTTCTAAACGTTGGTGCACCTCCCAAATAGCTTCACAGGTTTCATTAACTAGTGCAGACACAGTTCGGCTTCCCACCAGAAAATCTGTTTTCATTTCTTCAAAATTGCAACCAGTTGCCAGAAATCTGAAACAAAAAGCATTATAGTTTTATTTTTAACTTATTTCAGGTGCCGAATTGAAGAAGAAATGGAACAACATTAGAGACTATTATCGCAAAGAAATTCAGAATACCAAAAATCTTGCTACTGGCAGTGCTGCTAAAAAGCCCAAAACTTAAGTTTATAGTTCCTTGCTTTACTTCCTTACACCAGTGTTTGCTAGTAAAAAATCAGAAGGGAATCCGACCGAAGATGCAGAATCTACTCAACCACAACAACAATCAGAAACTGAAGAACAAAATATTGAACCGGAAGATATCAATCGTGTGGAGTCCACCAAGCGATATTACGCGTGTACGTCAATATATAGTTTCAGAAAATATATAGTTTCGGAATCCGATATCAAATATCGATATATAGTTTCGATTCGATATTGTAAAAAAGCTATATTACCCACTCCTAGTTGTTTGATGCACCGAATACTCAAATAAGGCGCGGATGCCGTTCCATAGGTGACGGTGTTAAGTTGATATATGCCAAGGGGTTCAGACGGCTTCTCCCTCCAAAGAATTAATTGTAATTGTCTTTGATCTGGCTAAACTAATATCTGACGACACATTTTCTCAATGTCTGCACATGCGACGTATTTAAATTGCCAAAACCGTAATAAAATAGCGAATAGGTCATTTTGTAAGGTCGGACCGATAAACTGTATATTATTTAAAGACTTGCCCGACGTAGACTTAGCACTCGCATCGAACACTACTCTAAGTTTTGTGGTTGTACTGTGTTCTCTATACACACCATTATGGGGCAAGAAATAGTAAGGCGGCGAATATTCAGTGATACGGCTCATGTGTCCTAAACCTAAGTATTCTTTCATAAAGTTGCAATACATTTCCCTATAACTCGGCGCGCTTCGGATTAGTTTGCGTTCGAGTGCCAAGAACCGGTTCTCGGCCATTGAAAACGTATCGCGCAGCTCGTCAGCTGATTCTCTAAGCGGAATACGCACCGAAAAACGACCCTTATCGTCACGCGTCTTTAAATAAATTTTCGCATGCGATTTCTTCCTTTGTCAAATTTGGTTGATAACAGGTAATTTCTTCGAGTTCCCAGAAGCGTTTAAGTTCTGCATCCAATGCTTGCGTAAAATTACACTGTGTTCGAGTATTATTGATACTTCGTTTTATTTACACATTCATCGACGAACTGCCATACGTGACGCACGCGTAGACGTTAAGCTAATGTATACGTATACCCTCATCTTTGATAAAAATGTCTAAGTGCGATATTTGTAAAAAAAATATAACTAAATCTTTACTGGGAGTAGAGTGCAGTAAGTGCGAGCGGATAGTGCATCTGAATCCAAAATGTACGGGATTAACAAACAAATAGATCGCTGCTTTAAAAGCTTCACCCAGCCTGGAGTGGACATGCCATGAATGCCAGCAAGAATCCCCGAGGCGTAACTCATCCATCATAATACCTGAAGATGACGAGGAAGAAGACGATACACCAGTTCAAATAAATGCAAAAGGTTTGTTAAGCAACATCACTAAAGAGGTTGAAAAAGCAATTAAGAGCGAAATGGCACAACTAAGCGAGTCCTTGCAGTTCCACAGCGACAAACTTGATGAAGCAATGGAGTCTATGGAAGCTTTCAGGCAGACTATCAAGGATCTCGAACGTAAGAATGCGGAGCTAATAAATAAAAATAATAATCTGGAAACACGTGTTGGTGTCTTGGAACAACGTCTGCAAGAAATAGAGCAAGAGAAGCTTTCAAAATACGTAGAGATCGCAAATGTGCCAAACCAAAATAATGAAGATGTCGGACTTCTGGTGGATAACATTGCACTTAAACTGAAGCAGCCCAAGGAAGACATCAAAAGTGCACGGAGACTCCATGGATGGAAGGAGCAGTCGGCCAACATACTAGTAGAGTTCAAAAACGAAGATGCCCAAGAAAACTGGATTACTGCCGCCAAAAGTGTCAAGCTGACTGTTTCCGATATTCTTCCGAGTGAAAAAAACAACATAAATGTCGTATATGTTAGAGAAGCCATGGCAAAACATCATAAGCAGCTATTCTGGAATGCCAAGCAGGAGCTAAAAATCAATCACAAATTCAAGTACGTGTGGTTTAAAAGAGGACTGGTCAAAGCTCGCAGGGAAGATGGTGGAAAAGTTAGTATCCTACGCACCATGAAGGATATACGCAGTCTAGCTATCACCAAGCAGTAAGTCGGCATATTACCTCATTAAACAAGCCAAACTTTAAACGTATGTCTTAATTAAAAATGGCGAATTCTTTTGTTGATATTGAGGAGATTAATAACTGTCTAAATGTTAACGACTTTATAAACTGTACCCCTAGTCATCAAATTAATTTATTGTGCATGCATATTAATATTCGATCTATAATTAGAAACTTCTCCGCACTAGAACAAATGGTGCTTAGTTCAAAAAAATGTATTGATATTATCATTCTCACCGAAAGTAATATATCAACAAACAATAGTGTTCTGTTCCAATTAAGCGGGTACAGAATGTACTCAGCTTTGCGTAAGTCTCGAAGGGGCGGTGGCATTATAATGTACGTGAATAACAAACATAAATGTAACATAATAAAAGTGAAAACTATACACTTCGAAAGTTTATTTTGTACCGTCACCACCCAGTCGAACTATACCGCGAACCTGTGTGCAGTATACCGACCACCTAGCTCCAGTAAAATTCTATTTATTGACGAACTACAAACTTCACTTCAAAAGTTCACTAAAAACACAGAACTGTTCTTATTGGGAGACACTAATATAGATTTAAAGACGGATAATCCTGTAAAGCATAAATACAATAACATGTTATGTAGCTTAGGCCTTTTGTGCGGGATCACGGAATACACTAGATTAGAAATGTCTAACGGGAAAATAAGTAAATCTTGTATTGATCATATTTATGCGCGATCCCGTACACAGGACCTCTTTACGGCGGCACTCGGTACCACACTGGCTGACCATCGCGCTGTGATGCTCGCATGTTCTGGCGCGCGAATACAGGATGTCCCTAAATTTAAGACGTGCATAAATAATCAACAATTTATTAAATATTTCGAAGAAACCCAGTGGGAAAAATCACAAGATATAAAATGCCCTATAACCCTATATAACTTCATGCATACCCAGTTCAAAGAATGTTATAAGAAATCAGAATTTAAAATAAAAGTTAAATGTTGCTCATCGCGTAGTAAAAATGAATGGATTAATAAAAAAATAATCAAAGCTTGTGAACATCGGGATAAACTATTTATGAAATGGATAAAAGACTCCAATAACGTAGTCTTAAAACAAGAATATAATAAATCAAGAAATTATACAAATAAGTTAATACAAAAAACTAAAAATGACAACATAAAGTCAAAAATTTTATTAAATAAGAGCAATGTTAGAGAAATGTGGCAAATACTTAATCGAATTACTGGAAGATTAAGACATTCTATTGATGAGGCTATTCACAATTCCTTTAATAAAACTAATTTAACTCCTACAGATATTGCTAATAATTTTGCAGACAATTTCGATAAAAGTGTTAAGCTAATTATCCCTAAATGCTCGAAATGTTTGCTAAATAAAACAAACTACACAACTCCAGCTAACGTTTCTATGCGTATAAAACCCGCGGATCCTAACTCGGTTAAAAAAATCATTATGTCTTTGAATAACAATAAGGCCCCAGGAATAGATGGAATTAGAGCCATGGACATAAAAATGTTGTGTACGTCAATTACCACAGCGATTTCTAACCTAATTAACCTATGCATACAAACAGGCAAGTATCCATCGACACTAAAAACAGGGATTGTCAGACCGATTCACAAAAAAGGAAGCAGGCTGGATTATAACAACTATAGGCCTATTACTATTTTGCCTTCGATTGATAAAATAATAGAAAAGTACATTTGTAAACAAATACACGACTTTTACGAAAAAAATAAAATACTAACTGACAAACAATATGGCTTCCAACCAAAAAAGAATACCACACAATTGTTATCAACGTTCGCAGATAGTATTCATAATCATCTAGATCAAAAGGAGCACGTTTTAGTAGTATTTATAGACTACAGCAAGGCATTCGATACACTTAGACATGAGCGGTTACTGGAGTGTCTTCATGACAGTGGAATAAGAGGTAAACTACACGATTGGTGCAGAAACTATCTTGCTGACAGGAAATACATGGTCAGAGTCAGTGACGCGACTAGTGAACCCGTTATAGTAACAGAAGGCACGGCGCAAGGCTCGGTCCTTGGACCGCTGCACTACCTCACTTATGTAAATAGCCTGGTTAATGTCATAAAAAAATGCGAGATCTATCAGTTCGCCGACGACACGTGCCTTATAGCTGCTGGACGGAGTGTTAGTGATGCCCAAAGGCAACTACAAGAGGATTTCGACTTGTTGACCAAATGGTCTCATGACGCTGGTCTCGTATTAAACGCTAGTAAGACCAAATTAATGTACATCAGTTCCAGCCAAAATAGAAGCTCTTTTTTGCCTAAATTAACAGCTCACTGTCATGAGTGTTTGCATGACAATTGCACCAATAAAGTAGGCATCCCTTTTGGCTGTGTCTCCATAGATCTTGTTGATAGCCAAACTTATTTAGGACTTACCATTGATAGCCGACTTAATTGGAAGGAGCACATAAACGGGGTGTGTGATAAATTGAGAAGCATGCTGGCTAAATTTTCTATAATTAAATGCAAAATACCATATAAAACTCTGTTAATGCTGTACAAAGCCCTGGTAGAATCAACTATATCCTATGGTCTGTCGAGCTATGGTAGGACATATAAGACACACCTTGATCAAATTTACGCAATTCAATTGCGAATATTGAAAGCAATTGTTCCTAACAACATTAAGAAAAAATACAAAAATGACTATCACAAATTATTTAAATTCTGCAATATACTACCTATACATGAACAAACTAAATATGCGTTGTTAAAAGAAGATTTTTTTAATGAAAACCTAAAGAAAACAAAAAACGTAAATAGTACTGAAATAAGAACTCGTAGCGTCATTAACTCTCAGCTGTTACTTCCAAAGTACACGAACTTACACGGCAAGAGATCATTAAAGTATATAATACCTTACCTTATTAATAAACTACCCATATCATTGAGAGATAAAATTAGTCAAAAAAACATAAAAGACAAATTAAAGGAACAATTTTTACAAAATTTAGATACCTACCTAAGATAGATATACTAATAAAATACATTATTTAATTAATTATGGATAAAGAGTTAATAACGATAACAAAGCATAAAATAATGCCTCGCAATATTATTATAACGCAAATAAGTTTTAAAGTTAACTATAATTGAAAACATAAGTGATAATTTTTAGGAACAACCTGTATCAATTTAAAAACATACCAACACTATTTGTACTAACGATGGTCGACCAGATTGGTAACTGATGACGCTCGTTGGTGTTTTGGATAATGTTTTTATCATATACCAGATGTAATTTTATATTTTTTTCTGCTAATTTATTTTTTTTTCTTGTTTTTTTCTAACTACCTACATAGGTATATTTTAGTCGAAATATGTAGTCGATGATTTTGGTGCACGGTAAAACTTTAATGAGTTTATGTTGGCATCAACCTAAAGGTATCAATAAATGTATGTACTTACTTTTGAATAAATAAATAAATAAAATAAAATAAATTTGTTTTTGGACTGAACCCGAGATAACCCAGCCAAGCTTTGTGTTTTGCAAATAAGGACCTTTAGGCAAACGTATTAGACCTTCATTTAGCAAATCCCAAAACTTATCGGCACCTATTAATAACTCAATTTCATTACTCGAATGAAAGTCAGGATCAGCAAGTTGTATGTTATTTGGAATTTCGATGTTATGATCGATGCCCAATGATGGCAGTTGTGCTGTGATTTGAGACAAAACTAAGCAATTAATGTGTGTATTGTATGAGCTTGCTTTGGATCGTATTTTTATTTCACATAATTGCGTGGATTGTGTCACGGAGTTGCCTACCCCAATGACTTGTATAGTGGACTGTATCGTTGGAATGTTGAGGGTTTTGCAAAGCTTTTCGGATACAATTCCGTCGCACATTCCCCAAAATGCAACCGGTAGAAAACCGACAGGCTAGCAACTCGTCGTCGATGCTCAAGACTTTGGAGCTTCGTCGCGACGAGCCTCTCATTGCCAATGATCCTCTTGGCTCGTTTCTCAATTGACTCAAGGGCATCAAGCTGGTATCTCGCAGATCCGTCCCAAAGATGAGAGCAGTATTCCATACACGATCGAACTTGCGCTTGATAGAGTTTGAGCAGCTGTTCCGGCGTGAAGTACCGTCTCACCTTTGCTAGGATCCCCAACTTCTTTGCAGCCACTTGAGCTTTTGCCTCTATGTAAGGGCCAAAATTGAGAGTAGATGTTAATGTAACCCCAAGAAGCTCAAATTGCTCGGTTATCGGCACGGTTGCACCTCAGAAAGATGGAGCTGGGTGGAATTGGCTCCTTTTGGCGGAAAATAGACACGCTTGGGTCTTAGCATCATTGAAATTGACCAGATTGGCATCGCCCCATTCAGAGACAGCCTGTAAGGACACATTCAAGCGCTCAACCATAGCCTCCCGAAGAGACCGGATCTGCGACCCACCAGCTCGTGCGTCGGACACGTATCTCTCAGCAACAGTGCTGTCGTCTGCATACCCAAAGGTACCGGGTTTAAGAAGATCATTAATATGCAGCAAGAACAGTGTTGCCGAAAGCACCGACCCCTGAGGAACCCCGGCATTAATATCCAGCAGTCCAGACGAGCAGCCATCTATGACCACTCGGATAGACCGATCCCTCAGGAAATCTGCAATCCAATCACACAAACCGGCGGGCAGACCGAAGGAAGGAAGCTTACTAATAAGGCTATCGTGCCAGACCCTGTCGAAAGCCTTCGAGATGTCAAGGGAGACCGCTAGTGCCTCCCCGTGCTTTTCTATGGCTTCACTCCAGATGTGAATGGCATACGCTAGAAGATCCCCAGTTGACCGATTTCGGCGGAACCCGTATTGTCGGTCACTAAGGATATCATTTCCTTCTAGGTACGCCAGGAGCTTATGATTCAGCACGCGTTCCATAGTCTTACAGAGTATGGACGTTACCGAGATGGGTCTATAATTCGACGGGTCAGCTCGACTACCCTTCTTGGGCACGGGTTGCACGTTAGCTTGCTTCCAAGCCTTCGGCACCTTTCCAGTCTCAAACGAAAGGCGAAATAGGCGTGTCAAGACCGGAGACAACTCAGGCGCACAAGTTTTCAGAACAATTGCCGGTATCCCGTCGGGGCCACTAGCCTTGTTCACGTCTAGGTTACGCAGCACCCTACGGACGTCCTTCTGATGAATGCAAATGTTCGACATGCTCGACTCGCATCCACCAGGAGAAGCAGGGAGCCTCGCGCCACCGGGATCCAGACGCGAAGATTGCGCAAACAAGGAAGCAAACAAGTTCGCTTTCTCCTCAGCGGAGTGGGCCAGCGTCCCGTCGGGTCTCAGCAGTGGTGGTAGTGAGGGGCGGCAGAAGTTCGATTCGACCGACTTAGCCAGGGACCAAAAAGCCTTACTACCTGCTGGGTATGAAGCAAGTTTGTTCCCTATTCGGCTGATGTGGTCAAACCGTGCCCTCCGCAACACCTTCTTGCAGGACTTGGCAGCCCTGTTGAAGGCTCTCTTCTTTCGAGTCACGTCGCTTGCTTTGCACGTGCGAGCGTCGACCCATGCCAGATAAGCCGCGTGCTTAAGCGCATCAGCGCGATTGCACTCGGCACTAAACCATGGACGAGCTTCGCCAGACATAGTTATGTCAGAGAACGGAATGTAGTACTCCATTCCCCTCCGCAACACATCCGTTACGGCGTCTGCGCACGACGAAGCATCAGTCGAAGAAAAGCAAGTATAACATGCGAAGAAAGATCGCATGACATCCCAATCTGCTGACCTGTACCGCCATACCCGCCGTGTGCCTCTTGGGCTAGGATCGGGCGGGGAGTAAACGGACACAGACTTCACCAGACAGTGGTCGGAACTACCCAGTGGTGAAGAAATCGACACCGAATAGCGGTCTGGATCCGTTGTCAGCAAAAGGTCCAAGCAATTGGCAGTGTGCGAATCAACATCCGGCACCCTCGTTGCCTCCTGGACCAGCTGGTTAAGATTCAGCGCTAGGGCTAGCTTTTCGTTTCTCGTCCAGCATGGTCTGTACACTGGTATGGGAATAGCCACTCCTGATGGTGGGCGTTGAAGTCCCCCAGTAACACCAATCTATTTCATCTTGAGTGCTACAAAACTGATCAAAGAACACTTCTAACCTTTTTAAGCGCTCCTGTAATTCTGTTTTCTGAATTTCTGTTGGATTAGAACCTTCTAGTAATTGAACAAATTTTGAGAACAACGTAAATTTTCCTTTCAAGGAGCCGCGTTTTTTTTACTAAATCACGAATAATATCTTCATTACTTTCTGTGTCCACGATCGAATGCCTCTTTTTCGTCATTATGGTGGTTGCGAGAGACGAAAATCAAGCACTTATTTAAAATTTAGAATGTCGTGATGTATGCACCGTTGTTGGTAGATACACACTCGTTGCGAAAACCGAAATCTCGAGAAATAACACAATGTTAGCACAAACTCAGCACGGAAATGAAATGGGAAGGAATAGATTGAATGACCTGACCGTTAACTGCAGACGGTGATCTTCTCGAATCCTCTTCGTTGCAGATGGTGCTTTTCTTGCGAAGACGCTTCTTCTTTGGAGTTTCGTAGAAGTCGTAGCTCCGGCTCGAAGGACCAAAATATGTGCAGGAATGGTCAGTCGTCGTGATGAGAATGTTAGTTGTTACGGAAAGACTTGATGATGAAGAACTTAGATTTAATGAAAATAGTATATTACAATGGTTTTGGATATATAGTAAGTCCCGGCCGCCCGGGTGAAGCGGTTTATATAGCCGTTGAAAAAGTGAGGGGCGAGGACGCGGTGCCCCCCGCCGTGTTCGGTTCCTCGTCGCCGTTGCCCGTGATGCTGTTGCCCGTGGTGTCCGCTTGGTGGCGCCACGTACTCGTAAACAGGAGGTGTAAGTAAGCCTCAAATAACAGTCTTTTGGGGAAAATTTCAACTCGTTTAGTAAAGAACAATGGCAGTCACCCATACATTGTTTTAGCCGAGATTCAATTTTTACGTGTTTAAATGAAAAATATCTTGTTCAACTCATCGTCACCTTCTGAATTAGTTTGTGTAAGAATTTTTGTCCGACGAAGCCGGGAATAAAAGAAATTCAGTCATGAATTTTTGTAGGTTATGTCTATGGTAACTTTTATATTCAAATTCGAGGAATTTAAAGGACAGAATCGCATTTGTATTTTCCTTACCTAGTTGTTTCAGAATGAAATGTCTTGTTAAAATATTATAAAATGTGTCAGTTTAATAACAAAATATACTACTCTGTCAAGAAAGTACCGGGAAAAGATCAATAATACACAAAATGTCTGTTATTCATCCAAATTTATTTTATCACCTTCAAAGTATGCTCCTTTAGAAACGATACACTTGCGCCAACGAATAATCCATTCATCAAAACATTTTTTAAACGCTGCTTCCGGAATTGAGTTCAGTTCTCGCCGCGAATTCTCCTTTATGTCTTCTATCTATTGAAAACGGGTGCCACGAAGTGGTAATTTGAGTTTAGGAAAAAAAAAAAAGTCAGCAGGAGTCATATCTGGTGAATATGGTGGTTGCTGGATGGTATTTGTTGAGTGTTTGGTTAAAAATTCGTTCACAATGATAGCCTTGTTCGAAGGCGCATTGTCGTGCAAAATCCAAGAATTTTCTTTCCACAAATCTGGCCCTTTTCGTTGAATTTGCTCTCTTAAACGCCGCATAACGCTCAAATAATATTCTTTATTTACCGTTAGACCTTCCGGTAAGAATTCAGAGTGCACAACACCGCGATAGTCAAAGAAAACAGTCAACATGACTTTGACTTTTGATCGACTTTGGCGTGGTTTTTTCGGTTTCGGTTCAGTTGGAAGGCGCCACTCCGAAGCTTGTTGACTAGTTTGCATGTCAAACTCGTAAACCCACGTCTCGTCACCAGTAACAATGCGTTTCATGAATGTTGGGTCCGAACTGACTCGTTCTAGCATGTCCTCAGCGACTTTCATGCGATTGAGTTTTTGGAGAAAATTCAGATCTTTTGGGACTAGCCGAGCAAAATGGTACGGATCGACTCGTGAGATACAGAAAGTTTGGCGGCTATCTCTCTCAGAGTTGAATGGGGATTTTCAGTCACTATTTCCTTCACTTTTGCGATGTTAACTTCAGTTGCAGACGTTGACGGCCTACCAGAGCGAGGCAAATCTTCCATCACATCTCGACCGCTTTTTGAACGCTTTGAACCACTCATAAGCACGAGTTTTTGATAAAGTCGATTCACCGTAAGCCTTCTGTAACATTTTCAGTGACTCTGAACACGAAATTCCATTGGCGATGCAAAATTTAAGACAAACTCTTTGTTCGATATTTTTGTCCATTATGAAATTCGCAATACACACTATATATGATATTACTAAAACCAGCACTGTATTTAATATAAATAACAGATGCAACTCAAACTCCGCGCCAAAATGGAAAACAGTTGTGCCAATCTAACAACTACAAAAAAACAAAAATTTGAATTTGGAACCATAAACAAATCATCCATTCCCGATACTTTTTTGACTGAATGTACATGACAAAACAAAATATTATATATAAATACATTACATTATTATATTTAAATACATTAGTGAAAAATATTTATTTGTTTAAGTGTTCACATAAGTATAAAAAACATACATACATATACAAAATGTAGTACGTTCAATATTAGACTACATTATTTTATTTTAGTACTCATCTGTTTTGTTATAAGTGGTCTGATATTTTTGCATGTACTACTTGTTTACGCCAAACTTAGTAGCTGTTATCGCATCTTTTAAATATTTCTACATGACCATAAACAGTGGAGAACTGTCCTTATTTCAATAAACTTACAGTTGGCATTTGTGGAACGAGAATCCTTACCTTGCCGTAACACAGTCTTTGACTAGCGCGTAAGGTAAAGATTTTTATATCTGTATACCGCCAAGTAGTTTACTTTATGTTAACATAGTTCGAACATAATTTTTGTATAGTTTGGAAGTTCAATCCAAAACGCATTTTTAAGCAGAAGAAATAATGAGCATATGTTTTGTAAACTAATTGTAAGTACTTATTTTGATTTATACTTAGTCTTAAGTTGTGGTCTATGTAACATTTAAGTACGTTGGAAAAATAAATTCTAAATTCTAACTAGGCCATCTACTCAAGTTCGAGTTGAGCATGGGATTGCTCCATCTGTGCAAACCACTCCTCGATGTGCAAGGAAGGTTCGTAGACGAGCGAGGCCAGCACACACTGAGCAGGCAACTCAACGCTTCTTCTAAGCTAATTCAAAGAACAGCAGCACAGGGACAACATTGAATTGAGAAGAGAGCAGAACCGGATAAGGGAATTGGAAATACAGACTCGAGAAGGACTGGCAAGCAATAGGTGGAAGAATTGTAATGTTTTGGAAAAACTAGCTGATAAATTTTGTAAAGATCAGTCCAGAAATCTGACGGCTGCCTTAGCAAGCCTATATCATCTCTTAAATTCAGCCTCCGGAAGGTCTCTTAGCGGACGATAAATTACGCTCATCTTGTACTCTCGCGGTCTCAAACTTCCTCCAAGCGAAATACATACGAGATGCCATTGTAATTTTTATTCACAATTTGAAATTTAATTAAATTACTTAGTTATTTCGCCAGTTTCACGACGCTCTCACCACAAAATCTTTTGTGACCACTTTACGCGCTCGCAAGTGACTGCGTTTACCTTACCGTTACCCGATATATTACTATCCTCTATGGTTTACCTATTCGAGCTTTCACAACTGTCAAAATTGTAACTTACACTCGCGATATACATGTAAAAGTTTATCGATGTGCTCGATACGGTACTCAATATCGAACGGCAATTGATAGTTACGATCGACAACGTAAATTTTAAAACTCACTCTCGCAAAATTTAATTCTCATATATGACGCTAGGTGGCGTTTTTTAGTAATTGTAAACGGGGTCATGACAATAGTCATTGTCATAGTAATATGAGTAGCTGTCGTCATGTGTCGAGCATTCATTCAAGTTCATTTCTCGGCTTCTAAAATAATTTCTTGGTTTCCAGACTTAGTCCAGTCATGTCCAGTCGTCATTTGGGATGGCGGTAGTGCCCTTGAGGTGAAACGTTGGTTGGTTGAGGGTGTTGAAATTGTGGCGGGTTGTTCCGAGGTGGAACACGAAATACGTGGGGTTGTAGTTAGGAGGTGGTGCACTAAACATCCTTTGGGTGTTCGTAGGGTTACGCATATTATGTGCGCCTGGTGGTGGTAGTTTGAAGGGTTGAGGCGGAGGCCTCATAGGTTGCTGTCCCACGGGAACAGGCCAATTGGGCACTGGCGATGGGAAATTAGTCCCCGGTAATGAGGCAACTGAAGGTAGGGGTTGTAACGTAGCTTTAGGGATGAAATGACCCTTAGAAGGTTCATTACGTTGTTGAAGATAAATTATATTGAGCTCTTCCTGAACAAATTCCAGGGCTCTCTCTATAGTAGGAGGGCGCATACAACGTTTACAGGATCCTAGAGGTTCCATAAGTCCACGAACATATGCTTGTATAGTAACCTTCTTATAGAGCTCGTGTTTAGCTTCTATAGTTGTAGGTACTGTCTCGTGTAAAGTCACATAAGTCATAATAGTACTGAACAACGTTTGGCATTGGTCATTAAACTCCTGAGGTGTCCGATTACCTTGAGTAGCAAGTGAGAGATCGTTGTACAGAGCCATTTCGTCTCTTTGATCGGAGAAATTATTTATCAGGGCAGATCTAATCAATAACCAACTTTCAGGTATCCCGTTGGAATTGAGTGTGCATGAGGCGGGGCCTGTTATCTTATTCAGTATGCCATTGATAAGATAAAGATTTGAAAACTCACTACCTGGGGTGTTACTAAGATACTTAATTGCTTAATTGATCACAAACGCTGATGAACCTTGTTAGAACGTTAAGGTTTCCATCTAAATCCGGGACAAGGCGGAGAGCCTTAAATATCGTATCGGGATCGTGGGACATTTCGTCGAATAAGTAGCATGAAGATTGGTTTAAATACGTATCTCTACAACTATCTAATTGATGCTGGCGAGCCTGACGAGATTCAGACTCGCGAGAACTGTTACCTCTAGGGTGATAAATCTTGAAGTGGTAAGACTAACACACCAAAGGGTAATTAAGGATAACACAAAATTATGGGAAGCAACACGAGATCGATTCAAGTGTACTCACATAGGTTTCATCTGGTTCTCTTCGTGGTTCGTCCGTAGATTCTGGATACTCGGTGTTGGGACTTGATAGCCACCCGGGTGACTCGCGACGCGGACTAGTAACGAAGCCTAGTTACCTATTCCTGATCTCGCGAACCGACCCGCGAGTATCCTACCGACTGCGCCAATTACGTTAGCTGCAGTCAGAGGATTGAAAAAAAAAACAAATTAACTTAGGAAAATATTTAATTAAAGATTTAATCATTAAAATTACATTAATTACTTATAAATTAAAAGAGATGAGACATAATAGAGATATGATTATGGAATGCTAGATTTTTTAAATTATAGTCTACAAGAAAATGTTCATTGACGTCACTTTCACTGCACTTGCATTTGCACTTCGACCTATTGAACAAAATGTAGGGCAGCAACTCAACGATCTTCATATTGGGTGATTGCGTATTTCACTCGATACATAAAGATGCGATTCCACCAGTGTGCTGAACTGTGCGGCACAGCAATGCACATTGTGCGACACAAATGTTTATTCTGGTTGACTCACTAAAGCAAACAATGTATACTTTTGTGCGCGCACACATGCAGGCAGTGGACTCGCGTCGACGCGTACAAACCTGTTGTTCGCGAACTCAGTCTTGCTTCCGCCATCGGAGAGAAAACATTTATTTATGCGTGTACATTGTTAATTAATCAAGTTAAATATGGATTGGACGAATGATAAAATTATAAAATTTATTCAAGCTATTGAAACTTATCCTGTACTGTGGGATTCTAGCCAGTGATTATAAAAATAAAAACAAAAAATATGACGTCACTCAAGAGTTGGCGCAAAGTTTCAATTGTGACTCGACTGAGGTAATGAGAAAATGGAAGATTATTTTGGCTCAATACCGAAGGGAAAAGAAGAAAATTGCGGACTCGAAATCTTCAGGTTCTGGGATTTTAGATATATATAAGCCAAAATGGTTAGCTTATGCATATTTGAATTTCTTTCATGGGAGGGATGAGTCGAACGCCAGCTTGAACTCATACGACGAAATAAATGAACAGGTAGGTACGTTTTAAATGTTTATTTTCTTATCTCTTATATTATTACATAGATACCTATATTATATGCTATTTGTCGGCCTCGATGGCGTAGTGGTTATTGAAACCGACTGCCACACCTGAGGCCGCGGGTTCGATTCCCGCACAAGTCAAACCTTTGTGTGCATGAACGTGGATGTTTGTCTTGGTCTGGGTGTTTCTATGTATGCTATGTACAAAAAAAAAAGTATATAATGTGTATGTTTATCCATTGTCTAGTACACATAGTACAAGCTCTGCTTAGTTTGGGCTAGATGGTATTGTGTGTATGTGGTAGAATATAAAAAAATACGCTAGTGTTTCTTACCATGGCACCATTCCGATATCAGATTGGAAATAATGTGCAAATTCTTCTCTTATGTCTTTCGCAACATATCTTAAAGGTAGTAAGTTTGCCATTGCTGTATCGCGCCGCCAACTGCCATCGAAAGTGCAATGAGTAATTTGGTTCTCAGTATCAAAACAGCCAAGAGAAGTATAAAGTGGTGAAGACGATTTTTGTGTTATCAAAAAAATATGCAAGTAACAGCATGTCAGTGTTACCAATTGTGCCTTTTCTGGAGCTAACAAAATAAGTTTTCTGAGTACGCGAAATACACCGGACATAATGCCGAATACATTTTCCACAATGCGTCTCGCTCTGCTCAACCGATAATTAAATATTCTCTCTTTGATCTTTTGTCATGTTGACCGGAATATGGTTTCATTAAATTTATATCTAATGCAAAAGCATCATCTGCCACAATTTCATGTGGAATTGGTTTGTTCCTTCCCGGCAACGGGTAAGGTTCAGGCAAATTTAATTTTCCTTGCTGAAGATTAGCATAGACACCAGTATTTTTGAAGACACCACCATCTGACATTCTTCCTTTACAACCGACATCTACGTACGTAAACTTATAATTTGCATCAACCAGTGCTAAAAGTACAATGCTGAAATCACCTTTGTAATTGAAAAAGTCGCTTCCAGTATTACTTGGAGCTTGAATAACAACATTTTTGCCATCCATAGCCCCAATGCAATGAGGGAAGTTCCAAAGCTGGTCAAATTAGCGCTCTACGACCATCCATTCTTCATAAATGTTGGGCATCTGAAAAAGGAAATCTTTTTATTATTTCAGGTATCACAAGATATCTAAAATGACATAGTAAATGAAGATCAAGAATCTCTTCATGAAAGGCCAGTCGAAAAGTTTAAGGCTCCAAAGAACTCGCTTTAACGCCGTATTATTTTTATTTATTTATTTATTCATTTGGTTAGCCAACAATTGTTTACACAAGACTTACATTTAGTTTAATTGTATGGTTACATTATTAAGTGTAACAATTACTTACAGGCTAACACCACGTACACAATTTTTGGTTAAGCAATTAAAATAATTCATAACATTAATTTACGGTAAAAAAAACATTAAACTATAAATAAATTAATTATAACGATTACAAATTAATAATAATAACAAGTTCATAAAAATAATATGAAATTGGTTTAACAGAAAAAAAAATTAAGAGCATTCAAATAAATTAAATGAATTAGTAGTGTCTATGAAGACCCGAGAATGGCCCAAGCTTTGTCCATTATGAATAAGGTGAACAAGCAGATGGAAGCAAAAAAAACGAATGACGACGACATTTTTGCTGCAGCCGTCGCAACGAAATTAAGGAAAATTAATAATAATAATAATGTTTATTTGGAACAACTTAAGTTTACAGGTTACACAGGAGAAACGAAGATAGCTACAAAAGTAAAAACTGTGGCGCAGCTATCAGCGCCCAATCTAAGATACATGGAATCAGAGATTGTTCCAGGTTAAGGTGGATGCTCCAGGGTAGCCCGCGAAATTCAAATATTTTTATGTTTTTTGCAATTTGCCGGTCAGTGTGAAGCTGTATGTGGACCAAATACGTTCCGCGACCGTAACGCGTATTTATCTAAAGAATTATAACCATTTTAATCATCAATATAGCCCTCTAAGTTCATGTAGTCCGAAAGAATGATTATTTCTGAAATATTTATTCATTATAAATTATAATATTTAGTCGTAGTTATTTATAAATTAAAGATGAGCGAACGAAGATTTTAGTACAAAGGGATATTGATAATTTGTTGTATGACGCTATTATTGGTACTGGAAAATATGTTACAACTCCAATGCCTTCACCGTATTCAGATTCGTCAAATTCTCAGAGTAAAGGAGTGGCTTCAAGTTTTCAGGTCCGCAAAAATGATTATTCAGGTCTTTTACGTCAGAATGAAGACGAAATAATATCTTGGTATGATAATATGAAATGCAATAAATAAAGTAAATAAAATGAAATGGTATATTTTTTTTTCTCTTACCTTAATATTTTCTTTCAACACGCTTATCAACGCCTTACAAGTCTCAGGTACAATCCGAGCAATAAGCTCTTTTGAAACTTTAAATAAGTACATTAAACTTGCAAAAGAATCTCCAGTGGCAAGATATCTTAAGGTGATTGCAAGCCGTATTGAAACAGGGACACATTTTCTGTAGTTGGTATCTTGCTTAGCAATAAAAGGACTTATTGCATCACCAGCAACTCAAAATCTTCGCAACATATACGTGTAAAATTTTTAATCTATGGATCTATTTTTATATCTTCTAGAAATCTTTTCGTTTCTTCATTCCGTCGCTGTAGTAAAGGCCTCACCCAACATTGCGGTTTCTTTCTTTGTTTCTTTTTAAGCAGACTACACAGTAAAACACATGCTGCAGCACAAAGCATTACGTTTTCCTGCCCGTCCATATTAACTACTGAACTGTCTGAACTGAAGAGTATTCTATTCTATTCTATTCTGTCTACGGCAGAAACTATGCTCAGTGAAAATGTTCGCGCACAATTGTGCTAAACTGTGCGCTTACAAAAGTTACGCACAGCCTTACCAGTGGAGATGAAAGCCAAATGCGATACCAGCTTAAGAACCTGCACTGCTGGAGTTTAGCACAAAATGTTTGTAAGCAAATGTGCTGCAAACCATTTTGGTGGAATCGTACCTTAAAAAAAAACTCGCACTAAGCTTACAGGATGCTGTTTTGACTGTCTCACACTCTCCTCAGTAGCGACGCAGTTTTTTTGCGTATAATTGCAAAGAAGCCATTGGTACGGGCTTGCGCAAACATTTCCGATGCGCTACAGTAACGAGGTAGCCTCAACAACATCCTAAACGCATTATTATATTAGCTACCTCTTAGCATAATTGACCCATAAACTGCCCGTGTACAAACTTTGGCAATAAGCCTTGAAAAGTGTTACTTTCACTTGGTCTGCACACCGCACAAAGGGGAATGCCGATTTTAGGCCCTGCGTTGCCCAAGAAATTTAATTTACTAAAAAAAAATATGTAAGTTTTACGTTAATAACTCTTCTATTCACGACTCGATACATGTCCGTAACATTTTTTACACAAACAGAAGCCTGCGGGACGCCCAAGGTCAATAAGAACGGAAGACACAATTGAACAAGTTAGAGCTTCAGTTCAACGTAATCCTGCTCTATCGACTCGAAAGCGTTCAGCCGAACTTGTGGTATCCAGAACATCTTTGCGTCGCATTTTGTTGAAAGATCTGAAATTGCACCCGTATAAAATTCAACTTGTGCAAGAATTACAGCCAAATGATCCAATTTTACGACGAGCTTTTGTTGAAACAATGTTGGAACGCTTTCGGAGTTTCAACAATATTTTGTTCTCCGACGAAGCCCATTTTCACATAAATGGGCATGTGAATAAACAGAATTGCCGTTACTGGGCTGCAGAGAACCCACGTGCAAAACATCAAAAGCCTCTGCATTCGCCGAAAGTAACCGTTTGGACGGCCATGTCAGCGCACGGAATTATCGGACTACTTCTTCGAAAATCGACAAGGCCAATCTGTCACTGTAAATTCTGACCGATACATAGCCATGTTAAGGGATTTTTTCTTTCCACAACTGCAACAATTTGAAGCCTATAATCGTGCGACATGGTTTCAACAAGATGGCGCGACATGCCATACAGCTAATGCCTCTTTGGCGGTCGTAAACGAGATGTTTGCTGGGAAACTGATATCGCGCCGAGGTGACATTGCATGGCCTCCTAGAAGTCCGGATCTGACGCCACCGGACTTTTTTTTTTGTGGGGATACCTAAAAAGTAGAGTCTACTCCAATAACCCAGCCACGATTAACCAGTTGAAGACCAATATCCGGGAAGAAATGGCAGCTATCCCCCGTGCAATGTGCCAGCGAGTTTTTACCAATTTGAGGTTCAGATTCGAAGAATGTTTGCAGCGGGATGGTGCACACCTGGATGACGTTATTTTTAAGAAATGAATTTCCCAGATGTAAATTTTTATAGAAATAAAAATTTGTATGTGAATTGTACTAAGTTTTTTTTAATAATTTTTTCAAATTCGCAATTCTTTCTGGCCCACCCTGTATCAGTTTTTTTTTGTTTTTCCATAGTTACCAAGATCTGCCTCTCTGTGTCATAATTGTTGGCGAAGGACCGAGAGAGCAGCTTCACGCTTGACTTCAGAACGGGAGTCATCAGTACAAAGTCTTCCGTCATTGGACACAGACTCTTTCAGAACGCAAAATAGCATACTACAAATAGCATGCAGTTGTCTAATTATATTAGAGCGCCTGACACACAACGCCAGTGTTTCTTTCCTGGATGTGACCAGTCTGAACGACTTTTAGTACCATCGTCATTACGAGTAAGTTTACTTTGCGACTACAATTATTATGTGCCAGCAGATAGTAGAATATGTTCTTATCACTTGAGAAGCAATTCATGGGGTTTACTTCTAGACTCAATTTATAATCCTATCAGAACATTCAGTGCAGAGCATATGGAATAATTAATTTCTTTATTAAAAGATAATATGCTAATGCATTTAGATTTTGATAACATATTAAGTATGCCAGAGCACATTTTCACTATTACTTGGGCTTTTCAAAGGAACAGTTTCAGCAAATGCTTTTAGAAATTCCTTGACTATCAAATAGACATAGTGGTTCTTTTGCACTAGCTGCATACTTAATGAAATTGCGGACAGGTGATAGTAATGAGCGTATTTCGTCTCTATTGCAAGTCCCAAGGAGTAAATTAGAAGGTCTCATGAACATACTCGTAGCAAGAGAAATATTGCATCAAGATTTTGTTCCAAGAAATCTTGGCATAAATCACATAACAAGAGCAGAAATTGCTCAAAGGAATCTCCTGATTCCTAATTCTTTATATGGAGGGCCAGAAAGATCACCAATTATAATTGCTGATGGTACATACATATACAGGGCGTCCGGGACATCGTAACGCAAACTTCGCGAAAAGGCTACACCTGATGCCACTAATCAAATTGTGGAAGTCATTAATCTCGCTAATGATCGGTTACAGAAATTGTCATTTTCGAGCCCGCAATGTATTGTGAACAACGCGATCCAAACGCGCCAGAGCGTTGTACGGAGTACGTAGGGTCTAGGCGGAAACAGTGACTCAGGCGGCTACAGTGACTCATTACTACTTTGGCTAGAAAAGGATGTACATAGTTGTTGTCTCCCTCCCTCGTTTTAAGCTGACGTTCCGCGGACTCGTACAAACCAGTCAGCCGGCGTCTCAAGCGCCAAACAGTGGTGCCACCACGTGTTTTTTTTTGTGCTCACAAAATTATATTTTAAGGTAAGTTTGATTTGTTTTAATAGCTAAACTAGATAAGAAATGTTGTAATTATTGTTTCTGTCTTATAGTTATGTTTGTACAGATTGCCTTTGTGTGTTAAGTTCAGTTTATTGATTGATTTTTTTATCCATTTCAATATAAAATATTCAAAATGGCGGAGTTGTACACAGTGACTTATGAGCCACTGTGTACTTCAATTTATTTTTTGCTGTTCTATGTCTTCCTTTTGATTTTGTTTTTGCTAATTTGTTTAATTACTATATTTTGTTGATAGAATACCACGTCAAAAATCTACTGAACGCAAAATTGGAAACGCAACACAAGAAAACATTAAAGAAACCCTTCTTTAATGTTTTCTTGTGTTGTGTTGTTACTAATAAGAAATGGAGACTCGATAAGACAAGCATCTAAGAAAGTTGGTGTTGCATTTGCTACCCTTAAAAGATATTATTGGAAGACCAAAAACTGTGAAACTCTAGACGATAAACAGTTGGAGCCAAATTACGCCGTTAATAAAAATTTCACAGCGGCACAAGAACAAGTTCTCAAAGAGTACTTAACTCATTGTTCTCTTTTATTTTATGGGCTGACAGCCAAAGAAAGCCGACAAGTAGCATATCAATGTGCTAAAAAAACAATTTGAAAATGCCTGCCTCGTGGGAAGCAAACAAAATGGCTGGCAAAGACTGGTTAATGTCTTTCAGACGTAGACATGATATTAGTTTGAAAAAACCAGAGCCATGCAGTTTGGCCAGGGCCACAGCTTTTAATAGAAACAATGTCAATAAATTTTATGATAACCTGGAGAGTTTAATGACACGTAGTCCTGCCTTTGCGGATGGCACACGAATATTTAACTTGGATGAGAATTCTACCACCACTGTACAAAAACCTCAAAAAGTGATTACGCCAAAAGGTAAGAAAACTATCGGGAAAGTAACAAGTGGAGAAAGAGGAACATTGGTAACAACCTGCTGTATAATAAGTGCCAGTGGGAATTTTTTGCCACCTGTGATGGTATTTTCTAGGAAGACATTCAAAGACCATATGATTAAAAACACTCCACCTGGAACTCTTGGGCTGGCGACACCGACTGGATGGATGAATTCTTCGATTTTCCCAGAAGTCAAAGCATTTTATCAAACACACGAACGCATCAAAGGAAAATCCATGTATTTTAATTATAGATAACCACGAGTCACATTTGTGTCTGGAAGCTTTAGACTTAGCAAAAAATGCAGGAGTGAATGTATTGACATTACATCCCCATACATCTGCTAAGCTACAGCCACTTGACGTAGGCATATACGGACCTTTCAAGACATTTTATAATGCTGCTATTGATTCTTGGCTTCTGAGAAATCCTGGCAGGCCAGTCACTATTTATGACTTAGGTGAAATAATAGGAACTGCATTTCAGAAAGCAATGACGCCAAGAAATATAGTAAATTCCTTTGCAAAGTGTGGAATTTATCCCTTTGACAGGCATGTATTGTCAGAAGAAGATTTTCTGCCAAGCTCAGTCACCGATCGTCCCTGCCCGGAAAGTCTTCGTCAAGATGAAGTTACTCGCAGTCCTATTTCTCCAAGCTTATTTGAGATGTCTGAACAAACTAATTTAGAAATATTTGATTTGCCTAACGAACCCATTAATTTCAACTCGGAAGAGCCATTATTTTTCAAAGAAACTGTAGAAGACGACCCACCATATGCAAACATTATCACAAAAGACGCAGTTCCTGCCTCCATCAACATGCCATCGACTTCATCTACTAACATACCATCAAGTTCATTCGTCAAAATACCACCGATTTCATCACCACAAGTATCTTTTAAAAGTTCGTTTGAATTCAGAGCTCCTATAAAAGTCAAACCTAGACAAAATAACAGAAAACGTAGGAATCCAAGACGCAGCCTAATTGCTACCGATACACCTGAAAAATTGTTGTTAGAACAAGAAAAGACAGTAAAAAAAAGAAAAAATGACGCAAAGAAAAGTAAAATTACGCGAACAATATTAAGCAGTGATGAAGAAATGGAAAATAAAGTATTTTCACAAGATTCGGATGACGACATAGAATGGCCAACAGATCATGGATATGAAAATGACGCTGACACTGATAACGGAAACATTATTTTAACGGATGAAGATTTAAAGAAACCATTACCTTATTCACCTCGAGAAGGTGAATATGTTATTGTCCAATTAGCTACCAAAAAACAGAGATCCTTATATATTGGCAAAGTGTTAGAGGAACGAAATGAGAACATGGAATTTTACATATCATTTTTGAGGCGAAAGCCTGGTACAGAAAAGTTTATTATGCCAAATAAGCCCGATCTGTCTATTGTCAAAGAGAATGATTTAAAATTTATTCTACCTAAACCTTTAATTATTGGTACAGCTTCGAGACCATTTTATTATTTTTCAATCGATTTTAGTTTTATTACTGTGAATTAGTTAACGATGATTAGATAGACATCTTGTAACGCAAAAATATACAATGCATGCTTTTTTGAGAAATTTGATCTTATTTGATTATTTAGTTGATTTTTTTAATTGTTTGTTAATTATTTCTTTATGAATTATTTTTGTTTGGTTTATAACATTCAGTTTTTTTTAGAAAATAAGTCTATTTTCTACAATGTGATCTCGGTTCATGTGGAAAAAGGCATATTCTCAAAATGGCATACGACTCAGTTAACAGCGAATTCTCAAAATGGCAAATTCGGTATACGGCAAATTTTAAAATGGCAAAACGAAGAACAAAAATAAACTTGTTCTTCAACCTTCGCACTAGTTTAACCACAGTATGATCTATCGTACCGACCATGAACACTAACGCCGCCTTGGAAGCGGAACTCCGCCCTCGCCATTGTAGACATTCAACACCATCTGTGTTGGAGACGGTTAGATCACCGGTCTTTTAAGCCGTAACTGATCCCTAACAATGATTATGACGTAGTTTCTCCTCGAAAGTTGCGCTAGCGTTCATGCTCGATATCACCACCATAGCTGATGGAGATGATGATGATATTAGATTCACCAGTTTACAGTAACAGTTACGGCAGACCAAGCGTCTAGTTGTCACATATCTTCGAAGTTCGAGGATATGCTGGTTTTTTAGGTGTTTTCCTTACCGTCTTAGGAGCAGTGGCCGGCAGGCCCGAACATCACTTTTTGTATTTTTACCAATGCACAAAGTGATGTTTGGATCTGGCTGGGTTGGAACCTAGGTCTTCCGACTCCTAAGTCGGGGCTGTTGCCATTCGACCACCACTGCTCCCGAGTGACCATGTGAAATTGGGCATCTGTATCTGCAGAATCAAAAAACTCTGCAAGCATGTGACGTCACTGATGTCGACATTAACTCGACTAGCAGTCTTAACCATTTAAGTAATTATGGTCTATGATTTAAAAACAAGTAACAATTTCTCATTTTCAGCTGGGCTCCTAATACATGGAAGTTAACATAATATAACACAGCTCTGTCTACTCTTTCGGAGACTATAGGCTATATTAAGAATTGCTCATTTACAGCATTTGCCATTTTGAGAATTTTCCTTTTGTAGAATTTGTAGCCTCATGTGCCATTTCGAGAATTGGCCTTTTTGCGCGTAAACCGTTATCTCATGGTTAAAATAATAGAGTAAGAAGTTAAAGTGTGAACCAGAGTAGAATTAAATTATAATTCTAAGACTGATTATATTAAGTCATACCCTATATTGAAATGCTTGCATTTATATTTGTCATTTTATGAAAAATAATAAAGAGTTTTGATTAAAATATGTCATTTTTATTTTCATTGAGCCACTGTATACTATTAGGGTCACTGTGTACTACACTACTGAGTCACTGTATACGTCCACCGGTACACAGTGACTCAAATCAATTTTTTTATATTTATTTTTTTAGTTTAGTTATTATAATGTGTAATGAAAATATAATTATATAATATTGAAATGTAGTAATCTGACTAAGATCTAACACAATCACTTTGTTTTTATATTATTTACTATATGTCTGAGCGTATGTTCTGTCTGCGTAGCTTCTGTCGTTAAATGTACTTACCTACGAATATCGCCTACCTAATATCGGCGACCACAATATCACATAAAATAATTTTTTAATCACTCAGTAATACCTACGGTACCAAATGATAGTAGGAACTTGTTTATGTAGAATTCAAGAGAAGAAAAGCATCCACAAGCTTAGTCTTTAGTCTCTTAAAATCACGATTCCGATAAGGATTGATAAGATAACAAAAAAGAAAACTTGTAAGTACCTACATTGAGATCCGGTCACGTAGGTATAAACTAATGAACTATCTAAGTCACTTTGATTGTACCTACCAATATCGCCCTTCGCCGACAACAATAATACCTATCACATAAAATGAATCAATTTTATCACTCAGAAATACTAACCTACTGATGGTAAGAACTTGTTTTTGAAGAAATAAGAGGAGCCATAAGATTAATCTCTTAAAATCACGATTTAGATAAGGATTGATTATAAAAAATAAGCCTGAAGTACATTGAGATCTGGTATCGTAGGTAACTACTGAATCGCCTCACTCACTTAGAAAGTACCTAAGTACCGACGAATAACACCCGTAGCCGACAACAACTGACATGTTTACGCAGAAGTTAAGGAGTCATAAGCTTAAGCATGTTCCACAATGATGTACTTACTTAATCCAATGTCCAATCCAAGGTTACCTTGGTTGGAGCTTGGTTTCCATCCGCGAATTTTGTACCTATGAATTCACACAAGCAAAGTCACCTTGAATGGGTCGCTGGATTACATCCTTGTGGAACATGCTCTCTTAAAATCACGAACGCGATTCTGATAAGGATTGAAAACAAAGCCGGCCATGTTCGAGTCGGACTCTCAAACAAAGGGTTCTGTAAGTACCATAACTCAAAAAACGCTTTTTGTATGCGAGCCCCCGTAAATTACCTAGTCCTATGGACGGACGGAAAGCGGAGGCTTAGTAATAGGGTTTCGTTGGTTACGCTTCTGTCACGGAATAGTAAAAAGAAGATTGTAAGTAGGTACCTACATTGAGATCATGTAATAATGTAAGTACCTACTACTAACTCACCTTAAGGTCGCTCACCCCTGGGTTCGAAGTGGCCGCCGCCAGCACGCTCGCCTATATGCATAGAGTTTCAGCGTGGACACGGAGCAGAAACTTTGGGTCCTGAGCACACTCCTAACGCAACGTCGCAAACACATGCACGACGCGATTCCTCATCTCGGCTGCGGAAGCGCACTCGGACACAAACACCTTGTCCTTGACGTAACCCCAAAGAAAAAATCTAATGGGGTCAAGTCTGGTGAGCGAGCTGGCCATGGCTCCGGGCCGAATCTACCGATCCACCGATTCCACAAGTCCAGATGACATTTTTAAATCAGACACACAAACACAGAGAAAATTAGTTTTGGTATCAAACCAAAACTTATCTTCTCTAACGTTCCGAAAACAGACTTTCACAAAAAGCACACTCGTTCGCGATCAACGTCAACAAGAAACTGGCAAACATCCATCACGAAATGTTCTTTTCGAACTCTCTTTTGATTTCACCGACATACCTACGTGCAGTACAGTGGCGGAACTATCATAGGTGGTTATTTATTTGATGATGATTTTTATGATGATTTTTTTTTGTTGAAATACTTAACCATGTAGTTACTTGATCGCCTTAAAAAAAGATTAAGATCTAAGAGAACCCAAGCTGCAAGAAACCGAACCAATTGAGATAAGCGTAACATTACTTATTTTAACTTAAGCCTTATTATGATTTGTGAAACGTGTGCCTATTTATAGTAAAAACTCCGGGAGTGCCGGCAGAAGTGAAAACTTGAATACGTGCTTCTCTACCTCCGTTTTGCGAATTTTCGATCAGGTCACCATCTCACGCATTTTCACCAGGATCACGTGTCTTGACGCGAGCTTAACATTTTTTTACCCATCACAAAAAAAGTGCACAACGTCGCTAAAGAAGGTTTCACTTAAAAAAAAAAATCTCGATCAGGTGTCACCATTACCACTAAGCGAGACACTGAACCTTCCCTTACACTCTGTTCAACAGAATACCTAGATCGGCTCGTTTGTCGGCGGCATCTCAAAGAGCGCGCTACGTATTGCCGCTATAAGAAAATACGATTTGGCGACACACAACAAAATAACTGATTTGCGTCTTTAAGCAATTATTTTAATGTTGGAAATCGCTTACTTCATTTTGTTGTGATACGTATTATTTTCTAATGACGGCAGTCTTTAGACGGTATTTTTGAGCGGTGCTTTTGACATGCTCGCTCGCAGGTACCTACTTGGCATGCGTTGACCTTTCGTTTGAACTTTGCACAGCTGAGCAGATACCTAATTTGAAGTTTTATTTACATTGCTTTTTTTTGTGAAAATAGTGAATTAATGACTTTTTAATTAAAAATCTTATTGGGTTAGGTCAGCATAACGATTATGAGCAGTCTAAAGTAAAAAAAACTCCTGAAAAAAATGAAAAACATAGGAAAAGCCGACGAATTCCAAAGCAGGTGTCCAGAATCATGTCCTGGACCCCTGGAAATCGTTTGTGCGTCGATGTCAGATACACGCTGTATATAGAAAAGTGTTCTAATTACTTGTACCAGAAAAAAACCTATTCATTACATAAATACCGCAATCTGGTAAAGCCTTTCTTATTTGTATGCAGTGATGGTTATATCATTGATATACTGGGCCCCTATCCTGCTACAACAACCACAGATGCAGAAATAATGATACAAGAGTTTTAAGATGAAAACAGTCCATTCCGTCAATTTTTCCAAGCAGGAGATGTTTTTATTTTGGATAGAGGCTTCAGGGACTCCTTAACATTATTAAGAAGTTGTGGCTATAATGTACATATACCGTTATCCCCAGAAGATAATGAGCCACAATATGTCGTTGGGTTGTGGAGGTGGTAACGGTATTTTTAAAAGCAAGTTTTCAAATATTTTGAGTGATTATTTTTTGATTTTTTACTGTGAACAAATAGTGTTTGGTTTCCGATTATCTGTTGTTTTATCTTTTTCATTAAAACTGCTAATTACTGGCCATATATTGTATGTTGTTTTATTCTGTTGTTTCTTACTAGGTTTATAAAATTGCATTTAGTTCCTACTCAGTCAATTCAAACCTAAATGAAAACAAAGCAAGTGATCTTACTAGGTCTATTAATTTGCGTTTAGTCCCCACTCAGTATATTTTAGAACTAGATGAAATTGTCACACTCAAAAAGTTAGGTCTAAGAAAACAATGTTTTTATTAGTAACTGCTCCTCTTCGTGTATATTTTGGGATAAACGCATTAAAACTATTTTTTTTAAAGCCTGTTATGTACCTCAAATTTTGCAATCACTCCCAAGAAGGTACGACTAATATTATTGAAACGGCAAGCTGTCAAAGATATGAAATTGTTTTTCGGCTCTCCTGTAAAATTTGGTTTTATGCAAATACTGGGTTTTGATATTTCACAGCCGACCTATCCATTAACATAACATAACCTTACTCTCATTCATCACATCACCTAAATTACATCTGCACGAATACATACACACATTTATAATTTAAAACGTACATACTTACCGTAACGTTATAAATAACTTTTCAATAGGTGGAATGCTTCGGCGAAAGTTGGTATTTTTTTTATAAGACAATTTTCTATATTTTCTAATATGTAGTCAAACGTATCTATTGAAATTCTTGTATATTCAAAAAACTTTTGAGGTTGCTCTCGCAATCTTTCATACAATGTATGAAATTCTCCTTCATTTTCTCTGGTTAAATTAATTTTATTAATTCCATTTTTCACTTTTAGCATTTGCCATTTTAAGTAACAATTTTCCAGTAAAACAAGTTTTCTTCATCCATATAATATTTTGACTAACACTGGACACGACAACACTCGGAACGAAGCCGCGGTCGACTGCGGACAGGCACAACCGCGCGCGTTCCCACTCCCGCGCCGCTCCCCGCACCGCGCTGCCAGTGTGACCAAGCACTAAATGATCAAAACTTCGGGAAGTCCATAAGAAGTATTATAAGTAGCCAGGATAATGTAAACACAATATTTGACCAGAACATAGACTTGGATAATATTGAAAACATTGACATTCACAATATACAAGTTGTAGAATAAGTTGGTAATGACTTCTTTGATCTGCAACATATACCACCCGAATTTTCTACAGTGACCATCGAGTATCCTCAGCCTTCTGCATTGAATGTAGCCAATATGTCGGTAGAAAGTGAGAACGTTGTACAAGAACTAGGAAATATTGACATCGAAGCTTTCCCTACGAATACTCAAGACCCAGTTTCGGATATAGTAATTAACACAGATACAGATACAACAGATGAAAATAAAATAACCCAAAACAATATACAGCAATCCAGTGTCTTGGCTACTCCATCATGTTCTTCAAAAGTGGTCATACTCAGTAATGTTCCTTATCACGGTGATTTGTTAAGTGATAAAAAACGACAGAACAAGGCGTCAAAAGATCCAAATAAATCCGTGGCCGGCGGGAATACATTGATATCTCGACATACATGTTTTTTTTTTTATTCGTTTAGACGCTTCCTACGCCTGTGTTTTTATAGGAAAAAAATTGACAACCCGAAATATTCATAATTTTTTGAGATTTTACTTTCGGTAATAACAGAATATCTCAGTCTTGAGGGTTCACTACTTAACAAAACGATATGTCAAACTAATGAATCCGGGTATATTCTGTTCACACATTGATATAACGTTTTATCAAGTTATGCTCGCTAACCAAAACAAACATTATTACTATACAAAACTTGATAACTCAACTTGTACATTTAACATTTTATTGTTTTAATCATTTATAATTGATATAACGTTTTATCAAGTTATGCCCGCTAACCAAAACACACATTAGTGTTATACAAAACTTGATAGCTCAACTTGTACATTTAACATTTTATTGTTTTAATAATTTGTATGTTAATATCATTACATATTGTATTGTGTACAAACAACCTGCCAATCTTGAAACATGATAAATAATTAGTATGCAGGTATCAAGATACTTGTTGGCTTTACTTTATTAATATTCAACTGGTAAACCTCATTTCTAGATAATACAATAATAACAAAGCATTTAGAGATATCTAGTAAGTATCTATCTAGGTAAGTATCTATCTAGGTAAGCATAGGTCTGTATCTATCTATAACTGTAAAAAATTTTTTTCAAATAAATGTGTGATTTATAATTTCACTCGAAGCTTAAAAGGTCATTTATAGTCTTATTTTTACTTATGTTCTTCGCACAATTTATTTTTTGTGTCTAAATTAAACCCATGACTGCCAGATAAGCAGTTATCAATATAGGTATTATATCATAAGTTCAAACACAATTGAACATTTTCAGTTATCCAGTTATGGCCGACTGAAGACAGTTAAATTAATTATGATATCTATAGATATCATAATAGGTAATGTCTACATATTTGAACATTTTTGAATATATTTAGTTATTAAAATAAATCCGCAAATCCAAATTAGAGTATATTGAGATATCATGAAATCTTCATAAAAAAATAATAAAATATCTTTAGTTGATGCTATTAGACCATACTTTACGATTTCATACACTATGGTTTATAGTACAATGCGTAGGTAATAGATCATAGATTATCTGTACCGCTTGATGAGATGCAGAGAAATAGAAACGGCGCGAAAAATGACATGTTATTGACATTTCATCGTGAAAATAGCGTCAACGTGCCGAAAGTGTATTTTACAAAGTTTATGTTGTTCTGAGTATTTGGTTGAACGTTGGTTCCATTCATCAATAAACTTATTTGTGTGAGTTGTATAGTTCTTTACATGCAATGGAAGACAAGGATAATGTGAGTACCTTTTTATTCAGTAAATAGGACGTATTAAAATTATACGAAGAAAGAGGTATTTTATTGTTTTCTTAAACTATCTACGATTTTGTTTCAGAATCAGCTTGAGATTGAGAAGTTAATGCTTAGGAAGCGCAAGTTGATAGAACTTCGAGAAGAAATAAAGGTGAAATCATCTTTCAAGGCAATAAAAGTAAATGAAGAAGGTAAGATACCTATGACATTGTTTTGTTATTTAACTAGTGAACGCCCGCTTTATTTACGTATTTCACTGTTAAGGAATTACCGCAAATCCTTTCTTAGTGCTTGCTTACACCCTTATTAAACCTAAGATTTTGCACGTGCATGCAAAACTGAATAGTTTAGGTACCATTTAAGCTGGGGGTTCTCTATAAATCATTTAGTAGTTATTTCAATCACCGAATTGTTCTAAGGCATTTTTGCTTGATACAATTGCATGTTTTACCATAGCTCATTTCGATTCCCTTGCTCTCGTTTGTCTACACATTTACCTACATGTTGTTTGTAACTGTTTAGATGTACTTTTTTTGCTTTAGATGAATGCAGCCCATTTTCTATTGAGCAGCCTTCAATTTCTCCACCACCATTTTCGCCATTAACTCCTTTAACACTTAAACCAAAACAAAACAAATTACAGTGTAAGTGGTTTATTTGATTTTTAAATACTTATTTAATTTGTCACTACATATTATACAATCAAGTCCTCCTCCGCGTCTGGCTGCCTGTCTGTTCACGATAAACTCAAAACTACTGCACCGATTTTCATGCTGTTTTCACCAATGGATAGAGTGTTTACGAGGAAGATTTTAGTATATAATTTCTTAAGTTTTTGTATACATTGGCTAAAATATAACGATATTTGTTGGAGGTGTCGGAAAAAATAAGCCGTCAAGGAGCTTTCAACAAAAACGCTGCGCGGCCGAAGTCGCGGGCGGAAGCTAGTTTGCTATAAAATAGTGATTGCTTACTGGAACTTTTGCCGTTTTGTTTTAGGTGAACCTACTTCTGACACACCTCGTACCGTTTCGCCGCCATTGGCCTCATCTTCGTCATTGAAGAATGGTGTTAATAATGTTGAGCCGACATCATCTCCTATTCCAGCAATGTCACCAGAAACCCAAATACTATTCAATGTATTAACTGAAGTAGATTTAGAAAGTGAAAATTTATCAGACACGATTAAGACTAGTGATATTTCAGTAAATGGAAGAAAAAGTTACTATGATGCGGCTAGTGACGACAGCGTCGAGGACCCCGACTTTACAGTGGATAACATGAAGCAACGCGTAGTTGATGAATCAGAAACTGACTGTGACTCGTTGAACGAACTCGAACTCGATACAACATACTCGGAGAAACGAAGTATGACTTCTCAAATAATTAATATAGCTGATACTAGTACTGTTAATGAGATTACAATATCTACGTGCAACAGATTTGCAACCGAAACACAAAATATGCCATCTCAAAATATTATAGACAAAGAAAATGATAGCTTACCTTTAAATGAAAACCACACACAAAGCTTAGTTGTGAATTTGGATTCTCCCACAGAAAAAAGAAATGAAGTTGTGCAAACTATAATTTGTACACATACCAACGAAGAAGCTACTAATACAATAAAGAAAAATAAGGGCAGATCAAGAGAAGAAAGAAAAGAATGCAAAATATTAAGAAATACAGGAAAGAGCTATATTACAGAAAAGGGTAAGGTAGTCGCTGAGAGAAAAACTAAAGATTTAGGAGTATGTAGATTAAAATGTGCTGAAAGATTTGCAGAGGCTGAAAGGAAACAGTGTTTTGAAGATTATTGGCAATTAGGACAGAGAGACAGAAGAGCAGCATTTATATCTAAATCAGTTATGATACTACCCAAAAAATCTCAAACAACTGGTTGTAAAGAAAAAAACAGGGATTGCTATTGTGTGTATAAACTCTTGATTTCTAATGAGGAGAGACCGATTTGCAAAGAGTGCTTTTGCAGAGTACTTGGTGAGACCAAGGGATTTGTAAATGTGATAGTCGAAAAGAAAAAACATTCCCCGACGGGCATCATAGACAGTGATCAGAGAGGTTGTAAGCCGCCAAAAAATAAAAAATCCATGGAGGAAATGACGTCTGTCCGAGAACACATTTCCAGTTTCCCGAGCTACGAAAGTCACTATTGCAGGAAATCCACTGGCAAGAAATACCTTGCTACCGATTTATCGATTGCAAAAATGTATAGGGAATATAAAAAATCTACGTTAAATCCTGTTTCTTTGAAACTATATGCTAAATGCTTCCATGACCTAAATCTCTCATTTAAACAACCCTCAAAAGACACCTGCAATACATGCGATGTCTTCAATGCCAAAATTTAAGTAGCAGACGCTGATCACAAAATAAATTTGATTGCTGAGTTAGCCGAACATCAATCTCGAGCTGAACAAGCTTATAGTGAAAAAAGGATTGACAAAGATATAGTAAAGAACGACTCTTCGATTAGGGCATTTACTTTTGATCTTCAACAATGCTTGCCAACGCCTTATTTAACAACCTCGGTATCCTTTTATAAACGACAGCTTTGGTCCTTCAATTTAACTATCCATGACCTAGGAAGCAATGAGGCTACATGCTATATGTGGGATGAGACCATAGGAGCTCGAGGAGCCAATCAAATTGGATCATGTTTGTGGCACTTTTGCAATAGATTGCCACCAAATGTGAAGGAGATAATTTTCTACTCAGATACTTGTGGCGGCCAAAATAAAAATAACATTGTTGCCATGATGTTTATGTACCTACTAAACAATAACCCTACGCTGCAAACAATTCATCACAAATTTCTTATAAGTGGACATACCCATATGGAGTGCGACTCTGATCACGCAATAATAAAAAAAACAAAGAAAAGGACAAAAATGAAAATTAATCACTTAAATGATTGGGTACAGCTAGTCAGAACATGCAAACTTAAAAATCCCTTTAAAGTAGTAGTAATGACTTTAAAAGACTTCTTGGATTTCTCAGAGTTGAAATCCAAGAAAGGACCGTTTTCTATAAAGAAGAATGATGCTTCGGGACAAAAGTTTTTATGGCAACCAATTAAATGGTTGCAATACAATAAAACGAGTTTCGGCATAATTCATTTTAAAGATAATCTTGATCGAGAATCCGTTTTTAACACTGTAAATTTTAAGAAAAGAGGAAGATTGTGTACTGGTGAAACTTTTAGATTGAACCAAATTTCTAAAGACCCATTACCAATCAGTGCCGATAAGAAGAAAGATTTAATGGATCTTCTGGAGTTAATTGATGAAGTTTTCCATAATTTCTATAAACAGTTAAAAACAAATGATTGTAACCCTACTGATCCAGATATAGATGAGGACGATCCAGATCTAGAAGATAAAGAAGATTGCTAATGGCTAATTTATTATTATTTTGCTCATTTGCATATTAGACGTAGTGGTGGACCTAAGTGGAGCTTTTTTTTTGCGTTTTTTGTGTTGCTTTTCTCTTTTTTTAAAAAAATAGGTTCTCTATAATTAAACGTTTTTTCTTCTTAAAACAATGTTTATTTTGAATGTGATTATAATTTTAAATACTTAAAAAAAGTGTTTTCTTTAGTATACAGACAAATGATAAAAAATAACACCTTTTCCGTAAATATGACTACCTATTTTTTTCCTACTAAAGTGGTCAATACATTGATAACTCATTGGTGAACAAATTGATAAGTCTAATATTACAAAAATTAAAATAATTTAAGCGTATTTATTATCATAATTCGATAGATAGCATTACACTATCCCTAAGTCAAGTGAGATACATAAGTATTTAAGATAACACGATTTAACATAATAAGTCAAACTTTAAAATTGCGACCCTGTAAAAATGACATTTTGAACATGTCAACATATTCACGCCAGCCACGGAAATATAAACGCAATATAAATAAAGAATTACAGATGAAAGGTGAAAATTATTTAGGATACAGAAGAGACAGAAAAGGAAAGATTAATGAAACAATTAAAGTGAAACAAGACGTATTTAAGCCTGCAAGATCCATGAAACCACCGTGCACTTCTGCGTTTTGCAAGAAATCCAAATTCAGGTCATGTGACAACATAAACGAGCAACAGCGAAAATATTTGTTTGAAAATTTGTGGAAGAACATTAACTAGGAGCAGCGAAGATCATTTATAACTTCTCACGTTAACAAAGTACCAAAGAAAGTTACAAAAAATCCAGAATCATCCAAAATAACTGATAGTCGAACTTAAGTTTTGACGATTGATAATGTACGTCACCAAGTCTGCAAAAAAATGTTCTTGGCCACTCTTGGAATTAAAGATTGGTTTATAAGATATTGGTTGACAAAAAACGACTGTGCTATGCCTCCCGATGTGTCTACTTCAACCAGTAATCGCAGAAATTCAGGGAAAGTTGAAGACCACAGACATGTTGAAAAGTTTTTAGCAGATCTTCCAAAGATTACTGTCGTGATTGCCGTCGCATTACTGTCGTGCTAAAACATCACGAGAATATTTAGAACCAATTTTCTCGAACATGACACAGCTCTATCACGCATATAAAGATAATTATTGTGAATTAGAGGGTAGAGAATGCCTTGGCCGTAAATTATTTGACAAATTATTTTTGAAACTCAATCTGAGCCTATTCCACCCAAAGAAAGATCAATGCGACGTTTGTTGCAGTCATAAAACTGGAAACATTACTGATGAAGAATACGCTCAACATGTTCTTAAGAAAGATCGAGCCAGGAAAGAAAAAGATACTGACAAAGGAATCGCACAGTCCGGAGCTTGTCACGTGTTCACACAGGATGTTGAATCGGTAAAATTGGCCCCGTATCTTCAAGCTAGTGCAATTTATTATAAAACTAAATTATGCGTCCATAATTTTACATTATCCACTCACTTGTCTAAGGATACTACAGTCACCAAAAAAAATCTTGCCTAAATTGTCCATGGGGAGTACAGTCACCGAACGACATCGTTCAATCGTTAATGTAAGAAAAACTATGTTAAAACTATGGCAAAATATAATAAACAAATAAAACCAACGAGTTCTTTCTGATAAGTAGGATTGGGATGTATGGTATTGATTCCTTTGCCTCTTAATGGAATCTATGAAAACATTACCTGTGTCAGTTAAGTTGTCACCCTTGTCATTTCACTTGTCATTGTCAAAGTTGCTATTTTCCCGTTTGTTTATGATTGAATAGTTGTTATTTGTGATTTTTACTTGATATTAGCGAAATCATCATCTGAGAGGGCCTCATAAAGTTCTCGTTGGTGTGTAGTGCGCCATCATACACCTGGCCAGCGTAGTGGACCTTACCCTTCGGATTCTGAGAAGAGGCCAGTGTCCAGCAATAGGACAGTAATGGGCTGAATTCATTGTATTTTGTGTTAACGCAGCGGTGATCATATGTACAATAAGGATCAATAATTTATGATAAGGATAATGAACTACAATGTGTGATTTTATCATCATAAAGTCGGTAAACTGCAGATCAGCCAATATCTGTCCACTGCTGAACGTAAGCCAGAGATGATGGCAATGATTTCAATATAATTCAATGACTGATGGTTATATGCGCCTTCCAAGGCGGGTCAGTAAACAGAGTAGATTGGAATTGTTATTTTTTTCTAAATAGTCGCTCCAGCGTAGTTGCTCTAAATAAATGGAATATGTGATTTTAGGTAGAGAAATAAAAGAATAATTATGTATTTGCTTACATTTATTCAAAGTCCTCATTTTCAACATCTTCCCTTACAATAATATTATCAAAAAAACTGTGCAGAAGGTAATATGTTGTTTTGATGCCAAGCCCACCCAAGACATCATATGATCGTCATGACATGAGCACAGCTTCCGACAGTTTGCTTCCCCACTATACAGCTGCAGTAATATCCACAAATTCTTTTCTATAATAACAACCGTCCAATGTAAGGCTTACGACTGGTTCTCGGAGAACATTTTCAATCTCTGTGCTGGCAGAACTGGAAGGCAATACAGAGCTGGATCCACTGATGAATGGGTTTGGTTCTTGCGGTATGTCCTCATTATCAGTGCTGACAGTACTTGTTATGGATAATCCGGATCCACTTTCTGCAGGTGGTGGTGGTTGCCGATGAGCCCTTTGCCAACAAGCATTATATGCCCGGGGGTTAGAAGGCATCTGCAGTCTTGAGTTTTAGTAATATTAATGTCACCCACATTATACAAACAGAAAGAGGTGTGCTGAATTGAATAATCTATTATACAACAAGCAGGTACACTTTCTCCAAAGAGGGTTGATTATATTAGCGCAATAAGTCCATTCAGCATCACCATAATTTAGTTGATGAGAGAGTCTTCCAGTTCTTCTGGCAATGGATATGCCACAAAGTCTTGACATAGGTAGTCTTCACCAAATACCTAAAACAAGAAAAACTTCATATTTAACACTCTTTTTAAGTTGTTGAGCCTGTGCATAACACAAACCGACGTGCAAGGCGACTAATGTCGCCTTGCACAAATGCAAAGATTAATAGTGAATATATATGGTAAATCAAAATCAGTATTATTAAACTGTTTAGTAGATAACATGGTGTCTTGTTTTAATAATCGGTATGCAGATTTTTAGGTACGTACCTGTCTGGCAATCCATTCTTCTAATATAGAGATAATCTCAAGATCCATATGTGTTGCATTGTACCGATATGGTTGTGTAATTGGAATAGTAATCCAACAAGTAATGCAGCAAGGCAGGATTGTGAGAACTACCTGAAAGATAAAAAGATTGGTGTGGTTTAAGAGCCTGCGAAGAGTCAGTCTACGGTAATCAATTCATTGTATTATACAACGTTGATACGACTTTCCTTGAAACTGCCTATACTAGGTACCATTTTCAAGCTCTGTACCAAAAATAAATTAATTAGGAGCAGTAGTTTAGTCGCAAATGATTTTTAAAGTTTTTGCACGGTTTGAACACGATGTATCTTTTCTAACAGCTGAATATCGTCTAAGCATAGGTCATGCACCTTACAACGATGAATCTACTATGCGTTGTTGCCGCTCTGACGCATGTCGAAGGACATTCACTAAAAATTGGCAATGCAAACAAGGAAGCAATCAATACACACACACTTGCACTTTCACTACGAAAGCGACGAACGTAGCACATTTGAATGAAACAGAACTAGGTCAGTTAGTTGCATCCTTGTTTTTTTGCGATCGGTAAGTGGGGCCTGCGGCCTGCTCAGTGACGCCGACGCTGTCGTTTCGGAACGTAGGGTTTGTGGAATTCGCGCGCAAAGAATTGTGATTTTATTTTGTTATTGTGAGAGGACACGTAACTTGGGATTATTATTATTTAGTATTTGTGTTTTTTTTTTGTGATTGACTGTTTTTTATGGTGATAGGACACGTAACTTGGGATTATTATTATTTAGTATTAGTATCTCCGGACCTCACTCCCATGGATTTCTTTTTGTGGGGGTACATTAAGGGTGAAGTGTATGCCTCAGAGGTAAATACAATTGATGAGTTAAAAAATAGGATTATTTTAGCATTTCACAAATTAAAGTGCTTAGCGACGGACAGTGATCTAATTAGAAAAATAAATAACAATATTCTCCGTCGGTATAATTTGTGCATCAATGTAAATGGAGGACACATCCATCGAAAATTTAAAAATTTAGTGTGTTTGTTTTTGTGCGCGTACTTCGAAACGTTACCTAACATAAAAGCCAGTGCGAGCGGAGCCCAGCGGAGGCCTAAGTCGCCGGCCGCCACCCCGGCCCGGCCCCCACCGAGCACACGAGATACCGCACACCGCGCTCCGGCGCGCGCGCGACGTTGCCGCTTTATTACCTAGCGGTATCTAAGGTCAGTGTCTTTTTTTTTACAAAGGGTGGTTGCGTTTTATTCGGATTTGCAAGCTATTTAGTTTGTTTGAAAAAAATATTTTCTCATTTATGGCGCTTTTTGTTTTTGTACCGTATCGAATTAATACTGTACACGTATAGTATACGTAGTTTAATTTAATGCCCCTCTGTCGTATCAACTCTGTATATAAGGCAAATCTGAATGCAATAGAACTTATAAGGTACATGTTAAATAGCCACAAGGCCATTAACTATTCTAAGCCGTACACCTCGAATTGATAGTTTGTTAAAATCCAGAAAATAGAACTTACTAACCTTAAACAGCTACGATAAATGGAGAAAATTCGTGTGCAAAATCCAAGTCCGAGGGAGAAAAATCAGGGTCGTCAGTATCGCCGGTCGTCAGGTGTTCAAATCGTGTGCAGTATCAAAGAGTCCAAATTAAAAGCCAGGTCAAATAAACATCAACTTAAAACAACAAACTCAAACTAAAATACAAACAAATTCAAATTACTCGTATTGACATTGAATGTGAATTTGACACTTGATTGACGTTCACGCCATAATGACATCTAAGAAAACAGTGTTGCCAAAATCAATAATAACTTAGGGTTGCAATTTAATTTAATAAACAACATTTTTTCTAAATGTTATTATTAAAGATTTGTCGTTCTAAAAAAAAACAAAAATATGCAAACTCTCCTTAATTCATGTACTTTCATAAGAGTATAATCTCATCTCTGTTCACAGACGTTCCGAATAAAAGTCCAGCCTCCATAGAAAAACCTAACATGTCCTTTGTCATCCGTTAGAGTGAATTTAATCTGTGCAATGCCAACATAATATTAAGAAAAAAAAAAGTGACAGTTCGTCTTTCTTGTCAAGAAACTTTTAGGCCCGTATTACAGAACTACAATCAAGACTCAAGCATTACTTAAAACTAGTCTCAGTTGGAGTTCTAATTTTAGAACTTGACTTGAGCAGAGAAACTACAATCAATAATCACCTGAGCAATGTCACTTTAAAATGACATTTTTTACGTATTATAGAACAGTTCTTGAGTCTTAACTGAGCTTTACTCAATGTGTCCTTATTTTAAAATTACTATCAGCTCAGAATCACTGCTTGAGGCGAGATTTGATATTTTTTTTCGCAAGTGTAGTCGAGACCACGCTTGAGCATAGATATTCATGAAAATTGTTGTGAATTTGGAGTAAATCGAGTACCTACCTAATCAAAATGGATATTTGCAGAAGTAGATTATTGTATTAATTTTTTATTTTATTTTCTATAACATTTTAAATGATTTTAATATTTGTAGTACTTAATAAATTTCTTTCCAAATGCGTAAAATTCTTTTTGTTAAGATATTTCCTAACCCAAATATGAACCACACGGAACCACAATAATTATTGTAAAGAATATTTTATGTATTTCTGAAGAGCTTGACTCTTGAGTAATTTGACAAAGAAGATGAAGTTTCATAGTTTTTTTTTTGGATTTAAGTTAAGTCTATAATTTCATTAATATCTTCTTTGAGTTTCATTAGAATGGGTGTGCAACACATTCAATTTTTTTGCAGTATTTGGCAGCATTTTACTTCATAATATCCACTAGAAATCAATTAAAACAGTCACTGAAATTCACTCGAAATAATCCCGCCAAAAAAATACAGTTTCACAGTTTAGCTGTCCACAGAACATAATATGTACCTATGATGTACCTACTCTGAAGGGTTGGAGGCTGTCAGTGTCAATAACGTCGTGTCGTCCACCTCGTCATCCGGTTTTGATCCAATTTAATCGTACGAAAAAAAAAATCCAATAGAAAACAAACTATTGTTCAGGGTTACCATAATAATTGCTTACTCACGTAAGCCAATTTTTACTAATGATCTTCTTACAATTACTGCTATTTTTTTGTAATTGCTTTCAGTCAGTTGCAGAAACCTGTCCTTAAAATCGACATTAGTTAATGAGTCATTATCGCTAATTAGTTCATTAGATTTAAAGGCGTTGCACAAAACTATTACGGGTCCCTAAAATGATCCTTTAAGGTGAATTGCTCCATGGTAGCCTGCGAAATTCAAATATTTTTATGTTTTTTGCAATTTGCCGGTCAGTGTGAAGCTGTATGTGGACCAAATGCGATCCGCGACCGTAACGCGTATTTATCTAAAGAATTATAACCATTTTAATCATCAATATAGCCCTCTAAGTTCATGTAGTTCGAAAGAATGATTATTTCTGAAATATTCATTCTTTCTTCTTCCTAAAACATTATCATCTTATAGATCTAAGAATATTATAGAGTGTAAAAGAACGGGGGGCAAGTTTATTGAGAGAAAGAGGGAAGCATGGAATGCCATTACTACAAAATTTAATAGTAGTTGTAGTAGTGGCCCAAGAGATACGGATCAATTAAAGTCTTTATATGACAATATGAAACAAAAATCTCGCAAAGATGTTGGAGAAAGTAATGTAAGTAGTCTATAATTATCTAGATGGTCATAGTGCTAAATGCAGGTTACAATGGGCACGCTATCGAGATTGGAATTAAAGTTCAATTTCTTATTTTTGCAGAAATTAGCATACATCAATGCTGAACAAAACCAAATGGTGACACAGGACGATGTTGCATGTGCAATAAGGAATATTAAAGAAGACAAGGTAATAATCTACTTTGCATTATTGATGAATGACCATTTTCTATAATATCACGCTGTTTTCCTTCACAAGAAAAATGGAATGATACAACTTGTTTTCCATAATATATTGTTTTATTGTTTTTTAGATTGAAATGAACAAGACCGGTGGTGATTTTTGGAAGCCAAAAATGACTGACAATGATGCAAAAGTCTTGGCTATTATACAAGACCAGGTGGAACCATTGTGCAATCCATACGATAGTGCATCAGGTTTCTTTAAAGGTATACAAGTCTCAGTACTGTTCATGTTTTTTCTTTTCATCAAAAAAAAAAATATATTAATTTTTTTTTGCTTCTTCTGTTACTTATAATTAAACTCATTTTATAGATACTGATGTCATTACTGCTGCTAATATTAATGGTATTATACCAAAACCGGCTTATGCCTCTAAATCATGTCCACCGACACAGGAGATTATAGTAATAGGTAGGTGTGTGTACAGTACTACAGTTTCAAAACTAATGCAAAATAACAATATTTTAAAATATTTTTGTACTAGAACAATATTTGATATCAGGATGCTTGTATTTTGTTTCAGCTGAAGAACGGCAAGCTTCTGACAGTTTGACAGCAGAAATAAATTCTACTCCAAAAATAGCAGCTACTCCGAAGCATCACAATTTTTCGAGTAAGAAAAAAGGTAAATAAAAAGTGATAATTATGTAACTTATTTTTCTGTGTGGTATATAGAAAAAAAGGTAAAGGTGCCCATCTCTCGTATAAGAGGTTGTAGGTTCAAATCCGGGCAAGTATCAATGTGACTTTTTCAAATCATATGTATTTTTTTTAGATATCACTGACATCCCGTGCCTCGGAAAGCACGAAAAGTCTGGTTGTCATTTGTATATCTTTGACAGTCATTACGTGCAGTTAGAAGCCAGAAAGTCTCGACAATCAATCTAAACAAGGGGTATAGTGTTTCCCAGAAACTGGGTTGTGGAAGAGTGATGGCAGTTGCTCCATGGAAACCGCTGACATTCAGCTGCATCCCGTCAGACTGGACCCCACATAATTGGGAAAACGGCTAGGCTATAGATAGATAGTATGTAGATAAATCTTTATGTACTTAGATATTTGTTGTTTCAGCATTCAAGCAAAGAAAAATTTTAAAACCTGCATCAGCTGAAGCATTGAAGAAATTATATTTCAAGAAAAAATGCCAGAATGCAGATTTGGAAAGAAAGAAGTTGATGTTATAAATTTTGCACATGAAAAAAGAACATGCTTTGAAAATGTAAATTTTGAAAAATAAAGAAAAAAGTTGAATTAATCATATTATTTTCATTGGTTTATTCCCAACTGCTCTACCAAGATTTTTATTTTAACAGTACCTTGAATATCTTATTGTTTAAGAATATTTAGGACTATTTCTATTTAGAGTGTGTTTAATAATAAATGAAACAATAACATATTAATTTTTTATATAAAATAATAAATTTAATTAAGAGAAAACAGTCACAGTCTGTAAACTGTAAACTGGCATTTAAGAAATGTTCATCATCTCCATCAGTAACTATTTCTATATCATTAGGAGGTTCCACCTCATCAAGTTCTATACAGATATTATGTAACACCACACATGCAACTATAACTTGCAGAACTATTGATGTTTTGTTGAGTGTGATACCTTTTTCAAGGCATGGGCATCTACGTTTTAGCACACCAAAGCATTTTTCTATTGTATTGCGGGTTGCAATGTGGCTTTTGTTGTATGCTTCTTCTGAATTGTTTTGAGGACGCAGAAAGGGTGTCAGCAAATATATTTTTTTTTAAATAACCGCTGTCTCCCAATAAACAGTATGGGCCATATTTCCCTCTTTCAAAATCTGCACATATGTGTGAGTTATTAAAAATGGTTGAGTCATGGACTGACCCAGGCCAACGTGCTATGAGGTCTCTTATTTTAAGAGTGGAGTCACAAACAGCTTGCACGTTAATGGAAAAGAATCCCTTCCTACAACGATACAGTTAGGGTAATAACCCCCCTCTGCTAACTATTTTGACATGGGTGCAATCAAGGGCTCCTGCCACCCGTGGAAAGCCATCAATTTGGAAAAATCCTTCAGCAACTTTACGTAGCTCATTCCTGTCCGTTGGCATCTTGATATTTACAGAGCTTAGACTTGCCAGCTTGCGGGTTACTTTTTGTACTATTCGACTTATAGTAGACTTGTGCACATTAACCAAATCGCCTAACACTTGCTGGAAAGATCCTGTAGCGAAGAACCTCAAACAAATTAATAACTGTGTGAGGCCATCAATGGCTTTATTTCTTCGAGTTTCAGGTTCTAAATTGAGTATTTCGCAAATGCGTAAAGCAACCTCTTTCGAAATCCTGTATCTCACACGAAAATCTTCTCAATCATATTTTTCAAATAAATTTATCCTATCTGGAATTACACGACGTCGTCGTGGAACATATTGCTCGGGATCGGATAAAGACGAAAGACTTGAGAGGGACATTGTAATAAACACTGAAAACGTAAAAATACTGAAATAAAGGCTAGAAATCACTACCTATTTGCAAAACAGTTCACTGTACACTTTATCTTGGAGTATTCTTTGCAATACACAGATTTAATGACAACTTAATAGTTTTAATGGACGCTTTACAAGGCATTAAAAATTATAACCTCAAACTGTCAAATTAATGATCCTTTAGCGCTAATGACGTTTTGTGCAACGTAAAAATAAGCTAGAGTCCCGATTTGACGTTGGGTTCATTAAAGTTAATGGAGCATTAAAATATGGGATAAATGCTATTTTGTGCAACACTTTAAAGACTCATTAATATTTAAGGTGGCTTTAAAAATTTAAAGAGCGTTTCTGCAACTGACTGTAACTGATAATGTACTACCACGTTTCAACATTATTACTCAGGGCATAAGGGTGAAAAGCGGTCGACCGTCATTGAGCGCGGCGCGGTTTTGGTGTGTGTTATTCTTATTATGTATGTAATGCATATCTAGTATGTGTAATAACATGATGATGATTTATATTACAGTAGTTCCAAATAGACGAAGTAGAGCCGCAGCCGTAAGTACACATTGTATTTACTTTCACCTCCATTAGATATAATGTTTTGCAACGAAATACAATAGAAACATTGATTTTAGATCGAAAAGTCGAAGAAATAGACGCGCTAGAGGACGGGGACGTGGACGCGGACGCGGTCAAGGGTCCAATACACCGGAGGAGCCTCTGCCGAAAATATAATAATTGTGCTTTTTAAAGTAACATGTACCATTAAGTACCATTGTACTTAACTACTGTACTGTGTATTGCAACGAAATACATTTAAAATATTGATTTAAGTTCGACAAGTCGAGGAAATGCACGCGCTAGAGGACGGGGACGTGGACGCGGACGTAATAGGCCGGAGGAGCCCTTGCCGTAAATATAATTGTGCTTTTTAAATTTTCATTCTATGATACATTACTGGTAACACGGTATTTATTGTTTTTATATAGTTCAACAAGAGCAGTAAATGTAGTTGAAGATGTGTTTGTGTCTAGATTGGGTCTATATAGTAGGTTATTTTATTTTTGCAGTCTAGAGTTAATTAATGTGATGGCGCAGAAAGCGCTCACTAAGCGCCGAATGAACGCCATGTCCGCTGAAGTTCTTAAGGAGTTCGTATGTCGCAAGCGACAAGCTGAACTTCAGCGAATTACCTCATAATGGTATCAATGCGTTCGATATTCTTGTTCAGTTACTATGAATGAGATTTATATGATAAAATTGTCTTGCAGGAGGCCATCCCCGGAGCGTAAGGCTTGCCCTTTAGTGGAGGAACCGAACTCTCCTACTGCAGCAGATGAGGAACTCTCTGCAGCAAAAAACGAGCCCGCACCCGAGCCTGCGCTCGCACCCGAGCCCGAACCTGAGCTCGAGGCTATCCCCGACTACGAACATATGGGTACGCCAGAAGCTGATACTCTCCCGAATTCCCCCTATAGTTCGCCTAGCCGACTCTCAACGGCACTAAGTTTAGAGTGGGCTTCACGGACACCTAAGAAGAGGCGACATCATTCTCCATCGTCGGCCGAATAAGTAACTCACACAAAATTACTTACATAATCGTTCATGCGGCCCACTTATGTACGCTGATGTTATATTTTAATACGTCTTATTCTTTTCTAATAGATGTCATCATCATGGGAGAAGAAGTCGAAGCGGAGACCCAACCGAGCACCTCACACATAACTACAACTAGTAAGTACTAAATGCACCCCGTGGTGTTACCCACATAAATTTCGTTCCCGTAAAATTACCGAGATAACAAGCAGCCTACGTGTTATTCCAGGGGTTTATGTGTCAAAAAGTAACAAACATCCATCCATACATCCTCACAAACTTTCGAGTTTATAATAGCAGTAGGACTGCCATGGCATAACTTGTCTATTTGTTCGAATTAACTAATACGTATTTTATTTGTTTCAGATATAACAAACATTTCGAAAATATCCTAGACAACTGTCTACAAGATGATGACAGTGACGTTGACTTAGACCTTAACTTTGACGACAGCGACGGTCGTTTTGTTCCGGTCATGCGTAACGCAGCGACTGAACCAGCATGTGACGTTGACATGACTGAACTAGAGACTGAAGTGTTACAGACTGAGGACGAATTAAATGACCGAATTTTACGCGACATAGTGCCTAACAACGACTACTACAGTTTTGACTGGAAGAAGGACAGGGAGAACTTTACTGGACGACGAGAGGCTTTTACAGGGTTATCAGGAACGACTTTTGACATAACAGACAAGACTCCTGTCGACATTTTTTACAAAATGTTCGACACTAATTTTATTGACCGACTTTGCACCGAGACTAACCGCTATGCAGAGCAGAAGATAGCTCGCTTAAAAGCGGAGAACAAGCTGCTTCCAACATCGCGTCTGCATAGATGGACTTCGACTGACTGCAACGAAATGATTAGTTTTTAGCAGTGTTGATTCTGCAAGGCCTGCATCCGTTACCAGATGAGGAAAAATACTTTTCTTTTAACGGGTTTGGGACCATGCCGTATTTTTCACGCATCATGTCGTTTAATCGTTTCTCACTGCTAATATCGTTATATCATTTCGTCGACAACGAGACTTTGACTGACAAGACTAAACTTTGTAAAATACAATCGGTGCTTGACTACTTGAATGAAAAATTTTCCACATTATACATGCCTGCCCAAGAGATAACCATTGACGAGTCTCTCCGCAAGTGGCACGGGCGATTGAGCTTTGCTCAAAAAATTGCCACTAAATCTTTTCGATCTAAAAACCGACCAATGATCTACCTACTGAGGACGAGACTATTGACCGACCCCATGACGAGACGGTTGACGAATCTGATGACGAGATTGTTGATAGACCCGATGACGAGACAATTGACCAGCCCAATGACATCTTGCATGACTGGCCTGAAAACGAGACGCTTGACCAACCACAGGACGAGACTGTTGACCGACCAGATGACAATTTTGCACGTCCCACCAACGCTACCGCTAAAATAGTATTTGATTTGATAGAGCCATTACTTGACCGAGGACACACTGTTATAATGGATAATTTCTACAACAGTCCATTATTATTGCGATGTCTCAAAAAACAAAAAACTGACTGTTATGGAACATTACGTTTGAATCGTAATTTTATGCCCGACTCGCTCAAGACTCTGACCAAGACTGACCTACGACAGGGTGAGGTAGTGGCAAGCTACAGTTCAGACTTGTCTGTGATGGTATGGCGAGATGCTTATTTGGTTAGCATGATCTCCACATACCATCACTTACAAGTGGGGGATTCAGAACAAATACAACCGACTGACATATAAACCTAAAATTGTTATTGATTACAATATGACCATGGGCGGAGTGGATAGAAAAGATCAATTTCTATCTGCTCAGCCCGTGGAACGGCTTCGAAACAAGGTCTGGTATAAGAAGGTCTTCTGCAGGTTGCTGAACACTGCTGTGTTCAATGCCTATGTTATATTTTCATCGCAGAACCCGAAAATATCACATAGGCAGTTCCGGACCAATTTGGCGGAAGACCTTCTTAAAATACATCGACGCATCGACTTGACGACTGAACCCCGACTTTATGCGAACAGCACTAGACAAGGACAAATGACAATACGAACAAACGACCGACCAAACGTTGATCACAACCATTTTCCTACGCGATCTAGCATTAAAAAAGCGCGTTGCTGGATGTGCACACACCGAAAATGAGATACCAGGACAAATCTGGAAATGTATTCAGTACGATATAAGTTTGTGTATTGAGCACTGTTTTAGAGAATACCACAATCAAGTTGTACAGTTATAATTAATAACAATAAAATAATAAAAATAGTATGAACGTAAAAAGCCTAAAACAAGTTAAAAAAACTATAAAAAAACAGACATTTCAAATTTTTGTTCTATTTGTGGCTATTTTTTCATAGTTTTTTTTTTTACTTTTATGTTTATACTATTTTTATTATTTTGTGTCGAGTTTTTTTTTAATTTTTTATTAAATGCTTTTTGTTATTGACTTCTTAATTTTTTTTTTCATTTCTTTTATTTTCTTGCGTTTTTATTTGATACCCATATTGAGTATTGTACACAATCAAGTATCAAGTAACGTAAGTAAGTATGTTTATAACTGAAAAGACAGCTGTGCCTGCTGGGGATTTTGTTGCGCCACTTCTTCCTAGCGATAGCACTAGGGAGTTGTGAAGGGCGGGCATTTTTGGGGGACTGTCTTTTGTAATTTCGTCGTACGAAAAGTGCTGATTCTCAGCCTAATTTGAATAAATGACTTTTGATTTTGAGGGAGTTGTGAAATAATATGTAATCCGTCATTTTGTGGCGGCGGCCATCTTGAACCGATTTTCATCAAACATCTAAGAACACTCCCGACTTATTCACCTTTCAACCAAAATAAACAAAACTTACAACTTTATGTAAAATCAGCTGTTTCATACATTTTGGTCAAGTAGGTATTGAAGTTTTGTATTACACAGCTGTTTTTATTTTTGTTATTTTAGAGTTAGTCCCATAGTGAAAGTTGTTCACTTTGTAAAAATTTGGAGACTGTAAAAAAATCATTGAGTAGGTATATAATATATATCTATATAATACATATAGAATTTTATATAATCTATATTTAGAATTTTATATAATACAATAACATCCTTAGAACGCTGGTTGATAGGTGGGACTCTCCAATCTTGGGGCGGTGGATACGACTGCATGCAGTCAAGTAGACATTCCCCGGGATCGGCGTGCCTCATGCAGGCTCATAATGCCAATATTACTAACACTAGTTCATAAGTTTGCATTGTTACTAACAAATTATGGAAGAAATTCTACATTAAATGTTTTATTATATAGTTATACATACAGCGTGTATCTGAAATCGACGCACAAACGATTTCCAGAGGTCCAGGACATGATTCTGCTTTGGAAATTTTCGTCGGCGTTTTCCTCATTTTTTCATTTTTTTCAGGAGTTTTTTTTTACTTTAGACTGCTCATAATCGTTATTCTGACCTAACCCAATAAGATTTTTAATTAAAAAGTCATTAATTCACTATTTTCACAAAAAAAAAAGCAATGTAAATAAAACTTCAAATTAGGTATCTGCTCAGCTGTGCAAAGTTCAAACGAAAGGTCAACGCATGCCAAGTAGGTACCTGCGAGCGAGCATGTCAAAAGCACCGCTCAAAAATACCGTCTAAAGACTGCCGTCATTAGAAAATAATACGTATCACAACAAAATGAAGTAAGCGATTTCCAACATTAAAATAATTGCTTAAAGACGCAAATCGGTTATTTTGTTGTATGTCGCCAAATCGTATTTTCTTATAGCGGCAACACGTAGCGCGTTTTGAGATGCCGAAAATAGTGCCGATCTAGGTATTCTGTTGAACAGAGTGTAAAGGTACAAGTTGGTAGCGGACGACATGAAGCTGCAGCAAACGACGTGTCGCAGCGACACTACTGGTTTCTACGTATTTCTATGAAATTCCCTCCGTAGTTAGCGACATGAAGCTAACGACGCGTCGTCGAGCGGCAGACGTCAGTGACGTCCGACCGCAGATCGGTAGTGCCGCTGACGCCGGAGCAACGACACGTCAAGCGTGTTTCTTTTCAAAATGAATTTTTCCGATTCTGAAGAAGATAAACTCATAAACCAGGTTGCCCAACATCCTGCACTGTACGATGCATCTCACAAAAACTATCTAAACACGGTCATAAAAGATATTTGGAAAAATATTGGAAAGGTGTTAAATAAAAGCGGTAAGTAATTAATTGTAGTCATATTATAGTCAATATATCATTGAGATAAATTAATTCAGATAAATTCTGGTATATTTTTAGTTACTTTCAGACATAGGTACTTCTGTTATCTACTATTTATCTGCCACAAGCTCACGGTGTGCGTGAGTTTATGCGAGTATGTAGGTATTGTAACGAGAGTGAGTGAGATAGGTTGATGTATGTACAGACAGATGAATTTCAGTTAGTTAAAGGTAATTTTATATATTTTTATTGCAACATTACATAATTATGTGAAAAATAATAATACTTGTGGCAATGTTCTAATTACTATTTAAAACTTATCTAAAATAACTTTTTTGAGGCATAATGTCTTAAAATAATGAAAAAGTTTAGACTCATTCTATTACATTCTATCTATAGCGGCTTCTTGCCATGAAACTGCACCATTTCCGCTACAAAAGAAATCTTTAAGTTTGTCTCTAATTTCGAAACCGTCGCTACTAGCAAATCCACCAAAACGGGCAAAGTCTATCATGTTATCCTCGGGATTATCTGTATCATCGAGGGAATAGAATGGAACGCTGTTACGTTCAAGATAACCATCCCGAAGAAGATTATGTAAACAACAAGCCGTTAATATTAGGTCATCAACTACATCTGATGCTATAGCAATCGGAGTATAAAATACTCTGAATACTTGACTCAATAGCCCAAAAGCATTTTCTGTCACCCGACGGCCTCGGCATAATCTGAAGTTATAAATTTATAGTTAGGGTTTCATCATGTATCTACTTAATGCAAAGGCTTCGTCTCCGACCAGAAATTGAGGGAAGATTAAATTTGTTCCTGGTAAAACTTTTGGTGGCGGGATATTAAAATTATTGGTTTCTATTTGCTTCCCCATCAATGATTTTTGAAATATACCACTGTCAGATTCTTTTCCGTAATCACCCACATCAACTGCTACAAACTTATAATTAGCATCCACGATTGCTAATAGCACAATTGAAAAGTAGTTTTTGTAATTAAAAAACAATGATCCACTCTTTTTAGGTGCCCTGATTCGCACATGTTTCCCGTCGATTCCTCCTACGCAATTTGGTATATTCCATTTTTCCCAAAATTCACGTTCTATGCGTTTGAAATCGTTTTGTGATGCAAGTTTTATTAAAATAGGCACAAATTTCTGTCTCATAACTTTAAGAACACTCTTCAAAATTTGGGATATGTAGCACTCTGATATGCGGTATGCAGTTGACAAATACTTGTTTCCCCTGTGGCCAAAAATCTGTAACAAAATTTTTTTTTTATTATTTTTGTTTGCGGGTGAGGACTGTAAAAAGAAGTGGAAATCAATTCGTGACAGTTATCAGAGATATAAAAAAAACTCAAAACTGGGCACTGGCTCGGCTGTCCAAAAAAAATCGAAGCAAAACAGACATCTACAATTATCATTTCTAGACAATGTTCTACACCACAGGGCCGGAGGTAGGTACCAATGTAACTCCGTCACAACAGGAACTTGATGTCAATAATGAAAATGTTAGTATTGATGAACAGGAACAAGATTTGGACATGACTATCTTTTTTATCCAGTAATAATTCAGAGCAAAGTAATACTGTCCAAGAATTTGAAGAAGTTGGCACCGAAGCAACTGAAGTGGCGCCTAATGTTGTAAAGGCAACAACACCCAAAAAAAAGAAGAAAGAAGACAAATTTCTGACATTATGGAAAAAAAGAGACGAACAGAGGCAGACACTATATAAAAATATGGTCAGAAGGATGGACGATGATATTGATCTATTTTGTTGACATATTGGTGAAGTTTTACGTAATTTACCACCATATGAAAAAGCAAAGGCAAAGAAACATTTGGGTGCAGTTCTTTCAGACTACGAGATTATGGCAGCGAGTCACTCATCTGGAAGAAACACAATTTCATCTCCCTCAAATTCAACGTCGAAAGATCGTGCATCGACATCCTCAGAATTGTACACACCATCCCCACCACATAGTCAACATTTTATACGATCTTACTCTCCTCTTGGTACTACGACAGTTTCGCCAGAACTCGCCGGACAAGGCAATGCACCGGGTGATTTCCACTTAGATGCATATTCTCTTAATTCAAATTCAAAGCATTTTATTTCAAATAAACCATTCACAGGCACTTTTGAAACGTCAAGGTCGGTCAGTCAAAAACATGGAAGCTATTTGCACGTTCCAAAGCATAGATCTTAGGTAGGTTCTATGGAGAAGAACGTGCAAGAAACTCCACGGACACTCTTTTAAATCATGTTCTGTTTTACAAAATTCCAAGTTACATAATATACTACTACTTGGTGTTGTTGCTTCTGCATGTGAGGACAATACAAAGGAAAAAAAAGGGCTTATTATAAGAATTTTAAATATAAAGATTAAAATAAGCCAATGGCAGTTAAGAGATGACCAGTCTCAACCGACGACGCCTGTTCACGAACACGACGCGTGTATCGGCACCTTTCAACTCAACCATTTCGAAGGGAACCGAATGATCAAACCCACGCGCCGCCATCAGCGAGACATTTGAGTGAGCATGACATGCTCTCAACCACCATGCTCATTCATGTCCAACAAGTAAAACTGTAACTACTCTCATAAAATGTAAATGGTTTCATGGTACTCACATTTACATGTAAGAACCTCTAAAAAAAAAAACAAAGGAGCGAGCATCTCTTCCAAATATAAAAACATAAAAACCTAAAAAGTAGACCTAAGCAGCTGTGACTGTGGAGCAGGACCAGCATTTAGCCAAGCGTTTTTATCGAGGATATAATCTTCCAGTTTATAATACGCTTGTCTACATAGTGTGCGTTTTATGCATGCTTTAAATGTTCTCTCATTCAGTTCGAGAATATCAACTGGTATTTTATTATAAAATTTAATACAGTACCCCATAAAAGAAGTGTGTACTTTGGCCAATCTGAATCGGGGTTGATCTAATTTGTTCCTATTTCTAGTATTAAAATTATGCCTGTCACTAATCTTGCTAAAGAGACGAAGATTTTTCCGAACATACATAATATTTTCGTAAATGTATTAACAAGGTACCGTCATGATGTTGATATCCTTAAAGTGTTCTCTTAGGGAATCACGCCGACGGAGATTGTAAATGGCTCTAGTGGCTCTTTTTTGCAGGATAAATATAGACTCGATGTCTGCAGCACGTCCCCATAATAAGATACCGTAAGACATGATACTATGAAAGTAACTAAAATAGACCAGCCTCGCGGTATCTATATCGGTAAATTGACGGATTTCTCTGACAGCGTATGCTGCTGAACTTAGCCGTCCCGCAAGAGATGTTAAATGAGGACCCAATTGTAGCCTTGAGTCAAGCGTAATCCCCAGGAAAACCGTGTTTTCGACGAATTCAAGTTTCTCCTTGTTCAATACTATGTCGCAATCTTTTCTTTTAACGTTCGGTAAGGCAAATCTGATGCATTTAGTTTTTTTCCCATTTAATACTAAATTATTAGCAGTAAACCAATTTTGGACCTGCTGTAGGGCGTTATTTACGTCGTCAAGATTTATGGAACGTCTATCTATCTTAAAAATTAAGGACGTATCGTCAGCAAATAATACCATATGAGGTTGATTTTTTAAAAGATGGGGTAGATCATTAATATATACTAGAAAGAGGAAAGGACCCAAAATCTCTATTTTTAACAAGCTATCGAACTTTCTGTGCACAAGGCTCTCCTTGTGCACAGAAAGTTCGATAGCTTGTTGAGGATGACTGTGGTTATTAGTTTTCTTGGTGTTATTGCATTGATTAAATATTTGTATGCAGCATGGGGCTTTTGTATTTGAGCAAACTAATTTCCGACCTCTGTAAAGTAGGTATAATAAGAATATAATGAAAAATGTGTAACTTAAAGACATATAATGAATTCAGTATTTTTGAAAGTGAGTTGGATCTTCAATTTTGTCTAATTCTTGTTCAAATGAGTTTAGATGCATACTAGCTTGTAATAAAGAGTCTAAGTTGTTAACATTATTTAACTTTAGGTATGGTAAACGTGAGAGTGAGTTGTTGACTCTACTCTTCTCACAGCAGTCATCTTCAACGAGAATGAAATTAGAAACAATACGTGAGGTTATGTTAACGAAGACATTTGACGATGGCACAAATTGTAAAGTTTTATAAAAAGCTTTGCAAGTTTTGGTTAGAGACAATATACCTGTACCAAATAACGTTTCATCAAAACTACTGCCATCATTTTCACAAGATATATGGCATTTGCCTGGTTCGGATAGAACAAATATCCATCTATTATTACTTATTTTATGAAACACTTTTTTTATGAAACCTTTTAACAATTTAATTTCACAAGAGGTAGGTAGCTTACTGACTAATTCCGTAATTAGAATAGTTTCACAAATCGGATTCACGACACTTGAATATACACTTTCTAATTCACATTTGTAGAACTTTTCACGAATCACTTTGCACTTGTTTACGCTGTGCAGCGGTGAGTAAAACATATGATCGATTGTTATTGCAAGGTAAGGACGACTAGGAGCGATAAGAGCGAAGGTATCTGGTTGCGCATCGTCATAGGGAACTGGCATTGGAATTATGTGGTATAAGTTGTATGTTTGAGGTAAGACGAGCGGGATTTTAATAACCACAATGATTTTGTTATTATGGAAATAGGATATAAGTTTGGAAATGTCAATAAGATCGTGGATATTTTGTAATGTCAAAGATACAGGGAGTTCATAATATCTTGGCATATTGTTCATATTTTGTTCAAGTTCGTTATAGAGTTGATATGGGCTAAGAACAGTCGGGTGTAGAATATTGATTTTACTAAATAGAATTGCATTATTAGCATCTTCGATATCGAACGATAAGGAAATAATGATGCTTTCGACAGAATTAAGGAGCGCATTTATATTCGATTTTATGTCCAATTTGTCGTTAGAATTAGTTAACTGTTGAAAAGCTTGATCAATGATTTCCAGATTTTTGTTAAGCCGGTTTTCGTTTTCATTTAGTTTAGACATGTAGCTCGGTCATTCTCAGAAGGCACAAATACGCGTGTCCGGGTCGAAATCCAGTACAAAATGGATAACTAACAACTTGATATTTTTTTCTATAATAGGTAAGATCAAAATATTAGGAGGGGCCTGTATTGTTTTTTAAATAAATTAAATATAAGTTAGTTTAAAATAATAAAAACCTCCAAAATATTGACCTCGGTGCCGCGTCCGGCCCCGTCTTGCGGCGGAAATTAATTTTTATCTTTTTTCTGCAATACATGTCGTTATTTTTCATGTGTTCATAAACAACTAGATAGATATTAACTCAATTTATAATATTTCTATGCCATAATAGGCCTTAGTAGACAAGTTACAACTGGTTGTCTTCACGTCCGACGTTCAAGCCGGCTTTTGACTACGGGATGTAATGTAATATATATTACATCACGAGATATAATTCAATATCGCTCACCATGCTATTTAAGCAACCTCTTTACACTAAGCTGTAATATATATTATATCCCAAACTATAAATATTTTTTCGACCGACTGGGCGATATAGAGGAGCTGTGTATTTTACCTCACGTCCCCGGACACCGCACCTCCCCTGCCTCGCCCTCACTTTGAACGGAACGGTGCAGACTGTAGACCTCGTGTTTTGAATTTTCGTTTTTGTTTGTTTATAGTACGCAATCCTTACCTACGCATATTATGGAACATTTTATAGAAAGCGTTAGGAAATATCCTTGCTTATGGGCGACTAACAGTGAAGAGTATAAAATAAATGAAATTAAAGATGCTGCTTGGAGAAACGTAATAAAAGAATGTGATTTACCGGATAGTAAGTATTTATTGTTATTACATTCTTAACAATCTCTTTTGTATTCTTGTAATTTGCCATGGTACAGTGCCAGATGTGTTAAAAAATCGACAAAATTCTTCCCGTATAAAGAAACTTTCATTTGAATATCTGAAACCCGAGTGGGATAATGGCGTCAGCTGATTTTCAGTAGATAATATCTCGCTTTCATTGAATATATTGGAGTTATCATTGATTAGGTATTTATGAAGGACACATGTAGCATTCACAATTTTATCGACAAGCTCGACACGACACTCAAATGGTTTTCTATATACCCTCCATCTTACTGTTAATATGCCGAAAGCATTTTCAACTACCTGGCGTGCTCTTGATAACCGGTAGTTAAATATTCTTCGACTGTCTGTTAATTTTGATTTCTGATAGGCGCGCATTAGATATATCAGAAGGGGAAAGGCCTCATCCCCTATGAATACGTAGGGTAGTTCCGGTCCTCCTGGACACAGTGGCTCATCCGGCGGCAAATTCAAATTATTTGTTTTTAATTTATGACCAAATACACTGTCGTTTAAAATTCCACCATCACTGTACCGTCCCATAGACCCAACATCAATGTAAATGAATCTTTTTTTTGCGTCAGTAACGGCCAACAAAACAATCGTAAATGTTTTTTTATAGTTAAAAAAATTGCTGCCTAAGTGTGGTGGAGCTTTTATTACGACGTGTTTGCCATCAATAGCACCGACGCAGTGATCAAAATGCCAGATATTTTTAAAATCTTCAGCTATTTCCTTCCATTCATTTTCAGTTGGTTCTTTTAATACTAAAGGTTGAAGATGGTTCCATATTGCATCACAAACACTTTCAACAATGCCTGAAACTGTACACAAGCCCATTCTATAGCTATATGCCATTGATGTGAACGAATCTCCTGTAGCCAAGTATCTGTAACAGAGAAATGTTAGAAATGCTAACATTTTTAATATGTATTGTAATAATTGTGTATTTGTTACAGTAAAAGAAGCTAAAAACTTATGGAAAAAACTACGCGATGGTCATAGACAGTCACTCAATAGACGAAAAACGACTACTGGACAAGCTGCTGATAACGACAAAGGTTGGAAATATGATAAATTAATGGAATTTTTAATACCGTATATGGCAAACAGACCGAGGATCACAAATGCTGAACCTTTATCAGAACCTTTATTAGAACAATCAGACTCTTTACAAACTCAAGAGATTAAAAACGCCGAAAGAAATTTAGAAGAAACTGCAAGTATTTCACGAAAAAGAAAATCAAATGATAGCTTGATAAAGTATTTAGATGAGGAAAAAAAGGCAAGAGATAAAAGGGCCGCCGAAAGAGACCAATTACGAAGACAAGTATTGACAAGACAAGAACCGCCGAAAGATGTAATGAAGTCTTTTTTTGACACTATGTACGAAATGAGTAAGAATTTGTCCGAAAATTTTCAGATGAAGATACAGAATGAAGTTTTTAAAAGTGTGATGCGTGCTAGAGAGGAAAATTCAAAAGCGAGAGTAGTTTATAATATTTCTGGGGCAGAATCCTTCACACTACCTCCTCCTGCCCCTCGTCCTGGAACATCGTATTCGACACATAGCTCTCAACCATTACATTCAGTACTTAGTCCTGAGTCACATAATTATCACGCAACTTCGCCCCCACCTCGTCCTGGAACATCGTATTCGCTACAAAGCTCTCTATCACCACATTCAGTAGCTGAGTCAGATATTCTTTCGCCCCCATGTCAGTCTACACCTTACGAAAATACCACTAGCAGCGATGGTCGCGATATCAGATCATATTTAACTGATGACGCTACTTATGAAAGTTTTTAGGTTTGTACGGATGACCAAATATAAATGTAAGAAACAATATATTGGTTTCTAATAAATGATGAACCGAATTTATGTGAGTCTTATTTTAATTTGACACTTACCTTAAAGTTATTGCAAGTCTCTCCAGAGAAGAAATACTTTTGCGTAAATGCGTCTCTTGCTTCATAATGTCATCTTCAATCATAGCATGAAGTTCGAAAAATTTTGTTTTATTCATCCTGTAGTAATTAAAAAACTTTTCTTCATCGAGTTCATTAAAAAGCCGAAATTCGCCATAATCTTCTCTTAGTTTAATATGATTCGATATCCAGAATCGACGTTTATTATATTTTTTTCTTGTTAACAATGATAAATGTAAATCGAATACAGCATCGTCGTCGTCTGATGAACTATAGAAGGAATCAAGCAAAACAATCTCCATATTATCCATTTTATAATTCAACCGTTTTGATAAAGAACGTGATGACACGATAACGTTCCAGGTTGTACGGTTGAATTCCAGTTCAAACATATCAACCCTGTGACAGTCATAAAAGCTTTCCGGCAAATCAAAATCAAATTGACCGAAGACATATGGGGAATGTCTATTAAAGTGTGCACGTCCATAATTGAAACTATAGCACCATACTTGGCTTTAATATTTAATTTATGTGTAGACCAAGGAGTCTTTCCGGATATAATGAAATATAGTAAGGTTATACCACTATTTAAATCGGGCGACAGCAAAGACACCAATAATTATAGACCTGTATCTGTTTTGCCGGTTTTTAGCAAAGTGTTTGAAAAGTAATGCTCAATCAGATGCTCAATCATTTTAACATCAATAAAATTTTACACGATCTACAGTATGGTTTTACCAGGGGTCGTTGTACGACTGACGCTGGTGCCACGTTGTTAAAACACATACAGAGTTGATACGACAGAGGGGCATTAAATTAAACTACGTATACTATACGTGTTCAGTATTAATTCGATACGGTACAAAAACAAAAAGCGCCATAAATGAAAAAAAAATTTTTTCAAACAAACTAAATAGCTTGCAAATCCGAATAAAACGCAACCACCCTTTGTAAAAAAATGACACTGACCTTAGATACCGCTAGGCAACAAAGCGGCAACGTCGCGCGCGCCTTGGAGCGCGGTGTGCGGTATCTCGTGTGCTCGACGGGGGCCGGGCCGGGGTGGCCGCCGGCGACTTAGGCCTCCGCTCGCACTGGCTTTTATGTTAGGTAACGTTTCGAAGTACGCGCACAAAAACAAACACACTAAATTTTTAAATTTTCGATGTGTCCTCCATTCACATTGATGCACAAATTATACCGACGGAGAATATTGTTATTTATTTTTCTAATTAGATCACTGTCCGTCGCTAAGCACTTTAATTTGTGAAATACTAAAATAATCCTATTTTTTAACTCATCAATTGTATTTACCTCTGAGGCATACACTTCACCATTAATGTAACCCCACAAAAAGAAATCCATGGGAGTGAGGTCCGGAGATACTAATACTAAATAATAATAATCCCAAGTTACGTGTCCTATCACCATAAAAAACAGTCAATCACAAAAAAAACACTAATACTAAATAATAATAATCCCAAGTTACGTGTCCTCTCACAATAACAAAATAAAATTACAATAATTGTTTGCGCGCGAAGTCCACAAACCGTACATTCCGAAAAACAAGCGTCGGCGTACTGAGCATGCACTGAGGGACTTACCGATCGCAAAAAACAAGGATGCAACAAACTGACCTATCTCTATTTCTTTCGCTCGCTTTATGTTAGTCGCTTTCGTAGTGAAAGTGCAAGTGTGTGTGTATTGATTGCTTCCTTGTTTGCATTGCCAATTTTTAGTGAATGTCCTTCGACATGCGTCAGAGCGGCAACAACGCATCGTAGATTTATCGTTGTAAGGTGCATGACCTATGCTTAGACGATAATCAACTGTTAGAAAAGATACATCGTGTTCAAACCGTGCAAAAACTTTAAAAATCATTTGCGACTAAACTACTGCTCCTAATTAATTTATTTTTGGTACAGAGCTTGAAAATGGTACCTAGTATAGGCAGTTTAAAGGAAAGCCCCTCTGTCGTATCAACGTTGTATACTCAGCGTGGGAAGAGGCACAAGATGCCATAGGAATCTTTTGTGACCTCTCCAAGGCATTTGATTGTGTAAATCACGAAACCTTGCTCCTAAAGCTAGGACATTACGGACTAGGTAAACTTGCACTCAGTCTAATAAAATCTTACTTAAATGATAGACAGCAGCAAGTTCAAATAAATGGTGTCAATTCACGGGGTTTAAAAGTCAAAATGGGGGTACCACAAGGCTCTATTTTGGGTCCTTTCCTCTTTCTAGTATATATTAATGATCTACCCCATCTTTTAAAAAATCAACCTCATATGGTATTATTTGCTGACGATACGTCCTTAATTTTTAAGATAGATAGACGTTCCATAAATCTTGACGACGTAAATAACGCCCTACAGCAGGTCCAAAATTGGTTTACTGCTAATAATTTAGTATTAAATGGGAAAAAAACTAAATGCATCAGATTTGCCTTACCGAACGTTAAAAGAAATGATTGCGACATAGTATTGAACAAGGAGAAACTTGAATTCGTCGAAAACACGGTTTTCCTGGGGATTACGCTTGACTCAAGGCTACAATGGGGTCCTCATTTAACATCTCTTGCGGGACGGCTAAGTTCAGCAGCATACGCTGTCAGAAAAATCCGTCAATTTACCGATATAGATACCGCGAGGCTGGTCTATTTTAGTTACTTTCATAGTATCATGTCTTACGGTATCTTATTATGGGGACGTGCTGCAGACATCGAGTCTATATTTATCCTGCAGAAAAGAGCCATCAGAGCCATTTACAATCTCCGTCGGCGTGATTCCCTAAGAGAACTGTTTAAGGATATCAACATCATGACGGTACCTTGTCAATACATTTACGAAAATATTATGTTTGTTCGGAAAAATCTTCATCTCTTTAGCAAGATTAGTGACAGGCATAATTTTAATACTAGAAATAGGAACAAATTAGATCAACCCCGATTCAGATTGGCCAAAGTACACACTTCTTTTATGGGGTACTGTATTAAATTTTATAATAAAATACCAGTTGATATTCTCGAACTGAATGAGAGAAAATTTAAAGCATGCATAAAACGCACACTATGTAGACAAGCGTATTATAAACTGGAAGATTATATCCTCGATAAAAACGCTTGGCTAAATGCTGGTCCTGCTCCACAGTCACAGCTGCTTAGGTCCACTTTTTAGGTTTCTATGTTTTTATATTTGGAAGAGATGCTCGCTCCTTTTAGAGGTTCTTACATTATTTCGTTTATTTATTCTTATATACATACAAATTATATTATTATATTAATTACTTATTTATTCTTTTTGATGTAAGATCTTAATCGTTCTCTTTATTAATTTATTTTTCATTATTTGGTCAAAGACAACCATAGTTTTGTGTAAAGTAGAAGCATATTTTTCAAATTTTGTAAATGTGAGTACCATGAAACCATTTACATTTTATGTGAGTAGTTATAGTTTTACTTGTTGGACATGAACGAGCATGGTGGTTGAGAGCATGTCATGCTCACTCAAATGTCTCGCTGATGGCGGCGCGTGGGTTTGATCATTCGGTTCCCTTCGAAATGTTTGAGCTGAAGGGTGCCGATACACGCGTCATGTTTGTGAACAGGCGCCGTCGGTTGAGACTGGTCATCTCTTAACTGCCATTGGCTTATTTTAATCTTTATATTTAAAATTCTTATAATAAGCCCTTTTTTTTTCCTTTGCATTGTCCTCACATGCAGAAGCAACAAGTATATGTAACTTGAAATTTTGAACCAGAACATGATTTAAAAGAGTGTCCGTGGAGTTTCTTGCACGTTCTTCTCCATAGAGATCTACGCTTTGGAACGTGCAAATAGCTTCCATGTTTTTGACTGACCGACCTTGACGTTTCAAAAGTGCCTGTGAATGGTTTATTTGAAATAAAATGCTTTGAATTTGAATTTGAAAACACAGTGGTGATCGAAACTGAACTGTTCCAATATACATATCTTTCAGTGTGAACAGCAACTGCGGGATGAAATATATATTCCAGGATGTAATATATATTACATCCCGCAGTCAAAAGCCGGCTTTAGAGTTGATATCAGTGGCGCGCACTGATCGGTTCATATAACCTGTATTCTAGTGACTGTGAGAATATTTGTTCGAGTAATACAAACTGTCAGTCGCGCCGCATTGGTGGTAAGGATAACACGTCTGTGCGTCTCCGTGCCACTCTTTTATTAAGGTACGTAATCGTTTTCGGTGGCTTGGTATACCTTTAAAATTGATTTCGGTGAATCCCTATTATCCACAACTATTTGAATTAATATATTTTAATTATAATAAAAGCATGTCTTTTATATATTCGATTTCAATAAAAGAGATTAATATTAAAAATTCGGGTTACTTTTGGAAATATCTAGGATTTTGCCAATTATTTTGACTTCAGTGGCATTGATTTCGGTGTTTTCGGTGGAAATAGGTGCACCGAAATCAATTTTAAAACCACCGAAATCAATCAATAGCTATTTATTTACATTTTAAGATCGTTTATTTAGCTTTCTCATCACCTCTCATCTTATTTCAGAACTGTGATTATGGCAGATTCAAAAGAAGATCGGTTGGTTAAAAAGAGATTGGCTGAACGACGTCGGACAGCTCGCATCAAGAATGATCCAGAGCTTTTTGCAGTGCACAAGGAGAAAGATAGACAACGCTATTATAAAAGGAAGAATGAAGGAAAGATAAAGCCTGTAAGTGAATTAGATCCTCGCCAACAACGAATTTTTAGGGAGAGAAGTAGAATGTCTTCCAACAAACACAATTTGAAAAAAAGGCGTAAAGAGATGAGGTGTCTTGAAGAGGATTTAATAATAGTACCAGAAGTAAACGACAAAACTGACGATCCTTTGGTGACTTCACGATCACAACCAAAACGATCAGGACCACTTCGAACTGAAGCAAGTTCCTATGTTGATTTGCTACCATCAAGTTCATCAGTCATTTCATCTCCTTTACCTCAGCGTGTTAAGGCTTATCGAGACTTGGCTGCACCATTGAGTCCGTCTAGTGACGTAAGTACAATTTCAAGACCATGTACCAGATCATCAGTTCATGTGATTGAAAAGGAGTTTCCTCCAACTCTAAAGGATAACAAGAAACTAAATACCAAAATTATTATACGTAGACTTAAATACCGCATGAATAAAATGTATCAGTTACAGAAAAAGAAGATTGATGAATTGAAGACTGTCAACGAACGACAACGAAAACATATATAGATTAAAATACCAAAGTGCTACATTAAGAAAATATAAACCTACAAGTGAAAGCATTACTGAAGATATGAAACAACAAAGTGAATCAGACGCTATAAAAACAATTAAAAATAATGTGGAAAAGGAAATTAAAACTTTTCTTGAAGAAGATGAAAACAGTCGTATGTGTTCTGGAAAGAAGGAGTTTATTACCAAGAAAAAGGATAAAAAACAAAGACGCTACTTAAATGATTCTTTAAAAGACTTATATACTAAGTTTAAGCAAACAAATCCCCAAAATAAAATTAGTTACTCCAGTTTTTGCAAAAAACGACCTTTTTGGATACTGAAACCTAATGTAAATAAACGAGAAACCTGTCTTTGTATTGAACATGAAAATATGGACCTAATGGTGACTGCGTTAAAAAAAAACAACTTGATTCAAGAAAAATCTACTAAAGATATTTTGTCATCACTGTGCTGTGACTCTTCGAATGTGTCATGTTTAACAAGGAAATGCCATGACTGCAAAGATAAAAGCTAAATTTATAAAGAATTCAATAACGCTGAAGTATTATTTTACTGGATTTGGCAAAAAAGTAAAAGAACTTATTCCAAGAATGGAGTGACAAAAAACACCATTCACACAGCGAAAGATAAAGTGAATGCTTTCCCTAGAGACATTATTTTAAAATTTGAAAAAATGTTACCTCCATACATGACTCACTGTGGAGTTATGATCGCACAGAACAGATTCATTAAAAAAATGAAAAGCTATCTCACTGATGAAGAGTGCATAATTCACTGCGACTTAAGTGAAAATTACAGCACAAAATACGCTAGTGAAATTCAAGCCATTCATTTCGGGGGTAACCGCCAACCAATAACCCTGCACACCGTGGTCATTTATTATCGTAAAAATGGACTTTTGAAAGTTCAGTCGATATGTACATTATCAGAGTCTTTACGCCATGACGCACTAGCCATTTGGGAGCATTTACTTCCGATCCTAAAATTCATAGAAGATGAAAATCTCAATATTCGTATACTACATTTTATTTCTGATAGTCCGTCGGGACGGTACCGAAACCATAAAATGTTTTATATAATCAGCAAACTCCACTGGTACCTTCCCAGTTTGACTAGTATTACATGGAATTATACAGAAAGCGGCCATGGATAAGGAGCCCCAGATGGTGTCGGTGCAACACTCAAAAGAACGGCTGATCGAATAGTTGCTCAAGGCAATGATATCACAAGCTTATCATCATTGATGACTCATCTGAAATCTGTTCAAGGTATTCTAACGAAAACTATTAACGACTCCGGTATTTATGAAAAAGAATTGTTGATTCCATCCGATCTCAAACAATTTGCAGGGACTATGAAAGTTCATCAGGCAGTATGGAACGCCAATGAGCCCAACCAACTATCAATGAGAAAAATGAGTTGCGCCGAAGGTGACTGTAAAAATAATTCAGTGTCGTGTGAACATGGGCATCATGTAGGGTTATACATCATAGGCGAGCAAACTGACAGACTACTGACTGATAAAAACAATAAAAACAAGAGTAACAAGATCGATCTGATTAAAAAGTCAAGTCAAACCAAAAAAGGGAGTGGAGTCTGTGCAGCTAAATCTAATAAACCCCAAATTTTATCGAATATTCTGATTCAACCTGGCAGTAGCTATTCTGTTGATATTCCTGATGATTTCTATGAAACCAAGCAGCGCCTGTCCCATACTTTAACATCAGACATTGGATTGCATGAAAGTGACAGCTTCTGGACGCGTGTGTCGACAGATTGTGAAAATATTGCTCCGAAAGTAATGAATGAAATATTCTCCAAAATTGAAAATTCCGAAGAAAGCAGTGACGAGGAATATAACATTTTTTAATTTAGGATTGAAAACTGTAATACCTATAAAGTTTTTATTACATTGTTAATTTGATGCTGGGTGCTTAATTTAACTAAAAAAAATATTTAATTGTGTTAAAATTATCAGGCAAAGTAATATTTTTAATAAAAAATACAAATATTATTAGTTAAGTAAGTGCCTTCTATAGTTGTTGATGTTGTTGGAAAGACTGATTTGTGACGGACTTGGGAATATACGGTTTAAAGCCGAGTAATAATTCTAATGGAGAGTAGCCAGTAGTCGAGTGGACATTAGAGTTGTATAAGAACATGGCTGTGTTTAAGTACAAGTCCCATGTGTGTGCGTTTTCATTGACAAAGGGTCTTAAATATTCTTTTAGAGTTGAGTGGCTCCTTTCCAGGGCACCACAGGTTTGCGGGTGATAGGGTGTTGCTAGAATATGTTTGATGCCGAATAACTTGCTAAGTTGTTTAAGAACTTCGGAGTTAAAATTAGTTCCTTGATCAGTGACGATCATCTTCGGGATACCGAGATGAGAAATAAAATGAACTAACTTTTTAGCAGTCTCGTCTGCTGAACACGATTGTAATGGATAGGCTTGTGAATATGGTGAGGTCATCTTGAACAGTGAGAATGAATTTATAATTAAATTCGTAGGTTTCCGGAAGTGGACCTACTATGTCTAAAAATAACTTGTCTAGAGGTTTTGTTGCTGTGGAATTTATAATCATAGGAGCACGATTGGCAATTTTTCACATAATCTTCAATATCTTGCCGCATATTTTTCCACCAATACATAGATTTAATTCTCTCTAACATTCGCGTGATGCCGGGGTGACCAGCGGAAGGTAAGTCATGATTGTCGCGAAGTATTTGTTTAACTTCGTCAGGTGTAGGGAATAGGATAGAATTTTTATAGATGTTAACTTTAATGCCAGTATTGTGGAATACGTAAGCTATGATATTATATATTTTTGTATAGGAAAGTTTTGTGAACGGATCGGAAAAATCAGATATAGCAATTTCTTTCTCTTCCATGTACCAGAATTTGATCATATCTCTATATTCGACTAGTAGTTTGAAGATGTGTTTATACGACATTTCGTCGTAGTGATGGACTCGCACGAATAAGTGAGTGAACAAATGATCTTCATTTGATGTGTTGTAAAAGGTGTAGAGTTCACGTTCTATATCGCGAATGTTAGGTTGACTTGTAGATAATTCTATAATTTCTTTGCAATAAGGCACAGAATCATCTAAATCAATTGATGTAGGATAGACGATTAATTTGCACTTGGCTTTGAGTAGAGATTCCTTGAACTCTTGAATGACTGTATCAAAACTAAACTTCGGTTCCTTAGAGAATTTTAAGTACTTTTCATAAGTATCCGATGTAGATGGCGAAGGACAGTCGTAGGATAATTTTGAAGTATTTGGAGAGTTGCTGTCGTCGACGGCGCATACGAGACGATTTGAGTTGTAATTATCTTGCGATGGGAAACGCGATAGAGCATCAGCGTTGCAATTTAATTTTCCCTGTTTATGCACTATCTCATAGTTATATTCCTCTAATTTTAAACGCCAACGGATTAATTTAGAGCCGAAGTCTTTAACATTGAATTACCAAACTAAAGATTTATGATCGGTGACGATCTTAAATTGATAACCGAAAAGATAGGGACGGAAAGTTCGAACTCCGAAAACAATGGCTAAAAGTTCTTTCTCCGTGGTGGAGTAATTGCCCTCGGCTTTGTTTAGTGTCCGTGACGCATATGCGATAGGTTTGTCTTTACCTATTTCGCCTTGAGATAGTATTGCGCCTACAGCGTAGTTAGAGGCATCAGTTGTCAGTACGAAGGGTTTGCTGAAATCGGGTTATTGTAAAAGAGGCACTGTGGTTAGTTTTTGTTTTAAAATAGTAAAAGCGTGGTCTTGTTCTCCTGACCAATTAAATGGGGCGTCCTTTTTTAAAAGGGTAGTTAAGGGTTTTGATATCTTAGAGAAGTTTTCAATGAATCGCCTATAGTAACCGACTAAACCCAAGAAAGATTTGATGTCTCTAGGACATTTAGGAGTTGGGAACTGAGCAACGGCTTTGACTTTGTCTGGGTTAGGATAGACACCCTTATCAGTGATTATATGCCCTAAGTATGCAACTTCATGTCGCAAGAACTCGCATTTTGCGGTTTGTAATTTTAGGTTAAATTGACGGAACCTGTCAAAGACTGATTTAAGCTTTTCAATGTGAGACTTGAGATTTTGACTATAAATAATGCAATCGTCTAAATAAATATAGCAGTGAAGACCTTGCAGACCAGATAGGACAGTATTCATGAGTTTTTGAAATGTAGCAGGGGCATTTTTTAGTCCGAAAGGCATTCTTGTAAATTCATAATGCCCTGAAGTTTCATTTCCTACTACTGTGAAACCTGTTTTAGGCGCGTCTTTGGGGTTTAAATTTAATTGGTGAAAACTGCTTACAAGGTCGAGCGTAGTAAAATATTTCGAATGACCTAGTTGATCAAGAATATCTGTAATTAAAGGAATAGGATAAACTTCAGTAACAGTCACATCGTTGAGTTTCCTGTAATCAATAACTATTCTCCACTTTTGTTTACCCGATGAGTCTACCTTTTTGGGCACTACCCAAATAGGGGCGCTCCATGGTGATTTTGAAGGACGAATAATATTTTGTTCGAGCATTTTCTTTATTTGGCTCTCGACTTCACTTTTATGACACTCGGGGAAGCGATAAGATTTTGCATGAATTGGTGCAGCATTGCCAGTATCGATCGAATGTTCAATAGCATTTGTAAAAGTTATGGGCTCGCCCTCAAGATGAAAGATGTCTGTGTAATCGGAACAACATTCTAAAAGAGTCTTTGTTTCCTCGGGATTCAGGTTTTCCGTTCGGATTAGATCGAGTACTTGCTGAGATCTATCTAAGAACACATTATTATCAATATTATTAATGAATTGCAAGTTCTCATGGTTTGATAATTGGGACGACAACGAAACAGTCTCGAAGGGAATCAAATGGACACAATAATCTTTAAACACGACTTGTGATTCAGTGGTATTTAGTACAGAGATATTAATGCGATTGTTAGGTTTGACTGAAACAACGCAATTTGCTAAGTAGACTCCTTCGGCATACATATGGTCGAGGACTAAACCTTCTTTCATGGACTTTAACTCTTCTAAGGAATTTGAAACGGAACATTCAACAATCGCTTCTGAGCGAGGTGGAATGATGTAGACAATTCTTCTAAAATTTAACGGTATGAGGTGACCACTAACGAGCAATGAGTTTTGAGAATATTTGACATCGCACTCGAGTTTCTGTAGGAAATCGTTGCCTAAGATTCCGTCGTAATCAAGCCGTACTTTATCGCTGACAGCATGGAAAGTATGACTAAAGCAGATTTTAGAATTTGGAGGAGAAATATGTTCGAAGTTGATGGTGAATGACCCTAAAGTTTCATAGTAAGAGTCATCTTCACTCAGGCTCTTGAGTTTAATTATGTCACTAGATAAGGATGGCGTAGAGTTAAAATTTAGAAATTTGACAATACTAACACTAGCTCCGGTGTCAATAAGGAAGCATAGAGATTTATTTGAATAATTAGTGTTGAGAAACACATGGGGTAGACAGATTTTGCGGAATTGAATTTCATAAATTGGAGTGGTAGACTCTTGGTTTTGTATGACATTCGGGTTCAACGAGTCAGAGATTCTTGACGGAATGATTTGAGATTTATTTAGGATGAGTGAGCCGTCGGTTTGGGACTGGTTACCCTGTCGCATGGCATCACGAGATTTTGAATTGCCGTCGGTTTGGGTCTGGTTACCCTGTCGCATGGCAGCACGAGATTTTGAATTGCCGTCGGTTTGGGACTGATTACCCTGTCGCATGGCAGCACGAGATTTTGAATTGCCGTCGGTTTGGGACTGATTACCCTGTCGCATGGCAGCACGAGATTTTGAATTGCCGTCGGTTTGGGACTGGTTACCCTGTCGCATGGCAGCACGAGATTTTGAATTGCCGTCGGTTTGGGACTGGTTACCCTGTCGTATGGCAGCACGAGATTTTGAATTGGCTTCGGTTTGGGACTGTTTACCCTGTCGATTAGCCAGATGAATTAGAGCTTGACTGTCAGTTTGGGGCTGGCTACCCGGTCGATCGGTCAACCTTGGTTTAATTGATTTAAATTGTTCATGATTATATTGGTGTTGGTTTGTAATGCAAGATTTTATTGTGCCTTGAACATGGTCGGGCGCAGTGCGGCACGCTAACGACACCCGACTCTTTAGTTTAAATTGTCAGCGGATACTTCGGTTTCTTCCCACAGTTCAACTTGATAGGGTAAAACCGTGACGTAATGTTGAATAGGAGTACTGTTTTTCTTAGAATTGTTATATTTACGCTTACAACATTGAGAGATATCATGGCCCGTTTTTTTGCAATACCTACAAACAATGTCCGCGGATTGATTCGGCTGAGTATTTTGGTAACGAAAGTTAGAAGAAGTCTGAGATTGAGAGTAAGACGAAGTCGATGGTTGAGACCGAGATCGATTTTTCCTTACTTTCTAGGTGACCTGATCTGTTACAAAACTTACAGGTTTTAGCAATTTTTGGGGAGATTTTCAGAGAGAAATTTTGGATCTTTTCCTCTTCGATCGCGATGTTTATAGTGTCATTCAGAGTCTTAGGATTTCTACACCGCACCATATTGCTAAGATTATGTTGTAGACCGAAAATAAAGGTATGAAGAGCTAGGTCTTCCGTCATTGCAATTCTACCTGATAAATCTTTTTTTGTAGTTTCGGAATTATGAATTTCGGTCTGCATGTCGGTGAGACAGGTTTCTAAGCGCAAAGAAAATTGTGAAACTGACTCATTTTGTTGTTGCCTGCAAGACTGCAACTCGAAGAATAAGTGGCTATAGTGTTTTCTTTCGCCAAAGTTTTGACGAAGGAACGACTGTAAGGACTCAAAGTCATCGAAAACTTTGTTTGAGCAAGCTATTTGAGCTTTACCTCTTAATTTAGATAAAATATATTTCAGGAGCAATTTTTTCTGACTCTCAGACGCAAGGTTTAGTTTAGTGAATTTTGGCAGCTAGTTAAGAATGCGGACAATGTTTCGCGATCTCCATTGTATGTGTCAATAAAATCGCAGAGAATTTTAATAGGATATTGTTCGCTAAGCGAGATTTCGCCTTTAGTCATTTTGATTATAAATTGATTAACGAATTAAACAAAATAATATAAGGATGTGCAATATAATAAGGATTTGTAAAGATGTAATAACGTAGGTGATATTTGGGACAAGGTTTTAGCAATAACAAGTGATTAAAGATTCGACTCACAGAAGCACCGCGAGAAGGAGTGTGGACATCGCAGATTTCAGGTAGAGCAGGTAAGTCGCACTCGCAGATAACCAGCAATAGTGTTTCTTGACAGTGAAATATTTTGAATTATTGACTTTTGAGATGGAAATGAAACATCGGCAACTTTTAATATACATTCTTTAATAAAATCACCATCAGTGAAAGGTTTTGATCTCTTCGCGATTTCTAATGCAATAATGAAACTTGATTTCAGGGCGTCTTCGCTCTCAGTATTAGCTTTAGTAAACATCGATTGTTGACCTTGAAGTTTAGATTTTAAAGAAGATAATTTGTCCATTCTTATCTTATCAGTGTAACAATCAAATTTTGATTTATGATTCGTATCATAGTGTCTCTTCACGTTAAACTCCTTACAAACAGCAATAGTTTGATTGCAAATCAAACACAGTGGTTTATCTTTCCATTCTATGAAAAATATGCAATTTCCCATTTTGACTGAAAAACTCGGCACTCACTGTCAATTTTACGTTTTTGCGACATTATGCCACAATCATAACAATTATGAAACTCGAATGAACACCAAACTGTAGGTCCGCACGAATTTATGAAATACTTGACGCGACTGCTCGTAACAAAGACTTCAACTTGAGTGCGCGGGGGAGGGGCGCAGTATGCGTTAGCTGCACGGACGAAATAGAAGACGACTTCGCGCGCGCACGAGAGAGAGAGAAAAGCGTAACTAACAGTAACACTCTTTCACTCGTCTAGTCTGGCGCTACTTTTGAAATTACTTTTAAGTAAAGCGCGCGTATTTTTAAACCTGCGAGCTCCGCAGAGGCATTGAGTGCTGTCTACAATCTCTAAAAAACAAGAATCATTTATCTGTGATATATTGTGATCGCGGGTCGTAACGAAATGGCCCGAGGGCCGGATTCGGCCCGTGGGCCGTATCTTTGACATGACTGGTATAGGGCCTTATATAGCTCTTACAACTCTTAAATGGGCACAAATTATTCAGCCTTAAGTTCACGTAGCTGCTTAGGAGCTGTGTAGTAGCAATTTAACAGTGTTATAAAAGGTAACGACAGTACTATGCGCTGAATATCGACTGACTAAGTGATCACAAGTTACTCTTTATTCAGTAAATATGTCACATCTACGCTCTTAATTGATGTTTTAAACCGGGAAAGCCTGCTTGCGACCAGTGTAAAAGTGAACATAGAAGCAAATATAACCCTACTAGCTGCTGATTGAACACTTGTTTCGTGGAGTGAATTATACGTGGATAATATATTCATATTCCCTGGTAAGTACACTGTTTTACGCATTAATAAAAGAAAAATGATTGGGAATGTAATTTCACTGACATTATACATATATATTGTCTAAGAAAATTTTAGTGCGCCACGAAAATATTCTGTTTTTAATTAGTTTTGTGATATAAATAAGCCGTGATGAAAATTTTAATAAACAATTTTTAGTGCTTTAAAAAGAATTATATGATAAAAAGTTATTATTATGTTTTCAGGAAGTAAAAACTAATACAATACATTCCTAATTCATACACAAAACATCACAAAAGTTGAAAAAATAATCAGTATATTTATAGGTTATACAATACAATGTTAAATAGCGATGTGAATAGTTAAAACTCTTATATGCTGCAAAAGGCTATGTAATAGTTCACTAGTGTACTGCTAAGCAGCAAAAAACTGAATAAAATTACACATGTGAACTGTAAGCAGCTATAAGCTGTTTTCTTTACTTTTAATGGTCCACAAGCTCTACCGTTAGCCATAATGTGAACAATTAAACAGTTGTTGGATCCCTAAAGAGTCTGTATAGACTCTTTAGGGATCCGTAGTATTATATCTAAAACCACCGCATGGATAACTTTTAGTTCAAAATTGTCAAAGTGATATTATTTAACACACCGTTTTACACGCGCGCGCAAACCTTTCAAATTGGATAGAAAGATATTACTTAATATATTAATAGATATACTTTTTTTTTATTTTAAAATAAATTGTACTGAAACATAAATGCAATATTTCATCCTCAACATATTATTTTAATTTCCTTGTTTTTATATACTCTAAGAAGGCTGTTACTCAAAACGTATCGTCACGCTTAATTTTCGTTTAGTTAAACGATATCTGTCCTTGCGTTTGATTGTAATTGAATTTAGAACTTTGACGCTCATTATATATATTTCATTTATATATTTTTTTTCAGACGAACACCAACTCCATACCTAGAAACATAACAAATACGTCCATCAATAATACGCCTGTAACTAATACTGGAGAAGTAATTTTACAAGTTTGTGGAGACCAGAATATGCTTTCGGACAAAATTGATATGATGGTTAATATGATTCATAATTAAAATAAAATTATAGAAAATATGGTGAACAAAATCTGCATAATGTCTGTTCAATTAGAAGACATATCAGAAAAACTGAACCAGCCAAGAAACGAACAACCTGTACAAATGACTTTATTGAAAGATGTCCGTCAAGATGAAGCCGAGAGCTTTTGCTTGAATATAATTGAAGACCAACGTCAGTTAGATGCGTTAGAAGTCAAACTAGCAGATAAATCCGAATACAAGAAACTTAAGAAACATTTGTCATTTTTATGCTCGCCTTCCACTGGAGATGGTAAAACATTTGCTTATCGATTACTTGACACATTGTTGTCTCGGGAATTTATCTGTTCGTGTTCGTGGTCTGGTGGAAGCCGAGGAGAAAAATCGAAAATTGCTTTGGAAAACTACAAATTACTAAGGAAGTTTTTTTTTGACATGGTTCATTCATGGGACGCAACATTTAAAGTAGAAGCTTCAGAAATATTTTTCAAGGCTGCTCTAAAAAATTTAGGAAAGAGAAAATTAATGAGAGACCTAAGAGCGTCAGTGACGAAACGTCGAAAAAATAAAAATACTGCAAAAATAAATAATGATTCTACTACAAAACAAGGCGAAAATAATATACAACGAGAACAAAACTCGTTAGAGACTGAGGACAAACAAGAAGTTAGAGATGGAGTCATAGAGAATATTATAAGTAATAACAGTTCACCAGAAAACGATCACAACGATGTGGGTTCATTGTGCTAATTTTGGTAGTTTTGTAGACGAATAAATCAAGAAGACTGGCAATCTCTTGCAGCCTTCGTTCCATCATATATGTTAATGCGGGTGACTTTTATAATTATGATTAAAGGCTAATATGATTCTAGCTAGACTAAGTTATGATCAAGTAAGCTTCAGTTTTTGCTGTTTCGTTATATCTTTATTAATTTATCGAATGTTATTTCATGCTCAGGTTTCAAATACTTTATTAATAAGTTATATCTATTCCACGTAAAGTAGATTTTATTAGTTGCCTGAAAGTGTAGGTGAAAATATGAACAACAAAATTTACAAAAAAAATTAAATCAAGAGGATTTAATTTTTTTTGTAAATTTTGTTGTTGTTGTTACCTATTATGATTATGTATGGTCAAATTATGTTATTGCAAGTGACTATATTATGATTAAAGGCTATCGTGATTCTAGACTCTTATGTTATGTTGATTTGGTATATCTTAATTAACAGTACTTTTGTTTTATATTCAAAATACGTTAGTAAGTTATTTACTGTGATGCAGGTTTTATTAGTCGCATGAAAGTGTAGTTAAAATAATGATACAATAGGGATATCAATGTTTTCGTTAAGTTTGTTGTTGTAACCTTTTACTTTTCTGTGACAGATGATACCTACATTGACAGAGTTCCAATTGATGTGAGCTAAATGAATCAATAAATATGTATAAGTTCAATCATTTATTTTGTTTTATTTACAAAGTATGTAATAATGGAATAAAATAATGCCATTCTTTATGTTTTATAGGATAACGTTATAAAGAGTTTACACTGTGGTAGACATCTACTATAACCTAAAGACAGTTTTTTGCATACTATAATGTGTTTTATTATATTACAGGTGAACCTTCAACAAAAGTCTCAGAAGAACCAATGTTGACAGTCAAATATCCTAAATTGCTTAAGAAAACGCCTATGTTTGACCAAAAAGCACTAATTAGGGCTGTTAATAAGCTACAAATAAAAAAAGTCAATTATGCTACAAGACTAAAGAAGGCATTGAACTTGTCTGAAAACAAAACTTTTCAGAACACTAAAAAAAATCACTGCTTTGGCTGCTATCTATGTTCACATTTCGTGAAACTGGGAAAAATAAAATGGGACGGAGATTTACAGAGCCTGAGAAAATCATGGCATTGAGCTTATACAAAAGGAGCCCAAGGACTTACAGGTCGTTGCAAAAAATCTTTGTCTTGCCATCGGCTATGACACTGAGCAGACTGATAGCGCGAGCAAATTTAAAGCCAGGGATTAATGAAAACCTCTTTGACCAATTAAAAAAAAAGAGTAGATAAGATGAAAGCAGATGACAAACTGCATATTATTATTTGATGAAATGTCCATTGCACCACATTTTGACTATAATCAAAGAAGAGACGAAATTTCAGGCTTTGTAAATAATGGGGAGTCAAGACAAAGCAAACTAGCTGACCATACTCTTGTTTTCTTGATTAGAGGAGTTAAAAAAAAAACATTTTGTTCGGGCAGCACAAACTCAGCTGAACTAGCAAGACAAATAAAAATTGTGATAAGAAAACTGCATAGTGTAGGACTACAAGTCCTAGCTACTGTGTGTGACCAAGGTGCATCCAATGTCAGTGCGATCAATTATTTGATTCAGGAGACAAGAGCAGATTATTTAAGAAACAACAAAGAATTGCGACAAGATATCTTTGAGGTAGACGGCAAAGAAGTAATTCCTTTATACGACCCGCCTCATTTAATTAAAGGAATCAGGAATAATTTGATGACCAAAAATTTAGTTTGTTCCATAAATGGCTCTACAAAAGTGGCAAAATGGGAACACGTAGTGAAATTATATCAAGAAGACCCAGCAAATAAAGGGATTCGACTTGTGAATAAATTAACTGATCGACACATTAATCCTGATAAATTTCAAAAATTAAGGTCAAATATGCAACACAAGTTTTGAGCCAAAAAGTTGCAGTTACTATGGGATTTTTAGCAGGTACTTAATAAATTTTCGATACACTCTATAAACTTGTATTTGATGGAGAAATCCTCTGTAGCTGAGTGGTTAATTTAATACGCCTAAACCAATGCAACGCGGTACACCAGGTTCGATTCCCGGTAGGGGTGGGCCATTTACAATGAAATGAAATAAACATACTCTTCAAATTTTCCCACTTTTGGGTGCTGTTGTACCATCGCATCGTTGTTTCCGAGTGATGTGGTTTTTTTGTTGCTTTCTAAACTTAAAAGAGACCTTACAAGAGTTTATTCTAATAATCCTTTATTCATTACAATAGTTTCATAGCAATTGAATTCCATTGTGTGTCTCTTTTTGTGTTCCTTGATGGGTTAAATGTAAAGTTTATAAGAGGTATAACATCTTTTGAGGAGCTCGTGGCTAAATAATAACAGCCGCACGGGTCGATCTTGTAGGTTAAGCAACGCTTGCCAAGGTTGGTCTGTGGATGGGTGACCATCTTAACATAACGAGTTTCCTCCGTGCCTCGAAAAGCACGTTAAGCCGTTGGTCCCGGCTGTCATTTATAGATCTTTGGCAGTCGTTACGGATTGTCAGAAGCCAGTAAATCTGACTCCAGTCTTGCCAAGATGTACCGTGTTACCCAGTTAATGGGTTGTGGAGGTCTGGTAGGCAGCCGCTCCACAAAAAGCACTGGTATTCAGCTGAATCCGGTTTGACTGGAAACCGACCCCAATGTAGTTGGGAAAAGGCTAGGCAGATGATAACATCTTTTGATAATTTTAATCACAAGCTGCAAGATTGTTTAATTAGTATGACAAATAAAGAAAGAACTTGATGCACTTGGATTAGGATCAATACTACGCATATCACATTGTCTCATATTTATACTATCCCTAATCTATTATTGCAAATTTTTACGCTTTTTGTGTCAAAAGCTTTAGCAAATTTTTTTTTTCGTTAATTTTCACTATATTTTTGTGTTTTAGTCTTTTAGAGTTTTTACAGCCATTTTTTTTTTCCAGAAAGGAACATACTCCCCTCTGAGTGTACACAGACTGCTGATGTCATCCTGTTTTTTGATGAACACTTCGACTCAGTAAATGGGAGCTATGATAACTCAAAGAAGAGGTCTGGAAAAATGTTATTGACTCAAGTAACACCAAAATCAGACCATGGCAGCATTTGGTCGAACGCTAAAGTAGTATTAAGCTCAATGGAATTTGTAAATAATGATGGTAAAACACAGGATAAGCAGGTCACAGTTCCAACAATAAATAACTGGTTACGTACTATAAATAATGTGGAGTACCTCATAGAAATACTTTTAAAAATATATAGCATTAAATCTGTGTGGATGAGGCATTTTAATCAGGATCTTCTAGAGAATTTCTTTGGGTCGATTCAAAGTCATGGGTGCAGAAACACTAACCCTGCTGCAGCTGGCTTCGAATTGTCCTTTGCTGCATTATTAATTAATAACCTAAGTGGCTAGCACTCACCTGGTTCCAACTGTGAGGAAGATAATTGCCAAACAATTTTTAAATCCATGGAAACTTTGTTTAAAAATGCGGAAAAGCAGCCCATGCCCGCAGTTACAATCGATTTGGAGGATGAAGTAGATTATATAGATTTTGAGGTGAAAAAAAATAACCCCAGAATATTAGCCACATTACAGTACGTAACTGGTTATTTATTAAGAAAAGCGAGAATAAACGTTTTTAAAAATTGTAAAAAATGTAAAGATTGTTTTTATGACAAAAATAATGTAAGTGATTTTTTGAAATTAAGAGAATATAAGAAGGGAAAATCTTATTAAACATATCCCAATAATAATTTAATAATGTTTTTTTTCAAAAAATACAAGATTTAATCACCTACTATCTGAAAAACAAATCTATAACTCCAAACATAAAACATTTTTAAAAACATTGATATATTTCGATCTCGAATTTAAATTAATTGACTGCGAAAACCATAAATCGCAAACAATTGAGTACATGTTGGAGCTGTCCTGCAAATTTTTCATTTGTAACGGTGCCGAGATGTTAATAAAATAATTAATGGCACCAGATTAGATATAGACAAAAACGACATAATGAAAATGTATTCTTATAATTATTTTACTATAAGAAAACATTATAAAAAGGCAGTCAACCGCTAAACTGTTGTTTGATTTACCCGAATTCCATTCTCTCTATCTTATTATTCCTCAAAGTAATTTCCAAACGTCAAATTATTTTTTAAATTGATTTGGCTTTTGGAAATTACTTTGAGGAATTTAAATGGAGTGATTATGAACCACCCGACCAATTTTCTACACGGGTGTCGTATACCGATAGATGGCGCTAGTATAATAATTCTAAGTGATGACTATATGTCCGTATGTATAATGTACTCTGTGAATTTCACTCCTTAGCTGTACGCATTATGAATGTGTTCCCAAAACGTTTTGTGCGTATGGGTGGGATGTCCACCATGTACCGGTGGCGCATTGCCGTTCGTCTTGTGGTCCGATGATGGAACGGGCTTGGCGGAATTAAATTATGCAATTCCGTCATACATTCCCCAAAATGCAACCGGTAGAAAACCGACAAGCCAGCAACTCGTCGTCGGTGCTCAAGACTTTGGAACCTCGTCGCGACGAGCCTCTCATTGCCAATGATCCTCTTGGCTCGTTTCTCAATTGACTCAAGGGCATCAAGCTGGTATCTGGCAGATCCGTCCCGAAGATGAGAGCAGTATTCCATACACGATCGAACTTGCGCTTGATAGAGTTTGAGCAGCTGTTCCGGCGTGAAGTACCGTCTCACCTTTGCTAGGATCCCCAACTTCTTTGCAGCCACTTGAGCTTTTGCCTCTATGAAAGGGCCAAAATTGAGAGTAGATGTTAATGTAACCCCAAGAAGCTCAAGTTGGTCGGTAATCGGCACGGTTGCACCTCGGAAAGATGGAGCTGGCTGGAATTGGCTCCTTTTAGCGGAAAATAGACACGCTTGGGTCTTAACAGCATTGAACTTGACCAGATTGGCATCACCCCATTCAGAGACAGCCTGTAAGGATACATTCAAGCGCTCAACCATAGCCTCCCGGAGAGACCGGATCTGCGACCCACCAGCTCGTGCGTCGGACACGTATCTCTCAGCAACAGTGCTGTCGTCTGCATACCCAAAGGTACCGGGTTTAAGCAGATCATTAATATGCAGCAAGAACAGTGCTTCCGAAAGCACCGACCCCTGAGGAACCCCGGCATTAATATCCAGCAGTCCAGACGAGCAGCCATCTATGACCACTCGGATAGACCGATCCCTCAGGAAATCTGCGATCCAATCACACAAACCGGCGGGCAGACCGAAGGAAGGAAGCTTACTAATAAGGCCATCGTGCCAGACCCTGTCAAAAGCCTTCGAGATGTCAAGGGAGACCGCTAATGCCTCCCCGTGCTTCTCTATGGCTTCACTCCAGATGTGAATGGCATACGCTAGAAGATCCCCAGTTGACCGATTTAGGCGGAACCCGTATTGTCGGTCACTAAGGATATAATTTGCTTCTAGGTACGCCAGGAGCTTATGATTCAGCACGCGTTCCATAGTCTTACAGAGTATGGACGTTACCGAGATGGGTCTATAATTCGACGGGTCAGCTCGACTACCCTTCTTAGGCACGGGTTGCACGTTAGCTTGCTTCCAAGCCTTCGGCACTTTTCCAGTCTCAAACGAAAGGCAAAATAGACGTGTCAAGATCGGAGACCACTCAGGCGCACAAGTTTTCAGAACAATTGCCGGTATCTCGTCGGGGCCACTAGACTTGTTCACGTCTAGGTTACGCAGTACCCTACGGACGTCCTTCTCATGAATGCCAATGTTCGACATGCTCGACTCGCATCCACCAAGAGAAGCAAGGGGCCTCGCGCCACCAGGATCCAGACGCGAAGATTCCGCAAACAAAGTTCGCTTTCTCCTCAGCGGAGTGGGCAAGCGTCCCGTCGCGTCTCAGCAGTGGTGGTAGTGAGGGGCGGCAGAAGTTCGATTCGACCGACTTAGCCAGGGACCAAAAAGCCTTACTACCTGCTGGGTATGAAGCAAGTTTGTTCCCTATTCGGCTGATGTGGTCAAACCGAGCCCTTTGCAACACCTTCTTGCAGAACTTGGCAGCCCTGTTGAAGGCTGTCTTCTTCCGAGTCACGTCATTTGCTTTGCGCGTACGAGCGACGACCCATGCCAGGTAAGCCGCGCGCTTAAGCGCATCAGCGCGATTGCACTCGGCACCAAACCATGGACGAGCTTCGCCAGACATTGTTATGTCAGAAAACGGAATGTAGTACTCCATTCCCCTTCGCAACACATCCGTCACAGCGTCCGCGCAAGACGAAGTATCAGTCGAAGAAAAGCAAGTAGGCTGCCAAGGATAACATGTGAAGAAAGATCGCATGCCATCCCAATCTGCTGACCTGTACCGCCATACCCGCCGTGTGCCTCTTGGGCTAGGATCGGGCGGGGAGTAAACGGACACAGACTTGATCAGACAGTGGTCGGAACTACCCAGTGGTGAAGAAATCGAGACCGAATAGCGGTCTGGATCTGTTGTCAGCAAAAGGTCCAAGCAATTGGCAGTGTGCGAATCAACATCCGGCACCCTCGTTGCCCCCTGGACCAGCTGGGTAAGATTCAGCGCTAGGGCTAGCTTTCTCGTCTCTCGTCCAGCATGGTCTGTGCACTGGTATGGGAAGAGCCAATCCTGATGGTGGGCGTTGAAGTCCCCCAGTAACACCAATTGGGCAGAAGGGTACCGTTGCTGAGCCGCATCCGCCGCCTCACTTAGGTGCTGTGTGAGCCCAGTTGTCTCCAAATCACCACTGTGCGAGCGGTAGACACAAGCGTAGACAATTTTATCCAGGCCTGTGTCCACTAAAACCCACAGCGTTGAGAACCTGGAGTCCTCAAGATTACGGAGACGCCGACAACAGATGTCGTCACGGGCGTACATACATAGGTACGCCCGCACGTGGTTTGAAATGGTGCTCCAGGGTAAACCCTGGGTAGGAAAGGTAAGCCACGTCTGACGGACACCTGATCTGCGTCTCGGACAGGAACAGGAGTGTTGGTTTCTCAGTCTCCAGGTGGTGATGGACTGCGGCGAGATTTGAGTGCAGACCTCGAATATTGCTGAGGTGCACTTTGTGGGGGAGGAAGTGCTGCCGCTGTACAGCTTTTCTTACTTTGTTCCTTTTCGTCATGTTATATATTAAGCTTGACTGTACCTTTCTCTAAGCCCTAAATTGAGATAGGCGTATCCGGGTTCCGGTACGGTGAAGCGCTATAAGCCCCGCAGCGTCATATTCGCCCCAATCCAGCAGGTAGTGGGGATACGTTTGCTAAGCGAATGACGGTATCCCTGAACCTCATTGGCGTTCGGACTTCCGAACGGTGTAGTCGCGTTTAAAAGTATCTCGTTACTTTTAAAAAAGGGTGTCCTACTTTTTAGTTTTAAATAAAATTAGTTTGTGTTAAATCACTGTTAAAAATGAACTCTTGGGACGAAAATATCAATCTTAGTATGGACAATGCCCCACGTGCTCGGTCGCAATCTAGTGGTTCGAGCAGTAGCAGCGATTCTTCGACGGCGCGTAAAAGGAGACGTCGTAAGCGAAAGGAGCGACGCCGCCGTACAAAGCTAAGTAAATTGGAGGATGCTTTTAAAAGGGTTCCCTACGTGTATTCGAAAGTTGTTAATTCGATTTTTATTATATCGAACACGGTATGTCGATAATTCAGTTGTACGATGTTTTATTACATCGATGCTTTATTAGTGCGATGTAACGTTTGTGCGAAACTCCCTACAGCGATTGCTCATTAGTTCGACAGTATGTCGGTTCGAAACGCCCACTGTTTTCCGTGACATTTTATTAGTAATCTTATTTTGCATTATAGACGTAAAGGAAATACATTATAAATACCATACATATCTTCACGTATTTTTTCCTAAAATGAGAAAGACAGGTAACTAATTCAACACGTTTAGCTGTGGCATGGGCCAAAGATAACGACATGACACGATAAACTTACTGAAAAAGTATCCTCTTTGCAAGATCTTATTGTTAAAAACAATACTCAGCCGTGCATGTCTGACAGCGAGTCTATTCTATATATTCCGAGCCCTACTGAACTGGATAATGAATTAAACGAAGAAAGAGGGATTGATTTTAAAATTCAAACTACCCTCAAGTCGCAGACCTTAAAAACAGATAATACACATCTCGAAATGCTTATCAAATTACAACTTTTTAACTCGCCTGATTGGGCTCAAGTACGTTATTCTGAAGTACAAAAACTTTATAATTCTACCCCAGGTTTTGTAGAGCTCGAAAGTAATGACATTTTGAAAAATTTTGAACGTAATCGTTCGTTAGCGGTCGTTGAAAATTCCTTAGCTGCTATGTCACATGCTGTTATTTTACAAAATGAAGCATTTCAAAAAGGCTTATGCAAATTCATTTCATGGGTATCCGAATTAAAAAACCCAACGACCACTGAAGAGATTACTTCAAAAATCAATGAAATTTTTGCCGACGGGGACTACTAAAAAATACAATCGGATTTATTACAAATGATATGTGGCAAACGGGCTGATATAGTGCAACAAAGGCGTGACGGTATTTTAAATTCAGTTAAGGAAAGTTGTTTTAAGGAATCGTTAAGGAAAATACCCCCGTCTGCACATCATTTATTTGACGATGCAAAGTTTACAGATTTTGTAGGAAAACAAGGGGGCGTCTTAAAAGTTTTTCAGGCCACACCTATTAAATTATCTTCGCAGGGTAGATCGTATAAACCACCTGTACAAAGACTGGACACACAAGGTGGTAGGAAATATATGGTGCCTGTGCGCAACAGTGCAAACCATCGCTTTTCCGCCAATAGTGGCTCTAGTCCTGCGCAAGGACGAAAGAGAAAGGCAGAAGAGTTTTTTCGTCACACCGAAAATACACGTTACAATAAGAAACGTGCCCTGGGACGGCGTGATAAACGAATCGATTGACTATCATCAACGTTTTCAAGCCGGGGGAATCAAACATCAGGTAAGTGTCTGGAGGAAGTTGGGGGCACCTCTATATACTACTCTGTCAAGAAAGTACCGGGAAAAAATCAATAATACACAAAATGTCTGTTATTCATCCAAATTTATTTTATCACCTTCAAAGTATGCTCCTTTACAAACGATACACTTGCGCCAACGAATAATCCATTCATCAAAACATTTTTTAAACGCTGCTTCCGGAATTGAGTTGAGTTCTCGCCGCGAATTCTCATTTATGTCTTCTATCGATTGAAAACGGTTCAGTTGGAAGGGACCACTCCGAAGCTTGTTGACTAGTTTGCATGTCAAACTCGTAAACCCACGTCTCGTCACCAGTAACAATGCGTTTCATGAATGTTGGGTCCGAACTGACTCGTTCTAGCATGTCCTCAGCGACTTTCATGCGATTGAGTTTTTGGAGAAAATTCAGATCTTTTGGGACTAGCCGAGCAGCAACATGTTTCATACCCAAATGATTAGTTAAAATGGTACGGATCGACTCGTGAGATACAGAAAGTTCGGCGGCTATCTCTCTCAGAGTTGAATGGGGATTTTCAGTCACTATTTCCTTCACTTTTGCGATGTTAACTTCAGTTGCAGACGTTGACGGCCTACCAGAGCGAGGCAAATCTTCCATCACATCTCGACCGCTTTTGAACGCTTTGAACCACTCATAAGCACGAGTTTTTGATAAAGTCGATTCACCGTAAGCCTTCTGTAACATTTTCAGTGACTCCGAACACGAAATTCCATTGGCGATGCAAAATTTAAGACAAACTCTTTGTTCGATATTTTTGTCCATTATGAAATTCGCAATACACACTATATATGATATTACTAAAACCAGCACTGTATTTAATATAAATAACAGATGCAACTCAAACTCCGCGCCAAAATGGAAAACAGTTGTGCCAATCTAACAACTACAAAAAAACAAAAATTTGAATTTGGAACCATATACAAATCATCCATTCCCGATACTTTTTTGACTGAATGTATACTAAAGATAATATCAGGTTATCGGATCCCCTTTTTAAGCAAACCACCACTCATTCATCCCTTGAGGATTCCCAGAAGATTTCACACAGTAAACTCAAAAGAAATCTTAATCCAATTAAAAAAGCTAGTAGATCAAAATTTATTAAAAAAAGCTTCATTGAAGCAAGCTTTGTCTCAACAGTTTTTTTTGTGCCAAAAAAGGAAGCGACGGCTTCGTTTCGTCCGGTCTTGAATTTAAAATTACTAAACAACTATGTCAAAGTAGACAAATTTCGATTGGTGAACATGTACAAAGTCCCCGACTTCCTCCAACCACAGGATTGGTTAGTGAAAATAGACCTGGAAAATGCATATTTTCACCTGCCAATCGTGCCAGGGCACAGACGTTTCCTCCGATTAATAGTATCGGACCAACTGTGGCAAATGACCTGCCTGCCCTTCGGTTTGGCAACTGCTCCGAAGGTTTTTGCCAGCCTGACGAATTGGATCGCGCAGATCCTACGAGACCAAGGAGTGCGCGTGCTAGTATATCTCGACGATTTTCTCCAGGCGAATCAGAATCGAGAAACTCTGCAAACTCACGCGAACTTGATGGTAAGAATACTGCAGTCCCTCGGCTTTGTAATAAAGGAGATCCGCAAACAGTCCTAATAAATTAGGCCTCAATAAACAAAAATTAAATAATTTGGGTTTGCAAGGAGTAATATTAGTCTATAATACTGTGTAATTAGTTTTTTGATATAACATGGGATATGAAAAATATAAACTTTTTTTCAGACAGTAGTAGTTAAATACCATTAACATATTTGTTTCCGCTCTTTTATTAGGTTATGAGTTTTAGTGATTTTAATATGAGGTGAAACTTACAGAATGTTGAATTTGAATTTCTTAGCTGCACATAGTTAGGGATTTTAAAGAAAAAAAACGAATTCAAGTTAATTGAAAATATTTTATCCATTGTTTACCACATCATCGGTGATTAATATATTATCGAGATGCTGGGCGGGAGGTACCACATTGTCTTGGTACCTAGCCCACCCTAAGTACCATATTATACATAAAATATGTGCACAGCAGCCTACTGTTCTCTTGCCTACATTACAATTGCAATAGTGTTGTAGTATTGCGTCCCTACCGTTAAGAGAGCCGTCGACCAAAATATAAACAAAATATATTTTACGGCCTACATGGCGTGATTGTATTTTGCCTTTTAGCAGCCAAACACTATTTTCAGTCGACAGCTCTCTCAGTAGACTGCTGTCAACCTCTCTGCATACCTCTATTGTGAAAGATCCATTGGCTCTTATGTGTTCACCGTAATAGGAACGTGCCTGTTTTATTTGGTACGTTCCTAAACACACCAATATCAGCTCATTGTAGGTGAGCCGGGGAAAATCACTGACATTATTGTCATCAACATTGATTCGTAGAAAATTCGTTCTTCGTCTATTTAAGTTATTATTAATAACAACAGTACTTAAACTATTTTCTGAGTACATTTTCTGATTTAATTCGTTAAGAATTTCCCCAGCATCATTCCTGTCTTCGATAAGAGGGTGAAAGGCATTAATCAGGGCAGCAGCTACAGAAAAATCTTTCATCAAATTGCAAGATGCGGCATTAAAATACTCTTGGCGAAAAATCTTAAAGTCACGTTTAAACCTACCATTAATCACCTCTATGACCCAACGACATATTGTCACTGCCCTGGAACGATTAGCCTCTAGTGTAGTTAATTGTGTTTCACCCTCTTGACCTGTGGCTGGCGTATAAGCACGGTACCCACAATCGTTTAGTAATGACAGAGAGTCTCTAAAGCCCCTATCCAGTATAAAAACATCATTTGGAGCAAAAAATCTTCTTAATGGTTGATTTTCATCACGGAATTCTTTTAACATTATTTCAGCATCTGATGTTGTTGCTGGATAGGGGCCAAGCACTTCGATAATATAACCGTCTGTGCTGACAATTATAAACATTTTTACAAGGTTTCGATATTTGTGTAAAGAATAAGTATTTTTTTGATATAAATAATTGGCACTCTTTTGTACATAAACATAGGTACCATCGGCTATCACAATTGCACTGGTTCTATTATTGTCTCCATAAATCCCATTGGGAATCATAAGGTTTCTTCGGGCAATTTGTTCTCTGTTTGTGTGATTTACACCTAAGTGCAGAGGGACATAGTCTTGTACTAGGAAATCTCTAGCCCGTGATATTAAAGAGGATGTTGTCCTTGTTGGTACTTGAATTAAGGAAGAGATTCTTTCAAATGAGTCCCCTGTTCTTAATTTGATTAAATATGCTGCTAGGGCAAGCGATCCATTACGCATTTGTGAGAGCCGAGGTACTTCATTAAGTATTTCAGCAAATTGCTGTTTAGTTCGACCAAACCAATAGTGGACTAAATGGTCTGGCATATTCTCAATATTATTAAAATCTATACTTTGAGGACTTGCATTTAATGTCAGCAAGTCCTGTATTTGTAAAGCAGTAAACATATGGTTGCTATTGTGTGGGGGATTATTCAAAAAATCCCATGAACCATGACTTACGTGTCTGGAACATACACGGTTATTTATAGGAACATAAAAATTGTAGTTTTTTAGAAGAAATTGTCTTAGAGATAATGGTATGGTAAGACGTTCAGTGCGATGGCAGCCCGAGACAAAGCAACGATTTTGTGACTCTGCAGCTCTTGCATATAAAGGCATCATTATGTGATCTCGAACATTTGGTGGTACCTCAATAGAAGGCTCAGGAATAGGATTGTCGCTGGATTCTCTTGATGTTCTGACTTCATGTGGAGCTCGGTCAGCACGCTGCCAGCATGGATGGCAAATAGAGCTCGTAGCAGTTACCTATAAAAAAAAAACATGTATTATTTATATTTAATCAAAAATCCTAACACAAACTCAGAAAAAAAAAGTAGAATCAGCGACTGCAGTAGGAAAAAAAATTAACTTGTTTATATGGGGAGAAACAACACTATGCAAACAAAATGAGTATTTTGAAAATCAATACATATTACTCTAGAAAAATAAAATTGAATGTTATTCATTTATATGGGGATTAACAACACTGTATAAACAAGCCAGGACTAGAAACTTTTTTGTTAGTTTTAAATAGCTATATGAACAGTCAGATTACTAAGTACTTACTTGTCGAGGGTGAATCCATTCTGTTATAACATCAAAAATATGGCTTTCACGCTGTGTTGAATGTTGTGTCAGTGTATGAGATCTCAGGCGCAATAAAGATCTTCCACAACTAATGCAAACATGACGATGGCCAACATTCAAGTTAGATCCAGTATTCGAATCAGCTCTGGTTCCTGGCAATGACTGTGTAGCTACCATCCAGCAAGAGTCGCACACATGGTCCGCTGCAGTGACCTGTTAAATAGATTATTTATAAATATACAAACACCTAATTGCTACATATCTTTGGTACCAAAGTGATAAGCACCTGCGTACGCAGGTACATTATTTGTTGTTTAACAAGCAACACACGGAATGTAACTATAGGTGGTGTTTTTTAATTGCGTTCGTTCACTATGTGAGTTTGATATACAGTTAAACAAACCAGTATGTCATTTTATCCAACCTTGCAATGAGTGTTTAAGTCTAATAAGTAATTAAAATAACAATAAAGAAACACTTACTTGACGTGGAGATATCCATTCTCTAATCACCGATAGTATGTCGATTGAGTTCAGCGGGTTCCTTCTCATGCGAGCAGTGGATATGCCACAATTGATGCAGCGGAGATTATCCATCGTAAACGACAGGTAACAATGTCAAAAGGCAAAATCGGAGTCCAAAATGCGTGCAAAGGTCAATCGGTATTTCTGGAAGAACGGAGTCCAAGAACGAAATAGGGTCGGTCACAACACAAAGGTAGTCACAAATTGTCCAAAAACACAGCAAGGGTCGGTAATTAAAGGTAGCACACAAAGTAAACATATAACGTAAGTCCGCAACACGAGCGAAAAACGTTATGACGCTATCCGGCAATCTGTTGTTGACAACCGATTGATTGATAAGTGCAGCCGTATTGAGTGTTGCACTTCGCAAAAATGCAAATCGATTTTTCTAAAAAAATCATTAAAATAAGTTAACAACAACAAAAAAATACTTTGTCTTTAATCATTGTTTCGCAATAAAGTTATAAAAATACTTTTTGGAGTGACAAGAAATATAAATCGAACATAATACAAATCTTAGCCTGGAAAAAACTATTTTTATTTAAAAATAGCTAAATATGGTAACATTGGTTGTTATTAACAACTGTAACGCGAGGAATACGTCAACTAACTTTTCTTTTTTATTAATTCCTTATTCCAAGGTTTTTTCGGGAAATGATAAAATAAAGCAGGGCTTATAATTATATAGATATTTTTTCGAATGGTCTGATACTTTGTCTATTGAGGCCATGACTCGCCGATCTCCTTTCAGAAGTCTGTACTAACTCCTCAGCAGTCAATCGAGTATCTGGGAATATTGTGGGACCCTTGGCAAAACGTCAAATTACTTCCAACAAGAAAGGTTCGCTTACTGCTTTTGAGAACATAGAAAATGGCAAAAGCCATCAAGGTAAGTTTAAAAGAAGTCCAGAGCATACTAGGACTTTGGAATTTTGCTAGCTTTGTAGTCCCGCGAGGACGCTTGAATTCTCGTGCAATACTGACCTTCAGCAATTCCCTATTGCAAAAAAATGTAAAAGGTCGAACTCAGATGCCCGTCGAGGTAATCCCGGACCTGCAATGGTGGATACAGAATCACAATATGGCTTCTCAACTGCACGGTTCACCTCCAACCTATTTCCTTACGACGGACTCTGCCAAGGCAGGTTGGGGTGCGCAACTCAACAACGAGACCCTACGTGGCTGTTGGACAGTACAGGAAAGAGACTCTCACAGCAATATATTAGAAATGTTGGCAATTCTGCGAGTCATTCAGGTAAAAGGTCGCCTAATGAGCGATACAAGCTTATTAATTCAGAGCGACAACCAAACTGTAGTTTCTTACCTGCGCAACGAAGGTGGCACACACTTACAGCCCCTTTTAAGCCTGACATACGAAGTCTTAGACGAAATAGATCGTTATCGGATACATTTGTCGATATATCACCTTCCCGGCCGATACAACTACGTAGCAGATCGACTTTCAAGGAAATCTGCCCCGACAGAATGGCATTTGCTTCCCTGGGCTACAGGGAAAATATTTCAACATTTCGGAGTTCCCGAAATAGATTTTTTTGCGTCACAAAGTGCTCATGTAGTACCCAGGTATGTGAGTCTGGTTTTAGATCAGGCGGCTGTTTTTCACAATGCCTTCAGTCGTCCTTGGCATTACAGGTTAGCAGGGGTATTCCCACCACCCCGTCTAATACCCAGGGTATTAGCGCACCTGAACCAAGCGACCGGTATGTACCTGGTGATAACGCCCGATTGGGAGAAGGTCTTTTGGAGAGCAGATCTGGTGGCTCGCTCCATATGCCCTCCCTACCAGGTGAGGGATTTGGACCAAGTCTTCATAGACACAACAACCAATCGACCGCCTCCACAAGTTCATCAATTGAATTTAAAGGTAATATGGTTAATACAGGGTGGTCATCACTATTAGGTTCTTGGCAGAAAGATCAGGTAGAAATTTTTGAAGGTAGCTGGAGGAAATCGACGTTAAATACTTATAAGCCGGCATGGATAAGATGGTGTAAGTGGTCACGTGACAATAAGGTGAGCACTATAGATCCATCCCCCGAAGATGTGGCTCGATTTCTGACTGATTTGCATCTTAAATTTAAATTTGCCTATAATACAATTGCAGTACATAAGTTTTTTTTTTTTTTACTATTGATAGGCACGCGTTTGACCACTATCTCACCTGATTGTAAGCGAGGATGTGGTCGAAGATGGAGCACGCTTGCCTAGAAATAACCTATTCACTCTTGATTTAAAGACTCCCAGGTTGTAGCTATCAGGAAACACAGACTCCGGCAGGGAATTCCACTCCTTAGCTGTACGCACTATGAATGTGTTCCCAAAACGTTTTGTGCGTATGGGTGGGATGTCCACCATGTACCGGTGGCGCATCGCCGTTCGTCTTGTGGTCCGATGATGGAACGGGCTTGGCGGAATTAAATTATGCAATTCCGTCGCACATTCCCCAAAATGCAACCGGTAAAAAACCGACAGGCTAGCAACTCGTCGTCGATGTTCAAGGCTTTGGAGCTTCGACGCGACGAGCCTCTCATTGCAGAGCAGCTGTTCCGGCGTGAAGTACCGTCTCATTTTTGCCAGAATCCCCAACTTCTTTGCAGCCACTTGAGCTTTTGCCTCTATGTAAGGGCCAAAATTGAGAGTAGATGTTAATGTAACCCCGAGAAGCTCAAGATGGTCGGTTATCGGCACGGTTTCACCGCGGAAAGATGGAGCTGGGCGGAATTGGCTCCTTTTGGCGGAAAATAGACACGCTTGGGTCTTAGCAGCATTGAACTTGACCAGATTGGCATCGCCCCAATCAGAGACCGCCTGTAGGGACACGTTCAAGCGCTCAACCATTGCCTCCCGGAGAGACCGGATCTGCGACCCACCAGCTCGTGCGTCGGACACGTATCTTTCAGCAACAGTGCTGTCGTCTGCATACTCAAAGGTACCGGGTTTAAGCAGATCATTAATATGCAGCAAGAACAGTGTTGCCGAAAGCACCGACCCCTGAGGAACCCCGGTATTAATATCCAGCAGTCCAGACGAGCAGCCATCTATGACCACTCGGATAGACCGATCCCTCAGGAAATCTGCGATCCAATCACACAAACCGGCGGGCAGACCGAAGGAAGGAAGCTTACTAATAAGGCCATCGTGCCAGACCCTGTCGAAGGCTTTCGAGATGTCAAGGGAGAACGCCAGTGCCTCCCCGTGCTTCTCTATGGCCTCACTCCAGATGTGAATGGCATACGCTAGAAGATCCCCAGTTGACCGATTTCGGCGAAACCCGTATTGCCGGTCACTAAGGATATCATTCGCTTCTAGGTACGCCAGGAGCTTATGATTCAGCACGCGTTCCATAGTCTTACAAAGTATGGACGTTACCGAGATGGGTCTATAATTCGACGGGTCAGCTCGACTACCCTTCTTGGGCACGGGCTGCACGTTAGCTTGCTTCCAAGCCTTCGGCACTTTTCCAGTCTCAAACGAAAGGCGAAATAGGCGTGTCAAGATCGGAGACAGCTCAGGCGCACACGTCTTCAGAACAATTGCCGGTATCCCGTCGGGACCACTAGCCTTGTTCACGTCTAGGTTACGCAGTACCCTACGGACGTCCTTCTGATGAATGCGAATGTTCGACATACTCGACTCGCATTCACCAGGAGAGGCTGAGGGCGTCGCGCCACCAGGATCCAGACGTGAAGATTCCGCAAACAAGTTCGCTTTCTCCTCAGCGGAGTAGGCCAGCGTCCCGTCGGGTCTCAGCAGTGGTGGTAGTGAGGGGCGGCAGAAGTTCGATTCGACCGACTTAGCCAGGGACCAAAAAGCCTTACTACCTGCTGGGTATGAAGGAAGTTTGTTCCCTATTCGGCTAATGTGGTCAAACCGAGCCCTCCGCGACACCTTATTGCAGGACTTAGCAGCCCTGTTGAAGGCTCTCTTCTTCTGACTCACGTCATTTGCTTTGCGCGTACGAGCGTCGACCCATGCTAGGTACGCCGCGTGCTTAAGCGCATCGGCGCGATTGCACTCGGCACCAAACCAAGGACGAGCTTCGCCAGATATTGCTATGTTAGAGAACGGAATGTAGTACTCCATTCCCCTCCGCAACACATCCGTCACTGCGTCCGCGCACGACGTAGCATCAGTGGAAGAAAAGCAAGTAGGCTGCCAAGGGTAACATGCGAAGAAAGATCGCATGCCATCCCAATCTGCTGACTTGTATCGCCATACCCGCCGGGTGCCTCTTGGGCTAGGATCGGGCGGAGAGTAGACAGCACAGACTTCACCAGACAGTGGTCGGAACTACCCAGTGGTGATGAAATCGACACCGAATAGCGGTCTGGATCTGTTGTCAGCAGAAGGTCCAAGCAATTGGCAGTGTGCGAATCAACATCCGGCACCCTCGTTGCCCCCTGGACCAGCTGGGTAAGATTTAACGCAAGCGCTAGCTTTCGCGTCTCTCGTCCAGCATGGTCTGTGCACTGGTATGGGAAGAGCCACTCCTGATGGTGGGCATTGAAGTCCCCCAGTAACACAAATTGGGCAGAAGGGTACCGCTGCTGAGCCGCATCCGCCGCCTCACTCAGGTGCTGTGTAAGCCCAGTTGTCTCCAAATCACCGCTGTGCGAACGGTAGACGCATGCGTAGACAATTTTGTCTAGACCTGTGTCCACCATAGCCCACAGCGTTGAGAACCTGGAGTCTTCAAGGTAGCGGAGACGCCGATAGCAGATGTCGTCCCGGGCGTACATGCATACGCCCGCGCGGGGTCTAAAGTGGTGCTCCAGGGTAAACCCAGGGTAAGACAGGTATGATACGTCCGACGGACATCCGATCTGCGTCTCCGACAGGAACAAGAGCGCTGGTTTCTCGGTCTCAAAATGGTGATGGACTGCGGCGAGATTTGAGTGCAGACCTCGTATATTAGAGAGGTGCACTTTATGCGAAAGGACGTGCTGCCGCTGTACAGCTTTTCTCTTTTTATTCCTGTTCATTAATAAACTTGAGTGATGGAGGTTGAGGAGAAGGAAGTGAAATGAGGTTCCAAGCTGCTAACCTTCAGGCACGCCCTGACAGGACGACATCTTTGGGGGACTAGTCTGGAGACTGCGGGGACGCCCGAGCCCCCCCGGGAATGTCCATCGGGCCCTTTTATCTGGTCGCCAACCAGCACGATGGTGCATTCCGGATTTTTCGTCAGATGGCGGGGCAGCCTTTCATGAGTGGCTAGCTCACTACTTGGGCCCCCAACTATCTGCGGTCGGCCAGCGGTGCACCGTGCCTCGGATCCCGCTACCCTCCAAGACTAGTCTCCCGATACGCCCATGCCAGGGCTAGCCTGGCTGGTCTGCCTGCATTGGAACAACTGTTTCGACCCAACTCCTCTGAATTGGCTACACTGAGCATCATACCGGAACACAGCTAAGCCGCTTGGCGGTACCGCCAAGCGGCTTAGCTGCTCTTGCCCAGTGGGTGGTCACAAGCCATCGGCCGAAGCCTACCACCAGTTAGTGTCACCTGATTAGCACCACCCGGGGACCACGTGTAGGGTCTTACATTGGGTATTCTCCTACGGACGCGGGTGACTCGGAAGTCTGCGGTATGTATCTTTTGTCGGCCATCTTGTAGTTTATCATTTTTTTTTTTTTTTTTTACTATTGATAGGCACGCGTTTGACCACTATCTCACCTGATGGTAAGCGAGGATGTGGTCGAAGATGGAGCACGCTTGCCTAGAAATAACCTATTCACTCTTGATTTAAAGACTCCCAGGTTGTAGCTATCAGGAAACACAGACTCCGGCAGGGAATTCCACTCCTTAGCTGTACGCACTATGAATGTGTTCCCAAAACGTTTTGTGCGTATGGGTGGGATGTCCACCATGTACCGGTGGCGCATCGCCGTTCGTCTTGTGGTCCGATGATGGAACGGGCTTGGCGGAATTAAATTATGCAATTCCGTCGCACATTCCCCAAAATGCAACCGGTAAAAAACCGACAGACTAGCAACTCGTCGTCGGTGTTCAAGACTTTGGAGCTTCGACGCGACGAGCCTCTCATTGCCGATGATCCTCTTGGCTCGTTTCTCAATTGACTCAAGGGCATCAAGCTGGTACCTGGCAGATCCGTCCCAAAGATGAGAGCAGTATTCCATACACGATCGAACTTGCGCTTGATAGAGTTTGAGCAGCTGTTCCGGCGTGAAGTACCGTCTCACCTTAGCCAGAATCCCCAACTTCTTTGCAGCCACTTGAGCTTTTGCCTCTATGTAAGGGCCAAAATTGAGAGTAGATGCTAATGTAACCCCAAGAAGCTCAAGATGGTCGGTTATCGGCACGGTTTCACCGCGGAAAGATGGAGCTGGGCGGATTTGGCTCCTTTTGGCGGAAAATAGACACGCTTGGGTCTTAGCAGCATTGAACTTGACCAGATTGGCATCGCCCCAATCAGAGACCGCCTGTAGGGACACGTTCAAGCGCTCAACCATTGCCTCCCGGAGAGACCGGATCTGCGACCCACCAGCTCGTGCGTCGGACACGTATCTTCCAGCAACAGTGCTGTCGTCTGCATACCCAAAGGTACCGGGTTTAAGCAGATCATTAATATGCAGCAAGAACAGTGTTGCCGAAAGCACCGACCCCTGAGGAACCCCGGTATTAATATCCAGCAGTCCAGACGAGCAGCCATCTATGACCACTCGGATAGACCGTTCCCTCAGGAAATCCTCAGGAAAAACGGGTTGCACGTTAGCTTGCTTCCAAGCCTTCGGCACTTTTCAAGTCTCAAACGAAAGGCGAAATAGGCGTGTCAAGATCGGAGACAACTCAGGCGCACAAGTCTTCAGAACAATTGCCGGTATCCCGTCGGGACCACTAGCCTTGTTCACGTCTAGGTTACGCAGTACCCTACGGACGTCCTTCTGATCATTAGGTTCTCACATTATTATTAAGCAAATATAAAAGGGTATAGCATTAAAACAGCCACCAAAAGCTAAAAGTCCTATTTGGGACATTAATGTTTTAATTAGATTCTTAGTTGACAAAATTCCTTCCAAAATGTCATTATTCGAAATTTCTAAAAGAACTGCAATCCTACTTTTATTGTGTTCCGGGCGCAGAGTCCATGACCTTACATTATTGAGCATTAATAAAGAAAACTTTGTAAGGAGCGATGATTCTGTAGTGTTTTGGCCGATTTTTGGGTCCAAAACTGATAATAGAACTTACAGGCAATCTGGTTGGCGTTTATTTAAATGCGAGTCAAACTCTAACATTGACCCAATTTATTGGATTGACAAATTGCTAGAGTACTCTAACGGTCGAAGAGGTAATATTGAGAGCTTATTTATTAGCACACGTGGTGAACCCAAACCAGCTACCCGCACCATCATAGGCGGCTGGATTAAATCATTGTTAAAACAAGCTGGAATTAACACTAGCCCAGGTAGTGTGCGATCGGCCGTAGCCTCAGCTAGTTGGTCAAATAATATTCCCATTGATCATATTCTGGAGAGAGGAAATTGGCGCTCTGCCTTAACATTTCACAAATATTATAAAAAAGAAATCAATTACAAGTATACAAATGATTCAAGTGGTTCAAATCAGATCCGTAATCTGTTTCAATCGATAAGATGATTTACCTAATTGTAATATTGTTGTAGTGTTATAATTTAAGTCATAAAACTAATTGTTGAACTATCAAAAATTTGAAATTAATATTATATAACCTTGTTGATCACATTGGCGTTCTAATTTAGTCCCAATCCAGCAGTCGATAACAAACACTTCTCAATTTAGGGCTTAGATAAAGGTACAGTCAAGCTTAATAGAACAATTTTACCTAAAAATTAAATTGATATTAAGCATACTTACCTTTCTCTAAGCCAATTTAAATTTCTGTCTGCTGATTCTGAATTATAAATGTATGTGATTGAAACCTTATCAATCACTATAAATTGAGGCGCAATGAGGTTCAGGGATACCGTCATGCGCTTAGCAAACGTATCCCCACTACCTGCCGGATTGGGGCGGATATGACGCTGCGGGGCTTATAGCGCTTCACCGTACCGGAACCGGATACGCCTATCTCAATTTAGGGCTTAGAGAAAGGTAAGTATGCTTAATATCAATTTTATTTTTAGGTAAAATTGTTCTAATATGACAATAAATAAAAAAGTTATGTCCATTTTTCTACAATTTCAAACTTTAAACTGCTCTCCTGAACAATTCGGTTTTTGTTGCTTATCCCCTATTACCTTTTAACCGTCGATATACCGATTACTGGAGTTTGCGGTACAGATACTGATATTAATTATATTGATAATAATATACAAGACTCCGACAGATGCTACAAAGTTACAAAAAATTCGAGAAAATTGCTTAGCTCAAGATAATGAAAGGAAATACAGCATTGATGAAATGATGATTCCCTATAAAGGTACCAAAGCGGGTAAGCGACGTCAGTATATGAAGGATAAACCTAACAAGTGGGGCTTCAAAAACTACGTTCGTGCAGGAGTGTCGGGCATGATTTATGATTTTATTTTGTATGGTGGCGAGGACACATTTCGGTTTCATACTTTTACAGATAACGAAGTTTCCATTGGATTTGGAGCTCAGGTTGTCATTGCTTTGTGTAAAAGTATAAAAAATAAACCGGCTGTTGTTTTCTGCGACAATTTCTTTAATTGTCCGGAGCTACTTTATATACTTAGAGAAGACTATGAAATATTTGGATTGGGAACAGTCAGGAGCAACGGTTGAGAGGAGCTGAAGCAGTTCTACCCTCAGAAAAGATATGAAAAAGAAACCCCGTGGCAGTTTTGCTCAAGTAGTCTGCAATAAAACCGATTAACAATATTGTACGGTGGAACGACAACAAAGCCGTGACACTGATAAGTTCTTAAGTGGGTGCAGAACCAGTGGAAAAAATTAAAAGATATTGCAAGGACTCTAAAAACAAAGTGGATGTAGATTGTCCTCAAATTGTCAAAGAGTATAATAAACATATGGGGGGAGTTGATTTAGCCGATATGCTCATTTCGCTCTACAAAACCCCATTCAAGACTCGGCGTTGGTACATCAGCATATTTGCGCAAATTCTTGACATATGTATCAATAATGCGTGGCTTTTATACCGACAAGATTGCTCAAAATTGCAAAAACAATGGATGCCTCTCAAGGATTTTCGATTTGAGCTTTACGAGGGGTTGAAAAAGTTCGGACGTATCCGAGAAAAGACCAATAAACACACAAAGCGTGTACCACAAGCCAACCCGGTAGAATCGTCACGTTATGATAATGTTGGCCATTTTATGACGATGACCAGTCAAGGTCGATGTAGGCTTTGCTCCAAGCTAACGTCAGTGTTATGCATGAAATGTCAAGTCCGTCTGTGCTTCGTAACCGGTAAAAGTCCTAGGAATTGTCAACTAGACTACCATATGCGTGTTTAGTAAAGCTGGCAATTTCTAGGCGTTGTCACCTTGTTTTTTTTTTGGTATTATTTGTGTACTGTAATTGGCAATGTATGTCCCGGCATACAACACATTTACTTAATGTTTTTATGTGCATTTGGCAATGTATGCTGTGACATACATTGTTTTTCAGGAAATCTGAAGTTCCTAAATTTTTTTGATTATTTTTTGTAATACCTATAAATGTCTACAATAAAATTTTATTAAAAAAAAAGGATTTTATTGCAAATTCTTCTTTGCTAAATTAAGGGTTAATAAGCAACATTAAAGCATTATTCAGTTCAGAACTTAAGAGATATTTGTGAACAATTTTGCTACCCTTTCTGTTATTAATAAACCGCATTACGTATGCCTATGTACGTACCAATTTGTAAATGCTAGAATATTTGCGCATTTGATCCGAAAACATTGCTAGGAACTGAAGACACTTGGCTCGCGGAGAGTGCTGACCCGGTTTTTGCTTCAGGTAAGTTAGCAGGTAAATTTATTTTTAAATTAAATTGATATTCACTATCATGCAAAAGTTCAGGGCCATTCCAACAAAGGCTGCAAGCATGGAGCACACTTGGCGTAACACCCCTGCTGATATAATCGGCAGGGTTGTCCTCAGTTTTTACATATAGCCACTGACAGTTGGGCATATTTTTAGCAATTCCCTTCACCCTATTTGCAACATACGCGTTAAGTTTTATGGGTTCTGTATGTAACCATGCGAGAACAATAAGTGAATCAGTAAATAAATAGACATAGCTTATATTATATTTTAATTTCAGCGTGCAATAAACCTTAGCCATCACAATGGAGAGAAGCAGTGCAGCATTGAGCTCTAAGCGCGGTACAGTTTTGTTTTTATTTTGAAGCGGATTTATGCGTGATTTTAAACATAGCAAATACATTTTAACTTTACCATCGTGATTTGTACTCGTAACTCGCATGTACACGCAGCATCCATATGCCGTAGTACTGGACGCATCTGAGAATCCTATTAGTTCAAGTTTAATTCAGTTACCTTTATGTTCCTATTGATAAAGATTGGCTTCATTGCAGCTAAACTGGACGAGAATTCACGCCACGCCTTTTTAATTTCATTATCAGGCATAGAATCCCAATCAGTCTTGGAAAACCATAGCCTTTGCATTATAGCTTTAGCTTGTACAATGATGGACCCGCTGGATTATCGCCCTTGATGGTCTTTGGAAGGGGGTGATGTAGTGACCTACATAACTATCTCTTTTAAATTAAATATATTTTATGTTTTGTTTAAAATTAAAATCAAAAATAATTTATATACAACCTCTCCGGTACCAAATGGATCCCCTCGGACCCACTACACACAACACCCAGGTGGGTCCCTGTGGATCCACCCGACCCTACGGATTTAAAACTATTTTTTTTACAATTTTACGGTTTATTTTCGTTTCTCAACGTTTGAACTCTACGGTATATAATATTTTTCATTTGGGAACACTGTCGGAAAAAAAATACGCTTGACAACGAACGAAACGTCACGAAATACGAATGTCAACTGGACCCAAACATTTTAGTTCCACTTGTGCGCTTGAATTTTCGATTTTTACGTGTTTTTTCTGTGGAAAGTAAGCCAAGTATAAGAAATTCATAATTTACTTTATTCTTGTTCATTTTCAACTAATATTCAACTTCAAAAGTGTAAATTACCTGGTGAAAATTACGAAACAAAACTAGTTACCGGATTTCTTCCCGTACGTAAGTAATTTGATATTTCAGAATTATAGTGGCATATTGTAACGATATACAATTAAAAATGAGTTATTGAATACATGGCTAGTAATCTAGAAACATTTCTTATTAGAATCTTATTGGGATATTCTTGGTGATTGTTTACAAAAATATGCATTACGTAAATCAAAATGTCGGCGCCGCGTACTATGAAGTTTGACCTTAAATATTGCGGGCAGTCGATTTTTTTTCTCGTAAAATAACATCATCACTAGATTACTTGTCTTTTTATGACCTTAATTCCAAAATTTTGTGTAAATTGATCCAACAATTGTGTCAGAAATCAACATAATAAAACAACAAAATTCATCAAAATTGCTTTCAGCAAGTTCTCTCGTATCTATCCAAAATGTTTATATTTCGGTTTGTTATAAGAATATTGTTTACATTCTATTACATAGTGACATCATTAAAGAACCCATAACAGTTTCAAGTGTGTGAATAGCTGCTTTGTGAGCGGAGAGATAAGGTTTTTTGTGCTGCGGGTCATACGCTTGCGATAAGCGGGCGCCCGCGATACGCGACGGAGTATGACGTAAACATGACATTCGAATTTTGAGAATCGAGCGGTTAAAAAGTCAACTAACAATTTGTATTATATAGAATCAGAAACAAAAATAAAATAACTTTTTGTGACCAACATTTTACATACAAACAGATTCTTCACATTAGTAGATAGTTTCTTATCGGTCGGCCGACGAAGCTGTGACGCGTCCATTGTTCGAGCAGAGCGAGCGGTGCGCGAGCGAGACGGCACTATCGGTGCCTTGCGCTCGCGCAGGTAGGATGCCGATGGGTCACGCACCGCCAGTGCGTCTATGGTGCCACTTGCGATCCCTTGTTTTTAACCGTTAAATGCGCCGTGTGGCAGTATTGCAACATATCCTTTGCAGCCTTATTTTTAAATAATTAATGAGAATTTCCGAACGAAAACTGTTTATCCGTAAGGAAAAAGATTATATTGTTGTGAGCCAGAGAAATAGAAGACATCAGTTGGTATAAAAGGGAGTGCCGACCGCAGCGCGCCCCTAAATATCCTCCTCATACTGGAAACATTCCTAAAACCCCACCGCAACGACCATAAAATTGCCAACTACCGCGTAGTTCGCAACGATAGGACGCGTTGTCACGGCGGTGGCACTCTCATATATTATAAAAAGGATCTATACTGCATCCCCTTGATCCCTCCCACACCTCGCTCACTGCTCGAATACTCAGCCTGTCGGCTAGGCATGACTGGTCATCAATCGATCACCATCATCTCCGCCTACTACCCACCGCCCTCGACCTCGTCTCCCACGCCTGACGACCCCATCGCGTTCGCTAGCGACTTCACCACCCTCTTTGGCTTGAGTGACTCCGTTATTTTAGCGGGTGACCTCAATGCCAAACATCCCGCGTGGAATTGCAACACTGCAAATGCCAGAAGCAGGGTAGTGTACAACCTAGGGGAAACCCTAAACTATGACGTCATCGCTCCGATGACTCCCACTCACTTTCCTCACGATCCCAACCAGAATCCCGATGTCCTCGATGTGGCGTTGCTGAAGAATGTAAACCTCCGTTTGCAATCTATAGAAACGCTACACGAACTCAATTCCGACCACCGTCCAGTAATCATGCACCTAGGCTCCCGCTCGGGTCAGCTCGACCCCGACCAGCCTCCCCCGTCTCAAGTGATCACCGACTGGAGGAAAGTAAGCGAAAGGCTGAAATCCACCACGTCGCCTCACCTAAACGCTATCCGCGATCATATTGTCTCAGTCGCTGACACGACGGCGGCGATCGACTTGCTTACGGATCACGTACAATCCGTCCTAAACGAATGTTCAAGGGAAATTCCAGTGGTGGAAGACCACCGCTGGAAGCTCCCGGACGATGTACGGAGTCTAATAACCGAGAAAAACGCAGCCATCCGTGCGTACAGTTCTTTTCCTTGCAACGCGAACAAAGCTCACATGCGTAACTTGCAGCGTGCTGTGAGGAAACGCACTTCTGAGCTGCGTTCCGCGCGATGGGACAAGACGCTATGCGAACTCGAGCCCACCCTCATCCGCCCCGACAAGAGTGTCGCATTCGACAACTCTGATAAAGCGGAATGTCTGGCCGACAGCCTAGAATCCCAATGCTCTCCCAGCTCTCAACCAGTAGACAAAGCTCACCTCGATATGGTGGATGCCGAAGTCGAACGTAGAGCTTCCCTCCCACCAGTTGAAGATCCTGATGATCCTCTACACCCTGTCACTCCCGAAGAGGTGGAGAATATCATCAAAAGGCTTCAGCCTAGGAAAGCCCCTGGTTCCGACGGCATCACCAACAAGGTGTTCAAACTCTTCCCCGCTCAACTCATAGTGCTAATGACTGCCATCTTCAATGGCGCATTAAGCAATAACATGTTCCCCCAAGCATGGAAACAGGCCACTGTTATCGGTATCCCCAAACCAGGCAAGCCCAAGCCTGATCCCGCCAGGTACCGTCCCATCAGTCTACTCAACGTTCTCGGGAAGATCTACGAGAGGCTTATTTACAAGCGGCTCAAAGATTTTGCCGAAGCAAAGAGTCTTATTCCTGACAAGCAGTTTGGTTTTCGAACCGAACACTCGTGCATCCAACAAGTCCACCGCATCGTCGAACACCTAGGCGCTGACTTCCAGCGCGGTTCGATGACAGGTGCCTTGTTCTTTGACATAGCGAAAGCATTTGACAAAGTCTGGCACAATGGCTTAATTTACAAGCTATACTAACTCGGCGTGCCTGACCGCCTCGTGATTATCTTGCGAGACTTTTTGTCAAACCGCACCTTTCGCTATCGAATCGAGGGTACACTCTCGTCACCGCACCTTTCGCTATCGAATCGAGGGTACACTCTCGTCCCCTCACCCCTTCCGAGCAGGAGTCCCCCAGGGCTCAGTGCTATCCCCCTAATCTTTACGCTGTTTACCAGCGATATCCCCAAGAGTAACAAGGCCCAGTTGGCCCTTTTCGCTGACGACGCGGCCATGTACTATATCGGTCGCGACCCTGACTCTATCGCTCGCACTCTCCAAACTTACGCAAACATCTTGGGTAGATGGTTCAGAAAGTGGAGAATAGAGGTAAGTCCCGATAAGAGTCAAGCGGTTTTGTTTTCGAAACCGCGGCATACGCCCCCTCCACCCCGTCCAATCACCATGTATGGCAAGCCGATCCCTTGAGAAAAGCAAGCCAAATACTTGGGGGTCATCCTAGACAGACACCTCACCTTCGCTGAGCACATAAGGCAGGCCCGATCACGCGCCGCCTTCGCCCAGGGTAGGCTTCACTTTATCACGACTGCCCGCAGCAAATTGTCACTCAAGTGCAAATTGCGACTGTACACCGCGGTCATCCGTCCCATCATGACGTACGCTTGCGCTGTCTTCGCACACGCAAAGCCTCGTCACCTCCATAGGATGCAGACGCTCCAAAACCGTTTCCTCCGCAAGATCACGGGAGCTCCCTACTATGTCCGCAATGAGACTCTCCACGTAGATCTCAAACTGCCCACCATACAGCAGTTCATGAAACGCATTACAAAGCGTTTCTTCGATACTGCTGTCAAACACCGCAACCCTCTTATCGCATCGGCCGCCCGATACGAACCCTCCCGCATCTCAAAGATCCGCCGTCCGAGGCACACCTTAACCACCCCAGATGACTCTACCACTCTCTTACAGGAAAGTCGTAAAGCAACAAGTACCATTAAAACACAACCGCCGTCCTTCCGCCCTCGCCGCCGAGGCCCGTCGCGATTTTCGCTTCATTGTCCACCCCGACCCTTGCTCGAGCCAGCCCGCGCCGCTGAGCCTGTAGTTTTAAATTCGCCCCTAAATAATCAATGTTCGATCCAGCCCGTCCCTAGCTGTCCTCCCCCAGCGACGCCCTAAGCCGAGGTCCGTACCCCACAGGGGGTGCCCTTAGCGTGTAGTCGCTTAGTTTGTTGTTTTTTAAAATAAGCCCTGGCTGGAGCTTTAATATTTATATTAAGGCCACCACAGGAAAGTCCGGTTAAGCAGTCGACAACCTCCTAGGTTGACCTGCGAGAGGCCACACATTAAAAAAAAAAAAAACAGCGCGCCCCTTTTCGTTCGAGAACCACCGGCCAAGCAACACGTCTTTGCGACCGACATTTTTACTTTCTAATTTTAATATCGTGTGGAAGTGTACATTTGTTTTGTTTGTTTTGTTCTATTAAATTTCTATTGTAGCTGTAAAGTTTTTGTTTTAAAAAAATAATTAATCGTTTAGTTTCCAAAATCAGAAGCGGGATTCAATCCAATTTCTGTTTCTGTTATTTCAATTAGTTCTGTGTGGTAAAAATGTCGGATCGCTCTCGAAGTCGTCGCCACAGCCGTGAGCTAGGTCGGGCAGACGGCGGGATCATACGCAGACCCCAGAACGAGACATACCGCATGAACTAAAGGTAATGCGAGCACGTTTAGAGGAAATGGAGAAGCAGGCATCAGTGGCACAGCCGAAGAGCTCCCGCGAAAAGAGGGTATCTCCGCAAAATCATCGCGATCGGAGCGCGGCGCATCGCCGCCAGCCCGGCGCCAGACGACCCCGACATCGCGGCGCCATGCCGAGCGTGTTGTCGAGTCTTCGTTGCCGAGGCGATCGGCGCACACGCCGTGTTCACGCACGCCACCGCTGGCGTTTGTGCCGTCCAGTGTGGTCCATGCTGGCCCAATGCGGGAGTATTTGTCGGAACAGGCCGGCGCTGCTAGTGATGTCACCGCAACGGACCACATAGCCGGCGCTGCTAGTGATGTCACCGCAACGGACCGCATGGTCGGCGCCATCCGTTCCATTGGAAACAGGGTGAGATCTGACCAACATTTTTTTATTTCTAGTTTTGACCCTAGTCTCAATAATATTAGTGATTGGTGTGACGAAGTCGATCGGGCAAAACTTTTAAATAATTGGAATGATTATGAGTGTCTGTCGCGAATAGGCAACTGTTTAAGAGGTGATGCTCGTACATGGCTACGCGAATGGATTTCAAGTGATCGTACCTGGAGTAGTTTTAAAAGGGAATTTACGCCGTTGTGTCCGAAAACGCCAGATATTGCAAATATTTTATTTGATGTAATGAATACAAATTCAGATAATTATTTTGTATCAGGTACTTAAAGCTCTAACAAAATCAGGATCCTTTTTAACGACTGAAATCGAGTATCTAGGACGTAGAAATAGTCAAGGTCAGGTACGACCGAGCCTTAACAAAATAAAGAATTCACAAACAAAATGAAGAATTTGATTCCCCTGAACCAAAAAAATGTGAAACAGGTTTGCCAGTTCTTAGGCTTAGCCAGCTACTTCCGTAGATATATATCAGGTTTCGCTCAGAAGACAGCTTGTATTGCTGCTCTCACTAAGAAAGGTGTAGCGTTTAATTGGGGAAAAGAACAGCAGGCTGCTCGTAAATTAATACTTGAGTGCCTCACAAGGGAACCTGTGCTAGCAATATATGACCCTTCCTTGCCGATAGAAGTACATACAGAAGCTAGTTCTATTGGTTATGGAGCTGTTTTGTTCCAAGTGCATGATGGTAATCACAAGCGAGTGGTTGCCTACTTTAGCAGACTTACACAGGGCGCTGAAAGTAGGTACCACTCGTATGAGCTAGAAACCCTTGCTGTGGTTAAAGCTCTACAGCATTTTAGACCTTATCTTGTGGGTGTGCACTTCACTGTCGTTACAGACTGTAACGCGTTGAAGCTCACAAAGCGCAAGAGGGATTTATTACCCAGGGTAGCTCGATGGTGGGTCTACCTGCAAGACTTTGATTTTGGCCTGGACTATCGCAAAGGCACTCTTATGTCTCACGCTGATTATCTAAGTCGAAATCCTGTCAACGTGTGTTCAGTTCAGAAACCTCAGAATTGGGCACAGGTTGCACAGGCTGCCGACGAAGAAACTCAAGTTCGAATACAAAAACTAAATGACGGGCAACTAGATGCCACGCGATATGTTCTCAAAAACGATATTCTCTATGTAAAGCACTCCCCTACTGGTGAGTCTTCCCGTTTTCTTTGTTACATTCCTAAGGGTCATCGACTCAGTCTCTTGCGTGTGTTTCATGACGAACACAACCATGTTGGTGTCGATAAAACGGTTGATTTAATTCTTAAACACTTTTGGTTTCCTGGGTTACGAAATTTTGTTGTAAAGTTTTTAAAATAATTAAGAATGTCTTTTTTATGTGTCATTCATTATATCAGTGTAGTCACTTTTTGCTTCTTTTTACAGGAATCAAAATGAGTTCAAGAAGAGATTTGATATTAGAACTAGCCAAGAAATCTAACAGAGAACCAAATTCCAGTCGCGATAATACTGATACTAATTCTAAAGCACAAGTCCAAAACGCTTTACTTTGTGATGAATGTATGCCAGAATCAGATGAAGAACCTTGTGAACCACCACTGGAACAAACGACGACATTATTTGAAGACTGATGGCAGCGTCCGAGATAAAAATTATATTCCTGAGGATCTATCATCTTCGGAATCTGACGAAGAATGTAATTATAAGACAGCAGCATCTCAAACCTCTCAAGCTCTGCCGCCACGCTCACCATCATCTTCACCACCAAGGCGTTCCTCACCGGCTTCACCACCAGGTTTTCCACTAAGATGTTCGCCATCATTACTCGAATCAGGTTCGCCAGGTACGCTATCTTTACTTGAATCAGGCTTACCACTGCTACGTTCAGAACAAAGTACTTCAACAGTGTTACGAGGTTTGCCAGTAAATGCTTCACCATCCACTGAAACTCAAATGGATAGAGGAGTAAATAAAGCAGATTTGCCGCGAAAAAGAATGGTTATTTCCGAACCATTAATAGAAAGAAAAAAAAGAAAATTAGAGTCTGAGATTGCAAAACTTGAATTAAAACCCCCTTGTGGAAAAAGATGTCCGAAAAAATGTTCCTATAAATTTACACCACTTCATAGAGACAATATTAATAATATGTACCGTATACTTAACAAAGTATCTCAAGGTATATTCGTAAAAGGAATGGTTGACACAAAAGAAGTTAAAACAAGAAGGACTTCACAAAGGGAAAATGCTAAACGGAGTTTATCTTATGCACACCATTTGAAAGATAGTAATGATGACAGAATTGAAGTGTGCAAATTTTTTTTTTATCTACTTTGGGATACAATGCTAAAAATGATTGCAGGGTTTTAAACATCTTAAAGAGAAATGTGGATGATCAGAAAGATAAAAGAGGCAAATATACACGGGAAAATAAAATAGATAGAGATATTATAAAAAATCACGTATTAAAATACAACCCAGCCATATCACATTATAGACGTGAGCATGCACCAAAAAGACTTTACTTACCTATCGATATAAAAATGACAGAAATGTACAAAATTTATTGCGAAACCTGAATCTAAAGTGTCTATGGAAACATACCGTCATGTTATAAAAAAGAGATGAATATATCCTTTGCCCACCTAGGCAATGAAGAATGTGAACTGTGCGCGTTATTCCAAGAACACAACAAGGATCACATTGAAAGTCAAGACCAGACCTGTGATACTTGTAAGCAATACCTATCTCATTAAAATAATTATACCACAAGCCGAATTAACTACAAATTCGATGCAGAAAATAGTGCAAACGAAACTGACACTAAATATTATTCAGTGAACCTTCAAAAGGTCATAATGCTGCCGAGAATGGAACAATATAAAGCAGCGATTTTTTGCAGTAGAATTATTGCTTTTAATGAGAGTTTTGTTCCACTTGGTAAGTCTTCAAAAAACTTTCCTGTTGCAGTCTTGTGGAATGAAACTGTATCAGGTACGAGGGTGCGTTTTTAAGTTCGCGGAATGGGAGGGTAGATGATAAAAATCTTTTTTCCTTTGTGGGTAGACACAGGGTAAATACGCCTATTTTGAAAGCTCCGAGTTTTATTTAATTTAAATTAATTTTAATATAATTTTTAATGTTATAATTACATATTAACGTAACTCACCACCCTATACTCACTGTATATCGTTTGCAAGTCTCTTTGCTGCTTCTATAAACAACTACTCCTACTTTTCAACTGCACTATGGACACAAAGCTGACTTCAGGTTTGGAAGATCTGGAATGCCTATTCAATTCTCGTATGGCAGAATATGAGAAGAAACTCAAAAATGCATCCTCTGAATCTCGGCCAGCTCTGGATATCGCAGCACTGTCAAGTGAGTTCGCAGATTTTAAAACTTTTGTTTGGCAGGCGCTCTCCAAATTTAAGAGCCAAATAGAGATGCTCTCTCTTGGGTTTGATAGGCACGAAACAATGATGCGAAGAAAGGTGCTTTTGTTTCATGGGATCGCTGAATGTCCTGGGGAAAAGCTGCATGACGTAATCCATAAGGTATTAACCAACCAAATGGGATTGCCTGAGGTTAAGAAGGATGGCATTCATGTATGCCACAGATTAGGCAATACACAAAACAAAGCTCGACCTATCTTGGTCAGACTGTACACCACTGAGCACCGACACTTAATCTGGGAGAGCAAAAAATCCCTGAAAGGTACGGGTATAACAATTTCTGAATTCTTAACGCACATAAGACACCAAACATTCATGGACGCGCGCAAGCATTTTGGTATGCAGAGTTGCTGGTCGGTGGAGGGCAGAATAGTTATCGTCACACCTGATTCCAAGCGTCACAAGATCTAAACTCCGGGTGAACTTCGAGCACTGGTTTTGCGGTTCCCTAAAGCTTCTTGCGACTCGACTAACGCTGCACAGGTTGAACAAAATACTTCTCCGGGAAACTTGAGTCCGCCTGAGGTCACTGCGACACCCTCAAGAGGTCAGAGAAAAGCCCGCCGGCGTTATTAATTTTGTTATTGTTCTGTCTCATGGGCAAGTCGCGTCTTAATTTTGCAGGACTGTGATTTCTTTACGAGTTGCTGTGTCGGTACTTTTAAATATTTTGCACTTTCTGTATCACCCACTTTGTAATTCTGTGTTAGTTAATAATGAAAATGATGCCGGTACAATATTATGTTACTATTTACTTTTTGTTACGTCAAGCCAACCGACCTGAACATTTACTGTCATTGTCAACTTGACATTACACTTGCGTGACGGCAAATAAAATTCCGCGTTCCAGTGTTCAGTGGAAATATGTCACTTTTTGAGCATAGTTATGTTTTTCGTTTAGCTTTCTTTTTCTTCTGTTTGTATTATATAAATTAGTTTAGCATAGGATTTTTCTGTTTGCATTATTGAGACAGTTTAGTGTTTATTTGGTAAATGATTTCTTCCTATATTCCAGTGTGAGTTGGGGTGGTTGTTACATAGCAATCAGCCGTTTGTATTCATATTTTTTGTTTTTTGATTTTTAATTTTTTTTTTATTTGTATAATTTTTAATTATTTAAGTATATATTTATATATATATATTAATTACAATTTTATCTATGGATGAACCAGTCATCTTAAACGACAGTTTTTTGTCTTGCTCTTCTTCGATTTGCAGTTTTGTTAGTGCGGAAAGTGAAACTTCATACTTTACATGACAATATCTCCACTCTTTTTTCTAACTATCCCAAAAATTTTCATATAGCCCATATTAATGCTCAGAGTGTTCCTGGTCACTACTCTGATCTTCTGGCATCCTTCAGCAGTACTAATCTTGACGCACTTCTCATTTCAGAAACTTTCCTAAAGCCTTCTCTCCTTTCTACGCATTATGCACTTCCTGGCTATGTTCTGGTTAGGAATGACAGGACTGGCAAGGGTGGTGGGGGCGTTGCCATGTATATTCGTGCTGATCATCATCATCATCTGCCTAGCCTTTTCCCAACTACATTGGGGTCGGCTTCCAGTCAAACCGGATTCAGCTGAATACCAGTGTTTTACGTGGAGCGGCTGCCTACCAGACCTCCACAACCCAGTAACTGGGTAACACGGTACATCTTGGCAAGACTGGAGTCAGATTTACTGGCTTCTGACAATCCGTAACGACTGCCAAAGATCTACAAATGACAGCCGGGACCAACGGCTTAACGTGCTTTCCGAGGCACGGAGGAAACTCGTTATGTTAAGATGGTCACCCATCCACAGACCAAGCTTGGCAAGCGTTGCTTAACCTTCAAGATCGACCCGTGCGGCTGTTATTATTTAGCCACGAGCTCCTCATGTATATTCGTGCTGATATACCTCATAAAATAGTCAGTGCATCTCCATCTCAGTACACTGGGTCGGCTGAATTCTTGTTCCTGGAGATTATATTAAATCATACCAAAGTATTACTCTCAGTATTCTACTCCCCCAATCTTCATATTAACTATTTTGACTCCTTAGAGACATCTCTTAATAATCTTTGCCCGTTGTACGAGCATGTTATTTTAATGGGTGATTTTAACACTTGTTTACTTAAAGATGATAATCGTTCTCTGAAACTCCGCTCTCTCTTATCTTCTTTTAATCTTGAAATTCTTCCTCTCTCTGCGACCCATAACTTTCCTAACTGCACGCCTTCTCTTTTGGACCTAATGATTGTTTCTTCGCCGGACAAAGTTGCTGAGTTTGGCCAGCTCACTGCAACCTTTTCTTACCATGACCTCATATATTTATCTTACCGTATACGCTCTCCTAAAAGAAAACCTCGCTACTGTTTTCTTCGTAATTATAATGGATTAAATCTGGTTGCGTTGATGCATGATGCAGGTGCTATCGACTGGACCTCGGTTACCGAAAGCTCCTGTATCGACGAAAAAGTGAACTGCTTTACCTCCCAGCTGTTGAGTCTATATGACAAGCATTCTCCGCGGCGAAGAATAAAAATTAAGCATAATCCTGCCCCGTGGTTGACTTCTGAAATCAAAATTGCTATTGTGCGTAAGGACAAGGCGAAGAGTAGGTATAGGCGTAGACCTACGGAGCAGAATCTTGCTCGTTTCAAAGCTCTGCGTAACAGCTGCAGTCGTCTGTGTCGAGGTGCTAAGAGACGCTATTTCCATGAATCTCTTGTTGATCGCAAGTCCTCTGATATCTGGAAATTTCTGAAGTCAGTTGGTATCGGCAAATCTCCTAGTTCCACTTGTGCAGATATCGACTTGTCTGCTCTCAACAGGCACTTTTCTCTTCCTCCTGTCTCTCTGGAACCTAACGTAAAAGCTTCTACTTTGCTTGAGCTCTCCAATTTGCCATTACCGAACTGTCCATCTTTTAATCTTGGTTCGGTCTCTGAAGACGATGTTAAAAAATCTCTTCTCGCTATCTCGTCTTCTGCTGTAGGCCATGACAATCTGTGTTCAAGAATGATAATCCCTATTCTCCCACAACTGCTTCCCATTCTCACTCACATTGCTAATTATTCCTTATTCTCTGGTACATTTCCTACATCCTGGAAACAAGCACACATAATACCAATTCCCAAATCAAGCAATCCATCGTCTTTATCTCACTTCAGACCCATCTCGATTCTGCCTTTCCTTTCTAAAGTTCTTGAGCACATTGTCCATGGCCAAATTTCCAGATATCTATCAACTAACTCTCTTATCTCCCCTTTCCAATCTGGTATCCGTACTGGTCATAGCACTGTTACTGCGCTTCTGAAAGTCACTGACGATATCCGCTGGGCTATGGACAATAAATCTCTGACTGTGTTAGTCCTACTCGACTTCAGCTGTGCGTTCAACTCAGTGGATTTCGACATACTTCTTGGAGTCCTTCGTTCTATTAACTTTTCTCCTTCTGCACTCTCCTGGTTTGACTCTTATCTTCGGGTTCGCTCTCAGTGTGTCCGCCTTGAAGAGACTTTCTCTGATTGGTGTGACCTCACTGCCGGTGTTCCTCAGGGTGGCGTTCTCTCTCCTCTTCTTTTCACTATCTTCATAAATACCGTTACTAAGGTTATCGCCTCCAACTTCCACCTTTACGCAGACGATTTGCAGCTGTATCGACACTTCTTGCTGGCTGATGCAGATTCAGCGATTAATGCCATGAATCATGACCTGGAGAGTATTAATCAATGGGCTAAGTCATACGGCTTACAGATTAATCCGTCCAAGTCCCAGGCTATGATCATAGGCAGTCGTTATTATCGCACTGCGCTTAACAGTTCCACTTTGCCGCCATTATCCCTCGACGGATCGATCATTGCGTACACGGACTCAGCAAAGAATCTTGGTGTCTTAATTGACAGTAATCTTTCTTGGCGAGCGCAAGTAAATGAGGTTAGTCGTAAGGTGCACTTTTCCTTCCACTCTTTAAAAACTCTTCAATCCTTCTTGCCCTTTAAAACTAAAATTTATTTAGCCCAAACTTTAATTCAGCCGATTATTGATTACGCTGATGCCTGCTACCTGGATGCCACTGAGGAGCTTTTAAATAAGCTTGAGCGCTTGCAAAACTTCTGCATTCGATTTGTTTTTGGCCTGAGAAAATACGACCATGTCTCTCAGTTCCGCAAGGATCTCAAGTGGCTCCCTATCCGTCTTCGCAGGAACACTCGAATATTATGTCTCCTTTATAACATCTTGTTTATCCTGCATACCCAAGCTACCTGCGCGATCGTTTCTCCTTCACTCGCCCTACCGATGCACTGTGTAGATCCCACCTCAAACATCATCTTAACTTCCCGTCCCATAAATCCCATTCATATTCCCACTCCTTCTCTTTTCATGCAGTACGTTTGTGGAACTCACTCCCGCCTAACATAAGAGACTGCAAAAATATTAATATTTTCAAAAGAGAAGTCAGAGAGCATTATCTGTCAATAATGTGATCCTGTAGGTATATTTTATAGGTATGTATTAATTTATTATAAGTATATATTTGTAAATCTATTTGTGTAGGTATATTTATTTGTATGTTTATTGTAATTAGATGTAATTAGATTTATATTTATTATAAGATAGTAATATGTTTAAGTTGAGTTAGAATAGTTTATTTTAAGTTTCCTTCTCTGTTTCTTTACACACTGTGTTTACTTTTCTTATCTAATTCTTCTGTCGCAGGTCTGCTGGAAGAAATTTCTGTAGAAATAAGCAGTACCTTTGTGCTCTTTTCTCTGTACAAAATTTTCTTTTTAAGTGTATTGTGTGTACATAAATAAATAAATAAAATAAATAAAAAATAGGTCATTATCGAGGTGGCCACGACTTCAGCCACTCAATATTAGTATAAATACCAGGTTTTGTCTTAATTGGGTCATTAGTCTTTGAACTATCGTCAAGCAAACAACTCAATCGGGAAGAAAGTGTGCATTATGGAAAAAATCGAGTACCGTGCCGTAATAAAGTTCCTTACCAAGCAAGGAAAGTCAGTTCAAAACATACTGGAAGAGATGGAATCCGTTTACGGGGACTCTTGCCCGGGTAAAACCATGGTTTACAAGTGGCATTGTCTTTTTAAACAAGGCAGGACCTCACTTGAAGACGACCCGCGGCCCGGACGGGCGATCGAGGTGACTACTACGGAAATCATTAAAAATGTCGAAAAAATAATATTGGAAGATGCCAGACTAAAGAAGAAACAGCTTGCAGAAATGGTTGGAGTATCGGATACAACAATTTTCAAAATTCTACACGATCATCTTGGCATGACAAAGGTCAGTGCAAGATGGGTGCCAAGAATGCTCACGCCGCCTCAGAAACAACGCCGCGTGGAGTGTTCTCGCACGTTTTTGGACCTCTGTAACGAAGATAAGGATGGACTATTGAGTCGAATTGTTACTGGAGATGAAACTTGGGTTCATCATTATGAGCCTGAGTCAAAACAGGACTCTATGCAGTGGCACAAAAAAGGTACACCACCACCCAAGAAGTTTAAAGTGTCACAATCGGCTGGGAAAATCATGGCAACAGTGTTTTGGGATTCGGAAGGGATTCTGTTGACCGATTATAAAGATAAAGACGTTTCTATAACCGGAGAATACTATGCTTCTATCCTCGAGAGGTTGAAAGAAAGTATTAAAGAAAAAAGGAGGGGAAAATTGACCAAAGGTGTCCTTCTTCTTCACGACAACGCGCCTGTTCACAAGAGCCGTGTTGGGTTGGCTGCCCTGCATAAGGTGAGCTTCGATATTTTAGACCATCCACCCTACAGCCCAGACCTGGCTCCCAGTGATTATTACCTCTTTCCAAATCTGAAAAAAGAACTTCGTGGAAAGAAATTTTCAACTGATGAAGAAGTGACGCGGTTTCAGCTTATTTTTCGGACAAAGACAAAACATTTTTTTATGAAGGTATACATAAGCTAATTGAAAGATCTGAAAAATGTATTAGGGTAGCAGGTGAATATATTGAAAAAGAAAAATAATTTAGTATTTTTATTTTCACTCCTTGCCCTCCATTCCGCGAACTTAAAAGCCCCCTCGTAGAAGCTCGCATGATATTCTTTCGGCATACAGAACATTCTTTTTGCAAAATCGAGATACTGAAACAATTGTGTTGTGGGCCGATAACTGCTCCTCACAAAATAAGAACTGGACTTTATTGTCTTTTTTAATTAATATTATAAACAGCGACCTAATTGCTACGAACACAATCGAGATTAAATATTTTGAGCCTGGTCACACTTTTATGTCTGCGGACCAGTTCCATCACCAAGTCGAGACAAAATTGCGTAACACCAAATTATATGATTTTGATGATTATGTTGCACGTGTGAAAAGTGTAAATTCTATGAAAACTATCGTTAAAGAAATGTACTTTACTGATTTTTATAACTATGATGAATGTGTATCGCAACACAAAATTCGAAACTCCTCACCACGTATTTATCTAAAAGACATCACATACGTTAAAGCAGAAAGAGGCTACTTTCCCTAAAATTTAAAAAAGATCAAGATGACGAAGACTTTCAAACTTTGGACTTTTTACAAAATAAAGTCTTAAAAAATAAAACATTTCCTGAACTTAAGCTCAAAGCTGCTCCGCGTGGTATAACAGAGGAAAAGAAGAAAGAGATACTGGAAAAGCTGGTCCCATTGATGCCAGAAAATAGACGAGCATTTTGGTTGAATATACCAACTTCTAATGCTTCTTGAAGATTAAAAAAAAGACTATTTTTTATGCGGTTTTTTCTCATTTTTTATATAACATATTATTTGTAAGACTTTAGACTTAGTCTAAGAAATGTGATTATGCTTTTAAGACAAACATTGTTTGTTATAATTAGGTATTATGGAGACTGATTTGATTCGTATGATCTCAAATAAGTGAGAGATTTTAATTTAGGTACAACTTAGTGAGACTAGACTTTTAATGATAGATAAAAGGGATTGTTGGAATTCATAATGATTATAAACCTGTTTTAGTTGTTGTTAATTTATACTATTGATAAATGGAGGAGATACAAGACTGTAACTGATAATAATTAATACTTACTTTCAGTACAACTTTCACGGCTCAATAAATATTTTTTTTCTATTATAAAAATGGTTTTTTATTCATAAAACATTTAAATTAATTGCCTAACACTATTTACAAAACTAAATGTATCGATGTACGGAATTAGATTGCAGACATGCCCTCTTATTTCCAAAATACGGGAAGTTTGCGAAAAAAGTCGCTGGATTTGTGGGCTAGATAAAAAGGTTGTAGTAAACATAGTTACAGTAACTTACATCGACAGAATATTTCGTTAAATATAATTACAGTATCTTACCGACTTACTGTAAATATGTTTATGAAAGTGTTAGTTGGGTTTATAGAAGTGGTAATTATAGATACAATTCATTAGATAAAATAAAAACCATCAATATGTAACAAATAAATTATATTCAGGATTAATCTACACAAATGTATCTTTTATTATCCGTTTAAATATTTAAGCTATCTACTATAATCATCAAGGTACACCAATTTAAACATCTCGAAACAAAAGTGCGATTTCCCATCATTTACATTTTTTGACTTACTGTAATTATGACATGGGGGGCAGAATTAACTACCCGACTTCGAGTGCTATAACTACACATCATATACCACGGGCCAATCAGAATACAACAGAAGGCAGCTTTAACCAATCACAGCACTCTCACTCGCACCGATCAATCAGTAATCCATCAGTCTTGTTCTTGGCTTTGCAATTAACGGACGTCCTTACTACCAAACTTCTGCCATGGAAGGTTTAGTTACTAACCTCGACGTATTTGTGAAATTAAAAGAAAGTGGAAGTGTTAAAGACAGCAACCGTATGTACAACTTTATGGAGTTAAGTTTAAAGAAAGAACTGAGTGACGAGCAGAAGAAAGTCCTTAAATTGTTTACAAAACAAGCACATACTGTGATAATCTTTACAAAAGGTGGATAAAATCGGGTTCCAAAGGCGCTGATTTTTTAAAAAACAACAGTGATTGGCTTGGATCAGATGTAATTTGGCTTGCTTATTGATATTGTGAAACAGGGACATGGTACCACTAATGACGGTAACACAGCTCGGAGATTTTTCGCGGACGTGACAACTACTGCTTCTATTACTGGAGTAGATGAAACTCTAATAAGAAAGGTTTCAATCATATTAGAAACAATCTCATCCGGCCTTCCCATAAATACAGACAAATTCAAGGAATTTGCAGATGAGACTATTGCATTATACATTCAACTGTATAAAGGCGGAAACATACTACCAAAACGTGACGCTACGCCACGCCACCCGACGCATGTCAGTACTTATCAATTCCATATATTTAATTTAGTCAGAAGCGCATAGACAACACGCTATGTGACCACACGCCGCAACATCCAATCGATTTGGATCAGCGTGTTGCCGGAGAGGGGGGGGACACGCCACCCGACGATGCACGCAGTGTGTTTCTAGTTAACACCGGACGCCACGCGTCATTCTTTCGAGAACATTTTTAAGGTTATGATAAAAGAACAGATTTTTTTTGTTAGTTTTTGTTTAAAAATTGGTTTAAAATGTCGGATGAAGAATTATAAATAGAATTAGTGAAACGGTACTCAGTGTTATATGATATGAGTTCTGTTCATTATCGTGATCATAGTATTCGAAATAACGCTTGGGAAGAAATTGCAGAACAATTGCATACTACAGGTAAGTTTTCAATAAAATGTAATTTGTCCCATTTACTTACCTACTTTCTATCAGTACCTATACAGTTTCTAATTATTTATCATAAAAATAGGTACCTCATTAATTACATTTATTAGTAAGTACCTGCTTGTTTTTAGGGTTCCGTACCTCTTAAGGAAAACAGGAACCCTTATAAGATCACTTTGTTTGTCCGTCTGTCTGTCCGTCCGTCTGTCTGTCCGTCCGTCTGTCTGTCCGTCCGTCTGTCTTTCAAGACCCTTTTTCTCAGCAACGCGTCGAGGAGTTGAAATTAATACAAAGCTGCTATTCAATTCAATTTATTATAAAATACACTTTAACACAGATTTACAAAGTATCTTGTCTTCCTCTCCTTACAATATCTACTTGCCACGGCACTACACCTTCGTTGGAATTAAAATATTCCTTAAATTTATTTCGGACAGAAAAAGCATGTTGTGTAGAATTTCTGCGTAAGGTGTCCAAGTCCTCCAAAGCTGTAGGTCCCAATGGCGTCTCATTATCATCTTGTGTTTGACAGTCAGATGGCAAAGTATCAATCCCTAAATAATTGTGTAAGCAACATGTTGCTAAAATAATTTTGTCCACCATATCAGGTTGTACTTCCATAGGTTTGACGAAAACGCGCTATCTTGCTCTTAAAATGGCGAAAGAATTTTCAACGATACGTCTAGCACGGCTTAACCGGTAGTTGTATATTTTATTGGGTTCATTATTGCGAATATCATTCTTACTATACGGCCGCATTAAATACGACTTCAAGGGAAAAGCTTCATCTGCCACTATTACGTGTGGTAATGGTTCCAAATCGGGAGATAAAGATTTATCAGCAGGCATTCTTAATTTGCCTTGTTCTAAAGACTCTCCAAGTGCAGATTTATTGAATATTCCACCGTCACTGTTTTTCCATATGAGCCTACATCTACAACCAAGAACTTGTATTTAGGATCCACTAATGCCAGGAGTACTATTGAATTTTCTCCCTTATAATTCCAAAAACCCTTCTTCAGATTTTTTCCACTGAAACACTTGCACTGGGTTGTATTTGCACCGCGGCCAGTGGCGAAGTGGGTGAGACGCGGCTGCTCCGTGATTCCAGACGCAGTCTATCAAGTACGGCGTCATCCAACATACGGTTACGCTGGATAACCCGCACCTGATCCGACAATCGTTGGGCTGAAACGTTGACAGCTGGCTCAAGTACCTGAAACAGAGAGAGCATCCGACCACGGTACGCAGTCAGGTTAGTTCCCCCCTCTGTAGCCCCAAAGTATGAGCGTATAACATTCTCGTTCATGGCTTGTGTCCATTTTATACGCTGCACACTTCCACCGATAGCGGGGACCCTGTCAGAGACCGGTGGGCCTCGAGGTCCTAAGCTGGCCGGTGGTCGGCCTCGTCCGCGCCGACGCGCAGGTGGTGGTGTCGTCGGCGGCGAGAAGTATTCGTCGCTCGAGCTCGACGCAACTGCAGCTACCGGAATCTCTGGACTCGCGGCTGGCGCAGGTCCCGGCGGCTGCGAGGCGGAGCTCAGCGACTAACCCGAAGATGGTGTTGGTGCGGTTTGTAGTCGTGCTCGGCGTCGTGTCATTTTGTTTTTCCATTAGTTAGTCCGCATTGGTTAGTTTTTTATTTTCGTGTGGTTCTATTTTTTTTTTTTTCATGATGTATTCGGTATAAAAAGCATTGTTTCTATGGTTTATTTAAATAAAAATCGATAAAAATACGGGATGAAAAATTTCTTACGTCAGTTGGCTTGACAGCCGAGCCACAGATTATTATTATAATTAATATAATATTCTCTCAGACTTGTTTCGTCACTTTCGCTTTCAACTTCTTCATAATGTGCTACATTGTCACTTACATATTGTTGATTCGTTACAGAAAAATGGGTATTATTATTCAATGTTCAAGCTGTTTCGGAAAGTACTACATTGTCACTCACATTTTGATTATTCCTTTCATAAAATTGGGTTTTTGATGTTACAGTGTTTTTTGTATTTAGATGCGAAGTATTTGGATATTGTATTGTTTGCACGTAGCGGCGTCCTCAATAGTGTGCGCGTTTTATTAACATATCAATTTCGGCATCATGTATAAGTTTATACATTTGAAACTTAATATAAACTTTGTCCATAACAGGTAATTTTTTTAATTGTTTACTCATGGACAGGAAGAAATAATCTGTTTCATCCATCTCTGACATTCTCTTTTGTCGCGCTTCTTGAGAAGATTTAATAACATTAACCATCTCTGTCACAACATTGTCTTCATTTCCTTTCTTATTTCGATTTGATGAAGAGGTTGGAGTCGGAGCCCTTACAGAAGAAGAGCTTGGTGTCGGTGTCCTGACAGTAAAAGAGCTTGGACCAGGAGTTGCATTAAAACGAGATGATTCGGTTTCATCTGAGAATAGCAACTCTTGTGTTGAATCGTCAGTTACATCAGACAAGTTTGTGATCGTTGGTCTGCCCTCAAGATGAGACCTTAAAAATTCCATCTGTGCTTCGTATTTCCATGGTACAATTTTAGTTGAGGCTTGGCCACTCTTCTTATGGCGTCTCTTAAGGGCATTGGTAAAACAATTTCTCAATTTTCCCCATCCATCTTTGCAAATCTCCACAGGAAAAAAATAAAGAACACATTAAAAGTTTTTATTTCTTTTGTTGCAGATTTTTAGCCACAGGGAATTCGTATCGATCATTGGCATTCAATTATAGAATGGGATTCACCATCGTGCGAGAAATTGTAAAAGATGTCTGCGAAGCAATTTGGAACAAATTGGGTCCAATATACATGCCAGAACCCACCACCGCGATGTGGAAAAAATCTGAAGAAGGGTTTTTGGAATTATAAGGGAAAAAATTCAATAGTACTCCTGGCATTAATGGATCCTAAATACAAGTTCTTGGTTGTAGATGTAGGCTCATATGGAAAAAACAGTGACGGTGGAATATTCAATAAATCTGCACTTGGAGAGTCTTTAGAACAAGGCAAATTAAGAATGCCTGCTGATAAATCTTTATCTCCCGATTTGGAACCATTACCACACGTAATAGTGGCAGATGAAGCTTTTCCCTTGAAGTCGTATTTAATGCGGCCGTATAGTAAGAATGATGTTCGCAATAATGAACCCAATAAAATATACAACTACCGGTTAAGCCGTGCTAGACGTATCGTTGAAAATTCTTTCGCCATTTTAAGAGCAAGATAGCGCGTTTTCGTCAAACCTATGGAAGTACAACCTGATATGGTGGCCAAAATTATTTTAGCAACATGTTGCTAAAATAATTTTGTCAACAATTAAAAAAAGTAAACAGAGTAAACAATTAAAAAAATTACCTGTTATGGACAAAGTTTATATTAAGTTTCAAATGTATAAACTTATACATGATGCCGAAATTAATATGTTAATAAAACGCGCACACTATTGAGGACGCCGCTACGTGTGATTCGGAACCAAACAATACAATATCCAAATACTTCGCATCTAAATACAAAAAACACTGTAACATCAAAAACCCAATTTTATGAAAGGAATAATCAAAATGTGAGTGACAATGTAGTACTTTCCGAAACAGCTCGAACATTGAATAATAATACCCATTTTTCTGTAACGAATCAACAATATGTAAGTGACAATGTAGCACATTATGAAGAAGTTGAAAACGAAAGTGACGAAACAAGTCTGAGAGAATATTATATTAATAATAATAATAATCTGTGGCTCGGCTGTCAAGCCAACTGACGTAAGAAATTTTTCATCCCGTATTTTTATCGATTTTTATTTAAATAAACCATAGAAACAATGCTTTTTATACCGAATACATCAAGAAAAAAAAAAATAGAACCACACGAAACTAAAAAACTAACCAACGGACTAACTAATGGAAAAACAAAATGACACGACGCCGAGCACGACTACAAGCCGCACCAACACCATCTTCGGGTTAGTCGCTGAGCTCCGCCTCGCAGCCGCCGGGACCTGCGCCAGCCGCGAGTCCAGAGATTCCGGTAGCTGCAGTTGCGTCGAGCTCGAGCGACGAATACTTCTCGCCGCCGACGACACCACCACCTGCGCGTCGGCGCGGACGAGGCCGACCACCGGCCAGCTTAGGACCTCGAGGCCCACCGGTCTCTGACAGGGTCCCCGCTATCGGTGGAAGTGTGCAGCGTATAAAATGGACACAAGCCATGAACGAGAATGTTATACGATCATACTTTGGGGCTACAGAGGGGGGAACTAACCTGACTGCGTACCGTGGTCGGATGCTCTCTCTGTTTCAGGTACTTGAGCCAGCTGTCAACGTTTCAGCCCAACGATTGTCGGATCAGGTGCGGGTTATCCAGCGTAACCGTATGTTGGATGACGCCGTACTTGATAGACTGCGTCTGGAATCACGGAGCAGCCGCGTCTCACCCACTTCGCCACTGGCCGCGGTGCAAATACAACCCAGTGCAAGTGTTTCACCGCGACCCAACTACGTCGGTGAAGATGATGATGACGGGGCCACATCCGTGAGTACCCAATGCAATGAGCGATTGAGGAGCGCTTTGGAGGATGCCTTCCGAGAGTATCGCTCCACACCGCCTGGGCTTAGACCTCGTCTACCTCGTTTGCCCATGCATAACAAAAATAGGGCGTTGGTGTGTGCTCTAGATTCGCAGCTAACAAGTTATTTTGATAGCAGCGAAGACATTGTCGATACCCACTCGATCTTGTACTGTGCGGATGCAGCGGCATGTCGTGTAGTTCATGTCAAATTTCCTAGTAGTGATAGAGTTACACGACCGGCTGTACCAGCTTGGCAGTGCAGGATCGAGCGTCGTATCGGTGAGGCTAGAGCACTCATTGGCAAACTAATCTGCTTCAGGGAGGGCAACACTCGCCGCAGAGTGATGCGCTTTGTGAGGCGGGCGTTCTCGGGGACTGATATTAGTCCTCGAGATTATCTGACCCGCGTCACAGAGCGTTTCGACTTCCTGAAGCAGAAAGTCTATGCATGGGCAAACCGTATACGTTGGTACAAGCGGCGAGTGGAGCGATACACTCAGAATCGCACATTCCAAAGCAATGAGAGGTGGGTTTATAGGGCTTGGGAGCGACCAGACCAAGGTGTGACTGATACGCGCCTACCGGATGATGATGCCATGTGTTCATTCTGGCGCAGCATCTGGTCGGTGCCTGTCAGTCATACCGAGGGCGATTGGACTCGGGAGGTTGAGTGCGCGTGCGATCCGATACCAGAAATGGGGGCAATTAACATCAGCCCCCAATACGTAGCTCGTGCAGTCCGTCCGTTGCCTAACTGGAAATCTCCGGGACCGGACGGGCTGCACAACTTTTGGATTAAATGGTTCAAAAGATCGCTTGGCATCTCAATTCCAGTCTGCGTTAGAGTCAGGGTCGCTGCCCCAGTTCCTAACTACAGGAATAACCCACCTGCTCCATAAATCAGGTAGTACCGCGGAGCCTAAAAATTATAGACCGATCACGTGTTTACCGACGGTCTATAAAGTTCTTACATCCATTTTGAGAGGAAAGATTAACCATCATATTGATAGTAATTCAATAATGTCTTCTTCTCAGAATGGATGTAGGAACGGGTCCCGCGGTACTAAGGAGCTGCTCCTCATCGACATAGCCATTAGCCAACAGGTTCGACGTTCCCGAAGAGATCTGTCGACATGCTGGATAGATTATAAGAAGGCCTATGACTCAGTGCCACATACATGGCTCATGAGGGTGCTGGAGCTGTACAAAGTTGATGCAGTTTTACGCACCTTCCTGATGTCGTGTATGGGGCAGTGGAGGACGGTTCTTCACTATCCAGGGTGTCGACAGACCCAGGCGAACAGCGAACCGATAAGGATCGAGCGTGGCATATTTCAGGGTGACAGTCTGAGTCCACTGTGGTTTTGTCTGGCCCTCAACCCTCTCAGTACATTGTTGGAGGGTTCGGGCCAAGGCTACCGGTTGAGAAGAGGTGGTCAGGTCATATCGCACCTCCTTTACATGGATGACTTGAAACTCTTTGCTCCTAACAACTTGCAACTGATGAAGCTACTGAAGGTAACAGAAACCTTCAGTGGCGCCATCAGGATGGAATTTGGTTTAGACAAATGTGCGGTCATGCATTTAAAGCGAGGGGAGATTATGGAATCCGTGGGAACACAACTCTCGGATTCCATAGACCTTAGGTCCCTCTCCTCAACCGAAACTTACAAGTATTTGGGTATGTCGGAAGCGTTAGGCATCAGTGCTACGGACATGAAACAATCGTTGAAGGAGTGCTTCTTTGGCCGCCTGAACAAAGTACTTAACAGTCTTTTATCAGGCGGAAACAAGGTGCGCGCCTTCAACGGTTGGGTCATGCCGGTTTTGATGTATTCTTTCGGCATACTCAAATGGACTCAGACGGAACTTGACGCCCTGGATAGGAGGGTACGTTCACTGCTTACCGTAAATCGGATGCATCACCCACGGTCATCGGTGATGAGGCTGTATATCCCGCGGAAGTGCGGGGGTCGTGGCTTCTTAAATGCTAAGACCCTGCACAACCGCGAGGTATGAAGCCTTAGGGAGTACTTCCTAGAGGCCGACGTGGGTATGCATCGAGATGTGGTAGCGGTGGACAAAGGCCTCACCGCGCTCTCCTTGGCTAACGAGAACTGGCGCAAACCTGTGGTATTAGATACTAACGACCGCAGGGAGGTATGGCAGAGCAAGGAGCTTCACGGACGCTTTTATCGGGTCCTACATGGGCCCGATGTAGACTTCTTAGCGTCCGTAGCCTGGCTTCGTTTTGGTGACCTCTTCGGGGAAACCGAAGGTTTTGTCTGTGCAATTATGGACGAAGTTATGATGACTAATAACTACCGGAAATACATTGTGAAGGACGGTACGGTTGACATATGTCGGGCATGTCACCGGCCCGGGGAATCCATCCGCCACATTATTTCCGGTTGTTCTAGTCTGGCTAACGGAGACTATTTGCACAGGCACAACCTTGTAGCCAGGATTATCCACCAGCAACTTGCTCTTAAATACAATCTTGTGGAATCGGAAGTACCGTACTATAGGTATGTGCCCGACCCAGTTCTCGAAAGTGGTAGTTGCACATTGTATTGGGATCGGTCTATCATCACTGACAGGACTACTGTTGCCAATAAGCCTGATATAGTGGTGATAGACCGACTAGAGCGTCGCGCAATGATTGTTGATATAGCAGTCCCTCATGACGAGAACCTCGTGAAGTCAGAGAAAGATAAACAAACGAAGTATCTTGACTTGGCTCGCGAGGTTGTCGACATGTGGGATATGAACACAGCAGTTATTGTGCCGATAATCGTGACGGCCAATGGCATTATTGCCAAGAGCCTCGACCAACATCTCAAGAGGCTCTCGTTGGGCAGCTGGATCAAGGGCTTGATCCAGAAAGCAGTACTCCTGGACACGGCGCGCATCGTTAGGAGGTTCCTCTCTCAGAAGCCCTGACCACCGGTAGCTTGGACCCTGTTCCCGATACCGGTGGGTTACTATTTTTTATATTTTTAAATGTTTTTTGTATTTTTATAGAAATATTTAAAAATGTAATTTGTATGTATATATAAATAAATAAATAAATGGAATAATAATAATGAATAGGCATAGATAATAAAGAAAATGTTTTGTACTTACCTGAGAGCCACTGCCAGTCTTTCTTTTGTGCTTATAGCTTCACGATAACTTGTTCCTTTCTTGTAGATGTCATCTTTAATAAAGTCATGTAAAACATCAAATTCAGTTTCGTTCATCCGAAAATATAAATGATATCTCTCACTATCTTTAACCAATTCTTTGTAAAGGGTGTGATCTTCACCGTACATAACTCTTTCTTGATTTATTTCATGAACCCAGTATCGTCTGCGTCTAGTACGTCTTTTTTTTATTAACTGTTTCTGTACAAAATATATCCCCAAAATCTGCAATAAATCTTCTTCAAAATCTTCATCTAGCTCGTCTTCAAGCAGAATCGAATCCATGTCCACTTCACACGTCAATACACTTCAGTCTTTCGTGAGAGACTACACTACACGATACGTGTTGTAGCATCGTGTGGCGTGTTGCCTATATGCACGACGAGCGTCGGGTGTCGACACAACACATCGCGTTGCGTTTTGATAGTATGTTTCGACCTTAAATGGTATTACATACCTGCGAGCGTGCACAAAATTCTAGTGCATGGTGCAGACATCATTAAAAATCTCGGCCTTATTCCAGTGGGAAAGTTGTCTGAGGAAGCAGCCGAATCCAGGAATAAGGATTGCAGAAAGTAACGAGAACACCATTCTAAAATTTTTTGAAGAAATAGACGTGATGATAGTGAACTATGTGGACATACATTCAGTCAAAAAAGTATCGGGAATGGATGATTTGTTTATGGTTCCAAATTCAAATTTTTGTTTTTTTGTAGTTGTTAGATTGGCACAACTGTTTTCCATTTTGGCGCGGAGTTTGAGTTGCATCTGTTATTTATATTAAATACAGTGCTGGTTTTAGTAATATCATATATAGAGTGTATTGCGAATTTCATAATGGACAAAAATATCGAACAAAGAGTTTGTCTTAAATTTTGCATCGCCAATGGAATTTCGTGTTCGGAGTCACTGAAAATGTTACAGAAGGCTTACGGTGAATCGACTTTATCAAAAACTCGTGCTTATGTGTGGTTCAAAAGCGGTCGAGATGTGATGGAAGATTTGCCTCGCTCTGGTAGGCCGTCAACGTCTGCAACTGAAGTTAACATCGCAAAAGTGAAGGAAATAGTGACTGAAAATCCCCATTCAACTCTGAGAGAGATAGCCGCCGAACTTTCTGTATCTCACGAGTCGATCCGTACCATTTTAACTAATCATTTGGGTATGAAACATGTTGCTGCTCGGCTAGTCCCAAAAGATCTGAATTTTCTCCAAAAACTCAATCGCATGAAAGTCGCTGAGGACATGCTAGAACGAGTCAGTTCGGACCCAACATTCATGAAACGCATTGTTACTGGTGACGAGACGTGGGTTTACGAGTTTGACATGCAAACTAGTCAACAAGCTTCAGAGTGGCGCCTTCCAACTGAACCGAAACCGAAAAAACCACGCCAAAGTCGATCAAAAGTCAAAGTCATGTTGACTGTTTTCTTTGACTATCGCGGTGTTGTGCACTCTGAATTCTTACCGGAAGGTCTAACGGTAAATAAAGAATATTATTTGAGCGTTATGCGGCGTTTAAGAGAGCAAATTCGACGAAAAAGGCCAGATTTGTGGAAAGAAAATTCTTGGATTTTGCACCACGACAATGCGCCTACGCACAAGGCTATCATTGTGAACGAATTTTTAACCAAACACTCAACAAATACCATCCAGCAACCACCATATTCACCAGATATGGCTCCTGCTGACTTTTTTCTTTTTCCTAAACTCAAATTACCACTTCGTGGCACCCGTTTTCAATCGATAGAAGACATAAAGGAGAATTCGCGGCGAGAACTGAACTCAATTCCGGAAGCAGCGTTTAAAAAATGTTTTGATGAATGGATTATTCGTTGGCGCAAGTGTATCGTTCCTAAAGGAGCATACTTTGAAGGTGAGGATGAATAACAGACATTTTGTGTATTATTGATCTTTTCCCGGTACTTCTTGACAGAGTAGTACATCGAAAACTGCACTTATGCGCAAGAGTGTTTTTTGCATGGCACCAATTGTCTACAACAAATTGCCCAAAAGTTGGAGAGAGCTAACAATACTTAAACTTAAACAAACAATGAAATCTTTTTGGCACAAAAAGCATATTATAGTATTGTAGAATTTTTAAACGACTCATTGTGATAAAAAAAATAAAAATAAAAAATAAAAAAAAATTGTTTATTTCTCACCACAAGCCAAAAAATACAAACAGAATTTACACACAAACAAAAGCTAGTAATTTTTGGTTGTGGATCGCTGGTGCCTGAGGTAGGTAGTAACACCTGTAATACAGGTCACCAGGTCCCCACCCGGTCATAGATTAACACATTTGATAGCTTACATCTGATATCACAGCAAATAGCAGTTCCAAGCAATTAGTGAGTTAATAACAGATTACATTCATTTTAGAATTATAGTGAGATTAAATTAAATTTAATTTGAAAAAGAGTTAAAAATAATTAGAAGTACCTATATTTGGGAGGATTTTATGAGTGTAATGTTTGTGTTTGTGATGATGTGTGTGTGACAGTGTATATTTGTTTTGGTGTGTGTTAGTGGATGAAATAACTAGACTAATACGTCAAAGAGAGCTTCTGTGGCAGTATATGTTAGGCCTTGTAGCCAGGCTTGCAAAGTGACTTTAAAATTATGTTTGTTCAATGGGTGCAAGGAAAGAATTCGGTTTAATTTGTTGTAAAGATACGGACCAAGGAAAATAAAGAATCTATGACTAAAGGAAGTTTTAAGAGGCGTATTTAGAGCAACTATATGATTACGGCGATTTATTTGCTGGGAATAGTTGGAAATGACGTGTTGTTTAATGGCTGTGGCCAGAACAAATAATTGCCTAACCGTGAGGACTTGACAAAATTCGTAGAGCTTAACGGTGGGATAAAGTCTAGGCTTGGAACAGCATACTTTAAGGACCGCTCTCTGCGCTCGCTCGATCTGGATAAAATTAGATTTGGCTGCACCGCCCCAGGACGAGATGCAATAAACTAAAATTGACTGACACAGTGCCTGGTAAGTCATTTTCATGACACCAACATCTGCAGAACTGCGTAGTTGTTTAAAGATGTACATTAGTTTGCGCACCCTATTTGATAAAAGTGTTATGTACTCTTTAAATGTAAGGTTGCAGTCAATGACGATGCCAAGATACTTTATCGAGGTGACCCGTTCAATGTCACAGCGAACATGGGTGCAAGTGCCGACGCTGCAATCAAAAGACGGTGTCGACTGGGCGGTAACGTTCAGTGATCCTATAGTAGACACATTGGTATTTCGAATCGAAAAATTTATTATTTTCGTTTTCGATACGTTCAGGGTAAGCAAGTTGCTCTTAAGCCATTCGCTTACCGTATCGAAACCCTTCTGAGCAAGGCGATATGCATCTTCCCAGCTGTCCGAGGCAAACACAAGTGCTGTATCGTCTGCATACGAAAATATTGTGCCGCTTTCTAGACTGAGGCTACACAGATCATTCATGTAGATTAAAAATAGACTGGGGCCAAGAATGGCACACCGAAAGCTATGTTTAAATCTGAGCTGGAGTAGGATTTAATTTTGGCGCTCTGTGTTCTATTTGTTAAATAGCTCCGAAACAGGGACAGCTGGGCGCCCCGTATTCCCAGGCATTCGAGCTTAGATAGTAAGATGGGAATCGAGACCGTGTCGAATGCCTTCGCGAGGCCCAGGAACAATGCAACGCATTTCTTGCCGTTGTCAAGTTCCTGAGCCACATGATTAAGCAATTTGTGTACAGCATCAGCAGTGGACAGATTTTTTCGAAAGCCAAATTGATTAACCGACAAAAGATTGCGTGCCTCTAGGTACGCAACTAGCCTTGTATTTATTATTTTTTCCAGTACCTTGGACATCGCGGATATAACTTAAATATGCCATAATAAATGTTATTAAATTGAATTCCTATTGTAAATCTTCATAATATAATTTTATTATATGTAATTTGTATTATTGGACTAGTCAAATATAAAATGAATAATTGGATAATGTAAATGATTGAATATATTTGTTTAACTGACATTAATTAATGTATAATTGTAATATTTTAAAATCAATGTATTAATACTATTTTTATTTTATTTTTTCCAAGATGTTTTCACGCCATGAGAAATGGCAAACATGTCGTGAGCTAATCTTATTTACGACCTTGCATGCATCTATTATTTTAATTTTGTATGTGTACACATGTTTGCGCAAATAAAATTTCTTATTCTTATTCTACAAAGAGGCCGATGTTGAGTAGAAAGCACAAATCGTTGTCTAAAGAAGCACAAAGTTTGGTGCTCGACCATGATACCGAAGAAGCAGATAAAGAAAATGTTGCTTTTGTTGACGTTGATACTGCATTGAGCGATAGAGAAAGTGACAACGACAGCGATTTAAATACTTTAAACTGAACCGAAATTTATCGTTCACATTTCACTTACTTTTAATTTCAATGTTAATAGCTTTGTAGTGAATTAGGCCTCCTGGAGACACCACTTTAAAAGAAAACGCATCTGGTTCTTAACCTCTCGGGTGATGTGGAATAAGGAACAAATGAATATTAGGGATAAACGCAAAATAACAAGTCCAAGAACACTTGGGAACATTAAACAAGACTCACATTTCATATAATGAATTATGTAAACTTCTTTGTTCTGCAACTCTCAAGATATTAAGTTTTCGAACAAGTTCGCCTAACATAAAAGGTTAAAAAAAAGCGTACAACACGAATATGTGCTTCATATTTGCTAAGTCCAATTAAATTACAGCCCACTGTGCGCCGTGCGAAGAGCACGTATCGCTTGTTATACAGTATGAATACAAGTTTGAGCAACCAAAACGAAAAATGTGTGACGATATGGAATTTAATATAAAGTTTTGCGAGATAATTGAACAATATCCTGCTATTTACGATTATACTAATGCTGAATACTGTAATAGAAGTGTACAGGATAAAATATGGGCAGAGATAGGATTAAAAACTGGTGCAACTGGTAGGTACCTACCTACTTTTATTTTACATATTATTTTTACAAGCTTTTATTAACACGCAACACGCTTTTATTAGCTTCACCTGTAACTAACTAAGTCACAATGTAAGAAAATCTTGGGATTCAATTTTAACCTACTTCTAATTGTCGTATCGATTTGAATCTGATGATGGAGCAGGGAGGAAGTCAATGGCACTCCTTAATGACCACCAGGACACCCCTCGAATTTGGGCTCATTTGTACAAAGGGTTTGACTCGCGCATCCGGTAACTGGTAGACCACTTGAATTTATAAAACTCAATACATACAATCACGCCTTTTTCCCCTTACGGGGTGGGCAGAGACATGAATGGACTGTAAAATCCATTACCATCCTGGTGGTCATTAAGGAGTGCCATTTATTAAACTAAAAAAACTCACTTTTATTTGTAACTAGCTGACCCGGCAAACGTTGTATTGCCATGCAAATTAACACAAAAAGGGAATTGTCCTGATTTGGCCATTTTTAAACACGCTGCTATACAAAAATTTAATTTACCAGTAATTATAATTCTATTTTAGTATATATCTGATGCTAATAATGTTGTATGAATTATCACTGTAAAAAATCTTGTTTTTTTTTGTATTTGTTATGATGTGACCAAGTCAGCTGGCTTTGAATTTGACTTTAATGTTGCCAAACAATAACTGCATATTCTAATCAATTTAAAATGTATCGTAATCTTTTACTGTATTTAACGCAGTTTTCATCTAATCATATTATTTTGAAAATACTAATACTCGATATAAATGATTAAAGACTTAAAAATGTTAAATTGAAGACTGCATTATACCAGAAGAACTTATAAAACAATAATCGATTCCATTTTGTATCGATACAATTATATTTTTTTATTTGGCAACACAATGCTTTAAAAATGTTGTGTTAAAATGACAGTTATCATTCGCTTTGTTTTTATTGCATCGTGAGTGTTGTTTCTGTGAGTTCTATTGCGATTACTTTGACTGTTTCTAAATGGATTCCGATTCTTCCCTTCTTGACGACCCCTGGCACTTCCATGGACCCTGAACCTTGTATTTATGATGACCCTGGCACTTCTACGGACACTGTACCTCGCTCAAACGATAACCCCGGCATTAATGTGGACCTCGTGGACCTAGATCCCGTGTTTGCGGAAGTGACAACGCAGCGCTGTGTTAATTGTGGAAGCGATTTATTTCAAAGGAGGAGACATAATCTTACTCTAATGGATGTGCGGTTAATTGTACAACACTGGATTGCTCCTCGTTTGGTAAGTTTTTATTACCATTTTAATATCATTAACAATATCTTTGTTCTAATATCACTAACAATACCTATGTTTTGGTTTGTTTAGATTGAAGATAATAGTTTTGTTTGCCATCTTTGCTGGACGCTGGCTATTCATCATTCGAGGACGCAAATAATAAATGAACCAACAACTAGCAGTGGTCATCGTCGAAGTATCTATATCTGTTGTGAATGCTCTCTGTTACGGACAAGATCTCATAGGCTGCACTACACAGCCCACTACACTGCTACTGAGACAGAAAGAGAATCTCGTATTAGGAATATGGTGATGGAACAGATAGCTCCTCGTCAAGTAAGTATTTTAAATAATTATTTATTGTATGTACCCATTTACAATATACAACTAATTGTAAATTATTTCACCACAGTTTTGCTTAAATTCACACACGCAATTACATTGAAGTAGGAAACTGGAACAGAACTAAACAAGCTTGTATATGTATATTGATGTTTATATTGGCACTGTTTCTTATGTGTGTTTTAATATCCTATGATATATTGTAAAAACATTAATGACAGTGACCTAGTTAGTCTAAATACTTGTTATATAATGGTTACTCCGGGGTTGACCCCGCATCTGAGTTTGAACATAGTTTGTGTGCCTTGATTTTGTGAATATAAATATAAAATCAAAGTATATTTAAAAAAATAATTAACTAACCTGTACTGACCCACTGTTGGGCAAGGACTTTTTTGAAGTATTATTTCTGATATATATTTATTTATTTTCTTATAGTTGCATGGATCTGACCAGATCTGTCATACCTGCTGGCAACGAGTAGATCGAGCTGCTGTACGTTCCACTGAGGCTGAAAGACGTGCAATGGATTCAACAACCATCTACTTGCCTTTGTATACCAGAGCATCAGGCACTCAAAGCTGCTGTTTTTATCCTGATTGCCATTCAACCCAAAGGCTAGCTGTCCCTAAATGGCTAAGGGTGAAGTTATTTTTAGATTTTAAATTCTATGTGCCACTAAGTTGTAGGATTTGCTCAATACATTTGTACTGCAATAATTGGGAAGTTCTATCTGATATCCAGTCGCCCATTCATAGTTTTAAAGCAGAACATATCCAGGATTTTGCAACATTTGCAGAAGAGCGTCAGCTAATCCTGGATTTTACTAATATAGACACAATATCAGATGAACATTGCCATTATTGGACTGGGTTGAGCAAAGAGCAATTTGGACAACTCTTTTTAGAATTGCCAGAAATACAAAATATTCGACAAAATAAATTGGCACTTGCTGCCTATCTAATAAAATTGCGAACGGGTGATAGTGATCAAAGGATCTCAACACTTTTAAATATACCTCGCACCACTTTAATGAGGTTAATGGGTCAAGCTAGAAAAATAATAGAGTGTGTATTTGTTCCTTATAACTTAGGAATCAATCACATATCTAGAACACAAATATCAGAAAGGAATTTGTTAATACCTAATGGTTTATTTGGAGGAGAAAATAGGCAACCTATTATTATAAGTGATGGAACATATTTGTACGTACAGAAATCGTCAAATTATATGAACCAAAAAGATACATATTCTTTACACAAGTATAGGAACTTGATGAAGCCTTTACTTATGGTTTGTTGTGATGGATACATTATAGATGTACTGGGCCCCTATCCAGCTACAACATCAGATGCAAATATAATAATAAGTGAATTTAACTAAGAAACAAAACCGCTAAGGAGATATTTTCAAGCAGGTGATGTTTTTGTTCTGGATAGGGGTCTTAGAGATTCTGTGCCGTTGCTGAGAGAATGTAATTACATAACTCATATGCCTGCATCCTTACAACAAGGTGAAACTCAGTTATCTACCCTTGCTGCTAATAAGTCGAGAGCTGTCACGGTTTGTAGGTGGGTGGTTGAAGCGGTAAATGGCATATTTAAGCAATCTTTTAAATTGCTTAGGCACGAATTTTTTAATCGAGCATCAAAACATGCAATGTCAGACTTTCGCATAGCAGCAGCTCTAATAAATAGGTTTCACTAGAGAATTAGAGACAGAGAGGATGCAGGACAAATACTAGAAATAATAAACGAAAACATGTACACAAATAATTCTCTTGCTGATTTTGTTAATCAAAATAATTTAAATAGACGGCGAGCAGATTTTCTATCAATAAATGTAAACATAGATAATGTATCATTTCCGAGGCTGGAATACAATGAATTAATATTAATTGCATGTGGAACATATCAATTAAAACAAGCACGTTCCTACTATGGAGAACACATAAGAGGCGATGGTTCCTATACCATTGAGTTGTGTAGAAATACTGCCCGCAGCCTACTGGAAGGTTTCCCGCTCCCTTCGGTCAACTGCATTTATTGTGTGGGAAAATACAGAGTAGACATGTGAGCAGGAAAACATATTTTGTATATATATTATATGATAATAATACTGAAGGGAGGGCAGCCATCAAACAGTATTGCTGCAACTGCATGGTGGGCCGTAGAACAGTAGGTTGCTGTGCACATGTATATTTGGTTTTTAAGCTGGGCAAGGTATCAGGAACATATTAATCCACCTGCCCAGTTCCTTGACGATATTTTAATCAGTTATGAATCAGATTAATAAATACATTTCAATAAGAAAAACATGTTTTATTTCATGCATAACCAATTTCAATAAAATGTTAAAAAAATATCTAAATATAAATCTTGATACAAAACTAGGTATGAACTATTAAATCAATCATATATTATTAGCTGAACTGTTTGTTTATAAATGGCCAAAGTCCCATAGAAGTTGGTCAATCCCCTTTCATAGAAATCGGTCAAGCCATTTCGGAGGAGTTCGATAACACTTTGATCCGAGACTTTTAACTGTTGCAAGTTTGATGTCGCTAGGTTTCGCTAAGATAAGATATCGTCATATCAGCCGAAAGTCCTCTACTGCTGGACATAGCGTCGCCATAGCCCCAAGCGTTGCCACTACAACCGGTTCTGCGCGTCTCGCATCCATCGGCTACCCGCGATCTTCATCAGTCCACCTTATGGGAGGCTTTTCAACGTTGCACCTTCTGGTACGCAGTCGTCACTCCAGAATTTTTCGGCCCCATCGACCTTTTGTTCTGCGAGCAATATGCCTTGCCCACTGCCACTTTAGTTTGGTGATGCTTCGGGCTATGACGGTAACCTTGGTTCTCTACGAATATTATCATTCCTGATTCGATCACGCAAGGAAACTCCAAGCATTGTCCTATCCATTGCCCTTTGAGTGACTTTAAGCCTTCTGATGAGGCCCATTGTGAGCGACCATCAACCATTGTGGCATAAGATACACGAACAGTCAACTTCTAGCTTGACCCCCTTAGAATGCAAGGGAAATCCTGTATCACCTCTTCTATTCAAAACGCCGACCAACCTTAGTAATTTTTCGTAATGAGAAACGTTTTAATTTTAAAAAAGTTGCTGGGGTAGAGCTACATAAAGTTGAAATGGAAAACTCTATCCAGAAGGAAAGACTACCCTCGCAACGGAGAGAGTACTGTTGAGATTCCGTTATCCGCACTTAGACTTCCATTCGCGCCATTGTGCTTAGGAGTCCTGGCAAGGTTAGCCAGCGAAGCTACGCATATAGGTTTCGCTGAGTGTCCTCATCTTTTCGAAGATTTTTGCACGTCGAGTAGCAAAGGCCTCATTTCCAGAATGAAGTGGGCTACTGATTTCTCGGTATCGAAGCAACCTCTGTACATTGGGCTGTCTACTGGCGACTATCATCATCATCATCATTTCAGCCAACTGCCGTCCACTGTTAAATTTAAGCTTCCCACAAAGCGCCAACCATCCCGGTCTTGTGCAGTCCACGTCCATCCACTGCCAGCCACCTTTTTTAAATCATCGATCCATCGTGCCGCAGTGCCTATGTTGAAAAGACATTTTTTTACGGGGAAATGACCCGTAATTATACCTATTATTATTCGAAGGGTATTTCTACTTGGGTTGAAAAGTCGCTTAGTTAGTCGAATGTATAGGCTGCACTGTAATTTGTAGACGGTGTCCATTTGTTGTCTTGAAGTTTAGTTAATCTCTGGCAAATTCATGTACGAATCAGTAAGAAAGGTAAGAGGAGAAGTGGGTACAGGACCAGTAGTAGGTCCAACAGTACCATCGTGGAAACTCTCTTCGCAAAGTTCGTCTCTGGCATCATTGCCTGGGGATCTACAGTTTCCCATGATCCACTGGAGGGTGAACTGTAGTACATCACTTTGCTCTATTGTCAATATTCTCTACAGCGTACGCGATATAAAGATCTTTTTTGATATTTTTTTCTCACCTTGGTTTACATTATCGAAGTTGTCATACTTTTTTTTAAATATTCTATAGCCCATGTTCATCAGGGATACTGTAGGATTCCAAAGGAGATAGAATTTTTCAAATCGGTCTTGTAGTTTCGGAGCCTATTCAATTCAACCAAACAAACAAATCTTTCCTCTTTATAATATTAGTGTAGATATGAAAATCACTTATTAATAAACTAAACGTAGATCAGCTCGTTCACTCGCAGGTTTTTGTCAGTTAGAGTATCTTTGAAACGAAAGGTTTGAACAAAAAGCGGTCATTGTGACTTAAATATAATAGTTAGAAACATACCCCTGGAAATTTTTATGTAGATATTAATGTCCTCTATAAAACTGTAGTACATCACTTTGCTCTATTGTCAATAGTTTCCATAGCGTACGCGATATAAGGATCTTTTTTGGTATTTTTTTCACGCCTTGGGTTACATTATCGAAGTTTTCATACAGATCCCTAAATTTAAAAAAAATTCTATAGCCCATGTTCATCAGAGATACTGTAGGATTCTAATAGTGAAAGAATTTTTCAAAGCGTGGTGCGCGTTGTCAATATTACTTGAAATGCATGCTTTGCTAAGGGCGCACCACGCCAAAGACAACAATAGTATATGCACCACGCTTTTTAATTTCAGTCACTGAATAGAAGGTTATTTTGTACTTTTTAATCTGTTACAAATAAGAGTGTGTTTTATTAGTTATTTAAAAATACATAGGTATTTATTTAGTTTCACCAGTCCCGATGTTTGTCGATTGGTAATCAAGTCTTGCAAGTTAAACTTGACCAACTCCCCGGTGTCCGATTAAGCTGAAACTTTGCATACAGGTGTGGTTTGGATGACAAAACAATATAAAAGTAGGGTTAGCAAAAAAGCTTGTCATAAAAATGTTTTTTTTTTTTTACAAAATACTTGTTATTACATTTCATATTTTATTTTTATTGTATTTCGACATTACGTCTGTTCTGAAATGGAATACTTCACCAATCGAGCACGGTCGATTGGTGAAGTATGCCGTAAGATAATCCCTGATGTCTTTTGCAGTTTCCCTTCTGTGCCCAACGACAATCCTTCTTCCTGTTAAACGGTTTGTGAAAAGTGGGACTGCAAATTTCCCATCATATTTGCGGATAACATTATGCAACACACACATTGCTTTTATAATGTTATCAACATTTTCTGGGTCGCAACAAACAGATGTGCCAAGTGCACACTTGACCTTACCATTCCAAAGGCACATTCCACAGATTTTCTTGCTCTTGACATCTGTTATTAAATTGTCTTCTGTCATTTGTTAATTGATTTCGGCCGTAAGGTTTCATTAAGTTTTTCTTAAGTGGAAATGCTTCGTCGGCCACGAAATAATAGGGCACACTTCTAGTTTCTCCAGGCAATGGCATAGGGTCTGGTAAATTAATGTTTCCTTCTTCCATAGCTTACCCAAAGCAACTATGTTGAAATGCACGCCCGTCACTATTACGTCCATATTTACCAATATCTATAGTTAGAAATAGGCTATCTGCATCTACTACTCCCAGCAACACTATAGAGAAAAATCATTTATAATTTATATAAGTTGAGCCAGAATTTTTGGGTGCTTTAATTCTTATGTGTTTCCCGTCTACACTTCCTACGCAGTTTGGTAAATTCCATAAAGTCTTAAAACAATCAGCAGCTTCAAGCCCTATTTGTCGTGTGGGTATTGGCATATACTCTGATTGTAAGTACTCCCACAAAACACAAGAAGTTTCGTGTACAATTTTTTGAACGGTTGCGGCACCTCTCAGGACATATGTAGAAAGCGATTTAAACGAACATCCATCTGCGTAGTATCTATAACAAAATAAAAAAGTAGTTACATTTGTTTCTATGTTATATATATATTTATTTGTATTTTTGTTTCAGCTAAAGATTTCAAAGAACGCTGGAAGAATATTCGATCTTGTTACTCAAAGTATTAGAAAAAATTAAATACTCCCTCTGGCTCTGCTACAAAGACGACAAAAGAGTACCACCTTGCTCACACTTGCATTTTATTGTCAATTTCCTAAAATCTCGACCCCCAAAGCAACCTAAACAGCACCGTTGAAGCTTATACAGATGGAAACGGCGATGAAAACGATCCAAGATCTATGTCTGGTTCACCTGCAGGTGCAGTCGCAGAGTTTGTCACGTCTCGACCAACAGCTACACCGCCATTACGAAATAAATCACCACAGGTTACTTTGAAGGACGTCAATTTGATGGCGGCCGAACCAAAAATTCAGTATATGAATATTTCAAACAAAAGAAAACAGCACTCACGACCAAAGATAGAACTGAAGACGATTCAGACGCAGATATGGCCTTTTTCCGCAGTATGTTACCAGATATAAAATCAATGAAACGAAAGTTTAAAATTGGCGTCCTTAATTTAACTGAAAATTAATTTAAAAGATCCATATCCCACTTAACTTATATTCGAGGATTTCATTGAGAAGTGAATCGCCCTACCTAAGTACTCGGACAGAAAATGATTCACCTACACATGTGAGATCCTATGGATCTCAAGAATCTGAGCAGACGCAGTTATCTGTGCATACGGAAGCCCCATACCTAAGGAGACGCAGTCATCGCGTGCATTCGGAGGTCTCGTACCTCAGCAGACGCAGTCATCGTGTGTCTCTGAGTCGGATGCATACGGAGGCTCCCTACTTCAGCAGACGCAGACATCTGGACCTTACGGATGTCCTGCACCTCAACAGACGCAGACATCTGGACCTTACGGAGGTCCTGCACCTCAGCAGACGCAGATATCTCGACCTTACGGAGGTCCTGCACCACAACAGACACAGATATCTGGACCTTACGGAGGTCTTGCACCTCAGCAGACGCAGACATCTGGACGTTACGGAGATCCTGCACCTCAACAGACGCAGACATCTGGACCTTACAGAGTTCATTGCAGTCTTCATTGTATTTGCCAATTTTTTCTCCAGTAACTCCGTTTACTCAGTCGTATAATTTAGAAGAATAACATTATTTAGCACGAGGTCAAATATTTTAAGAGCATATTGTTTCATAAGTACTTATTAATTAATCAAAAAGCAAAAAAAAGTAAATTTTGAAATTGTTACTTAAAATTAAAGACAAATAAAGTTAATTTGTTATTGTTTTATAAGTACTTATTAATTAGGTAATCAAGAAGCAAACAAAAGTTAATTTTGACATATCTGTTTTAAGTTAAATTATAGACAAAAAATGTTAATTTGTTACTTTTACTTTAAAAAAGAAATAAAGGCTGATTTGGCATTTCTTCTTATTAATTAATCATAAAACAAACAAAACTAAAGAAGATCGGCAGTGTCAGTGTATTGCTCTATTTGACAAACGAGCCTAAACTAAATTAAAGTCCATTTCACGAAAGAAGTCCCGCGGACAATTGTGGAACTAAATTTGACAGATGGGGAGATCGGCCATGTTGTCGTTTGTCGATGTTATCAAGGTGCGTTTGTTGTGGTAGATATTTTGTGAGTTTATTATTGGATTAGTGCGTTATAAGGTTCATTTACGATGCCAAAAGTTGTAAAAAGTGCAGATCGAGAAATTATATTAAAGGTGAAGGAGTTCTGTGAAGCGAAAGACAAGAATCGCGGTGTTTTAATACCAATAAGCAATGTTTGCAAAAGAGTTGCCGCCATGACAGGTCTTTAGGTCACTAATAGATAATAAAGCACAGTAAAAAGCATAACTCTATAACGTTAAAATTTAAATTTCTAACACATATTACTTATCTAGCTACTTAGTTAATATTTATACACAAAAGATAAAGATCTCCACAATTGCTGACCATGATCAGTGTGGATGTTAACAAAAGATAATAAAGCTCATTCCGTCTTATTACAAAACCTTGCGTTAGTACGGGTTTAGTCCAAGCCTAAGAGATCTCGGTTTGTTACGGTATTAAAGTTTATCCCAGTACTAAAATGTGTGCTTATTACAAATCCAAGACCAATCGAGAATCAGTTAATACCATAGATAGTTGCTGGTTTAAAAAATATCAGTCAATCGTTCATTCTTTCATTCATTTATGCGATCCGTCTCTCAGTGTTGCTATTGACTTTACATTTTATATGCTTTAAGTAATTAATTAACAGTACAAAAATATATCATAAATTGTGTTTAGGCCTCAATAGTTTAAACTAATAAATTGTTTAATCTCGTTTTCTGTTATTAAGTGGTCATATTTATTATTATCTCAAGTGTGCAACGGAACGACTTCACAAAACAACAACAAAAAAAACGGTTTAAAAATTGGAGTCTCGAAGAAAAACAGGCATTGCAAGCAATACTTTTTATTACCTTTAATCACACTGATACGGATGTCCTTATTTTTATGAGATTGAAAACAAGTGCTCTAAAACTTTTGTAAGTAAATATTTAGAAATAGAAGAGTGAAAAAAAATGTAGCACAAGTAAGTACTTATTTCTTTTGTTCAAATCTTCCAAATTCACTTAAATCGATCATGTTTATATCCATTTTTAATTATTTCTAAAAACAATACACCCAAAATAAAATTACAGATACCCTCAAATATAGTAGAGACTAAGTTAGTACCATAGTTAAACTCGGCGGTTTTTCTTTGGTACCAATGTAATAATAATTTGTAATAGGGTTTCGTTTAGTCCAAGGTTTAATCTTGGTTTGATCCTAGTACCATATTTAAATCGCGTTTTGTAAAAAAGCGGTTTGTGTTTTTGGCGGCCGACTTCGGTCGCAATATCTGCATGAGATTTCTAGGAATTTGTTACAATTGTTCATCAAAAACAGTAGCTTCAGCCGAACTCGGTGTTACATCCAATAGCCACATGAACTAAAGACAGTCGCTATATCGAAATGGTCACTACAAAGAAAGTCGTAATAAATAAAAAGTCGAAATCCTCCGTATATTATTAGTACGTATATATTGTCACATAGAAACGCTTACCTAAGCCGTGGTGACGTGGTGAGGCAGCCGACACGATGTTTTATTATTTTTTTGATCATCATGTTTCACAAGTTATTTACGGAGTTGGACCAGAAAGCTTGTAATAAGCGATGACCATAACTTGTATATACCTATATAAATTTTAGACAAAATATTATATTATGTGCCTCCATCGTCGTAAATAGTAATCAGCACTTCGCTTTTATTTTCAGTCTATCACAGATCGTCAAGAACAAGTAGATGACCCACCTATTTTGCCCTCAACATCTCACACCGGTCAAGAAACACCTGACAACAATTGCACCTCGACATCTGCAGCATCATCGTCAACATCCCGCCGTGACCCCCGTCGAAGACAAACCGAGCCGTCCTACCAGTGGATTTCAGAACCACACGTGCCTGCATTGACTAGATTTGATGAGTTTGCGTCAGGTCTCAATTTAGAAGTAACAGAAAATATTACTGAATTCGATATACTTCAAAAATTTTTAGATTTAGACTTTATGTCGTTCATTGTACAAATGACAAATTCGTTTCACTTACGCTTTTTACTAAACATAGACCTTCGTATGCATTCTCGCCTAAAACGGTGGCACGATGTATCCATTCCAGAATTGTATATGTGGGAGAGGAATCAGGAATGTTATTTTCGGGCAGGCCTTCCTCCTCGTACATCTTTAAAAAAACAGGAAATAATACCACGAACAGATAGCGTTGATCTTCCTTTTATTACTTCACAAACTTTTAGATCTCAATAATCACGAATATCCAAGATGGAAACAGATGAAGGTTGTGAGGTCACGCCACGCGCACGTTCTCCCAGAATGAATGTCACAAAAGAGATGAAACGGATAGCTGTTTGGCCGGATACCGGATGCCGGTTATCCGGCTGCCCTTCTGGCCGGATGGCCGGATAACCGGCCGCCGGATATCCGGCCGTTCGATATTGTTTCAGCAGAGCCATCTTGTGCACCTATAGTGTACTTTTTGACACACCTGGTCATTCTCGTTGCAAGTAATTGTGTTGGCTCGGTCCGATCCGAGTGTGTTGGTAAGTAAACAGCGCCATCTAGATCGATTCCTGTGGTATTGTTAAACAAGTATAACACAATTTTGTTTAAAGGTGTCAAATTCGATAGCGGATCAATAGAGTATGATGTTCAATTTGAAATGGTCGAGTTATCTCTTGTGGAGTGTAGCTAGCGAGTGTATTGTTTGAGGTTATGTATGACACATAAATACGAAAATGGCTTTGTCACAAAAAAGATCCCCGTTATGGGAATATTTTGAAATAAATGCTGATAATAGTAAGTTTGCCGTGTGTACGTTGTGTAATGTTAACATTTCTCGTGGTGGGGAAGGTAAAAAGGCAGGTATGTATTACCGAATAAAACTCAACTTTTGTTTTCAATTACTCGTTAACCCAAGTGTTTGTTAATTGTAAATTGCAATTTTGTACTTGTTTGTTTGATTCTGATAAGAATGCGCGTATTGATGTCGTGAATAAATTTATATGAAAGACAACGCTGCTGCCATTTTTATTTATTGCCATTCTATTTTTTCTAGGTACTTCTGCTATGAAAAATCACCTAAAATCAAAACATCCAAACGAATATAAAGCAATAAGCAAAGGCCAGGCAGATATTAATGTAACTGCTACACCGTCAAAGATAGTACCCATTCCTGGAACCAGTTCATCTTCAGCTACGACTACAAAGCAATTAACTGTGCCAGAATCATTCGAGAAGAAATTACTTTGGGACGTAAACGACGCAAAAGCGAAGAAATACCACTATTTGATAGCAGAAATGATTGCTCTTGACAATGAGCCGCTATCTGTTGTAGAAAGAACAGGATTCACCCGACTCCTACAACAAGCTTTACCCCGATACAAAATGCCAAGCCGCACATACATTGCACAGAAAATCATCCCTGACATATATGACAGAATACATGACAAAATTAAAGAGAATATTTCAAGTGCTGTTGGTATTTCTGTAACTTCAGATATTTGGACTTGTTTACACAACAATGCCAGCTTTTTGAGCTTCACAGCTCATTGGCTGTCTCCTGGTTTTGACTTGGAACACGGGGTTCTTGCGATGTTGCCTTTTTCTGGTTCTCATACCGGAGAAAATATAGCAAAGGAACTTAATGCTATCGCGGGCCGATGGGATATTGACCACAGTAAAATACATTTACTTGTTCATGATAGTGGTGCTAACATGGTCAAAGGTGTTCGAGTAGCCGAGTATGATTCTGCTCGCTGTTTTATACATACTCTTCAGAGAGCTATAAGTGAGTCGCTCAAATCACAGCCTGATGTAACAACAATGATCGCTACTGGTAGAAGACTTGTAACGCACTTCAACCACTCAGGCTTAGCTCAAGAAAAGCTCCTCAAAATTCAAAAAGAATTTAATTTGCCCGAACATCAATTGGTGCAGGACATTAGCACCAGGTGGAACTCAACTTATTATATGATAGAGCGCCTGCTAGAACAGAAGCGAGCCTTGTCATTATATGTTGCGGATAACGTTACACTCGCCAGTTTGACGCCTCAAGAATGGTGTTTAATGGAACAATGCGTTAAACTATTGAAGCCTTTCGAAGAAATAACCAAAATAACAAGTTCTGGTTTATCCTGCGTATCGGAAGTAATACCACACGTTGCTGCTTTAAAGAAATATTTAGATAAAAATGAAACTGAGCAAAGAACTCCTGATTTGCCACACATGAGAGCCACCTTGAAAGCCGAATTAGAAAGTCGTTTCAGCTCTTTAAATCAAGATCCTAATTATTTGATCGCAACTTTCTTAGATCCCCGATTTAAGACAAACTACTTGGGGGTGATTGAAGCTGAAAGAGCACGCCAAAAGATTTTATTGGAATATATAAAAATGTCTTGTGACGAGTCTTCCCTCAGTAGCGACTCGTCAACGACACCAGCTAAAAGAAGTAGAGAAGAAGAAAATGCAGGGTCAGCTGTGTCTCGTGAAGCTCACGACACTTTCTGGGATTGCTTTGACGAGGTCGCATATGAGAATAGCGGCAGTCAGTTACAAGATCAAGAAAAAAAGAATTCAATAGCAAATGAGATTGACTTTTACTTAAAATCGGTGCGCATTGATCGCAATCAAGATCCATACAAGTGGTGGTCAGCTAATAAGAGGCAGTATCCAGTCTTGAGCAAATTTGTCAGAATTTATCTTTCAGCACCATGTAGCAGTGTTTACAGCGAAAGACTTTTTTCCGAAGCTGGACTTATTTATGAGGAGAAGCGAAACCGTTTGTTGCCTGTTAACGCAGAGAAGTTGGTGTTCATTCACCATAATCTGCCTCTAGTGCACTATGAATACTAAATCTTATTTGAATAACTTTCACGCATACATTGTTTTGGTGGTAAATTTATGTTTTGTTTCGGTGTAATAATTAAATAATGTCCTAATATTTTAGTCTTTTATTGTATCCGGTATCTGGCCGGATGTTGGTTACTATCCGGCATCCGGCCGGATAGTGTTTTTACGCCGGATAGGCCGGATAACGGATAGTTGCCGGATATCCGTTTCATCTCTGTGACCCCCACCTCACTTACACGTGTCACACAATGACACTTTTGACAATGACTACTTAACAGTGACAACTGACAGACAGATGGAATGACCTCACTACCGCCCTGTTTTAACAGATGTTAGAAGTTTCTTAATCTACGGCCTCCTGCTGCGACATATATATTTTTTGCTATATTAATGTTAATGACTCGTAATCAACATCGACTTTAGAAGAGCACTGGAGTACAGATGTGTTGTTATCATCGCCGATTTTTTCTCAACTTATGCCTAGAAATCGCTTTTGCACAATTCTAGGCATGTTACATTTTTCTCGGCTTAGTGAAGAGACTAATGTATTATCAAAAGTCGACACTTGCATTAATCACGCTAGGGAAAAGTATAAAAAGCTTATGACACCCTATAAAAATCTGTGCATAGACGAGAGCATCCTTCAAGGGGCGATTATCAATAAGGCAATATTTGCCAAAGAAAAGGAATCGGTTTGGAATAAAGTTATTTGTAATGTGTGATGTAGAAACGGGCATTATCATTGATTTTATTGTTTACTGTGGCGCAGCTACTCAAATAATAGATCCTTGTAATTTAGGTGTTGGAGGCGCTGTTGTTTCAACTTTAATTAAGGATTATTTCGGTACATATATAACGTCATCTATATGTTGACAACTGGTACACTAGCCCGTTATTGTTCAAATACCTCCATGAGAATAATATATACGCGTGTGGTACTGTAAGAAAAAACAGAATCGGTATGCCACGCTTTAATACTATTAAGCGTGGTGAAGTTCAAGCTCATTATTGTCCTCCAATGACAGCTCTAAAGTGGCGAGACAAAAAATTTATTTTGTCAACAATACATAATGATGTCATGGCGCCATCGTTGAAAGAGGATAGAGCGACGGGGCTACCAGTTATGAAGCCACAAGCAGTTTTAGACTATTCCAAAAATATGGGAAGCGTTGATACGACTGACATGCTACTGTCTTCAATACAGTGCATAAAAAAAACCATAAAATGGTATAAAAAGTTGTTTCTGCGCATAATTGATATGCACGTTTTAAATTCTTTTTATATTTTCATTTTATTTATTTTTTATATGTAGGTTTTACAATACAGAATTGTATGAATATTTGTGTACATCAATGTTACACTCTATATTTACCAATATTTTGTTGATTTGCTATGATATTTTAAGACTAGTCATGTATGCATACGTTTCGATCTACTCAATTGCAAAGACTGTCGTTTTATAATTTACAATTAATTTACGGTATAATATTAATGATGATGATTAAGTGTTTTGATTATCTGTGACTATAGTTTCGACGCTGGGGTCGCGCTGGCACAAGGCTGTATCCATAGAGAATAGCATTGTAGGTTGGCTTTTGTCAAGAGTTTATTTATTCTTGTGTTGTAATTTTTGTGAATATTTTACTAAAACAGCCTGACTATGGCAGATTAAGTTAACTTCCACCGACCACTGCATCGTACTTTTTTTGTCGGAAATATGTATATACATTATGATGAGTCCACGTAACACTGCGAAACTTATGTTGTATTAAATCGCACGTTTACGGCATCATAAATTATTTTTCTTCTAACTTTGTTCACATCTCTATGCATAATAACAACTTTAATGGGACCTTACTCGCCGGTGGCGCCAACTGGTGAACACGAAAACGGTAGCCACCATTGCCATTAACAGACTCTTTTGATGATTGATGTTTAGGTTTTTTTTTATAAAAAAATATTTATTACCTACTTGCGATAATAACACAATTAAAAGACTGATTATTAAAAGACTTGTTTTTTTTTTCGTTCACCAACTAGTTTAATTGGGTATTTTAGTTTAATTTCAGATGTCACAAAAATCTTAATTGAATCTAAATTTATTGCATATATTATTTCACTCGTTCATCATATTTTTCATTTTGATTGGCAACACTAAAAAAGAATAAATACTAGAAAAGTTTTCATCATAGAGTAAAGAAATGTAACGGGTAGTTTTTATAATAGTAGGAGAGCCCAAGAAGGGATTTCGGGATTTACTAAAGCGCGACAGATTAATATACACGGGGATACCTTGTACCCGGTTAAGTACCTCCACAAAACATGAGGCCCATATATAAGGCCGCCCGTGAAGGATACAGGATCAGATTAGTAAAAAAAAATTGACCATCAGAAATTCTCGAGCGCGTCAGATTAAGGTAGGGTGAGTTAATTACATCCTAAAAAGTGTATATTCCACTAATCTGACAATTTGAGAGTGACGTAAAAAAGGGGAGGGCAACAAAGTTGTAAAAAAAAACGTCATCTCGACATTCTCGAGCGTAGCTTAATTTTTTTTTATTTGAAAGAAATAATTCAAGAATAATGAAAAATATATAATCTGACGATTTCCGCAAGCCGAAATAACAAAAATTCGTCGATAAAGTTACACTATGCGCCAAATATCTTTGCGTCTACGAACTTCGTTCGTACTACTACTACTACTTACTTTTAATAATAGTATAGAATTAATATTGACCTATTCAAAACATCTATGTCCTGGAAATTACGCAACAGCATCGATAAAATGAATTTTTAGACTTAGTACTTTTGTTTGCGATTGTACCTGCGCAACCTTGATTTTTTAACCAACTTCATAGGCGCAAAGATATTTGGCGCGTAGTGTAAATGCGTGCAGTTGCGTGATGCCTACATTGCCTTCTCCGCGTTTCTATTCCTCTCTCACTCTTTCTCTATCTATTACTCTCTCACTCCGTCCCCACTCTGGTTTCTGCTGCCATGACGCCATCACAGCTGATCATAAAGACTCGTGGCATACTGTTTGCAACGTTTTGCTATTTTGATATTATTTGTGTGAAGTAAAGTTTATAAATATTTAATATGAGTGATATTAATTTGAAATGTGTATTTTGTGGTGAAAGTACCTTACAAAAAACAAATAAATTTTCGGTAGAAACATTAAAAAAATGTGTAAATATTTTGGAATATCGTCGGAGCAAGCCGGTTATCCGAAAGTCTCGAGGAACATATGATAACCTCGAATTGTCGATGGAATCATCATTAAATGATTTATATCACGCACAGTGCTATAAATTATTTACTGCGATAAAAATACCGCGAGACTTTCAGTATTCACAAGATCAAAGTGTAGTGGAACATGACAATACACCGGAAGTTTCGGGAAATAGCTCCGAAGCACATGCTCCTGATTCTGGAGAGTGTTCCGAAGTACATGGTACTGTTGATTCTTTGTCTACTGAGGTTGCTGGTACATCGACAGACGAGTAAGTGTTAATATGACTTCATTTATTAAATATTTATAATACCGAAATTGAGAGACATCTGATAATTTTTAGAATTTTCTTAACAAAAAAATTATAGTAAGATAATTTTATTAAAAACTTCATTTTTAGAAGCTCTGAAAAATTATAAATGAGATTTTATAAATAATTTTCTATGTCTAGTTTATTTTTAAAGAAAAATCAAACAATTGTCAAGTGTCTGTTATTCTGACCGTTATTCGAAGCTTATATAATGAGAAGTGTTTGTTTTCGCCTGGTGAGTAACGGAAACACCAATGTGATTCTAATTTATTTTCAGGAAAATAAACTAGATTTGTAATTTGTATCACCTTCTTCTTCTTCTTCCACCTGGCGTTAATCCCGGCTATTGCCAGGGTCCGCCTTCCTACTTAGCTTCCTCCACTTTGCCCGATGATGGATGTTTGTATCCGTGCTGCCACAGGACATGTACTCAGTCTTCGCCACATTTAGTCTCAGACCACCGTTTTCAAGCGTGTCCTTCCAAATGTTGACTTTGCGCTCAAGATGGGCTTTGTTCTGATTAACGAGGGCGATGTCATCGGCATACATCATTAGCCATGGAGGCTGATCTTGGATGTTTGCCGTAACTACATCGAGCACTACGTTAAACAAGAACGGGCTAAGAGCCGAGCCTTGGTGAACGCCAACAGATATTGGGAAGCCATTCGATTCGCCAACAGCGGTCTGGACAGAGGACACGGAATCGCGGTACATGTCTCTGATAATGTCAATATAGGCCTCGGGAACGCCCTTGAAGCGCAGTGCCCACCAGATGGACTGCCGAGGTATACAGTCGAAGGCCTTCTGCAGGTCTAAAAAGGCCATATGCAAAGCTCTCCTTCTCTCTCTGTAAGCCTCAGCCAGATTCCGTAAGGCGAACACTGCGTCCATGGTGCTGTTACCCGCCCGGAAGCCATATTGACACTCAGAGACAGTACACTCGCTACGGAGCCGTGTGTCAATGATGCGCTCGAAGAGCTTCATGGTGTGGCACATGATCTTGATACCGCGGTAGCTACCACAATCCTGTACGCTACCTTTGCCTTTGTAAACAGGGATAATCAGGCTAAATCGCCACTGGTTCGGCATTTCCTTGGTGATCAGGATGCGGTTAAAAAGATCCGTCAGAAGGTCCACACCATGAGGGCCCATCGCCTTCCACACTTCAATTGGCACATTGTCAGGCCCGACCGCTTTCCGGTTCTTCATGTGGCGAAGAGCAATGCGGGTTTCGTCGGGGGAAATAGGGGAAATAAGCCCAAGGTTAGGAGGCGGTTCCGGAGGAAGGTTATGGGGATGCTGTTTGTTAGACAGCTCCGCGAAGTATGTACACCATCTCTCCTTAACAGAGGGGGCATCGTAGAGCAGCTTACCCTGGGCGTCCCTTACACAAAGACATTTGCTAATGTCCCGTGTAGCTTTCTCCCGGCCACGCGCCAGCTTAAAGATAAGCTTTTGCCCCTCCGCAGTTTCCAGCTTGTCGTATAAGGGCGCCAGACTTTTGCTGCGGGCTCTGGCTACAGCTTTTTTGCAAGCGCGCTTAGCCGCTCCATATGCCTCCCTGTCATCCGGAGAGTTGGACCCTTGCCACTGTTTAAACAAAACCCTCTTCTTCCGAGTCGCCTCCTGCACCCCGTCATCCCACCACCACGTCTCCTTTCCTATGGTGCGGCCACCACGAGAAGTGCCAAGGACGCGCTTACCCGCACCGGTGATTGCTGAATGGATCCTACTCCAGATCTCTTGAGCGGACTCATGCGGAGCACTGATCTTAAGATGCTCGACCTCCGCGATGAAGTCCGACTGCCTAGGACCATCAAGCAACCACCACTTAGTGCGGGGTTTGCGTTTCTCGTTCACTCTCTTCTTCGATACAACCGCAAAGTCCAGGACAAGGAGGCGGTGTTGAGCCGTTAGGCTTTCGCCTGGGATGACTTTGCAGTTGGTAACCTTGCCAATGTGGCACCGTCGCACCAGCAGGTAATCTATTTGGGTTGAGTAGGCACCACTACGGTACGTAATAAGATGCTGGGGCTTCTTCTGAAAGAATGTGTTCGCGATGGCTAGGTCAGACACAGCGCAGGTGCTAAGTATATTGACTCCCTCTGCGTTTAGCTGGCCATAACCAAAACCACCGTGAACACGTCCATACTCTCCAGCAAACTGACCTACGTGACCGTTGAGATCCCCCCCAACCAAAACACCTTCGGAATTCGGGATAGCGCGTAATACGTCCTCGAACTCATCCCAGAAGGCCTCCTTTTCAGACTCACAGCAACCAGTCTGAGGAGCATAGGCGCTGATTAGGTTCGTTACCGACCCTTCGAACAGCACCCTAACTCGCATCAACCGGTCGCTGCATCGGTCTACTTCAAGGAGTCCATCCTGAAGGTCCTTAGACAGCACCACGGCCACTCCGCTCCTACCCGTTGGTGATCCGGTGTACACTAGCCGGTACCCCTGCCCGATGTCACGTGACTTATTTCCCTTCCAGCGCGTCTCCTGAAGGAAGGCGCACTGGACCCGACGCTTCGCAAGTACGTCTGCGAGTTCTTGGCAACGTCCGGTTAGGGAGCCAATGTTCCAGGTGGCAAAGCGGAACTTCTTCTTGGGTACTATCCTCTTTAGCCGTGCCCGTACTTGACACGGTAGCCCTAGCCCACTTATCGCAGGTTTAGGGCGATGTGCCTGCGCGTCGTTATGCGGCGACGCCCTAGACCGAGTACCCTTACCTAACTTCTTTCTCTCCATTCATATATGACTGAAGTTGGTTTTACGTGGGGCGACCAGCCGTCTGACCCCCACAACCCTACAAGAGGGAAACCAGGTTCGCCAGAGCCTCGTCCGTTGGACAGCAGGGTGCACCGCTAGCAGGTGAGGTTGGCTTGGGTCTTTAGGATGGCAACGGACCCCATACACCCCAATTTGTATCACCTTGAACAACTAAATATGTTATCTTAAATAGACAAAATAATGAAGACTCATTATTTTAACTTACTACATACTTTAATGATTTACAGTAAGTATTCCTTCTATTGACAAGGTTAAATAATTGAGTAATATTAATATATTTGATTGGTGGACTACTACCAATCATTAGTGTTGACATTACTAATCAGCGAGACTTAAAAGAACGGAAAAACCGTTAATATGTCTGTAGGTTCACTTACTTTAATCATAACTCACTTTTTTTTAAATAATTTATTTCATATTAAATGGTATTTCTATCGAATTTGACATTTTTTAACCAATATTTTTATTGTATGTTATACTTAAATTATTGTTATAAAATTTTCAGAGCGGGAGAGTCGAGCAAAGTTCAGGAAAGCTTTGAGGATTGCAATAATTTATTCAGTACAGATGAGCCTGTCGCTCATGAGGATTCAGCATCACAAACGTGCTTCATTTGCCAAAAACAGCGTAAACGGCATCATGGTCGTGAAGTTCGTTTAGCTGTCAATAGATTAAAAACTATTGAGAATTTGAAAAGCGCGGCCACGGAACAAAATGATGTACAAATGTTGGAAAAGCTCAGTTCTTTCTCTGATGATACCAAAATTCCCTACCATAAATGTTGCAAGGATTAATATTTACGCGATATTTATAAGAATGATAATAGCGAATTTCTAAGGAAAAAAAAAGTTACCAATACTGCGTATACTATTCTTTGTGAAATGTTAGAAGAAACAGTGGTTAAGAATCGTGAATGTTTGTTTTTTGATTTCGTAAAAAAAGAATATCAAAAATTGTTAGAGCAGCAATGCAGTTTATTTTCTAATTCCATCAATATATCTTTGTTCTCAGACCGTCACTTGGAAAGAAAATTGATGGAAACTTTTGACAAAAAGATAAAAATAATTTAAGTTGAAAAAAAAAAAGTTTCTTGCTCCATTTTCCGCCTCTGTTTTAACTTACACGGATGTATTTAAAACGATGGCAGTAAAAGAAACCATCCGTTCAGTTGCAACACAACTTCGTGAAGAAATTCTTAACTCAACCAGAAGAGAATTGCCTGTAAATTGTACAGCTGAAGATTTGATATTGGGAGAGTGCGATTACGTGCCAGAGCTTCTTAATTGTTTTTTGGAATCTTTCATTTGTGGTGATGTTTCTCATCTATCCCAAAAAGCACGTGAAAATAGAAAAAAAAAAGAACTTTCTATTTTTTCCATTGGGCAAGATCTGATTTATGCAGCTTTTGGTCACAAAATTAAAACTTCGAAGCAAATTACCCTAGGTCTGGCAGTGAAGAGCTTATGCAACAGTAAGAAAGTTGTTAACATACTTTCAAAATATGGCCACTGTTGCTCTTACACAACTTAAGAAGAGCTAGAGACTGAGCTGACATTTTCAACAGTAAATAGTGATCACGTATGTCCTGAAGATATTCAACGTCGCCCGGACTTGAATACTGGTGTCGCATTCGACAATTTCGACCGCTTCGTAGAAACCCTCAACGGCAAAGATACTTTGCATGATACGGTGGGAATAATTTTTCAGGATATCGTGCAGAATCCGGATCCGGTGTCATTGGAATCTTCTAGCCCTTCTCCAAATGAAAATTCAACAATCGATGAGATTGTGCATGGTAGTTTTTCAGAATTTTCCATTACTACTCCAAAAATAAAGAAACGCAAACGCAGGGCTTTTGAAGAAGTTACTTTTGAAATGCATCCATTTACTAAGAAGTTAAAAATTACCACCTGGAGTCAGCTAGACATCTCAGAGCTTAATAAAGCTCCAGACAATTTGAGTATAACGAAACAGCTGGCCGTTACGTGGATGTTATAACATAAGTATAAAATATCGAATGTTCCAATGTGGGTAGGATTTCACAGCAAGATTTTGATTGACGATTCACGAGTTCAAAAAGTTTCATATCTTACTCCAATTAATGAATCTCCCACCAACAATTCAACTGTTTTGAGAACTCTAGAATTGAGTCAGGATATTGCAAATGAGTGTCAAGCTCCCTACATCCAGATCACCTATGATCTAGCTATTGCTCGCACTAGTTATTGTATTGAAGCACAAGAATCTCCAAGATTTGATAACATTTTTATTCATTTAGGGGCCTTTCATATTGAATTGGCTTTTTTTAAGGCAGTTGGCACTTTTATTGAAGATTGTGGACTGAGCAATATCATGACTGAATGTGAATTGATCGCTAATGGTTCAGTGCCAGGTTTTATTAGCGGAAAAAATTATAACCGATGTAAACGGTTGCATTCTCTCGTGGCGTTGGCATTCCAACAATTACATTTCGAAGCATTTTTGGAAAACAAACAGTTGACAGTTGACAAATCAGTGTTAGAATATCTCACCACATTTTTGGCTCATGAAGATGTCTCTCCTCAAGTTCAGCATGCAGAAACACAACGTCTCATTCAATCTTATGAAGAATACACAGAAGACACATTAGACGGCAAGCACGGAAGAACGGCGCAATTTTACGCAATGTACATCGATTTTATAAATCTTTACCACTTATTCATTAAAAGTATTAGAGTTGGAGATTTAGAATTGTACATATATACCATTGCGAAAATCGTCAGCTTATTCTTCTATTACAATCAACCAAACTATAGTCGATGGCTAGTGTACTACATACTACTACATAGTGTACTACTGCAACATGTAGATAACACACATCCAGGCCTCCGATCTGAAATGGCTAAGGGTTCGTTTGGAATCAGAAGAACCAGCAAGCCTTTCTCACGAATTTCTGTGGATTTAACGCTAGAGCAAACGATAATTGGTGATGCTGCTCGTCGTCTTACTGGCATTGTTAACCTCACAAATTCAATTTCTGCTAGACAACGTTGGGCTAAAAATCATGGAGCGCGAACAAGAATCATATCTCATGTGCTTACTCGTGCAGGGCTTGACAGAAACTACCATGATATTGCTGCTGATCTACACCCAGATCGGATGAAAAAACAACACATCCAAATTGAAGCTTTTTCGAACAGTGTCCTGCAGACCATCAATCCATTCTCTTCTTCAATTGATAAGGATCTGTTGTTTAACATTTCAACGGGGCAAGCTGCTTCTCTAGAAATTACAAACTGTTTACTAAATACAGTGTCTGGAGGAACATTTCTGCGCGATCAATTCATAATGGAATGTAATTTAAATTCAGACAGGTTTCACCAGCCAGTAAAAAAAAAATAAGGTGCTAAGTTTTGCAAGCCTCAAGAAGAAAAAAAAAATGAAAATTGGTGAAAAAGTGCATGAAGTTACATTGCAGCGGGATTTATTCGGACGGTTATTAGCTCTATCTCTTGACACGAGTATAGACTTGGAGAAAGTACTTTGTTTTCCCATAACTCCTATGCCGTTATCACTGTGCCATATAGATGGTTCTTTAAACAAGACTAAAAAGTCAGTACTAATGTACGAGTTAGAGAAACAAGTTGAAGATATGGAGCAACCGCCACCCCAAGTTGACCTTGTAATTATAGATGGCTTCTTTTTTTTAAATACTTTTAAAGAAATGCCCCGTAGTTTTGGAGGTGTGTCAAAGAAAATATTACAATGCCTTGTCAATAACGCTGCAAGTAAAGTTGCCATTGTATTCGATCGCTACTTCACACCCTCTATCAAGGATTATGAGCATTCTCTTCGAGGTAGTGTAGATGACAAGGAATTCCACATTTCCGGTCCTCAACAAACACGAACAGCAGACTTTACGAAAGACTTAAAAATATAAAGTTTAAAGAAGCTATTGTCAAGTTTTTGATCGATCATTGGGCTGATCAGGAGATGGCAACGATTATCGGTAGTAAGGTAATTTACATAATACATGATTTGTGTTATGAATATTCTGTTACTGATAATAAAGTAACACGCATCATTAATAATGAGTTGTCATGCCTTGATCACGAAGAAGCGGATACGAAGATAGCATTTGTTGCTTGCCAACAAAATGAAGATTCTACCATTACTGTCAGAACTTCTGATACTGATATAGTGGTCATCATGTTACCAAATATGGAACACCTGCAAGCAAGAGTAGAAGTTTGGATGGATCTTGGAGTTGGCAATGCCCGCCGATGCATCGACGGATCCGCTCTTTACAAAAAATTTGGTTCAAAAATTTCGAAAGCGCTTCCAGCTTTGCATGCATTCACTGGTTGCGATTTCAACCCAGCATTTTACCGACGAGGGAAAAAGAAACCTTTGCAATTATTGATGAATTCAGAAATTTTCCAAGAAGCATTTCAGGATTTGGGATCAAAGGAGCATAATGTGCAGGATTCTTTTAACATTATACAGTCTTTTACTTGCCACTTGTATGGGTTGAAAAAGTTAGACGATGTCAATCAAGCCAGGATTGTCATCTTCAATAGGACATACAAAGTAAAAGACAAGTCGCAACCGGAGAGTCCGGAATTACGATGCGTGCAACTTGCCACCCTGTGAATCGGAGTTACTCCAGCAAGTGTTATGTACAAAATTTATTGCATGCTTATGGAGTAATGCCCATAATGCAAAAATTACTGGTCCGTTGGTAAACCAACGGACTATGGATGGAAAACTGTCGACGAGAAATTTAAAATGAACTGGTTTGCAGGTGACCAATTGCCGAAAGCGTACGAAGATGTAGTCATAACACCTGATATTCTTGAAGATATTCCAGAATCAGGTATTTGTTTTCTTCAATAATTACAAAAACGTGTTGTTCATAAAAAAAATATTGTTAAATATTTTAATAATTTTTTGTTACAGATACGCAATCTGAGGATGAAATTGAGCCAGAAGAGGAAGATGATTCTACGGATGAAGATGATGATTAATTAATTATAAAACATTAGATTGTTTTAAGCTTTTTTTTAAGTATTTTTTTTATAAATACATGTATTACATGTATTGCAGAGTTCAGACAGCTACAACACGGTCACAATTATCTCTGTACCTCGTTGGAATGCGATACCCATCTCGCTTCCATCTTCACCTCCCCACGTACCCGTCGCGCGCAGCGTCGCGTCGGGCTTCGGACAGCGAGCAATGGGTAGCTCACTGTCCGACCGTCCGGTAACCGTCCGGACCGAGTCCATGTCTTCGACGGCGCGTATTGTTCCATGCGCGCCTCAAGGAGATGTCAGCAAATCGTAGGGGCCCAGCAGGGTCGAAGCCTACTGGGGCCATGGGTAATGTGAAAATGAAACCCGGGGCCCTGGAATGAAGGCAAAGAAGGAACAGGAGTGGGTTTTCAGTCAGTACGGTGAGCTTCTTCATTGCTTAAAGGCGTCTCGTTATTTTTGTTTCGATATTTGTTGTTGAGTTTGCCGATATGAAGTCATCGACGCCAGGTCTAGTGATAATGTGACCGGGATGTAGGTAGGTAAGCATTTCAGTTTTGTTGCTATGCAAAATTTTAGTGACCGAATTAACAGTTGCTTGTAAAGTCAATGGCTTTGCACATAATCAACTTTTATACGTTTCTTTCCCAATCACAGTAGTGAGTAGGTATCTAAGTACTTACCTTCGATATGGGCCTCAAGGTTAAGCAAAGTAAACTGGATTTTTCAGATTTGTAAGTATTTGCGAACATTCAGATTAAAATAAAATTGTAACCCTGTTCAAGGGGAAAATCATTACGATCCTTGCACGAATGGAACCCGAAAGCAGATATCCCACAACTAAGTAGAAGTGAACTGAAAAGACATTTGCTTCAGGCGATCGAGTAAAGGTTAGTACCTAGTTTAGGAGGTAGGATCACATAGCACCGCCGCACTAGGTACATAGCCAGCCGTCAGCCGTCGCGTCGCGCCGTCGCGCGTCACGTGAACTTGGGGTCGCCGGCCGCGCGGCTGTCGGCGAGCGCGCGCGCACTTTGACCCCGAGGTCATGTGCGAGCGTCAGATGATATTTATTTACGAATACATAGCTTGTTAGAGTTGCAAAGAAAAAAAAATTGTTTAATCGCAAATAATGGTTTCATTTAACTGTTCCTACAGCATAGTGTACGAAAAATGCAAAAAAAAAATAGGTAAAATTGTTAATTTTTTTTTTTCAGATTTTTTGATGGTATCGTATCGAGAATCACTAGCCCTATCACCTGTCTTTGTTTTCGGAAGCGTTTCCCTTACACTCTGTATATACAGACCTATAAAAGTTAATAAGAATGGGAACAGTGTGTGGCGGTGTACAATAAAGACGTGGTGCCTTCCTAACTCTTAATAAATATGAAGATATTTTAAAAAAGAACGAACATTCTTGTCGGCGTAATGAGGCATCACAATTTGTGCGAGAAGTAGTGGAGGATATTCACCAAGAAGCCATGTCCACCTTAGACCCTCTCCCTGAGGTTTATAAAAGAAAACTTAATTGTTTATTAGACCACGGAATTAATTTGACAAATCAAATACCAAAGTTTGAAAATATTAAAACTGGACTTTATAATAAAAGAAATAAGAGTTTTGGAGTTAAGCGTTTGTTTGGGAAATGTCTAACAGATGTGCAAGTAAATAATTAATATAAAAATATGTATATTTTATTTGATGCCTTGCCCTTTAGAGTCACATTAATCTATGCTCTAGCACAGATTACGTGCAGATACTTCACTCCATAGAAAATTTATAAAACCTACTGCTATATTAGCCTACTCCGTCGCGTCAGCAACCACTGCATGCTTAAATGTGCTTAAATACTCAAGCGTACAGTTGTAATTGCTTCGCACCGAGCGATCCCACAGCAATCGCAGGGCTGCTCTTCGATAAAATTAATTTAACATAACTTTTTGTGTTTATGTTATTGAGAACTGTGATTATGTTTTAACAATTTTTTTTATCAACACATCTAGATAAATAGAGGTCAGTATGAAGATAAAATTAAAAAAAAATCTTTAAAAGTTACATGTGTTTTATATATATTATAATTATTTAGGTATCATGTTTAGATAAATTTTGTTTATCTAAACATAATCGTTATTTTCGTCAACGTTTTTGTAAATACCGATCACTGCCAATGACCATAAATTTCTTGTTTTAGGTGCCAAAATCATTTCACAACTTCACCCTTGCGGATTATGATGACGGTAAAAGGAGAATCCTTTTGTTTGCTACCGAGAAGAGTAGAAGGGAATTAGGAAGAAATAGGTGAACAGACACCAAAGTAAAACTTTTACTACAAAATATTTTATACCAGCAAATAAACACGCCGTTCCCGTTTGTCAAAAGGTATTTTTAAGTTATTTGGGCATAAAAAACACAGAGTAAATTATGTCGTACGGAAACATTTTGAAACCGGTGAATGTCCAATAGAAAAACGAGGTGGTGATCATAAAAGCCACAAAGGAGATTGCCACGGAGCAGGTCCCTTTTGTGGTATCGTGTGCCTGATTGAAATAATAACGTAAAAATATTATTTATTTTTTTGTGTACAGGGTATTTTTTATACAAGTTCTTTCATCCTGGGAATAAAGTTAAAGTTAATTAATAGTTAAACATTACGTCGACATCCGTTTGATTCATTGTATTTAGTCTGTGGTTTGATTGATATAAAAAAAGTTGCCAGGTATCAAAGAAAATAAAGAAGCAACTAAGTCTTTTAATCAATTGAGTGATCGATTTCAAAATAAAACGATTATTAAACAATAGAAAACAATTATTGTTAATTATATATAACCTATTGGCAGTTTACATCTCAACATTTAGATTAAAATCTCAACATTTGACCACTTCCACGCTACTGTAATATCATTTTGTTTTCATAACGATGAGGTAGAATCATGTTACCCCCCTGTCCTTTTTAGATGTATTATTGTACCATATATATCTGAAATTAACAAATATAGGCGTATCCACCAAGCATGAGTCTATGTAAAGTATTCTTGATGACGAAAACCATTGGATACCTATAAATTGCTCATAGTCGATGCGAGTAAAAGCGATGGAACGATGACAAGAACAGGTTACATAAATTCATAATAAGCCTACATTGATAAATAATAGATGTTCATTAAGGAATAGACACAAACATAATACCCATATGTATTTAGAAAACACCTTATTAACAAAGTAGTTTTTATCGATTTATCGTTATCGATTTATTAATAGATTATAGAAAAATATCTGGCAACATTAACTTGCACATGTCACAGACTTTGTTCTGGCTGTGGTTCATTACGTGCGTGCGTGATTGCTTTGTTTCTACGTTGAGTTTTGAATTCCGTATTTACTTAGTTAATACGATACGTGCTTTTTCTGCTACTACCGAGTTGAGCTACTAAGTTCCTCGAGTGCATTACGTTCTGTGAGACATTTGACTCTTATTAGTGCTGTTCTTTGTGAGATATTTGACTCTTAGTGCTATCCTTGGTGAGATATTGGACTCCCAAACCGTTATTGTCAGAGCCATGTCTACCCCAGCTAGAAGTCGGACACACCGTCTGCGTTCCCGACGCTGTATTAACTGTTCGATTTTACTATCACCTAATTTACGCCGGTATACAGTTGAGGATTTGAACGAACAAATGACAGTTCTTCTACGAACCTGGACAATGCCTACACCTGTAAGTTATTTATCGTGTGCATAATAATATACAAATGTCAGTGAAACAGTTATAAATATAGATGAGTAATGATTTTATAATCCTTTCCAGGTAGCGTTGGATGATATCCTGTGTATTGAATGTTATTTGCTGTTGCAAGAACGGATCTTATCAAATATAACTGGATCCCATGAGGATATGTCACCTGCATATGGCCACTTGAACATTTGTTATGGATGTGGTATCTCTATTGCAAGTAGGAGAACCCATAGAGTTGAGTTAGACTGCCCACAACGTAGCATGATTTTAAGATGGACTCTAGCACACCTGGTCAGTATTCTTTTTAATAAGATAAAATAACATCACGCTTGTAATTCCCGAGGGGTTAGGCAGAGGTGTAATTTTGCCAGTTATGTTTAAGTCCGATGTAATAGGGGCGAGCCTATTGCCATCAACCGGGCACTATCCCAGACTCCGTGGCTGCTACTGAGAAATTGCTAATGGAATAACCCAGTAATAATTTGCCCCACCTGGGAATCAAACCCGAGACCTCATGATCAGCAGTCGCGCTTATGACCACTAGACCAACAAGATTTTTTTTAATAGATTTTCTTAATTAAATTAAAGCAAAACTGTTGTTCTGTTTTTTTGTTCTAATTGATAGCCATTTTCACATTCATGGTATTCTTGCAATAACATTATAGATATTTTTTTGTTATGTACATAGAAAACTCACTTGGCGAACTTCTTCTGGGTACAAAGTCTCGATTTGGTGTATATTCTGACATTCACTAATACCAACTGTATTTCTATTTTAGGCTATACAGTTAGAGAGAGTGTGCATTCCTTGCTGGTTAGCAGCAACTCGGGAAACACGACGATTGGAGGTTCAAGATACAAACAGACCTGACAGTGTCATGGATGTTGTTTCACCTTCTTTAGAAGATACTGGGATACCTGAACCACCTCCAATGCCAGCTCCAACACACCAATCACAACAAGCACCACAACTACAATCTAAAGTTAATTCACAAAAGTATAAAAGAGTTGCCGCAGCATCTCGTCACTGCATGTTTGTAGGATGTGACAATAATGAACGTCTTTTAGTGCCTATGACTATCAAGGAATTGTTGTTATTACAATACAATATATATATACCCTTAAATGCTAGAATCTGCCATTACCACTTAAATAATAATCAGTGGGATGAACTGAATGCCACTTTAAATGATTTTACTGGCTTTCAAGTTGATGATATATTTTCCATGCTGGAAAGAGCTTCCCAAAGGATTTTAGATTTTAATAATATTGCAGCAATGGATTCACATTTACGCCATTATTGGCTGGGACTTACAGAAATGCAATTTAATGGACTATTAAATAGCATTCCGACTTTAAATAATAAAGTTACAAAACCTAGCCTTGCATTGAGTATATTTCTCGTAAAGCTTAGGATAGGGGACAGCAACCAAAGATTGGCAACTCTTTTTCAATTGCCACGATCTACGTTAGAGAAACAAATGAAGATTGTTAGAGAATGTTTAAAAGAACATTTTGTACCAATGCATTTGGGACTTAATCATACGAGTATACAAAATGTGGCCTCACGTAACAGGGCTATTCCTGAAGGTCTATTTGGAGATAGTAGCATGGCTTCAGATACTAAAACTGCCATTGTCATATGTGATGGTACATATGTTTATGTACAGAGTAGTAGTAACTACAAATACCAGAAACAGACATACAGTCTTCATAAATATACCAATTTGGTTAAACCGTTTTTAATCACATGTTGTGATGGATATATTTTAGAGTGCATTGGACCTTATGAAGCAACAAAAAATGACTCAACAATCATGAGTGATCTATTTAGTAATGGAAGTGGTCCAATGCGCTCATTTTTTAAACAGGGGGACGTATTTATATTGGATAGGGGGTTTAGAGATGTCATTCCTGAATTGGAAAGCTATAATTATAAAACATACATGCCCGAGTCATTATTGGAAAATGAATATCAATTGACAACTGACCAAGCAAATAGGTCCAGATGTGTGACTATGTGTAGATGGGTAGTAGAAGTTGTGAACGGTCAGATTAAAAGAGACTTCAAACTCTTCCGCCAAGAATATTTTAACAGAGCATCAACACACCTTATGGATGATTTTAAAATTGCTTGTGCTCTTTTGAATAAATTCCATCCAAAAATTGAAGACAGACCTGATGCTATGGAGTATGTACATATTGCTCAGGCGAGATTAAATACTAGGAATTGTTTAGGGGAATTTATTCAAAGGGAAAACATCAATAGGAGACGTACAGTATTCCAAAACATAGACAGCAGTGCTCCCCATTTAGACCATTTTCCTAGATTAACTTTAGATGATTTAAGAAGATTTGCATTGGGATCCTACCAATTAAAACAGGCGAGATCCTATTATGGGGAGCACATAAGAACTAATGGTACTTATAATGTTGAAGTAAGCAATGATATTTTGGAAGAGGATTTGCCCTTAATATTGGGTCAAAATAATTATTTAATTAGGGCTAGAATTAAGTCCCGCCATGTGAGCAATAAAACTTATTACTCCTATTTATTGATAAGTAAAGATGAAAATCGGGCAAATACTTTAGATAGTATCATTGCATATTATTGTAACTGTCTAGTGGGTAACCGTACAGTAGGGTGTTGTGCTCATACTATGACAGTATTGTGGTATCTGAGCTGGGGCCGGTTCAACAATGTAAGTGCTCCAGTTCAATTCTTGGACGATATATTTTATGAAGAATAAATGGTTTGTTCAAGTTTTTATTTATTTTATTTCCTTTGGTACTTAGACATGAAATAGTTACCTATCAATAACGTTAATTATGAAAGTCCAGTGCTGAAGCTGTTAACTAATTATACATTTTTTATCATATTTAAACGTCATTATTCTACACCATCTATGAGTAGGAGTACCTATCTACTTTTTATTGTGTTGCTATTTTATGTACTTACATAAAGTAATAAAGACAATTCCATCCCCATAGTGATGTATAATAATAATATATAGGTAGTAGACTGAGGGTAGGTACTTAATCTAAATAGAATAAGGAGGACGTGTCAATGTCAGTTTCTAATTATAACCTAGATTTTTACAACAGTAAAACAATGATATCTCTTGAACCAGGATGAATAATTGAAAAATGGTTTCTGATTATGAAAATACTATGTTTTTACTATTATGTAAAATAAAAATCTTCAGGGCACAACAACTTTCCACTGGGACCCAACTTCCCTTACAAAACGGGCAATCTCCTTTATAGAAAAAAGAAAAAGTATTAGGGAATTTATTAAATCTTTAAATTGCTCAGAACCACATTATTGTCGTAGTGCTACCTCAGTTAGACGTTATTTGCCTACAGAACTGAATATTTCAAAACTTAATAATATGTATAAAGACCGTGGTTTACAGCCTGTTGCTACCAAAGCACTGTTTCGAAAGGTTTTTAACATAGAATTTAATCTTGGATTTGGATCCCCGAAAACTGATATATGTTCCACATGTTTACAATTTCAAGAAAAAATTAAAGTTGAAACTGACCCAGTGAAAAAGAATGAACTCATTATAAATAAGAGAGTACATTCCCTTCGAGCAAAAGCATTTTATGACGTTTTGAAGTCAAAGCAATCAGGAATCTTAACTTTTTCGTTCGACTGTCAAAAAAACCAGCCTCTTCCCAAGTTGCCAGACCAGTCAACACATTACAGTAGACAGTTTTATATATACAATTTAACCATTGTAGTAGGTAGCTCAAAAGATAAGTTAACAAAAACTAATGTGTTCTCATATGTGTGGGGTGAGCACGAGTTTCCGAAAGACGCAAACACTGTCGCTTCCGCAGTCTATCACAGACTTAACTCTACAGATTTGACAAATATTCATACTATAAGATTGATTAGTGATGGCTGCGGGCCATGATATATAAAACTATAGATACGTTGTCCGCACTCTAAAATGACAACATGAAATGAAGCCAATTGGCCACATCGCGCTTAGTTACGCACCAACCTGTCGCGCGACACTAAGTTTGTTTTTAATTTATATTGTGTGTGTAAACCTGTGCAAAATATTAAAAAAACATGCCGTCGTGTGTTTTCAGACGATGTACAAATTATACATCGCTGTCTAATGGCGGCCGGCATGATGTTAGTGGTCACGTGCCGTTAGGGGAGGTTGGGACACTATTACACTAGTGTTATTTTTGTTCATAGAATTTATAATATTGTTTGAATATAATATGTACTTGTTATATTATGAATATTAATTATTGTTTTCCTTTTCATTTTAGATTGCCTACAGATGGGCTAATAAAAGAAAAGTGGCTTAACATAATAAGGATTCAAAGACGTGAAAACGATTGGCTACCAACACCCTATACTAAAGTTTGCTCGAAACATTTCCAAGCTAGCGATATACAACGTTGATACGACAGAGGGGCTTTCCTTTAAACTGCCTATACTAGGTACCATTTTCAAGCTCTGTACCAAAAATAAATTAATTAGGAGCAGTAGTTTAGTCGCAAATGATTTTTAAAGTTTTTGCACGGTTTGAACACGATGTATCTTTTCTAACAGTTGATTATCGTCTAAGCATAGGTCATGCACCTTACAACGATAAATCTACGATGCGTTGTTGCCGCTCTGACGCATGTCGAAGGACATTCACTAAAAATTGGCAATGCAAACAAGGAAGCAATCAATACACACACACTTGCACTTTCACTACGAAAGCGACTAACATAAAGCGGAGCGAAAGAAATAGAGATAGGTCAGTTTGTTGCATCCTTGTTTTTTGCGATCGGTAAGTCCCTCAGCAGTGCGCCGACGCTTGTTTTTCGGAACGTACGGTTTGTGGACTTCGCGCGCAAACAATTGTAATTTTATTTTGTTATTGTGAGAGGACACGTAACTTGGGATTATTATTATTTAGTATTAGTGTTTTTTTTTGTGATTGACTGTTTTTTATGGTGATAGGACACGTAACTTGGGATTATTATTATTTAGTATTAGTATCTCCGGACCTCACTCCCATGGATTTCTTTTTGTGGGGTTACATTAAGGGTGAAGTGTATGCCTCAGAGGTAAATAAAATTATTGATGAGTTAAAAAATAGGATTATTTTAGCATTTCACAAATTAAAGTGCTTAGCGACGGACAGTGATCTAATTAGAAAAATAAATAACAATATTCTCCGTCGGTATAATTTGTGCATCAATGTGAATGGAGGACACATCGAAAATTAAAAAATTTAGTGTGTTTGTTTTTGTGCGCGTACTTCGAAACGTTACCTAACATAAAAGCCAGTGCGAGCGGAGCCCAGCGGAGGCCTAAGTCGCCGGCCGCCACCCCGGCCCGGCCCCCACCGAGCACACGAGATACCGCACACCGCGCTCCGGCGCGCGCGCGACGTTGCCGCTTTGTTACCTAGCGGTATCTAAGGTCAGTGTCTTTTTTTTTACAAAGGGTGGTTGCGTTTTATTCGGATTTGCAAGCTATTTAGTTTGTTTGAAAAAAATATTTTCTCATTTATGGCGCTTTTTGTTTTTGTACCGTATCGAATTAATACTGTACACGTATAGTATACGTAGTTTAATTTAATGCCCCTCTGTCGTATCAACTCTGTATATGTGACAAAAAAAATTTATCGAAGAATAAAAAAGAGTTCAGTTTTGCAGTATTAATTTTTAAACACATTATTGCAAAGTATTGTTTTTCGCGAAATAACCGGATTGTTTTATATTGTTTTTTAGCAAGAAGCACAAAATATTATTTCATCACCAAGTAGTTTGGAACATGTTCAACTGTCAGAAAAAGGCTCAATTTTTGAAACGCCAAGGAAAGCTATTATGAAGAAAAAAATCGGTAAACTTCCCTTAGAAAAACGCAAGTTACAGTTTAAAAATTATAATTTAGTAAGAAAAAGTAAAAGGCTAAAAGAAAAATGCAATAACTTAAAACAATTAGTTTCAGAGCTGCAAAAAAAAAAATTACTATTGACCAGATCAATGAACTGAATCTTAAAGCCGAAACAGTAGAATTTGTAAATAGACTGGCTCAAAAGAGCAAGATTAAGGGCTATCGCCAAGAATATACCCCAGCGTTGAGAAAATTTGCTGTCACCCTGCACTATTATTCCGTAGCTGCCTACAAATATGTAAGACAGATATTTAATGGATCTTTACCACATCCTCGTGTCATAGGGAAGTGGTACGAAAACTGCTCGGGTGATCCTGGGTTTAATAAACAAGCGTTAGATGTTTTAGAAAAGAAGTATAAACATAGTGGCCAGCGAATATTGTGCACGTTAATTGCAGATGAAATGGCTCTTCGTCACCAAACTACGTGGACAGGAAAAAAGACTGTAGGTGTCGTGGACTTTGGTGCTGGATCAGCAAAATCGTGTGAAATAGCGACTCAGGCATATGTTTTTATATTAGTATGTATGAACGAAAACTGGAAAATCCCAGTAGCATATTTTCTTGTTAACGGACTGTCGGCTGAAACAAGGGCAAATTTACTGAAAACATGTTTAAGTGAATGCTACCGTGTGGGAGTTGACATTGTAGCCATAACATTTGATGGCTGTGCATCTAATATAAATGCAGCTAATTTATTAGGTTGTGATCTTAAAGAACCATCACACCTAAAAACAACTTTCAGACACCCGGAATGTGATTTAGATGTTACAATTATATTTGACCCTTGTCACATGATTAAATTAGTAAGAAATTCATTTGAATCTAAAAGACAAATTTTTGACGGGAGTGGAAGGAATATTCGCTGGGAGTTATTAGAAAATTTAGTTAAGCTTCAAAAAAATGTTGGACTTAATTTTGCTAATAAAATCACGCCTCGTTACATTTATTTTAGAAATGAAGTGATGAAAGTGAAATTAGCAACACAATTCATGAGCATGAGTGTTGCAAATGCTATCAAATTGTGTGATGAGATTTTAACGTCTTCCCTTTTCGTGGACACTAAAAGGACGGTAGATTTTATAGAAATTTTTAATCATTTATTTGATGTTTTTAATTCTAAATCATCCGATTTGTACGGCATGAAAAAACCACTTTCTCTAAAAAACGCCAATGGTATCATAGCTTTTCTAGAAAAAGCGAAACTTTATATATTGAACCTATACATTTTTATTAAATATAGACGCGGTACCCTGTGAATCCAAAACACTGTATCTGCAGATACAGTGTTTTGAATTAACAACGTTCATTCGATTTCTTTTAGCCTGTTTCATGGTATAGAATTCATATTTTTTTTACTTTGTATGCAAAGTACTGAGATATTACAATGCAAATTACACTCTATTTACATAGAACTACAGGCCTAAAATAGAAAAACACGGCAATTGAAGATGCAGTGTATTACCAAAATAATCTTCGCGCGTTTTAAGATACAGTGTTTTGTCAAAACAACGTAGAAGGGCTAGCGCGACGCTGTCGCGCCAATCGGAAGGAGGCCCGACGATCGTTCTGAATTATTATTGGTTGCGCGGTGGCGGGAATGTATTAGGTGTTTGTTGCGCGTCTGTTGACAAGTTGTTTACGCACCGTGCCGTGAGTGACAGTTTTCGTTTGTTTCCGGAGTAATTAGTGAATTAATGTGATTTTAAGTTCTAATAATGAGTGGTTATCGTAATAAATTGTTGATAAAGTTATCCCAAAACAATGAGCAATATTATAATAACTCTAATTGTGCTACTATGGCGTCTGAACTAAACAGTGATATGCAAAAGGAGGAAGGTACAGACATGTACACTCCAAGTCTCTGTGTACCTTACGATGACTCAAGTATAGATTGTCTTCCTTTGATCCCATTAAATGAATCTGACTGTCCAAGCTTGTGTGAAGAAATAGGTGAAGGGAACTACACAGAATTATTAGCTGTCGTTACGTCTTCAATTTCGCAGGAATGCTTACAAGCTTCAGAATCGATTTCCAATAACTTAGACAGCCGTCCTGAATTGCAAATAAGTCATGATTTTGTCAAAATCACTACAAATGCTATTATAGAGAATCAACCATGTTGCCAAAACACGGACATGCTTGTCCCTACCACCAATATCAGGCAACCACGTGTAACTAGCGACATCGCCTATGACGAAATTCTAAAATTAACTGAAGATAATTGTGTGCATTCAATGAAACGTAGCAATTTGAGTAACGACAACTCAAAAAATGATTTAGAAAACCAAGAACACATTGAAGTTATACAGTCCAAAAAGGCAAAAAGATTGAGAGACCCGAAAGAAATTCTAGAAAATCAGAAAAATAAGCACCCAATGAAACCACCTTGCAGTAACTGTAAGAAGTCATGTACTGAACACATAGATGAATTGAAAAGAGAAGAAATACATGAACAATTTTGGAGCATGGACAGACAAAGGCGTCGCGATTTCTTGTCCAGACAGGTGAACAAGTTACCAACTAATATCAAAACTGCTGGTTCTAACTCAAGACGCCGTAACACATTAGTCTGGACACTGAATGAAAAAAAAGTGTGTAAGAAGTTTTTCCTCAGCACATTGGGTTATACAAATGACGAAGCCGTACAAGCTGTTTTGAAAGCAAATTTTATGTCTCGAATTAAAAATCCAAAAATAGGAGCTGCGCAAGACCCTCGAGGGCGTCACCCATCTTCAACGGCATTTTCCACGATTTATCAAGAAAAAATGAGGAATTTCATCTTAAAATATAAACCTGTTCATTCTCACTACAACATTCAACATGCCCCTAATCGCCGTTATCTTCCAATAGGGGTTACTTTTTTCTAAATTTTTAATGATTTTAAAAGTTATTGCGAAGAAACATCAATGGAAAAGTGTAGTTGGACTCATTTCCATAAGATGATTAAAGAAATGAACATTTCTACTGCAGAGTCAGTACATGACATATGCACAAAATGCAAAAATCACGAAATGGCGCATAAATCAATGCCATTTCCTTGTAATTGTCAGGATTGTATTGATTTGGCTCAGCATTTACAGAACAAAAGAAACTCGATTAGAGACTTCAAATTGGTGGAAGAAAAGTGCGAAAATAGTGGAGGGAGGGAGTCACTTTACACAGTTGACATGCAAAAGGCAATACAGATGCCATTATTGACAAAAAAAGAGTTTTATTTCTCCCGCAAACTCGTACTTTTTAATGAATCTTTTGTCCCACCAGGAAAAAACAAGACAGCGGTATGTATTCTTTGGCATGAAGGTGAAAGTGGCAGAAGAGCTTATAATGTGGCTACGACTTATGCTTTTTTTTCTGAGAAATTATTGTCGTGATCAAAAACATGTTTACTTTTTCCTTGACAACTGCAATGCGCAGAACAAGAACAAAGTCCTTATCTCAGCTTTAGTACGATTAATCAATGGTAAGATGACAGAAATTGAAACAGTAACGCTAGAGTATTTTGAGAGTGGTCACACGTTCATGGCTGCAGATACTGTGCATGCAGCTATAACCAAAAATTTTCAAATGATTCGAAGCCAACATACCCAAAAGGTTTTAATATTCATAACCTGAAAGTCATAGAGTTTAGAAGGGGGCATCTTTCCATGTTTGCTAAGAATGATTATGATGGTGATTTTAAGGAAATACATTTCTTGAAAAGAAAGGATGCGCAAAAACTAACTGCTGAAATTGCTATTGACAAAAGTGATCTACTCCATTCATTAGCAAGAGAAAGTGAAGCCAGAGGCATAAGTGATATTAAAAAAAGAGAATTGTTACTGCTGTGCAAGTCTATGCCTCCAACAAGGTCAGCATTTTATCAAAATCTAGTTGTATCATCTGACCCGGACCTTGATGAACACGATGAACCCAACTACTAATATTCCGTTGAATCTGACTTTGTGACGGTTTATTTTAATATGAATTATAATTTTTTAATTTTAATTTGCTTAACGATCAGCTAATTTAAGCTGTTACACTATCTTTAAAGAACTGTAAGACTGATTTGTAAAAGTTAAGTTTGATTAAGAGGTATGTAATGTTAAGTTTTTCAAGTGATTTTCAAGTTCATATGTGAAACTGTAAGACTGATTCCATTTTCATAACGAAGTTGAAAATGTATTTTTTTTTTTTCGTTTATTAAATAAAACAAAATAATAATAATAATTGTAATGCCGCAAGATTGATTTTGTCAATATGACTTATGTTTAACTTTTTGGACCAAATATAAAATACTGTTTACTAATTTAATAAACTCGTTTTTTTATCTCTTTCCCATACATTTTGATCCATCAGTTTACTCCATATAATAAAAAATCTGACTATAACTACCTATCAAACATTTCTAGGTCCTATTTTACCAAGTCAATACACTGTAACTCTAAAATGCAGTGTATTATCTTAACAATTTCATCCTTCGCTTCTGACGACTATTACGGCAACACAAGTTATCCACTATAATTAATTAGTTTCATTGTTTGTGTATATAAAACATACTAGGCTTAATAACTCATAAAATAACCTTTAAATTGATACCAAACACTAAATACTTTCACAATTGTTTTTGGAATACTCTTCGAAAAACTAAAAAAAATGTATGTATGTATGTATGTGTGTGTATGTAGTTTTTCGTAGTTACAGTGTTTTGGATTCACAGGGTACCGCGAAGTTCGTAAACGAATCACCACCATAAAAATAATTAAGAAAAAAATTGTTGAATCTAAAAATAAAACAGGCTTTTTGGGCGTCCTCATTTGCATAGAAAGTTTAAAACATTGGTCAGCAACAACATTACAACGTTGGTCGAAGGACAACGTTTGCGATATATCGCAACTTACAGGTTGTCTCAAGATCATATATTATTGAAATGTTGTTCGGTGCTATCAGGCGACACGGAGGTTATAACAATAATACTAAATATAAAAAAAAACCACTGAACAGATTATCGATAATATTTCAGGATGGGTATCCAGAAAACTGGCTTCAGTATTGAAGTGTACGGAATGCACCGATAGTCTGTATTGTGATGACAAATTGTGGTTTCATAAATTAGTTATTTTAAAAAATATTGGTGGACTATGTTTCCCGAGTGAGGATGTGTTTCAAATCTGTCTGAAATCAGAATCTATAATTAAAAACCACATTAAAGAAATGGGTCACATTATCCTTCCCGATCACAAAGATATCCAAATTTAAAAAAACCGTATTTTAAAGTCGTTTATCAGCTGTAATGACGTATTTGGTTCTTTACATGAACATTCTAAAAAAAATTTTAGCAATCGGACCAGTATTTCCACAGATTACCTCATACAAACAAAAAAACAAACTTTACCTCTTTATTATATTAGTATAGATTAATATTTTTATTACTTTATTCGTAAAGTAGGTTATACGGTATATCAACTATTTTATTAACTCTTGAAAATAGAATGTCCTTTTTTCCCCATATGCCTTTGCCCGCTACGTCACTCATGGGCTCGACCAATGAGCATGCAATTTGACTATTACTTATCCTGTGACGTAACTGAAGATGTATATTTATCTCCCTCTAGCAACAGGCATCCCGCCGTACGTTGTCATATTTTCTTTCCCTTTCTTCATGCGTATAAGTAGCTATCTAGTATTTTTGCCGTTTTTAAGCGCCGTGATGTTGGTTTATGACGTGTCTATATATAATACGTCATTGGCTGCGGGGGACAAAATAAGAACTCGATTCTCATCGGTATGTGCTGCAAGTGGATACTAAATCATCCAAGTGTTAACATGATAGAAGTATATTTTCCTGTTACTGGACATTCATATCTTCCATCAGACCTGGTTTTTGGACACATAGAGGCAGATATCAAAAGGAAAGATGTGATCATAAAACCGGAAGAATATCACAACATAATTTCAAATTATGCTACGTTGATAAAAGTGGGTGAAAATGACTGCTGCTAAGTGTACAATTGGAAAAGTTGTACAGAGAAAATTATAAAACCTCCCGGTCAGTGGCACTTCAAATTTATGGAATCCAAACGAATTTTAATCAAACGATGTCGACAAGACACAAATAATGCAGTAGTACAGGGGGAAACATTCTATAAAACCAATTTAGGTGCCTTTCGAAATGTTTGTCGTCGAGGTAAAACCAGTGCTTCCATTGCACCAATTGAGGTTTCGTTAGGCGTTCCAATGAAGCAACAAAAGATTAATGATGTTTCAACATTACTCACAAAACATTATGGATTGGATTGGCAAAATATCAGTGACCTGTTATACTACCAAACTATTGTCAATGAACCTTTAACTAACTCTGACGACACGAATGAAAACGAAGAACCTAGTTATTGTGAAAGGCGTACAGAAAATGTCACGTTAATGGTTTAATTATGTAATTGTGATTTGAAGTAGTAATAAATAATATTTTGATTACGAATACTTTAAAATTGAATCTTTTATTTATTACACAATCATACTTACTTACATTTCCTTTTCGACAACCCTGACAACTGACACGTGTAGTCAATCTATAACAAGTATGGTAAAGTCCTTCAATGTTCTTAACAAAAACGGCAAAGTCCATTGTATCATAACAAACATGGCAAAGTCCATCATTTTTTTGAGATTTATAACAAACTAGGTTATTTTAACTGACTAAAAACATTAAAATTAAAAAAAAAAATAATGATACCTTATAACGGAACACTGTACTATTACATTGCAGTTATCTTTATGGTTACAGACTTTTTGGTTTTGTGTAAAATTATTAATGTGGGACTTTGCTGCCTTTGCTATTAGGCCCCTGATATTATGGTAGGTTCACACGCGCGCGTTCAACTCTACATTCAACGTGCACATTCACATTCACGAGCGTGTAAACGGTACGCCCGAGCCCGTGAACGCGCCAGTGAACGTGAATGCCGCGAATCGGGCAAGTGTCGGTTTTTTGGCAAAGTTCAAAGGATAAATGTGCGGGCGCCCGGTGACTGTTTACACGCGCGCGAGCAGTCAGTCTCAGGGGGGGTACAGTTGGAACATTAGCAACACAACCAAAGAAGCTAGTACTATCTATTATTCTGAACTAGAGTTAATAAGCATTGGTACTTCAAAGCGTCGATAGATGTCACTTTATTCAATATATTATCTTATTGTAATGGCAATGTCTTCTTAAATTTCAAAAATATTTTTTGGTTATGTAAACACTGTCACACACAATATGGTCGTCACAGCTTGCGCCTGCGTTTGTTTGTTTCGAATTCATTTTGTGTGTATTTCTTGGTTTTCGAATGTATTTTTCTGAGTTATAGACGTCGAGTTGAGATCCTCCTCCGTCCTGATAGTCAGACTATTACCTGGAAACCAGTTCAAGCTTCGCAGTGTTACACCTGTGCGCTGTGATTTGTTTAGTGATTCCATAAAAATTGTGAAAAACACTATTACCTAGTATTAGAATTGCGAAAAGACGCTTGTATTCTGTGTGTGTGTGTCTTTGAAAATAGACAAAATGCCTCATCGCTGTGCGCTTGGGTGTAAGAACACTGGTAAGTAATATATTTATGAACTCTGCTAACCGCTAACCGGCATTTTTTTGTTAGGTGATATCTGTTAGTGATCCAAAAACAGTATAGGTTACTGCCTGTGACTTCGCCCTTAAAAAGCTGTCAATGTCCGGTTTCCTTAAGACAATTCACTGACTAGTCGCCTCCAGGTCCAGAACCCAAAATGTCTAATAAATAGGTTCATTTGTCATTTAGTTGTGATATTTTTCTTTCATTCCATTTATCTTGGGGATATGGTACGGTGGCCAGCACATCAAGCTATCACTTTATTAAATTTATCACCAAAGTGTACCAGTTCAAGGACGATTGGGAAAATGGCCACTTTACCTATGAAGTTTTTAAAATAGAACTTACAAAATTTGTAAAAATATTTAATATGAAATTCACCTAAATTTTCAACTCCGATAATTCGAAATCCAAAACTGTTCTTCGTAACTTTTTTCATCCTAACAATCACAACTCTTAACTACTCTGTCTCTAATGTTCATAATTCCGAAGCATTCAACCTCATAATGTCAGTAGCAATAAACATCTATTATACTTTTATTTGTTTTCCTATATTTTCTCAACATAACCATCTTTTACACTATTATTCAAAGTCAAAGTATTATTCAAAGAAGTTATTTATTTGTAAGTTCTACACGAAGTCGAAGTCTAAACTTTATCGATTCAACATGACATGAAGGCAAAAATTGATTGCAGGTCTCAATATTTTGTACGTTTCCGCTAACGGCCACTACCAATTAACTATCTATCGCCAAATTTGACCTACTACTAATTAATAGCTAACTAACATGTCAGGCTTCTTGAATTATATAAACAGACCAGATGGAACACACCAGACAGAAATAATTAACAGACTTATCACCTACATTTGACTACTTTTTTTGTTTACAGATGTTGTAATGCACGTGTTTCCAAATCCTGACAAATTTCCTGAGCGCTTCAAAGCTTGGGTTGATCTTGTTGGAGAGAAACCAGAAATAACCTTAGACGTCGAATATTTCAAGAAAAAGAGAATTTGTGATATTCACTTCATTCCTGAACATAGAAATCGAAATAAACGACTGAATGCATTAGCAATACCAATATTACATTTGCCAGGTGAGTTATTTATTTATTTTTTTAATACAGCTTATAGGTACTATCATTGCAGGGTTTACACTAAGGAGACAGTTAAGACCTTAGACTAATTAAACTAATTATACAGGCACGGTGGCCAGCACATCAACCTAGCCAATTTCTAGTTTAGTTCTAATGATTTTCCAATAGAACTTGAACCTTACCGTGATTTGCTGGCCGGCTGGTTGATGTGCTGACAACTGTATTTGCACACTAAATTAAAAACAAGAACATTTTTAATTATATAGGTAATTTACTAATTAATATTTCTTATTCTATTCCAGGTATGCCTAAGTCTCAGGAATTTGAGAACAGTGGTGATAATCAGCCTGGTACTTCATTTGCTGCAGCTGTTATTGCATCAGGTATAGCTTAGTTATTATTAAGACAGTAGGAATTGATAATGTTAGCATACTTATCCACGTCATGCATCTATTACATTATATTTCAAATCTCACCTAAATATTTTAAGTTTTTTTTATTCAAGTGAACAATTATTATATTTTAGACATTTAATATTAAATTAGTTAAAATCTTTAGAATGGCAAATGCATTACTTAAAAAAAAAATTTGTTCTAGAAAGTTCTCCGATGCATTCTTAGACATATTGCACATTTGTTCTAAATATATTTGTTTTTCAATTTCAGGTTCATCTATTATTCTGGAGTCGGAGATCAGACGTGATCCTCACCCTGGCAGTTCAACTGTAGCTACAGGTATATTATTTCTATACTAATATTATAAATAGGAAAGATATGATTGTTTGTTTGCATTAATCAGACTCCGAAAATAATGAGCAGCTTTGAAAAAAAGGATAAAATATAAAATAGACTACGATCTGAACAACATTTGTTCTGGCAAAACAAGCAATTTATTTTCAGCCTGTATATAGCTTTACATGACTAATGATATTCATTTGTATCAAATATTGAAATGTTAATCTTTTGTACAAATTATATTATTTACCTTGAAAAAAACTACTTTGCAGGTTTGCGGCATCATGGCGTTACAAAAGCTACTGTGATAAAGGAACATAATTATAGTGTGTTAAGCAGACCTAGACAAACACCGATCGTTGAAGGTACTTATTATTGTTGTAATCTGTGGTAAATATTATAAACTTGATTTTCATTATGCTACATAGAGCGCCACCTTACAGTGTCTTTTTAACTCTGCCAACTGTCATGGCGTCGCTTGCTTGTAATTCGTAACACAACTAAGATGTAAAGTTTCCTAAATTATCTTCCAACGAATAAACGTTGTCAATATTACTGCTGGCCTAATTATTTGCCATCCCACCACTCCAACATGGTAGCAGAGCGTGGTTGGGTGGTTCAATAAGTGAAATTTCGTAAGTTCAAAAAAAAGGCCACGTGCAAAGTAGTTGGCGCCTCGTGAAAATTAGAAGTCCAGAAAAAATACGTTATAAATAGATTATCATCACCAAAATGGCTAAACAAGCAAAAGTAGAAGACATAATGGTGCCCATTTTTGATGGGGTAAACTATTCAAGCTGGAAATTAAGGTTAGTAACTTTGCTAGAATACAAAGAATGTAACGAGCCCGCCATTGGCGTGATGCCGGAAAAATTTAAACAATTAGAGGCGGATTGGAAGAAAATGGATTTAAAAGCAAGGACTATAATAATGAGCACGATTTCCGATAAACAACTAGAATATATTAGTGAATGTACAACAGCTTACGAAATTATGAAAAAGTTTGACAAGATGTACTTGACACAGTCTACCGCAATGCAAATAATATGTAGGGGAAAAATTGAAGAGATTAAATTAAACAATTACAATACAATAGAAGATTTTTTTGTTGAGTTCGAGAAAACAATCAATGATTTTAAAGCGGCTGGTGGAAATATAAGTGAACCTGAGAAGATGAGGTACTTACTCAGAGCTTTACCTCCCAACTACAGCTATATTGGAGATTTTATTGATGTAATCCCGGAAGAACAAAGAACAGTAGATTATGTGAAATCTAAAATAAAAGAAAAAAGTATGACCACTAGTGATCTAGACAGGAAAAGCAATATGAGCACATTCTCAGCAAAAACTAAAGCAAAATGTTATGTATGTGGAAAGACCGGCCATCTGAAGAAGGATTGCTGGCACGGTCAGAAAAGCTACCAAGGTCCAACCAGTCAACACCAGCGAGGTAAACAAAGAGGTTTCAACCGAGGATTTTATCGAGGTTGCGGCCCTGGCAGAGGTCAAAGTGTCCCCAGAGGTGACGGTCATCCCAGAGGTGAGTCGTCATGCACTCAACAAGATGGCTCAGCATCCGAGTCATGGACAGCTCAGGTATGCAATCCATTAGTAAATCAGATAACAGGGTGTAGCGAAGGGGAATATGATAACAGCAATGAGATAGATTGGTTGTTAGATAGTGGGTGTACAGATCATATTATTAAAAGTGATACATGTTTTTATAATTATGTAGATTTGAAAAATCCCATTGATGTGAAATTGCCAGATGGTAAATTGTTAAAAGCAACCAAAGTAGGTACTGTTCAAGTCCATTTCAAAAATTATTATACTATAAAACAAGTTGATTTAAAAAATGTATACTTTGTAAAAGGCATTAAACAAAATTTGTTAAGCGTTTCAAAAATAACCCAAAATTGCACAATAGTAGCAAGACATGAAAATGCAAAAATTTATAATCAATCTAGAGAGTTAATAGTTGTTGCTAACAAAATAAACAATTTGTATTGTATAAAAAGTTTTGTTTCAAAAATTGATAAAAATGACATGTATGTAAATTCAATAAAATTAACTGATAAAGAGAAATGGCATAGGGCACTTGGTCATGTAAACTTTCAATATTTAAACAAGTTGATAAACAACAAATTAGTAAAAGGTTTGCCAGATAAGATTGAAAGCTTGGAAATGAAATGCTCAAATTGTATTGAAAGCAAAATGGCCAATGTACCTTTGAAAATAATAGAACTAAGACTACTGGAATTCTGGAATTGATACATACTGATCTAAATGGCCCACATAACACAACTGGTTATGGTGGAGAAAAATATTTTTTGACATTTATTGATGACTATAGTAAGTGTACTAGAATTTTTTGTATTAAAAGTAAAGCAGAGACTGTAAATTGTTTTATAGAGTTTGTTAATTTAGTAGAAAATAAATTTAATAAAAGAGTTAAGAAAATACAGTGTGATAATGGGAAAGAATATTTAAATAGAGATATTTATAATTTCATTAGACAAAAAGGCATAGAGTTATTACCATGTCCACCCTATGTCCATGAATTAAATGGAGTAGCGGAAAGATATAATAGATCTGCTATGGATATTGGTAGATGCTTAATGAGAGAAGCTAAAATTCACAGAAGGTATTGGCCCGAAGTTATAAAAACAGCAGCATACTTAAAAAATCGAACAATTGCTAATACAGTAGAGAATAAAACTCCTTATGATATATTTTTTGGTATTAAACCAAATGTTGAGCATTTAAAGACTTATGGAAGTAGAGTTTATGTCAGGGTTCCAGAAGTTTTAAGAAAAATTAAATGGGACAATAAAGCCCAACTAGGAGTCCTAGTGGGTTATAATGAAAATGGTTATAGAGTTTTATTGAATAATAGAATAATCAATGCTAGACATGTACAGGTAGTCGAGGAAAATACTCAGTTAATTTGTTTAGAAAAAGTTGATGATGAAAAGGATAGAATCTTGGAAAATATAACTTCAAATATTAAAAATGAAAAAGTTAAAGCTGATATTGATAAAGATTATGTGGATGAAAATGAAACCAGTTCTACTAATAATACTGTGGAAGATAATGTTAATGATAAAAATTTAAGTACCAATAGGGATAATCTTGTAACGGAAGAAAGGCCAAAAAGAAAGATAAAACCAGTTTACAGATATGGTAATCCAGTATCACATTTTATTTATGTAAATTACATTGATGCAAATGTACCAAACACATTTGCGGAGGCGATGAGCTCCCACGATTTTAAGCAATGGCAGGTAGCGATGGATTCAGAAATAAATAGCTTAAACAAAAACAACACATGGCATATTGTTGAAAGGCCAAAAGACAAAAAGGTTATTGATGTTAAATGGGTCTTTAAAAGGAAAAATAATAATGTTTATAAAGCTAGATTAGTAGTACGTGGATTTCAGCAAAAGGATTATCTTGAAAATGTTTATTCACCAGTAGGAAAAATGCAAACATTGAAAGTTTTATTATCATACAGTTGTAAAAACAATTTATTTATAGAACAAATGGATGTTGAGACAGCTTTTTTAAATGGTTATGTAAAGTCAGAGGTATTTATAAATCAACCGAGAGGTTATGAAACTGGAGATAATAAAGTTTACAAATTGCATAAAGCACTCTATGGTCTCAGAGAGAGCCCTAGAATATGGTATGATTGTTTCAACAAATTCATTGAAAAATCGAATTTTGTTAGAAGTAATTATGATTACTGTCTCTATGTAAACAGTACGAGCAAAGATCCAATATACATACTAATATTTGTCGATGATCTTATAATCTGTTGTAAAGATAAAGATAAAATAACAAAGGTAAAAACTAGTTTAATGGAAAAATTTGCAATGAAAGACCTAGGAAAAATTAAAAGTTATATTGGCATAGATATTGATTATAATAATGATAGGAAAATAATGACCTTAAGTCAAACAAAATATATTGAATCTTTGGCTGTAAAATATAATTTGGAAAATACTAAGTTGTATGATACTCCAATGGAAACAAATTTAAAATTAGAACAAGCTAGAGAAGTAGATGATAGCATTATGTATAGAAATATAATTGGTGAGTTATTGTATATTAGTACAGGCACAAGGCCCGATATAGCATATAGTGTTAATTACTTGAGCAGATATCAAAGTTGTTATGATCAGACGCATTATAAATATGCAATGAGAATTTTAAAATATTTGTATAAGACTAAGGATTTAAAGTTAACATACTATGACAATGTTAACTCTGAACTATTAGATTGTATGGTAGATTCTGATTATGCGGGAGATAATGTGGATAGAAAATCTACAACAGGTTTTGTAATAAGATTATTTGGTAACTTAATTTTTTGGAAAACACATAAACAAAGTACAGTAACAAAGTGTTCAACTTTTGCAGAATATACTGCCATGTCAGAAGCAGTGACAGAGGTACTTTTCATCAAAAACTTGTTAAGTGAATCATTCGATTTTAAATTTGATAAGCCAATAAAACTGTATGAAGATAATTCAGGTGCAATTTCGATTGCTAAGTATGGAAATTTTACTAAAAATTCAAAGCACATTGAAGTTCAGTATCATTATATAAATGAAAACTATGAAAAGGGTATAATTGATATTGTAAAAATTGATTCAGAATTTAACTTAGCAGACATGTTAACTAAAAGTTTAGATAAGACCAAATTTTTGAGAAACAGAATGGGCTTAAAATTAATTTAGCATATAAAGTGTAGTGTAGTGTGCCTAGTAGTAGTTCTGTATATGTCTATAGTAATATTGTCTATGTAAAAGATCAAGATTATAAATTTAAGGAGGTGTGTTGTAATCTGTGGTAAATATTATAAACTTGATTTTCATTATGCTACATACAGCGCCACCTTACAGTGTCTTTTTAACTCTGCCAACTGTCATGGCGTCGCTTGCTTGTAATTCGTAACACAACTAAGATGTAAAGTTTCCTAAATTATCTTCCAACGAATAAACGTTGTCAATATTACTGCTGGCCTAATTATTTGCCATCCCACCACTCCAACAATTATCTATATGTACTTATCTCAAAACTTATACACAGACTGGAGAACTTAGGATTTCGAGGTTCTACTCTCTCTCTTCTCAGCAGTTACCTTCAAATTAGAAACCAGGGGGTAAAAATTGAAAACTACCTTAGTGATGAAGAGATGGTAACGTTTGGCGTCCCGCAGGGCAGTGTTCTCGGCCTAACGCTGTTTTTTATATATATTAATGAGCTCTGCAACCTTATTATCAACGGTGCGAGAATACTGACCTACGCGGATGATACCGCTATTATCTTCTTTGCTAAGACCTGGGACAAAGTTAGGCTAGAGGCTGAGACGACTGGCTAGAGTTAGTCACTGGCTAAGCGAGAATCTTCTTACGTTAAACACCCAAAAAAACAAACTACGTCTGTTTCACAAAATACATAAACTCTCAGCCTGCGCCTGACTTTAACATTAGAATCCACTCCTGTCGTACTCCAGCCCAAATTTCCTGTAGCTGTCCCGTAATCCAGAAGGAAAAATCCGTTAGGTATCTAGGTATTGTTGTGGATCAGCGGTTAAGCTGGTACCCACATCTGGAACTGTGATCAGTTCCACCCATATGAGTTTTTTTACCCTCCCTATGGTTAGGGAGGGTAAGAAAACTCATATGGATTTTCAAATCCCTGAGACAAGTTATGAGTACTGAGCTACAGAAGCAAGTACTCGTATATATTGCACTAGCCCAATCTGTAATTACATACTGTATCTCGGTATGGGGTAGAGCAGCAAAATCATACCATAGATCTAGAGAGGGCACAAAGATCTCTGATTAAGGTCATGTACCGTAAGCCTTATAGGTTTTCTACTGATTCACTATATGCAAGCTCTAAGCTGCTCTCTGTCAGAAAACTATACATATTACACATGGTACTAAGATATCATAAAATATTACCTTTTGACAAGACCAAATTCAAAAAAAGACGGTGTGATTTGGTAGCCCCTACATACTCAGCACGTTCAATTTTTGCTCAAAATGTAGCTCAAGCCCCACGCGTTTATAACAAACATAATCGCATTCTCAATATTTACCCCATGCAGTTGTATGAGTGTAAGAGGACCTTGACTGGTGGAGGACATTTTGGTTGCTCTAGGTTGATCTCTATACATACACACAGGCACAAAACAAATTAGTTGGTATATATGAGACCCATTCACATGCATATGCACACACACACTCACCCCCACACACTCCCTCACACACACACTCACTCATACACACACACACACACACACACACACACACACACACTCACTCACTCACTCACTCACTCTCACACACACACACACACTTACTCACTCACTCTCTCACACACACACACACACACTCACACACACACATAATTTGCCCATAAACACACACCTACACACACCACACTCTAGTCTCACACACTTCTAATACCTATAACTATTCAATTTTCTTTTCTTTTAACGATCTGTAAATCGAGGGAGAGCGAGGCTTTTCCCAACACAAGTATTTTCGGATTACTAACGGAAGCCCCGGCAACTTTATTGTAAAGATTTTAAACACATTTTATTTTATTTTACTTATACATATTATAAAGAGGAAAGATATTATTGTTTTTTGTATCGAATAGGCTAAAAAACTACAAGGTAGATTGATTTCAAAAATTATTGCACTTTTGGGAAGCTACGCTGTCCCCGGGTGTCATAGGCTATAAAACATTAGGCTTTGACCTACTGTAGTGGGGCGGCAAGTGAACGCGGGGGAAAAATATTATTATAATAATAATTTTAACCCTAAAGTGTTGGGTGTGTTTTTCACTTAAACATCTTGTAATCAAGTTGTACATTGGATATAAAAGTAAATTCATATTCTTTGGTGACAATTTTATAAAAATACCAAATTATCATTAAAAAAAAATCTATTTCAGCTGGCCGCAAAACAACTGCAGCTTACAAATGTATGCAGATGAAACCATTGCAGACGAAAATTAAATATTTACGAACGGAATTATGCCGTTTACGCAAAAAAGGCAAGTCCTTTACCGAACGATTGGCTAATGCAGAAAAATTATCCAAAGACCTTGCATTTCGACGTATAACCCAACAGATGACAAAACCAACACAATTGTTCATAAAAATGCAACTCCAATCAAAAAAGAAGCCTAAGGGTAGGCGTTTCTCAACAGAGGAAAAAATCTTATCTTTGTCCCTGTATAAAAAGAGCCCGAAGTGTTACAGACTATTATGTAATTTGTTCACACTGCCATCTGCAAAAGCAATGAAACGCCTACTTAGTGAAATAAAAGTCTCTCCTGGAATTAATCCAATAATATTCGAACGAATAAAACGTACACTGCAACAAAAAGATACTTCCGACCGCTTGTGCAGCCTTGTCTTTGACGAAATGTCAATAACGCCTCAGATAAACTACAACATACATAAAGATCAATTAGAAGGTTTTGCATCCAATAAAGAGAACAAGTTCTCAGACCATGTCCTTGTTTTTATGGTTAAGGGCATTAAGCGTAGTTTTAAGCAACCCATTTCACTAATTCTCTAAATAAAATAGAATTAAAAACAATTATTAAAACTGTAATTCAACAATGCATTAAGTCGGGGTTAGTAATTGTTTGCACCGTGTGTGACCAAAGCCAGACAAATGTTGGCCATCACAGAATTGGTCAATGACACAAAAGCCAGTTTTTTACGACAGCAAAAAGAGTGGCGTAGTGATTTAATACGCATAAATGGCCAAATCATCACTCCACTTTTTGACACACCGCACTTAATAAAAGGTATTAGAAATAATTTAATAACTAAAGACCTTATATATTATATAGGCAATGAAAAAAATATATATTAAATGAGACTATTACCAAATGGTATATGTAGCAGATAAGATGTATGGAGATCTGCGGTTGCTGAACAAAATAACAGAAGAGCATGTTAATCTAGAAAAAATAAATAAAATGCGTGTTAAATTTGCTACACAGTTATTTAACCATAGTTTTGTTGTCGTAACAAACCATTTAACGGCTAGAGGAGATCTTCCTGAGGAATGCCGTCAATTAATAGATTTTACTATTTTGATAGATAATCTTTTTGACTCATTAAATGTGAGTAGTTTCTCCATACCAGATGGTAAAATTTTTAAAGGGCCTGTTAAAAGGAATTTGCCTCACCATGAGTTGTGGCAAAAAGCCAAAAATATACTAAAAAGAGACAAATATGTAAAGAAAAATAAAGTTGGTAATAAAGTTCAATTGACGGAGACAGTTGTGCCATCAATAACAAATTTAATTAAAACTATAGAAGGAATGGAATCTCTATGGAAAGTGTTGTCTAATAAGTACGGTTTAGATGCAATGATGACTAGAAATCTGAATCAAGACCCTGTATAAAATTTCTTTGGGAGCATCAGAAGTTATGGGGCTCGAAATATTGCACCAAATACAATAGCCTTTGAAGGAGCATTTAAAGCCCTACTGCTAAATAATATTAATTCCCCACATTCAAAGAGGGCTAATTGTGAAGAGGACTTCAATGAGTGCCTACAATCGCTAGACTTTTTTTTAAAAGAGAAAATTTTAACTCCTGATGTACCTGCAGAAAATAAAAGTTTTCATTTCGATACTGTAATATGTTTAGACCAATCTTCTGAAAAGGATGCGGGTCAAAGTAATTATGTATGTGGTTGGGTAATTAAAAAATGCCTTACAAGTGTTGTAAAAGGATGTCAACATTGTAAATTAAATTTACTAGACAACACATATAGTAATACTAATAATACTTTTATCAAAGAGAAAGAATATCAAAATAAAAAGTGGCTTGTCTATCCTAACAAAGAAACAGAAAAATTCTTTAGAGATTCACAAAATATTGTTTGCTCATTTTTAAAAAAGAATGTTCCAAAAATTAATTTAAAACAGACAATATTATCATTTATTGTATTGCTTGTAGATTGTCATTTCAGCTGTCCAAAACATAAAAATATTTTAAAAGAAATGTTTTTAAATACGATGGTGAACATTCTTATACAGGGTGGCCCAAAAGTCGTGGATCAAACGCAACTACGGGTTAGATGGGGTCATCAGCTGCAAAAAGTTGTTCTACGGGAGGTCCTTAAGGTCAGCCCCTGCAGAGTTATAATTTATTTTGTGTTTTTATGGGAAATATGACTTTTTTTAACTAATTGTTATTAAAATTCGAAAAAATCTACATCCTGTATCTTTTTTATAATTTTTACTAGATTGGTACTGATGAGTCCTTGCGTTAGACATGCAATTTATGGTTGTTTATTGGGTGTGTTGAAGATAATATTAAGTTTTACGATTTATTTTTTTCTCAAATCATAACTTTTTATTTACTTCGGACCCCACTGTGAAAAAAAAATACTCTACCGAAAAGTGACCCTGTATTACAAGTTTTGGCGCATTTAATAGGGATTCCGAAAAGGTATTACACATGGCCATGAGTGGCTCTAATATCTTTCTAGGACGAAAAAACAAAACAACGATTGTGAAATAATTGTTTTATTAAGCAAAACATTTTACAATAAATGCTCAAAATTCCTGCCTCTGACCATAATACATAATCTGCACCGCCTAATAAAATTCCTACGTAACCTACGGAATGCACCTCTGTTGTTAGTAACTTGTACCTTAGCAAATTCGAGCTTTTGTCGTAGTTCTTGTTCGCTATTGTTCTCTCCTTGGTAAACTATTTCTTTAAAATAGCCCCAAAGAAAAATATCTAATGGATTTAAATCGGGCGACCGGGGTGGGAACCATAAAACTCGGTTAGGCTCATTTAAAAATAATACAATTAATGACAAAGACTCTCTGCTTCTCTTCTACACTAACCATTTAATCCTTTGTCAATAAAAGGCCGGTTCGCCCGTCAGTTCAGGTAGCGATATCTTTTCTAGGAAACAAAAGGCGGGCCGGCCGGGGTGGGGGGCCGGCCGGGGTGGGGGGCCGGCCGGGGTGGGGGTCCGGGGGATGCGCGTGAGCATGTTTCTCTAGAATGTTTAGTGCTCTTTAGTGCCTCGCTTCCTGCCTGTGAGTACGCACGTGTTCTTGTTGTAATCTGTGGTAAATATTATAAACTTGATTTTCATTATGCTACATACAGCGCCACCTTACAGTGTCTTTTTAACTCTGCCAACTGTCATGGCGTCGCTTGCTTGTAATTCGTAACACAACTAAGATGTAAAGTTTCCTAAATTATCTTCCAACGAATAAACGTTGTCAATATTACTGCTGGCCTAATTATTTGCCATCCCACCACTCCAACATGGTAGCAGAGCGTGGTTGGGTGGTTCAATAAGTGAAATTTCGTAAGTTCAAAAAAAAGGCCACGTGCAAAGTAGTTGGCGCCTCGTGAAAATTAGAAGTCCAGAAAAAATACGTTATAAATAGATTATCATCACCAAAATGGCTAAACAAGCAAAAGTAGAAGACATAATGATGCCCATTTTTGATGGGGTAAACTATTCAAGCTGGAAATTAAGGTTAGTAACTTTGCTAGAATACAAAGAATGTAACGAGCCCGCCATTGGCGTGATGCCGGAAAAATTTAAACAATTAGAGGCGGATTGGAAGAAAATGGATTTAAAAGCAAGGACTATAATAATGAGCACGATTTCCGATAAACAACTAGAATATATTAGTGAATGTACAACAGCTTACGAAATTATGAAAAAATTTGACAAGATGTACTTGACACAGTCTACCGCAATGCAAATAATATGTAGGGGAAAAATTGAAGAGATTAAATTAAACAATTACAATACAATAGAAGATTTTTTTGTTGAGTTCGAGAAAACAATCAATGATTTTAAAGCGGCTGGTGGAAATATAAGTGAACCTGAGAAGATGAGGTACTTACTCAGAGCTTTACCTCCCAACTACAGCTATATTGGAGATTTTATTGATGAAATCCCGGAAGAACAAAGAACAGTAGATTATGTGAAATCTAAAATAAAAGAAAAAAGTATGACCACTAGTGATCTAGACAGGAAAAGCAATATGAGCACATTCTCAGCAAAAACTAAAGCAAAATGTTATGTATGTGGAAAGACCGGCCATCTGAAGAAGGATTGCTGGCACGGTCAGAAAAGCTACCAAGGTCCAACCAGTCAACACCAGCGAGGTAAACAAAGAGGTTTCAACAGAGGATTTTATCGAGGTTGCGGCCCTGGCAGAGGTCAAAGTGTCCCCAGAGGTGACGGTCATCCCAGAGGTGAGTCGTCAAGCACTCAACAAGATGGCTCAGCATCCGAGTCATGGACAGCTCAGGTATGCAATCCATTAGTAAATCAGATAACAGGGTGTAGCGAAGGGGAATATGATAACAGCAATGAGATAGATTGGTTGTTAGATAGTGGGTGTACAGATCATATTATTAAAAGTGATACATGTTTTTATAATTATGTAGATTTGAAAAATCCCATTGATGTGAAATTGCCAGATGGTAAATTGTTAAAAGCAACCAAAGTAGGTACTGTTCAAGTCCATTTCAAAAATTATTATACTATAAAACAAGTTGATTTAAAAAATGTATACTTTGTAAAAGGCATTAAACAAAATTTGTTAAGCGTTTCAAAAATAACCCAAAATTGCACAATAGTAGCAAGACATGAAAATGCAAAAATTTATAATCAATCTAGAGAGTTAATAGTTGTTGCTAACAAAATAAACAATTTGTATTGTATAAAAAGTTTTGTTTCAAAAATTGATAAAAATGACATGTATGTAAATTCAATAAAATTAACTGATAAAGAGAAATGGCATAGGGCACTTGGTCATGTAAACTTTCAATATTTAAACAAGTTGATAAGCAACAAATTAGTAAAAGGTTTGCCAGATAAGATTGAAAGCATGGAAATGAAATGCTCAAACTGTATTGAAAGCAAAATGGCCAATGTACCTTTTGAAAATAATAGAACTAAGACTACTGGAATTCTGGAATTGATACATACTGATCTAAATGGCCCACATAACACAACTGGTTATGGTGGAGAAAAATATTTTTTGACATTTATTGATGACTATAGTAAGTGTACTAGAATTTTTTGTATTAAAAGTAAAGCAGAGACTGTAAATTGTTTTATAGAGTTTGTTAATTTAGTAGAAAATAAATTTAATAAAAGAGTTAAGAAAATACAGTGTGATAATGGGAAAGAATATTTAAATAGAGATATTTATAATTTCATTAGACAAAAAGGCATAGAGTTATTACCATGTCCACCCTATGTCCATGAATTAAATGGAGTAGCGGAAAGATATAATAGATCTGCTATGGATATTGGTAGATGCTTAATGAGAGAAGCTAAAATTCACAGAAGGTATTGGCCCGAAGTTATAAAAACAGCAGCATACTTAAAAAATCGAACAATTGCTAATACAGTAGAGAATAAAACTCCTTATGAAATATTTTTTGGTATTAAACCAAATGTTGAGCATTTAAAGATTTATGGAAGTAGAGTTTATGTCAGGGTTCCAGAAGTTTTAAGAAAAAGTAAATGGGACGATAAAGCCCAACTAGGAGTCCTAGTGGGTTATAATGAAAATGGTTATAGAGTTTTATTGAATAATAGAATAATCAATGCTAGACATGTACAGGTAGTCGAGGAAAATACTCAGTTAATTTGTTTAGAAAAAGTCGATGATGAAAAGGATAGAATCTTGGAAAATATAACTTCAAATATTAAAAATGAAAAAGTTAAAGCTGACATTGATAAAGATTATGTGGATGAAAATGAAACCAGTTCTACTAATAATACTGTGGAAGATAATGTTAATGATAAAAATTTAAGTACCAATAGGAATAATCTTGTAACGGAAGAAAGGCCAAAAAGAAAGATAAAACCAGTTTCCAGATATGGTAATCCAGTATCACATTTTATTTATGTAAATTACATTGATGCAAATGTACCAAACACATTTGCGGAGGCGATGAGCTCCCACGATTGTAAGCAATGGCAGGTAGCGATGGATTCAGAAATAAATAGCTTAAACAAAAACAACACATGGCATATTGTTGAAAGGCCAAAAGACAAAAAGTTTATTGATGTTAAATGGGTATTTAAAAGGAAAAATAATAATGTTTATAAAGCTAGATTAGTAGTACGTGGATTTCAGCAAAAGGATTATCTTGAAAATGTTTATTCACCAGTAGGAAAAATACAAACATTGAAAATTTTATTATCATACAGTTGTAAAAACAATTTATTTATAGAACAAATGGATGTTGAGACAGCTTTTTTAAATGGTTATGTAAAGTCAGAGGTATTTATAAATCAACCGAGAGGTTATGAAACTGGAGATAATAAAGTTTACAAATTGCATAAAGCACTCTATGGTCTCAGAGAGAGCCCTAGAGTATGGTATGATTGTTTCAACAAATTCATTGAAAAATCGAATTTTGTTAGAAGTAATTATGATTACTGTCTCTATGTAAACAGTACGAGCAAAGATCCAATATACATACTAATATTTGTCGATGATCTTATAATCTGTTGTAAAGATAAAGATAAAATAACAAAGGTAAAAACTAGTTTAATGGAAAAATTTGCAATGAAAGACCTAGGAAAAATTAAAAGTTATATTGGCATAGATATTGATTATAATAATGATAGGAAAAGAATGACCTTAAGTCAAACAAAGTATATTGAATCTTTGGCTGTAAAATATAATTTGGAAAATACTAAGTTGTATGATACTCCAATGGAAACAAATTTAAAATTAGAACAAGCTAGAGAAGTAGATGATAGCATTATGTATAGAAATATAATTGGTGAGTTATTGTATATTAGTACAGGCACAAGGCCCGATATAGCATATAGTGTTAATTACTTGAGCAGATATCAAAGTTGTTATGATCAGACGCATTATAAATATGCAATGAGAATTTTAAAATATTTGTATAAGACTAAGGATTTAAAGTTAACATACTATGACAATGTTAACTCTGAACTATTAGATTGTATGGTAGATTCTGATTATGCGGGAGATAATGTGGATAGAAAATCTACAACAGGTTTTGTAATAAGATTATTTGGTAACTTAATTTTTTGGAAAACACATAAACAAAGTACAGTAACAAAGTGTTCAACTTTTGCAGAATATACTGCCATGTCAGAAGCAGTGACAGAGGTACTTTTCATCAAAAACTTGTTAAGTGAATCATTCGATTTTAAATTTGATAAGCCAATAAAACTGTATGAAGATAATTCAGGTGCAATTTCGATTGCTAAGTATGGAAATTTTACTAAAAATTCAAAGCACATTGAAGTTCAGTATCATTATATAAATGAAAACTATGAAAAGGGTATAATTGATATTGTAAAAATTGATTCAGAATTTAACTTAGCAGACATGTTAACTAAAAGTTTAGATAAGACCAAATTTTTGAGAAACAGAATGGGCTTAAAATTAATTTAGCATATAAAGTGTAGTGTAGTGTGCCTAGTAGTAGTTCTGTATATGTCTATAGTAATATTGTCTATGTAAAAGATCAAGATTATAAATTTAAGGAGGTGTGTTGTAATCTGTGGTAAATATTATAAACTTGATTTTCATTATGCTACATACAGCGCCACCTTACAGTGTCTTTTTAACTCTGCCAACTGTCATGGCGTCGCTTGCTTGTAATTCGTAACACAACTAAGATGTAAAGTTTCCTAAATTATCTTCCAACGAATAAACGTTGTCAATATTACTGCTGGCCTAATTATTTGCCATCCCACCACTCCAACAGTTCTTTTTCTCGGTTTTACGACGACTTGTGATCAGTTTCTTTCCTTTGACCTACGCTTTAAAAACGAAAAGATTAGAATACACACGATTTAGAAATAAGGTAAACAAATTAATATTTAAAGCTAAAAATAGTTTTCGGCAGGAAGAAATTAAAAAGTGTAATGGAGACCCAAAAAAAATCTGGGACAAAATTAATAGCTGGACAGGTCGGAAAAAAGCCAATATAGATGATATTGTAAATAGATACTTTGGAAATAAAGACACAATGTACAATATATGTAGTCAATTTGCAGAAACATTTACTAGCGAAATCATTGCTATTAAACATAATTGTAATATTAAATTATTAGATAGAAGTAAATATGTTAGGGCGAGTGATGTGACGTTCCGTTTTAAACCAGCAACCTCTAACACAGTGTGTAAAATTATCGATCAGCTGAGCAGTGATAAGGCGCCGGGCACCGACGGTATTCGAGTCATAGACTTAAAAATGATCAAGAATGAGATCTCACCGGTCTTGGCACATTTTGTCAACCTGTGTTTATCGAAGGGGGAATATCCCAGCTCACTTAAAAAAGCTTTAATTAGGCCCATTTATAAACAGGGAGCGCACTCAGATTACGCTAACTATAGGCCGATTGCTATCTTATCAGTGATTAATAAAATTGTTGAAAAGATAGTAGTCGGCCAGGTTAGCGAATTCTTAGAACAAAATAGTATACTTGCGGATGCACAACATGGTTTTAGGTCTGGTCGTAGCACCGTTACAGCACTTTCACAGTTTTCCGAAGATATGAACAGCAGTCTTGATCAGGGCCATCAGGTCTTGGCGCTGTTCATTGATTATAAAAAAGCGTTCGATACCCTGGATCACGAGGTGCTGTTGCAGGCTATGGATGAGTGTGGAATCAGGGGCCCCACAAACAGGTGGTTCCGGAATTACCTGAGTGGCAGAACCTTGCAGACTTGTATTTCGGGCGTCACTGGCAAGGAAGCAGCGGTACAGCTTGGTGTTCCGACTGGTTCGGTCTATGGTCCGGTTGGCTATGTCATGCATGTCAATAGCGTCAGTAATGTGGTGAAGAATTGTCGGGTGTATATGTACGCGGACGACATGTGTCTTATGTACTCCTCTAAGAATATACAAGAGGTTAGGGCTGTGCTGCAGGCGGATTTTGATAACATTACCCGGTGGGCGCACGATAATGGCATCATACTTAACCTGAATAAGACGAAAGTGATGCATTTGCATTCACCGCACAACTTAGTCGCAAAAAATGTCAGTAGCGTGGATATAGGTATCGTGGGTCACACGTATGAGTGCATGCACGTTAGTAATGCAAATTGTGTTTGCCAAAGGCTGGAATATGTTAACAAATTTAAGTATCTAGGCTTGTGGGTAGACCGAAACATGAATTGGAAAACACAGGTTGACACGGTGTGCACAAAGCTTAGGGCAGTGTTGAGTAAGTTTTACATTCTGAAGGCACCATTGAGTAGGAAAACCCTCCGTGTCATTTATTTTGCTCTCGCCGAGTCATTGCTGAGCTATGGATTAAATACTTATGGCCGTACATTTAAAACCTATCTTAACAGCATAAAACTGCTGCAAATTCGTTTTATGAAATACCTTGTTAACCCAAAGACAAAACATGCTTGTAGGGATAATTATGAGGAACTTTTTGTTGTATGTAAGGTGCTTCCTGTGCATGAGAAGGTAAAGTACTTGTTGGTACTAGAACAGCACTATAGCAATCAATTCAAAGTGCCGGTGCAAAATAGATACAACACTAGAAGCGTTAAAGAACGTAAACTGGTGCGACCAACAGTAAAAAATTTCTATGGCAAAAGAACCAACAAGTACTTGACCCCTACACTTTTTAATGATCTCGATTGGCTGAGAAAAGATAGTTTGAAAATAAGTAAACAAACACTAAAACATAAATTAAGAACTGTTTTTCTTAATGAGGTTGCCGCAAGGTGTGCAAATATACACTAACATGTCGTTGTTTATTTAATATAACTGTTGTTAAGAGTCAGGATACCTGTTATAACTTGACTGTATTTTCTTCAAATAAGTATTAATTATGTATTTGAGCCAGATGTTTTAAGACGAGCGCTAATCCTGCCGACAAACTGCCACGCAGTTTGGTGGGTGTATATGATACGTATAATGTTTGGTCCAAAATAAATAAATAATTATTATTATTAAATTATTATTATTATTTGTTTTTCGGACTTGTGATAGATTGCCTACCTGTGACCAGTGCTGTGTGAATCGGACTAGATTCGGAATCGGACGGATTGGCTACAAAAGTGGACAGATGGCTGCTGCGAGTAGAGAATACACCCAACGGGAGTATGCAGAAATGCATTACCTGTATGGCTTTTGCGACGGTAATGCCCGGGCTGCTGCCAGGGAATATCGTCAACGCTACCCTAACCGTGATCGTTTTCCGGACTACAGGGTCTTTATGCGCGTACATAATTCATACATGGAGGGAGTCTTACCCGGTCAGCATGCTCCGAGAGCAGGCAGACCAGTGGTGCGATTTGAAAATGAAGATGAAGTGCTGAGAGAATTAAGATTGGATCCTAGTATAAGTCAACGCCAAATATCCCGTAATCTCGGGATTCCAAGATCGACGGTGCAACGTGTCATTAACAGAAACAGATATCACGCCTACCACGTGCAAAGGGTGCAAGCTTTGCTGCCCAGTGACTATGAACCTAGAGTGCGGTTTTGCAGAGAGATGCTAAGATACTACAGAGAGGATCCGCAGTTCTTCAACAAGGTTTTATGGACGGATGAGTCAACTTTTAGAAGAATGGGAGTATTCAATATCCACAATCTACATTTTTACTCCAGAGTGAACCCCCATATCATAAGAAATGATCGATTCCAGCATCTGTTTGGTATTAACATGTGGGCTGGTATAATTGGCCAGCAGTTGGTGCTACATGAAATGCCAGCAAGGCTGAATGGTGCTCAGTATTTAAATTTTTTGCAAAATAATTTAAACCATATGCTCGAGCAGTTAGAGATCATTTGAACGAGCGCTTCCCCAACCGGTGGATTGGTCGAGGCGGACATATTGCGTGGCCACCCCGGTCGCCCGATTTAAATCCATTAGATTTTTTTCTTTGGGGCTATTTTAAAGAAATAGTTTACCAAGGAGAGAACAATAGCAAACAAGAACTACGACAAAAGCTCGAATTTGCTAGGGTACAAGTTACTAACAACAGAGATGCATTCCGTAGGTTAAGTAGGAATTTTATTAGGCGGTGCAGATTATGTATTATGGTCAGAGGCAGGAATTTTGAGCATTTATTGTAAAATGTTTTGCTTAATAAAACAATTATTTCACAATCGTTGTTTTGTTTTTTCGTCCTAGAAAGATATTAGAGCCACTCATGGCCATGTGTAATACCTTTTCGGAATCCCTATTAAATGCGCCAAAACTTGTAATACAGGGTCACTTTTCGGTAGAGTATTTTTTTTTCACAGTGGGGTCCGAAGTAAATAAAAAGTTATGATTTGAGAAAAAAATAAATCGTAAAACTTAATATTATCTTCAACACACCCAATAAACAACCATAAATTGCATGTCTAACGCAAGGACTCATCAGTACCAATCTAGTAAAAATTATAAAAAAGATACAGGATGTAGATTTTTTTCGAATTTTAATAACAATTAGTTAAAAAAAGTCATATTTCCCATAAAAACACAAAATAAATTATAACTCTGCAGGGGCTGACCTTAAGGACCTCCCGTAGAACAACTTTTTGCAGCTGATGACCCCATCTAACCCGTAGTTGCGTTTGATCCACGACTTTTGGGCCACCCTGTATACAGTCGGTGCCGATCCGTCAATCGAATTTTATCAGGCAAGTTAATTAATTATGATGGTGAGGACGAAATTAAAATTGCTGCCCAAGTTTATTATAATAAACATAAGAATTATAAAAATAGAAAATAAGTACCTACCTACTTTGATATAATCAATGTATGTAATCAATGTCCATATGCTTGAAATAATAATAAATAATTATTTTGTTAGTTATTGAGTTTTATTTCTAAAACTTCTAATAATTTATATTAGAAATATTAATGTTACTTCCCTTAGAAGCTGTTTTGTTTTAGTAATTTATAATCCTATATAATTTACTAAACCAAAATAGATTTTTTAAGAAGTAACATTGATATCTCTAGTATAGTATATATTCTATAGTCATAATACAATTCTATAGCTACAGTATAGGTATATATATTGATGTTAGTTCTAGTTAAGAAATCCAGGTGGCGCTTTCAACCGATATGCCCAAAATTAGCACGAGAGGGCTCTCTTACTCCTCTATATTATTATATTCTTTGGTCAGTCTCTCCCGCGCTTTCGCGACGAGTGGATCTTCATTCAACGTTGCTAAGAAAGTCGCTACGATCGGAGATTACAACATGGCGGAATGGTCAAACGAGTCAATTTTGACGTTCCTGGAATATTACTAGGAAGAAGAAGTATTATGGAACCCCGGACATAAATTCCATAAGGACAAGAAAAAAAATCACGATGCTTGGACGAAAATTGGTAGATTACTAAATGTGTCAATCAAGGATTTGAAAACAAAAAAGGAGACCCTAATGGGAACATTTAGGCGCCATCTGAGAAAAAACAAGAATCTATGCGATCTGGTGCAGATAGGTACTTATGTTTACTTTACGTACAGTTGCACCTTTTCTAAAGCTAAAAATAAAAATTAATTAGTTAATTATTTATTTTTATTTTACCTAGGCTTAGGCCAAGATTGGTTTGGTCAAATCCTAAGGTCCCAGGTTTGATTCCCGTATGTGGTACAACATTTTAGTGATTAATCATATTTTTCAGGGAGTGACGAGATATATGAACCCATTTGGTTTGCATACCAGATAATGGAGTCCTTTCTGCTGCCTGTTTATACCAGTAGGGCTACACTCAATACAGAAGAGGTAAATAAATTAGTTTCGTATGTTTTAAGGGCGCTATTACAAAATCGAGCGCTTGCCCCGGACTAAAACTACAAACCGCGTTTCCCGAGATTTATAGTGATTGTGGGGCTGTATACAAAAATTGCTTAAAAATATGAGTTTACTTTTAAATAGACCATTTTTCATTTTCATTTTTCATGCATTATAACAATACCTCCTTAATTATTAAATAATTTTTATTTGAATTTGGATTATACTTTCATAGATAAAAAATATAGTTTCGTACGGAAAATTGTCAATAATTCTCAGTTTTACAAAATTATTTTTGGTTTATTAGTGCATGAATCGTAACAAATTGATTTGATCATTCCAAAGTAGAAGGTACAGTTGTATCAAGGACATTTTTAAAATTGTTTAAATTATTATACATATCTTCGGTGTACCAAAGCATCAAAAGATTCCCAAAAGCGTAATTTTATGAAACACCCTTTGCGGAGACAAGAAATTTATTGATGTACGTGAACAAATTGATATATTTATTTAGAACACTCCCAAGATCAACTATCAAACTTTCTTAGGCGTATTTTTGTTTTTTTTTTTTGTGCTATATCTAAAGCATAATCAGACATCAAAACTCAAATCAAACGCTCAAATTCAAGAAAAAATGTGAAAGCGCCCTTAATCATTATATTTAAATAAAGGTACCTACTATTAGTATTAGTAACTTAGTAGGTACATATTAGTTTGATAAAAATAGTTAGTTTTTTTTTCCTGGCGGCACGGTACGCCGGAGGTCATGGGTTCGAGTCCCGCCTGTGTCATTTATTATTCAGTTTTTTTCTATTCTACATGCGTTAAAACAAATAAGTTATACATTTATATAATTTTCACATAATATGTAGGTAGGTACATTGTTAGCCCTATAAAAATATGAAGAAAATTCGTCCCTGATTTCTCTAGCGTTCAGAGGTGATCTTTGTGCTATCATTGGCAAATCTCTTATAGCGTTATATCCACCTGCGTTTGTTCGCCACGATCCAGGCCTTGTGAGATTGCCGTTATCATCGAATTCATCAAACGTTCCTGGAGGAGTATATCTTGCTGCGGAAATTTTACTGTTTCTGAGAAAGTTGTGAAGCAGTACACATGTCATTGTCAATTGTGATACAATATCTGGATCCAGATCAATTGGTCGTCGAAATATTCTAAATACTGCTCTTAAGATTCCGAATGTGTTTTCCACCACAACTCGGGATCTGGACAGACATTTATTAAATATCCTTTTTTGTGAATCCGAATCATGGTTGCCAGGGTATGGTTTCATTACATGTGTACTGAGTGCAAAAGCACCATCGCCTATGAAGACATATGGCACATCAATATTTGATCCGGGAAAAGGACATGGTGTGGGTAGATCTAATTCGTTTCTACAGATTTTTTTCCATAACAATGAATTGTTGAATACACCACCATCACTTATTCTTCCTTGGCTTCCTATGTCGGCAAATATAAATTTATAATTGCTATCCACTAGTGCCATTAGAACAATGCTAAAAGTCTTCTTATAGTTATAAAACTCGGTTCCACTGTGATAAGGGTTTCCATTACGATATGCTTGCCGTCTATTGATCCGATACAGTGTGGAAATTTTCTTCTAAATCCTTTTTCGATATCTAACCAACCGTCCGCTGTTGTGGGCATCTGAAATAATAATAGCATATATTAGCATTAAATTAATTAAAATAACTTTTTTACAGACACCATCAACGTCATCAGAATCACATGATTCACAAATACCAAAGGAACCTTTTGGAGATGAAACAACACCGGAACTACATGAAGCTATCGACAACGAAAGAACTGATAGCGAAGTGATGGAAACATTACAATCGCCAAGGACTCCAACCTCACAGATGCAGCCTACTCAAGCAAAAAATAGCCGTCGTCGCTCAGTACCTAATACAGCCGAGCAGCAAATGGCTACAGCATTCGGTCAATTGACTAATGTTTTAGGACAACGTCAATCACATACTGCAATTAAAGAAGATGATGACTGCGATCTCTACGCCAAGCTTTTGGCTACAAAACTGCGAGAACTGTCCAAAGACGAACGTAAATTAATAATGTATGAAATAGATGGCATATTTGTTAATAGAATTCAGTGCAGGCTACCTAGACGTGAAACACCATCTCCACTATATTCAAACTCATATTCTAGACCACCGTCAGTATCGACTTCATGCAGATCACAAGCGAAGCGAAGCCGACCTTTAAGTACTTTAAGCTCATATTCCGAACCAATTTCAAACATTTATGCATCAAATCAACCTGTTGAACTCTCAGATCAACGCACATCTATTCAATGTGCAAACGACCTCTTAATGCAAACCCCATCCTTTCAATCTGCAAACGCACACTCAATCCAACCCCCATCTTTTCAGTCTGCAAACACACACTTAATCCAGTCAGACATTTATTCAGTCCAATCTCCATATGTTCAATCCGTAAACACGTACTCAATCCAACCTGCACACACACAATCCGCAAACACGTACTCAATCCAACCTGCAAACACACAATCCGCAAACACGTACTCAATCAAACCTGCACACACACAATCCGCAAACACGTACTCAATCCAACTTGCACACACACAATCCACAAATACGGACTCAATCCAGACTAAACCTAACATTATACAAATTGCATTAGGAAATTCATTTTAAACATTTGGATCTAATGAAACAAGTGAACCATGAATGAACCTAATAATTAATTGTCATTGTTTTTGTTTGCCAAAAATTTTGTTGTCAGTGTCTGATTTTTGTCTTTGATATCTTTATTTTAGTTCAGTAATTTGTGGTGATTTGTGTTTACTTTGTCAATAAAAAACCTTAAAAATATAACTACCTTTACTTCATCTTTTAGAACTTCGTTAAGAGCTCTAGAGACTTCCCGTATAATTCCTGATATAGATGCTTTGGAGACTTTAAACAGATAGTGTAGACTTCTGTAGCTATCACCAGATGCTAAAAATCTTAGCGTCATGATAAAACGAAATTTTGCTGGAATAGCTTCTCTGAAATCTGTGTCTTGCTTAGGAATTATCGGTGAAATTTTACTCAGCAAAATTTCAAAATCAGTAAAGGTCATTCGACAAAAATTATCGAACTCTCCAGACGGTTCATGCAAGGGAGAGTTCATCAAATTTTTCTTCTATGAACTCCCTGTAAACGAAAAACAAATTATGTATTTTAGGAGCCCTGGAAGTGTGAAATACACAGGGTGTCCCACGGCGATGCTTCATCGAGGGGAAGTTTAAACCTTAAAATATTGAAAATAGAGCAATTTACAATAAACAACTGCTCACAGATTCTTTTTAACCCTACTTCCATCTTTGGGAAAACTCTTAGAGCGACTAATCGTGCCGCGCTTACTACCGAATGGACCTAAATTTCATAATAATCAATTTGGTTTCACTATTGGTAAATCCACCGTCGACGCGGTGCTCTCTGTTCGTAAAATTATTAACTTATCGGAACATAAATATGTGGTTGGAATCTTTCTCGACATTTCTGGCGCTTTTGATAACGCATGGTGGCCGATGCTACTACTTAAAATGAAAAACCGTGGTTGTTACAAAAACATCTATAATCTGATTCTTTCTTACTTTCTAAACGGTTCCGTGAAACTCAAACTAGGACATCATTCCATTACTAAGTCTCTAACCATGGGATGTCCTCAGGGCTCAGTTATCGGTCCATATGTTTGGAATATTGGCTACGATGATTTCCTCGCGCTTCCGCTCCCATGCGGCTGCTCATTAACCGGTTACGCGGACGATGGCTTGCTTCTCATTCAGGCAAGTACTCGTGCTGGCCTTGAGAATTTGGCTGACACATGCCTACGATTAATATCTCAGTGGGGCGATCGAAACCGTCTGACCTTTGCACCGCATAAAACCTATCAACTTATTTTAAAAGGAAACCTTAAATCCTGGTCTAGTATTAAATTCAATAACGTACCCGTTAAAAGAAAAGAATCCGTGTGCTATCTCGGTATGCTATTAGAAAATAACTTTTCATTTATTGATCATATAAAAACAGTAGGTGAGAAAGCAAAAAAGAACTTCTACGCCTTGACGAGAATATCCAAAGCTACTTGGGGTCTATCTTTTCAAACCTTAAAAACTATTTATGGGGCTACCTACTTGGGTTGTATGTGCTACGGGGCACCTGTCTGGGCCGATAGGGCCACCATAGGTGCGGTACGACGTAAATTGCTTCAAAGCCAGCGTTTGGCTTTGATATTCTTATGCAAGGCGTATAGGACGGTTAGTACTGAAGCCTTACCAGTGCTGGCGGGTGTTCTCCCAGTCGATCTAGAAGTGCAGCGGCGTGCTGCAATGTACTACTACGCTAGAAAGATTACGGACCCAGAGTTCTTACCGCAACGCGGCCGTGCTAAGATCTCTAGATTACTAAAACCCCAGACTGATGTCTGGGAGGAACTTTTATCTGAGTGGCAATGTAGGTGGGAAAATTCCATCAAAGGCCGTCACCTCCACCAGTTTTTTCCATCTGTTCGTGAGCGGCTGGACAGAACATGGCTGGAGGTGGATCACTGTGTTGCCCAATTTCTCACAGGTCATGGCAATTTTAAGAGTAAATTATTTTCCTTTAAGCTTGTGGCCTCGCCTTTATGTCAATGTTCTACAGCTGACCATGAATACGAACAATCCGCACATCACATCTTATGGGAGTGTAGTCTTTGGCAAACTGAACGCAATATTATGTTAGATAGTATTAAGGTTACATCTGGGGTAGTTTACTATACGGACCTTGTTGAAACCAGAACAAATTTCCGTGCGTTCAAGCGATTTTGCCATACCTATTACTGGAATCAAAAGTAGCTCACAATTTAGGACCCATTAGTTTAAGTGGTAAGATATAATCCGTGGTGCTTGGCAACTGGGCTTAACCCAGTTGTATTTGTCCCTTGGTGCCTATTGGCCTAGTTCTATTCTGTCTCCTGCTTGATACGGAGGGAAGTGGAAATTATATATATATTTTTTTCCTACTCCTCCGCTGTACTTTTCTGATTAATTTCGTTGCAGGATCCAAGACAGTTGAATCACTTCTCCGGGACTCATCGGGTTTCATTGGCTCGGCGTTTTTCTGGTGGTCGCCACTGTTGATTCTGGCTTTCAGGAGTTGCAGTGGTTGGGAATGTGTGGCGGGCTTGTAGATTCTTTTTAATTTTAATATTTTGTTAAAATTTTAAATTAATTTTTATTTTTTTAATTAAAATCTGTGAATGCAGTTTAAATTGTTTTTAAAAATAAACTAAAATCATAAATGGGTAATTTTGTAAGTATTTTACACCACTGAATCACGATCGGAGAAAACACAGGTACTTGGTACGATTTTTGTGAACTGTTATCATCCACCACCTTCTTTGCAGTATTTTTCTTTTTCTCCGTCGTTCATAATTTTGTTTCTTTTTCGAATAAAAATAAGTTAAGCCAAAGGATATGACAGCAACTACACCGAGATCCTCGCTGCTCGCCATTCTGGCACTAACTGACACGACGGCGTGCGTGTGAACAGCTTGAATGTCCGCCGGCCCGGGACGGGCTGCATGCCGCGCAGCCCGCCGGGCTGCACGGCGCGCGTGTGACCGTAGCAGTATGGTACCTGGGCTACGCGCGTCACCAGGGTAATATTACTCCACCTGCACAGTTCCTTGACCAAGTTTTACTCAGGCTAAATACATAGGTAATTGTTAAATAATAAATACGTACCTACCTATTAAATGATTGTGAAAAAAGTATTTGTTTCATTTTATCAATTAACATACCTTACCTACCAACCTTATTGCTTAACCTTTGTTTTACATTGCTAGGGATATCTATCTTATACTAATATATAAAGCTGAAGAGTTTGTTTGTCAGCTTGAACGCGCTAATCTCAGGAACTACAGGGCCGATTTGAAAAATTCTGATTCAGTTTTAGATAGCCCATTTATCGAGTAAAGCTGTATGTCATCACATTATGACCAATAGAAGCGGAGCAGTAATGGATATTGTGACGCAGACGAAGTTGCGCCGGTCAACTAGTAGATGTAATATGTATGAGTGCCTTGCTTTAGGAGAAGCCTAGGTATATTAGGTAAAGGTATAATATATAGAGATGGCAAACAATTATAGGTACGATTCGCCTGATGATCCAGCAAAATCCAAAGGCATAACCTTTTGGTAACAACCTTCTATCACGTAAATCCTATACATTTCGCCTAAAAGGAAAAGCGTGACTATACTTACTATAGTATTATCATACTTAAAACATGTAGATATGTGCATTGTATTCTGAAATGAATTAATCTACTCAATAATCAACCACATCAATACACATTTTTACAACACATACATAACCTAACCTAAAAGGTAAATCTTTAAAACGGTTTCCTGTCTAAATCACATTACAAAAAAATATGCTATGATTACAATTTATGTTATTAGGCCTTAGATCTATCTTTTTCGGGTGTTTTCACTAATGTACGCGAAGTGTAAAGGCGACACTCAAAGTACATGGGGTCTTGCTAATCTTCTTTGTAACTTTTACATTGAAAAGAAATAAAGCCAAAAGAATCAAACAAACATGAAACGTGTTTTAATTTTACTAACCTTACTGATCAGTAGTATTTCCTCGGGACAGACTGGTTCTCTCCAATTAGTGTGATTCTTCTGAAGACCATGTTTTACCGTATTCAATATAATACGGAAACATTCTAATGACATTTTTATTCGGGATCGCCCAAACTCCGTAAAAGAAACACGTTTGTTGCAAGTGGAGGCGACGGCAGCGGCGAGGATCTAATGCGGGAGCTGGCTAGTCAATCGGGCAGAGGTTCGCCTTTTCTTATTAGGCTGCTGGAACTCGAGTACGCTGCGAACTATGCCCTTACCTATTTTATACTATTCCTTTTTGGCTGGCCAGCGGACCCTTCCTCACCCCCGCTACCACATATTACCTAACTAATGACATATAGGGTAAACCAGGTAAACGTGCCCCAGTCGGATATGTGCCCCACTCGCGAAATTCAGTGAAGCATTTTAAATTTGGCGCTTATTTGATCCTAGCTGGTCAGTGATCCAAGTATGGCCGCGATGTAAACAACACTGTACTGGTTTTTATTTAGTTTTAGTGAGAAAAAGTGAAATAAGAGGAGGGTAGACAATAAACTGTCACGTCAATATTTGCTCCGTAGATAAAATTGAATAAAAATAAAAATAAAGTGTAACGAATGTTGAAAGTAATGTCATAACGTTGGACCAAGAAAAACTAAACCGTGGTATTGTTATCTGGACTACAAGTGCTGCTCATAAAGTGTAAACCTGAACAAAGTAATTCTCATTCTATGATGAACTAAAACAGTGGATATCAGTGCATTTATTATTTATTGAAGTTTACAAGTATATTTTAGCAATGTATCAGCAAATTTACGAAGAAAAGTAAAGAACATAAACATAAAGTGTTAAATTTGTCGCGTCAGAACGAGTGTGTCGGCGCGAAGAATTTTTGTAGCATGAATCATAATAACGAGTTTTAAAGTTTGAAAACACTTTTCGCCGAGCTCTAACAACTATTTCATGCAGCTAGTTAATGCGCTCTTGGTTAAGTAAATCTCATGACTGACTGCAGTGAAGTTGGTAGCAAGTTCGAATCTATGTGAGGACATTCTCTTTTTGTACTTTTTGTTATTTGTGGAATTGTTCCGAGTGTTGCGTTGACCTGATAACAGTAAATACAGAGATAACAATATTGCCATTACATAAAATAATATTTTCTCACACTTAAAATATTCTAGTTATCAATTTTGACAAATGGCATCAGGGGCCACGGTGTTGGATGTGGTCGTATGTGGCGGCTGTAAGAATCCTATAGGGAACGAGCAATGTCTTCGATGTTATACATGCGCGCAAGAGTATGATCTCCAATGTGCCAATGTCACCGTAGCTGCTTATGGCACTATGGCTACAGAACGAAAGGAGAAGTGGATATGCCTTGAGTGCAAATGCAAACAACCTAGAGGGGACAACTCGAATACTCCCGTTCGATCTACAAGGTTGGAGGCGGGCTCAATTCATTACGATGATCAAAACATGAATGTAACAATTCGTAAAACACAATTTAGTCAAAACCGGAAAAGCACTGAACAACTGTATGACGAGTATTTGCATCCGGATGAGACGTATTTAGATAACCTACGAGTTGTAATCCAAGAAGAATTCAAACATGCCATAAATGAACGTCTGGTCAATATAATTAGTAATGTTGTGGCAAAACAAGTTGATCTGATTGTTAAAAAAAGCTTTTCTAATCTTAATGATCAAATTATGAGGTTGGAAAAACAACTAAACCTGATAAGTTCACGATCTATCTGCGATTCAGCCAACAGCAAACAGAGTACTGGGCCGCTTTATGCCTCTAATGATCTAGACGACTGCAAAAATAAGAATCCAGATGCTGAGAAAGCAACATCTATTGCGCCAATACAATGCGATCAGCATAAAAATGCTAGCAGGCCTACGACAAAGCCTTTACTGGATGCAATTGCTGTTCGAGTGCCTGATCTTGGTAAGAGCACCAGCAAACCTCCAAAGAAAAATAAGCCTACACTTCTTCCTATGTCACTGCTCACCCAAGAAGGAGAAAACAGCGGAAAAATGACTGATTTGGATACAACAGTTCCCATAATGCAAGACCAAAATGACAATTCTGACTACAGTCGCGGTGAATGGGTTGAAGTTACAAAAAAACGCCTTAACAAATCGCCTAAATATGTTATAAGAGGGTCTGCTACTTCCGGTCTGACATCGCTTGAAGCGGCTGAGCGGGTTCGATACTTACATCTCTACTATGTGAAGATTGGTACTACAGAAGAACAAGTACTTAATCACCTTAAATCAATTGTAAACAGTGAAGAGTATTCAGTTGAAGGCCTGAAAGCACGTGGCCATTATGCTTCATTCAAGCTGGGCGTGCCATCAAGACTGGAAAACTGTGTGATGAATTCGGAACACTGGCCAGAAAATATCTGCATAAAGCCGTGGCGACAGAATTTTCGTAGCAAAAGTACCAAGCCATTTCAGGAATAAAAAAATAACTAAGAAAATTGTCATCATCTACCAGAATGTACGAGGCCTCCGAACAAAGACTACGACCTTTAGCAACAACGTGGCTCTCTGCTCTGGAGATGTAATAGCATTAACGGAAACTTTTCTTAATAGTTCCGTGAATGACGCTGAATTGTTTCCTCGGGGTTATGTCGTGCTGCGGAAGGATCGACCTGGTGACGTCGGATGGGGCGGAGTTCTTCTGGCTGTTAGGGATTGTTACACAGTCAAGAGAATAACAGATGTGGATGGCTTGACTGATGATAAAGAATTGTTGTTTGCTTTGATAACATGGAGAAATGTGATATTTTTGATTTGTGTAGTCTACTTACCTCCTAGCTATAGTAACAAGCAATACCTTAGTGTTTTAGAATGTTTAGAGAACGTGATAAGTAAATATTCGGAATATAAAATTGTAGTAGTTGGTGACTTTAATCTAAAATCATGTACGAATTATGTTGTAACACAATTTAATCATTTTACCGACTATAGTAAACTTCATCAATTTAATGAAATTAGCAACAAATATGGCGGCATTTTGGATCTGGTGTTATCTACTTGTGACTTAGAGAGCGTCTGTGTAGCGTCTTGTATCGACCCTCTGGTTCCGATGGATGCGTATCATCCTGCCTTGGAAATAACTGTTGTTTTACCCAAAAGTGCAGGTGTCAGGGATCGTTCGTCTGTAATGTCCAGCGCTCAAAGCTCTGACTGGAATTTTCGTAAGGCAAATCTCTATGGGTTGTATATGGGTATTGCTAAAATAGACTGGACTGAATTGCTGTTGCAGCAGGATGTTGATGTAGCAGTAGACATATTTTATAAAAATATATTCAGCGTGTTCAAAGATAATGTCCCGAAAAAGAAAATTCCAGATTTCATTTCTAAATATGATTATCCAACGTGGTATACTTCGGAAATTAAACATTACATTAAACTAAAACATTTTAACTTAAAAAAATATAAGCAATATGGCCTACAATTCAACAAAGAACTATTTAGATACTACAGAACTAAAGTCAAGGAGCTCACTGGAATTGCTTTTAAAAAGTACGTTAAAGCTATGGAGGAAACTATAAGCAGTGATCCTTCAAAGTTTTGGAAATACGTAAAAGACAAAAAGAAAAATAGTCAGCAGAAAAACCAATTCGTATATGAGGACAAGGTTGTGGAAGGACAGGGAGCCGTTAATGCGTTTGCTGATTATTTTAGTTCCGTTTTCCATAGTGATCCTCCTAAGTTAGATCCTGAGGCAGCCGAGCGCGATGCAACTGATGGAGGCTGCTTACCTGTGATCAGGGTAGATCACATTAGTTCATCAGAATTGCGGCGAGCGGTCTTTAAACTTAAAGCTTCGTCTGCTTATGGACCTGATGCTTTCCCAGCTTTCATTTTGAAGGACTGTCTGTCGGTATTGGAGAGGCCTCTCTTGTTTGTGTTTAATCTGTCACTGCAGCACAGTGTATATCCCACTCTTTGGAAGGTTTCCAGGGTCACACCCGTCCCAAAGGGTGGATCATCAACAGACGTCACGAACTTTAGACCTATTGCTGTACTGCCGGTCTTCGGGAAAATTTTTGAGTCTGTTTTAAACCATACCATCTCCAAGCAAGTCAGTAGCTTATTAGATGATTCCCAACATGGATTTCGCCGTGCACGTTCCACCTTAACTAATCATATATGTTTTGCTGACTACTTGAAGGCCAAAATGGCCGCTGGCGGTCAAGTTGATACGGCTTACTTTGATTTTAGAAAGGCGTTCGATTTAGTCGACAATGATATACTTCTGATGAAGTTTGCATCTCTCGGATTCGGTCCTCAACTACTCCGATTTTTAGCAGACTATCTCAGAGATCGACGACAGTTTGTAAGACTCAATGGATATAAGTCACCGGAGTATTTTACCCGATCGGGCGTCAGTCAGGGAAGTACCCTGGGTCCTCCCCAATTTTTAATCATGGTTAATGATTTGCCGAGAGTGTTGTCCGCCTCAAAATGTCTTATGTTTGCTGATGATTTGAAGCTGTTTATATCAGTCACTGGAGCGGAAGACTGTCTGGCATTTCAGCGAGACATTGATGCCGTTTTGGATTGGAGTGTGAGAAATAAACTGCCGCTTAACAAGTCTAAGTGTAAAGTCATTACATTCTCTAGGTCTCGTACGCCAACAACCGCTGCCTACAAGCTGGCCGATGAAACACTTGAACGTGTCTCAACAATACGGGACCTGGGACTTACCTTAGATAGTGGTTTTAATTTTCACGAACACGTTAAAAACGTGTGCAAAGATGCAAATAAAGCATTGGGGTTCGTCATTAGAACTTCCTCCCAATTTCGAAGCGTCAAGGTTCTCAAGCTACTCTACAATGCATATGTGCGCAGTAAATTAGAGTATAATGCAATTGTCTGGGATCCTTCGGAGAAGATATATATACTCATGGTTGAAAGAATTCAGAGGAAATTTTGCCGTTATGTGTATAAACTAACCTACGGATATTACCCATTCTTGTATCCTTCTTTATTTGTGTCGGGAATGGTCGGATTGGATACTATGCAGCTCAGGCGCAAATTAATGCACATTGTGCATTATTATCTTTTAATCAACAATAGGATTGATAATCCATCGGCGAGAGAGCATATACATTTGTATGTTCCGCAGCAATACATGCGTGGCATAGGGCGGCGGCGGCATCAACTTCTTGCGTGCCCACTGGCATGGCGCACCCATCATGTTAATAACAGCCCAACCGCGAGGGCAATCAGTCTTATTAATAGTTACATTGACAGCAGTCCAGATGCCGACATATTTGTAGATAATCTAAACACATTAAGGAAATATGTATTGTCCTTTTTAAACAAATGATACAATGATTTTTTTAATCAATGCAATAATATTTTAATTTTTTATGTTTGATGTTTATTTATTTCTAATTTTAATGAATTTGAATTTTTATGTTTGACATCTAAGTGTGCGATTGACTTAGTGTAGTTCCTTTGACATTTATTTTTATTTTTTTTTTTTTTATTTGACATGTAATTTTCCAATTATAAAAAAAAAATGTTTTTTAAGTTCTTTTGATTAATATTTGGTATGTATGTAAATTGTTAGCGTGGAAGCGTATTGGTTTAAAACTGTAAGCTTTTATTGTGTTTTTTTGAATAAATAAATAAATAAATTAAAAGGTTTTGTTGTATGACTACATGAATTTGTTTTATATCTATTTTCACGTTGATTAAAAGTATTTGCTCGATATTATTTCGTGTTTTTAAAGTTTTTATCGAAACTAACCTCATTTAACTTTTGTTTGCCTATAATTACGTTCCGTTTTTCGTAACAAATATCAGAATTATTTAAGTGGGGCACATTACACTGTACATCGTCTAATGCGCCCCGATTTTTTTCGGCTAAAGTGCCCCATTTTAAGATTATTCCTGATTTCTTATTTTGATTACTTTTTAATATTTTTTTTTTTTTTTAGGAAATGGGAAAGGTTAACCTCTCGACGCTCACTCAATGTTTACGTCAAACTCCGTTGCGTATCGCGGGCGCCCGCTTATCGCAAGCGTAATATGACCCGCTCACAAAAAACCTTGATATCTCCACTTCTATACCACCTATACACACACTTGAAACGGTTATAGGTTATTGAATGATGCCGGTATGATATACAATGTAAACAATGTTGAAATAAGAGTTCAAGAAATAAATATGCCTATTGAAATAAGAGAACTTGCCAATAGCAGTTATGTTTCTGTATTATGTTGATTTCTAACAAAACTATTGGATATTTTTACAAGAAATTTTGGGAACTAGCTCATAAAAAGACAAGTAATCTAATTACAATGTTTTTTTAGGAGATCTCTAACTGATTTCTGCAATATTCAAACTCAAACATCACAGTGCGCGGTGCCGTTTTCATGAATTTGCATAGTTCAAAGCACTATTTTGAAAACGATCATCAGAGATATTACAATCAGATTCTAATAAAAAATGTTTCTAGAATACTACCTACACATTCATCGACTCGTAATAAGCTATAAATCGTTACAATATGCCACGGTTATTGTAAAATATCAAAATAACCTAGGCAAGGGAACAAATCGGGCACCTTTTTTTGTAGGCCTCGGTCACCCGATAATTTAGGTTTTTGAATTTGAATATTAGTTGAAAATGAATAAGAACAAAGTAATTTATCGATTTCTAAGCATACTTACCATTTCTTTCATAGAAAAAATAAGAAATATCGACTTCTGAAGTGGTCATAAAAATGTATGGGATTCAAACATTACGTAGGGTGGGGAACACACCACTACAATATCGATATGTTTGACTGACTTCAGTAAGGAAAATAAAAAACAGTTCAGATTGGCATACTTTTTTACTTTTTGTGCATATAAGTAAATAAGGTAACAATAATAATAATGTTTATTTATTTATAAAATACGCGCATCGCGTCGGCGAGGAACTGCGGAAACTCGCTCGCGTTGGGTATTCCTATTTGTATAATAATTGTATGTCGTGTGTTGTGTGGCGTGTTGTATTGTTGTTGATGTTGTGTGTTGTGTGTTGTATTGTATTGTTGTTGCTGTTGTATATTGTATTGTATTACTAAATTTGTATAGGTATGATAATAAAATTTATAAATACAGCTAAAATAGATGCAATATTTTTATTTCAAATAAACCATGTTCAGGTACTTTTGAGTTGTCAAGGTCAGTCAATCCTAGGGATATGGAATTGTTCGAAAGAGTTACCGCGGCCCGAAGTCAAAGAAAATTTGGAGGAACACGGGCAAAAAACTCCACGAAAACTCTTTTGCATCCTTTTATGTATTACAAACATCCTGGTTACAGTATCATTGTTACTTTTATATGTAAATACAATGTATTACAAAGGAGGAGAATTCCGTTTATGTATTACAAAAATCCTGGTTACATTATCATTGTTCCTGCTGTATGTAAATACAATGTAAAGCAAAGGAGGAGAAACTCCACGGAGACTCGTTTGAATCCGTTTATGTATTACAAAAATCCTAGTTACATGTTTATTGTTGCTTCTATATATAATAATAATGTACACAAAAAAAAAAACATACCCGAGCCCCAGTGCACACGCACAAAATCCATACATACTCGGCGTTTAGACAGACAGGATGGTATGACCGAGAAAAGGAGTGTCTCTACAGTTTGTCGGTCTGTCTGTTAGTTAGACTTTGTGGAAATAATAAAAGGTATACTCTTGTGTCAGTCTTGTATGTCAAACCGATAAAGGTACTTTTGAACGTCAAATTTACAGTTTAAAAATAATAATATAAATAGTGACTCTAGTTGTCCATTCGCAAAGGAGAAGAAGAACGGACAAGGGACAAAAAACTCCGTAGTCTGTCAAGTGAAGTCTGTCAAGCTGGAGATAGAAAATATTCAAAATGGTCGGTAATCGTCGTCACCTTGAGCTGGACGAAGGTCGCCCTCCTCCAGGATTACGACGACATGCCTAAGAAAACTAAACAGTAATATCATAAATCTACATTCATCTAAATCACGAACAAAGGTAAAAGTACATAGATGAAAATAGTTTTATTACTCTGGGCGAATTTCGGCGGCAGGCGAAGCCGAGAGCAGAGCGCGAAGGGGGCTCCGCAGGGGGCTTTGCAGGGGGCTTCGCAGAGGGCTTGATCTACCAAATAAAAAGTTTTCGTTATTACAGATATTAGAACTAAAAAATCAATAGCTTTTTCGAAAACATAATTATTTACTTACGGCTGCGTACGCGAGTCCCATATTAAATTTTCCTCTTGGGTGTAGAACCCGAGGATCGTTGGTGGCGGCCCAAAATCCTGAAAAAAATCAAATAAACAGCATTATGAATACTATTATACCTGACCCCTCACACAAACATAACAACATCAGATTGTTACATGCGATTCCAAACCATCATCCTTCCCAATAGAAAACATGCAGGCAAAAACACTTGCTATACCTACTCCAAATTGAACCACATATAATCAAAAACACAAAAAAAACTTGCAATACCTACACCAAATTGAACCACATATAAGTATAACTTATCTTTTTCAACGAATGAAATCCATCCATTCAGGTTGCTAGAAGAACACAAAACATAATATATTACAACTGACAAAATATATACTATTCATCTAGTATGCCAATAGATACTATGTCCTTTTCAAGTTGAGTAATTTTTTTATGAAAGAAAAGGATAAGTATTTACCTCACGATCCGACTCCAAAAATTATTCATCCAGGTATTCTGGTTCTGGATCGTACAGGTCGGCCGGCTCCTGCTCCTCAGGCTCCTCGTCCATGATCTGACCGAGGTCGAGGTATTCGACCTCGTCCTCTTCGTCCTCCTCTTCTTCTTCAGAGTCTTCCCGGAGGATCTCGGCGAAATCCTCCGGGACGTCCTCCTGTCCAACCAGCCATTGGCGACTCATATTGAAGATCTATCAGAATAGTATTCACAAAATGTACAATAAAAACAAGAACTTATAAAATACGACAAAAAAAAACTACTTAATTCAACCTACACCACAGAAATAAAACTTTATACAATACCAAGAAAAGAAAACTTCATTTTATATATTCGAACAATTTTACAAAAACAATCGATGTTATCGATAACTTTTATCGACATGACCCTCGGCCTAGTTACGCCTAATGTCCATTGTGACGTTTGACAGTTCGAGATTCAAATACGAATTTGTTACCTAAACAATACAATTTTCTTTATGATTTGAATAACTTATTGAAATATGCCTTGAATGCGTAAAAATATATATTGTCAATAGATTTTACGTATTTTCGACCATTGCGGAGGTGAAATTCACTCCATAATTGCCAAAAATCATACAATTACAATGGCGACTTTGACGAACTCGGAACTATGAAAATTTTGTTGGCTCAAAAAAACAAGTTTCGTGATATTATTTCATGCAAAAAACTATTTACAGAGTTGTAATAAACACTTATAAATGAATATTCATCCACTTACCGAAGGAATTCCCGTTAAAACTTCAAAAAAAAACACAAAATAGCACACGCGTGACGATCGTTCGTTTGCTGATTTTGACACTAAACTTTTTTAATGTTGCCTCGTTTTTTTTTTTTTTCTGTGTGTGTCTATGGTTGTAAAATATTATAAGTTGTAGAGTTCAACCATTCCGAAACGAAAATAAACCGTAACTTTGAAAAAATTCAAGTTTTAAATCAGTTGGGTCGTTTGGAGCCAATGTGTTCCACTGGCATCTCAACGGTATGAGATAAAATTGGAACAAATAGGTTCCATTGGCATCCCGTCCGGTTAAAGCTGTTGATCCAAGAAAATGGACGGAAAAAATATGCAGAAGGCGGTGGAGGATGTAATAAATAAGAAAATGGGGGTAAATGAAGCGAGTCGTTTATATGAAATACCTTCGCGCACATTGCGAAGACACATCTTCAAGGGTTGGAGATCTAAGCAGAGAATTGGAAGACCTTCTGAATTGGGATATGAGAACGAACTAAAACTTGTAGCTCACATTAAAAAGCTTGAATCCATCGGATTTCCCTTGGAGCAATCGAGACTGCAGTCTATAGCTTACGACTTTGCTGAAAATCTTCGATTGCCACATCGATTCAATAATGAGAAGAAGTCAGCAGGCTGGGATTGGTTTCAAGGATTTATGAAGCGTCATCCAGACCTGAGTAAACGTAAAGCAGAAGGCCTGTCATTGGCAAGAGCTAGTGGTATGAATAGACAGGATGTCGATAAATATTTTGAAATGTTGTTGAAGGTATTGACTGATAACGATTTGATTAGTAAACCGGAAAGAATCTACAACATGGACGAAAGCGGAATACAAGTTAACAATAAAACTGGACGCGTACTTGCTAGCAAGGGTGCGAAATGTGTAAATACTGTAACCAGTACCGAAAAAGGTGAAAATATATCTTTGATTGCGTGCTGCAATGCGGAAGGTACTTTCCTTCCGCCTATTTTGATACTGAAGGGTAAATACAAAAGACCGGAATTTTGTGAGGGTCTACCACCTGGCTCAGATGTATACATGAATCAGAAATCATCTTACATCAACGCTGAACTATTTTTGATGTGGATGAAAGTGCATTTTATACCACGAAAGCAAGATAGCAAGGTTATTCTGATTTTAGATGGGCATTCTTCGCATTCCGATTCATATGAAATGCTACAATTGGCATCTGAAAACGATCCTTTGTCTACCAAGTCATACTACTCAGGCATTCAACCATTGGATAGAAGTTTTTTAAGCCATTCAAAAGTTACTTGTCTAAAGAAGTTTCCACTTGGTTTATCAACAACAAAGGCCTACCTTTTAATCGATACCACATGGTGATGCCTGGTTCAAGTCTGCTATACCAGCAATTGGCGTTTCAGGATTGAAAGCGACAGGGATTTGCCCTTATGATCCCAATGCTGTGCCTGAATATTTCTTCAGAATTTCTGATGCATCAATGGGAAGTATTCAGAATAATGATGATTCGCAAGCAATTAATAATCATTCACAGCCAACTCAGAACACCATTGCTCTTTCCTTGCCAAGTACATCCGCATCTCTGATTAATAATAATAATAATCAAGCCATTCACATGTCCACATCAGAATCTTCTGAGACTGCACAAGAATTAACACCATCTAAGACCTTACAAATAATTAGTCCATTGCCTATTATTCAACAAAAAGTAAGTAAAAGGAAGCAATCTGTTAAGGTTTTGACATCAAAAATTCATTTGACAACTCGTAAACTGTTTGAAGACAAAAAAAAATTACAGGAGAAAAAACGTAAGAAGAATGTTGTGAGGGATTTATCATCGTCATCAGAAAGTGAAGTAGAGTTGCAGCTTAGTGACTCTAGCGAAGAATATTCTGATGAAAATGAAAACACGTGTGTAAAATGTCACGAGAATTACTACCGTGCCAAGAAGAAGAGCGAATGGATTCGATGTTTGCAGTGTTCTGGCTGGTTACATGAAGACTGTACAAGTTATAGAGAGAAATGCAATAACTGCGGTACCAAAGGAAAAGGGAAAGGAAAAAGAACCTCTAAATGAGAGGTTTTGCTGGGGCACATAAGACGGATCTATCCTTGTAATGTGCCACCCTAAGTTTCACAAAATTGTTGATCTCAGTTATATTTAATTATATTTTAGAAGATTTTTTAGTTTTTGTTATGCCAATTGAGTCAGAGGTTAAGACTGATTACTTTAATAAACATGTTCTGAACAAAAAATGATTTTTATTTAGATTTTTCGAATAGTGGGGCACATTTGCCTATTTTACCCTACACTCATCATCAAAAAAATCGGCCCACCCACATTTTGTTTAATATTTATCGATTGTTTCACACGTAAGCTGTTTCACACAGTTGTTTTTTTTATTTTAAGGGTCAGTTATGATGTTTGACATCCTGTTTGTCGTAAATCTTATTGCACTTGAAGGTACTTATCAAATGTTTATACAGAAATACTGTTGAGTGTTGATTTGATGGTTTACGTCGGGACAAATCCGACCTGTGTTCCCAGTCCGAAACAGACTTTACTAGGGAACTCTTGTTAATTACGTTAAGTTTATTTACCGAGGCTGTAATTCTGATTAATTCTGTCTAAAAACAATGGACACTACTGATGCCGAGGCGGCCCAAGTTGTAGCTTTATTGCAACAAGGCTTAAGCCAACGAGTCGTGGCCAGAAGGTTAAATCTCAGCCGTTCTGCAGTTCGGCGAGTTTACCAAAGGTTTCTAGAGACTGGGCAGTATCGAAGAAGATCTGGATCTGGAAGACATAGGGTGACAACTCAAAGGGACGACCGCTTTATTGTGGTATCAGCTCTACGAAATCGACACCTTTCTGGTGTTGATCTCCAGCGTGTGTGTGGTGTGGCTATAAGTGACATTACTGTAAGAAGGAGACTTCGTGAGCAGAATTTAAGACCACACAAGCCAGCAACGGGACCACAATTGACCACAGCTCATCGACAAGCCAGACTTCAATTTGCACGGAATCACGTCAACTGGACTATAGGCCAATGGGAGACAGTTCTCTTTAGTGATGAGAGTCGGATGACTTTACACGGTTCTGATGGACGCCGTAATGTCATACGACGGCCAGGTGAACGTTATGCCCAGTGCTCCATAAGAGAAACAGTCAGTTATGGTGGGGGCTCTGTAATGTTTTGGGCTGGGATTTCTTTGACTGGACGCACGGAGCTAGTTTTTATAAGAAGGGGTGGTTTAACTGCTGTACGCTACATAACAGAGATCCTGGAAAACCATGTGGTGCCATATGCCGGCTATATTGGAGAAAACTTTGAGTTAATGCATGATAATGCACGGCCACATGTAGCGCGCATTGTCACGCAGTACCTGGAAGAGGTCGGCATTCGGGTTATGTCGTGGCCAGCAAGAAGTCCTGACCTCAACCTTATAGAGCACATGTGGGACACACTAAAACAAAAGGTTAGAGCTCGTTATCCAGCTCCTACAACATTGGGAGACCTGGAAACCGCCATCAGGGAAGAATGGGCCCGAATTCCTCAAGAAACGATAAAAAACTTAATAAGATCTTTAAAAACGGCGAATGCAGGCGGTCATTCGAGCAACAGGAGGGAATACAGAGTATTAAGTTAAAACAACTGTGGTCATAACATTTAAATACAGTGTTTTTAAAATTAATTAAAAATTCGGGTAAAATTAACGATTCTTGTTTTTTAAACAAAATGGTGGTTTTTTTATAATTTTAATGTTTTAATTGTGCTTAAATTGGTGTAAATAAACAAGTTTAATCAAACATGTTAGTTCTTAAACAATTGTTTTGTTTCACTTAAGAAAAAACGTGATCTCCGATAAAAATGCAGGTGGGCCGATTTTTTTGATGACCAGTGTAGTTCTTACCTCTGCGACGTCCCATTGCGCTATGGCGTGAGGATAGAGCGGTGCGCATATATAAATGGCCTCTCCCCCGCCTCACTACTATAAAACCATACGGTAGCGCCACCAACCTGTCTTCGCACACGCAAAGCCTCGTCACCTTCATAGGATGCAGACGCTCCAAAATCGTTTCCTCCATAAGATCACGGGAGCCCCCTACTATGTCCGCAATGAGACTCTCCACGTAGATCTCAAATTGCCCACCATACAGCAGTTCATGAAACGCATTACAAAGCGTTTTTCGATACTGCTGCCAAACACCGCAACCCCCTTATCGCATCGTCCGCCCGATACAAACCCTCCCGCATCTCAAAAATCCGCCGTCCGAGGCACACCTTAACCACCCCAGATGACTCTACCACTCTTTTACAAGAAAGTCGTAAAGAAACAAGTACAATCAAAACAAGACCGCGGTCCTTCCGACCTCGCCGCCGAGGCCCGTCGCGATCATCTCTTCAATGTCCACCCCGACCCTTAATCGAGCCAGCCCGCGCCGCTGAGCCTGCAGTTTTAAATTCGCCCCTAAATAATCAATGTTCGATCCAGCCCGTCCCTAGCTGTCCTCCCCCCAGCGATGCCCTAAGCCGAGGTCCGTACCCCACAGGGGGTGCCCTTAGCGTGTAATCACTTAACTTGTAAGTTTTTAAAATAAGTCTGGCTGGAGGCTTTAATATTATATTAAGGCCACCACAGGAAAGTCCGGTTAAGCAGTCGACAACCTCCTAGGTTGACCTGCGAGAGGCCACACACAAAAAAAAAACAGACCTGTTTATTTCTATTGTGGGCGTCGCAGAGATAAGGTGAGGGAAAAACAGGTGGTAATCATCATTTATTTACATAACCTACCTATTTACATAACTCTGTTATCTTTCATAAACTTATTACTAATTAGACAGTCTTACTTATCACATTGTTTACATTGTAATTGGGGTTCTAAATGCTTTATTTTAACATACTACTGGATTATTCTAATAAGATACACTGTAATACATTATTCTAATGATAAATTAACAATCTTATTAGACATAATCGTGTTTTATTAACATTGAATAAAAACATAATTTTACAATAAAACCCGTAGGAATCGCGCTATTTAATTCGGTGCCTAGGTGTGAGTTGACCTCAGGGCGTCGTGCACAATTTTGTATACTTCAGGAAAACGATCTGGATATTCATATAATTTTTCCATTATCTTAAAATATCTATGTTTTTGTGACAAACTCCATACAGGATGCACCCAATAAGACCTTTGTCTATGCACATTTTGTATATTTATAAATTGGAGCACAGCAAACGCATCTTCGTCTTCTGAAGAGGACGTGTTTTGCAACCAAGTCAGCCTGTATAATAACGATCTTAAGCAGATCTTTGCCTTTTATACGAGTATGTAATTTAAGTCGCATCGGTGCCGTATCCGTCTCTCATCCGTATCGTATCCGAATCTTTCATCGCTTCTGTGTATTTTTCGCCTTAGAGGGGTAGCTTAAAAGTTGTGTATCTGGATAGAGGGATGATGCACCTACCCTATGATATATAGTACATTAGCCCACGGGGCACAGATTTTCGGGAAGTCAACCCTTAACAGTAGACAAGTTCACACTTGTAGATAGTTTCGATAGTTAAATGCAACAAGCCCACCAGTAGGCAGGGTTGAAGGGTTGATTTTCACCCCATTCGACGGGGAGTTTCGGGGGATTTACAATGAGGTGCGTCAACCCCTATCCAGACCTAGAATAGACCTAGATACAGCCAAAAATATGGTACAGTAATAGTTAAATGCGCCGTGGCGGAAGTATCATCGCCTACCTTTAAGGTTTACGTTGAGCTGCTACTTTCAATACTCAGACCCAGTTACTCCACATATATGAGTACATAATCTCCGTCACGTCTTGCGGTCGCTCGCGGGCCGCAAAGTTATAGTAGGTGCTGATGTAAATGCATCTTCTTCCCTGTGGTATGGCAAAGTTCGATCCACTGATTCCGAACGACGTTGTGCTGTTGAAGATTTTATTGCTGAGATGAATTTATCAATTCATAACACCCCAGACGCACCACCTACTTTTTGTAGCCAAATGGGCGAATCTTGTATTGACGTCACACTTTCTAGTGCAGACGTACGCTTAGATAGGTGGCGTGTCCTTCCTGACGCGTCTTGTAGTGATCATCGCCCGATCGTGTACGAGTTTGTTCCTATGTTTACTCAAGGTTCGTCACACTTAATTGGAAATTTTAGATATAAAAGTAAGGGCGCGAATTGGGAATTCTTCGGCTCACTTTTTTCTGGTCATGTCAAAGACTTCACTCGCGATGGCCTGTCAGCTGAGGAAAGTGCTGAGATAATGTCGGACGCCTTCACTTACTGTGCTGACATTGCTATTGGTCGCGCATCCATGACCAATATTCGTAGATGTGATTGGTGGAGTTGAACAACGTAGAAGCTTTCGTAGAGCTCGTAGACAGCTTAACAAGCTAAAAAAACGAAAGGTTACCGGGGACCTCCTTAATCTTACTTTAAGCACTTTTAGAGTTGCCAAGTCACGCTACAGAGCATCTGTTGAAAAATCTAAGGGTAATTTATTACGGAAAATTGTTGATAAACTTGATAAGGAGGGTCCGTGGTCTCCTTTGTACCATGAGTTCAAAGCTAATAGATCTGTCGACCTTGCGTACGTTCAAAACATTAAAGTAAACAATAAACATACAACCGGCATTGAAGAAACAACTGATGCTCTGCTTGATTCCCTTATACCAGACGATTCATCAGTAAATGATAATGAATACCATCAACAGATCAGAGCGTGGGCCACGGTGCCACCTGAATCACCGGAGTCAGATCTTCCATCCACTGACGAATTCATAAACGTTGTCAAGAAACTACCTCTCAACAAATCATCCGGTGAAGATAAAATATCTAATAGAATGATTATAGAAGCGTGTAAGACAGCGGGAGACGCGATCTTATCAGTATATAACCGATGCATTGCGGAAGGTATTTTTCCTCGAATATGGCGACAGGGCTTTATACGCGTTATTCCGAAGAGTGGCGATAAGCCCCCGGATGACCCTAAGTCCTATCGGCACATAACCCTACTTCCATCTTTGGGAAAACTCTTAGAGCGACTAATCGTTCCGCGCTTACTACCGAATGGACCTAAATTTCATAATAATCAATTTGGTTTCACTATTGGTAAATCCACCGTCGACGCGGTGCTCTCTGTTCGTAAAATTATTAACTTATCGGAACATAAATATGTGGTTGGAATCTTTCTCGACATTTCTGGCGCTTTTGATAACGCATGGTGGCCGATGCTACTACTTAAAATGAAAAACCGTGGTTGTTACAAAAACATCTATAATCTGATTCTTTCTTACTTTCTAAACGGCTCCGTGAAACTCAAACTTGGACATCATTCCATTACTAAGTCTCTAACCATGGGATGTCCTCAGGGCTCAGTTATCGGTCCATATGTTTGGAATATTGGCTACGATGATTTCCTCGCGCTTCCGCTCTCATGCGGCTGCTTATTAACCGGTTACGCGGACGATGGCTTGCTTCTCATTCAGGCAAGTACTCGTGCTGGCCTTGAGAATTTGGCTGACACATGTCTACGATTAAATCTCAGTGGGGCGATCGAACCCGTCTGACCTTTGCACCGCATAAAACCTATCAACTTATTTTAAAAGGAAACCTTAAATCCTGGCCTAGTTTTAAATTTAATAATGTACCCGTTAAAAGAAAAGAATCTGTGTGCTATCTCGGTATGCTATTAGAAAAAACTGTTAAAATGACAGTTAAAAATAAACTGAAACAGTTAGTGGTTTTTGGATCTCGTTACGGTAAAGTAACATAGTACGATAGTAAACACATAGAACATAGGAATTCGTAGTCACCAGCAGAAATACCGCTGGTGACTACGAATTACTATTTTAACTAGAAGCAAAATAGTCGCGAATTTTCCCTTAAACCGCTAGCTGCAGTGTTACTAAATTCCTGCATCTTATTTATCCCTGGTAAGAATACATCCCTCTCCCCAATCTACCCCGAAGACAGCAAGTAAATAGCAAGAAAGAAGAACGTTGCACGCGTGGAACGGAAAACCTCAGTACCCCCGGTACAGGACGTTAGCGCGGCTGGACGCAGTCGGGTGGTCACAGTTCACGTCGAAGGTTTAGAAGAAGGATAGACCTACCCCATCACACCCCCGTTCCAGTCGATCATGCCGTCCGGTATAATATTATAGCAGGACGAAAGAAACAGCTAGCTAACTTTTCTCTTCCGATGATGAAGCCGATTATCAGCAGCAGTTGAAAAAGCCGACTTCGTCGCTAACTACTAAGAGGTTGGCGGAGAGAGAATCGTCCAAAACCGAGATTAAGATGAAGAAAAAGAATAAGACCACGATCAACCTCATCAGCGCCAGCATGCGACCCACGTCGCATGACCTGTTCGGGACCGACCGCGACGACGAGCAGCAAGAGGAAGCCACTGGAAGCACGTTGGGAAAAAAATAACACCATTACATTCGTATTATACGCGCAGATTAGCCAATGGTATAAGTAAACAGACTAATAAAAACAAAAAAGGTTAAATTTTATATAGAATTAAAGATCACAGTGAGATAGAGCGTGTAGCGCCTATAAATCGATGGAGGCATGCTATTGTAACTGTAAAAAATCGCACTAATGATGAGACGCCAGCATGGAATACACAAATATAATCCATATTTCTCTATTTGCATATTTTCTATTTGCATAGAAATATACAAATAATCCAGAATAAAATATTATGTAAAAAATGTCACATTAAATCCGACTAATGAATTCAAATATCATTTGAGAACCAATATTCACAAGTCTAATAGTTTATTGCAAAGCGAATTTGAAAATATTTACATAATTGCAGTGCTTTTTAAAACCGAATTATAATATCATCATCTGCCTAGCCTTTTCCCAACTATATTGGGGTCGGCTTACCAGTCAAACCGGATTCAGCTGAATACCAGTGTTTTACGTGGAGCGGCTGCCTACCAGACCTCCACAACCCATTAACTGGGTGACACGGTACTTCTTGGCAAGACTGGAGTCAGATGTACTAGCTTCTGACAATCCGTAACGACTGCCAAAGATCTACAAATGACAGCCGGGACCAACGGCTTAACGTGCTTTCCGAGGCACGGAGGAAACTCGGTATGTTAAGATGGTCACCCATCCACAGACCAACCTTGGCAAGCGTTGCTTAACCTTGAAGATCGACCCGTGCGGCTGTTATTATCTAGCCACAAGCTCCTCTTTAAAACAGAATTATAACTTATAGTTTAAATCCTGCACAAGATGTTGAATACCTCATACCGGAAGAGTCTTTGTGTTAGAATAAAAATTATATTCTGAAACTTATATACAGCCTGAAATTTAATTGGTTGTTTTCCCGCGGCAGAACGACTTGCCTTAAGGAGTACTTTCGAAGCATAGAGTTAAAGTAAAAAAATAACGATCTTTGTTTTAAAATAATTAAAAAAATATTCATCAACTCGAAAAAGTGAGTAACAATAGTAACACTAAACGTAATTGTAGGTACTAGGTACTACTCGCGTCACCACCGACAAAGAAAAGCGATGCACAAAATAATGTTCAAACCAAAATAAACTCTCGCACGTAGTGATACGGCATTAAATAGTTTGCATGGAACAATACAAAAAATCACCGCGAAGCCGACAAAGGAAAGACCGATTTAGAAATGGTCAAAGTAAAATTAGCTCTCGCGTGTAGTGATACGGCATAAACTAGCCTGCGCGCAACAATATCAAACGAAGCCGCCAGCGCCTATTTTACCCGTGCGGCGCGCGCGGCTGTGACCCTGACCTACTTAGTTCTCCCGCGAATATCGTACACGCAGCACGCGTCATCACTGTAAACTGCAATGGATCGACATTACAATTACAGCAATGTGGAGTACGTCGCTATGGTGCAGCTGTATGCTAGGGCTGATTATGACTCCCATGCTGCCTGGCGATTTTACGCAGAGCGGCACCACTTGGAGTCGCTCCGTCTTCGCGGGGTTCTGAACCCCCAAGTCCCATCGCCACGGACGATCGTAGCGGCGACACAGCGGCTACTAGATCATGGACAGTTCCATACACCGGCACATGCACAGGGCAGAGGTCGACCGGCCGTTATTTTGCCAGCGCTCGACGAGGAGATCATCGAGTACTTCGAACGGGATCCTCGTCGAAGTACGCGCCAGGCCGAGGCTAGGTTTGGCGTAAGCCAGTACTACCTCTGGAAACTACTGAACTCTGAAGGACAGCATCCTTATCGCGGAGTTCACGCTCTCCACGAAAATGACCCCCAGAACAGAATTGCGTTTTGTCAGTGGTTGATCGACAACCAAGATAAGAACATTTTGTGGACGGATGAAGCAACTTTTACGCGAGTTGGAATCTTCAACCAGCGTAACGAACATTTTTGGGCTTTTAATAACCCACATGTTATTCGCGAGTGTGCGCATCAAGTGCGTTTTAGTGTTAATGTGTGGGCCGGCATAATTAATGGCCACCTCATAGGACCGCATTTCGTGGCAGGACACTTAACAGGTGGAACCTACCTGGAAATGATACGCAACATTATCCCGGACTTATTGGACGACCTTCCGCTAGCGGTGCCCATGGACAATCTGTACTATCAGCATGACGGGTGCCCGGCTCATTATCACCGCGCCGTGCGAGAGCACTTGAACTTGGTGTTTCCCCAGCGCTGGTTCGGACGCGGCGGGCCAGTGCCTTGGCCACCAAGAAGCCCGGACCTAACTCCGTTAGACTTTTACTTGTGGTCTGAGCTCAAGCGCCTAGTGTATCGAGGAACACGAAACTCGCGACGCGTTAGTAGCTGCGATAGTGGACGCTTTTGATATCGTACGTAGGGACAGAGACACCTTATTTAAATTGAAAGAAAACCAATTAAAACGTGCGCGATTGTGTGTACAACGGAATGGCTTACACTTCGAACAATTACTCCGTTACCGGGAAGTGTAAGTACCTACTCGTACGTTTGTAAATAGTAAACATTTAAAAGTAGTTTAGCTGATTAAAATTATTGTAAATAAGTTGATTCAAATTTTTTAAATACGCCTCAAATACTTTTTTAAGTATCTAATTCAGAAAATTCGTTTTCTTAGTTAATTTTTCTTTTTTAATTTAATTGTGTTCAATAAATTGCAGATAAAAAAGTATTTATGACGGTCCTAAGCCCGTAAAAGTATGAAGGGAAAATTTGAATAACAAGTTGGATAACAGGTGATTGAAAAGCACAAAAAGTGGGTCAACGGCCCCGTGGCCTTTAATAGTAACACTAGACGTAACGTAACATGTATTGTAGGTACTACTGGCGTCGCACGCGCCGCCGCCGTCAAAGGAAAGCGATGCATAAATGGTCAAACCAAAATAAGCTCTCGCACGTAGTGATACGGCATAATAGTTTGCACGCAAAAATACAAGAATCCACCGCTAAGCCGACAAAGCAAAGACCGATTTATTAAATGTTTAAAGTAAAATAAGCTCTCGCGTGTAGTGATACGGCATAAAATAGTTTGCACGGAACTGTACAAAAAATCACCGCGAAGCCTACAAAGGAAAGACCGATTTAGAAATGTTCAAAGTAAAATAAGCTCTCGCGTGCAGTGATACGGCATAAACTAGCCCGCGCGCAACAATATCAAACGGAGCCGCCTTCGAACCTAATCCTTTCGACGGTGACCCTGACCTACTTAGCAACCGGGTCAACGCCCCGCTGTCGTTCGGCCGTAGATATCGGGAGGTATTACTATTGATTCGTGATCGCTTTCGAGTTTAGTTTTTCACAATGTTAAATATGCCAGTTTTTGTTTCTAATATTTTATATAACTACGAAACGATTGTATTACATAGACAAAACCATTTCGCTGCGGGAAAACAACCATTTAAATTTCACGGTGTATATATATCTTTACTGAAAAATACTTGTAGTATTTTATTTTTTCTTATTTTTTATTTATCTTAATTTCGAATTGTTTGCCCACGTTGTCTTACCAAAAACGAGTGAGCAACAACTTGGAAGTCATTCAATGCGAAATATGAAATTATTTGTAATAATAACAGATATTGATGAATTGTATTCGAAAGTAACCGAAATGTTAAAATGTAAAATGTCAGAATTCGAGCATAAAGACTCTGGACGGTCTTGTCCGTTGAGACTCAGGTGGGTAATTTTGGATCCACCCGACCCAAGTGATTTAAATTTTTTTTTATCAATTTTACGCTTATTTTTGGTTCTGAACGATTGAACTCTATAATCGACTTTTGACAACCATAGATCAACACAGAAAAAAAGGAGCTAACATTACAAAAGTCTAATGTCAAATCACAAGAAAAATTTCGAGGTAATAACGAGTGCGCCGCGGGTGCTATATTCTTGTTTTTTTATTTAATAATTTACGGAGTAATCCTAAGGTAAGTGGATGAATATTCATTTATTGGTGTTCATTACGACTTTATAAATAATATCATATAACTTGTTTTCTTGAGCCAACAAAAGTTTAATAGTTCCGAGGCCGTCGAAGTCGCCACTGTAATTGTATGATTTTGGCGGTTTTGCAATGAATTTCACCTCTGCAATGGTGGAAGTACCGTCAAATCTATTGATAATACATAATATCTCGTATTCGAGACATATTTCAATAAGTTATTCATATTATGAAGAAAATTTTGTGTTTAGGTAACGAAATCATATTTGAATCTCGAACCGTCAAACGTCACAATGGCCCCTAGGCCGTAGGTCATGTCGATAAAAGTTATCGATAACATCGATTGTTTTTGTAAAATTGTTCGAATATATAAAATAAAGTAATCTTTTCTTGGTATTGTAGGGTAACTGCTATAGTAATTGGTCACGCTAGGGTAACTGGCCACTCATAACAAAAGAGGTAGAAACAAAGTAATGCAAGCAAGCCCATGAATACAAAGGACAAAAGATGTTTGTTTATCTATTGTATTTTCGTTTTAGTTCACAAAATGTGACCTAGATGGCGTTTTACATCATTCAAACGGTCAGTTTGACAAAGTTTTGACAGATGTGGGCGGTTTGTTAAGAAAAAAATAAGGTAAGAGTTTTGGAACAATTTGATTTGGTGTGATCTTACTTTTCCAGTGCCTAAATATTATGTGTTTCTTTTAGTATATATGTTATAGGCAATGTGTATAATCCGGCATTGTATAGAATGCCTAGGCATTGTATACATTGCCTAAAACGTTCAGGCAATGTGTATAATACGATTCATTTCATACATTGCCTAGGTATTGTATAAAATGCCCGAAGCATATCAGGCAATGTGTATAATGAACGACCACGGGAAGGAGGCGAGCGCGCGGCGGGACTACCCCGTAAACAAGTTGCAACTCGTTCGTTGTGTTAGTACGCAGCACTCCTTTGTTTTATGCAGACGTATTTTTTTAGTTTACGCATTGGTTCTAAACTGAGAGTGTGATCATTCATTGTTTGTGTGATTATTTAATGAAAAATGGCTACTGATCAGCGGTACTTACTAATGAAAGAAAGGTTTTACTTAGAATTGCGTAGGTACTAAAAGAGAATCGGCATCTACAAAGAATCGAGTGTTTATTGATAATTTACGTTACACACAATTGTTGGAGGAAATAATTACAGCGAAAACGTTAGACAAGAAAACTCCGCGTGATTATTGGTTGCTGAAACATTACGACGTAATCACTGTTGGACAAACCCGTAAGTTGATCTTCCCTGTAAATGCTCCGAACGCTGTTATCAAATACTACGTCTCTGATGATGATTTGTTTCAAGTGATTCACGATGCACACAAGGATATTGGTCATGGAGGACGAGACCGGATGTTAAAAGAACTTAGCCAGCAGTACAAGAATATAACCCGACATGATATTGAGCTATACTTACAGCTTTGTGAACCGTGCCAGCAAAAACAAAAAGGTATAAAAAAGGGAATTGTTGTCAAGCCCATACTGTCATCTGAGTTCAATTCCCGGTGTCAAGTAGATTTAATAGACTTTCAGTCACACCCCGATCGAGAATATAAGTTTATAATGGTTTACCAAGATCACCTGACCAAATTTGTCATCCTCAGAGCACTCAAAACAAAACGTGCAGATGAAGTAGCATACAATTTACTGGACATTTTCACATTGATTGGTGCACCAGCAATTTTGCAATCCGACAATGGAAGAGAGTTTTCAAACCAAATCGTTAGTAACCTAAAAACATACTGGCCAACTTTAAAAATAGTCCATGGTAAGCCTAGACACTCCCAGAGAGTCAGGGTAGTGTAGAATGAGCCAACCAGGATATTGAAAACATGTTAACAACTTGGCTTCAAGATAATAATACTGATCGCTGGAGTAATGGCCTGCGATTTGTTCAGCTTATGAAAAATAGGGCTTTTCACCAAGGTATAAAAAGAACACCATACGAAGCTCTATTCGGCTCAAAAATCAAGGTTGGTATTTGTTTGCCGTTTGATGATGCTAATGTAGAGACCGAAGAGCAACTTGAAAAAGTAATTAATTTAGCACAAAGTAACCCTGTTGGATCCAAAAATGAAAGAAATGAACAGATTGAAAACCATCCTTTGGAAAAACATGACGCTATGCAAGAAAATCCCGAAGTCCCCACAGAAACTTTGAGTGCCGAGAACAAACATGCGAATCTTGAAAACGTCGATGCTGAATCACCTTCGTCCGTACTCAAATGCTGTGTTTGCTCAGGAGAGACCACGGGTGCTCATTCGTGTAGAGCATGCAAAAGTCCTATACATACTATTTGTGCTGCCCCAGAAACAAACGCACCAGAAAGCTATGGGTCTAAAGTGATTTGCCCTTTATGCATGAAAACCGCATTAACTTTAGAGAACCGCAACAGTTCAAAAGATAATTTAGAAGAACAAGCCAAGAAAATGCTCAAAACTTCAGGAAAAAAAAATCCTCCTGTAATACCCGGTACCACGGTTAGGATTCCTGTTCCAGAAGCCGACAGAGGTCGTGGTGACGCTCGTAATATACTTGCAATTGTCTTGAAAAAGACAGAAGATGAACTTTATCAACTTGGCACAAAGCAAGGTATCATAAAAACATTGTTTTCTAGACAACAATTCACTGTTTGTCAACAGAAATTAATAAGCGTGGAAGATGTCGCTAATCAGGATACAACGGTTCGTTCAGTTGCTACTTTGCAATCGACTGGAACCGGTCAGGGATTTTTCAAATGTACTTGATGTACTTGCAAAGTAAACTGTGAAACCAAAAAATGTTCATGCTTTAAGAATAAGTTGCTGTGTACTTCAAAGTGTCACAATAGTTCTTCTTGTAAGAATAAGTAACTGCTTTTAATATACTTACTTACAGGAAGATTTTTTATTATTAAATACAAGAACTTGATCATTATAACTGTATCTTAAAAGTAGAGTTAGGTGCATAAGACAATGGCAATGTACAATTTGAAATTTTAGAATTGATATGTGGCTATTTTGATTGTTTGAAATACCAACCTTAAGTTTTGATTCTATTGAGGTACAGTCAAGTGCAAGTAGACCTTTACACTTGCCATTCGATTTTGTCCTAATGGCGTAGAACATAAGAGAGGTGGAAATGTCAAAATGTAAAGCTCTACGCGCACTTGACTGTACCTCATTTCTAATTACTCTTAATAATAAATGGTAAATACCTAATATTTCTCACACTTCACTACACATTTTTAGTATCTACAAATGAAACCTCTTTATAAGAGTTTTATATTATTCAGTTTTATATTATAATAATATGTTATTACTTTCATAGCCTAGCGCATAGGATTTGTGTCGATTACTGCACATACGAGTATGAAGACTCTCTTATTGTTATTAAGTACCTACAAGTAGGTAGTAACTATATTGCAATTTTAATATATTACTCTATTTTAGTTTGTTCAAAGATGTTACCTAAGATTTTATTTCCTTTCAAATTACAATCATGTTACCCACAGTTTATTAAAAGTATAATAAAAGCTTATTTTAAATGAAAACTGTTTTTTTTTGTATCATGATCAAATTTCCATAATCAAGTGGTAAGAAATGAACAGGGCGACTTTCTGCAGCAATTTTTTGGTATGGTCAAGTGCACTTAGACCTTTACACTTGCCATTCGATTTTGTCCTAATATCGCAGAAGATAAGAGAGGTGGAAATGTCAAAATGTAAAGCTCTACGTGCACTTGACTGTACGTTATAAACGTAAATGTTTATCTGAAGGGAACTGCTTTGTGAGAAACGCTGTCTACGCAAAAAAACACGTTACATACATTACCTATGCGTCAACCGGCATTCTACACAATGCCTAGGTATTTCATACATTACCTAGGTAAAGTGTATAATAGTTTGAACATTCAATATTATTTCACACATTGCCTGGACGACCCCGGCATTCTATACAATACCTAGGAAATGAATAGAATGCCTGCATTATACACATTGCCTATAACATATACATACACTCACCGGCACGGAATCTTGGCCAAGCGCGTATTTCGCGATAACAAGAGCTTTAAGTGTTTCCTATGATTATTTATTATGAAGGTTGGTCTAAAAAATGTTTACCCTTAGTTCAAGAGGGTAATTTATCATGTTTGAGTGCAATATGACGTTATTTTTAAGTTTTAGTTGAACCCGGTCATCTGAACGACTAAGTTGCTGTTTTAAATTTGTGTTTTGTGAAAGTTTATTGTTAAGTTATTCAATTATTGTGATATCGTACTGTTACTTCAATAACTAAAGGTGATTTAATTCCAATAAAAATGCCATTAACACCATCACAGGTTGCACAAGCTATAGCATTGATCGAACAAGGGCTGACACAGCGAGAAGTTGCTGTTATACTGAATGTACCACGTTCATCGATGCAGTATGCGCTGAAACGATACCAGGAGACAGGCCGCTACTCCCGCAGACCAGGCAGCGGAGGCGTCAGATGCACATCAGCCCGGGATGACCGCTTTATTGTCCTGGAAATTTTGAGAAACCGCTACCTCACCGCTGTTGAGATACGCCAGCGACTCAAGTTCACAAGAGGTGTCAATGTTAGTGAACGTACAGTGAGAAGACGAATGGAGGAAGTGAATTTAAAAGCTCGTAGACCAGCACGCGGCCCAGAACTTCTCAGAAGTCACCGAGTAGCTCGACTTCGATTCGCACGAGAACACGTCAACTGGACCCATGGGCAGTGGGCTCGAGTACTGTTCACAGATGAGTGTCGAATCGCTTTACGAGCTCCAGATGGTCGGGAGTGAGTGTGGAGAAGAAGAGGAGAGCGGTTTTTACCCATTACCACGACACAAACTGTTAGTTTTCATGGAGGCTCTATAATGTTTTGGGGAGGAATAAGTTCCGATGCACGTACGGAGTTAGTTATCGTCGATAACCGATTAACGGCAACACGATACATCGAGGAGATTCTTCAGGAACACGTGTTACCATATTCAGGGTTTATTGGGTTCGACGAATCCTCCTAATGCACGATAACGCGCGCCCACACGTTGCACATTGCGTGGAGGAATACCTTACAGAGGTTGGTATTCAAAAAATGCAGTGGCCAGCTCGTAGTCCAGACTTAAATCCAATAGAGCATATCTGGGACATGCTTAAAAGAAAAATAAAGTCCTCCTCCAACCCGCCTGAAACTCTGAACCAGCTTCGAAATGCAGCACTGACCGCTTGGGAAAGCATACCACAAGTTGAGATCAGAAACATCATCCAAAGTATGCCAGAACGAATGCAAGCTGTTATCAGGGCTAGGGGAGGAAACACCCGATATTAAAATGCAAACGCAACTAAGACTTTTTGGTTATTTTTAATTTTGTGGTCTTTTTAAATTGACAGTGTTAAAACCAATATTTTTGTGAAACTGCTTATTTTTTTAAAGATTACTGCTGGTGCATCAATTGTTCAATAACTGAGTTACAAAACCTTAAAAAAACCTTAATTTAGTGCATAAACCCATAACCTCTCGAACGTTCGCGAACATTCACCCAAAATGCCTCACGCGTCGAGGATTTTTCGATTATTCTTTTTTTTTTGTTTGACCTTGAGAAAAACGCAAATTTCGTGGTTATATTGATAATTATATGCAATAAATTATACCTTCCCGGAAAGCCCATTAGTTTTCCTATCGAACTGTGTAAGATTATAAATAAATGAAACTGACCTGACTTCGTAGCGACGAGATAAATTGGCATTTTGCAAATTTTCTTACACACAACCTTTAACTTTCTCACATTACACCAAAACCACACACATATTCTCGAAAAAAACACTTGAATACGATAGTCCATACATTTGCGCAAAAACAATATTACTCATATCACATCAAAACACAATAATTACACGACACAATCACTTTTTCCGCAACTCAACAAAAAGCCGCCATTACTGGCGCGCAAAATGTAAACACTGACGAAATAGGTACCTCGGTGTACTGTTGCCAGAAAAAGGTTACGAGAAGAAATTTTCGATGTACTATAAATTTTTTACTGTATTTTTATAATGTGTTATTAGTGGTGTTTATAATGATTTTTGTTATGTTACTGTTAGCAATGCTACTTTATTGTAAATAAACTTTTTTTGTAATATTGTTTTACAAAAAAAGTTTTTTTATTTTATTTTCATTTATATTTTATAAAACCGTTAGAACCAGAATAGTAGGTGTTGTTCGCGTGTAAGTATGTTTATATCAAGGTATTTAGATTTTGTGGTAAGTAAAAGTAGCCAGTAGTAGTTCAATCGATTTAGTATGGATAAAAAAAGATATATTTGAAAAGCAAAATACTCCCAAGGTAGATTCGTATAAATTTTGTCAAGATCTGATATAGTGAAACTATATCATTGTACGTCTTGTATTATTATCTCAGAGTGGCTAATTATTGCATGTTTTATCTACCTATATTTTTGAGTGAAAATGAAAATTTTTCTCCCCCTTTGGGATAGAATTTAGATTAATCTTTTCTTATCGGATACCTTCGTCATACAAAGAACAGTGCTAAGGAATTGTGCGAAATGTCACACTCCTATTTCATGTGTTTTTCGGATTTGCGTTGATATGTTAGTTATATACCAATATAGACTAGCGGGGTGTATAGGGGTCCCATTCAACATCCATGGGGACCCAAGCCTCACCTGCACGTGGTGCACCCTTGCCATGAAGCTATGGCGACCCGCCAACACGCATTGGATCAGCGCATTGGATAGCAGTGGACGTCTTTTGGCTGAAATGATGATGATAGACTTGCTTTTACCAGCGGTTTCAACCACGGGAAAGTACATGTTTCCACACAAATCCCCCCCCCCCCGTTTTTGATAGAATTTTGAGTAATCCTTTCTTATCGGATCCCTACGTCATTCAAAGAACTAGACGGTGATCTTTATACATATCATCATCATTTCAGCTGAAAGACATCCACTGCTGGATAAAGGCCTAACCCCAAACATCGCAACAATGACCGGTTCTGTGTGTCTCGCATCCAGTGGATTTCCACGACCCTCACTAAGTCGTCGCTCGTTCAGTTATATACTTACTTACAACTGCATCAACCACCAATCTTCCTTCCTTTCTCAGAGAAGCCTTTGAATGATTTGGAATAAAATGTACTTCTTTTCAGGGAATTTATTTATGTTATGAAAAAATAAAAGAATAAAAATAAAAATGTAAAAACATTTATATTGTCATAAGGTTCACTTTACACATTGAGATTTTGTCCTGTATTATGGGTTTTACTTTCAAAAATATACAATTTCACAATACTCAATCTCAGACTAAAGCAAAAATAACAAATGTATTCGTACATTTACATAGATATATTGAAGGTGGTACACTTTATTGTAACAGCTAGGATATACATTGGGGTTTTGTCCTGTATTATGGGTTTTATTTTCAAAAATATACAATTTCACAATGCGCAATCTCAGACTAAAGCAAAAATTACAAATGTATTTGTACATTACATATAATGAGTATTCGTACATTATTTACAACGCACAAACTGAGACTGATATCTTACCCAATAGGCAAGTCCAGGCTAGGCCCGGACTGCCCTGCTTCGCTGATGTGGACTCTTCCATCTGGGGAATTCTCGATCGGCACCGTCGAATCGGTCAACCGTAGAGAACCCCCAGGTGTTTGGTCGACGACGACAGCTCGAGACCTAAAAAGAAACAATTACAAATTACACCACTGAAACTAAAGAAACACTGTAGGTAACGCTATGAAAAAGACACTCACCATGGTGGTGAGGGACCGTCGATTTCCCGTTCCGGGGCCTTCCATACGAGGTCCAATAACAGGGCCCGACGAGCCGAGGGTAGCCGGTTAGGCCCGGGGCTGCCACGGCTGTCCCGGTCATCCCCAACAGGGGTGACGCTTCGAGAACGTAATCTTAAAATAAAATGAAAAACATTAGTAGGTACTTGTACAATGTTTTGATCACCCAACTCAACCCATAAATGCCTGCAAGTATAATATAATACCCTGCCTAAGTAAATGCGAAATAACGTAAAATAGAAGAAAAAAAATTCTTTTTTTGATCATGAAAAATATAAAATCAAAAAATAAAACAATCTTTACATTTGGCTTTCATAGATATGAACACTAAGACAATATTTACGTTATACTGAATATTCAATAACACAACAAAAAAATAATCGAAAAAATTTTTTTGCTGTCTGTACTTTATGCAATGTTTACGACTTTGGCGCCATTTTTACCGGTTTATTTTCTTTCAACAACGATTATGATAACAATATGCAATTATATCACTTTGTAGTAACTTTATGTTTATAGGTAAATAAACTAACAACTTATGTAGATTTCAAAGCATTTCGAGATAAATTTTGCACTAAAACAAGTCGAAACACGACGGCCATGACGGAAAAAAATACGCATCTTCACAACTTTCGTCACTTTTTCACTGGCATATTTATTACTTTTCCAAAAACAAACACTTGCAACGTAATCTACACTTATTTCTCAGTAATTCTATATAAATCTTATAAGATTACTCAGCGTTTTCTAATTGGAAACATGATTTTCGTCCGCACGCAACCACACGCAACAATGGCTCCAAAAAGTGACAGATAGCTGAATGACGGATCACTTTATTTTTTTCAATCTTCTTCATTCCATGTATCGATATTGCCAATGGAAAATATTTTAATAGAAAGCGAATGAACTATTCTGTTCAATCAAATAAAGAACGGGTTGCAACTTGAAAATATACGTCACAGAAAAAATATCCAATCGGTGCAAGTCACTCTCGTACACCCATGTGTACAATTGCGCTATGGGCACTCAACTCTCTCGTACACCCGTGTGTACGAGAAACGCGCGAGAGGATAATATAGTGAAAATTTAATATTTAAATAGAAATCATCGGCAAGTTATTGGTGGCCAAGTTTCCGTGCCGGTGAGTGTATTAAGTGAAGTTTAATCCTGTGTAATTTCAAAGTTCGCAAGTTCGTTATAACCTTAAATGTTTACCGGCTAATAACTAAATTCAATTTTGGTTGAATTTTTTGCAGAAAAAATAATAGATGACGTTCTTTTTGAAGCAGAAATGGAAACATTAACACGAGATGGAGTTATTTTCATTGGTGATATGAAAACAACTCCATCTCGTGTTAATGTTTCTATTTCTGCTCCACACTCCACATACACATTCTATGTCTCCGTCCTATTCAAACATTCCATCTGTTGAGTCAGAGAGTTCATAGTCATTGCCTATATTTAGTCCATGTACCTTGCCCAGCCTATCTCCTACTGTATCTATTCCATCCCCTGTAAATAACCCTCGGGATTCACACACATCGGTTGTTTCGACTCCAGTTAATCGTCCTACACAAAATGTTTCATGTACAACAATCCCATCCCGTAATAACACTGGGCTTGGCGGTTCGCTTACTCCAGTTCCGTCTCCAACTGACAACATCCCATCTCCTAATCAGTACGTGGTTTACCAGTCACCACCATCACAAAACCAGTCACACACTATGACGCAATATGTGATTCAAGAACCTTGCACGTCGCTGCAGTTTCCTATTAAAAATCCTGGACCAAGCGGTTCAAACACATCCCTTGTTTCGACTCCATTTAACAAGCCTACACAAGAAGAATCTTTTGAAACAGAGTCTGAATGTACTGGAGCTGAAACGGGACCGCGGCTAGAAACATATTTACAAAACTTTAGTTCATTTTAATTTTTTTTCCTAATACTATTTTTTGGTTCTAAAATAAGCAAGTAAATAAAGTTATTCTCTTACCTGGATGTTTTCTTTCAGTGCTGCTATTACCGCTTCACAAGTTTCAATTATAATACCATCGAGTGTGTACGGAGCTATTGCACAAGTAAATTTTAAATCCTCTAGATCCATACCAGAAACTAGATATCTTAATGTCACACTAAGTCTTTGATAAACCTGCAATACCTGCAGGTATTGCCTGTCGCATTACAGTATCCTGTTTCTTATTAAATATTAGGTCTTTACCTATGAAATTGCCGTTCTGCAGTACTGGCCATTTCAAATTAAAATAATTTTGTTTGGCTAAGAATTCTAATTTCAAATTAATTTTATTTTAAAAACATGTTTTTTTTTCCAAAAGTAGTCATTTGTTTATTGATTAGTGTTACATTTTCATCGCATTTCAATCTTTTTCGTCATCATGGATACGTTAAAAATTCGAGTAATTATGGAATATGAATACCGTCGTGGCAGCAACGTGGCACAAGCGGCACGCAACATCAACGACGTTTACGGAGCTAACACTACAAACCAACGCACCACCTGTTATTGGTTTGCTCGCTTCCGTTCTGGAAATTTCGACCTGAAAAATGAACCTCGCGGTCGTCCGAAGACTTTGGTCGACAATGACGAATTAAAGGCAATTGTGGAAGCTGATGATACACAATCTACGGCTGAATTAGCAGCAGCTTTCGACGTTAGCGTCAAAACAATATTGGTCCATTTGCGTCAAATTGGCAAGGTAAAAAAGCCTGACAAATGGGTGCCCCACGAACTCAATGATCGCCAGCGCGAAGTACGCGTCGAGACCAGGGATGTTACGAATGTTCGCGTTCGCATTCGCATATGCGAATAATTCGCATCTATTCAAACATTCGCATCAACACTCGCATTCGCATCAAACAATGCGAATGTTTAATGCGAATGCGAGTGTATGCAGGTTGAGACAAGTAGAAGTGGGCGGAGCTTATCGGGTCTTCATCGCGTGTTTGTTACTTTGAGTTTGTTTCTAGTTGTCACTTGTCGATCAATCTATAAACAGGTATTGTGATTAAGTGAAGTAACACAGTTTCGAGTTGAGGGATATTTTAAGTTATTATAAGTTACTAGATAAATAGTTTGTTCGAACTTTTTTTTTGTATTATGGCGCCGGGGAAGAAAAGTGAAATATGGCGATATTTCACGCCTATTGATCGAGATCACGCGAAATGTAATATTTGTGAAAAAGTATATTCACGTGTTGGGCGTACTACTTCGGGGCTGCGAACTCATTTGAAAGCCGTTCATGCCGAGGAGTTCGAATTATTAATACGTGCTGAAGCAGAGATCCAGGTTTCTAAAATTATCGTTCCTGCGGAAACGCCACTGAAAGAGGTAAAAAAGCAATTATCTATTGAAGAATCTATAGCAAAAAAGAAGCAGTGGAACAGTAAACATCCATTGTCGCAAAAAATTGATTGCCGAATAAGTGAAATGATAGCTTTAGGAAAAATACCATTTAACTTCGTTGAGAACGTGGGTTTCCGAAGGCTAATGCAGTTGGTGGCGCCACAGTATATATTAAAAGGACGAAATTTTTTCACTGAGCATAGCCATGAGTTACATATAAAAGTTGCAAACAAAATTAAACTACTGTTGAATGATTTGAAATTTATGTCATTTACAACCGACATTTGGTCCGAGCCAGCTGCCAATGTGTCACTCCTCAGTTTGACTTGCCACGGTATTACAGTTACCTATGAGCGTTTAAGCATTGTTTTAAAATGTGAGGAGTTTAATGAACGACACACAGGTGATGTAATTGCAAGTAAATTTGAATTGATGCTGAATGAATGGAACATCACTAAGGATCAAGTACATTGCATAGTAAGGGATGAAGGCTCAATCAAATATGAAGCGTGCTATGTCTTTGGCCAGTTTTAAAGATATTGATTGTACTGTTCATAGATTACAGACAAACATAAAAAGTGCATTAAATTGACAAGAGTTTTTGGTAACTCTGATTCAGAAATGTAATAAGATTGCTGGGCATTTTAATCATTCGACTATTGCTCAAGACCAATTATCTAAAGTCCAGTTGCGGCTGAACCCAGATCAAGTGCCATTAACTGTCATAAGAGATTGTTCGACAAGATGGAACAGCACCTTTTATATGTTTGAAAGGTACTTAAAACTAAAGGATTCTTTGGCTGTACATTCAGTCAAAAAAGTATCGGGAATGGATGATTTGTTTATGGTTCCAAATTCAAATTTTTTTTGTAGTTGTTAGATTGGCACAACTGTTTTCCATTTTGGCGCGGAGTTTGAGTTGCATCTGTTATTTATATTAAATACAGTGCTGGTTTTAGTAATATCATATATAGTGTGTATTGCGAATTTCATAATGGACAAAAATATCGAACAAAGAGTTTGTCTTAAATTTTGCATCGCCAATGGAATTTCGTGTTCGGAGTCACTGAAAATGTTACAGAAGGCTTACGGTGAATCGACTTTATCAAAAACTCGTGCTTATGAGTGGTTCAAAGCGTTCAAAAGCGGTCGAGATGTGATGGAAGATTTGCCTCGCTCTGGTAGGCCGTCAACGTCTGCAACTGAAGTTAACATCGCAAAAGTGAAGGAAATAGTGACTGAAAATCCCCATTCAACTCTGAGAGAGATAGCCGCCGAACTTTCTGTATCTCACGAGTCGATCCGTACCATTTTAATAGTCTAAGATCCCGCTATACAACGACCTTCACCGAAATGCTTATTTAATGAGACGTATTTTTTATGTTATTAAATATGCCAATAAATATATCCTATATGGGTTGCCTAACAAATTTCAGTCCAGAGTATTTTTAATTAATAATTTAAAAATTTTTTTTTTTAAACATTGCACCGGTGTGATTATTAAATAAATTTGATACCAATCGAAAGTTTGAAGCCCATAGAATATGCAAACGTTAGGTTGCCTATTTTTTCCGGTCACAACCACGGGTTGCCAGGTGTAAACAGGTAAATCTATACTAGCATTTTGCAACGGTCTGATTATTGAATCAAACTTAGATAAAATGAAAGATTATTTCATAAGGAACACGGTGGTATAGGGTTGCCTGCGAAAAATCAGTCCCGAATTACGGTTGTCGAATTTTAAATAATAAAATATCGCTGCGAGTGAATGTGTGTGAGAGAGAGGTCCCAGACCAACCATCCCATGCGGTAGAAAAGGACGCAGCGTAGCAGCTGTTTAAAGTCCGCCCATTTAAAGAAGGAGAGTGCGCATGCTATTTGTGCTTGGAAATGAAAAGGATAGCGATAGACTCGTATATGCTGTGCATTATTTTGGAGTAGATTGTCGCTATAGATACAAGTGAAAAAACGTGCTGCTATTTATTATTGGAAAAAATGGCCAAAAAGTGTTTTTTGTGTGATTCGGATGACGGAATAATTGATTTTGATGATGAAACTTTTGAAAACTGTGCATTAAAGTTAGCTTTTCGTAAAAAAAAAATATTTAAATACAATTTTGTTGAGCTACCCAGTGCGTCACTCCAATTTGTAGGTTATCATACCACGTGCTACAAAAAAGGGCTACTTCCCATTTGGTAAACTTCCCATTTCGTAAACCTCAAACTGTACCTACTAAAAAGTTGCGTTTGGTAAACATTTCGTTACTTCATACATTTAATCCCATTTGGTAAACTTTGTTAGTATTGTTATTTTTGTACGGTACAGTCAGTGTCAAATTAGTATTAAATTAGAGATGTATATATTTTTAAATGCTTCAGTCTTGAGATAGTATCTCGACCATCAAAAAGAATGGCTGATCAAGAAGAAGTAAAAAAAACGTATTAAAGTCTGTAAAAATACCACGATGCTACTAAAAATACCACGTGCTTTTCCCGCAAAAGAAGCACCGAGCGGGTTCTCAGGTAGGGATTTATTGTCCTTACCATCGTTTTAAACAAAAGGTGTGAATGAGATAGACATAAACCGGTCTATTACCGGGTTTAACTTATCAGTTCACTCGTTTTATGCATAGTGCAAGGTCGTTGCAATGTCGGGTGAGGGATCTTCTAGTGGTGCAGTGAATTTAAAAATTATTAATAGTACACGAGGCGGTGAAATTTTATTACGCGCTGGGCATCAATATTATAAACAGAAAAATAATAAGGACTCAAGTTGGTGGCGCTGTGTTAATAGAAAAGATGGATGTTCAGCAAGTGTAACTTTGAATTCAAATCGAAGCCATGTATTAAGAGAAAATGCTCACTGCAGTTCTTGTATTCCGAATTTTGAAAAAAATGAAGTGAAAGTAGCCATCGAAAAATGTAAACAAACTATATGTGAAGATCTGAAGCCGATTCCAGCTACATACAGGAAATGTACTAAAAAGCTGAAAGATAATGGTTATGAAATTATTAAAGAATTACCAAATTTTGACAAAGTTAAAAGCAGTTTGTATAGACACAGAAATAGACAACTAGGAATCACAAAATCTCAGCACTCTAACTCTACAGAAATCGTGATTCCTGACCGTTTTAAAGACAATTTATTGTTTGATGAGATTGACGGTGAAAATAGAATGATTGTGTTTGGTTCAAAGAGTGCAATTGCACATTTAAATGACGTCCGTCACTACTTTGCGGACGGAACGTTCAAATGTTGTGCAAAGCCGTTTCTTCAACTATACGTTGTACACGGAGACATAGGAAGTACAGAAACTGGGACAAATATTGTACCATTTTTTTATGCAGTGTTGACAAACAAAGAAGAAACTACATATGAAAGACTGTTTTACAAACTAAAATTTCATTTACCAAAGTGGACAGCCGATATTATTACCTTGGATTTCGAAAAAGCTCCAATAAATGCAATTAAAAAGACATTTCCAAACATAATTGTTAAGGGGTGTTTTGTTCACTTTGGCAGAGCGCTATTAAGAAAGGCAAAATCTCTTGGCTTATTACAACATGAAGAATCTCACTATCACGTCAAACTATGTATGGCTCTGGCACATTTACCAAAAGAAGACATAAACGATGGATGGCTATACGTTATGAGTCAAAGGTAAATTAATTTTGCAGTATTGAAATGAACGCGTTTAGTTCTGGATATTTCTTCTACCGCCATTTTCTACAGCCATTTCTATGCGTTAGAAACTAGGTAATATATGGTTTTTCGTATCATAATCTTCAACGAATTAATTCTGTTACAGTTTTGAAGAAAAAGCTATAACTGAATTCAATGATTACTTTGTGGATCAGTGGTTGGAAAATGAAGATATGATGAATATTTGGTGCTGCTACGCACAAAGACACCGCACTACAAACCTCATGGAATCTTGGAATTGGAGTTTCAATAGTGAAATTGGAAAAAGGCCATCAATTCTTTTATTTTTCGAAACGATATCAGGCAATATTAAACATTATGAAAATCTTCTGAAAAGGTACATATTTTTGTTTCAATGACCTGTATTTTTAGGCGACACATATGATAAAAATTATACATTATTACTTTAATTAATCATAACAATTTTTTACAGCTTTTATAATAATGGAGAAAGTATATCAAAACGAAGAAAAAAATCTATCCAAAATGATATACGAATTAACAATATTCTCGGCGATTACAAAAGTGGAAAAATATCATTGGAAAATTGTTTGAACGAATTATCAAGAATTGCTTGTATCACTTTATAATTTATTTATTGATTTTTAACTTTGTAGTAAATTTTTTATGTTAATATTCCAAATCTGTGATTATATTTTATAGTTGATTTTGTGTGTAATTTTTAATGTTAATGTACCAAATCTGTGATTATTATTTGTTTTTATATTTAAAAGTTGATTTTGCATGTATTTTTTATGTTATTGTACCAAATCTGTGATTATTATTTGTTTTTATATTTAAAAGTTGATTTTGCATGTATTTTTTATGTTATTGTACCAAATCTGTGATTATTATTTGTTTTTATATTTAAAAGTTGATTTTGCATGTATTTTTTATGTTATTGTACCAAATCTGTGACTGTTTATTTTTATATTTTATAAGTAGTTGATTTCGTATGTATTTTTTTATGTTAATGTACATTAACATAAAAAGATAGTACCAAATCTGTGATTATTGTTTTTTTATATAAGTTGATTTCGCATCTAGATTGACTTATGTTATTAAAAAAATAAAACTTGTCATCGAAATAGTCAAATCGAACTGTGATTTTTCTTAAATTTTTTGAAAGTTATTTGTACACCCCACTTTTTATTTCTGTTTTTAAATATCAATATGTGTAAATGGCATACGTACACATAATCCGACTATTGTACCTGTGATTAAAAATATTTAACAAAATAAATGACAATGTTATCATTAGTTTCGTTTTTCTTTTTTTACTTGACTGTACCCATTTCATCTGAAAGTTTACCAAATGGGATATAACACAAAAAAATATTGAAATGTTTTCGAAATGGGACTAAATGTATGAAATGTATAATGTTTACCAAACGCAACTTTTTAGTAGGTACAGTTTGAGGTTTACGAAATGGGAAGTTTACCAAATGGGAAGTAGCCCAAAAAAGTGACTGTTTTGAATAAAAAATATAACGAAGAATTTCTTAAATTTATCGCTGAATATACAGTAAGTACATAATAATTGAATCTTTAAAATTATCTAAGCTAATACATCTTCTATATTTTTGTCATGTTGAAGTAATTGCTAGTAAAACTCACTTATGGTTTTGTTAATTTTCGACACACATATTTTTTTTGTAATTTACTTAAAAAACGGTAGTTGAAAATTGAACAAGAAAATGTTCTGATTTCGTTTTTTTTTTTTTGGAATAATTAAATGAGGATGTTTTAAATCAACTATTCTTATCAAAAAATTTTTTAAATTTATAATCAAACATTTTCATTTAATCGCAAAAATTGTTTTTTTTTAGGAGCATACCGATGTATCTACTACTGAAGAAGAACCACAACAGTTGAATCCTAGTGTCGATTCCTGTGCTACAGTTGCTGAGGATGAAACGAGTAATGTTGAAGACCTGCCTCAAACTTCTGGGGGCTTTGACAAGGTAATAATTTTTTTTTTTTTTAAGCTTTTTTAAAAAAGTGACATGAAAATCTATTAATTGAACTTGTATTTTCATTTATATTTGTTTTCTTCCATTTTTACTCAAAGAATGATTTAAATTCTTTTAGGAGCAGTCAACATCAACAGCATCGACATCAACAGCAACGACATCAACAGCATCGACATCAACAGCAACGACATCAACAGCATCGACATCAAGCACAATTATTTGTCTTTTTTGTGACCACAGCCAAAAAAGATGTGGAAAGAAGCTGGTTAATCTTACTTTCCCTAAAGGTGACAAAGTACCACTACAGATCAAAAATATCGCCGAAAATTTAAGCGATTCGGAGATTCTCTCCAAACTTCAACATCAAACTATCGCGTACCATCTGCCTTGTTACGCACTGTATCAATCGAAAAATAAGCGGTCCACGGAAGAATCTACCGATTCCACGTATAGTAAATATCGACAGTTACATCAGTTGGCTTTTCAATCCATATCAAATTTTATTGAGACAGAAATAATTGAAAACAACCAAGTTATGTACTTGGCTCAATTATTTTTAAGATACCAAGCTTTATTGCTAGAGTTTGGAAATCATGAAATTGATTTCGATGATATTCAAGATTACCGATGTGAAACCTTGCAAAAAAAGTTAATGAAGAAATTTGGTAATCTTATTACGATTGAAGCGTCAATGGGAATACGTAACAAAAAAATTGTGTACAAAACAGACATGGACGTTTCTGTAATGGCTAACAATTTTAAATTTTTGGAGACAAGAAATAATTATGAGTTTGAAAATGTAGCATATTATTTGAGAAGTTGCATTAAAAATATAGATGTTCATCCGCTTTCTCGCAACGTAACTGCTGATGATGTCATTCGTGGAGAATGTGACATTCCTAAGCAATTAATAGATTTTATGCGAAACCTTATTGAAGGACCTAATCATTCTGATGAAGATTCGAACGGACTGAAAGCTAAAATAACGTCAATATGTAGTGACGTTATTTATGCTGTCACTAGGGGTGCATGTAAGCCCGCAAAAAGTTTATCTCTTGGATTGGCAGTAAAGTCTTTAACCAACTCTAGGCAAGTAATTACGATACTTAATAGGTATGGCCATACAATTGGATATAATTTGGCAGAAGAATTGGAAACCGAAATGACGTATACATCGATCCAAGATAACAAAGTTATACCAAAAGGCATCACTGCAGCAAATGGACACAGCACCCACGTAGCGTTCGATAATTTCGACCGCTTCGTTGACACAACTTCTGGAAAGGACACTATGCACGACACAGTTGGCATTATTTATCAATTCTCTAGTAATGGAACTGATAATTTTGATGATGGTGAAGCTACAACTTCACCAGCGCCTCAAGTAAAGGACAACACAAATGAAGAAGGGCCTACCCGCAAGAGAAGGCGTTTCAATGAAATATCACGAGAAATTCGACCATATTATTCGAAACCTAAGGCAAGTATGCAGCTGATTACTGTAGATTCGTTTACCAATACAACCGAGTTATGCAAAGGTGCTACAGAAATAGCTACAGATAAAGATTTATTATGGATAATGTCGTTATCAAGAATTGATTCTGTTTCTATGTGGTTGGGTTATAACTGTATGATATCTTTAGACCACAGTGAGAAGCAAAGAGTTGAATATTTGCCTCCCATAAATTCATCACCAACGTCGTATGCAGTAGTCAATGAAACATTAAACATGGCTAAAGAAATCGCTGAAAAATGTCAGCAGCCAGAAATTATTGTGACATATGATTTAGCGATAGCAAAAATGGCTATGCAAATTCAAGAACAAGAAAAACCGCTATACAATAAAATTTTTGTTAACTTGGGAGCGTTTCACACAGAGATGGCATTTTTTAGAGCCATCGGAAAATATATTGACTCCAGTGGATTAGTGGAAATACTGGTGCAAGCTGAAGTATTAGCCGGCGGCTCCATGAATAGCTTTTTGGACAGCAAGCACTTCAATCGTTGCAAGCGCTTACATCCGCTAACCGCTGCCGCATTACAAATATTACATTTTGAACAGTATTTATCGACAACTAATGTTACACTTGAGGCGATGGATGAACTGCTGCAAACGCAAATACAGAATGCATCAAATCAAACTGCTTATGACGCCAACGAAACTATCGAGTTACCAGATGTATTGAGTCGAATTGTTAACGGTTATAAAGAATTCTGCAATCAGACTTTAATCGGAGAAAAAGGGAAAACTGCTCAATTTTATTACCAGTACTGTGAGTTAATTAATTTATACCATCGGTTTTCCAGAAGTATCCGCACCAGTAACTTTGAACTGTACGTGGACTCGATTTTCAACATGGCTGATATTTTTTTTGCGTTAAACCAGCCCAATTATGCCAGATGGTCCTTGTTATATTTGAGCAATTTAATCAATTTGTATACTAATAATTCATCTTTGGTGGCTGAATTTCGTCGAGGTGCCTTTGGAATTAGACGAACTGCAGCGAATTTCGCTCGATCACCGGTTGACTTGACGCTAGAGCAAACCATCAATGCTGATGCTAGCAATCAATTGGCTTATAACCTTGCTGCGGATTCAATATCTGCACTTCAAAGATCGGCACTCAGTCATAGCATGAGGACGAAGATATTAGCATCTATCAAACAAAAAATCGGATTAACGAAAGAGGATGATACTTCGCACTCATTGCAACGAAGTAAAATTAAGAAAGACAAGAAAAATCTTCAGAGTATCATTGAAGCAATAAAATGTACGATGAATCCATTTGATGACACTATTGACAAAGATACATTATTCAACATTTCAACCGGTAAAGCTGCATCGAAAGAAGTTACTGATTTTCTGCTGAACGTAAAAACAGCAGGCTCTCAACAAAAATTAAATTTTATCTCGGAATGCTCTTCAACTCCCGGAAGATTCGATAAATCAATAAAACGAAACAAAATCTGCAATTTTGCTTATCAATGTATGACTAAAGTCTTGAGTACCAAAGACAAGAACAAGAAAGTATTGTTGAAAATGGAACGAGATGTATTTGGGCGACTTTTGGCAATAAGTCTAAACAAAAAAATTAATCTCGAATTTTGCCTAACTTTTCCACTAGCACCATTGCCCCCTGCTCTTTTTGCATGTACTGGAGAGATGTTAAAAACTTCAAAATCAACGTTAGCAAAGGTTTTGAAATCCAAAACTAAAATGGTTGAGCCAACTCATATCAACGTTGAAATAATAGATGGTTTTTATTACTTGCATATAATCGGAGCTGCTATAGCTCAAACTTTTGATAAAATTGCCGAGTCAATACTCATAAAAATATGTTCAACAAACGCGACAGAAATACATTTAATTTTTGATCGCTACTTATCACCGGCAATCAAAGATTCCGAACGTGAAAGCAGAAAAGAATTCGATATTCCGTACAAAATTTCAGGACCTCAGCAAACTAGACCAAAAAATTTTTTGCAAAGCCTTAAAAATTATCGCTTTAAAGAGGCTCTGGTGCAGTTTCTGGCTGATTATTGGCAAAACGACAATTTGGTAACGATAATCCAAAACAAAAAAATTTTTTTAACCGTCGACCATCACTGTTACTCTTATCAAGTTCAGGAAAATTCCGTAAAAAAAAACTGAATAAACTAATTATGAATGTCATCACGAAGAGGCAGATACAAGGATTATTTTTCATGCTTCTAAAGCGGAACCAGGCTCAAGAGTTTTTAATTAAAACCTCTGATACTGACGTTTTGATTATTTTGTTAGGAAATATGCACAAACTTATCGGATCAGAAATTTGGCTTGCCAGTTCAGCTACAAAAAAGAGTAATAATCAATTGCACCGATTTAGCTTTACGTGTAGGGGAGGTACCCTAATAAAACATGTTTTTCCAATTTTTATTTTACCACTTTGTCGGCGTGGTCGATATACATATTGGTACTAAATTTCAGCTTTCTAATGCAAACAGTCACTGAGATTAAGCGCGGACGTCTCGGACGGAGAGACATGGCGAATCTAGTATAAGGGTTCCGTTTTTGCCATTTGGCTATGAAACCCTAAAAAGGGATCTTGTATCAATAAAAAACGTACTAATTCTAGTAATATTAGTTTATTGTTATTAAAGGTATGTAGGTTGGTACATTAGGTTGATAGCATAGGTACAAACTTATTATAGATTAGGTAGGTACATAAATTTTGTTACAATAATAGGTAGGTACTTGTCTCTGTTTATATTTGTGGATCTTAAACTCTCAGAAATCGGGAAGTGGCACTGAAGAGATATATAAGTCGCAATTATGGTACTTCCCGATGATGACCTTTTTAACCGATCATGAACAGCCAACGGGGAGTTCGGATAATTTAGATGAACAAGAATTGACACAAGAAGCAGTAACACGTCAAGACAATGATATTGAATATACTGCTGATGATGAAAAGGTTAGTACTTAAGTACTATCTTTATATAAGTACAAAAATTACGTGTCACGTTGTTTGTCCGCGATGGACTCCTAAACTACTGAACCGATTACGATGAAACTTGATATGTAGATAGCTGGAGACCTGAATCACTGTAAAGGTATACACGCAGTATTCTGACTTCATACAAACGGACGAGCATCGTGGGGAGGGAACGACCGCGATGCTAAGGAATGTTCCCAGAGATCGCAGCGCGAAGGTATAACTCGCGTTTCGTCCGTTTGTATGAAGTCAGAATACTGCGCGTATACCTTTACTGTGCCGTGGGTGAAACAGCGGGGCGCAGCTGGTAATATATATTTTTTTATTTTCAAATGGCCGATTTTTTTATTTTTGCCAAGTTAACCTTCCTTTGTTACTGAAATAAGAAACATGTCGATCTCTATTTTCCCTTGGAAGTAAAGGTGGACGACCATGACTAACATTTTGTAATTCGACCAATAGAGGCACGTTTTCTTCGTACCTCCATTCGGCAGTGTGTCGGATTTCGCCAGTTCGCTTGTCGATGCTATCGACAGTCTGTGGTGATAAGTAAAATTTGCTTCGGCGACACAAATAATTGTGTAATGCACAGATCGCTAAAACAACTTTGTTTACGTTTTCCACTTTAATATTCATTGGTGAATTCAGTACTCGAAACCTGGAATTTATAATGCCGAACGCATTTTCGACGACATTGCGCGCTCTAGAATGGCGAGAATTATATCTTTCATTCATAACATTAGAAACACTTTCATTCTGACTGAAACGTTTTAAAATATGTTCATGTGCGGGAAAAGCATCATCGGCCAAGAATACAAAATTCATTTTTTCAACATTGTCTTCATGTTTAGGGATATGAAACCCGTCATTTGTTAGCATCCGCCAAAATGAAGTGTATTCAAATACTCCTCCATCAGAATTCCTTCCATTTTTTCCTACATCTGCGAATATAAATTCATAATTGGCATTAACTATAGCCATGAGAACTACCTGTAAAATTTTTTATAATTGTAATACAGTGCTCCAGTATCAGCGGGGCATGTAATTCTTATGTGTTTCCCATCAATTGCGTCTCCGCAATTGGAGAATTGCCATCTCTCATCGAATATTTCGGCTATATCCAACCATTCACGCTCAGATGTAGGGAACTGAAAAAAAAGAGTAATAATCTAGGTATATTTTGCGTTTCGTCACAACTGATAAAGGTATATTTTTTCAGAGTGCAGAAGCTACTGATATTATATATGGTGATAAGCATGTGCCCGTAAAGAAAAAAAAGAAATTAGAAGAAGAAAAACGAAAATTCTTAAATGCTTGCACAGCCGCTTTAGGAAATAATGAAACAGATAATGACGCGTTTGGGAAATTCATTAGTAAGAAAATAGAAAAAATATCGAATGCGGAGCAAAGAATTTATGCGGAATCATTAATAACAAAAGTAACGAATTATGCTATACTCAATAAATTGACCGAGTTTACGGATATCATCGGAAATTATTCTCTTCTACGTGATACAAATACCGGCTTGAGCAACTACTCTTCTTCTACGTCAGTTTCAGTACCGTAAAATGGGGGGAATAGGGATCCAGGGGTGAATAGGGAAAAAACCAGGAATCATTTTTGACACTAAATATTAGTTTGTAAATCGTTCCATCTTTTACCATTTTTTGAGAGATAATAGTAAATTTTTGGAACTTCTCTATGGCAACATTGAACAAGCGTGAAATTAGCTGCAAACTGTCAAAAATGTCAGTTGAAAATAGTATAAACAAGACGCCGGTTTTTACAGTGTTCAAAACTTTGCTGTGTTAAAGTTATTTTGTATTAAGCGGATACGAGTGTTTGTTTTTTACGTTATTTAGTGTTTGGGCCATCATATACATAAAAGTAAGTATCAGTTATTAATTAATATTACTTATTATTTAGATTTTTACAATGGCATGATAAATTTGTATTTTTTGGGGTGAATGGGGACGTCTCAGGTATGAATCACAACGAAAGCGGGGTTGATCGGGATGATGATGGGATGAATAGAAACGACTTATGTATGAATAGGTACAGCTTTATAGGGTTGTCACTAAGCAGACTCAACAATTTTTATTGTGTATAGGTAGGTAATAATTACGTTTATTTCTTTATATTTTACGTCGAATTTTTTTTTCATAAATTAGCAAGTATTATACTGCGTCGTTAGTCTAGAGATTGCAAGTGCAACTACCGAGCAGGGAGTCTCGGGATCGATTCCCGGGTCGGGCCAAGTTTTGTTGGAATTTCGAAATATTCTATGGAGTCCGAAATTGTGTCCGGTGTATGTTAGGACTGACGAACAGTGGCTGTCACATTTAATACGTGCCTCAGTTTTTTTTTGGGACTGGAAATTATTAAATGACACCTCCTGCTCTGGGCGTAACCGAAAGTTTATTGTAGTGTTGATATATTGAGTGGAAATATTTATATACAATTATGCAAATTTATTTTTTCAGATATGCCTCGCGTGTATATCTCAAGAAGTACAAAACCTTATAAGAGGTATGATCCCTTAATATTAAAAACTGCAATAGAAACTTATGAAACTGGAAATAAATCTCTAGTTGAAATAGCTAAACAATTTAATATTTCTAAATCCGTTTTGCATCGACATGTAACGAGAACAATGAACAGTCAAGGTGGACAAAGAGCACTAAGTGATGAAGCAGAAAAATACATAATAAAATACATAAATATTTGTTCTGAGTGGGGGTATCCACTTGATACTTATGACTTACGGATTATAATAAAGGGATATTTAGATAGAGTTGGTATAGAAGTAAAAAAATTTAAAAATAACTTACCTGGTGTGGATTATATAGAATGTTTCTTAAAGCGTCACAAGAAAGAAATTTCAGAAAGAATAAGCCAGAACATCAAACGAGCTAGGGCTGCAGTATCTCCACAAATTATAGAGGAATATTTTAGGCAACTTGAAAATTCCTTAAAGGATGTACCTTTATGTAACATCGTGAATTACGATGAGTCCAATCTAGCTGATGACCCTGGTAAAAAGAAGGTTTTGACTAAAAGAGGCGTTAAATACCCTGAAAGGGTTATGAACCACACAAAGTCATCGACATCGCTGATGATGGCTGCATCTGCCGATGGAACACTGTTGCCCTGCTACGTAGTCTATAAAGCTGGCAATCTTTACAATACCTGGACTACAAATGGCCCCCCTAACTGTAGATATAATCGCACTAACTCAGGCTGGTTTGACGGCAATACGTTTGAAGATTGGGTGGAAACCGTAGCCCTTCCATACTTCAATAATAAACCTGGGAAAAAAATATTGATAGGGGACAACCTGTCTTCACACCTATCTTTAGATTTAATTAAAAAATGTCAAGAAAAAGACGTACATTTTTTATTTCTGCCACCAAATTCAACGCACCTGACGCAGCCACTTGATGTAGCCTTCTTTAGGCCTGTGAAAATTGCGTGGCGTAACATTCTTTTTACGTGGAAAAAATCTGAAGGCCCACAATACCTAAGAATGTTTTTCCGAAATTACTCAAGCAATTACTAGATAAAATGGAACCAAATACAAAACAAAACATTTTAGCCGGATTTATGAAAGCAGGAATAAGCCCTCTGAATAAAGACAAAGTACTCAATAGATTGCCAGGAAATAACTTAAGACGCGAATTTTGTATGGAAGAAAAAGAAGCAATTGATGAATCAGTGTTATCATTATTAAAGGAAATGCGATATGGAACAGAAAATACTAGAACTATTCGTAAACCCAAAAAAATAAACGTTATACCTGGAAAAAGTGTAGAAGACAGTGATTATGTAGAAAGCGATATTTCAAGTTCAAATGCACTCTCGGATGTTGATTCACAAGTTGCGAATACGTCTAAAAAATCAAAAAGAAGCCTAAGTCAAACAAACAATAAAAAGAAAAATCTAATACCTACAGGAAAAGAAAATGTAATAGCGGAAGTATCAAGACTAAAAGGTAAAGGGATAGGTAAGAAATCTAAACCACTAAAATGTAACATTAATCTAAATAAAGAATCTGGAGAACAACAACAAGAAGAACAACTAGAACAAGAGAAACTTAGAAGAACCACAACAACAAAATTTTGATATTGACCTAACTGAAATTGACAATATACCTGTTTTATTACTTGACGACAATTTTACTCTAACAGAAAATAATTGTATTGTAACAAAAGAACATTCTGCTTTACAAGAAGACAATATAAATGTAACAAAAGATAATTTGATTGTAACAGAAGGACATTCTGCTTTACTAGAAGAAAATATAAATGTGACAGAAGATAATTTTATTGTAACAGAAGACCACCGCCAAAAAAACACACAATCAAAAATACGCATTTTATCAGATGTTATATACAAAGGAAATATGAAAAAACCTATTGAACTTAAACCTAGTGCTAATCGTCTAAAAAAATGTAATTATTATGAGAATAACTCGGAACCTTTTTTAAAACCTAAGCCTAGTACAAGTGGGCTCAGAAGACCTAGTTACTATAAGGATGACGTGGAAATTCTTCGAGATCTGATGGACTCAGATGAGGAGTAATTGTTTTCTTTTTTTTTTACACCAAACCATGTATGATCTCATTTACCTACCGGTACCTTATACGCGTAGGATTTAGAATTATTTTTATGTTAAGTAAAACTGATTTGTTAAGTCTATGTCTACAGAGGTTTTATAAGATAACGTTTTTATTTAAATTGAAGTGTATTTTAAGAGTGAGTTGTTAATTTTGGACTTTTAATATTTTAATTGCTAAAAGCTATTTTATAATAACCAGATTGAAACCTGACATTATTTGTTTGTTGATTTTGAAATGTTTATACAGGTTCATTAATAAATAATTTGCAAAAGGTTTGTTGATTAAAAGTAAATAATGGAAGTAAAAGTGGATTTTATTTCAGTAACTTATTAGTAATCAGAAACTAATATTATGTTCAAATGTAAGAATTACAAATATTAATAAGTAATAATGTTGAATAAATTAAATAAATAGATAATGCAAAAAAATAGGTAGGTAGCCAGAAATTATAATTTATTACAGAAGTGGCAGCCCTAGAGAATTTCTCCATTGACCTTAGTTTCGTCCCGATTCACACAAGCGAAAAATCGATAAAAGCTGGCATAAACTAAAAAAATAAAAATTTCATAAAACTTTTTCTAATTGTTGTATCTTACGACTCATTGAGCGGGCCTAGCTACCTGCGCCTTCGCCGGCCGGCTATGAGTCACCGAACGGACGCCATCTTAGTCCAAAGTTTGACTTGCTAAGCGGTGGATGTGTTTTAAGCAATTTTTGTGACATTTTAATCTAAAATATTGTAAGTTATAGTGAAATTATTGGTGTTTCAACAATGGATGCACTTCCAGGAGGTAATAATTGTTTATTTTTATAGTGATCCAAATTTATAAGTCCGATCTTTCATTTGTTATGATTGTTTTACTAAATCAGTATTTTTTTTTTTCAAACGGAGATTTCTCATAGAGTAAAAGTTTAATTTCCTGCCATTTCATTCCTTAAAATAACCTTCACTGCACTCTTTATTTACTGTTTAATTAATAAAAGTAACTTTTAAAGGCGACCAATTTAGACGCTTTAACAAAATATGCGTTTGAATGAGAATTAATATTGAGTCTCCTGTGTAACTCAACTAAGTATTAACTACACGTCTCGGCTTAGCACGGGTTTGTCTTTGTAGATATACATAGAGTGTGAAAGACTTTTTTTTAGATTTAATAGAAAGGAATAATTATTCGATACATACCTTCCATGTAACTAGAACGATTTTAACAATGCACGTCTAGCAAGCGTTCCAGAGGGGATTATGTTTCATCTGGGTCGAGAGGCAGCGTGATACCTGAGCTAATTTATACAAAAGATATATAAAATGTATACTAAAATCTCCCTAATGAATTAGCCTATCTATTAGTGAAAACTACTTTTTTTTATATTTTACTTCTTCTTTCTAGGATCCAACAATGAAGAAATTTGTATTAACAGAATAACTCTTGTGAGTTACTACCGAGAGTGTCAGTCTAAGAGGGATGTTGATAGAATGCATTATTTGTGTAACAAAGTTGCAAATGCCCTAAGAGTGCCGGAATTGTCAAGTGACATAAAAAGTGTCTTAAGCAAACTGGTTTACACATACAAAAAAAAGCTAGAAACATCACATAAAAACTTTGAGCGATGTAAAAACTCTAATAAAAATTGGTTTGAAACGTATGTTACATTTCCTGTACCGAGCAGAGAACAAAAAAGAAGTAGTGGTTCGGGTGGTCGTCCTGTTAAAGACTTTGAAGACTGTTCTGAACGTACGAAACGCAAAAAGACCGAAGACGTTAGGAAGAATTTGACACCTGCTGAATTAGCTTTTGCTGCACAAATGGAATATCGCGCAGCAGGAGAAGTTAATAAATCTAAATTGATAAAAGATATTTCTGCAGGTACAACTTTAAAATCAGTTAATGAACCACATGCACGCTATACGCCAGACAAAGCTTTGTCTTTAGTTATTGAAAGCCACCTAACAAAACACCAATACAATTTATTGCGTAAGTCTGCTTTAGAGTTAAATTGCAATCTTTACCCTAATTACGAGTCTGTAACAGAAGCTAAAAAGAAGTGTTACCCCGAGGGTATTATGTGTACTGAAATAAAAGCTGAAGTATCTCTCCAAAATCTTTTAAACCACACTGCTGAAAGACTGTTGCTTTCTCTAAAAGAAGTGATTTTACATTTACATCCCAATCAGAGGCAAGACCTGTGCCTTATTTCAAAGTGGGGATGTGACGGATCTGGAAGCCATTCCCAATATAAACAAAAGTTTCAAGACCAAGAATCATCGGACGAGCACATGATGGTTACAACAATAGTGCCAATACGTGTAATAACTACGAATAATGTACTTGTCTGGCAAAATCCCCGGCCTTCTTCACCACGATACTGCCGGCCTTTGAGGCTTCAGATGGCTCCTGAAACATCTGAGCTCTCAAGACAAGAAGCTGCAAATTTACAAATAGAGAGAGCAGACCTTTTGCCAACAAAAAATGAGGAATGGTGCATTAAACACGACTTAAAATTAACAATGGTAGACGGAAAAATGATAAACGCTTTAACTGACACCAGCTCAGCGATGCGTTGTTACCTTTGTGGAGCCACAAGCAAGGATTTTAACAAAATAAACGTTTGTTTAAAAAAACCAGTGAAGACCGAAAATTTAGAATATGGCATTTCTTCCCTCCATGCCTGGATAAGATTAGCTGAATGCGTGTTACATCTGGCATATAAATTAAAACTTGCCAAGTGGCAAGCAAGAGGCGAAAAAGATAAAGAGATCGTTGCTTCAGAAAAGAAACGAATTCAGAAAGAATTCTTAGAAAAACTTGGACTACATGTGGACAAACCGAGACAGGGAGGAGGGACGTCAACAGACGGCAATACAGCACGCATAATGTTCCAGCACGCAGAAGAAGTCTCTCAAATCACTGGCATCAATTTAAATATTATTAATCGATTGCACACAATATTAAAACTTTTATCGTGTGGTTATAGAATACGCACAGAAAAATTTAAACACTTTTGCCTTCAAACCGCGTCCGCATTTGTCATAAACTATCCGTGGTTTAACATGCCAACTACGTTGCACAAAATATTGGTCCACGGTCATCAAATTGTTGAAAATATGGGTATTGCTATAGGACTTCTAAGTGAAGATGCGCAAGAAAGTCGCAACAAGGACATTAGAAAGTACAGAGAGCAATTCTCAAGAAAATTTTCAAGGAAAATGGCTATGGAAGACACATACCATAGACTTATGGTATCTTCAGACCCTTATATAACCGGATTAAGGACATTAATCTCAAAAAAAAATTCGTCTTTCTCTCCTTTAGACCTAAGTCTAATAGATGAAAATTTTTCATAAAACAATATTCTCTTAATATACTTTATATTCTCACAACGATGTTTTATTTAATACTATCCCGTTATAATTACAATCTATTACTCTTGAACATGTTATTTCCCAGTTAAACTAATTAAATTAGGATTTATTCATGAAAATATTAACAAACCTAGCAAATTAAATGAACATTAGGTTTATGCCAACTTTTATCGATTTTTCGCCTGTGTGCGATTGACCCCAATTTCTGGGTGAATAGGGATAGGCTATATTTTAGCTTTTTTATGCATAAACTTAAATGCTAATTACATAATTTATATTTGATCACAAAGATACCATCACGACTCAATTATTACAATCGCCTTACAGCGAATTTTGTATAAAAAGACGCCTTAACTTTCTTTATGAAGTTCAGATTTGTCCCTTTTCACCCCAATTTACGGTAGCTTATCAGCCTACAACGGATGTTCCAACAGCTACTTTGCCAAACACATCAGCGAGTGAATATTATGAAAATGTTGGATCTTATGAAACCATCGACTGATAATGATTAGTTTGTTTTTACGAAATTATTTTTCCAAGTTGATTTTCAAATAATAAAATTGTACCTACTACTTATCAGTGTTTTCATTTTTATCAGATTTTTTTTATTTTTTTTTAATCTTTAGGTAGGTACCTATATATTGAATATTTTTTATTTTCAATAATAGCGCTAGTTGGCGTACGGCAGTGCCTTAATAAATAATAGAGGTTTAAATATGAAATTCTACTTACTTTGAAGAAGTTATTCTTTAATACGTTAAAAATTACTGCACATGTTACTGGGATGATACGACCCAAGCTTTGCGGAGATATACCATAGCTAAATTTAAGACACTCATAACTTCTACCCGTAGCTAAAAATCGCAATGTTACTATAAGGCGCTCTTCGGCTGTAATGCAATTTCTCATTCTGGTGTTTTGTTTTTGCAAATACGGTGTTACCATCTTGAGCAGTTCGTTAAAAGTCGAGACATCCATTCTCAAATAGTTCTTAAAATCATTTGGTTCATCGCATGCCAGATGTTTTAAAAGTCTTATATCACTATATTTCTCCTTTTCTAATAACCACTTTTTTACCCACATTCTATGTCTTCTTTTAGGTTTAAATAGATATTCACTCGCAATGAAACTAAAAGCAATAGCAATCTTTTGCTTACGGGTACACATGTTGTTGCAAAATGAAAATAATCCATAAAGATAATTCAAAATGACGAGCATTCCTTTTAAATGACAACAATCTTCATAAAATGATAGGATTATAACCATCCACAGACACGCAATCCCTCGGTATGACTAACAAGATGCAAACTGACAGGAATGTACCTAAACGTGTGTATGGTCACTGAAGGATTGTTTTTCCTGTCGAACTGGCGCGTTGTGATAATGTCAGGGGAAAGAACGTAGGATTGTGGTTTAATTAGTGGCTTCAACGGTTTTATTTTATCCCGTCGCTTTTCTGTACAGTTTGCACAACGGGACAAGTCTGAAGAAATGAACGTTAGTGGATGGGCCGCTAATGGCACTTTCGTAAAATATTTTATGTACGTGCTCTCGGAGATCGCTGTAACGGCTGAACCGCTGTCTACTTCAAATTTTAGTTGAACTCCCGATATTGAAATCGTTTCGAGCAATGGCTCACCTTTCACTGATCGAATATTAAAGCACTCACCGTCGTCGCCCTCATCCACGTTATCGCTTGCTTCCAAGTAATTTACATTTTTACACATTCGGCGTAAATGACCGACCGATTAGCACTTTTTACATTTGTATTTCGCGAACCGACACTAAGATGTTTTGTGGTTGTGATACCCACACACTTGGCACTGCACTTTATCACCAGCAGAGCTGCGTTCAGCGGTGTTCTCTCGCTGGCGTCCTTGTGAAATTTTGAACAGCTGTTCGTGATGTACCCGTTCTGGCTGCGCGGCCGCCGCGCCTGCGCGCGCGCAATGTACACTCTCCGCCAACTCCACGGCCTTGGCCAGAGTCAGGTCCTTAAGGTCCTGTGCGAAGAGCTTATCCCTCTCAGGGCCAGAACTCATTCCCATGACGAACCTGTCTCGGAGAGCTTCGCCCACGTTAGTGAACCCGCAGTGCGCCGACAACCCGCGCAGGCGCGCTGCCCACTGACTAAACGTTTCTTCCGTTTGTTGCGTTGCCGCGTAAAACTTGAACCGCTCGCTGAACCCACAGCGCTTCGGAGTAAAATGGTCGTCCAGCAATCCGACGATACCTTCGTATGGCACGTCCTGCAGCTGCTTTGGCAGAGCGAGGTCAGCTGCCAGTTTGTACGTGCCATCACTGAGCGCGCTAAGTAGAATCGCTCGTCGCTTTGTTCCCGCCGCATCTTTAGTTTGGTTTATGTCATTCGCAATGAACCACTGTGAAATACGAGCCTTGTACGTTTCCCAAGACTGGGTATTTTGGTCAAACGATGACAAAATCCCGAAAATTGCACCGGACATTTTCCGTTACTGTTTTTTTTTTTTTTATTATGTAGCGCTTCGGAGTAAAATGGTCGTCCAGCAATCCGACGATACCTTCGTATGGCACGTCCTGCAGCTGCTTTGGCAGAGCGAGGTCAGCTGCCAGTTTGTACGTGCCATCACTGAGCGCGCTAAGTAGAATCGCTCGTCGCTTTGTTCCCGCCGCATCTTAAGTTTGGTTTATGTCATTCGCAATGAACCACTGTGAAATACGAGCCTTGTACGTTTCCCAAGACTGGGTATTGTGGTCAAACGATGACAAAATCCCGAAAATTGCACCGGACATTTTCCGTTACTGTTTTTTTTTTATAATGTAGGTATATGCTCGTCGCCACTGATGGATACGTAGGACGGGGACAAGTGAAACCACTGCTTGCTGTTAGCGTACTGACGTATATTCTTAGGGTGCTTGTACACGGTGCATGTAGCTTGCGCATGTTGAGGCACTTGCGCGGGTTATATGCATCGTAAACATATCGTTTCAAAACATATGCGGGTCTAGTGACTCGAGCATGTACCAAAGCGAGCCACCCGCGCAACTAATCCGCGTGCTCTGCGACGCGCGCGGGTCACTCGCGCATGTCACTTGAGCAGGTTCAGACGTGCGCAAGCGCGACGCTACAGACCGATAAGGAAGCGGTTTAATTTAATTGTTTTTCTAATATGTGAATTGTTTCTTCTATAATTGTTTAGTTTTTGTTTTAATGTGACCAATAATGAGTAAATTAAGATAAGTGGAATGACGAAACGACTTGTCGTTTCTTACTTCTGTACAAAACCTACGATTGTCTGTGGAATATGGAATCGTCAAACTACAAAAATAAACAATCAAGAGAGAACGCTTTAGAAGCAATCGAGAAAGAGATGGGCATTGACGGTTTCGGAAAAAATGAAATAAAAAATAAAATACGAAGTCTTCGATCTACTTACAATTTAGAAAAGTAAAAAATCGAGAAATCTCAAAAATCAGGCGCTGGAGCCACAGAAATATATAAACCTTCATTGAAATGGTTTTACATGCTACAAGAAGTAATGGTCAAAGTTGCGGATGTGAAAAGAAAACCACAGGAATTAGTAAGTAACGTGTTTATAATTATATTTTATTATAACTAATATTTTTTCACAATACACAAGTTTAAAAAGAAATTTCTATTACTTTCTGAATAAATATAACCGTCTGTACCTGACAGACGGTTATATTTATTCAGAAAGTAATATAAATTTCTTTTTAAATTTAAAAATGTAAATGGCAACACGTTGAATATTTATTTATTTATTTATTAAGTATTCAAGGAAGGAAGGAATTTATTTAAAAATAATTATTTATACATTATTTATACAACACTTCTGTTGCATATGCGTGTAACGTAATTTATTTTGTGCAGTGAAATTGTGTTTAAATAATTTAACTGTACCTATATCACCGTGTGTCTCAGTTTCGTAAGGTGAAGGAACGGAACAGTATATACATTCAGTCAAAAAAGTATCGGGAATGGATGATTTGTTTATGGTTTCTAATTCAAATTTTTGTTTTTTTGTAGTTGTTAGATTGGCACAACTGTTTTCCATTTTGGCGCGGAGTTTGAGTTGCATCTGTTATTTATATTAAATACAGTGCTGGTTTTAGTAATATCATATATAGTGTGTATTGCGAATTTCATATTGGACAAAAATATCGAACAAAGAGTTTGTCTTAGGTTTGCAATTATTGTCTTTGAGCTTGTCTCAGAATGAGAGATTTGGTTTAGTTCCGTAGACGAAGTTAATATTATATATGTTTCTAACATGGCCATATCATCATTATTATCCCACTGCATTGTATCACCCACCCTGGGTTTTTCTTCATGTATATTTAAACCTTTTGCTTTTATGGTACAATTGACTCGAAATTTCCATTGTCGAAAAGGTGGATCAATACCTTTTTTTTTTTTTTTTTTTTTTTTTTTTTTTTAAGGATGGGAAATCATCAAATGACTCCTCCCGCTCTGGGTGAAGCAAGAGGGAGTGTCAGACTCTTACTGACTAAAACCCATCCGTGTTCCTCCTGGTGCCCTTTGTGTTCCAAGGCTACGGCACCTCTTTCGAACAGATTCCGCAGCCCCAGCAGGCACCTGCCCTATCGGGCCCCGTCTTCCACGCTGACATCTCTTTGAGGCGCGCTGGGATCGCAGCGCGCCGCCGACCCGGGCCTAGTTCTGATCAGACGGCGAGCCACCCACTGCTCGCCGTCCGCAGGCCCGCGCCTACGGCGGCCGGGAATCGTCCTGCGACTCCCGACGCCTGGGGCGTCTTCTTCTGTTGCGGCGACTGGGACGTGAGGTTTCCCTCTCTCTCACACGTTCGGCCTCCTCCTTTGCTAGCATTACTGCTTCGCAGAAGGAGGTGATCGCTTCCCATGCCTCCGTGGATCAATACCTGCGTATTAATTTTTTCACTTTTTAAAGTAATTCTTTGTGAGGGTTTTTTTTTTCAAATTAGCAGTATGTTTGTACCAACATAGCCATTGGCAGGAAAAGGCAAAATACAGAATTAGCTGGAAAAATATGGGGGAGGTCTTTGCCCAGAAGTGGGGCAAAACAATCTAATAAATTAAAAAATAAGAGTGCTATTAAATAGTGTTACTACTGATATGCTACAACTCTCTACAACATGCTTAAATTACTTCCTTGAGAAGCAGTTTTATAAACACATAATTAATTAAACTTATATTCTAGACTCAACATTATCATTTTGAGGTTCATACTTAAAACTTTCAGACTCAACACCAGTACTGAAACCAGAGACAACAATTCAAAAGAACGTGATTGATTTAACACCAGCACTGAAACCTGAGACATCTATCAGAAATCAACAAAAAGGTATAAAAAGCTAATAAAATACATATTGTAAACCTATGGTAAAATAAAACTCGTAAATAAAAAAGTAAATGAAATGTGAAAATTATATTTTGAACATAGCCAATTAATTATTATGCAAAACCATTTAAAGACACATTTATATTTCATTAACATTTTTGATTGCATTGAGGCTAATTTAACTTAAAGGTTCATACTTAAAACTTCCAGACTCAACACCAGTACTGAAACCAGAGACAAAACTTCAAAAGAATGTGATTGATTTAACACCGGCGCTGATACCTGAGACATCTATCAGAAATAAAAAAAAAGGTATAAAAAGCTAATAAAATACATATTGTAAGCCTAATGTAAAATGAGGCCATGAGAAACATAGTGGCCTAACTCATTTTTTGGCTCGTGGCTAGATAATAACAGCCGCACGGGTCAATCTTCAAGGTTAAGCAAGGCTTGCCAAGGTTGATCTGTGGATGGGTGACCATCTTAACATAGCAAGTTTCCTCCGTGCCTCGGAAAGCACGTTAAGGTCCCGGCTGTCATTTGTAGATCTTTGGCAGTCGTTACGGATAGTCAGAAGCCAGTTAATCTGACTCCAGTCTTGCCATGAATTACCGTGTTACCCAGTTACTGGGTTGTGGAGGTCTGGTAGGCAGCCGCTCCGCGTAAAATACTGGTATTCAGCTAAATCCGGTTTGACTGGAAGCCGACCCCAATATAGTTGGGAAAAGGCTAGGCAGATAAGGGTGGCCTAAAAGTGATACAACGAATATTCACTAGATGGCAGAATAATCACTGTTATAGTTTTAAGTCTGTGATCTAAATTTGCTATACTGGCCTAAGATGCCTTTATTTCAACAAAAAAGCTGGAGAATAACGACTGACTGACAGACAGGACTGCTGAAAAATCAAAAGTGCTTTTGCTTAACAAAATGCAATAAAGCTATTTCTCACTACTAAAATCATAAATTGGAACATTGATAGGTCAATTAAAACATAAAAGTAATAAAAAGTATGTATTCTGAAGAGTGCTAGTTGATTATAAAAGTACTGGTTTTTATTTTCTTAGGTACTCAAAAAACTTTTTCATTGAATTAGACCACTATGGTACTCATGGCCTCAAATTAAATGTCATGAATAAAAAAATAAGTAAAAAGTGAAAATGATATTTTGAACATTGCTAATTAATTATTACACAAAACATTTAAAGAGACATTTATATTTCATTAAAAGTTTTGATTATAGTACCTTCGTTCATGGATGAAAAAGCAGCTTTGGCGCAGATGGTTAAAAAACTGACAAAGAAGAAGGAAAAATATGCGCATCGGTTAAAACAAGCCTTAAACCTGTCTGAAAACATTACTTTTAGAAGAATTATGAATAAATTTACCAGTCTTGCTACAATCTTTATGACTATGCAGTTCCGAGAAGTGACTAAGAAGAAGATGGGGAGGAAGTTCACTGAGCAAGAAAAAATCATGGCTTTGAGCATTTATAAGCAGGGGCCAAGGTGTTACAGATTGCTGAGTAAAATATTCGTTTTGCCATCTCCACTCACCCTTAGTAGATTAATCACACAGGCTGATTTAAGGGCTGGACTAAATGAAAAATTATTTAATGTCATGTTAAAAAAATTTAAAAAACTGAATGCTGATGACAAGTTATGTGTACTCTTGTTCGATGAAGTTGCCTTAACCCTTAATTCGATAGTGTCCAGTGTGACGAACAACTACTTTAAAAAAATCTACTGAACTAGTTTAGAGAAAAATACGTGAGCTTTTGATTTTAGTGTGTTGGTAATATATAAAAAATTTAGTAAAAAATATAATTTGAATAATGGCAACACTCAAAATGTCAGTTTTCGTCGAAAATGTCGTCGACGCCGAAGTCTTCTGTTTTGCTCAAGGTATTTTATTTAATTTTTATTGGTTTTTACTAACTTTTACACGATTTCTGTATTAATTTATGTTTATGATATTATATACATCTGGAAAATAAGATAATCACGAGCTTCTACACTTATTTTCACTATTTTATCTCGCTCTAAATCTCTTGTCCGCCACACCGGACACTGTCGATTACTACGTATATGTTTAACTAGTTGTCCGGTGTGACGAACATTGCCAAATACTACGATTAACACTTTTTTGTAACATTTATTGTTTTTTTTGCATAATATCGCATATGGTTGAATATATTCTTCTATAAATGCTTGGTGTGGGTGTGTGTATGCTTAGTTTTTTTGTTTTGTGCTTTTACAGAAGCATTTGCATGGGCGAATTAACAAGATATTAGCTCTAGTACCAAGACATCGTGCCCCATCTGAAACTAGTAATAAATCAGATTCTGATGAAGAACTGCATGTTCCACCTTCACCAGATTCATATTTTTCATCTCCTGCACTTTCAATAGCTTCTTCTTTGGAACTTCTTAATTTATTAGACAGTGACGAAAATGAACGTGAAAGAGATGATGAACCCTTACCTGCCGGTTTTAGTCCAATATTGCAAGAAGTTTTCCCTAGTCCATCGCAAGAACCAGTCTACAGTAATCTCCCTTCAATGTCATCTCTACCATCGTTACCAACTCCTCCATCAGTAGCAGTTACAGTTAGAAGAAAGACAAGATCTAAAGTGCCTGTTGCAGTAGCCAAAAAGGCCAAGAAACCAAAGAAGAAGTTCAGTCTGACATACAAATGGAAGAAGGTGCCATTTCAACACAGAGTGGAGAGCCTAGAGGACGACTTTGAAGATCTTGACATACAAGAAATTGAATCACCCCTTGAATATTTCTACAAATTCTTTTCCCGTGATATCATTGAAGATATTGTGAGTGAAACAAATATTTATTCCACCCAATGTACAGGCAAATCTATTCAGCTTACTGAGGAAGAATTTTGCGATTTTTTAGCTATACATATTTTGATGGGTATTGTTGGTATGCCATCTTATATAGATTACTGGAGCACGAAATTTAGATATCCACTTATAGCTAATCTAATGACTCTAAAACGATATGAAAAAATACGACGTTATATTCATTTTTCGGACAACAATTATGACAACGGGGACAGGTATTATAAGATTCGACCAATAGTAGAGAAAATACGAAATAATTGCCTTGCTCAAGAGACCGAAAGACGTTTTAGCATTGATGAAATGATGATTGCATACAAAGGCACAAAAGCTGGCAAAAGGCGCCAATATATGAAGGACAAGCCCAATAAGTGGGGCTTTAAAAACTATGTCCGTGCTGGTATATCAGGAATGATATATGATTTCGTCTTGTATGGCGGGGAAGACACATTTAGGTTTCACAGATTTTCTGAAGAAGAAGAGACCTTGGGTTTTGGTGCTCAAATAGTATTAGCTTTATGCCAAAGTATTAAAAGGAGGCCCGCTATGGTTTTCTTCGACAACTTTTTTACATCGCCAGAAGTACTTTATATACTGCGCCAAAATTATGGTATTTTTGCATTAGGAACTGTACGCAATAACAGATTGAGAGGAGCAGAGAATGTACTTACCAGTGAAAAAATGCTGAAAAAAAAGGAGCGAGGTAGCTATTCACAAGTTGTTTGCAATAACAACAAGCTTGCCGTGGTAAGGTGGAATGACAATAAATGTGTCACATTGATCAGTTCCTATACCGACTCCGAACCTGTTCAGAAGATAAAACGGTACTCCAAGGATGCTAAGCGGAAAGTGGACGTGGATTGTCCTAACGTAGTAAAGGACTATAACAAGCATATGGGTGGTGTCGACCTAGCCGACATGCTGGTCTCGCTTTATAAAACGCCATTTAAGACACGTCGTTGGTACATAGGCATATTTGCTCAATTAATTGATATCTGTATCAATAATGCCTGGATTTTGTACAGGAAGCACCACTCCACTGAAACATTTCCGATACGAGATATTTTCTGCTTTGATCAAAATGAACAGGTCAGCTATGCGCACTAACCAAGAAGAGACCACGATAAGGAAGCCTTGTAAGCCCAGACCAGTAGATTGTGTGCGATTTGACAATATTGGTCATTTTTTATCGACCAAAGAAGAAGGTCGTTGCATGGAGTGCAGTAAAAAGACTACTGTCTTCTGCATTAAATGTGACGTTAGGGTATGTTTCGTTACGGGAAAGAACCCTCGTAATTGCCATTTAAAATTTCACACAAAATAATCATTATTTTTTTTTTTTTTTTATTGTTATTATTATTTTTTTTCAATATTTGATTAGAATTGCATGTTCAAAGTAATATTTGATTAGAATTACATTTCTTTTTGTTTTTGATGTGTATTTGTTTTATTTATCATTTCTGTTAGTCATTTGGTAGAGTCCGCCCCAACGGACATGTTGTTTCGCAAGTGATTCGTTACACACTTGACAATGTCCGCTGTGACGGACATGTGTTTTATCAAAAACTGTCCAGCAGTAAATTTTTTTAGCATTTTTCCTGAACTTATTTCATGTCCAAAAATATGACTTTACTAAAAAAAACTTTTTTTTTACTACAAAAAACTCCGTCGAATTAAGGGTTAACGCCTCATTTTGACTACAACCAGAGGAAGGATATTATATCAGGCTTTGTAACAAATGGGATGACCAGGCAAAATAAAATTGCTGACCACGCACTGGTTTTTATGATAAGGGGAGTTTTACGCAACTACAAACAGCCTGTTGCGTACACATTTTGTGCTGGCAGCACTAAAAAAGGAGAACTGGCTATGCTCATAAAATGTGTAATTGAAAAGTTACACAGTGTGGGATTGAGGGTATTGGCTACGGTATGTGTCCAAGGGGCCTCTAACGTTAGTTGCATCAATCACCACTACAAAAACAAAATATTTGAGGAATAATTTGGAATTGAAAAGAAATATATTTGAAATAGGTGACAAAGAAATTATTCCTCTATATGATCCACCGCACCTTATTAAAGGAATAAGGAATAATTTACTGGATAAAGATTTGAAATGTGTAATCGATGGCTCAACTAAAATGGCCAAATGGGAACATATAGTTCAACTACACCAAGAAGACCCATCATATTCTGGTATCAAATTGGTGAAAAACCTTACAGAGGACCATATCAACCCCGAAAAATGTAAAATGAAAGTAAAGTATGCAACCCAAGTATTTAGCCAAAAGATTGCAAGCACAATGGGGTATTTAGCATGTAAGTTTTACTTAAATTGTATTTACAAGGTTTCTTGTTTGCCACTTCAATGTAAATAAAACTTAAACATTATTAGGTTCATTGCCTGGTGGTTTCTAAATAAATTAAGTTTTAAGCTCTTGTCAAATGGTCCGTACTTGCGTTTTGTCTAATGTACTTATTGAGGAAACACAATTAAATTTTATTTTTATTTATTTTTTCAGCCAAAGGAATTTTGCCGAAGGAATGTCAACAGACTGCAGACGTCCTTTTATTTTTTGACGAACTATTTGATTCCCTCAACGGAAGCAAGGTCAACTCCGAAAAAAGACATGGAAAACCTTTATTATGTGCCCTTACACCAAAATCTTCTCATAATAATATTTGGGCAAATGCCAAAAAGATATTAAGTACTATGAAGTTTTTGAAAAATGGTAAAGAACATACTGTTCCCTCTATTACTAATTGGTTACATACTATCAATAATGTTGAGTATCTGCGGGATGTGTTGTTCAACAAATATAATATAAAATCTGTTTGGATGAGGCATTATAATCAAGACCCTTTGGAAAACTTTTTCGGCGCTATTCGTAGTCATGGGTGTAGAAATATAAGTCCATCCCCAGAAGGCTTCGAAATAGCATTTTCATCACTTTTAATTAGTAACTTAACAGGCACACATTCACCAGGTTCAAACTGTGAACAAAACTCATGTAAAAATATGTTCAAGTCAATGAAAGAACTTTTTAAACCCATAAAAAAGGACAACATATCCCAAAATATAGACCTAAGTTATATCGAACTCAATATAATTGTGGATTACGAAATAAAGAAAAATGACCCAAAAATATTAGCTCAATTGGAGTATGTAACTGGTTATTTTTTTAGACAAACAAAACAAAATGTATTCAAAAACTGCAATGCATGTAAAAATAACTTATAATAAAAATAAAGATAACGAATATTTAAGGGCAAGGGAATTTAATAAAAATAAACAATGTTTACAATACCCCTCGCAAAATGTAATGAAAATGTATTCTGAGATACAAGATGTTATAATATGGATTTTAAAAAACCATAGCATTGAAGAAAATATAAAATTGTATGCAAAAACAATGCTCTACATCGAAATCAACACAAATTTTATAACTTGTGAAGTACATAAAAAAGACAATATTGAATACATTTTTAATTTGGCATGTCGATTTTTTATCCACAACTGGTGTAAAGACATAAATAATATTTTAAAAGGACGCAGAAAAGGAGTTGGTGATGATATTACAAAGAATCTTGCACTGGAATACCTATGTAAGAAAACGAAAAAAATGAAAGTAGATGTTAAAAAATAATATTCATAAATAAATGTTGTAAAATAGTATTCTTGTTTTAATTAATACAACCTATAACTGTCATTTTCGGATGATGCTATAAGATTAAGGTATATTGTTTGGCTTTTTATTATTTAAAGCCAAAACAATATACCTTAATCTTATAGCATCATCTGAAAGTTGATTTTATTACTAGCTTTTTGTATATTCCCGCCACCCCCATTCCAGTAGGTACTTAAGCACGGTTCAAGTAGTTAGTTCCATCTACGTTAGATGGCTTTAGCATCATTATTTTAACTGATATCTCTATTCCTATATATACTACTCTGTCAAGAAAGTACCGGGAAAAGATCAATAATACACAAAATTTCTGTTATTCATCCAAAGAACAATGGGCGGTTTCGTCCCAAGTGTTGTAACATTTTCCTACCTATATCATATGAAAGATCTCAATTAGTGTTATGTTTTTTTGTATGGGCGTAACTCTGTATCTTGTGCAGGGAATCTGTTATAGTGCTTTCATTTATTTAATAAAATATTAAATAAAACTTAATCAATTACTATTTTAGTGACGAAAGGGCTGAAACTATTTTAAAAATCAAGTGGAAAACCACACGGGCGACTGTGCGCCTACTCTAACCCAACACCCCTCCGCCCACCGCGCCACACGCTGCCATATTGTAAGCGCAGGAGCAGCGAACGATATTTTATGAGACAGCGCTATACGTTAGAAAGAGATGATTGCCGGTGCCCACAAATGCTATTGTTTAGCGAGCGCTATATGCACATTCAGTTTTTGGTAGCTGTGCTGCACTTCCGTGTTTTAAATTGTTACTCCCCTGTTTATTTATTGTCGACTTACGCATTGTTATCCCCTCAGCCGTTACTTCATCTCTTGGAGATAATTTTAAAAAAGCGCGCGCCCGGTAGTTCACTCTTGGAGATTTCTTAATACGGGTCAGATTTAATACCAAATATTGCATGTTTTGAGTATACCTTTCTTATTCTAACTTACACAGAGTGAAGGAAAAAGATGGAAAGGCATATAACATCACATGCTAAACATCTGACAATAATTCGTTACGTAATGTTTCATTCTATTTGGTCTGTGGAAACGCCTTCATTTGTTTTTGCAAGCGGACGCGACGTGTTAGTTTAGCAGTGAAATAAAAACTCTACGGTTTACACTTCAAGGAAATTATTGAAACAACCATGGACAAGTAAGTACTAAACAGTTTTTAATTGCTGCATTGTGTATTGGATAAAACATTTGAACAGAATTTGTTATTTCACCAAACATGTTTCGAAGTTTGCACGCCATGCCGGTATATTTCTACTTGTTGTGAGTAGAAAATACACTAGTGACGGCAAAATGTTGTTATAAACATGATTTAAATACGTTACTACTAATGTATTAGGCATTTTATTAGTGAAATTCGATAAAAAATAGTGTAAATATTGAAATGTAAAAATGTAACCTAAAATCGAATCTCTAGGAGAGATTGAAACAGGCAGGAATTTGACATGTATGACATGCAAGCCGCCATGTTGTTTTGTGTTTTGTACACAGTATTGGACAATGGTCAGTAAACCAATAGGTTTTGACCGACTTAGAAAAAAAGCGAGGTTAAATAATTTAAATTTTTTGATGTTTTTTTTTTATTTGTTTGGTGGGTTGGTTTTGCATGATAGTTTTGCATTTTATCGTTACTAGTAAACTGCTTTTCTGTTTACTTCAAGCATGCGAGATTTGGCTTTGTGGCTGGGTGAATGTGCGGTGGAGGAAGATGAAGAATTTGCCCCGCGTGGTGGCAGCACGCGACGTCGAGTGCGTGTGCGAGGCGGCGGCAGCACTCGACGAGGTCGAGTGCGTGCGCGAGGCGGCTCCATGGCCACACTAGCTGCTGCTTCGCCACCAACTCCTGAGTCGGAAGATGTGGAGTTGGTCCCGCGAGGTGGCAGCAGCACTCGACGAGGTCGAGTGCGTGTGCGAGGTGGCTCCATCGCCACACTAGCTGCTGCTTCGCCACCAACTCCTGAGTCGGAAGATGTGGAGTTGGTCCCGCGAGGTGGCAGCAGCACTCGACGAGGTCGAGTGCGTGTGCGAGGTGGCTCCATCGCCACACTAGCTGCTGCTTCGCCACCAACTCCTGAGCTAGAAGTTGTGGAGGCAGTCCCGCGAGGTGGCAGCAGCAGTCGACGAGGTCGAGTGCGTGTGCGAGGTGGCTCCAGGGCTACGCTAGCTGCTGCTTTGCCACCAACTTCGGAGCTGGAAGTTGCGGTAGTGGTTCTTCGAGGCGGTGGCAGCACTCGACGAGGTCGAGTCCGTGGGCGAGTTAGCTCTAGCAGAGCTAACGTAGCTTTGGGGCAGGGTGACGGCGTGGAGGTGCTACCGCGAGGCGGTACGAGACGTGGTCGACGTGGGCGAGGAGGACGTGGCCGAGGTGTAGGAGGACAACACGGCAGAGGCTCTCACAGGCCTGGGCCAAGCACCATCGAAGAGTAACAGCTTTTTTAACGCTTTTTATTTACTAAATCTTATTTGTTATTTTTTTTTGAGTATTAAAATTTAATTTTGTATTTCAGATTAACAATTTATGACATTGACCAACTGCCGGTGGGTCAGACCCTGGAGATTGCTTTGCACCCTAACCGGAGGCGCCGGTGGCATCCGTAAGTAGTTCTTAATTGTATCTAGTTATATTTACCACTAGCGAGAATAATTTAAAAATTATTCCTGTTTTCAGATCTGCTCCTGCACTTCTATCAACACCACCACCTCAGATAGCGGATCAGGTGGTGGTGGAAGAGGTCTCTCCACCTAGCCCACTACCATCTCAGATGGTTGAGGTTGTGGTTGAGGAGGTCCCTTCACCCAGCCCACCACCACCTCAGATGGCTGAAGTTATGGATGAGGAGTTAGCATGTGTGTCGGCATCATCAATGCATCGTCCTCGCCAGAGTCTTCTGGATGAAGAAATTTACAATCAGCTCTTTTATGGTAAGTACTGCTAAATTTAGCTCGGGATGGGAATAGCGGCAAACTTCTAGTTCCCAACAGATGTTTTACCTACCTATTATTATACACAGGCAGCGAACCAGACTCTGGCGAAAGCGACGAAGACGATGTGGTGCATCCGTGCAACCTCATCCCAAGGGCGCAGAGGAGCTTTTGGGAGACACCATTGGACTTTGATGATGCCGACGACCAGCCTGCAGCCGACGACCAGCCTGCAGCCGACGACCTGCCTGCAGCCGACGACCAGCCTGCAGCCGACGACCAGCCTGCAGACGACGACCAGCCTGCGGCCGATGCTCCTGCTCCTGCACCGGAGGGTGCCAGCTCTAGCAGCATTCCATATGTTCCCCCAAGCGCGACGGACCAGCCTTGGGGTCTCTATGAATTTGATTGGAAACCGTTTCCGAATGTCCCGATTTCACCTAATTCGAGTCGGGAACTGTTTTCGCATAACAATGTAGGTCCGACAGCTCCATGTGTCGACCCATATGAAATTTTCATTAGCATATGGGATCGGCAATTTATGGAGTACATTGCCTTGGAGACTAATAGATACGCTCAGCAGTTGAAATCCCGTTTGCTCGATGCCGACAACCTCTGTCGCAATAGCCGCATGCGCAAGTGGCGTGACACAACTGCCGACGAATTGTACGTCTACTTCGGTGTAGTTATTGCGATGGGGGTTGTGGTCAAGTCGCGCATCGAGGAATACTGGAATGCAACTCCTGACGTATTCTATACTCCCGGCTTTAGCGCACACATGTCTGGGCATCGTTTCAGTATGTTGAGCAAGTGTTTACACTTTGTGAACAACCATGACATGTGTGAGCTAAATCTGGGAGCCTCCGAGGCCAAACTTTTTAAGGTGCAGCCATTGTTGTCACATCTGAACAACAAATTTCAGTCGCTGTACCGTTTGGGGCAAAACATTGCCTTGGACGAAAGTCTTCTGCAGTGGAAAGGTTGGTTGGACATTAGCCAATTGATTCCCAATAAAGCTGCTACGTTGGGGATCAAGACTTACGAGATTTGTGAATCTCAAACCGGCTACTTATGGCGGTTTGAGGTTCACGCTATCGGAAAGTCACAAAGGTCTCCGCCGCAGCAGTTTGAAGACCCAATGAAATCATCAACGCCGGCAATTGTCCTAAGGCTTACACAAGGTCTTGAGGGCAAGGGTCACACGTTGTGGATGGATAATTTTTATAATTCGCCATGCCTCGCTCGACGCCTGAAGGTGTTGGGCTTTGACTGTGTAGGAACCCTGCGGACCAATCGTAAGTTTGTTCCGCCGGCCCTACACAGTCTGACCAAGGGGAACATGACCAAAGGTCAGATTACTGGTCTCACCTCGGGAGACGTCGATATCATGGTATGGAGGGACAACAATAGAGTCGCTATGATCTCGACATACCATGGTAACGGCGTTTCTCGAGCCCGGGATTCTTCCACCAAACCCATCTTGATACAAGACTACAATGTCATGATGGGTGGGGTGGACAAAAAAGATCAGATGTTGGCCATGTTCCCTATCGAGCGGAAACGAACAAAGGTCTGGTACAAAAAACTATTTCGGAGACTCTTGAACACTTCCCTTCCCGCTTGTGCGCTGTGAGGTGTTTATTATATCGCTCCTAAATCGCTAAATTCGGAATTTGCATTGTGTGTCTATTCTAAGGCTTGTGAACTGTTCCTAGCTGTGCCATAGTGTTTTAAGTGCGTGTTTTGTAAGTTTTTAAAGCTGTCTGTCTATTCTTTTATTGCTAATTAGTCAATTTCTCCAGCCTTCGGTAAGTGCATTTATTTTTTTCTGTGTGTGGGTACCGCGAAATAACTTAATCGATCGATATTTATTTGTTTAATTCTTTAATTTCATTCATTCGCGTTCTAATACGTTTATTTATCGTATTCTCCGTCAATGATGATGTCAACAAATGATGACCCACCAGATCGCGGCGGAGAAATATTTCGTAGAAATACTAAAACCCAAAGGTCGCCCGTGGCGACCTCCGCTAATTCGAAACGTTTATTCAGCGAAATGTCTCCATCATACATTTCGCCCGATGATAGGTCCAAACGGCTTCATCAAACATTCGAAACCGTGGAAAAATCCTCGCCGATTTTAAATATCAGTGATGTGAGCAATACCGACTATTGTGACTTAGTTTCCGAGGCGTCGTCATACCTGTCTAAAATTAACGACCTAGTGAATGATCAGGGCTCTCGAATTAATGTTGCAAATAAATCAGCTATCATGGATATGACACAGCGTGTCACGGCCATTGTTTCTATGCTGGCCATAAAATCATCATGCAACGAGACGAAGTTAGCCAATACGGAACGCGAATTAGATAAAATCAAGTCGAATAACGCTGTCAATCCCGATCCTGTCAATAACAACTGTAAAATTTCATATGCGGACTCGTTGAAACTACGTTTGCCAAAAGTAGCTCCAGCAATTATGCAGTCCCGACCACCGTTACCCTGTGTGGTCGCATACCCTACCGCGGACCGGTCAGCTGACTATAACACTTCGTCCGCGACAAAACAAGCGCTCATGAAGGCAATTAAGCCCAGTGACGACGGTTTTCAAATTGTAGGCGTGAAAAAAACCGCGAAATCTGGAGTCGTACTACGCGTTGCTAATGAAATTCAACTTAGAAAGTTAGAATCTGTGGATGCTATCAAGGCCGCTGGTTTACGACTAGAAAAGCCAAAGGGTAGACGCCCTAGAGTGTTAGTGAAGGATGTTCCATCATCAATGGATGATGGCGCTTTTCTAAACGCGCTTTACCGCCAAAATATTAAGGATGAGATGCAAATTAAAGAGGATGACTTTATAAAGTCTACCAAAATTATTCGTAGGCGCTCTTTAGATAACGGTCGGAAATGGATTGGCATTGAAATAGAACCCGCGGTACGTAAACATTTAGTGACTACCAAGGATAAGTTATTTATTGATTGGGCTACCTGCCGTTTTATTGATGATGTAGAAGTAGTTCGGTGCTTGCATTGCCAACAGTTCGGTCACGTTAAGAAACACTGCGCTAGTAAGGAACCGACCTGTGCCAATTGTTCGGAGGCACACGAAACAAATGATTGCCCGCATAAGGACGACTTAAATTTTAAACCGACTTGCGTGGCGTGCAAACGCTTTAAAAAACCGTGTGATCATCGCTGCGGATCTCAAGAGTGTACTACCTACAAACTGAAACTCGAACAATTAATCCTAAACACTAACTACTAATAATGGATATTTTAACCATAGGACAATTAAATCTCCATAACGATAGGGTGGCGACATCCGAGCTGGATAAATTGATTGTGGATTATAATCTTGACATAGTGCTTATTCAGGAACAATACCAAAACGCGCGCTTACGTCACAGGGTGGTTCAGCTGGACTGCAGGGCGCGGGCCGGAATTTATGTAGCGCGTTCTTCGGGCTTTACTGTAACATCTATAAGTAATCTCATGACGCCTCATTGCGCCGTGGCGGAAGTATCATCGCCTACCTTTAAGGTTTACGTTGTGAGCTGCTACTTTCAATACTCAGACCCAGTTACTCCACATATACATAATCTCCGTCACGTCTTGCGGTCGCTCGCGGGCTGCAAAGTTATAGTAGGTGCTGATGTAAATGCATCTTCTTCCCTGTGGTATGGCAAAGTTCGATCCACTGATTCTGAACGACGTTGTGCGGTTGAAGATTTTATTGCTGAGATGAATTTATCAATTCATAACACCCCAGACGCACCACCTACTTTTTGTAGCCAAATGGGCGAATCTTGTATTGACGTCACACTTTCTAGTGCAGACGTACGCTTGGATAGGTGGCGTGTCCTTCCGGACGCGTCTTGTAGTGATCATCGCCTGATCGTGTACGAGTTTGTTCCTATGTTTACTCAAGGTTCGTCACACTTAATTGGAAATTTTAGATATAAAAGTAAGGGCGCGAATTGGGAATTCTTCGGCTCACTTTTTTCTGGTCATGTCAAAGACTTCACTCGCGACGGACTGTCAGCTGAGGAAAGTGCTGAGATAATGTCGGACGCCTTCACTTACTGTGCTGACATTGCTATTGGTCGCGCATCCATGACCAATATTCGTAGATGTGATTGGTGGAGTGACTACCTTGTTGAACAACGTAGAAGCTTTCGTAGAGCTCGTAGACAGCTTAACAAGCTAAAAAAACGTAAGGTTACCGGGGACCTCCTTAACCTTGCTTTAAGTACTTTTAGAGTTGCCAAGTCACGCTACAGAGCATCTGTTGAAAAATCTAAGGGTAATTTATTGCGGAAAATTATTGATAAACTTGATAGGGAGGGTCCGTGGTCTCCTTTGTACCACGAGTTCAAAGCTAATAGATCTGTCGACCTTGCGTACGTTCAAAACATTAAAGTAAACAATAAACATACAACCGGCATTGAAGAAACAACTGATGCTCTGCTTGAATCCCTTATACCAGACGATTCATCAGTAAATGATAATGAATACCACCAACAGATCAGAGCGTGGGCCACGGTGCCACCTGAATCGCCGGAGTCAGATCTTCCATCCACTGACGAATTCATAAACGTTGTGAAGAAACTACCTCTTAACAAATCATCCGGTGAAGATAAAATATCTAATAGAATGATTATAGAAGCGTGTAAGACAGCCGGAGACGCGATCTTATCAGTATATAACCGATGCATTGCGGAAGGTATTTTTCCTCGAATATGGCGACAGGGCTTTATACGCATTATTCCGAAGAGTGGCGATAAGCCCCCGGATGACCCTAAGTCCTATCGGCCCATAACCCTACTTCCATCTTTGGGAAAACTCTTAGAGCGACTAATCGTTCCGCGCTTACTACCGAATGGACCTAAATTTCATAATAATCAATTTGGTTTCACTATTGGTAAGTCCACCGTCGACGCGGTGCTCTCTGTTCGTAAAATTATTAACTTATCGGAACATAAATATGTGGTTGGAATCTTTCTCGACATTTCTGGCGCTTTTGATAACGCATGGTGGCCGATGCTACTACTTAAAATGAAAAACCGTGGTTGTTACAAAAACATCTATAATCTGATTCTTTCTTACTTTCTAAACGGTTCCGTGAAACTCAAACTAGGACATCATTCCATTACTAAGTCTCTAACCATGGGATGTCCTCAGGGCTCAGTTATCGGTCCATATGTTTGGAATATTGGCTACGATGATTTCCTCGCGCTTCCGCTCCCATGCGGCTGCTCATTAACCGGTTACGCGGACGATGGCTTGCTTCTCATTCAGGCAAGTACTCGTGCTGGCCTTGAGAATTTGGCTGACACATGCCTACGATTAATATCTCAGTGGGGCGATCGAAACCGTCTGACCTTTGCACCGCATAAAACCTATCAACTTATTTTAAAAGGAAACCTTAAATCCTGGCCTAGTATTAAATTCAATAACGTACCCGTTAAAAGAAAAGAATCCGTGTGCTATCTCGGTATGCTATTAGAAAATAACTTTTCATTTATTGATCATATAAAAACAGTAGGTGAGAAAGCAAAAAAGAACTTCTACGCCTTGACGAGAATATCCAAAGCTACTTGGGGTCTATCTTTTCAAACCTTAAAAACTATTTATGGGGCTACCTACTTGGGTTGTATGTGCTACGGGGCACCTGTCTGGGCCGATAGGGCCACCATAGGTGCGGTACGACGTAAATTGCTTCAAAGCCAGCGTTTGGCTTTGATATTCTTATGCAAGGCGTATAGGACGGTTAGTACTGAAGCCTTACCAGTGCTGGCGGGTGTTCTCCCAGTCGATCTAGAAGTGCAGCGGCGTGCTGCAATGTACTACTACGCTAGAAAGATTACGGACCCAGAGTTCTTACCGCAACGCGGCCGTGCTAAGATCTCTAGATTACTAAAACCCCAGACTGATGTCTGGGAGGAACTTTTATCCGAGTGGCAATGTAGGTGGGAAAATTCCATCAAAGGCCGTCACCTCCACCAATTTTTTCCATCTGTTCGTGAGCGGCTGGACAGGACATGGCTGGAGGTGGATCACTGTGTTGCCCAATTTCTCACAGGTCATGGCAATTTTAAGAGTAAATTATTTTCCTTTAAGCTTGTGGCCTCGCCTTTATGTCAATGTTCTACAACTGACCATGAATACGAACAATCCGCACATCACATCTTATGGGAGTGTAGTCTTTGGCAAACTGAACGCAATATTATGTTAGATAGTATTAAGGTTACATCTGGGGTAGTTTACTATACGGACCTTGTTGAAACCAGAACAAATTTCCGTGCGTTCAAGCGATTTTGCCATACCTATTACTGGAATCAAAAGTAGCTCACAATTTAGGACCCATTAGTTTAAGTGGTAAAATATAATCCGTGGTGCTTGGCAACTGGGCTTAACCCAGTTGTATTTGTCCCTTGGTGCCTATTGGCCTAGTTCTATTCTGTCTCCTGCTTGATACGGAGGGAAGTGGAAATTATATATATTTTTTTTTCCTACTCCTCCGCTGTACTTTTCTGATTAATTTCGTTGCAGGATCCAAGACAGTTGAATCGTTTCTCCGGGACTCGTCGGGTTTCATTGGCTCGGCGTTTTTCTGGTGGTCGCCACTGTTGATTCTGGCTTTCAGGAGTTGCAGTGGTTGGGAATGTGTGGCGGGCTTGTCCCAAAAAAAAAAAAAAAAAAAAAGACTCTTGAACGTCTCCGTTCTCAATTCTTATATAATTCATCGCCAGTCATTTTCTTCTTCTGCTTCTACTTCTTCTCCTTTAACACATCGCAACTTCCGTATCTGTCTTGTCAAAGCTCTTCTTTCCAAACATCACTCTTCTCCTCCCACTTTCCCACCTGCAACCACACCGAGTATGCACCAGAATACGCACTACGAGGCGCGCTTCCACTACCTGGCTGAGTATCCATTTGGAGCTCAGTCGAAACACCAACGCCAGCGGCGGAAGTGCGTGGCTTGCCGTAAACAGGTGCATACATACTGTGCTGGTTGCAATAAAGCTATGTGCTTGAACACCTGCTTCGTTTCCCTTCATCAATAATTTATGTATGTAAAATATATTATTATTTATGAATATTTATTTCTTTATATGCATCTATATATTGTATATATATTTTTGGACGGGACCTTTGTTCGTTTCATTGGCGAATTGTAGGATTTTCATCTATTAGCGTGATATGCGTTGAACATTTTTTTTTTTTTTTTTTTTTTGTCTTTTTTTTTTCATTTAAGAAACATGATTTTTATATTAAAAAGGTAATCCTACTGCTGTTTTAAAATCACTTAATTTTCGTTCATTATTATTTTGTTGTTCAGATGTGACCTACTGACTGTATCCTATACTGTGTACTTGGAATTTTTGTACTGAAATTGCTTGTTTTTTGTTTTTTAATTGTTGATTTTGTTAATGTTTTTGCTGAGCAACATACCCTTGTATTGTGTTTTTCCATTAGTAAATATCATCATCATTTGGATTCTGAAATAAGATTTCTATAAAATGCAAGAGTCCTTGCTCTGTGATAAAAAATATGAAAGCATGTTTTTTATCACTCTTTTTCGAATGTTTGCATTGTGACTCATTGTTCGTAAACTGAACAATTCTAACCGCTAAAACTTTGTCTGCAATAAGATTGTGTACCAAACTATGTAATAAGATACTATAATTAGCCATTTGGCTTACAGAGTTCCTAGACTGAATGTGTAAACATACCCCTTTTTTTGTTCGGCGTACAGGTCGACCGGCTCAAGCCGAGATTTTGTTTAGCTTGCAGTATGTAAAATATGTATGGAGATTTCTGTTATTTTTCTTGATTACTGTAAAATAATGTGTTAGTATGTTAATAAAACAATAACATTCGAAAACAATGCTCTTGTTTGATTAATATGATGACTTATGTAAGAAAAATTGGGAAAAAGTCAGTCACCTTACTTTCAATTTCTTATCAACAATAAATTAGATGACAAAACCGTACAAAACTATAAATAACTAGTTAGCTTATTTTATAGTTATTCTAATGATATAAAATTTGTCGAGCTGCAATGCGTAGTTTCAGAGATATCGTAGTTTTAGTGAACGCGGGGAAATCACACGATTTCGGCCGGGCGCGAAGTAACAGATCTGCGGAATGGCGTATCAGAGGCGTAGCGGCTGAAGGGTTATAGGATTTCTGGTGTTTATACATTTGCAACTATCAACTTCGGCTTGTTTTATGGACTTGATTTGTTATTGATTGGCTTATTACGAACTATGGAACATTTGTGTGTGACTTGTAGTCGATCTTTGACTCGACAGCGAGTTCGACATGAAGTTTCAAGAACGATATTAGAAGCAAGACCGCGTTTAGCTGAATATATTTCACAGCATATGAGATTAGAACAGGTATGTTTAATATAGTTAAATATCTTTACTTCCACACTTATAATGTGATTGTTTGCATCTACATTTGTTTATGGTTTTTGACGTCGGAACAAAACAACAGATCGGTCTATGTTTTGATCGACTTCAAAAAAAGGAGGCTCTATGTTTGGCTAAATGTACTTATATTTTTTTGCATAGCTTTTAAGCTAGGAACACACATATACTTCCATACTTATATTATAAATGTGAAAATGTTCTTGTTAGTTCCTAGACTAGGCTTGTTTGTGCTTTTATCATTTCGCAATGAAACAAGGAATCTATTGGTTTCTTAGAGTTCACTAACGAACTATACTTATATTATAAATAACAATACGGTTGCGCAATGTCTGAGCGATCGACTGCAGGACTGCATGCCACACGGGTTCGATTCCCGTACGAAACAAATATTTGTATTGCCTTCAGGTAATTGTTCTGGTTCTGGCTATTTCGTGTGTGTTAGGGAGACGCATAGTATGATACTCGAATAATTCCTAGTGTGGGCAAGGATTTTTTGAAAGAAACAAAAAACGGGATTATGACATTTCAATGAAACAACAGATCGATCTGTTTCTTTGCATAGATTTAGCAAAGAGGACAAGGCACGCGTTTTATAGTATTTTATTTTTTCAGGGCCTAATGAATGAGCGGCGACACATTTGCCATCGCTGCTGGGTGGCTGCTACTCGTCATGAGGCTAGATTGAATCAACTTGACTTAAATCGTGTCGACCTTCAAGTTCCTGAAAATCAAAATGAACCAGAACCCCAAGATTTACACCAAAATCCAGAACAGCCGTCAGGTGATGTTATGTCCATAACTGGATATAAAAGAGCTGCCAATACATCCAGCCGCTGTCTTTTTCCTAATTGCCGGGCAGATAATCTGGTAAGAGTACCAGTTTTTATAAAATCACGGATGTTAGTGGAGTATAAGTTATATATTCCACCAAGTGTTCGCGTCTGTCGGGTTCATTTGACTTCTAACGAATGGAACGAGTTAGAGGAGCTAAATAGTTCATCTTTTACGGCTCAACACATAAAGGATATGTTAGATACGTTAAGAGATGCCTGTCAACAATCTGGATTCGATTTTGATAATGTTGACTCGATGACAACATCTGAACTACATTTTTGTACGGGCTTGAATCATGAAGAATTTAATAGACTTCTTGAACAAATACCTTCTTTATCACAGCGCTCACACCGTCCTAAATCAGTACTCGGAGCTTTTTTCATGAAAATAAGGACAGGTGAACCAAACGAACGACTAGCAAGTCGTTTAGGTATGAGCCGGCGTAGTTTTGAACAAAAACTACAGTTAGCACGTGAATGTTTAATAAACGAGTTTGTTCCTCGGCATCTCGGATGGGACCACATTAGCCGTGATGAAATTGTAGCAAGAAACCTAAGAATTCCAAATGCTATATTTGGTGCTGGCAATGATGAGCCACCAGCCATTTTAATATGCGATGGAACATATATCTACATTCAAAAGAGTAGCAACTTTTTATTTCAGAAGCAATCATATAGTCTTCACAAGTTCAGAAACCTGTTGAAACCTTTTTTAATAATATGTACAGATGGCTACATAGTAGATGTAACTGGCCCTCATGCTGCCACGACTTCAGACGCGACGATAATGAATACCTATATTCAAAATGAGATAAACCCAATGCATTACGTTTTGAAAAATAATGATACATTTATATTGGATAGAGGTTTTAGGGATTCAATCCCAACTATAGAAACTTGGGGCTACCAAGCCCACATGCCTCCAACAAAACTTAGAAACGAAAGCCAACTGAGAACGGAAGAGGCAAATAAATCTAGATTAGTTACAATCGTGAGATGGGTGGTGGAGGTGATAAATGGGTGGATTAAGCGTGATTTTAAAATATTTAGACAAGAATATTTTAATAGAGCAATGACACATATGTTCGTTGATATACGCATTGCTGCTGCTCTTTTAAATACATTTAGAGAGCCATTAAAAGACCATCCTCGAGCTAATGATATCATACAAGTTTTGAATGAGAGGATTCATATGGCCAACAGCCTAGGTGACTATGTCATTGAAAATAATATAAATCGACAGCGAGCTTCGTTTCGTACCATAACCTCGGATGACAATGCATTATTACAGTTTCCTGAACTATCAGAAGAAGACCTTTTATTAATTTCCCTTGGCAGTTACCAAATAAAACTCGCCCGGTCTTATTTGAGTGAACACGTAAGAAATGGCATGTACACAATTGAAATATGCATAGGAGCTATTCCTAACCTAGTACGATACAACATAAATACTTCAGAAGGTATTCTGTTGAGGGGGCGCATAAAATCGCGGCATGTATCGGGTAGAATTTATTACTCGTATATTTTGATAAAAAATAGAGCAGAAACAGCGAGAAATGCAATTGCCCATTACTATTGCTCATGTTTAACGGGAAAAAGAACAGTAGGTACTTGTGCTCACATAATGAGTATCATTTGGTACCTTGGCTGGGCTAGACACCAGCCAAGCATATTGTTACCCGCGACATTTTTAGATGAAGTTATCATAGATAATAATCACTATTAAAAGTACCTTTAAACGATTTGCATAATTATGTTTAAGCTGTACTCTAACTTACGGGTTATATTCCTTTATTATTTATGTATTTGAAAATATATAAATAACAAAGGAAATAATACAATTATCAGAATTGTATTATTTCCTTCGTTGTTTACATATTTTCAACTGTGCAGTTGTTAATAACGGCAATAAAATAACTACTACTGCCTGTGATTACTGTACAATTATTATAAATGTAATAATTATGTTTACATGTAACGCAAAGTGTAATAAAGTAAGATTAAAGCATTATTTAAAACAAAAACCTTTTTTTTTTCACTTGAAGCCCAGTAACTTTTGACCTGCACGCAATTACAGTAAAAACTTAGCATATTGATCATAAAAAAGCTTAATTGAACATGTTTATACTAGTCGCAACTTGTTACAAGGGTTGGGACACAGCTCCTACAATAATGCCCATTGTCCTTTATATTATCACCTACAAAGTATGCTCCTTTAGAAACGATACACTTGCGCCAACGAATAATCCATTCATCGAAACATTTTTTAAACGCTGCTTCCGGAATTGAGTTCAGTTCTCGCCGCGAATTCTCCTTTATGTCTTCTATCGATTGAAAACGGGTGCCACGAAGTGGTAATTTAAGTTTAGGAAAAAGAAAAAAGTCAGCAGGAGCCATATCTGGTGAATATGGTGGTTGCTGGATGGTATTTGTTGAGTGTTTGGTTAAAAATTCGTTCACAATGATAGCCTTGTGCGAAGGCGCATTGTCGTGGTGCAAAATCCAAGAATTTTCTTTCCACAAATCTGGCCTTTTTCGTCGAATTTGCTCTCTTAAACGCCGCATAACGCTCAAATAATATTCTTTATTTACCGTTAGACCTTCCGGTAAGAATTCAGAGTGCACAACACCGCGAAAGTCAAAGAAAACAGTCAACATGACTTTGACTTTTGATCGACTTTGGCGTGGTTTTTTCGGTTTCGGTTCAGTTGGAAGGCGCCACTCCGAAGCTTGTTGACTAGTTTGCATGTCAAACTCGTAAACCCACGTCTCGTCACCAGTAACAATGCGTTTCATGAATGTTGGGTCCGAACTGACTCGTTCTAGCATGTCCTCAGCGACTTTCATGCGATTGAGTTTTTGGAGAAAATTCAGATCTTTTGGGACTAGCCGAGCAGCAACATGTTTCATACCCAAATGATTAGTTAAAATGGTACGGATCGACTCGTGAGATACAGAAAGTTCGGCGGCTATCTCTCTCAGAGTTGAATGGGGATTTTCAGTCACTATTTCCTTCACTTTTGCGATGTTAACTTCAGTTGCAGACGTTGACGGCCTACCAGAGCGAGGCAAATCTTCCATCACATCTCGACCGCTTTTGAACGCTTTGAACCACTCATAAGCACGAGTTTTTGATAAAGTCGACTCACCGTAAGCCTTCTGTAACATTTTCAGTGACTCCGAACACGAAATTCCATTGGCGATGCAAAATTTAAGACAAACTCTTTGTTCGATATTTTTGTCCATTATGAAATTCGCAATACACACTATATATGATATTACTAAAACCAGCACTGTATTTAATATAAATAACAGATGCAACTCAAACTCCGCGCCAAAATGGAAAACATTTGTGCCAATCTAACAACTACAAAAAAACAAAAATTTGAATTTGTAACCATAAACAAATCATCCATTCCCGATACTTTTTTGACTGAATGTACAACGTTGATACGACAGAGGGGCTTTCCTTGAAACTGCCTATACTAGGTACCATTTTCAAGCTCTGTACCAAAAATAAATTAATTAGGAGCAGTAGTTTAGTCGCAAATGATTTTTAAAGTTTTTGCACGGTTTGAACACGATGTATCTTTTCTAACAGTTGATTATCGTCTAAGCATAGGTCATGCACCTTACAACGATAAATCTACGATGCGTTGTTGCCGCTCTGACGCATGTCGAAGGACATTCACTAAAAATTGGCAATGCAAACAAGGAAGCAATCAATACACACACACTTGCACTTTCACTACGAAAGCGACTAACATAAAGCGAGCGAAAGAAATAGAGATAGGTCAGTTTGTTGCATCCTTGTTTTTTGCGATCGGTAAGTCCCTCAGTGCGCCGACGCTTGTTTTTCGGAACGTACGGTTTGTGGACTTCGCGCGCAAACAATTGTAATTTTATTTTGTTATTGTGAGAGGACACGTAACTTGGGATTATTATTATTTAGTATTAGTATCTCCGGACCTAACTCCCATGGATTTCTTTTTGTGGGGGTACATTAAGGGTGAAGTGTATGCCTCAGAGGTAAATACAATTGATGAGTTAAAAAATAGGATTATTTTAGCATTTCACAAATTAAAGTGCTTAGCGACGGACAGTGATCTAATTAGAAAAATAAATAACAATATTCTCCGTCGGTATAATTTGTGCATCAATGTAAATGGAGGACACATCGAAAATTTTAAAATTTTGATGTGTGTGTTTGTTTTTGTGCGCGTACTTCGAAACGTTACCTAACATAAAAGCCAGTGCGAGCGGAGCCCAGCGGAGGCCTAAGTCGCCGGCCGCCACCCCGGCCCGGCCCCCACCGAGCACACGAGATACCGCACACCGCGCTCCGGCGCGCGCGCGACGTTGCCGCTTTGTTACCTAGCGGTATCTAAGGTCAGTGTCTTTTTTTTTTACAAAGGGTGGTTGCGTTTTATTCGGATTTGCAAGCTATTTAGTTTGTTTGAAAAAAATTTTTTCTCATTTATGGCGCTTTTTGTTTTTGTACCGTATCGAATTAATACTGTACACGTATAGTATACGAAGTTTAATTTAATGCCCCTCTGTCGTATCAACTCTGTATAAGTTACTCTATGCCTTGCACTGCTCAACAGACACACAAATGAAGGAATTTTGAACCGCATTGTTACCTGCGATGAAAAATTAATTCTGTTTGATAACCGCAAGCGCTCAGCAAGTTGGTTGGATCCTGGTTCAGCACCTAAACAATGCCCTAAACGAAAACTTACCCCTAGAAAAGTTATGGTCACTGTTTGGTGGTCCAGCGCCGGTGTGATTCATCACAGCTTCTTACCAAACGGGGTGAGCATTACTGTAGATGTGTACTGTGAAGAACTGAACACAATGATGGAGAAGCTGGCACATCTCCAACCAGCATTGGTCAATCGCTCGTCTCCGCTGCTCCTGCACGACAACGCGCGACCTCATACTGCATAGCAGACGGTCTCCAAGTTGCAAGAACTGGGGTTGGAAGCTCTCCGTCATCCGCCCTACTCACCAGACCTTGCGCCTACAGACTACTACTTTTTCCAGAATTTGGATAACTTCTTGGCGGGAAAAAAATTCAATACCCGAGAGGCAGTACAAAATGCCTTTGAAGAATTTGTTGCCTCCCGTCCAGCTGATTTCTTTAAGAAGGGCATCAATAAACTGCCACTGCGTTGGCAAAGATGCATTGATTGCATGGGTGATTACTTCGATTAATACAAATAAAAAATACATGAAAAAAAATAGTTTAAATTTTTTCATACAAAACGGCAATTTCATAGGTAAAGACCTATTATAACAAATGCTCGTACGTAGTTTCATCCATTCTTAAGAAGTTTTTAAAATCATCAGGTTCTGTATCAGCAAGTACTCTTTGTAAATGTTCATGCGTAAATCGGTGCCTTAAAAAGTACCACTCTTTTGACCATCGTCTTGTTCTCTTCTTTTTACGCAGCATAGCAGCTGTCATCACAAGAAAAAATGAATCTGACTTTGACAAATACTGATCCATAGCAACAAAGAAGAACTCACCGTATTACATAGAAATGACTGATAAAAATGATTGATAATGCTGCATGGTGGAACATGGGCGTTCAAGCAGCAGCACGTAACGCATGTCATGCTGCATTACCGTCTAGGGACCGCTTAAGAGTGTGCGTATGAGTAAATTAGGCCTCCTGGGGACACCACTGATAAAAAAAACGAGCTTAGTTCTGTACCTCAAGGGTGGTGTGGAAAAGGGAATGAAAAACAATTTTCTCCAAAATCGAAGCAAGTGATATATCGGATAATTTGCCAAAAAAATAGCACAATTGAATACCGGAAGCCGTTTTTTGAGAACTCTTGAGAATTAAAAGTTATTCATATAAAATCAAATTTCTGCTTCAGCAAGCTGGGCCGGTTGTCGCATCTGACAGCGCGTATGGTGCCTTTAGACAGTACAGTTCCAATCACGCAAGCTTGCCTCCGGAAAGTACGCCGCAATCGGCTGCGCAGAATGTCAATTTGACAACAAACATACCACCGCGCATGCGCGGGTAGCTCGCGCATGCGCGGATTAGCGCAAGCGCGCGGGTGTAGTGGCATCTCACTCGCTCGTATACGTTCGATGCATAAGCGTGTCCCGCTTGCTCGATGCAATACGACTGTGGATGCGAAAAGTGTTACACGTAGTTATTGTTTTTAATAATTTATTATGGTTATTTCTTACAGTTTGATTTGTGTTCTTGTGGTGTATGTGTTTGTTGTGTTACTTTTTGATATTTTATTGTTACTGGTAGTTTTTGTTACTTGTTTATAGTATAATACGTATAAACAAAAAAATATTTTAAGAACGTAACACTTTTTTACGCGATTGCACCTGCACGGACTTCACTCGAAGCTAACTTCCGAGAGGCAAGCCACGCTGACGCGACCTGTACTGGGATGACGGTATCTTGTCACATATTGTGATGCGAGACGAACCGTTATGCCCGGGGCCTTGCTGAATCATCCGCCAGCTTTGGCCAAGAATGGTATGATACGAATATTCACGAAATTTTTGGTCCTATTTTCCTTCAAGATGATGCTCGGAATCATCCGGATGTCCTCCACAAGATCCTGTTTTACCACAAACCTACTCCTTCAGACGACCATTTTTAAGAAAATTTTCATCTGCCACCGCTACTACAATTTTTGCCGCGCTCTCCACTTCAAAGACAACAGTAACAGACCGACTGACAATTCTGACCGTTTTTTTTCTTTTGGCCCCATTTTAGATCATTTAAATTCACGCCTTTCGCCAGTACATAAAGACCAAGTCGGCCAAGTTCGGGGTGAGAAAACTTTTGAACTGTGCCAATCTTAGTTATTTTTTATACATACCCTTTGGATTAGTTTTTTCAAAAAAATGAAACTTACTATACGTGTTTTAAGCGACAACATTTTTTTTATTTCGCTACAAAATGGCGCCTGAACAAAAGTAAGTACTTTTTCATCTTAGTAAATAATTTAACGTCGAAAAAAAAATTTTTTTCAACTGTTTGTGTGGTTGTTCTGTTCGAACAAACGTTTATCATTGTTTTATCCCTATTGTCTGTTTCAGATTCCTGATTCTTTCGAAGACATTTCATAGTCTCGAATTTTCCATTTTGGTGATACGTCAGAAACATTTGATGAACCATTGCCGATTTTTTTTTTTATCATTTATTGAATGAGCTGTAAACATGATTTCTTTAAAGTAACCTTGTAAAAGGAGAAGGGGACTTCCGGGCCCAGCAGTTAACTAGTTCAAATGTGTATTAAAAAAACCGTTATATTTTTCTAAAGGATATCACAAAATATGGTGCCATGTTTCTACCTAGAAAGCGAGAAAACTTAAATTAAGGTGGATGCTCCAGGGTAGCCCGCGAAATTCAAATATTTTTATGTTTTTTGCAATTTGCCGGTCAGTGTGAAGCTGTATGTGGACCAAATGCGATCTGATAAATGAAATATTTGAATTTCGCGGGCTACCCTGGAGCATTCACCTTAAGTTAATGAACTAAATAATCGATTAAATAATTCCTGAATTACTAATAATCGATTATGAATAAATTAGTAAAATATGAGAATATCTATGAAAATCGAGTGCATATCAAGCTTTCGTGTAATCGATTGAACAGATTCATAGTAATTTTTTTTTTCTGGCAACACTTGTGCCTGACATCCGTCAGTCACTGACTGACAGATGCACTCGTTCGATTTCTTTCGTTCTGAGTGCGCACGTATTTTCCTTGTTTTATTGTTTAACCCCACAACCTCGGCTTTGCACATTATAACGGACTATTTGACGGATCTTGCTACTGTTTACGCCTATGGATTGGATATTGATGACATGGATCGCTGTGTAAATTGTACGATTGCGACTGGTCGCAGTAACGCTATTGGTAGAAAAGTCTTGGAAGATGAGGCGATTTTATCAGTTATTCGTCAGTTGCGTGCATCTCAGCCTGTAAGTTTTTACCCATTTTTTTACCTATTCAAATCGTGCTTTTAGCCTATCAAGCCATGTTGGCGTCATGTATGTCGGTTGTCTTTTTATTGGACAGCATAATATATTAAATCAATACTTATATAATAGCCAACTAGTTTTAAATAGACATAATATTCAATCTATGGTATGTGTCGTATGGTTGATCGTTTCACTCAAAAAAAAGATGTAAGGTAACCTTCGAGTCCTGATGAGACCATTTCGGTCTCGGCTGGGACATAGACATTCGGTTGAACATGCAATAGGATTTTGTAATAAGGCATGTTTATGGTTGAACAAGATTTAAATAGTTATCTTATTTCAGGTAACCAGTGAGAACTATGTATGCCAAGCATGTTGGGACCTTGCCCAAGATGTGGTTCTTGGGAGACGTGCGATCGATGCACCAACCCAAGTTGGCCATTCCAGTGTTTGTGTCCGCTGCGGTCGTTCACTGTTAGCACAGCGGTTCAGCCACCTTCTTCATAATGATTCTGCTCGCGAATCTGCGATATATAATGTGATTAGAGAGTGGATTCTGCCACAAACGGTAAGTTACTTCAACAACTATCTTAATTTACTCAAGCTGTATTAGAATAATAAAAGATTTATTTGCAAAACTAACATGATTTTAACGTAACTTTTTTTATTTTTATTAAATCTCTATCATTCTAAGGTTTCCTATTAGAAAACTCAGTTCTGAGTTAAGCTCGCATTTGCATGAAATTCCAATGTCAATGTTGTTATTATTAGCGTATGTGCAATATAGAATATGAATAAACAAAAGTATTTATCTGATCTGATTAGTACATAAAATATTACTATATTATAGTATAATTGTGAATTTAATTTTACTTTTTTTATAGGTGGACAAGGCGGATCGTATATGCCACTCCTGTTGGATATTAGCAGACAGAGCTGCTGTTCATATGAGAACAGGTCCTTCAACTTCCTCACAGAGTAACCCACCACCAGCCCAATCATCAGTTGGTGTTTCTATTGGTCAATTGGATGAAAATCATGACAACAGTCTACATGAACCTGCGAATGTTTCCGTTCAACCAGAACAAAATCAAGGTAATGATGATGTACATGAACCCTCGGTGCAACTACATTCACCAGGTGCCCCAATTGTGGAACCAGGATGGCAGCACCCTGAACCTACAATTGTATTGCCAAATTACATGCGGGCAATTGAATCAGAGCGACAGTGCTTCATAGAAGGTTGCCAGAGAACTGAACGATATAGAGTTCCTCTAGCAACAAGAAAAATGTTACTTAATGAGCATAAATATTATGTGCCACAAAATAATCGACTTTGTGATATACATTTAGTCATTGAGGCATGGGACTTCCTTGATAGTTTAAGGAGTAATTATTTACAAACATTTATTTATTTATTTATTTAAGCCTTTTAATTTCCCAAAAAAAATTACATTAAAGTTAATTACAATATTATCATATAAATTTTTACATTAATTCATAATTTTAAATAAATAAATTGATTATGTAGATTGAATAAATAAAGTTAAATAATTCATTATTGGATTCACATTAATTATACATTGGGGGCCCATTTAAGAGCGAATGTGCAGCATGCGCTCAAGGTCTGCATGTGTTTCACTCATCAAAACAATGTCATCCGCGAAGCGGAGATGATTGAGAAACTCGCCATTTATTTTGATACCGACATTGTGCCAATACACAACATACGCAGTACAAACATTTACTGCGAGGCGCCTAAAGAAAGCTTTTTGAATTTATATACGAAAACCATGTAGTGCATACCTGGGTTGGGTTAACTAAAGCTCAGTTCCGTCAAATATTTGATGAGGTGCCACAATTGATAGAAATTCGCAACAGTTCTTCAGTTTTAGCTGCCTATCTTATGAAATTAAGAAGTGGGGACTCAAATGAAAGATTGGCAACATTATTTAAAGTATCAAAGAAAACTCTAACCAAGTGGCTGTGTCAAGCCCGTGAGATATTAACGGAACATTTTGTGCCTCGGCACTTAGGTTTACAACACATCACTAGGGAACTAATAAAAGAAAGAAACTTAGCCATACCTAGTGCTTTATTTGAAGGAGATTCTAGACCTATCGCTATATTTGATGGAACATACTGTTATATTGAAAAAAGTTCTAATTATTTATATTAAAAAAAACATACAGTTTACATAAATACAGAAACCTAACCAAATCTTTTTTAATGGTGTGCACAGATGGCCATATAATTGATGTTTTGGGCCCCTATCCAGCCACCACATCATACTCGGATATAATGACACATGAATTTTTAAGTGGAAACCCACTCCGGGAATTTTTCCAAGATGGTGATGTCTTTATACTGGATAGGGGTACCAATGTGGATATAGGACATACGTGCCTGCTACCTTGGCGCAGGGTGAAACACAGCTGTCAACACTTGACGCAAACAAATCTAGAGCAGTCACCATTTGCCGTTGGGTCGTAGAGGTTGTAAATGGCAGGTTTAAAAGAGACTTCAAATTATTTAGGCAATGTTATTTTAATACAGCCTCAAGAAGTTTAATAAAAGATTTTAAGGTAGCTGCTGCCCTCATAAATAGGTTTCACCCTCCCATAACCGATAGAATAGACAGTGGGGCTATTATTAATCAGATTAATACAAATATGAATAGACATAACTTATTAGGTGATTTTATTGTTAACAATCAATATAATAGACGTAGGGCTGATTTTGAACCAATAACTGTTCAAAATGATAATTTAAATGATTTTCCCCAGTTGTCATACGATGAATTAATTCTTGTATCCTTAGGTACATATTAATTAAAGCAGGCACGGTCCTATTTTGGGGAACATGTGCGGGGAAATGATGGATTTATAATAGAAGTGTGCAGGGAGGTAAGCAGCAGCCTTCTTCGACAGCTGTCAGCTGCAAATACTTCTTGGCTATTGCGAGTCGCATACAATCCCGCCATATAAGTCGCAAAACATATTTTGTTTATATTTTAGATTCAATATTAGGGTATTATTGTAATTGTATTGTAGGTAGAAGGACTGTAGGCTGCTGTGCCCATGTAATGTGCATTATATGGTATCTCAGTTGGGCAAGATACCAAGAAAATATCGTACCTCCTGCACAATTTTTAGACGATATTCTTATTATTATTAGTCCTACCCGCGGACTTGCGTGCGACAACACGTACTCACAGTGTGCTCGTATATAAAAAATCTATATAGTGTCTAAAGCAATATCCGACTTTAAAATAATATACAGTCGTGTAGCCCAGTTCACAAGCTACCTTGTGCGCGAATCAGTTTACATCAGTATCAAGAAACCAACAGATAAACTCAGTTTTAATAAAAAGCGGTTGCAAAAATTTTAATTTTGCGCTGCGAAGTTCGTGAGTCATTGTGTCAGTGGAAGACCGAGCGACGCGCCGAGTTCAAGTACCGTCCTTCAAGTACCGTATCTTCAAGGACAAAGCGATCGTAGCCCGTTCGGAGACAGTTCGGTTTGACGAATATTTACGAAGGCGAGTGGAACACAGCTACGGCGCGCTGGCGCACAGTGATTGAGGTGACTCATTATTTTACGACTACCGCATACTGTCAAATTATTGTTTGTTTACTACGTTTGGTGATAAATCAACTCCTGTTTTGTTCGTAAATACTGCAAAACAAATATAATGATTCGTCACTCGCCCCCTAGTACTCCATCGGCATCCTCGCCGACATTACATAAGTCTGATCCGAATTTATCTTTGAGTTCTGACAACAATGAACATATCACGCAAAGGAAACGCAGGCATGGAGACTATGTGGAGTTTGAACGGATGGAGAATATGTTTTTGGAAATGAATAATATGTTTTCTGAGATGGTGTCGCAGCAAACACAACAAAAGCTAAAAATTGATAGTTTAAACGCTGCTCTTGAGAACATCAGATCTCAAAACTCATTGATTACTTCACAGACTTCTGAGATTCGAACACAAAATGATGAGATCAGAGCTTCGGTTCAATTTCTGACCGATAAATACGACGATGCTATGAAAGAACTAAATCACCTAAAGTCTGAGTGTTCTAATAATAATAAAATTATTAAAACATTAGAACTAAAAGTTGACCACCTGGAGAAAAATTTGAAATCAGCAATACTTGAGTTGAAAAATCTACCCAGCACAAACCCTGAAACCCAACAATCGCTGATGAACTCTGTTCAAAAGTTAGGAGATATCATAAATCAGCCTGTGATAAATACTGACATTAAAAACATTTTTCGCACAAGGGGTAATAAAGACTCAGTTGGCACCGTCCTCGTCGAATTTTCTTCTCCAGTAATCAAAGAACAGTTCCTGAAGTCGTCTAAAAACTACAATAAAGTCAATAGCAGAAATCGACTTAATACTACTCATCTGCAAGCTATGGGACCGGAGAAACCCATATATGTTTCAGAAGCTCTCACTACCATGACGAAACGCCTCCACTACCTAAGCAGGGAATTCATCAAAACCAGCACATATGAGCAATGTTGGATTGCAAATGGGAAAGTATATGTGCGCAAAAAAGAGGGGATGCCCAGTCGGCTGATAAGAACTGAGGAGGACCTCGTCGTGTTACGAAGAGAAAAATGACTAATATACATCTGTCAGTTACGCAGTGTATCGCTGTCTATTGTTGCTTTCCTTTGTTGTTTACCATGTTATAAAACCTTATTACTAATACCTTGTACTAACAACCTTATTACCATTTTATGTTTGCTGTCCTGTCATATTACTAGGCTACACTCACACTCATATTCACGACTTACTACACAAGAAATTATTTCCACTCACTTTAACTTGTTAATCAGAGATTTACATACATTCCTACATATTATACACTCTTTTTGCCTAACATCTGCCCGTGCCTACAATGTTCTTAGCCGTTCACATATTCTGTCGGCCATTTATTTGTGTATACTATTAAATAAGTTATCCTTATAAAAATCACAACAAATTGTCCATTCCGAAAGGTTTATTATATAATTTTTACTATTAAAATTCGACAACACAAAAAATAATACAACTAACATAGATTCTGTCTCCGTGTCTGACTCATTAGTGTGTGATCTCGATAATTGTACTCCGCCTAACTTCCCATCTAATCAGTCGTTAAAAATTCTCAACCAAAACATTAGGAGTATAACTAAAAATATGAAATAAAATATTTCACACCTTACTCGCTAGAACAAAAGTTGATTGGGATATTGTCACCCTGACAGAATGCTGGCTTCCTAGCACGCACTCCATTCCAAACCTTGAGGGCTACAATTACTTTAAGACAGTTAAAAATCTTACCCAAAATGAAGGTATCGTCGTCTATGTACATGAAGACCTTAAGGTCTCTGTGGAAGAACCTCCACTTCTGGAAGCAAATTGTCTCCAAATTAAAATTGACAACAATACTGTCTTACTGGCAATTTATCGTCCACCAGGTTATAAAGACGTTAACATTTTTCTTAATTCATTAGATACAACTCTTCATAACATAGCGAATTATCGAAATGTAATAATTTGTGGTGATATAAACATAAATATTCACGACCAGTGCCATGACTCAGCTAAAAGTAGTTATTTAAATTTATTAGCCTCACATGGTCTCCTGCCAGCACATGTCCTGCCCACACGTCAACTTGCATGCCTAGATCATTTTATGCTTAAAACAACTTTGCCCGCTACCACTTTGGTTGCCCACTCCGCTCTCACTGACCACGAAACTGTTTTGTTATTTCTTGCAAAGAAAAACCCTAAATCGACTGCAAGAAAAACAGTGAATCGAGTCAATCACGATCAGCTAGATGCAGATCTGAAACTAGTTGACTTTAGTGCGGTGTATATGTCAAATGATCCTCATGTAGCGGCAGATCTATTAATTAGTCCCATTATGCGGGTCATTGAGTCAAACACGAAAACAGTTAAAATCCCGAACCGTAAAAAAATCGTGAAGACATGGATTACTCCTGGCCTTCTCCGTTGCATTCGACATAGAGATAATCTTCATAAAAAATTTAAAAATGACCCTGAGAACTCAATTCTAAAAACGACATATTCAAGATATAGGAACTACTGCAACAAAATATTAAAGCAATCTAAAATTGACCATGATAAAAAAGAAATCAGTGATGCTGGCAATAACACTAAACATCTGTGGACAGCTATAAACAGTATAACGAGTAGGGTCGAAAAGAAGGACAGCGCTTCAGAATTGCTATCGACTTCAACTACACCAAAGCAATCGGTTAACGAAATCAATAACTTCTTCGCAAATATTGGTAAATCCCTTGCTGAAAAAATTGTAAGTCGGTCGGCTTTGTCACCGAGTGGTACTTTCTGCAATAATTCACATTCCATGGTACTGTTACCTACAGACGAAGCAGAAGTGACAAAACTAATACTGTGCCTCCGCAATGACTGTGCCATTGGTTGGGACCGAATTTCTAAAGGTGCGTACGGATTGCGCGTACCCTGGTACGCGTACTCAGTTTACGCGTATCCGGAACGCCTAGTCCATACCTGCAGCTACGCGTTCACTCTTGGGGTACGCGTACCGCGCGAGCCAACTCGCAGCGCGAGCCACCGTCAGTCGGTTTTTGGTCGCGCGTCAAAGAGGACGCACGCGGCCGGCTACGCTATATTTGGACGGCAAAATGAATAAACACGCGTGTTCTTCGAGTTTCAATAATGAAAATATTATTAGATTGATTCAACTTTATGAATTTCACCGGGTCTTGTGGGATAGCACACTAACTGATTATCGAAATAACGATTTACGCCAAGATGCATGGAAGGCAATTTCAAATGAACTGAACATTCTAATAGGTGAATTAAAAAAAAAGATGACAACTTTATTAGCAACTAATAGAAAAGAAAGGAGCAAAATCAAAAAAAGTTTAGTAACAGGATCAGGTAAGTTTTTAAATTGTTTATTTACGCATTGTATGCATTGTATTTTCGCATTGTAAATTGACATATTTATAATAGCCTATATACTTTTATATCTTTTTTTTTTCAGGAGCTAATGATGTATATATATCGAAGTGGTTTGCATCTGAATATTTTACTTTTCTAAATGATAAGGACAAACCAATGCCAACAACGGAGACTACTGTAAGTAATTACGATTAGTTATTAACGTTATTATATTTATACTTACCAGCTGCTTTATGAGGCTTTTTCAATTTTATTATACATATATTACGCGCGTTAAATAGTGTTTGAAACTCGGTACGGTGCGCGGTCACACAATCGGCCAGACGCCGCGCAAGCGCCGCGCATGCGCTCCGCACACACGCCGCCGGCGGCGTCCCTCGCGCTCCGATCCCGCGCCCGACTCCCGAGGCCAGTCGCCAGTCTGAGTCGCGCGCGCCCGCTCCGCACGCAAGTAACGTTTCAATCGATTCCGCGGCTCTTGCTCGCTCCCGCCAAAAGTTTTGTTTTTTATGTATGTTATAATATAGTTATAGTTCCAATAGTTGTACAAGTCACTGTGTGCTAATAAACTGTTTATGTGCTCTAAGCGTAGTGTCTTTCACTGAGTACAAACCCACGCCACCACCATCATACATATTATTTTAGCCTACGTTAATCCGTGTAGTTAGTACACGTTTTATATAATATAAATGTCACATTAAAACTTAGTGATTATTTTGCCACTCAAGGGGGGCATTATTAACAAAGTGTTCCGCCAGATGTAAACGTATATGAGTAGGAGTATTGGGCGATCTCCTAGGTACACTGTCTAAAGGAAAAAAAGAAGTTAATTGCTGTTGGTCTTGTCGCCATGCACCTGGAACAAGCTCTCCTCGCTGTTCAGAGTCAAATGCATTCGTATGTGCGTAAATATTTGATAGTCTGCTTTTTCGTAAAAAAATGTGTAAATAAACAGTTGCCAATACAATTTTTGTAGCTTTTTCCGGTTCCAAAAGCATTGGTTTTCGTAGTACTCGAAACACCGAACTCAGTATCCCAAATGCATTCTCAACTACCCTCCTTGCTCTTGATAGACGATAATTGAATATTCTTTCAATAGATCCTCTTTCTGGATTACCCGAAAAGGGTTTCATGGTATATTCACTGAGGGCAAATGCTTTATCACACAGAATTATATACGGTACCTTCACATTGTAAGGAGTTTGTAGTATTTCAGGATTCGGTAAATTTAGGCTTTTGTTTTCAAGGTTCCGGTACAAGGAAGTGTTTTTAAAAACACCTCCATCTGATATGCGCCCTTGACATCCAACATTTACGTACATAAAATTGTAATCAGCGTCAACTAATGCTAACAATACAATGCTAGAATATTGTTTATAATTGTAAAATTCCGTTCCACTATTTAATGGTGCTTGAAGGCAAACATGTTTGCCGTCCATTGCGCCTATTGCATGAGGAAAGTTCCACTTTTCTTCAAATTCTTTTGCAACGGCCATCCATTGATTTTCAGTCTCGGGTAGCTGTAACAAATTATTTCATCTAAGTTAAAGTTTTTCTTATTTTATTTTTCAGATAACTACCAGCAACAACACACAGAATGTGCATGAATCTATATCAAATGATGAACAATTAGCCAGTGATTCTGCCTCAACCACGCAACAAGTACCTAGTGATTTGACTTCATCCACACAACAAGCACCTAGTAATTCTTCATCGTCCATACAACAAACACCCAGGAATTCTGCCTCATCCACACAACAACAGCACAACACATCATTCAGAAATAAAAGGCGCCGTAATAACGATGACACTGCCACATTAACAGAAGCAGTGGGATTACTCAAGCACAGTGTACAATATCTATCCAAGGAAGAAGACTGTTACACTTCTTTTGGGACCCACATTGCGTATGAATTGAAAAAATACGACTCGCGAACATTTACACTAGTAAAACATGCTATCAATAATGTTATATTTCAAGCTGATATGGGCCAATTACCTGGTCAGTATGGGTATTATACCGGTGCCTATTCAACGGATTTAACCAACTCTACCTCACGCCAAAGCAATTACAGCGACACGCCAATTCCAGCACAAACTGCACCTACATCAACAGCGGAAACTCCAAAGGAAGCGGAGGATAATCAAAATGAAATTTCTGAAATATTACGTTACGTTCAAGAACAAGAAGAATAATTCAGAAAATTCTTAATTATAATTTAATAAAACTTCTTTAAGTACTTAAATTATAATTTTCTAAAATTTTAATTATCATAATAAATAAGCAGATAAACATAAACGTTTTTATTCATTAACTCACCTTCACATGATCCTTGAGAGCCTTGATAATTGCATCACATACTTCAATAATAATAGTAGATATGGACTGTTTAGATATGCGAAACAGATATTGTAAACTTGTATATGAGTCCCCGGTGGCCAAGAACCTTAACGTCACGGATAGCCTTTCTCTGGCTGTGATAGCTTCTCGAAAATTAGTATTCATTTTTTTTATTTCAGGTTCAACCTTTTCAAGAATTACATATTTCAAAATCTTGCAAACTCATTCTCACAAAATTTTTGTCCCCACTTTCTTCATAATTTATATCTTCCATTAGCCTATTTCCACACTGTAATCTTTCACGAAACAATTTTTTCATCCACCATCTAGGTTTCCGTTTGTTTCTCTTTTTTTTATTTAAAATGTGTTGAATAATGACTAACGCCGCAGCAGTGGTGGTGCACGCAACCGCTAAGTTTGTCGGAGTCATGGCGAATGACTGGGGCTCGCGGAGCGCTCTGGATCGATTGACCTCGCGTACAGGTTCGCGGCGGTCCGTACAAGAGCTGTACGCGTATCCAATGTACGCGTGGACAGTGTTTCCCAACTACGCGTAACACAGGAACGCGCTATCCGTACGCACCTTAATAGTTTCCTTAAGAAACACAAAGCTGTCATAGTTCCACCGTTGACTTACGTTTGTAACCTTGCTCTCGAAACAGGCCAATTTCCCAGAGCATTCAAGAGGTCAATTGTTCATCCGGTCTTTAAGGGTGGGGACAGAAGCCGTGTCAACAACTACAGACCCATAGCCGTGCTGCCAGCGCTTTCCAAGATTCTTGAACGGATCATGAACGGCAGACTAGTTGATTACTTGGAGAGCAATAGCCTTCTATCTTCCTCTCAGTATGGTTTTAGAGCCGGTAAATCGACGTCCGATGCCGTTCATGATCTCACTAACTTTATCGTCACTAACATGGACAAGGGTCGTAAAGTCTTGGGGATTTTTCTAGACCTAGCGAAGGCATTTGACACGGTTTCTGTTCCCATACTGATTCAGAAGATGGAAAACCTTGGAATTAGGGGAGTCCAATTGAAACTGTTTGAGGACTATCTGAGTGGGCGTACTCAGAGCGTGAAAATGAAAGAGTACGTCAGTGACGAGTGCCAAGTTACCTACGGCGTGCCTCAAGGCAGCGTACTGGGTCCTACACTCTTTCTTATATATATAAACGGCCTAGGTATGCTCACTCTTCCAGAGGGTAAAATAATAACTTTTGCAGACGATACAGTCCTGTTGTTCAGCGCGACCACGTGGAGTGATGTCTACGGATTTGCTCAGTCAGGCTTCAATATGGTATCAGAGTGGTTACGAAATAACATCCTCACTCTAAATGCTGCAAAAACGAACTATGTCACTTTCTCCATAAAACATAACAGACATACCTCGGCAACAACCCCGACCCCGTCGTGTGTGTTCCATCGTAGCTCACACTTGTCCGATGCCATGCTGCGCCGCCTGTACTTGCACTCAAATCGGTAAAGCAGATAGTGTGAAATATCTGGGCGTTATCATAGACAGTGCACTAAATTTTCACAAGCACGTTACCGTATTGAGTGGCAGGCTGAGGAAGTTAATATATGTCTTCAAGACCCTTAGACGGGTGGCTGAGGATAAGGTGAAGAGATCAGTGTATTTTGCCCTCGTTCAATCTTTGTTGACTTACTGCATCACCTCCTGGGGTGGTGCCCCAAAATACACTATTCTTGAATTGGAAAGAGCGCAGAGAGCCGTCTTGAAGGTCTCACTGTGCCTCCCTTTTAGATACCCTACCACCCTCCTATATAAAGAAGCGAAGGTCCTGACAGTACGCCAACTGTTCATATAACAAACAATTATGAAACAGCATAGCCTCTTAACATATTCCCCCTCTCTTTCACGCGGCAAACGCAGATTCGACCCCGTGGATAGTTATCACAACCGGCTTTCGACCAAGTTCTCTCAGCGATTCTTCTGCCACCTCGGTCATTATCTCTATAATAAAATTAATAAGATTCTTCCTATTTACGACCTTAACAAGATTAAATGTAAAATGAAATTAACTAGCTGGATCCAGGACTTAAACTACCTTGAAACTGCAAAAATCCTAGCTGTCTCGGTATAGATCACGATTTAAATAAATTAGTTAACTAGGCATATACTTTTCACATAAATATTATATATTTATATGTCCAGGCTACAGAAACTTCTACATCCTCACTCACTACACAAAACCACACTCTACACTTTCCTTCATCTCCACACAATACTAACCATACTAACACTATATAGATTTAGAATCATTTTAATAATTCTTAACTGACTCGCGACCACTGTCTGATTCGGAATATTATGTAACCTAAAGGGTGGAGACCTGGTGTCCTGAAATACAGGCCACAAGCCTAGTTTAGGCACCACCCAACCAACAAAAAGTGGTTTTTAAACTATCTCCAGGAGATCATTTCCCTAGGACTATATGAGACTTGTATCCGCATATAAGTCCGGAAAAGGGCCCACTTTATAAGTAAACTTTTACTTATATCGTGTTTATAATAGACCGCTTCAATGCCGTTTACGCCTATATTGCTCCTGTAATAGAATTACGTCAATGCAATTAGTCCTGCAAATGCCAATATAAGTAAATTATAGGAAAATTTGAGATGAATACGCGCCTTGCAATGCTTCTTTAAGCTCACATTCAGTGAACAGTCGAATTGTGTTCTGTCGGTCCAGGAATTGTTTAAACTGTTTGAATAAGGGTAAGTATAGTATTTATGTAAATATTACTTAAGTTTAATTTAATCATAATATGTCAACCATAGTAGAAAATCTAAAAGCTTATTGTTGTTATATTTGTAGGGGAATTAGAATTTTCTGAAAATTCTATCATGGTTTTAGTTAAAATTTTAAAGCGCTTCTTGTAATTTACTTATTTACATTTTAATATTTAATATTTTATTATGAAAATATCATGAACAGTTACCATTTTTTGGGTGAGCATTGCCAAGTGTGACTTAGAGCCAATATAAGTAATATTGGTTCTATATTGGCGAGTGTTAAAACCGAAGAAGATTCGCCATATTGTTACCAATTAGGGTTCCACATTGCCCAGATAAAAACAAACTCTATTGATATTCATAGATTAGCATGATATAAGAATATTGTAAGGGTTTGTTGTGCGTGCTAGGTTAAACATTAGTTTTAACATTGTTTTTATTTAATTTAATGGTTATGTTATTATCAACCTGAATAATTATAATAATTAATATCTAATTATTATAATTATTCAGGTTGACAACGATCGAAATAAAAGTATGGTGATATTCCTGGATATCGATCGATTTTTAGCAAAAACTGATTTCCGATCTCTAAAGAACTTAAAATGGCCTTGGAGTGTTACACATTTCTTGTTATCGGAGACATGTCCCGGTTGTCACGGCATGGTTTCTACTAACACTAGAGATTTTCATTTTACCAAGAATCGAGACGACATCAAATCATTGCTGAATCAAGATTGGTTTTGGTGTGATAATTGTTCTACCTACGCAGTTTATGATCACTACCCGAGAGATGAGTGTGAAATTTGTAATTAGTACCTAACTGAATATGTACAACGTAACACAATATTTAATATTACCTACTTTTATGTGAGTAAAAGTGAAACTAGCATAATATTCAGTATAAGTTGAAAAGATTTTAAGTATCTGATATCTGAGCAATAATAAAAAAAAATCTTAAGGATAAATTAAAAGCGTGCGCGCGGTAATTCCCCGTTTTGTGTCGTAGATAGCTACGACACAATACATGGAATTACCTATTAATTATTAATAATTATTAGTTTAATTTGGTGTTAGGTTAGGTTAGAGCGAGCGAGCAGTATGAATGAATCTGTTGAACAGTGAGGACGTAGTCTCGTGCTTAGTTGAAATTTTAGTAAATATTTTTTTTATTATAGGTATTAAGTTTTATTTATTTCAGTAGTTTCAATTCAAGTTTTGTTATTAGTGTTCAGTACCAAAAAGGAAAAACGGAATACTTATGTGATCACCTCGGTGCACACAGGCGAAAAATCAATAAAAGTCGGACAAAACCAAAAAACTTAAAAGTACTCCAAATGAATAAAAACATGTTTTACCGACAAGTCTGATAGACGATACACGCTACCTGCGCACGCGGCGCGGACCCTTTTTTATCTACGCGCCTGGGTCTCAGTCCAAAGTTCGACTTGATCAACAGCGGATGTGTCTAAAAGTGAAAGTGTTGCTTTTAATTATTACCATTTTTATAATTTGCTTCGTGAAAATCTTTGTTTTTTCGATGGATTCACTTCCAGGAGGTAATAAACTAATTATTAACACAATATTTACTGTGACATTGTACTGTTTTGCATATTTTTAAACTTCACAAAAGGGTAAAGTATGACTTCCCGAGAGATACGGCCTTGTTATTAGTGTTTTTAGAAAGTGTGGACTTTGTTTATCAATATACAATCATAGTTTTATGCGACCGTAAGCGACGCTTTAACAAATTTGTCTTTTTAGTCGACCACATCTGTTTTGGACGCAGTCTACGTAAAACAAAACATATTATAAAAACAGCATCTTTTTATGTAATGAATTACCCATGGTATTATATGTCAACACACTTCACAAAATATTAATACAAATTCTGAAATAGCCATAGGGTTAATGAGCGAAAATGCACAAGAAAGTCGAAACAAGGATGTTCGAAAGTACAGAGAGCGGTTTTCAAGAAAGTTTTCAAGAAAATTAGCCATGGAAGACACTTTTAACAGACTTATGGTGTCTTCCGATCCTTTTATAATGGGACCAAGGAAACTTATCGCAAAAAAAATATTTCTATGTGCCCAGACGTTTTAAATCTATTAGATGAACCAAATAATGAATAATGAATAATAAAAATGTCTAAAAATTATATATATGTGTTTTTATGACGTAACAACCCTTGTTTACCCATTTTGTAGAATAATAATGAATGTTTAGGTTTTGTCCGACTTTTATTGATTTTTCGCCTGTGTGCGGTGCCTGTCCGTCTCGTCTGTCACAGCCGTTTTTCTCAGAGGATAGGTATTTTGCGTTGACAAATGAAATTTGGAATAGTTGTAGTAAATGGTGACCCAAAATCGGAACCGAACTTTAAAAATGTATTTTTTTCTTTGGGAGCTTGTTTCAGGAAGTCAAGTCGAGAAGCTAATAAAAGTTTTTTTTAGGTCATTGTGAGGTTAATCTAACTAATCAACACCATGTTCATTTTCAGATTTTTACGATCAAAATGCCGTTTAAAGTAGTACAGACAATGGAAAGAGGTAGACTGAGGTTGACGTCTGTACCCGATCAATGGGAAAATAATGGTAATTTGTTCTGGCCCAAAAATAAACAAGAAAAACTAAGAAGACAAGAAAACTGTTATCCAGACCCAACTTGGACAGCTATCAATTGTATAGTAAAACGGAGAAATTTAAGAACTTTTAAAGACGCAGTATCTGAAATAGACGCCATGTGTGATAGGTCCGACACCGAGACGGATAATGAGCGTTTTCGAACAAAACAGCTATCTCCAACTATCAAGTCTTTTAATCAGATGGCACAGGAGTCAGTAGAGGTAAGTTTTACAGTAGTAAATTATTTACAGTTTATTCAGGAAAGTACTAGCTTTCCGCCCCGCTGCATTGCCGGCACTAAACCTCGATGACCGCCGTTGAATTTGAGTTATTACACCTTTGTCGTTAATGCAGAATTTACATAATTATTTTTCAGAATAATGACCAAGAAACCAGTGCTGCTACTATGCCTCAACAAGAAACCGTAACCCTAGACGAAAGTTATGTTGCAGCCCTAAATATAGTTCAAAATCAGGAACCAAACTCTTTCCCAGAAGAAATCAACCTAGGCGCTGAAAACATAGATAATCAAAGCATTTTGATCTTGAATCAAGATATACAAATACAGCAAATACAAGCGGATGTACAGACTATTAAACAGGATGTTAAAACAATTCTTAATAATCAAAGTGCTCTGTTTGAACTTCAGAACAAATTAATATTAAAACATTCTGAGTTTCAGACGCAATTTGAAGAGTTCATAAGACTGTCTTCAAAATCGCCGATTAAAAGACAGGATGACGACCCAATCAAAATAATAAAAAGTTTAAAAGATTTCGATACTTTTGAAAAAAACCTTTCAGATGCAGTATTAAAAGAGGAATATCGAAAAAAAATGCGTGGGTTATGTAACAGAGGATCTAGAAAGGGCACTTCGAATGCATACTACCTGATAGATCATTTATTTGACAGAGAGTTTTTGAAAGGTTGTTCATGGACAGGATCGTCAAAGGACAGTGACACCGTAAAAATTTGTTTCAAAGCTTACCAAAAAACGATAATTTTTTTCTTTGATGTCGTTAAGGAATCAGACAAAAGATTTACAAAAGCTGATTGCGAAAAATTTTTTAAAATTGTATTAAAAAATGCTCGCCAACGCTGTGAGAGCAAAAAAAGGACATCTGCTTCAAGACAAAGGATTAAGGGCAAAAAAATAAAGAAAGATACCATTGCAACATCTTCTGTACCCACCATAACTGCAGAACAGCCAGGTCCAGCAAATATAATTCCAGCTCCTGAATCCTCATCGGAACAACATCAGAGAGGGGTTGCGAATGCGGAGGTGATTAACCAATCACGTGATTCTGTTGCTGTGCAGCCGAATAATTAATTACCTACCTTGCTGTCATTTGTTTTTTTATTAGTTTTTGATCTTACCCATAACCCTCCTTTGGGATTGGGTCCTTGTTTATGGTTTCTTTGACCATGGGCTTTAAAGTGCTAAAATACTTTTGAAATGATAACTAGTTTTAAGCAATTATTATGTTGCTGTCACGTCGTCGTTAATTTGATTACCATGTGTGTTACTTATATGTTATTATCTATTTTTAAAAATGTTTACTAGTTTTTAGAGCGCGTTTCCACAAAAGCGGAGTAACGCAGCGTTTCCATACATTTGATAGATGTAACGTTGCTCGAGCTGTGCGAGCGCCGAGCAGGCTGTCAAATGTTGGTATGAAACTACCTTTTTGAAACTATAGTTTTGAAATCTTTATTAGGTATTATGGTTACCAATCATGACAGTAGTATACTTAAAAAATGACAATCTCAAAAACCAAATATATAGACCTCCGTCTATATGTATATTTGAACGAGGTATCTATAATAGATACCTCAATAACCGAGACTGATAAAAATATAATGAATGTAAGCTAAAGTACAAATTAGTTCCGCCTACTTTTAAAATGTTATTGTACCGAACTCTGTTGATTTAATGATTAATAAAAATAAATGTAAAATTTCAATCTGTCTTTTTATTTATACTAAAGTTGCCATTATTATAAACTATAAAGTATGTAATAATGGCACCAAATATAAATTTGTATTTAAAAACACACTGACAAGTTTACACTTAATGTCTGCAACTTTATACACATTTTTGAACTTATTAAGTTCCTGGAACATTTACAAATGTTTAAAAATGATGACCTTATTGGTTCTTCAAAGGCATTTTGGGTGTTTCTGATATGATAGCCATGTATTTCTATTTCTTGCTTTTGTTTGTCATAATTTACCGATATAAACTCAACCACGTGATTTGATTTAATTAGAAACCATTTATCTTGTTTCTTTGCTGACAATATAAACGTCCCCATTTCTAAAACCAAACCAGATTTGCCGCATGTTCCTATCTTTATTAGTTTCTTGTTTTCTTTAAGTCTCTCTATATCCACTGAAGACATTTCATTTATTCTTCTAGCGACTTGTTGAAGTGCTTTGTTTCCTTGCCTAACCATTTTTTTGATGGAGCAGAGTTTATTCTCAAAGCAATAGGCATTAAAATTTTGGAGAATTCCAAATTTTCTTACCTCTTCAACCAAATGTAAGAGGTTATGTATATTACTAGTAATATAGTCTTTTCCATAAATGGACTTAAATTTTTCAACAAAATATGTTAACATTTCTTCAGCGACACGAAGTAACTGGAAATAACTCTCATTGGAGCAAATTGTGATAGCACAATATAAGTGCTTGAAATGATTATAAGATTCAGTCCTTTGGACTTCTTTAAGTATTATAAAACTGAGATAGTAAAAAAAACAACGATACTCAGATCCTTTCCAATGAGCTAGAACATCAACCGATCTTACTGATCTGTGTATCTCTTTAGGCATTTTACAATTTCTCAAAAAATTGTTAACCTTCTCTATATTCTGAGCATTCCATTTCGTAATATATGTTCCGAAATTTCCGTCCCTCCAACCAATTAGAAGCCTCTTCATTAAGCCAAGATCTATTAAATGCAGTGAGTCCGAAACAGGAAAATCTTCAATCATATCGATGTTTAACTTTAATAACGGTGAATCTTTCTTGTGATGTTGTCCATACTTTTTTGAACGAAACTCGTCATTGTTTCTTTTAAGACAGTGAGATCCAGTAAATGCCACTGTATTCGATTTATGAGAATATTCACCGACGACAGTGCATTTTAGACACCCATGTTTGCTATTAAAATTGGAAACACCTGAAATATAACAGTATCAGTTAGGTATAAACTTATTTTGATGTATGTGTAATGTAATGCTTAAATCTGAATGCCTGCCTGGGAACGACCGAACCTCTTTTCAACTTATAACGTGCGAAAATGAAGATGATGATGTTACCTATGCGTCGTTAACATTCCGATCTGATCTGAAGTAATTGTTGTTAGTTACAATGGCTAAATCTTTGTAATATACATCATTCTGATGTGGGGGGGGGGGCAAGCAATAAAAAGTACCCATGAACTCAAAAATAAATCATGTACCTTTTATCATTGCCCTGGCTGGTGAATCACAAATGAAAGCTCTTAGTTTTACATGCACTACTTTTTCACCATTTAAATCAGTAGCATTATTTAGTATTAATCCCTCTTCAAGTTGCTTCATTTCTGTCACTAAAGGCCCTAAAAAAGCATCAAGATCTGATGGTTTTCCATCTCCACCATAGATTCCTGTTGAAAAAAAAAATTCATATTTTATTGTCATAAAAAAGTTAAGGTTATAAGACAGTGTACTTACTTAACTGGCACAAAATTCAAATAGGTAAACAGTAAAAAAAAACATACATATTATACTACTTGGTCATGAAGCTGGTAACTTTAGGTATATTATTAATGTTTAATTTATTTTTACTTACCCACAACAAACGGTGCCAAATTTGGTATTTCGAAGATGGTACATAATATAGGCCAAAATTGGTATCGCGAACTGCCGAAGACTGGTAATCCATCAATATTAATATTCAGAGAAACCTCATTTGGTAGACAGGAAACATTTTCAAAAATTCTATTCAAACATTTGATCAGACCATTGTGCCAATAGTGCCCTGGGGGCGAAATAGTAATGTATAGGTTTTCTTTATTTGTATCTAGTAGTGTTCGTGCATCTTTAGGCAAAACATCGTTTATTCTCACATTTATAACTTCAAGTAAAGAGTTTAATGCAGCATGAGAAATATTGAAGTTTAAAGCCCAGTTTTTAATAGAATAACGCAGTTCTAAATTTTTGTTGTAATCTGAAAGTTCTGCCTCATTATCGCTTTCAGAATCGCTCAATGATTTTTTATTACAGATTTCGTAGTCCGAACCTCTTCCATCTAAAGTAGTACTACAGTTATCTTGTCCGGAACCCTCACCAGAATTCGCGTTGCGCTCTTTACCAGTTAAATTTAATACATCAGTGCTCACTGCGGTTAACATATCTAGGTAGTTTTTTTTTTACTTTTCTTTTATAAGAACCACTTTTTTTTAACCGCTTCCACTTATTTAAATCCATTATCAATATCGTAGACAAAAACAGTTGCAATCTTAATGGCTGATGTCAAATCCTATAATAGAATTTGCGAAACTATATAAAGCGTGTTTTAGCCTATATTGGTCGTTTCAAGCTCCATCTTCGACCACATCCTCGCTTACCATCAGGTGAGATAGTGGTCAAACGCGTGCCTATCAATAGTAAAAAAAAAAAAAAAAAAAAAAAAAAAAAAAAAAAAAAAAAAAAGTGACCTTATAAGAGTTTTGACCAGGATTGTTTGAGATTACTTAGACTATAACACTACTATGGAATGCCTATATAAGTGTATAATGGCATGCGATAAATCTATCTAGAGAACATTTTATCCTACTGCGTGCTGTTATAATCTTAGTGATTTTATTATCTTTGAAACGCGGATATAAAATACACTTCTAAGGTAATGTAAAACCAGACAAGAAATATTAATGCTTTTCAGTAGTTTAACTTAAATATACTTGTATTGGCCATAAAATATTAGCTTATATGAGGTTATAAGTTTAAATAACAAGAGTGATTACGCCTCAGGTGTATATGTTCCTGGTAGATGCTCCTCGAGGAGTCTTAAGATTTAAATGCTCCTAAGATGTTATCTTAAAGGCGCATATAAGTCTGAGTTACCGGATTAATTACTCCTGAGTGCAATTAGTTTTGTTCCTAGCTTTTATAGGAGTCTTAATCCAGTAGTGGCCACGAAATATGATCCTATATACCGATATAAGTTCAAATTATAGGATTAATCGTACTGAAGTAAAAACGGCATTTACTAATGCTGTTAAAAGTGCAATAGCAAATACCAAAACCATCATCGGAGCTATATAAGTCCACATAGCATTATAAAATCGCATTCCAGGACTACTTTGCTGGTTGGGCAGTCTCCCGCAATATACTTGCTGTATCCACCTGTTCCTTAAAATATGTACTCAATGTGTATTGTGGCGAGAAAATAAATAAATAATTATTATTATTCCATTTATTCATTTATATACATATTCAATACATTTTTAAATATTTCTATAAAAATACAAAAAACATTTAAAAATATAAAAAATAGTAGCCCACCGGTATCGGGAACAGGGTCCAAGCTACCGGTGGTCAGGGCTCCTGAGAGAGGAACCTCCTAACAATGCGCGCCGTGTCCAGGAGTACTGCTTTCTGGATCAAGCCCTTGATCCAGCTGCCCAACGAGAGCCTCTTGAGATGTTGGTCGAGGCTCTTGGCAATAATACCATTGGCCGTCACGACTATCGGCACAATGACTGCTGTGTTCACATCCCACATGTCGACAACCTCGCGAGCCAAGTCAAGATACTTCGTTTGTTTATCTTTTTCTGACTTCACGAGGTTCTCGTCATGAGGGACTGCTATATCAACAATCATTGCGCGACGCTCTAGTCGGTCTATCACCACTATATCAGGCTTATTGGCAACAGTAGTCCTGTCAGTGATGATAGACCGATCCCAATACAATGTGCAACTACCACTTTCGAGAACTGGGTCGGGCACATACCTATAGTACGGTACTTCCGATTCCACAAGATTGTATTTAAGAGCAAGTTGCTGGTGGATAATCCTGGCTACAAGGTTGTGCCTGAGCAAATAGTCTCCGTTAGCCAGACTAGAACAACCGGAAATAATGTGACGGATAGATTCCCCGGGCCGGTGACATGCCCGACATATGTCAACCGTACCGTCCTTCACAATGTATTTCATCATAACTTCGTCCATAATTGCACAGACAAAACCTTCGGTTTCCCCGAAGAGGTCACCAAAACGAAGCCAGGCTACGGACGCTAAGAAGTCTACATCGGGCCCATGTAGGACCCGATAAAAGCGTCCGTGAAGCTCCTTGCTCTGCCATACCTCCCTGCGGTCGTTAGTATCTAATACCACAGGTTTGCGCCAGTTCTCGTTAGCCAAGGAGAGCGCGGTAAGGCCTTTGTCCACCGCTACCACATCTCGATGCATACCCACGTCGGCCTCTAGGAAGTATTCCCTAAGGCTGCATACCTCGCGGTTGTGCAGGGTCTTAGCATTTAAGAAGCCACGACCCCCGCACTTCCGCGGGATATACAGCCTCATCACCGATGACCGTGGGTGATGCATCCGATTTGCAGTAAGCAGTGAACGTACCCTCCTATCCAGGGCGTCAAGTTCCGTCTGAGTCCATTTGAGTATGCCGTAAGAATACATCAAAACCGGCATGACCCAACCGTTGAAGGCGCGCACCTTGTTTCCGCCTGATAAAAGACTGTTAAGTACTTTGTTCAAGCGGCCAAAGAAGCGCTCCTTCAACGATTGTTTCATGTCAGTAGCACTGATTCCTAACGCTTCCGACACACCCAAATACTTGTAAGTTTCGGTTGAGGAGAGGGACCTAAGGTCTATGGAATCCGAGAGTTGTGTTCCCTCGGATTCCATAATCTCCCCTCGCTTTACATGCATGACCGCACATTTGTCCAAACCAAATTCCATCCTGATGGCGCCACTGAAGGTTTCTGTTACCTTCAGTAGCTTCATCAGTTGCAAGTTGTTAGGAGCAAACAGTTTTAAGTCATCCATGTAAAGGAAGTGCGATATGACCTGACCACCTCTTCTCAACCGGTAGCCTTGGCCCGAACCCTCCAACAATGTACTGAGAGGGTTGAGGGCCAGACAAAACCACAGTGGACTCAGACTGTCACCTTGAAATATGCCACGCTCGATCCTTATCGGTTCGCTGTTCGCCTGGGTCTGTCGACACCCTGGATAGTGAAGAACCGTCCTCCACTGCCCCATACACGACATCAGGAAGGTGCGTAAAACTGCATCAACTTTGTACAGTTCCAGCACCCTCATGAGCCATGTATGTGGCACCGAGTCATAGGCCTTCTTATAATCTATCCAGCATGTCGACAGATCCCTTCGGGAACGTCGAACCTGTTGGCTAATGGCTATGTCGATGAGGAGCAGCTCCTTAGTACCGCGGGACCCGTTCCTACATCCATTTTGAGAAGAAGACATTATTGAATTACTATCAATATGATGGTTAATCTTTCCTCTCAAAATGGATGTAAGAACTTTATAGACCGTCGGTAAACACGTGATCGGTCTATAATTTTTGGGCTCTGCGGTACTACCTGATTTATGGAGCAGGTGGGTTATTCCTGTAGGTAGGAACTGGGGCAGCGACCCTGACTCTAACGCAGACTGGAATTGAGATGCCAAGCGAGCGTGCGATCTTTTGAACCATTTAATCCAAAAGTTGTGCAGCCCGTCCGGTCCCGGAGATTTCCAGTTAGGCAACGGACGGACTGCACGAGCTACGTCTTGGGGGCTGATGTTAATTGCCCCCATTTCTGGTATCGGATCGCACGCGCGCTCGACCTCCCGAGTCCAATCGCCCTCGGTATGACTGACAGGCACCGACCAGATGCTGCGCCAGAATTAACACATGGCATCATCATCCGGTAGGCGCGTATCAGTCACACCTTGGTCTGGTCGCTCCCAAGCCCTATAAACCCACCTCTCATTGCTTTGGAATGTGCGATTCTGAGTGTATCGCTCCACTCGCCGCTTATACCGACGTATACGGCTTGCCCATGCATAGACTTTCTGCTTCAGGAAGTCGATACGCTCTGTGACGCGGGTCAGATAATCTCGAGGACTAATATCAGTCCCCGAGAACGCCCGCCTCACAAAGCGCATCACTCTGCGGCGAGTGTTACCCTCCCTGAAGCAGATTAGTTTGCCGATGAGTGCTCTGGCCTCACCGATACGATGCTCGATCCTGCACTGCCAAGCTGGTACAGCTGGTCGTGTAACTCTGTCACTACTAGGAAATTTGACATGAGCTACACGACATGCTGCTGCAGCCGCACAGTACAAGATCGACTGGGTATCGGCAAGGTCTTCGCTGCTGTCAAAATAACTTGTTAGCTGCGAATCTAGAGCACACACCAGCGCCCTATTTTTATTATGCATGGGCAAACGAGGTAGACGAGGTCTAAGCCCAGGCGGTGTAGAGCGATACTCTCGGAAGGCATCCTCCAAAGCGCTCCTCAATCGCTCATTGCATTGGGTACTCACGGATGTGGCCGCGTCATCATCATCTTCACCGACGTAGTTGAGTCGCGGTGAAACACTTGCACTGGGTTGTATTTGCACCGCGGCCGGTGGCGAAGTAGGTGAGACGCGGCTGCTCCGTGATTCCAGACGCAGTCTATCAAGCACGGCGTCATCCAACATACGGTTACGCTGGATAACCCGCACCTGATCCGATAACCGTTGGGCTGAAACGTTGACAGCTGGCTCAAGTACCTGAAACAGAGAGAGCATCCGACCACGGTACGCAGTCAGGTTAGTTCCCCCCTCTGTAGCCCCAAAGTATGAGCGTATCACATTCTCGTTTATGGATTGCGACCATTTCATACGCTGCACACTTCCACCGGTAGCGGGGACCCTGTCAGAGGCCGGTGGGCCTCGAAGTCCTAAGCTGGCCGGTGGTCGGCCTCGTCCGCGCCGACGCGCAGGTGGTGGTGTCGTCGGCGGCGAGAAGTATTCGTCGCTCGAACTCGACGCAACTGCAGCTACCAGAATCCCTGGACTCGCGGCTGGCGCAGGTCCCGGCAGCTGCGAGGCGGAGCTGAGCGACGAACCCGAAGATGTTGGTCGTGCGTTTTGTTTTTGAGCTCGGCTTCTTGTCAGCATTTCACATTTTGTTGTCGGTCCAAAAAGCGGTAATTGTTGTTGTTCTTGATTTTATTGTTGTGTTCCTGGTTTTTTTTTTTGTTGTACTGATTATATTTGCCATTTTAATGGTAATGATTTAATAAATTATATTGAAAATTGCGGATTCAGAAAAAAAATATGACGTTCGAGTTGACAGCCGAGCCACAGATTATTATTATTATTTCCTTTACTTATTTAGATATTTTTAAACATTTTTATACAATATATACATTAGAAAAATAAAAACATTTAAAAATATAAAAATAGTAGCCCACCGATATCGGGAACAGGGTCCAAGCTACCGGTGGTCAGGGCTCCAGAGATAGGAACCTCCTGACAATGCGAGCCGTGTCCAGAAGTACCGCTTTCTGAATCAAGCCCTTGATCCAGCTGCCCAACGAGAGCCTCCTAAGGTGTTGGTCGAGGCTCGTGGCTATTAAGCCATTGGCCGATACGACTATCGGTACAATGATTGCGGAGTCCACTTCCCACATGTCGACAACCTCGCGAGCCAAGTCAATATACTTGATTTGTTTGTCTTTCTCGGCTTTCACGAGGTTCTCGTCATGCGGGACGGTTATGTCTACAATCATTGCACGCCTCACAATTCGGTCCACCACCACTATATCAGGCTTATTGGCAACAATAGTCCTGTCAGTGATGATGGACCGATCCCAGTACAATGTGATATTGCCATTATCGAGAACTGGGTCGGGCGCATACCTATAGTATGGCACCTCCGACTCCACAAGAGAGTATTTCAGAGCAAGTTGCTGATGGATAATCCTGGCTACAAGGTTGTGCCTATGCAAGTATTCTCCGTTAGCTAGACGAGAACAACCAGAGACAATGTGGCGAATTGATTCTCCCGGACGGTGACATGCCCGACATATGTCGACCGTGCCGTCTTTCACAATAAATCTCCGGTAGTTATTCGTCATGATAACTTCGTCCATAATTGCACAAACAAAACCTTCGGTTTCTCCAAAAAGGTCACCGAAACGCAGCCAGGCTACGGACGCTAGTTGGTCTACGTCAGGCCCATGTAGGGCCCGGAAAAAGCGTCCGTGAAGCTCCTTACTCTGCCATACCGCCCTGCGATCGTTAGTGTCAAGCACTGCAGGTTTGCGCCAGTTCTCATTTGCCAAGGAGAGCGGGGTGAGTCCCTTGTCCACCGCCACTACATTTCGATGCATACCCACGTCGACAGCTAGGAAATATTCCCTAAGACTGCATATCTCGCGATTGTGGAGAGTCTTAGCATTTAAAAATCCTCGACCTCCACACTTTCGCGGGATATACAGTCTCATTACCGACGACCGTGGGTGATGCATTCGATACGCAGTAAGCAGTGTACGGACCCGCCTATCCAGGGCGTCAAGTTCCGTTTGAGTCCATTTGAGTACGCCGAAAGAGTACATCAATACTGGCATGACCCAACCGTTGAAGGCGCGCACCTTGTTTCCGCCCGATAGAAGACTATTAAATACCTTCTTCAGGCGGCCAAAGAAGCGCTCCTTCAACGATTGCTTCATGTCAGTAACATTGATACCCAACGCTTCCGACATACCCAAATACTTGTAAGTTTCAGTTGGAGAGAGGGATCTCAGGTTTATGGAATCCGAGAGTTGAGTTCCCACGGATTCCATAATCTCTCCACGCTTTACATGCATGACCGCACATTTGTCCACACCAAATTCCATCCTGATGGCGTTACTGAATGTTTCAGTTACTTTCAGTAGCTCCATCAGTTGCAGATTAGTGGGGGCAAAGAGTTTCAGATCATCCATGTAAAGGAGGTGAGATATAACCTGACCACCTCTCTTCAACCGATAGCCTAGCCCTGAATTCTCTAGCAGTGTGCTAAGAGGATTCAAGGCTAGACAAAACCAAAGTGGACTCAAACTATCGCCCTGAAATATACCCCGCTCGATCCTTACCGATTCGATATTCCTCTGGATATTTCGACATCCTGGATAGCGAAGGACTGTCCTCCATTGCCCCATACACGACATCAGGAAGGTGCGTAGCGTTGCATCAACTTTATACAATTCTAGCACCCTCATGAGCCATGTATGAGGCACCGAGTCATAGGCCTTCTTATAGTCTATCCAGCATGTCGACAGATCCTTTCGGGAACGCCGAACCTGTTGGCTAATGGCCATATCAATAAGGAGTAGCTCCTTAGTACCGCGGGACCCATTCCTACATCCATTCTGAGAGGCAGACATGATGTTGTTGTTGTTAATATGACTATTAATCTTTGCCCTCAAAATGGATGTAAGAACTTTATAGACCGTCGGCAAACACGTGATCGGTCTATAATTTTTAGGTTCCGCAGTACTACCTGATTTATGGAGCAGGTGGGTTATTCCTGTAGTTAGGAACTGGGGTAGCGACCCAGACTCTAAGGCAGACTGGAATTGAGACGCCAAGCAAGCGTGCGATCTCGTAAACCATTTAATCCAGAAATTGTGCAGCCCGTCCGGCCCTGGAGATTTCCAGTTAGGCAACGGACGGACTGCACAAGCTACGCTATTTTTATTATTATTATTATTATTGAAGATGAATAATACATGTTTTATACATATATTGGTGTTTTATTTTACTTCCTCTTCTTCCTTTTTTAAAAGTTTGGTGCCTACTGCTTCTAGGTTACAGGATATTGGATGTAGAAAGTTATCTTCGACTGTTGCGACTGTCCAGGGCGTGGGAGAGCCAAACGTGTCAGATCTTCGACACGTCACACGCTCCATACATAAAACCATTACACAACCGAAGCCATTCAAAGTATTTCGTAAATAACATAAAAAACTACTTATTTGTTATATTTTAACCTTTGATTTTAACAATGTTATAATATAACCTCACTTTTACTATAATTCATATAACTTGGTTCCTGGATAGCCAAACTTCACCAAATTTTCAGTGAGGCCTTGTTATTATATCCACTTACAAATAAGGCTAGTTTGATTCAGTTAACACGTGGGCCCAGGAATGTATGGAGTCGTTCCCTTCTCCTTTTAGAAATATACAACTCTTATTTCTTCTCAACAAATATATTTTTTCCTGAATTTCATTTCATACCTTTAGCTAGTTGTAGCTTAGAACCTGTAACGTGCGAACGAGGTGTGCGAGCGAGGTAAGCTCGTATACTTGGTTGTTAGCTCGTCTAGATTTTGTCCACAGCTTGATTTCCTATTGCGATTGATCGTTTATTTCCTTTGAGCGTAGATTCAGCTGTTCACCTAATGTTTTTCGCTTTCATCTAATTGCTCTTTTGATTCTCAACCGACAGTTGATTTAGTTGCCGGTTGATTAATTTTTGCACATTTCTCTATTTATTTAACTCGTTTTTACTTTCAAGTCGTTTCTTTTCTGTGTTCGTTTTGTAATCAATCATGGCAGAAGAACGTAATCCTGTTTATGAGACCCCGCGTCGACGTTGTAGCAGTCCTATTATTTCCATACCTCTTCCACCAAGAACTTCTCGTGCTTCAACGCAGTCCCTTCCCCAATAAAATCTGAGGATAGTCCAAATTTTTTCAGGAAACAGTTCTCACCCTCGAGGTGGAATATTAATTTTGATGGGAATACTTGCGTTCGTGAATTTTTCGCGTATATAGATGAATACAAGGAGGCTGATAATATAACAGATTCTTATGTTGTAAAAGGTTTTCACGCAGTTATAACTGGTATTGATCACCGCTTACAGGTCGATCCGCCGTTCACATTTATCTTATCCTGAAGTTAGGCAGGCTTTCTTTAAAGCCTTCAGTTCTGCCGATTTTTATTTTCGTACGGAACAAGAAGTTCGCAATTTGAAACAGCGTCCCGACCAATCCGTTAGACTTCGTAATAAGAGTTGACCACTTAAAAGACACATTACGAAAACCTATTGACGAACCCGATTTAGTACTCGTACTTTCGTCCTATTTTTAGAAATGCTGCAATATATTGCATAATAGTTTTGCCAATAATTTTTTTTTCTCTGAGTTTATCCTTTTGTTGTGGACACTATTTTTCTTCTGAACAAAAGTAGTTCAAATTCCAGTAGAAACAGACTCTTTATTAAATCATTTTGGTTTTTGACGATAAATAAAATATGAATTCGTTAAAGCAGGTCATGTGTATGGCATTGATATTCCAACATGTCTCACTAATTACAAGGGTATCTATCTGGAGAGGAAATCAAAAAGCCAAGAAGGAAAAGATATGCCGAAGAGGGTGGGCCATATGAGTGTTGGCGATTTAATTCTTCTATTTCTCGGAAACGCGTGGCAAGGGGCGGCGGGGGTATTTGTTGTTAGCTGCGCCGCTTCCTGGAAATTTAGTCGCCATGGAGCCGTACACGGGAGCGCAGCGTGTATTTTGTGTCCGAGCGTATTACGAAAACAATAAATCAGTTATTACTGCACGACGTTTGTATCGACATGAACACGGTTTACGCGATTTAAGTGAAGTTCCAAGCGCCAATTTGATACGGAAATGGATCAGAATGTTCGAAACAACCGGCTCAACAGTACCAATTACGGCTCGTGGTCGCACAGTTTCTGCAAGATCAGCCGACATTGTGGAGCGTGTTCGTGTTTCAGTTCAGCGAAATCCGCAACAGTCAACACGTAAGAGAAGGCAGTCTTTGGACTTTGCGACGAATTTTGAAGCGTGATTTACATTTGAAGGCTTATAAGATTCAGATAGTCCAAGAATTAAAACCAGATGATGCCAATAACCGACTTAACTTTGTCAATTTGATGCTCGAGCGGTTCAACAATTTCAACAACGTGATGTTTAGTGATGAGGCCAATTTTCACCTTAATGGGCCATGTGAACAAGCAAAATTGTCGGTTCTGGGCCGAGACTAATCCCCGACGCTTGCATGAACGTCCACTTTACAGCCCGAAGCTTGTAGTGTGGGCTGGGATAACGTCAACCGGTATAATTGGGCCATACTTTTTTGAGGACGAAAGAGAGCAAGCGTAGGTTTAACGAATCTATTGAGGTTTACTATTATGAATAGTTAAGTTTAGTAAACCAATGTGATATAGTAGGTACCCGTGCAGCAGAATGCATAATACATGGCATAACGGATAGGACACTCAAATCAGGAGCTTTAGCACTGCGTTGTACCCACCCCGATCAACTGTTACAGTACTTACTTAGTAATAGGGATTACAATCAATCTGGTCCGGACCGTCTTAACTTTAAAAATAGAAATGTTGACAATCTTCAAGTGTCCAACACAGCGAGCAATATTTCTGGTTCCCGACCAGGCTACCCTAGCGGCTGTTTTAATAGCAGGGAAAAGGGACATAGTTTCCTGCATTGTACTAAGCCGTTGACGAGATGCACGCGTTGCAATAAGATTGGTCACGTCGCGGAAAAGTGTCATAGCAAATTGAATAATAAATTGACAAACGCAACTAGTGGTACATCGCAGAAAACTATGCGGATTGATTTCGTAAACAACAAAGACTTACATACAAACTTCCCTTCCCGCTTGTGCGCTGTGAGGTGTTTATTATATCGCTCCGTTCTGTAAATTCGGAATTTGCATTGTGTGTCTATTCTAAGGCTTGTGAACTGTTCCTAGCTGTGCCATAGTGTTTTAAGTGCGTGTTTTGTAAGTTTTTAAAGCTGTCTGTCTATTCTTTTATTGCTAATTAGTCAATTTCTCCAGCCTTCGGTAAGTGCATTTATTTTTTTCTGTGTGTGGGTACCGCGAAATAACTTAATCGATCGATATTTATGACCCACCAGATCGCGGCGGAGAAATATTTCGTAGAAATACTAAAACCCAAAGGTCGCCCGTGGCGACCTCCGCTAATTCGAAACGTTTATTCAGTGAAATGTCTCCATCATACATTTCGCCCGATGATAGGTCCAAACGGCTTCATCAAACATTCGAAACCGTGGAAAAATCCTCGCCGATTTTAAATATCAGTGATGTGAGCAATACCGACTATTGTGACTTAGTTTCCGAGGCGTCGTCATACCTATCTAAAATTAACGACCTAGTGAATGATCAGGGCTCTCGAATTAATGTTGCAAATAAATCAGCTATCATGGATATGACACAGCGTGTCACGGCCATTGTTTCTATGCTGGCCATAAAATCATCATGCAACGAGACGAAGTTAGCCAATACGGAACGCGAATTAGATAAAATCAAGTCGAATAACGCTGTCAATCCCGATCCTGTCAATAACAACTGTAAAGTTTCATATGCGGACTCGTTGAAACTACGTTTGCCAAAAGTAGCTCCAGCAATTATGCAGTCCCGACCACCGTTACCCTGTGTGGTCGCATACCCTACCGCGGACCGGTCAGCTGACTATAACACTTCGTCCGCGACAAAACAAGCGCTCATGAAGGCAATTAAGCCCAGTGACGACGGTTTTCAAATTGTAGGCGTGAAAAAAACCGCGAAATCTGGAGTCGTACTACGCGTTGCTAATGAAATTCAACTTAGAAAGTTAGAATCTGTGGATGCTATCAAGGCCGCTGGTTTACGACTAGAAAAGCCAAAGGGTAGACGCCCTAGAGTGTTAGTGAAGGATGTTCCATCATCAATGGATGATGGCGCTTTTCTAAACGCGCTTTACCGCCAAAATATTAAGGATGAGATGCAAATTAAAGAGGATGACTTTATAAAGTCTACCAAAATTATTCGTAGGCGCTCTTTAGATAACGGTCGGAAATGGATTGGCATTGAAATAGAACCCGCGGTACGTAAACATTTAGTGACTACCAAGGATAAGTTATTTATTGATTGGGCTACCTGCCGTTTTATTGATGATGTAGAAGTAGTTCGGTGCTTGCATTGCCAACAGTTCGGTCACGTTAAGAAACACTGCGCTAGTAAGGAACCGACCTGTGCCAATTGTTCGGAGGCACACGAAACAAATGATTGCCCGCATAAGGACGACTTAAATTTTAAACCGACTTGCGTGGCGTGCAAACGCTTTAAAAAACCGTGTGATCATCGCTGCGGATCTCAAGAGTGTACTACCTACAAACTGAAACTCGAACAATTAATCCTAAACACTAACTACTAATAATGGATATTTTAACCATAGGGCAATTAAATCTCCATAATGATAGGGTGGCGACATCCGAGCTGGATAAATTGTTTGTGGATTATAATCTTGACATAGTGCTTATTCAGGAACAATATCAAAACGCGCGCTTACGTCACAGGGTGGTTCAGCTGGACTGCAGGGCGCGGGCCGGAATTTATGTAGCGCGTTCTTCGGGCTTTACTGTAACATCTATAAGTAATCTCATGACGCCTCATTGCGCCGTGGCGGAAGTATCATCGCCTACCTTTAAGGTTTACGTTGTGAGCTGCTACTTTCAATACTCAGACCCAGTTACTCCACATATACATAATCTCCGTCACGTCTTGCGGTCGCTCGCGGGCTGCAAAGTTATAGTAGGTGCTGATGTAAATGCATCTTCTTCCCTGTGGTATGGCAAAGTTCGATCCACTGATTCTGAACGACGTTGTGCGGTTGAAGATTTTATTGCTGAGATGAATTTATCAATTCATAACACCCCAGACGCACCACCTACTTTTTGTAGCCAAATGGGCGAATCTTGTATTGACGTCACACTTTCTATTGCAGACGTACGCTTGGATAGGTGGCGTGTCCTTCCTGACGCGTCTTGTAGTGATCATCGCCTGATCGTGTACGAGTTTGTTCCTATGTTTACTCAAGGTTCGTCACACTTAATTGGAAATTTTAGATATAAGAGTAAGGGCGCGAATTGGGAATTCTTCGGCTCACTTTTTTCTGGTCATGTCAAAGACTTCACTCGCGACGGACTGTCAGCTGAGGAAAGTGCTGAGATAATGTCGGACGCCTTCACTTACTGTGCTGACATTGCTATTGGTCGCGCATCCATGACCAATATTCGTAGATGTGATTGGTGGAGTGACTACCTTGTTGAACAACGTAGAAGCTTTCGTAGAGCTCGTAGACAGCTTAACAAGCTAAAAAAACGTAAGGTTACCGGGGACCTCCTTAATCTTGCTTTAAGTACTTTTAGAGTTGCCAAGTCACGCTACAGAGCATTTGTTGAAAAATCTAAGGGTAATTTATTGCGGAAAATTATTGATAAACTTGATAGGGAGGGTCCGTGGTCTCCTTTGTACCACGAGTTCAAAGCTAATAGATCTGTCGACCTTGCGTACGTTCAAAACATTAAAGTAAACAATAAACATACAACCAGCATTGAAGAAACAACTGATGCTCTGCTTGAATCCCTTATACCAGACGATTCATCAGTAAATGATAATGAATACCACCAACAGATCAGAGCGTGGGCCACGGTGCCACCTGAATCGCCGGAGTCAGATCTTCCATCCACTGACGAATTCATAAACGTTGTGAAGAAACTACCTCTTAACAAATCATCCGGTGAAGATAAAATATCTAATAGAATGATTATAGAAGCGTGTAAGACAGCCGGAGACGCGATCTTATCAGTATATAACCGATGCATTGCGGAAGGTATTTTTCCTCGAATATGGCGACAGGGCTTTATACGCATTATTCCGAAGAGTGGCGATAAGCCCCCGGATGACCCTAAGTCCTATCGGCCCATAACCCTACTTCCATCTTTGGGAAAACTCTTAGAGCGACTAATCGTTCCGCGCTTACTACCGAATGGACCTAAATTTCATAATAATCAATTTGGTTTCACTATTGGTAAGTCCACCGTCGACGCGGTGCTCTCTGTTCGTAAAATTATTAACTTATCGGAACATAAATATGTGGTTGGAATCTTTCTCGACATTTCTGGCGCTTTTGATAACGCATGGTGGCCGATGCTACTACTTAAAATGAAAAACCGTGGTTGTTACAAAAACATCTATAATCTGATTCTTTCTTACTTTCTAAACGGTTCCGTGAAACTCAAACTAGGACATCATTCCATTACTAAGTCTCTAACCATGGGATGTCCTCAGGGCTCAGTTATCGGTCCATATGTTTGGAATATTGGCTACGATGATTTCCTCGCGCTTCCGCTCCCATGCGGCTGCTCATTAACCGGTTACGCGGACGATGGCTTGCTTCTCATTCAGGCAAGTACTCGTGCTGGCCTTGAGAATTTGGCTGACACATGCCTACGATTAATATCTCAGTGGGGCGATCGAAACCGTCTGACCTTTGCACCGCATAAAACCTATCAACTTATTTTAAAAGGAAACCTTAAATCCTGGCCTAGTATTAAATTCAATAACGTACCCGTTAAAAGAAAAGAATCCGTGTGCTATCTCGGTATGCTATTAGAAAATAACTTTTCATTTATTGATCATATAAAAACAGTAGGTGAGAAAGCAAAAAAGAACTTCTACGCCTTGACGAGAATATCCAAAGCTACTTGGGGTCTATCTTTTCAAACCTTAAAAACTATTTATGGGGCTACCTACTTGGGTTGTATGTGCTACGGGGCACCTGTCTGGGCCGATAGGGCCACCATAGGTGCGGTACGACGTAAATTGCTTCAAAGCCAGCGTTTGGCTTTGATATTCTTATGCAAGGCGTATAGGACGGTTAGTACTGAAGCCTTACCAGTGCTGGCGGGTGTTCTCCCAGTCGATCTAGAAGTGCAACGGCGTGCTGCAATGTACTACTACGCTAGAAAGATTACGGACCCAGAGTTCTTACCGCAACGCGGCCGTGCTAAGATCTCTAGATTACTAAAACCCCAGACTGATGTCTGGGAGGAACTTTTATCCGAGTGGCAATGTAGGTGGGAAAATTCCATCAAAGGCCGTCACCTCCACCAATTTTTTCCATCTGTTCGTGAGCGGCTGGACAGGACATGGCTGGAGGTGGATCACTGTGTTGCCCAATTTCTCACAGGTCATGGCAATTTTAAGAGTAAATTATTTTCCTTTAAGCTTGTGGCCTCGCCTTTATGTCAATGTTCTACAGCTGACCATGAATACGAACAATCCGCACATCACATCTTATGGGAGTGTAGTCTTTGGCAAACTGAACGCAATATTATGTTAGATAGTATTAAGGTTACATCTGGGGTAGTTTACTATACGGACCTTGTTGAAACCAGAACAAATTTCCGTGCGTTCAAGCGATTTTGCCATACCTATTACTGGAATCAAAAGTAGCTCACAATTTAGGACCCATTAGTTTTAGTGGTAAAATATAATCCGTGGTGCTTGGCAACTGGGCTTAACCCAGTTGTATTTGTCCCTTGGTGCCTATTGGCCTAGTTCTATTCTGTCTCCTGCTTCATACGGAGGGAAGTGGAAATTATATATATTTTTTTTTTCCTACTCCTCCGCTGTACTTTTCTGATTAATTTCGTTGCAGGATCCAAGACAGTTGAATCGTTTCTCCGGGACTCGTCGGGTTTCATTGGCTCGGCGTTTTTCTGGTGGTCGCCACTGTTGATTCTGGCTTTCAGGAGTTGCAGTGGTTGGGAATGTGTGGCGGGCTTGTCCCAAAAAAAAAAAAAAAAAATACAAACAATTGTCCTGGCTCTAAGTTTATAAAAGAGGTAAAAGTCAATAACTGTATCCTTAGAGCTTTTATAGATTTCGGAAGCGACGTTACTCTGATTAGGGAAACTATTGCCAGCCTACTAGGAGTACTTCACGATAGCGTTCCTACACTATTAAAAGGATTTGACAATAGCGTAGTCCAGTCGTTAGGAAATTTGACACTTGATACGGTTCGATGAGGGTCAGGTGCGTGTAGGTGAAGGAGTATCTGAACATGTAAGACGAACTCTTATAAAGATACTTGAGAAATATCAGCATTGTTTCGCCACCTCCTTGAAAGACTTAGGATGTACCAGTGTCACTGAAATGAGCATTGAACTTAACAGTCAGCGTCCAGTCGTTTATCGCCCATACAGGTTGTCGCACCATGAGCGCGAGAAGGTGCGTTCTATGGTTGGAGAAATGCTAGACGCTGGTGTGATACGAGAATCTGTTTCCGAGTATGCTAGCCCTATCCTACTCGTACGTAAAAAGGATGGCTCTTCAAGATTGTGCGTAGACTATCGTATGCTGAATTCAGTGACTGTCAAAGAAAGATATCCAATGCCTATCATTGAGGACGAAATAGCACGTCTTTCTGGGCAATCCTGCTTCATAACGCTCGATCTTGCATCTGGATATTACCAGGTGCCGATCTCGGAGCAGAGCAGGCATTTAACCTCTTTTGTTACACCAGACGGCCAGTATGAATACAATCGTATGCCGTTTGGCTTAGCCAATGCACCTGCCGTCTTTCAACGCATGGTTAACACAATACTAGGTTCAGCTCGTTTTAATAAGGCAACAGTATATATTGATGACATTCTTATTTATGGAAAGGATGCTGCACAATGCCTAGAACGCCTAGAAGAAGTACTGCAGATGTTGGAAAAGGTAAATCTAACATTAAACTTGTCGAAATGTGAGTTCTTACGCGATAAAGTCGACTATTTGGGGTACGAAATTAGCGCCAGTGGCATCAGACCTGGTGAAAAGAAGATATGTAGTGTGATCAACTTCCCTCGACCCGAAAACGTGCACAACATCCGGCAGTTTCTAGGCCTGGCTAGCTACTTCCGCAAGTTTATAGAAAACTTTGCACAAATCTCATCACCTCTTAGTAAGTTACTCAAAAAAGAAGCAGCCTGGGAGTGGAATGACGAACAAGAACAAGCATTCGAAAAGCTGAAAGCGAGTTTGGTTAATAGGCCGGTTTTAGATATATATGACCCTGCTGCTGAATTAGAATTACACACAGACGCGAGTAGGTTAGGAATCGGTGGAATTCTTCATCAACGGAAGCGAGACTTCAAAAACTTTCATCCTGTTGCATACTATAGTCGACAAACTTCTCCGGAAGAGAAGAACTTCCACTCTTACGAGTTAGAAACCCTAGCAGTAGTTTGCTCCCTTCGTAAGTTTAGAGTGTATTTATTAGGGAAAGAGTTCAAAGTTATCACCGATTGCAGCGCATTGCGTTCTACTTTTTCAAAGCGGGACTTGATCCCAAGGATAGCACGTTGGTGGCTGACATTACAAGAATTCGACTGTACTGTCGAATATAGGGCTGGAACTAAAATGAGCCACGTTGATGCGTTGTCTCGAAATCCTGCCAGACAGTCTGAATCGCTCGAGATCGATCAGTTTCCAGCAATAATGACAATTAGTAGCGAAGATTGGCTTCATACGCTACAATTAGGTGATTCTGAGCTACGTAGGATAACAGACGTTCTAAATAGTAATCTAGATGAAAAAGGTCTACAGTATATTAAACAGAATTATGTCATTAGGGACAATAGGTTATTTCGCTATTTAAATGGTGATGAAGAAAAGGTCAGATGGGTAGTACCAAAAGGGGCAAGATGGCAAATATGTAAACTCAATCACGATGACATTGGACATTTCGGCATTGAGAAGACTTTAGAGAGGATTAAAAGTAATTATTGGTTCCCCAAAATGTCTAGGTTCGTCAAGAAGTACGTTGGCGCTTGCATTGAATGTGCATATGCAAAAAACAATTTAAGCACCCGCGAAGGTTTATTGCACCCCATCACTAAGGTGGAGATTCCATTCCACACGCTTCATGTGGACCACCTTGGACCCTTTGTGAAGTCAAATAAGGGTTTTACTCACCTGTTCGTAGTTGTGGATGGTTTCACAAAATTCTGCTTTCTTAGACCCGTTAGAAACACTAACGCCCAAAATGTAATTAAAGTGCTAGAGGACATTTTTAGTACGTTTAGAAACCCCGATCGTCTCATAAGCGATCGTGGTAGTTGTTTTACCTCGCATGCATTCAAACAATTTTGCCTTAATAAAGGTATAAAACACGTGTTAAATGCGGTAGCCAGCCCCAGGTCAAACGGTCAGGTCGAGCGGTACAACCGCACCATTCTCGATTCCTTGAAGGCGTTAAGCACTAAACATGGTGAAAAGAGCTGGGACAGCCATTTGGGCAACATACAATGGGGGCTGAATAACACCATTCAAAAGACCATAGGAAAGACACCTTCGGAGGTAATGTTCGGAACCTGTATGAACAGTGAAATCAATCCCATGCTTAATGTTGTCAATGTACCCGCTCGTAATGAAGATGATTTACCGGTCATACGCGAAGAAGTTAAGGACAGAATAGATAGAGAGCAAGCTAAACAAAAGGATAGGTACGACAGGAATAGAAAACACGCACGCACCTACACTGAAGGTGAGCTCGTAAAAATAACTAAGACTGATTTTAGTAACAATGGACAGAGTAAAAAACTTATGCCCTCTTTTGTAGGGCCGTACCGTGTTAGCAAAGTTCTAGGTATGGACCGCTATATTGTTGCACCAATACCAGGACTAGTCGATACAGAAAGCAGACGCCCGACAACGGTTGCTGCGGACCGCATGAAGCCGTGGATTCATGTGACCGCTCTAGAGATTGACGAAAATGATGTAGATGATAGTTGTAGCAGTGACGACTATAACAATGGAAATAATTCGAATTAGAATACAAGTGTCTTACTTGTTACGTTGTGTTGAATTAAAAAGAACACTTATTATTTACAGAATGTTATTCGTTGTTACAGATCAAGTACGCGAGAATCGATCGGTTCGTGACTTGATGTAAAAACTGCTAAAACAAGACCTTCCGGCTGCCATCACGAGCATAAATCGATCGGCTCGTGCGGGCGTCGCTAGGCATCCTGATTAATCGATCGTTCAGGATATTAGGGCACCCTGATTAATCGATCGTTCAGGGATCTAGTTTGTTCACGACATAAATCGATCGGTCGTGAACTTACTCTTAGATGTTTTGTGACCCAATTAATCGATCGTTTGGGATCACCTTATGCTGGGGTTGTAATGCCCAACGATGAAAGTGTTGGCCGACTGCTACACTTTGTATCGATCCAGCAAATCGATTGCTGGTGATTATCTTAAGTTAAGTGTTATGTAATATCTAGTACTTATAAAATTTGTGTAGTATCACCGAAACATATTTTGAAGTTCACTGTGTAATACTATTTTGTCTTCACTATTTGGTTTGATTGTTGTTAGTTCATCAAAACTAGTTAATTTGTATCAATAGTAGTAGCTATTAATTATTATTATTGTAATAAGTTCAAACAACTAGTAATTATCATTGTAATATATTCAGATAACCGATTAAAAGTCCGATTGTTAGGTTTCCACCTGGAACCGTGTGCAGGGCCGCACACGATGTCAGGACGGACGATTGTTAGGTTTTGTTCTTGGTAACAAATAGTTATACTACTCTGTCAAGAAAGTACCGGGAAAAGATCAATAATACACAAAATGTCTGTTATTCATCCAAATTTATTTAATCACCTTTAAAGTATGCTCCTTTAGAAACGATACACTTGCGCCAACGAATAATCCATTCATCAAAACATTTTTTAAACGCTGCTTCCGGAATTGAGTTCAGTTCTCGCCGCGAATTCTCCTTTATGTCTTCTATCGATTGAAAACGGGTGCCACGAAGTGGTAATTTGAGTTTAGGAAAAAGAAAAAAGTCAGCAGGAGCCATATCTGGTGAATATGGTAGTTGCTGGATGGTATTTGTTGAGTGTTTGGTTAAAAATTCATTCACAATGATAGCCTTGTGCGAAGGCGCATTGTCGTGGTGCAAAATCCAAGAATTTTCTTTCCACAAATCTGGCCTTTTTCGTCGAATTTGCTCTCTTAAACGCCGCATAACGCTCAAATAATATTCTTTATTTACCGTTAGACCTTCCGGTAAGAATTCAGAGTGCACAATACCGCGATGGTCAAAGAAAACAGTCAACATGACTTTGACTTTTGATCGACTTTGGCGTGGTTTTTTCGGTTTCGGTTCAGTTGGAAGGCGCCACTCCGAAGCTTGTTGACTAGTTTGCATGTCAAACTCGTAAACCCACGTCTCGTCACCAGTAACAATGCGTTTCATGAATGTTGGGTCCGAACTGACTCGTTCTAGCATGTCCTCAGCGACTTTCATGCGATTGAGTTTTTGGAGAAAATTCAGATCTTTTGGGACTAGCCGAGCAGCAACATTTAATACCCAAATGATTAGTTAAAATGATACGGATCGACTCGTGAGATACAGAAAATTCGGCGGCTATCTCTCTCAGAGTTGAATGGGGATTTTCAGTCACTATTTCCTTCACTTTTGCGATGTTAACTTCAGTTGCAGACGTTGACGGCCTACCAGAGCGAGGCATATCTTCCATCACATCTCGACCGCTTTTGAACGCTTTGAACCACTCATAAGCACGAGTTTTTGATAAAGTCGATTCACCGTAAGCCTTCTGTAACATTTTCAGTGACTCCGAACACGAAATTCCATTGGCGATGCAAAATTTAAGACAAACTCTTTGTTCGATATTTTTGTCCATTATGAAATTCGCAATACACACTATATATGATATTACTAAAACCAGCACTGTTTTTAATATAAATAACAGATGCAACTCAAACTCCGCGCCAAAATGGAAAACAGTTGTGCCAATCTAACAACTACAAAAAAACAAAATTTCTAATTTGGAACCATAAACAAATCATCCATTCCCGATACTTTTTTGACTGAATGTACCTTATAATGTAAAGATAATTGTTAAAATAATATAAATCGCATTAGATTCTTGCTTTATATAAACATCTATGTTTTAAGTAATATTTAAGGTACATTGTATAAGCGATTCATTTCTGTTGTTTGGGAATGTTAACCCTTGATTTAATATCGATCGGTGGAATGAGTGGCGGGATAATAAGTGACTCAACGATTGGACCACGACCCTGGCATCACCGGATATCGTGGGCCAATCGGAGAGTCGAATGCACCGCAGGGACGTCAAGGGTTTTTAAGCGATGAGCGGGTGCGCGGAGACACACTCGCCCCCAGATCGTCGATTGGGACATTTGAGTTGAAATACTGGCCCTGAGCAGTATAATAATTAATTTAATGTAGTTGTTTGATCTTAAAGTAATTAATAAAAATAAGTGAACAGTTTGAGTTTTATCTTTATTCAGTCCTCCCAGTTTAAATAGTTTTCCCCTAAGAATTGTGACCGCCAAGGCTACGAGTCTTTATACTTTTGGTGTGTAATAAATGTGCACAATAGTTGTTGTTGTATTATGCAATTACATTGACATTTTTACACAAAAAATTACGATTTTTTTTTACACTATGTGGAACGGAACGTGAAGCGACGCCATGTTATCTCTCAGCTGTCAACGTTAGTCATCGTTTGTTGCCCTTGCAGTTGAGATCGTTTTACGTACTCCTGTAAGCCTTACAACGTTTGACTACCATGGCGTCTCCGAAACCCTGTGTTTCAGTGTCTGAAGAGTTGAGTGATGTGCAAGTGTTGGACTCAGATGAGCCGCTTGTCACGGCCTCCTCTTCTGTGCCTTCTAGTAGTGCGCGAGTGATGGACTCAATAGAGCCGCTTGTGCCTACTGCGCGAGTGCAAGTGTTGGACTCAAATGAGCCACTTGTGCTCCCGTGTGTGTCGTCGGTCCTCGACGAACCGGTTGCTGGTCCCAGTGGGATGGCTGGTCCCATTACACCTGGTTCTAGTGGTAGCTTACCGGCTATCGCTAGTTCTTCGGAGGACGAGGCTGATGACATTGCTTCTACGATGCCCAGACCTACTGGGTCATCTGGCAGAAGAATTAATCCCTACTCGGATGAGTTCAGGTTAGTTTTGATTTATGATATATAAATATTGCCATGTTTTTCTTATTAAAGATTGACAATGTTACTTTCGTGCAGCAATTCCAAATTTAAATAGCTTTTTACTTTGTTCCAGATCTATGTGGAACTGGAGAAAGATCTTCAACCAATTGGGAACACATGATCAGTGTGTTCAGTTTGCAGAGGAGAGAGGACTCATCCTGAGAAATAAAACGTGCTCATACCATCGTTCAGCAATGACTTTGCAGAGAACCTCTGGGCAAGTTGGCAGGTTTAGATGCAGGAAAAGCAACTGCCGAGCAAAACCTGTCTCCCGTGCTATTGGGACATGGTTTGAAAACGCACGGTTGTCCCTCATGGCAATATTTCAAATTATGTATGCATTTAGTGAGGGACTAAGTTACCATCAAACTCGGAAAGAACTAGCTCATGAAGATGGTCCCGTAGTTTCTACGAGGACTGTAGCAGATTGGTTCAGTTATTGTTGAGAGACAATTGGAATTTATGAATTGGAAAACCAAAGAGCCCAAGGGAAGATAGGGGGCCCTAATAAAGTGGTGCAAATAGACGAATCAAAGTTTGGAAAAAGAAAATATAATCGTGGTAGACACATCGAGGGACATTGGGTGATTGGAATGATAGAAGACGGCAGCGACGATCTGCGGCTGGAGGTGTGTCCTGATAACGAAAGGTCTGCAGACATATTGGTGCCATTGATAAAAAAACATGTTGAGGAAGGCTCCATCGTTCACACTGATTATTGGAAAGCATATATGAGCCTTCCTCAGCACTTAAGGATGCGAAATCATCAAAAGACTTCTCCCGCTCTGGGTACAGCAGGAGGGAGTGTCAGACTCTTACTGACTAAAACCCATCCGTGTTTCTCCTAGTGCCCTTTGCGTTCCAGGGTACGGTGCCTCTTTCGAACGAAGTCCGCAGCCCCAGCAGGCACTGGCCCTAGTGGGCCCCGTCTTCCGTGCTGACACGTCCTTGAGGCGCGTTGGGATCGCAGCGCGCCGCCGATCCGGGCCTGGTTCTGATCAGACGGCGAGCCACCCAATGCTCGCCGTCCGCAGCGCCGCCATCCGGCTGGCCCGGGGATATCGCACGGTCTCTGGCGAAGCAGCGAGCCTCCTTGCCGGACTGCCGCCATGGGATCTAGAGGCGAGAGCCCTCGCGCTCATATACGAATGGCGCGTGGAGGCGCTACGCCAGGGCGAGACTCCTCTGGCAAATTGCAGCACGGCGGACGGAACTCCGGCAGGATCTCATGGCAGTATGGAGACAACGGGACACACACCCAGCGAATAGAAAGCCAGTGGAGAGGCTTAAAGAAGCAATTTCGACAGCAACAAAATAAGCATAATTTCACAGACTGGTTGTGTGACTATTCGTGGAGGAGAAGAATTATGATGGAGCATTTAGATCCCTTTGAGGAATTAATAAGTGCTATAAAACATGTTTATAAATTAGATTAAATATAAATATTATAAAATTCCCCGTGTTTTATTTTCACTCACTCAGAAACAAAAGTATGTTCATATTCTTGGTTCATAATTTTACTGCGACAGTGTTTTGTTTACTTATACAATGACTCATTCAATCATAAATACTTCTACTGAATTAGATAATATAGCCATTGCGTCTGCTTATAATTGTGACACGTTGACGTGTAATACTCTCATTGGTAGTAACAACAGGTCACTGAATATTTTTTCTCTAAACATTCGTAGCATATACAAAAACTTAGACAATCTATTTGTATTACTACACAGTCTAACATTTGAAAATGACGTAATTATTTTAACTGAGTGTTGGCTACACGCAAATAAAAACGTCCCATCTATTGATAACTATAACACATATATTTCTAAAAATTATTTAAACAAAAGCGACGGCATTGTAATGTATGTAAGGAAATCAATTAAGTGCTCTGTGGTGGAGCCGGACTATTCAGGTGCTAACTTTTTATTATTACAAATTGAACCCGATATATCTATACTGGCCGTATACAGGTCACCGTCTATACATTGCATTGATAGTTTCCTAGACTCGTTAGATAATATTTTGCGCCCTTTAAATTCTAGCAATAATGTATTACTGGTCGGAGACATCAATATTGATATCAAAATTAATAACACAGACAGATGCAGCGCTTCGTATCTGAACTTAATGGCAGAAATTGGCTTATTGCCTGCTCATACCTATCCCACCAGGTTGCTCAACTGTCTCGACCACGTCATGATGAAAACCATTTGTCCTGCAACTGTATGTGTTATTGATTCCTGTATAACAGATCATTTTCCAGTGATTGTCTCATTAAGCATTTCCACACGTAGAATTATGAACAAAAATTGTAGTGTAAACAAAGTAGACATAAAAACGTGTGTTAGTCAAATAGAGACTCTTGATTTCTCCTTTATTAAGTCTATTCCTGATGCAAACGCTGCCGCCACTACTTTTGTAGATAAATTATCAAACATTATAAAAGCGAATACTAAAGTCTACCAAACAACTTGTAAAAAAAGAATCCTTAAACCTTGGATTACAAGTGGGCTTTTGCGCTGTATTAGACATAGGGACCGACTTCATAAACAGCACAAAAAGAGCCCTACTAACTACACCTTAGAAACAACGTTTAAACGTTATCGGAATTACTGTAATTCTCTGTTAAGAAAATTGAAAACAACTTATGAAAAATCCTTACTCCATAACGCCAAAACTCCCAAAGATTCGTGGAAAGCAATAAAGTCCATAATTAATTATACTGATGATAAATCAACTGCAAATGGCTTATTAAATTCTAATTCTAACAATATTAATAAAATCAATAAATATTTTTCACACATAGGTAAGCAGCTTGCCGATGCCATTACTCCTACGCATAACCCTATTTACAATTTTAAAGTTCCTAGCAACCTTAATTCTATTGTTCTCTTACCGCCGGATGAAGCTGAAATTGAAGTATTAATATTAAACCTTAAAAATAACTGTGCTACTGGCTGGGACTCTATCCCAGTTCAGTTACTTAAACTGTGCAAAAATAGTATAGTCCCTACTCTCACTTACCTCTTTGAACTTTGCTATGCTCAAGGTATCTTCCCGGATGTGTTTAAGAGAGCTGTCATTACTCCTGTGCATAAGGGTGGGAATCGAGACGATGTGTCGAATTATAGGCCTATCTCTGTATTGTCTGCACTTTCAAAACTATTGGAAAAAACACTTAATAGCAGACTCATCCAATTTCTTGAAAGTAAAAATATTTTGGCTAACACTCAATTTGGTTTCAGGGCGTCTAAAAGCACCGATGATGCAGTTAGTCAGCTCACTGATTTTGTATCATCTAAAGTTGACGAAAATCAAAAGTGTATAGGAGTTTTCCTTGATTTAGCCAAAGCATTCGACACAGTCTCGATTTCAGCACTTGTGAACAAGCTAGATGTCATTGGCGTAAGAGGAACGGCCCTAAAAATGTTTGAGGACTTTTTGTGTAACCGTAGACAACAGGTAAAGATTGGAAATTATGTTAGCTCTGATGAAAATGTTGTCTATGGCGTTCCTCAGGGCAGTATACTCGGCCCGAGTCTTTTCCTGGTGTACATCAATGACCTATGTCTTCAACCACTCTGCAACGGTAAAATATTTGCATATGCTGACGATACAGCCGTAATATTCCATGGAAAGACTTGGGATGAGGTACGTCGTATTGCCGAGAACGGCCTCCATCGACTTGGCCAATGGCTCGGAGCCAATCTCCTTACTCTCAATATATCTAAAACTTCATTCATACAATTTTCATTTTCTAAAACTAACCTTAAAAATGTTAATATTAAAGTTCATTCTTGCAATTATCCTAATAGTAATAGCTGTTCTTGTCTTTCCATTAATAAAGTTACACAGGTCAAATACTTAGGTGTTATCTTAGATGAGAGGCTAAGTTGGGAACCCCATATAAGTCTTGTTACGGGTCGCACTAGGAAGCTAATCTGGGTTTTCAAAAAACTTAGGCACGCCGCGGAATTTCCTCTTCTTCGTAATATATATTATGCTTTAGCTCAATCCATACTTGGATATTGTGTAGGGGTCTGGGGTGGTGCCTGTAAAACCCACATGATGCAATTAGAAAGGGCTCAAAGGTCATTATTGAAAGTAATGACTTTTAAACCCTTCAGATATCCGACTAAACAATTGTATGAAAATTGCGAACTGTTAACAATTAGACAATTATATATATCCCAAATTATATTAAAAAAACACAAGCAAACTCCCTGTGATGTAAATGTGTATAAGAGTAAACGTGTTATTACTAACGTATGCTTACCTGTCAGATGTCGGACAGCTACAGCTAGACGACAACAATCTTATAGGTCATCCTACTTATACAATAAAATAAACAAAATAATAAACATTCATCCACTTACTATTCGAGAAACAAAAATGAAAATTAAGAACTGGCTACTTCAATTAAACTACGACCAAACAGAAATGTTACTGCTCACAGATTAATATTCCCTACTACCACATACCTCACCTACATCTAATATCCATCACACAAACACACCCTCACACACACACACCCTCACACACACACACACCCTCACACACACACACCCTCACACACACGCACACACACGCTCACACACGTATACACAAACACGTTATCTACATGCATAAACACGACATGAGTAAACCTAACCCATCACTTATTTGATTTACTTCATCTTATGATTTTTTATATTTTTTATTCACAATTTGTATCAAGTTCAAAGTGGGAGAGGGCACTGACTTCTGTAATACAGGTTTTTACCTAGCTCAGAAGTCAGGGTTTTCATAGGATTCTTGTAAAAGTTTGTGAATAAATTTATTATTATTATTATTATTATGTTAAGTGCCACTAATTTATGAATGTTTTCTTGTTTTTATAACAAAAAAATCATAAATAAAAGGCTCCGTCGACTGGGCCTCCGTTGACTAGCCAAGTGAAGTGCCATTGGATGCAAGAGCGAGCGAAGCGAACTCTGGACTTGGGGGCACCCCGACTCGGACAGGTTAGGTTAGAAGGGGATGGCGGGGTCTTGTGAGCGAGCGAAGCGAGCGAATAGACCCCGCCATCCCCTTCGTGGTTATTTTTTTATAAACCACTCAGAAGTAGGAGCCCCGCGAAGCGGGGCTCCGTCGACTGGGCCTCCCGTGACTGCAATGTTGAGCGGTTATATCACGTTTTGAGGTTAGGTTACTATAATTTTTTTTCTCAAGAACAGTGCGTCGCCTTTACATGGGAGTGGTGCTAGGGCACAGGGGGCACCTCCCCACTCCCTCTTCCTGCTAAACGATACTCAATTTTACCTATTTTTCTAACTTAATTTATATTCTAACCTCAAAACTTTAACCATGGATATCTCCATAACTATGGGGCTCCGGGGGGTGGGGGTGGCGCAGGGGGCAAACCCCCCTCCCCCCCACCCCCGCGTCCCTTAAATCAGCGGGCACTAATGGAAATTTTAACCGAACATTTAGTTCTTGTCGCGCAAACATTTGACCTAGTAACGATTTTTCATATATACCACCATCACTGTTTCTACCGTATGCTCCTACATCGATCATAATAAAATTGTAACGAGCATCAACGAGAGCCAGTAGTACAATAGAATGTTCTTGTTTGTAATTGTAGAAGGTAGAACCTGCATTTATTGGGCAAATTATGTTTCTATGTTTCCCGTCCAATGCTCCTAGACAATTAGGAAAATGCCAACATTCTTTAAATTCTTTTGCAATATCTCTCCATGCTTGTTCAGTTGGTTGCGGCATTACAATGGGTGTCATAATATTCCAGATTGCATCGCAAACTTCTTCAACTATTGCCTTTACTGTAGATACTCCCATGCGATAATTGAACGCCATTGAACGAAATGAATTTCCTGTCGCCAAAAATCTGTAATTAAATAATTTTAAAACTTTTAAATATTATTGTTTCAGTTGATAGTTGCAAGGAGGAGTGGACTAAATTAAGAAATTCTTTCGCCAGTGTACTTAAACGCAGGCGAAATAAAAAAAGTGGTCAAGCCGCTATGACAGTCACACTTTGGAAATATGAAGACCAAATGAGTTTTTTGTGCCCGTTTATGTAATCTCGAAACACGACTACAAAAAATATAGTATCTCCGCCTGGATCAAGATCGGCATTGGAAAGTCCTCCAGCTAGCCCGTATCATAGAAGCGAATCTCAATGCTCGACCAGGAGTTCCACATCAACTCGCCAGAATACTGGCAAGGCTGGCATGCAGGAGATTTGTGAGCTTATGAAATCATCAAATGATCTCAGAATTCAAAAACAAAAGCAAGACGGGAGGTAGAAATGGATGAAAATGATCTATTCTTTTTGAGTATGAGTAAAGCGGTAAAAAGTGTTTCGATCCTTGAACAAACTAAAATCAAACTCGATTTGCACTCTGCAGTATCTCAAGCACAAATCCGCAAATTAGAAAAACAACAGACAAATACAGTTTTACAAACTCCAATCAACATAACATCCTACAAGATTATTCCACCACAGCAAACTAAGTCCCAGTTCCAGGTTTCACCACCATATCAAGAATGTCAACAGTCTCTTCGTTCATCCACTCATTCATCTATCGATTACCATCCAACTGCATTAACATCGAATACAATATCTATGCCATCCACATCGTCATCTCACACATCACAACCACAGCAAATAGGTCCATTGGCGGATCAAAATCTTGTGACATACTACAGTTCAGTTGATTATAGTGATTGTGAGTGATACATTAATAAATTGTTTGCAATGTATGTTGTGATTTAAGTATAAAAAATAACCTAATTGTAATGTAATTGTTGATTAAGTAGGTACTATTATTACAATACATACCTTAAACATACAGCAAGTCTTTCCTTTGTTCCTATAGGGCGGCGGAACTGAGTGTGTATTTTTTTGATATCCTTTTCAATTAAAATGTGTACTTGCTCAAACTGTGTTTTAGTAAATCTGAAATATCGTTGGAATCTTTTGTCATCACTTTCTAATTCTCGAACAAGACAGTGAAATGCGCCTCTAGTCTCTCTTAATCTATTTACGGGATGAACCCAATATCTCCTTTTCCTTTTCTTTTTTTTTAGAAGAGTCATCAATAGAAAAAATTGAATATCTTCATCGAAGTCACTGTCGTCAGACGATTCCATTTTAAAACACGTATTCACTCTACAACTCTTAAAATGAGAATGATCTAAAAATGCGACATATTGCGCCACAAGACAACACATTAGTATGAACACTCCGCGACACAACAGACGGCGACCCGACACACCCCGACACAGCAATATGAACCTAGCTTTACGCCCTCAAGTCCAAGGCGAACACTCGTGGAGCAAACAAGTGAATTCGTGCGTTTGCGCAATAACGAAGTGTACATTAGATTTTTTAAATACTTGTGATAATATCACCAAAAGCTATTATGGAAGGGTCAAGTTCAGGTATGTATCTTATTATTTCACAATATATTTATGTTTTAATCATTTTTGTGATGGGTAAAATTGCGAGTCAAAGATTGCATAAAAATAGAAGAAGTCAGAATTAAAAAGTAATAATTCAATTAGATAATTAATGGGTGCTAATTAAGGCAGCTTCTTTAAAATGTCATTCTCGTCTGCAAATATATTTAGTTGTCTAATGAATTAATAGGTCAGCGACAAACTTTTAGCGTCTAATAAATGGTTTATAAGCGACCATATATTGTAAAACAAGCTACTGTTAATATGACGCAACATGGTGATAATTCTTAAGCAACTAAATTTGTGATATGTCTACTCATTGCCAGCTTCTAATAAGTGTATCAACTTCATCTATAAAATAATATCAACGTACTCTAATTTCATAGAGTCACCGTTATTTTTATACTTTAGCATAAGTAATTGATGAGTGAATCTACTATATTTGAACATAAAATTTCCTTAATATTGTCATCAAATAATGGTCAATAAAAGCTATAATTTCATGTATTCGCCTATCTATTAACCTAACCTAACCTTTTTTTTTTTTTTTTTTTTTTAAACTGGGAAAAAATGCATTACGCATACCCTCCCGTCGGGGGAACGGGAGGGGTATGTGGGACTCCCCGGGCTGACCCGGTATACCCACTAAAACGACCCAGTGTTATTCCCGCGTCGTCCGAGTGGAAGAGGACTGGGAGATCGGCGCAGCCTTAGCGTCCAGTCCTCCTCCGACGACAACCCGCCTAAAGCGGCGGGCCCCTCAAGTCCTCCCCGTTCAGGGGGAGGGCTGGGAATGACCGGCGAGGGTGGTGTGGAGTGCAATGCGGGCGGAGGCGCCCCCGCGCCTATCGCCCGCCCATCACCACCATGAGGAGGGAGAAGACGACGTCTTCTCCGACCTCTTCTGCGCCTGCGGAGCGGCGCAGCGAGAAGGTCGTCCTCCCGCGCGCGCTCCGCCGCCTCCTTTTGCGAGATGACATCCTCGCAAAAAGAGGCGACAGCTGCCCAGGACCCCTCACTCTCCAGCATGGCGTTGACCACGCCGGGAAGTGAGAGGTCCTGTCCGATCTCCGCTGTTAGACTGCGACGCGGCTCAGACCAAGCCGGGCACACCTCGAGGGTGTGCCGAGCCGTATCCTCCGCCGCGCCGCAGTCGTGGCACGCCGGGGTCTCCTCCCTCCCGATCCGGTGCAGGTGCTTGCCGAAACAGCCGTGGCCTGACAACACCTGCACCAGACGGAATGAGAGGAACCCGTGGGAGCGCTCGAGCCAGTCTCGCAGGACCGGACCGAGCGCGTCCAGGGTTCGGCGGCCAAAGGTGGCGGAGGCGAGGTCCTCCGTCCAATGGACGATGATGGCGTCCCTCGCCTCCCGCCGCACGGCCTCCCGCTCTTCCGCGACGGGGCGCTCCCCGAGGGCCTTTCGCCGCGCCGTCCACTCGTACACTCTGGCGAGCACCCACGCCTCCAACTCCCAAGGAGGGGTGCCCGCCAGAGCGCACGCCGCCGAAAAGCCCACGGAGCGGTAGGCCCTCGCCACCCGCAGTGCAATGGCCCTTTGGGGCCTCCGCATCATAGTAGCGTTCTCCCTCCTGTTGAGTCCGACCAGATGGGGGCCCCGTACAGGGCCATGCTCCGCAACCTAACCTTTTTTTTTTTTTTTTTTTTTTTTTTTAAACTGGGAAAAAATGCATTACGCATACCCTCCCGTCGGGGGAACGGGAGGGGTATGTGGGACTCCCCGGGCTGACCCGGTATACCCACTAAAACGACCCAGTGTTATTCCCGCGTCGTCCGAGTGGAAGAGGACTGGGAGATCGGCGCAGCCTTAGCGTCCAGTCCTCCTCCGACGACAACCCGCCTAAAGCGGCGGGCCCCTCAAGTCCTCCCCGTTCAGGGGGAGGGCTGGGAATGACCGGCGGAGGTGGTGTGGAGTGCAATGCGGGCGGAGGCGCCCCCGCGCCTATCGCCCGCCCATCACCACCATGAGGAGGGAGAAGACGGCGTCTTCTCCGACCTCTTCTGCGCCTGCGGAGCGGCGCAGCGAGAGGGTCGTCCTCCCGCGCGCGCTCCGCCGCCTCCTTTTGCGAGATGACATCCTCGCAAAAGGAGGCGACAGCTGCCCAGGACCCCTCACTCTCCAGCATGGCGTTGACCACGCCGGGAAGCGAGAGGTCCTGTCCGATCTCCGCTGTTAGACTGCGGCGCGGCTCAGACCAAGCCGGGCACACCTCGAGGGTGTGCTGAGCCGTGTCCTCCGCCGCGCCGCAGTCGTGGCACGCCGGGGTCTCCTCCCTCCCGATCCGGTGCAGGTGCTTGCCGAAACAGCCGTGGCCTGACAATACCTGCACCAGACGGATACCTGCACCAGACGGATACCTGCACCAGACGGATACCTGCACCAGACGGTCCGCAACCTAACCTAACCTAACCCAGTAACCGATAATACTTCGCAGCAACACCATCAGCTCCGCGTTAAAAATTCGCAGAAATTCGACGCGTTCAGTTACGTGCGCATAAAGGTTATCAGTGGAATTGTGCAGTGTCAATTCACCGGGATACGTGTAGGCAAGTGTCCATCTCGAAGAGTTGCGGAGCAGGACCCCCTGAACTTTGGTGCAGCATATTACCGTAAAGGTCAGTGGAGTCGTTTTGAAAATAATATCCTTGGAAGACGCGGCAGAGGCAAATCCAACGACACATAGACCATCAAAATCGGAACAGAGACTTCGAAGTTATTAAGGGTCGAAAATCGCCAAAACACGTGGTTTTTAGTGTTAAACTAACCTCACTTTCGGACCACGTGTTACCCAAACACAAGGCGTGACGTACAGCCGGTCATCTCAGCCTGTACTGAAGACTTCGAAGCCGGCCGAGGAATCTGCCTGCCGACTAGAAATCAGCGTGACGACTCCACGGTTCATCATCAGGTAAGCCCTGTGGGAACTCCTTAACCCTTTGTGTTACCCCCCCCGTGTTTGGGCTCATCCGTCTTAAAATTTTGAGACCTTACCGGAGCCAGGGTCACGTCCTCCCCCCCCTCCCATTTGATACCCCCCCCCCTCGGGACGTCGCCCCCCCCCCTTCTGGGAACCGAAAAAGGTTGTGAGGACCTTCCTGTCGCCCTCCTGACCACACGCGAGACCAACCCCTTCACCCCCCCTCTCATCAAAACGAGAGACCTCCCCCTCCCCCCACCTCGCACCCCCCCCTAACCTCCACGTGAAACCTCCCCCCCCCAACCCCCTCAGGGCTACCTCACCCCCCCGCGGGCTAACTTCGTACTCGCTTGAGCCAGGACAGCCGAGTTTGGGCTCGTTGCAAAGGGCACACAGAGCTCTTTCATTTGGCTCCAACGGAATCCCGGAATTCAGCACCAATTACCAGCAGCGGTCCAGCGACGTGCAGGATCCCACTGAAGACCACCATCAGCGCACACACAGGGCTAACAACATCAAGCCCTGTCAGTATCGGGCTCCTCATCGGACAGCAGACGCAGACCACCAGCGGAAGCATCCGTGAGTCCATCATAAATTAAAAAACAAAAAAAAAAAAAAGAACAAAACAGGCATTTTCATTAGCTGTTACTGTTACTTTTAATTATATTAAGTAGACAACATATATTTAAACAGAATGTCCTCCAAACAGTCCACCACCTCCCGTAAAATGTCCACGGACGCCGCAAAAGTCCCGAAGACCCTCAGAGAGAAGGTCCTGAAAAACACGGCCAAGTCGGTGATCTCAGAGAAAGCGGCGCGTCCATCACAGGCGCCACAGGTCACTAAGGCTGCGTCGGAACCGGACGTAACAAAAACAACACCACCAGTATCCGTGGCACCTGAAGACTTTTTCACGCCAGAGGATCGCACCAGAATATCTGAGGTGGTCATAAACTGGGAGCAATGCGGCATCTCCCCCCCCGCCAGATCATCTCGGACGAGGAAAGCTCTGTGGCCTCTTCGGGGAGCCAGGCCAACCGCCCCGGGAGCGGACGGCCCAGCCTTCTATACCGAACGCCGAGAAGGGGCACAGGGGTGGAAATGGACCTGGCCACAAGGGAGGCCAACGAGCTTCTTCAAAAAGGGAAGGACGCCCTGGAAGCAGCGGGCAACATGAGACGGGAGTGCAAGGCCACCGCCCATGAATGCCTTCAGGGCCTGTACGAAACAGCCCTGTCACTGGCAGACTCGAGGGCGCGTCATAAGTACAACCTCGAGAAGGAGCGCTCTCGACACGCGCAAGAGCTTGTGCGTGTCGAGAGGGCTCACAATCGAGAACTCATGACGCTGAAAGTCGAGCTCTCCCTCATGCGGACGGATGTCTTGGAGACGAAGAAGGAGGCGAAAGGGATCCGAGAATGGCTGGGTCACGAGACCCTTGAAGCCCTTCAAGGCATCAAGGAGATCAAAGAAGAGGTGAAATCAGCGAGCCTCTTGAGCCTTCAGGAGCACGAGAAGACAAGGCAACAAAGTGCGCGAGCCCCGGGGGATCCCAAGTGGGAAACAATGGGGGCCGACTTTCTACGTCTTGACTCTCATATTGCCGGCATCTCCAACCAGCTGGACGTGCTCCGGAAGGCTCTTGAACGTCTGAAGGAGGACCTTAACCAGCCAAAAACTCAGATCGACCCGAGTAGCCAAGAGACCGACCAGGCGCTCTCACTCTTAACCACCAAGCTCGAAGAGGAGTTCGGAAAACTGTCACACCAAGTACAGGCAATCGCCAACAAGCCTGTGGCCTCCCCTCCGCAACCACAACCACCAATAAACATTGCTCAACATCTAAAACCGATAGCGGAAAGGTTGGAGATAGTCTCTGCGGACATACGCGTACTGCGAGACAAGGAACCGCCGATGCAGGCATCCCCGGCGATGAACTTGGAAGCGGAACTCGCAGTCGGGGATGTCAAGAAGACTCTCCAAAACATCGAGAAAGGGGTGGCGAACCTGGGAAAAACGGAGAGACCGGTCCCGCAACAACTGGGCCCCAAAACCTTTGCCCAGGTCGCCAGTACACCCAAACCCCTTAAACAATCCCCACAACCCAACCACACCCTGATCGTCTCGTCGACGAACCCCCGGCATACTGGGGACAACGTGATCGAGAGGATCAGGACTGCACTCGACCTCAAAACGAGCGGAGCCCGAGTCGACAGAGTCCGTAAAGCGCGGAACCAAAAAGTGGTTCTAAGGTGCGCCACCAAGTCAGATCTGAATTTGATCAAAGATCAATTCAAGTCAAACTCGGAGCTCAAGGTCCAGGAGCCGAGACCCCAAAACCCTCTCGTGTGCGTCAAAGGAGTGCTGTCCAGCTACAGCGACGGGGAGATCGTCGATCTCCTAAAGGCGCAAAACAAGCACCTTCTGCGTGACGTCGCTGTGGATGAACAGACCCTAAAGGTGCGCTACAGGAAGCGCGCGAGGAATCCCCACGAGTGCCACCCTGTTTTGGAGCTCTCTCCAGAGCTCTGGAAGTGCTACACACAAGCACAAAAAGTCCACGTGGGCATCAAGCGATGCTCGATTGAGGACCAGTCCCCCCTCGTGCAGTGCACAAAGTGCCTCGGATATGGACACAACAGGTCCATATGCAAGGAAGAGCAGGAAACCTGCAGCTACTGCACGGGAGCACACAATGGAAGGGACTGCCCCACTCGGGCCGAAGGCAAACAGCCCACGTGCATGAATTGCAAGATAGCACACAAGACGGGCAGCGACCTGGCACACTCAGCGTTCAGCGAAGACTGTCACGAACGCCAAAAATGGGATGGAATAGCGAGATCGCGTGTTTCCTATTGCTAAGGGCGACCACGAGAACACAACCACAAATCAACCAGTCACCACTCAAAACGCAACAAGACCGACAGCAAGATTGAGGTTCATCCAAGTCAATCTTCAGCGCTCCAAGCTGGCCACAGAAGAGTTATACATGGCGGCTCAGACAAAGGGAGTTTCAGTAGCACTCGTTCAAGAGCCTTACGTAGGAAGAACGGGAGTGATGAAACAATGTCCTGGCACGCAAGTCATCCAGTGTAGCCTGAACCGCCAAAAACCGGTAAAGGCGGCTGTCGTTGTTTTTGGGAACAATCTGGAGGTTATTCACGACCCGCAGATTGTGACCGAGAATATCGCTGCCGTCCAACTGAAGGTGGGCCAACTAAGTTTTGGGGTGCTGTCGGTCTATTTTGAAGGTGACCAGGAAATCGAACCGTACCTTTCCGTAACACACAACACTATACACAAACTCAACACAAACAACATTCTGGTGGGAGGAGACATAAACGCCTGGAGCCAGTGGTGGGGAAGTGTTTCCGAAAACCACCGCGGGGCAACGTACAACGCATTCCTAAACGAATGCGAACTCCAGATTCTAAACACAGGCCAGACGCCGACTTTCGAGACCTACAGAGGAGACAGGTGGTGCACAAGCGTCGTCGACGTGACGGCATGCAGCCTGTCGCTGCTAGGCAAGGTCGAGGAATGGCGAGTAGAAAGAAGTGTAACAACTTCGGATCACAACGCAATAACCTTCTCGATGCGTTTAGAAAAGGCCTTAGAACCCCTAAGGTCGGTCTCGACGCGCATCTACAACACAAAGAAGGCAAAGTGGTCCGACTTCATCTCGCACTTCAAGACCAGTCTGGCGGAAAACGGCATCACGCCAGACAGAGTCTCGGAAGTCTCAAGCCCAGGGGACCTGGAGTCACTCATCACCATCTACACTCAACAAATTCACCAGTCGTGCGAAGAAGCGATCCCAAAACTGGGATCGCCTAAACACAACGCCAAGCCCCCATGGTGGAATCCTTCTCTCGACCGTCTTCAAAAAGACGCAACGAGGAAAAAAAGAAGGATCCGTAACGCAGCCGCAAGCCGGAGACATTTCACCATCGAGGAATACGTGCTGGCTAAAAACACCTACACCACAGCAGCGACGGAAGCAGCCACGGCCAACTGGAAGGAGTTCTGCTCGAAACAGGACCGAGAAAGCATGTGGGACGGCATCTACAGGGTAATAAGGAAGACAGCCAGAAGACAGGACGACGCGCTCCTGAGAAATACTGCAGGCGAGACACTCAGTCCAGAGCAATCCGCGGATCTTCTGGCAAAAACCTTCTACCCCGATGACTCAACAGATGCCGAACAGCCATACCACAGCGCTCTGAGAAGGCTAGCGCAGGAGAAGTACCCTCGAGGACTGTCTGCTGACGATCCACCTTTCACGACCGCGGAGCTGGAAATGGTTCTCCAAAACCAAAATCCGAAAAAAGCCCCCGGTCCCGATGGATTAACAGCAGACATCTGCACTGCGGCAATAAACTGTGACAGGGAGGTGTTCCTGGCGATGGCAAACCGGTGCCTGTCGCTGTCACACTTCCCGAAGCAGTGGAAGGTCGCCCACGTGTGCATACTCCGCAAGCCAGGAAAGGACGACTACACCAGCCCAAAGTCGTACAGGCCGATAGGTCTGCTCTCGGTTCTAGGAAAAATCGTCGAGAAACTCCTTGTGGGCAGACTCCAGTGGCACTTCCTTCCAACACTCAACACCAAACAGTACGGATTCATGCCACAGCGCGGAACCGAGGACGCCCTCTATGATCTAATAGGACACATACGTGCCGAAATCAAAGCCAAAAAGATCGTGCTATTGATTTCTCTGGACATAGAGGGGGCCTTCGATAACGCGTGGTGGCCAGCACTCAAGAGACAGATGGTAGTCAAAAACTGCCCCAAAAACATATACGCCCTCGTCACCTCATACCTGGAAGACCGGAACATCAGGGTCAACTACGCCAGAGCGACTAGCGAAAAGGGTACCACGAAAGGATGCGTCCAGGGCTCAATCGCCGGACCGACGTTTTGGAACCTCATCCTAGACTCGCTCCTTCACAGGATGGCTAGAATAGGGGTATATTGTCAAGCCTTCGCAGACGACGTTGTCCTCGTATTCTCGGACCATACGACCGGTCCTCTGCAGCAATCAGCCAACGACACGCTAGACATAGTATCGGAATGGGGCGTCAAAAACAAGCTGCGTTTCGCCGCGCACAAGACCAATGCGATGGTGTTAACGAAAAAGCTTAAATACGACCTTCCGGTACTTCAAATGTCGGGCACGCGGCTGAACCTAGTCGAAGAGGTTAAGCTGCTAGGTCTCATAATAGACTCCAAACTCACCTTCAACGCCCACGTGGCTGCGACCTGTAAAAAGGCCGCGGACATTTATAAGCAGCTGGCATGCGCGGCAAAGGTGACGTGGGGTCTCAACAGAGAAATTATAAGGACAATATATGTATCGGTGATAGAGCCCATTGTGATGTATGCAGCGAGTGCGTGGGCCCCGGCTGCTGAGAAACTGATGACAAGGAATCAGTTTGACTCACTGCAGAGAGGCTTCGCACAGAAGATCTGCAAAGCGTACCGCACAGTGTCTCTGTCATCGGCACTTATCCTGTCAGGCCAACTCCCCCTAGATCTCCGGGTAATCGAGGCTGCAACCCTTTTCAAGATCAAAAAGGGTCACTATCAAGAGTTCATACCGCCGGGCCGCGAGCTGGAGTGCAACGTGCACCACTCCAAAAATCCCCACCCAGCATTACTCACAACAACAGAGTACACGCGCCTAGAGGACCTGACTCCCGAAACCCTGGAAACCCATCAAGTAATCGGCCCCCAAATATACACCGACGGCAGCAAGATAGAGGGAAAAGTCGGAGCTGCTCTAACTTGGTGGGAAAATGGAAAGGAGACCAGGTTCAGCACTTTTGGCCTAGAGCCTCACAACACAGTCTTCCAATCTGAAATGTACGCTCTCTTCAGAGCTGTCAGCATGGTGAGACAATCCGCGGCGGCCTCTGTAAGCATTTTGAGTGACTCACGATCGTCACTCGACCTGCTGAGGAGTCCGTCTGTCACCCACCATCTGGCACTTCAAATCAAGAAATTCGTCCGCGAGGTCAGAGAGGAGGGCAGAGAAGTAAGGTTCTTTTGGCTCAGGGCCCACGTGGGAACCGCCGGAAATGAGAGAGCGGACGAACTGGCCAAAGAGGCAGCTCTAACAAAAGAATCGGCAGAGTACAACAAGGTTCCTGTGTCGTTTGTGAGAAAGAAGATACGCGAGGAAACTATAAAGAAGTGGCAAGCGCGTTACGATTCTTCGAGTACAGGAGCGGTCACAAAAGTGTTCTTCCCAGACGTCCTAGCGGCAAAAAGAACACTCGGAGAGGCCGTTCTCACACCGACCCATGTACAAGTCCTAACAGGACACGGAGGATTCTCAGCGTATCTCCACCGTTTCCACCTAAAAGATAGTCCCTCGTGCGTCTGTGATACCAGTTGCGACGAAACAGTCTGGCACCTGCTATTCGAGTGCCCCAGGTTCAGTCACGACAGAATGGAGCTGGAAATGAAGATCGAAACCCAGTTAAGCCAGCTCACACTCCACTCCATCATGGGGAATCTGGCTACCAGAAAACCATTCTTGGCATTCGCGAGCAAAGTCGCTCTAGTCGCAGCTGCTGCTAACAAAACAGACGCCACCACGCAGACGCGGAACCGACTACCATCTACTCATACAAACACGACCATATCAACAAGCACAACAACCACTACACAGTCTACAACAACGCAAAACAAAACACGTACACTACAAACCGTAGCACCAGTCACACACACAAATACCAATCAACAACTAGTACCAGCGGCAGCAGCAGCAACAGCAGAAGCCAGCCTACAACCAGCCCCTAGCACCATGCCCATCACACAATTCCTGGCATGCGGAGGAGACGGAGTCCCAGGCATCAGACTGCGAGGCGTCGCTCTGTTCATGAACAGAGAAGGGGAAAAGTTGGGAATAAGCTTCTGCATAGGCTCAAGCCGAGTTAGGGCCCGAATACCCATATCACCTGGCCTTGCCGCCCTGATCAACGGAAGCACCGCCAAGACGACTATCAAAGGCAGCAAATATGCAGCGCTGCCACAAATGGAAATAGCCACTCACCGATGCCGTCTAATGCGAACCAAAGGGAAGACGATCGCATTATTCGAGTGGGGAGAGGACACTCCATTTGCCCAGGCAAGCGCACTGCTTCAAGAGATTAGGAAAGCAGGAGAACTCAGGGCAGTCACAGCTCGCACTATCAGTGTTGACGCGATGACGGTTGGAGGGGAAAGAGGAGCCATCGCAGACCGCATCGGCTGTTTAAAAGCCTCAGAACAACATGAGGTAGTCGTCTATGAAGACAGAGGGGAATCATTAAGCCACCTCAGAGCCCCCAGAGACGCAACAGCCAGCTCGATGAGCCCCACAACAAGCTCGACCACTCAAAGCGGACCTGAGAGGACCCAGCAGAAGGCAGCCGCCGGAAAAATAGCAAAGGAGCCGAGCAATACCACCAGCTCAGAGGAACAGGCTCAAACCAAGAGCCGCCTGAAAGCATTCGGCACTTTCTTCGGCTCCCTACTTACAAGACACACCAACCAACAGCCAGCACCAGCGGTAGCAGCAGCAAGTGCAGAAGCCAGCTCACAACCGGCCCCTAGCACCATGCCCATTACACAATTCTTGGCATGCGGAGGAGACGGAGTCCCAGGAGTCAAACTGCGAGGCGTCGCTCTGTTCATGAACAGGGAAGGGGAAAAGCTGGGCATAAGCTTCTGCATAGGCTCAAGCCGAGCTAAGGCCCGAATACCGATATCACCTGGCCTTGCCGCCCTGATCAACGGAAGCACCACTAAAACCACCATGAAGGGCAGCAAGTATGCTGCGCTGCCCCAAATGGAAGTAGCCACTCACCGATGCCGTCTAATGCGAACCAAAGGGAAGACGATCGCATTATTCGAGTGGGGAGAGGACACTCCATTTGCCCAGGCAAGCGCACTGCTTCAGGAGATCAGGAAGGCAGGAGAACACCTTGCGGTCACAGCCCGTACGATAAGTGTTGACGCGATGATGGTCGGAGGCGAAAGAGGGGACGTCGCAGATCGCTTTGGCTGTCTAAGAGCCTCAGAACAGCATGAGGTAGTTGTCTACGAGGACAGAGGGGAAACATTAAATTTCCTCAGAGCTCCCAGAGACGCAACAGCTAGCGCGACGAGCCCCACAACAAGCCTGACCTCTCAAAGCGGATCAGAAAGGGCCCAGCAAAAGGCAGCCGCCGAAAAAGCTGCAAAGGAGCAGGGCAAAATCACCAGCCCGGAGGACCAAGCTCGATCGAGGAGTCGCCTGAAGGCTTTCGGCACTGTCATCGGCTCTCTGCTCCCTGGGACCAGCAGCACATCACCAGCGGAGAAACAGGAGGCAGCAGTGGAGAGGTTCTTCAGAGAAGCACCCAGAGAAGCACCCAGAGAACCAACCCAGCAAAAGCCCACACCAACAAGAGCCGAGAAAGGGCAAGTCAGCCCGCCCACCCTCGCAATGAAGTCGGGTATTACAGACCAAGTAAAGAGCGCTTTCCTCGAGTACGTAGCAATCGTGAGAGCGACCAGAGAGGTCAATCTCATGACATGCAGAAAGATCCTGCTGACCTTCCAGAGAAACACTGAAGGTCTGCTAAGGGTACTGCTCGAGGAAGCCGAGGCGGCCGTGTACGACAACGTCAAATCTCAAGTCATCATAGGAGAAATGAGGGGGTCGTATATGGCTGCCTTCAGCGCGGAAAGTGGCTTCGTGGCCCTGGACGAAGAGGAAACGGAGCGCTCGGGTAAAGTGAAGTTCAGAGCACCGAGCACCGACCCGATACTGGTTACCGCCAAATGTACCAAAATCATGCTGGACGATAAGATCCTCGAAATGGCTAAGTCCATCTTGGGGGCTCCAGATATGCAGGAAAATTGGGCGGTGCCCAGTATCAGGTGGGTGAACGGCGTCCCCGGTTGCGGCAAGACAACCTGGGTGGTGAACCACTTCGATGAGGAACAGGACGTCGTAGCCACCACGACAACTGAAGTGGCTAAAGATCTCAGAGAGAAGCTAGCGCACCGCTTGGGAGATCGAGTGAAGACAAAGGTGCGCACTATGGCCTCAATCTTAGTCAACGGGTTCAGGAAGCAAGAGAAAGTTTACCGCCTCACGGTAGACGAGGCTTTAATGAACCATTTTGGGGCCATAGTCATGGCAGTGAAGTTGTCGGGAGCAAGCGAGGTTGTCCTTATCGGAGACATAAACCAGTTGCCATTCTTGGACAGAGAGAACCTATTTGAGTTAAGGTATACCCGTCCAACTCTGGTGGCTGGCATCACTCAGGAGCTCCTTTGCACGCATCGAAATCCGATGGATGTCGCGTTTGCACTGAGCGAGATATACTCCGGTATCTACTCCTCCAAGTCGTCGCTGTCGCGGGTCCACTCCCTGAAAGTGGAAGGTTACACTGGTGCGCAAATACCAAGAACTGCCCAAAACACCCTATTCCTGGTCCACACACAAGAAGAGAAAGCTTCTCTTATAAGCCAGGGATACGGATCCGGTGAAGGCTCGCGCACGTTAACCATCCACGAGGCTCAGGGGTTGACCTACGACAGCGTCATTATCATCAACACCAAGTCCAAGAGGCTCCAGGTTCATGACAGCATCTCCCACGCGGTAGTGGCGGTGTCGAGACACACGGTCAGTTGCGTCTACTATTCCGACGACGCCGACGACGCCACGGGTCGCTTTGCAAAGAGGGCGATGGATGCGCCGACTAAAAAGGTCGTCGACTACAACCTGCAGACGGCCATGCAGCATCGAGACACAGCGGTCATCGAACCTTTGATCAGACTGGCGAAGTCCCTGGTCATTAGACCCCATTAAAAAAAATAATAATAATAATATCCACAATAACACCCAACCCCATCTCAAATCCTCCTAATCTGCCCCTTATGGTTGTAAAACTAATTAATTATAAATAATAAAAAGTTGTAAAAAGTGTTTCGTGTGCAACTGTGGTTGCAATACTTATACAATTATAAGATTGTGAGTATTGCAACTACATACAGTAAATATATTTTTAGTATTAATATTTATCTTCAAAAAATGTGTAGTTTAAGTACTAATAAAACTTTAAATGCCTGTAAATTATAAATAATATAAATATATATATTATCAAAAAAAAAAAAAAAAAAAAAAAAATTAAATGCATGTGCATGGTTTAAAAAAAAAAAATAAAAAAAAAAAACCTATGTAGATGGACTCACGTAGTTTTTAAGTGCATAACTATAAGCTACGTTGTACAAATATAAGCGTAGTTATAAGGAACGTGCCCGATGCAGGAGCACATACTGTAACTAACAAGAAATCAAAAACTTGTAAACAATTGTAAAACAGTACACAAAGGCGCGGACCTCCAGGTCTGCGGTAATTAATTGAAATAAAAAAAAAAAAAAATCCTAACCTAACCTAACCTTTTTTTTTTTTTTTTTTTTTAAACTGGGAAAAAATGCATTACGCATACCCTCCCGTCGGGGGAACGGGAGGGGTATGTGGGACTCCCCGGGCTGACCCGGTATACCCACTAAAACGACCCAGCGTTATTCCCGCGTCGTCCGAGTGGAAGAGGACTGGGAGATCGGCGCAGCCTTAGCGTCCAGTCCTCCTCCGACGACAACCCGCCTAAAGCGGCGGGCCCCTCAAGTCCTCCCCGTTCAGGGGGAGGGCTGGGAATGACCGGCGAGGGTGGTGTGGAGTGCAATGCGGGCGGAGGCGCCCCCGCGCCTATCGCCCGCCCATCACCACCATGAGGAGGGAGAAGACGGCGTCTTCTCCGACCTCTTCTGCGCCTGCGGAGCGGCGCAGCGAGAGGGTCGTCCTCCCGCGCGCGCTCCGCCGCCTCCTTTTGCGAGATGACATCCTCGCAAAAAGAGGCGACAGCTGCCCAGGACCCCTCACTCTCCAGCATGGCGTTGACCACGCCGGGAAGCGAGAGGTCCTGTCCGATCTCCGCTGTTAGACTGCGGCGCGGCTCAGACCAAGCCGGGCACACCTCGAGGGTGTGCTGAGCCGTGTCCTCCGCCGCGCCGCAGTGGTGGCACGCCGGGGTCTCCTCTCTCCCGATCCGGTGCAGGTGCTTGCCGAAACAGCCGTGGCCTGACAACACCTGCACCAGACGGAATGAAAGGAAACCGTGGGAGCGCTCGAGCCAGTCTCGCAGGACCGGACCGAGCGCGTCCAGGGTTCGGCGGCCAAAGGTGGCGGAGGCGAGGTCGTCCGTCCAATGGACGATGATGGCGTCCCTCGCCTCCCGCCGCACGGCCTCCCGCTCCTCCGCGACGGGGCGCTCGCCCAGGGCCTTTCGCCGCGCCGTCCACTCGTACACTCTGGCGAGCACCCACGCCTCCAACTCCCAAGGAGGGGTGCCCGCCAGAGCGCACGCCGCCGAAAAGCCCACCGAGCGGTAGGCCCTCGCCACCCGCAGTGAACCGGGAAAAAATGCATTACGCATACCCTCCCGTCGGGGGAACGGGAGGGGTATGTGGGACTCCCCGGGCTGACCCGGTATACCCACTAAAACGACCCAGTGTTATTCCCGCGTCGTCCGAGTGGAAGAGGACTGGGAGATCGGCGCAGCCTTAGCGTCCAGTCCTCCTCCGACGACAACCCGCCTAAAACGGCGGGCCCCTCAAGTCCTCCCCGTTCAGGGGGAGGGCTGGGAATGACCGGCGGAGGTGGTGTGGAGTGCAATGCGGGCGGAGGCGCCCCCGCGCCTATCGCCCGCCCATCACCACCATGAGGAGGGAGAAGACGGCGTCTTCTCCGACCTCTTCTGCGCCTGCGGAGCGGCGCAGCGAGAGGGTCGTCCTCCCGCGCACGCTCCGCCGCCTCCTTTTGCGAGATGACATCCTCGCAAAAAGAGGCGACAGCTGCCCAGGACCCCTCACTCTCCAGCATGGCGTTGACCACGCCGGGAAGTGAGAGGTCCTGTCCGATCTCCGCTGTTAGACTGCGGCGCGGCTCAGACCAAGCCGGGCACACCTCGAGGGTGTGCTGAGCCGTGTCCTCCGCCGCGCCGCAGTCGTGGCACGCCGGGGTCTCCTCCCTCCCGATCCGGTGCAGGTGCTTGCCGAAACAGCCGTGGCCTGACAATACCTGCACCAGACGGAATGAGAGGAAACCGTGGGAGCGCTCGAGCCAGTCTCGTAGGACCGGACCGAGCGCGTCCAAGGTTCGGCGGCCAAAGGTGGCGGAGGCGAGGTCGTCCGTCCAATGGACGATGATGGCGTCCCTCGCCTCCCGCCGCACGGCCTCCCGCTCCTCCGCGACGGGGCGCTCGCCCAGGGCCTTTCGCCGCGCCGTCCACTCGTACACTCTGGCGAGCACCCACGCCTCCAGCTCCCAAGGAGGGGTGCCCGCCAGAGCGCACGCCGCCGAAAAGCCCACCGAGCGGTAGGCCCTCGCCACCCGCAGTGAACCTAACCTAACCTAACCTTTTTTTTTTTTTTTTTTTTTTTTTAAACTGGGAAAAAATGCATTACGCATACCCTCCCGTCGGGGGAACGGGAGGGGTATGTGGGACTCCCCGGGCTGACCCGGTATACCCACTAAAACGACCCAGCGTTATTCCCGCGTCGTCCGAGTGGAAGAGGACTGGGAGATCGGCGCAGCCTTAGCGTCCAGTCCTCCTCCGACGACAACCCGCCTAAAGCGGCGGGCCCCTCAAGTCCTCCCCGTTCAGGGGGAGGGCTGGGAATGACCGGCGGAGGTGGTGTGGAGTGCAATGCGGGCGGAGGCGCCCCCGCGCCTATCGCCCGCCCATCACCACCATGAGGAGGGAGAAGACGGCGTCTTCTCCGACCTCTTCTGCGCCTGCGGAGCGGCGCAGCGAGAGGGTCGTCCTCCCGCGCGCGCTCCGCCGCCTCCTTTTGCGAGATGACATCCTCGCAAAAAGAGGCGACAGCTGCCCAGGACCCCTCACTCTCAAGCATGGCGTTGACCACGCCGGGAAGTGAGAGAACCTAACCTAACCTTTTTTTTTTTTTTTTTTTTTTTTTTTTAAACTGGGAAAAAATGCATTACGCATACCCACCCGTCGGGGGAACGGGAGGGGTATGTGGGACTCCCCGGGCTGACCCGGTATACCCACTAAAACGACCCAGTGTTATTCCCGCGTCGTCCGAGTGGAAGAGGACTGGGAGATCGGCGCAGCCTTAGCGTCCAGTCCTCCTCCGACGACAACCCGCCTAAAGCGGCGGGCCCCTCAAGTCCTCCCCGTTCAGGGGGAGGGCTGGGAATTAACGGCGAGGGTGGTGTGGAGTGCAATGCGGGCGGAGGCGCCCCCGCGCCTATCGCCCGCCCATCACCACCATGAGGAGGGAGAAGACGGCGTCTTCTCCGACCTCTTCTGCGCCTGCGGAGCGGCGCAGCGAGAGGGTCGTCCTCCCGCGCACGCTCCGCCGCCTCCTTTTGCGAGATGACATCCTCGCAAAAAGAGGCGACTGCTGCCCAGGACCCCTCACTCTCCAGCATGGCGTTGACCACGCCGGGAAGTGAGAGGTCCTGTCCGATCTCCGCTGTTAGACTGCGGCGCGGCTCAGACCAAGCCGGGCACACCTCGAGGGTGTGCTGAGCCGTGTCCTCCGCCGCGCCGCAGTCGTGGCACGCCGGGGTCTCCTCCCTCCCGATCCGGTGCAGGTGCTTGCCGAAACAGCCGTGGCCTGACAACACCTGCACCAGACGGAATGAGAGGAAACCGTGGGAGCGCTCGAGCCAGTCTCGTAGGACCGGACCGAGCGCGTCCAAGGTACGGCGGCCAAAGGTGGCGGAGGCGAGGTCCTCCGTCCAATGGACGATGATGGCGTCCCTCGCCTCCCGCCGCACGGCCTCCCGCTCCTCCGCGACGGGGCGCTCCCCGAGGGCCTTTCGCCGCGCCGTCCACTCGTACACTCTGGCGAGCACCCACGCCTCCAACTCCCAAGGAGGGGTGCCCGCCAGAGCGCACGCCGCCGAAAAGCCCACGGAGCGGTAGGCCCTCGCCACCCGCAGTGCAATGGCCCTTTGGGGCCTCCGCATCATAGTAGCGTTCTCCCTCCTGTTGAGGGAGTCCGACCAGATGGGGGCCCCGTACAGGGCCATGCTCCGCAGGATGCCGGCATATAAACGCCGGCATCGTGCGTTGGGCCCTCCCAGGTTGGGGAGGAGCCAGGAGAGGGCGTCCGCAGCCCTCAGCAGGCGCGTCGACAGCCCGCTAAAGTGCGGGCCGAAGCGCCACCTGCTGTCCAACACCAGGCCCAGATACTTCATCTGGGCCTGGACGCCCACCCTGACGCCCTCCACCACAATATGGGCGTCTGGAGGGCAGCGCTGCCGAGGCCCGTGAAAGAACACGGCCTCGGTAACCTAACCTAACCTTTTTTTTTTTTTTTTTTTTTTTTTTTTTTTAAACTGGGAAAAAATGCATTACGCATACCCTCCCGTCGGGGGAACGGGAGGGGTATGTGGGACTCCCCGGGCTGACCCGGTATACCCACTAAAACGACCCAGTGTTATTCCCGCGTCGTCCGAGTGGAAGAGGACTGGGAGATCGGCGCAGCCTTAGCGTCCAGTCCTCCTCCGACGACAACCCGCCTAAAGCGGCGGGCCCCTCAAGTCCTCCCCGTTCAGGGGGAGGGCTGGGAATTAACGGCGAGGGTGGTGTGGAGTGCACTGCGGGCGGAGGCGCCCCCGCGCCTATCGCCCGCCCATCACCACCATGAGGAGGGAGAAGACGGCGTCTTCTCCGACCTCTTCTGCGCCTGCGGAGCGGCGCAGCGAGAGGGTCGTCCTCCCGCGCACGCTCCGCCGCCTCCTTTTGCGAGATGACATCCTCGCAAAAAGAGGCGACTGCTGCCCAGGACCCCTCACTCTCCAGCATGGCGTTGACCACGCCGGGAAGCGAGAGGTCCTGTCCGATCTCCGCTGTTAGACTGCGGCGCGGCTCAGACCAAGCCGGGCACACCTCGAGGGTGTGCTGAGCCGTGTCCTCCGCCGCGCCGCAGTCGTGGCACGCCGGGGTTTCCTCCCTCCCGATCCGGTGCAGGTGCTTGCCGAAACAGCCGTGGCCTGACAACACCTGCACCAGACGGAATGAGAGGAACCCGTGGGAGCGCTCGAGCCAGTCTCGCAGAACCGGCCCGAGCGCGTCCAGGGTTCGGCGGCCAAAGGTGGCGGAGGCGAGGTCGTCCGTCCAATGGACGATGATGGCGTCCCTCGCCTCCCGCCGCACGGCCTCCCGCTCCTCCGCGACGGGGCGCTCCCCGAGGGCCTTTCGCCGCGCCGTCCACTCGTACACTCTGGCGAGCACCCACGCCTCCAGCTCCCAAGGAGGGGTGCCCGCCAGAGCGCACGCCGCCGAAAAGCCCACCGAGCGGTAGGCCCTCGCCACCCGCAGTGCAATGGCCCTTTGTGGCCTGCGCATGGCGGTTGCGTTCTCCCTCCTGTGGAGGGAGTCCGCCCAGATGGGGGCCCCGTACAGGGCCATGCTTCGCAGGATGCCGGCATATAGGCGCCGGCATCGTGCGTTGGGCCCTCCCAGGTTGGGGAGGAGCCAGGAGAGGGCGTCCGCAGCCCTCAGCAGGCGCGTCGACAGCCCGCTAAAGTGCGGGCCGAAGCGCCACCTGCTGTCCAGCACCAGGCCCAGATACTTCATCTGGGCCTGGACGCCCACCCTGACGCCCTCCACCACAATGTGGGCGTCGGGAGGGCAGCGCTGCCGAGGCCCGTGAAAGAACACGGCCTCGGTCTTGTTCAGCGCCACCCTCAATCCCAGGCGGCGGATCCTCCCTGCCACCAAGGACCCGCCAGCCGAGGCCAGACAGGCCGCCTCCCCGAAGCTCTTCCCCCGGGCAGTAAGGAGAGTGTCATCCGCGTAGCAGATGACACTCGTGCCCTGGAGAAGAGCTCCCCGCAACAGCCAGTCAAAGCCGATGTTCCACAGGGGGGGCCCTAAGACTGACCCCTGCGGAACACCGGACTCCGCGCTGTATCTCCGCATCCTGGCCAGTTTGTCCACAAGGAGGACCTCTCGATCCTCCAAGTAGCTGGCCAGGAGGCTCCTCAAATATTGGGGCACTCCGTGGTACCGGAGTGCCTCCAATATGGTGGAGTGGGGAACGGAGTTGAAGGCGTTGGCGATGTCAAACGACACCGCCAACACTCCGTCCCCCGCCTCGACCGCCTCTTTCACCTGGCCCTTCAAAAGGGCCAGCGCGTCGATGGTGGACCGGCCCTGTCGGAAACCGAACTGGGCGTCCGACAGGTTCGGCCCTACACCCTGCAAATGGCTCCTGAGCCGGCCGGCGATGATCCCCTCGAACAATTTACCGACCTCATCGAGCAGAACGATGGGCCGGTATGCCGAGGGGGAATCCGCCGGGCGTCCCTCCTTTCGGAGGAGGCATAGCTGCCCCTCCTTCCACAGTTTCGGGAACCTTCCAGCCGCAAAGCACGCGCTGAAGAGTTCCCGAAACCTGTCCTCCATTTGAGCGGCAGCTATGGCCACCACCCGTGCGGGGACGCCGTCCGGCCCAGGAGCCGTCTTCTTCGCGCGGAGACTAAGAACCCCCGCGCGAAACTCCTCCTCCGTCACTGGAGGTGCCTCCTGCTCCTCCTGCGGAGCCGCCGACTGTGGAGGGTCCATCGCTGGAGGGGTGAAGTCGGTCCTGCGCGGAAACAGAGACCGGACCACCCCATCCAGCAACGCCGGCTCGAGGGTTTCCGTCAATGGGGGACCATGGGGCCGCAGTTGGTTCCGCGCCGCCCTATATGGTCTCCCATACGGATCCCTGTCGAGACCCTCCAGCATCTCGGCCCTCGCCGAGTCCTTGGCAGCGCCCATAGCCGACTTGAGGAGCGCCTTTGCCTCTCGGTAAGAGGCGTAGAGGCGGTCCTCCTCTGCCTGATTACGGGCGCTGCGCCGGCGGCTCCGCGTGTAGGCCCTTCTGGCCGCCACGCAAGTGGCCCGGAGGCCTGCCAGCTCCTCCGACCACCAATAAACGGCCCGGCGGGGAGGCGGACGCCGAGACCGAGGCATGCTGGAGTTGCACACCTCGGTCAAGGATTCCCTCAGCCGGACCGCTGCGGCGTCAACGTCCGGGGCCCCAACAGGGGGCGACAGCCAGTCTTGGAGGAAGGCCGCCTCCTTGGCTGCCTCCCGGTCCAGGCGAGTGAGAGCCCACCGTGGGAAAGGAGACCCGCCAGAGCGGGCCATCTCCCCACGGGGGCTCTGGGTGGAGATGTCGAACCGCACATAACGGTGGTCCGACAAAGTCTCCACCAACTCCACCCGCCAGTTCACAATGCGTGCGGCCAGCACGGGGGTGGCGAACGAAACGTCCACCACCGACCCTCCCCGTTGCCGCACACACGTGTGGACCGCCCCCCTGTTGAGAAGGGACACACCGCATGACGCCGCCCAAAATTCGACGGCGCGTCCCCGGACGTTGCAAGAGGCAGCTGGATTGCCCCAGGCCACCGACTTGGCGTTCAGGTCGCCCAACACCACGACCTGGCGTGGCGCCGCCCTCCCTACGGCTGCAGTGAGGATCTCCAGGAAATCTTCAAAGTCCGAGAGAGGGCGGTTTGGGGAGAAATAGACCCCAACCAGGGCCAAATCTCCCCACGCGGCGGCCACGTATCCCGGTCCCCTCTCTAAAAGCGAGAGGGGAGGGGAGTCTGTGGAAGACCGCGACACCATTGCCACCAGGCCGTCCCGGTCGCCCAGCCAATGGCCAGGGACCGAGTAAGGCTCGGCGACCACCGCCAAGTCCACCAACCACTCAGCCATGGTCTGCATCAGGAGATCCTGTGCAGCCCGGCAGTGGTTGATGTTCGCCTGGAGGATGCGATGTTCGATTGTATCCATCAATCGGACATCGCACCCCCCTCCTCCGCAGCCACCACCGTTCCTGCCTCAGGAACGGCGATGGTAACAGCAGGCACGACCGGCACCTGCGCTTTACCCCTCTGAGGGGGAGGATTGCACAACCTCCCCCTCATCACATGGCCTGCCGGGCGTCCCCTTGCGGCACAGACGGCGCAGTGCAGCTTGGCGACTGCGCAGGAGGCGGCTTTGTGGCCCTCCGTGCCGCAGCGGTAGCAGGTCTCCGACCTGTCCACCGCTGACGGGCACAGGGCCCGGGTGTGCCCGATGCCACAGCACCTGAAGCAGCGCAGAGGCTGTTCTCCAAGTGCTCGGACTGCACCCGAGCTGAAGCCGACGGCGAGCCGTCCTTTTGCAAGGACGGCTTTGGCAGCGGCGACAGGGCACTCGAGCCGAATAGTGCCCATGCCGCCGCGGCCGGGCCTGATGTCCCGGCCTTGCACCGCTGCGACGCCGCAGCCCCCAATGGCTGCGACCGCCGCCACCACCTCCTCCTTGGTGACCGAGTCGTCAAGACCGGTCACCTCGATGGTCGCCGACTTCACCGGTCGGGCCACCTTGGCAGCGTCCGCGATGACCTCTTGCAGCTTGGCTGCAAAGAGGTCAGCGTTGGCGCTGCCCTCCGCCCCCGGGAACTCGAATATTCGAGCCCCGGTTTCGGTCCGCCGGCAAGAAACCTTGTCGATCCCCAATTGGGCGGGATCGGCATTTGCACGCGCCCGCACCAAAATGGAAGCGTAGGTTTCCCCGCGCTCCGCAGCCTCCGCGGTGAGTGTCACCACGACGGCCGCGGACTTTGGGGGAACCAGCTTCCCTTTCTTCTTACCCTTGCCAGCCGCCCGCGACTGACTGGGAGGCGTGGTGACGGGGACGGCAGGTCCGGGCGTTGCCGACCTTTTGCCCTTCCGCTTTCCCTTTCTCCCACCAGTCGCCTGCGACTGGCCTGTACGTGTGGTGGCGGGGACAGCAGGGACGGCCGTCGCCGTCTTTTTACCTCGGCCCTTCCCCTTCCGGACCACTTCAGTCCAACCCGGCTGGTTGGACGGAGTAGTCGAAGGGAGAAGGGCGTCCTCCCCTTGCGAGGATGGCCCCGGCTCGGCTCGCCTCTTGTCCGCCGCGAGCGGCGGTCGAAGGCGCTTCTCCGGCAGGAGCCGGTCCTCTATGCCTGCTAAGCAGGCTCTGGTGAAGGCCCTCTCCCCCATAACCACCTTGCGGATGACATCCTCAAGGTTGGTGGAGGAGGGGGCCTCCGCCGCAGGTCTCGGTTCGGCCTGAATCGGCCGAGCCATGACATCAGCCAGCTTCTGATGAAGCTGGCTGACCTCCAGCTTGAGGCGATCGACGGTCGCCTGCAATTTGCGCGATTCGTCGGTCGCCTCACGCTGGACCAACTCCTCTATAATGCCGCGCATGCTCGCAGCACGGACCTTAAGGGCCTTCTGAAACGTGCCCTTAAGGTTTGAGGACTTGGAAGCGACCTCCGCGATCTCCTCCTCGTCCTCCTCCGCCATGCGCGCCAGCTCGGCCAAGGTGTAGTCCGAGTAAAGCACGCGGGACGCACCGTACCCGGACTTGGCCCGAGCAGCACGCGCCCGCTGCTCCTTCGCAGCAACACGCTCTTCCAGCTCTTGTTGGTGCTGCGTCCGCCGAGCCAGGTCCAACTGCCGCTGGGCATCTGCGAGACCCACGACGTGGGTGTCCGCAGATGTCGTCGGCTTCTTCGCTGCCGTGGACTTCCTCGTCGAACTGGAGGAGCCCTCGGACCCTTCCTTACGGAAGGCCCGCTTTCGCGACCTAGTGTCGCCAACGTCCGAAACGCTTACGACGGACTCGTCCGAATCGGACATGTCCGCCCTTCCGAAGAAGCTAGCCGCAGACGGCGCGCGGCTAGCTTCAGACGCTGAAGCGTCGGATTGGCCCTGAGAAGGGCCTTTTGGTTGGCCCTGAGAAGGGCCTTTGGGTTGGCCCTGAGAAGGGCCTTTTAAAAACCGCCCGGAGGCGTCCCGCGGGGGTTTTGGCATAGCCACAGCAGGTTCGTAGACGCAAAGCAAGATAAAATAAAATTTCTACGAATGCACAGAGCACTTTAGCCGTACCCAGTTTGCCACTCCGTTACGGTGACAAACTGGGCCGTTTCCAGGGGACGCGACGAGGACGCAAGCTCTGTGGGGGGTCCCCCAACCTAACCTTTTTTTTTTTTTTTTTTTTTTTTTTTTTTTTAAACTGGGAAAAAATGCATTACGCATACCCTCCCGTCGGGGGAACGGGAGGGGTATGTGGGACTCCCCGGGCTGACCCGGTATACCCACTAAAACGACCCAGTGTTATTCCCGCGTCGTCCGAGTGGAAGAGGACTGGGAGATCGGCGCAGCCTTAGCGTCCAGTCCTCCTCCGACGACAACCCGCCTAAAGCGGCGGGCCCCTCAAGTCCTCCCCGTTCAGGGGGAGGGCTGGGAATGACCGGCGAGGGTGGTGTGGAGTGCAATGCGGGCGGAGGCGCCCCCGCGCCTATCGCCCGCCCATCACCACCATGAGGAGGGAGAAGACGGCGTCTTCTCCGACCTCTTCTGCGCCTGCGGAGCGGCGCAGCGAGAGGGTCGTCCTCCCGCGCGCGCTCCGCCGCCTCCTTTTGCGAGATGACATCCTCGCAAAAAGAGGCGACAGCTGCCCAGGACCCCTCACTCTCCAGCATGGCATTCAGCACGCCGGGAAGCGAGAGGTCCTGTCCGATCTCCGCTGTTAGACTGCGACGCGGCTCAGACCAAGCCGGGCACACCTCGAGGGTGTGCTGAGCCGTGTCCTCCGCCGCGCCGCAGTCGTGGCACGCCGGGGTCTCCTCCCTCCCGATCCGGTGCAGGTGCTTGCCGAAACAGCCGTGGCCTGACAACACCTGCACCAGACGGAATGAGAGGAAACCATGGGAGCGCTCGAGCCAGTCTCGTAGGACCGGACCGAGCGCGTCCAGGGTTCGGCGGCCAAAGGTGGCGGAGGCGAGGTCGTCCGTCCAATGGACGATGATGGCGTCCCTCGCCTCCCGCCGCACGGCCTCCCGCTCCTCCGCGACGGGGCGCTCCCCGAGGGCCTTTCGTCGCGCCGTCCACTCGTACACTCTGGCGAGCACCCACGCCTCCAACTCCCAAGGAGGGGTGCCCGCCAGAGCGCACGCCGCCGAAAAGCCCACCGAGCGGTAGGCCCTCGCCACCCGCAGTGCAATGGCCCTTTGGGGCCTGCGCATCATGGTCGCATTCTCCCTCCTCTGCAGGGAGTCTGCCCAAATGGGGGCCCCATACAGGGCCATGCTCCGCAGGACCCCCAACCTAACCTAACCTAACCTAACCTAACCTCTAAAATATATAAAGTAGCTCACTTACAACATTAGTCGCTGAGTTATCAAATCAGAAGTAAATATATTTATCGGTAGCTCGGAGTCATATTAATTTACGCTCGTAAATTGACGCTGGTTTCTTGATATTTTGTTGGAATAGTAAAGATGATGAATTAATATAATTGAAGCTGTTCTATTAGCTCGTCGCTCACATATAAAAAAAAAAAAAAAAAAAAAAAAAAATAAAAGACGCTAGGTTGCAGGTGCTAAAGAAAACTTTTGTTGCCGCACATATAATTTCCCATAATTAATTATGTTCCGGAGCTGAACGGGGTTACGTTTACATGTTTTTAGTACCAGTAACTATTATAATTTAAGATTATTTCTTAATTTTCTGCACATAATTGCCCGATTTTAAATAAATAATATTAGTAGTGAGATAAGCCGTTATTCTCAAAATACCTCCTTTTTTTTATTAAATTCCTTTGTTACTTTGACTTCACTGCCTAAAGAAGCTCTAGATCTTCTGATACCACCATCATTACAGCCGCCAAGAGAATATTTAATATGCAACACATTATAAATATTATTTTGAGCTTATATGTATAAAGATATAATATCATATGATATTATATGATATGTATAATCATATAAGCTTATACAATCAATTTTCTTTTTTATTTCACCAACCTTATCATGTCACCATCGAAATGTCGTCTCCAAATCATCATTCTGAATTAACGACACATTTTAATAATCTTGCCCCAGTGTGCGCCGCGAGAAAACATGAACAACCTGAAAAACACTTAGAATTTTCCCTATATCACACCTTTGGAAAAAATTGTATAGAGACGCGAGACAAGACGCGAGACAAATCGACATCGATAGACATAACGCGAAAGTCGATCGGAACCGAAATATTTTTCAGCGACTTATTGACATTGTTTGCTTTTTGGGGAAACAAGAGCTCGCTTTTCGTGGACATGACGAATCTGCTTCGTCAGTAAATAAGGGCAATTATTTAGAAATGGTCGACGTGCTCGCGAAATACGACGGAGTGTTGGAAAATCATTTACAAAATTGCACTAGCTCATTTACGGGTTTATCAAATCGTATTCAAAATGACCTGATCTCTAGTGTAAAGTCAAAGTCAAAGTATTTTATTTGTTGAACATAGGTAATATGATACATGGTATAAAATTTGTGTTGTATCACTATGTTTTGCCTTGCAAGGCGTACAAAATTAGGTGCAAAAACTACAAACTAAATAAAACTATTTCAAACAATTAAAGTCGTAAACAAGATATAATAACAAGTGGATCGGACATTTTATATTTTATGCTTCTATCATCCAAAAACTCATTGATAGAGTAGTAAGCCTTTTCAATCAAGAATTTCTTAAGTTACGATTTAAAATGGTTTATGTTGGTCATGCTTTTTAAAGTTTTTGGTAGTTTATTGTAAATCTTTGGACCCATGCCAAGACAGCTCTTTGAGAAAAGTGCAGTATTGTGTTTTTTTTGATTTTAGTGTGCTTTGGTGACGTCTAGTATTAAGTTTTTCAAAAGTCTGTAATGATCGAAACAATAAAACAACAAATCGCTTCCACTGATTTTGTAGCTGTGATGGTCGATGAAACACCAGACGTAAGTGGCAAAGAGCAACTAGAACTGGTTTTAAGATATTTTCATAAGTCAGAAGTTTTGATCGATTTATAAAATATATTGACGTAAGTTCCAACCGTACCGCGAAAAGTTTAAGTGCCATCATACTGCAGACTTTATCAGAATTTAACTGTTTGTCGAAATTAGTAGCTCAGACATAATGACGGTGCAGCTGTCCTGTCATCTGAACGGAACGGCGTTCAGTCGCTGGTTCGCCAGCAATGTCCTCTTGCTGAATACGTTTGGTGTTCCGCCCATGTCCTTAATTTGGTACTTTCCAAATCGTGCGAACGTATCCCGGAAACTAAACGTTTTTTCAATCTCATAAAAACATTAGCCGATTTCTTTAATAATAGTACCAAAAGGCAAAACCACTATAATAAAATGGCTGATATGAAAAAATTGCCTCGCGTTGCTGACACTCGATGGACTTACAATTCGCGTACTGTAAATGTAATTTTCAATTCTTATTTACATTTAATTGATTTATTTGAGGATATGGCTGAAAACGAAGACTCTTGGGATGGTGAGACATTAAGTCAAGTTTCGTATTTGTCACACAATTTAAAAGACTTTCAATTCCAGTTTTTACTTCATGTGTTTAACGAAATATTCGCAGAAACTGATGTGCTTTACGAAATTATGCAAAAAAAAGACATCAGATGTGACTTATTGCATTAAAAAAATTAGGGACTTTGAATCGTTTTTGGAATCATTCAGATCTAGGTTTGAATTAATTTTTGAAGGCGTAAAAATAATCACAGGGCCGCCAAAACAAAAACGTAATGTTGTGAACGCGAAAAGCAATTTTATGCGGATTTTTATTGAAATTATAGACAATATATCCATCGAATGTCGCGACCGATATAAAAATCTGAAAGAGTTAAAATTTTTTGGACTACTTTCATGCGAAAAATTCAATAAATATAATGACAATTTTCCGGTTGAATTAGTATCGCAATTCGTAAATGTTTATAAATTATACGACTTTAACTTAGACCGCCTTATCAATGAGCTCAAATGTGTTTATAAATGTGCCGAATTCAAAAACCTTAGTATTTACAAAATTATAGAACATTTTTACGAAAATAACATTAATACAGTTTTTCCCGGAGTACTGCGTTTGGCAAAATTAATTGTTACAGTTCCCGCGAGCAGTGCTTCAACCGAAAGGTCATTCTCGTCGCTAAAACGTATACACACCTACTTAAGAAATACACAAGGCCAGCAACGACTTACAGATCTTTCCACGATTTCAATAGAAAAAAACCTTCTTACGGAAATAAAACGCCTTCCCAACCTTTACGATTCCATATTGCAGATATTCTTACAGAAAGATAGGCGTGTAGATTTAATATACAAATAAAACAATCCTATATACTTAGTATACTCACACCACCATCTATTCAATGATTTTATTTAAATTTTGCAATGATGTAGAATAGGATGCATCGCCTCTTCCATGTATGTCTCCTGAAACTCGGAAGCTTTTTAATGTCCTTAATGAACCAGAAATGTGTCTTGATAATGATTCACCCGACTATATTGAAAATAGTGATGATAGTGTTGCTGATCCAAACTTAGAGATTCGTAATTTAACGGACTCTGAAACAGACTGTGAATCAAATGTTAGTGGCGACGACAATAACACTAAAACCAATAACAACACCAGAGATGAACACATTGAGAGCTTCGTAAACATTAGTGAAGAATGCAGCAAGAAAAGGGTATTGAATTCAACAACTATGAATGTAGAAAATTATACAAGACATGACATCAGAGACATAGTGTCTATAACACAAGATGAAGATGAAACTAAGAGCTCATACACACGAGCGGCATGTTGCCAACGGCAGAGGTAACTGCAGCCGGCGACACGGGTCGGCGGCAGCCGTCGACGCGTCGGCGGCAGCCGTCGACCTATAGCGACACTTGCAGTTGTAGTGAGACGCATCCGCCATTTTGTCAATTGACTGCGAATAGTTCAAGAGTGCGCATGCCACGGAAATTTGTAATGCGTTCTAGTGATGAAATTGATGATGAATTGCTTGTATATGGAATTGTAAATTGAAAGAATACAGTAACAATAAAAAATAGAGCACCCATGGATGGCGGTATGTGAAGAAGTTGTCAGCGATTATAATAATAAATCCATAAATGAACGTGTACCCATAATGATCGTGTTTTTATTCTTCGTTTTTGTAGGCGTCGCTGAAGTAGAAGCAATAACAGTGTTTCTTATTCGGAATCCATTTTGCAACTGACTCCTATACTATGTGAGCTGACGACGGCTGCCGCTGATCTTCAAAGTTGGAATGTCGACGGCAGCCGTTGACGCGTCGACGGCTGCCGCCGACCCGTGTCGACGGCTGCAGTTACCTCTGCCGTTGGCAACATGCCGCTTGTGTGTATGAGCTCTAATTTACCTACTCCTCAAAAAACTATCTTAGATAAGCATGGTGAAGTTTTAAGTCCTATCATTGAAGTTCAGAAAATAGGAAACTTTTCACCTGAAAAGGAACTTGACAGCTCAAATGAAGAAAACATTAATGAAAGCAATGACCAAGTAATAATAACATCTAGTTCCCAGGCTGGAAGACCGAAAAAAGGCCGCAAACGTAAGCATCCTGAATCCAATTCGGAAAGGAAGTTTAAAAAGTATAATAATTTATCATAATTATACTACTACACTCACAGAAAAAAAATGAACCAAAAGTATTTCAGGATTATCAATGCAAATGTCTTAAGATATGGGTACTTCTACGAGTTCGTGCAAATTCGCTATTTGTAGTCATAAAAAAAATAAAAATCATTTTGAGTGTGTGCTTTCTATCAGAACGAAATAGTATAATATTAAACTATAGCCATACGGTAACGTGAATTGCTATTTCCAATGGGTTTAATAATATTTTACAAAAATATGCTAAAAATCATCTAACTTCAGTGTCCCATCGTGAGTATTGCCGAATAGGTGTTTCAATTCTAATGCTGCGTTGCTACAATCAATCACTAAGTGAATAAATATTATTACATACATTACAAAGGAATTGTAATCTGTAGAATGTTTTTTACAATCTTAAACTGTATAATTAATTTGAAAAGAAAAAGCAAACTTTTGTCATGCAAAATTGATCATTACCAGCGGCAAAATTTGTAAGTACAAAATATCAGTATATTTTACTCTGTGGTTTTACTCCCCTTGCCCCGCATTTCGCTCGCCAGCCAGTTGAGCCACAGGCACGGGAGAGGAAGGCTGCGCGTCTGGGTTGGAGAATTATCGAACATTGAATACTCGAAATTTAACTTTGTCACGAAATATTTGTGTTTACCATCGCCTAAATTGTGGGGTAAGTAATAAGATTTTATTTATGTTTGATCTTTAAAAAGGAAGCTCACTAGGATTATAATAAATATGACAATTATCAAACCAACAAGAACAGTAATTTCTTGTTGGTTTGATAATTGTCATATTTACGGATATAGGGTTACAGTCTAAAATGTCCTAAAATGTCATTACCTTCAGCATCATCACCTTCTTTTACCTTCAGCTTTGAAACTGAAGGTAATGATCCTAAACAGAAGGTAGTGATGAAATTATTAAAAAAAAAACTTTTTCAATCTTATTTTTATATTTTAAAGCTTTGAGTAGGTACTTAAATCGTTTCAATTACTCGGTACGTTAATGTAGTATATAGGTATAGTATAGTGTAATTTTTAACACGTTCTATGCTGTCTTGGGTTGGATTTTTCTTAAGAACACCTGGTGTTATCAAATTTAAGGATGTTATCGTGTACTTTTTTTTGTTATACACATACTTTATAACTTCTATAGAAAATATATATATTTATAAAGGTTCACTGTCACGGCAGAGTGAACATAAAGTAAGCTAAGTAGTATTTAGTTAAATAGATAATTAATTACAGTATTTATTTACAAAAACAGGAATCATGGCGAAACCGAAGGCGAAAAAAAAGAAAACTACTGAGGAAAAGTTAGCTCAACAAAGACTTCATAAAAGACAAAAGTATGAAGAAATAAAAAAAGATCCAGAAAAATATGCTGCTCAAAAAAAAAAGAAAGGTTACGATATTTGAAACGCAAAGAACAGAATAAAATAAAGTCAGTTAAAGACTTAACGCCACGACAACAAAGACAGAAAAGAAAACAATGGAGAGAAAATCGTCAACGATACATAGAAAAGAAGAAAAAGCAATAGAGCAAACGCTTGTTGATAATTCTCCACCTACCAGCGATGATGAAACAATAGATCGTCAACTGCCTCAAGTTAGTGAAGTTGACCCACTGGAGGGACCGTCAACTTCTCAGATCGAAGTTAAAAAGAATAAAGGATATCAATTTAATAAAAAATGTGAAAACTGCGTTAAAAGAATTAAGACAATACGGCGCATTCGTTATATTTATACTAAAAGAATTGAAATATTGAAAAAAGAAATTCAGAAGGAACAAAATGAGAAGAGAGAGCTGAAAAAAATTGTAGACAGGCTTAGGAGAGAGAATATAAAGACTAAAAAAGAAAATCCATCGACAGAACAGAAAATTGAAAGTTTAATAGATAAAATAAATAAAGGCAAAAAAGAAGAAGTGAAAAAGAAGTTGATATTTGGTGAAGTTATTTCTAAACAGCTGAAAGAAGGGTTCAAAACCGTAAGAAAAACAGATAAACGTAAATTCAGTGATGTTATTGTAAAAGACAAAGAAAGTATCAAAAAACACAGGATAACGACAGCAATAATGCCATTTACATTAAGAAATAAAAAACAAATACATGAAGATCAGGAGAAAGAAATAAAAAGAGAAATAGAAGAGTTCTTTGATGAAGATAGTAATACTAGAATTGCTGCAGACAAAAAAGAATGTATCAAAAAAAGTGGCTTGACAAAACAAAAACGTTATCTCACGGATACTTTGATTAATCTTCACAAAAAATTTAATGAAACCCATAAAGAAGTTAGTTATTCAACATTTTGTAAGTATCGTCGATTTTGGGTGGTTTATCCAAAAGAGTCCGACAGAAACACCTGCTCGTGTGTTAAACACGTTAATATGGACTTATTAGTAAAGTCGCTTCAAAGAAATAAAATAATAAAGGAAGCTAACGGATCCATGTTGCTGGAAAGCCTTTGCTGCGATGTTCGAAGAGAAAAGTGCCTAAATAGAACCTGTGGAAAATGTAAAACTAAAGTTATTGAATATGGAGAGTTCTATAATGACAAACCTTTGAAATATTATCAGTGGGAAACGAAAACTGTCACCTATGTTAGTAAGGACGAAGAGAAGGAAACAAAAAAGACAAAAAAAAACTGAAATGGAAGATTATCACTTACTATAATTAAAAAAGTTGAAGATTCTCTACCACACTATTTCGTACACTGTTTAAATATTGTCCAACAATATAAAAACATAGATAACTTAAAAAAGACTTTAACGCCCAATGAAGCCCTCATACACATGGACTTTTCTGAAAATTATATCGCAAAATTTCATGAAGAAGTGCAAAGCCACCATTTCGGTAGTAGTCCAGAACAAATCAGCCTTCATACTTCTGTTGTTTATTTGCTGGATACGGAAACAGGAGTACATAAAACTCACAGTATGTGCACTATGAGTGAATGCACCAGACATGATGCTGAATCTGTATGGGCACACATAATACCTATAATAGAATTTGTAAAAAGCAGCAGTGTTATTGATACTTTACATTTTTTGACTGACAGTCCTTCAAGCCAGTATCGGAATCGCAAGATATTTTATATCATCAATCAACTTCAACACATGATCCCAGAGTTGAAAGCAATATCATGGAACTACTTGGAAACCGGTCACGGGAAGGGAGCTCCAGACGGGATTGGGGCTGTCGTTAAACGTACAGCAGACAAAACTGTCAGATTTGGTAGAGATGTGGGAACTCTGAAAGATTTTTGGCTTGTAATGAAGGAGAAAATCAAGAATATCGAGATGCGTATTATCACAAGAAAAGATATTGAAGAGAGGACAACGCCGAGCAATATTAAAACTATCAAGGGTACAATGTCTATGCACCAAGTTTTGTGGTCAGCAAGTAGTTTACGGATGACATTTAGAAAGCTCAGTTGCTTCTTTTGTCCAAATGGAATCACGTGTACCCACGGCTATCATTTGGGATAATATCCCAAATGATAGCCGTGGGTAGGTACACGTATATATTATATGGATGTACCCGAGGATACTATTCCGCAGGAATAAACAGGTGTTGCATGATTTTCTGGATACAAATACTACTCCCGAAATGATTGAAGAAGTAACTAACTCACCCAAGAGACATCTGACCAGCTTTAATAATGTAGAAGATATTCAACATTCATATCCAGACACACAAAAAGTTTCAGTTTCACCAAAAGTGAAAATACTGTCTGATGTTCGATTACACTGGTCGAATACTAGTTTTAGTTTCAAGACTCTCCAACTCACAAACAGAGATTTCAATCAAATTTTGAAAATTTTATAACTTCAAACAAAATATCAAAACCGGCCGATTCAAGTGCAATTATGTTAGAAGACAAGAAAAAAGCTAAAGGTGAAAATCAAAATAAGGAAATTTTTTTTGAATCTGATGATGATGATGATTTGGATATTTTTTAATCTATGAAAGTGACTGAAATGACTTTTTAACTTTAAATTTTGGTTTCGTTTATCCTTTTTTTTTAGTTATTTACTATAATAATGATAATATGAGTACAAATAGATATCGAGAATTATAAAACACTATAATAATAATGTTAAAAGTAAGATACCTACAGATTTATTTACGAAGTTGATTAAAAATGTTCTGTTTTTTTTATGGCTCATTTACATTAGGTCGGTTTGAGGTCGGTCACCGAAGGCGGCGGCCGCATTCGGTTTAACTGAAACGCTTACCTAAATTGAGTTGTTTACATTGGTCGGTTAACCGAATTCGGCGACTTGATATGCGGCGATTGTATATTGAACAGTTCACACGCACGCACGGCGCACTCGACACCGACAACGGACTCGACCGAATACGGCCAAACCGAATACGGCCAAACGAATACCTCCTGTTTATATTAATCGGTGACCGAATACGGCCTGCAGCCGAATACGGTCTAACCGACTTAATGTAAATGCGCCATTAGATAGATACCTAAAAATCACATAGAATTTTTTTTATGTGTCTTTTCAATTCGTTTTGGCCTTTTATATCTCTGCTAAAAAAAAGAACTTAATATTGAAGTCCAAAGTTGCTATTTTATTAGATTTTTTAATTTCACTTGTCTTTAAAAGAAAATAAAAGTGTTTTTGTAGTAATTAATGTAAAAAACCAATAAAAGTAAAATTTATTTTAAGATCATTTGTAACTTTTAATGTAATCACAAAACTTTTTGTAATCATTACCAGTACGATCGTATCACTACCATCTTCACTGTTGTCATTACCATCACTATCAAAGTCATTACCAGTTCGAAAAAAAAATTAAAACCCTTATAACTTCTAAGTTTATGTGTGCAATTGGCTATTAATTGGCAAATACATAAAGAATTATGCATATTTTAGAAATACAGGTCTAGATTTGAAGCAAAAAAAATTCTGTCATTTTCGCCAAATTTGCACGAAATGGAAGAATTACCCATTTGTGTCAGTGCAATTTCGTTGGAAGATCGAAAACAAATATTTGAGACTTATGTAACTCTTGGATCTTACAATGCTCAGTTAATGTACATTAAGGCCCGTATTACAGAACTACAATCAAGACTCAAGCATTACTTAAAACTAGTCTCAGTTGGAGTTTTAATTTAAGAACTTGACTTGAGCAGAGAAACTAAAATCAATTATCACCTGAGCAATGTCACTTTAAAATGACATTTTTTGCGTATTACAGAACAGTGCTTGAGGCTTGACTGAGCTCTACTCAATGTGTCCTTATTTTAAAAGCAAAATCAGCTCAGAATCACTGCTTGAGGCGAGATTTGATCTTTGTTTTCGCAAGTGTAGTCGAGACCCCGCTTGAGCGGATAGATTCTCATGAAAATTGTTGTCGATTTGGAGTAAATCGAGTACCTACCTAATCAAAACGGATATATTTGCAGAAGTAGATTATTATATGTTTTTTTTTAATAATGAGACAAATCGAATTTCTGTTCCTCTGAGATATTTAAGAGATACGCAGGACGCTTATTGTGAAAACTTTAAGTAGAAGTACAGGTTTTCACAAGATGTCGTGAAACATTTAATTTTACCTGAGACTTTTTTATTTTAATTTATATCTTTTTGAGTTTCATTAGAACGCAGGTGCAACAATTCAAATTTGTTTGCAGTATTTGGCAGCAAATGTATCGAGTCAGTCTTCTCGCAAACTTTGCTGAGGTAGTTAATACCAACAAAACAAAACCACTAGCCACTAGGAATCAATTTGCGAATAATTAAAACACACAGATAAAAGTAAACTAAACTGGCTGCTGGCAAAGGAGATAAAGATTGAAAAAGCTAAATTATATTCTATTTTATGAGAATGTCCCTTGATGAGGATTATAATGAACTAAACATTAAAAAAACGACAAAAGGAGAGATTTCGACTATACATAGATCTGATCTGAAACAGTTATGGCCTAACGGGAAACCCATTGCTCCAGCTAAATTGGCTGATTTACGATCTGTATACAAGTTTATTCCAGCAGATTGACTTAGTTTTTATAAAACATTGAAAGCGTCTAATGACGCCATTGACGATGTCGATGGATTTGATAAGGAGCTGGATTTCGATCTGGATGATGAATAAATTGTGATGATTTTCCATGCTTTGAAACAACTATTTCTTAATAAATATTTTTTTAATAATGTTGTTCCATTGTTATACTTATGTTTTAGAAAAAATATATATTCTTCTTCTTCTTCTACCTGGCGTTAATCCCGGCTATTTCCAGGGTCCGCCTTCCTACTTAGCTTCCTCCACTTTGCCCGATCTTGAACATCCTTCTCAGTTAGGCCATTGGCTCTCATGTCGGACTTAACGACGTCCAACCAGCGCTTGCGAGGGCGACCACGGGACCTAGCCCCAAGAACAGCCATATTCATGCATCCCCGACCAACGTACTCCATAGGGCGGCGCATGATGTGGCCATACCATCGCAGACGACACTCTTGCAGTTTTTCCCCCACGTCACGGACACCAAGACTACCTCTGATGAAAGAGTTGCGTATGCGATCGGATCGCGTTACGCCACTCATCCACCTCAGCATCTTCATCTCCGTGACGCGAAGCTCCTGGGTGTGTCTGCTTAGTGCTGGCCAACATTCACCGCCGTACAGTAGGACAGGCCGTATGATGCATTTATATATCTGCCCCTTGAGCTTCGGAGGCTTTTTGCGGTCGCATACAACGCCCGTTACCTCGCGCCACTTCGCCCAAGTCGCGCCTATACGTGCTTGGACATCGTCGTCCACGTTGCCAGACTCGTGCAGCACGGATCCAAGGTACCTGAACGTATCGGACTTTCTGATCAGGTCCGAACCTATTCGGATGAACCTATTTGAATCCGTGCCGCCACAGGACATGTACTCAGTCTTCGCCACATTTAGTCTCAGACCACCGTTTTCAAGCGTGTCCTTCCAAATGTTGACTTTGCGCTCAGATGGGCTTTGTTCTGATTAACGAGGGCGATGTCATCGGCATACATCATTAGCCATGGGGGCTTATCTTGGATGTTTGCCGTAACTACATCGAGCACTACGTTAAACAAGAACGGGCTAAGAGCCGAGCCTTGGTGTACGCCAACAGATATTGGGAAGCCATTCGATTCGCCAACAGCGGTCTGGACAGAGGACACGGAATCGCGGTACATGTCTCTGATAATGTCAATATAGGCCTCGGGAACGCCCTTGAAGCGCAGTGCCCACCAGATAGACTGCCGAGGTATACAGTCGAAGGCCTTCTGCAGGTCTAAAAAGGCCATATGCAAAGCTCTCCTCTCTCTGTAAGCCTCAGCCAGATTCCGTAAGGCGAACACTGCGTCCATGGTGCTGTTACCCGCCCGGAAGCCATATTGACACTCAGAGACAGTACACTCGCTACGGAGCCGTGTGTCAATGATGCGCTCGAAGAGCTTCATGGTGTGGCACATGATCTTGATACCGCGGTAGCTACTACAATCCTGTACGCTACCTTTGCCTTTGTATACAGGGATAATCAGGCTAAATCGCCACTGGTTCGGCATTTCCTTGGTGATCAGGATGCAGTTAAAAAGATCCGTCAGAAGGTCCACGCCATGTGGGCCCATCGCCTTCCACACTTCAATTGGCACATTGTCAGGCCCGACCGCTTTCCGGTTCTTCATGTGGCGAAGAGCATTGCGGGTTTCGTCGGGGGAAATAGGGGAAATAAGTCCAAGGTTAGGAGGCGGTTCGGGAGGAAGGTTATGGGGATGCTGTTTGTTAGACAGCTCCGCGAAGTATGTACACCATCTCTCCTTAACAGAGGGGGCATCGTAGAGCAGCTTACCCTGGGCGTCCCTTACACAGAGACATTTGCTAATGTCCCGTGTAGCTTTCTCCCGGGCACGCGCCAGCTTAAAAATAAGCTTTTGCCTCTCCGCAGTTTCCAGCTTGTCGTACAAGGGCGCCAGACTTTTGCTGCGGGCTCTGGCTACAGCTTTTTTGCAAGCGCGCTTAGCCGCTTAACTTGTAGATTAAAATGTTTTGAACGATTTTCTGAATTGGAAAGGAAACAATGTTTTGACGAATATTGGGCTTTGGGCAGTAGAGATCGGAGAGCAATGTACGTAGCTAGTCTTATAACAATATTATCAAAGAAGACACAAAACACTAATAGCAGAACAGTTCAGAGAGATTATTATTGCAAATATAAACTAATTATAAATAACGAACACAAACCAATTTGTAAAGAATGCTTATGTAAAACGTATGGGGAAACCAAAGGATTTGTAAATCTATATATATAAAACAAAGACGGGTTTGTTACAACACTTATAACTCGAGATCGGCAGGACCGATTTTCATGATTTTAGTGTTTTTGGATTAGTCTTTATCCGGAATAGCATAATAAGTATTGAAATATTAAAAAAAAACAATAATGTAGGTGGTAAGGTAGGGTAGGTAGTTAGGGAGGTAAGGAGATAGGTAGGTAGGGTAGCCAGTTGACGGGAGCGAAGCCGCGCGGGTCAGCTAGTATTATAATAGATAAGAAAAAACACTCTGTAAGCGGAGTAATAACTGCTGATAAGAGAGGAAGGCAACCACCTAAAAATAAAAAAACGATTGACGATACTACTACAGCTATAAACCATATACCGTAAACCGGGGTTATTTGGGACCTCCGATGCTATTCGGGACACTCCAAATTATTGTTTTCATATGGCAATGTGTGGTTTTAGGTTAATAGTAGGGAAAAAAAAAAAAACATCTGGCAACACTACATCCATCGACAATTTAGACAGTTTGACATTTGAGGTTATGATGTTGCATGTGCCGCAAAAAAAGCGTGGTTTCTGAATTAATATTAAAATAAAAAATTAAAATAAAATTTTTGTTCAGTTTCTATAGTGTCCAACTTTCATCTCCAGCCCAAAAACTATAAACGTAAGTAGAATATCATTATGATCAACGAAAAGTAAAGTTATTCAGGAGTGAAATGCGATATCTGTTAGTAGAATAAACAATAATCTTATTAGATTTTTCTTAGTTTTTTCATAACGGTGATATTTCGGACAGCATTTGGTGTTATTTGGGCCGGTTAGAGTTCAAAAAAGTTGAGGTGATATTTGGACCAGCCGTCCCAAATAACCCGGCTTTTGCCAATTGAATATGTTCAGAAATACTAAGGTGATGTTTCAATTGTTCTTTTTCAAGGGACGAACAAGTCTTATGTGAAGAAAGAATGGGACGTTAATATAAAAGGACTTACAAGCATACCAGAAATGGTAAATATTATACACCCTATAATTCATTTACGAAGGACTACCTGGAAACGGCAATGGAAGAAGTTAATAATAAACATAATATCGATGGCTTAACCTGCAAACCGGCTAACTCCACTTTTGACCCAAAATCATGTTTTGATGTCATCGAGTACGCGGAGTTGCCACTTACGGTATGCAAAATGAAACAACTCCCTAGCTTTCAAAATTACCGAAAAAATCGCGTGCACGTAAATTGGGCACCTCCCAACACTGACATAGCAACACGTCAAAGTGGCTAACTCCGGTGCCAGCCGCCATTTTGTACTGGACGGCGTGCAAGAAAGAACAGGTTTTCGTGGCTTGAGTTTATATTTTTGTCGATGTGCGTAAATAACAGATAGTTTAACCTGAAAACAATACATGGAATTGGTGGTAAGTGACTTTATTTAAATAAGGTATAATTGTTGTGAATACTCAAGAAAACCATAAATAACCTACAAAAGTGCGATGATGGAGTTGGCCATTTTTTGTTGTGACAATTTGTTCTTGATTTGGGAGTTACCAGTTTTGTGTTTTTAGGTAAGTTAATGTTAAAAATATTTAAAATGGGATTGTGACTTATATTGTAGACAAAGAAAATGTCGAGGGCGAAAAAAATGGTTGAAGCTGCTTGCAACCGAAGTCGTCAAAATGATATAATATTTTTCACAAAGGAATCGATTGAAAATATGCCTGTTATACTGGCTGCTGATTCGTCATTATCTGAAGCTGTTCCAGAAGTAATTATGCGAATTGTCCCATTAGTTGATGATGCGGCAACATCTGATGCTGTTACAGAAGTGGTCATGGAAATTCCTCCACTAGCTGATGGGGCTTTAACATCTAATGTTCTTACAGAGGGGATCACGGAAATGGAACCAATAGCCGAAGGTTCATCTCTGAATTCCGGCCTGTTAACATTGGTTACTGAAGCATCCATGGAATCATCCGGACCAGCTACAAATTCACAGGTTACACCACGTCATGATAACAATGCTGCCTTGATTGACAACTATATAAGCGATGATAGTGACTACAATAATGAACAACTTGTACCCTATTCTGAGCACTCGGATTCTAATAGTGAAGAACAACCAATGAGAGTTAAGAGAAGAAAAAGGTGTCAGGTTAAAAAAGCAACATGGAATGAATACAAAAACAAACTTAATCGGGAAAAGGGGAGGCAGTATATTGGACGAAAAAAAGTTGACGGGAAATGGGAAAAAACACTAAAGAAAAAGCGAGTGCTTAAACCTCGATGCAAATGTAAGACAAATGACAAAAGTGCTTTAAAATGCTGTGAAATTACAGAAGATGATAGAAAAGTAATATATGAAAAGTTTTGGGGGATGACTTGGGGAGAAAAGAAGGTTTTCGTAAATAGTCTTGTACAAGAGATGCCTACAAAACGCCCAAGAGATAGAAAAGACCCATCTATTACAAAGAGAAAAAGCTCAATGATTTATAACTTGCATTTGAATGACAAACGTCGTGTGAGGGTCTGCAAAACGATGTTACAAAACACTTTGTGTATCACCAAAATGACCATCTGGAACTGGAAAAAAGGTAAAGAAAATACCTCTCACAATGAAAACCAAAATGTATCTGCCAGAAAAAATCCCCACGAAGCAGAGGTAGAATCACTTAAAGAGTTTTTGAACAATATACCAAAAATGGAATCCCACTATTGCCGCAAATCTACATCAAAGCTTTATTTGTTACCAGAATGGACATCAAAAAGAGCCCTATACGAATTCTACAAAAAAGACTGGTGTGCATCGCGGAATAATAAACCTCTCTCTATAGCAAAATTCAGCAACACTTTAGAAATTGAAAACATATCACTGTTTAAGGTGGATGCTCCAGGGTGGCCCGCGAAATTTAAATATTTTTATGTTTTTTGCAATTTGCCGGTCAGTGTGAAGCTGTATGTGGACCAAATGCGATCTGCGACCGTAACGTATACGTAAAGAATGATTATCTTTCGAACTACATGAACTTAGAGGGCTATATTGATGATTAAAATGGTTATAATTCTTTAGATAAATACGCGTTACGGTCGCAGATCGCATTTGGTCCACATAAAGCTTCACACTGACCGGCAAATTGCAAAAAACATAAAAATATTTGAATTTCGCGGGCCACCCTGGAGCATCCACCTTAAGCCGAAAAAAGATGAGTGCGAAAAATGTCTATCCCATAAACTCGGAAATATACCTGATACAGAACATAAGGAGCACAGAGAAAGAAAAAATGAAGCCCGAATCGAAAAAGAAAACAATAAAAATTCAGAAGAACTCGTATTTACGATGGATACACAAGCTGTGTTATTAGCACCTAAATCTAATGTTTCATCTCTATATTATAAAACTAAGCTATGCACACACAATTTCTGTTTATTCAATTTGAGAAACAAAGATGGATTTTGCTATCTATGGAACGAGACTGAAGGTGCCCTATCGTCTGACAACTATGCAACCATAATAGTCAAGTTTATTACAAATAATCTTCTGCCGAGCATTCACAGAGAACCTGAAAAGGATATTAAAATTATATTGTACAGTGATGGATGTACAGCACAAAATAGGAACGTGGTATTGGCAAACGCTTTACTGAATGTGGCAACATTAAACAATATTATAATTGAGCAAAAGTATTTGGAGGTTGGCCATACCCAGATGGAGGCTGACTCTATGCATGCCGCCATAGAGAGGAAGCTGAAAAATAAAGTTATTCATGTACCAGCTGAATATGTAGGAGTTTGTCTTGGAGCACGCATACACCCTAAGCCCTACAACGTGTCTTATTTAACGCACGATTTTTTTAAATCCTTTGGAAGTCTACAATTTTATAAATCTATAAGACCAGGAAAAGCGACGCTAAGGTACCTTTGATTTTATTTATATTTGATCTTATTATTTTATTCATTTTTATAATGCCCGGTTTACATTATTCCAGTCCAGCGATCTAGTCCAGTACTGGATTGCTTACTGGAAAAATGTAAACCGGCACTGGAATGAACTGAATCCAGTAAGCATTCCAGTCCAGTAACTGGATTCGCGGTCTACTTTTGAATCCAGTGCGACCAATCCAGTGCAACTGGAATAATGTAGACGGCCAATCCAGTGCCATTCCAGTGCTGACGAAGTACACACGTGTTGGTTGTTTTTGCGGACTTTTTTGCAAAGAAAAAGGATTTAACAATGGTGAAGAAGTTATCTGAAGACGAAACTGTAAAGTTTGTCACTATATACAGAGAAAATCCGTGTTTATGGGATATAACATCAGAACATTATAAAAACAAACCTATGCGCCAAACTGCTTTGCAAAATCTGTGCATTGGTATGGAAATTGAAGGATTCACACCGGAAGATGTGAAAAACAAAATAAAAAGCATTCGTTCGACATACTACCTTGAACTAGACAAGATTAAGAAATCATCCACATTTGGTGCTAGTGGCAATGTTTACCAACCCAAAGTGAAATGGTTCGCCGAATTCAATTCATTTATTAAAAATGTGATGGTGAAGCGTAAAACACAGGTATTTATTTTAAGATTTTTATTTATTTTTATTTTAGTAGCATATTATTTGTTAAAACACACAAATTTATCAATGTATCATATGATTTTGCCATGGTACTTTTCCTTCGTTCACAAAATAATTAGTAAATTGAGTTCTTTTTTCCCTGGCATGTGTTGCTGAGTTGTTACTGCCCTGCTGTATGATACTATCTAAAGAGGTTATTTCGGATCTCCATGTTCCATTAATCAAATGATGGTCGTTGTGATCGTCATGGTCTACACAAGAAGTAGTCATATAATTGCTTGACTTTTTTCTCAACCAATTGTGTAGAGAGCAAGCTGCATACACAATGTGATCTACAGTATGTAACTTAGTTGAAATAGCTTTTTCGAAAATTCTGAATCGACTTACTAATATTCCAAAAGCGTTTTCTACAATGCGTCTAGCACGGGACAGCCTGTAATTATATATTTTTTGTTCAAAAGTTAAATTAGCCCCAGGATATGGTTTCATTAAGTATGTTTTTAGTGGAAATGCTGCATCAGCCACAATCACTCCATCTTCTGGAATAAAACTGCCATTTTCTAATTCAGTAAAAATGGAACAGTTTTTGAAAATACCACCATCCGAAGCGCTTCCATTTGCGCCCACATTGATATACGTAAAACAGTAATCATGGTCAACAAGAGCCATCAATACTATGCTGTTTTCTTTTTTATAATTAAAGTTCGTACTTCCATATTCATAGGAGCCAGTAATTTTTATGTGTTTTCCGTCTAACGCTCCGTAGCACAAAGGAAAGTTCCACTTATTCCGAAAGCCTTCCTCGACTTGTTTCCATTGTTCCGCAGTGGGTATCTGCAAAAAGAAAGTAAAAATATTTTATTTTCAGGAAAATACTGATGATGCTCAAAATAAAGAAAATACTGACAATACTCAACCTAGTGACCAATGTGGGACCAACCCTACCCATACAAACCCAGAAGTAAGTCTATCAGAACCGCGAAAGAAAAGAAGTAAAATTTCACAGCTGTCTACAATAGTCAGTAGCATGAAAGATATGCAATACGATTTATCCAAATCAGAAACAGTGGAAGATGAATTCGACATCTTCGGGAAACACATTGCGAAGCAATTAAGAACCCTTTCTACAGAACAGGCTATCCTAGGCCAAGAAGAAATACAGAGTGTGATAACAAGATGTCGACTACACGATTTGAATAGTCCTATAAAACCGAATAGACCAAATTACAATTATGCGTCAAGACCAAGCACGAGTAGTAGTACTTATATGCCATTGAATAGTCCAGCGTCTGTAGATACACAAACCACCGAGGACTCGTTAAATGTAGTAAGCGCGATGACCCAGAATACATTAATATAATCATGAATGCTTTCAATAATGCTTAATTTGTCATAGATATGATACTTAATAAAAAAAATATTACCTTGATGTGGTCTTTTAATGCCCTTTTAATTTCTTGACAGACTTCTGGTATAATTTTTGAAATAGTTGGTTTTGGCAATCGAAACATACGACTGAGGCTTCTGTAACTATCTCCAGTACTTAAAAAAGAAAGAGTGACTTCTAATTTTAATTTTGCGGGTATAGCATCTCTGAACAACGTATTCTTACGCTGGATATTAATCGAAACTAATGATAACAGTTCTTCAAAGTTTTCTGCTGTCATTCTCAGTGCCAGTCTATATTCATTGGGATCTTCTATCTTCAGTTGTTGCAAAAGTATTGCTGACCCTCCTTTTTGATCTCTTTCGCTGATCCAATTTCTCACCCAAATCCGTTCCTTTTTTTTAGTTCCTTATCAACCTCATTAATAACTTCTTGTAGCAAGAGTGATTGAGCACGTTTGAAACATTTTCGAAACTGATCTCTTCTTGAAATCATTGTCACTATAGTGTTCACTCTTTTTGTTCAGGTTTCAGTAGAAGTGTAAAAAACACATTTTACTGTGAATTCATTGATTAGGTATAATTATTATTGTTTGTGTTCAGGTCACAGACATTCGTGCGCTGCAATATAAAAAAGGGAACATAAACTTTAAGCTAAGATTTAAAGATGAGTGGCAGTTACTACCACGATGCGATAGAAATATCACACCCTCGGCGATTGAAAGCTTACCGTATCTTCATAAAAATCGGCTACAAATTAAAAAACGTAAGTTCAAAGACCTCCAGGAATTAAAATCTACCCTACCGGTGGACTACAGGGACTTTTACGACAACATACCACATGAATGAAGACTTACTTTTTTTTTCTTGTAACATTATAAGACGTAATAAAACATATTAAGTGATAAAAATATAGTTTTTTTTCTCTTATTACCCAATACTAATCTAAAAAACTCTATATAAATCTAAATATAGGAGTCACAGAAAAGTGGACAACTCCTGTATTTTTATTTTTTTTTTTTATAATTTACAAATAGGCCAACACCAAAAATCTATTTTAAAGGTATGTGATCAATATATTTTTTCATAATGTTCAGTTAATTCCGTATGCAAAATAAAAAAGCACCAAATAGTATTTTGGAATATGGATATTGTAAATATTTAATTTTTTATTCAGTTTTTTTGCCTCCCTCTAAAATTGCATAAAACGGAGTTGGCCGATTTGCAGATTAAGCCATCGATATGTCAATTAGGAGCGCAGCAAAACATTTTAACATTCCTAAATCGACATTATCTCGTCACTGCATGAAGCACAATTTAATGCAAGAAAGAACTGGACGTCCCACAATATTTAGCAGTGAAGAGGAACAAATATTTGTGGATTATTGTTTGCTCCTAAGTGAATGGGGTTTTCCGATGGATAAAATGGATCTAAGGGTTTTCGCTCAACGGTATTTGAACAAGATAGGAAAAAATGTGAGAAACATGAAGGATAATTTACCTGGTCCTGACTGGGTACAAAATTTTGTCGAAAGACATATAGTAAACACAGACTGTCCCATCGGTTAGCTGCTAACATTTCATCAGACAGAGCTGAAATAACAACCGCCGTCATTGACAATTTTTTTGAAAATTATTCTAAGTCCGCACACGGGGTAAGCCTGGATAACATCGTCAACTACGATGAAACAAACCTCACAGACGACCCGGATGCTAAAAAATATATATTTAAACGCGGAACTAAATACCCCGAAAGAATCGTAAATAACTCCAAAACGGCAGTTAGTCTTATGTTTAGCTGTGCAGCAAATGGCGAGATGCTACCAATATACGTAGTCTATAAATCAGAACATTGATGGGATCAATGGACGTCAGGAGGTCCAGAAAACACACGATATAATAGGTCCAAAAGCGGGTGGTTTGACAATGTGTGCTTCGAAGACTGGTTTTTCACTGTAATTATGCCTTACTTCAAAAATAAGTCAGGACGTAAACTTGTTGTTGGCGACAACTTATCATCGCATTTTTCTGAACGTGTCTTAAAAAGCTGTCAAGAAAATGACATTTCATTTGTGTGTCTTCCTCCTAAGACAACCCATTTATTGCAACCACTAGACGTGTCATTCTTTGCACCGTTAAAACGCTATTGGCGTAATATACTAACACACTGGAAAGCAACATCAGGCAGGAAGCACAAAACCCTTATTAAATCAGATTTTCCCAATTTACTCTTAACCCTTAAATTGACGTAGTATGCCCCAACATACATCAACTTTGAAAAAATATATTGTTAAAGGAAATAATAAAATGACGTGGATTAATTTTTTTACCCACTTGCAACACTAACTATTTTTGGTAGGAAATATAAAACAGATACCTGGCAACACTTATTTTGACATTAGTGGAAGAAAATGGCGACCCGTCGGCCGGCTGCTGTTCTCTCCAAGGTATTTATATTATTTTATTAATTAATACAAGGTTTAGGAAAAATTAAATGACTGAATTCTATGCTTGATATTATGATAATATAATTTCAAAGTTTTTACGTCTTGAAATGGTTTTATTTTGGGTACTAACATGAAGTATACTGTGACATACATTGCCAAGTTTGCAGTAAAAGACCCCTAAAACAATTTGTATGTCATGGCATACATTGCCAGTTCTGGGGATATGCTTTGCTTACTTTATGTTTTAGCATTTCTTTTTCTTTGTCTGCAGCAAAAGCTTGAAACTCGTGGTGGTAGAATTTTAGCGCTTGTCCCTGCTCATAATGCACCTTCTGACGATAGTGAACCTTCCGATATTGAAGATGAGATACGTGTGCACGCTCCGCTTTCTATGTCCAGTTCTTCTGCACCCTCAATTGAAAGCTCCTTAGAAAGACTAAACCTTTTAAATGATGAACAAGAACCCACTAACGACAATGTTCGCCTTACACCCATTTTCCAAACTGTTTATTCCAGCCCATCTCTAGAACCGAATTGTAATAAAGTACCAATATTGAGTGACATCCCATCATTTCCCGCAACACCTGCGTCACCTGTAACTCCTGCTACTCCCACAAATTCTGCAACAGCTTCAGTTCTTGCACGCTCTGCATCTCTTGGTTTGGAAACACCACGCATGCCAGCGAATGCCTCCTCCACATCACTTTTTTCCAGAAGAACAAGATCACAACGTCCTACTATTAGTGTTGCTCAACGACCTAGACGAATTCAAAAGTTCACTCTGAGCTATCGTTGGAAAAAAGCTGTGTTTCGTCATTTGGCTACTATGGAAGAGGAATCGGATCCTATCGGTGACGCCACTATCCAAACCCCCCTGGAATATTTCTATAAGTTTTTTTCTCCTGATATTTTGACACACATTCTGGAACAATCAAATGCTTATGCAGTATCTAAAACTGGACGTACACTAGGTTTGACTGAAGACGAATTGCGAGACTTTATAGCTATACATATCATAATGGGTGTTGTGAGCATGCCATCTTACACTGACTATTGGAGTTTGCGATACAGGTACAAACTAGTGGCTGATCTGATGCCACTAAAACGCTATCAACAGATACGTCGCTATTTACATTTCGTTGACAACAATATCGAAGATTCTGATAGATATTATAAAATTAGGCCGTTGGTGCAAAAAATAAGAGAAAATTGTTTAGCTCAAGAAAATGAGAGGAGGTTTAGTATTGATGAGATGATGATCCCATATAAAGGGACAAAAGCGGGCAAGCGTCGTCAATACATGAAAGACAAACCAAATAAGTGGGGATTTAAAAACTATGTACGCGCTGGAGTGTCTGGCATGATATATGATTTTATCTTGTATGGAGGAGAGGATACATTTAGATTCCATACTTTTAGCGAACAAGAAGCCTCTATCGGATTTGGAGCGCAAGTGGTGATCGCTTTGTGCAAAACTATAAAATCTAAACCAGCTTTTGTATTCTGTGATAACTTTTTTAGCTGCCCAGAGTTATTTTACATACTTAGAGAAGAGTATGGGATCTTTGGACTGGGAACCATCAGAAACAACAGGTTGCGAGGTGCAGAAGCAAGTCTGCCTTCAGAAAAAGAAATGAAGAAGAAACCCCGGGGTAGTCATGCTCAAGCCACTTGCAACAAAAACCGCCTGGCCGTAGTACGTTGGCATGATAACAAAGCAGTGACATTGATAAGTTCCTATGTAGGCGTTGAACCAGTAGCTACAATAAAAAGGTACTGCAAGGACTCTAAAACTAAAGTTGACGTTCAATGTCCGCAAATAGTGAAGGAGTACAACAAGCACATGGGAGGGGTTGACTTGGCCGATATGCTTATATCTTTATATAGAACCCCGTTCAAGACAAGGAGATGGTATATTGGCATATTTGCCCAACTCCTGGATATATGCATAAATAACGCATGGCTTCTCCACAGAAAGGATTCAAAGTCAAAATCTATGCCTCTGAAGGACTTTAGATTCGAGTTGTACGAGGGTCTAACAAAATACCAACGTTCCGAAAATGGTATCAAAGGCACAAAAAAACGAGTACCACAAGCTAGTCCTGTGGAAACGTCACGGTATGATAACGTTGGTCATTTTATGACCATGACCACCCAAGGACGATGTCGACTGTGCTCCAAACTAACTGTTGTACAATGCTTGAAGTGCCAAGTCCGACTCTGTTTTGTTACTGGTAAAAATTCTCGTAATTGTCAACTGCAATACCACGTACCAACGTAATTTTTGGTCATTTAAATTCCTTTTTGCACTAATAAACATTTATTTGTATAATAATGGTGTTTTTGTTTTAAATACTTAATAAGTCCGGTAATTGGTAATGTATGTCCCTACATACCACTCATTTACAGTATGTAGTTTTGAGAAGTTGGCAGTGTATGTTGTGGCATACATGAGTTTTCAGGAAAAGCGAGCTTTTCAGATTTTTTCTGAAATTTTTCTGCAACAGTTTTAGATGTGTTTATTATTTTTTTAATAAAAAAAAACAGTTTTTATCACATTTTTTTCTATGCCAAATTAAGGGTTAAAGCTTTACAATAAAATTACCGAAAATGATACTGCTGCAAAAAACATTCAAAGCGGTTTTGAAAAATGTGGATTATACCCTATAAATCCCGATCGCCCAAAATCACGGCTACCGCGACAAACATCATCAGCCGAAGATGTAAATAACGCGACATCTAGTGTTGAGTAGGACATACAAGAAGCAGTACATTTGTCCCGTACATGACGTCAAAATGTAAGAGCGGCTCGGCACTCTAAAGTGTACTACCTCAAATTTTGTGTAGCGGAATTTTGTGTCGCGGCAGTCGTGAATGTCACTCAACGTAAGAGTAAGAGAGACAGGAAGCTAGACACGTGCTACACATTCTTCAATGTACCGATGGCCGAAACAAGACCGCAAACATACCCTGCGTTCCGTTTTGCGTCAAAAGCGATTATATCGCGAGTCCGACCAAATTTAATAGTCACAAAATATAAGGACTATTGAGTACTTTTTGTGACGTTGCGCGTTGGTCGGACGCGGGGCGAGACGTAATGATATATTTTATTCACTCTAAAGCTAAAGCTTGTACTTCGTTGAGGCACAAATTGAAACGTACGCGCGCTATTTTATTTAAATTTTGAACGCAGTTATACAGTGACCAATTCAAAAGTTTTGTTAAAATTAACGTTTTTGCTTTTGAAGTTAATTATTATTTTAGAAGCTTGTTCTTCGTTGAGGCGCAAATTAAAACGTACGCGCGCTATTTTATTTAAATTTTGAATGCAGTTAAACAGTGACCAGTTCAAAAGTTTTGTTAAAATTATCGTTTTTGCTTTTGAAGTTAATTATTTATTTTAGAGAAGTGACAAATATTCATGTAAGTATACATAATATGTAATATGCTTGTTCTAGTTTGTGTTTTTAGTTTGGGTGTGGTTTATTATGTTTATATTAGTTTGAATTATACTTTTGTTTTATTTGAATAATACCTGTTGACATAATTATGGGTAAAAGTATATAAATAAGCAAAAAATTGCTATGACGGAATGTCGATTACTGGACGGACCGCCAGTGGTGATTCGTTGGTGGTTAGTACCTACGGACCTAAGGTTGGGTTAAATTCCCAACAATTAAATACCTATGTATTTTTCTAGTAAATCCAATTCATGTTTTTAAATGTTGTGTTATATGATATTTTTCCTTTTTGTTTTATGCATGCGTGACAGAAAATCATCTAAAGCTTGGCAGTATTTCACGGATTTAACAGATAATAAAGCAAAATGCAATTTTTGTCAGAAAGAATTCTCTTATAAAGGTGGTGGTGCTTATAATTTAATAAGGCATACTAAAAGTAAGCATCCACATGTGTTTGTTGCTATACGTGAATGTCCGTTGCTTGAAAGTATAGCTTCTGCAACAGAAATCCAGCACCCATCAACTTCCACTGCTTCAATTGCTCGAGACCTGGAGATATCTACAGCTTCTACATCTACTGCTTCAACTGCTTTTGTAACAGAAAAACCTGATTCCTTACTAGTCACCGCTGCAACCTTTAAAGCTCCAGTCACTAACACAAAATTAACACAATACTTCTGTAAGCCACTTTCTGCAAAAAAAAATGATCAACTAAACAAAATGTTGGTCAAAGTATTCACAAAAAATTATTTAGCTTTTCATCTAGTCGAATCACCAGAGTTTAAGGAATTTCTGAAAGAATTGAATCCTGCATACCATTTACAGAGTCGCAAGACATTGTCCAATGCACTCATGACAAATCTTTATAATATAACCAAAGAATCTGTTAAGTCAGAACTCAACCAGGCTGAGTATGTTTGCATAACGACTGATGGGTGGACCTCTAGTCCCAACGACAATTATATAGCCGTAACTGTCCATTTCTTTAATCATCAAGCACAACTGAAAACATTTTTATTAGAATGCATCCAGTTTTCGGAGCGACACACTGCGGAAAACTTAGCCCAAGAATTAAAACGAATTACGGATGTATGGGAGATAACAGAAAAGATTGTGGCAGCTACAAGCGACAACGCTTTCAATATCAAAGCTGCTATACGTCTCAACAATTGGAGACATGTAGCTTGTTTTGCCCATACCCTTAACCTCATTGTCCAGACATCTCTCAAAGAAATTAAAAACATCACAATTAAAATTAAACATATTGTAGAAGTATTTAAAAGAAGTCCACTTGCATCAGAGAGGCTCAAAAATATGCAGAAGAAGCTGGATGAACCTCAATTAAAATTAAAACAAGACGTTTCCACACGTTGGAATTCGACGTGTGAGATGTTCGAAAGGGTGCTAAAAATTAAAAATAGTGTCATGTCTACGATAGCAATAGACTATCCAGAAACTGAGAACATGACACCCGAAGACATTGAGGTCCTAGATTCGGCAATACAAATTCTTAGCCTCTTCAAGGACATTACTGAGGAGATGAGCTCTGAAAAAAATGTAACCATTTCAGAGGTACAATGATATTGCAAATATTTCTTGTATTTTTAGTTTTATTATCCTATTTTTGTAGTGAATACATATTTTTTTTATTACTTTCAGGTGATACTAATATCAAATGCACTTAAGAAGAACTGCCTTAAATTTTTGTCTGCATCACATCCAGACTGTGTTCTGCGAATGGCTCAAGTGCTGTTAAACGAAATTACCACAAGATTCTCAGGTATTGAAGAAAATAATATTTTTGCCGAGAGCACAATTTTAGATCCTAGGTTTAAAAAATACGGATTTGAAAATAAGTACGCTTGTGACAGAGCGTGTACTAATTTAAAAGCCATGGCCGGGCGAATCGAAATCCAAAGCGCTCACACAGAGCTTGCAGAGCCGCCTTCTTCGTCACCGCCCCATAAGCGCAAACGAAGCATATGGGACGAATTTGATGAGCAAGTCGGAATAATAATGAAAAACACCAATCCAACTGCAGGAGGTATTATCGAAGTTGACAAATATCTTGAAGAACCCCTACTACCAAGGTCCCAAGATCCTGCCAAGTGGTGGTATTCTAAAAAAGACGCCTATCCAAGGCTTTATAAATTATTTTTGAGACGGCTTTGCATTGTGGCTACATCTGTGCCTTCGGAGCGTACTTTTTCCAAAGCGGGCCAAGTTCTTACAGAGCGAAGAAACAGGCTTACTGGCAACAAAGTTGCCAAAATATTATTCTTAAATTGTAATCTATAATTTTTTTTTTCTGTACATATCCTATATTTTTATCTATTACATATTTTAAAATGATTTGTTTTTTTTTAACTACAAAAACCCTATTTTATCAGATTAATCGATTCTTCTTACTTTACGCAATACATTATTATGTCATGTCAACAAAATCAAACAGTGTAATAACACATTGGTAATAAGTATGACAAACTAACACAGTAACATCAAATGTCATATTCGTATTAGTTTCTTCAAATGTATCGCCGAGTTTCAACACGAAGCACGCCTCGCCTCATTTGAAGTGGGACATTGTACCGGCTCAGTACAAAAAAGAGGCTACTCTTACAAACTCATTTTCAAGTCGTGTCCTACCCAACACTAGCGACATCATCTGCAGTACTTGAAATATTACAAGAAATTCGAGGAGGAGATCAGCCAACAACTGAGAAAAAAAGGAAGAAACGATTCGACGTACAACCTGGAAAAAGCATCACAGCAGCGGATCTTGACCCAAAAGTAAAAACAGATACAAAACCAAAGGGAATAACAAAGAGAAAAAAAATAACAGACAGTAGGAATAAGGAAAAGGGAAATAAATATATTCAAAATGCTGAAGTAGAGATTAATGTATACGGCACTTTGAGTAGCGATGAGGAGAACCAGAATCCAGATTTTTTTTCGAATGAAATACCTATATCGCAAAAAAAGCGTAAGCGTACAAGGAAAGCTAACGAAAAATCCATTAAACCTACAAAAAGAAAATTTTCGCGCAGCATTACATCTACTACTACTGAAGAGAGTGAGGATATGAGTGTACATAGCGATAGCGACATTATAGATGTCAACGATATTGACTCAGATGTTACATATTGTGAGGATGATAGCGAGCTAAAAAGGGTCCATGACTTAGGAGGCGAAGATTTGGGAGGACATCGCTATGCTGGATCAAGAATGTTTACCGGAAGAAAATGATGAAAATACTAATATTGACTGCACTGGAAATATGGAAGAAGTCCAGAAGACCGGAGACGAGACGGTCAATGGCCTAGAGGCGAACATTTGCGAAGGGTCCATGACTTAGGAGGCGAAGATTTGGGTGGATATCGCTATGCTGGATCAAGAATGTTTAACGGAAGGAAATGAGGAGAAAACTAATATTGACTGCACTGGAAATATGAAAGAAGTCCAGAAGACCGGAGAGACTGAAAATGAGAAGACTGATTTTAAAAATACCAAAGATACAGGAAAACTATATGCCAGGGAAAGTAGTGTGTATAACTGCGAAACATGAAACAGAGAAGTGAAAATGAAATAATAATCGGTTTTGAAAGCACCAAAAGTACGGAAACCGTAGGAGGAAAGACTGGACAGAAACAAAATAAAACTACGGACTTTATAACTACCAAAGAAACGGATAAGATATGTGGCAGAGAGAATGGCAAAGAAAATAAAGCAGAAAGAGAAATAAACGAAACAGACTTTATTGAAAATATAGACACGGAATGTAGGCGACACTGTGATTGTGCGTTACTATACAGGGTGTCCCGTAAATAATGGATCAAACGTAACGGGTAGGTAGCTTACCTCATTTCCAACAACTAATTTGAACAGTAAAAAAAAAACCCATAAGGTAACCAAGATAATTTTTTTTTCGATTTTTACTATTTTCTGTACCAGCATTCAGTGTTTTTAATGCTGTTGCTGCAAATGGTATCATATTTAGGTGTGATTTTTGTCATACATTTCTGAATAGTTTACTAGTGTTATAAGATACCATTTTTTTAAATAACATTTTATTTGCCTTAGAAAAAAAATCTTGAATTGAAAAGTTTTGTTTTTACGATGAAAAGACCAGAATTGGAAAAATTCTCCTGTAAAAAAAATGTATGACATCAAAGTGTACCATTATTTTAAAAACTTGTAAAATTACTAAGGTTTGCAAATTGGTATAAAACTTACGTCTAGTCCTTGCGGTTACAAAGATATACGAGTAGGTATGAATGTGATGAAGAAGACAGAACAGAAATTAAAATGGTACAATCTAACTTTTCTTTCTCGTAATGGCTTATGCTTGTAATCTAAGCATGTGGTTAAGCGTGTAGCGTAATTCCGAGCCGATGACGTCATCTGTTCGGCATTTGGGACCGCTACCTGCGGAGTTGCACCTCACTCAGTGTGAAAGGGATAGATAGCGCCGCTTTTGTATTTTTGGTAATGTTGCTTGATTTTATTTGTTTAGTTGACACGAATCTCTCTTCGAGTTGATACGTACGTCAGACTACTTTCGCTCCTGCTGTGCCTAACTGTTGTGTTCCTTAAAATTAAACTTGTGCGGTGTATTTGGACTTTGCTTTGCCTAACGATTTGGAACTGTTTGTGTTTTGGATGAATGACTTGGCAATCCTACGGACTTCGAAAACAATCGTTTGTGTGTGGTTGTACGTGTGTGCAGTAGTACGATGCCTCGTTACGAGTACACGCCACGGGAGTATGCCGAAATGCATTTTATCTACGGAGAAGCAAGAGGTAATGCCAGGGCGGCCGCAAGATTGTATCGTGAAAGATACCCGAACCGGGATCGACATCCCGACTATCGCGTATTCATTAGAGTGCATAACGCGCTTCTTGAGGGAAGAATTCTTGGCACCGGAGTTGGGGGTGCCAGTGAAGGGCGACCGTCACAAGTCAATGACGAAATTATTATTCGAGAAATCGAGGAAGATTCGTCGGTCTCAATTCGCGTCATAGCGCAACGCACAGGTATTCCAAGATCGACGGTACATCGAGTTCTAAAACGGCACCGGTTGCACCCATATCACGTGCAACGTGTTCAAACGCTGACGTCACGTGATTACCCGCAAAGAGTAGCATTTTGCCAAAGGATGCTTAGAATGATACGGGCGGACCCACAGTTTTTTAATAAAATTTTATGGAGTGACGAGTCTTCATGCCGGCGAGATGGATATCTCAATTTGCATAATTTGCACAGTTGGCAGCTGGTAAACCCACATTTGATGCGAGAGGACAGGAGCCAACATCAATTTAAAATAAATTTATGGGCAGGAATAATAAATGGGCAAATAATAGGGCCCTTTGAACTACCAGCAACTCTAAACGCCGAATACTATCTGCATTTTTTAAGGAATGAGTTGCCAACGTTATTAGAAAATATTCCAGAAGACGTGCGGCAAGCAATGTGGTTACAAAATGATGGATGCCCCGCTCACTATGCGACGGCAGTAAGGGCGCAACTCAATGAAACTTACCCTGACAGATGGATCGGCCGATTAGGACCAATTTTGTGGCCTCCGCGATCTCCGGATTTAAATCCCTTAGATTTTTTTTATTGGGGATGTTTAAAAGACAAAGTTTACAAACAACGAATAACGTCGGAAGAAGAATTACGTCAGCGCATCCAATCTGCTGTATCAGAAATAAACAACAGCCATTTTGTCCGTCGGATAAGAGCTTCCTTTATTAGGAGGTGCAGACTTTGCATTCTCGTAGGGGGACGTCAGTTTGAACATTTACTGTAAAAACAAAATAAACGATTTATTTGTATTTTTTTTTTAATTTAACCTCCTAAGTTTTTTCATACGCTGAGATACCTAAACATTTTTAAGAAAATAGTTGAATTGTGCACACTTTTTCAATTTTATTTTATTTCGTAATTTTGCACCTCTGTCAGATTCATAGCAATATCTTTGTAACGACAAAGACTAGGCGTAAGTTTTATACCAATCTGCAAACCTTAGTAATTGTACAAGTTTTTAAAATAATGGTACACTTCGGTGTCATACAATTTTTTTACAGGAGAATTTTTCCAATTCTGGTCTTTTCATCTTAAAAACAAAACTTTTCAATTCAAGATTTTTTTTCTAAGGCAAATAAAATGTTATTTAAAAAAATGGTATCTTATAACACTAGTAAACTATTCAGAAATGTATGACAAAAATCACACCTAAATATGATACCATTTGCAGCAACAGCATTAAAAACACTGAATGCTGGTACAGAAAATAGTAAAAATCGAAAAAAAAAATTATCTTGGTTACCTTATGGGTTTTTTTTTTTACTGTTCAAATTAGTTGTTGGAAATGAGGTAAGCTACCTACCCGTTACGTTTGATCCATTATTTACGGGACACCCTGTATAAGAAAGAATTGAAAAGTGAAAAAAATAGCTTTGATGTCAGTAAAATATAAAAATTCGAGCACAATATATTTATTGCGTGAAGATCAGGATGCAAATTTATTCTAATTTTTTTTTCCTAGGTAGCCACTTGGTTACGGTACCTAGGTACTACTACTTAATTGTAAGGAAAACTCGTCATTTTATTGTTAAGGAATGTCTTTAAAATAAAAGAAGCTTTTTGAACTTGTAGTTTTATTCTTCTTTAAGAGATCTGCCCTCTCCATATGTAGCTAGGTAGGTATTCCCTCCACGCCAAGCCACAATTTCACCGATTTCGGCGCTTGCTTGTCACGTATATGTGACTATGGCGGCCAAAAGGTTAATAAAGAAGTGCCATGATTGCCTTTTGGCATTAAAATTGTGTCAAAACTGAGATGTGATGTTTAAAACTAAAGTTAACATTTTATTCAAGTTGATTTTTTTACTTTGTTTTTTTTTTTTCTTTACAAAAACGAACTTTTTGTTCTGTGATGTTTTTTAAACGCGTACTTGGCAGTTTTGCAAATAGTTTCCACTTGATGTTATTTAGTTTTCTAGTATAATAGTATTTTAAAATCAACCACTTATTTGGATGACTCAAATAGCACACCTTGACGGTTTATTTGGGACACCCATTCTTATATCTTTTTTTTAGGAAATGGCAACACACGTGACAAAAGTCATTCGATGTTGTCATTGCTAGAGTGTTGCCTCACTAAGAAAAAAATATTCCCATTTTATACGGATAACGGTTCAGGTGTAAATTTATACACTTTTTCTAAAAAAAATGTCCCGAATAACCCCGGTTTACGGTATTGTCATTTCCAAATTACGAGAGTCACTACTGTAGGAAAAGAACGAACCGAAAATATTTGTCTTCAGATCTGTCCATTGCAGCTATGTATCGTTTATACAAAGAAAGTTGTTCGAACCCCGTGTCATTGAAATTGTACTCAAAATGTTTTCATGACTTAAATCTATCCTTCAAACAACCGGCAAAAGATACTTGCCATACTTGGGATTTACTTAATACAAAGATTTCGTTAGCTCAAGGACAGGAAATCCAGGCTTTAAAAGCTGAACTTGCTGCACATCATACATTAGCTGAAAAAGCTTATTCCGAAAAGAGGAAAGACAAAGACGATGCAAAACACGACTCATCAATTCGTGCCTACACGTTCGATCTTCAGCAATGCTTACCTACTCCTTACCTCAAAACTTCAGTTTCTATTTATAAAAGGCAATTGTGGTCCTTCAATCTAACAATTCATAACTTAGCTAATGATCAAGCTATTTGTTATATGTGGGACGAAACGATTGGCGCACGAGGTGCTAACCAAATCGCTTCTTGTTTATGGGATTTGCTTCATAATTTGCCTGCAAATGTCAAACAGGTCACATTTTATTCGGACACATGTGAGGGGCAAAATAAAAACAACACAGTTGCTATGATGTTCATGTTTCTATTGCATCAACATCCAACATTGGAAGTGATCAACCATAAGTTTGTTATCAGCGGACATAGTCATATGGAATGTGACTCGGACCATGCTGTAATTGAGAGAACTAAAAAGAAGACACAGATTAAAATTAACCATCTTAATGATTGGATACAACTGGTTCGGTCTTCCAAAGTTAAAAACCCCTTTGAAGTGGTACCTATGAAGCAAGAACAGTTTCTAAACTTCTCTGAATTAAGTTCAAAAAAAGGGCCGTTCACAATTAAAAAGAAAGACGTCTCTGGAAGCAAATTCCTATGGCTACCTGTGAAGTGGTTGCAGTATAGAAAACCCATTGGAGAAATATACTTCAAGACAAACCTTGACAGTGACACTCCATTTAAAGCAATAAACTTCAAGAAAAGAGGCAAATACATTATAGATAACATACAGTTAGAACCAGTGTCCAGAGAGCAATTGCCAGTAAGTCGAGAGAAGAAAAAAGATTTGCTGTATCTATTACCTCTAATAGATCCAGTATTTCATGAATTTTATAGAAATATAAAAACGGATAATGATACAGAAAATATCGACCCCGATCTTGACGAAGAAGATCCTGATAAAGAAGAAAACACAGAAGAATAAGTAATTTAAAGTGTTTTTTCTTGTCATTTGGTTAAATTTCATAAATTTAAAAAAGAATAAAGGATCTTAATTTGTTTCTGCGATTAAACTTTGTTATTACTTCATTTGGTTTTTATTTAACCTTTAAGTAGGGACACAGGGTCTCACAGACCTTGGTTACTTGTCGTTGACGTGAAATAAAGTACTTCCCCGCGCCCCCCGTCGCTTAGCGGCTCAGTAGCTTCGAGTTTAGTAGCGAAACCCCCAACGAAGGAGAAGGTTGCGTCGTGCGGTGCAAAATACGTAAGTTATATGAATTTAAAGTTTAGAATGGGTCTGTGGGACCCTATGTCCCCAGATCTCTTATAAAATAAATTGTATAACATTTTTTTGTTTGTTTTACATTTTATATCCAAATGGCCAAAAATAGTGAACCTAGTACTTCTGGTTTGAAACGACCATTGCGAGATGTACCTAGGGAACAACAGTCGAATAAAATATTACGTCTGAACAGTCCATCTTTTAAAAACGAACTGAATTCTATTTTGTTAGCTTCGGATGACTCGGAAAATGAAGAAGAAGTCGAAGATCTTCTTATTGATGAAGCTGAATTTCGCCAGCGCCATCCAGAATATGATGAACAAGATCAAATTGAAGAAGAACTACCCTCTGATTCAGAAAATGTGATGATCGAACACAGCTCAAGTGAAAGTTCAGAAGATGATGTGCCGCTTTCAGAATTATCTACACCTAATTATTATTACGGTAAAAGTCGTTACAAATGGGCAAAAACCCCACCAAGTAGTAGGGTAAGAACACCACATCACAACATTGTTCTGCGTACGTCTACTTCGAGGTTGACTGTGATGAATAGTTACGAAGCTTATGATATTTGGAATCAATTATTTGATGAAGATATGCGGCAAACTATTCTGAGGTGGACCAATGTGAAAATAGCTTATTACAGAGAACGGTATAAACGCCAAAATAAACCAGAACAAAAAGATCTGGATCTGATAGAATTGAATGCTTTTTTGGATCTTTTATTTTACTCGGCTGTTTTAAAACTAACCATGAAAACACATCTTTCATATTTGCAATGGATGGCACAGGGTGTGAAATATATAGATGCTGTATGTCGGAGACCAGATTTCTTATTCTTCAATTATGCCTGAGATTTGATAATCCAGCTGATCGAGCAGAACGACAAAAGGCTGATAAAGTGGCAGCTATATCAGAGATTTTCGAAAAATTTGTTGCCAATTCTCAGAAATTATATGAACCAAGCGAGAATATTACCGTGGATGAAATGCTTGTCAAGTTTCGTGGGCGGAGCCACTTGATTTCGTATATGCCAAAGAAACCTGGAAAATACGGTATGATAATTCGTGCTATGTGCGATTCTAAGACTTTCTATTTTTACAATGGATATTTATATGCTGGAAAAGGCTCTGATGGTACTGGATTGACGGCTAATGAAAAGAAGTACCTTGTTCCAACACAATGTGTCCTTCGCCTGACGCAACCGATTCAAGGTACTAATCGCAATATTACAGCAGATAATTGGTTTTCTTCAGTGGAGCTCGTTGATGAACTTGCTAAGAGAAAATTGACTTATGTCGGAACAGTGAAAAAAAATAAGCGGGAGATACCAATCGAATTCTTACCACATAAGAATCGACAAGAATGTTCGACATTATTTGGATTTACTGGTCAAAAAACGTTATACTCTTATGTACCTAAACCAAACAAAGCTGTGCTCTTAATATCTTCTATGCATCATGATGATAAAATTGACAATGTTTCTAAAAACCTGAAATGATTTTATATTACGATTCAACAAAAGGAGGGGTAGATGAAACTGACAAGAAGTGTTCTATTTACTGTAGCAGCCGCCGAACTCGAAGATGGCCAATGGTGATATATTTTAGGATTCTTGATTTGAGTGGCGTCAATGCTCATATACTATACAATAAACATCAAAATAAGGATATAGATCGAGGTATCTTTTTAAAAAAAATAGCCCGTTCTCTCGTTGTACCTCATATGCAAAGAAGATACACATCAAACAAAAATTTACCAAGAGAACTGAAACTAACCATGAAACGCATTTTGGGTAAGGATGTGCCCCCTGATGATGAACAAACTCCTGAAGAAAATCAAAATAAGAAGAAAAGATGCTACATCTGTCCATCAAGACTTCAAAGGAAAACTTCCTACAGCTGTGTTGCATGCAAAAAGCCTATATGTCTGCAATGCTCCAATCCACTATGCAAGGAGTGTCAAATATAATGGGGTAATTGACCCCCCTGTCAATTTTTTTTTGTTTATTGTTAGATACAAAAAAAAAAATTCTTATAAAACAAAGATTACTTTTAAGGGAAATATTTAATTTTGTTGATTATTTAGGAGAAAAAATATTTAGTACATCATAAGTGATCTCATTGCCAATTGAGACTGAACAGTGCCTATTTTTGTTTAGTTTGTATTTAAAATAATAATTCTTATAAATAAATGCTAAAATGTTCAAAAGTCTATTATTTATAAGCCTATCATTCACACTGATTAATTAAAATATGATTTATTTTGTTATTTCATATCGAAATAATAGAAATATTACAGGGGTTTGTGGGGCCCTATGTCCGTTCTAGTGTTCAAAAAAAACATGTCCCTAGTTAAAGGTTAAATTCAATTATGACAGTAAGAATTTTTATCTTCCTTCAGGGAATAAGTTGATAAGTCGTCGGTGAACAATTGGATAAGTCTGTTTTTAAATGCATTAACAAATATTACATTTATTTTGTAACGTAGACTTAAAACAGCTCCTTAAAGAACCTAAATTCAACTATTAAAAAAGTAATCATCATTATTTTCGATTTACCAGAAGATCGTAAACTTTAAATTGGCTGCCCTGAAAAGTATACATAAATGACATACCAACTTATTCACGCCAGGTACGGATTTTATGTAGAGACTATAGTCTCTACATAAAGGTTGTATACAACCTCCATAAAGATAGTCAAACATCCACAAATGAACCAAGCCAAAAGTTACCTAACCTTAAAAATCAACCTATGCAGCTATTATAAATTAACCGCAAGCTGTTGGCAGCTGTTCTTCAAATATCAACCACAATTGGACGTAGTTACACGAAAAGGATCCAATCCACAACATGGTCAAAAATGAGTTAAATATACCAAACTGATGCTAAATATCAAAACTATCGGCCAGTAAAAAAGATCCAAGCAAAAACATCTGTTTAACACATGTTATCAAACCCAGAACCAACCCATATGTATGGCACGTTAAAAATAAAAATCACCTTGAACGATCCAACCTTCATGGTTCATGACCAGTATTACCAACCGATTAAGTAAAACGAATCAAGGAGTCTGGATTATTTTTGCGTAATTACAATTTGTTCATCACCGAAACCTTAATAAAAACACTAAAACGATCCAGTATGCCACTAACTAACTAGTATGTAACTCTTTTCTGAATACACTTACATCTAAATAAAACAATTAAAACAATCCAGAATGCATGGATCCTTTTCGATAAATAGATTTTCGTTTATTATTCCAATAAATCTGTCAACGAAAATGATCCAGACTGTTTGGTGAATTTTTATTAATTCCAAAATCAATTTAAATCATTCTGCGAAAACGATCCAGGCCTATTTGCGCAGTCTCGCTGATTATGTATACTTCGTTTCGTACTTTATTCCTAAGTAAAAAACCAAAATAAATCGAAGATTACTACTGACAGGTAATAAATAGTAGTTATTTGTTCAAACTAATGGTCACCCCCAAATAAATGGTAACACTGCAAAACATTCACATTGTGCGTGTACGCTTTGTCGTGATTGGACTTGTTCCTTAGAATTAGATGTTTCTGTGGCTAATTTGTTTGTAACTGAAATGAAGAGGATAGATAGGATTATGTCTTGTGTGTTAGATGATCGAAAAGGTATTACAGGAGATCTAGAGCCAGGTAAGTTTAAATTATTATTTAAATTTATTTATAACCTAAAAGATAAAATGCTTACCGGTTGACATTGTTATGTTATAACTATTGTTGCTCGACAGATATGTATGTATGTATTTATGTTATAAAATTGAGTAGAACAAAGAAATGTCTAGTTTTTCAGTTCAGCAAAATCCTTAAACGTATATTTTACATGCCAGTTCGTTATCCTAACTCATATCACACGTATCACAGTGTGTAGCTTTTACATGAAATCAATATTAAAAAGGCTGTAATGTGTATATCTTTTTTTTTGTATTATAGTTGTGTATTTAGTTTTATAGCTGTGTTCATTATTTGACAGGTGATAATGATGAGCTGAGAGTGAATGCTCCAGATAAGACAATTAATAATACTAAAACAAATGAAGGTATGAGTTCATAGAACGTTAAAACTATTGACACACACTTTTGTTGCAAACTTAAACACGCTTTGCTTTGCTTTGCAGCTGAAAGCTCTGTCTATCTTTTAAATGATACAGAGTCTCCGGCAGCTCCAATGTTTTCTCCTTTGACTCCACTGATAATAAACAAAAACAAGGCTGACATTTTATATGAGAGTAAGTATTAAGTGCTTACATAATTATTTTTATGAATTCACATTTTTGATAATTTTGACATTGAGATCACTTTGTTATTCTACAGATGGTAATAATGAGCTAACAGTGAATGCTCTAGATATGACTTGTGATGGTAAAAAAATTAAAGCATGAGTTCGTAGAATGTTAAAATTATTGACACCTTCGCTGTTGTTGCAAACTTAAATACGCTTTGCTTTGTTTTGCAGCTGAAAGCTCTGTCTATCTTTTAGATGATACAGTATCTCCGGTAGCTCCAATGTTTTCTCCTTTGACGCCACTGATAAAAAATAAAAAGAAAGCTGACAGTTTAGATGAGAGTAAGTATTAAGTGCTTACATAATTATTTTTATGAATTCACATTTTTATTACTTTTGGCAAAGTCGTTATATTTAAATACTTAAATGTATTTATTTATTTGACAGGTAGAGAACAAAACTCGTCTCCTGCACAATATATGTCTCCAAGCACATTGGACCTGTTCCAAACTTTAAGCGGAGCACAGACTCCGATACAACAAGCTACTGAAAACTTAGACGAGGTGAATAATTTTGAAGAAATAGGAATTAATATTTCAAATAATGAACACCTTGCAGAATATTCCGGCTTAATGAATAATGAAGATATTATACGTGACTTCAGTTCTGATACTGATACAGATTATATACCAGATAGTAACTCAGACTCGTCTGATGATGATAATAAAGCAGTGAGATCTAGGAAAATCAGTATTGCAGCTATAGTCCACCGTGATGATACAAACAACAAAGGTGATTTGACTACACATCCAAAAGATACAAATGTGACATACACATCTGAAGGCTCAACTGTAAGAACTTTGCTAAATGAAAATATAGAATGTAATCCTGATGCAAATATAGAAATTTCCAATATTGATTCTAATCCAGATAATATTATAACTTCACTTGGACGTCCAAAAAAAGGTCGAAAAAGGAAACATCCAGATTTTACTGTAGCTCAGGCCAAGACAAGAAAGTACGTCAACAAATGTTATGTCACTAAGAAGAAGCTTGTTGAGCCAAATGTGTTTATCGACTACTCTTGCTCATGTCAAAAGAAGTGCTACCAACTGGTTTCCACAGAGAAAAGACAGCACGAGTTTCAAAAATTCGTCACTCTAGGGTCTTATGAAGCTCAAGCATTATATATTTCTAATACGGTAAAAGAAAATACAAAAGCTAGGTCTTACACTGTCTTAAAGGGTAACAAGAGAGGTAAAAGAAAACCAAGGGTATACACGGATTTACTCGATAAGTGGCATAAATGTTTGTCGAGACATGTATGTTAATAACTTTCAGATCACAACTAAAAAGGTTGACATAAGTTTGAAAAAAAATCGCAGTGGAAATACCTTGCAGGACCAAAGAGGGAAGAAAGGTGGCGGTTGGAATAAGACGAAAGAACATGAAATCGAATTTATTAAAAACATTATTAGCAAATTGCCACAATACGACTCACATTATAGGAGGGACCAAAATAATGGTTGCAAATACCTTAAACTGGGAATGACTCTTCAAACTATATTCGATTTATATTTAGAGGAATTCAATAAAATTAATACCGACTCTGAAGCACCCGAAAAGCCAGTATCGTTCTCGACGTTAAAGCGAATATTCTACAATAATTTCAATCTTAGATCTAAGATTGAAATTACATCTATGTAATTATTATCCATTAAATCTTACATCTATGTAAGAGCCTAAGAAAAGATACATGCAACAAGTGTGACACTTTATGTATCAAGATAAAAAATTGTGCATCAGATGTTGAACGCAGGCAATATCAAGAAGAGAAAGAAGCACACTTGAAGAGAGCTGAAGATTTAAGGAGAGCTATGAATGATGATATGATGCAAGCAAAAACCGACCAAAGTTTTGAGTGTCTCACATTTGATATGGAGAAAACATTACCTTTGCCCCGTATCCCGACAAGTGTTGTCATTTATAAACGACAACTTTGGTTTTACAACTGTTCAGTACACACAGGATCAGATAATATCGGTCATTGTTATGTGTGGGTCGAGGGTGAAGCGGGCCGAGGGTCTCAGGAAGTAGGATCTTGCATTACCCATTACATAAAAAATAAATTGGACCCAAAAGTGCAGCATCTTGTGCTCTGGAGCGATTGTTGTGGCGGTCAAAACCGTAATATCAAAATAATATTAATGTTAAAAGTCGTTTTAGATTCTCATCCCACTTTGAAAACCGTAACCTTTAAATATTTGGAGTCGGGACATACATTTTTGCCTAACGATACTGACTTTTCGAAGATAGAGACCATGCTGAAATATCACGAAAGGATCTATACTGTAAAGAATATATTAATATCATAAAAAAATGCAAAAGGAAAAACCCGTTGCAAGTCTACCGGATGAAAAAAAATTACTTCATGAGTACAAAAATACTAGAAAAAAATACAACTAATCGAAAACTTTTTATAACAAAAGAAAAAGTAAATTAGTTAAAAACAAAACAAATATTAATAAATAAAGAAAATAAGTTCGATATTTTCATGAAAACAATTGATAAAGAATATTTCAACCAACTTAATATTGCAAAAAAAAGTAAAGGTAAACCTATTGATATATGTCAGAATGATCTCATTTTATTGGATTAACGCCACAAGTGCCAAGCTAAAAAAACCTCTTTTTACATATTAATAAATGTAAGAAGACCTCTTCTTTTATGAATATAGATATAAGAAGTTTTATTTTGGACAGTGTTAATTTTTAGAGTATTATTTTATTTTGTTCAAGTGTATTGTAACATTTAAGGATATGGACCAGTCAATATCTTTATGTAAACAGATGTCCTCTCTATATTGATATTGACGACATCTTTATTTTTGTATCCTAAAGAAAATGGAAGACTGAAAGCTGATTAACACCCGTACTGACCATCTATGAAAAAAACATCTTATATGTCATGGCAAACGTGGATCTAACTAAAGCTAAAGAGGAAGCTAAGAGGCAACACTGGGACCACTGTCTACCAGCCTACTCTGAGCAGACAGAGGATGAGGCCCCAGACATTCCTGACCCAGAGAACTTTGAGGTGGGGACTGAAACCTCGAGAGTCACATTCAAGGAAGATTGGGCTTCCGCCACGGACCCACTGGAAAATAATAAAAGGGACGGGGGTAGTGAGAGTGAAGAAGACTTCCATCTTGAATCCGAAGACCTAGATGATGATGGAGAAGAGGACCTAGACGGCAACTCTGAGTATGCGTATCTACAAGCAGGGGAGACTGAACTATCCAAGAGGACAGGCGCATACTCTAAAAAAGTAGGTGATCTCCTGACGGGACCGTCTAAGGATGTCAAGGTCCTTGGCAGCAGGAGGATCGAGATAAACATCTCATATATCCAGCAGGCAGACATGAGAGCCCGAATCCTAAAAGTTGTCGAAGAAGTAGTCAAGACACGGCTGTCCCCGGAAATGTGGAGATTACTACAGTTTCTGAGGAAGGAGTGTATGAGGTTAATGTCACCAACACATATCTCTCTCCTGCATCAGATTCTTCAGAGAGCCCCCGACCTATAAATCAGAAGAGCAAAGTCCCTCAGAAAGGACCAGTTGCCAAGATCGTCCCTGTGGTGTACCAGGACCTGGTCAATGGAATTAAACTAATCCCCAGATTCCCAGGGCTCCCAGAAAAGAAACTAAAGTATGGAAAGAATGGGCTTAGTCTTGAGGGCATCCAGAGGCTTAAGACAGAGTACCCGGACGCTTCAAGAAATGACATCATCTGTCGTGCACTTAAGTTAGCAGGACAGCATGCAAAGGTGTTCAACCTTTACAAGATGCCATAGGAAAGCATAACAATCATAACATCATCTATCCAGACCCATTAAGGTGAAGTTATGATAATTGAAATAATTATAATACAAAATTAGAGAAGTTGTTTAGTTGGTTCTAATATTTTGTTTTGTTGATTTTGAGATGTTTATGTTGCCATATTTAAGATAAAGGTTTAATTAAAATTATTAAAACAAAATAAATGTTTTTTATTTCATTGGAATAGGTTTTTCATTCACAATTTATTACTTGGGGCGTTTTAACGAAATTAGACTAGAGCCTACGCTATGGAAAATGTAATTTAACGAAAAGGATCCAACCATATCAATTTACATATAACTCGGAAAATACAATACTACGCTTGATTATAACTATTAATAATAAAAAAGTTTTATTATTCCACACACAACATCATGCTTTCCATTATTTTTTAAACGAAAGCCAATGAAGAAATATGTTCCAAACTTCAAATGTCAATATCTCCAAAAATATAAGGCAAGTTTTGAGAGGTTGTTAAGTTGTTTTTGAGATTTTGTTTTGTTGATTTTGAGATGTTTGTGTTGCCTTGTTTAAGGTTAAGGTTTAATCAAAATAATTAAAACAAAATAAATGTATTTTATTTCATAGAATAGGTTTTTATACACAATTTATTACTTGGGGCATTTTAACAGAATTGAGACTAGAGCATGCGCTGTGGAAACTGTAATTTAACGAAAAGGATCCAGCCGTATAAAGAAGAATGAGCAAAATGGTACCCGGCTCCAATAGATATGATTGTAGTGTCGTTTAAAAGGTCTTACCAAGAGGAACAATTTTTACTATAGCCGCCACTCTCAAATCTGATTGCGTTTGAAGATAAACGACAGTCTTACTAACTAATAAAAACCCTGTTCCTTCAGTTTCCCTTTGCTTTCCAGGGCCACAGTAACCTGTTTAGACAGTCTCGTGGCCCCGGCGATAAACATACATATACGAGTATATAAGTTACCACTTATTTATGTAAGAAAATGAGTACCAAGGTAATATTTTCGGCATTTCCGTTCATGTTTTCTATTAATAACGTTTTTACGTAAGACTTTGCCATGCACTCCTCATTTTAACTCGAGTCCCGTTGCTCCTGAGCGCGGGGTGTGCGCAAGAGCAGCGGGGGAGGGAGAGGAGGGGATCGACTGACACCAGACGTGTTCGCGTCCTGCGTCAGTCGCTCGTTCGTTTTGCGCTCGTGACGACGTTTAGCTGCTGTTTGAGTTTCTTTTGTGCTTTCATAACTCGGTTTTATTAACTACTGACCCCTGCGCTCCTACTGGACTTGTTACCCGCTCTAATTAACGCTGACCTGTGCTAGTGTTGTGGACTATACTGATTTGCTTTTCGAACTGGAATATCGCAATGGAACGTCTCAACTGTGTAATGTGTCGGCGAGCTTTATATACCAGAAGATACCAACAACATGTTTTGACAACTAATCTGTCAAGAACGCGCCCTGAGTTCGCTGCGTTTATTCATGAACATGCTGTTCTGGAGGTAAGCACTTCCATTATTATAATCAAGGTGTGGTTTTATTTCATCATCCCTTCGTCCGTGCCGTTTATACTCTTAATCTAAGTATAGCACAGGTGCTGCCACTTAAGACGGTCATTACCAATAACAACAGATAATGGTTAGCAGCACAAAGAAAAGGGCTTATCCTTTCTAACTCGATATTAGCTACCTGGACACTGTGCGCACGTGTGGAGTCATCGGACCTTCGAAAGTCACTTTTATTATTCCAATGCCCTATTATTTTGCATTAGCGTTCCATAAGCTTTATAAGTGCAAGCAAGATGGACATAGAGAAATGATTTATGGCCCGACGACTTTGTTGAATCTGCGCTTACTATAACAAAAGTGTTGTTAGGTTACGATCGACACTTTAATATTTTGTATTTACGTGACGTTGTTTTCTCAGTTTTTTAGCTTAGTTCCAAAAAAATATATATTAAATCATATTTTTACTACTTTCAGGTGGTATTCGATGGCACACACTGCTCGGTGTCGATCCCCCGGCCGGAGTGTCTCAGGTGAGACCCCGGACAGGAGAAGTTTCCCGAAGGCCAGATCCCAGGCCTAGGGTTAACCCAGTACCCCTCTAATCCCCTCGACTTTTCCTACTCCAAACTTCTCTCCCTCCTTTTATCCCTAAATCCTATCGGTCCAGAGGAGGGGTAACCTCGTTTCCAAAAAAGCCCAACAACCCCAAACCCAAATCATGAAGCAGAACGTGAAAAAAACTATCGGTCCCGGCCAAGCCGGGGAATCCCATGCCGACTCGTCGGTCAGCCCCCATCGTATTCTGGGGGGGGGCAACTTACTGCCAAATGATGCGCCTATGGCGCGACCGGCTGCTACTACAGCGCCAACAAATAACGCCAACACAGACTCGGCTGCGACACACGCGCCCACACCACAGACTTCGGCTGCGACACACGCGCCAACAAGCACAGACCAGGCTGCTACCCAAGCGCCACGACACTCACAGACCAAACTATCCACGAGTGCCTGGCAACAGAGCATCGTTAGGAATAGTTTCAGGAACAACCCAGACCATGACCAAAGAGACAGGGGGAAGGCTGCCTGTTCAAGTGGTTCCATCCCGACCCCGGCGGGTGAAGTACGCATGCTTAAGCGCGGAAAAACTTTAGCCGGGGAGAGGAAACAAGGCGATCGGATGCGCACAAGCTGCGAAGGCAACAGCCAGCGCGGAGCGCAGATGGTTGCCACAGAGAAAGTACGCGACCAGCCACAAGTACGCGAAGGTGTAAACCAGCGCGAAAAACGGCCGGACGCGGAAACACGGGACCGGGGGCGAGTCCGCGAAGGGGAAACCCAGCGCGAAAAATCCCCGGAAACGTTGGAAACCACTGGAACAGTAGGTCGGAACCTAGAACCGGACACAGAACGACGACCACCGAAAAGGGGGAGGGGGAAGCGGGCTGGAGCTTCGCACAGGGCAACCCTGAAATCGAGCGCCGGTCAGGGCACCTCTGAGCCACAACCTGGGCCAAGCGGTTTGGGGGCGGCAAAGAGGGTACGGCCGGATGATACGGCCTCGCCGAGCACGCTGCAGGGGAACCCGAAACGTGTGAAGATCCAGACCGCTCAGGGGGAACAGAGAACCTACGCGCGGGCCACAAAGGACATTCCGGCGCGGCTCTTCGTGGCGATCTGCTTTCCTCCCCCCTCTCGAGACCTGACGCAGACTGAATCTTCACTGATTAAGACTGAGCTGGAAAGACTGGTCATGGAAGCTGACCTGACTCAACCACTCCCGGCCTTCCGCGGCTTCCCTAGGATAGCGGAGGGTACCGTGCAAGTGTGGTGTGAGGACGACAACGCCCTGACCTGGCTGACTCAAAATGTGCCCAGAATTAGACTCCCGGAGACAGAACAGACGCTGACCGTCATGCGACAGGACGAGATACCGACCCGTGCCCGAGCTGCGCTCTTCGTCCCCAGGTATAATGGGGACATAGCGCGGCTCCAAAGTATTCTGATCCGTCAGAATACCTGGTACGATATAGGGAGGTGGTCACTGTACAGGGCGACTTCTGTCGGTGGGGATAACCACGGGACATATTTGACCCTGGGAATCCCGGCCGATGAAGTTGACCAGGTCTTGGAGCGGGAACGGCGTATATCGTACCTACTGGGATCTATATACGTCCGTTTCTATCAGAGACCTCAGCCCTCCGACGTCAGGACCGACACTGACACAAAGACCACGACCGAGACTGTACCGACCCTGACGAATGACCAAGACATGGCACGACTGGAGGAGGAAATGGCGAGAGCGGCCATGGCCGATGCAGACATAGAGTCTGCACCACCCACATCATCCGGGTGGACGTCACAGCTGCTTGCATCCTCCCCAGCAACAGACAACTGGCACGGAGTGGAGGAGGGAGGGACACTCTCCGATGGATCAGACTCCTCCTAACTCCACACCACCGGCAATGCCGCCCACACCCAACACCATCCAGATCATACAGACGAACCTCCAGCATAGCCAAACAGCAACGGCTAGCCTACGCAGGGCGCTGGAGACGAAACCAAGAACAATCGCACTCATACAGGAGCCGTGGATCAGATGTGACAGGATATGCGGCCTTGGAAATATTGGAGGTAAATTAACACTCAGCACACATAGCACCCGAAAACCACGAACATGCATATACACTCCTAAAGACGTACCTATTACGCCGCTGACCCAATTCTGTTCCAGAGACATAACCGTGATCATGCTACAAACTAGCATAGATACACCAGATTTAGTATTAGCATCGGTGTACATGCCAGGCGACGACGAGAACTGCCCACCGAAGGAGATGGATGATTTGGTCCAGCACTGCGAGACCGCCAAACTGGACCTGATCATCTGTACCGATTCCAACGCTCACCACCCACTATGGGGCAGTGAAGTATCGAACACCAGAGGTGAGGCTTTATCCACTTATTTATTCTCGACTAACCTTAACATCGTAAACCGTGGCTCTGAACCCACTTGGGTTACCGTCAGGGGACAAACGATCATAGACCTAACGCTGGCCACAGAAAACGCGACGAATTTTATCTCAAACTGGCGAGTGTCAGACGAACCATCCTGCTCCGACCACAGGAGAATTCGTTTCACACTGGCGGCCAACACAAAAAAGCCCGAACCCAGGCGAAACCCACGTCGAACAAACATACCAGAATTCAAACGCCTTCTAGCAATCTTACTAGCAAGGCACCAAATACATCGAAACCAAATAACAGATCCAAATGAACTAGAAAATACTGTTACCAAACTAGGTAACTATATTACCGATGCATACCACACCTCCTGCAAACTAGCAGTACCACGCATGGGCAAAGGTAACCCTTGGTGGAATGCTGAATTAAATAAACTCAGAAGTACACTACGCAAACAATTCAACAGAGCAAAGAACACCAGACTCCCAGAAGACTGGGAAACATACAAAACTACTCAATACACCTTTAAGAAACATACCAGAATCGCCAGGAAAACAGCTTGGCGGAAGTTCTGTGAGTCCATAGAATCAAATGACGAAGCCGCACGGGTGCGGAAGATCCTATCAACTGATCAGGACCGCACCCTCGGCGCGCTGAAAAAACCAGATAACTCATACACACAGACGGACCAAGAAACCAGTAAGGTACTTCTTGAAACGCATTTCCCGGACTGTAACCTCCTTGAAGACAGAACGTGGGCGGCCGAACCAAGATGGCCCCCTACCGAACAAGACTGGTCTACAGCTCGGAAAATAGTGACAGAGGATCGGATAATGTGGGCTGTGGAGACCTTTCAACCATACAAATCCGCAGGACTTGATGGAATCTTCCCAGGCCTATTACAATGGGGAAAGGGCGTCCTGACACCATGGTTGTTAGTAATCTACCAAGCCTGCATTGCACACAGATACGTACCCCTCGCATGGCGCGAGGTGAAGGTCATTTTCATCCCCAAACCGGGAAAAACGGACTATACACAACCCAAAGCCTACAGACCAATAAGCCTGACATCCTTTCTACTGAAATCCCTGGAGAGGCTTTGCGACAGATACATCCGGGATGGACCACTGCGTAAGTTCCCGCTCCACAGTCAACAACACGCCTACTCCACGGGGAAATCAACAGAATCAGCTTTGCACAGCGTAGTCTCAAAGATCGAATGTGCAATAAACCACAAATGCTCCTCACTAGCTGTCTTCATCGACATAGAGGGCGCTTTTGATAAAACCATGTTTAAAAGCATTAGCACAGCCCTCGGAAGGCACGGCGTGGATACGACCCTGAGAAGCTGGATTACAACTATGCTCAAGCAGAGAGCTGTACAGGTCACCATAAATAACACAACTCGGGCCATCGTTGCGAAAGGCTGCCCTCAAGGGGGCGTCCTCTCACCGCTACTATGGAACCTTGTTGCAGACACCCTAGTAAGGAAACTCAACAATGAAGGATACTTTACCGTTGGTTACGCTGACGACATAACCATAATAATAAACGGAAAACACGAAAACACGCTATGCAATCTCATGCGGCAGGCCTTAAGAATAGTAGAGGACTGGTGCAAAGAGTATCAGCTAGCAGTGAACCCCACCAAAACCGAACTTGTTCTTTTTACCAAAAAGAGAAAGTTGCCACCACTAGAACTACCATGTTTCTTTGGTACCACCCTAAGCCTTTCAACTGAAACCAAATACCTGGGCATCTATTTGGACAAGCAGCTGAACTGGGCGAAACACACTGAATATACCACCACAAAAGCCAGTATTTGCATGTGGCAATGCAAACGCATGCTAGGCAGGAACTGGGGCATCAGTCCCGGTATAACACACTGGCTATACACTACAGTTATCAGACCAATAATTACTTATGGCTCATTAGTCTGGTGGCCCAGGACCGACCTGAGCACAGCACAGAAAGACCTCGAAAAGCTGCAGCGACTCGCCTGTGTGGCAGTCACAAGCAGTATGAAAACTGCTCCCACTGCGGCCCTGCAGGCAATGCTGGGACTGCCACCATTACACCTTATAGTGCGGGAAGTGGCGGCCCTGGCGGCTCTCAGGCTCAGGACATCTGGCACTTTAAGAACAGACTCCAGAATCAAGCACACGCGCATCATGGAGGACGCTGTTGGACTGCAACCCATGATGATTTCACCCAACGACAAAGCCCAAAAGACACACCATTTCCAGAAGCACTACAATATAGTTCTGGAGCAGGAAATGGACGATCACTCGGGTCCCAAAGAGCTGAGAATATACACTGACGGATCAAAGACAAGCGACGGAACCGGTATCGGAGTTTACTCCGACGATCTTAACATCAAAATATCCAGACCCTTGGGTAAACTCAACACCGTCTACCAGGCGGAATGTATGGGCATTATCTTAGCGGTCCACGCCATAGAAGCCAGGAGAGTCACGAACACCAATATTCGCATACTCTCTGACAGCGCCTCAGTCCTCCAATCCCTATGGAAATATTATACTACCTCGAAACTTATACAAGAATGTCACATTGCATTGGAACGCATCACGGTGACCAACCTCAACACTGTGACGCTGCAATGGATTAAAGGACACAGCGGATCACTAGGGAATGATGCTGCCGATATGCTGGCCAGGAGAGGTTCTGGTGCAGTGGCAGCTGGACCCGAACCCATAGTACCGCTCCCATTCACCCAGTTGCGCACATGGCTTCAAGAACACACACACAAGCAGGCGGAACGCTGGTGGGCCTTGGCACCAGGCTGCAGGCAATCCAGGGAAGCTATGCCATCCCTAAACAAGAAACTGACCAGTCGCCTTCTGCGACTGAATAGGTGCAGCCTGCGAATGGTGGCGGGGACCATCACCGGGCACTGCTCATTAAACAAACATTTATACACCATAGGCATTACGGACAGTCCTCTATGCAGAGCATGCATGGAACAGGAGGAAACTGTATCCCATGTACTTCTCGAGTGCACAGGCGTTACCGAAATACGGAACCAAACGATAGGAACACAAAGCTCGCACACAGACATCTTGTACACACCGGGTAAACTGATCTGCTTCTGGAGGGAGGTTGGCTGGTTGGATTAATTTTGGCCGCCATGGCTCACGCACAATGGTCCAACATCAGGACTAAGTGCGGAAACCATATCCTGATAGATAGATTCGATGGCACACGACGTGTGTGTCACCGATGTTGGCAGTCCGCTGATAATGCAGTGAGAAGACATGCGAACCCTGCCGTGCCCGTAGCAATGCCTGAAGCAATGCCAGATGCAGTGCCAGAAGCAATGCCGGATGCAATGCCGGAAGCAGTGCCGGATGCAATGCCGGAAGCAGTGCCGGAAGCTGTGCCGGAAGCAGTGCCGGAAGCTGTGCCGGAAGCTGTGCAAAATGTTCAGGAATTTCAAGTTTCAGAGTATACACGTGCTCCAAACACACCACGGCATTGTATATTTAACAACTGTCCAAACGCAACTCGCCATCGAATCCCAATAACAATTAAAACTCACATCTTTTGTGAATATAAGCTTTATATTCCAAATGGTGCAAGAGTGTGTACACAGCACTTAGAGAACAACGTTTGGGATGAGCTACCTCAAACATGTAATGTCACTCATGATTTTAATACAGAACAGTTTACTGACATTTGTGACATGTTAAGAATGGCCTTACAACGTGGACCTCGGCTAGACTCCAACATGAGAGGCGCTTTAACTAACGAAGAGATGCACTTTTGGACAGGACGTAAGTGCGAAGAGTTTGATAATATATTGGTACAGACACCTGCACTAAATGAAAGATGTAGAGAGCCGAGAACTGCATTAGGTATTTATCTAACAAAACTGCGTTCTGGGGAGCCAAATGAAAGACTTGCGACATTATTTAACATGTCACGACGAAAGCTCGAACGTTTATTGGTTATTGTGAGGGAGTGTCTCAGTAACAATTATGTCGGGCTGCATTTGGGAGTGGATCACATTGACAGACAACAATTATTGGAAAAAAATCTAACTATACCAAAAGCATTATTTGGAAATGAAAATAATGATAAGTTATTATTGATTGGTGATGGTACTTACATTTACATAAATAAAAGCTCGAACTTTTTATTCCAAAGATTATCCTACAGTTTACACAAGTTTCAGAATCTACTGAAACCTTTCCTACTTGTATGTACTGATGGATATATATTGGATGTAATGGGTCCATACGCTGCAACAAAAACAGATGCGCAAATAATGGGCGATATTATGAATGATGGACAACATCCATTACATTGGTTACTCCGAACAAACGATGCTTTTATATTAGATCGAGGTTTTAGGGACAGCTTGGACCTCATTGATGAATGTGGGTATGAATCCTATGTCCCACCAACAAAGAACCGCCAAGAGACACAGCTGACCACTGAACAATCCAACGAAGCTCGATCGGTAACGCTATGCCGGTGGGTTGTGGAAGTGGCAAATGGCCGGTTTAAACGTGATTTTAAGCTCTTGCGGCAAAAATATTTTAATAAGTCACTGCCCAATATGTTCACTGATTTTAAGATTGCCGCAGCTATCACGAATCACTTCCACCAACCCACATCGTGGATAGCGTACACGCAGACGAATTCGTCCATATAATAAGGCAGAAAATAGATACCCCGAATCTTCTGCATATGTATGTAGAGAGAAAACGGCTTAACCACAGAAGAGTAGATTTTCAGAGGATGGCGAGCCAGATTGAAAACTTCCCTTCAATGACGGAGGAGGATATAATTCTATTAGCGCTAGGTACATACCAACTCAAGCTGGCAAGATCTTACTGTGCCGAGCATTTATCAAATGGTCTATATATAATTGAAACGTACAGAGAGGGAGCACTTGATGATCTGCCAGACTATGGCATACACGAAGATGCCTGGCTTTTGCGTGGACGAATCCAGTCGCGACATGTCCGTGTAAAAACATATTTTTGTTATATATTAATCAGCAGTGCAAATAATATTGTCCAACAGTATTGCACATGTTTAACCGGGCGACGTACGATCGGCACTTGTGCACATATAGTGTCCATCGTATGGTACTTAGGCTATGCGAGGCATACGGGATTTACTGCTCCGGCATCTTTCCTCAATGCTGTTATAGTTGATACCGATATGTAATGTTTTAAATCTACTCACTTATTGATAAAATATATGTTTTGTATTTAAAGAATGCTTGTTTTCTTACTTCTTTTAATAATAGAATCCTAAATGTGTTATATCATGTTATTCTAGCTTTATTTTACTTATTTAAGTAGTTTGTAATAAATTCTTCATCATTTATAAAACACAAGCTGTTCCCCGTGGTTTCACCCCTGCTGCTCGGCTCCTTTTAGTCGTAGCGTAGCGATGATATATAGCTTATAGCCTTCCTCAATAAATGGGCTATCTAACACTGAAAGAATTTTTTAAATCGGACTAGCAGTTCCTGAGATTAAAGCTTTATAATAATAAGTATAGATAGTGATATTACTGCTTTCCAAACGTGAATAGGGACAGGCGCCATGGTAGACGTTTTTCTGCATCAAAATGTCTATTCAATGATATATTAATGAGGACTATTGGAGCGGGTACCACGTTCCATACATTTTTGCCCATTGTCCTTTACATATAACTTGCAAAATATAATACTAAACTTGACTATATTATTAACAATAAAAAACTGTTATTATTCCACTTAGTACATCATACTTTCAATTAATTTTAAAATGAATACCAATGAAGAAATATCTTCCAAACTTCAAACGTCAATATCTCCAAAGTGACTTTGTGTGGATTGGATCCTTTTCATATAACTATGTCCAATTTTAGGCACACCACAAGGCAAATATTTATCTTCAAGCTCCTTTTGTTCTTAGTTGAGCTACACAATGATTGACAAACAGGTCATCATCGCTTACCAACAGGTTAGATAGTGGTCAAACATGTGCCTATCAATAGCAAAAAACAAAAATGTTACCCCACCCCAACAGGTCTACTCAAATCATCTCAAATTGCATCATCTCCAAAAGATTGATCTGACCAAGGTAAAGTCTGCACTGTAGGATACTATCACCACTTCTCGGAGATAGTCAGACAGGAAATGACTACCCCTGCAAAGAATTATACATTTGTGTTGTCTATGAATTTGTTATTTTTACTCACAAACATGTTTTATAACCTGAGATGAACAACATAGCCACAGTAAATACCTAGTCAACCATAAGTGCAGGAGAGAACCTTCAAAGCTTCCTACAACAGTCAAATTTGAAGCAATCACAACTTTTATTGTTTAATTTTTTTAGCGACGTTGATTTCATTTCCACATTCAATTATTCAATTAATCGTCAATTTTTCAAGTTTCCTACCATTTTGGTACCAGATAAACTCTGCCTAACAAAGATGTATCGAAATCTTACCAACTGTACAACGAAACAACCAACATGGAACACTGATGTCGGACAAAAGGAACGAAGTCTAAAACATGAAGCTTTCAACAACAGCCCTTCTCAACGGTCGTAGATACACTTAGACGTAGTATTTTCAAGTAAAAGGCAAGTACAAGAGTGTTACTGTTAACCACTACCATATTACATGAATCACAGAAAAAACAAAGAAAAGCAACAACAATATAATCAAATCGATGCCGTGTAATAATTCACATATTCAAAAGGCCAATTTCACATTCACATTTAGATTTAGTTTTGCAGTTTCAATATCAAATAATAATCAAAAAGTTACTGGTGTCGCCATGAGGCATGAATTCAGTGCCCTCTTTTCTTTTTTTTTTAATTATGTTTTTATTCATGACCATAGATACAAGTCTTTCAGTCGAATACATAGATGGGTTTTAACAATGTGATATTACAACAGTAACTAATAATATCATAACAATCGACATATTACAACTAATAAACAAATTAATACATTTACAAAATGAATTATATTTTTTCTGCCATATTTATAAACACACTAACATATTTCTTATTTACTAATAAATCCTGAACACAGCGGGGAACACTTTGATGTTCAGTATGTTCACTGTCATTGTCATTTATTTCACTCAATTCACTGACCAAAATCAAACGTTGAATGTTAAAATTGAACAGTTTAAGATAATGTGATCCAAATCAGCATTTTCTGCTCCACAATGCTGACATCGGCTATTGCTAATTATGAGAAATCTGTTCAGGTGAGCTGGAGTTAAGCAATGTCCCAATCTCATGCGTGATAAAATAGTTATAAATCTTCTTGTTGTGTATTTGAAGTTATAGTACCAAGGTTTAATCGGTAATTCGTTTTGTATTCCTGCATACCATCTGCCTTTCGTTTTCATGGTTATATCCCAATACTCCTTCCATAACTATTTCTTTCTTGAATAAGGCTGAAGTAATCGGTGAATGGAACCTTGATCAACTGGGATCGATCTTCGTCATGGTCTGACCGGGCAGCAGTGTCAGCTACTTCATTTCCACGAATGCCACTGTGTGAAGGTACCCATACTAATTCTACTTTTATGTACTTATCAAGTAGATTTTGGATTAAAAGTCTAATATTACAAATAATATAATTTAACTTAAAAGAAATATTTACATTATGTAGAGCAGACAAAACACTTTTGGAATCTGTAACTATCAAAATATTATATACATTGTGTACAAGACTATTTACATGCTGTAATGCACAGTAAACTGCGTAGCATTCTGCAGTGAAAATGCTACACACCCTATATAATTTAATGCATTTACTGAAGTCTAATTGTGGATCATAGAAAGCTGCATTTACATTATGATCTGTTTTAGAGCCATCTGTATCTATATATATAAAACAAAGACGGGTTTGTTACAACACTTATAACTCGAGATCGGCTAGACCAATTTTCATGGTTTTTGGTTCGTTGGATTTTTCCCCGCCCCGAATAGCAGAATACATCTTAAAAATAATGAAAAGCGACGAAAACATAATTATAAAAGATGAATCATTTTCCTTTAATGTTACTTTGTTTCGTACCTGTCAAACATTTGTTGTCCATCCTGTCAAATACTATAAGTAATGGTTGACATGCGTTCAGAAATAATGACAAATGATTAACATTTACGCGTGCGTTCAGATATTTATTAGTAGTCTATGTTCTAAACTATTGTATTTCTGAAATCAATTTCTAAGATTTATTTTATAGGTTATCGAAAACATAAATGTCTTTTTATGTTGTCTATGATTTTTCTAAGATTAATAATTACAAAGGTTAAAAAGTGCACTATCCAAAGTAATAGTCTATGATCTAAACTAATGTATAGCCTGACCAGAAATATAATAAACCTGTAGGGTAGGTAGGGTAGGTAGGGTGGTATGGAGATTGGTAGGTAGGGTAGCCAGTTGACGGGAGCGAAGCCGCGCGGGTCAGCTAGTAAATAATATAATATTCTGGTCTATTATCTTTAAACAGTAAAAAATCAAATTTATTTTGTACCACATCTAAATGAATTGAAAAGCTGTTAATAATACCATGCTAGGGTATTTTGTATATAGGGCAAATATCATTTTGAACAATATCTTTTAAATTATTTTTTACTTGTTCAAATATTGTTGGCATTTCAGGTATAGTTCCACCAACCAAAGAAGAAGCAGAGATGGCATTGGAAGCAGAGATGGCATTGGAAGCAATTGACTGTGAGATTTCAGGATGTATTGTTAGTTTTTTAAGTAAAGGATTATCATATGATGCCATGACCTTTAATAAAAATCTCTCAGCCAACAACAACCTTCGTAAAGTCAAGGGAGGTATACATGCCTCAACTTCTAATGAATTAATAGGTGTGGAGCGCATAGCACCGCAAATAAGTCTTAGTCCCATATTTTGAATTACATCCAATTTTCGTAACAAGGTGATATTGGCATTCATGTATGCTAAACTGCTGTAATCAAAATGGCTTCTTACTATACTTTTGTACAGCAAATCCATAACTTTGGGGTCAGAGCCCCAAATACTGCCTGCTAAATGTCTCAATATATTAACACGTTGCGGGACGCACTGAATTAGCAGTAGATTTTTTAAGTTGAAAAATGACAGTACGGGCACCGCCGTACAATTTTAAACTCTTCTAAAGTGAAGTACGGGCATTACAGCGAAATTTTGTATAGAGGAACAAGGAAAACCGTTTTTACTGTCGTATCACATCAATCCCTCATACGTATAGAAGCATTAGAACGCACAAAGTCACACATTGAAAATATATGTGTTAGTGCGTTTTCTATGAAGTCCTCGCACGCACACTACGGTTATGCCCGTAATCGGTCTATAAAGATTCTATGCGACGGCTCGAGTAGTGTCACGCCACGCATACGGCTATGAAAGTACTATCGTTGTATTATTATTCTTTAGTATTGCTCTAGGTAAGTACGGATATAGCAGTGGTCGTAACTTGTATGGGCAATTTTACTGTCATATCGCATAATTTGAAAAAGTCATTACCGTCCCGCAACGTGTTAATACCTTTCAGGGCTTTGTTACTTATATGTTTAATATGTTCATCAAACTTGAATTTGTCGTCAATAATGACTCCTAGGAATTTATGTTGCTTAACAACAGGAATTTCTACATTATTATACTTATAAAATTTTAACATTGCCGTGAATGTTTACATATTTACTGACAATTAAAACTGAACTCTTTTCTGGACTTATTTTATTATGGTAATAGCTGTATAATTGAGACAAAGCCTTATTGATATTAGCCATTGCTATATCTATGTTTTGATTTATGCTGTACAAAAGCAAGTCATCTGCAAATTGCAGGATATTTACACCTGGTGCATCTACATATTTTAATATTTCAGAAGTATACAAGTTATAAAGTAAAGGAGACAAAGTTGCCCCTTGCATTGTGCCTTTGTTAACAGTCCTGGGTCCATGTAATTTTTATTATATCTAACAAATACAGTCCTATTGTTTAAAAAAGAATAGAGCCATTTTAGAATATGACCAGGTATACCAATATTGTGACATACCTACTTGAATGAGTTCTTCTATGTTTACATTGTCAAAAGCACCTTTTACATCTAAAAACACGCAGATCGCATTAGAGTGACTTAATTTAACCTGTCTTACATCGGATAATAAAGATACAAAGCTTTCAGAGCAACTTTTACCTTTTCTGAAGCCAAACTGCATAGAAGGAATTAAGCTTTGTGATTCAACAAAATAATCTAATCTTAACTTCAACATATTTTCAAAGAGTTTACCCAAACAACATGATAAGGAAATAGGTCTGTAAGAAGAAGCACTATTTATAGGTTTATCTGGTTTTAAAATTGGAATGACACACTGTGTTTTCCAAGACTCGGGTAGGTATTACTAATTCATTCCATAGTTTATTAGAAATAGGTATTAATTAAGGTTGTTTGTGCATTTAAATGTAATTTTTTTTATTAACATATAAGGTATGTCATCTAATCCCGGTTTAGTATCTTTCCTACGTTTTAAAGATGTTTTCAACTCTTCTATAGTGAAATTGTTTTTGAGAAATACATTTACATCATTTTCCGTAGCATTTTCGAACAAATACTCAAGCCTATTGCCATCTATTTCAGTAGAATCTTCCAAGTTATCTAAAAAACTTGGAACCCACTCATCATTTATGTTTTTGTTTCGATTTGATCCAATTTTTTTAATGTAGGTATGACTCCAGTTTCTAGGATAGGGATCCTAGAAACTGGAGTTAGCCTATTGAAGCTACTACATAAATTACGCCAAGAAGAACTTTCTTCCTTCAGAATTCTATTCTTTTTTGCATCTAATTTTTTATAATTTATCCAGTTTTCAATATTCGGTTGAGAAAAATAATACTTTAATGCATCTTTTGATTTTGCGACAGCATCACTACATTTTGCATTCCACCAGGGTACAGGGCCCCAAGTCTGCTATTACAATAGTGTCAGAATGGTCGATCACTGATCTCATAATTGTTGATTTTGACAAGTTTGGTAATCTACTAACATAATAGTGTCATTATGACTTTCCAATGATCAATCACTGACACTCCACTGAACGAAATGGCATAAAATGGTAATCTCGTACATAATGACAGTCGTATGCGGTAATCTGCTAAAATTTTGACAGTTCCATCGATCAGTGACCCACCATTAGAACGTAATTGTGTAGTCATTGCTTTTCCAGTCACTGCGCCAGTCTACCGGCGTTTTATATCCAATATTTTTTGGACAAACTTCGCCCTTCATTGGTGCGGCTGCTGTAGCCAAGCGCCAGGTGTCAGTGGTTTTCGAGAAACTCAATGAGAGCCGAAAGGAGAAACCGTAACTCCATAAAAACTTGGGCCTGGCGTTACAGAGCTGGATTTCGCCATAAATTAGAGCATTTAGGAAGGTTTCACGAGCCCAATTTTGACCCACTGACCAAATCAGATAATATTTGCCCATATTTTAGGTTATTAGTTTTAAATAAGTTACTAGCTTTAGCTCGCGACTTTGTACGCGCATATCTCGATTTTTTCCGTTCCCGTATAGCCTAACAATATAAAAATATTTTTTCAAATCTGACTGATTCCAGAGATTAGCTCGTTCAAACGAAAAATGCATATTTGTGGCTATGTTTCCTACACTAAATATTATCAAACATTCGTCGTTATAGAGATCTAAGACTATATACTCTAGAATGCACTTGCAGCTATGCTGCAGTGCTTGCATCCTATAACGATGACTTTTTATAAAAGTGCTCAGGCTTTCAGTTTCTTTAAGCTGAAGTTTTCAGAAAACTATATTTTTTAGACAAGGGCCATGTGCATCACTCCTGGCTTGCTTTTGCTTATATTGTATTTAATAGGGTGCTAACTTATATCAGGTACAGTAATCAGAAATAGTATTATATTAAAATAAAAATAAAACATAGCAGTAAGTAAATCGTTTTAATCATCTTCTTTAAATTTCTTTAAATCTTTCTTTAATTAGGATTATCATAATATGTGTGTAGGTAGGTTCTTCTAAATGAGGAATGTCTTGACTGTTCCGCTCATTGACAGCTGATGAAGATGCCCCAGATGGTGAGGGGCCTGAATGGAAATACCGGGATGCTCTATTTGCTCGCTCCCATCAAAAGAAGCACACTTGAAGCACCCACCTGAAAATAATTTATCCACATTACAGGAAGCCATTACACAGAGACATTGTGTATGTGTGTGCCCATTTTGAAAATGACTGAATTAATGAAATCCTGCAAATGAGAAATGTTGATGTTAAGAGCTTGACTAATATTAAATACTAATTGACCTGCGCAACTTCTTTTGCCTCACAATTTTCGTTACTGCTCCGCTCCTGTTGGTCGTAGCGTGATAATATAGCCAATAGCCTTCCTCGATAAATGGGCTATCTAACACTGATAGAATTTTAAAAATCGGACCAGTAGTTCCTGAGATTAGCGCGTTCAAGTAAACAAACTAACTCTTACCTTTATATATTAGTACTAGTTGACCCGCAACTTCATCTGCGTCACAATTTTCATTACTGCTCCGCTCCTGTTGATCTTAGCGTGATGATATACAGCCTACAGCCTACCTCAATAAATGGGCTATCTAACCCTGAAAAAAAATTTCAAATCAGACCAGTAGTTCCTGAGATTAGCTCGTTCAAGTAAACAAACAAACAAACTCTTCAGCTTTATATATAAGTATAGATAGATAATGAAAATAACACTCTCTATGCCCTCGTTAACAAAACTAAACTAAATAATGTTTTTCATAACCTGTGAATAAAACTAGTAAACTAACCAAGCACGGCAGAATCCATTATATTACACTCTTGCACTGTACCAGTTCTGTACTGTAAAAGTTGATGAGGACAAACTTCTTTCAGAAGACAACATCCACATTGAATAACACTCATCGGTGTCCTAGTGTCTGTTCATTTCCATCTGGTCTACTTTCATCAAGAGCAAGCTTGGAAGATGAAGTCATTTTCATTTATCTGAAACAAACAATTTTCATTCGACTATTAGGTCTAGCACTAGCATTTAGAAATAAACATCTGAGTGGCTATTTTTGGTAAACATAAGTGGCCATATTACATTTTCATTGAAGGGACGCTGGCCTCCCCTCTGAGAGAGAGAATAGGTTGTAATTGACCATACAGATTTAGTCTGGATTGGTGATGTTTTGAATTTGAATTTGTTGCACATTCTGGTATTATTTTTAAAAATAAAACCATTAAAAGAAAACTTAACAGAACCTATTACACCATTTAGTTTGTTTACATTAAATATTACGTACAAAAATGTTAAATGTTTACGATATAGAAATATCAGATACTAACCCACCCATTCCTGTACAATAGGAAGAATGATTCATTTCCAATATTCACCTTCCTATTGTATTGCAGCGTTCCGTTGCTATTCCGCAATTGATGCACAGTCTCATGATGTCGTTATTGAGAAGTAAAAAAGAGCAATAAACAAATCTATTAATTATTTGATTTTTTAATGACGCTCATGTTAAAATTCAATTAGCTCTTTGCAAAACACCGGTCGCTTCAAAACAAATAAAAACAGTCGTCGACGTCAGTAAAATAAACAGTACCTAATGTCACTAATGTCACATTTGACTGACAGCAAAACGGATAAAATATAAATGAGTTTCATTACGTATTTGCTATTTACGACTTTGTTACTACTTCAGATTTCATAGAACACTAATAAATAATATGTAAAATTATATACAATAGCAATCTGGCATAAATTAATGTTCAAATTTAATAGCAGTTTTTCGAAAATTATTTCTCCAAACGGGTTTTATAATAATGGCAATACGACACTGTCATTCCACTACAATTTCATTACGAGACCACTGACATGCTACTGAACGATCAGTGAAGGACCATTATGAATTTAGCAGAATATGAACTTTTAGCAAAATGACAATGGCATCGTGTTGGAATGACGAATTTATAAAAAATAGCAGACTAGGGGCCCTGGTTTTTTAATGGCTGTTTGCACACAATTTTCGTTTTGGAATTGTTTTATTCCTCAATTCATTTAATGTTTCTATAAAATGGTTATATACATTGACAGGAGAATCATTTATTGAGTCCAAGTGGGAAAAACAAGTTTCAGATAGGTAGACTATAATATTCATCCCAATCTGCCTTACTATAAATATATTTCTCTTGATTCACAGGAGGTGACGTGCCATACATAGATGGCTGAATGTTCATCTCAAGTAAGGTTGGAAGATGATAGCTACCCATGGGATCGTCATTAACATACCAGTTACATAAATGAGCTATTGAGGAGCTAACAAGGGCAAGATCTATTGCTGAAGCATGTCTATTAGGATAAGGAACAGTTGTTGGTGATCCATCATTCAAAATACATAAGTTAAATTCATCAATTATATTATATAAACATCTACCTCTATTATTATCACTATGACATCCAAAGGCTATGTTATGAGCATTAAAATCACCCATAACTATACAAAGTTTGGGTATGTTATTGATTCAGTCTTTTAACTTTGCTGAATCAAACCTGTTACTGGGAGGGCTGTACACACAGAGTATTGCCATTTCTCCAAATTGTGTTTCTATTGTGATACATAAGTTTTGAATAGATTCTGAGAAGTGTGTATTAACTACTTTGTATTTTAAATGCTGGTTCACCAAAATGGCTACTCCATTATGAGGATTTATGGAATTTTTGTGGATTAAACTATATGTGGGAAAGTGTGGAATTATAGAATTAGATTTGAACCAAGTCTCATTAAGAAGACAGACATCTACATTTTTTTCAATTAATAAATTTTGTAATAGGCTCTTTTTACTCTGCAAACTCTGTATATTATACTGTAAAATATTTAGATAATTATCCATGTTTAAATTAAATTTGATAAAAATATTTCTTTTATTTTCTTATGTGTGAGTGGCCCATCAGAGTCACTCTTGTTTCCTAATGCGACCAACGATTTAAAAATTGCGTTAATTATAATATCATTATTTGCTATTTGTTTAGTTATAGTATCTAAAGTATCAGTGGTTTTTTTACCTTTATCAGTAACTTTGGGTAGAACAGGGAAAGATTTCTCATTAAATGTAGGGGGTGAATTCACAACAGTGGCATATGATTTCAGCTTAAGAAATTTGGCCTTTTTCTCTTCAATTTTTTGTTTTTTAATGGGACAGTCTCGTGAAATGGCAAGATGATTACCTGCGCAGTTGATGCATGTGATTTCTTCGACATCGCATTCTTTGTAAGAGTGACGACCAGCACAAGAAGAGCAATGTTGTTCGCCTCTGCAAGCCTTAGCAGAATGGTTAAATTTAAGACACTTATAACATTGCAATAATGGTGGTATATATGCTTTAACTTCGTATCTAAATAGTTTTATATAGGCGTATTGCGGTAAAGATGTTGATGCAAAGGTGACGGCAACTGTATTGTGAGGTACAAATTTTCCCTCTTCTTCTTACGCATGAATCTTCTAATAGAAATAATTTCAGAGTCGCACACTATATTTTTATATATTTCCTCATTGGAGAGTTCTTTGGGCACGAACCTCAATACACCAATCCTTTCGGTCAAATATCCAAACTTCCAAACTAATATTATAAATGCGAAAGTAACTCTGTCTGTCTGTCTGTCTGTCTGTCTTTGCTTCACGCCTAAACTACTGAACCGATTTGTGTGAAATTTGGTACAGACATAGTTTGGAACTTGAGAAAGGACATAGGATAGTTTTTATTACAAAGAAGAAAATAAAAAATAAAATTGATTCCGGACATACAGCGCCATCTATTGGTCAAGAGTCGGCATCAATTCAGTACTGAAAATTCATCGGAAAAATGTAAATAAATAGTAAAAAGGTATGAAAATATAATAAAATACAACTTTTAGTACAAAGAAAATGGTCTAACGGAGTATAGATAATACTATTAGTACTATATGTCGAGTTGGTGATCGCGCAATGGTGTCGATCGTTACACGAGTTCGGTTCATGTTATTGTTTTAATTCATCGGAAAAAAGTAAATAAATAGTAAAAAGGTTCCATCATCGGACCACAAGACGAACGGCGATGCGCCACCGGTACATGGTGGACATCCCACCCATACGCACAAAACGTTTTGGGAACACATTCATAGTGCGTACAGCTAAGGAGTGGAATTCCCTGCCGGAGTCTGTGTTTCCTGATAGCTACAACCTGGGAGTCTTTAAATCAAGAGTGAATAGGTTATTTCTAGGCAAGCGTGCTCCATCTTCGACCACATCCTCGCTTACCATCAGGTGAGATAGTGGTCAAACGCGTGCCTATCAATAGTAAAAAAAAAAAAAAAAAAGGTATGAAAAAAATAATATCAATATAATAAAACTTTTAGTACAAAGAAAATGCCCGAACGGAGTATAGATAAATAATCACTATGCTCGATAGATGGCGTCGGGATCGAAATAGATCGCGCTATGGTTTCGTTACACGCATTTGGTTGGGTATTGGCCGAGCGCTTCGGTACTGTCGTGGAATTGTGGATTGATCGTTTCGTAAATTTAAAATTGGCTCCGTTGAATAAGTAGATTAAAAGGTTTATTTGTTGGGTTGTCTGGTGGTTGTTTTCAAATTTGGTTCCGTTTTATTTGTCGATTAAAAGGTTTATTTAGACATGGGTCGGATTAGGTAAAAACGATACCTATTCCACCTAATCCTAGTATTTAAAAATACCTAATCCATTTACCTAATCCGAATATTTTATTCAATATAGCCGCTGGCCTGTTACAAATATTGTATCTTATTACGTAACGTATGTGGATTGGGTAAGAAATATTAGGCATGGAGCACGGACGTTCCGTTTCTGATATATTGTAGAACAGATTATATTAATATCGTTTTTTTATGGGCTAACGGTACTTAAAGCAAACGTGAATACTCTGCTTTTTAACGTTCAATCTAATAAAGTGATCAAAATTACCCTTCATACTTAAAGAGTGCGCCTGCACATTGTGTTAATAATGGTACAGCGCAGAATCTTAAAATGTCGTTTAGTAGACATTCTCACAGGCTTAGGACTGTCATGTTGTGTAGATTCACACAAAAGGCGTATTTAATAATTTTGATCAACTTTGTACAATGATTGCTTTATTGAATTTTATTTTTTTAGGTATTTTTGTTTTTGTTTCTTTTTTTTTCTTTTTTTATGTTTTTATTTTTATTTTAAGTAATTAATGGATATTATTTTGTATTTTGCTGCAAGAACATAAGTTGCTGCAACTTCCTTACTCCTAATCTCGTTCGTCTGTCATTTAATATCAACCCTGCTGCAGAAAAAATACGTTCACAAGGGACACTTGTAGCAAGAACGTTTAGCCTTGTGAGTGCTAGGCGGTATAAATAAGGGTATGATTTTTGATGATCCTTCCACCATTGCAGAATGTCAATTTTCTCACCAAACATGACAATTTTGTCTTCTAGGTACCTTTGTACCTCTACAATAGCCCGAGAATGCGCCGTTCCTCTAGGCTGAATTATCTGCATCGTCTCTTGGTAGTGCTTCCAGACTGAAGATGTTGATGTTGAGGGCCGTGCAGGTTGAACTTCAAAAGCACTACTTGTTACAGTTTGTTGCGATTCATCATTAGCATCTAGTTCTTGGATCAAAGATGCGACTAAGTTTATTGCTGTTTTTTTTGCTTCGTCAGCGCTAGAGGAGTCCTCAAAATAGAGCTTAAACCGAGGATCCAAGAACATGCACAATGAAAAAGTGCGGCTTCGGTCCAAATTCTGAAACCGCCTACCGATCTCTCCAAGCAAGTCCTGTCGTAAAGAGTCGACTAGGGGTAAACGCACATTCTCCACATTTGCCAGTGCCGTTTTAAGTCCCCTCGTAATGGGAATAACGACACTACCACATACGAAGTTTTGCGCACTCATCTCTCTCGTGACTTCTTCGCATGGCTTTAGGACTTCACATAAACCTTCACACACATCCCAGTCATACGATGTCAACGAATAGATATTGCTCTGCAAGTTACAAAGAGCGCTGTTTACTTCTTCTTTTAGTTCTACAAGTCTCTGTAACATGTAGAAAGTTGAGTTCCACCTAGTATTCACGTCTTGTAGAGGTCTTTTTGCAAATTTGCCAGCTTGCTCCTGGTACCTTTTTAACTTCTCCCAGGCCTGGGTTGACCGTTTAAAAAAACTAACAATGTTCCTAGACCTTGTTATGAGATCACTCAACTCTGAAGAAGACCCTAAAGCGGAAGTAACGGCCAAATTCAAAGTATGAGCGTAGCATCCGAAATGCTTCCATCCCAAGTCCAATAGTGCCTTTTTAATATTGGCGCCATTATCGGACACAGCCAATACTACTTTCTCTGTTATCTTCCATTCATCAGCTACTCTCTTGATCTCTGTAGAAAGATTTTGGGCTGTATGTGATCCAAGTAAGGGTACACATTCCAACAACACCGATTTCATCATAAATTCATCTGCATCTATGTAGTGGCCTGTAATGGCTAAGTAAGCATCATTAGCCCGTGAAGTCCAGACATCGCAGGTGATGCAAATTGAACGGACTTTCTCAGCCACCTCTAGCAACATTTCGTTGCGAAGACTTTCATATCTACTTGGCAGCAAATTATTTGAAAAATATTTTCGTGATGGCATTACATAAAAAGGAAATGCAAATTTAATAAGTAGCTTGAACCCACGGTCTTCAACAATGCGGAAGGGCTGGAAATCCATAATGAACATGTTCATTATATGGTTATCGATGTCTGACTTGCACTTACTTGCATTTTTTTTTATAATATAGGACGACATGGTAGTACATGTCGTGGTGTTGATTCGACCTGAGGATACACTTTCTAATGCCGTGCTTGACACAGTTGTGCTTGTTGAGGTTGAAGCAGTGGTATTAATAGGAACCGTCGTCTCTTCTCGCATATTTAGTTCTCCTCGCGGCACCGATAAGATCACAAAGGGATGTTTCCTTTTCAGGTGTTTAGTAAAGTTTGAGACAGTGCTTTTAAATGAAAGTTTTGCATTGCACATTTTACACTGGGCGGTATCGTTTCCGATATCTGTAAAATGGTCCCACGCAGCACTGCTTCCTCTTGGAGCCATCATAATCTATTTATTAAGTAGGTAGTTTTAATAATACTTAAACCAAACCTAAACTTGTAGGTAGGTACCTACTTCACATAAAATATTTACATTAAAAGAATACGATACACTATTTACACTAAACCTTATACCTACTATACTAAATGAATATTATTTTTTAAATTAACTCTCTTAAAAATACGTAAACCAGCTAAACAAATGGAATGTAATAAATTTATGCAATTCTATCAATGCATAGGTACAATGGTCACGTACGCATGATGCACTTGCACTGCCAAAAGTTAGGTCAAGGTTAAAGTTCATTATAGAATTACTCAAACGACATATTTTTTATGTCTTTATTACCGAAAAATGGGTTAACATTAAAACTGGATATAGAAACCAGAGCAATACTAGATTAACATGCATTTCACCCATATTATTACGTGAGTCTGATTTTTACACATTCATTTTCATTAAAAGACTTGAAAGTTTTGTTATTTTTCATCGAAAGTATTTACAATAGCGCCACATATCAACGACGTACATATTCGTGACGACTTATATCGCTAGAGCACTAACTAGTTCAGTGTAATCCTACATAGATGGCGCTAGCGGCAGTGCTAATTAAACTTAAAACTTAACGTCGACATTTTAAGGTGCAGAATATCTTCTAAGTCGACTGAGTACGAATATTGTGTGCCATACCTAATCCCCGACGCTTTGGATTAGGTACGGACTCGCATCGAAAACTACCTAATCCACATACCTGTTCCAATATTTATGCCTCACGTCTAGTTTATTTGTTGGGTTGTCTGGTTGTTGTATAACGTAAGTTTAGTTTGATCTCGATTATTAGTATATACTAAAATTGTATGTCTAAATTCGTTATAATTTTTAAATTAATTAGATCGTTCCTTTTAAATTATTTAAGCTTGGTTAAGAGAATAGGTTGTAATATAATTTCTTTTAAATTGTTATCAAGTTCGTAATTCGTATTTTTTTTTTAATTCTTTTGTTTTCAGTTAGTTTTCAATTTAAGTTCGGAAAGATTTTAATATTTCTTTAGTTTAAGTTCTTTTTTAAACTACTTTTTTCAATGACGAGAAAATGCAAGTCCAATTTAGCACGTAGTTCCAGCGGAGCTCGAGCTAAAAGAGTTGCAAGAAGTCAAGAGTCTCAAGAACAGACTCAAGCCCGTTTAACTTTAGACGCCGAGCGTCACGCTGCTCAAAGAGCTGCTGAGACTGAAGAGGTGAGGCAGGAGCGACGGCTCTTAGACGCTGAGCGTCACGCTACTCAAAGAGCTGCTGAAGCCGAAGAGATGGCTCGGGAGTGCCGGCTCTTAGACACCGAACGTCACGCTGCTCAAAGAGCTGCTGAGACAGAGGAGACGAGGCAGGAGCGACGGCTCTTAGATGCTGGGCGTCATGCAACTCAAAGAGCTGCTGAGACAGAAGAGATGGATTGGGAGCGCCGGCTCTTAGATGCTGGGCGTCATGCAACTCAAAGAGCTGCTGAGACAGAAGAGATGGCTCGGGAGCGCCGGCTCTTAGATGCTGGGTGTCATGCAACTCAAAGAGCTGCTGAGACAGAAGAGATGGCTCGGGAGCGACGGCTCTTAGATGCTGGGCGTCATGCAACTCAAGGAGCTGCTGAGACAGAAGAGATGGCTCGGAAGCGCCGGCTCTTAGATGCTGGGCGTCATGCAACTCAAAGAGCTGCTGAGACAGAAGAGATGGCTCGGGAGCGACGGCTCTTAGATGCTGGGCGTCATGCAACTCAAAGAGCTGCTGAGACAGAAGAGATGGCTCGGGAGCGCCGGCTCTTAGATGCTGGGCGTCATGCAACTCAAAGAGCTGCTGAGACAGAAGAGATGGCTCGGGAGCGACGGCTCTTAGATGCTGGACGTCATGCAACTCACAGAGCTGCTGAGACAGAAGTTATGGCTCGGGAGCGACGGCTCTTAGATGCTGGGCGTCATGCAACTCAAAGAGCTGCTGAGACAGAAGAGATGGCTCGGGAGCGCCGGCTCTTAGATGCTGGGCGTCATGCAACTCAAAGAGCTGCTGAGACAGAAGAGATGGCTCGAGAGCGCCGGCTCTTAGATGCTGGGCGTCATGCAACTCAAAGAGCTGCTGAGACAGAAGAGATGGCTCGGGAGCGACGGCTCTTAGATGCTGGGCGTCATGCAACTCAAAGAGCTGCTGAGACAGAAGAGATGGCTCGGGAGCGACGGCTCTTAGATGCTGGGCGTCATGCAACTCAAAGAGCTGCTGAGACAGAAGAGATGGCTCAGGAGCGACGGCTCTTAGATGCTGGGCGTCATGCAACTCAAAGAGCTGCTGAGACAGAAGAGATGGCTCGGGAGCGACGGCTCTTAGATGCTAGGCGTCATGCAACTCAAAGAGCTGCTGAGACAGAAGAGATGGCTCGGGAGCGACGGCTCTTAGATGCTGGGCGTCATGCAACTCAAAGAGCTGCTGAGACACAAGAGATGGCTCGGGAGCGCCGGCTCTTAGTTGCTGGGCGTCATGCAACTCAAAGAGCTGCTGAGACAGAAGAGATGGCTCGGGAGCGACGGCTCTTAGATGCTGGGCGTCATGCAACTCAAAGAGCTGCTGAGACAGAAGAGATGGCTCGGGAGCGCCGGCTCTTAGATGCTGGGCGTCATGCAACTCAAAGAGCTGCTGACACACATACAGAAACACACACACACACACACACACACAGGTATACAGAAATGTCTTCGTGTAAGAAACTTTAATAATCTTTAAAGCCTAAAATAATAGAAAATTTTCAAGGGAGAAACAGTATTTTTTTCTGAAATGGCAAATCAAAATAATATTTTGAAAAAAAGGGAAAAATAACATTTTCGCCTTTTTCGATCGGCAATAACGGCTTTAATGCCCTAAGTGAGTATACATTTCTTCAATTCAAACGCAGAGCTCATTATGTTGGTTTTTGAAGAGTTCCCTAGAATATCTTCCACATTTCATTTTTGAAGAGATCCCGCGAGATTGGGAACTATGTGGGTAAAACCAAAAATCTGCCGGAAGTCACTATTCCACGCGAACGAAGTCGCGGGCAAAAGCTAGTGATGGTATAAAGGCTTTAAACTTATTTTTCCAGAGGAAGTCTTCCATTTTCAGAAAATTGTTGGCCGCAGCCGCTTTTCTGAATGTTATTCCTATTTTATGCGCATTTAGTCTGTGAACTCCTAAGACTCCTTTAACATTGTCAGAAATTAAGTTGGTGAGTGTGATAGGATTTTTATTTCCTATCTTCTCCTGTTCTGTTGACTCAACATATATTACGTATTCTGAATTTGTGCTTTCTATAAAAAGTCTTTTATAATTCGGTTTCGTGAAAATTTTGTATTTATTTGAATCAGTACTTCGAGTGTTGTTGTACTTTCGTTTCTTCTTTTCTCCCGGCTCTGGCGTCTCCTCACCGCCACTGGTGACACTCATGGTTGTTTGAGGCCCTATTCGATTTTATTTATTTGATATTTCCGCATATTTATTTAATTTTAAACTCTGCGAAATCTAAATTGCCGCCTCGTTTGACTTCCCGCCAAAAAGTCTCAGTGCCCGCTGCCCAGTGGTGTTACCAACTTAGAGAAACTAGAGAAAGTAAAGTCAAAAACCAAATTAACTCAAAATGCAATTATAATTTAAAACAACAAATAGAACAGTAAAACTGACATTAACAAAACGTTGATAAATTGCTTGTAGTAGCAGGAATAACTGCTTTTATAAAATTAACTAAAACTAAACAAAAACAAGTAAAGGTACCAACGTACGTATTTTTAATTTTCAGTAAGCACAGACAACAGAAAATAACTTTTTTTGTGGTTAACATTAACAACAGTAGTTGAGTAACAAATAATTCTAATTTTATACGCATTTTTAGGGGGACCTAAAGCACTACTAAAATTAAGACTATCGCATCCCACTTATTTAGCCTAAATTTTATATCTATGTCACTGGGAACCCTGATGCTTATAATGTCAATCTCAAATTGTCATCAATGTCATTGTCAATCTTCCAATTTTCTTAATCTTTATTCTCGATCATGGCACAGACCATGGGTACAGAGTTTCAGTCGAGGTCTTTGGTATTTTGAAACACAACGAATGGGGAGGCAGACTGCCTTTTATCCCGCTTGGTGGCGTCTTGGTGACTGTACCTTGCTTTGACATAAGAATCTGTTAAATCCCATTAGACATGAATTTTTTTTTTTGATAAGGTTGGTGGCAGCCCGTGACCCAACAATCAACCCTACTAAAATAAAAGCAGAAGTTCGGGTCGCCTCTGGGCTAGAAGTTAGTACTCAGACTATTCGGAATTGCTTGCACCAGGCTGGATTACGAGCACAGAAGTCTTGGCGAGCGCCTCTGAATTCCCGGCAACGTCAACGTCGGAGATTGCAGTGGGCTAGGCTTCAGCGAAATGAAGAAGAAAACATTTGGCAAACCTGTCTCTTCGTTGACGAATTGCGAATCAGTACTCATCCAGTAACTGAAGTGCCCGTGTCTGGAGAAGACCAGGAGACCGTAAAAGGCAAAGAACTGCCATAGAAACAGCTAAGCAAGGCGGGAAATCGGTGTCTTTTTGGGGTGGTATTATGATTGGAGCTATAACTCCTTTGGTCCCGTATCGAAGCTTCATGACAGTCATGTATAAAGCAGTTGCTATCGATGGAATTGTCAGACCATTCCGTGTAAACCATGGGCACCAATTTGTACTGGTCGATGGTAATGCGTCCGCATAACGAGCTCAACGAGTCAACGCTGTTCTTCAAAAATACGACTTCACAATGTTAGACTGGCCTGCCGGCTCCCCTGACTTAAACCCAATAGAGCACGCGTGGGATGCTCTTAAAGCGAGCTATTTGGAACCTTTAATAATAATAATAAATCCGCAAGGCAGTTTTGTGGCGAACTGTTGGGCACTAGCGACCCCACGGACCTGATCTCCAGGGAGAATTCTTGTTCCTCATTTCCGGCTTGCCTTTATTGGCTGGCCGGAGTGAACACTGACGAGGAACAGAGCTCCCACCTCTTTCTAGCCTTAATCGGCCGGTCTGAGTGGAGATTCGCAAGAGCAAACGTGCTCTAGAAACGGGAGAAGGACGTATAATCCAGTAAGGTGCTGGTAGGGATCTTGACCGTACTTCCGGGATTGTCTTGATAGCCGTGGTATACCTCTCCATTCCTCTAGCACCTCAGGATATGTTGCCCCCTTGGCGCTACGTCACTTTGTGCTAGCGACCCTTTTCGGGGGGCACATTTATTGAGTGTGCAAGTCACCCCCTGCTATTTTAAAGCCGTTTTAATGGTCAATGGTCAGGCAGGGGCCAATAGTTCTTCCATAGTAGTAGTAATTAGCCCACTAAACCAGCCAAACCCATAGCGTTTTTCATCTTTTGTTTCCATATTTTGCAATAGTTTTGCTCCAACCGGGGATTGTCCTTGGGTATACTTTCACAGTGCATACAGGGATAATCGTCGGTTGGTGTCCCATTCTATTTGAAATGTCTAAAGAGGCCTCTGCGAGTTGGCATCGGCCCCTCGTACGCCTACCAAAGGACCGGGTCTCTAGGGACCCGAGAATGTCAAAAACAAAAATATTAATAATAAAAATTTAGAAATAAGCGAAAATGATGAATAAAGGAAATAATAATAAGCTAACGGAGAATACTTGCATAGGCCCAACCTTGTAGCCAGGATTATCCATCAGCAACATGCTCTGAAGTACTCTCTTGTGGAGTCGGAGGTGCCATACTATAGGTATGCGCCCGATCCAGTTCTCGATAATGGCAATATCACATTGTACTGGGATCGGTCCATCATCACTGACAGGACTATTGTTGCCAATAAGCCTGATATAGTGGTGGTGGACCGAATTGTGAGGTGTGCAATGATTGTAGACATAACCGTCCCGCATGACGAGAACCTCGTGAAAGCCGAGAAAGACAAACAAATCAAGTATATTGACTTGGCTCGCGAGGTTGTCGACATGTGGGATGTGAACACAGTAGTTATTGTGCCGATAATCGTGACGGCCAATGGCATTATTGCCAAGAGCCTCGACCAACATCTCAAGAGGCTCTCGTTGGGCAGCTGGATCAAGGGCTTGATCCAGAAAGCAGTACTCCTGGACACGGCGCGCATCGTTAGGAGGTTCCTCTCTCAGAAGCCCTGACCACCGGTAGCTTGGACCCTGTTCCCGATACCGGTGGGTTACTATTTTTTATATTTTTAAATGATTTTTATATTTTTATAGAAATATTTAAAAATGTAATTTGTATGTATATATAAATAAATAAATGGAATAATAATAACATCTCAAGAGGCTCTCGTTGGGCAGCTGGATCAAGGGCTTGATCCAGAAAGCAGTACTCCTGGACACGGCGCGCATCGTTAGGAAGTTCCTCTCTCAGAAGCCCTGACCACCGGTAGCTTGGACCCTGTTCCCGATACCGGTGGGTTACTATTTTTTTTATATTTTTAAATGTTTTTTTTTGTATTTTTATAGAAATATTTAAAAATGTAATTAGAATGTATATATAAATGAATAAATGGAATAATAATAATAATCTTTTATTTCCAACAGTGGATCATATACAAAAAAAAAATACAAAACTTCAAAACAAATCAAAATAAAAACACAAAAACAAAAACACACAATAAAAACACATACAATATTAAAAAGACAAAACACATTACATGTCTCGATTGCCTAGTATGTGATCCGTACAGCAATGGTTCAGGTACTGGCCATCGAACCTCTGCGCGAATGCCCTCAGGATGCTGCTGGAGCTAGCCCGAACCCTGCGCACCAGGGATGTGCACCGTTTTCGCATAGTAGTATAAAAACAGTCTACCTACTTGCGACTCAGCGAATATACCTGACGCGCTACAGAATCGGGGCAGCCCCATCAGCACCCTGAATGCATTATTATATAATAACCTCACAAAAACCTACTACATTTGCGGAGGCGGTACATAAACAACTCACAGATAACATTGTCAACATTAATGCCGTTTGCTCACAAAAAACAGGTGTGGCCATGAAACCTGCGGAACGAGCCGTGATACAAGTGAGCCAGGAAATATCACATTCACAGGCAAATAAACAATCGTTCGCAAAACAATCGGTGGAACGGCCAATGGTTCAAGTGGGAAATGAAATTTTACAGGCAAAAAAACAGCCTTTAAAAATGATTGACGGCATGGACGGCAAAGAAGAAAATAATGAGGTTTGGACAACTGTTCATAGGAAAAAAAGGAAAACTTCAGTCTAAAGATGTTCAGAGAGGCAAAAATGCAAATTTAATGGAAATACAGGCAACGGAGCGGAAGAAATATCTCCATGTATGGCGTTTGCATCCGGAAACTACAGTTGAAAAATTAACAGCTCATGTAAAAAATGTCTGCGGCTCTGAAGTTTTGGTGAAGATTGAAAAGATAACGCATAAGACAGAAAGAGACTATGCTTCTTTTACTATTGGAATTTCAGAGAGATTCTATGAAAAAATATGCCAACCAGAAGTATGGCCTCTAAACGCAGAGTTTAGCGAATGGATCTGGTTTCGGAAATCAAAAAGTAAACTCCATGAAGACAAATAGAAAAATAGAATTTTTATATCAAAATGTAAGAGGTTTACGTACAAAATTAAACATGTTCTATGAAAATATAGAATAATCGGGCGTCGATTTATTCGCTATCACAGAAACTGGTTCCAATAAGTCAATACACAACGCTGAGTTGATACCACCCGGTTTTCAAGTACTAAGATGCGATCGAACAGATGGACGGAAGCAAGGAGGCGCGCTTCTCGTGGCCACACACCGGCTTGAACTACGAAGTGTAACAATACCCGGTAACGTAAAACATAAATACTTGTACGTTTGAATTAGTTTCTGCTACCGTGCATGCTCATATTTTTTTATTTTTGTGTTGTATTGTTTACATCCCACCGAATAGTGATGAGAGTGAATATATGATGTTATTTGGAATATTGGAACAGCTATCTGTTAAATATAAGAAAATAATTGTAATGGGGGATTTTAACCTACATTCATGTAATGTTAATATTTTAAACTATTATGAATACTTTCTTTCTTTTTGCGAATTCATTCAGCGGAATCAGGTACCAAACTGTAATAATCGTCAGTTGGATTTGGTGCTTTGTTCCTTGAGTCTAGGGGATGACATAGTAGTCAGTGAAGCGGACGAGGCGCTTGTGCCGATCGACTCGTATCACCCGCCTCTCACGATCTGCGTGACGGTGAGTAACCGCGCGCGCACTGGCCGTTCCCCGGCCGCTGCTGCCGTCTCCCCTCCTCACGGTAGCGTAGGAGAGAGAGAGGCTTGTCCGCAGTGGAATTTTGCTAAAGCGGATTTTAATTTATTATATTCCCTGCTGATGAGTAATGATTGGAGTCCAATATATGGTATACAGGAGTCAGAACAGGCGTTAAATTATTTTTATGAAACTATCAATAATATTATCAATGATTGCGTTCCCAGAAAAATGCGAAAACCGGTAAACTCTAGGTACAATTACCCTGAGTGGTACACGGCCAATATTATTCGCGACATAAAAGTGAAGGCTAGGTTGCATAAACAGTATAAAATAAGTGGGTTGAGGAGTGATCGCAGAATGTTTGCTCAGTGTAGGGCAAAATTAAAGACAATGTTAAAGGATGCGCATGAGCGGCATCAAGAAAAGGTTCAGCTTAGGCTTACTGAAGACCCGAAGTCCTTTTGTAACTACATAAGAGCAAAAAGGGGAACCGCAAACCGTAAAAATATTACTAAGGATGGAAGCATTTTACCGGATTCGAAATGTGCTCAAGAGTTTGCCCATTTTTTCCATTCTGTGTACAGTACACAACAGGCCAAACTAGACATAGACGCGGCGGTGGCTGCGAGTGGCAGTAGCAGTTCACGTGTACACATAGATCGTCTGCACTTGAGTCAGGTACAGGAAGCACTCGCACGACTTAAACCAAAACGTTCCGCGGGCCCGGATGGCATTCCCGCATTTGTTGTTAGGGATTGCCGAGCGTGTCTGGCGCAGCCGCTCATGCACATTTATAATCTGTGTCTGGAGTCATCATCTTTTCCTGAACGTTGGAAAATCACGCGGGTAATTCCAGTACCTAAGGGTGATGCAGGATCGGAAGTTAATGGCTATAGACCGGTGGCTGTTTTGTCCACACCGGCAAAGATATTTAAGTCGGTCATACAGCGATGCGTATTCTCAGCACGGGTTTCGACCAGCCCGCAGCACAACTAGCAATTTGTTAAATTTTATGACATATGTAGTCCCACATGTTGATGCGGGAGTGCAAGTCGATGTCGCCTACTTTGATTTCAAAAAAGCGTTTGATTTGGTGGATAACGACATCTTATTAACAAAGCTGGCGACTATTGGATGCACCCCCAAATTGCTAAATGCTTTGCTGATTACATGAGAGACCGCAGGCAGTTTGTCGAATATGCTGGCTACAAGTCGGAGCCTTATTATACCAGATCCGGTGTGAGCCAAGGCAGTACCGTAGGACCTCTTCAATTTATTATTATGATTAACGACCTGCCGGAAGTCGTCAGGGATGCCGCCGGTTGTCTGTTATTCGCGGACGATCTTAAACTGTTTTTGGCCATTAAAGACGAAAAGGACTGTATTCGGTTTCAGAATGATGTGAACCGAGTAGTCGAGTGGAGTGGGAAAAATAAGCTACATTTCAATATGTCGAAGTGCTCAATCATAACGTTCAGTCGCATGAGAGTTCCCCTCCACCACGACTATGAGCTAGACAACGCAACGATGAATAGGGTGGAAACTGTACGTGATCTAGGAGTACACCTAAACAAGGAGTTGTCATTTCGCGATCACATTGTCAAAGTTTGCAAAAGAGCGTACAGGAGCCTAGGTTTCGTACTTCGTCGTTCTCAAGAGTTCAAGGGCATTAAAGCTATTACCACCTTGTACAATGCTCTGATACGAAGTCAGTTGGAGTGTAATGCAATCATTTGGTCACCACATGAAACTAAATACAGTCTCATGTTGGAACGCATTCAAAATAAATTCATTAGGTATCTGTACATGAGACTTTATGGAGTATATCCTTATTATCCATTGATGTACCCAACATTGTTTGTTCTAGGCATGGTTGGGTACAATAAATTAGAATTAAGAAGGGATATGGCTTTCACCATTTATATATTCAAACTGATCAACGGTAAAATAAAAAATCAGGGGGTTTTAAAGGAGGTGAATTTATGCGTGCCCGACAACTACGTGCTGAGGTGGAGACGGCCGCAGCTGCTGGCGGTGCCGCGCGGCAGGACTAACTTGCTTCAAAAAGCGCCAGTTACTCGCGCCTTACGTACACTCAATGAAGTCGCCGAAAGGATTGACATTTTTCACTGTTCATTGAATGAATTCGCAAGAATGACTGCATACCATTTATGTTACAATTTGTAAAGGAAGACCACCCTATCGCTTTGGGATATCTTGTAATGGTAGAAGTGTTGTGATAAATAAATAAATAAAATAAAAAAATATATTGCATACGCAAGGCGTTGTACTGTCTGCGCGTGTATGAGACCCACAGGCTGCTCGTGTAGAAAGATGTACAATATGCTCTGAACAATGAGGTTTTCACTTCAGTGGTACAACGAGCAAACGAGCAAATCGCTCTATGTCTGCATCATCTTTCAGATCAGAGGACATCATATGTCCAAGATATTTAAAATGTTCCACCCTCTTCAGTGGTGTTCCATATAATTTTATGGCAGGTATTGTTGTTGGACATTTTCCTCTGGCCTGAAAGACCATGCATTCACTTTTTTTGACATTATAAATCAAGCCATGGTTGTGAGCGTAGTTTTCACAGATGCTCAACAGTTTTGAAAGGCCACATACAGAAGCACTCAGCAGCACCATGTCGTCCGCGTAACTGATATTATTGAGACATACATCATAAATATGGCAGCCGACACGGGTGCTGCTGAGCTCCTCTATCAGCGCGTTGACGTACAAATTGAAAAGTTCGGGCGAAGTTAACCCCACATTCCAACCTGTACGGATCGGAATATGCACTCGACCATCGCACGACATTGACCTGGTTATGATACCAAAATTTAAGGAGCCTGGTGAGCTCTGTTGGCAAGGATATATCTTTCAGTTTCTGCCACAGGATATCGTAGTTGACCAGGTCAAACGCCCTCGACAAGTCGAGAAAACATGCATAAATTGGCGTTCGTCTTTCTCTGTAGTACTTGATAGTCTGCTTCACACACAAGATGGCTGTCTCTGTGGAAAGTTTCGGCCTGAAACCGAACTGGTTGTCACTTATGTTCAGGTATTTATCTAGTTGATTGCTAAGCAAACTATCAAGCACTTTCGCTACCGTAGTGGCAAGTGAAATCGCCACGTCCCCAGACAGTGCCAAGAATGGGACAGGTTACGCCAAGAAATGCTGGATAACTTAATCCTCAGCATGCCCATCCTCCTGGGCATGCTGATCTCTAGGATGCAATGCATTATTTGTTTGTAATAATACTAACAGTACAGTATCGCAGTGAAAATCTTTCGCGGTAATGTGCATCGAAGTTAAACAGTATCGCAATGAAAATCTTTCGCGGTAATGTGCATCGAAGTTAAGTAGTATCGCAGTGAAGATCAATCGCTGTAACGTGCATTGAAGTGTAGTGGCTTCGCAGAGACAGTCTTTCGCCGTAACGTGCATCGCAATTTTGTAGCATCGTATTAGCATTTATCGATATTTTGTGCGTCGACATAACGTATTCTGCTCTAATATGAGCAGAATACGCTATGTTGTTGTCTTTGTGACGGATTAAAAATGGCGCGCAGACAAATACAACAAGGTAGAGTCGTTGAATGCGCCATCTGCTTCTACGTTTAATACCCGTATTCACAAACGTTATTATTATTTATTATTATTATTATTTACTATGAGGTCTCACAGTGCGCGCGAGCGCACAGGCACAAAATAAATAGGCACAGAAGTCAATCTCATGTATGTACTTCACTTTTCATACCTACGCACGGCGGTCGCGCGCGCTAGGGTTGTCAACTGGATTATGCACAACAAATTATCGTGGTAGTTGCACTCGTATTCAGTTGATTGATTTATTGTTGGGAATGAAATAGAAAAACCTATATAGCATTAAGAAACATTTCAATTTTATTGTTATATTACAAACAAACTACCCACCCCAGCCTTACCTGGTTGCAATTATATAGGTTTCTTGCAGTTTTCTTTTTTTCTTTGCTGGCTAGCCGAATGATATGCGAGATCAAGGTGCAAAATGCAGCTTATGCACGGTGTGTCTAGCTAGTGTATCTTCGACATAGTCTTTTACTTTACACGTTTTAAGTATGCAGGTAGTTTGTATCATCAATACATAGTATAAAACAAAGTCGCTTACTATATTTTATTTACTATATATTATTTACTACATACTTAAGTAGGTACGTCATGGTAAATCAGATTATAAAAATATTATACATATGGCCCCATAGTCATGTTCGCTGGCTCACAGTTCTGTAGGTATTACGTTAAAACAAACCATCAAAATACAAGCAAATATCTAAGTACGTACTTACCTCTCTGAATTAGCTGGTATCTTAAAAAACGTCAATTCACTGTTTAATGTTGAATTTAAACAACCGTACACTGAACAGTTATTATAGGGTTTTTGTTTTTGTGGATCCATTTTTTACAAAAATTTCACAGTGGCGCTTCTCAAACGTGACACCCTCGCGGTCGTAATGATCCTCGTTGAGCCCGGTTTTCGCGTCGGTGAACGGTGTCTATGTGTGCGTTGCTCGAGCGCGCTTTGTACGTAGATTATGCGTCCCTTAGAATGAACGCACAGCTAAGGTAGCCTGCTAGCTGTTTTAAGCAACGCATAGCTAATGTCTCTCGATTCTCTGGGGTCTATTATGTGTTACGAGAAATATTTTTCGGGGTTGGATTCATCTGCCTAGCCTTTTCCCAACTATTGGGGTCGGCTTCCAGTCAAACCGGATTCAGCTGAATACCAGTGTTTTACGTGGTGCGGCTGCCTACCAGACCTCCACAACCCATTAACTGGGTAACACGGTACATCTTGGCAAGACTGGAGTCAGATTAACTGGCTTCTGACAATCCGTAACGACTGCCAAAGATCTACAAATGACAGCCGGGACCAACGGCTTAACGTACTTTCCGAGGCACGGAGGAAACTCGTTATGTTAAGACGGTCACCCATCCACAGACCAACCTTGGCAAGCGTTGCTTAACCTTCAAGATCGACCGTGCGGCTGTTATTATTTAGCCACGAGCTCCTCGGGGTTGGATTTTACAGTTTGTGATAATTTTCCATTTTAATAGCGTCCTTTTACAATGGTTATAGTAGTGAAGAAGAATTTGATAATTATATCAATGAGAGGAGCTCAATAAATACCAGAAAAATTATACGGGATTTCCAAAATACTTTTGATTTGATTTCAGTTGGGATGAATTTAGACGACGCTACAGGTTTTCCAAAGATGTGGTTCTTTTTATACTCTTGCCACTGATAAATGAAGACCTAGAAAGAAACGTCAAGTAGCGAAATGAACTACGCAACACAAACGAACCAATCACAGAGCTCTATTCAACGCTGTGCGTTTGCTTAGTCAAGGGTCGTTTGAATATTGTTTATGAATTGAAAGGCTTGCCATATGCAACGCAGTGAGAAATGCCTTACTTCGCATAGCGTTGCTACTTTACTGAGATAAGTATTGTTTGTGAATACAGGTGTTAGTGTGCCTCTCCTTTGGTTTGGATTAAATTCATGTCGCACTATAATTCTGCCATGTCGAATGAGCATGTACAGACCATAGATCTACTACTCTGTCAAGAAAGTACCGGGAAAAGATCAATAATACACAAAATGTCTGTTATTCATCCAAATTTATTTTATCACCTTCAAAGTATGCTCCTTTAGAAACGATACACTTGCGCCAACGAATAATCCATTCATCAAAACATTTTTTAAACGCTGCTTCCGGAATTGAGTTCAGTTCTCGCCGCGAATTCTCCTTTATGTCTTCTATCGATTGAAAACGGGTGCCACGAAGTGGTAATTTGAGTTTAGGAAAAAGAAAAAAGTCAGCAGGAGCCATATCTGGTGAATATGGTATGGTTGCTGGATGGTATTTGTTGAGTGTTTGGTTAAAAATTCGTTCACAATGATAGCCTTGTGCGAAGGCGCATTGTCGTGGTGCAAAATCCAAGAACTTTCTTTCCACAAATCTGGCCTTTTTCGTCGAATTTGCTCTCTTAAACACCGCATAACGCTCAAATAATATTCTTTATTTACCGTTAGACCTTCCGGTAAGAATTCAGAGTGCACAACACCGCGATAGTCCAAGAAAACAGTCAACATGACTTTGACTTTTGATCGACTTTGGCGTGGTTTTTTCGGTTCTGGTTCAGTTGGAAGGCGCCACTCCGAAGCTTGTTGACTAGTTTGCATGTCAAACTCGTAAACCCACGTCTCGTCACCAGTAACAATGCGTTTCATGAATGTTGGGTCCGAACTGACTCGTTCTAGCATGTCCTCAGCGACTTTCATGCGATTGAGTTTTTGGAGAAAATTCAGATCTTTTGGGACTAGCCGAGCAGCAACATGTTTCATACCCAAATGATTAGTTAAAATGGTACGGATCGACTCGTGAGATACAGAAAGTTCGGCGGCTATCTCTCTCAGAGTTGAATGGGAATATTTCAGTCACTATTTCCTTCACTTTTGCTATGTTAACTTCAGTTGCAGACGTTGACGGCCTACCAGAGCGAGGCAAATCTTCCATCACATCTCGACCGCTTTTGAACGCTTTGAACCACTCATAAGCACGAATTTTTTATAAAGTCGATTCACCGTAAGCCTTCTGTAACATTTTTAGTGACTCCGAACACGAAATTCCATTGGCGATGCAAAATTTAAGACAAACTCTTTGTTCGATATTTTTGTCCATTATGAAATTCGCAATACACACTATATAATATGATATTACTAAAACCAGCACTGTATTTAATATAAATAACAGATGCAACTCAAACTCCGCGCCAAAATGGAAAACAGTTGTGCCAATCTAACAACTACAAAAAAACAAAAATTTGAATTTGGAACCATAAACAAATCATCCATTCCCGATACTTTTTTGACTGAATGTATATCTATGGTAGAGACGCCAACATTTCAAGGTACCCGAAACTGTCAAATTTTCCCAATGAACTATGAACCTAACACTTCAGGAGGAATTTTGACAGATTGTTGCAGCTTGTTGATATGCTAGTGTCCGTACGTAAACAGGGTTGTCATTATTTATTCTCAGGTCATAAAACTGAATCAAACAATCCAGGCAGCCAGTTTAATCGGACTTCTGTGAGTGAATAAACGGAATAAATATAAACTAAGTTGGTGATAAATATTACTCTAGTTAAGTTGATAAATGATAGAATAGTAAGACCTAGCCAAATTCCGAGTTTCTAGGTCAACGGGAACAACCATGTAGGTTTTCGACCCAAGGATAAGTACTTACGGTTGACCTAGAATTGTCAGTTTTGGTTAAAACAAGGTCTTACAGCACAAGTAAAGGGAAAATTTCGAAAACTAAAAAAGTTGCAAATTAAGGTGATTTTTAAGTTTTCAAGAAAATCTAAATTTTCCCATATCTTTTTATCGTTTTGAGATTGGGAATACAGACTATAGACCTCAGTATCTGGTATAAACAACTTGCTAGGTCCACCCATTCCTAAAAAAATCGGTGGTGACACACGGACAGACAGACGTACAAGAGAGTGATCTTATGAGGTACGGAATCCTATAAAAACTTAACAGATATCAAAACTATGATTTATTTGAATAATAAAATAAACAATAAGGGAGAAATAAAGATTAATCATCAGCCTAACTGCAAGCAATATACATCGATAATCGACATACGATAAGGCCCTATACGCACTGCGATTTTTTTTCCGCAATTCTGTAACAACGTTTCATTTCATTTTTTTTTCTGTAAGAACATTTTCGTGTCTCGACAGCGGAATCCGAGGTGAGAATCAAATTACGTCAAACGTAAGACCTTTATGATGTATGTAATAAAGCTCACTTTGTGAGGTTTGTGACTCAGGTGAAGCTCGATATCGAAATGGTTACTTACAGAATAGACTAGCAGTAGGTACTGTACTGGCGGAAATATATCCCTGCGGAAAAACAATGCCAATGACGGAATTTAAACGTTTATTCCAATGGCACCCCACCGATCTCAAATAAATTGTTTGCTATTTAAAGTAAATTTTAAGATTTTAAGAAAAATCTTTTATTTTTCCCTTTTTAGGGTTCCGCAGCCTATAAGGAACTCTTATAGTTTCGCCATTTCCGTGTGTCTATTACAGTTGGGATTTGGGAAAGGAACGCATAGTCTATTAATCACGCTGACAAAGTTTAGTGGTACATAAACTAAAAAAAACTGGTCTAAAGCGAGTCGGACTCGCACATCGAGGGTTCGGTACAAATTTGTAAGAAGGTGTAGGTTTACAGGTTTATAAATAGTTCAGGAATCAAGTCTCGCAGTTTTTTCCAAGCCTTTCCGAGCTAAGAATCTATCATCATCATCATCTATCTGCCTAGCCTTTTCCCAACTAAACTGGGGTCGGCTTCCAGACAAGCCGAATTTAGCTGAATACCAGCATTTTACGTGGAGCGGCTAAAATAAAATAAATTTTGTTCAACAAACAGCTTCACACAGACCGGCAAATGCAAAAAACATAAAAAAATGATTTTCGCGGGCTACCCTGGCGCTTAACACGTTTCACGGCTTTTAGGCTGGATAAATGAAGCGATTCCATTGGTTCTTAACAAACACATCCCTCGCTACGCATCCCCGCACATCTCCGGTAGCATCGCAGCCTTAGCTGTTGTCTGTTATTTACACATTGTTGGCGTTTGTCATTACGGATAGTAAAGCACCAGAAAGTCTGAAACGAGGCATCTCAAATCTTACACGAGTCAAAACCCCTTAGCAGGTTTTGACTCGTGTATGATTTCCTGTTACCCAGTTACTGGGTTTTATAGAAACACATGTATTCAGCTGCAACCGGTTAGACTGGAAGGCGAATAATGTATTTCGGGAAAAGGCTATTAGGTGGTTAGTTACATTGCTTAGGATTTATAAATTCTATATTTATTTAACCGTAAACGAGTTGTTTCGACAGCTCTGACGTTGGGTTGACATCATTGGCAAACTTACTCGTGTTCACGTCATCCCCAACTGTGACGCACAAAATATCGTTGCCTACGCAGCCTTTATGCACGGTCAGCAATATTTATCTAGAAGTACATATTATAATCTATAGGTTCTAATATCATAAAGCTAAGAATTTGTTAGTTTGTTTGGTTGAATCTCTGGAACTACTAGTTCAAATTGAAAAAATCCTGTAGTGTTGGATAGCCCATATAGGTACCGAGGAAGGCATAACATCAGCAGAGCACAGAGCAACTATGAAAAATTTTACGCAGACGAAGTTGCGCGGATTAACTAGTGTTCAATAAAATAAAAAACTTATATTCATACTAGCTGACCAGACAAACGTTTGGCCAAAGAAAAATTAAAGTGCCCAACGATTCTCAGACCTACCAAATTACACAAAAAAATCATAAAAATCGGTGAAGCCGTTTCGGAGGAGTTCGATAACAAACACCGTGACACGAGATTTTTATATTTTCATTAAAATTCATTCCCATTTTATGTGTTGTGGAGATCTGGTAGGCATCCGCTACACGGAAAATACTGGTGTTCAGCTGAATCCGGTTTGACTGGAAGCCTACCCCAATTTAGTTAGGAAAAGGCTAGACAGATGACGATGATATATTCATTAAAAAACTTTCTTATCTTTCTTTTTTCTTTTTTTCTTTTCGATTAATACTGTTTAGCTTACTGTTTGGTTGCTTTTATGGATTCCGTAGGTTACTAAAAGGTTAAATTGGTTAAGGAATCTTAATGTTACAACTTTCGAGTGTTAGTCGATCTGTCACACTGCTTATTTCAAGAACTACTGATGGCCTGAAATCAGAAAAATCAGGAACTGGTTTTGCCCAAAAAAAATTACTTTACTTTTTTTAGGTTGCTCCTATGGCACGATTTCGTCCCATAAATTTTTATTGCAGTTGACGCCCAATGGCATCCTCGCTCAGGGCGCAATAGACGTCGCGACGCAACAATAATTAAACGAACAGTTTTATTGAAAGAGAATGTCATCACCCGAGTGTGTAAACCTTGCCACAGGATTTACCTTCCGTTTTTAGGGTTCCATACCCAAAGAGTAACCAACGGAACCCTATTACTAAGCCTCCGCCGTCCGTCCATTTGTCTGTCAGCGGGTAGATCGCTGAAATTTTCACAGATCTATTGCCCCTATAACAACAAATAATAAAAATTACCCGTACCGCACTTGGCCGAATTTTTTTAAAAAGTAATAGGAACATAAACCGCGTGATTTGGTATGGCATGTGGGGATGCCAGTGGGCGTCAACTGCAATAAACCATCATTTGCTTAGCTTTTTCGTGACTTAGTTAAGGTTGGCGCCCTGTTTACTGGTAAGTACTGCTTGTAGCCAAACACTATAACCACTATTTTACTTGAAGAGTCTGGCTATCTGATCCCCACAACCCAGAACCTACTTGGGAAGATCAATCCCCCTTATTTTTAATATTTTTTTTTTAGATCGATCCCCATGGGAATCGCATTTCTCAAAATTTCAGGAACTCTTTGAAATCGTCCCGTATAGTGATTAGAATACAGTTTACTTTAACGACTACTCAATTCGATTAGTAATATGCGCAAACACGTCTTACTGCCACGCTTAGCTGTTAAGAATTTATTTTATAAGTACCTACCAGTTGTACAACTTTTTGTTTTTTTTTTCGTCTGCATCTTGTCTTTGCACGAAATACAGCTCTTAAATTATCGGAAGCCTTTTATTTCTACAATTCTGGATATAAATCCCCAACATGGTCCTTCGAGCCGGATATTAATGAAGATTCAATAATAATCAGTGGAAACAAGAAAATTACGGATTTAAACTGGAATTCTATTATTGAAGATTATTGAAGTCGCCTGGTATACAAAGTCCAAAGGTCAAAGCGAACTTCGACTTGGAAATATTGCTATATTTGGAGATACTGGATTTCTGGATGTGGATAAATACAGTGTTCAGTGGATAATATTGTTGATAAAACCCAGTACTCTGAATTAGGTTTGTTTTAAGGTAATATTTCGCGTAAGTTTCCGAAGATTGTTAAGGTCAGTACTACCTACTTGATTTTACTTTGATTGTTATAACCAGATAATTAATTTATTTGCAGTTAACTGATTACATTGATTAAACTAAGCAGAAACTAGGCGTATTGTTTATAAAGTGATTATATCAATATACCATTAAAACCATTATTGTAGTTTTCCAGCTAAGTTGTTATTAGTGTAAGGTGGTATAAAACAATCTGTTAGGTAGATTACTATCACAATAAATTATTGTACTTTAACTTGTTGTTTTTCAGCTGCAAGACATTTATTGTTATTGTGAGGTATTTGTACGTTATTTAATTGTAACATTTGTATATTTCAGTGTAATACCGGTGTCCCAAAATGACTGACAAGGAGTTAATTAAAAGAAGGGCAAGTTATAAGGGACGTTTGACAGCTTTCTCTAATTTTGTCAATGATTTGGAAGATTCGTTGAATCCATCACAGGTGTGCGAATTACAACTACGTTTGGGTAAGATAGAAAATTTATTTGTACAATTTGACGAGGTTCAATTAAGATTGGAGTGTTTAGTTGATGACGTCAATAGTCAACTACAGGAGCGAAATGAGTTTGAATCCATATATTACAAGATGTTTTCAAAGGCTCAAGAGTTACTTACACGTAATTTTAAAACAACTAAGGCTGATGATCCTTTGGAAAATGATAACTGTTCATCACGAACGCGTAATCGTAAGCTTGTTAAACTACCTACCATACAACTGCCAAAGTTCTGTGGTTCCTATGAAAAATGGTTGGAGTTCCACGACACGTTCTCTAGTTTGATACATTTTAATGATGAAATAGATGACGTCAACAAATTCCATTACCTTAGGGCTTCTCTCGAGGGTTCAGCTGCTGTGGTGATTCAATCTATTGAGTTTTCTGCCAGCAATTATTCTGTCGCATGGAAAATATTGTGTGAACGTTTCGACAATAAGCGGATTTTGATACAAAATCATGTAACGGCATTATTTAGTCTCGAAACAATTAAGAAAGAGTCATCTGTTTCTTTAAAACGCATAATTGATTTTGTAAATAAAAACTTGCGTTCATTGGAATCATTAGGAGAACCAACAAATCATTGGGACACGCTTTTAATTCATATAGTTACAAACAATTTGGATTCTAAAACTTTTCGCGAATGGGAAGAATTTAAAAGTGGTTTCTATAAAAAAAAGTCAATCACATTGGATATGCTTCTTGGTTTTTTGCGAAATCGTTCAGACTTATTGGAAACAATTGAAATGTCGCAAAACAATTCAAATAATAATTCTTCTAATTCTAACAGTAAACATAAAAGCATGGTGTCTGTGACTAGCTCATCAACTGGCCGGCCTAATTCTGGTGCTAATTCATCGAAATCGTGCCCGAAATGTCGAGGTGAGCATAACCTCAGTAACTGTTCACAATTTTTTGAACAGAGGTTAAAGTTACTACCACAATATAAAATATGTTTTAATTGTTTTCGCACAGGCCATTATGCTAATAATTGTAAATCAAGTGGTTGCAAAGTGTGTAAGCGCAAGCACAACACACTTGTTCATGTTACAGATGTCAAAGCTAAGTCGACAATTAAACCATCTACTGCCATTAGTGACCATGCTGACACCAGTGAAGTTGCTGAAGCTAACGTATCATTGGCTAACAATAACGTAACATTATCGGCACAAATCACGAAGAATGTAAAAAATAAAGGAGAGGTTCTTTTAGCAACTTCATTATTAAAAGTTTACGATGGCAATAATCGCGAATATCTCGGTCGCTATTCTTGACAGTGGCAGTACGTCGTGCCTTAAAACAGAAAAATTCTATAATTTATTAAATTTACCAACTATTAAAGTTAGCGAGTCACTGATGGGCATAAATCATTCTAAGTCACCTATAGGTAAAATGTGTTGCGTTCCAATAAAATCATTAAATGAAAACTTTTCTAAAAATATTTGCTGTTTTGTCTTACCTTCTATTACTGATGAAGTGCCTTGTCGACAATTGGATCTTAATGAATTAAATGTTCCAAGTAATTTATGTTTAGCTGATCCTCATTTTTATCAACCATCTCCTGTGGACTTAATTATAGGTGCAGATGTTTTCTGGGACCTTTTGGGTACAGAAAATACAAACCTTGGTAGTGGCAAACCGGTGCTATATGAAACTAGACTTGGCTGGATAGCTTCAGGCCCTATGCTGCATAGTGGCCAAGTTCCGTGTTCGCGTCCTCTACTTTGTAATTTGACAAATGTTAATAATCCCAAAACTAATGTTTTAGTGGATAGCTCAAGTACTGATGACATACAAAACCTTTTAATGCGTTTTTGGCAGCTTGAGGAAGTTAGCCATCAGTCATCAGTATATTCTCAAGAGGAGAAAATGTGTGAAGAGCATTTTATTCAAAACACAACGCGTCTCGAAGACCGCCGTTTCTGTGTAAGAATACCTTTAAAACAATCATATCATAACTTGGGTGACTCTGTTCATAGAGCTAAGCACTGTCTGCTTTCATTAGAGCGCAGGTTTAAGGGTCAACCATCATTTAAAACACGTTATTGTGATTTCATGACAAAATATGTTGAGTTAAAACAAATGTCTAAATGTGTACCTGATCCACAGAAGGTTGCATATTTCATACCTCACCACGGCATTGTACGTGAAAGTAGTTTAACTACAAAACTCAGAGTGGTGTTCAACGCTAGTAGTCCCACCACCTCAGGAGTATCATTTAATCATTTACAAATGACAGGACCTACTATACAAGATGACTTGGTGTCAATTCTTCTTCGATTTAGGAAATACAAATATGTCCTCTCCGCAGATGTGGAGAAGATGTATCGCCAGGTAGTAGTACACCCAGATGACAGGCATCTACAGCAGATCCTATGGCGGGATGATCCCTCGAAATCTATGGTAGCCTACCAGTTAAATACGGTTACCTACGGTACCACTAGCGCACCTTATCTTGCGACTAGGTGTCTTAGACAGGTAGGGCTCGAATGCACCGACAATAAAATTGCTGAAATCATAAAACATGACTTTTATGTCGATGATTTGCTTTCGGGAGGGGATACAATTGAAGAGGTTCTTGAAATACGTCATAAAGTAACCGCAGAGCTGGCTTCAGCTGGAATGCCGTTACATAAATGGAAATCAAATGATTCTGAAGTGGTGTCTGATCATACAGATCATATTTCATTAAGCTTGAACATTGGTTCAACAGAACCCTGCAAAACTTTAGGTCTGAGTTGGCATACTAAGCCCGACGTGTTATGTTATTCAATTAATCCCAATATTTCTAATGTAATGACAAAACGCGGGATACTTTCTACAATTTCTCAGATTTTGATCCGCTAGGTCTATTGGCTCCTTACATTATTGTAATGAAAACCGTCATGCAAAAACTTTGGATACATAAATTAGGATGGGACGATCAGTTGCCATCTGATGTATCAAAAGTTTGGTCCAATATTATACGTGACTTACCAATGTTAAATACATTAAGTATTCCACGGATTGTGCTTTGTGAGTCGTATAAAGATATAGACCTGCATATATATAGTGATGCATCACAAACTGCATACGGTGCATGTCTATACGTTCGAAGTACAAGTCATGATGCTAATGTCGTAGTACGTTTGCTTACAGCCAAAAGCCGAGTAGCTCCAATTAAACCAACTACGATACCAAGGCTTGAGCTTTGTGCGGCGTTGGTTGGAGTACGTCTTTACGAAAAGGTGATTCACGCACTTAGAGCTCAAGTCAGAAGTGTTATTGTTACCTTTTGGACTGACTCGATGGTTGTATTAGGCTGGCTGAAGATGTTACCAAGTAAATTACAGCCGTTTGTGCGCAACCGTGTCGCTGAAATATTGGACAAGACAGCTGCATGCTCCTGGAGGCACGTCCCTATAAATTTAAACCCAGCTGACCATATATCACGCGGAATAGATGTAAGTCTTTTGCAATCTTTAGATTTGTGGTGGTCAGGTCCTGAATTCTTGAGTTACGACAGCTCAAAATGGCCTAGTAATCCTTCGGTAACAAAGGAAAAACTTCCTGAAACTCGGTCCGAAGTTTCTTTACTTGTAACAACCGCAAGTCCACGACCAGTTGTCGAATTTAATAGATTTTCAAATTTCACTACTCTTAAACGGTCGGTGGCATATGTTTTGAGATTAATAACTAATTTTAGTAAAAAAGGATCACCTAAAAATCAATTTCTCAGCACTGATGAATTAAAACAGTCATTAAATTTTACTATACGGCTCTCGCAAAAGGACTCATTCCCAGAATACACACTTTTATTAAATAAAAAAGATTTACCAAAAAAAAGTCCCTTGATTAAGTTCAAAGTTTTTTTAGACGAACATAAATTAATGCGTGTCGGAGGTCGACTCGAAAATTCACAATTTTGTTATAACAAAAAACATCCTTTATTAATACAGTCCACTCATATTGTTACAAAATTGTTGTTCGAATTTATGCACAAAAAACTTATGCACGCTGGGCCGCAACTGTTACTGGCATCCATTAGAGAAAATTATTGGCCGATTGGTGGTAGACGCTTAGCTAAATCAATTTACAATAAATGTATTTTATGCTGTCGTATTAAAGGACAGGTAGTCTCTCCTCTCATGGGTGATTTGCCACAGCAGCGTTTGATTCCCGGGGGTTATCCCTTTGAAACAGTAGATGTGAATTCCGCTGGACCGATTATGTCAGCCTCTAGACAAGGACGTGGTTGTCGTCTTACTAAAGTATACGTTGTTCTTTTTGTATGTTTCACGACTAAAGCGTTACACATCGAGTTGGCAGGTGATTTAACAAGCAACAATTTTTATCAGTTCTCCGTAGATTCGTTTCGCGAAGAGGAAAACCTAAACACATCTACTCTGATAATGGGACCTCGTTTGTTGGAGCATATCACGAACTTAGCCAGTTCATAAAAGGTAATTGCAATTCGTTGTCCAGTGACTTAGCAAATGAAGAAATTAATTTTCATTTTATCCCTCCTTATGCTCCTCACTTTGGAGGTCTTTGGGAGGCTGGTATTAAATCTACTAAGTATCATTTAAAGAGAGTACTGGGAAATTGTAATCTTACATTTGAGGAGCTGAACACCGTATTAGTTCAAATAGAAGCTTTACTCAATTCTCGCCCACTCACACCACTCTCATCGGATCCCAACGATTTGTCGCCGTTAACGCCTGGACACTTCCTAATTGGACGGCCACTGACAGCACTACCTGCACCTAATCTCGAGGACCGATCCGTGACCTATTTGACCAGATACCAGAGGATAGAGCAACTCCGTCAACATTTCTGGTCCCGATGGAGCAAAGAATACGTCTCAGAGCTACAGCAGCGAGTGAAATGGCGATCATGCACTAAGCCATTAGAAAAGGACACTCTTGTAGTTATTAAAGATGAGAAACTACCTCCTTTGAAGTGGCGATTGGGCCGTGTCACGGCAGTTTTGCCTGGAAAGGATGGCATCAGTCGCGTCGCGGACATCAAGACGACATGTGGGTTCGGCGAGCCTTCAGCAAGATATGCCCGCTACCTCTATCTCACACAGAGGATTCTGGTTGAGAGACGATCTCTCAACGCCCGGGGGGATGTTTAGAATACTAAGTTTACTTTAACGCCTACTCAATTCGATTAGCAATATGCGCAAACACGTCTTACTGCCACGCTTAGCTGTTAAGAATTTATTTTATAAGTACCTACCAGTTGTACAACTTTTTGTTTTTTTTTTCGTCTGCATCTTGTCTTTGCACGGAATACAGCTCTTAAATTATCGGAAGCCTTTTATTTCTACAATTCTGGATATAAATCCCCAACATATAGCTTTTAACAGGGAACTATTAGCTTCTACCAGCGGCCTCGCCCGCGTGCATGTCGAAAAATACCCCAAGCGAACTTACTCCCGGGATAAGTGAAAGAGTGACTAACATTTCAATTAATTTCTGGCAATTTCATAGGTTAATATTTCTCCGTTTCTCCGCTCCGCTGCCTCGCTCCGCGTCCATGGAAAGGCAGCCTTAAAGGCTAAAATATCAAATACGGGGGGCCGAGTCACCCGCGTCCGTAGGAGAATACCCAATGTAAGACCCTACACGTGGTCCCCGGGTGGTGCTAATCAGGTGACACTAACTGGTGGTAGGCTTCGGCCGATGGCTTGTGACCACCCACTGGGCAAAGACGTACCGCCAAGCGGCTTAGCTGTGTTCCGGTTCGATGCTCAGTGTAGCCAATTTAGAGGAGTTGGGTCGAAATAGTTGTTCCAATGCAGGCAGACCAGCCAGGCTAGCCCTGGCATGGGCGTATCGGGAGACTAGTCTTGGAGGGTAGCGGGATCCGAGGCACGGTGCACCGCTGGCCGACCGCAGATAGTTGGGGGCCCAAGTAGTGTGCTAGCCACACATGAAAGGCTGCCCCGCCATCTGACGAAAAATCCCGGAATGCACCATCGTGCTGGTTGGCGACCAGATGAAAGGGCCCGATGGACATTCCCGGGGGGGCTCGGGCGTCCCCGCAGTCTCCAGACTAGTCCCCCAAAGATGTCGTCCTGTCAGGGCGTGCCTGAAGGTTAGCAGCTTGGAACCTCATTTCACTTCCTTCTCCTCAACCTCCATCACTGAAGTTTATTAATGAACAGGAATAAAAAGAGAAAAGCTGTACAGCGGCAGCACGTCCTTTCGCATAAAGTGCACCTCTCTAATATACGAAGTCTGCACTCAAATCTCGCCGCAGTCCATCACCATCTTGAGACCGAGAAACCAGCGCTCTTGTTCCTGTCGGAGACGCAGATCGGATGTCCGTCGGACGTGTCATACCTGTCTTACCCTGGGTTTACCCTGGAGCACCACTTTAGACCCCGCGCGGGCGTATGCATGTACGCCCGGGACGACATCTGCTATCGGCGTCTCCGCTTCCTTGAAGACTCCAGGTTCTCAACGCTGTGGGTACGCATGCGTCTACCGTTCGCACAGCGGTGATTTGGAGACAACTGGGCTTACACAGCTCCTGAGTGAGGCGGCGGATGCGGCTCAGGTGGTCAATTGGTGTTACTGGGGGACTTCAATGCCCACCATCAGGAGTGGCTCTTCCCATACCAGTGCACAGACCATGCTGGACGAGAGACGCGAAAGCTAGCGCTTGCGTTAAATCTTACCCAGCTGGTCCAGGGGGTGCCGGATGTTGATTCGCACACTGCCAATTGCTTGGACCTTCTGCTGACAACAGATCCAGACCGCTATTCGGTGTCGATTTCATCACCACTGGGTAGTTCCGACCACTGTCTGGTGAAGTCTGTGTCTGTCTACTCTCCGCCCGATCCTAGCCCAAGAGGCACCCGGCGGGTATGGCGATACAAGTCAGCAGATTGGGATGGCATGCGATCTTTCTTCGCATGTTACCCTTGGCAGCCTACTTGCTTTTCTTCCACTGATGCTACGTCGTGCGCGGACGCCGTGACGGATGTGTTGCGGAGGGGAATGGAGTACTACATTCCGTTCTCTAACATAGCAATATCTGGCGGAGCTCGTCCTTGGTTTGGTGCCGAGTGCAATCGCGCCGATGCGCTTAAGCACGCGGCGTACCTAGCATGGGTCGACGCTCGTACGCGCAAAGCAAATGACGTGAGTCAGAAGAAGAGAGCCTTCAACAGGGCTGCTAAGTCCTGCAAGAAGGTGTTGCGGAGGGCTCGGTTTGACCACATTAGCCGATTGGGGCGATGCCAATCTGGTCAAGTTCAATGCTGCTAAGACCCAAGCGTGTCTATTTTCCGCCAAAAGGAGTCAATTCCGCCCAGCTCCATCTTTCCGCGGTGAAACCGTGCCGATAACCGACCATCTTGAGCTTCTTGGGGTTACATTAACATCTACTCTCAATTTTGGCCCTTACATAGAGGCAAAAGCTCAAGTGGCTGCAAAGAAGTTGGGGATTCTGGCTAAGGTGAGACGGTACTTCACGCCGGAACAGCTGCTCAAACTCTATCAAGCGCAAGTTCGATCGTGTATGGAATACTGCTCTCATCTTTTGATGGATCTGCCAGATACCAGCTTGATGCCCTTGAGTCAATTGAGAGCCAAGAGGATCATCGGCAATGAAAGGCTCGTCGCGTCGAAGCTCCAAAGTCTTGAACATCGACGACGAGTTGCTAGCCTGTCGGTTTTTTACCGGTTGCATTTTGGGGAATGTGCGACGGAATTGCATAATTTAATTCCGCCAAGTCCGTTCCATCATCGGACCACAAGACGAACGGCGATGCGCCATCGGTACATGGTGGACATCCCACCCATACGCACAAAACGTTTTGGGAACACATTCATAGTGCGTACAGCTAAGAAGTGGAATTCCCTGCCGGAGTCTGTGTTTCCTGATAGCTACAACCTGGGAGTCTTTAAATCAAGAGTGAATAGGTTATTTCTAGGCAATCGTGCTCCATCTTCGACCACATCCTCGCTTACCATCAGGTGAGATAGTGGTCAAACGCGTGCCTATCAATAGTAAAAAAAAAAAAAAAAATACGCTATTCCAGACTATAACTTATTTCTGTGCCAACATTCATCCAGATCCGTTTAGCCGTTCTGGCGTGATTGAGCAACAAACATTCATCCATCCATTCAAACTTTCGCATTAGTAAGATAATCACGAAAAGCCCCTTGGCATACAATAACTAAATTAAATAGTAAAAAGTACCTACCTACATACTATACTTTTCAGCATAGATGAGTATTGCTCCTTAAGGCGATACGACTACTAAGTCGTATCTGATTTTAAAATGAACATCATGTCTAAACGAATAATCGTAATTTTTTGAAAACAATACAAGTTACAAAGCTTAGACTATTTTCCTTGATAATTTAATATTTGAAAAATTTGAGATTAATTCGTTGAACACAGTGTAATTAATTTGTATAGTTATGTCCAACACGAACATAAAAACGACCATCGGACCAAATTGCACTATCCCAATTTAATCATCTACATTTTGATGAACGGCTATTTTTTTATAGTCATAGGAAAGTACAAAAAACCAGCCAAGTGCGAGTCAGACTAACCCATCGAAGGTTCCGTACAAAGTAGGTACGTTAATTTTTTTTTTTTTTTTTATTACAAATGTATAGTTTCCAGACTTTTTCCTATACTTGTAGTTTATAACGGTATTATTTGCCAAATTTCATTCTAGGTCAAGGGGAAATACCCTATTCATTTTGATTCCCTTGAGAGTGTCGAAATATACGTTTTTTGCGGCATAAACGGCCCTATCTTTTTTAAGTGATTTAAGAAGTTTGATTTTACACAGCTTCAAGGGACCGTAAACTTGAGTATACGGTTCTATTTTCACCTCGATACCTCTACGCGTTCACGAGATCAAGGGTCTTGACTGACAGACGGATGGACAAAAAAGTGATCCTTTAATGGATATAAGGGTTCCGTGTTTACTTTTGAGGTACAGGAACCTATAAAACGATGTTTTTGGGAAAGTTTTTTGGTCGCGCGGGTGTGAAACGTAAGTAGGTATGCGTTTTGTTCCTTCACTGTCGCTGGCATAGGTATATCGTCGTCTTACGATTGAGATTCCACTTTTGTATTGTTTTAAGTTAGATACCTACCTACGTTAAGTATTCAAATACATATTTGGAACTAAATTATTATTCTGAATCTGTTGCCAAATGTAGAGTTAGTTCAATGCCAAACAGCTTGGCATGGTAGCTTATTGCTGGTTTTAACGACACTTCCATGAAATTGTAGACACAGTAGGGACCTATTTTAATTGTATTAAGTACCTACTTGGAATATACATAAGTTTTGTTTTTATATGACAAGCATAAGAATCTAGACCACAAGTTTAATATTATGTTGATAAAAATAAAGGAACAAAGTTAATTCGCGGCAGGAAAAGCGCATACAAGCACACACATAAACAGCACCTTCTTTCTCAAAACAAAAAAGGTACCTACGTCATCCAAGTAAACGAATTCCAGCTATTTTTAACCGACTTCTTCAAAAAGGAGGAGGTTCTATGTTCGGCTGTATGTATTCTTTTTTTTTATGTATTGAAACACAGGAAAGCGAAAAACAATTTTCTCGATTGTAGGTAGGTATTAGGGAATGCAGAACCGGTGCTGTTTTAAAGAACCGGGATTTTTGGTACCTCCTGGATTAAGAACCGGGATTCCCGGTACTATCGATACTTTTGATACTTAAATAAGTCTTTGTAAGAGAGTTGAAAGTGTTGAAACGGAGAAAGTAAAAAAAAGACGAAATGACAGGGCAAAGTAAAAACATTTTAATCAAATCAAATAAAACGCTTTATTTCTTGTTTTATAGACACTATATCAGTCTTATTTAGTATAATTTAACTGGTACCGTACTGTTGTTGGCATATTATGCCAGCAACATGTTTTAACATTAAATGATTTTTATACCTAATCCTACATAACATATAACAGAAACATTTATTAAACATCTTCACGTTTTCGAGTCACTAGTCAGTGCAAATTCTTTATTAAAATCAGCGATGACATATTTTTGTAGTATGTCGTCGTTTTTAGTTGGTGATTTCCTGAATAACTTGACAACGGATTTTACCTTTGAAATTAGATCGTGATATACAAACTATCGTTCGTCGAGCGATGAATTATGTATTTGATTCCACAACCTCCACGGCATCCGAGTCGTCGTCAGAACCGTTGTCAGAAGCGACATATTCATTAGTGCTGTTATTACGAGCTAATTTCGATAAAGGAACGTCGTCGTCATCATCACTTGATTCAGCTTCAGCAAAACTGATTATCGGTTCCATTAGTTCTTCAGGCATTGCATTACTTTTCTTGTAAAATACATCAACGATCGCAAGTTGAAGGGCATGGGCATTACAAGTTTGGTGGTAGGACGTCTGTAATTTTCCAAACTTAATCATCATACTGCATCCGTCTGTTGTTTGAGCTACGATATCTTTTTCTAGAGTCACTCCAAACTCTGTTAATTTCAACTTTATTTCTTCGATGCATCTTTTTGCTGATAATGAACCGTGTAATCTTATTAGTCCTAGATTTTTGAAATTTTCGGGAAAACGCTGTGAGTGCAGATTCAGGCTAATATATCTTCTGTTGCAAATGGACGTCCACTCGTCAAAAGATATCGAAAACTTATGTACTTCTGTTAATAGTTTCTGGATTTCGCCGATCAGTTGTTGTTTTCTTTTGTCTGCTTGTTTCATTACAATATTTTGAATTGAATTTGCAGCCTTCGGCAATTTATGTCCGGATTTTCTAAACGGCAGTCGCAGATCTTCAGACTGCATTAATGTTCGGAAAGGATGTCCATCCATAGCTGACATTCGGGAAACCATAAGTTTCGGAAGGATTTGCGTCAGATTCGTAGTAATCAGTTAATTTCGCTTTTTTCTTTGGTATTATTTCAGTATTTGTCGATGTTGAAGGAGATTCAACACTTTGAGGAACTTGACTATCTGCTGTGTTCATGCTTATCTGATGCACATTTTTCAAATGCTTTTGGAGACCACTCGTACTACCTCCAGTACGCTTCAAAATTCTTTTACACGTTTTGCATTTCGCGTTATTTTTGTATTACTAGGTAGCAACGGTGGTAGCTAGGTAGTATAGTAACAGTGCAGCGGTCGGATTTTAGGCAATAAAATTAAAAAAATTCTAAACGCGAAGTATCTTTTGCCGAAAGTACCGAAAGAACCGGGATTTGGTTTTGGAAATTCCGGTTCCTAAAACGACGCAAATTTCCGGGATTTCCCGGTACTTTCGGTTCCGGGATTTCCCGGGACTATTCACTAGTAGGTATTTATTGTATAAATTACAATCGAACAGAGTTTCGGCTTAGGCTAGGTTCTAGATCAGAATCATGTTATAAATGCGCTGCGCGACCTATTTTATAAGTTTACCCCCACTCTAAATCGAGGAGGGGATCGCCGCTCGGTAACGCCCATCGCGTTAGGTTGACAAGCGCACGTGACGTGCTAGTCAATCGACTTCCTCTTTGTTGTGGCTGCCGTGGCGTACTTGGTCGTCATGGCTATGGCTTTGGCTGAGGCTGTGGCTGTGGCTTTGGCTGCACCAAGACGACACGGCATGGCATGGCTTTGGCATGGCTGGCAATCGGGTGACCGTTACAGTCGGCCATCCTGAAACAATTGCTCCCGCAATGGGAAAAGGGAACACAATTAGCTTTCCAGTAAATCTATTAGGTCCTCTGTCTCTAACTGCTCATCAGAGCTGCTGGCACTGTCAGATACAGGAGCTACACTTTGATAGGGTCGCAAGGATTCAGCAGATACTAAACCTATGAAGTTCTTATATCCTCTCAAACCTTTTATACTCCTGATCCTGTATCTGTCCTTACCAACAACTTTTATGACAATATACGGCCCTGAATAGAGATCATCTAGTTTAGTACTGACTTTAGCCGCGCTACTTGTAGGAGCCTGTTTCCAAAATACTAAATCACCTTTCTTATATGTGTGACATGGCTTACGACGCTTATCAAAATGGTGTTTCATTTTAGCACTAGCTTTTTCAATGCGCTGCTTAGCCTTGGTGCGTTTCACGTGGGTCGATTCGACTACCCGCCCCGGAATAGAAACATCACATGCTGGCCTACTACTCCGTGAAAACATCAAGTCGTAAGGTTTATATCCGGTTGTGTCGTTTAAAGTGTTGTTAATACCCCAGATTACGTCAGGTAAATTATTAGACCAATTGTTCGCGGCTTCACTAGGGTCAGTAGCTCGTAACGCGTTCAAAATGGTTCTGTTGGTACGTTCAACTTGGCCGTTAGCTCGAGGACAAGCTATAGCAGTTAAAGTATGCTTAAACTGTTTGTCTGTAGCAAAGTTCTTAAAATATCTACTAGTAAAGGCTTTTCCGTGATCCGACACTACTCTATCCGGGTATCCAAACAAAGCGAAAATTCGTTTTAATAACCTGACCGTCTCGATTGAGTTTACTGTCCGAGATGGTTCCGCAATTACAAACTTTGTAAATGAATCGGTTATCACTAGCATGTACACATAGCCTTTCTTCGTCCTACAGAACGGTCCTAAGTGATCTACATGTACTGTTCTGAACGGTTCAGTTGGTTTGGGAATAGGATGCAACATACCCTCCTTTTTCCCGTGCTCCCCTTTTCCGTAAGCGCAATGTAAACACGCCGCAACATATTTCTGAATAAACCGCGTCATTCTCGGAAACCAGTAGTCATTTTTAATAAGCTCGATGCAGCGCTTGAACCCTACATGGCCTATTTCATCATGGTGCATTTGAACAATTTTCCACCTAGCTGGTCCCGGCACTACAAGACGATTACCGCACAGAGTTTTTCGGTATAACCTATCATCTATCAGTACGAAATCCTTTGTTAAGTCGCGCTCTGCTGAACCAGTTTTTAATCGATCAATTATGTTTTTGACTTTGTCATCTTGATACTGAACTGTAAAGAACCAATCAGATACTTCTAGGCGGTTAACATTAAGCGCGTCAACAGGATTTCGACTAAGTGCATCGACATGTCTCATGCGCTCACCCTGCCGATATTCTACACTTATATCGTAATCTTGAATCATCAACCACCATCTGGCTATCCGCGGAATAATGTCACGTTTTGTCAAAGTGGAACGCACCGCGGTACAATCCGTAACAATTTTTACATGTTTCCCAATTACATAAACGCGGAATTTTTTCAAAGATTCTACAACCGCTAGTGTTTCGAGTTCGTAGCTGTGATATACGCTTTCTTGTTTAGAAGTTACACGACTGAAATACATTACCGGTCTTAGGGTACCATCAATTTGTTTTTGAAATAATATACCCGCTATGCCTAACTTACAAGCGTCCGTATGTATTTCTATTTCTAGCTCGGGATCGTATATCGCTAACACCGGTTTGGAGCACAAACACTTTTTTAATTCGTTAAAATTCTCTGATTGTTCACTACCCCAATCCCATGCAACGTTTTTCTTTGTTAAATTGGTTAAGGCACGAGCAATTTGAGCAAATTTATGAATAAACTTACGGAAATAGCTACATAACCCGATAAACTGTCGAACTTCGTGTACATTTTTGGGCACCGGAAACTGTGACACGGCGGTTAATTTTGACTCTGCCGGTTGCACACCACTTTCGGAAATTTCATGTCCTAAATACGTTACTCGAGTTTCTGAAAACGTACACTTTTTCATATTTAATTTCAGATTCTCGGTTTCGAATTTATTTAACACAACCTCTAACATGTCAAGGCCAGATTTAACGTCGACTGAGGGTACCAATATGTCATCTAGAAAAGCTAAAACCTCGCATGAGTCGCTACTACCGCCATTTTGGGAAAAATGAATGGAGTTTACTATTTTGTTAATTAAACGCATGAAAACTGACGGAGAATTAGCTAAACCGAATGGAACACGGACATATTCAAATTGACCGGCCTGACAAATAAATGCACTTTTATGAGTATCTTCGGGTTTTAGCGCCAATTGATGGTAACCTTGAGACATATCTAAGCACGTAAAATATTTTTTACCGGCTAACTTGGAAATATGATCTTCAATATTAGGTAACGGATATCTGTCTTTAACGGTTATGGCGTTAAGTGCGCGATAATCTATGCACAGTCTGCTATCCCGGTTCTTTTTTTTTACCAATATCACTGGAGAAGCATAGTTGGACTCTGATTCTTTAATAATACCGGCTTCTAATAATTCAGAGACTTTAGATTTTACTATTTCTTGTTCACAGTGCGATAGTCTATATAGTTGTCGATAAACGGGCTTATCGGTAGTCAAAGTAATTGGCATTTGAATTAAATTTGTGCAGCCGAGATCTTTAGTGCTGACTGCGAAACTTTGTTTAAATCTAATTAGCAATTTGATTAAATCTTTACGTTCCGTTACACTCAAACTGCCTATTTTTATGTCGTCTAACAAAACTCCACCTATGCTCAGATTTGAATCTTTATCCACAGGCAAAACAAAAGGCATATTTTCCGACACAGTTAATTTAGGCAAATCACATGAAATAGGCAAATCAGAAGGCTTTAAAGGCAAATATGGCTTGGCTTGGCTAACCTGACTTATGGTGGGTGATGTGTCGCAGCTCTCGGCGCGTGTGAGGACCTGGCCAGCCTCCCACACGATGTCTTCAGTACCGGTGTTGATGACCTTGATGTGTCCGCTGTCGCCTCGAAGGAGAGTGGCGGGCAGGGAGTAGGAAACTCCTTGAAGCTCGTAGTGGCGTGCAGTGGTACAGATATCGTTGTTCTGGCGGTTGCCCACTATCAGGACCTTGATGATGGAAGCTCCTGGTGGCAACGTTTCTCGCATAACCGTAACAATCTTGAACTTGTGGAGCTCTTCAACCACATCTTCCTTTGGCATGGAGTCAGATTCGCGCATCAGTTTGGCTGTTTATTTATTTATTTATTAAAACTTTATGCACAAGTGAAACACTGTACAAAGGCGGACTTAATGCCGTAGGCATTTTCTACCAGTCGACCTTAGGGTGGTGCAGAGACAGCATGGCAGGTGCAACATAAAGAAAAGACAAATAGAGAGAAGAAAAATAAATACAATCTATAATTAATACATAGATACATACATACTAATAAACAAAACTAACAACGTTATTAAGAAAACACGAAACCAACGAATTAACGATGTAGTGATTCTTCCAACATCTTGTGAATATGCTCACGAGCCTTCACCTTAAACGACAACCGACTTTTTGCCGTCCTGATGTTCAGAGGGAGCGCATTCCAAAGGAAGATCGCCTGGACAAAGAAAGAGGAGTGGATAAACCCAGAGCGGTGTGAAGGGCATCGTAGAAGGAGATTATTGGTAGAACGAAGATTTTTAGTGTGGGCGGAGCAAAGGAATTGAATTTGAGAAGTTAGATAAGAGGGACAAGAAGGATTGTTAAGAAAAGAAAACAGACTAGTCAAGGCCCTCAGCGCTCTGCGCTGGCGAATGGGTAACCATTTTAATAGTGATCGATGCGCGGATATGTGATCATACTTACGAAGATTGAAGACGAATCGAATGCAGTTATTTAGAAGACGGTCAAGTTTATTGAGGAGATCTGCATTCAGGTCGTAGTAGCACACATCACCATAGTCAATTATTGGGAAAATTAGGGACTGTACAAGCATTGCCTTTATGTGAGCTGGGAGAAGATTTTTCAGTCGATACAGTGACCGCAACGTTCCGGTAACTTTTCGACTGACACTCGAGACTTGCTTACGCCAGTCAAGACCGGTGTCGACAAGCAAACCAAGATCTTTAACCTCGGAGCCAAACGGAATGACTGTATTGTCAAAGATTACGGGCGGTACAGTTAAGCCAGTCAGTTTTCTCAAGCTATGAGGACTCCCAACTATTATAGCCTGACATTTTAAAGGGTTAACTGCCACCCCGAATCGGTCTGACCAGTTCTTAATCACACCCAAATCCTGGTTGAGCTCCTCGATCGCATTCGATAAGTTGTCAACACCCACCTGGCAATATAGCTGTAAGTCGTCAGCATAGAGATGATACGCACACTGAAGCAGAGTAGTTATAAGATTAATAAAAATTGAGAACAAAAGAGGAGATAAAATACCGCCTTGAGGGACGCCAGCTGCGAGGTCACACCACCCAGACGAAGAGTCTCCAGCAAGAACTGACTGCTGACGCCCCCGAAGATAAGAGGAAAACCATTTCAGTACCTCGGGAGAGACCATTAGATATGTCAGGATAGATAAGAGGACTTCGTGACTGACGGTATTAAACGCGTTGGAGAAGTCAATCAACACTAAAACAGTAACTTTAGTGTCTTCCATTCCCCGCCTAATATCGTCAGTCACTTTAAGGAGAGCTGTCACGGTACTGTGCCCAGGCCTGAAACCAGATTGAAATGGGCTTATGAGGGAGTTACAGTAAATATGACTTGTAAACTGTTTATGAACACAGGCCTCGAGCACTTTGGACAGAAAGGGCAGGATGGAAATAGGACGAAAGTGATTGGGAAGAGTGGGATTGGGAATCTTAGGCAGGGGCCTGACATGAGCTTTACGCCACAGGGAAGGAAACGTAGCAGAGTAAAGAGAAAAGTTAACAATGTGAGAAATGGCAGGAAGAAGTTGATCCAAAGCCGAAACGATCATATGACGACTGATGTTATCGCACCCCACGGCTTTGGATTTAATGGATAGGATGATCCTTTTGATCTCTCCCGGATCAACTGGGGTGAAAACAAAGGGGGCAATATTGGGACGCGTCAGACCAGCAAGGTAGTCAATAGTTTGACCTTGGGTTAGACTATCCAACATAGGGACAGTGGAGAAATAGCGGTTTAGATCGTCCAAGCCAATTGTGTTAGGAAGGTCTGAATGCCGCGATTTGCCAATGCCTAGAGTTTTAAGGAATTTCCAGATATCGGCAGAAGAAGAAGAAGTGATGTTACTAAGAATATGGCGGCGTTTAGCGTTGCGTATCATCTGGTTACACCGATTCCTGGCAGTCTTGAATAAGTTCCAGTTTTCCTCAGAACGGTCCTTTTTAAATTTCCGAAACGCGCGGTCCCTCCGGCTCATTGCCATGCGAATTCCCCTATTCATCCATGGTGCAGGTGGACGCTTCAACTTGACTTTCCTGACAGGAGCATGTACATCATACAGACTGGTGACAATATTGTTGAAGACGCAAACTTTGTCATCAACTGTAGCAGCTTCCTGCAAGGGTGTCCAGTCAATACTGGTTGCATCTTTTTGGAGCTTCTCACTATCTTTTTGGGCTGTTCCGTTGCTTACGACGAGTGCAATGTCGCTCGCATTAATGACGGGTTGACCGATGAGTAAATGAATGTCACCCATCTCGATGTCTGTCAGATACGCATCGCAAGTAACTTGAATACCGTCTATTTCCAGATTAAATTTTACTTTTCCACGGGAAGTAATTAACCCGCCGGCAAAGCCTTTTAGGATCGTACTCGTAGGTATGACGTCGAGAGATAATAATTTGGAGATCCGACTGGTCATGACGTTCACCTGGCTTCCGGTATCGATGTAGGTCTTCACGTGGACTCCGTTGATCTTGGCTATTTTCTTGTAGGTGTCATTGTAGTTTTGGATTATCTTAATGTCTCTGACGCTGTTGTTCACATCAAACGTAGATTTTTGAAGGGTAGTTGCAGATGAATTATTGCAGCGGGTAGCGATGTGGCCTTGCTTACCACATTTAAAGCATACACGTTGATCGGGAAGCGTACAATTTCGCAACATGTGACCAGTCTTCTTGCAGCGTGGGCAAGGATCATTCTCCGTAAAAATCTTCTTTTCGGCAGGCATTGGGCGAGGATCCTTACTCGGTAGGCGAATTTCTGATGCGGGGCCGCGGTAGTCGTCGAGGGCACAGAGGAATGCTTCACATAGTTCATCAGGGCGTTCACATTGGAAAGCACGTGCATTTGGTTGCAAAGATGAGGGTAGGCCTCGAATGATGCACGAGACACTGGCGCTGTCTGATAGCTTACAACGGAAGCACATGGATACTTTATCTTGATAATATTTGGTCATTGTTTCATTAGTCATCTTCCGTCTTTGCATCATCTCTTCTAACAATGCACTGTAGTCCCGATGTTTTGGAAAGGCACGCAGCAGCATCTGTTTCCACTCGTCCCACGAGTAATTATACTCGTCGAGTCGGTTGTACCATTTGCGAGCTTGTCCTCGTAGTTTGTCTTGCAGATGGAATGCCTTTATCTCATCGCTCCAACGATGTATGTCGCAGAGTTGATCGATTTTTCTTAACCATACTGATACCGTGCAATCTTCGCCATCCGGGTCGAATTCAGGAATGAGGGACGCAGCACGATGATTTTTGGATATACCGATGTCTGAATCCAGTTCGCGGACGGCTTTGTCGACCTCATTTTGCAGGAGATTTTTCAGAATTTTTCTAGCGGGCGGTGGTGTAGAATCGCCGTCTTCATCTTGCTCGGTGTCGCTCGAGGGGTCCCATCCGGGTGGACGCACCCCACGTCCATGAAGTTCACGGCGATTTCGCTTCATCTCACTTCTGAGTGAAACACAGGAAAGCGAAAAACAATTTTCTCGATTGTAGGTAGGTATTTATTGTATAAATTACAATCGAACAGAGTTTCGGCTTAGGCTAGGTTCTAGATCAGAATCATGTTATAAATGCGCTGCGCGACCTATTTTATAAGTTTACCCCCACTCTAAATCGAGGAGGGGATCGCCGCTCGGTAACGCCCATCGCGTTAGGTTGACAAGCGCACGTGACGTGCTAGTCAATCGACTTCCTCTTTGTTGTGGCTGCCGTGGCGTACTTGGTCGTCATGGCTATGGCTTTGGCTGAGGCTGTGGCTGTGGCTTTGGCTGCACCAAGACGACACGGCATGGCATGGCTTTGGCATGGCTGGCAATCGGGTGACCGTTACAGTATGTTCACCGATTTCTCCGCCAATTCTAGGCCGATTTTAAAAATTCTTTAAAGCCTAACCTACTGAGGTGGTCCCTTTGTCACCAAGTCATAATCTGATGATGGGATCCCATGAAAATCGAGGAAAATCCTCAAATTTTATAGGCACAAACAATGTTTTTCATGAAATTAAAACAGAATACAGATATTTGTGCCTGATAACCATCATCTCATATTGCTGAGCTGATGATGGAAAGTATAAGTAAGGATCTGATGATGGGATCCCTTGAAAAATGTTTGTGCAGCGATATTTTCGCTATTTTTATGTAAAGTAGGTACATCTTTTCACATAAAACAGATTTTTTCAAATCGGTTCATAAATGACAGAGTTAGGTATGAGGTAACAAACATAAAACAAATATAACCGAATAAGGGAGTACTCACACTTTTTCAGCTCTATTCAGCTTATGCCCATAGAAAACAACGATTTTGTATGGAGATGCGTCCGCATCCCTTCCGCGTTCCGCGTCCTTTCTGCTTTCGCGGCAAACAAGTACAAAATGAGGACAAATGTGTTTTCTATCATGCGAGTGCTATATATGGAGTTCAGCGCTGTTCCGCCGCATTAAGCGTCGTACGCGGCCTTACGCGGCGGAACAGCGCGGTACACGGATGGTTGGTTCTCGACTCCTTGTGTGTGTGTTAGGAATGGGCTTGCTCTTGACCACAATCACGCCTGATGGAAAGCGATAGATGAGGTCTATGATGGAGCGAGCGTGCCCAGAAGATGCCTGTTCACTCTTGATTTGAAGGCAGACGGGTTATATGTGGACGGGAACACAGATGCTGGCAGAGAGTTCCACACTTTAGCTGTGCGTATAATAAATGTGGAAGAGAAGCGCTGGGTACGACTAGTCGGGATATCAACCAAGTATGGATGGTACCCTGCAGTACGTCTGGTATTCCGGTGGTAAAAGGGCGATGGTGGGATCAGGTCGTGGAGTTCCTGCGAACACTCCCCAAAAAACAGTCTGTAGAAGACCGACAGGCAGGCGGGGTGTATGGGGTCCGTTGCCATCTTAAAGACCCAAGCCAACCTCACCTGCTAGCGGTGAGGTTGGCTGGTTTCCCTCTTGTAGGGTTGTGGGGGTCAGACGGCTGGTCGCCCCACGTAAAACCAACTTCAGTCATATATGTATGGAGAGAAACAAGTTAGGTAAGGGTACTCGGTCTAGGGCGTCGCCGCATAACGACGCGCAGGCACATCGCCCTAAACCTGCGATAAGTGGGCTAGGGCTACCGTGTCAAGTACGGGCACGGCTAAAGAGGATAGTACCCAAGAAGAAGTTCCACTTTGCCACCTGGAACATTGGCTCCCTAACCGGACGTTGCCGAGAACTCGCGGAAGTACTTGCGAAGCGTCGGGTCCAGTGCGCCTTCCTTCAGGAGACGCGCTGGAAGGGAAATAAGTCACGTGACATCGGGCAGGGGTACCGGCTAGTGTACACCGGATCACCAACGGGCAGGGGCGGAGTGGCCGTGGTGCTGTCTAAGGACCTTCAGGATGGACTCCTTGAAGTAAACCGATGCAGCGACCGGTTGATGCGAGTTAGGGTGCTGTTCGAAGGGTCGGTAACGAACCTAATCAGCGCCTATGCTCCTCAGACTGGTTGCTGTGAGTCTGAAAAGGAGGCCTTCTGGGATGAGTTCGAGGACGTATTACGCGCTATCCCGAATTCCGAAGGTGTTTTGGTTGGGGGGGATCTCAACGGTCACGTAGGTCAGTTTGCTGGAGAGTATGGACGTGTTCACGGTGGTTTTGGTTATGGCCAGCTAAACGCAGAGGGAGTCAATATACTTAGCACCTGCGCTGTGTCTGACCTAGCCATCGCGAACACATTATTTCAGAAGAAGCCCCAGCATCTTATTACGTACCGTAGTGGTGCCTACTCAACCCAAATAGATTACCTGCTGGTGCGACGGTGCCACATTGGCAAGGTTACCAACTGCAAAGTCATCCCAGGCGAAAGCCTAACGGCTCAACACCGCCTCCTTGTCCTGGACTTTGCGGTTGTACCGAAGAAGAGGCAAACCCCGCACTAAGTGGTGGTTGCTTGATGGTCCTAGGCAGTCGGACTTCATCGCGGAGGTCGAGCATCTCAAGATCAGTGCTCCGCATGAGTCCGCTCAAGAGATCTGGAGTAGGATCCATTCAGCAATCACCGGTGCGGGTAAGCGCGTCCTTGGCACTTCTCGTGGTGGCCGCACCATAGGAAAGGAGACGTGGTGGTGGGATGACGGGGTGCAGGAGGCGACTCGGAAGAAGAAGGTTTTATTTAAACAGTGGCAAGGGTCCAACTCTCCGGATGACAGGGAGGCATATGGAGCGGCTAAGCGCGCTTACAAAAAAGCTGTAGCCAGAGCCCGCAGCAAAAGTCTGGCGCCCTTATACGACAAGCTGGAAACTGCGGAGGGGCAAAAGCTTATTTTTAAGCTGGCGCGTGCCCGGGAGAAAGCTACACGGGACATTAGTCTTTGTGTAAGGGACGCCCAGGGTAAGCTGCTCTACGATGCCCCCTCTGTTAAGGAGAGATGGTGTACATACTTCGCGGAGCTGTCTAACAAACAGCATCCCCATAACCTTCCTCCGGAACCGCCTCCTAACCTTGGGCTTATTTCCCCTATTTCCCCCGACGAAACCCGCATTGCTCTTCGCCACATGAAGAACCGGAAAGCGGTCGGGCCTGACAATGTGCCAATTGAAGTGTGGAAGGCGATGGGCCCACATGGTGCGGACCTTCTGACGGATCTTTTTAACCGCATCCTGATCACCAAGGAAATGCCGAACCAGTGGCGATTTAGCCTGATTATCCCTGTTTACAAAGGCAAAGGTAGCGTACAGGATTGTGGTAGCTACCGCGGTATCTGGATCATGTGCCACACCATGAAGCTCTTCGAGCGCATCATTGACACACGGCTCCGTAGCGAGTGTACTGTCTCTGAGTGTCAATATGGCTTCCGGGCGGGTAACAGCACCATGGACGCAGTGTTCGCCTTACGGAATCTGGCTGAGGCTTACAGAGAGAGAAGGAGAGCTTTGCATATGGCCTTTTTAGACCTGCAGAAGGCCTTCGACTGTATACCTCGGCAGTCCATCTGGTGGGCACTGCGCTTCAAGGGCGTTCCCGAAGCCTATATTGACATTATCAGAGACATGTACCGCGATTCCGTGTCCTCTGTCCAGACCGCTGTTGGCGAATCGAATGGCTTCCCAATATCTGTTGGCGTTCACCAAGGCTCGGCTCTTAGCCCGTTCTTGTTTAACGTAGTGCTAGATGTAATTACGGCAAACATCCAAGATCAGCCTCCATGGCTAATGATGTATGCCGATGACATCGCCCTCGTTAATCAGAACAAAGCCCATCTTGAGCGCAAAGTCAACATTTGGAAGGACACGCTTGAAAACGGTGGTCTGAGACTAAATGTGGCGAAGACTGAGTACATGTCCTGTGGCAGCACGGATACAAACACCATCCGAATAGGTTCGGACCTGATCAGAAAGTCCGATACGTTCAGGTACCTTGGATCCGTGCTGCACGAGTCTGGCATCGTGGACGACGATGTCCAAGCACGTATTGGCGCGGCTTGGGCGAAGTGGCGCGAGGTGACGGGCGTTGTATGCGACCGCAAAATGCCTCCGAAGCTCAAGGGGCAGATATATAAATGCATCATTCGGCCTGTCCTACTGTACGGGGGCGAGTGTTGGCCAGCACTAAGCAGACATACCCAGGAGCTTCGCGTCACGGAGATGAAGATGCTGAGGTGGATGAGTGGCGTAACGCGATCCGATCGCATGCGCAACTCTTACATCCGAGGTAGTCTTGGTGTCCGTGACGTGGGGGAAAAACTGCAAGAGTGTCGTCTGCGATGGTATGGCCACATCATGCGCCGCCCTATGGAGTACGTTGGTCGGAGATGCATGAATATGGCTGTTCTTGGGGCTAGGCCCCGTGGTCGCCCTCGCAAGCGCTGGCTGGACGTCGTCAAGTCTGACATGAGAGCCAATGGCCTGACTGAGAAGGATGTTGAAGATCGGGCAAAGTGGAGGAAGCTAAGTAGGAAGGCGGACCCTGGCAATAGCCGGGATTAACGCCAGGTGGAAGAAGGAGAAGACCGACAGGCAGGCAACATTTCGCCGATGACCTAGGCTGTGAAGCTGAGCCACCAACGTCTCGTCACCTATAAGCCTTTTTGCTCTGCGTTCAACCGAGTCCAATGCAGCAAGCTGGTATTTTGCTGAGCCATCCCATAAGTGGCTGCAATACTCCATACAGGATCGGACTTGTGATTCCTGTCACTCAGATTGGCAGAACAAACGTTTACTGCTCCTGATGAAGGCACGACAATGCACCCCATCAGTTTTAGGAATTTTTAAAGTATAACGCCTTTAAAAATATTATAAATGGAAGCGTAAAAAAAAATATCTCTTTCCTTCTGTAATTATCTAGACGCAAATTCTGTTATTGAACATGAGAGCCTTAAAAAATATAACTACAAAGCTTTTATACCCACATTTAATGTTACACGAATGGGTTTAGTTCGTGGTGTTCCTGCTGAATGGTATCCGGAGGAAGCTATGGATCAGTACCAATTGGGTGCGGTCCAATATAACAAATCAGAAGACTGAATTTTAAAACCACTGTTGATGGAACAACCATATGGAAACCATCACAAACAATAGTTGTAACCTTCGATGGGCAAGTCTTGCCAAAACGAATCTTTATGTGCTACAATGCGTTACCCGTGGATTTATATATTTTTCTCTACCAATGTGTGTGCATCAATTGTTATAGATTTGGTCACACCAAAATTTAGTGCAGGTCCAAACCTCGCTGTTATAAATGTGGCCAAGGCTCTGGGGACAGTTGTGAAAAAGATGAGGAAGCTGCATCTTTGCTCTGGTTTTCACTTTGCAATTAATAAATCTTGTCCAGAATTCTCTAGACAAAAATCAATTTAAAAATACATGGCACAAAGTTCAGTTTCTTATGCCGAACGATTATCGGATCAGGTGCGGGTTATCCAGCGTAACCGTATGTTGGATGACGCCGTACTTGACAGACTGCGTCTGGAATCACGGAGCAGCCGCGTCTCACCTACTTCGCCACTGGCCGCGGTGCAAATACAACCCAGTGCAAGTGTTACACCGCGACCCAACTACGTCGGTGAAGATGATGATGACGGGGCCACATCCGTGAATACCCAATGCAATGAGCGATTGAGGAGCGCTTTGGAGGATGCCTTCCGAGAGTATCGCTCCATACCGCCTGGGCTTAGACCTCGTCTACCTCGTTTGCCCATGCATAACAAAAATAGGGCGTTGGTGTGTGCTCTAGATTCGCAGCTAACAAGTTATTTTGATAGCAGCGAAGACCTTGTCGATACCCACTCGATCTTGTACTGTGCGGCTGCAGCGGCATGTCGTGTAGCTCATGTCAAATTTCCTAGTAGTGATAGAGTTACACGACCGGCTGTACCAGCTTGGCAGTGCAGGATCGAGCGTCGTATCGGTGAGGCTAGAGCACTCATCGGCAAACTAATCTGCTTCAGGGAGGGCAACACTCGCCGCAGAGTGATGCGCTTTGTGAGGCGGGCGTTCTCGGGGACTGATATTAGTCCTCGAGATTATCTGACCCGCGTCACAGAGCGCATCGACTTCCTGAAGCAGAAAGTCTATGCATGGGCAAACCGTATACGTCGGTACAAGCGGCGAGTGGAGCGATACACTCAGAATCGCACATTCCAAAGCAATGAGAGGTGGGTTTATAGGGCTTGGGAGCGACCAGACCAAGGTGTGACTGATACGCGCCTACCGGATGATGATGCCATGTGTTCATTCTGGCGCAGCATCTGGTCGGTGCCTGTCAGTCATACCGAGGGCGATTGGACTCGGGAGGTTGAGTGCGCGTGCGATCCGATACCAGAAATGGGGGCAATTAACATCAGCCCCCTAGACGTAGCTCGTGCAGTCCGTCCGTTGCCTAACTGGAAATCTCCGGGACCGGACGGGCTGCACAACTTTTGGATTAAATGGTTCAAAAGATCGCACGCTCGCTTGGCATCTCAATTCCAGTCTGCGTTAGAGTCAGGGTCGCTGCCCCAGTTCCTACCTACAGGAATAACCCACCTGCTCCATAAATCAGGTAGTACCGCAGAGCCCAAAAATTATAGACCGATCACGTGTTTACCGACGGTCTATAAAGTTCTTACATCCATTTTGAGAGGAAAGATTAACCATCATATTGATAGTAATTCAATAATGTCTTCTTCTCAGAATGGATGTAAGAACAGGTCCCGTGGTACTAAGGAGCTGCTCCTCATCGACATAGCCATTAGCCAACAGGTTCGACGTTCCCGAAGAGATCTGTCGACATGCTGGATAGATTATAAGAAGGCCTATGACTCGGTGCCACATACATGGCTCATGAGGGTGCTGAAGCTGTACAAAGTTGATGCAGTTTTACGCACCTTCCTGATGTCGTGTATGGGGCAGTGGAGGACGGTTCTTCACAATCCAGGGTGTCGACAGACCCAGGCGAACAGCGAACCGATAAGGATCGAGCGTGGCATATTTCAGGGTCACAGTCTGAGTCCACTGTGGTTTTGTCTGGCCCTCAACCCTCTCAGTACATTGTTGGAGGGTTCGGGCCAAGGCTACCGGTTGAGAAGAGGTGGTCAGGTCATATCGCACCTCCTTTACATGGATGACTTGAAACTCTTTGCTCCTAACAACTTGCAACTGATGAAGCTACTGAAGGTAACAGAAACCTTCAGTGGCGCCATCAGGATGGAATTTGGTTTGGACAAATGTGCGGTCATGCATGTAAAGCGAGGGGAGATTATGGAATCCGTGGGAACACAACTCTCGGATTCCATAGACCTTAGGTACCTCTCCTCAACCGAAACTTATAAGTATTTGGGTATGTCGGAAGCGTTAGGCATTAGTGTTACTGACATTAAACAATCGTTGAAGGAGCGTTTCTTTGGCCGCCTAAACAAAGTACTTAACAGTCTTTTATCAGGCGGAAACAAGGTACGCGCCTTCAACGGTTGGGTCATGCCGGTTTTGATGTATTCTTTCGGCATACTCAAATGGACTCAGACAGAACTTGACGCCCTGGATAGGAGGGTACGTTCACTGCTTACCGCAAATCGGATGCATCACCCACGGTCATCGGTGATGAGCCTGTATATCCCGCGGAAGTGCGAAGGTCGTGGCTTCTTAAATGCTAAGACCCTGCACAACCGCGAGGTATGCAGCCTTAGGGAATACTTCCTAGAGGCCGACGTGGGTATGCATCGAGATGTGGTAGCGGTGGACAAAGGCCTTACCGCGCTCTCCTTGGCTAACGAGAACTGGCGCAAACCTGTGGTATTAGATACTAACGACCGCAGGGAGGTATGGCAGAGCAAGGAGCTGCACGGACGCTTTTATCGGGTCCTACATGGGCCCGATGTAGACTTCTTAGCGTCCGTAGCCTGGCTTCGTTTTGGTGACCTCTTCGGGGAAACCGAAGGTTTTGTCTGTGCAATTATGGACGAAGTTATGATGACTAATAACTACCGGAAATACATTGTGAAGGACGGTACGGTTGACATATGTCGGGCATGTCACCGGCCCGGGGAATCCATCCGCCACATTATTTCCGGTTGTTCTAGTCTGGCTAACGGAGACTATTTGCACAGGCACAACCTTGTAGCCAGGATTATCAACCAGCAACTTGCTCTTAAATACAATCTTGTGGAATCGGAAGTACCGTACTATAGGTATGTGCCCGACCCAGTTCTCGAAAGTGGTAGTTGCACATTGTATTGGGATCGGTCTATCATCACTGACAGGACTATTGTTGCCAATAAGCCTGATATAGTGGTGATAGACCGACTAGAGCGTCGCGCAATGATTGTTGATATAGCAGTCTCTCATGACGAGAACCTCGTGAAGTCAGAGAAAAATAAACAAACGAAGTATCTTGACTTGGCTCGCGAGGTTGTCGACATGTGGGATGTGAACACAGCAGTCATTGTGCCGATAGTCGTGACGGCTAATGGCATTATTGCCAAAAGCCTCGAGCAATATCTCAAGAGGCTCTCGTTGGGCAGCTGGATCTTGAGGGCTTGATCCAGAAAGCAGTACTCCTGGACACGGCGCGCATCGTTACGAGGTTCCTCTCTCAGGAGCCCTGAACACCGGTAGCTTGGACCCTGTTCCCGATTCCGGTGGGCTACTATTTTTTTATATTTTTAAATGTTTTTGTATTTTTTTAGAAATATTTAAAAATGTAAATAATATGTAATTAAATGAATAAATGGAATAATAATAATACTATGACACAAATAATAACTAACTATATGACTACTACTACTATGACTTATGGTAGTGACCTTTTCCCATAGTTATTACATATTCTCTTTCAAAACCAAAGGCACCACTAAGGAGATCAAATTTAAAGCACAAATTACCAAATAGGAATAATAATGACTGGGATAAATTTAGAGACATTGTTGACAGAAAGCTTTGTTCCTTGCCTGACTTATCTGATGGCAATGAAAACATTTGTGCGGTTGCTTTAGCACAAATATTAATTGCAGCAGCAGACGAAGTTTTTACTGTAAAAACTAAAAATATTATTACAATCCCCTCACCTCCATGGTGGGATTCAGAGTGCACAGAAATTATTAAGAAGCGTAAAGAGGCTGAATACAATTATAACCTGGATATGTCTGATGACAATTTTGAAATCGTTACTAACCTAATTAATGAAACCAGTAAACTTTTCAAGAAAAAAATATTAATAAGGCTTATGATAATGTTGTATTATCAATCTTATAAAATAAATTAAAAGCCTTACAGGTTCCATCGAATTTGTCGAATTTGATTATTAAAATCCTGATTGCACGCTCTGTTAACATGATAATAGGAGATCATAAGGTATCTCGTCTTGTATGGAGAGGTCTCCCACAAGGTTCTGTGCTCAATCCCCTTCTATATAACATTTATACTTTTGATATGGACTCGTCCTTAACTACCCAAGTAACACAGGAAGCATTTTAAGAAACGAATAGTAAACTTATGTAGAACTTAAGCTCCGTATACACTCTTATGTAAGTTCACCGAGCATCTTGACGCTTTATATTAGCATTTCAAAAACATTATGATGCTTTACACTGTAAAACGGTTGGATAATGGGATATCAAAATGCTTTTGTAAAGCCTTTAGTTTTAGTGCAGCAAACCACAACACAGCTGTAAAGCTTTCAGCTGTTTTTAGTGCATTTAGATCTACAATAGCATTTTTAAGTAGTAAAAAAATGCTTATTGCTGTTTAATAGCCTAAACATGAACCATTATAATGACACGTAAATCCGCTATACAGCTTTTAGCTGTGTTTAGTGCCTTAGGGTCTACAATAGCATTTTAAGTAGTAAGATAATGCCTAATGCTGCTTAATAGCATAAACTTGTACCATTATAATGCACCGTAAATCCGATATACAGCTTTGAGCTGTTTCTAGTGCCTTTTGTTGTGTAATAACACTTTTAAGTGGTTAGTAACAGCCTAGTACTGCTGAACGGCATAAACGTGAATCAGTGTAATGCTTGCATTTTTAAAGATCAACTGAGTTCTGTTGTACAGCTAACAGCTCTTTAATCAAATACACGTGAGTTATTATAATGCGTAAAGCTGTATTATACATTCATTTTACTGTATTCGTAAAACCATTTGTCGGCCATATTGGGGAAACCCCATATTATGTGATCAACACAACAACAGCAATTATTATAGTGGGCGTACCTATAGATATTATATATTATTAATGTAACTGTGTGTGTTGCATATCCGTGTATGTATAACTATTATAATGCGCTAATAACAAAATTAAGTTGTGATTTCATTGTACCTACGTGTAATTTAATATAGGTAAAAATAAGTGCAGCATTTATTTCACAAAATGTTGAAAAAATCGTTTAAAATAAGAGTAAGAACCGGAGGAATCAGGCGAAAAATATCAAAAGAACATGCAAGAATTATGATGTCTCCGGATCCGATGAATGCACAACAAAATGAAGTGAATTGTAGCGATACTAAAGAAGGTTCCGTAGGTCACCAAAATCAAGTAGGACCAATCAACTTTGGAAATACACACGATACGGAATCCTCGTGTTTTGAAAAAAAAAATATTGCGAATAATGACAATATTCAACAAAATCGTGTTTATGCCTGTCTGCCTGATGCTGTAAATGTAAGACCTGAGAGCTCCGACGAAAGTGAAGATGACAGTGATATTGATAAATATGTAAAATGTTCTTCATTTCGTGAAAATATAAGAAGATGGGCTATTGAAAGGAATATTAATCAAATAGCATTAAAAGATCTCGCAAAAATTATGAATGGATTGATTCCGGAAATATTACCTATGGATCCAAGGACAATTTTAAAAACACCTAGATTTATCAATATAAAAAAAATTGAAGGGGGCGAATATTGGCATAATGGAATTACTAATAATTTAACTTTGCTATTGGAAAACTGGACAGATATTCCAGAAAATATATCTTTAAATTTCAATTTTGACGGTTTGCCAATTTTTAAAAGCTCAAAGAAAGAATTTTGGCCAATACTCTGTAACATTTCTGAAAATTCTAACATTCAACCTTTAGTGATTGGAATTTATTATGGAATTGGAAAACCTAAAAATTTAACAGCTTATTTAGAAGATTTTGTCACCGAACTTAGTCATTTATTGGAAGAGGGAATTACACCATTGCAAAATTCTGAGAAGAAAGTTACAGTAAAGATTAGATGCTTTATTTGTGACTCACCTGCTAGAGCTTTCATAAAAGGTAAGCATGTCCTTAATTGTCCGTGTGTTGTTAAATTCATTTTTGGTTGTGCATTATTTAACGCTGGGTACTGTACTCGTATTTCAGCCAATAGGAGTATTTATGCATACCTATTTACCTGGTTTTGTAGAAATTTTTACAATAACATTTCTTTTTATTTTTTCAGGTGTTTGTAACTTTAACGGAAAACATGGCTGCATGAAGTGTGTTACTGTAGGTGAATATTCCCACAATTCACACACAGTTACTTTCCCAGATACAAGTTGTTCCGAGAGAACAAATGAAGGGTTCCGAAATAAACTTTATGGGACGCACCATAAAAATGATTCTCCTTTGCTTAATCTTCCAATAGATATGGTAAAGGATTTTCCAGTTGGTGATTCATTGCATTTAATTGACCTAGGAATTATGAAGAGGCTACTAGTTGGATGGCGTGATGGTAATTTCGGAAAATTTGTAACGAAATGGCGTGCTAAAGATATTGAAGTAGTAACAAATTTCTTGAACAAGTGCAAGTTACCATCTGAAATTCATCGAGCAGTGCGAGGTCTGGAGTATCTGGCATTTTGGAAAGGATCTGAATATAGAACTTTTTTGTTCTATCTTAGTATTATTATACTGCCAGATGTGCTCACAAGCGCCGTATTTTCACACTTTCTGAAGTTGTACTGTGGTATTACAATTTGTTCAACTGAATGTCATCTGCGTTTGCTGCCATTAGCTAAAGAATTGCTAAAAGATTTTGTCAAGCACTACAAAGACTTTTATGGAGCGGACTATGTTACTAGTAACGTGCACAATTTAATCCACGTAACTGCCGAGGTAGAACGATTTGGGTCTTTACACTCTTTCAGTGCTTACCCTTTTGAGAATGAGCTATATTGTATCAAACGATTACTGAGAGATGGAAAGAATCCGCTATCACAAATAGCAAACAGAATAGTTGAAGCCACGACAGAGTTTAGTGTTAAAAAAAATCCTGAGTTAAGTGACAAACCCGATTATCCGTTTCTAACAACAAGTAGGAATAATTGTAGAGTACTTCATTTACAACAATTTAAAGTTTCCTCAAAAATAAAAGACAGATATGTATTGACAACTGTCAACGACATAGTTGAAATCAATAATATAGTTGAAGAACCAAATGGAATTCGTATTATTGGCTTAAAAATTAATGGTAACAAAGAAGATGTGTTTACGTATCCTATAAAATCTTCACATTTAAACATTTACAAAGTAAAAAATTATGATGGTAGCAATTGTGATATTGTCCTTGATCCTAGAGACCTACAATGTAAATTAGTGTGTTTGCATCATAATGAATACTTATATTTCATACCACTATTGCATACGTACCAATAAAAAACGTTATTTTAAGTATCAAAGTTTTATATTTATGTAGATTTAAGGGTAATTAACAATTTCTTTTGCATGTTATAATTTTTTTATGGAAATTAACCTTACAGAATCAAAGTTTAAAAAATAAATTGGTATTGACAATTATCCTCATGTATCGCTATTAAATTTTTGTTAAAGAAACTGTATGACTGAACCGTTATTGCAAAATGATAAGATTTAAATAATGTTTTTGTCAATGATACTTCTCTAAACAAACAAGAGATGAGAAAAAATTACAAATTCAATATTACTCTAGCTTTTGATTAGGATTTTAATTATTAGAGTGGGTAACGAATCCAAACATGCTAGTGTTTTAACCATTGTGTAAATTTTAATTTAAATAAATAATGACACTTGCAAGTTCGAATTGTTTAATGGAAATTAACTAAACTTGTTTTCTTATCATTGCCTTATTAACAACAGATTCATTAATACAAATTAAAATCAGATTTATTTAGCGAAGACAAACCTAACAAAAGAGTTTTGTCAGATATGTTTGCGTCCTTGTTCTGCCATATTTTATTGCCAGTAACCTACGAATAAGTAATAATAAATAATAATAATAATAATAAATTTATTCAAATAAAAATGTTTACAAAAAGTTTACATTTAGCCAACAGTGATAAGATTTCCATACAATTATAATGCCTGAAAATAAACTAAAACTAATATATTATTATTATTATAGGTGCAAGTTATGGTGGTTCGGAATTGCAATGTTATGTAGCAACCAGCCCGATCTAGGTTAATTTAAACCTGTGTTTCAGGCCACCACTTTACAATTCAACTACATTGGTACAGTAATATTTAAAGGTTAACTAAATAAAAATAAAGAATCTTTTAACAACTACGAGAAAAAGCTTAATAAGTACCTTAATATGTAAAAACTAAGCTTATGTAATTATACAAAAGTAAACAATTACGAGGGAAACAAATATCATCATGCCAAGATTTCTAGAAGTTGTTCTGTGTCTGTGTAATGTAGAGTCTCTAAATATTCACACAACATTTTACTACATTTTTTATACCTTACACTATAGAAACTTAGAACCTTGTTGAGCCTGTTATATAGAAAAGGTCCCAAGAACAGATAAAAACGATTAGCAAAAGCATGTCTAGTTTGAGACTTAATGCAAACCAAGTCCTTTCTTCTTTTGTCAGAAGGCACAGGATCAAAAGGAAGTGCAGTGTGCTGGTGAAGTACTATGTTTAAAATAAATAATTGCCGTACTGTAAGCACCTTACATGCTGCGTAAAGCTGGTGCGTAGGAAATCTAAAAGGGCGAAATGTAGCAACCTTTAGAATTGCTCTTTGAGCACGCTCTAACGGGAGTAAAATTGTTTTTGCCGCACCACCCCAAGAAGTTATGCAATATGTAAGAATGGATTGACACAAAGCTAAATAGACCTGTTTAATTAATTTAAAGTCGGCTATGTTCCGTAAATTCTTAAAAACATATATTAATTTGCGCACTCTCGAACACAGTAAATCGATATGTTTACGGAAATTTAAATTTGAGTCAATGGTGACACCTAGATATTTTAAGTGGTCAGCTATAGCTAAAGTGGGGCAAGAACATGCAGTGTCAGCATACGTGCAACAATTATGTGCGCGAATGTTTAGATTAGTAAGCGGTATGTTAGTATTTCTCATTGTAAATATAACATAATTGGTTTTATCTGTATTTAATGTTAGGAGATTATTACGGAGCCAATTAGTCACAATGTTAAAACCATTTTGGGCGTATTCATAGACCTCCACTCTTGATTTAGCTGAAAATAATAGAGCGGTGTCATCCGCATAAGATATTATCACACCATTTTGGAGTGAGAGGCTGCATAGATCATTAATATAGATTAAAAATAAAGTAGGGCCCAAAATGCTACCTTGTGGTATACCAAAACTACTATTTTTAAGTTCAGAGCTTGTGTGCTGACCTATCTTAACACACTGATGACGATCGCTGAGATAATCCGAAAATAGCAGAAGTTGTTCACCCCTTATCCCAAGTGTTTCAAGCTTGTGCAAAAGTAAAGTACAAGAAATTGTGTCGAAAGCCTTGGCAAGGTCTAGGAAGATCCCAATTGTGTGCATACCATTGTCTAGGTTGGTAGTAACATAGTTAGTCAATTCGTGAACTGCTTGGCTAGTTGATCTTTTGGCCCTAAAACCAAATTGACTGTCTGATAATAGTCTGTTGTCTTCTAGATATTTTACCAATCTACTGTTTATAATTTTTTCTAAAATTTTTGAGAGGCCTGTTAACACTGAAATGGGTCTGTAGTTATTCACGTAGTTTTTATCTCCAGATTTGAATACAGGTGTGACCACAGCCTTTTTAAGCAATTTTGGAAATATTCCTTTTGATAAGCATAGATGAAAAATGTGGGTTAGAGGAGGGAGAAGTAACTGTACCAAAGACCTTTTAAGTACGAAGATGTAAATGGACCTATTAATAAAGTAAAAATTAATTTATAGAATTGTCTACAGATTAACACAAACCACCTTCGATATCATCATCACTCATATTATTTAAATAAATATTTTCTTTCTCCATTTTTTGTTCTTGAATTTGCATGCTTTCGCCTTCAGGTATTTCTATGGAGTCATCGTTTGGTGCATAATCTTGAATTTGCATGCTTTCCCCTTCAGTTTCTTTTTTATCATCATTTGGTTGTATTTTACTTCCACTCTTTTGCTGTTTATCTAAATTATCCTTATTCTTACGACATCTCTTAGAAGACATCCTGAGGTTTTTCATGGATTTCCGTTGCTTCGAATTTTTTGTAATAATCTTGAAAAATGTTTCATTGTCTTGTACAGTATACGTCGGATCCCAAGTTTGAATCATGCCATGAAATAATTTTAAAACGTTCTTGTAATCTTTAAGCGCAATTTTCGACATATCTCCTCTACTTCCACCTGCCCATGAACAGTTGCAAAGGAAATCCCTCGTGAATAAAATATCTAGTAATTTATAAGCACAAGTTTTTCCTTCGCCCTTCGTAGCTGAGCATAAGAACGACAAATTTCTTTTTAGTTTATTCTTTTCTGCTCTATCTGCCAGTAATTGGTCCAGTGATATAAGATCTCTTTGATTTTCAATGGGTTTTAGTGTAAAACTTTCGGTATCTACAGGGTTAGCATCTTTCAACAAAGTAACGCTTGGACCCTCTTTTATCTCTGAAAGTTGTACAGATATTTCCTCTAACTGCACAGATTGCGTGGCCAATTTTTGAACAATTTTCTGCTGGTTTTCGAGAGTGATCGCTTGAATTTGGAGCATATTGTCTATTTTTTCGGATAATATTTTTTGGTTTGCTAAAATTTGGTCGAAGTTCAAAGTTTCTGTGCTAATTATCTGAACTATGTTTTCATGATTAGTGGTGTTTTCAGTAGCTGAAACCTGACTATAATCCGTAGACAGGTTTCCTTGATTTTCTTGATTGAACCTCTGAAAACAATATAATGATTGTATTAAAAGTACACAAATTTGATTATCCTTGTTACCCCCTCGATTTGAACGACTTTAGTCGCGTAGTGGGGGCCCTCCTCAAACCAAATCAGCTTAGCATTCAGCTATTAAGATAAATTAAATTTTATTCAGATAGCAAAAACAAGTTTGTTTTACTACGTTAATTAATACACGTAAATAATTTAACTTTTTGCAGTAAAGTGAGTAGCCCGCTTAAGCATGGAAAAGGCACTGGCGTAGTAACTTAATGCGAATAACGAAATAAACTCGCGTGCGCGCGCATACTAGCTAAGATCATGCACACTACATAAAAAATTAACTTACCAGCTTGTTGGTCATAAGTTCAAATTTCATTTCTTCATGATTTTGTACTACGGTCGTCCGGGGTGCAACCATGCCTGTGTCATTCACGTCTGTGTCTGAATTGTCTTCCATTATTGATAATTCAGCTTCGGCTTGCTGATATGTTCGAATATTGTTCCTTTTTAAAATGCAGTCCATTAATCTCCATTCTTTTTTATCGGGCTTGGATTGCTCATCTTTCATTAATTTGTACTGTGTCTTTTTAGGCGGCCACCACAAGTTACCATTTTCCTCCCACAAAGAAGGTACAATAACTAGTATTGTTTTCCCTCTCTCTATCGTCTGTACTATTTTGTACGGCATTTTATGGATGGTACAAAAAATACTGAAAATAAGAAAACAATATTATTAAAAATCATCTCATCACCCATAAAAAGATATTAGTGCGTTTCCTAAAGTTTTTGACCATCCTAAAGTGTACAGATATATTTGATGGCTACTGTACCTGACTGCACTACACCGATAATGAAGTAAATAACGGTCCTTTTTATAAACTTGTTGCGGAAAAAATATCTTAATGACGTATGAATAACGACACGCACGAGCACAACCGCCATGTGAATCTCTCACAAAGTTACAACTGAACTGACAAAAATCGGTTTCCGCTGCGGTGTGCAGAGCACGCGCAGGACATCGCTATAAACATGCATAGTGCTGTCTCGCTCGGACTAGGGAAACGGTCCCGCAAGTGCGGCGCACAGAACAGATAAAAGAGGTGCGGCGGCATTGAAATAAAATCTATAGAATCACAATAAGGTGAATGCGCAGTGGTAGACCGCGAAATTCAAATTTTCTTTTGTTTTTGCAATTTGCAGTCAGTGTCAGGTTGTATCTTGATCAAAATTTGATTGGCCTGGCCTTGTTAACTGAGTGATATTCAAGTAGGTACTCGAATGAAAATATCTACTTTTTTTTTGTTGGCAGCACGATATTAGATATTCGATACGATAGCCTGTCGTACGGTTGTGAATAGCTATGCAGAAAGCCTTCAACTCTTCAAGTTGTACAAAAATTCTGAAATGGGGTATATTGTTATGCTCAAGGAACCCCAAAATTGCGTTCAAGTAACGACACTATTTCAGTCTACATCAAGTCTACTGGTATACCGGTAAACCCTTAAAGAACTACTTTATAGACAATGGCACTACAGTGGTTCATCAAAAGTCTTTTCTCTGGCCTCTGGCTTAATAATTGTTCACGCGTGAGTATTTATACTGCTGGCGGCATTAATTAGCCTTTTTAAAGGCTCACAAGGCTGCTATAGACCGACACCATTTTGTAAATATTTTATAACCAAAAAATATTATCATTCGGAAATATTTTATAAAAGCAATAGACCTATAAAATAATGATATAACTTCATTTATTACTGCCCAACAAATACCATAATGTAATTAAGCAAAATTCGTTATAAACTAGGAATACACAATTGTTTTGGTTATTTCACACATATTTATAAATAAAATTTTATATCAAAACCACAAAATATCGAAGGCGCATGAAAATTTTAAATGAAACTTATATAGATATTTACAGTAAACTAAATGGCGCAGTAATATTTGAAGACATGAAATAACAAAAGAGTCAAAAACTTACCCAGTATTATAAATTTTGTTTTGATGCAAACAAATATGTCACTCACTCAGTTTTGACCGTCTTCGTCCATAAATTGCGAGACAAAGTTGTTAAATTACAACGTTAATAAAATTGTGTTATAACATTTGTACCATGGTATTAGAGATGTTTTTGCAATGATCTAGGATTTAATTAAGTTCTAACTGTGAACACTTAAAAAACTCAAATAATTCTTTTACTACATTCTAATGCTAGTCTAATGCTTTTGTAATGCAATTAACATCTTCATTATCAATAATATTGCTAGTATAATGCTTCTGTAATGCGACCGGCAACTTCATTGACCGTAATAATGCTTCTTTAATGCGATTGATACCTTATTTGACCACAATAATGCTAATATAATGTGCCTGTAATGCAATTAAACAACTATTGTGAACCTATTTAGGATCTAAAGCCGTATAATTTGTGCCCAAATAAGCATTGCAGTAGCTCTATACACGTTTGTAATGCTACTATAGAACTAACTCAAAATGCGAAAACGATACAAAAATGCTGTAAGTCGGCCGCTATGTTGCTTTGATGTGTTACTTGGGTAACCATGTTAAGGTTCTTCAATACGCCGATGATTTGTTATTGTACTCGTCAAGTCACTCTGTTGAGCAGGCTAGTCTTAATCAATTCTGCTTTGTCTACACTGGAGTCATGGCCACATTTAAATGGCTTGGATTTATCCGCGTCTTAAGTGCGGCTGTTTTATTCACTCGTAAAAAGAATATTCCGTTAGTAAATCTGATGTATAAAGGGCTACCTACCTATTCCAGTAGAAGATAAATTCAGATATCTAGGTATAATATTTGACTCGAAATTAAGCAGTGTTCCCCATTGCGATTATTTTGTGAACAAATGTGAAAAACACTTAAACATGCTTCAACGCCTCTCAGGTGTGTGGTGGGGTGCCCATCCCTTTTCTTTAAAATTGGTTTATAACGCAAACATCAGAAGCACTATGGATTATGGTTTGTTCGTTCTGGAACCTGGCAGTGTAATGGCTTTTAAAAAATTGGATCTCATCCAGTCTAAAACAAGCAATTGGCAGGTGATTGACAATCACCAATTAATTGGATTAAGGAGATCTTGAATTTGCCAGCAGACAATCCAAACAAGTACAAATCTCCAAAAACGGTATTAAAATTTTTTGCCGTGCGACGAAGAGGCGCACGAACTCCAGGGTTGGTGTGGCAAGAGGAGACTGCGAAAAGCGGCGCACACCTATCGTCTAATGACAGTTCTCGGGAAAACGTAGGTTAGCTTATTAGTAAGATCTATGCAGTCATATCTGTCGTTACACAAATCATACAGAAACATAGTTTCCAGGTAAAGGCGACGAGATTTTAAGCTTAGCAACTCAACATTCCTGTGGGATAAATTGGAGGCAGTTAAATCGTGGCGGCAGCGATATTTCAGGGCTTTGATGAATTTACGCTGAAGCTTTTCCAAACTGTCGACGTATTTCTGGTAATGAGGATTCCAAATTAGCACAGCGTATTCAAGCTGTGTAAGGTCACAGCTTGAATACGCTTAATGATTTATATAAATGTATGTAGATAGGTGTCATAGCACGATGTAGTTCTATTTTATTAAGGTAATCAACAGCGATACATTAATTATACCTACATAGATAGTTTTAACTTTTTAAGTATATAATGGCTAATAATAGGTTTTTCTGTTACTTAACTATAAAACAATAAATGCGAATATAAATTAATAATATATTTGTAAATACCTTAGTACTATAGGTATCTAAGTTTTTCGAATTTAATTAAAGTTGTTTTAAGTTTAAAATCATCATTTCCAGATTAAAATATAGGCAGGTAGTGAAAAGGAGAACTAGTTTTGAAAAGAAAATTAGAAAATAGCTAGCTAGAATTAGGAAATACCTACCATCTTCACATGAATTTCAGACCAACCTGCAACGCAATTTTCGGAGTAGATATACGTACAGTCGACTGCAAGTAGTTACCACTGGTGATTAAACCAGTACAAGTTTTCAGTTATTCTATTGAAACTACGTATTACCTACGCTAGGTCAGCTCAGGCCTAGCTCAGGGTGGGTATTACCACTGTCACGTGAGGTCGACAGTACCTAAACATAACAGGAGCTACAATTCCCGTACTCACAACTAATACTCAATCTGTGAAAATACCTCTAATTTCCTTCCAACATTTCGACAGATGGTGACTGCGATGCGAATGCGAATGTTCTTTAACCTTCGGTATGCCTGGTGGCAAAATGTTACGCGGTATGCCTGGTGGGTCTGTCTGACCCGACTTTAAAGTGACTATTTTTCGTACTAGTTGTGGTAACTAGTGTATCTAAACATACTTTCATATATACTAGGGGTATATAGTAGAGGGAAAAATGAAGAAAACAAATCCACCATATCAACTAAATAAATCAAAAAATCATAATAAATGTTATGTTTTTAACAAAAAACAGGCCTTTTTTACACTAATGTGTAAGAAAAGAAATCTCAACTAAACTTTAGAAAATAGGAGGCACAAGACATAGACTATGCATAGATAATGCTATAATAATCAGTTCTTGTCACTACCATCAACGGGTGTAGACAGAGGTGTAAGGCATAACCTCTGAATTTTACACCGGCGCTCGGGTTTTTAGTGTTTTTTCACCATCTCAGCTGACTCCGGACTAAAATAGTGGCCATTAGGCGTCGGTTGGTTGATGATGTTCATCTACTGAGAGTGGTGACGCAGAAACATCATATTTTAAGGGCTCCTTTTCCCGACAGCACCTTTTCCCTTTTCCCGGCAGGACACTAGCGCGGTGCGCGCGAGCCGTTTTTCACGTATTTATTTAATATAAAAAAAATAAGTGCCATATTATAAATCTATCCAATAATATCCCTGTCAAACCCGATTAGTGAATGAAATGTTAAATTTTCAAAAAAATTGCGTTCCCACAAGTCTCATACAACTTAAAATACTTTCAAAATCGACTTTACTTCCTGATTTTTTTTTATCGATCAAAATGTTAAATATTGTGTTTTTAACCAAAAAAGTCACTAGATCTCACATGTATCTATACTATATATTTTTTTACGAATTTATATATGGTGATTTCTCTGAAAACAACTCGATCTAGAAACGTAAATTTCGGATAAGGGGAATACAACGGTTTCAGTTGAAGGGTGGGTCTGATAGACCCTACGAGGCATGCCCAGGGTTAAAAAATAAGTAAGTATAAGAATTTGCCCTCGGAGTAGAAATTCAGTCTTTACAACATTCTAATTTAAATAAACATTTGTTTAAGTACCCATTGAGTGTCATATTGGCTTTAGCGAAAAAGCTCTTATAAGCCTGTTGCGTCCCACTGCAGGGCAAAGGCGGGAAGCCTTTGCCTCTTTTTCCTTCTTTTCACTTTTATCTGCCCATTGCCGCACTCGGCCAAAGCTTTTAAAAATAAACTTAAAAGTGAAAAAAAAAAATGTTTACAAAAAAGTATAACCGACTTCCATAAAAAACACTACAAAGTATAAAATAACATTAATTTCGGAAGTCGGTGTTAAAAAACGAAGACGCTAAACCTTTTTGGTTTTGTTATTTTATTACTTTAAGTATGGTGTTTTTTTGGGAGTCGGTTATATTTTTTTGTAAAAAAGGTTTTGTTTTAGCAAACAGGTTATATAAACCTACCCCTACCTATTTTTTGCCATATTAATCTAGACGAGGACCTGATTATGTAGGTATTTAACTACTTCAGGCTTAGACTAGACTATTCTTTTCTGATTTAGATACAGGTAGTTACGGCAAAACAAAATATTTAAATAGGTAAGTACCATTTTGAGACAGGTTCATCGTGAGCGTGACTCACGTAGGCACTTCTATAACAAACCGATCTTAGTATGAGACAAGACATGAAAAATTCTACTAGTCACACAATAACACCTTCAGGCTTCAAGACTGTTAGATACTGCATTATTTTATTTAAAAAATACACGTTTCCGTTATTTATTACATATAAATACGCCATTACCAATGGCAAGTACGAAATGAGTTGAAATGCTAAACCTACTTGTGCATAGAATAATGCAGTCGTAAAGGTTAACGTTCACAACTCGTCCGAGACCGATAACATTCGACCTCTCAATAAACCGACCATACCAAAAACATATATACGAATAGAACCTCATTCGTACCAGACAGCCTGCCAGGTTTTGTCGGCTTACAACTGTCTGTCGAGCCTCCACTGCCTCCAAAGTGAATGCAAAGTAACGATCACCACCGAAATCACCCGAACCACTTCGGACCACAGAGGTTATAAATAGACCCCGCTTGGAAAATGACTCTTCAGTATTATTGTGAGCGCGGCAAGGGAGGACGCTTTCCACGCCGTCGTCGGTGCGCCTGCCAACAATAACATTACACATATTGCACATTGTTATGTGAATACCGTATGGTTATCAAAACAATAAAATGCCTGCGGACATAATGTCGAACACATGTCGTGGTGAGAACTTCGGTAAAAGTTTCAATAAGAAAAGTATTGAAAGTGAAGTAAAGTCTGGTTTTTTGGTGCTTTTGGGACCGGGCGGGATGCGGCAGGACGTGAGAGTCGTCGTGTACAGAACTTCTTTGGAGCATTTCGCGGTGATCTATCCCAGGAAAAGGGTAACGAAGCCGATCGGCGTTGTGAACTTGAGGAATACAGCTGTCGAACAAGCCGAATCCAGTAGCGGCTTCATTGTACGACAAAAAGGCTACGACAACACAATCTCTGCGAAGTTCGTGTGCTCTGAGCGCGAAGTTGAATCTTGGATGTGTGCGTTCACGTCGAGGTCCTCGCCGCACTGCGCGCACACCAGTCTGCCGGTTCTGGAAGAGACGGAGGAGAGCTAAGCAAATACAAGGTTATCTAGCCACTAAATGGTCTGGGTTATCTTCCTAATTTTGACGCACCACGTCAAAACGAGGTTATGTTTGTTTTGCAATGGGATGCGAAAGTGAAAGTAGCGTTTTTTGCAAACGCTCGAAAGTGTCTCGGCTGCGGAGCTTAATAAAAACAAGTGCTACCTACAGTGTTCGTGTGACTCATCTAGGTTACACCATGGTATTGTCTGGGTCTTAGAAGCCGCGGTATTTTGCTTTGCAAATGAGAAACGCGATTGTGTTGGAACAGTTACGTTGGATAAGTAAAGAATTTAATTCAGCGGGGTTGTTCACCTTGCACGTTTGTTTTCGTTCCGATACACGGTGTATTTGATGATACTGATCTGTTGTGAGAGAAAATCACCAAGTGAATTTTACATAGTCTCAGGGTTTTGACAAACATTAAATTAAATTGTTGAACAATTTTTTACGTTTGTCTAGTCGTGTTTATGATTACTAATGTTATAAATGCAGATCAGATACATTCGAAGAACTTAGTTTTTAATCACATACTTAATGAGAACTTAAGTAGCACTCAAACTGTAGCAATAACAATAAATTGAAAACTACATCAGTTGTATCTTTTTACCGCAATGCAATGTTTTTTGTGGTGAAGCTTATAATGATATATATATTACACTTTCTAAACAGTATTTCGAAAAAAGAAGTATTGGTTGGTAGCGCCAACAGATACATCTTGTATTCAAATACTAGGTTTGTATTAATAAAGAAGTTTGTAATATTTACATAACATTTCACGTGACTGTCGAAAAGGAAACTCTTAGCCTAACAACACCACATCCAATGGTGCTAAGTGAAGTGTCCTTTCTGAGTTGCATACAGTTTACGCTCTTGTCAGTTTTATGTCACATTCTTCTGCTGGCTTAGTAAAAGCAACTTGAAGACGCTCTAAACCTGCACTCAAGATGAAAACAATAAATACAGTCAGCTATAGAATTCGTGTTGCCCAATATGGCTAGCTAGCTATGGTAGAACTTATGTGCATCAAATGTATATCTTTTGCCTACCGTCTATCGACAGGCCGATCGGTATTCAGTATCCAACTGAAAGCATTCTTAAGATTTGCCACTAAATATTTAGGTACTCATGATTGATGATGACATGATTACTCACTGATATAGTATGATTCTTATTTCCTCATGCCCTAGACTTGTTTTTGCACATTTTTCCTTTGGAGAAATTTACTCTAGACGAAGTGATAATATTTTACTCTATCTTAACAACAATTTTCGAAAGTCCAATATGAAACATGTTACATTTTGGTACTTAACGCAATCCAATTCTGCAAATTATTGACTCTTGATAAACTCCTTTTCTTTGATAGAAAATCAATTTGTCTACAGATCAAGATGTCTAAAGTAAAAACACAACGTACTTAGTGCATTAGAAAACGAGAATAATACTATGTCAGTCAGCTAGTTAGATAGTTACACCATTTTTTACACTGTTATAGAAAATATTATTTTTACCGTAAATGAAGCTTGTTTCATAACTATTCAGGACAAAAGTTAGACCGTTATTCCCACACTTATCATAATGGTCATTGCAAAGTAATTAAACTGTCTCAAGCCGTTCTATGTCTATCTATTGGTGTTAGATTTTCGCACTTTAGTAGGTGAAAGACGTACGAGCAAGTACGCGTACTTATGGCTCAACGACAATCTTTCTGTACACGTCTTGTTTTAAGTACGCGTACTTAGGATGACACACGAGCGAAAAAGGTCGTTGAGCCACTGTCAGCCTGTATCATTACACTGCTGGGCAAAGGCCTCCAGGTCCCTTCAAGATAAGGCTAGTAACCCATAAGCAATTGCTTCATCACATCCCGTTTTCTTCTGCGCAGTTTGATGTGACGCCGTCTGTCAGTTTCAGGATTTTTAACAGCTCATTTTACTATTTTTAATACATGTAGTAATTTCTACGTCAATGTACGACTTTCAATATAGGTACTTACTGTAATTTGTTGGAAATACCTACTTTGTCTTCATTCAAATACTAGTTAACTGTTTATGAATTCATGACTGTATAATTTGGGTTCTAGTCTCAAATATTTAATTATGTCATAGGACTAGTTTTTTTTTGTAATATATAACTTAAAGTTAGCAATCATCGAAGTTGTATAAATACTATGTATGCTTGATATAACATTGACTAAGCTTAAAGTTGAAATTGTAATACCTAATTACTTGTTTCAACTTATATAAAACTTATATCACAATCACATTGTTTTCTATTATAAGTTCAAGAGTTAATTGTTACCTTCTTATGATTTAAGCGAAAGCGAAATCCACATAGAGTACCCTTACCGTGTATCGGAATCATATAACGACTAACCCTTGGTTTCCGAAAAGATACGCAAGTCAAGCGATGCGATTGGCTCATGATGCTTATTACCAATCATGCCAGTGCGTTTGACAATTATTTATCTCAATAATTTTACGATAGTTTTCGTTTGAGAAACTGTGTGTAACCACTTTGAAGTGATAACGAGCTTAAGTCTAACCAATATTGAAATGTAATGGAGGTTGTCGAACTGATTTTGTCTGTATTCGTAAATTATATACCTATATAATATTATACGAATTTAAATGTAAATTATGGTAGATAATTTAATAGAAGTTGTATAAAGGACCCATGATTATACTGTTAATATGCGTACATTTCATCTACCACACAAAAATGGTTGTGGTACGAGTAGGTATATTAAATCACTGTATTATAAAATTACTAAAAAAGATGTATGTGCCAATGTTATTAATTTCTATGAGGAAACAGACACTTATCTCGTATATACTATGTCGTTAATTTCATAATGGGCAAAAACGAATAGGTACTTAGTTGTGATTTTTTTTACTTTATTTAAAGGAAGTCAATTGCGTAGCTTTAGTATCAGGGGGCTACTCTCTAAGCCCGAAGACCGCAGCTTCAGCCTAATTTGCGAGCGTTTTCTACTACGTATCACCTAACAACAAGATTTGAAAATTACTTTCAAATTGCACGATAACACAGTTACTGTCAAATAACATGATTTGTCAATCATTCTTAGTTTAGGTTCGGGACTAAACATAAGCCCGTTAGTGATACGGAGTAGAAAACGCCTGCGACTAAGACCGAAACTACGGATTTCGAGCTTAAAGAGTGCCAGCTTCATTCTTCCTTACATATTACATGTTCTTAAATCATGTTACCCAGTAACTGGGTCTTGGAGGTCCATGAACCTAGTCCATGTTGGGATAAAGCGAGGCAGATTGACTTGCTTCTAAATCAAAACTTGACGTTTTCGCAGATTTATATAGGGTTATTTGTAAACACTAACACTCCCTCTTAGGGAGTGAAAGTACACTTGAATAAAGTCACCAAAATCTAAGAAGTCCGATTTGACAGCTAAGTAGAGAGGGATAGAAGATTGCTTTTCCACTAAGTGCGAAAGAGATTTATTTTTATGTCTTTTTCATACTTAATAGTAAAGCAATGTTGTATCCTGCTGTAAAATCGGACTTCTTAGATTTTAGTGACTTTATAAAAAGCTTTTACTTTGAGACCAAACTCGGTCTCAAAGTTTTTATTTTGACCTGAAATCTTATCATATAATCATGTCATCATGTGTACCTACTTTCACTCGATGAGAAGTTGTTAGTGTATTACAAATAACTCTGTAGGTAGGTATACAATAGGTACATATAATAGATATTACACGATTTTACCCATTGTTAAAATACATTAATCAATCGTTTTCCCAGGCTGTAAAAATCCATTTTTTGAAATATAACCCATTGTCAGCTCTACATATACACGTTTCATGGAATATATATTATATTCCATGAAATAAATAGTTTACAACTTTAGACTCTCCATGTTTGCCCAGTTTCGCCAAAGAATTTTTTGAACGTGTATAATTTGACGACAACATTATTATTTTTCCTTTTCTCGAAAATACTGTTGCAACAACGCAAAAAAAGGATATACTCAATAAAAACAATGTGTTGTAACACGACATCGTAATTTTATTTTTTTTGATAATATCCTCAATTAAAGCATAGGTACCTCCCATGTCCATTTTATGAAATTTATTCATAATAGGTAATAAGTTAATTTAGTATTTAAAATATAAAATGTATCTTTGCTTGAAAATAAAAGATTATTTAAAATAAATAAATTCCATTTTCAGGGTTCCGCACCCGAAGGGTTATCAACGGAACCCTATTACTAAGCCTCCGCTGTCCGTCCGTCCGTCCGTCCGTCCGTCTGTCTGTCAGCGGGCTGTATCTTAAGAACCTTAATCTGTAGACAGTTGAAATTTTCACAGATTGTGTATTGCCGCTATAACAATTAAAAAAATCAAAGGGGCCTACCATACAAGAAACGTGATTTTTTTCAATTTATGGTACCGAACCCTCCGTCGTGTGAGAGTCCGACTCGCACTTGGCCGGTTTTTTTAGATGAATCGCGCCTACCTCGAGCAGTAATTCTGTGACAGTAAATACTTACTTAAACATAACATAACACCGGTATTTACCGAAGCGATGGGCTAGGCAGAGGTGCTCCTTTAGAACTTCACCCAGATTTGCCCATTAAAATAGTAATTATTATTATTTTTATAATAATGATCATTTTTGTTTAAGTTCAATGCAGTAGGAGCGACCCTATTGTCATCCAAAACAAAACTAGACTTCTGCCTGCTTTTGAGAAATCCCGGATTTAAAAACCTAATAATATTTTGTCCGACCCGGGAATCGAACCCAGGACCCCACGATAATCAGTAGCGCTTGCGACCACTGGACCAACATCCGAAGTGTTCCTACGTAACTATAAGTTCTTTAACCTCCTTGACTAATTTAATTTATGCAAGTTGGTCTCCGCCAAGGTCTATAGCCACAAAATGCTTAAAATTAGCGATGAAACTAATTACCATGACTAGCAAATCCAGGAAAAAACCCCTTTTTTTTTTTCGTTTTTGTAAGTAGATCATTAGACACTGCCCCCGTGGTCGAGTGGTTTAGACGTTTGCCTTGTGACCCGGTGGTCGTGGGTTCAATTCCCACGGGAATAGCAATACGTTGTAAAATTGTTTTCTAGTTTAGCTAAGACTTTGCAGCCATGAATCACCGGATTGTCTGATAAAAAGATGATTCCGTGCTTCGGAAGGCACGTATAAGCCGATGATCCCGGCCGCCAAATAGCGGTCGTCAAATAAACTATGTCAGAGGCCCTTGAGGCGGTTTAGAAACTCTGACACTAGGGTGTGTGAGGTCGATAGGCGTTACTGCCCACACGATAACAAAAAAAAGATTAAAGCGTCGAACATTGTGTACCTGCGTATGAAGCCTCAAAGAGATGTTAGCATAGTAGACGGAGCCCGCTAGGGTCAGTGCCCGCCAGGGTTGCGGTTGCAGTAACTGTTCGAAAGAGTCACCGCGGTCCTGGAACGCAATGGGTTTTAGTCAGTAAGTGTCCCAACACTCCCTTCCGCCGCTCTGGGGGGAGCAGAAGGAGTCCTACCTACCCTTATTTTTTTTACCTACTTTAGAACTTCTTTAAATCAGTATGAATGTTACCAACAATGAAGAGGAGGGATGAAACGCATATAACTAGAAGAGTTATGAACATAAATGTGGATGGATGGAGGGGGAGAGGAAGGCCAAAGAAAAGATGGATGGATTGTGTGAGGAGCGATATGAAAGAAAAGGGAGTTAGTGATAGAGAGACGACTGATAGAACAGAATGGAAGAATAAAACGTGTTGCGCCGACCCCAAGTAACATGGGATAAGGGCAGGAAGATGATGAGTATGAATGTTACCAACAACGAGTGCAAAGTCAATTATTTCTGGCCAAGTTAGCTTGTACATGTTGTAGTAATTCTAAAATGTTAATACCGCGACATACTAAGAACGAATTTTATTTTTAAATTGCGAAGCGCACGCGGGCGTTATGCGGAACGGCCTGGTTTTTGTAAAAACACGCTACATAATATAGTAGATATATGTATACAGTGCCGGATTATGAATTCTTGATTCCCTAAGCAATCCACGCTTGTGGTGCCCCCCCTATCCCCTAGTACCGATCTTTAAAATAAAAATCAAACTACGGAAAACTAAAAAACGACACAAGTCTGCTCGTAATTCTTGTAAGTGTATTTAGGTCTTCCTTCCAAAAAGTCAGCAATGTGTTAGTTACAACTTGTAACTAACACCGTTTGCGAAATTTCGTCCCATTTGATCAAAATAGTATATAGTGGTATAGGTAGGACCTCTAATTCCTGTAGTAATTGTAGTTTATCCGTTTATGGTGCCACCCTAGACGGGATGCCCTAAGCAATTGCTTAATTTGCTTAGGGGTTAATCCGGCACTGGATATATACCTACCTACTTCGTCTCTACACGTGACCAGATAACTTACTATTGGCGAAAGGTATATGAAAAGGTATTAGAAGTGTTTTGGAGTTATGCCCGCTCTTTAACCGACTTCCAAGTAAGGAAGAGGTTCTCAATTCGGCGGGTATTATTTTTTGTTTGTTGATTTGTGTAATTCGTATTAAGTTCGATGCGGCATACTTGCTATTTGCACCCGTAAAAAATTGATTCAGTTTGGTTCAGTACTTTTTATATTATGAGCATTACGGAAGTCGATGTTTTTGATTTTGTATCTTCGTTTTTGAACACCGACTTCCAAAATTAAAGTTATTTGTGTTTTGTTTTTCTTTTAATATATGCTATATCTGATATTCTAAACGGATACATAGATATACGATTTGAGACAAACTATATTACGCGTGCCTAAGGTAGGCATGCGGAATATAGCTTGTCTCGAACTCATGTCGCTCACTGAATAAAAGCGTGGCCACTTCACGCAAAAATAGGTTTTAGGTTAATTATTATTGACTTTTTTTTGAGGAGCTCGTGGCTAGATTATAACAGCCGCACGGGTCGATCTTCAAGGTTAAGCAACGTTTGCCAAGGTTGGTCTGTGGATGGGTGACCATCTTAACATACCGAGTTTCCTCCGTGCCTCGGAAAGCACGTTAAGCCGTTGGTCCCGGCTGTCATTTGTAGATCTTTGGCAGTCGTTAGGTACGGATAGTCAGAAGCCAGTAAATCTGATTCCAGTCTTGCCATGAAGTACCGTGTTTGTTACCCAGTTAATGGGTTGTGGAGGTCTGGTAGGCAGCCGCTCCTCTTAAAATACTGGTATTCAGCTAAATCTGGCTTGACTGAAAGCCGACCCCAATATAGTTGGGAAAAGGCTAGGCAGATGATGAGTGTTTTGTATTTGGAAGTCGGTTTATTTCAGCAATCCCGATCCATTTGCTATCATTTATCGAAGAGTTCCGTTGCCTACCTCCGAAGTTCTTCATCAGATCTTCACCAAATTTAAATGGAACCAGTGCGAGAAAATACTCTTCCAAAAAAAAAGAATCATCCAAATCGGTTTACAATTGGCGAAAATATCGCTGAACAAACATTTTTCATGGGATCCCATCATCAGATCCTGATTTATACCTTCCATCATCAGCTCAGCAACATGAGATGATGATTAACCAGGCACAAATATCTGAATTGCGTTAGAAAGTTTATGAAAAACATTATATTTATGGATGTGCATAGACAATGTGAGGGTTTCCCTCGATTTTCTTGGGATCCCATCATCAGAATCTAACTTGGTGACAAGGGGACCACGTCAGGAGTGTAGGCTTTCGAAAAAAACACTTTTTTTTTTTAAATTGGTCCAGAATTGGCGGAGAAATCGGTGAACATACATAAAAAAACATAGCCGAACATAGAACCTTTTTGAAGAAGTCTGTTAAAAAAATATTGACACCATCTTATTTGAGAAACGGGTCTAAAAAGGTCACTTTAGCAGAATCAGTCGGCACACAAGCTACCCGTCGTCAATCAACCTTTAAATCTTTCTTCTTTCTTTCTTTCTTTCGAATAGGGAATATGCATGCGATTTTTTTTTTTGCTAAATGAAATACTAATTAGCTCTAGTAAACAATCGTGAAATTATTTTTTAAGTACCTTCACCAGCGATGAAGTTATAAAGTTTCAAAGATTACAATTAGAAAGAGAAGTCTGATCAAAACTTTGACATCTTCTATGACGCCTACAGCTGCCATAGAAAACAACGTTTTTGCGAGAGGGACAGATATATTTGTTTAAAATAAATAATTATATCTCCTTCGTTTTCGAGTAATTGTGATTTTATTTTCAATCGGATATTTATTTATTTATTTATTACGCACAAAAAAAAATATAATAATAGATAGACGACTATCTGTCATAACCGTGTGACCTGTTTCACCAAAATTAGTTCAGCGGTTTAGGCGTTAAAATATCACAAGCAGACAGACAGAGTTAATCTCCATTTCCAATAGATAAAATACTGTCGGTATGTGATTCACAAACCTGTCCTCCTTAAGTTCTGTGTATACAGTCACATGTCACACTATGTACTGTGTCCGTCCATACAATATTTGCCAGCCCCAGATTACTTTTGGCGGGGAGTCAAGTTACTGAAAGCTAAAATCCTAGCGTATAGAATGTACCACCTACCTATTGGCCATTCTTTCTAAAGATTTGATACTTTCACTCGTGTTTAAGACGCAATAATAAGTAGGTACATAAGTAAGTACCTAGTTGTAGAAAGTACATAAGTACTTGGCTAAGTAGGTACTCTAAGTTTGGAACTTTCGCCTTTTCATTTCGCTTTCTTATAATGGTTAAAATCATCTTTTAAAAGTCGAAACAGATGCTTAGGTACATAGACCTAAACAACAATACAAACTCCCACTCTTTCTATAATGTAGAGAGTACATACGACTCATAACTTACTTAGACATGTTTACTGCTTAAAACGGCAAGGCTAGGCTTCTTATAACCTATTAGGTTTTAGCAAGTTGTCAGAACATTTGCAAATTCACCGATTTGTATAGAACCCATCAAAATGCTAATAGCATTGCCATCTGCCACAAATTCCCTAATCTCTTGTGACCCCAGAGGTTTTTGATTCGGGTATTCCGCCGTGAGTTTTCGATAAATTCATTTCAAATTCTCGATGAGTATTCTCGTAAATTCGATCAATTAGGTAGAACACAAGGGCAAATAAATTATTCAATTCAGTAAGTACCTACCCTACTCTCTGGTAAATCCGGCTTTCGCCTAATCTGTTTTTTGGGAGGAAGCAAGGGCGTCGCCAGCCGATGGCGCAGGGGGGGGGGGGGCAAGTAGACTTTACCTACTACAATTCATACTTTTCTCATTCTCTATGAATGAGAAAAGTAGGTATGAATTGTAGGTTAAGTCGACAACACATGAAGCTTTTCACTTGTACTACGAGCCTTACATCTACAGCGATTGTAATAACAATAGTATCTTAGTACTACATACATTATATACTAGCTTTTGCCCGCGACTTCGTTCGCGTGGAATAGTGACTTCCGGCAGATTTTTGGTTTTACCCACATAGTTCCCAATCTCGCGGGATCTCTTCAAAAATGAAATGTGGAAGATATTCTAGGGAACTCTTCAAAAACCAACATAATGAGCTCTGCGTTTGAATTGAAGATATGTATACTCACTTAGGGCATTAAAGCCGTTATTGCCGATCGAAAAAGGCGAAAATGTTATTTTTCCCTTATTTTCAAAATATTATTTTGATTTGCCATTTCAGAAAAAAATACTGTTTCTCCCTTGACAAATTTTCTATTATTTTAGGCTTTAAAGATTATTAAAGTTTCTTACACGAAGACATTTCGATATACCTACCTGTGTGTGTGTGTGTGTGTGTGTGTGTGTGTTTCTGTATGTGTGTCAGCAGCTCTTTGAGTTGCATGACGCCCAGCATCTAAGAGCCGGCGCTCCCGAGCCATCTCTTCTGTCTCAGCAGCTCTTTGAGTTGCATGACGCCCAGCATCTAAGAGCCGGCGCTCCCGAGCCATCTCTTCTGTCTCAGCAGCTCTTTGAGTTGCATGACGCCCAGCATCTAAGAGCCGGCGCTCCCGAGCCATCTCTTGTGTCTCAGCAGCTCTTTGAGTTGCATGACGCCCAGCATCTAAGAGCCGTCGCTCCCGAGCCATCTCTTCTGTCTCAGCAGCTCTTTGAGTTGCATGACGCCTAGCATCTAAGAGCCGTCGCTCCCGAGCCATCTCTTCTGTCTCAGCAGCTCTTTGAGTTGCATGACGCCCAGCATCTAAGAGCCGTCGCTCCTGAGCCATCTCTTCTGTCTCAGCAGCACTTTGAGTTGCATGACGCCCAGCATCTAAGAGCCGTCGCTCCCGAGCCATCTCTTCTGTCTCAGCAGCTCTTTGAGTTGCATGACGCCCAGCATCTAAGAGCCGGCGCTCCCGAGCCATCTCTTCTGTCTCAGCAGCTCTTTGAGTTGCATGACGCCCAGCATCTAAGAGCCGGCGCTCCCGAGCCATCTCTTCTGTCTCAGCAGCTCTTTGAGTTGCATGACGCCCAGCATCTAAGAGCCGTCGCTCCCGAGCCATCTCTTCTGTCTCAGCAGCTCTTTGAGTTGCATGACGCCCAGCATCTAAGAGCCGTCGCTCCCGAGCCATCTCTTCTGTCTCAGCAGCTCTTTGAGTTGCATGACGCCCAGCATCTAAGAGCCGTCGCTCCCGAGCCATCTCTTCTGTCTCAGCAGCTCTTTGAGTTGCATGACGCCCAGCATCTAAGAGCCGTCGCTCCCGAGCCATCTCTTCTGTCTCAGCAGCTCTTTGAGTTGCATGACGCCCAGCATCTAAGAGCCGTCGCTCCCGAGCCATCTCTTCTGTCTCAGCAGCTCTTTGAGTTGCATGACCCCAGCATCTAAGAGCCGTCGCTCCCGAGCCATCTCTTCTGTCTCAGCAGCTCTTTGAGTTGCATGACGCCCAGCATCTAAGAGCCGGCGCTTCCGAGCCATCTCTTCTGTCTCAGCAGCTCCTTGAGTTGCATGACGCCCAGCATCTAAGAGCCGTCGCTCGCGAGCCATCTCTTCTGTCTCAGCAGCTCTTTGAGTTGCATGACGCCCAGCATCTAAGAGCCGGCGCTCCCGAGCCATCTCTTTTGTCTCAGCAGCTCTTTGAGTAGCATGACGCCCAGCATCTAAGAGCCGGCGCTCCCGAGCCATCTCTTCTGTCTCAGCAGCTCTTTGAGTTGCATGACGCCCAGCATCTAAGAGCCGTCGCTCCTGCCTCGTCTCCTCTGTCTCAGCAGCTCTTTGAGCAGCGTGACGTTCGGTGTCTAAGAGCCGGCGCTCCCGAGCCATCTCTTCGGCTTCAGCAGCTCTTTGAGTAGCGTGACGCTCAGCGTCTAAGAGCCGTCGCTCCTGCCTCACCTCTTCAGTCTCAGCAGCTCTTTGAGCAGCGTGACGCTCGGCGTCTAAAGTTAAACGGGCTTGAGTCTGTTCTTGAGACTCTTGACTTCTTGCAACTCTTTTAGCTCGAGCTCCGCTGGAACTACGTGCTAAATTGGACTTGCGTTTTCTCGTCATTGAAAAAAGTAGTTTAAAAAAGAACTTAACTTAAGAACTTAACTTAAAAAAGAACTAAAGAAATATTAAAATCTTTCCGAACTTAAATTGAAAACTAACTGAAAACAAAAGAATTAAAAAAAATACGAATTACGAACTTGATAACAATTTAAATTACAACCTATTCTCTTAATAACCAAGCTTAAAACTAAATAATTTAAAAGGAACGATCTAATTAATTTAAAAATTAAAACGAATTTAGACATACAATTTTAGTATATACCAATAATCGAGATCAAACTAAACTTACGTTATACAACAACCAGACAACCCAACAAATAAACCTTTTAATCGACAAATAAAACGGAACCATATTTGAAAACAACCACCAGAGAACCCAACAAATAAACCTTTTAATCTACTTATTCAACGGAGCCAATTTTAAATTTACGAAACGATCAATCCACAATTCCACGACAGTACCGAAGCGCTCGGCCGATACCCAACCAAATGCGTGTAACGAAACCATAGGGCAAAAACAAACCGTTCGGGCATTTTCTTTGTACTAAAAGTTTTATTATATTGATATTATTTTTTTCATACCTTTTTTTTTTTTTACTATTGATAGGCACGCGTTTGACCACTATCTCACCTGATGGTAAGCGAGGATGTGGTCGAAGATGGAGCACGCTTGCCTAGAAATAACCTATTCACTCTTGATTTAAAGACTCCCAGGTTGTAGCTATCAGGAAACACAGACTCCGGCAGGGAATTCCACTCCTTAGCTGTACGCACTATGAATGTGTTCCCAAAACGTTTTGTGCGTATGGGTGGGATGTCCACCATGTACCGGTGGCGCATCGCCGTTCGTCTTGTGGTCCGATGATGGAACCTTTTTACTATTTATTTACTTTTTTCCGATGAATTAAAACAATAACATGAACCGAACTCGTGTAACGGATCGACACCATTGCGCGATCACCAACTCGACATATAGTACTAATAGTATTATCTATACTCCGTTAGACCATTTTCTTTGTACTAAAAGTTGTATTATATTATATTTTCATACCTTTTTACTATTTATTTACATTTTTCCGATGAATTTTCAGTACTGAATTGATCTAAATTGAATTCTGAATTGATACTCTTGACCAATAGATGGCGCTGTATGTCCGGAATCAATTTTATTTTTTATTTTATTTTTTGTAATAAAAACTATCCTATGTCCTTTCTCAAGTTCCAAACTATGTCTGTACCAAATTTCACACAAATCGGTTCAGTAGTTTAGGCGTGAAGCAAAGACAGACAGACAGACAGACAGAGTTACTTTCGCATTTATAATATTAGTTTGGATTCTGTGACAGTACAGATGTATGTCCAATGTGTAAAGCTACACGAGCACGAGCTCTTGACTATGCATAAAAAACTTGTAAATAAGTTATAATAACATTTATTAGAAAAATAGAATAAAAAGGAGTTTGAAATTGAATAAGTGTACAGCGTACAGCGTATTTTTTTTTTAATTACCAGATTTTAATATTATAGTGGTCGTTGTTTGTTTATATTAGGTTAATTAAAACATAATTTTCGGGGATTCATTGTAAACTTCTCGACCACTTTATTATTAAAGTCTTGTAAGTTTCCATGTATAAGTTTTCGGTGCACACTCATCATGGCCAAACCATTGAGGCGATTTTCACTCATAGTGATTCTTAGCCAGGTTTTTAGTCTCCTGAGGCTGCTAAACGATCGCTCTACCGTACACGTCGTGCATGGAAGAGCGATCAAAATTTTCAACGCTTTTTCCGTGTCGGGAAAGAAGGTTTTTGCTTCTTTTAGGATATCAACAATTGCTGCCAAAGCTCGACTTCAATTTTTATGTTTGGTAAATTATAAAACTGAGCGATAGTTTCACAAGTTTCTATGAGATTTTCGACTGACATCGTTTGCATTTGTGCGGGGTGTAATTTAGATAAAGCAAATGATGGAGTATTTTCTTCAGCAAAGCGTGTTTCAAGCGATGTAATAACGGAGTCCATGTATGGTATTATTAATGATCTTTTCCAGAATTCTGAAGGGCTTTCTGCTGGGTGATTGCTTCGATGACGTTGTTTCCCAACAATGCGCGGCATTGAAGTGATATCCTCCTCCAGGCCGACTTTCTCCGCCACAACAGTAGCATCCTTTATAATTTCATCTGTGACTCTTTCGGGATTATCACGGTGGCTCTTAAGCAATTGCAAAATGCGTTTGACGTGTTGCGAGGCCTTAACCACATCCAAAGCTATGGATTGGAGTGTGTTGACAACAGGTTCCAACAAAGCAGAGTATTTAGCAAAGTAATTCAAAGTATAAACGAAATTTTGAAAGCAGCCGCATGGAGTTGAAAGGCGTTTTTTCGAGTCGCACTGTTTCCTTCACGCGATAAGTTTTCTAAGGCGTCCAATATAACAGGAAAATTCTCCTTAAATACTCTGATAGTTTTATGTTTCTCACTCCATCTTGTTTCGCAGAGCCTGGCAATATTAGGTACCAATTTTCTTCTCAAAACAGATTCCCGGAAAAAATTAATAATACTACTCTGTCAAAAAAGTACCGGGAAAAGATCAATAATACACAAAATGTCTGTTATTCATCCAAATTTATTTTATCACCTTCAAAGTATACTCCTTTAGAAACGATACACTTGCGCCAACGAATAGGTAATCCATTCATCAAAACATTAAAACATTAAAATGGTTATAATTCTTTAGATAAATACGCGTTACGGTCGCGGATCGCATTTGGTCCACATACAGCTTCACACTGACCGGCAAATTGCAAAAAACATAAAAATATTTGAATTTCGCGGGCTACCCTGGAGCATCCACCTTAAACTGACGACCCTTAAGAATCGGATATCGTGCCTAGAAACGGATTTTTTTGCGATTTTAAAAACCGATGCAAAATCAGCATTTATAATCAAATCAATTGACGTTATTTTACGGACGGAAAATACGAAAGCTAAACGCAAGTGATACTCATCAAAAAACTTCTGATGTCCATATTGATTATGTGGTCACAGCAACTATTTAGATGTGATAATAGCGCACAAAACAAACGTAAAAGCGAGCAGTGGCAACGCTAACGCACGAATAAATGACAGACAGACAGACGCTAAAACAAAGGCGGCTGTGCGGGGGGCGCGGGCGCCGCGCGGTTACATGTTGCTTCCCCACTCCCCCTCTCCCGCTTCAACGATAGAGTAGAGCAGAGCGTACGGAATATTAGGAGCGGAATTGGTGAATAATTCATTCGAGTTTCGACGTACGGGAATGATTGTTCAAGGCTTGAACTTCAAGCAAATCAACTCAAAGATTTAGGACTTTGGTTGCATTATATTTGGCAACTTTTTTAGAATCTCTAGGGGGGGGCCAGCTGCCCCTCCCTGCCCCCCCTTGGCGACGCCCTTGCGAGGAAGAACTAGAACTCAATAACGTGCAGCTCATAGAAACTATTTATTTAATGAATCATAGCAAGAAATGGAGCTGAGCAAGACACCTGGCAAGGCGCATTGTAGTAAGGCGGTGACTGGGTGGTGTCGCGAACTGGAAGAATACCTAAGTATGGGTCGTCCGGCGGCGAGATGGGTGACAACATAGTTGCCATCGCTGGTAAAACCTGGATGAGGCTTACACAAGACTGTGGGGATTGGCACAAGTAAAAAAAGGTTGCTCAGGAGCGGGCCAAGAATGAAAGACTTATTCATAAGAGCTACAACAATAACAACAGCAATGAGTGTAGCTTTGTGTTATGCACTTGATCATATACAAAATAAAAAAACTGTTGCTATCCGAAGTCTTACTTTTAAAACTAGAGTAATTTAAACGTTATCAATACCTATTGATTTACCTACATTCCAGTTTTTTTTTGTATCCGCGCCAACATGTTCTTCACGCTATGCAGATTATAAAGTCGGTGTAGTTAGGCAGTCATAGATTTCTATCATTTTTATTTTAAATGTGTGTAGGTCTGTCCTGATTATGCACTAAGTCCAAATGCTTAGCCGATAAAAGGTAATAATAAAACTATTGAAGGTATTAAAAGTACAGAGTTAGGAACTTTAGACTAGTTTTATGTAGGGACTTCGTAGGTACACGCCATAGATATAATAAGCTGTTTTTTATATTTCTATGGTACGTGCATATCCCGTTTTTTCCGTTCCCGTTGGAATTTCGAGAAATCCTCTGTTAGTGCTCCCTTACACTCCCCAAGGAACCTACATGCCAAATTTCAGCTTTCTACGACCAGTAGTTTCGGCTGTGCGTTGTCTGTCAGTCACTCAGTCAGTTAGTAACGGAAGATTTTTATATGATCTAAGTACGATTAGGGTTACCAGATAAAAAAATCAAAAGTCCGGAGAAAAAGCCTGATTTCCATTGAAAAATCCTGAGATTTTTTACAGTTTGAGAATTTTTCATAAATCCATAATTAAGGAAAAAACCTTACTTAAAAATGTATCATATAAAACTGATAAAACTGAAACTGACGGTACCTAAGTACTTGGATAAATAAGTACTGATTTGAATTGTGCAATTATTACCAAAGGAAGATTATTTTTATTTTGTTTAACTTTTTATTAAAGAGATCTTTAAAATGTAAGATGTATTTTATGGTAAAATAAAAAAATCCTGAGATTTCATGAGATTTGCAAAATCCAGCCGCAATCCTGAGAAGAGTCCAAAAATCCTGAAATCTCATGACAAATCCTGAGATATGGTAACCCTAAGTACGATTGATATTAGTTATGTACATAATTTGTAGGTATGTTTTAAGCATGGATCAATGAAGTATTCGTTAACGATTAAAACATTGTTGTGAATAGTAGGTATGTTTTATAGTTAAAAATGCAGGCTAATTTGTTAGCCTACATTTTTAACTATACTAGAATTTACTAGAAAAAACTAGAAATTTACTAGAATAGGTATTGACGGCTACATAATATAAGGGGTCGTCCATTAATCAAGTAATGTTGTTTTAGAAAAATTTCAGCCCCCCGCCCCTCCCCCCTGGTGATACCTGGTGAGGTTTATACCCTCCATCCCCCTGCCCATAATCACGTGTATTTTTTGTAAGAGAGGATCTTAAAAAAACAGAATGAATTATTATTTTAAATGCAGGGATTATCTTATTCAATTCTAGAAAACACGCGTTCAACGTTAAAATAATACACGTGATATCTCACTACACCCCCCCTCCGTCCTTGTGATATTTCGTGATTTTTTCTCAATACACTCCTCTCTTCGTGCCTTACGTGATTAATGGACGACCCCTAAGTACAATTATACTAACTAAGTTATCGCGAGCCTACGTGTGAATTATAACCGTATCAGGATCAATAACTGCCTATGAATTGTGCAACACGTCTCAGGACACGTCATTGTTGTTTTTAAACTAGTGGCACCGGCTGGTTTTACTTGAAATCTTTGCGAATCTATGTGAAATGTACTTTACCATAATATGTAAGAAATTCTAAATGGACCCCTTTATTTATTTATATGGTACTTCATGTACAATAGTGGTACATAGGCGGACTTAATGCAAAAAAGCATTCTCTACCAGTCAACCTTTGGGTTAAAAAGAACCTGCGACTGCCGAGGTCAGTTTTTAGATGGGGTACCTACCTGTACAGTACCTGCACCACTAAGATTCCTTTAGGCTTGACTGACGAAAGTCCGTTTAAAGCCATCTGGCGGCAAAACGGAAATCACATTTTCTCCATCCAAAATGATGTACGAGTACCTACCTAGGTGAGTAGGGTCCGAAACTCGTACAAGTCCTCAGAAAAGTGTGACCATAGTGTGAAAATGTGTGTGTGTGGTTTCTGTAGTTGTTGCATAGGTACTCGAAGCTTTATATTAGATAGTTTAAGGTGAATGCTCCAGGGTAGCCCGCGAAATTCAAATATTTTTATGTTTTTTGCAATTTGCCGGTCAGTGTGAAGCTGTGTGTGGACCAAATACGATCTCGACAGAATGATTATTTCAGAAATAATCATTCTTTCGAGCTACATGAACTTAGAGGGCTATATTGATGATTAAAATGGTTATAATTCTTTAGATAAATACGCGTTACGGTCGCGGATCGTATTTGGTCCACATACAGCTTGACACTTACCGGCAAATTGCAAAAAACATAAAAATATTTGAATTTCGCGGGCTACCCTGGAGCATCCACCTTAAGAAAGATTATGCCTTAGAATACTAATCCGCCTGCCCATAGGTAACCTATTAATAACAACATGTATAATAACATTGATCTAATTTATAACAATGTACCACCGCCATAGAGATCCATGCCACATATTCAACATACAAACAGTCAATACCTTTATTCACGTCCATACCTTTAAAAATAACGTTCTAAGCACTAACGACCAATTAACAAAACAGTTAGTTACTTTAAAATGAAGATTAAAACGAAACGCACGCGAGAGAAGGTGCCCGCCAAAATGCAAAATCTATTTGCAAGCATCCTATTCTTATTGTTCTCCTTTGCTTTCTACTTAACAATCTCCTTCGAACCACTTTCAAAGGAAGAACACATAAAGAGATTTAATAAAATCACTGAGGACGTGGAACCATTCAGGAAGAATCTAACCGAATGCGCGCGCCAAGTCAAAGCGTCTATGGTCGACGTCGAAAACTTTTTAAAGAGAATCCCGCAGGCGAATCTCCAAGGAAAATGCTTCGTGGCCTGCATACTTAAACGTAACGCTATCATAAAAAATAATAAGATTAGTAAAGAACAACTGTTGGAAGCTAACAGGGTTGTCTATGGTGAAGACAGTGAAGTCATGTCTCGTTTGAAGTCAGCCATAGGAGAATGTACGAAGGTAGTCGATGGCATCTTTGAAGTTTGTGAGTACGCGTCCGTTTTCAACGATTGCATGCATATCAAGATGGAGCATATCTTGGATCAAGTGATGATGGAACGGCGCATGGAAGCTATTGGCAAGATCACGACGGACCCTGATCAATGGGGCGAAACAGAAGATGAGATTTTGAAGCTGGTTAAGGATGAACTTTAGTTTATAAGATTTTGATTGTTTTTTAAGCATAAGGGTAAAATCACAATTAAAACTAATGGATCAGCAATTTCTGTGTCTCTATCACCTTTAGTCACTTAGGGGCATCACAAACTAGAAAAATAAATCCTCTCACCTAAGAGTGTTTCTCATCAACCAGCACTATTACATCTGGATAGGCTTCCCTCTTCATTATAGTGAATTGCACTGTGAGTGAACACGTAATTTCACCTTTATCCGGTTCAGCTAGTCTATTCAATAAATAACTATTTCGATATCAAGCTTCACCTGAGTGACGAAGCTCACAAAGAGAACTTTACTACACAAAATAAAGGTTTTACGTTTATAAGAATTTGATACTCACCTCGGATTCCGCTGTCGAAACACGAAAAAATAGCTTGAATACTCGTTTTGCACATGATTTTTATTTGAATAAGATACTATATTCATATTTATGAATGATATAAATGGTGTATGTCCCATAAAATTAAACAGAAATACTATGGGGTTGTAGTTTTTAACATTCAAAATTTACATACGTTGACGTTACTATACGTCAATTCAATAGTTTTAAGGGTCAGAATACTTGACATTGACGCTTCTGTGCTGCCACCTGTGGTTCCTGCACGCTCAGTTTAGGAGAACGTGCGCGAAGAAGACTGTGCCATCTAGCGTAGCTGTTTCGATTTTTTTTTAAGCGTAAGCGGCTAACGCGTAGTTTACTCGTTAGCCGCTTATGCTGTTAAGAATATAAGACAGCTAACAGACGTAGAAACCGCACGTTTGGTCTATTTCAGCTACTTCCACAGCATTATGTCGTACGGTATTTTGCTGTGGGGTCGGCCTGCTGACATTGAATCCATATTTATTTTACAAAAGAGAGCTGTCAGAGCCCTTTATAATCTGCGTCGCCGCGATTCTCTAAGGGAACTTTTTTAAAAGATTAATATTATGACAGTCCTTTGCCGATTCATATATGAAAATATTATGTATGTACGGAAAAATCATTATCATTTTAGTAAAATTAGTGCTAGACATAATATTAATACTAACAATAAAGATAAATTAGATCAACCATTATATAGATTAGCTAACTAAATTAATGAAAATTTAAAACCTATATTAAAGCACACTTTTTCAACAAGCATATTACAAAATTAGAAGATTACATTCAGGATAAGAATGCTTGGAAACATGCTGGTCCTGCTCCATAGTACAATTAATGGTGGAGACAAACTGATTAGTTTATGTATTTACTTTATAGTTGTACCTACTGTTTAATTTTTCGGTTTTTATTTTTCTGTTCACTCACACTCTGCTAATTGATGGTTCCAATATTTGTAAATATATGAGTACCATGTACTTATTTAGAAAATTTATAAGTCTACCTACTACTGCATACTGTAGGTTCATGGTCCTCACATATATTAACAAAAGTTTTGTGTAACTATGGAGTTTATTGTCCGTTCTTCTTTCTCCATAAGAATCTACCCTTCCGAATGGACAGTAGAGTCACTATGTTATTTTAAATGTAATGATGACGTTCAAAAGTGCCGTTTAATGGCTTAATTGAAATAAACGTTTTGACTTTGACTTTATTGATTTATAAATAAGCCTATTATAGGCGTGTTTATTAATCCACAAAATTTGATAAAAAAAAATATGTCTCATATGGTTATCAGGTGGGTGAAGGTCGATCTTCCACCGTCTCCTCTACCAATATGTGACTCAATATTTCTTGTGTGTGTGTTTTCTGTGTATCAATGTAAAAATAAAACAAAAAATTGTTACGAAGAAGTTTTAATTCTTTTCGAAATCACCTAATTATAACTTCGATATGATTCACTTAAAATTTACAATAGAAGCGCACATTACAAAACAAATTGGACACAAACTTGCTCCGCGTGACAAGTATTCACTTGGTGGGCACATCACATCGAATCGTTCTTGGCGTATGTCGGCTTAAAGAGCTACAGTTTTAACGTAATACAAACTGTTGAAATGGCTTTAAAGGTACAAATAACCTTTAGTTCGCTTTATGTTTGATTTACAGAAATAATAAGGAAAGATATCGGCATTTGAAGGCAGGTTACAAAATTACAAAATATTGCATTATTAAATTATCAATACATTCAAAATTAAATTAACATTTTCTAAAACAGTTTTCGAAAATGTTTTGTTTTAAGAAACAATATTTGTGTCCCATTACAGAGAAGATCATTGAACAAATTTCGTTGTTATTAAGGTATATTTAAATTCAGAGTTCGAGATTATAATCAAGTTTTGAAATAATGAACTTTATGTCGTACGAGACATAGTTCAATTCCATTGCAACTCTTGCATTTTAAGTGCCTTTTTATAATTCAAAAGATCACTTAAAATATTCAACGCTAAACTTGACACTTGAGTTGAAGGCGATGGATTGAAATGACCTCGAATTATGAATTCTCTAATATAATCTAAAGGTACAAGTTATCAAATAAAATAAATACGTTAAAAAATCAGTTCACAACAAATTTTCGTGAACAATCAATGTTCACTGTTCTAAAGAAGAGTGTATTTACACAGTCCTTCTAAAACAGGATTTGTACTACGACACTAGAAATCTGGGAAACTGACATGTCCAATTCTAAAACATGTGACACTACCGAGCCGCAGTGGGCCCGCGTGGTGTATTGGACTGTTTCCACCAGATATGAACGACGATGCGTAGTGACGAATGTTTGTTAAGAATCAACAGAATAGGGAAGATGCAGATTAAATATTAATCAATATTTTGTGACTAAAATGTAAAAAAAAGCATAAGAGAAGGGCCAGTGCAACGTTTTTATTCCAGTTAAAATTGATTTTTAATAATAGTTACAAATTTAAAGTAAAGTGAAACGGAACGTGTTTTAATACACCAATCAGCGTCTGGTGACGTCAATCGTGTTAATTTATAGACCAAGATCCCAGGGCTCACAGACGTTACTTATTTCACAGTATCAAAATATTTGAATAGAGTAGTGGCCAGTGTAATTTCAACGTACGCATAGTAAGTATCTGCTAGCTCCATCCAATGGGCAATTATTTTTTAATGATGTATGTTGGTATGACATATTTCATAAGTCTATATGAGGTAGTTTTGCAGTTTTCTTTTTATACTTGGTAAATAAACTATGTCCAAGATACTTGTGAATAGGATATCAATTCTCAGGGAGATAGCGATCAGATCTTACACTATTACAATGATCAGTCATAGTAATAGTGTAAGATCTGATCGCGATCTTTAATTTTTTACTAAATTACTAATTATTTAAGAATATATATTTAGTAAAAATCGTGAAAATGATCTAGTCGTTTTATAGCTATCGTCTGATGATGATACTTACAAACTGGCGGTTGCGTCAACTCAAACTAGCAGGTAAGCGAATGTTCTAAGTACCTACATACTAACACTATTCTATTCCACACATTTTGTAAATGAGAAAATAAGTAAGTATTGGAAGCACTGGGATCTTGCTCTATGACTTTGAATTATGACAGTTCTTGACCATGAGTACGTCACGTCCGTTTTGGCGCGAAAATTTAAACTGTCTGTTTAAAAACGCAATTTTAGCAATAAATTAAAGCGTTTTCATTTTTTATTTATGTGGCGGTCTATACTAGACGGAGTTCTTTAAAATGAAAGCAAAAATAGAAATATTGCATGTTCCCTAATGCTTCATTAACCTCGCTACATGGACCAGTGGGTCGTCTAAAAAATTAAGCAAATCTAGTGGTTAAATTGATTGTTAATTCTTTTTTAATGTTTATTGTGATCATTGTTTTTTTATTCGTTGTTTAGGGTTCCGTACCCGAAGGGTAACCAACGGAACCCTATTACTAAGCCTCCACTGTCCGTCCGTCCGTCTGTCTGTCAGCGGGCAGTATCTCAAGAACTGTAGGTAGAGTTGAAATTTTCACAGATTGTGTATTTGTCGCTATAACAACAAATAATAAAAATTTAGGTTTATGGTACGGAACCCTTCGTGTGCGAGTCCGATTCGCACTTGGGCGGTTTTTTAATGTTTAATGAACTGCGCACATTTTAATTTAATTGTATTTTAATTTTGATTGTAGCGTGTACAATGGGTCAATCCGAAAATTATTATTTACAACCACATCCCTCGCTGCGCACCCTCGCACATTTCTAATGGAAAGGCAGCCTTAGGCTGCCTGTCCATTTCAAAATGAACTTGCTAAAATGAACAGGCAGCCTTACAGCCCGGTGCTTCTCACAGAGAGGAGGCCTGTGTCTCAGCAATGGAAACAATATATATAGGCTGATTAAGTCTTTACTAGACCTTTTGAGAAGTATATCACACACGTAAATAAATAAGCTTAGTTTATCAAATTCCTGATTATGTACTTTGTGTCGAAAAATTGTTTACTATTGCCATTGAATTGTCAAGTCAAAATCTTACAGAAACATTGTAATAAAAATTACACCAGAATTGTTATTACTAGTATCGCAATTGAAATCCAGCAAGAAATTCGCAACAAAATCAAAGTTCGATTTCTCTAAGTCACATTCAAAATATCAAACAAACTGGCTTGTCTAAACTAAGGGGGCTAAATACCTGTTTCATGCACTTCTCTTTATACAAATATTTAGAAGACATCGAATGTACAATTGTTCCTATATTACCTAGTACTAGTACTAAACCCAGGGGGCACTTGAGCTGTTGTTCCGTAAATAAAAATAAGACCATTTTTATACACCATTTCTGATGTGGACCGATGTTTTCTGTTACAGTTTTAAAGCATTATGTATTTAATAATCGAAACATGTGATTAGTTTAAACACTGATTAAGCGAGAGGCACACTGGTCCTACGTACGCAACGTATGCAACGCTTTTGTATCGTATCGTATGTTGCGTTGCATACGATAAGTGTGTTTCTATTGCATAGTTTTTCATAAAAAATCACAGGTATCATAATGCGTTGCATACTTTGCGTACGTGGGACCAGTTTGTCTCTAGCTTTAGTGGGTTTCAAATTCAATTTTACCATGGAGTATTAGAATTTATAATCTGCTAATCAGTATTTTAACTACGCATATGATTAGAGTTGTTATAAATAAGGATTTTTGTGTTAAAATCGCTAAAATGTAAATTTTAATTTTGAAGTCTGCTACTTGTGTGAATAAAAACGCTATTTGCATTAATTTTTGCCTAAAATTTGAATATTTTTGGTCTACTTACAGTCAAATAGACTAAAATCAAGATTCGCTCAAAATTTCTCTAGCTACGAATACATTGCAGTAAAACTTGTGGTGAGGATAAATAGTTTTCTTTGATAACACCAAATATCGCAAAAATCTCAAACAAATATAAATTCAGTGAAAAATTCATATTATTAAGTAAACACACATCAGACCACAAAAATGGGTACAACAACGAACATTTTCAAATATTTATCTTAGAACTTATTACGAAAACCAATCCATACAAAAATGGTTAAATACACTTACATTATTACCAGATGATACCTATTAATATTACAATCTAAAAACTAAGGTATCATACAGTCTTAATTTCATCAAAATTTTATTTAAAATTCAGATTTTATGTTAAAACTTTTTATATAAATTACTATTCACTATATAAATAGTTTAATCAACCATTTTTCTTAGCTAAAATATATAACTACCCTATACCTCGAAGTCATGTATAGTACTTATAACTAATATCGTTAAAAGAAATTCAAAGGTATAGAAAACGATAATATGGCAGTGTTCTAAAACAAAAATAATATGTAATAATGTTGTTAATTAAAAAATAGTAAGCGTATACTGAATTCTAATTTTAAATAGTAAAATTATTGTTAAAATAATGTAAAATAATAGTATTTTATTTAAGGGTTAAGCTCAAAATATCATCTATTTATTTGCAATGATACTGGCATCTAATAATTTAAGATTTCGTTCAAAATTATTATGGCTAATTGAAATATTTTTGTAAAACTATTCGATGCGGGTTACATGCACGCGAGTTTATTTAAAGCTAACAGTGTTTAATAATTAGAGACATTACTAAACAAAGAAAAGTCACTGACACGAACTAACTGGGGGTCTAAAAAGGCCACTTTAGCAGAATCAGAAAGCACATCGCGCTACCCATTACTGTCAAATTTTCCCAATCAACCTTGAACCTAATGCGTTAGCGATACAGATGAAAATGAAAATTGATAGATTGTTGCGTGATTAATATTATTCTTCTAAAGTGGCCTTTTTAGCCCCCTGGTTGGTTTTTTACAGGTCTCGAAAAATTGGACACAAGTGCCCTTCGCTACATTTGAAGCGTCAAATGCAGGGAAGGGCAACGCAATGAATGTTATTGTATTGACAAAATGTATGCTGCATATTTTCAGGATTCTTTTAATTTGTATTGTTTCATCCAACACTGACATGCTCTTGGGATCAAGCAAGATTAGATAAGGTAGGTACTCCTTCATACAGTTGAGAGACTGACTTGGGAAAAAGCCTGCGTCATATCGGAAGTGAACTTCGCTAAGTTTTTATAAAATTCTGATTGCTAACCCGTTTTATAAGGCAGACCGGCAGCGATAAATGAACCGGGAAAACGCCTGAGAAGGACATATACCTTATTGGTGAGCAATTGATCAATCTATCCCGTGACCAGATCATATTGGTGATGTTTTTTCAGAAAGGCCCTGGCCTTGCGTAGTACTAACAACAGGCGTGGGTGGCGTTCTTCGAAGTTTCTGTCTAACGCTTTTACTTTATTATCAAATTAAAAAAAATGTTTTTTCATGTCTCTAATTGTCAAACACTTATTCACTAATAACAGCTATACAACTAAATTAAGATCAAAATATACACGCCGCGCTGAGCGGCCATTATCATCGATTTAACGTTAATACTACAAAAATACTTCATTTTATCATGGACTCTTTATTTTGGCCCACATTGTTTGATTCAAAAATAACTTTTTTCAATGAAAAGGAAGAATATTTACACAAGCGTTCGGCAGTATGGTTCAGTCACGATAAGAATTTTAAGAAAAGAACTACATCTAAACAAAAAAAGTAGATTTTAAAATGAAAAAGGAGTCCAAATATCGTAAGAGTTTATCATCCTGAATTATATGAGTATTGAAAAGTATATCATTTAATTTTTAGACCCAAATATTAATTTGATCTAGCAATAATTTAAAAAGTTGTTATGATAGAGAGTGATTTTTAATTTGTTGTTTATCCTTTAGGGTAAAAGTACTCATCATTAAGCATATTTCCATAGTACAAAACAAAGTCGCTTTTCCGTTTGTATGCCCTGGCTCACAGTTATACTTGCTATATTTATATCGAAATTAAAATACAGCTACTGTTCAAATTCCTTTGAACCCATAATTTTAAGGTCACTTAAATATACGTTTCGCTAAATCCGATAGTGAGTTGATGGCGATGGATTCAATGATCTTGAAAATCACAAAGTTAACCTAAAAGTTAGCCAATTAATTAAAAATCACCTCATATATCACATTATTCAATTACCTATTACTTCTATAAATATTAAAAAGACATTGTATTTAAAATCTGCGATTCTGTGAACACTTATAATTTCTATAACATTGTGACATTCAAAAGCGTCAGAACTTCACTCCATACTTTCCTTAGAGTTGTTATGTGCCTAATAACAAAAAAACAATTTTAAATTTATTTTTATATTTTGACAATTAGTAGGTATTAACATTTTGTTTTTATTCATCTTTTAAAACTTGGCAGAAAACAACCTTAATTTGCAGAAAATAATTACTAACGCAAAATTAAATAATTAAAAACGTAACATGTATACACACTTTACATTCTGTAAACACCTTTAACTGTGAATTAAACTTTAGGAGAAATTAACCTCCTAAATCACGGTGAATTTTTTACAGAATACTTGAACTACAGACAGAAAAAAACGATCACTTGAGCATAAGCTTCAAAGAAATTACTGTAAAATAATATCAAGGGCCATACTATGAGCCACAATTATCCCGATGCGTGAGGGCCTGAACCATGCATAACCGATTGTAGTCTCTTTTCCGCAAAGGAACCAAGACGGCTTAAATACGTATTAGTACGGCCTCTGACTGTATTTTTTTCTATTAACATAAATTTGCAGATTTGTAAAACAAAAAATCTACATTTCTTGTTTTCAGATTGTTAACTATCAAGCTAACTCAAGTTCACAAAACACAGCTAATATCAGCTGGCCTTCTCGCACCGTGTCAATTTAGGTGTATTGAGCGTGAAGTAAACTATCATTCTGTCTCGTTTGTATGAACTGTCAACACATCATATTCACTTCACCTAAGCCTACACAATGCGAAGTTTGTAGAATCGACTGACTACAAATCACCGTATTTTTCTTCTGAATAAAAAAGAGTTATAAATATTGGGCCATATAGCTATAACACCTGTTCCCATCACAATTTATGTACTAGAATAATGTCCCAAACCTCGAGGGTGTAGGCCTCTGTCATTCCGGCGGGCAGCTTTGGACGAAGGAGGCGGGGAATAGGCCAGTGCGGCCCGTCCTTTGCAGGGTTCCTTTGTACCAGCCGTCGCCTCTCTTCTTCGATACTATCACTATGTCGTCCACTTTAAGTTCTAGCTCGTATTCCGAGTTGGGTGGGTACGGGACTATGCAGCGGAATCTGCGGAATTAATTTTGATAAAATATAGTTATAAAAAACTTGTGAAAGGCCGCTTATTCCATCGTCGATCTCATGCACCGCTTATCAAAGGAGTCGGTCAAGAGCTCATCACTATAATAATAATTAAAAACCAGAATATGTGAATTTAAGATAATTTTAAAGTCGATCTATGGCTATGGCGTAAGTTGTTGTTTTTAATTGAATGTAGGTATATTATGTTATATGTTACGCCCAAAAGTATCTAACCAGAATGTCATGGAGGTTCCCACAAATTAAACATTTCGCGATGTGGTTGCATCAGTAAGGGCTCAAAACGCGTCATGAGTTATGTTTTTCATTTTATCAACGCGTTGAGACTGTTTTTTAAACTAAATCGTTTTCGAAATTCGCGATGTAGCCGTTTGCAAAAAGCTACAACGCGTTGTGAGCTGTTTTATCGCTCAATGAGCGTTTCGGTCATTGGTAGTTACATTTTTGTACCACAATTTTCTGGGTTACAAAAACTTCGTAGGAGCCATCGAAATTTTCCTTTTGATTATAGTAATAATAACCGATACAACTGTCACTTTTTCGCACTTACTATATATTAGATATTTTATTCCATTTTATTCATACACATCATAGTAAGTGATTATAAGATTATTTACAAGTATATTTTTAGCATAACAAATAAAATTACCTTTCTTTATTGGGTTGCAAGTGGTGCCTATCTCTCCTCGAAGCGGTCACGTCTAGCGACTGCGATTTTCGGTGTTGAGACTGCCACGGGTTTTCTGTGCCCGCTCTGTAAATTGATCAACACGTTATTCTAAATAGCTCTTATTGCTAAGTAGGAAGAGGATAGTCATAATTTGATGAAATTCGGTATAATATCAATCCATCTCCACGAATACAAAAATAGACTTTGGAGTTGTGTATTTTAAGTGATCTTTTGTAATAAAAAAGCCCTAACCCTGAATTTCGCTCAGCACTGGATTACTGTTAGTTAGGTGCAATTATGTATTGACTAGTTGCAAAATCAACAAACATAAAATTAGGATCAAATTAAATAAGCTTGCGAAGCTCCACTGTACCACTATGTAATAATGGAAAAACACCGGCCAACATATTAAAAGAAAATGGCGCCAACACAGATCATTCAACCTGACGTTTATTTAAACGTACCCCCGCGCCTCCCAATTCGTTTCTTAAATGAAATCGCATAAAGGTTAACCCGCCCTACACATATCTGTAGACTATGGTCTGTCAGGAGCCCAAAAAAATGTTGGTGCGTACATTTTACATGAACTGGTTCACACGCGTCCGTGTCCGGACCGTGCCCGGGACATGTTCGGCCACCTTGTGCAGGCCACGACCCGTCCACGTCCCGGGCACGGCTCAGATATGCGTGGATCAGCCTTTATCGTTTTTCGCACATACTAGGCTGATCAAAAAGTAATGATAATCGGTTATTTTTATTTTTGCTCGGCGCCTATGGATCCCAGCCTTCCTCAGATTTCAAATCCGACTAGTAGTTCCAGAGATTAGCACGTTCAAACATACAAAAAAACTCTTAAGCTTTGTTATTAGTTTAGAAAATATGAACCGATTTTACCATTACTTTTTGATCAGCCTGATATTTCAGATGCTTGTTGGCTATTTTATAAAAGTTTAGAATTCTGTTTTTTATTTTGCTATTCTACATTAGATATTCATCAGGTGAGCAGAATTTAAGTAACGTCACCTGACACTGCATATTCACTCATGAGCTCAGCTGGTCAAGATGATGGAGGAGACTGAATGGAATAAAGCAACACGGCAAACGTCACACCATGCTCAAAGAAACATGAACGACAAGCGAATCTCGTTCATTGGATACTGTGTGTTATTAAGCCGCGCGGCACTTTGTGACAAATTTGAAGGCACGCTAAGAAGCTATGGTGGTGTGTTGTGAGGTACAAATAACATGACGTCAGGAGATCCTGCCCCACGGACCCCAATATGAGTGTGTTTGTGTATACAACCTGCAAAGGTTGATACTCGTGCAGGTGAACGAGTGTTATTGCGGGTATATTAAAGTATTTGTATTGTGTTCGCGCAGGACCGCCGGTGTGGTTCACTTCTTGTGCGTGTGCATAACTGTTTGTGCGGATAAGTAGTGTTTGTGCGGGTATAACGGTCGTGTCTGTGCAGATAATGGTGGTCGTGCAGGGCCACCGGAGCAAGTGGCTTAGTGCATTTTCGTGCAGGTTTACGAGTGTTCGTGTGGGTATTAAGCGTGTGTCTATGCCGCGTTCGCGCAGGTATTTCCATGCGCGTCTGCATAACTGTTTGTTCGGATATAAGAGTTCTAATAAGGATTTATGAGTGTTTGTGCATATATATGAGTGTTTGTGCGGGTATTTGAGCGTGTCTGTGCATACAACCTGTGCAGATGATGGTCTTCGTGCAGGGCCGCCGATGCGGGTCTCTCATTGTGCATGTTCGTGCGTGTGTGAATGTTCGTGCGGTTATATGAGCGTGTCTGTGCATACAACCTGTGCAGATGATGGTGTTCGTGCAGGGCCGCCGGTGCGGGTCTCTCCTTGTGCGTGTTGGTGCGTGTGGCCGGCGGCAGGGCTCGCAGCAGTTGCGAGGGACATGAGCCCGACCTGTACCCACACCGTTAGTATGCCACGAGCCAACATCAACAATATAATCATGAAAATTCAACCGTTATGGGAGAGAATTTCCACTATAAATTGAAATAGTTTCAAAAAGTACACATTTTGTGTGATTATTGTTGGAATAAAGTTTCTAAAACAAAAATAATTAAGTATTTGCAGATGGCTTGCAGGTTCACATATAATTTCTTTTTATTTGGCAAAATCTGTCAGTGAAATCTAACAAAGGTAGGTAAGAAAAAATAATAAAATACTAGATGTTGGCTTGAGACAAAGTACACACACGTGAAACACAAAATGCAGGGACAATGAGTGCTGTTAGAACAAATAAACATTCAAGCACACACAATATGCAAGGGCAAATCAAATTAACTACAGAAACTCCATAGAAGTGATAAGTATTGAACACTAATAAAGATAGAACGAAGAAATCATTGTTATCAACAAGGGTTCCGTCCCCTTAGGGTAAGCAAAGGGACCCTATTACTAAGCCTTTGATGTCCGTCCTTCTGTCTGAAAGCAGGCTACATCTCGTTTTTTTTTTTCGTAATTGATATGTTATTACTTCCCAGAATTTGATCCTTATTAGCTACACTTTCGAATGGTGTTTTTTTTTTCAGTTTTACTTTCATCAAAATCGGGCTCAAGTCTCCTTTCAGTGTTTTTCGATATTCCTCATAATTTCGGATTTGCCACTTAAAAAATTCAGCCCGTATACGATTCTGAGGACTTTCACTAGTTAATTTCATTTGACCCTGTATTTGAAAACAATGAACATGTTAGGATCACATAATATGCATAACGATGCACACATAAAAATGTCATAAAAAACATTCTGATTTCTGACTCAAATGCTGTCAATTCGGTGAAAGCCAGTTTTATAGGTCTGAATAGGGAACATGCAATATTTCCATTCTTGCTTTATTTTTAAAGAATTCCATCTAGAATAGACCACCACATAAATAAGAATTGAAAATGCTTTAATTTACATTCAGTCAAAAAAGTATCGGGAATGGATGATTTGTTTATGGTTCCAAATTCAAATTTTTGTTTTTTTGTAGTTGTTAGATTGGCACAACTGTTTTCCATTTTGGCGCGGAGTTTGAGTTGAATCTGTTATTTATATTAAATACAGTGCTGGTTTTAGTAATATCATATATAGTGTGTATTGCTAATTTCATAATGGACAAAAATATCGAACAAAGAGTTTGTCTTAAATTTTGCATCGCCAATGGAATTTCGTGTTCGGAGTCACTGAAAATGTTACAGAAGGCTTACGGTGAATCGACTTTATCAAAAACTCGTGCTTATGAGTGGTTCAAAGCGTTCAAAAGCGGTCGAGATGTGATGGAAGATTTGCCTCGCTCTGGTAGGCCGTCAACGTCTGCAACTGAAGTTAACATCGCAAAAGTGAAGGAAATCGTGACTGAAAATCCCCATTCAACTCTGAGAGAGATAGCCGCCGAACTTTCTGTATCTCACGAGTCGATCCGTACCATTTTAACTAATCATTTGGGTATGAAACATGTTGCTACTCGGCTAGTCTCATAAGATCTGAATTTTCTCCAAAAACTCAATCGCATGAAAGTCGCTGAGGACAAGCTAGAACGAGTCAGTCCGGACCCAACATTCATGAAACGCATTGTTACTGGTGACGAGACGTGGGTTTACGAGTTTGACATGCAAACTAGTCAACAAGCTTCGGAGTGGCGCCTTCCAACTGAACCGTTTTCAATCGATAGAAGACATAAAGGAGAATTCGCGGCGAGAACTCAACTCAATTCCGGAAGCAGCGTTTAAAAAATGTTTTGATGAATGGATTATTCGTTGGCGCAAGTGTATCGTTTCTAAAGGAGCATACTTTGAAGGTGATAAAATAAATTTGGAAGAATAACAGACATTTTGTGTATTATTGATCTTTTCCCGGTACTTTCTTGACAGAGTAGTATTGCCAAAATTTGGTTTGGTACCGACAGTTTAAAGGTTCGCGCGAAAACGGACAATGACGTCACTCCTATCAGCCACAGGTAAAGAACTGTCCTAACTCAAAGACATAAGGTTGCCTTTTCGTTGGCATAACAGCAGATACGTCACTAAACGCTGATTGTTGTTTTTAAATACGTTCCGTTTCACGTTACTTTAATTCATTATTTTTGTTAAAAGTCGATATTAACCAAAATAAAAATGCCTTATTTGCAATAGCCTTTATTTTATACTTTTTTAACATTTTACTGACAAAATTCTCATAAATACTGTATTTGCATCTTCCCTATTATTCTTGGAGAAAATCGAAAATACGGTTGATGCTGTCGAGCATACAAATTTAATACAACCTGTAACAGAAATAAACCCAACTCTTAAAGAGTCATTTTTGTCAGTGTTTTTTTTAAGTTTGTAATTTTTGCTAACAAATATGGATTACTTATGTTATCTGAAATAAATGGTTTATCATTATTATTATTACTTCCTTTATTCATCATTTTCGCTTATTTCTAAATTTTTAAATATTTTTATACAATATATACATAAAAAAAACATTTAAAAATATAAAAATAGTAGCCCACCGATATCGGGAACAGGGTCCAAGCTACCGGTCCTGACAATGCGAGCCGTGTCCAGAAGTACCGCTTTCTGAATCAAGCCCTCTATCCAGCTGCCCAACGAGAGCCTCCTAAGGTGTTGGTCGAGGCTCGTGGCTATTAAGCCATTGGCCGACACGACTATCGGTACAATGATTGCGGAGTCCACTTCCCACATGTCGACAACCTCGCGAGCCAAGTCAATATACTTGATTTGTTTGTCTTTCTCGGCTTTCACGAGGTTCTCGTCATGCGGGACGGTTATGTCTACAATCATTGCACGCCTCACAATTCGGTCCACCACCACTATATCAGGCTTATTGGCAACAATAGTCCTGTCAGTGATGATGGACCGATCCCAGTACAATGTGATATTGCCATTATCGAGAACTGGGTCGGGCGCATACCTATAATATGGCACCTCCGACTCCACAAGAGAGTATTTCAGAGCAAGTTGCTGATGGATAATCCTGGCTACAAGGTTGTGCCTATGCAAGTATTCTCCGTTAGCTAGACGAGAACAACCAGAGACAATGTGGCGAATTGATTCTCCCGGACGGTGACATGCCCGACATATGTCGACCGTGCCGTCTTTCACAATGAATCTCCGGTAGTTATTCGTCATGATAACTTCGTCCATAATTGCACAAACAAAACCTTCGGTTTCTCCAAAAAGATCACCGAAACGCAGCCAGGCTACGGACGCTAGTTGGTCTACGTCGGGCCCATGTAGGGCCCGGAAAAAGCGTCCGTGAAGCTCCTTACTCTGCCATACCGCCCTGCGATCGTTAGTGTCAAGCACCGCAGGTTTGCGCCAGTTCTCATTTGCCAAGGAGAGCGGGGTGAGTCCCTTGTCCACCGCCACTACATGTCGATGCATACCCACGTCTACAGCTAGGAAATATTCCCTAAGACTGCATATCTCGCGATTGTGGAGAGTCTTAGCATTTAAAAAGCCTCGACCTCCACACTTTCGCGGGATATACAGTCTCATTACCGACGACCGTGGGTGATGCATTCGATACGCAGTGAGCAGTGTACGGACTCGCCTATCCAGGGCGTCAAGTTCCGTTTGAGTCCATTTGAGTACGCCGAAAGAGTACATCAATACCGGCATGACCCAACCGTTGAAGGCGCGCACCTTGTTTCCGCCCGATAGAAAGCTATTGAATACCTTCTTCAGGCGGCCAAAGAAGCGCTCCTTCAACGATTGCTTCATGTCAGTAACATTGATACCTAACGCTTCCGACATACCCAAATACTTGTAAGTTTCAGTTGGAGAGAGGGATCTCAGGTTTATGGAATCCGAGAGTTGAGTTCCCACGGATTCCATAATCTCTCCACGCTTTACATGCATGACCGCACATTTATCCACACCAAACTCCATCCTGATGGCGTTACTGAATGTTTCAGTTACCTTCAGTAGCTCCATCAGTTGCAGATTAGTGGGGGCAAAGAGTTTCAGATCATCCATGTAAAGGAGGTGAGATATAACCTGACCACCTCTCTTCAACCGATAGCCTAGCCCTAAATTCTCCAGCAGTGTGCTAAGAGGATTCAAGGCTAGACAAAACCAAAGTGGACTCAAACTATCGCCCTGAAATATACCCCGCTCGATCCTTACCGGTTCGCTATTCCTCTGGATATTTCGAGATCCTGGATAGCGAAGGACTGTCCTCCATTGCCCCATACACGACATCAGGAAGGTGCGTAGCGTTGCATCAACTTTATACAATTCTAGCACCTTCATGAGCCATGTATGAGGCACCGAGTCATAGGCCTTCTTATAGTCTATCCAGCATGTCGACAGATCCTTTCGGGAACGCCGAACCTGTTGGCTAATGGCCATATTAATAAGGAGTAGCTCCTTAGTACCGCGGGACCCATTCCTACATCCATTTTGAGAGGCAGACATTATGTTGTTGTTGTTAATATGATTATTAATCTTTGCCCTCAAAATGGATGTAAGAACTTTATAGACCGTCGGTAAACACGTGATCGGTCTATAATTTTTAGGTTCCACAGTACTGCCTGATTTATGGAGCAGGTGGGTTATTCCTGTAGTTAAGAACTGGGGTAGCGACCCAGACTCTAAGGCAGACTGGAATTGAGACGCCAAGCAAGCGTGCGATCTCGTAAACCATTTAATCCAGAAATTGTGCAGCCCGTCCGGCCCTGGAGATTTCCAGTTAGGTAACGGGCGGACTGCACAAGCTACATCTTGGGGGCTGATGGAAATTGCCCCCATTTCTGGTATCGGATCGCACACACGCTCGACCTCCCGAGTCCAATCACCCTCAGTATGACTGACAGGAACCGACCAGATGCTGCGCCAGAATGAACACATAGCATCATCATCCGGTAAGCGCGTGTCAGTCACACCTTGGTCCGGTCGCTCCCAATCCCTATATACCCACCTTTCGTTACTTCGGAATGTGCGATTCTGGGTGTATCGCTCCACTCGCCGCCTGTACCTACGAATACGGCTTGCCCATGCATACACCTTCTGCTTCAGGAAGTCGATGCGCTCTGTGATACGAGATATATAATCTCGGGGATTGACATCAGTCCCCGAAAACGCCCGTCTCACAAAGCGCATCACTCGAGGGCGTGTGTTGCCCTACCTGAAGCAGATCAGTTTGCCGATTAGCGCTCTGGCCTCACCAATACGACGCTCGATCCTGCACTGCCAAGCTGGTACGGCTGGTTTTGGTCGTGTAACTCTGTCATTGGTTATTTTTATCTTGACATGAGCTACACGACATGCCGCTACAGCCGCACAGTACATGATCGAATGTGCATCGGTGAGGTTATCACAGTTATCAAAATGGCTTGACAACTGCGAATCCAGAGCAGCCACCAGCGCCCTGTTCTTGTTATGCATGGGCAAACGAGGTAAGCGTGGTCTAAGTTCAGGCGGCATGTAGCGGTATTCCCGAATAGCACACTCCAAAGCACTCCTCAATTCGTCATTGCACTGGGTACTTACGTTTGTAACCCTGTCATTACTCTCCTCGTCAGCAAGGCTGGGCAATTGGGTTGACTGTGCTGGTGCCACAGTCTGCGACGGAGGAGCAATGACATGGCTACACATTTCAGTGCGGAGGCGATCAAGCACACTATCATCCAACATACGGTTACGCTGGATGACGCGCACCTGATCCGACAGTCGTTGGGCCGATACGCTGACAGCTGGTTCAAGTACCTGAAACAGAGAGAGCATCCGACCACGGTACGCAGTCAGGTTAGTTTTATTATTATTATGACAACTTTCACTATGGGACGTACAATGAAATCGCGAAAAGAAAATAGACTGGCCCATACAAATATGTGCGCATAACTCGACAACATTTACTGAACAGCTGTTTCTTTTTCGCGATTTCGTGATTGATCCCATAGTAAAAGTTGTTAATAATGACGAGTACAATAACCCCTTAACAGGTATTGCGTTTTATCACGTTGTATATATTCGTATAAAAATAAGGAAATTAGTTTTTTTTTTCAGGCATGTTTCTAATTATTAGTTATATTCGACTAAAATAATGAAAATAAGTCAATTCATATTGCTAGAATTTTTAGCTTTTTGAGTCCAAATTCAGAACGTATGTAGCCTTAAAATGAAATTAAACAATAGCGCACAGAACTTGAAATAGAAAAAACACAACTTATGAGAACTTGACGTTACTGGGTCAATGCACCAAAGTTACGTATGTCGAGACTTCCCGCCAAGGACTAATTTCTGAATCAAGCTCAACCTAATGAGAGCCGCCCTTTTTTTAAAGATAGGAAATCATTAAATGACTCCTCCCGCTTTGGGTGAAGCAGAAGGGAGTGTCAGACTCTTACTGACTAAAACCCATCCGTGTTCCTCCTAGGGCCCTTTGCTTTCCAGGGCCGCGGTGACTCTTTCGAACAAAGTCCGCAGCCCCAGCAGGTACTGGCCCTAGCGGGCCCCATCTTCTATGCTGACATCTCTTTGAGGCGCGCTTGGAACACAGCGCACCGTCGAGACTAACCCTGGCTGGCAGTCTCGACATACGTACCGATCGCTTAACGATCGAATTCGTTAGTCACCCGTACACAGTCAATCTCGAACGCATTCCACGGTCAAAATCAATGTTATGTTCCGTGGATCACGTTCGAAATTAACTGTGTACGGGCGGCCTTAGGACTTAACGACCAAATTCGGTCGCTACGCGCTCGTTATCTATGTCGAGACTGCAAGCCCAGCCTAACGAGAGCCGCCTAAGGTGTCCATGTCGTCGTGGCTCGTGGCTGCAATGGGACTGACCGCACGTGCACGGGATGGTGCTGCTGCAGCATGAGCGACGAGCCGGGCCCGTCGTCGAACACGGGGTTGTCCATGCTGTAGCCGCTGTAGCCGCCGTAGCCGGCCGGCGGCGGAGACTTGCACTTCTTCATGGCGGCCAGGCGCTTCATCAGACTCACACCCGTTGAGATTGACGACTTCTCCGCTTTCGCTTTTTCTTTTGGCTGTCGAGTAGAAATAGGGAACATGCAATATTTCCATTTTTGGTTTAATTTTAAAGAACTCCATCTATAATGAACCACCACATAAATAAGAAATAAAAACGCTGTAATTTATTGCCATAACTGTGTTTTTAAACCAACGGTTTAAATTTTTGCGCGAAAACGGACAATGACGTCACTCTTATCAGCCACAGGTAAAGAACTGTCCTAACTCAAAGACATTAGGTTGCCTGTTCGTTGTAATAACAGCAGTGACGTCACTAAACGCTGATTGTTGTTTTTAAATACGTTCCGTTTCACGTTACTTTAATTCTTTATTTTTGTTAAAAATCGATATTAATTAAAATATAAACGTTGCAATGGCCTTTTTATCATTTTATCAACGACATTCACATAAATTCTGTATTTGCATCTTCCCTATTGTAGCTGTACAAAGATCTTTTGGGAAATTGTAAAACGGAACCAAAGTAATCATTTTTCACAATAGACTAGTTTTCACCATCAATAAATTGCAAATCTATTTAGTCCGACAGTTAGATTATTGAAAAATAATAAACACGTTTTTTTTTTGTTTTTGTAAATCAATGAATATTGACAAAGATAAAACACAGCATAACTCGGGAGTAGCGGCTCGTGACGTCAGAACGCACTAAAAATTATACCACGGCGTGACGTATTGAGAATTTTAGAAGCGTCGTATCTTCGTCAATTTCGGTTTACATAACAAAGTAAAAATACGAGTCTGATATTTTTTGGAAATCTATCTGACAGACAGATTAAATTTTTTTAGTCCACTACACTATTGATGAAATTGTGTATCAGACACAATTTCACAAATCTTTACTAAAATCACCCGAGGCCACGACAATAGCAATCAAGCGCCTGAGATAATGAAATGACTAGGCCACTAACTAACGACTGAATTAGCTAGTTGGCTACGACAGACTAACTACATAGTAAATTATAATTAAACGGAGAAAGTACAGGTGCCTAACCCACAAAAATTATTAATTGACTTTCTGTTATAAAATAATAGAACATGTTTCAATATTATTTCGAAACGGCTGGTTGACACTTCCCGTGACCCAAGAGCTGGCTTTTACTTTGGGCAAAGATTAAGCATTGCCATTCAACGTGGCAATGCCGCCAGCCTCTTGGGCACATTACCAGCTGACAGCGTTGAGGATGAATTTTTTGATGCTATATTTTAGTTTGTTTTTAGTTTAGTGTATTTGTTAGTTTTAGTAACTTATTTTACCTTACAATAATAAGATCGACAATAATGGTTCAATCTACTAATATATTATGTTGTGTGATTTGAGATATGCTTCTATGAGAAAATCTTTTTCTTGTATCTTGTCAATGTTCTGAGTTTATTTTTTTTATCATTGCCCCACTAGGATTTTATTCTGTATCGTGGGTGCTTTTACAAAAATACATATACCAAAAACAGCTAGACTCGGAACAAGTATCTGTAGGCGACACAAATATTTGTTCCGTGCGGGAATCGAATCCGCAACAGGCAGCGCAATAGTCAATCGCTCAACCACTGCGCCAACCGTATCGCCAAACTTCTAATGCGTTTTATTCCAAGTTACAGCTTGCTGTTGCCATATATGTGTTTTTGCGTCCATATAAACATCGTTTGCTTGGTTGAAGATGGCAATATTGTGAAGTGAAATAGGCAAAAATTTTACTTTTAAGAAGTCTTACCTTTTCAGATCTAGGCGTATTTTGTTGAGTCTGCGCTGGCGAACACCACGGGTAGGTCAATGGTTGAGCTGTAAATGTTCAGATATGTAGATTAAAGGAGATGTTTCAAAATGGGCTAAGTCTATGTACCTCATAAAAAAGAGAAAAGTCCATAGAATTCGGGAAAAATACATTTAATTCATTGAAATGTTAATTGTTGTGGTAGTTAATTGATGTTTATAAATTACTTTGATTTACAACATGGCGTCGCACCGATTTAGTTACATATCATAGAAAGATAACTGTCAGCTGTCATAACAATGTCACTTCAGTCACTTTCGTCTCGTTGCCGGAAAATAAATATGTCAGAAATAAATGTCAAACGTCATTAATCAATCAAAATGACAGCTTACCGCCATAACGGGTTTTTGTTGTGCGTTGCAAATTCTTGTGTTTTACCAGCAAGCAATGCCATTTTAAAGAAATTGGACAGTTGAGAACTGTTTTAAATGTATTTCTCTACTTTTAAGTATAGTGTACAAGGACCTGGCCCAGGCTCCATACATTTTGGAACATCTCCTTTCATGTTATTTTTATTGCAATACATTAATGGCATAAATAATAACGCTTAGACAAGACGGATAGGATTAGAGATGGCTGGTGGGAAAATGTGGGAAAAAATCCAAATCGACGGGTATACATAAACTTGAGAGATTCTTTGTTTGTTCAAAAGCGGTAAAATCGCGTAAAAAAAAAATAATCAGCAGCCCAGTATATGTTGTCGAGTTATGCGGACAGAAATGTATGGGGCAGTTGATATTTTTTGCGATTTAGTTGTTTGTCCTATAGGAAAAGTTGTTCATTGTGATGAGTACAATACCCTCTTTTAAGGTATTGCGTTTATTATGTTATACGTTGTATATATTGATTGATTATTTATGACTAGTTATCTCGCGCAACTTCTTCTGCTCCGCTCCTGTTGGTCTTAGCGTGATTATATGTAGCCTTCCTCGATAAATGGGCTATCTAACACTGAAATAATTTCGGACCAGTAGTGCCTGAGATTAGCGCGTTTTAGCAAACTAACAAACAAACTCTTCAGCTATATTAGATTGCGATTATGGCAGCCCCCCCCCCCCCCCAAATTTAGGGCAGGCCTATGTTCAGATGTGGACGTCTTTCGGCTGATATGATGATGATAGCTACATACCCATGAGCTGCTGCGGGTCCCTCGCGCGGGGCGGCGCGTCGGGCGCGGCTGCGTGCGCGGCGCCGGCCGCACTGGCCGCACTGGCCGCCGCCACGCAAGCCGCCGCGGCTACCACTGCCGCCGCCTGCAATATCACACACTTTATTTACTCAATTGTACTTTCTAGTGTCCGACCGAAACAGCGTTTCCATTTTGACACCCTACAAAATACATCCTAGAATGGATACTCGGAAACGTATGTCCGAGAATCCACCCTGAGCCGAAGTGGATAGATGGAATCTGTGTTAAATCGATATTGTTTTTCCACCTTAGGCACAGTGGGGCACACATCGACCTACTACAATAATCCCTAATCTACGAGAAAGTGTGATAATACCCTGGCTCAGGGTTGACTATCGGACATACGTTTCCGAGTATCCCACCCTAGGGTGGATTCTATGGGTTGTCAAAATGGAAATGCCGGACCGAAACTAGTTTTTACGCCCGAAACCAAAACCAATTCGCACTAAGCGTTAAAAATGAGAGCTTTCCTTTAGTTTGCCATATGTTATTACTTCCCAGAATTTCATCTTTATTAGCTACACTTTCAGACGGTATAATAATACAGGGATGTTTTTTTTTTTTTTTTTCAAAATAAATCGGTTCATTTCCTAGTTAGTAATAACTATTTTTCAAAGATCCAATGATGCAGTTTTAGTTTTCAGCATAATCGGGCTTGAGACTCCTTTCAATGATATTCTAGTTTCGGATTTGGCCATGAAGGCACACTTTTAAAAGTAATTATGTGTATTAGATTGGAGTAGTTGCATGTGTCAGACTGGAGTATTTGCATATACCAGAGTGGAGTAGTTGCGAATTTCAGAGTTAAGGTGATTGTTCCGATAGCCTTTTCATACATTTTTCTGTCGCGGTAAACGCCGTACATATACACTTTTTGCTCAAAACTAATCAATTTATAAGTTTTCTACAATGAAACATTGTCGCACAGAACTTTTCCAAAAATCATTTGCATTATATATTGAGAAAAACAGTTTTTAAAACCGAGTAAAATTTGACATTTTGTTTACTAGTGTGAGTGCAATTTGACAACCAAACCATACGCAATGTTTGCGATTGGTTATAATATTCATCGCTAGATGGCGTGCACCCGATATTGTAAATTTGAAAAATCATTACTCAATTTATAATAATGGTTTTCAAGGCAAGATTTAAAAGGCATTATAATAACGTAAAACTAACTATCATAAACGAAAACATAAAACATTATTCTTGTTATCAAAAAATTGTTAGCTTTACTTATTTTTATTGTAGCTGGCAATAATTTCATCATTTGTATATAGGTAGCAACAATGCGACGTTGCCGTTGCTATTGTATTTGTTTGTCCCTTTGACCTATGCATCGTTGCCAAACTTCTCTTCGCGACTTGAAATAAAATAATACATTTTGAAGTTGTACACTAGCTTGTGCAGTGATAGGTTTTACGCGCGGAATTTCTCGTCTGTTTTGAATTGTATGAATTTTCATTGATTCGAAGGATTAGAACTAATATTTCTTGTACTTATGTATTTCGTTCCAATTTAATATAATTATTGCAAGGTATTCATTATCGTTTTTTTGGATTGGTAGTAGTATAGGTTGGTTATACGCAATTTTATTTTAAAATAAAAGTATGTACCAATATTTCGGTGGTGGGTATTAACAAGTCGGCCCGTGAGTTTCGCTGGCTATAACAAATTGAAATAATCTCATAATAGAAATCACCGAACGATATTGTTAAATGATTTGTCAAGATATAATAGGTAGGATCAAGTAAATTTAATTTTATTTACTTGATAATATTTATTATTATCTATCCTTTGTAATCCAAATTTTTAAGTCGCTATATACATTATATATCCTATCATAGGTTGTTTTTCAGATTAGTAATACAAATAATTATTATTATCGACAGACCAACAAACAAATAACAATAGTTATATTTGATTCACGCGTCTTTATGTGGATGCGGTGCGTTCCGTTATACCTACATAGTAAACATCAAAATAATAAATATGTAACATGATTTATTATTTAAAGTTTTTTTCTACAAGGAATTGTCCCCGCTAGATATTATTTTCTTAATAGTCAATCAATATTATATAAATATTACATTTGGGTAAGTAAAACTACTGTATATATTATATTTACTAAATAAATTATTTTTCAAAATGCTAATATTATCTCGAACGTAATTTGGAACGTCAGTCTCTGTATAATCTGTGCTAGTGCTACTCAAATTGCAATACTGCATTGACCATTATTGTCTTGCATATCATTTGTTTTTGTGTATTTTAGATTCGGTTTGCATCTAGTTATCGTCTGGCCCTGCGAGAAAGAAAGCTTATCAACGGCACGAATATTCAGGCGTTCATAAATCATCAAAACGAGTGAAAAGCGCATTCAAACGGATACAATATGGTGACGACGAGTTAGTATACATGTAAATTGTTTCTCAACTCAATCTCGGTTTTCAAGTAGGTACATATATTACGCGGTAAATCAGTTGAACCGTTGAAATGGCGGTCATTACTAATAAATAGTACCTACATACCTACCTACTTTCTGTTCAAAAAAATTGATATCCGTATTGTATTACAGCCGCGCGAAAACTTGGCGTTCTGAAGAAATTAAGAAAAAGTTAATGAATGAACAAATCATCCCAGATAATTCTACAGTGTATGTATCAAATACTCGTTACCATTATTTATTGTGATCGCTGATCGTAAACATACATTTTATGGCATTCCATAATTATTGTCTTATATTGCTTTCAGTACGCAGAATACACAACCGAGAACATATGCGCGTGTAAAACATTTGACAGAGGAAATTAAGACTGCTGGTGAACAAGAAAGGTCAATTGCTATTGAAAAAGGTCATGTGTCTTCAGATGGTGTTCCATTTATTACTGTGTATGTGGACGGAGGATGGTTGAAGAGGTCATATGGGCACAACTTTGATTCATCATCTGGCATGGTAAGTCACCAAAATTATTACCAAACACAAATTTGTTTATCATCAAAACAATGTAACACAACAATTATACAGTTTAGTTGAATTTTGTTATTTTCTATTATTGAATTCAAACAATTATAATGTGCATTTTCAAGAGTTGTTTTACATTTTCAGGCTTGCATTATTGGGACAGAAACTAAGAAATGTCTATTTCTTGGCGTTCGAAATAAATATTGTTATACATGTCAATATTATGAAAGTAGAAAAATTGATATGAAACCACATAATTGTTGCAAAAATTTTACTGGACCGTCTACAGGTATGGAATCACAAATTATTGTGGAAGGCTTTCAAACGAGTGAAGAAACACATCAACTTCGCTATTTGAGCTTTATTGGTGATGGAGATTCCTCGGTGTTTGCAAACTTGAAAGAAAAAGTGTCATATGGAAATATAATAAAAAAAATGGAATGTAAGAATCATGTAATCAAAAACTATACCAGTGCAGTCTACAAGGTAAATACTTACTAATATTGTACTTGTAAATGAAAAAGTGAATTTGATTGTTTGGCTTTCACAAACTACTGAACTGATTGCCATGAAATTTTATATACATCATAACAGAAGTGCAGAATAAATAATCATTACATAGTATAAAACAAAATCGCTTCCCGCTGTCTGTCCATATGTATGTTTAGATCTTTAAAACTACGCAACGGATTTTGATGCGGTTTTTTTTAATAAGTAGAGAGATTCATGAGGAAGGTTTATAAGTATAATACATGCGAAATGTATTAGTATTGCACCCGTGCGAAGCTGGGTCGGGTCGCTAGTATTACATATGACGCAGTGGTTGAGCGATTGACTGCTGTGCTTGTCGCGGGTTCGATCCCCGCGAGTAACAAATATTTGGATGGACCACAGATAGTTGTTTTGGGTCTGGCTTTTTTGTGTCATATCATCATTGAATCATATTCCATAATTCCATTTGTACTCTTTCAGATTTTAGCCAATACTAAGCTACCACTTTGTGGGAGAAATATTTTGAAACCAAAGGTGATGAAGCTTACCTTGGTGGCACGGAAAATCATAATGTATAGCAGTGATAATACTGTTATGGCTGCAGATTTGAGAAATGGCCCACTTCATGTATTTGGAGTACATGGAAACTGTAAAGACTATTACTGCAATGCCAATTGAAGTGAAAAGAATGAAGAAAATCTCATAGAAGTTCTAAAAAGGGATGCTCCAGAAGTGTGGGCTCTGATTTATGCCGCCAATGAAAAAATTGCATTGAAGGCAGGCCGTTTGTCAAACGAGACGACAAATGTGGCAGAAAACTTTATGAGTGTAATAAACAAATTCTGCTGCGGAAAACGAATTAGTCTAGGTAAAGGGGGATCATACCAGCGACGTGTTCATGTGGCAGGTAAATAGTGTCAAGATTACATTTTCTATTAGAACAGAAGTTGGTTGGGATTACTAGTAAATGTTATGTTTATCAGTACTGTTTCTTTATATTTATATTGTACATAACATATAATTTCTATCTATTTTTAAAATATTTTCTAGTACAAATATATTTTGTTTACAGGGCTATCGCTTGCTACTGGACACAAATGGCATGAGACTGCATGGAAAAAGCAGACTACACAGAGTCCAGGAACACATTTTAAAAAATACATAAAGCGCAAGGAACAGAGCAGAATAAGACAACAATCGTCAACACGCAAACGATTGTTTGTTCCAAGAGAAAAAACCAAACCAGACAAGGACTATGGACCTGAAGCAAGTGATCCAATTGATATTGATGAAGTACAATTGAAAATATTGTGTGAAGAACGGTTAGCAGAATTCCAAAAATCACCAGAAGACATAGCTTTCAATGAAATGTCTACTGTAGGGCAGCACGAAAATGATTTATATACTACTCATAGGCGTGACTGTCTGACAGCTAGTCAATTTGGAATGGTAATGTAATCACATATGTCCAAGAGTAATTTCTGTATTTTATACAATATCTATGCAGATAATGCATCTTTAAAAAATATTCACAACACACATTTGTTTTATCTTACTTTTACAGGTCTGCAAACGCCGTATTACAACACCATGTCACAATCATGTCAAGGATATTCTATATAAAAAGAATATTTGTACCAAATATATGTTATATGGACAGCAAAATGAAAATGTGGCTAAAAGTATGTTTATGCAACAGTATAATAAAACTGTAAGGCCTTCAGGTCTTTTTATTGATGAAGAATTTGGATGTTTAGCTGGCAGTCCAGATGGTAAGTTTTTCTTTATCAATATTCATGTACAATAATATGTAATATTTGATAAATATGGAAAATTATAACACTAGTTATAATCACGAGTGACCAAGGCTTACGAGCACGATATGCGATTATATTACCTGTTTCAAATCTCATAGAGAGATCCATTCTTATTGTTTTATAATCTTTGTGTAAATTTGTTATAGGTGTAATTGAAAATGAGAGAGCCGTAATTGAGATCAAGTGCTTTCCATCACTGGCGAGGAAAAACCAAAGTCTAGAGGCAGCTGCAGTAGAAAAGAAAAACTTTGCTCTAACATTTGATAATAATGTTCTAGTTATGAATAAAAAGCATGATTATTACTATCAAGTAAATTAATAATTCTATTGCATGTCCACTAAGTATATAATTTATTTTAGCAAGTTATTTACTCTTACTATAAAATCTATTTCAGGTTCAAGGACAAATGCGTGTCAGTAACATGGATAAATGCTACTTCATATATTTTATTTCAGTCAATGAACCTTTGACTGTTATTGAAGTTTGTAGAGATAATGAATTTATCAGCAATATGGTACCAAAGCTATTAGACTTTTTTAAACACTGTATTCTGCCAGAAATAATTTTGAGACGTGTTCAAAAAAATGCGAAATGTATAGATATGAAAGGTAAATAAAATTATTAATTTTTTAATTTACTTCATAATTTCCATAAATTTCAATCTAAATTATATTTTTGCTAATGGGAAATTGTTCTTCAACCTCCACATCGAAAGTTACACACAAAATATACTAACTATAGTAATTTTCTTTTGCAGCAGCTGTGCAGCGGTGGTTTCTGGACAAGAACTTCAGGAAGAGTGAAAACAACATGATTGATTTTTGTTTTATTTGTACTTTTACAGTAGTTTGTATAGAATCTACATTGTCAATGCTTACAATCATATTTTCTTGTTATTAGAAACCTGAAATGATGTGCTCATCCTGATGAACATAATATGAAAAAGGGTCAATGTATTCATCACGTTATGAGAATTCATTGACCCTTTTTTAGGTTTCTGAAAAGTTGTTTTTGTTTTTTTTATTTCCTTTCCAAAACAATACTTTAGCAAATATGTATATAACCATTTGTTAGTTATGTTTAGGTTTTACTAAAAAATATGTGATGATGGATGCTTAGATTCCAACATTTTTCCACCTTCTTGGTTGTTGTAATAAAATAAAACTCTTACATTGCATTCTGACATTTATTTGATTCCCATAATTAGTAAATTAAATAGTTTACACCTGAAATACCACCTTTTATTTTTATCATATAATCGTATCAAATCGCATTCTTTATTTCAAGCTACTCTCCCAGACGTGCCCAGACATAATTATAATTTCTACATAATCCAGCTTAATAACTTTTAAAAGCACGCCATCTAGTGGTAAATTTTGTTGAATGCTTAAGATTTAAAGTTGTCTATGTGTGTGTAAACGGTACTATAAGCGAGTTAGATATTATTTTCGTGAAGTATGGCGAATCAGAAGGGTTTTTATGCCGTATTTTGACTAATTTCGATAAAGTGGAATATCCGATTGTCGCACAACTATTTCTGCGACTTAATGTTGTTCCAATCACACTCAAAACAAAATAAAACTGAAAATGTTGACTTCAGCGCCATCTCGCGGGAAAATGGCAATGAGCAACCTGGAACATCCACCTTAATTAGTTGTATGTATCAGAGTGGTGTAGATATGTGTTACAGTTAGAACCCGTTCTTCCCTAGTTAAAACTCACTTTCACTAAATGCCTTAGTTACAACTAGAATTAGCTGCTGCTAATAAATATCTATCAGTGAAAACTAGTTCTAACTAGACAAAATGCGTTTTGTCGAAATGATTCAGTTAAAACTGTTTCAGTCGAGGTCAAAGTTCATCGTGCTTTGAGATTATATGGTATCGGACGTAAAAGAATAGCACCATCCCATCACTTCCCGTGGGTGTCGTATGAAGGGACTAAGGAACTCACAAGAGAATGGGCAGCAACATTCTCCGTACATTGCAACAGCTACACTGCGACGGACAAACCGTTTGACAAGCATTAAATGTATCAGAGTTTAGTAGTTGTATATACCAGAAAGGATTAGTTGCATGTATCAGTGTGGAGTAGTTTTATGTAACAAGGTGAAGTAGTTGTGTGTATTAGAGTGGAGTAGCTGCGTATTACACTGGAGTAGTTACATGTATCAGAGTGGAGTAGTTGCATGTATTAGAGTGGAGTAGTTGCATGTATCACAGTGGAGTAGTTGCATATATACCAGAGTGGAGTAGTTGCATGTATCAGAGTGGAGTAGTTGCATGTATCAGAGTGGAGTAGTTGCATGTATTAGAGTTGAGTAGTTGCATGTATCATAGTGAAGTAGTTGTGTATATTAGAGTGGAGTAGCTGCGTATTACACTGGAGTAGTTACATGTATCAGAGTGGAGTAGCTGCATGTATTAAACTGGAGTAGTTTTAAGTAACAAGGTGAAGTAGTAGTGTGTATTAGAGTGGAGTAGCTGCGTATTACACTGGAGTAGTTACATGTATCAGAGTGGAGTAGTTGCATGTATTAGAGCGGAGTAGTTGTATGTATCAGGGTGAAGTAGTTGTGTGTATCGGAGTGGAGAAGTTGCATGTTTCAGAGTGGAATAGTTTGTACCTTGTCGTGTTTGGGGCGCGAGCTAGCAGCGGGCGCGACGTAGTTCCCGGGGAACACGCCGCAGCGCTGCGAGCGCTCCGAGCAACCCTTGTACCAGCCGTCGCGGCAGCGCTCTGTTACTGTGTAGATACCTAAAGACAAACAAAGATGATAGTCCTTTATAACGATTTTAAAAAGTTCAAATTTTATAATAATTTAAACAACCACTTCTCCGTGAATATTCGCTTTGTGTTTAATAATAATTAATCTATACTAATATTATAAAGAGGTTAAAGTTTGTGATTTTGTGAAGTTGTAGGGGGTGATCTATGGACCTACTGAACCGATTTTGAAAATTCTTTTACCAATAGAAAGCCACGTTATTCGTGTGTCATAGGCTATATTAACCCGAAAAACACCGCCCAACAAAGTGAGCACGGTTCAGCTAGTATAAATATAAACCAGGGATGGCCAACCGGTCGATCGTGGCTATTAGTACAGTCAAAAAATATATATAGGTACGAATAACAGACTGCGCAACTATGTAAACACTAAATAGGTTATGTAAATAAAATTAAAAATACTACATAATTGTATACTGAACTTTACCTACTGTTACATTTGTAATTTTAAGAAGTACATAAGTACCTATGAAATTAATTTTATTAGATCGCACAGGGTTTCGTCAGTAACAAATGATCTTGGGTCTAATTAAGTAGGCTACTACTGATATAAAGTAACAGTTATTTAAAGAAGTAATTCGGTTCCAATATTACCCTTTTCATAATCAATGCGAGACCAACGGGGCAGCTTTAATATTAGTAGGAACAATAATATAACGTAAAGATAGAAAGAAAAACGTTTATTTGAGACTCGCACAAGACAAAAAAAAAGAGGAAAATACATTAACGGTAATAATTAATTAATTTATATGTTACCTCCTTTCTTGAGCTCAAGTTCGTCCGGCTTCTGCGGCTTGTAAGGGTAGATGGCGACGTAGGCGGCCGGCAGAGGGCGCTCGTTGCTGCGCGAGCGACGCCGCCGCCGCTCCGAGCGCTCGCTTCGCTCAGAACGCTCCGAGCGAACCTCCGTACCCGCGTCCAGGAGGCTTGTAGCGAGGATCTCTGCTGAATGTCTGCGGAAAATTATTCATTGATTAAACTTTGATACAGGTTGTGAGAGCCGCGGGAAACTGCCAGACGCGAGACGTACAGGTCCGGCCGACGTGGCGACACTTTGGGGAGGCCTGTGTGCTGCAGTAGACAACTTTCGCCTGATATGATGATGATAATGAATTGTGTTGCTAAGGAGTTTGTCGCGTCAACAAACTTCCCAGCAAGACACAGATTCAAATTAACGACATAAATAAACGACTTTTCTTTTTTATAGTCCAAAAACACAGTTTGTTAATGTAATGACAGCGCCACTTGATAAGAGGAGATGTGTTAGACATGAAGGAGAAAACTGAAAAACAAAATAATAACAAAAGGGCCTCAGCTGAGTATAAAATCAGTTGGCAATACTTTGCCAAGTTCATTGTATTATTTATTGTCAGTGAAACATTGCATAGTTTGCCACAGCCTACTGTTTTAGACACAGGCCAAAAACAGACATCAAAAAGCAACTTACCTGTTTTGAGTATTATGATTCCCTTGTAAGTGCGTCGAAGGAGTCAAACTATGCCTCTTCTCCCTTTCTCTATGGTGATGGTCTCGATGAGCCCTAGTCACCATATAGTTCCCATCTTTCCCGTGAGAGGGCGACAGCGCCGCCTGAAGGCCCAAACCAAAGTTTAACAAAGAATCTGGCCCACTCGATCGCACCACGTTTTTACTAGACGAAGGCGCGTCAAGCCGCGTAGACTCATTATTGCTTGCACCTTCCTGATTTTCCTCCTGAGTTTGCGGCGCATTACTCGCACTCGATGCATTCAATTTTGGACTCTCTGAAGGCGGCAAACTGACATTCAGAGAAGTATTCGTTGCTGTCGAACTTTCGTTCAAACTCAGCACTCCCATTGAAGTGTTAAGAGACTCGTCGTTGTTCGTTTCTTCTTCTGGCGGGTTCTGGTTTATCTGGTTTTGGTTTTGATTTTGATTTTGAGTCGTATTAGACGCGATTACGGTTGCATTTCGTTCGGTATTGTTGTCGGGTGAGCTTGGAAGACTCGGTTCAGCGCTTTCACAGGTACTGGTGTTAGAACTGGTATTAGGAGTAGTCGTGGAGCTAACACCGACTGATCCGGGAGTATTCACACTATTCGAACTGGAATCGGAACTGACGTTGCTAGTATTAAAATTAGCAACGGAAACTGGAAAATGTTCGTGTGTCCTCACATTTTGGTAGGTAGTTTCAACCTTATGGACTGGAGTAGAGTTATAGCTGTCGTATTTTACTGTTCGTAGTCTATCGTAGTTCTCTCCGATTCGTGACACGCTCTGTATGCCCATAGTGCCTTGTTGCGACTTGTTGTGCATATTGGTGAATTGTATGAGGTCTAGGGAGTGTTTCGTTTGTGTGGGCTCCATGATATTCCTGGGCACTGCGGTAGTGGTGACGAGGCCTCCGTGAGAGATGGCGCTGACGTGTTGGTTGATAGGCTGGGGCACCAATATTTGCGCCTGTTGGGCCAACATCGTCTGGGCCGCGTGGTAGTTGGGGTGGGATTGGCTCATGGTGGCCATGTTTTGGTAGTTGCTCTGAACTGTGGAGGGTGTGGACATCGACATCTGTTGGTAACGGTGAGTGTGTTGCTGTAATAACGAAACAATTATTGGTTATAACGGGTTCAATACTTTAAGTCTCGATTTACTCTATTACACTAACTGTTATTTTAATTTTTCACAAAATGTTCAATGATAAGTACTAATGTCTTTTATCTTATAGTCCCAGCGGATTTTATGAAAAACACCCAATGCAAAATATTTCTTACTTCTAATAGAATAAAGCTTGTTTTGTATCCTAACTATAACATGGAGTCAAAAAATTCATCCGCATCGCTGTCGACTGGAAGTGAGCCCAAAAGACTGGCGCATTGCCACGTTGTATGGCAATGCTATTCCTCTGTCCGAGGTAAAAGCCAGCCCTTGGGTCACACGAACTGTTAACTAAACGTATATTACAAAACTAACTGGACAAAGACAATATCAGAGGGTGGAACTATGTTTTCGTATAAAAATAGTTAAATTAATAGTTATAGTTGTATGTACCTGCGCGTGATGTCTGTGGTCCGAGTGCGACGGTCTCGAGTGTTCGGGAATAGGCGGCACGGGGCGGTTTAGCGGCACACTGTCAAACATATAATCTATTAAATCTCAAATCATTTATTGCAATCCATAATGTACACATACAGGTGGTAAATATGAATAAATAGGAACAATTTTGGACCCTGTCAGCCACAGCAGAATTTTAAATAATTAAGAGAGAGGAGCGCTTTCATAATTTTACCAAATAAAATAAATATTAATTATTTGATAGAAAATAATTAACATTTATTGAACATTTTTAATTAACCAATTATTAAATCTGTACTAATACTTTGAGGAAAGATTTATATTTTTGTATGTAACAAATAAACTCAAAAACTACTGGACCGATTTGACATTATCAGCAAGCAACATAGGCTATATTTTATCCCCATACTCCCATGGGAACGGGAACTAAGCGGGTACCATTAATTATTATTAAAATAAGGTATCTAATTTATATACAAGAATTAACTACTTTGTCAGCGGCTACGCCCGCTGGCATAAAAGTATCTAATCCAGGACATTATGGTGTACCAAGTTTCACCCAATTTCATTCAGCCACAGAGCTTATTTCGCTTTCAAGCACACCCCCTCCCCAAAAAACGACATTCCTGTACCCCCTCCTTCATGTTTCGCCCACCGAAGATAACGTTTCAAATTATTTGCGAAATAAGTTAGCGAGATCTTATACAGAGTTGATACGACAGAGGGGCTTTAAATTAAACTACGTATACTATACATGTTCAGTATTAATTCGATACGGTACAAAAACAAAAAGCGCCATAAATGAGAAAATATTTTTTTCAAACAAACTAAATAGCTTGCAAATCCGAATAAAACGCAACCACCCTTTGTAAAAAAATGACACTGACCTTAGATACCGCTAGGTAACAAAGCGGCAACGTCGCGCGCGCGCCGGAGCGCGGTGTGCGGTATCTCGTGTGCTCGGCGGGGGCCGGGCCGGGGTGGCGGCCAGCGACTTAGGCCTCCGCTCGCACTGGCTTTTATGTTAGGTAACGTTTCGAAGTACGCACACAAAAACAAACACTAAATTTTTAAATTATCGATGTGTCCTCCATTCACATTGATGCACAAATTATACCGACGGAGAATATTGTTATTTATTTTTCTAATTAGATCACTGTCCGTCGCTAAGCACTTTAATTTGTGAAATGCTAAAATAATCCTATTTTTTAACTCATCAATTGTATTTACCTCTGAGGCATACACTTCACCCTTAATGTAACCCCACAAAAAGAAATCCATGGGAGTGAGGTCCGGAGATACTAATACTAAATAATAATAATCCCAAGTTACGTGTCCTATCACCATAAAAAACAGTCAATCACAAAAAAAAACACTAATACTAAATAATAATAATCCCAAGTTACGTGTCCTCTCACAATAACAAAATAAAATCACAATTGTTTGCGCGCGAATTCCACAAACCGTACGTTCCGAAACGACAGCGTCGGCGTCACTGAATAGAGGCCCCACTTACCGATCGCAAAAAAACACGGATGCAACAATCTGACCTATTTCTGTTTCTTTCAAATGCGGTACGTGTGTCGCTTTCGTAGTGAAAGTGCAAGTGTGTGTGTATTCATTGCTTTCTTGTTTGCATTGCCAATTTTTAGTGAATGTCCTTCGACATGCGTCAGAGCGGCAACAACGCATCGTAGATTCATCGTTGTAAGGTGCATGACCTATGCTTAGACGATAATCAGCTGTTAGAAAAGATACATCGTGTTCAAACCGTGCAAAAACTTTAAAAATCATTTGCGACTAAACTACTGCTCCTAATTAATTTATTTTTGGTACAGAGCTTGAAAATGGTACCTAGTATAGGCAGTTTAAAGGAAAGCCCCTCTGTCGTATCAACGTTTTATAGTAGATGATAAAACCAGGTCTAAAAAGCTAAGAATAACGGGTAACCTGTTCATAAGCTGTCGCGCGGCCTGGTTGAGCTCCACGAAGGCGATGGGGAAGATGCCGACGCGCTGCTCGAGTCTGCCCTCCGCCCAGTTGTCATCCACACGCCGGTGCACCGTTATTATAGCGCCTGGGGACACAGACATAACATTATGTATATAGGTGGCAGCACAGAAGTGTCATTGTTGAGTATATATTACTCATAAGTTTAGAAATTTATTGATTTTTTTATTCATTTATTTATGTATAAATTGCAACGCTAGATGGCACAGACTATTTCGTGCACGGTCCAGGTACTATAGGTGGCAGCACAGACTCGTCAACGTCAAGTATTCTTAACACTATAGTTTCTGCCGTATGGTGTCGGCCGGTGCCGTATGGTGCCGTAAAAGAATAATACCATCCCATCACTTCACGTGGGTGCCGTAAGAGGCCACTAAGGGACTTGCCAGAGAATGGGCAGCAGTTTTCTCTGTAAAACTCAACACCATACACTGCCAAGCGTGACGATTCTGGCAATCGCCCCTTTTGGAGGAGGCCTATGTCCAGCAGTGGACGTCTTTCGGCTGATATGGTGATGATGATAGTTTCGAAAATGTAACAATAGATAGCATAGTCAACGCCGTGCACGTCCCCTATACCAGCAGTACAAATATCATAAGAACAGTATGTCTGGATTCATCACATATCTTCGAGATTACGAACAGGTGACTATGCAGTTTTTATAGCCGCTGGAGATTCGGAAATCATTGTATATCTTCGTATTCCTGGCAAAATGTGGTTAGGAAGTGATAGTGAAGCCTATTTGCAACGATAAAACAGCCGAGAAAGTCTAGGTTTGGAAAAAAAAATATTTTATATTTAATTTCTCAAGAATTCGTCAGTTAATTTTAGCCACGCCGCTAAGAGTAAAATCTATGGATCATACCTTTGTCGAACGCTAGACAGCCTTCTTCGTCAGGTGCAGACATCCGGAAGTCGTACAGCGCTTTGCACAGCGCAGTGGCTACCGGAAGTGGTACCACCACCTGGAAATAAAATGATAAGCGACAAGCTTCAATAAATAAAGGGAGTATACAACCTGGGGGTCTATACGTTTAGAGTGAAAAGAAGTAACCTCGACGGTCGGTTGATAGTCGCCTCTAGTATAGAGAGCTCAATCGTCGGCCACATCATCGCTTTCCATCAGGTGAGATTGTGGCCAAACGAGAGTCATCATTACACAGTATGACACACAGTCGCTCCTGCCGGTTAGATCTTTTAAACTAAGCATCAGATTTTAATGCGGTTTCATCAATAGATAGAGCGATTCAGTGTTTATACGTATATTTCGTCCCGAAATTCCTACGGTGTCTGCAAATGACGAGCTTTGCGCCTCCAAAGTTGTGATCAAAGCTAGTGTATGATAATAAAAAAAATAGGATCGGGTGTACTTTGAGTAATACAAGGAAAAGCTACATTTAGGTATTTTTTGCGTAAAATGTCGATATTAAACAAAGATTTTTGGTATTTTCAAACTTATAATAAGTATAAGAGATTCTTTAACTCATTAGAAACCAAACCACATTGCGGTTACAGTTGAAATAAAATTAATAAAGTTATTAGAAATTGTGAAAACAAATGAGGACCAGCATGTGTCGTGTATTTTTGCTTTTCTTTCTTTTGCCAACATATGTCCCATACACTGTTATAAATTCATACTGACGCGACATGTAGGTACACTTCGGATCTTTAAATTGAACTTTTTTAAAATAAATTCGTTCGTTGTTCGTTCGTTTTGCCCTTCATTTACAACCCAATTCATCATCATCACGTTTTCCCAACTATATTGGGGTCGGCTACCACTAGTCAAACCGGATTCAGCGGAATACCAGTATTAACCTATACAACCCAATTATAGGTTAAAATAGTCTACAAAATCTAACCTATTGGGAAAACCTATGCCATTGTGGTGGTTAGATCATAAACTGGGAAACCCGGATGTGGTATCACAATGAGCTGCTGTGAACTGGAGTCGTATCATTTATTCTTTCTTTTCTATATTATGATTAATAATACACACACAAAAAATAGTGTTGTGACTTTAAAACGGGCACTACCTAGTTGTGATCGGAGAATGACTTTCGAACAGACATTCGAATCTCATGACTCGCGTTTAATTTGTGTCGCGTCGCTTATTTTCAGTCCTCAATACATTATTCCCAACCATTGCAACTCCTGTTAGTCAGAATTAAGGTGAATGCTCCAGGGTAGCCCGCGAAATTCAAATATTTTTATGTTTTTTGCAATTTGCCGGTCAGTGTGAAGCTGTATGTGGTAGTTCGAAAAAATGATTATTTCTGAAATATTCATTCTTTCGAACTACATGAACTTAGAGGGATTATATTGATGATTAAAATGGTTATAATTCTTTAGATAAATACGCGTTACGGTCGCGGATCGCATTTGGTCCACACACAGCTTCACACTGACCGGCAAATTGCAAAAAACATAAAAATATTTGAATTTCGCGGGCTACCCTGAAGGATCCACCATAACAGTGGCGATCACCAGAAAAGCGCCGAATCAATAACGCTCGACGAGGCCTGGAGAAACGATTCAAATGAAAAAAAAAAAGCAAAGAATTAAGGAAGACATAATTTCACACATAAGGCCGACCACATGACTTTTTTGTACTTTTATTCTGCAATCGTGACAATCTGTCAATTAACAACTCCTCTGGTTGATGATGATGATGTAGCCTTACAAGCTAGTTCCTCTTTGCTTGGTCTTATGTTTTACATAATGTCTCTTAGCTCGGTGTATCGCTGGACATAGGTCTGGCTGCCAAGTATCAGTAGCTTGGATTGGATTTAAATTTTATATTAAAAAAAAAACAATAATTAATAATTATTACCTGCACATATGTGATAGGGAACATGCCAGTTCTTCCCGAACATTCTCCTTGATACCAAAACGGGTCCAATTTCTTCTGTATGAGTATCGTTTCGCCTTTCTTGAACGAAAGGTCCCTGAAAATAATTGAAATGGGAAATCAGCAATTGTAACTTCATTTTAGGTGCAACATAACTAAAATGTGGGGAAAACACTTAAAGCGAATTTCACCAACCAAATTAGTCGTGATCAGCGTATAAAACACGTAACCACGGAATATTGACACTGACAGCTTGTGAACGCAGTTCAGCGGGGCTAAAAAGGTCACTTTCGGCGAACCATTATATTAATCACACAACAATCTGTCAAATTTTATTTTCATCTTTATCGCTAACTCATTAGGTTCAAGGTTGATTGCTTTCTGATTCTGCTAAAGTGGCCTTTTTAGGCCACCAGATGTACTGATTGTGATGAGTTTGAATTGTGAAAATGGCCCTTATTTGTGATAAATTTAGGGTGCGTTTCCACCAGAGAAGAGCGAGGATGCGTAGTGAGAGACGTGTTTGTTAAGAACCAATAGAATCACTTGCGCTGGGCGAGGCTAGGTAAATGAAGCGATTCCATTGATTCAAACACACGCATCCTTGCACATCTCTGTGAAAACGCAGCCTTAAGATAATAATAATGATGATATCAGAGGAATATTAGTAGTCAGATAGTAACCTAACCTAACCTAACAATTTACTGGCCGTCGACCATCTCTAACGTAGAGCTGTCAGAGAAATGCCACGAGATCCCGATCGACCGCCAGCAAGATCAAGCGCCGTAAGTGGAAGTGGGTTGGTCACACGCTCCGGATGGATCCCGATCACTTTCCCTAACAGGCTACGAATCCTCAAGGGAAAAGGAAACGTGGCCGTCCCCGTCAAACCCAGCGGCGCACCGTGTTTGCAGAAGCGACGAGCATCGGAATGATGTGGAGCGAGGTGAAGCGTAAAGCTCAAGACCGTTCGCGATTCCATCGTTCGTCTACTGTGCCCCACGACGCCCTCTGCCCCAGCTAGGGATCTTAAGTCAAGTATGTCAAGTATTCCTAACGTTTGTACTTTTTGTTTGTACATTTAATTTTGCCTAGCCTTTTCACAACTTTGGTGAGGTTGGCTTTGAGTGTGACTCATCTGCCTAGCCTTTTACCAACTATATTGGGGTCGGCTTCCAGTCAAACCGGATTCAGTTAAATATCAGTGTTTTACGTGGAGCGGCTGCCTACCAGACCTCCACAACCCATTAACTGGGTAACACGGTACTTGGCAAGACTGGAGTCAGATTTACTGGCTTCTGACTATCCGTAACGATTGCCAAAGATCTACAAATGACAGCCGGGACCAACGGCTTAACGTGCTTTCCCAAGCACGGAGGAAACTCGGTATATTAAGATGGTCACCCATCCACAGACCAACCTTGGCAAGCGTTGCTTAACCTTAAAGATCGACCCGTGCGGCTGTTATTATTTAGCCACGAGCTCCTCGAGCGGCTTTGAGTGTGACTGGAGGCTGCTAAATACCAGTATTTTACGTGGAGCGACAGCTTATTTGACCTCCACAACCCAGAAACTGGATACCGCTAAACCCTTAAGCAAGACTGGTATCAGATTTCCTGGCTTCTGACTACCCGTTACAAGGGTCAAAGAGCTGCAAATCTCGGGATCAACAGCTTAGCGTGCTTTCCGATATACGGAGGAATCTGTGTTAACATGGACCCATGGAACCCATTCACAGACTGACCTCGGGAAGTGTTGTTTAACCTTGATGTTCGATCCTTACGGCTGTTATTACTTTAGCCGAGAGCTCCTCCTCCGCCTTTTTCCTAAAAAGTTTTATTTAAACTTCCAGCTAGTCAATAATAATACCATTTCTTAACAATAAAATTTTATAAGTAAGTAGTTTTATCTACGTCTCTCTAACCGTTCTTGAAGTCTCAATTCCCCACAGTCCTCACGACGGCAACCATCTGTACCACATACATATACAACCTATTACATATGTATTTCATAATACAATGCACATGTTACCATGCTGCTTAGCACATTACTAAGCGCATACTGAACGGATAGCCCATGACTCACTCCGACAATAACGCATCAAGTTCAATGATTACTAAATGAAAATAAGTGGTTCACACCACACCGATCACATAAACTTAAAAGTTCATATTGTTATCAGTCTTATTCACACTGACTCATACAATTCGGGTAGTTGGCAAGTACGTACTTAATATTCTAGTAGCTACTTGATGTTCGACAGTTATTTACTCATTTGTCTTGAAAGTCGTTCAATGGTCCGTCGGTGTCATTCAAGAAGTTAAATTAGATTAGTACTTCTACTTTTGTTTTTAACTTGTAAATAAACAATAGGGACCGTGAATACGTACCTTTTGTTTTTAATGTTCCGTACGTCTAAACTAAGTCACTATAATATAGGAGCACTAGTATGTTTGTCTATCATACTCAATTTTTAAGTGATACCTTGCTTTTATCTATCTTCTCTAGCCCCCATAAGTCATCATCTCAGAGGTACGCCCTGTCAAGCTACATCATCTGTCATATAGTCCATCCATCGCTTCTATGGTTCTCCACCCATATAGCCATCCCCATTCATACTCTAAAACTTTGATCATCATGCTTTTTTGGGGAAGAGGAGCTTGAGCCCTTTAGCCCCCCTTGCCTCCAACCATGGTCAAACTGTCAAAGAGAAAAAAGTAGAATTCGGACGCACGGAACTCAATTTTTAAGCTGAGTTTTTTGCTGGTTCTTTTCCACAGGAAACAACGGATTGGAACCGTTGCACTACCGCCTCAACCCTTTGATCTTTTAAACTACAACAGATTTTAAAACGGTATTCATTCATTCATTGTGAAATAAAATAATTTGAGTAGAGGGTAAAAAAAACTCTTTTTGTAAAAAATAAATAAGCAAAAATGATCATAAAATAAAAACTGCTGAACCAAACTGAATCAAAATCAAAAATTTTTGGGACCAAATGGCAAGTATGCCGCATCGAACTAAAAAAGAATCACACAAATGACCAACCTCGGACTAATCGGTGCACATAGATACATAAAAAACTGATATAATATGTATAGCTATAATTATCATGGAGCGCCTTCTTACGACATGTTTGACCGGTAGGTATAAATACAAACTTATAATAAATATTTCTTGAACTCTATTATTATTATCTCTGAATAATAAATCAATAATTATAATATACTGCCACAGTAAACAAAATGACTCATTAGAGCTAATGAATAAATCAAGTACGATACTTTATTAATAGTACAAAAATGTATTATTTTGTTTTTAATCAATCGGATTTTGGGGCAGGTAGGGACAATCTCATGGCTAGATAATAACAGCCGCACATGTCGATCTTCAAGGTTAAGCAACGCTTGCCAAGGTTGGTCTGTGGATGGGTGACCATCTTAACATACCGAGTTTCCTCCGTGCCTCGGAAAGCACGTTAAGCCGTTGGTCCCGGCTGTCATTTGTAGATCTTTGGCAGTCGTTACGGATAGTCAGAAGCCAGTAAATCTGACTCCAGTCTTGCAATGAAGTACCGTGTTACCCAGTTAATGGGTTGTGGAGGTCTGGTAGGCAGCGGCTCTTCGTAAAATACTGGTATTCAGCTAAATCCAGCTTGACTGGAAGCCGACCCCAATATAGTTGGAAAAAGGCTAAGCAGATGATGAGGGACAATCGATGGTAATACTTACATCAAAATTGTCGGCATGTCTAGGCCTGGATCATTTTTTTTTTCGCGATTTTCGGGTTTGTTCCCATAGTAAAAATAGTACAATGCGTATTACGTTTAATCTGTTACACGTCGTATATTTTATTTTACACCAAAAACGTTAACACAACTCTTTTACACAAACTTGATTCTCTACCAGATATTACCTATGGATGGACTAAATTAACTTCAAACAAAAAGTTAGGAGGTAGGATGGGCAGTGGTTCCTTGTAAAGCTAAGCGCACATAAATAATGTATGGGGGAGTCGATTTTTTTTTTCGCAATTTCAGTATAGTTCCGATAGTAAAAGTGGTTTATAGTAAGTAATGAGTACATAACCCCTTAAGAGGTATTGCATTTATTCTGTTAAAAGTTGTACCTACAATCTACACTAATATTAAAAAGAGGAAAGATTTGTTTGATTGTATGTTTGTTTGAATTGAATAGGCTCCGAAACTCCTGGACCGATTTGAAAAATTCTTTCACCATTAGAATCCTACATTATCCCTGATGAACATGGGCTATAGAATATTTTCAAAAAGTTAGGGATCCGTATGAAAACTTCGATAATGTAACCCAAGGTGTGAAAAAAATACCAAAAACGATACTTATTTCGCGTACGCTGTGGAAATTATTGACAATAGAGCAAAGTGATGTACTACAGTTTTATAGAGGACATAAATATCTACAAAAAAATCTGCAAGGGTATGTATCTAACTATTATGGTTAAGTCACAATGACCGCTTTTTGTTCAAATTGTTCAATCAAAACCCTGGTGAAATGGAATAGTGGTGATTTTAGTACCATGATGTTAATCCTTATCTATTTAAATTGGTTAATAATTAAGTTTGGTTATGTGCATGTAAATTACACTTTCTATCTTCCAAATCAGACCTTTCGTTTAAAAGTTACGACGATTTTGAAAATACTCTAACTAAGAAAAATCTTGCGAGTGAACGAACTGCCCTACGTTTATTAAAAAGTAATTTACCTGTACCACCCTATATGAGGTTCGATGGGAGATAAAATTCGTGGACTACCAACAAAATCTGCGCGAACGAAGTCGCGGGCGAAGTGCTAGTACTCAATATCTTTATTGCATTACACATGTATTCTTAGGTGGTAAAAACAAAATTGGTTCATGTAGACCCTGTCGGGCACAGCAAGGTAAGTAGGATAAGTAGGAGAGAGGAAGCATTTTTTAATTATGTAAAACACAGAGACCTGGGTAGTTTGCGGTATGTATTTAGTAAGTTATGATTTTATAAGTCTATTACTTAGATATTTGTTTGCCAAGTAGTAGCTTTTATTTAGCAAAAGTTGACAAGTTTTCTTAAAAATATATTACATCTACCAAAACTAGTTTAACCGTACGTCAAGAGATTGAATAGCAAAAATTGTAGCTCACTTTTCAAATTATTCATATTATCCCACAGTTCTATGTAATAAGAGTTAACGCCATCGAGTTACGAGTATGAGAAATTCTCGGAGACGGATCGTTGCAGTACTAGACCTACTAGAGTTGCGAAATACGGAACATGCAACATTTCCATTTTTGCTTTTATTTTAAAGAACTCCATCTAGAATAGACCACCACATAAATAAGAAATTAAAACGCTTTCATTTATGGTCATGATGGGGTATTTTACTATATATATATTTTTTTTTTCACGTAAACAAAAAATAAAGGAGATACATCGAGTTGAAGACTCGCGTGACGTCATCTGGCTGTATCCTCTTTATTATTTGTTTACGTGAAAAAAGAAAAACTACGTAACCAATAGTTTTTGAAAATCTATCAGACGGACTAATTAGATTTTTTTAGTAAAATACCCCATTGCGTTTTTAAACGAAAAGTTTAAATTTTAGCGCGAAAACGGTCGATGACGTCACTCCTGTCTGCCACTGGTCAAGAACTGTCCTAACGCGAAAACGGTCGATGACGTCACTCCTGTCTGCCACTGGTCAAGAACTGTCCTAACTCAAAAACATAAAGGTAGCCTTCTCGTTGTAATAACAGCAGTGACGTCACTAAACGCTTTTTGTTTATAAATACGATACGTTCCGTTTTACGTTACTTTAATTCATTATTTTTGTTAAAAATCGGTATTAACTAAAATAAAAACGTTGCAATGGCATTAATTTTAATTTCTTTAACATTTTTACTAACAACATTCTCATAAATTCTGTATTTGCATCTTCACTATTGTTCGAAAGAGTTACCGCGATCTTGGAACGCAAAAGGCAATTGAAGGACCACGGGTGAGTTTTATTCAGTAAGAATCTGACACTTCCTACCGCTTCGGCCAGAGCGAGAAGTCATTTCATGATTTCCCACTCAAAAAAACCGGCCAAATGCGAGTCGGATTCGCGTGCAAAGAGTTCCGAACGAATTTAATTTTTGTAACATGTTATTTTAACGCTATGGGCTTCTTACAGGTTTTCTGTTATCTACAGGTAAAGAAGTAAATGCTTTTTAAAAAAAATAGGTTCAATTGTTTCGGAGATACGGGAATGGTCACTTTTCGTCTGATTTCTTGAATAATTTCATCAAAATATTTAGAATAGAATCGGTCCTGTATATTCGGAGAAAATGTGCCATAACAGACAGACAGAAAGACACCCGAGTGATCCTGTAAGAGTTCCGTTTCTGACGGATGTTGGAAATCAGAACCCTCAAAATAGCACCTACAAGCACTCAAATGTACTACACAAACAATAAATTAATCGCAAACTAAACGAAATGGAAATTGTTGTAAGTAGCATAATTGTTTAATTTCACACGCATACTATCACGCTCATTAAGATGCACGTGATTTGTTCAGGTATTTTGTAAAAGTTAAGATATTCGGAATAGAATAGTGTGAGGAGCTCGTGGTTAGATAATAAAAGCCGCACGGGTAGATCTTCAAGATTAAGCAACGCTTGCCAAGGTTGGTCTGTGGATGGGTGACTATCTTAACATACCGAGTTTCCTCCGTGCCTCGGAAAGCACGTTAAGCCGTTGGCCCCGGCTGTCATTTGTAGATCTTTGGCAGTCGTTACGGATAGTCAGAAGCCAGTAAATCTGACTCCAGTCTAGAGATGAAGTACCGTGTTACCCAGTAAATTGGTTGTGGAGGTCTGGTAGGCAGCCGCTCCTCGTACAATACTGGTATTCAGCTAAATCAGGCTTGACTGGAAGCCGACCCCAATATAGCTGGGAAAAGACTAGGCAGATGATGATTCGGAATAGAACAGTGTGTTGGTAAGTAGTTGTACTAGTCATATAGTCCCATGCGTAACTGCTGGTTGAATTTAGGGTCCTGGATTTCATCCCCTGATCGTGCAGTGTAATTGGGAATTTCCACAAGCAATTAAGTTAGTGTGGAGCTCGTGGCTCAATAATGAAAGCGGGCCGATCTTTAAGGTTAAGCAACGCTTGCCGAGGTCCTCCATGCCTCGGAAAGCACGTTAAGCCGTTGGTCCCGGCTGTCATTTGCAGATCTTTGGCAGTCATTGTCGTTGCGGATTGTCAGAAGCCAGAAAATCTGACACCAGTCTTGCCAAGAAGTCGCGTGTTACCTACCCAGTTAATGGGTTGTGGAGGTCACGTAGACAACCGTTCCACGTAAAATGTTGGTATTCAGCTGAATCCGGTTTGACTGGAAGCCGACCCCAATATAGCTGGGAAAAGCCTAGGCAGATGAATCAAGTCTGGTGTCTTAATTCAATTCGCTGACTATAAACTAGTGGACTACTATTTTTATTTTAACACTAACTTTTTTTCGCAGCTTCGCTCTTGTGGCCTGTCCCACAGAAATCATTAATTTTTCTACAGTAAAAAATATGCCTATCTTAAATAAATTATGTCACTCAGAAGAGACATAAGTACTTTTTATCGGTTTCCATCAGACGAGATTACATTTTTTAACACAAACAATTATACCTCTTTTTAGTTTAAGTTAGTTTAAAAAACAAAATGAGGTCAACTCACCCCGGTTCCTTGGATATAAAGTCGTGGAGGGCCCTTGCGTGCGGAGGTAACTGCTTACCGCCTGCCTGAACACCTTGTAACGCCTTGAACAATTCACGAAAAACATTATTAGTTTTATTGTATGACTTACGTCAAACGAACTCGTGTTGTTCAATGCACGAAATTCTTGGAATAAGTATTTTTTTATTAGTAAGAAACTTGCAGGCGTACACAGAATATAAACGAGAGGATTAGAGAACATTTAAAATGTAATCATGACATTTCAGAGAACACTCTTCAGTTTCGTCTTCTCAAGTTCTTATTCGTTATGATAAATCTGCTATCCGTCCCTTCGTCTGGGGAATTTTGGGTTACCTATGTAAAACTTATCAAGGTGATTATTGTTTTGATCTCCGCCTTCTGCGATCGCCATTTATTTTACAACTAGCTGACCTGCGCAACTTCGTCTGCGTCACATAACGAGAGAGAGAGAGTAATTCCCCGTTTTTGCAACATCTTTCATTGATGATGATTGGTCTTAGCGTGTTGTTATATAGCCTATAGCCTTCCTCGATAAATGGGCTATCCAACATTAGAACTAGAACTATTTTTTCAATTCGAATCAGTAGTTCCTGAGATTAGCGCGTTCCACCAAACAAACAAACTCTAGTTAAGTAATATAAGTACTTATGGTAGTATAGATTGGTAGTCCAAAGTTTTAACTCTTGAAGTTAGACAGCTGATGCCGATTTCAGAGTAGCTGTCTAAAGATAAATCCCAGAGTTATACGACAAAACCACTCATATTTTCATGCTAAACCTTACTTATATTATACACTATCATTATTATACACTCATCATTATGTCCTAAAATTTGATTAATTCTTACCTGGGAATGCCCGCTCCTTGAGGTCCGTTGTCCAGTGACCAGCTTCCTTGGAGCCGAGTTCTTCATGCCTTCGAGGATCCTCATGAGGAGAACATTCGGAGGCAACTCCTCGATCTTCACTTCTACAAGGACCCTGCATTCTGGGCATCGTAGCTCCTTGTGGGATTCTATTATCACCTGAAAGAAGAACCGAATCGTCGCATTACTTCAAGTAAAAGTTTCAGACATGCAGACTCAGGCTTCCTCGTAGCGAGAGAGAGCACACCTAAATCGAGGGACCCAGTGCGAGCGTTTAAAGTGTGTACTCGTACCTTTGGACATAAGTGTACTCGTATCCTAACAATGATTTTCCTCCGCGGTTAAGTGCAATGATAGCTAACGATGACGTTAAAGACACAATAACATATCATTATGATTTAATCTATAACTATCCTAAACGACACCTTTTACGATAACATCGGAGTAACGGCCACCTCGTGAACTCTGATAAGAGCAAATAAATTATTTATAATCAGACCTCCGAGGACGCTGAAGGCCAAATCAAGAACAGGCTTAGTCCAAAACGGCTGAGTAACTGCCTACCAACAGCGGTATCATTTTCAACTGGGTAACCAACACCCATTCTTCAAGATTAATAAGACATTTAGAAGGCTTCGTAAGATTGAATGCGGTTCATTCATTGCTTAGGTTAAAGGCATATTGAAGCAGAGCCGCAGCAAAAATCTAATTTACATAGCATATTGACCTCTATCTCCACAGAGTTAATGCATTCGTTTCTAGACGTCATATTCGACCTTCAAATGTTTTAACGCGACCGTCTTGTTTTTTTCCCCTAGTTTCGTGTTGCTAGGCAAAGAGGAGGCCCTCTTTTTGCCTCCAATTGTACTGTCTTGCGCGATCTCTGAGGAAGTGTGACCCGCAAACGTGACCACATTGTCACACCACCTTCGCCGTAGTCGACTTCGACGGTGAAGTCTTCCCTCAGAAGTCCAGTGAATGACGATCTACGATTTCGTCGGACATGGCCAGATCACTCCCTCTTCAACCTGCTGTTTTCTCCAACATCCGCTACTTGAGTCATGGAGCGCAGGGTGGTAAACGTCAACGTCAGGAGTGGGACTATCTGCCTGCGTCTGTGATTCCAACGCTTACAACCCCAAACTCTTCAAAGTTAGAGTGTCCAAGCTCCTTCAGGGTAAGCTGTCTTCGACTTTGTTTCTATCATCTCTGACCTAGGCAAGAGCAAATACATCACAAAAAATAACCTTTATTTAGTGTTGTGCTTCTACTGTCTACTGTGTCAATGTGCCGTGATCCTTAGATACCTAATAAAACAAGTGGTAGCGACCGGATTTCGACTCAGCCTAAATGAAGGGCGTTCATCATCCCACGCTAGTTGGAGTAATAAATTGAGGGAAACGAATTGTCCTAATACTCCTAACCTAATGCTCGTAGGCGATGGGCTGATTCTATTTTACTAGTGAAGTTTTGAACCTATTCAAACAATGCAAATGTCACGATATATGCAATTGGTTTTTTCTTCTATTTTTAGAGCAGCGAAAACCTTCAGGCCAAATATGTATTCTGAAACTTACTGGTATTTAGTAAACTTCGAAAGCGTTGATAGAAAATTGAAATGTCAAGAACCCTGGCGATAGGGTAAATAGTAAGTACGTTTTAAGACTCAATAGTAAAATACTAGTAAAAACGAAAGTTGTCTCTGATTTCTCTAGAATAAACAAGTTCTGCTATTTTAGATGGGAATTTAAAGAAGGAGCAACTAATATTTGAGGCGAAAATCAAAATCCTAATTTCCTATTTAAACTTATTGAAATGTGAAGTTCTCTTTTCGCTACGCAGTACCCCACCCCTAATCCCCACTTTCATATGAATGTGTAACTGTGCAGCGGCTGAGTATTCCGAGCGGCCATTAGGTTGAATTCTACCTGATTATAAAAGTACTATTGCTACAGGCTGACTAAATTAAGAAAACTATAATAGCAAGCCAGATTTCGGAACAAGAAGTAATCAAAATCTCTGAAAAGTTACTAATTCAAAATCAAACAGGTAGTTTTATATGGCCAATCACAAAGTAACAAACATGCACCGACACAAGAGAAAGAGACCCACATAGGAATTTATTACTGAGAATAACCCACTCCCCTAAAAATAAAACATAAAGTAATAAAAGTCTTCGCAGAAGCCAATGAGTCACCCAAACAATTAGCTAATGTGCTCGTGTTTGCGACCGAATCGCATGTCCATCAATTAAGCGTAGGTGTTGCTGCCAAAACGGTCAAGATCAATGTAGCTTTAATAGGAACGCAGCAATGTAATTGTACAAATCGTTTCAACCGAGCCACATAGAGGCACTTACAGTCCAACGCAAGCTGATTCCAGCTCAGTCCTTGCAAATGAAACTTAATACTCATGTCTATTTTTGAAAATGTCTGTTTTTATCATTCCTGCTATGCTAAAGTCCTTATAATCGCCTACGGCAGGCAGGAAGAGTTATTTTTCATGGCAATTGCTAGTATAAATACAGCTTTTAGTCAGTAGTTGTTAAAGTTTAAATTAGCATGTACTATAATGGAAACTCACAAGTATAACAATTGATTCAACAGTAATAATCACCAGTAACAAAGGATTCGAGCAGCGTCCGGAAGATTTTCATTTAGATATGAGGATGACATCGAAAAATCCAAGGTCGATGAGATTAGCCCCTTAGGTAATCTAATTGACCTTGCATTTTGATTGGCGACCAATATTTTCTTCTAGTTTTTTCTTGGGTGCTTACTCTAAAAGAACACATTTTGCAATCGATTCGTCCAATAAGACATGAGATTGTAATGAGGCTTGTTTCATAGGTACCACAGCCACACCATACTATCATCATCTGCCTAGCCTTTTCCCAACTATATTAGGGTCGGCATCCGACAGCCACACCACACCGTTCGCGCGAAAAGGTGGTTAAGCTGTGGTTACGTGTGAACGGTGTGGCTGCGGCTTCTTGCGGTTGTGTTGTGGTACCTACAAAAATGTGTATGTGTTTGCGATGTGGCTGGCCGATATTACGTGGTGTGTTGTGTGGTGGTTGCGTTGTGGTTGCGACGTGGCTGCGTTGTGGACGGTTTCACACACACGATCGATAATGAAGGCAAAATCGTAGACTTTGTCTCTGTCATCTCTGTCATAGACTAGAGTCAAGAGCAAAAAAAAATGACCAGTGTGAATTTAAGTATTAATTTTGTGTTGTGGTTGTGGTACGTGTAAAACCAGCCTCAATCCGGTTAAACTTTTCTCAATTAAGTTGCGGTCGGGTTTCAGTCTAACCGGCTGAACTGAATACCAGTATTTTACACGGACCTACTGACTACTTTTTTGATCAAAATTATTATAGGCCTCGCAACTAAGTCTCGCCGATAGATGTTTACATTTCGATACCGGGACGCATAAACCAGTGTTTGAAAGCCATAAAATGTTATCATAATCGACATAATTTTCTCACAACAAACCTATTATTTTTTAGATTAGCATTTTAATAAAAACAAAAGGTAAGTACATTTTATAACAATACGAAGGTTATCGATGGATTTATCTAATCTATCAATTATCGGTAAGTTTTGTAAGTCAAGGTGGAACTAATTGACGAATGTGTGTATTTGTGTATGAAAAGTGATAAGTTCGATCGCTTGCGCTTGGGGCCAACTTCGTCCAAAGTTTTTGAAAGCCAATATAAGCAATAGTATTAATGAAGAAGAATAAGGTATAGAAAACTAGTGGTTACAGCTCACAGACTCAGATCGGGACATTTTCCATGTAACAAATTCGCTTTCTTGATGAAAAAGGTAACCTCTCCCAACTGTGAGGTGTGTGGAGTTCTAGAAGATATGCATCACTTGCTAATGGAATGTGTTCAGTATGAGGCTGATAGAAGTAAGTTGTTCAGGGTTTTAAAGTTGAACAAGAACAATATAGGTACGTTCCACCAAATATTAAGTAAGCCGACTTCCGATGATGCAAGAAAGTTGTTCGAGTTCATGACCCTGATCCATTGATCTCGTTTGTTAGTTAATAATTGTCTTAGGGTACGATGGGACTGACATACGCTGTGCGTTATAAAAGTCCCTAAACTTTTAAAGAAAAAAAAAAAAAAAAAAAAAAGAATAAGGTACAGGTGCACTTATAGTCTCGGGTAAAGGGTAGCACCAAAAGGCTTCTGAGCGTGGTGTCGGACAGAATGGACAGCTAAATCCTGAGGCAGTGGTCGCTTATACATATCCAAGCTAAAATACAGCAGAGAAGAAGACAGAATAAATAGTATTGTGAAAACGACATCCCCAAACTAATGTTTAGTGATTGTCCTTCTCACAGAACTTTTACACAGAATATTCGGAGGATCCATACTCGCCACAGTGCTGTTGCCACTCGCCCACAACCTTTATCAACTAGTATGTGCTTGGTCGAAATAAATATTTTCAATTTCAATAGTAAGACAAAATTTCAACTATTGCTTACATACTATATGGAAACAGGATAGGTAAATATGGGTATACCAATGGGATATGTTTGAGAACAAGTGCAAACCAAGTAAGCAAACGTGTCCACTATGTGGAGCAGTTGCAGGAGCACGGAGCGCAAGGTTCGCGAACATAATGAATATACCCCACCTTAAGAAAAATGGATTGTGTGAGGAACGAAAACGAAAGGGAGTGAACGATACCATAATGGTTGAGAGAAAAAAACGTCTCGAGCCGACACCAAGTAACGTGGGACGGCTAGGAAACTAGGTTGTTTCCATCCTACATACCAGGATTTCCTCAGCAATATAATGAGATTAAATTGATAATACATTCTGCAATACACCTACGTTATAGACACGGTCATAATTTTCATGCCCACCCCAAAATATTTGAGATCAGCATTCGTCCACACTTATATTTTTAACCGACTTCAAAAAAAGGAGGAGATTCTCAATTCGGTTGGATTTTAGTCGTCACCCCCCTTTTCTATCCATATATGATCTTTCACGCAGTCCAAGTGTTTTATTCGGTTTATGGTACGGAACCCTTTGTGTGAGAGTCCGACTCGCACTTGGACGGTTTTTTTTCTTCTATTCTGTCATATTAGCCGTCACGCTACTAACTCCTTTTTCTATCATATCACTCTTACAGAATACATCCATAGTACGTCGCTACTATTCAAAGTAAATGCCTCTAGTCTTTTAATTATACAGCTCTCATACAGAACCTAAACCCACAATCACCGTGTAATACATTCTCTAACTGCAGTAGCAAGTCCCATGTGCCAGAAAATATGACCTCTTTGGCACAGAGCACATGTAATATTATTCTTAATAGCTACAAAAAGTTTAAGATGCCTATATCTTTGCTCTTTTCGGCCAGTCTTGTTCTAGCAAGACAAATGGGTTTGATACACCATATAGTTCATTAGCGATTACGATTTTCCGGTTCTTACAACTAAAAAAAGTTATTTAGTTACCAATAATAGTTTTATACTCAAATGAAACCTTTTTATCAAAGCGACCGGCAAGGTTATGCAAAGATAATCCAGTAGGTGATTTCAGGTATTGGCGTGGTCGCGAAATTTATTTAAATTAAATAAAGATTAGACATCCTTTTACACAAAACTAGTAAAAATATGTGTAAAAGACAAACGAAAAGTGAACACTCACAATGCTTCCGTTCTCCTTTAAACATCTTTTATTATTTACTGCACAACCGCTAACCAAAATTTAATCATCAAAATACCCCTTCTCTACGAAAACCTTCAAACAGCAATGAAGATATGGCCGCTTACCAACTGACAGTTCAATAAATATTTCGGAAATAATCATTCTTTCGGACTACATGAACTTAGAGGGCTATATTGATGATTAAAATGGTTATAATTCTTTAGATAAATACGCGTTACGGTCGCGGAACGCATTTGGTCCACATACAGCTTCACACTGACCGGCAAATTGCAAAAAACATAAAAATATTTGAATTTCGCGGGCTACCCTGGAGCATCCACCTTAACGATGTACGGCTTTTATTCTTAGGCTGCGTATACATTAGAGATGTGCGAGGATGCGTAGCGAGGGATGTGTTTGTTAAGAACCAATAGCTCGCTCCATCGTAGACTGTGTCTCTGTCATCTCTGACATAGACTAGAATCAAGAGCAAACCCATTAATTAAAAAGAAAAAACAAAAAATTACCTAGCCTCGGTAAATATAGCGATTACGCATCCTCGCTTATCTCTAGAGGAAACGCAGCTTTTGTTTTTGATGTTTCTTGTTATGATGTAAGGCACAACAATAGACAAAATATAGATAAGTTGGTAAAAGGAGAATGACCAAATTGGACCAAAAATTGGTAAAAAAAGTCAAAGTCTGCCCCCAGATTTGCCACATAGCTCATTTGAAAGAAGAGTTCAAATGCAACATTTTATTCTATGGAACCGAAAAAATCTGTCCCACAGAAACATAAATATAACCTAAAATGTGATTTTATGAAAAAGTTGCATATTTTACTTCTTTACACAGGTAGGTGACCTTTTCTTATCGCAGATAATGAGCTTACACGCGAGTTTGTTTTCTTTGAACATTGTTCAATAGTAGTGTGAGCGAGAAGGCGATAGAGCTACGTTCTCGCTCACACATGTATGCGCTTTGCATTGCAACTGTGCAGTCCTTCTGTAACTCTCTTCGCTTATAGTTGTGTACTGTGCGAATATTTTCTGTGGATATCCTGTGATTACGTGTTTGACCCTTGCATTACGTTACCTGGACCTGATTTTAAGCCCTGTGATTTGGATACAGTTTTAAAGATGTTTCGTGCATCTGCTGGACAAGTGTGTCTAGTGTGTGGTAGATCAGTGCGGTCGATCAGAAGAAGAACACTAACTACGCAGCTTTTTGAAGAATACCCAATCGCTGCAAATAATATAACTGAACGAGTTCTTCCTTATCATGTGAGTACTTACATAAATGATTGCAATAATGACTTATTTAACCATGTAACAATGCATAGAGTGCATATCACGAATATATAATGCAAGAGTTTGAAGTGTTCGGTGCCCGACTAATATGTGGTAAATGTATAATAGAATGTTGAATGTCTTGTTCGTCAACTACTGCTCCACGTTGATCACCAGCATGCGGTACCACAGCTAGATCTGGTTGTACCTCGGCTTGATCTGGTTCTATCACAGGTTGATCTGCTGGCTGCTCAGAAGCGCGTACTGGTGGTTCTTGTTCTCGTTCACTGGACGTACGACGTCTTGGTGGGTACGCCTCGCGTCGCCAGCAACGCTGACAGATAAACTCGGCGTTGTTAAATTGTATCTGAAAGAAATAGTTTCAGATACAATTACACATCACAAATACACATCTTTTTAACAAATGTTATTCAGTACATGAATATACCAATGAATGAATAGCGCCGCTACTGAAGTCCCTTTGACGCGGCGCTAGTGTCTATGTCATTACATTACATTGCATAAAAAAATGTAGTTCCATTTCCGCGGGCTTTCATTCGTGATATGCACTCTATGCATTGTTACATGGTTAAATAAGTCATTATTGCAATCATTTATGTAAGTACTCACATGATAAGGAAGAACTCGTTCAGTTATATTATTTGCAGCGATTGGATATTCTTCAAAAAGCTGCGTAGTTAGTGTTCTTCTTCTGATCGACCGCACTGATCTACCACACACTAGACACACTTGTCCAGCAGATGCACGAAACATCTTTAAAACTGTATCCAAATCACAGGGCTTAAAATCAGGTCCAGGTAACGTAATGCAAGGGTCAAACACGTAATCACAGGATATCCACAGAAAATATTCGCACAGTACACAACTATAAGCGAAGAGAGTTACAGAAGGACTGCACAGTTGCAATGCAAAGCGCATACATGTGTGAGCGAGAACGTAGCTCTATCGCCTTCTCGCTCACACTACTATTGAACAATGTTCAAAGAAAGCAAACTCGCGTGTAAGCTCATTATCTGCGATAAGAAAAGGTCACCTACCTGTGTAAAGAAGTAAAATATGCAACTTTTTCATAAAATCACATTTTAGGTTATATTTATGTTTCTGTGGGACAGATTTTTTCGGTTCCATAGAATAAAATGTTGCATTTGAACTCTTCTTTCAAATGAGCTATGTGGCAAATCTGGGGGCAGCAATTTTTTTTTTGGTCCAGTGCCCATACTAATTTGGTCATTCACCTTTGTCACGTTGGATGCAGAAGATCGTCTCCGACAATATTGTCATTCAATTGATACTTTAAATAATTTTGAAGTTATTTAAGAAAATAGTTGAAAACCTATAAGAAGTTAATGGTTTTAAAGTTACATGTATAAAAAAATGTCATTCGTTCGGAACCCTTTGGGTGAGAGTCCGAATCGCACTTTTTTAACCAGGGGAAAGAAATTACACTATCGCTAAGTTTCATACTCGTTAGCAACTATACAACCCGGAGAAATGCATAGGCCTTGTGGGGCTGGGAGCGAAGCCGTGGGAAAACGCTAGTCAGTCAGCTCAGACAAAAAAAAAACATTGTATTGGCTAGACGAGATAATACCGGATACAATACACCGACACAAACTGGAGGACGATTGAAAAAAATGGGCCAACTGATAACATGGTCATTCAATATTATACATACATTAAAGGTAAAATAGATTCATCACCGAAGCTATAAACGTTTCGACTGTACACAAGTTTACGTTAATCGTACACAACACTTATCCACAATGACATCACAAGCAGTGAGATTACAGAATCAACGAGTGAAAGTGAACTACAGACACGCAACGCAACAGGCGATCGATAAACTTTATAAAAGCGACCAAGTCGCGACTGTTAAAATATGCAGAGGATTTCTGTAAATAGGTTTAACTACGCGGACACGGAATCTGAGGAATGGCTTTTAATAAAAGAACGGCATTTTTAGTTGTAAGTGTTGTAACTGTCAATTTTAGTCAGGCGATAAATTAGTTTGTTTAGTAGCTTGTCATCTATGTTGAACCATTGAACAAAAGGATTAGATGCGTGAGTGCTTTGGAATGCATCATTTCATACAAGAGTTACACACAACTTCGTTTAGACCTTTGTAATGCAATTTTCCACAGATTCGCTCTCTTGGCCCACACACCAACGCAATGAGATAAAAGAAACCTATTATACCTACTCAGCGTTGGTGTATCTTTCTTTAACTGATTTTTAATCATAATCTTAGTATGAAGCAGACTACTGTCAACTTATGAAGTAGCCTTCGTCCACTCGCCACGATAAACATTCCTGGGAGATTGCCATAGGCATCACATTTGGCAAGTTTAGAGAACGCACTGTTGCGTTTATTAGTGCAACACCTTGATATAATTTCAACTAGTTACTATTCATATATTTTAGTGTACGACGGTCAAGGGAATAAAGGTTGGTATAGATGACTTCTCCCGCTCTGGAAGGAGTAGAAAGATTGTCTGACTCTTACTGACTAAAACCCATCCGTGTTTCCTCCTCACGCTCACCGCGTTCCAGGGCTGCAGTGACTCTTTCGAACAAATTCCACAAAGGCAAATAGAACCCTACCACCTACGATTGGTGACCCCAACATATAAGGAGACATTTTGACGTTTTAATGCCAACTTGATTCTAGTCTGAGAATAGGACTGAGCTATAGATGTCTGATAGTCCCATTTTCGCAACCGAGTCACGTTGTTTCATATTTTCATAACATGTTGAGGACTAATATTCCTCACTGAGTCAGGCTACAGAGTACCCGGACAATATTCATGATTACAATACTTATTATATTACTTAGTACGACAAATAACTCTGTCTGTAACCTGGCACAAGAGTAGAGCATGTCGTGGAATAGGAGCTAGGACACTTTATCCTGGGAATACGTTCCCTGGTAGCAGAAGCTAGTCATAGATACACATGTGAACATCAATCAAATCGGAATCAACCACACTAATCTTATTAAAATTATAAAGAGGTAAAGTTTGTGAGGTTGTAGTGGGTAAAATAAAAAGTGGACACGGGTCAGCTAGTTATAAATATAACGCGAAAACCCTGAATACAAAACACAGAAAGCGCGAAAAAAATCAGCCGTTCGGTACATTTTGTCGAGTTATGCGCACATAAATGTAATTAACATGTACAAGCAGTCGATTCTTTTTCGTGATTTACCCTTATGAGATGTTGTGTTTATTCTGTTGTATAATCCCAACAGATAAAATTCTTCTGTTACTGAGTGACTGACAGACAACGCACAGCCGAAACTACTGGTCGTAGAAAGCTGAAAATTGGCATGTAGGTTCCTTGGGGAAGGTAAAGAAGCACTAAGGAAGGATTTCCCTAAATTCCGTCGAGAACGAGAAAAATAAGATAAGCGCGTACGAAGTCGCGGGGAAAAGGTAGTTGTGTATAAACTCTTCCGTTACTGAGTGAATAGTAACAGTAGCAGCAACCCTAGAAAGTAGTACCTAGTAGTGTAAGTTCCTTGGAGAGTGTGGGGGAGCATTAAGAGAGGGTTTCCCGAAATTCCTACGGGAACGGGAAAAACGGGATATGCGCGTACGAAGTCGCGGGCAAAAGCTAGCAAAATATAAACATGAAGTAAACTAGAAGAAGACGTATAAAATCCACTGCCAGGCGCCACACTCAATTAGGTACAGCAGTGAGCAGTGAGCAGGGTCGTTTTATTTAATCTTGTGAAACAGACTCTTTTAATAAGACTCAACTGTTATTGGATGCTTTTTGATTAAATTATTCAGTCTTTGATCGCTTTCCTTGAATTTTGTGACTAATATTTATGAATGGGTGAGGCTTCTTAGTAACGGGACTTTAACGTTGGCAAAGCGACTGGTTATAATGTCGACGATATCGCGAATGTGTCTAAGTGAAACAGGTGCAGAGGTCGAGCTTCAAGGTTAAGCAACGCTTGACAAAGTTGATCCGTCGATGGGTGAACACCCATTTCATACCGAGACTATTCTCTGCCTCGGATACCACGTTAAGTCATTCGTCCAAACTGCCATTTGTAGATCTTACGCAATAAGGGCGCAACTGCACTTCGACTCCTTCTTACGTAACTTTTATGCAATTTCATTCCCCTACTAATAAGACATGAGCGCGAGAGTTGTTGTGGACATTTATCTGTCCAGCCTTTCCCCAACTGTATTGGGGTTAGTTTCCAGTCCAGTCAGATGCAGCAGTGACCACCACAACTCAATAACTTTTCTGGCGACGACATACGCCAGCAACCTTGGAGGAACAAAACGCGCACTCGTTTCACACCCGCGCGACTTAAAATTCAGTTTTTTTTTTGTAATTTCCTAATTAAACTCATCATCATCTGCCTAGTCTTTTCCCAACTATATTGGGGTCGGCTTCCAGTCAAGCCGGATTTAGCTGAATACAGCAGTATCTTACGCGGAGCGGCTGCCTACCACCTACCAGACCTCCACAACCCATTAAATTTGGGTAACACGGTAGGTACTTCATGGCAAGACTGGAGTCAGATTAACGGGCTTCTGACTATCCGTAACGACTGCCAACGATCTACAAATGACAGCCGGGACCAACGGCTTAATGTGCTTTCCGAGGCACGGAGGAAACTCGGTATGTTAAGATGGTCACCCATCCACAGACCAACCCTGGCAAGCGTTGCTTAACCTTGAAGATCGAGCCGTGCGGCTGTTATTATCTAGCCACGAGCTCCTCAATTTCCTAATGAAACTATGATTAAAAAAAAAGCCATATACATAATATATCAAAATGTAGATGGTTAAATTGTCTTTGAGATAGTGCAAATTCGCTAGTCGGTTTTGGTCCGATGGTCGTTAATAATTATGTCCATGTTAGACATAACTTTACAAATTAATTACACATGTTGAACGTTTAAAACTCAAAATTTTCGTATTTGAAATTATTAAGAAAATATTCTCAATGCAACATATATTTTTTTCAAAAAATTACTAGCCGTTTAGACTTGATCATTTTAAAATCAGCTACTGAGCTGTATCAGCGCCTTAATGATCAAAATAAAAGACCGACTGTCAAAGATCTTCAAATGCTAGCTGGGACCAACGGCTCAACGTGCTTTCCGAGGTACAAATGAGTCTCGGTATGATGAATGGTCAGCCATCCAATGACCGACCTCGGCAGGCGTTGCTTATCCTCGAAGATCAAACGTTTCGGCTGTTATTATTTAGCTACGAGCTCCTCTCTGCTTGCACACAATGCCTCCTCATCCTCCTCCCTATTAATGGAGCCAAGTTACAATTTAGCCATTGCCTAAGGCGTTGGCTGGAGAATGGCGATCGAAAGGTCATGAGTTGAACCCGTCCTTATTCGCAGCGTGGTAAATGTACTACGAATGTATGCATGCACTTTGAAGCTGGAGGGGGTTTAAAGGATATGATAGTGCATTCGTGTTTTGGCATGGTGTCAATTTGATTCGACCCACCCGCACTCTGGACTCAGACAGGAAGCCTGGGTGATGTGTCCAAGCAGTGAAAAACATTATGGGCTCATTACGCTAATGAAGATCCGATATGTCGCCACACAAAGGGGAAAAATATATTTCATTGCAGCTGATTTCAGATTTTCAGCTATCTATCTGATCAGGACCACAACTGCGTAACACGTTTCCCAATAACTCTTGATACATGAAAAACCGTCTTTTGAAAAAAAAAAAAAAGCAAAAAACGCAGTCCCAATTTATGGATTGTCACATTGATATACAATGCAATTATCACGCTGAATATAGTCGGTTTAAAGTACCAAAACATGGCATATATTTTCCAACAACTACGTATTAAAGCAAAGATATCAAATTCATAAAATTATTTCTAAAACAAGAACTGAACAAAACGTACGTGCAATAAAAAAAAACAATTTTAAAACACTGATCACGAATAATTTATAATTGGAATGCTGCGTGTGTGATGCCAAAAACTGGTAGCAACTTTCTATCCAGCCAGTCAGCAAATAACATACGTATAAATACTATGAAGGTATTATATATAACGAAGGTTTGCTGACGTAAGGGGCAGGATGCATTAAATGTCAGGTGGAATCCATTATAAAGGCTTGTGTTTAAACACCGCCCAAAAAAGTACCTATTTTACTACCAAAAAAGTTCTAAACGGTTACCAAAACAGATAAATGGTCACCAAATAATATTCGAGAAGTAGCGCTCGCCGGCCGCTACCGCGGCACCGCTCGCTTCGCTCGCTCGGCTCGCGCGCGGTTGTTCACAATTCTAACCTAACCTAACCTATTTTATCCAGTTTGTAACCCCAAGCCTACATTTTATGGCAATCACAGTTGAGTTGGATAGAATTTGGTGACCATTAATCCATTTTGGTGCCCAGGCGTAGAGTCTTAAGATATTATTTTTGGTGACCGTCTAAATTATACCCCATTATAAATAGGATAATGTCTCTCCCTGACCATTGCGTAACGGAGTATTTACCCGACTACGGCAAAACAAGAAAGAATGCTATATTTTAGCGAAAGGTGTCAAAGGTTAGAACAATTTTATAAAAACAAAAATGAGGGATGTAACATGTAAAATCCATTTTTTATTTTGCTATAGTATCGGTAAAATATCTATCTACCTACTTGTACTTTGTTTTGATATCGCATGGCCTGCCATTGATCTTCTATCTATTCTTTTATCAGATAGCTTAGCTTAAGAAGACTTTGTTTCATTACAGTACGAAAACATAGTCTCGGTACTTTAATAAGTATCGTTTTCAGTGTAAAGTAAGAGAGAACAAAAGAAGATTGAGAGAATAGTATAAAACAAAGTCGCTTCCGCTGTCTGTCTGTCCCTTTGTATACTTAGATCTTTAAAACTACGCCACGGATTTTGATGCGGGTTTTCTTAATAGATGTTCTCGAGGAAGGTAAAACCTTTGTATATAATTTGCACCTGTGCCAAGCCGGGGCGGATCGCTAGTATAAACTAAATGAAAGACAAAAAATCAGATTATTATTATAATTATATCAAATGTAAATCATCCACCTACTAAAAGAATATGATACTCTTAATAGGCTTCCGATATAATTATTCGCAGGTATTTTTAGCACCCCCCGAACTTCGCTTAAATGCGAGCCTTCACTGCCAACTTTTCGTAAGCGACATATTTTTTGTAAAAAAACTGCCCAAGTGCCAGTCGGACTCGCGTGCAAAGTGCGTTTTAAACATGTTATTTTAAGACTTCTTATAGGTTTTCCTGTAATCTTTAGGTATAGAGCTATATCCGGATTTTTTTTTTCAAAATTTTAGGCTCAGTAGTTTCGGAGATAAGGGGGGAATGTTCATTTTAAGGGTTCCGTTACCCGAAGGGTAACCAGCGGAACCCTATTACTAAACTTCCACTGTCCGTCCGACCGTCCGTCTGTCTGTCAGCGGGCTGTATCTAAAGAACCGTAATAGGTAGAGTTGAAATTTTCAGATTGTGTAAAAATTAAGGTTTATGAAACGGAACCCTTCGTGTGCGCGTCCGATTCGCACTTGGCCGGTTTTTTTGGTCTTATTACTTGCATAGCTTCAAAACTGTTGTGACCTCCATACTAAAAAAAATATTTATTTTCGTAACGAGTCCGTGTTTGGGGTCACAGAAATCCATATGTGTACCAAATTTCAACAGGATCGGTCCAGTAGATCCGGAGAAAACTGGCTGTGACAGACGGACAGACAGACATCCGAGTGATCCTATAAGGGTTCCGTTTTTTGTTCGGAACCCTAAAAAGAACAAAAATAAATCTTAACCTATAATATCATATAAGATTATAATCGCATTTTCATCACAATGACACTTCCGATACAGAAGTCGGTAGTAAGGGCTCGAAATGGGTCTCAAATCGTATTCATTTTCTTTTGGTGTTTGGTAACGCAGTCCTGTTAGGAATGACAATTTCAAGGCAATGGCCACAAAAGGCCGTTTAAAAACCTATTGATTCCTAATATTACGTAACCCTATCAAAATTTCGAGGAAAATAATTTATACTGAAAGGAAAAACCAACTGATCATACGCCACATATATTTCTTCACAAAAACCGCACAACTCAACATCGTAACTGCATCAAAAATATTATGACATAAACCTACCAATTAAACGGAGACGGGAACGTCATTCAGAATGAATGACTGTATGAATCAGGCGTGACTCGTGAGTCAAAGCGGTGTGTTTAGATAGGGCGACTACAGTGCTACCGCTTATTTACGATGTACTACGACTGGAAGTCAGGATGTGGTGAGGGGATCACGTGTGTTGAGCGGTAGTATGACGATATGACTGGTCTCGGAATATTTGTTTTATTAAGACACTAGACGACGTTTAGACGTAGAGATAGCATTAAAACTACGCAATCAATCTATACTAATATTATAAAGCTAGAAGAGTTTCTTTCTTTTTGGGTGAACGCGAAAATCTCAGGATGTACTTCGAATTGAAAAAATATTCTACTGTTGATATTATTCTGTTGTTGTCGGTTGTTGTTCTGTTGTTGTTGTTGTTGTTGTTCATTTATCGACGAGGACTATAGGCTATATAACATCACGCTTCGACCAATAGGAGCGGAGCATTAATGAAAATTATGAAGTTGCACGGGTCAGATAATACAAAATAAAGAAGGAAACAAGCAAGTTGGCAGCGACAACGGCCCATTTATTTTGTGTCGATGCAGCATGTCTTATTCTTTCGTACATCTATTCCCAGTCATCTTATTATTCAACTCCTTTCCAGAATATATTTTTTCCTACCAAAAATCGCGTCTATAGTCTTCATCTACCCTTACAACTACTCCCCGCCAATACTCAAAACTTTCTTATTTAACAAACAGTCATCGATAGGCCCTAAGCTTGTTCCGGTTTCTTGCAATAATAGCCCCTGTTTTATTCATTTCTTTATCCTAAGTCAGCGCTACATCCCAGAATCCCAGTAGGAATAATCCTTTCTGACCCATAGAACTGTGGTACTAGGACCTGAGGGCCAATTGTAGTAATTTTAAGTAAAGTTCGATCATTTTAAATATTATCATTTAGTTTTGACAGATTGCGACTAAGATAGAGGTTTGAATACTCTACATAGTAGACTGGCTGATCTCTAGAACCGCAGGTTTAGGAAATATTCTCGTTTTCGTTTCGGTGTGTCCTCGTGATTATGTTTGGGAGTTGATACTCAGAGGGTGATGGCAGCAAGTGAACTGTTTATTTCCTTTTTATAAAAATAGATTTATTGCAGCCAGAAAGTACAGAGCAATTTTTAGAATAATAAGTCAAGGCAGAAGAGTATAGTGGAGGAAGGTCGGGCTGAGAAAAAAACTTGCGCTCGTAACTTGTGGGGACAAAATAAAAAAAAATCCAATGCGCGTAAGTTGAAATTATAGACTGCCGAACTACAGTCGTCAGGTGTTAGGAGCTTAGGACTCAATTCTATTGCTTCAACCACGGATTTTTTCTAGGTCGCTAGCACAAAAGTTTTAGGTCATATTCTTTTAGGAAAAATACGTCAGAACTATTCCCATCCGCCTGCACACCGGTAGTGCTTGTTTATATTACGCTGCCCCAATTCGAGAGCTCGAACATATGACTTTGTTACAAAAACGTTGTTACTATATTGACTGTTTTAATGGCGCAATGTTTATTGGAAAACAGCTACTGGTATGTTTGGCAGAGACAAGTGTTGATAGACAGATTACCGCGTTTATTCCCGGAGATCGTATATGATGACAAGAGGAAGGATGGACTGGTGCTTGGCAAACAATAGTTTAAGTGACACATCCACCACCACTTCTGGATCACTCTGAACGCATACTGCCTCAGGCAATGTCCACCGCTGAGACCTTAAAGTTTCTTTACTGATTTAACGGCTAGAACCATTGCTCGGATTGTTCGAAGGAGTCACCGCGGCCCGGGAACGCAAAGGACATTAGGAAGAACACGGATGGTTTTAGTCAGTAAAAATCTAACTCTCCCTTCTGTTCCGCCCAGAGCGGTAGGAGTCATTTGATGATTTCCCATCCTTAAAAAACGGACCGTGGTGTTATGGTCTTAACTAGGTTAACAACCAAGGCTTGTCAAACAAGGTTGTCTTTGTTTCCAACTAGGATCAGCCCTTTCCTGATCCCGCTATCAGACACCTTCGGAAGTATAAATTCTCGCAAAAGAAGATAAGTTTGCAATTTTCTTTCATGGTGAGTGGTGACTGTGGTGGGTTAGCCATTATGCATAGCGAATTTATATTTTTATGATCTATGAGGTGTCTCAATTTCAGCGGTTACTTATTAAATACTGTTTTGTTTATTAAAATTACCTGTTACTCTAACCGCTATTATTACAATTATGGCTATATGCTCAATAATAAATAAGTATTTTCCAGAATTTTAATATTCTTTTCCGCAACTGTGTACGTGCAACAGAGAACGTTTATGATTTTTCAGAATACCTATACTAATAAACTCTTGAAGTACGAATTACATCACAGACTGCAAAATTTGTGGATTTATCATACTTCTTCCTTTGAGGATTTCTCTTGAAATTACATGAGCAATTATGTATTACAATTAGTTCACTAATATTATAAAGAATAGGCTCCGAAACTACTGGACCGATTTGATTTTAAAAATTATTTCACCATTACAATCCTAAAATATCCCTGATGAACATAGGCTATAGAATATTTTCAAAAAGTTAGGTATCCGTATGAAAACTTCGATAATGTAACCCAAGGTGTGAAAAAAAATCCTTATATCGCGTACGCTGCGGAAACTATTGACAATGGAGCAAAGCGATGTACTACAGTTTTATAGAGAACATGAAAAAGTATAATATCCACAAAAAAAGTCCGCGAGGGTACATTTATCTAACTATTATGTTTAAGTCACAATAACCGCTTTTTGTTCAAATTATTCGATCAAAACCCGGGTGGAAGGAATAGTGGTGATTTTGATATCATGATAGTAATCCTTATCCATTTAAATGGTTCGGTAATTTAGGTTGGATATGTAAATGTAAATTACACTTTAAATTATGCAAATCGGAACTTTCGTTTAAAAGTTACGACGGGTATAAAATACTCTAAGTAAGAAACATGTCGCGAATTGAGTGAAATGCCGTACGTTTATTCTATTAATAAGTAATTTACACGTTACCCTTTATAGAGGGAAGACTCGTGGAGTACCTACTAAACCCGCGCGAACGAAGTCGCGGGCGAAGTGCTAGTTATTATTAAAACACTCTTTAAAGATGCTTATCTGCCATAGATGTGCAAGGCAGTGCGCCAGGTAAAAACCCGCCAATGAAACCACTTTATTTTCATAGCCCGGCTTAGCGTAGCTCTGATGGAAAATGGCTCGTGAAGCTGGATTTTTCTACATACAAAAAAGCGATAGATGCGAGTTTGGAATGTGAGATAAAAGAGAGAGAATAATCCTCTAAGCATCATTCAGCTACACACCATTTTACAGCTTCGCTACCCAACCTCGCACGGCTTTGGTGAAAGCGACCTCACTATCTCATAGCTCTGCTACACATCTTTGCACGGCCTACCTACCTCCACACATCTCTAATGGGAAAGCAAACAAAGACAACATTGCTTTTCTGGGTGATTTCTTCTTCATCAGTCTATTCGTACTTGAGAAATAGTGTTTCGCCATACCGTAGAGATGGATCAGGTAATCGCAGGTGGGTGCTTAGAAATCGGAAATAATTATGTAGAACTGTAGACGAAGCTTAAAGGTTTTGCAACAGGGCGCTGTCAAAGGTTATCAGTGAAGAACAACAATGGATTCTAAGTATTCCTAGGCAGGATGTTGGAGACCGGAGACTTGAAATTATGATAATTTATTAAATTATTTATTACCCACTTATGAGTTACTGCTTGTTTTGATTATTGGCATTATCTGGTTGTTTTGGTTTCCAATTAATAAAAATGCATAAAAACACTTACGCATAACATAATTTTGGACACGTTTGTAGCGAATTGAGTCTTTCATTCAAATGTATGTAATGTAATGCAAGACATACTCGACTATGAAAAACCGCTTCAAACCAGATTACTTTTATAGGGGAAATTCAGGACCTTAGTCAATTTATTAAAATGGCCTTAAATCGTAACTGATTGAATTATTTAAAAAAATAGATGAAAAACTAATTAGTCCGTCAGATAGAGTTCCAAAAAATATTGGACACGATTTTTTTTTGTTTTTTCACGTTAACAAAAAATGAAGACGCACTGTATTGTGTGTTGAAAACTCGATTGACGTCACGATTTAGTGCTTTTTACTAAAACTACTTCCCAGATTATGATCCTTATTAGCTACACTTTCAGATGGTGTAATAATACAGGCTGTTTTTTTTTTTCAAAATCAACTGGTTAAGGTTAAAAGTGGCTAAAAGTGGTTAGTGGTCAAAGTTAAGGTTCGTGAACACATTCGTAAGAGGTTGGCAGTTGTATCATCACAGCGCTAATGTTTCCCGCTAACTTATTCGCCTTAATTGTTTTAGTATTTCGTTTGTATATTTATCTTGTTGATTTGTATATTTATTATATATTTATATTGCCTCGGAAAGCACGTTAAGCCGTTGGTCCCGGCTGTCATTTGTAGATCTTAGGCAGTCGTTACGGATTGTCAGAAGCCAGTAAATCTGACTCCAGTCTTGCCAAGAAGTACCGTGTTACCCAGTTAATGGGTTGTGGAGGTCTGATGGGCAGCCGCTCCACGTAAAACACTGGTATTCAGCTGAATCCGGTTTGACTGGAAGCCGACCCCAATATAGTTGTGAAAAGGCTAGGCAGATGATGGTTTATATTTGTATATTGTTCATTATTGTATTTGAATCGCTTTAAATTTTCTTTATTGCACCTACGACTATTCTCTGCATTACCCAAAGGTTGACTGGTAGAGAATGCCTATGGCATTAAGTCCGCCACTGTACATTTTTGTGCTGAAAGTGTTTAAATAAATAAATAAACTGGTTCGATTCCTGGGTTGGAAAAAAGATTTTTCAAAAATCCAGTTACGTAGGTTTAGTTTTCATCAAAATCGGACTCGAGTGTTTTTCGATATTCCTTATAGTTTCGGATTCGGCCCTGAAGGCACACTTTAAAAAATTCACCCTTTATCTCTTTGAATGCTTTCTTTAACTATCCCTGGTACGCCCAGGGATAGTTAAAGAAAGCATTCATATAGTTCATGGCTGACTGTCATGGATGGGCTAGTAATATATGCCTTTCCTGTGAATAATCCTCCTAAACTATATAGGGCCATTGTCACTTCCACAGTATCCGGTTGCAGCGTTTAGGTTGCTTCGGCTGCAAGTTTTGGGGCATGCAAAAGTATGTGGGACATGTCTGTCTTAATATTAGGACTCACCTTCAAGCATTTGAGACAGAAGGTATGCTGGCATGGCAGGACGCGCGACGAGGTGTCGAGTCGCTCCAGACAGACGGAGCACTCGAGAAGGTCGTTAAGTAAACCCTCATCCATGCCGGTCGGGGCACTGGAAACAAAACATGACAGTGTCATTCATAATCATCATAGGTCTTAATATTTTTGAATTTTGTATTCAAGATAATTATCAAATTTTGAAATAACAACATGTCAAGCATTATACAATTCTATTGTACTTTTCAAGGGTTACCACACCAATAGAATGGAATAGATGACGTCGATCGATAGTTTCTACTTCTTTCTTCGATCAGCCAAAGATCAATTAGTGTAGAACACCCTAAGGCCTTTGAATACTAAAACACACAAGTTGAATGTTGATGCTTGAGTTTGTGGCGTGTGGATTGGAATTATGAAATCAAATTAGGGAAAGTTTTAGTCTACTAGAAATGGCAGGAAAGACTAAGCAAAGCATTATGTATATCAGTATGAAACAAATGGCGTTCATATCTACATAACTCTTTAAGCATCAGATTATACCAGTAAAAAAGCATAGCCCTCTGCTGGAGCATAGGTATTGTATTATCCACGTCTTAGCAAATATTTTGAATACAGTTGGGACCAATATGTCATTCGATCCACCCCAGCTCCCCAAGGAAGGCCAGTGAAGTCAGGTGCATAGGATAACCCTCAATTAATCTGACTATAATCCACACTTATGACATAGTAATTTAGAGGCATTCAATGCTTCTGATGTTATTATACTACACGCATTAAAAAATATATTTTCAATGAAAGAGGTTGTTTTTACTGAGGCTTAGACTGTTTCCTGTATTCTTCGACCATAGATAGAGCAAACTGCATACCAGAGAACAATCTATACTAATATATAAAGCTATCTATATCTATACTAAAGAACATTTACTACTGTTTTATTAAATACATCTCAATCTTCTTATTAACAGTACTCAATCATCATCTTATCAGCCGAAAGATGTCCACTGCTGGACATAGGCCTCCCCAAGCATTGCCACAACGACCGGTACCACTACGCGTCAGTACAGTACTCAATATATATATTTTAATATTATAAAGCTGAAGAGTTGTTTGTTTTGTTGAACAAACATGCAAATCGCAGGAACTTTAAGTGTTGTATAGCCCATTTATCAAGGATGACTATAGGCTATAGAACATCACACTATTACCAATAGGAGTGTACATTAAAGGAAAATGTGACAGTGAAGTTCAATCAAAAATCTTTTTTCTCCTTTTCTATTGCATTGCTTCTATTTGGGTTCTTTTCTTTAGATATAGGTCATGCGAGGTACATGTCCAATGACATGAAGTCATAATTTATGCATCAGAGCCATTCTTAAAATACATGAATTGTAAGCTTATCTTCAAATACATAACATACATCACATTACTGCTCTAAATAAATCTTTTATTTCAGACAGAAGAGTCCAAAAAAACCTAGAGACAGTCATGTTTATTTTAAGCCAAACAGTTCTAAATACAAAGGTAAACTTAGACAACTCACAAATTGCACATAACAATTTTCAATTTTGCCAAGTACATACTAACTAGTGCAGATAAGAGCTAATTAGGTACGCAATTATTTTCATAGGCTTATTAAGACGTTTTAATTAAGACTTGTAAATACAGAGCACAGATTGATTACTCCTTTTGTAATTTTCATAACAATGGTGTTTTCTTGGAAGTGCACCTGTTGATTTTTTCGCAATGTTCTTGACAGAAGACACTGGTTTGCTAATTTATTGTGCTTTTCAATCACAATTTGATGTCTGATTTTTTATTTATTTACTGCAATAACTGCAACTTGGCAATTTGAGTAGTCACAATAAGCCATCTGATTAACAATGTTTTACTATATTTTGAAAACCAACTCATTGCATTATTTTAGGAAAGAAAATCTTAAGTACTTAATATTAAAAATGCGAGATTTCTTGTATTTACACCTAAATCACCAGAGGTAGATGGGACCCTGGAGATTGTTATGTGCTATGTCTTTTTTAGGGCCGATTCTGTTGAAATTTGGTATACATATGGACTTCTGTGACCCAAACAAGGACGCTTTACGTTATTTTTTTAGTGTGACCCCTTTTGGTGGTCAAACTATAAAATTTAAAAAAGTTTTTCGTACTGTATTGTGTGACATAACAAACGAAAGTGCTTTCTGTAAGGGATTTAATTATATATTTTTTTCCTAATTTAAAATAAATAGATTTCAAGTTATTCAAGAAATTAAACAAAAATTACCATTCCCCCCCCTTACCTCCAAAACCACTGTGCCTAAAATTTTTAAAAAGTGGATAATAGTTCTAGATCTAATGATTACAGGAAACCTATAAGAAGTCTGTTACATGAAAATAACAAGTTAAAAAATTAAATTGGTTCAGAACCCTTTGCATGTGAGTCCGACTCACACTTGGCCAGTTTTTTAAAGTTAGTAGTTTATTTGGCACAAACTCTTACTAAACTTGTGGCTCTACCACAAGTTTCAGGACAAACAAAACAAAAATAAAATAGTAAAAAGTGAGTAGGTAGTACTTCTAGGCAAGCATGCTCCATTTTTCACCAAATTATTGCTTACCATCAGGTGAGATAGTGGTCAAACGCATGCTTATAAATAGTTAAGAGCGCTTTCACAATTTTTCTTGAATTTGAGCGTTTGATTCGAGTTTTGATGTCTGATTATGCTTTAGATATAGCACAAAAAAAAAAAACAAAAATACGCCTAAGAAAGTTTGATAGTTGATCTTGGGAGTGTTCTAAATAAATATATCAATTTGTTCACATACATCAGTAAATTTCTTGTCTCCGCAAAGGGTGTTTCATAAAATTACGCTTTTGGGAATCTTTTGATGCTTTGGTACACCGAAGATATAATAATTTAATCAATTTTAAAAATGTCCATGATACAACTGTACCTTCTACTTTGGAATGATCAAATCAATTTGTTACGATTCATGCACTAATAAACCAAAAATGATTTTGTAAAACTGAGAATTATTGACAATTTTCCATACGAAACTATATTTTTTATCTATGAAAGTATAATCCAAATTCAAATAAAAATTATTTAATAATTAAGGAGGTATTGTTATAAAGCATGAAAAAAAAAATTGGTCTATTTAAAAATAAACTCATATTTTTAAGCAATTTTTGTATAAGCCCCACAATCACTATAAATCTCGGGAAACGCGGTTTGTAGCTTTAGTCTGGGGCAAGCTCTCGATTTTGTAATAGCGCCCTTAATTGAAATTGAAAATATATATATTGAACCATTTCAGTTTACGTTGTAAAGCAGCATAGCTAGTCAGTAGCTTTGTCTAGGTTAATCTGAGAGGGGTAAAGAAGATACAGGATGTACTATGTCAGAAGCATTCGCAAAGAGGTTTCAGGGTGAGCTGCACTGCAAATCAGTGGTAACAAAAATAGTATAAGTTGGCCTTGTTTTCTATTAAAAAATGGTACTCTGGTAGGCCTGCTAAGGGTGTGTTGACACTGACATGCCACTTATGCAGACAACCTTAACATATGTACCATCATATTTCTTTGAACTAGTGACTAAACATTCATAAGATTAAATAAGTTAATGGGTGTAATGGTAGTACATGCTAAAACAAACATACTTTTATTGCACAGGAAATGTTATTTAAACTTTATGTCAACATAAGTTTTGACAACAGGTACCAAAGAAATACCAAATCCACAAAAAAAAATTATGAATATTAGCAAGTCAATCCACAATTCATACAAATGGATTAGTTTGTATAAGATTGTGCCTTTGCCACAGTATTCACAGATGAAAATCGTGAACTAATAAAATTGAATAATAAATACTCGAAAAATCTAAACTTTTGTAAGTAAAAAAAGTTTAAAGTAAACATATTTTTTTCTAGAAGTTACTTGGCACTGAGTAATAAATTAAGTACCTACTCAACTCAGCTGATGGATTAGGTAAACTTATTACACTTACAACATGTCTGTTTACTTAATTTCTCAGCTGTTAGCAAACTTTTTGGTCATCAATTTCCTTGGACTTGACATTGACAAGGCACTATAATGTAAATACTGTTGCCAAAATTTAATACATTTTGAAGAAGCTAGTTTATTTTCTCCATTGACTTGAAAATTTGCATTGAAATGTTATCTCAAGTGTTATGTGATAAAATGATAAGAGTGTGATAAGAACTATGAACATTTTAGTATATTGAATATTTTTGTTTATAAAAACATGGTTCAGGTTGTTTGCATGTTGTTGCATTTCTAGGGAGTGCATAACTTTTTACAGCTATTTTATTTATTGTCAGCATTATCATCACATTAGATTATTAAGTTACTATCAAATTTACATGTCCATATATTGAGGGACTGGGAATTTGTAGGAATTTGTATTGCAAAAGTCAAGCGAGAGGACTGATGAGGCGAAGTTCAGAATAAAAGCATGTTGCTAAGTGAAACGATTTTTATAAATAGAAAAGTTCACATTCCTGTTTGCATTCCTCAGAACACAAGGAAGTGTCAGAAAAACAAATATTTGATTATAAATAGCCCGACTAACACGATACCGAATAAAACATCGCTACAATGCAAGTTTTCTTGGTATTTTTAGATCGACATGCACGTTATTGTGAGATTTACATGATTACATCTAACGTTAAAACTCAAAATGTTGATGACTCACCGAATGTTTTAAATTCCAACGATGTTAGCGGGAAGTCTGACCATTATTGCTAAAGCACAATGAAACAAAATCCACGGGATACCACCCCGAACCAGTCACACAAAAATTCTTCAACACTAAACTATCTAAAACGGCACATAGTTCAACACTGTGAAAAGATAATTACACCAGGGGACTAAAGGTCGGAGGGTGAAGTTGCTGTTGTGAGAAATATGCAGTTGTTCACATAAAAACTGATACAATTTCACGCACAAATGCCATTCTCGCCGTTTCTTCGTTCGACCGGACGGTGAAGCGGGGGCGGGAGCAAGCGACTATCACCTCTGGGGGTGTACATCCTAATCCTACGAATTCTACCAATCAATAACTTAATCTGAAAATACTAAAAGCATCAAAGAAGAATTTGTCAGAATGATTATTAGCGAGTTAATAAAATATTTACGGTTACTTTGTGCTATAATGGAAAATAATTGTGAAAATCCACGAACAAAATGCAGTAGCGGCATAGGTTTTAGATGGCAACTTTTCATAAAATCTAGAGGACGAATAAAATCTTGTTTCATAATATTTTACTAAAATTATAAAATGAAAGCTTTTCGGTCTTATTTTCCTAATGATTCAATTGGTAAGATAGATGTACTTTTACTTAATGCATTAAAATGACTAAAATCTCATTCATTGGTCTTTTACTAAGTTAATGCGCCTCATCTCATTTTGCAACGTTTACAACTGCCCGTAAAGAATAATTTCTAACATGAAAATATTTCAAGGTAACAAAAACATTTTCGATGTGACTAAACTGATAAGTGATGCTGATGACTAAACGACAATAAAAGCATAATTAATTTTTAGCAAATAAACGGGCCTTGAGCTTTGAAAATCGAGTTGCCTGAAGCTTTTATTTCTGTAATTACAATTTTTTAATAGTTTTGAATTTTATATTATTCACTGCTTTTTTTAAAAGAATATAATAAAAAACTACAATAAAATTACGGGAAAGCCCTGGGGAGAAAGGACACAGAATCTCTGAATCTTGTAAATCCTGAACGTACTCCTGTACGTCAGTTAGCTGTCACATAATCACTGGGCTGTCAAAATATGTCAGACTTTTGCGTAGCATAGATTTACTTTTTCTTGAATTTCTCAAAAATGTCACGCGATAAAAGCGTGTGGTTTGCAGAAGAGATATTGTTGGATGCCAAATTAATTAATTTTCAATTGGAAACTGGAGAATGGGACGCTGTAGAGGAAATGTTGCGAGCCGAGGCTCAACTTTCCAGAGATGCCGAGACCGGACGATTGCGACCGTAAGTAATAAAAACATGTGTAACACCATGTTAATTCGCTTTATAGAAAGGGTATGCACTTATGGTCAGTGGGTCATCTAAGGGTTTTAGTAATTTATTTCTATTTTATGTATCAATTCGGTCTTACTGGACAATCTTTAAAACATCCATTTTATCGTAATGTGTTCAGCCTCTCGTCCCTTTTATTTATTTTGAATATCTTATGATGTTTGTAGATTTTAGTGTTGCTATTATCATAAAGTTATTGTTATTAAGCAAATCTTTATTTGTTTAAAAAATTTCATGCATTTTTTTTTTATATTTGATTGAAAGAAAATGATATTGTTTATACCCTTTTTTCACAACAGTTGCTTAAATGTACAATGAATCTATTCAAACAGCGAGTCCTAAATGATTTTCCAAATTGATGTTTCAGGAAAAAAGCATCAGAATATACATTACGACTTATAGCAGAAGTTCTTCACATAATGCGTCTTGATGTTGAACAAGCTTCATACAACAGAAGTACTTTAGCAGTTGCAGAACAATGTCTGCGCTTAGTCCGATCCTGTGCGGCAGCTGGTACTAAGATGCAAACATATATCTCAAAAGAACTCTCCATACTAGACTCTATGCTCATTTTAGCAACAGAATACCAACATCCAAGCGTTGATTTCGTAAACGAAGAGCTGCAAAAAAAGTTTGAATCATGCATGACTGTACTCATGCAAACCCTAGGAAACTTAGTCGTAAACAATCCCTTCAACCAAATAATGATTTGGAATAAATTCGATGCCAATATCCTCAATAGCTTTGTTGGATCAAATGATAAGATTGCTACTGCAGCAGCTATGATTGTTTACAACATACTATTAGGCCAGCCAAATGTGTTACCTGACGATGTCATGTTATTGAACTCATTAGCATACATGTATAGTAATGGCAACACGGAATACCCGCATTTAATAATAGAATATTTAATTGGTGTTGAGAATACCTACATAGAGAAGTTATATTCAAAGTTGGATCCGGAATGTCGGATGCTTGTGTTGAATTTAGCATATAATATTTTGATGTCAACAGAATCTCAGGATATTAATGTGTCTGTGAACTTTGTGAAGTTTATGGCCCATGAGTTTAAGAGTAAATCGGATTGTATATTGAAGACAGTTGATAAGTATGTGAACTCTATTGAGCCTCAGGAGGTTGTGTTTTTGTTGGAGATCATTGCTACAGCATCTAGTATGGATGCATATATGGATTGTTTGCAGACAGATAGCTCATTATTTATTAACTGTGCATGTAAGTATGTTTTAATTAATACAACTTGTTTCCATGGTTAGGCTTCTGTGCTCCCACAGTGTTTATGGATAAAATGCTTATAATCCTAGACAAATACTTTGATGACTCCCAACAATAGTGTTGTATCTTTCAATCAGTAACAGAATTTTTGTAATGGGATCAGTCCGTATAGACTATAGACAGGAAATCTCTAGACTCGTAGACACACACAGGTGCTCTCAGCATGCGCAGGTTCTTCTATAATATTATGCAAGAGTTAAAAAAATAAAGGGTTGTATCAATTGCCCTATTCATTGAAAATCCTAGAAAATTCATCGGAAAATCTGTTACCATTGTTAAATATTCTTACATTTCATTGTTACAAAAGTTACTGTTTCTTCATCATAAAAGTACTGTTAATTACATGTGTTTTTTTTTTGTTTCAGTTCTCCTGCAAGCAATTCACAAGTTAGGCAAAGAGAGCAGTAACTTCTTTTCTTCACTGAACAAGCTGTATGAGGCTACGGGCAGGACGTTTATAGATGATGAGAATGAAAATATTACTGATGTGCCAGCCAGCAGTCCGGGTGAAAGTGAGTTACTACATAATTATCTATCTTTTAAAGATGAGAAATTCAAATATTTTTACTCTGCTCGCGAGTTTGTCTACATGTTATGTGTGACATTGACTTGGCAATCATTATATCGATAGTCGTGTCAAGGAATGGCTTGATAGCAGTGAGAAACACCTTCGGAGGCTCTCGTAAGGCAGTTGCATCAGGGGTTTGATCCAGAAAGCAGTACTACTGAACATGGCGCGTATTGTTATTAGATTCCTCTCTCAGAAGCCCTGACAGCCGGTAGCTTGTATCCTGTTCCCGATACCGGTGGGCTACTATTTTATATACTTACTAGCTTCTGCCAGTGGATTCGCCCACGTGACCCCTAGGGCACATACTCCCAGGATAAAAAGTAGCGTATGCGTTATCCCAGACTATAATCTACCTCTATGCCAAATTTCATAAAGATCCTTTCAGGCGTTCTGACGTGAAAGAGTATCAAACATCCAAACATGCAAATTTTCACATTTATAATAATTAGTATAGATGTTCCATATTTTCTACCGGGTTCTCTTCATCTTTTTTTACCAGAATAGCATAGCTATGTGAAATAAGGGAAAAAAGATATAAAATGTTAATCGTATTATCACTAAAATGTGTGAAATAAGTACTCAAATCGTATAGCTTCACGGTGTTAATGATAAAACGGGTAACCGACAGACCGTGTAATCGAAAATCATGGCTCTACAAACACCGACTTTAACAAAATATTGAAACTAATTGATGAGCGTTACAAAGATGGAATAGATACGAAATGGAATGCTCACACATGTATAATCTTAGAACAATTAATATTTTCTTTCGTCGCATTCGAGAGGCGCTGGGGCACGAGTTCAAGTCTCATTTCCTTGTTAGTTTTTTTGTAACCTGCTTTGTTCCCAGTTGATGCCAATTACTCTGGTGTTTGACCAAAATCTCACCTGATGGAAAGCATGGGTCGACGATGAAGCACGCTTGTCTAGAAGTAACCTTTTCACTCGTGACTTAAAGACCCCAGGTAGTGGCTATCAGAAAACACAGAGCCTTATCTTTTCAGATTCCTTAGCTTCATTTGATCATAATATCTCATTTTCTTATTTACGGTCAATGAGAACCCTTGATAGGCTTTCCCAACTCTTCAAGCTGTTAACACTCCATTTACTAAAAATCTGTTACCAATTACAGATCCCCTAACCAAAAACGATTCAGCCGACAACATGCTATCGTGCAACGAAACGACATCGGAATGCACGGAATCGGAAAGCAGCGAACAATACTTCGAATGTAACGAAACTCCTTCATACATGGACAAATTCGACGCCGTAGACAACATGCAACCGCTGAAATTCGCCGACTCATACCCAGAAGCGAAAAACGGTAGAAGCAACTCCAACGTAGGAGTTAAAATCGATGCTGACTTGTCCAAGGTCGCGTACAAACGAAGTAGTTCGGTGCCGAAGAATGATGACCGCGTGCCTTTGCCCACAAGACGAATAAGTTTAGAACATAAGATTGATATAGGGGATGACAATGAACCTCCTTTGATCATAGACTCGTCGTCTCCAAACGGAAGTATGAACACTATAGCTGAAATGATTCCTGTTGCGATGCAGCCGAGGTTAGATCTTCAGCCAACAAGCAGAACTGAATCCCAGGACAGCTCACCGAACGATCCTCCAACGGAAATACACATTTCGAAAGAAGAACTGAAAAGTGAGGTGAAAGCTTCCCCCAGTGAGATATCTCCCCCCTTGGCTGATAGTGTACCTGAGTCAGAGTCACAGAAACAGTCGCCCGATACTCCCAAAGAAGTGAAGAAAAGTCAGAACTTGTCGACGGATTTCGATTTGAGTGAGCAGTTGCAGAAGATTCTTGGGATCTCGTCGGAGAAGACTCGCGGCGACGCAGCCACTGCGGAGAAGAAGAGTGAACTTGCTAAAGAAGTGAAGATTTCTGATGAACCCACTAATAAAGTGCCGTCAGTGAAGATTGATTCGCCTGAGGGTGCAAAGACCAGGTAAGGTTTCCTTACTGATTTTTTAGGGTCTGAATGACCGTGTGAAGAAATGGAACCTTTATAGGATCATTTGTGTGCCTCTCTCTCGCTGTCTGTCACAGCCGATTTAATAATAATAATAATAATAATGGATACAACACTACGCACCTTCCTGATGTCGTGTATGAGGCAATGGAGGAAAGTCCTTCGCTATCCAGGATGTCGAAATATCCAGAGAACTAGCGAACCGATAAGGATCGAGCGGGGTATATTTCAGGGCGATAGTTTGAGTCCGCTTTGGTTTTGTCTAGCCTAGAATCCTCTAAGCACACTGCTAGAGAATTCAGGGCTAGGATATCGGTTGAAGAGAGGTGGTCAGGTTATATCTCACCTCTTTTACATGGATGATCTGAATCTCTTTGCCCCCACTAATCTGCAACTGATGGAGCTACTGAAGGTAACAGAAACTTTCAGTAGCGCCATCAGGATGGAGTTTGGTGTGGACAAATGTGCAGTCATGCATGTAAAGCGTGGAGAGATTATGGAATCCGTGGGATCTCAACTCTCGGATTCTATAAACCTGAGATCCCTCTCTCCAACTGAAACTTACAAGTATTTGGGTATGTCGGAAGCGTTAGGTATCAATATTACTGACATGAAACAATCGTTGAAAGAGCGCTTCTTTGGCCGCCTGAAGAAGGTATTCAGTAGCTTTCTATCGGGCGGAAACAAGGTGCGCGCCTTCAACGGTTGGGTCATGCCGGTATTGATGTACTCTTTCGGCGTACTCAAATGGACTCAAACGGAACTTGACGCCCTGGATAGGCGGGTCCGTACACTGCTTACTGCGTCTCGAATGCATAACCCACGATCGTCGGTAATGAGACTGTATATCCCGCGAAAGTGTGGAGGTCGAGGCTTTTTAAATGCTAAGACTCTCCACAATCGCGAGATATGCAGTCTTAGGGAATATTTCCTAGCTGTCGACGTGGGTATGCATCGAGATGTAGTGGCGGTGGACAAGGGACTCACCCCGCTCTCCTTGGCAAATGAGAACTGGCGCAAACCTGCAGTACTTGACACCAAAGATCGCAGGGCGGTATGGCAGAGCAAGGAGCTTCACGGACGCTTTTTCCGGGCCCTACATCATACATGGGCCTGACGTAGATCAACTAGCGTCCGTAGCCTGGCTGCGCTTCGGTGATCTTTTTGGAGAAACCGAAGGTTTTGTCTGTGCAATTATGGACGAAGTTATCATGACAAGGAACTACCGGAAATTTATTGTGAAGGACGGCACGGTTGACATATGTCGGGCATGTCACTGTCCGGGAGAATCAATTCGCCATATTATCTCTGGTTGTTCTCGTCTAGCTAACGGAGAATACTTGCATAGGCACAACCTTGTAGCCAGGATTATCCATCAGCAACTTGCTCTGAAATACTCTCTTGTGGAGTCGGAGGTGCCGTACTACAGGTATGCGCCCGACCCAGTTCTCGATAATGGCAATATCACATTGTACTGGGATCGGTCCATCATCACTGACAGGACTATTGTTGCCAATAAGCCTGATATAGTGGTGTTGGACCGAATCGAGAGGCGTGCAATGATTGTAGACATAACCGTCCCACATGATGAGAACCTCGTGAAAGCCGAGAAAGATAAACAAATCAAGTATATTGACTTGGCTCGCGAGGTTGTCGACATGTGGGATGTGGATTCCGCAATCATTGCACCGATAGTCGTATCAGCCAATGGCTTAATAGCCACGAGCCTCGACCAACACCTCAAGAGGCTTTCGTTAGGCTGCTGGATCAAGGGCTTGATTCAGAAAGCGGTACTTCTGGACACGGCTCGTATTGTCAGGAGGTTCCTCTCCCTGGAGCCCTGACCGCCGGTAGCTTGGACCCTGTTTCCGATACCGGTGGACTACTATTTATTATATTTTTAAATGTTTTTATAATTTTTTTTCAAATATTTAAAAATGTAATTTGTAGGTAATTTATCGAATAAAGGAAATAATAATGGCTTCTTTATTTCAGGCTACTTTGGCCCAAATATACCTTATAGACTAACATATAATTATTATAATACAGTTTTTGTTAGTATACAGAAACTTAAGCCTACGTTAGTAAAAACATACGTTACGTTACGTTACTGTTTGCTCCGGATCTACTGTTTGGTACACATATGAATGTCTGTGACCCAAAACACAGACGCTTAACACTCTTGGGGGACCAATTCACAATCTATAATTTAAGCTATATTAATATATAACGCTGAAGAGTTTGTTTGCTTGAACGCGGTAATCTCAGGAACTACTGGTCCGATTTGAGAAATTGTAACACTGTAACACTGTAATCGAGGAAGGCTATAGGTTATACTATATAACATCGATGGATCGGTTATAGGAGCGGAGCAGACAAAGTAGCGCGGGTCGACTAGTTGTAAATTAAATTTTTTCAAACATGCCAAGTGACATATGAAATGAAAGCCTATTCATTAATTCTTTTATCATTTTTTTTCTAATTTAAAAATAAATAATTTTTGTTTCATTAAAAAAAAATATAGAAATATGACCATTCCCCGTCAAAATCCATCAAGCGAGTAGCGAATGAAAAGTTTCGATTGTTTTGACACTCGGCTTTCAGCGAGTGCTTTAGTGCGACGGGCTTTTACTCGCAATACTCGCTCCGGCCGTCACTATAGGTAGAAATTACCGCATTTTGGTTGTTCTGACCGCCAAGCGAGCACCGCCGAGCGAGTGTCGCTAATCGAGTACAATCTTTAATAGCTCTTGTCGCTGCGATCAACTAGAGGTACAAGCCGCTCGCCGGCAGTGTGAACAGCCAGCTATCGACTATGAATGTATGTGTCTCTTTTACTCACACGAGATCTATATCTTTTGTCCCTTGTCTAAGCGAGCAAATGTTCGATATCTACTCGCTTCCTCGCTGGCGTTGAGACAAGTGCCTAAAGCTTCAAACTCGAAACAGCTGACGATCAGCGAGTAACGAGTGAAAAGTTTCAAAAGTTTTGACGCTCGGCTTTCAGCGAGTGCTTTTCTGCGAGGGACTTTCACTCGCAATCCACGCTCCGGCCCGCACTGTAGGTAGAAATAACCGCTTTTTGTTGAGTTCCCACCGCCAAGCGAGTATCGCCGAGTGAGTGTCGCTGAGCGAGTACAATCTTTGATAGCTCTTGTCGCTGCGATCAACTAGAGGTAAGAGCCGCTCGCCGGCAGTGTGAACAGCCAGCTATCGACTATGAATGTATGTGTCTCTTTTCGTCTCACGAGATCTATATCTTTTTTGCGTTTCCTCAGCGAGCAAATAGTTGATAGCTACTCGCTTCCTCGCCGGCGGTGAGACAAAAACGTAACAAAATGCAGACTGAGTTACTTTCGCCTTTATAATATAACTAGTTGACCAGCGCAACTTCATTTGCTCCGCTCCTGTTAATCTTAGCGTGATCATATATAGCCTTCCTCGATAAATGGGCTATCTAACACAGAAATATTTTTTCAAATCGGACCAGTAGTTCCTGAGATCAACGCGTTTAAGCAAACAAACTCTTCAGCCTTATATACCTACCTACCTACCTACCCTATTTGTGAATCTAAACCATCCAGGGCGCCACCCAAACGCATACAAAAAATTCATTCAAATCGGTCCAGTCGATTAGGTGGAGTTCAGTGTCATACACACGTACAGTAGAATTATATATATAAAGATATATAGATTATGGTGGTTATTGCAGGTTGGGTGCGATCGACATGACGACTCCGAAAAAGGCCATCACGAGCGTGGAGACGGTGGAACGGCACGTTGCGTTCGGCTTCAAGGCGGCGCTGGTGCGCACGCTCGCCAACCTCTGCTGGAAGAATCAGGAGAATAAGAAGATGGTGAGGTTTCTTTTTTCACGAGATTTTTCATGTTTGTTACGGGAAAAACAACTATGGGGTTTAACTTTTTGTGTGGGAGATCTTTAGTCGTTTTGAAAGTTGCGTACGCGGCGAATGATGAAATTAGTGTGTATGCGTAAGGGACACCAAAAGTCTAAGGCCCTAAAATGCCATGTTGCCGAGAGATCCGACCCCGACGACTCCGACCGAATACGGCGTCCATATTCGTTTAAGTTGTCGATTTACTGGATTCGGCGACGGAATGCGACGCTTGCGCTATCCGCGCTCTTCGGTTGAACAATGATTAGCACGTTCAACTAATCAGCAGTATTCAGTCATCGAAATCGGTCTGCAGCCGAATACGGCTTACCGAAAAGCTGTTTTCTCTTGTCTGTGACCGAATACGGGCTTTGATTGAATACGGCTAACCGAAAATCCGTTTACACTTTTAGGCCTTTAGGCCCTAATTTCTAATGTTTTTAGATAAAAAAGAAAATACTCAACCTTTATATTGCAGTATAACTGTGCGCGAATTTATTTATTATTTATTAACAAGGCAATTACAACAGGTTACAATCATAAAAAATACGTTAAAAAATCTTCATTGGTTGACTACAATTAAAAAAAAAAACTAATTGTTATTTACAGATTCGTGAACTTGAAGTGATCCCAGTACTTCTAGATTGCTGCAATATCGACGCCCGCAATCCGTGTATCCTTTTACAAGTATAATTTCCTACAGCTCGGTATGCGCGAGTTCGTGTATGTAAGTTGCCATTGGCAAATCTTCGTTAATAATACGTCGTATAAAACATGAAATTATACGAGTATGTACAGTGAGATCAGAAAGCTAATTCTACTAATTTTTAGACAACGTTAGCATTCTTATATCAGTCTCAACTGTCAAAAAAGCCTTAATTTTCATACATTTTTGAATGATTGTGTGAATGAATGAAAAATTGAATGGTGCAAATGCAAACATTGCTTGAAAATTAGTAGAATTGGCACTCTGGTCTTTCCTTCTGACCTCCACAACCCAGAGCATCCCTATATCCTTCTTGGCAAGATAAGTATTCTGGCTTCTAACTACCGGTAACAACTGTGACTGAGTCGTTAGGTGGTTTCTCTCTGTCTGTCAAAGATCGTTTAATGACAGTTCGACTGTTAACGTGCTTACCGAAGCACAAAGGGGGTTGAAAGAAAGAAAAAATTTTATTTGGGACTCGCACAAAATAGATAAATAAAAATTAATTAAAACTAACAATAGTCTAGTCTTAATATTAATTTAGTCTGTGCGAGGCCAAAAAGGTCCCTGTTTCAGCATATGCTGCGAAATTAAAAAAAAAAGGTTTGGTATATAAATAATAGATGATCATGCATCCTGGGAACGACATTGACCAGCGTTGCTTAACCTTGAGGATCGCCCCGTAGGGCTGTTACTATTTAGTCAATTTATTTCAGCACGATAAAATTCCTTATGTAGTAAACAGTAATAATGCAGTGGGTCATCTTCGCTGTTCGCAATTTGTGCGAGAACTGCCCGGAGAACCAGGTACAGTACATTATTAAGTTATTTTTTCAAATAATGTGTGTGAATCTGACTACAATTGGCTCAGAATGGGGTTGGAAGCTGATCTCAGATGGCGCCACCACTACATGAACCTTTTTCAAAGTGAGATAATTACTATTAGTCTGTGATTCCAGTCTTTAAGATTCATTTGTTCGTTTGTTTTTTTTAATATAGGCAGTTGGATTTTTTTTAAGGTTTATAAAATCGAATTCGCATTATCTTACATTATAGGTTATGTGAGGTTATGTGATGCTGGTTGGTTTGAGATCGTACAAATAATAGAAAATAGTTTTTGACGATCTAATCGAACTGAAACCTAAGTATTTACCCATCTTTTCATCAAAAACTGCTTTGTTATTGGTCTGTGCGCTACTAGCGACACTTTGACAGTTGTCGGCCCCATTAGGAAAGCTGATGGTTTCCCAAGAAAGCGGTGCTATTATATTACGGTTGTCTATGAAAAGCGCTTTTTGACACCACCAAGTCATAGGTCCAACGTATTTTTCGTGGCAGCCTTCATTTTGAAGACGTCACCGCTTTAGTAATAAAAAACCTTCAGCTTTAGTAAAAGCATGTTAAATATTTGTTTTAGCGAAACAAACGCTATAAAATTAACGTTTGGATATTTATTGTTTTAAATACTAGGCCTTTGGCCAAGTTTACAATTGTAAACTAGATTGTCCACTTTACACTTTTTCTTTTTCTGCAGGAGGTAATATCAAAGCTGACGTTACAAGCGCCTGTTGACAACGAGTTACTTCAAGAGATGGGGCTGACTCTGCACACAGACAACCAAGGCAATGGCATCAAGATCGTACCTATGTCCCGCGGATAGACTGAAACTGAATACATTAGTCAAATATACTAACAGTCCTCAGAGGAAATTATGGTGCATCCATATTTAGAAGAAAATCAAATCGGCTTTTCTCTTTGTCTAAAATTCGATGGGCTTAAATTAGTAATCGTAGATTTGTTGGAAGCAAACGTTCGAGGTGGTTGGATCAAATGGTTGATTTGATCGAGGGAGAATAGCAGCCAAAATTTGTGCCCATAGTGCACAACCACCTGCAACATCCAGGATTTAAACGAAACTAATGATAGAGCTGTGCAGGTTGCTCAATAGGTCGAACAAAATTTAATTTGAGTCAATCGACACGAAAAAAAGAAGAAGCAGCCAAACGTAGAATGATATACCGTATTTAATTGGCCATGATTAAGTGCACTGGAATGTAATTGTTACTTATAGATTTTGTATAGAATTATTGAAGGGGCTCAGCTTATCTGATAGCTTGTCATTTGGCATGTAAAGCCACTTGTGCTGTATTACTCAAATATAATGAACTATAATAGTTTCCTTTGCTTGTTGCAAATTCTACAACATTATAATATCCAAGATTTTATTCTTATGTGAAAAATAAATTATAAATACATACAGTATCTTATTTTATTTTAACTATGCTTAAAAGTTAAAGGTGAAGTGGCTGCGCTTGGCCCAAAGTAGCTTCATAGGTAATAGCAAAAATACGAGGAAACACGTTTGGTGGGTGGATCAAATGTTTGATTTGGCTGCTATCTAGGGAGAACAGCGACCAAACGTTTTATGAAATACCCTAATTACTAGCTACATATAACGCAGAACTCATCATAATGAACAACTTTCACTATGGGACCAACCCGAAGTAGCGAAAAAATATCTGCTGTTCATTACATTTTGTCGAATTAAGCGCACATGTATGGACCAGTCGATTTTTTTACGCGATATCAGTATTTCCTGAGGGTACCTAAACTCCTACTAACTTATCTGTGAAATGGCGAAAATTGGAACTACGGCTGTCATGTTTAAATGTCATTCGATTGTCAGTGTCTACTACATTCGGGTTCTCTGGTTGTTATATCGTAACTAGTTGACCCGCGCAACTTTGTCTGCGTCACAATTTTTATTACTGCTCCGCTCTTATTGGTCTTAGCATGATAATATAGCCTTCCTCGATAAATAGGATATCTAAAACTGAATTTTTTTTTCAAATCGGACCAATAGTTCCTGAGATTAGCGCGTTCAAGCAAACAAACACTTCAGCTTTATATATTAGTATAGATATTTCTGAATTTATAAAGTTAAATATGCCGAAAGCTATTAAAAGTGATTCTCGAAACATTATTCTAAAGGTTAAAACCTTTTTTGAAGAAGAAGCTCGGGCGGGGTCTCCGATCAAATATACAAACGAATTTCGGCAGCGACAGGTTAGTGTTGTCAACTTTCTTACTATAAATTACCCGATACTTAACTAATTATTTAAGTCCACGAATATTCGTTTCTATTCTTGCTGAAGGTTAGCGTAACGGTAACGTACATCTATTAGGTAACCTGCTAAGTGAGTGAGCCAACTAACCTGCCAGATTTCAAATTTATACTAACATTTATTTTATTTTACTATATTTCAGGTGTGCATCTGAAATATAATATAAGAAATCTGAACTATAATATATCTGTTATATTATAGTTCAGATATTTGTGCCTGGTAATCATCATCTTATGTTACTGAGCTGATGATGGAAGGTATAAGTCAGGATCTGATGATGGGATCCTTTGAAAAATGTTTGTTCAGCGATATTTTCGCCAATTGTTAACCGATTTGGATGATTCTTCTGATAGATTTCTCGGACTGGTCCCATTTAAATTTGGTGAAGATCTGATGAAGAACTTCGGCGGTAGGCAACGGAACTCTTCAATAAATGATAGCAAATGGATCGGGATTTCTGAAATCTCATGTCTGTTGGTCGTTTACATCAGTTCATAACATAACATCACGCCGGCACGCTGTGTTTGTGATTTCACTTATAAGTAGTACCTGCGTACCAATAAAAAGTGAAAAATAAAAAATAAAAAAACTGACTTCCAAAAACAAAACACTACAAAGTAAAAAATAACTTTAATTTCGGAAGTCGATGTTCAAAAACAAAATAACTGTTAAGTACGAGGACAGACGAGTGAAACCAATGCTTGCTAGTAACGCACTGATGTTTATTCGCATACATACTTATCGGTGCGTAGGCACACGCATACATACGTAACATTCCTCCCCTTAGCTTAAAAATACATTTCACAACAACTAAGCTACGAAAACATGCTATAGCTTAACATACTTGATAATAATTCAATTTGTAGTTGACTTTAGGCCGATTGCGTTTAGACCGTGGTATTGGCACAGGCTCCTTTGTCTGCTGTTGTGGTGGTGCTTCGACAGAGTGTTCAGCCCTGGGCGAGCCGGCTAAAGCCTCCTGGTACTCTTCCTCGTCCCCGGAATTGTCTGTTGTATAGACTGTGAAACAACAACTAGGGGTGTACCTGGGGGTGTGGCTGCTGTTGCCTGGTTTGAACCGTCTGCAACCATTAACGTGTCTTCATTTCCTTTTCCTGTATCCGAGGCCGACGTCAGTTCAGAAGTCGTTGAGCCAGTCGTCGGGCCACCACTCAGCTTCTCTTGGTCGACATCCACGTCTTTATCGTCATAGCAATCTTCGCCTTTATACATTATTAACTGGTTTTTATGCTTTCTCAAAGTCTTTAAAGTGGCTTCATCTTTAATTAAATACAACACTTTTCCGATTTGTTTTTAATGACTGTGCCTTTACACCATGTGTATTTGCCATTAATTGTATGATTTTTATAATACACTTTGTCCCCAAATACTTGATTGTTGTGTTTGCCCGTCTTATTTTGCAAACACTGCTTATGCTTTACCATATTAGCAAGAGCCGTGGACGAAAGCGATGGCGGTTCGGGCTTCAATAAATCAAGACGCGTTCTAAGCTTCCGACCATAGACCAGCTCAGCCGGAGAGAATCCGGTTGTTGTGTGAACGGAATTTCTATAGTTGTACAGGACGGGCGTGATCGACTGGAACGGGGTTGTGATGGGGTAGGTCTATCCTTTTTCTTCTCCTCCGAAGTGAACTGTGACCGACCGACGACGTCCAGCCGCGCTGACGTCCTGTACCGGAAACTAAGGCTCTTCCGCACCTAACGTACAACGTTCTTCTATCTTGCCAAGTACTTGCTGTCTTCGGGGTAGATTGGTGTGCAGGGTGAATGCTTACCAGGGTTAAATAATAGGCAGGAATTTGAGAACACTGCAGCTAATGGTTTAAGGGCAAAGTCGCGAGTACTGTGATTCTATTTATAGATTCTAGGGTTTCTTCTGCCGGTGACTACGAATTGGCTATTTTTTACCATTTACTAAGGTACGAGGTTACTTTACCGTAACGAGGCCCAAAAATCACTAACTGCTTCAGTTTATTTTAACTGTGAATTTTAACTATAGTTCTAGAACATTTTTGGCTATATCTAGGTCTATTCTAGGTCTGGATGGGGGTTGACGCACCTCTATTCAAATCCCCCGAAATTCCCCGTCGAACGGGTTGGAAATCAACCCCTCAACCCTGCCCACTAGTGGGCTTGTTGCATTTAACTATCAAAAATATCACAAGTTTTGAGCTTGCTTACTATTTGGGGTTGATTCCCCGGAAAACTGTGCCCCATGGGCTATGAAACTATCTATATTCGGGTAGGTGCATCATCCCTCCATCCAGCTACACAACTTACCAAGCCACCCCTCCAAGGGTGGAGGTACTATAGGTCAGGAACCCGGGAGAGGATAAAAAACTATGTTTATCTTCTTATTTATTTTGTGGCTTTATGCCTTGCCTGACCATGAAGATGTGTACATATCTGGATAGGGCTGAGTGCCAGCTTTCCAGTGCCTATGGTTTAAGACCTAAATTCCTAGGTGCCCTAAAAACTTAGCACTGAAGGTGCGTGTACGTGGTGGTTTTCTTCAACCACCCTACTATGTTCGAATGTGAAATGACTATTTTGTGTATACCTTCGATTAGGCTGATTTCCATCAGCCAATCAGAACACGCCCTCAGGGTGCTATCGGGAATGTGTAAGGGAAATGTGTAGCCCTACCTATTGACTATAATTTTCTTTGAAAATATGTTTTCCCCAGAACATCTTTTACGTGTTTGGGGAAAACGACAAACATATGATTTTAAATTGATTACATAGCTTACAAACTATCACTATGCAAGTACATAAGCTTCTAAATTCAGTACATAGGCCTACGACTATAGGTACATAGGTACTATCTATGCGAGTTACACAATGTTAAATGCGTCTCCGCGAACATTTCTATTACTATTTAAGTATATAAGCTTCTAACTTAAAAAACATATAAGCTTACGAATATAAGTACATAAGGCTGTTTATGCGAGTTATATAAATCAAAATGCTCCGTCGCGAACATTTCTCCCGCCGTGCAGCGCAGTGACGACTCGTTGCGATGTCGGCGCGGCGCTGCATCTCGCCGGTGAGCGACGACTGTAGTTGCGTCGCCCGTTGCCACGGTGACCGTTGTCTCGACGCGACGCTCGCCGCCCCGGCGACCGTTGCCTCGATGCTCGCCGACGCGACGCCCGTCGCTCCGGCCCGTAGCTCCGACGCTCTGGATCATTTCGGCAGCGGGATCAGCTTCTTCGCCGGACGCTTTAGAGTGCCGCCAGATGTGCGCACCTCAGCGGTCCGGACCTCTCCATCCGTCCCAGGGAAGACTGCGGTGATGCGGCCTCGCGGCCACGTGTTGCGAGGCAGCTGGCCGTCTGCGATGAGCACAGGGTCGCCCACCTGCAGACCAGGGCCACGGCTGTGGGGCTCCCGCCGGTGTTGGAGCTCGGGTAAGTACTCCCTCACCCAGCGGCGCCAGAACTGGTCGGCGAGCGCTTGCGAGCGCCGCCAGTGCTTCCTGCTGTCGACGTCTTGCTCGGTGAACACGCCGGGTGTTGGCAGTCTGGCCGAACCACCGAGTAGGAAGTGGTTCGGCGTGATGGATTCGTCGTCTTCGCTGTCGACTGACACATGTGTCAGCGGGCGGCTGTTTACCGTATACTCTGCCTCACACAACAGTGTGGACAACACCTCTTCGTGTGGGTGTTTCTCTGTGAGTACGGTGTACAATGCGGACTTCACGCAGCGGACTAGGCGCTCCCAGGCGCCTCCCATGAATGGCGCGGACGGAGTTATGAAGCGCCATGTGATGCCTCGACGACTAGCCTCTTCTCTGCAGGCGTCTCGAAGCTCGTTGTCGGCGCCGTGCATGTTGGTGCCGTTGTCGGAGTATATTTCTGTTGGGCAGCCCCGGCGCGCAGCGAAGCGGCGCAGAGCTAGAATTGCCGAGTCTGCGCTGAGGTTGGCAGCAATTTCGAGATGTACTGCCCTGGTGGTGAGACACGTGAATAGGGCCACGTATCTCTTCTGGTGCTGGCGACCGACGGTGACGGACAGTGGACCAAAGTAGTCGAGTCCAGTGTACGTAAATGGTCTCTGGTGATGAGCCAGGCGAGTCTTCGGATGGTCGCCCGTGGCGGGCACAGGAGCGTGTGCCTTTCGAATGCGACACTGCAGACAGCGTGTCACCATCATCTTCGCTGTGGGCCTCAGCTTGACAACCCAGTAGTGTTGACGTACCTCGTTGATTGTCATCTCGGTTCCACTGTGTTGCAGACTTCTGTGTGTCCAATCTATGTATAGCTGAGTGATGCGGTGATCGCCGTGTAGTATAGGCGGACGCTTGACTTCGTCGGCTATCTCGTCGGTTTTTTCTATGCGACTTCTCAGATGTATGACGTCATCTGTGAGTTCTATTTGCAGCGGACGCAATCGGCTGTCGTCTTCTATCTGTTTGTTCTCTCGCAGACTCGTCAGTTCTCGGTTGAACATTTGTTCCTGTACTGTTTGCACGAGTAACCTCTCCGCTTGTCGGAGGTATTCGGCTTCTATTATATTATATTTTGACGCCACTGTGGACGTCACTGATGCTTTAGGAGGGGGCTTAGCCGTCTTTGTACGTTTCCTCCAATCTGGATCCGATTCCTTGCCTTTCTGTGTTCTTTTATAGAACGTTTTCTCTGTCGGTCCTCGAGTGATTGAGACGAAGCGCAATACGTTCGCTGTCGCTCTTAGGAGTCGTTCCCACTTCGAGATTCTGGCCGGATCGGGTATGACCTCGGAGAGTCTTCGGTCTGTTTTCTGTTTGATGTTGACGGTTAGGGTTCTCTCTTCACCCTTCTGATCGTCAATCGGCGGTTTTTCTGTTGGCCACGACATCGGTTCTTCATAGAGAAAGCTGGGGCCACGATACCATTCATGCGATGAATTGAATTCTAATGGTACGTCACGAGTGGCAATGTCTGCCACGTTCCTTTTCGTGGGTACCCATCGCCAGTCTTCGACTTTGCTATTTTCTTCTATGGCGGCTATTCTGTGGGCTACGAAGGGCTTGTACACTCGAGCTCCTCTTCTAATCCAGGTCAGCACGGTTTTGCTGTCTGACCAGTAGGTTACGGAGTCCGGTTTTACTCCGTGCTCGCGTATCACAGCTGCAGCCACGCGGGTTCCCATCACCGCGGCCTGCAGTTCGAGTCGAGGTATCGATTGCAGCTTGAGTGGTGCCACCTTTGCCTTTGCCATGACGAGGCTTACGTGCGTCATGCCATCTGACGTGGAGATCTGCCAATACACTGCTGCGGCGAATGCTTTCTCGCTGGCGTCGGTGAAGACATGGACTTGGGTTTCTGTTACTTCGCTATATCCCGGGTAACATCTCGGTACTGTGATGTCTTTGAGGTTTTCCAAGTGTCGGATCCAACCTCTCCATGATGTGGCCAGGTCTGTATCGAGTGACTGATCCCAGTCGACTCCTCTTCTCCATGCTTCCTGGAGTATTTGCTTGGCGCGTACTGTGACTGGTGAGGCTAAGCCAAGCGGGTCATATAATGACATAACTATTCTGAGTGCCTCTCTTTTAGTGGGTACGTCTTTCTCTAAGACTCCACTCGGTAGACGCGCTAGGGCCAGGTTGAAACCCAGCGTGTCTGCACTTGGTCTCCAGATTAGACCAAGTATCTTTTCTATATTTTCTGTGTCGCCGATATTGACGACATCTGTTGGCGTTTGCGACGGCTCTATTTCTTTTATGACGTTGGCGTCATTCGATACCCATTTCTTAATTTCAAAACGGGCCTGTTGGTGTATTTTCTTCACCGCTTTTGCTATGCGCGTCGCTTCTTCTGTGGTCCTGTAGCTATCCAGGTAATCGTCCATGTAATGATTATGAATGATGGCTTCAACTGCCTCTGGTTGCTGTTCTATGTGCATCTTCGCGTTCCAATCTTTCGCGAAGATAGCTGTACATGGTGAGCTGGCCGCGCCGAATATGATTGACGTCATTCTATATTCTTCGGGAGCTCCCACTCTTCTGTCGCCTCTCCACAGATATCGGAGGGCGTCTCTGTCCTCTTGTCGGACTTTCACCTGCATAAACATTTCGGCAATATCGCCCGAAATGGCTATGGGGTGTCTACGGAACCTCATCATGACGCCGGGCAGCGACTGTAACAGGTCTGGTCCTGTGAGTAGGAAGTCGTTCAAAGACATTCCATTCGATTTAGCTGCGGCGTCGTGTACTATACGGAACTTCTCTGGCTTCATTGGGTTGAAGACATCGAAATGAGGTAAGTACCAGGTTCTTCCTGGCGTACTATTTTTGGGCGCCTTCTCGGCGTACCCTTTCTGTAGGAGCGAGTCTATCTGTTCCGTATATCTATCTCGAAGAGTCGAATTTTTATCGAGTTTCTTCTCTATAGAGACAAGCCGCTTGTGGGCTGTCCCATAACTATCGGGCATTTCAAATTTTTCTTGCTTCCATAGCATTGCGGTTTCTATGTGCCCATTTTCTATTTGTTTGGTGTGTCGTTTCAAGATGTCTTCTGCCTTCTTTTCGGGGTCAGAAGTTGGACGTTGCGGATTAACTATTAGCGATTCTAATGCGAAATATTTACGGAGCTGTTCATCAAGGTTTTCGTCTCTTGATGCTGTGTTGTTCACATAGTGCACCTGTTGACCGAGTATTCTATTGTGCGCGCCATGTAAGGTCCATCCCAGAGTCGTGAGTGACGCTATGGGCTGGTGTTTCGGGCCTCTTCTTACTTCACTGGCTAACAATAAGTGCCAGTTGTCTTGGCCGATTAGAATCTTGGGCGCGCCGACTTCGTACACCAGCTGTTGTTTCAAGTCGCTGAGATGCTTGCAGTATGTGACATCTTCCTCTTTAACTGTTTGCGGCGTGAGGTTGAGCTTAGGTATGGTGCGCGCTCTGAACGGCACCCTGTTCTTTAGCTGGCTCGCGAGCTTTACTGTCACTCTGCGTGAGCAAGGAGTGTCGATCATGGTGTCACCGATCGCTCCAATCTTGAGCGGGTCGATGCGTCCTTCGGCTCCGACTTGAGTAGCGAGGTCCTCGTCTATCAACGATACGGTTGATCCATCGTCGAGAAGGGCGAACGTAGACGCCTCTCCCGCCGGTCCAATCACCCGGACCGGTACTATCTTGAGGTAGGCGTGACTCGACGATGTTCGCGAACTGGCAACCACTTCTTTGGTATCTTGTGGTTCGAGGATCTTCGGCTTTTCGGCGGCCGCTGTAGCGAGCTTCTTCTCATAATGGAGTAAGCGATTGTGGCTGGCTGTACATCCCTTGATGCCACATCTGTTCGATTTGCACTGGTGTCGCTCGCGTCGAAACTTCATGCAGCGATAGCACAGATTGAGCTTCTTTGCTAGCTCCCATCTCTGGTAGCTGTTGCCCTCCTTGAACTTCCGACAATCGCGTTCTATGTGCCCATCTTTCCCACATACGCGGCATCTATCGGCCGGTTTTTCTGTTGTTGTGTGGGTTCTCTGTGCCGTACGTCTGTTTGATGGGCCCTCTGTTGCGTTGATGTTCTCAGCGGGAGCAAATGCGCTGCAGAAGCGAGCTTGTTCAGTGATGAATTCGCTGAACAACGATAGATCAGGTAATGACTGATACTTCTCCGTGTATATTCGGTACCACTGAACTCGAATAGAGTTTGGTAGCTTCTCTGTCAATGTTCGCATTAGTTCAGCATTGATCAAGTAGTGATCCTTCTTCAGTGCTCGTAACGTGACGATAGCACATCTCACTCGACTTGCGAACGTGCAAATGTCTTTCGGATTCTCGCTGCACCGTGTCAGTCCGCGCAGTCTATCTGTTTCGGCTTGCGCTATCGAGTCCGGTCTTCCGAATTGCAGCTCCAGTTCCTTCATAATATCGTCTGGTCTTGCATGTCCGATGAGCTCTGAGCTCACTGTATCGAGTGCACGTCCGTGTAGGCTCCTTCTGAGCCTTGCTGTGTTCTCGACATCGTTGAAATATCTTCGAGTTGTCTCGTAAATGGCTCGAAACGACAACCATTCTGTGTGTGCACCACTGAAGTTCGGTAAAGTCATGATGACCTTTGACGGTGAGGACGAATTCTGTTCTGTTTTCCTGTCAGCTAGCGATGCTATAGCTGCTGTTAAGTCCGTTATGAACGGCTGTAATCTGTTTTCCCCATTGTCTTCTATTTTCTTCGGTGGTGCTATCTGTTTAGTCACTTCATCGACTTTCGGCTCTTGCTCCGGTACTTGCGCTCGACGAGAGTCCACTATCGGTACGGAGTCCACGGGGGGAGGCAATTGCTGCTCGCAGCTTCTATCTATTCTATTCTGTATGTCTCCCTCGGCGGCGTTGGTCTCTCTCTGATCAGGAACAGGTTCCGGTGCCTCTTCCAGCCAGGAACGCACGTACTCGTCGTTCGAGTTTCTATCTTCAATGTAATCGTCGTCCGATTCTTGTTCGGCTCTCTGAAGTGCTAACTGTGCAAGCTCCAACTTAATCTTGAGTAAGTCTTCGCGTGCTTTCGCGACTTTTCTATAAGACCGCGTCTTCCTTCCCACGGTCGACGGCGGCCTGCTACGTTCGATACGTTCAATACGGGCGTCACCCCGGGTAGTCACTGGCAGGATTCGGCTGTATGTTCTATCTGTTGGCCTCAGTGTACTGTCTGAAGGCGCTTCAAATCTGGTTCCCTTCTTTGAGGTCGCTGGTGGTTCTGTTCGCTCCTCCTGTTCAACTGGAGCGGGGGATGAAGATAATTCTTCGCTGTGCGACTGCAACGGCTGTGGCTGTGCGGCTTCCTTCAGTCGTGGATGGTGAACGCGGCGGTAACTGGTGACGGGTGATGGGAGCCCTTTCGGTTGGTTCCCTGTTTAGGTCTACTACCCACGCCTCAGGTGTCTTCCCACGCGACCTCGTGATCGGCATGATTCAAATCTTCAAGTCGATTCTTCTTCAAAATTTTCAAAGTTCAAAATCTTCGAAAATTTTTCTATGTTCCGAGTCGGTCTATGTTTTCTATATGTAGAATCTTCTCAAAATTTTCAAAGTTCAAATTCTTCAAAAATTTTCTAAGTCCCGAATCCGTCTATATCTTCTAAGTGTAGAATCTTCTCAAAATTTTCAAAGTCCAAAATCTTCGAAAATTTTCTAAGTCCCGAATCCGTCTATATCTTCTGAGTGTAGAATCTTCTCAAAATTTTCAAAGTCCAAAATCTTCGAAAATTTTCTATGTCCCGAATCAATCTATATCTTCTAAGTGTAGAATCTTCTCAAAATTTTCAAAGTCCAAAATCTTCGAAAATTTTCTAAGTCCCGAATCCGTCTATATCTTCTGAGTGTAGAATCTTCTCAAAATTTTCAAAGTCCAAAATCTTCGAAAATTTTCTATGTCCCGAATCAATCTATATCTTCTAAGTGTAGAATCTTCTCAAATATTTTCAAAGTTCAAATTCTTCAAAAATTTTCTATGTCCCGAATCAATCTATGTTTTCTATGTAGATGATCAAATTTTTCTAAGTCCCAGTATGAATCTTCGAAATTTTTCTAAGTGTCGGGTTCAATCCTCAAAATTTTTTTCTAAGTCTCAGGTTTGGTCTTCAAAAAATTCCCAAGTCCAGGTTCAACTTTCAAATTTTCTCAAAGTCCAGGATTCCTTAGAAATCTTCTAAGTCCAGACGCAATCCTTCAGTGTTTCAGGAAAATTTTCAAAGTCCAAAGTTTCGGGGTGTGTCCTTAAGGGTTGGTTCTTGAAGGGTAGTTTTCTTCAAGGGCTGTCTTCACGATGAACCACGATGCTGAGCTTGAGGCTTCTTAACTGGAACGTATGTTGACGGATAACTTCGGATCCGCCTCAGGGTGAGTCCTTAAGGGTTGGTTCTTGAAGGGTAGTTTTCTCCAAGGGGTAGTCCTCACGATGAACCACGATGCTGAGCTTGAGGCTTCTTAACTGGAACGTATGTTGACGGACAGCTTCGGATCCGCCTCAGGGTGAGTCCTTAAGGGTTGGTTCTTGAAGGGTAGTTTTCTCCAAGGGGTAGTCCTCACGATGAACCACGATGCTGAGCTTGAGGCTTCTTAACTGGAACGTATGTTGACGGACAGCTTCGGATCCGCCTCAGGGTGAGTCCTTAAGGGTTGGTTCTTGAAGGGTAGTTTTCTCCAAGGGGTAGTCCTCACGATGAACCACGATGCTGAGCTTGAGGCTTCTTAACTGGAACGTATGTTGACGGATAGCTTCGGATCCGCCTCAGGGTGAGTCCTTAAGGGTTGGTTCTTGCAGGGTTGATTCGGGAACGGATACCAATTGACATACTGTTTAAGAAACAAGATACGGGGTGCGTATGTTTGGCTCTTGTGCCAAACTATCTCGCAGGGCTTCGGCTTGAGTCTTCAAGGCTTGTTTCTTCAAGGGATGATTCGGGAACGGATACGTTTTGACATACTGTTTAAGAAACAAGATACGGGGTGCGTATATTTGGCTCTTGTGCCAAACTATATCGCAGGGCTTCGGCTTGAGTCTTCAAGGCTTGTTTCTTCAAGGGTTGATTCTTCAAGGGATGATTCGGGAACGGATACGTTTTGACATACTGTTAAGAAACAAGATGTACGGGTGCGGAGATCCGGCTCTCGAAGGACCAAAAAATGTACCGGACGGGCGTGATCGACTGGAACGGGGTTGTGATGGGGTTGTGATGGGGTAGGTCTATCCTTTTTCTTCTCCTCCGAAGTGAACTGTGACCGACCGACGACGTCCAGCCGCGCTGACGTCCTGTACCGGAAACTAAGGCTCTTCCGCACCTAACGTACAACGTTCTTCTATCTTGCCAAGTACTTGCTGTCTTCGGGGTAGATTGGGGTGCAGGGTGAATGCTTACCAGGGTTAAATAATAGGCAGGAATTTGAGAACACTGCAGCTAATGGTTTAAGGGCAAAGTCGCGAGTACTGTGATTCTATTTATAGATTCTAGGGTTTCTTCTGCCGGTGACTACGAATTGGCTATTTTTTACCATTTACTAAGGTACGAGGTTACTTTACCGTAACGAGGCCCAAAAATCACTAACTGCTTCAGTTTATTTTAACTGTGAATTTTAACTATAGTTCTAGAACATTTTTGGCTATATCTAGGTCTATTCTAGGTCTGGATGGGGGTTGACGCACCTCTATTCAAATCCCCCGAAATTCCCCGTCGAACGGGTTGGAAATCAACCCCTCAACCCTGCCCACTAGTGGGCTTGTTGCATTTAACTATCAAAAATATCACAAGTTTTGAGCTTGCTTACTATTTGAGGTTGATTCCCCGGAAAACTGTGCCCCATGGGCTATGAAACTATCTATATTCGGGTAGGTGCATCATCCCTCCATCCAGCTACACAACTTACCAAGCCACCCCTCCAAGGGTGGAGGTACTATAGGTCAGGAACCCGGGAGAGGATAAAAAACTATGTTTATCTTCTTATTTATTTTGTGGCTTTATGCCTTGCCTGACCATGAAGATGTGTACATATCTGGATAGGGCTGAGTGCCAGCTTTCCAGTGCCTATGGTTTAAGACCTAAATTCCTAGGTGCCCTAAAAACTTAGCACTGAAGGTGCGTGTACGTGGTGGTTTTCTTCAACCACCCTACTATGTTCGAATGTGAAATGACTATTTTGTGTATACCTTCGATTAGGCTGATTTCCATCAGCCAATCAGAACACGCCCTCAGGGTGCTATCGGGAATGTGTAAGGGAAATGTGTAGCCCTACCTATTGACTATAATTTTCTTTGAAAATATGTTTTCCCCAGAACATCTTTTACGTGTTTGGGGAAAACGACAAACATATGATTTTAAATTGATTACATAGCTTACAAACTATCACTATGCAAGTACATAAGCTTCTAAATTCAGTACATAGGCCTACGACTATAGGTACATAGGTACTATCTATGCGAGTTACACAATGTTAAATGCGTCTCCGCGAACATTTCTATTACTATTTAAGTATATAAGCTTCTAACTTAAAAAACATATAAGCTTACGAATATAAGTACATAAGGCTGTTTATGCGAGTTATATAAATCAAAATGCTCCGTCGCGAACAATAGTCAAACAGGAATTTTAAAAGTTTGTTATTTAAATTTCGTGGCCTATTACCACTAAGCAACTTTACAAAACTTTCCGCCTGCCCGTTACTGGCTGCGTGGTATGTTGGTGACGTCACGTGTGAAATTCCGTTCACCCCACAAAAAGCTTCAAACTCATGTGATGTAAATGATGTACCATTGTCGCTGACCAAAGTGTGTGGTATACCAAATCTTGACATGTAATAATCATACAACCTGTCAATTGTTGCTGAAGTAGAAGTACTGCACTTCATATTATAAACCTCAACCCACTTGGTATATGCATCCACTACCACCAAAAAAGTGTTACCGTTAATGGGCCCTAGAAAATCAATATGTACCTACTCGGTAAAATGGCGTTGGAGGAAATTCCACATTGAATATGACGACGAATTTGTTATCCCACGATAATATGATAACAAATTCGTCGTCATATTCCTGAGGAGAATCTTAACACCGCGATTCAGAAAAACACGTCATCAGTACATCGCCATCTATTGACAATGTAGTTAAACTGTCAAAAATAGGTACTCCCGAGATAAGAATGCTTATGTGGTATTCCAGACTATAATCTACCTCTGTGCGAAATTTCATCCAGATCCGTTCAGCCGTATTGTCGTAATTGAGTAAGAAACATCCAGCCAGCCAAACTTTCGCATTTATTAGTAAACAAAAATTAGAAGTAAGATAATAGGCTGGCATCGACCTAAGCGCACGCGAACGACGTCGCGGGCACAGCTAGTTTATTTATAAATCTAACAAAATACAGTTTTTTGTAGTCGATTTTTTTTAAAGTTAGGCTAATAAAAAGTAGGTGCCTAAGTTTCTTCGTTTCGTTCATAAGTTTTTCTATTATTTTTAACCAGTACGTTTTCTTAAGGCTGTTATAAAAATTCAGAAAGTACACAATGAAAAGAATGGACATAGTTTTCATATTATTCTGATGTTAGGTATTTATTGAATTACTAATTATATTCTATCTTTTTTTCAACAGATTTCCAAAAGATCCTATAACAAGAGAATAATAAAACTCGGTGTTTTTGACGACATACTTCAGCTTTTGGACGAGCATTTCACCCCTAAGCGAAGCGGTTTCGGCGAACGGTATAAATTTTATACAGCAACGCAACAGGAGGGGGAGACGTATGCACAGTGGGCTGCGAGGTTACGGGGTATGACAGCGCACTGCGGGTTCTCAAACGTGGAAGAAGCTCTTCGGGACAAATTTGTCATGGGAATGTTGCCGGGATCTGACAGAGAGAAATTCAAGAACGTTTATTCAGCGAAATGTCTCCATCATACATTTCGCCCGATGATAGGTCCAAACGGCTTCATCAAACATTCGAAACCGTGGAAAAATCCTCGCCGATTTTAAATATCAGTGATGTGAGCAATACCGACTATTGTGACTTAGTTTCCGAGGCGTCGTCATACCTGTCTAAAATTAACGACCTAGTGAATGATCAGGGCTCTCGAATTAATGTTGCAAATAAATCAGCTATCATGGATATGACACAGCGTGTCACGGCCATTGTTTCTATGCTGGCCATAAAATCATCATGCAACGAGACGAAGTTAGCCAATACGGAACGCGAATTAGATAAAATCAAGTCGAATAACGCTGTCAATCCCGATCCTGTCAATAACAACTGTAAAATTTCATATGCGGACTCGTTGAAACTACGTTTGCCAAAAGTAGCTCCAGCAATTATGCAGTCCCGACCACCGTTACCCTGTGTGGTCGCATACCCTACCGCGGACCGGTCAGCTGACTATAACACTTCGTCCGCGACAAAACAAGCGCTCATGAAGGCAATTAAGCCCAGTGACGACGGTTTTCAAATTGTAGGCGTGAAAAAAACCGCGAAATCTGGAGTCGTACTACGCGTTGCTAATGAAATTCAACTTAGAAAGTTAGAATCTGTGGATGCTATCAAGGCCGCTGGTTTACGACTAGAAAAGCCAAAGGGTAGACGCCCTAGAGTGTTAGTGAAGGATGTTCCATCATCAATGGATGATGGCGCTTTTCTAAACGCGCTTTACCGCCAAAATATTAAGGATGAGATGCAAATTAAAGAGGATGACTTTATAAAGTCTACCAAAATTATTCGTAGGCGCTCTTTAGATAACGGTCGGAAATGGATTGGCATTGAAATAGAACCCGCGGTACGTAAACATTTAGTGACTACCAAGGATAAGTTATTTATTGATTGGGCTACCTGCCGTTTTATTGATGATGTAGAAGTAGTTCGGTGCTTGCATTGCCAACAGTTCGGTCACGTTAAGAAACACTGCGCTAGTAAGGAACCGACCTGTGCCAATTGTTCGGAGGCACACGAAACAAATGATTTCCCGCATAAGGACGACTTAAATTTTAAACCGACTTGCGTGGCGTGCAAACGCTTTAAAAAACCGTGTGATCATCGCTGCGGATCTCAAGAGTGTACTACCTACAAACTGAAACTCGAACAATTAATCCTAAACACTAACTACTAATAATGGATATTTTAACCATAGGACAATTAAATCTCCATAACGATAGGGTGGCGACATCCGAGCTGGATAAATTGATTGTGGATTATAATCTTGACATAGTGCTTATTCAGGAACAATACCAAAACGCGCGCTTACGTCACAGGGTGGTTCAGCTGGACTGCAGGGCGCGGGCCGGAATTTATGTAGCGCGTTCTTCGGGCTTTACTGTAACATCTATAAGTAATCTCATGACGCCTCATTGCGCCGTGGCGGAAGTATCATCGCCTACCTTTAAGGTTTACGTTGTGAGCTGCTACTTTCAATACTCAGACCCAGTTACTCCACATATACATAATCTCCGTCACGTCTTGCGGTCGCTCGCGGGCTGCAAAGTTATAGTAGGTGCTGATGTAAATGCATCTTCTTCCCTGTGGTATGGCAAAGTTCGATCCACTGATTCTGAACGACGTTGTGCGGTTGAAGATTTTATTGCTGAGATGAATTTATCAATTCATAACACCCCAGACGCACCACCTACTTTTTGTAGCCAAATGGGCGAATCTTGTATTGACGTCACACTTTCTAGTGCAGACGTACGCTTGGATAGGTGGCGTGTCCTTCCGGACGCGTCTTGTAGTGATCATCGCCTGATCGTGTACGAGTTTGTTCCTATGTTTACTCAAGGTTCGTCACACTTAATTGGAAATTTTAGATATAAAAGTAAGGGCGCGAATTGGGAATTCTTCGGCTCACTTTTTTCTGGTCATGTCAAAGACTTCACTCGCGACGGACTGTCAGCTGAGGAAAGTGCTGAGATAATGTCGGACGCCTTCACTTACTGTGCTGACATTGCTATTGGTCGCGCATCCATGACCAATATTCGTAGATGTGATTGGTGGAGTGACTACCTTGTTGAACAACGTAGAAGCTTTCGTAGAGCTCGTAGACAGCTTAACAAGCTAAAAAAACGTAAGGTTACCGGGGACCTCCTTAATCTTGCTTTAAGTACTTTTAGAGTTGCCAAGTCACGCTACAGAGCATCTGTTGAAAAATCTAAGGGTAATTTATTGCGGAAAATTATTGATAAACTTGATAGGGAGGGTCCGTGGTCTCCTTTGTACCACGAGTTCAAAGCTAATAGATCTGTCGACCTTGCGTACGTTCAAAACATTAAAGTAAACAATAAACATACAACCGGCATTGAAGAAACAACTGATGCTCTGCTTGAATCCCTTATACCAGACGATTCATCAGTAAATGATAATGAATACCACCAACAGATCAGAGCGTGGGCCACGGTGCCACCTGAATCGCCGGAGTCAGATCTTCCATCCACTGACGAATTCATAAACGTTGTGAAGAAACTACCTCTTAACAAATCATCCGGTGAAGATAAAATATCTAATAGAATGATTATAGAAGCGTGTAAGACAGCCGGAGACGCGATCTTATCAGTATATAACCGATGCATTGCGGAAGGTATTTTTCCTCGAATATGGCGACAGGGCTTTATACGCATTATTCCGAAGAGTGGCGATAAGCCCCCGGATGACCCTAAGTCCTATCGGCCCATAACCCTACTTCCATCTTTGGGAAAACTCTTAGAGCGACTAATCGTTCCGCGCTTACTACCGAATGGACCTAAATTTCATAATAATCAATTTGGTTTCACTATTGGTAAGTCCACCGTCGACGCGGTGCTCTCTGTTCGTAAAATTATTAACTTATCGGAACATAAATATGTGGTTGGAATCTTTCTCGACATTTCTGGCGCTTTTGATAACGCATGGTGGCCGATGCTACTACTTAAAATGAAAAACCGTGGTTGTTACAAAAACATCTATAATCTGATTCTTTCTTACTTTCTAAACGGTTCCGTGAAACTCAAACTAGGACATCATTCCATTACTAAGTCTCTAACCATGGGATGTCCTCAGGGCTCAGTTATCGGTCCATATGTTTGGAATATTGGCTACGATGATTTCCTCGCGCTTCCGCTCCCATGCGGCTGCTCATTAACCGGTTACGCGGACGATGGCTTGCTTCTCATTCAGGCAAGTACTCGTGCTGGCCTTGAGAATTTGGCTGACACATGCCTACGATTAATATCTCAGTGGGGCGATCGAAACCGTCTGACCTTTGCACCGCATAAAACCTATCAACTTATTTTAAAAGGAAACCTTAAATCCTGGCCTAGTATTAAATTCAATAACGTACCCGTTAAAAGAAAAGAATCCGTGTGCTATCTCGGTATGCTATTAGAAAATAACTTTTCATTTATTGATCATATAAAAACAGTAGGTGAGAAAGCAAAAAAGAACTTCTACGCCTTGACGAGAATATCCAAAGCTACTTGGGGTCTATCTTTTCAAACCTTAAAAACTATTTATGGGGCTACCTACTTGGGTTGTATGTGCTACGGGGCACCTGTCTGGGCCGATAGGGCCACCATAGGTGCGGTACGACGTAAATTGCTTCAAAGCCAGCGTTTGGCTTTGATATTCTTATGCAAGGCGTATAGGACGGTTAGTACTGAAGCCTTACCAGTGCTGGCGGGTGTTCTCCCAGTCGATCTAGAAGTGCAGCGGCGTGCTGCAATGTACTACTACGCTAGAAAGATTACGGACCCAGAGTTCTTACCGCAACGCGGCCGTGCTAAGATCTCTAGATTACTAAAACCCCAGACTGATGTCTGGGAGGAACTTTTATCCGAGTGGCAATGTAGGTGGGAAAATTCCATCAAAGGCCGTCACCTCCACCAATTTTTTCCATCTGTTCGTGAGCGGCTGGACAGGACATGGCTGGAGGTGGATCACTGTGTTGCCCAATTTCTCACAGGTCATGGCAATTTTAAGAGTAAATTATCTTCCTTTAAGCTTGTGGCCTCGCCTTTATGTCAATGTTCTACAGCTGACCATGAATACGAACAATCCGCACATCACATCTTATGGGAGTGTAGTCTTTGGCAAACTGAACGCAATATTATGTTAGATAGTATTAAGGTTACATCTGGGGTAGTTTACTATACGGACCTTGTTGAAACCAGAACAAATTTCCGTGCGTTCAAGCGATTTTGCCATACCTATTACTGGAATCAAAAGTAGCTCACAATTTAGGACCCATTAGTTTAAGTGGTAAAATATAATCCGTGGTGCTTGGCAACTGGGCTTAACCCAGTTGTATTTGTCCCTTGGTGCCTATTGGCCTAGTTCTATTCTGTCTCCTGCTTGATACGGAGGGAAGTGGAAATTATATATATATTTTTTTTTCCTACTCCTCCGCTGTACTTTTCTGATTAATTTCGTTGCAGGATCCAAGACAGTTGAATCGTTTCTCCGGGACTCGTCGGGTTTCATTGGCTCGGCGTTTTTCTGGTGGTCGCCACTGTTGATTCTGGCTTTCAGGAGTTGCAGTGGTTGGGAATGTGTGGCGGGCTTGTCCCAAAAAAAAAAAAAAAAAAAGAGAGAAATTATTCTCAAAAGATCTCGCGGGCCTGACACTAACGAAGGCAATGGAGTTGGCAGAGAACGCGCGAAGTGCACGTGCGGCAGCGGGCGCCGGGGGGCAGGCTGCACCGCACGATCAGCTGTTCAAGATTGCGCGGGTGACGGAGCCGGCGGCGGCCGCTACGACACCATCACATCGAGAGGCAGCATCTAGAGCGAGAGCTACAGTGCAGTGTCAAGTGTGCGGCTATCATAATCACGAGACAACCCAGTGTCGGTTCGCAAAGGCGAAATGTAGGAAATGCAATGCTACGGGGCATCTGCGTAGGATGTGCAAAAAGTTAAATTATGTCGAATCGAGAGCGGTGGACGAAAGCGACGATGACGGTGTGAATCTAAATTCATTCTGAATTCGAAATACCAGTACCCGCCATGGTTTACACCCGTCATAATTAAGACGTTAAAGGATAAATATTTTAATTTAAAAAAGTATAATAAGCAGTTTCACTCAGAGTTTAATCAGGCATAAAATAAATTCTATAGGCAGCGAGCAAAAGAACTTATTGATCAGGCATACAACGAGTATATCCGACGAAAGAAAAGAAAGAAAACAAAAGAAAAAAAGAGGAAAAGAGGGATCCCATAAGTTTTTGGAAATTTGTTAAGGGTCAGCAGACTTCTAGGCAAAACTGTAATGAGTTTGAGTATGATGGACGGATTGTGACGGGAGTAGACGCAGCAAATGCATTCGCTCAATATTTCAGCTCAGTGTTTCTTCCGTTTGATCCCGTTCTATCTGCAGCAGAGGCCGAGCGGGAAGCAGCAGACTCGTTGTGCTCCGCGCGGATCGCCGTGGATGTAGTTGACTCTGCCGACTTATCAGTAGTTATTCGCCGCCTAAAAGCCCTTTCATCTGCAGGTCCTGATGGAATTCCTCCGTTTATTCTTAAGGACTGTTTAGAAGTATTTAGAGAGCCACTTTTGTTTATTTATAATTTAGCCTTAAAAACATCTACGTATCCCGCAAAGTGGAAAATTTCACGGGTTACCCCTATACCTAAGGGCGGCGACAGGTCAAAAGTTGACAACTACAGGCCTATTGCGGTCCTGTCGGCCTTCGGTAAGGTCTTTGAGAGGATATTAAATCAGTATATCACTAGGCAAGTCAAAACCCAACTATCCGAATGTCAGCATGGTTTTAGAACCGGAAAATCTACAGTTACAAACCACATTAACTTTGTGGATTTTGCTGTTACAGAGATGAATAATAATAAGCAAATCGACGTGGCCTATTTTGACCTCAAAAAGGCTTTTGACCGGGTCCAAAATGACGTCTTACTTAAAAAATTATCTGCGATAGGATTTACCCCGAAGCTGCTTCAGCTTTTCGCAAGCTATTTCTCTGACCGCCTTCAGTACGTCCAACTCTTGGGGTACAAGTCTGGCACATTTGCAACTTGCTCCGGTGTGAGCCAGGGTAGTACCCTTGGGCCGACACAATTCATCGTGATGGCAAATGATCTGCCCAAGGTCGTCAGGACGGCACGATGTCTTGTGTTCCCTGATGACCTGAAGTTATTCTTGGAGATAAGTAGCGTACAAGACTGTGAGGCGCTTCAGAGGGATATCGATAGGGTGGTGAAATGGAGTGAATATTTCAGAAATAATCATTCTTTCGAACTACATGAACTTAGAGGGCTATATTGATGATTAAAATGGTTATAATTCTTTAGATTAATACGCGTTACAGTCGCGGATCGCATTTGGTCCACATACAGCTTCACACTGCCCGGCAAATTGCAAAAAACATAAAAATATTTGAATTTCGCGGGCTACCCTGGAGCATTCACCTTAACCATTTTTGGGAGCACTTAGTTGTGACACAATACGATATTCAATGACGGCGGTCGGCGAATGAACTAGTTTATAGGTCAGTGGGTCGTCTTATGCCCCGGCCACACGCTCCGTCTTGCCTGCGAGCATGCGGGCAGTCAGGCTTGCGCAGTGTTGACTGTACAAAAAGACGGAACTTCTGTGACTGCTCGAGCTTCCGTCTTGTCGTCCACACGCACGCGCTTACTTGCGCAAACTGGTTTGTGCGGGTATGCTCTCAGGTAAGATGGAGTGTGTAGCCAGGGCACTAGGGGCGGAATTTAACCGACTTCTTCAAAAAGGAGGAGGTTCCATTGTCACCAAGTCAGGATCTGATGATGGAATCCCATGACAAAATGTTTGTTCAGCGATATTTTCGCCAATTTGAATGATTCTTTTTTGTTTGGAAGAGTATTTTTTCTAACTGGTCCCATTTAAATTTGGTGAAGATCTGATGAAGAACTTCGGAGGTAGGCAACGGAACTCTTCAATAAATGATAGCAAATGGATCGGGATTTCTGTAATCGCATGTCCGTTGATTATTTACACCAGTTCATTATTTACAACATAATATTACATAGAAAATCACCTAGACTACAAACTAAACAGGGCCTGCATTACCTTCTGGCAATGCAGGAAAATGATAGGGAAGAAGTGGGACCTATCTCCCAAAATAATACTATGGCTGTACAGCGCAGTAATTCGACCCATGCTAACCTACGGGGCCGTAGTGTGGTGGCCACGCTCAAAGCTAGCTACAGCCGTAAACAAGTTACAACACATGCAAAGGCTGGCCTGCATGGCAACGACGGGCTGCATGAGGACTACTCCAACTGCGGCGCTGGAAGCCATGCTGGGGCTCCCTCCGCTACACTTGTTTATACAACAGGAAGCGACGATGGCAGCAGTACGCCTTAAGACATTAGATCTCTGGAGTAAGAGAGACACACGACACACCGCTCTGCTCGAGGAGCTCAACAATGAACTCCCCATAACAAAAGCAATCAATGACCGGGTGGGTACCCAAGCAATTTATCTTCGATAAAAAATACAAAATCCAATTGCATGAGGATCATCGGTGCGAGGGGCTCTGCCCCGCCGAGCTGCGGATCTTCACCGATGGATCAAAAACAGGTACAGGTACTGGTGCGGGAATCTTCTCAGAGGATCTCAATATCCACATAGCCACACCATTGGGGGTCCACAACACAGTGTTCCAGGCTGAATGCATGGGCATTTCTCTGGCGGCATCAGCCATCCTAACCAGGGAAGTTAAGGACCACTCAATACGCATACTCTCGGACAGCATGGCTGTCCTGCAAGCTCTGAACAGCCACACAGTGAACTCTGACTGAGTTGATTCTCGAGTGTCACCAACGTCTCAACCAGGTTGGTAGACACAACAAAGTAACCATTCACTGGATCTAGGGACACAGTGAATCTCGAGGCAACGACGCTGCGGATGAACTCGCCCGAAGGGGGTCGAGTTTGTCAGCAATGGGACCTGAGCCCATCGTGCCGCTGCCTTTCGGGTACTTACGCAATCTGGTAAGGAAACGCACCGGAGATAAACATCACAAGCTATGGGTTGACCATAGTGAGTGTAGGCAGGCCAAAGAGGCACTTCCCTCTATAAATGGCCGTTTCACAAAACAAGCCCTAAGACTGACTAAACAACAGTTGCGTTCAGTCACAGCCGTAACAACTGGCCATGGGTCTTTTAATAAACACCTCTATGCTATAGGAGTCACTGACAGCCCGCTATGCAGAGCCTGCATGGAGGAGAATGAGACAGCAGCACACCTGCTTCTAAGCTGCTCGGTAGTTGCGGATTACAGGGCAAAGTACTTCGGAAACCCAGGTACCCTCTGCGAGATAGTTAGTAACACCAAGGCGTTGCTGGCCTTCCTTGGGGAGCTGGGGTGGATCGAATGACGCATTTGTCCTACCTACACGCAAAATACGCGCTTAGTCGTGGAGTTGCGGAAACCAGCCCGATTTACATACATACATACATAGAAAACATAATATAATATCTTGTGGTTAAAAATAAAAATAAAACTTTTAACAAAAAAATAAAACCGACTTCCAAAAACAAAACACTACAAAGTAAAAATAACTTTAATTTCGGAAGTCGGTGTTCAAAAACGAAATAACCAAAAACACCGACTTCCGAAATAGAGAGGTTAAAGTTATTTTTTACTTTGTAGTGTTTTGTTTTTGGAAGTCGGTTTTTTTTTTGTAAAAAGTTTTTTTTACATAACGTGCATGGTCATATGGTTAGTCGATTTTGGCAGAGCATTTAGCCTAAAGTACGGCCAACGAGAAGCGATACCAAATGTAAACAAAACACATGCAAGGTCATTGGGAATAGCAGGGGTGCGTAACTTTTTGAAAGTTGGATTTATATAGTTTTAAAAAATATCCGGCAAATTGTAATAATACCAAAAAGGATAGTCTATTTTTATAAATTTTATCATAATTTGAATTATTGTTTAATGTAGATTTAAATTAAATAACGCGAATAATAATAATTTTCTGAATCTGTGTGTGGCAATACACTTGCCCCCTGTTACATAGGGATTTGAAACAAATCAGTCGAAATGTGAGTGTTAATACCTCTGCCTGCCCCTTAGGAAATACAAGCGTGATGATATGTTATGTTTATGGAAATAAGAATACATTTTTTTTGGAGGAAATTCTTGTTTATTTAGTCAGACGCCGATTCTTCTGAGTCTGTAGAGTCAGAATCAGAGTCTGTAACACTTATAATAAATTTATCCGTCACGTCATCTACAATAATAATAATAATAATCTGTGGCTCGGCTGTCAAGCCAACTGACGTAAGGAATTTTTCATCCCGTATTTTTATCGATTTCAATTTAAAAAAACCATAGAAACAATGCATTTTATACCGAACACATCAAGAAAAAAAAAATAGAACCACACGAAATTAAAAACAACTCACTAAATGGAAAAAAAAATGACAATATGGAAATAAAATGTTGACACGACGCCGAGCACGACTACAAGCCGCACCAACACCATCTTCGGGTTCGTCGCCGAGCTCCGCCTCGCAGCCGCCGGGACCTGCGCCAGCCGCGAGTCCAGAGATTCCGGTAGCTGCAGTTGCGTCGAGCTCGAGCGACGAATACTTCTCGCCGCCGACGACACCACCACCTGCGCGTCGGCGCGGACGAGGCCGACCACCGGCCAGCTTAGGACCTCGAGGCCCACCGGTCTCTGATAGGGTCCCCGCTATCGGTGGAAGTGTGCAGCGTATGAAATGGACTCAAGCCATAAATGAGAACGTAATACGCTCATACTTTGGGGCTACAGAGGGGGGAACTAACCTGACTGCGTACCGTGGTCGGATGCTCTCTCTGTTTCAGATACTTGAACCAGCTGTCAGCGTATCGGCCCAACGACTGTCGGATCAGGTGCGCGTCATCCAGCGTAACCGTATGTTGGATGATAGTGTGCTTGATCGCCTCCGAACTGAAATGTGTAGCCATGTCATTGCTCCTCCGTCGCAGACTGTGGCACCAGCATCGTCAACCCAATTGCCTAGCCACGCTGACGAGGAGAGTAATGACAGGGTTACAAACGTAAGTACCCATTGCAATAACGAATTGAGGAGTGCTTTGGAGTGTGCTATTCGGGAATACCGCTACATGCCGCCTGAACTTAGACCACGCTTACCTCGTTTGCCCATGCATAACAAGAACAGGGCGCTGGTGGCTGCTCTGGATTCGCAGTTGTCAAGCTATTTTGATAACTGTGATAACCTCACCGATGCACATTCGATTATGTACTGCGCGGCTGTAGCGGCATGTCGTGTAGCTCATGTCAAAATAAAAATAACCAATGACAGAGCTACACGACCAAAACCAGCCGTACCAGCTTGGCAGTGCAGGATCGAGCGTCGTATTGGTGAGGCCAGAGCGCTAATCGGCAAACTGATCTGCTTCAGGGAGGGCAACACACGCCCTAGAGTGATGCGCTTTGTGAGACGGGCGTTTTCGGGGACTGATGTCAATCCCCGAGATTATATATCTCGTGTCACAGAGCGCATCGACTTCCTGAAGCAGAAGGTGTATGCATGGGCAAGCCGTATTCGTAGATACAGGCGGCGAGTGGAACGATACACCCAGAATCGCACATTCCGAAGTAACGAAAGGTGGGTATATAGGGATTGGGAGCGACCGGACCAAGGTGTGACTGACACGCGCTTGCCGGATGATGATGCTATGTGTTCATTCTGGCGCAGCATCTGGTCGGTTCCTGTCAGTCATACTGAGGGTGACTGGACTCGGGAGGTCGAGCGTGTGTGCGATCCGATACCAGAAATGGGGGCAATTTCCATCAGCCCCCAAGATGTAGCTTGTGCAGTCCGTCCGTTGCCTAACTGGAAATCTCCAGGGCCGGACGGGCTGCACAATTTCTGGATTAAATGGTTTACGAGATCGCACGCTTGCTTGGCGTCTCAATTCCAGTCTGCCTTAGAGTCTGGGTCGCTACCCCAGTTCCTAACTACAGGAATAACCCACCTGCTCCATAAATCAGGTAGTACTGCGGAACCTAAAAATTATAGACCGATCACGTGTTTGCCGACGGTCTATAAAGTTCTTACATCCATTTTGAGGGCAAAGATTAATAGTCATATTAACAACAACAACATCATGTCTGCCTCTCAGAATGGATGTAGGAATGGGTCCCGCGGTACTAAGGAGCTACTCCTTATTGATATGGCCATTAGCCAACAGGTTCGGCGTTCCCGAAAGGATCTGTCGACATGCTGGATAGACTATAAGAAGGCCTATGACTCGGTGCCTCATACATGGCTCATGAGGGTGCTAGAATTGTATAAAGTTGATGCAACGCTACGCACCTTCCTGATGTCGTGTATGGGGCAATGGAGGACAGTCCTTCGCTATCCAGGATGTCGAAATATCCAGAGGAATATCGAATCGGTAAGGATCGAGCGGGGTATATTTCAGGGCGATAGTTTGAGTCCACTTTGGTTTTGTCTAGCCTTGAATCCTCTTAGCACACTGCTAGAGAATTCAGGGCTAGGCTATCGGTTGAAGAGAGGTGGTCAGGTTATATCTCACCTCCTTTACATGGATGATCTGAAACTCTTTGCCCCCACTAATCTGCAACTGATGGAGCTACTGAAAGTAACTGAAACATTCAGTAACGCCATCAGGATGGAATTTGGTGTGGACAAATGTGCGGTCATGCATGTAAAGCGTGGAGAGATTATGGAATCCGTGGGAACTCAACTCTCGGATTCCATAAACCTGAGATCCCTCTCTCCAACTGAAACTTACAAGTATTTGGGTATGTCGGAAGCGTTAGGTATCAATGTTACTGACATGAAGCAATCGTTGAAGGAGCGCTTCTTTGGCCGCCTGAAGAAGGTATTTAATAGTCTTCTATCGGGCGGAAACAAGGTGCGCGCCTTCAACGGTTGGGTCATGCCAGTATTGATGTACTCTTTCGGCGTACTCAAATGGACTCAAACGGAACTTGACGCCCTGGATAGGCGGGTCCGTACACTGCTTACTGCGTATCGAATGCATCACCCACGATCGTCGGTAATGAGACTGTATATCCCGCGAAAGTGTGGAGGTCGAGGATTTTTAAATGCTAAGACTCTCCACAATCGCGAGATATGCAGTCTTAGGGAATATTTCCTAGCTGTCGACGTGGGTATGCATCGAAATGTAGTGGCGGTGGACAAGGGACTCACTCCGCTCTCCTTGGCAAATGAGAACTGGCGCAAACCTGCAGTGCTTGACACTAACGATCGCAGGGCGGTATGGCAGAGTAAGGAGCTTCACGGACGCTTTTTCCGGGCCCTACATGGGCCTGACGTAGACCAACTAGCGTCCGTAGCCTGGCTGCGTTTCGGTGATCTTTTTGGAGAAACCGAAGGTTTTGTTTGTGCAATTATGGACGAAGTTATCATGACGAATAACTACCGGAGATTTATTGTGAAAGACGGCACGGTCGACATATGTCGGGCATGTCCGGGAGAATCAATTCGCCACATTGTCTCTGGTTGTTCTCGTCTAGCTAACGGAGAATACTTGCATAGGCACAACCTTGTAGCCAGGATTATCCATCAGCAACTTGCTCTGAAATACTCTCTTGTGGAGTCGGAGGTGCCATACTATAGGTATGCGCCCGACCCAGTTCTCGATAATGGCAATATCACATTGTACTGGGATCGGTCCATCATCACTGACAGGACTATTGTTGCCAATAAGCCTGATATAGTGGTGGTGGACCGAATTGTGAGGCGTGCAATGATTGTAGACATAACCGTCCCGCATGACGAGAACCTCGTGAAAGCCGAGAAAGACAAACAAATCAAGTATATTGACTTGGCTCGCGAGGTTGTCGACATGTGGGAAGTGGACTCCGCAATCATTGTACCGATAGTCGTATCGGCCAATGGCTTAATAGCCACGAGCCTCGACCAACACCTTAGGAGGCTCTCGTTGGGCAGCTGGATCAAGGGCTTGATTCAGAAAGCGGTACTTCTGGACACGGCTCGCATTGTCAGGAGGTTCCTATCTCTGGAGCCCTGACCACCGGTAGCTTGGACCCTGTTCCCGATATCGGTGGGCTACTATTTTTATATTTTTAAATGTTTTTATTTTTATAATGTATATATTGTTTAAAAATGTTTAAAAATATCTAAATATGTAAAGAAAATAAATAAAGGAAATAATAATAATAATAATAAACATTTATTTACTTCCACAAAGGTGCTGTACAAACTAACATAATCTTCATAAATAGATACAATACTCCTTTGTGGGAGACTGGTATCTGCACTAGGAAATCCTGTCACACAGATTACCAGCCCCCCCCCCCCCCCGCAAACAGTGTTCTTATTACAAAAAAATAAATAATTAAGACCTTTGCAAAACAAAACAAGTAAAAGAGAAAAAAAAAATACATAATAATACCCTCCTGAATCAGACGGGTTAAAAAAGGAAAAGTTACAAATTAAAATTCTTAAAAATTAAATTGTTGTGTGTTGTGGAGGTCGTTACGGTGTGGTGTGGAGGTAGTAATGGTGTGGAGGTAGTAATGGTGTGGTGTGGAGGTAGTAATGGTGTGGTGTGGAGGTAGTAACGGTGTGGTGTGGAGATCGTTAAAGTGTGATGTGGTCGTTTCAGTGTGGTGATTTTATCTGGGAACACTCAATAGACTTTCGGTGCCGACGTAATCATGATTTAGTAAGAACGTTGTAAGAGCTTGCTTGCACTTAGTCTTAGGAAGATCATAAATTTTTATGCAGGAGTTAATTTTATTATATAAATAACTGCCGAGGAAGCAGTAGTTGCGGTGTGAGAGACAACTTTTACACCGCCTGGTTAAGCACACATTACTTTTTATTCTTTTATGAGTATTTAAATCTGGGTTATACTTAAGTTCAGCATGTTTCCTTAATATTATTTGCAAAATAAACAGTTGTCGAACAGTAAGAACTTTGCACCTATCATAGAGTTCAGTGGTAGGATGAAAGAATGGTAAAGCATGAGCCACCTTGAGGACTGCTCTCTGTGCCCGCTCGATTTTTAACATATAGGATTTGGGTGCACCACCCCATATCGTTATGCAGTAGTTAAGTATGCATTGACATAGCGCAAAGTAAACGGTTTTAAGGACTTTCGCATCGGCAACACGTCGTAGGCTTTTAAAGATAAAGATAAGCTTTCTGACTCTCTTCGACAACAGATCAATGTGAGTTTTAAAATTTAGGTTTTTATCTATGGTAACACCAAGATACTTTATGGAGTCCACGTTTTGGAGTTTTGGGCAGGTACATGAGTTGGTTGAACCATTATCGCACGAGTGGGCCCTTATGTTCAATAAGGGATTGTATATATGATGAGTGTTTGTAAATGAAAATGTCATGAATTTAGTCTTTGCTGTATTAAGTGTGAGTCGGTTGTTTTTTAGCCAGCTCATTACCAGTGAGAAACCCAGCTGTGCAAAGTGGAACACTTCCTCCCAAGTATCACCGTAGAATAGAAGAGCCGTGTCATCCGCGAATGTGATAATGTTACCATTGATGAGCTTTAACTGACAGAGGTCATTGATGAAGATTAAGAAGAGGGTGGGCCCTAAAATACTCCCCTGGGGTATTCCGATAGTGACGTCACAGTCGTCGCTCAGCCACTCATCGACCACAACACGCTGAGTTCTGCCTTTGATATAGCTTTCGAATAATTTTAGCTGTTCGCCACGTATTCCCAGACGTTCCATTTTCTTTAACAAGAGCGGCGCAGAGACTGTGTCAAAAGCCTTCGCTAAATCAAGGAAAATTGTTAGGACCTTCTTTTTATCATCAAGCTTAGCAATAATAGTGTCAGTTAGTCGATGTATGGCGTCATTTGTTGATTTGCCTCTACGGAAACCATATTGATTTTCTGACAATATATTTTTCCTTTCTAAGTAATTGACTAGTTGCTTATTAATTACAACATCCTCGTCATACTTTCTTTTTTTACTCTTCTGTCGCTCTGTGATATTTGAAGTAAGGTCATGGAGATCAGGTGCTGATTCACAATGCTGTAATGGGGATTCCAGCATATTCCGTGTCTTTTCAGAACTTTGCTTATGGACTAGTGAAGGTGCCACCGTCTCCACAGTGAGTGAAGTCGGGTCAGGTGATGGAGGAGGTGTTCTATTGATAGGCATAGCAACAAGTTTCACTTTTGATAGTGGTAAAGTACTAGAACAGCATAGGTTGTCACAGCTTAGGCGCAGATAACACTTCGAACAGCGCAGACAGGGTCAGCAATGTGGTGATTAGTGGAGCCTACATCGACGGGCGGGGTCCAGACGAATCTATGTCTCCAATCGCTCGGTGGTGGGGCGGGACCAGTGCGACAACAAAGAGTTGCGTACACACAGTAATAAGTGATTATTGGTAGTTGCAAACTTCTTACGTTAATTACGCGCTTGAGGGTGGAGTGTACAGCTCACGTACCAGGCGCACACGGTTGCAGGAGTATTTCGTCGCCCGTTCGCGACACTGACGACGTTGTAAGCGATCTTGTAACCTCTCGGCGATTTATGCACTCCTATTATCTTGCGTTTATTAAATTTTACTGAATTTATTTAAATTTGTAGAAATAAAACGCGAAAAATACTGAGAACACGTCTACACCTTACGGCGGTCCAGGGGGAAGGGATCAATAAAATCAAGTTTAAAAAACTTCTCTTCTTCTTTTCGAACGTGCTCCACACATTACTTCCACCGATCAGACGTGACTTTCGCCATACCCTCACCTAAGAGTGCCTTAACTTTTTCAAATTGAAACGTTGTATTGTTTCTAGCTATGTGTCCTTTTACATCAGCCCAAATCAACTCAATGGGGTTTAATTCACAGTGATAAGGGGGGAGTCTTAGTACCACGACCCCATATTTTTTTGCTAATTCGTCTACGACGTATAACTGGTATTGGTTCTTCACCATCTTTACTTTATTTAATTATTGTATTTTTATTTCCTTTTCATCGAAACTAATTTTTTTGTCACGAAGCCACTGCTGAATGTTAGCCTTCAACCATGTTGAGCTGGGTGTTTTTTCCTGTCGCCTTGAGTGGTAAGGCGCGTTATCCATGACGACAACTGCATTCTCGCCTAATTTGGGCAATATCTTCTCAAACCAGCTTTCAAAATGTGCAGCATCCATTGATTCGTGATAGTCACCAGTGCCTTTAGATTCAAACACCCAGCTACCGTCTTCCACAAAACCATCCTCGTTTCCAATGTGGACTACGATTAGTCGCCCGCCCTTTGAAGTGGGATTCTTCGCACCTGTACTCAGACCTTCTAAAAACGCTTGCCGTTTTGATTTTATTTCGGTGTCTACCCAAGTTTTATTAACAGTGTGACCTGAAAATAACATACAGGATACAAAAAAACATAGGCAATATTACAAATAATAATCTTACATAATCTTTCAGGCAGAAATACTCATTTTTGACATAATATGCTAAACTAAAAACAAACTAAAATATAGCATCAAAAAATTCATCCTCAACGCTGTCAGCTGGTAATGTGCCCAAGAGACTGGCGGCATTGCCACGTTGAATGGTAATGCTTAATCTTTGCCCAAAGTAAAAGCCAGCTCTTGGGTCACGAGAAGTGTCAACCAGCCGTTTCGAAATTTCTTTGAAAAGACTGTGAGCACAAGGGCCCCACGGCCCGAGGGTTTCAACCCCAAACGGCTCGAAAATATAATTACCAATAAGGTTACCATATTTCCGCCGCTTGAGGTTTTCCGCAGCCGCAGCGGCAGCACCAGCACATAGAAATACTTAGTTTTGATTATGCGCCGAAGGATTTCTCTGAAGATAGAAATTCTCTGCGCTCAAGTATACTAACGCAAAAATTTTAAATTACTGACCTGCGTTCACCCATGTTTCATCCATGTAAAAAATACGCCGATTCTCCTCTCTATACTTCTTAATTTTATGTACCTAAGTATTTTCGCCGCCACAATACGATATCGTCTCTATCAATCAGTGCATTATTTCTTTGCCTCTTGATATACTTAACTCTAACATGTTTTAATATTTTTTTGGAAAGTAGTCCTTTTGAAATTTGGCAGAATATTTATTTATTTATTAAAAATTTATGCACAAGTGAAACACTGTACAAAGGCGGACTTAATGCCGTAGGCATTTTCTACCAGTCGACCTTAGGGTGTTGCAGAGACAGCATGGCAGGTACAACATAAAGAAAAGACAAATAGAGAGAAGAAAAGTAAATACAATCTATAATAAATACATAGATACATACATACTAATAAACAAACTAACGTTATTAAGAAAAGACGAAACCAACGAATTAGCGATGTAGTGATTCTTCCAACATCTTGTGAATATGCTCACGAGCCTTCACCTTAAACGACAACCGACTTTTTGCCGTCCTGATGTTCAGAGGGAGCGCATTCCAAAGGAAGATCGCCTGGACAAGGAAAGAGGTGTGGATAAACCCAGAGCGGTGTGAAGGGCATCGTAGAAGGAGATTATTGGTAGAACGAAGATTTTTACTGTGGGCGGAGCAAAGGAATTGAATTTGAGAAGTTAGATAAGAGGGACAAGAAGGATTGTTAAGAAAAGAAAACAGACTAGTCAAGGCCCTCAGCGCTCTGCGCTGGCGAATGGGTAACCATTTTAATAGTGATCGATGCGCGGAAATGTGGTCATACTTACGAAGATTGAAGGTGCGGTCAAGTTTATTGAGGAGATCTGCATTCAGGTCATAGTAGCACACATCACCATAGTCAATTATGGGGAAAATTAGGGACTGTACAAGTATTGCCTTTATGTGAGCTGGGAGAAGATTTATATTAAATATGAATATTCATTGATATCTGAAAGTACTTTTTTCACTGTAGGAAGTTTTTCTTTAGTAAAGAAAGCATGTACTTTTTTGCGTATGGCTGATTTATTAAAATCATCAATTTTGTCACTAAACGTTGGTCTAGGTTTGGTGGTGACAGGAGAAGAAATTTCGCCGTGTTCTTTATAGTCCTTGAGGATTCTATATACAGATGAAACGCCGATACCTAAAATACTAGCTGCTTTCCTCGCCATCTCTTTTCTGTATGGGTATTTATCATTAGGCCAAGTTTCTTTAATATATTTGTAGGTATTAATAATCATATTTTTTTCATTCACAGTAAAACTAGTCACCTAAAATTAAAAATCAAATTAAAATGATATACCTACATACTTTATACACATGCATCTTTAATAAATTAAAAAAACTTTTATTATTACAGTTGTTGTTTTATAACTTTAAGATATCTTTAAACTACACTTCCAACCAAAACTACTAAACAATATTCTTATCTTTCAGCTAAATCCAAATATCAATGCAAACGGTAAAAGGTTTCCTATACATAACTTGACGGCACGGTTGGCGCAGTGGTTGAGCGATTGCCTGCTGCGCTGCGTGTCGCGGGTTCGATTCCCGCACGGAACAAATATTTGTATGACCTACAGATAGTTGTTTCGGGTCTGGCTGTTTGTGTATGTGTATTTATATGTTTGTAAACGCACCCACGATACAGGAGAAATTCCTAGTGTGGGGCAACGTTTTAATAAAATAAAATAAATAAATAATAAAACAAACAATGATCAACAAAGATTTACTTAAACAAGAAATAATTAAATAAGCAACAAAATAATAACAAAACTTTAACAAATAACTTGTATCACCACGAGCGCGTTCCGAAACAGAATGAATCTAAAATGGCCACCCGAATGTTGGCGAACCCGTCTTGACGTTGTCATGTTTTTGCCGGGAGAACGAGACATTACGACAAAGCTGTCTACGCGACAAAGGCACAAGATGGAAAGAGATAGATATTAGATTGTCAACGCCACAGTTGTTTTTAGGTTGATTTTTTTTAATGAACTTGCCAATTGAAAAACGAGCCAAGAGGATCATCGGCAATGAGAGGCTCGTCGCGTCGAAGCTCCAAAGTCTTGAACACCGACGACGAGTTGCTAGCCTGTCGGTTTTTTACCGGTTGCATTTTGGGGAATGTGCGACGGAATTGCATAATTTAATTCCGCCAAGCCCGTTCCATCATCGGACCACAAGACGAACGGCGATGCGCCACCGGTACATGGTGGACATCCCACCCTTACGCACAAAACGTTTTGGGAACACATTCATAGTGCGTACAGCTAAGGAGTGGAATTCCCTGCCGGAGTCTGTGTTTCCTGATAGCTACAACCTGGGAGTCTTTAAATCAAGAGTGAATAGGTTATTTCTAGGCAAGCGTGCTCCATCTTCGACCACATCCTCGCTTACCATCAGGTGAGATAGTGGTCAAACGCGTGCCTATCAATAGTAAAAAAAAAAAAAAACCTTTCGTATCGCTTCTCGTTGGCCGTACTTTATGTTGATGTCATCATCTCCATAGACTAAATGCTCTAAGGTTTTACTATCAGGTTGTACTCTAAATCGTATTCGAATGTAATACATCCGCGTTTAATTACAAAATGTAAAGGCCTCAGTAGCCAGGTCCATCCCAAAAAGAAAAACATTTCGATTGACAAGTTGACATTGACGTTGACGTGACCTTTGACGTAACTGTCATTTTACGGTCGGTGGGTCGGTGTTCCGCCAGTTCCGCTGTTGTGAATGTTGTGATTCTCAATTTGCGATCCCAAAATACAAATAACAATATTGCAAGATGGTTAAAATCGCTCTCCAAATCAAGGCAACTTTAGAATGCATCGATAAGTTATACACTAACCATCCTTACTACCAATGGTTCTTAAAACTGAAGTGTGGTAGTTGCGGCGAAGTGTCTGAAAAGTTTCACGATCTTACTGAGGCTGAGAAAATACCGCAGAAGCACAATAGGTCGGAAACTAACTTGTTGATAAAATGTAAACTGTGTTCCAGAGAGAACAGCATGGATGTTATTGAAGGCAGCAATGGTAGGTCCAAGTTATCCTTAAGTCTGCATAACCTTTCTAGTAGCTCTTGTTTTCCTATTTCGTGTTGGAAAGCTTGATTTTCTTTTTTATTAATTAAGAGGATAGCTAGAAGTAGCTCAGTGTGTGCTAGTGAAAAACAATTTTCTTATTGCACTAGGATCTTTCTTTACCCCAATCACTTTTCTGACTGAATAGCATAAATGTTGGAAATTGCATCCAAATCTGTTCAATTGTTCAGATATGGTTATTTATCATAGACTTTTATAATATTAATAGAATAGTGTTCTGTCAAGGGTGGTTAAAACTAAATTCCATTCAAAATAATGAATATTAATTTCTTAATACTGTATTTTTCAGGTCAACTTACCAGTAGCGATGATGGCAAGTTCAAAACATTAGTGATATTTGACTGTCGGGGTGTAGAGCCTGTTGATTTTGAGCCAAAATCTGGATGGATAGCTGTGGCTGAAGATGATGGTAAGCGTTAACATCATATATGACAAACAAAAATTCACCTAATTTTAGTTAGGTGAATTTTTATGTTTTTTTTTTATAATTTGAACTTTAAATCACTCTCCTGTAAAGGTTACTCAATGTTGCTTAGTAAGGATTGCCTTTCAAGAGTCGATATTCACTCTTAAAGTTTGGTGATGACTGTCCTAGTTACTTACTACATTAATACTTGTAAATAGTTTGAATTAGCCTTTGCTTTTACTATTTTTACAAAAATTATAATCACTTGCTGTAAGGGTACTTAAAGAAGTAAAATAAAACTGACATTCATCCACAGACTTACCTGCCACTGCCAGTTAAGTTAACCCAAGCTCTGTTCCATTAATTAATTTATCCCTTACTTAACTACTAAGAAGTTGTGTATTTATTTGAATATCGAAGATTAAAATACCGACGTTCAAAACATCGAAAATTTAAATATCGATTGTATCAAAATATCGAAAATTGTTACACCTACTCTTAAACCATCGAAGATTAAAATGCCGAATGTTGTAAAACATCAAATGACATTATACCTAAGTTCAAAATGTCAACATTTAATACATCTAAGTTCATAATATCTACGTTGAAAATACTACTAGTTAAAATGTTGAACAAATTTTATATAGGCAGTATGAGTGTATTCATAAATATAGGTAGATTTGAAATTGTAACACTATGCTATTAGTCATTACTCTGTCTACTACAAAAGATTAACATATTGTTTTGCAACATGCAAGCGGGCATGCAACATGCTGCAAGCATGGTTTCAGTCACGGCTCCGGCGCTACGGGGCTTCGGCAGTCCCACGTGAGCTTATCGTCACAGATGGTTTAAACGCTCACCACCGCAGGTTCGGCTTGGCCGGCCAGCCTCAGCCGCGGCGGTGGGTGTTAAAAACCCCTACTCCTCAGCTCGCGGACCGCCTTGACCCTCCACGCCTACGCGATTCTAAATTACAGTCTAGGGGTAAGACCCTGCTGTGGCTGCGGACTTCGTTCGAAAGCGGCACCGTACCCTGGAACGCAAAGGGCACTAGGAGGAACACGGATGGGTTTTAGTCAGTAAGAGTTTGACACTCCCTCCTGCTGTACCCAGAGCGGAAGGAGTCATTTGATGATTTCCCATCATAAAAAAAAGGTGTAGGGCAGATAAGACTATGTAGAGTCGGTTTGTCAGCGATTCGTTTCTGTCACTAACTTTTGTAGCACAACATATTGACTTTTCAAGACAATATTTTAATTTGAAGACCTAAATAATACCTTCACGATTGACCTACGCTTGTATATAATAATAATATAATAAAGCTTTATTTTTCCACACATTTACAAAGTTACAAATTTAACCAAATATAAATACATAAAACTATTAAATAGTATTTTCTTGTTTATGTAGTCCCTCTTGGGTAAAAGCTCCTCCAGCTTGAGCCATTCTTCGCGGTTTTCGGCAATCTGCATCCATTCCTCTCCTGCCGCGTTAGTAATGTCATCCACCCATCTTTTTCTTTGCCGACCTACACTCCTCTTGCCAAATGGGCCCTTCCATTTTGTTGTTTGGTAAGTCCATCTCTTGTCCTGATATCTGGCTATGTGTCCTGCCCATTTCCATTTTTGTTTTTGGCTTTGCTGAAGTGCATCCGTTAATTTAGTTCTCTGGCGGATATCTATATTTCTTGTCTTTTGTATTTTTCTTAATTTAAGGATGCTTCTCTCCATGGCATGTTGGCAAGACAAAATTTTGTTTTTCACTCTTTCTGTATACACCCATGTTTGGCTTGCATATGTTAGACTTGGGAGAATACACGAGTCCATTATGACCTTTTTCATACTTAGGCTGTAATTACCTTTGAGAATTTCTTTTTGAGCCCAATACTTTTTCCATGCTATGTTTATTCTTCTGTCTATTTCTTTTTCGTTGCTGTTTAGCTCAAAAGATATCAGTTTGCCTAAATAGACATAGTCGTCAACATATTCAATGGACTTTCCCTCTATTTTGATTTGTTTTTTGGAGCTGTTTGTAATAATTTTTGTTTTTGATGCATTCATTTCAAGTTCTACCTTTTGGCTTTGGGTGTTCAGGCTCTGTAGCAAAATTTCTAATTCGGTCGCAGATTCACTGAAGATAGCTATGTCATCAGCAAATCGTAGATGTGTTAATCTTTTATTTAGTACCCATATGCCTTTGTTTTTCCATTCTAGGTTTTGAAATATGTCTTCAAGGACGGCTATAAATAGCGTGGGTGAAAGAGGGTCACCTTGCCTCACTCCTTTTCCAATTTCGAACTCCTCGCCATGTCTTTCTAGTTTTAATTTGCTTATACTATTAGCATAGATGTTCTTTAGCACACTTATGTATTTTTCGTTTATTTTGTTTTTTTTCAAAGCCTTCCATATAGATGAGTGTGAAACGCCTTAGCATAATCAACAAATGCTATGTATAACGGCATGTTGTATTCTTTATATTTTTCTATTATTTGTTCCATAGCGTGTATGTGATCCATTGTTGAGTAGCTTGGTCGGAAGCCTGCTTGCTCTATTGGTTGGTTTCTGTCTATGTCTGGAGCTATTCTACTTAGGATTATTGAAGAGAACGCTTGTATACTAGACACTAATTTTCATGGATAAAAACATAGGTCGAAATTGTTCCAAAACCGAATTGGGGCACCCCGACTTTACGTAGTCTTTTGGCTGTTACCCCAAGAGTGTATATAAAAATCCGGAGGCGCGAAAGTAGGGCAACCCCGCCCGCTGAAGCAGAAGCTGCGGAGGTGAACATGGGTGCCTATACTTTGTTACGTAAGGGCGAAGGGGTTGCACTTCCTGTAGCGCTGGAGACATTGCAGAAGCAACTTTTTCCACTCACACTACTTATATCAAAATTTGATCGATATTTTAACTTGTAGGTATTTTTAGCCTGACTTAAATAATTAATGTGTTAAATGTTGAAAATTAACCCATTTTAACACGTAGGTTTTTAATTTTCGGTGGTCAAATATGTACCCAGCAATATTTAGGACGTTCGGTACTTTGTACTTCACTGCATACGCTGTCAGAAAAAAATAATTTAGCAACAGCTCGTTTAGTTTACTTTAGTTATTTCCACAGTGTCATGTCGTATGGTATTCTATTATGGGGGAATGCCGCCGATATCCAGACTATTTTCGTCTTGCAGAAAAGAGCTATTCGTTCAATTTATAAATTAAATCCCAGATATTCCCTCAAAGAAAAATTTAAAGATCTAAACATAATGACTGTCCCTTGTCAGTTTATTTATGAAAATATTTTGTATAAAATTGTTTAAAAAATACAGTGATATACATAATGTTAATACTAGGAATAAACACAAATTTGTTGTTCCTGGGGCTCTTTTAGATGCCAATGTATACGATTTTATAATAAACTTCCAAGTCACATTCAAGACCTAAGCATCAATAAATTCAAAGCATTTGTAAAGCGTAAACTTTGTCAGAAGGCTTTTTACACCATAAAAAATTACCTTGAAGACAAAAAGGCTTGGGACTAAGCTGCTCCAATAAAATATATGGATACTTAGACATTTTTTGTTTTTATTATTATTCTTGTCATTATTTATTTCTTTGGTATTTGTTTTGGTTAAAACATTGACATTTTTAGGACTTTACATTTGACATTTTAATTTTTTTTTTCTACAACTTGACTGTTTATATACAATTTGACATTTTTTTTATATGTATACAATTTGACATAATTTTGTTTTTTCTAATTTTTCTATATTTACTACAATCTGTCTCCTTTGTGGGACATTCAGCAGTATGTTGGTTGGTGCTATCGCTGGCGCGCTTGGTATGCGACCTGTTTCACATCCTCATTGTTAAAATAGTAGCTGTGTTTACTGTGATTGTATTAAATCTTGAGGTATTTTTCGCTTTAATCGTCGCGCTTTGTTGTGGTTTGCCATAAGTGGTCTGGCCAGAGTATTAGGGTGTCGTTCGATGCGCTTTGGTTTTGGTATGGCGTACAATTTCCTGTTTCACAGTGGGCAGGCGCAGATCACGGTGCAATAATTCGTTGGGTACGAACCAGGGGGCATTGGTTATCATGCGGAGTGCTTTATTTTGAAACCTTTGTATGATTTCAATGTTTGAATGGGATGCAGTACCCCACAGTTGGATTCCATACGTCCAGACGGGCTTCAGTATTGCCTTGTACAGAAGTATTTTGTTTTCGAGAGACAGTTCAGAATTTCGTCCAATGAGCCAATAAAGTTTTCGCGTTTGAATACCAAGTTGCTTTCTCTTAGTGAAAATATGTTTGCCAGGTAAGTCTTTTGTCCAAGTGCAATCCAAGGTATCTCACATGATCTGCCTGTGGGACTGCAATGTTGTTGAGTGTGACTGGAGGACAAGAGCCTCTTCTTAAGGTGAATGTTACGTTGACTGATTTTGTTTCATTTGCTTTTATCCGCCACTTTTTGAGCCAGTGGGATATGTCATTTAGCCCTTTTTGGAGTATTTGTGAGGCTATTTGTGGGTCGCTATGTGTAGCTAATATAGCGGTATCGTCAGCAAAGGTTCCAGTAATTAAGGATTCAGAAGTCGGCAGAACCGCAGTGAAGAGTAAGTAGAGTATGGGAGCCAGAACGCTGCCCTGCGGAACTCCTGCTTTTATAGGACAAAGATCAGACAGTGTTTCCCCTTGTTGTACTATGAAATGGCGCTGCTGGAGAAATGATTTTTATATTCCGTAAAGGTGAACACCTTTACGGAATATAAAAATCATCGGAAGCATATTCTTCAGTTTGAATAACAATCCTTCATGCCACACGCGGTCAAGCGCTTGAGATACATCCAAGAATGCACTGGCGCAGTAAGATTTACCTTCTAGTGATTCCATGATATGTTTTGTTAGTCTGTGCACTTGGTCGATAGTGGCATGCTTACTGCCAAACTGGTGATCAGGAATTAGCTTCTTCTCTTTGAGTATAGACAAGATTCGTTCCATGAGTAGAGATTCGTATATTCCGAATGGAATAGGTAACAGACTTATGGGCCTATAAGATTTTGTTTCCTCAGGTGGTTTCTCTGGCTTCAACAGTATTACAATTTGTGCGACCTTCCACTCCAGGGGAAAGAACTGCAGTCTGGTTATGGCATTAAATAGTGACGTGAGGAAAGTTATGCCAGGTCCGGGTAGTTCTTGTAATATACGATTTGTAATGAGGTCATATCCTGGAGCCTTTTTTGGGTCTGACTTTTTTATAATCCGTACAACTTCTATTTTTGTAAATTTAAGAGGCATTTCCTGAGTATCCTTTGGACTATTTAAGTGGTTAGTAATTTCTGATGCATCTACTGGTGAGCCGTCATATGGATGAGGAGTGAAAACGTTTGAGAGATGTCCTGAGAAGTTTTCGGCTTTCTCTTGGTCTGTCCGTGCCCAGGTACCATCAGATTTTCTTATAGGATGAGAGACATAATTAATGACTGTAAAGTATTATAATTATTTTTATTATGAATGGGGACTATGTAGATTATTTTTATTTCGAGTAATTTTAATGTTTGTCTGGCAGTTTGAGTGCTTTGTACTACCTATACAAATGTCCTTTCTTTGGTATTGTTAGTCGAATTTTTGAGTTCCTAAGTGGATCTGAGTTGAGCTACACGACTACTGACGCACTGACTGGACAGGTTTCACTCAAATCTGTGTGGTTCTTTCTTCTAAAGACCATTTCAGACACTAATCTGCATGTTTCTTAAATATGATGTATTGTAAGTGTGAGGACTATGTAGGTCCTTATTTTTAAGGATAATTTTCATGACAGTCTGGCAATTTCAGTATACTATGCGGCTTACCCAAATGTCCTTACTTTGGTATTTTTCGTCGGCTCGTTAAGCTCCTCAAAGTTCTGAGTTGAGCTGCACGATAACTGACAAATGCTTGCACTGTCTGCGTGGTGCTTTCCTCAAAAGGCCACCTCAGACGTTAACCTACATGGTTTTCATATTGGCGATTGTATGGACTTCAAAAGAGATTATGACCTCTGAGTTTGTTTCGGTGTTTCTTCTCAGGGTAGTCAGCTAGGAAATACCGGCCTCATCTATAGTAATACGTAAAAAAAAATGACATGTAAAAGAGTTACTTGTAACCTATTTGCAAAATAAATATCATTTATCATTCAATATTTAAGACATTCGATAATCTGTATTTCGATATTTAGATCTTTCGATGTAACTTTTGTAGATATTTTGCTTTTAGATATATTAGACGTAGGCTATTTAACCATTCGATAATATAAACTTTCGTTATTTTAATTTTCGGTTTTATGGTCGTTCGATATTTCCATTTTCGATGTTTTAAACATCGACATTTTAACCGTAGGTATTTTAACCTTCGATATTCAAATACGTACCCGAGAAGTTATTAATGACTAAAAATATTTTTTTTTTTGTTTCAGGAAAAACTTTTGAAGATGTTGACTTAACTGAAAAAGAATGGGTGGATTATGATGAGAAGAACCAAACCTCAGTTGGAGTGTACGAATTGGAATGGCAATTTGTTAAAGTTAAATAATTTTATGATATTGTCATTGTGATATACAATAAGAAATTCAGATAAGACCCCAGAACTCAGCATGCCTGTATTAAATTATAAAATGCATTTATTGAAGTCCTATCTCTTAAGTTACAATGCAATATCTTTACATTATAGGAAATATTTTATTTTACTTGTGTTTTTTAATAAAAAAATGTTAATGACACCATATAAGTTTTCCTTCACTGTTGAATATTAGCAATCTGTGTTGTCCCAAACATATATATACATTCACTTATACATCTCATTAAAACTATAGTTCTTCTACAGCAGTACCCCTATATTCTAAGGTGTTAGCAACTGACATGACCAGTAACTAGATAGAACTTCTATTTATCTATGTTTGTATCGTCTTTCGGCATTGACTCCATATTTAGATAAGTTCTACGGGCGAATCGAATTAGTATTTTTTATTTCGTCCTATATTGTCTCACTGCTGGGCGAACACCTAATCCTTCCTAATCCAAGATAGGTAGGCGTCTAGTCTCGCCATCTCTTCCTAGACAAGTTCACCCGCGCAACTTCGTCTGCTCCGCTCCTATTGGTCTTAGCGTGATGATATACCTGCCTTCCTCGATAAATGGGCTAACACTGAAAGATTTTTCAAATCGGACCAGTAGTTCCTGAGATAAGCGCGTTCAAGCAAACAAAGAAACAAACTCTTCAGCTTTAATTATTATATAGAAATAGATTATTATAAAATGTTTCGGCCGGTTTTTTGTCACCTATTGGATCAGCCAGACCCGGAAAAACTATTTAGGCCATGCAAACATTTGTTCCGCGCGGGATACAGCCCCACAACACGATCGTATGTAGCAACCAACCGCTCATCCAAACACGAAACTTATGTAAACACGCAATTTCATTTGCATGTTCAAACTTAAAATGATTAATTTTACGCAAATGTAATTGCTACTCCTGTTGTTCCATTTTATTTGTTCGATACTTCCGAAACGTTTGCCGACACGCGATGTATGCCGTGGCATACATTAGAGATACTATTGTGTATCAGGAAGCGACAAATTCACGGCGTTTCCATTGGATTCACTCTTTAATTGGTCCACTGTTATTTACTTTGCACTTGGTACATGAAAACGGTTGGACTTGGTTCCCCTCCGGTAGTGTAACTATTAGGCTATTCGTATGTAGCAGTTTTGCTTTTGCCGCTAATTTATTCTCATTAAATTTTGTTCCGGGAAATTTTAATCGATACTCCGGGAGTCATCGAGCTTCAGTGACTCGGCGCTTTTCTAGTGATCGCCACTTTCGATTCTGGCTTTCAGGGGTTGCAGTGGTTGGGAATAGTCTGGAGGATAAAAAAGGTAGTTATAGATATTCTTCAGGAGAATTTATCATTTTTAAGAACACCGCAGCTAGATGGTCCGATGGCATAAAAAGAGGCCTGGGGGCAGGCGGGAACAAAAGCGTTAGTGGAGCAAGAACACCTTTATTTAGAAACGGGTACGTATCAAAATCCCGAAAGTTCATAATACCTTTGATTGAAATACCGACCTCCAAAACACCGAAATTCAAAATACCGAAAGTTTTAAATGCCGATAGTCGTTATATCGAAACACAAAATACCGATGTTCAAATGCCCGAAAGGACGAAATCCCGAATGGACGAAATATCGATGGATGAAATCCTGAATCGAGAGTATCGAATGTCCTAGGTTAGGTTAGGTTAGAACAGTGTAAATTAACGAGCGAAGGCGAGCGAACGAAGCGAGCGTGCCACGGCAGCGGCCGCCGAGCGTCACATTCCCTCTATTGTTACAAGTTATTATTGTTATTATACGGTGGCAATTTCGGGATTTTGTACTTCGGGATTTTAAACTTTCGGGCAAATGAACTTTCGGGATTTTAAACTTTCAACCAAACAACCATTTGGCGTTCCAATTAGGTATCGGGATTTCGTCCATCGGTATTATAAAATTCGGTCTTTAAAATTCGGGATTTTGATACGTGCCCTTACAAACACTTAGTTTTTCTGTAATTGCAGGTCCCACGGATCAAGTCTGATGGTATTTCCACGAAATCGAATCGCGAATTTGCTCGAAATTGGACGCAGTTGCTGCCTCCGCATCAGTAACCTACAACTCGCCATGATAGTCACAGATACCTGTCCTTCACTATAGCCGGCATGCCCTAACGTCTATCTATGCAAAAGTTGACGACGTTAAATGCCAGAATAATGCAGTCTCAGACATACATAACATCACATTAAATAGTAAAATAAATTATATAACACATACTAGACGTGAGCTATTATTCAATAAACACCAGACTAATCTTAACGGATTACCTGTAAGCCGTTATAACAATGATTGACGTGGAGTTTTTCCTTCGACTAACGTAACGCGTCGAATTGAATGAACCATATGAGTGTGACGTCTATGTTTTCGCGCGCTAACTCAACTGTGACTTCACTTTCGATCGAGACTTCCTATTCCGCAGTTAATCTTCGTCCATTAGGTACTACTGTTTTATTTGTTTGATTTGTATGGCTTTGCTAATGAACTTGACATTTTAGGACCAATGGGTGAAAGCAACGACGATACAGCCCTGTATGATCGTTAGGTGGAAGACTAGTGTCACGTTGTAGGCCTATCTAGTGTCGTTAATCTATGCTGAAGGATGGCGTTTTATGACAGAACCGAAAATTAATCTTTGATTAATTTTGATTTCGAGTTTCGGGTTCATTTATAGTCCTGAGTCATGGAGTCTTACAATTTAGTTCCTTCAGATGAAATTTTTCATCATCATTTCTGCCGAAAGATTTTGCCCTCCCCCAAGTGGCGCTGCTCGCTGTCTTTATAATTATGTCTTAACATTGACAAGTTTGGGCTGTGATTTATACGAAATTCTTTAGCATTTTTCATTCAATCTGTCGTGAAATCGCGATCGTATTAACGTGCGTGTATTAACGAAGTCATAAACGGTTCGTCGCGAAGGTGAGTGGCATTTAGCAGCATGTAATTTTGCGCTGGCTCCGCCCGGGCTTACCATTGAACTTGGTATACCCGCTGGACGAACTACTTGCATGACTAAGTTTTTACGGAACTTTTTCAATTACTATCGAATTGAATGCTAAAGGTATAAGGAGGCGGCAGGAGGCCTTTGGCCTGCAATATAGTATAGGCGATCTCGATTAGATTATCTTAGGTACTTTTTCTCCGGTGCTGGTGTTGCGTAACTACCTACTTAATGAAATCAACTGAAAATGATATGTGATGAATGATTCCTGGCTTTACCTTCCTGGAGTTTACTTATTTCCCTGCATCGTTCGTCTAGTGGTCGCATAAGCTACTGCTTAGCATGAGATCCAGGGTACGATTCTCAGATCCAGTGGTTTTATTGGGTTCTTCCGTCTTGAATTCCTTATTAGTAGCCCGTAGTATGAATTTGAGGCAATCCCGATATGAGACTTAAACAGACCTAACTGGCAAAACTTAGCTGTTCCTACTAGGTGCACTTCTGCCTTCAGCTCTTCGGGGAAACAGTCGTATCTATTGTAATGATATTTTGTAGTCTATTTCTACCACGATCTTAGAAACACTTATTCCCAAAGCGAGATTAATTTAGGTTAGGTACCTAGTTACCAACTGCCCACCAGACTGAGATACGATTCCCACAAAATGACAACACATTTTTATCACAGCACCATTCATTTACTCATAATCCAACTTATATTATCATTCCACACACACCACAATAACTTATCAATAACAAGGTACAGTATTCTAGTGGGTCGGCTACTTTCCACTGTGCTTTAACAACTTAACTTTGAATATTCTACAAAAGTTCGTTATCTAACTAGCAGCGGGTGTGGTCGGTGTCGTTGTTTCCTCTTTGTCAGACCGAGACTGGAAACCGGTGAATCCCGTGTTCCCGTGCACTGTCACCGTGTGATGCTGTGTACTCGAAATTATAGGCGTCTGAGTCACAGAAATTGAGTTTCCCCCGTATTGAGAGCTGACGTACTCATCATCAGTGTACACCTGGAACGGGTGATGAAGGTACACCGGCACTTGTACAGGAACCTTTACCGGCACTTTAACGGGCACCTTCACTTTCACAGGATACGGAACTCTCACCGGGTAGGGAACCCTCTTCTCGACCGGGTACGGTTTCGGCACGTAAACGGGCACTCGTTTCTCCACTTCTACTCTCTGCGGAACAAGCACTTCGACTGGCACGGGCACTTTTTTCTCCACTTCGACTGGATAAGGCACTCTTTTCTCGTAGGGCACCGGAACCGGATGCGGTACTTTAACGGCATACGGTTGGGGGTACGGCACCCTTATCGGAACGTGTTTTATTACTTCGACTGGCTCTTTCACTTTCACTTGGACTGGATAAGGCACTTTCGTTTCGACCGGGTACGGCTGTGGGACGAGAACTTTTACGGGAACTGGGTATGGCACCCTTTTCTCCACATGAACAGGCACTGGGACGGGCCTGTCCACTGGTACCGGCACTTTCACTTCCACTGGGTACGGCACCTTCTTCTCCACTGGATACGGCACTTTTACTTGCACGTGTTTCACTACTGGCACTTGGTGAATTACTGGATACGGTTTTGATACGTACTCCTTTTCAACCACTTTCACAGGCACAGGGTGTGGTATTTTGATTCCTATTGGATAGGGAACCTTTTTCTCGACGGTCACCGGGTATGGAACCGGCTTCTCTACTACTTTGATCTTCTCCACTGGAACTGGAACTTTTTTCTCCACTTGGACCGGGTATGGCTTAGGAACCTCGACTTTGTATGGTACCTTAACAGGTTTCTCGACAGTTTTAATGTATCTGTGATGGTGATGGTGGTGGTGGTGTTTGATTTTGGTGACGACTCGTGGGTGTCTGTGGCTGCCATCACTCTCTAGGTCCCGGTACATGTAGTGCATCGGCGAGCGTCCCCGCTTCCCACTGTAACCAGAATAATACGGGTTCAATTGACGTTTCCGTTTAAAGAAAACCATTTTTTTTCTACCCATAATTTGTAATGGGTTTTGAGAACTTGGCACTGGGACAAGCCCAAAAGATTGTAAGTACATCATTTGCTTACTTTGAGGCGCGGCGGGTTGGGCAGTGAATAAGTCCGATCGTTTAGTGATTGGTGTCGGGGTGGGCTTCTTGAATTTAGGATAATGTGAGGGCAGTATCGGCACCCAGTCGTTAGGTTCGATTTGAGTAAAATTGATCGGTGGCAGATGCGTAGTGGTTTTGACTTTAAGCTTTCTGGTAACTGGGCGGTAAACGCGTGGCGTCGACGGCGTGATCGGCGTAGTGGTCGTCACAGTCGTTGTGTTTCTGTAAGCGAATCTAGTTCGGTGGGTGATGCTCTCAGAGGTGGCACGATCAGATTCGTCAGTGGTGTTAGTTTTTGTAATAGTCGTGTTGTCTTTAGTCAATGTCGTGTTGCCTTTTGTTAATGTCGTGTTGTGTACATATAAAGTCGGGTTCGCTTTGTCTAGTTCACGTTTGGGCCATATTCTTTTCGTCCGCAGGACTTTTTGGGTGGTCGTGGTGGTAGCTTCGGTGGTAGTACTGGACGTGGTCGTCGTTGACGTCGTATTAATTTTCGGTGGCCTGACAAAGTCGGATCGGATGCCATTAATCACTTGGACGGGCAAGCTGAACTTAGGGCTCTTAGCAACGAGGGGTCTGCCAGTTGACGCGGCGGCGGCGTACACTAACGGTCGGCTAGTCTTGAAGTAATATGTCCTATGGTGCGGTGGTAGCGGGATCACTCTAGGAAACTTGTAAATAGAGTTTGGTGAATGATGCAGCTTCACAGGTTGTTTAGGATAGAGGCGTGGCGGCGATAGTTTTTGTATCTGCCCGTGGTGAGGTCGAGGAGCATCAACTTTGTGGTTTTGTTTCACTAGTTTGTCAGGAATGTTGGGCGGTTTACTTGGCGGTCTTTGTTCAGGTTTGTGAGTAGGCAAGTCGGGTCTCGTCAGTGATTGGTTGTTAGGTTTTGGTTGCGCTACGTACTTTGGGTTATGTATTATAGTGACAGCTCTGTTCTTCGACTCTATAGCGAGTGGCTCGTCTATGTTGTCATCTTGTGCCTTCACGCCACTTCCTTGATTGACGACGATCACTAACGAAATGATCAGCAATGCCGTCTGAAAAGAAAATATTCATTATTAGTTAATTAGGGTGGTGACCAAGTGCCTAACGGGCAGATTTTTTCAGACTCAAATTAATTTCTTATGTTGGGAAAATTAATTTGACTAAAGGTTTAAGAATTTTCAGTAAGCATCGTATCGTCCGCGTGCTAATGTTTTTTTACGCTAACACTAAAACTGTCGCGTTCAAGAACAGAAGAGTAAAGCGAACCTAATCCATCAACGTCATTTGAATTCAGCTCATGTCAATGATAAGAAATAGATAGATGCAAAAAGACAATTAAATAAGGCGCGTTTGCTGCAAATATCTCGTTGTTTTATATATTTTTTAATTCGTTTTTATTATCAACGTCGCCGGTGCGTGCGTTAACTTAACACGCGATCTATCTTTCCGTATTCTTCCATTTTAGGTGACGAACTGAGTTTGTAATGCACCTGCCTCAGTAACAGCAAGACGCTGGGAAATTCTACATACCTTATAGGTATTTATGCTTACAAACAATATGGGGTGTTATTTTAATTGTTCTATTGTAAGCGGCCGCGAATAATAAGTAATTGGCATAAATCATCTTCCTGATGGGTAGGTAACAGAAAAGTGATTTTTATTAGAAATTACTGGAATGTGCGTAAATCGTCGTACATAAGTACGTAGGTTTCCTATTTAGTTATTTTATTAAAACGATGACACGACTGTCGAGTTACGATGATAAGAAATTAGGTTTATTTTTTTCAGAAACAAAAAAATAGATACTTAAGTAATTTATAAAGCTAATCAAGGCAATGTTTAAATATTAAAATAATATAGCAATGTTTAAATTATCCAGATCATGAAATAAAAAAGAAAGTTCTTTTGAGGTGCACATTATATTTGTGTCAGTTTCTTTAATTTTTATGCAATAATAATAGCAGATAATATCTGATTATATTAATTTATCATAAATTCTAAAAAAAATCCAACACTGGTGGATTCTAGAGCAAAACTTGTATTCTGCTAATAACTCATGAATAACTTATTAAAAAAAATCAAGTCTCATAATCAAACTTTTCAGGATTGATTATAAACTATTTGACTACGTGTAAGTACATTACCACACCAACAACTTGAATCACAATTTTATAACACAATTCACACTGAAATCACACACAATATAATTTCACTTGAACATTTTCACTAAAACTTTTCTTCACTAAACACATCACTGTTATCCCGCCAAAATACATCGCGCCATATTTGAAACGTTTTGTTACTTCAACAGCAATCAAAACCCGCGTTGAATTTTTTAGATTTTTTTTGCGTTTTGTTTTCACATTTTAAATAACATTTTATTTAATTTTAAATTGATATACCTACCGATAAGTGTTGCATATTGCGGTGCCTGCGGCCGATGCAGACATGAACGTAATGATACGTCTGAGGAAGCGTCACACACTTATATAGCATTCGCGTAATGGGTGGCTGAGCTCCAGGACGAATACTTTCTCTGCCAATGCCAATATCGTTGATGGCCCTTGGCAGTAGTGTTCCAGAAAATAATAGGAAAGATAATGTAGAATGTGAGTTGACGACGATGACTTCTAGCTATTGATATGTTAGATATGTACCTAGCATAAATAGTTATTCACAATAGCATAAGAATTGCTATTATGATATCAGCAGACAATGACTCCCTTGATTTTTTGCGCTCCTTCCAACACGCTTTATTCTAATAAGTATTGATATATTTTTTTTTTGGTAATACCTAGGTAGGTGCTCGTGATTAAAAAACACAAGGGCATGTTAACTATTTTTTGTGGGGAAATCCTCATGGACACACTCCTAATAGAAGAACGAATTGTTATGTTCCAACCGACTGAAACCCCACAGTACCTACCGCCTGTGCTACCGCTACCATGTCAGGACCCCGGGAAATAAGTAGAACATTTTACCTCAATTTTGCTTGGTTTCAATCTTTGATTCATGTTAATCTTGGTCATTTATTGCAATTTAGTGTCAAAATGTTGCTTTTAGGAGTGTAATTCTTTTATGTCTATTCCCTTAGGTGTTGCTTTGTCCACTGTTTTACTTTTACTGACATATTTTAAGTAGGTAGGTACCTATGTACATCATAGAGTCCCTCCTTACCTGCAGTGCATCGTCGGGGCTTATCTACGAGACCGGCACATTCGCTATGTGGGCCGGGATGGTATTGTTCATCGGAGGGAGATTACGTGTGGGGTTCCGCAGGGGTCAGTTTTAGGTCCTTTCTTATGGGATCTGGCTTACGATGTGGTTCTGCCTGTCGACCTTCCCATTGGCGTCAACATCGTTTGTTACGCAGACGATACCTTAGTGTTGGCTGCTGGAAACACCTTCCACGAGACCATCCAGCTTTCCGAGCTTGGAGTGGCAAAAGTCGTGGCTTCGATCCGCGAGTTGGGCTTAGAGATAGCACCTCATAAAACTGAGGCGCTATGGTTCCATAAACTGCCGAGGAGCAGGGAGCCACCCAACTCATTAGTAACAGTTGGAGATGCGCAAGTCCAAGTGAGTCGGCACATCAAGTATCTTGGCCTAACCCTGGACGATCGGTGGGGCTTTGAAGAGCATTTTGAGCGCCTGGTCCCCCGTGTTGGAAGGGCAGTGGGTGCTTTGCACAAATTAGTACCCAATCTCGGAGAGCCACGAGAAGAAGTTCGCCGCCTCTACGCAGGTGTTGTGCGATCAATGGTCCTCTATGGTGCGCCTATTTGGTCACATAGACTGTCAGGCGTCCGACGCTGCAGGACTAAGATCAACAGCTTGCAGCGGAAAATGGCCATTCGCATCGCTCGAGGATACCGAACAGTGTCCTTTGAGGCGGCAACGCTCCTGGCACGCTTTCCACCGTTAGACATCCTGGCGGATATGGATGCGAGGGTTTATAATCGGATCCGGGCCATACGCCAAAGTGGCAATAGCGTGCCAGGAATATATGCTATTGTAAGGCTAAGGCGGCAGGAACGGCGACTCGCGCTCGAACGGTGGCGCGAACGGCTACAGCAACCGCAATTTTCGCGCAAGCGTGTTGTCGAAGCCGTCTTGCCCCACTTCGAAGCCTGGCTAAAAAGAGAGGAGCGCATCTCCTACAGGCTCACTCAAGTGCTGACCGGGCATGGTTGTTTTGGTGAGTACCTGAACAGGATTGGGCGAGAAGCCACGGCAAATTGCCACCATTGCGGAGGCGACCTGTATTCCGCGCAACACACGCTCGAGGAGTGCCCTGCGTGGTCCTCTGAGCGGCGGGTTTTGGTCGCCAAGATTGGTCGAGACCTGACTCTGCCAGCCGTAGTGAGTGCTATGCTGGCATATAATGAAAACTGGAGGGAAATGGCTGCTTTCTGAGAGGTCGTGATGGTCCAGAAGGAGGCCGCCGAGCGGGATCGTGAGAGGGCTGATCCTGCTCGGAGAAGGAGGCGTCAGGGAGGCAACCGCCTCGACGCCTAAAAGCCGAAACCCCGCCTGCGTTATTTAAAGCAGGTGGGTCTCCAGGGTCACTGGCGCTCAGAGTGGGGTCTCTGTCCGCCAACTCAGTGATCCTAGGAAAGGCGGTGGCACAGTGATCACGTGCTGCCGTACATAGCGAGGCTAAGGGGAGACCCCTTTACAGTCTCCCCAGGGATGTGCCCTAACAGGCGTTGCACAGACGGGGTTCCGGAGTGGTCTTTTAAGAGGTAACGGGGCTCCTTCTTTGTGCTGATGGTGATCACCGGGGTGATTTTAGTGAGGTAAAAATCCCACACTCCCTGGTCTTTACCCCAAAAGTCCAGGCGCCTTTGAAGGTTTCCCCCAGAAAAAAAAAAAAAAAAGGTACCTATGCAGAGAAGGGATGGAAGTTGTGGACGCTGAGACATTCCAATATTTTTAATACACAATGCCATCTAAGTTATTAATTTAAAAATCAATAAAGATCTCCGCCGTCCATTAGAAAATTACATTTTCACGTAGGTACCTACCTACCTAACACTCCAACAAATTAAATCTAACATGACAGAATTCTAAATAAACGGTTAAGAATTTCTCAGCAATGGGGTATTTTACTAAAAAAATCTAATTAGTCCGTCTGATAGATTTTCAAACGCGTTTCTTGAACTCGCTGTATCTTCTTTATTTTTTGTTTACGTAAAAGAAAGAAAAACTACGTGTCCAATATTTTTTTAAAAACCTATCAGACGGACTAATTAGATTTATTTAGTAAAATACCCTATTATCTAAATCACTGACATATTTGTGTTTCATTAATTGCACATGCGTATGAGTTCCTACACATTATACTCGTAACTGTGATCTAAGTAGTAGGTAGCGTGTATAAGATGTAAAATTACGATGTTTTCCCGCCGAATCCGTTATTCAACAGTGAATAGTTGCGCACTGAAATATCTGTTATATGTGTTTTCCTGCTTCCGTTCTTCCTCACGCACCAAAAGTAAAATAGTGCTGAGACTTTATGCAACCATGTAAATAAAACACGCAATTATTGGTTCAAGTGTTGTTTGTACTGTTTCTCGTATTTTCTACGAGGGTTGTTAATTTATTTCTGGCACGCATTCGTACTTACCTCTAATATAATAGACTACTTCAACTTCAGCCCTTCCGTTCTGGGACATTATTTTTCAACCAATTTTTACAGATTTTTGTAATATCAAATACTAAGTACCTAACCTAAGTTGCTTAGGTATTGAATCGCCAGGAACCCTAGAAAAGTCATAATCTGCCTTTTCCCAACCATATTGGGGTTGGCTTCCAGTCAAGTGTGATGGGTTAGCTGAACACCAGTATTTTACGAGGAGCGACTGCCAACCAGACCTCCACAACTAAGGTGAATGTTGCGATAGCCTTTTCATACATTTTTCTGTCGCGGTAAACTCCGTACATATACACTTTAGACTGGAGTCAGATTTACTGGCTTCTGACTATCCGTAACGACTGCCAAAGATCTACAAATGACAGCCGGGACCAACGGCTTAACGTGCTTTCCGAGGCACGGAGGAAACTCGGTATATTAAGATGGTCACCCACCCATCCACAGACCAACCTTGGCAAGCGTTGCTTAAACTTAAAGATCGACCCGTGCGGCTGTTATTATCTAGCCACGGGCTCCTCGACAGGAACCCTAGAAAATTACAGATAAAAAAACAGTCGTTATTCGCTTGTATTCTTTAGAAGGGGTGAGTTTGAGCATTAAGTCCAGGTTTCGGTAAAATTATAATAACTAGCGAAATGTAAATGTTTACTGATGACACTTTTGCCTAACCGCTTGGACTATAATAAACTACAGTCGTGAGGAATAATGGGGATAGCGGCATGCTTCCAGTTCCGACATCCTGCGATCACCAAGCCGTCTCATGCGTGGCAATTAATGGTTATTTAACCACCTTTATTCAGTAGTAGTTTTACTAGCGGCTTTAATGACCCATTTCGTAAACAAAGAGCAGTTAATCACTAGAACATAAGCAGTGTTAGATCACGCTGCATGATCTACGTTCCAATTCCTGCTTTTTATAACAATATTACTGTTATGGTAAATTGTTTATAATTAACTAGTTGATCCGTGCAACTACGTCTGTCTGTCGTCGTCGGTCTTAGCGTGATGATATATAGCCTATAGCCTTCCTCAATAAATGGATAGCCCATTTATTGAGGAAGGTTAACCTAACACTGAAAGATTTTTTCAAATTGGCCTAGTAGTTCCTGAGATTAGCGCGTTCAAGCAAACAAACAAACAAACTCTTCAGCTTTATATATTAAGTACTAGTTGACCCGCGCAACTTCGTCTGCATCACAATTTTCATTACTGCTTCGCTCCTATTGGTCTTAGCGTGATGATATACAGCCTATAGCCTTCTTCTAAAACTGAAAGAATTTCATTCAAATCAATTCAAATCGGACCAGTAGTTCCTGAGATTAGCGCGTTCAAGCAAACTCTTTAGCTTTATATATTAGTATAGATAGATAGATAACATAACAATATATTTAGTGCTTTTGGCTCGAATGCGCGCGTTATTAGGTACAGCGAGATAGCGAGCAGCACCCATCTAAGTATGTGGTAAGTAAAGGAATCAATATTATAAAACTGAAGAGTGTGTTTGTTGGGTTGATCGCGCTAATATTAGGAACTACTAGTTCAAATTGAAAAAATATTTTGGATGTTGGATAGTTCATTTATAGAAAGCTACAATAGGCTAGTTTCCACCATCAAAAAAAAAGAAATCTATTTAGTCCGACAAAAAATCGTAATTTTTTGTTTTTGTAAATCAATGAATATTGACAAAGATAAAATGCATCAAAACTCAGGAGAGGGGGCCGGTGACGTCACGTCACTAGTAAAATTGTACTATCGATCGTAGTGACGTCTCGCTTGTTTTCAACGTATTGTATCTTCGTATTTTTTTGTTTACGTAAAAAAATAAAAAACACCTGTCCTATATTTTTTGGAAATCTAAAATATCTAAAATACCCTATTATACAATTCGCTACGACCGAGCGAAGCCTTAACGAAAAATGTGATGCAGACGCAGTTGCTCGGTTCAGCTAGTCTCTAATATTCTGATAAAATCATCATGAGTCGTCATCTATTATGATACCTAAACATCATTTACTAACATATAATTTTACTTAGTTCGGGTTCCTATAAAGAGATATTAGGAAAGAGTAACTTATCAATGGTAATGATAGTGCCATGCTAAAACAACTAAGTACCTGTAGAGGCAGTTATTTATACTTGATACAAAAGGTCAACTTGTAGAAAATGCCTTGGGCGTTAAGTCCGCCTCTGTACAGTGTTTTGTTACTTGTGCATAAAGTAAATAAAAACCTGTTTAAAAATAAATGTTTCACTGTATTTCCTTCAATATCTTAAGCCTATATTTGTCATCCGGGAACCTCATCTTCACGATCTGTCGGACTTCTTCGCAGCTGTAACTCTTGAACTCGTCCCTGTCCTTATTCCATAGGTCGGATATCTCCAGCAGTTGCGCTTTTAACAACTGTGGCAATTTCATGAACTTGCACCAAATGTTGATCTTTGTTTCGAACTTAATGGGCTCCTGAAAAGATAAGGTTTATTTTTTAAATAAAAAAAACCGACCAAGTGCGAGAAGGACTCGCCTGCCGAGGGTTCTGTACAAAATAGGTATATATGATATTTTCAATAAAGACTATATTTTTATGATTTTGTTACAAATGTAGGTAGGTATAGTTTCCAAACTTTTCCCCATACCTGTAGAATACGGTATTACTTGCCAAATTTCATATTTCTAGGTCAACGGGAAATACATTTTGATTCCTTTCAGAGTGTCGAAATATACATTTTTTTCGGCATAAAAAACGACCGTATCTTTTTTATACGTGAATATTAATAAATTTCTCAGCTGCAAGGGCCCGTAGATGTTAAGTATATGGTTTTAAGTGCAACTTGATACCTCCACACGTTCCCGAGATAAATGTTCTTGACAGACAGACGGACGGACAACAAAGTGATCCTATAAGGGTTCCGAAAACGGAACCAATTCCTTTTGAGGTACGGAACCCTAAAACGAGATCAGAGTGCCAACTCTACTTAAGGTGGATGCTCCAGGGTAGCCCGCGAAATACAAATATTTTTATGTTTTTTGCAATTTGCCCGGTCAGTGTGAAGCTGTATGTGGACCAAATGCGATCCGCGACCGTAACGCGTATTTATCTAAAGAATTATAACCATTTTAATCATCAATATAGCCCTCTAAGTTCATGTAGTTCGAAAGAATGAATATTTCAGAAATAATCATTCTTTCGAACTACCCTGGAGCATTCTCCTTAAGTATTAACAAGCAACGTTCGCATTCGCATCTCATTAGCAATTTGTCAAAAATGTATGAAAAAAAACCGGCTAAGTGCGAGTCGGACACGCGCATGAAGGGTTCCGTACCATCGTTTTTTTATTTGTTATAGTGGCAACAGAAATACACATTCTGTGAAATTTTCAACTGTCTACACGCAGACGTGACAGACAGACGAATGGACGGATAGCGAAGGCTTAGTAATAGGGTTTCGTTGGTTACCGTTTGGTTTGGTTTATTTTTTTATTTGTGATGAGTTTGATCTTGATTCTAGTCTAGGTCAGAGATGACAGTTTTTTTTTGACAGTTTGCTACTGAGATGCGGAGGTTGCAAAACTAGTAGAATTGGCACTCAGGGTTTACCGGCCCGATTAAGCTGAATCTTGTGATACTCATATAAATTGGAAGACAAAGCAATAATATGGTATTATGGAGCTGGCCTGACGATGACACCGGAGGGCATAGCTCCTTGGTTGTTTTCGATAGATACTCACTAAAAGTGCAAATCACTTTAGTTCGAATCATAATAATTATATGTTTAGTTGATGAACGTAACACAGCTGTGAAGTCGGTATCTCTTATGAGTCTCATCTATACTAATATATAAAGCTGAAGAGTTTGTTTGTTTGAACGTGCTAATCTACTGGTCCGATTTGAAAAATTATTTCAGCGTTAGATAGCCCATTTATTGAGGAAGGCTATAGGCTATATATCATCACGCTAAGACCAATAGGAGCGGAGCAGTAATAAAAATTGTGACGCAGACTAAGTTGCGCGGGTCAACTAGTATGTGAAATAAAGTTTCAGTTTTACTGAGACGAAACATGCCCTGTACGCAACAGAGCGCGAGCCATTGCTTTAATGACTGGGAAGTCACATGATTATTCTCGCCAGCTCTAATATCTCCATTCAAGTTAGTAAAATCACCAAGAGAGAATTTTCATCAGCATCTCATGTTGGATTCAATTGAGATTGACCGAAGCTTAACAGGTTAAAAGTTCAGTACCCTATGTGGTTTTCGTGACAAGGTCCTGCCAAGTCTGTTTACCCAATGACCCGCGTTTAATGAATAGACACGCGTTTGACCACCACCTCACCTGATGGTAATCGATGATGTGGTCGAAGATTGAGCACGCTTGCCTAGAAGTAACCTATTCACTCTTGACTTAAAGACTCCCAAGTTAGTGATTTATTGCTTTGCGATTGATATTTGTCGCTCGTAACTTAAAAAAAAAAAACTTACCTCAAAAAGTGTAAAAATATCAGCAACAGTACTCTCCACTCTCATCGCCAACATATACACGAGCTCTTCACTGACTGGCTTACTGTCCGCCAGTACTCGCTCCAGTACCGACTGGCACAGCGTCTGTACTAGCGTGCACACTGACATCTCATACATGCGCGCGGGCAATACGTTGAGCCAGCAGGCTTTTAGGTCTTTCATCAGGGCTATGGCGTTGTTGATCGCGCAGTCGAATTGTTCGTAGGAGTCGTGAGTCCATGGGGTTCCTGTAATTTAAACAGGGTTTTATTAGTTTTCTCCAGGCTGCCTTGCATTGCAATTGAAAGCAAACAAAGTAACACACCCTATGAGCTATCTTTGGAGTTATGATTATGAAGCTGGGTGAAGTTCGCCGGGAAGTGAGTCAAATGGCGTGCTTTTAGACCTATATTCAGTAGTTGACTGCTGTAGGCTTTTGATGAGATATGTTCTTTTTACCCGACTGCGAAAGAAGGAGGGTTGTTTTTCGAGTGTATGTATGTATGTATATTTCTTTGGCACGCCCTAGAGCCTAAACGGCTCGATGGATTTTAGCTTGAGAGGTGTCGTTAATTTGTATTTACTGTGAGTGACACTGGGTATATCAGAATAAAAAAAAAACAAAATGGCGGATTTTTGGGGCCAAATTATGCCTTCGAAATTTTTTTCTTTTCAAAAGCTATCAAGTGGGGTATCAAGATAAAGAGCTCGAGGAGACGATTCCAAAAATGTAACTCACTAAAGTCGCTTTTCAAGCAGTCTGATGCAGTACAATCACTGATCTGATGCCACCAACTGCATCAGACTGCTTCAAAAGCGACTCGTTTCGAACGTTCGTTTTTAGCGGTCGGATTTTTTGACAAAGTAATTTTTTTTTCGGCTTATGGTACAGAACCATTCGTGTTCTAGTCCGACTTGCACTTGACTGGTTTATAGGGTTCCGTATTGAAAGGGTAAGCAACGGAACCCTATTACTATCCGCCTCCACTGTCCGTTCGTCCGTCGGTCTATTCGGGCTGTATCTCAAGAACCGTAATAGGTAGAGTTGAAATTTTCACAGATTGTTTATTTTCTATTGCCACTTTAACAACAAATCATAAAATTAAGGTTTAAAGTACGGAACCCTTCATGTGCGCGTCCGACTTGCACTTGGCCGGTTTTTATATATTTTTTAGGCTGACACTTTTCACAATACCTACTAATAAAAGAAAAGCTCACGTATGTGTGCCATCAAAAGCAATCTCATTAAACTGGCTGTGAAATTCTTCTTCAATCATGATGAAAAAATAACCAGTTATCCTGACTATTTAGGAATGTAACTACAAAATGTGATTGTCTATCAACTTAGTAATATTGCTAATTTCTGCTCATAAAACAATCATATGTTTAAATTTATTACAGGCATCTATGAAAACGCTACAAAACCATATCTACCATTAGCCTCAATATTCTGCATGATGCTACTCTTCTGGTTCTGTAGATACAGGGATATCTTTTCCAGTGCCAAGACCCTGAGGTCCTGGATGCTCTCCAGCAACACCACGGTGAGCTGGCCTGCCAGGCTCCTGGGTAGACTGTTACACCATGGAGGTCCGAGGAGACCATGAGCTAGGTAGAAGCAGTTGTTGAAAAATAGAGCTGGAAAATAAAAGGAAACATTGGATTATTCTGTTTCTGCGCTAACATAAACATAGATCCTAATAATATCTTTAGTTTAAAATGACAAAAGCTATTGAAGTGATCAAGTGTTATTTTTAACCACATTACAAAATAAAATATAATTTTGCCAGTTATTCTAAATTTACAGGGTATTGTCATAAACATTGCACCCAGACAGGGCTTAGTAAGCAAATAAAATAACCACATTGGTAATTTTGTGATCAAACACAATAGGGTATTTTACAAAACTAATCTAATTAGTCCGTCTGATAGATTGTAAAAAAATATTGGACACATATTTTTTTCTTTTTCCACGTAAACAAATAATAAAGAGGATACAGCGGCTTGGTAAAAATGTACCAAATTTACCAAGCCAGATGACGTCACGCGTGTCGTGAAAAAATATGTGTCAAATATTTTTTCAAAAACTATCAGACGGACTAATTAGATTTTTTTTAGTAAAATACCCCATTGTCTATCACTTCTATTAGTGATTTTGGTTATAATCAGATAAAACAAAGCCTGAAAAAATAGGCCTGCCTGGCTAAGAATGAGAACCGTGGAAAATATAGAAATTTTATAACTACTATTCAATAAAAAAGAAATAGTTGTCTTACCAATTTCAGCAGGACAGCACTCCAAATTTATTTTAAACTTCTTTGGAACAAAACTCTGATACATAACAGCGATATCCTTTATGTAATCCACCAGCTGTCTGCTGTATTTCTCCGGCAACTTCGCACTCTCCTCCAAATGTTCCACAATTAAAGACATTATAGCTTTCACGTTCTGTGATATCATGCATTTCGGAAGGAACAGAGGCTTAGTAATGTCCCATATGGTATTATTATCTGTTACATCTAGTATGGAGTCATTTTCATTGTTATTCGGTTCAGAGCCAACTGTGATAATACCATAAGATAAACTCTCTTGCAAGAGAATTCTGACATCGGAGAGTAGTTTATCACATTTTTTGTTGTACAAAACACATTCTGTGTCATCTATGTATTTGTTCAATGGCGACTCATCAGCTTTTACGAATTTTAAATCAATAAGGAATTTGTTAAATGAATCTAATTCAATAACTATATTTTTATAGTTCTGGTAGCTGCTGTCACAAGATGGTAAGTTCATCCTAATGCAGTCTTCAATAATTTTGTTGAAGAATTTTTGACGGATTGTTTCTGCAAAGATTTCTATAAAAGTTTTTTCATTTTCAAACTGTGAGCCCAGAGTTGAGTGAAGAAATTCAAAGATAGCAGTTAAATTATTGAAAATAGTTTGGTAATTTGGTTTGTTAGGATCATTAATATTAATTTTTATGTTAAAAACTATAGCTCCAGTGTGATCTTCAGTGAATATGTCACAGTTGTGTCGGATAACATTGTGTAAGAGGTTGTTTATGAAGAAATGTGAGAACAGACCAAGTTCTGCATACATCCTCTCTGTAGCATATAGAGTTTTCAATATTTTCTGGAGTAAGAATGGGTCGCTTTGTTGAACAGACATTGAGTATGTTAAGAATTTAAGTCCTTTCTTCTCTGACCATGTGAAGATATCCTCCCATTCCACACTCAACTGGGCAGTGTACAAGGCTAGTTGGTTCTCAGCCTGTGCATTAATGTTTGTTAAAGCCTTCGCCATATTACCTTCTAATTTCAAACTTTTTAGTTCCATTTTCAACTTTTTTACAGCTAACATAGCATCACTGTAGTTAAATCGACCAAATTCATGATTTGCCTTTTCCAAAATACGTTTTCCATCAACAATAATGCATAAATCTTTCAGAATATCAAACGATTTGTTTAATTTTTCACAATGACTTCTAAACTCTTCGTCATTTATTTCAAATCTTTCTTGCAAATATTGTATGTCTTCAATGCACTTTGAGTGATCAGACAGTATGTTAGCCCTTCGATTTTTGTAATTAAGTTGTTCTAAGCTCTTTGTTATCGTAAAATTAACGTAAGTATCGATTATGTTTTGTTGCAAAGCCCAAGACAGTAGTTGCACTCGTTCAGTTAAGTCTTTTATAATGGGCAATACTTGATCCCGACTTTTCTTCAAGTCTTGAGTACTCACTTTGTCAGCTTCTTGCAGAACAGCACTTAATAAACTCATTTTAGTTAATTTTTACAACTTGATTAAATAACTTTAGTTTCGGTTAACTTCGCACGATTCAAATCCAAATTTTAAACTTGTTTTGACGTTAAACGTCAGATTATTGACATTCCAAAAGTTGCGTTTCGTTATACCTTGAGAGTAAAATCATGATGATGATTTTTTAAGAAATTGTATTAATTCATGGTCGAGTATGAAAAAGCTTTCATTAAAAATAATCGTGCCAACAATAATATCAACTGTTTCACTTTAGAGTATTTTCCCACAAAATTATGAACGATTTATTCGTGTCGCGCTTGTCAAATAGCAGTTAGCAAATTGACACTCATTCAGCAGCTAATTAAAACATTTTTGCAGTTACAGATTATGGAAATTCAATGTAAATAAAGAGTTTAGAGGACTGTACCTATCTATTCTTAACTGGTTGCCATAGGTTGTTTAATCAATGGAAGCATCAAGGGCATCACTGTATTCACCACAGCGTAGCAGTCGACAATAACTGATCCAAACAATAGCCAAAATAATTGCCACAATGAACGAATGTGAAATTGAATGTCTGAAAAGTGAATTGGAACACGAGAAAACTTGTAGGTCAGTAAATTATAGACCCGTAGCAGTAAAGCATCACACATACTGTGCACAGTATGTGTGGTGCTTTACATTTTTATAAAGGAAACTTTTTTTTAAATTATTGCTTTAGTGTAGTGTGCGGTAACAATCTAAGGGTAATACAAGTTATCATAAGTATTGATGTAGAATACTATATAGTGTGACAAATAGGTAGGTACCTAGTATCTACTTGATTATGCGACCCATACCAACCTACTTAATTTTGGCCTTATTCTAATGGGTCAAGGCTAAGAACACCCTTACACTCAGTTCACCTACTTATTTGCTGCATGTTCCAAAAATGATAAATTACTAACTCGAAGCCCCGAATAACACGCGAGATTTTAAATGCTTTAACTTGAGTAGATTTTATTACTAAGCTGTCAAAGTTATACCTATATTATGCCTATCTCTTTAAAACTATGCCCGCCTTTTTTTTCAATTACTGTCATCAATATCGTCAAGTAATACCCTCTTACACAACCTGCCATCATCCTCAGGTCACTGACACCCGGGACTGAAAGGCGAACTTTTTACCCCTGAATCGTTTCTCCGGGACTCGTCGAACATCACAGCTTTTCTTGTGATAGCCATTCTAGACTCTGGCTTTCAGGAGTTGTATTGCCACCACAACTTCTACCACTACAACTTCTGAAAGCTCTTATTTTAATATAGCTCTAATCTTTAGTACAAGTTCGCCAGGGCTTCTACCTAAATTAAAATTCTTCAAACCTTAATTCAAACAGAGAAACAGCGGCCTGGCAGAATGGGGAATTAGAGAAACAAATAGTACTGGTCCAAGATGAACTTCGCAAGACGGACTACACCTGGGACCACGATGATGACCTGATGAAGGAAAGCGCCAGACACAAGGTATACCAGGACACCATCGAAACGTTGAGGGAACAACTGCCAGCCTTGAAGGAGAAAATTAAAAACGCTAAGATATGTGGACTGGGTAAGTAAGGTACAGACAGCACATTAAGCTACAACAATCTGTCAAACTTCTTTAATATATTTTCAACTATATCGCTAATGCATTAGGTTCAAGCTGATTGGGAAAATTTTAACAGTTTCGGGTAGATAAATGTGCTGGCGACTGTACCTTTCACGAATTCAACACATAGACACAAACTGACGACAGACCGGAGCGGACCTTGAGCGGACAGGTGTTAAACGAATAGCCGAGTAAAATAGTAATTTTCATGATCTTACTCACGAAAGCATTATTTTGTCATCTTACAGATTGCAAATTAAAACACGACGACCTCAACATAAATCTGGATATTCTGACACCGGTAAGTCGCGTCACAAAGTCTTCACATTTCACTGCTTGAAAACTCTCATCCGTTTTTCGGGACTCGGGACTTTCGAACATTGATGACATGTCTTGCTGTTGATAGATGCTAATAAAGGCCTACACACACCGGGACGCGTTAGGCCATTCGTAACATAATGCAGTACAGATGTCTGTGTTGCAGCTGTCTTTCATTTTTGTCATTGAATTATAGAAACAAAAACGACTGCACTAAAGACAGCAGCAGCTGGGTTTGGACAGACTGTAACTGATTTTAGCCATCCGCAACATAATGGAGCACAGACTATGGGTGTCTGTGTTCCAACCTCCTTTGTATTTACCCGGTGGTATACCTACCTGTGGCACGAGTAGTTAGGAAAAGGCTGGGCAGATGATGATACCTGTGGCACGAAATCGTGCCAAGGGGAGTCAACTGAAATTGTTGCATAATGGCATCCCCGCATACCAAATCACACAGTTTAAACTTCTTTTCCTAAAAACTCAGTGTTTAATATCCTATGGCCCCCGATCGGACAAAAAAAAATGGCGGCCCCGATCTTTTTACAATAAAACTATTCAATTGTTCTTGCGTCGCGACGGCTATTGCGCCCCGTCAATCACAGGTTAAGTAAGCTGGAACGGAATGGCAAAGGATTTTACTACATGTCAGCGCACTCTAACCGCTTAGATACCGCAGCGGGATTGTGCGGCACCCCGCCGCGGTATCCCTAAACGCGCTCATGAAATGCGCGTGCAAAAAGTCCCTTTTGATGCCACGGATTCAATTTATAACATTGGCATTTATTTCGTATTCCTACTAGATAAGTTTGAATCTCCTGGTGAAAAATAAAATCCTTTGCACTCCGTCCGTAGTGACTAGTCGATACACCGAAAAGTTCTGGAGTGGTGACCGCGTACCGAAAGACGCAGTGATGGAAGGCCTCCCACAAGGTGGACCGATGATCTGAGGGCCTAGCACGAATATTTTGACGTATAGTAACGTTACCATGGCGCAAGTGAATTTCGAATGTGAAAAAACTGCAACCCCATAGTATTTAGGCTTAATTTTATGGGACATACACAATTTATATCATTCAAAAATATGAATATAGTATTTAATTCAAATAAATATTATGTGCGAAACAAGTATTGTAGCTATGGTAAAATATTCGTGCTAGGCCCTCTGGTGAGGGTCACAGGCAGCCGATCGATGCGAAACGCACAGGACCGGTTGCTGTGGCGACACTTGGGGGATGAGTATGTCCAGCAGTGGACGTCATTCAGCTGATAATATGATGACTAGCCGATACTGTTCGTGAGAAATGCTTCTAACTTTTATCTATTTACAGGCAGAACTTTTACGTACGGTAAAAAGATTTGAGCGTCTCAAAACCGACTTGATAAGCACTTTGCGCAGCAAGGAGTGGCGCTTAGACTCTGAATCTAAGGTAAGACCTATCCGTTTGATGTGATTTTGTATGCCTCTAGCACACAGGTGTCCGTTATGACTAACACTTGGCAACACCAAGGTACTTCTAACATCTCTGTAAGTGTTTAGAGGTATGCGGAACAGAAAGTAAAGTCCCGCACATTGCGCGATGCAGGATTTCGGCGTAGTAATTCGCTGCTAGTTGGATAGATGGCGTCGCGGTTCTTTTTGTTGCGATCTAAAGCTCTGTTTTTTTTTTGTGGCGGCATTGATGCCGCTAGATGTGTACCTAAGCTTGAACGGCTGTTAAAACAGTATCAACTGTGATTTCAGCATGTACTTATGAAAGTGTCTGCTGGTGTAGCAGGTGTCGATTTATTTTTGTCTTAAGTTTTTGTTTCTGTCATATACTTACAGTTTTATTTCTCATATTTCAGTTGTTCGTAAGAGTGAACGACCAACGAACCTACTTGCAAAACGAGCTGATGATATGCCAGAACAATATCATGAGACTACAGAAGAATAGCAGCTACTGGCAGTAAGTATTTAGGCAGATAATAACAAAAACTAAGTGCTTAGGGAATAGGGATTGTAGTGGACCTAGTCGTCCCCTAAACCTACCCGTCCCGTCCATCTATCCATTCTGTTTCCACTTGTCGTAAAACTAACTCCAGGGCCAGGGAAGGTGCTGCAGGGAAGTTCCGTGCTAGACAAATATTTATTTACTTACTCTTTTAATATGTTACCACATCAAAAAAATGCCCCCTCTGAAATACCCTTGCAGTTGTAAATTGAAACCATAGATGAGGATGAATAATTTGGAGTAATAACTCATCAGTCACTTTCTCATCAAAAAAACCGGCCAAGTAAGAGTCGGACTCGCACACGAAGGGTTCAGTGCCATAAACCGCAAAAAAAACACGTTTCTTGTATGGGCGCTCCCTTTAATTTTTATTATTTGTTGATGAAGCGGCAATAGAAATACTCGCTGTGAATATTTTAACTATCTACCTATACGGTTCTAGAGATACAGCCCGCTGACAGACAGACGGATGGACCGACAGCGGAGGCTAAGTAATATAGGGTTCCGTTGGTTATCCTTTGGGCACAGAACCCTAAAAAACACCTAAGCGCCTCACGAAATGCTTATACGATTTTTGCATTACACCTCAGGGCAACACTGCATTTATAACTTGATGACTTATTTACTATTTTACTTACTAGTCTATTTTCCCTTATCTCCTTGTACTTCTCTAGGGCTCTCAGCACTTCTTGAAATTTTATTTTTTTCTCTGATAAAACGAGGCTACAGTTCAGGTTTGATTCGTTCTTATTCCTACTGGTATTACGTTCCAGGAATGTTGCCAGAAAGCAGGACGAGCGAGTGCTGGACGCAAAGCGAGGACATATAAAGAAAATTGTTGGCAACGAGCGGCTCGCACCTATTGCAACCTAAATCAGACATTATTCATACACACGTAGAGTTTATTTTCTTACACAGGAGGAAATAGAATGAAATAATATTGTAGGTAAATTAGAGAAGTAGGCAAACTATAAAGTTTCTTTATCGACAGATACCAACGGATCCTTGGAAATGTAATAAAAGCTTACTTTAGTCATAAAACCAATTAAAAATACAGCAATTTAGGAGACAATCACATTAGTTATTTTCAAAATGTTTTCTAATTTACGTAGCAATATAGGTCGCAAGCTCTCCAAACGCATCAGAAAATTAGTTCTGCTGACCAAAGATCGATCATGGCGTCTTTTTGCAGCGGACTCGTCCACGCGAGAGATATTATAGCGCGAAAGTGTGTGTGCAAATACAGGTGTTTCTCACCCTCTCTCTATCTTAAGAAAATAATAAGACACTTAGGCATGAGCGACTAAGAAGACATTCTACAAATCTGAACTTTTCTATTTTTTTTTCTCTATTTACTCTTGATTAATTTAATGAACACTCCATTTGCTACTACTTTGTGGCTTTGTATGCATGAAAATGAATATAGATACTTATTATAGGTACATAGATATTCCAAATATTTATTTTAAAAATGTACGGTTTAGACCGTCCAGGGGCGCGCCGGAGCGCATTTTGCTATGTCAAAGAAATTTGTAGCTACCGTGAAGCAATTAAATATCATATTTGCATAGAACGGGTTCAATTGTTATTTACGATATGTTATCATGGAAATATGACATCTGATTACTTCACAATTCGTTCAGTTTTCCATAAAGCGCTCCAATGGTGCGCGGTCGGTGGAAATAGAACATAAAGCATAATTATATGACTTAGACTAATGTAGGTACGTAGTAAAATGTATAGTATTGACTGCAAGTAATGAATTATATTCCTATTTTACAAATGAATATTAAAATACAAAGAGATAAATAAAAATATTCACATACCTATAGATATTGTAATTAACACGTAGAAATAAAAATAAATAGTACAAAATTATGTCATAGTCTTTTATTTCAAAATTCATTTTTACAAAATAATTTAATGAATTACAACTACATAATTATATGTTTAATGGTAACTGGGTTAAGTAGATCGCTTGTCGGTGGAACCACTTTGAGATGACCTAAGGTAGTACAGTAGTACCCAACTGATAAGGCGCATCGTGAATCTTCGTTCGCGCAGAAAAGAAAGTATGGCCCGAAGACTAACGAAAGAATGCTTAAAACTTACAATCAACCTTAGATCACTATTATAAGGTTCATAATACACTGCAGCTGTTAGTTCCGTCTCACTCACAAGTCACGTGTATGCCACGCGGCGCGCGCTAACATGGCGGCGGCTGCCGACCAATAGCGGTACAGGAAAAAGCAGTGCGGTGCATGGAGTGTGCCGATTGGTCAATAGCTTTCCCGCGCTTTGAAAATTCATCTTCTGCGCAGGTACATCGGTAAGTCATATCAGTTGGGTGGGTTCCTTCTATTTGGCAGAATCTTGATACTCCGATTTTTATTTGGCATAACTCACATGGCATAATCTTATTTAATCGAATATTTTTAAGGCATAAAAATTATTTAGCATAACTTTTGTTTGGCAGAATTTGTTTTGAACACTAATTTGTAAAAATTAGTGTTCAAAACATCAAAAACTTATAATATATGGAATAAAACTGATAATTTAAATAAAGTAAATTTATGCTGTCGAATGGTTAGATAACCTACGTGCAATGTATTTAAAATCGAATGGTCTGCAAAAGTGACATAGAATGTTCTAAATATAGCATGTATTGGTAGCATTTTTAATATTAAATTAAATTTGTGTCATAAAAAGTCAATACGTTGTGCTGCAAAATTTTGTGACAGAAACGAATCGCTGCGAAACCGACTTTACGCAGTCTTGTCTGCCCTACCCCTAGAGTGTAATTTAAACCCGCGTAGGCGCGGAGGGGTAGGTCGCCCGCCCAAACCGCACTGTCACGGCTCCGGCGCTGCGGAGCCGTGACAGAAACAATGCTTGCTGCATGCCTGCTTGCATGCTACATGCATGCTGCATGCATGCTGCATGTTGCATGCCTGCTTGCATGCTACATGCATCCAAGCCGACAATAATTTTGTAATTAGCATTTAGGTTAGCGTTTTGATATTAGTAGTAATATCATGGTGTATGGCGAAAAAAAACATATAAAATGTATGCCAAAAGACGATTCTGACTGTGAATTTTCTGCGATATGATGGTTCTGCTTTTTAATTATTATGGATATAAACATTATGCCTAAAGATGATTCTGACTAACAAAATTATGAGTTTTGAATGTATGACAACTGAGTGTATGCGAAATGATTTTCTGCGAAATGAAGTTTATGCTATCCGTTGTTATGCAAAACAATATTATGACGTAAAAAGTTCTGCTATAAAAGGTAGACCCCAGTTGGGTACTACTGTACGGAGTAAGTTCATAATATTTAACATGAAATAGTAAACTCATTTTTCTCAATAAGACACAGATAATAAATTGTAAACTATTAAATTCAAATTTATATTTTCTTCTAATCTAATCTAGTAATATACAAACTGTAACAGAATAAATGCAATTTTTACCTCTTAAGGGGTCATTGAACTCATCATTATTCACATGAACAAATTTGACTATGGAATCAACACTGAAATTGCGATAAAAAAAAACAGACTGCCAGACATTTTGTCGAGTTATGCGCATATAAAATGTATGGGACATTTATATGTACTTGAACAGCTGATTTTTTTTCCCGTTTTCGGGATTGGTCCCATAGTAAAAGTTGTTCATAATGATAAATACAATGGCCACTTAATAGGTATTGCGTTTATCAGATTTTTATACACGTTGTATAAAAATCTCGTGTCAAGGAGTTTGTTATCGAACTCCTCCGAAACGGCTTGACCGATATTTATGAAATTTTTGGGTAGGTCTAAGAATAGGTCGCACGCTATTTTTTTCAGCAGTAGTAGTCAGCTAGTATCTTATAAAGATTTATTACAATTTTACGGCGTTTATAACGTCCGGTGACATAGAATACTGCCAGTCGATTCTGTAAACCCCTCACCGTGAAATTTTAGGTGAAGTATGTAAACACTGAGCTCCCAATCCGTACATTCAATGGCACAATGACATTTCACAACAAGCTTACTGCATTAAAGTTTTCAATATGAGTCGTTTACAGAATAGACCGGCTGATTTTGTCTACTGATGAGCAAGTAATGTACTAAATTCTAAATAACGTTTGGAACACAACGGCGCTTTGAACACATTTGTTGAAGTTTGTATGGGCATAGAGTAAAAAATAACCTTATTAGCGAAACTACTTTGTTTTAGTTATGTATGCGAGCAGCAGGGATCAGTGTGATCATCAGGGAACATAGCCTGGGGACCTATTATGACGTGCTAATGCCATCATTAAGCATTAAGCCGTGAACAAGGGATAATGTTATGCGTCTTGTATAACTCCGTCTCCCTCCCACACCGTTATCATGATGGTTTTAAGATATCATAATAGGTGCCCTGGTTCCACTTAGGTTGCGTTTACACCAGAGATGTAGTAATAGTAGTAGAGGCGGATCGGTTTTTTAAGAACCAATAAAATCGCTTCATTACGAGTACCCAGACTCACTCAGCGCAAGCGATTTTATTGGTTCTTATCAAACACATCCGTAGCTACGCATGTTTTCATTTTCACTGCAAAAATCATCTTTAAACTAGTTTGAATTAAATTAATTTCAGACTATGCATGAGGTTGTTAGAGCAAACTGAACTTTATGTGTGAGAATTTAAGTTATGTTTCCAAAACACCAAAGGGTTTAAACTCAATTACATTTTATTAATCTTTCTATCCGAACTGTGGGGCTTCGATGCACACAGCAAGTTTCTCTTCTATAAATTCTTATACGATAGCAAGGACTTAGTACGAATGCATTTTATGTACAAGGATAAGTTATTTGAAGAGATGATAGGTAGAACTGCTAAGTATTTCTGATGGGTTTCTTGTACCTTGTCGGGAAGTCTATGGTGGTACTCAAGTATTCATCTTCCAACTCCCCAAGCGGTCTCCGGTATAACGCAGCTGTAAAATAAAACAATAATATATTTGTCTAAATCATCTGCCTAGCCTTTTCCCAAGTACGTGTAGGTCGGCCTTCAGTCTAACCGGATGCAGCTGGTTTACTAAGAGCGACTATCTAAGATCCACAACCCAGTTGCTGGATAACAAGATTGGTTGGTCAATCCGACCATCAGTCACGCCCTTGTGCTGAAACTGCTTGTCGAATTGGCAATAAGTCACACCCTTTTGGTGACAATTTGACAAGAAGTATCACCAAAAGGGCGGGACTGACTGTCAATTTGACAAGCAGTATCACCAAAAGGGCGGGACTAATTGTCAATTTGACAAGCAGTATCACCAAAAGAGCGGAACTGATTGTCAATTTGACAAGCAGTATTACCAAAAGGGCGGGATTAATTGTCAATTTGACAAGCAGTATTACCAAAAGGGCGGGACTGATTGTCAATTTGACAAGCAGTATTACCAAAAGGGCGGGACTAATAGTCAATTTGACAAGCAGTATTACCAAAAGGGCGGGACTGATTGTCAATTTGACAAGCAGTATTACCAAAAGGGCGGGACTAATAGTCAATTTGACAAGCAGTATCACCAAAAGGGCGTGACTGATGTTCAATTTGACAGTCAGTCACGCCTTTTTGTAATACTTGTAGTCAGACTGATATCAGTTTGCCTTTGGGATACGATAAGTAGGATAATGTGTAAAAGTGTTTGCTTGAAAAGCAGACGAAAATCTCCTTCTCTCTTCTTGGTCATACAAGAGTGGGAACAGTCGTTCGTTTGCAACTCGCACTCGTGTATATTATATAATAACTCACGTGTAACACAGTGGTGCTTGTCGACGTGCAGTCTCAGATGCCGCGGACACGCACACACGTACCCGCCGGCCGTGTTCACACACGAGTGGGAACAGCCGTCCGTCTGCAACTCGCACTCGTTTATATCTGCGAACAAATCATTTAAGTAGGTATTCATATACTGTTAAAGAAGGTGTTGAATTAATTTGTGACGTTCGAAACGTTACTGTGCGATACAAAACAAACGTTAATTTGACTCAAAAAGCTGCCGGTAGCTGGGTGAAAACTGACAGCTTTACGCGCCCTGTGTGTTCACGCACAGCTGCGTCGAGTGACACTGACTCGTGTCTAACTGTCTACTACTCACCCAGACACCTCTGCCCGGCCGCTAGCGACAGGTAGCCGGGTGAACACTGACAGCGGTGCGCGCCCTGTGTGTTCACGCACAGCTGCGTCGAGTGACACTGACTCGTGTCTAACTGTCTACTACTCACCCAGACACCTCTGCCCGGCCGCTAGCGACAGGTAGCCGGGTGAACACTGCCAGCGGTACGCGCCCTGTGTGTTCACGCACAGATGCGTCGAGTGACACTGACTCGTGTCTAACTGTCTACTACTTACCCAGACACCTCTGCCCGGCCGCTAGCGACAGGTAGCCGGGTGAACACTGACAGCGATACGCGCCCTGTGTGTTCACGCACAGCTGCGTCGAGTGACACTGACTCGTGTCTAACTGTCTACTACTCACCCAGACACCTCTGCCCGGCCGCTAGCGACAGGTAGCCGGGTGAACACTGACAGCGGTACGCGCCCTGTGTGTTCACGCACAGCTGCGTCTAACTGTCTACTACTCACTCAGTCACCTCTGCCCGGCCGCTAGCGACAGGTAGCCGGGTGAACACTGACAGCGGTACGCGCCCTGTATGTTCACGCACAGCTGCGTCGAGTGACATTGATTCGTATCTAACTGTCTACTACTCTCCCAGACACCTCTGCCCGGCCGCTAGCGACAGGTAGCCGGGTGAACACTGACAGCGGTACGCGCCCTGGGTGTTCACGCACAGCTGCGTCGGGTGACACTGACTCTTGTCTAACTGTCTACTACTCACCCAGACACCTCTGCCCGGCCGCTAGCGACAGGTAGCCGGGTGAACACTGACAGCGGTACGCGCCCTGGGTGTTCACGCACAGCTGCGTCGGGTGACACTGACTCGTGTCTAACTGTCAACTACTCACCCAGACACCTCTGCCCGGCCGCTAGCGATAGGTAGCCGGGCGAACACTGACAGCGGTACGCGCCCTGTGTGTTCACGCACAGATGCGTCGAGTGACACTGACTCGTGTCTAACTGTCTACTACTCACCCAGACACCTCTGCCCGGCCGCTAGCGACAGGTAGCCGGGTGAACACTGACAGCGGTACGCGCCCTGGATGTTCACGCACAGCTGCGTAAGGTGCCACTGACTCGTGTCTAACTGTCTACTACTCACCCAGACACCACTGCCCGGCCGCTAGCGACAGGTAGCCGGGTGAACACTGACAGCGGTACGCGCCCTGGGTGTTCACGCACAGCTGCGTCGGGTGACACTGACTCGTGTCTAATTGTCTACTACTCACCCAGACACCTCTGACCGGCCGCTAGCGATAGGTAGCCGGGTGAACACTGACAGCGGTACGCGCCCTGTGTGTTCACGCACAGCTGCGTCGAGTGACACTGATTGGTGTCCACCAAGCACTCGTCCACATCTGAAAACAAAGAAAACAAACGATAACGTTGTGACTTTTTGTGGAGAGTTACAGTAACGGCTTCTAAAGTAAATAAATTAAGGAAAGTTTGTCTTTACTACTACAAAGAAGGAGTATACAGGCATCTTATAAAATATTACGCACCATCGCAAGTCTTAGCAGTGCTGTTATATCTATAGCCGGGGTCGCACGGCCCTCTGTCGCTGTGGTCGAGGTTCTCCGTTACACTCACGTCGAAAAACACTGTTGGAGATTGTGAACCTGGAAATAGTTTTTGTTTTTCGTTTTTCAGGATTTCCAATAAAGCAAGAAAATTCTTTATAAATTTACTGTTCGTCTCTATTTAATATTACGAACACTGAAATATTTGCTAAAAAATACAAAAAATTGTCTCTTTGTGCTACAGTGTAGTTTAATAATAAAATATATCGCAAGTCATGATTTTTATGTGTGTGGGTGGCCAAATCCGAAACTAATATTAAAAAATAAATAGGGAAAAGTACTCATAGGAGTCACGGCCCTGATTTTGAAGAAAACCAAAAGTTTTCGACTCAATCCTGAAATTGTTTGGTTTACCTGATGTATCGTAAAAATCTTCAACATCCGGAGAGTAGTGAGAACTTATAATCTCTGGCTGCATCTCAAATGTTGCGTCTGGTAAGTAAGAGTCCTGCAACAATGTATTGATTATGGGCCATTATTTGAAAAAGTAAGCAGTAAGTAACAGATCAATGACTTTCCAGAAAAAAGCGCTAGCGTACTGTGCCACAGACGTCTGTTTGTGTCTCTACACAGACTCACAGACAGACAGACACACTTAGCGGTCAAACTTATAACACCCCTCTTTTTTGGTCGTGGGTTAAAAATATTTAATATACAAAATATGACTTACATCATCGCCACTGCCTTCTTTGCTGTCAAAAACATCGTTGTCAGCTGGACTAGAGGCGGGATTGCATAGCGGGAGTTCAGTACATTTCTTTATCTACAAGAGAAACGAAAGCACACGTTCATCGTTGAAAATTTTTTTCACCGGGGTATTCGGCTTAACAGCACGCAGTTTTTCGTTAACAAATTCAAATTCAAAGCATTTTAATTCAAATAAACCATTCACAGGCACTTTTGAAACGTCAAGGTCGGTCAGTCAAAAACATGGAAGCTATTTGCACGTTCCAAAGCGTAGATCTCTATGGAGAAGAACGTGCAAGAAACTCCACGGACACTCTTTTAAATCATGTTCTGGTTTTACAAAATTTCAAGTTACATATACTTGTTGCTTCTGCATGTGAGGACAATGCAAAGGAAAAAAAAAAGGGCTTAGGTATTATAAGAATTTTAAATATAAAGATTAAAATTAGCCAATGGCAGTTAAGAGATGACCAGTCTCAACCGACGGCGCCTGTTCACGAACATGACGCGTGTATCGGCACCCTTCAGCTCAACCACTTCGAAGGGAACCGAATGATCAAACCCACGCGCCGCCATCAGCGAGACATTTGAGTGAGCATGACATGCTCTCAACCACCATGCTCGTTCATGTCCAACAAGTAAAACTATAACTACTCACATAAAATGTAAATGGTTTCATGGTACTCACATTTACAAAATTTGAAAAATATGCTTCTACTTTACACAAAACTATGGTTGTCAATGACCAAATAATGAAAAATAAATTAATAAAGAGAACGATTAAGTTCTTACATCAAAAAGAATAAATAAGTAATTAATATAACAATATTAGCCTTGCCACAGCGGTTTTTACAACTACTCTGTTCATTGTACCCATAGTATAAAACACGTAACATAATATACACAAAACCTTAAGTCTTGCACCGTCGGGTCCACGACTGCGTGCCGACGCCGGTCGCATAACACTCGGACCATTGCGACCAGTTGTACTCGTTGCAACTGTCAGCCTCTAGCAGTCTACCTATGGTTATCTGCTGTTAGTTCTCAATGCTTACCTGTAGATTATCTCCGTCGCACTTGGCCTTAGTTTTACAGGCTCGGCTCCGCGTCTGCTGCTAGCCGACGTCCCACGTCGCTAAACAATTGGACCATTGCGACTAGGTACTGCGGCCAGCGGGTCTTGTATTCGTTGCCACCTAGCCTATATCATTGGTTCTCTGCTGTTAGTTCTCAATGCTTACCCGTACATTGGCTCCATCACACTTGGCTTTAGTCTTGCAGCTTCGGGTCTGCGTCTGCGTGTCGACGCCGATCACTGAACACTCGGACCATTGCGACCAGTTGCACTTATTGCCACTGTCAGCCTCTAGCAGTTATACACCTTTGGTTATCTGGTGTTAGTTCTCAATGCTTACCTGTACATTGTCTCCGTCGCACTTAGCTTTAGTCTTACAGCGTCGCGTCCGCGATTGCGTGCCGACGCCGCATGTCGCTGAACACTCGGACCATTGCGACCACTGTGACCATCGAGGCTTCGATTGGTCGACCTAAAACGTTTCGTAAGAGATAAAAACACCTGTATAAAATAGGGACAACAGTAACAATAGTATTCTGTAAACAGTGGTTGAGAATTCTTGTTCTATTCTCTGGCACTTTGAGAAGAGAATGGATTTTTTTTAAGTTTATCGCTTGCTTAAACGTTCTCTGCACAACTTGCTTCAGACACCTAGATCAGACAAGAAAATAAAGACTAATATAATCAACAATAGGTTTGCTTTGAGTCGTTGAAGACTTTACAACGGTTACGTGAAGAGTAAAAGGTTTTATAAGTAAGTACTTACATCACAGGGAGGCATGTGACATTTCCTTCTATCCACTGCCGGTCCCTTACACGCAGACTCGTCAAGAATTACCTTCTCTGACTTTGAAGAACTATCTGTAATAAGGTCAACGTGATTTTAGATGTAAATTTTTCTACACTTTTTTTTTTAATCAACATAGGACCCACAATTAACCCTTGCGGTAAACTTCAAAAAGGTTGGTTGATAGGCATTTCATTATATAAAATAATAAAATGAGCTAAATAGCAGTTGTTTATCTTAATTTTTAAACAGTTCTTCTTTAAGTAATTTTTCGTCTATTTTTTTTAATAACTGTAAAACCATTTATTTTGAAATTAACAAAAAAATGAAATAATTACAACCCTCACAGTAAGCCCTTTCATTTGATATGTCACACGATATTAATAAAAAAACTAACTTTTTTTAATTTTCTGGTTTTACCCCCAAAAGTGACCTCCACATTAAAAATTCAATAATTTACGTAAAACGTCCGTGTTTGGGTCACAGAATTCCATATTTGTACCAAATTGCAACAGAATCGATCTAGTGGATCCGGAGAAAACTGGCTGTGAGAGACGGGCAGTCAGACAGGGTTCCGTATTTGTTCGGAACCCTAAAAATAAAGAATAGATTTATTTTAGATTTGCTTACCAATAGTATTGTTTTTATCATCGATGAAGTGACAGGATCTAGATCTTTGCTGGTAACCCAATCCACAGGTGACGTTACACAACGACCATTGTGTAAACGGACTCCATTTCGCTGGCACTAAAACAATAATTTAAAAACCTCCAATATAAGTTATTTCAACACAAGTTATCGTTTAACTCGAGTTACTTTTTACGAGTTAGTTGTTTATTATAACAAATATTCTTCACGTAAAGACCGAATTAAACTAACTCAGAGTTAAGATTATTATAAAACATCATATTTATTAGTTTATTATTTTAGCAGCGTATTTGTGAATTTTTATTAGTATTATATATTATTTGTATATTCTTTCCCAAACAAAATTCTACTTCAAATTTTATTTATTAGTTGTACACCTTTTTTTTTTTTTTTGTTGCCGGGGTGGAAAATCCTCATGGATGTCCCTCGCCTGGGGCGGGCGAAGGGGTCTGTCAGACTCTTACTGACTAAAAACCACCCCGGTGTTCCATCTCACACTTGACCGAGGATTGTGAGAGCTAGTACGCCTTCCATAATCCCCGGCTATTGCCCGCGTATGCAGGCCACCTCAGGCCTGCGGGAGGAGCAAGGTCCCCCCGCAACGTCCAGTGGGGGCGCGTCTGGAACAATACGCGCCACCGTTTCGGGTCCTGCTGGATTGGGGGCGGCGGACGACCCCGAGTCCACCGTCCCTCCGGACCTTTCTACGGGGGCTGGAAGAGGGCGTTGTCCGCCCTCCGCCGACGCCCGGTTCGCCTACTGCGGCATGGGAGAGTGGCCACGGCCTCCCTCTCCCTCTCCGCAGCCTCCTTCTGCGAAATTACGATTTCGCAGAAGGAGATCACCGCATTCCATGACTCGGCGCTCCCGACCATCGAACGAGCGACGGCCGGCAGCGACAGGTCGGGTCCCACTTCGGATACGAGGGCACGGCGCTGCTCCTCCCATGCGGCACACTCTGCCAGTGTGTGCTGCGCCGTGTCCTCCCGACAGTCGGTGCAGTGATGGCACCGAGCGTCCGGCTCCCTTTTTATGCGACACAGGTACTTCCCGAAGCAGCCATGCCCCGAGAGCACCTGCGTCGCCCGAAACGACAGGGAGCCGTGCTTCCTCCCGAGCCATTCGTCGAGCACTGGCCGGATGGCCTCGATAGTGGCGAGGCCGGCGGTAGGTCGCGAAAGCCTTTCCCGCCATTCCCTCACCATGGCCTCGCGGAGTTGTGACCGACGCAACTCGATCTCGCGCTGCATCGGTTCACCAACCCGCGTCCGCACCTCCTCGCGCCACCGGTAAAGAGAGGCGAGATTAGTTGTACACCTACCACAACGTAGTCTTTTTAACCCAAAGGGTGACTGGTAGAGTAAATATTTCTGAAGTTGAATGAGTTAAAAAATACTTTCCCGAGCAAGGCAATTTTCAATTATAGTAATAAAATGTTCAAATTACAACAGACAGATATATTGCTCGGGAGTTTGTTACGCCACTTCTTCCCAGCAAAAACACTACGAAGTAGGGGTGGGGCATTTCGGAGGTATGTAAATTTATGACGTTCAAAACGTCCTGATTTTCTCAACGTTACAATTAACATACACATTCCCAACCACTGCAACTCCCGAAAGCCAGAATCAACAGTGGCGACCATCAAAAAACGTCGAGCCAATGAAGCTCGACGAGTCCCGGAGAAACTTCCGGTCCCGGAGATTCAACTGTCTTGGTCAATCAGGAAAATACAGCGGAGGAGAAGGAAAAAAAAATCCACTTTCCTCTTTATCAAGCAGGAGACAGTATAGATCTAGGCCAATAGGCACCAAGGGTCATATCCAACTGGGTTAAGCCCAGTTGCCAAGCACCACGAATTATTATCTCACCCAATAGTTTAGTCTAATGGATCCTAAAATGTGAGAATAATAAATGACTTGTTATTTTGCTGTCTCACCTTGTATGGCGACGTTGTACCTGCGGTGCGCGGTGCCCGCTTCGTTCTCCACGACACAGATGTACTGCCCCGCGTCCTTGACGTCGGCGCTCCATATCGCTAGTAAGCTGTTGCCGAGCACTCTATGTATGTTGGATAAACTCTCACTCAGTGCTTGTGTATCCTGTGGTATTGAAAAAAAAATATATAAATAACTTGGATTGGACGGATTGGCCGGAGAATAAAATAAACCGGGAAGAGTGGAAGGCTATAGGGAGAACTTTGACCAGCAGTGGGACAGTAAGTATATGTTGAAAAAAAAAATCTTACAGTGCCTATCTTTACCTTTATAAGTACTAGCTGATACGCGCAACATCGTCATATTTTTCGATCATGTTCCCATCCTACTGGTCGTAGCGTGACATTATATAGCCTATAGCCAACCTTGATAAATGGATTATCCAACACTAAAATAATTTTTCAATTCGAACCAGTGGTTCTAGAGATTATCACGTTCAACCAAACAAACAAACTCTTCAGCTTTATACCTACCTTTATATTAGTATAGTTATCATGGTTTGAAGAATTGGACAGCAGTGATTTTGACGCTTACGATTACGACCACTGCTAACGAGGTAGTACAAAAGTGGGCCAAAAGAAGTCATCCGATGTTGTTAAGTTTTTTTTTTTTCTAAATAAAAACTTCGATTCTGTTTTTTGATTATGTTTATTTGAACCTTTAGAATTTATATATTATCTTCTCGACTATCTTCTCGCCGTCACAATTGATTGCCATACGGGCTCGTTTTATGGCATTTTTCATCACTTCGGCGAGAACTTCGGGCGACAGATTCTCGCACACGTGTCGAATGTTGTTCTTGAGGGCTTCCAGAGTCTCGGGCTTGTTCACGTAAACACATGACTTCAAAAAACCCCACAAAAAAAGTCTGGAACGCTTAAATCGGGCGATCTTGCGGGCTAGTGCAAATCGCCAAAACGAGAGATGAGGCGACCCGGGGACGCTGCCTTCAGAATATCGGTTGTGGCTCGCGCAGTGTGTGCCGTTGCTCTGTCCTGTTGGAACCATATGCCCCTCAGTCCTAATTCGTTCAATTGCGGCAGAAAAAACTCGACAGCACGACATCCTCGGCAACAGTGGCGATATTCTCGGCAGAACGGGCGCTCCGGGGCCGGCCACTCTTGGCAACGTCTTGTGTGGTCCCATACTCTTCAAGGTTGGTGGCCAAACGGCGCAGTGTTTGCGCAGTCCGTTTCGGACGGCCGGGGAATCGGCGACGGAATTCGCGCTGCGCCAACACCACAGACGAATTGTTACGCAAAAAAATAGACATGATTATTCCGCGTTCTTGGGGAGTGTATCGCTCCATGGCTTGTTCACTTGTATTTTGCATCTGTCTGGTCCACAAATGTCAAAACAGATTTGACATTGGCGGCCATTTGCAAAAATGAGAGCATCTTCCAATAGGGTGATTTCTTTTGGCCCACCCTGTAGAACACTTCAAATTTAATACGCACCGGAATACCGTCATAGGCAGAAAACAAACGTTTGCAAACAAAAAATAAATCTCTCTACGGTAATATCTGGAAGTCCGATTGCGAAAAAAAATACGGTTCCATTGGGATATTACCCGAGAGCGAAACTGTGGAAAAAAAGCTAGTATTAAAAAAATACCTTCAACCACGAAATCTTAGGCAGTGGATGTCCATCAGCCTCACATTTCAATACAATGCTCCTTTTGAGTGCGACCACGTGTCCTTCCACTATGTTGTTGCCAACATTCGCCGCAATGGACGGCGGCTTTTGTACGTTGACGTCGAATATCACCTCCGTAGTGCCCACTTTGTTCGTCATGATGCACGAGTATTTGCCACCGTCTGTTACCTCTGTTTTGTTGATGATCTGGAAGAAAATATAATAAATATGTGTTCCTTGTTACCTTACATTCATAATCGAGGTATCTAAAAATAAGCGCTTGCACAGTGTATATTGGCAAATTCGTCGGTTGACACCTCATTTCATTAAAAGCATCTAAAGAGGCCTCTGTGAGCTCGCACGCCTTCGAAAGGTCTAGGACCTCAGGGTAATGTCAAAGACGATCAATATAAACACTAGTTGACCCGCGCAACTTCATCTGCTCCGCTCCTATTGGTCTTAGCGTGACGATATATAGCCTATAGGCTTCCTCGATAAATGGGCCAACTGACACTGAAATAATTTTTCAGATCGGATCAGTACTTTCTGAGATTAGCGCGTTCAAGCAAACAAACAAACAAACTCTTAAGCTTTATATAGAATCTTCCGTTACTGCCTGATTGAATGACTGACAGACAACGCACAGCCGAAACTACTGATCGTAGAGAGCTGAAATTTGGCACGTAGGTCCCTTGGGGAGTATAGGGGAGGCATTAAGAGCCTATACAACCTCAGCTCAAATTCTAATTTCGCCCCCACTTCACCGCGCCGCCTAACTCTTTATCTCGCTCGCACACTGCTGCTCGCGGTTACGCGGGCACATCGCGAGTACGATGCAATTTTGTTAGACTAAACTACTTACTTTATTTATCGGACAAGTATTAAACTTCTAAAGTAATAAAATTATTAATAATAAGTCACTATTATCAAAATAAAATTTAATAAGTATCACTTTAATTTCAATGCAGGTACTTTTTTATCGTGGTAAAATCCTCCCAACCTGAGTGGAGCGGACGGGACTGTCAGACTCGTTTACCCTCAATAGCCCTTTTGGACAGTACCACAACCCCGGCAGGAATTTCAATGTACCTACTGACAGTTGCTTATCAAGCAAATTTTCCAGTATAAACTGACCCCTCATTGTACGGAAAGCCTATACAATGCGAGATTAACTTATACTGGAAAGTTGCTACAAAATAATAGACGAGCCAACGTTACGGTGAGGGTTCCGCACATTGATTTTTTAGTAAGTTTGAGTTTTATAGTTTTCTCCTTGTATGTATTTGTGACAGCCGTTTTTGTATGTAATTATGTAAGTAGTAGGTCTAAATGTATCTAGATATATATTATTAGTATACCTACCTATATGATTTTTTTTAAACCGATTCTGAGCCACTGCATAAATTTTATTGTTACAAAAAACTAATCAAGTGCGGGTCACTATTGCAGTCAGGGTTCTGTGGGTACATTGGCGTGGTAGTAAAACGCTTTGCCATTATACAAATTTCAAAATAAATCACCGAAATGTATGACTGCACGTAACTTCCGAAGGACTGCAACATATTGGATTTTTTTTTTTGTTTTGTTCGTGATTCTAAAGGCATGGTTTGTATGACTATGAATATTAGATAGGTAGGTAAGTATGTAGATAAGTAGGATAGTTGGTTATGTAGCTATACATGTATGTGAAAAATATGATGCGTTTTCTTGTTATCTATTAGTAGGTAGGTACGTAAGTAGTATACTTAGGTAGGTATGTAGTTATGTACGTAAGTAGGCTAGTTAGGTAGGTAGGCAAGGATGTAGAATAGGTAAGTTTATAGGAAGGTATGATAGGGTAGGTAGGTAGAGTAGATTATGGTTTTTACCATAAGTTATTACACATTGTCAAAATTACATAACATTTAATTCGCTTAAATCTCTTATTGGCATATTTCAAACATGTCTGGGATCGCATAGCTCAGGCAACATGCATGTCATAAAACTGTACTAATTTTGGTTCCATTTCTTGCCAATATTGGTCATCTCTCTCTATTATTTCAACCGTCTTTGTCGCATCCAGACCATACTCCGAAAATACATTTTTGCTCGTTGTTCAATGTACATCCGAATGCCTGATTATGATTGGATATTTCTTGAAGTCATCTATAAAAATATTCTACATCAATCATTCTCCGCCCTTCTACACAAAAACAGCTTTTCTCTTCCACAGGGTTATTGAAACTCACTTTGCACCTGAAATGACCAGAATATTTTTTTTATGAATTCTTGGTAAACTGATACATGATACACATAAAACTTCTCATATAAAAAATCTAGCAATTACCAATAAGTATCATCATCACATTCATCATCTGGTGTGCCGTATTGCGGAAGATTATGTGAATATCTGAAAAAAGAGGTTTATTTAGTATAAAAATTAGGAAATTTTAATCCTCGCTTCCTAACTAATAATGTAAATGTGCAAGTTGAGTTTTTTTGTTTGTCACGTTAAAGTAGCTGAACGGGTTTGCATAAAATTTAGCACATGAAAAGACCATGGCCTGGAAACGGGTATAGGCTACTTTTTATCCTGGATCACAAACGACGTCGCGGGCAAAGTCAAGCTAGTCACTAATAAAATCAAGAGTATTATTATTAAATAGCTTACGGATCCAATATTCTTTCGTCACTATGTGTATTCATTGAACAGCTTGTGTCTTCAGGTGGTACTTGTGATCAGCAAGAAAACGTAACATTCATTATAAAAGTACTTACACCTGAAAGCATAATTATATCAACATGAATAACAATACGGAACCCTAAAAAGTACAACAATATGAAAAGTGTGTGAACTCGCCAATTTCGTGATAGTAATCGTTACGCGTTAGTACAAAACGGTAATGCCATGTGGCAAAGCACAGAAAAAAAATATCTTGTTGATCAAATACGTATGATACTTACAATTCAATATTTTGTAATGTATGAACATTTGTTTCGTCCGAATTCATTTCTACTTCTATCGGAGGTATTTGGGTCCTGTAACAATCACAAGTGGGTGGTATAATAATACTGGCCGATAGACCTTACATATATTTGTTTATCATTTCGCTAAGGAACCCTAAAATTGTGCAATAAAAAAAAGAAGACGAAATCGTCCATAAAATCATAATTGCGAATGTAACAATGAATAATATTATATAGCTACGTAATTATTATTATTGTTTACCTACGTTTATTATAGAAATACAGGTGCGGGTACGCGTGGCTACATATATGAAACTGTATTTTTCAGTATAAGCTGACCTCTCATTGTGCTGAATGCCTATACAATGCGAGATCAGCTTATACTTGCTTTTATTATATCTTATTTTAAAGCTGTGTGTTCTAATAACAGATCAGTTATGTGCATAAATAGGTAGCAGATACTCACGAATTTTCTGGAATATTCTCTTTATCAACATCATCTTCAGTAGTGTGTAATCGACGTCGTCTAGAAAGATCATCATATTTATTATTTAGCAAATCTACTACAGTACGCCCAGTAAGTTCATATTTTTTATGTATTTTACAACATGCATAGGTACCTAGCACCGCATGTCCGATTGTGTGTGAAGCAAGCAATAGTTTGGTTTCTTGCAGCTAGTGTAGGTACATACATATATTTTTTATAACTTTCTAAGCGCTTAGCGGCTGCAATTCGGGGCGCAGGTTCGATTACCGCACGGAACATTTATTATTATGTTGTGGGCGATATGGCCTATAAATAGTTGTGAAGACTTGAGTTTGTAATTGCACCGCCTGTTTCAGGAGCAATTGGAGAAATAGGTATTGGAGTTATAAAAATATAGACGCAACAAAATATAGGTTTATATTTTGTTGCGTCAAAAAAAAAACAAACCTATTTAGGTAATTTCAGTTTTTTATAAATGTTGCCGTATACTGATTTCTCCTGAAACGTGAACGGTGCGGTTACAAATACAAGTCTTCATAATTATTTGTAGGCCATCACATAATAACACATGTTCCGATGCGGGAATCGAACACGCGACACGTATTGCAGCCGCCAAGCGCTTAGAAAGTTATAAAAAAAATATGAGTATTTACGGTAAGTATCTGGCCTACCCACACATCAGAAACTGCTCCAAACGTGTATACCTACTACATATTTACCTACATGTTTGTAATCACTAATACTGTAAATAAATAGGTCGGTAGATACTTACTTCATTTCGATCATATGTTTGCCTGTTTCTTTACGCAAACACTAAAAACTCACGCAATTCAATATTTTTATTTTACGTCGCGTAATGTGTCCTGAGCGCAAAATGACACAACCCTCCCGTACGAAAGCCGGAGCAGGACTGAGCGCGGGGGCGCACGGCAGGGAACCAACTTTAATAAGGCCGATATTTTAAGTTATTTAATTTGGGAGGAAATTCAAAAAAATAAATAACATAAGACCTGCTTTATAGTTAATTCAGTTAGTATAAAAAGTTTCATGATCTAATTTGAAGTATTTTATGATTGCCAGCGGTTTATTGTTCAGTTTAGAGGTAACTTCGGGATTTTTTTCTATCGAGAAAATTTTATGTAATCGTGTTTTCGCCAAACATAGGACTTAACATTAATGCTCAACTTTACCATATATTTATTTCAAAATTAATGCTGCAGTATTTTCGGCGTATCAGAGGATTTTGCTAAGCCATTTGAGGTAGTATAGGCTCTTAAGGATTTCCCGAGTTTCCTACCGGGAACGGGAAAAACGTAATATGCGCGTACGAAGTCGCGGGCAAAAGCTAGTAACAGTATATTTTGATGCAAGAGGGCAAACTTTGTCATTGCAGCAGGCCGAAAAGTCGCCCGAGTTAGACTAGAAATGCCCACGAGTTTCAAACGTTTATGAACACTCAAACTCAAAACAACAACACGCACACGTGTATTCTGTAATAGAATAAATGCAATAGGGGAGACCGGGGCTGCAAGTTCCGAAGCCGAAGTTTTTTTTTTTACCGGCAATTCTTTGCAAAATTGCGGAGGGGAACATTCAGCCCCACTTTGGAGCGAGTAATTCCATCTGTGAGGCAAATTGTTCCGCTTGGATTTTAAATAAAATATGGGAATAACATAGTTTTATTTGAACTAAAACAATCATTTTTATAGTTTCATCTATTGTTTGTGCATGCAATGCTATAAACTTAACAAAATCAACAACAAAGCATTACTTAGTTGCTTCCAGATAAACTTTTATTGTATTGGCAAACTAAAAGTGAGATCTATAAGCTTATTAATATTACTAGATGCTTAATTAAACTTTACACAATGCTCCATTCTATTCACTGTTCTCTTGGAATAGAATGGAATATGAATCACAACAAATTATATTTTACCATTGTTGCGGGTCTATAAAGGCCACTGTAATAAAATCATATCATGATCATAATATTAATCATACAACAATCTGTCAAATTTAATTTTAATCTTCTTCTACCTGGCCGTCCTACTTAGCTTCCTCCACTTTGCCCGATCTTGAACATCCTTCTCAGTTAGGCCATTGGCTCTCATGTCGGACTTAACGACGTCCAACCAGCGCTTGCGAGGGCGACCACGGGACCTAGCCCCAAGAACAGCCATATTCATGTATCCCCGACCAACGTACTCCATAGAGCGGCGCATGATGTGGCCATACGATCGCAGACGACACTCTTGCAGTTTTTCCCCCACGTCACGGACACCAAGACTACCTCTGATGAAAGAGTTGCGTATGCGATCGGATCGCGTTACGCCACTCATCCACCTCAGCATCTTCATCTCCGTGACGCGAAGCTCCTGGGTGAGTCTGCTTAGTGCTGGCCAACATTCACCGCCGTACAGTAGGACAGGCCGTATGATGCATTTATATATCTGCCCCTTGAGCTTCGGAGGCATTTTGCGGTCGCATACAACGCCCGTTACCTAGCGCCACTTCGCCCAAGCCGCGCCTATACGTGCGTGGACATCGTCGTCCACGTTGCCAGACTCGTGCAGCACGGATCCAAGGTACCTGAACGTATCGGACTTTCTGATCAGGTCCGAACCTATTCGGATGAACCTATTTGAATCCGTGCCGCCACAGGACATGTACTCAGTCTTCGCCACATTTAGTCTCAGACCACCGTTTTCAAGCGTGTCCTTCCAAATGTTGACTTTGCGCTCAAGATGGGCTTTGTTCTGATTAACGAGGGCGATTTCATCGGCATACATCATTAGCCATGGGGGCTTATCTTGGATGTTTGCCGTAACTACATCGAGCACTACGTTAAACAAGAACGGGCTAAGAGCCGAGCCTTGGTGAACGCCAACAGATATTGGGAAGCCATTCGATTCGCCAACAGCGGTCTAGACAGAGGACACGGAATCGCGGTACATGTCTCTGATAATGTCAATATAGGCCTCGGGAACGCCCTTGAAGCGCAGTGCCCACCAGATGGACTGCCGAGGTATACAGTCGAAAGCCTTCTGCAGGTATAAAAAGGCCATATGCAAAGCTCTCCTTCTCTCTCTGTAAGCCTCAGCCAGATTCCGTAAGGCGAATACTGCGTCCATGGTGCTGTTACCCGCCCGGAAGCCATATTGACACTCAGAGACAGTACACTCGCTACGGAGCCGTGTGTCAATGATGCGCTCGAAGAGCTTCATGGTGTGGCACATGATCTTGATACCGCGGTAGCTACTACAATCCTGTACGCTACCTTTGCCTTTGTATACAGGGATAATCAGGCTAAATCGCCACTGGTTCGGCATTTCCTTGGTGATCAGGATGCGGTTAAAAAGATCCGTCAGAAGGTCCACGCCATGTGGGCCCATCGCCTTCCACACTTCAATTGGCACATTGTCAGGCCCGACCGCTTTCCGGTTCTTCATGTGGCGAAGAGCAATGCGGGTTTCGTCGGGGGAAATAGGGGAAATAAGTCCAAGGTTAGGAGGCGGTTCGGCTGTTTGTTAGACAGCTCCGCGAAGTATGTACACCATCTCTCCTTAACAGAGGGGGCATCGTAGAGCAGCTTACCCTGGGCGTCCCTTACACAGAGACATTTGCTAATGTCCCGTGTAGCTTTCTCCCGGGCACGCACCAGCTTAAAAATAAGCTTTTGCCCCTCCGCAGTTTCCAGCTTGTCGTACAAGGGCGCCAGACTTTTGCTGCGGGCTCTGGCTACAGCTTTTTTGCAAGCGCGCTTAGCCGCTCCATATGCCTCCCTGTCATCCGGAGAGTTGGACCCTTGCCACTGTTTAAATAAAACCTTCTTCTTCCGAGTCGCCTCCTGCACCCCGTCATCCCACCACCACGTCTCCTTTTCTATGGTGCGGCCACCACGAGAAGTGCCAAGGACGCGCTTACCCGCATCGGTGATTGCTGAATGGATCCTACTCCAGATCTCTTGAGCGGACTCATGCGGAGCACTGATCTCGAGATGCTCGACCTCCGCGATGAAGTCCGACTGTCTAGGACCATCAAGCAAATTTCGAATGCACTCCTGATTTTGTCTTTTAGCTCGTCTAAAGTTTCGGACTCGCGTTCGTAAACGAGTCTTTTTATTTCTCCCCACAAATAAAAGTCTTGACCGTGCCGGCCATGCTACGGGTCCGCCGCGACCTATCCACCTATCACCGTATTCACTTCGGAGGTAAGCCCGCACTTCACTGAAATAATGAGCCGGAGCTCCGTCCTGTTGGAAGTACATACCGGCAAGATAAGACACGGGCACATCTTCTAATAGTTCAGGCACTGCATTTCTTAAAAGTTCTAAATAACGTGGACCGGTCAACCTGTCATTAATGAAGATCGGCCCAATAACTTTGTCATTAATTATCCCAGCCCATACATTCGCACTAAATCGCACTTGGAAAGCGTCCCTCCGTGTTACGTGTGGGTTGCGACCGCGAGCACTCCACCAATATTCATTGTGAATATTAAACAGTCCAATTCTTGTGAAGGTGGCTTCGTCACTCCATAAAATGTTGTGATGAAGATTTTCCAACAACCATTCACAAAATTGTCTCCGCGGACGATAGTCGGCGAGCACGATATCTTGCACGCGCTGAAAATGGTAGGGATACATCCCAGACAAGTTTAATAACTTCCATATGAAGTACTGGCTCACATTGAACCGTCTGGCTGCCTGTCGGGTGCTGGCCTGAGGATTTTCTTGAAAAACTCGCTGTACCATGCGGTACATGCGCCTTGGGTGTACCGGCGGTCTTCCACCACCCCGGGCGTGTGCCGGCACGTATACACTTCCGAAGTCCAGCATGTTCTGAGTGATTCTTAGAATTCTTCCCAATGAAGGTGGAATGACATTGGGATATTTTAGCCGAAATCTTCGCTGCGTTTCACGTAGATTTCTTACGGTGTTGTACCACACGACAATATCGAGATACTGTACGTTTGTTAACGGTTCACGACTATTTCGTCTCGTCCTAGGCATTGTTATGACACAAACACAAAACAACAATACAAATTATTCGCAATACGTAAGTAGGATTTGCGGAATGCGCGCGCGACCGTGACCTAGAAACGTTTTAGGGCGACTAATGAACGAAGGAAGGGTGGTGGGCGGCGGGGCGGTCGCCGGGAAGGGATGTCAGCGCTGGCGCTCATGCGAGGTTTGGCAACGTCGCGCGATACTTACACTAGAAAATAGGTAAAATTAGGTAAATGACCGCTATGAACGGCAATGTTTAATAACATGAGTACTCCACGACGATTATTGTGCACTGCTATTAGTCGGACGAGATTTTTTGATACTTTAATTTTTCTTATATATTTTGCATATTAATTATTTTGCTGGAATACCGATAATTCGTACTTAAATAAAGATAATACCATCAATGGACATGGATGGGGTGCATGGGGTCTGTTACCATCTTAAGACCCAAGCCAACCTCACCTGCTAGCGGTGCACCCTGCTGTCCAACGGACGAGGCTCTGGCGAACCTGGTTTCCCTCTCGTAGGGTTGTGGGGGTCAGACGGCTGTTCGCCCCACGTAAAACCAACTTCAGCCAAATATTAAAATGGACAAGAAGTTGAAAACGGGTACTCGGGCTAGGGCGTCGCCGCATAACGACGCGCAGGCACATCGCCCTAAACCTGCGATAAGTGGGCTAGGGCTACCGTGTCGAGTACGAGCACGGCTAAAGAGGATATTACCCAAGAAGAAGTTCCGCTTTGCCACCTGGAACATTGGCTCCCTAACCGGACGTTGCCGAGAACTCGCGGACGTACTTGCGAAGCGTCGGGTCCAGTGCGCCTTCCTTCAGGAGACGCGCTGGAAAGGAAATAAGTCACGTGACATCGGGCAGGGGTACCGGCTAGTGTACACCGGATCACCAACGGGCAGGGGCGGAGTGGCCGTGGTGCTGTCTAAGGACCTTAAGGATGGACTCCTTGAAGTAGACCGATGCAGCGACCGGTTGATGCGAGTTAGGGTGCTGATCGAAGGGTCGGTAACGAACCTAATCAGCGCCTATGCTCCTCAAACTGGTTGCTGTGAGTCTGAAAAGGAGGCCTTCTGGGATGAGTTCGAGGACGTAGTACGCGCTATTCCGAATTCCGAAGGTGTTTTGGTTGGGGGGGATCTCAACGGTCACGTAGGTCAGTTTGCTGGAGAGTACGGACGTGTTCACGGTGGTTTTGGATATGGCCAGCTAAATGCAGAGGGAGTCAGTATACTCAGCACCTGCGCTTTGTCTGACCTAGCCATCGCGAACACGTTCTTTCAGAAGAAGCCCCAGCATCTTATTACGTACCGTAGTGGTGCCTACTCAACCCAAATAGATTACCTGCTGGTGCGACGGTGCCACATTGGCAAGGTTACCAACTGCAAAGTCATCCCAGGTGAAAGCCTAACGGCTCAACACCGCCTCCTTGTCCTGGACTTTGCGGTTGTACCGAAAAAGAAAGTGACCGAGAAACGCAAACCCCGCACAAAGTGGTGGTTGCTTGATGGTCCTAGGCAGTCGGACTTCATCGCGGAGGTCGAGCATCTCGAGATCAGTGCTCCGCATGAGTCCGCTCAAGAGATCTGGAGTAGGATCCATTCAGCAATCACCGATGCGGGTAAGCGCGTCCTTGGCACTTCTCGTGGTGGCCGCACCATAGAAAAGGAGACGTGGTGGTGGGATGACGGGGTGCAGGAGGCGACTCGGAAGAAGAAGGTTTTATTTAAACAGTGGCAAGGGTCCAACTCTCCGGATGACAGAGAGGCAAATGGAGCGGCTAAGCGCGCTTGCAAAAAAGCTGTAGCCAGAGCCCGCAGCAAAAGTCTGGCGCCCTTGTACGACAAGCTGGAAACTGCGGAGGGGCAAAGCTTATTTTTAAGCTGGCGCGTGCCCGGGAGAAAGCTACACGGGACATTAGCAAATGTCTCTGTGTAAGGGACGCCCAGGGTAAGCTGCTCTACGATGCCCCCTCTGTTAAGGAGAGATGGTGTACATACTTCGCGGAGCTGTCTAACAAACAGCATCCCCATAACCTTCCTCCCGAACCGCCTCCTAACCTTGGACTTATTTCCCCTATTTCCCCCGACGAAACCCGCATTGCTCTTCGCCACATGAAGAACCGGAAAGCGGTCGGGCCTGACAATGTGCCAATTGAAGTGTGGAAGGCGATGGGCCCACATGGCGTGGACCTTCTGACGGATCTTTTTAACCGCATCCTGATCACCAAGGAAATGCCGAACCAGTGGCGATTTAGCCTGATTATCCCTGTATACAAAGGCAAAGTTAGCGTACAGGATTGTAGTAGCTACCGCGGTATCAAGATCATGTGCCACACCATGAAGCTCTTCGAGCGCATCATTGACACACGGCTCCGTAGCGAGTGTACTGTCTCTGAGTGTCAATATGGCTTCCGGGCGGGTAACAGCACCATGGACGCAGTATTCGCCTTACGGAATCTGGCTGAGGCTTACAGAGAGAGAAGGAGAGCTTTGCATATGGCCTTTTTAGACCTGCAGAAGGCCTTCGACTGTATACCTCGGCAGTCCATCTGGTGGGCACTGCGCTTCAAGGGCGTTCCCGAGGCCTATATTGACATTATCAGAGACATGTACCGCGATTCCGTGTCCTCTGTCCAGACCGCTGTTGGCGAATCGAATGGCTTCCCAATATCTGTTGGCGTTCACCAAGGCTCGGCTCTTAGCCCGTTCTTGTTTAACATAGTGCTCGATGTAGTTACGGCAAACATCCAAGATAAGCCCCCATGGCTAATGATGTATGCCGATGACATCGCCCTCGTTAATCAGAACAAAGCCCATCTTGAGCGCAAAGTCAACATTTGGAAGGACACGCTTGGTAACGGTGGTCTGAGACTAAATGTGGCGAAGACTGAGTACATGTCCTGTGGCGGCACGGATTCAAATAGGTTCATCCGAATAGGTTCGGACCTGATCAGAAAGTCCGATACGTTCAGGTACCTTGGATCCGTGCTGCACGAGTCTGGCAACGTGGACGACGATGTCCAAGCACGTATAGGCGCGGCTTGGGCGAAGTGGCGCGAGGTAACGGGCGTTGTATGCGACCGCAAAATGCCTCCGAAGCTCAAGGGGCAGATATATAAATGCATCATACGGCCTGTCCTACTGTACGGCGGTGAATGTTGGCCAGCACTAGGCAGACACACCCAGGAGCTTCGCGTCACGGAGATGAAGATGCTGAGGTGGATGAGTGGCGTAACGCGATCCGATCGCATACGCAACTCTTTCATCAGAGGTAGTCTTGGTGTCCGTGACGTGGGGGGAAAAACTGCAAGAGTGTCGTCTGCGATGGTATGGCCACATCATGCGCCGCCCTATGGAGTACGTTGGTTGGGGATGCATGAATATGGCTGTTCTTGGGGCTAGGTCCCGTGGTCGCCCTCGCAAGCGCTGGTTGGACGTCGTTAAGACCGACATGAGAGCCAATGGCCTAACTGAGAAGGATGTTCAAGATCGGGCAAAGTGGAGGAAGCTAAGTAGGAAGGCGGACCCTGGCAATAGCCGGGATTAACGCCAGGTAGAAGAAGAAGACCATCAATGGACCATTTTAAAACGATAACCCCGTAATTTTTTTTAACGATTTAGATTGTAGAAAAAACAGTTTATAATTACTATGTTACTGTAACTGAAGCTCCCATTTCTTTTTGTCGCATTTATTCAAAGTCATCCTGTATATTAGTATAGATAGATGATGTTATTCGATATCCGGTCGATTTTGAACTTTTGATAATATAGGTATCAATGAGAAAAAATATCTATAGGCTTTTGTTTACGAATTTCCAAAATTATTCAAAGTGTTGAAAATTCGCGAACACTGATAGATAGATATTTTTTTTCTCATTAATATATCATCAAAAGCATCAAATCGATCAGATATCGGAAAACGGCAATTTAGATATACCACGGCAGAGATAGTATGATGAACCAAAAAAATAAACATATCATCTCACCAAGCTAAAGTTATCGTCAGACAACTGCACCCTCTCATCCCCACTTATTTCGGTGTAGGGGTGCTTGACCCACATGACGCTGGGCAGCGGAGAGCCCACAGCTGGGCACGTCAGTATCAATGGCTTGCCGAAAACTACTGTCACCTTTTTAGAAGATTCCTTGGGTGTAGGTGGAGGTACTGAAAAAAAAGTGTTGCAATGAGATTCCAGAACGCAAATTTTTATGTAGAAGGACGAACCAGAACCACGTTTTCAAATCAGCATATTTAATTTTAAAAAAATAGGCTATAAGTACTCACCTAGAACATCAACTAAGTAACCAACACTAGTATTGCCAACTTTATTCCTGGCCACACAAGTATAGTTGCCCGTCTGTTCCTCCACCGCATTCTTCACAAGAATTACCTCGCCGAAATTCATAGACACCATAGACTCGTCAAAGAGTTTCAAAGGTAGGTCGTCTTTGAACCAGTAGACGGAGGGCAGCGGGTTGCCGTACGGATGGCAGTGGAGGTAGAACGCCTGCCCTGACAGCACTTCTATGTGCACCTCCTTGGTGCTTGTGTTCGCGTTTTGGAATAGGGTTTGGAAGATTTCTGGCGGTTCTGTAGGGAACAAAAATAGAGAATGAGATGGGCATTAAAATTGTACTGGTTGTCAGGTAGTTTAACCTTTTTTAGAGCCATTCTCGATCACATTATTGATTACCATCAAGTGAGATAGTGATCAAAAGCGAGCCTAACAATAATCAAAAACATCTCAGTAGTAGCTGAGAATTTCTTAAAAATAAGCCAATACACTGTCTGTATGAACTGGGACTTGAATCCATGACGACCTAAAACCAACACACATGATGTTTGAAATATTCTTGAAGAAAATTTGTGTTCCACTGCTGGACAAAGAAATAATCCCGATGAGATACGACACTTTCAGCCTTGTTTGCTTAGTCTTTTATTCTGATAAACAAATTCTAAATGAAAATTCTTCGTTCAGCATACCAATCTTTGATGAATTCCTATCCGTGTAAAATGACCACAGTAGATACGGAGGCAAAATGTCGGATTGTAAATACTACGGCGCAAAGACGGAAATGAGAAAAAAAAATTAATGTCACTTTATAGAAAGAGATTCATGTATTCTTTGTATCTATTTATTTTAATTATAAGCTTTTATTTAACTCGCAATGTATGTATGTTTTTCGGGTGGAATCTTGTTACTCAATTTTGAAGCCGATATCTTCACCCGATTGAGCTGAAATTTTGTATGCACGTTTAGTTTGGATGACAATACATGTTAAATTGTGTGACGTCATTCTAAATCCAATATGGCGGACCATCTAAGATGGCGGAATAATTATTTTTAATGCATTTCTACAATATGGATATCAAATGAAAGAGCTAGTTGAGAGTAACTCGAAATAATTAAATAGTAAAAATACATTAAAAGTGAAAAAACCTTTTTAAAAAACAAAACGCTTTTATTAAAATGCTCTAAGACGAAAATAAAATTTTCCTTTAAAATTGATCATAATAGCTTGTCGCGAGGTTTGATTAATTAAATACTTATAGGTACTTACGCAAACCTCGCGACAAGCTTTTACGATAAATTTTAAAGGAAAAAATATTTTCTTCTGTTTAGAGCTTTTAAAAAAAAGGTTTTTTTGCTTATAATTTATTTGGAGCTTAGGTTTTGTTGCACTACTGAGAAAGACCCTGTACGGTGCAATATCCGACCTTCTAGCTGTCCTTGGACAAAATAAAAGTATTTACCTAACAACCAACTCACCGAGAACATCAACTTTCACATTCCTCTCGTTGGTCCCCCCTTCATTGGCCGCCACACAAGTGTACACGCCCCCTTGTCCCACCTGAACGTTGTTCAACACGAGGTCCGCGTAGTCAATGTCGTAAGAGTTCTCACTGACCACCCGGCCTTGCTTTATCCACTGTATATCTGGGATCGGGTTCCCTGTGGCTTTGCAAGCTATACGAGTTCGGGATCCTTGCTAGAATAAAGGTAAAATATTATAAGACTTTATGTACCTATTACTGAAATAGGAAAAAGTATTTACTAAGTTGGGTTTTGTGGACCACATCTGCATAGGTTTTGTTATAAGTACCATTGTCAAAGTTAAACTAAAAATTGTTATAATATTCCTGCGTTATAGTTTTTGAGAACAGCCGTCACTTACGCCTAAAGCTATGCCCGCTATGTATCAGGAAAATAACGGCAATGGTGTTAAAGCTGTGTGCCAGCTGCACGGCTCTCTTAGATAGCTTATAGGATGTTTTGATTGACCTTGACCTTGAAATTTAAATTTAAAAATATCCCATACTGAAGACACTTGAAATAAACTGTCACTCACCACAATTCCCACGTTCTCATCGACAGTGACCCTCTCTCCATTGTTGAACGCCACAATGTCCTTGACCTTATTATCTGCGACTATGTTCATTCGATACACTATCCCATACCTTAGACACTTAAATTGACATAAACTGTCACTTACCACAATTTCCACGCTCCCATCGACAGTGACCCCCTCTCCATTGCTGAACGCCACAATGTCCTTGACCTTGGCACCCGCGACTATGTTCACTCGATAGACTATATGCGTCGCCCCTGCTTTGTTTGCGGCGTCGCACCTGTACAAGCCTTCTGATTGGCTGGTAATGTTGGCATTGGATAAACTGGAGTTGTGTTGGTGCCAGTTTGTGTTACTGGAATGTGAGAAGTTGTTTACTGATATTAAACACAAGCTTCTGAACGCGGCTTCTGTCCCGTAGCCTATCATACAAGATCCCTGTAATTTTCCGGATAAAATACTACGACACTCAACGATAGATTGGCTTTCTATATTATTATGTGAAAGATTTTTTGTAATAGTATCAGTAGTTACATGTTTATAAAGTAACTAGCGGACATCGACCGGTTTAACACGCGTAGTTCTCGTTCCCGTGGGAGTTCGGGTATAAAATATAGCCTATGTTACTCCCTGATAATGTAGCTATCCATTGCCGAAGGAAATTGTCAAATGGGTCCAGTTGTTTTTAAGTTTATTCGTTACATACAAAAATACAAATCTTTTTCTCTTTATAATATTAGTATAGGTAGATATAGATATGAACAAACCAGAGTTTTCTTTTGACACCGAAGTAGTTGGTAACACGAGATTAAACATCAAATATTTCATGCAAATGGCCCCGGGTTAGCAACTAACTCGCAGGTAAAAGATAACTGGGTGGTGGTTAGTGCAAGTGATCCTTGGTTTAAATAACACTTTTCGCGAGCATTCAAGTAAAATCCAGAACAATTAGATTTACCAAGCAGCCTGGATAACTATTAACTAGGCTTGGGGAAGGGTAAAATTGGGCAGAGTGTTAAAATTATCCGGCTCGAAGGACCATAGCAGACCCGATAACTGCCTGATTTAGTGAAATTTGCATGAACAGAGTGTGCAGTCTCGACATAGGTAACGGTCTATTTTGGGCGTTAAGTCCTAAGGCTGCCCGCCCGTACACAGGACATTTTGAACGCGATCCACGGATCATACCATTGATTTTGACCGTGGAATGCGTTCGAGATTGACTGCGTATGGGTGACTAACGAATTCGGTCGCTAGGCGACCGGTATGTATGTCGAGACTTCCCGCCCAGCTAGTCTATTCTGTAAGTAACCATTTCGATATCGAGCTTCACCTGAGTGAGATAGCTCACAAAGTGAACTTTATTACACACAACATAAAGGTGTTACGTTTATACTCACCTCGGATTCCGCTGTCGAGACACGAAAATGTTGTCACAGAATAGCACTACAGGTTCGAGGATCGTGTATAGCCGTTTGAACCGACTCGTTATAAAGTATACTTACTTGTAAGTCCATGTTAGGATCGGCGAGGGTGTGCCTTTAACGTTACATTCTAACGTCGCGTTCACACCTTCCTTGAGTTGAACGTCTAGCATGTCAAACTCGGAAATGAAGGGCGGTTCTGAAACAATATTTTTGCTGGTATAATATTGCGTTGAAATCTTGTATAGTATACGGGATACATAGAATACAACCAGTTCAATCAATAAAAAGTTATGCGTGTTCATACATAAAAAAATCCGGCCAAGTGTGAGTCGGACTCGCACGGGTTCCGTATCATAAATCTTAGTTTTTATTATTTGTTGTAATAGCGGCAATAGATTTACACAATCTGTAAAAAAATTCAACTGTGTACCTACTACGGTTCTTGAGATACAGCCCGCTGACAGACCGACGGACGGACAGACAGATAGCGGAGGCTTAGTAATAGGGTTCCGTTGGATAGTTTGGGTACGGGACTCTAAAAAAAATATATGCGTCGACTTGAGAACCTCCTCCGTTGTTTCGTCGGTTAAAAACCAGCGTCAGGCAATACTTTTCTGGCATTAATGTAGAACTGGACCTATTTGACGCAGCCAGGAGGTACAATTGTTTTATTTTAATAAACAGAAAAGTTGTTTTCTCGCTCGTTTCTCCTGAAAACTTGTTGAAAGCTTGGAGTTTGAGCCAAATAAGCGTTGCTTCTTTACTTTCAACATTTTTTCAACGGAGAGAATATGCAAAATAACAACGAGTGTGATTGATCGGTTGGTGATTGGTTGGAAAAGGACAAAGAAGTTTCTTTTTTATTTTGTTAAGCTCCTGCCGGCAGCAATCAGGCAACTAACAAGGTTATCATTTTAGCACTGCACCCCGTTTTCCCAACAATCTTCTTAAATATCGAGCCCTTACGTTAAATCGGTAAAAGACGGTAAGGGCTCGATATGTTACCGAACTTACCTAAGACGTTCAAAGTAAACTGCCTGACGATAGTGCGCGTGGATGTTGCTGACGATACACTTGAACGAGCCCGCGTTGTGTGGCTGAATGTTGATGAGCTTCAGACAGTCCGAGTCTTCAAATACTAAGACAATATTGGTAATTATGTTACCGAACTTACCTAAGACGTTCAAAGTGAACTGCCTAACGACAGTACGCGTGGATGTTGCTGACGATACACTTGTACGAGCCCGCGTTGTGTGGCTGAATGTTGATGAGCTTCAGACAGTCCGAGTCTTCAAATACTAAGACAATCTTGGTAATAATGTTACCGAACTTACCTAAGACTTTCAAAGTGAACTGACTGACGACAGTGCCGTGGATGTTGCTGACGATACACTTGTACGAGCCGGCGTTGTGTGGCTGAATGTTGATGAGCTTCAAACGGTCAGAGTCTTCAAATACTAACGGCTTGGAGTTGAACACCCATTTCGTCTGAAAAGGTATATTTTAATTGTGTGAATTCTCTTTTAAATATATGAGTGTATCGATAAGTTATTTTTCATTTGGTGTCCGATTTCTGGCTTCTGACTATCCGTTACGGCTGCCGAAGATCTACAAAAACCGGCGGAATCAACAACTTAGCGTACTTCCGAGGCACGGAGGGGTCTCGGTATGTAACGATGGTTACCTATCCATAAACCGACCTCGGCAAGTGTTGCTTAATCTTAAAATACTATTGGTTAATTTTATTTTAATAATGATGTGTATACTAACCTTGCCTCTAGGTTTAGCGTCCACAGCGCAGTCAAAGTACCAATCGTTTCCTTTCACGACCTCCACCACTGTAGATTCGTTCGCTACAAAAGACGGCGGCCATTCTACTAACACTAGTACTTTAGAGTACGCTGACCCAACAGCGTTGGTCACTACGCAGGAGTATGTTGATGCGTCTGTTCGAGACACGTTTGATAGATAGAGCGGACCGGTTGATATTAGTTTGGCGTTCTGTGAAAAGGAAATAAAACTTTATGATAAGGTGGTAAGGAGTATTTTGATAGATTTGTGTTCGTCGTCTGTTACTATTTATGAGGTAGGTAACAATACGCTTGAATGGGCATTTATTTTATAAAATTTAATTATATAAGTGAGGCAATCTAACAGGCGAACACTCATCTAAATTCTGGTCTTCTACAGTAAATTTTCAGACAATGCCATTAATTTTATAGCATGACTCGGGTATCGAACCCAAGTCTATTTGACTATCGTTGGAGTTATATTTTTTTCTTATAATTTTTACCACATCACTACGTATTTCTTTACACAGTACGTAAAATGTACCTATGTATATCTATTTTACGGAGATATATTTTTCGTATAATAGGGAAGACGTGTGCGATTTTTGAATTTGCAAAATGAAATACTTATTAGCTCTAGTAAAAAATCGAGAAATATTTTTTTTAATACCTTCATCAGCGATGAAGTTATAAAACATCAAACATTACAATTAGAAAGAGAAGTCCGATAAAAAACTTTGGCGTTATCGTCTATGACGCCTATACAGCTGCCATAGAAAACAGCGTTTTCGCGAGAGGGACAGATATATTTGTTAAAAAAAAAAATATTGTCTCATTAAAATAATTATATCTCCTTCGTTTTTCGAGTAACTATTTTCACTGTTAGTATTATATTTTTAGATTAACTGTATAGTAAATATGATTTTCATGCATATTCCCTATTGAAATGTGTGTGCAATTTTATAGTGTAACATCGAACCTTATACCATTTGAGCGAGTGTGCGCCGCGCACGGGGCACTCCACGGTGGCATCGGATCCTTCCAATAGGCTCACCGAGCTCAGGCTCTCTTCCGATTGCGTGTGAGTTGGGATGGCTGGGGAACAAAGTAACATTATTTTAGCATATTGCAACAACATGTTCGTAACTAAATAATAACAGACGCACGCGTCGATCCAAGCAGCCACTTGCAGAGGTAGGTCTTTGCCTAGACGATGGAATCGACTCAATAACTAGAATTGCAATAGAAGATTATGCACAGAGGGGTAAACAGTGTCTTATGTTACGGGCGTCATATTGAATTCCGAACCTTATGAAGAATAGGAATATAAGAATCCTGAATGCAGCGAGGGATTCAAGCTAGCCCAAGGCAAATACTACTTTATCCCTGAGGAGCATAAGTACTCTACTTTTCACATTTCACATCTACTACGAGAAAATTGTTTGCAAATCATGAAGAATGAAGGCTGGCTGACCGCGAGCGGTTCCCGTCAGTCTCCAAGTTGAGTTCCAAATTCAAATCTCATTATTGACCTCCAGGAAATAGTATTGTATTGAATTTCATTATTACCCGCCGGGAAATAATTACTTACTTTAGGTTGAGTTTGCATGACATACCTATAACCTGAGGTTTTCGTGGAGGTGGTGTTACGAGTAAATAGTACATTGTTATCTTAGGGGTGAAAGCAACTGATTTAGTTCCGAGACGGAATACAAGGAAAGTAAAAATAAAAACATGAATCAGCTAAAGAAAAAATCCATATCTGAATCTGATGAACTCATCGTGTTAATACAAATCTCTGCTATATATGAAAGCATTAGAACAAAACACTACAATTTGAAAAAACAAACGGACTGCCGCTTCCCCGCCTATTTTGTTTTTTTTCCGTGATCGGCTTACTACTCAGCCATTGTTACATTTTCATAATTGACAAAATGGTCAATATTTTGCCCAAATCTATGTTATTTTAAAGAAATAGTTGAAAGTAAACTATAATAGTCATTTAAAAAAATAATTATACTTAATCTTTAATTAATACTCATCTTTATGTTTTTTCAATTTTACATCGCGCTGTAATTGAGAGGCTGTATAGAAAGTCGTATAGAAGTTTTTTTTTATAAATTGACGGCTGTCAGTTGAAAACGATTCTCCCTAGGGCTGAAAAGTAATACTTTCAACCCGCTCCTTAGGCAACTTCAGGCCTACTTTCCGAGTATGAGAAATGAAAAATAAATTAACGTACGCTAATTCTTTTCGTTTTCCTTAGATTTTGTGGGATCAGTGGGTGGCTATGATAAGTAAAAAGATTGTAAAAGATTGTAGGAAGTGCATGAATGGAGTATCTCCGACTAGCGTTAAATATATCACACTGTAATTCCAAAGGCACCCACCCTGTGCAATACCCTTGTAGCACCGCAACCGCACCGCCATCTATCCAACAAACAGCGAACTACTACTACGAAATCCTGCATTGCGGTATCAGAGTTTACCTTGCGATTTGAACATATACACCAATCCAAATATCGACTTTCGGGGCAGTTGCCCACCAGACACAATTAACAACCGTCTGGTCGGAGGATCCTTCCTTTTCAATGGAGTTTTGCGGGACTTTACCCTTTGATTTCCTGAATAGAACTTAGTTTGTTTTTGCTGAGCACTGCTGTTCCCCAGACATGATATTGTTATAATATATGCCTTTTTGCCTATATATGCAAGCAAACAAATAAAATAAATATGACAGTATAGTACTCACAGTATATCTCGACAGGCACCGTCTTATTGACCGTCCCCACTGAATTTGTAACGGTACAAGTATAGTTTCCGCTCATGTCATCAGAAGGAGATTTTATACTCAACGTACCGTCAACGTCAATAGAGTAGCGAGGATCTGAAATGGTGTATTTCTTTAGCCTGCTAATACATAGACATACACTCCGCACATATATCTATCTATACTAATATATAAAGCTAAAGAGTTTGTTTGTTTGTTTACTTGAACGCGCTAATCTCAGGAACTGCAGGTCCGATTTGAAAAATCTTTCAGTGTTAGATATATCATCACGCTAAGGCCAATATGAGCGGTAGCAGTAGTGCTATTCTGTAACAACATTTTCGAGTCTCGACAGCGAAATCCGAGGTGAGTATAAACATAAGACCTTTATGTTGTGTGCAATAAAGTTCACTTTGCTTTGTCACTCAGGTGAAGCTCGATATCGAAATGGTTACTTACAGAATAGACTAGCTGTAATGAAAATTGTGACACAGACGAAGTTGCGCGGGTCAACTACGAGTATTACTAATTTATAAAGCTGAGGAGTTTGCTTGCTTGAACGCGCTAATCTCAGGAACTACTGGTCCGATTTGAAAAAATCATTCAGTGTTAGGTAGCTAATTTATCGAGGAAGTTGCGCGGGTCAAGAAGTACTAGATATTTTTCCAACATTTTGAGTAAGAAAAATCACTGTAAAAACCGGAAACCGAAAAAAAACCTTCCATGGCAGCCCCCTTTCATTTTTGATGTATGCCCCTTTCATTTTATTATTAGTAGGTAGTTATAGCGGCAACAGAAATACACACTCTGTGAAACCTGCAACTGTCCACCTATTACGGTTCATGAGATACAGCCCGCTGAAAGACAAACGGGCGGACAGACAGCGGAGACTTAGTAATAGGGTCCCCATTGGCCTTTGGGTACGGAACCCAAAAAGGTCGACACAGACAATCAGGGCCCCAAGTTTGCTATTTTTATAAATTCTTCATTCCAATACGATCCCATTGTCTTGGAATTGTGTTATAAAGTCCCAGGCAAAATAAGTACATTATGTCTTCCCCTAATGTCCAATCTGCGTGAAAATATACATATAGACAGGTAGACGGATTACTTTCGCTAGTCCTCCTGACAGATTTCGGCCATGGCAGAGGAATATAACGAAGTATATCAGCTAAAAAGCCGATATAAGTCAAGTGGGGTTTTTTCCATCTGTTCGTGAGCGGCTGGACAGGACATGGCTGGAGGTGGATCACTGTGTTGCCCAATTTCTCACAGGTCATGGCAATTTTAAGAGTAAATTATTTTCCTTTAAGCTTGTGGCCTCGCCTTTATGTCAATGTTCTACAGCTGACCATGAATACGAACAATCCGCACATCACATCTTATGGGAGTGTAGTCTTTGGCAAACTGAACGCAATATTATGTTAGATAGTATTAAGGTTACATCTGGGGTAGTTTACTATACGGACCTTGTTGAAACCAGAACAAATTTCCGTGCGTTCAAGCGATTTTGCCATACCTATTACTGGAATCAAAAGTAGCTCACAATTTAGGACCCATTAGTTTAAGTGGTAAAATATAATCCGTGGTGCTTGGCAACTGGGCTTAACCCAGTTGTATTTGTCCCTTGGTGCCTATTGGCCTAGTTCTATTCTGTCTCCTGCTTGATACGGAGGGAAGTGGAAATTATATATATTTTTTTTTCCTACTCCTCCGCTGTACTTTTCTGATTAATTTCGTTGCAGGATCCAAGACAGTTGAATCGTTTCTCCGGGACTCGTCGGGTTTCATTGGCTCGGCGTTTTTCTGGTGGTCGCCACTGTTGATTCTGGCTTTCAGGAGTTGCAGTGGTTGGGAATGTGTGGCGGGCTTGTCCCAAAAATAAGTGGGGAAACGCAAGGAAATAAATATTTCACTGCATTATATGTTCATACCGTTATTCAGATAAAACTCGTCCTTAGACCAAACAATGTAAGGTTTCGGTTTGCCTGTAGCTATACAGGCGATTGTGAGCACTGTATCCCTGTTGGTGGCCAAGTATGGTCCAGTGTAGTTATCTTCTAGTATCTTTGGAGGCTCTGAAAAAAATAACGTTAAGTACCATAGTGTGATTTTTGAAGTACTGGGTACCTATTATGACATCTTAAAATCATCCTGATAACGGTGTGGGAAAGAGACGGTGTGATACAAGACGTATAACACCATCCCTTTTTCATAGCTTAGTCATGATAGCATTAGCACGTCATAATAGGGCCTCTGATCAAATAGCAAAAAATGTTGTTAATTACCTCGTTGATGGTCTAAAACAAGTTATCTCGGATCCAGGTATATTACATCGGACATCGGGACATACTTACTGACATAATAGCGTGTCAGATTAAAGTTGTGGACGCAGATACGGGTAAACACGAGAAATAATTAATCTATCTATCTTCTATATATCTACTAATATATAAAGCTGAAGAGTTTGTTTGTCTGTTTGCTTGTACGTGCTAATCTCAGGAACTACTGGTCCGGTTTGATAAATTCTTTCAGTGTTAGATAGCCCATTTATCGAGCAAGGCTATAGGCTATATATCACGCCCAGACGAATAGGAGCGGAGCAGTAATGAAAAATGTGACGCAGACAAAGTTGCGCGGGTCAATTAGTAGGTACGAGTACTTATTATATAAAGCTGAAGAGTTTGTTTGTTTGCTTGAACGCGCTAATCTCAGGAACTGCTGGTCGGATTCGAAAAATGCTTACAGTTTTAGATAGCCCATTTATCGAGGAAGGCTATAGGCTAATAATAATAATATCACGCCCAGACGAATAGGAGCGGAGCAGTAATGAAAAATGTGACGCAGACGAAGTTGCGCGGGTCAACTAGTTATCCTATACACAGATTATTTGGTACAGAGTCAATTAATAACACTACTATACTATAGTAAGTAATACTCTGAACGTAAGAGGAAACATGGGCGGCGAGACTTTGTATGTAAAAAGTCGTTATTCGAGGTTCGGCTCTCGACTGTTTTCACCTCCAATATTTGACCGATTTAAGAGATATTTCACAAACTGAATAAGAAGGATGTATACTGTGTCCTTATGTTTTGAGGAGCTCGTGGGTAGATAATAACAGCCGCACGGGTCGATATTCAAGGTTAAGCAACACTTGCCAAGGTTGGTCCGTGGATGGGTGACCATCTTAACATACTGGGTTTCCTCCGTGCCTCGGAAATCACGTTAAGCCGTTAGTCCCGGCTGTCATTTGTAGATCTTTGGCAGTCATTACGGATAGTCAGAAGCCAGTAAATCTGACTCCAGTCTTGCCATGAAGTACCCCACCGTGTTACCCAGTTAATGGGTTGTGGAGGTCTGGTAGGCAGCCGCACCTTGTAAAATACTGGTATTCAGCTAAGTCCGGCTTGACTGGCAGCCGCCCACAATATAGTAGGGAAAAGGCTAGGCAGATCTGAGTCCCTATGTTTGACTTTACCTTCAAATATCTCGGCAATGTGACACTTTAAGGCACCATGTTGCTAACACTTGTTATTAGTTTAAATATCCTCTACCCGTACATGCATGTTACATTGAGCGACGCCATTTTGAAAAATATCAAAATGGCGACGGGCGCGCTATGCCAGCTCCCATACAAAAAACTTCAATACTCTTTAAAACTGTCTTTCAATTACAGTTCATGAGATACATCCCACTGACAGAGGGAAGGCCAGATTTATAGACACGTTTGAAGTTAGAGTGTCATTTGAAGGACGTTGAATACGTTACCTAAAACTTTGATGTAAGTAGTTTGTTGGGCGACTCCTCCATTGTTCTCGGCGATACAGACGTACAGCCCTTCGTGTTTCGAACTCACATTCGTTATGTTGATATTGCCGATTTCATTGAAGCTAGAAAAAATTGAGTGAGTTTAGAATATATTAATTCTGGTATAGCATATTATAGTAATGTATACTAATATTATAAAGAGGTAAAGTTTGTCAGGTTGTAGGGGGTAATATCTGGATCTACAGAACCGATTTTGAAAATACTTTTACCAAAAGAAAGTCACGTTATTTGTGGGTGTCATAGGCTATATATTAACCCGAAAAATACCGCCCAACTAAGTGAAGTAAGAATTTTTATTATATTAATAACTAGCTAACCCGTGCCGGTTAGCTAGTTATTAATATAATAAAAATTCTTCCGATACAGACTGACAGACAACGCACAACTGAAACTACTGGTAGTACAAAACTGAAATTTGGTTGGTAAAATTTCAGTTTTCAAATGTAGCTTTGTGTTTGGTGGCATTTACTATAGGGAATGTGCAAGTTGACTATGCCATCTAGTGTCGCATATTAGAAAGGGTTTAAGGGTCAGAATACTTGCCATTGACGCTTCTGTGCTGCCACCTGTGGTTCCTGCACGCTCAGTTTAGGGGAACGTACGCGAAGTAGATTGTGCCATCTAGCATTGCCATTTCGAATTTTATAGGTGAAATATACTTGAAAATGACATTTCTGTGCTGCCACCTATAGTTTCTGCACGTTCCTTATAGTTCAATCACAGATTTAATGGTATCGACTGGACTGCATCAAACTGCTTGATTAGTATCTACTTTTTTCGGAGGTCGTTTTGTGGCCGATTTTTCAAAATGTTTTTTTTTTGTTTTGCAATTATTATTTTTCCTTAATGTATTTATATCACCTACCCTGGGTGACCATCTTAACATACCGAGATCGTCCATGCCTCGGAAAGCACGTTAAGCCGTTGGTCCCGGCTGGAATTTGTAGATCTTTGGCAGTCGTTACGGATAGTCAAAAGTCAGTAAATCTGACTCTAGTCTTGCCATAAAATAACGTGTTACCCAGTTAATGGGTTGTGGAGGTCTGGTAGGCAGCCGCTCCTCGTAAAATACTGGTATTCAGCTAAATCCAGCTTGACTGGAAAGGCTAGGCAGATGATGATGTAATCAGCTACCCAACACTATCCTTAAATATGACCACGCATTCCTGAACAGCCTGTAACCTGTCCTTACCTCACATCCGAAGTATTTGTCGTGAGTATTTCGTCTTGGAACTGCCACCGTATGCTGGGTATCGGGAACCCGACGACGTCACATTGTAATGTCACGTCAGAACCGAGGACCACCTCCTTCACGTTTCGTAACGGAGGTGCGATGTATGGTGGTACTGAAAATAATGCAATAGCGTAAAACAGATACCTATCCACAAAGTTTCTATTATAAAAGTAATCGACAGATTAATCTATACTTCTAGGTACTAATATTATAATAAAGAGGTAAAGTTTGTGAGCTTGTGATGGTGTGAGGTTGGGTATATCTGGATCTACTGAACCGATTAAAAATTGTTTTACCAATAGAAAGCTACCTTTTTAACCGACTTCAAAAAAAGGAGGAGGTTCTCAATTCGGTTGTATTTTTTTATGTTTGTTACCTCATAACTCCGTCATTTATGAACCGATTTGAATTTTTTTTGTATCATCTGAAAGGGTATACTTCTCGATTGGTCCCATTGTCACCATGTCAGAATCTGATGATGGGATCCCACGAAAATCGAGGGCAACCCTCAAATTTTATAGGCACATACCACAGAACAGAAAAAAACAGTAGAAGTGCAAAGTAGGCGTGGCACGCGTGCCGGTATTACGCGGTGTTACGCGTACCTCAACCCAGTCGTGTTCTAACATCACAACGAACCGATCGTCTCGCTCACTCTCGATATAAATTTATATTTTGTGAACCATGCCGTATTGTTCCATTTTGGAGTGCAAAAATGATAGTAGGAGAATTAATCTTAAAAATGGAGGTGTTTCATACCATCGGTAACTACGATTTTATTTGTTTTCTAATAAAATCTCAGGTAATTTCATTTTGCAAAAACCTTAAGTTCAAGTCCAGTTAAAATCCACCTTATCCCATTAGCTTAGAGTTTGTTTTACATCGATTCAGTTACTGTTTCGTTCTCGAAAGTTCTTCGCTATTCAAATAGTGATGTAGTCGGGTTGGATACTAGATGGATAGATATCGATAAAAACACTTTTTTGTAGTTCGTCTAGAAATGTTATTCAAATCACTAAACATAACTTTAAAAATATTTTTAGGTTTCCCAAAGACGCTATCGTCAAAGAAAAATGGATAGATGCACGGGTAGAGCTGATTGGATGCCAAGCAAGACAAGCACGATATGCTCCGTACATTTTTTTGAAAGCGACTTTTTCATTTCAAAAAATGTATATGGATACATGAAAACTTAGTCTGCGTTAAGATTCTGTACCAAACTATTTAATAAGATACTATTGTAAGCCACTTGGCATAGAGTTCACGGAACTGAAGTGTAAACAACACCCCTATTTTTGTCGGCAGTCGAGTAAGATACCCGAGGCATGATTTTGTAAGGCTTGTGGTATGAAAAAAAATCTGGCCAAGTGCGAGTCGGACTCGCGTTCAAAGGGTTCCGAACCAATTTCATTTTTGTAAGGGTTCCGTTTCTTATGGATGTTCGGAACACAAAATAAAAAAAAAAAAAAAAAAAATGTATGAGGTGTGTTATTTTTATTGATTAATGTGTATTAAGGTATATTTACATAAATAAAATAAAAACCTTTGAAGTAATGTTTTTTTTCTATCTACTTTATACAATAAACTGGGAATATTTTGCTTACGCTATTTTAAAAGTAGAACTTTAATAATATTAAATTACAAAGCAAACCCGAACTTATCAGTTTTAAATGTGATAGCTAATTTCATAACGATTCCAACAACAAGTTTCATGTATGGCTCCCATACAAAACTTCAACACCAAGCGAGTCACATTTTTTGGAATTAATTTCGAAAAAAGTTATCTTATTTATCGATATCGACAATGTAAGTCAAAGTTCATGTGCCACAGCCGTGATCGAGTGGCAACTGTTACTATCCAAACATAGAATAATGAACCTTATTGCTAAGGTGTTTAAGTTTATAATTGTAACCATTGATAATACCGCCATCTATGGTCGAATAGCGGAATTTACTCGTAAATTCAACTTAGAATGATTTCAGAAAACGAAACGCCGTGAGTACTTTTTGCCTTAAAGCAAAATAAATCCTACGTGTAAGGCCGAAAGTATATTTTCAAATATAGGTTCTTTGACTTATTCTTGTTTTGATCAAAATTGAAACGACCAATCAATCGTATACTTGATTTGTGTTGAATTATATGATTATCGGTATAGTTGTGTGAGTGTGGCGACACAGGTTCCGATACAAAAATCGTCGCATAGCATTTCCACCTGTTTTTTCTGTTCCGTGGCACATACAATGTTTTTCATGAACTTTCTAACGCAATTCAAATATTAGTGCATGGTAATCATCATCTCATGTTGCTGAGCTGATGATGAAAGGTATAAATTAGGATCTGATGATGAGATCCCATAAATAATGTTTGTTCAGCGATACTTAAGCCAATTTTCAGTTCCCGATTCAATTTGGTGAAGATCTGACGAAGAACTTCGGAGGTAGGCAACGGAACTTTTCAATAAATGATAGCAAAGGGATCGGGATTGCTGAAGTCGCATGTTTTTTTAGTGTTTACACCAGTTCTTATCATAACATTGCGCCGGTACGCTGTTAATGGGTACGCAGGTACCTAGGTACCTACCACTTTAATTTCTGAAGTCGGTGTCAAAAAACGAAAAAGTAACCAAAAACACCGACTTCCGAAATTAAAGTTTTTTTCTTTCTTCCGAAGTTATTTTGTACCTTGTAGTGTTTTGTTTTTGGAAGACGGTTGAATTTTTTGTAAAAAAGTTTTTGTGAGTGTCATAGCCTATATTATTGTTACGAGCTTGGGGTTCGTTACAATAAAAACAGCCGATTAAACCACCAAAAATAACACTTTAATTTAAAACAGTAATTAACACTTCAAACACACTAATTAAAACACAGTCGCACTACTGAATACTTCACTACACTTAATTCGCAGTTGAAGATCGCTTCCGAAGTTATCGCTTGAATCGCTAATTCAATACTGACTTAGTCGCCGGATGTCCGCCCTTTATATATCGGCGACAGTTATTTCTAGAACCTTCTAGTATAGAAACTTCTGGAAAGTTCGGGTACATACCGGTCCCGATTGACCTGGTGTCGAAACATCGAGAATGTTCTAGCATAGAAAATTCTAGAAACATCTTGACCTCAGTAACTCCGCTATTCGATACTAGATGGCGGTACATGTACGTAAATGTCGTTATGTACCTAGCTTTAATTCTGGCGCGTAACACTGCCCCCTCCTAAGACATGCTCGTCCCGAGCATTATCAGCCCCATAATAACGCGCCAGTCGATCCACGTGGACGACCTTAGGAGCGCTTCTTGTCCCTTTTTGTATACGGTAGGTCACGTCATTGATTTTTGTCACAATCCGATACGGCCCGTCCCATTTAGCCTGAAGCTTAGGAGATTTCCCTTTACTGCGAACTGGATTGTGCAACCACACTAGTGAACCTTCGTCGAAACCTTTATTGTTCATTTTGCGGTCATAACGGGTTTTCATCTTCTCAGACATTTGTTGGCCCGATTCTCTGACATGCTCATAAATGTCATTCATTTTGTTCCGCAAGTCGTTCGCATAATCAGTGATACTGCGTGGGGCGTCAGGTGGTATTCCGGTGATCAAGTCTGCAGGCAGCCGTAATTCTCTACCAAAGTTTGCGAAAGCTGGTGTCACTGATGTGCTTTCGTGAACAGCACTTCGGTATGACAACAAAAATGGTTGTATATGCTTGTCCCAATCGCGTTGACGATTTTCCACAACTTTTGCCAGGTACCTCTCCAATGTCTGATTAAATCGTTCCACCATTCCATCAGATTGTGGGTGGTAAGAAGTTGTTCTCGTTTTATGAGTACCCATAATTCTGCAAGTTTCCTGGAATATTTGTGACTCAAAATTCCTTCCTTGATCGCTGTGAATCTCCAAGGGTACTCCAAAACGACAGAAGACTTCATGAACCAGTTTATCTGCAACTGTTGAAGCTTCTTGATTTGGAATGGCAAAGACTTCCGGCCACTTAGTGAAATAATCCATTACAACCATGAAATACTTGTTGCCACTTTCACTTTCCGGAAACGGTCCCGCAACATCCAGGGCTATCCTTTCCCATGGTGCACCAACATTGTACAATTTCAATGCACCTCTGCTACGAGTCTGAGGACCTTTTACAGCCGCACAACTAGTACATTTGCGACACCAGTCTTCAACATCATCACGACAATGAACCCAGTAAAACCGTTCCCGTATCTTCAGTAGAGTCCGTTTAACTCCCATATGGCCTCCTGAACAACCATCGTGGTACAGCTGTAGAACATCCGGTACTTTAGCCCTAGGGACGACCATTTGCAAATGACAGCTGTCTCCCCGAGCACTTTCCCATTTACGGCACAGGACTCCATCCTGAATCACTAAGCTGTCCCATTGGGCCCAATAGCTTTTCGTGATCGAACTCATCGCTGAGACGTCGCTCCACGTGGGCTTAGGAGCACTGGCCTTTATCCACTCCAGAATCGGCCGGATGTCCGAATCTTCCTGCTGAGCATGTTGTAGGCTTTCCTTCCACTCGTTGCTGAGATCTGTTTTGAGCATCCTCACAGGTACGACTTCTTTGCCCTCCTGCCGAGTACAATGTTTGCAGTCTTCAGGGCAAGGTCTTCTTGACAATGCATCTGCGTTGCCATGAGATTTCCCACTGCGATGTTCGACCACAAAGTCGTATTCCTGCAGTAGTTCAATCCATCTCGCAACTTGTCCTTCTGGATTTTTAAACTGCAATAGCCATTTCAGTGCAGCATGGTCGGTTCGTAAGTGGAATTTCCGCCCCAGCAGATATTTGCTAAAATGTTGTAATGATTTTACCACAGCAAGCAATTCCCGTCTCGTGACACAATAATTCCTCTCTGGTTTCGACAACGACTTACTGAAGTACGCAATCACAACCTCTTGATCGCCATTACGTTGAGATAATACACCGCCAAGTCCTATATCACTTGCGTCTGTGTCAACTATAAATTCTTTGTTGGTATCAGGATACCCCAAAATAGGTGTTATGCACAGACGGTCCTTTAGCTCCTGGAATGCGATGCCACAACTTTCATCCCAACAGAATTGTCGCTTCTCCTCGGTTAGCTTGTGCAAGGGTTTGGCTATATCTGCAAAGTTCTTGACAAATCGCCTATAATAGGAGCACAAACCCAGAAATGCTCTGACCTGCGTCTTGTCTTTTGGAACTGGCCAATCCTTGACAGCGGCGATTTTCTCTGGATCCGTACGGATACCTTGTTCCGACACTACATACCCCAAAAAGCTCACTTGCCGCTTGAAAAGAGAACACTTTTTCGGACTCAACTTGAGGTTGGCACTCTTGATCTTCATGAGCACGCGTTCCAGGTTTTGAAGATGTTCTTCAAATGTACGGCCTACGATGATGATGTCATCCAAGTAGACAAGGCAGGCATCACCAATTAACCCAGTTAGTACAAGTTCCATCAACCTTTCAAACGTTGCCGGAGCGTTACACAATCCAAACGGCATAACTTTGAATTGCCACAGACCCTTTCCTGTTGAGAATGCAGTTTTCTCCTTGTCCTTTGGGTCAATTTCTACTTGCCAGTAGCCACTTTTTAGATCTAACGTGCTAAACCACTTTACTCCAGTAAGCATGTCCAGCGTGTCATCAATCCTTGGCAAAGGATAGCTGTCTTTCTTCGTAATGTCGTTCAGACGACGATAGTCAACACAAAACCGCATGCTGCCGTCCTTCTTCCTTACCAGCACTACAGGTGAACACCATGGACTGGATGAAGGTTCTATAACACCATCTTTCACCATTCCCTCAATCATGGTTTCCACTTCCTTTTCACGTGCTACTGGTAATCTCCTTGGTCGCTGACGGATAGGCAATTCTTCTCCTGTATTTATTTTGTGTTGAACTAAGCCAGTCTTCCCGATGTCAGCATCGTCCGAAGAAAAAACATCGGCGTACTTGAGTAACATCCTCTTCGCCTTGACTATTTCATTTTGAGACAGAGCGCTGCTACAGTCTTCTAAAAGTGTGGTCACTCTTGTTTGTGTGTTCTTGCTGTCGGTCCTAGTTGATAGATGTTGGCATCGACGCAACCAATCCACTTCCTCACAGGTACCCATCAGTGTGCCCTTTTCTATCACCTGCTCCTTGTCACAAAGGTTCAGCACACGTACTCCTGAGATGTCGGTGGCTCTAACCAATGTTCGTGCCACTTTCCATGGAAGGTCATTGTCTACCCTTTCCACGAGTACGCAACGATGAATCTGCCCAGAATTCCGAGGAAGACTAACCGGCACAACCGTTTCCGATCTCGGAGGAAGAACAATTTTCTTTAGGCTGTACACATTTCCAGGTAAAGCCCCTTCCATGAAAAGTTCCTCTTGTCCACATTTCATAACTCCTTGATTAACGTCGATCTCACAACGGTACTTCCTCATAAAGTCTAAGCCCAGGATGCAATCGTCCATTATATCGGCCAAGACAACATTATGCAGGTAGATTTTGCTGCCTAGCTTCAACTCCATCTCTCTCTCTCCTCGGACGGGTATATGCTGACCAGTGGCTGTTACCAAATTTATGCGCCCTCGGTTGTATGCAGAGTCCCCAAGGAATCGACTTATAAGTTGGGAACTGACAACCGTGCGAGAAGCTCCAGTGTCTATCGTCAGCTTACATGGTGTTCCGTTGACCTCGCCCTTGATGATAAGGCTGTTTCCGTCATGGGTTTGTGAGATCGAAATCCTTGGGGCTCCTTGTAGATCAGCCAGCACCCGCCCCGCAGTCCTGGCTTTTACTCGTTTCCCTGCTGTTGCTGGGCGTTGTTGTTAGCCGCCCTATCCTCTGAAGGTCTGCCATCTTCCCTCTGTGTAGGGCGCTTAGGGCAACTGGATCGAAGGTGGCCCCTTTCACCACAGCCGTAGCACCTAGGGCTGTACCCTTTAAATTGGTCGCGAACCGTTGCTCCGACCTCCCTAACGCGGTGGGAACGATGATCCTGCCGCACAGCTTCCACCTCTAGTGCATGGGCCAAAGCGTCCTTAAGCGTCCCGTGATGCCCGAGTCTCACAGCAGCTCTAACCTCGAGGTCGCGGATGCCGTCGATGAATGTCTGTACCAAGTTCCCCTCAATGAGCGCAGGTACAGACTGGTACGCTTTTCGTACCAGCTTCTCGACTTCAAGGGCCCACTGCTGCAGGTTCTCACTGCTCCGTTGCACGCGATCCCTTAGCTGCGCACGAAATACGTGTTCCAGGTGAGCGTCACCATACCTGGCTTCCAACGCCTCTAGGAGCTGCTGGTAAGTCACCTCCTTACCGAGAGCTTCCAGGACGGTTAAGGCCTGGTCACGCAGGCCTAGGGTAAGGGCAGTCATGGCCTGGTCTTTACTCCACCCGTTTGCCTTCATTACAGCTTCAAACTGTATCTTGTACGCCGACCAAGAAGACGTGCCATCGAACGGCGGCACTTTAAACCCACGTAGCGAAGGTGTAGTAGCTGCGGAAGTAACAATCCCGTCTCCAAGTTTAAGGTTGCCCAACTCCTTCTTCACATCAGAAATGACGTCATCAAACTTGCTGATCCTGGTTTCAGCATCTGACAAGCGGTTGTCATGCTGAGCAACCTTATCCTTCACCTCCTTCATGTCTTTCCCGAAGGACGCGTGAAGTTCCTTCATGAGAAGCATCTGTTCTTCCTGTCGGCGGGCCTGCTCCTCCTTGTCGCGCTGCAGCTGTTCTTCCAAGCGTCGGGCCTGCTCCTCCTGTCGGCGGGCCTGCTCCTCCTGTCGGCGGGCCTGCTCCTCCTGTCGGCGGGCCTGCTCCTCCTTGTCGCGCTGCAGCTGCTCTTCCAAGCGTCGGGCCTGCTCCTCCTGTCGGCGGGCCTGCTCCTCCTGTCGGCGGGTCTGCTCCTCCTGTCGGCGGGTCTGCTCCTGCAGCATCATCATCAGAGCAGCAAAGTCTGGTGCTGATGATGCCGGAGCTGCTGTGGACGGGCCGGCTTCCATAGTCGGTACCTGGTCTTCCGACGTCTGCGACGTTGTTCCACCAAAACGTCTCTGGTCCGTCTCCTGCTGGCGTTGACTACGGGTACGGATACCCTCCGTGTCGTCCTTTGGCAGAATCGGCATGATTATCCACTCTTCTGACACCAATTGTTACGAGCTTGGGGTTCGTTACAATAAAAACAGCCGATTAAACCACCAAAAATAACACTTTAATTTAAAACAGTAATTAACACTTCAAACACACTAATTAAAACACAGTCGCACTACTGAATACTTCACTACACTTAATTCGCAGTTGAAGATCGCTTCCGAAGTTATCGCTTGAATCGCTAATTCAATACTGACTTAGTCGCCGGATGTCCGCCCTTTATATATCGGCGACAGTTATTTCTAGAACCTTCTAGTATAGAAACTTCTGGAAAGTTCGGGTACATACCGGTCCCGATTGACCTGGTGTCGAAACATCGAGAATGTTCTAGCATAGAAAATTCTAGAAACATCTTGACCTCAGTAACTCCGCTATTCGATACTAGATGGCGGTACATGTACGTAAATGTCGTTATGTACCTAGCTTTAATTCTGGCGCGTAACATTATATTAACCCGAAAATACAGTCCAACGATGTGGGTACGGGTCAGCTAGTGAATTAATAAAATTGTCGAGCTTGTTAACCGCTGCGATTGGTGGAATTAATTATATAGGTGAGAGGCTTAAGAGAGGCCTTAAGCGTCACTCATCGACGTGCATTATGATTTCTCGGCGAGATGTTGACAGAATAGATCGGCAGTCCTGAGAGAGCAAGATCCCAGAGCCCCCAGATGTTACTGCTTTCGATAAACATTTAAAGGTATGCGGTACAGAGAGTAAAGTCCCGTAAAACTCCATTAAAAAGGGAGGATCCTCAGCCGGACGGTTGTTGTGTCTGGTGTGGGTACTATCCGATAGTTGTTATTCGGACTGTTGTACATGTTCAAATCGCACGTTAAACTCTGATACCGCGATGCAGGATGCAGCGAGTTGTTTGCCGCTTCAAACAAAATGTACGTAAGTACCTACCTACGTTGTTTGAGCCGTGACGGCCAGCGGAATGAGTACATTCAAAGACGTCCCCATACTACTCACATTCCTCATTAATCCCTCACATTTTGTTAGTCAGAAAGAAAATATTTTATTATTCTAAAAATACAAATACAAATCTTTATTGCATAACAAGTATTTACATTTCATGTGCAAGCCCTGATTCCCAAACTAGCGTGAGCTGTATGTTGGGAATCAGTTCCTTCCAGATAAATATGTCGAGCCAGTGTTACAATCATGACTTATAATAATTTATCTATTACTTAATTAAGTTTATAACCAAAAGTTTACAATCTGCGAAATAAAAATTGCGTGTGTGTGTGTGTGTGTGTGCGTGCGTGTTTGTGGGTGTTCGTGTGTGTATGTGACAATGTGAGAGTGGTTTTTGTGTATAATACTAAAAGTGAAAAATGAAACAAAATCGCTCGAAAAATAAAATTATTTGAAACAAATATATCTGTCCCTGTCGCGAAAACGCTGTTTTATATGGAAGCTGTATAAGTGTCATGAACTTAGACGTCATAGTTCATATTGAACTTCTCTTTGTAATTGCAACCTTTGAAGCTTTATAACTTCATCCCGATGAAGGTTTAAAAAAAACCTTTTTTACTAGAGCTAATAAGTATTTCATTTTGCAAATAAAAAATCACATGCATATTCCCTATTATGCTTCTAACATCTAACGGACTCTATGTATTAGCAGATATTACCTGTTACGGATGTATACATTTTTAATTGATATAAAATACATATATTTTATATTCTGAGGAGCTCGTGGCTAAAAAATAACAGCCGCACAGATCGATCTTCAAGGTTAAGCAACGCTTGCCAAGGTTGGTCTGTGGATGGGTGACCATCTTCCTCCGTGCCTCGGAAAGCACGTTAAGCTGTTGGTCCCGGCTGTCATTTGTAGATCTTTGGCAGTCGTTACGGATTGTCAGAAGCCAGTAAATCTGACTCCAGTTTTGCCAAGAAATACCGTAGGTATTACCCATTTAATGGGTTGTGGAGGTCTGGTAGGCAGCCGCTTCACGTAAAATAGGTACTGGTGTTCAGCTGAATTCGATTTGACTGGAAGCCGACTCCAATTTAGTTGAGAAAAGGCTAGGCAGATGATAAAATACATTTATATTTACCCCAAACCTGTAGTATGTAAGTGACCGATGTGTTCCCGTAGATATTCTTAGCGGTGCAAACATATTCTCCAAAATCAGTCAAGTTTGCAACAAATCTGAAAAATAATATAGAGCCGTTTGTTATCAAATCACCAGTGAAGATGGGGTTTTGGTTTCGATTCTCAGACCGGAAAAGATATTATTGAGTTTTTCCATCACGAATCCTTCGTGTAAAAACTTACAACTTCAAATATGGATTTGTGCCCGCTGAATATCAATAGGCTTGCTTGCCCCTATTAATGACATGGCTTTAATACGTTCTACGTTCATACGTCGGTTTTTAAGGTTCCGTACGGAAAGGGTAACCAACGGAACCCTATTACTAAGCCTTCGCTGTCCGTCCGTCCGTCTGTCAGCGGGCTCTATCTCAAGAACCGTAATAGGCAGACAGTTGAAATTTTCAAAGATTGTGTATTTCTATTGCCACTATAACAACAAATTATAAAAATTAAGGTTTACGGTATGGAACCCTTCGAGTACAAATCCGACTCGCAATTAGCTGGTTTTTTAGTTTCATGATTTCTGATATTCATTTGGGGATAGGCCATTGTATTCTAGGCCCCATAACGCCCTAGCAATAGCGTATGCGTAAAAGTATAGCGTTTATTCTGTTACACGTCGTATTCTTACCTCAAACCATCCTCATCAACATATTTCCTGTCTCCAGCAATAGGTCCTCCATTCTGACTCCACTCCACTATGGGGACAGGCACCCCTCGGGCAGAACAGGGCAGTTCCACTCGTTGCCCTTCTAACACTTCTATAGGCTCAGAGGTTACTGACGATATTGAGGGCGGCTCTGAAAGTATTCGTTTACTAGTAGGTATAAAGTTAGTTCTCATCCAAGCCGCCGCAACAGAAGTAGACGCCCCAAGCGTCGGGAGTCGCAGGACTATTCCCGGCCACCGTAGGCGCGGGCCTGCGGACGGCGAGCATTGGGTGGCTCGCCGTCTAATCAGAACCAGGCCCGGGTCGATGGCGCGCTGTGATCCCCGCGCGCCTCAAAGAGCTGTCAGCACAAAAGACGGGGCCCGCTAGGGCAAGTGCTTGCTGGGGCTGCGGAATCTGTTCGAAAAAGGTACCGTAGCCCTGGAACACAAAGGGCATTAGGAGGAACACGGATGGGTTTTACTCAGCAAGAGTCTGACACGCCCTCCTGCTTCACCCAGAGCGGGAGGAGTCATTTGACGATTTCCCATCCTTAAAAAAAGGTATAAAGTAAGTTGAAGAATTTGTTCGAAAGAGTCACCGCGCAAGTTAAGTTAAGTTATGGGGTAAGAACTCAGAGACTAAAAACTTTCCAGGTAGAGTAGTTTATCCAGGGGGCTAAAAAGGGCTTTTTACTAGAGTTATATTAGAATCTTAATATTAATCACACAACAATTCGTCAAATTTAATTTTAAACAATTAAAAATAATAAATAGCCTTTTCCCAATATAGTTGGGAAAAGGCTAGGCAGATGCTGATCGCGGCAACATTCCTAGCACGCTTTCCACCGTTAGACATCCTGGCGGATATGGATGCGAGGGTATATAACCGGATCCAGGTCATACGCCAAAGTGGCAATAGCGTGCCAGGAATCGCTTTTGTAAGGCTAAGGCGGTAGGAACGGCGACACGCACTCGAACGATGGCGCGAGCGGCTACAGCAACCGCAATTTTCGCGCAAACGTGTTGTCGAAGCCGTCTTGCCCCACTTCGAAGCCTGGTTAAAAAGAGAAGAGCGCATCTCCTACATGCTCACTCAAGTGCTGACCGGGCATGGTTGCTTTAGTGAGAACCTAAATAGGATTGGGCGAGAGGCCACGGCAAATTGCCACCATTGCAGAGGCGACCTGGACTCTGCGCAACACACGCTCGAAGGGTGCCCTGCGTGGTCCTCTGAGCGGCGGGTTTTGGTCGCCAGGATTAGTCGAGACCTGACTCTGCCAGCCGCGTGAGTGCTGGCAGAAAATGAAAACTGGAGGGAAATGGCTGCTTTCTGTGAGGCCGTGATGGTCCAGAAGGAGGCCGCCGAGCGGGATCGTGAGAGGGCTGATCCTGCTCGGAGAAGGAGGCGTCAGGGAGGCAACCGCAACGGCGCCTAAAAGCCGAAACCCCGCCTGCGTTATTTAAGGCAGGTGGGTCTCCAGGGTCGCTGGCGCTCAGAGTGGGGTCTCTGTCCGCCAACTCAGTGATCCTAGGAAAGGCGGTGGCACAGTGATCACGTGCTGCCGTACATAGCGAGGCTAAGGGGAGATTCCCCAGGGATGTGCCCTAACAGGCGTTGCACAGAGGGGGTTCCGGAGTGGTCTTTTAAGGGGTAACGGGGCCTCTTCTATGTGCTGATTAGTTTTAGTGAGATAAAAATCGCACACTCCCTGGTCTTTACCCCAAAAGTCCAGGCGCCTTTTGAATTTATTTTGACAGTGACAAAAAGTTTGACAGTGACGGGTACCGTGATTTGCTTTCTGATTCTGCTAAAGTGGCATTTTAGACGTGCAGTATGTTCTAAGAGACTGAGTTCGTTTCTTCTCAGGGTAGTCAGTTAGGAAACACTGACCTCAGCCTCCTAATTTAATGGGACCAAAATAATTTGTCGAGTAAAAATGTTATTTTTAACCTATTTACAAAATAAATATAATTTATCGATAAAGCACAAGGCACATTGCTCGCAGAACAAATGATCGATGGGGCCGAAATGTTCTGGAGTGGCGACCGCGTACCGGAAGACGCAACATTGGCGCGTCCTCCCACAAGGTGGACCGATGACCTGGTGAAGATCGCGGGAGCCGATGGATGCGAGACGCGCAAGACCGGTATTTGTGGCGATGCTTCAGGAAGGCCTATGTCCAGCAGTGGACGTCTTTCGGCTGAAATGATGATCCATAATGCGACGAAAATCACAATTTAAGCGTAGTTAATTTGTAAAATATTTACCGTATACGATGAGTGTGAAGTTTTTGTGAGTGGAGCCCACGGTGCTTGTCACCGTGCAAGTGTAGGTACCGGAGTCGTATGCCGTCGCCTTCTTTATTTTTAACTCGTCGTTCTTAGCCAGAAATCTGTAGAAATGAATTTTTATTTTATTTCTAGCTGACGCGTGCCCACTTCGTTGGCCGGTATTTTCGGCTAATATATAGCCTGTCACTCATAAATAACGTAGCTTTTTATTGGTAAACAATTTTCAAAACCGGAGTAGATCCAGAGATTACCTATACATTTTCATTGACTAAATATTGCATTATGTATGAAACAGCTGATATTTTTTTCGAGTTTTCAGGGTTGGTCTCTACTACTAAACGTATCACTAGGGGTTACCCTCCCGGGTGTCAACACTGGTCGCCCGGAAGTCACGGTGGAGCATACGGTGGAGGTCTGCCCTGCTTGGGCGGAGCACCGCCGGGTCCTCGTCGAGGCGATCGGCGGCGGCGACCTCTCGCGACCGGCCTTGGTTCAATCTATGGTCCGGAGCGAGGAGGCATGGGAAGCGGTCACCTCCTTCTGCGAAGCAGTAATGCTAGCAAAGGAGGAGGCCGAATGTGTGAGAGAGAGGGAAACCTCTCATCCCAGTCGCCGCAACAGAACAGACGCCCCAGGCGTCGGGAGTCGCAGGACGATTCTCAGCCGCCGTAGGCGCGGGCCTGCGGACGGCTCACAGTGGGTGGCTCGCCGTCTAATCAGAACTAGGCCCGGGTCGGCGGCGCGCTGCGATCCCAGCGCGCCTCAAAGAGATGTCAGCGTGGAAGACGGGGCCCGCTAGGGCAGGTGCCTGCTGGGGCTGCGGAATCTGTTCGAAAGAGGTACCGTAGCCTTGGAACGCAAACGGAACCAGGAGGAACACGGATGGGTTTTAGTCAGTAAGAGTCTGACACTCCCTCTTGCTTCACCCAGAGCGGGAGAAGTCATTTGATGATTTCCCATCTCTAAAAAAAAAAAGGGTTTACCCTGGTGATACGTTTAGTAGTAGTTTTAGACTTATACCAGAGACCAAAAAATTCAGAATATAAATGCCGAAAATAAATATACGTGATATCTCACTATACCTTGTGCTCTTTTCAAAACCCCCCCCATTTGTATTAATTTGAGTAACCACAAAGAAAAATAATTTAACTTACAAGTTGTCAGTAAACACGAGTGGACGCGTGTCCTTAGTCCACACAGTTATGGGCGGCGGCAAGCCGGACGCATCACACGAGAACTTCACAGGCTCGCCTAGCTTTATAAGTCGGGGCTTATCATCTCCTTCTACCGATTTGTCGAAGCGTGGTGGATCTGAAAATGGAGATTGCAGATGTCGCTACCATAATTTTCCTTGAATTTGACCGCTTCCTGTCAATTTGCTTATGCATATATAATTCTATAAACAATAAGTATACTTTATTTAACGAAATATCTTCCATGTACAAACAGTGATCGATTACACTCTTATTATATGTGTAGATATTCTTTGCACATTTCATAATGTAATCACAAAACAAACGTTTATAAAAACAAGTGGATGATGGGCGGTTTATCGAACAGGACAATCTCTTACAGACCACCTATGGATGGTCTGAACGAAAGTAGATAAATTAACTACTTACATTAAACCACCAAGCTGGCGTCATACTGGTCTTGCCCGATCACATTGAGAGCTACACAGCGGTAGACACCGACGTGGCCTTTTGTCGTACTGGATATAGTCAACTCCTTATCATTCGGTATTACGTCTTAGTGATAGCTTCCGATCGACTATTATCATCCTAAATGTCTTTTAACTATTTACATTGTACCACCAAACTAACATCATACTGGTCTGGCCCGGTCACATTGAGAGCCACTTAGCGATAGACACCGCCCTGATCTTTCTTGGTACTGGGATAAGTCTTTGCGAAAGCTTCCAATCGACGAATTTCATCTTTACAGTCGTAAAAATAAGGCTCTAAATTAGTCGGCAGGAAAATTTTAACTACTTACATTGAACAACCAAGCTGACGTCATACACGTCTTGCCCGATCACATTAAGAGCCACACAGCGGTAAACACCGACGTGGTCTTCTGTCGTACTGGGTATAGTCAACTCCTTATCATTGGTTATCACGTCTTGCGGGAGAGATGTGAAGTCTGTAGCCGAGTCGTGTCTGTACTGCCACGATATTGTCGGCTCTGGGTTGCCTTGGAGTATACTGGAATAAATATTATAGTATTGTAAAGTGCCAGAATTAATGCCGAGTACATACAACATTAGTTACTACTAGCGCCAACTAGTATCGAGTAGCAGATATAGTAAGTCAAGATCCTTCTAGACTGTTCTATGCCCTGTCCTTATAGACTATTCGAAGTCTCTAATCGACTGGTTTTACTGTCACGATATTTCGATTTCGATCTCACTCTTTTTTCGCTAAAGTCGACAATCACGGATATTATTAAAATTGTACTTTGGCTCCCTTTTCAAAATTTGTTGATAGGATATATTCTCCAGGCTACTTAGTTTAAAAACCCAACTACTGAATCAATTTTGATGAAATTTCTATGGAAAACTCCGTCATTTATAATAATATTCTTTATACATTCAGTCAAAAAGTATCGGGAATGGATGATTTGTTTATGGTTCCAAATTCAAATTTTTGTTTTTTTGTAGTTTTTAGATTGGCACAACTGTTTTCCATTTTGGCGCGGAGTTTGAGTTGCTTCTGTTATTTATATTAAATACAGTGCTGGTTTTAGTAATATCATATATAGTGTGTATTGCGAATTTCATAATGGACAAAAATATCGAACAAAGAGTTTGTCTTAAATTTTGCATCGCCAATGGAATTTCGTGTTCGGAGTCACTGAAAATGTTACAGAAGGCTTACGGTGAATCGACTTTATCAAAAACTCGTGCTTATGAGTGGTTCAAAGCGTTCAAAAGCGGTCGAGATGTGATGGAAGATTTGCCTCGCTCTGGTAGGCCGTCAACGTCTGCAACTGAAGTTAACATCGCAAAAGTGAAGGAAATAGTGACTGAAAATCCCCATTCAACTCTGAGAGAGATAGCCGCCGAACTTTCTGTATCTCACGAGTCGATCCATACCATTTTAACTAATCATTTGGGTATGAAACATGTTGCTGCTCGGCTAGTCCCAAAAGATCTGAATTTTCTCCAAAAACTCAATCGCATGAAAGTCGCTGAGGACATGCTAGAACGAGTCAGTTCGGACCCAACATTCAAGAAACGCATTGTTACTGGTGACGAGACGTGGGTTTACGAGTTTGACATGCAAACTAGTCAACAAGCTTCGGAGTGGCGCCTTCCAACTGAACCGAAACCGAAAAAACCACGCCAAAGTCGATCAAAAGTCAAAGTCATGTTGACTGTTTTCTTTGACTATCGCGGTGTTGTGCACTCTGAATTCTTACCAGAAGGTCTAACGGTAAATAAAGAATATTATTTGAGCGTTATGCGGCGTTTAAGAGAGCAAATTCGACGAAAAAGGCCAGATTTGTGGAAAGAAAATTCTTGGATTTTGCACCACGACAATGCGCCTTCGCACAAGGCTATCATTGTGAACGAATTTTTAACCAAACACTCAACAAATACCATCCAGCAACCACCATATTCACCAGATATGGCTCCTGCTGACTTTTTCTTTTTCCTAAACTCAAATTACCACTTCGTGGCACCCGTTTTCAATCGATAGAAGACATAAAGGAGAATTCGCGGCGAGAACTGAACTCAATTCCGGAAGCAGCGTTTAAAAAATGTTTTGATGAATGGATTATTCGTTGGCGCAAGTGTATCGTTTCTAAAGGAGCATACTTTGAAGGTGATAAAATAAATTTGGATGAATAACAGACATTTTGTGTATTATTGATCTTTTCCCGGTACTTTCTTGACACAGTAGTATATCGGACAAAAATGATCCAGCGTGTTAGTAAACAATATTAAAACTTATTACTAGTAGCTACAAACAGAACAGATTTAAGAACAGATTGGAAATATCTTATTTTTATTTTGTGGAAGGATATTGTTTACCTGTGTTGTTTACTAACACGCTGCATCATTGTCTCGTCCTCCGAGTCGTTACAATAATGTATGCTGTACCCGGAATATCAGCATGATTATTGTATTCTGTTGCCCTTATCCCAATTCATTCGGAGTTGGCGCACCACGGCGTCTGAAATGCCTAATGCCCATATGATACATCGAAATAAATAAATTATGTTAAAACGATACATAATCTCACCTACATGTGATTTTAGTGGAGCGTCCTTCGCGCGCAGTTAATATAGCAGGCTCTTTAGATAACACCGGGGATGCTGCAATAAATGTATTTTTTTTTTAGAAACCAAAACGGCTTTATACTCGTACAAAAATACGCACTGAAAACGAATTAATTAGTCTATACTAATACAGACAGTAGTTCAATACAGATATTAGCGCGTTCAACCAAACAAAATCTTCAGCTTTATCATACGTATTCATCATCATCGTCATTATTTCAGCCGAAAGACGTCCACAGCTGGACATAGGCCTCCCTCAAGCGTCGCCACAACAACCGGCCCTGTGCGTCCCGCAGCCGTCGGCTACTCGGACCCTCACCAGGAAAATACAGTAAAATTTAGTATAATTACTTAGATACTGAAAAATATCTTCAGCTTTATAATTATGTATCCATCATCATCGTCATCATTTCAGCCGAAAGACGTCCACAGCTGGACATAGGCCTCCCCCAAGCGTCGCTACAACAACCGGTCCTGTACGTCCTGCATCCGTCGGCTACTCGGATTCTCACCAGGAAAATACAGTAAAATACAGTGTAATTACTTAGATACTGAAAAATATATCTTACCCAATCCAGTCACACTGACACTCCCTTTCACATTAAATTTTTCGTAACCATTATCAGCTTCACACTCATAAGGTCCTAAGTCACTGAAGTCGATCCTCTTCAAGTACACCGTCGAGCGGTCTTCAGATATGTCCACGTTGGTACCACTGACTAGTTCGGTACCGTTGTGGTACCAGGTAGTGTGAGGCGGGGGGTGTGAGTCGAAGACACAATGAAGTTCCACTTGGTAGTACAGTTGGACGGTTTGGTCTGGAAATTAAAAGGGTAAAGTGTGAATTTGTTTTCAGATATGTCCACGTTGGTACCACTGACTAGTTCGGTGCCGTTGTGGTACCAAGTAGTGTGAGGCGGGGGGTGTGAGTCGAAGACACAGTGAAGTTCTACTTGGCAGTATAGACGGACGGATTGGTCTGAAAAATTAAAGAGTAAAATGCAACGTAGCATAAGAAACGCAATACATGAAAGGGGTCATTGGACTCATCATTATGAGCAACTTTTTCTATTAGAACAACACTGACATCGCAAAAAAGCCATATCAGTCTTTTCTTGGATCGGTTCCGATTTCGTTCTCTGCTTTACGCAAGACTGCCACCTTTTTCATCGTCCTTGGATAATACTTCTTTCTTCATAGTTGTACCTGAGTAATACGTAGTTATTACCTGTAAACCCTTGCACCAGCGTCATTTTCCTCCTAACGTTGACGACGAGACTGTCCTGGTGTATGCCTTCAGAGTTCTCTCCGAAACAGAAGTACGTAGCGTTGACGTCTTCCGCGGTCGAGTTCAGTCGTAGAATGCTTCGGTACACGTTAGGTTTGAATTGAGTTATCTGGAAGTTGCAAACGAATCATTTGAAAGTTGGTTAAGAACTAAGAACTGATACATGATGAAAAAAAAACAAAGAGTTGCACTCCGGGAGTGCCAGCAGAAGTAAACGCGATTTTAAAATTTTTTACCCATCACAAAAAAAGTGCACAGCGCCGCTAAAGAAGTTTTCACTTCAAAAACAGAACTAAAGATATTTTTAAGGAGGTTTCCTAAAATTAAGACAGAATCACGTAACGTGTCACATATTAAAATAACATTTGCCCCAGATAATATTCAGACGAAATCGGTGTACAAAATTTATAAAAAACTGCATGTAACAGCGCCCTCTACAATGCTGATGTTCTTATAGCTATCACACTCGTGTGCTGGTTCAAGTGTACTCACAGTGTTGTTCAAGAAGGCGTCAGTCTCCCGGTGCCACAGTATCCTCGGCGGCGGCTTGGCACGTACTTCACACGTCACTTCGATCACAGCGCCCTCTACAATGCTGATGTTCTTGGAACCGATTATACTCACTACCGGCTTTATTAGTACTGATACGTTTACTGAGTCTGACCCTGGAAAAATGGTTTTCTTTTGTAAGTGAGCAAAATTGTAGACGAATGCGCAGCGTATGCTGTTTACATACTACTCTGTCAAGAAAGTACCGGGAAAAGATCAATAATACACAAAATGTCTGTTATTCATCCAAATTTATTTTATCACCTTCAAAGTATGCTCCTTTAGAAACGATACACTTGCGCCAACGAATAATCCATTCATCAAAACATTTTTTAAACGCTGCTTCCGGAATTGAGTTCAATTCTCGCCGCGAATTCTCCTTTATGTCTTCTATCGATTGAAAACGGGTGCCACGAAGTGGTAATTTGAGTTTAGGAAAAAGAAAAAAGTCAGCAGGAGCCATATCTGGTGAATATGGTGGTTGCTGGATGGTATTTGTTGAGTGTTTGGTTAAAAATTCGTTCACAATGATAGCCTTGTGCAAAGGCGCATTGTCGTGGTGCAAAATCCAAGAATTTTCTTTCCACAAATCTGGCCCTTTTCGTCGAATTTGCTCTCTTAAACGCCGCATAACGCTCAAATAATATTCTTTATTTACCGTTAGACCTTCCGGTAAGAATTCAGAGTGCACAACACCGCGATAGTCAAAGAAAAGTCAACATGACTAAACTCTTTGTTCGATATTTTTGTCCATTATGAAATTCGCAATACACATTATATATGATATTACTAAAACCAGCACTGTATTTAATATAAATAACAGATGCAACTCAAACTCCGCGCCAAAACGGAAAGCAGTTGTGCCAATCTAACAACTACAAAAAAACAAAAAATTGAATTTGGAACCATAAACAAATCATCCATTCCCGATACTTTTTTGACTGAATGTATACTGAAAGGCAAAATATTTGTTCATGCCAATGCTTTAGCCGTTTAGCTGTATATTTTCTGGGCTGTCACATCAAGACACAACTATCTTTGGAATACTAGACAGCCACACTATTTGTAAGGGTCACCTGTTGCACCTCGATGCAGCACGACGCCGCGGTTGATACCGGATACCTATTCGAATTCTACTACTAAAATGTGAACCTTTTCGTGTAGTACATAAAGTTCCATATTGTATCGATATCTTGAAAAAGTGCGTCGCATATTTTGAGATCACTTTTTGTTTATTGTTGGGAAATTATCAAATAACTTTACATCCGCTCTGGGCGGAGCGGGTATGAATGTCAGACTCTTACTGACTAAAACCCATCCATGTTCCTTAAAGGAACACTTTGCGTTCCAGGGTTGCGGTAACTACCTAAAGCGAAACTGAGCCTAAATTTCAGTTAAGGTACTGGGAAATTTTATCAAAATTAAACATATCTTTGACTTTACATACCCTTAAAAACTCCTCTAATCGCCGTACAAGTCCACTCCCCATCCTCAGTAACATTCTTTACATCTAACACATCGTTGGACGTCTCGGTAACGTCGTGTGACGTTACAACTGTCCCGTCAGGCGCGCTCCACACGACTGTCGCCGCGTTCTCCACAGAACACACGAGTTGGAAGTCTGAGTTTATTAGCTTTGATAGTGCGTGGGGGCCTAATATTTGGGCTGTTGGGTTCGGTTTTGTTTTTATTTGTGTGGATTGGTTTGCTTTTCCTCCTGGAAAGGTAATACATGTTGGTTATGGTGTGGCTATGAAAGAAAGCTGTAGGTAGTAAAGGAGTTTGATTTATCAGTTTATAATGTTCCCATTGCTGGGCTGGGTCACAGGCTTTCTCTCTTTGATACACACCACGGGGCCTCATTGTGGGTTGGTGGATGTCACATAACATACTGATATTTTTAGTTCTTGGATACGCCAGTTTCCTCACAATTTTATAGTATAGAACTATGTGGAATAGGTTGTACAGTCCCGCAAACCTTCATTGAAAAGGGAGGATCCTCCAACCAGACGGTCGTTGTGTCCTGGGACCCAGGCCCAGGACACAACGACAACGACAACGTGTTGTGTTAGCAAATACCCAATGGTTTTTGGCGTTTGTATATGTTAAAATCGCACGGAAATCTACGATACCGCGACTTAGGATTCGTGTTACGTCAGGTCTTTAGTTAGTATGTAATGGTATAGATTCACCGTTCAAAAAACTGTGGTGATAAAATATTTTACACACTGAGTAAAGTAAGCAGGCAGGCGCCTCGGTTGAAAACAAAACCACGTCGACTTCAAGGAAAAAAATCAATAAACATAATTCATCCTGATCCTAGGCGCCAGATTAATATGCAATAACGGTCATTGACCCACATACATTTATTGACTTTCTTAACATCAAAAACAGAAATAAAGACAACGCTGTCCTGAATCGACTTCTATCGTGATCCTTTACGTTCTCTAGTAATGAACAACGGTTCAGCGGCTTATTGTTTGGGTATCTACGAAAGGATATTTGGGAAAGGTCAAGGTTCCTACTTTATTTAGTTTATCTGGCGCCTACCATACCGTGTCGGGTCAAGTTTATTAAACTAGTTTAAACCAGGTGCATGAAAATAAAATTGTCAAATTGCATTCAACAACTGCCAAGAACTTTTACCAAATTGCTCAATTTTTTACTCCAGAAGAACCAGTCTACATTACCTCTGTTAGCGGCGACACAGGTATAAACTCCAACATCTTTTTCCCCAATCTGTATAGTTTTATTGAACGTGTACACTCCTTCTACATTGGGCTCCTTGTTTATATCAATAGCTGTAAACGAAAAAAGCTTTTTTTTAATTTGGAATATTCATGGCCTGGAACACAGGTACATAAACCTAGGTCGGGCAGGTCGCCACATATATTTTAAGTTCCTAGTTTTATATATTGTACCTTTAATTAACTTTAGCTATACACTAGTTTAAATTTAGGCACTAATTACCTTTATATAAGATTTTTACTACATATTATCTTATGTGGCTATCTATACACATTTTATTGTAACAGTTTTTTTATGAATAAATTGATTGAAAATAAATTGAAAGTATCAAGCAGTCGGTTCTCTAACAACAGCGCCTCGCTGTATACAGTGCACGATATTTGTCACACTGTCGCCTGTCTCTACTGTAGTGTTGTGTTGTGACTATGACATACATACCATAGTGTGTCTGTGTGCCGTTGTAGAGCAGTCGGTTCTCTAACAACAGCGCCTCGCTGTATACAGTGCACGATATTGTCAAAATCTCGCCTGTCTCTACCGTAGTGTTGCCAGGCTCTATTGTGACTTGTGGAGGTTCAACTGAAATGTAATCGTGATTTAGGAAACTAGAGAAGTTAGTAAGATAGAACCTTGTTTAGAAAAAAAAAATCAGCTGTTTCATACATTTTCGTTGGCCAAATATTGCATTTTTATGAAACAGCTGATATTTTTTTTCGAGTTTTCAGAGTTGGTCTCAAAGTAAAAGTTGTTTATAATCATGTGTACTTGCACTGTCTAAGAGGTTAGTGTGTTTTAAAAATAACCCTGTATACTTAGCAGTAGTCGGGTAATAAAACACATTACCTATAAGCGTAAGTTCGGTGACAGTCTTGCTGACCCCCGCCACGTTGTGCGCGACGCACCTGTACGTGCCCACATGCTCCTCGTTCATGTTCTCTATCACGTAGTCTATCGATGTGGTTTGTCTGTAAATAACAAAAAAAAATATACTTACATGAAAAATTGAATTATGACCTTTGCGGACCACGGTCATGTCTCGAGCACTGCCCGGATATTTGCGGATCAACCTATAGGAGCTGCATGTTTGATGACCGCGAAAAATAGAAATATTTAGTATTACATACACCCACCGCATTGTTACAAGTACCTGTAACCGTTCGGAATCACTATCACTACATATTATAAAACAAAGTTCTTCGCCATGTCTGTCTTTATGTGCGCGTAAAACTCAAAATCTACAATCGGGATTTTCATACGATTTTCCCCAATGGACGAAGTGATTTATAAGCAAGGTTCAGGTTTATAATTCATCAAGGTTTTGTGTAATTTGACTGTAATATGACGATGATTGTTGACATTTTCAGAAAAAAAACAAGCCGAGTGACAAGTTCAGTGCTTATTTACACCAGTAGTAGTAGATATACTCTGCTGGATAAAATTCGTAATGAGTACATATGTGGAAGCTTTAAAGTTGCACCAATCGCAGACAAAATCACTGAAAACCGCCTTCGCTGGTACGGCCATGTCAGATGACGAAGCGAAGACCATGTGGTTCAAACTGCATTGAAGCTCCCAGAACAAAAGAGAGGGAGAGGCCGCCCGCTATTGACTTGGTAGACCTCCATAGAAAGAGACCTTAAGAAAGCTCAATTGCACAAAACGACAACCCAAGATCGCTTGACTTGGAGCAGAAAAGTGAGGCGACTCCAAATAATGGGTTGGGGAGAGGACGAAGAATCGTAGATACACTCTGCAACTTATGTAAAGCCGAGCGGGTTGCAAGTTAATACTAAAAGTAATCTTACAAGCTAGATATCTGCTGCTGTATCCTCGATGCGTCCTTGGTCCACGTAGCGGTGACGGGCACCAAACTCTCCACATTACAAGACAGCACTACGCGGGAGTGAGAATGGGCTTCCACCTGAAAAACATTACAATTAATTAGTCCGAAATCAAAGCCAAAGGTTTTGATTTCTTTCTATGTTTGTTCTTCTTCTCATCGTGTGGGCAGTAAGGTGTAACGACCCCACACACCCTGTTGTCAGAGTTTCTAAACCGCGGTCTCTGACATGGTTTATTTGACGACCGCCATGTGGCGGCCGGGACCAACGACTTATACGTGCCTTCCCAAGCACGGAATCACCTTTTTTATCAGACAATCAGGTGATTCAAACCTGCAATCTCCTAAACAAACTGGAAATAACTTTTCAAAGTATGCAAAGTATGTTTGTTGAAGACGAATTCTAGTCTAGCGGATGCAATTATTGCGAGATTTGTTCGAAAGAGTCACCGCGGCCATGGAACGCAAAGGGCATCAGGAAAGAACACGGATGTGTTTTTAACCGACGAAAAAGCGGAGGAGGTTCTCAAGTCGACGCGCATATTTATTTATTAGTTAGTAAGAGTCTGACACTTCCTTCCGCTCCGCCCAGAGCGGATTGCGCTATGCAATGGATTGTCGATTAGATGACAGTCGTCCACAAGGGTTATTTAATCTTGAAGATCGACCTGTGCGGCTGGTAATATTATTAACGTAAATGAGAAATAAAAGCAAAGACTGACTGGTTGACTGATAGAGAATATCTAAGGCATTAAGTCCGCCATTGTGGGTGAAATCATCCTCCAATGAGCAGACATCGGACGATGATTATATATTTACTTCTTTATTTATTTACTGTAAGAAAAGAAAGAGGATGATATAGGATTTAATGATAAAAGTTAACCATGTAGTTCAATAGTTCTTTCTCACCTTTCGGGGTGCTGTCAGATAAGGAACACCTGGAATAAAAGTTTGTTAAATAAATTATCCACATATCTACATATAGGTATTGAACGCAAAATCTGAAAAAGGGTCATTTTGCTCACTGTCACAACTCTACTTTGGGCCAACCTAAAATAGCAACAAAAAACAACTTTATGTTTTCATAAATCGACGATTTTTCTTAAATAAATCTTCTATAAAAATATTTTTTATTTACCTGGTAACTGTGCTTGAATAGCAGTTGCTCCCATCCTCTTTAGATCTTGTTTGTGTTCATCCTTACCATTAATCTGGAATTGTTCGAGAATAACATTTTAAGAACATTTGCATATAAGAAAGCTTTACAAGTTAACGAGTAATATTCGCAGTCGGCAATTGTGATTGTGACGTGCAAATATGGAACCCTAGGTACACGCACACACACAACAAACAACCTGTGCCTGTGATCATAGATTAGAATATTGGAATTACTCACAGCAATATAAAAGAACTCATCCGGAGGTATGAAGGGATCGGCGATGTACACGTTGGTTCCTGTCTTCTTAAGGGGCAGCTCGAACAGCGTGCGTCCTGTCAGAGTGAGCACCTCTGCGTACTGAATTTCAGCGGTGGAGTTGGGCGGAGAGAGATATATCATCATGTGGTTGTATGTGCCTGAAATACAAAAATCAACTTTATAATTTTTGTATTTTATAAAAAATTAACTAGCTCCTGCAATCAGCTTCACCGACATGAAAGTCGAAAATTATCCAACCCAGGATAAAAAATATCCTATGACTTGTCTTGTATATCACACGTACCACAACCACACCACACCATCGCGCCAAAAGGTGGTCAAGCTGTGGTTACTTTTGAATAGTGTCGCTGCGACTTCTTGCGGTTGCGTTGTGTTTGGTACCTACAAAATGTGGATGTGTTTGCGATGTGAGCGTGTTATGGTTGCTAAGTGGCTGCGATGTGGTCGGTATCACACACACGGTCGATTATGACGGCAAAATGTAGTCCGTATGAATTTAACTATTGCGTTTCATACAAATTAGCGCCCGACCACGTGTTGGGGCTGTGGTACGACGTGAAAAAAGCCTATGACCTATTCCAGGACATGGTCTACCTGTATGCCAAAAACGGTCATCCAGATCCGTGTGTCCTTAAGACAAGGAGAGGTAACAATCAGACGGACAGGCAGACAGAGAGACCCTACGCATTTTTTTTTATAATATTGATATATTGTATTTTTACAAATTATGATAGATGTGAGATGAAGAAATAAACATTATGTCATCCAGCAGACCGAACTGACCCATCGTGTTGAGCTAGGTACTTCCCGTCCCTACTCTCCCGCGGGCCTGAGGTGGTCTGCATAGGCGGTCTGGCACTAGCCGAGGATTATGGAAGGCGCACTACCTCTCACAATCCTCGGTCAAGTGTGAGAAGGAACATACCGGGGTGGTTTTTAGTTAGTAAGAGTCTGACAGACACCTTCGCCCGCCCCAGGCGAGGGACATCTATGAGGATATTCCACTCCGGCAACAAAAAAAAAGGTACTTCCTGCCCCAGGGGAAAGATTAGGCTGATTTTAATATTTAGTTATATATGGTGATATAGAGGTAAATAGTTAAGATAGGATCGTCCGACACTTGCTCGGTCGGGCCCAGTGGCATTAGAAAAATGCGCCATCCATCCTGTCCTTATTGTAAAGGAACTATACAACGTGTAACAAAATAAACGCAATACTTCTTAAAAGTTATTTATAAACAACTTTAACTAAGGGAACAGTAACACTGAAATCGCTAGAAAAATCAACTCGGCGATACATTTACCAGCGCATAACTCGACAAAATGTACTGAACAGCAGATTTTTTCTCGATGTCGAGTGTTGCTCCCATAAAAGTTAATGATAATCATCACTACAATAACGCCTTAAGAGGTATTCTGATTACTAGTTGACCCGCGCAACTTCGTCTACTCCGATCTTCGTCTTAGCGTGATGATATGTAGCCTATAGCCTTCCTCGATAAATGGGCTACCTAACACTGAATGATTTTTTCAAATCAGACCAGACTTCCTGAGATTAGCGCGTTCAAGCAAACAAACTCTTCTGATTTATATATTTAGTACTAGTTGACCCGCGCAACTTCTTCTGCGTCACAATTTTCATTACTGCTCCGCTCCTATTGGTATTAGCATGATGATATATAGCCTATAGCCTAACTCGATAAATGGGCTATCTAAAACTGAAAGAATTTTTCAAATCGGACCAGTAGTTCCTGAGATTAGCGCGTTCAAGTAAACAAACAAACAAACTCTTCAGCTCTATATATTAGTATAAGTTAAAGTATAGATAGATGTTACACGTTGTAAACATACGGTACTGTAAATTGTGTTATTATAAGTATCTTTACTTTAGTTATTGTTTCCAATTAGACTTACCTCTCAAAGGCCTATAGCTGGTCTCTTTCATAGTGGTAGGCTTTTCTACCGAGAAGCCGTGGTTGAACGTGACGTTGGACAGACCGACGACCTTCACTGAATGCTTCTCCTCGCTGCCCACTGTGATCGTCCAGTTGCCGGGCTCCGGCTGCATTACCTTCACTATCTGGGTTCACATACCACATTGAGTTAGTTGGGGATGTTGGATAACGAGTACTTAGGAAAATGACATTAAGAGTTTAGATTATACAAACCTACAATTTAACAGATTTATAGGTACCAGTCGTCAATGTGGGCAGCAAGGCTGCCAAACTCATGGGGGATTGGGCGGGTTCTACCTATATTTAGAAGGCATCGGCTTTTACAAAGGAATGATCGGAGAAAGAAACACACTGGGACGAGTGGAAGGCTATGGGGGAGACCTTTGCTCTGCAGTGGGGCAAAAAAACTAAAAATGTACCTGTTTCTGTCACTCAAGCATACAATGGTCGTACGCGGTGAGTCAATTAGTAGATAGGTAGTTCGAGGTCTTTACGTACGAGAAATGTAAACAAAGTCTTCAAATTTTCGAGTTCACTTCGCTCTCTCTCTCATTTGACACTTGACCTTTAGCATACCTACTGAAGCGGGAGACAAAGCCTTACCACCCCAGGCTGACAAGCTTAGTCCGCTACTAAAATTCCTTCTAGTGATCTTATTCTTTTGCCCCACCCCTAAGCAAATGCTGGGTACCCTGATACACGTTAGTCTACTTTAGCGAGAAAAAGAAATCTTTCACACATTTAAGCGTGCTATATGACATCGCAACGCATTGCAAAGCTGTGGTCTTGAGCTGCCAGTAGCATCTAACCGCAGCCAATACAAAAAGCCCGGTACAGCCCGCAAAGATGTGTGCTAGTCTTCATTCTGTCGTGGTCAACTCACCATAATCTCTGAAAGGTCGAGTGTGGTGATCAACTTGGGCGGTCCAGTGAGCTGCTCCCCCTTGGGGTCTACCACCGTAATCTTCGGCTTGGCCCCCGACACAGACACCGTCACCTCCCCCAAAGTACTGTCCACTGGGATCTGGGGAACACAGGAAATAACAACTCTTCAATGGAGGATTGCGTAAACCTATTCTTACTGTTAAAATTCAAATTTCTGTGTTGCATAGAAGACATGCAAAAAGTGATTTAATAAATTTTATAGGCATTTATCTTACCTCTTGCGTATAGTTGTATCCGGGCGGGTTTGATACAGAAGCGAGGTTCACCATGCGACCTTTAATTGAACTCTTCACGAACTCCAGCATCTGAAAAATAAGTTTGTAGTGAATTGCTATGAGGATGGGGATTCTTGAGAGAGTTTCTAGTATTTAAAAAAAATGCACCCTCACGGGACGTCCAGCAGGTGTGAAAAATTTATATGAAAATGTATATAAAAATTCGTAATAAAATTATTCTTATGTTTATGAATTAGTTCCAAAGTTCGCCTGCCGTAACTGGCGGTGTAGTGGGAGCATCACGACATTTAAGGGTCGTTGCCGTCACGGCATACGAGTTGGTTTTACTGCCAAGTCGCACCATTAGATGTTCCAAACAGCGCTTATCCAGTTTTAATACAAATTGACGTTTACGTTACCGCGATTGAGAACGTATCAAAACTTGCACTAAAGCCACATTGCGGGGAATATTGGTACCTCCACAGAAATGTAAATATATCTATGGGTACCTCAGTTATCAAAATGGTTTACTCACCATATGCACATTGGTTTTGTTCAAGTTGAATATTTGTCCGGAGCTAGCGGCTGCGACTTCCTGGTAAACTTTGTACGAAGGTCGGTTCAAGTCGTTGCAGTGACCCGTCAGTATGAATACAACCTGTAGACCATTTTTAAAACCACATCAGACCGCTTCAAGTACATCTGAGAATTTCATACTGCAGAGCTTTTGCTTGCAATTTAACGCGGAGTCTGGTTTGATTGATTTATGCCTGATTTATTAAAATAGTCGACCCTCTTATCTACGGGGGTATGTAATCTGAACAATATTTTAGAGGCAAAATTGTTAGTTTATATGCGATGTTAAGTACGGACTGACATGTTTCTTCGCAGGCAGTGTAGGTACTGTGGGTTGTGGAACTGTTCGGAAGTTTTCAGCCCTGAAACTAAAAGGGCATTTGAAGGAATACGGGTACGTTTTAGTCAGTCAGTCTGACACTCCCTACCGCTCTGCCCAGAGCTGGAGTAGTTCATTGATGATTTCCCAAACAAAAAAATAAGGTAAAAGTTAATCTAAAATAATGTCGAACCACCATCTAACCTGACTCTGTTTCCTCTGTATTGTGTCGAGAACTTTCCCGACGCTGCGATGGTCGGCTGCCGTCGCGTCAGTGAACACGTACAGGAAGGACCGCGGTCTACTGACGTTCAGAGCTAGATGTATGCCAGTCAACGACATCTCGGGGCAGTCCCCTCCGCCCTGAACCTGGACTCTGTTTAGCGCTCTCTTGAACACTTCCTTTCGTCGTGTGACTGTTACCGGGCCTACCTCTGTAAAAGTACGATATTTTTAGGGTTCCGAACAAAAAACCGAACCATTAGATAGATATATAGATTAGGGACTCCATTTTTCCGCACTTAAGACTCTCATTCGGTCTGTTGTGCGTAGGTGTCCTCGCTAAGTAAGCCAGCCTAGCTCCACCCAGAAGCAAAAAGTTTCCTGGGAGCTTCACAGGCTTCGCGGAGCGACCTCACCGTTCCGAGGATTTGTTGACGTTGGGTAGCCAATGTAGCCATGGCCTCGCATTCCAGGATCACGTGGTGACTAATTCTTTGGCGTCAAAGCAGCCCCAGCAGAGTGGGCTGTCCGTGGCGCCGATGTTAAAGAGATGTTTGTTTAGAGGGCAATGGCCCGTAATTGTCCGTATTATTGTTCTAAGGTTATTTCTACTTAGGCTGAGTAGTTGTTTTGTCATGGATTTAGACTAGGCATTGCCATTTTTGACTGCCTGCGGTCTGCAGCCTGTGACCACTTGTTGTTGTGAAATTTAGTCGATCTTTGGCGAATCCATGAAAAAAAACTGCGAGAAAGGTAGGGGAAGGAGTGGGTACGGGCCGAGCACCACCATCTCGGAACCTCTCCGTGATGGTTCGTCTGCGGCATCATTGCCTAGGGATCCACTGGAGGGCAATTCTGTTAGACAGCGATATACTCTCCAGGGCAAGGTGGCATTCAAATATCAGATACGAATCTGTTTGCTTAGTTGTGTAATCTCCGACACCTTTATAAATCGATAGTATGCTGTGGTAGACCATTACCCTGTGCCCATCTAAAAAACCAGTACAAATAGAGGATTTTTTACTGCAACTCAAAAAACAGTTCTTCCAGTAGGTAAGTCAAAATTAAGTTATTGCTTATGTTAAGGACTATCTTTTCCTTCCTTGCTTTTTATAATGCTAATAAATACTTGTTAACGGACGGACCTATTTAATTTATAATTTAATTTAGAACTTAATTCCATATAAAATTGTTAGTAAGCTTAAAACTATGTTATTTTATTTATTTATTTATTTATGTACACACAATATACTTAAAAAGAAAATTTTATATTAGTACTTTATATCTATTTGCTCAAAATACCACCAGAACTGTGCACCTTATTCCAATGCCTCACAATAGGACACTCAACCCTATCCATTATGGTGTTTAGAAGGCCATTGGAGCTGCCCCGCATACGACGCATCAGGGAGGCCACCCTCTTGCGCACTAATGCTCTAAAGCAATCTGTGTTGGCTTCCGCAAACATCCTCGACGCACGAGTCTCGCGTCAGCCCCATCAGCATCCTAAACCCATTATTGTAGAGGATCCGAAGGGCATTGAGAGCTTTCTGCGTGTAGCGGACCCACAGGCTACAGGTCTACAATGTCTGGCAGTAGGTAAGTACGCCTTAAACAAAGTAATTTTAACATTACGTGTGCACGTTGCCAACCTGCGCGCCAGCATATTACATTTCACTACAAATGCCCTTCGGTCCCTCTCAATATCCAAATCATCAAAGAGGTCCTTAGTGACCCAGTGCCCAAGGTACTTGAATTTGGTGACCCTACTTACCGGAAATCTTCCAAGCCTGACCGTTGGAATGGTAGTGGGAATTTTATTGCCCGCCTTAAACACAAGTAGTTCACTTTTTTTGGAGTTGTACCTAAGGCCCTGAGACACTGCGTACTTCTCACATATGCCTAAAAGCATGTTGAGGGCTTTAACGGATGGGCTCAACAGTGCCATATCGTCGGCGTAGCTAATGTTGTACATACGTACAAGACTATGACTTATTTCTTTATTAGTAAACCAATATGACCTAATTCCATTTACTTTTCTTTCAAACCAAGAAACATTTTAAGATATGCGAGCAAAAGGTGATCGGCTGTTGTGGCGACACTTGGGGAAGACCTAAGTCCAGGAGTGGACGTCTTTCGGCTGATTTGATGAGCAAAAAAGTACTTACTGGGATCATGAAACGGCACAAACACAAAATCGGCAATCACATTACTCTCCTTCAAAGCAGTATTAAGGATCATTTCAGCGCCTTCACGTAACTGCCTTAAGTCATTATACATCGACCCCGTAGTGTCAAAAACAAATGCCAAGCTACTCTTCCCATCATCCTTGTCTTGCGTCGATCGCGATCTCCTGTTGATCCTCTTACACTCAACACCAAATAAAAGTGCACAGTTCAACAAGACAAGACATTTCACTGTACCAAACATGTTTAGAGCTAACACATGGTGCAATTTAATAAACGGTTTTTAGTTAAACTGTAGTGGTCTGTTTTAATGGACTTATCTGTAACCTCTGACCGAGTAATCAATGTGGGTTGGAGTAAGGAAATAATGTACTTGAGTGTATTTATGTTAAGAATGGTTGCACATGAGATTTGGGATGTCGCGGATTTTATTATTGAGTGTTACACAATTTATAGGTAGATACCAGGAATGTTATGAAATTCGATATGAAATTTCGGATTTGGATACAGACATACATAATATTCTATTAATATTGTGTTTTCACTTACGGTTACGGATTATCCGTTAGTTTCTGTTACGATATCATGTGCCGTTTAGACTCCACCCCTATCCGAAATTATCCGATATTTCTGTATCGGGGGGCCTACTCTCTAAGCCCGAAGTCCTTAGTTTCGGCCAAAGACTTCTATATTAATATAGGGTAGTTTCGGCCTTAGTTACGGGCGTTCCTTACCCCGGTTTCGGTTATGGATATATTTTTATTTCGGATATTCGATACTTTCGGTTACGGTTAACGAAACTATCGGTCGAACCATGTAAAATACTGGGATACAGCTGTGTCGTAAGACTCAATTCCAATAAAGTTGGCACCAGGGGGCTATTGTCTAAGTCCGACGTCCGAAGTTTCGGGCTTAGTTGCGGGCGTATCACAACACGATTCGACAATTACTTCAAATCGTGTTATCATTCATTCTTAGTTCGGATTCGGGACTAATCCTAAGTGATACGGAGTGCAATACGCCCTCAACTAAGCCCGAAACTACGGACTTCGGGCTTAGAGAGTCAGAGGCGTCTTTACCTATAGTCATGACCATCCGGCGGGATTGGGAGTATCACAAAGCACACCTGACAGATCTCTCCATTTTTGTCATCCCATGTTTATGCGGTGCGTAATATCGGCGTCTATATTGCCATCGCTGGATAGAATGCTGCCGAGGTATTTGAAGTGGTCTACGGTTCTTAGGGTGGAGCCTTGGAAGTTTATTGTGCAGGTAGCTGCGGTTGAGTTGGAGAACTTCAGTGCAAGTGCTCGGTTTTCTCTCTGCTGATCTTAAGACCTGCGTTTTCCAATGATGATCTCCAAGGTTGCTCGCAATGTAAGCGGGTTTTCATCAATAAGTACGACATCGTTTGCGTACTCAATGCACCAGGGGGCAGGTTGCTGAATTGCAGCCGTCAGATAGTTCATCACGAGGTTAAAAAGTAGCGGGCTGAATGCCGATCCTTGAGGAACTCCAAACTTTACCTGAAATCCCTTCATAAAAAAAGAATCCTGCGGCCAATCGTTTCATAAAAAAAGTATTCCATTTTGACCGCGCGCCTACTGGGGGGCGCCAGGGTGTTGATTGCACACGGGCGCTACTGAGGCTAGAGCCGCCTCTGTAGAGATTAGCTTCCAAGGCTCGGCAGATTGATACAGATTACTGGCCAGGTACTAAACTAACTAAAGATAACCGTGGGTATCAATCCTTATCCTTACTAATATTATAAATGCGAAAGTAACTCTGTCTGTCTGTCTGTCGCGCTTTCACGCCAAAATTGCCGAACTGATTTAAATTGGTACAGAGATAGTCTAGAGCCTGAGAAAGGACATAGGCTACTTTTTATCCCGGGAATATGATCCATAGGGACCACGCGGGTCGAAGCCGCTGGCAGAAGCTAGTTTCATATAAATCAGTGAACCCAGCCCGGATTTTTAAATAAATAAAATTCTACTTGCGTGGTCGGAACTTGAATGGTACTTTTACCTTATTAAAACTTGAAATATAGGTAACTGAAAATAAGTGTTAAAGGCCCCTTTTCCCTTTTCCCGGCAGGACACTAGCGCGGTGCGCGCGAGCCGTTTTTCACGTACCTATTTATTTAATATAAAAAAAATAAATGCCATATTATAAATCTATCCAATAATATCCCTGTCAAACCCGATTAGTAAATGAAATGTTAAATTTTCATAAAAATTGCGTTCCCACAAGTCTCATACAACTTAAAATACTTTCAAAATCGACTTTACTTCCTGATTTTTTTTCATCGATCAAAATTTTAAATATCGTGTTTTTAACCAAAAAAGTCACTAGATCTCACATGTATCTATAAGTACTATATATTTTTTTACGAATTTATATATGGCGATTTCTCTGAAAACAACTCGATCTAGAAACGTAAATTTCGGATAAGGGGCCCTTAAGATTTAATTTGTTTTTCATTCATTGCGTCGGAGGAGTTTGGCTAAGTAATTTTGTCTGTACATTCGTGTATACGGTTCATAAGTGTGCACTAACTCTTAACAGGGAAATAACTCAATCGTATAATCTGAGTACCTACGAGTTAGAAGCTCCTTATCAGTAAGTCATGTCGTATCTAACGTGGAAATTACGAATAATTACAACTATACGAGGTCAAACATTTTTATTAATATCTAAGTACTTACAACAACGAGTAAGAATATAAAGTGTCGTAAGGACAAACGGAAAAAGCTTACTAACCAAACAATAATCTTATAGAGGAGAGACAAAAACTATCATATCAGTCATTTGAGTACCAGAGAGCTAGACCGAAAAGTCAAGCGGAGCATCCGAAAGGATATCAGAATTTACAACACTGAACTCGCTCACTCCGTTTTAAGGTGGATGCTCCAGGGTAGCCCGCGAAATTCAAATATTTTTATGTTTTTTGCAATTTGCCGGTCAGTGTGAAGCTGTATGTGGACCAAATGCGATCCGCGACCGTAACGCGTATTTATCTATAGAATTATAACCATTTTAATCATCAATATAGCCCTCTAAGTTCACGTAGTTCGAAATAATGATTATTTCTGAAATATTCATTCTTTCGAACTACATGGAATAAAATGGTTATAATTCTTTAGATAAATACGCGTTACGGTCGCGGATCGCATTTGGTCCACATACAGCTTCACACTGACCGGCAAATTGCAAAAAACATAAAAATATTTGAATTTCGCGGGCTACCCTGGAGCATCCACCTTAACAAATAACTGCTAGTCTATTCTGTAAATAACCATATCGATATCGAGCTTCACCTGAGTGACAAACCTCACAAAGTGAGCTTTATTGCAAACAACATAAAGGTTTTACGTTTGACGTAATTTTATACTCACTTCGGATTCCGCTGTCGAGACACAAAAATGTTACAGAATAGGGGTACTGCTCCTTGAGAGCAGCCATGCGTGGTATGGATGCTTGCAGATCTTTCATAACTCACTTGAGGGACAATAATGGTGTGAGACAGGGACATAACTCAAAATTAATCTAAATCTGCACACAATTTTACAAAACTTTATATTCAGACGACGATGCTACTTTTCAACTCGGAAATGATAAATATTCATACCCAGACGATGTCCCTGTGATAACTGGCTTTGAAGTTCATAGGGCTCTAATTGGTATGAAGTACAATAAAAGCCCAGGAGAGGATAGTATTACAACCGATGCACTGCGAGTGGGAGAACCAGTTTTACTACCACATATTTGCAATCTTTTTAACTCTATTTTAAAAACAGGTATCTTTCCTAGTAATTTCTGTCATTCCAATATTATTCTACTACATTAAAAAGGAGATAAATCCGATATAGCAAATTATCGTCCTATTAGTCTTATCTCCCACTTTTATAAAGCTTTCAACAAAGTCCTCGAAAATCGCATGTCCGGCCAACTAGACCTTCACCAACCTCCTGAACAGGCTGGTTTCCGCCGCGGCTTATCCACCACCGATCATTTACACTCTCTAAACCAGTTGATAGAGAAACACCTTGCGTTTGTAGATTATATCAAAGCTTTCGACAGTTTAACACACGAAGCCATTTTTGCGACACTTTATAAACCTAAAAGGAAACTCATGGACATGTGCATCCTCCCCAAGTCCCCAACCTCACGTACGGAGCGCTGACGTGGTCATTAACGCAACGGCAAAAGTCCGCTCTCGGGGTCTGCCAGCGAGCTATGGAACGAAGCATCCTCGGAGTCAGGATAACAGACCTTATAAGGAACAAAATACTTCGTTCCAAAACTCAAATCGCAGATGTAGGCAACACAGCTGCCAAATTGAAGTTGAACTGGGCAGGCCATATCTGCCACATGATAACTGGGCGAAAATAACTACGGATTGGGTCCCGAACATCAGGAACCGGTGACGCGGTAGACCCAAACGGAGATGGCGGGACGAACTGGACTCCTACCTTAGGGATTGGACTCTGATAGCTCAGGACAGATTAAAGTGGAAAAAAGGAAGGGAGGTCTTGGCCCTGCAGTGGGACACTACGGGCTAATTATAATATATCCAAGAGCCGGGCCTACATCATTGTTACGAAGTCAAAACGAAACCGTATTTTCGTTTACGATAGAAATAGTGCTTTTATAAAATTTTATACGTTGAGATAAACGTATAAAATTCTCGTCCAGAATTATTTCAGATGTTTTAGTTTTCCATTTTGGTTCACTTTTGTTATTATGTAACTGTATGTTATGTTAATATAGTCATTAGTCGTAAGTTAGTAGTCCGATGGAGGGTAAGCCTGGTGATCTGTAATACAGGTTTTACCTACAACAGACACCAGTCTCATAATAATATGTGCTATAAAATGACTTTATAGTGTTTTCGAATAAGAGAAAACAAAACAATAAGTTTAAAAAAATCAACGAAAATGAGTAGGTATTGAAGATCAATTTACACATTTCGTTTTGCGGTACGCCTCCCGAAGACCCGGTAAAGCCCGCGGCTGCGTGCGAGACGCACGGGACCGATCAACGGGGCAAAACCTGGGGGAGACCTAAGTCCAGCCGTGGACGTCTTTCTGCTGAAATGATGATAAAACTTTACATGGCTATCAATAATTATTCACAATTGTAATAAAAAAACTCACAATTAAAAATAAAATCTTTATTTAAAAATTCACACTCGACATCTGTATAGAAGACATTCTGGTCGACTTAAATACAAAAAACAACCTATTTACCTAGATTACTGCTCAAAATTTGTATCTTACACTCACTCACATACGTGCCTTGTGTGGAAGCCAATCATTGTTCTGTGTCTGGGTGTAGTTTATCTATAATATGTATGTATTTAGAAATATATAAGTATATTTATCAGTTGTCTAGTACCCATAACACAAGCTCTGCTTAGCTTGGGACTAGATGGCGTTGTGTGATAGTTGTGTGGAATATTATATTATTATTATATTATATTATTATAAGTAATATTCCAAATGCGAAAGTGAGTTTATTTGTCTCTCACGCCTAAATAGCTGAACCGATTTTTATGAATTTTGGTACAGCGACAGGTGGGAACTCGGAGACTTGCGAAGCCGCGGGAAAAAATTAAAATGAGTAAACAAAAACACTGTTTTGTACGAGTGGACTGTTTCGCCACTTTATTTTTGCTTTATGAGAATAGCTCGTGACTAATTAAGTCACACGGAAAGATTTTCAAGATTAAACAACGACGGCCGAGCTCGGGTGAGGATGGGTAACCATTTATTCCATTCCAAGAATCCTCTGTGCCTCAGAAGACGATTTGACGTTCAAAAGTGCCTTTAATGGTCTAGTTGAAATAAATTGACTTTGACTTTGAAGGCACACATTGTAGATCTTTAACAATCGTTACGGTAAGTGTTTTTCTACTCCTCCGCTATACTTTTCTGATTAATTTCGTTGCAGGATCCAAGACAGTTGAATCGTTTCTTCGGGACTCGTCGGGCTTTATTGACTCGGCGTTTTTCTGGTGGTCACCACTTTTGATTCTGGCTTTTAGGAGTTGCAGTGGTTGGGAATGTGTGGCGGGCTTGTCCCAAAACAAAAAAGTTGATACGGTAGTCAGAAACTAAAAATGAGATAACATTCTTAACCATAAGACACCATAACCTTAGTAGATGTGCGATAGGCAGACCATATCTGGTTAGACTACTACAATATAGTTGTGAAGCAGATCGATTGTATTCTAGTGTTCTTCCTCACAAGGCAGTATTCAAATAATAAGTTACAAGGCAGATGTCTTGATCAGACACCTGTCTATGTTCAGTTTCAGTAAGACTATAGCACTTTATTCTAAGATTGTTTATAGATAATATTTGAAATATATTCCGTTGTCGTACTTATACCGTTGATTAACAGCGGGCTCTTACGCGAATTCTTGACTTGCCTTTTAGAATATAAAAAATATAGTGCTTAATTTAGAAAGAGAAATTCTTTGAAATCGGCTAAGAAGAGAGAAAGATTTGCTCTCTTTTTAGCCGATTTCAAAGAAAGAAAGTGGTTCATTTTTCGACCCGTATCTTTTTTTGGATAGAGTTTGAAACAACTCGATCCAAAAATTGTACATTGGCGAGAAACTGCTTAAATTTCACCAGAAAATAGCTCTCTAAATTGTAAATATAATATTAATGTTTTTGTATTTGCACTGAGGTTTGTAGAAGAAATTGTTTAAAATAGTTATAAAATCAAGTCACTAAATTGCCAGTCAATAAATAAAACAACAATAAAGTAACGACAACTATTGCAGGGTTAAATTAACAAAGACAAAGAGATCTTAAAATACTTGTCTGTCTTTACAATTTGAGCGTCCCTAAAATACATATAAATCTTATTTTATAATTACGTTAAAGAAGAAATCTTAATAATGTATTGAAATAAATCAAAAAATCTATAGAAATTAAATAATAATAAATTTATAAAGGTCCAATTATTAAAATAAAAAGTGTTTTTTTAGCCAGCTTCAAGCAAAGGTGTTATTTTCTAAGTTTATATATATAGATATAATTATATGACATTTTCATTGCATTGTTGAGAAAAGAAGTCATTAAATACTGATTAATTTCGTAATCGATACGTAGTCATAGGATTGTGGTAAATTTTATTTTAAATTGAATTTCATGAAATCTTCCAAAAATTATTTCTAAACATATCATAAACTTAATATTTTAAAATTAACCTTTACTTGAAGATAAGACAGAACTCTTAAAACTAATATGATGTTCTCTCGGTGGATGCGATGGATTCCTCAAAAATGCCAAATGAAAAAATAAACTGTCAACAAAATAAATATGGGCCCGACTAAAAATATAAATTGACTGATTAATTAATCATTGGTACTTAAAATGGAAGATATGACGTGAATCTTAAATTAATGAGGTAAATACAATTGGCAGATAACGGCGATGAACGAACGAAAATACATTAATTTAGGAACAAAAAATCTGGTATAACAAACAGTCAATCTGGTTTCACGCAGACATATTTACATAAAAATATTTAGCACTACCCTAAATTTGGTGTCGCGTTTTCGAGATATTTTGAGGCAAAAACTTATTCATTTGAGAACTTTACAAACAAAATATCTCGGCAACGTGGCACTTTAGGTTGTTTAAAGTTCCGCTCAAACGGATCATTGACCACCGCCACAGATGGCTGGCGACAAGCTGCTTACAGGACTTTATCACGTTTTGTATGGAATCGCCGCACACGTGTAGCGAGTGGCGTCCTCCGCGACTGCGCGCGCCACGGCCCGGGTGCCGACCGCGACCTACTTCAAAACGCCGACACTCGCCACTAATGCGCCGCCGCCGCTGCACCCCTGCTTACCCAACTACCCTTCAGTTATCCGCAGAGGCTGAACACTACCATACAAGACAAGATATTAATAAAAAAATGTAGAATCCATTGTGTGACTGGACAGCAAGAAAGTGTTGTAAGTTATACACTGATGTTGTACCAGTAGTCGGCCACCGACTACTCGTGGGAGCCACCGGAGGCTACCGTCGGTGGTCCAATTTGCGCGGAGCAATTTTTTACATAAATAAATATAAATGACAGACCAGCTTCCATTCATGAGTTCGAATCTCTCAATTTGACCTTGTTTCGAAAGCATGTTAATAATAAAAGCCTGTATATTTCTAGTCGGGCATAGCACAAAACATGTTAGTATCATAACACTTTATGAATAACTTTGGCAAGCATATAATCTACATATAATATGTTTACTATTTGTACTTGCGTCCTGCAAAGATCAGTCATGGATATATTGGATAGCGCGGACTGATGATGATTACATTTATTCACACACATTTCATAATTATTGTAATCAATTACCAAAGATTCTGATATGACTACAAAATACATCGACGAAATTTTATTGAACTAAGAAACAAAAATGCAAAATGTAAACTAAATTGTAATCACAGGTCTTTTCTCCGAAACTACCGAGTCTAAATTTTACATTTTCTTTCCCATAGATAACAAGAAAACCTATAAGAAATCTATGGTTTTATAAAAGTTACATTTGGCCGGTTCTTGTAGCTCTAATACGACATGCAGAGACGACAGCATAGAGCGCCATAGACTATGCGTATTCATAGTGCTCAAATGACAAGCTTTTTGTATAAATCACTCATCCACTTTTATTATTTCATTAGTTTTTTTTATTATTTCAATCATACAATCACAAAACAGACGAATGCCGAACCAAGTCATGATCAAGTTTTAACGTATTGGTATAGACGTGATGGTGTATTGGTATTCGTGTACGTATTGGTTGGTCGTATTGGTTGGGCCATGCATGAAAGATAAAAATTGGTGAATTTTTACCATATGGTTGAATTTTGTTTTAATATTGTGTAGTCATATCGTACGTCAAATTGGTCACAGTATTTTAAGTTTTCCTTATTTTATGCTTATGTACGTCACTAGAAAATGCGTTTCATTTAACTTAGTATTTTAGAAATATCATTATGTGGTCTTTGAGTTATTGTATAAACTATCCATGTAATTACATATATATTATTGCATATAATTATCTAAATTTTATAAGTGTATAATTACGTATAAAATACATAATATAGTGTAAATTTTCTATTTCGAACACATTGTTTATGGGAAAACATTCCCAAAGTCAATTTAATTACTAATTAATTTAATACCAAAAGCCTATTAATTTTAGCCGAAAAATAATTCGAGTCATTAAAATTAGAACGAAATCGAGGTCGAAATTATATGTTTTGCGATAGCATCGTTTAGAAATGGTTCTGTATAGCAACTATTGTATATAAGCATAGACTTGTTCATAAAGCTCTAGCTGGAAGAACATTGTTACACTGTTCCCGGATTTTAAACCTAAAGGCATGGTAACACAATAATCGTGTTAAATAGCACAAGTTATCTAGTTGTAACGTGTGTATCAAGTATAACCCAGAGCTTACTAATGGGCAAAACATTAGTCATCAAAAAAGGTCATACAAAAGGATTTTGGCACAATAACCATTTTTTTAAACCCAGAACAGTCTATGCATATAACGGGACTGACACTGTTGTGATTCTTATTTCTGTAACAATAAGATTCACAATCGCGTGCAGTGTTTATGTAGCTACGTCGCTACAGAAGTGGTTCAGTAACATGAACACTTGGCGGTGAGTCTCGGAGTTACACGGCGTCGTCAGTCGCAAGCTTGGGTTGGCTCTGCGACTTCTGGTATACCAACACGTTTTCGCTCACCTCGCCTTCTGGGAACTGAAAAGTAAAGATATTTGAGTTTTATAATAACTGGTTAACTACGTAAAACTATAACCTTTTCTTTTTAAATCAATCCAAATAATAGAAAACTATACTTATAGAAACGAAAACCCCTATCAGTATTGTTTCTATTCACCCGTTTTACAGTATCAGGATATTTAAACTCAGGGTAGGCAAAAATACAGAAAATTCACGCGCGACGACGGTTTAAAATATCTGAAGAGAAATTCTTAATACTTACTTAATTAGAAATAGTGTTCATGTCCGTTTTTCAAAAAAATATAAAAGAATTAAGTAAATTAGATAATCTTCTTTTTATTTTAGATGCTTTGTTATTTACAAGATATATGTAAATGTATGTGATTTAACATGGGTCGATGGCTACAGTAAAATTACAGGTTATTTTTTCGCATTTAGCGAGTTCGACTCCCGCTGGACAGGCGATAATTATTAAGTCCTCATTCAGTAATTCTTTCTAACTAACTAATTGTGTGAGTGACTGACAGACAACTCACAGCCGAAACTACAGGTCGTAGAAAGCTGAAATTTGGCGTGTAGGTTCCCTACACTCCGTAGGTGGCACTAAGAAAGGATTACCCGACATTCCTACGAGAACGGGATATGGGCGTACGAAGTTGCGGGCAAAAACTAACGTACATTTACGTACTTTTAAATAGTTTAATTATGATCTATTTGGAAGTCATATACCCGCCATTTTGACGTCAGGGTGGCGGCTCACGGGAGTTTTACAATATCAGAGCTTGTATAACATTAAAGAAGTTTTTAAATGGGGTTCCTACATGTACAATTGACGTTTATTTTACTATCGGTACTAAGAGAGTATTTCCCGAAATTCCTAAGGGGACGAGTGAGAACGAGATATGCGCGTACGAAGTTGCGGGCAAAAGCTAGTATCAATATATTTCTTGTTTCCATTTACCTGTGTGTGCGGTATCTCGTGGATCAGCTTGTACCCTGTCAGCAGAGTCTCCACGCGTCCTTTCAGCCTGTCAAACAGCACCAGCAGGTCAGGCGTCTGCCGCGCGGCGTGCTCGGTGCGCCACCAGCGCTGAGGGTTGTTGAAGAACGCCTCCGCTTCAGTCGTCACGCCGGTTGCGTTGAGCGGGGGGTCGCAGTTCAGGTAGCGGGTCGTAATGTTCAGGTGGAGATGGCTAAGAGGAAAAATGTATTTATTTAAACTTTATGCACAAAGGTACAAAGGCGGACTTAATGCCTTTGGCATTCTGTACCAGTCAACCAAGGGTGAAGTAAAGTTTAAATGCAATAAATTACAATAAATGCCAAGTAGATTAAGTTTTGAGTTACTTTTGCCCAGTTGGATTGTGTTAACCAACTACCGTACCGAGAGCATTATTGTCTAAGTGCGCAACTAAATAAATCGTAAGTGTAACCCAACACATCATCGGCTTATGATCGTAGTGAGACTTGTGGTAGTGACTAGTGTTGCGAACTTTTTATAATATTAGTCAGTAAATCAGAACTTGGTTTTTAAATCACCGCATTTGAAAGTGTCTCGGTGATACGCGCTTACGACCTTCTCGCCGATAGTCGCTGTGCTTGACGCATCGTCGACAACATATTCCCCGCCTTCGCACACTGTGCTACATAGTGTTTGATAGCTGGAAAGGATTGGGATCTGTGCCGTACCGTGTTATCACGCCCGCCTGTTTGTTTACAATAATATTGAGTATTTAGCGCTCTTACTTACAGGATGCCAAACGTCAAATATACGCCCCCGTCGTCTCAGAAAGGTAAACTAAAACATGCTCAATCGAAATCGGACCCGGACTTAACCATAGCGGTGGAGGAAGTTACTGAGCCGAGTCAAAACATAGCTTCCCGACATAAAACGCTCACGCATCTCTGGTTCTCCTACGGATGAACATGACCTCTCGAAGGTTTTTTTGATTAGTTTTAAAAATGAGTTGCTGGCAATGCTTCTTCCCATCACCTATTTTGCTACTGTATATCTTTTAACGTTTTGCTTAATATTATGTTTCCTGAGTAAAAAAAAAAATTATTCTATTTAGTCCGCCCGCAGTTAGATTTTCGAAAAATATTGGATACGTATTTTTATTTATAATTGACGAAGATAAAACGCATCAAAGATCAGGAGAGGGGGCTTGTGATGTCACTAACCGGTAAAAAGTGTTTGAAAATGACGTCATACGAGTTTTCATCGCACTGTATCGTCTTCATTTATTGTTAACTTGAAGAAAAAATACGTGTTTAATATTTTTTAGAAATCTATGTGAAGGACTAATTAATTTTTTTTAGTTAACTACCCTATTATCTAAATATATATTTTTAAATCCTACTGTAAACTTTTGTACATAATTTCTTGTTAATTAGTGTAGTTTTTTAAGTCTATAAAAATGTTCAATTTTATTTTGCCACGTATTAAAAATATTAATAATCTACTGTAAACTGTATAATGACAAGATAAAATAATGTTTAATTTAAAAATTAGTCAACTTTAACTAATTAAGCTTCACATCGGTAATGTACCTGTAAATAGTAATAATAGTGAGATCTATCTCACTGTGGCTGACATTTCCTTTTTAATGCGACTCCAACGTCAACTGATAAGAGTAATCAGCTTTTTAATTATTATATTTTGTTTTTATTGCTCTACATCGGTTATGTTGAATTTATACGTTAAAAATGAAAGATAACATTAATAATGCTGCCAGTGCGATTGATAAGTTTGAGGTTGCTAGCTCCCATATTTGTACACCGGACCATTTTACAGGGCTTATTGCGGATCCACCCATCGGACACCCATCTCAAAATTATACATATAAAAATCACATGTATAAATAAAAATGTTGACCAATTTATATCCATGCTGTCTGTAATCAAAGGAAGACGGGCATTCTAGCCTAGGAACCAATAACAACATGCTATATATCAATGGAAAGGTTTTTTACGTACTTTAACTTTTGATAAGGTGGGAAGTCCCAAATCGCTGTGTGGAAAAGTTATTGCACAATAAAGCCAGACATGAGCAAAACATTTTTTTCGGCATTTCTGCACAAAATGACAAGAAATACGTATTTTTTTTATGTAGGTACTACAACGTCAAAATTATTACTACGGAATCTGTTTCCCGATTTTAAAATTGCAGGTGCCCATATTAACTCGTTTCGTGAACCTGAGACTGATAATGTAGACGCGCAAATGATATGAGATTCAATTAATCAAAGGATCAACATACCAAATCATTTATACAATTATGTAAATAACAAAAATCTTAAAAGACAAAGAATCGCGTTTGTGGCGATAGATGTAAACCAACAATTAGATTACTTTCCTCGTTTAACGGGAAGTGATTTAAAGCTTTTCACTTTGGGATCATATCAGCTTAAACTAGCCAAATCATATTGTGCAGAGCATTTGCAATTATCTATACATAATTGAAGTGAAAAGAGATGATTTAATTGGGGATTTGCAACGGGACAATATGCCTCAAAATGTATGGTTATTAAGAGGCCGTATACAGTCACGCCATGTAAGGGCAAAAACATATCTATTTTACCTTTTGATTATTAGGGACGCAATTGGCATTAGTGCAATAGCTCAATATTATTGCACTTGCTTATCAGGGCGCCGGAAAATAGGGAGTTGTGCCCATATAACATTTATTGTCTGGTTTCTAGGTGTCGGCAGCAGGGAGCATTTCGGTTACCCATTGAAGGGGTTTTCGATAGGGTTTTCCTAAGCAGTTAATCAAAAACCCATACGATGTGGGTAACCCTTTCGAATGGGTTATCGTAATGAAGGGGTTACCCTTTCAGTGGGTTTCAAGTATAGAACCTATTCAATGGGTTATCTTAAAGAAGGGGTTACCCTTTCAGTGGGTTTCAAGTATAGAACCTATTCAATGGGTTATCTTAATGAAGGGGTTACCCTTTCAGTGGGTTTCAAGTATAGAACCTATTCAATGGGTTATCATAATGAATACGTAACTCTTTCAATGGGTTTCAAGTATAGAACGCATTCAATGGGTTATCATAATGATGATGTAACTCTTTCAATGGGTTATCATAATGATTGCGTTACTCTTTGAATGGGTTTCAAGTACTAAACTCATTAAATGGGTTATCATCGTGATAAGCAAACCTCATAAACGGCTTACCTTTTCGAAAGACTTAAACACGAACCATTGGTTATTTATTGAAAGGGTTTTTGATATGGTTTTTCTAAGCACTTAAATAAAAACCCATACGATGTAGGTACCCCTTTCGAATAGCTTGAAGGACTATTATGATTGTCCATTGAAAGGGTTTTTGAAAGGGTTTTTAAAAGGGTTTTGAATGGGTTTTCGAAAGGGTTTTTGATAGGGTTTTTCTAAGCAGTTAAATAAAAACCCTTACGATATGATCAGGGAAATATTGACCTGGCCACCTTAAGTGTAATTATTGCTTGCACTGCCCGGCCGGTATAGCAGCGTCTTTGTTTCTCATCGACCAATAGCAACCGTCATCAACACGTAGTGAGCAAACCTAACGGGTTTTTAGGCTCTTTTTTATTATACATATTTGTAAACATCCACAAAAAAAAAACCCAAACCTTTTTTTTTAATAAATTTCTAAAATCAGTCTTAGTCATCTATGCAAAGGATTTTGTTTTAAAATTGGCTAGGTCAATATTTCTCTGATAGTATTACCCTTTTGAACAGCTTAATTTAAGCCGTTAAGAAGAGCGTGTTTTTTGTATGGGAATGTCTTAGTTAATTTGGTTGATTAGGAACGGCCAGACGACAGTCAATCCGTACCAAACCTATTTGGTCTAATCAAATTGATAACCTCATTATAATAACTAACACACAACATAGCGTAAAACTACGTTCCTCGAGCAAATATATTGTCGTTTTCATCATCATCATTTCAGTCAAAAGTCGGCCACAGTTAGACACATGCCTCCCCCACGTGTCGCCCGCCCCATCGACTGGTTCTGTATTCTGTCATGAAGTTCAGTCCTTCAGTTATATGTAGATCTGTTCACGAAGGAAGCAGCGCGGGAGTGGCGCGGCGGCATACGAGTGGCGCGCCTAATCCAGTGGTGCCCGCGCGTCTGCAGTAACGCACTCATATATAGGCAACTTCTAATATCATAACACTACGCGCGCCGCGCGATCTGCCCGGATATGCGGCGCCGCGCCGCTCGAGTTCGTGTCTGCGGCGACTGGGTGACCATAATCGACTGAATGAGTTAAAAAAATGGTAATCAGAGTATACAGTGTCAAAGATTTACACTAAATAGACTGGTATATGTTTAGGCGATGTACTACTCTGTCAAGAAAGTACCGGGAAAAGATCAATAATACACAAAATGTCTGTTATTCATCCAAATTTATTTTATCACCTTCAAAGTATGCTCCTTTAGAAACGATACAATTGCGCCAACGAATAATCCATTCATCAAAACATTTTTTAAACGCTGCTTCCGGAATTGAGTTGAGTTCTCGCCGCGAATTCTCCTTTATGTCTTCTATCGATTGAAAACGGTTCAGTTGGAAGGCGCCACTCCGAAGCTTGTTGACTAGTTTGCATGTCAAACTCGTAAACCCACGTCTCGTCACCAGTAACAATGTGTTTCATGAATGTTGGCTGAAAAACTGACTCGTTCTAGCATGTCCTCAGCGACTTTCATGCGATTGAGTTTTTGGAGAAAATTCTGATCTTTTGGGACTACCCGAGCAGCAACATGTTTCATACCCAAATGATTAGTTAAAATGGTACGGATCGACTCGTGAGATACAGAAAGTTCGGCGGCTATCTCTCTCAGAGTTGAATGGGGATTTTCAGTCACTATTTCCTTCACTTTTGCGATGTTAACTTCAGTTGCAGACGTTGACGGCCTACCAGAGCGAGGCAAATCTTCCATCACATCTCGACCGCTTTTGAACGCTTTGAACCACTCATAAGCACGAGTTTTTGATAAAGTCGATTCACCGTAAGCCTTCTGTAACATTTTCAGTGACTCCGAACACGAAATTCCATTGGCGATGCAAAATTTAAGACAAACTCTTTGTTCGATATTTTTGTCCATTATGAAATTCGCAATACACACTATATATGATATTACTAAAACCAGCACTGTATTTAATATAAATAACAGATGCAACTCAAACTCCGCGCCAAAATGGAAAACAGTTGTGCCAATCTAACAACTAAAAAAAAACAAAAATTTGAATTTGGAACCATAAACAAATCATCCATTCCCGATACTTTTTTGACTGAATGTATGTTAGTGACTGAAATGGTTTTCTGAAGAACCACACAGATTTAGTGGATTTTTCCAGGCAGTGCACGCATTTGCAGTACCTAATCGTGAAGCTCAACTCAACAATTATAAAATTAACTAGAACGACTTTGATCTTTTCATTTTAATTTTATGAATATTTTGACTTTTGTGTTAGAAATTAAAAAGAAAGTCCGAGCTAAAACCGGACCGAGGCCAAAAGCAACACTTGTCCAGACAAATATGGCCGTATGTGCACCCTACCCCAGGCGATCCGGATAAACATCAAAGTACCTACAAGTACGAGCAGTGTCTTTGAGATAATCACATGTATGCCCACCCGAGTGAAGAAACGGAACAGTGACATGACAAAGCTTGTAATAAGTAGATAATACAACTGCGCTGTGGTACCTACCCACCGATTAATATTAGTAATGAAACGGATTGGTAGGTTACTCTTTTGTCCGGATACAGATCACATGGAAACAAATGTACCTACTCATTTAAAATTTAGGTCTTTACTAAAACAAGGTACCTATTTATTAGGTAAATACCTACATAACCACCCACTATTTTTTACAAAATTTACTTAGGAAGTGAGGTCTTTCAATTTAAAAATATTTTAATAATTAATAGGTAGCTAAGAAGTTAGGTAAGTAACTTATAATAATATCTTTGGGTTGTACCAAAGGTCGTAAAAATATACGTAACTTGATACCGAGTTAAAAGGCAAATATCTAAATCTAAGTTCATAGCTTAGGTCAAGTGTCAGAAATATTATAATACAAGTTAGAAAACAATAATGATTACGCACGCACAGCACAGTAAAGTACCTAATCGTCTAACACTGGCAATGACAAAACAGCGCCCGCGTTCCCGCTTAGCGTTAGTGTGAGTGCCTGTCGGAGCGACACACACAGCAGTTACTTGCCGAGACAGAACTACTAACGATTGGAAAATGATAAATTTGGATGTGTTCCGTAATACCTACCGTTATCAATGAAAACTTAATGATTTTCTATTTTTTTCCATAACTTGTAACTTGATAATATGTTTAAGCTATGTTTCTGCGGAATCAATATTGGAAATGTTTTTGTTTATAATATAGAAAAAACAAAATTAAAACATGCCATTTACACCGTTAAAAGGTGCGAAATTAAAGAGATGGTAAAAACTACTGTCTAAATCCGAATATCAGCATAATATGGTGAAAATATGTTCAAACAGCAAATGATTTTGGCATTACGTTTGCATGGACATTTTATGCGTCGCCGGGCCCTTCACAATATAGTCTGTGTTGCTATTTGTCAGGAAAAAAATACCCACACTTACAATTTTCTTCTTTTTATTGTGTAAAATGTTTGATGTACCTATCCACTACCTACGCTATTGAATACGACATAGCATTATGCCAGTTTCGAGAAACTAACTTAGCATTAGGTTAGCATAGCACAAGGTTAGTCTTTGTAAATAGGACATTGGTGGCAATAGGCTAGTTTCCACCATCAATAAATTGCAAATCTATTTAGTCAGTCAGTTAGAGTCTTCTTCTTCCACCTGGCGTTAATCCCGGCTATTGCCAGGGTCCGCCTTCCTACTTAGCTTCCTCCACTTTGCCCGATCTTGAACATCCTTCTCAGTTAGGCCATTGGCTCTCATGTCGGACTTGACGACGTCCAACCAGCGCTTGCGAGGGCGACTACGGGACCTAGCCCCAAGAACAGCCATATTCATGCATCCCCGACCAACGTACTCCATATGGCGGCGCATGATGTGGCCATACCATCGCAGACGACACTCTTGCAGTTTTTCCCCCACGTCACGGACACCAAGACTACCTCGGATGAAAGAGTTGCGTATGCGATCGGATTGCGTTACGCCACTCATCCTCCTCAGCATCTTCATCTCCGTGACGCAAAGCTCCTGGGTGTGTCTGTTTAGTGCTGGCCAACACTCGCCGCCGTACAGTAGGACAGGCCGTATGATGCATTTATATATCTGCCCCTTGAGCTTCGGAGGCATTTTGCGGTCGCATACAACGCCCGTTACCTCGCGCCACTTCGCCCAAGCCGCGCCCATACGTGTTTGGACATCGTCGTCCACGATGCCAGACTCGTGCAGCACGGATCCAAGGTACCTGAACGTATCGGACTTTCTGATCAGGTCCGAACCTATTCGGATAGTGTTTGAATCCGTGCTGCCACAGGACATGTACTCAGTCTTCGCCACATTTAGGCTCTGACCACCGTTTTCAAGCGTGTCCTTCCAAATGTTGACTTTGCGCTCAAGATTGGCTTTGTTCTGATTCACGAGGGCTATGTCATCGGCATACATCATTAGCCATGGGGGCTTATCTTGGATGTTTGCCGTAACTACATCGAGCACTACGTTAAACAAGAACGGGCTAAGAGCCGAGCCTTGGTGAGCGCCAACAGATATTGGGAAGCCATTCGATTCGCCAACAGCGGTCTGGACAGAGGACACGGAATCGCGGTACATGTCTCTGATAATGTCAATATAGGCCTCGGGAACGCCCTTGAAGCGCAGTGTCCACCAGATGGACTGCCGAGGTATACAGTCGTAGGCCTTCTGCAGGTCTAAAAAGGCCATATGCAAAGCTCTCCTTCTCTCTCTGTAAGCTTCAGCCAGAGTCCGTAAGGCGAACACTGCGTCCATGGTGCTGTTACCCGCCCGGAAGCCATATTGACACTCAGAGACAGTACACTCGCTACGGAGCCGTGTGTCAATGATGCGCTCGAAGAGCTTCATGGTGTGGCACATGATCTTGATACCGCGGTAGCTACTACAATCCTGTACGCTACCTTTGCTTTTGTATACAGGAATAATCAGGCTAAATCGCCACTGGTTCGGCATTTCCTTGGTGATCAGGATGCGGTTAAAAAGATCCGTCAGAAGGTCCACGCCATGTGGGCCCATCGCCTTCCACACTTCAATTGGCACATTGTCAGGCCCGACCGCTTTCCGGTTCTTCATGTGGCGAAGAGCAATACGGGTTTCGTCGGGGGAAATAGGGGAAATAAGTCCAAGGTTAGGAGGCGGTTCGGGAGGAAGGTTATGGGGATGCTGTTTGTTAGACAGCTCCGCGAAGTATGTACACCATCTCTCCTTAACAGAGGGGGCATCGTAGAGCAGCTTACCCTGGGCGTCCTGTCGATGAAGCTACTGACGGTGATTGAAACCTTCAGTAGTGCCATCAGGATGGAATTTGGTGTAGACAAATGTTCAGTCATGCATGTAAAGAAAGGGGAGATTATGGAATCTGAGAGAATTCAACTCTCGGATTCCATACAGTTTAGATCCCTCAGCTCAACCGAAACCTATAAGTATTTGGGTATATCGGAAGCGTTGGGCATTAATGTTACTGACATGAAGCAATCGTTGAAGGAACGCTTCTTTGGCCGCCTGAATAAGGTTTTGAATAGCCTTTTGTCGGGCGGAAATAAGGTGCGCGCCTTCAACGGTTGGGTCATGCCGGTATTAATGTACTCTTTCGGCATACTCAAATGGACTCAAACTGAGCTTGATGCCTTGGATAGGAGGGTCCGTACACTGCTGACCGCAAATAACTAACAAATAACTACCGGAGGCATATTATGAAGGATGAGACTCTGGACGTGTGTCGGGCATGCCACCGTCCGGGTGAGTCCATCAGACATATTAACTCTGGCCTGAAGGCCAGAGCTAATGTGTATGGCTAGAAGGGCCTGATACCGAAGGCAGTACTCCTCGATACGGCTCGTATTGTGAGGAGGTTCCTTTTTCTGGAGCCCTAACCACCGGTAGCTTGGACCCTGCTCCCTACACCGGCGGACTACTACTTTTTATATTTTTAAATGTATTTTTTATGGTTTTTTAGAGATATATTTAAAAATATACTTTGTATGTAAATAAAAATAAATTAACGAAATAGTAATAATAAAGCAAGCACCTGAAACAAAGAGAGCATCCGAACACGGTACGCGGTCAGGTTGTTTCCTCCCTCTGTAGCCCCAAAGTATGCGCGTATGACATTTTCATTAATGGATCGTGTCCATCGCATACGCTGCACACTTCCGCCGGGAGCTGGGACCCTATCAGAGGCCGGTGGGCCTCGAGGTCCTAAGCCATCCGGAGGCTAACGTCCTCTTTGACGACGAGCATGTGGTGGTGGTGGTGGCATCGTGGGCGGCGAGAAGTACTCGTCGCTGGAGCTCGACGCGACTGCTACGGCCGGTGTCACAGCACTCACGGTGGGGCTGGGTTCCGGCGGCAGCGAGTCGGAGCTGAGTGACGAGGCCGGAGATGGTGGGCGTGCTCGACGAGCTGCGGATCTTGTCTACATTTATTTCTTCTTCAGCGGTCGGTGGTCATAGTTCTGTTGCGTATTTTTTATTTATTTTTATTTGTCCGTATTATCTGTATTTATTTTTATCTATTGATTTATCTTCGTGTTGTTCCATTTTGTTTATTTTCATAAAATGTAATTAAAATATTCGCAGAATTTCTTTTTGTCAGTTCACTTGACAGTCAAGCCACAGATTTATTCAACAACACCTCAAGAGGCTTTCGTTAGGCTGCTGGATCAAGGGCTTGATTCAGAAAGCGGTATTTCTGGAGAAACCTCCTAACAATACGAGCCCGTATTGTTAGGAGGTTCCTCTCTCTGGAGCCCTGACCGCCAGTAGCTTGGACCCTGTTCCCGATACCGGTGGGCTACTATTTTTATATTTTTTAATGTTTTTTTATTTAATTTTATTGAAGTATTTAAAAATATAATTTATATGTAAAGAAAATAAATAAACGGAATAATAATAATAATAAATTCATCCGCAAGGCAGTTTTGTGGCGAACTGTTGGGCACTGATGACCCCACGGACCTGATCTCCAGGGAGAATTCTTGTTCCTCATTTCCGGCTTGCCTTTATTGGCTGGCCGGGGTGAAAACTGACGAGGAACAGAGCTCCCAACTCTTTCTTGCCTTAATCGGCCGGTCTGAGTGGAGATTCGCAAGAGCAAACGTGCTCGGGAGAAGAATGTATAATCCAGTAAGGTGCTGGTAGGGATCTTGACCGTACTTCCGGGATTGTCCTGATAGCCGTGGTATACCTCTCCACTCCTCTAGCACCTCAGGATATGTTGCCCCCTTGGCACTACGTTACTTTGTGCTAGCGACCCTTTTTGGGGGGGGCCATTTATTGAGTGTGCAAGTCACCCCCTGCTATTTTAAAGCCGTTTTAATTGTCAATGGTCAGGCAGGGGCCAATAGTTCTTCCATAGTAAACGATTATTAGTCCACTAAACCAGCCAAACCCATAGCGTTCCATCTTTTGTTTCCATATTCTGCAATAGTCCTGCTCCAACCAGGGACTGTCCTTGGGTATACTTTCACAGTGCATACAGGGATAATCGTCGGTTGGTGTCCCATTCCATTTGAAATGTCTAAAGAGGCCTCTGCGAGTTGGCATCGGCCCCTCGTACGCCTACCAAAGGACCGGGTCTCTAGGGACCCGAGAATGTCAAAAACATAATAATAATAAATTCATTTATTATTATTACATTTACTAATATTTAAAACAACAAATAATAAAAGTTAAGGTTTACGGAACCCTTCGTGTGCGAGTCCGACTCGCACTTGGCTAGTTTTTTCATATATTTTTGTAAGTAACGGTCTGCTAATGGTATTACTGAAAGTTATATTTGTGTGCAATTGAGAAACGCAGAAGCATTCGGCTCACGCACATCAAGAAAATAAAGTGGATACATGATATAGTATTTAGCTCAGGTTTACCTCTAGACGCGGCTTCTATGCGTTATTATTTTAAGGTGGTAGGTAACTTTGGTATCGTAAAATAGTCATTCTTCACAATAGACAGAAACGTTCAATAAGGGATGATTTATATTAGACCGGGCCGTGTCCGGGCCGGGGTGGGGCCGAAGTGGAGCCCGTCCGTGCTGCACTGCACGTTTATATTACACCGAGTGTTAAACGAAGTGTTCGTTAAATAAGCGAATAGTGTTCGTATGACGTGGGACCGTGCAACAACCGGGGCAGAAAATATATGTAACGTTACAATGCCGTGCCCCGTCCGTCCGGGTCGCGTAAATACGAAGGCGGCTGCAACACAGACACCCGTAGTCTGTGCTGCAGGCTGCAGTATGTTGCTGATGGCTTCAAGCAGTTATAGTCTGTCTAAACCCAGCTGCAACGCAGCGGTCTGTCTGTAGTGCAGCTGCATTTGTTTCTATAATTTAATGAAAAAATGAAAAGGCGGCTGCAACACAGACACCCATAGTCTGTGCTGCTTTATCATGCGAATGGCTTAACGCAGTTATAGTCTGTCCACACCCAGTTGCAAAGCAGCGGAGCCGCGCTTCGCAGGGCTCCAACTTCTGGATGGCTAAAAAAAAAAATAACCACGAAGGCCATGGCGGGATCTGAACCTAACCTGTCCGAGTAGGGGTGCCCCAAGTCCCGTCATCTTCATCATCATTTACTAAAATCATCATTCACCATCATCATCATCATCAACCAGCATCATCATCACCATCACCATCATCAACATCATCATCATCATCATCAACATTATCATCACCATCATCATCATCACCACCATCATCATCACCATCAACATTATCATCATCACCATCATCATCATCATCATCATCATCATCAACCAACATCATCATCATCAACCACCATCATCATCATCAAACAACATCATCATCACCATCATCAACCAACATCATCATCATCATCATCACCATAAACCAACATCATCATCACCATCATCATCATCATCATTTACCAACATCATCATCACCATCATCAACCAACAACATCATCACCATCATCATCATCATCAATAACATCATCATCACCATCATCAATAACATCGTCATCACCATCATCAACCAACATCATCATCAACATCATCATCATCATCATCATCATCATCATCATCATCATCATCATCATCATCAACCAACATCATCATCATCATGTTCATCATCTTTTGGAAGATTAGTTATCACGGAAACCAATCATCATAATCCTTATTTATGGAGGGGGAGAAGATATTCCCCACATATCACTTAACGTGGTCCTTGTCGCTATGTCAAGGACAAACTAAGAATCGATCTGTCTGCAAAGCCATTGATCATAGTACAGACACTAGACACAAACGGACGGACGGACGGGAGAACGGACGGACACCGGAGGCTTAGTAATAGCGTTCCAATGGTTACCATTTGGGTACGGAACCCTAAAAATAAATACCATGCTTACACCAAAAGAAAGATAACGAAAACGTAGAAGTTATCATGGTATAACAACCAGGGAGCATTTCAATTACCCATTGAAGGGGTTTTCGATAGGGTTTTCCTAAGCAGTTAATCAAAAACCCATAGGATGTGGGTAACCCTTTCGAATGGGTTATCATAATGAAGGGGTAACCCTTTTAGTGGGTTTCAAGTATAGAACCCATTCAATGGGTTAGTATATTGAAGGGGTAACCCTTTCAGTGGGTTTCAAGTATAGAACCCATTCAACGGGTTATCACAATGAAGGGGTTACCCTTTCAGTGGGTTTCAAATATAAAACCCGTTCAAGGAGTTACATCATGATAAGGTTACCTCTTAAACGGCTTACCCCTTCGAAAGAGTTAAGTCTTAACCGGGGTTGTACGGTCCCTGGTCGGCAGACATGAGCCATTTAATTATCCAGATTGAAAAGAAGAATTGTTTTATTTTGTTTTGTAAAACTTTTGTATTATCTAACTAATAAAAATAATATGTATTTGATTTATTATTGTATTGTATTTTTATTATGCAAGTGTTAGGGCGCGCTGGAGTATTAATAATTTTGTTTTCCTTTTTAATCCTTTAACTTGTTACTATTGTTTGTTCTTCTTGTACTAATGACCGTCTCAAATGTTTCTTTAGCAGATTATAGTGTTGTAAAACGTTTAAATTTTTTATTAATAATAAATGATTTTATTCCACTTGTTTGCTTTATTTTTGTAGAGCAAGATTTGGTCCACAGTCCTTACTTATTTTGACAGATATGAAACGTATGGGATAAAGGAGCGTGTGTGTGTTTGGTACTGCGAGTCTAAGCATACCAGCGCTTGTAACATGAGATGAGTGAGAGCGAGATGTCACATCTAGAAACACATCTATCAATTGATAAAAATATACGTAGGTATAGATATACAATTGTTTCACATGGGACATATCTGGTTTGATATTTTTTTTATGGATTTGTCGTTTAGATTTGTCATATCTCGCTTTAACTGATCTTATAGTACTAGTGCTGATAGCTTCAGCTTACATCCAATTTACAGTGATGGTACTAAAGGAACATAACCCTTAGTGTGCGAGTGCAACTTGCACTTAACAGTCAATTTGTTTTTTTGGTACGTCTCTATGTTAGTTTAAAAAAAAAAACTTAATATTGATGATAAACATAAAGTCAAAGTCAAAACGTTTATTGAAATTAGGCCATTAAACGGCACTTTTGAACGTCATTCACATTTCAAATTTATAAAAAATTCTGAAGTGACTCTACTGTCCATTCGGAAAGATAGATTCTTATGGAGACGAATGGACAAGAAACTCCATAGTTACTCTTTTCAAATAAATGTTTTACAATATTTGGTAAGTATAAAAATTTAGTAATATGTGAAGACCATGCACCTAGGGTATGCAGAGGCCCCGGGTCGACGGCGCGCTGTGTTTCACGCGCGCCTCAAAGAGCTGTCAGCACAAAAGACGGGGCCCGCTAGGGCAGTGCCTGCTGGGGTTGCGGACTTTGTTCGAAAGAGGCACCGTACCCTGGAACGCAAAGGGCACTAGGAGGAACACGGATGGGTTTTAGTCAGTAAGAGTCTGACACTCCCTTCTGCTTCACCCAAAGCAGGAGGAGTCAATTGATGATTTCCCATCCTTAAAAAAAAAGGGTATGCAGAGGTAGACATCAATTTTCTAAATAAGTTACAAAAATAAAACACTTGTTTTTTGTGAATGAAGTCCACCACCTTATCTTGATAATTACACGTCTCACCTTACAACCAACAATGTGACACAAAACGATGGAGTTGTGATGTACTTTAGGAACGGTTTAGGATATACCATATCTGAAACTCCACCTTTCTTTGAAGTCAGTTAAAAATAAGACGGAGATATGTATACGACATCTAAAACGGTCGACCGTTGACTACCCAAGATACGAGCATGTCTCAGTTTGGGAGTCGCTGTCTCAAAATAAAATGCGTCTGTATACTATATTCACTTCACAAAATAGATATAAATTTTTGTTTCTGGTAAAGCTTTTGTGCTTTTTGGAGAATAAATTATTTATTGTTATTATTAGTTCTGTTGCGACTTGATTTTATGAAATCAAAATAGTCACAAAAAGTAAAAATGGTAGCTAGATATGTACGATTCAGCCAAGTGCTGAGGGAAATTGATATATAAATACATGTCAATTTTTTATGTAATACCTACATATTCACCCGTTCGGATTTGCACGAACTACGGACAACCATTGCCGCTATTCAAATATGACATTTAATTAATTCATAGACGCTTCAATTTCCTTTGACACTACAATTTGTTTGCCGATGCAGCGCGCTCAGTGGTATTATTTAATTAAGGAAGTGTAGCCAATTAACTAATCACAGGCTGCAAAATTCTCCTAATTGTTTAAAAAACAATAATCCCATAATTGTTTCACTAATTTACTTGGAGAAATACTAAAGGCTTCTTAATCTCCATTGTTAGCGCGCATACGATCTGTAAATACTTTAACCTCATTAGTGATTGGGCCCTTTTTATCTATGGTCACCAAGACTTCTTAATTCGAATTTCGATTTTTATGTTTAGTTTAGTTCTTGCTTTAGTGACGAGTACATCGTACTGCAGTGTCGTGAATAAATTGAGTTCGATATATTTTGGATATTTTTAAAGACAATGGTGGTGTTGTTGAAATATCGGCGTAGAGTTTTCTTTGACTCTAATATAGCTGAAGGCGAATTGGAAACCGAATGGCTACAAGCGGCAGGCCTAGGATCCTTAGCGGCTCCGTTCCAAGCGGGTCTGGAGGTAACAGAGGCCCAGCTGGGTGAAGCCGTGAGGCCTCTGCGCCGCGAACAGGCCGCCGCAGTGCGCAGGCGCGTCAGGAGACTGAACAGGACCGTGAGGAGGATGCGAGCCGCTTCCAGAGCGAGGAAGCCGGACGTCAGGGATGTGTTTAGGGATTTGAAGAACTCGAGTGGCAGTGAACCCCGCAGTGTGACTCCTGACTCATTGGATTCTCAGCCGAGCGGCGAATCCGGCAGCCCGCCGACTGAGTGGGCCGATGCTGCTTCATCGCCAGATTTCGTCGACAGCTACCCCGCGGTAGGTGCGCACGCGCTGCCGGCACGCACGCCGCCGGCGCCGACGTCGGGGCGACGCGCGCACCTGTCGCCGCCGAGCACGTCGCACTCCCCGCCGCTGCCCATGCACGAACTCTTCAAGTCTAACGACTTGCATTGGGCTGACATTGCGAGTAATACCGAGGGTGTCGAGCTCCAAGGTTACCAAAGATACGGCACAGTCCAGGGACCGAGGATAGGAAAAGAACGTATCAATGGGTCCATGCTCAAAGACAACGATCCATTTATTAACAACAAACACGCAGCCGTGTCTCGTGCTAAGAGGGCCGCGTCAAGTCAGCAGCCGCTCAGCTTCGAACACAAGTTCAACCTCGACAGACAGATGATCGATCAAGAGGAGGACTGGCCTGAAGTGGATAGCACAGTGGACATCGAGAGCATCGGCGAGCCGCAGCTGAAGCGCCTGCCGCCACTGCTGTGGCTCGAGCTCACCGCGCTCTTCGACCGCTACTCACTGCCTTTCCAGAAGAGGAAGTCGCCCAAGAAGAAGAAGAAAGAAGAAGGCTCAGTATTCGGTGTGTCTCTAAAGACGCTGGTGCGCAAGGACATCATACAGGGGGAGGAGACGTGTAGCTGCGCGCCCAGCATAGTGCGAGCCCTGGCCTCCGCGCTGACACAGCGCACCGCTGAAGAAGGACTGCTCAGAGTACCCGGAAATAAGCAGAAGATCGAAGCCCTGTGCCAGATGATCGAGCGGCAGTGGTACTCGGACCGCGCGGCCGTGGAGGAAGCACTGGCCCGCGCTAGTAGTCACGACCTGGGCGCCGTGTTCAAGCGCCTGCTGCGCGCGCTGCCGCAGCCGCCGCTCACGAAGGAGCTCATGAGGCTGTTCTATCATACTTATGCTCTAAGCGGCACCGCACAAGGCCGGGCACTGAACCTGCTCGTACTACTGCTGCCGGCAGAACAGCGGGCTACATTACGTGAACTGATGAGGCTGGTGCGAGAGATCGTAGCCAGGCAAAACACCAACAAGATGACCGAACACAATGTGGCCATGATCATCGCACCTACGCTATTCCCGCCCAGTCTCCTGATCAAGCAATCAGACAGTCTCGAAACTCAGCTAGCCACAGCCGCCAACAGCTGCCACGTGACGGAGGCGCTCGTGTGCTGGTGCGATCAGCTGTGGCTGCTGCCGGGCTCGCTGCTGGCGGCCGCGCAGACCTGACTCTCGCGCCAGCCTGCACATCGAGACTAGCTTTCTGAGACTGGCTTTCACAAAACGTTTATTATCATTAATTTTGAGGTTATTTCTAGGCAAGCGTGCTCCATCTTCGACCACATCATCGCTTACCATCAGGTGAGATAGTGGTCAAACGCGTGCCTATTTATCGTATAAAAAAAACCTTGACATTGAAACTGCCAAGATCAAAGTTGATTTGACCGCCAGTTCTAGTAATAATGAAAGGACATTTACGTTAAATGAGTGACCTTGAGGTTCCCGAAGGTCTGAATTTAATTCTAGTGCGTCGCCTCCGATCTAATGGATTATTAGGTCGTCCATTAAATGGTGCTCACAATAAGTATTACGTCGAATAAGAACAATTAAAATATATCCAATATTATTTTCAGTCAAATTGTGCTGTCTTTATTATTTTTGATACCTATGATCCCAATTTTAATTAAAGTTTAGTTCTTAGTATACTCATTATTGATTTCTAAATTTAAAGAATTGTGATAAATTTACAAGTGCCATTTTAAATTAGTAAATAAGAAAAAACAGCTGTATTCTTAAAATTACAACAAATTATGTTTCTGTTCTATTATTGATAAAACTAATAAAAATAATAAATAAAGTCGTTTTTTTATTTAAACCTATTGATTACAATGTACAAATATTATTCCATAAACAAAACACTCAAATAATTGAAACATACTATGTAGTTCTTTTTCTAACCTAACCTAACATCTTACATTTTTGGGTATGTCACACCCCACCTTGTATAGGACAGGCTTTTTAATCACCTGATACATGAAGGGGCAAAATAAAGCTGAAGTGAAAACCTACATATTTATTTCATCATGATCATTATTTAGGGTTATTCAATGATCGTTTAGAAAAGTGTGTGGTGTAGGTACTTTTTAAGTTAAATGTCACCACACACTTTAGTTACGACAATTAATATAAAAACTTTAAAAAAAACCGACTTCCAAAAACGAAACTCTAAAAAGTAAAAAAAAAAAAAAATACAACCGAACATAGAACCTCCTCCTTCTTGAAGAAGTCGGTTAAAAATAACCCTCATTTTGGGCTTCGTCGCAGTCGAAATACTAATCGTTACTGAATACATTATAAGTTTTCTTAAATTAAAAAACAATATTGCAGACTAGATAAAGATTATGTATTTATATTAGAATGATAAAAGTGTGTATAAGTAAAGAAGGATATTGTCATACCTACTTGTAAAGGCTCCTACATACAATGCCGGCGGGTATTTGAGATGGCAGTGCCGATCTCTTTATTCATCGTAACCACCGACAAATGTGCACTTCATTAGCGTTCTACACGACTGTAAAAACTGGAATGAAGCTTGGCGGCTTTATACGACATGATCCGGCGACATGGCCGCTCGGCAAAAACCCGGCAATATGATATATAATGTAATACGGTTTGTAACGATGGCCATAGTAAATCTTAGGAATATCGATAAATCATATCGTATTTGCCACCCCTATGACGTCACTAAAAGGTCACTGTCAACTGTCAGATTCTCACCTGTGACCTCAGTATTGTTTACATTAGCGTCAATAGCGTCGCTTGCTTTTTTTAGTTACGAGGGTGAATAAAAAAATTCTTAGAATCAATATTAAAAATAGGTTAATTTTCTACATAATCCCTCCAATGCAGTGCATATAAAATAACGCGTTTCCAACTTTCTTATTCCTTGTGAAAAAAAATGTTTTTCTTGACTTTCGAAAAACTCCTCTACGGCAGCTATAACCGCGCCATTATAGTGAAATTTTGTTCCACGAATTTTCTCATTTAATTTTGGGAATAAGTGAAAATTACTTGGGTGTAAGTCCGGAGAATATGGTGGGTGGTCAAGGAGATTGGAAGCCAGCTCAGCGGATTGCGTTAAGCGCAACTTCTGATCGATGAGCAGGAGCTTTATCTTGAAAAAACAAGATGCCCAACGACAGTTTTCCACGATGATTTTCTTTAATCGCTTCACGCACTTTCGGGATTAAATTTGCATAATAGGGTCCAGTTTTCGTATGGCCTTTTGGCATGTAATCAATAAAAAGGATTCCTTCACTATCCCCGAACACAGAAGCCATAACTTTGCCAACGGTAGGAGCAACTCGAAATTTCTTAATGGATGGAGAGGATGGTCGTTTTCAAGACATATTTTGTCTTTTAGTTTCAGGATCGAAATGGTGGACCCACGTTTTATCCATGGTGACAAGGCGACGGCAAAAATTATCCGAATCACACTGGAACATTTCGAGATTACGCTGGGAAATTTCCAAACGTCACTTTTTGTTTTTAATAAATTAAAATGGATTGAACGCTACCAAATTATATCTTTAGGATTTCAGCAATATGTTTTATCGTCATTCTTCTGTCTTACAAAACCAGATTCTCAACCTTTTTGACATTTTCTTCCGTAACGGAGGTTGAAGGTCGCCCAGAATGCGGGTCATCTTTACAGCTTGAACTCTTTTAAATTCAGCCACCCAGTACGCAACCATAGAATAGGGTACAGCATCATCCCCTAATGTCTGCTGAATGTCCAAAAAAATTTATTTCGTAGACATTTTTTTCAAACTGAGATATTTTATCACCGCACGTAACTCACTTTCATCCATAATTTTGGCTTTTTAGCAACTCGTTGCACAAAACAATTTATTACTTGCGAACGAACTAACAAAAACAAGTGACAGTTTGCATAAATATTGTGTGATAGACTTTAATTTGAATATCGAACTTCTCCCAAAAAGGTTTTATATGCACTTCTAGGAACTTTTTGATTTACCCTCATATATCGCGTCGGTGTGTTTTGGTGACTTTCGGGACTATATATTGAATATTACGACTTGGCTATTATAACGGACTCTCGTTGCTTTCAAAAACTATACCTAATATTCGTTGTTATAGTTCGATTATAACCTCAAAATTGATACCTTTTTGGAAATATATCTATTCTGCAGCTAGTCCGCTATAAAAATAAGATCTTAAATGAATTTACTAATGATCGATAATACAACACTTCATTTTCCGATGCTCCTGGTTCCAGGGCGAACAATGTATGGGCGCAGAGCAATGTCACATGGGCCCGACCTTAACAATTAGGATAATTCTTGGAAAAACGAAAATTTTAACAGCCTAGGGTAACTTCGGAACAGTCACACAATCAATTTCAATAAATGTCCATATAAATAAAGTTACCTGTCATATTAATGCTAATGTCCACAAAATCTTCCATTCACTTGACGCTCTTGACGGTGAATGACGGTTAATGGTAATGTTGGTATGTTCATACCAACACCCATGTTGTTGGTATGGTGGTGTTAGCGTTCGTTAACCTAAATGGATATTGTTTGGTTACCTGTAGAGCGGCGTGGAGTGGCACGGCATGAGGAAGGTGATGGCGCTGCGGTTGGTGGCGGCGTCCCGCAGCGCCGGCATGACCTGCAGCGTGCCCGCCTGGTGCAGCACGCCGAAGTACGCCGCCGGGACCAAGTTACCCACGAGGATCGCACCAGCTACCAGGTACAGTTGAATTCTGGTGAAAAAAAAAAACATTATTTAATGTCTTTAATTCGTAGTGTATTCGTATTCCCGCAAGGTGGACCGATGAACTGGTGAAGGTCGCGGGTAGTCGATGGATACGAGACGCGCAGGACCGGTCGTTGTGGTGACGCGCGCATATGTCCAGCAGTGGACGTCTTTCGGCTGATATGATAATGATGATGATAGTGCATTCCGATTGAGAAGGACAAAAATTGCTTCAATCTGAAACTATTTCAACTAAAGAGAATGACACTTTACTGGATGTGCTAAATCTCAAAAACTACTTTGATGGTGTTGAACTAATTTCATTAAAGCTGAACAAAATGAAAAGAAATTAAATCTTTAATTAGAAAAGCTAAGTAATTACAGCCGTACGGCTGATCTTCAAAGTCAAGCTTAACTAACATACCGAGACTACTTCGTGCCTCGGAAAGCACGCTAAGCCGTTGCTCCCGTCTGACATTTCTTCGTTACATATTGACAGAAGCCAAAACCTGGGGGCTACTCTCTACGCCCGAAGTCCGTAGCTTTGGGCGTAAAGAGCGCATTAATTCTTTGTGGTTATGTGACACGGAGTAGAATACGCCCGCAACTAAGCCCGAAACTACGGACTTCGGGCTTAGAGAGTAGCCCCCCTGACACCAGTCTTGCCAAGGAGTATTTTACCATACATAAATACCAGTATTTTACGAGGATCGACTACAAATCTGCCTCCGCAACCGAGGTTACACGGTATTTCTTGGCAAGCCTGGTGTCAGATTTTCTGGTTTCTGACAATCCAAAATGACTGCCAAAGATGAAGATCTACTAATGACAGCGCGGACCAACGGCTAACATGCTTTCGCGTGCTTCGTGCAGGTATTCTAAACCTGAAGTGGCACTTCTAGAACACAGAACGCTCATCAGTCGCGTTTTAATGTAATTTTGTGTGATGCTTAGGTTTGTTACCTATGCTGTAGCAATTTATTTTTTTAACTTGCCCCACATTGGGAATTTCTACTGTATCGTGGGTGCATTCACAAGCATACAAATCTGTAGGCTATAAAAATATTTGTTCCGTGAGGGAACGCAGCGCACCTGCCGATCGCTCAACCACTACGCCAACCTGTGTCAAGTAAGTACGAGTTGCAGTAATTTAAAAAAAACTTACTTGGTAGCTTTCCTGCTCCACGGTACGATGACGTCTTGAGCCAAATACATGAAGATCGGCAGCAGAGGTAGTACGAAACGAAACTCCTTGTGTGGAACAAAGCTGTAACAATCACATTTTTTGGTTTTCTTAAGTTATATTTTTAGAATGGTTACAACCCTAATCTCTTCAAAGTTAGAGTGAACAGGCTCCTTCTGGGTAGGCTCGCTCCATCGTAGACTTTGTCTCTGTCATCTCTGACATAGACTAGAGTCAAGAGCAAACCCATTGCAAATAAAAAAATAAAAAAGAAGGAATAGTTTCCAGAAGGCTTGGGGCAGGCGTGTGCCAGTGCAGCGACGGTATAGGGTAAAAGAATATACGTAAAATGGCTTTTGCATTAAATAAATAGTAAAACAATGGAGGTGGTGGTCTATTTAACCTAAAGGTAGACTCTTAACTGTGTAGAGAATGCCTTGTTGCATTGAGTCCGCTTATGAACCACCCCAGCAGTGTACATGAATCCTTACTAATATTATAAATGCGAAAGTAACTCTGTGTCTGTTGCACTTTCACGACAAAACTACTGAACCGATTTAAATGAAATTTGGTACACAGATAATCTAGAGCCTGAGAAAAGACATAGGCTACTTTTTATCCCGGGAGTATGTTCCCTAAGGAACACGCGGGCGAAGCCGTTGGCAAAATCTAGTTTTATATAAATTAATAAGAATACTATTACATATACACCCACAATTAAGTAAGAGAAGCTTAAAAGTCAAAAACGTTTATTTCAATTAGGCCATTAAACGGCACTTTTGAACGTCATCATTACATTTAAAATAACATAAGTGACTCTACTGTCCATTCGGAAGGGTAGATTCTTATGGAGAAGAACGGACAAGAAACTCCATAGTAACTCTTTTCAAATCAATGTTTTACATGTGCTGTGGTATACAAAACTTCTGTTAATATATGTGAGGACCATGAACCTAGAGTATGCAGAGGTAGACTTATTATATTTTGAAATAAGTACATGGTACTCACATTTCTACATAAGTATATGGTACTCACATATTTACAAATATTGGAACCATTAATTAGCAGAGTGAGTAAACAGAAAGTCAATTAAAAAAAACGACTATCGAACATATTAATACAATACATATTAGTCTATTCATTAATCGCTGTTGAAAATACGACTCCATTTTCAACTCATTGGCTTCTGCATTGTATTCTGAACCTTATTGCCATACCTGTATAAAACGATGTGTAAAGCGGCGGCAGCGAGAAGCAGGCCTCCTATCTTGTTCTCCTTGGGTCGTCGCAGTATGTTGCTAATTGCCCATAGCACTGGCAACAAGTTGATGCCAAGAACAGCTGGAATGCCTTGTGTTAGGTACCAGTGCCTGTGAAAAGAGTTTTAGATGTAGTGTATTTGAAGTGGCGCAAATTTATAAAATACAAGCTGACCCGATAATCGTTGTCCTGTCTACTAACCTCATACGAATCTCATGGAAAACAGGACTTTCAGTTTTCCTCAATTTTCAAACTTATTTTTTCTTCCCAGTCACTGTCGAGTGATGTGCTTACCAAAACATAGTTTTTTTGTTTTTATTTTAGATAAACTTCATTATCACCGACTGTCATAGGCCGATACTACCGGAAAATGTACGATACTTCTGGGATAGACTAGGGCAAAAATCCAGTAACTATCAAAATCACTTGGCAATAGATCAATTTGGATGAGCAATCAATAAATATAGAACATCAAGCCAATACATACCATGGGTGTTGCCCATAGAAAGAGGCGACGTCGTGCAGGACATTGAACCTAAAGAACTCCCAGGGCGTGACGACGAGGCGGCCGTAGAAGTAAGAGTCCAACGCCACGAGCGCGCCACCGGCGACCAGACTGAAACAACACACATTTTGTTTGAGATATAAGTAGACGCGGGTTTTATGCTAATTGTCGCCAGCATAAATTGAAATTGTAAATACTTATTTATTTCAGACCAAGTACACAGTAAATAATACAGGTCCATATTATGTTAGTAGGTAGATACTTAGCTATGTTAGTAAAATTTATAATAATTATTATTTTGGACATGCATGCGTGACCACTGTCTGAGAATTTGGCTGTCCACTCTGTCCGACACCACGCTCAAAAACGTGTTGGTGCTACCTTTTACCCGGGACCACAGTGAGGCCGTTTTTTTGCGAAGCACCGCATGGAAGCCGTCCGTGTAGTATTCGGCAAACATACCGGAGGCACTGCATCGCCATGGAAGCCCCAACAAACCCCTAAATGCGTTGTTATATAAGACACGCAGCGCATTGTAAGCTTTCTTAGTGTAATTGCTCCACAGGTTACACGTGTATAACGATTGGCAAAAGCTTTTGAACAGCATAGCCTTTTCTGAACTACGTTGAGTTTAAGTTATATTAGAGTCCGCTTTCTTTCCAAGGCTGGCCACATACGTAGTACGGTTTCCTGATAGCCTTGTTTATGAAGCTGGCTTGTCTGTTGGCTCTCTTTAGAGTATTTACGATGTACGGCATTTCAAGTATTTCAACAAACTTTGAAGTGCTTGTTTTTCGAAATGAATGAACCGATTTTAATGAAACTTCATACGCATAAGCAGGTTATATAGATCTAAAAATTAAATTGACAACATTATCCAATCATTATCTACTATCTTTTTTTAAATAAGACTTTTCGAAAATGTGTTTCACTTACTTTTTCGACCTGTATATCCTGCTTATGAAATGCCATACATCGTAAACGGTCTGTTTGCAACATTTCGTTTTGTGATAGTTATTGTTTCATTCTTTTGTATTCTCTATTAAACATTTGTTGTTTTTTTTATTTTTATTTTATTTAACTATTTTATTTGCATTTCAATTAGTTAACGCATGAAAAAAACATATATTTTAGCCGAACTGAACAGTACACCGACGAAATACCTATAAACTCAATATTTCATGTCTAGTGTAGGTATTTCCTTCATCAGATATCCTAAACAAAACAAATACAAACATAGAAAAGAAAAGGAGCTTACGCAATCGGCACGTAAGTGCGGACAACAAGCTTGAGCCGGGCCTGGTTGGTGGTGAGCAAGTTGTAAGCCCCGAGTACTACCCACAAAGGCGCCGACGTGGGGCGCAGGAATACGCACAGCACTGCTAGCCAGATCCACTGCGGACTCTCTATAACAAGTCAAACCATATGATCCTTAAATTAAACTTTTAGAGGTTTTTTTGATAGACTAACGTTTCGGTAAATAAGTAAATAACTGCTGTTTTTTATAGTAAGTATTTTTTTGGGTAGAATGTACCTTTTCTATAGTAAATTTGAAATCACTAAAACGCGAAAAACCATAGGTGCTGAAAAAAAAATCGCCAAGTTTCTTTCGGGATTGGTGGGATAGTGGGAGTGTTAAGGGTGGGGAAGATTATGTGGCGAGTCTATATAAGCTTTCAATCCAAATTAAGGTCAAGGGCATCGTCAAGGTCCAGTTCAAAATCGTAAAGGTGAAGGTCAAACACTTCAAGATCAAAATATTCCTAAAATCGTAGAATATTGCCCCCTATCAAACTCCAACGTCAAGAACATATTCAAGGTCATACTCGAACGTCAAAAACCTAAATTTGAAAGGAACTGTCGACGGAACCCCGCTGCGCGAGGTTCCTACTTCTGAGTGGTTTATAAAAAAATAACCACGAAGGGGATGGCGGGGTATATTCGCTCGCTTCGCTCGCTCACTCGACCCCGCCATCCCCTTCTAACCTAACCTATCCGAGTCGGGGTGCCCCCAAGTCCAGAGCTCGCTCCGCTCGCTCTTGCATTCTGAGTCGTAATGTTACCAATTCTTAACGTATCAGAAGCCGAGGATTTCGGATACGCCATGGTGTCACTCAATCGTTGAAACAAACAGGAGTACGGTAGACGCTCTCGACTGTGAATGAAACAAACGATGAATGAAAAAAGGCCAGCTAATGCTTTTTTTTTTGTTTAATTAATTCAATTATTTTCTTTTCATTTGAAAACCCCATAGATGTGCAACTATTTATAAATAAAATAAAGTCAAAAGCTATACTATTCATAGACAAAAACCATTTAAATGTGTGGTCACGTAATCTGACCGTAAAACGAAACGACCTTGGACCGATCTTTTTAAGTTATCTGTGGCAAATTATGTCAATTTTACGCAAATAAGTTAGAAATTATTGAATCCTTAGGATTTTTTTTTCTCTAAAACTATGAAGTTGCGCTTTATGAAACTTTGTGATAGTGTTCTACAAGAAGAGTACTCTACCCAAAAAAATAATGAAGCTCGAAAACCACTGATTGTAATGCATAGACGTGCCCTCTTATAGGATCACTCGGGTGTCTGTCTGACCGTCTGTCACAGCCAGTTTTCTCCAGATCCACTGGACAGATTCTGTTGAAAGGAGATGTTTCAAAATGGGCCAGGTCTATGTACATTATCTCATAAAAAAGAGAAAAATCCGTAGAATTCGGGAAAAATACATTTAATTCATTTAAATGTTTACTGTTGTGGTAGTTCAACTTGATGTTTATAAATTATTTTTATCGATTTTCAACATGGCGTCGCACCGATTTAGTTACAGATCATAGAAAAATAACTGTCAGCTGTCATAACAATGTCACTTCAGTCACTTTCGTTGCCGGTAAATAAATATGTCAGAAATAAATGTCAAACGACATTAATCAATCAAAATGACAGCTTACCGCCATGACGTGACGGGTTTTTGTTGCGTGTTGCAATTTCAAGTGTAATTTAGGTTTAAAAAATCTTTATTCTCATAAGAACATAGGTACAGTTCACTTAACCTCTCGGCTGGCTTGTGGATCCCCTCGAAATTTTAATAATAAAATCGTCGTCTAATGACGAAGCATGCAGGCGTTGAAAAAGTAAAACAATAACAACGTAAAAAAAAAAAGTCGGTAGTTACATCTAAAACATGATTACAACTGGCCAATTTGACACCAAACTACCCTCATAAGAACTCATTACTCAACTTGTGAGGAACACAAACAACGATTCAGAAACGAACTGCTGTGAGAATGTGTTAGTGTGCTAGCACGGTGTATGCACATGTACGCTTGCTTAATTTCTTTTGTTTTACCAGCAAACAAAGCCATTTTAAAGAAATTGGACAGTTGAGAACTGTTTTAAATATCTTTCTCTATTTTTAAGTATAGTGTACAAGGACCTGACCCAGGGTCTATACATTTGGAACATCTCCTTTGGTACACATATAGATTTCTGTGACCTAAACACGGAAGCTTTACGTAAATTATTATTTTTTTAGTGTGGGGGTCACTTTTGGGGGTAAAACTAGAAAATTACAAAAAGATTTTTGAACAATATCCTGTGAAATATCAAATAAAAGGGCTTACTGTGAAGGTTTTAATTACATTTTTTTTATAATTTTAAAATATGAGAAAGAAGAAGAAAATATTGGAAGTGCTCAACCTAGGTTTTCAAGAAAAAACTATGATTTATTAAGGTGGATACTTAATTAATATTGTTATGTTTGTATTACCTACAGTAACAGGATAAAAAGGATATCTATGTCAAATCTGTGGACAATATTGAAGGTCTGGACACTTATAAGGATTATTTTCCTGTAATGGCAACTAACGGAGGCAATAAATTACCTTTAAATTTTTCATTAAAGTGCACCAACATATTATAATGAGATTGATTTAAATGTTGTGTTCTAGAAAAATTAAAAAGAGGCATGTGGCAATTCCATATTTTTTTTGACTAAACACCGAAATAACGCAAACAGCTCTTCTATGTTTTAAATTATGCAGCAAAACATTTCTGCCATCTCAAGAATAAGTGGCACTTGAAATGAAATATCTTCATTTTTTACTTCCTCATTGCTGGGAATTGTAACTACATATGACGCGTCTCCTATACATTATGATAATATATGATTTAATAAAGTATAGAAACAATTGAACTACCTTTTTCGTAATATCCCAGCTTTCCTCCCTTGAATGGGAACACAGACAAGGCAATAGCAACCAGGGCAGTTTCCAAGGTCTGCAGCAAAGTTCTACCAGACGTGTAGAACCAGAACCATGATGTGAGGATCAGGAATAAAGCCCACTTGCGGTTGCCAGTCCATTTGTAGAAACTGTAGTCAGCAGCAGTACTGACTATAGCTTGCAGGATGCGAGGCAGGAGAATCTTAAACCAAATAGAGATTTACAATATGGATAAAAAGACCATTATATTGTGAAAATATTATAAATGTGAAAGTCTGTATTTTGGATGTTGAGATGCTTGTTGATTAGACGCTTGAATGGAAAGTAAGTTATCATAACAAACAAAATTCAAATCTTCCCTCTTTATAATATTAGTTTAGACTAGCGGCTTGCCCCAGCTTCGCCTGGTGTATTTTTTTTTTTCAAAATTTTCTTTCATACAAACCTGGTCTGACAGTCATGAATAAAAAAAAAAAGGATAATAGACTTGGTAAAGTTGTTCTCAAGTTATACACATACATCCATAATGGCGATTCATTTTATATGACTTACTAGCTGACTGGGCAAATGTTGTTTTGACAAATTTAAAAAAAATAACCTATTCTCAGACCTACTTAATATACCAAAAATTTCAAAAATTAATTGATCAAACCATTACAGAGGAGTTCGATAACAAACACCATGACACAAGATTTTTATATATTAGATAGATATATGAGATTAATTTATTGAATTTTCCAAGTCCACTAAATAGTTTCACATATTTTAACTGCTAGTATTCAATAGTAGAATATGCATGTGTTACAATGAAACTACTTCATTACACGTATTATACATCAGCTACTCACATTACAAACTAGAATTGGAACTCTATACACAATTGGTAAATTTTCTGTATTATAACAACATTATAATAGGTATTTATCAGATAGGATCTATAATTTGAGATAAAAACTTACAAATTTTATTACTTCCTATATATTTATTGTAATTTCAAGGAAAATTTACATTTTAAATCATTGTGTTTCCAACAGTTTTTTTACTTATTTTTTGCTCTGCTTAGTCACTACAACTTAGCTTTAGATAAATGATCAATTTAGTAACAAGATATCAACCAATTTAAATCTTTTGCTTGGTCATGGTGAGTGAATATTTTAGTTTAGCAGAGACCAGAACAGTTAGATTTTATATGCTTACCAGAGCTTCAGGGTAGTCCAAACTAGTGTATTTAAGCAAAGAGTACAATGCAGCCACCACACTTGGGTACAAGTAGCTTCTTATACCTTGCTGCCATTCCCAGGTCAGGGCCCCATACCCAAACACCTGCTTGTGAGCTACTTCCAAGGTCTGCCAGTACTCGTCGGGCACATACCATGTCTGTACCAAAAATACAGACAGAATCCTCACGAACAATATCACGGAAGCCACCTGAAGGGGCCTCAGGCCCTTTGCCAACACCATTCTCCCGCCTAAATCGAAAGAGGTTACATGTGAATCGTCTATAAATAGAAAGCTAAATGTGCTCAATAAACATAGAAATTCTAAAAGGCTTGACCAAAATTAACAGTTCATACAATAAACGTTATAAAAACTTGGTTCTAATTGGAAATCATAGTGTTGATAACTTTATCAAACGAAACAAACTTTACTCACAAAAATGTCAACTAACGCGTCCTTATAATTAACGCTAGAATTGAATGAACAATAAGCTTTTAACACATTATTGATATGTTACACTTTTTGATGATTGTTTTCAAAGTATTTTAATCAATTGATTTATCTAAAAATAAACACAAAAACACTTTTTTCGTAATTATTTCACTAACCTCAACAAAACCCGCCGCCACCGCGAAGTAGTGCTGTACTAATCACAGACAGATATTAGTTGAATGAAGTACACTAATGTTTTTTGTTAGTAAGATAACGGTAATATTATTTGTTGATTCATTTACAAATTGTGTATTACACAACAGCGTTTACTTAAGTTTTTTTTTTAATAAAAGAATTTTCAAAGACTAGGCTGGGCCTGTGAAGCCTACAAGATTTCTATGCAAATATAAACTAGCATACAAATAAAAAATCAAAATATTATTATTTTATTGAATCAGAATAGTAAGAATTACCACTATTACAAGTTTCATAAGCAAAAAACAGTACTTACGACAGCTATCTAAAAAATAATTATTATAGTGTAGTGTAAATGAAGGCAGCAAAACTTTAAACAGGAAAACATGTTTAGAGTTTTGCTTTTGTTTTGATTTATGATGCCGGCCTACGATGAATCTACGTGCTCGGTACTAAACTTGCTGCTAGCCACTGTGAGTGTGAAGTGACTAACCGAAGACTCGGATTTAGCTTCAGCCAGATACGGTAAAAAAACTAGTTTAGGTTTCGGCCTAGTGGACAAAATATATTCGACTTAACAAAACCAGCTTAAAACCGCGGCACCTAACCGTGAGCGCAGTCAAAATGGGCTTCCAAATTCAAATCACATTATTGCCTGGCGGGTTATAATGAAATTGAAATTAAATTGTTACGCAACGCGCTTTGATGTGATAACGTCTTATAAATCGATGAACACCAGCTGCACGCACGAAAGTGTCACATTCCGAGAGCGCGAGCGAGAGCGCGGAACAAGCGATAGAGAGGCACGATCGGCCGTTATCACGTAAAATTATCGTCTGTAAGCCGACTTTACTGAAAACCATTTTTTTTCTTCCATTCTGTCCTTTTCGCTCCTCCCACAGTCTATCCATCTTTTCTATGGCTTCCCTTTCCCTCTCCATCCTCTACTCTATTCATACACATATAATTTTGACGTGACAACGTCTTATAAATTGGTTTGCCGGGTGACACTTCAAGAAACTGCGTTACGCTCCGCTCACGTTATGCGCTCACAATGAGAGCGAGTGAGAGGCACGCGTCCCTTCCACTCGGGCATGGTTAGCCCGCCTAAGAGCGAGAGAGACAGACATAAAAAGTGAAAGGCACGCGTCCCTTCCACTCGAGCACAGTTACTATTATTTCATCCTTCTTCCTACTATACGAATGAATATTCACATTAAAATTATTTTACCACTCAAAGTCGTTGTCACGTAAAACTTTCGCCCGTATACCGACTTTACAGACAACCAATTTTTTTTTTTTGGTTACATGCACTTCATCCCTCCTCTTAACATGACCATACCAAGACAAGGGATTCCCTTTTTTTGTCACTGGCGCCTTTTTTAAACTACGTCAAATGTGCTCTGTTTTTATATTCCGTGAATGTGCTCATTTCTCACTCGTTACTTCAAAGATCTATCTATACATTTTTATCTCCGCTAGGTACAGACCTGCAATCTATTTTCGTCAATCATTCTGATTCAAACAGAATACCAGGTCTTATCACGGTCATGAAGATTTTCCCACTTGAGGGGCATTCCTGGGTCGCAAGTTGTTCCACCGACCTATCGCCATGTAATCCATCCTGTTTGATAATATTTTACGAGATATACATCTTGAATTTTGCAGTTTACTGTAGTAGACGTAACTTTCGGTTTCAGATTCGATTTTGGCCAAAATTGGCAACTACAACAACTTGAGAAATTAATGTGTACATCCGTTGTGAAGTTCAATCTTTTCATGCTTCAAGTAGCATAAATGCTCTTAGGTTTCAAGATTTCGAGAAATAAGGAATAGTTAATCGACTAAAATGGTGAACTCAAACAATCACTACACTAAAAGTGCGTCCATATTCGGTTTGTCTATTTAGGCGTGTTCGAATACTAATAATTCCTATAATCTTCTTAAAACATGGCATATTTAATACATACGTGTATTGTAAAAGATAACATAGAAAATAATTTACAATAGTTTGTTCAAAATAAAAGTAAACAGTTATGATTTATTGAATCATGATAAAAATAAGAAAAGCAAAGATCGACTAACGTCGTTGAATGTTGATTGAAATAGGTTTTGAACGTCAATTTACGAATGTTGATTTTGTTGGGAAAATAATCTTGAATTTTTTGATAAATAACTATGATGTGGTGATAAAACTCAAGAATGGGTAAGTAGTTATTATCTTTCTAAATTGAGGAACCACGTGAATTCAATAACGATATCGAGAGGTTTGTTTATAGATGAGGGGAAAAAAGAAACTGTGGACCTTTCGAGGCGTGGGTTGAAGAAAATAGAGAAAGCGCCCGCTGAGGAATCTAAGACGATAATTAATTTAATCCTAGACCAAAATGAACTCCAACGGCTCGATAACATCGACACATACAACCGCGTCGAAAATGTAAGTCTAAATTCCGTTTATTTTTACTAATTTCACGATTTAATGACTACTTATCTTCTATTCCATTTTTAGTTAACCTTGTCTCCTTTAGTCAGAATTAATTTTATAATGGATTTCATTTTACTAGAAGAATTGAAACTTTACATTCTTTAGAAAAGGAAAACATATTATGATGATAATGTCATATCAAATTAATAATGTGCATGACTAAGTATTCACTCATAAATTATAGTGAGAACATTAGCTAACTATAGATCTTCTCTTTGTAGTTATCAATATGCAACAATTTCCTGCTACGCATGCATGGTGTATCCAGATTGACGAACATCCGCATACTGGCTCTAAGCAACAATGGAATACTACAGATAGAAGGCCTGAAGGACCTGATATATTTAAAAGTTTTAAAACTAGCTGGTAAGTAAGATATATCGGGTACTTTAAAACATTCACCATATAAGTTACCGGTTGTTGCAGGGACACTTGGGTGAGGCCTATGTCTAGCAGTAGACATCTTCTGGCAGATGTTAAAGATGATGTTAAGTTACTAGCTTTTGCCAGTGACTTTGTATGTGCATATCCCGTTTTTTTCGCATTCCCTATAGCTATCCAAAGCCTTCCTCATGAATATGGCTATCTTATACAACTATACTTGGTATGCTACACTGGAGTCAGATTGTCTGGCTTCTGACTTTCTGTAATTTCTGCCAAAAATCCACACATAACAGCCAGGAACAAAGGTTTAATATGCTCCAAGGCATGAAGGGGTCTTGGTATGTTAACATGGTCACCCATCCACAGACCAACCTCAGCAAGCGTTGCTTAACCTTGAAGACCGACCCATGCGGTTGTCATTATCTAGCCACAAGCTCCTCACACTAAGTTAGTACTATTTACAGACCAAAGCATAAATTAGCACATTTATAACTATGTAGTAGCTGCCATCTATCAAATTAATGGCATAGACTAACTCATTGTTGAGATATCCATGCTACATTGAGTCTGAGTAGTTTCACTACTAAAGAAAGTGAATTTAGTATAGAGATATTTAGATACTGCTGTTTGTAATTGTACTTAGGTATGGGTAGTTAAGTAATTTGTTGAATTAGATTGTGAGAAACGCAGCTTAAAACGTTTTAGTAGTACTGTCAGCTTTCGAAGGAGCTGAAGAGTACAGTCAGGTTGCCAGTCTGAACAATAGGGTAGATGACTAAAAAAATCGCCTTAGTCCTTCAGAGTGCCAATTCTACTAATTTTCAAACAATGTTTGCATTTGCATCTCAATCGCAATCTGTCAAAAATATTTAAAAATTAAGGGTTTTTTGACAGAATGTGAACACTATTAAAAATTTGTAGATTCGGCCTTATTGATTTCCAAAAAATATACACCCTTTTTCACATAAATTTTTTTAAGATGACACAGTGCGTTAAAAAACTCGATTTCAGTACACTTTTCACTGAATGTCGGAAGCCCCCACTCCTGATATTTGATGCATTTTATCTTCTTCAATTTCTATTGATTTGATAAAGAAAAAAAAAGTGTCCAATTGTTTTTGGAAATCTATCTGATGGACTAATTAGATTTTTTTAAACATCAACCGTATTATGTAGCACTAGTTGACGCGCGCAACTTCGTTTGCGTCACAATTTTCATTACTGCTCCGCTCCTATTGGTCTTAGCGTGATGATATATAGCCTATAGCCTTCCTCGATAAATGGGCTATCTAACACTGAAAGAATTTTTCAAATTGAACCAGTAGTTCCTGAGATTAGCGTGTTCAAGTAAACAAACAAACAAACTCTTCAGCTTTATATATTAGTATAAGATAAGATATTAGTATAAGATGTGGACCCCTATACTCAGAACATAGTGCTTTGACTCAATACCAGTGTGCTTTGACCCTATGTGTAGACTGTAGGTGAGCAGTTCTTAAATGTTCCATAAGTCTATGATCTCTCTTGCAGGTAACAACATAAAATCAATAGAACACTTGAATCACAACATGCATTTGGAACATTTGGACTTGTCCAACAACCAGATATCCTTCATAGCTGATATATCTTATTTAAAGAATTTGAAGGTAAGTAGTTATTTATGACATAATTACATCCTAATAATATGGTTTCACTGGACAATTTTGTATTTTTATTAGTGATTTAAATATTCAAGTAGCTTTGCTTTAATTTACCTATACTGCCTATTCAAGGCTGTAGCCATCAATAAAAAATCATCACAAAATGAACAGAGTATACAATGTGTAACAGAATCTACACATACATTTTGTTGAGATACTGCTGGGCAAAGGCCTCCCTCTTAGCCAAAGGGGAAGGCAAAAAACTAGGAAGTTTCTAACCACTTCGAAGTTTTCGTAATCTTTATCTCTCTTTTCCAGCACTTAAATCTCGAAAGGAACAGGATATCAGATTTGAGGCAGTGTGACCGCTACCTTCCAACACACTTGGAGCACTTAGGGCTGGCACACAACAGTATCCAGGACTTAAACGAGATCAGTCACTTGGTGCACCTGAATAAACTGGACAGCTTCTCTATACAGGGTAACCCGTGCATTGCGATGGCTGGGAAAGACAAATTGTATCCTTTTTTAATTTTGCTTGGTTGGGGATTGGTGCCAAACAGAACATGAGACTAATTGCGGCTTGGTCCGATCGGCACCACCTGCTTTCAACCTTAATGCAGCCATAAGTTGTACCCATATTTAATCAATTATTACTCATGAAAAATATTCCTTGACTTCCAAAACAGAGGATTTGATTACCGTCCGTTTGTACTGAACTGGATAATGAGCGTAAAGTCTATTGATGGCTTCGTCGTCAGTGCTATAGAAAGGTAAGATTTAAAAATGTTCACAACCTAATTTTATACAGAAGTCAGGAAACGTTTACTGATGAATCTGCTATCATCTGCCTAGCTTTTCCCATCTATATTGGGGTTGCTTTCCAGTCAAACGGAACCAGTTTTTACATGGAGTGGCTGCCTACCAGACCTCCACAACCCATTAACTGAGTAACACGGTACTTCTTGGCAAGACTAGTCAGATTTTTTGAAAAGTTTGCTATCAATCCTGCTAAATTACAAAGTTTTGATGTTTAATTAAAAATCCAATGTTGCCACTGGATGCGAGACGCGCAGGACCGGTCGTTCTGAGGCCTATGTCCAGCAGTAGACGTCTTTCGGCTGATATGATGATGATGATGAAGCATATTATGTTTGTTTTACAATGACCTGTCTAAGGGCGAGTTTTTGCATGCGTAGTTACCCATTGGTTAAAAATAATTGGCATCAAAGTTTCGTTAATGTGCATTTTTTTGATCAATATTTCATCATCATCATCATCTTATCAGCCGAAAGACGTCCGCTGCTAGACATAGGCCTCCCCGCGCGTGTCGCCACTACAACCGGTCCTGTGCGTCTCGTATCCATCGGCTACCCTTGACCTTCACCAGGTCATCGGTCCACCTTCCAACGTATCTTCCAATCTTTAAACAACAACAATCTCAAAACTAGTCCTCTAAAACGATTCTTATATTTTCAGTTTAAAAGCAGAATGGTTGTACAGTCAAGGCAAAGGTCGGCACTACCACGCGGGACAGCACCAAGAGCTGTGCGAATACTTGGCGTCTACCTGCCCCCTTACAGCTGATGCGTTGGAGACCGAGGACCAGAGGAAACTGCGCCTTATACTTAGCAAGGTAGGGTGGACTTTAGAATACTGGCTACGACTGCGACAAGAGGAGAGAAGTCAATAATTTTCTGTTTTGTATTTATCCAAAGAGGTTCTAACGAATTTTAAACTTTGTGGGTTCTCACTGTATATCATTGACTATTACTCAAATTAGGTTTAGGCGTATGATTTAGTTGTGGTACTAAACTGTGGAACTACACTTTTTTTGCGAGACTCAGGTCCAAAGGAAACTGCGCCTTATACTTAGCAAGGTAGGGCGGAGTTTAGAATAGTGGCGTGTGTTGAAATGGCTACGACTGCAACAAGAGGAGTAAAGTCAATATTTTTTCTATTTTGTGATGTTACAAAGAGGTTCTATATGGTCGGCATAAATCGAGATTACTACACTGTTGATGCCTTGAGTTGCTTGAGATCAACTCTACAACAATTATTGGAAATATCCAAAACTAACTTTTTCCCACGACATCACAGCAGAAGTCTTACCCTCGGGAATTATTTTTTTTTTACGAAAATACCTATTGATTTGAATGTGCCAAACTGAAAACAGTTGCCTCCGCAGATGGAGACGGCGTTGTCAAAACTTTCCAAACAAATCAAGCGTGATAATTTTGTGTATGACTAGCGGCAAAACTAGATTTATTTATTTGATTGACAGACCTTGACAATACAAAAGTAAATGATCTATTTGAAATAAAGGATTTAGATTTTTGTTGTGCCAACCAATTCAAGTGTGTAGCACGCCCTGCTATGGGTAACCAGATTTATGTTTTGTTATTGATAATCTCGCGTTTGACCACTATCACATTTGATGGAATTCTTTGATGTGGTCGACAATAGAGCGCACTTAACTAGAAGTAAACTATGACGTTAATACTACTAAATTAACCCGTTACTAAGCAAAGCAGTGTTCTTACCCAATTTTTTATATATCGTAGGCACAACACCACCAGCAGCAATTGAAAGACCAAAACCACAGTCCGTTGAAGCCAAAGTTGCAGTCGCCGAGAATGCAATGTAAGTACTTCAAAACTGTAATAAGGAACAGTAGTGCTATTCTGTAACAACATTTTCTTGTCTCGACAGCGGAATCCGAGGTGAGTATCAAGTTACGTCAAACGTAAGACCTTTATGTTGTGTTTAATAAAGCTCACTTTAGCTCATTTTGTGTGGTTTGTTACTCAGGTGAAGCTCGATATCGAAATGGTTATTTACAGAATAAACTAGTTGGTTAATCTGACACTAGCCTTGCCAAGAGTGCGTGTTAACCAGCTACAAGGTTGGTCTGTGGATGGGTGACCATCTTAAAATACCGAGTTTCCTCCGTGCCTCGGAAAGCACGTTAAGCCGTTGGTCCCGGCTGTCATTTGTAGATCTTTGGCTGTCGTTATGGATAGTCAGAAGCCAGTAAATCTGACTCCAGTCTTGCCATGAAGTACCGTGTTACCCAGTTAATGGGTTGTGGAGTCAGTTAGCCAGTCGCTGTGTAAAATACTGGTACTCAGCAGCATTTAGATGCTTACAGAATTTATTAAGATTATAGGTATAATAAAAATAAATAATGCATTAGAATTGTGAAACATCCTGTTAATAATGTTTACGTATCAAAACAATGTCACCGTTCCATTCCGCGCCGTCTTTGGAACATAAGGCTCGGAATGGATGTCCCTAACTGCGTCATGCGTCATGATAATAAATAATATTTTCATTTTTACAATAATTTTACGGTCATAAATATCATTTTTTTATCTAAATGAATGTGTAGTAGTAATTGGATAGATGAACTGAAATGGCACCGTGCATAATTTATTTAAGTTATATACGCATTTTCGGCTAAAAGTCGCTTATGATAAGTCTGCGTTTCCACCAGAGATGTGCGAGGATATTTAGCGATAGATCTGTTTGTTAAGAACCAATAGAATCGCTTCATTTACTTAGCTTCACTCAGCGTAAGCAATTCTATTGGTTCTTAACAAATACATCCCTTGATACGCGTCCTCGCAAATATCTGATTGATACGCTCACTTTTTTTTTAAGGATGGTAAATCATCAAACGACTCCTCCCGCTCTGGGTGAAGCAGTAGGGAGTGTCACTTCTTCTTCTTCTTCCACCTGGCGTTAATCCCGGCAATAGCCGAGGACGAAGCTAAGTAGGGTCCGCCTTCCTACTTAGCTTCCTCCACTTTGCCCGATCTTGAACATCCTTCTCAGTCAGGCCATTGGCTCTCTTGTCGGACTTGACGACGTCCAGCCAGCGCTTGCGGGGGCGACCACGGGGCCTAGCCCTAAGAACAGCCATATTCATGCATCTCCGACCAACGTACTCTATAGGGCGGCGCATGATGTGGCCATACCATCGCAGACGGCACTCTTGCAGTTTTTCCCCCACGTCACGGACACCAAGACTATCTAGGATGTAAGAGTTGCGTATGCGGTCGGATCGCGTTACGCCACTCATCCACCTCAGCATCTTCATGTCCGTGACGCGGAGCTCCTGGGTGTGTCTGCTTAGTGCTGGCCAACACTCGCCCCCGTACAGTAGGACAGGCCGAATGATGCATTTATATATCTGCCCCTTGAGCTTCGGAGGCATTTTGCGGTCGCATACAACGCCCGTTACCTCGCGCCACTTCGCCCAAGCCGCGCCAATACGTGCTTGGACATCGTCGTCCACGATGCCAGACTCGTGCAGCACGGATCCAAGGTACCTGAACGTATCGGACTTTCTTATCAGGTCCGAACCTATTCGGATGGTGTTTGAATCCGTGCTGCCACAGGACATGTACTCAGTCTTCGGCACATTTAGTCTCAGACCACCGTTTTCAAGCGTGTCCTTCCAAATGTTGACTGCGCTCAAGATGGGTTTTGTTCTGATTAACGAGGGCGATGTCATCGGCATACATCATAAGCAATGGAGGCTGATCTTGGATGTTTGCCGTAACTACATCGAGCACTACGTTAAACAAGAAGTAGGGAGTGTCACTCTTACTGACTAAAACCTATCCGAGTTCCTCCTAGTGCCCTTTGCGTTCCAGGGCTACGGTACCTCTTTCGAACAAATTCCGCAGCCCCAATACTGTTCCATTTTTTGAATCAATATACCGTGTGTTATGCAGACATGTTTCGTAAAGGAATGTTTGGCCAGTTCATTTTAAGTTGGAATTTGTGGAATTAGGTTAATGCAGATTAAAGTTTTGAGTAGCATTCCTTCATTCTTATAAAGCATTAATTACATACGCGGAATGTAAACCAACAGTCAATTTGGTATAATATTGGATTTAGTACTATCGAATAGTCGTATTCTGGTATTTTTTTGCAAATGTCAAAAACGATGCATCTTTTTGTTTTTTTTTTTTTGCGGAATAGTACTTCATTATTTTATACTCAGGGAGTTATCAATGCCATCATGATTTCATTGCCAAAAACGGAGGGCGCTATCAGCCATGTATGGCTCCCATCTCTGCGTATGCATGAAACGTCCATAAACACACGCATCAGTCACGTCAACATTACGGACGCTCCTCCCAGAGCGTGAGGAGTCAGTTGATGATTTTCCATTCTTAAAAAAAGACCTGCAAAAATAGCCAACTTAAAGTATTACTGCCGTTTATTTAAACAATAATAACTTGCAGCACGCATATCAACGCCGCGCCACATGGGCCGGTCGCCCGACCGCTTGACGTCGAGCTACCACGCGGCGCTTACCAAGTCCTCATCTCCCTCGCACCAGATGACGTCATCGCTCTGCGGCGACCTGCCCGGCATTCCCACGGCCATGAGCCAGAGCTTCGACTCGCCCGGTCTGATGTATGCCACGGAGAAACGAGACAGCGCTAGAGAGAAGGAGAGGGATAAAGTACAAGGTAATGTGTGAAAAGAAGTAGTTCTTCTTCGTCGTTTCCTCATCGCTAAGGATCGCGATTACATACGACGCATCTGCAAGCCACGCGGTCTTCTGCAATGTGGACCGTTCTGTACATTTTGCCTCCAACAGCCTTATTTATTGTGTCGGACCATCTTGCGGATGTTCTACTTTAATCGAGATCAGTACACACGCAAAACCTGAAAAATAGTCATCATTATGGACAGCAGCTAAACCCTGAAATCGCGAGAAAAATTAGCTGTTCAGCACATTTTGTCGGGTTATGCGGCAGTCGTTTCTTTTCGCGATTTTGTTTTTTTTTCTACACATATTAGGACAGGCGACTTTTTGCGCAGTTTTGGGGGGGCTGGCTCCATAGTAAAAGTTGTTTATTGCATATAACGGCTGCTACATAAGCTTGGGCTTGTTTAATAATTTAAAATTAATACTCTTAACCTGCAATGCCTAAAAACTCTTCAACTTTCACAGAGAGACCACACACAGAGATACCGCAACCGCAACCCAAACCGGTAAACCATTCACTAGAAGCAGCATCAAAAATGGTACCCGTACCCGAATCTTTAATGAGCCCGGACTACCAAGACCCGATATACGACATCCAAAGATCCATACCAAAGCCTACGAACAACTCGATACACAGCGTTTCCAATACCTCGTCGCAATCCAGTAACAGTAGCATACACGAAGACAAGCCAAGACTCGCTAAAAACATGAAAGGGTCCCCAAAACTACCAAAGAGCGCTACTTCATCACCTAAACTAAAAACGAGAATGGAACAACGGAAAGGCAGCTTATCAAAAGATGTCAAAAATGACGAGAAAAAACTGAATGGTATCACAAATGATTCTGAGAATCTCGGGGCTGAAATCATGAAGTTAGCGTCGAATCAGAGGAGGCAGAAGAAGATGAGTGTGGAGTCTATGGCTGCTGTGACCATACAGAAGATGTGGAGGGGGTATAGGAGTAGGAACCTCAATAAGGATACTCTAAGGATACTGCATGCTATTCAAGCCGCGAGGGCCAGACAACATATACAGTGAGTTCAATGCATTTTTTCACGCTCGCGTTTGTCCACTGTCTCACCGTCGACGGCGGTGCACGCTTGTAAACGGCTTTGGAACCTTTTATGGCAGGCTGTACACTCTCGCCTCGGTCTGCCTCGGTGTTCCTCGCTAGCTCTCCGTCCCGAGTCGCGCCGTCGCTTTTTGCGCCCGAGTTATAGGGTTGCGCGCCGCCTCGCGCGAACTGCGAGCGCGTCGCTTTATGAGTGACCTCGCTCGGCGAGAGTACATGGTCACTTGTCTCGACCGAGGCCTCTCGGGCTAGACATAGCGAGTGTTCTCGAGCTAGTGTACAGCCGCCATTATAATTTTATAAGCTATATGCACACCACACACGAAAAGTATCCCCACACACACACACACACACACATTCACATCACATTCACACACAAACACACACATTTTTAACCGACTTCGAAAACGGAGGAGGTTCTCAATTCGGTTGTATTTTTGATTAACGTAAGTCACTGTTTTTACTTAGAACACTTTCTACCTTTTCACATATTATTTTGTCAGACAAAATATTATTTTGTCTGTAAGCTCTCTTCTATCTATGAAAACTTTGAATTGGCCTCTCTTATGTGTGAAAATGTTTAGCTGCTGTTTTCCTAAAACTGTAAAATAAAATAGATAAATAAAATAAGTTAAGCCGTGATTCTCAAGTAGCTAGTTTACAAGCCTCCTTAAACCATCTAAAGTTAAAATACCCCATGGAACTCAACAGTAGTGTAGCTTTCTGTACTATTGCAAGCATATTCATTAACTTACGACATTCCATCTGAGATGTTTCTCGGAAAGGAAACAGTGTCTACTGGTGATGAGGTCTGCAACCTTTTTGCTAGGCATTTCTCCTCTAACTTTACTCCCTCAATCGGCTCACCCGCTAAAGTTCAAACAAGTTCCAAGTATCACCAACATGCGTTAGGTAGAGTAGTATTTACAGAACGAGATGTCCTGAGAGCATTAAAAAAACTTAACATCTGCAAAGGGCCGGGGCCAGATGGGTTGCCGCCAGTATTTGTAAAAAAGTGTGCTACTAGCCTATCCTTACCGCTTAAATTAATTTTCAACCATTCAATTGAGACATCCCAGTTTCCGATGGAATGGAAAATTGCAAATGTCGTCCCGATACTTAAGAAAGGAGATTCTAATGACGTGCAGAACTACCGTCCTATTTCACTCCTTTCAGTTTTCGCTAAGCTTTTCGAATCGTTGCTCTGTCCTTTACTTACATCCAGAGGCGGCTCGTGATATTTTTTTATGGGTGTTCACTAAAAATAAAAACGAAAAACTAGAACTTACATTCATTTTATTTGTATAAAAAATCCATTCGCCGGTCTTTTTGGCGAGCGAAGACATCTATCACTTTCTTGTGAAAATCAGATATGAAATTAATTAAGCGTTCTCTATGCTTATCATACACAACGCATTGAGACGGTCTTGCGTCATAGTATTGCGCGTAAACGTTTTAATTTTATTTAACGTTGAAAAACAGCGCTCGCTTTCAACTGAGGTCATAGGAATAGTGCAAACAATATTTAAAAGCTTCATGCTTTCAGCAAATAATCTTTCATATATTTTACCTTCATGTATATATCTTATAATCAATACAAGCTGCTGGATAGTAGAACAATCAGTTGATTCGTCTGCCTGAATTACAACAAACTCTGCATTTTTTATTTGTATCTGTATTTCAGATCTGCAAACTTCATAAATAGCATCTAGAAAATCATTCTGAATGGTTTTAGACGTACCTTTAAAAACCGAGCTGCTGGATAAGTGCTGTTTCATAGCCAAATCGATCTCCGACACAAAATCAACCAAACCTCTATAAATGCCGGGATTCAAGGATGTCGTAGATTCATCATGTCCTCGTAAGGCAACTTGAAATGCACCACAAAATACCACGCAATCTATTAAACGCCGTAAAATGTATCGATTTTCATCAACTCGTTCATTGAACTCTCTAATAGATTTCCGATACGCAGAATCCAACGCCATACGAATATCTTGTCGGCCAATAGATGCCAATTGCACCTCACACAACATATGAAATCTAGATTGTGAATGTTTTTTCACTTTTATTGAAAGATGCGCATCATCAACACCAGTTTCCGTCCACGCAGATTCACCACCACCGCTGGCGCCAACCCCAAACAGTAGACACGGGAAACAAAATAATTTATTGCTGTCCTCACATCCACACAACCAAGGTGTTTTGGAATATTGTTCAGATTTAAAAACTCGCGTAAAACTTTTAGTTTTTGAACTACATTTCTGACTAATTGCAATTACTGGCCGTGGCGGGCCCTTAGCTTTCAGTTCGAGACGCATTTCGAGAGTTTTTTCGCAATTTTTAATAAAAGTTACACTGTATCGTTCCATTTTATAACACAAATGTCACGCACTAACTAATTTTTAATATATTTATAATTAAAATTGCGTAATTGTCGTAAAATACCCGGCGCGCGAATCGACAATGTTTATTTACATAAGATCGGCAACAACGCATATTGCACTCGGTCACCAAAACAAAGCGGCAACGCAGCGCATGAGCGGCGCTCCAGATTCGGCTAATATCTCATACAAAATCTTCTGTCTCACGTGCTGCACTGTGTCGATATTTCTCTTTCGCACTCATTGAATAGAGCGCTAGGTATTGTACTAAACATTTTTTCAAAGGAGCGCAATCGCTGGCGCTCCACTCGACTCCAAATATTATGTTAGAGAACATTTAATGTTGTGCTTCGTAGATAATAAGTTCCTAGTACTGCTTTTAAGAGTGTATGTATAGGCACAGTAGTAACGTAGTAAGTGTGTATAGTCTTAAATAAATAAAATTTATTGTGTATTTATTGTAATTTTTGTGGGAGTGCACTGCACCAGCGCTCTTTAGAACGAGCCGCCTCTGCTTACATCACACATTAATCCCCAGTTAGTACCCCAACAACATGGGTTCTGTGTTCGTAAATCAACGACTACTAACTTGGTCCACTACGTCAATGAAGTGAGTAAATTGATGGACTCTCGTGCCCAGGTAGATTCAATATACACTGATTTCAGCAGTGCATTCGACAAGGTGGACCATAAAATCCTCTTAAAGAAGCTTGAAGGATTTGGCATATTTGGTCAGTTGCTTCTTTGGTTTAAATCGTATCTTACGAAAAGAAAACAAAGAGTGGTTGTAAAGGGCTATGAGTCTCAAGTTTATTTTTCTACTTCTGGCGTCCCCCAAGGTTCGCACCTAGGCCCAATTCTCTATTTAATGTTCGTCAATGACATAGTTCTCTCAGTAAAACACAGCAATTGCTCTATTTTCGCTGATGATTTAAAGATATACAAAGAGGTAAACTCACCCGATGACGTTCATTTACTCCAGGCTGACCTCGATGCAGTTCACGACTGGTGCTTAAAAAACCGTATGTCCCTTAATGTGAAAAAGTGCTACCACATAACATTCACCAAAAAACTAAAACCTTTACCTACATCTTACTCAATAAATGGGGTAACTCTACAAACAGTGTATACGATTCGTGACCTGGGAGTTCAACTCGACTCTAAACTCACATTTGTCCACCACATAGACAATATCACTGCCAAAGCTGCAAAGATGTCTGGCTTTATAAAAAGAATAAGTCGAGATTTCCAATCCATCTCCACCCTTAAGGTACTCTTCAATGCTCTCGTGAGAAGTCAACTGGACTATGCATCTCCAGTTTGGAACCCCATTTACCGTGTTCACGTAAACAGGATTGAACGTATCCAAAGAAGCTTCACCAGATATCTTCGTTTTAGAAGTTTAGACTGTCCAAGAGAATCTTCTTATGGTCAAAGGCTCAGTCATTTCAACTTATGTTCTCTAGAACACCGGAGAGCCGTATCGGACCAAATCCTGCTATATAAAATCGTAAACGGTTTACTAAATGTTCCCGATCTTTTAGCGGAATTAAGTATAGCTGTACCACGGTACAAAACAATTAGACCTGGTCGCGAGACCATAACCTTTACAACAACTACAAGTAATACTAACCTTGGTAGCACAGCACCCATGAACCGTCTTATGGGAAACTACAATAAAATCGCTACACGAACCGATAGCATCGACATCTTTTCTAACTCTTTCCGTATATTCCGTACGAGGCTTTTAACCAGCTCGGAGTCTCAAGACCTCTGTGTGACGCGATCCGCCTAGTAATAAGATTGTGTACGCTTCCAATTCCGTATGTTTGTTGTTTTTTTTTTGGTATTCTGTACAATATTGTAACTTAAACGCATCAATAATTTTAACTTCAATTTTCTTAAACTTACAACTTGTAACAAATGCAACTAACGATATCAAACATGTCCATTGATCATTACGTTATCTGTTAGTGCTGTGCACTTCTGTAAGTGACGAATTCACTTTAACTAATACTGTATGTGATTTATGTTTGTGTATGTTTTAGTGAGTAAGTCGTTGAAGTGCCTTATCAATAAATAAATAAATAAACTTAATTTTGTATTTTTTCAATTTGTAGAAGGTTGACGTGTGACATGGAGGCGACGAAGGCAGCTTTGGAATCAGAACGGAAGATACAGCAACTGCAGATGCAGGCTATCAACGCGTTATGGAAGAAGGTGTCTACTTTACAGGCTGCTGGTGAGTTTGACTTGATTTCACAATAAGTTTGAACTTACGAAATGGTGCACGTATAGTCTATCAACACTAGCTGACCTACGCAACTTCGTCTGCGTCACATTTTTCATTAATGCTCCTTGGTCTTAGCGTGATGTTATATAGCCTATGGCCTTCCTTAATAAATGGGCTAGAGCCTGTCAAGCGAGTCGTGTCCCTTGAAAAAGTCGGCAATTTAAAAATCTTACAGGTGTCAACACTGATATAGTACGCTCTTAAATTGTTTGATACTTGAATTATTTTTGTAGATGAAAAAATTTCTTTGGGATAGATTTAAAAAGTGCATTTCAATGTAGGTATTTATTAGTCACAATCAGAATTAAAATCAGAATCTATTACTTATACTTGTTTTCTAGCAGAGATTTTCATCAGACAGGTACTCTGTTTCAAATTTTTTTTTATTGTGTTCTATGACCATGATTTGCTTAACTAAATTATCAATTGTGCTTTTTATTACTTCATCTTCACAGGCGGCTGACAAAACTTAAAATGTTGTTAAAAATGCAGAAAAATAGTCAGTTTCAGTTCAAACAGCAATCTCTTAAAGTGGCTATCAATATTATGTGCCCCAGTAAGATACGTCGTCGTCTTTACTAAGAGACGGCTGAATTTAAATCCGAAATCGTGATCACATCACAGTAAAATAAATAAAAATTTAGATAGTTGAGCTAATAGTATCAAAATGTTGTATCCAACCCAACCTATCTGATGTTGAAATGAAATTGTAACAATGCGTTTGACAGATAAAAGTATTGCCATTATAAGAAATCAGCTAAATGGTCGTGGACACAACTCGCTTGACAGACTATCCAAGACTGAAAGATTTTTTCTATTCAAACTACAAGTTCCTGAGCCGTGGTACGCCTCGGACACACTTGTGAGACCAAGTTCATATAAAATGTACGCACCAATATTTTTTAGAGCTCCGGACGGATCACTTTTGGGGGAGACCTATGTCCAGCAGTGGACGTCTTTCGGTTAGTATGATGATGATGATATACAGCAGCATACATGTGTGTGTTATAGGCGTGATTGGCATAAGAAATGAGAGGCTCAGCAATGGGCGAAGTCGAACAGTGGATGATGAGTTTAATGTAATTAACAAAAGAGGTTTTTCTTTTCATTTTAGATAATCAGAAGCAAAGGTTATCGGAGTCGGATGACAGCACAGACGCGTTGCGACAACTGTCGGAGACGTGTTTCAGCCTACAAGCACAGGTATGTACCAAAATATGTAAATTGGAATTTAAACTCAATTTAATATTTGGCTAAATTAAAATTTCAGTCCATTCTTTTAGGACCTTTTCATTACAAGTAGTGGTCTCTGATAAATAAAAATTACAATTAATATTCCTAAATGTTTACTACACACAAACCAGCGGTGCCGCATTGCGCTGGCGGTGACGCACCGCCCGTTTGGCACCCTTTACCTCAAAATCACTCATTTGAAGCGCCGAACCCTGCACCGTTAACGCATCGTGTTGCCTAACCCTAACGCTTTCAGGCCACAGTTTGTGACACATTTCCTCTGTTCATAGGTAGCGGAACTGCAAGGCTGTATGCAAGAAGTTCTGAAGGCAGTGTCCACCAAAAGCCATGCGGAGCCGGTGGGAACGCAGACGGATATTACGGCTATTATCACACCTCAGGTAAGAAAACTAAATTTTGCAAGAACCTTTATGGCGGGTGAGAGAATCGCTGTTACAGTCTCGCCATTCCATCAAATGTGTGTCCAAAACGTTGGATATTTGTTTTGTTTAAATAATTTCTCAGCGAGTGTACTCCGCTCGGTTTCGTCTCCGTGCGCGCGCTGATGTCGTGTCGATGTGATAAGGCCTGCATGCCGTGTAGTTGCATTTTTATTTATGGCGTCATCGCACTGGCCAGTATTTTGCGGAACGAACAATATGACGTCATGAGCACAGGCCAGTAAACTGTTTTATATTTCGGAACACACGAAGTACACATATTTTACTTATAAGTTTTGAATTTGCAAAGCTATGACGAGATGGCACAGTCTCCTTCGTGCACATTGTTAGAGAAAGGGTCAAAGCCGTAACAAGTGTGCATGTATCAGGAGGAGCGCTGCACGTGGCTGAAGCGGCCGCAGTCGTTGCCGCTGAGCGGCGCGCGCGAGCCCGCTCCCGCGCCCCCCGCGCCCACCGCGCCCCCCGCGGGCCTCGCGCCTCACCCGCGTCGAGAACACAAGTAAGTAACACTCGAAGTTGCAACTGTGGTTGCGGAACTACAGTGCAATTCTGTAAATAACTATTTCGATATCGAGCTTCACCTGAGTGTCAAAGATCACAAAGTGAGCTTTATTACAACAGTATAAGTCTCTCACAAATCTGAATTTGATACCTCACCTCGGATTCCGCTGTTGAAACACTTACAGAATAGCACCACTGTTCGAAAGAGTTACAGCGGCCCTGGCCCGCGGCTCCTTCTTTCGGGTTTAAAATGTTATGTTCCATGTTTGCATGTATGCATTCGGCATTCGGGTTTAAAATGTCATGTTGCATGTATGCATTCTTTCGGGGCACGGGGGCCTCGAAAGAATGTCAAGCCGTTGGTCTTGGTCATTATTTGAACATCTTTGACAGCCGTAACGGATAGTCAAACGCCAGAAAAGGGAATAGGACCTTTGTGGCATAGCCACTCCCCGCCGTCATTTTGTTTTTTTTTTTCAAATTTGCGGCGCACGATCTAACTTGCATAATATAGGTAGAGGGCACTTCAACAAACTAAATATGTTAGGACCATGGTGCCACGTTGCCGAGATATGTATGTGACAAATATGAACTTATCACGCGCTTATATGCAGTAGATTGTATTTTTGTATATAAAAAGCTAAGTAAACGAATTGTTTTTTCATGTCCAAATCCATGGCTACAGCCATTTACATTTACTGAAAAAATTGCAGTGATAAATCGAACGAAACGGCCGCTCTGGGTATAGAGCGGACCGAGTCCGTTATAGAGGAGAGGTCGGCGGAAACTACCGAAGTGGATGTCGACTCGAGGGAATGTGACGTAATCGCCGACTGATAGCGCCAGGTACGTACAGTGAAGGATCCTCTGGGTGGATGTCGACACCCAACACCGTTGTTGTATACATGGTTAAAGAGATAGTATACGAAAATCTTCTGTAATAAAAATCTGACATCGCTTGAGAACGGCAGGGGCAGCAAATGCATTACTCCCCGCGCCCCGCAAATATAGTGACGAGATAAGAGAGCGAAATTAGTTTCGCTATCCATAGCAGACACGACGTTCGCCAAGTTTTGAACAGCTAGATTACCGCATAGCTACTGAGCTTTCGCTACTGTTCTGGGTAGCAAATACTGCGTAGGTCTGAACAAGCCCTAAGTCAGCTTATAAGAATGGTATGTTTTGCAAATCATGCGTTGACATGAGCTTTAATTTGCAATGATTTAATGATTGAACTGTGACATTGGAAAGCAGTTGGGGCAGCTAATCACTACTGCTAATGCAATATGGATTTTGACATCACACTTGTTATTTTTATTATTTCCTCAGGCTGTCGAAAAACGGGTTGTAGTTTTGACAATATTTGAAGCATTTTATTCTTTTGAAAATTATGTTAGTAACTAAAATATGACGTAGGTAGTGTAGACACTTGGTGTGCAGCTAAATTGCCAAAGAAATTAATGTCCTAAGACGGTGCAGCTACACATATTGAATGAGCCTGAAAAACAAAAAAAAGTATTATCGAATACACATACAGAGTTGATACGACAGAGGGGCATTAAATTAAACTACGTATACTATACGTGTTCAGTATTAATTCGATACGGTACAAAAACAAAAAGCGCCATAAATGAGTAAATATTTTTTTCAAACAAACTAAATAGCTTGCAAATCCGAATTAAACGCAACCACCCTTTGTAAAAAAATGACACTGACCTTAGATACCCCTAGGTAACAAAGCGGCAACGTCGCGCGCGCGCCGGAGCGCGGTGTGCGGTATCTCGTGTGCTCGGCGGGGGCCGGGCCGGGGTGGCGGCCAGCGACTTAGGCCTCCGCTCGCACTGGCTTTTATGTTAGGTAACGTTTCGAAGTACGCGCACAAAAACAAACACACACAATTTTTAAATTTTCGATGTGTCCTCCATTTACATTGATGCACAAATTATACCGACGGAGAATATTGTTATTTATTTTTCTAATTAGATCACTGTCCGTCGCTAAGCACTTTAATTTGTGAAATGCTAAAATAATCCTATTGTTTAACTCATCAATTGTATTTACCTCTGAGGCATACACTTCACCCTTAATGTACCCACCCCCACAAAAAGAAATCCATGGGAGTGAGGTCCGGAGATACTAATACTAAATAATAATAATCCCAAGTTACGTGTCCTATCACCATAAAAAACAGTCAATCACAAAAAAAAACACTAATACTAAATAATAATAATCCCAAGTTACGTGTCCTCTCACAATAACAAAATAAAATCACAATTGTTTGCGCGCGAATTCCACAAACCGTACGTTCCGAAACGACAGCGTCGGCGTCACTGAATAGAGGCCCCACTTACCGATCGCAAAAAACAAGGATGCAACAAACTGACCTATTTCTGTTTCTTTCAAATGCGGTACGTGTGTCGCTTTCGTAGTGAAAGTGCAAGTGTGTGTGTATTCATTGCTTCCTTGTTTGCATTGCCAATTTTTAGTGAATGTCCTTCGACATGCGTCAGAGCGGCAACAACGCATCGTAGATTCATCGTTGTAAGGTGCATGACCTATGGTTAGACGATAATCAGCTGTTAGAAAAGATACATCGTGTTCAAACCGTGCAAAAACTTTAAAAATCATTTGCGACTAAACTACTGCTCCTAATTAATTTATTTTGGTACAGAGCTTGAAAATGGTACCTAATATAGGCAGTTTAAAGGAAAGCCCCTCTGTCGTATCAACGTTGTATAACATTCAGTATTCTACAAAATGTGACGAAGTATACTATCTCTTTATCTCAACTAACATTAGGGCGACATTCAATTGGTTTTCACTAACCTCTATATGTAAGAGAATTCGTAGGTCTCGGGATAAGGCAAATTGAAACTATTCATAATAGTCGTAAGGTTCATATTCGTGGTACGCTAAAGCAAAGCTTGGTCTGTAATGTGGGCTTGTTAAAATATTAAGGTATGACATGATATGTTTGTGTATGAAAGTTAAATCATGGTTAAGTTTTTTGAAAAAAGCATTTAAAGGCCTTTAAAGGTTTTTTACATTTGCACTATTTTTTTGCCGCAGCTGCCTAAAGATGTCGCTACTGCAAATAAATATTTAATTGTCTGGACCAGCACTTTTCCAAATATCTTTTAATTAATACATTTTACATTTAAACTGGTGGATTTGCTGCTTAATAATAATGTTGTAAAATTCATATTATCCTTTACATGCCAAAGAATGTGATAGCATTATAAAAGACAAAAAAAAAACTGATTTTTATTAACAATAAAGGTTGTTTTTGATACAAAGACATTACAACATTCCGGGTTGGAATTATGAACACTAAAGATTCACAAGTACCAGGAGGCCAGAAACATGTCAATGTGTTTTCTGGGCTGAAATTATCTCAAGGAAATTATGTTCTTTAAAAGAAAAACAAATTTATCTAACCTTAGACGTAAGAAATGTGAAACAGCCGATTGCTATAACATGAATTGCAAAATAATATTTCAGCATAGCTAAAAACATTACCGCTTGCTAAAGAAAAGATGTTTGACTCGCCGAAGCTTGGTTGGATTATTGCTTTATAGAAGACCAATTTGAAACAAGACTGTATAAAACGATTGTATTGCTGTTTGCTGCAACCTTGCCATTTGACATTTCTTGCTTATAATAAAAGGATGTTGGTTTAATCACCTGAATCTGAGGGTCTATTCCGTGATGAATAGAAAACATGTGATCGAGTTTCCTTTCATTTTTTTAAAATTGGTTCTTGTTTCTTATGGAGCGTCGTTCAGTTTGACGAATTCTGCGTGACAGCTGATGCAAGTGATTAAGCCAACAGCCTTAATTTGTTAAATAAATTAAAATTCACGTTCTACAGGTATTATACATAACAATAATTACCTATGCATTTTTACCAAATCTCAATAGTTTTAAAAGTAACGCTTTGTTGATTTTTTCTTATCTGTTGGTGGAAGGGCGTTCTGTAAATTACGCATAATATTATTATTATTGTAGTTTTAATTATGATTACTTTAGTCAATATTAGGTTTAAACGTTCACAAAGACGTGGTTGTTGATTTTCAAACGAAAATATTACGAGTATCGTGCAGTAATGATTAAAGTTGCATTAAAATTAAAGGCAAGCGTATTTTAAATTCGCATCGGGTTGCGGTGCATTGCATGGCAAAATAAAATATCCGCTGCAACTGCTGTTTTGTGTAACGGTTCATATACATTTGATATCAGTCACTGAAACAATCCGGACGAAAGTGATGGAGATTATAAATGCAAGGCGTTGCATTGCGCCGCAGTCCGTCCTACCGTGCGCTAGTCTTTACCAAACAATTTCCACAGATATTTCTGTTTCTACCTACGTAGTGCTATTTTCACAGTATAATATACTATGAAATATAAATATGTATGTCAAGAAACAGGACAACTATTTTTTTTTAAATTTCAGTTTATGAATCACTTAGTTAATGCACTGACTTCACTGCCATTTTGCAAGTAAACCATTGAATTAATACGTTTTTACGAAATACCTGTTGTATATTCACAGTAATTGTACACAAATCGGCTGATAAGGCAGTATTAATTGTTAAAAAATATATTTATTTCTAGTTGTGTGGTACATAAATGTTAATATTTATTTAGAATAAAATTATACAAAGAATAGACGAGAAGTTCTGGATGATTCTAGAACATTTCTAGAGCTTTAAAAGGATCTGTCAAACAATGTCACTTAGGAAATAAGGTGTGTGTAATTTTCAATACAATAATAGATAAAACACAATCACAAACTTTTCAATTAAGACTTGTAATAATACATCTGCATCTCTTTAAATATTGTGTTCTAACACCATAGAATATGTTTTAAACTTTTATGAAATGGAAATAGACTCACTCGCAAGTAGTAAGGAGGAAGAACAATTATGTGCCAAAATAAGTTCTTTATTTAGTACAGAAACATTACATGTTGCAGATTTAACACAAGCTTTCGATACTGAAAGTATTGGTATAGTTACCACTAGGCATAATTTGACGCGCAGTACATGACGTTCAGTATGTTCAGCAATGTTGCCAGCTGGCGCGCAATATGACAGCGTTACTAAATAAATTTATCGTTGCCGTTCAACATTATGAGCATTATGTCGCCCGCGAATTATTGCCTAGAGGATACGAGGCTGTCGGCTGACATGACTATTACAATTAAATATTTATCTATAAAGTTGTCTATTTAGCCCTCAGTGTGACATCGTTTCTCTATTACATAGAACACTTATTTTGGTACAAATATTAGTTGGGGAAGTACATACTCTCCACTAATGAAAGAGTACACTAATAATGTCCTCCTATTTCACTTATTTTAAAGTAAAAGGTCACAACCAAAACAGCATTTACAAATACCACTGTATTATTAAGAGGTTTGAATAAGTTTTTATTGGTAATAATAATTACAAAAAGGTGACAAACGAGATGCCTTGTGTATTGAGCTTTATTTTTCGCGATATTTTTTAGTTTTTATCGGGTGTGTCTTCTAGTTAACGAATCTCTACGCTTGAATATTTTTTGGATATATTTTTTTTTATCTAAGATATAATTGTGACTATTTGAATTTTGGGGACTTTGCGTCGAAAGCTTTGAGTTTGAATTATAGGTTGAAAACGATTTTAGCATACTCTAGTGTGTTTTCGTTTTAAACCGTCTTTTGAAAGGGATCCCCGAAAGTTAATGTTATATTTCTTGCAGATTATCATTTCAAAAGGCATCAAAAACTCAGATTCAAATAGTCCAAACTTATAATGGAGTTCTAATATGCTAAGTACTAGTCATTTTTAACAACGCATTGTCATTTTATTCGTACCTAGTGGTCAGTGCAATTAATTTTAGCTTCGCCTTACATGACATTAATGTGTTCATAAAACCTTATTTTCTCATAATAAATAGTTGGATTAGTGCGAATAGGAATAGATTGTGTAAATGTGTTTTACTGTACTTTGTCACTGAACTGAGTGACTGCTTTATTAACAAAAAAAGTTCCTGTATTGATTGATAAACGCTGGAAAATTATATTTCCAGTAAATACATTCAGGTTTTCTTTACGTTGTATAAATAATGAACTTTAATTTAGCAACGTATTAGAAACATTATTGGCGTGTCTTCAGTGTCAAAGTACAATAAATTGCGTTTTTTTACGAGGAAATGTGACCGATGTTGTATTAAGCCTAACAGAAATGTTAACCGTAGAAACATAAGATAACTCGATTTATGACTTGTGGTGTCTTCACAACTATTGATTGACTTCTGAAAATATTTATTAATTCCAGTGCACTTTTAAATTGTATAATGACTCATTGCCACACTGAGTTCTGTGTGTACCTACATTATTTTCATAAACTATGCGAGAAGGTACAGTAAATAAGTCTTTATAATATCTTAAGTTTCTTGCCGCATCGTTTTGCCCCCAATTACTGAATGAATAATTTGATGTCGATTATTATTTATATCTATACTTATGCCTGAAAACCTAATAATAGGCGGTAAAGTAGGGTTTGATACATTCTTAATTACTATACCAAATTCCCTAAAAATAACTCCGGATTATCCCAAAACAACCACAATAAAAGATTGTGAAGTCACCATAACGTTCCAAAGACACTTGCCGTCCTGTAATTTCAATTTCATCGCGTACCCACCTTATTTGTTGTCCATTACGTTATAGCCTGTATTTATTATGTTTTATAAAACGATTTTAAAACATTCGTTGTTTTTATTTATCCTATTCATAATAACTGTCTTTGAACTCTTTTTTCAGGTCAATATTAGAACAGAATCAATCCAGTTCAGTGCGATAAAATGATGATTATCTGACTCGTATCGTTCTATCTCTTCGTAGCACTGAAACGAGTATGATTTTAAATCACTTCTTTCAACGCACTTTTATAAACAGCCCTGATCACTAAGGTTATCGGTAACCAGTGTTATTATAATAAACGGAGTGGTTCTTGGTTTCGTTATAAAAAAAGGTTTCATAAAAAAGCCAACGTCCTTAACGGCTTGCGTTTTTTGGCAGCACAGCGGCGACGGTTCTTTCAAGCGCTGAAACTATTATGCATTTACAATACAAAAGTATCATGCTATAACCAACACAGTTGTTTTAGGTTTCGTTATATCAGTGTCTATAAAATGTTGTTAAGTGGCTCTGGTCCCTCATCGTTGTAAAATGAAGTTTTTAGTATAAACAGTGAAGCTCTCCAGTGGCATATGCTCCCCACCATCTATAACACATCAATCAGTTTTTAAAAGTAAAAAGGCATCTTTTTACTGTTTATCAAGAAAAAGAATATTTTGTAGACTGTAAAAAAGAAACTTTGAAATTGGTGTCCAAGTTTTCGGATAATTTATTAGTAGTTCTGGACTTTTGCATTTTTAAATCTTTGAAACAATCTGTTGGTATATAGTTCATCAATGATTTACATTTTCAATAACAAAATATTTTTTGTTTTATTAATTGGTTATATTTATAAAAAAAAAAATCCAAATTCGTTTTGTAAAGTGGCTCTGGTTCTACATTTTTGCAACATCAAGTTTTTGGCATAAACAGTTGTTGAAACTCTCCAGCGTCGTATGATCCTACCATCCCAAACTATAAAGCCAAAGTGAACAGGATCTTCTGTTGTTGTCGATCAGGTAAAGATCAAAGTCTTTGTCAAAAAAAAGGTTTATTTATTGTCTGAAAAGAAATTAAATAAGTTTAATAGTATCTTAAAGTTTTCGTACATATTTATCATCAGTTCTGGGATTCTCTATTTAATCGCAACAATCTGTTGGTATTTAGTTCATAATTGATTTGCATTTTTTTAATAATAAAATTATTTTAATTTAATACACTGGTTATAATTCCCCAAATCGCGTTTATTAAAAACCAAGCCCACTTTGTTAAGTGGACTTGGTCCCAAATTGTTACAAAATCAAGTTTATGGCATAAAGAGTTGTTGAAACTTTCCAGCGTCGTATGTTCCCTGCCATCTATAACACATCAATCAGTATTTAAAGCAAGAGTGATCAGGCTACTTTTGTTGTTGTCCATCAGGTAAAGATCAAGGTTATTGTAAAAAAAATAGTAGTCTGTTAAAAACCACGAAATTAAATTTGAAGGTTCCTTAAAACAGTATCTCTGAGTTTTTTTATAGATTCATTAGCAGTTCTGGACTTTCGCAAATTAAAATCTCTGTAACAATCTGTTGGTATTTAGTTCATCGATGATTTTTTTTTAAATAAAATGAGTAAAGTGGCGCTCAGTTTTGCAACATCAAGTTTTTGGCATAAACAGTCTTTGAAACTCTCCAGCGTCGTATGTCAGTCTTTAAGCAAGAGTGAACAGGATCTTCTGTTGTTTATCAGGTAAAGATCAAGGTCATTGGTCAAAAAAAAGGTATTTTTTTTGTCTGTGAAGAAATTAAATAAGGTTTCTTCTAATAGTATCTTTTAAGTTTTCGTATACTGTAACCTGGTCCTACTTTGCACCAAAATTTGCTCCAACTTTTTTTTATCCACTTTTTTTTAAATCTTGCCTAAATCAGTAACGTTATGTATTGTGTATTTAATAGTACTATTAAAGTTTAATCTGACATGAAATACATTATTGTATTTAGTGACCAAGTTTTTATTTTTTTTTTTTTCTTTTGGAGCAAAGTAGTTCTTATGCAGGGGGTAACTTTGCACCGTAATTTCTCTTCACAGGTTTGTCATTTATTTTTCAATGGAGCATAGTTTTATTTCGTTATTTTTACTTTGCTCCGATAGTACAGGGTAATAGAAACCAGATGTGTTATAAAATCATCTTTATTTATGAGAGATCAATTAAAAATCACATTTTGGTTTGCCTTAGGATAATTTTTTCTTAATTATTACAGTAATTAACTACAATATTTTGCAAATAATTAAAAAATAAACAATATTGTTGTGCTCTAGCACAAATTATCAATAAAACAATCATTTATGAGATCAAAAAAATTATAAATTTTCAAAAAATTCTACTTAGTTATAACTTAGGTGCCCCATATTTGGTTCAGTTCTGGCACAGAATAAAAGTCTCTGCGTCCAATTTTTTTCGGTGTGTTTATGCTGCCAAGTACATCATTCCATGTATAGTATAATTCGTCTTTAGGAAAAGGCCACTTCCAGTTCTTCAAAGAACGCTTCATTGCTGATATAACAGCCCCATTTTTATTAATTTTTATAATCACGCCGGGAAACAGCTCACCTTCGTATTTAAAAATGACATATTGACCTTCTTTTTTTACCAAGGGCTGTAACGCTAGATTCTCTGAATCTATAGAACTTAAAATGTCTTCGTTTTCAACGTCACTTAGTGGCCCTTCAGAGGAATCTCTTAGAGACATTTGATCATCACTTTCGCTGCTATCACCATTAATAATAGAAGAAGACGAACTAGGGACGCATTCTATTTCACCAGTTGTCGGCGAAACAAGCATCTGATCCGCTACACTTTTGCCTGGTATTAACTTAAGCTTTTTTCTGCCTCTGTTGGTTGCAACACCCTGAGTCCATGCATTTCTTTTTATTTCCAGGCTTTGTACAAAAGAATCATTGATTGCCTCTGTGTTAATGGCATGGGGTAGTCTATCTAGGAGAGGTTTAGCATCTAAAGGATAGATTCCGCATTTTCTGAATCCAGCTTTGAGGTTATTAGCACTGTTCAAGGTTATTGCATCCACTAAACGTCTTAACATTTGAGGGAAAATACCCTTTGGGAGAACTGTATTCTTATACCCACTCGCACTAGATTTCCAGTCGGACAGAATGGACCTCCAAGCTACTTTCAGTGGGCGGAAGAACGTCACATGTAGTGGCTGTGTTAAATGAGTACTGTTTGGTGGTAGACAAAGAATTGTAAGGTTGTTTTCTTTGCATTGATTAATAACATCGAGAGAAATATGGGAAGATAAGTTATCTCCTATGATATATGGGGGCCGAGTCACCCGCGTCCGTAGGAGAATACCCAAATTTTAGACCCTACACGTGGTCCCCGGGTGGTGCTAATCAGGTGACACTAACTGGTGGTAGGCTTCGGCCGATGGCTTGTGACCACCCACTGGGCAAAGACGTACCGCCAAGCGGCTTAGCTGCGTTCCGGTACGATGCTCAGTGTAGCCAATCCAGAGGAGTTGGGTCGAAATAGTTGTTCCAATGCAGGCAGACCAACCAGGCTTGCCCTGGCGTGGGCGTATCGGGAGACTAGTCGCGGAGGGTAGCGGGATCCGAGGTACGGTGCGCCGCTGGCCGACCGCCAGGTAGTTGGGGGCCCAAGTAATGTGCTAGCCACACATGAAAGGCTGCCCCGCCAACTGGCGAAAAATCCCGGAATGCACCATCGTGCTGGTTGGCGACCAGATGAAAGGGCCCGATGGCTATTTCCGGGGGGGCTCGGGCGTCCCCGCAGTCTCCAGACTAGTCCTTCAAAGATGTCGTCCTGCCAGGGCGTGCCTGAGGGTTAGCAGCATGGAACCTCATTTCACTTCCTTCTCCTCAACCTCACTCACTTTTACAATGAACAAGGGAAAAAAGAGAAAAGCTGTACAGCGGCAGCACGCCCTTTCGCATAAAGTGCACTTCTCTAACATACGAGGTCTGCACTCAAATCTCGCTGCAGTCCATCACCACCTTGAGACCGAGAAACCAGCGCTCTTGTTCCTGTCGGAGACGCAGATCGGATGTCCGTCGGACGTGTCATACCTGTCTTACCCAGGGTTTACCCTGGAGCACCACTTCAGACCACGTGCGGGCGTATGCATGTACGCCCGGGACGACATCTGCTATCGGCGTCTCCGTTACCTTGAAGACTCCAGGTTCTCGACGCTGTTGGCTATAGTGGACACAGGCCTAGACAAAATTGTCTACGCCTGCGTCTACCGTTCGCACGGCGGTGATTTGGAGACAACTGGGCTTACACAGCACCTGAGTGAGGCGGCTCAGCAGCGGTACCCTTCTGCCCAATTGGTGTTACTGGGGGACTTCAATGCGCACCATCAGGAGTGGCTCTTCCCATACCAGTGCACAGACCATGCTGGACGAGAGACGCGAAAGCCTGCGCTTGCGTTAAATCTTACCCAGCTGGTCCAGGGAGCAACGAGGGTACCCGATGTTGATTCGCACACTGCCAATTGCTTGGACCTTTTGCTGACAACAGATCCAGACCGCTATTCGGTGTCGATTTCTTCACCACTGGGTAGTTCCGACCACTGTCTGGTGAAGTCTGTATCCGTCTACTCCCCGCCCGATCCTAGCCCCAGAGGTACCCGGCGGGTATGGCGATACAGGTCAGCAGATTGGGATGGCATGCGATCTTTTTTCGCATGTTACCCTTGGCAACCTACTTGCTTTTCTTCCACTGATGCTTCGTCGTGCGCGGACGCCGTGTCGGATGTGTTGCGGAGGGGAATGGAGTACTAAATTCCGTTCTCTGACATAGCGAAATCTGGCGAAGCTCGTCCTTGGTTTGGTGCCGAGTGCAATCGCGCTGATGCGCTTAAGAACGCGGCGTACCTGGCATGGGTCGACGCTCGTAAGCGCAAAGCAAATGACGTGAGTCGGAGGAAGAGAGCCTTCAACGGGGCTGCCAAGTCCTGCAAGAAAGTGTTGCGGAGGGCTCGGTTTGACCACATTAGCCAAATAGGGAACAAACTTGCTTCATACCCAGCAGGTAGTAAGGCTTTTTGGTCCCTGGCTAAGTCGGTCGAATCGAACTTCTGCCGCCCCTCACTACCACCACTGCTGAGACCCGACGGGATGCTGGCCCACTCCGCTGAGGAGAAAGCGAACTTGTTTGCTTCTTTGTTTGCGGAATCTTGTAAGGCTTTTTGGTCCCTGGCTAAGTCGGTCCAATCGAACTTCTGCCGCCCCTCACTACCACCACTGCTGAGACCCGACGAGACGCTGGCCCACTCCGCTGAGGAGAAAGCGAACTTGTTTGCTTCTTTGTTTGCGGAATCTTCACGTCTGGATCCTGGTGGCGCGACGCCCCCTGCTTCTCCTGGTGGATGCGAGTCGAGTATGACAAACATTCGCATTCATCAGAAGGACGTCCGTAGGGTACTGCGTAACCTAGACGTGAACAAGGCTAGTGGTCCCGACGGGATACCGGCAATTGTTCTGAAGACTTGTGCGCCTGAGTTGTCTCCGATATTGACACGCCTATTTCGCCTTTCGTTTGAGACTGGAAAAGTGCCGAAGGCTTGGAAGCAAGCTAACGTGCAGCCAGTGCCCAAGAAGGGTAGTCGAGCTGACCCGTCGAATTATAGACCCATCTCGGTAACGTCCATACTCTGTAAGACTATGGAACGCGTGCTGAATCATAAGCTCCTGGCGTACCTAGAAGCGAATGATATTCTTAGTAACCGTCAATACGGGTTCCGCTGAAATCGGTCAACTGGGGATCTTCTAGCGTATGCCATTCACATCTGGAGTGAGGCCATAGAGAAGCACGGGGAGGCACTAGCGGTCTCCCTCGACATCTCGAAGGCCTTCGACAGGGTCTGGCACGATAGCCTTATTAGTAAGCTTCCTTCCTTCGGTCTGCCCGCCGATTTGTGTGATTGGATCGCAGATTTCCTGAGGGATCGGTCTATCCGAGTGGTCATTGATGGCTGCTCGTCTGGACTGCTGGATATTAATGCCGGGGTTCCTCAGGGTTCGGTGCTTTCGGCAACACTGTTCTTGCTGCATATTAATGATCTGCTTAAACCCGGTACCTTTGGGTATGCAGACGACAGCACTGTTGCTGAGAGATACGTGTCCGACGCACGAGCTGGTGGGTCGCAGATCCGGTCTCACCGGGAGGCAATGGTTGACCGCTTGAACGTGTCCTTACAGGCAGTCTCAGAATGGGGCGATGCCAATCTGGTCAAGTTCAATGCTGCTAAGACCCAAGCGTGTCTATTTTCCGCCAAAAGGAGCCAATTCCACCCAGCTCCATCTTTCCGAGGTTTAACCGTGCCGATAACCGACCAACTTGAGCTTCTTGGGGTTACATTAACATCTACTCTCAATTTTGGCCCTTACATAGAGGCAAAAGCCCAAGTGGCTGCAAAGAAATTGGGGATTCTGGCAAAGGTGAGACGATACTTCACGCCGGAACAGCTGCTTAAACTGTATCATGCGCAAGTTCGATCGTGTATGAAGTACTGCTCTCATCTTTGGGATGGATCTGCCAGATACCAACTTGATGCCCTTGAGTCAATTGAGAAACGAGCCAAGAGGATCATCGGCAATGAGAGGCTTGTCGCGACGAAGCTCCAAAGTCTGGAACATCGACGACGAGTTGCTAGCCTGTCGGTTTTCTACCGGTTGCATTTTGGGGAATGTGCGACGGAATTGCATAATTTAATTCCGCCAAGCCCGTTCCATCATCGGACCACAAGACGAACGGCGATGCGCCACCGGTACACGGTGGATATCCCACCCATACGCACAAAACGTTTTGGTAACACATTCATAATGCGTACAGCTAAGGAGTGGAATTCCCTGCCGGAGTCTGTGTTTCCTGATAGCTACAACCTGGGAGTCTTTAAATCAAGAGTGAATAGGTTATTTCTAGGCAAGCGTGCTCCATCTTCGACCACATCATCACTTACCATCAGGTGAGATAGTGGTCAAACGCGTGCCTGTTTAGTAAAAAAAAAAAAAAAAAATGATGACTTTCTTTCCTGGCATTTTTTTCAATCTAGGTAACAATTGCGATTGAAACCAATCAGTAAATATGCTCATATCAAACCAGCCGCTTTAGCTACAACTATAGCGGGTCCCTTCAGGTCCACCTGCCGTCCATGTTGTCCATAGACAGCTAGACTTATAAACGACGAATGGAGGAAGTAATTCGCCTTCAGCGCTTCCACAAAACATAATTGAAATACTCGATTTTGATGAATTTCGTAGAAGTTTGGGGTACTTGGTGCCTCTTTTAATAATCACTTTTTTATTGCCGGGATCATCCGTGACGTTTGTTTCGTCATAATTCCATATATTACTGGCTGGCACATCTGCGAGCTCTTGTCTAAGATATTCAATGTATTCAGTTAAAATGTCAGGAGTGATGGCGGCCCTAGCTCGCCTAATATTTGCAGCAAAGCGTCTGGATAATTCAGGGTGGCGACGCAAAAATGACGCGACCCATTCGGTACCTGGCAAATTATTTTTAAATCTTAAAACCGTTCGTCCAGTTTTATCAAGATAAGCTTTTACGAACAACGAAAATCAATTTCAGATAAGGGGAATCCGTACGTTCCCATCAATTTAATGCAACTAGAAAACTGTGATTCTTCTTCATCATCAAAAACTTGAGGATGTCCTGGTGGTTTCACGTCTATATTGTTACGAGCTTGGGGTTCGTTACAATTAAAACAGCCGATTAAACCACCAAAAATAACACTTTAATTTACAACAGTAATTAACACATTTAACACACTAATTAAAACACACAATCGCACTACTGAATACTTCACTTCACTTAATTCGCAGTTGAAGATCGCTTCCGAAGTTATCGCTTGTATCGCCAATTCAATACTGACCCCAGTCCCCGGATGTCCGCCCTTTATATACCGGCGACAGTTATTTCTAGAACCTTCTAGTATGGAAACTTCTGGAAAGTTCGGGTACATACCGGTCCCGACTGACCTGGTGTCGAAACATCGAGAATGTTCTAGCATAGAAAATTCTAGAAACCTCTTGATCAGTAACTCCGCTATTCGATACTAGTTGGCGGTACATTTACGTAAATGTCGTTATGTACCTAGCTTTAATTCTGGCGCGTAACACTGCCCCCTTCTAAGAAATGCTCGTCCCGAGCATTATCAGCTCCATAATAACGCGCCAGTCGATCCACGTGGACGATCTTAGGAGCACTTCTTGTCCCTTTTTGTATACGGTAGGTCACGTCATTGATTTTTGTCACGTCATTGATTTTTGTCACAATCCGATACGGCCCGTCCCATTTAGCCTGAAGCTTAGGAATTTCCCTTTACTGCGAACTGGATTGTGCAACCACACTCGTGAACCTTCGTCGAAACCTTTATTGTTCATTTTGCGGTCATAACGGGTTTTCATCTTTTCAGACATTTGCTGGCCCGATTCTCTGACGTGCTCATAAATGTCATTCATTTTGTTCCGCAAGTTATTTGCATAATCAGTTATACTGCGTGGGGTGTCAGGCGGTATTCCGGTGATCAAGTCTGCCGGCAGCCGTAATTCTCTACCAAAGTTTGCGAAAGCTGGTGTCACTGATGTGCTTTCGTGAACAGCACTTCGGTATGACAACAAAAATGGTTGTATATGCTTGTCCCAATCGCGTTGCCGATTTTCCACAACTTTTGCCAGGTATCTCTCCAGTATCTGGTTAAATCGCTCCACCATTCCATCCGATTGTGGGTGGTAAAAAGTTGTTCTCGTTTTATGAGTACCCATAACTCGGCAAGTTTCCTGGAATATTTGTGACTCAAAATTCCTTCCTTGATCGCTGTGTATCTCCAAGGGTACTCCAAAACGACAGAAGACTTCATGAACCAGTTTATCTGCAACTGTTGAAGCTTCTTGATTTGGAATGGCAAAGACTTCCGGCCACTTAGTGAAGTAATCCATTACAACCATGAAATACTTGTTACCACTTTCACTTTCCGGTAACGGTCCCGCGACATCCAGGGCTATCCTTTCCCATGGTGCACCAACATTGTACAATTTAAATGCACCTCTGCTACGAGCCTGAGGACCTTTTACAGCCGCACAACTAGTACATTTGCGACACCAGTCTTCAACATCATCACGACAATGAACCCAGTAAAACCGTTCCCGTATCTTCAGTAGAGTCCGTTTAACTCCCATATGGCCTCCTGAACAACCATTGTAGTACAGCTGTAGAACATCCGGTACTTTAGCCCTAGGCACGACCATTTGCAAATGACAGCTGTCTCCCCGAGAATTTTCCCATTTACGGCAAAGGACTCCATCCTGAATCACTAAGCTGTCCCATTGGGCCCAATAGCTTTTCGTGATCGAACTCATCGCTGAGACGTCGCTCCACGTGGGCTTAGGAACACTGGCCTTTATCCACTCCAGAATCGGCCGGATGTCAGAATCTTCCTGCTGAGCATGTTGTATTGTTATATATTAAATTGGGCGACAGCAAAGACACCAATAATTATAGACCTGTATCTGTTTTGCCGGTTTTTAGCAAAGTGTTTGAAAAAGTAATGCTCAATCATTTTAACATCAATAAAATTTTACACGATCAACAGTATGGTTTTACCAGGGGTCGTTGTACGACTGACGCTGGTGCCACGTTGTTAAAACACATATACTCAGCGTGGGAAGAGGCACAAGATGCCATAGGAATCTTTTGTGACCTCTCCAAGGCATTTGATTGTGTAAATCACGAAACCTTGCTCCTAAAGCTAGGACATTACGGACTAGGTAAACTTGCACTCAGTCTAATAAAATCTTACTTAAATGATAGACAGCAGCAAGTTCAAATAAATGGTGTCAATTCACGGGGTTTAAAAGTCAAAATGGGGGTACCACAAGGCTCTATTTTGGGTCCTTTCCTCTTTCTAGTATACATTAATGATCTACCCCATCTTTTAAAAAATCAACCTCATATGGTATTATTTGCTGACGATACGTCCTTAATTTTTAAGATAGATAGACGTTCCATAAATCTTGACGACGTAAATAACGCCCTACAGCAGGTCCAAAATTGGTTTACTGCTAATAATTTAGTATTAAATGGGAAAAAAACTAAATGCATCAGATTTGCCTTACCGAACGTTAAAAGAAATGATTGCGACATAGTATTGAACAAGGAGAAACTTGAATTCGTCGAAAACACGGTTTTCCTGGGGATTACGCTTGACTCAAGGCTACAATGGGGTCCTCATTTAACATCTCTTGCGGGACGGCTAAGTTCAGCAGCATACGCTGTCGGAAAAATCCGTCAATTTACCGATATAGATACCGCGAGGCTGGTCTATTTTAGTTACTTTCATAGTATCATGTCTTTCGGTATCTTATTATGGGGACGTGCTGCAGACATCGAGTCTATATTTATCCTGCAGAAAAGAGCCATCAGAGCCATTTACAATCTCCGTCGGCGTGATTCCCTAAGAGAACTGTTTAAGGGTATCAACATCATGACGGTACCTTGTCAATACATTTACGAAAATATTATGTATGTTCGGAAAAATCTTCATCTCTTTAGCAAGATCAGTGACAGGCATAATTTTAATACTAGAAATAGGAACAAATTAGATCAACCCCGATTCAGATTGGCCAAAGTACACACTTCTTTTATGGGGTACTGTATTAAATTTTATAATAAAATACCAGTTGATATTCTCGAACTGAATGAGAGAAAATTTAAAGCATGCATAAAACGCACACTATGTAGACAAGCGTATTATAAACTGGAAGATTATATCCTCGATAAAAACGCTTGGCTAAATGCGGGTCCTGCTCCACAGTCACAGCTGCTTAGGTCCACTTTTTAGGTTTTTATGTTTTTATATTTGGAAGAGATGCTCGCACCTTTTAGAGGTTCTTACATTATTTCGTTTATTTATTCTTATATACATACAAATTATATTATTATATTAATTACTTATTTATTCTTTTTGATGTAAGAACTTAATCGTTCTCTTTATTAATTTATTTTTCATTATTTGGTCATTGACAACCATAGTTTTGTGTAAAGTAGAAGCATATTTTTCAAATTTTGTAAATGTGAGTACCATGAAACCATTTACATTTTATGTGAGTAGTTAGTTTTACTTGTTGGACATGAACGAGCATGGTGGTTGAGAACATGTCATGCTCACTCAAATGTCTCGCTGATGGCGGCGCGTGGGTTTGATCATTCGGTTCCCTTCGAAATGGTTGAGGTGAAGGGTGCCGATGCACGCGTCGTGTTCGTGAGCGGGCGCCGTCGGTTGAGACTGGTCATCTCTTGACTGCCATTGGCTTATTTTAATCTTTATATTTAAAATTCTTATAATAAGCCCTTTTTTTTTCCTTTGCATTGTCCTCACATGCAGAAGCAACAAGTATATGTAACTTGGAATTTTGTAAAACAGAACATGATTTAAAAGAGTGTCCGTGGAGTTTCTTGCACGTTCTTCTCCATAGAGATCTACGCTTTGGAACGTGCAAATAGCTTCCATGTTTTTGACTGACCGACCTTGACGTTTCAAAAGAGCCTGTGAATGGTTTATTTGAAATAAAATGCTTTGAATTTGAATTTGAATTTGTAGGCTTTCCTTCCACTCGTTGCTGAGATCTGTTTTGAGCATCCTCACAGGTACGACTTCTTTGCCCTCTTGCCGAGTACAATGTTTGCAATCTTCAGGGCAAGGTCTTCTTGACAATGCATCTGCGTTGCCATGAGATTTCCCACTGCGATGTTCGACCACAAAGTCGTATTCCTGCAGTAGTTCAATCCATCTCGCAACTTGTCCTTCTGGATTTTTAAACTGCAATAGCCATTTCAGTGCAGCATGGTCGGTTCGTAAGTGGAATTTCCGCCCCAGCAGATATTTGCTAAAATGTTGTAATGATTTTACCACAGCAAGCAATTCCCGTCTCGTGACACAATAATTCCTCTCTGGTTTCGACAATGACTTACTGAAGTACGCAATCACAACCTCTTGATCGCCATTACGTTGAGATAACACACCGCCAAGTCCTATATCACTTGCGTCTGTGTCAACTATAAATTCTTTGTTGGTATCAGGATACCCCAAAATAGGTGTTTTGCACAGACGGTCCTTTAGCTCCTGGAATGCGATGCCACAACTTTCATCCCAACAGAAATGTCGCTTCTCCTCGGTTAGCTTGTGCAAGGGTTTGGCTATATCTGCAAAGTTCTTGACAAATCGCCGATAATAGGAGCACAAACCCAAAAATGCTCTGACCTGCGTCTTGTCTTTTGGAATTGGCCAATCCTTGACAGTGGCGATTTTCTCTGGATCCGTACGGATACCTTGTTCAGACACTACATACCCCAAAAAGCTAACTTGCCGTTTAAAAAGAGAACACTTTTTCGGACTCAACTTGAGGTTGGCACTCTTGATCTTCATAAGCACGCGTTCCAAGTTTTGAAGATGTTCTTCAAATGTACGGCCTACGATGATGATGTCATCCAAGTAGACAAGGCAGGCATCACCAATTACCCCAGTTAGTACAAGTTCCATCAACCTTTCAAACGTTGCCGGAGCGTTACACAATCCAAACGGCATAACTTTGAATTGCCACAGACCCTTTCCTGTTGAGAATGTAGTTTTCTCCTTGTCCTTTGGGTCAATTTCTACTTGCCAGTAGCCACTTTTCTGATCTAACGTGCTAAACCACTTTACTCCAGTAAGCATGTCCAGCGTGTCATCAATTCTTGGCAAAGGATAGCTTTCTTTCTTCGTAACGTCGTTCAGACGACGATAGTCAACACAAAACCGCATGTTGCCGTCCTTCTTCCTTACCAGCACTACAGGTGAACACCATGGACTGGATGAAGGTTCTATAACACCATCCTTCACCATTCCCTCAATCATGGTTTCCACTTCCTTTTCACGTGCTACTGGTAATCTCCTTGGCCGCTGACGGATAGGCAATTCTTCTCCTGTGTTTATTTTGTGTTGAACTAAGCCAGTCTTCCCGATGTCAGCATCGTTCGAAGAGAAAACATTGGCGTATTTGAGTAACATCCTCTTCGCTTTGACCATTTCATTTTGAGACAGAGCGCTGCGACAGTCTCCTAAAAGTGTGGTCACACTCGTTTGTGCATCCTTGCTGAGGGTCTCAGTTGATAGATATTGGCATCGACGCAACCAATCCACTTCCTCGCAGGTACCCATCAGTGTGCCCTTTTCTATCACCTGTTCCTTGTCACAAAGGTTCAGCACACGTACTCCTGAGATGTCGGTGGCTCTAACCAATGTTCGTGCCACTTTCCATGGAAGGTCATTGTCTACCCTTTCCACGAGTACGCAACGATGAGTCTGCCCAGTATTCCGAGGAAGACTAACCGGCACAACTGTTTCCGATCTCGGAGGAAGAACAATTTCCTTTAGGCTGTACACATTTCCAGGTAAAGCCCCTTCCATGAAAAGTTCCTCTTGTCCACATTTCATAACACCTTGATTAACGTCAATCTCACAACGATTCTTCCTCATAAAGTCTAAGCCCAGGATGCAATCGTCCATTATATCGGCCAAGACAACATTATGCAGGTAGATTTTGCTACCTAGCTTCAACTCCATCTCTCTCTCTCCTCGGACGGGTATACGCTGACCAGTGGCTGTTACCAATTTTATGCGCCCTCGGTTGTATGCAGAGTCCCCAAGGAACCGACTTATAAGTTGGGAACTGACAACCGTGCGAGAAGCTCCAGTGTCTATCGTCAGCTTACATGGTGTTCCGTTGACCTCGCCCTTGATGATAAGGCTGTTCCCGTCATGGGTTTGTGAGACCGAAATCCTTGGGGCTCCTTGTAAATCAGCCAGCACCCGCCCCGCCGTCCTGGCTTTTACTCGTTTCCCTGCTGTTGCTGGGCGTTGCTGTTAGCCGCCCTATCCTCTGAAGGTCTGCCATCTTCCCACTGTGTAGTGCGCTTAGGGCAACTGGATCGAAGGTGGCCCCTTTCACCACAGTCGTAGCACCTAGGGCTGTACCCTTTAAATTGGTCGCGAACCGTAGTTGCTCCGACCTCCCTAACGCGGTGGGAACGATGATCCTGCCGCACAGCTTCCACCTCTAGTGCCTGGGCCAAAGCGTCCTTAAGCGTCCCGTGATGCCCCAGTCTCACAGCAGCTCTAACCTCAAGGTCGCGGATGCCGTCGATGAATGCCTGTACCAGGTTCTCACTGCTCCGTTGCACCGGATCCCTTAGCTGCGCATGAAAAACGTGTTCCAGGTGAGCGTCACCATACCTGGCTTCCAACGCCTCAAGGAGCTGCTCGTAAGTCACCTCCTTATAGAGAGCTTCTAGGACAGTTAAGGCCTGGTCACGCAGGCCTAGGGTGAGGGCAGTCATGGCCTGGTCTTTACTCCACCTGTTTGCCTTCATTACAGCTTCAAACTGTATCTTGTACGCCGACCAAGAAGACGTGCCATCGAACGGCGGCACTTTGAACCCACGTAGCGAAGGTGTAGTAGCTGTGGAAGTAACAATCCCGTCTCCAAATTTAAGGTTGCCCAACTCCTTCACATCAGAAATGACGTCATCAAACTTGCTGATCCTGGTTTCAGCATCTGACAAGCGGTTGTCATGCTGAGCAACCTTACCCTTCACCTCCTTCATGTCTTTCCCGAAGGACGCGTGAAGTTCCTTCATGAGAAGCATCTGTTCTTCCAGTCGGCGGGCCTGCTCTTCCTTGTCGCGCTGCAGCTGTTCTTCCAAGCGTCGGGCCTGCTCCTCCTTGTCGCGCTGCAGCTGTTCTTCCAAGCGTCGGGCCTGCTCCTCCTGTCGGCGGGCCTGCTCCTCCTGTCGGCGGGCCTGCTCCTCCTGTCGGCGAGCCTGCTCCTGCAGCATCATCATCAGAGCAGCAAAGTCTGGTGCTGATGATGCCGGAGCAGCTGTGGACGGGCCGGCCTCCATAGTCGGTACCTTGTCCTCCGACGTCTGCGACGTTGCTCCACCAAAACGCATCTGGTCCGTCTCCTGCTGGCGTTGACTACGGTTACGGATACCCTCCGTGTCGTCCTTTGGCAGAATCGGCATGATAATCCACTCTTCTGACACCAATTGTTACGAGCTTGGGGTTCGTTACAATTAAAACAGCCGATTAAACCACCAAAAATAACACTTTAATTTACAACAGTAATTAACACTTTAAACACACTAATTAAAACACACAATCGCACTACTGAATACTTCACTTCACTTAATTCGCAGTTGAAGATCGCTTCCGAAGTTATCGCTTGTATCGCCAATTCAATACTGACCCCAGTCGCCGGATGTCCGCCTTTTAAATACCGGCGACAGTTATTTCTAGAACCTTCTAGTATGGAAAGTTCGGGTACATACCGGTCCCGACTGACTTGGTGTCGAAACATCGAGAATGTACTAGCATAGAAAATTCTAGAAACCTCTTGATCAGTAACTCCGCTATTCGATACTAGTTGGCGGTACATTTACGTAAATGTCGTTATGTACCTAGCTTTAATTCTGGCGCGTAACAATATTATTTTTTCTGGCCTTAATGTAATTAATTATAGTCCTTCTGGGAATATTAAAATGCTTTTCAGCTTCTCGTTGGGTCATGGCTTTATTTTCTAATGTCAAAAGACATTCTTCTAATTTTTCTTTGCTATACGCTTTGTAGCGCCTTGCATCAGCTCGTCTTTTATATTTTCTAGGCATGTTTCTAGCCTAAAACAAGTAAAATACATAAGTAAGTGAACATAGATGGAAAAATTAAACTACGGGTATTCTTTGCTCCAGGCGCATTATTACCTCAAGAGTAGGCGCAAAGTATACCCAAGTCAAAAAAACTGATACAAGAAATACAAAGCTGGTATTATACACAAAATATCACCTTAATCTGATAGTTTAGATAACACGTTAACTAATTAAATGCAACTGTAATTGTTTAAAACACAAGTTTAGCAGATGTTAATAGATTTTACTCACTTTTAAATTTCCACCTCGAAGAGCGATGCACTTCTATCACACACAGACAGTGTTGCCACCTTGCAGAAATCTTTCTCACTAGCATTTAGCTGAAATGTCACTAGATTCAGGGATATTTTTAACTAAAAAAAATCCCTAGATTTCACTAGATAAAATCACAAGGTAAATAAAAAAAAAATATTTTAATTGAGAATACAATGAATGAAACATTACATGACAAAACTAAAAATCAACTTCAAATACTTCTGCTGGTATTTCTTCTTCGTCTTGATTGATTATTATTGCAGATGTAGTCGGCTGAGATGGATCATCAGTTTCGTCAGACTTCTGTGATTTAAAAGAATATTTAGAATTGCTTCCAATAGCAGTAAATTACATCAGCCGGCAGATCGTAACTGTAACAGTTCTTCTTCATCATCTTTAACTGATTTCTTATAAAAAGAATGCTATTTAGAGTGTTTACAGCCATTTTGTTTCTTAATTTGTTTTTTACGATATTCATAGCACTAAATGCCCTTTCCACTTCAGCATTTGAGTGAGGAAGTGACAATACGGATATAGCGAGATCAGATAATTCTTGAAATGTATTTATTTCAGCAGCATTTTTATATTTTCGCACTTCCGCCCAGAAATCAATAACATTATGTGTAGCATTCCATTTAATATAACTTATACTATGCCACTGCTGTAATAGTTTGTCTTGTGGGGATGTAGTGTTATTGAAACAACTGTTCTCAAGCGATTACCTTTAATTACTGACTGCAAGAGTATAAATGTGTTAATATATTAATAGAAGATACATTCATATGGATAGGGTCATAGACCTTATACTATAGGTAGTACTACTACACCTCACCTCAGGGGTGATAGAAAAAAAAAAAAATATATAGTTTACATTTTTTATTTATTTTTTTTTTTTTTTACGTAAATATAACTTAATATCATTTCTTATGTTACCAAAGGTTTGGTTCTATTTTTATGGATTAAATAGGGTTTATAAAATTTTAATATTTCTACATTAACACCTAAATCATTTAAAACAACAAATGGTCCCTCCCATTGAGGATCTAACTTATTAGCTATTTCATTTCTAATTAAAATTTGTTGTCCTTTACTGTATGTCACATTATTTAAAGACTTATCATAACAACTCTTACGGTTTTGTTTACTTATAAGTAGATTATTACGAGCATCTTGATGTGCTACTTGTAACCTATACTTAAGATCTAAAGGATAACTTTCTGGATTATACAATGGTTCTATGTACTGACTAACTCTAGATGGTACTATACTAGTTCTACCAAATACCAGTTCGAATGGTGTGTACTTTGTCTCTGTATGAACTGTATTGTTGAAACTGTAACACCAAAATGGTAGCCAGTGACTCCATGTGTCTTTTTGACCATTACACTGTATTCGTAAAAACGATCCTAAATTTTTATGTGAATTTTCGAGCGCACCGATGGATTGATGGTGATACGCTGTAGACATTAATTTATTTATACATAAAAGTTTACATACCTGTTCCATTACTGACGATACAAATTCTGTTCCACGATCAGTTGCGATGGTATTAGGTATTCCAAATCTTAAAATAAAATTATTAACTAATGCTTTAGCAATACTTACGGTTTCCTTCGTTTTCAAAGGATAGGCCTCTACGAACTTGGTAAGCTCGCACTGCAGTGTCAAAATATAACAATTTCCTTCAATGTCTTTTTCTAATGGACCTACGACGTCCAGATAAATTTTTTCAAAAGCATGTGAAGCCGTTGTAGTTATCTCCATGGGCGCCTTGATATACCTACAATGCTTCATTTTCTGACATTTAATGCATTTACTCACAAATTGTCTAATATCGTTGTCTAAGCCTGGCCAGTAAAAATGTCTCTTAATATTATTGGTCATCCTACGTACTCCTGCATGTCCTGCGGTAGGTAGTAGGTGAAAGTCATGTAAAATATACTTTCTTTCTTCTTCATTATAAATTCTCCTAACTCCTCTCAATACATAAATACGTGGACCGGTCCAATCCTTATTGTCTTTTATCTCTTTTAATACATCTTTAATAAAACTCTCATATTCCTTATTTTTTACTATGCATAGCTCATTTATACCTATTCGTTTACAAAAATGACCTAACTTAGTCACAAATTCGGCTCGCGTAAGTTGTGCTCTAAAGTTAAGATTAATATACAACATCTTCTTTCGATTGTTATAAATAAAACATTCCTTTTCTTCATCTATATTATTTTGTCTTTTTAATTTATTTAATTCATCACTTCCTATAAAACTCATTTCTACAGAATTATTCGGAATTTTTAGTACCTCAACTACTCGTGGTTGATCAGGCCACGTTTCGTCTCGTTTACTAAAACTAGGTGTATCCAATTGTTTTCCTACATCTAAACGTTTTTTCTGAGCTCTAGTCATAACTAAAGAAATTTCATTATTCATCTGTTTTAAAGTATCCGATGTTATATTAATTCTAGATAATGCATCTGCTATGCTATTATCTTTTCCTTTTAAATATAAAATTTTAAAATCGTATTCTTCTAGTGCTAGTCTAAATTTAAGTAGTCTGCTAGATGTCCTTGTGGGTCCTTCATTGAAAATAAATATATTAAAGGCTTATGGTCTGTCATAATTGTAAATGATTTACCGTATACATAGGGTCTAAAATACTTTACAGCCCAAACAATTGCAACTAACTCTTTCTGAATGGTTGGATAATTGAGTTCAGCTTTATTCAGAGGTCTGCTAGCATAAGCTACAGGTTTCATATTTTGATTGCACAAGACTGCTCCAATAGCCGTCCCTGACGCATCTGTTTGAATGACAAACTCATTATTTTCTGAAAAATCTGGAAAATCTAATACTGGTGGTGTACTTAAAGCATGTTTCATTGCTTCAAACGCACTTTGACACTCTTCAGTCCAAACAAATGGTACATGTTTTCTAGTTAATTTATTTAATGGACAAGTTATTCTTGCAAAGTTTTTAATGAATTTCCTATAATAGTTACAAAATGCTACAAATCTTTTTACTTCATCGGTATTACTTGGTACAGGGTAATTTTGCAATACTTCTACTTTAATTGGGTCGGGTAAGACTCCATTTTCTGATACTAAATGCCCTAAATAAAGAATTTCTTTCTTTAAAAAAATTACATTTTTCTGGATTTAATTTTAAATTAATTTTCCTAAGTCTTTCCAAGACGTCTGTTAAATTTTTATTATGGATATCTAAATTTCTCCCAAAGACTACTAAATCGTCTAAATATATAAAACATTTATCGTATGTTAACCCAGACATAGCAACTGACATTACTCTACTAAAAGCACTCGGACTTGTTTTTAATCCCATAGGTAGCCTCTTCATCTGGTATTGCCCAGTACTAGTTGTAAACGCTGTATACTCTCTACTGTTTTTATCTAAAGCTACTTGGTAATATCCTTGATTAAGATCTAAATGCGAAAAATAGACTGAGCCAGAGAGCGAATCCAAAATTTCCGTAATACTTGGCAAAGGAAATTTATCGTCTACAATACGGTCATTAAGCTTCCGATAATCGACCACTAGTCGCCATTTTTTATCGTTGCTACTTTTTTTTGGTACCAGTAAAACAGGACTCGACCATTCACTCTTCGCCTCTTCTATAATGTCATTGTCAATCATTTTTTGAATTTGCCTATTTACTTCATTTTTCAAAGAATGCGGCAATCGGTACTGCTTCGTATAAACCGGACTTGTATTTGGTTTTATAGTTATGGATTGTTCATAAACACTTGTAGTCGTTAACTTATCACCTGGTAAAAAGAAAGCATCCGAATATTTAGAACATAATTCTTCAATTGATTTCCGTTCGTCCATTTTTAAATGATTTAAATTTAAAATGTTTAATAAGTTCTTTGCTCGTTCTAGACTGTTAGCGTTTGATTTAAAATTGCATAAGTGAAACTCTTCAATTGAATATATCTGTGGTTGAAAAGTTGGTAGGTATATGCTCGTTAGTGTTCAAAATTTTAACCGGTAATCTATTATTTTTTATTCGTCCAATACATCCCGCTAGAAAAACATTTTCCGCTAACTGTTCGCTATGGATAATACAGTCATTCATATTCTCAATATTTAATAGCAAATAATGTATCGACTCACTTCGTGCTGGGATATGTAACACCTCAGCTGAGTAATCTATGACATCACTTAGTTCTAATGAATAATACTTTCCATAATTAGATAGGTTAATGACATTAGTTTCTAAGTTTATATTTGAAGCGTACTGACAAAGAAAATCTAAACCTAATATTCCATCTGCCTTTAATGGTATGTTATCAAAAACATGAAGCTTGATATTAAAGTCAACAAAGTGTTGGTCATCACGATGAGTCAAGCTAAGTTGAACAAACCCTGATGAACTGATTTTACCTCCAATACCATTTATGATGGTTTCATCTCTAATTACTGCACTGTCGTATGGTAACGCATCTTTTTTAATTACGGACAAAGATGCTTCGGTATCTATTAACCAATAATATTTCCTATTACCTATGTATAATGCTAAAAATTTTGCCTTACCTTGCAAAGCTAAAATGTTATGTTTAAGATCGAAAAAACTGCATTTCGTTTGTTGTAGGCATACTATCGTTCTTATCTTGTTCATTGCTGGAATAAAATATTCTATTGGTACGACCTTTACTACGAGTTTCATTACTCGATCGATTCTCGTTCGAAGTTTGATAATCTCGTCCACGTCCGTTACCACGATAGTTATGGGATGATCGCCCACGTGAGTTATTGAAATCACGTCTGCCGAAGTTATTTGAATTATGGCTAAAATTACCTCTCAAATTATTTGAATTATGCTGATAATGATGTCCTCGACTGCGTTGGTTTAACTGCTGACTATGAGAACCACGGCCATTCCTAAAGTTGTTGTTATTGTTATGAAACTGCCCATTGTGTCACCCTATGTAATGTTTTCTTCATCTATCTTTTCTGTAACTTATATGGTGTACATAATAAAGAGTATTCTATTCTATTCTATTCTATTCTCTTCCGCGGTGTGAAAACTGCATGACATTTTCGTTAGTCGAAGTCGATGCCGATGTCAACTCTTCATCTTTCGCTGCCTGGATCGCGTCCTTTAAACTGTCATAATTACGTGCAGCAATAATCGTACTTAGTCTCGAATCCTTCAATCCATCTGCGAATCGCTTAATTGCCAATTTTTCGTTTATGGGCTTGAGTACGGAATAACTATCAGAATTACCATTTGCTTGCGATATGGTCAGATTAGTAAATAACTTTTCTAATTCTGTTCCAAACTGATCAATTGTACGCCAGCCTTGCGTTGCGTTTTGTAATCGTGATTGTATTGCAGTAAACGATTTTTTTGGTAAAAGTGCAACACGTAAATCTCTGACAAAATCGTTCACAGATGTGTAATTATTGGTTATACGTAATTTTGCATTTTCTGATAATCTACTTTTCAAAACGAATGTCATTAGTAACTTTTTCCCCGTTTCCGACAACATGTCTGCGTACATTTCTATAGAGTCAATGATACTTCTGATATTATTTTCGTTATTGGTCATTACAGGAATCAAACTACATGCCGTTTTTAAATCGAACTCCATGATTGATTCTGAATTTGGACTTGCTTCAGAAATATCACTGTCACTATCACAGTCTGATTTAATTACAGCGCACAAAACATTAATTTGCGAATAACACGATTCTATTTCGCTTTTCGTAACTGATAATGATTTTAACAATTCTGATTTTACTCCTGGTTTTGTAGATAATAGCTTTATTAATCCTTTACTTTTCTCATAAATTGTTTCAACCTCACATAATTTATTCTTAACAATATTACCCTTAAATCGTGTTTTTCCCTTTTTAATTAAATATTTCCTTATTGATATAAGATCATTTAAACAAAGTAACAATTCATCTTCCATTCCCTCATGCAAAAGTAATATATATTAATTAAACCATTTAATACATACCCGATTCTCACAGTGAATTACTGTACTAGGGGACACAGCGTGTAAGATGATACATGATGACATACGATCACTCAAAACAAACTTAAACTGCTAATTTATCTTAGAGTTCATTATTTTAATTCTTAATGTCTATTATCATTTTATTGTCTCTTTATGTATATGATGATTCGCGAATTCATCTTACGCACTATAATACGCACAACGCACTTGAGACGCACTTAGTATGCACTTCACTAAATAAATGATACCGCACAGCTGCCAGATGAGTATGATGAATACTCCGACTTCTACGTCATTGGAAGATTTGCTTGCTCTTCTCCGCGAATTGCTCTGGAACGGTTGAACGGTCGTCGCAGGCTGTTCTGCAAAATCTGGTCCCTGATCCAGGAATGGTGACAATTCCTGTACTGCTTCCACGCAAAATATATAATGCCAAGACCCAGTAAAACGCAAATTACTATGAGGATAATACTGATCGTCGAAATATGTGCCTTCAATTCTTCAACGTGTGCATTATTGGAACCAGCAGAATTCTGGTTCACGAAGACCGTCTCCTTTTCTACGTTGGAACGACACATTCTCACTGATTTCCGGACGTTAAATTAACTTTTTAAATGTACTTGATTCATTTTAATTACGAAAGTTCCATTATCCACAAATATTTTCACGCCAATTTATTACAAAGAGTTTAATTTATTTACTTTGCTTTGGAGCCGTAACACTACGCCGAGATAGAAGTCGCGTCACGCGCCCCAAAAATGGCAAGGGTCGCCATGTGGGGATGTAGTGTTATTGAAACAACTGTTCTCAAGCGATTACCTTTAATTACTGACTGCAAGAGTATAAATGTGTTAATATATTAATAGAAGATACATTCATATGGATAGGGTCATAGACCTTATACTATAGGTAGTACTACTACACCTCAGTCTATTGCTTCGTCATCAAATCCGAGTTCCGCGGCAAGGTCTGCTATTTTGTTGTCTTTGCCTTGGCGAAGAGTATTTTCCACACTCAGTTGACACATCATCTCCAAAATAATGTAGTTAGACGGAAGTCTTTGCTGAATCTCTTTTCCTAATTTGATAGTAAAATCAATATAACGTTTCCTGACTGCATTAATGATATCATTGGGTAAATTGTAGACATGCGCAAAACAGTGCTTCCCGAAGTAATGTGATATGGCATTACATTTCGTACCGAGTAATATTACATTTTACAATCACTTCAAACATCACCTGTAATGTTGCATCATATGTATGGTGAAACATGTGGGCCATAATCGCTGTCGTGATAGGTATTCTAATGCAATGTTCAGGTTTATCACATAGCACAGAATATAATAGAGAGCCTTAGCGAGTGATGTGCTAATGTGATGAGTCTGAACTGAATAGCCTATGAAATACGCCACAGTCGAGACGTAATTTACAAAAGTGTAATATTATTTACAGTTGATCTCCCTTCATACTTAAACCATGCATATTCAAATAATACAGACCGGTTTTCCAGGCTTAGGACTGGCAATATTCGTAGATTACAATAATTACCTACTTACCAAAACGAAGTAGGTACGTAATTGATTATTAAATCACGAATATTGGCGTATTTTTATGTACAATGATTGCATATTTACACAAAATAACATTGATGTAGGTACCTACATATTTACACATAATAATATAGATTTATGTATGTAAGTAAATATTTACACATATTTACACGTATAATACTTTATAAAATGTTTAATTACAGCTTATAAATATTAATTCCGACAGTTTTTTTTATTTGAGTCGGGTTCGCCTCTCATTTAATGTTAGGCCAGCTTTTGAAAATACCCGTTCGCACGGTACCGACGTTGCTGTAACGTTTAGGCGTTTGAGCATGTATCTGTATAGCCGAGGATAGACGCCTTTGCGATCATTCCACCACAGCAAAGGATTTTCTGACCTTTTTATTAATGGTTCCTCTAAATATTTGTCGAATTCGACAATGCCAGCAGCGGTTGGGTTTTGTGGAACGAGAGCAGAAATTTCCTCGTCAAACTCGTCCCAAATAGAGCCAGTTTTAGGTGGCTGAGGAACTGGCACTTGCGTAATTGCCTCCTCCTGAACCGGTACGTGGATTCTGTCCGAGCCAATTCTCAATTTTAGAGCAGCCGCAGCTTTCTCAAAATTTCTTACGTCGCTGAAGCCATTTTTCTTGAATCTAGGATCCAATATAGTCGCCTCGCAAAGAAGCTTATTATGTTCTACATCTCTGAATCTTTTTTTGCCTATATTGTGAACTTGGTCCATCAGAGAAAAAAATAATGCGTTTAAGTTCAGGGCAATACGTATTTAATAATTTAATAACGGGTAAGAGGTGAGCCCAAATAGCGTGTGGTTCATGACACTTATTGTTCGAAACAGAGCAAAACGATTGTGATCCTGAAGCCCAGTAAATCATGCCACAATGCAAAGTAATCTGATTTTTGGAGGCTCCAAAATGGGTGGCTTGTACCTCTTCATGCGACTTGCATTCATAATTTTCGCTAAAATCACAAAGAATCAATACCTCGTGTGGACCTAATGCTTCTATTTTCGCGATATTTTTTTTGTTGATGTTTCCAAATGTGTACATGAATCTTAAACAAAGGTATATTTGTTTCAAAAATCTGTATTAAGTTTGTCAGAGTGCCATGTTTTTGATTTTTTACCATCTTTTTTGTCAATTATTTTTTTACTACCCCTTTTTCCACCTTCTCATAAGAATGATCTACACGTTCCCACTGTTCCCAGTAAACTCTTTTAATGAGAGGCTCTCCCTCTAAAGCATAAACCAATTTATTTTTTTTACAAATTATACATCTTCCATGCATACAATTGTAGGAACTTAGATCACAAGACAATTCAGAAATTACATCAGTCAGGGATATCTTAATATTTTTCGAAAACGCACCATTTCTTAATAAACTCAAAAAATCATCTCCATATTGCTGTGTTTTACGCATAAGCAGGTGTTACGGTTGTAAATGTTTGGTGAAAGTACATAAGTTGGTTTATGTTTAAAAAACGTAGCGAAACTGAATCGTCCTCCCTCATTCTTATAAATTTTGTACAAATTGAATAGTTTATCAGTAAGATATCGAATTTGATGCTTTTCTTTACTAACTGTTTTACACTCTTTCTTACCACTAGTGCTACGACTTATATCATCACGTATAAAAAATGATTTTAACTCTTCTGTAATCTTACCTTTTTGCGATTTTCGAGCTGGTTGCAGTATTCTTATGCGTCCACGCAATCCCAAGAGTTTTGCAACGTATGATTTACATTTATTTTGCTTCACAACAGCGGTATTCGCAACACTTTTTAATATACGTCTATTGGCTTGGCTTCTTGATTTATTATAAGCTGAGCGAAGAGCACTTTCTATAACATTCTTTCTATTAATTCTTAGTTTTGTTATTTTGATTGTCAGTCTTTTTCGTTTTCTGTCTTTTTTTCTGTTGTCTCCATTTTTTTCGCTGGTCTAGTTTCTCTTTTTCTGATAATTCTGTTATTTTCTTATTCTTTATTTTTATTCTATTCAAATCTTTTTTTTTTTGTACTCTACATACCTTTCGGGGTTTTTTTTTTAGTTTTTCCCTATATCTTTTCATCTTCTCGGCTGGCGTAAGTGGCATCTTAAAAGGTAAAAAAAATATTTTTTTAATATTGATAACTCAGTAGCAAAATATGACGTCAACAATACTGACAAATTAACCTACATCCTCGCAAAATGGCAGGTACATTACAATAATATTATGAGAATGTAGTAACCACCTATTAAAAATTAGTAACAATAATCACATTTATCTTCGCAATAGTGATCATATATGGCATAAAATCTACATTGCTGACACCAAAAAAAGTCAACATTTATTAACTTCTTCATTTTGGTATTATCAAATATAATGAAGTGGTATGGTTTATTATGGGTTAAAGTGGTGGGAAAGCCACAACCGCAACATTTTTCCATAATTCGGAAATGAGTGGTTAACCACGGCCATATTGATTCGTTCAATAAGATTAAATCATTTTTGTTAAGGAACTTATCAACGTTTGCAAAAACAACCATTTTTATTAGGTAGGTAAAGTACCTGAAAAGAAATTACTAATGTTACATAGTCAACCAATTAAAATAATATTATTAAAACATACATTTTACTTGAACTTTCATTTCAATTTTTTTTTTCATTTTGAAAGCATAAAGTTCAATAATATTTCGCAAAATAATAAGTCAAACCCTTATTGTCACACAACTATTATGCAATAACTCAAAACACTTTATTATATAAAACACAAAGTGACAGTATGGGCTTTACGAATTGATTTAGGTATATTTAATATAATGTATCATCTTCCTAAGAACTCCATTCCGAAACTTTTCAATTCCATTTCTACGTTACCTACGATTTGGTTTCAGAACGGAAGTCTCCGAAACCTAACTTGAAATTCTTTTGTTTTAATTAATTTAAACTAACACATCAGATCGACAAGCTTGGAATCATATTAACTTCACTGAAAACTAATAAAGTATTCAAAATAATTTGCAAGAAAGAAACTTGTAAACTTACCTTGAAATTGGTTGCGGCTCTGGAAGTTCAAAACTGGACCGTAACTGAGGTGTATTTGTTCGTCCGCCGCACACAAGGCCAGATTACCAATTTACGATGCCAAAAATAAAATGTAACTTTTTTACGATCTAACTTGGTAATTATGTTTTATAATAACTATTAGAAGGTATCATAGTTATTATAAAACTATATAGTTATAGGTAAGTATAGTTTTGAGATGATAATAATAATAAAAAAGTCAGTGCAAAATCTTTATTTTTTGTTCTTAATACAAATCAAATATCCCTAAATTATATTCTATGCTACATACTAATCTTGATCGTCCACATCATCATCGGAGTCTTCACTGTCTTTATCATCTATTTCTTCGCTACATAGATATGTAGGGGTTCGTAGCATTCCTACAACAATATCATTAAATTTTTCTCCTCGTTTCTTGGGTTTTGGCCTGTGAATAGTCACAACAGGATCCGAACATATAAGCATCCAGTGGAGAATGTCCGTATTAGTAAATATTCTGGACATTTTCCGGGAGTGATATTGTCGCATTTTTTTTGTAATTTTTATGACTCGCTTCAATCACATCTTCTGACAATTGACCTACGGGCAAAGGCAGAGATTTAATTATGTCAGAACCATGAATTAAAAGTTTGTGTACACTTGCACTCATTTTGTACCATCCATATAAATCTATCGCCATTTCAGCTGTGGTGAAGCAATAAGTTTTAAATTTCTCTTCGTCTATGTAATGTCCGGAGGAAACAAACACAAAATGTTTGAAAATCTTTCGATCAATTCTTTGGACACACCTGTTATTTGAGAAACAAGCTCTGGGTTTTTAAAAAAATTTCGGGCTGTGTTCCCGTCATTACTGTTGCCTCCTCCTTGTTTTGGTTGGTCAACAACAAGTCCCATTTCTTTATAAAAATCCTGGCAGATTTTATTTTTTCGCTCATTCACTTTTTCCTGAGATTCTTTGCCTCTAGCCTGCCATTGTTTCAACTCCAATTTATAAGAAATATGTAATAAATATTCAAAGCAACGAAGATGAGCATGTAATACGGAAATCCCAAATTTATAAGTATCTTCGTTACATACTCTTTGTTTGATATTTTCTAAGTCGTTCATATGCGTTGGCGTGGCTTTACACACGTTACAAGCTTGTGTACTTTTAGTTTCTGTTAAGACATTAACCGTTTTGCCATCCAGCATTGTGCAAATGGGCATATGTTTAAAATGTATCATTCTGCCTCCTAGAATAATATTTGTAGGCTGTAACTGCCTTATTTGCTTCTCGATCTCATTGTACTCCTCTTTAGTGTTATGGTCGTTTTCTTTTTTTAATTTAAAAGAAATTGGTCGCCAGAATCTGATGGAAGATGGAGTCATGTTTTTCCAATAATTTTTTTTTTTTCATTTCTCTCATTTCCGATACTTCCAGAGGCACAATTGTACATAGTATTATATTGGAATCAGCATACATTGAATTGTTTGTAAAGTTTTGCTTGTATATACTGTGACCACCACTCCCATCTAGGCCCCACTTATAATAGACTTCCAAAGTGTCGATATTGTCGTCCATGTTTGATACAATTACTTCTGACTGTACTTGTGCTAGTCTCTGTATGGTGTGATCCAAAAGATCTTGTAACGGCACCACAGCTTCATTCTCAGTAACTCTCAAATTCAACGGATAACATTTTAGTTTTACGTCTGCAATCACATGGTAATATATATCAGCACCTCTTTTCTTAGCACCTACACGCATCGTCTTATATTCCGCTTTGGTTAAATTTAGATCCACTATGAGACCTAATGCTTCTTCAGCAGTATACGGCACAATATTTACAGAACACGTGTGTGCCTTTTCCATTTTTTTTAAACGCTTTGGTGTTGAAGTTATTGCAAGTTTAAGAACTTGAGCTGCTTTTCTTTTACCTGCTCTTACCAGACTGGCTTCAGTCGCTAAACCTAGTTTTTCAGTCGTAAATCGTGAGACGAGAGGCTTAAGTTTTCTTTTTTTGCTGCGATCAGCGCATTCTGCAAACAATTTTTTGGGCCTACCTCTCCTCTTCTCTGAAGAAGTAGGTTGTGGTCTTGATTCCATCTTCGGGAGTTTGAACTCTTCACTGAGCCAACTGGCGTGGTTGTTGTTAAAACGGTCAAACATATATTTACATTCACGCCATTTGCCTAAAAATTTTGTCACAAACACTTTTACGACATCTTTTAATTGTTTTATCAAAGTTTCAGACGAATCAACTATGTTACACTTGTCCATTATGTATTGTAATAATCGTTCATTACACTTGAATGACGAAAAACCAAAAAAACGTTCATCTCTTAACAATATAAATAGTTCATTTCTATAGATCTTCTTCTGCTGTGAAACGGTCTCAACACGACTACCTGAAAACAAAGAGTCAGATTTAACAAAGGGACAAATAAGGGGACGGCATTTTTGCTTTTTTTACATCTTCATGGGTCATAGTTTATGAGAAATAACAAAATGTTATGGAACTATGCGGAACTTTTTTCAAATTAATGCAAACTCATGTGAATCTAAATATTTTTGAATAAAATTAGTGTTTGATGCAAAATTATATTACTGCTCAATACTTAAAGTAATTGACAATTAAACAATAAGAACTAAAGGAACATACCTGATGCTTCACTCTCCATTTTAAAACACAAAATTAATACGCACTGCAGCGCGACACAAGCGTGGTTACTTATCACGGTTTCGGACGCAACTGACTCACATTTGTACCGTTTGAAAAAAGGGATACAAAGGGCGCTCGCACAGCCTTTTGTGTTGCTTCCGTGGGCTTTATTGTTTTGTAAATCTATTGTTCGTTTATTGGAGAAGCTAAACCAACTATTTTTGTTAAGTTTGTGCACATTGTAAAATTATATTTTTGACATCGTAAATAAGTAATCCGGCCTTGTGTGCGCCGGTCGCCGTCAAAATGGCCGAATTACTTGTTGGAACTCGTTGACAGTATTAAAAATGTTGCCGATCGAAAATAAATATTCCTTAAGGGTAGTTTTGATTACAGAATCTCGCAAAAATTACGGTTTCGGAATGGAATTTTCCACTTTATCTATATTTTGTCCTCACAAAGATGAAATTATTTAAATATTTTGTGCTACGTTAGACTATTTCTGTAATTTTACAACAAATCGTGCGTAATTATACTTTCCAAAAAATCACACATATTAGTTTATATAAGTCAACTAAATACATTAATGTTACATTATTTTACTGATATTGGTAGTTGGACAGCGCTAAAATAGATACCTCCTACCAACATTTTTGGAAATTAGAGTAATATGACAGGGTTTTTAAGCAGCCTCATTAGACAATACTATTATAAAATGACCACAGATCCTAATTTTAAGTGTTGTTTTTCTTAAACGCAAATATTTTTCTCAAAAAAAAAAAATACGAAAGTTGTGGGACACGACCGAAACACGAATGTACAGTTTTTGTGAAAATGACCCAATTACGAGACGCCATTACATTCGCGCGACAAGGATACTCGTTACAACAACACACCGATGACGTCTTAGGAGAACTGAATTGTTTACATGACGTGGTCATGCGCTGCACTGAGCGGGAGCGAGGGGCACGCGGGGTGCGCGGGGCGCGCGCCTTTTTGCACTGCCAATCAAATGAGGTTTGGGGCGGGGCTTGGTCTAGGATTGGCAAATTTTTGTGAGTCCACGTGGACTGCGCTTACGCGTCATTGTTGTTAGTACCGAATGGTGACTACTAATAGTTCGCATTGCTTTTCACTTCGGCGAGAATTAATTCGAGTTTATAAAAAAAAGTAAGTACTTTATTTTTTTATTTTATTTTTACAAATCGATAGTGTTTCATGGACCGGAATCCGGATCGATCCTTCACGAGATTAAAACGATCAAAAAGTAACGCTGTATAAACTAATAACTTTAATAAGGTCAATGGAGACTATTGTAACTAAAAAAAAATCTGTTGAAACTTGAACCTTCACCAAAAATGAACATTTGACTTTATGGGCTAATCTATTAAATCTATATAATTAAACATATATCTGAGATTACTCTCGATATAATATAATGTCAAAAGCCATAGGATTTAGTTAAAATCTTATTAAAAGATCCATATGGGTAGGAAAATCTACATTAGCCCCATGTTGGAGTAAATGCGACTATTTAAACTAACTCATTGGTTTTTGTAGCTTGTATGCTCACAATCTAAACACATGTCACCCAGTGTGAAATTTACGCAGGTATGTTCTCAGAGTTGAACCAGTACAGTCCCGATCAAACTAAAAATTTTGTTTCGTAATGTTTGGGGCTAATGTGACTATTTTCTGTAGAGTTAGTGTTGTGTTGACGTAAAAAATATCGATAAATTGTAAAATGTGTAGGCAGTCGATACTAATAGGTACATAAGTAATATAAAACCATGCTTCGTTTCTATTTTTTATTTGTAATCATCACATCAAAAATTATAAGTTTTAGATACTTCTCAAAACATAATACAAAAATTTCTAAGTACCTTTGTACTAATATTTGAGGAGGTGAAGAACAAAACCTCACTTTTCCACTTTTTCTGATTTTGGAGAAAACAGTGAAATGTAAATAACTAACTGACTACAAAATTGCATTTTGTTTTAGTTGTGTCATTTAAAGTAGTGTTTCAGTCAATCTGATGTACCAAATGACTGATAAAAATGATAAGAATCTTAGCTAAGATTTTGAAATTTAATTTGGAAATGTGAGGTTTTGATTAAACATTTTTGGAAAAGTGTGGTTTTGATAAAGACCTCTGGAAAAGCGAGGTTATGATATTTTCCAAAAAATGTGTGGTTTTGAAAATGACTAAAAAGATAACCTTACTTTTAAAAATTTAATATATTTTTGTTCTCATGACTGTACGAGCTTTGGCATATTCTTATTTTAATCATCACAACCAGTGCCTCCTTATTAATATTTTAAAGTATTATTATTTAAGCCTTATGACAAAATCACTCATCATTTTGACTATCACCAAATCAGTATCTAAATTCTTATACAAGTGTTGGTGTCAGGTTCAAGACAATCACACTCTTCATTTTCACTGACATCTTCGGCATCTCCAACTTCTATCGTATGTGAAGAACTATTATCTAAGATCCCAACGTACCATTGAAGCTCTTCAATATCCCTCCACTTATTTCCAAATTGTTTCACCAATAAATTGTCAATGTCTTTCTTTTTAGCGTCTGCTATGTCCCGTCCCAGTGAATGTAGTTGTAGCAGTTTAGGATGATTTTTACCTTTTTTCAGCAATATTACGTCGCTGTCAGTCTCATATTTAAATGTATCAAATAATTTTGTCAAGTAAATTGTTCTTTGCCCAGCTCGAGTTTCTTTTAATTCTTTATAGATGCGTATTCTTTTTAAATTTCTGATTTCAGGTACTTTTTTGTAGTCATTGAAAGAAAGAAAGAAAGAAAGAAAGAATAGTATTTATTTTCATTGCATAATTGTTTCAAATCATACAACTTCCAGTCTTTTCCAAGAACACGGACATCTCCAAATTGAGAGAACTTATCCATGTACTCTTCTTTGGATGTTATTACTGGGAATTTTGATAATTCTTTTTCCAATCGGCCAAACACTCTATCTGCTGGTAAGTAGGATAAGTTATTTGAATATCTTCTATGGCTGAAGGGGCATGATTCACCAACCAAAAAATTAGCACATGAACAACATGTGAGTTTTTATTTTGCCCGCCACATCCATCACAGAAAAGCCGTACATATTTTTTGCCTGTATAATCCTGCTTCATTAAATGTTGCAATAATGCTGAGGTGCGATTGTGTAAGGCAATCGTATTCATTAGGCGGGTCCACACAGAGCGAGCAGCCTCGCGAGGCATTTGCCGCGCGAGGAAACTATCCCCAAACGAGCGCGGCAGCCTCGGTATCATCGCGAGGCTGCCGCGCGCGGCAAGCCCGAGCCATGTTCGTTCGTTCAGTTGAGAATTAAGGCATCATGGCACCAGACGTACGTGTTGCGGTGGCAGCTGTTGCTTTTATCCTTATAAATAGGATTATAAAAAAGAGAAGACAACAAAAACTTAAACGAAGACGATATTGGATCCAGACTTTATACAAAAACAGATTATTATATAATGGGAACGAACTGTACCAAGAATTGATAAATGATGGAGTGGAAAAAATTTTTGCACGTATTACTACAGAGGAGTTGGATCTATTGTGTTCAGAATTACAAAGTAGACTTCGAAGAAATGATACGAACTGGCGTCGAGCGATAACCGTGAGAGAAAGGATACTTTTGACATTACGGTTCTTAGCGACAGGAGATTCTTATACCAGTTTGCAGTATCTCTTTCGCATTTCCAAACAATCTATTTCGAAGATTGTTCCTGAAGTTTGCGATGCCATCATCGAACATTTAAAGGATCATGTAAAAGTGAGTAAAAAAAACCAATCTTGTCAATTTAGTCCAATCATTTTAATAGAACTTTAAAATAACCATAAAAAGAAAGAAAGGTGAAATTAATTTTAATTAGTGGTCCGTATTACGTTTTAGCATAATTAGGAGGCAGGAAGCCGTGGGAGAGGAGGAATGTCTGATAGATTTTGAAAAGCCATCGGAGGGGAAGGGGGAGTAGGAATGTCTGATGAATTTTGAGAAATCATCGGAGGGGAAGGGAGAGGTGGAATCTCTGATTGAATTGGAGAAGTTATTGGAACGGTGGAAATAGATGGTTGAGGAGTTAGTGGTGAGGGGGACGTTGGATCGTTATAAGATGAAGCATGAGTGCTTGGACGTTGCGGAGAATCAGTATAGCTTTGTGTATAATAGCCATATTGTTGATAAGCTCCTGTGTCGGCTTGAAATATTATTTCGCATATATCTTTTTTTACGTGCGCCAGAGTTACTGGATCATATTTTCTCAATTCGTTGGCTATGTATTGTTCAAATGCCGAGTATGAGTCACAAGGCGGTGGGGTTGGCTGTGGTTCTGCGCACTGCTGGAGAATCTTGAAAGCTTCAGAAAGAGTTTCGTTCGATAAATCGTCTGCGTCTTTCGCTGGTCTTATTTTGCTTCGTTTTCTGGATCTCTGGTCTTGTGTTCCAACTCTAGATTGTGTGTTATTGGTGCCATCTTGTTGTTGTTGCTGATTTTCCATAACTTGAATGTTGTTGTTGTCAACTGAAGGGTCTTGAACGACTTGAGTTGCTCTTACTGTTTCATCGTTAGTTTTGGTTTCATTCTGTAAAATAATACATACTTTTTTATATCTGTTTTAGGTACCAGGTACAGAACAAGAATGGGTTGCAATTTCAAACGGTTTCCTAAATAAATGGAATTTCCCACATGCTGTGGGAGCGATGGATGGGAAGCATGTTGTTTTGCAGTCACCCATAAACAGTGGCAATGACTACGATAATTATAAATCTTTTTCAAGTATAGTTTTGTTTGCCTTAGTAGATGATAATTACAAGTTTTTATATGTAAACGTTGGGAGTAAAGGACGGATTTCTGATGGAGGTGTATTTAAAAATACAAAATTATACCAAAAGTTTGAGAAAAGAGAACTTAACATCCCATCACCCACAATTTTGCAATTACCGTACTATCCCAAAGTACCATTTTATATATTAGGTGACAAAGCTTTTCAGCTAAATGAATACACCATGAGACCATACGAGGGTAATCCAGAAAGAGGTTCAAAGGAAAGAATTTTTAATTATAGACTCTCCAGAGCACGAAGAGTTGTAGAAAATGCTTTCGGAGTGTTAAGTTCTGTTTATAGAGTTTTGCGTAAACCAATTTTATTGGAACCCGAACAAGCAACAAAAGTAGTCTTAGCATCAATACATTTGTACAACTATTTACGGAGAACACCTTCTAATAGCTTTTCAGCTCCCGGCTTTTTTGATGCGGTGGGAAATGATGGGGAAATCGTAGAAGGAAGTTGGCGAAATGAATCAGAACCAACATCATTATTACCAATTCAACAAATACCACGACGTGGAGGAAATAATGCTAAAGAGATACGTGACCACCTAGCAAGACATTTTATTACAAATGGAACTGTCTCATGGCAAGATGACTATCAATAAAAACTATATTATGTACTTACATTCTCCATAGTATCCCGCGTGGTACCTGGCTCGTTCCTATCAGACATAAATGCAAAGGCATTATATGCAAACCAGCTAGATCTGTAAACCTCATCACGACCTGGAAAATAAGTTACAAGTTTTTATAATAGATAAATAGTTCTTAGTAGTAACTGTGAAAGCAATTAATAAATATATATCTTACCTGATCCTGTTAAACGACTTTTCTTTTCTCGTGATTTTTCCCGCCGGAAGGATCCCATTAATGACTCCATTTTCTTTTTTAAATCAGGAACCGGTACATTCATCTCGCGGCTAATATTTAACCAGGCATCTTCCCTAAGTCCCCTATTTGTATAATTAGGATCACTTGCATTCCATAGCCAGGTGTTTACACCATAGAGAGATATTAATTTTAAACACTGATCTTTATTCATATTTTACTCTTATTATACTCGAGCGAGGCATGAAACAATATACGCGAGCGTCCAGAGTGCGCGCGGCAAACGACTGAGGCGCCTTTGAGCAAAACAAAAAGCCGACACTGGATGGCTCGGGCGCACGGACGCTCGCCCGCGGCAGCGCGCGCGTTTGCCTCGGCCGAGGCACGTCCACACAGAGCGAGCTGCTTCGCGCGGCAAATGCCTCGCGAGGCTGCTCGCTCTGTGTAGACCCGCCTATTTGATATTTCAAAACGTACGGTATAATCTGTCAAACGGCTAATTCTAATTGTGTACGGAGTTCATTTATCGATAACGATTGGGTCGTTAATTTTTAACGATGAGTGAATGATGTACAAGTTATTGACACATAATTCGAATTGCGTAAGTTTTTTGAGCTCATTGCTAATGTCAAATGATTGCGGTGACTTGTGACTCATGACAATCGTGAATTATAGTGCTCGTAATTAATTGTTTTATTATTTTCTTTGAAAAAAAAGGGTAAGTAATCGAAACTATCGAAAGAAAAAGGTTGGTGGGTTGGTTGGAAGTAAGTCCAACCAAACGTCGAAGTGAATAATGTACTTATAGTGTTTAGTGTTAAATGGAAATAAAATAAAGTGAGTCACAAAAGTTCTTTTTCAGCACAATTTATTGTTAATCCGCGTGATTTTTTAGAATAAAATGGCGCACGCCTACATGATGGGCATGATCGAACGGGAGCGTCGCATGAGACGCTCGCAGATGAGGAGGCAAGACCTGCGTAGATCATCTATGCCCTGGGACATGCCGGATGGCGAGTTCATCAAGAACTACAGGCTGTCGTTGCCGTTATTTCAACAGCTTGTTGATGAACTCGCACCGTTCATGCCCCAAAGGCTGAGATCTACAGGGATCTCTCTGAGCTCAAAGTAAGTCTCCCTTTTTTGCAAATGTGAGTAAAACGAATTCGACCGTTTTTTAATGTTACTATTAATATTATAGATCATGGCTGCCTTAGATTTTTACGCCGGGGGCAGCTATCAAAGACGGGTTGGAAAAGATTTTAATTTAGGGCTCTGCCAGACTGCTGTCCACAAGTGTGTGGCTGAGGTCACAGATGCCCTAAATAATCCAGCGATTCTCCAACGGCACATCGCCTTCCCCAGTAACCGTGAGGAGAGAATGGCGGTTATGAGAGGGTAGGTACCCATTTCAAGCTGATAGTGTGGCTCAAGAATAGAAAGGGACATTAACTAACTTTTTTTTACAGATTTATGAATGTCTTTGGCTTCCCCGGTGTTATGGGCTGTATTGATGGCACACATATTGCCATCATACGGCCCCATGATTATGAGGAAGCATTTTTTAATAGGAAGCATTACCACTCATTAAATGCAATGATCGTAAGTTTTTATTAGTCTCTCTACCTTAGTTTGCTACGGCATTTTCTGACATTTATTTATTTTGGAAATTGGGGAGGGTTTTGTATGTTTTTTTTAATGTTCTAGATTTGTGATGCTGCTCTAAACATTTTACATGTTGACGCCTCGTATGGAGGTGCCAGCCATGACTCGCATGTGTGGAATAGGAGCGCTTTGGAGGCTCACATGCGAAGTCTGACTGAAGCCAATGAAGTGTGCTGGCTATTAGGTAATACATGGAATAATATTCACCTTTTATATTCTAAGGCTGATTTTCCACCATGTGCTATGCCTTTATCGTACAGCATATCTAAGTAACTTATTTTTACCTTAAAGGGGATTCTGGATACGCCCAGCGGGAGTGGCTGATGACTCCAATTCTGCGAGCAGCTCCGGATTCCCCAGAAGCACACTACACGGATCTCCACTGCAGCACCCGCAACACTGTAGAGCGCTGCATAGGAGTGTTGAAGGCAAGGTGGCGCTGTCTCCTAGCGCACCGAACTCTGCACTATGACCCCATCAAAGCTGGGAAAATTGTCAATGCGTGTATCGTATTGCACAACATATGCAATCGTGCACGCATTGAAGTTCCCACACTGGACGAGTACGACTTAAGAAGGGACGGCAGAAGACAACCAGTGCAGCCAGTCCATGTTGGAGATGGGGTCACTTTGCGACGAGGGTTGGTGGAAAGATTGTGGAGGGACCGGCACCGCCATAGATAAGCGCTTGCTGACGCTTATCTATATATATAAAATCCTTTGTCCTGAATGACTGACTGACGGATCAACGCACAGCCTAAACCGCTGATCGTATAGACTTAAAACTTGGAGGGTATGTTCTTTGTATGACGTAGGCATCCGATAAGAAAGGATTTTCCGAAATTCTACCCCAAAGGGGGTTAAACAGGGGTTGGAAATTTGTATTTTTGTCCTTCACGTGTAAGCGGGCACGCCCTTTATGTCTGTAGGTATATTTAAGTTTGATTTAAATTGTTTGTATGCTTTAGCTTGTCTGTTTGTGATAGCATAATGGAGTGTGCTATTTAGTTTTAGGCTTTACGTGTTACTTATATCATATTATTTTTCTTTATAAGAATACTTTGCATACTATTGTATTTATGCGAGTTCTTCTAACTAAACAGACAGATGTGTTGTTGGGGAGTTTGTTGGCCACTTCTTCCCAGCTAAAACACTAGGAAGTGGTGACGGGCGGGCGTTTTGGGCTGTCTTACTGTGAAATTGGACGTTCAAAAAGTGCTGGCTCCCAGCCTTATTTGAATAAATGTCTATTAAAGTTGATTTTGAAAAATAAAAACCATTATGTAATAATGAATATCTTTTTTATTTTTCCATTTATTATTTCCATTTCAATCACAAATTGGACTACTTATTATAAGCACAGTGTGTCCTTCCTTAATATGGTGTACAATGTATGTATACAGACATATTATTTCAAAGGAACATTTCATTTTTATTTACTTCCTAACATACTAAATTAATAAATAAATCACAGATTTCTTATTCTTAGCAGTCTTTCTCAACACAGCTTCGCATAACCTTATATAAGACTACTATACTGACGGAACATTTATATACTTACTAACATACTAAATTATTGAATAAATCACAGATTTGGTTTCTAGTATTAGCACAATTTTGCTCAACACAGTTTCATATAGCATCTATATATAAACATTTACTTAGTTACTACAATAATAAAATCAAGCACATGTCTCTTAGGCCCATATTAAAAAAAAAATTAGGGAAATCGTCTTTCCATGAGTTGCAGTGCCCGTTCCGCAATTTCCACAAGACGACGAAGCGACGACGCCCGTTCTCTGTCAATTGCAAGGCGCTGCTCCTCATATCGCCTTGCCCACAAAGGTGGGTCATCGTAACGATTCCTTCGGTCTGAAATTAATACATATAAATTCATGATTCATTTGTGATGTCTCTCAGCAATGGAGTCTATAAATAGGCTCATTTACATGTAAAACAATATAATATTTGTACACACATGGTCGTCTTGCGTTTCTTTCCTGAGCATTTCGCCCCCGCCTTGGTCCAACATCAACCGAGTCTTCGGAATCATCAGGCAGTGCCTGAGGTGGTGAGTGAGGTGGCAACTGAGGCGGTGACTGAGCCGGAGCCTCAGGCGGTGATTGAGGCGGTGATCCCTGTGGTTGCAGCCGAAAATGAAAAACTTTGTTACCTTCTAAAATAAAATAATAATTATCCTATTTTGTTATCCTTATTGTTTGTTACTTACAATAGAAATAGAGTCAGCCTGAGATGTTTCTCTTTGAGGCTGGGCTGACTGTGGGTTGATAGGCTGGGCTGGAGTATTTTGCAGCTGAAATAATTAATGTTGTTACTAAATAAATCATCACAAAATATGAGCACACACATAGACTTGACCAAAACTGTTGCGCTCCCAAATATACACATGGCAAAGACAATGTTTCAGTACATTTACTCACACACCCCTTTCATGAGAAAGTATCTGTCAACTTGCACTCGGTTTGATAGCAGCTAATATTTGACATTTTATTCCTATAAGCAATTATTAGGTCCTTTTTTTACTTACATAAGGTACAGGAATCTGCACCTGTGGGTTACCGGCATAAGAGACCTCTCCTAATAAGTTTAAAATGCGGGTCTCTGTTAATGTAAGGGGCTTTTTGGCTGGCCCCCCACCAGTTCCACGGGCATATTGTCTTACCTCCGTGTCCCTTTTTCGGGCCCTATATTTGACTTCATGCCAATACTGAAAAACATAAAGAAAAAGAATGTGAGTGGTGAATTGTTCACAATTTTATTCAACTTTAAATAGCAAACGCCTCATTACTTACGGTTTTCCACCCCTGTGCCGTTTTTGTGGCCCCATCTCCAAAACAATTCAAAACTGCCGCAGTAGACCGCCAAAATTCGTCAACCCGCTGGCTGGCCAAAGCGCCTCCCAAAACCCGACCTCGCGCCAACTCTGGGTTAGCTTCTAGGAGGCCTAATAAAGTCTCCACTTGTGCAGGGGATACCACTCGTACCCTCGGCACTAAAATAAGTCGTTGTTATGTTATGAATGAGAATGAAGATACTAGTCAATTTTGTGGTTGTTATTAAGGTAGATGCTCCAGGGTAGCCCGCGAAATTCAAATATTTTTATGTTTTTTGCAAAACAGAATGAATATTTCAGAAATAATCATTCTGTCGAGCTACATGAACTTAGAGGGCTATATTGATGATTAAAATGGTTATAATTCTTTAGATAAATACGCGTTACGGTCGCGGATCGTATTTGGTCCACATACAGCTTCACACTGACCGGCAAATTGCAAAAAACATAAAAATATTTGAATATCGCGGGCTACCCTGGAGCATTCACCTTAAAACTCTTCTGGGAAAGATATATTAGGTATACGGCAAAGTTTACTTACTTTTAGTATGCTTTAACACAACTTTTAAAAAACAGAGTATGGTATTCTGTGTTACTAGTGTACCTATATTTTCTACGAACAACAACATCACAGACTACAAAGATTACAGATTTTGTGTCAATCTTCGTCATGTCACTTATCTTCTTGACAGGCACAGAATATAAAATGCTTGTAATTATAGCCCACTAACGCCACATAGTGTCGAGTAGCAAAAAACTTATGGCGCCACCTGGGGCCGAATAGCCGAAGCTCTCTTTCATTCTTTCCTTTGCGTTTGGTTACTTGAGTTGCAACATTTGCGTAGACAAATTTTCCATTATAATTGAATGTTTATAACAACCAAAGAGTTATTTTTAAGATGTAATAACAAAAAATAGCGGCTTTCATTAATGTTAATTATTAAAATAATCCTAAAAAAATAAAGATTTTCTGAATATTTTGCATAATTAAACGCAATCTTATGATACGTTTGTATACGATCCAATACTATCGTTCATTCATTGGATGGACAGTTTTACACAATTCGATTTTTTTATTTACGATTAATGACTATCGTATTCATTCTTCATCATGAACTAAAGTTAGACAATCGCACCTCTGATCCGATTTCTGTAGATCCTCGTCCAGATTGATTTTCTGTCCAGCAATAAAAGATGGGATGTCTAGCTTACATATCTACAATACATAGATTGTATAAACTTAATTGACGGCTGTAAAAGGCATCTTGGATTAGTGTTCGGGGTAAGGGTTGTACTTGCTGAAGATCAAAACAACACCGAAAGATTTGCGGATCATCTACCTTTGTCAAATCATAGAAAGCATTTGCTCGCAATTTGTGAATTCTTTTTTCTGTAATCAATTTCTGCTTTTCCTGAGGATCTTGGCAGTTTTTAATTTTATTGGCAAGCAGTACACAAGCAGAACATTGATCACTTGTGGGTGCTCTGAATCCAATGTTAAATTTTCCATTAAAAAATCTTCTAAATAGACCACATGATACTTTTAGATCAGCTCCAACAGAGTTGTTATACAACTTGAACAACTTTTTGATGTTAAGTGAGCTATCCAAATGTCGATGCCTTAGTTCACAATTGCACTAACTACAAAATTTACATTTTTGAGGAGAGAGCTTTAAAGTTTTTTAAAGTTTAGACGAGAACAGTAGAAAATCCAAGCAAAATAACAAAAAAAATATGCATCTATTCATAAGACTAGTCCTTTTACTCCATCATATCTCAATATTGTAATATTAGTTTAAACGTTACCTTTTCAAAATGGCCAATTAAACATAAAACCCCCCATTTAATACATTTGTGCACTAAGATTGATTATGCTGACTGGCATTAAGTGAAAAACTTAAAAATATTTAACAGCTTTACCAGGCTGGTTCAAGGTCCAAGAAGAAGGATAATAATAGTTATGGATATTGCATTAAATAGACAAAATAATAAACCAGTGATCCATATCCTTAATGTTTATTTTTATTATAAAACGCAAACAGTTTTTATCCACAATCAAATAAAATAAATTTCAAAGTCACAACAAAAAAATAAAAGGACTGAAGCCCAATTACAGGCCAATCTTTAGCTATTTCACAAAACAATTAGTTTCTGAATCATTAAAATAAGTTTTTTTATAAGAAAATTAATAAAGTCAGTCTTCAGTTTCAGGTAACAATTATTCATTTTTACTAATTGGTAATTAAAAATTGAATCAAAACTTAAACTTCTTCAACAATGGACTCTTCATCTGGATCATCATCAGACGATTCAGTGTCATCACAATTATTGTTAACAATAGCCGCAGAAGTGGATGGAATATCTTTGTAATAGTGCTCATATTCTGGTGGTATAACCCCTTCATTTAAAAGTGTTATCAGATCTTTCTTTTTAGTTTGTGAAATTGCAATCAGTGATTTATATGCTACTTTCAGAGGTTTCTTTAATTTGCTTATACATATGTCTTTATTTTTCTTCATTGTTTTTGTCTTACAAATGTCTATTTCATTGAAATCTGGATCGGTCAAATCGTATTTGTAAAAAATTGAAGTGGGGGATTCTATCTGCAGCCGCAGCCACTTGATTTTCAGCCACTGTACTGGCTCATTTTTTGTATTTTTTGTTGTATTGGAATTCAAAGTTTTTTCAAATCCCTTCAAATCATAGAATTCCCCGTGTTTCATAATAATAACATCGTAGGGTTTCGGCTTGATTCTAGCAGACCCTATCACCAATGCATATTCACGCAAAGTGAATATGCTTTTATGCTTTCGCGCTCTTTCAATACACGCGTGAATTGAATCCACTTCTAAATACGAATGCCCCGATTCCATGAATTTCAAATCGATCGTATTTAAGTGAGGTATGTTATTGACAGCGTATAAAGCCGCTAGAGTAACATATTTATTGCGGTTCTGACCACCACAAGTGTCAGAAAAGGATGCGACATGAGTAACAGTTTCGGGTAAACTACTAAGATATTTTAACAATATCGATCCGATTTCAGTAGAACCTTTTTAGCCATTACACTCGTCCCATAAATAGCAGTAGCCAGTGTTAGCATGACAATCTAGGATAGTAAAATTGTACATCGATAATTTACGTAAATAATAGATTTTGCAGTCTCCGGTAAAAGGTACCGATAAGATAGCTTGAAGGTCAAATGTTATAGCCCGGAAAGCTCCATCTGAATTCAAGCATCTTTGCTTATCTTCTTTTTTCATAGTCAGTGCATCATTTTCGCGTTTTTTGTGGGCATCATAATCCTCCTGTAAGGGAGCTCTATTGTCGGATCGTTTATACACGTTGCATTTGGAGCACTGGTCTTTCTTTGGCTTGTAAAATGCTAGTCTTGGATTATAAGAGTGGAAAATCTTTTGATACACATAAGGCGATACAGGAGTTATCATCTTTTCGGGGCAAAAAAATCTTTGTACATTTGATATAAGCGACTCAAGTTGAGATCACTGTCTAAATACTGTTTTTTAGAACTTTTTCGGCAATAGTGGGATTCAACGCGAGGGTACAGGTTAATATGCTCTTTTACAAAGTTAGTAGACTCCACTGAAGTAATGTTTGCGGGCATTTTTCCTATTCGTTTGTCATTGCCCATAAATATGCCGTTGAGCCCTCTATTTTTTGAACAATTATTAATGATGCTTGAACTAATATTGAATGTATTACAAAAAAACTTTTGGCAAACTCGTTTTTTACCTACAGAATGGTGAAAAAGCCAATACTGACGTGACATAGTGCGATTTTTTTTTGCCTTCGTATAAAGACGTAAGATTCAGCGTGAGAAATCAGGCTACTGAGCATCATTTTTTGTTGTTTTGTATCACCTAGGCTCCAGTACTCTTCAAAGATATCTTGTCTCAGATTTTCTGGAAACAAAGAATTGCACTGATATCGACATTTAGAGCAATCTGTAGGCTTGCATTCTTTTGGTTCCATAAATTTTCCATTTCTACTTGTGTACCCTTTACCTGTTTGGCGTAAATTTTTAAGAACATTTCTTTTCCATGCTTCGGGCATTGCCTTCTTTCTTCGTTTTGGTTGATTTTCCTTTGTAGCTTCTACTGAGTCACTTACGTCAGTTAAATCGCTATCTAATGATAATGGTAGATGGCGTGGTTTAGATGGTGAAGGAGCATAAGACGATTCTGAATCAATATATCGTCGGCTAAGAGTGTAAACCTGCTAACTCACTTTAACCCAAATTTACAGGAGATAACAAAACTGAGTTCTAGCAACACTGGCACTGTTTACATTGCTCATCTATTTAAACTTCGTAATTTATTTTAAATAATTGTCTTAATGCTATTAATAGCAAAGAAATCGTGACTAATAAGTATAATAATCAAGTGATAGTATTGGTGACAAGTGATTCAGAACATAAAAACAATTTTTGTGAACTTGGCAATTGACGTGAGTAACGCTCTAAAAACAAAATATATTCAGTTTTAATAACATTATAGTGACATTGACGCAAAACATTGACAGTAATTAATGTAGTTAAAGATCTATTCAAATAATTTCGAGTGAAGTTATCAAAAAAGAAAATCCGTTTTTATAAAGACATTTAAAACTTGAACTTTGTACCGGACTCCTAACTCCAAGTGGGGAATAGAAGCACTAAAATATGCTACTACTACCGCCATTATAGAGCCAAGTGGTGAATAGTCGAACTAAAAGCAGTGTTACCATCCCTAACATAGACAATGGCACGAACCAAAACAATTAACTAGGCAACTACCGCCATTCTGTGCCCTAGTGGCGAATAGAGGAACTAAAAACAGTGTGATCATAGACAAAGTAACAAAAAACAGTGTGACTACGATCATCCATATAATAAACAAACGGTGGCGAGTAGCGAAACTAAAATAGTGTTGCCAAAGAAAATAACTATGGATGACAACATAACTTACCGTAATATTAAATTATGCAGATCGAGTTCACTGTGTGATATAACTGCGGACAACTCAGCCCTTTTTGACACAACTATGATGAGCTTGCCAAATACCTCTTTGAATACCAGTCAGACAATTATTGATCTACAGGAGAAAATTAAACAACTGTCTAAAGAGTTACAAAGTGCCCATCAGGAAATAGAGAATCTAAACTCTGAAAACTTACGACTTAAGACTGATGTACAAAAATATATTAAGATAGTAAATGCATACAAGGAAGTAAAAACTACCGAAATAAAAAATTTAACCCCTCTCTCAACACGGAAAAGAATAACAAAACAAAATAAACTAACGCCTATGACAAAAAATTACGAATCTATTACAATGACACCAAAAATATTACACAGCGAACAAGCAAAAGGAACACAAGATATATCTGCAGAGGTTATCGAAAATTCAAATACACCTGGAAGCAGCAAGAAAGCAGTCATGGAAATAGACTCGTCCATTGACAACCACACCATTGAATCCAACATGATTACTGAAGCTCTACAGAACAGCACCGACACACACCTTTCTCTAAGTACAGGTTTAATAGGCAGGGAAAATAAACATGAAACTGAAGCACATATAAGTACACTCCTCAGCAATATTCATACTCAAATGGTAAAAATAAATAATGAAACAAACTTATCATCAAGTACGGAAAAACAAAAAATACACAAAAAGAAGGTAATTATCATTGCGGATCAACAGGGACGCTTTATACAGAGAACCCTGCATAAACTTTTAGGAGAAGGCTTTTTAGTCCGATTTTTTGGAAGCCAAGAGCACCTTTTCAAGAAGTATTAAAAACGGAAAATACAGAAATAAATAGATTGGATAAAAACGACTTCGTTATTGTATTAGGGGGTATAAATGACAAAAACCCAAAAGAAATTCAATTTGGTCTTATAAACTTTTTAAACTCCACGACAAATACTAATGTTTTGGTCTCTGAAGTTCTCTTTAACAGGTATCTAAATGAAAGTAAATTGAATTATAAATTAAAGTTCATTTGTTCTCAATACATTCACACAACCTATGTGGACATGAATTTTACCTCAAATGTACCAAAATATCGCTTTTTATCACTACACATGTCACAATTATTGCTTAAAGAAATTTTGAGAACTGGATATCAACAAAATTATTACAGATATATCAAATACAGACTCAGTAACATCAATCAAAATCAAACTTCGACTGACAAAAGTTCTCAAACTGAAATTCAAGCTGACCAAGCCAATTTAAATTATATAGAAGACCATGAATCTGCCCAAAATAAAATACCAAATTCAAATTATTTATTTCGCTTATAATTTTGTTACTGTTCTACATCAAAATATTAATGGTCTACTCAATAAATCTGACATGTTGTCTATTTGTATCCATGAGTTGACCACACAAAATGTTTCTGTAGACGTAATATGTATCACTGAACACAACATGACGGAAGGTGACGATGCTTATCTAACTATCTTTAATTACAGGCTTGTGTCTTATTTTATGAGGGACAGTAGGCATGGAGGTTCAGGTATATTATTAAAAAATAACATCAAGTCCAAGGTATTGATCAGGAGGAGCTCGTGGCTAAATAATAACAGCCACACGGGTCGATCTTGAAGGTTAAGCTATGCTTGCCAAGGTTGGTCTGTGGATGGGTGACCGTCTTAACATAACGAGTTTCCTCCGTGCCTCGGAAAGCACGTTAAGCCGTTGGTCCCGGCTGTCATTTGTAGATCTTTGGCAGTCGTTACGGATTGTCAGAAGCCAGTAAATCTGACTCCAGTCTTGCCATGATGTACCGTGTTACCCAGTTAATGGGTTGTGGTAGACATGGGCAAAGTCGTTATATTTCAATCACCGTGACTGTTGTTCCAGTTATAAAAATTTCACGGTGAAAAATCACCGTGACTTTGTCACGTCGATCACGTCGGATAGGTAATAGATATTTAGAACGTTTTGTAATGTGACTTACACGGTTTGATAATTAATTCGCTTATTCGCTATTATCAATAAAAACTATCGCCTGTAGCTGTAATGTATAGAATAAAGAAAAAAGTACGTCTCGGTGTTATTATATCCTATAATAATTAGTACTTAATAATAGTATTATAAATGCGAAAGTTTGTGAGGATGTATGGATGTTTGTTACTCTTTCACGGGAAAACGGTTGGACGGTTTTGGATAAAAATTTCATAGAAGTAGTTTATTACCTGGATTAACATATAGGGTACTTTTATCCCGGTAATATGTTCCCTTCGGATACTTCCCATACATCACGCGGACGAAAAACTGGACGACCGCGGGCGCGGACGCGGCGGCGACTGCGCCGTACAAATGCGCGGCTCGCGCGACTCAATTTGTGCGGCGCAGTCGCCGCCGCGCCCGCGCCCGCGGTCGTCCGGTTTGCAGCCTAACAGGCGTACAAATTTGTATAAATATTGTACTTACAGTTGATTTATTCATAATATCCTTCACACTTTACACAGGCTTAGGACTGTCGCATAATTTTGAAAACTAAGCGGCGTGTTTTATATTTTGATCAACTATTTACTTTGATTTTATATGTACATTATTTACATGTTTACTATTATATACTTTTTTTTCAAATTTTTATTTAGTTTTATAATTAGAATTTAAAAATAAAAGCTGTTGCATTTTTCTAATGCCAAGCCTTGTACGTCTCTCGTTCATAATACTTCCTGCTTTAGAAAAGAGCCTCTCACAGGGTACAGAAGTAGCCATAAAATTTAATTTACTTCTGGCCAAAACTGCTAAATTAGGAAAGCTATGCTTGAAAGTCTTCCACCATTCTAATGGATCTTGCTGTCTTCCCGTAACAGGTAACTCTAGGTATCTCTGTACTTCCAGCACTGCCTGCGATCTAGGTGTACCTTCAGGGCGCACTGTGTTAACTATGGTATCATATTCATCCCAAATATCAAACTTATTTCTTTTTGATACGGGTTCTTCAGGGGCTTCCACATCTTCTCTTTGCTGAACTGGCAAATTTTTTATTTATAGTGGCAGTGACCATGTCAATTACTGTTTTTTTAATATCAGCTGCGTAAACCTGGTTACTAAATACATGTAGTTTAAATCGTGGATCTAGCATTGTCGAAACACCAATCGTCTTACTAGCCTCGATATTAGCGAATCTTCTTTCAGTCTCCGATCTCAAAGAACTTATTAGGTTTTTAGTTATTTCGTGAAGACTGGCCGAAAAATCTTCCTCCATTGGGTCTTCAGTAACCTGAAGCATTTTATTCAGTGCCGAAATCAGATCTCTAGTTAAAATGAGTATTTGACTCCCGGATACGTATTTTTCGCCGCTCATCGCTTCAGTTATCTGTTCAAAAGGCTTGAGTACAGTGCATAACTCGCGTAATATACGCCATTCTTCGGCTGACAAGGTATCCCATTCCTCGTATCAGCTGCGTAAACCTGGTTTCTAAATACATGTAGTTTAAATCGTGGATCTAGCTAGCATTGTCGAAACACCAATCGTCTTACTAGCCTCGATATTAGCGAATCTTCTTTCAGTCTCCGATCTCAAAGAACTTATTAGGTTTTTAGTTATTTCGTGAAGACTGGCCGAAAAATCTTCCTCCGTTGGGTCTTCAGTAGCCTGAAGCATTTTATTCAGTGCCGAAATCAGACCTCTAGTTAATATGAGTATTTGACTCCCGGATACGTATTTTTCGCCGCTCATCGCTTCAGTTCAAAAGGCTTGAGTACAGTGCATAAATCGCGTAATATACGCCATTCTTCGGCTGACAAGGTATCCCATTCCTCGTCAGTCAAAGCCATTGTAGCTTTAATAGTTTCTTCCAAATCCACAAAGCGTTGTGACATCTTTAAAGTAGAATTCCACCTAGTAGATACATCCTGAAGTACCTTTCTTGGGATTGCAATATTATTTTGTTTTTGGTATATTAGTAACTTTTCAGTGGCTTTTACACTTCGTTTGTAATGTGCTACAATACTTTTCACTTTCATGATTACTCCTGATATTGTTTCGTTTGCAGTGCTTTCAGTGGTACAACTTCTCACTATTAGATTTATTGAATGGGCATAACATCCGAAATGCCTATAGCCCATTTTTTCGACAGCTGATTTCATATTACTAGCATTGTCTGTGACAACGATTAGAACTTTGTCTTTCAGTTTCCACCTTTGAAGAAAACGTAGTACATTTTCTTTAATATTTTCGGCCGTATGTGAACCACTCTGAGGTGCGCATTCTAATAAGACTGACTTCAAAATAATAATAATATAATAATAATGTATTTATTGTTTCACAAACTAGGTGACATACATGCTTAGTACAAATTTATGTGCAAGAATGAACAGATGATTTACTGCTGGTACTTAAAAAAGGAAACCCTGAGCTATAAGTACCAGCTGCCCTTAAGTGACACAGTGAAAGCAGCTCGTAATATTACATGCAAACATGTTAAATGAAGTTGCTGAGACAATAACAATACATTTAATTTATAATATCGAAAACAAAATTTAAAAAGTAAAATCTCTGAAACTAGTAGTAAACTAAGCTTGTGGTAGTGAGAGAGTGGTTATTTGTATGTGTGAGTGTTGCGTGTGTGTATGTATATAGGTGTATGTGTGCGTGTGTTTGTTACATTTGTTATTTAATTGGATGAAGGAGATTCTCTGTCTCATCATAGGTAAGTTTTAGAAGCCAATCAATCACAGCTTTTTTACAGTCATGCTTATGTTTAGGATTAATATTTAATAACTTGTTTGCTTTGGCATACAAAAATCGTCCGAGGAAACAGAAGAATCTCTGACTAAAGGAAGTCCTGAGAGTGACACCCAAAGGAAGTTTAAGCCTACGAGTAGAGTGACTTTGGGAGTTCACAGAAACATGGTCACCCTTTGTGTTTAATGAATGTTGCCTTAGAATAATTTGAATAATAAAGAGTTGACGCACCGTTAATACTTCACAGTACTCATAGAGTTCCTTGGTAGGGTAACGAAAAGGTTTGAAGGTACATACTTTTAACACCACTCTCTGCGCGCGTTCGAGAACTAATAAATTAGTCTTACAGGCACCGCCCCATGAGGAAATACAATAACTAATCAAAGATTGGCACAAGGCATAGTAAACCATCTTTAAAATCTTAGGGTCCGCGACGTGTCTCAGATGTTTGAAAATATAGATTAGTTTCCGAATTCGCCCTGTCAATAGTTTAATATGCGGTACAAAACTTAATCTTTCGTCAAGAATCACTCCTAGATATTTGATAGTAGAAGCATTTTGAAGTTTTGGGCAGTTGCATATAACTGAAGTATTTGCTGTGTGATTATGAGCGGTAATGTAAAATTTACTTTTGTCGAATTTTTGTGGTTTTTTAATATTGAATACTAGGTACTTGGTTTTATCTATATTAAGTGACAGAGTATTATCGGATAGCCATTTAGTTATTTTATCAAATCCCACTTGTGCTGCGTTAAAAACTTTCTCCCAAGTGTCCCCTGTAAAAATAATTGCTGTATCATCTGCAAAAGCCAGGAGTTTGCCGTTTGCGATGTCTAATTTGCAATTTTCGTTAAGGTACACCAAGAAGAGCGTAGGTCCAAGGATGCTCCCTTGTGGAACACCGTACTTTATGGGAAGATCTTTACTTACATGCTCGCCGATTTTTACGCACTGTGTTCGATCAGTTAGATAACTTTGAAACAGCTTCAGCTGTTTATCTCTGACACCAATCTTCTCTAATTTTAGAATAAACTCCTCATCAATATAGTGGGCTGTGAGTCCTAAATACTGAAGTTAAACAAACACTAAGTGCTTCACGCTCAAGTTTCTCTTTCGTTTCTGTTAAACATGTCTCGTAAAGTGCAGGTAGATAATTGTTTGAGAGTACTTTCCTGTTCGGTAAGGTGTACGAGGGATTCAATCCTTCAACAAAGGCCTTAAATCCTCTATCTTCGACGATTGAAAAAGGCTGATAATCATAAATAAATAGCAGCATCAACAGATCATCTAACCTTTTTTTTTAGTCATAGGTTGATTCTGTAATACTATACGGGAATTTACGTTTTGTATGTTGGTATTACTTATACAATTTGTCATAATATCAGAATTGGGCATTGACGTAGTTGGCACATTTGAATTTTGTAGTTGCTGCACATTCGCGCTGGAGGTGGAAGCCATCGTAGGGTCCGACGGTGATTGCGGGTTTGATTCTGACGTAGTTGGTGCAACAGGAACAGATTGGACTGACTGCTGTTTTGTAGAAACAAACTGAACAGTTGGATGTTTTCGCTCCAAGTGTTTTTTAAAATTGGAAGTTGAAGATTTGTAGCTATACTTAACTTTACATAACTTACAAATTGCGATCTTATTTACACTGTCTCCAAAATCTTCAAAACAATTCCATAAATTACTACTTTTCATTTTGCGTGAGTCCGCCATAACGGCAGAGACCAGTTTTTATACTATATCTACACTAAATACACTGAACTATTCACTATTATTGTTATTTACACAACGAATAAACACGAACAAACTAAGTACTAACACTGCACGTCGTACCTACTTTGCATAAACGCGCAAAGAAAAGAAAGAAAAAAAATAATGGCGCCAAATTTATAGGTGCACAAACATGACAAATTACAATGAGTAAACTGAGTCAACTGTGAACTGACTGTCAAAGTTCGAGGTCATGCACGCTAGAATTTCATCGATACTCGTTTTTCACGAAAGTATACGACTATCTCCGAACGGCCGCGGCGCAGGCGGGGCGCGGGTGGACACGTTCCGATTTATTCTCGTTCCATATATAACATTAACATCGCAGTGACGGGAGTGAGACGGAGTAAATGTGACGGAAAGGAACAACGTTATTTTGGAACGACGATATTATACAAAAAGTCACTGTGATACTCTCAGGTGGCAGATCACGGTGATTTTTTCACTGTGACGTTATTTATCACCCATGTCTAGGTTGTGGAGGTCTGGTAGGCAGCCGCTCTACGTAAAACACAGGTATTCAGCTGAATCCGGTTTGACTGGAAGCCGACCCCAATATAGTTGGGAAAAGGCTAGGCAGATGATGAACATCAAGTTCAAGGTATTAAATAACATTACAAAATTATCGATCAGTAATATTATTGAATGCTCTGCCATCGAATTAGTGGAAAATCTAATAATAATTGTGTGTATATACAGGCCTCCAAATTCCAACGCCAATTCCATCACAAGTTTTTTTACAACATTAAATAAGATTTTGAAAAACATAAGCATAAATGGTAAGAAAATAATCCTATGCGGAGATTTCAACATCAACATTCTAAAGCAAACTAGGATTTCCAGCGAATTTACAGAACTAATAATAAGTTATAACCTGAAACTACAGGTCAAGGAAATAACGCGTTTCACTAGTAAAACTTGTACAGACAATATAGCCCACAACTTAAAATCATGTTAAGTCACTACCAAGGAGACCACAATGCACAAATTATTAAAATTCCGGTTAAATAAACTTGTACTTTAAAATATTGGTATTCAATAAAAATAAATTATTCTGAAAATAACAGAGCACTATTTATTTAATATTTAAAACAATTAACCAACCGTGATGTTTACCGCTGTTTAGACGCAAATCGTGCATACAACCAATTCCATGAAAACTTTGTTATGCTTTATGACCTGTGTTTCCCCTTAACTAGAATTAAAACTTTTAATAAATCAAGACCAAAATGGATCTCACGCGGCCTAAAAATATGCAGCAAACGTAAATGCCATCTCTTGTAGAAATACAGGAAAAATCCAAATGCATCAAACAAAAACGCATTCAAGACATATGCGACGAGATACAAAAAAATAATAAGGCTGACAAAAAAATCTCAAAACGATTACTACATTAACACTGCTACAAATAAAAGCAAAGCAACATGGGATGTTATTAATGAGATCAAATATAAATTTCCGGTTGACAGCATAGATCAAATAATTACCAACGACGAAACAATAACCAATCCCAAAGACATCGCCAAAACGTTCAATGACTTCTTCCTTGACATAAATAATAATAATAATAAACAATTCAATACCCTTAATAATCGCCTAAATAAATTGACATATAATTCTAATTCTATTTTCTTGACCCCGACAATTCCAGAAGACATCAATAATATAATAATTTCATAAAAAATAAAAATAGTATCGGTTATGATGGAATTACGACTACAATTGTTAAAGATGTTGCTGATATAATATCAGAACCCCTAAGCTTTGTAATAAATTTGTGTGTAGAACAAGGCATATTTCCGAACAAATAAAAAAATTCGATTGTTAAGCCAGTTTTTAAAAAAGGGGACAAAACAAATATGAGCAATTATAGGCCCATAGCGCTATTACCTATCTTTGCCAAAATTTTAGAAAAGGTCATTTATAAATGCCTCTACACCTTCCTTGAAAGCCACAACATCTTTTCTCCAAGTCAATATGGTTTTCGGAAAAATAAATCGATTAACGTAGCAATATATAATTTCTTAGGAAAAATAATGACAAATTTGGACAAAGGACTGCCGGCTGTAGCAATATATATGGACATGTCAAAAGCTTTTGACCGTGTTGATCATAATATTCTTCTAAGAAAACTATATGCATACGGTGTGAGAGGCAATGCATACAATCTCATAAAGTCTATATATCTAATAGGCAACAGATTATAGAGATAAAGAAAGTGAACATAGCCACAAATACAGAAGAAATCTATGCGTCTAATTCCAGAACGGTAGAACTTGGGGTTCCACAAGGGGGTATCTTATCCGCCCCTCTCTTCCTTGTGTATATAAACAACATGCCTTCGGTAGTAAATCATGACATGACATTATTCGCTGACGATAGCACTGTACTATTCACTAATGACATTACAATTAATTTAGAATCTGACATTAACAAATCTTTAATATCAGTAAATGACTGGCTTAATTCAAATAAATTAATGATTAATATTGACAAGACCAAAATAATAAATTTTAAAATAAGAACTCGACGTACGGGCGCTTTATATATCAAATATCAAGACAAAGACATTGAAAAAACCGAAACAACAAAATTTCTAGGCTTATACGTAGACGACAAAATAAATTGGAAAAAACAAGTCGACTATGTCTGTAAAAAGTTAAGCAAGTTCTCATATTTACAGACTAAGGAAGATTGCAAATCTACCAACACTAATAACGGCATACCATGGACAAGTCAGCTGTAACCTTAGATACGGCTTGATATTTTGGGGTAATAGTGTTGATAAAGATCGCGCGTTTATTGCACAGAAACGGTGTGTCAGAGCAATTTTCAATCTACAGAAAACTGATTCGTGTGAACCATATTTAAAAAAATGAATATATTAACATTACCGTGTCTTTATATTTTTGAGGTCGCAGTTTTTGTAAAAAATAATAATGAGCTATTTAAATATCGAACGCGTATACGGCATCAGGACAAACTAGACATAGTGCCTAGTAAGACTCATTTCTTGCGCAAAAGTATTTTCTGCTCTGCTCCACGTATATTTAATAATATTCCAAGGCCTATAAGAGCAATTACTGATATAACCATTTAAAAAGAAACTCCAGGAACTATTAGTGAACAAATGTTATTATTCTATGAATGACTATTTTGATGACAAATCCCTATTAAAATATAATCTGCCTGAGTCATGATGCGTTCTGTGTATATAATATAATAATAATAAGTAACGAAGATTATTGTTGACATGCATGTATGAGTAAACTCACTTGATACTCTTTCTATTGTACGCCCTAAGGGTAGGACATAGCTGGTCCTAAATATTTAAATAACACCATCTGTATTATGTACCTATGATCCACAATAAAGATGATTTGATTTAAAAAAACTTAATAAATTTGAATTTTACAATTTTAGGTTAAAACCAAAAATATAGTTGGTGTATCTTTAAATATTCTATATTATTAAAAAATAATAAAAAAGTAAAATTTGATTTTTAATAACTTATAAGTGTTTTTATGATTTAGCAGGTTTTTTGGGTAGTAAACGTTTTATTTGTGGACATAGCGGGTTTTTTTAAAAGATATCAAAGATAAGTAAAATAACTTTAATTGTTTCGTTAATCAGTCTATTTATTTCTTAGTAATCATCATAGTTACATGTTTGGCTAATACTTAAAGGTCAGTCTTTTAATAAAAAATCTTGACTAAACATAAATATAACAAACAAACTTAAATATTTGAAATCCTCCTTTCATAAAATTATAATTAAGTTAACAAAACTAAATATTAATCTTCTTTTCCTTAATACTCAATATTATTATTTTTTTCCGTTTTAATCATGAGGTAAGCTATCGTAATAAGAGCGGTAATCTTCAGGTAAGGTGTTTTTCAAATATTGAAGATCTTCGAACTTTCTCGCGCTAATTTTTGGCCTGTCACTGTATAAATTTTGTAGATCAGTAAATGGCACAGGCATCACCGATGAGCATTTTCGTTGTGGTAATATTTTCCACTCATCTGGCAATCTAAGTTTATAATAAATATCTCCATTTGGAGTGTAGCGAAGAGCCCTGATATCTGTAACCTTAGCATCTCCTTTAGTTCGGCCAGGACGAATGCTTTTATAAAATTGAACCTCATTGAACTTTTTAAAGAATTGGTATTTTAGATATTATACTTCGTATGGACGCCGTTTTTTCCTTGCAGATCTACAAATGGATAATTATGTATTCTGCTGGTACATGGATATCTTTGTTTTTTAAAGCACGCTCTATAGTCGAATGCATGGAGTCTGCCTCCATTTGTGTATGCCCTACCTCGAGGAATTTTTGCTCTATCACAATATTTTTATTCATAGCTGTTGTGAGTTTTACCCAAGACTATATTCCTGTTTTGGTAAGTGCATCCATCACTGTAAAAAATTACTTTCTTCGGTTCAGCAGAGTCTTCCTGAAGTACAATATTGTTTTCTATGAAGTCCATCCAAAAAGTAGCAAATTCTTCGAAATTTAGGCCTCCTTCACTTTCATTCCATAAATAACAGAACCCATCCTTATTTTTTAAATTGAAAAAAGTCTAGTTATGTATTTGGAGTTTAGTTCTGTAATACAAGCTACTTATTTGGATTTAGGAGCCATTCACACAGCCTGTAGGTCTACGGTAAAAACAATGTTTTCTTTATCTTTGTCTCTATCCTTCTCTACTCGTGCTTCATCTTTTTTAGTTTGATGCTCTATGTAATCTACTTCAGTTAATTTTCTAACTTTATACAGAGCACACCTCTCGCATTGATCTTTTTTAGGGAAGTATAGTCCCAAGTTTCTAGTATCAAATGCCTCATTGAAGATAGTGATAGAAAGAGGTTTTACGTTACGTTGTTCACACCAATTTTTTACGTAAAAGTCATAAACACCTTTCTTTGATGTCCATTCAGGTAAAAGGTATTTTTTTTTCAGTCGTTGCTCGGCAATAATGTGATTCCAGGACGGGTAAAGAGTCCAAAAAACTTAATAATTCTTGACGCTCTTTTGCAAATGGCTTCGAAGTAGTTCTCTCTTGATTTTTCTCTCGAGATTTTTCTTTGCATCGTCTGAAAACATTATTCTTCCAATTTAACACCGTCCATCTTCCTATGCCAAGAGTATGTAAAAACATTGTTCTGCAAACTCTTAGTCGTTGATCTTGTAATTTTAGATAATAGAACAAAGATTGAGCTCTTCTAGACTCTTCAACATTTTTTCTACCTCGTTGTCTTTTTACTGGCGCAGATATCACAAGACTGTCAACCTAAATTTGTTTTTCTGGCCAACTCATACTCCAGAACGTCTTAAAAATATATTTTCTGTCAAATTTGTACACTTAAGTACACCAGTTGTTGTTTCTTTACATTTGCATCTAGCTTTTACAGTGTTGCGCGAGACGTCGGGCCGTGCGCATGCGTTTGTGCCTTCCGTAGCGAGTGACACATTTTTTTTTACGAATACCCACGTTACACATTTTGTTAAAATGGACGAGGATTTAAGTGGTGAGGATTTAAGTGATTCAGATATTTTACAGAAATGTGAACAACAATTAAATGAGATGGGAAATAAGGAAGAGGTAAATCGGGAGAGTGGAATAAGGATAAATGAAGGTGAAATAAGAGTTGCAGAGAAAAGAAAAGAACGAGAAGATGACCATAGTGATGATGATTTTATAACAGTAATCAGAAGAAAACCCAAACACTTAATAAGAAGTGATTCGGTGGAAGTAAACAATGACAAAGAGGAAGATAAGAGAGGTACTAGTACGTCTCCAACAATAGCGATTCATGAAGTATGTGTTACCTCATTGGAGAATTTACCTAAACCAATAGCCGTGGCCAAATTATTGCGTTCCGAAAACATAAAGGATATTCTTAGAATAAAATACAAAAGCGTTAACAAAGTTCTCATTCAATTCCAGAGAAGACGATGCTATAAAATTGTACGAATGTAAAAAATTCAAGGGCATGGGTTTACGATGTCAATTAGTGCAAGAAATGTCAACATCGTACGGAATAGTAAAAGGCATTGACCTTGAATTAAGTGAAGAAGAGCTTTTAAATATTTTAGAAGCGAATGTCGAAGTGTTAACCGTAAAAAGACTAAAACGATCGATTGTGAATCCGTAAGAGTGAGCTTTAATGGTAATGTGCTACCGCAATATATTTACGCCTATGGCTGCCGGTTTCAAGTTGAACCGTACGTGTTTCCAGTAACGCAGTGCTCGAGTTGTTGGCGATTTGGCCATATGATTCAATATTGCCCTACTAAAAAGGTTTTGTGCCCAAAATGTGGAGGTAATCACTTTGTCTTGGATAAAACTTGTCCCGTTTTTCTAAAAGAAAAAACCATTCGGATTATTATGAGCGAACAACAAGTTACATACCGAAGAGCCTTACAGCTGTTTATGGAGAAGAAGGGAGAGTTAAACACAGACTATTCCTCACAGCGAGTTGATAAATATCAGCCTACAGTCACAGTCAGCACTGGAAGAGAAACTTATAGAGATGTATTGACCAGAGCCGTAGTGCATCAACAACCAATATCGGATATGGAAGAGGATGAAGAAGAAGAAGAAGAAGAAAATTATACATATATGGGAAGAAAAGAAAATACCATAAATCCAAAACAAAACACTAAGAAGAAAATAAAGAAAAAGGGTCAAAAGAAAAGTGTTTCGGAGGAGCAAACATCGTACGACGATAGAAGTAGTTCACAGAAAGGAAAAGAAGGATCTAAACAAAGTGCGCAATTGTTAAATAGCTTTGAATGGGCGAAGATATGGATAAAAATAACAGCTATATATAGGTCAGAACTTAAATTAGAAGAAAAAATACTAGCTATGTTGAAAATTATTTGGGAGGAGCTTAAGAAGTTTCTGGTTAGTATTATATTTGGAGGAAATATCTTGGAACATTGCCTCAGTAATGGATAGTATAGAAGAAGCAATAAAAGTTAACATATTCCAATGGAACGCACAGAGTCTACGTCCTAAATTAGTGTCTTTTTCGGAGCTGCTAATACAAGAAAATATTCATATTGCAATAATTAGCGAAACATGGTTTGATTGTGATGTTAACGTAAATATTAGTGGATTTAATATATATAAGAATGATAGACACGATGGCTATGGTGGTGTTGCTATCCTAGTGCACAAGTCAATTCAGTCTCACCTAGTGTCATTTAATAGTAATAATGTGGGTATTGAATTATTGTGTGTTAAATTACTAAATTGCAAAGACTTAGAATATATTATATCACTGTATTGTCCTTCGTCTGTTCAAACTCAACTTTCCGATTGGAATGATATTTTTGGTCACTTTTCTAGTAAAACTATAATAGCTGGGGACTTCAACGATCATCACACAAATTGGTCGGTTAAATCAGACGTGAGAGGTACTCAAATTATGGATTCATCTCTGGAAAATTACTTCATTTCGCTTAACAACGGCATTGCAACTCGGGTAAAGTTGGTCAATGGAAATTTGCAACAGACGTCGCCGGAAATATCATTTGCCTCCTGTGACGTTTCAATCAAAGAATAATGGGTAATTTTGTATGGAACCCGTACCCACTTTGTAGCATTTTAGACTAGGTGTAATTTAGAAGAGGCCTAATTGAGTAACTCGAAAATAAGTGAACGAATGAATGAATGAATGAAAGACCGAAGTTATGATAACTTCTTTGTAACATTTTTAATTGCCAATAATCGCACTTTTTCTGCTTTTTGGACTAAATAAATAGGTAACCAGTCATTTTTTCTGTCTTTAGAGAGCGATATAGCTTCCTATCGTTGGTTTTTGGTACAGCAAAAAATATTAAATAAGAACTATCAATCTTAAATAGCACAGTTTTATTAAATTGTATTGTTACTTTCAATGATTATATCATCCCAGGCACTTGCCGGACCTACGAAGTTATCTAGGTGCCTGCCCACACCTAAGTACCATATTATGCTAATAGTATGGGCACAAGCACCTAGAGTTCTCATACCCTTCATGCAGGAGTAATAATACGCTTCGATGGCTTCTCTGCCCTGGACATTAACCTTGATTGAAATATAAGTGTAATATATTTTATTCGACACGTGCCTCGATAATATGCGGCCTCTAATTAACGAGCAGTTTTCGGTTACTAGCCCATGCTGCGACATACTAGGGCTACGGCTCGAAGATACCTCAATATTATATATACCATCTCCACCTCGCAAATGCTCGGCAACATATGATCTAGCGAGCTTTAAATGGTATGTGCCCAAACTGAGTAGAAAGACGTCTTCTTCTGTCAATTGGAAATGGTATTGACGTAGCCGTCATATTTGTGAACACCGCCCGCTGTCTGTTCATATGTTCTGCGACTACATAATTGCCCAGTCTGTTGGGTTCACTTCTTCTTTGCGCTATTATATTGATAAAAGCGTGGGCATGCTCATTATCTGTCAGACGCTACCTAAATGCATTTATAAGGGCTCCCGCAATACGGAAGTCTTCAAATAAGTGAGGGAGTGTTTTATTGATAACTGTATGCCTAAATATTTTGTAGTCCCTTTTGAACCACCCGTTTATTACTTCAATGACCCAACGCACTATGGTGATTTCTCGAGATTTATTGGCTTGAATATCTGTAAGCTGTGTGGCATGCCTATCTTTACTTGGTGGCATATGGGCAACATAGCCAGCACTTTCTATATCTGGTATAGAGTCTCTAAAACCTCGATCTAATATGAAAACGTCATCTGTTTGTAACGTTATATGCACTGGGGACGTTTGATCATTCATAATCTCAGTCATGATTTGGGCATCAGTCTTTGTTGCAGCGTATGGTCCACATATATCTATAATATAGCCATCTGGGCAAGTAATCACAAAGGGTTTTAACAAGTTTTTATACTTGTGTAAGCTGTAAGACTTTTTTTGAAATAAAAAGTTTTTACTTTTCTGTACGTATACAGGGTTATTTGTAAAACACCAGAAACCTCTTAGGCAGTGAAAGTACACATGATTATAAGCAACTTTTACTTTGGGAAAACTCCGAAATCTCGAAAAAAATATCAACTGTTTCATACAAAATGCAATATTTAGCCAATGAAAATGTATGAAACAGCTGATATTTTTCTCGAGCTTTCGGAGTTTTCCCAAAGTAAAAGTCGCTTATAATCATGAGTACTTTCACTGCCTAAGAGGTTTCTGGTATTTTACAAATTACCCTGTATATACGAACCATCACAAATAGCTATAGCCACTGGGTTTATAGGGTTGGAATATATTGATGATGGTACTGCAAGGCTGTGAGCTATAATTTCATCCCGACTTATATGATTGAAACCCAAATGGCGAACAACAAAGTCTTGGGTCAAGCAGTTTCTAGCAGTTTTAAGCAAAATACCGATCGTTTTACGAGATACACCTATTTGGGAGGCTACACGTGTATTTGGTTCACCAGACCGTTGTTTTAATAAATATATTCCTAGTGCAGTTTTTGGTCTTCTACATTGATTTAAAAGAGACGTGTGATAAGTGTTTCATTCAAAAGGATTTCGATGTGTTAAGCCAGTTAGGTAATATAGATCCTCTGGTAAAATGTTGTTTACATTGTCAAAATCTATATTAGTCTTATGTTAATATGCATCTCATAGCGTATCAATCATATCTTTGAGATGGTCTGGTGTGAATATTGTCTCTCCATTATCATACAGGGAGCTCCAATCTTCTGTGTTGATGTGATGTGTACAAACGCGTGCATGTTCAGGAACGTACACGCTATGATTAACCAACAAGAATACTTTTATAAACCTGGACACTCTGTGAAGTTCTTGATTGATGCACCCATGAAATAAACAGTGACGCGCCGTATTTGCAACCCTTCTATAAGTTGGAACAGACGTTGGGTGCTCTGGGTTTGCAAGTTCCTGGTTTTGTTCTTGTTCGAACCTAGCTTGCTGTCGTCTTCCAGCTACCCAACAACGATGACACATAGCCTGAAGTTGATTCAGGGCCATCTAAAAGAAAAACCAAATCCTCAAGTAACTAAAACAATAAATAACTTAATAAAGAGTGAACAAAAAAACACCGTGTACTCGATGATCAAAAGCTATTGTTATACTAACCTCATTTATGTTAATCCGTGCCATCACATACTCTGTGAAGCCTAGATTGTCTTCCAAATAGGTTCGCGTCAGTATATGCCGGTTTCGGTCACGAATTACTGATCTTGTACATGTAACACACGGTATACGGCGTTCACCTTCCATTTTTTTGAAGCAGATGAGTAATAATAATAATCCAATCGTTAAGTAATACACTGAAGTCCGTTGTGAAAGCCGAGGTTGTAAATAAAAGTAAGAATAAAATAAACTAAGATATGCGCGCGCTCAAAATCAGTTCCTAACAGGTACTAACTACTGACGACACACCGACGCTAGCACAAAATAGTTCGAACTACCCACCTAATGGATAAAATCAAAAAAAGTTGAACGTGCGTGGGTCGATTTTACTAAGGATTTTCGGTATTTTCAACATCGAATATCTTTTTTTCTACAGAAGTTACAAAGTTGCTCCCATACAAAAAATATCCACGTTTTCAAAGACCTTTCGAATGGTACCAATTTCAACTTGACAAACTGGGTACGTTCAGACCTATGTTCTTTAACTGGCAAGTGTTCAATGAAAATCTGGGTAGTGATCACTTGATTATTAAAATTACCGCTAATTTATCTTGTAATGTTCATATAGTTAAAAAGCGTAATTTTAAAAATGCTAATTGGAATGAGTATCGTCAAACGATATCTGATAATATTAAAACTAGTAATGAAGGATCTTATAATGGGAACGTGCAACAAATGTATGACTCTTTTATAAACTTTGTTGAATATGCGGCTAGTAAACATATACCTTACTTTAAATTCAGTGTAAAGCCAAACGAAAAATTTAAACAAAAAAGTTACTGGTCCCCTAAATTGTCTCAAATAGTTGCACAGCGAAGAGTGGCCTTGTCAAATTTCCGTAAAAATCCCACCCCTGATAATTTGCATAAACTAGAATCCAAAACTATAGAATCTCAAACATTAATTAAGAAAGCTAAGTACCATGGTTGGCAAACATTTTGTGATTCTATAGACGAAACCACGTCGACACAGGAAATGTGGCGACGTATGAAGTGGATGAAAGGTTTTAAACAGCTAAGATGGATCCCTCCAATTGACAAACAAGTTGAGCTTCTACGTTTTCTGACTCCAGACTATGTTCCTAATCTGATTCCAAGCTTTAAGTCCCGAAATGAAACCTTAGAATCCGAATTTTCAAGTCAAGAACTGGAAAATTGTCTTAAAAAAAAAGATTCGGCACCGGGGCAAGATGCGATATCTTATTCAATGTTGTATAATTTACCGGACTCAGGAAAGTTTCTTCTACTAAAAATATACAATTACATATTTAAGTCGGGTATTGTTCCTCACCAATGGAGAAATATTCAAATTATTCCCATACCCAAAACTACAAACAATGTTAATAGTGAGATTAAATTAAGGCACTGATCTCGTGCGTGTGTAAAATTTTTCATCTCATGATTTGTAAGCGCTTAGAATGGTTTGCAGAAAAAAACAAACTCCTATCTCCATACACGGTAGGATTTCGAAAAGCACAATCATGTTTGGATGCACTATCGCGACTAGTCTCTTACATTCAAGTTGGATTCACGAAAAATATCCCTACAGTTGCATGTTTTTTGGACATTGAAAATGCGTATAACAATGTGTCAATTGATTCTGTTACAAAAGTTTTGGATGAAATTCAAGTTGGATCTCGAATTTGTACCTATCTTTGGTCGTTTATGAACGAGAGGCAATTAAAAGTTAAATCATTTAATAGTGAAGAATTTGAAGCAAGATTGACGAACAGAGGATTAGCACAAGGTGACCCGTTGTCGCCTTTATTGTTTAATTTAGTTACACATCAAATCTGTCGCCAAATCAAGACCGTTATGGTATCGCAATACGCAGATGACTTTGTTATTTATTTTAGTGACAAGCAAATAGACAAATGTGAGCGTTATTTACAGGATGCCTTAAACTGTATAATTACATTACTGGGTGAGATAGGATTGACGTTGTCATCAACTAAGTCTAATTATTGTCTTCAGTAGGGGCCGCAGGCGAAAATTACCTTCATTGAAAGTGTATGGCCAGCCGTTATCAGTGATGGAATGTGTTAAATATTTAGGAGTTTGGTTAGATAGAAGCTTACTTTGGCGGAAACATATTAATGAAATTGTTAGTAAATGTGGAAAATATCTTAATATATTAAAAATACTGGCAGGCTCCTCTTGGAGAGTACATACTAAACATATACGTAGAATATATATATATCGTTAGTAAGAAGTCGGCTGGATTATGCTTGCTACTTGTATGATTCTAGTGCAAAAACACATACAAGCAAACTAGATAAATTACAAAACCAAGCACTTAGAATAGTAGGAGGTTTCATTAGAAGTTCGCCTATCCACGTGATGGAGAGTGAGCTGCATATACCCCCATTATTTTAAGGAGAAAATTTCTTGCATATAAGATAATTTTAAAATCATTGTCATGGTCTAATAATACAACGTTAAGCACAATTGCAGAATTGGACTCCCTAAGTAATAATAACTATTGGGTAAACAAAAGAAAACCTCTACTGGCTACTTCCTTTGAAGAATTAGGACAGCTGCAAATTATTGCCTCGGATAGTCTTAAAATGTTCTTTTTAGACATTTGGGTATCAGCATTGCAAATTAAAGATATTATTAAAAGCGATTTAGAATGTGAAACGCACCCAAAAATATCTTATAATCACAATGTATTAGTACACGAAGTGGTATCAGAGTTAGCTTCCAAATATAGTGATAGGTGTAAAATCTTCACAGATGGGTCAAAAAGTAAAGATGGGTGTGGAGCGGCTTTTTTTACAAAGTTCAGGTTATAAAGCTATGTATAAAATTAATGCAAATATATCTATAATGGCTCTGGAACTCATTGCAATATACCAAGCGGTATCTTATTCAATTAGTCAAAAAGTTAATAAAGTAGTTATATTTACAGATAGCAAGAGCGCCTTACAACATTTGGCTCGATACGCCTCTGATTGCAGAGGTGCATCGATAGCCTATGACACCCTTAAACTAATTCATTGTTACAACAAAGATGGCATTAGGATTGTCTTGCAATGGGTTCCAGCGCACATAGGGCTACGGGGCAACGAGGAGGCTGACCGACTGTCGAAGCAGGCAGTTGAGATGGGCAAAGTTACCTCTTATATGCCCGATTACTGGGAATATTTCTCCAGGTTTAAGAATGTTTGCTTCGACAAATGGAAAATGTAATTCAATGAATTATCCAAAGAAAAAGGCATTTGGTATAAAGTCATTCAGAGTGAGCCCCCTCGCGAACCCTGGTTTGATGATAAAAGTTTAACTAGGAGTTATGTTAAGTTAGCGCTAAGGCTTCGTTCTGGCCACTTTCCATCGGCAAAGTTTGCGTTCTTAATGCGAAAGACTGCATCGCCCAATTGTGAGACATGCAATACAATTGAAGACGTGCAACATTTGCTCATGGAATGTGTAAAGAACAAAGATGAAAGGGAATCATTGGCTAGGGAGTTTAAACTAAACATGTGGGATGTTGGACTTATTTAAAATATTTTGGCATACCCTAAATCAGAGAGGACTAAACGCATAATTTGTGGGTTAATGCAGAAGTCTAGGCAATCATTCCCTTTCCTGGTTCATAGGATATAGTGTTGTAAATTAAATAATTTTGTGTGTAAATTAAGTATAGGGTACAATGGGGTTGACTTATCCATGTGGATAAAAACCCTTTATAAATAAAGAATAAAAAAAAAGAACTATCTTTTATTTTCCGTGACTCTCTTGGAACCTCATAATTCCAGGATTCTTCCCTTTGCCTTCCATAATATTTTTTACCAGCCTCTTGTAGTTTTCGATTTTTTTCTGCAAACCAATTGGATTTGTGAACCTGTGCTCGTTTTTTTCGCTTAGTACTTTTTTCTGGATAGTTCTGATCAGAACTAGAGTCTGAGTCAGAATTTATATTATAGGGTACTAACTGTACTAAGACTTCTTGGTCACTTTCATCAGATATGGGATCTTCAATTTGATTTGATATATTTACTGAGTTAGAACCGGTACTAACAGTGCAGTTATCGTTAACTATCACTACATCAGCAGAATCCGTAAAAATAGCATCTGAAGTCAAAACTGAACATGTTCTGGTATCATAATCATTTGGAGCATCGGTTGTTTGGACTTGACTTGTACAATTTTCACTAATTTTATTAATTTCATTTGTCAACATGTTCTCTTTATCATTATACAACGCTGCTAATGTAGAATCATCGTCATTACCCTTCGTCATCAGCACACTATGTGTACAGTCATCATATCCAAGAACATCTATGTTTGCTGCAGTTTGTGTGCAATGGCTTACATCAGAAGCCAACACTATAGGTAGGTTATTAATAAATTCAAAATTAATATTTCCAATAAAATTTTCTTCATTTAGAAGAGACGGTGAATCAGGGATGACTCTGTTGTATGTATCATCATTATTGTGCACTAACTCAATCATTTTTTTACTACGCCAAAGTTTATTTGAAGACATCTAAAAAAAAAAACTATCTACCCGACAGTGATATGTATTAATATAATTTATTTTGTAATTTAATTATGATTTTGTAAGTAATTGCGATACACTATGTTTTATTTTTATAGTTATTGGTAATACAAAATTACTGCTATCTCCCAAAAACTATAGTAACGACTTTAAGAAAAACTGCTAACTCCTTTACAAAACTTTTTGGAGGTTAACCAGTTGATAACTTAAAAAACATATTTATTGAATATTAGACGTAAAACGAAAATAGAGTAGTAATAATAAAGACTTACCTCTGTTATATTTCAACCATGAAATCTTGAAACAAGTTAGTTATTCCACCAAAAACTTATTTTTATTGCACGGAACGTTGCAACGCCGAAAACTCAATACAAAATGGCGTCAATCATGGAGTTAGCCGCGCAATTCGAATGAAATGGATTTGGCTGTTTTACACATCACACTTTTTTGCCGATTTGACGTTTAGAGTGATTTTAGCTGGTTTTACAGTCCGTGTGACCTACGTTTCTCTTCTACATGGCATAAAAATGTAATTTTGACCAAAAATGGAGTTAGCAGGTTTACACTCTTAGCCGACGATATGGAGATATTTCGTCGTCTGACAAATATAGATCTTGGTGTAATAATGTATTTTCACATGTTGATGTACTCGGCTTTGGTGAAACATGATCAGATTCGTTGGGAACAGGTAGGTCTTCTAACACCTGTACGTTGAGAACAGATGGGGAAATTTCTTTTGAAATATGATCCGAATCAGATATTTTAGAGGCAGATTCTACATATTGCAGAGACTCAACGTCGTGACCTAAGACTGTATTTGATCCAGCAGACTGTGATGGATCTCTTTTTCGACCAATAGCATTTATGGGTGTAGAGGTGATTACGTCGTTTTCTGTAATGTCATAAATGTCAGGAGATGCTTGTGAAGTTAGAACTGACTCGGATTTGTCACAGTTGTTTATATCTTCAAGTGAAATATTGTTATCAAATTCTGAAACTACTACTTGATTGGCTGTGCATTTAGTATCAGGCGATGTCGTTGAATTTTGAATGAAAGCTTGACTTTTTGCAGCAATCTCATTAGATATTTTGTCAAATAGAGTATTTAAATTCTTTGCAACTTTTGACCGTGGTGTTTGAGTGACGCTAACTTCATTTATAGCTGGCGATTTGTAGATCAATGTTTTGTTTGAACTTCTGTCCTCATTTTTCTGCTGAGATTTGTAGCTATCTGCCAATAACTCAGCAGAAGTAACATCTGTAATAAAACATTGACATTTGAGTGAGATTCAACTAGTAAGAGATGGCGAAAGGTTCGCCTTACGTGACAGTAGTCTGAAGAAATTAACACACAGCAGTACCTACAGTAAAAGCTCCTTATTCGCGCTTCCTTAATTCGCATTTTAACTATTCGTGGATTTAATTTTTTTTTATTATATTCCAAACTTTCAAATGAAAGGCGACCTACACACTCGCACACCTCACGTGTGATTAACAGCAATGCTAAATTTTAATTTAATGAATTATAATTATTATTTTACATTCCATCACGTTAGCAAGGTGAACAGTAAACTTATGTATTAACAGCACTTATGGCTATGCACAAACATATTAAGTGCCTTTAGTTTTCTCTCTGAGAATATATGGTTTAATGCACAAAAGTATTAAATACCTACGTTTAACATGACTGACTACTTATGTGGTTGAATAGTTATTTGCTAATAATAGAATTGTACTGTTAATAAACTACGCATATAAATAATTATACAAAAATAAGGTACAAAAGATCTTAATAATTTGGTTAGCTATAATAATTATTTCAGAATAAGACCCTAAGCTGGTAATAAATAATTTTAACTACAACGTACCGCAAAAGTACGTGAATTACCAATCGTCACAAGTTGTGAGCACAAACATTGCGATCAAACGCTCCACGCGACCGATCCTACAGACGGACTAATAAAAAAACCCAGAAAGGAACCCAAAACTCAAAAAATAACCCTTCATTGCATAATGTAATGTTTTCTTGTAGAAAAAATCATATGCATGTAATTATAGCCCTAGGATGGGTTAAAAATAATAAAAAAAAAATTGACCTTTTTAAGTATTTATTTTAGAAAAAAAAACCATATGATGGATATTTACATCACTATGCAATTAGTAACAATGAGCTTAGTACAAAAGAAAATAATGCATCTAGCATAGAAATCAGTTTTTATGATAATTTTCATAACAGTTATTGTTTTTATTAAGACACAGATTTATTGAACATTTACTGCATCTTATTGTAGAATACCCCTTACACTGTGGGTACTTAAGGCTGGTGTCCTTTAGGGACGGATCGGGGCGGGTCGCATTGGAACGGGCCGCGGTTCTGTGATGCTCTTGCGTCCATCTGTACGGGGCGCGGCGGACCGCCTAAGCGGATTTGATCTTACAGACGTGTTTTCGTGCTTGGACTGACATCGCGCTACCATGGACAGCTCCGACGAAGAGATGTTATGGTTTCAAATCCTTCTTGAGGAAGAGCAAAAAAATAAAAAACGACGACGAGTACACAAGGTGTGGGTGCATGATATATGCCAGAAAAGAAATGTATTTGGTGAATACCATCATTTGTTTAACGATTTGAAGAAAGATCCAGTCAAATTCTTCGAGTATTTTCGAATGTGTTTTGGAGAATTTGAAACATTCCTTAATATATTACGTGAAGATTTACAGAAACAAACCACAAAATTTCGAAGGCCAATTGAACCAGAAGAACGACTTGCTATTTGTCTCAGGTAATTATGATTTTTTGACATGTGATTATAATTTTATTATAATTAATTATTGTTTACACAATGAGATCGTGCTTTACCTCCAATCTAAGAATCTGTCCTATACCCGAATAGGGGCATGGGTAAACCACTATTGCTTGACGGTAGTCTTTATAACTAGTATTATAAATACAAAAGTTTGGATGGATGGGTGTGTTACTCGATCACGCAAAAAGGCTGAACAGATTTTTCTAGTTTATTACCTGTATGAATACATAAACCACTTTATTTATGTGACAATAAAAAAAAAATTTGTCATAATTAATCATATTTATTAGTAATTCCCAATAAAGTTAACATTAACATTACACAGTAACAATTATTTATTTTTTGGAAAATGCAGAAATTGTTCCATGATTTCAGAACCTTGTACATCATGTTCTTGTACTTCATAAACTTGTCCTTCATATACTTGTTGTGACGAGTTAGATAACATCGATGCCGTAGTATGATGCTTGAAATGATGCTTGTCCAGAGGTCCGTAAAGGTTGAATGGACGAGAATTGATTATTTTGACTTAAAGTCACGGCTGCAACTGGCTGTTGATTTATGGTTTGCATATTTTGGGACTCTACTCGCATGCGATGTATTATTTGTATCACCTTGTCTGCAAAACAAATCAGCCTCAGCATCGTTCACAATTTTAAACACCGCACCCTTAACCCGTATCTGAACATCTTTCGGGAATGTTGTGACTGTTTTCCCCAAGTTTGTGAAAAAATCTACCATAGTATCATGGCCTCGGTTAAGCGATTGATACTTTATTCTAAGTATGATTGGAACAGAGTTTGTGTCGGTGGAGGCGACTGAGAGATTCTGTCTGTCTTCTTCTTTTTGGTGATCCTACTCGAATCAGTTTCACTGACTTGGGATCTACTTATAGGTGGTGGTGACATGACTGATGATGAGTTTGATGATAGTGGTGACATGGCTTGTGAATCTGTTGCTGACCGTGGTGACAGGACTTGTTCATCATCACTCAAAGATGGCAAATTTGTTAAATTTTGTTGTGTGTCATTACATATAAAGGGAGAGAGAAAGCTCAGTTCTTTTTCAAATCAAATTGGTTTTATGTTAGTGGCTGCCTGGCCACTCTTCGTTAGACGTAGTTTTTTGGCGCGAATTCTCTTCCATCTCTCTTTACAATTTGCCGCTGGAACAAAATAAAAAGAATATCAGTCAACAAACATAGAAATGACTTCAATGAACTCTACGCTTATGGCAATGGATGAAGTGAGGTGCTCCAACTTCATTATTGGCGGAGAAATCGCGTAATATTCACACAAGAAAAAATTGAATTGAATTGAGAACCTCCTCTTTTTTGCACGTAATTTGTCCAGTAAATCCAATGATGTAAAGTATCTGTCCATGTATAACTTAACTCCTTCAGGCAAACTTTCAGATAACTTCAGCACAACTTTTCCGCCAATATCAAGACCTTCAGCTTCATGGGTTGTGAGTATTGTATTTCCTTTGCCCTCAAACATGAAGAAGTCTAAAGGCACACCATCTGGAGTAGTGCACACGAAGTTTTTCATACCACAGGGGTTTGGTTTTCCTCTTATGAACTGCCGCATTGATACTTGACCCCAAAAGGGCTCGTCTACACTATTGAGATATGAGATACACTATTGAGATCTGGGAGTTTCTAGGCAAGCTTTTCTCACAGTTTTAATCAGAGGGTTAACTTTCCAGAATTTATTATGCTTGGATGCTTCATCCACCTCAAGATCATTTACTAGTTTCAAATTTGTCCGAATTTTAAAATAACGGTCTCCAGTCATGCGGTCTGCTATCATTGCAACCCTCGTCCTGTTTGCCCAATACATTCTAATCCTTGGCAAGCCCAAATAACTCATAGCTATAGATATGCCAAAAAACAATTTAATTTCTTCCTTAGTTGTGTTCAGATTTTGACCTTTCTTCAATAAGTATGTCTGGTTTGAATATGTACTTATTATTTCAAACATTTCTTCAGGAATATATCTCAAAAAATATTCAATTGGTTCTTGTAACAAATTAACGCGACTTGCAGCTAAAGGTTGACAGTACATGCCTGGTGGATATGGAGTGAAATCATTTTCATGCTTGAAATATAGTCGACGACTTGAAGTCTGACGAGCAGCAACAGCAGCTAATGGTACGTCATCATCGCTCGAGTCGTCGTTTGATCCTTCATCTTCCGGCTCTTCCAGGTGTGGTTCAAGATCTTGACTGTCTTCAAAGTCATCGTCAGAAAGGCCTTCAACGGTAGAATCATTGCCATCAAACTCTAAAATTCTTGCTATGTCGCTATCCGTCATATGGACTGCAATGCAAAACAAGTAAATGAATAACACGATCGGATGAAAACGATTAAAATACTTATAAAAATATTAAGTCTGAAACCCCGTGTCCCCTCTACGGGACAAACATGTACTTGGCGCGATACTCGCTACAATGTTTGCGGAAATTTTAAAGCAATATCTTATTTTCATCTTACATACTTTAAAGATGAAGAAATACATTCAAACATTCAGCAAAAGGGATCTGAGCTTAAAAGTAGCCTATTCAAAATATTTCTGTTACAGGACTCTCGAAAGTTACTGGAATTTCGAAAGTACCTTTCAGCCAAAGATGGTTGTTTTTTAGGAAAACCTCTTCTTTTTTGTGCGATTTAATCCACCTTTGCTTCATTTCTGATTTGAAATGTGCAAAATTGTGTTTCAGTTTATTTAACTGACTTTCAGTAAGGTTGTCTTGAGTGAAAAGGTGGTCTCTCAAAAAACATAGCTTTTCTTCTAAATTACGTAAATTTTCATTCTTCATCTTATCGAAGAGTGTTTTCCGAGTCGCTATTCTCACTCCAGAGGTACCCCCTGAACCTAAAACAAAATTTAAACATTAATATTTCACTAATTTCGACTGTAAAAGATCAAAGTACTCTGCTTAGTGTATCCGCGCTATTCCGCGGCTAATTTATATAGCATTCGTTACTTAAGAATCTACATTTTAAACATAAATGACAAAAAAGCCGGATCTACCCCGATACTAAAACAAATACATCTTTAAAGATTTTCTTTAAAAAAAACATCTCATTTTAGACTACTCGATCACTAAAAATATATTATACGGGATCAATTTTTATTAAATATATTACATTTAGATTGCCACATACCTGTAGTCTCCGAATCCATTGCTTCTTTGCACCAAGTTACCACAGAAAACTGCTGTTTAGCTCAAAATGTTAACGCTTTCTAAAAATCGCCGATAACTGACACGTACACAAAGTTCGATGATCAACTACCGACTGAGTTTGCCGGGTAAAGTGCAACGGGAGAGGGGCGGGGACGGCGGCCTATTGTTCGTTGGAGTGTCCCCTGCGTAGACAGAGTATTCTATAGACTCGTGAAATCCGTGTCATTGAAAGGGACAGAAAAAAAGTACATCTATTGTTTAGGGTTACCAAGTGATGTACATTTTACCCAGTATTCGTCACAAAATAAGATTTTTTTTAAATGAGGTTTGTGTGCGGGCGTACACGGACTGCTCGAGCAGTTAACGGCTGACCGACGTACACGGACCGCTCGAGCGGTCGGCGTTGACTGCTTGAGCTGTCTCTACCAACCGCTCGAGCAGGATATGTGTATGGAACAACTAACTGAAGATAAATGGAAAGACATAATAAATGGTTTCAAAAAAAACTTCTAAGTTTCCGAACTGCCTTGGTTGATGGCAAACATATTAGAATAATACAACCCGCGCAAAGTGGATCGTCATATTATAGCTATAAAAATTATTTTTCGATAATACTTCTAGCAGTATGTGATAGTAATTATATGTTCACTTTCGTGGATATAGGCTCGTATGGAAGGCACGCTGACTCGACTATTTTCGAAGAGAGTTGTCTATATAAAATGTTACAAGAAAAAAAGTTAAATATACCTCCACCTTCTGCAATATCGCATAATGGACCTGTATTACCGAATGTGTTTATTGGGGATGAAGCATTCAGCTTGCAGGAAAATTTAACGCGTCCATATGGTGGCAAGAATTTACCAGAGAAAAAAAAAATTTAACTATCGGTTATCACGTGCTAGGCGATATATTGAATGCACGTTTGGCATTTTAGCTAATAAATGGCGGATCTTCCATAGACCACTTAACGTCAGTGTTGATTTCGCAGTGGATATAGTAAAAGCATCATGTGTTCTTCACAACTACGTAAAACAACGAGATGGAAATAAATTTGAGGATACATTTGAGGGTCTTCCTCACTATAGTACATTCAACCCAGCAAGTTCGCCCAGGTGGGCCTATGTTAACAACAATCCGTGAAGAATTTGCTAATTACTTTGTGAGCGAAGAAGGCAAACTAGATTGGCAATGGAATATGATATAAATCAATAAATATGTGTGTGACTTTATAATATGACATAAACTTAATAAATGTGTGTAATAAAATGACTGACTTTTTTACTTACCTTTTTTTTTTTTTTTTTATTTGTTTTTTCATCAAAGTTCTCAATAACAAAGCAAATAATTGCCCATGCATTGTTCTTCTTTATTTTGTCGATGTGCTCCTTAAGCTTATAGTTCTAAATAATTTCATGTGTTTTAATTGCACTTATAAGCGCATCACTATCGCACACACCCTCCATTTTCAAAGATCAGTCGACAAATGAGACGAGACAGAGAGACACTAGACGCCGCGAGGCCAGAAGAGAAGGGAGGGGGAGGTCGTAGAGCTGTCGACTGCTCTAGAGCCGCCGACGGCTCGAGCAGTCAGTGTATGCCTCGCGACTGCTCGCGAGCGGTCGACAGCACGATGGAATCTCATCATGTAGTTGACGGCTTGAAGCGGTCGCGACTGCTCGAGCAGTCGTGTGTACGGCAGCGAATGAATGGCTATAGTTCACCGCGCGGTCGCGGCTTCAAGCAGTCGGTCATAACAGCTTGAAGCAGTCCGTGTACGGCTGGCCATTTCAGGTTTCTATGGTGAGAAATAAAGAAAAACGTCAGCAATTGTTTTGTGTTTTATTCATAAACAAACAAATTATTGTCCTTGAAAAAGCACTAACTTATTATAAATATTTCTTACTTTCGATTTTGGTTCAAAACATTGCTCCCCCCCGCCACCGTCGAGGTCGGAGGTCGTTCACTAAGTGCTCTGAGCAAATTATCCTAAAATATCAGATATGTCGGACAAATCGTTGGAAACAACTATCTGCGAACTAACAAAAACTGTGCACTCACTGGGAAATAGAATAGTATCACTGGAAAAGGTCGTGTTGGACCAAAACAAACTTATAAGAAAACTACTTGGTGCTAATGAAGATTCAGCAAAAACCTCACAAATCGGAACAAGTGTGGGTAGGAGTGATGTCAACACTGGACAGCTGACCCAGCGACCAATGCGCGAAGCCCGCGTTCGAGCTGAGACGGCGCTCTCTGTCACCGCTCGGAAGACAAAAGGAGTGCGAAACATATCGCCAGCCATTCGCACGGACCGATTAGAAGCGCTCGAGCCGAATGCGTCATCGAGTCGCAGCGAGCCCCCTACTCCTACTCAGCCGCTGTCGTCGGACACGCTACAACTCGACTCCGTAAACACAACAGCGACATCGATGAATCATACGCAACTTAACAATAACAACAATGATTCCGACTGGGTTGAAGTCAAGCGAAAAACACGCCGTGCACCGAATAATGTGACTCGTGGGACGGCTCCCGCGGGGTCGGCTGTATGTGCATTAGCTGCGGCGGAGAGGAAGTCATATCTCCACCTTTACTACGTCCAGACTGGTACCACGGCCGAATAAGTGATTACTCACTTAAGAAATATTTGTGTCGATGACAAATGTTCTGCTGAGGTACTAAAATCGCGGGGTGATTACGCTTCTTTTAAGTTAACAGTGCCAACAAAAAACGTGGAAATTTATATGAAACCCGAGCACTGGGCTGAAGATGTCCATATCAAACCATGGAGAAGTGGATTTCGTAAGTCACAGTAGTGAGAGGATAAACAAATCGTGTAAAACGTATGTATTCTTTTATCAGAATGTCCGTGGTTTACGTTCAAAGCTTGACATTTGTAAAAAGGCTATATTAGTTGAATCAGCTGACATATTTGCGTTTACCGAGACATTTTTGACTAGTAGTGTGTATGATGCCGAACTCTTTCCCCCGGGATATACAGTCTTGCGACAGGACCGGGCTGGCAATGTAGGTTGGGGTGGCGTACTGCTCGCAGTCCGTGATCAGTACAAAGTCCAGCAGGTTGTCGATATAGACGGATACACGAGCGATATCGAGGTGGTGATTGGTATCGTAACATTAAAATATACCAAAATCATCTGTTGTGTTGTATACATACCTCCAAGCTCGAGCGATAACAAATATATTAACACCTTTTGTGTACTAGAGAATGTTGTTGCAAAATATGATAAATTAGGAGTTATAATTTTAGGTGATTTTAATTTAAATTCGTGTAGTGAAAATGTAATTATGCAATATAATTATTTGCTATCTTTTTGTAAATTAAATCAGCACAATTGTATTAAAAATAAGTTCGGTAAAATGTTGGATCTGGTTCTGAGCAGTTTGGACGTGGAATCTATTGACGTGAGTGGTGACGCGGTACCCGTGGTCCCGGCCGATGCCTACCACCCGCCACTATCAGTAAGTGTGCGAAGTGCGCGCGCGGTGCCGCCGCGGGCTCGCACGGCGCGTGTGCCTAGTTATTCGGTCTGCAATGACGACACTATGCCGACGGAATGGAATTTTCGTAAAGTTGATTTCCAATCTTTATACGCAGAGCTATATTTATTAAAATGGGACGAGATATTTGTACTTACTGACGTCAATGAAGCTGTTAATTTATTTTATAATAAATTACATGATATTTTTGACGAAGTTGTTCCAAAAAAATCTAAATTCGAAATATCAGTACCCGCCATGGTTTACACCCGTCATAATTAAGACGTTAAAGGATAAATATTTTCATTTAAAAAAGTATAAGCAGTTTCACTCAGAGTTTAATCAGGCATTATATAAATTCTATAGGCAGCGAGCAAAAGAACTTATTGATTAGGCATACAACGAGTATATCCGACGAACGGAGATGGATATAAAGAGGGATCCCAGAAGTTTTTGGAAATTTGTTAACACGTTGACTGCCAGCCCGGTCACCGGTGACCGGACCCCGTCTTGTATCCACGCGCCGTGTTGGTCACTGGTGACCTCAACACAGACCTGTTCTTGGGCAGAATTATTACGCCGGTGGCCACGTTTATCGTACATTTGGTGTATGCAAGTGACCGGAGCGGCGCTGTAGACTGTTACTACAGCGTGGTATCAGCGTGTCAGCGTGTGTTATGAAATTGTGAGAAATGTGGGACAAAAATGATGAAAGTAAGAGAAAAAACATAACCGTCATAAAAATCAAGGATTTATTTTTTTCAATGTTTGAAGTATAAGTAAAAAACAAGTAACTAGGCATTCTAAATAAAATACAAATTAAACGTAGCGGTGGAACTTATTGAAACAAGTTAAACAAAAGTATGGTTCATTTGGACATTCTTTACAAAACGTTGCTACTTTCTTTGTTTTATTTTTGGCTGATTTTGAACCATACATTGCCACACAGTTCTTGTAACATTCTGAACAAAATCGTCTAGTGTGTCTTACGTTACCCTCCTTTTTCAATAATTGATGTTTCAGTCTTTTTGGTCTATCTATTCTTTCGGGTTCTGTGGTCTCGTCCTTTCCTGCATCAACTAAATACTCCACTAACTCTCTTCTAAACTGTACTATACTTTCACTTTTATTTTTATTTTCGTTATACATAACCCATGCATTAACAATAGCTGTATTCAATATAAGTTCTATGCCTAATTTTTTATACCATTTAACCGTTTTACGTAGTGGCGAGGAATATGCGGCCATTTGATCGCTCATATCAACTGCGCTTTTTGTTTTGTTGTAGGCTAAAACCATTCTTGGTTTGCGAATTACTTTACCCTTTTTAGTTATTTTAGAAAATCCTTTAGAATGTTTTGTGGATAACATCAGCACATCTCTTTTGCCCTTCCACTTTAATACGCATATTCCTCGTTCATTCTCCCTTGCTATTACTTCGCCTGGTTTTAATTTGGAGTCTACTACCTCTTTCGGCAAACCTCTTCTATTTTTTCTCAAAGTACCCACTAAATGGGTGTCCTTATCAAGTAGTTTATTAGCCAGCTCCAAGCTTGTATACCAATTGTCTGTTGCAAGTGTGTGACCACAGCCCAGTATGTGCTCACAAAGAGACATTACCACTCTTGTAGGTGTGGTATTTACTAGTTCATTGTTTTTGCCAGCGTACAGTTCCAATTTGCATGTAAATCCTGGTAATGTACAGAGTTTGAATAACTTCATACCATATTTGTGCCTCTTGCTTTTGTTATACTGTCTAAAAATGATGCGGCCTCTGAAAGGCACTTGGCTTTCATCAATACAGATATCTTCCTTAGGTGCATATATATTTTTAAAAGTTTTGTTTAAACTATCTAAAAGAGGTCGTATTTTGTAAATTCTGTCAGACACATCAGCCGTATCATTATTCGTAAAGTGCAGTTTCTGCAATAGTAATTCAAATCTGTTTCGGCTCATAACAGATGCAGCAAAGGTTTGCCCAAAAACCCTGTCGGTACTCCAATAAAGGTTTATTTTAGGTAGTTTAACTAGTCCCATATACAAGATTAATCCGAAGAACCGTTTTATCTCAACTTTTGTGGTTGGTTTCCAGTTATTTGAGCGAGAGGAAGGCTTTGCACTAGGTCCTTGTTGCTCTGCAAACAAATTGGTTTGAATAGCAATTTCTTCGAAAATTTCATCCGGAACCATCAAGCTAAAATATTCTCCTGGAGCAGCATTTCGAAGTTGCGAAGCAAATGGTTGTCTCATACCTAAAAATGAAACAAAGATACACCTTATCATACGATTTAACATCCAAATATTAACATTAACACAATAATAAAACAGTAACGAAAGAAAAACTGTACATTGAGAATTTTCGAGAAAAAATTAGTGTCTGTTGTTAGAAAAAGTAACTGATTACAAAAAGTGACTTTTTAAAAGGCAAAACTTTGTTACTAACTTGTTTTTCACAGAAATATGTTACCTTTAGTCTAAAGTAGAACAAACAAAAAACAAAACAAACAATAAAATAATATAATATTATAAAAAAAATAATAATAAAAAAATAATAATAATAATAAAATAATATAATATTATACCTGTTAGTTCTGTAAACGCTATAACAGATGGTTGATGTCCTTTTGGTTGAAGCCATTTTTGTGACGTACTCGCTGATAATCTATCGATATTTTCATGCACAAATTTCTCCACATCATCAATTTCACTCTCAGATTCACTAGGAATAACCATACGTTTGCGGTTTTTTGGAGGAAAGATATTATAATTTTCAATCTCTGATTCTTCATTTTCACTCAACTCGTTTTTTCTAGCAATTTCATCAAAAATACTAGCTTCCAATAAGTCAATGTCGCGCAAATCATCTAGTGAAATATCTATAAAATTCACATCGAAATCTTTACTATTCTCCATGTTGAAATCACGCAATTTTACAAATTAAAAAGCACGAGCGTCCGTCACGGGTGCACCGTACAAGCTCCAACAAACGACTGCGGGGTGCGGGTGACCGGAGAAATGCCCGCCCCGGCGCCCCGTAACGGAAATTCACATTTTTACTATCAAGGCGCCACGTAGGTCACCGGTGGCCTCAGTTGGTTTTTTCGAAATAATTATGAAACGCAGCTTCTGATCGAATTCAAAATTAGATATATTTTAAAATATTGATATTGCCCTCCTATTTTCATCAAAAAGTTTTTTATTGATTTTTCTCATTTACACTACGGCAGTCAACGTGTTAAGGGTCAGCAGACTTCTAGGCAAAACTGTAATGAATTTGAGTATGATGGACGGATTGTGACGGGAGTAGACGCAGCAAATGCATTCGCTCAATATTTCAGCTCAGTGTTTCTTCCGTGTGATCCCGTTCTATCTGCAGCAGAGGCCGAGCGGGAAGCAGCAGACTCGTTGTGCTCCGCGCGGATCGCCGTGGATGTAGTTGACTCTGCCGACTTATCAGTAGCTATTCGCCGCCTAAAAGCCCTTTCATCTGCAGGTCCTGACGGAATTCCTCCGTTTATTCTTAAGGACTGTTTAGAAGTATTTAGAGAGCCACTGTTGTTTATTTATAATTTAGCCTTAAAAACATTTACGTATCCCGCAAAGTGGAAAATTTCACGGGTTACCCCTATACCTAAGGGTGGCGACAGGTCAAAAGTTGACAACTACAGGCCTATTGCGGTCCTGTCGGCCTTCGGTAAGGTCTTTGAGTCGATACTGAATCGGAATATCACTAGGCAAGTCAAAACCCAACTATCCGAATGTCAGCATGGTTTTAGAACCGGAAAATCTACAGTTACAAACCACATTAACTTTGTGGATTTTGCTGTTACAGAGATGGATAATAATAAGCAAATCGACGTGGCCTATTTTGACCTCAAAAAGGCTTTTGACCGGGTCCAAAATGACATCTTACTTAAAAAATTATCTGCGATAGGATTTACCCCGAAGCTGCTTCAACTTTTCGCAAGCTATTTCTCTGACCGCCTTCAGTACGTCCAACTCTTGGGGTACAAGTCTGGCACATTTGCAACTTGCTCCGGTGTGAGCCAGGGTAGTACCCTTGGGCCGACACAATTCATCGTGATGGCAAATGATCTGCCCAAGGTCGTCAGGACGGCACGGTGTCTTATGTTCGTTGATGACCTGAAGTTATTCTTGGAGATAAGTAGCGTACAAGACTGTGAGGCGCTTCAGAGGGATATCGATAGGGTGGTGAAATGGAGTGAGGTTAACCATTTAGAATTTAACGTCTCTAAGTGCAAGACCATAACTTTTACTCGTTCTCGAGCCCCCATTCAGCACGATTACCATATATCGGGGGTCCCCCTGGAGCGTGTCAGTGAAATTATGGATCTGGGACTGACATTGGACGTGAACTTGACTTTTAATCAACATATTACTAATATATGTGCCAAGGCCTTCCAATCACTTGGTTTTGTCATGAGGCAGGCAAGTAGGTTTACGGACAGGAATGCTATCGTGGTCTTGTATTACTCCTTTGTGCGCAGCAAACTGGAATACAATTCGCTGGTGTGGGATCCGCACGAGCAAAAATATAAGCTAATGATAGAACGGGTTCAACGCAAATTTGCTCGCTTTCTGTATAAAATATTATATGGGTACTATCCTTATTTGTATCCGTCACTGTTTGTCGCGGGAATGGTAGGCATTAACACGTTGGAACTGAGACGTAAATGTGCGCTGTTGATGCACTACTACTTATTACTTAACAATAAGATCGACGACGCGACGACGCTAGCTCGCTGTGCACTGTTCGCTCCGGACCGACAGCGGGTGTCGCGCGCCGGTGCCTCGCGGTGTTTGTTCGCGGCTCCACCGTCACGTACCCTTACAGCTCGATATGCACCAACGGCCCAAGCGATTAGTTTGATGAACGCCCTAATTGCTCAGGAACCGGAGATTGATGTATTTACTTGGTCTCACAGTTCGATGATCAAAGCATGTATTCATTTTTTTAGTTTATAAGATACCTTTTATGTTGTTGGCTTACTATACGCTTTGGTGAAGACTGTAAGTATAGTAAGCAATTGTTACAAAAATAAATAAATAAATAAATTGCTTGGTACCATGGTGAATACGTATTTGGAAGTAATGCATTGCAATTGATTTTATGAGGAGAGTTCTGTGATTCCCTATAAAAGGCTGACTGTCGAAATGGTCATTGGTAAAGAAAGACTTTAAAATTGGTACGTGTAATGAACACGTACGAACCCTGAAACATGAAAATATAAGTTTTGGCATTAAATTTTTTTCATTATAAAATGTAATTCCTTTGTGTGAACGCGCTCGAAATATCTTTTCTGCCAATTCGCAGATTTTATTTAAGTCTGTAGAAAGATAAATAAGGCCTCCTTTGTCTCTCCTGGCAATGATTCCGTGATACTTATCCTCTCCAGCGCTAACGCCTTGTGGCGCCACTGAGGACAAAATGTTACAGAAATGATGAAATAGAAGTATTTTTTTCCATAGTTATTATTTTAATTAACAAAAAGCACATTATTTTACACATATCAATAAAAAGAACAGACATTGCAATACATTTTTTTCAAAAGACAAGCTTTACAAATATTTGCCTCAGGCAGCTGAACCGGCCGCCGACAAAAAAAAAATGAGTATGTTTACACTTCAGTTGCGGAAACTCTGTAAGCTAATTGGCTTAGGATAGTAGTTTATTACAAAGTTTGGTACACAATCTTATTGCAGACAAAGTTTTAGCTGTTAGAATGGCTGGACTTTAGAGACCGGTAGCTCGAGGAGAGAGGTAAATAGGGTCAAAGGTGGTATAGTTTGGGTCCCTGATTAAAACGTTATCACTCTTATTTAAAGGTAATGGATATTTTTCGAGAAACTACAAAAAAAAAATTCTAACCTAAAATCGGATAAAAAGAAAAACGAAACGTAAATTTGGGCGATTTGATTTTTTCTGGGTGTACCAGTACTACCAGTACACCCAGAATATTGTCTATGGTATTAAATGTCGTGAAATATCAGTAAAAAGGAACGCACAAAAAAAAGCCATTTTGCGTCATGTGTCACTGCGTTTTATTATGGTTTTCTTCGACGACTTTGGCTTGTTCTCTGGATTTTGATTATTTGCCTTCACGATTGACCTACGCTTTTATAATGGACACCGATTTTCTGCCTCATCGACCGACTTTTGCGCATACGATCAAGTGTGATAAACTTTAGTTTTAATAAATGAAAAATATGAATGTTTTGTTGTTTCATTTCTTCTATAGCTACCTAGGAACTCTATTAAGATCTTTATGGTTAAAATAGGTCGAATCTGTCCCAAAACCGAATCAGGGCACCCCGACTCCACCTAGTCTTTTGGCTGCTACCCCTAGAGTGTTTATAAAAACCGGAGGCGCGGAGGGAGAGCAGCCCCCGCCCGCCGGCGAAGGGGCTGCACTTCCCGTAGCGCCGGAGACGTTCCAGAAGCGACTTTATTGTGACAAAAAGTGTTTTGAGGTTAGTTTACAATAATTAGTTTTTCTCGAGAATGGTGTATTTCCTTTTTATGGGAGTGGTACCGAGGGGGAGGGAGGAACCCCCCCCTCTCCCCCTCCCCCTCCCAACCCCTCATTCGCGCTACCGGTAACTAAATTTTTACCTCAAGTTTTTTTAAAAGTTAAATTTTCATAAAATTAAAAAAAAAATGTTCAACACACATCACGCTAATAGATGAATATCCCACAATTCGCCAATTAAACGAACAAAGGTGTGGTCTAAAAAATATGTATAAAATATAAAGGCACGTGGGTACCTGTATCAGAATCACTCATCTTAAAGTTGGTAATCGCACGAGGTATTTTAGAAATAAGTAGACAGGTCTTCGATCAGCAGCCTTATAATCACGATCCACAACTTAATTTACAATAATCACTCAATTTAACGCAGATGAAAATGGATTTAAACTTGGGACGTAAGCGATCCGTCGTAACCGTCTAGCCCACGCTATCGTTCCATCAAAAGTGCACGAGTACGGTGGTTGTTTGAAGTTTATGACGTTCCGCCAGAGTGACAACACAGTTGTCACTCTCGTCCGCTCAATGTCATTCGATAAATCACACAATCAATGTCAAGATAGGGTTTTCAATCTCTACTACTAGATGGCGCCAGTGACGTGCCTTCAGATAAATCACACAATCAATGTCAAGATAGGGTTTTCAATCTTTACTACTAGATGGCGCCAGTGACGCGCCTTCACGGCCGAACTGACAATCGCCCGTCCTCGGGCGAATATTATGTATTCCTGCAACAAGAAGGTACCATATTGTTAGTCGAGCCGCCATGCTCGTCCACCCTGACATGAGGCAGTGCCTCTTACTTTAGGCCACAGCCTACTTCGAACTCACTCTCGCACTTGCACCGCTCTTTTTCCTCATACGATGCGTAGCCCGGACCAATGCGTCCCTTCGACTTGCCCCAAGTGCAAGACCGGACAACACCGTCCCTTCGACTAGCCATCGGCGTACCCTGTGAATCCAAAACACTGTAACTACGAAAAACTGATTTTGAGTAAATGAGCAAGTACATTTTTTTTAGTTTTTCGAAGATTATTCCAAAAACAATTGTGAAAGTATTTAGTGTTTGGTATCAATTTAAAGGTTATTTTATGAGTTATTAAGCCTAGTATGTTTTATATACACAAACAATGAAACTAATTAATTATAGTGGATAACTTGTGTTGCCGTAATAGTCGTCAGAAGCGAAGGATGAAATTGTTAAGACAATACACTGCATTTTAGAGTTACAGTGTATTGACTTGGTAAAATAGGACCTAGAAATGTTTGATAGGTAGTTATAGTCAGATTTTTTATTATATGGAGTAAACTGATGGATCAAAATGTATGGGAAAGAGATAAAAAAACGAGTTTATTAAATTAGTAAACAGCATTTTATATTTGGTCCAAAAAGTTAAACATAAGTCATATTGACAAAATCAATCTTGCGGCATTACAATTATTATTATTATTATTATTTTGTTTTATTTAATACTCGTAAATGAAATAAAAAAAAATTACATTTTCAACTTCGTTATGAAAATGGAATCAGTCTTACAGTTTCACATATGAACTTGAAAATCCCTTGAAAAACTTAACATTACATACCTCTTAATCAAACTTAACTTTTACAAATCAGTCTTACAGTTCTTTAAAGATAGTGTAACAGCTTAAATTAGCTGATCGTTAAGCAAATTAAAATTAAAAAAATAAAATTTATATTAAAATAAACCGTCACAAAGTCAGATTCAACGGAATATTAGTAGTTGGGTTCATCGTGTTCATCAAGGTCCGGGTCAGATGATACAACTAGATTTTGATAAAATGCTGACCTTGTTGGAGGCATAGACTTGCACAGCAGTAACAATTCTCTTTTTTTAATATCACTTATGCCTCTGGCTTCACTTTCTCTTGCTAATGAATGGAGTAGATCACTTTTGTCAATAGCAATTTCAGCAGTTAGTTTTTGCGCATCCTTTCTTTTCAAGAAATGTATTTCCTTAAAATCACCATCATAATCATTCTTAGCAAACATGGAAAGATGCCCCCTTCTAAACTCTATGACTTTCAGGTTATGAATATTAAAACCTTTTGGGTATGTTGGCTTCGAATCATTTGAAAAGACGATCATATCTTTGTGACTAAGTACAGCCACTTCTATGTTTTTTCGCGATGTCTTTATATTGTGTACAAAATCGTCAAAGTCGTAGATTTCTCCAGCCTTTTTGAATTTTTTGGTTATAGCTGCATGCACAGTATCTGCAGCCATGAACGTGTGACCACTCTCAAAATACTCTAGCGTTACTGTTTCAATTTCTGTCATCTTATCATTGATTAATCGTACTAAAGCTGAGATAAGGACTTTGTTCTTGTTCTGCGCATTGCAGTTGTCAAGGAAAAAGTAAACATGTTTTTGATCACGACAATAATTTCTCAGAAAAAAAGCATAAGTCGTAGCCACATTATAAGCTCTTCTGCCACTTTCACCTTCATGCCAAAGAATACATACCGCTGTCTTGTTTTTTCCTGGTGGGACAAAAGATTCATTAAAAAGTACGAGTTTGCGGGAGAAATAAAACTCTTTTGTTGTCAATAATGGCATCTGTATTGCCTTTTGCATGTCAACTGTGTAAAGTGACTCCCTCCCTCCACTATTTTCGCACTTTTCTTCCACCAATTTGAAGTCTCTTCTCGAGTTTCTTTTGTTCTGTAAATGCTGAGCCAAATCAATACAATCCTGACAGTTACAAGGAAATGGCATTGACTTATGCGCCATTTCGTGATTTTTGCATTTTGTGCATATGTCATGTACTGACTCTGCAGTAGAAATGTTCATTTCTTTAATCATCTTATGGAAATGAGTCCAACTACACTTTTCCATTGATGTTTCTTCGCAATAACTTTTAAAATCATTAAAAATTGAGAAAAAAGTAACCCCTATTGGAAGATAACGGCGATTAGGGGCATGTTGAATGTTGTAGTGAGAATGAACAGGTTTGTATTTTAAGATGAAATTCCTCATTTTTTCTTGATAAATCGTGGAAAATGCCGTTGAAGATGGGTGACGCCCTCGAGGGTCTTGCGCAGCTCCTATTTTTGGATTTTTAATTCGAGACATAAAATTTGCTTTCAAAACAGCTTGTACGGCTTCGTCATTTGTATAACCCAATGTGCTGAGGAAAAACTTCTTACACACTTTTTTTTCATTCAGTGTCCAGACTAATGTGTTACGGCGTCTTGAGTTAGAACCAGCAGTTTTGATAGCAGTTGGTAACTTGTCCACCTGTCTGGACAAGAAATCGCGACGCCTTTGTCTGTCCATGCTCCAAAATTGTTCATGTATTTCTTCTCTTTTCAATTCATCTATGTGTTCAGTACATGACTTCTTACAGTTACTGCAAGGTGGTTTCATTGGGTGCTTATTTTTCTGATTTTCTAGAATTTCTTTCGGGTCTCTCAATCTTTTTGCCTTTTTGGACTGTATAACTTCAATGTGTTCTTGGTTTTCTAAATCATTTTTTGAGTTGTCGTTACTCAAATTGCTACGTTTCATTGAATGCACACAATTATCTTCAGTTAATTGTAGAATTTCGTCATAGGCGATGTCGCTAGTTACACGTGGTTGCCTGATATTGGTGGTAGGGACAAGCATGTCCGTGTTTTGGCAACATGGTTGATTCTCTATAATAGCATTTGTAGTGATTTTGACAAAATCATGACTTATTTGCAATTCAGGACGGCTGTCTTAAGTTATTGGAAATCGATTCTGAAGCTTGTAAGCATTTCTGCGAAATTGAAGACGTAACGACAGCTAATCATTCTGTGTAGTTCCCTTCACCTATTTCTTCACACAAGCTTGGACAGTCAGATTCATTTAATGGGATCAAAGGAAGACAGTCTATACTTGAGTCATCGTAAGGTACACAGAGACTTGGAGTGTACATGTCTGTACCTTCCTCCTTTTGCATATCACTGTTTAGTTCAGACGCCATAGTAGCACAATTAGAGTTATTATAATATTGCTCATTGTTTTGGGATAACTTTATCAACAATTTATTACGATAACCACTCATTATTAGAACTTAAAATCACATTAATTCACTAATTACTCCGGAAACAAACGAAAACTGTCACTCACGGCACGGTGCGTAAACAACTTGTCAACAGACGCGCAACAAACACCTAATACATTCCCGCCACCGCGCAACCAATAATAATTCAGAACGATCGTCGGGCCTCCTTCCGATTGGCGCGACAGCGTCGCGCTAGCCCTTCTACGTTGTTTTGACAAAACACTGTATCTTAAAACGCGCGAAGATTATTTTGGTAATACACTGCATCTTCAATTGCCGTGTTTTTCTATTTTAGGCCTGTAGTTTTATGTAAATAGAGTGTAATTTGCATTGTAATATCTCAGTACTTTGCATACAAAGTAAAAAAAATATGAATTCTATACCATGAAACAGGCTAAAAGAAATCGAATGAACGTTGTTAATTCAAAACACTGTATCTGCAGATACAGTGTTTTGGATTCACAGGGTACCGGCTCACTCATAATTATGATGCGTAGCCCGGACAAATGCGTCCTTACGACTTGCCCCAAGTGCAAGACCGGACAGCACCGTCCCTTCGACTCGCCATCACTCACGTCAACGAACTAGATTCGTACGTCCCTTCAACCAGCACCGCTAAGCCCGGACAATACTATCCATTCGTGACACACAGACGCATGCGTCCCTACGAACCCGCTAGCACTCTAGTCAGGACCGGACAACATCTCGTCTTTGGGTTTGCGTCCTTTCGAGTTACCAACCAACGGGCAAAACCGGACAACAACACCCACACGTAATCACATCACATAATTTGAACGTACCTTAGGTTCTGAACATTATGCTCGGTGGACGTCTACTTCTACGTCAAAGGTCATAGGTCCCTCATCTTCCGAATCGGCACTAGCTGTTTCAGAAGGGGCCGTAAGCGTTTTAGACGATGCAGTCAGAGTAGCGGAATCTGCAGTCAAGGTTTCAACACTGCGAGCCGACATAGTCTCAAAATCGGCATCAATAATGCCTTCTGACTGCATATCTACCGCCTTCACGGCTTCCTCGTCATTCATAATGCCTTCAGCTAATTCCATTAAGCCCTCGTGACCTCCCGGCACCAAACGCAAATTTTCGTGCGAATACTTCAACGTACGGCAAGGACCATCTACACTTTTTAATTCATAGCGATCATTTTCCAGAACATTGGTAATCACGAAAGGTCCTCTAAACTTTCGGTCAAGTTTCGTTTGATTGCGTTCCGAACTTTTTACGAAAACGTAATCACCTTTATTAAATGACTTTACTTTAGCTCTTCCGCGATTAAAACGAATAGTCTCAGCGTTAGCAGCTTTCTCTATATTCTTGGAAGCATTTAGGCGTATCGCTTCTAAATTTAAGCGCTCCTGTGGACCATCTGCAGTTGAAAGCTTAGAAATTCCTAACGAGTACGATTGAACTCCAAACATTAATTCAGTCGGGGTATATTTCGTGACAGTAGACCTTGTACTATTTAGAGCAAGTTGCACGTTGCCTAAATCATCGCGCCAATTCTTGTGCGGATCATTTTCAATGATTGTAAGTAAAGATTTTAGAGTTCGCATTACCCGTTCGACCTGACCGTTTGCTCTACTTGAGCCAGTGGCGATGAAGTGAAGATCAATGTGGTGTTCCGCACAAAATTTTTTGAATTCACCGCTAGTATAGCAGCGACCCTGATCAGCCACAATTCGTTTAGGAGCCCCGAACAAACAAACAGCTTTCTTCAGTGCCATAATGGCACTGGCCGCATCTAAAGAGATGGTGTGTTCTACTTGGTAAACGAATCAATGATGACAGAACAGTACTCTTTTTGATCACTCTTACCTGTAAATTTTCCAGTAAAATCTATGTGGAGCGTGTGCCAAGGGGTTGGCTCTTTAGGAATGGGGTGTAGTCTAACTGGTTGGGCACCTGATGGACCTTTCGAGGCTTTACATATTATGCATGAGTCGACAAACCGGCGAACACTTTTCGACATCTCGGGGAACCAATATAGATCGTAAATTTTGTCGAGAGTCTTATCGGGGCCTAAATGTTGAATTTCCGAATGAATGTGACTGATTAGAGTCCATACTAATGAGCGTGGTACTATAGGTAACCAAGAAACCGTTTTATTGCGATTAATTTTCCGGTAAAGAACACCATTCCTTACGTCATAAGTTTGTGCTACATTCTCTGGTAAGTCACCGTCCGAAAATTTCTTTATAATGTCTTTGATTTCAGCGTTACGCTTTTGCTCGACAGACAACCAACCAGCATGCAACTCTACGAATTTAACTATTTTATTTGCAGCAGTAGAACTAGGAGAGGCTTCAAACTTATCTGAACAATGTTCCACAGTTGCGGTCTCAGGTAGGTGATTTCGCGATAGATAATCGGCGTGTTCCATGCTTTTCCCTTCACGATAAACAATATCAAAATCGTACGCTTGAAGCATGGCCCACCACCTATGAACGCGGGGTGTCAAATCGACCTTTGATTTAGACGCCTTCAACGAGTTACAGTCGGTATACACTGTGAACTTCCGGCCGTGCAAATAGTGACGGAAGTGTTCGACCGCTCGCACGACTGCCAGAGTCTCTAGTTAATAATTATAATAATAATAAATTTATTCAGTTCAATAACACATTGTACCATAGATAGACAATATTGCAATACATTAATAAAGCCTTAAGTGCTAGGTTTCTTCAGATTCCCTGGATCCCACACTAGGATGCCCTGTGTCGTGGAGTCCAGTCCCTTCCCAAGTAAGGCAACAATATTTTATTTATTGATGAAACTAATAATTGAACAACACCAAAAAAAAGTAGTGGGAATAAAATACTTAATTCAAGAAAGTAAAAGTTCTAACTATGTAGTACTTAACCGAGATATTATTTATTAAAATTAAAAGAATGGGTGGTCGAAAAGGGGTGTTTCTGTGTGAATATGTGTATTTGTGGAGTGTGTAGTATGTAGGGGTGTGTGTAGAGTAAGTGATTAGTTTTTCACATTTTTATTTATTATATTTTTGGCAAGGTTTCAAGACTGTATGTGCAAAAGATCTTCGGTTAAATTATAATTTTTGGGATGTAGCCATTTAAATATAGCCTTCTTAAAACGTCTATAAGTAAGCACCAATATAGTTTTATCTTGAGAGTAGAATTTTGTGTACAGGTAGGGCCCAAGAAATGCAAAAGATTTTCGCGCAAAAGCAGAGTGTACTCGTGGTCGATCCCATTTCAACGTTCTCGATGAATGGCGAGCCAGATCTTTAGCATCTCTATGAAATCGCAGGAGTGTCGCGTGAACAAACAATTGCCTAACCCGGAGGAGGTTACAATCTAGGTATAGACTATCAGTAGAGTATCGCCAGGGTTTTTTGTAAGCTATCTTTAAAATAGCTCGTTGAGCTCGTTCTAATCTAAGCAAAGTAGTTTTGTTTGCAGCTCCCCAGATTGATACACAGTAACTTAATATTGGCTGGCACAGAGTAAGGTACACCATACGGTTCAGCTTAGGTGTTGCGATAGCTTTTAATTTTTTGAAAATGTGCGAAAGTTTTCTGGTGCGTTTCACGAGTGCATCAATTTGAGCTTTCCATGTTAAGTGCTCATCAATTTGTAAGCCAAGGTATTTGATGGTCTCTACTTGTTCAATTGGTGAGCAGAGACAGCTTTCACTGTCGACACTACCACAAACATGTAGTTTAATTTCCAGATTCTGGTCGGGCGCAGACCGATCAGTAACACTAAAGCACATCAATTTAGTTTTGCCGACGTTTAAGGTTAGCAAGTTGTTTTGTAGCCAAATGGCAACCTTCCCAAGTCCCTCCTGAGCCACACAAACGACATCATTCCAAGTTTTGGCATGAAAAATTATTGCGGTATCATCCGCAAAAGTAAAAATGCTAGCATTATTAAGTTCAAGAGAACATAAGTCGTTTATGTAGATCAGGAACAACGTGGGACCCAGAACACTGCCTTGAGGTACGCCGTAATCTACATCTGCAAAACCACTGACGTGCTCACCGATACGAACACGCTGTTTTCGCTCGCATAAGTAGGACGTAAACCAATCTAGAGCTAAGCCTCTGATTCCATAAGTCTCCAGTTTTCTCAGCAGTATAGGCCGGGAAACAGTGTCGAAAGCTTTTGCTAGATCCAGAAAAACACCGGCGCATTTTTGCCCATTTTCTATTTTCCTAATGACAGTTTCAACTAGTTGCGTGACGGCGTCTTCCGTGGACCTGCCAGCACGAAAGCCAAACTGGTTCCCAGCCAATAGGCCGTTTTGTTCAAGATACTTAAGTAACCTTACATTAACTACCTTTTCAATTATTTTTGATAAAGCGCTCAGAAGCGAAATTGGCCTGTAGTTTGCTGGTTGACAAGAGTCGCCCGATTTCAGTATTGGTATTACATTGGCTATTTTCAGGTCACTAGGTACAACACCAGAGGATATGCTTAGGTTGCAAATATATGTTATAGGGCTTGCTATAATATGTTTTGTCAGTTCATATGAATGATAACGAGACTCTACCTCAAATAAGCCACTACGTGTGGCATATTGTTTTTTTCTTTGGATAACTATAGCCCCGTATCCCTCCGAACTAGCGTCACAGTGAAGCTCTACGGGCAGTGTTGGGTCAAAAATTGTCAAAACCGGCTCTGACGAGAGAACACGAATAACATTTTGTCTGATCTCTTCGTGTTTTTCCGTCCACTTAATGCCTCCTTTTAACTTTGTAAGAGGGTACAGCGGACCAACTATCTGAGTATAAAAAAGGGATAAATTTCCTAAAATATGAAGATAGGCCAAGAAATTGGCGAACTTGAGTCGCTGTCTTCGGGGGAGGAGCATTGGCCAGAGCCTGAATTTTAAGGGAGTTGGGTCTAACCTCGCCGGCTTGGATAGCATAACCTAGATAGTTAACTTTGGTTTTAAGAAATTTACACTTACGTAATTTCAACGAAAACCCAGCTTTCGTCAGAGCTTCCAGGCATTGGTCTAACCGTCGCAGGCCCTCTGTGACGTCAGAGGAATGGCAGAGGACATCGTCTATGTACACCAGGGGTCCATCTTTCAAATATTTAAGTGCATCATTGATGCACCTCTGATATACCGACGGCGCATTGCGTAAACCAAATGGCATTGAAACATATTCGTATTGCCCCTCGGGCGTCACAAAAGCCGTCTATTCTACGGATTCTGGGTGGATCAAAATCTGGTGGAAACCAGAAGCCATGTCTAAAGACGAAAAGTGATAAGCTCCGGTGAGCTGGTCTATTTGGTCGTCTATAAGTGGTAGGGGATAGTGCTCAGGTCGCGTGTTTGAGTTGAGTTCTCTGTAGTCGACACACATTCTATCCGTGTCATCCTTTTTCTTCACTAGGAGAATCGGACTAGCAAACGGCGAGGAACTCTCTCTAATAACGCCAGCTTTCAATAGCTCCTGAACCTTGTCCCTCACCACCTGTTTTTCGATGGGAGATAAACGATATGGTCGCCGTTGGACTATTTTGTTAGGGTCAATAAGTTCAATTTTACACCCGTATTAACACGTTTAGTTGGAGTACCTTTTATAAAGTGATCAGTATACTTTAACAAAATACGCAGTAAGGCTTCCTTCTCGTCCCCGACTAAATCTGTATCTACAGCTGCGACGTCAATACCTTGTACACTTTCGCAAAAAATTATTTTCTCATTAGTGGATATGAGAAGATTTTCGTTATCAATCTCAACACGCACTCCATTTTCCAGTACGTCCCTACCTACAATAACGTTTTCTGAAATGCAGTTGTCTGGAACGATATGAAACAAGAGAGTCAAGAAAAGATTATTAATTTGGACAGTGCTAGAAATTTGCCTATTACACTCAATATCGTCTCCCCCAAAGCCAGTCAAATAAACGGTGCTATTGCGTTCAATGCCAGGGAAATCCGAAGACATAGATTCTTTAATCAAAGAACAAGAGGAGCCACTATCAAAAAGGAAACAGATACGCTCACCAGATGCCGTCTTCAGTTTACCTCTCGAAGTCTTGTGCTCGCAAGTGTTGACCTCCCTGACCGCAGCGCCACCTCTCTTCTCAGGGCACGACGTAGATACGTGGCCAGGTTTCCCGCACGTGAAACAGGTGATTGGTGCCGACTTGTCCTTGACCTGATCCGAGTTGGAACCATCAGCTCGATTAGCTGAATCGTCACGTCGCCTTTTACACTCTGCTATTTTGTGTCCAGGAACTCCACACCGATGACATTTTCCATTGAACTTCGAGTCTGACAGGCGAGGTCTTTTTACCTTATTGTCATTACCATCATTATCTTCAGTACGACGCTCCGCCAAGTGTTCGAAAGAGTTGAGCACGCGTTGTGATAGCATAGGAGTTCAGTTCACGACGAATCATGTGGTCTTTCGAGCTCAGAACAGAAATAACAAAACCAGTGATTGCCTCTTCTGACATCTCAACTTTAGGGATTCGCTCGATTAGTGCCCATAAACGCATAGCCGATTCACTAGCAGTCTCCTTTGTTCCAATCTGGAAGCGCAACACTTCATCGAAATGGTCCTGTATCAATTTGGGCTCTGCTAATTTCGCCAGCAGTGTTTGCTTCACAACTTCCCAGGTTAAGTCTTCCAAACGCATCTTAGTCAGAACAGATGCCGCTCGTCCTTTTAATGCAGTAGTCAGAGCAACCAAAAGTTCCACGCCACTCAAATTCTTGCTGTTAATGATCAACTCGGAAACACGGCACCAGCCCTTAACATCAGCATCTTCGTCATCTGGGTCGAACTTGATCAACTGAACCGCGTTAGTGTTTGCTACAGGCTGAGATGTTTGCTGCGGCATTGCTAACAAACGGGTTAGCAAAGCTTCCATATTGGTGAGTAATCCACTATTGCTAGGTTGATTATGGTGCTGAGTATCTTTATCCAACTGTTTTTCGCATCCCACTTCGGATAAAGGCACGTGGGTACCTGTATCAGAATCACTCATCTTAAAGTTGGTAATCGCACGAGGTATTTTAGAAATAAGTAGACAGGTCTTCGATCAGCAGCCTTATAATCACGATCCACAACTTAATTTACAATAATCACTCAATTTAACGCAGATGAAAATGGATTTAAACTTGGGACGTAAGCGATCCGTCGTAACCGTCTAGCCCACGCTATCGTTCCATCAAAAGTGCACGAGTACGGTGGTTGTTTGACGTTTATGACGTTCCGCCAGAGTGACAACACAGTTGTCACTCTCGTCCGCTCAATGTCATTCGATAAATCACACAATCAATGTCAAGATAGGGTTTTCAATCTCTACTACTAGATGGCGCCAGTGACGCGCCTTCAGATAAATCACACAATCAATGTCAAGATAGGGTTTTCAATCTTTACTACTAGATGGCGCCAGTGACGCGCCTTCAAATATATAGATACCTACATACAAAGAAATAAATATTTATAAATATATTTTAAATAGATAAAATTATTGATGAAGGGCTAGGAAACAGGGCTTCAAACACATAATTTTGTTGCAACCATCACAGTATGTTTGCACGAGTTTACCGCATGACCCATTAACGCACTTCCGCCGCCGGCGCGCGGCGTTGGTGTTGGGTCGCCCCAGCAAATGGATATTCATCCAAGTTGTGGAAGCGCAGGTCATAGCGATTTTTGTCGTGCAAAATCTGTGTGGTTGCAGGCTGGACAGTGGGAGGAGAGCAATGATTTGATAGAAGAGATTTAATAAGAGAGATACGGAAATTTCGATGATTTAAAGGTGAAGAAGAAGAAGAAGAAGAAGAAAATGATTGTCGATGGATGATATAAGCATTAAGGATAGAGACGTTCAAAAGTCGCCTGAATAGTTTTTTATACCAGACCTTTGTTCGTTTCCGCTCAATAGGGAACATGGCCAACATCTGGTCTTTTTTGTCCACCCCACCCATCATGATATTATAGTCATGAATCAATATGGGTTTGGTGGACTCTCGGATTTGGCAGACGCCGTTGCCATGGTATGTCGAGATCATAGCGACCCTATTGTTGTCCCTCCATACCATGATATCGACGTCTCCCGAGGTCAGACCAGTTATCTGACCCTTGGTCATGTTCCCCTCGGTCAGACTGTGCAGGGCTTGCGGAACAAACTTACGATTGGTCCGCAGGGTCCCTACACAGTCAAAGCCCAACGCCTTAAGGCGTCGAGCGAGACATGGCGAATTGTAGAAGTTATCCATCCACAACGTGTGGCCCTTGCCCTCAAGACCATGTGTCAGCCTTAGGACAATTGCCGGCGTGGAGGCTTTCATGGGGTCTTCAAACTGCTGCGGTGGAGATCGTTGTGACTTACCGATAGCGTGAACATCAAACCGCCATAAGTAGCCGGTTTGAGATTCACAAATCTCGTAAGTCTTGATCCCCATCGTAGCAGTTTTATTGGGCATCAGTTGGCTGATATCCAACCAACCTTTCCACTGCAGAAGACTTTCGTCTAAGGCAATATTTTGCCCCAGACGATACATGGACTGGAATTTGTTGTTCAGATGTGAAGTTAGAGCAGGAACGGTACACTTTTGACAGGCAATATGTCGTATTAAATCCGACCCGACTCACGTCGACTCCATGAGTCGACTAGCGCTTTAGCAACTTTAAACGTCAAACTCCAAGAGTCTGGCGTGCGGACGAGTGGTACTGTGATCAAAGCCAAAAGACAATCCTCACATTTAATAACTCTTCTCAACTTTCTTGCAATAAATCCAGCAATGTAGGTTATTATTTCTTTAGAATAAAGAGTAAGCCTAGAAGGATCTGTTAAATAATCATGATCTATGTTGATTATAGGATCACATCCTAAAGATTCATTCGTATCAGTAATAGGTTCAGAAGACAGTTTAGCAAATAAATTGATTTTTTTTTATAGCGGTTTTCACTAAATGTTAAAATTTTAATGTCTTCGAGTGGAATACAGTTCCCAGATGTCATGTGCTTAATTTCACCGTGAACAACCAAGCGTTTGTAAGCGCTTTCAAATTGAATTGCGGTTGGATTATTATTAAATCCACCTCTAGCGCGAACAGAACTAAAAAAACATTCCAAATGATTCTGGCTTAATTTTATATGGGCAAGAATTTAATTGCCTCAGGAAGTATATATTGATCATGTAATTTCTTGACACTTTTTATGCAAATAAGAAACCCGAAAAAGCCGACTTTTCTATTTGATAATAAAATGTTTTGTTTGTCTAATTTAAGGCCGATTAAATAGGTTTCCATCTCATTAAGAAAAGTTTCTACTTCTTTGATATTATTTTTATAAATTGTTTTTTTTAAACCATATGTGTTGAAATTCCTGCTATTAAAAACATCAAACATAGTATTCATTTTTTTGATAAAATCTACGGTTGCCTCCGATCCAGCAAATTCAGACAAACAAAGCTCTTTATTGCAAAATTCAATGGCTTCAGCCACAGAATTGCTGAACGTTTGCGCTGCAAGCTTTACTTTCATTATTTGCTTTGCAAAATTGATATGCTGGTTGCGCAACTTATTGGCCAAATGAAGTCCTTCGTTTTGCTGTAATTCGTGAAGTCTGATTATGTAATTCCAAGCAATTTTTTGGCCACTTGAATCAAAGAGTTCTCCTTTTTCACCGAGTGTGTTTCTAACTAGCTTGAGCATATGAACAGGGTCCGGCATAATCATAATTTCTTGATCACCTACATTAAATGAAGTTTTAAGATTAGTGACATTTGAGGGCTCTAAGAGACACCATAGACTCTTGGCCATAGCGTTTGCGGGACACCCATCAAAAGTTAATGAAATAGTCTTAACACCACAAGAGTTTAGCAACTCCAAACACTGTGTTACTAAATTTGCTTTTTGTCCGCCATTACAACCATCTACTAAAAAATAACCCACGGGAATTTTCCAAGAATCATTGATTGCCGTAAGCATAAAGACTAGAGCTTCTCTAGCAACAGCCACACTGTCACCTTCTAATGATTCTCCGAAATTAACAAAACTTACGCACTTTTTTCCATCCCATTGGACATGCTTACGTATCGCCATCTCGTCTATACTAAGTGCACAAAACAAAGTTTTACTCTGCGCTTGAGCACGATTTACTAAGAGCTTTACACATTCTAAAGATTCTTTAGTGAATCTAGGACTGCCGTCAACGCTTTTATACCAAGAACGTAAGGTTGGATGGATGTGGCAGACAAGAGTTAAAAGTTTTTCTTACAAAATTGTATGCACGCGGACTTATGAAATGTAAGCATAACGCAAACTTTCGGAGGGACGGAAAATATTTTCGGTTAGCAGGCGAATTTACAATTTTTTTCAGAAAATTTTTGTTAACATTATCTAATCGATAATTATATCTAATCGATAATAATAGCTCACAATCAGTATCACCAACCAGCAGTTTTGATTTTAATTCTGTAAGAACATTTTCTACATTTGCCACTTTTTTGGTTAACCTCCTAGATTTTTCTCGAAGTGCTTTTAGTTTTTTCAAACCTTGTTTTGAGATTTCTTGCTCTTTCTGCCATTTTCGTTTCAATGTTCTGGGCGTAAACTCAGGTGACGAATACTAAAATAAATAAGGAAATGTTATTATATTACGCACTTATGAAACAACATTATGTACAGACAACTTTCTGCTCGTTATTAACCTGTTACAATATTAATCCTATACACTTACAGATTTAACTGTTTTTGGGCTCCCCGCTAATGTTTGACTGGATGTGGCTTCGCTGCTATTAATCATCATAGTGCTTCCACGATTTTCTGACTCTGTAACCTAATGGAATTAAATGTTAAAATATTATAACCACTGTAATAAAATTCAATCTTTGTAATCAAATGATATATCTATATTTATTACCGTATTCGGAACTGCATCGGGGTATAAGAAAGTTTTACTTCTTTTCTTTATTAAAAGATTACTATCAAAGTGTTGGCTGCAAATCCTGGAACTCATTTTTGGAGTCCAATTAGGCCTACTAGTAGCAGCAATCCACATGTTTCTTATTTCGGGTTTATTTGGAAATCTGAAAATATAATAAGATTTTTTTATTACCTTTCAATTTTACCAGTGATCTTCCTTTATTTCATTTTTTTTAGTAATTTATACAACGTTGATACGACAGAGGGGCTTTCCTTTAAACTGCCTATACTAGGTACCATTTTCAAGCTCTGTACCAAAAATAAATTAATTAGGAGCAGTAGTTTAGTCGCAAATGATTTTTAAAGTTTTTGCACGGTTTGAACACGATGTTTTTTCTAACAGCTGATTATCGTCTAAGCATAGGTCATGCACCTTACAAGGATAAATCTACGATGCGTTGTTGCCGCTCTGACGCATGTCGAAGGACATTCACTAAAAATTGGCAATGCAAACAAGGAAGCAATCAATACACACACACTTGCACTTTCACTACGAAAGCGACTAACATAAAGCGAGCGAAAGAAATAGAGATAGGTCAGTTTGTTGCATCCTTGTTTTTTGCGATCGGTAAGTCCCTCAGTGCGCCGACGCTTGTTTTTCGGAACGTACGGTTTGTGGAATTCGCGCGCAAACAATTATAATTTTATTTTGTTATTGTGAGAGGACACGTAACTTGGGATTATTATTATTTAGTATTAGTGTTTTTTTTTGTGATTGACTGTTTTTTATGGTGATAGGACACGTAACTTGGTATTATTATTATTTAGTATTAGTATCTCCGGACCTCACTCCCATGGATTTCTTTCTGTGGGGTTACATTAAGGGTGAAGTGTATGCCTCAGAGGTAAATACAATTGATGAGTTAAACAATAGGATTATTTTAGCATTTCACAAATTAAAGTGCTTAGCGACGGACAGTGATCTAATTAGAAAAATAAATAACAATATTCTCCGTCGGTATAATTTGTGCATCAATGTGAATGGAGGACACATCGAATATTTAAAAATTTAGTGTGTTTGTTTTTGTGCGCGTACTTCGAAACGTTACCTAACATAAAAGCCAGTGCGAGCGGAGGCCTAAGTCGCCGGCGGCCACCCCGGCCCGGCCCCCGCCGAGCACACGAGATACCGCACACCGCGCTCCAAGGCGCGCGCGACGTTGCCGCTTTGTTACCTAGCGGTATCTAAGGTCAGTGTCATTTTTTTAAAAAGGGTGGTTGCGTTTTATTCGGATTTGCAAGCTATTTAGTTTGTTTGAAAAAAATATTTTCTCATTTATGGCACTTTTTGTTTTTGTACCGTATCGAATTAATACTGAACACGTATAGTATACGTAGTTTAATTTAATGCCCCTCTGTCGTATCAACTCTGTATATTTATAGTATAGTAAAAGCTATATAGTACGCAATATTCATTCGTATTATCAATTAAGTATTTTTTAAGACATTGCTTTCAAAAAACAGTATTACCCATATTGAAGGGTAAGCTCCCGGTCAAAAAGTGGCAACACTGAACTTTGAGGTACGAAAATAAAATAATTGCGCAAATCACGATTTTATGAGATTTACCTATTAGACAAATTAGTTAGTATATTACTGCGACTATTTGATAAAAAATAGTAGAACACAAAGCGATCGAATACTTAAAAAGATCGAATACTTACGAGTGAAAGAACAATCCGGCAATCTTCATCAAACTATCACTTTTACAGTTAATTACACTACACCTCACCATTTTTCACAGTTGCACAAATATAATATTATCGATTTGAGCTCGAAAAGTTCGTATTTTGTGTATTTTTTCTATGTAATTGATAAATAAACAGAAGGATGTCAATCTGCCTCCAATACAAACGTCAAACTTGTTGTGCACAATGATGTGCTCAGCCGACACGCGATAAAGGACAGAAAAAGACTTACTCTGTCTCTTTTCTTTACTAGTGACGTTCATATGTTCTTCTTTTTCTTGTGCGAATGCAAAGGAAGATAGCCAGCAGTCTATAGAATACTCTGTCTATAAGAATAGTAGTCAGTTGTCGGGAGCGAAGCCGTGGGCAAAAGCTAGTTCTTAATATTTATGCAGAAGAGGCAGAAAAGGTGCTTGTGGGTATTTTAAATAATACAAAAGTTATATAATAATAATATGTACATTTATTTTGTCGTCATCCTTTCTCTTACAGGTAAATTTCTTGGTATCCGACCGTCAATTATTCCGGAGATGGCATTCGTGGAAAAAACGTACGCCACCCGGTGCTTAGTTATGTCAAATATTTTAAGAAAGAACTTTTGGCATATGGGCACTTTTCGTTTGTCAATGTGTACGGCGTATTTAATGCTTGTCTGTCTTTTCCCTTTAAAACCAGGCCTGAGCTTCACGGGTACAATAGAGCAAAATTTTAAAATTAGTGCGTCTTGTTTCTGTTTATTCGGATGGGCATAAAATGTTGTATGCAATTTGTTAATTTGCGCCATTGTTAATTTGCAACATTGAAGAGCTTTTGTATCGTGATCGCACACCCTTTTTAGCAAAGTTTTTGATGAATACCTGAATTAAAAAAATAAAAGTAGGTAAATACTTTGATATAGAGAGGCAATTTGACTGAGTTGATGTTAATGAAGTAATTTAATTAATTTTACAAAATAAAACTGATAACATGATTATTTTGGTGGAGATTCTATACATAATTTACGAGTACCTACAATTAAGAGTGTATTTTTTATTTTGATATGTTTATCTTCAAATTCAGTAAAACAAAACTATAACATGTACAAATGTACCAATCCAGTAATGCGGGATAATCAAAATAAAAAAAATATTAGATTAATTTTATAAAAGTGGGAACCCTACACAAGGTACTCACCTCTTTCTCTTAGCTAGATTTACTTTCCAATTATCCGGATCCTTCTGGCGTTTTCGGGCAAAACGATTATTCACGGAACCTGTTTAACTTCAGCAGCAGAAACGTTAATAAATCAATAAAATCACACAGCACAACTTAAGGTGGATGCTCCAGGGTGGCCCGCGAAATTCAAATATTTTTATGTTTTTTGCAATTTGCCGGTCAGTGTGAAGCTGTATGTGGACCAAATGCGATCTGCGACCGTAACGCGTATTTATCTAAAGAATTATAACTAATTTAATCATCAATATAGCCCTCTAAGTTCATGTAGTTCGAAAGAATGATTATTTCTGAAATATTCATTCTTTAGATAAATACGCGTTACGGTCGCAGATCGCATTTGGTCCACATACAGCTTCACACTGACCGGCAAATTGCAAAAAACATAAAAATATTTGAATTTCGCGGGCCACACTGGAGCATCCACCTTAAGTAAAACTCGTACTCTGCCATGACAGCACGCAAACATAATGGACGCCTGTGATTGGTCCAGCGAGCAGTTTGCCATGTTTGATTTTGAATCTTTAAAGAAAGCCGGATTTGTTACTAATCTGTTACTTTTGAGTGGATTTTCTATGAAAGATAGCCATCTCTGATATGGACATTAAAATTCGTTAGAAAGTATTTAAAATTTTGAATGTTGCCTTATTCACAGTTTGTTTTTACCAAAAACGTCAGTTAGCCGGATTTGATTCTCTAGGACTCAATTATTACCGATTTTACTACCCAAGGGTGCTACAGCACCCTGCAATAATTATTTACATTACTTACCGTTTTAACAGCCAGTTGACAACTATCACAAAATGGTGGACACAAACTGACTTGAGAATAAAAAAAATTACAGAGCTGTGTTGCCAGCCATTAATAAAATATTTTCAATTAAAGTTACCACAGGGTGATAGAGCACCCTGGGTAGGGTTCTAGGGTTAATGATAAAGCTGTGGCCGACGCAGTGACTTAATGTTTGGCGCCATTATTCTTATTATTATTAATTCTCAATTACACAAACCAAATCACAAAATATTAACCAAATAGTCGGGCATCATTCACCCGCGAGTTATTAGTTAATCAATTTATTATTCACAATCACTTTTCGATCACATAATTATGTCGCCATCATATTTTTTTTTTATTTTCAATACGTCTGCCGTGTTCTTGAATGCACAAACTACACCGACGTATAATGTTATTTCTCACTCTTATAGGTCACCATTAGCAGCAATTTATTAAAAGATATTATATTTCTATTTTTTAATTCCTCAACGGTAGTAACTTCTGTTGAGTATACTTCTCATTCTTTGTGACCCCACAGAAAGAAATCCAGGGGCGTGAGATCTGGTGACTTCGCTGGCCACCGCACTGGTCCAAAACGGCCAATCCACTGCTGTCCGAACATTTGAGTCAAACGCTCTCTTGCAGACACCACTGAATGAGCTGGTGCTCCATCTAACTGGTACCACATCTGCCTGTCCAGCGACAGTTCGTCCGTGTACTCGGAATCGGATCCGTCGAGGAGTTTAATGAACTTAACAGCATTTAAATTGCCATCAATAAATACCGGACCAATAATGGTATTTCTGTGTATGCCAGCCCACACATTGACCGCAAACCTGTAATGGTGCGAAGACTCCCGTACTAGATGCGAATTTACGCGGCTCTAGTACCGAAGGTTCTGTCGGTTCCATAAACCATTCCTTGTGAATGTACTCTCGTCAGTCCACAGCACATTGTACAGGAAGTCAGGATTCTCGAGACGTTTGGTTTCCAACCAGCGACAGAAAGTTTCTCTTATTGGCTTATCTCTCGGTAACAATGCTTGTACTTCCTTGTACTTATAAGGTCTGCGTTTGTCACGTTTCAAAACTTTTTGAATAGTTTTGTGATTTACACGAAAATGTCGACCTGCATTACGCAGACTGGACGTCTGATTGCGACCATAATAATTAATAACTCTTTCGTCTGAAATCACTTTGGGATGGATCTGCCAGATACCAGCTTGATGCCCTTGAGTCAATTGAGAAGCGAGCCAAGAGGAACATCGGCAATGAGAGGCTCGTCGCGTCGAAGCTCCAAAGTCTTGAACATCGACGACGAGTTGCTAGCCTGTCGGTTTTACCGGTTGCATTTTGGGGAATGTGCGACGGAATTGTATAATTTAATTCCGCCAAGCCCGTTCCATCATCGGACCACAAGACGAACGGCGATGCGCCACCGGTACATGGTGGACATCCCACCCATACGCACAAAACGTTTTGGGAACACATTCATAATGCGTACAGCTAAGGAGTGGAATTCCCTGCCGGAGTCTGTGTTTCCTGATAGCTACAACCTGGAAGTCTTTAATAGACATGGGCAAAGTCGTTATATTTCAATCACCGTGACTGTTGTTCCAGTTATAAAAATTTCACGGTGAAAAATCACCGTGACTTTGTCACGTCGATCACGTCGGATAGGTAATAGATATTTAGAACGTTTTGTAATGTGACTTACACGGTTTGATAATTAATTCGCTTATTCGCTATTATCAATAAAAACTATCGCCTGTAGCTGTAATGTATAGAATAAAGAAAAAAGTACGTCTCGGTGTTATTATATCCTATAATAATTAGTACTTAATAATAGTATTATAAATGCGAAAGTTTGTGAGGATGTATGGATGTTTGTTACTCTTTCACGGGAAAACGGTTGGACGGTTTTGGATAAAAATTTCATAGAAGTAGTTTATTACCTGGATTAACATATAGGGTACTTTTATCCCGGTAATATGTTCCCTTCGGATACTTCCCATACATCACGCGGACGAAAAACTGGACGACCGCGGGCGCGGACGCGGCGGCGACTGCGCCGTACAAATGCGCGGCTCGCGCGACTCAATTTGTGCGGCGCAGTCGCCGCCGCGCCCGCGCCCGCGGTCGTCCGGTTTGCAGCCTAACAGGCGTACAAATTTGTATAAATATTGTACTTACAGTTGATTTATTCATAATATCCTTCACACTTTACACAGGCTTAGGACTGTCGCATAATTTTGAAAACTAAGCGGCGTGTTTTATATTTTGATCAACTATTTACTTTGATTTTATATGTACATTATTTACATGTTTACTATTATATACTTTTTTTTCAAATTTTTATTTAGTTTTATAATTAGAATTTAAAAATAAAAGCTGTTGCATTTTTCTAATGCCAAGCCTTGTACGTCTCTCGTTCATAATACTTCCTGCTTTAGAAAAGAGCCTCTCACAGGGTACAGAAGTAGCCATAAAATTTAATTTACTTCTGGCCAAAACTGCTAAATTAGGAAAGCTATGCTTGAAAGTCTTCCACCATTCTAATGGATCTTGCTGTCTTCCCGTAACAGGTAACTCTAGGTATCTCTGTACTTCCAGCACTGCCTGCGATCTAGGTGTACCTTCAGGGCGCACTGTGTTAACTATGGTATCATATTCATCCCAAATATCAAACTTATTTCTTTTTGATACGGGTTCTTCAGGGGCTTCCACATCTTCTCTTTGCTGAACTGGCAAATTTTTTATTTATAGTGGCAGTGACCATGTCAATTACTGTTTTTTTAATATCAGCTGCGTAAACCTGGTTACTAAATACATGTAGTTTAAATCGTGGATCTAGCATTGTCGAAACACCAATCGTCTTACTAGCCTCGATATTAGCGAATCTTCTTTCAGTCTCCGATCTCAAAGAACTTATTAGGTTTTTAGTTATTTCGTGAAGACTGGCCGAAAAATCTTCCTCCATTGGGTCTTCAGTAACCTGAAGCATTTTATTCAGTGCCGAAATCAGATCTCTAGTTAAAATGAGTATTTGACTCCCGGATACGTATTTTTCGCCGCTCATCGCTTCAGTTATCTGTTCAAAAGGCTTGAGTACAGTGCATAACTCGCGTAATATACGCCATTCTTCGGCTGACAAGGTATCCCATTCCTCGTATCAGCTGCGTAAACCTGGTTTCTAAATACATGTAGTTTAAATCGTGGATCTAGCTAGCATTGTCGAAACACCAATCGTCTTACTAGCCTCGATATTAGCGAATCTTCTTTCAGTCTCCGATCTCAAAGAACTTATTAGGTTTTTAGTTATTTCGTGAAGACTGGCCGAAAAATCTTCCTCCGTTGGGTCTTCAGTAGCCTGAAGCATTTTATTCAGTGCCGAAATCAGACCTCTAGTTAATATGAGTATTTGACTCCCGGATACGTATTTTTCGCCGCTCATCGCTTCAGTTCAAAAGGCTTGAGTACAGTGCATAAATCGCGTAATATACGCCATTCTTCGGCTGACAAGGTATCCCATTCCTCGTCAGTCAAAGCCATTGTAGCTTTAATAGTTTCTTCCAAATCCACAAAGCGTTGTGACATCTTTAAAGTAGAATTCCACCTAGTAGATACATCCTGAAGTACCTTTCTTGGGATTGCAATATTATTTTGTTTTTGGTATATTAGTAACTTTTCAGTGGCTTTTACACTTCGTTTGTAATGTGCTACAATACTTTTCACTTTCATGATTACTCCTGATATTGTTTCGTTTGCAGTGCTTTCAGTGGTACAACTTCTCACTATTAGATTTATTGAATGGGCATAACATCCGAAATGCCTATAGCCCATTTTTTCGACAGCTGATTTCATATTACTAGCATTGTCTGTGACAACGATTAGAACTTTGTCTTTCAGTTTCCACCTTTGAAGAAAACGTAGTACATTTTCTTTAATATTTTCGGCCGTATGTGAACCACTCTGAGGTGCGCATTCTAATAAGACTGACTTCAAAATAATAATAATATAATAATAATGTATTTATTGTTTCACAAACTAGGTGACATACATGCTTAGTACAAATTTATGTGCAAGAATGAACAGATGATTTACTGCTGGTACTTAAAAAAGGAAACCCTGAGCTATAAGTACCAGCTGCCCTTAAGTGACACAGTGAAAGCAGCTCGTAATATTACATGCAAACATGTTAAATGAAGTTGCTGAGACAATAACAATACATTTAATTTATAATATCGAAAACAAAATTTAAAAAGTAAAATCTCTGAAACTAGTAGTAAACTAAGCTTGTGGTAGTGAGAGAGTGGTTATTTGTATGTGTGAGTGTTGCGTGTGTGTATGTATATAGGTGTATGTGTGCGTGTGTTTGTTACATTTGTTATTTAATTGGATGAAGGAGATTCTCTGTCTCATCATAGGTAAGTTTTAGAAGCCAATCAATCACAGCTTTTTTACAGTCATGCTTATGTTTAGGATTAATATTTAATAACTTGTTTGCTTTGGCATACAAAAATCGTCCGAGGAAACAGAAGAATCTCTGACTAAAGGAAGTCCTGAGAGTGACACCCAAAGGAAGTTTAAGCCTACGAGTAGAGTGACTTTGGGAGTTCACAGAAACATGGTCACCCTTTGTGTTTAATGAATGTTGCCTTAGAATAATTTGAATAATAAAGAGTTGACGCACCGTTAATACTTCACAGTACTCATAGAGTTCCTTGGTAGGGTAACGAAAAGGTTTGAAGGTACATACTTTTAACACCACTCTCTGCGCGCGTTCGAGAACTAATAAATTAGTCTTACAGGCACCGCCCCATGAGGAAATACAATAACTAATCAAAGATTGGCACAAGGCATAGTAAACCATCTTTAAAATCTTAGGGTCCGCGACGTGTCTCAGATGTTTGAAAATATAGATTAGTTTCCGAATTCGCCCTGTCAATAGTTTAATATGCGGTACAAAACTTAATCTTTCGTCAAGAATCACTCCTAGATATTTGATAGTAGAAGCATTTTGAAGTTTTGGGCAGTTGCATATAACTGAAGTATTTGCTGTGTGATTATGAGCGGTAATGTAAAATTTACTTTTGTCGAATTTTTGTGGTTTTTTAATATTGAATACTAGGTACTTGGTTTTATCTATATTAAGTGACAGAGTATTATCGGATAGCCATTTAGTTATTTTATCAAATCCCACTTGTGCTGCGTTAAAAACTTTCTCCCAAGTGTCCCCTGTAAAAATAATTGCTGTATCATCTGCAAAAGCCAGGAGTTTGCCGTTTGCGATGTCTAATTTGCAATTTTCGTTAAGGTACACCAAGAAGAGCGTAGGTCCAAGGATGCTCCCTTGTGGAACACCGTACTTTATGGGAAGATCTTTACTTACATGCTCGCCGATTTTTACGCACTGTGTTCGATCAGTTAGATAACTTTGAAACAGCTTCAGCTGTTTATCTCTGACACCAATCTTCTCTAATTTTAGAATAAACTCCTCATCAATATAGTGGGCTGTGAGTCCTAAATACTGAAGTTAAACAAACACTAAGTGCTTCACGCTCAAGTTTCTCTTTCGTTTCTGTTAAACATGTCTCGTAAAGTGCAGGTAGATAATTGTTTGAGAGTACTTTCCTGTTCGGTAAGGTGTACGAGGGATTCAATCCTTCAACAAAGGCCTTAAATCCTCTATCTTCGACGATTGAAAAAGGCTGATAATCATAAATAAATAGCAGCATCAACAGATCATCTAACCTTTTTTTTTAGTCATAGGTTGATTCTGTAATACTATACGGGAATTTACGTTTTGTATGTTGGTATTACTTATACAATTTGTCATAATATCAGAATTGGGCATTGACGTAGTTGGCACATTTGAATTTTGTAGTTGCTGCACATTCGCGCTGGAGGTGGAAGCCATCGTAGGGTCCGACGGTGATTGCGGGTTTGATTCTGACGTAGTTGGTGCAACAGGAACAGATTGGACTGACTGCTGTTTTGTAGAAACAAACTGAACAGTTGGATGTTTTCGCTCCAAGTGTTTTTTAAAATTGGAAGTTGAAGATTTGTAGCTATACTTAACTTTACATAACTTACAAATTGCGATCTTATTTACACTGTCTCCAAAATCTTCAAAACAATTCCATAAATTACTACTTTTCATTTTGCGTGAGTCCGCCATAACGGCAGAGACCAGTTTTTATACTATATCTACACTAAATACACTGAACTATTCACTATTATTGTTATTTACACAACGAATAAACACGAACAAACTAAGTACTAACACTGCACGTCGTACCTACTTTGCATAAACGCGCAAAGAAAAGAAAGAAAAAAAATAATGGCGCCAAATTTATAGGTGCACAAACATGACAAATTACAATGAGTAAACTGAGTCAACTGTGAACTGACTGTCAAAGTTCGAGGTCATGCACGCTAGAATTTCATCGATACTCGTTTTTCACGAAAGTATACGACTATCTCCGAACGGCCGCGGCGCAGGCGGGGCGCGGGTGGACACGTTCCGATTTATTCTCGTTCCATATATAACATTAACATCGCAGTGACGGGAGTGAGACGGAGTAAATGTGACGGAAAGGAACAACGTTATTTTGGAACGACGATATTATACAAAAAGTCACTGTGATACTCTCAGGTGGCAGATCACGGTGATTTTTTCACTGTGACGTTATTTATCACCCATGTCTAGTCTTTAAATCAAGAGTGAATAGGTTATTTCTAGGCAAGCGTGCTCCATCTTCGACCACATCATCGCTTACCATCAGGTGAGATAGTGGTCAAACGCATGCCTATCAATAGTAAAAAAAAAACACATTTGCACGTGGAGGAGCACCATCTACGTGCGGGATCAAGGATTGATTTTCCCGTATCCTCTGGACAGCTTGTACAATAGTGCGCCCGTGGGTCGGACACATACGCGTGTTCCCATACCTCTCACGGTATGTCCGTACAGCTAAAGCGGCATTACCGTGACACTCCCCATTAATTAAGATCATATCGGTGTACTCCGAAGCGGTATAATTGTAACGAGGCATGATTATTTAATAATAAAACCTTGAAACATCAAGTATTAAGCGTCTAATTTTGCAAAGTTTACTTAGCTATTTAACTAAGTACCTATAATACGTTTATGTGTCCTGTCACTATTAAAACAAAGCGTCAAATTTCGCACAACACAACAACAAAGATACGATAACACTCGCGCGGCGACTTCCAACGGGCGCGGGCGCATCCGAAATTCCAGAGAAAAACAAAACGCGTCACAGGCAGGAAGGAGGTCCGGTGACACACTGACCGCGTAACACAGTCACAACCAAGTCTGAAATCTAGCGGACGGTAGAATTCTTATAAAAATACGGTAGAATTTTCGAAATTATTTTGTAATATATATTTGAAATACGGTAGAATTACCTAGTTTATTTAGTAGCATGTTATGGGTCAGAGTAAAAAAAAACATATTTTTAATCAGAATCGGACAGTATAATTGTTTCAATATTTTTATACATATCATTGTTATGTTTTGCGATCATAGCGTGAGTGGGATTAAAATCACAGTTTTTTTCGTGACGCTGTATGGCTTGCTGCGATAAGAGATTTCCCTTGATGGATTTTATTAGGAGTTTATTCCGTTTTTTCGTCTTTATATCGTTAACTCTGCTGAACACAAAAAAAAAAAAAAATACTCTTTCGCACTCAGCATTCGAGTGTGGCAGAGACAAAATGGCCAACATAAATTTTGGCAAGTGTTGGAAATAGGTATTCCCTTCTCGATGCTGGTCACGCAATTCTGCGACCTGAAAAAATAAATAAATATGATTAGGCTGCTATAGCAATAGAAACCAATATGAATTCAGGTTGCTTCGAGTTTACTTGGAAACTTACCTGGTGCCAAAATACGTCAGGGGGTTGACCTAAATCCAAATCTTTGTGGAATAACGTCAACTTCCGCCACTCATCATCTAATTCTTGTTGATGTTGGATTGAAGTTGGGGAAATTCTGGGCAGTAATGGAAATAATGACGAAACTGACTCTTCCCTGTCATTAGAAATTACTCTCTCTAGATCAAATTTTCATTAATTTTTCTGTCATTTTCCCATGTAGTTTCGTAATTAAAACAGATTCGCTCTGAAAACAGCCTATTATGTTGTAAATTTTGGCAACATCCAAGCCAAAAAATAGTAATAAGCCTTAATTATGGGATCATTCAGGCATGCATGAATATCGTGGCACTCCGATTCTTCCAGCCATTTACCATCGAAATAAAGACGTAATACATCCCATTGTTCAAGAATCCTTTGCACTACTGCATTTAAAGACAACCATCTAGTCTGGGCTGGTCTAAGAATTGTGTGCACATCCGCCTCAGCAAAATACTGGAACTCTTTTAACTCACTCTTCCTGTTACTAGTGGATTTAAAATAATTATAAATATTTCGCGCCATTTTTTCACAATTTAGTGGAAGCTCTTTACATGCGTCACTAGCGCAAAGATGCAGAGAATGGCAAATGCATTTGATCACAATTATGCCTGGACAACGTTTACGAAATCGACTTGAAACTGAATTGTTACATCCCATCATTGTGTTGCATCCATCAGAGCCGAAACCTATGATGTTTTCCGTAGGAATGTCATACTTTTGAAATGAACCTATAACAGTATTAAAAAGTTTTTCAGGATTTGCAACATGATAGGTGATTTTCTCATCGAATAATTGAATTAAATTCCAAAACCTAGTGATCACTTTACCAATCATTGGATCAAAATACCTGACCACTACAGCTACTGTTTTTACTACAGCAATATCTGTGCTTTCGTCTATCAAAATTGAAAACATTTGTGATTTCAAGTCACTGATCAAGTTTTCTTTTTCAGTTTTCCCAATACAGTTATTTATGACAGCTTGAACTTTAGTTCTTTTTAATCTGATATCTAAGAATCTGGGAACAACTTTGGTAACAAATCTGCTAAGTGATTCATGACATTATGAGATATCTTATGCTCAGCAACAAAAGCAGCAAATTTTATTTCTGAAGTCTTAACCAATTGCTTTTCATTAGTTGGCATGGATTTAAAAACGCTTACTATAGACTGTTGTTTTTTGGAAGTTGAAGCACTACACCTCTTTAAATTATTCACGTGTTTAGTTCCTTCTTTGTGGCATTTTATTACACTTATTTCGGCACTGAAAGATGTATTGAGAGAGAGGGTAGATGGCGTTGTATCGCTTGACACCTAGATAAACAAGTTCCGTATTTACATCTGATTTAAAAATATTTAGAATCTCGCTTTTTTGCCAAAACTCAGTGAAATGCAAGTATAAACATTTAAATGAGCAGTGGAAACGTTTTTAAAGTTATAAATTCAACAATAACCAAAATAATTAGTGTTAAGTAGTAACCAGGACAATCTGTAATAAAACACGAAAGTGACAATAACAAGCAACAATAACAGTGATATCATCCAAATAAATATAAACAATCGATCAAACTGTATTAAAAGTGAACATTTGAAACATAAAACGTGCCCACATTAGTGTCTTAGACAAAAGCGTACCCGAAGTGAAGTGAAAAAAAATCCTAACATATTAGTCATAGCAACCGCTTTGCAAAATTAAACTTTTTCCACCTTTAACATACGGCACTTAAATTCAACGCTAATAAACAGTCGACGTTTGGCTAAGACAACTTTTCGGCTACCCAGGTGTGACACAAGAGTGCTCACGTTCAAATCCGGGTCACACATTCGAAGACTTTGTGAGATTTCAACTTCATCAGTTTTAAATAAATTCACCTATAAATTAAAGGTAAGAACGTGCTACGGAGGGCGCTTCAGTAATATAAACAGCACCACATAACTACAAATAATATGGATACAGACAATATCACACTACGCAGGCAGAAAACTGGGTCATTAACCAACTTATCTTTCTTAACAAATGACAATGAAAAAACAATACTTGACACGACGATGATGAGCATACCTGACAGCCGGCATGATTATAATAATGACGACACTATGAACAACTTGACCGAACAAATAAATACACTTAAGATGCAACTTTGACCGGCAAATTGCAAAAGACATAAAAATATTTGAATTTCGCGGGCTACCCTGGAGCATCCACCTTAAGATGCAACTTTTGAGTGCTCATCAGGAAATAGACGACCTCAACAGCGAAAACTTCCGATTGAAATCCGATTTGCAAAAAGCCCTTAAAACCGTCGAAACATATAAAAAGATTTGCACAACACCTAGTAGAAAAAATGGTACACCATCATCATCAAGCAAACATAAATCCAATCGAGAAAAACTTCAACCAATAGCTACAAATACTTCCAATACTTCCATCAATTCAAATTCCAAGGAAATAAAAGTCGACACACAAAGCAAAGAAACTCAGGCCTCCGAGATGACATATGAATATGATATACTGACTCAAAACAAAAACCTGACATTATCTTCACAGCTGGGTAATGTTGCTCCAAAAAACCAGTAGGCGTATCACGACCGAAACATAAAAATAAAATCGCTTTAATGAGCAGTAGCTGTACTAAAGGAACGCTACCATTAATCGAGGAAGTCTTCTCCGAAAAATTTGACTACTGTCATTATTTGATAAATAACGCTACCACAGAAGAGTTGTTACACACCGTCGAAGACAGCTTAAAAGACTTCACAATACAAGACTATTGCTTTATCTTCATTGGAGAAAACGATATAAAACATAGCGATTATCTAGATATCCTCGAAAATTTGAAAAAATCTCTGAGAGACTGTAAACACACAAATATTGTTATATGCGCACCGACTTATATAAGAGGTGCGCTAATACATAACTATAAAGTCGAGTTATTTAACAATCTCTTGAGTTTGGACATAAAAAACCACAAATATGCATACTTTTTTGACAGTAATCGCACACTAACTCTTGACATGTTTTCTTATAATACAGGAAAATTTACCAAATACGGATGGAAACACATTTTTGACCATATCAAATCAAATATATTAATTGACTACGATCAATATTATTCTAAAATCAGTGACGATAACCTTGGTGGTACTGACAATACATTGAACTATAAATGATAAATCTAATGACAACTCTGATTTTTTTCTTTGACAATAATATGTGCATTGTAAACGACGATCTACCATTTAAATTACTGTTCCAAAATTTTCAAAGCCTTAATAATAAACAAGATATACTTGAAGAATTTATTGACGAAAACTCACCATATAAGGCAATATGTATTTCAGAAACTTGGCTAACTCAGGAAAAACTAGCTTTGATTAAATTTAGTGGATATAAATGTGCATCCTCATACTGCCGCAGCACTAGAACAGGTGGCGGTGTATGTATATTTTTACAAGAACATATTGAAAGCATCCATAGAAACGATATTTCAGACATGTCTATTGAATATGTGATAGAACTTTGCGCCACGGAATTGCAAAAAGAAAATGTATTAATTGTAACTATGTACTGGAATAGAAGAGAGGAGGAAGTATTTTATCAGCAATTAAAACAAATTTTAAAATATATAAACAATAAATACCACAAATTAAATATAATTATAGGGGGCGATTTTAATGTTGATGTATTATCAGACAATTTAAAAACTACTCAATTTCTAAACGTAATGCAAGAATATAATTTTACTCAACATGTAAAAAGCCCTACACGTGTTACATCAAACACTGCGACATGTCTAGACCTAATATTTACTAACTTTAACCATAAAGATATGTACGCAACTACAGAAAAATTGGGCTTTTCAGACCACCATAGCACAATTTTACATTTAAAAATACCCGGAAAATCAGAAAAGTAAATCTGGTACTCCATGAAAAGGTTATATATAATGATTCAAATATACTAAAATTCAAAGAAAAAATACAAAATCTTAATTGAAACAATATTCTTACCACTGATAATGATATTAATGTTAATTATAAAAAATTCTATGACATACTTATTTCTATTCTTAATAAATGTATACCATTAAGTAAAATTAAATTAAAAACAAGACTTAAAAAATATTGGCTCACAACTGGAATAAAAAAATCTTGCACAAATAAAAGACTATATAACGGGGTTCTTCTTCAATGAAACCACTCGTAAACCAGATGTCAACAAAGGTATTTATTGTTCTCCAGAACCTACACTTAACAGGACTTTAAACACTAACAATAGGATGACGATAGAAAAGTTAAAAATATGACCGCCCGATGTCGGTTCCGCGGGGGGAAGCCGATCGTGCAAGTCGGAGAGCGTTAGACTGCCCGTAACCCGTTCCGATGGAAGCGTGTCCGTGCAAGCCGAACTAACTAAATGTACGGCGTGCGGCCTCTTATATACTCTCAAGCGGCAGCCGGCGTCGGCGGCGGCGCGATAGTGGGGCACGGTGCGAGGGAGTACCCATGTTTGTGCGCGCACGATGCGGCGGCGCGGGTTGGCAGTACTACAGTCTCCCCCTCTGTCTCCGATGACGACCCGGTGAGGTAGACAGGATCTAAGTAGGCTGTGGTTTCTTTGGTGGTCTTCCGCGGGTTCGAGGCTTGGCAGTGGGTGCCAGGGCCTCAGGAACAGTTGGCTTGCTCTTCCGCGGGCGACCCCGCCGGCGTAAGGGCAGGACCGGCTCGGGCAGGGTAGCTGTTGTCGAGCCTCGATACGGACGCAGGGCTGAGGCATGGTACAACCCTGCAGTCTGGTTTGGGGTGGCAGGATCAGCAATCTGGAAAGAGGATGGTCCATGAATGTTTTTGATAATGTATGGGCCATCTCGGCGAGGTGCTAATTTAGCACTGAAACCTTGTGACGATTTGCTTAAGGCGTGAACATCAACCATAACTTGGTCGCCAGGTTGATAGTTAGGACATGATTGACGTCTCTTATCAATGTATTCCTTTCGCTTCTCCTCTTTCATCTCCTGTATCTCATGGGCTCTCTTCAATGTAGAGGCCATCATTAACAACTTCGGTGTTATCTCGGGAACAAAATTTTCATTTTGTACTATTTGTCGCAGATCATGATTTACGTCGTCGATCGTGCGAAGGTCTCGTCCAAAAGTTAAGTAGGCTGGCGTGTACTCAGTAGACGAGCAAACAGCTGTGTTCATTGCGAAATGTATGCTTGGCAAATGTTCTGCCCATCTATTATGATTTTCTCCCACTAGTATGGCCAACTGTGATTTTAAATCTCTGTTGCGCCTTTCAACTGGGTTTGTTTCAGGATGATAGACAGGGGTAAAACCGTGTTCGATGTCCAAGCAGAACGTCAGTTGTTGCATCACATTACTAACAAATTGAGATCCGTTATCACTAATGAACCGTCTTGGTGTGCCATACCGTAGAATGATCTCATCCAATAATACTCTAGCACATTCCTCTGCGGTTGCTTGTTTTAATGCGAATAATTCAACCCATCGACTGGCCATGTCCTCAACAATGAAGATACATGTTTCTTCCTTAGCCGTTTTGGGTAAGGGTCCGAACAAATCGAAGGATACGACTTCAAATCTTTGGTTGAGAGCCGTTGTTTGGAGCAGGCCCGCTGGTTTGAGATTGCTTGGCTTATATCGCTGACATTGGATACAGTTCCGGATATAATTTTCTATTTGGGTTCTCATTCCCTTCCAAAAATATCGCTTAGCAATGCGTTCAATAGTTTTCTCCACTCCATAATGACCAGCGGAAGCTTCATCATGATACGTACTGATAACTTTTTCTTGCTCATGGTTGGGAACAACTAGCTGAGCATTTTCGTTATTATTTTCAGATTTGTACCTGTAGAGTAGTCCCTGATTACTCCAATATCTTCCATTTTCATGTTGATTTCCTTCTAGTTCGTTAATTATTTTATGTATGTCCTTGTCTTTTAGTTGTTCCTCTCTGATTTCTCTCGTATTTTTCCTTGGCATATCAATTATTAGACTACATACTCCACAGTCTTGTTCTGTTGCAGGATCACAGTGAGGACGTGACAAAGCGTCGGCAACGACATTTGTTCTTCCTTTAATGTACTTTATCGTCAGGTTATAGGGTTGCAGTTGCAGGGCCCATCGTGCTAGACGACCTGTTGGGGACTTTAATGACATAAGCCACTTCAGGGCTTGATGATCGGTTAGTACAGTAACATCCGTACCCTCGATGAAACCACGAAATTTGTTCACCGCCCAAATTACAGCTAGTGCTTCTCGTTCTGTGGTTGAATAATTTCTTTCAGCTGGAGTGAAGAGGCGACTAGCGTACTCAACTGGATGTTCATTTTCCCCCTCCCCCTGTACCAAAACAGCTCCGATCGCGTAGTTACTTGCGTCTGATTTAATTGTAAAAGGTCTGGTATGATCTGCTTGGATTAACACAGGTGCCGTGACTAACAGTTTCCGCAGCTCGTCAAACGCCTTTTTCTGATCATCTCCCCAGAACCAAACTGAATTCTTCGTCAAACGAGAAAGTGGCTCGATGATCTTTGCAAAATTAGGGATGAATCGTCTGTACCATGAACACATCTGCAGGAATGAGATCAGATGCTTTAGGTTTGCTGGTGCAGCCATATCCACTATGGAAGCAATTTTGTCTGGGTCCATTTGAAGGCCATCAGGCGTTATATAATGACCTAGATATTTGACCTTCGCACAGAAGAAAACACATTTTTCTTTGTTAGCTGTGAGATTGTATTCGTTCAACCGATTAAAGACGTCTTGCAGGTCTTTGAAATGCTCATCCAGACTGGCAGACATGACAATTAGGTCATCTAAGTATATAAGGAGCTTGATGTGACTAAGGGTTACGCGAAATCTATCCATAAGCCGCTGAAAAGTAGCGGGTGCGTTCCGTAAACCAAAGGGCATTCTTAAAAATTTGTACATACCAAAAGGTGTGATGAAGGCTGTCTTTGCTTGGTCTTCATTTCTTACGGGAATTTGCCAGTAGCCGGCGCGGAGGTCGATAGTGCTCATGTAGCGCGTGGGTCTGGCACTATGTAGTATATCGTCGATACGTGGCAGGGGATAAACATCTGCAGTCGTGATCGCGTTCAGCTGGCGGTAGTCGACACATACCCGAGTGCTGCCGTCTTTCTTTGGAACCAGTACGACTGGCGCCGACCAAGGTGAGCAGCACGGGACTATAACTCCCTGCTCACACATCTTCTGTATTTCCACCTTCAGGGTTTCCGTCTTAACGGGTGATAGCCTGTATGGTGGAACGGAAATAGGCCTGTGTGACCCCGTATCAATAACGTGCTCAGTCTCCGTTGTTGGCTTGCCGTTGGATGTGAACACCGCTTCATTCCTTTCAAGGAAATGTTGTAAGCGCTTGGTCTCTTCTTCCGTCAGCAGGCACTCGGGGCTGCACACAGCAACAGACGAGATCTCAGTATCCGGGAACAATCTAGCAGACTCTGGTGACAACCCGACGTCCGCGTTCTCGATGCTTCTACGTGCGTCTTCGTACAGGGCATCAATCACTGGTGAGTACCCATCGAATAGGACTGTCCGTGGCCTCTTTGGTGGAGTAGAGAATCCTATGGGAATCAGTGGTCCGTATGGTCGTTCCAAGGCTTGCTCCGTTGCTCCGGGCATAACAAGGCTACTTCTCTGTGGGGAGCGCGGAGGCGTCATCATGACGTTGGCAGTCGGTTCCTGATACTGTTGCGGAATGATCTTCGTTACATCAACCGGCGATGGTGCAGGGCTGGGTGTTGCCATTATTGTCGATTCCTCTGCTGGCAAACACACACTGGATAGAATACCCGCAATATCCTTTGACTCTTCCGGACTCTCTGGATTCAGATCGTAGATCTTCTGTGGCTCATCAACAAAATTACAGGTTCGCTGAGGTAAGTCCAGGGCTAGCATAGCATCTTCTATAAATCCGACCCCAAGTAGTGTCCTATTTTCTCGGGCTTCAGGAAAGATCACAAATGACGTGGCCACATTTCGACCATAAAGGTTGACAGTTGTCTTAGCTGTGAGGACGTTCTGCCTCCTTGGTACTCCGTCGGCTAGTGTTACGTACATAATCTCCTTCTCCAACTTAACGCCTTTTCGTTCCAGACGTTGGTATAGCTGATAGGAAGCAATACTCGACTTTGCGCACGTATCAATATACGCTATTCCACTCATACCTTCGATGGTAACAGGGACCGTGGGACGTGGTCGTACATCAGCAGTCATATTAGCTGAGCAGAAACAGAAGTCAACAGCCGTTAGAGACTGTTTGTTTTTACATTTCGGGCAGCGACTACGTATTACACCGGGCTCTCCACAACCATAACAGGCAAACTTCGGTTTATCCTCATTTGGGGTGCTTGAGGTAATTTCCGCCTTAACAACAACATTTTGTTTTTCTGCCTCGTCTCGTGCCTTCCTTCTACATACCTCGGCCGCATGACCGGGAAGACGACAGTAACCACAGCGTACCTTATTTTGTTTTTTGTTAGTTTTAGGTTGATTTGTTTTATCTTTATCATGTATATTGTGTTCTGATTCCTCTTTCTGATTATTTTTCTCTACTAGTGTCCTCACAATGTCTCTCGCCTTTTGTAGTAGCTGGTCAAAAGTTCTTATAGATTCCCTACAAATCTTTTCCCTTACAGCGAATCTGATCTGGCCAAAAATGAGGCTGATCTCTTGCTGTTCTGTATGTGGCTCTGACATCTCGGCAAGCAGTGCCCGTTTCTTGGCAACGAAAATCTCTGTCGGGGTCTGGTTATCTTGATTAACCCCAACAATTTCCTGATAAAGTAAGTAGTCTAGTTTCTTTGGGGCAAAGGTGTGGCGCAGACGTTCCTTAAAAAGTTCCCATGACTTCACACTGCTTTTTACACCTTGCCACCAAATTGCTGCATCACCGACTAGAACCAATGGTATGCCTTCAAGAGCGTTCGCATCGGATATCTTTTCCACTTCCTTAAACACTGTCACTGCTGCTAGGAACGCTTCAACTTCCGCCTTTGAACCTCCAAATTTTGCTGGGCACTGAGCAAAGGTACTCCTCCCTCGTGTACCGGTGGTGATTGCGAGGATGAGCTCCTTGAACTGACTGTCTGACATGTTGATAGCCATTTCTTCAGGAGAACTGCTTCCAAAACGATCTGGTCTGCGAGTGGGCCGTGGCCTTAAATATTTCCTATCTTCGGCCTCCACGTTGTGCGCCACTTATAACGGGGTTCTTCTTCAATGAAACCACTCGTAAACCAGATGTAAACAAAGGTATTTATTGTTCTCCAGAAACTACACTTAACAGGACTTTAAACACTAACAATAGGATGACGATAGAAAAGTTAAAAATATGACCGCCCGATGTCGGTTCCGCGGGGGGAAGCCGACCGTGCAAGTCGGAGAGCGTTAGACTGCCCGTAACCCGTTCCGATGGAAGCGTGTCCGTGCAAGCCGAACTAACTAAATCACTTGGAGCATTCGCAACGTCCCCGCAAGGGGGCGCGGCAGGCGGGCATAGGCTGTGCCTTTTCTCCCGCGGTATCATTGCGTGCCCGTAAAGACGGGAACGTCATTGGGGTGCCATGTAGGCGCAGAAGAAGGCAGCGTGACAGAAGGTCGCTGCATGCCTAAGTGTATCTGTCAAAGTGTCGGCAGAGGGCGCCACGGCACTGTCTCACAGTGCCGGCTCTTCACGGCCCTACGGCGGTCAGTCCCCGCCGGGTGAGACCTCCGGTTGCCCGGAGGAGGCCCAGCGAGAGACGACCAGCGACGTAGGCGCCGACTTTAGGGCGCTCCCTGCCGAGGGTGCTGATCCCCCGCCTGTCCTGCTTCCAGAGCGAGCCGGTCACGCTTCAGGCTGAGGGACCGTGGTGAGTGTATGAGCGGCAATGGAATTGTGAGACACCGTCTCATGTAGCGAATGAAACGTACGTCCGCGCCGTACGTTCATCGCGTGTATTTGGGCGCATGGAGAGTCGTGCTTGTGTGAGGTTCGACGCACACTATGCCTATATTAACCTAGCACACAGTGCGCGCCGAGTGCATGTAGTGTTGTAGAGTCTATAGTGAGGGAGAGAGTCGCGTGTCGGTGTCTGCGACTCACTCGGCGTCAAGTCCGGTGGGTTAGGTGGGGTCGTCAGCGTCCTGCACAAGGTCGCGCGGCAGGCGTCTCGCGTCAGGTGGCCGCGCGTGCCAGGGCGCTATGTGCTTGACGTGTGGCCAAGCGGAAGCGTCGGCACGCGCGAACATAGTGGACGCGAGGCGGGCGCAAAACTCATCCAGACTCTCAATCCTAAGGTCCCGCATGATGACACTGTTCCTCACGAAGCGAGGGGCAGCAACTATTTTCCGCAGCGCTAGGTTTTGCTGCGCGCGGAGGATCTTCTTATTGGACTCGCTCGTGAGGGCGAGCCAAGCTGGGGCGGCATAGGTGAGCAGCGGGCGGATGTACGTTTTATACACGCCCAGCTTGACTCGCAGCGGGAGGCGGGATGAGAGCACTGGGTGGAGCAGAGCGCGGGCCGCTCTACCCTTCGCGGCGACCTGGCGGACATGACGACCCATGGTGAGCCGACGATCGATGGTGATCCCCAGGTACTTGACCTGGGGCGCCCAGTCGATGTCGACTCCTTGCAGCCGGAGAGGTGGTGGGTGGTGGGCGCCCCCGACGAGCAGCGCCTGAGTCTTACCCACGTTCACCGACAACCGCCACTTCGCCAGCCATTCGGGAAGCGTGTCTAGCACGCGCTGCATCTTGACGGCCGCGTGTCTCGCATTGAGCGAGGTACAGATGTACGCGGCGTCATCAGCGTACAGCGCGAGCGTGCATTCCTGCGGAGAAGGGATGTCGTCGGTGTAACATGAGTAGCAGAGCGGCGAGACGCAGCTGCCCTGCGGGACTCCGGCGGCTATGGGTCGGGGGCGTGACACAGCACCATCGACCACCACCTTGAATGTCCTGTCCGTGAGGAAGGAGGAGACCACCTTGACCACGCGACGGGGCGCGTCGCTGAGTGACATCTTGTAGATCAGACCGGCGTGCCAAACACGGTCGAACGCCTTTTCCATATCGAGAAGTACTGCAACTGCGTGCTCCTTCTTGTTCAGCGCCGCTGTGAGCAGGTGCAGTACTCTCGATAACTGGAGCGTCGTTGAATGTTCCGAGCGGAACCCAAACTGTTCCGGGCGGGGCGTCAGATGCGGTGTTAGGTGCCGCAACAGGAGTTTTTCAAACACCTTGGAGATAGTGGGCAGTAGCGTGATGGGCCGATAGCTTTCCGGCTTCAGCACGTTCTTATTCGCCTTGGGCAGCATGATGACGCGCCCCTCCTTCCAACACCTCGGGAAGGCCCCCGTGCGCAGTATCCCCGTGAACAGGCGCGCCAGGGCCGCTACCATACGGAACGGCAGGTGGCGCAGCACTGTGTTGGAGATACCGTCCGCCCCAGGGGCCTTTCTAGGCTTGGTCCTCAGGATGGCGCGTCTCACTGCGTTAGGCGAAAAGAAAATCGGTGCCTCATCGGAAGCTATCGGCGACGCGAAGTACTCCTCCAGGTGCCTCTCGACTGTTGCGACATGGTCCTGATCGTCAGTCGGGTTCGGCTGGAATTGACGCTCCAGGTGTTCGGCAAAGATCTCCGCACGGTCTGATGCGGCGTATCTAGGCGCCCCGTCGCTGTGGAGGAGCGGGCGCACCGGAGCTGGGGTAGTCGTGACTTGCCGGCACAGTCTGTGTATTGCCGGCCAGTCACCGTCGGTCGATTCCATGTAGGACTCCCAGCTCTCTGCGTTGTGCTCCTGGAGCTTGGCCCTCGTCTTTTCCGCAAGACGGTTGAGTTCCCTTTTAGTAGAGGGGCATTTCGTGGTGAGCCACTGTTTGCGAAGGCGCCTGGTTTTGGCGACCATCTCGTGTAGGTGGCGGGGCAGGGGCTTGCGTAGCAGGCCCTGCGACTGAGTTAAGGTGGTGGTCGCCTTTTCATAGGCGCGCTGGATGCAAACAGTGACTTCACTGGCCATCGCATCCACGTCTGCGGCGGTGGCTATGGGCCAAGTCGGGATGGTGGTCTCCAGCGCTTCCTGGAAGGAGCTCCAGTCAGTCTTTCGACGTGGCGCTGGTGGCGAGAGTCGGACCGGCATCTCTGACAGGACGACGAGGACAGGTTGGTGATCAGACAGCATCTCGTCGTCCAGCACCTGCTGCGCGATCTGGCAATTGAGGCCCCTATGGACCACGATGTCCAGCACGTCCGGCGCATGCTGCGTCTGGTCCGGGTAGTGCGTCGGGGTCTCCGGGCCGGACACCACGTATCCATGGGCCTCAGAGTCGGCGAGGAGTCGTCTGCCCCCGGGCGAGGTGACGCGTGAGTTCCACGCGGGGTGTTTGCAGTTTAGGTCGCCGGCAAGGATCGTAGGGTGCGGCGACTTCTGCATGAGGGCCCTCAGCTCTGCGACGTGCAAAGGAGCCGAGGGCGGATGGTAGGCCGCGTAGACATCAATGTCCTCGCCGGCGACATGCAACTGCACACCCAGCGCGTAGAGCGTGCTGAGTGAGAGCGGGGGCAGAGGCTGGTGGACGACCCTCCGCCTGACTAATATCGCCAGACCGCGATATGTGATGCCGGCGTCCGACTTCTCGTCTTGTCTATATGTGACGTATCCTGGGAACCGCAGGTGGTCGGCTGGTCCCAGGAGCGTTTCACAGATGAGCGCCACGTCGATTTCCTGCTCTTTGAGGAGGAGGCGGAAAGGAGCGACCTTGCTCTTCAGGCCGCGGGCGTTCCAGTGAATGATCCTCAACGGCTTAGCCATGGTAGAGTGTGAGTAGAGCGGCCAAGCCGTCGAGGATCACCAGCTCCGCGTCCTGTCCCTGCCTGATGGCTTTGATTAAGTCCATCAGGAGTTTAATGGCGCAGGCGGTAAACTCTTTCTTTCGTTCGCGCTCCTCTTCTGTAGGAGCGCGTTCGCGCTGTCGCTGCTGGCTAGGCGCAGCGCTGGCTTGTTGAGCGATCTCCGCCCGTGGGGCGGCGCTCCTTGCTTCTGCTGTGCGCTGCGCCAACTTCACTGCCTTCTTTGGCTTAGATGTGTCAGCAGCGACAGCGGTCAAGGCGGCTGTCGACGCCTGCGCCTGGGAAGGGGCAAGGTCGGCCTGTTGAGTGGTGGTTTCGACGGGGGGGGGTGCGGGCTTCTTTCCCTTTCTTCCTTTCCCCCCCCTTTTAGTCTTTTTCCGCCCCCCGGAGATGGTAGCATTCCTGGATGAGGGCCCGTTTGCTGCCGCCATCAGCGAGGCGCTGGGTGCCTCGCTCTCGTTTGCGCAAACCGGCCTCTCAGTGGCGGATAGCCGGCTCTGTTGCCGAGTGATGGCGACAGTGCCCGCTCGTCTGTTCTTCATCTCCCGCTGAAAGATGGGGCATTTGGTGTTGCACGCCGGGTGGTCGCCCGCGCAGTTGGCGCAGGTGGCCGGTTCCGAGCGTGGGCGCGGGCAGTCCCTGGCGGCGTGGTTTTCCCCGCATCTAACGCATTTGAGCGGGCGGTGGCACTGGTGCGAACTATGCCTAAATTGTTGGCACCGGTGACACTGGGCAGGCCCTCGCTTGCCTCTCCACGCCTCGATTCTGACACCACGCATAAACAGCATCGTCGTGGTGTCATAGATGGTCCTGAATTCGGGCGTCCTCTTTAAGACTGCATGGAATATGCAGCCGGGTCGTCCTTCGCGCGCTTTAATGTTGCGCACGTACTCCGGCTCATACCCCATGCGTCGGAGCTCCTCCTCTATCTCCTCCGGTGGTGTGTCCGCGGGCAGCCCGCGAATGGCCACCTTGGCACTCCGCTCTGCTGGCAGCGAGTAAGCGAACCAGGATAGTCCGCTCTCCCTCTCCAAGTCAGTGAGGTACCGTTGAACCACCCTGTATTCGCCCTCAGACTCGGGCAAAAACCGGATGCCACCCTGATACGGGCGGGCATTCGGTGGGTGGCCCAGCACAGCACTCACCGCTCTGAAGTGAGCGGTCCAGTCTGGCAGCCTCTCCACGATCAGCGGCGGGTACCGGGGCGACTTCTTCTTAGTCGCGGGGGCTGCCGCGGCGGGTTGTGCGGAATCGGGTGTAGCGCAGGCGGCGCTAGTGTGCGCCTCTCCTAATAGCTTTCCCCCTGTAGGCGCAGGGGTCGGGCCAGCTATGGAGGTGTCAGCGGACCGCCCCCCCCCGCCTGGACCGCGCGGCACGCGCTGCGGTAGTGGCGGGTCAGGGCAGTAACGCTTGGCCTCTTCAATGGCGTCGTCGTCAGGGCTTCTGGGTCGTCGTTGTGGCCTGGCCTCGTGCGCAAGCTCGAGGCCAAGGCCTAAGGCAGCAGATGGGGTGGAGGGGTAGCCGACCTCCATATCGTCGGCTCGTACGGGCGTGTCCGCAGACACGTCACGTCGACCGGCAGTGGAGCCCCCGGACGAGGCCGACATATCCGAACCTTGACGGGACGAACATGCCGACATAGTCGCAGGGGAATCTTGGGCGGAGCCCCTCGGTGGTGTTGGCGAGAAAGTAAAATCTGACCTTAAGGCAGGCGGCGACGTTGGTGCAGAGTGAGTCGCGCTCGCCAGCAAGCGGCGGGGAGCAGGCGACGCGGTGCGGCGAGCTGTGGCAGCATATGTTGCCGCGGCCGACACGTTGATTGTAGGGTGCGCTGCGGGGCGCGCAGGCGGCGCGGCGGCGGCAGGCACTCCATACAAGGCGGCAGTGTTGGCACTCGCGGACGGAGCGGGCGCAGCGGAGCGCACCTCGGACTCGAACGCGGCCGACGCGGATGTGCGCAGAGGAGGTTGCGCTCTCGGGTCGGGCTTCGCTGCGGGTCGCTCGGGCTGCGCCTCGGGACGCGCATTTTTAGTGCCGGCGGATGTCACTGGAGGCGCCACATGACGTACCGGTGGCGCCGTCTGGCGAGCGGGTGCGGAGGCGAAGGATGGTACAGGTGGCGCCGCCTGTCGTACAGGTGGCGCAACTTCACTCGCGTGCGCGGATTGGCCAGCTCTCGGCGCAACGGAGCGCACGACGGGAGCGGCGGCGCGCACTGCGTGGGCGCGGCTTTTTACGGCGGGCCCCGGGGCCTGGATGGGCACGGGGCGGAAAGCCGAGGGACGAACCGGAACGGCCGGTTGCCGGCTCGACGACGGCGCCGGTGAAACGCGCGCAGTCACTGGTGTCGTCGGTGGGCCGGTAGTGGTCGTCCGTGTTGTTGTTGGAGCGGCTGCTGGAGCACCGGGCGCGGTGGTGGCCGCGACGTGCGGCATCGACTGCGTCCGGTCCCCCATCGGTCGGTCGGGTGGAGCGCCGGCGTCGTGCCCCAAGGAGCTACGACTCGGCGGTTTCTTGGGCGGCATACTTGACGGGAGCCTCCGTGACCGCTACGGTGTGTTGCCACACCGGGCAGCGACGGGGCGACCTCCCCTGTGTGCTCCCACGGGCGCTAGTGAGACTGTCGCCCGCGATAACACACAAGGAAAATCGATACGGGTGTGCGGTCCGAACGGAAATGTGATTCACTCGCGCGCAGAACGTGAATACTGCTCCGGGCGAATCCGACTAACTAAATGTACGGCGTGCGGCCTCTTATATACTCTCAAGCGGCAGCCGGCGTCGGCGGCGGCGCGATAGTGGGGCACGGTGCGAGGGAGTACCCATGTTTGTGCGCGCACGATGCGGCGGCGCGGGTTGGCAGTACTACAAGTATTAAAAACATTAACATTAAAAGCAAAAAAATCCTACATTAACAAAATATCACAAAAAGTAATGAAGAAAACACTACACTATAAAAATAAAATGATGCAATCTAACAATAAAGTTAAAACAATGTGGGGAATTATTAATGAACGTACAAATAAGATGTGAACGTGAAAAACGCAATATAACACTACAAATAAATAATAGTTTAACTTCCAAACCCGAAGATGTAGTAAACACATTAAATCGCTTCTTTGCTTCTATAGGTGGGGATAGCACAACAAAACCTATCGGCAATAAACCAAAAGGACTACCGGTAAGTTGAGCTACACAAAATACATTGTATCTTAGCCCAGTAGATCCCTATGAGGTAAATAGAATAATAAAAAAATCTTAAAAATAAAAGAAGCCACGGAATTGACGAACTTCCACCTACTCTGTTAAGACAATGCGCCGTGAATTAACTTTACCTTTTTATTTACTCATCAACCAATCTTTTGAAGAAGGCGTATTTCCCGACTTGTTAAAAAAAGCACTTATAAAACCGATCCATAAAAATAAAATTCAAAAACCGACCCAAACAACTACCGTCCAATTGCTTTGTTACCAACGCACATAGATAGGTTTTTAGGTTTTATGCGGCCAAAATTATTTTAATTGCTGTAACTATTCTAAATGACATAAATGATAATAAAAAACAACTTTCTGTTGAAATTTAAAAAAAATATTTATTCAAGAAAATATCATATTTATGAAAAAAAAAAAAAAAAAATAAAAATATTGTCAAAAGCCTAACGTCACAGACATAAAAAAATATATTTCATAAATGTACATTTTAAACGTTAGTGAGTAATGAATTGACGTATCCCCTCGACAGTCGACACATACTCCATGCCAATTCGTTACTCCAGATCCTCATCATCCGAGGATTCTGGTGAAGCGGAGTCTGGTTTGGTGGGTAAAAGCATATCTAAAGTCTCCGGAGAAAAGGATTTAGATATTTTTTTTCTCCTTCTTTGTTTTATACTAATACTGCTAATGAGCGGATCAGAGCTCAATAATAGTCGATTATAGATGTCGCGGTTACACTGTTCGCGGGAAAATTTTCTTGCGTAATTTTCTCTATACATGCGAAAGTGCTTATTTCTGGCCTCTTGAGCCTCCTCCGACAATTGGCCTATTGGGAGAAGTGAATTCTCTATTATGGCAGCACCATGTATGAGCACTTTGTGCAAAGTAGGGGTCATCGGGTGCCACCCATAATGCTGCACGTATAATTTGGCGGTATCTAGTGCATACTCATCATATTTCTTGACGTCAATAATGTATCCACTTGAAATCGTTTCTAAAATTACTTTCAGTCTGTAAATTAAATCGAAGTTCACTCCAGTTATGTCGGATGCCAATTGGGGATTCTCGAAAAATCTACGGCTGGTGTTTCCATCATTTGTATTCCCATAGTTGGACTTAGGCATGCCAATGAGTCCCGGTTTCAATTTTAAATCTGTCTTGGATTTTTTGTTTAGCGGCCAATTCCAAGTCTTTTTCTTCCGTCGTTTTTTTCTGTCTGTATTTTTGAACTACTAGTTTATAGCCTAAGTGCAAAATATTCTCAAAAATTCTGATTCTGGCATGCAGCACAGATATTCCAAAGTCTAAAGTTTCAGGACTTACATCATATTTTTTGCTTAGATTGTTAAAATCTTTTGAAGTGGCTTTACAAATAAAGCATCGACTGGTAGACTTAGTGTCGGTTGCAGCATTGCAAACCTTGCCATCAATCATAGTCGTCTTGAAAATGTGCTTGTAGGTAAATTTATTTCCATTTATTTCGATTTCGGTAGTTATCCAAATTTTTTACCGATTCTTCAACGTAACTGATTTCTTCTTTGGTCACATCATTGCATTCTTTCAGTAATCTGAATCTTATAGGCCGGCAATACCGGGGAGATGATGGAGAAGGATTCTCCCAAATAACTTTTTTGTTATCCTTGACACAAAGTATTTGTAACGGGACAAATGAGCTCAAAAATATATTGGCGTCCGAATCAGCAGGATTTTCAAAATTTTGTTTATACATTCAGTCAAAAAAGTATCGGGAATGGATGATTTGTTTATGGTTCCAAATTAAAATTTTTGTTTTTTTGTAGTTGTTAAATTTAAGTTAAATACTAATCTGTCAAGAAAGTACCGGGAAAAGATCAATAATACACAAAATGTCTGTTATTCATTCAAATTTATTTTATCACCTTCAAAGTATGCTCCTTTAGAAACGATACACTTGCGCCAACGAATAATCCATTCATCAAAACATTTTTTAAACGCTGCTTCCGGAATTGAGTTCAGTTCTCGCCGCGAATTCTCCTTTATGTCTTCTATCGATTGAAAACGGGTGGCACGAAGTGGTAATTTGAGTTTAGGAAAAAGAAAAAAGTCAGCAGGAGCCATATCTGGTGAATATGGTGGTTGCTGGATGGTATTTGTTGAGTGTTTGGTTAAAAATTCGTTCACAATGATAGCCTTGTGCGAAGGCGCATTGTCGTGGTGCAAAATCCAAGAATTTTCTTTCCACAAATCTGGCCTTTTTCGTCGAATTTGCTCTCTTAAACGCCGCATAACGCTCAAATAATATTCTTTATTTACCGTTAGACCTTCCGGTAAGAATTCAGAGTGCACAACACCGCGATAGTCAAAGAAAACAGTCAACATGACTTTGACTTTTGATCGACTTTGGCGTGGTTTTTTCGGTTTCGGTTCAGTTGGAATTCGCCACTCCGAAGCTTGTTGACTAGTTTGCATGTCAAACTCGTATGGAGGTGACGAGGCTTTGCATGTGCGAAGACAGCGCAAGCGTACGTCATGATGGGACGGATGACCGCGGTGTACAGTCGCAATTTGCATTTGAGTGACAATTTGCTGCGGGCAGTCGTGATAAAGTGAAGCCTACCCTGGGCGAAGGCGGCACGTGATCGGGCCTGCCTTATGTGCTCAGCGAAGGTGAGGTGTCTGTCTAGGATGACCCCCAAGTATTTGGCTTGCTTTTCCCAAGGGATCGGCTTGCCATACATGGTGATTGGACGGGGTGGAGGGGGCTTATGCCGCGGTTTCGAAAACAAAACCGCTTGACTCTTATCGGGGTTTACCTCAATTCTCCACTTTCTGAACCATCACCAAAGACCACCCAAGATGTTTGCGTAAGTTTGGAGAGTGCGAGCGATAGAGTCAGGGTCGCGACCGGTATAGTACATGGCCGTGTCATCAGCGAAAAGGGCCAACTGGGCCTTGTTACTCTTGGGGATATCGCTGGTAAACAGCGTAAAGATTAGGGGGGATAGCACTGAGCCCTGGGGGACTCCTGCTCGGATGGGGTGAGGGGAAGAGAGTGTACCCTCGATTCGATAGCGAAAGGTGCGGTTTGACAAAAAGTCTCGCAAGATAAGCACGAGGCGGTCAGGCACGCCGAGTTGGTATAGCTTGTAAATTAAGCCATTGTGCCAGACTTTGCCAAATGCTTTCGCTATGTCAAAGAACAAGGCACCTGTAATCGAACCGCGCTGGAAGCCAGCGCCTAGGTGTTCGACGATGCGGTGGACTTGTTGGATGCACGAGTGTTCGGTTCGAAAACCAAACTGCTCGTCAGGAATAAGACTCTTTGCTTCGGCAAAATCTTTGAGCCGCTTGTAAATAAGCCTCTCGTAGATCTTCCCGAGAACGTTGAGTAGACTGATGGGACGGTAACTGGTGGGATCAGGCTTGGGCTTGCCTGGTTTGGGGATACCGATAACAGTGGCCTGTTTCCATGCTTGGGGGAACATGTTATTGCTTAATGCGCCATTGAAGATGGCAGTCATTAGCACTATGAGTTGAGCGGAGAAGAGTTTGAACACCTTGTTGGTGATGCCGTCGGAACCAGGGGCTTTCCTAGGCTGAAGCCTTTTGATGATATCCTCCACCTCTTCGGGAGTGACAGGGTGTAGAGGATCATCAGGATCTTCAACTGGTGGGAGGGAAGCTCTACGTTCGACTTCGGCATCCACCATATCGAGGTGAGCTTTGTCTACCGGTTGAGAGCTGGGAGAGCATTGGGATTCTAGGCTGTCGGCCAGACATTCCGCTTTATCAGAGTTGTCGAATGCGACACTCTTGTCGGGGCGGATGAGAGGGGGCATTGTGGCCTCTTCTTTGGATCGTAACTTCCTCTGAAGTTGCCAAAAGGCGAGGTGGGTGGGCTCGAGTTCGCTTAGCGTCTTGTCCCAGCGCGCGGAACGCAGCTCAGAAGTGCGTTTCCTCACAGCACGCTGCAAGTTACGCATGTGAGCTTTGTTCGCGTTGCAAGGAAAAGAACTGTACGCACGGATGGCTGCGTTCTTCTCGGTTATCAGACTCCGTACGTCGCCCGGGAGCTTCCAGCGGTGGTCTTCCACCACTGGAATTTCCCTTGAAATTCGTTCAGTACGGATTGTACGTGATCCGTAAGCAAGTCGATCGCCGTCGTCGTGTCAGCGACTGAGACAATATGATCGGGGATAGCGTTTAGGTGAGGCGACGTGGTGGATTTCAGCCTTTCGCTTACTTTCCTCCAGTCGGTGATCACTTGAGACGGGGGAGGCTGGTCGGGGTCGAGCTGACCCGAGCGGGAGCCTAGGTGCATGATTACTGGACGGTGGTCGGAATTGAGTTCGTGTAGCGTTTCTATAGATTGCAAACGGAGGTTTACATTCTTCAGCAACGCCACATCGAGGACATCGGGATTCTGTTTGGGATCGTGAGGAAAGTGAGTGGGAGTCATCGGAGCGATGACGTCATAGTTTAGGGTTTCCCCTAGGTTGTACACTACCCTGCCTCTGGCATTTGCAGTGTTGCAATTCCACGCGGGATGTTTGGCATTGAGGTCACCCGCTAAAATAACGGAGTCACTCAAGCCAAAGAGGGTGGTGAAGTCGCTAGCGAACGCGATGGGGTCGTCAGGCGTGGGAGACGAGGTCGAGGGCGGTGGGTAGTAGGCGGAGATGATGGTGATCGGTTGATGACCAGTCATGCCTAGCCGACAGGCTGAGTATTCGAGCAGTGAGCGAGGTGTGGGAGGGATCAAGGGGATGCAGTATAGCTCCTTTTTATAATATATGAGAGTGCCACCGCCGTGACAACGCGTCCTATCGTTGCGAACTATGCGGTAGGTGGCAATTTTAGGGTCGTTGCGGTGGGGTTTTAGGAATGTTTCCTGTATGAGGAGGATATCTAGCTGATGACCGCGGAGGAATTTGGCGATCTCATCGCGCTGGTTACTAATGCCATTGGCATTGAAAAACCCTAGTTTGAGTGATCTGGGCCTGGTGGTGTTGATGCGTGACTTATCCATTGATTAGTCATCAATTGCATCCATGGCGTCCAGAGCGTTCGTAATGGACTTATAGGCGGTGAAGATCTCATGCGCCTTTCTGGTGGAGAGTTTTAATTGACCGTCGTTTCCTCTGGTCGCATTCAACTCGTCGGACATGGCCCTTGCATCACGGGTCATGAACAAGCTGTAGGCTTCCAGGATTGTGGGGCCTACACCAGGGTTCTTGACCGTACTGGTTGGGGGGATGGGACGCGCTTGCACTGTCGCGGGAGCCACCCTGCACTGAAGCGCAGGCTGGGAAGCAGCAGTGCGCTGTGGCGCAGACTGGGGAACAGCTGGGACAACTGAGGTCGCAGGTGCGGGGGTCGGCGCTGGGATGGGCTTAGCCATTAGGGTAAGGTGGTGCAAGAGTGCGCACTTTTTAAATGAGGCTTTGTATTAAAAAGAATATGATAGTCAAAGAAATCAACTTAATTTATTTTAAATCTCTATATATCTTAGAAAAAATCACCATGAAGTTAAACAAGTTTTTACTATAATTTTAGGTATAAGTATAACATAACACAAAAATGAGAAATGCGTACTCTTATACAACCGGTCGTATAAGAGTGCGCGCCAAGGTGTATAAGAGTGCGCATTTTAATTATGAGCGCATAAGTCACACTTAAAGGGACCTTGGCCAAGATAGGCGGTACAATTCTCGTGCCACCATTCTTTGCAGTCTGAACACTCAATCCAATCTTCTATTATAGGCTCTTTGTATATTTCCTGGCAGCCGACACAGCGCCAGTTCTTCTTTTTTGGAGCATTCTTTGGTTTTTTAGGTTCTTGATCTATTTTTCGTGCGTTTTGACGTTTGCTGGGATTAGATTTTTGGGGTCCTTTCGGGTCAATTTTAAATGCTGGTTTCTTTTTCATATTAATTTGCATTTCTACTTCAATTTTGTATGGTGAACTGCTAATTATGTCAGATTTTTTATGTTTTCTGTTCGATATTTTTCTAGCCTGAGCTTTGGGAACGGGGCATATATCTTTTACTGTTTTAAAAACAGAATCTTCAGTAGAAGTTCCTGTAGTAGGAGAGGATGTCGCGTATGCAAAAGGATTTTCTGTTGCGCTGGATAAATTCTGCGTTGATGACTCGGGTGCCGTAAAATTATTTTCAACTGAAGCCACTGTGACATCCTCTGCAAGTCGTTGTTCATCATGTGAAGGGTCTTTGTTGACTGAGGCGCTCAGAGGCAGTTGTGATGCTGACTCAGATTCAGTCGATGCTCTTGAAGCTCTCTGTGTTGTATCTGTAGCATTAACATCTTCAGGATCTCTATCTGTCACTGAACTTGCTAAATAATCTAGTTCAGTGAAAACGTCCGGATTGTAAGGTACAATGCCAGTCACTTTAAAACTCTGCGCAGCACAAGCCAAAGTAGCAGTTTTGAGGTATGCAGGAGTAAAAATGGCAACCATCTGAAATACAGTGATTGCCCGTCCAGAATGGTTCCGTAACCATTTCTCGCATTTGTTTTTATTGATATTATTTTTGATTGTTAATTATTGTTATTATTTTTGACTATGAATTACTATTGATTATTGTTTCATTGACTATTATTTTTGATTGTTTATACTTGATTATTGATTGTGTTCCTGGTGTTACATGACTGTTTTTGAAATTCAATTTGTAAATGAATTAATGCATGAAATATTCAAATACAATGAAAATTGTTATATGAATAAATAAATGAAATGAAATGAATGAAATTCATTGGCATAGTATTTTTTCAGGACTGTGTGAAATCCACAATCAAGTGGCTGCATTTTGTGGCTTGTGTGAGGAGGTAAAGTCAGTGCAATAATGTGGTTATCTCGGTAGAAATTTATGGCGCTGATTGTGCAATGTGAGACGTGATTATCCAGAATGAGGAGGACTGGGCTTTCTTTGGTTGGCTTGACATGGTCCTTAAAATGTGTTAACCAATTTATGAAAAGATCTGAATTGATATAACTTGAGTCAGATATCATGCCGATTGATCCAGCAGGTGCATCATCCAAAAGCTCGGCCTTCATCCTTTTTCGTCCAAATATAAACGCAGGTGGCACATATATACCCGATGCACTCATAGCATTCACAACCGTAATGTTAACACCCCTCTCTGCACCAGATATTTTACTTACTGATCGTTTACCTTTCGTACTCAATACTTTTGGGGGCTTATTAGGCACAGTAGTTATACCTGTTTCGTCCATGTTAAATACTCTGTGGGGCGGGAAATTGTATTTATCTAGCAATGCTGATAAGTTGATATAAAATCGCTCGACTTGTGGCCTGTTAAAACCCATAGCGCGGGCAACACTTGTCGACGTTGGTTGCCTTAGTGAAATGTTTGGATTGCGACGTAGATATCCTCGTAACCAATCTTTTCCTGCCAATTTAGTTTCCTTACTAAATCTGTGCGGAATTTTATTTACTGTTGCAAATTCAAAAGCTAACCCTCTCAGTGTTTTCGCTGTCATGCCAAAATACATGTCATCTAAAAGTTTTAAATGTTCAGAGAAGTCTTTTTCCATACGTTCAGTAAATGTTGTTTCGTACCTGCCCAATTTTGTGGCAGGTTCCAACCTCTTTAGTCGTTTTCTCAAAGTTGACTCTGCCATACCGAGGGCGGCAGCAACTGATCTTTTCGATTTACCCTTTTCTATAAGCTTCCGAGCCTCCTCCATTGTTTCAGCCTGACAATTCTGTCGCTCAGTCTTTCTCTCTCTCCTAGACATAGTGCTGAAAATAAATAATAAAGCTTAAAGTAGGTAATCTAACCAAAATTATTGAAATACTAGAAATCTCAGATGTATAAGAGTGCGCGCGCACTCTTACACGCGTCACAGTGCGCACTCTTACACGAATCGGCCTAACGCGAAATGACGAATCACTAGCGACATCTCTTGAAAAACATCGTCATTTTCTCTTTAAAACTGTTTGAACAGACACTAAGTTTTGAACATAAAAAGTTTTGATTAATGTTTCCTGGGTAGTTTTCAAACTGTATTCAACGAAAAACACAAAAAAATTATATGAAGAGAAGTAAAAATCTATTGGCTTACCTAAAATCCACGTAAATAGTCGTACAAAAATTATTATTCGGGAGCACAACGGCGTTCACTTCAACACCAAAATACGACTGAAGTTAGTTACAAATGTCACTCAGTACTCGACGTAGGATAGATGCGCACTCTTACCGACCGCGCACTCTTGCACCACCTTACCCTAGCGCTGGGATGGGCTGGGAGAAGGAGGCCACCAAAGCTGGGAAAGCCCTTTGGTGGTTGAGCTGGTTCCACGGGGAGGGCCTCTGTGGAGCTAGCCGGTCGGGCAACTGAGAGGAAGGTATTCTCTCTGGGCCTGATTCGCGTAGCTGGCGGGCGTTGGAACGCTTTGCTAGTTTGGGGGAGATCTTTGGGGCTTTGGGGCACCCACGGTAATTTGCCGGGTGACCGGACTGACCGCAAAGTACGCAGCTGGGAGGTTCTGCGCACTGTGAGCGGTCTTTGGGGCGGGGGCACTCGCTGGTGCTGTGCTCATCGAGACACTTGACGCATCTGGGTTTCGCGTAACAGTTACGCTGTGAGTGCCCATATAGTTGGCAGCGGTGACACTGGCCAACTACTGTCGGGCGGAAAGGCTTCTCAATTTGGATGCCAGATAGGTTGCAGACCGATTTTATTTTAAAAATCGGGTGGTGGCCCTCGGTGGGGTCGCACACAACCAGCACCATGTCGTAGAGGTCGCCTCCCCTTGCTTTGTGCAAGCGGTGGACGGCGGACACTGGGACAGACTGTGCAAGGAGATCTTTGACGTCGTCAGTAGAGACCTCCTTTGGGATTCGTCTTATCACTACTCGGGTGGGCGTATCCTCTGGGAGGGTATACGTGTGAAAGGAAATATTCCTTTCAGGGCGCGAGTTAGGTCCCGGTAATCATTAGCTGTCGGGACAACAACTTTGATACCATTTTGGCAGGCTTTCGCGTTTGTGTAGTTGATCTTGCGATCAACACACATCTTCGAAACGCCGGTCCGTTTTTCCTTGTCCTGAATGTACACAGGCGGTGGGGGCGTTGTTTCTTTTGGGAAACAGAGACGGGGGCATTGGGATTGGTCGGTTGTCTTGCCTGCGCTGCTGGGGCAGTGGAAGTAGTGGGTGTGGGGGTCTTTGAAGACGCCACAGACTTCTTGGCCTTGTTGGCTTGAGAAGTTTTGGCTTTCTTCTTCCTCTTTCCTCCTGAGGTGACTAGCTGAAAGTCATCTACAGAGAAAGAGGCATCGGAAGAGCTGCTTTCTGAGTCAGTTGGCGGGTTCGAGCATGGCACGGATGTGTCCATGTCTATCGGGTCATTAGGCGACTCTATTGTCGACTGAACAATAGAGTTTGTGGGGATGGGGGCGGAAGCCGAGGTGTCTATTGTCTTTGGGACAATAGAGGGTTTAGCGGCGGCGGCAGCAAAGGCCGGTATCTTGGAAGGGACGGGGGCGGGAGCTACGTTGTCTATTGTTTTTGAGACAATAGAAGATTTGGCGGCGGCACCGACACAAGTTGGTTTCTTAGAAGAGATAGGGGTGGGAGCCGCGGTGTCCATTGTCTTTGAGACAATAGAGGACTTGGCGGCGGCGGCGGAAACAAGGGCCGGTTTCTTGGTAGGGACAGTGGCGATAAGCGGTACCGGTTTCGGTACCCAACTTGGAGCGGCTTGTCTTTTTACAAGCGGGGGAGATAAGGGACTTTCTAAAGCGTCGCTAAAATCAGCGACACTCGACTCGATGTCTGAAGATGCATGTTGCATCTCTGCGAATTTCCTGCCATATTTAGCAAGAAATTCAGGGTCCTTCAAGAGGATCTCTTTGACGAACGCTAGAATAACGGCGTCCGTCATTATGAAGGGGGAATTTTAAGATTTCCCCCGAAGGGGATCTATTCTTAGTTCCTATGCCTAGCTCCCCGGGTGGATGGGCCCGGGGATGTGTAACCCTCCCAGTCGGGTATAGACTGGGAGGTGAGTACCTATTGGTGAGCCCTAAGCTTGTAACCGGTCGCCAATCTTATTGTGCGAACCGAGCCCTAACTGGGTCTAGAGTGAAGGGGTAGACACACCCAACCAGCTCTAGGTGTGTAGCTGAAAGAGAGCGGGGTTAAGCGGTTGGTCGCGATTAGGAGGTCCCCCAAGGCCGCGGGTCCAACGCCCTTCCGACTTTACCTAAGTCCTGAAGGAGCTAGGTAGGTGTGTCGGGTCCACACCACTTGGTTTCGTTGGCACCGTGAGGTTTCCCACCAAGTACCACGAAACTGTGGATTTTCTCTGAAGGGGCACTACGTTTTTCGAACTATTTAAAAAAGAAACAGATGTCGTCCGCTGCCTTGAAAAAGGCGGCTTCGGATCGGGTGTAGTGGTCAGCGACCACTGATGACGTCACGGCGAGAGCGGGACGGAGCGAACACACACTGATAGCGGACGAGCGGCGGGGAGCGGCACGTCCGTTACGGGCGGGCGTCAGGCGCGGAATCTGTGTTAAAGATGCTGGGCCCGTCCCTTAAGTAGAGGCACATTAATTGTAGGCTATGAGTTGATAGGCAGACAAATAAATTATTTAGAAATGGAAACAATAATAAAAAAGATATCCTATGAGTGGAGTAGCGCAATGTGTATGTGTGTGTGGTGTGCGTATGTGAGAGAAAGTGTAATATTTTTCTTTTTATGTTTTTGGGTAAAGGTTGTGGTGAGCGATTCTGTTAGGATAGTATTCGACGGGAGTTATTTAAGTCATCAATAAGTGGTCTGTATTGTTGTAGTTAAGAGTTAGTAGCCAATTATTCAGTTTCTTTTTAAGTGACAATTTAGGTAGTGAGTAGAAGTTTAATTTTTTGTTGAGTTTATTGTAGAGATGAGGACCTCGGAAACAGGAAAATCTTCTTGTAAAAGAATATTGGCAACGGAAGTGTTGGCATACCTTGTCTTTGCGTCTCGTGGTGATTATTTCATAGGAGGTTTTTTGGTGCTGATATAGAACTGTGTGAAGCACAAATAATTGTCTGACTGTAAGGACTTCACAGGTCCTATAAAGTTCTTCAGTTGGGTAAAGGATGGACCGAAAAGTACTAACTTTTAGCACGGCTCTCTGAGCTCGTTCTAGCTTTAATAGCACTGTTTTGGGGGCACCACCCCATGCGCAAATGCAGTACGTTAAAAGAGACTGACAAAGAGCAAAATATGTACACTTAATAATTTGGGCTTCTGCAATGTGGCGGAGAGTTTTAAATACAAAAATCAGCTCTCTGATTCTTTTTGTGAGTTAGTCTATATGTGCTGAAAAGTTCAGGTTATCGTCAAGAGTTACTCCGAGATATTTAATAGTTCGACAACGTTCTAATTTAGGGCAGGCCCATGTCAAATTGCCAGGCAGTAAACATGAGTATGCTACTAAGTTGTACGAATCTGACGGTTGATTACAGTTACGTAAGCTGTACGTAAGAATTTTAGTTTTATCTGTGTGGATTGTGAGAATGTGTGTGTTGAGCCATTTTAGAACACAATTAAGTCCTTTTTGAGCTGTGTCGAAGGTATCGTTCCAAGTGTCGCCAGAGAATGTAAGGAGTAAGGACGGTGTCGTCAGCAAACGCTATGATTTTTCCAATTTCAGATTGCAGAGTTGGTTTACGTAAATCAAAAATAAGGTTGGGCCAAGCACACTGCCTTGGGGGACGCCGAATGTCACTGGTAGTTTTCTACTGACGTAATTGTGTGTCTTTACAGACTGAGTTCGGTTTTGAAGGTAGTCCCTAAAGATGTTCAGTGATTGATCACGAATCCCGAGCTCTTCTAGCTTTATTATCAAGTCAGGAATCGAAACAGTATCGAACGCCTTTTTTAGGTCTAAAAATAATGACAGTACTTTCTTTTTCTTGTCAATGTTTTTGGTGACATAGTCAATTAGGTCAATCACAGCGCTGCTCGTAGATTTATTGCGTCTAAACCCGAACTGGTTGGGAGAAAAAAGTTTTTTATCTTCCAGGTAATTCACCAGTCTTTTATTAATTAAGCGCTCTAGAATTTTGGAAATGGAAGGTGTGATGTATGTAGGTACACGTAAATAAAACGCAGACACGTCCGTTCCTTAGCACCGTATATTCGAGACTGTCTCATGTCCAATTACCCACAATACACTACACTCCTCTATTCTTAATTTAAGGTATAATTCCGTATAATAACATAAACAAATAACCATCACCTAATTCTTACTTAATTGATACATTAATAAAAGTACATACTTATTACTCTGACAAACAATATCTAGTAAGTAACTTATTCTAAACAATCGACTTAATATCTAGTAAATAACTTATTCTAAACAACATAATTACTTATTCTAAAACTTGTATGTCGGAGGCCTGACTATCCTACAGTGTCTAACCCGGCGGGTCTGAGACGGCAATACGCGCGCAGCGTCTGCGAGTGAGGGCGGGCTAGGCTTAGGTGAACTCATCTCCTTTTCTGGAGTTACAAAACAATCCTCCCCTTCAGCCATGCTTCGCGCCGGTGACACCGACGTTGGTGGTTCTGTCCCTTCCGACCGCTGCGACCGGACCGTACCCGATGGTGATACCGGAATGTTATTCTTAGGAAGAATATTATCTTTGTCCACTGTCGGACAAACTAACGAGCTCCTTGACTTACGCCTTAACTGGTCGATATGCCTATGTACTACGTTACCGCTGTCCGTATTACCTAACACGCCAGTCACTTTCCCAGGTTGCCATTTTTCCCCTTTTAGATACTGCCTGTACCAGACTTCCTCCCCTACATTCATACTCCTATCAGATCCTCCTTTGGTATCGCGCGTACGGCATCGGCCGCGCGCGGTGGAACATCGGCACCGCACCCTCCCTCACGCGCAGAGTCGCCTTGCCGCCACTGTACCGCCCCAGCCCGCCGCTGAATAGTTCTTTATATCTGTGGATTAAATTTTCGACTTCTGTATTTGTGTGTTCACAACTCACTTGGGTATACAATTAAATTTAGGTATTATTATGCCTAATTCTCCCAGCCACTGCCTTAACGTAACGCCTTCTATGACAAACAATTCTAAACATTTACTAAGGTCCTTGTACCGTACTGTTGGCTTAATTATACCTACAGGTTTTATTTTTGTGCCGTCATAAAATTTAAAAATAGTGTTGTTTTTCAATCGGCAAGTAACTAAAATATTTATCATACGTAGACTTGCTAATACATGAAATAGCCGTGTATGATCTCTTGCTAGACCCTACATTACTTTCAGATGGGAGATGAATGGAATAAAAGAAGGTAAGTACTAGAACACTACTGTATTGTCCCAAAAGTACTTATAGGTAAAATGAGCTTAATGAACTGATGGTGTGGCAAATGAAGTGAGTGACGCGGCCCTTGTTGGCTGTAACGAGAACGCCTGGCTGACTTGATAGCCTAACGCGAACTGAACTGTATTATGAGTTGAATCGAAATGTATGTGCGGCGTAAACTGCTGAATTGCATAATGTGCGGTTGCACCGTACATGCTCCCGAGCGGGAAGATGAATATGAGATGAACATGAAAGATGAGTAACAAGGTGATGCCAATAGGTCCTTATACTAGATGATTGACAAGGTGATTCCAATTGATCCTTATTCTATGTTTAGAGTCTCTACTTGAACTCCGTTTTACGAGACATAGGCATTGTACACTTATCTAATTTATGCACTTTTGAAATTTCACTGTAATCTGATACACACGGAATTTCACACTGATTACGCGCGCTAACACTATATTGAACCGTAGATGATGAGATAGAGGCCCCAGCCTCTGCCCGTGCCGGTGTCGCGTGTTGTGTGTTCTGTGGACTTGTTATTTCGGCCCTTGCTACCGCGAGAGATGCAGTTCGCCTGTTACGCAGCCGTCGTACCATGAAGACTGCTCCTACCACCGAAACAACTCCAATCACCACATAAAATGCTGTGTAGTGATGGATATCGTGATAAGAAATTTGATGTGGCAAATTTTCACATGCTTTTAGAATGCGGATTTGCTTCTTGATGTCGTCAAGCTCCTCGTTGCTCGAGAGAAATGAATAGTTTTGTATCAGTGGAGTTGGGATGCCTACGTCTATGATATGATTGATTGGTTCTATCTCAGGCAGCTTGAAATACGGTTTTTCGTCTAAAGTGCTAAAACCTTCATTGCGTGAGTAAACCGTAAAACTTTCAACAATATGCCTGCTTTTATCAACTGCCCCAGCGACACATTATCGTTGCATAGTGCTCTTACACACACCGGCAAAATTAGGGGAACACAAAAAAAAGACAGTTTATTTTTTATTTTTAGCTTTTTTATGTAGGTTTTTCGCTTCATTAGGGCTTGGTTATTATATATAAATATGAAACAACAGAAACTAGGGTTGAACATTATTTATTTACAGATAATTACAGAAAAATAAGAAATTGGAGAAATTTTGAATTTATTATACTATTTTTAAAAATTAAATTATTTTTGTAAAAGTTATTTTAATATCTTGTATTGCCTCCGCGGGCTCTAATTAGGGCTTGAATACGTCTGCCCATGCTTCTAATGACACTTTCTATCATTTCCTGGGGCAAATTGACCCACTCTTCAGTCAGCGCCAATTTTAAATCCTCAACATTCCTAGCAGGTGGAATCCTCTCTCGCACTTTCCGTCCAATCATGTCCCAGACATGCTCTATCGGATTCATGTCTGGAGATCGTGCTGGCCAGTCCATTTGTGTAATTCCGACTTCGCTAAGGTAATCGCGAACCACGCGAGCAGTGTGGGGCCGTGCGTTATCGTGCATAAACACAAAATCTGGGCCTATAAATGGGGCAAAAGGCAATACATGGGGTTCCAAGATCTCTGTTATGTATCTGTGTGCAGTCAGAGAACCTCCATCGATGATGACCAAAGCTGTACGAGCTCTTAAACTTATGCCACCCCACACCATAACGGACCCTCCACCATACGACACCGTTTCGGTAAAATTGGCTTGATGGTACCGTTCTCCTCGATACCTCTACATCCTTTCCCTTCCGTCGATGAAATTCACACAAAATCGGCTTTCGTCAGAGAATAAAACTCGACCCCATTCATCGGACCAATCTTGGTGCTGACGAGCGAACGCTAATCTTGCAACTCGATGATTTACCTCAAGTTTAGGCGCCTTAGCTGGTACATACGACTTTAAACCAGCTTCGTTTAACCTTCTTCTTACTGTTCGTTCACTTACACGCACGTTACGCACTTCTTCCAAGAGATTTCGGGTCTGGACAGCTGTTTGACGACGGTTTCTCAACGTTTGCACCCTTATAAAACGTACGTCTACGGCACTGGTTGCACGATTTCTGCCTTGTCCCCGCCTCCGCACGTAGGATCCTGTCTGTCTGTATCGTTTAACATTACGGTGGATCACAGATACTGATACACCCAACGCTCGACTCACTGAACGGTATGTGTGACCTTCCTCGATCATTGTGACAGCTCTGGCGACTTCGGTTGCTGGAAAATCACTCATTTTGTATGCAATACAATGTTAACTCTTCAAACAACAACAACAAAATAAGATAGAGCCACTATTGACTGCACAAACAAAATTCTTATCAAAAACACTTAAAAGCGCCGACTGTCAACAAAAACTTAAGAGGGTATAATTTCTGTTAGATCATTGAAAAATGTCAAAATGTCTCAAAATGTTATGTTATACGAGGGTAACATTTTAAATAATAATAATAATATAATAATAATGTTTATTCATCAAAAATTTACAGATGCTTACAGCAACAAATAGTAGGTTGAGAGTATACATAGGTATGTTGTAAAATCTGTACAAAATTTCCAAACCCTGCCTCTCAAACTAGGTTATAACCTGTATTTTGAGAAATAGTGAACAGCCTCAAAACTCTTATACACTATTATTTTTACAAACAATTGATGAACGGTGTCGTCCTACCGCTGCAATAATTTATGTGTTCTGCTTTAGTTGTGAAGTTTGCATATGTGTGTGAGGGTGTGTGTGGTGTTCGTGGTGTGCGTGTATTGGAAGGTGAGTATTGTGTGGGATAGTGCGCATGTAGATAGGTGGAGTGTGCGAGGGGTGCGTGCGCGAATGTTTGAGTGAGTGAATGTTATTGAAATCGGGTACGTGAGAAAGATTAGGTGATGTACGTAAGCAGAGACTCCGTGTAGGCATAGTCCCTTTCTAGTATCCATTCCATTACTTTTGTTTTAACCGCGTTTGCGTTTAGTTTTAGGATCTGTAACTCTTTGTTAATTTTATTGTAGATATGTTTCCCAAGTGTGTAAAATTGGTGCTTAGCAAAAGTTGTTTTGTGTTGAGATCCTGTGATGAGTTGCTGTCGCTTATTTAGATTTGGCGGCGGCAGCTTAGCGTGAGTTTTTAAAATCGATCGGAGCACAAAGAGCTGACGTACCGTAAGGACTTTGCAGTTACAGTATAGTTCAGATGTTGGGAATCTATAGGGTTTCCTAGTCATTACCTTAAGAATGGCTCTTTGTGCTCTCTCTAGTTTCAACATTTTCGTTTTTGCTGCTCCTCCCCATGCTGCGATACAATATCCAATAACAGATTGACAGAGAGCGTAAAAAACCATCTTCAGAGTGTCAGGTTTAGTCGAATCTCCCAGTGACTTGAAGACGTGTATAAGACGCATCGTTCTTGTGCTAAGGGCGTCAATCTGTTTGTCCCATCTTAGTCCGTCATCAATCTGAACTCCGAGATATTTGATATTGTCCGATCTAGTAAGAGTTGGACAGGCACAAGTTGGTATTGGATTTGAGCATGAGTGAGCTGTAATTCTAAAGGTATGTGATGGCCTCATGTTACGCCGGATTGCGAATGGGATGTAAGTAGTTTTGGTTAAGTTGAGTGTGAGAAAGTTAGAGTTCAACCATTTCATTATTTTGGACAGGGCTTCTTCTGCAGTAGTCTTAACCATGTCCCAAGTAGGCCCGTAGACGAGGATCGCGGTATCATCTGCGTACGCGTAAATGTCACAGTTAGGCAGGTTTGTAAAGCTCGTTTACGTAAATTTGGAAGAGAATGGGGCCAAGTATACTACCTTGGGGAATTCCGTATGTTATTGGTTCCTCATCACTACAGTACGCATCAACTTTGACACGTTGCGTACGATTATTAAGGTAACTTTTGAAGATTTCAAGTGGTATTCCACGCACACCAATTCATTCCAGCTTGTCAATAAGTTTGGGAACAGAAACTGTGTCAAAGGCTTTCGAAAGGTCCAGACAAATTCCCAGGCACTTTATTTTACTGTCTAGCTTCCTGGCAACCTGTTGCGTAAAGTCCAAAACTGCATCTTCCGTCGACACTCCTTTACGAAAGCCGTATTGGTTTTCAGCAATGATGCGGTGTTTGTCCAGGAAGTTACTTAGAGAATTTGCGAGGATCCTCTCCAGTAGTTTGGAAAGTGCTGATAAAACAGATATTGGTCTATAGTTACTAACACAGCTTCTGTCCCCTCCCTTGTGAATTGGGTGTATTATTGCCTTTTTAAAAGCATCCGGAAAACCAGTTTGAAGACTGCGATTACAGAGAAAGGTAATAGGTGGAACCAATACAAGTCGGCATGCTTTTATCAGTATGGAAGAGATACCGTCCCATCCAACGGAACAGTCATGTCGTAATTGTAAGATGAGAGATTCTACTTCGGTTTCATCTACCTCCAGCAAGGCGAGGGAACTAACAATCGGGTCATGGGTACTATTCGCACATTGATCATTTGCTCCTGTTGTCCGTCTGGATGCAGGTGACACAATTTGTGCAGCCAAGTTTTTACCTACATTACTAAAGAAGTGATTCACCTTGTTTAATGAAATTTGAGGATCGTCACTTAATTTTAATAGCTCTAAAGGGCTAACATGGGTCTTTTGCGTATTAGTTATTTGTTTAATTGTAGTCCATAGGGCTTTAGGATTTTTTCTTGCCTTTTCCAACTCTGTCGTTTCGTAGGCTATTTTTAATCTTCTAAGTAAGTTGTTACAGAAATTCCTGTAGCGTGTGTATGTTGTTTTCAAGACCAGGTTATCAGGAGCTTTCTTTGTCTTAATATGCATGTTATCCCTGTTTTTAATGCATTTCAGAAGCCCAGGAGTCATCCATGGCTTAATCGTTCTTTTTTGCCTGGGAATTTTAACCTGTATCGAGTGTTTTGTAATTATTGATCTGACAATATCTATAAATTTATTTGTGCACACGTTAACGTCATCAATTTGGTATAATGTAGTGAAGTCCGTATTTTCTAGCTCAGCAATAATGGCTTCGTAACATAGGCGGGTGATTACCTTACTTGTTTTTCTTGTTGGATTCACGTGAGTCATAGATAAAATAACAGGCTTGTGATCCGTGATATGCGATTCCAACACAAGTGTGGTCGATCTGTGATTAGATTTGAGGAGAAAGTGATCAATGCAGTTTTCCAGTCGAGTAGGGAATAGGTGGGTCGGCATCAGCCCATACGAGGCGTTAACTGTAAGGTATTCGAAGCTTTGGTCGTTCCTACTACTTGGACTTATATCTATGTTAAGATCTCCTACAAGGACGATACTAGGGCAGCAGGATAGTTTCTGATACACATTACATAAACTTGTCGTGAAGTTGTTGAATTCAGCTCTGGTCTTGAACGAAGGGGAGCGATAAACGGCGACTACAGATAACTTTTTCTCAATTTGACATACTAGGCAATTCCCTCCTTCAAAAGATGGTTCCCAAACGGAGCTTTCTAACCCTAGTTTTGTGTATATTATAACTCCGTCGTTTTGATTAGCGTTGATCGCTGATGAGTGAGACTGAAATCCATCCAGGATAGGTAGTGTGTTGACTTTACTCAGCCAGCATTCCATCAATACAATTATGTCAAAGTTTATTTTAGTTAAATTCAGCAAAACTTGAAGTTGGTTAAAGTTTTTATTAACGCTTCGTATGTTTAAATGTAAAATATTTATATTACTTCCATTTGAGTTAATATATTTGGGACAGTCTTCAGGGTTGCAGTTAAAGGAGCTTCCGGAATGTATATGGTCTAGGTCATCATTAATATTGTTTATGATAGCCATTAATAACAGTTAGAGTTTTTAAAAAATGAAAGATAAATATGTATTCGATCATGGACCACTCAGCTTGTAAAGGTAATTTATAATTCGAGTCATTAAAAGTAATAGGGCGCACCTTTGTGTGAGTTGTCTTGTGTGATAATATGCGATTGTATTTTGTGTATATGTGTAAGTTGTGTATTTTGAATATAATAATGCATGTTGCGCCTGCGTGACGATTGTATTTGTAAAGTGTAACAATTAAGTTTACAAAATCAATAAAAATAAAGTAAAACATGGTTACATAAAAAAATCGTGATAGGGCCACAAGTTTAGCTAGTCAGATATTAGGGTTGCTTAAATCTTGAAGACATTTTTCTGATTGTATTAGTAGCTGCTTATCCCCTACCTGTTTTCGTAGGAGTATATTACCGTTGCTTATCCAACAGAATGAGTAATTTTTGTCTTTTGCAAATTGACGCGCTAGGTAAAAAAGCTTTTTAGAACTAGAGGGAATCTGCTCAGCTACAAATACTGGTAGGCGTTTCCCTGGTATACCAATTACTTCTGTATTTAGCTTTTCTTCCTTTGGTTGCTTATCCTTGTTATACAATCGGATTGCTGACAAGAGATTTTGTTTTGTTTGAACTCTTGCAAACTCCGCCATTATAGGACGTGAAGTTGTGGTGGGTGAAGGTTTCGCAGGGAGACGATATACATCTCGTATCTCTGATTCAGATATAGGCACGCCAACGAGTTGTCCAATTTTACAGACTGTATTCACCAGGCTGCTTGTTGACTCCTTCTCTAGATGTGGGATGTTTCTAACCTCTATGCATGATGAACGAGACTTATGTTGCAGGTCTATTTTTTTTTTCAAGCGTTCCTATGTAGCCTCGTTGATGCTGGCACTCCTTCTTGAGGTTTTCCACTTCTTTCTTTAATTCCTCAAATTTTTCATTCATGAAAGACATCGACTGTTCAATCAGTGCACTTGTTTTACGGATGTCGTTGTTAGATTCCTGTATTTTTGTGTTCTGCGCCTTAATGACCCCTATCTCGACAACTAATTTAGCCATCAAGGTCGATTGTTCCTCGAGTCTTTTTGCCATTAGAGTGTCTTGGTCTTTCTTCCAGGTTGTTAGGAAATCGTTTAAATTTTGCTGGTTAGACAGGTACACGTTTTTCGGCGAGTCTTCCGATCTCGGTCGTTTGCGTCTACTTGTAACGTGTTCACTCATCTCAATCGCCGAGCCTATGTCTGGCACTGATTGAGTTTGGCTCAGGGCACTATTCTTCACTTTAGGTAGTGTGCGCTGAACATTAGCCATAGTGAAGTTAGTAAATAAAAAAATTAAAAAATAATAATAATATAAAACTGCTTACGCTCTGTTTTCGATTGCTAATGAACAAACAAGAGACAATAACTTCGCTCGTCCGAGGCCGCAAAATACTTGGCGTAGCCGATACTTGTTTCGTAGCAACCTCGTAGCACGGTGTAGCAGTCGTAGCGCACCCGTATGACGTCAGCCACTCGTAGCGCACCACAATTTCGCCGTCTCAACTACGATGTCCGTGGCGCAGTGGTGTAGCGCTCGGACACACCTCCGCCGTTCGCTGCCTGTGCGCAGGTTCGAGTCCCACAAATCACGGTTTATTTTTCTAGCACGAATTAGGACAGCAGCAACGGAACTGATTCTATCCCTCTCTAGGACCGCTCAGTGGGTGTCTACACTAGTTTAAAACACTTAAGGAGTAACAAGGAATTTAAATTTAGCGAATTGAACCAATCACAGAATTTAGAGAAAAAAAATCTGCGGCAGACCGACAGACGTCCACTCGTTATTGAGTCCGGAGACGGAATGAAATTCAAATAAATGAACCACTTGACGAATTACTCACGAGTAACAAAAAAAAACAACCTTTTTTTTTTGTGTTCCCCTAATTGTGCCGGTGTGTGTATTTGACACTGACTACAGCAGAAAAATGCATAGTTGTCTATTTTGCTAAGAGCTGTCCATTGATTCGAACAAGTCGTTTGCAAGATACCCTACACCATTGATAAGGCCTCGCTTGCGGCGGCGCAGGTATCGTACGCGACGCGAGCTGGAATGCTGACTCAGCAACAGGTGGTTATAGTACTCGAGTTCTGAGAATTCTTGCTGCAATTGAACTTGTATAACGTCACAATGTGACGTTTCTTTAAACTTGTTGCATAACTGATCCAAGTAGCTAAGGTATTTACTGCATGCTTCTGTACCTTGCCAAAATGAATTCATGTCATAGTATGTGACTATCTTACTTTCATCTCTGATTAATTGCATGTTTGCAATTTAGTCAAAAAAAGACCTTGATTGTCCTTTAATTGTATGAACAGTGAGCTGTAGTCAAAATGCTCATGAAAGACAAAAGTAACATTACTATAGCGATGTGAAGCTGTAGTTTACTTTTTTGTTTTGATATGGCTTGCCATCTTTCACTTCCTTGGAACGCGACCTTTGTTTGTCGATCCTATCATTCACAGGGAGAATAGACAGCTTGAGAATAGGCCTCTTGATAAGATGTCGATGTCGGCTAGTTGAATGCCGGCCAGGTGTGCCCATGTTAGCTTGGCAAATGTACATCTTAGTAATTGATTAATCAGCGTGTCCATGATTACCACATCTGCTTTAAATGTAAAGTCATCAAAATGCGAACAACATGTTATGTTCGTAACACCCTTGCTACTACTCTCCTTCTCTCCTATCCCGCTAATTACGGCCCTGCAATACTTTCTTGATAAAGCTAGCTGTTGTGCCGCTTTGGCTGAAATAAGGGAGGCTTGAGAGCCTTGATCTATTAGCGCACGCATTTTGTGGTATGATCCGTCACTTGTTGGAACTTTGATCATTGCAGTGGCTAATAATGTTTCGATCACGTTGTTGCCTTGTTGCAAAACGTGATTATTTTCTTATTCTTGATTTTGCGCTTTAGTAGCAAGAACTGCTGGTGGGTCATTTCCCGTAATTAGGTTACATGAGGACTTATTGTTAAAGACTTGGTGTAAAAGTGTATTATGATTGCCACGACATTCGCGGCAGCGTCTTTCTGACGTACATTCTTTATCCCCATGCGCATAAAGACAATTTTTGCACAAATGCAATTGTTATAGCTTGTCGCTTTGCACTTGGTGTCATATTTAAAAACTTATTGCAATAATATATTCCGTGGGACTTTTTACACAACGGACATGTTAGTTCGATATTCTGTACCGAAGACTTACTTGCTGAATATTTATTCTTGATATTTGTCGATGATGAATTATTTTGCTTGCTTGTTGATGGTTTGGAATTTTCGTTTTTCTTGCGCGAAGATTCCAATGCGGTGAATCTACTCTCTAAGAAGCTTAGAAACTCCGTCAATTTTGGCAGTTTTCTGGGTTTCTTCAGAGATTCCAAATAATGATTGTGCGTGTCCGCATCTAATTTTAGCAATAAAATACGCACGATGAATGGATCCCAGCAGTCTATATTAACGCCTAGGTTCCTTATTGAGTTTAAACATTCTAGTGTTGTATCGTGAATTTTCTTGATCTGGGGGACGTTTGCTTGTTGAACTAATGGCAGATTTAGTATGAGATCTATGTGAGATGTAAAAATCAACCATGTGTTATTGTACCTGTTGTTCAAAATCTCCCAGCAAACAGTGTAGTTGTCAGAACTGATTTGTAAATGCTGTATCAAACGTTCAGCTTCTCCCCGCACTTTGCTTTTAAGAAACTGCATCTTGTGAGCGTTTGATAAGGAGACGTTACTGTGGATAGCTGCAACAAGCAAGTCCTTAAAAGACACCCAAGTTTGATAATTGCCATTGAAGGACGGGATGTCAATTTTTGGTGTCCAATTCTCCTTGTGAACTACGGACCCTAGTTTTCTGTTAATTGCATTTTTTAATTCATTGTAAATAGTTTCTTGCTTTGTATAAGACAGCTCATATTCTTGATTTGCACCCTCCAATTCGCTGTCTAATTCCCAATGTAAGGAATCTATGATAGACCATCGAAACTGTAGAGTACGTAAGGCATCTTTCAACTCCCACTTTTCGGACATAAAATCCAAATTTATCCCTGCCACAGTGCGCTGCAGCGCCCTGAAGTTGCTTGCTTGTTTTTTCAACAGTTCATCGAGCTTGCTAGATGAACCTCTGGAGCATACCTCGACGGGCGGCGATTGACGTCTCACCGGATCTTCTTGCTCAAACCATGCAGGACCTTGTTCCTCCTGTGTAGAACCTCCCTGTTGAGCGTCCTTCATCTTTATCAACAAAACTTGTTGTTGTTGATTGATGAGCGCTTTGGTCGAGATGTATAGCTCTTCTGTGCGTTCGTATGCACGCCCAATAAAATACGGATGAGACTTGCTTTCTTCCGTAATAAGACGGTCGTGATTGTACTGGTAATCGGACCAATACTGATTTAAGTTTTCTAAACGTCGCTTGAAATAGTCAGCAGTCTTACGATCCGCAGAGTCCTTTTTGATATTTGTAGCCAACTTTTGGATGGCTATGTAAAGTTCGTCCTGATTTGCATGTATGGCCTCCATGACGAGGATTTATTTGAAGTAAGAAATAAATGGAAAGATCTTACTTGAATGTTTCTTGATAACTGCTTTCGGATCCTTGGCGATCCCTTGAGACACCTGCTAGCCTCAGCTCTTGATGATGAAACGCTCCCCGAGACACCTGGTAGTCCCGAAGTCTAGATCTCCTGATAGTTTTGGATCCTTGACGATCCCTGAGACACTTGTTAGTCTCAAAGTTTTATAGTCACACAACACAGCACACACTTTGAGTCACTGGATAGCTTCCCGCTACACTGTCCACGCGCGCGAAATGGACTATACAGGGTGTCCCGTAAATAATGGATCAAACGTAACGGGTAGGTAGCTTACCTCATTTCCAACAACTAATTTGAACAGTAAAAAAAAAACCCATAAGGTAACCAAGATAATTTTTTTTTTCGATTTTTACTATTTTCTGTACCAGCATTCAGTGTTTTTAATGCTGTTGCTGCAAATGGTATCATATTTAGGTGTGATTTTTGTCATACATTTCTGAATAGTTTACTAGTGTTATAAGATACCATTTTTTTAAATAACATTTTATTTGCCTTAGAAAAAAAATCTTGAATTGAAAAGTTTTGTTTTTAAGATGAAAAGACCAGAATTGGAAAAATTCTCCTGTAAAAAAATTGTATGACACCGAAGTGTACCATTATTTTAAAAACTTGTACAATTACTAAGGTTTGCAGATTGGTATAAAACTTACGCCTAGTCTTTGTCGTTACAAAGATATTGCTATGAATCTGACAGAGGTGCAAAATTACGAAATAAAATAAAATTGAAAAAGTGTGCACAATTCAACTATTTTCTTAAAAATGTTTAGGTATCTCAGCGTATGAAAAAACTTAGGAGGTTAAATTAAAAAAAAAATACAAATAAATCGTTTATTTTGTTTTTACAGTAAATGTTCAAACTGACGTCCCCCTACGAGAATGCGAAGTCTGCACCTCCTAATAAAGGAAGCTCTTATCCGACGGACAAAATGGCTGTTGTTTATTTCTGATACAGCAGATTGGATGCGCTGACGTAATTCTTCTTCCGACGTTATTCGTTGTTTGTAAACTTTGTCTTTTAAACATCCCCAATAAAAAAAATCTAAGGGATTTAAATCCGGAGATCGCGGAGGCCACAAAATTGGTCCTAATCGGCCGATCCATCTGTCAGGGTAAGTTTCATTGAGTTGCGCCCTTACTGCCGTCGCATAGTGAGCGGGGCATCCATCATTTTGTAACCACATTGCTTGCCGCACGTCTTCTGGAATATTTTCTAATAACGTTGGCAACTCATTCCTTAAAAAATGCAGATAGTATTCGGCGTTTAGAGTTGCTGGTAGTTCAAAGGGCCCTATTATTTGCCCATTTATTATTCCTGCCCATAAATTTATTTTAAATTGATGTTGGCTCCTGTCCTCTCGCATCAAATGTGGGTTTACCAGCTGCCAACTGTGCAAATTATGCAAATTGAGATATCCATCTCGCCGGCATGAAGACTCGTCACTCCATAAAATTTTATTAAAAAACTGTGGGTCCGCCCGTATCATTCTAAGCATCCTTTGGCAAAATGCTACTCTTTGCGGGTAATCACGTGACGTCAGCGTTTGAACACGTTGCACGTGATATGGGTGCAACCGGTGCCTTTTTAGAACTCGATGTACCGTCGATCTTGGAATACCTGTGCGTTGCGCTATGACGCGAATTGAGACCGACGAATCTTCCTCGATTTCTCGAATAATAATTTCGTCATTGACTTGTGACGGTCGCCCTTCACTGGCACCCCCAACTCCGGTGCCAAGAATTCTTCCCTCAAGAAGCGCGTTATGCACTCTAATGAATACGCGATAGTCGGGATGTCGATCCCGGTTCGGGTATCTTTCACGATACAATCTTGCGGCCGCCCTGGCATTACCTCTTGCTTCTCCGTAGATAAAATGCATTTCGGCATACTCCCGTGGCGTGTACTCGTAACGAGGCATCGTACTACTGCACACACGTACAACCACACACAAACGATTGTTTTCGAAGTCCGTAGGATTGCCAAGTCATTCATCCAAAACACAAACAGTTCCAAATCGTTAGGCAAAGCAAAGTCCATATACACCGCACAAGTTTAATTTTAAGGAACACAACAGTTAGGCACAGCAGGAGCGAAAGTAGTCTGACGTACGTATCAACTCGAAGAGAGATTCGTGTCAACTAAACAAATAAAATCAAGCAACATTACCAAAAATACAAAAGCGGCGCTATCTATCCCTTTCACACTGAGTGAGGTGCAACTCCGCAGGTAGCGGTCCCAAATGCCGAACAGATGACGTCATCGGCTCGGAATTACGCTACACGCTTAACCACATGCTTAGATTACAAGCATAAGCCATTACGAGAAAGAAAAGTTAGATTGTACCATTTTAATTTCTGTTCTGTCTTCTTCATCACATTCATACGAGTAGCAATATCTTTGTAACCGCAAGGACTAGACGTAAGTTTTACACCAATTTGCAAACCTTAGTAATTTTACAAGTTTTTAAAATAATGGTACACTTTGATGTCATACATTTTTTTTACAGGAGAATTTTTCCAATTCTGGTCTTTTCATCGTAAAAACAAAACTTTTCAATTCAAGATTTTTTTTCTAAGGCAAATAAAATGTTATTTAAAAAAATGGTATCTTATAACACTAGTAAACTATTCAGAAATGTATGACAAAAATCACACCTAAATATGATACCATTTGCAGCAACAGCATTAAAAACACTGAATGCTGGTACAGAAAATAGTAAAAATCGAAAAAAAAAATTATCTTGGTTACCTTATGGGTTTTTTTTTTACTGTTCAAATTAGTTGTTGGAAATGAGGTAAGCTACCTACCCGTTACGTTTGATCCATTATTTACGGGACACCCTGTATAGCGTTCGATGCTCACAGTCGAAGAATCAAAAGAATGCTCGAAGGACCAAAAAGATATGTATGATCTCTTGCTAGACCCTACATTACTTTCAGATGGGAGATGAATGGAATAAAAGAAGGTAAGTACTAGAACACTACTGTATTGTCCCAAAAGTACTTATAGGTAAAATGAGCTTAATGAACTGATGGTGTGGCAAATGAAGTGAGTGACGCGGCCCTTATTGGCTGTAACGAGAACGCCTGGCTGACTTGATAGCCTAACGCGAACTGAACTGTATTATGAGTTGAATCGAAATGTATGTGTGGCGTAAACTGCTGAATTGCATAATGTGCGGTTGCACCGTACAAGCCGTACCCGTATCTATTTCCATCGGAATAATTCTATTGTCTATTTCAATAGACATACTTACTGGTTTGTAGTCGTTCAAGCATAGGTGATGTAGTTCTTCCTTGATGTCCCCGCCGATGTCCTCGTCAGACTGCTGTTCGGCCTTGCCGAAGTGCAGGCGGCCCCGCGCCGGGCCTGCTGTTACTGCCGCCCGGTGTCGGTCCCCTCCTCGCGATGCTCCAGATGCTCCCCAGTTCGGGCATACCCGTCGCAAATGTCCCACTTGTTGACACTTGCTGCATTCGTAGTTCCGAAAACGACATGTTTCTTGAGCGTGATTCTTACAATCACGCTCAAGAAACGTCGTTTTCGTTGGCGTCAGACTGCTGTTCGGCCTTGCCGAAGTGCAGGCGGCCCCGCGCCGGGCCTGCTGTTACTGCCGCCCGGTGTCGGTCCCCTCCTCGCGATGCTCCAGATGCTCCCCAGTTCGGGCATACCCGTCGCAAATGTCCCACTTGTTGACACTTGCTGCATTCGTAGTTCCGAAAACGACATGTTTCTTGAGCGTGATTGTAAGCTCCGCAAGCAGAACAATTCTTTTTCTGTATACCTCCACTTCGTATGTTGCCGCTCGTGCCGCTGCGCATGCCGACGTCACGCGCTGTCGTCGAGCCAGCGCGTGCGCCCCGCCCGCCTCCGCCGCCGCCGCGACCACCTCGGCTCCCCGACCGCCCGGTCCCTGCCGAGTTGAGCGCATGGATACCCCCGGGTGCCCCCGTCGTACTCTCGCTGTGTGGTGCTTCTACAGCCGCCGCGTCCCGTTCCGCTGCTTCCAAAGAGGTTGCCAGTTTCACTGCCTCTGCATACGATATTGTATTCTCCGCAAATAACCTCTGTCGGATAATGTCGCTGCGTAACCCACAAACGAATTGGTCTCGAAGGTTATCGTTAAGACTAGTTCCAAACTTGTAAAACCTAGATAGCTTCTTGAGTTCTGCTGTATAGGTTGCTATATTTTCTTCTTGTCCCTGTCTCCTTTGTCTAAAACGGTATCGCTCCGCTAATGACGACGGTTCCGGTTGAAGGTGCTGACGTAACAAGTTGACCGTGTGCTCATACGATAATGTCGACGGCTTGCTCGGACTGGCCAAATTACCTAGAAGTTCATAGGGCTCGTCCCCCATTACGGCTATCAGAGTAGGTAATTTCAAGTCATCTGACACGTCATTTGCCGTAAAATACATTTCTAAACGGTCGACGTATGATGACCATACCCCCGTTTTCATATTGAAAGCGCTCACTTTTTCGATAGACATTTTGAACTTACGACCACAGTTCCCGGACACAGTTTTTGAACTGATAACACCAATTATCGTCCACAAGTATTTTCCTTGTTCTTCGTATTATCCTCGTCGCCACTGTGATGTATGTAGGTACACGTAAATAAAACGCAGACACTTCCGTTCCTTAGCACCGTATATTCGAGACTGTCTCATGTCCAGTTACCCACAATACACTACAGAAGGTAACACTGCAATAGGACGATACGAGGGGGCGTTTTTAAGTTCGCGGAATGGAGGGCAAGGAGTGAAAATAAAAATACTAAATTATTTTTCTTTTTCAATATATTCACCTGCTACCCTAATACATTTTTCAGATCTTTCAATTAGCTTATGTATACCTTCATAAAAAAATGTTTTGTCTTTGTCCGAAAAACAAGCTGAAACCGCGTCCTTCACTTCTTCATCAGTTGAAAATTTCTTTCCACGAAGTTCTTTTTTCAGATTTGGAAAGAGGTAATAATCACTGGGAGCCAGGTCTGGGCTGTAGGGTGGATGGTCTAAAATATCGAAGCCCACCTTATGCAGGGCAGCCAACGCAACACGGCTCTTGTGAACAGGCGCGTTGTCGTGAAGAAGAAGGACACATTTGGTCAATTTTCCCCTCATTTTTTCTTTAATACTTTCTTTCAACCTCTCGAGGATAGAAGCATAGTATTCTCCGGTTATAGAAACGCCTTTATCTTTATAATCGGTCAACAGAATCCCTTCCGAATCTCAAAACACTGTTGCCATGATTTTCCCAGCCGATTGTGACACTTTAAACTTCTTGGATGGTGGTGTACCTTTTTTGTGCCACTGCATAGAGTCCTGTTTTGACTCAGGCTCATAATGATGAACCCAAGTTTCATCTTCAGTAACAATTCGACTCAATAGTCCATCCTTATCTTCGTTACAGAGGTCCAAAAACGTGCGAGAACACTCCACGCGGCGTTGTTTCTGAGGCGGCGTGAGCATTCTTGGCACCCATCTTGCACTGACCTTTGTCATGCCAAGATGATCGTGTAGAATTTTGGAAATTGTTGTATCCGATACTCCAACCATTTCTGCAAGCTGTTTCTTCTTTAGTCTGGCATCTTCCAATATTATTTTTTCGACATTTTTAATGATTTCCGGAGTAGTCACCTCGCTCGCCCGTCCGAGCCGCGGGTCGTCTTCAAGTGAGGTCCTGCCTTGTTTAAAAAGACAATGCCACTTGTAAACCATGGTTTTACCCGGGCAAGATTCCCCGTAAACGGATTCCATCTCTTCCAGTATGTTTTGAACTGACTTTCCTTGCTTGGTAAGGAACTTTATTACGGCACGGTACTCGATTTTTTCCATAATGCACACTTTCATCCCGATTGAGTTGTTTGCTTGACGATAGTTCAAAGACTAATGACCCAATTAAGACAAAACCTGGTATTTATACTAATATTGAGTGGCTGAAGTCGTGGCCACCTCGATAATGACCTATTTTTATCATCTACCCTCCCATTCTGCGAACTTAAAAACGCACCCTCGTAGTTATTTAGACATTTTCTGCTCCCAGTTTTGTGAATTGGGTGTAAGATGGCCTCCTTGAAGTACGTGGGGAAAGTGCCTGTATGAAGACAGAGATTAAAAATATGTGTGAGTAAGGGGACTAGTATCAGCGAGTAGCGTTTCAGAAATCTTGTTGGAATATTGTCCCAGCCAACAGCAGAATCTGTTTTGAGTGACATTATTAATTCCTCAACCTCTGCCTCATCGGTGTCTAACATGACGAATGATTGCAAAGTCGACGATGTAGAGGTAATTTCTGTTGGAATTTTATGACTCCCAGGTTGACTTGAAATATTATCAGCAAGTTTCTTGCCTATATTGGCAAAAAACTCGTTTACCGTGTCCACAGAAAGTTGAGGTGAAGTAGAAGAAGCCAATCAGTGTTGGGTATATTTGGCTTGTCGGTATTAGTTACTCTCTTTATCACCTTCCAAATCTTTTTATTGTCTTTGGAAGCCTCGCTCAATTCTTTCCTGTCAAGGTCTCTTTTTAGTTTTTTTAAGATTTTTGTACAGTAATTTCTGTATCTTTTAAATAATAAATAAATAAAAAAAAATTTATAGGTAATACTCAATATAATATTGTTTGAAGAAAGCTTGAGTTTTTTATGCATTGCATCTTTATTGCGCATACACCGGAGCATACCAACGGTCATCCACGGTTTCAGTAGACGTTTGTTATTTGGAAACTTGATTATGGAGGTGTGAGTATTTATGAGTTTAGCGAGAATGGTGACTAGACGTTTTGTCGCTTCATTAGCGTCGGTAAATTGGTAAATTGACTGGAAATTTGTAGTGTTCATCTCACTATCAAGAGTTTCGTAATTAGTCTTTAAAGTGGTGCATGACCGTGATTTGGCAACGCTTTTTAGTTTGAGACACAGCAGTACAGGGTTATGGTCGGTGACAGAGGCGTGTATTACTACGGTGAGTGCCAACAGATTAGATTTGAGCATGATGTGATCAAGGCAGGCGTTCTCTCGCGTTGGAAGTGTGTGAGCAGGTAATAGGCCATGGGAAGCTATGAGATCGAGATAGTCTGAAGTTTGGTTGGAAGTTATAGTAGAGGCGATGTCGAGGTTAATGTCACCCACAATGGCTACGTTTTTGTAAGATGTCAGGCTGGTTAAAGAGAGTTCAGGGATTGTAGAAAATTACTTACCGTCTCTAAAAGACGGAGAACGGTATATGCATATGATTGCCTTATCGGCACCAATTTTCAGCACTAGACAACTGGCGTCCGACAAGTCAGGTTCCTCGACTGTGTAATTTTCTATATTCTTAACATAAAGGACAACACCATCGTTCTGGTTGAGGTTTTTTTTGTTTGATAGTAGGAATAGTTGTCGATAGATGGGATTGTGTCATTATACCGTTTCAGCCAGCACTCAGTCAGGGATTTCACAGTCAAGGTTTATTCTTGAAAGGAGGGTTAAAAAGAGTCAAAGTTCGCATAAATAGAGCGAATGTTCTGGGACTTGGGTTGGGGGCTTGGAGGGGTTAGTGACATAACTAGTGCATTCTTCGGGGTTACAATTTAGTATAGTAGAAACTGAGAGCTGATCAATATTACTGATAATTTCGTTTATATTATCCATTACTAAGTTGAAGTTGTATGAGCGTACTAAACTGAGGTGTCACTGTGTGATCTGTGTATAGTTTGTTTACAATATTTTTTGCTGAGACATTAGAATAACAATGTAAAAAAGACTCGCTCACTCTTTTTGGAGGCAAGGTGGTAATGTAATATAGAAGCGCAGTGTTGGAATGAGAGCGTATTAGGATGTGTTTGAGTGAAGAGTGAGTATGGTTGTGGAGTATTGGAGTGTAAGTGTAGATGAGTCTAGTGTGTTTTGATTGTTTTGTGCTAGTATATGTACAGTTGTATTCATTTGAATAAAAATTATAAAATTTTAGCATGCAAAAAAGTCGAAAAAAGGAGCTTACAGATAGCACCCATGCAGAATCTAGTCAATCTAATCTTAGTTTTTCAATGTGTGCTTCATTTCCAATCACCGTCGCCGATTGGCCTTCTGATTTCCGTATGAGGACTCTTCCATGGGAAACCATGTCATGTCCATTTCGCCAGGGTCGTATATATACGACAGCTCGTTAAAACCAAAGTTAGGTATTTCACATCCGTCTTTGTTGTTGGTGATTATTTGAAGTTTTTTTTTGTGCCTGGCGCTGGGGGCACGACAACTGATATGAAGTCGGGCGGTTAAAACTTTAATATATTAGTATTGATTACCATGTGTGTCAGAATCTATAGCCTCTGGTATTTCTATAAGGAGAGCTGGTGCTATATCGTTGATGTGTAGGTTTATGTCTGCATCAGGACAAGGTCCTCCACCGCCAATAGCCATGCGGTGCTGTCTCTCCCGGGTAAGTGCATCCCGCTGCCTTGTTTTTAAGTTTTGCCACAAACGGCGCAGCTGGTCGCCTGATGCCAAAATCAAGATTTCAAAAGAATAAATATAATGCATATGTTTACATAGTTTTTCAAAAGTGAAACATATATATTGTGTACTCACAGATTCGTTCACTACACACGAGGAATTGAATTTTTCTGCTATTTTCATCTACGCTGTTGTTTTGCTGCAGTACTGACGGCATCTGTTTTTTTATTTTCTATGACGTTCTTATATGATTTTAGTATTTCTAGTAATACATTTCTTTCCAAAATAGTAAAATTCTTTATTTTTTGTAGACATTTCCTAAACCAATTATATGAACCACAATAATATTATTGTAAACACTATTAAAAACTCAAGAGTCGGTCGAGATTTGACAAAGAATGATGAAGATGAAGTTTCAGTTTTTTTTTTGACTTGGTTACTGAGACCTTTAAATTAAGCTCCGTTTTACAGTTTTGCTGTCCACAGAACATAATGTACCTACTCTGAAGGGTTAAGGGTGGCTATCAGTGTCAATAACGTCGTGTCGTCCGCCTCGTCCGGTTTTGATCGTGCAAAAAAAAAAAAGAATTGCAATAGAAAACAAACTATTGTTCAGGGTTACCATAATGATTGCAGTAAGCAATACTTATTGATAGCCATAATGATTGCTTACTCACGTAATCAGATATCAAAATCTCTACTCAAGCATAGTTTCGTTTGATTAGAGTTTGAGGATAGTTCTAAAATAAACTGAATGCTTGAGGCGAGATTCTTTGCTCAAGCAGTAATCGGTTGAACGCAGTTTAAGTAGTACTTGAGTAACGTTCTGTAATACGGGCCTTAGGCTTCAAGATTTCGAGAAATAAGGAATAGTTAATCGACTAAAATGGTCAACTCAAACAATCACTACACTAAAAGTGCGTCCATATTCGGTTTGTCTATTTAGGCGTGTTCGAATACTAATAATTGCTATAATCTTCTTAAAACATGGCATATTTATTACATACGGCATGGCATGATTAATATTGTTGTTTATTGTAAAAGATAACAAAGAAAATAATTTACAATAGTTTGTTCAAAATAAAAGTAAACAGTTATGATTTATTGAATCAGGATAAAAATAAGAAAAGCAAAGATCGACTAACGTCAATTTACGAATGTTGATTTTGTTGGGAAAATAATCTTGAATTTTTTGATAAATAACTATTATGTGGTGATAAAACTCAAGAATGGGTAAGTAGTTATTCTCTTTCTAAATTGAGGAACCACGTGAATTCAATAACGATATCGTGAGGTTTGTTTATAGATGAGGGGAAAAAAGAAACTGTGGACCTTTCGAGGCGTGGGTTGAAGAAAATAGAGAAAGCGCCCGCTGAGGAATCTAAGACGATAATTAATTTAATCCTAGACCAAAATTAACTCCAACGGCTCGATAACATCGACACATACAACCGCGTCGAAAATGTAAGTCTAAATTCCGTTGATTTTTACTAATTTCACGATTTAATGACTACTTATCTTCTATTCCATTTTTAGTTAACCTTGTCCTTTAGTCAGAATTAATTTTATAATGGATTTCATTTTACTAGAAGAATTAAAACTTTACATTCTTTAGAAAAGGAAAACATATTATGATGATAATGTCATATCAAATTAATAATGTGCATGACTAAGTATTCACTCATAAATTATAGTGAGAAAATTAGCTAACTATAGATCTTCTCTTTGTAGTTATCAATATGCAACAATTTCCTGCTACGCATGCATGGTGTATCCAGATTGACGAACATCCGCATACTGGCTCTAAGCAACAGTGGAATACTACAGATAGAAGTACTGAAAGACCTGATATATTTAAAAGTTTTAAAACTAGCTGGTAAGTTACATATATCGGGTACTTTAAAACATTCACCATATAAGTTACCGGTTGTTGCAGGGACACTTGGGTTAGGCCTATGTCTAGCAGTAGACATCTTCTGGCAGATGTTAATGATGATGATAAGTTACTAGCTTTTGCCAGTGACTTTGTATGTGAATATCCCGTTTTTTTTGCATTCCCTATAGCTATCCAAAGCCTTCCTCATGAATATGGCTATCTTATACAACTATACTTGGTATGCTACCTTGACAATACAAAAGTAAATGATCTATTTGAAATAAAGGATTTCGATTTTTGTTGTGCCAACCAATTCAAGTGTGTAGCACGCCCTAAGGGTAACCAGATTTATGTTTTGTTATTGATAATATCGCGTTTGACCACAATCACATTTGATGGAATTCTTTGATGTGGTCGACAATAGAGCGCACTTACCTACATAGAAGTAAACTATTGACTCTTGACTTACTCACAGGGAATTCCACTCCTTAGCTATACGTACAGTAAAAGTATTCCCAAAACGTTAATACTACTAAATTAACCCGTTACTAAGCAAAGCAGTGTTCTTACCCAGTTTTTTTATATATCGTAGGCACAACACCACCAGCAGCAATTGAAAGACCAAAACCACAGTCCGTTGAAGCCAAAGTTGCAGTCGCCGAGATTGCAATGTAAGTACATCGAAACTGTAGTGCTATTTTGTAACAACATTTTCGTGTCTCGACAACGGAATCTGAGGTGAGTATCAAATTACGTCAAACGTAAGACCTTTATAATCATCTGCCTAGCCTTATCCCAACTATATTGGGGTCGGCTTCCAGTCAAGCCGGATTTAGCTGAATACCAGTATTTTACGAGGACCGGCTGCCTACCAGACCTCCTCAATCCATTAACTGGGTAACACGGTACTTCTTGGCAAAACTTAAGTCAGATTTACTGGCTTCTGACTATCCGTAACGACTGCCAAACACAAAAAACCCTTCTGATTCGCCATACTTCACGAAAATAATATCTAACTCGCTTATAGTATCGTTTACACACACATAGACATGATTGAAAGTATGATTTGAAGTATGGCGAATCAGAAGGGTTTTTATGCCATATTTTGACTAATTTCGATAAAGTGGAATATCCGATTGTCGCACCATTATTTCTGCGACTTAATATTGTTCCAATTACACTCGAAACAAAATAAAACTGAAAATGTTGACTTCAGCGCCATCTCGCGGGAAAATGGCAATGAGCAACCCGTAACATTCACCTTAAACAATAATAACTTGCAGCACGCATATCAACGCCGCGCCACATGGGCCGCTCGCCCGACCGCTTGACGTCGAGCTACCACGCGGCGCTCACCAAGTCCTCGTCTCCCACGCACCAGATGACGTCATCGCTCTGCGGCGACCTGCCCGGCATACCCATGGCCATGAGCCAGAGCTTCGACTCGCCCGGTCTTATGTATGCCACGGAGAAACGAGACAGCGCTAGAGAGAAGGAGAGGGAGAAAGTACAAGGTAATGTGTGAAAAGAAGTAGTTCTTCTTCGTCGTTTCCTCACCGCTGAGGATCGCGACTACATACGACGCATCTGCAAGCCACGCGGTCTTCTGCAATGTGGACCGTTCTGTACATTTTGCCTCCAACAGCCTTATTTATTGTGTCGGACTATCTTGCGGATGAAACTTTAATCGAGATGTATAAAAGCATAATATGTCTGAAAAGGCTGAGTAACAGTACACACGCAAAACCTGAAAAATAGTCATAATTATGGACAGCAGCTAAACCCTGAAATCGCGAGAAAAATTAGCTGTTCAGCACATTTTGTCGGGTTATGCGGTAGTCGTTTTTTTTCGCAATAATGTTATTTTTCTACACATTTTAGGGCAAGCGACTTTTTGCGCAGTTTTGGGGGCTGGCTTCATAGTAAAAGTAGTTTATAATTGCATATAACGGCTGCTACATAAGCTTGGACTTGGCGTGCTTGCACGCCGCCTCGCGCGAACTGCGAGCGCGTCGCTTTATGAGTGACCTCGTTCGGCGAGAGTACATGGTCACTTGTCTCGACCGAGGCCTCTCGGGCTAGACATAGCGAGTGCTCTCGAGCTAGTGTACAGCAGCCATTATAATTTTATAAGCTATATGCACACCACACACGAAAAGTATCCCCCTCCACACACACACACACACATTCACATCACATTCACACACAAACACACATTTTTAACCGACTTCAAAAGAGAGGTTCTCAATTCGGTTGTATTTTTGTTTAACGTAAGTCACTGTTTTTACTTGGAACACTTTCTACCTTTTCACATATTTTGTCTGTAAGCTCTCTTCTATCTACGAACACTTTGAATTGGCCTTTCTTTGTTACTCTTATGTGTGAAAATGTTTAGCTGCTGTTTTCCTAAAACTGTAAAATAAAATAGATAAATAAAATAAGTTAAGCCGTGATTCTCAAGTAGCTAGTTTACAAGACTCCTTAAACCATCTGAAGTTAAAATACCCCATGGAACTCAGCAGTAGTGTAGCTTTCTGTACTGTTGCAAGCATATTCATTAATTTAATTTTGTATTTTTTCAATTTGTAAAATGTTGACGTGTGACATGGAGGCGACGAAGGCAGCTTTGGAATCAGAACGGAAGATACAGCAACTGCAGATGCAGGCTGTCAACGCGTTATGGAAGAAGGTGTCTACTTTACAGGCTGCTGGTGAGTTTGACTTGATTTCACAATAAGTTTGAACTTACGAAATGGTGCACGTATAGTCTATCAACACTAGCTGACCTACGCAACTTCGTCTGCGTCACATTTTTCATTAATGCTCCTTGGTCTTAGCGTGATGTTATTATAGCCTATGGCCTTCCTTAATAAATGAGCTAGAGCCTGTCAAGCGAGTCGTGTCCGTTGAAAAAGTCGGCAATTTAAAAATCTTACAAGTGAAAACACTGATATAGTACGCTCTTAAATTGTTTAATACTTGAATTATTTTTGTAGATGAAAACATTTCTTTGGTATAGATTTAAAAGGTGCATTTCAATGTAGGTATTTATTCAGAATCTATTACTTATACTTGTTTTCTAGCAAAGATATTCATCAGACAGGTACACTGTTTCATTTTTTTTTAATGTGTTCTATGACCATGATTTGCTTAACTAAATTATCAATTGTGCTTTTTATTACTTCATCATTCAAGGCGGCTGACAAAACATGAAATGTTGTTAAAAATGCAGAAAAACAGTCAGCTTCAGTTCAAACAGCAATCTCTTAAAGTGGCTATCAATATTATGTGCACCAGTAAGATACGTCGTCTTTACTAAGAGACGGCTGAATTTAAATCCGAAATCGTGATCACATCACAGTAAAATAAATAAAAATTTAGATAGTTGAGCTAAAAGTATCAAAATGTTGTATCCAACCCAACGTATCTGATTTTGAAATGAAATTGTAACAATGCGTTTGACGGATAAAAGTATTGCCATTATAACAAATCAGCTGAATGGTCGTGGACACGACTCGCTTGACCGACTATCCAAGACTGAAAGATTTTTTCTATTCAAACTACAAGTTCCTGAGCCGTGGTACGCCTCGGACACACTTGTGAGACCAAGTTCATATAAAATGTACGCACCAATATTTTTTAGAGCTCCGGACGGACCACTTTTGGGGGAGACCTATGTCCAGCAGTGAACGTCTTTCGGTTGGTATGATGATGATGATATACAGCAGCATACATGTGTGTGTACGTGATTGGCATAAGAAATGAGAGGCTCAGCAATGGGTGAAGTCGGACAGTGGATGATGAGTTTAATGTAATTAACAAAAGAGGTTTTTCTTTTCATTTTAGATAATCAGAAGCAATGGTTATCGGAGTCGGATGACAGCACAGACGCGTTGCGACAACTGTCGGAGACGTGTTTCAGCCTACAAGCACAGGTATGTACCAAAATATGTAAATTGGAATTTAAACTCAATTTAATATGTGGCTAAGTTAAAATTTCAGTCCATTCTTTTAGGACCTTTTCATTACAAGTAGTGAACGCAGACGGATATTACGGCTATCATCACACCTCAGGTAAGAAAACTAAATTTTGCAAGAACCTTTATGGCGGGTGAGAGAATCGCTGTTACAGTCTCGCCATTCCATCAAATGTGTGTCCAAAACGTTGGATATTTGTTTTGTTGAAATAATTTCTCAGCGAGTGTACTCCGCTCGGTTTCGTCTCCGTGCGCGCGCTGATGTCGTGTCGATGTGATAAGGCCTGCATGCCGTGTAGTTGCATTTTTATTTATGACGTCATCGCACTGGCCAGTATATTGCGGAACGAAAAATATGACGTCATGAGCACAGGCCAGTAAACTGCTTTATATTTCGGAACACACGAAGTACACATATTTTACTTATAAGTTTTGAATTTGCAAAGCTATGACGAGATGGCACAGTCTCCTTCGTGCACGTTGTTAGAGAAAGGGTCAAAGCCGTAACAAGTGTGCATGTATCAGGAGGAGCGCTGCACGTGGCTGAAGCGGCCGCAGTCGTTGCCGCTGAGCGGCGCGCGCCAGCCCGCCCCCGCGCCCCCCGCGCCCACCGCGCCCCCCGCGGGCCTCGCGCCTCACCCGCGTCGAGAACACAAGTAAGTAACACTCGAAGTTGCAACTGTGGTTGTGGAACTACAGTGCAATTCTGTAAATAACTATTTCGATATCGAGCTTCACCTGAGTGTCAAAGATCACAAATTTACAACAGTATAAGTTGAGACTTATACTGTTGTAAATTTGAATAAACAAAAAAAATAAAATAAATAAGTAAATTTGTTGTTTAATCTGAATTTGATACCTCACCTCGGATTCCGCTGTTGAAACACTTACAGAATAGCACTACTGTTCGAAAGAGTTACGGCGGCCCTGGAATACAAAGGGCCGCGGCTCCTTCTTTCGGGTTTAAAATGTTATGTTCCATGTTCCCCGTGCCTCGAAAGAATGTTAAGCCGTTGGTCTTGGTCATTATTTGAACATCTTTGACAGCCGTAACGGATAGTCAAACGCCAGAAAAGGGAATAGGACCTTTGTGGCATAGCCACTCCCCGCCGTCATTTTGTTTTTTTTCAAATTTGCGGCGCACGATCTAACTTGCATAATATGGGTAGAGGGCACTTCAACAAACTAAATATGTTAGGACCATGGTGTCACGTTGCCGAGATATGTATGTCACAAATATAAACTTATCACGCGTTTATATGCAGTAAATTGTATTTTTTTATATAAAAAGCTAAGTAAATGAATTGATTTTTCATGTCCATATCCATTTACATGGCTACAGCCACTTACATTTACTAAAAAAAATTGCAGTGAAAAATCGAACGAAATGGCCGCTCTGGGTATAGAGCGGACCGAGTCCGTTATAGAGGAGAGAGAGGTCGGCGGAAACTACCGAAGTGGATGTCGACTCGAGGGAATGTGACGTAATCGCCGGCTGATAGCGCCAGGTACGTACAGAGAAGGAACCTCTGGGTGGACGTCGACACCCAACACCGTTGTTGTATACATGGTTAAAGAGATAGTATACGAAAATCTTCTGTAATAAAAATCTGACATCGCTTGAGAACGGCAGGGGCAGCAAATGCATTACTCCCCGCGCCCCGCAAATATAGTGACGAGATAAGAGAGCGAAATTAGTTTCGCTATCCATAGCAGACACGACGTTCGCCAAGTTTTGAACAGCAAAATTACCGCATAGCTACTGAGCTTTCGCTACTGTTCTGGGTAGCAAATACTGCGTAGGTCTGAACAAGCCCTAAGTCAGCTTATAAGAATGGTATGTTTTGCAAATCATGCGTTGACATGAGATTTAATTTGCAATGATTTAATGATTGAACGATGACATTGGAAAGCAGTTGGGGCAGCTAATCACTACTGCTAATGCAATATGGATTTTGACATCATACTTGTTATTTTTATTACTTCCTCAGGCTGTCGAAAAACGGAGTGTAGTTTTGACAATATTTGAAGCATTTTATTCTTTTGAAAATTATGTTAGTTAATAAAATATGACGTAGGTAGTGTAGACACTTGGTGTGCAGCTAAATTGCCAAAGAAATTAATGTCCTTAGACGGTGCAGCTAAACATATTTAATGAGCCTGAAAAACAAAAAAAAAATATTATCGAATACACATATAACATTCAGTATTCTACAAAATGTGACGAAGTATACTATCTCTTTATCTCAACTAACATTAGGCCGACATTCATTTGGTTTTCACTAACCTCTATATGTAAGAGAATTCGTAGGTCTCGGGATAAGGCAAATTGAAACTATTCATAATAGTCGTAAGGTTCATATTCGTGGTACGCTATAGCGAAGCTTGTTCTGTAATGTGGGCTTGTTAAAATATTAAGGTATGACATGATATGTTTGTGTATGAAAGTTAAATCATGGTTAAGTTTTTTGAAAAAAGCATTTAAAGGCCTTTAAAGGTTTTTTACATTTGCACTATTTTTTGCCGCAGCCTAGGTACCTGTAAAGATGTCGCTACTGCAAATAAATATTTAATTGTCTTGACCAGCACTTTTCCAAATATCTTTTAATTAATACATTTTACATTTAAACTGGTGGATTTGCTGCTTAATAATAATGTTGTAAAATTTATATTATCCTTTACATGTCAAAGAATGTGATAGCATTATGAAAGACAAAAAAATACACTGATTTTTATTGACAATGAAGGTTGTTTTTGATACAAAGACATTACAACATTCCGGGTTGGAATTATGAACACTAAAGATTCACAAGTACCAGGAGGCCAGAAACATGTCAATGTGTTTTCTGGGCTGAAATTATCTCAAGGAAATTATGTTCTTTAAAAGAAAAACAAATTTATCTAACCTTAGACGTAAGTAATGTGAAACAGCCGATTGCTATAACATGAATTGCAAAATAATATTTCAGCATAGCTAAAAACATTACCGCTTGCTAAAGAAAACACTGCCCAAGTGACATGTAAAATATTTGTTCCGTATTTTAAAATTAGATTTAATTAGTATTTAAGTGAAATTAAGGGGTAATTGTTTGAGTATACACCATATAATTGCAAAAATACACAGGATTATTGTTTTCCTGGAATTCTATCAAGAAAAACACAATTTTTGGTACCGGCTGTCACCGGTAACCTAAAACCGCCAGCAACTTGTGAACTACCTAAGGAACGATATTAAACGGGGAAGTATTGTTTACTTTTATTTTATAATAGCACACATTCGTCACTTTATCTCAGTGGCACGTCCTTACTTTTACGTAGATTTTTAGGACTCAGCGTTGATATTATATTGCTTTGTTTACATCGTGGAAAACGTCAAAATACTTAGTTTCTGTTGATTTTCCGATATTTTTCAATAATGTTCAACAAAAATAACGCTTATAAGATTGTTATTTTACATAGCTTACCTTTGATCTATTAAATCAAAAGTATATTTTAATCTAGTCATCCTACCCACATTAAGGAAATCATTATTTAAAAGATATCTTAAGCAAGAAAATTCAATAAACAATATCTTTTAAAGCTAATTCAGCAGCCTACCTCATTTCTCCACTTAACTGCACTAATTTATCCCCATTTTTATTACCTATTTCTTTAATTTCCCACTTTCCTTTATTTTGTCTTTTTTTTTTTTAGATTCTCACACATTTCTTTTACTCTATTTTCAGTACTTAAACCTGAAAACATGCCTGTGATGACCCGCAAAGCTACAGCTCAGGATATGGAGCTTAAACTGAGAACGGCTCTCCAGGAATTGAAAGCCTCAAATGAACAATGTCAGGAAATGTTACAGGAACGAGAGGATAATGAGGTGGAAGTAATAAAAATGGTCCATACAAACACCTGCCTTAAACGGGAGCTAGTAGACCTCAGCCAACAATATCAAGATGTTGTTGATGAACGTGACCAACTGCGGGTAATCACGGATGGTTTCAACAACTGTAGCAACTTGTATGAGGAGGCTTTACGTAAAGTTAGGGACCTAGAGGATGAACTTATTACTGCAAACAGTTGCATCATCAAATTGCAGAATGAAAAACAGAGTGCTCAGGTTAAATAAACTTACCACTTATATAATGAATTAATAGGTATAAATAATAATTGTAACCCTCATTCCACAGTCACGATAGACCTAACTGAAGATTCCTTATTGAAACAGAACTATCCTAGTCATAATAAGTTAAAAAAGTATGCAAAATTAAATAGGTTTATTAAAAAATGTTATCGGTACAAAATACAACATAAACAGTTTTTAAAGAATATTCCACTCAGGAAGGAACGTGTTGACCTGATTAGTAAATTAAATAACTATCAAATTAAACTTGAAGATAGCATAAAAATATATGAAATTGATACACAGCACTTACAGTCTGAAATACAGGTACTCGAAGCTTCACTAAGTTCTCTTAATAGTAAATATATACAATCTCAGAACCAAATAAGAGAACACATTCTTGCTGCAAATGAGTTAGTCATGTGTCAGTGTACTTGCCAGACAGTATCAAATCTTGATGCTGTCCAGCCTGAGGTATCGGACGTCCCGTCCCAGGCGGAGAATTTATCCCAAGGCTGTGTCATCAACCAAGTTGTAATTGATTGTGAACAGGATTTATCTCAAATTGAACAGCCCAAGATTAATAGTTTCTTATCTGTGAAAAGTGGTTATCATTCAGTTATGTTCTCAGACAGCATAGGAAGAGGTTTAGGTAAATTATTAAGTAACAACCTGAGTTATCCTATACAAAATTACTGTATGCCAAGTTCATCATACAAGCATATTATGGCGTCATTAAGAAACAATAATTTTAGTTCTAATACCAATATTACAGTGTTTATAGGGAATAGTTTAAATGTAAAAAAAGCAGATATCACGGACAATCTAACTGAGATGTTAAAGTTAAATTGTAATAAAATAATATTGTGTGCATTTCCTTATTTTGAACAATTGTCAAGTAGACAAAATAATTATATTCATAGTTTAAATAAACACATGCACTTTTTAGTAAGTCACTATAGTGACAAGTTTATGTTTTTTGACACAAACATTTTTGTGGAAAATTTAAAATCGACTAGGGATACAGTGTATTTGCCAATTAGTTTTAGACACACAATAGCAAGGCTATTAGCTTATTTTATTAACTCAGACATAAGTAGTATGTCGCAGTCTTGTATAATTAAATCCACAATGTTTAGTAATTTTACTAAGAATCAGGTGGAGAGCCTTAGTAACGGTAGCTCTAGTGCTACAAATACTTATAAAAATTGTACGGAGTTTCCATGTATCTCTATGGATACTCATTTAAACTAGTTCATAAGACAACAGAGGATACCAGCGACAGAATAGTTATGCCTACCATTAACAAGGTATCTTCTTGCTCTTTAGTAAATAGTTGTCAAAAAGGGAGTCAGCAGCATGCCTTGAAATTATTTCATCAAAATATTCAGGGTGTCTCTTCCAAATTATTAGAAATTGAAATGTTTTTAGAAAAAACAATGTTTGACATTGTATGTTTTAGTGAGCACTGGTTGAAGGATTACCAGATGCTAATTAGTTATGAAAATTATAATGTGGGCAGTTGTTTTAACCGCAAATCTATGTTACGTGGTGGTTCCCTCATCTTATTAAAAAAAAACTTAAAATTTAAGCAACGTAATGACATCGTTAACTTATCAGTGGAACATTGCATCGAACTGTCCTGTGTTGAGCTAGATAAGCATATCATAGTGTGCGTGTACAGACCCCCAAACCCTCAAAACTTTGCTTTATTTGAGTCAACAATGGAAGATATCCTTGCGAAACTTGCAGCAGGTAACAAGCCCGCGATTATTTGTGGGGATTTTAATATTAATATTTTAGAAATTAATTCAAATAGCAGCAGATTTATAAGCCTTTTTAAATCGTTTAATTTGTCTAATGTGTTTACAGAACCGACTAGGGTAACACCCACTTCTTCAACCTGTATTGATAATGTATTCTGCGATTGTGAATATTTAGATAAAGCCATAGTTAATTACCTTCCCTCTGATCATAGTGGTCAATTGGTTACATTTCAGTTTAAAGCAGCCTTGGAAAAAATTCATATACAATATAGGCCAATTACAACTGGCAAACTAGCTAAATTCAATGGTACCTTACAAAATAAGTTAAATTTTCTAGGCCATAACATTGAAGATGCTAATAAATTTTATGATAATTTCTTTTCAGTGGTTCTTAAGGAATTCAATGCAACTTTTGAAAAGAAGTCTAAGGATACTTTCCCTAAGTATGTATTTAGTGACTGGGCGACTAAAGGCATTAGGATAAGTAGGGAAAGACTATATGAGCTATATGGCCTTAAGCCTGTCATAAACACTGATTCTTTTAATAAGTTTGTAAACAAATATTCTAAAGTGTTCAGAAATACTTGCAAGGTAGCTAAAGCCCTATATATTAGCAAGAAGATCAAATCGTCAGAAAATAAAATAAAGACAGTTTGGAAAGTTATTAATAATGAAACTAATAGAAATAAAAAACGAAACACTGATTATTTACTGGAGACTACACATGGTGCCAAAAGCTCTAATTTAGAAGTAGCTCAAGAATTTGTAAATTTTTTCACCAATATACCAACTAAAACTACGGAATATTTAAATTCTTCACCTGAGGTCTCATATAATTTATTAAAAGCTAACGTTCCAGGTTGTACGGTTGAATTCCAGTTCAAACATATCAACCCTGTGACAGTCATAAAAGCTTTCCGGCAAATCAAAATCAAATTGACCGAAGACATATGGGGAATGTCTATTAAAGTGTGCACGTCCATAATTGAAACTATAGCACCATACTTGGCTTTAATATTTAATTTATGTGTGGACCAAGGAGTCTTTCCGGATATAATGAAATATAGTAAGGTTATACCACTATTTAAGTCGGGCGACAGCAAAGACACCAATAATTATAGACCTGTATCTGTTTTGCCGGTTTTTAGCAAAGTGTTTGAAAAAGTAATGCTCAATCAGATGCTCAATCATTTTAACATCAATAAAATTTTACACGATCAACAGTATGGTTTTACCAGGGGTCGTTGTACGACTGACGCTGGTGCCACGTTGTTAAAACACATACACTCAGCGTGGGAAGAGGCACAAGATGCCATAGGAATCTTTTGTGACCTCTCCAAGGCCTTTGATTGTGTAAATCACGAAACCTTGCTCCTAAAGCTAGGACATTACGGACTAGGTAAACTTGCACTCAGTCTAATAAAATCTTACTTAAATGATAGACAGCGGCAAGTTCAAATAAATGGTGTCAATTCACGGGGTTTAAAAGTCAAAATGGGGGTACCACAAGGCTCTATTTTGGGTCCTTTCCTCTTTCTAGTATATATTAATGATCTACCCCATCGTTTAAAAAATCAACCTCATATGGTATTATTTGCTGACGATACGTCCTTAATTTTTAAGATAGATAGACGTTCCATAAATCTTGACGACGTAAATAACGCCCTACAGCAGGTCCAAAATTGGTTTACTGCTAATAATTTAGTATTAAATGGGAAAAAAACTAAATGCATCAGATTTGCCTTACCGAACGTTAAAAGAAATAATTGCGACATAGTATTGAACAAGGAGAAACTTGAATTCGTCGAAAACACGGTTTTCCTGGGGATTACGCTTGACTCAAGGCTACAATGGGGTCCTCATTTAACATCTCTTGCGGGACGGCTAAGTTCAGAAGCATACGCTGTCAGAAAAATCCGTCAATTTACCGATATAGATACCGCGAGGCTGGTCTATTTTAGTTACTTTCATAGTATCATGTCTTACGGTATCTTATTATGGGGACGTGCTGCAGACATCGAGTCTATATTTATCCTGCAGAAAAGAGCCATCAGAGCCATTTACAATCTCCGTCGGCGTGATTCCCTAAGAGAACTGTTTAAGGATATCAACATCATGACGGTACCTTGTCAATACATTTACGAAAATATTATGTATGTTCGGAAAAATCTTCATCTCTTTAGCAAGATTAGTGACAGGCATAATTTAAATACTAGAAATAGGAACAAATTAGATCAACCCCGATTCAGATTGGCCAAAGTACACACTTCTTTTATGGGGTACTGTATTAAATTTTATAATAAAATACCAGTTGATATTCTCGAACTGAATGAGAGAAAATTTAAAGCATGCATAAAACGCACACTATGTAGACAAGCGTATTATAAACTGGAAGATTATATCCTCGATAAAAACGCTTGGCTAAATGCTGGTCCTGCTCCACAGTCACAGCTGCTTAGGTCCACTTTTTAGGTTTCTATGTTTTTATATTTGGAAGAGATGCTCGCTCCTTTTAGAGGTTCTTACATTATTTCGTTTATTTATTCTTATATACATACAAATTATATTATTATATTAATTACTTATTTATTATTTTTGATGTAAGAACTTAATCGTTCTCTTTATTAATTTATTTTTCATTATTTGGTCATTGACAACCATAGTTTTGTGTAAAGTAGAAGCATATTTTTCAAATTTTGTAAATGTGAGTACCATGAAACCATTTACATTTTATGTGAGTAGTTATAGTTTTACTTGTTGGACATGAACGAGCATGGTGGTTGAGAGCATGTCATGCTCACTCAAATGTCTCGCTGATGGCGGCGCGTGGGTTTGATCATTCGGTTCCCTTCGAAATGGTTGAGCTGAAAGGTGCCGATTCACGCGTCATGTTCGTGAACAGGCGCCGTCGGTTGAGACTGGTCATCTCTTAACTGCCATTGGCTTATTTTAATCTTTATATTTAAAATTCTTATAATAAGCCCTTTTTTTTTCCTTTGCATTGTCCTCACATGCAGAAGCAACAAGTATATGTAACTTGGAATGTTGTAAAACAGAACATGATTTAAAAGAGTGTCCGTGGAGTTTCTTGCACGTTCTTCTCCATAGAGATCTACGCTTTGGAACGTGCAAATAGCTTCCATGTTTTTGACTGACCGACCTTGACGTTTCAAAAGTGCCTGTGAATGGTTTATTTGAAATAAAATGCTTTGAATTTGAATTTGAATTTGAATTTGAAAAAGATTTTTGACTCGCCGAAGCTTGGTCATTATTCTTGCTTTATAGAAGACCAATTTGAAACGAGACTGTATAAAACGATTGTATTGCTGTTTGCTGCAACCTTGCCATTTGACATTTCTTGCTTATAATAAAAGGATGTTGGTTTAATCACCTGAATCTGAGGGTCTATTCCGTGATGAATAGAAAACATGTGATCGAGTTTCCTTACATTTTTTTAAAATTGGTTCTAGTTTCTTAAGGAGCGTCGTTCAGTTTGACGAATTCTGCGTGACAGCTGATGTAAGTGATTAAGCCAACAGCCTTAATTTGTTAAATAAATTAAAATTCACGTTCTACAGGTATTATACATAACAATAATTACCTATGCATTTTTACCAAATCTCAATAGTTTTAACAGTAACGCTTTGTTGATTTTTTCTTATCTGTTGGTGGAAGGGCGATCTGTAAATTACGTATAATATTATTATTATTGTAGTTTTAATTATGATTACTTTAGTCAATATTAGGTTTAAACGTTCACAAAGACGTGGTTGTTGATTTTCAAACGAAAATATTACGAGTATCTTGCAGTAATGATTAAAATTGCATTAAAATTAAAGGCAAGCGTATTTTGAATTCGCATCGGGTTGCGGGGCATTGCATGGCAAAATAAAATATCCGCTGCAACTGCTGTTTTGTGTAACGGTTCATATACATTTGATATCAGTCACTGAAACAATCCGGACGAAAGTGATGGAGATTATAAATGCAAGACGTTGCATTGCGCCGCAGTCCGTCCTACCGTGCGCTAGTCTTTACCAAACAATTTCCACAGATATTTCTGTTTCTACCTACGTAGTGCTATTTTCACAGTATAATATACTATGAAATATAAATATGTATGTCAAGAAACAGGACAACTATTTTTTTTTAAATTTCAGTGTATGAATCACTTAGTTAATGCACTGACTTCACTGCCATTTTGCAAGTAAACCATTGAATTAATACGTTTTTACGAAATACCTGTTGTATATTCACAGTAATTGTACACAAATCGGCTGATAAGGCAGTATTAATTGTTAAAAAATATATTTATTTCTAGTTGTGTGGTACATAAATGTTAATATTTATTTAGAATAAAATTATACAAAGAATAGACGAGAAGTCTGGATGATTCTAGAACATTTCTAGAGCTTTAAAAGGATCTGTCAAACAATGTCACTTAGGAAATAAGGTGTGTGTAATTTTCAATACAATAATAGATAAAACACAATCACAAATTTTTCAATTAAGACGTAATAATACATCTGCATCTCTTTAAACATTGTGTTCTAACACCATAGAATATGTTTTAAACTTTTATGAAATGGAAATAGACTCACTCGCAAGTAGTAAGGAGGAAGAACAATTATGTGCCAAAATAACTTCTTTATTTAGTACAGAAACATTACATGTTGCAGATTTAACACAAGCTTTGGATACTGAAAGTATTGGTATAGTTACCACTAGGCATAATTTGACGCGCAGTACATGACGTTCAGTATGTTCAGCAATGTTGCCAGCTGGCGCGCAATATGACAGCGTTACTAAATAAATTTATCGTTGCCGTTCAACATTATGAGCATTATGTCGCCCGCGAATTATTGCCTAGAGGATACGAGGCTGTCGGCTGACATGACTATTACAATTAAATATTTATCTATAAAGTTGTCTATTTAGCCCTCAGTGTGACATCGTTTCTCTATTACATAGAACACTTATTTTGGTACAAATATTAGTTGGGGAAGTACATACTCTCCACTAATGAAAGAGTACACTAATAATGTCCTCCTATTTCACTTATTTTAAAGTAAAAGGTCACAACCAAAACAGCATTTACAAATACCACTGTATTATTAAGAGGTTTGAATAAGTTTTTATTGGTAATAATAATTACAAAAAGGTGACAAACGAGATGCCTTGTGTATTGAGCTTTGTTTTTCGCGATATTTTTTTAGTTTTCTATTTTTATCGGGTGTGTCTTCTAGTTAACGAATCTCTACGCTTGAATATTTTTTGGATATATTTTTTTTTAATCTAAGATTTAATTGTGACTATTTGAATTTTGGGGACTTTGCGTCGAAAGCTTTGAGTTTGAATTATAGGTTGAAAACGATTTTAGCATACTCTAGTGTGTTTTCGTTTTAAACCGTCTTTTGAAAGGGATCCCCGAAAGTTAATGTTATATTTCTTGCAGATTATCATTTCAAAAGGCATCAAAAACTCAGATTCAAATAGTCCAAACTTATAATGGAGTTCTAATATGCTAAGTACTAGGCATTTTTAACAACGCATTGTCATTTTATTCGTACCTAGTGGTCAGTGCAATTAATTTTAGCTTCGCCTTACATGACATTAATGTGTTCATAAAACCTTATTTTCTCATAATAAATAGTTGGATTAGTGCGAATAGGAATAGATTGTGTAAATGTGTTTTACTGTACTTTGTCACTGGACTGAGTGACTGCTTTATTAACAAAAAAAGTTCCTGTATTGATTGATAAACGCTGGAAAATTATATTTCCAGTAAATACATTCAGTTTTTCTTTACGTTGTATAAATAATGAACTTTAATTTAGCAACGTATTAGAAACATTATTGGCGTGTCTTCAGTGCGTGTAATTGCGTTTTTTTACGAGGAAATGTGACCGATGTTGTATTAAGCCTAACAGAAATGTTAACCGTAGAAACATAAGATAACTCGATTTATGACTTGTGGTGTCTTCACAACTATTGATTGACTTCTGAAAATATTTATTAATTCCAGTGCACTTTTAAATTGTATAATGACTCATTGCCACACTGAGTTCTGTGTGTACCTACATTATTTTCATAAACTATGCGAGAAGGTACAGTAAATAAGTCTTTATAATATCTTAAGTTTCTTGCCGCATCGTTTTGCCCCCAATTACTGAATGAATAATTTGATGTCGATTATTATTGATATCTATACTTATGCCTGCCTATTCTATTCTATTCTAAAGTAGGGTTTGATACATTCTTAATTACTATACCAAATTCCCAAAAAATAACTCCGGATTATCTCAAAACAACCACAATAAAAGATTGTGAAGTCACCATAACGTTCCAAAGACACTTGCCGTCCTGTAATTTCAATTTCATCGCGTACCCACCTTATTTGTTGTCCATTACGTTATAGCCTGTATTTATTATGTTTTATGAAACGATTTTAAAACATTCGTTGTTTTTATTTATCCTATTCATAATAACTGTCTTTGAACTCTTTTTTCAGGTCAATATTAGAACAGAATCAATAAAATAAAATGATGATTATCTGACTCGTATCGTTCTATCTCTTCGTAGCACTGAAACGAGTATGATTTTAAATCACTTCTTTCCACGCACTTCTATAAACAACCCTGATCACTAAGGTGCTGTACTATCGGTAACCAGTGTTTTTATAATAAACGGAGTGGTTCTTGATTTCGGTATAAAAAAAGGTTCCATAAAAAAGCCAACCTCCTTATGGCTTGCGTTTTTTGGCAGCACAAGCCCGGCAGCGGTTCTTTCAAGCGCTTAAACTATTATGCATTTTACAATACAATAGTATCATGCTATAACCAACACATTTGTTTTAGGTTTCGTTATATCAGTGTCTATAAAATGTTGTTAAGTAGTTCTGGTCCCTCATTGTTGTAAAATGAAGTTTTTAGCATAAACAGTGAAGCTCTGCAGTGGCGTATGTAACCCACCATCTATAACACATCAATCAGTTTTTAAAAGTAATAAGGCATCTTTTTACTGTTTATCAAGAAAAAGAATATTTTGTAGACTGTAAAAAAAAAACTTTGAAATTGGTGTCCAAGTTTTCGGATAATTTATTAGTAGTTCTGGGCTTTTGCAATTTTAAATCTTTGAAACAATCTGTTGGTATATAGTTCATCAATGATTTACATTTTCAATAACAAAATATTTTTTGTTTTATTAATTGGTTATATTTATTTAAAAAAATCCAAATTCGTTTTGTAAAGTGGCTCTGGTTCTACATTTTTGCAACATCAAGTTTTTGGCATAAACAGTTGTTGAAACTCTTCAGCGTCGTATGATCCTACCATCCCAAACTATAAAGCAAAAGTGAACAGGATCTTCTGTTGTTGTCGATCAGGTAAAGATCAAGGTCATTGTCAAAAAAAAGGTTTATTTATTGTCTGAAAAGAAATTAAATAAGTTTAATAGTATCTTAAAGTTTTCGTACATATTTATCATCAGTTCTGGGATTCTCTATTTAATCGCAACAATCTGTTGGTATTTAGTTGATCATTGATTTGCATTTTGTTAATAATAAAATTATTTTAATTTAATAAACTGGTTATAATTCCCCAAATTGCGTTTATTAAAAACCAAGCCCACTTTGTTAAGTGGACTTGGTCCCAAATTGTTACAAAATCAAGTTTATGGCATAAAGAGTTGTTGAAACTTTCCAGCGTCGTATGTTCCCTGCCATCTATAACACATCAATCAGTATTTAAAGCAAGAGTGATCAGGCTACTTTTGTTGTTGTCCATCAGGTAAAGATCAGGTTATTGTAAAAAAAAATAGTAGTCTGTTAAAAACCACGAAATTAAATTTGAAGGTTCCTTAAAACAGTATCTTTGAGTTTTTTTATAGATTCATTAGCAGTTCTGGGCTTTCGCAATTATAATCTCTGTAACAATCTGTTGGTATTTAGTTCATCGATGATTTTTTTTTTTTAATAAAATGAGTAAAGTGGCGCTCTGGTACTACATTTTTTCAACATCAAGTTTTTGGCATAAACAGTCGTTGAAACTTTCCAGCGTCGTATGTCAGTCTTTAAGCAAGAGTGAACAAGATCTTCTGTTGTCTATCAGGTAAAGATCAAGGTCATTGGTCAAAAAAAGGTATTTTTTTTTTGTCTGTGAAGAAATTAAACAAGGTTTCTTCTAATAGTATCTTTTAAGTTTTCGTATACATTTATTTAACCGTGTGCATTCACTATTTAATCGCTACAATCTGTTGGTATTTGGTTCATCATTGATTAGCATTTTTTTTAATAATAAGTATATTTATATATTGCTCATAATTCCTCAAATTGTGTTTAAAAAAATATGAAAAACCAAGTCCACTTTGTTAAGTGGCTCTGGTCTCAAATTGTTACAAAATCAAGTTTTTGGCGTAAACTGTCGTTGAAACTCCATCGTCGTATGTTCCCTGCCATCTATAATACATCAATCAGTTTTTAAAGCAAAAATAAACAAGCATACTTTGTTACTGATCAAGATCATTGTAAAAAAATAGTACTCTGTTTAAAAAAACACGAAATTAAAGAAGAATGGTCATGACCCATATAAAATTAACCCACCTCCGACAGAAATCATATGAAATCTTATCTATACTAATATATAAAGCTGAAGAGTTTGTTTGTTTGTTTGCTTGAATGCGCTAATCTCAGGAACTATTGGTCCAATTTGAAAAATTATTTAGTGTTAGATAGCCTATTTATCGAGGAAGGCTATAGGCTATACATCATGACGCTAATACCGCGTAAGCGGAGCAGTAGTGAAAATTGTGACGCAAACGAAGTTTTGTGGGTCAACTTGTCTCTTATAAGTATCCTAGTTTGTTTGTCGTCAAAATATGAGAGAAATCCTGGTGAGCACTATTCATTGTTGTTGGCAAGAACGACCTGATGATGGAGACCAGAAAGGTGGATAGTGGTCTTGATACTTTCGTATATACATTTTGTTAGCAGTTTTGGGTAGAGCATGCAATACCGTAGTAGGGGAAAGGTGATTATTATTATATGTCATGAGTTTACTTAAGGTAGAGTGATGATAATTCTATTTAGTGCAGCTGTGTGGTAGCTGCCTCGATGATACGGCGCAGCACATGTTAGAGGAGTGCCCAGCCTGGGTAGTGCAACGTCGTGATCTAGTTGCGGCGGTCAGTGCTGTAGATAACCTCTCGTTTTCGATCGTGGTTCAAGCTATGGTTGAAAACGAGAGTGCATGAGACGCCGTCTCCTCTTTTTGCGAGGAAGTGATTGGAAATCTCCCAATCCGCAACCGACCCACCGGGATTCGAAGAGAAAAGAACGATCTCCGGCCGCCATAATGTTCGGCCTGCAAGCAAGAACAGTCGAGTCCCGAGACAGCGGCACTCTGTGTTCCGCGCGCACCGCTCTAGAGATATGATCATTTATGGCCTAATTTCTTGAATAACTTCAATACTCATTATCTGCCTAGCCTTTTCCAACTAAATTGGGGTCGGCTTCCAGTCAAGATTTATCTGAATACCAGTATTTTACGAGCGGCTGCCTACCAGACCTCCACAACCCAGTAACTGGGTAACACGGTACTTCATGGCAAGACGAGTCAGATTTACTGGCTTCTGACTATCCGTAACGACTGCCAAAGATCTACAAATGACAGCCGGGACCAACGGATTAACGTGCTTTCCGAGGCACGGAGGAAACTCGGTATGTTAAGATGCTCACCCATCCACAGACCAACCTTGACAAGCGTTGATTAACCTTAAAGATCGACCCGTGCGGCTGTTTTTATCTAGCCACGAGCTCCTTATATACAGCGTTACTTTTTAATCGTTTCAATCCCTTGGACGGGTGGTTTTACTCACAAAATACTACTCATTAAAAGTTTGCCTAGCATGGTATCTCTTAAAATAAAAAAAACAGGAAGTGATAACGTAATATTTGTAAAATGCATGAAACCAGTAGTAGCGCCTCGAGTTGGTTACCTACGCATGCTTTCGACGCGTTGTCGTCGGTGCGTACCTAACTACCTACACTCCGCCCGATCAACTAAGGTTATTGACTCTGCTAGTCAGCCGATGTTCACGTATTAAATAATTCCAAATTCAAGGTTTAGGACCGTCATAATTGCTTTGTGCCTAGGTTTCGGGACATACCATACAAAAAAATTAAAAGATTTATGCTAAAAGCTGTAAAATTAAAAAATAAGCCCCAACAGGCCTGCTACGAGTAGTTATGACGTATTTAAAAATGAGGAATCAAAATTATTTACAATGATTTGAAAAGACAAAATGTGCTCATTACACGATTTAAAAAAGTTATGTTACTTACCTAAATCAACTCCGATTTATTTGACACTTTCGGACACTGCGAAACGTGATAATTGTTCATAAAATATGGAATCAAAATTATTTAAGATTGAAAAAAGAGTTTTGTATTAAACCTTATAATTTGTAACCTCTGAATTACCTATCACTTAGGGCTACACTTCACGATGGCGTAATTTTCGATACATAATCTTACACGTTTAATTAAATTGTCTTTTAATTTTAGTAATGTGTCTCTGTCACTTCTTAAAACATCACACGCGTCCACTATCGCACTATTCATTTGTTCACGAGGTTGATGCTCATTTTTGTACACCAATCGCTTCACCTCACTCCACAAATAAAAATCCAGCGGTGTCAGGTCCGGGCTTGCTGGCCAAGCAACTGGTCCCCACAGAATATTAGCTTCGCGATTGTTTAATAGCCACTGACAAAACGCGACTCTAGCCGTCCCGTCGTTCTTGGCGTGTAGTAACGCCTGGGATCTCGTTCAAAGTACTCCAGGATTTCTTCGTCTAGTTCAGGTGTGTACACTGGTTGGCGGTTACAATGTGTGCAATAGCGGTATGAAATATATTTTTGTACCATACAAAACACTCACAAGTTTACACTTTATGTTTGAAATTTTGAAGATATTTTCTAAGATATTTTGATAGCTCTGGTCGGTGAATTGCAAATAAATGCTCGAATTTTCACATGCACTTTAATCTCTCTTAGTGACTTAGTAGCAACTACTGTAAATCCATCTTGAAATTGAATCATTTCTGCCACATAAACCCAAAAACGCGTCCAAATCTGAAGGCTTGCCATCGCCAGCATAGATACCTATTAAAAAAAAAACAAAATTACATAGGCATATCTCTTAAAATTGAAACACTGCACTGGAAGCTGACTTCACAGGACTTTCACTTATCGACAACAAAAGGTGCTAAAAAAGGAACTTCAAATATAGAGCACAGAATTGGCCAAAGCTGATATTTAGAGCTTTTGAATACAGGCAATCCATCAATATTTATATTTAAAGAAATTTCTTCGGGTGGAATGCGAAGTTGTTGATGATGCCAATATTCTCCAGGTGCTGAATTAGTAATATGCAGATTTTCTTTATTTGTGACGAGAAGTGTACGGGCATCCTTAGGCAGGACATCTTCAATCTTCTTATTCAAAATTTCTAGTAAAGAATTTAATGCCGCATGTCGTATATTGTATTCTACATCCCATTTTCTAACCGCACTTCCCTTCCCGCTTGTGCGCTGTGAGGTGTTTATTATATCGCTCCGTTCTGTAAATTCGGAATTTGCATTGTGTGTCTATTCTAAGGCTTGTGAACTGTTCCTAGCTGTGCCATAGTGTATTAAGTGCGTGTTTTGTAAGTTTTTAAAGCTGTCTGTCTATTCTTTTATTGCTAATTAGACAATTTCTCCAGCCTTCGGTAAGTGCATTTATTTTTTTCTGTGTGTGGGTACCGCGAAATAACTTAATCGATCGATATTTATTTGTTTAATTCTTTAATTTCATTCATTCGCGTTCTAATACGTTTATTTATCGTATTCTCCGTCAATGATGATGTCAACAAATGATGACCCACCAGATCGCGGCGGAGAAATATTTCGTAGAAATACTAAAACCCAAAGGTCGCCCGTGGCGACCTCCGCTAATTCGAAACGTTTGTTCAGCGAAATGTCTCCATCATACATTTCGCCCGATGATAGGTCCAAACGGCTTCATCGAACATTCGAAACCGTGGAAAAATCCTCGCCGATTTTAAATATCAGTGATGTGAGCAATACCGACTATTGTGACTTAGTTTCCGAGGCGTCGTCATACCTGTCTAAAATTAACGACCTAGTGAATGATCAGGGCTCTCGAATTAATGTTGCAAATAAATCAGCTATCATGGATATGACACAGCGTGTCACGGCCATTGTTTCTATGCTGGCCATAAAATCATCATGCAACGAGACGAAGTTAGCCAATACGGAACGCGAATTAGATAAAATCAAGTCGAATAACGTTGTCAATCCCGATCCTGTCAATAACAACTGTAAAATTTCATATGCGGACTCGTTGAAACTACGTTTGCCAAAAGTAGCTCCAGCAATTATGCAGTCCCGACCACCGTTACCCTGTGTGGTCGCATACCCTACCGCGGACCGGTCAGCTGACTATAACACTTCGTCCGCGACAAAACAAGCGCTCATGAAGGCAATTAAGCCCAGTGACGACGGTTTTCAAATTGTAGGCGTGAAAAAAACCGCGAAATCTGGAGTCGTACTACGCGTTGCTAATGAAATTCAACTTAGAAAGTTAGAATCTGTGGATGCTATCAAGGCCGAGAATACTTAGGTAATATAAATTTTTGAACAACAGTTTTGAACTTTTATTATTTGACTGATCGTTTGAATATCTTTTTAGTTCCTATTAACTGCTAAAGTACTAACTGATTCTGTAAATGGGTTAGTAATAAATTAATTGACAAAAATAAAAAACGAACTAAACTGAGAGGAAATAAGGTATAAATAAAAGCAAATTATTCATACTAATGTATCTTTATTTGAAGTTATTTAGTCTTAAAATAGATTCGGTACCTATTAGTTTTACACAATAGTTGTTTTTTTCCGTAATGTTATTACTTAATATTAGTGAGTTATTATACTTAATATTAGTGAAATAATCATCAGTCTTCAATTTACAATCACAGCGGTATTTTAATCGCTTATTTTTAATAGGTATTAGGTACCTACATATTATTTATCACAATATAAGTCTTTCAATAACCTGTATATTTCAGTAAAATTAAACTTAACTACTTACGAGAAGTATTCCAAATAGGTAACATTTTATTTCAGTAATCATTCATTATTGTATAACAAATTGAAACTTAATAATGGATCTATAGACACTAGTTACCTAATCGTAATAAATACATTATTTATTTGCAATCTAGTATTTGTCATATTATATAAATTAAACATGTCTAAAGATTTTAACATCTATGTGGCTATAATAGTAAAAAAACTAACAAAACAAATCTTACGACCTAAATTTATTTTATTTTTTCTGCTGATTTTTTCGGCCAAAAAATAATGTTATTGTGTACCCATAGATCTGATACAGCTGCTAACTTTAACTGACTGTTTTCCTTAGTTTGCACCACGTGAAAAGGCATGGCAAGACTCTGCAAAAGAATAAACATAGATCACATTAAAACTACCTGTAAAAATGCTCAAATTTTTGAAACTTAACTTAGACATTTGTGAGACAACAAGAAGTGTGTTTCGTTCAAAGGCCACCTTAAGGTTTTTAAAGCTCGGAAATCCCTTTTAGTCAAAAAGCGATCGATGTCCAGAAACATTACCATTTTTAATGCTGACACCTAAACAAAAACATTAAAATAAGACATAGGTACCTAATAGCAATATTAAATATCTGTCCGGTTATAGACATTTTTGCGGAACTCCAATAATTTCTAACAATATGGCCAAGCAATGGTTCTAATATTTACCATTATTAAACAAAGTACGCCTATAACGGTTTGTTAATGTATTTGGGAAAACCAACTTTATCAAAATGGTGACTTTTCGTTGTTTGTCTTACTGAAACCAACATTATTTTAAAATTCAACTTAATGAAAATAAACATTTCAAGGGGCGTGTTAAAATTTCGATAAAAAACTTATTATACTTCACCGAAAATATACGTGCGCCATGCACATTCAAACACATCATACATCTTGACTTATTGTTAACTAACACTGCTCATAATTGATATTCTAAATAATATTTATAAGAAATCGATGAGAAACTTATCTTTATCAATATTAATCTTTACAAATGTCCGCAGCAACATTCACCAATTCACAACACTTTGTATGAGCTTCTAAGAGATTCACTGTGTACGTTATAGTCATATTTGGTTCCATTAAGCGCTGCTAGTTAGCTTCGCGGGAGCAAATAGTTCTACGTAGTCCAACTATAAGGTCGTTGTTGTCGTGTTTAGTTCCATAACGTGCTGATAGCTAGCTTCGCGGGCGCAAATTGTTTTATGTATTCCAACTATAAGGTCGTTATTGGTCAAAGTGGTGTTCACCAAATCTACTATAGATATTTAATTAGGTAAAATACGCCTATAAATTGGGCCCTTTTCCGTGGTTATAATTGCTTACTATTCCATTATAGTCCCAGTGAAATGGTGGTTCCAGGACAATTACTAGACCACAGTTTGCTACTTGGGTATTGGCACATATTCTTCCTGATTCGTTGTTTGGAATCACGTTTCTTGGTCCGTAGCGCGTATTTATCACGCGCCACAAGTGTCGACGGCCATGTTGGCTCGACCTAAAACATTTCTCATCCGAGAATATTGCACTGGTAAAATCCATATCTCTGTAATCTCTTGCAAATCTCACTCTCGCCGCTTTTTGCTCCTCGGTGAGCACGATTTTCTTTGCCGGTTTTCGATGGTGGAGCCCCGCTCTATGTAAAGCACGACGAACCGTGTGCAATGATACGTCGTACTCTTCGGCGAACACTCTCGTTGGCACGAACGCGTTCTCCTGTTGATAGATGTCCACCATACGTTGGAGGATGTCTCCTGTAATTAGATATGGTCGTGGTGCGGGCACCTTCTAAGACACCCTCTTCTTCATGGCGTCTGATCCACAGCCGGACAGTGTTTCTCTACAAGCAATAAAAATAATCTCATAAGAATTCTTTATTTAAAAAAAAAACTGAGTTTTAAAAAAAGTTTTAAACAACATCGACCTCACCCCACCGGCCCCCTTTACATTTTTGGAATTGTCTCCTTGAAACCCTCTATTTTTATACCCCACATAACTTAGTCAAGAAAACAATAATTATAACCAACCAACCATTTGAATGCATTAATTAGTATTTGCTAATTCGATCACCCACATGTGGTTATTATGGTAAAATGGCCAACAAAATATTTTAAATCAGAGGGAAGAATTTTCCACCTCGCCGTCTTTGAAGGCCAATTTTAGCAAAAGTAGCCCTATAAAAGTACAATTTTTTAATGATTATGAAGGTTGAAAGTCTGGCGCATTCTCAAGACTTTCTTAGGAACTAGAAAGTCACCTGTTTAGATTTTTAATTTAAAGTTGAAAACTCAGTTCATAATTTACGGAACGCAAATTTTTCACTTATGGCCAACATCTTTCAACACAGTTACGAAACTGATAATTTCATGCATAAAAGTACAAATCATGAAGGTTCAGATGCAAAAAAATATCTTTAAAATTTTTCTACTTTTATTCATAGAATATTTTTAAATTGTTTCAGGTCGATAATTCTCAAAAATTCAGAAAAAAATAATTGCTTGTAAAATATGAAAAGTCGCGAAACATACATGGGGGTGATTGGGATACCCCAGGATACGAGGGACCTAAATTTTATTTTTGGACGTCAATGTTCTGGCCACCCTGTATATACACAGGCTGATTTTTTAAACATCAAAGGAGTCTCGAGCCCAATTATAATGAAAATTATACGGCATCATTGGATTATGAAAATTCGTTATTCGTACACAGGAATGGAACAGGTTGATTTCGAAAAAAAAAACTTTATTTTACACCACCCGAAAGTGTAGCTAATGAAGATCAAATTCTGGGAAGTAATAACCGAAAGCTCCGAAATGTCTGACTAAAGCCACATATCTAAACCGTAAGTGACATTTTCCCAATGCTGATAAAAACTAAAATTGCATCATAGATTTATGAAAAAAAAAATTGTAGGTTTCGTGGAATTAAACAAATGTCACTTGGTAACAGAGTTTTATTTGAAAAAAGGTGGCGTCAGTTTACCAAAAAACAGGGCGCACATGCGCGCGAATCGAGAGAGCGTGGTGAGAGGGGACTGAGGCGCGAGGCGATCGACTGACGCGACGCGGTTATTAGGTTGGCGTCCCTGAGACCGTGCTGCCAACTGTATATCGATGCTTTCGGAAACGGTGCGCGTTACATTCTCCTCCTCCAAGTCACGACATCGTCCCGAGAGTGATTTGGCATTAAGCTAAGAGCGCACCTTCTTTTGAACCTTAGGTGGCCGTCCCCGTAAACGGCGAGGTTGGACCGGCTCTATAGTGTCAATCTGGTTACTAATAAGAGCTACAAGGTCCGAAACATGAAAACGACCTAACAACTGACCCTGGCTATCGACCAACTCGTAGGTCGTGGGACTAATAAATTTGTCGACGTTATACGGTCCATCTCTCTGAGGCATAAACTTTCGGGTTAAACCTTTTGTTGCATTACTTAGGGAATGAGTGGTCAACAATACTTGGTCACCAACCTGGAATACTGGAGATTGGCGTCGGGAGGCGTCAGCATACTCTTTTCGAAGATCTTGGCTTCTTTCTACCCGATCTCGTATTTCCTTCAAAGAATCAATACATTTTGACAAGTATGGAGTAGCCTGAGGTACATACGTTTCCTTAACCAGGATCGCACGCAAATCGTGCTGTGCATCGAATGGTGTGCGCATTTTGCGGCCATACGTCATGTATGCGGGTTGTTAGTCCTGTGGTCGAACAAGTAGCGGTGTTGAGGGAGAACCGTACCTGTGATAAGAATTGGGGCCAAACGCGATGTTCATTCTTGACCAGCATTGCCAGTTGGATCTTCAGGTCCCGATTCTTCCTTTCGGCCGGGTTGGCCTCAGGATGATAGAGCGGGATCAGGTTCTGCTTGACACCGAATAAAAACATGCATTGTTGCATCACTGCAGATATGAACTGCACTCCATTGTCAGAGATGACACGCCTGGGAAAACCATATCGAAGAAAATATTCTTCGATCATTATTTTGGCACATACCTCAGCGGTAGCGTCCTTGAGGGTGTATAATTCCACCCATCAAGTGGCAGTATCCTCGACGAGAAATACCCACTTTTCTCCCGTTTCAGCTTCTGGTAGAGGCCCAAACAAGTCAATAGCAAGTACTTATCCCCTTTGATGTAGAATAGGTGTCTGCAAAAGACCGGCGAGCTTTTGATTGGAAAACTTATACCTTTGACAGTCGATACAATTCTTTAAATAGTCAGTAACATATTTACGCATACCTGTGAAGTAGTACCGCTGTCTGATACGATCAATTGTGCGATCCACACCTTGGTGACCAGCAGTAGGGGCGTTATGGAACTCATCCATAATATCATTAAGCATGGATTTGGGAATTACTAACTGCGGCTCCTCGGATTCCGAGTCAGGAGCGAGACGATAGAGGACTCCTTGGTCCATAAGGTATCTGCGCTCTAACCAGCGAGTAGAAGATAGAAGGTCAGAGGTGTTCTCTATATCATGGATGATCTTACTCACCTCAGGGTCATCCAGCTGAGCAGATCGAAGATCAGCTGGACTCTTTCGTGGTACGTCTATGATTACCGAATAGACCCCGCAGCATTCTTGGGAAGACTCACTGCAATTAGGTCGGCTAAACGCGTCGGCAATGACATTTACCTTACCAGGAGTATATTCATATTTAATGTCAAAAGCTTGTAATTTCAGGGCCCAGCGCATCAACCTGCCATTGGGAGACTTCAAGGTTAATAACCACTTCAGTGGTTAATGGTCACTTCGCAAGATTATTGAGTGACCTTCAATGTATGGGCGATACTTTTCTACGGCCCAGACTACGGCGAGGGCTTCTCGCTCTGTAGTTGAGTACTTAAGTTCAGCAGAAGTCAGTAAACGACTAGAGTACTCGATGGACTACCTTCACCTTGCAGGAGGACGGCACCGAGTGCATAATTACTGGCATCTGTATGAATGATGAAAGGTTTACTGTGGTCCGCCTGGACGAGGACTGGTGCTGTAATGAGCCTTTTCTTCAACTCATTGAAGGCTCGCCGATGGTCTTCGGTGCAATCCCATGGTTCATTTTTCTTAGTAAGCTTGGTGAGTGGTTGAGCTATCTCAGAAAACCCTGGCACAAACTTCCTGAACCACGAACTGGTTTGTAGGAAGGATTTCAGGTGTTTGAGGTTGGTTGGCTCATTCATCTGTTGGATAACCTGCACCTTGGACTCATCGGGCATTATACCCTTGGGAGTAATCAGATGACCTAAGTACTTAACTTGGTTACAGGCAAAGTTGCACTTATCCCTGTTGGCACGCAACCCAAAAACACGAAGGCGGTTGAACACAGCATCCAGGTCTTCCAGGTGTTTCTGGAACAGTCCCTCTGACAGGACAAGCAAGTCATCTAAATAAACTAATAATGTAACGTCCTTCAAGGTACTTCCAGATCGAAATCGGTCCATTAACCTCTGGAAGGTGGCGGAAGCGTTCTTGAGACCAAACGGCATGCGAATGAAACGGTACGTACCAAAAGGCGACACGAATGCTGTCTTGTCCCTGTCTGCAGGTGATACAACCACTTGCTAGTAGCCTGACCGGAGATCTATGGTTTTCATGTACCCTTCCCTTTTGGTAGCGTGAAGAAGATCCTCGATGACCGGCAAAGGGTAAGTGTCACTTTTAGTAATGGCATTGAGCCGACAATAGTCGACGCAAAACCTAGTCGAGCCATCTTTCTTAGGGACGAGGAGAGCGGGTGCGGCCCACGCTGACTCGCACTCCTCAATAATACCATCATTCAGCATTTTGTTGATCTCGGCCTCCATTGTGACCCTCTTAGCGGGCGTGAGGCGGTAAGGAGGCACCGCAATACCTTCTGTATCAATATGATGCTCAGCAAAACGAGTAGCCTCTCCTCCTAGACGGAAGGCATCTTCATGGTGTTGAAGTAAATCAGTGAGCTGCTGGCGTTGATCACAGGTAAGCAACAAACCTTCGTCAGCCCTGAGCGACACAGAAGAGACAGAGATTGGGTTAGGCTGTGGCATTGGTTCACCCTCATACTCAAGCGGGTAAGTCTGCGTGCACCCAGAGAAGTGCCAGGAAGAAGCAGAAAAATCAAGAACCATACCTGCAGCATTGAGGAAGTCTATACCAAGAAGAGTATCGTTGTTATCAGCTTCCGGAAAAATCACGAAGTCCACTAGAACAGTTTTGGTCACAGAGATGATGACATCGACGCTTGCCACCAGAACTTCGCGTGAACGGACGACACCGTCAGCCAGCTTTACATTAACCTGCTTAGAACCAAAGGTAAGATTTTTTTCCCTTAAATATTTTATAAAGTGTATGTCCCGCTACGGAGCATCTAGCGGCTGTATCAATGAGACCCATACCTCGTAAACCAAGGATCTGAATACTGAGCACTGGCCTGAGCAACTTCAAAGCAGCAGTGCTTTGAAGTTGCGGTCGTTGTCAGTAGAACGTGTGACGCAGAGAGAGGGACCGTAGGAGAGACACCACCCCAGGTAGTAGTCGCGGTAGTATTGGCGCAAAATGTAGAAACTACTGAATGCGTGTCAAACTGGTTGATGTTTGAGCAGCACAATCCACGAGTTGAGACGATAACAGGTTGCTCTTCTAAATCAGGTGAGTCACTATCATAATGACTGACAACAGGCACATTTACCCTATTAGGTGAGTCACTATGACCATGACCCACAACAGGCATATTTACCCTATCAGGTAAGTGACTATTACAATGACCGACAACAGGCATATTTACCCTATCAGGTAAGTCACTATCACAAAAACAAAGATAACATTCATCTGACTTACCTACCTGAGCTAATAGGAGTTTGACAATCGCAACAGAAATTATTATAATTACTCATATGAATGCATTGGCATGGTTGCGAAAGAACGTATTGTTTGAAGAGGAGTTTCGGAGACATAGTCTCTTTCATTCTGTAACGACTGCAAGGGCTGACGAATATCAAAATTTTACTTTTTACTTGGTGCGTTTTTGGTTTTAGATTTTTTTCCGTCGTTGTTTTGAGCAAGGTTTGGAACTAGCCGAATCACTTATATTTTCATAGTCGGGATCCTTGACACCATCGTCTGAACAAAAATATTGTTCTTCTATAGGGAATTCGTTAATAACTTACTGTTTTCAGTCACCAATGCATTACTTTCTTGGTATTTAACATATTTAACAAATCATCCATTCCCGATACTTTTTTGACTGAATGTATAACAATCCCTCCCCCATATTTTATGACAATAAAAAAGAAAGATTGATTAAAAGTAAGGCATATAATTGACTCTGACGCGTTCTCGCCTAGACCTAGTGTTCTGATGGCTCGTCGTAGGATCACATTCACTCCGCTCAGAAGCGTCGTACATTTGAGAATGTGCACCAGCGTCAGTAGGTGTCTCTGAAGGGTTCTCGAACCCACTCGTCCCCTCTCAGTTGTCGATGTTATCATTCGGTGACGTCATGTCGTCAGCTGACTCCGTAACAATGCCTACGGAGACCGATGGCGATGGTTGAGTTGATGAAATGCTGTCTATATCTGGCACTATATTCGGTTCCCAAAAATGTCCTTGGGGTTCTGGAATTGGTACATCCTTCCCGCTGCGAGGCCATAATTGGTCTATGTGCCTATTCACCTCTAAGTTATATTCCGGTAGGTTAATTGTATACACAACGGCTCCAATCTTTTTTAAAATAACGCCTTGAGTCCAAATATATTTCTGGTTGGTTAAATACTTCTTTATCCACACGCGATCTTGTACTTGAAAGTTAGGTTTAGACTTCCCACGATAATGTTTAGCCTGTGTGTCTGTGTGTGTTTGTGTGATGTAGTTCGCTGCTAGTCGGATGGCGTCGCGGTTCTTTTTTGTTGCGATGTAGATTTGCTCCGTTGGTTTTTCTTGTGGCGGCCTAGATGCCGCTACAACTGATTGCGCGCCACATGGTCAATGAGGTCTGTGGATGGCGGAGTGACTCGAGCGGGATTCAACAAGTCTAATCTTGAGCGTAGGGATCGGTCGACTAACAATTCAGCAGGTGATTTACCTGTCCTGCTGTTTTTTGAATTACGGTAATCGAACAAAAACTTTGAAATCTTTTCTTGACATATTTTGCTAACTGTAGTGCTTATTAATATTCCGCGCAACCCTTTTTTAATGATATTAACAAAACTTTCAGCTTGGCCATTACTAGAAGGGTGTTAGACTGGGGAAAACGCTTGCGTAATGCCATTTAATTCACAAAAGGTCGAGAATTCTTGTGATGTAAACGATGTACCATTATCAGTGACACGGTATGCGGAACCCCAAACCTAGACATTAGATCTATCAGTTTTTCAATAACCGTTTTAGACCCGTAAGACGAACTCACATTGTAACATCTACCCATTTGGAATATGCATCAACAATAATTAAGTACATTTGATTATTAAATGATCCCAGAAAGTCTAAATGAATCCTATAGAAAGGATGCGGCGGGTAGGGCCAGGGCGCGAGCGGGGCGTGCGGCGGGGAGGGGCGCAGCTGTGCGCACACGACGCAGTCTGCCGCGAGCCGCTCTAAGTACCTATCTAGTACTTTTTCATGAAATAACCATTCAATAGGGCTTCATGAACTTAGAGGGCTATATTGATGATTAAAATGGTTATAATTCTTTAGACAAATACGCGTTAAGGTCGCGAATCGTATTTTGTTCAACAAACACTTCACACTGACCGGCAAATTGAAAAAAAACATAAAATATTTGAATTTCGCGGGCTACCCTGGCGCTTCCACCTTAATTGAATATCTTTTTCTTTCCGCGGCCAGCCCGTCATTACGTAATGGGTTACTTTACTTAAGAGCGGATCCTTCGCAGTTTCGTCGCGTAGCTGTGGAAGCGTGACTGGAAGGCTGCCCTCCACCACGAAGTTGACGTAAGCCGCTCGTTCATCGTAATCGCATTCTCCCGTGCCCGTGCTACTGTCGATTTCGCCTAGCGGTGCGCGCGATAAATAATCAGCGTTATTGTCGGCACTACGCACATACTCGATTTTGTAATTATAAAGCTGACAAAAGCATTGCGTACCGCTGTAACCGGTTCACTGATACCTCTGGAATGCCACGGCTAGGGTTAAATATTGCCAACAGGGTGTGGAAATTAGGTTGAGAAGCCAAACCAAACTTGTAATGTTTACACTTTTAATTACATAACCATTAAGTATGTATGTAACGATCCCTTTATTACTATGGCGAGCCGGTGTAGAACGTACAAGCTGAAGATGGCAACTAGTTTTTGGAGCGAATACGATTGGTACGCGTTTAGACGCGACGCGCTAGTGATGCGCGTATATCGCATCGACTAAATGTAAGTGTTGGGATTCCAACATGCTCCGGCCAACGAGAGGAATAAGAGGATCAGTATAAATAGATATAACATATTATAGTTACATTAAGTTTTCAAAATAAAATTTAATTAAAATTATGTATAGGTAATATACAAATTTTTGTGATAGATCGCACATGGGTATTCCCCTTTGAATTTGTGACCTCTGCTGCCTTACATGACCATCATGGCCAGGAAATATTTTGGTAACTCTGGCCATAGGCCACGAAATTATGGGTACATTATCATCTTTTAAAATTACAATTGTGCCTATCTTTATGTTAGGCAAGATATCTAACCATTTAGGCCTATTTTGTAATGTATTAAGATACTGTTTATACCACATCTTCCAGAAGGATTGTTTAATTTGAATACATAATTGCCAAAACTTAAGTCTATTTTGAGGAACAGTAGTTACATCATTTTCAAGGTACATTGTTAATGAATTTCCTATTAGAAAATGACCTGGCGTTAGGTAATTAAAATCATTTACATCAGATGACATAGGAATGAGAGGTCTTGAGTTCAATATACATTCTATTTCTGCTATTACAGTGTTTATTTGTTCATAGGTTAACAATTGCTTCTGTAATACCCTTTTTAGAAAATATTTAGTCATTTTCACTGCAGACTCCCACAGCCCACCAAAGGTGGGGGAGTATGCTGGTATAAAATGAAAGTTAATGCCTCTTTGGGCTGCAAATTCACATACATGCCTTTTGTGATTCTGTGAAAGGTGTAGTTGATATAACTCGGCTAGTTGGTTCCTTGCGAGTTTGAAAGTGCTAGCGTTATCAGAGTAGATTTCTTTGGGTAATCCTCTTCTTGAAATAAATCTCCTAAGGCAAGCGAGGTAGGCATCAGTAGTAAGATCTGATGTGATTTCGAGGTGAACTGCCTTTGTAGCGAAACATACAAATACACAAATGTAACCTTTTCCTACTAAGGATCGTCTCACACGCGAGAGCTTAATATCAATAGGCCCAGCGAAATCTACACCGACTTTTTCAAAAGGGCGACTCATAGCAGTCACTCTATCCGCCGGCAAGGAACCCATCAGCTGTTTAAAGGCTGTTGCCTTCTGTCTGAAACATATTACGCATTTATGAATTAACTTTTTGACATACATTAATCCATTAGTTATCCAGTATTTTTGATTTAAATTACACAGTAATAATTTGGGACCTGCATGTAAAAGTTTTTCATGCTCACATCTTATAATGCAATTAGTTACATGTGATTCTTTGGCTAAAATAATCTAATGTTTATGAGCATATGGAATATTAGAGTGATGTAGCCTGCCACCCACTCTCAGGATACCTAAACTATCTATAAAAGGACATAAGCTTTGTAAGGAACCTTTTACATTTTTGTTATTTTTTAAACATACAATTTCGTCTTTAAAATACATTTCTTGTTCATTCTTAATAAGCAACATTAAAGCATTATTCAATTCAGAACTTAAGAGATATTTTTGAGCTATTTTTCCACCCTTTAGGTTATTAATAAACCGCATTACATAAGCCAATGTACGTACCATTTTGTGAATGCTAGAATATTTGTGTATTTGATCAAAAACATTGCTAGTAACTGAAGACACTTGACTCGCGGAGAGTGCTGACCCGGTTTTTGCTTCAGGTAAGTTCGCAGGTAAATCTATTTTTAAATTAAATTTATATTCACTATCATGCAAAAATTCAGGGCCATCCCACCACAGGCTGCAGGCATGAAGCTCACTTGGCGTAACACCCCTACTGATATAGTCTGCAGAGTTATTCTCCGTGTTTACATATAGCCACTGACAGTTAGGCATATTTTTAGCGATTGCTTTACCCTATTCGCAACATAAGCGTTAAGTTTCATGGGTTCTGTGTGCAACCATGCGAGAACAATTTGTGAATCAGCAAATAAATAGACATTGCCTATATTATATTTTAATTTTAGCGTGCAATAAACCAGCGTTGAGTTCTAAGCGTGGTACAGTTTTGTTTTTATTTTTAAGCGGACTTATGCGTGATTTTGAACACAGCAAATACATTTTAACTTTACCATCATGATTTGTAACTCGCAGGTACACGCAGCATCCATATGCCGTAGTACTGGACGCATCTGAGAATCCTATTAGTTAAATTTTACTTAATTTAGTTACATTTATGTTTCTATTAATAAAAATTGGCTTCATTGTAGCTAGACTGGACGAGAATTCATGCCACGCTTTTTTAATATCATCGTCAGGCATAGAATCCCAATCAGTCTTGGAAGACCATAGCCTTTGCATTATAGCTTTAGCTTGTACAATAATGGGACTAACAAAGCCCATGGGATCAAACATTTTCCCAATATAGGAGAGGATATCGCTCTTTGTAAAATTATCATTTTTGAATATCTCTGGACAAGACATTTTAAATTTATCGTCTTTAATTATCAATTGTAAGCCCAGAGTTTTTAAACTATAATCATCACTTTATAGCTCTAAATCATCAAAGTGTTGTTCAGCTGAAGGTATGTCAGACAGTATTCTATTGTCATTGGCTGACCACTTATGTGTATGAAAATTCCCTAACCTCAAGAGCTGGCGAATCTGTGACTTAGCCTCTAATATAGTATTCAAATCATTATTTGCATAAAGAATATCATCTACATTTGTACTATTTTCTATAATGAATGAAGCTAGTGGGAAAGTGTCTTTATATTTTACTGCTAGTTCTTTAAGACAACGGGTGGCCAGATAGTTTGAACTTTTCAACCCATATGTGCATGTCTCAAGCCTAATGCATTGGATTGGCTCATCATTCTGGACTATCTCTCCACAATATATAATGTAGTGAGGTATGCTCTTGTTTTACACGTATATTTCTAAACATTTGTTTTATGTCAGAGGTAAATGTAAAATTACCACGACGAAATAATAGCAATATCTCAAACAAGTCTCTTCGTACAATGGGTCCATTTAAAAGTATATCATTAAGTGACACCTTTTTGTTAGTTTTTATAGAGCCATCAAAAACAGTACGCAGCTTAGTTGTTTTATTGTCAGGCTTCAGGACTGCATGATGCGGCAAAAAATATATAGCATTTTTGTTCAATTCATATTGCCCAATCTCTACATAACAACCGTGTTGTAAACTTAAATATTCATGAATGAACTTTTGGTACTCAGAGAAAAGTTTGGGATCTTTATGCAATTTCTTTTCTAAATTTAAAAATCTTTTTAATGCAAGATTAAAGGAATCACCTAAGGAATCATTGACTTCACTAAGAGGTATAAGGTACATAAATGGTTTAATAAGGTTTTTATACTTATGGAGGCTATAAGTGCGGCGTTGAAATGAAAAGTTTGAACTTTTTTCTATATAGATGTATGTTCCATCGAATATAATTATTGATTTTGGTGAATCTTCGTTACCGAACAAAACATTTGGTATAACCCGGTTGCGGGCTATCACTTCGTCTATGGTTATATGGTCTAAGCCAAGATGCAAAGGAACAAAGTCAGTAGTGAGACACTGTCTTACTTTATTTATTTTTCTCCCAACTGTTCGCTCGGATATATTAAAAAGAGAAGCGATTCTATTATTCGGTTCACCTGATCGAATTTTACCAAGTAGATAGCCAAGTCGATTCGTGGAGTATTTGAGGACTGATGTATGTATGTATGTATGTAAATCGGGCTGGTTACCGCAACTCCACGACTAAGCGCGTATTTTGCGTGCAGGTGGGACAAATGCGTCATTCGATCCACCCCAGCTCCCCAAGGAAGGCCAGCAACGCCTTGGTGTTACTAACTATCTCGCAGAGGGTACCTGGGTTTCCGAAGTACTTTGCCCTGTAATCCGCAACTACCGGGCAGCTTAGAAGCAGGTGTGCTGCTGTCTCATTCTCCTCCATGCAGGCTCTGCATAGCGGGCTGTCAGTGACTTCTATAGCATAGAGGTGTTTATTAAAAGACCCGTGGCCGGTTGTTACGGCTGTGACTGAACGCAACTGTTGTTTAGTCAGTCTTAGGGCTTGTTTTGTGAAACGGCCATTTATAGAGGGAAGTGCCTCTTTGGCCTGCCTACACTCACTATGGTCAACCCATAGCTTGTGATGTTTATCTCCGGTGCGTTTCCTTACCAGATTGCGTAAGTACCCGAAAGGCAGCGGCACGATGGGCTCAGGTCCCATTGCTGACAAACTCGACCCCCTTCGGGCGAGTTCATCCGCAGCGTCGTTGCCTCGAGATTCACTGTGTCCCTTGATCCATTGAATGGTTACTTTGTTGTGTCTACCAACCTGGTTGAGACGTTGGTGACACTCGAGAATCAACCCAGAGTTCACTGTGTGGCTGTTCAGAGCTTGCAGGACGAGAGTATGCGTATTGAGTGGTCCTTAACTTCCCTGGTTAGGATGGCTGATGCCGCCAGAGAAATGCCCATGCATTCAGCCTGGAACACTGTGTTGTGGACCCCCAATGGTGTGGCTATGTGGATATTGAGATCCTCTGAGAAGATTCCCGCACCAGTACCTGTACCTGTTTTTGATCCATCGGTGAAGATCCGCAGCTCGGCGGGGCAGAGCCCCTCGCACCGATGATCCTCATGCAATTGGATTTTGTATTTTTTATCGAAGATAAATTGCTTGGGTACCCGGTCATTGATTGCTTTTGTTATGGGCAGTTCATTGTTGAGCTCCTCGAGCAGAGCGGTGTGTCGTGTGTCTCTCTTACTCCAGAGACCTAATGTTTTAAGGCGTACTGCTGCCATCGTCGCTTCCTGTTGTATAAACAAGTGTAGCGGAGGGAGCCCCAGCATGGCTTCCAGCGCCGCAGTTGGGGTAGTCCTCATGCAGCCCGTCGTTGCCATGCAGGCCAGCCTTTGCATGTGTTGTAACTTGTTTACGGCTGTAGCTAGCTTTGAGCGTGGCCACCACACCACGGCCCCGTAGGTTAGCATGGGCCGAACATACACAACACATGGGTTGTGGGTTGTTACTGCGCTGTACAGCCATAGTATTATTTTGGGAGATAGGCCCCACTTCTTCCCTATCATTTTCCTGCATTGCCAGAAGGTAATGCAGGCCCTGTTTAGTTTGTAGTCTAGGTGATTACTTCAGCTTAACTTACTGTCTAGGATGACGCCTAGATACTTTACCTCGTTAGACAGCTGGAGTTCTGTGTTGAAGAGCATAGGTAGCCGGTAGTGGCCTAGTGCTCGCTTTTGAGTGAACATGACTAATTCAGTTTTCGTGGGGTTTACCGACAGATCATATTCGTCGCACCATCTTTCCACGATGCGTAGTGCTTTTTGAGTGAGGTTGCAGACCGGACTGATAAAGACTTGGTAGTTGACTCAGCAAATCGTTGAATGCGGCTCTGTTTCTTCCAGTCCAAAAGCTTAACTCCTCGTCAGAAACGTCATCTACATTGAATTGTAACCTTTGTTCTAAATATTGTGTATACATGTTGATGATGTCGCCAACACTCTCCGCGTTCAAGTCAGACATTTGATTTGTTACATTTTCAGGAATCTCTTATATCACCATGTGTAGTAAATGCAATTGGCAAATGCGGGCAAGATTTGGTATATAAAAGTGGTAATAGCTAAGCAGTTGTACCTTCACCGAATTAGGCACGTGACGCAGAGAACCGTTGTGACAGCTATCAATTAAACATCGCCGGGACGTATTAGAAGCGCGTCTTACTCCTTGCACATTTACAACAGCAGCTGGTGGGGCAGGAGCAGGTGAAGCTCTTGATTAATTGCAGCATCGATTCTATGCCGACATGAGTGGCAAATCGACCGAGTCCCATCAAAAGCTATCTGTAACAAAACATTAAAACGAATTAAAAATATGACTTGATAATGGTTCTCCCTTGTTTAATACAGGGTGTGGTTTTGTATAACAACGCCCTGCTCAGGGGTGGTAGTAAACACGATACTGATGCCATTTTTTCATAGAAAAATACAAGAAATCAATTTGTTACCACAGTTGTATGCGCGGGTGCAAGTACTCGGCAAGGATTGCGGGGAGTAACGGGGTGTGGGGCGGGGCGCACGCGCCACGCGTATGAATGTTGTCATAACATTTATATTTATTTATTTTTCTTGGAATTACTTTATGTGTACTATCACTTCTGAGTCGGGCGTTGCTGTACAAAAACAACACACTGTATAATAACGATTGATCACACCACCACCCTCACTCACTTTGTATAATGGATAAACTTAAAAACGACTGAACTGATTTGAAAAGTCCTTTTATCGTTATAAAGCTACATTATCAGGGATTAACAACGTTTCATTGCACTACTGAATATGTATCTTGCGCGGGTTAATTGGTAGGTGTAGTCAACACTGGTGGAGCCGGCTGGCGGAATAATTAGTGAACTTAAACACATCTGAGCTTATTATAATTTTTATACCTACATGAAACTACATTATCAGCGGTTAATCACAAACAATATGTATCATAAATGAAATACTACTCTGTCAAGAAAGTACCGGGAAAAGATCAATAATACACAAAATGTCTGTTATTCATCCAAATTTATTTTATCACCTTCAAAGTATGCTCCTTTAGAAACGATACACTTGCGCCAACGAATAATCCATTCATCAAAACATTTTTTAAACGCTGCTTCCGGAATTGAGTTCAGTTCTCGCCGCGAATTCTCCTTTATGTCTTCTATCGATTGAAAACGGGTGCCACACACACAGCTTGTTGACTAGTTTGCATGTCAAACTCGTAAACCCATGTCTCGTCATCAGTAACAATGCGTTTCAAGAATGTTGGGTCCGAACTGACTCGTTCTAGCATGTCCTCAGCGACTTTCATGCGATTGAGTTTTTGGAGAAAATTCAGATCTTTTGGGACTAGCCGAGCAGCAACATGTTTCATACCCAAATGATTAGTTAAAATGGTACGGATCGACTCGTGAGATACAGTAAGTTCGGTGGCTATCTCTCTCAGAGTTGAATGGGGCATTTTCAGTCACTATTTCCTTCACTTTTGCGATGTTAACTTCAGTTGCAGACGTTGACGGCCTACCAGAGCGAGGCAAATCTTCCATCACATCTCGACCGCTTTTTAACGCTTTGAACCACTCATAAGCACGAGTTTTTGATAAAGTCGATTCACCGTAAGCCTTTTGTAACATTTTCAGTGACTCCGAACACGAAATTCCATTGGCGATGCAAAATTTAAGACAAACTCTTTGTTCGATATTTTTGTCCATTATGAAATTCGCAAGACACACTATATATGATATTACTAAAACCAGCACTGTATTTAATATAAATAACAGATGCAACTCAAACTCCGCGCCAAAATGGAAAACAGTTGTGCCAATCTAACAACTACAAAAAACAAAGATTTGAATTTGGAACCATACACAAATCATCCATTCCCGATACTTTTTTGACTGAATGTACATACCTCACCACCAACGATGCGTAATAGTTGTTCTACGAAATCTCTTCGATTTTCCAGTAGTCGTTCATTGAGAACGTATGGACGACGACGACGTAGTGTACGTTCACACACAGTACAATTATTGATATTGTCAGCCATATCAACGTACCACTCAAAATGCAAAAATCGATGTCCGTAAAGAGAAAGCCAGAAATCGTCGAAAAAATGTACTCTTGTTACAAAAACGCATAGATCTCAACACACAATGGGAAGGACTGCGCTTGCGCCAGCCGCCGCTACGTTGCGTCGGCGCACGTCCACCAATCCCCGCTCCGCGCCATTGTTGTTTCCATGAAAGAGTGAGATAGCATGATTGGTTTCCGTCACCAAAAACCACCTGAGCCGTAGTAGGTATGCACACAGTACGTGACCGTTTTTATACATACACACAAATAACTTCGTATACGAACATTTTTTTTTTTTTAATACATCCCATAACTACTTACTTTTCTACGTCATTTAGTTACATATATTTACGAATTGTGTAGATACGTAGGCATTTTGTACTGTTTTAGTGTAAAGCCTGAACAAAAACATAAGGCAATATTTTGGTGTTAGCCATTGATTTCGAATATAAAAACTATATAATATGATTATATAAATAATAACAAAAAAACTGAGGTATGTTACTTTTCTGTCGGGTCTGGGTTTTTTTGCCTGTTCTTCTTTACATTTAAAATTTACTGCGTAGTTCGGTGTAAAAGAAATTAAATCTGGTGCAAAATTGCTGCGAATAGTTTTGACATATTTATGTAAAGTTGATTTTTTCAAACCAAATTCTCTCGCAGCAGTTCTTATTTTCCCTCCATTTTTCACTGAATCTATTGCCAGTTTTAACCTCTCCGGACTTACTGCAACTCTCTTCACACCAGCTTTACTCCTTAACACTATGGACAATATAAACGAGATGTCATTAAGCATAAACGAGATGTCCATAGGTAAAAACATTGTTTGTACCTTTGGACGTGTCCACAGGTACAAACAAAGGCATGTCCAAAGGTACAAACAATACAACATTTAAAAAAAACGTTATTATTTTAGGTTAAAAACTGTTTTCTTTCCTCTTTGATTTGTAATTAAAACTAGCTACAGATAAATGAACGATATCGTATTGTAAAATATATCCATGCATTATTTAAGTAGAAAATCAGAAATATCCTGCGAAAACTTACTTTTCAACACAAAAATCTCCAAAACGGTCTCACACTGCACACAACACCGATAGCGTCACGCACGCCACTCACTGGTGTTGCTAGAAAATAAAAATGCCACCACAGTGTTGCAATATTATATTTTTAATACTGCCAGATTTTTTATCATAATCAATGTCCAAAGGTAAAAGCGTCCATAGGTACAATACATGACCCTATGTAACGATCCCTTCATTACTATGGCGAGCCGGTGTAGAACGTACAAGCTGAAGATGGCAACTAGTTTTTGTAGCGAATACGATTGGTACGCGTATAGACGCGACGCGCTAGTGATGTGCGTATATCGCATCGACTAAATGTAAGTGTTGGGATTCCAACACAGGGGTTTGTGATCAGTCTTCAAAATAAATGGATCGGCTCTGCCGTATAAGTATTGGTGGAAACGCCTCACGCCAAAAATAATAGCCGTAGCCTCCTTCTGAATCTGTGATAGGTCTTTTCAGCTGAAGTTAACGTTCTTGATGCGTACGATATAGGCCTCTCCACTCCGTCATCACAAATCTGAGAAACTTCTGCCCCCAAGCCCGTGGGGGACGCGTCTACCGTTAAAATTATCCTTGCATCTGGGTCGAAGTGTGTGAGTACCTGATCAGATGTTAGAATATTTTTAATTTTAGTAAAAGCTTGTTGATGTTCCGATGTCCATACCCATTTGCATTTCTTCTGTAATAATTTTTATAATGGACTTAAAATGGAAGAAGCGTCGGGAACAAAATTGCGATAATAGTTTATTAGACCCAGAAATGATTGTAATGAGGGATTTTATTTTTATTTTTTTTAAACGCTTCCCTAGTCGATAGATAGATGGCGCTGTACTTGGTATGTTACTGCAATGAACGGAACGTCACGTAATTTTTTGATTTTTTTCACTTGGATGTAATTTTGAGATCGTAAAACGAAACGTACATGTCATATCATTGTCAGTCACATCACATTACACCAATGACATTTTGAAAGTAAATAACAACAAGGAAAAATAAAAAAAAATATTCATTTAACAGTCTTTCTAATTTATGAGTTTTCCACGCCAGAAAGAAAATGTCCCAAGAGAAAAAGAAGAGAAGTCTGTGCCTCGTGGATTTGTGCAAAAATGAAGGCATACATCTTTTTCCTAAAGATGAAAGTCGTAAAGCGCAATGGGTACAAGCCATCGTACATTTTAAGCCTGGACGTACCATAAAAAAGCATTCGCACATATTATGCTCAGCACACTTTAAACCAAATGATTTTATAAGAACGCCATTATCAGTGTTACAACCAAGTAAGTTCATCATAGTTCAGTATTGTAGATACTTTCATATGTTCTAACATAAGCAGAGATTATATTTATTCTATTTCAAATTATATTTTAATAATTTACCTATTTTAAGATGTGGCATCAAAAATATTGAAGAAAACAGCCATTCATAAACATCCATATTTCCATGGAATAATGTATCTCAACCTACCATAACATTCAAAGATCAAGATTCAACATCATACACTGCTCCAAAACCTGATGATCATCAAGAGTCATTGACTCTCAACTTCTCTCAAATTCAAAAGACATATGCACGCAGTACGCATCTTTTAAATACATTTACTTACTGCACCAAAGTCACAACAATAATAAAATAATATGTAGGTAACATTTCTTCTTTTCTTCAGCTCCTCCAACATCATTTGTAGAAGAGCAAATTTATTTCAATACCATGCCTTATGATGAGTCAAGTGAGGATCCATTAAAATGTGATATTGAAGAAGCCGAGTCATACCAGCAACCATATTCAGAAGATGTTAGCAATACTGATATAGAAATGGGAGAGTTGAACACCGCAGAATACTTAGAGATTATTCAAAGTGAAGAGATAAAAATATGTCAAGAAAGTTCATTGGAAAACAGGGAATGCCATGAGAAATATGTTCAAACCCAGAATATTAGCATTATTACTCAAACACATGAAGGTTCTACTCAAACAGAAGATAATTCATTATATCAAGAACAATGACAAAGCGATTCATTTTAACACAGGCCTTGAGAATTTCAATAAACTGTTGTTTGTTTTCCAAACTTTAGGGCAATGTGTAAATAAATTATAATATTTTTATGGAAAGCCTCCAAAGAAAGTTGATCGTTTAGAACAATTTTTTATAACTCTTTTAATCCTGAGAAGACATAAACCCTTTGAGGAAATAGCAATGATGTTTGCTGTCACAATAAACCAAGTGTATAATATTTCCATAACTTGGATAAGATTTATGTCACTTCAGTGGAAAAACTTAGATCTCTGGCTTGATAAAGATAGTGTCAGAGCATACATGCATTTAGACTTTCATGATAAGTTTCCATCAACACGGGTTGTTATAGATGCTACGGAATGTCCAATAAAAAAAAAAAATCTCCCCTTTGCGCAACAAGTAACATTTGCTATGTACAAAAATAGAAATACCATTATGTTTCTTATTGGGATTACTCCCAGTGGCATGATAAGTTATGTGTCTCCATGTAATGGTGGATCGGCCACTGACAGGCAAATCATAGAAAGAAGTTCTATACTAAGCAGATTTGATTAAAACGATGAAATAATGGTAGATAAAGGCCTAAATGTCTAAGACATTTTCATGCCATATAGAGTTAATGTTAATATGCCATCGTTTTTCAAGAAAGGGAATCAAATCGGTCCGCAAACACTTGTATCAAACCGGAAAGTAGCCAGCAAAAGAATTCATGTGGAAAGGATAATTGGCTTATTGAAAACATATAAAATACTATCTCAACCTTTAAATCAGACTGAAACAATGTTGTCCAGTGACATTGTATTCATTTGTACTATGTTAGTTAATTTCCGCTCAAGTATTGTTAGTAAATTTTTACTAACAATACTTGAGCAGAAATTAACTAAAATAAAAAAATAAAAATGTATTTTCATTTTATAAATCATAGTAAAGCCCTAATAGAATAAGGCCTCGCGCAGTCGATGGATTATTACGATGATTACAATTTTTTTTTGTAATCATATTATTTTTTGGAATCATCGTAATAGTCCGTCTGCGCGAGGCCTTAAGCTCTGCACAAACCACCCTGTGCCCCGTAATGTAGCATTGAAAACGTTACCGCATTATTGGTGTTTCCATTCTACCATACCACACAAGCGTAGTGTGAGTGAATAGCTTATTTTGATAGCTACCCTACCTTTACAGAGAAACTAAATTATCTAAAAAAAGAGTTAGATGGGAGGCAAGCTATAAATAGGTAGATCATATTCAGCGATGAATCTGCTCATGAGTAAGAACAACTTTTCATCAGGACTAACTACCTAGTCAACAAGAAATCCATGCTATACGATTCATTTTGGTCAAGAAGTTATTGATTTAGCTTTTGTATGGTGGGTAGGTACAGCAGGAAAGTTGGTCTTATAGAAAAAGTAGATTCAACCTTGAAAGTTTGTCAAATGGTGTTGATTTCATCCTGACGATTGAATAGTTAATACTTTGGGTGGTAATCTTATGAGAAATTAAAAATCTGTAAAGTTTATTATTTTTTATTGTTCAAATATCTATCTATAAGAACATTTTAAAATGTAAATTATAAAAGTTTGTCAGTTTTTGCAACATTATAGTCATAAAAGTATCATCTTTCTTAATAATAATTATTTTAAAATCTGTAATTGTGTACACACAGAAGTAAGCCGTTTGCCTTCCACTACGTAACAACTGGCCTTGCACTTGATAATAATAATTGTGTTCTTCATTCAGTTTCAAACACCCTTCTTTTTCACACAAGTACAAATATGGCACTGTTTCTGGGGATATTTTCTTTTCTTTTGCTGTGTATGGGCATTTGACCTCAAGTACACCGTCAAAGCCTACAAGCCGGTCTGGTGTGCTAGCCAAGAATTGATATTCACTGTGCACAACAATTCCACACCTATCAGTCGACATCTGCATGTTTGTTTCAAATTCACGCACAGCCTCATCTTCATACTTAACCCCATGTTTGATGGATGGGGTTAACAAATCTGAAGCTTTAACAAGAGAAGCTGCAATTTTTTTTTCACCACTGGTTGCTTTGCAAATCCTGCCAAAATTGGAGCTATGGATCCGCATTAGTCGCTCCTTTTTCCATAATTTGTGGTCTTTTCTTGTTTTCTCTTCAAGGGCATGTCTTTCCTCCTCATTTAAATTTCTTTGCTCTAAAAATTCTTGTTCTGGAGTCAGTTGAAGATAATCATGGTCTGCATTATACTTTGCTTATCAGCTGGTTTGATAATCTGTGCTATTGGCATGACGTTAGATTCGTTACTCTGGCCATAGAAGTTGGCGACTGCATTTTTAAAAGTTTTGGTAAAATCTTCTGGAGTTTCAACAATGAGTCTTGGGTCAAAAGATATCATTTCTCTGTACTTTTTTTCGGCCTTTACGGGCACTCCAGTGTGCAGCTTTCTTGGCTGATGGAATGTCTGCAGGCTGGAAGTCACACTTCCTTTGAGTTTGATGCTTTTATTTTCATGCATGTCAATTATACCACAAATAACAACTAAAATGTGCTTGCATTGAGCATATGGCCCCATTCCAGCAGCACAATCACATTGTGCTTCTAGTACAAGGTGGTTTTTCAATTTCACAACTACATTGTACACAATAGTTTTTCTCATTTCTGATGAAACCATACCAGTCACATAGTAATCACCACGTTCTTCAGCTAATCGGCATGACATCAAAAAGTATTCATCATACATATTACGTGAAATAGTCATATTTTCCCTTTCTGTGAGACGGCAGAACATTTCCATTTCCTCAATGTTTAAAGATGGCATTGGTGAACTATTGGTCACATCTTGAAACTGTTGAGGTGGTGGGAGTGCAATTTTATATACTGTTTCTGGGTCAGTGATGAGGGGCCCGAACAGTTTATCGTAATCCTCAAGTCTGCAACAATAAAGAAGTTAGGAGTAAGACATCAAAGTTATTAACATCCCTAATATTTACATTTATTTGCATTCTTCTACATGAGTGCTGCAGATATCAATGTAACCTATTGAAATTTATAACATAAAATATAAAAGGGTTATATGCAGCATAATTAAAGAAGTACATCCCTTTGTACGAGAACAGCTTTCTTTCCTGTCAATTTCGCGTTTCTCTTCCGAAGCTCGGATTTTAGGTCCGCCACTGACCAAGAGCCGTAGTCTTTGCTCATGGTGAAAAACCGCAGGCAGGTTTTAACAGTACCTAACAATAATAACAAAGATGATACAACAAAACAAAAACATAACAAAATTTTAACGAAAAAAACGAACAAACAAAACTGAATTTTAACAAAACGCAAGCGCGAGAAAACTAGATTATATTCGGAAGCATAAACAAACGAAAGTGTCAGTCAACGCAACATCAATCGTCAACAAGCGTGATGGCGTGATGCAAACGCATTGACATTTATAAACGCAAGGTTTTTTTTTTGCCTTGGCACCTAGTAACATAGTCAGTTCAACGCCATCTACAGAGTTCTTGGAAACTACTTTTTTTTTTAATACTCTGAAAAGAAACTTCTCATTGCAATACATTCTTCGGTATTTGGGCTTCTAATATTGCTTTGACTTTTCCTGGGCATTTCCTTACTCCATTTTTGTCTATTACATGACCTAGGTATTGAATCTCATCTTTAAAAAATTCGCACTTACTAGCTTGTACTGTTAACCCAGCTGATTCTAACCTGCCTAATACAGCAAATAATCTTTCTCTATGCTGTGACTTGGTACCCCCAATCAGAATATCGTCCAGGAAACAGACTGTACCAACTATACCTGCCAAGAAGCATTCCATGGCCCGTTGAAAGATAGCTGGTGCGCTGGCTAACCCGAACACTAATCTGGTATATTTAAACAAGCCGCGGTGCGTATTTATGCAAGTGAGATCTTGCGCGTCCTCAGATAAAACAAATTGTCTCTAAGCCATCGAGAAATCGAGCTTAGTGAACTGCTCCCCCCGTGCAGCTTGGCGAACAACTCCTGTACTGTTGGTAAGGGGTACTTATCAACAACCAGCTGTTTGTTTTTTGAAACTGAGTAATCGGCACAAAGCCAAACTCCGCCATCTTTTTTTAGCACTGGAACCACAGGTGATGCGTATTCCGAGTGTTCCACCGGTTTTAACACTCCCAGGTCTAACAGACGATCAATCTCTTTATGTACCTTATCTTTCAGGGCAAATGCAACCGGGCGGGCCTTGAAAAATACTGGCTTTGAACCAGGTTTGAGATGAAGTTTACTCGTGTATTTATTGAAACAGCCTAAATTGCCAGAAAACAACTTAGGAAATTTGTTAAAAAAAACTTTGCGAACGAGTCGTCTGACTCAGTGTACAGGTACCGAATTGCAGGCGCAAGCTCGAGGCCGAACTCGTGAATGAAGTCGCGGCCCAGCAGCGGCGGTCCGCCGCCCGCCACCACGAATACGTCCAGCTCTCGCGAGCGACCCTCGTACGCCACACTCAGTTGCGCCAGCCCGTGGCTGGCTATTTTGCCACCCGTATAATTAAGTAGTTGCCTGTTTGTCGCTGATAATGGTACATTACTAAAATACTTGTCGTAAGTTTTGCTCGAAATTACACTTACAGCCGCGCCGCTATCTATTTCGAATTCCAAAACCTGACCGTTAACCAATACCCGCGCTGTCATCGGCCTAAACCTCGCACAACGAATATTGAAAAACGACTCACCGTCATCTCCATCATCCACAGACTTCTCATCTACGTACTGTACTTTATCTGACGGGCACATACGACGCAAATTACCCTTTTTGCCGCACTTTTTGCACTTATAACTTTTGAAACGACACTTGTCGGATTTATGATTGTTATAACCTGCACTTTTCGCCATTGGTGATGCTGAATACCGGCGCGCCGCCAGCGAAGCCGCTGCCGCCGCCTCGCGCGCGCACCGCACGCTCTCCGCCAGCTCCACCGCGCCGCTGAGGGTTAATTCCTTCAGGCTTTGTGCGAAAAGCTTGTCCTTCTCGTGGCCCACTACCATATCCATAACGAACCTGTCCAGTACGGCCTCCTCGAGACTTTTAAAGCTGCAGTGTGCTGCCAATCCTTTGACTCTGGCCGCCCACATTGAGTGACTTTCACCTGGCCTTTGTACAGCTGAATAAAAATGGAACCTCTCCGCAAACCCGCACTTTTTAGGAGTAAAATGCTCATCTAGTATTTTGATGATATCGTCGAATTCCACTTCTTCCAATTGCTTTGGTAATACCAGATTACTAGCTAACTTGTATGTCGCTTCCGAAAACGCGCTGAGCAATATTGCTCTTCGCTTGACCTTGCTCTTGTCCTTAAGGTGGATGCTCCAGGGTAGCCCGCGAAATTCAAATATTTTTATGTTTTTTGCAATTTGCCGGTCAGTGTGAAGCTGTATGTGGACCAAATGCGATCCGCGACCGTAACGCGTATTTATCTAAAGAATTATAACCATTTTAATCATCAATATAGCCCTCTAAGTTCATGTAGTTCGAAATAATGAATATTTCAGAAATAATCATTCTTTCGACACTGACCGGCAAATTGCAAAAAACATAAAAATATTTGAATTTCGCGGGCTACCTTGGAGCATTCACCTTAACGTCGTCCACGTCATTTGCGATGAACCACTGGTTCAAACGAGATTTATAACTATTCCACTCTTGGGTTGAGTGGTCGAAACCCGAAAAAAGTCCGAAAGATATGGCTGCAGACATTATTCGCGAAAGTTCGTCGTCGCCACTTGTTATATTCGCTAGGGAGATGTGGGGGCGAACGTACTAATAACACGGTAGCTAGTTGCACACTGTCTTTATTCAAACGTTCAACGCGCGCCGGCGGCGCAGCGGCGCGTATAGCTAGTTTAATTCACATTAAATTATAGATTAGTTTGCGTTAAATGGTAAGATTATCAAAATAATAACAGACTGTGATGTGTCACTATCATACTACTCTCAAATTAAAGCAGCGAAATATTTTTTTATGAATAAACGTTATGTGTTAATAGATTCGCGAGACTATAGGTCTTAAGCGCTTAACAGCAAAAAAAGCAGTCAAAAAACGGACTCACGGCGCTTTTTATTAAAAGTTAAGTTAAGATTTCTCGATAAATGTAATTGAAACCAGGATATTAACGAAGACCAGCTAAAACCAGCACACAATACCAATACCTTAGAAAAAAAGCACAATTTATAACTTAATTAATTATTTTCGCTTGCTTTTTCTCAGAGCAAAAATCCGTTGTCGCTCAAACTTTTGACATAGAACAATTTGCCGTATACGGTTGACTGCCGAATCGATCACGTGACGTATTGCAAGTTTCAAACGCCGCTTTCCTATTGGTAGATGACATTGAACCTTTATCGGTCGCGTTCAAAATTAAAATTAAAGTATACCTTGGAAATAAAAAATTAAAAAAAAATTAACATTGAACAAATTGCAATATGAACGACGATATTGTACATTTTCATATGAAGAATATCTGTAATTCCTCAAAAAATATGCGTGGATCTTTTATGCAAAATACAATATTAGAATATAAAGATTGGTTTACTGTGTAGTCCATTTTAGAAGAAGGAAATTAAAATCTGTACTAATATAAAAACAGTTCAATGAAAAAAAAAAAACAAATTGTTTAAAAATATATAAAAAGTGAATCGGCAATTACTGGTTGGTTTTTCAATTTATTTAAGCAATATGGCTTTCCTCAGCTTCAAACTCTACTTCAAAGTCAGGTTCGGCACCAAATCCATCAATGTTGTCTTCTACATTATTGTCGCCCGTTAGATTTTTGTAGAAGGTGTGAGCATCTCGTGGAACTAAATACATATCGCTCAATTTCGCAGCTGCCATAGGTTTACCATTTGGCCAAAGCATATTCATCATATCTCTGGAAATTTAGTGTTGTCTTCCACGCTGACGTTTTTTCAAATCCACCTCTTCATAATCATCCTCTAATAGTCTAAGATCCCGATATAAAACGACCTTCACCGAGATGCTTATTTGATGCATATTTTATATTCAATTTATTATGTCAATAATTATATTGCAAAGGGGTTGCCTAATAAATTTTAGTCCAGGATATATGATTAATTGTGTCGTTAAATATCAAACTTGCTTAAGTCGTACATAAACTACTTTCGGCAAATCGGTCAATTACTATAATCACAATTATCTTGCAGCTTAATAATGCTATACCGTCTAAATTTTTAGAATAATGGTTTAGAAGTAAAGCTAGGTAAACAAATATATATAATATTGTACTTTTTTATACTAAAAACTGGTTTTTATGTTGGACATAAGCACTTGTGTTAAGTACCACACGGATTTAGGCTAATTTGAAACCAACTGTCGTTGACTTAAACTATTATGAAATGAGACAGTGTGACTTAGGCTGGTTCGAAGTAACTAAATTATAAAGGGACGTACTCAGGGACGGATTTAGTTTTGACGGACCTACCTAGGTATATTTATTTAGTATCCCTTGAATTCAAATAAAAAAGGTTATTATTCATAATTTGTTTAATACTATAATAAAGTAAAAACAAATACAACTTTTTAAACAAGAAAATGAAATTACAAAATCAGAGAAACTAGGCTAGGTTTTACAGTCCATCTATCCCATGGACATCACAAGTCTCTCAGTTAAACAAAATGTAATGTTTCTTTGTTAAGGTGGAAGCGTTGGGTTGGCCCGCGAAATTCAAAGATACTTAAGTTTTTTGCCATTTTTAACTCAGTATGTGGTTGTATGGCAAAAAAAAACTTAGACGCGACAGTAACGAATATGTATTTACATAATTAAAATCATTAAAATTATCAATATAGTTTTCTAAGTTAGCATAATCCGTAAATGTCATGTTTCATTAAATAAACACATTTACGGATTATGTTAACTTGGAGAATTATGTTAATAATGTTAATGATTATAACTGTGTAAATACATATTTGTTACCATCGCGTCTATGTTTTCTATTACCATACAACCAGATACTGAGCTAAAAATGGCAAAAAACGTAAGTATCTTTGAATTTCGCGGACCAACCCAACGCTTCCACCTTAAGAATAATAATCTGAAAAAAATTACTACTTTTTAAACAATTATACAAATGAAATTACAAAATTATAAAAATTAAATCACAACATCAGAGATCACTAGGTTTCACAGTCCCATCTATCCCATGGACATCACAACTCTCTCAGTCAAACAAAATCTAACGTTTCATCTGGCATATAATCGGGTTCATCATTATCCACCATGTTATCTTCTTCAAGTTCAGGTAAGTTTTCATTACGCGACAATACGTTTTTATAATATTCTAATTCAGGCAGTTCTGTCCAAGTCTTCCCAAAATGTTTTTCTAGTAACTTCTTAACATCGTTCAATTTTTCAATTTTAACATTAAATACTCCATCTGTTCTACGGGGTAAGATTCCAGCAATGGTTTTTCCACGTTTCGTTATTGAAAGCGGGTTGCATATATCATTTCTGTACGATATTTCACCGCGAACTAGAATTTTATGGCGATGTGTTTTCTCTAAAATTATTCGCTTTGTTTTACTAATTTGAAAGTGTAATGTTTGAGTGCTTTTTAAAACATCCTTGGTCGCACTTTTCCAATCTAATATAGGAACTTCGGCTACTAAGCGAAGAATCGTAGCATTAGACGACATGATATCAATGTAGGTCTGAGGATCAGTTATCGTTTCTAACCGTCTTATTCTTTTTTCCGATAAAGCAAATACTCGATCTGGTGGAATAAAGCTATGCCCCGTGACAGGAAATATAATTTCTACATGATCAATTCCAAAAGTTGTATCCTGCAGCCACTTAGCAACCATTCCTAGAAGTATCGAATTTTTATTTTGACCGCCGCAACCATCGGCCACCAGCCGTATAAGTTTTTTGCCATCAAGATCTAGTTGATTGAGGCAATGGTACACACACGATGCTATTTCATTAGCTCCTTTTGATGCTTTATCTTCCGTCCACACATATGAATACACATTGTCTTTGGTCAAGTTACTATGAGAATTTCCCTTAACAACTGTAAAATTATATAGGTACAATTGTCGAGAATAGTAAGCTGATTGGTCAGCAACTTTAGGTAAGGGTAAATTTTTTTGACAGTCAAAAGATAGAGTGACCATCTCTGGATTCTCTTCTTTTAATTTGTCAAAAAAACATTTTGCTCTTAATTTATGTATTCTATATTGCGTGCGCAAACTCTGTTTCTGAACTTCGTTTTGCTCTATTTTAAGCCTTTCTAAAAGCTGCAAACAATCTGAACATACATCTTGACGTGGAGAGCCGAAACCAATGTTAAAAGATGTATTAAATACCTTTCTGAAGAAACTTTTAGTCACTGAATACCCTGGGCTCGCCTGATCATCATACATTTTGAACAATTTCGAAATATTCAGGCTTGGATCAAGATATATTCTTCTTTTTATTCTTCCTCTGCAATAATGGCTTTCTAGTGGCTGAAATTGCATTATAAATATTTGGATAGCTTCTCTCTTCGAACGGAAAGCATGAAGTTTTCGGTCTCCTCCGCGTTTTTCTGATGGTCCCTCTCCTGTGGATATGTATCGATTAGTAACGCCTTTTATACGACCTTGTTTAATTTTCAAAATACTACAAAAGGCAGCAAGGCACACCAGCACTTTTTCCTTTGTCTTATACTTAGTAACAAAATACTGTTTGGTGTAAGCACGCTCAGTTCGAGTTTTGTTCCTTGGGCGATTTCTTTTAACAGGAGTAATAACTACATTTCGTAAAATATAGCTGTCTTGAGCAAGTTTGTTAGGATTATTATAAAATCTTTTGTGAAAGTAAAATATATCATTGGAAGTTAAAGTTTCACATTTGAAGTTGCTTTTATTGGCGTGTTTGCACTTTGGTCTTTCCGGTAAGCTTTTCGCAGAATACCTAAAAAAAAGTACTTAATGAAAAACTGGAAACGAATAAATAAAATTAAGCGGACACAGGTACAGTTAAGTAAAATCACAACATAGTTTCATTAAAATATTAAATATAACTAAAATAAAAAACTCGTAGTTATGAATGATAAAAATTTGTCGGTAAATATTATTACGTATAATAAAATAAGACTGTTCTCATCAAACTAGCTGCGCCCCGCGGTTTCATCCACGTAAGTCCGGGATTGGGATCGGAATAAAAAGTAGCCTACATGTTATTCCAGTATTCTAGCTATCTACACACCATTTTCATGGCAATTCATATATTATGTATTAGTTTTGTATGAAGGAGTAACAAACATACACATAAACTTTCGCATTTGTAATATTAGTAGGATTCACAAAGTTACTTAAAAATGTAACCACTCAAAATCTAAGCGATCACTTGATCAACCTACTGAGTCCGACCCTGTCTTGACCTCGGGGTCGGACGCTCGTGACGGTTACTGAGTCATCACCCAACTGAAAACAAACAAAATTTTAACAATATACTTACAAATCCCGCTTCTTCTTATTTCGATTCTCAATCTGTTTCAACTTTAGCTTCTTTTTAGCTAACTCAGGCTCCACAACAGTAATTCTATGCTCCATAATTTATTAAAAATTTCACGAACACGACACCGACACATTACACATTTAAGTTTTCCACAGCAATGGCAGTCATGTCAGACATGACACCTCGCACGGCGGCTTCTGATTGGTCGAATTGGACGTAAGCGAGTTTGATCTACACAGAAGTTGTGACTTAAGCGATTATGAAGTATCAGTATTGTTTTATAGCCCTATTTCTATGGGATTTTTTGGACTTTGGTGCATTTGAATAATACTAATGTATTTAGTTATGCATAGAGTATCATATTAGCCACAGACCATAAAAAATCCTTGTAGTGGACATAAGCAAGTTTGATATGTAACGACACAATTAATAATTAAAAAAATTTTTTTTTTTAATATTTCACCGGCTTGACTATTAAACAAATTCCATACTAATCGAAAGTATGAAGCTTATAGACTATGCAAACGTTAGGTTGCCTATTCTTTTCCACTCGTAACTCTCGGGTTGCTAGGTATAAACAGGTAAATTGATAGTAGCATTTTGCACCGGTCTGATAATTTAATCAAATTTAAATGAAAATAAAGATTATTTCATTATGAACACGGTAGTATAGGGTTGCCTAGTATACGGTTGTCGAATTTGAAAAGTGAAATACTGCCGCGAGTGAATATGTGCGACTGAGAGGTCCCAACCAACCGTCCCATGCGATAGAAGAGGAGAGAGCATAGCAGCTGCTTAAAGTTTGCCCATTTAAAGAAAGAGAGTGAGCATGCTATTTGTTAGTGCAAATGACAAAGATAGCGATAGACTTGTATATGTATATCATTTTGGAGTAATTTGTTATTAAAGTAGAAGATTTTTTTTTTATTTTTATTTTTAATTAATTTATTACACTAGGCAACAAACACTTTTATTTTTCCCAGACACCGAAGCCTCTTTTAAAATCACTTGCAAATACGGCCGAATGTACTAAATAAAGCGTCAAATTATTATTGCTACATAGGCCGAGACCTTTCAAGTTAAATAATACATAAATTAAGGGTTACCAGGGTTTTCACTAAAACAAATGGTTTTTAGTATTTTTTAACAAAGAAATTGTGCAAAGTATCTTTCGTTCTATAAATAGGACTTCCGGACGTTATGGCATAAATAAGTTAGTTGTATAAATTAAACAAATAGTTTAATTTGTTCACATAATTTTAATTAAATGACACAAATTAAGAAACAAAAACATATTTATAAACCTAATCAACTATAAATTTTTTATGTTGGTTCATATGACTGTCCAAAAATTCTAATAACCAAACAACATAATTATCATTAGCAATGTCTTCAATAACACTAATTATCAAAACAACTTAAATCTATGTTGGTCAAATTGAGATCAATCGTTGTACCTAAACAAAAATATTGCAATCAGCTTCTATCAAAAAATGATAAACCCACATGAAAATTGAATGTCTTATTCAATATTCTGGGAACCTTCTCGGTTTCTAAAAAATAACGTAAATCAATAAAAAATATATGTCTAAAAAATAATAGTAATTACAATGAGATACACAGTATAACTTCAAGAACTGTGAAAGTCTACAAAACAATTGCGGTCTTGTGTCAAACATAAATGCAGGTTACAATTGATGCAAACTACCATGTGTTTTTGGGCGCACGTAGGATTTCGGCAGCGTTGTTGTTTTCGTTGCATATCAGGCAAATGATTAGCTGCATGAACGCGTTTAGCCATGGGAGGTAAAGGTTGTGCAAATTTTCTGCCATGTTTTCGATACTGCTCCTCTTCTTCTTCAGCATCAAAATCAGGTCTCAAACTTCTATACATGTTTTTAAGAATCAAGAACTCAGAAAACTCCATTTTAAACTCTCGTAACTTCAATATTTTATGGACAGGTCTTCCCAATTCTATATGATCCTTTTTGTATTTTATCCAAGAGTTGACAATTGCAAGATCTAACATGTGGGAAATGAACCTCACCGTCCATTTCTTGGTACGAAATCGTGATGGACACACAGCCAACAACCTATCTGCAAGGTCCACTCCTCCCATGTTAGTGTCATAATGACTGACGATTTCTGGCCGTTCAACAGGAATGTACTGTTTCAGCCTTTTATCATACCTTTGAACTGTATCAGTGGTATCCGCGGCGTGGATACTCGAAGCAAACAACATGGGCATATTATCGAACCATTTTGTTACAGCAATGGCTTTATCCTCTCGCACTAGGACATCATAACTGCCTCGACCTCTGCGAGAAAGACATTTGTCACTTTCGAAGTCATTTCTCAGGTATCCTAGAATTCTATTTTTCATGATCGTTCCTGCACACTTAAATCCCCTTGAATTGAGTTCCTCGATGAGTTTAAAAGTTGTGAAGTATCGGTCACAATAGATGACATGACCAGGCACCAAGGTTTCAGTTAATTTTAAAGCTACATTCTCACACAAAGAATGTCTAGCTTCAGACTCTTCAAATGTCGTACTCCCTTGGTAAACCAACATATCACATACCAACCCATTAGGGTTGGCAAGAACAAAAGCTTTTAAACCAATTGGATGTGGGTTTTCCCGGACAATATTGTCTAATTCGACAAGCACCGGTAAAAGGAATAATCATTTCATCGATCGATATCTTTTGATATCGTTCTTGCGCGTGACAGCCTTTTATTATTCGATCTAAAATATTCCGAACTTTCCAAAGTTAATCCTTCTGTCTTTCTTCAGCGGTGACATCAAGATCATATACTAGCTTCAATGAGTTCCGCAGCTGAATGTATCTCTATAATGTCACGAGACATGGCCTCAGTTATAAGGGGAATAGCGTATTTGCGATTCCAGTACATCCTTAAACACGGGTAATTGATGCATGACATAAGCAAAGTTATACCCACATAAGTTTTGCTCTCCTCAATAGATAACCTGAGAGGCCTACAAGATTTTTCGATAGCTGTCTGGTTAGACTTTTCTACTATAACTCGGTAAAGCTCCTCATCTAAGTATTCCTCCATATAAGCGTTTATAATTGAAGGATCTGTCATGGACGGTAATTAAGTAAATTTCCGTGATATCGGTGACTTGTAGCGCTGAAAATAATAAATACCTACTATTAGTATTAACGCCGAAAGTACGATAAATACGATCAATTCCATATACCTAAATCATGAAGTCCGACCGAAGGGACTATTTATAGGTTTAAATAATTTACGACGGTATAATTCCTTAATTATTTTGTATTCCTCCCCAAAATTAATTGAATTCCATAGAATGTTTAACACGTATCATTTCTATAAAAAAAACTAAACCAGTAAAATTATCAAACAAAAAACAAATTTTACTTACCTCGTCGACCACGTGCCGCCATTGTTGTAAACTCGTGAGCACGCGTCGCAAGAATGGCGGCCGCTCGGAAAAAAAGGACATGATTTTTTTTGGTACTTTATTCTGTGATAATTTAACCACTATAAAGAAAATCATCACAGATAATACTGCACAATAGACTACCTAATCTCAAGTTTTGAGCGGGAAATTGCCTGCATTTTCGAGAAAATAACATTTTAAGATATCAACAGTTAGTGTAGATCTAGAGAAGTTTTAATAATGTCAATAGATGGCGTTGTGCTCAGTTTTGGCCCAATTATAATTAATTAGGTTTTACAAATGTACTTGTAATTCAAATTCAAATTCAAAGCATTTTATTTCAAATAAACCATTCACAGGCACTTTTGAAACGTCAAGGTCGGTCAGTCAAAAACATGGAAGCTATTTGCACGTTCCAAAGCGTAGATCTCTATGGAGAAGAACGTGCAAGAAACTCCACGGACACTCTTTTAAATCATGTTCTGGTTTTACAAAATTTCAAGTTACATATACTTGTTGCTTCTGCATGTGAGGACAATGCAAAGGAAAAAAAAAGGGCTTATTATAAGAATTTTAAATATAGATTAAAATAAGCCAATGGCAGTTAAGAGATGACCAGTCTCAACCGACGGCGCCTGTTCACGAACATGACGCGTGTATCGGCACCCTTCAGCTCAACCATTTCGAAGGGAACCGAATGATCAAACCCACGCGCCGCCATCAGCGAGACATTTGAGTGAGCATGACATGCTCTCAACCACCATGCTCGTTCATGTCCAACAAGTAAAACTATAACTACTCACATAAAATGTAAATGGTTTCATGGTACTCACATTTACAAAATTTGAAAAATATGCTTCTACTTTACACAAAACTATGGTTGTCAATGACCAAATAATGAAAAATAAATTAATAAAGAGAACGATTAAGATCTTACATCAAAAAGAATAAATAAACGAAATAATGTAAGAACCTCTAAAAGGAGCGAGCATCTCTTCCAAATATAAAAACATAGAAACCTAAAAAGTGGACCTAAGCAGCTGTGACTGTGGAGCAGGACCAGCATTTAGCCAAGCGTTTCTATCGAGGATATAATCTTCCAGTTTATAATACGCTTGTCTACATAGTGTGCGTTTTATGCATGCTTTAAATTTTCTCTCATTCAGTTCGAGAATATCAACTGGTATTTTATTATAAAATTTAATACAGTACCCCATAAAAGAAGTGTGTACTTTGGCCAATCTGAATCGGGGTTGATCTAATTTGTTCCTATTTCTAGTATTAAAATTATGCCTGTCACTAATCTTGCTAAAGAGATGAAGATTTTTCCGAACATACATAATATTTTCGTAAATGTATTGACAAGGTACCGTCATGATGTTGATATCCTTAAACAGTTCTCTTAGGGAATCACGCCGACGGAGATTGTAAATGGCTCTGATGGCTCTTTTCTGCAGGATAAATATAGACTCGCAGCTCGGTCTGCAGCACGTCCCCATAATAAGATACCGTAAGACATGATACTATGAAAGTAACTAAAATAGACCAGCCTCGCGGTATCTACATCGGTAAATTGACGGATTTTTCTGACAGCGTATGCTGCTGAACTTAGCCGTCCCGCAAGAGATGTTAAATGAGGACCCCATTGTAGCCTTGAGTCAAGCGTAATCCCCAGGAAAATCGTGTTTTCGACGAATTCAAGTTTCTCCTTGTTCAATACTATGTCGCAATCATTCCTTTTAACGTTCGGTAAGGAAAATCTGATGCATTTAGTTTTTTTCCCATTTAATACTAAATTATTAGCAGTAAACCAATTTTGGACCTGCTGTAGGGCGTTATTTACGTCGTCAAGATTTATGGAACGTCTATCTATCTTCTATCGTCTATATATCCATATGAGGTTGATTTTTTAAAAGATGGGGTAGATCATTAATATATACTAGAAAGAGGAAAGGACCCAAAATAGAGCCTTGTGGTACCCCCATTTTGACTTTTAAACCCCGTGAATTGACACCATTTATTTGAACTTGCTGCTGTCTATCATTTAAGTAAGATTTTATTAGACTGAGTGCAAGTTTACCTAGTCCGTAATGTCCTAGCTTTAGGAGCAAGGTTTCGTGATTTACACAATCAAATGCCTTGGAGAGGTCACAAAAGATTCCTATGGCATCTTGTGCCTCTTCCCACGCTGAGTATATGTGTTTTAACAACGTGGCACCAGCGTCAGTCGTACAACGACCCCTGGTAAAACCATACTGTTGATCGTGTAAAATTTTATTGATGTTAAAATGATTGAGCATCTGATTGAGCATTACTTTTTCAAACACTTTGCTAAAAACCGGCAAAACAGATACAGGTCTATAATTATTGGTGTCTTTGCTGTCGCCCGATTTAAATAGTGGTATAACCTTACTATATTTCATTATATCCGGAAAGACTCCTTGGTCTACACATAAATTAAATATTAAAGCCAAGTATGGTGCTATAGTTTCAATTATGGACGTGCACACTTTAATAGACATTCCCCATATGTCTTCGGTCAATTTGATTTTAATTTGCCGGAAAGCTTTTATGACTGTCACAGGGTTGATATGTTTGAACTGGAATTCAACCGTACAACCTGGAACGTTAGCTTTTAATAAATTATATGAGACCTTAGGTGAAGAATTTAAATATTCCGTAGTTTTAGTTGGTATATTGGTGAAAAAATTTACAAATTCTTGAGCTACTTCTAAATTAGAGCTTTTGGCACCATGTGTAGTCTCCAGTAAATAATCAGTGTTTCGTTCTTTATTTCTATTAGTTTCATTATTAATAACTTTCCAAACTGTCTTTATTTTATTTTCTGACGATTTGATCTTGTTGCTAATATATAGGGCTTTAGCTACCTTGCAAGTATTTCTGAACACTTTAGAATATTTGTTTACAAACTTATTAAAAGAATCAGTGTTTATGACAGGCTTAAGGCCATATAGCTCATAGTCTTTCCCTACTTATCCTAATGCCTTTAGTCGCCCAGTCACTAAATACATTCTTAGGGAAAGTATCCTTAGACTTCTTTTCAAAAGTTGCATTGAATTCCTTTAGAACCACTGAAAATAAATTATCATAAAATTTATTAGCATCTTCAATGTTATGGCCTAGAAAATTTAACTTATTTTGTAAGGTACCTTTGAATTTAGCTAGTTTGCCAGTTGTAATTGGCCTATATTGTATATGAATTTTTTCCAAGGCTGCTTTAAACTGAAATGTTACCAATTGACCACTATGATCAGAGGGAAGGTAATTAACTATGGCTTTATCTAAATATTCACAATCGCAGAATACATTATCGATACAGGTTGAAGAAGTTGGTGTTACCCTAGTCGGTTCTGTAAACACATTAGACAAATTAAACGATTTAAAAAGGCTTATAAATCTGCTGCTATTTGAATTAATTTCTAAAATATTAATATTAAAATCCCCACAAATAATCGCGGGCTTGTTACCTGCTGCAAGTTTCGCAAGGATATCTTCCATTGTTGACTCAAATAAAGTAAAGTTTTGAGGGTTTGGGGGTCTGTACACGCACACTATGATATGCTTATCTAGCTCAACACAGGACAGTTCGATGCAATGTTCCACTGATAAGTTAACGATGTCATTACGTTGCTTAAATTTTAAGTTTTTTTTTAATAAGATGAGGGAACCACCACGTAACATAGATTTGCGGTTAAAACAACTGCCCACATTATAATTTTCATAACTAATTAGCATCTGGTAATCCTTCAACCAGTGCTCACTAAAACATACAATGTCAAACATTGTTTTTTCTAAAAACATTTCAATTTCTAATAATTTGGAAGAGACACCCTGAATATTTTGATGAAATAATTTCAAGGCATGCTGCTGACTCCCTTTTTGACAACTATTTACTAAAGAGCAAGAAGATACCTTGTTAATGGTAGGTATAACTATTCTGTCGCTGGTATCCTCTGTTGTCTTATGGACTAGTTTAAATGAGTATCCATAGAGATACATGGAAACTCCGTACAATTTTTATAAGTATTTGTAGCACTAGAGCTACCGTTACTAAGGCTCTCCACCTGATTCTTAGTAAAATTACTAAACATTGGATGGATTTAATTAAACAAGACTGCGACATACTACTTATGTCTGAGTTAATAAAATAAGCTAATAGCCTTGCTATTGTGTGTCTAAAACTAATTGGCAAATACACTGTATCCCTAGTCGATTTTAAATTTTCCACAAAAATGTTTGTGTCAAAAAACAAAAACTTGTCACTATAGTGACTTACTAAAAAGTGCATGTGTTTATTTAAACTATGAATATAATTATTTTGTCTACTTGACAATTGTTCAAAATAAGGAAATGCACACAATATTATTTTATTACAATTTAACAATTTATCAAATTCCAACCTCAAAATTACTTCGGTTTTCTTCTCAAAATGATGTGAATTCCAGTATTTAGACCGCGAAGATGACTTTCAACACTCTGTGTCACTTAGTTTAACACTTAGAAACGATGTGATTGTGAAAAATTAGGTTCTTTATATTTAATTTTGTGGTAATTTTCGGAGCAACCATACTACGATGTTTACGAGACCAGCACCGGAAACCAAAACGGAATACAATGTTATATTAAATTACAGTTGCAGAACTTTAACATTAAATAATAACATCATAAAAGAAAAAGTAATATTACCGTTAAAATCAAATAATTCAAGGTTTTCTTGTAATTTAACGTTGCCGCCAAGGTCCGAATCAATTCATTACGTACCTACTAACATTACCGAAGAAAGTCTTGTTTGTTCGTCAGAATTAAGAACAGGAATATTCATTGCTAGCGTATTAGTTAAACCTTTGAATGGTATGATACCTATTAAAATCCTTAATACAAACGAGACCGAGGTCCACTTAGATACTATTGAACCAACTTTACATAAACTTAGTGATTATAATTTGTGTACTTTTGAACAGTGTAGAAATTACAGCGCAGAACGTGTTAAAAAATTGCTTAACTTATTAAACTTAAAACATTTAAACGACGAAGAGCAAATAACGATTGAAAATATTTGTGCAAAATTTTCCGATATATTTTTATTGCCTGGTGATAAATTAACAACCACAAACATTTACAAACATCAAATTAGTTTACAACCCAATGCTCAACCAGTTTTTAGTAAACCGTACAGAATACCATATTCTCAAAAACAAGAAGTAAACAAGCAGATTAGTAACATGTTACGAGAAGGTATATTTGAACCTTGTCAATCAGAATGGTCAAGTCCATTGTTATTCGTTCCTAAAAAGGTAGATATACGGGCAATAAGAATTGGCGCTTAGTAATTGATTATAGGAAATTAAATAACCGTATACAAGATGACAAATTCCCTCTCCCGAATATTACTGAAATATTGGATTCCCTTTCGGGTTCGGTATACTTTACTACTCTTGACCTTTCCAATGGATATCACCAATGTGACCTTGACCCAAAAAGTCGAAAATATACAGCATTTTGTTCTGGACAGTATAAAGTTTCGGATACTGAAAATAAAAGTACTGCTTCCGTCTCAGGACAATATCAGATGACGAGAATGCCAATGGGCTTAAAAACAAGTCCTAATGCGTTTTCAAAAATGATGACTGTCGCAATGTCGGGTTTGACGTACGAAAAGTGCTTAATATATTTAGATGACCTTATTGTTCTGGAAATTCGTTACAGAACCATACCAAAAATCTCATAGGTGTTTTTACTAGATTGCGTCAGGTAAATTTAAAGTTGAATCCCGATAAATGTAACTTCCTTAAAAAGGATATATTGTATTTAGAACATGTTATAACGAGCGAAGGTGTTTTGCCCGATCCTGAGAAAATACGTGTTTTGAGTAACTGGCCAGTACCAAAAAATGTAGAAGAATTAATTAGATTTGTAGCGTTCGCCAACTACTACAGAAAGTTTATCAAAAGCTTTGCCAATATAGCGCATCCCTTAACGCAATTAACAAAGAAACGAGCCCACCTATACTTCAATACCCTAACTTTTCTAGTAACTGTAAATTTATACTACAAACCGACGCTTCCAAATATTCATTAGGCGCAGTTTTGTGCAATGACAATAGAAAACCAATTGCATTCGCGAGTAGAAATTTTTAGAAAAGACCGAAATTAACTATCCTACTGTGGAAAAAGAACTGTTAGCGATAGTATGGTCAGTGAAACATTTTCGTCCCTATTTGTATGGCCGCACATTTGTAATTGAAACCGACCATAAGCCACTAACATATTTATTTGGCATGCGAGATCCATCTAGTCGTCTTATGAAGTTCAGACTTCTACTAGAAGAGTACGATTTCATCGTAGAATATATCAAAGGATCCACAAATATTCCAGCAGATTCAATGTCACGACTACCTATCACATCAACGGACTTAAAAAATATGCATGAAAGCATAATCACGGTTATGACGCGTTCGCAATATAGAAAAGTGCTGGAGTCGCAACATTCTCCAAGTGCTATGGGTTGTACTGACGACTGGCCTGCGCAACCAAGAGTCGTGGAGATCTATAGTAAATCGAGGATGTCTGTGGAACTTAAATTTATAGAATATAATGAGTTAAATAACCTACGTAGGTCTAATGAGATAGAAATAGAGAATAAAGTGTTATGTTATTCGACATCGAGAATGACGTTATTTATAAATCCAGTTCCCCATCACAATTGACGCCAGCCGCATTTGTGAGGGAACTGAAATATTTTTGTGAAAGAATCAACGTGCACGAATTAATTTTTATAAGAAGCAGACATGGGTCGGATTAGGTTAAAACGATACCTATTCCACCTAATCCTAGTATTTAAAAATACCTAATCCATTTACCTAATCCGAATATTTTATTCAATATAGCCGCTGGCCTGTTACAAATATTGTATCTTATTACGTAACGTATGTGGATTGGGTAAGAAATATTAGGCATGGAGCACGGACGTTCCGTTTCTGATATATTGTAGAACAGATTATATTAATATCGTTTTTTTATGGGCTAACGGTACTTAAAGCAAACGTGAATACTCTGCTTTTTAACGTTCAATCTAATAAAGTGATCAAAATTACCCTTCATACTTAAAGAGTGCGCCTGCACATTGTGTTAATAATGGTACAGCGCAGAATCTTAAAATGTCGTTTAGTAGACATTCTCACAGGCTTAGGACTGTCATGTTGTGTAGATTCACACAAAAGGCGTATTTAATAATTTTGATCAACTTTGTACAATGATTGCTTTATTGAATTTTATTTTTTTAGGTATTTTTGTTTTTGTTTCTTTTTTTTTCTTTTTTTATGTTTTTATTTTTATTTTAAGTAATTAATGGATATTATTTTGTATTTTGCTGCAAGAACATAAGTTGCTGCAACTTCCTTACTCCTAATCTCGTTCGTCTGTCATTTAATATCAACCCTGCTGCAGAAAAAATACGTTCACAAGGGACACTTGTAGCAAGAACGTTTAGCCTTGTGAGTGCTAGGCGGTATAAATAAGGGTATGATTTTTGGTGATCCTTCCACCATTGCAGAATGTCAATTTTCTCACCAAACATGACAATTTTGTCTTCTAGGTACCTTTGTACCTCTACAATAGCCCGAGAATGCGCCGTTCCTCTAGGCTGAATTATCTGCATCGTCTCTTGGTAGTGCTTCCAGACTGAAGATGTTGATGTTGAGGGCAGTGCAGGTTGAACTTCAAAAGCACTACTTGTTACAGTTTGTTGCGATTCATCATTAGCATCTAGTTCTTGGATCAAAGATGCGACTAAGTTTATTGCTGTTTTTTTTGCTTCGTCAGCGGTAGAGGAGTCCTCAAAATAGAGCTTAAACCGAGGATCCAAGAACATGCACAATGAAAAAGTGCGGCTTCGGTCCAAATTCTGAAACCGCCTACCGATCTCTCCAAGCAAGTCCTGTCGAAAAGAGTCGACTAGGGGTAAACGCACATTCTCCACATTTGCAAGTGCCGTTTTAAGTCCCCTCGTAATGGGAATAACGACACTACCACATACGAAGTATTGCGCACTCATCTCTCTCGTGACTTCTTCGCATGGCTTTAGGACTTCACATAAACCTTCACACACATCCCAGTCATACGATGTCAACGAATAGATATTGCTCTGCAAGTTACAAAGAGCGCTGTTTACTTCTTCTTTTAGTTCTACAAGTCTCTGTAACATGTAGAAAGTTGAGTTCCACCTAGTATTCACGTCTTGTAGAGGTCTTTTTGCAAATTTGCCAGCTTGCTCCTGGTACCTTTTTAACTTCTCCCAAGCCTGGGTTGACCGTTTAAAAAAACTAACAATGTTCCTAGACCTTGTTATGAGATCACTCAACTCTGAAGAAGACCCTAAAGCGGAAGTAACGGCCAAATTCAAAGTATGAGCGTAGCATCCGAAATGCTTCCATCCCAAGTCCAATAGTGCCTTTTTAATATTGGCGCCATTATCGGACACAGCCAATACTACTTTCTCTGTTATCTTCCATTCATCAGCCACTCTCTTGATCTCTGTAGAAAGATTTTGGGCTGTATGTGATCCAAGTAAGGGTACACATTCCAACAACACCGATTTCATCATAAATTCATCTGCATCTATGTAGTGGCCTGTAATGGCTAAGTAAGCATCATTAGCCCGTGAAGTCCAGACATCGCAGGTGATGCAAATTGAACGGACTTTCTCAGCCACCTCTAGCAACATTTCGTTGCGAAGACTTTCATATCTACTTGGCAGCAAATTATTTGAAAAATATTTTCGTGATGGCATTACATAAAAAGGAAATGCAAATTTAATAAGTAGCTTGAACCCACGGTCTTCAACAATGCGGAAGGGCTGGAAATCCATAATGAACATGTTCATTATATGGTTATCGATGTCTGACTTGCACTTACTTGCATTTTTTTTTATAATATAGGACGACATGGTAGTACATGTCGCGGTGTTGATTCGACCTGAGGATACACTTTCTAATGCCGTGCTTGACACAGTTGTGCTTGTTGAGGTTGAAGCAGTGGTATTAATAGGAACCGTCGTCTCTTCTCGCATATTTAGTTCTCCTCGCGGCACCGATAAGATCACAAAGGGATGTTTCCTTTTCAGGTGTTTAGTAAGGTTTGAGACAGTGCTTTTAAATGAAAGTTTTGCATTGCACATTTTACACTGGGCGGTATCGTTTCCGATATCTGTAAAATGGTCCCACGCAGCACTGCTTCCTCTTGGAGCCATTATAATCTATTTATTAAGTAGGTAGTTTTAATAATACTTAAACCAAACCTAAACTTATAGGTAGGTACCTACTTCACATAAAATATTTACATTAAAAGAATACGATACACTATTTACACTAAACCTTATACCTACTATACTAAATGAATATTATTTTTTAAATTAACTCTCTTAAAAATACGTAAACCAGCTAAACAAATGGAATGTAATAAATTTATGCAATTCTATCAATGCATAGGTACAATGGTCACGTACGCATGATGCACTTGCACTGCCAAAAGTTAGGTCAAGGTTAAAGTTCATTATAGAATTACTCAAACGACATATTTTTTTTGTCTTTATTACCGAAAAATGGGTTAACATTAAAACTGGATATAGAAACCAGAGCAATACTAGATTAACATGCATTTCACCCATATTATTACGTGAGCCTGATTTTTACACATTCATTTTCATTAAAAGACTTGAAAGTTTTGTTATTTTTCATCGAAAGTATTTACAATAGCGCCACATATCAACGACGTACATATTCGTGACGACTTATATCGCTAGAGCACTAACTAGTTCAGTGTAATCCTACATAGATGGCGCTAGCGGCAGTGCTAATTAAACTTAAAACTTAACGTCGACATTTTAAGGTGCAGAATATCTTCTAAGTCGACTGAGTACGAATATTGTGTGCCATACCTAATCCCCGACGCTTTGGATTAGGTACGGACTCGCATCGAAAACTACCTAATCCACATACCTGTTCCAATATTTATGCCTCACGTCTAATAAGAAGTCAAAAATACGATGAATTTATAAAAAAAGTATCGACAGAAATTAAGTCGTATACAAACTGGACCGGTCCGCGATTGTGTATTCTAAGTGACATAAGAATAATTGAAAATAACGACGACCGAAAAGTAATATTGAATGATTTTCATCTTCTACCAACAAGTGGCCACGCTGGTATAAGACGAATGTATAATAACATCAAGAAATATTACTTTTGGCCAGGTCTAGAAAGAGACGTAAAACAATTTGTTAGGAAATGTGATAAGTGTCAAAAACAAAAACATACTTCTCATTATGTTAGAGAGCCGTTGGTTGTTACAACAACAGCTAACTCGGCGATGGAAAAAGTTTTCCTCGACGTAGTAGGTCCGTTAGATCGCGACGATTATAATAATCTATATATTCTTACTATCCAATGTGAGTTAAGTAAATATGTAGAAGCTTATCCTATGACCTAAAAGTTCTGAAGAGATAGCGAAAAATTTTGTTAATAATTTTATACTTAGATTTGGTATTCCCGCTAGAGTAGCTACTGATAGAGGAACTGAAATTTTGTCATCTGTTTTCAAAGAAACATGTAAACTTCTCAATATAACTACTCTAAATTCTACTGCATACCATCACGAAACAATAGGTTCTCTGGAAAACACTCATAAAAGTTTGGGTAATTACCTAAGAATTCAAACTAACAACCATCCGAGTTCATGGAGTACATGGCTACCCTTTTGGTGCTTTTCCTATAATACTTCAGTTCACACCGCTACCAAATTTACGCCTTTCGAACTTGTATTCGGAAAAAGATGCAATATACCATCCAATTTAAGGCAAAAATCAGTAGATCCAATTTATAACCATGATTATTATCCCTTAGAATTGAAATACAGATTGCAAACATCGCAAAAAGAAGCATATGATAATTTATTGGAAAGTAAATCACTAAGAAAACGAAGGCATGATCTAAAGTGCAATCCAATTATGTATAAACAAAAAGACTTGATACTAGTGAAAAACGAGACAGGAAATAAACTCCAAAGTATTTATAATGGGCCATATTTAGTTATCAAAGATGTTTCGCCAAATGTTGAAATATTGAAAGATAATGGAGAAACTGATTTAGTTCATAAGAATAGGACTAAGTTATATTATTCATAATATTCCTATTTTGTACACCTATGTATTTTGTCTGTTTTTAGTAAGTACGAATATTTAACATTGAGTACATTTTATTAGTTAAAACTACACCATTGTAATATTATCTTGTTATTTTATCCATGTTAATCTTGTACTTTATACTCCGGTATAAATTCAAGATACTTAGAAACTTTTGTATAATATTATTAAAATAAACAAAAATGTAAACATACATTACCAAAATGTTTCTTAAATGTTTACCTAAAAAATAAAATAATCTAACGTAATATTTTATTTTATCGTTCCGGGGAAGGTGTAGTGTATAACCAATGTTCTAAGTATGCATATATCTATGTTAGTTACTCGTGTACTTAAATACCAATCCTTATTAATAAATCAGTTCAGTTATCAACGAGCAGTCAGAGCGTTTTACTCTTCTCCAATACCCAACCTTACATATCGATAGACCGCATTAAGCCGGCCTTCATACTGCGTGACCCTGACAATACATCATACTCACCACATACCACTTACACATACCACAACACACCACAGTCACCACTCAACACTACTTCACATCACTACACACCCAACGCGGATAACCGAGACTTGCCTTCGACTGACGATGACGTCATCGCGACGATGCGGTCGGGACGTCGCGTTAGATTTCCCGACTATTATCGCCCTTGACGGTCTTTGGAAGGGGGTGATGTAGTGACCTACATAGCTTAAATTATATATATATATATAAAACATAATGTATATATATATATATACATTATGTTTTGAACAAAATTAAAGTCAAAAATAATTTATATACATATTAGAAAATCAACTAACAATTAGTATTATATAGAATCAGAAACAAAAATAAAATATTTTTTTGTGACTAACATTTTACATACACAAAGATTCTTCTTTGTTCGACGGGTGCGCGAGCGAGATGGCACTATCGGTGCCTCGCGCTCGCGCAGGTAAGATGCCGATGGGCCACGCGCCGCCAGTGCGTCTATGGTGCCACTTGCGATCCCTTGTTTTTCATCAGATTCATAGCTACGCCGCGCCGCGCTTTTGACTGTACTTTCGCTTGCTTTCGTTCATCTACACTATTCTTCTACCACTCCTGCTTCTTCGCAGTGGAACTCTTGCGTGTGAACCTGTGTCTGTGCAATAAACTTTCTTCTTCTTCTTGTGTACTTCGGACTTTCTTTCTTACCTTCACACACGCCTTCCACCTACAATACTAAGAGATCACGGCTCACGTCATTATGAATTTCACCCAGTTTCTCAATCATAAACTTCAACGCTGTTTCTGTCATTATCAGGTTGGCATTTTCTTCACACAGAACTTCAACAGTAGCTTTGATCACATTCATTGTGTTGGAGAGTTCTTCGAGTCGCCTAATCTCTTCTTCTGAAAATGTGATATGGTTGTCATAATCAATCAACGCTTTCTGGACTACAACTTTCAGTGTAAGGAACCGAGACAACATGTCAGCAAGGCTTTTTTTTTTTTTTTTGCCGGGGTGGAAAATCCTCATGGATGTCCCTCGCCTGGGGCGGGCGAAGGGGTCTGTCAGACTCTTACTGACTAAAAACCACCCCGGTGTTCCATCTCACACTTGACCGAGGATTGTGAGAGCTAGTACCTTCCATAATCCCCGGCTATTGCCCGCGTATGCAGGCCACCTCAGGCCCGCGGGAGGAGCAAGGTCCCCCCGCAACGTCCAGTAGGGGCGCGCCTGGAACAATACGCGCCACCGTCTCGGGTCCTGCTGGATTGGGGGCGGCGGACGACCCCGAGTGCACCGTCCCTCCGGACCTTTCTACGGGGGCTGGAAGAGGGCGTTGTCCGCCCTCTGTCGACGCCCGGTTCGCCTACTGCGGCAAGGGAAAGTGGCCACGGCCTCCCTCTCCCTCTCCGCAGCCTCCTTCTGCGAAATTACGATTTCGCAGAAGGAGATCACCGCATTCCATGACTCGGCGCTCCCGACCATCGAACGAGCGACGGCCGGCAGCGACAGGTCGGGTCCCACTTCGGATACGAGGGCACGGCGCTGCTCCTCCCATGCGGCACACTCTGCCAGTGTGTGCTGCGCCGTGTCCTCCCGACAGTCGGTGCAGTGATGGCACCGAGCGTCCGGCTCCCTTTTTATGCGACACAGGTACTTCCCGAAGCAGCCATGCCCCGAGAGCACCTGCGTCGCCCGAAACGACAGGGAGCCGTGCTTCCTCCCGAGCCATTCGTCGAGCACTGGCCGGATGGCCTCGATAGTGGCGAGTAGGCGGCGGTAGGTCGCGAAAGCCTTTCCCGCCATTCCTCACCATGGCCTCGCGGAGTTGTGACCGACGCAACTCGATCTCGCGCTGCATCGGTTCACCAACCCGCGTCCGCACCTCCTCGCGCCACCGATGTCAGCAAGGCTGCTCCAACGTGTCTTGCAATCAAGTATTAGACGCAAGTCTTTCTTTTCTTTCTCCGAAGCATATTTGTATAAGGTTTCTGCTCGAGTAGGGGATGAACGAAAAAAAATCACAGCTTTTCGCACTTTGTTTATAACATCTTTGAAGCTTCGCGCAAGCGTAAGGCTGACCGTTGAAGTGCTGGCATATTCAATGGTCACATCAAATCCAGCTCTGTCCAGTTCATCATCATTGTCGCTTGCTTGGTCAGTGTTAGTCTCATCAGTATCAGTCTTATCGCTGTCTTCTGACTCAGAATCAGGAATAACTGAAACTTCAGGAATGTTTTTCTTGTAAAGAACATCAATTACTGCCAGTTAAATACAATGCGCTAAGCAAAGTTGATGAAATTCATTGGTCTTTCGACCTAGGGCACACATAACGCTCGCTCCATCAGATGCCAGGCAAATTATTTCATCATCTAATGATAGATCGTATTCAGCAATTTTTCTTTTCAGAATGTTGAGACAGTTATCTGCTGTGCCCTTTCTTGTCAGTTTAGCTAAACCCAGGTTTCTGAACGATTTACGTTTTAATTTTGGTGAATGAATGTTGACGTTCATATACCTTACATTTTGAGACGACGTCCACTCATCGACGGTAATGGTGAATTTTATCCCTGATGATTTCAGAAGGTTTAATTCCTCAGTTAGTGAACAGCCTTAAGTTGGTTGCTTCTGTTGAGGACAATTTTCTTTATTGTGTGGGGAGACTTAGGTAACTTATATCCGCTTTTATTGAATAGCTTACGTATTGTTTTGGATGTACATATACGAAAAAACGACAGACCATCTAAAGCTGCCAACATGGAGATCATGTCTTCGGAACTGTCTTCAGATTTGAAATAATCTGTGAGTCGCCTTTTCTTCTTCTCTACTTCATTGGAATTTTCTAGCTTCCACTTGCAGTAACTGTAACCTCATCAGAATTATTGATGTCCTTTTACAAATATGGAATGCTTCTTTTGTAGATGTATGTCCAAAGGAGTCGTTGACATAGAGTTTGACAATACTACTTTGCTGATTTTGCATTTTGCTTGCGAACCACCTTCAGCACGTAAGAAGTGTTGCCACACAGATTTTTTGTCTTTAGATCGTTTGGTATATACTCTTTGAATTCAACTTTGTCAACACTTCCACTCGCCATTACTAAGATTTATTTTGTCTTAGATAGACAGATTTCAACGCAGGAACTGAAATCAAAACAAATTAAAATTAGGCAAGATTATTATAAATATAATACCTACTGTATGTAAATTTAAGTAGTTTAAAATGTCATACACAACAATCTAATATTTTAAAATCGTAACTGATCACATTATGCACCGGCTCGCGTAACCAACCAAATCAGTAAGTAGCGTAAGTAGGTACTTAATATGTACTGTAAGCGTTCGCTTTTAATTGGGTACGAGAGGTATTCTTCAATAAGTAAAATCAAAGTATTTTCAAGTATAATTATATTTTGCGTGTTTTTTACATCAAGGCCAGCAATCGAATCCCTTAGAAAAAAAACCAACACTTCTTTATGACATCACATTCGAATTCTAACTTTCTTTTTTCTTAACTCTTTCAAGGCTTATGTCATTGAGGTTGCACCTCCCAAAGAGGATCTCTGCATGAGCTACCCCCCGAAGAATGGAGGATAGTAAGAATGATTTTCTTGCAATCATACATTCCCAGCCTTGAAAGAGTCAAGCACCTACCTACTCCTAACCCGAAGTCCCTGCCTAAGTGGCGACTCTTCGTAGACAGGTGGACATATGCCTCTATAGAAGCAGTTTCAGTCATACCCTGCGCTGGGCAATATTCTTTAAATTATTATGCGCCATTTGCGCAATATCTTAAAGCAGTTATGCTGAAACCCTGCTGCAGCAAAACGCCACAAAAACCTGCAACACATCGTCGGACGTAAACAAAATCGATGCGACAATTCACATCTATCCAGAAGGGATTGAATTGATTAGATTTACCCTAACTAAATTATGTGGTTGCTCGTCGGATGATCATACTCTGCTAAAGTTTTTAAATTTTAACTTGGAACTTACTCCAGTGATTATAATACAAAAGAATTGAAATCAATTGCCTCCATAATCAGTTCAACCAATGGTGACAACTAGCCACCCTTCGCGAAGGTTATACCTCGTATGCAAAGTTAGTTTAACCGCCCATGGAGTTTTTTTTAATGCCGTACAATTAATCGCGAAAACTCTACCTCTAACACCACTGGAATGAGTTCACCCTAGCTAATATTATTTAAACGCGCTCTTCACAAATCTGGGAGCGCCCTCGAAGTCGTCGATCACGTACACGTCCTTCTTCGAATGTACATGGAAAAAAGACTTCATTCAATAACTTATTCAACCTACCAACGAAAATAATGTTTGTTTACATAAAATTATAATTGACATCTATCTGCTTTGACATCCTACTTTTTCTATAACCATAAATATTCTTTATAATAAAATGGTTTCAACCTATTTACATGAATATTAACTATAGAACCTTATTCAATTCAACCTTTACAGGTTCTATATGAAACAATAAACTTTTTGATTAGTTTGACACAATATGACAAATTGTTTTTTATGTTGTCATGTCAACCTATGATTGAAATAGTACAAGTCAATCCTTCGTCTTTCCGCTGCCATTAAAATAAATAAAACATATGTTATGAAATTAGCAGAAAACTTGAAAGTAACTAACACTATATAAATCTAGCAAGTATAATAAAGTGGAATTTCGAACAACTATAAAATCTTCAAAATAAAACGTTTTCTGACCTTATAATTATATATAATAATTTCACATTCCTTTCTAAAATATCTCCATATGTAAATTAAACGTTGCTGAACTATCAAATCATTAGTGAAATGTTTTATATGATTTGATGTGTATGATTTCTCTTTAAATGTATAAATATATGTGCAATGTTTCCTTGATTTTTTCATCACCCTTGTTTTCTTTATTTTATTCAGGGTATGAAGAGGAAACTTATACTCATTTTGAATAATTAACTCACGCCTCTTAAGGAAATTATGTGTGTGTATGTCTGTGTGTAAAATTCTCCTATCAAATAATAAAACGTCCCTATCACTTTTATTTTCTACACTACGGTTTGCCTTATTGGCCGAAATAAAATTTAATAATGAACATAAAACAACATTCGTCGACACATCGAGTTGTGTTCCGTATAGAACCATCTCCTTTTGATCGTCTTCCGCCGAGGCAGCTTCCTCAACTTCCATCGCGGCGTCTGCATACTGGTCACCCTCTCTTGAATCTACTTCGACAGCATCCACATCATGGTTGTCAGTGGAACTGCGCCCTGGTTCGGATATCAGAATCGCCTTGCTTTCTGTAAGGAGTTTAGATGTAAATATTGGAATGGATACACCAGCTTGTACACTTTCCTCTATTCTGTCCAGTTCAGTTTCGTTCTTGACTAGGCTGTTCTCTCCACAGCTCTGCTCGACGTCGTCATCATTGTCATCCTTGTCATCATGGTCATCATTGTCATCATGGTTTTCGATTTGTGGATTTTCAATTTTCGTACTGGAATATAAAGGCGTATCATTATCGACATTCACAAACTCTCGCTGTCCGCATCCATCGGACACTTCAGTAATTGTCTTTTCGACATAAATAGAGCATTCCAATGGCCGTCGTCGTTTACACGAAATGCATTTACACGGAAATTCCTTCCTTATCTTGTCGCATAGCAGCGAAAAATCTATACCGTCATGGTATACTGTATTATAAAAATATTTAGCTGCGCTCTGCAGAAATGCGCCCAAAATTAAAGAATAATCGGCTTCTCGCCACTCGCTTTCGATAGCGACGAGCCTGAATTCGGCTAAAAAATCTTCAAAGCATACTCGGTCTATACCGGTATATAACATAGACATGTTTATATATAAATTCTTTCTTTTAACTATAAAAACCACTTAGCTCTTGTTTCCAGGCGTCCATCCATCTAGCGCCTGAAAATCGTTAGCATCTCGTCCATTTCTAGATGAATTTATAAAATTGGGAGTTTCTTCATGCACTTTAATATTTTATGCAGTGCACACGCGTACTATACCGGGCACCTCCGCCACTTGTAAGCGTTCGCTTTTAATTGGGTACGAGAGGTATTCTCCAATAAGTAAAATCAAAGTATTTTCAAGTATAATTATATTTTGCGTGTTTTTTTACGTCAAGGCAAACAATCGAATCCCTTAGAAAAAAAAACCAACACTTCTTTATGACATCACATTCGAATTCTAACTTTCTTTTTTCTTAACTCTTTCAAGGCTTATGTCATTGAGGTTGCACCTCCCAAAGAGGATCTCTGCAGTACGCTACGTCAGAGGAATGCAGAACACCATAGCAAAAAAAACACTTAAGCCGAGATAAATAAACGCTACTAAACACTTGCTTTGGCTTAGCATCGGTTATCACTGTCACGCAACGGGCAAACTACAGGTGCTAGATAGACACGGAGAATGGCTAAGCCAAAGCTTTACATATACATAAATATAATTATGCGTTCGCGCATGCACACTGTCCTTGGCGGTGGGCGAGGAACGACTGATGACCGAGTGAACAATTGAGTACTAAGACACAACAGGGTGGTACTCAAGGGCAGGGTTGGACTTAGAAAAAAATAAATTTGGCCTTTATTACGATATTCGAATAAAATGAATATTCGAATTGCAAACCCTAGTTCAAGGTACCTCAATATAAAATATCATCGAAATTAGTTTGAGCGTTTAGCCATGAAACAAAGCGTAACAGACAGACACAGTAACTTTCGCTTGATTTGAACTCAAAGAAAAATATAGTAAAACTTACATAAAATTACGACTCGTAAATTAATTAGGACTTTTAAACTTTAGGTATAAACGTTAGACACGCTATTATTGTATCAATACACTGTCACTTACTTAGTTCCGTGAGTGAAATACTATGACGTATTTCATCTGACTCGGTTAACAAATCCATTAATTGGTTTATCTCATCATTATCTGCGTCAAAAGGAAGCGGCGACTCTGTAAAATAAAAACAAGAATATCTTTTTATTGAGTTTTTTTCAAAAGAATACTATGGTAAATTACGTTTCATATCGAAGTAAAATATCTCAAATGCAACATAGGATATAAAAAGAGAAAGAAATTCCAACGAGAAATATCGTAAGTAGAAATACAGAACACAATTATAATTTTTTTCAATGGTAAAGTATCGTAACTTGTCTACGACGATAAGGTCTATATCGGCTTGTTTGGTGAAATAAAACTTTTTAATACGTCTTTACTCAAAGGGTATTTATTGCACACTGCCTTCTTTACAATTTATTTTTAGATGAGTGGACTGTGTGCGTGAAAGGTTGCTACTAACGCAATGTGAACCTAATCTACTTAGACTTACCGCCCACCAAAGGACGTAGTACGTTATAAACTCAAAAAAAAAAATGATCGATATACAAAACACAAAAAAGCCTGAGAACATAAATTAAAGATCCAGAACACATCAAAGTGTACATTGTGAGTACCTACTTATGTCTAACAATCTTTGTATGTGTACCCATTAGTAATACTGGTATGTACTTAAATGCTATACTTAAAAATAACATGCATATAAAATTTATGTCTTTGAAATTTTAAAATGTTAACGTTTTTACAATGATGAGAGAGCTCCGCCCACCGTGATACAAAAGACAACATTTAAGCGACAAAATGCTAATGATTTAGCAAACAAAACCTTGCATAGAAATGTAACAAAGAAGACATAACATTTGCAGTATAAAAGTTATTATATATTTTGTATATTTTAGGTATTTTACATTTACGGTTCTTGATAACTGGTAAGAAGGTACAAGGTACATAGATATCTATTATTGTAACATCATAGTTAAGTAGTTAAGTTAACACTACAATAGTGAGTAAACAATAAAATTCACTTAGGTAATAAACATAATTTACTAATGGAACGTTTAAATTCGCCATTCTTACATTTAACAGATACAACTCGTGCAATATTGTCTGGCTCTAAATATTTTTTAGTTATTTTCCCTAAAATCCATTTAGCAGGTGGGATATTATCATCTCTTAAAATTACAACATCACCAACTTCGGGTTCAGATTTTTTAGTGTTCCATTTGTATCGCTGATTAAGATTAACCAAGTACTCCCTATACCAACGTTTCTAAAACTTATTTACTATTTTTTGTGTTAATCGCCATCTATCCAAACCTACAATGTTATGATTAGAATTATCAAATTCAAATTCAAAGCATTTTATTTCAAATAAACCATTCACAGGCACTTTTGAAACGTCAAGGTCGGTCAGTCAAAAACATGGAAGCTATTTGCACGTTCCAAAGCGTAGATCTCTATGGAGAAGAACGTGCAAGAATTTATCTTCATCGGGAATACTTATCAACGGTTCACCTATGAGGAAATGTCCCGGTGTTAGAGCTTGAGGTTCGTTAGGATCATCACTCATTACTGTGATTAGTCGAGAATTAAGACAGGCTTCGACCTGTGCTAAAACAGTAGATAACTCCTCATATGTGAGTGTGCTATCTCCGATCACCTTAAATAAATGTGTTTTAACGCTGCGAACTCCAGCCTCCCACAGACCACCAAAATTAGGGGAATGTGGAGGTATGAAGTGCCATGTTGTGTGCTCTAAGCTCAATAACTCCTCAATTTCACGTGGCACAGTTGACTTAGCTCGATCGAACATCTCACGAAGCTGTCTGTTGGCACCAACAAAATTAGTGCCGTTGTCGCTATATAAATCTTGACAGTGACCTCTTCGTGCTGTGAAACGCTTAAACGCTGCAATGAATGCCTTTGATGACAGATCTGTTACTACCTCTAAATGAATGGCTCGTGTAACCATACAAATAAATAAACAAATATATCCTTTATAGGATTTCGACCCTCTACCGGGTGAAAATCTCACGCTAATAGGCCCCATACAGTCACAACCAGATGATTTAAAAGGTCTGGTTGGTTTCAACCTAACATCTGGGATTTGACCCATCAGTTGGGTGCTTTTAGACCTAGAATATCTTAAACATTTTACACAGGATCTGTAGTGTTAACTATCTCTTTTGCTCGTAATATCCAATATTTCGTTTTTAAATAGCACAACATAGCTTGTGGTCCACCGTGAAAGGTTTTGAGATGAGCATCACTAACTATAGGACTGTTAAGATGGCTCTTAGCAGGCATAACTATGGGATGCTTCGTATCATAAGTTACTTCTGACTCATCAATATGACCGCCAACTCTTAGTATCCCATTTTCATCAAAAAAAGGGATAAAGAGTGCGAAGCTTACTTTTTTTTGGGACTGAATTCTTCAACTTTAACTGTTTTATGTCTTCACTAAAATTCTCTTTTTGAACCTGTTTGATGCATATAATTAAACTCCTATCTTTCTCTGCCGGTGTAATATTATTCGCATATAATTTTCGTTTTTCTTTTGGTAATCTTAAATTCTGTAAAACTCTTCTCCAATACGAAATAGCTTTTAAGGTTTTGGCAAGTGATATTTTTATATTTTATTTATTTGGCTCACCAACAATTGAGTACACTCATACAATTATGGGTTACATACAATCAAATTCGGGTCTAGTGTATCAATCCCTTACAGGTAAGCACATCATGCATTACATACTGGTTAAATTGAAATTATATAAAGGCTACAAACAATTAGAGGGTATTTAAATACACAAAGAACAATCAGGCTCCTCAAGTCAAATTGAAAACTAAAAATTGAAATAAAACATTAAAAATCATAGGCAGAAACAAAATTAAGAAATAAATAAAATTCAAATCGAATGATGAAAACATAGTCTAGAGGAATTTATTTTCCAATACAGGTAAAGCAGTTAAAGATGTGTGTTTTTCTTTTTCATGAGTGTCCTCGATAATATCAGCGTTATCAAACTCTGTACTTCCTTGTGAAAGCCAAGAAGGTCCTGACCACCATAATGAATGTTCAAGTAAATCTTGTGTAGCGATGCCTCTCGAAACACAGTCAGCTGGATTCGAATCAGTTGTAACATGCTTCCATTGTCTGTAGTCTAAAATATTTAGAATTTCTGACACACGATTGCTCACAAAAGTAGTCCAGCGGCTAGACCCTCCTCTCAGCCAGGCTAGAACTATTGTTGAGTCGGACCACGCAAACAAGTTCTCTTTCGAAATGTTCATTATTTGTGAAACCTCAAATACTAATTTTGCTGCTAGAGCTGCACCGCATAGTTTTAGTCTAGGAATTGATATCTCCTTCTCAATAGGAGCAACTTTGCTTTTTGCTGATACCAAACTCACAAATGTTTCGTTGTTATTATTAATAACACGAATGTATACAGCAGCACCATACGCTACCTTTGAAGCATCAGCAAATGCATGCAACTCAACCTTTGACCCTGGACTAAAACAATACCATCGTGGTATGTTTATCTTATGTAAATATATCAAACATTCTCTAAACTGTAACCATTCACTCGTTAAATCTGCAGTCAGTACATCATCCCAATCAAGCTTCGACCTCCACGTTTTTGCATGAATATTTTTGCCTTGATTATCACGGGCGCAATCCTTCCTAACGGGTCATATAGTCGGGCCACATCCGACAATACTTGCCGTTTAGTAATAGGTTGTTTGACGTCGGGTAAGTCGAGTGAATACTGAAAGCAATCCATATTCTTATTCCATTTTAAGCCAGTACACAGTAGTTGATTTCAATCTTAATGAATCGGCACTACTGTGATTATCCTCTCCTATATGTCTCAATAAGTCTTGATTATTGAACCTAAACTTTTGCAGTTCGAAGCCACCACTGTTCATCAACTTGTTCATTTCGTTATATATGTGTATAGCCTCTGGTAGTGTCTCACAGCCCGTCAGGAGATCGTCAATGTAAAAATCCTTCTTTGTTATGCTTGATGCAGTAGGAAACCTTGCATGTTCTACATCATATATTCTTGTAGAACATTGTTATATGTTTCCATTAAGGTAGGATCCTTCTGCAGTCTATTTTCTAAATACTTATATCTTCTTGTAGCTATAACTACTGATTTTCCATATTGACACTCTGGATCTTCTTTATCAAAAGGTAGCTTAACTATAAATCTTCCTTCTTTATCTCGTATAGTTGTCCTGTCATAAAATTCTTCACATCGTTGTTCTATGTCTGTCATCTTCTTCTGTATTAAGTTGGGCTCATTTTCCATTTCCCAAAATTTTCTAAGCAGTTCTTCTCCACTTAGGTGTAAATGCATGGTGATTATTCCATTGTTAGCAGAAGTTGAATTTTTTGACACCCTTCCTGATAATACCCAACCTAGGGTAGTGTTTTGTGCCAATATTTTATTGTGACGTATGATACCATCCAATAAAATCTCACTATATACCTCTGCTCCAAGAAGAATATCTATTTTACTAGGTGTGGCATAACCTGGATCGGCTAGTGGTATTTTATCAAAATGCAGCCATTCAGGTGTACATACACCTGAATGGCTGCATGAGCTCGGTTGAAGGAAGCAATGACGTAACAGATCGCAAAACGTAGGCATTTACTTGGATTGAAACCTCAGGGTTATGACGTGATACCACTCGAAGAGAAACCATGTGCTTCACACTAGTGTGGCCATTACCGCCTATCCCGGAAACTGTACCGCTAACATGTTTACGTGAAAGTCCAAGCAATTGAACAACTGACTCGCTAACAAAGGACGCTTGCGACCCTTGATCGAATAATCCTCTCAACTCTTGTTTGTATCCATGCTCACTGTATGCCCAAATAGATACAGTAGCTAACAAAACTCGACTCGGTTCTAAACCTCTACTCGAAAAATTAGTTGAAATAGATGTACTCACGGATTTGTCCGACTCACTCTGCACCAAAACGTCCTCACTCGTTGATTCGCTGCTCACCTCCTTTTCAAAATGTAATAATGAATGGTGCCTCCTGCCACATCGCTTGCAACTCGCTGAATTACGACATTTAAAAATTGGATGAGATGGAGAGAAACAATTAAAATGCAAGTTATTATTTTTAACATAATCTTGCCTTTCCTTGAAACTAAGTTGACTAAATTCCTTGCCATTGTATAAATAGTGTTCACCTTTACACTTAGAACATTTAGGTATATTAGAATTATTCTTTTTACTTTCTATGGACCCATGAAAAGACTTTGTTTTGGTATTGTTACGTACCTTATTCGAGTCTATCATCTCCAACGACCTAAATTTCGATTCCAAAAACTCAGATAATTGTGTCCATGTCGGTAAATCGTTACTAAGTACACCCAACTGATACTCCCACTGCTTAATGGATTCAGGATCTAATTTAGAAACCACTAAATAAATAACAAACGCATCGTTAATTGACTCAGGACTAATATCCATATTACGCAAAGATTGTAAACAAGTTGTAGTTGTATCTAATAAATGCTTAATGGCACTAGGAGATTCGCTAGTAACCGGTTTTTGCGTAAACAATAATCTCATAAGTGCATTACAATTATACCGCTTATTATCATAACGTTTAAGTAACTGTTTCCAAGCCTCGTCATAATTCTCATTAGTTATGGAAAAATTATGTAACAAAGTTTCCGGCTCACCTGACTTTTAAGATAATGCAATTTTTGCACTGGAGACAAATTCTTATTAGTATGCACAAGCGAATTAAACATATCATAAAACGACTGCCATTCAACGTATTTATCACTAAACGTAGGTAACTGCACACGTGGTAATTTAACCTCGCACTCACTGACTGTTTGTTCAGCACTTATTTTCGGTGTTACGGACGAAGTTCCACTCGATGACGCGAGATAGGGCTGCAGGGCTTCTTTCAATAAAGTTTTGTATGATACATATAATTCCTCAAACTCCTCATACATATCCTCAGTGAAGTATGTGTCCTGTTTGTCCTTCAAGGTGACCTTGCCTATGAGAGACTTGTGTCCATCTTTAAACGTTATCCACAGCTGCTCCAAACTGTCTAATCTGGTTTCTAAGTAAGGTTTCTTCAACCGATCTTTAGGTGTCTTTTTATAGTTTTTCTCCGACTTCTTCAGGTTATCCAGCACTTCCTTTTGATATGCCAGAAGCGCATCCATGGTGTACAAATGTGTAGACGTTGAAACTCCAAAATCCAAACAATATTGATATAGATTTGAATGATTATTTTGCTAATGATGTATTATTTACTCGCACGATTTAGCAAAGATAATTTCTGGAATGCTATTGTTCTCGCGGTGTCGACGGCGCACGCGGTCACTAGATTTTTATATATAAATCCGGCTCGATTTGGACCATATGTCTGCGACGATAAGGTCTATATCGGCTTGTTTGGTGAAATAAAACTTTTTAATACGTCTTTACTCAAAGGGTATTTATTGCACACTGCCTTCTTTACACTTTATTTTTAGATGAGTGGACTGTGTGCGTGAACGGTTGCTAGGTTGCTACTAACGCAATGTGAACCTAATCTACTTAGACATAACTATTTACTTACGAAATTTGAGAAGTATCTTAATTCGATGTATATATTATCGTAAGTTATACTTACGATATTTTACTATGGGTATTAAACCATTTGTTGTTATTTAATTATACAATAATATAATTTCATTTATTCATTATTAATATTGTAAAACGTGACACTTACCTTCTATCCTTGTAGTATCTTCCACAAAATGGTTAGAGGTAGGTACACAAATCATCACTAAAATTTGAAGTATTAGCGTTTGCCTGTTCATGAGAATCAAACGTACCATATTGTTTTAACGGTCGAATTACTGCATCAATCATTCGTTTCGACCTATATGACATGGTTGACAGCTTTAGTATCTTACTAAGTCTATCAATCAAACACAATTTAAAAAATTGCGACGAGCACAGCGCTCGACAGCGACATGCACCACTCCCGCGTATACAATCGGGACTAATACTTACTATTATTGGGTCGCGCGGCGCAGCGGCGCCCCGCGCCCCGCGTACGATGCATGAACTACACTATACAATATTTTACTACACTAAAGATGAACATGCGATAATATGCAGTCTCAGTATCTTTGGTTCTATTGTAAATATATTTTTTTTATTAGATCATACGATAATTTATGTTATAAAGTAGTTGTAAATCTAAAAATGTAATTTTCGTTAATTTGATAGTTAAGATAACATACGTTGGAGGTGTCGATATAATCCATAGAATCGAACCATTTGATAGACGGTTTATAGATCTCATCAGTGCCAGATCCACTTTTTTGTTCTTTTCAATTTTCAATAACTCCTGGTTATACGTAGAACGTAAAGGAGACTGGGCACATTTGTATGGGAAGTGGTCTATGAACCAATAGCGACACTGTTATGGTACTTATGTAGGGATACCTCAACTACACCCTTGTGTAAAGGTGCATCAAAATCTGACCCGGCAGTTTTGAGAAAAATAGTACTTTAGAATACACGTATTTTACAACAGTTTGTGATACTTTTTGTTCTGATTTTTAGGTACTTTCCTTATTTTTTTTTTGTTTTTTTTTTATCTGTATCTATTTAATGAACAAAACAACGAAGAACCAAAGTAATGAATTACAAATAAATGAAGAATCTAGAACATAAAAATGCAAAAATAAAATCCGAATAAAGTACGCAAAAATGGCATTGATTTATAATTACTTTCATATTTTTTTGGATTTTGGGTATTTTTTTATAAAAGGAAGGAAGTCTATAGAACGCTACAACAATAACAAAAAAAATACTACAAAATAAAGAAGAACACAAGAATACTTTTCTACTAGTGTAATATACTTTAGTGTGAGTAGGGTTTTTTACTATAGTTTTTAGTTGAGAAACGTTTTAGTCAGGTACTTCTGACTGTATTATATTCCATTGTTGTGTTTGTTTGCTAAGCAAAGTCAATACGATACATAAGAAGGGAGGACTACTTACCAGTGGAGCACAAAAAAAATCTTTTTTGTGCTCCACTGGTACACTAAAGAGCACGTTGAGCTTGACACTTCAACCTTTGGACCGGCCGCGTATCCTATGACGCGCAATACAAATGCGAGCTAAGCTTACACTGGTGGTGTTAAACTTGATGTGCTCTTGACTGTACAAGTTGTCCTGATGTACATTGTATATCAGGGCAATGAAACAACTTTTTTATACATAATATATTTTTATTTATAGTTCGTCTATGATAATAGAATCTAAAAATTCAGCATGACGTGATATTGTGTCTTCGTATCTAGCCCAAGACAAGAACCACACAATCGTCATAATATGACCACAGCATCCCAGAGTACGCATGCCAGACTTGCATGTACAATAATATTGCTTTATTGCATTCAACCCACGCTCGCTTCGACCATCGACACAAAGTGATTTTGCGTGTTTTATTTGCCTGAGCAGTCGTATATTGAGTTTCGCCTCTAGTGAGGCTTTCCGGCATATGTGCCTCAAAACCGTATGACTCAAGTTCATTAATAACGTCCCTGAATCCTCTATCCAGCACAACACAGAAAGGGATGTTCCTCTTCATTTAAAATAATAATAATAATCTGTGGCTCGGCTGTCAAGCCAACTGACGTAAGACATTTTTCATCCCGTATTTTTATCGATTTTTATTTAAATAAACCATAGAAACAATGCTTTTTATACCGAATACATCAAGAAAAAAAAAATAGAACAAAACGAAAATAAAAAACTAACCAATGCGGACTAACTAATGGAAAAACAAAATGACAATATGAAAATAAAATGTTGACTACAAGCCGCACCAACACCATCTTCGGGTTCGTCGCTGAGCTCCGCCTCGCAGCCGCCGGGACCTGCGCCAGCCGCGAGTCCAGAGATTCCGGTAGCTGCAGTTGCGTCGAGCTCGAGCGACGAATACTTCTCGCCGCCGACGACACCACCACCTGCGCGTCGGCGCGGACGAGGCCGACCACCGGCCAGCTTAGGACCTCGAGGCCCACCGGTCTCTGACAGGGTCCCCGCTATCGGTGGAAGTGTGCAGCGTATAAAATGGACACAAGCCATGAACGAGAATGTTATACGCTCATACTTTGGGGCTACAGAGGGGGGAACTAACCTGACTGCGTACCGTGGTCGGATGCTCTCTCTGTTTCAGGTACTTGAGCCAGCTGTCAACGTTTCAGCCCAACGATTGTCGGATCAGGTGCGGGTTATCCAGCGTAACCGTATGTTGGATGACGCCGTACTTGATAGACTGCGTCTGGAATCACGGAGCAGCCGCGTCTCACCCACTTCGCCACTGGCCGCGGTGCAAATACAACCCAGTGCAAGTGTTTCACCGCGACCCAACTACGTCGGTGAAGATGATGATGACGGGGCCACATCCGTGAGTACCCAATGCAATGAGCGATTGAGGAGCGCTTTGGAGGATGCCTTCCGAGAGTATCGCTCCACACCGCCTGGGCTTAGACCTCGTCTACCTCGTTTGCCCATGCATAACAAAAATAGGGCGTTGGTGTGTGCTCTAGATTCGCAGCTAACAAGTTATTTTGATAGCAGCGAAGACCTTGTCGATACCCACTCGATCTTGTACTGTGCGGCTGCAGCGGCATGTCGTGTAGCTCATGTCAAATTTCCTGGCAGTGACAGAGTTACACGACCAGCTGTACCAGTTTGGCAGAGCAGGATCGAGCGTCGTATCGGTGAGGCTAGAGCACTCATTGGCAAACTAATCTGCTTCAGGGAGGGCAACACTCGCCGCAGAGTGATGCGCTTTGTGAGGCGGGCGTTCTCGGGGACTGATATTAGTCCTCGAGATTATCTGACCCGCGTCACAGAGCGTATCGACTTCCTGAAGCAGAAAGTCTATGCATGGGCAGACCGTATACGTCGGTACAAGCGGCGAGTGGAGCGGTACACTCAGAATCGCACATTCCAAAGCAATGAGAGGTGGGTTTATAGGGCTTGGGAGCGACCAGACCAAGGTGTGACTGATACGCGCCTACCGGATGATGATGCCATGTGTTCATTCTGGCGCAGCATCTGGTCGGTGCCTGTCAGTCATACCGAGGGCGATTGGACTCGGGAGGTTGAGTGCGCGTGCGATCCGATACCAGAAATGGGGGACCGACGGTCTATTAAGTTCTTACATCCATTTTGAGAGGAAAGATTAACCATCATATTGATAGTAATTCAATAATGTCTTCTCCTCAGAATGGATGTAGGAACGGGTCCCGCGGTACCAAGGAGCTGCTCCTCATCGACATAGCCATTAGCCAACAGGTTCGACGTTCCCGAAGAGATCTGTCGACATGCTGCATAGATTATAAGAAGGCCTATGACTCAGTGCCACATACATGGCTCATGAGGGTGCTGGAGCTGTACAAAGTTGATGCAGTTTTACGCACCTTCCTGATGTCGTGTATGGGGCAGTGGAGGACGGTTCTTCACTATCCAGGGTGTCGACAGACCCAGGCGAACAGCGAACCGATAAGGATCGAGCGTGGCATATTTCAGGGTGACAGTCTGAGTCCACTGTGGTTCTGTCTGGCCCTCAACCCTCTCAGTAGCAGTACATTGTTAGAGGGTTCGGGCCAAGGCTACCGGTTGAGAAGAGGTGGCCAGGTCATATCGCACCTCCTTTACATGGATGACTTGAAACTCTTTGCTCCTAACAACTTGCAACTGATGAAGCTACTAAAGGTAACAGAAACCTTCAGTGGCGCCATCAGGATGGAATTTGGTTTGGACAAATGTGCGGTCATGCATGTAAAGCGAGGGGAGATTATAGAATCCGTGGGAACCCAACTCTCGGATTCCATAGACCTTAGGTCCCTCTCCTCAACCGAAACTTACAAGTATTAGGGTATGTCGGAAGCGTTAGGCATCAGTGCTACGGACATGAAACAATCGTTGAAGGAGCGCTTTTTGGCCGCCTGAACAAAGTACTTAACAGTCTTTTATCAGGCGGAAACAAGGTGCGCGCCTTCAACGGTTGGGTCATGCCGGTTTTGATGTATTCTTTCGGCATACTCAAATGGACTCAGACGGAACTTGACGCCCTGGATAGGAGGGTACGTTCACTGCTTACCGCAAATCGGATGCATCACCCACGGTCATCGGTGATGAGGCTGTATATCCCGCGGAAGTGCGGGGGTCGTGGCTTCTTAAATGCTAAGACCCTGCACAACCGCGAGGTATGCAGCCTTAGGGAGTACTTCCAAGAGGCCGACGTGGGTATGCATCGAGATGTGGTAGCGGTGGACAAAGGCCTCACCGCGCTCTCCTTGGCTAACGAGAACTGGCGCAAACCTGTGGTATTAGATACTAACGACCGCAGGGAGGTATGGCAGAGCAAGGAGCTTCACGGACGCTTTTATCGGGTCCTACATGAGCCCGATGTAGACTTCTTAGCGTCCGTAGCCTGGCTTCGTTTTGGTGACCTCTTCGGGGAAACCGAAGGTTTTGTTTGTGCAATTATGGACGAAGTTATGATGACTAATAACTACCGGAAATACATTGTGAAGGACGGTACGGGTGACATATGTCGGGCATGTCACCGGCCCGGGGAATCCATCCGCCACATTATTTCCGGTTGTTCTAGTCTGGCTAACGGAGACTATTTGCACAGGCACAACCTTGTAGCCAGGATTATCCACCAGCAACTTGCTCTTAAATACAATCTTGTGGAATCGGAAGTACCGTACTATAGGTATGTGCCCGACCCAGTTCTCGAAAGTGGTAGTTGCACATTGTATTGGGATCGGTCTATCATCACTGACAGGACTATTGTTGCCAATAAGCCTGATATAGTTGTGATAGACCGACTAGAGCGTCGCGCAATGATTGTTGATATAGCAGTCCCTCATGACGAGAACCTCGTGAAGTCAGAGAAAGATAAACAAACGAAGTATCTTGACTTGGCTCGCGAGGTTGTCGACATGTGGGATGTGAACACAGCAGTTATTGTGCCGATAATCGTGACGGCCAATGGCATTAATGCCAAGAGCCTCGACCAACATCTCAAGAGGCTCTCGTTGGGCAGCTGGATCAAGGGCTTGATCCAGAAAGCAGTACTCCTGGACACGGCGCGCATCGTTAGGAGGTTCCTCTCTCAGAAGCCCTGACCACCGGTAGCTTGGACCCTGTTCCCGATACCGGTGGGTTACTATTTTTTATATTTTTAAATGTTTTTTGTATTTTTATAGAAATATTTAAAAATGTAATTTGTATGTATAAATAAATAAATAAATAAATAGAATAATAATAATAAACTCTCGTTGACAACCCAAGTTGTTTTTTCATTCGATCAAGATAATTTTATTTCAAAATAACAGTTTTTCATCAAATTTATGCACAATTTCGAAATAAATAGGATCCAAAAACAAACAATTTAATAAAAACAAACTCTCCAGGAACATAAGGCACCAAAATGAACCGAAAGAAAAGAAAATTACTTGACTCGGCAGTTGACATACGTCACCTATGTTTATAAAGAAAATTACGACGAATGAAAATAACATGAAGAAATGTTAACGAGACAAGCTTCGAGACGCGCACGCCCACCATCCCCGGACCCGTCGCTGAGCTCCGCCTCGCCGCCGCCGGACAGCGGATCACAAGAGTCACCGGCAGCCGCAGTCGCGTCGAGCTCCAGCGACGAGTATTTCTCCCCGCCGACGTTGCCAACACCTATGCTTCGACAGGGGAGAGGCCGGCCACCGAGGGGCTTGGGACCTAGGGGCCAACCGGACCCCGAGCCGGGTCCCCGCTGCCGGTGGTTGTGTGCAGCGCATAAGATGGTGTCCATCCATGAACGAGAACGTTATGCGCCCATACTATGGGTCTACAGAGGGGGAACTAACCTTACTGCGTACCGTGTCAGGATGCTGTCTCTGTTTCAGGACCTGGAACCAACCGTGAACGTCTCGGCCCAACGATTGTCGGATCAGGTGCGGGTTTTCCAACGTAATCATAGGTTGGACGATGCCGCACTTGACAGGCTGCGCTCAGAGGTACTGAGCAATCTTATCATCTCAACCCCGACACAGACCGCGGTTCAGGCGCCAGCTAGTGGCGCGGCGCCAGCTAGTGGCGCAATCACACCGCGGCCCAACAACGTCAGTGATGAGGTAGATGATAGGGTTGTCACGGTAAGTAGCCAGTGCAACGATAGACTGAGGAGCGCACTGGAGGATGCGCTTCGCGAGTATAGGTCAATTCCGACCGAACTTAGGCCCCGATACCACGGTCACCCATGCACAAAAAAAAATAGGGCGCTGGTGTGTGCCTTGGACTAGCTGCTGCAGAAAATCTTTGAAAGCAGCAAGAGCCTCCTTGATACGCACTCGATCCTGTATTGCGGGGCTGTTGCGGAATGTCGTTTAGCAAATGTCAATTTTAATACTACTGATGAAGCTATTCGACCAAAACCTGCTGCACCAGCCTGGCAGTGCAGGATCGAGCGGCGCATCGATGAGGCTAGGGCACTCATCGGCAAACTATACTGCTTCAGGGAGGGCAACAAACGCCCACGCGTGATGCGCTTTGTGAGACGGGCGTTTTCGGGGACTGATATCAGCCCTCGAGATTACACGTCCCGCGTCACGGAGCGCATAGACTTCCTGAAGCAGAAAGTTTATGCATGGGCGAACCGTATTCGGCGGTTTAAGCGGCGGGTTGATCGATACTCGCAGAATCGCATGTTCCAAAGCGATGAGAGGTGGGTGTATAGAGCTTGAGAGCGACCTGAACAAAGTGTGATGAATGTGTGCCGCCCGGATGATATCGCCACGAATACATTCTGGCGAAACATCTAGTCGGTGCCCGTTTGTCATACCGAGGATGGCTGGATGCGCGATGTCGAGCGCGTGTGTGAAGCTATACCACAAATGGAAAAAAATAACATCTCCCCATTAGATGTAGCCAAAGCAGTCCGTCCGTTACCGAACTGGAAATCTCCAGGACCGGACGGACTGCATAACTTCTGGCTCAAATGGTATAGCAGCTCACACGCGCTCCTGGCAACTCAATTCCAGTCATCCTTAGAGTCTGGGTCGCTACCACAGTTTCTAACAACTGGCGTTACCCACCTGCTCCATAAGACCGGTAGTCCCGCGAACCCAAGAACTATAGACCAATTACTTGTTTGTCGACGGTCTATAAACTTCTTACATCCATTCTGAGAGTGAAGATTAATGAACACATTGAGACTAATTCAATTATGTCCACCTCTCAGAATGGATGTAGGAAGGGGTCCCGCGGCACTAAGGAGCCTTTCCTCATAGACATGGCTATAAGCCAACAGGTTCGTCGATCTCGCAAGGATCTGTCGACATGTTGGATAGACTACAAGAAGGCCTACGACTCTGTGTGCCACATACATGGCTCATGAGGGTGTTGGAGTTGTACAAAATAGATGCAACTCTACGCACCTTTCTTGAGTCATGTATGAGGCAATGGAAAACAGTCCTTCGCTATCCAGGATGTCGACCAATTCAGGGAGACGATGAATCTGTGTGGATTAAACGGGGAATATTTCAGGGCGACAGTTTGAGTCCGCTTTGGTTTTGCTTAGCTAAGCTGGCGTTACGCGGTTGGGTAAAGGGCTTGATACAGAAGGCAGTACTCCTCGATGCGGCTCGTATTGTGAGGAGGTTCCTTTCTCTGGAGCCCTAACCACCGGTAGCTTGGACCCTGCTCCCGACACCGGCGGACTACTACTTTTTATATTTTTAAATGTATTTTTTTATGGTTTTTAAAGATATATTTAAAAATATACTTTGTATGTAATAAGAATAAATAAACGAAATAATAATAACTTTATTTTCTCACCACAATATACATTAATTATTTTACATTGGTTAGTCAGATTCGACAAATATTCACAATTTATGTAAGTATAATAATATATTGTGGTAGACTGGTGCCTAAGCTAGGCTCGTGGCCTGTATTTCAGGACACCAGGATCCCACCCCTTCACATTTTCATTTCATAAATTATGTACTAGGCGCGCTGACAGAATGTAAGGAATCATACGACATTTTTTATAGTTTATTTAATATACTTAGAAATCTAGGATAAGTATGCAAAAAACGAATGTTAGTAGATGCGTAGTATGGGTGATTATGTGGGTGTGTGACTGTGTGGATGTGTGAGTGTGTGGGTGTGTGAGAGTGTTATTGTGTGTTCAGGTCATTTTAAGGATGTCTTCAGTATCATTATAGTTTAATTTTTGCAGCCAGTCAGTTAACTTCTTTTTACATTTATTTTTTGTGAGGCTAAAGATTTGTAGCATCTTATGAGTTTTATTGTACAAGTACCCAACCAAATAGCAAAAGAAACGCCTTGCAAAAATAGTTTTTCGACGTAGATGATGGCGCTCCACTGGGTCATATCGTCTTTTCCCCCTAGACAGCGTTGGATTATAAACCAGGAGAGAATGCTGTTTTAGCAGAATGTGCAATATAAACAGTTGACGCACTGTCAGGACTCCGTTCTCTTTGTATAACTGTTCAGTGGGGTAGCGATACGGTCGGAAAGACGACACTTTCAGTATAGCTCTTTGGCTTCTTTCGATTTCTATTAGGGTAGTTTTTGGAGCTCCACCCCAAGAAGTGATGCAGTAGCATATTATAGATTGAGCAAGGGTATAGTAAACTAATTTCATAACATTTTTATCGAGTACATGTCTCAGCGTCTTGAACACATATATTAGTTTCCGCAATCTGTTACTAAGAGTGGTTATGTGATCTTGGAATCTTAGGATTTTATCGACTGTTATTCCTAGGTATTTTACATTGTCAGCCTTGGCGAGTGGTTCGCAGTTACAACTACGGGTAAGTGGGTTTGTGCAAGAGTGAGCTACAATAGTATTAGGTAGTGTTTGGGAAGATCCACTGTTTTTCATGGAGAACGCTATGTAATTGGTTTTGGTTGTATTAAGGGTCAACAGATTGTCGCGTAACCAGTTAGATACCATATCAAAGCCTAATTGTGCACGCTCATAGACATGTTCCCACGAGCTCGCGCTGAACAAGAGGGCAGTGTCATCAGCAAAACTAATAATTTTGCCATTGGGGATATTGAGCACACCCAGATCGTTAATATATATGAGGAACAATGAAGGTCCGAGGACACTACCTTGAGGCGTGCCGTAGTTAATTAATTGTTCTTCACTGATGAATTCATCTATCTTTAGTCTCTGGGTACGCTCACTCAAATAGTCCTTAAAAAGGTCCAGTGGAAGTCCTCTGATTCCCAAGCTTTCCATCTTACGTGCAAGAATTGGGACAGAAACCGTGTCGAAAGCCTTGGCAAGATCTAGGAATATGGCCATAACCTTATCCACACTATTCATGTTTGTGACCACAGTCTGTTAGCTCATGGAACACGTCAGAGGTGGATTTGCCTGAGCGAAACCCAAACTGCGCTGGTGCAATAAACTTGTTGTTTTCCAAGTAGCTCACAAGTCTGCTATTCATTACCCGTTCCAGTATTTTGGAAAAAGCAGTCAGCACAGATATAGGTCTGTAGTTGTCAACACGGCTCCTGTCCCCACTCTTGTAGATCGGGTGAATTATGGCTTTTTTGAACACGTTCGGAAATTTACCTTTGGAAAGAGCAAGATTACATACGTACGTTAGCGGAGGCACAATCACGACCGCGTGCTTTTTCAAAAGGTCACCGGATATCCCATCCCATCCCGCGGCACAGTTATTACGGAGTGACATTAATATTCCGGCTACCTCTTCCTCATCTGTTGGGAGCATTGCCATGGATTGCGTTCCGTTAGATAGGTTGCCCTTTGTAACTTTTGTTTGTGTACTCTTTATTTTTTTTGCTAGTTTTTCACCTATTTTGGCAAAAAAGTCATTGACATGGTTTACAGAATTTTGTGGTGTACTTGATGAAGCTAATAATTGTGATGATGTGTTGACTTTCCTTGTCGACCTGTTTGAGATACTATTTATGGCCGACCATAACTGCTTAGTGTTTTTACCTGCTTTAATGATCTCATTTTTTTCAAATTCTATTTTTAATTTCCTTAATATTTTATTACAGTAGTTTCTATACTTAGTAAAAGTAATCTTTAAAATCTCATTATTTAAATTTCCTATGCAATGTGTCAAGATGCCGCATACAGCGAAGTAAACCAGAAGTAATCCATGGCTTTAATATTTGTTTACGGTTAGGAGTCCTGCCAGATTTGGAGTTTGAGTCTATCACGTGTTTAATTAATCTAGTTATTGTTTCCCCTGCCACATGAGGATCTTGGGTCTTGTATACTTCACTAAATTCTAGTTGTTTTAGGTCTGTGTCTATCTTAACGTAATTAAAACGAATATAATTTTTTGTTAATATTTTAGGCAATCGTTTTGACAAGAATAACATAACTGTCTCATGATCAGTTAGGGCAGAGTGTGCGACTAAAGTAGAAGCAGGTAGTCTAGTTTTCAGTATAACATGGTCAAGACAAGCTTTTTGTCGCGTTGGTATTGTATGAGCAGGTAAAAGGCCATGGGCAGCTAGTAAGTTTAGGTAGGAATGTTTAGCGGAATCTGTGCAGTGTTCATGTATATTTATATTTAAGTCTCCCGTAATAATTATATTATTGTATTTGGATAACTTAGTAAGGGTAATATTTAGGGAGTTTAGAAAATTATCTAGGTCTTTGTAACCTGGCGGACGATATATCGCTAAGAGAACAGTATTTCTATCGATTTTTACTTGGAGACAGCATCTACGAATGACGGCTCCTCTACAACTAGTTGCAGTTTTTTATGCACATACAGAACTACACCCTCATTTTGTGTATGGTTATTGTTGGTAAGGTAATAGTTATAGTTCGGTAAGTCAGGTATATTATGGGTGTTAGGGAGCCAATACTCTGTTAATGCGATAATGTCCCATTCAAGTTTCGTCCGAGCAAGTGTAGTCATAAATCCCGCTATGTTTTTATTTATGCTTCTTATGTTCTGTGTAATGATTTTAAGTGTTTGATTAGGTATGAAATTTGGTGGAGTACATTTTTCCAGGTCACAAGTCGAGGCATCCGACACAGAGACAGCATCTAGGTTTTTTAGGTTGTTTTGTGTGTTATCGAATGATAATTTACAATTTGACATTCATGTTTTGAGCGCTTCTTAATGACGTAACAGTAACGTTCAATATACTGGTACAGAGCAGGTGCGAGAGTATGTACATATGGTTGGCTTTTATTTATACAGTATGTCGGCCGATTAAGTTTATGTGCGTTATGGATGTGGCGTGCAGGTAACGTGATTGTATTTAATGTGTTGTGTATGTATAGTTATTGTTAGTAACAAACTTAATTGTATTGAACAGTGTTTTTTTAAACGATTATTTCTGTGGTTTGTTTTGATTATTAATGAAATAGTATAAGTTAGGATCAAAGTTAACAAAATTGTAATGAAAAAGGTAGCATGCAGTGGTAGGTACAGGGCTAGTCATCTTTCCTTACGGAGTTTCGCGAGGTCTTCGTCAGTTTTGATGAGGCGGCTTGACATTCCATCTTTTTCACGAACGACCTTGCCGTTTGCAACCCAACATTGATGGTAACCGAATTCCTTCGTTAGTTCTCTGGCGAGATAATGTAGGCGTCTGGTCATAGTCGTAAGTACTTCATTTACGTATAAGGGTTGCCTAGGTCCGTTTTCTACAATATGGGATGTATTCAGGCGATTTTCCTTGTTGTGCTTGTTAAAGTCTTTGGTCGACTTAATAAACTGTTCTTCAAGGTTTACCGACGTGAATTCTTCTAAAAAACAAACCACTACCTAAACTTACGCCACTTACAATCAACGGAGAAATAGTTAAACGATCTAATCACGAAAAGTACCTCGGACTGTGGGTAGATGACAAACTTACTTGGAAGCTACATATAAATCATATCAAAGCAAAATTATTTTCACTTTTAGGCACGTTACGAAAGATCACAAAATGTATTCCGAAAAAGATACGTCTAATTATTTACAACTCGCTAGTAAAATCAAACCTAGAATACCTAATTGAATTGTGGGGATCAGCCGCTAAATCTAACTTAAACTCGCTTCAAAGAATACAAAACAAAATTATCAAAGTACTATTTCATTATCACTACCTATATCCAACAAAAAAATTATACGAAAAAACTAATCTACTAAATCTCACACAACTGTACAAATATTACACCTGCATTCTAATAAAAAAAATCACTACGAATTCTGTACAATCAAACATCAAACTACATAAAAAGACACCTACATACAACACAAGAAGTAAAAACAAGTTTCAACTAATGACCACACGTGCACGAACTAACTACGGCAAGAAAACCATATTGTCTGAGGGAGCAAAACTATTTAATGATTTACCAGAAGATTTAAAGAAGTGTAATAATATAAACATATTTAAAGCAAGGCTTAAAAAACATATTGTGTACCCTGTAACGTTGCCAACACCCTAGAGGCAAATATATATTTTTAGATGTAAGCACTATTTGTATCTCATTTTAAGTGAACTGTTATTTAAGTTCTTATGAGAATAAAATTCTTTAAACCTAATTCTACTAAGACTGGACCCACAGCGTCAGACTTGCTCTTATAACGGAAGATATTTTTTATTTCTGTTGTACTCACGGGTTGACTGATGATTTGACCCAATTTCTGTACTGTGCCAGTAAGGGAGTCACGAGATTCATGGGTTGACGAAGGTAGATTTTTAATTTCAAGCGAAGCCGCCTTTTGTTGCTTTTCTAAGAAGTCTACCCTGATTTCAAGTGCTTTAATAACCTTTTTGTTACTGCTACATTCCGCCCTTAAGTCGTTAATTTCCACCAGAGCATCATCATATTTCTCTGATAAAAAATCTATTGTCTCTTTGATTTTTTCATTCTGAGTTCGTATTTCGGAGTTTTGCAAGCTGATCGCAGTGTTTTGGGACCGTATATCCTCAAGAGCCAATTGTAACGAATTCATTTTTGCATTTTGTTCATTCTGTTTGGTAACTAATTCAGTAAACATTTCCTTCATATCTTCTATCATTTTCTCCATTCTCGTCATGTCATCTGCACTGCGTATCTTTCTCCTATGGGTTATATTTGTGTTGTTATCGCTGTTAGTATTGGTACTCGATGTCAGGTTTAGTTCAGATGCCGAGTGAGGCGAGGCTGGTGGAGGCGTGCGTCTAACACCGGAGAGCATATTGGAAAGCTTGATGCGCAGGAATGACCGCTATCTGTGTTTTTAAATGTAAACACGGCTCGCCGCAAGATTCGTAGGTCTTCGTGTTCCACAACGCTACGAATATTTCCGAGTATTGCCCGAACGCACCCGACTGCCCGCTGGAGGTGTGTCCTTCGTCACGAAGGTCGCACGCGCACCGCTCGTTTTGCGATGACTCACACGCTGCTGTTGTTAATTTAAATATTTTTGCGGTTGGATGGAAGAAAAACGATGATAACTTCTTTGTAACTTGATGGATTAAAGAACTATTTTGTGCACCGCAATACACGTTCAACTGTCTACACACTGATATATTATTATTATATTACTATATTACTTGTATATTGAACATTTCACAGCTGTTATGATTTCTTTAAGTTAGCTCAACTAAGAAGTACGTGTTGTCGCCTTGCGCGCGCGGGGCTCTGGTGTTAAAATATTTTGTATGATTGCCGCATCTGAAGTAGTCGCCGCATGTGGCCCGGTCACTTCCACGATATATCCGTCACTACACACGAAAAGAAAAGGTTTTAATAAGTTAGTGTACTTGTGTAGACTGTAACTGTCTCTTTGAAACAAAAAATTCGAACTCTTTTGGATGTACACATATGTGCCATCACAGATTAGTATAGCCTTTCTTAATTCAGGTTCAGCATCTGGATTTCCAAATAAATAATCGGGCAGAGCCAGATTTCTCCGCACAATATCATCTCTGCTTATCTGATCCCACCCTAAGTGAATGGGAACAAAATCTTGTGTCAGAGCATTTCTTGCAACTTTCATGAGACGCTCCAGCTTACGGCGACTCATGTGAAACATCAAACTCAGCCTCTCATTAGAATCTCCTGTCCCGAATTTTGTAAGCAAAATAGCTAAAGCTGTATTAGGCGTTTTACAATTTTGTAATGATGGCGTTTCCTGTACAATTCTTAGGAATTCTTCACGTGTCCGTCCAGTTAAATAATGTAATTCGTCAGTATCTACCTGGTTCATATCTTCGAAGTTCAATCGAGATTTATTTCGAACAGCGTCGTCATACATTCTTAACAGGTCCATAACTTGCTCGGCATTAAAACTCTGAGTAGAATTAGGTGCTCTATTTATATCATCTCAATCATCTGAGTCCAAATGAATATTACATACTCTTGCAGCTGGAGGTATATAATGTTTCAAATCAAATAATAGGCGTTTCTTCAAAGTAATGGGTACACGCCTGCGAGTGAGGTGATTACATCCAAAAAACACACATGTGTCTGATGTGTTTGGAGAACGAGTGTATTCAAGGGTCACTGTTCCAGGCTGTTCTTGAGCTTCGGGCACTAGAGGTGGGAAACGCGCAGGAGGTACAGCAGGTCTCGGAGAAACCACATCCTCTGGTGGTACAGGAGCTGCCCCATCCGCGGGTGTGGGAGGTACATTTTGAGGGGCACCCGGAGCATTCATTTGACGTTGCCAGCATGGGTGACAGAGGAACTCATTACCATTGAAGATTATCTGAAAAATATAAAACTAACTATAATAATTATTGTACAGTAACAAAATAAAAAGCGTTCTCTAGCCGAGAATCTCTACAAAATAAACTTATACAATATAGGGTTACTTTTATGTAAGTATTAATTAATATAATATAAGGGTCGAGTAATGCGATTGTAAAAGCAAGAATGAGTATATTATTTTTATTATAATTATCTTGTTTGTCTCTTTGTGTAGATGAAAGCTCTGCCAAATCTCGCTTTTTATAAGCTTTTTAAACGCTTCGTTGCTCTATGATAATAAATAACAAATAAACAAAGATTTGGTGGGTCATGACTGTGTTAGCGGTTTGTATCGTCTTTATGTCAATACAGGTTTCAGGTCAGGTTTTTTGAAATAAAGACGATACAAACCACCAACGCAGTTAAGACCCACCCTGTACAATAATACATATAATGTAAATAAAAATATACTAACCTCATACGGAGCGACATTTATTCGTATACGGTTAGCCAATGTTGAGTTTTCTTCAAACAAATGGCGTGTTATTAATCGTCTTTGGCGAACTCTTAGCACAGAACGGTTGCAGATCAAGCAAACCTCTGGGTTAAAACATGTTATCAACACAACAACAACAGAAATCAGATGTCCGGGATATCAAGCACTAGTCAAATCGTAAGGCAAAATCAGTAGTCCATAAACAAGTCGGTAGTTGAGAACAAAATACGAAAGAGCACAGTACTAACGAGACGATAAACGGCGAAAGACTGCGCCCGTGCATATTGTTTTCGCTACCTGCCGACCAAGGGTCGGCACTCGGCAGCCGTGTAAGTGCGACAGAGATAACAACATTGCCTGTCGCTTTCGTATTCTTTTATGGGCGACATTCCAAGCTTGCATTGTTCCGATTTTTGCTACCTGCCGACCAGGGGACGACCGGCCGTGTAAGTGGGACCGAGATAATAACACTGCCTGTCGCTTTTTTTTATGGGCGACCTTTGAAGCTTGGATTGTTCCGTTTTCATTGTTTATTTTCTAGTAAAAAACCTTATTCACACCTAAAAGTATATTACACTAGTGGAAAAGTATTCTTGTGTTCTTCTTTATTTTGTAGTCTTTTTTTTTTGTTATTGTTGTAGCCTTCCATAGACTTCCTTCCTTTTATAAAAACATATCCAAAATCCAAAAAAATATGAAAGTAATTATAAATCAATGCCATTTTGCGTACTTTATTCGGATTTTATTTTTGCATTTTTATGTTCTAGATTCCTCATTTATTTGTAATTCATTACTTTGGTTTTTCGTTGTTTTGTTCATTAAATAGATACAGATTAAAAAAAAAACAAAAAAAATAAGGAGAATACCTAAAAATCAGAACAAAAAAGTATCACAAACTGTTGTAAAATACGTGTATTCTAAAGTACTATTTTTCTCAAAACTGCCGGGTGAGATTTTGATGCACCTTTACACAAGGTTGTAGTTGAGGTATCCCTACATAAGTACCATAACAGTATTGCTATTGGTTCGTAGACCACTTTCGCTCAGTCTCCTTTTTGTTTTTTTTTGTAACTTCAATCGTGTTTTGTAAATTACATTCTATGCGGATGTATTCTAACGACGCTTTACGGAAATCTCTGTTCTTATAATTGAGTCATATAAAATCAAACCTGGCAATCTCCACTGCGTCAAATTGTTGGGGAAATAGAAAAATGTTTGGAGATTGCCGTATTTGTTTTGCTTACAAGGACATTGCCGTTTTTGATCCGATTACCTCTGGAGAAAGCCTACTTTGTTATGATTAATTACATTGGCAAACAATTTTGATACTTTTAAGATTGGGAATAAAAAATATACATTTTAAAGTTTGAAATTGAAACGGTTAATTATGAAAAGGAACAGGTCACGAACGTCAAATTTTTCAGGAGATGCAAAAAACCTTCAATATCTTTTAATAAGAATATTTATTTATTTATTTATTGATAGGAAACTTAACAGCTTTTTTTACAACGTTCAAGATATAGTAACAATGTCATATGGGGTTCTGAAGCCTATTATAGAGTTTCACAGCATGCATTATATAAAACTAGAAAGTAGAAGAAAATTTAGCTTAAATATTGTAGCTAAAAAATTGGTGGTTATAAAACTTTAACTAAAATGTAAGGAAAATATAACAACTGATAAACAATATACGAATATTATTCACTTATTGATGAGTATTTTTACAAGAGATTCACGAAACGCTACCTTGGATAACTGGAATACATCCAGGCTTTCAAATTTGTCTAGATATAAGCGAGGCAGTCGAGTCATTACAGCATTTTGCCCATAATTGGAACGGTGTAAAGGTACACTAAATAAGTGGGTGTGTCTTGTGCGAGACCTTTGCGTGCAAAGTTTTATGCATGACAAGAGGTCACTGCAGTCAATCTCCCCACGAAGAATATTAAATAAGAGCTGCATATCCAACATTTTTCGTCTATCATTGAGTGGAAGCAAGCAATTGTGACTAGAGTCTGCAAGATAAGAAGCATGACGCTTGTTGCCTTTAAAGTTTAAAAATTTTACAAATCGTTTTTGGAGACTTTCTATTCATATATAAACATTATATTGAGGTGACCAGATTGGACTGCAATACTCTAAAACGCTTCGAACATAGGCACAGTATACAATCTTAAGACTATGGAGGTTTCTGAATGGTTTACAGGTGCGCATTACAAAGCCAAGATTACGGGACGCTTTACTGACTATACTATCTATATGTTGAGAAAACAGTAATTTGGAGTCGAGCATTATACCAAGATCTCTGACTACATTGACTCTTTCAATAATTTTATCATCAAAACTATACATAAAGTTGATTGGTTTTTTGCAACGAGTAAAACTAATGCACTGACATTTGGAGACATTAACGCTGATGTTATTTAATGAGTAGTATTGGTATAATGAATTAAGATCACGTTGTATGAGTTCACAATCTAGTTTCGATCGGACACGCAGATATATCTTCATATCATCTGCGTATAGAAGGTGCTTAGCATATTTAAAACATGTATGGATATCGTGTAAGTACGCACAGTAAAAAAGAGGTCCAAGTAAGGATCCCTGAGGCACACCGGACGGTATGTTAACGAAATCTGATCTATAACCTCCCACAACAACGGCCTGCGAACGCTTAGATAAATAAGAGCTGATCCATCTGAGTAGGTCACCATGGATGCCAAGGTATTTTAGTTTTGAAAGCAGGATAACATGATCCACACGATCGAATGCTTTTTCGAAGTCTGTATAAATCACGTCAACCTGCCCACAAGTTTCCATATTACAGACAACATAGTTACTAAAGGTAGCCAAGTTAGACGTTGTTGAGCGTCGCTTGATGAAACATGCTGATAAGGGCCAACGCCATTGGCTATCGTCGAGTAAATGCTGCTATGAATGATTTTCTCAAATACTTTACTGAGAGTATTGAGAATAGATATCGGGCGATAGTTTTTAATTTCCGATTTTGAACCTTTCTTATGTACAGGGACAATAAGCGCAGCCTTCCACACCGTCGACACCGTCGGCTAGAGACCTTCTAAACAATAGCGTTATAGGGCGTGCTAGACTATCAGCACAACCTCGCAGAAATACTGCTGGTAAACCGTCCGTTCCGGGACCTTTAGTTCTGTCTAACGTTCGCAAGATGCCAAGTACAGAGTCCTCGGTGACATTTAGTGTAGATATTGCATTACTCGAATTTTCCATTAGTACACAGTGGTACATATAGGCCCCAGTCTTGTGGGTAGGTGTACAGATGGTTTAGCAAAAACACTGGAAATATTTGCTGAATGCGCTACATATACCATTACCATCTTTGTATGTCTCATTATCCACTGTAAAAGCATTTGGGTATTGACTACCGCCTCTTTTACTTTTGACGTAGGTCCAGAACGTTTTGGGAGAATGACTTATCATTTTTTCTGTATGCGTCACATAGTTACGAAAGCAAGATTTTTGAATACTATGTTGCCTAGCACGCAGAATTGAAAATTCATGGTAGTCACGGGGGTTCCCATATTTCTTCCACCTACTATGCATTTTAGCTTTTTCTCGAGTAATTTTAATGAGAGATCGGCTGTACCAAACGGGGCACCTCCGATGTTTTGATTTATTATTAAGTGGAATGTATCGCGCCACTCCGACATTTACTTCTTTATAAAACACATCAACTGCATTGTCTATCGGGCTTACTGCTAACGTTTTATCCCAGTCTATTTTACTAAAGTGTTGATTGAGTTCCTCATAATTACCTTTGTAATAATTAGGTCGCGGTGAGTGTATTTCTCGGAGGGGTGTTAGAAACAAATCATTAGCCGTTAGAACTAAAGCAGGGTGGTAAGCATCTTCGCGAAGAAGAGGGTCATCACATCGGCTGACAGTGATAGGTGTCGTTGAGAAACATAGATCTAAGGTACGGTTTTTGCAGTTAGGAGTGAAATTATACTGTGTGAAGCCTAGTATACCAATAGTATCTGCAAATGAAGTAGCTGCACTTCGCATATGTTGTGGATAGTCATTTAATGTAAAGAAACCTTCGCCAGTCCACGTTAAACAGGGTAAGTTAAAATCACCTATAAATACATAGTCATGGTTGTCATACGCACTCTGCATGTTAGTTAGGGATTCTACAATCGAGTCCAATTGCGATGGGATGCTGGAGGCAACAGGCGGGATGTATACTAATATAATATGCAAGTCCCTGATAGCAGCAATACTTAGAGCTGAAAGTCTGACATGTAGTATTTCAATACCGTTACATAGAAAATTGTGATATCTTGTGGCATTAATTTTATGGTTTATGCACAACATAACTCCACCTCCAGTCATTTTGCCCGTCAAACCCAAATCACGATCATGCCGAAATACCTGATATCTATCATCACACAATTCCGTATCAAGGATATCATCTTGCAGCCATGTCTCAGTAAAAAGCAAAATGTCATAATTACAACTCAAAATACTGTTAAATGTATTCAATACCTTTGTCCTCAGTCCACGTACATTTTGGTAATAAAAACTTAATTTTGTGTTTGCCATAATTTAAAACATAAGTAACTGATAAGGCAAAAGTCTATTACGCAATATATATATAACAACAATCTCCAATAAATATATATATATATATATATATATACATAACAACAATTTTTAATATATACAATATATATATTACCCTTCCTTTTTTTTTTCTCTTTCTGCATTTAATATATATGATATATATATATCAAATACCAAAAAAAAATAACAAACAATTGTACTACTAAGATATATTGTTATGCCGCAACAACACATGCTATTCACTATTGTATTTGTACATAAGTTGCTGTATGACCGAAAGCACTCGCTTTGTAAGTGGGTGATTAAACTAAAGTAATAAATAATAACTATGTCACTTGTTAAGTATAAATTTGTATATGTATTATAACTCACCATAATAAGTAAACAATAACGTGCACAATTGTCAAACATATAGCATTGGAGATACGCCTTTTCTACATGTAAGAAACTAATCAACAATGATTCGATTACGTAAACAAAACAGGATATATCTCTGCAATAAACATGAAATAAATTGTAACTTACACATTTACGGTATAGAATGTCAATTGATCGAAAGAAAGCGGGTATGTATCGAATATAAGGCACATCATTAACTGATTTCAGATAAGTATTATTAATAATTACATCAGGTAAGTTTATTCAATGAGTCGAGATTACGGATAAATATCTTCTCAGCAGTCTCATTTTTCCTCATATAAATACGACCTCCTCGTACCCAGATAAACTTATATTTTAACTCTTTAGCACGAATACGGGCAGCGGCGTGTAAGTTTTTATTCTCCGGTGATAAGTTCTCCACAACAAACACTGGTGACTTTCCGGTAGAAGTAAATCCTAGGTCATGGGTATTTAGTTTATCCTGTACATGGGTCTTGGTATATGTACCCACTGCCGCTAAGAGGGTATCACGGAGGCGAGATGTGTTGAATTTGATTAGGATAGATCGTGGGCGGACACTGTCCGGCTTCATTTTTGCAACTCTGGAACAGTATTGTATATCAGTTTCATTTATACCAACATTCACGGTGCGACCAAGTTGTTTGACGATGTTTACCAATTTTTCCGATTTGTTTTCCGGGACGCACTGTATCTCAATATTATTAGCACGTAATGATTGATCTATCTGATCATATTTTTTCTTGATATCGATTAATTCAATGCGCAAACTGTCATTTTCCTTTTTCATTTGGCTCATATCCTTACGATAAATAACGCTGTCGTCCTTAAGCTTCTCGAACTCGCTATTTAGAAAACTCATGGATACCTTAAAATCCTTTATTTCCTCATTCATTTCCTTCAGTTTTGCAGTTAGAGTTGATGTTAACGTGCCCACAGTTTCCTGCAAAGCACCTCGTACCTCTTCCCGTATGATATCCCGTATTTCCTGCTGCCAGGACTCCGAGGATAGACCAGTAGTTTGAAGCGGCTCAGGCCTTGCTTGATTGATTTTACGGCGAGTGACGTTAAAGGTTACGTCTGCCATCGATGTTGGCGTCGAAGGGCGAACGGGAATATTGGAGTTATCCCCTTTTGGTTGTTTACTGCGACAATGCGGGCACAGCCAGTTGTTTGAATTTTGCTCATTATGTGCATCCTCATTCGAAAAGTTTACGCATAATGTGTGATATTGTTTATTACAACGAATACACTTAATACAATCATTGTCTACTATGTCGGTATTACAAGTTTCACAATGTCTCATGACGGCAGTTATCGAGTACGGCCGTAATCAGCAGGGCAGTGACGCAACGGTGATGGACAGAGAGAGCAATTATGGCGACTGTCTCTTATCGCAGAGGTGAGGTATGCGGGCACCCCGCTCGCTGCTGCCGTTCACTGTTCACTCAATATTATTTGTCTTTTTAGCGTAAGCTTTACACGATATTAATCACTATTGAGCTTATTAGAAAACACTACTATTGCGTGATACTTAAACAGAAATTTAAATAAACAACAGAGACACGTCCACTTCTAGCAACGATTCTTGTCTTATGTCTATCTAATAGAATGTTATATTTCTTTATCCTTAATGTTTAATTAGTATAAAATACGTAATTTACGAGTACAATACTTTTCTTCTTGTTTTGATATTTAATAGTTAACTAAATAATGGTTCAAAAGTCGTTGACTTGTTCCTTTTCTTACTCAACTGGATAAAAGTAAGGAAAAATAAAGAAAAATACACTGCTAATCTGTATAACTTTATTCATTATCATTGTTTGTGCTAGTATTAGGCCAGTTTTCGACAATGTTGACAAAATAGTCCTTATGAGTATGTGGAATATACTGCAGAAGTGCGTCTCAAATCTTCAATCTTTTTGATGTTGATGGGTACAGGACCATTGTACGCCTTTTCTACTGGTAAAGCTGGAATAACCGATCGGTTCCTTCGTAAATCGAATGTGTTAACTCGGCCCATGTTTTGAATGAATGGGCGACATACCACACGTCCTTTCTGATCTGTAGTATACTCAAACTCCATTAATTGGGATTCCGTGGAACAGACGAGATTGTGTTTCAACAGATATGGCATCTCTCTTGTAAAACTTCGTCCACCAACCCTTAAAATCCAATATATCGTCAGTTTTCACCATTGAAACAGTGAACTTTCGATGTGCGCTGCATATTAGTTGGCGAATTTCCTTGGGTTCGTAATATCTGTCTCTTCTTTTTAGAACTTTCTTGACTGTACCAAAAGACCGATCATTGGGCAAAAACGAATGACCACGGACAGGCAATCGATGGTAGATCTTATCAAATCGGCCTGTATCTACAAGAGCTTGACATAAGCTTATCATTACATGGTTGCGGTTTTGTCCACCACATGCATCTGTAAAGATGTAAAGTTCTCTTATTGTTAGAGGTTCCTGAATATATTGCCATAAAAATGAGCATGTTTCATTGGGGCCCTTTAGCCCAATCCCCTCGTGATAAAGATAGAAATGACTTTCATCAGTTTTCAGATTTTTTATACAGAAAGGGTACAAAGACAGCTGTCTATAATAAAACATTTCCTGCACTGGGATACACGAAAGTGAAATGTTTTGCATATAATCAAAACATAATCCAAGAACATCATCTCTTGTTTTACTCAGCTCTTGAACTTCTTTAATACTGGCGTAAATTGTTTCGCTCTTCTTTTATGTACTGCCAATTCTGACTTTGCAGTCATAACAGCCGATGCATTCAGGTCTGGTTTCTGTATCCTGATATTAAGCCTTTCACATTCACAACAGACGTCAACTTTGGGCCTCCCAAAATGCAAATTGAAGTATTCTTTAAAAACTTTATAATAAAATGATTGTTTTACTGTTGAAGATGGAAAACGTTCTTTATAAAGCTTATACCATTGCTTTGATATTTAATTCTGCTGGCAAGTAAAGGTACTCCTTGGAAGCATAATGCGATGTCTTAACAGGAAAACTTGAGATGTGCTCCTTGACTTCTTGAATGAGAATACCAGGTATCGTTTTCTGATTACCTTGTTTTCCTCTCTGATCGGAGGGAATGGTTCCTGTCAGACTTAAACGCTGCAGTCGAAACAATGCATGATTTTTTATAGAATAGATACTCATAAAAGCCTTTTTGCAAACCAGCACTTTGGAATCTGCAACTTTTACATAAAACTTAAAGGAAGCCTGTTTAGGTTTTTTTTTTTGGGGATCATTTGTTCGTGGCCTTTTTTGTTTAATTGGTACAACCTCTATGAGACCATATAAAAATATATCTTGCTCGTTTTTACTGTTTAGACCATGTAAATCAGCAAATGCCTGGATTCGAGTCTGTTCATCAATATTTTCGAAACATTTTAATGCACAAGACTCACCGGGTGATTTACCAGGAACCAAGACGCCTTTATAATTTTCGTAGGACAAGCCTTTTGTACGACTGTGTTTGATTTTTTGCGCTCGAGTTTCATTTCTTACGCCTTTCCTTTTTCTCTGATCTTCTACTTCTTCACTTTCACTCCCCGACATTTTAATATTTAATTATAATAATTAATTTAGCTAGATAGAGAAAAGTAATTCGTATACAACAGCACGTGAAAAATAACCTCAACCTAATAACGAGACAAATCGAATTTGACATTAAACAGTAATCTGTTCAATTTTAAAATCAGTGTTACTAATCATTGAAATTATCGTTTGAGTAAGAAAGGGAATAAGTCGGTGACTTGTTCGGTTTCTTACTTACACGGTAATTTCATGTGCCCTATATTTTCCTAACGAATAAACTGACTTATTCCTTTTCTTAACTGATTTGTAGGTCTTGCCATAAACAATTGACATTCATTAAAATTGCCACACTGAAAAAAACCTGACCGGTTCCCTTTCTTACCTAACCAATTCGATTATTTTATTTAATCAAAGCTCACTTATATTCTAAGATTATGGTCTTCTTCTTGGGGTTCACAAACGATGTCATCCGATAAACTTTCTGCACCTTCAGAGTTTTGAGCAAATACGGTTTTATAAAAATGCAACCCCTCCACTTGTTGCCATTCGTCACCATAATGAGTACTAAGGAGTTTTTTGACGTCATTAATTTTGTTTATGTTTGTTTTTATCTGACACTTAGCAATAACATTTGGGTTTATGTCTTTGACCAGCTTATTTTTTCGTGTCACCTTTTTATACACTCCTTCACTGATTCTGTAATTCACGTCCCCTTTAATGATGACGTTGCCATCATTTTTGGACCGCGCTATATAAAATCTTTTGCATTTTTTAAATTGAAAATGCCATGTTTCAACGTCTTTCATAATAGAAGACATAGCACTTTTAAAGTCATATACTTGACATTCAATACTACCCAATCGGACAACTGTACTCCACTGGCTTATAATGTCTAAGTACTCTTCAGGCCGCACTATAGTGTCACGTTTTCGAACTTCTTTCTCGATTTGGGCAAAGACTCGATCTGGAGGGATAAAAGAATGTCCTACAATAGGAAATACAAGTTCCAGAATGTTCACATTGCTAGGTGCAGATTCTACCAGCCATTTGGAGCACATTGCTAACATAATTGAATTCTTGTTTTGCCCTCCGCATCCATCTGCTATTAATCTTACTATTTGAACTCCAGATAAGTCAGTGTTCATAAGTCTGTGATAGACAATTGATGATATTTCATTAGCACCTTTGTTAAACTCGTTTTCTGTCCAGCAATATGCAAAAACGTTGTTCTGCGTAAGTTGGGACTTAGAACTCCCTTCAACGACTGTACAGTTATACAAGTATATCTGTCGGGAGTAATAAGTGCTCTGGTCGGGTATCTTGGTAAGGGCATATTTTTCTCGCAATCAAATGCCAGAGTTTTTAAATCTGGACTTTCCTCCTTCACCAATGCAAAAAATGCTTTTGCCTTAAGGCTGTGTACTCTTTTTTCGATTATGAGTGACTGCCTTTTTGTTTGATCTGTCTCTAATTTATTTTTTTCGAGAAGTTGTAGAAATGTTGAACAGACATCTGTTCTAGGACTTCCAAATCCAAGCGAATAGTTTCTGTTAAAAACTCTTCTAAAAAAACCACGTTTAACTTTTAAACTTTCTTCTATTTGTTGGGCATTATATTGTTTGAACATTTTGTTTATGCTTAGTTCAGCCGCCAGGTAATGTCTTTGAGATTTGCCGCGACAATAGTGTGCTTCATCTACATGAAATAAGTTAATAAAAGTCATGACTGCTTCTTTTTTACGCATAAATAAGTGTGATTTATGATCTCCTCCTCTTTTTTCCTTTACTGGTTCTCCTGTTTCTAAAAACTTCCTCATAACATACTGAATTCTATGTTTAGTTATGTCCAGAAAATGTAAAAAGGCTTTTTGACATACCCGTGCACGGGTCTTCGTTGATTTACTGTAGATGGTAAATTTTGTTTGAAATTTCTTTTCTGTGTGTTTTTTATTTGTTGGTCTTTTTCGTTTTATAGGTTCTGCATGGCAGCACTTGAGCAAGAATGCATCTTGGGTTTCCTTGTCTTTATATTTATAAAACGATTCATGAAAAGCTTGCAAATCACGCATAGTCAATGTGTCGCACTGATATGCGTTTTTATTATGTTTACATTTCGGTTTAGTCGGTAAGGTCCGAGGAGAGTAACTGAAACAAAATGAGATGAGACTCTATTAAACTATACTTCAAAACATATTAGGTACCTAAATTAGTTAATTTAAATTTAACGAAAACTAAAAATCCCCCAGTATAGATCGATGCTTGCGCCCGAGGCTTTGCTCGCGTGGTACCTACTCGGATAAAAAGTAGCCTATATGTTATTCCAAGACATACCTAAGCTATGTGTATTCCAACAGCAATACTAAATCATTCACAAACTTTATAACATTTTAGTCGGAGGTTAAAAAGTATCAAAATGGTTTATTCATTGCGTACTTACCGTGCTGTTTTAGCCAAATTTTTCTTCCACTTTTCTGGCTCAGCTTTACGTTTTCTCGTATGTTTGGTAGTACAGGGAGATGCTGTCTGCTCCATAATATAATATGTTCATGCGAATTTTATAAATAACTAGCGAAAAGCAATAAAATCATATGAAAACCACAACACAATTCACGACAAGACCGTCCGCGTCGCCATACAAACAATACTAAAATGGCGTCCATATTCCGTGCTCTGATTGGCTGTCTTGGAGATTGCCAACATTGAAGAGCATGACATTGGAGATTGCCGTGTTTGTATTGGAATCAATATTTTAGCAGGTTATTTCTACGGGACATTGCCGACTTTGCTGTGCCACGGTGTTTTCATTAGTATTGTAAATCACAGATAAAAAATCCTGCATTCACAGTTCGTTTTTGACAAAATGTGGAGATTGCCAGGTTTGTTTTTATATGCCTCAATTAGGATCCAAACAATTCCATAAGTTCGTTTGATCCTTGTATAGCTCCACAAACTTAATATTTTGATCGGATGTCCACCTGTCCGCCATTTTGACGCCGAAACAAGAAACACTGCACCTGGGGTGGACCCGAGCGTACGAGCTACTGTCATTTCGCAAAATCGTGCGAGTTGAAGACCGAGTGGCGTGCGAGTGGCACGGTGGGGGAAGGCGAGTAGCGAGTAAAAACAAAAAATGTTGAAGTAACTCGGACGCGAGCAACTGTCCCACTCGCACATGACAATACTCGGTATGATGCGGTCACACGGTGCGAGTAGCTGCACCTCAGTAACTAACTCGGTCAGCTCGCACTGTGTAACCTAGGCTTAACTGAAAAACCTAGAAGTACTTCATTGGAATATATTTTCCACAACTTTTTTGGCCCTGGATGTAAATATTGCCGTTGCCGAACTTTATCCCGGCAGTAGAGAATTTCTAGAGGTTGCAAAGTTTGAATATACTTTTCAATAGCTTCTTTGCGTGAGCGATATGTGTGCGTTTTTTTTTATCTCCACCACGGTTTTCGACAGCCATTGAGCCAGTTACATAATGACGCTTAGCCACACCATCGCCAACCATTCACCGCCACCAACGCTTTGTCTTTTTTCTAGCGAATGAAGTATTTAAGAGCCATAAACCTTCCTGATTTGTTTCCAGTCTTTGGGCGTCTTCTTATCGCTGTAGATATGGCATGCTTTAGAATAAAATTATCCAGTTTAATTTTGTCATTTGTTGCATAAAATGCTCTATTAAAGAGTAAGACATAGTTTGAATTCAGTTTGCTACATCGATAAGCCCTGGTGTTATGTCCGCATGTTGGTTTTATTGGTGGTTGATCGGTTGAATATCTGAAAATAAATCAAAGCTTTGGTTATAACTTCTGTCATGTAACGAGCCTAAGCAGCCAATGCACAAAACAATCAACCAAAATGCGACCAGGCAAGACTTAACGAAAAATAATGCGAACAAAAGTAAAAGAAACCTATAAATAAGCGAGAGCCCTAACTCAAAACGAAGCTGAATGAGGTGTAAAATACACTGTTTTGAAAATGAAACTCAGTGAGATTATTTAATTTTGCCCCTAACTTAAAAAACATAAATGTATATAATTTCAATAAATACATATTATGGAACATTTCACTCAGTTATATAACGCGAATATAAAGAGAAAGTCAAAGTCAAAAACGTTTATTTCAATTAGGCCATTAAACGGCACTTTTGAACGTCATCATTACATTTAAAATAACATAGTGACTCTACTGTCCATTCGGAAGGGTAGATTCTTATGGAGAAGAACGGACAAGAAACTCCATAGTTACTCTTTTCAAATCAATGTTTTACATGTGCTGTGGTATACAAAACTTCTGTTAATATATGTGAGGACCATGAACCTAGAGTATGCAGAGGTAGACTTATTATATTTTTAAATAAGTACATAGTACTCACATTTCTACATAAGTACATGGTACTCACATATTTACAAATATTGGAACCATTAATTAGCAGAGTGAGTGAACAGAAAAATAAAAACCCAAAAATGAAACAGTAGGTACAAAAGTAAAAACATAAACCAACCAGTTTGATCTTGTCTCCACCATTGATTGTCCTATGGAGCAGGACCAGCATGTTTCCAAGCATTCTTATCCTGAATGTAATCTTCTAATTTGTAATATGCTTGTTTACAAAGTGTGCTTTTAATGTAGGTTTTAAATTTTCTTTCAGTTAGTTCTAATATGTCACAAGGTATTTTATTGTAACATTTAACACAGTACCCCATGAAAGATGTGTGTATTTTAGCTAATCTATAAAATGGTTGATCTAATTTACCTTTATTTCCAGTATTAATATTATGTCTATCACTAACTTTACTAAAAAGATGTCAATTTTTCCGTACTTACATAATATTTTCATATATGAATTGGCAAGGGACTGTCATGATATTAATCTTTTTAAAAAGTTCCCTTAGAGAATCGTGACGTCGTAGATTATAAAGGGCTCTGACAGCTCTCTTTTGTAAAATAAATATGGATTCAATGTCAGCAGCCCGACCCCACAGCAAAATACCGTACGACATAATGCTGTGGAAGTAGCTGAAATAGACCAAACGTGCGGTTTCTACGTCTGTTAGCTGTCTTATCTTCCTAACAGCATAAGCGGCTGAGCTTAAACACCCCACTAGAGATGTTATATGAGGTCCCCATTGTAATTTCTCGTCTAAAATGATTCCCAGGAAAACCGTGTGATTAATAAACTCCAGTTTTTCTTCATTCAATATGATGTCACATTCGCTACTTCTAACATTTGGTAGAGTAAATCTAATACATTTGGTTTTTTTTTTCATTTAATACCAAGTTGTTTGCCGTAAACCAATTTTGGACCTGAAGAATAGAGTTATAGACGACGTCAAGATTTTGTGACCGTCGCTCTATTTTAAATATCAATGATGTGTCATCCGCGAATAACACCATCTTTGGGTGATTTTGAAATAATTGGGGCAAATCATTTATGTAAACTAGAAAAAGGAATGGACCCAATATTGAGCCTTGCGGAACGCCCAATGTCATTTCAGACCCTAGTGAGCTTACACCGTTTACCTGAACTTTAACCTGTCTGTCCGTCAAGTATGACCAAGTAAGTGTAAGTAACTCAAGGGCTGTATTTCTAATCCCATAGTGCTCAAGTTTCAACAAAAGTGTTTCATGGTTAACGCAATCGAACGCCTTCGAAAGGTCACAGAATATTCCAATAGCGTCTTGCGATTCTTCCCAGGCGGTAAAGATATTCTTTATGAGGGTAACACCGGCGTCAGTTGTACAACGCCCTTTGGTGAAACCGTATTGTTGTTCATGAAAGATGGAGTTTTTATTAAAGTGTAGTAACATCTGATTAAGCATTAACTTTTCAAACACCTTACTGAGGACTGGCAGAATTGACACAGGCCTATAATTATTGGGTTCTTAACTATCACCCGATTTGAACATCGGAACTAGTTTACTGTGTTTCATAAGATCCGGAAATACTCCTCGGTCTACACTAGTGTTAAATATGACAGCTAAGTAGGGGTCAATAGTTTCAATAACAGATCTACAGACTTTGCAGACATTCCCCAAAGATCTTCTGTTGATTTAATTTTAAGATATTTAAAAGCTTTTATAATGGCCTGGGGTTTATATGTTGAAACTTAAATTCGGATGGACATACCTTCACATTCTTTCTAAGTAAGGCAGCAGAGAGCGCGGGTGACGAATTGAGAGTTTCTGTAGTTTTAAGAGGAATATTAGCAAATAAATTTTCAAATTCCTTAGCTACCTCTGCATCTGAGTTTATTGGGCCATGTACAGTATTTAGATTAAATTTAGTTTCACGTTGTTTCTTCCTACCTGTCTCATTATTTATTATTTTCCAGGTAGTTTTTATTTTGTCGTCAGCTGATTTTATTTTATTACCAATATGCAAAGCTTTTGCTGTTTTACATACAATTTTATATGTTTTTGAATACTTCGAAACATACTTCTGAAAGCTTGCATTATTTATATATTGCTTTTGGCCATAAAGTTCATATAGTTTTTCCCTGCTTATGCGAATACCTGGAGTGGCCCAGTCGCTAAATAAGAACTTAGTGTAAATACTTTTAGACTTTAGAGGAAAAGTGTCATTAAATTGCGTGTTTAATAATGAAAAAAACTCGGCGTAGAACTCATTTGGGTCATCCATGTTATTAAAGTTATGATCACCTAATTTGCTAGCTAAATTGTTATTTAGTTTCTCTAAATTTTTATCTGTAATAGGTCTAAATTTTATTTGAATTTTTTATAGGGGTATGTATGTGCAAAACGTTATTGCTTGCCCGCTGTGATTTGATGGCAACTTATTTACAATTTCTTTATATAAGTAATCACAATTACAAAATATGTTGTCTATACAAGTGGCAGTAGACTCTGTCACTCGCGTTGGTTCCTTAAATAATTTGACAGATTAAATGATTTAAAAAGACTCAATAACCTGATACTATTCGAATTTGTCTCTAAAAAGTTAATATTAAAGTCGCCACATATAATTATCGATTTACTAGTAGTACTGACTTTTTTCAACACATCTTCCATTACAGAATCAAACACAGATAGGTTCTGGTAACTTGGAGGTCTGTAAACGCATACCACAACATGCCTATCAAGCTCATTGACTTTGACTGCGCTTTTTGACTTTGACTTTGACTATTAATGAACCACCATATATCATATTTTGACGGCTGAAATGGCTACCTACACAATATTTTTAATAATTAATGGAAATTACTTGGTGGTCTTTTAACCAATGTTCTGTTAAACAAACTACATCAAACTTGGTTTTTTCTAAAAACAATTCTATTTCCAACAATTTAGAAGAGCAACCTTGAATATTTTGATTAAATAATTTTAGGGTGTGTTGCCCTCCTCTAGATTTCTTACATTTAACTATGTTGCCAGAAGATACCTTGTTATTATTCACTAATAATAGTTGTCTATTTGAAGGGGTAGCTTCCGTTGTCTCGCAGTTTAGTTTAAAGAGTTATCCGGAGTAATCTCCACTGCCACAAATGAGGAGTCTGAAATGCCTGTGTGTGTTCCATCAGGACGAGAACACTCAATCTGATTGCTACTGGCCTCTAACAATGTTGATATTGTAGGTGGGTCCTCCTTCGTACAACACGTATAATCACAATAATAAGTCCCTATGTTGTTAGTTCAACTAGACAACACCGGCTCGTCACTTATCCTAGTATTTGCTATATCAGCTATAACCTCGTTAATATTGTATGCTATCAACATAGCAATCCTATGTCTACATCTACCAGACAGGGATAAAGCTCCCTGAGTAATTAACTTAAAACCACTAACAAACTTATTAGTGTCAAAATACAATAATTTGTCACTATGACAACATGTCAGCAAGTGAATAGTATTATTCAACTTAAAAATATGATTATTTTGATCAATTGATAAATTATCAGAATACCCTTCCTCCAGAACCGCCTCCTAACCTTGGGCTTATTTTCCCTGTTTCCCCCGACGAAACCCGCATTGCTCTTCGCCACATGAAGAACCGGAAAGCGGTCAGGCCTGACAATGTGCCAATTGAAGTGTGGAAGGCGATGGGCCCACATGGTGTGGACCTTCTGACGGATCTTTTTAACCGCATCCTGATCACCAAGGAAATGCCGAACCAGTGGCGATTTAGCCTGATTATCCCTGTTTACAAAGGCAAAGGTAGCGTACAGGATTGTGGTAGCTACCGCGGTATCAAGATCATGTGCCACACCATGAAGCTCTTCGAGCGCATCATTGACACACGGCTCCGTAGCGAGTGTACTGTCTCTGAGTGTCAATATGGCTTCCGAGCGGGTAACAGCACCATGGACGCAGTGTTCGCCTTACGGAATCTGGCTGAGGCTTACAGAGAGAGAAGGAGAGCTTTGCATATGGCCTTTTTAGACCTGCAGAAGGCCTTCGACTGTATACCTCGGCAGTCCATCTGGTGGGCACTGCGCTTCAAGGGCGTTCCCGAGGCCTATATTGACATTATTAGAGACATGTACCGCGATTCCGTTTCCTCTGTCCAGACCGCTGTTGGCGAATCGAAAGGCTTCCCAATATCTGTTGGCGTTCACCAAGGCTCGGCTCTTAGCCCGTTCTTGTTTAACGTAGTGCTCGATGTAGTTACGGCAAACATCCAAGATCAGCCTCCATGGCTAATGATGTATGCCGATGACATCGCCCTCGTTAATCAGAACAAAGCCCATCTTGAGCGCAAAGTCAACATTTGGAAGGACACGCTTGAAAACGGTGGTCTGAGACTAAATGTGGCGAAGACTGAGTACATGTCCTGTGGCAGCACGGATACAAACACCATCCGAATAGGTTCGGACCTGATCAGAAAGTCCGATACGTTCAGGTACCTTGGATCTGTGCTGCACGTGTCTGGCATCGTGGACGACGATGTCCAAGCACGTATTGGCGCGGCTTGGGCGAAGTGGCGCGAGGTAACGGGCGTTGTATGCGACCGCAAAATGCCTCCGAAGCTCAAGGGGCAGATATATAAATGCATCATTCGGCCTGTACTACTGTACGGGGGCGAGTGTTGGCCAGCATTAAGCAGACACACCCAGGAGCTTCGCGTCACGGAGATGAAGATGCTGAGGTGGATGAGTGGCGTAACGCGATCCGATCGCATACGCAACTCTTACATCCGAGGTAGTCTTGGTGTCCGTGACGTGGGGGAAAAACTGCAAGAGTGTCGTCTGCGATGGTATGGCCACATCATGCGCCGCCCTATGGAGTACGTTGGTCGGAGATGCATGAATATGGCAGTTCTTGGGGCTAGGCCCCGTGGTCGCCCTCGCAAGCGCTGGCTGGACGTCGTCAAGTCCGACATGAGAGCCAATGGCCTGACTGAGAAGGATGTTCAAGATCGGGCAAAGTGGAGGAATCTAAGTAGGAAGGCGGACCCTGGCAATAGCCGGGATTAACGCCAGGTGGAAGAAGATAAATTATAAGAATAAGGAAATGCTCATAACATCAATTTTCCTATGTTTAAATTTAATAAGGAGTTAACGCCATCCACTATGTCCTTTCTGGTAATACCAGTACTATTACCTAACAGAAGAACCATTGATGAATAATTATCAAGATTTGAATTTGTAATTCTTTTGACCATTTGCTTAAAACTTATATTATGATAACTATGATTGGTAAAACTATGGCTTAAGTAGTTATGTAATATTTTTCCCAAGCCAGAACCTAATTCATCACAAAAAAATATAGTTTTTTTTATCTGTTTTGAGACAAGTTTTTACTGGAACAGCCAACACTTGTGGAGACGTCAAGTTGGGGCTGGGAAGATGATGGTTGGGTGACACAGCTGCATGAAAGATTATTAGTCAGAGACTCATACCTCTCAGCATTGTACTTCACCAAGTCCAATAGTTCCCCAGCCTCAAACAAGCGCTCACTCAGTTGTTGCTGTGAGATCTCATATTTTTCATAAATATTTTTCAGCAAACACTCCTTGTATAATAAATCATTTTGGAGGTGCTGAGTATCTATATCATATTGATCCCTACATTTATCCAGTTCTTCAGTACCAAGTTTTAATTTATTTGTTAGGCTGACTCGGTCCTTTCTAAGCAAAATATTAAATTTTAGGAGATTGTGTTTTCTTATTTCTCTCCGGGACCGTTTGATTAATTTCTTAAGTTTAACATATTTCTTTAATTTGTTGTGACTCATTACAATAGGACATAATGGTATGGTGTCATCACCTGTCAAATCTATAGTTATGCCTGACTCACGCACTGATTTTGACTGAACACCTACCAACTCATCGAATAAACTATTGGTGTTAGATAACTGCTCACTAACCTTAACAGACTCTGCAATATTCTTGTTCGAGTTCTGAAACAAGGTTCAAAGTCAGTTCATATGTGTCATTGCACTTTTCAAATGAAGACACTTGATGTTGGAGTTGAGTGTGTTGGTCGGCTAAGTCCATGTGCAGGGTGTGTAGCTCAGCTAGCTCATTCTTAAGGTAAGTGTTTTTATGGACCACATTTTGCACTTCCACCTCGCCTTCTGCAATCTCTTGGAGCAACTTTTGGTTTAACTCTTTTGAATCTTTCAGTTCCTTCAAAGACGCTCCTAATTTTGCTTCCAGCTCTTTAATTGTGGCACTGCGGGTCATCATTTTGTTGGGTCAACTGAAATGCGTACAGTTATACAGTTAAATAAGTGGCTGAAATTTTTTAATAAGTAATAAAAATAAGTAGGAGGTAGTATGGAAGGAAAAAAAAAAGTAAAAGTAATTAATTTTAAGGGATAGCTATTAAAGTTAGATAAAGTTATTAGAATTACAGGGAAAGAATTAAATGGGAAAGTTACATAAGTAATTATTACTAAAGGTTAACACTGCTTTTGTTATTTTTACCAAAATTTCAAGCACATTGAAACTTGATTAACATAAAATTTTTATCACACATTACAGTTTAAATTAACAGTACCAAATATTGATCTCACCAAGTAGTGTATTTGTGCAGTAAATTATGTAGTGTTTGTTGTCTGGGCGAATGTTTTCGTCGTCGATTTTGCTTCCACCAGTTGTCAAGCAAAAGGAGACATAAACCGTGCCAGTGTGTGATGGACGTTGCTCAAAAGCCTGAGCAGTATTTTGGGATGTTGTAGTATGTAAATATTGCCTACATTAACATAATTTAAACAAAATACTCCCCGGGTTCGTTGATATTTTCAAATCCATCACCGTCGTTGTGTTGGTTTGACAGCTGGTTTAAGTTTACTTGTTTTCGGAAGTTATCGATCCAAAAAACACTGTACAATTACTGGCACTTGTTATTACTACGTCGTTTTACTTATTATACACTAAGTTAACTTAATTAAAACACTTTTAACAATTTTCCTAAATTAATTATTACTCAGACATATGCAGAATCGCATAACATATCCAAACAACCAACTCCATGAGGCACTTATTTTTTAAAACTTACCTTTGTTCCTGTTACTTACCGTACTTAACTGCAAAAAAAATGTGATCGAACATTTCATATTATTATGTAATATTATGTTCTTACATACATTATTATATCCAAATTATTTTGTAACAGTAGAACAACAATAATCGATAATCATTAGCACACCACTAGTGCCAACTCAGAATTTCTAACAACGCGTAGGTATAGGGATTTCAAACTTACCGAACTTTGGCTCTTTCCTCTTTCTTACGGCAAAGTTTTATATTAGGCCGCTTGCGGGCTTTGCTTGGGTGACACAATTTTATTGGAATTATCCATGGAAACTTTCTAAATACAAAAATAAACAATAAAATGCGGAAATGCACGGTGCTACTGTCGAAAAAATTACGTCGAGTGACGGCCATGTTGAACAAATGCAATTTGCTGATTGGCTATCATGGACTTATTTTATCTTAACGGATGATTTCTAAAGAACCATGCGGATTTATTCATGAGTGATAAAATAGTGACAAACCTTTTTTTACCTTTTCTTTTGATACCATAATCTTCAAAACTCTCAAAAAGAACAAAATTGGATTTATCCGAGTTTGAAGTTAAGCGACACAAATGAGAACACCTGTTTATGCATAGTTATTTTATAATGTATAAATTAACGATGTTTATGTTCATAAAGGATTGCATTAAACGGAATGAGCAAGAGGGAATGGATTTCCGGATATCTGCGGATTGAGCCAACGGTAGGATAGCTTTTTCCGATATTGGATTGGAGATCGGTCCATAGATCGGTGTATATCTGCGGTCGATTTCTATCTTGGATTACGGATTAATTATACATATTGCCAGTTATGCGTGCGGCGCTTTGATGATTGCTTGGTTTTAACGCTGAATAAATTGGCATCTTGATTTAAAACCGTAAGTAGTTTTAATACGGTGTTTTTTTTGCCAACTGCGTTGTTTAATTTACAGTGCCACCCTGCCAACGCAAAGTTGTTTGTACGGTGCCGTTTACCAAAACTGCATAAGTTTTATTTTCGTACAAGCACATTTTAATTAAAAAAAAAAACAGTTTTTGATTGAATTAAATAACATTTCTTTCGTCCGAAACCTCCAAAAACAAACAAATATTGATACTAAGAACTTTAACAAATCAAAAAGTCGTTTAAAATGGAAAAAAATATAAAATTCAGCTGGATGACATATGTCACTATGAAAATAAATATGAGTACGTTTAATGTAACTATAACGAAGAAAATGAAACTTTAAGTATGTTAACACGAGCAGCAGCAAGACGCGCACACCGACATCACAGGTTGGACGATGCTGCATTTGATAGGCTGCGCTCAGAGGTACTGAGCAAGTTTATCATCTCAACTCCGACACAGGCTGCGGTTCAGGCACCAGCTATTGGCGCGATCACACCGCGGCTCAACAACGTCGTGTAGTGATGAGGTAGATGATAGGGTTGTCACGTTAAGTATCCAGTGCAACGATAGACTGAGGAGCGCACTGGAGGATGCGATTCGCGAGTATAGATCAATTCCGACCGAACTTAGGCCCCGTTTACTACGGTTACCCACGCACAAAAAAAATAGGGCGCTGGTGTGTGCCTCAGACTCGCTGTTGCAGAGCATCTTTGAAAGCAGCGAGAGCCTCGTTGATACGCACTCAATCCTGTATTGCGGGGCTGTTGCGGCATGTCGTTTGGCAAATGTCAAGTTTAATAGTTGTGATGAAGCTATTCGACCAAAATCTGCTGCACCAGCCTGACAGTGCAGAATCGAGCGGCGTATTGATGAGGCTAGGGCACTCATCGGCAAACTATACTGCTTTAGGGAGGGCAACACACGGCCACGCGTGATGCGCTTTGTGAGACGGGCGTTTTCAGGGACTGATATCAGCCCTCGAGATTACACGTCCCGTGTCACGGAGCGCATCGACTTCCTGAAGCAGAAAGTTTGTGCATGGGCAAACCGTATTCGGCGGTATAAGCGGCGGGTTGATCGATACTCGCAGAATCGCATGTTCCAAAGCGATGAGAGGTGGGTGTATAGAGCTTGGGAGCGACCTGAACAAAGTGTGATGGATGTGTGCCGCCCAGATGATATCGCCACGAGTACATTCTGACGAAGGATCTGGTCGGTGCCCGTCTGTCATATCGAGGATGGCTGGATGCGCGATGTCGAGCGCGTGTGTGAAGCTATTTTTTTATTTTTTTTTTATTTGCTATGGGTTTGCTCTTGACTCTAGTCTATGTCAGAGACAAAGTCTACGATGGAGCGAGCCTACCTAGAAGGAGCCTGTTCACTCTAACTTTGAAGAGGTTAGGGTTGTAAGCTTTTGGAAACACAGACGCAGGCAGAGAGTTCGACTCCTTTGCTGTGCGCATTATAAAAGACGTTTGATAAGGTAAGATAAGATCATTTATTTGTCCGAAACATGAGTATACACACACATGGCATGCAAGATGTTACAATTAATTTACATAATATATCAGTCATGTTTTGCCTTAACGGCGTACAAATGTAAGTAGGTAGGTTATACTTATTACATATACATGAAATCATTACAAAGGACATTGCTCGTCGTACATACATAGCTCGCCTAAGATCCAACAGTACCTAAATTAAAACAACGGACACTTTTGAGAATTCTGAAAAAAACAAAACACTTTCGGATTTTGAGGTTATAATTTCGTCAATAAAAACATTTGGTATTTAACAATAACTTAGCATTTATTACTGAATGTAAGTACGACAGATGCGCGCTTCTTGCCATTGAACTCTAGGAGTCGGGAGTCTTAAGGACATGCAAGGGTTTTATTAAGGATTTACTTTTTCATTTTCGTGTGATTATAAAGTAGGTATAGCACATGTAGTACATACGCGCCAAGTGACATTACTACCAAATGTCAAATGTTGTCATCTGTCAATTCGTCAACTGTCAGTGTCGATATTATTGCTCGTTTCAAACAGCGCTTTAAATCGAATTTTTTGATAAGGCTTATTATGGTTCCGCGACATCATAGCGGACTGTTTGTAACTAAAAATCATTATCGTATATCAAGTGTTGAGAAAACTGACGCTTGTCTGTGTCTAACTCCTATTAAGAGTGCTGTTACAAAAACTTGGCTGTATGAGCTATTATACCTTTGCCTATTAAAAACCTCAAATTGAACCAAAAAATTATAGAATTATCACCGAGGATTATGACGGAAGCTAAGGACGAAAGTGAATACTTTTTAATTTTTTTTCGAAAATAAAAAGTGTCCGTTCTATTAAAATATAAGTAATGTTTATTATTAAAAGAACTAGTAACTATAGTAAATATTTCATGCGTGTTGGTTCATAGGCCATTTTTTACAATGTCCTTTGTCCACTATTATAAAATTGTCGCGAACCTTATAGAAATACCTGCTAATGATGTCGATTTTAATACAACATTTCACCGAAATGTGTCAGTAAACATCACTTGTTGAATTTCCTAGTATTTTTCGTCTCTAAGGTTAAACAGTTCAAAATACAACAGAACAGCGTCATTAGCTCATCATAGTTAGCGAAATTAAAATAATTCAAGCAGTAATAATTCAATTCAATAAATTTAATTCAAGTCCATTAAATGTCAAAGTAATAATTAAATTAAATTAATAAGTAATCAAAGTAATTAAAAATATAGAAATTAGATTAAATTATCATTCAAAAATTCGTCAGTGCTGTAGTAGGCTTTTTCTAAAAGAATGTTTTTTAACCTACTTCTTAATTTTTCCGTTGTGTATTGCCTCCAACATTTTGGCAACTTATAATATAGAATTGGCGCCATACAAAATATAATTTTTCGCAATAGGGCTGACTTGAATCTAGGAATGCAAAGTTTGCTGTTGTCGCGTCTATTTCGGATCACTCTATCTGATAATAGGGGAACAGGTGTGGATTCGATTTGACAAACATAATGGTTTCCAAAATGTATATGGATGGAAGAGTTAATATTTTATATCTTTTAAAAAATGGTTTGCAGCTATCAGTGACATGAAGTTTAAACATGGTTCTAAGACACCTTTTTTGGGTTTTAAAAATAACATTCTTATTTGTTTAATTGTCCCAAAATATTACTCCGTATCTTAAGTTAGAGGATATTAAGCCATGATAAGCAGTTAACAGCGCATCAACAGTTAACATTGGAACTAATTTTTACAGTGCGTATGTGGATTTACTTATTTTTTTGCTTAAGGATTCCGTATGTGCTTTCCAATCTAATCTGCTGTCAAGAATTACTCTAAGGAATTTGGTTGTGTCAACTTTGTCTATTTTATTATCATGATAGTGTACATTAACATTTGGAGTGGTTGATCTTTAGGCAAAATGCATAATTTTATTTTTTCCAAGATTAATCTTAAGATTGTTATTTTCTAACCATTTTATCATTATAATAATAATAATAATGTTTATTTATTTATCTCCACAAAAATTACACTATTTACACATTTTAAGTCGACGGACAGTTTGGCAAAACAATTGTAATTTGTGGGAGATCTGGAGCTTGGACTAAGCCTAGGCCTGTATTGATTCTATAGAATTGTTAATGTCAGTTTCGTATGCGTCTTTATTTTTACAAGCAATTGTAATGATACTGTCGTCAGCAAATAGAGTCATTGGGTGGTCGATGCTTTTGGGTAGGTCATTAATATATAGAATAAAAAATAGTGGGCCCACGACAGTGCCTTGCGGTACGCCAAATTTAACAAGACGCTCGGTTGATTTATGAATTACTTCATGGTTATTGCTTTTATTTATTGCTGAAAGGAGATGTTCCAAAATGTATGGACCCTGGGCCAGGTCCTTGTACACTATACTTAAAAATAGAGAAATATATTTAAAACAGTTCTCAACTGTCCAATTTATTTATAATGGCTTTGTTTGCTGGTAAAACAAAAGAATTACACTTGAAATTGCAACATGCAACAAAAACCCGTCATGGCGGTAAGCTGTAATTTTGATTGATTAATGACGTTTGACAACTTTGACATGTGTATTTCTGTGGAGGTTGATGGTAATCTTATATTGCTTAGTGGTATGATTCAAATGAGTATAAATGGGATTTCATTACCAACTCATTCGATTTGGTAATTAGGACCTCGCGCACTACTCGGCCACGACCAGTGACCGCAACGACCAGATTAAACTCGCAAGAGTATATAATTATGTTCTGTGAGATTAACTAAAGAAAATATGTGAATGTCGTGTACTTGGCCGCAACCGTTAGTCGTGGCCGCAAGATCCCTTAGGGACTACTCACTTATTCGCTCCATTCGGTTTTCGATTTTGGTCACACTTATTAATTCTGCTTCTATCAGCATTGTTAGTAAACTAGAGACCCCTGAAGACCCGCCCCGGTGCGTTGGTAAATCTGGATTATTCAGAATGTATCCTTTATTTCCTTTTTTATGGTCAGCTGACCATAAAAAGTAACTAATAATATCAAAGAACTAATTAATGTTGAAAACATAACCGTAATCCATATAGCAGTATATGAGAAGAACTGATAGAAGTTAGAAGTACTGTTGCGGCCTTTTGATTTCAACTATCTATATTCAAAAGAGTGTGATAAAGTACTTCAATAAAACAGCAATTTATTTTTTAATATATTTGTTTATTTACTTCACATTTACATGAATTACTCATCTAAATCTTCTTATCTAATCATCCAGAAATGATGCTGGTGCTGCAATAGTGGCCTCATGCCGAGCCCAACCCAAAATCCAAACAATGGTCATTGTATGCGCACAGCAACCTACTGTTCGCTGTCCTGAGATACAACTGCAGTAATAACTAATAATTTTTTCATCCCAACTTGTTCCTTGTCTCGCCATCAGTATGTATGTGTAATAAGTTCTTCCAGAATGATGGCGAGACTTTAGACGACTCCTAATTAATACGGGTTTCTGTTGGGATGAGGTTGCTTGCGATACTTCTTCCAGATGGTCAGATATTTCTACCTGAAAAGACCCACGTTGCCTGACATGTTCACCATAATAGCTTCGGGCTTGCTTAATTTGGTAGGTACCCAACGCAAATATTATCAGGTCTGGCATGGTCATTACAAGAAAAATATCTAACTCTGGAAGATGAGCATTGATGTTGGTAAACTGGGCTCGGAATCGGTTTATCCTATTGCTTATAATTAGTGGTGCCAACGTATTAGGCATTTCTTTTCTTAGTATTGCACGATTTAAAATTATTTCAGCATCCGACCTATTCACAATTTCTGGATGAAAAGCATTAATAATGCTTGCACAAACCCGAATATCATCCATCAGATGGGTGGCAGCTAAATTAAAATATTCTTGGGGGAATAATTTAAAGTCCCTTTTGAACCGCCCATTTACTACTTCCACCACCCATCTGCACAAAGTAACAAATCTTGACTTGTTGGCCTTGATAGTTGGCAACTGAGTCTCTCCTTGTTCCAAGGATTCTGGCTTAAACACTTTGTATCCCAAAGATTCTAAAAATGGGATTGCATCACGAATGCCTCGGTCCAAAATGAAAACATAATTTTCCCTGAAAAATCTTCTCAACTCCCTATTTTCATTTTGGAACAAGGCTTTCATGATGTCTGAATCAGACTCAGTTGCTAGTTAGGGCCCAAATACATCTACATATTATATGTCCATCAGTGGCCACAAGCAAAAACGGTTTTACTAAATTGCGGTATTTGTGCAAACTATATGTTTTTTTTTAAACAAGTAATTAGATGATTTTTCGAGGTATATGTATGTACCATCACAAATAACAATTGGAACTCTCTCCTCTCTGTTGCCAAATAAACCCTCTGGTATTATTAGGTTTCTATTAATTAATTCTTCCCTTGAAATATGATTTATACCCAAGTGTAGAGGCACAAATAAACATAACAGTGCCTCTCTGGCTGCATTGAGCAAGCGCGTAATTGAGGATTTTCCCAGGCATAACAGAGAGGAGATTCTTTCGTGGGAGTCTCCAGTTCAAGATTTTATTAAATAAACTCCAAATTGCATGCATGCAATTTTGGAGTTTTACATGAAGTCAATGCTGCAATGGATATTGAAAATGTTAAAATATTTTTCTTTTGTTAAGCCAGTCCAGAACACAAAAATATTATCATCGATAGAATTGATGTTCCCAAAATTAAAATGATTTCATGGACACTTAGATTTAGCATTGACTCCATCTCATTTTTGGTAAAACTATTGGAAAACTCATGCTGATCTAAACACTCCCAGTTATATAATGATTTGTGTTCATTACAAATTTTTGCATTCTCCGTGACAAATACTTTTTGAGAAGTCAGGATTCGTTTTCGAATGTAGTCTGGCACACGCAACCTTTCAGAATGTGTACATAAAGGCACATAACAATATCCGCTAGAGTTGGTTGTATGGGTGAAACCATCAAGTTCCATTGTTGCCATTCTTGATTGCGGCACTGGCTCATTTTCTTGCAGAGCCTGCACATTTTCCCTTGGTTGCGGCACTGGCTCATTTTCTTGGAGAGCCTGCACATTATCCCTTGTTTGCGTCCAGCAGGTTGTGCAGCCATGGGCATGTCCAGATAACTAAAAAAGTGTAGCGGCTTCAAGGCCGCCACAAGAAAAACCTACGGAGCAAATCTACATCGCAACAAAAAAGAACCGCGACGCCATCTATCCGACTAGCAGCGAACTACAACGTTGAAATCTTGCATCGCGCAAGCAGAGTTTACCGTGCGATTTGAACATATACATCAGACCGAATATCACCTATCGGGCAGTAGCCCGCCAGGCACTACAGCCGCCTGGTTGAAGGATCCTCCTTTTCAATTGAGGTGTGTGGGACTTTACTCTCTGTTCCGCATACCTCCAAAAAAGGATAACAATTAAATAATATTGACATGGCTTTAATTGAAGAAAATATGTGGTAACATCTTAACATACATAGCATAATATTTATTAACAATATTATGCTATGTAAGTTTAGATGGAAAAGCCAAAACGTGTTTAAACCACAGCAGCTACTATTACACAACAATGAATATCACCAAATAGTGAAGACAATAGGCATCTATTTATATAAACATAATTACCTCTCGGGGATAAATCGTTGCTGCCACTTCATCTCTTTCAGGCCCACTTGGCAAAGAATGTGTTCGCCTTCGGAATACTGACATTCCACATGATGCGCAAACAACATTACGATGATGTGTAGAATGAGTTTGCTCTTCACGCCTCTGATCAATGTTTGCAGCTCTTTGCACATTTCTGCGTGCAGAGACCCAGCATGCATAGCATAGAAGTCCACTTGCTGGAATCTGGACCAAACAAAAAATAATATCTTTATTATGGTCACTATATATAAATCATTAGTTCAGTAGTAATGGTAACAGCAACAAATAGTTGAAAAAACAAAATGGTCTAACCTCTCTGGGATAAATTCTAGTAATAATTTCATTCCGTTCAGGTCCTTCTGGTATTGAATGTCTTCGCCTTCCGTTAAGACAGCGAAGACACCTTACGCAAGTATTTGTGTTGGGTATTGCTGAGGAAGTTTCTTCAGGAATTACTTCATTTCGTTGCTGCAGAATGTTTCTTGCTCGAACCCAACATGAATAGCAGACTAGGCTACCATCCAGTATCTATAAAAAAACACTGGATTAACCAATGACAATAATGTGTTGAAAAAAAACCCTCAGCATCATCATATCAATGTAGCCTAATACACCTACCACATATAGTGAACATAATCAATAGTATTATATTCTATTCTAATACTTACGTCTCGTGGTGAAATTCTTTCAGAGATGAGGTGTCTTTCAGGGCTCTCTGGAAGGGCATGAGCACGCCTCATGTGTAAAGAGCTTTGACACCATACACAAACATTGGTATCATAAGCATGCTGAAGCTCATACTCTTCATGATGAGGAGATGACATCTCAGCTGGAGTAGGAATGGACATTTTTTGCATAATGTTCGCAAAACAATTTGCACACATAGTACCATTTTCATCCACCTATAATGGAATAAGAATTATGTAATTATTTTATATTTAGCTACTTAATTAAACAAAACCAATATTCTAAACAATTGAAGTTGTTACCTCATGGCCAAGGTCATTTACAATACTAGAAATGATGTCAGGACCCATATTACCAAAAGATAATATTGGCAATCTTCATTTATTACAGAAGAACATAAAGTACAGGACACCATTGTGTATAACCTATAACATATAATTGTCATTAGCATAATAATATTGTTAGTTAACTCCAATACTGATGTAACTGATGTAAACAAATTCTGTAATATTAAAAACCTTAACCACAACTTATGTAAAAGTCTTACCAAAAAACTACTCATCTCCCTATCATATGATGAAACCGAAGAAATTCTCAGTTAACAAGTTTTACTATGTACTACTTCCGATCATAATTCCACACTTCACTAACAGGAACATAAAACACTCACGCAAATCACTGACCTAATTCTAATATTTATTTTTATTTGATTTTCACCTTTTTTTTTCTCTATTTTACTTTCTTGCCAAAACTGTACTTATAATTTAACTTATGTAATATTTAGCAATTTTGATAACTGTTCATCTCACATTGCTAACAAATCTGTATAACCCAAATAGTCAATTACATGTTAACGCAACTCCGGCCCCCGAGATAGATACAGGCGCTGCCTAGTTCGGGGACCGCGGTGTTATTTAATGTAAACTCAACTTGTTACAACTACCAAGTATAAGAATTAATAAGAATTTTCTGTAACAATGGCTCAATAAAAAATATTATTATTATTAACTAAGTAAGGCCGTAAGTGCACTTCTATCTAGAGAATGCCAAACTTCTGTCTGTAAGCCAAGCGAGTCGTCACCGCCGCATAGTCTTAGTATATTATTTCTTTGAATTAAGACTGCACTTAGGTATAAACTATAGTATGTGTACCTACAATAGCTAATAAGTGTTAGAAAGTGAATTGTTTACCTGATGATGAAATGTTGAGTCAGTTGATTTAAAATCGTAACCGACAGTCCAATCTATACGAGAAAGGCGAAGTCCATATAACATAAGCCGGGTCAACAGATGAGCAGAGTAATAGTCCAAAAACGAAAGCCAGGTTAACAGATGGGCAAGAAACGGTATCCAAAAATCGAAAGCGAGGTTGTAATACAGAACTCCAGTCACTCAAAAAAAGAACACCATCACGACCGACAACGAGACGAAAGTGACTGAAGTGACATGACATTGTTGTGACGGTTTACTGTCATTTTTGCACAGAGTAACTAAATCGGTGAGACGCCATATTGAAAATTATTGATAAATATTAATTTATTACCACAACATTTAAATGAATTATTTGTATTTATCCCGAATTCAAGAGATTTTTCTCTTTTTTATGAGGTACTGTACATAGACATGGCCCATTTTGAAACATCTCCTTTCTGTAAATTGCCTTCTGTTACTTAAACATGATTGAACAAGTCTTGAGACATTTCCCCTGATGCCATATTATTATTATCTCCTTTATTCATTTACTAAACATATATATTATATTTTTAAATATTTGAATAAAATAAATAAAAAAAAACGTTTAAAAATATAAAAATAGTAGCCCACCAATATCGGGAACAGGGTCCAAACTACCGGTGGTCAGGGCTCCAGAGAAAGGAACCTTCTGACAATGCGAGCCGTGTCCAGAAGTACCGCTTTCTGAATCAAGCCCTTGATCCAGCTGCCCAACGAGAGCCTCCTAAGGTGTTGGTCGAGGCTCGTGGCTATTAAGCCATTGGCCGACACGGCTATCGGTACAATGATTGCGGAGTCCACTTCAGAACCTTTGGATGGACATAACCGTCCCACATGTCGACAACCTCGCGAGCCAAGTCAATATACTTGATTTGTTTGTCTTTCTCGGTTTTCACAAGGTTCTCGTCATGCGGGACGATTATGTCCATCCAAAGGTTGTCTGTAAGAGATTGCCCTGTGCGATAAGACCGCCCATTGTACACTAGTTTTATAAGCGTTTTTACTGTGCTTGTTATGAGGTGTATAATAAAGTATACAGGGTGTCCCGTAAATAATGGATCAAACGTAACGGGTAGGTAGCTTACCTCATTTCCAACAACTAATTTGAACAGTAAAAAAAAAACCCATAAGGTAACCAAGATAATTTTTTTTTTCGATTTTTACTATTTTCTGTACCAGCATTCAGTGTTTTTAATGCTGTTGCTGCAAATGGTATCATATTTAGGTGTGATTTTTGTCATACATTTCTGAATAGTTTACTAGTGTTATAAGATACCATTTTTTTAAATAACATTTTATTTGCCTTAGAAAAAAAATCTTGAATTGAAAAGTTTTGTTTTTAAGATGAAAAGACCAGAATTGGAAAAATTCTCCTGTAAAAAAATTGTATGACACCGAAGTGTACCATTATTTTAAAAACTTGTACAATTACTAAGGTTTGCAGATTGGTATAAAACTTACGCCTAGTCTTTGTCGTTACAAAGATATTGCTATGAATCTGACAGAGGTGCAAAATTACGTAATAAAATAAAATTGAAAAAGTGTGCACAATTCAACTATTTTCTTAAAAATGTTTAGGTATCTCAGCGTATGAAAAAACTTAGGAGGTTAAATTAAAAAAAAAATACAAATAAATCGTTTATTTTGTTTTTACAGTAAATGTTCAAACTGACGTCCCCCTACGAGAATGCAAAGTCTGCACCTCCTAATAAAGGAAGCTCTTATCCGACGGACAAAATGGCTGTTGTTTATTTCTGATACAGCAGATTGGATGCGCTGACGTAATTCTTCTTCCGACGTTATTCGTTGTTTGTAAACTTTGTCTTTTAAACATCCCCAATAAAAAAAATCTAAGGGATTTAAATCCGGAGATCGCGGAGGCCACAAAATTGGTCCTAATCGGCCGATCCATCTGTCAGGGTAAGTTTCATTGAGTTGCGCCCTTACTGCCGTCGCATAGTGAGCGGGGCATCCATCATTTTGTAACCACATTGCTTGCCGCACGTCTTCTGGAATATTTTCTAATAACGTTGGCAACTCATTCCTTAAAAAATGCAGATAGTATTCGGCGTTTAGAGTTGCTGGTAGTTCAAAGGGCCCTATTATTTGCCCATTTATTATTCCTGCCCATAAATTTATTTTAAATTATTGTTGGCTCCTGTCCTCTCGCATCAAATGTGGGTTTACCAGCTGCCAACTGTGCAAATTATGCAAATTGAGATATCCATCTCGCCGGCATGAAGACTCGTCACTCCATAAAATTTTATTAAAAAACTGTGGGTCCGCCCGTATCATTCTAAGCATCCTTTGGCAAAATGCTACTCTTTGCGGGTAATCACGTGACGTCAGCGTTTGAACACGTTGCACGTGATATGGGTGCAACCGGTGCCTTTTTAGAACTCGATGTACCGTCGATCTTGGAATACCTGTGCGTTGCGCTATGACGCGAATTGAGACCGACGAATCTTCCTCGATTTCTCGAATAATAATTTCGTCATTGACTTGTGACGGTCGCCCTTCACTGGCACCCCCAACTCCGGTGCCAAGAATTCTTCCCTCAAGAAGCGCGTTATGCACTCTAATGAATACGCGATAGTCGGGATGTCGATCCCGGTTCGGGTATCTTTCACGATACAATCTTGCGGCCGCCCTGGCATTACCTCTTGCTTCTCCGTAGATAAAATGCATTTCGGCATACTCCCGTGGCGTGTACTCGTAACGAGGCATCGTACTACTGCACACACGTACAACCACACACAAACGATTGTTTTCGAAGTCCGTAGGATTGCCAAGTCATTCATCCAAAACACAAACAGTTCCAAATCGTTAGGCAAAGCAAAGTCCATATACACCGCACAAGTTTAATTTTAAGGAACACAACAGTTAGGCACAGCAGGAGCGAAAGTAGTCTGACGTACGTATCAACTCGAAGAGAGATTCGTGTCAACTAAACAAATAAAATCAAGCAACATTACCAAAAATACAAAAGCGGCGCTATCTATCCCTTTCACACTGAGTGAGGTGCAACTCCGCAGGTAGCGGTCCCAAATGCCGAACAGATGACGTCATCGGCTCGGAATTACGCTACACGCTTAACCACATGCTTAGATTACAAGCATAAGCCATTACGAGAAAGAAAAGTTAGATTGTACCATTTTAATTTCTGTTCTGTCTTCTTCATCACATTCATACGAGTAGCAATATCTTTGTAACCGCAAGGACTAGACGTAAGTTTTATACCAATTTGCAAACCTTAGTAATTTTAAAAGTTTTTAAAATAATGTTACACTTTGATGTCATACATTTTTTTTACAGGAGAATTTTTCCAATTCTGGTCTTTTCATCGTAAAAACAAAACTTTTCAATTCAAGATTTTTTTTCTAAGGCAAATAAAATGTTATTTAAAAAAATGGTATCTTATAACACTAGTAAACTATTCAGAAATGTATGACAAAAATCACACCTAAATATGATACCATTTGCAGCAACAGCATTAAAAACACTGAATGCTGGTACAGAAAATAGTAAAAATCGAAAAAAAAAATTATCTTGGTTACCTTATGGGTTTTTTTTTTACTGTTCAAATTAGTTGTTGGAAATGAGGTAAGCTACCTACCCGTTACGTTTGATCCATTATTTACGGGACACCCTGTATAATAATAATAATAATAAATGGTCCGGCTGTCAACTTGACTGACAAGAAAAATTTTCATCCCGATTTTTTATATTGTTTAAATAAAAACTGATTCTCAAAATGAACAAAATCCTAGAAACTTCAAGAAAAAAAATCAAACTACATGTAAACTAGTAAAATTTGTACGAAAACAGTAACAAATATCACAACAATCAATGCTGACAAGAAGCCGGACAAGAACACAAGCCGCACCAACATCATCTTCGGGTTCGTCGCTCAGCTCCGCCTCGCAGTCGCCGGGACCAGCGCCAGCCGTGAATCCTGAGATTCCGGTAGCTGCAGTTGCGTCGAGTTCGAGCGACGAATACTTCTCGCCGCCGACGACACCGCCACCTGCGCGTCGGCGCGGACGAGGCCGACCACCGGCCAGCTTAGGACTTCGAGGCCCACCGGCCTCTGACAGGGTCCCCGCTACCGGTGGAAGTGTGCAGCGTATGAAATGGTCGCAATCGATAAACGAGAATGTGATACGCTCATACTTCGGGGCTACAGAGGGGGGAACTAACCTGACTGCGTACCGTGGTCGGATGCTCTCTCTGTTTCAGGTACTTGAGCCAGCTGTCAACGTTTCAGCCCAACGATTGTCGGATCAGGTGCGGGTCATCCAGCGTAACCGTATGTTGGATGACGCTGTACTTGATAGACTGCGTCTGGAATCACGGAGCGGCCGCGTCTCACCTGCGTCGCCACCGGCCGCGGTGCAAATACAACTCAGTGTTTCACCGCGACCCGACCTTGTTGGTGAGGATGATGACGACGGGGCTATATCCATGAGTACCCAATGCAATGAGCGATTGAGGAGCGCTTTGGAGGATGCTTTCCGAGAGTATCGCTCCACACCGCCAGAGCTTAGGCCTCGGCTACCTCGTTTGCCCATGCATAATAAAAATAGGGCGCTGGTGTGTGCTCTAGATTCGCAACTAGCAAGTTATTTTGATAGCAGCGAAGACCTTGCCGATACCCACTCGATCTTGTACTGTGCGGCTGCAGCGGCATGTCGTGTAGCTCATGTCAAATTTCCTAGCAGTGACAGAGTTACACGACCAGCTGTACCAGCTTGGCAGAGCAGGATCGAGCGTCGTATCGGTGAGGCTAGAGCACTCATCGGCAAACTTATCTGTTTTAGGGAGGGCAACACTCGACGCAGAGTGATGCGCTTTGTGAGGCGGGCGTTCTCGGGGACTGACATCCATCCTCGGGATTATCTCACCCGCGTCACAGAGCGTATTGACTTCCTGAAGCAGAAAATCTATGCATGGGCAAACCGTATACGTCGGTACAAGCGGCGAGTGGAGCGATATACTCAGAATCGCACATTCCAAAGGAATGAAAGGTGGGTTTATAGGGCTTGGGAGCGACCGGACCAAGGCGTGACTGATACGTGCCTACCGGATGATGAAGCCATGAGTTCATTCTGGCGCAGCATCTGGTCGGTGCCTGTCAGTCACACCGAGGGTGATTGGAATCGGGAGGTCGAACGTGCGTGCGATCCGATACCAGAAATGGGGGCAATTACCATCAGCCCCCAAGATGTAGCTCGTGCAGTTCGCCCGTTGCCTAATTGGAAATCTCCAAGACCGGACGGGCTGCACAACTTCTGGATTAAATGGTTTCAAAGATCGCATGCTCGTTTGGCATCTCAATTCCAGTCTGCCTTAGAGTCAGGGTCGCTGCCCCAGTTCCTAACTACTGGATTAACCCACCTGCTCCATAAATCAGGAAGTACTGCGGAACCTAAAAATTATAGGCCGATCACGTGTTTACCGACGGTCTATAAAGTTTTTACATCCATTTTGAGAGGAAAGATTAACCATCATGTTGATAGTAATTCAATTATGTCTGCCTCTCAGAATGGATGTAGGAACGGGTCCCGCGGTACTAAGGAGCTACTCCTCATCGACATTGCCATTAGCCAACAGGTTCGTCGTTCCCGAAGGGATCTGTCGACATGCTGGATAGATTATAAGAAGGCCTATGACTCAGTGCCACATACATGGCTCATGAGGGTGCTGGAGCTGTACAAAGTTGATGCAGTCCTACGCACCTTCCTGAAGTCGTGTATGGGGCAGTGGAGGACGGTTCTTCACTATCCAGGATGTCGACAGATCCAGGCGAACAGCGAACCGATAAGGATCGAGCGTGGCATATTTCAGGGTGACAGTCTGAGTCCACTGTGGTTTTATCTGGCTCTCAACCCTCTCAGTACATTGCTGGGGGGTTCGGGCCAAGGCTACCGGTTGAGAAGAGGTGATCAGGTCATATCGCACCTCCTTTACATGGATGACTTGAAACTCTTTGCTCCTAACAACTTGCAACTGATGAAGCTACTAAAGGTAACAGAAACCTTCAGTAGCGCCATCAGGATGGAATTTGGATTGGACAAATGTGCGGTCATGCATGTAAAGCGAGGGGAGATTATGGAATCCGTGGGAACCCAACTCTCGGATTCCATACACCTTAGGTCCCTCTCCTCAACCGAAACTTATAAGTATTTGGGTATGTCGGAAGCGTTAGGCATCAGTGCTGCTGACATGAAACAATCGTTGAAGGAGCGCTTCTTTGGCCGCCTGAACAAAGTACTTAACAGTCTTTTATCAGGCGGAAACAAGGTGCGCGCCTTCAACGGTTGGGTCATGCCGGTTTTGATGTATTCTTTCGGCATACTCAAATGGACTCAGACGGAACTTGACGCCCTGGATAGGAGGATACGTTCACTGCTTACCGCAAATCGGATGCATCACCCACGGTCATCGGTGATGAGGCTGTATATCCCGCGGAAGTGCGGGGGTCGTGGCTTCTTAAATGCTAAGACCCTGCACAACCGCGAGGTATGCAGCCTTAGGGAATACTTCCTAGAGGCCGACGTGGGTATGCATCGAGATGTGGTAGCGGTGGACAAAGGCCTTACCGCGCTCTCCTTGGCTAACGAGAACTGGCGCAAACCTGTGGTATTAGATACTAACGACCGCAGGAAGGTATGGCAGAGCAAGGAGCTTCACGGACGCTTTTATCGGGTCCTACATGGGCCCGATGTAGACTTCTTAGCGTCCGTAGCCTAGCTTCGTTTTGGTGACCTCTTCGGGGAAACCGAAGGTTTTGTTTGTGCAATTATGGACGAAGTTATGATGACTAATAACTACCGGAAATACATTGTGAAGGACGGTACGGTTGACATATGTCGGGCATGTCACCGGCCCGGGGAATCCATCCGCCACATTATTTCCGGTTGTTCTAGTCTGGCTAACGGAGACTATTTGCACAGGCACAACCTTGTAGCCAGGATTATCCACCAACAACTTGCTCTTAAATACAATCTTGTGGAATCGGAAGTACCGTACTATAGGTATGTGCCCGACCCAGTTCTCGAAAATGGTAGTTGCACATTGTATTGGGATCGGTCTATCATCACTGACAGGACTATTGTTGCCAATAAGCCTGATATAGTGGTGATAGACCGACTAGAGCGTCGCGCAATGATTGTTGATATAGCAGTCCCTCATGACGAGAACCTCGTGAAGTCAGAGAAAGATAAACAAACGAAGTATCTTGACTTGGCTCGCGAGGTTGTCGACATGTGGGATGTGAACACAGCAGTTATTGTGCCGATAATCGTGATGGCCAATGGCATTATTGCCAAGAGCCTCGACCAACATCTCAAGAGGCTCTCGTTGGGCAGCTGGATCAAGGACTTGATCCAGAAAGCAGTACTCCTGGACACGGCGCGCATCGTTAGGAGGTTCCTCTCTCAGAAGCCCTGACCACCGGTAGCTTGGACCCTGTTCCCGATACCGGTGGGCTACTATTTTTTTATATTTTTAAATGTTTTTTGTATTTTTATAGAAATATTTAAAAATGTAATAAGTAAGTATATATAAATGAATAAATGAAATAATAATAATAATAATAAATAAATCCGCAAGGCAGTTTTGTGGCGAACTGTTGGGCACTGGCGACCCCACGGACCTGATCTCCAGGGAGAATTCTTCTACCTCATTTCCGGCTTGCCTTTATTGGCTGGCCGGGGTGAACACTGACGACGAACAGAGCTCCCACCTCTTTCTTGCCTTAATCGGCCGGTCTGAGTGGAGATTCGCAAGAGCAAACGTGCTCGGGAGAAGGATGTATAATCCAGTAAGGTGCTGGTAGGGATCTTGACCGTACTTCCGGGATTGTCCTGATAGCCGTGGTATACCTCTCCACTCCTCTAGCACCTCAGGATATGTTGCCCGCTTGGCGCTACGTTACTTTGTGCTAGCGACCCTTTTCGGGGGGCCCATTTATTGAGTGTGCAAGTCACCCCTGCCATTTTAAAGCCGTTTTAATTGTCAGTGGTCAGGCAGGGGCCAATAGTTCTTCCATAGTAGTAGTTATTAGTCCACTAAACCAGCCAAACCCATAGCGTTTCATCTTTTGTTTCCATATTTTGCAATAGTTTTGCTCCAACCGAGGATTGTCCTTGGGTATACTTTCACAGTGCATACAGGGATAATCGTCGGTTGGTGTCCCATTCCATTTGAAATGTCTAAAGAGGCCTCTGCGAGTTGGCATCGGCCCCTCGTACGCCTACCAAAGGACCGGTTCTCTAGGGACCCGAGAATGTCAAAAAAAAAATATAATAATAATAATAATCTGTGGCCTGGCTGACAACTTGAATGTCATAAAATTTTTCTCATTCCGTATTTTTTATATAATTTAATTTCAAAACCAAACAAAAACATGCTCAATATCCTGGATACAACAAAAAAAAAAACAGTAAACTACAATACAAAAAAACGACCCTGATACAATATGGAAATATGATTCAACAAAGGTAAATTTAAATGCTGACAAGAAGCCGGGCACGTTTGCTAACTACACAGCCAACATCTTCGGGTTCGTCGCTCAGCTCCGCCTCGCAGCCGCCGGGACCAGCGCCAGCCGTGAATACTGAGATTCCGGTAGCTGCAGTTGCGTCGAGTTCGAGCGACGAATACTTCTCGCCGCCGACTACACCGCCACCTGCGCGTCGGCGCGGACGAGGCCGACCACCGGCCAGCTTAGGACTCATACTTTGGGGCTACAGAGGGGGGAACTAACCTGACTGCGTACCGTGGTTGGATGCTCTCTCTATTTCAGGTACTTGAGCCAGCTGTCAACGTTTCAGCCCAACGATTGTCGGATCAGGTGCGGGTCATCCAGCGTAACCGTATGTTGGATGACGCCGTACTTGATAGACTGCGTCTGGAATCACGGAGTGGCCGCGTCTCACCTACGTCGCCACCGGCCGCGGTGCAAATACAACTAAGTGTTTCACCGCGACCCGACCTTGCTGGTGAGGATGATGACGACGGGGCTATATCCGTGAGTACCCAATGCAATGAGCGATTGAGGAGCGCTTTGGAGGATGCTTTCCGAGAGTATCGCTCCACACCGCCAGAGCTTAGGCCTCGGCTACCTCGTTTGCCCATGCATAATAAAAATAGGGCGCTGGTGTGTGCTCTAGATTCGCAACTAGCAAGTTATTTTGATAGCAGCGAAGACCTTGCCAATACCCACTCGATCTTGTACTGTGCGGCTGCAGCGGCATGTCGTGTAGCTCATGTCAAATTTCCTGGCAGTGACAGAGTTACACGACCAGCTGTACCAGCTTGGCAGAGCAGGATCGAGCGTCGTATCGGTGAGGCTAGAGCACTCATCGGCAAACTTATCTGTTTCAGGGTGGGCAACACTCGCCGCAGAGTGATGCGCTTTGTGAGGCGGGCGTTCTCGGGGACTGACATCCATCCTCGGGATTATCTCACCCGCGTCACAGAGCGTATTGACTTCCTGAAGCAGAAAATCTATGCATGGGCAAACCGTATACGTCGGTACAAGCGGCGAGTGGAGCGATATACTCAGAATCGCACATTCCAAAGGAATGAAAGGTGGGTTTATACGGCTTGGGAGCGACCGGACCAAGGCGTGACTGATACGTGCCTACCGGATGATGAAGCCATGAGTTCATTCTGGCGCAGCATCTGGTCGGTGCCTGTCAGTCACACCGAGGGTGATTGGACTCGGGAGGTCGAACGTGCGTGCGATCCGATAACAGAAATGGGGGCAATTACCATCAGCCCCCAAGATGTAGCTCGTGCAATTCGCCCGTTGCCTAATTGGAAATCTCCAGGACCGGACGGGCTGCACAACTTTTGGATTAAATGGTTTCAAAGATCGCATGCTCGCTTGGCATCTCAATTCCAGTCTGCCTTAGAGTCAGGGTCGCTGCCCCAGTTCCTAACTACTGGATTAACCCACCTGCTCCATAAATCAGGAAGTACTGCGGAACCTAAAAATAATAGGCCGATCACTTGTTTACCGACGGTCTATAAAGTTCTTACATCCATTTTGAGAGGAAAGATTAACCATCATGTTGATAGTAATTCAATTATGTCTGCCTCTCAGAATGGATGTAGGATCGGGTCCCGCGGTACTAAGGAGCTGCTCCTCATCGACATTGCCATTAGCCAACAGGTTCGTCGTTCCCGAAGGGATCTGTCGACATGCTGGATAGATTATAAGAAGGCCTATGACTCAGTGCCACATACATGGCTCATGAGGGTGCTGGAGCTGTACAAAGTTGATGCAGTCCTACGCACCTTCCTGAAGTCGTGTATGGGGCAGTGGAGGACGGTTCTTCACTATCCAGGATGTCGACAGATTCAGGCGAACGGCGAACCGATAAGGATCGAGCGTGGCATATTTCAGGGTGACAGTCTGAGTCCACTGTGGTTTTGTCTGGCTCTCAACCCTCTCAGTACATTGCTGGAGGGTTCGGGCCAAGGCTACCGGTTGAGAAGAGGTGGTCAGGTCATATCGCACCTCCTTTACATGGATGACTTAAAACTCTTTGCTCCTAACAACTTGCAACTGATGAAGCTACTAGAGGTAACAGAAACCTTCAGTAGCGCCATCAGGATGGAATTTGGATTGGACAAATGTGCGGTCATGCATGTAAAGCGACGGGAGATTATGGAATCCGTGGGAACCCAACTCTCGGATTCCATACTCCTTAGGTCCCTCTCCTCAACCGAAACTTATAAGTATTTGGGTATGTCGGAAGCGTTAGGCATCAGTGCTGCTGACATGAAACAATCGTTGAAGGACCGCTTCTTTGGCCGCCTGAAAAAAGTACTTAACAGTCTTTTATCAGGCGGAAACAAGGTGCGCGCCTTCAACGGTTGGGTCATGCCGGTTTTGATGTATTCTTTCGGCATACTCAAATGGACTCAGACGGAACTTGACGCCCTGGATAGGAGGGTACGTTCACTGCTTACCGCAAATCGGATGCATCACCCACGGTCATCGGTGATGAGGCTGTATATCCCGCGGAAGTGCGGGGGTCGTGGCTTCTTAAATGCTAAGACCCTGCACAACCGCGAGGTATGCAGCCTTAGGGAATACTTCCTAGAGGCCGACGTGGGTATGCATCGAGATGTGGTAGCGGTGGACAAAGGCCTTACCGCGCTCTCCTTGGCTAACGAGAACTGGCGCAAACCTGTGGTATTAGATACTAACGACCGCAGGGAGGTATGGCAGAGCAAGGAGCTTCACGGACGCTTTTATCGGGTCCTACATGGGCCCGATGTAGACTTCTTAGCGTCCGTAGCCTGGCTTCGTTTTGGTGACCTCTTCGGGGAAACCGAAGGTTTTGTTTGTGCAATTATGGACGAAGTTATGATGACTAATAACTACCGGAAATACATTGTGAAGGACGGTACGGTTGACATATGTCGGGCATGTCATCGGCCCGGGGAATCCATCCGCCACATTATTTCCGGTTGTTCTAGTCTGGCTAACGGAGACTATTTGCACAGGCACAACCTTGTAGCCAGGATTATCCACCAGCAACTTGCTCTTAAATACAATCTTGTGGAATCGGAAGTACCGTACTATAGGTATGTGCCCGACCCAGTTCTCGAAAATGGTAGTTGCACATTGTATTGGGATCGGTCTATCATCGCTGACAGGACTATTGTTGCCAATAAGCCTGATATAGTGGTGATAGACCGACTAGAGCGTCGCGCAATGATTGTTGATATAGCAGTCCCTCATGACGAGAACCTCGTGAAGTCAGAGAAAGATAAACAAACGAAGTATCTTGACTTGGCTCGCGAGGTTGTCGACATGTGGGATGTGAACACAGCAGTTATTGTGCCGATAATCGTGACGGCCAATGGCATTATTGCCAAAAGCCTCGACCAACATCTCAAGAGGCTCTCGTTGGGCAGCTGGATCAAGGGCTTGATCCAGAAAGCAGTACTCCTGGACACGGCGCGCATCGTTAGGAGGTTCCTCTCTCAGAAGCCCTGACCACCGGTAGCTTGGACCCTGTTCCCGATACCGGTGGGCTACTATTTTTTTATATTTTTAAATGTTTTTTGTATTTTTATAGAAATATTTAAAAATGTAATTAGTATGTATACAGGGTGTCCGGGACATGGTAACGCAAACTTCGCGAAAAGGCTACACCTGATGCCACTAATCAAATTGTGGAAGTCATTAATCTCGCTAATGATCGGTTACAGAAATTGTCATTTTCGAGCGCGCAATGTATTGTGAACAACGCGATCCAAACGCGCGAGAGCGTTGTACGGAGTACGTACCTACACTTCTTGAACACACTCAAAGCTGTGACGCCGCGCGAGCTTCTGTCGTTAAATGTACTTACCTAAGAATATCGCCTACCTATCGCCGACCACAATATCACATAAAATCATTTTTAATCACTCAGAAATACCTACGGTATCTAATGATGGTAGGAACATGTTTATGCAGAATTCAAGAGAAGAAAAGCATCGACAAGCTATGTCTTTAGTCTCATAAAATCACGATTCCGACAAGGATTGATAAGATAATAAAAAAGAAAACTTGTAAGTAGGTACCTACATTGAGATCCGGTCACGTAGGTATAAACTAATGAACTATCTAAGTCACTTTGACACAACAATAATACCTATCTCATGAAATGAAATGAATCATTTTTATCACTCAGAAATACTTACCTGCTGATGGTAAGAACTTGTTTTTGAAGAAATAAGAGAAGGAGCCATAAGATTAATCTCTTAAAATAATGATTCAGATAAGGATTAAATAAGCTTGAAGTAGGTACCTACATTGAGATCAGGTATCGTAGGTAACTACTGAACCGCCTCACTCACTTAGAAAGTACCTAAGTACCGACGAATAACACCCGTAGCCGACAACAACTGACATGTTTACGCAGAAGTTAAGGAGTCATAAGCTTAAGCATGTTCCACAATGATGTAGGTACTTACCGAATCCAATGTCCAATCCAAGGTGACCTTGGTTTGAGCTTGGTTTCCATCCGCAAATTTTGTACCTATGAATTCACCCAAACAAGGTCACCTTGGATGGGTCGCTGGAATACATCCTTGTGGAACATGCTCTCTTAAAATCACGAACGCGATTCTGATAAGAATTGATAACAAAGCCGGCCATGTTCGAGTCGGACTCTCAAACAAAGGGTTCTGTAAGTACCATAGCTCAAAAAACACGCTTCTTGTATGCGAGCCCCCGTAAATTACCTAGTCCTATGGACGGACGGACAGCGGAGGCTTAGTAATAGGGTTTCGTTGGTTACGCTTCGGCCTACCTACATTGAGATCTGATAATGTAAGTACCTACTACTAACTCACCTTAAGGTCGCTCACGCCTGGGTTCGAAGTGGCCGCCGCCAGCACGCTCGCATATCTGAGCACGGCCCAGAGTTTCAACGTGGACACGGAGCAGAAACTTTGGGTCCTGAGCACACTCCTCACGCAACGTAGCAAACACATGCACGACGCGATTCCTCATCTCGGCTGCGGAAGCGCACTCGGACACAAACACTTGTCCTTGACGTAACCCCAAAGAAAAAATCGAATGGGGTCGAGTCTGGTGAGTGAGTGGTGAGGTGAGTGGTGAGAAAATTAGTTTTGGGATCAAACTAAAACTTATCTTCTCTAACGTTCCGAAAACAGACTTTCACAAAAAGCACACTCGTTCGCGATCAACGTCAACAAGAAACTGGCAAAAATCCATCACGAAATGTTCTTTTCGAACTCTCTTTTGATTTCGCCGACATACCTACGTGCAGTACAGTGGCGGAACTATCATGGGTGGTTATTTATTAATTGAATGATTTTTTTTTGTTGAAATACTTAACCATGTAGTTACTTGATCGCTTTAAAAAAAGATAAAGATCTAAGAGAACCCAAGCTGCAAGAAACCGAACCAATTGAGATAAGCGTAACATTACTTATTTTATTAACTTAAGCCTTATTATGATTTGTGAAACGTGTGCCTATTAATAGTAAAAACTCCGGGAGTGCCGGCAGAAGTGAAAACTTGAATACGTGCTTCTCTCCCTCCGTCTTACGAATTTTCGATCAGGTCACCATCTCACGCATTTTCACCAGGGTCACGTGTCTTGACGCGAGCTTAACATTTTTTTACCCATCACAAAAAAAGTGCACAACGTCGCTAAAGAAGCTTTCACTTAAAAAAAAATCTCGGTCAGGTGTCACCATCACCACTAAGCGAGACACTGAACCGCCCCTTACACTCTGTTCAACAGAATAGGTACCTAGATCGGCTCGATTGTCGGCATGTCAAAGAGCGCGCTACGTATTGCCGCTATAAGAAAATACGATTTGGCGACACACAACAAAATAACCGATTTGCGTCTTTAAGTAATTATTTTAATGTTGGAAATCGCTTACTTTATTTTGTTGTGATACGTATTATTTTCTAATGACGGCAGTCTTTAGACGGTATTTTTGAGCGGTGCCTTTGACATGCTCACTCGCAGGTACCTACTTGGCATGCGTTGACCTTTCGTTTGAACTTTGCACAGCTGATAGCTACCTAATTTGAAGTTTTATTTACATTGCTTTTTTTTGTGAAAATAGTGAATTAATGACTTTTTAATTAAAAATCTTATTGGGTTAGGTCAGAATAACGATTATGAGCAGTATAAAGTAAAAAAAACTCCTAAAAAATATGAAAAAATGAGGAAAAAGCCGACGAAAAATTCCAACTCCAGGGTGTCCAGAATCATGTCCTGGACCCCTGGAAATCGTTTGTGCGTCGATGTCAGATACACCCGGTATATAAATAAATAATTGGAATAATAATAATAACGGGTCCTACATGGGCCCGATGTAGAATTCTTAGCGTCCGTAGCCTGGCTTCGTTTTGGTGACCTCTTCGGGGAAACCGAAGGTTTTGTTTGTGCAATTATGGACGAAGTTATGATGACTAATAACTACCGGAAATACATTGTGAAGGACGGTACGGTTGACATATGTCGGGCATGTCATCGGCCCGGGGAATCCATCCGCCACATTATTTCCGGTTGTTCTAGTCTGGCTAACGGAGACTATTTGCACAGGCACAACCTTGTAGCCAGGATTATCCACCAACAACTTGCTCTTAAATACAATCTTGTGGAATCGGAAGTACCGTACTATAGGTATGTGCCCGACCCAGTTCTCGAAAATGGTAGTTGCACATTGTATTGGGATCGGTCTATCATCACTGACAGGACTATTGTTGCCAATAAGCCTGATATAGTGGTGATAGACCGACTAGAGCGTCGCGCAATGATTGTTGATATAGCAGTCCCTCATGACGAGAACCTCGTGAAGTCAGAGAAAGATAAACTTGGCTCGCGAGGTTGTCGACATGTGGGATGTGAACACAGCAGTTATTGTGCCAATAATCGTGACGGCCAAGAGCCCAAGAAGGGTAGTCGAGCTGACCCGTCGAATTATAGACCCATCTCGGTAACGTCCATACTCTGGAAGACTATGGAACGCTTACTGAATCATAAGCTTCTGGCGTACCTAGAAGCGAATGATATCCTTAGTGACCGGCAATACGGGTTTCGCCGAAATCGGTCAACTGGGGATCTTCTAGCGTATGCCATTCACATCTGGAGTGAGGCCATAGAGAAGCACGGGGAGGCACTGGCGGTCTCCCTTGACATCTCAAAGGCCTTCGACAGGGTCTGGCCCGATAGCCTTATTAGTAAGCTTCCTTCCTTCGGTCTGCCCGCCGGATTGTGTGATTGGATCGCAGATTTCCTGAGGGATCGGTCTATCCGAGTGGTCATAGATGGCTACTCGTCTGGACTGATGGATATTAATGCCGGGGTTCCTCAGGGGTCGGTGCTTTCAGCAACACTATTCTTGCTGCATATTAATGATCTGCTTAAACCCGGTACCTTTGGGTATGCAGACGACAGCATTGTTGCTGAGAGATACGTGTCCGACGCACGAGCTGGTGGGTCGCAGATCCGGTCTCTCCGGGAGGCAATGGTTGAGCGCTTGAACGTGTCCTTACAGGCTGTCTCTGAATGGGGCGATGCCAATCTGGTCAAGTTCAATGCTGTTAAGACCCAAGCGTGTCTTTTTTCCGCCAAAAGGAGCCAATTCCGCCCAGCTCCATCTTTCCGCGGTGAAACCGTGCCGATAACCGACCATCTTGAGCTTCTTGGGGTTACATTAACATCTACTCTCAATTTTGGCCCTTACATAGAGGCAAAAGCTCAAGTGGCTGCAAAGAAGTTGGGGATTCTGGCTAAGGTGAGACGGTACTTCACGCCGGAACAGCTGCTCAAACTCTATCAAGCGCAAGTTCGATCGTGTATGGAATACTGCTCTCATCTTTGGGACGGATCTGCCAGATACCAGCTTGATGCCCTTGAGTCAATTGAGAAACGAGCCAAGAGGATCATCGGCAATGAGAGGCTCGTCGCGTCGAAGCTCCAAAGTCTTGAACATCGACGACGAGTTGCGAGCCTGTCGGTTTTTTACCGGTTGCATTTTGGGGAATGTGCGACGGAATTGCATAATTTAATTCCGCCAAGCCCGTTCCATCATCGGACTACAAGACGAACGGCGATGCGCCATCGGTACATGGTGGACATCCCACCCATACGCACAAAACGTTTTGGGAACTCATTCATAGTGCGTACAGCTAAGGAGTGGACGGCTGTGCAATTTTAAAACCTAGCAACTGACATTTCTCTAAAATTTTGGTGTTTTGCAAATTCGACTTTATAGTTACATTGCTATGTATTATGCTTGTCAAAACATCTAAAATTCATTCAGAAACGAAGTTATCAATAATCAAAAACCTAGGAACTACACAAACTTTTCGAAATAAGCATGTAAAACTAATCTAAAACCTAGCATCTTACACCGACCAATTGATAACCTAGCAAGTGACTGCAGTTGCTAGGTTAAGAAATTGTTCATGTAGTTGCTAGGTTTTTAAAATGGTAACGTTCATTTATAAAATCCCGCGCAACCCCAGTATGCGTCGAGCGGTCACCGCGCACGCTGTGATTTTGTTTGAGAATCGAAAATCCCCACATTTGAAAATACAGTTTGTTTTGTCGCTAAATATGTAGGACCTATATTTATAAACGAACATTCAAATATCAATGACTCCCGAACAAACTCTGAAATTAATGTTAGTGTTCAAAACGATGATAAAGAAAATGCAGAACAAACTTCGACGAACCATAATATTCTTATATCTGTTGAAATTAAGCAAAAACAAAATTAAGCATCCTTTTATAGTGAAAGATTGCGATGGAAAATGTAGCTTATTCACAACAGATGATCGGAAAAACATTTGGAACATGTACTGGAAAGTATGAATTGCGGCGAATTTTTTAAAATAAATGCACAAAAATCAACACAATTAAAAGAAGAACAGCAAAATAAGTCAATCTTAATTCTAAATACAATAAAAAAGAAAGCAGGTTCTACTACCTTCCAAAAAATAATGAAGAAATAAACGTTTGCCGGTCATTTTTCTTAAATACTTTAGGTCATAAAAGCGATGCTGTTATAACTGAATTAAGCAGAGCGATAAAGCGTAAAGCTTTATATGGTGATGTCAAAGAGAATAGGGGAGGTAAAAGGCCAAAGATAAACAGTTACCCTATCGATTACGCGTATGAATATTTCATTCAAATTTCCAAAAGGAGACAAGTGCGTAGATTGTGGGATATTCATATTCCAGAAAATGTGAAAAACACGTACATGAACCACAAAACAAAGGCTAACAAGGCCATACAAAAATATCAAGAAGACGCATCATTAGAAAATACTGCGAATCAGAGATACTACTCCATGGATCTGCAAAAAGAGATGCTATTACCTGATATGCCTAAAATAAAAGATTCATTTTTCTTGAGTAGATTGATTGCATTTAATTTAACATTTGCACCTATAAAAAAAAAACAAATTTAATAGTATATGCGTTGTGTGGCATGAAGCATATGCTGGAAAAGACGCAAATAACATAGTGGATGCAATTGCAACATTTATAGATAAAGAAAGGGATCTTCAGCACTTAATAATTTGGTGTGATAATTGCAAAAGTCAAAACAAAACCTGGATCATTTATACAGCACTCATCACCATTGTGAACTGTGGGTTTTCAAATTTAGAAATCCTAACTATTAAGTATTTGACTAAAGGCCATACCCATATGTCTGCTGATGGAGTCCATGGAAACATAGAGATGCAGATAAAAAAAAACAAGATGCTGTTTATGACTTCGAGGACTACAAGAATGTTATTTCAAGTTGTAGATCAAATATTGAAGTTGTTGAGGTAAAGAAATCTTCTGTATTTCCGTTATCGTTGAAATCCATCCAAAGGTTGTCTTGAAAAGATCGCTTTTAGCGATAAGGCCGCCCATTGTGTCACTCTATGTAATGTTTTCTTCATCTATCTTTTCTGTAACTTATATGGTGTACATAATAAAGAGTATTCTATTCTATTCTATTCTATTCTTACCAGTGGGTAAAAAAAAAACGTGCACCACGACGTAATGAAGAGTGCGATCCTCTACAAAACTTTTTACTAAATTCTGTTGTTGAAGTAAAATTTATAAATGGGAGCCGTAATTTGTTTTATAAAAATGATTTTGACCTTAACCTTTGCCTTTTAAGGAACTCGACTTTTTAATGAAAAAATTTAACCATCGTTTATTGCCTTCAATTAATAACTCGGCAAGAGGCATAAAAGAAGGCAAAAAAGAAGGTATTTTTTCAAAATTACTTCCACTGATGCCCACGAATCGAAGAGAATTTTGGCAACTTCTACCAATTAATAATAGTTCTGTAGATTTAGTTACTGATGGACAATTAGTTGTGATGTTTAAAATTTGAATATAAATTAATCATATAAGGTTTTAATCACAATCGTACAATACAGTAATGGGTAGCACAAACACAAAGTACTTAATTATGAGCGATCGAGACCCGCAGAAAGAAGGCAGCGTGCGTTTATATTCGCGTGGGGTGATTTCGGGAATCGTGACAGACGCTAGCGCGGGCGGGCGACGACTGGCGCGAGCGCGGGGTTCGCAGGACGCGGCTGCACGGGTGTCGGGAAGGGGTGCGCGAGTGTGCGCGAGCGTCTAAGGTACTTGCTTCACCTACCTAGCGTTCGATTACGCGGCGCGGCGTTACATACTTTATTATTCTGATGGTTAGTTTGATTTTAATTATGACTCTTACTAGGTTTATGAAACAGTAGTAGTATTTATTTTATAATTCATTGTGATTTGTGACTAGATAAAAACCTAGTAAAGTACGTTGCTAGGTTTTTATATTGTTTTAATAACGTACTTTGACTTCATAAAACAATTTATTCATCAGTAACTGCCCTCTTACACGCAATAAACAGTATAGACAAAATATTATTACTATTTCTTAAAATCAACAATATACTGCACATTTTGAAGTTACTCCCAACAAGCTAAGATAAGTGGTTTTGAAATGGCATGCCCTTAAAGTCGACAAGTCATTTATTTGCTCTCCTGTAAAATTTGCTTTGAACCACTTGCTAGGTTTTGATTTTGGACAGCCGTGGAATTCCCTGCCGGAGTCTGTGTTTCCTGATAGCTACAACCTGGGAGTCTTTAAATCAAGAGTGAATAGGTTATTTCTAGGCAAGCGTGCTCCATCTTCGACCACATCCTCGCTTACCATCAGGTGAGATAGTGGTCAAACGCGTGCCTATCAATAGTAAAAAAAAAAAAAAAAACCACCTCTTAAAGGAAAATAGACGCATTTTAGTCCCAGTGTTAGTTCACATTTTTAACCTATGTTTAAATGAGGGCACTTTTCCTACGGTCCTAAAGAAATCAGTCTATAAAACTGGCGATAAAAGCAAGTATCAAACCACAGGCCGATCTCAATTCTGCCTTCGATCTCCAAGCTATTAGAACGCATTATGAACGGTAGGATTATAAAATACTTGGAAGATACTAACTTACTGTCTAAAAACCAATTTGGTTTTAGAACCGGCAAAACAACGTGTGATGCGGTCCACGGACTTGTCGATTATGTGGTAAGGAATGTTGACGCTGGAAAAAAAACAATAGGCATTTTTGTAGATCTGGCGAAGGCGTTTGATACTGTTTGTGTGTTTGTGTGCTTGGCGCAAATAAACGCTTTTTATTTTTTTCTTTCTTCTTTCTTTCTTTCAATTCCACTGCTACTTAATAAACTAGACAAGCTGGGAATTCGGGGTAATCAGCTAAAATTCAAAAATAAATCTTTCAGATCGCTGTCACTGCACTAAAATCGATGACAATACTAGTGGTGACCTACCAATTACTTATGGTGTACGCAAGGCAGTATTTTGGGACCAACCCTCTTCCTGGTTTATTTGAACGATCTTTGTGATCTCCGTCTGGAGAGTGGTTAAATCACTTCGTATGCGGACGACACTGCGATCTTATTTTCAGCTGACAGCTGGGAAGAGGTTTATAAAATAGCGCAGATGGGTTTTAACACTGTGTGTCACTGGTTTAAATGCAATCTGTTGACTTTAAACGCAGAAAAAACATGTTCATACCTTTCTCTATGAGGAATACTTCCTCGTCAACTCCGTCGCATTGTTTGTTTGCACATGACTGCTGCAATGGCGATGTGTGCCATTGTCCTTCGCTGATTCCCACAAATGAAGTCAAATATCTTGGTGTCCTCTTAGATAAAAATCTTTCTTTCCAATCTCATATTGATTTAAATACTGCGAGGCTGAGAAAACTGATATACGTTTTTAAAATTCTAAGGAATGTGGCAAATCCTAAATTACTTAAACAGATCTACCTGGCTCTTGGACAGTCTACAGTGGGATACTGCATTACTGTATGGGGCGGTTATTAAAAATACACGTAGCTTTCCACAGACTAAATTTATTTCTTAATAGAACACAACCATAAACAATGACACAGTTTTACATATCTTAATAGATGTCGCTAATGTACACTAAATTATTATTTTGATACTGTTGTATATACGCATGCGCGTACTACACCTGCGAGTGTCTGACGCGCGTGCGACAGAGACGTCGAACATTAAAGTAGTATGACACTGACTCGCGGTTTGATTGCACGAGCTTGTTCCCGCTCCCGTTACATACCTAACAATGGCCACGAGGATTAAATATAAACAAAACAATGTTTTCCAATGGAGGGTTTGGTTCCATAACCAATTTCGACCATCTTACAAGCGAATGGGATACCTACAAATCACGTCTCACGCAGTGGTTTATTGCAAACGACGTAAACGATACGTCGGACAAAGCCAAGGTCAAACGAAAGGCAATATTGTTAAGTGCATTGAGTGAGTCAAGCTACAAACTAGCGAGTGACCTGGCACTGCCAGAGAAAATTGAGGAGGTAGAATATGACAGCATCATCAGTCTGTTGGATAGCCATTTTACCCCGAAACGACTTGGTTTCGCGGAACGGTACAACTTCTACTCAGCTACGCAGCGGCCAGGTGAGGGTCATACCCAGTGGGCAGCAAGGATTAGAGGATTGGCGGCACATTGCGGGTTCAAACATCTGGAAGAGGCCCTTCTCGACAAATTCGTGATGGGAATGGCAGCGGGTCCCGAACGTGAAAAGTTGTTCGCGAAGGATCTGCAGGAACTGATGCTGGGGAAGGCCGTGGAGTTGGCTGAGAACGTGTGCGCAGCGCGCAAAGCAGCAACTACCGGCCAGTTATCGAGCGGCGTGAGCGGCAACGTAGGGGCGAGCGACGCGATCGCCGCCGCCGCGTCGGGCTCCGACGCCGGCGTCGTGTTCAGTATCTCCAAGAACGAGAAGAGGGCCACAAGTGTATGATTCTTAAGGCTACTGATGCCGACAGAGAAGACCCTTACTTTGAGCAAGATATTTATGAGGTATTTGAAGAAACATACATAAACTATAAATCAACATTAAGAGAAGCTCTTCAGCCTTTTTTAGAAGAATCAAAATTTCGACCTGCTTTATCTCAATCCTCTTCAATTAACGACGTGCAAGATTTCAAAAATCGAGGAATAAGGTTGCCCAACATACAGATACCCACATTCACGGGAAAATATGAGGAGTGGCAACCATTCTATGACTACCATTCTATGACCCGCAAGTGTATGATTCTTAAGGCTACTGATGCCGACAGAGAAGACCCTTACTTTGAGCAAGATATTTATGAGGTATTAGAAGAAACATACATAAACTGTAAATCAACATTAAGAGAAGCTCTTCAGCCTTTTTAGAAGAATCAAAATTTCGACCTGCTTTATCTCAATCCTCTTCAATTAACGACGTGCAAGATTTCAAAAATCGAGGAATAAGGTTGCCCAACATACAGATACCCACATTCACGGGAAAATATGAGGAGTGGCAACCATTCTATGACCTGTTCCGTACTCTAATTCATGACAATGAACATCTATCACATGTACAGAAACTGCATTATCTAAAATCAATTTATCTGGAAAACCTGAGGCATTGTTACGTAATTTTTCCATAACAGATGCAAATTATGAGGAGGCCTGGAACCAATTAATAAAACGTTACAATAATACGAGGTTCAACAGCAACGCACTTATGAAGATTTTATTTACGCAAAAACCTGTGCAGACGGAATCGGCTAGTTTAATTAAACAACTAGTCGACACAACTTCAACTTGTATAAAGGCGTTAAAGAACATGGGCATGCAGACTGTTACCTGGGATATGGTAATTACCTACTTAGTTGTATCGAAGTTAGATTCTGAATCTATAAAGCTGTGGGAACAACATGTTAGTACGACATGTAATTACGACATACCCACTTGGTCGGAATTAAGAGAATTTTTAGAAGCAAGGTTCAGAGCTTTAGAAATGATAGAAAGTACAAAGGTTAAAGCCGTGCAACCCAAACCTGCGGCTAAACCTAAGGTTTTCCATTCAAAAGTGACCAGCAGCGACGGAAAAAAGCCCGAACAAAACTGTGCCTTATGTAGTGGTGACCACTACATCTATTCCTGCAAGAAGTTTGGAGATAAATCTCCAAATGAACGACAAGAATTTGTACAGACGAACAAGTTATGCTTCAATTGTTTGGCGCCTACACACTCCGTGAGCAAGTGTCAACAGTCATCGTGTTGTAGAAAGTGTGGACGGCGGCATCATACCCTTCTGCATTTCGAGCGAGGACAGCAGAACGAGAAGCCGAAGGAAGGTGAAATGTCAACTACAGGTATTACGAACGACAAACCTACAGGTACGTCTATTTCTGTATCTAACGATGAGCATATTGTAACCAACTTTTCTAGTGAACATATACAGTTAACCAGTGTCCTTTTAGGTACTGCTAAGGTATTAGTAGATAGTAGGAATGGTTGCAAATACGTTTTAAGAGGTTTGTTAGACCAAGGGTCACAAGCGTCGTTTGTTACAGAGGCAACAGTACAATTATTGAATCTTAAGCGTAAATCTGTGAGTGGTTGGGTGTCAGGTGTGGGAGAGAGGCAAACGAGAATCAAACACAGGGTTACACTTCGCATCAAATCATGTCACAATCCCAATGCGTCAGTGTGGGTGGAGGCATATGTATTGCGTTCACTAACAACAATGCTACCCACCACTAATCTAGGTATTCCAGAGTGGTCAGATTTAAAAGACTTGAAGTTGGCTGACCAAGGATTTGCAACACCAGGGAAAATAGACATTCTCCTTGGAGCTGAGGTGTACAGCGACATATTATTAGACGGCGTTATCAAGCATCCTGTAAGTAATTTATTAGCACAAAACACAATTCTAGGTTGGGTCATATCAGGAAGGATGTCACGAGAATGTATTTCAGCAGAGAAGAACTTCACCAGCTTACATGTTCAACTTAAAGAAGATGAGATGCTTAAGTTATTTTGGGAGTTAGAAAACGAACCAAACACCATACAAAAGAGATTATCAAAAGAAGAAGAAAGGTGTGAAGAGTATTACGAGGCTACAACGATCAGAGACAAGGAGGGAAGATTTGTGGTAAGATTGCCATTCAAAAATAATAACCCAGCAAGTCACGCCGATGGACTAAGGGAAATAGCTACTAAAAGGTTTGAGTTCTTAGAGAAGAAATTCGCAAAAAATTGCAAGTTTCATGAAGAATATAGAAAGGTTATGAAGGAATACATTAATCTTAATCACATGGTTGAATTGGAGTCTTCAGATATTAATAACCCTAAAGCAGTATATTTACCTCACCACGGCGTAGTAAGAGAGGATAAGAATACGACGAAACTTCGGGTGGTTTTTGACGCTTCGTGTAAGGGCACCAATCATGTTTCTCTGAACGATAATTTACTTGTGGGTCCTAAGCTGCAACAAGACCTACGTCACATACTGATGAGATGGAGGACACACAAAATTTGCATAACGGCAGATATTATAAAAATGTATAGAATGGTGCGAGAGTAGTCAGTGTCTTCCTCTGCTACAAGAGGAAGACACTGACTATCAAAGGTTAGTATGGAGACCAACAACGAGTGAGCAAATTAAACATTACAAACTAATGAGATTGACCTTTGGTACTGCATGTGCGCCATACCTTGCAGTGAAGTCATTACAGAGATTGGCAGATGATGAGAAATCAACATTTCCAGCTGTTAGTATTTACAATGACATGAACAAACTACTGAACTTAGGAGGCTTCGAGTTACAAAAATGGAGTAGTAATAATGAGAACGTATTAAAATACATGGGTATAAATAAAAGAGATGATCATGAGGTGCCTCTTAAGGTCAATAGTTTAGTTAAAGTTCTAGGAGTTAATTGGAATCGAGACGCAGACAGTTTTGTATATTCTCTCAACCTACCAGAAACAAAAGAACCGATGACTAAAAGACGTGTTCTTTCTGATGTTGCTAAATTATATGATCCGCTAGGGTGGATAGCTCCAGTTGTTGTCATAGCAAAAATGATGATACAGAAGTTATGGAAAATAGGACTAGGATGGGACGACACCATAAGTGGAGAGCTGCTAACAGAATGGTTACACTTCAGAGACAATTTAGCTGACATTAAAAATATTTCTATACCAAGGTGGGTACAATGTTCCCACACATCTACAATAGAGTTGCATGCCTTCGCAGACGCCTCGCAGGCAGCATATGGGGCAGTGGTGTATATTCGAGTAGTCGAGGGAAACAGAGTCCACGTCAATTTGATATCAGCAAAAACAAAGGTTGCTCCTATTGAGAAACAATTATCTATTCCGAGGCTGGAACTCTGTGGTGCTACACTAGCAGCCAAACTGATTTTCGAGACAGCCCAAGTAATGAACATTTCTAAGGAAAAGTTGCACGCATGGACAGACTCGACCATAGTTCTAGCTTGGTTGAAAGGTGGGGCGAGTCGATGGAACACATTCGTCAGCAACCGAGTCTCTGAGATATTGAACATTCTAGATTTTGAGCAATGGGGTCATGTGACTACAGATACAAACCCAGCTGATTGCGCCTCAAGAGGCTTACAGGCTTCAGAGTTGACAAATAACTTACTGTGGTGGAATGGTCCAGCTTGGTTGTCTGCACTAGACCTAAACATGAATTTGGTTGACGTCGAGGATACACAGGAAGAAGAGAAAGCTAGAGTTTTTACTGCTTTATTTCAAACCGAAGAGGAATTAATTTGGACTAAGTTCTCTAATTTACAGAAAATTTTGAGAGTAATTTCATACTGTAGAAGATGGTTAAATTTACTAAGGTCAAATAAACACAAGGTTAAATATAATAAAAGGTTTATTACAACACAAGAAATTAATGAAACTCTAAATAATTGCATTAAACAAATTCAAGGTATAGAATTTAATCAAGAAATAAAGCAGTTAAAATCTCAAGACGGTGTTTTCAAAAGGAGCAAACTACGCAATCTTTGTCCCATTATCGATGATAATGGCATTTTAAGAGTTGGCGGACGTATCCAACAGTCGCAAACTGCATATGATACAAGACATCCCATAATTTTACCTGCTAAGAGCCATCTTAGCAGACTAATAATTAAAGATGCCCATCTGAACACTATGCATGGTGGACCACAAGTCATGCTAAATTACTTGAGGTCAAAGTTCTGGATATTACGAGCTAAAGATCAAGCAAAAAGATATTACCGAGAATGCGCAATTTGCATCAGATATGCAAGAAAAAATGCAGTACAGTTGATGGGCCAACTACCAGAGGTACGAGTAAAACCCAGCAGACCTTTCAGATCAGCTGGTGTAGATTATGCAGGACCCATTAATATTAGATTTTCGCCAGGCAGAGGAGCTAAATCTTACAAGGGATACATTTGTCTATTTGTTTGCATGGCAACACGTGCTGTACACCTGGAGGCTGTCACAGATCTGACTTCTAAAGGTTTCATCGCTGCTTTCAGGCGCTTTACAGCCAGACGAGGACATTGTCAGGACCTTTTCAGTGACAATGGCACTAATTTTGTGGGAGCGGACAAGCAGATAAGAGACATGTTTGATAAGGCCAAGTCTTCTATTCCTAGCGAGATAGCAGAGTTATTAACTTTAGAACGTACTACATGGCATTTTATTCCGCCACATGCGCCTAATTTTGGGGGCTTGTGGGAAGCTGGGGTACGCAGTACAAAAACACATCTCATAAAGGTAATTGGAAATAGTACACTCACCTACGAGGAACTTACCACTGTGTTAGCTCAGATTGAATCTTGTTTAAAGTCACGACCTATTTCGGTTTTAAGTGATGACCCCAATGACCCTCTCCCCCTGACACCAGGTCACTTCTTGGTTGGCGAGCCTTTATTAACCCTATCAGATGATAATTATACACCTGAAAATATCACTAATCTCGAACGATGGAGATTAGTCCAAAAAATGGTCAACGATTTCTGGAGAAGATGGTCTAAAGAATACCTTGTTAATCTTAATAAAATATATAAATGGAACACAAAACAACTTGAGCCAGAAATCGATGACATAGTTATCCTAAAAGACGATAATATCCCACCTTTTTTTTTTTTTTTTTTTTAAGGATGGGAAATCATCAAATGACTCCTCCCGCTCTGGGTGAAGCAAGAGGGAGTGTCAGACTCTTACTGACTAAAACCCATCCGTGTTCCTCCTGGTGCCCTTTGCGTTCTAAGGCTACGGCACCTCTTTCGAACAGATTCCGCAGCCCCAGCAGGCACCTGCCCTAGCGGGCCCCGTCTTCCACGCTGACATCTCTTTGAGGCGCGCTGGAATCGCAGCGCGCCGCCGACCCGGGCCTAGTTCTGATCAGACGGCGAGCCACCCACTGCTCGCCGTCCGCAGGCCCGCGCCTACGGCGGCCGGGAATCGTCCTGCGACTCCCGTCGCCTGGGGCGTCTTCTTCTGTTGCGGCGACTGGGACGTGAGGTTTCCCTCTCTCTCACACGTTCGGCCTCCTCCTTTGCTAGCATTACTGCTTCGCAGAAGGAGGTGATCGCTTCCCATGCCTCCTCGCTCCGGACCAAAGATTGAACCAAGGCCGGTCGCGAAAGGTCGCCGCCACCGATCGCCTCGACGAGGACCCGGCGGTGCTCCGCCCAAGCAGGGCAGACCTCCACCGTATGCTCCACCGTGTCCTCCGGGCGATCCTCGCAGTGATGACACCCGGGCGCGTCCTCCCGCCGAATCCGAAACAGGTATCTCCCGAAACAACCGTGTCCGGTGAGTACCTGTGTCAGGCGGAAGGTGAGGACGCCGTGGCGCCGCTCCAGCCACTCCTCAAAGAGGGGACTTATCGCCTGGATTGTTGCGTGCCCAGCGCTGGGTTGCGACAGTCGCTGTCTCCATATCGCCATGAGATCTTGCCGGTGCTCCGTCCGCCTTGCTGCGATTTGCCGCGGCAGAGGTGTCTCGCCCCGGCGTTGCGCCTCCACGCGCCACTCGTAAATGTGCGCGAGGGCTCTCGCCTCCAGATCCCATGGCGGCAGTCCGGCAAGGAGGCTCGCCGCCTCGCCAGAGACCGTGCGGTATCCGCGGGCCAGCCGGATGGCCATGACCCTCTGAGACGCGTTGAGGTAACGGGCAGGTCGCTTCCTCAAAGTAGGCGCCCATACCGGCGCCCCATAAAGGGCCATGGACCGCACGACCCCCGCGTAAAGCTTCCGGCAGGAGGCATTTGGACCCCCTAGATTGGGCAGAAGCCGCTTGAAGGCAGCCCCGGCTCGTCCCAGTCTGGGAGCCAAACGTCGGAAGTGTTCGACGAAGTTCCACCGGCTGTCAAGGACTCGTCCTTGTACGTCATCGTACCCCACCATATCCCACCTAGTAAGTGGATATTAGGAAGAGTAATTAAAAAACATGTTGGCCCTGATAATCTTAATCGAGTTGTATCAATTAGATGTAAGAACACTGTTTTTAAACGACCTGTGAATAAAATATGTGTCTTAACTAAATAAACTTGGGATTAGTGCTAATTACTCTTTGTAAAATTAAAACAGTTTATTTCTAATAATTAAACTTAACTAACTACTTATATCTAAGAAAAATAATAACTTACCGTGGATATTTGTTTAGAAAAGTAATATATTTACAAATGTTGTACAAGTGAACTAGAACTTACCTACCTCTTACTAACAAATTGTTGAACTAAAATTAAAAAAAAAAAACTATAAAATTAGAAACTTTTTATACCTTACCTTAGCATTGATATTGTTATGTTGTTGTTGTGATTATTACTTATGCACAAATTAATAGTGTATTGTTGTAAAACTTACCTTATATTTTTAAGTTAAGTCATAAGTTATGCTTTGTTACTTTAAAATTGTGTGTAAATGCATATTAAAGAACTGCGTTCTTTGGGGGGCGGGATGTTTAAGTAAGTACAAGCAGAATAATGAATGCCCCGTTAGCATCTATGACTAGCTATCGATATGTAGATCATACATACAGTCCACTTAAATTACTTGTCAAGTCAGTTGAAAATAAATCTTCGCGACAAACACACGTCTATTTTTTCAAAAAACCTGTCAACCTAAACACAACCTTATTGCTCTAAACATGTTTCTCTATACTTTACTGAACTTTCAAACCTTCACGACAAATCAGTGTACGGAGTTAACTACTACAACCCGTACATTTATGGTACTTCGAGCCTTAGTGTATGTCAGTGCGGTTGTGTCTCTTGTTAAGGTAGCGAATCGGTTCAGCTGGTCTCCCGGAAGAAAGAAATGAAAAGAAGCCTTCGACTACTGGAAGAGCCCTTAACTGCGGGAACTGACGGTAACTACCAGAAGAGCCTACGACTACTGGAAGAGCCTTCGGAAACTGGAAGAGTCTTTAACGATAACTGGAAGAGTCTTCAACTACAAATAACTACAAGGGAGCTATAGCCTATCAAGATGAATAAGCTACAGCTACAATCAACCTGTTTTGAAAACATCAAAGCAGTATGCAGCAACTATAACAAGGATAGCAAAACAAGAAAAACAAAGGAATACTTGAATAAACGGCTGTCCTCGTTAGAAGCTCAATGGATGGACTTCAATGCACGGCATACATTGCTGTTGCAAGAAATTGAAGATAAAAACATAAAATATTTCACGGAAGATGTCCACGGTAAGACAAAGAACATGTACGAAGAAACTAAAGCAGACATTTTAAAAATGTTGCAAACTACTGAAGAAAATATAAAATTCGACCTGACAGACTTGTCGCAGGGAGAACCTGATGAGAAGACTAAGACTTTGCTGACTAAACAGGAATGCAACTTCAAAGCCATGGAACGGGCTATGGCAAAAATTGAGTTTGAAGTCCTTACAGAAAAATGGGAACTTGAAGATCACTTGTCAATCTTGAAGTCGAAGTGGGAAGCTATTGACAATACTCATTGGGAACTGGAAGCCTTACTAAAAGGCTCGGAAAATACATACTATGACATGTTCAATAAAATGGAAGCCAAATATGACGGAGCAAGGAAACGACTGAAAAGCAAGATGTGGTCCACCGCTCATCACCAACACTCAGCTCCTAGAATCGAGATTCCAGAGTTTTCAGGACACTATAACAAATGGATTTCTTTCAAAGACCTGTTCCTGGAGACGATACACAACAACCCGACATTGAATAAGGCCCAAAAAATGCAGCATCTGAAAACTAGGCTGAAAGGTGAAGCAGAAAGATTCGTGCAACACTTGAGCATCAGCGCCGACAATTACACATCGTGTTGGGAAATACTCAACCAACGTTACAACAACCGTCGACTACAATTCTCATCTTACATGAACACCATGCTGCAGTTGTCTGTAATACAGGATCCAGCCGCTTACAACTTAAAGAAGCTGCATGACGTAACGACTGAATGCCTAAACGGCTTAACAAATATTGGTTTTGATATAACCAGTTGGGATCCCATGATTGTTCATTTGATGTCACAAAAACTAGACTGTGGGACCTACAACGAATACATAAAGAACTTGCACGATAACAGAGACGTACCAACACTGCAAGAATTTCTGATGTTCTTGGAAAACCAGTTTATGGCATTTAAAACCATGAAGACTTCAAAGAAGGACATACAGAGCTCAGAGAAGTCAGCTGGAACTGAAAAAAATGCATCTCGGAAAACCTTCGAGCATAAGAAATGGCATCCCAAAACTTACCACACTTCATACGGGCAGTGCCTTCTTTGCAAAAACGATCATGTTTTAATGCGATGTCAGCAATTTATTGACTCGGATACTAAGCAACGAAACAGCACAGTTGCAAAATTGCGTCTATGCAAAAACTGTTTGTTTAGACACGAAAATCAAACTTGCAACTCTGTAAAAACTTGTAAGGAATGTAATATGAAGCATCATACGCTCTTACATTACAACAATTCCTACAAAAATACACCTTCAACGAGCAATGACAACCAACGCTCAGGTCAACGACCCTCGAGGGAGCCTGAAACGTCGAGTTCAAATCATCTATCAGCCAACGAGATGGAAGTCTCTCAAGTCATCTCTTCCGACTCCCAGTTATTCTCCATTTGTTTTTAGTCAATTCTCCGAATGTGATGTTAAGAAGAGCATACGAGTACTAACGATTACTTCTAATGCAGTAGGAAGAGACTGTATTAGCCGTAAAATGTTACTCCCAGTGCTGGACGTAATCCTTCCCGTCATTTGTCACATCCTTAACTTTTCTGCGTCTAGCGGTGTCTTTCCATGTTCATGGAAAGATGCTCAAATTATTCCTCTGCCAAAAAAGTCCAATCCTAAATCGTTTTCTGAATTCCGTCCCATATCCGTCTTACCATTCCTATCTAAAGTCCTGGAACGGTTAATCCACAACCAATTATGTACTTTCCTTTCCAAAAATAATCTCCTCAACCCCTTCCAGTCCGGCTTCCGTCCCGGTCATAGTACTACTACAGCGCTTCTGAACATTACTGAAGATATAAGGTCAGCCATGGAAAGCAGTAATCTAACGGTCTTGGCGTTGCTCGATTTCAGTAATACCTTCAATACTGTTGATTTCGATGTTTTGCTTGGCATTCTTTGCTCTCTTAATGTATCTCCACCGGTGATTGAATGGTTTCGTAGTTACCTGTTTGGACGCCGGCAACGTATTTACATCGGAGAAACGTCGTCTTCTTGGTATTTTTCACCGCCCTGCCCATGCTTTCCGAAATTATATTTGCAAAAGTTATTTATAAGGATGCGGATATATTACTCATTAAAGTTTAATAACAAGGCGTTTCGTAATAGTCGAAACCGAAGAAAGTATTTTTCTGTAGCTAATTTGTAATTTTGTAATAAATGTGTGATTCTATAGACATGTTTGTAGTATTTATGTTTGTATTAATTAAAAATAAATATGGTCCTTTATGTGTAAAAATACTACATTATGCCTATTAATTAAAAAAAAAACTAGATGACTAGTATATGTGTAAACTACAAAGCAAATAATTTAAACACAAGCGCTTAGTCAATGTTACCGCCTGTGCCATCTAGCGGCGACATGAAGAGTCGGGACCGCGTCTTGACTTTGCCGCTGTTCATGCGGTTGCGTTGCGAGCGAAGCGCGGACAGCCGCGCCCAAACCACCCCGCCGCCGCCGCGGCGGCCGGTTTATTTTATCCTTTTTTTTTGATAAATAATGCTTTTCTGAATCTTAAATACCTTTCTCTATTTGTTAGGAAAACCAGTCTTTATTGACTAATGATCACTGAATTAGTTATACAGAGATGTGTTTGTCATTAGTTTTGTTTTGTTTAGTTTTGTGTGTGTTGAATTGGTGACAGTACCATAGTAAAAAAGGTTACTGATAAGTAACCTACCGTTTACTCGTGCTCTTCACCGCCCCGCGCCGCCTGTCTGCTGGCCCGTCGCTGTTACTTTCATCATGAAAGGTGTCATCGTTTAGTTAAAATCGGCCTCACAAACTCTGTACCCAGACAATACAAGTAAAAATACAACTTCCCGACCCTTGCCAATTTATAGGCACTGAATTAAAATTTATCTAAAAGTGACAACCCTAAGACCGTAGGCAATTATATCGCGGATTGGACCGCAGATAGCCTACTTCCCTTCTCTTTATACTATGATTTTATTCGCGAGTGCAATATCGTGCGCGCTAGCAAGGCTGAGGTAAGCTCTTCACCTGGTCGGGAGAAATAGACAGGCTGCGCGCGACAAATAATTCGTCCTTGTCCCACTTCTGCGAAACGTGGAGCGCTTGGCACACTCACACATCCACATAATTTTTGATTTTTGATTAATAATAATTCAAAAATAATGGAGAAAAAGTGCGGCGCTTGCAGTTCAACTATAACAAATAACTTCTTTACGGAATGCTCAAATGAAAAATGCATGAAAGCTTATGATTTAAATTGTCTCAAAGTTAACCTAGTTACTTTTGAAACATTTACCCTTTAAACATTACCCTAGCATATAAGAAGAAATGGGTATGTCCGGAGTGAGTTTGCTTAAATCCGAAGCGCGGAAATATAGATACGCTGTCAGAGGGGATTCCACCAGACGACACACAACCATAATACCTGATAATGTGAACTCCCAACGAGGAACCCGGGTCCAATTCTCACCTACAATTTCAAGTGACGTGGATTCCGTGTTGCTGGATGAACTTAGGCAGTTTCGATTGGACATTATAATAATAATAATAAATCATTTTAATTCAGAACAAGTCCATTATGTTCCGCTTGGACTCTCAGGCAAATGCGATTACGCTCATGCAAGATCAATATACGCAAACAAAAGCAGGCTAATTTTTATAAATTCGTCATTCCAACACGATGCCATTGTCATTTTGCTAAAAGTTCGTAATCTGCTAAATTCATAATGGTCCTTAACTGATCGGTCAGTTGCAAGTCAGTGGTCTCGTAATGAAATCGTAGTGGAATGACAGTGTCGTATTGCCATTATTATTAAACCCGTTTGGAGAAATGATTTTCGAAAAACTGCTATTAAATTTGAACATTAATTTATGCCAGATTGCTTTTGTATATAATTTTACATATAATTTATTAGTGTTCTATGAAATCTGAAGTAGTATGAAGGTCGTAAATAGCAAATACATGATGATACTCATTTATATTTTATCCGTTTTGCTGTCAAAGTCAAATGTGACATTAGTGACATTAGGTACTGTTTACTTTACTGACGTTGACATTTGTTTTGAAGCGACCGGTGTTTTGCAAAGAGATTGTTATTCAAATGTGTGAACTGTATACCTCCCATTTTGTTGATATACGCAATTGCTGTGGTGTTGTCTATCCTGACCAAAATATTGCAGCATTTCAGGTGTGAAGCAAAAATCTTAAGACCATAAAATGCTGCAGGTAATTCAAGAGTATTGATGTGTAATGATAATTGGGGATGATTCCAATGCCCATGAGCGGTTTGGGTATTGCAAGCTATGCCCCAACCATTGGTTGAGGCGTCGCTGAATATTACAAGGGTGTAATCATTTGTTCGAAAGGAACAAGATGAGGGGTCAATGTGTTCTTGCCACCAAATTTAATCATTTTTCATGTAGTCTCGTAAAGTCATATGTTTATTGTAATTGTACGAATAGTTAAGTGCCAGAAATGTTTTCTCTTTTCCAGCCATGCCGATTTTAGCAGGCCTATAAATCTGGCAAGTTCTCTGATTGTGTATTTGTTTGTGTGTAACAACTTGTTTGACATCCATTTTATGCGGTTTTTCTTTTCAATAGTCAAAGTTAGGGACATGTAACTTGAATCGAATATAAAACCAAGAAACAGGCATTTTTGACTTGGGTAAATTTTACTCTTGTCAGAATTGATTAAAAATCCTAATCTTAATAAGTTATTCTCTGATCGCTTCGACGTTATCAAGACAACTTCTATATGAATTACCAATACATAAGAAGTCATCTATATAATTTACTGATAAATGACCCAATGAACGTAAATAATGTAATGCAGGTTTTAGTAGTTTAGTGAATACGTAAGGTGCAGTACAGAGGTCATACGGCAAAACGTTAAATTCAAATAATTGATTAGTAAATTTATTTGAGTTCCAAGTAAAGCGAAGGTAAATCCGGTCGCTTTTGGCAATTGCCACCCAAAAATACGCGTCTTTTAAGTCTATGTTTGCCATATAAAAATTTTGATCGATTAATTTTATAGCCGTCTTCCATTTTAAAGTGGTCAACATGAATGAATTTATTTAATTCTTTTAAATTAAGGATGTTTTCCGTTAGGCTTAGGTACTGTAAATATGTATATGTGTATATGAATTGTTTTTCACATGGGGTACAATGAGAAATAAAACCTGACTCTAGTAGTTCAGAAATGCAATTATGAATTATGTTAGTTTCTGTGAGCGTGAATAATCTTTTAGATGTGCCTGTCTGGTGTGGTTCGCAAAAAAATGGTATTTAATATCCATTAATCCAAGAAAGGATAGTTTTATCCTTTGTAATAAGATGCCATTCATGAAAGTAATACTGTAAGTACTGTAACCTGCCAGCTATAGGTACATTATTTTTATCTACCTTAGGCGAAGTAATTAGCGACGTCGGGCTGAGTAGTTGGCCGTCCGTGCGCGTGTGGCCGTCTGCGCGCGGCGATGGTCCCGTGGCGGCGGCGATGCTGACTCAGCTGACTGGCTGGGGTACACTCGCGTCTCGGCGGCTGCTGCCCGCGGTGCCCCCGTGCATTTAAAGCACTGGTTTGGCGATACGTAGAAGTACTCGGCTGATTACGCTGTTGATTGAATTTTCCACTATTTGCAGTGAATTTCAGTTCGGAGGCAGACATTGTTATAGCTTTGGTAGATTTAAGATAATCAGACAAGTTAGATCCGAATAAATAATCGTCTATTTTAGTGTTTTTATTATTTCCGTTTTTTGTTTGCTAATAGCATTAATTATAGCGAATCTTCTACATTTGAATTTGTTTCTGCTCACTGTATGAATCTTTTTTAATGTTGGATTCAGACAGGGCTGATTTTAATTCGGGGTTTAGGGTAGGTGCTTCATGCATATGCAATTTTCGGCAGGTAGGTACTGTTTTAGGAGATCAACTTTATCTTCTTTAGTCAGACTGTTAATTAGGATGTGTTTCCACCGCGTTGCCAAATCTTTGTGTAGATTGTCTACTAATGGTTTGCTTAGTGTAGGGTCTGAACCTAATAATTCCAAAATATCGGGGTCTAGTTCATCAGGATTTTCATCTGCCGTTCCTTCGCCTTCAATGGTGCCTCAGTATTTAGGATCTCAGCTGCATAGGAGTAAACATAATCGTAAATACCCACCGTAAGTAGGTAGGCACGATGTATCCACACACGCTTTGCGTCGGGATATTTAAATTGATGTTTAGTGTAACTACACGTATGACGGCCATAGTATCCACACACGATAAACGTCGGGATATCACAATGAAATCATTCATTTTATGGCATTAGGTATCCACACACGATATACGTCGGGATTTCACAAATTAACACATTCATTTTGTGGCATAAGGCACCCACACACTATATACTTCGGGATATTTTTGTGACAATAAATGTCGGTAGTAGGTACTCATTTATTTTTTGAACAATCTCAAGGCGGTAGATAAAAACAATTATGTGCAAACTAAGTATTTGTCTATTCGCTTACCTTGTGGTTCTAGATCACTGGTTAATTCGTGCGGTAGTGAATGCGAAGGTGATAACTCTGGTTCAATTTCCGATGACGATGAGGGGATTCTTCTTCGATTTTTGGCTAACTTTTTCACTTTTTTTTAGTAGTTTTTCGACACTGTCGCTATCACCCTTATCAGATCGCTTTCTTTTTCCCATAGTGTAAAAAAATGAAAGTTATTTACGGACGAATTCAATTCTTGTGTGAGTCGGACAACACAAATTCACTACTTTTTTATTTAAAAATAGATTAAACAAGCATTTAAATAGCTTTAAAAGGTGTGATTAGGACAGCATCAACTCGCGTACTGCTGCATGTAAACTGTAATCATCTTTGGGAGAGATACGAAGTATAATTCCATGTCCATCAGAGCACTCAGACTTTATAGAGTCTTTTGATTTTATAATAGGTGGAATCCGGTAAATTAAACTCCCTCTGAATTTCATTTCGCGATTTTCCGGATCGGAGTTTATCACTTAATGACAGTACTTTAATTTTCCGTTTTGACATGATGCAGAACAGAACTTTCCTCCTCAATTGATGAACGATAAACTGAGTAAGTCCGACAAACAGGACGGTACACAGGTACACGTGTCCATTTGAAAAGAATGCGATAAAATAACAACGTTATTTAGTTCCACGAAATAGAATAGGAACAATATTGACGAGGAAACAATACAAAAACAATGGTAAGAAGTTCCACGAAAGTTAAGAATGAGTCATAAAATAGCAGATGTTAAATTTGTAATTTGTTTTGTCATTTGTTCCTCCTAAATAATATACATAAATAAATAAGGCTCGACTGTCGCTTATAGAGGTATAGATAAGTAGTAGTCTCACTTACGGAGGTTCATGAGGGAAAAACGACTCTCTCTTACAAAGGTTTCTGTTTCTCGCTAATAGAGGTTTTGGGAGCTTAAAATGACGGGTCCTGGCTATTACTCTCACTTATAGTTTTCTCACTTATCCAGTTCTCACTTACCCAGGTTTGACTATTCTTTTTGCAGGTCTGGCGATTTCCTGAACTTTCTTTCTAATAGAGTAAATCTACGTGTTGCTATCGATTTTGTATTTCCATCTGGTGATTGTGGACTGTATGTATTAAATGGTAATTTAACAATGTACCTTCCTTTTTCATTTCTAGTAGTTGTCTTTGCGTATATTTCTTCACACAGTTGTTCTTCCTTTGTTAAGTATCTTTTAGTGTCTACGTCAATTTCCCATATAGATTTTAACATGTCTTCTACGTCAACTGAATGATGCATGACAACATACTGGTTTTGATGTGTTGTATTAGCTTCTCCAAAAAGAATCCACCCCAGGCTGGTTTCCTGAGCGCTTGTTGTGCCTGGTGGTCATTTGATTAGGTTGTTTTGCAGAATTTCCGCATATTCCTTCACACCCAAGAGCAGATCTGTAGATCCTGGCTTGAAATAAGTTGGATCAGCCAGATTGAGGTCTTGAATGTGTGCCCAATCTTGTTTATTGATTGTTTTGGTGGGCATCTTTGCGGTCAGTTGTTTGGACATTACATATGCCTTGATCGGTAAACAATAGTTTCGGTCCAATCGTGATCGTATTTGTAACTGAACCACATGTTTTATTTCGGTCCTCTGGGATCCCACCCCAATAATGCTTGCTTTTACAGGTTGTCGTTCGAGCTTCAACAATTGAGTCGCCTTCTCGCTGATGAAAACTGCCTCGGAACCTTGATCTATCAGCGCCCGCAGTAAAATGGTGTTACCTTGCTCGCTTGATGCTTCTACTACTGCCGTTGCTAAAAGTGCTGCTACTCCCTTCTTAGTACTGTAATGCGACGCTATCATTGTATTAACTTGTAATGCTCTCTCTTCTTGTACAGTCTGCCGGCAACATTATCTGACCCACCCTAAAAACAAACGAATTTGGACCCTCTGACAGTAACATTAAGGTTTACTCAATTTATACGAGCATAACAGACAAGTGCTCGAGGACTTGATGAACAAATACAATAATAATACAGACACGCAAATTTGATCTTTAAAACGTTAGCATTAGGTTTTAAGTTATAACTGCTTGTTATAATATAATTAGTGAATAGCTTGTTTTAATAATTGCGTTCAAGTAATTCTGGTCTCGTGGTCTGTGTATAAGACTGAGAAAAACAAGTTGCGAGATCAAATCCTGCGACGAAGATGTTGTTTTGCTTTCAATTAAGAATTTATTCCAAAACTATCTCTTGTATGATTGTAAAGAACTATAGACGGATAACCTTCAAATATAAACTTTCTAAAATGGTAATATTTTCGCATAACTTGTAATAAGTGGGTAGTTGAAAAATAAATATTTGTATTCATTATAAAACTGGTATTCAAATGCTACTAAGGGTATGCAGTGACTACGCGCAAACATATTTTACCGGGTTCCCTACGTGTATTCGAAAGTTGTTAATTCGATTTTTATTATATCGAACACGGTATGTCGATAATTCAGTTGTACGATGTTTTATTACATCGATGCTTTATTAGTGCGATGTAACGTTTGTGCGAAACACCCTACAGCGATTGCTCATTAGTTCGACAGTATGTCGGTTCGAAACGCCTACTGTTTTCCGTGACATTTTATTAATAATCTTATTTTGCATTACGTAAAGCCAAAACCTTCATTACGGTTTTGGCTTTTGAGGGTATCAGGCGATTGGCTAGCAACCGGTCACTGATATTGTCTACGTTATCTTTGGCCCATGCAACAGCTAAACGTGTTGGATTAGTTACCTGTCTTCCTCATTTTAGGAAAAAAAGACGTGAAGATATGTATGGTATTTATTTTTATTTATTTTTTTTTTTTTACTATTGATAGGCACGCGTTTGACCACTATCTCACCTGATGGTAAGCGAGGATGTGGTCAAAGATGGAGCACGCTTGCCTAGAAATAACCTATTCACTCTTGATTTAAAGACTCCCAGGTTGTAGCTATCAGGAAACACAGACTCCGGCAGGGAATTCCACTCCTTAGCTGTACGCACTATGAATGTGTTCCCAAAACGTTTTGTGCGTATGGGTGGGATGTCCACCATGTACCGGTGGCGCATCGCCGTTCGTCTTGTGGTCCGATGATGGAACGGGCTTGGCGGAATTAAATTATGCAATTCCGTCGCACATTCCCCAAAATGCAACCGGTAAAAAACCGACAGGCTAGCAACTCGTCGTCGATGTTCAAGACTTTGGAGCTTCGATGCGACGAGCCTCTCATTGCCGATGATCCTCTTGGCTCGTTTCTCAATTGACTCAAGGGCATCAAGCTGGTATCTGGCAGATCCATCCCAAAGATGAGAGCAGTATTCCATACACGATCGAACTTGCGCTTGATAGAGTTTGAGCAGCTGTTCCGGCGTGAAGTACCGTCTCACCTTAGCCAGAATCCCCAACTTCTTTGCAGCCACTTGAGCTTTTGCCACTATGTAAGGGCCAAAATTGAGAGTAGATGTTAATGTAACTCCAAGAAGCTCAAGATGGTCGGTTATCGGCACGGTTTCACCGCGGAAAGATGGAGCTGGGCGGAATTGGCTCCTTTTGGCGGAAAATAGACACGCTTGGGTCTTAGCAGCATTGAACTTGACCAGATTGGCATCGCCCCAATCAGAGACCGCCTGTAGGGACACGTTCAAGCGCTCAACCATTGCCTCCCGGAGAGACCGGATCTGCGACCCACCAGCTCGTGCGTCGGACACGTATCTTTCAGCAACAGTGCTGTCGTCTGCATACCCAAAGGTACCGGGTTTAAGCAGATCATTAATATGCAGCAAGAACAGTGTTGCCGAAAGCACCGACCCCTGAGGAACCCCGGCATTAATATCCAGCAGTCCAGACGAGCAGCCATCTATGACCACTCGGATAGACCGATCCCTCAGGAAATCTGCGATCCAATCACACAAACCGGCAGGCAGACCGAAGGAAGGAAGCTTACTAATAAGGCCATCGTGCCAGACCCTGTCGAAGGCCTTCGAGATGTCAAGGGAGACCGCCAGTGCCTCCCCGTGCTTCTCTATGGCCTCACTCCAGATGTGAATGGCATACGCTAGAAGATCCCCAGTTGACCGATTTCGGCGAAACCCGTATTGCCGGTCACTAAGGATATCATTCGCTTCTAGGTACGCCAGGAGCTTATGATTCAGCACGCGTTCCATAGTCTTACAGAGTATTGACGTTACCGAGATGGGTCTATAATTCGACGGGTCAGCTCGACTACCCTTTTTGGGCACGGGCTGCACGTTAGCTTGCTTCCAAGCCTTCGGCACTTTTCCAGTCTCAAACGAAAGGCGAAATAGGCGTGTCAAGATCGGAGACAACTCAGGCGCACAAGTCTTCAGAACAATTGCCGGTATCCCGTCGGGACCACTAGCCTTGTTCACGTCTAGGTTACGCAGTACCCTACGGACGTCCTTCTGATGAATGCGAATGTTCGACATACTGGACTCGCATTCACCAGGAGAGGCGGAGGGCGTCGCGCCGCCAGGATCCAGACGTGAAGATTCCGCAAACAAAGAAGCAAACAAGTTCGCTTTCTCCTCAGCGGAGTGGGCCAGCGTCCCGTCGGGTCTCAGCAGTGGTGGTAGTGAGGGGCGGCAGAAGTTCGATTCGACCGACTTAGCCAGGGACCAAAAAGCCTTACTACCTATACTACCTATTTATAATGTATTTCCTTTACGTCTATAATGCAAAATAAGTTTATCGCACTAATAAAGCATCGATGTAATAAAACATCGTAAAACTGAATTATCGACATACCGTGTTCGATATAATAAAAATAAATTAACAACTTTCGGATACACTTAGGGAACCCATTTTACCTTGCCTTACTAAATTGCAAAAACAACGTCTCTTTACAATTTTTTAATTTCTATTTTATAGGTTGTTTTTTTATTATGATGTCTCAATGGAGTGATTATTTAAAATACAAAATAATCTATTTGCACGAGGAGAAGGTTGGCTGCTTGTGCTGTGCAAGAATAAACTTTATGAAAGTATACTATATGGTTCAAATTGTTTAGAATATTGCGTCTAGAAATTACAACTAAGATCAAATTTTAATGCGCCTTATAAGAGTTGAGTTGGTCTTGCGGTCACTAAGGTAGTGCGATGTTCATCGTTATCTACGTTCGAACCAAGTTTAACCTAAATATAGCTTTTTGCTCAGCTGTTTTTTTTTATTATTTCATAACATTTAATAATAATAATAATAATAATAATATTACACACAACTATCACACAACGCCATCTAGTCCCAAGCTAAGCAGAGCTTGTGTTATGGGTACTAGACAACTGATAAACATACTTATATATTTCTAAATACATACATATTATACATTTTATTTTACATTTCTTTAATGGACGACGTAGGGTCTTGTCTTTTTAAAAGGGCAGTTTGTATATAAAACTAAACAATTGCAAGTTTACAATGTTTATTATTTCATTAAAACACTTAGTTAAGATAAAGTAAGTAAATGCTCATATATTTCTAAATTAATATACATTTTATATTAGTATGCCGTAATCAAATCTAACCATTTATAAACATTAAAAAAGGTGTGCTTATGCTTAAATGTTTGTTATCGAGAAATTGAATTCTTCTGTGAAATGCTTTACAGATTTATAGCTGCCTATATGTAGTGAATAAACATGTTATTTAAATAGAAAAATCTATTTATAACAATAACATCACCACATAATCAGCAACATTTTAATGGTTTAACAGTCAATCCATTGAGCATTTACTTACATGGTGTGTTTAAAAATGCCTAGACACTAGATTAATTAGTAGCGGATTGGCGCACCGTCCCCTGCTATAACTTGCTGTAAGCGGCTACGCATACCGCACACCATATTCCAACACAAATCTTTGCCTCTCATGTGCTCCCAAGTCGATGTCACGATCTCAGCCAAGTTGTGTTTGTTTCGCACTTCCGTTGTGTCCCAATTTAAAACCATTTGACCCCATAGATTTTCTATAGGGTTCAAATCAGGACTTTTAGATGGCCAATTAATAACTGTCACACCTTTTGAACAGCTAACCAATCCTGCACAATGCCTGCACGGTGGATGGAGCAGTTATCGTGCATGAAATAAATATGTGATGTTGGATAGGCAATTCGCACAGTCGGCAGCATGACGTCACGCAGAATCTCCAAATACAAACTACTATTAAACCTACCACCAACTTTCACCAATTCACCAGGTCCCATAGACGACATCCAGCCCCAGTAGCCCAGGGTTATTCTACCGCTGGTTCTACAAGGTAGCAAGCACTTCTCATTGTAGCGTTCTCCTTTCCTTCGCCATAAGATTTTACGTCCATCTTTGTCCGATTTAAATGATTTTTCATCAGTGAAGATCACAACATTTTCTTCCCAATTAAAATTTAAATATTCCTGGCCAAAACGGACCCTTTCTTCGCGATGAGCAGGTGTTAATGCAATTTTCAGTGCCGGTTTATAATTCCTTATCCCAGCAGCGTGTAAATGCCTTCTCACTGTTTCCACATGAAATGGGCAAAAATGGATTATCAACATGGCTTGAAACAATAGCCCGGTGGCGTTCGAATTCGGGACTATACTTGATGGCTTTTACTCCTGGACGAATCCGCTGAATATTTTATAACGTCTTAGCCATAGCCAGACCGTATTTCTCTAAAACAAAAAAAAAACATTTTTGGAACCGTGTATGTAACTTGTAAGGAGTAAACTACGCGTTAATCACAATCAATAAAATAAAATAGGTATAAAAAAAACACTTACTGCTATATTAAGTCGACGACCAATCTCTCTAATTCCAACATTCTGCTCACGTAAAAATATGATTTTATGTTCGGTATAGTCATCAAGTTGCGACATGATGCTTTTTTACACCAAATTGCTAACGAGTTATGTGTCACTGCTATTAATCGTAGTGTAACTTTTGTCACTTATATGAATTTATTATCTACCTCACAAAGCAAATGTATGCTTTACTTCGTATCCAACCATTCTTGGTAAATTTAAATTCTCTAAACTTAAAGTTTTTTTAATTTACCCACCTGTTTACAAGATAAGTTATTAGGCGTAAATCATATTGGTCGTTCTTTAATAATGCAAGCAATATTGTAGTTCCTTTTTTAATTGATTGTCATTACAACTAATTAAAAAAGGAACTAATACTATGTGGAATGTGTTTTCGAACCCACATGTTGTTCGTCGCCAATCCAGCATCAAACCGCTAATCCACAAGAACTTGTCGAGAATACGCGAAATTAAAGATTGGGTTGTAATTATATAGAGTTACTTAAAAGCTTTTCGACTTTAAAGTCGACGAGATAATGATTAAAATAGCTTAACAAAATGATACATAATGCCGGTGGCTCCGACAATGTTGGGTGGGTTTACCTTAACGTTACGTGTTAAAGATCAAAGGAGATTGCCCATTTTGTTAGGAGATTTGGGCCCCTAGAAAAAAAACGCGGGTAACGGTGGTTTTAACTCGGTTTTGAAGAATAACAATTACCTTTTCAGATCCTGAAAACAATTTTCAGTTTTTCACCCTAGTTTCAGAGAAATTTGATTTTTTACAGATGTTGAAATTGAGGTTATAAAACAATATTTTTCATAAAAATATTTGACATTAATATAATATTATTGTTTAAGTGTTAATATTGATTCCAGAATTAAATAAAAACATTACATCGCATCTTCTGTGGCTAGATATTATGTTGGACTGACCACCCGGCAGTCAGCATTAACTGAGCTGTGCCCTCACCACTTATTAAAAATAAATACTTACCAACGGCTAAGTCCTTCGGTCAGAGGAGCTCGCGGCTGTTACAATAACCGCACAGATCTATCTCAAGCTAAGCTATGCTTGGTCAGACTGCGGATGGGACCATTCATTACATACAAACTCCTCCGGAGTGGCTGTTAATACATTCAAGCTGTTGGTTCTGTGTGCTATATTTAAACCTTAGATACTCGTTATGAATAGCCAGAATCTCGCAAGTGTGACAATCTCTAACCAAGAAGTAATATGTTATAACCCAGTGTGTGTATCGGCTGTGGAGGTCAGATGTGCAGTCACTCCTTGAGCAATACTGTATTCAGCTGCATCGGTTAGACTGGAAGCCGACCCCAACATAGTTAAAAAAATGCTAGGTTGATGATGACCAAAGCTAAACAGCATCTTCTGTGAGCGATAGCAACATAGTAAAATCACTATCCCGCTTCCTATTGAGTTCACTGTGCCTTCCATGATTAACTGTAGTTTATGTAGGAGGGGCTTAATTATAGAAGAGGTTAAAATACAGTAAGCTGCTATACAGCTATTTAATTATAGAGGTTAAAATGCAGTAAGGTGCTATACAGCTGTTTAATTATAGAGAAGATTAAAAACAGTAAACTGTACAACTGTTTAATTATAGAGGAGGTTAAAATACAGTAAGCTGCAATACAGCTGTTTAATTATAGAGGTGGTTAAAGTACAGTAAGCTACTATATAGCTGTTTAATTATAGAGGAGGTTAAAATACAGTAAGCTGCTTTACAGGTCTTTAATTATAGAGGAGGTTAAAGTATAGTAAGCTGCTGTACAGCTGTTTAATTATTAAAATAATACAATAAAAGACATTTATTCTTAAAGAAATATATTATCTAGAAATTGTGCTGGGGCGCTTATATCATTAAAACGACCCCAGCTTAAATACCACAATACGGTCATAGTATGAGCGTAGCATCCTACTGTACGATTTCCCACTAAGCAAGTACAATAATGAGCAATGATGCTCTCTAAAGAGTTTGCCCTATGCTGCTCTCTACTTATTAATATATATGTATAATAAATCCTGCTACTCAAATGTCTCGATTTAATTCTAGCCCTAACTAGATAATTATTTTGACCTAACATTAAGGGCAAATCGTCTTCCAATAGTTCATTGCTTATTTCTACACTGTAGGTACTATTTGTCCGCACATGCTCTCCATAATAGGATCTTGCTTGTTTCAATTGGTAAGATCCTAAAGCAAATCTTCTTAATTCGATTAATGACAATCTTGGAAAGTTATTTAGATGGGGAGCACTACTATTTATGCTTTGGAAAATCGTACGTCTTCTCTTATATGTTCCCTTTGAATAAACTCTGCTAAATAATTTACTGTATTTAATCTCGACAGAGCAATATTTAGGTACTCCAAAGCATCGGGTCTGTCGTCAATTGTAGGGTGAAACTTATTCAAAAGGGAACAAGCTATTTTAAAATTAATCATAAGATGACTCGATGCTCTATTAAAATATTCCTGGCGAAACAATTTAAAATTTCTTTTGATTCTCCCATTTACAACCTCTACCACCCACCGGCACATAGTTACACATCTAGATTTATTAGCCTGTTGGGTGGTTAATTGATGTTCGTTTTCGGATAAAGACTCAGGCATGTGAGTTTTATAATTGTAACTTTCTAACTCAGGAATCACATCCCTAAATGCTCTGTCCAAAATGAATACATCACCTGGTCTGAAAAATAAGCGCATAGGACTGTTTTCAGTAGCAAACAAGTTACTCATTATTGATGAGTCATTTTTTGTGGCTTCATATGGCCCTACACACTCTAAAATATATCCATCGCAGCAAACAAATAAAAAAGGTTTGACAAGGTTGGCATATTTATGTAGACTATACTTTTTTGTTATATGAGTAATTACTGCTGCTTTGCACATAAACATAGGTGCCATCACATATTACAATCGCAGGTTTAACATCTGAAGCCATGTTGGCATCCCCAAAAAAGCCCTCTGGAATGATTCTATTCCGTGATGCTACATTTTGGATAGAAATGTGGTTTATTCCTAAATGACTAGAAACAAACTGTTCATTTAAACAATTTCTCACAATATTCATTTTTCTTTCCAATGTGGATCTTGGCATTTTAAAAAGAGTTGATAATCTTTGATTACTGTCACCTGTTCTAAGTTTTACTAAGAATATACTGAGAGCAACAGAAGGATTTGGAAAGTGATTATGTAACATAGGGTTACAATTAAGTAGTTCATTGAATTGCTGTGCAGTAAGTCCTATCCAATAATGGCATAAATAAGAATCCATTGAGTTTATGTCATTGAAGTCTAATTGTCTCTCAGTAGCTTTTTCAAGTTTTGTGAAAATATCATCTACTTGAAATCCAGTAAAATCTGAATATGGGGCTTCTAGTTCATCCCAACGATTGCTATTTAAATGATATCTACAGATTCTTGCAGTGAAGGGTATATACAGTTTATGATTTAACAACAGAACTTCCTTTATGGCACTTGGTACCAAAAGACGTTCAGTATTTTCACAACCAAGGAATAGGCAATGACGTGAACTTGCCGAAACACGTTTATACTTAAGTGAGTTAACTTTTGAAAATGATCTACTTAATTGTTGTTCCTGAGGCTGTGAAACAGGCAGTGGTAGTGGAGGTGGTATAGGAATCACAGCATCTGCAATGATGTTACTGTCCATGTTATCAGACACTGGTGCCGGTTCCACAGTGGGTTGGTTACTGCCAGCAACGGGTTGCCTCTGTACTACTCTTGATGCAGCCTCCCAACAAGCATGACAAACTCGTTCCAAATGCAAGACCTAAAAACAATAATATTATATTTATACCATACATTGTTATTCAATTACTATTTACAATAAGTTTAAATAAATAAATAAAATTAAACACTTACGTGATGAGCTGGTGTCCATCTTAGTATAACATTCCTTTGAGGACAATCTTGACTAACTCTGTTAGTTCTGCGACTAGCAATTGACAAACCACACGCATAACATACGTTTAGGTGTCCAAGAGCAGGGGATACAAGGGATAGACTTGTGTTAGATGATGTCCGGTTTTCTAATAATACAAAACATTCTGCACACAGGATGTCATCAGAGGATATCTGAAAAGATAACAAAAAAAAATCTGTGAATTCCTAAGTAGATAATAATGGGTATAATTTAGACGGTCACCAAAAATAATATTTTTAAGACTCTAAGCCTAGGCACCAAAATGGATCAACGGTCACCAAATTCTATCCAACTCAACTGTGATTGCCATAAAATGTAGGCTTGGGGTTACAAACTGGATAAAATAGGTTAGGTTAGGTTAGAATTGTGACCAACCGCGCGAAGCGAGCGGTGCCGCGGCAGCGGCCGGCGAGCGCTACTTCTCGAATATTATTTGGTGACCATTTATCTGTTTCGGTAACCGTTTAGAACATTTTTGGTAGTAAAATAGGTACTTTTTTGGGCGGTGTTTAAACACAAGCCGATAATAATTGTGTAAATTAATTCATGTACTTAAAATTCATTTCAAAATAGTTTTACCACAAATGATAGATTATATTGTTAATCTATTATTATTACAAGGGAATTTATAGTTAAGAGGTATATCCAGAGGATAGGTCTAAGACGAATACATGATATACGACATGAATATAATTATGACATTTTGTGTATAAATGAAAATAAATGTATGATAACCTAAAAAGTTCAATTATGCAGACAAAAATACGGCCTAATAAACGTGGACACATAAAAAGCTGTCTTCAGTATGTCTTTTTATAGAAAGCACACTTCTAACATTGCCTAAAACTAATTGGAAGTTAGCTGCCTGAATATTTACCTGTTTTGTCAGACGATGACTCCTTGATTGACCAGGTAGGCATCGTAAGTATTTATATAAATATTGTAAATGACATTTAAACTTACCACTGTAGGTGTTACCCAGGATCTCAGAAGAATAAGCATTGATTCATCTAATTCTTCGATTTGACGTCTACGAAGATTAGGCGCCAGACTTAAAGAGCAATTGACACACCGGCGTAACAACGAGTAGTTTACCCGATCTCTACCAGGTGCAGACATTTTTCAGGAGTAAAACAAGAATATAAGGCTTACTTAAAAACGAGTCAAATTGCTCACTTATCACTAAAACAAGAGCCCAAAGCTCACTTAAACTAAATAAGAGTCAATTTGTTCACTTATCACTAAAACAAGAGTCCATAGCTCACTTAAACTAAATAGAGTCAATTTGCTCACTTATCACTAAAATAAGAGTCCAATATCTCAAAACAACCACTGGAGGGACGTAAACGCTCAGCTCGACAATGTTTACGCAAATTGTAACGATCAGAAGTAAATACGGAGGAATACATTCAACTCTACGTATAACGACCGGCGCGAAAACAATTTGAATGATGTATTGATTTGACAAATAAATCTGTCTAGTCTAGCCTCGCGTTCCGAGTTACAACAAAATCGATGTAATCGCCAAACAATCGTTCCATAGAGCGCGCGCTTTATGGAAGGATTGTTTGGCGCGCGAACAACGATGTTATTGTAATTCGGAACGCGGGGTTGGTGTGGCCATGTTAAATATTTTGTTGATCGATTTAGCAAATCGATTTGATAAAAGTAATATCATTTAATAATTGTGGTATGACCGTTTTGTAGTTTTAGTTTTGTGGTAACTTTTGTTGGTGTTGATATTTTGTTGTTTGTGCAACAGTTGTAAACAGTTTTTCTTTCTTTTTTTCTTGCCTTCTATTTACATTATTAAAGAGATACTTATGCATATGCATAGCCATATCATGAAATGCAATTAATTCATGAAATGGCTAGTCACATTATAAAATGATCAATTCTACGATCTGACCTCTACAATATACTACATCCTCAGATTATAATTCCTTCGTGTTTTAGTTTTTGAGTTTATTTACTACCCATTTCTATTTTCTTTTTATTTTAGCCCGCCCGTTGTTTATTTTAATCCGTGACTTGAATATACATCTAATTAGTTAAATAAGATCTAGATTATGACGGGAGAAAAGCTATTGTAAACATCTCCGGTACTTTTAGTCAGCGGAATAGTAATATATCGATATTTTCAATCGATTACTATCATTTTTTTATCATTGACATAATCTGTCGTCTATCTGGCAACATTCAATTTAGGTTTTAATGGCGGAATTAGCTTAGATTCAATAAAATAATTATTAATTATGGTTTCTAATGCTAGGAGCTAAGAGATGTTGATTAAAAAAAATTGGATTTATAAAATTACGACTTAATTTCTGAGAAGTTATTTGCGGTGCCGGGCGGAGACTACTTACTCCGCCCGGCACCGCAAATAAGGGGCCCATCGGCGGTCAATTTCCTTTGCGTGTCTGTATTATTATTGTATATGTTCATCGAGTCCTCGAGCACTTGTCTGTTAATTTCATATAAATTGAATGAACCTTAATGTAACAAGCAGAGCATCAATATAGCCCTCTAAGTTCATGTAGTTCGAAAGAATGATTATTTCTGAAATATTCATTCTTTCGAACTAGAGGGCTTATTCTACATGAACTTAGAGGGCTATATTGATGATTAAAATGGTTATAATTCTTTAGATAAATACGCGTTACGGTCGCAGATCGCATTTGGTCTACATACAGCTTCACCCTGACCGGCAAATTGCAAAAAACATAAAAATATTTGAATTTCGCGGGCTACCCTGGAGCATCCACCTTAATGCAAAGTTTTTAAGTAATGCGGAATCTAAATTTTAACATTCAATTTACTTCGATGTTAATATCTAGTGCTAAAAATTGTGAAATGAATTAACAAATCATAGTTTGTTACTTAAGTCAATGTTACCTGCAACTTGTGATAAAAATAAGTGTAATGACTTCGCAACGAGAACGCCATGTTTGATATTGAAAAGGCGAGCCGCTGCGAGGCCACTTTTGGAGGAGAACTTGGTGACAGCAGGTCGTGTCATATCTTGTGAGTACAATTTAAATTATAAGGTTATTTTCTTTGTGTAATAAAACGTGAATAATTATTGTGTGTATTCATTATTTGCAATGAGTGAGCCCGTTAGTGGAGACGGCTATTTCTAAAAACCCGAATGGTTCCGATTCTCCGTTATATATATATATGTGGCGATCCATAACACTAAACATAGGTAATAAAATAATATATACAAACATATATCTATTATCTATCTAATATATACACACATAAACAATAACAACAATAACATGTATAAACACACTAAATAAACATAATTATTTATCATATATTCGCCACACAAGTCAATACCGTACGGTGCAGTGGAAGCGCGCCGTGTTACGTCACGCGGTGACGTACTCGGTGCGCACGAGTGGGATCGCGACACAGGTACGCGTAGCCGGCACCTTGCCGTGACCTTTTAGTTGGAACTTACTACCGCGCCGCGAAGCCCACGCAACATTGCGCCCTTTCGACTTGATTCGCATGTGCACTATTCCCTCGGGATTAGCCACCTAAGTCGCATACTATCGTGTCCTATCTTGTATTGACTTTCTGTTCGTGTAATTGTGCTTTCCTAACCGTGTGTCTAAACTTTCTTCTACCTCTGTGACTGAGTTTGATTGTGTTTTGTGTGTGCCCGGACATTATAATTGTAAGTACCGCACAACGGACTTTTATTTACAACAACCATCACACACAAATAATTAGCGTACACCCGAACGCTAAATTGGTGACCCCGTTTAAGAATACGCCAGAAAGGCTCTGCAAACACGCACGGTAGGAACTTTGAAAAAGACGTTCATCAATCGAAGCAGTAGAAAATCACAGCAGCACGATGAGTGACAGCACCGAATCCGCAAAATCATTTCAAAGTACCCGCCCTCGTCAAAAACTTCGACGCGCAAAGTGCGTGTCCATTGACGAACCATCCGACATTTGCCGTGTCGCGGTACGAATCCCACCGTTTTGGCCGGATGACCCAGAGGTCTGGTTTGCACAAGTAGAGGGTCAATTTGTGAACGCAAACATCACCAGCGACGCTACAAAATTTAATTATATCATCGGCAACCTTGAGCACCAGTACGCAAAGCAAGTAAGGGACATTTTTCTTAACCCCCGCAGCACAACCAATATGAGAAGCTCAAACACGAGCTTATTAAGAGACTGACCGCGTCTCACGAGAAAAAGGTGAAGCAGCTTCTCATTCACGAAGAGCTCGGAGATCGCAAACCCTCACAGTTCCTGCGTCATCTACAAAGTTTAGCCGGACCGAATGTCCCGGAGAACTTCCTTAAAACGATATGGAGTAGCCGTCTGCCAAGCAACATCCAGTCTCTGTTGGCATCCCAGCCACATACTACCCTGGAGGAACTCGCAGACCTGGCGGATAGGGTTCAAGACATCGCGTCCCCCTGCCAAGTCGCCGCAGCATCGGCGTCAGGACCAAACATGCAACAGATGGCAAACGACATCGCCGAACTAAAGAAGGCCGTGAAGAACCTGACGATACAGCTGAATAGGAGATCTCGTTCGCAATCACGCTCCAACCACTATCAGCGTCAACGATCCAGGCAGCGGTCTAAGTCCAGCCACGAGAAGCATCCGCTCTGCTTTTATCACTCCAAGTACGGGGCAACCGCTCGCAAATGCGTCAAGCCTTGCGATTATGAGTCGGGAAATGCCAAAGGCAGTCGGTAATGGCCGCTGACGACTGTCCGACGTCCACCGGTCGCCTCTTCGTCACGGACCGGACATCGAAGACACGTTTTTTAGTGGACCCTGGTAGTGATTTGTATGTGTTTCCACGGAATGTTTTGCGGGAAAAGCGTGTAAAGTCTAACTATCAATTATCGGCCGCAAACGGGTCCATAATTGATACTTACGGCTACCTACAACTCAATTTAGATTTAAGTTTGCGCCGCAACTTTCCATGGCGTTTTATTGTAGCTGATGTCGCCAAGCCGATCATTGGCGTGGATTTTTTAAGCTTTTACGATCTGCTTGTTGACATCAGAAACCAACGCTTGGTTGATAAAACCACTTCAATGTATGTGACAGCTTCCGTTGCAAGGGCTTCAGCAACGTGCTCAGTGAAAGTCTCAGTTGGCGATTCCAGGTATCACCAGATACTTAATAAGTACCCCGAGATCACACGGCCCGCTGGCACACACCGTACAACCACACACCACACAGTACACCACATACGCACCACACCCGGCCCGCCCATCTCTTGCTCCCCTCGCAGGCTAGCTCCAGATAAACTGCAGATCGCTAAGCAGGAATTTGATATCATGCTTAGCAACGGCACTGCTCGACCTTCGAACAGCCCTTGGTCTTCGCCCCTTCATTTAGCGCCGAAGAAGGACAATAGCTGGCGACCTTGCGGTGACTACAGGCTCCTTAACGCGAGGACCATACCTGACAGGTATCCCATTAAACACGTGCATGATTTTACCCACAGCATAGCTGGTTGCAAGGTCTTCTCAACTATTGACCTAGTTAAGGCATACAACCAGATACCAGTCAGCGAAGATGACATCCAGAAGACGGCGATAACAACCCCGTTTGGTCTGTATGAATTTCCTTTTATGACCTTCGGTCTGAGGAACGCCGGTCAAACCTTTCAGAGATTTGTCGACGAAATGACGCGTGGACTCGACTTCTGTTATTGTTATCTCGACGATTTTCTTGTCTTCTCGAAAGACCAGGACCAGCACGAAGACCACCTGCATCAACTCTTCACCAGGATGCAAAAATATGGCATCGTCATCAACACTACTAAGTGTGTTTTCGGAGCAGACGAAGTCACGTTTTTAGGTTACCGCATCTCTGCAGCCGGTACCAGACCCTTGGAGTCCAAGGTGGAAGCCATCAGAAATTTCCCTACGCCCAAAACTGTTAGGGAGCTCAGGCGTTTCTTAGGGATGTTGAACTTTTACAGGCGGTTTATACCCAAAGCCGCAGAATTTCAAGGGCCCCTAAACGCCCTGTTAATCGGCTCAGTAAAAGGTCAACATCCAGTGGAAATAACAGGTGAGGCACTCACCGCTTTTAATATGTGCAAAGACAGCCTCTGCAATGCAGTATTGCTTGCACACCCAGACTACCAAGCGAAACTCGCCCTAGTTACAGATGCATCTGATCTGGCAATGGGGGCAGTTTTGCAACAGTTCAGAGCCGGACAGTGACAACCGCTCGCCTTCTTCTCGCGAAAGCTGAGCCCCGCTCAGCAGAAGTACTCGCCGTACGATCGCGAGCTTCTTGCGATTTATGAAGGCATAAAATACTTCCGGCACATGCTCGAAGCGAGACACTTCACCGTCTATACTGACCACAAGCCATTGATTTACGCTTTCCATGAGCGAAAGCCCAACTGCGCACCTCGTCAGCATAGACAACTCGACTTTATTTCGCAATTCACAACGGACATAAAACATATTTCCGGCAAGGACAACATTGTCGCCGATACATTGTCCCACGTCAGTGAACTACAAACTCCAGTCGATTATGAGGTTCTCGCTAAATCTCAAGCTTCAGACCCGGATCTGTTGCAACTCCTACAGTCACAAACATCTCTTCAACTAAAGAGGCTAAAAATTGACGACAGCCCCGTCGAGTTACTCTGTGATGTGAGCACAACCACTCCGAGACCATTCGTGACCAAACCCCTACGACGGCAAATATTTGAGAGCCTACACAGCCATAGCCACCCAGGAGCAAACACGTCCGCAAAATTAGTTGCGCAGCGATACGTTTGGCCTGGAGTTCGCAAGGACTGTCGACAATGGTCACGAACGTGCCTTAATTGTCAGCGCACTAAGGTAAATCGCCATGTGTCATCACCATTGGGCACATTCGAATTACCCCGTGCTAGATTCGCTTTCGTTCACACTGACCTGATAGGTCCATCACAGGGGTATCGGTACTGCCTGACGGCCGTGGATCGTTTCACTAGGTGGCCAGAAGTAGTACTGCAAAGATCCTCTTTGGGAGGTGCGACCTCAATGACATAAGCCTTGAAAGAGGTAAGAAAAAAGAAAGTTAGAATTCGAATGTGATGACATAAGGAAGTGTTAGTTTTTGCTAAGGGATTCGTTTGTTTGCCTTGACGTTGAAAACACGCAAAATATAATTATACTTGAAAATACTCTGATTTTACTTATTGAAGAATACCTCTCGCACCCCATTAAAAGCGGTCCCTTACAAGTGGCGGAGGTGCCCGGTAATGTACGCGTGTGCACTGCGTAAAATATAAAAGTGCATGAAGAAACTCCCAATTTTATAAATTCATCTCGAAAAGGACGAGATGCTAACGATTTTCAGGCGCTAGATGGATGGACGCCTGGAAACAAGAGCTAAGTGGTTTTTATAGTTAAAAGAAAGAATTTATATATAAACATGTCTATGTTATATACCGGTATAAACCGAGTACGCTTTGAAGATTTTTTAGCCGAATTCAGAATCGTCGCTATCGAAAGCGAGTGACGAGAAGCCGATTATTCTTTAATTTTGGGCGCATTTCTGCAGAGCGCTGCTAGATATTTTTATAATACGGTATACCATGACGGTATAGATTTTTCGCTGCTATGCGACAAGATAAGGAAGGAATTTCCGTGTAAATGCATTTCGTGTAAACGACGACGGCTATTGGAATGCTCTATTTATGTCGAAAAGACAATTACTGAAGTGTCCGATGGATGCGGACAGCGAGAGTTTGTGAATGTCGATAATGATACGCCTTTATATTCCAGTACGAAAATTGAAAATCCACAAATCGAAAACCATGATGACAATGATGACCATGATGACAAGGATGACAATGATGACGACGTTGAGCTGAGCTGTGGAGAGAGCAGCCTAGTCAAGAACGAAACTGAACTGGACAGAATAGAGGAAAGTGTACAAGCTGGTGTATCCATTCCAATATTTACATCTGAACTCCTTACAGAAAGCAAGGCGATTCTGATATCCGAACCAGGGCGCAGTTCCACTGACAACCATGATGTGGATGCTGTCGAAGTAGATTCAAGAGAGGGTGACCAGTATGCAGACGCCGCGATGGAAGTTGAGGAAGCTGCCTCGGCGGAAGACGATCAAAAGGAGATGGTTCTATACGGAACACAACTCATTATTAATTTTTATTTCGGCCAATAAGACAAACCGTAGCGTAGAAAATAAAAGTGGTAGGGACGTTTTATTATTTGATAGAATTTTACACACAGACATACACACACATAATTTCCTTAAGAGGCGTGAGTTGGTTACTCAAAATGAGTATAAGTTTCCTCTTCATACCCTGAATAAAATAAAGAAAACAAGGGTGATGTAAAAGACAAGGAAATATTGCACATATATTTATACATTTAAAGAGAAATCATACACATCAAATCATATAAAACATTTCACTAATGATTTGATAGTTCAGCAACTTTTAATTTACATATGGAGATATTTTAGAAAGAAATACGAAATTATTATATACAATTATAAGGTCAGGAAACGTTTTATTTTGAAGATTTTATAGTTGTTCGAAATTCCACTTTATCTTACTTTATAGATTTACTATATATAGTGTTAGTTACTTTCAAGTTTTCATAACATATGTTTTTATTTATTTTAATGGCAGCGAAAGCCGAAGGATTGACTTGTACTATTTCAATCATAGGGTGACATGACAACATAAAAAAAAAATTGTCATATGGTGTCAAACTAATCAAAAAGTTTATTGTTTCATATAGAACCTGTAAAGGTTGAATTGAATAAGGTTCTATAGTTAATATTCATGTAAATAGGTTGAAACCGTTTTATTATAAAGAATATTTATGGTAATAGAAAAAGTAGGATGTCAAAGCAGATAGATGTCAATTATAATTTTATGTAAACAAACATTATTTTCGTTGGTAGGTTGAATAAGTTATTGAATAGTCTTTTTTCCATGTACATTCGAAGAAGGACGTGTACGTGATCGACGACTTCGAGGGCGCTCCCAGATTTGTGAAGAGCGCGTTTAAATAATATTAGCTGGGGTGAACTCATTCCAGTGGTGTTAGAGGTAGAGTTTTCGCGATAAATTTTACGCCATTAAAGAACTCCATGGGCGGTTAAACCAACTTTGCATACGAGGTATAACCTTCGCGAAGGGTGGCTAGTTGTCACCATTGGTTGAACTGATTATGGAGGCAATTGATTTCAATTCTTATGTATATCACTGGAGTAAGTTCAAAGTTAAAATTTAAAAACTTTAGCAGAGTAGACATACTAGGATAATCCGACGAGCAACCACATAGATTAGTTACGGTAAATCTAATCAATTCAATCCCTTCTGGATAGATGTGAATTGTCGCATCGATTTTGTTTACGTCCGACGATGTGTTGCAGGTTTTTGTGGCGTTTTGCAACAGCAGGGTTTCAGCATAACTGCTTTAAGATATTGCGCAAATGGCGCATAATAATTTAAAGAATATTGCCCAGCGCAGGGTATGACTGAAACTGCTTCTATAGAGGCATATGTCCACCTGTCTACGAAGAGTCGCCACTTAGGCAGGGACTTCGGGTTAGGAGTAGGTAGGTGCTTGACTCTTCCAAGGCTGAGAATGTATGATTGCAAGAAAATTATTCTTACTATCCTCCATTCTTCGGGGGGTAGCTCATGCAGAGATCCTTTTTGGGAGGTGCGACCTCAATGACATAAGCCTTGAAAGAGGTAAGAAAAAAGAAAGTTAGAATTCGAATGTGATGACATAAGGAAGTGTTAGTTTTTGCTAAGGGATTCGTTTGTTTGCCTTGACGTTGAAAACACGCAAAATATAATTATACTTGAAAATACTCTGATTTTACTTATTGAAGAATACCTCTCGCACCCCATTAAAAGCGGTCCCTTACAGTACCGATCGTAGACATTACTGCAGAGACAGTCGGGAAAGCATTGCTGACCAGCCGGATTTCCCGCTTTGGTTGTCCAACTGATATTGTGACAGACAGAGGACGCCAATTTGAATCCGCACTGTTCCAATATCTAGCCAAAATAGTCGGTTTCCAACACCGAAAGACCACAGCCTACCACCCAGCATGCAATGGCCTAGTGGAACGATTCCACAGGCAACTCAAAACGGCGATAATGGGCCACGCTGACCATAACTGGACAGAATCCCTGCCCTTGGTCCTACTGGGTGACCGGAGTGCTTTTAAAGAGGATCTACAGGCTTCCTCTGCAGAACTCCTTTACGGTGAGCCCTTACGGCTACCAGGAGAATTTTTCATTCCCGGTGACAGCGGCACCGCCGACATTACGGAGTTCACCACTCGTTTACGCTCGTATGTCGCAAAATTGCAGCCTACTCCAGCTGCACGTCATTCCAAGGACAAAATATTTGTCCATAAGGACCTCGCTACCTCAAGCCACATATTCATCAGGGACGATGCGCTTCGAGGTTCATTGCAACCAGCATACACCGGTCCTCACGAAGTTGTCCAAAAAGGCGACAAAACCTTTATTATAATAGTCAAAGGCAAAAAGGTAAAAGTATCTGTGGATCGCCTAAAACCCGCATACACACTGGCAGATACCCCACCAACCGACCCAGTAATGCAAGAAGAGGCTAAACAGCCCACTGAAACTCACGTCAGAACTACCAGGTCTGGTCGAAGGGTTCGATTTCCAGATTATTATCGCCCGTAGGACGGTCTCTGGAGTGGAGTGATGTGGCGATCCATAACACTAAACATAGGTAATAAAATAATATATACAAACATATATCTATTATCTATCTAATATATACACACATAAACAATAACAACAATAACATGTATAAACACAATAAATAAACATAATTATTTATCATATATTCGCCACACAAGTCAATACCGTACGGTGCAGTGGAAGCGCGCCGTGTTACGTCACGCGGTGACGTACTCGGTGCGCATGATTGGGATCGCGACACAGGTACGCGTAGCCGGCACCTTGCCGTGACCTTTTAGTCGGAACTTACTACCGCGCCGCGAAGCCCACGCAACATTGCGCCCTTTCGACTTGATTCGCATGTGCACTATTCCCTCGGGATTAGCCACCTAAGTCGCATACTATCGTGTCCTATCTTGTATTGACTTTCTGTTCGTGTAATTGTGCTTTCCTAACCGTGTGTCTAAACTTTCTTCTACCTCTGTGACTGAGTTTGATTGTGTTTTGTGTGTGCCCGGACATTATAATTGTAAGTACCGCACAACGGACTTTTATTTACAACAACCATCACACACAAATAATTAGCGTACACCCGAACGCTAAATATATATACAATGTGGGGAGGACAATATGATCATAAATGAAACTTCGTCTATGTCATGATATTCCCAACCGTCACACAAAAAATCAAATGAATATATCCAGTAGTTTAGCCACAGGACATTATTTTTCATTTTAAGTATTTTCTACATGATGTATTGTAAACAGGAGAGCACGCGACAGGACGACACACGTTGCCAGCTCGCTACTTTATAAACCTACGCCTTTTCTTTCAAATTTATTTTCTCAATGCAAATTATACTTTATGCCCGAGCCATAAGAGTCATAAAGCGTGTCATCACAGCTAGATAAGAAAAAATGCATGCGAAAGTTATTACTTTCGTGCGAAAGAGATAGGTAAGTTTGCTTGTTTCTACTTTGCTTACTTGTCGACGTGTCTAGGTTACGCGGTCAGTGTGTCACCGGACTTCCTTCCTGCCTGTGACGCGTTTTGTTTTTCTCTGGAATTTCGGATGCGCCCGCGCCCGTTTCAAGTCGCCGCGCGAGTGTTATCGTATCTTTGTTGTTGTGTTGTGTTGTGTTGTGCGAAATTTGACGCTTTGTTTTAATAGTGACAGGACACATAAACGTTTATAGGTACTTAGTTAAATAGCTAAGTAAACTTTGCGAAATTAGACGCTTAATACTTGGTGTTTCAAGGTTTTATTATTAAATAATCATGCCTCGTTACAATTACACCGATATGATTTTAATTTATGGGGAGTGTCACGGTAATGCCGCTTTAGCTGTACGGACATACCGTGAGAGGTATGGGAACACGCGTATGTGTCCGACCCACGGGCGCACTATTGTACAAGCTGTCCAGAGGATACGGGAAAATCAATCCTTGATCCCGCACGTAGATGGTGCTCCTCCACGTGCAAATGTGATTTTAGACGAAAGAGTTATTGATTATTATGTTTGCAATCCGACGGCCAGTCTGCGTAATGCAGGTCGACATTTTCGTGTAAATCACAAAACTATTCAAAAAGTTTTGATACGTGACAAACGCATTATACGTCGGTGTAGTTTGTGTATTCAAGAACACGGCGGACATATTGAAAATAAAAAAAATTAATGACTGGCGACATAATTATGTGATCGAAAAGTGATTGTGAATAATAAATTGATTAGTGAATAGCTCGCGGGTGAATGATGACCGACTATTTGGTTAATAATCTGTGATTTGATTTGTGTAATTGAGCATTAATAATAAGAATAATGGCGCCAAACATTACGTCGCTGCGTCGGCCACAGCTTTATCATGAATGAAACCAAGCTGCGTTGCCATTCTTATTGCAGGTCAGTGTACCAATTTTATAAATGGTGTTTTATTTTGTTTGCAGTTTTAAGCTATTTAGTTTGTTAGAAAAAAATGTTTTTTTATTTTCGATGTTCGGATTTATTTGATAGTTTACAAATGTTTCCATAAACCAGTATTGCCAGTGTTTTCATTTAAAGTCATATTGTCATCTCCACATTGTATATTTGTTGGGCAGCTGGATCAAGGGCTTGATCCAGAAAGCAGTACTCCTGGACACGGCGCGCATCGTTAGGAGGTTCCTCTCTCAGAAGCCGGTAGCTTGGACCCTGTTCCCGATACCGGTGGGTTACTATTTTTTTATATTTTTAAATGTTTTTTGTATTTTTATAGAAATATTTAAAAATGTAATTTGTATGTATATATTAATGAATAAATGGAATAATAATATAATAATAATAATCTTTTATTTCGACCAACAGTGGATCATATACAAAAAAAAATACAAAACTTCAAACAAATCAAAATAAAAACACAAAACCAAAAACACACAATAAAAACACATACAATATTAAACAGACAAAACACATTACATGTCTCGATTGCCTAGTATGTGAACCATACAGCAATGGTTCAGGTACTGGCCATCGAACCTCTGCGCGAATGCCCTCAGGATGCTGCTGGAGCTAGCCCGAACCCTGCGCACCAGGGATGTGCACCGTTTTCGCATAGTAGTATAAAAACAGTCTACTTGCGACTCGGCGAACATACCTGATGCGCTACAAAATCGGGGCAGCCCCATCAGCACCCTGAATGCATTATTATATTGCACACGCAAGGCGTTGTACTGTCTGCGCGTGTATGAGACCCACAGGCTGCTCGTGTAGAAAGATGTACAATATGCTCTAAACAATGTAGTTTTCACTTCAGTGGTACAACGAGCAAACCTGCGGGCCATCATATTCGCCCTAACAGACAACGCCCTGCGTTCTCGCTCTATGTCTGCATCATCTTTCAGATCCGCCTGAAAGACCATGCATTCACTTTTTTTGACATTATAAATCAAGCCATGGCTGTGAGCGTAGTTTTCACAGATGCTCAACAGTTTTGAAAGGCCACATACAGAAGCACTCAGCAGCACCATGTCGTCCGCGTAACTGATATTATTGAGACATACATCATCAATATGGCAGCCGACATGGGTGCTGCTGAGCTCCTCTATCAGCGCGTTGACGTACAAGTTGAAAAGTTTGGGCGAAGTTAACGCCCCCTGCCTCACCCCACATTCCAACCTGTACGGATCGGAATATGCACTCGACCATCGCACGACATTGACCTGGTTATGATACCAAAATTTAAGGAGCCTGGTGAGCTCTGTTGGTAAGGATATATCTTTCAGTTTCTGCCACAGGATATCGTAGTTGACCAGGTCAAACGCCCTCGACAAGTCGAGAAAACATGCATAAATTGGCGTTCGTCTTTCTGTGTAGTACTTGATAGTCTGCTTCACACACAAGATGGCTGTCTCTGTGGAAAGTTTCGGCCTGAAACCGAACTGGTTGTCACTTATGTTCAGGTATTTATCTAGTTGATTGCTAAGCAAACTATCAAGCACTTTCGCTACCGTAGTGGCAGGTGAAATCGGCCTGTAGTTGGATTTTTCAGAAATATCACCCGTCTTATTTTTCACAATTGGCACCACCACAGTTTTCATAAGCGCAGGAGGTAAGTACGAATGTTCTATACATAGGGTATAGAACATCGCGAGCACTCTAGGCAGGTGAGGGCCTGCGTGTTTGAAGTGTTCGATGCTGATGCCATCATGGCCAGGAGACTTCCCACGTGACATATCTTTAATAGCTTCCTTAACATCTTCAGTTGTAATTATAGCTCCAATCTGCTGACACTGCTGCCCCACATCGTTCCCCCACTGTGATGGTCCCAATGGTGATTTTACAGTGAAGTGCTCCTTAAACATATCAGCTATACTGCTGTGATCATTAATACCATTAACGCTCACTGGGAGGCTAGGCTTGCCATTGAACTTCTTGGTGGACTTCCAAAAGTGTTTAAAGTTATGCTTCGAGTGATGTGATGCCAAAATGTCCATTTTTATTTGTTCGCTATGATTCTGACACCATTTTAAGCGAGACTTAAAAACATTTCGACTATCTTGCATTTCCTCAAAAACACGGCCCACCCTTGGTTTTCCACACCATACCCACAACTGAAATTTACACCTAGCCTTCCCTATGAGAATCACTAACATGTTTGTTCCATCCAACTACAGGCTTTTTAAAGTTACGCTGTGTTATGACGGCAAAACTTTCTGTGGCAGCCTTGCTTAATACAAAAATTAACTCGTCGTATAGTTTATCAATGTGTTCTCTGTGATCTATATGTCGCAGAATCAGCAAAGAGGCACAAATATTTTCGATTCACTATTGATTACTGTTCATTTAGAATAACGCCATCTATTATCGTTTGTCGGAAACGTCAAGCAGTGTGCTTGGGTGAGGTCGGTACGGGGCGTGGCTTGTTTGACAGCTGTCGGCTGTCATTCGTTTTGACATTGAATGGATTTGATTGAGGGAGGACACTTTTGAGTTGGACACGAGGGCGAGAGGTCGTTCTGCCAGCCCGTACCGAACTTACCGCGTTTCCGTAGTCTTAATCTATTTCCATCGCCTTAATCTTTAGAGATTTCTTTATTTTGTTATCAAGAGTGATCAAATAGACAATTGTAACCAGTGTTGAGACTATTATTTCGTACCTACGCCATGTCGAACTTGGATTCTGATGACGAGGTACCCCACGTGGGTGAACTTGCTCCGTTATCAGAAGTGGGATGCAACTCAAACGCCCCACGTGTTGTAAGTTACAGTGCTAATCAAGAAAACTGCAAAGACAATGCGCACTTGTTTGAAGGTGACACAGAGATGGAAAAATGGCGTTTTCTATTGGAGCAGCAAAACAAAAATTTTATGGCCATCGTGCAGGCAATGAAAACACCTTCTGCAGTGGTTGATGTTCGGCTACCTGATTTTGACCCTGAAAAACGGAATGTAGACTGTGCTTGGCTGGCAACAGCGGATATGTGTGTGAGGATATTCATGTCAATCTGGTGAGTTATTTTCATTTTGTAATTGCTGTGGCGCTGGGGCATTCGTCAGTTAACATTTTTAATTTTGTTAACGAGAGCTTAACATTTTTGATACTATGGAGACTGGCTCACAAAAGGTTTGGAGACAACTCTCATGATTGGCGATCATTGATTTTTGATAATTGGCTAGTCACTTTATTGTTCCATGCTAAAGTGAGGCTATTATTCTCGTGTTGATTATAGTTTTGGTGTTGTAGTAGTAATTCAGTCGCTATAGCTTTGGTGTTGCTGCTGAAGCGCTGATAATGCTTATGAGGCGATATTATTCTGCTATCGCTGGTAGATAAATAGACTGAAGAGCTTAGTGTAGAGAGATATGGTCACAATATCAACCCCATCACAATACCCTGCCTTACAATTTATTTTGGAAATGTGAATGTGAACGATGTTATTTTTGTGATGATTGCAAAAGCAATGTAACTTATCACTACTTACGGTGGATGAAGCCAGCAGGAGGCTAGCGGTTCGCTTGCTGCTACAACTGCTGTGCAGCTGCATCTTCTGAGCAGTTTTGAGCATGACAGACCGAAGATGGTCAAGCAGTTGACAGGCTGCAGTAGCTGATTATCATGTCAACATATATGGGGTGAAGAGCGTTCAAGGCCAACTGGAATATTGGGTGAGTCGCTGCCATTTTAATTTGATTGTGAGATTCAAAGGTTAAAAAACGTTCATCTCAATTCAGTGGTTAGATTGATGGTAATTTTGAAATTCTAAGTACAAATCGAGTACTAAAAATGTATTCCATTGGCGGTAATAGTTTCAGCATTCTATTCATTGCGAAGTTTAGGGTGAGATATCACATGGCAAGGTTGCCACAAGGTCATGTTCCGACTTAGACGTTATTAGTAAAAAAAATAGACCTAGGTTTTTGTATTAACGTATAGGCGTCAATTTGCCTTACGTAACAACAGTTAGCAAATTCAATAGTATCAAAACTATCGTGAATAACAACTTCATTTTAATGATATTGATTAAAGCCAGAGAATACAGAATAATTGGGTACAGAGAATTCTGAGCTATTACAATTTCTAAATAGACTTTCCATTTTTCACTATCTAGCTACTTACTAGGTACCTATGTGAGTTAATACGACTCCGATTAAAATAAGATTGACTGATTCAAACTGTACAATGCAGCGATGACCGTGATGTTCGTAGATTAACGTAGAGTAAGTCGTGAACGTAGCTCCATTGTTAATGTGTAAGCAAACATTGTTGGACCTCGTTATTCTTTTTTTCGTAAGCACTGATGTATAGGCATAGGTTACCTGTCAGTATGCTTTATAATCTCTGTCGGAAGATGCCTGCGGCCAAGTACCAACTGACGTTTTGAAGTTATGAAGTAGATGATGAGTTAGCATCAATTTAGATTGTGAGAACAGGTTCTGACTTCTATGGATCGGTGACTGTACCAGAGTATTGTAGCAGTATCCCAGAATGATATAGACGGGGAGTCTTTATCAGGGTGTCGTTGCGGTAGCTCTTGGTGACATAGCTGTTGACTGTGAATAAGATACCTGGTCATTAGTTTTCTTTTTCTTTCTTTTTTACTGTCAGTATTGCTTGGACTTGGTAATCACGAATACTGTCGAGTCGCGAATCAAACCTTAGTTTCAATAAAAACTTTTGCAGCCATTTTGGAACTGTCAAAGGCGAACAGGTGGCTCTCCTGTGTTAAAGTTTGTAGACAATTTCCGTAGAGATTAACGATAGCAAATCCTAGTAAAATGCAATAACTGAAGAACAGCTCGCAATATAATGCGTTGAAAAATGAGCTTCGGTCGAGTGTTTTGCATCGGAAAATTCAGCGACGTGGTAAGACTTTGTCTACCAATTATTCCTAGAACGTTCCGGTGGTCTATTGTCAAAAATGTACACGAAGGTTTGCTGCATTTGGGATGGGAGAAGACTTTAGAAAAAGTTTACGAACTTTATTGGTTCGACAAAATGACAAGGTTTGTACGAAAGTTCGTGGACAGTTGTGCCACGTGTTAAATTTCTAAGTCACACTCAAAGTACAGGCAGAAATGCATCCTATTTCTAAGGTAGCTATACCCTGGCACACCATACACATAGACGCTACGGGAAAACTAAGCGGCAAGAATGACCGGAAGGAATATATGTTTGTGCTTATAGATGCCTTCACCAAGTACGTATTACTTCACCATACGCTTAACATTGACACAGCTAGCAGCATCAAGGCATTGAAATCAAGTGTTTTACTATTTGGTGCGCCCAACCGTATAATCGCTGACCAAGGTAGGTGCTTCGCCAGTAAAGACTTCAAGGACTATTGCGAGTCTGTTAACATTAAGCTTCACCTGATAGCGACAGGTAGTTCGAGGGCCAACGGCCAGGTGGAGCGCGTCATGAGCACATTGAAAAACATGCTTACCGCAATAGAAACAAGTAGTCGCTCGTGGCAGGATGCTTTGCCTGACGTGCAGCTGGCTCTCAACTGCACGATGAATCGAGTCACGCAAGCTAACCCATTGGAACTTCTCATTGGTAAGGTTGCGAGGCCTTGTGATGTCTTATCAATAGTTGATGACGACTCCGAAATTGACATTGAGCAAGTAAGGTTACAGGCTGTGGAGAATATGGAGAAGGGCTCAGCCTACGACAAGGTACGTTTTGACTCTACCAAGGCTAAATTAAAACCATTTACCATTGGAGACTTTGTACTGCTGACGAAGAACGAAACCAAACAAAGCTCGATCCTAAGTACAAAGGGCCTTTCAAAGTTATAGAGGTAATAGAAGGAGACCGGTATGTGCTTAAAGCTCTCAATTCAAATCGGACATACAAGTATGCCCACGACTGTCTGCGAAAAATGCCTGACAGCGACAATTTTGACGACAAAGACTCTGATACCGACTCTGACCACGACACTAGCAAAACCGACGAAACAAGACCGGCTGACGTTGAAGGTGTTTGACCATATGTGAAGGAATAGAGGATGCAAATGTAGTATGCAAGTGACTCAGATTGCGTACATTCCAATGTAGTTCGTAGCGGCACGCCTAAGTGTTTACTTGAGGTTGGTGACAAACGTCAGCATGGCAATGTAGGTGATCGCCGAAGGTACAAAGTAAAGGCGATGTGATGTGTTGAGGTCGGGTACCGGATGGAGGTCCCGTTGGATTGCCGGATGGAGGCAATGTGATGTGTTGAGGTCGGGTACCGGATGGAGGTTCCGTTGGATTGCCGGATGGAGGCAATGTGATGTGTTGAGGATGGGTACCGGATGGAGGTCCCGTTGGATTGCCGGTTGGAGGCAATGTGATGTGTTGAGGTCGGGTACCGGATGGAGGTCCCATTGGATTGCCGGATGGAGGCAATATGTTGTGTTTGCTGGGTACCGAATAGAGCATTGCATACTAGATTTGGTCGGAATGTTTTATGACTTGGTTTGAAAATTGATGGTCATTATTATGGAGTGGTGATTATTTTCAATATTGAGATTCCCCTTATAAGATTTGATGAAATATGTGAATCAGAATACAATTGAGTTGTTTGAATCCTGTGATTTAATTTTTCTACATCTAGGTCAGGAAGGCCGAGCAAAAGGACGTTTTACTTTCCGTAAATTCTTGTTTCAGATGCTTCACACGAGGACGTGTGAATTGTCAAGATGGCCGTGTCGCAGAATCAGCAAAGAGGCACAAATATTTTCGATTCACTATTGATTACTGTTCATTTAGAATAACGCCATCTATTATCGTTTGTCGGAAACGTCAAGCAGTGTGCTTGGGTGAGGTCGGTACGGGGTGTGGCTTGTTTGACAGCTGTCGGCTGTCATTCGTTTTGACATTGAATGGATTTGATTGCGGGAGGACACTTTTGAGTTGGACACGAGGGCGAGAGGTCGTTCTGCCAGCCCGTACCGAACTTACCGCGTTTCCGTAGTCTTAATCTATTTCCATCGCCTTAATCTTTAGAGATTTCTTTATTTTGTTATCAAGAGTGATCAAATAGACAATTGTAACCAGTGTTGAGACTATTATTTCGTACCTACGCCATGTCGAACTTGGATTCTGATGACGAGGTACCCCACGTGGGTGAACTTGCTCCGTTATATATTACTACAAACATAGTCACTACAGTCGCGAAACACACTAAGAAAGTCGACAAGTCTTAATCTATCATGACAGATCTCACTATATAATAAAATTTGGTCTGGTTTTCTTTAACCCCATAGTACCTTATTGAGTAGCGATCCCGTATTACAAGATATTTTCGGTTTTATAACATTAAAATTACATTCTACAATCAAAGGGTAATGATCTGACCACAATACGTCATACTTTATGTGAACATTCACTATGGATTGCAAGGCGGCGTTAGTAGTCACACAGTGGTCTAGCCAGCGTCTCGAACCATTTGCCTCACTAACAAAGCTAAACGTGTCCGAACAAAGTCCTAATATCTCAACGTCCGCACATGCCCACTTTATAATAATAATAATAATTTATTTCATAACCATAAATCGATACATTTTGTTTGTAATGGCGCCTCCTTTTAAGCAGATAATGCTTGTGTTAGAAGACGCCGCTCTCTCTTAATTACTTACATTTTGGTTTATTTATGTTATGCTATAATTATGTGTTGGCATGTGAGGTAGGAAAGGTGTGGGGTGTGTGTGTAGAAGTGGTGTGGTGTGGTATGATGTGGCGTGTGTGGTATGATGTGGTGTGGTATGGTATGATGTGAGGTGATGTGATGTGATGTGATGTGATGTGATGTGATGTGATGTGATGTGATGTGATGTGATGTGACGTGATGTGATGTGATGTGATGATATGTGGTGCGATGTGATGTAATAAGATGTGGGTGATGTGAGAGTGACTGACATTAGTTCATGTGTTGAAGGAGTGACTCTGTGTCTGTGTATGTAAATGGTTTTATCCAGTCTGTTAGTTTCTGTTTACATTCATGTAGTTTGTTAGGATAAATTAATATTTGTTTGTTTACCCTGTTATAAAGTCGAGCAGATCGATGTTGATATTGCATGGCCGCGAATTTCGTTCTAGTCGGTGGAATTTGTGCAATCAAGTCTTTCCGCCTTTTTGACATTATTTGTGGATCATATGCAAGAGTTTTATGTTTTTTTAGAACAGTGTATATGATATACAATTTCCGAACTGAAAGTAGACCACTAAGCTCGTATAACTTTTCAGTAGAATATCTGATCTTCTTAAAATACATTATTTTTATTAAGGATCGCTGTCCCCTTTCTAGAACGATAAATTTTGTTTTAGCCGCGCCACCCTATACAGGTATGTATACCTGTATGGGGTGGCGCGGCTAAAACAAAATTATTATATAAAATTATTATAATTATTATATAAATTATTATTATTAAATGTCTAGATGTGAAAGTCCCATAGGGCCACTATCCAGATACGCACCACGCATCGTATTTATCATATTCCGATATTGATATTTATTCGGGGTTGACTGGTCCGATGTAGAAATCACATTTCCTACCACCAACTTGAGATCCTCTAGCTGATTCGACGTAACATACTTAGTTTTTATGTCTTTCACTTCTGTTTGGAGGATCAAAATATCCTTTAACAATTTCGTGACATCTAGATGGTCGAACGTCACCGGTGGAAGTTTTTCTAAATCACGGGCTACAAACACTGGCATCACTTCTGGATCAGTTCCCTTGAAAAGAGATATGATGTCCTCAACGTCATGGTTTTCTTTCCCATGCCTTTTACGCCAGATTTTTCGCTTCCCCGTCGTTAGCGATTCAAAAAGTAACGACTTTGATCGATCTATTTCTTCACTTTTAAACGCCGACACACATATTCTAATCAAACTGTCTTCATCAATTATCGATATTTTGTTTTGCACATAAGCTAACAACTCGTCTATCACAATATTGCACGTAATGCACTTCACCGTCGAAGTCATTTTTTTTTTTTTTTAACAAAATTATACGACCCGCGCTCGAAAGTACACACACCTTGCGTCGACAGGCGCGCGCGCGCGACTGTTTGGAATAGTGATTCGGCTTCATGAATAACGCTTGTCTTCAAATAATGAAGCTTTTAAACATCGCTAAGCGAAGTGTTATTGTGCACCAAAGATATAAACAAATCTTGAAAAGTTTGCCATGATTCATAATTACCGGAAAACTTCGGTATCTCGATCCTCGGTAGGTGCACGAGGCTATTTTGTGAGCTTGTGCAACCGAAACTACCGGTGTACCTGATGGTACCGATAACGAAATAACCATATCCTTAAAGTCACCTTGAAGCACGTTAAACAAATCTTCATAAATAAAAAAACTCCTCATTCAAAAAATAAGGCAAAGTTCCTTTCTGTTCCTTTGGTGATATCTTAACTAAGTCTTTATGCGCACTTTTGAACGTTTCCCAATAATCTTCAATGATTTTTATACGTGCTTCGATATAACCTCTTGTTAAACGTGTTTTAGGACATTTCTAACTAAGGAAATGTCCTAAAACACGTGTAACAAGAGGTCCAACCTAAGGGTTGGCTTGTGTTTTTCGTAGCAGGTTTGCAGTATCTTCCAACACGGAGAAAAGTTTATGTTGTTCCTTAGTCGTCATTTTCACAAACTTGAATGCAGCTGATACACGATGTGTAAAGTAGTTACGTAATTATTACTACAATAGTCCTCGTAGTAACTTGCTAATTCTTGGAATCCGAAGCGCACAAAAAAAGATCGTCTTATCGCTGCTGTGGAATGTGGGCCTTTTGTTCCTCGCTAGTTGTCCGTACTGGATGGATACGGCTCGATTGCGACCATATGTGTGGTGTTAAGGTTCACTATTGCTTGTTCAGGTTTTGGATAAATGAAATAACGTGTTGTTTGAATGCAAGTATATTGGCGACTGGCTCAATACTAATAGTCTAAGATCCGACCGCGTGATTTATACGTTCATATGTTTGATTAATAAAATATAATTTTTATCGATATTTATAACTAAACCAATGCAGATCCGCAAAGGTGGCCATCCAAATTTGGCCGCAATTAATTTTAATTAAAATGTAATTAATTATTTATTTTTGAACAATTACGTTCACTTGTAATTGTTAAAAAATATATTTCATTAGAAAGAAATATACCTGAGATACCGAGAAAGTTCAAGGTGCCATCCCTCACTTGGCCGCAACCTAATGTCAGCCAGGTGTAAACAGGTATAATTTCGTTAAATATATACGTTCATAATGTATTATCATGTTATACATACCAAATTGAAGATTAATTCTTTCCCTACATGATGAGATATAGGTGCCTATGCAAAAATGCCCGCAAATAGTGACTGCCAACGATTAAAGATAAATAAAAGCGAGAGAAACTTAAGATAAACACCCCATGTCGAATAAAGATAGAGCATCCCAGCTGCTTGTCGTTTTTATGCTACTGCGCATGCGTCCATAGGCAAGGTGCTCAACTAAATACCGTACTGAATATTGCAATCATATGTTTTTGACAGTCTTATGCGCCACGTTGTTTTTTTTCAAGTCCAAAATTATAAAACTTTGTTAATATTAATATTGATATATTTCATTCTTAACGTTATTAAAACGTAAGAATAAAATGAAGAAGTGTTTTTTGTTGTGTAATGAAAAGCAAGAAGTGCTTAACTTTAGTGATGTATCATTTAAAAAGTGTTTTTTAATGATATTGTTTCGACGTCACAAAAATTTTATGTATCATAACCTAAAACTTAATGTGGAATCAACAAATGAATTTGGTTATCACATGAATTGTTTAAAAAAAGTTATTACTGTAAAAAGTAAATACAAGGAAGAATTTGAAGAATTTTGTAAAACCCAAAATGTAAGTACAATTTTTAATCACACAGGACAAATGAATAATTTTGTTTGTGCATTTTTCTTTTAAAATATATAATTAACAAATAATTTTTTTAAACAAATAATAATTGTTAAATAAATGATTCCAACATTTTTTGTTTTCAAAAAATAAAACTGAAAAATTTATATTAATCAGATCCCTGATTAAAGAACCGAATTAAAAGCAATGGAAACAGAATTCAACAGAATTAAAAAATCAATTCTGTTTAATTCTGTTACCATTGTTTTTAATTCAGTTCTTTAATCAAGGATTCAAGGAAAATAAACGAAACTTTATATTGATGAAAATAAAAATAAAAAAAACATTTGTGTATAAAGATAAATTTTAATATAGATTCAAATTAACGTCTTACAGTTCAAAGTTATTGTTTGAGTTGGATATAATTAAAAAAAAAAATTAAAAACACTGGTTTGGATAGTAATTTTTATGACATTTTTTATGAAGACCGAAAATAAACGAAACTTAATATTGTTAAAAATTGTAATAAAACAAAATTTATTTAAAAGATAAATTTTATATTTAAAATGACGTTTCACAGTTAAAAAATATTGTTTTAGTTGAATATAATTAAAAAAATATTGAAAACACTAGTTTGGTAGATTAATTATTATGACATATTATTTTTACTGCTCAATTTTTGGAGTATTTTAAACTCCAAGCAAATACGCGAACTACTAGTTGAGCACCTTATCTATGGACGCATGCGCAGTAGCATAAAAACGACAAGCAGCTGGGATGCTCTATCTTTATTCGACATGGGGTGTTTATCTTAAGTTTCTCTCGCTTTTATTTATCTTTAATCGTTGGCAGTCACTATTTGCGAGCATTTTTGCATAGGCACCTATATCTCATCATGTAGGGAAAGAATTAATCTTCAATTTGGTATGTATAACATGATAATACATTATGAACGTATATATTTAACGAAATTATACCTGTTTACACCTGGCTGACATTAGGTTGCGGCCAAGTGAGGGATGGCACCTTGAACTTTCTCGGTATCTCAGGTATATTTCTTTCTAATGAAATATATTTTTTAACAATTACAAGTGAACGTAATTGTTCAAAAATAAATAATTAATTACATTTTAATTAAAATTAATTGCGGCCAAATTTGGATGGCCACCTTTGCGGATCTGCATTGGTTTAGTTATAAATATCGATAAAAATTATATTTTATTAATCAAACATATGAACGTATAAATCACGCGGTCGGATCTCGTACTATAAAACATGACATGCTTTAGAGACGGTATGTGACATACGTATAGCTAGGTATGTGGATATGTGACTTGCGAAGCTACAAAGATAGTTCTCAATCTAACACTGTGCATATTGCGAATTGTTTAAATGTAATAAAAGCAGATATCACAGACAATGCTGCGACGTTGAAATTAAATTATAATAAAATAATATTGTGTGCTTTCCATATTTTGATAAATTTTCAATTGAATTAAATTGATAAATTTAGAATTTCATCTAGAATTTCGGCAGCGATCAGAGCGTCTGTAGCCCACGCGAGGAAAGGGTGCCCGCGTGGACGAGGAAGGGAGCACGCACGTCGTAGACGTGCACGTGGAGCACAAGGAGGCAGCAGGGGACGGCTGACAGATTTTCCTTATGGATCATCTGCCTAGCCTTTTCCCAACTATATTGGGGTCGGCTTCCAGTCAAGCCGGATTTAGCTGAATACCAGTATTTTACAAGGAGCGGCTGCCTACCAGACCTCCACAACCCATTAACTGGGAAACACAGTACTTCTTGGTAAGACTGGAGTCAGATTTACCGGCTTCTGACTATCCGTAACGACTGCCAAAGATCTACAAATGACAGCCGGGTCCAACGGCTTAACGTGCTTTCCGAGGCACGGAGGAAACTCGGTACGTTAAGATGGTCACCCATCCACGGACCGACCTTGGCAAGCGTTGCTTAACCTTAACCCTAGAAGCCTAATCTAAGCCTGCGAGGCGTACACGCAATCGTATATCGTTTGTCTCTTTCTAACGGTTGAAGCTAGCGCGTCGTGCTCTTCTACCATCTTAGTGGCCGACGGGAGCTAGCGGATGGTGCCCGTTTCGTTAAGGTAAGTCCCGCCAGTTTTGATTTGTCGAAGTATAGCACGCCTGCGAGACGTATGTTTAGGCTTTGTGTAACTTTTAACTAAGTTTGTGTGATTTTAGTTTTGTTTGTTTTTCGTATATTTTATATATTTTTTCGGCTTTGTTTAAGGTTTGCTTTGTTTTATGTCACGTTCTAATATATTAGACGAAGACGATATTTTAGGAATCTTAAATGAGGAAGATAATCCTTCCTTGGAAGATTCAGATTCCGAAGTTGAAGATGACCACATCATCGACGAGGTTCAAAGCGAAGATGAAAATAATTATGTGACTGAATACGTTTCGTCTTTACAAGAATCTGGTCACTCTGAAGAAACCGACCCAGCCCTTATTGCAGAAGCTGATCCATCATCTGTCGCTGACCGTGTTTCACCACCAGCCAACTCGGGGCGAATTTATCGTGTTCGTGGTAATACTTTTATGGTATCCTAAATATGGCTTTTGTTAATTCTGCTATAAGATATGGCCACATGATCAAGGATAATAAAAAACCATTGAACAGAAGAAAATTCATGAAGCAACTCAGCACAGATTTGGTCACGCCTTGGATGGAAAAGAGACTTGAAGCGCCGACATTGAAAAGATGAATAAGCGAGAAGAAGAACCTGTGCCAAAAAAACGTAAATATTGCGCTTTTTGCTCCTATAAAAAAAGCGAATGTCAAAATTAGTGTGTTATAAATGTAAAACATCCGTGTGTGGCGAGCATAAGGTTGATATGTGTGTAGACTGCTCCTAAAGTTAAGCTAGTCTTATAAAGTCTGATTAATTTTAATGTTTACTCTAATAATAACTAATAAGCGTTAAAAAAATTAATTTAATTTAAATAATTAATTTAATTTAAATAGTTAAATAATTAATTAGATTTTCTAAAAAAAAATATATGTTTCAATGGATTTTGAAGAAGTTAATTTTTTTTGTTCCATTATACGCATATTGTTTTTTCTTTGTAATAAATAACTGTGATTATAGTTATAATTTATTACAGTGTTGTTTTATTTTTAGTTTATATTCCAAATTTAAAGGAGATCACCCGACCCCCGTACATTTTTGGGCTAATTTAAAAAGTGCTAATTTAAAAACAAAAATAAACTTATTATTTTTATACAGCACACCATAATAAACATTTTTTATTATTACACCTAAGTCAATTCACCGAGATGTTATTCAACAACATAATATTTATTCTGTCTGCGAAATAGAACTTAATTAGTATTACAGAACTTAATACCTAATTGCCATGATTTTATTTCTCGTAACAATGTGCGAGCTCGAATGTAAAAGGTAACACAGCAGATGAGTACCTGCGTCTGTGTCAAATGCTGTCGCGCTCGCGCTCGCCGCGCAGAGGGAGAGCGACTCACCGCGCGGTGGGCACATGTTTTATGCTAGTGTGCTAGTGTTATGCTGAGTGCCTTTTTGTTGTCATAAAAATCTGATAATTACAGTTCTCCACGCAACTTCTGTTACATCGGACGGAACGGCTAGTTTATTTAACTGTGCTCTCAGTTTTATAGTTTGTTTTTGTTTTCGTTGTTGCTGTTTTCGTTAGTGTTGTAATGGCACAAATGTTGTGTATAAATTGTCGGGAACCATGTGAAGGTCGAAGGATTTATACGTGGAGTTCTCGAGAAGAACACCATACTGATGTGGCGCAGATTGTTATCGAGGGCTTGATGGCAAGACAGGTATGTAACCTAGATATTTTAAAAAAAGGTTTTAAGAAAGATATACTTTTTTATCCCTTATTTTATGTTTTGGCCTGATCATTACTTACCATCAGGTCGGATGTAGGCCAAGAGTTTAACCGTACAAAAGTAATAAAAAAGCTGAGCTCGGGGCTCTTCTAAAGAGAGCGTCGTATATATAACTATTTACCAATTATTCTTTTAGGCAGATAATGTTATCTTTGATTTCTGGGGAATACCTTAAAAATACTATTGAGGAAAGATATTATTAGTTTATTATTATTTTCAGGAAGAGCCTACAGACTTCATTTGCCAACCATGTTGGCAAAGAGTTGAAAGGACTTTTCAACGACGAGTTCGCGAAGCAAATATATCACCAGATGAACCTGTTGAACAAGTAAACCGAAACCATGTAACATTAACATTACCGGGATTTGTTCATCCTCCAAACACAACTGCGAATTGTGTTTTTCAACATTGCCACAATGTGACTAGACTTAGAATACCCAATAATGTAATTATTCTTCTGATCGGACGTTACAATCTATTGATACCAGAAAACGCTCGAGTGTGTCAAGAGCATTTGAAGCAAAACCTCTGGCATACACTTCCTTTACAAGAAAATCTTGTAGAACATTTTACGGCTTCTGAAATATTGAGCGCTCTGACCATTATGCGAAATAATATAACAACAGACGTGCTCAACTTCGAGAACTACGAGCTCATCAATGCAAACGAATTCCATACATGGACGGGACTTAGTCATGAACAGTTTTCCAATTTACTCGAAAATACTTCCAGTTTAAACAGTAACCGTCTCAAGAAAACTATACTGGCCGCAACATTAACAAAACTTCGAACAGGAGATTCTAATGCGAGACTTGCTTTGATTTTTAAAACCAGTGAATCCCGTTTTCAACGATTGTTGATAATGGGTCGTCAAGCGCTAATGCGTGATTTTGTTCCCATGCATGTAGGATTTGACCATTTAAATCGCCAAGAAGTGGCTGAAAGAAACTTATCAGTACCGGAAACAATATTTGGAAATCCCGGAAGCCCTATAGAAGAAAGAACCGCTATTGTAATAATCGATGGTACGTATATATACAACCAGAAAACCAGAAAAGCTCGAACTACTTTTTTCAAAGACTTACGTACAGTCATCATAAATACAGACATCTGACGAAGCCTTTTTGTTTGTATGCTGTGATGGCCACATTATAGAGTTATCCGGACCTCATGCGGCGACAACTTCAGACGCCAATATTATGAATGGGATTATTGAGAACGAACAAAGTGTATTTCACTGGTTTTTTAGACCAGGAGACGTGTTCATATTGGATCGCGGCTTTAGAGACGCAGTGCCTTCTCTACAATCTCATGGATATACGGTACATATGCCTGAGACAAAAAATGCTAATGAAACGCAACTTACAACTGATCAGGCAAACAAATCACGCCTTGTAACATTATGTCGCTGGGTGGTTGAAGTCATAAACGGACGATTTAAAAGGGACTTCAGGCTATTAAGAGTCGTTCATAGCAATCGCGCCTTACCACATATGATGGAATATTTTAGGATAGCTGCAGCATTATTAAATGCTTATCATCAAGTGATTGTAGACAATGTCCGGGCGCCGAGATTACTAGAAATCATTCAAGAAAGAATTAACATTCCAAACACATTGGGGGATCTGGTAACCAGATACAATTATAACAGAAGACGTGTACAGTTTCAACCAATAAACGCGAATATACATGAGGTCCCATTCCCTATTTTAACAGAAGAAGACCTTATTCTTTTTGCACTTGGTACATACCAACTAAAACAAGCACGGAGCTATTATGCAGAGCACATGCTGGCAACTGGTATGTTCGTAATTGAACTCGGAGGACAAATGCCTGCTGAACATCTGGAAGAGCTTGAAGTAAGGGATCTCTACGTACTTAGAGGCCGAATCCAATCCCGGCACGTTCGTTCACGATCATATAATGTTTACATCGGCATTGATACGGCCCTCGTAGGTCGACAAGCTGTTATGCATCATTATTGTACATGCCATGTTGGCAGAAGAACCATCGGCTGCTGCTCCCATGTAATGTGCATTGTGTGGTACATGGGGTGCGCAAGGCATTTGCCTGCTATAGACATTCCTGCGGAAGGTTTAGAGGATATTTTTGTGAGATTAGGAGAATAAAAATCACAAATACACAAAACTAATACCTACTTTCGGTTACTCGGTTACTTCTAGGTAAGCGTGCTCTATCGTCAACCGTATCATCACTTACCATCAGGTGAGATAGTGGTCAAACGCAATCCTATCAAGAGTAAAAAAAAAACAATATGTTATAAATAGATCTAATAAGAATAAAAATGAAAGAAAAAAACCTTTTTACTTGTTTGCCAGATTATAAATTAAAAAAAATATGAAAAAATAAAAAATATATAAAAAGAAGTCGTGTTGTCTGCCGAAGGGGATAATGATTTTGATTATACTATCATTGTTTATGTTACACTAAGTATTGTTATTATTAGGTATTTGTTTTGTGTCTTTTTTTATTTATGCCGGTTTTATACTAGCTACTGTAATCATTAGTATTTAATCTAAACTTGGATATAGAACTTTGGTGTAATAACAATAAATGTTTATATTCTTATGCTCTATCTAATTGTTGCATTTATTTTCGTTGGCCGGCAAAAAAAAAATTAGCCCAATCTGGGTGACCTCCTTTCTGCTACATAATAAAAATAATAATTAAATACTATTTCTAAAATAGGGCTATTATTATGTGTACGCTTCTGAGACGTATATTAAGGCTTTGTGTACGCCCGAAATAGATTAGGCTTCTAGGGTTAAAGATCGACCCGTGCGGCTGTTATTATCTAGCCACGAGCTCCTCGTGTCGGTCCTATTTCCTTCTGGATATTGCACGGAATCATTTAGATGCCCTTTACAAGATCCTGTTTTACCACAAACCCACTCCTTCAGACGACCATTTTTAAGAAAATGTTCACCAACCACCGCTACTACAATCTTTGCCGCGCTCTCCACTTCATGACAATAGTAACAGACCGACTGACAATTCTGACCGTTTGTTTTTTTTGGCCCCAATTTAGATCATTTAAATTCACGCTTCATGGAAGCTTATGTCCCATCCCAAAACATTTACATTGACGAATTCCTGACTTTGCGGAAAGGTAACCTAGCCTTCCGCCAGTACATAAGAACCAAATCGGCCAAATTCGGGGTGAAAAACCTTTGAACACTGCGAGCCTTTGGTCGTTTTTGGTGTACCTTGGCAAACACACCACCTACCATTCCGCTATCCCGTCCACACTGCTGAAAAGCACGACCATTGTCCTCAAACTCATCTATCCTCTCCTTGACAAAGGGTTTACTCTTTTTAAGGACAACTGGTTTAACAGCCACCTACTGGCCAGATTTTTGTGTGTTTTGTGAACTTGGCTAAAAGGCGAGCATATTTACTTTCAATAAAAATTAAATAAGTATTATGTGTACATCTAAGTACTTGTATTAGACATATTTATATAAAAACGCTTTTATTTCAGTTGCGAGGATCAGATAAAATCTGTCATCCTTGCTGGCAGCGAGCTGATCGAGCACCAATTCGTCCTTCAATGCCATCTCATTCGGGCCTATAACAATAGATCTGTCCAACCATTCAAGAGCTTCGGTTACTCAAGCTCACTGTTATTTCCCAGAATGTAGTTGAACGGAGAGACTGACAGTCCCCAAATGGCTGAGGCATTTAATTAGAAAAGTGAATTTTGTTTACATATTACTAGTTGACCCGCGCTACTTCGTCTGCGTCACAATTTTCATTACTGCTCCGCTCCTGTTGGTCTTAGCGTGATGATCCTATAGCCTTCCTCGATAAATGGGCTATCTACCACCGAAAGAATTTTTCAAATCAGACCAGTAGTTCCTGAGATTAGCGCGTTCAAGCAAACAAACAAACTCTTCAGCTTTATATATTAGTATAGATATGAAAACTAGCCGACCCGCGCAACTTCTTCTTAGTGTCTTAGCGTGATATATAGCCTTCCTCGATAAATGGGCTATCTAACACTTGGAACTAATTTTTCAAATCGACCAGAAGTTCCTGGGATTAGTGCGTTCCAGCAAAAAAACAAACTTGTCAGCTTTATATATTAGTATAGATAACAGTCAGGGACGAAATTCATTGAAGCAGTATTGCTGCAATTCTATAGAGGGCTTAATAACAGTGGGTTGCTGTGCTCATGTAATGATAATCACTTTGTTTTTAAGCTGGGAAAGCTATCAAAATAATATAATTATGACCACCAACTCAGTTCCTAGACAACATATAAGTCAGAATATTAACAAAATAAGTAAATAAAAATATTTTATTAAAAAAAAAACAAGTAAGCAAAAAATTCTTATCTTGATACAATCTTATTACAATATTCTCTTCCCTATGGGCATTTGCAGTAAGACCTATATTCTATTTTTACCCGACTGCGAAAGAAGGAGGGTTATGTTTTTAGAGTGTATGTATGTATGTATATTTCTTTGGCACGCCCTAGAGCCTAAACCAGTGTCTTAACACTCCCATACATTTATTTTTTCTATGACATTTCTATGCGTTAAGATTTTTTGCCATATTGCAGTAGATGTCGCTGTCTTAAATTTTATACCCTAAAAAATATACATAGGTATACAAAGCACACATCCAAGTCCGAGAAAATACCGCTCCGCGTTACGCAGATTATTATTATGAATGTAATTACTTGAAAAGTAGTTATAAATTTAATTTCGTATTTGTGGTAGAACAACGACAACAACAACAACGACCCCTTCGGGGTCAACGGCGGCGCTCACACTCCGTAGCGGGTGATAGTCTTGGTGTCAGGTGGCAACCGGCCGAAAACAACAATGCCAATCATCATAACTCCAAATCATGAAAGGCACAAATAAGAAAAGGGCAAAGAATGCTAGGGCGTCCCCCTCAAGCGACGATAACAGTGATGGAAATGCAACAAATGCTAGGGCGTACCCCCAAAGCGACGCAAATGTCATCAGCGCACCCGAGACATTACCCACGATGCGAATAGCAAGCTGGAACGTGGGCTCGATGACAGGACGCAGCTCAGAACTTAGCGAAGTATTACATCGAAGACGCATCAACATTTGTTGCATACAGGAGACGAAGTGGAAGGGATCCAAATCGCGCAATATCGGGTATAACTACAAGCTAATTTATCATGGAACAAGGGCGCAGAATGGAGTCGGTATTGTAGTAGATAAACACTTTCAAGATCGCATAGTTGAAGTAAACCGAGTAAGCGAAAGACTAATGTCAATCAAGCTTGCCCTTAACGATCAACCGTGCATGAACATCATAAGCGCATACGCCCCCCAGTCCGGAACCTCTGGTTTGGAAAAGGAATCTTTCTGGGAAGAAATAAGCGATCTGCTGCAGTCTATACCAAACTGTGAACCGAAGTTCATCGGCGGCGACTTGAACGGTCACGTTGGTGAGAAAACTACCACTTACCAGAGAATACATGGCAACTTCGGATATGGTAAAATCAACCCGGAGGGAGAGAACATCCTTCAAATGGCACTGGCACACGACCTTGCAATTATTAATACTTTCTTCACAAAACCTGTAGAACATCTAGTAACTTATAAAAGCGGCGGGGCATGCACTCAGATAGACTATATTCTAACTGACAGAAAACATCTAAAGACATGCAAAGACTGCAAAGTCATACCCGGGGAACCTCTTACCTCACAGCATAGAATACTAGTGGCAGAGTTCAAAATACCAAAAACGTACAAAGTCAAGAAGGAGAAAGTTATAAGAACACGGTGGCATAAATTGGAGGGTGAGGAAGGTTTCAGGTTATGTGAAGACATCGCACAACACCTTCAGGAGCAGCAGGATGATACAGCCGATGCAATGTGGAGAGATTTTCAACTATACTGCAATGAAAAAGCAAAACAATATTTAGGAGTATCTAAAGGTGCCATCAATAATAACAAGGATACTAGCTGGTGGAATGAAGAGGTGAGAGAAAAATTGGAAACTAAAAAAACACTCTTCAAACTATGGCAACAAACAAAAGACAACGCTGACCACCAGGCTTATAGAATTGCTAAGAAAATCGCAAAACGAGTCGTCGCTCAGGTCAAGGCAACCGCCAGGGATGATTTCTATGCTAAACTTGAAACTGCCTCAAACGATAAAGAAATCTTTAAGTTGGCAAAACGCAAACACCAAAGTAGTAGGGATACTGCCACAAACAAATTTATCAAAAATGAACAAGGTAAATTACTAACATCAAACAAAGACATCAAAAACCGCTGGAAAGAATACTACACAGAATTGCTTAATGAGGTATTTCCTAGTGAGACACTGCAAGATATTCCTGCTACAGAAGGCCCTATCCCATGTATAAAGCCTGAAGAGGTAACTTTGGCAATCAAACGAATGGCAAATAACAAAGCCTCTGGCCCTGACGATATCTCTGCTGAATTCTGGAAGCGAATGGGAGACACCGGCGTACTGTTCCTGACGAAACTTTTCAACAAGTTCCTGACTGATGGAATTCCCGACGAATGGCGAAAGAGCTTTCTCATCCCTTTCTATAAAAATAAAGGTGATATAAGACTCTGTGGCAACTACAGAGCTATAAAGCTAATCTCACATACCCTCAAAATATGGGAAAGAGTCATCAACAAGAGGCTACTTGAAATAACTAGCGTTACTGAAAACCAATGTGGATTCGTCGCCGGTAGATCCACAAGTGATGCCATACATTCGGTCAGAACACTGATGGAAAAGTACAGAGACAACAAAACAGACTTGCACATGATATTCATCGACCTAGAAAAAGCTTTCGACCGGGTACCGAGAGAATTAATTTGGCACGCTCTAAGGGCCCAGAGTGTCCCCGAGCATTACATAATGATTGTCAAAGATATGTACCACCAAGTATCAACCAAAGTGCGAAGTCCGGCCGGAACAAGCGATGAATTTGATGTAAAGGTTGGGGTGCACCAAGGTTCCGCACTAAGTCCTCTGCTATTTAATATTGTAATGAACCATCTCACCTTAAATCTGCAACGAGCGCCGCCATGGGATATCCTATATGCGGACGACGTCGTCATCATCAGTGAGGATGAAAGTAACCTAAAGCAGATTTTAGAAAAGTGGAGGGAAGCTCTGGAAACATCAGGTCTGCGAATAAGCAGAGAGAAGACCGAATACATGCATTGCAACTTTAGTGGCATCAGCAAAAAACACACCATCTGTCTGCAGAACACCCAGCTAAAAGAAGTCGACCATTTCAAGTACCTAGGGTCAGTAATCAGTAAAGATGGGTCAATAGACACTGATGTCACCCATCGCATAAATACCGGATGGATGAAATGGAGAGAACTGTCTGGCGTGCTATGTGACAGCCGAATGCCCGTGCGCATAAAAGGACGAGTATACAAAGCAGCCGTCCAACCGGCTATGACATACGGAGCCGAATGCTGGCCACTCAAAAAGCAGCACGAAAATCAACTACACTGCGCAGAGATGAAGATGCTCAGGTGGGCAGGTGGTGTAACTAGGCTGGATCATGTCAGAAACACACACATAAGAGGAACCTTCAAAGTAAGACCTATCCCGGAGAAACTACAGGAGAGCCGTCTGCGGTGGTACGGACACGTTATGAGGCGACCATCCGACCACATGACCAGAAAGGTGCTAGAGATCAAAACAAAACCCCGAGGACGAGGAAGACCCCGAATCACATGGATGTCCGTAGTTAATAAGAACCTTAAAGAAGCCCAAGTCATCAATGAGACGACCCAGGACCGAGCTGCCTGGAGACGCATGATAAGGAGGGCCGACCCCAAGTAAATGGGAAAGGGCCAGGCAAAAGAAGATTTGTGGTAGAACAACCTAATAATTTTTTAATGAGGTCTTTGTTTCAATAACTTCGTTGTTATTTTCTTACTGTATGCATATTTTTTCATAATAATTATTGAGAATAGAAACGATATGCCGCCATGTTGTTTCCAGAAATATGATTGTCAAGTGTCAACTGTCAATGTCATTCCGTTTCCGTTTGTGATCCGTGAATGTGTTCCGTTTGTGTTTTTATGATTTTTTCAACAACTTTGCTTCATCCCTGGACCCCGACGACTTCGCCTATTACGCTGGATTTACGCCTGTTACCCTGGACCCTGATTTGCCTGACGATTTGCACACTGTTGACCTGAATTATGGCCGCTTCCGAGAGAGGTTGTTGTGTGCCGAGATGCGGCAAGACTCGTAAGTAAATATTGATGAATATACGTGTTATTAAGTACAAAATACAGGCAGATATTATGGTACCTGTGTGCAAAGCTGAATTATAGTATCACTTAAATGAGACCGATTGCAATTAAGCATAATATGCTTAATTGCTCACATTAAGATTGCTTAATTTAGCATTCTCTTCTAATTAAATGATCTGTTTTTTAGGCAAAGATGATACAATACTTCATTCATTCCCTAATCCTGACAAGAACATGGATCAATATCTTGAATGGACTCGAGCAGTTAGAATCACTATATCGTCTTTGGATCCCCAGTATGTGTACAGAAACCGTCGAGTGTGCCATGCTCATTTTGAAACAAAGTTTTTGACATGGACTAGAAGACTGAGCCCTGATGCAGTTCCCACTTTATTCTTGCCAGGTAAGAAGATGTATGTAATATTATAAGGAGCTCAACCATCACATCAGTACTCAAAAGCGACCTCACTAGCACAAGCAAGAGCCATAAGGCACATTCTGCTGATCAACAAACATGTTTCTGACAAATTAGAAATCTTGGTTAAGTTTTTTCAAATACTTGTATAGCTTTGTATGATAGACCATTAACAAGCAGCAGCATCAATGTTGCAATGATGTCTATCTGGTTTTTAAAATATTTGACTTTATTTTTTGTCACTGTCCTCTACCTTAAAGTTTATTTGATTGAATATTCTTAGATTACATTTTAACAGTTTATACAGTTGAGCATTTTTTATTTTCTTACAGGATATGAATTGGTTAGAGTTCCACTAACTTAAATAACAAATAGGAGTGATATTGTTATGATGGATGCTGCATTACCAGTGCCACCCACTTCTAGAGAATTGGAAACTGCTGGAGTTCCACTAATTGACACAATAAACAGGAATGAAAATGCATTATTGGATGCTGCATTACCTTCCACTTCTAGAGGTATTCATAATTTATCTAATCAATACTAATATTATAAATTTGAAAGTCTGTCTGTCTGTATGTAACCTTTTCACACCTAAACCACTGAACGGATTTCGATAAAATTTGGCAGTTTTACAAATACAGTGTAAACTCTTTATAACGAAACTCAAGGGACCGAGCATTTTTTGTCGTTACAGAGAGTTATTGTTATCGTGAACAAAAAAAAACAACCAAATTAACAAGATTTTTTAATATGTATGTCTGAGATAATAAATGCTTATAAATTATTGTTTACACATATAGTCTGATAACTTTGTCTGACGTTTTTCGCTATGCCAGTACTTGTTTTGTATTATTTTATGTATTCTATTCATATAAAGTAGGTTTACGACTGATAATATGATAGGTACCCAGTATGCTTGGTCGAAGACCATCACTTCCGAGAAAACAATGCGTCATACTGCAGTGTTCAAGGCAATTAAGGATAACAAAAGCTAGACCGACCTGAGCTTCAAAGTCTTTTGTTACCTGATAACATAACATAAACAAAAATACCGATAATAAATATTTACTGCATGTCTACAAATATGAACACATTTCTTCGTAATAGAGATTGGCGTATGGCTATAAAGAGTTTTGCAATATGTGGGTTTTAACGCAAACCAACCAAGTTGGGCTCACTTCAACGTTACAGGGAGTTTATTGTTATAAAGGATAACGTTATAAAGAGTTTACACTGTAGTAGACATCTACTATAACCTAAAGACAGTTTTTTGCATACTATAATGTGTTTTATTATATTACAGGTGAACCTTCAACACAAGTCTCAGAAGAACCAATGTTGACAGTCAAATATCCTAAATTGCTTAAGAAAACGCCTATGTTTGACCAAAAAGCACTAATTAGGGCTGTTAATAAGCTACAAATAAAAAAAGTCAATTATGCTACAAGACTAAAGAAGGCATTGAACTTGTCTGAAAACAAAACTTTTCAGAACACTAAAAAAATTCACTGCTTTGGCTGCTATGTTCACATTAATGCAGTTTCGTGAAACTGGGAAAAATAAAATGGGACGGAGATTTACAGAGCCTGAGAAAATCATGGCATTGAGCTTATACAAAAGGAGCCCAAGGACTTACAGGTGGTTGCGAAAAATCTTTGTCTTGCCATCGGCTATGACACTGAGCAGACTGATAGCGCGAGCAAATTTAAAACCAAGGATTAATGAAAACCTCTTTGACCAATTAAAAAAAAGAGTAGATAAGATGAAAGCAGATGACAAAATTTGCATATTATTACTTGATGAAATGTCCATTGCAACACATTTTGACTATAATCAAAGAAGAGACGAAATTTCAGGCTTTGTAAATAATGGGGAGTCAAGACAAAGCAAACTAGCTGACCATGCTCTTGTTTTCTTGATTAGAGGAGTTCAAAAAAAAACATTTTGTTCGGGCAGCACAAACTCAGCTGAACTAGCAAAACAAATAAAAATTGTGATAAGAAAACTGCATAGTGTAGGACTACAAGTCCTAGCTACTGTGTGTGACCAAGGTGCATCCAATGTCAGTGCGATCAATTATTTGACTCAGGAGACAAGAGCAGATTATTTAAGAAACAACAAAGAATTGCGACATGATATCTTTGAGGTAGACGGCAAAGAAGTGATTCCTTTATACGACCCGCCTCATTTAATTAAAGGAATCAGGAATAATTTGATGACCAAAAATTTAGTTTGTTCCATAAATGGCTCTACAAAAGTGGCAAAATGGGAACATGTAGTGAAATTATATCAAGAAGACCCAGCATATAAAGGGATTCGACTTGTGAATAAATTAACTGATCGACACATTAATCCTGATAAATTTCAAAAAATTAAGGTCAAATATGCAACACAAGTTTTGAGCCAAAAAGTTGCAGTTACTATGGGATTTTTAGCAGGTACTTAATAAATTTTCGAAACATTCTATAAACTTGTATTTGATGGAGAAATCCTCTGTAGCTGAGTGGTTAATTTAATACGCCTAAACCAATGCAACGCGGTACACCAGGTTCGATTCCCGGTAGGGGTGGGCCATTTACAATGAAATGAAATAAACATACTCTTAAATTTTTCCCAGTTTTGGGTGCTGTTGTACCATCGCATCGTTGTTTCTGAGTGATGTGGTTTTTTTGTTGCTTTCTAAAAGAGACCTTACAAGAGTTTATTTTAATAATCCTTTATTCATTACAATAGTTTCATAGCAATTGAATTCCATTGTGTGTCTCTTTTTGTGTTCCTTGATGGGTTAATATGTAAAGTTTATAAGAGGTATAACATCTTTTGAGGAGCTCGTGGCTAAATAATAACAGCCGCACGGGTCGATCTTGTAGGTTAAGCAACGCTTGCCAAGATTGGTCTGTGGATGGGTGACCATCTTAACGTAACGAGTTTCCTCCGTGCCTCGAAAAGCACGTTAAGCCGTTGGTCCCGGCTGTCATTTATAGATCTTTGGCAGTCGTTACGGATTGTCAGAAGCCAGTAAATCTGACTCCAGTCTTGCCAAGATGTACCGTGTTACCCAGTTAATGGGTTGTGGATTTCTGGTAGGCAGCCGCTCCACGTAAAGCACTGGTGTTCAGCTGAATCCGGTTTGACTGGAAGCCGACCCCAATGTAGTTGGGAAAAGGCTAGGCAGATGATAACATCTTTTGATAATTTTAATCACAAGCTGCAAGATTGTTTAATTAGTATGACAAATAAAGAAAGAACTTGATGCACTTGGATTAGGATCAATACTACGTATATCACATTGTCTCATATTTATACTATCCCTAATCTATTATTGCAAATTTTTACGCTTTTTGTGTCAAAAGCTTTAGCAAATATTTTTTTTCGAAAGTTTTCACTATATTTTTGTGTTTTAGTCTTTTAGAGTTTTTACAGCCATTTTTTTTCCAGAAAGGAACATACTCCCCTCTGAGTGTACACAGACTGCTGATGTCATCCTGTTTTTTGATGAACTCTTCGACTCAGTAAATGGGAGCTATGATAACTCAAAGAAGAGGTCTGGAAAAATGTTATTGACTCAAGTAACACCAAAATCAGACCATGGCAGCATTTGGTCGAACGCTAAAATAGTATTAAGCTCAATGGAATTTGTAAATAATGATGGCAAAACACAGGACAAGCAGGTCACAGTTCCAACAATAAATAACTGGTGGTACTATAAATAATGTGGAGTACCTCATAGAAATACTTTTAAAAATATATAGCATTAAATCTGTGTGGATGAGGATTTTAATCAGGATCCTCTAGAGAATTTCTTTGGGTCGATTCAAAGTCATGGGTGCAGAAACACTAAACCTACTGCAGCTGGCTTCGAATCGTCCTTTGCTGCATTATTAATTAATAACCTAAGTGGCCAGCACTCACCTGGTTCCAACTGTGAGGAAGATAATTGCCAAACAATTTTTAAATCCATGGAAACTTTGTTTAAAAATGCGGAAAAGCAGCCCATGCCCGCAGTTACAATCGATTTGGAGGATGAAGTAGAATATATAGATTTTGAGGTGAAAAAAAATAACCCCAGAATATTAGCCACATTACAGTACGTAACTGGTTATTTATTAAGAAAAGCGAGAAAAAACGTTTATAAAAATTGAAAAAAATGTAAAGATTGTTTTTATGACAAAAATTATGTAAGTGATTTTTTGAAATTAAGAGAATATAAGAAGGGAAAATCTTATTTAACATATCCCAATAATAATTTAATAACGCTTTTTTCAAAAATACAAGATTTAATCACCTACTATCTGAAAAACAAATCTATAACTTCAAACATAAAAACATTTTTAAAAACATTGATATATTTCGATCTCGATTTTAAATTAATTGACTGCGAAAACCATAAATCGCAAACAATTGAGTACATGTTGGAGCTGTCCTGCAAATTTTTCATTTGTAACTGGTGCCGAGATGTTAATAAAATAATTAATGGCACTAGATTAGATATAGACAAAAATTACATAATGAAAATTTATGCTTATAATTATTTTAATAAAAGAAAACGTTATAAAAAGGCAGTCAACCGCTAAACTGTTGTTTGATTTACCCGAATTCCATTCTCTCTATCTTATTATTCCACAAAGTAATTTCCAAAAGTCAAATTATTTTTTAAATTGATTTGGCTTTTGGAAATTACTTTGAGGAATTTAAATGGAGTGATTATGAACCACCCGACCAATTTTCTACACGGGTGTCGTTTACCGATAGATGGCGGTAGTATAATAATTCTAAGTGATGACTCTATGTCCGTATGTATAATGTACTCTGTGGCCTAAACGGCTCGATGGATTTTAGCTTGAGAGGTATCGTTACTTTGAGAGTGACACTGGGTATATCAAAATAAAAAATAAATAAACAGCGGATTTTTGGCGCCAAATTATGCCTTCGAAAAAGAAAAAATTAAGAACCTATCAAGTGGGGTATAAAGGGCTCGAGGAGACGATTCCAAACATGTAACTTACTAAAACTTACAGTTGGTGGCATCAGATCAGTGATTGAACTGCATCAGACTGCTTGAAAAGCAACTTGTTTCTAACTTTTTAGCCGTTTTAAGCGAACGGGTTTTATGACAAAGTCAATTTTTTTACTTAAAGTGCCTGTTCATGCCGAGCCTAATTCCCATACTAAAGTGGACCAATTTCTTTCAACTAAATCGGTTCAGGAGATTCGGAGAGAATTGGCTGTGACTGATGGACAGACGCAAAGATAGATAGACCGACAAACAGACAACCACATGATGCTATAGGGTTCCATTTTTCCAATATAGAGGTTCGGAACTATAAAAGTCAAGTCATTAACATTAATAGTGTGGGTAGTACATACGCACCCACACTATTCACCCTACAAAAAACTTATTCCAATTTATATTAGAAATTAAGTCAACATGAATAAACTGATAGCTGTAAACCATACTTCCAGGAATTTAAATTTTTAACCCTACCGTGCCTCTACTTCTTTGAACTCTGTAAATTTGTACATAGAAACTCGAAATTCTACACTAAAAGAGTAGACACCCAAACCAAATTTACTTTCAGACACAAAAATAGATTAAACATACCTACATCTCGATTATAAATGCGGTGTAATGGGGATGTAGGTATTGTCAAGTACATACAAGTTTGCGATCACTAGAAAAATAGCAACCCACACATCATCTGCTCGACCAATCAGAGCGTCCCGCGGTCGTATCCCGTTCCGGTACCGGGATGGCGCGTCTCCTACGCTCACGTAATTCTTGGAATCCGCGCACTCACACAGACGCGACTGTACGTCGCGCAATACCTACGCGCGCCACGCCGCCGCGCGCCTTTTTAGTCCGCCACGCGCGCGCGCACCCTCCGTGTGCACGCGCGCCACCTCGCTACCGCTCAGCCCGCCAAGACCGGTTGCTTTCATATATGTTCTGCGTATATATTACACCATTTAACTTTAAGGGTTTAGAACTCACTCAGTACCTGTGTTGTGTCTAAGGATTGTTTCCTGTTCACAATAAATTGTTATCGTGATTAAGTGTCAGTGTTTAAATCCTACAGACCCTCTCTCTCTCATATGTGGCGCTCCAACGTTTTGTGTAACCAGAACAGTACAGTGGTGAAAATAGTGAATACCTATACCTAGTGAAAATGCCAGTGACAAGAAGCAGAGCGGCTAGTTTGACTCGCAGGGAAGATGCCAGCGATGTATAGTATTCCCCGTCCCCTCGCGACCGAATACGCCGACCGTGGCGTCCGACCAACAAGATAGCGGCGACGCGTCCTCTTTGCCGTGCCCCGTCGCTAACACCACGTTCTCCAATGAACACGTGGCTGCTATTATTGCATCTCTTCAGCGCTCGCAGACAGAAGCGTTCAGACACCTGCTCGACTCGGTGGCGCGGGCAAATGCATCCACTCCTCAGCCACTCACATTACTAGGGCATGGTACCCTTGCTCGCTGTAAAGCAACCTTCTCCGGTCGACCGAAGGAATCGGTAGAAGCTTTTATTGACGCTATTGAAGCGTATAGCGAGTGCGCTCAGGTCGCGGACTCGAACATCCTACGTGGCCTCGCTTATTTATTCAAGGACGATGCAGCCATGTTGTGGAAAGGAGTAAAACATTCGATAATATCGTGGCCACAGGCAAAGAAAAACCTAATAAGTGCCTACGGTGACCGCCGGCCGCCTCATCGAGTTTATATCGAAATGTTTTCGACCCCACAAAAAAACGAAAACACGGATATGTTCGTCGCTCGCATTCGTGTCCTCATGGCAAGATTACCTAAAGGTGACGTATCAGAGTCAGCACAACTCGACATGACGTACGGCCTTCTTCACAGCAGAATCAGGAAAAGGCTGCGCAGAGAAGAGTGTGAGAATTTCTCTGATTTACTTCGTCTTGCACGTATTGTTGAAGATTCATTCGACGAGAAACATACTACGACGACACCTACGACGAGTGAACGCCGACGTCAAACAAGTCCGCGCCCATCCACATTGATGTCGCATACTCAACCCGGAACTCGCGCGACGACAGCGATCGAGAACATTTCTGCACGCGCGCAGGCCTGCACAGGAACTCCCGCCGCCGCCACGACCCAGGGCCCGCCGCCCGCGTCGGCGACTGCTATGACTCGGGAATCTGCTACAAAGAAGAAACGATCTGTTTGTGCCTACTGCAAGCGATTCGGACACACTCGGGACCAGTGTCGTAAGTTACTGAACCAAGGTGAGTCCCAATCTCATATTTCTGCGGATATGCGTGATGGTGATAAAGACCATAAAACTCAAAAGTCAAGTGATCAATCGTTTTACTGTGTTGAGTCGCGTAATATTAGTGTAATGATTTTATATTTTGTACTTTGTTCGATTTCTAACCACAAGCGATAGATGGCGCGAGTGCGAGCTTTAAACATCCGTTGTAGAAATTAATTAGATTAGTTATGATTTATAAGTATTTATGTTTATGAAATCGTCTTATACAATAAGCAAATTAAATTGATTAAATTAGAATATTTATTTACAATTAATTTTATAAAACCTAATATTTAAGTTAGTCAATTGATGCCATATACTGTTTCCTTTGCTATGATTGGTCGGTCGGTCAGCTGAGTGTTCGCTAACATGGTAGTGGGGAACATTCAGCTGGCCACAGTGACTTTTGAGCAGAGGCAGTCTGATTCGAGGCGTTGCATGGTGAACATATCCTACCAATCTGTGTTTCGTTAGTATTGTAAACTGAATGTTATCAGTAGATATTTAAGTACGATGTTGTGTTGAAGGAAGTGAATAAAATATTTGTAAAACTGAACCTGAAGTGTATAATTTCTGACATTTCAGAAGTGGGATCTGCCTGCAAAAGTCCACAGTTTACAGTGATTACAGGAAAGTTAGGTTATGGTACTTGAAGTATATTTTGAGAGTAAAAGTGTTTTAACATGTTTCGGTCAAGTGTGCTAATGATATTTAAGCCAAGTGTGCTAATGATATTTAAGCAAAGTGTGCTAATGATATTTTAGCCAAGTGTGCTAAAATAAAGCCAAGTGTGCTTAAGGAACGGCCAAGTGTGCCAAGGATACGGCCAGGTGTGCCAAAGAACGGCCAAGTGTGCCAAGGAACGGCCAAGTGTGCCGAGGAACGGCCAAGTGTTCCTATAATAAGGCCAAGTGTGCCTTACACGGACGAAGCTTACCCCAAGAACGTAAGTAATGCATGAATAATATGATTATAATATAAAATGATTATGGTATGACTATGTATGACACAGAGGTCAAACTTTGTCAGGCCATGTGCGCCTCTAAAATTTGATATTAATGAAGTGGAAAGTTATTTTTTTTATGATTAGTTTATTACAGTTTGTTTTTAATTTTCTTTCCCTGAAGTTTTCACCTTTTTTTTTAGGTTTGTTTTGAATTAAGAATCTATTATAGTTTATGGAGACGAAAATCAGCTAATAGCATATTTTATACAAACTTTGCTTTAGTAATGAGTTATAAGACTATTCGCTACTAGATTTGGTGAATATTTTGACAAACTGTTTTTATTTTTTATTTTTGAGGCAATGGATTCTGATGGTGCCAGAACTCCAGACGAAGAACCGCCAGTTCAATTAAGCGAACGGAGTTTGAACAATACAGACACAAGAAGGAAGAAACGTGCAAATAAAGGATCTAAAAGGAAGCGCAGAAGGTCTACCTCAACCTCATCGTCTTCAAGCACGTCAACTGTTGCTCAGACACCACCGCGACGCAAGAAGCAGAAAAAGACCACGAGTTGGTCAAAAAAAGAGGTACTAAGTCTTTTGAATGTTTTTCAAGAAGGGAATCGTAACAAGTCTCATAGTTTAAACAATAACCATTTGAACAATGTTATACCGGAGTTCGATCCCTCCAGTAAATCTCAGAGTATCGAAAGCTGGGTTAAGTGGGTGATAGACGTGCGAGTAAGTACGCGGACTTGTGGCTCGACGACCTTTTTCGCCTGTGTGTCACCTTAAAAACGCGTACTTTAAAATTGCCGCGCAAGTTTGCCGGCGATCCAACCTGTTTGAAATCTTACTCGTAGCTCGTCTCGGCTCGTACGTGTGGCAGCGCTGCGAGCCGGGAGCCGCCATTTTGTTTTGCCTGTCCGTGGATGCACAACGCTTGTGGTGTTTGACGTTTGTGTAATTTTTGTTAATATTGGTTTACTGCGCAAGTGCCTAATCATTTAGTTTAGAAAATTCTCAAAATGAGTGATTTCCGAACTTATTCGCATGAAATGCTAACAGAATTTATAGAAGGTTTTCGAAATAATCCGTGCCTTTGGAAAATTAGAAGCAATGATTACAGAGACAAAAATATGAAGTTTCAAGCATACAATAATTTATTAGAAATTATACGTAAGGTGGAAAGAGATGCTACCATAGACAACGTCAAGAAAAAAATTAATTCATTGAGGGCTGGGTACCGTAAAGAACATAAAAAAGTACGAGATAGCATGAGAACAGGTTCAGGAGCTGACCAGGTATATGTACCAAAATTATGGTACTATAGTCAGCTTGAATTTCTGAATGATCAAAGCCAAGGTAAGTATAATTATTTATAAATCAATTGCCAGCGCGGTGTCCAGCTTGTAGTAATGTTGTTACAATACATAATGAAATTGTGATGTTTTAAATTAAAACAAAAAGTACATAATATAATATTAGTCTTTTATTTACAGGTGAACAATCGGCTGACAATTTGGATAGCAGTGAACAGGAGACAGTTAATGATGATGAAAGTACATTTGACGTTGAAAATGATACTCAGGTAAATTATATATTATTATTATAACATTCTGTGTTGCCATGGTACTGCACCACTAGTATTAAAGTAGGTTTCATACTTCTCTCGGGTAATTTTTGCATTTTGAGTGGGATTACGATCATGTGTTTGTCGCAGTGACTGTAATTCTCCATTTCGCGGTCTCAGTCCCAAATCAATAGTTCCATTTTCATGATTTTCACTATCAAATTGCTGACGTGGACTGTAAGTTTGTTTTGCGTTTTTCCTTAAAAAATTGTGCAATACGCAACATGCCAAAACCATTTTGTTAATATTGCGCACACTGGTATTTATAGGCGACCGAAAAATGTGGAATCTTCCCGCCAAAATTCCAAAAACATTTTCTATAATTCTTCTAGCCCTGCACACTCTATAATTATATATCCTCTTACTTGAGTTAGCCAGTGATTGCCTTTGTGGGTATGGTTTTATAAAATCTGTCCTCAAAGCAAAAGCCTCATCGCCAATAAATACATAAGGCAACTCTTCTGAATGTCCGCTTGGTTTTCTCGGGTTAGGAAGATTTAAACTCTTCGAATTCAATCTTTGAAAAAATTTAGTTTTTTGTAATACACCACCATCAGAAATACGTCCATTTGTTCCAATATCCACATAAATAAATTCATAATTTGCATTAGCAATTCCCATTAGAACAATACTATGATACCCTTTATAATTGTAAAAATGTGACCCTGCTCCGGCAGGAGGGATTATAGCAACATGCTTCCCATCAACAGCTCCTAGGCAATTTGGAAATTGCCATCTGCGCTCAAACTCTTCAGCAATTGCTATCCATTCTTGTTCTGAACTCGGGAACTGTAACAAAAAAAAACTACGAGTCAGTATAATGATATTATTTTTATTTACAGAGTACCAACTACAACGTGTCTTCACCTGCAACATCTACTGCTTCATCTGCACGTCGTAAACGACAGGCCAATGACGAAATTGCAAATACTATATCATTGATAGGTAAAAAATTAGAAAACCCTGATGATGAATATGATGCTATTGGAAAAAATATTGCAGCTAAACTCCGCAACATGACTGCTACCCAACAAGGCATAGCCGAAAAACTCATCAATGAAGTAATATTTTTGGGACGGTTTGAAAGATTAACTTTTAATACAACTATACATAGTCCAGTCCAGGTACCCCAAAGACCGCTGATAAACCCAATTGTTCCCGTCCAGATGCAAGAAACACAAGTATTTAACTTGTCACAAGACTCGCAAGCTATTACTATCCCGGACACCCTGATTGAATATTTAAACTTTAATAATAATAATAATTCAAAATAAATACAAATAACATAAAGTTACGTTTTTAACATTAATGTGCCATAGATAAATAAAGTTTGATTACTAGATTATTTTGTATTATTTTATTTATAAAATAGATATATACTACGTACCTTCAAATATGTTTTGAGTGCAGAGCAAATTGCGTCGCATGTCTCAGGAATTATGTGCCCCAATGATTGTCTTGATATTGCTGACGAATACATTAAATCTTTGTATGTTCCACCAGTTATCAAAAATCGTAATGTTACACTTAAACGTTCATGCGGTGAAATAGCTTCTCTCATGCAAGTATCTTGTTTGGCTATAATTGGTGAAACTAAACGCAAAAGTTCTTCATACAGCGGTTCAGGCATTCTGAAATAATTATGGAAATCTTCCTTCTCTTCACGTAACTCTCTTACTAAATTCACATGCGATAAACGCTCTCTTTTCGTAATCCAGTGCTTTACCCACACTTGTCGATTTCGTCTTTTTTTATTAGTTTTTAAAATGTAGTATGATATAATTCCCAAATAACACAAAGCTTCTTCTCTCGACGACATCGCGATATAGTATGAGCAAGCTTCACGTATGTCACCGACGTCGAGCCGAGTAAGTTCACGATCTTAAAAACCGCGTTCTTTAAGTTCGTACGTCTATCACCCACATTAGAAAGGTTAATGAATGTTCTGTAATATACGAATGGGATGAGAATAGAATAGAATAGAATACTCTTTATTATGTACACCATATAAGTTACAGAAAAGATAGATGAAGAAAACATTACATAGGGTGACACAATGGGCGGCCTTATCGCTAAAAGCGATCTTTTCAAGACAACCTAAACAACCAAACAAACAAACAAGAGAAGCAAACTATACATTTTGCTCTACAAAAACTTGTTGGGGTTGCCAAAAAATGGTTTGAAGCCCTACCAAGTGTAGTATTTAGTTGGACAGAGTGGCAAACTAAACATAAAAGAGCTTTTTCAAGTGAGAAAAATTATGGTCGGCTTCTGGAAGAAATGTTAGCTCGTACGACTCGAAATAATGAAAATTTATGTGAATACTTTAACGACAAATTAATGCTTATACATAGATGTGATATTAGCGTTAAAAGAGCGGTAGATTGTTTAACTCACGGTATTTATGATAAATCTATTAGAAATGGAGCTCAAGCATTAAATTGTAGTGAGCCGGAGGACTTGTTGCATTTCCTCAGTTCTCAGCGTACTGTATCGGAAACTGCTTCCACAAATAGAAAGCGTCATGATCATGCCTCACCGTCAACTTCAAATGATAGTTTAATTACTTGTTTTAACTGTCGGAGTAACCCTTATTTCAAATGTCCTAAACCTCTTGTCAAGTGTTTAAAGTGTCACAGAGTAGGTCATAATACCGAAAATTGCAAACTAACTCCGCTTAATCCACGTAATGAATCTAAGTCAAGTGATAACGTAGAACGTAAAACTCTAGCGATTTCTACATGTAATGACGGCAATAAAAAGTTTTTCAAACAGGTAGAAGCAAACAATAAAATCTTCACTGGGTATATTGATTTTGGCAGTGAATGTAGTCTCATGCGTGAATCGGATGCAAGTAGTCTAAACCCCACAAAGACCATCTCAAAACTACCAACAATCAAGGGTTTCGGTAACTCTGCAGTTACGGTATACAGTACTTTTACAAACCTTAAAATTGATGAAATTGAATCAAATGTAGAAGTACTAGTTGTTAATGACGAGTTTATGCAAACTCCTCTTCTAATTGGCCAAAATTTTACCGAGTTACCTTCCGTAGCTGTTTATAAAGTTAATAGTACGTTATTTTTCTACAAAATTCCTGAGCTCCGTGACAACACTAATAATATTAACCCTTTAAAACTTACCTTATCAAACCAAATTCATATCGGGAGAAATACATCCGAATTAGTCGAAGTCTCTACTGTAGATTCATCTCATTCGGGGGATGTTTACATAGAGGGTTATAATAATCACAAACCTGGCCAAGAATATAATTTACATCAAGGTACTTACCGTATTAACTTGGGTAAATGTCACCTTATTCTTTCAAATCTTTCTGACCGAACCCTATACTTACATAAAAACACTGTAATTGCCAGAGCCCTACCTTTCAATGAGAAGAAAATTCTGTGCACGAATAAAATCTTAAAAGATATTAATGATCTAGTTCCTCTCACAAAGACTGAAATCAAGGTCGGTCCACAGGTTGATGATAAGACAATAGATAAACTTTATGATTTGTTGCAATCGTCGCGTGTCTTTGTTCTCGGCACTTGTTATTTTCACTGCTTTAGGGCTAGTTCAGACATGCGGGAACCGCGCGTTCACGAATCGCGTGGTTTCAAACCGCAAAATTGTGATGCTATTCAGACACCGGCGGTTATTATGCGATTTTCGTGCAGGAATAACGTCAGTTTGAAAATGGAGGTCGACGAAGAAGTGTGTTTACTGTGGTTGCTCCTTAAAAAAAAGAAAAGAAAAAGGCGGTATTGGGTGCATCAAATATTATGTGACCGACTAGTACATGGTCAGTTCGTAACGTTATATCCCAATTTAAGAACGTATGATAAAAAATTTTTTGACTATTTGAGAATGTCAATAAAATCTTTTGATGAACTAATTGAACTGATCAGGCAAGATATTTCAAGCTCTGAAACGCATATGAGGCCAAGCGTGTCACCAGAAGATAAACTCGTAATAACTTTAAGGTAAGATTTATTTATTGTTCTTCAAAATCAGCATATATATTTTCTATAACAGTAGACGACTGAGAGCCAGAACTAAATTGTGATGGTGACGCGGGCGGAATTACAGTAGGAGATGATCCAGATGTAGTAAATATCCTTGCGGGTTTGTATACTGTTGTCCTTGCCAATATGAAGGTGTGATCTGCTGAGTACTGTAGCGAACAGGGGGCTGTAAGATTTGTCCTTTTTGGATCACTTGAAGTAATTCGATTTTAGTCGCTAAACGCTTATTTTCTGGTACTTTTTTGAGTTCTTTATATAACGACAAACAAAAGAGTTTATCGTCATCTTGTTTAGTAATACTATTTTCTTGAAGTTCGTTCTGAAAATTTTGTCGGGACTCGATGCATTTTTCAATTAAAACAGCTAGTTTTTCTTCAGGCACTTGTGTTTTCTTACGTTTAGGGGGACGTATTTCAGTGGCTTCGGTTGCATTGGCGTTTAGTTGACTTGTCTCCTCACTTTGCCTTTCATTCTGTTCTTTCATATTAGTTGTAGTGTCTTTATTACTTACACTATTCTGCAGGAAAGAAAGTCTTGAAAAATACATATATCGGTCTTTTTACGAGCACCTGAACCAGAAGGAGTTGCTTTTTCTTTTTTATATTCTTTATTGTAGCAGTCTCGTATGTTTTTCCATTTTTTTTGAAGTTGTGTACCTAAAAATAATAATATTATTAATAATTTTCTTGTTTCAGATATCTTGGTACAGGTTGTTCATTTGGAGAACTTAGCTACAATTATCGCCTAGGAAAATCGACGATTACAGGAATTGTTCGCAAAGTATGTAAATCATTGTGGAATAAGTTGGTAAACAAAGTCATGCCCGAAGCGACTGAAGATACCTGGAAGACAATAGCACGAGACTTTGAGAGATATGCAAATTTTACAAATTGCATTGGTGCTATAGACGGCAAGCATATCCGAGTTATAAAGCCTGTTGATTCGGGATCTTTGTATCATAACTATAAACATTTCTTTTCCATAGTGCTCTTAGCACTTTGCGACGCCAACTATTGCTTTACTTATGTTGATATTAGGGCTTATGGCAAAAGCAGTGATTCTGCTATATTTAAAAATTCTTTATTTTATAAACGACTGACAGAAAAATCATTAAATATACCAACACCTAAACCAATATTTAATGTAGACCCAACACCAATGCCTTATGTTATAGTTGGAGATGAAGCCTTCGGTTTAGCAGAAAATTTAATGCGTCCATATTCAGGCAAATGTTTACCACATGAAAAAAGGATTTTTAACTATAGGTTATCGAGAGCCCGACGTAACATTGAGTGTACTTTTGGTATTTTGGCGAACAAATGGCGCATCTTTCATAGGCCTATAAATGTAAACATAGATTTTGCTGAAGACATAATAAAAGCGTGTTGCATTCTACACAACTATGTGCGGACTAGAGATGGTCTAAAATATAAAGATACTTTATATGACTGCACCAATGACTAGTCTCAATACGTTGCATGCGGGAAGAGGGGCACCGTCATCTTTGAATATCAGAGATAAATTCGCTCATTACTTTGTGAACGATGGGCGTGTTCCATGGCAAGACACAAAAATATAGCTACAACTAACATACCGTTCTTGAAAGATTTAGGTACTTAACTAATATCGTTGTGACTTTTATTTAAAAAAATGCTTGAAATGTCTGCATGAAATAGCCGAAGTTTGTTTATAGGTATTAGTTAAGTACCTAAAGTATACTGAGAGTATAATATACTAGCGCTTCATAATAATAATTATACGAGTAATAGGTAATAATTCTGTCAGTTCATTTTGGTGAATAAACCTACTTACTTAAAATATTCTTTTTTTCCAATGTGTCTTCACAATTTCCAAATATCTCAACTAACTCTTGCCAAGCTTGGTTCTTCATAATTTTATTTGAGTAATCCTCACACTGAGAATCCCATATTGCAGGTCTCTTCTCTACTTCATCAATAAATAGTTCAGTGTCGAAACAATCCAACGCCATGGTGGCGAACTCACGAGCTGTGACGTGCTAACCGCGCGGTATCCGCAACGCAACTGAACGCGAAGTAAAGACTCTATAGTAACAGAAACGCGCGGGAGCAGCGCGATTCTATTTTCTGGCGGTTGGGTTGCCGTAACCGCGCGGCTTGATTAACCGCGCGGTTATTTCTGAACGATTACTTAATAACTCATACAAATAAGACTCCGTGATTTCCATGCGATTCTGAGATCGCGCGGTTCCCGCCGTGTCTGAACTAGGCCTTAGAGTTTGAACTGTATGTTTGGTGTGATAAATAGTGAGAAAAAACATTGTGAATATGGAAGTACAAGGTACGTAGATTGTTTGAACATAATTATTCAATAGGATATGTTTCATTTATGTGTTTAAATTTTTTTTAAAGATAAACCGAAAATTTCAAATTAATTTTATTAAATCGTGTTTTTGTTTACTTGTCAAGGCTTGTCAAACCTTTATTTTTTTTATGAATATATTGCCAAGAATATGTTTCAGTTAAATCTATAAAAAATTGTTGCGCTTACGCGCGCCATTTTTATTTTCGTTTATTTGAAGATATAAGTGTAAAATGGGGATATTTTAGACTTTACATTGTTTTATTTTTTATTTTCAGATAATGAAAAATCAAGAGTTAGTTTTACCATCAACGGTAACAGAAAACAACATCAGCTGCGAAGATATAGATGAAGACGATGAAGATGAAGAGCTCAATTAAGATCATTTTAAGAAACTAAGTTAAATAAACGTGTTTTATGGTGTATGTGTACATTTTATTATCATTAAAGATTATTTAAATCGTATTACAATGTTTTATTACTAAATAATCCATTAAATAATTTTGTCCGGATTTTACATGACAATACTCCTATGTGCGTCGGCAGAAGATAGACACGTCTCCGAAAGGTCAAGCCGAAGGCACAGAACTGAAACATAACCGTTTTCCCCACAGAGGGAAGTAAGAAGGGAAGACGAGTATTTCAGGTCTTGCCGTTAACTCGTTTTCTTCCCTCTGTGGGGAAAACGGTTATATTTTCATTACAGGTTGTACTGATCATAGGAATTAGTGGAGCGTGTCGCAATAACGAGCTATTACAGCAGTTAATAATATCGAAAAGCATTCAGATAAATTACTGTTAGTAAAATTGAAAAATACGAAGACGAACCTTGACAGGTCTTTTGTCGTACGCGAAGAATATGTTACTAGTAGAAAAATCCCAAAATTTACGTCCAGCCAATATAAAAACCGACCGATTTTTTTCATACAATACCATAATAATAAATGCTCAAGACAGCCTATGGGAGTAAATAAATTAGGTGCTATACCGCGAGAAATTGCCACTTTCTTAAAACTGGAAGAGCCTCAGCTATACACGGGTCACTGCTTTCGGAGAACTTTGGCAACGCTCTTGGCTGATTCCGGAGCCGATCTCACCACTTTAAAATGTCACGGCGGGTGGAAGTCCAATACGCTTGCATAAGGCTATATTGAAGACTCGATAGAAAATAAGTCGACAATCTGTGAGCTTATAGTGGTAACAATAAGTCTGAATTCGACCTCGGATCCTTAGTCTCACCCACGCCCATCCACTTCCAACGACGCACGGTGTACTTATACAGAAAGCCGATCAGAGTCACCAACATTCACCGTTGTTCCTTCTCAATCCGCCACCGAAACAGAAACCTTAACCCCAGATAATCAAATTCAACTCAATGCAACTATTACGTCGCCAAATAAATCTGTTACATTTAATTTGCAGAATTGTAGTAATTTTACTTTTAAAATGTTCTATTTTATTGAATTGGTACCTCTATCTACAATGTTAATTATTTTGATTCACAATAAATAGTTATTTCAATCTATTCCTGTTTATTATTTTATCTCCTTAAGTATTCTCGCTGCTGAAGTGAAAAGTTATGTGTGTTACACGAGAGCAAAGTTTTTTGCATCTCGTGCCTTTAGATCCCTCACCACACTCAGGATTCAAAATGAGCACTCGCAGCAAAAAACGACTTTGCTCTCTTGTTGCACAAATAACTATTGTAACTGATTAATGCAGTGGTTTTTTTATAAAACGCTATTATCCAAAGGCCTTTTCGTATTTTTAACACGCGCCTTTTACTATCCCCTCAATTCAGTTGCACATACTAGCGAATGAATATTGTATTGTTAATTGAGTATTGTAAATGTGACATTTTACATAATTATTTTCATTTGCTTCGCTTCTCTGTGGTAACCACTTGCGCTTGTGAAAAATAACTTCGAACAATAAAAGTTCCTTCTTTGATTATATTACTAATATCCAGCCTTTGGGACATTAAGTACATTATCTCCTTCTGTTACTGCAGTTTATTTGCCTGCTTACAATGACTTCATAAACTTTAATTTAATTTTTGTGGTGCTGTGTTAAGGTAAGGTTTGTAGGTATATCAGTGCAGTTAACTTGTGAATTTTAAGTGGTAGAGGGCAACTCCAGAAACAATGTAAGTAACAGGATGATGGATGAACGACGACAGCTTCGATGATGGAGAGATCGATAATCTGCGAATCCAAGTATGTATATCGTGCGTGTCAACTGTTATTATGTCCGCTGAATGCGACTATTTTTACTATTGTATTTCACATCTTATTCGCCTCTTTACAAGAGCAACGTGACATCTCATAAAAACGTTTTTTTCTATTATTTGATATTCAAAACCGCGATGTCGAATTTTATTTTCTACAAAAACGCGGCATTTTAAAAGTGAATGTTCGAGGAGCTATGAGTGAAAGAGACGACACCACCGTGGCAAATGGCGTTATCACGTTGTCTCTTTCGGTGTGGCGCACGACTTCGACAACGCGACGCGTTAGTTTGCCCCTCACGCGCAACGGGTGAAGTGCTCCTGCTTTTCACAAAAAACGTGGCATCACGAGTATACCACGTTTTTAGTGCAAAGGTATGTTTCTTGTTGTTGTTTACTTTAACTTGAATAATGTGATATTAGTTATTTAAATCGTTTTTGTTGTAAAACTCGTGAGTATTGAAATTGAGATAATGAATATATTGTCACATTATTGATGAAAAAGTTATAAGTTTTCTTTGTGATATCTTTGAATGTAACCATGTTGTTGATGAATCGTTTTCAAATACTATGGGTTATTTTATTTTATATCATTATTTTTGAAAACCTTTAAGTTTGCGTTTATATTATGCTAAAATGTTACATTATACATGCTAAGATAAAGTAACTTTTACGAATTTGTTTTTCAGATGGCATCACGATCTAGGATGTTAGTTCAATTAGCTACAGGTGTTAAAAGTAATTTAAGTGTACAACTAAGTGATTCAAACTCTCAGATAGATATTTTAACACAAGACGAGAATGAAAATGCCAAAAGCTCGACCAATACATTGCAGACATCAACAGAAGGTATTTTTTTTCTTGTACTGATATTTTTTTTTCTAGTTATGTTCCTATAATTTCATTATTTCAATCCTCTTTGTAGACAAAGACATCGCAGTAGATTCCATCCGACCTCGTAGTAATTCGACTAGTAGCAGCGGTTCCTGTAGTTCTAGCAGTTCTTCGAGTTCTAGCAGTTCTTCAAGCAGTGGCCCATCTATGTATCAAGGTAAGTTAATTTAAATGCAGAAGGATATAAATTATTTACTCCTAACATCTAAACTTCTGATTAGATGTTAGGAGTAAATAATTTATATTTGTATTTGTAAATAATTTTTATTACACTATTCTCACAAAATTTGAGGGTAATTGATCAAACCAATACCACACCACTACACTTCAAGAAATTGATTGCATTTATAACGTTTAAGACAGCGACGACTCAGTAAAGGATCCTGATTATGAAGACCAACCAACAAAACGTGCTGAGTATTCTTCTGATACTGACGTGGAACAAAATATCACTACCAACTATAATAACATTTCAGATGATCTAAATTTGGTAACATCTAATATGGTTTCAATAAACATTGAAAACTACGAGGAACCACTTTCGTCTACAAACGAACATGCTACGGTATTCAACGATCTCGGTGTAATAGAGAACAGTGAATCTTCTGCGATTGAAAACGTAAGTAACGGAAATGCTGTAAGTCCAATAGTGTTTAATTCTAGTCCAACTAAAACTGGTAAAAAAAGAAGACTAAATGAAGCAAACTGGAAAGTCAATGTAGCTAAACGACTGAGAAATAGTGGGAAGCCTTATCAATCTACCAAATCAAAAAAAAACATGCCAAGTCGTGAATTGAAACCTTCTTGTAAAGATAAATGTAAATTTAAATGTGGGTTTAAATTTACAGAGGAGCAAAGACAGACCATTTTAAATGACTATTGGAGCTTAGGTGCAATAGAAAAACAATGGACGTTTATTGCTAATAGCGTAGACATAGTCATCCCAAAACAACGTTACGTTAAAGTTGATTCGGATGGAAATGTTGCAACTATTCGAAACAACAACAACGCTTTCTTTTTGACTATTTCGGGTGAAAAAACAAGAGTTTGTAAATTATTCTTCAAAAATACTTTGGGGATTAAAAATCGACCCATAGTGACTGCTTTGAAAAAGAAAAATACCAACACTAATATTTCTTCCATGAAAGATAACCGAGGTACTCATTCAAACCATTATGCAGTGGACGAAAGCATTAAAAATGGCATAAAATTGTTTATTGAGTCTATACCGAAGATTGAGCCACATTACATCCGGGCTAACTCAAAACGAAATTATATTGATGGTAGCAAAGCTGTCACAGATCTTCATAGAGATTATGTGGAAAAATGCAAATCCCAAAACGTCCCATATGGAACCTACATTACATTTTATCGTATTTTAACATTTCGTTTTTCACTCCTAAAAAGGATTTATGCGATATATGCGAAGCTTATAAAAACATCACAGATAAAGAGAAAGAATCTAAGAAACAAGATTATGAATTACATTTTAGGGTGAAGAATTTGTCTCGTATTGAAAAAGAAAAAGATAAGAACAACAAAAATATTTTAGTAGCGGTCTATGATCTCAAGCAGTGTTCCAATGCCCCAAAGGAGACGTCTCAGTTTTTTACTACAAGTCCAAAATTAATGTACTTAATTTAACAATTTATAACTTACAAAATAATTCAGTTGAGAGTTATGTATGGGATGAGTCTAACGCCATAGAGGTGTCAACGAAATAGCTACCTGTGTTTACAAATACCTGGAAAAAATTTCCGCAACGGCTGAAGACCTCAATGTTGTCTTTTATACAGACAATTGTGCCGGACAGCAAAAAAATAAGTTTATGATCTCAATGTACACTTACGCAGTCAAAACTCTGCCAAATCTCAGATCAATTACACACAAATACCTCGTTAAAGGACATACATGCGAACGAGGGCGATTCAGCTCACTCTCAAATAGAAAGAGAAGTTAAAAAGCAACTGAGATCAGGACCAATGTATACACCTGACGCATTTATCGGGGCTATAAAGGCGGCACGGAAAAAAAGCGAGCCATTTCATGTTAATGAAATGTGCTTCCATGATTTTTTTGATTGGAAAAGTATATGCAGTCAAATGAACTTTGCAATAATGAAAGATGAAGACAGTAATACTGTGAAACTGGCTGGACTGAAGATGATAAAAGTTCAGAGCTCTGACCCTGATGCCATATTTTTCAAAGAATCATTACGCTAACGAATTATTCAAGAAAGCTATAGTGGTGAAAAAAAAGAGAAATCGTATTAACCAAAGCATTAATTTAGATTTGCAAAAGGCCTATCTTCAAAAACCTGGACTAGCAGAGAGAAAAAAAGCTGATCTCATGGATTTGGTCAAAAAAAACCTCATTCCTAGATACCACAAGCCATTTTACGAATCGTTGTAATAAGACTGATTAAATGCAAAGATTTTTTGAATGTGTATTTTTTAGAAACATTTAATTTCTATATTTAAAATGGTAGATTTTATTAGTATTAATTAAGAGAATTTGTGATTCTATGTTTATGAAGGGTGATAGCAATTTTCCTATTTTGAATTTCTAAGTACTATAAAACTGGGTGCCATAATTGTGTTAGAAAGAAATAAGACGTTAATTACTATTAGATAACTTTAACTTTTTGATTTTTTTATTTGTATGAAAGTAATTTTTAATTACCTTATAATTTTAATTAAAGCGAGTACTAAGTACTATATGATTGATTGATCTCTTGTTGATTATTGTGCCTTAAACTAATTTCATGGTGTAAGTAAGCCATTGTTTTCGTAAATTTGTATTTTCTAAATACAAGATCTTTATTTTGATAGTGTGTTTTATTTAACTTATCACACAGCCTTACACCTAAATTTAACATCTTCAATGTGATATATCAATAAGTTACAAGCATTTTGTGACGTATTATCATTAAAAACGTGACATGTGTGTGTGTTTTTTTAAATCAGTTTTTTTACTTATTTCATATTGAACTGAGTTTTTTTTTGCTTATTTTCAGAAAATACATTAATTTTTTCGTATAGTAAAATTATCAATATTTTAGAATTTATCAACGCTTAAATGTTTAAAATTGCTCTTCTGTAAAGTTGTGGTTTAAAAAATATCACGTTGTTCTTGTAAAGAGGCGTATCCCTAAATTATCTTTCTCGAAGCGTTTTGTTTCTTTTATCTTTCAAATAATTAATTTCAGTTTGTTTAATTTGTTGCTGTTTACAGAGTATGTTAAACGTAGTATGGTAAGTAATTTAAATATTTTAATGGTATTTTTAGACCATGCCGTTCAAGATAGTCCAAACTGTAGCAAAGTGCTTTTCCCATTCTGGCCATCAGAAAAAAAATAAAAACCGTCTCTTACTAGATAGTAAGAGACGAGTTATCATTTCCAAGTCCAAACTGGGACAGTCTAGACTGTTCAGTCAAACAAAATAATAATGAGACCTACATGGCAGCGCAAGATGAAATACAGATTATGGAAAATCAGACGTATACTGACAATGAAACCCCAGCAACAACAACTTGTAACTGGTCAGCACCAGTGATAAACAACTTAGAAGATATGGTTCAATGTTTGGTAAGTACGCTATTTTAGTTAGTATGTATTCATTCCATCACAAACCCACCTCGCTATTTCTTGCTACATCAATACAGACCTACCTAAAACAGCGAAACTTCACTCACTCACACACTCGCTAAGTGCGTCCACACAAGCCGTGGCGTGTGGCTGAGGCAATGTTTTGCGCGCATTCAGCTGCGTCCTGGAAGTGAGCGGCGGCGGTAGGGGAGCGGCGAGCGGCCGCAACCCGTCCTTGAAGTCACCGCTCGTGCACCGCTGCCTTCGTGGACAGTTCTGCCCTGATAACAAAATGCAGTAATCGACATTTTTGAGATTTTCACTTTTTTCCAGAAATGGCATCCCAAGAGGTTCATGTACATGAAAAAAAAATATTTTCATAAGAAAATTCACTCGAAGTATGTTTTTTATGTAATGATTTTCGCCGTACTTGCATAAAAACTGCTTCAATGATACGAAAAAACGCAGTATTAGACATGGCCTAAGAAATAATGCAGTACTTGCAAGAATACCCTAAAACAGAATGCAGTAATATCCACTACTTTATTATTTTGTTTTATATTCAGTAGACAAATTGCTAAATTAAAACGCAGTACTCCACATTACTGTATTTAAGTGTAGTAAAGGCTTGCGAAGTCGTAGCAGTGCGATCCATTGCGGCGTTTTGTCTTAGTAAATCAGTTCGGCGACGTCATTCGGTGGAGTAATACGTGTGCCACGAGCGGGACTCCGGTGCGCCTCTTGTTGATTTTTTGACGCAACGAAGTTTGGGTGAGTATACCTAATTATGATAGTGTACTCTAACTTCGATCGAGTAGTTTACAGCAATTTAATGACATTCATATTAGTTTGATATTAATACCAGGAAAGTTATAGGTAGATACAGAAGTCAATCTAATACTCGAAGGTACTATCTAAATTCACGTTCCAAGATATTTGTTTATCTGAACTTTGTAATGCAAAAATTGAGCCTCAAAAACCAAATTCTAACTAGGTATTTAGTGGATGGTTGTGAATTATCGTTTTCAACCGACTTCTCTAAGACACTATTAGTTCTTTTGCGCCGCCAAATATTACGTAAGTTGAAAACCTGATTTTTTGTTTACGTATATATTGTGTTGGTGTTAGTGTTATTTGATTGGTTTAAAATAAAAACGATAGGGCAAAAGAAGTTATGTAAATAGATCAATCTGTTTTAAAGTTATTAAGGGTCTTGCATTTAAAGAACAAATTGTCAAATGTACCTACAATTTTATTTAAGTATGTTTTATTCTGTAAACTTTTTGTTTTGTAATAGTTTGTTAATATGGAGAATAAGATTTTTGCAATGCGGGTGGGTAGGTGTACTTGCGGATTCAACAACACTAGCGCGAGCGCATGGCGCCGTGCGTAGGTTAGGGTATGAAAAGTGAAGTACCTACATAAACGAATTTGACTTCGGTACCTATCTATTTCTTTTTTAATGCCTTCTTCATAATTCTACCTTAAAATTATTCCTATCAACTCTTACTTAATCCATATGCAGTATTTAATAAATCAATCTGTATCTGTAAATCAGTGTTACGAAGTGCGGATGTTTTAATTTTGTTATTTTTCGATCAATAAACGAAACTTCCTAAGCAATACACTAACTTAGTACCGATTTCGACAGTGAGTAGTGTAGGTATCTTTAATAGTTTTATGCTAGTTCTTGCTTAATTAGTATCTAATAGATGTCTTATATTTCAGATCATTGTTTTGACAATGAGTACCAAAAACTTCCGCGGTCGAAGCATGTTAGACATGGTGCTGGGAAAATCGAATGAAGTCGCTGAACCACCTTCTGCTTCAAATGTTAAAGTCACGGAACTGCCTTCTGCTTCAAATGTTCAAGTCGCGGAACTACGTTCTGCTTCAAATGTTCAAGTCACGGAAATACCTTCTGCTTCAAATGTTCAAGTCACGGAATTACCGTCTGCTTCAAATGTTGAAGTTTTTCCGGTCAACGAAACAGAGTCATTTTCTTTGTTATGTGATGAAACGTTCCCAAGTTCTTTGATGGATTTAACATTCACAGATATAACATTAGGATTAGATGAATCCGTGAACAGCTTAGCATCAATGGAAAATACACAGCAAACGGAAGATAATTTAAACTACAACATGATTGCTATCGCATCTAATTCAAAGGATTCGTTAAATCAAGAGCCCCAATATAATAACTTGAACCACGATACAGTTGAAACTGAATCCAGTTTGCAGAATGTTGGATATATAGAGCCAGAAATTGATGTCGAACACGCTGATCCTACGAACGGAAAAACAAAATCTGGCAAACCAAGAATCAGGCGTAAATTTGAGAGATCTGTAGAAACACAGTTAGAAGACAAGAAAAAAATAAAATTGGAGAAAATGGCGGTGAAACCTGGATGTAACGAAACGTGTACTAAAAAATGCATGTTAAATTGTACGGAATTAGAACGCAAACGTTTAAATGAATTATTTTGGGAGTTTAGTTATGAAGCTCAAGGTTTGTTGTCAAGTCTCTGGTTACAGAAAAAGAAGTTTATAGACGTGTTAAGAAAATGTATGATAATCGGAACTAGAGACTTTTTAATTAAATTGAGCAATATCACCTTTGACTTGAGGATTAATGGGTGTTCCATTGAAAGGGTGCGGGAAGCCCGTAATCTTGGGGTGGTATTTGATGAGCAACTGCATTTTGAGACTCACGTCATGGAGGCTGTGCGCAACTGCTTCTACCGTCTCAAACTCTTGTACCGTGTCCGCCCCTACATTAGTGTGGATATGCGTATCATGCTCTGTGTGTCACTTATCTTATCCAAGCTGACACTGACACTGTGTATGGGGCGTGCATTCTTGGGAGGAGCGACAGGTTGATCCAGCGGGTTCAGAATGCTTGTGCGAGATTCTGTTTTAATGTCCCTCCTAGATCTCATATAACGCCATTTTTAAACAAGGGTAATTTGATGAGAATGTCAGACCGGAGAAAGCTTCATCTGGCTACCCTGCTATTTGGTATAATTCTCACAAAAAAGCCAGACTATCTGTATGATAAATTAACTTGGTCTCGTGATGTGAACAAAGTGAAAACAAGAGCATCGGCTTACCTCTTGTTGACCAACCACATCGAACTGCTGCATTCCGTGGAAGTTTTAAAATCGCAGCTTCTCGTTGCTGGAACGACTTGCCACCGCCGTTTCGTGCTATTAAAACAGTTGGTACATTTAGTTCTAAGTTCAAGCAACACTTACTACGGATTCAAAAGGAAAGTACATGAACTTACCCAGGGTTTGCACGCATTAAGTGTTGGAGACTGTTAGTCCAATGTTCTCAGCATTACATATCGTCTTCTTGCAACTAACTATATGACTCAGACCGCAACTATGCAATAAACCCCTTTATTTTTTTGTTGCACTTTTGTGATACTTGTTGGTATAGCTTTTATTTACAAATAATTTCTGCCATTATTATTTATGTTTGCGTTTTTCTTTCCAACATGACAGCTGCCAAGTGTGACCGCGCGTTCCGTCATTTGTGACATTCACAAATGACTTTGGAGCACTGGGCCTTTGGGCATGGGTCGATTTTATTGTCAAATATTATTGACTGTGTGTATTTTATGTACTTGTATTTTTTATTTTATTTTCTTTCATCATTTGTATATTTTATCTGTATCTATTATATTTAGTATGTGTTACGTAACTGCGTCCGTGGCATCACAGGTCCTATCATAAAACCAGCGCTGTGTTATTTATTTCTAAATTTCGCAGCCTATGCTGAGATAGGGACCTTTTTGGCCTCGCACAAACTAAAATGTGTTTAGACTACTTAATTCTGTTAATTTAATTAAATTTACATCTGTCTGTTGTGTGCGAGTCCCAAATAAACATTTTTTCTTTCTTTCTTTCTTTTATATTGAGAAAGGGAAAAATAAAATCTGTCCTATGTGTTCAAAAAATCATTATCTTTACTCATGTGAAGCTAGAAAGTTAACAGTAGAAGATAGAGTACAGAAAGCAAAAGATCTCAAAGTGTGTACTAATTGTTTGCGGGTTGGACATACAGAAAAGCGTTGTAGATTTACACGCTGCAAATACTGTAAAAACCGTCAAAACACCTTGCTACATTTAGATCAGTCAGAGCCACAAGTGCTAAATAATCCTATGCCTAGTATATCCACAAATAATGTGTCACTCTCCGCAGATATACAGCCTACTTCTGAGAAACTAATTTTACTGTCCACAGCGGTGGTGAAGGTGGTGAGTGATAAAGGCGTAAGGTACAACGCCAGAGTCCTATTAGACAGCGGAAGCACAGCCAACTTCATCACTGACAGGCTTAGCAGAGATCTGGGATTGGTTCGAGCTGGTACCACCTCCACGGTCACAGGTATTAATAGTTTGACCAGTAACAGTACACAGTCTTGCAACCTCACCATTGAGTCCACATATGAACATTATGCTTTTAATATTACGTGTCTCATTCTGCCTGAAATTACTAGGAGATTGCCAGCATCCTATATTAATATTGAAAACATACCAATTCCTTCAGGTTTATTTTTAGCTGACCCTTCTTTCAATATTCCGTCAGACATTTGACATTTGTTTTATACAATTATTTATACAAAGGAAAAAACATATAAACAAATTTTTTATACAAATTACACTCACAAACAATATTTTATGTTACATAAATTTAAATAGAACTTCACTCATCGCGCATAAATGCTTTTGTTTACAACGTCTAATTATTATAGATACATGGGACGTACCAATACAGCAATATTACAAGATTACCAAACTGTCAAATAATTCATTGCATACCCTACAAGTGAGATTATGTTATTACTATAGGCTCGTCAAGCAATTCACTACCTTGTCACATCTTATTATGCCACACCTTTACACACCGCTCGATCGTACATGTTGTTTACCTACTTTTTGCAACCTACCAATGTTTTCTATCAATCATAACTTGACACCACTTATTGTACATTATTTACTTAATTTAATTTATTTCCGCAGTGGCATCATTTATAATAAATTCTTGCTATTCCATAACATTAAAATTCGATAGTACGAAAGACATAATTTCTGACCTTGACCGCTTTTGTATAGCGCAGTCATCCATTTGTGATATTGATAATTATTGTAGAAACATTTTAATAGAACCGAATCACTCACTTAAGGTCATACATCAAAATATTAAAAGCATAACTCGCAACTCACCTGGATTGCTCACATTGTTACAGAGATCGCAAATAGATTGGGACTTCATTGTTTTAACGGAATGCTGGTTATCTTTTGCACAAAGAATTCCTTCACTTGATGGTTATAATTACTTCAAAACGAACAATAACCTAACCCAAAATGAAGGAGTTGTTGTTTACTGCAAAAATAATATTAGCGTAGGCGTGGAGGAACCCACCATCTCAGAGTGTAACAGTCTATTAATCAAAATTAATCAATACACGGCGATGTTAGCAGTTTATCGACCTGCTGGCTACAAAAACCTTAGTAACTTTTTTTCGTCCCTCGATTTTTATTTGAATTCTATTTCCAATTTCAAAAACGTTATATTAATAGGGGACTTTAATGTTGACATTACAGAGTCAAACACAGATTCAAATTCTGCTCATTACCTTAAGGCCATGTCTTCCCGGTTTTGCCTGTTTTAGAATTCACTTTTGATAGGCAAATTATAACATTTTGAATCTGAAATAAATATATATTTAGGATACATTCTTTCTCTTTACCATGTACCCGTTCAATACACGATGCAATACAATTTTCTCGATAGAAAAAAATACTAAAGTAACTTCGATTTGTAGTTTTTTTACAAGTAAATTTCATTGTAAACGAGTACTATAATACTCCATATTTTATAAATTATATCAATTTATAGGTAATTAATTTTAGAATCGATTCTACCCGATCGTTTTTTTCATTGAACTTATTAATTTTTTTATCGATTATTTCAAGTAAATTTCGATCCACGCGTCGCTTCCCAGTGTCATGCGGGACGGTACCGAGGAGAGACCTGTGCCAAATTTTTGCGCGCGCGCTTCGCTTCTGTTCTGTAAATGACAATAATTCGAACTAAAATAATATTGTACTAATAAGTACCATAGTTTAGATTTTGTTTGTTTATTTCTCATTGTGTAAATCATTTGTATTTTATAATAGTTATTAAGACAATTTATATTCCTGGTTTGGTGAAAATGGCAAACAAAAGAAATAAAATTAGGGCTAAATCATGGTTGAAGGCAAAAAAAAATCGCAAAAGAAATATGGTAAGTTATAATCATTTATTCCTAATGACACTGGCTGTTACAGTTTTATGATGTTTATTATTTCCCTACAGTAAGTAGCGAAATGGATTTGATGTCGGGTGACACCGCCCGCACAACATAGATAGGTACAGAAGTCAATCTCATTTATATGTGCTTCACTTTTCATATCACGTCTTTGAAATATCGTGTCCGTGACTTCTGTTTCTATCTCCTTTGTGTCGCCCGTATACTTACACTTAGGTATATTAATCTCCAATTTTTTGTAATAAGTAGGTACTATAACTTATTTTATTGTTTCAGTTCCAAAATGAATCGAAATAAAAATGGCTTATTTGTTGGAAAAAAAAGCAGTGAAGAACAGTAAGTACTTTTTTATTTTTTGATAATCGCAATCTTCACCACAAAATATACATATAGTAGAAAGTACACATAAGATAACAGCACGCGTGTTTGAAGTTCAAGGCTATATTTCTGCCAGCACTTGTAATCACATTCGGTATAATGATGGCGAATATTTACTTTGGAAAAAATACATAACAAAACAACATATACATTTCATCATCTATCTATAAATATAAAAATGAATCCCTATTTCCCTTGTCCGCGCCATCATGCGTGAACGGCTGGACCGATTTCACTATTTTTTTTTGTTGTTTGTTATTGTCAGGAGAAGGTTCTTATGGAAAAAAAAATGAAAATTAGTGTAGTATAGGGTAGAGTAAGGTAGAGTAGAGTAGAGTGGGGTAGTGTAAAGTAGAGTAGGGTAACGTAGGGTAGAGCAGGGTAGGGTAGGGTAGAGTAGGGTAACGTACAGTTCGCGTCAGCGTGGTTTGCCCCTCGGAAGTTATGTTTGAGTGAAGTCCGCGCAGGTGCGATCGCGTAAAAAGTGTTACGTTCCTAAAAATATTTTTTTGTTTATACGTATTATACTATAAACAAGTAAAAACGACTACCAGTAACAATAAAATATCAAAAAGTAACACAACAAACACATACACCACAAGAATACAAAACAAACTGTAAGAAATAACCAAAATAAATAATTAAAAACAATAACAACGTGTAACATTTTTCGCATCCAGTCGTATTGCTTTGAGCAAGCGGGACACGCTTATGCATCGAACGTATATGAGCGAGTGAGATGCCATTACACCCGCGCGCTTGCGCCAATCCGCGCATGCATGAGCTACCCGCGCATGCGTGGTTGTATGTTTGTTGTCAAATTGACATCCTGCACAGCCGATTGCGGCGAACTTTGCGGAGGCAAACTTGCGTGACGGGAACTGTAAGGTAGAGTGGGGTAGGGTAGAGTAGGGTAGAGTAGGGTAGGGTAGGGTAACGTAGGGTAGGGTAGGGTAACGTAGGGTAGGGTAGGGTAACGTAGGGTAGGGTAGGGTAACGTAGGGTAGGGTAGGGTAACGTAGGGTAGGGTAGGGTAACGTAGGGTAGGGTAGGGTAACGTAGGGTAGGGTAGGGTAGGGTAACGTAGGGTAGAGCGGGAGCGAAGCCGCGGGCAAAAACTCGTTATTAATAGTTTTCCTGTAATCTTAAATAAATAAATAAAACTGTTTTCTGTTTGAAACCCTCACAGTCAGCTCTTTCATTTGATATGGCACTCGGCTTATCGTGGATGGCTCTCGGCTATCTGGTGTGGCTCACCCAATGCACTTCGTGTTGCAATAATATCTTAGATTTAGTTTAGTTGGTATTATAATGAAGCGTTTGCTTTTTTTCAGAATACCGTGTAACGATACGTCTAATAAGACTCGCGCATCTTATGTTACACTAGAGCCTGTTGATTTGCAATCCTCTGCTTCTAAGTAAGTTTCTTTTTTTTTGTTGTCGTTCAGAGGTATAAAAAATTAAAATTTGTTTTACACAGGTTATTTTTAAAATATTAATGTTTAATAAATTATTATTATTTCAGGACATCGACCTCACCGAAAAATAATACTTTCCAAGACGTACCACTACTGATGTCTTCGTTATCTGCGCCAGAATCAGATGTTGATGCTAAAACTACTCAGTAAGTTATCAGTACTGACATAAGATATATGCATGTGAGCAGCACGCACGTCACGTCTTATCAACCTCATCATCATAGATTCTACGTTATACTATCTACATATCTTATTTTATGTTGTTACAGAGAAAATGATAGAAGTGAAGACGCATTTGTTACTGAAATTGATAGCAATGAAAACCATTTTCAACCTATATCTGGACGGCGAATAATTGATATCAATTATTTTTTACAAGAACTTCAAGAAAAAGCACGCCACAATGATTTATTTGATTGTAAATCAAGCAACTTTTGCTTAGTTGGTGAAAGAAGACATGGACTTATTTCGATATTTAAATTTAAGTGCAATATGTGTAAAGAAGTTTGTTTGATTCCATCCGAAAACACCAAAAATACTGAGTATACAGATGCTAATATAGCTGCTACTACTGGAGTTATAGCCTCTGGTATAGGATTTTCTCAGATTGAAGAGTTATTTTCGGCTATAAATATCCCCATATTTTCTACTAAATATTTCAATCAATTGCAAAATAAAGTTTATAAAAAATGGGAAGAAACTGCAAGTGTTACAATGGAAGCTGCTGCCAATAAAGAAAAAGAGATTGCTTTAGCAGCTGGCCGGACCAAAAATGGCTATGCTGTCATAGATGTCTCTGTGGATGGGGCATGGTGTGCTAGGTCATATGGTTTAATAGCCTAATTGGAATAAACGTTTTGACTTTGACTTTGACTTTGACTTTGACTTTGACTTTGTTAGGAAAATGTTGTCCTATATAACCAATAATTTTTTTGACAAAATTATGAAACATAAATCTTAATTTTTTCACAATTGTAGTATTTTTAACTATCCCTATTTTCTTGGCAAATGCTGGTAGAATACTATTTAGCTTAGATTGTGGCAAGCGAAAATTCAGGGTTTACGTAAATGTGGTTTCACGCGCAACTCGAACGCGCGATCCGACGCGATCTTTGCGGCATTGTCGTCCTTGCGTTACCTATTGCATTTGGAACACCCGACCTAGAAACTAAAACATCAATTAATTTAATAAGTATAGTTCAGAGTTTATTCCATTTAAAATAACTACTCAAATTAATTTATTACAAAAAAATTAAAGACTTCGCTATTACTACAAATTATAATAAAACAAGTTTTTAATGAATCAAACCTCTTATTTTATTTTTAAAATAAATCAAAAAGACAAGTTGACCTACTGCCTGCTTATCTGTAATGTGACACTCCCCGCCACGTAAGCGCAGGGCTCGCTATGCGGCAATCGCGGGCAACTCTTGGTAGCGTTAAATGCCTATTTCGCTTGGTCTACCCGCCCTTAACCTTTTAGCCTCCCACGGCATGTTGCCAGCTTACACTATCCCAACACATAATAAAACATGCCTAGATCACATTATTTTGAAAACGCGGCTGCCGGCATCTTGTTATGTAGCTGAAACCTCTATCACAGATCATGATCCGGTGATCCTTATTTTGATTTAAATACGCCTAAAAAAAGACTTACAAAATAATTAGACGCATAAATTACGATAAATTAGACGTTGGAATTAAGAGTCTCAACTTTGATCATTTGTATACTATTACCGATGTTGATCTTGCTGTTCAGTACTTCGTTAACTCAATAAATAGAATTATTTCATCTAGTACACAAATAATGAAAACATCAAACCGTAAAATGATCACAAAACCATGGATTACGCATGGACTGTTGCGCTGTATGAGAAATCGGGACAAACTGCACCAAAAAGTCAAAAAGAACCCTCGCGATGAAATTATACTAAAAATCTATAAAAGATATAGAAATTTCTGCAATGAATTATTAAAGAAAATCCGTAAAGAATATGAAAAAAAGGAACTTCAGACTGCGGCTAAAACTAATAACAAAAAATTATGGAATACAATAAAAGAAATTACCCACACAAAATCTACTAAAAACGAGGTCTCACAACTAATCAACAACCTGGATCCAATTTCTTCCACTAATGATATCAATGATTTTTTTGTGAACATCGGCAAAAATATCGCTAATGGCTTCTGTTCCAACAACACTATTCCATCGCCAGCACTTGAACCTCATCCCCACTCGATGGTCTTTCTCCCCACCGACTGGGATGAGATGAAAATATCATCCTTAGCCTGAAGTGTAATTCCGCTGTTGGCTATGACAACATTTCTTCCAGCGTCTTGAAGAGATATAGTCAGACCCTTATTTCTCCAATCTTATTTATCTGCAGCCTTGCCACTGACAGCGGCAAATTCCCAAACGCCTGGAAAATAGCAGAGATATTCAAAAGTGGTGATGCAGCCTGTATCAACAATTATAGACCTATTTCCATTCTGCCAGCTTTGTCGAAGGTTCTGGAGAGGATCATGAAGAAGCGCCTAGTTGACTACCTTGAAACCAATTCACTGCTATCTACTTCTCAGTACGGTTTCCGTTCTGGTTTATCAACTAGCGACGCCATCCACGATTTGACTAAGTTTGTCTCTGAAAAATTAGATGCAAACAAAAAGGTTATAGTAATCTTCATGGACCTCGCCAAAGCCTTTGATACGGTTTCCATTCCACTGTTAATAAAAAAATTGGAGAAAATAGGTGTGCGGGATGTGCAACTAATGATTTTTTCGGACTACCTCACTAATCGATTCCAGAGGGTCAAAGTTGATGAATGGACTAGTAAAGATCTTCCCGTCGTCCACGGCGTCCCGCAGGGCAGTATTCTTGGCCCCCCTTTATTCCTGACATTTATTAACGACCTCTGTGAGCTCAAGTTGCCCAGTGGTAGGATTATTACCTTTGCTGATGACACAGCGCTGCTGTTTGAAGCTGATACTTGGCCCGAAGTTTACAGTTGTGCTCAGATTGGGTTAAACCTGGTTTTATCATGGCTTGCAAACAATCAACTCGCTCTCAATGTTGGCAAAACCAAGTACATGTCCTTTTACATTAAAAACCAACTTGCTCTTTCGATAATCTTAATATTACCGCCCATTCATCGTCGTGTTTATGGTCTCGAAGTACTCATTGCTCATGTCCCCATCTACAGCATACAGTTACAATAAAGTACCTGGGCGTCACATTAGATGATACTCTAAGTTTTCACCCGCACATAGATGCTCTTGCTTCCAGAATCCGTAAACTAATATTTGTCTTTAAAAACCTTCGTCATGTTGCGGATTCAGGTATATTGAAAATGGTATACTATGCGTTATGCCAATCACTTACCTCATACTGCATAACTGTATGGGGTGGTGCGACAAAAACATCCATGCTTCGGATCGAACGTGCGCAGAGAGCGGTGTTAAAAGTGAGTCTTTTTCTGCCGTTTCTATTTCCCACCCAAGACCTGTATAAGCGAGTTGGGGTGTTAACCGTACGACAACTTTTCATTTGCAATACGATCCTACGCAAGCACGCTCTTCTTAGCTATAACCCAACCCTATTTGAAGGTAAACGACGAAAACATATGGTCTGTTCCACAGCTCGTTTTCATACAGCTTTGCCCCCGACATTTTGGTTTCCTGGGTAAATACTTGTATAACAAAATTAATGAAGTCTTGTCAATTTATGCCCTTCCCAAGCAGATTTGCAAAAAGAAACTCTCAGCCTGGTTGCAAAAGCTAGACTATGATGCTACGGAGCAGTTGCTCATTGTTCCATCATAATATGTGTGTACATATGTCACCATCATGACTATTATTGCCACACAACACGTTCACACCTTCATACATCCTCTACATAGCTAGTCTCAACTCACATTACATTACTTACACACCTAAATGACATGTCAAGTTTATTTTATTTTGTTAGTTTATTTAAGATTATTTCGCTTAAAATTTCTAAAGGTTTTAAGATTTAGTGCCATTTTTCGCTTGGATACTCACAATTTCAAGTTTATTGTCATCGACAATTCGGGGTGGGGGCCTGGTGATCCGTCACACAAGGTATCCTAGTATGGACTCCAGTCTGTCACAAAGGATCATAATTATATGTTTCATCTTGTTTGTTATTTAACTTATTTTTGTAACATTATGTTGATACCGATGTGAACCTTTGTGAAGAGTAAAATAAAGATATTTGTATTTGTATAGTAAGACATTGATATTCTGTTAGGAGCAGAACTATTCTGGGATGTTATTCAAACCAATCATATCAATATGGGAAAAAAATTACCAAAATTGTGTGAGAGTAAATTAGGGTAGTTAATCTCGGGCACCGTGCCTACTAGTTTCCATAAACAAACACATTTTTGTAATTTTTCAAAAACCACTAATAATCCAGACTTAAATAAGTTTTGGGAACTCGATACAATATCACATAAGCATTGCCTTTCTGTAGAGGAACGTGCTTGTGAAGAAAGTTTTCAGTTAAGGTGGATGCTCCAGGGTGGCCCGCGAAATTCAAATATTTTTATGTTTTTTGCAATTTGCCGGTCAGTGTGAAGCTGTATGTGGACCAAATGCGATCGTAGTTCGAATGTATCGTAGTGCGATCGTATCGTAGTTCGAAAGAATGATTATTTCTGAAATATTCATTCTTTCGAACTATATGAACTTAGAGGGCTATATTGATGATTAAAATGGTTATAATTCTTTAGATAAATACGCGTTACGGTCGCAGATCGCATTTGGTCCACATACAGCTTCACACTGACCGGCAAATTGCAAAAAACATAAAAATATTTGAATTTCGCGGGCCACCCTGGAGCATCCACCTTAAATACGGTTCGTGGCTCAAATTGCCAGTTTGTTGTTACTATGCCACTTAAGGCGAATCCTAGCGTATTAGGCGATTCATACGCTGCAGCAAAACGTAGGTTTTTATCATTAGAAAAACGCTTTGAACGCGATCCGATATATAAAAACATGTATATGGACTTTATGAAAGAATATGAAACATTAGGTCACATGACTGAGAGCAGCAATACAATAGTAAGTGATGAAAACAATGTAAGTTATTTCCTGCCTCACCATGGGGTTTTGCGGGAATCAAGTAAAACAACGAAGTTACGAACACTCTTTGATGCATCAGCAAAAACAACTTCGGGATTATCACTGAACGATATACAATATGTAGGTCCCACTGTACAGGATGATCTACTCTCGATCTTACTGAGATTCAGACAACACAAATATGCAATCTCAGGGGACATCGAAAAAATGTATCGAGCTGCCGAGTTAAATCCCAATCAACGATCCTTACAACGCATTATATTTAGGAAAAATCCAACAGAGCCGCTCAAAATCTACACACTAAATACAGTCACTTACGGGACAGCGTCTGCGCCTTATCTGGCTACCAAGTGCCTTGTGAGCCTCGCAGAGGCCACAGACAATCAGCATGTGAAAAGCAGCATCCAACGTGATTTTTACGTTGACGATTTGTTAACTGGATCAGACACTATAAACGGAGCAATCAACTTTTGTCAAAAAATAAAAATTTAATTTACGAAAATGGCAGACGAATAGTACACAAATACTCAAAAAAATAGTAGATGTAGAGGATGACTCAAGTTTAGATTTAGATTTGTCAAGTAATTACACATCCAAGACATTAGGGCTGCTATGGGCTTGCAAAACAGATAATTTATCATATACCATTAATATTGACATCCACAAAACAATAACAAAAAGACACATTTTATCAATAATAAGGCAAGTATTTGACCCATTGGGGTTACTTGGTCCATGTGTTGTTGAAGCAAAAATTATAATGCAAAAATTGTGGGTTAATAAATGCGACTGGGATGATGAGGTTCCTCAGGACATAGCAGAACAGTGGTCGAAATTTGTAGAAGCATTAAAACATTTAAATTCTTTAAATATTCCTAGATGAGTCCTATGTGACAACTGGATCATTAATGAAATACACATATTTACAGATAACAGTGAAAGGGCATATGGAGCATGTGTTTATATGTATACGCAGCATTGACAACAGTAACTCGGTCCCTGTGCGCTTATTAGCTTCTAAAAATCGTATAGCTCCAATAAAACCAACAACAATGCCTAGATTAGAGCTATGTGGGGCGCTGTTGGGTGCAAGATTGTGTACAAAGGTCAAAGAATCCCTTACCATACCAGTCCGCCGATGCGTATTTTGGTGTGATTCAACAATAGTGTTGAGCTGGTTATCCGCACCATCAACACAACTCAAACCTTTCGTCAGGCATCGTGTAAACGAGATACAGGAGACGAGTGTAGGATCTGAATGGAACTATGTGCCAACTCGAGACAATCCTGCAGATTTAGTTTCTCGAGGGGTGAAGGCTGATCACATCAGCGATTCTAGTTTGTGGTGGGCAGGCCCTTCATTTCTGTCGCAGGATGAACGCCTGTGGCCAAAGCCACCAAACAATTTTGCAAAACAAGACCTGCCTGAAGTAACATATTTTGTAAATCAGTCTAACAATAGCCACACTGTAGTAAATCAAACAATAATACAACAATTAATCCACAAATACTCAGATTTTAACCGTTTGCAAAGACTTTTTGCCTACATTAAAATGTATATTTACAATTTAAAAAATAAAAACAATAGGTTAGTAGGGTGTTTGTCTAATCAGGATATTCAATCTTCATTAAAATACATTTTACTCAATGCACAAATTGAAAATTTTCCAGAAGAATATTCTGTTTTAAAATCAGGAAAAGCCTTTCCTCATAAAAATCGGCTTGTATCTTTATCTCCTTTCTTAGATTCTGATGGCATTATTCGTGTCGGAGGCAGGCTTTAACTCTCCATACGATTATAACGTAAAACATCCCATACTCATGTGCAGTAAGCATCATTTAACTAAAATAATGTTTCAATCTGTTCACAGAAAACTGTTACATGTGACCTCAGTTGCTCTTAGCAAACGTTCGACAAAACTATTGGCCCTTGGGGGGGTAGAAATTTATCTAGAGTCATTGTTCAAAAATGTGTAGTATGCTTTAGGCATAAGGCTCAAATTGTCCAACCAATAATGAACTTCCAAATTCACGAAGCAATCTTGAGTTTCCTTTCTTAAATTCAAGCGTTGATTATGCCGGCCCAATATTGATCGCTGACCGGAAGGGAAGAGGCTGCAGACTTATAAAGTCGTATATTTGTATCTTTGTCTGCCTTGCTACCAAGGCTGTTCACTTGGAGCTTGTCACTGACCTCACCAAGGAAGCATACATGGCTGCTTTAAATAGATTCATTGCGCGCCGTGGCAAGCCTCGTAGTATATTGTCCGATAATGGAACAACCTTTGTCGGTTTATGTAATCAATTACGTCATTTTTTACAGACCTCAAACATAGCTTATGATGTCGCTCAGGAAGGGATTGAGTTCAACTTTGTGCCGGCCTACTCCCCTCATTTTATTGGCATCGCTGAGGCCGCTGTGCGTTCCACGAAGTATCATTTAAAGAGACTGCTCAAATTAACGCATTTCACATACGAGGAGATGGCTACGTGCTTGACCCAAATAGAGGCTATTCTCAATTCCCGTCCCCTGACTCCTTGTTCTTCTGATCCACTTGATTTTGGTGCACTAACTCCATCTCACTTCTTAATTGGAAGATCACTCACGTCCGTTCCACATCCACAGGTGAACGACAGTGGAAATATCAACAGACTCCAGCGATTCCACAGGGTGGAATGTATCAAACAGCATTTTTGGAAGAGATTTCATATGGAGTACATATCTTTGCTACAGCAAAAAACCAAGTGGTCCACAGCATCGGGCGACATCAAGGTGGGGAGCCTCGTCCTTGTTAAGGATATGGCGCTTCCACCTCTCTGCTGGCTGCTGGGTCGCGTCGTGCAGGTGTACCCGGGCTCCGACGGTATCGCGAGAGTCGCCGAGTTGAAGACAAAGAAGGGAACAATTCGGCGGGCCTTCAACAATATCTGCCCGCTACCACTTTGAAGAATCCTTCAACTCGGGGAGCATGTTCACGCGCGAGCATCGGTGTGGCCCCGGCAGCGGAGTTAGCGGCACCCGTGTGGACGCGGCAGCACAGTCGGCGGGGCGAGGGGCCGCGGGACGGGGGTCAGCGCGCGCGCGTCGCCTCGCTCGCCCGCCGCCATTGTCTGTCAGATCACGCTAGCGAGCGGGGAAATTATATCTTCGTTCCCAACCATACCATTGAAGCAAATTTTCCTAAATATCACACAACATGGGATCCTAACTTGGTGTTGGATCATCTTTCCAAATTATATCCAAATGAAGAGCTACCTCTTAAGGATATTTCAAAAAACTAGTTACGTTACTTGCGTTGTCCACAGAACAACGAATGCAAATGTTATCTTTAATTAATGTCAAAGACATTAAGGTTACCGACACTTGCATAATAATTGCCATTAACGAAATAATTAAGACCTAATAGACAGAATCCTCGGCTGGTTATACCATTTTTCATGGACCAATCCATATGCCCCGCAACAACCTTAATTTCATATATGGAAAAGACTAAGCTATTTAGAACCACTGAAAACAATGATAATCTAATTGTAACCTACAAAAAACCTTTCCATAACTGTACTTCACAGTCCATTAGTCGTTGGATAAAGGAAACTCTCAGTGAAAGCGGCGTGAATGTTAATATGTTCTCTGCATATAGCACCCGACACGCGTCCACGTCGGCAGCAAATAGAGCAGGTGTCTCAATCGAAATCAATAAAAAGGCCGCCGGCTGGACCGCAAACTCTACTTGTTTCGCAAAATTTTATGATCAACCTCTTGTAACTTCCGTAGAAGATACACGCTTTGCTGAAGCGGTATTTAATTCATAACAGTTATGATTATTACTAAATAGGTACCTATACCTTTTCGTTATGTTATCTACATACACTTAACCTAATTAAGTAAGGCTACATTTATGTGTCTATGATTAAAATATAAACTAATTAAATACCGTTGTTTATTTTAAATACCGATTACAGCCCCCGAGATTCATAAAACTAATACCCCGTTTCACAATGTGCGCTAAACATCTACAATGTAAGTTAAATCTCGAGGATGCTACATTGAAGTATATAATAATAATAATAGATAATAAATAATAGACGTATCTCGTGCAGCCCGTCCGTTGCCTAACTGGAAATCTCCGGGACCGGACGGGCTGCACAACTTTTGGATTAAATGGTTCAAAAGATCGCACGCTAGCTTGGCATCTCAATTCCAGTCTGCGTTAGAGTCAGGGTCGCTGCCCCAGTTCCTAACTACAGGAATAACCCACCTGCTCCATAAATCAGGTAGTACCGCGGAGCCTAAAAATTATAGACCGATCACGTATTTACCGACGGTCTATAAAGTTCTTACATCCATTTTGAGAGGAAAGATTAACCATCATATTGATAGTAATTCAATAATGTCCTCTTCTCAGAATGCATGTAGGAACGGGTCCCGCGGTACTAAGGAGCTGCTCCTCATCGACATAGCCATTAGCCAACAGGTTCGACGTTCCCGAAGAGATCTGTCGACATGCTGGATAGATTATAAGAAGGCCTATGACTCGGTGCCACATACATGGCTCATGAGGGTGCTGGAGCTGTACAAAGTTGATGCAGTTTTACGCACCTTCCTGATGTCGTGTATTTATTTATTATTTATTTATTTAAACACTTTCAGCACAAAAATGTACAGAGGCGGACTTAATGCCATAGGCATTCTCTACCAGTCAACCTTTGGGTAATGCAGAGAATAGTCGTAGGTGCAATAAAGAAAATTTAAAGCGATTCAAATACAATAATGAACATGATACAAATGGGCTATCCAGGGTGTCGATAGACCCAAGCGAACAGCGAACCGATAAGGATCGAGCGTGGTATATTTCAGGGTGACAGTCTGAGTCCACTGTGGTTTTGTCTGGCCCTCAACCCTCTCAGTACATTGTTGGAGGGTTCGGGCCAAGGCTACCGGTTGAGAAGAGGTGGTCAGGTCATATCGCACCTCCTTTACATGGATGAATTGAAAATCTTTGCTCCTAACAACTTGCAACTGATGAAGCTACTGAAGGTGACAGAAACCTTCAGTGGCGCCATCAGGATGGAATTTGGTTTGGACAAATGTGCAGTCATGCATGTAAAGCGAGGGGAGATTATGGAATCCGTGGGAACACAACTCTCGGATTCCATAGACCTTAGGTCCCTCTCCTCAACCGAAACTTACAAGTATTTGGGTATATCGGAAGCGTTAGGCATCAGTGCTACGGACATGAAACAATCGTTGAAGGAGCGCTTCTTTGGCCGCCTGAACAAAGTACTTAACAGTCTTTTATCAGGCGGAAACAAGGTGCGCGCCTTCAACGGTTGGGTCATGCCGGTTTTGATGTATTCTTTCGGCATACTCAAATGGACTCAGACGGAACTTGACGCCCTGGATAGGAGGGTACGTTCACTGCTTACCGCAAATCGGATGCATCACCCACGACCATCGGTGATGAGTCTGTATATCCCGCGGAAGTGCGGGGGTCGTAGCTTCTTAAATGCTATGTTATGCACAACCGCGAGGTATGCAGCCTTAGGGAGTACTTCCTAGAGGCCGACGTGAGTATGCATCGAGATGTGGTAGCGGTGGACAAAGGCCTCACCGCGCTCTCCTTGGCTAACGAAAACTGGTGCAAACCTGTGGTATTAGATACTAACGACCGCAGGGAGGTATGGCAGAGCAAGGAGCTTCACGGACGCTTTTATCGGGTCTACATGGGCCCGATGTAGACTTCTTAGCGTCCGTAGCCTGGCTGCGTTTTGGTAACCTCTTCGGGGAAACCGAAGGTTTTGTCTATGCAATTATGGACGAAGTTATGATGACGAACAACTACCGGAAATACATTGTGAAGGACGGCTGACATATGTCGGGCATGTCACCGGCCCGGGGAATCCATCCGCCACATTATTTCCGGTTGTTCTAGTCTGGCTAACGGAGACTATTTACACAGGCACAGCCTTGTAGCCAGGAATATCCACCAGCAACTTGCTCTTAAATACAATCTTGTGGAACCGGAAGTACCGTACTATAGGTATGTGCCCGACCCAGTTCTCGAAAGTGGCAATTGCACATTGTATTGGGATCGGTCTATCATCACTGACAGGACTATTGTTGCCAATAAGCCTGATATAGTGGTGATAGACCGACTAGAGCGTCGCGCAATGATTGTTGATATAGCAGTCCCTCATGACGAGAACCTCGTGAAGTCAGAAAAAGATAAACAAACGAAGTATCTTGACTTGACTTGGTTGTCGACATGTGGGATGTGAACACAGCAGTCATTGTGCCGATAGTCGTGACGGCCAATGGCATTATTGCCAAGAGCCTCGACCAACATCTCAAGAGGCTCTCGTTGGGCAGCTGGATCAAGGGCTTGATCCAGAAAGCAGTACTCCTGGACACGGCGCGCATCGTTAGGAGGTTCCTCTCTCAGGAGCCCTGACCACCGGTAGCTTGGACCCTGTTCCCGATACCGGTGGGCTACTATTTTTTATATTTTTAAATGTTTTTTGTATTTTTATAGAAATATTTAAAAATGTATTGAATGTTTATAAATGAATAAATGGAATAATAATAATAAAGCCCATTTATTTCCAATCTAAAAATTATTAATATTACATACATGTTCATTGAATATTTAAATTATTAATTTATTATAACAATGTATCACTTTTGTGTGAAACTAGTAATGAATTCTTTATTTATTAATAACAATTATTTGTTTTAATCGCTTTCGTTGCTACCTTCATCACCATTGATTGGAACCCCTTCTTGGGTATAGGCCTCCTCCAGCTTGTCCCAGGCCTCTCTGTCCATTGCTCTCTTTCTCCAGTCGCTTCCTGCTATCGCTTTTACATCTTCTATCCATCTTCTTCTTGGACGCCCTCTTCTCCTTTTTCCTGATGGTCCTTTCCACGTTGTTGTCTCTATTGTCCACTTTTTGTCTGTGTATCTTGCTATATGTCCTGTCCACCGCCACTTCTGTTTCAGAGCATAAAGTAAGGCATCTATAACTTCCGTTTTCCGTCTTATCTGTTCGCTTTTTACTTTTTGTATTCTTCTTATTTTAAGTACGCTCCTTTCCATTGCCTTCTGGCATGCTACTAGTTTAGATTTTATTTTTGTATTAAACGTCCACGTTTGGCATCCGTATGTGAGGGTTGGTAGAATGCAGGTATCTAAGACGGTTTTCTTTAGGTGGAGGGGAAATTCGCCTTTCAAGATTTCTTTTAGGGACCAAAACTTTTTCCAGCTCATGCTAATACGGCGTTCAACCTCTTGTTCTTCGTTTTGGTCTTCGAATGATATTTGCTTCCCTAAGTACATTCAGTCAAAAAAGTATCGGGAATGGATGATTTGTTTATGGTTCCAAATTCAAATTTTTGTTTTTTTGTAGTTGTTAGATTGGCTGTGAACTTTTTTCCATTTTGGCGCGGAGTTTGAGTTGCATCTGTTATTTATATTAAATACAGTGCTGGTTTTAGTAATATCATATATAGTGTGTATTGCGAATTTCATAATGGACAAAAATTTCGAACAAAGAGTTTGTCTTAAATTTTGCATCGCCAATGGAATTTCGTGTTCGGAGTCACTGAAAATGTTACAGAAGGCTTACGGTGAATCGACTTTATCAAAAACTCGTGCTTATGAGTGGTTCAAAGCGTTCAAAAGCGGTCGAGATGTGATGGAAGATTTGCCTCGCTCTGGTAGGCCGTCAACGTCTGCAACTGAAGTTAACATCGCAAAAGTGAAGGAAATAGTGACTGAAAATCCCCATTCAACTCTGAGAGAGATAGCCGCCGAACTTTCTGTATCTCACGAGTCGATCCGTACTATTTTAACTAATCATTTGGGTATGAAACATGTTGCTGCTCGGCTAGTCCCAAAAGATCTGAATTTTCTCCAAAAACTCAATCGCATGAAAGTCGCTGAGGACATGCTAGAACGAGTCATTTCGGACCCAACATTCATGAAACGCATTGTTACTGGTGACGAGACGTGGGTTTACGAGTTTTACATGCAAACTAGTCAACAAGCTTCGGAGTGGCGCCTTCCAACTGAACCGAAACCGAAAAAACTACGCCAAAGTCGATCAAAAGTCAAAGTCATGTTGACTGTTTTCTTTGACTATCGCGGTGTTGTGCACTCTGAATTCTTACCGGAAGGTCTAACGGTAAATAAAGAATATTATTTGAGCGTTATGCGGCGTTTAAGAGAGCAAATACGACGAAAAAGGCCAGATTTGTGGAAAGAAAATTCTTGGATTTTGCACCACGACAATGCGCCTTCGCACAAGGCTATCATTGTGAACGAATTTTTAACCAAAACCTCAACAAATACCATCCAGCAACCACCATATTCACCAGATATGGCTCCTGCTGACTTTTTTCTTTTTCCTAAACTCAAATTACCACTTCGTGGCACCCGTTTTCAATCGATAGAAGACATAAAGGAGAATTCGCGGCGAGAACTGAACTCAATTCCGGAAGCAGCGTTTAAAAAATGTTTTGATGAATGGATTATTCGTTGGCGCAAGTGTATCGTTTCTAAAGGAGCATACTTTGAAGGTGATAAAATAAATTTGGATGAAAAACAGACATTTTGTGTATTATTGATCTTTTCCCGGTACTTTCTTGACAGAGTAGTATATGTAGTTCCTCACATATTTATGAAGTATAAATTGAAGTATAATTTATGGTTAAATAATCCAGATAAAGCATATTACTAAATGTTTCTATTCTGCAGTTGAACATTACGGAATGCTTAAATTTAAAGGTAGGCAGACAAAGTATGACATTTGTATGTTTTATTTTTGATAACGTTTCCCGGATATGAATAACCAGATCATAGTAGTTATTTGTGCGCCGAAAATCTTCTTCACCGATGAATATCAGACAGTAGTCGTCCAACGTATAGTTCTTAACTTTTATTTCGATGTCAGTTATAAGTTTCACAAGTCCACAGTTAGGCATTAAGTAGTGACATATTTGACATTCTGGGAACGTTCTTTCTGCGATTGTTATAATGTTATTAGCTTTATTACTACTTATAATGCACAGTTTATGTTTTTCTGGTCTTATTTTATGTTGAAAAGGTTCACTCTTTGAAGTAGTATTTACCGATGCAACTTGAGCAGGACATACTTTTAATGGCGAGTTCAAAAGCTCAAATCTATGTTTCTCGCTATCCACCAATAGCTTTTGTTTATGCTGATCATTAGAAGAAGTACGGCAAGGCGTTGTGTTATTTTTACTTTTCTTTGGTGTACTCAAATCGCTCATTAGCTTTTTCGTCGCTTTGTTAACGATTTCATACTTATTTGTCATGTCGTTAATAGTTTTTTTGAGTTCCGTGTTCTCTATGGATAAGTTGTTTATTTCTTGGTGTGCTGAACATAGTTCTGTCTGTAATTCCTCTATTTGATTTCTCAACTTTTTTATTTCGTCGTTGTCTTCAACAGATATGTTAGGTAAGCTGTTGGTGCTGCCATCTATTGTTGAATTACTAGATTCCTCTGTTATTGATTTCGACACTGTGCGAGTGCGGTTCCTTCGAAAGGTAATGTTCTCAAAGAAGCTCATATTCATTAGTAACTACCGACCTACTTTTTTCTAATATCGGATACTACTCACACAACTTCGTTTACGTCAATAGAATTTTGGAATGTCTTAATATTGTAATTTAAATTCAACAAATATTCCAAAAAGACAAACCTATGGGCCGGATTCGAACTCGGGACCCACAGAGTGAACGGGTAGGCGGTCTAGCGCACACGCCACCGTGACAGTTAAGAGTGTATTCGAATTTGTTGATTAGTCTCTAGGGATTGCAATTCAGCGGCGTTTTCAATCCAGCGGAATTTTTGCTGGATTGACCTGAATCCAGCTGGATCCAGCGCGGATCCAGCAAAACGTGGAACGAAAATAAAATGACGACATTTTTAAGACTTTTTTTATTAATTTGTATTTCTTACGATAATCTTTGAAATCTTCCACTCATTTGGTGATATCTTATATTAATTTGCTTTGGTTTTTTAATAATTTGAGATCAAAATAATCAACATAAAATTAAATAACAAACATATAACCTTATATTCATATAACATTTAAGATAATGTTTCTAAGTAATCACTATCTTATTAATTACGCTTATGTTTAATGATAGGACGGCTAATCAGTAGCAATCAGTCTCACAAATTCTTTTAAAATAAAACATAATTAACATTCTTTTAAAAAAGGACCGTAACAATAACACTATTTTAATTTTCAATAGTATTTTTGTATCAAACAAAAAAAGCTTTGAAATAATCTTCTCTCCGCTCGTTAATCCTTAATAATTAAGCAGTTTAAAGTCTGACGATAAGAGACTACTTCTTTTTTTGAATTCTCTGAAAGGAAGACCTTAGAAAACAAATTTTATCTATAGTCTTATCTCCCAACCTGCTTCGCACAGAACTGCATATGTAGCCGGCTGCTGAGAATGCCCTTTCGGCCTCTACACTGGTCGGTTTTAAGGTCATTAAATACTCATAAACCATTGATAAATGTTCACCTCGCACTCCTTCGCTCTCATAAACGCTCATTTCTTTTTTCAGGATCTTTTTGTAATCTAATTGACCACTTGGCTTTTGTTTATTAAAGTTCTCCTTCTCTCTTTTAAGTTCTATCTCAAGCTCTAGCTCTAAAGTAATTTTAACGGGTTCTGAGTCATCATCTACACGATCTTCTTCTATCTCCATGGTATCTTCTTGCACCGGCTCTACAATATATTGTTTATTTACTCGTTTTAACAATGTTTTTATCTCCTGCCGCATCGCATTCTTTTTTGGCAATGGAAAATAGCCAGGTTTTTTTACTGCTTCTTCATACTTTTTTGGATTTTTCAAGTACACTAACGTACCAGTAACTTCGGAGAGGCGTCGTTCTGCGATTCTGTTGCGTAGTGCTTCAGCTAGCTCGGCGCTTAGGGAAGTGCCCTGGTTATTTAGCTTGTCTAAGACAAATTTCAGGGTTGTGTCGGCAGTTATCAATGTGGACTCTCTTCTGCAAAGAACTTCTACAGCCAGTTTCAACGGTTGTAGACTGACAATCAACTCATTGATTATTGACCATTCATCGCCGGAAAATTTTATTTCAGAACCGACGTCTATCAATGCTTTATCGATGCAAACTTTTAGGTTGTAGAAACGTTCCAGCATACTGAGCAAACTGTTCCATCTCGTGCGGCAATCAAGAATCAGACTTAGTTCTTTACCTTTATCTTCCTTAACATATTTTTGCAAAAATAAATCATCTTTGGTGGGTGATTTTTTGAAAAATTTTACAACTTTGCGTACTTTCATGAGCAGTGCGCTGTATCGTGGAATTAATTCACCAGAGTCCACTAATGTTCGTTCTACTGTAACTGCCAAGCCATCGTTCATCTCTGTCTCTAAGTCTTCATCGCATTCATCACTTTCATCTGTTGCGGTTTGTTCTACTTCCTTATGAGGTTTCTTCTTGTATAGCACGTCCACCACAGCCAACTGGATACCATGAGCGTAGCATAATTGTTGATAACAAGGCAAAAGTTTTCCAACTTTTACCATTACGGAGGCGCCATCGGTAGTGATACCAATGATATCGGTTTCCATCACTAAGCCGAAAATATTCAGCCTTTCCGACACTAATTCAATGCAGTGTTCGGTAGTGCAGGAGCCATGAATTCTTATCAACCCTAAATTGAAATGTTTATCATCATGGTGCAAGTTGAGATTTATGTATCTATGATTTTTTTGGGCGGTCCCCTCGTCAAAACTCAATGAGAATTTTTGTCCTTTTTGCTTCAAATTAGTGAATTCTTTAATGAAATCAGCTTGAATATTCTCTGCATATCTGTAAATGATCGCTCTGATGGTATTTGGAGAAGTCGGCAATTGAAATCCTGATTTTGCGAATAATAATCTCAAGTCGGATGATGTACAAAATGTACTTAGACTAAAGCCATCTTTACACACCATCCTAGAGACCAAACTCTCCATAGAATTTTCCTTTTCAAAGTAGAAATCAATAGTCTTCTTGGTCTTCTTGCTCGGAACTACTTCCTGATAATCTTCATTTTTTGAAGTAGTTGCTATAGCATCAGTGGAAGCTTGTGAATCTGCATTATCCAAATCTTTGTTGGGTGAACTAGCTTTGTTGCCACTGACATTACTTATTACACTGATACAGTGTACTTTTTGTAAATGCCCTTTTAACCCTGTAGTGGAGCGGTTGCTAATAAGCAATGTTTTTAGGCATAGCGAGCACTTGGCACTTCGCTATCCAACTTTACGAAAAAGTCCCACAAACTTTTTTTACCGTCGCTAGAATTCTTGGTCGACATTTTAAACTGTCCGAAAAACAGCGTTAAATCTGTAATGAAGAAAAGATCGGTGAAGTATAAGATAAGTATAAGTATGCCTAAAGATAAATAAATACAACTATCGCGATGCAATAACTTAACAAAACCAATAAGGTAATATTTTATTTAAACTGTCGCGATTACTATTACACATTTTGTAGGTATTTTGGGTTTCAAATTGCGTTCAAACTTCCTTTTGTTTATTTCCGATATTTTGGCGCTATTGCAAGCACCGCACCGTGGTTACGGGAGGACTAATAGTTTGAACGCGTTTTTGAACTGGAAAAACCTATAAAAACCTATCTTTATACACATGGCACAACTTTTTTCCAATCAAAATTGCGCATTTTAGCAATCTTGTTTAATAGCAACAATACTCACACACATACACACACACACAAAGTTCTAAATAAGTAAATAGTCCACTGTAGGATATGTACTGTAAGGGGACTCGCTTGTAGCTAATACGAGAGGGGTTCCTCATTAATTTAAAAGCAGAGTATTTTAGACAATAATTATATGTTTTGCGTGTTTTCAACGTCAGGGCAAACAATCGAATCCTTTATAAAAAACTAACACTTCTTTTTTGACAACACATTCGAATTCTAACTTTATTTTTCTTAACTCTTTCAAGGCTTATGTCATTGAGGTTGCACCTCCCAAAGAGGATCTCTGCATGAGCTACCCCCCGAAGAATGGAGGATAGTAAGAATGATTTTCTTGCAATCATACATTCCCAGCCTTGGAAGAGTCAAGCACCTACCTACTCCTAACCCGAAGTCCCTGCCTAAGTGGCGACTCTTCGTAGACACTTGGACATATACTTCTATAGAAGCAGTTTCAGTCATACCCTGCGCTGGGCAATATTCTTTATATTATTATGCGCCATTTGCGCAATATCTTAAAGCAGTTATGCTGAAACCCTGCTGCAGTAAAACGCCACAAAAACCTGCAACACATCGTCGGACAAAATCGATGCGACAATTCACATCTATCCAGAAGGGATTGAATTGATTAGATTTACCCTAACTAATCTATGTGGTTGCTCGTCGGATGAACCTACTCTGCTAAAGTTTTTAAATTTTAACTTTGAACTTACTCCAGTGATTCTAATACATAAGAATTGTAATCAATTGCCTCCATAATCAGTTCAACCAATGGTGACAACTAGCCACCCTTCGCGAAGGTTATACCTCGTATGCAAAGTTAGTTTAACCGCCCATGGAGTTCTTTAATGGCGTAAAATTAATCGCGAAAACTCTACTTCTAACACCACTGGAATGAGTTCACCCTAGCTAATATTATTTATACGCGCTCTTCACAAATCTGGGAGTGCCCTCGAAGTCGTCGATCACGTACACGTCCTTTTTCGAATGTACATGGAAAAAAGACTTCATTCAATAACTTATTCAACCTACCAACGAAAATAATGTTTGTTTACATAAAATTGTAATTAATTACGATGGGTGCAGCCGGAGGATCCAAAAAAATGCAAATTAATTTTAATAAACTAATTTATTACTGTATTACAAAGTATTGAAATTACGACTAATTATACTAAAATGTCAATTGGTCGATGTCAGATCCAAAAGTGCCGCTCCACGTTTCTAAGTTTCTATGGAAAGGTTCGATTGACGTCAATTGGTCACGTTATGCCGAGCTTGCGTTTCGTGCCCGTAGGTGCCGTGTGCAATGTATATGCAGGTTTGCCGATGCAGCGATCTATTAAGGTTGGCCATGCGTAACACCTCCCCCCGTAGAACAGCGAGTATCGATGGACTTGTTCAAGATGGTCGCTGGTAGACATCCAGGGTCAATCCTTATTTGGCTTGGGTTGATAGTGCGTGGTGATGGGATTGCATAGGCGACTTCAGGGTTGCTGTTGAAGTTTTCTGTGATTTCTCTGGATGCTTTTCTTATGCGTAGCCGACGATAGATTAGAGTGGCGATGAGTGCGCATGTACCGGATAGCGCGAGGTACATGGGTATAGTAGTGTGGTAAATGACGGGATCGGTGACGTCATCTAAATGTACAGGCAGTTGCGTCGCTATCTCGTTGCTAAGGGTGTGAAGTTTTTGTAGATTTGGCGAATTTAGGATGAGCTTCGGATAATTTTCAGGCTTCGTCTCGTTGTATAGGGGCATCTCAATGATCTTCACGACATGTCCTTTGATGTGGTCGTCAGTGTTGGAGATAGTGAAGGCGGGTGTTCTCAGGTTGCAATTGAGGGGAATAATTGCCAAATAGCTGCCTCGTAGGGTCCGATATTGTTCTTGACCGCAAGACATCTTCACTTTTGTTGGTACAGGAAAACTTAAGGTATAATGCTTGTCGTCCAGGGTTTCCAGGGCTTCGGTGGTGAGAGCTACGGGTGTCAGCTTGCAGCTGGGTTGAAGTTCTTGATGGACTATGAGATGCTGGATACAATCTGGTTTGCTCTGGATTTGTAGGTTGGCTGTTGACTCACAGAGATATATGGAGTTTACCTTCGGACATTCTGTCTCTATGTACCTAGAGTCTGAGCTAGAGAGTGCTACGAAAGGTGAGGGTGGTATAAGAGTTTCGTGGTTTCTGTTAGGAACAAGGGAAAGTTTATACAAATTATATGTGGAGGAAACAACTATCGGGACTTTTATAACTACTACTATCTGCTTATTAGAATAGAAGTAACCTAGTTTAATTATTTCATAAAAATGCCTAATTTCTACGTCAAGGATTTCGTCATTAGCATATAAAATCCTTAATTTACCCAACATATACTTAATTTCATCTGAATTAAATAGAGAGTACGGGGTACTCAACGCACGAATAAATGTTAGGGTGTTCTCTAAACTTCGTAATTCTTCATAAAGATCTTCTACATTATCTCCTAAGATTAACAGATATTGGGCCAGATGGGCGTATTTAGTTAAATCTGTATCCCTATTAGCGTTACTTTCCAAAATTAAGTTTAGTGCTTTGTTCATCTTATCTTGATTTGAAACTATACTATCTATTATTTGGGAGCTACGTGAAATAAATTTACTATTTAAACTAACATGGTTATTAATTTCTAATTCTAATTTATGCTCATTATTACGTAAGGTGTTTATGGCGTTTTCGTATTTAAGTGCATCGGTGTAGTCTAAATTTCCAGAAATTGATTTTATTACAGAACCCAAACCGTCGATAAGGCCTCTTTTACTACGCGTTGATTCAAACATATTAATTTTACTAATAATTAAATTGATTTTACTATTGAGATGTTTCAGATGAGGGTCGAATAGGAATAAGGTTTTATTGTTAACTAAGGGACTTAATTCAGCCATCTGTGTTTTTACCACTTCAATTTGAAGATGGACATTCTCTAAATCTATATGACTTAGGAAAGAGTGGAAATGGGAAACGATCTTTGCCGCTCCTAATTTGAAGGGAAGTAGTCCTGGTCCATTGTCAAGTGATTCAACTGTTATCTCTTGTCCTTGGGCCGGATGTAGGGTCATCAGCCATAGTATTATCCTGTAACAAAGTGGGATCTTTAGGACTTCGCTTAAGGCGAGATTTTGCTACTGGACCGCGTTTCTTCTTCGTATAGATGTGGATTGGAAGATCTGCGAGTACAGTATCTTGCGTATAACGCGGGGCTAACTTCTGTCGGGACGCCATGGGATTGCGTACAAAGATTTGCTGGTCGGGGATATAGTCCTTCTCGGGTTCTCTGTCCTTGTTACGGGTTTCAGTCAGTTGTGTCCTGTCATGTAAGGATGTCTGGTTAATAAGGTCGTATACTTGACTCATTCGTTTCCTATGGTCTTGTGAGTACTGTTGCAGTAAGTGTTCAGATAGGTCAATATCTATTGGGTCTCGAGGGTCAAAGTGTCCAGTTATCAAGTCCAAAGGTCTACATTTTGTGAAGCTATGGATCGAACTATTGTACGCTAAGATGGCATAAGGCATAAGATTAACGACTGGTTCATTTCGTCTCTCTAATTTCAATACACTAAGATGTTCTAAAATGGTAGAATGGAACCTTTCTACTATGCCATTGTCGTTAGGGGAATGCGCTAATATTTTATGAGTTCGGCTGAATTCTAAGAAAATCTGATTTGTGAATTCAGGGCCTCCGTCCGTGACAATAGTCAATGGGACCCCATGGTGGGTGCAGAATACAAGTAGAGCTTGTACTACACTTAAAGCGGTGCTATCTCCAAGGTGATAAGCTTGTGCATACTTAGAGAAAGCGTCTACAATGGTAAGGAATTTCTTTGTTTGAGCTGTGAACAGATCTAGATGGATAATTTCAAAAGGTTTACTAGGGGGTGGTACAATGTTGAATCTTTGCTTGATGGGATGACGGTCGTACTTAGCCTGACCACAGATAGTACACTCATTTATGTACTTGGAGATGTGTTCTTTCATCTTGGGCCAGTAGAATTTAGAAGATAAGGCTAAGTAACATTCAGTGATACCGCGATGATTTGTTTTACCTTCGTGGTATTTCTTTATGATGTCCTGTTGACGCAGGTAGTCTTTAACATTCTCTAATTCAACTTTAGTTAGAACCATGTTCATTGAAGAGCTTTTGAAGTTGACTTGAATTATGGGGATTATTTTATACATGGCAAGAGGAGGATGGATGATTAAACCGGTTTTGACTTTAGGGTTCACATATTCTTTGACTGCATTAATAACGTCGTTAGTCAGGTTAGACTCGGATAGTTGAATGGTAGTTCGGGTATGCGTTTCAAATGGCTTACTCACTGTCGGTCGTTTTTTTATATCGCCTACAAGTACAAAACAGATTTGTCTACTGAATTTATTTAAGGGTTCGTCTGATATTGGCACTTCTAGAATAGGGGCTTCGTTACTAGTGTGAACAGTTGCTGTGTCAGAGTTGTCGAGTATGTCAAGGTTGTTTGTAGGGGCTGTCAGTGTTTCAGAACCTACTGTTGAGTGAGGCTTTTCAGATACATTTACCGCTATAGACATAGCGTCCTCGTTGTTGATTTCAATGCGGGACAATGCGTCGGCGTTAGTGTTCTTTTTGCCCTGCTTGTATACTGTAGTAAAATTGTATTCACTCAACTTAAGTCTCCAACGTGTGAGTCTGGAGCCTGGTTCTTTAAGGCTCATAACCCATTGTAAGGGTTTATGGTCTGTAACTATCTTAAACTTTCTCCCAAACAAGTATGGACGAAAGTATTTAGTAGCCCAAACTATGGCTAATAGCTCCTTCTCGATTACGCTATAGTTAATCTCACTGGAGTTTAATGTTCTAGACGCGTATGCTAAGGGCTTATCTTGCCCTATAGGCCCTTGAGAAAGGACAGCTCCTATGGCAAAGTTAGATGCGTCAGTCGTAAGCACGAATTCCTTAGAAAAGTCAGGGTACTGCAGTATAGGGTCGTTGGTCAGTAGTAACTTGCATTTTTCAAAACAATCGATGTAGTTAGGGTCATTGAAGGTGGCCTTAGAACCTTTCTTGAGACATTGCGTCATGGGTTTCGTAATGCGCGCAAAGTCAGGAATAAACTTCCTATAGTATCCTAACAGGCCTAAAAAGCGTTTGATCTCGGTAGCTGTCTTAGGAATAGGGAATTTCTGGATGGCAATGATCTTATCGGGGTTAGGCTTAATACCGTCCTTACTTATTACATGACCTAAGTATGAAGTTTCAAGCTTTAAAAACTCCGACTTATCCATCTGGATCTTAAAGTTTGATTCCCTTAATCTCTTGAATACTTTTTCTAAATTTATCATGTGTTCCTGTAAGGAGACACTAAAAACGACTATGTCATCAAGATATACGAGACATATAACATTTTGGAGGTCCCTGAGGACATTATCCATCACGCGTTGAAACGTGGATGGAGAATTTTTGAGACCCATGGGCATGCGTAAAAATTCAAAGTGCCCATGTTCTACATTGAAGGCCGTTTTGTGAATATCGGCTGGGTCCATTTCTACCTGGTAAAATCCACTTGCAAGGTCTAGAGTTGTGAAGTAATGACAGTTACCAAGTTTATCTAAGATGTCATTAATATTGGGGATTGGGTACTTGTCATCGAGGGTTTTCTCATTGACTTTACGAAAATCAATGACTATGCGCCATTTAGCCCTTCCGGACGCATCAGATTTTTTTGGAACTACCCAGATGGGCGAGCTCCAGGCTGACTGCGAGGGACGGATTCTCCCTTGGTCTAACATTTTGCTAATCTGATCCTGAACTTCCTGTCTGTGAACAAAGGGATATCTATAGGTCTTAGTATAGACAGGTAATTCGTCGGTGGTATGAATACAGTGCTTTATCTTATTGGTGAAAGTTAGAGGTTCACCATCGATATAGAAAACGTCAGCATATTGTGCACAAAGAGATTCTAAGTTAGCTCGTTCTTCAGGATTCAGATGGTCAGTGCGTAGTTTTGATAATACCTCGGATACGCGATCGCTAGGCTGATAGATAGTCGCGCTTTGCTCGTTAAAAAGTTCCGCGGTAACTGGCCTATCCATTGAGAAAACTACATCATGTTTAGTTGGATTAATTATTTCTATGATGCCACGGTTATTTTTAACAGAAGTAACACAGTCGCGAATAGTGCAATTGGAAATAGTCTGCTCTGATATTATTACGTCACCATCATGAAGATTAATGGGGACTCTAGCTAATTTGGATGAGTTAGCGGGTACTATGTCCTCGTAAAGATTACAATTACGTGAATCATGCATTCGCAAGGGATTAGATGAATTACGTGTAACAAGAACCTTATTCTTTAAATCTATATTAGACTCTAACTTTTCTAGTAAATCTAAGCCTATTAAGCCGTCAAAATAATTGTGGAACTTGTAAATGTATAGGGTAATGTCACAGGTTTCTTTAAATTCCGGGAAGCACGGTATAGTAATGGAATAATTATTACGAGTTGTCGCGTGGATGTTAGTGACTTCGAAAGGCTCATAATTACACTGGATATGATGATAAAATCTTTCTACAACGTTCGGGCTAATAAAAGATAGGTTCGCACCGGTATCTACTAATAGTTTAATGGGTGGATTAGCAATCTGAATGAATGGAAGTTGTCTCTGGGTTTGCAAGTTAATCTCTATTTTGGTTTGTCTGATTTCGGGGCTGTATGAAAATCCTGGCCTTCAGCAGACATTCCTTGGGCAGATGTTCCTTCGGGCACATTCTGATGTTCCTCTACGTGCACAGGAACATAATCACTATGAGCTAGTGGCTCATACACAGGTTCGTAATTGTGAGGTACGGGGTAGAACTGGTCGTAATAGTCATTATAGGCATAGTCAGGGTACTCACAATAGTCGTAAAAGTCTACTTCATTAACATTCGTCTCACGAGTCTTAAAATAGTTACTGGGAGGTGGATTTCCTTGTTGAGTCCAGTCATGTCCTGTCGAAGGTCTCGGCATAGGTTTGGGAACAAAGTGGCTTACACCACTCATGGGCTTAAGGCCATTATTAATGGGCGTGTAACCAGGCCTTTGTTGAGGCAATCGGAACACGTTGCTCTGGGGCCTATAGTTAGGCGGGGGTGCGCTTAACATTTGTTGGGTTCGCGTGGGACCGCGATTGAAAGGCACTTGGGGTCTCCAGGCTTGCATTGGCCTTGGCGGTTGTGGCTGATAAAAACTTTTAGAGGGACCGGGCTGATTAAACGGTGCTGAAAAAGTGACTGGCTGTGGAGTATGCAAATTAAATGGCTTAATCTGATACGTACTGGGATCAAATGAAGACGTAGACTGCACAGGTCTCCGCTCCGGCAAATGGTCGTTACGCTGCTGTAAGTACATGGTGTTAATTTCCTCGTGCACAAACTCGAGAGCCTTCTCAATGGTGTCGGGTCGCATGCACCTAATACGCGAGCCTAAAGGTTCTTTTAGGCCACGAACGAATGCCTGTAGGGTTAATTTTTTATATAGTGCCCGTTTGGCTTCGATGGTAGTAGATATGGACTCATGCAGGGTCACATAGGTCATAATTGTGCTAAATAAAGTTTGGCACTTTTCGTAAAATTCCGGTGGTGATAAATTCTTTTGTGTTAACAGGGCCAGATCATTGTATAAGGCGGTCTCGTCCCGCTGGTCCGAGAAGTTATTAATCAGGGCGTTTCTAATACCCTGCCATGTTTCGGGAATGCCGTTTGAATTTATAGTGCGAGCGGCATTCCCGGTAACTTTATTAAGTATGCCGTTCAACAAGGATAAATTACTTAGTTCGTAACCTGGCTCTGCCCTAACAAATTGCGCGACAAGTTGGTCACATAAACGTACAAACCGCGTGAGCACGTTCGGGTTCCCGTCAAATTCGGGAACGAGGCGTAAGGCCTTGTAAACTTGATCTACCAAATCGGTACTCATTTTGTTAGTTAAATTATTCTCTATAATTAAGTAAGATTCTACACTCTCACTATCTTCTAATATAGCATCTAAATTCCTATTCGCATCGATTTGCGAGTTCCTATTAGAAATACTCGACTTAGGAGTCCGTGATATACGTGAGTGAAAAATTTTGAAAGTTTAATAGAAACACTTGAGGAAATTAACACAAAGGAAACACAGGAAAAAAAAGGAAATTACACAAAGGATACTAAAACATAGGAAGGCGAGCAACTCTAGTAGATCTAGGTACTTACCAAATCTGCATCTCTCTGTGGTATCGATATTCGGATACTCCCCCGTAGCCGCACACCCGTAGGTTCGAATAGCCCGTTGTCGGTGATCGATTCACTGAATTTACTGGACTATCCTACCGACTGCGCCAATTACGATGGGTGCAGCCGGAGGATCCAAAAAAATGCAAATTAATTTTAATAAACTAATTTATTACTGTATTACAAAGTATTGAAATTACGACTAATTATACTAAAATGTCAATTGGTCGATGTCAGATCCAAAAGTGCCGCTCCACGTTTCTAAGTTTCTATGGAAAGGTTCGATTGACGTCAATTGGTCACGTTATGCCGAGCTTGCGTTTCGTGCCCGTAGGTGCCGTGTGCAATGTATATGCAGGTTTGCCGATGCAGCGATCTATTAAGGTTGGCCATGCGTAACAAATTGACATCTATCGGCTTTGACATCCTACTTTTTCTATTACCATAAATATTCTTTATAATAAAATGGTTTCAACCTATTCACATGAATATTAACTATAGAACCTTATTCAATTCAACCTTTACAGGTTCTATATGCAAGCATAATCTTTTTGGTTCGTTTGACACAATATGACAAATTGTTTTTTATGTTGTCATGTCATCCTATGACTGAAATAATACAAGTCAATCCTTAGGCTTTCGCTGCCATTAAAATAAATAAATTATATGTTATGAGATTAGCAGAAAACTTGAAAATAACTAACATTATATAAATCTAGCGAGTATAATAAAGTGAAATTTAGAACATAAACCCTAGATTCATAAATTGGCTTAAATTTTCAAAGATATTACTCATAGCAAAGTTATTAAGAGACCGATTTCTCTCCGAAAACATATTATAGTCATATGATAAGTCTAGGTTTGAATCGAATAAGTAAACATGCTCATGTGTACATACATCCAGATAAAGCATATTACTAAATGTTTCTATTCTGCAGTTGAACATTACGGAATGCTTAAATTTAAAGGTAGGCAGACAAAGTATGACATTTGTATGTTTTATTTTTGATAACGTTTCCCGGATATGAATAACCAGATCATAGTAGTTATTTGTGCGCCGAAAATCTTCTTCACCGATGAATATCAGACAGTAGTCGTCCAACGTATAGTTCTTAACTTTTATTACGATGTCAGTTATAAGTTTCACAAGTCCACAGTTAGGCATTAAGTAGTGACATATTTGACATTCTGGGAACGTTCTTTCTGCGATTGTTATAATGTTATTAGCTTTATTACTACTTATAATGCACAGTTTATGTTTTTCTGGTCTTATTTTATGTTGAAAAGGTTCACTCTTTGAAGTAGTATTTACCGATGCAACTTGAGCAGGACATACTTTTAATGGCGAGTTCAAAAGCTCAAATCTATGTTTCTCGCTATCCACCAATAGTTTTTGTTTATGCTGATCATTAGAAGAAGTACGGCAAGGCGTTGTGTTATTTTTACTTTTCTTTGGTGTACTCAAATCGCTCATTAGCTTTTTCGTCGCTTTGTTAACGATTTCATACTTATTTGTCATGTCGTTAATAGTTTTTTTGAGTTCCGTGTTCTCTATGGATAAGTTGTTTATTTCTTGGTGTGCTGAACATAGTTCTGTCTGTAATTCCTCTATTTGATTTCTCAACTTTTTTATTTCGTCGTTGTCTTCAACAGATATGTTAGGTAAGCTGTTGGTGCTGCCATCTATTGTTGAATTACTAGATTCCTCTGTTATTGATTTCGACACTGTGCGAGTGCGGTTCCTTCGAAAGGTAATGTTCTCAAAGAAGCTCATATTCATTAGTAACTACCGACCTACTTTTTTCTAATATCGGATACTACTCACACAACTTCGTTTACGTCAATAGAATTTTGGAATGTCTTAATATTGTAATTTAAATTCAACAAATATTCCAAAAAGACAAACCTATGGGCCGGATTCGAACTCGGGACCCACAGAGTGAACGGGTAGGCGGTCTAGCGCACACGCCACCGTGACAGTTAAGAGTGTATTCGAATTTGTTGATTAGTCTTTAGTCTCGTCCGAATAAAAAAATGTTTGTAATAAAGACGGTTGTCCTTTAAAATGTTTTGAATTTTTTCCAACAACTATCCTTTGTGACTCACTTTATTTTTAGCTGTTTTTTATAACTTTGTTTATAACATACAGTTCGCCTGTTAGTCTGTAACACTTTATATCGTCAAATAAGGATACTATTATCACGCAAAAATCTGTTCTGTCACAAAAAGTGGTCTACAAATAAGAATCACACTTACACAGTTCACGATGACTACTTTGTCAAGATAACATTGTCACACACGTATTGCACTGTTTTTAACACGTTTTCTATCAAATTGAAGAGATACAGTTCATATAATTATTTTAAGGAATTTTTATACGGGAGCACAATGTTTACAGACAGCTAGCGCCATCTCGATTGATGACCTTCCAAATTTAAATTCGAGAAAAATTGAAATTCAAAATTGATGACCTTCCAAATTTAAATTCATCTTTATCAGACCCTTCTGGTCACTGCCATGCCGAAAGCTGCTATAAGGGCTTTGTTACAGCTGTAACCTCAAGTGCTGACTTAACTTTCCCACTAAAAAACAGTGCCAAAAATAAAGTCCCGTCACCTCCATGTTGGACCCAGAATGCACTGCTGCAGTCAAAGCAAGAAATGAGGCTGAGATGCGCTACAATGTAGACATGAGCACTACAAACCTCTTGGCATACTTACAATGCAATGCCAGAACCAAACGTCTTCTTCGTAAGAAGAAGCGTGCGGGCTGGACTAAATTCTGCACCTCCTTATCCCCGTCTACACCAATCTCAGTTGTTTGGAAACACATCAATAGGTTCAGGCGTGGGTGTTCTCCTTCAATCACTTCTCCATTAACTAGGGAAAGAGCTGAACTCTTTTTTGACAAAATAGCACCACCATATGTCCCAAACCTTTCTGAATTTGCAAATGCGCCTTTGCTCAATACTTCAGAAGATCCCTTTGATGCTCCTTTTACTTTGAATGAACTGAATGTGGTACTGCGGCATGTCCGGGACTCAGCTCCTGGTATTGATGGTGTGCCATATTCTTTTATTTCCCATTGCAGCGTTAAGGCTAGAACATATTTTTTAAACATCTTAAATTATTGTTACAGTCATGGTTGGGTTCCAGACCAGTGGAAGGTACAAATTATTATTCCCCTATTAAAACCTGGCAAACATGCAGATGATCCGAATGGCCTTAGGCCGATTGCCTTGTCCTCAGTCTTAACCAAATTACTAGAGCATCTCATCAAAAATCGTCTCGAATGGTTAGTTGAATCCAGAGATTTGCTACCGAATTACCAATTTGGATTTAGGAAAGGGCTTGGTACAATGGATAGTGTCGGTGTCCTAGTTACGGACATACATATAGCCTTTTCCAAAAATCAATCCGTTGTTGCCGCTTTCCTCGACGTCTCCTCCGCATACGACAACGTACTTCTTCCCGTACTCAGGCAAAAACTGCAGCAGCAGAGTGTTCCGGCTAAGATGATACAATGCATATGTGGTCTCCTTTCATCTCGGTCTAAGGTTTTGAGAGTCCAAGGAGAGGAGTTTGATGAACGGCATACGTGGAAGGGCCTCCCTCAAGGCTTTGTCCTCAGTCCACTCCTATATAACTTATACACGGCTGATATTGGGTCCTGCTTAAATAACAATTGTCAGATATTACAATACGCCGATGACATTGCTCTATACGTGACAGATCCCTCCATTGTCGATGCTGCCTCATCTCTATGCCTCTCTTTGGATTCTTTGAACTAATGGCTTTTAAGCCATGGCCTATCACTTTCTGCACCCAAAAGTTCGGCGATAATATTTTCTCGTAAAAGATTAATACCCCCAATTTCAGTGAACGTTTCAGGCCATAACATTCCCTTATCAAACAAAGCAAATTTTTTAGGCGTATTTTTAGACACAACGCCTTAGTCCGTAGCGTTCTGGACTATGGAACATACCATCTGATTCCTTGCAACAAAGGCGCTTTGGCAGGACTGGAAAGGGTACAGTCCAGAACATTTGTGGTTGCATGAAGTCTTCTCCCATCAACGCGTTGCAGGTCGAATGTGCTGAACCTCCCCTGGCCCTAAGGCGGCAATTCCTCGCCTCCCGTTTTTTGTCTAGGCTAGTTTCTAGATCTTCCCATCCCCTTATAGCTAGACTAAATGAGTTGATGTTCTAATCAGAAGTTCAAATTACTGGAAAAATAATAACATTCCTCTATTATTAAAAGCCTTTAGAAAAATAAAAAATCTAGCATGTCCCATTTTTCAGTATCCACGGTTACCGCTATTTAACTTCTCTTACGAAGTCTTATGTTTTACCCCCAAAATATTCTCTAATATTAATATTTCCAAAAAAATCCCCATCAGCAAATTCGGCCTTCAATGCGGCAGTGGGCGAACGTTGCAATGATTTTCAATTATTTTTTACTGACGCTTCCAAATTAACTACGGATAATAACACTGGAGCCGCGGTATATTACCAAAGCTCCAGCATCATATTACAATTCAAATGCCCTAAGGAGTCTTCCGTATACACTGGTGAGTGTGTGGCTATATTAGAAGCTTGTCTTTTTATAGAGTCACACACTAACATTGTAAAAGCAGTTATTTTTACGGATTCCCTTAGTTGCCTGCAAGCTTTGAGTCAAAGTCCTTTTAAAAGAAAACTACACAACCCCCTCATTTTAAAAATCAAAAACTCCTTGCTTTCCTGCGCTAAGAGTCAAAACGATGTTCAGCTAGTTTGGATACCTAGTCATTGTGGTATCAAGGGCAACGAATATGTTGATGCTTTGGCTAAAGATGCATGTTCATCTGTAACAGCTGATCTCTCATACAACACCCATCTGAGCTATGATCTGTTGTCCCTCCCAAAATTTGATCTCCAGATTTCTTGGCAGGAACAATGGAATTCATCCAGCAAAAAGAAAGGCAGGTTTTTCTACGCGGTCCAACCGATAATAAAACCAAAACCATGGTTCTTTGGTTTCAGAAAGGAGTCCACTTAGGTTTTTGTTGCACCCCGTCTTTTTGCAAAAAAATACGCATACGCGATTCCTCTCTCTGCGAGTGCGGAATGGGAGAGGGTACTTTGGACCACATATTCTTCGAATGTTCCAATAACATCCCCTCTCTCGATTTATATGACAGACTCCCCAAATTTAAGATCCCTCTTCCGATCAACATTCCCTCCCTTTTAACATATCCCTCTCCAGAACTGCTTGTGGCGCTGATGACTTTCATCAGTCGCAATAATATTAAGCTGTAAGTCATACTACTCTGTCAAGAAAGTACCGGGAAAAGATCAATAATACACAAAATGTCTGTTATTCATCCAAATTTATTTTATCACCTTCAAAGTATGCTCCTTTAGAAACGATACACTTGCGCCAACGAATAATCCATTCATCAAAACATTTTTTAAACGCTGCTTCCGGAATTGAGCTAAGGCTGTGGCGCGCTCGCCAGCCGCGCCGTGGGCAGCAGTCGGGCCAGCGGGACTCCAGGCAGACGCGGGCGAGCGGGTGCACCGGGTGAGCGTGGCCGGGCAGGCCAGCGCCGCCGGTCGTGACGCCGAGGCTCCGCGACGCAAAAGGTGCTGGCGCTGCGGCCGGGACGGCCATGCGTCGCACAGGTGCCGATACAAGTCGTACGTGTGTGACAAGTGCAAAGCGAAGGGCCACTTGGGGTCCGTGTGCAAAAAAAACTGATGAGAGTGCGGGCAGGTCTGGTTCTAAATATTAAAACTTTTTGGAAACAGATTCATCGGAATCAGGAGGTGAGGAGTTCGAAGGATTATATACTATTAAAGGTCAGTCAGTTCAAAATGTAAAAGACGGTCCATATCATTGTGAACTCATTGTTGAAAATAAAAATGTGTTATTTGAAATCGACACGGGCAGCAACCGATATTTTGCTGCCCGTGTCGATTACGACGGTATCTAAATCATTTTACGATCAATATCTACCAACTTTACCAATAGAAAAAGATAGCATAAAATTACAATCATATACAGGTGACTCAATAATACCGCTAGGCCGCGTCTCGGTGCGAGTCAGCTGTGCGGGCGCTGAGGACGCCATATTATTGCCATTATTTATTATTGAGCAGGGCGGACCTCCGCTTATCGGCCGCGCCTGGATGCGCGAACTTAAATTAAAGCCAATAGATTTATTCCAACTAAAAGAAGACATTGATCCTGTTGTTTTGAAATTGAAACAAGAATTTCCAGAAGTATTTACAGATGAAATAGGTACTTATAAACATAAGTTATCATTGTACTTGACAGATAATACACCGGTATTTTGCAAGTCTCGTCCCCTTCCACTTGCGCTACGCGTGTCAGTGGAAAATGAACTTAAACGTTGACAAAACGAAGGTATAATTTACAAAGTAGACAGATCCGATTATGGAACACCTATTGTACCAATTATTAAGCCGGACGGTTCTATTCGTTTATGCGGCGATTACAAAGTGACCGTGAATAAATTATTAAAAGATTTTCATTTTCCATTGGCGAAAATAGAAGAGTTATTTGCAACGCTAAGTGGTGGGGAGCAATATAGTAAATTAGATTTAAAAAATGCATTTATGCAATTAGAATTAAATGAAAACTCACAACCGCTTACAGCGATCACAACACACGTAGGGACGTTTGTATATCGCAGGGCTCCTTTCGGACTTAAGTGCCTAACTGAAAAGTTTCAAAAAATAGTTTTTGATACGTTAAATAGACTGGAATATGTGGTAGCCTTTATTGATGACATTTGTGTGAGTGGCAGGAATAAATCTCATCATTTGGAAAACTTAAGGGCGGTGCTCACTAGACTACGAAAAGCCGGATTAACAATAAAGTTTTCAAAATGCGAGTTTTTAAAAGATGAGGTTTGTTACTTGGGATACAGAATCAACAAACACGGTCTTTATACAGATACATCAAAAGTTAACGCAATAACGAAAATGCCCATCCCCGAGAATGTGTCACAGTTAAGAGCTTTGCTGGGTTTCATAAACTACTATGCACGTTTTATACCCAATTTAAGTATGATTTTACATCCGCTTCACGCTCTTTTAAAAAAGGGAGTAAAATGGTCGTGGTCCCAGAGCTGTAATGCCGCTTTTGAGGAGATCAAGGTGAGGTTGACGAGCGACCCGGTACTGGCTCACTACTCGCCGGCGCTGCCGCTGGTGCTGGCTGTGGACAGCAGCGCGTACGGCCTGGGCGCCGTGCTGGCGCAGCGCCACCCCGACGGCAGCGAGCGCCTTGTGTGCTGCGCCTCGCGCACGCTCAACGACGCCGAACGCCGCTACAGCCAGGTAGACAAGGAAGCGCTAGCCATAGTGTACGGAGTTACGAGGCACCATCAATATCTCTTTGGTAGGCATTTCACGTTACGGAGCGATCATAAAGCTTTAAGCTTAGTTTTAGAAACACCAGGTGATGAAGGGGTTATGTACCGACATAAAATAACAATCACAATGAATGAAAGTGACATGGGCACTTAGCACATTCTTTCATTTGAAATAATTTAAATTTAAGTCTTTCTTGCGTGGATGAACGAGATAAGTGCAAGCAAAAGCGCGGTTGCGTTGCGTTGTTCTGGATGAAGGAGTTATGTGCTGTACTTGTCTCTTTCTTTCATTTCACTTCGTGTGGAGCACGGGTCACGTACGCATTTCGCGAGTGTTTTGTTTATTATTTTAGTTAAACTAGTGTTTAAACTTATTTGTTCTTGGCTTTTGTTTAAACACCGCCCAAAAAAGTACCTATTTTACTACCAAAAAAGTTCTAAACGGTTACCAAAACAGATAAATGGTCACCAAATAATATTCGAGAAGTAGCGCTCGCCGGCCGCTGCCGCGGCACCGCTCGCTTCGCTCGCTCGGCTCGCGCGCGGTTGGTCACAATTCTAACCTAACCTAACCTATTTTATCCAGTTTGTAACCCCAAGCCTACATTTTAAGCGAAGCTCCAAAGTCTTGAACATCGACGACGAGTTGCTAGCCTGTCGGTTTTTTACCGGTTGCATTTTGGGGAATGTGCGACGGAATTGCATAATTTAATTCCGCCAAGCCCGTTCCATCATCGGACCACAAGACGAACGGCGATGCGCCACCGGTACATGGTGGACATCCCACCCATACGCACAAAACGTTTTGGGAACACATTCATAGTGCGTACAGCTAAGGAGTGGAATTCTCTGCCGGAGTCTGTGTTTCCTGACAGCTACAACCTGGGAGTCTTTAAATCAAGAGTGAATAGGTTATTTCTAGGCAAGTGTGCTCCATTTTCGACCACATCCTCGCTTACCATCAGGTGAGATAGTGGTCAAACGCGTGCCTATCAATAGTAAAAAAAAAAAAAAAAAAATATGGCAATCACAGTTGAGTTGGATAGAATTTGGTGACCGTTGATTCATTTTGGTGCCTAGGCTTAGAGTCTTAAAAATATTATTTTTGGTGACCGTCTAAATTATACCCTTTGTTCTTATCTACAATAATGTCAAGGGCTAAAAGACTTGTAGACGCTGCTATAAACTCTCCTACTTTGCGTGATATAAATTGTGATTTCTTAACTAACGACAATCCTAACCTCGAAATCTTCGAAAAAAGTAAGTTTTTTCTGTGTGAATAATTTGAAAAACGCTAGATGGCGCTGCATCTAGCCTAACGTAAAAAAATCCGCTCTGTTGTAAAATATCTTTTAAAAATAGTATTAGTGTATAGAAGTGATTAAAAATAAGTGTACAGATAAAATATCAACTAATAACATAGTGACAGTGTTATTTACGAGTTTTATACACAATCACATCATACATTCGTGGATCAGGCGGTGTCAGTGTGAGTGTGATTTCTACCGTGATTAAGGATAATTTAGTCATCTTCACCTTAATATCAGGTTGGCTATAAACCACACTAAACAACACACGGACAATAAGACACGACACACGGCATAGCAGCTCTAAAGAGCTAATTAAAATCTCAATTGAACAGTTGAGAATTCAAAGGCAGAAATTTTTTCTATGTAAACAAAGAATCCACAACTCATTCAACCAATCATCATCAAGCTCGCTAACTTGACAAGACAATCTTCGTTCGGAAACTTACTTACTATAACTGAATACCAGCGTTTTGAGGCAGCGCGTTGAGATTGCGTTCCATTTCACATAAATAAAAAATGGATGATTGTGACAACATTACTTACCGAAAAATTCACCGATCCAGTTCACTAACAGACATGACTAGAGATAATTCTGCACTGTTTGACACGACTATGATGAGCTTACCCAATACATCTTTAAATATCAGTCAAACCGTACTTGATTTAAACGATAAAGTCAAACAATTATCTGATGATTTACTTATAGCGCATCAAGAAATTGACAATCTCAACTCTGAAAACTTTCGCCTAAAATCAGATCTGCAAAAATATCTAAAAATCATAGAAACATACAAGAGTTTAAATATCTCAGACAAATGCTACACCACGAACTGGACAGAAACGCAAACAAAAACAAAATATGACTACGACGCCAGCTTCAAAGAGCACACATACAACGACGTCACCATTAGGACAAATACTGAATGACACTACCGACACTCCGAAATCAAAGAAATTAATTGCAACTACCCTACAAAGCAAAAACAAAAATGAAATAATAGAAATTCAGCGAGAACATACTAGCCCTTGTACTGGAAAAAAAAAATCAAAGACAAAACAAACACAGACCACAGAAAGAGACCACTTGTTCCCTACGAACACAAATATAATCAAACACGGTAGCAGCAACGTAAGATTTTCTAAAACAACTGAAAATATACGAGCTGAAATTGCTATAGAAGAATCTTCAACAAAGCACAAAATATGCCTCGTCAGCAGCGAAACCTCTAATAGATTATATACGCTTGCCGAAAGGAAAAAAAATTGTGACTTTAACCGCTAACGGCACAACAATAAAAACTTATGGTATTCAAACATTAACCCTAAGTTTAGGATTAAGACGTCCGTTTACTTGGCATTTTATTGTAGCAGACGTAAATCAGCACATAATAGGGGCAGATTTTTAAGTAAAGTATAAGTTGCTAGTAGATTTAAGCGGCCGACGTCTCATAGACCAAGTAACTAGTTTAAGTACAGTAGGTTCAATTGTAGAGTGGAAAGGGCCATCCTTAACTACGGTTGATAAGTCTAGCATTTATGCAGATATACTAGCGGATTATCCTGAGATCACAAAACCTGTGTCTTTTAGGGAAGAACCCCCACACGCGGTGTTTCATCATATTGAGACACACGGTCCACCCATTTTTGCTCGAGCTAGACCATTAGCCCCAGAAAAATATGTCAAGGTTAAGGAAGAGTTTCGCCGCATGCAGGAGATGGGAATATGCAGGCCGTCGAAAAGTCCTTGGGCCAGTCCGCTGCACGTGGTACCTAAAAAGGATGGGCAAATACGTCCTTGCGGTGATTATAGGGCATTGAATGCTATTACAATACCTGACAGGTATCCAATTCCGCGGATAAACGACTTTACATATATTTTAGGCAAAAAGCGTATATTTTCGCGTTTAGACTTAAATAGAGCGCATCACAATATTTTGATTGCACCGAAAGACATAGAAAAAACAGCGATAACTACTCCCTTCGGTTTGTATGAGTTTACTCGGATGACTTTTGGTTTACGGAATGCCGCGCAAACATTTCAGCGATATATGAATAACTCGATATTACAAGGCTTAGATGCACAATGCAAAATAGGTGCAGAAGGTCAACCGGAGACTAGTTTTTACTTCTGTTACATAGATGACGTCATTGTAGCTAGTGAGACGCCGGAGCTCCATAGATTACATTTAAAGGCAATATGTGAAGATTAAACCAATTCGGGATAACTATCAACATGGCGAAATGTAGTTTTGGACAAGAGAAACTAGAATTTTTAGGGTACGAGGTAACATCATCAGGCATCAGACCTTTACCAGATAAAGTTCAAGCTATAATCGATTATCCAAAACCCAAAACGGTAGATCAGTTACGGCGTTTCTTGGGAATGATAAATTTTTATAGGTTCAGCTTGCCCAGGGCAGCGGAATATCAATCGGTGTTGAATAAGTATTTACAGAACGTTAAAAAGAAAGATAAGTCTATAATTAATTGGTCGGCAGAAGCAGACACTGCGTTTGCGAAATGCAAAACTAGTCTACAGAATGCAACCGTGTTATCGTATCCAGTAATGAACGCTGAGCTTGCTATATGGGCGGATGCGTCGAATGACTGTGTTGGTGGCGTGTTACAAGTTAAGGTTGACTCACTCTGGAGCCCGCTAGGTTATTTTTCTAGGAAACTCAGTGATGTGCAACTAAAATATAGCACATATGACAGGGAGCTTCTAGCTATTTATTTAGCGGTACAGTATTTTCGTTATACGGTAGAAGGCAGATCTTTTGTAATCTTTACGGACCATAAACCATTAGTTTATGCGTTCACGAAAAAACCTAGTGATAAAGAGACAACCAGACGCGTTAGACAACTCATGAATTTACTACAAATATTCAACACGTCAGCGGTAAAGACAATACTGTAGCAGATGCACTGTCACGGGTCGAAACTATCACTTGCCCGGCGGCGCTCGATTTCAGCGAATTAGCATTGGCGCAACGAACGGACGACGAGCTGAAGTTGCTCTTATCGAAAGAACACAGTGTATTGCAGTTCAAGCGAATTATGTTACCCGACTGTCAAGATGAGGTGACGTGTGAAGTATCTACTAAGATTGCAAGGCCATATCTACCGGTAGCGTTTAGAAAAAGGGCATTTCATGCAGTGCACAGCTTATGCCATCCTGGGATTCGTACCACTCGGAAATTAGTGACGTCAAAATATTTTTGGCCGAACATGAACACAGACGTAGGAAAGTGGGCCAAAACCTGTGTTCAATGCCAAAAGTCGAAGGTTGTTCGCCATACGGTATCGGGACTAGGACAATACGAAAGTTGTGGTCGATTCGAGCATATACAGGTAGATCTGGTAGGGCCAATGCCTACGTCACCGGATGATTACAGGTATTGCCTTACGGTGGTTGATAGGGCGACAGGCTGGCCGGAAGCGTTTGCAATAAAAAACATTTATGCGAGTACGGTAGCCAAAACATTGTACGACGGCTGGATTTCGAGGTACGGTTGTCCGATAAGGGTTACTACTGATCAGGGCAGACAATTTGAAAGCAGCTTGTTCAATGAATTAGTTTAGGAATAAATAGATTAAGAACTACAGCATATCACCCGCAAGCGAACGGCATTGTAGAAAGGTTTCATCGTGTGTTAAAAGCAGCACTGATGGCCAGAAGGGACAGTGGTGCTTGGGTTGAAGAGTTGCAGACAGTTCTATTTGGGTTACGCGCGACACCGCGAAGCGATACAGGTGTCAGCGCCGCGGAATTAACATTCGGTAAGACACTACGGCTACCCGGAGATTTTTACGGTGACAAATGCATAAGCGTTAGCGATTCTAACGAATATGTAAACAAAATCAGAAATATTATTGAAAATCTAAGGCCAAGACCGACGAAACAGAGAGATGCGAGGACTATCTTTGTTCACTCAGACTTAAAAACGTGTACACATGTTTTTGTGAGAGTAGATTTGGTTAAAAGATCCTTACAACCTTCCTATGAGGGTCCATACCAAGTTTTAGAGAAGAAAGAAAAGTATTTTTTGTTACAATTAGCAGGAAAGCGGGTTAACATATCAATAGACAGTTTAAAACCGGCTTACGTAGTTAATGAAGGAACCCTTCCACTAAACCAGTATGAAAAAGATAGTGTCGTAACTAATTCTACAAATAATTTTTGTAGTGATAAGACTAGCAGTAATAAGCGTATAACTTACACCACACGCAGTGGTAGAGCGGTTAGGCAACCGATAAGGTTTGTAGAATAAAACTATATTGTAACCTATGGTACAGTGAGCCATAATGTTGCAAACAGGTGGGTTCGATTCCTACTTTTAAACAATATAACGATATGATTAATGTAATATGATAGATTATAATATGTAACATGTATAACCCTTCAGCCGCTACGCCTCTGATACGCCATTCCGCAGATCTGTTACTTCGCGCCCGGCCGAAATCGTGTGATTTCCCCGCGTTCACTAAAACTACGATATCTCTGAAACTACGCATTGCAGCTCGACAAATTTTATGTCATTAGAATAACTATAAAATAAGCTAACTAGTTATTTATAGTTTTGTACAGTTTTGTCATCTAATTTATTGTTGATAAGAAATTGAAAATAAGGTGACTGACTTTTTCCCAATTTTTCTTACATAAGTCATCATATTAATCAAACAAGAGCATTGTTTTCGAATGTTATTGTTTTATTAACATACTAACACATTATTTTACAATAATCAAGAAAAATAACAGAAATCTCCATACATATTTTACATACTGCAAGCTAAACAAAATCTCGGCTTGAGCCGGTCGACCTGTACGCCGAACAAAAAAAGGGGTATGTTTACACATTCAGTCTAGGAACTCTGTAAGCCAAGTGGCTAATTATAGTATCTTATTACATAGTTTGGTACACAATCTTATTGCAGACAAAGTTTTAGCGGTTAGAATTGTTTAGTTTACGAACAATGAGTCACAATGCAAACATTCGAAAAAGAGTGATAAAAAACATGCTTTCATATTTTTTATCACAGAGCAAGGACTATTGCATTTTATAGAAATCTTATTTCAGAATCCAAATGATGATGATATTTACTAATGGAAAAACACAAAACAAGGGTATGTTGCTCAGCAAAAACATTAACAAAATCAACAAATAAAAAACAAAAAACAAGCAATTTCAGTACAAAAATTCCAAGTACACAGTATAGGATACAGTCAGTAGGTCACATCTGAACAACAAAATAATAATGAACGAAAATTAAGTGATTTTAAAACAGCAGTAGGATTACCTTTTTAATATAAAAATCATGTTTCTTAAATGAAAAAAAAAAAAGAAAAAAAAAAAAAAAAAAATGTTCAACGCATATCACGCTAATAGATGAAAATCCTACAATTCGCCAATGAAACGAACAAAGGTCCCGTCCAAAAATATATATACAATATATAGATGCATATAAAGAAATAAATATTCATAAATAATAATATATTTTACATACATAAATTATTGATGAAGGGAAACGAAGCAGGTGTTCAAGCACATAGCTTTATTGCAACCAGCACAGTATGTATGCACCTGTTTACGGCAAGCCACGCACTTCCGCCGCTGGCGTTGGTGTTTCGACTGAGCTCCAAATGGATACTCAGCCAGGTAGTGGAAGCGCGCCTCGTAGTGCGTATTCTGGTGCATACTCGGTGTGGTTGCAGGTGGGAAAGTGGGAGGAGAAGAGTAATGTTTGGAAAGAAGAGCTTTGACAAGACAGATACGGAAGTTGCGATGTGTTAAAGGAGAAGAAGTAGAAGCAGAAGAAGAAAATGACTGGCGATGAATTATATAAGAATTGAGAACGGAGACGTTCAAGAGTCTCCGAAATAGTTTTTTGTACCAGACCTTTGTTCGTTTCCGCTCGATAGGGAACATGGCCAACATCTGATCTTTTTTGTCCACCCCACCCATCATGACATTGTAGTCTTGTATCAAGATGGGTTTGGTGGAAGAATCCCGGGCTCGAGAAACGCCGTTACCATGGTATGTCGAGATCATAGCGACTCTATTGTTGTCCCTCCATACCATGATATCGACGTCTCCCGAGGTGAGACCAGTAATCTGACCTTTGGTCATGTTCCCCTTGGTCAGACTGTGTAGGGCCGGCGGAACAAACTTACGATTGGTCCGCAGGGTTCCTACACAGTCAAAGCCCAACACCTTCAGGCGTCGAGCGAGGCATGGCGAATTATAAAAATTATCCATCCACAACGTGTGACCCTTGCCCTCAAGACCTTGTGTAAGCCTTAAGACAATTGCCGGCGTTGATGATTTCATTGGGTCTTCAAACTGCTGCGGCGGAGACCTTTGTGACTTTCCGATAGCGTGAACCTCAAACCGCCATAAGTAGCCGGTTTGAGATTCACAAATCTCGTAAGTCTTGATCCCCAACGTAGCAGCTTTATTGGGAATCAATTGGCTAATGTCCAACCAACCTTTCCACTGCAGAAGACTTTCGTCCAAGGCAATGTTTTGCCCCAAACGGTACAGCGACTGAAATTTGTTGTTCAGATGTGACAACAATGGCTGCACCTTAAAAAGTTTGGCCTCGGAGGCTCCCAGATTTAGCTCACACATGTCATGGTTGTTCACAAAGTGTAAACACTTGCTCAACATACTGAAACGATGCCCAGACATGTGTGCGCTAAAGCCGGGAGTATAGAATACGTCAGGAGTTGCATTCCAGTATTCCTCGATGCGCGACTTGACCACAACCCCCATCGCAATAACTACACCGAAGTAGACGTACAATTCGTCGGCAGTTGTGTCACGCCACTTGCGCATGCGGCTATTGCGACAGAGGTTGTCGGCATCGAGCAAACGGGATTTCAACTGCTGAGCGTATCTATTAGTCTCCAAGGCAATGTACTCCATAAATTGCCGATCCCATATGCTAATGAAAATTTCATATGGGTCGACACATGGAGCTGTCGGACCTACATTGTTATGCGAAAACAGTTCCCGTCTCGAATTAGGTGAAATCGGGACATTCGGAAACGGTTTCCAATCAAATTCATAGAGACCCCAAGGCTGGTCCGTCGCGCTTGGGGGAACATATGGAATGCTCCTAGAGCTGGCGCCCTCCGGTGCGGCCGCAGGCTGGTCGTCGGTTGCAAGCTGGTCGTCGTCTGCAGGCTGGTCGTCGGCTGCGGGCTGGTCGTCGGCTGCAGGCAGGTCGTCGGCTGCAGGCTGGTCGTCGGCTGCAGGCTGGTCGTCGGCATCATCAAAGTCCAATGGTGTCTCCCAAAAGCTCCTCTGCGCCCTTGGGATGAGGTTGCACGGATGCACCACATCGTCTTCGTCGCTTTCGCCAGAGTCTGGTTCGCTGCCTGTGTATAATAATAGGTAGGTAAAACATCTGTTGGGAACTAGAACTTTGCCGCTATTCCCATCCCGAGCTAAATTTAGCAGTACTTACCATAAAAGAGCTGATTGTAAATTTCTTCATCCAGAAGACTTTGGCGAGGACGATGCATTGATGATGCCGACACACATGCTAACTCCTCATCCATAACTTCAGCCATCTGAGGTGGTGGTGGGCTGGGTGAAGGGACCTCCTCAACCACAACCTCAACCATCTGAGATGGTAGTGGGCTAGGTGGAGAGACCTCTTCCACCACCACCTGATCCGCTATCTGAGGTGGTGGTGTTGATAGAAGTGCAGGAGCAGATCTGAAAACAGGAATAATTTTTAAATTATTCTCGCTAGTGGTAAATATAACTAGATACAATTAAGAACTACTTACGGATGCCACCGGCGCCTCCGGTTAGGGTGCAAAGCAATCTCCAGGGTCTGACCCACCGGCAGTTGGTCAATGTCATAAATTGTTAATCTGAAATACAAAATTAAATTTTAATACTCAAAAAATAATAACAAATAAGATTTAGTAAATAAAAAGCGTTAAAAAAGCTGTTACTCTTCGATGGTGCTTGGCCCAGGCCTATGAGAGCCTCTGCCGTGTTGTCCTCCTACACCTCGGCCACGTCCTCCTCGCCCACGTCGACCACGTCTCGTACCGCCTCGCGGTAGCACCTCCACGCCGTCACCCTGCCCCAAAGCTACGTTAGCTCTGCTAGAGCTAACTCGCCCACGGACTCGACCTCGTCGAGTGCTGCCACCGCCTCGAGGAACCACTACCGCAACTTCCAGCTCTGAAGTTGGTGGCAAAGCAGCAGCTAGCGTAGCCCTGGAGCCACCTCGCACACGCACTCGACCTCGTCGACTGCTGCTGCCACCTCGCGGGACTGCCTCCACAACTTCCAGCTCAGGAGTTGGTGGCGAAGCAGCAGCTAGTGTGGCGATAGAGCCACCTCGCACACGCACTCGACCTCGTCGAGTGCTGCTGCCGCCTCGCGGGACCAACTCCACATCTTCCGACTCAGGAGTTGGTGGCGAAGCAGCAGCTAGTGTGGCCATGGAGCCGCCTCGCGCACGCACTCGACCTCGTCGAGTGCTGCCGCCGCCTCGCACACGCACTCGACGTCGCGTGCTGCCACCACGCGGGGCAAATTCTTCATCTTCCTCCACCGCACATTCACCCAGCCACAAAGCCAAATCTCGCATGCTTGAAGTAAACAGAAAAGCAGTTTACTAGTAACGATAAAATGCAAAACTATCATGCAAAACCAACCCACCAAACAAATAAAAAAATAAAAAAAAAACATCAAAAAATTTAAATTATTTAACCTCGCTTTTTTTCTAAGTCGGTCAAAACCTATTGGTTTACTGACCATTGTCCAATACTGTGTACAAAACACAAAACAACATGGCGGCTTGCATGTCATACATGTCAAATTCCTGCCTGTTTCAATCTCTCCTAGAGATTCGATTTTAGGTTACATTTTTACATTTCAATATTTACACTATTTTTTATCGAATTTCACTAATAAAATGCTTAATACATTAGTAGTAACGTATTTAAATCATGTTTATAACAACATTTTGCCGTCACTAGTGTATTTTCTACTCACAACAAGTAGAAATATACCGGCATGGCGTGCAAACTTCGAAACATGTTTGGTGAAATAACAAATTCTGTTCAAATGTTTTATCCAATACACAATGCAGCAATTAAAAACTGTTTAGTACTTACTTGTCCATGGTTGTTTCAATAATTTCCTTGAAGTGTAAACCGTAGAGTTTTTATTTCACTGCTAAACTAACACGTCGCGTCCGCTTGCAAAAACAAATGAAGGCGTTTCCACAGACCAAATAGAATGAAACATTACGTAACGAATTATTGTCAGATGTTTAGCATGTGATGTTATATGCCTTTCCTATCTTTTTCCTTCACTCTGTGTAAGTTAGAATAAGAAAGGTATACTCAAAACATGCAATATTTGGTATTAAATCCGACCCGTATTAAGAAATCTCCAAGAGTGAACTACCGGGCGCGCGCTTTTTTAAAATTATCTCCAAGAGATGAAGTAACGGCTGAGGGGATTTATTATGAGTTTAAGGTATATAGCTACAGGAAATAAGTAGATAACACTTTGATTGTTTTGCAAATTGACAAATATGACTCACTTTATACATGTTGTTTTAGGACAACGAAATGCGTAAGTTGCATAAAAATTAAATCGTAAGAATAATTTGTAAATTTTGCAGAAAATTATAGAAGCTTACACAAAATGTATTGAAACATTAAAGGTTATTTGTTCATTCTGCGAATAACAGACGAACTACATACAGTTGTTATTAATGATAAAATATCTCAGTAATTAAAATGTGTAACAGTCACAGCAAACCACCACAGAACAATGTTGCTATCGCGCAGACGGTGTCTAACGAGATGACTGTTCAAAGAGTTGACGCTTTGGAAATAATTGTAATCGTGTGCGCTGTTCTCATGGGAATTATCATTCTGTTCATGATCAAAAGCCAATGTAAGAGACGTGTACGGGACTGGTTCCAGAAGGAAGCAGTCGGGGCCGGTTGGAATCCGCCAGTGGTAAAAATGCAAACAGTACAGCCACCGACCGTACCCCGTAATCCAGATGTTTATTAGTGACAAGACGTCTGTGAATGTAGTGCGGAGAAAATTGTTCCATCATGCTTCTGTAATGAAAAACAGGATCCCAAAATGTTTAATCGTGTTACAATTAAGTGAAACTATGTAATTAGAGATAATATTATGTAATGTTTTATTTGAAATTAAACTACAAATTAAAGCTTCTTTTAAGAAGGGGGCTACTGTAGGGACACAATGTACAAGCTATAAGCTTACTCAGCGTATCTATTATTAGAACGACGCACGGCTACGCCCGTGATACATTGAGGTTTTTATTTTAGTCGCAAATAAACTACAGTCGTAATTGGTCGTTTCAATTAACCTTACACCTCATCCACAAATGAATTAGAGAACACGACAAAACATAAACTCAACCTTAAAGCATTGAGCCAGTTACATTTGACCACGTAGATGTGACCAAATTACTAAAAGATCTGGTGATTGTGCGTGCAGAACTCAATGACATAAAAAGTAAATATGCAACAGTCACTCAGCTGGAAGCATTGAAGTTGAAATTGGGATCAAGCAGGCCCCCGTTATCATTATTAGAACGCAATATTAATGCGAAGAAAAGAGGAGGGTATTTGCTTGACAGTGGGCCGGTAGGTTTATCACCGGCGCCAGTGTACGATGACGGTTACGCGATGACGAGTTGTGCGAGTGCAGAACGCAGTGAGTCACCAAAATATCGCTCTCTTGCTTGCACACATACCGAGGAGATAATGTCGGGTGCGCCTGTACCGAACAACTCAACTGAGTCAGCTGTTTGTCATACAGAAACCAATCAAGTTAAAAGACCTACTATGGCAGAGATGGCAAGAAAGGGTGAGTGGAAAACTCCCAAGAAATCGACCGATAATTGGACGTTAGTGCAAAATCGGCGGTCGAAGAATCGTTTTACCGGTAAAATGGGCAAAGCGGCTACGGACTTGTCTGAGAAATTCAAAGCAGTGGAAGTTAAAATACCTTTGTTTATTTCCAATGTAAACAAAGAGGTAGCGGTGGATGACATATGCAAATATATCAAAAATAAAACTGCTGAGGTAGTTTCGCTGGAGAAAATCACAATGAAGATGGAAAAGCCATACAATGCCTTTAAAGTGCTTATTAACAAAAACAAGCTGGACATTTTCCTAGATGACCAAACATGGCCGGATGGCGTGACATTTAGGCGATTTATCCATTTCAAGAATAGAAGAGAAGACAAAAATAACACATTTTTTGGGCATGAAGAAATAACCAAACCAAATAATGGATAGTATTGCAAAAATGAGCTTAATAACATTCAATTGCAAAAATGTTAAAAGATCAGTGAACTGTGTGCGGTCACTGTGCAAAACCGCTGATATTGTTTTGTTACAAGAAACGTGGTTATATCCTCATGATCTAGCCTTACTTGATAGTGTTGATCAGGAATTCAGTTACACGGGAAAGTCTTCAATGGACACTTCAGCTGGCATGTGTAAAGGCAGACCCTACGGAGGGCTTGGCATACTATGGCGTAAAACTGCGTTTAACTACGTGAGTGTAGTTCAAAGTGTCAGTGACCGTATCTGTGCAGTGAATGTAGTAGTGAACAATAGGTGCTTTCTGGTTATAAATATGTATATGCCGACGGACTGTCGCGACAATCTGCCACTTTTTACGGACTGCCTTAGTGAAATGTATTCTATTATACAAAATAATAATGCCGAATCAGTGTATGTGTTGGGAGATTTCAACGCGCACCCGGGTGAGTCATTTTATAATGAACTGATTAGTTTTTGTAGTGAGCAAGAATTATCATGTGCGGACTTAGATTATTTAGGCACACTGTCCCAAACGTACACTTACATCAGTGACTCACACGGGTGTAAGCGTTGGCTAGACCACTGTCTTGTTACACAGGCGGCGGGAAAAACAATTGTAAACATTGAGGTTATTTATGATACGTTTTGGTCAGATCACTTTCCCTTGAAAATAGAATGTGATGTAAATGTTATCAGATTGAAAACTTGTGTAATTAAACCACCGCTTAACGGTGTTCGATGGGGTGAAAGAAATCCTGATGAAATAAAGGAATACTCGTTGCTGTGTAATAATAAGTTAAAAAGTTTAGATTTTCCAAGGGATTTTGAACTATGTGCTGATATTTTTTGTGATAATCCCCACCATAGGTTATTGTTGGATTCGATGTATAGGGACATAGTTTCCGTATTAAGTGAAGCAGCTAGTGTACACAGAGTCTCTAAAGCCACTATTAGAAAGAAAGTTATTAAGGGCTGGAACAAGCATGTCAAAGAATTTCACACTCGAGCAAGGTCTAAGTTTAAATTGTGGCTTTGGTATGGCGAACCCAGTAGTGGGCCTATCTATGAGGATATGATGTTGACTCGTAAGGTGTTTAAATCAAAATTGAAATGGGTCATTAAGAACCAAGAAAAAATAGAAATGGATATATAGGCTTCGCTCCATTCTAAGAAATGTTTTTCATCTTTCTGGAAAGGCACTAAAAAGCTCAACATCTCTCCAAGCTTACCAGTTAGCGTGGAGGGCGAAAGCGACCATACTGGAATAGCCAATTTATTTAAGGATCAGTTTATTGTAAGCTCACCTCTTAAATCTGTGGTGAGGGTGAACGATGCTGAGTCCTATCAATCAGTAAACCCCCTTAGTTTTACGTGTTCAGAAATTAAAACAGTAATTAAATATATGAAGCGGGGAAAGTCACCTGGTCATGATGGACTCAGCATTGAGCATCTTCAAAATGCGGGTGTGCACTTGCCGAGAGTATTGACAATGTTTTTTAATCTAAGTGTGGGGCATTCTTACCTACCGCAGGAAATGTTGGATACATTGGTTGTACCTATTGTAAAAAATCGGACAGGAGACATAGCAGACAAAGGGAATTATAGGCCAATCTCATTGGCAACTGTGGTAGCCAAAGTGTTTGATAGTGTGCTTGACACGCACCTCAGTAGATACACCAAACTACACGACACACAGTTTGGTTTTCGTGCGGGGCTGTCTACTGAGAGTGCAATACTTGCGTTAAAGCACACTGTCAAATACTATACGGACAGAAAAACACCAGTGTATGCTTGTTTCCTGGACCTTTCCAAAGCTTTCGACCTGGTTTCATATAAGGTTTTATAGGAGAAGCTTCGGGAAGCGGGAGTTCCTGCTGCATTGGTGTCAATATTATCGATCTGGTATGATAAGCAGAGGAACTTTGTGAAATGGTCCAATGCATTGTCGGACCCGTACAAACTCGAATGTGGTGTTAGGCAGGGAGGTCTTACTTCCCCGAGATTGTTAAATATTTATGTAAACAACTTGCTTGTTGAGCTCAGCAGTACTCATGTCGGGTGCCATATAGACGGAGTTAGTGTAAATAACTTAAGTTATGCGGACGATATGGTGCTGCTGAGCCCCACAATCGGTGGAATTAGGAAATTACTCACTATTTGTGAAAGATACGCCGAGCAGCATGGGCTAAAATATAATGCTACAAAGAGTGAGCTGTTGGTGTTTAGAGGAAGAAATAAAAGTCCTTCAAATGTCCCTCCCGTGAAACTGAACGGCTCGTCATTGCAGAGGGTAGCACAATTTAAATATTTGGGCCATATTGTTACGGAGGATCTTAAAGATGACTTGGATATGGAAAGAGAGCGCAGGGCGATGGCTGTGAGGGGAAACATGTTGGCACGCAGGTTTGCTGGTTGTTCAGTACCGGTTAAAATAACACTTTTCAAGGCGTTTTGTCAAATATTTTACACCAGCAGCCTGTGGGCTAATCATACCCAAAAATCAGACAGCGCACTGCGCATTCAATACAACAATGCCTTCAGGGCGCTGTTGAGGCTTCCGCCTTACTGTAGTGCGTCAGGGATGTTCGCTGACGCGCACACTGACGATTATTTCGCGATCATGCGCAAAAAAGTGGCATCAGTGGTGCGCAGGGTGAGGGGAAGCAGCAATAGCATTCTGAAGGTATTTGCTGACAGGTTAGATGGGACTACAATGGATAGGTTTATCAAGCTACATGTCAGACATGGGACTTGATGAATCTTCCTGTATGTTAGTGGATGCTGTCTTTTTTGTACTCATGTGTGCATCTGTGTTACTACTAACATAGTTTTTAAGTTTGTTTGGTAATACTAACACGCTATGGGCCTTCGACGCCTGAAAATAAACGATTTTTATTTTATTTTATTATTGAAAACCAGCAGGAATTTGAAATGTTGGAAACGGATCTAGCTGATAAGGCCAAAAAAAAAGAAGCTTTCCAAAACATTATCATTGTTGTGCTCATCTAAAGTGGGTACTTTTCTCCAAGAATTTTCTTTGTCAATGTTCGTGGTCCGGTGGTAACAAGGGAGAAATTTCTAAAATTCCCTTTAAAAATTACAAGAACATTAGGAGTTTTTTCTTTGAAATTGTCAATTCTTGGGACTCAAACTTTACGGATGATGACGCCGAAAAGTTTTTGAAGCTAGCCATAAGGAACGATTCTAAACGTAAATTAATGAAAGGGTTACGACAATCATCAAAACGAACCCGCAAAAGTAAAAACCGCGGAGAGGAATTACATTATATCGCCAGTAATAACAGCGAAGAACTTCAAGTTGGTGATGAAGATAATGGTAATAATGGAGAAGAACCTCAAGCAGGCAAAAAAAGAGAACAACTGGAAACAGCTTCAAGTGGTGACAACAACGAACAGACGAGAAGCGATGAAAGTATGGACCTATGCTAATTTTTATGCCAAAACGCATACTCATACTCCGCAGACACAACATGCACACACGCACATGTTTTACATATATGTCGTGGCTATATCATAGAAATTGATCACTTCATGATATGGCCAACTAAAATTGCCCAGATCGTTTAAATGATTACATTTGATGATATGTCAATCCCCGTTTGGCTATGTCATTGATGTAGGATTTCTATGATATTAAAAGTCTAAAGAAACGCGATTTGCATATCATCAAAGTTTAAAGTTTAAAATGATCTGGGCAATTTTAGTTGGCCATATCATGAAGTGATCAATTTCTATGATCTAGCCACGACATATACATTTTAACAAAATTATTGTTTTTGTTATTTATTGTTGTTTTTGCGATAAAAATTATTATATGTTCGTTTATGTTTAGATTACGTTGATTTTTGAACAGTTATGAAATCATTTACAAAAATTGTTAAGAAACGTTTCGTAAAAGAGAAATCTTATTATATTTTGTTTTAAATGCAAGACTGAAGAGAAGATAACTGATGCAGATACAAAGCAGCAGCAAAGCGTATGCCAGTTCTCGTCATCTTCATCACCATCCTTAAACAATAGCCCGAGAACCTGCTTCGATTCTCATGTCGAGTCCAGTCAGTGTCATAGTGAAAATGTCACGAAAAACTACAAGTTTGAGTTTGTAAAAGAAATGAGAAAATGTGATTCTTTTAAAAATATAAAATACTGCCTTAGTACAGTCTGTGACCAACATTATCTAACCCACTTGACTATTAGCAAATCATAGTCGAGTGGGTTAGATAATGTTGGTCACAGACTGTACAAACAGATGAACATTTTAAGAAAAAAGATTTGGCTCATTGCTAGATTACCATGCACATGGAATTTCAGAAGTTACAAAGTAGAGTCCGAGGCATCATATTTTAATAAAAGGTCAATGCGGTCAATGCAGCGCTCTTAGGCCTAGCGCGCATTGCGGCAGCAACCGGTGCGGTTTGCTCCCGCAAAAATCTGTGATATATGAACTACAGTGGAGGTACGCGCACTGCGGCTGTTCAACCGCATGCGGCTAAAAAATCTGTGACTAGCTACAGATATCTTGCGGTGCGGCACCGCATGATTTTTTTGCATCCAATGAATTTGTATGCAACCCCGCGCACTGCGGCAGAAAAATCGTAGCGCGCAGCAGTCAGTAGCAGGGGCATGAAACTTCTATAGAGATTTTGAACTCGACAATAAACCTCGCCACTAGCGCCGCTTGTGGTGGAGGGGTTCAGTTTCTCCCGAAATTGACAAAGAGGAGTCACTAGATGGCAGCAGTGGAAAAATTTAAAAAAATAGAAAAAATTAAAGTAATAAACATATTACGAATTTATGACCAATTTTAATAATACATAATTAGTTATTAACTTTAATTGTTAATAATAATAAGTATTAATGTGTATTAATGTGCAATGAAAATATTTTTATATTGGCAACTTTCTATGGGTACTTCCGAGAGTGAGGAAAACTTGCAGCCATTTTAAATTATTGTTCTTTCGGTTTTCTTTGCGTTTGTTAATTATATGTTTCCTTGCTTTTTATACGACTTGGCTTGATAACGGATTCTGTGACCACTGCTTACGATACGACCTGGCTTGTTACTGTGACACTGATTTCTTGCAAACCTGATAACTTGGCTTTTTCTTACACGGACTTTGTTTTGTTTTGCGACTTGAGCCAACAATGCCAAAAGCAAAAGAATTGAAGTGTTATTTTGGATGTGTTATTGATGGTAAGATTTATTTAAACTAATTTGTAGAAACAGAATATCATTTACGAATTTTATAATGAAACTAGCTTTTGCCCGCGACTCCGTATGCGCATATCGAGTTTTCTTTCCGTTCCCGTATGAATTTCGGGAAATGCTTAGTGCTCCCCTATACTCCCCAAGGAACCTACACACCAAATATCAGCTTTCTACTCTGCTGTGCTTTGTATGTCCGTCACTCAGTCAATAACGGAAGAATTTTATTTTTACTATTGAAAAGTGTAATTCTGCGTTTGTTAATTCTAAAGCGATTTTTATAATTATTGTAATAACCACAATAAAACTTATCTATAATTTATGACATGTGAAGGATTCACTCTAATAGAAATATTAATTTGCAGGTCCGTTACACCGTTCCCCTAAATGGGATTATCCACACACAGAGAAGTTTAATCAATGGAAGTCTTTTCTCAATCCTGCAACAATAGCACGAGGCGATAAATATATCACTTTGAAAAACAATTTCAATTACCAAGTCATCGCTTGACCACAAATGCAGTAGCAACATTGAATATATTTTGTAAGAACTTATCATTCTATATTTCCTACATCAGTACTATAGTACTATATATTTTATATATAATACTAACACTTTGCCTGTGACTTCGTCCACACTGCAATTTTTTTAAGGATTCCAAATTTTTTCTAGACAAATTATATTCCTTCCTTGAGAATCACTCTATGTATCGGTGAAAACCACATGAATACCGGTTGAGTTTATTGCAAACGCACAGACACGGCGTAGGACTTTGTTTTATAATATGTAGTGATTGAAAAGAGTTAAAGTTTGTGAGGTTGTAGGGGATAATCTCTGGATCTACTGAACCGATTTTGAAAATTTTATTACTAATAGAAAGCTGCGTTATTTGTGAGTGTCATAGGCTATATATTAACCTGAGAAACACTTCCCACTTTGTTGGGCTAGGCTATATTATTTTTACATATGCTTCATATTATTATTTTCCATATAGAAACATTCAGAGCGGTGAACTTTTACAAATTGAGTGATTCGCTTACCAACAAACTGCATAATTTCTATTTGTGTTTCCTAATATAATGTATTATTTATACTATTTTTAAATGATTAAACATTTCTCATTAAATATTCACAGCTTTGGGTCCACGTGAAAAACAGCCCTCAACGTCAGCTGCATTGGAAATTTATGAAGAGAGGTTACCAGCAACATCTGATATTGAAATTTTCATGGCTCCAAGTAAGTAATAAACTCATATCATATAAGTACCTAGCTAATATCAGTTTAAAAAAAAGTTTTATGTTTACACACAATATTCTAGTCCTAGTGAACTCGAGACTGGCTGAATATAGATAAGCCATAGAAGAATTGATTCCAATGTGGAAATTCTATTTTTAAATTATTAAACATTTCTCATTTATATTCACAGCTTTGGCTCAACATGAAGAACAGCCCTCGACATCAGCTGCATTGGAAATTTATGAGAAGATGCCAGTAACATCTGATATTGACATTCTCATGGCTCCAAGTAAGTCATAAAATTTAATTTTTTTGCAATACATGTTCACACACAACATTCTAGTTCTTGTGAACTTTAGACTGGCTTACACTTTAGAATCATAGACAAGCCATAGAAGAATTGAATCCAATGTGGGATGGACTTTGAATTGCCTGCACACCCAATTTGCTTTCTTTTTTTCTTTTTTTCACTTCTCAGTAACAGCGTGGCATGCAGCCCACTATTATGTCCAAAACAAATTATTAAAATGTTGGTGTCAACACCAAGTATCCCACTCAGCTATGGAGTATATAGTATAGCTACTATACATAGATGTACTCTTATGAAAGATTATAACATAAGTTTACTAGATAAATACTTGTAGAAAACCACAGACTGCTTTCTTATCGTTTTATATTATTGAAGAAGTATTAAGCACATATTAAATTATTATTTCAACAAAACCTAAGATTTTATGTTCTGTATTTGAATTAATTTGAATAAAATTCATAGGTACCATGAGTTTGTGAAATCAAGACTTCTGTGTGGCAATGTACCTAGTGATCTCCCCACTAGGTTGTCACCACTGTGAATTATGTATTCTAACAATGTCTCTACTATCTATATGTAATAATATATAATTAATAATATTTACAGCTCAGGGCGGAAGTAGTGCACAAGGAGCTTCAACATCAACTGCGCTGCCAAATGAAGATAGAGACCCAACTGCCGGTGATGATTCCTCGAATTTAACGCGCATTGTACCTCCACGTAAGCTATTACTATATTAATATTGTCATTAAAAATTGTAGGTAGTATATATTGGATACAACTGGGTTATTTTTTATTACAGGGCCTAAGAGAGCATGTTATGCGAAACCAAAAGTAAAGGCTATTGTAAGACTGAAAGAGAAATTACGGGATAAATGCAAATCACAATTAAGAAAAAAACGCGTAGCTAAAAAAATGGCTATGTCCAAAAATTTTTTGAAATATATTGAAAAACTACCTGATGCGGCACAAACTTTTATGAAAATGCAAATGAGATGGAAAAAGAAACCACGAGGGCGACGATATACTAATGAAGAGAAAATTATGGCCCTAACGATTATGAAGCAGAGTGCAAAAGCCTATAAACTTTTACAAAAAATGTTTGTATTACCTTCAAAATGTTGTTTACAAAAAATACTTGGGGCATTTAGGATGAGACCAGGCATTAATACACAAATATTAGAAAATTTAAAAAATGTGGTTCAGCGCATGCCAGAACAAAAAAGGCTCGTCAATTTATTATTTGACGAAGTGTCTTTGTCGCCTGGTCTCGTATATAACGCTTCCCAAAACGAAATCATAGGCTTCGAAGATAATGGCATTAACAAAAGCAATAATATTGCAGACCATGCTCTGGTCTTCATGATAAATAGCATAAAAAGTAAAACAAAACAACCCATTTGCTATACATTTTGCAAAAACGGTACAAAAAAAAGTGATTTGAAAAAACTGTTACTAAAAATTATAGAAGAAATTAACAACACAGGGCTACGAATTGTTGCCACGATATGCGACCAGTGTTCCACAAATACTTCAACAATAAAAGATTTAATAGAAGAAACAGCAAAAAAATATGCCATTGAAGAGAAGCCTATGGAATATAAAACATGTTTTGAGGTAAACAACATTAAAGTGTTCCCGTTATTTGATCCGCCCCATCTACTTAAAGGTGTAAGGAATAATTTATTGATTAAAGATGCGAAATTCATACAAAATGGGGTGGAGAAGTGGGCCAAATGGGAACACTTAAAACTGTTAATGGCTGTGGACGTAGGCGATGATGAAATTCGTCTGGTAAATAAACTTACTGCAAGGCATATTGATACAGATAAAATAAAAAAAAATAAAGTTAAATTAGCCGCTCAGGTATTTAGCCAAAGAGTGTCTTCTGCAATGAGATTTTTATCAAGTAAGTGTGAATAGATTTCCTTTTGAATGATAGGATAATTATGCTTAAAGACTGATGTTTAATTCAGCAGTACTACATAGGAGTATTAAGAGGCAATTTAAAGCATATCTATATTTATACTAATATATAAAGCTGAAGAGTTTGTTTGTTTGTTTGTTTGCTTGAATGCGCTAATCTAAGAAACTGCTGGTCCGATTTGAAAAATTATTTCAGTGTTAGATAGTCCATTTATCGAGGAAGGCTATAGGCTATATATCATCACGCTAAGGTCAATAGGAGCGGAGCAGAATAAGTTTCGCGGGTCGACTTTAATATTTAAAGACACGCTGAATTGCATGAAGTAAAAAAAAAACTTGGTAGACCAACATAAAGAAGTTTGGTGACTACAAAACACATACATAGTTTCATAGAGAGTATATCAAAGGGGAATATAAAGTTTTAAGCTAGTATAACACAACTACGGCAGTTGAATAGTCATTTGGGAAAATCTCCAAACCCATGCTGATACTGAAAATTGCACGTAGTAAAATTTAATGGAAAATAATTACCTACCAAATTTTTTTATTACAGGACATGGAATTTTACCTCAGGAGTCAGGACACCGCTGATTTTTTATTAATGTTTGACAAATTGTTTGATTCTTTCAATGGTCATTCCTATCAAGATGATTCAAAAATATATAAATGTTGTGTTAAAAGGAATTCCCCTCACTTCCAATTGTGGGCTGATTTGCTACCAATTTTAGAATCAATCAAGTTTAACTCAATTTATCGTAGAAATAACATTGATCATGTAAAATACATTCAGTCAAAAAAGTATCGGGAATGGATGATTTGTTTATGGTTCCAAATTCAATTTTTTGTTTTTTTGTAGTTGTTAGATTGGCACAACTGTTTTCCATTTTGGCGCGGAGTTTGAGTTGCATCTGTTATTTATATTAAATACAGTGCTGGTTTTAGTAATATCATATATAGTGTGTATTGCGAATTTCATAATAGACAAAAATATCGAACAAAGAGTTTGTCTTAAATTTTGCATCGCCAATGGAATTTCGTGTTCGGAGTCACTGAAAATGTTACAGAAGGCTTACGGTGAATCGACTTTATCAAAAACTCGTGCTTATGAGTGGTTCAAAGCGATCAAAAGCGGTCGAGATGTGATAGAAGATTTGCCTCGCTCTGGTAGGCCGTCAACGTCTGCAACTGAAGTTAACATCGCAAAAGTGAAGGAAATAGTGACTGAAAATCCCCATTCAACTCTGAGAGAGATAGCCGCCGAACTTTCTGTATCTCACGAGTCGATCCGTACCATTTTAACTAATCATTTTGGTATGAAACATGTTGCTGCTCGGCTAGTCCCAAAAGATCTGAATTTTCTCCAAAAACTCAATCGCATGAAAGTCGCTGAGGGCATGCTAGAACGAGTCAGTTCGGACCCAACATTCATGAAACGCATTGTTACTGGTGACGAGACGTGGGTTTACGAGTTTGACATGCAAACTAGTCAACAAGCTTCGGAGTGGCGCCTTCCAACTGAACCGAAACCGAAAAAACCACGCCAAAGTCGATCAAAAGTCAAAGTCATGTTGACTGTTTTCTTTGACTATCGCGGTGTTGTGCCATCTGAATTCTTACCGGAAGGTCTAACGGTAAATAAAGAATATTATTTGAGCGTTATGCGGCGTTTAAGAGAGCAAATTCGACGAAAAAGGCCAGATTTGTGGAAAGAAAATTCTTGGATTTTGCACCACGACAATGCGCCTTCGCACGAGGCTATCATTGTGAACGAATTTTTAACCAAACACTCAACAAATACCATCCAGCAACCACCATATTCACCAGATATGGCTCCTGCTGACTTTTTTCTTTTTCCTAAACTCAAATTACCACTTCGTGGCACCCGTTTTCAATCGATAGAAGACATAAAGGAGAATTCGCGGCGAGAACTGAACTCAATTCCGGAAGCAGCGTTTAAAAAATGTTTTGATGAATGGATTATTCGTTGGCGCAAGTGTATCGTTTCTAAAGGAGCATACTTTGAAGGTGATAAAATAAATTTGGATGAATAACAGACATTTTGTGTATTATTGATCTTTTCCCGGTACTTTCTTGACAGAGTAGTATGAGTCGATTCCTTCAATTAGAAATTGGATCCATAATATAAAAGCTTTTAGGGAAATGTGGCAGTATTTATTAATTAATCACAATGTTGTAAATTTAGTAACTAGATCCTTCAATCAAGATCCTTTAGAAAATTTCTTTAGCAGTATTAGAAGTGATGGAGTTAGAAATGTTAATCCTGATTGTAATCAATTAATGAATGCATTTAAGACGTTGATTATTAATACTTATAATTCTCCCCATTCTGCAGGTGCAAATTGTGAAGAAGATTATAATACATGTATGCAATCATTATCACACTTGATTGCAACCAATCGCCTTGATTCTGAAAGCTCTGATTTTGCATGTAACGTTGATTCTTTGCTTAACGTTATGCACGAAATTAAAATTAATGATTCATTATTGCATGCTGAATCAAAAAAATATGTTACGGGATATTATTATGTGATTAAAAAATCAAAATCTAAAATTTGCAAGAAATGTAATATTTGTTTAAAGGATTTGTGTAGATCAGAAATTGATTTAGATTCGTTTAATTATGAAGTTGATTATACAAAGAAACCATTATTTCATCCAAATAATAGGTTCATTAATTTAATGAATTACTTTTATTATATGATTGTTGCGTGCCTTCGTGATAACCCTCAATCAAAATGTTTGATTCATAGAATTCGTTTCTTTATTGATTGTGCATGTGATTTTAATATTATTACATGTAGTAAACATAAATGTGATTTAGTTAAATTTATTTGTGATCTTTCCATAAAAATGATTGTCCACAGTTGGTGTCTTGGGGTAAATAGATTATTAAATGGCAAGATTTCACATTTTGATAGGAATGATCAAATTAAATTTCAAGCATTTGAATATTTTAAAAAGAGAAAAAAGTTAATAAATAGATTTTAAAAATCTCACCTCCGGTGCTACATTGTCACTTATGCAATTTTTTTCAATATTGAACTGAGTATGAGAAAATACTCCTAATATACCCCTTTACTTGGTGCGTGATTGTCACTTGTGTGTTACGCATACTGTCCGCGAGAGGTCAATAGTGTCGTTATCGTTTTGGCGCGAATCTGGATGTCACCCGGAGAAACAACGTTTCATTGGTCAGTTGCGCGCGGCCCCCCACACGAAAAGGATTCACCTGGAGCTACAACGTCACTAAAGTAATTGTGCCAAATTATTTTTACAATTCTGGAGCCATAACGACACTTGTGTAAGTAGTGACGTTGTTTCCCCAATCCTTGCTAAAAAATTAACTTTTACGCTTTCATATTGAAACAACAACGTCACTTGTGTAAGTAGTGACCTTGTTTCCCCAATCCTTGGTAAAAATTTAACGTTATATTAACTGTTGTGACAATCTTACTCCAATAACACCAGGGCCCTGTTTCATATAAGTACAAGACTTGTACTAGTTTTCCTGCCTATAATGGTAGGTAACTTGTACTAGTTTTCCTTCCTATAAAGGTTAAAGTAGCTAATGTTGCCATTTTTTTGCTAAGGAGGCAAAACAATGGCAACATTAGCTACATTAAAAATTGTTTAATACATTTTTGAGGTTCGCGAGCGAGTAAAGTGAGTACTCGCTGGGCGATAAAATTTTACTCACCACAAATAGTTTACTATTAATACTAACTAATGAAACTGATATTCTTTATTATTATATTAAGTTATTACCATATTGCCAATTTATTATTATTATGTACTTACGTATTTTGTTTCTTTTCAGATATTAAATGAACCAACGCGGCAAAAACCTTGTGCTTCTTGCACTTTCAAGAGACAATAAAAATTTGATGTATGTGCATGATTTAGCCAACTCTTTAAGGATGCCACCTAACGTAGATAAACCAACAAATACCTCTCCATAGCAGAAAGCTACTACTGAAGAGAACATCAGTAAATCTCCACCTACTTTATTAGCCACTAATGAAACGGATGAACGAAGTGATAATGACTCCCCAACAGGTAACCTAGATATACTAACAAATACCATGCCAGACCAGGATGCTGTAGAGAACCGAAGTAACTCTTCACCTTCATTATTAGCCACAATGGAAACTGATAATCGTAGTGATATTACCTCCCCAATAGTTGACCTAGATATAAAAAAAATACTACTGCAGAGCAGGACGCTACTACTGTACAGGGACGGCAGTAATTTTCCACCTACAATATTGGCCACAAATGAAACGCATGAACAAAATGATATTGGCTCCCCAACAGGCGATTTCTCTAGCACCGATTCAGGAGATGAATACAGGCCTGCCCGTCGTCGTCCAAGGTCGCTTTCATCCAGTAGCTCCAGCAGCAGTTCTAGCAGCAGTTCCAGTAGGTAGCGCTAGTAGTAGTTCCAGTAGCAGTACTAAATGCAGTTCCAATGATTCTGCCGCCGAAAATGATAAAAATTCACCTCGGCAAAAACTAATAAACTAACTCAAGGTAAAACAATGGGACCTCCGTGTACCTCAAAATGTCGGTTGTCGTGTGCTACAAAATTTAATGAACAAAAAAGGGCGGAAATATTTGAAGCTTACTGGAAGTTGGAGAGTATCGACAGGCAACGGAGGTTTTTAAATAGTTGTACAAGAAAGCTAAAATGTGCTTACCGTCGCATAAAGATTAACAAAATGTACAACAGAAAAGAAAACACTGCATATTACTTGCTAATAAGAATAAAGAGATCCGTGTATGTAAAACTTTTCTGATCAACGCTTTGGGCATCTCACAGCGGATTATACGAACAGTTATCGACGGTAAAGCACAGAATGATGGCTTTATTCCAACTGATCAACGAGGAAAACACGGAAAACAATGTAAACTGTCACCTGAAGTTATACAAGCAGTAAAAGATCATATTGAATCAATTCCAAGGGTTCCAAGTCATTATCTCAGAGCTGGTACGAGCAGAGAATTCACTGATGGGGGTTTGACAGTAGCAGAAATGCACAAAAATTATTCAGAAATTCAGAAGCAACAAAACAAGCCTATTGTGACCTACAACTCTTACTCACGGATTTTCAACCAAGATTTTAACATAGGATTTTTCAAACCCAAAAAAGATCGCTGTGATGAGTGTGAAGCATACGAAAATGCTTCTGAAGAAGAGAAGAATAAATTACGTGGCAGCTACAAGTTACATCAGGAAGAAAAAAGCTTAAGTAGACATCAAAAAGACAGAGATATGAAAAGATGTCATGAACCTGATAATAACACGATTGTTCTCATTTATGATTTACAAGCTGTGTTACCTTGCCCCATTGGAAAATCAAGTTCTTTTTACTATAAATGGAGACTTAATTGTTATAATCTAACAATATCTAACGCTAATAAGCAAGAAACAACCTGTTATTTTTGGCACGAAGGGTTGGGCAACAGAGGAGCCATCGAAATAGGTTCATGTGTATATAAATATATATTTGTTCATTCTTCAAACCCAAGAGTTCAGGAGTGCCAATTGCATACAGCCAATAATTGAAGCGTTCTCTATCAAATACAGGATTCGGGAACCCATGAAGTACTTGATGCATACCTTAAATAAATAATGAATTTTTAATATTGAAAAACAATCAAATTCTCAAACATAACATTAGCGGCATTGTCAAGATATCAACTTTATTGCAATGTTGGTAAACTTGCATTAAAAACATTGGCTACATGGACTCAAAAAAAAAACATGATAGGCAGTGGCTGGCCTTAAGTCAAAATGGGGCTTGAGAAAAATAAATTTCCTTCAAGTATATTGCTATAGGTATTAAAATATAGGTCTACTTGTGCTGATTTAATTAAATTTCATAGTACATTTTATTTGATTTGTATTTGTTTGTGATTAACGAACTCATAAACTTGTTGCTGGACCGATTTCACAAATTCTTTCAATGGTAGAATGCTACTGTATCAGTATCACTGAATGACATAGGTGAAATAATGCACATATATTTTTACGCGGACCAAGCCGCTGCAAGAAGTGAAGAAGCTTGTGTTAAATAAATAAATAGCCATATATATCTGGTCTGACATACCTCCACCCTCCTTACACCCTGGGACACAGCAGTATCTGCCCGAAGACATGGTACCTACTAACTTCACCCACAAGAGTCCTGTCTCATTTAATCACAAAAAACCTTCTCTGTTCACAATTATGGATTACTCGGAGGAACGTAAGCTCAACTCGACGAGAAATTCACAACGAAACACAAAAAGGAGATCACAAACAAAATATCGCAAAATAACCGGCGCAAGCGAGCTATCAGCAGACATTCATTTGTGTGTGCAAAGAGCACAATTTTATTTAGGAGGTATGTTAGTGTGACCAGGTTAGCGGTGCACCTGTATATAGAAATGAATATTGCTAAACTTACACAAAAACTTGTTAAAAGTGTGATATGTAATTTATATGAAACTTAGTGCACAATTTAAAAAAAATATATTTCAATATCATTAGTTTTTCTCTAGCGCCATCTATTGGGATTACAGTGAAAATGAAGACCAAACTGCCATCTATTATTTATGCGGAGAACATCATTTGTCTACGTCACAATGTAACCCGACAAATTTAAAAATACATTAAAACTCATTTGGAACAGGGGCTACGTCAGACTTCGTCATTTAGTATCATTGTATCCATTGCTGTCCCCAGTTTTTTGTACTAAGTTTGAAGCCCCTGGTAGTGATCGAGCCACGGCGGAAGAATGTTGTCGCCGAGCGCTTCGTCCGACGATGCGGCTGCCAAAGCGGTCGCCGATGTCAATATTGATGCCCTAATCATTAAAGTACAAAGTCGGCCCGTACTGTGGACAAAAATCATAGAGGATACGCAGACAGAATTATTAAATCAAACATGTGGGACCAGGTCTATGAGAAGATTATAGAAAATTGGAGTGAGTTGTCAATTGGAGAAAACCAAAAAACCGGTAAGATTTTTTTTTATTTCTTAGTATTATTACCTATTATTATTATTTATTATTTCTATTATTACCAGGTTGAGCAAAACATGTTATTGGGTTTTTCTATAAAATTCTCAGTAGCAGCTCGGAGTTTGGACTTGTGCCCGGTTAATGACAATAGGCTCGCCCCCTATTACATGGGACCTAAATATACCGGCGAACTGTGGGTGTACGTTGGTACACCTCTGCCTAACCCTTCGGGGAATACAGGCGAGATGGTATATTTATATTTTATATTATTACCTATTAGGTACATATCTACAGAAAGCAGAGTTTATTACAGTAGTTTATTACCAACAATTGTTACGCCAAACAGTTATATTTTATCATATTGCCATGGGACAGAACCTCTCATTGAAGTAAAATAATTTGCAAAATAATCTCTATTCTGAAGGCTGTTCATGGTTGACCTGACGGGGTTTCGACGGAAGCTAAGTAACTCAGTCCCATACAATTCATCTCTAGGTCTGACTCCATCGTGTTTTCGTACGTAATTGTGTAAAATACAACAAGTTTTGATGATTTTATCACAAGTAGTCGTTTTAATATCTAGAGCACGGTGCAAAATTCTCCACTTATTGGTGAGTATTCTAAAAGTACACTCTACCATTCTTCGCGCTCGTGTAAGCCTATAGATAAAAACTCTTTCCGTCTTATTACAAAACACGATCTAACTTTAGTACTGGGATTAATACTAGGTTTAAACCATGACTAAATAAAACGTTATTATAAAACGAAGTTTATCAATAGTTCCTGAACTATCTATGGTACTAAAGTTAGTCAGCCAAGTCCCCTAGTTTAACTTTGGTACTAAAAATATTTGAGGTTAGCTGTCATTAAATTTTGTGCGTCTTTCTATTTAAAATTTCTTAAAATGGATATTAATATGATTGACGTCATGGATTTGGAAGATTTGGTCATGTTGGAGACGTCTCGGCGATCGTACAGGCATCGCCATCGTGTGAATCCTTTGAATTGAGTGACGAAGAGTTTAGATATAAGTATAGATTCACAAAACGTTTTGGTCAGAAAATTGTGGATCTTTTACGTGAGGATTTAACTCACGACTCTCGAGGATGCCCACTGAGTCCTGAAATGCAAGTGGTTTGTGCATTACGGAACTGGGCTCGACATGAAGTAAGTAACCTTGGTCAATGCTAACATAACATTAGACAAAATCCAAATACTTATGTAAGTAATATGTACATATGCCACGTGTTTACATGATACAAAACACTATTTGCTAAATCTAATAAGACTTATATTGTACCTTAATTAATCAAATAATTAGTCAGATTCAGGAATAATTATCGTAAATAAACGATAAGTTGTGATTTGACAAAGTACTTGAATCGTTTTGAAATTAAAATAACATGTCATAACTTGTAATGAAGAAGACAAACAGTTACTATTATTGAAATCAGTTTCCAAAAATCAATTATTGTGTACACAGAGTACCTACTCAACAAATCATGTTCTGAATTTTACTATTAGACAGTAATTAATAGTATTGTCACATAAATTATCAAAAAGCCAAACAAAACAAATCAGTTTGCGTACCTAATATAACAAATTTTGTCAACTACAATTATAGATAACCATGTCTGACTTATACCTACTAATATTATTCTTTTATTCTAGATTCAAGACGATACTGCTGATTTACATGGTGTATCTCAACCAGTTGTCAGCAAAACATGTAAAAAGGTAGCAGAGATTTTATCACGGATGTCCCGAAGATACATTAAAATGCCTACTACTATAAATGAGCAGGAGGAAAGCATGAGGAAATTCCGCAGGATTGCTAATTTTCCTACAGTGATTGGGGCAATAGACTGTACTCACATAAGAGTAAAAAAAGTAAATGTTGATGGGGGACAGTTATACAGCGTGTATCTGACATCGACGCACAAACGATTACCAGGGGTCCAGGACATGATTCTGGACACCCCTGCTTTGGAATTTTTCGTCGGCTTTTTCCTCATTTTTTCATTTTTTTCAGGAGTTTTTTTTACTTTAGACTGCTCATAATCGTTATTCTGACCTAACCCAATAAGATTTTTAATTAAAAAGTCATTAATTCACTATTTTCACAAAAAAAAGCAATGTAAATAAAACTTCAAATTGGTAGCTATCAGCTGTGCAAAGTTCAAACGAAAGGTCAACGCATGCCAAGTAGGTACCTGCGAGTGAGCATGTCAAAGGCACCGCTCAAAAATACCGTCTAAAGACTGCCGTCATTAGAAAATAATACGTATCACAACAAAATAAAGTAAGTGATTTCCAACATTAAAATAATTGCTTAAAGACGCAAATCGGTTATTTTGTTGTGTGTCGCCAAATCGTATTTTCTTATAGCGGCAATACGTAGCGCGCTCTTTGACATGCCGACAATCGAGCCGATCTAGGTATTCTGTTGAACAGAGTGTAAGGGGCGGTTCAGTGTCTCGCTTAGTGGTGATGGTGACACCTGACCGAGATTTTTTTTTTTAAGTGAAAGCTTCTTTATCGACGTTGTGCACTTTTTTTTGTGATGGGTAAAAAAATGTTAAGCTCGCGTCAAGACACGTGACCCTGGTGAAAATGCGTGAGATGGTGACCTGATCGAAAATTCGTAAGACGGAGGGAGAGAAGCACGTATTCAAGTTTTCACTTCTGCCGGCACTCCCGGAGTTTTTACTATTAATAGGCACACGTTTCACAAATCATAATAAGGCTTAAGTTAAAATAAGTAATGTTACGCTTATCTCAATTGGTTCGGTTTCTTGCAGCTTGGGTTCTCTTAGATCTTAATCTTTTTTTAAGACGATCAAGTAACTACATGGTTAAGTATTTCAACAAAAAAAAAACATTCAATAAATAAATAACCACCCATGATAGTTCCGCCACTGTACTGCACGTAGGTATGTCGGCGAAATCAAAAGAGAGTTCGAAAAGAACATTTCGTGATGGATTTTTGCCAGTTTCTTGTTGACGTTGATCGCGAACGAGTGTGCTTTTTGTGAAAGTCTGTTTTCGGAACGTTAGAGAAGATAAGTTTTAGTTTGATCCAAAAACTAATTTTCTCTCTGTGTTTGTGTGTCTGATTTAAAAATGTCATCTGGACTTGTGGAATCGGTGGATCGGTAGATTCGGCCCGGAGCCATTGCCAGCTCACTCACCAGACTCGACCCCATTCGATTTTTTCTTTGTGGTTACGTCAAGGACAAAGTGTTTGTGTCCGAGTGCGCTTCCGCAGCCGAGATGAGGAATCGCGTCGTGCATGTGTTTGCGACGTTGCGTGAGGAGTGTGCTCAGGACCCAAAGTTTCTGCTCTGTGTCCACGTTGAAACTCTGGGCCGTGCTCAGATATGCGAGCGTGCTGGCGGCGGCCACTTCGAACCCAAGGGTGAGCGACCTTAAGGTGAGTTAGTAGTAGGTAGGTACTTACATTATCGGATCTCAATGTAGGTAGGCCGAAGCGTAACCAACGAAACCCTATTACTAAGCCTCCGCTGTCCGTCCGTCCATAGGACTAGGTAATTTACGGAGGCTCGCATACAAGAAGCGTGTTTTTTGAGTTATGGTACTTACAGAACCCTTTGTTTGAGAGTCCGACTCGAACATGGCCGGCTTTGTTATCAATTCTTATCAGAATCGCGTTCGTGATTTTAAGAGAGCATGTTCCACAAGGATGTATTCCAGCGATCCATCCAAGGTGACCTTGTTTGGGTGAATTCATAGGTACAAAATTCGCGGATGGAAACCAAGCTCCAACCAAGGTCACCTTGGATTGGACATTGGATTCGGTAAGTACATCATTGTGGAACATGCTTAAGCTTATGACTCCTTAACTTCTGCGTAAACATGTCAGTTGTTGTCGGCTACGGGTGTTATTCGTCGGTACTTTCTAAGTGAGTGAGGCGGTTCAGTAGTTACCTACGATACCGGATCTCAATGTACCTACTTCAAGCTTATTTTTTATTATCAATCCTTATCTGAATCATTATTTTAAGAGATTAATCTTATGGCTCCTTCTCTTATTTCTTCAAAAACAAGTTCTTACCATCAGCAAGTTAGTATTTCTGAGTGGTAAAAATGATTCATTTTAAGAGATAGGTATTATTGCTGTCGGCGAAAGGCGATATTGGTAGGTACAATCAAAGTGACTTAGATAGTTCATTAGTTTATACCTACGTGAACGGATCTCAATGTAGGTACCTACTTACAAGTTTTCTTTTTTATTATCTTATCAATCCTTATCGGAATCGTGATTTTATGAGACTAAAGACATAGCTTGTCGATTCTTTTCTTCTCTTGAATTCTGCATAAACATGTTCCTACCATCATTAGACACCGTAGGTATTTCTGAGTGATTAAAAATGATTTTATGTGATATTGTGGTCGGCGATAGGTAGGCGATATTCTTAGGTAAGTACATTTAACGACAGAAGCTCGCGCGGCGTCGCAGCTTTGAGTGTGTTCAAGAAGTGTAGGTAGGTACGTACTCCGTACAACGCTCTCGCGCGTTTGGATCGCGTTGTTCACAATACATTGCGCGCTCGAAAATGTCAATTTCTGTAACCGATCATTAGCGAGATTAATAACTTCCACAATTTGATTAGTGGCATCAGGTGTAGCCTTTTCGCGAAGTTTGCGTTACGATGTCCCGGACACCCTGTATATTAATAGAAAAGGATTTGCTTCAATCAATGTACAGGTAATCTTGAAACAAAAATTTGTGATTGTCTCAATATTATTGTGAATGACTTTGTTTAATCCGAAATGCTTCTTATAATAGAGAAAAACTTATTTGATTACCTGAGTTACCAATGTCATATTAAAATAACAGAGAAAATGTAAAGTTCTAATAAACTGTCACTTTTCAGGTGGTTTGTGATGCTGACCTGAAAATCATGGACATTGTTACTAGATGGCGTGGCAGTGTACATGACTTAAGGATATTCCGAGAATGTACACTTAAACAGAGATTTGAGGCAGGCGCATTCTCTGGAATATTGTTGGGTGACAGTGGCTATCCTTGCACTTCTTATTTATTTACACCATTGCTTAACCCCATAACATCACAAGAGGAGAGGTATGTGCTGTCCTCCACAATATTGCCATAGATATGAGAGAAGACCTGTTTCCTGGCGAGGAAGACAACATAGAGCAATCTTCAAGTGAACCATCAGTACAAACATATATTCCAACTTCTGTTAGGGGAAATATTAGGAGAAGGCAGTTTATTGAAACTCATTTTTCGTAAAAAAAAATATTACTTTAATCAGTATGTATTTTAAATTAGTAATCTTTTTACTATATCTGGAGCAATAAGTACCTGAAAATAATAATTTCACATATCAGGATATTTTACAAACATATTAATAATTATGATACATCAGCTGAACATAGGGGCAGCAGTGAATTACAGTTTTAAAATGAAATTAAACTTACTATTGTTTATTAACTATAAGATTTTTTACTGTAATCTTTATTAGAAATATGCTTGGTTCCTGTTGACCATAACAATTGTTTCTCTTACCAATGGTAGCATTTTTATTGCCAAACTGTTCATATAAATGTTTTCTTAACTAATTTTACTTGTGATAGCTACCTACTTGCGCATTGGAGGGTTTTCTATGTAAAAAGTTGTTAGATACATATTTGCTTAATTATTTGGTTAAGATACAAGAGCCTTATAATGGCCCTTAAACTATAGCATTCAGCCATACGTGAATAAAAAATCTACTTACATTTATTCATCAGTATTGGTGTGCTTCTTGTCTTCTAATATACTTATTTGTAACATTTTTTATTTTATTTTAATTTATCAATTTTCATTTTATATTCGTGTTCTTCTTCAAGCATTTCGGTCTTTTTTTTATGACTAAACACCACTGATTAAGCAACACTGATGTGTTGCTTTGAATTATTGACTGTATATTTTCTTAACTTCTGTGAGGAAAATACACTAATAAAAGCATGTTCAAATAATATTAGAAAAAGTATGTACCAAAAATTAGACTTTGAAAATGTCTTGTGCCCAAGATGGGTACTGAACCCACAATACTTAACCCTGCGGGGGAGTATTGTATTATTTAAGGAATTTCTACATACCTATTTTGCAAGCTTGTTTTCTTTTTCTTCAAACACAGTCACTTATTTCGCACTACGCATGGCTTTAGCTGTGTAAGCCTATGTAATAGATTCTGTTAAACATTTAACTATTTATAACTAATGGCTCACCTAAATACTATAAATAGTGAATTAGATAAACTTAGTGTATCTAAGTCGATGAAATGTCTACCACGAACATGTTTGCAATATATCGGTAAACCTGCCAACGGATTAAAAAATCTACATGTTAATATACGCAGCATAAATAAAAACTTTGATGAGATATCTATATTAATGCGGGATTTGGGTTTTCAATGCGATGTTTTAGTATTTACCGAATGCTGGCTGAGCAAAGTGTCGCATTTACCAGTCTTAGACGGCTATAGTTCTTACTGCACTAAAAATAATCGCAACCAAAATGACGGGGTTGCTATATACGTAAAATCTTCTTTCAAATGTGAAGTACAGGAGCCACAATTTATGGACGCAAATTGCCTAATATGCCACATAGACGATATTGTCATAATTGCTCTATATTGTTCTCCTTCTTTTAAGACATTGGCAACTTCGTTGTAAGTTTAGAACAGGCCCTTGATGTACATTCACAAACAATAGTCGTAATTGGTGATATAAACATAGATATCAAGGAAGGTAATAATGACCGGAACTCTGACTTGTATTTAACCTGTGCTTCATCGCATGGACTTCTTCCTGCACATCTTTTTCCGACTCGCTTGGAAAATTGTCTAGATCATGTTCTTCTCAAAACGAATAAGAATGCAACGACGATCATCATTGAATCATCTATAACTGATCACGAGCCTTTATTATTGTTCCTGCAAACTGGGAACAGTAGTAAAGGCTCAGCTCAAATTAAGTGCAAAATTAACTACAACACTGCTATTGATGACATAAATAACAGTGACTGGTCGCCTATTCTGGAAATTTGGGATCCGAATGAAGCGACAGATAATTTCATTGGGAATCTATCCTCCATTATTAAACAGCACACACAGGAATATTCAATATCGCGTAGAAAACAAATTCTGAAACCGTGGGTAACTCCTGGGTTGCTGCGCTGCATTCGCAATCGTGACCGTATGAACGCTAAGCTAAAAAAGAGAAAGATAATGAAATACTTAGAATCACCTACGCTCGTTACCGAAACCATTGTAACTACTTGCTACGAACGCTCAAAATTACTTTCGAAAAAGAAGAGTTCTCCAAGGCCAAGAACGACATAAAGGCAACTTGGGGTGTAATAAAAAAAGTATCTGATATACAGTCAAACCGTGCTCCTTCTACCGAATTGCTAAATCTTTGTGAAACACCAAATGCCTCCTTAAATAGCATAAATAACTATTTCGTCAATATTGGCAAAAATCTAGCATCAAAAATAACCGCGACTTCTTTATCGCCTAATTTTCCTATATTAAATTCTGGCGGCTCGATGGTCCTTCATGAGGTAAATGTAAAAGACGTTCAAGATATCATTTTAAGCCTAAGATTTGATTGTGCTACTGGTTTCATTTCATTTATTTATTCATATAACAATTTTCATTGTATTTGAATATTTCATACATTAATTAATTTACAAATTGAATTTCAAAAACAGTCATGTAACACCAGGAACACAATCAATAATCAAGTATAAACAATCAAAAATAATAGTCAATGAAACAATAATCAATAGTAATTCATAGTCAAAAATAATAACAATAATTAACAATCAATAATTCTTAGTCAAAAATAATATCAATAAAAACAATAACCAATAATCAATAGTTCACAGTCAAAAATAATAATTAATAAAACACTAAAAAATTACATAAATACTAAAACAATAATGATAAATAATTATGATGTCAAAAGATTGTAAGTAGTCATTAGATTGTAAGTATTACTAGTCAAATGATATGGTTACAAATTCAATTCTTTTAAGTGTGAAACGTCTATTAATACGTTAGATATCTTTAATGTCACAATTACTGAATACAAAAATTATTTGTTGGTTTGGTTGGGATGGTATCCCGGCTCTGATATTAAAGGAAGCAAGATATGTTTTGGCTCCAGTAATAACACATATTTGTAATGCTTCTATTTCATCAGGCACCTTCCCAGAGGCATTTAAAAAAGCTGTTGTCCATCCGGTTCACAAGGCTGGGCGCAGAGACGAAGTCAATAACTATAGGCCGATCTCGATACTTACTGCCCTATCGAAGATACTGGCACGCATTCTTAATAAAAACCTTGTCGGCTTCTTGGAAGCTAACAAAGTCTTGTCCGATAACCAATTTGGGTTTAGAACGGGCTTGAGCACTGAAGATGCGGTGATGACACTTTCTGAATATGTAGCTAGAAGTCTTGATAAGAAGTTGAAATGCGTGGGTATCTTCCTAGATCTGTCTAAGGCCTTCGACACCGTTTCTTTCCCAGCTTTACTTAAAAAGTTTGAGCGTATCGGAATTCGTGGTACCGTACTGAATATTTTCTCCGACTACCTTAGGGGTCGGACACAATACGTCAAAATCGGTCAAAATGAGAGTGAAACATTACCTATTGCATATGGCGTGCCGCAAGGCAGCATATTGGGGACCACGTTATTCCTCATCTATATAAATGAGCTGTGTAATATACCTTTACAACATTGCAAAATATTTACCTATGCTGATGACACAGCTATGGTAATCGATGGAGTAGATTGGGCCCAATCCTTTTGTAATGCCGAAAATGCACTGAAACATGTCATGAGCTGGTTAACAAACAATTTGCTTACCCTGAACGTGCAGAAAACGGTTTATGTTCCTTTTGCAATTAGGTCTAATCTTGCCCCCCCACTATCTTATCTCCTCAGGGCCCACACGTGTACTACTGTCTCCCCTCCTATATGTGACTGCCTCAGCATATCTAGGACTACTAGTGTGAAATATCTGGGCACTCATATTGATCAACACCTGAACTGGCATAAGCATATAGATGTTTTTACAAGAAGAATCCGTAAACTTATCTTTGTTTTTAAAAAACTACGCAGGTCTGCGGATAGTAATATACTGAATATGGTATATTCTGCACTTAAACGAATTTATTAGGCTTGAGCGTGCACAACGGGCGGTCTTAAAAATTATGCTGTCACGGCCTCGAAGATTCTCCACAACACAATTATATGCTGAATGAAAAGTGTTAACCGTCAGGCAGCTCTATGTTTTCCATACGGTAATTCGCAAACACTCTAGCCGTCCCCACAAAGAACCAACAGGCAGAAGTACTCGTAAGCACAACATCTTTCCACAAGAACATCACAGAACAACGTTTGCCAGGCGCCAGTATTACATCACCAGCACAAAACTATATAACACTTTAAACAAGGTATTAAAATTATCCACAAAATCAAAATATCAATGCAAACACACGTTACATAATTACCTTTTAACATTGACTCATCAACACACCGAGGATCTTCTTTTAGGCAACCTTCAAAGTTAAATATAAAAAAAAAAACAAATAATCCAAATTTTCCACACACAACACACACTCACATTCATACATAAACACTAACATACAACACACCTCAAAAACACACTAACGGCACACTTTCATTTCTTTTCTTTTGTTTTGTAAAAGTAAATCATTTTTAAGTATTTTGTTTATTTTTAAATTCCATTTTTAATTTTTGCGATGTTTAGTAGTTGTCGAGTTGTAAAAAAAAACAAAAAAATTTGGCTTGTAACATTGTCGCGGGTGACACTGATCTTCTAAGAAACAGGTATTAACCTAGTTAAAGAGGTCAGGGTTTCATTGTATAACTACCTAGCGTAAGCCTATCAATGTACATTCAGTCAAAAAAGTATCGGGAATGGATGATTTGTTTATGGTTCCAAATTCTATTTTTGTTTTTTTTGTAGTTGTTAGATTGGCACAACTGTTTTCCATTTTGGCGCGGAGTTTGAGTTGCATCTGTTATTTATATTAAATACAGTGCTGGTTTTAGTAATATCATATATAGTGTGTATTGCGAATTTCATAATGGACAAAAATATCGAACAAAGAGTTTGTCTTAAATTTTGCATCGCCAATGGAATTTCGTGTTCGGAGTCACTGAAAATGTTACAGAAGGCTTACGGTGAATCGACTTTATCAAAAACTCGTGCTTATGAGTGGTTCAAAGCGTTCAAAAGCGGTCGAGATGTGATAGAAGATTTGCCTCGCTCTGGTATGCCGTCAACGTCTGCAACTGAAGTTAACATCGCAAAAGTGAAGGAAATAGTGACTGAAAATCCCCATTCAACTCTGAGAGAGATAGCCGCCGAACTTTCTGTATCTCACGAGTCGATCCGTACCATTTTAACTAATCATTTGGGTATGAAACATGTTGCTGCTCGGCTAGTCCCAAAAGATCTGAATTTTCTCCAAAAACTCAATCGCATGAAAGTCGCTGAGGACATGCTAGAACGAGTCAGTTCGGACCCAACATTCATGAAACGCATTGTTACTGGTGACGAGACGTGTGTTTACGAGTTTGACATGCAAACTAGTCAACAAGCTTCGGAGTGGCGCCTTCCAACTGAACCGAAACCGAAAAAACCACGCCAAAGTCGATCAAAAGTCACTGTTTTCTTTGACTATCGCGGTGTTGTGCACTCTGAATTCTTACCGGAAGGTCTAACGGTAAATAAAGAATATTATTTGAGCGTTATGCGGCGTTTAAGAGAGCAAATTCGACGAAAAAGGCCAGATTTGTGGAAAGAAAATTCTTGGATTTTGCACCACGACAATGCGCCTTCGCACGAGGCTATCATTGTGAACGAATTTTTAACCAAACACTCAACAAATACCATCCAGCAACCACACCAGATATGGCTTCTGCTGACTTTTTTCTTTTTCCTAAACTCAAATTACCACTTCGTGGCACCCGTTTTCAATCGATAGAATCAATCGAACATAAAGGAGAATTCGTGGCGAGAACTGAACTCAATAATTGAGTTCAGTTCTTGCCGCGAATTCTCCTTCCTGAATTATTCCTACACTGCTTCCGGAATTATTCCGGAAGCAGCGTTTAAAAAATGTTTTGATGAATGGATTATTCGTTGGCGCAAGTGTATTGTTTCTAAAGTAGCATACTTTGAAGGTGATAAAATAAATTTGGATGGATAACAGACATTTTGTGTATTATTGATCTTTTCCCGGTACTTTCTTGACAGAGTAGTACTTAGTATACTTTCATAAAGTTTATTCTCGCACAGCACAAGCAGCCAACCTTCTCCTCGTGCAAATAGATAATAAAAAAATGTAAAGAGACGTTGTTTTTGCAAATAGTAAGGCAAGGTAAAATATGTTTGCGCGTAGTCACTGCATACCCTTAGTAGCATTTGAATACCAGTTTTATAATGAAAACAAATATTTATTAAGCTATTGCATAGCTTCTATTGCGGGCCTTGAGCGTGGAGACCGAATCCAGAAATTCCGTAACGAAAAAAACCTAACACCCCCCACTCCGACCGGCACAGCGGTGTTTTTTTAACAAATGGGCCGAGGTCTTTGGCCGGGTAACACAAGACTTACAATTTTATCTCCACTTGATCTGAGAGGTTAAGCAAAACTCGCCAAGATCGGGTTTTGGATGGGTAATCATGTTAATGTTGTTTTTTGTCTCACCTTGACCTTAGAGGTTAAGCAAAACTCACCAAGGTCAGGTTTTGGATGGGTTACCATGTTACAGTTGTTTTTTGTCTCACCTTGACCTTAAAGGTTAAGCAAAACTCACCAAGGTCGGGTTTTAGATGGGTAACCAAGTTAATGTTGTTTTTTTGTCTCACCTTGACCTTAGAGGTTAAGTAAATCTCACCAAGGTCGGGTTTTGGATGGGTTACCATGTTACTGTTATTTTTTTTGTCTCACTTTGACCTTAGAGGTTAAGCAAAACTCACCAAGGTCGGGTTTTGGATGGGTAACCATGTTAATGTTGTTTTTTGTCTCATTTGGACTTTAGAGGTTAAGCAAAATTCACCAAGGTCGGGTTTTGGATGGGTAACCACGTTAATGTTGTTTTTTGACTCACCTTGACCTTAGAGGTTAAGCAAAACTCACCAAGGTCGGGTTTTGGATGAGTAATCATGTTTATGTTGTTTTATGTCTCACCTTGACCTTAGAGGTTAAGTAAAACTCACCAAGGTCGGTTTTTGGATGGGTTACCATGTTACTGTTGTTTTTTAAGCTATTGCATAGCTTTTATCGCGGGCCTTGAGCGTGGAGACCGAATCCAGAAATTCTGTAACGAAAAAAACCTAACACCCCCCACTCCGACCGGCACAGCGGTGATACTTTTTAGTTTTACTTTTTACTTTTTTTTAGCTTGTGTAACTTAAATTAATATCAAAGAAAAAAAAACAAAGAAAAATAAAAATACTGCATAAATAAAATAAATATATAATTATAATTGCATAAGTTGATAAAAAATGCTATGCAATAGCTTTACCGCGGCAGTCTCCGAGTGCCACACGTCTTTTTTTTTCAACTACCCACTTATTACAAGTTATGCGAAAATATTACCATTTTAGAAAGTTTATATTTGAAGGTTATCCGTCTATAGTTCTTTACAATAATACAAGAAATAGTTTTGCAATAAATTCTTAATTGAAAGCAAAACAACATCTTCGTCGCAGGATTTGATCTCGCAACTTGTTTTTCTCAGTCTTATACACAGACCACGAGACCAGAATTACTTGAACGCAATTATTAAAACAAGCTATTACACTAATTATATAACAACAAGTAGTTATAACTTAAAACCTAATGCTAACGTTTTAAAGATCAAATTTGCGTGTCTGTATTATTATTGTATTTGTTCATCAAGTCCTCGAGCACTTGTCTGATAAGCTCATATAAATTGAATAAACCTTAATGTTACTGTCAGAAGGTCCGAATTCGTTTGTTTTTAGGGTGGTAAGATAATGTTGCCAAAAGACTGTACTTACCTCAACGTTACTGAAAGCCTTTCCACTGATATTGCCTTTCTCCAACTCGTATCCTTGTAGTAGATTTTGTAACCAACAATTCTTTTTAAATTGTCAAAGGTCTTTATGCTCATTCTGTAGTAACCAAAAAACTTTTTTTTGGAAAGAAAAAACCCTTCATAGGTCTCATTGCTGTTAATGGATGAACCCAATACTGCTTGCGTTTCTGTTTTCTTGCTGTTAATATTAAATAAATGCTAATCCGAAGCCTGGTTTCGTAGTCCAGGCTGGTCGACCTTCCGCTACGAAAGCAGAGATACGAATGGCAGAGCTTGCCGCAATGCGCGCGCCAAATCGTTTCAGAATTTCGCAGTACCGGTTTTAAAACCGCAGCCGCAACTCGCCGCACCGCAATGCGCGCTACCTCTTACTAAAGTAGCATGTCAAAAAATATGACAGATAAAATTATAGACGGACAGTGTCAAATCACTGAAATCACATATGAAGAAAAAAATTTAAAACATGATCCGAGAAAAATATATAAATTTTTTGCATTGGTCTGACGAAAATTAGCTAAAAAACTCAAACACGACTCAGCTTCTTTGGTTCATAAACAACTGGCAGCAAAGATATCAAAACCAGGAATTACAGATACTGCACCAGTAATTCCAACACTCAAAGCATTGCGAAAAATTAAATACGAAGAACGAAACGAGTGTAGTTGCACAATAAAGTTATTCTGAGCATTCTTGCGATGTCTGTGACCAACCAATTTTTAATGTCGTTTTGTAATTTTTCCTCGAATTCACATTTATTACTGGACAGATGAGCAACAACAATTCTGCCGTGAATATAATCTTATTTCCAAAAATTAACAGTTTGGATGCCACAGGCTCAATGTTTCAACTTCTTAAGTTACCACATGGTTATGAATTGAGTTAGAGATTTTTCTATAAGAAAAGTTTCTTGCATCGCGTGCAAGTCATGCTCGACGCTGGAGGAGAATTTACGCGATCATGTCAGGCCTGAAAACGATGTGATGCAATCCAGAACTTTCGCCGAAAGAAGATACAATATAAAGAGGAAGTGGAACTAGCGTTGGTTCTAGAGGCAGCGGAGACAATAACAATAATTTCTAGTATGTCCCAACTAACACAAAAGCGTTAAAAAAACCTATATCAGTTCCATTTGAGTATAAAAGTTTTAACGATTTATAACCACGAAAGAGATCCACAGTTTTACAGGTGAGAGTTATATTAAAGCTGCACAAGAGCGTTTATTCGTCGTCAGCTAGAATTTTAACCGGTATTATCGTTGTAACATCGGGTTGGTAAACACGACAGGTGGTAGGAAAATAACGGATAAGAATGCTTTGCCACTAAAAACTTTTTGAGTGCATTATATGTCAACTGTATAACTCTTCGGTTCAATACAGCGGAATAATATTATGGAATAATAAGTTATTTAAGTTTGTGATGTGTAAAATTACTGCCCTTATGATTTCACGAAAAATGACACCTAGGACTACCTGTCTTTGAAATCCATCCAAAGGTTGTCTTGAAAAGATCGCTTTTAGCGATAAGGCCGCCCATTGTGTCATCCTATGTAATGTTTTCTACATCTATCTTTTCTGTAACTTATATGGTGTACATAATAAAGACTATTTTATTCTATTCTATTCTAATGTATACTATGTTTCTCATCTCGATTTAAACGCGCCTAGGATCACAGAATATTCTAATGGCGTCTTCCCAGGCGGTAAAGATGTTCTTTATGAGGGTAACACCTACAACGCCCTTTGGTGAAACCGTACTGTTGTTCATGAAATATGGAGTTTTTATTAAAGTGTAGTAGCATCTCGGCTGTGCAATTTCAAAACCTAGTATCTGACAAATTAAAAAAAAAAATGTTTTTGCTTTTTTCAACCTTATAGACCACTCTCCACATACTAGGATAGCAAAAACTCCCAAAACTAAGTCAAAAACGAAGTTACACTAAGTCGGAAACCTAGTATCTACAGTAAAAGTTTTCAAAATTTAAAAATTACAAGATTAAAACATAGTATCTAACATTAACCATTTTAAAAACCTAGTAAGTGCTTGTTGTTACTTGGTTATAAAATGGTTCATGTAGATACTAAGGCCGGCCTCACACAGCCGGAATTCGTCTCTGAATTCATAATCTGAATTCATATTATTAATTAAGAAAGGCCGGAATCCCATACCAAGTCGTTATGATCCACATACATTCTGATTTTTTCAGATTATGAATTTCTCAGATCGATCTGTAAGAATGATTCTGATGTGCATCCGGAATTCCTGGTCTGAATATTTAAGATTATGACTTCATAACGCACGTAATCCCATACATTTGCATAGAGCAACACACACATATTGAATTCAGATTATGAATTGCTCAGTTCACACTGCTAGTGATTGCGGCTGGACGTGTCACGACGAGTTTTGATGCGTGATGTCTGAGACGGAAAATTTGATTTTGTGCATCGAAAGCCATCCTTGCTTATGGGACACTTCTATTGAAGACTATCACGATAGGGAAAAAAAAGACAGCATGGTTGAAAATATTTAACGTTTTAATTCCAAATTATGACCAATTAAGTGTCGAAGAAAGAAAAATAAAAAGTAAGTACAAAAATTATAATACTCAGTCATCATTGCTAATAAATCGGTTATTGTATTGCCATGTTATTTCACCGCATGGCATCATGAAGTACTGTGCAATGTTATCTCTAACGTGCCTTCCCGTATTAGATGCTCTGTAATGCGGTGTATCATATGGAAGATCATCGAAACAGTGTGTTAACACATCTTCAAATTTGTACCCATCTCTTGAACGAACATAATTATGTAACACACATGCTGCTTTCGTTACTTTTACAGCAAAGTCAGGCGGTGTTGTCATATTTGTGTGAAAAACTCTCCATTTGTTGCTCAGAATGCCAAAAGCGCATTCCACTACTCTGCGCGCTCGACTGAGTCTATAATTAAAGACTCTGCGAGTGTTATTTAAGTAGTTTCTTGGATAAGGCCTTAGAAAGTCTGCATTTAGTGGAAAAGCTTCATCTCCAAGAAATACGTGAGGGGTCTTTATTGTGGAATTAGGTAAATCTTTTGGGGCTGGCAAATTAAGGCGATACTCGGACAGCATTTTTCCAAAATTCCATTGCTTAAATATACTGCTATCTCCTTCTCTGCCATATGAACCAATATCCACCGCTATAAAACGATAGTCTGCATCAACAACGGCCATCAATACAATTGAATTGAAATTCTTGTAATTGTAATAATTTGAGCCACTGTGATGAGGCGAAATCAGTCTTATGTGTTTTCCATCCACAGCTCCCAGACAATTAGGAAAATTAGTTTTCTTATAGAAGTTTTCGGATATTTCAAGCCACCGCTCTTGTGATGGTGGTGGTTTCATTTCTAATGGTTGTAATACTTCCCATATAAGAACAAGTTTCCGAAACAATACTGGAGATTGTGGTACTACCCATCAGAAAAGCATACTTCAAAACTTCGAAGTTATCACCAGTAGCGAGGTATCTGGAACAATAACAGTAAATTACTTATAACTTCTATTTTACTTACAGGTTTAGAACTTAAAAGGAAATGGAGTAACTGTCGAGATTATTACAAAAAAGATAAACAAAAATTTAAGAATTGTCCTACAGGATCCAATGCAAAAAGGGGAAAAAGATATGTTTACGCAGACATTTTAAGTTTCTTGGACAAAATAGTTGCACGGAGAAACCCCGAGGGTAATTATGAAGCAGAAGAAAATGACGAGCTATCAGTAAGAGATACAGAAACACCTATGGAAGATGGAAATAAGGAACAAATAGATATTGAAACACGAAGAGCGCTAGAAAAGACAAAAACCGAAAATGCCAATAAGAATACCAATGAAGAATCACAACCAAAAAAGAAAAAAACAGTAGATGTACCAGGAGAAATACTGAATATACTGAAAACGAAAAAAAATACTCCAACTGAAGACATTGATGACGATAAAAGATATCTTTTGAGTTTTCATGGTGATATGAAAAAAATGACGCATTTGCAAAAAAATGACTTCAAGTTAGGCATGATGCAGTTACTCAAAACAATATTTAATGGAAATGCGAACATCTCTTCGCCGTACTATATTAATTCAACCACCCCTAGCCCACCAACTATGTACACTCCGATCTATCAACAAGTTTCCCGCAGCAGTTCAGCGCAATCAAGATATTCAGGGACATCCACTAGTGGCCCGCAAACTGTAATCACCATTCCTAGACCATCTGCTCGAACACGTGGAGTTCTATACGACACTGATTCTGCCCCGAACGTTATCATAAATTCATTGGAAACCTATAAACAACCTACTGCATCCACTTCTGCTCAGCAGAATATCGTAGATTCAAGTGGTCAACAGTCCAATACTCATGGCAATTATTACGATCAACCTACTGCGTCCACCTCAGAAACAGACGAAAACTTAATTTATGACGAATGTAAACAACAAATCAGTAGTTATTTGACTTTCAAATGAGTACTGTACTTTTTGAATAAAATTATCTGACTTAACTACTTTATTATGATTTTAAAATATGTACCTACCTACATAAATAATCTTACCTTAAAGTTATTGTGAGTCTTTCTTCAGCAGAAATGGCTTTTCTCATATGTGTCTTCTTTTTGGAGTTTATTCTTCAGCAAACGTAGTAATTCATCAAATGATGCTATCGACATTCTGTAGTAATCGAAGAATCTTTCAGGAAATTGTCGTAATTTTGTCGCCGTAATGTAAAACTGACTCTCTTTTATTCTGTTGACATTAAGAGGATGAATCCAGTGTATGCGTTTGCATTTCTTTTTTTTCTGTATTGAGCTAATAGCAATGCGATTAGTATTAATTCCTCCTCCATTTCGAGACGTTTGCGTGTGTCGTGAAACAAGAGACTACTGATCTATCTCAATTTTTAAGATAATGTGCGTTGAAGGAGCCGGAATTAAGAGTCTGAATTAAGATTCTTAATTCAGATAGGTTTTCCGGCTGTGTGAGGCCAGCCTAAGTCAATGAAATGGTTGAAATAAACGTCAAAACTCCCGTGCAACTTTAGTAAGTGAGAAGAAGTCGTTGCGAGTGCGTGTTTTTGTCTCTAAAAATGAGTAAAAATCAGTTTTATAGGTCGAAATTGATCTTGAGTGCTTTAAAAGAACAACATGGTGAAATGTAAGTACACTACAGTGTATAGTATTGTATTTTTTTTTTGTTTTCCAAGGTTTTTTATGAATGAAAGGCATAACCTCAAAATAATAACACAAGCATGTAAGATTTATTGGTAACTGGCTAGATTTTGTTTTGTGTCTTGTTTAATATGTGATTGCTTGGGTTTTGCAAGTTTAATTTGTTTCTATAGCTAAAGATTAAAGATAGGTAGGTACTGAGAACCGTCCTATCCATTGAACTACAATATTGAATGTTTAGAAACTGGGAACTTGGTGGGTGTGGGATCTTGCTTATGCACAAATATACCTACTTTATTTCAATTCATTTTGCACAAAACATTTCTGTTAGGTATTGCTATGTTATGTATCTTCTGCTACCTACGAGCTACGGTTTCATACGTTTTTTGCAGCACGAGGGTAAACTGTGATTAAATCACAGTTTCTACTGCAAACTACTACGACACATAATAACATATTATTATTATGCGCTCACGACCATTATCCCCGAAGGGGTAGTCACTGTTGTGATTTCCTCTTTACTCTGATATTATACAAGTTGATTCAGAAGTGCGTGGTTAGTTTTAAGGGTTGTGTTGGGTGGGTAGCTGATTAGAGAAATAATATTGACTTTTCCTAAATATTCTGGTATTTTCTAAAAAAATACCACTTAATATGACCACGCACTTCAAAAACACCCTGTGGATACCTAGTGCTACAAAGAACGTTCTGTAAGGTTACCTCTATTTTTATCCGACTGCAAGGAAAGGGTTATGTTTTCTTTGCTTTTTGTTTCCTACACACTAAGCAACGTTTGGTGATGGCATGGCTATATAACGTATTTTATTTCAGATTAAACGAAAACACTTCAAGTTTGCCTTCATCAGTAAGCAGTAATCAAATGTATGAACAAAGTTTTGCTTTCAACCCTCAGACCCTAACAACACCATCTTCGAATGCATTGCATAGCAATTTTTCACTCACTGATATACCCTGCAACAACCTTTTGCTTACTAACTCAACTGATAACACTCATTTGGTAACTGATGATGCTCCATTCAATATCTACGACAATCCGATACCATGTTCTTCTCAGCAAAGTGATGGAAGCATGGAAGAGTTTATTGAAAATATTTCGGATATTTCAAATTTGCTGGACAGTGATGATTCGGTAGCGGATCCAAGTTTCTCAATTGAAAAGTATCTAAATATTAAAACACGCTACATAGAAGAAACTAGTGAATCTGATGATTATACTAATTGCAATCTTCCAATTTCGAATAACATTCCGGCTCTTCCATATAATGTACCGCAACATTCAGTATTCATAGCAACTTACCCGAATTCAATTATATTTACTAATCAGGAACCTGCTGCATCGCATATACAAACAACGCACACAAAGCCAGTAAATTTTATTGCTAATTATCCAGAACCCATTTATATAAACACAGCTTTAAATTGCAATAACAACAACTCTAGAGTTATAAATAATGATAGCGATGGAAATGATCAACAAGAAGCGTTCGTAAATCCTGTTCGTGCTAATATTGAAAAAAAAAAAGGATTACCCGTAATAAAGCTAAATACTCTTTCATACAAAATGGTTGTGGCGATAAATGTAAAAGGGATTGTAACTTATTAACTGTGGATGAAAGAAAAGTCATATGGAATAATTATTGGAACTTGAATTATGCTTTACGAAGACAGTTTTTAAATAAATGTATTGCAATCAAAAACATACAAAGGAGAACAATAAGTAACGATAACCCAGACTCTAATTTTAAGAAAAATGAAACCAGATTCTTCTTTCTACAAAAAAATAATACCGATGTCCAGGTATGCCGAAAATTTTTATTGAACACTTTAGGATATAAAAATGATTCAGTTATTACAGAATTAAGCAAAGCAATTAAACGTAAACCATTATATCAAAATGTAAAGGAAAACAGGGGGGGTAAGAAGCCCAAAATTGCCAGAAACGATGTTGAAGCTCATATTCTTAGTTATAATCCCGCAGTCAGCCATTATCGACGAAGCAATGCACCTAACATTAGATATCTACCTAGGATATTGACTGTTGATAAAATGTTTAACGACTTTAAAACCAAAAATCCTAATTTCAAATTGTGTAAAGAAATATATAGACATACATTGAAGGCTATGAAAATATCATTCAAATATCCAAAAGGCGATAAATGTGTAGATTGTTGGCTGTATGAAGAAAGACTTAAAGTAAATGAAGGTGCTTCCAGAGGATGTTAAAACTGCATACGAGGATCATAAAGCTAAAGCAAGCAAAGCAATACAAAAGTATCAAGAAAATGCCTCCCTAGAAAATACTTCCTCTGTGAGATACTATTTGATGGATTTACAAAAAGTTATGTTGTTACCCGACATGCCTAAAGTCAAAGAATCCTGTTTCTTAAGTAGAATGATAACTTTCAACTTGACATTTGCACCGATCAGAAAGAAAACTAATGTTAATAGTATTTGTGTTCTATGGCATGAAGCCTATTCTGGACGAGACGCTAATGACATTGTTAATGCAATTGCAGCAATGATCGAAAAAGAAAGAGATATTCATCATTTGATACTGTGGTGTGATAATTGCATAGCTCAAAATAAAAATTGGATCCTCTTTACGTCACTTTTTACTATAACAAACTCTGGGTTTTGCAATTCAGAAAGTTTGACTTTGAAATACTTAACTAAAGGACACACTCATATGTCAGCTGATGGAGTTCATGGCAATATAGAGAGGCAGATTAAAAAAAAAGATGCTGTGTACGATTTTGAAGACTATAAGAATGTAATTTTGGGTTGCAGATCGAATATAGAAGTTATCGAAGTCCAAAAATCGTATGAGTGGGTAAAAAAGAAACGCATACCGCGACGCAATGATGACCTTGATACCATGAATAATTTTTTGCTTAGTTCTTTGGTTGAAGTAAAATTTGTAAATGGATGCCGCAGTATGTTTTATGAGAATGATTATTTTGATTCTCATTATTCCGAATTGGATTTTCTTATGAAAAAACACAATCCCTTGACCATGTCAACCTTAAAAAATATTCCAAGAGGCATTAAAGAAAGTAAAAAGGAAGGCATAGTAAGAACTTTATTACAGCTTATGCCAATGAACAGAAGGGAGTTTTGGCAATGTTTACCGGTTAATAATAATTCAGTTGATTTGGGGTGTATGGGGTCCGTTGCCATCTTAAAGACCCAAGCCAACCTCACCTGCTAGCGGTGCACCCTGCTGTCCAACGGACGAGGCTCTGGCGAACCTGGTTTCCCTCTTGTAGGGTTGTGGGGGTCAGACGGCTGGTCGCCCCACGTAAAACCAACTTCAGTCATATATGTATGGAGAGAAACAAGTTAGGTAAGGGTACTCGGTCTAGGGCGTCGCCGCATAACGACGCGCAGGCACATCGCCCTAAACCTGCGATAAGTGGGCTAGGGCTACCGTGTCAAGTACGGGCACGGCTAAAGAGGATAGTACCCAAGAAGAAGTTCCGCTTTGCCACCTGGAACATTGGCTCCCTAACCGGACGTTGCCAAGAACTCGCAGACGTACTTGCGAAGCGTCGGGTCCAGTGCGCCTTCCTTCAGGAGACGCGCTGGAAGGGAAATAAGTCACGTGACATCGGGCAGGGGTACCGGCTAGTGTACACCGGATCACCAACGGGTAGGAGCGGAGTGGCCGTGGTGCTGTCTAAGGACCTTCAGGATGGACTCCTTGAAGTAGACCGATGCAGCGACCGGTTGATGCGAGTTAGGGTGCTGTTCGAAGGGTCGGTAACGAACCTAATCAGCGCCTATGCTCCTCAGACTGGTTGCTGTGAGTCTGAAAAGGAGGCCTTCTGGGATGAGTTCGAGGACGTATTACGCGCTATCCCGAATTCCGAAGGTGTTTTGGTTGGGGGGGATCTCAACGGTCACGTAGGTCAGTTTGCTGGAGAGTATGGACGTGTTCACGGTGGTTTTGGTTATGGCCAGCTAAACGCAGAGGGAGTCAATATACTTAGCACCTGCGCTGTGTCTGACCTAGCCATCGCGAACACATTCTTTCAGAAGAAGCCCCAGCATCTTATTACGTACCGTGGTGGTGCCTACTCAACCCAAATAGATTACCTGCTGGTGCGACGGTGCCACATTGGCAAGGTTACCAACTGCAAAGTCATCCCAGGCGAAAGCCTAACGGCTCAACACCGCCTCTTTGTCCTGGACTTTGCGGTTGTACCGAAGAAGAGAGTGACCGAGAAACGCAAACCCCGCACTAAGTGGTGGTTGCTTGATGGTCCTAGGCAGTCGGACTTCATCGCGGAGGTCGAGCATCTCAAGATCAGTGCTCCGCATGAGTCCGCTCAAGAGATCTGGAGTAGGATCCATTCAGCAATCACCGGTGCGGGTAAGCGCGTCCTTGGCACTTCTCGTGGTGGCCGCACCATAGGAAAGGAGACGTGGTGGTGGGATGACGGGGTGCAGGAGGCGACTCGGAAGAAGAAGGTTTTATTTAAACAGTGGCAAGGGTCCAACTCTCCGGATGACAGGGAGGCATATGGAGCGGCTAAGCGCGCTTGCAAAAAAGCTGTAGCCAGAGCCCGCAGCAAAAGTCTGGCGCCCTTATACGACAAGCTGGAAACTGCGGAGGGGCAAAAGCTTATTTTTAAGCTGGCGCGTGGCCGGGAGAAAGCTACACGGGACATTAGCAAATGTCTTTGTGTAAGGGACGCCCAGGGTAAGCTGCTCTACGATGCCCCCTCTGTTAAGGAGAGATGGTGTACATACTTCGCGGAGCTGTCTAACAAACAGCATCCCCATAACCTTCCTCCGGAACCGCCTCCTAACCTTGGGCTTATTTCCCCTATTTCCCCCGACGAAACCCGCATTGCTCTTCGCCACATGAAGAACCGGAAAGCGGTCGGGCCTGACAATGTGCCAATTGAAGTGTGGAAGGCGATGGGCCCACATGGTGTGGACCTTCTGACGGATCTTTTTAACCGCATCCTGATCACCAAGGAAATGCCGAACCAGTGGCGATTTAGCCTGATTATCCCTGTTTACAAAGGCAAAGGTAGCGTACAGGATTGTGGTAGCTACCGCGATATCAAGATCATGTGCCACACCATGAAGATCTTCGAGCGCATCATTGACACACGGCTCCGTAGCGAGTGTACTGTCTCTGAGTGTCAATATGGCTTCCGGGCGGGTAACAGCACCATGGACGCAGTGTTCGCCTTACGGAATCTGGCTGAGGCTTACAGAGAGAGAAGGAGAGCTTTGCATATGGCCTTTTTAGACCTGCAGAAGGCCTTCGACTGTATACCTCGGCAGTCCATCTGGTGGGCACTGCGCTTCAAGGGCGTTCCCGAGGCCTATATTGACATTATCAGAGACATGTACCGCAATTCCGTGTCCTCTGTCCAGACCGCTGTTGGCGAATCGAATGGCTTCCCAATATCTGTTGGCGTTCATCAAGGCTCAGCTCTTAGCCCGTTCTTGTTTAACGTAGGCTCGATGTAGTTACGGCAAACATCCAAGATCAGCCTCCATGGCTAATGATGTATGCCGATGACATCGCCCTCGTTAATCAGAACAAAGCCCATCTTGAGCGCAAAGTCAACATTTGGAAGGACACGCTTGAAAACGGTGGTCTGAGACTAAATGTGGCGAAGACTGAGTACATGTCCTGTGGCAGCACGGATACAAACACCATCCGAATAGGTTCGGACCTGATCAGAAAGTCCGAGACGTTCAGGTACCTTGGATCCGTGCTGCACGAGTCTGGCAACGTGGACGACGATGTCCAAGCACGTATTGGCGCGGCTTGGGCGAAGTGGCGCGAGGTGACGGGCGTTGTATGCGACCGCAAAATGCCTCCGAAGCTCAAGGGGCAGATATATAAATGCATCATTCGGCCTGTCCTACTGTACGGGGGCGAGTGTTGGCCAGCACTAAGCAGACACACCCAGGAGCTTCGCGTCACGGAGATGAAGATGCTGAGGTGGATGAGTGGCGTAACGCGATCCGATCGCATGCGCAACTCTTACATCCGAGGTAGTCTTGGTGTCCGTGACGTGGGGGAAAAACTGCAAGAGTGTCGTCTGCGATGGTATGGCCACATCATGCGCCGCCCTATGGAGTACGTTGGTCGGAGATGCATGAATATGGCTGTTCTTGGGGCTAGGCCCCGTGGTCGCCCTCGCAAGCGCTGGCTGGACGTCGTCAAGTCCGACATGAGAGCCAATGGCCTGACTGAGAAGGATGTTGAAGATCGGGCAAAGTGGAGGAAGCTAAGTAGGAAGGCGGACCCTGGCAATAGCCGGGATTAACGCCAGGTGGAAGAAGAAGAATAATTCAGTTGATTTAGTTTCTGGTGGACAATTATTAATAAGCGAATAATTTATTTTTATTTGACTGTTTTCAAATATTTTGAGTGACTATTTTTTTTATTTTTTACTGTGAACAAATAGTGTTTGGTTTCCGATTATCTGTTGTTTTATCTTTTTCATTAAAACTGCTAATTACTGGCCATATATTGTATGTTGTTTTATTCTGTTGTTTCTTACTAGGTTTATAAAATTGCATTTAGTTCCTACTCAGTCAATTCGAACCTAAATGAAAACAAAGCAAGTGATCTTACTAGGTCTATTAATTTTGCGTTTAGTCCCCACTCAGTATATTTTAGAACTAGATGAAAACAAAGCAAGTGATCTTACTAGGTTTTGAAATTGTCACACTCAAAAAGTTAGGTCTAAGAAAACAATGTTTTTATTAGTAACTGCTCCTCTTCGTACTTACATATTTTGGGATAAACGCAATAAAACTATTTTTTTTAAAGCCTGTTATGTAGGGGAGAGGGGGGTACAGTGGACCGTGGGGCACAGTGAATCAACTTTTATACTTATCTGTCTATCGGCTACACACACACTGCAGACCGATGAAACGCGCGCTCTAATAGTTCCCCCGCCCGACCGCCAGTGCCCTTGACGCTGTCGCACCGTGAGCACGTGTAGCCGCCATTTCGCCGCCCGTAAGTACTAAATCTATTTTTTTACCGGTCTTCATTGAATGTTCTACACTAAAAACTATATGATATTGTGTTTAAAATTATTAGATTTCCTAAATAATGATTTAATAAGCTCTCAAAATAAAGTGGTGCGCTTGTCGTTTAGGTTAAGTTAATCGTTATATATGTTTCATTTTCTAATATGGCGTGTCGGGGAACAGTGGACTGTTTCACTCTGGGGCACAGTGGACTGCGGCCCACTGTACCCCATACTGATATTATGTATCTAATACATTTGGTAATTGTTTCAGGCTAACAACATGGTCCGGAATCGCAAAAGAAAAACTAATATTGGTCTCATTAGTCAGGAACAGATGAAGGATGCGATCGATCTCATTTTAGAAGGAAATAAAATTAGGAAAGTAGCTGCACTAAAAAACATTCCGTATACAACTTTGCAAAGATATTACAAGAAGGTGGTCACAAGCGATGCCGTACAGCGATTCACACCCAACTACGCAGTTAAGAAAATCTTTACTGATGAACAGGAGCAGTCACTAGTCGACTATCTAGTCACATGCAGCCAAATGTTCTATGGTCTGACTCCAAATGAAGTCAGGCAGGTTGCGTATCAGATGGCCCTTACTAATGACATCAGTGTGTCGCAGAAATGGCACAACACTCAGACGGCTGGACTTGAGTGGTTTTATGGTTTCAAAAAACGCCATCCAGTTTTGAGCCTCCGGACACCTGAGGGCTGTAGTCTCAGCAGAGCTACAGCTTTCAATAGGCACAACGTGAAAACATTTTTTGATAACCTCGAAATCGTAATGACAAGGAACGAATCGTTCGGGAACGGTACCAGAATATTTAACTTAGATGAGACTAATACAATGACCGTCCAAAAATCGAGCAAAGTTTTAGCGGTTAGAGGGCAGAAGCAAGTGAGCAAGGTCACTAGTGGTGAAAAGGGGACACTTGTGACTACTTGCTACATAATCAACGCACTAGGCCATGCTCTTCCACCTGTGATGATATTCCCACGCGTGCACTTTAAGCAACATATGATTTCGGGAGCTCCAACAGGCACTTTAGGCCTCGCTAATCCTTCAGGCTGGATGAACAGTTCACTATTTGTTAAAACTATGCAGCACTTTATTGATCAATCCCAGAGTAGCAAAGAAAATCCATCGCTGTTAATAATGGACAACTATGAAGCTCACATTTGCATAGAAGCCATCAATTTGGCACGAGAAAATGGGGTTACTATCCTTACAGTTCCTCCCCACTCGACTGGCAAACTTCAACCGTTAGACGTTGCTGTTTTCAAACCTTTTAAGACTGCTTATAACGCTGCTATTGACAGTTGGATGATGAGGAACCCCGGTCAAGCTTTTTCGATTTACGAGGTGGCACAGTGCATTAAAGAGGCACATATGAAAGCCATGACCCCAGCTAACATTTGCATTGCTTTTCAGTGCACGGGGATATTTCCTTTTAATAGGGATATATTCACTGATTTAGACTTTGCTCCAAGTGAAGTGACGAATAGAGACATAGTGCAACCCGTGACGCTGACACAAGATGAAATTCGCACAAGAACGCCATCTCCATCACTTCTCATGGATTACGATGCTGCTTCTGAACATCCAATTATAACACAGGCGTTGAAGCAGACTGTAACACCTGCGCTGCAGCCAATTCCATTCCATGACCCATCAATTACGGGATCGACTTCTGAAAGAGTTGAAACTGAGACACCGGTAAACAGAGGAAGAGCACCTGTCGAAGTAATTCTGCCTGAAGAAGAAATCTGCAGAAGAACTCCATCTCCGTCTACTTCGGGACTCCAGAGTTCAAGCACTCAAGCAATAACTTTCTTGAGCCCTTTTGATTTCCGAGGAATTCCAAAAGCTGGTCCAAGAAAAAATAACCGAGCACCACGCCGCAAAGGGAAATCCATGATAGCTACAGACACACCAAATAAAGAAGAAATAGAGAATCGTCAACAGGAGAAAGCCGATAAACAGAAAAGGCAGCGTATGCAAGGAGCTAAGAATATACAGAAAAAAGTTTTGCAGAACACATCGAGTGATGAAGAGAATAGCAAAATCGAAAAAAAGCGAAAACAGCGACAAAAAATTGCTAAAAGGAAAGTTTCAGAGTCTGAGTCAAGTGAAGAAGACATTGGTAATATGAGCACATATTCTGAAGAAGAAGGTGGCTATGACGACGAAGATGAAAAGGAAATAGATCCAGACAACTTCCGTCCTCTAGAATCTAGTCCCAAAGAAGGTGCTTTTGTTTTAGTACAGTTTGTTGCACATAAAACGAAGGTCTTTTACATAGGGAAGATTATAGGGAAGCGAGGTGAAACAGATTTAGATATAAGTTTTTTAAGAAAGAGTACAAAAGTGAGGAATGGATACAGGCTACCAGATGTTCCAGACATAGCTTCGGTACCCCACGGAGATGTAAAAATGATATTACCTTCGCCTACTTTTAGTGGAACTAAACGGCAACAACAGGTCTATAAATTTGATCTTGACTTTTCCCGCCTTAATTTGCGATAATTTTTTTAAGTTAGGTATGTTAATCAAAAGACTGATTATTTCATAATAATTATCATTAAAAGTATTGATTAAATATATAAATCTTTTATTTCATATCTATATTGAAACGGTTCACTGTGACCCATTAAAAAAAACATGGTAATCCCATGTGTTGATTCACTGTAGCCCATTACGATCCACAGTACCCCACATGAAGATCCAGTGTGACCCAGATGTGGGGAACTGTGGATCATTTCCCAACTTTAAAAAAAACGTTTACTACTAGAAATCTATTGGTGTTATTGCTAAAGTTGAAATAGATTTCGTTAGCCAACATTCCGTTCTATTAAAAGGAGCCATAATTTTTTAAATTACCTTATTATTCACCGATTAAAACCGCTTACAAAAAAAAGTGATCCACTGTGCCCCCCTCTCCCCTACCTCTAATTTTGCAATTCCTCCCAAGAAGGTACGACTAACATTATTGAAACGGCAAGCTGTCAAAGATATGTAATTGTTTTTCGGCTCTCCTGTAAAATTTGGTTTTATGCAGATACTGGGTTTTGATATTTCACAACCGGTCTGATTAAGCATTAACTTTTCAAACACCTTACTGGCAGAATTGACACATGCCTATAATTATTGGGTTCTTGACTATCACCCGATTTGACTAACCGAACTACTTTACTGTGTTTTATAAGATCCGGAAATACTCCTCCCAGTTTCAATAACAGATCTACAGATTTTGACAGATATATCCCAAATATCTTTTGTTGATTTAATTTTAAGATGTTTATAAGCTTCTATAATGGCCTAGGGGTTTATATGTTGAAACTTAAATACGGATGGACATACCTTCACATTCTTTTTAAGTAAGGCAGCAGAGAGCGCGGCTGACAAGTTGAGAGTTTCTGTAGTTTTAAGAGGAATATTAGCAAATAAATTTTCAAATTCCTGAGTTACCTCTGCATCTGAGTTCATTGAGCCATAAAGCTATAAGGTCTGAAATATACTTGCTGCCACTAGCACCATTTAACTCTCAAAGTTGTATTACATCGTCCAATAAAGGTTTAGTGCTGCGATTGGGGCTAAAACTTGTTTGTTAGCTCCTCTATATCTTCTTTAGTTAGAACTGAGATGATTATAACTCTGTTATATTACTTAATGTCATAAAAAAGCCTGAAAATAACACCAAATTGTTATTTGGGGTATATTTTGATTCTGATGTAGTCAACGGATGTTTGACGTTTTTTATGAAATATAACTACTCGATGCTGAATTGAGAGACCCTATATTTGATACAATTGCAAATGATTTGAATAATCTTATGTCACCTGCAGCTTTTTACATGTCACTGAAAAGAAATTTCAGGGAGTTTCTAAACACTGAATGTAAGCAGCAAAGTGTATGCCAGTCCTCGTCATCTTCACCACCATCCTTAACCCCTAAATTGACGGAGTGTAGCCGGCTGGACGTTGATAAAAACTAAATTTGTAAGCGAGTATACTGATTATACCAGAGATTTTTATTCTGGTAATTTAATAATAGGGTAAGCATTTGGTAGAAAAATAAATTAGATGCCTGGCAACATCAAAATATGTCAAAAATCAAAACGATGTCGATGCAACGGTCGGTTTATGCGGCACAGGTAAGTTTTTGAATATTTTTTAATATAAATAATGATTTATATGGGTTCGCTATGCATTTGCATGCAGACAGAGGGGCTTTTCTTTAAACTGCCTATACTAGGTACCAATTTTAAGCTCTGTACCAAAAATAAATTAAATAGGAGCAGTAGTTTAGTCGCAAATGATTTTTAAAGTTTTTGCACCGTTTGAACACGATGTATCTTTTCTAACAGCTGATTATCGTCTAAGCATAGGTCATGCACCTTATAACGATAAATCTACGATGCGTTGTTGCCGCTCTGACGCATGTCGAAGGACATTCACAAAAAATTAGCAATGCAAACAAGGAAGCAATCAATACACACACACTTGCACTTTCACTACGAAAGCGACACACGTAGCGCGTTTGAAAGAAACAGAAATAGGTCAGTTTGTTGCATCCTTGTTTTTTGCGATCGGTAAGTGGGGCCTCTATTCAGTGCGCCGACGCTGTTTTTTCGGAATGTACGGGTTGTGGAATTCGCGCGCAAACAATTGTGATTTTATTTTGTTATTGTGATAGGACATTAAATAAGTACAGGGTGTCTCACGGCAGAGTTAGGATTTTAAATTTGAATGTTTAAAAAACCGTTGCAAGTAAGCGCGGGGGGAGGACCGCAGTAGCTTCGTCGTTCGTGCGGATTCGTTAGTCACGATGTCGCAGTGGTCGGGTGAGCACCGCGCGTTCGCTATCGAAGCGTTTTTGAAAGGTGGCGAATACGTTGTGGCTCGGAGACAGTTTTGTTCTCACTACAATATCAGACGTTTACGCGATGGACCAAGCGAAAATTTGATTCGTAAATGGGTTATCAAGTTTCGAGCTACCGGTTCCGCTATAAATCAACCGCGTCCGGGCCCAAGCAGAACTTCAAGGACGGAAGAAACAATAAACGAAGTGGCAGCTAGCGTTCGTCGCAATCCACGTTTGTCAATACGCAAAAGAGCGGCGGCTTTAAACGTCACCAAATCAACCGTAGAGCGGGTTCTAAAACGTGATTTGAAATTCCATCCCTATAAAATACAAATAGTGCAGGAAATAAATGGGAATGACTACAATTTACGTAAATTTTTTTGCCAGACAGTCATTGAGAGATTTCGCACTTTGAATACTGTGTTTTGGAGTGACGAAGCACATTTCCATTTAAATGGATATGTTAACAAACAAAATTGTCGCTTTTGGTCAGTTGTCAATCCCAGACAAAAACATCAAAGGCCGCTGCATAGCCCAAAAGTGACAGTGTGGTGTGCTCTTTCGGTCAATGGAATAATCGGGCCGTATTTTTTTGAAAATGCGACAGGTGCTACGATAACTGTTTCTGGTGAGGTGTATCGGCAAATGATATCCAATTATTTTATACCCCAACTTCAAGAGCATCTAGCCTACAGCTCAAGAACGTGGTTTCAGCAGGATGGAGCCACTTGCCACACTGCAAGAGCCACTATGGAACAACTTCGTGAATTGTTTCCTCAAAAATTGATATCCCGCTTTGGTGATATCGCGTGGCCTCCGCGATCACCAGATTTGACCCCCATGGACTTTTTCCTATGGGGGTACCTTAAGAGCAAAGTTTACGTCAATACTCCGAGGAATATCGCTGAGCTAAAACAAAATATCCAACGAGAAATACGTGACATCGAGCCGGCTTTGCTTAGGCGCGTTATGCAAAATGCGATGAATCGATTCCGTGAGTGCGTGCTACGAAATGGAAGACATCTAGAAGATGTAATCTTTAAAACATAAAATCCGCATTATAGTTCAATAATTTTTAATAAAAATGTTTTCACAAAAATATGTAATTTGACTTTTATTTCCCTTCAAAATCCTAACTCTGCCGTGAGACACCCTGTATAAGACAGAATTTGTGTCTTTTATTGTGAGAGGACACGTAACTTGGGATTATTATTATTTAGTATTAGTGTTTTTTTTGTGATTGACTGTTTTTATGGTGATAGGACACGTAACTTGGGATTATTATTATTTAGTATTAGTATCTCCGGACCTCACTCCCATGGATTTCTTTTTGTGGGGGTACATTAAGGGTGAAGTGTATGCCTCAGAGGAAGAGAAATACAATTGATGAGTTAAAAAATAGGATTATTTTAGCATTTTACAAATTAAAGTGCTTAGCGACGGACAGTGATCTACTTAGAAAAATAAATAACAATTAATCTCCGTCGGTATAATTTGTGCATCAATGTGAACGGAGGACACATCGAAAATTTAAAAATTTTGTGTGTTTGTTTTTGTACGCGTACTTCGAAACGTTACCTAACATAAAAGCCAGTGCGAGCGGAGGCCTAAGTCGCCAGCCGCCTCTCCGCCCCGGCCCCCACGGAGCACACGAGATACCGCACACCGCGCTCCGGCGCGCGCGCGTCTTTGTCGCTTTGTTACCTAGCGGTATCTAAGGTCAGTATCATTTTTTTACAAAGGGTGGTTGCGTTTTATTCTGATTTGCAAGCTATTTAGTTTATTTGATAAAAATATTTTCTCATTTTTGGCGCTTTTTGTTTTTGTACCGTATCGAATTAATACTGAACACTTATCGTATACGTAGTTTAATTTAATGCCCCTCTGTCGTATCAACTCTGTATATTATTTCAAAGTGACGGTTTATTACGGTACCAAATAATAACTCAGTACAGTAACAACAACGTTATAAGTTGCACCTAAAAGTAGTTGTCCATTATACTTCACACTGCCAAATGCTCACAATGCTATCACTGTTTTTGTTTGGGAAGCAATGCCAAGTTGCCAACTAATTAGTATTTTGGTTTTGTATGAGTTGCATGTATCAAATGAGCTTTTTCCTTTTGTTTTAGCGATTGATACGCTCCCGCACGAATAGGCTAGTTGCTTTGAACCCGCCTGAACATGCATGCTCCGATTCTAGTGACGCTTCGTGTATCGAAGAACTTGAAATAACAAATAAAACGTCGAACAACCACGATTCTTCGGATGAAAGCAGCTTGATAGATTCGGCCTTAGAGGCACTGAATATTTTGGAATCATCCGAAGATGAAATTACAGATAACAATGCAATTAATCTACCACACACCAATATTACAAAATGTTATTCCGTCTCAAAATGAACCAAATTACGATGCTATCCCTTCTATAAGTTCCTTACCATCACTTGGTTCAATGCAAACTGACCAACCGACCATTGTAACATGTTCTACTAGAAAACGAAAAAAAAAGAAAGTGGTTTAAAAAAAGTTAAGAAGTTTGTTTTGAATTACAAGTGGAAGAAAGAATTATTTTTTTATCGGGCTGAAGTTGATGGAAATACGCCACTGTTGCCGAGTGAAGACGAACAACAACCTCTTTCGTTCTTTTATCGTTTTTTTACACCGAATATAATAAAAGATATAGTGGATCAATCAAATCTGTACTCTGTTCAGGTAAAAGGAAGATCCCTACAACTTACTCATGAAGTTTCTAATTTTTCTTGCCATACAAATTTAATGGGTGGTAAGTACATATGCCTCGCTACACTGATTATTGGAGCCGCAGGATTAGATTTACAAATATTGCCGAGCTCATGCCACTAAAGCGATACCAAATAATTAGACTTTACATAAATTTTTAACGACAATATTTCAGACGTTGGTGATTGATACTTCAAAGTTCGACCAGTAGTGGAAAAAATTAGACAAAACTGCCTGCAGATATACGAGGAACAAATTTTAGTATTGATGAGATGATGATTCCCTATAAAGGGACCAAGGCGGGAAACAGAAGACAGTATATTCAAAATAAACCAAATAAGTGGGGTTTCAAAAACTTCGTTCGCGCGGGGGCTTCAGGCTTAATGTATGATTTTATTTTATATGGAGGAGAGGATACATTTAGAAGTTATGCTTTCACACAGGATGAGATTTCTATAAGTTTGGGAGGGCTAGTTGTTCTTGCTTTGTGTAAAATAATTCGCCAGAAACCTGCAAATGTATATTGTGATAACTTTTTCACTTTACCTGAGCCCGTATACATGTTGCGAGAAAACTACGGAATATTTTGCACTGGTACTATAAGAGAAAACCGGCTTAGAGGCTGTGAGAGTATACTTCCTTCTGATAAAGAACTTAAAAAGAAAGCACGAGGCAGTTTCGCGCAAGGAGTTTGTAACCAAAATAAACTGGCAGTGGTAAAGTGGTTAGACAGTAAATGTGTGACCCTTATCAGTTCCTGTGTTGATGCTTACCCCGTGGACAAAATAAAACATTACAGCAAAGAACATAAAGTAAGTGTTGATGTCCTCAGATAGTCAAAAACTATAATAAAAATATGGGCGGGGTTGACTTGGCTGATATGCTAATATCCCTTTATAAGATTCGTCTAAAAACACGATAATGGTATCTTTGTAATAATAATAATGCATGGCTAAAAATAAGGAAAAGCCGTTGAAAGAGTTCAGGTTAGATATATTTGAAAGTCTTGTGAAAAAAGGAAAACCAGTCAAAGAACGGAGTGTTATTACGGGAGATATAAAAGAAGATAGAAAAATTAAGAATCCTGTGGTAGCAAGACCGATTGAAGATATACGCTATGATCAAGTAGGTCATTTTCCCGATTCGTTTAGCTATGGTAGATGCCGTTACTGTAAGGATGGTAAAACAAACGTTGTATGTATTCATCATCTGCCTAGCCTTTTCCCAACTATATTGGGGTCGGCTTCCAGTCAAACCGGATTTAGCTGAATACCAGTATTTTACGCGGAGCGGCTGCCTACCAGACCTCCACAACCCAGTAACTGGGTAACACGGTACTTCATGGCAAGACTGGAGTCAGATTTACTGGCTTCTGACTATCCGTAACGACTGCCAAAGATCTACAAATGACAGCCGGGACCAACGGCTTAACGTGCTTTCCGAGGCACGGAGGAAACTCGGTATGTTAAGATGGTCACCCATCCACAGACCAACCTTGGCAAGCGTTGCTTAACCTTAAAGATCGACCCGTGCGGCTGTTATTATTTAGCCACGAGCTCCTCAAAAAACGTTAATTGTATTAAATGTAACCAAAGACTATGTTTTGTCGCCGGAAAATGAAATTGTTTTTTGAATTTACACCAAAAATAAACATAATTCGTAATTAATATAAATTTTTCATTTACCTTCCTATTATTAAAATTTTAGTAAACTTGGCGCTGTCCAGTATATTGCACATTTATTCTAGCCGGACACTGAAAGTCTCTGATTTTTATTTCTATTTTTTACTATGTCTATAAAGTGTTAGGAATTTACTCATAGTGTCAAAAACAAAATTTTATTATTATGATTGTTCTGCCAATTAAAGGGTTAAGCAATAGCCCGAGAACCTGCTCAGAAATACATATCACATTCTCATGTCGAATCCAATCAGCGTCATAGTGAAAATGACGCGAAAAACTTAAAGTTTGGATAAGATGATGATTGGAATAAAACTACAACAGTTAAAAGACTCGTGTAAAAGAAATGTGAAAATATGAATGTGATATTGAGTCAACATCAATAACACATTCACATGTAGAGAAGTTTTTATTAGTTTTTACAAATTACTGGGGGTGCTAAATTTAGAGACACTATATTTAGGGTTGCCATACGTCACCGTATTTGATCATCCCGTCCCGTATTACTACTTGTCCTGTATTCGTCCCGTATTTCGACAAACATACGAAAATAGAGGTGAATGGCGCGGGCGCCCGCCGTCCGTACGGCGCGTGCTCGCGGCGGCGGCAGCGCGGCGGCGGAGTGCGAGACGGACGCGCGCGGATGGGTGGATCGCTCGTTCAGTCAGTTGATTTAGTGTTTGCTGAACGTAATCTAAGACGGCCGTGTATTGTGTAGCCCAGTACTTGAAGTGAAGTCCATATTACAAGTGACAATGCAAATTATGATGGAGAGAAAAACATCTAATTTTATTGGAATAGCGACGAAGCAAATTTTGAATCGCTTAAAGCTTAATTCTGAAAATAATGATAAGGTCGAAGCTTTTGAAAAACAAGCAATAGATTTCTATAATACAGCTGTCGAATATATTAAGAAATGGTCACAACCGCTTCAAAACTTCAATGCCTTTGACTGGATGTCTCTGAACAGTATTCCTGAATGGGAAGAAATTGAACGAACTGTTACATATTTACAAACAAAACAAATAAATATTGCACAGGCTGAGACCCTATTTAACCAGTTCGTTTACTTAAAAGATTATTTGAATAAGAATTATTGCACAATAAAAACACTAAGCATGGAACAGAAGCGGCTGAAATTTTTTGAGGATACAGAACATTTTGAGCTGAAATCATGCCTATGTGAATATATATTTGCAATTCCAGCCCACAATGCAAATGTCGAAAGAATATGTTTCATTGATGACGGCTCAATGGACGGACGAACGGAACAGGTTGCAATTTTAAAATGACATGCGCCCAGTTCTATGATTGTATAAAAAAAGAAAAAGAAGTTATTGCAAAAGTAAAATCTACTTCAAAATATGACTAGGCAAAAAATTTATACCTGAACAATTTTAAGTTAATTTAAAAAATTTACAAGTTAAGACGTTTTGAATAAAAAGTATGATTCAATTTTTTTTTTTTAATTATTTTACTCTTTTGATAAGGTTGAGATCAGAGGGATACTGTTAGAAAACACATAAGTTTGTTTCCTCTCGCTATGTAGGATGGTTACACATGCGTGCTATGTTATGTAGGTACTCGTATGGTGTAGTTGAAAAGCCACGTGTCGGTGTTGAATGAGTTATGTACGATTATGATTTTGGGTATCGGAAGAAAAAATGTCCCGTATTGGTTCCCAGAAGTTATGGCAACGCTACTTATATTTGATACAATTGCAAATTATTTGAATAATCTTATGCCACCTGCAGCTCTTTACATGTCACTGTAACGAAATTTCAGGGAGTTTCTATTCGCTGAATGTAAGCAGCAGCAAAGCGTATGACAGTTCTCGTCATCTTCATCCTTAAACAATAGCCCGGGAACCTGCTTCGATTCTCATGTCGAGTCCAATCAGCGTCATAGTGAAAATGTCACAAAAAACTTCAAGTTTGAGTTTAAGTTTGTAAAAAATATGAGAAAATGTGATCCTTTTAAAAATACTGCCTTAGTACAAATGGCTGAACATTTTAAGAGAAAAGATTTGGCTCATTACTAGATTACCATGCATATGGAATTTCAGAAGCTACAAAGTAGAGTCTGAGCATCATATTTTAATAAAAGGTCAATGCCGTCAATGCAGCGCTCTTACTAAAATAGCATGTCAAAAAATATGATAGATAATATCACACTAATATCATTTCCGTGATTTGGACAGTGTCAAATCACTGAAATCACAGATGAAAAATAATAATTTAAAACAATATCCGAGAAAAACATATAAATTTATTGCATTGGTCAGATGAAAATTAGCTAAAAAGCTCAAACACGACTCAGCTTCTTTGGTTCATAAACAAATGGCAGCAAAGATATCAAAACAAGGAATTACAGATACTGCACCAGTAATTCCAACACTCAATGCATTGCGAAAAATTAAATACGAAGAATGAAAACGAATGTGGTTGCACAATAATCTTATTCTGAGCATTCTTACGATGTCTGTGGACCAACCAATTTTTAACGTCGTTTTGTCATTTTTCCTCGAATTCACATTTAATTTTATTACTGGACTGATGAGCAACAACAATTCTGCCGTGAATAAAATCTTATTTCCAAAGATTAACAATTTGGATGCCACGGGTTCAATGTTTCTACTTCTTAAGTTACCAAATGTTTATGAATTGCGTTAGGGATTTTTCTATAAGAAAAGTCTCTTGCATCGCGTGCAAGTCATGCTCGACGCTGGAGGAGAATTTACGCGATCAATTCATGTCAGGCCTGAGAACGATGTGATGCGATCCAAAACTTTCGACGAAAAGAAGATCGGGGGGCACGGCAGTACCTCCGCCAAGTCGAGCGCGAAGCAAACACTGCCATACCATTCTTTACTGGAACCATTTCGCTTAATTTTCAGACCCCTATTTGAGAACCTCTGGATAAGACCGGAACGCAAATTTTTTTTTCATCCAGTAAGCTATCATCACATACTTAAAATCCAATTCAATCAAAATAGTCAACTAATAAAAAAGCATTACGTACACAGTTATAATGTGGCAACACTAAACGATATAACTACATCGAAACTGTACAAACAGGGTATTCCCCGCAGTTTGTTTTTATTGTTTGTTAAATCTTGCAAAAAATAGTTCTAAGACGTACAGAATAGAGTTCAAATATATCAACTTGGCGAGTCGGCAGGGCCGGGGAGTCCCTACGACCACGGGGAACTACTATGCTCTTCACTTTTTTAACTAAAAAGAAATTGTAGTTTCATTGCTCAATTGTCGGTTGTTCAGTTCACATCGCTCTCGACACAGTTGACACTTGTTCGATTACTTAATTAAAAGTTGGTGGTAAATGCGCGGCAAATATTAACAATTTGTCGCAGTTGTATCTTTATCGTGGGTGACTTTGAGTGTGTGGATTGTCTCTTGAAAGATGTAAGTACTTAAACCAAAGGCTTAATCAGTCTATTTAGTATTAAAACGGCATTAAAAACCCCGTGGAGCATGCATAGTTCGTACAAAATAATTTGTAAATCAAACACTTTCTTAGGATGTATTTATTCCGATTAGATTATAGAATATCTAGGTTCCCAATTATACAATTAATTAAGAACACTGATTAAAACATAAAATAGGTACCTACCTATAAGAAATATGTTACCTATCAAAAATTTGAAATTCCTCATAGCTTATCTCTAAATCGGGAATGAATGAACTAAGCATGCTCTGTCGCCTGTCGCCTATTATAGAAGATAAAAACGTTAAGTGTTTACATTTGTTATGACTTGGCAACTATGTTTATCTAATATAATTATTATTAACCTAACTCCCTTTTATTTTTTTCAGGTCTTCTTCAAATAAGACTGTATAAAAAGAGTTTTTGAACAAACGCACACAAAGCTCTATCTGGGAACATTTCTTGAGAGCTGATAATGGGCAGTGTTGAATGTAAGCATTGCAAAAAAAAATTGAAAACTCCTGGCGCAACTGGAGCGTTACACACTCACATGCGTGCCAAGCATATCGGAGAGATGCCGCAAGAGCAGAATTCGCAAAGGCCGAGTACATCAACGTCTAATAGTGTTCAAATTCAAACACGAAAGCGTACGAATGAACCTTCACAAAAGAAAATTAAACTCACTGATTATTTTTCAAATATGGAGGTTCGAGTGGCCAGAATGGCTGCATTAGATGGGATACCATTGAGAACATTTTGTACTTCAGAAGATCTGAGATATCTTTTTAAAAACTCTGGCTACGATGTGCCGAAATCTTCTACGACTATAACGCAGATAATTCTAGAACAGAGTGATAACACAAAAAACAAATTGAAAAATCAATTGAAAATTATGAAGTCTGAAAATAAAAGATTTACAATCACGTTTGATGAGTGGACGTCTACCCGTAATAAAAGGTATATGAATATAAATATCCACAATAAATACTTTAATATGGCCAAATATAAAAATTTGGGACTTGTACGGATACAGGGATCAATGCCAGCTGAAGTAGGCACTCAATTATTACAGCAGCATTTGAGTGACTTCGGTTTAAGTCTGGAAGACGACATAATTGCTTTCACAACAGATGGAGCAAGTGTAATGGTCAAAATGGGTAGAAATTTTGACGGCCACCACCAATTGTGTTTGGCTCATGGGATACAACTAGCAGTCTTGGATGTTTTATATAAAACACAAAAATCTCCAGAACCTGAAGTCCAGGAGGATGTCTCAAATACCAGTGCTGAAGAAACAGAAGAAATTGAAGAAGATGAGGATGCGTTTATTGTAGAATCGACCAGAGTTCCAGAATCGGAGTTTTTATACAAAGGTAATATACAAAAATTAAGAGATCTAATAAAATCTTTTAAAAACTCCCCTTTGAAAAACGATTTGTTGCAAAAGTACATTTTAGAAGAACATGGTAAAAATATTGACCTAATACTAGACTGTAAAACGCGATGGAACAGCTTGTCAGATATGGTAGGCCGATTTCTCAAATTAAAATCATGCGTTTTTAAGGCGTTATTAGATTTGAAATCAAATGCAAAATTTACAGACGAAGAGATAAAAGACCTTCACGACATTCATTACAGCTTGGATGTAATAAAAACTACAGTTTTGTCATTATGTCGCCGTGATTCAAACTTATTGACGGCCGACGCTGCGCTTCGATTTATGCTAGATAAACTTGATCTTCAGTCAAACGTTCTCAGTGGAAAACTAGCCACATCTCTTAGAAAGAGAATAAAGGAAAGGCGAACAAATGTATTCGGTGTTTTGCAATATTTGCATAACAATGAGGAATTTTTATAACTGCTACCACAGAATATTTCACGAAACCATCGTCGGATGATATATACGAATGTACATAGTGGAACTGTTGGAACGGTTGAAATATAATTCTACTCAAAAAAGTACAAATTCACAACAACAAACGAGAGCATCGGACGCAATTGCTACCAGTGACGATGATGACGAGGAGTTGACAATCGCACAACAGTTAGACAAAGAAATAAACAAAGTGACTGTTAATAAACCGATTTCAACAGTAAACACAGATCTCCATTCCATTATTAGGGTAGAAATGTGCATTTACGACAGCGCTGGCGGCGGTCGCGAAGTATTTTTGACTGCAGCGTATAATTATTTGCTTTCGATAACGCCTACAAGTGTTGAAGCCGAGCGAGCCTTTTCATCCGCAGGGTATTTTTGCAATAAACTCAGAAGTTCCTTAAGTGACAAAACATTAAATGCCTTGTCATTTATGAGATCACATTTTCAAGAAGAAAGATTATATTCGGGACGAAAAAAAATGGTTTGACTTAACTGATGTATGTACATGATATGTTCTTGAATAAATATTTTTTTGTTTAAATATTGTGTTTATTTTGATATTTTCTTGAATTTGACATAGTAAAAGATAATTGTAAAAATTGTAGATACTCTATCAACAATATTTACAAAAATTCATAATCGATTTAAAAAAAAAATGGAAAAATTACGTAATTACGGAATTGGCGAAAAAAGTTGCGTAATTAGTTACGTCATTGACATTTCCGTAATTTTGGAAGCCCTCTGCGATATGTTCGATTTTTGTAAGTTCAAATAAGGTGCAATAAAGACATACATCTAGTAATACAGTGTATTATTTAGTGTAGAATCAGTGCCGCGTGACCAGACCAAACATTGGTCCTACGAGTCGGAGTGACTATTGTCACAAGGTTAGGGTCGTCGGAGAAGGGCGCCGACACAGTAGTGGATCGCTGCTGATGGTGCCAAGGTGCTGGTGAGTTTTGCACCGAGGTGGAAACACCCAGTTCGAGAGGAGCGCCGAAGCGGCAGCGGGTGCAGCCGGCAGCGGAGCAGTTCGAGAGCGGCGGGAGCATCAGCAGGCAGCAGCGGCAGCGGGAGCTGCAGCAACAGGGGTCAACGGCAGAGAACAGTTCGAGAACATCGGCAGCAGGAGCAGTTCGAGGGTAGCAGCGGAGGAACAGTTCAAGTAGATCGACGAGAAGGGCGCCAGTACGCGCGCTCAGGAGTGCCAGTGCGGCGCGTTCATCAGCGCCAGAGCACGCGCTCAGGAGTGCCAGTGAGCGCGCTCAGGAGTGCCAGTGCGGCGCGTTTATCAGCTCCAGCGCGCGCGCTCAGCAGTGCCAGTGCGCGCGCTCAGGAGCGCCAGTGCGGCGCGTTCAGCAGTGCCAGCGCGCGCGCTCAGCAGTGCCAGTGCGCGCGCTCAGGAGCGCCAATGCGGCGCGTTCAGCAGTGCCAGTGCGCGCGCTCAGCAGTGCCAGTGCGCGCGCTCAAGAGCGCCAGTGCGCACGCTCAGCAGTGCCAGTGCGCGCGCTCAGGAGCGTCAGTGCGGCGCGTTCAGCAGTGCCAGTGCGCGCGCTCAGTAGTGCCAGTGCGCGCGCTCAGCAGTGCCAGTGCGCGCGCTCAGCAGTGCCAGTGCGGCGCGCTCATCAGTACCAGTGCGGCGCGCTCAACAGTGCCAGTGCGCGCGCTCAAGAGCGCCAGTGCGCACGCTCAGCAATGCCAGTGCGCACGCTCAGCAATGCCAGTGCGCACGCTCAGCAATGCCAGTGCGCACGCTCAGCAATGCCAGTGCGCACGCTCAGCAATGCCAGTGCGCGCGCTCAGGAGCGTCAGTGCGGCGCGTTCAGCAGTGCCAGTGCGCGCGCTCAGCAGTGCCAGTGCGCGCGCTCAGCAGTGACAGTGCGCGCGCTCAGCAGTGCCAGTGCGGCGCGCTCATCAGTACCAGTGCGGCGCGCTCATCAGTGCCAGTGCGGCGCGCTCATCAGTGCCAGTGCGGCGCGCTCATCAGTGCCAGTGCGGCGCGTCCATCAGCGCCAGTGCAGAGCGTTCATCAGTGCCAGTGCGCGCGCTCAGGAGCACCAGTGCGGCGCGTTCAGCAGTGCCAGTGCGGCGCGTCTATCAGTGCCAGTGCGGCGCGTTCATCAGTCCCAGTGCGCGCGCTCAGGAGCACCAGTACGAGCGACGAATCGTTACGCCGCGTCGCTATAGCAGAACAGGGTACGTGAGTGCAGTGAAAAATTGTGAGTAGTTTTTAATTAGTTTAAGATTTGTAATAGAACTTCTAAGACAACACTTACCTATACTGTTTCGTTATCATGGAGTCATTATTAAGGTTGCAACTTGATGTTAAGAACACAATAGAGAAAGGGAAATCTAACTTCAAAAAATCCCCCAAAAAGAGAATAACTCGGGGATATATCGAAACCCGATTAGAGTCGTTAGAAGTACAATGGACAAAGTTTAGTGATACTCATAGGAAAATAATTGAAAAATCCTCAGCCGATGATATGAAAGATGCATATTTTACGTCCAATATTTATGATGAAACCGAAGAGATCTATTGTTAAGTACCGCACGCGGGGTCTGCCTACCCAGTACTAGCAGGTAGCAGGGTTGATCTAATTGATCTTAGGAGTAAGGTCTAGTGTGGAATCAAACAACCGTAATCTGATTTTTACACGAGTGATATTATCAGTACCGGGATGCTTCTCTACTTTGCGACTTAACAACCAACGACTTGGCGGCAAATCGTCTTCCTTAACTAAAACAATGTCACCAATTTTTGGCTCAGGATTTTTAGAAGACCATTTGTACCGGTTCATAAGATTGGACAAATACTCTTGGAACCAGCGCTTGTCGCTCCATATTTTGGCACAATGACCTCGCCTAGACACAAAACGTCTGAAGGCGGCTAAAAAAGCTTGTGTGCTCATGTCACTGACGACTTCTAAATGTATAGCACGGGTAGACATGCACACAAACAAGCATATGTAGCCCTTATACGAACGGTGCCCACGACCTTTCGTTGTCCTAATATTAATAGGGCCAGCATAATCAACACCGCTATGAAGAAACGGTCGCGCTGGAGAACACCTAACCGTTGGAAGCGAACCCATCATTTGGTTCTTGATGCTAGCGCGATGTTTAGCGCATGTCACACATTTACGCACATGGTGTTTGACTAGGTTCCTGACTCCTATGACCCAGTAGGCTGTCCTCAAATAATTTGACATTAGCTGAGGACCTCCGTGCAGAGTCTTAAAGTGTGCATCTGCCACTACAAGGTTTGTCAGATGACAAGAGTTTGGTAGGACTATGGGATGCTTTGCGTTTTCACTCAATGGAGCTTTCTCAAGTCTACCTCGAACTCTAATAAGGCCTCTGTCATCCAGATATGGGCAGAGTGAGTTGAGCTTACTAGATTTTAATTGTAAATAACCTTTGTCCTCTAATTGTAAATATTCTACTGTAAATCTATCCTTTTGTGTTTGCCTTATGCAGCATTCTAACGCTGCGTCTAGCTCTAACTTTTGTAAATAACTATGTTTAAAAGAGTTATTCCTTAAAAATCGTCTGCAATATGCGATTACCCTAACTAATTTTTGTAATGACGAATACCGCTCGAATATTGAAAGCTCTGGCAGTACAGCAATGTGTGTTTTTGTTGTTTCCTCTAAGTCGATATTCAAATCATTTGGCTTTTCATAAACTATTGTTCTCTGAGTTAGAAATGGTGGTCCAGAAAACCATAAACTGTTGACTGTTAATGCACTGGGTAAAATACCTCGTGAGGCGCAGTCTGCTGGGTTGTCCTTGGTTTTCACATGAAACCATTGAGATGCCTTCATCGTAGTCAATATTTCCGAGGTGCGATTCGCCACAAACGTCTTCCATCTGCTTGGATGGCTACTAAGCCATGCCAACACGACTGTGGAATCTGTCCAGTCCTTGATTTTATCCCTAGAAATATTCAGGACGTCGGCTGTTTCTATTAGAAGATTTGACAGCAGAACTGCTCCACACAACTCTAAACGAGGTATACTAATTTGCTTGATGGGGGCTACTCTGGTTTTTGCAACCAACAACGAAACATGAACATTGCCTACAACATCTACTATTCGCAAGTAAATTACGGCCGAGTACGCGGTTTTGGAGGCATCACTGAACCCATGCAACTCAAGATCATCGTTCGACTTAGTTCCAAGCCAACGAGGTATCCGAATTTTGCTAAGTAGTAACAACTCTTCACGGTAAGTACTCCATTCCATTATTAATTCAGTGTTTAATTCTTCATCCCAACTAACACCTGCAAGCCATAACTTTTGGATGAACGTTTTTGCTAAAACCACACTAGGAGCTAACCAACCTAGTGGGTCGAACAATCGGGCTATGTCCGAAATAATTGTCCTTTTAGTTACAGGTGCAGTTGTCAGTGGCGGAAGGTTCACTGAGTACTAGAAGGTATCTTCGTTGCGATTCCAGGTAAGTCCCAAAATTTTTATTGTACTGTCTAATTTGATTTCTAACCCTTTCTCTTCTTGGTGTTCTATTTTCTCTAATTCTTTGTTCTGTATACTATCTATGTGTCCTATTGTTTTGTCCTTATTTGTTCTTGTTTGATCTAGTTGTTCTTTAACTTCATTGCTTTCAATTATTTCTATTCTCTTAAGTATTTCTTGACGATTGCTATTTTATTTTTGTAATATAAATCCACCCTTCCCTAATAATGCTTTCATTTGCTTATATATTTCAATGCTTTCTTCTACACTGTTACATCCTGTCATTAAATCGTCCATGTAAAAGCAATTTAAGACCTTATCTGCAGCTAGTGGATAGTTTTCACCTTCATCAACAGCGAGTTGACGTAAAGTTTTGACTGCTTGGTACGGTGCAGAAGCTGTTCCAAAGGTTACAGTCACAAGCTCATAATCTTGTATCTCTTTGTCCGGACTGTCACGCCACAGTATTCTTTGGAACATTGCATCTTCTTCAGCTACCTTACTTGCCGATACATTTTTATAATGTCCGCTACAAGTCCTATAGCATGCACTCTCCATTTTAAAACCGTGTGACGTAAATCAGCCTGCAGTGTTGGACCAACCATGAGCGTATCATTTAGTGACACTCCTTTGTTGTTCTTTTCAGAGGCGTTGAAAACAACACGAACTTTAGTTGTGGTCTTGTCTTCCCTAATGACTGCGTGATGTGGTAGATACACTGCTTCTTCCCTTTTGCTATCATCTTTCTTTACGTGCTTCATATGACCTAACTGTAGATATTCATTCATTACTTCTGTGTATTTTTCTTTTAACTCTTTGTTCTTTTCTAATCTTCTCTCTAATGCTTGAAATCTAGATTTAGCTATGCCTCGTGAATTTCCAGACTTGCAAGGAGGATCTTCGTCTCGGAAAGGTAACCTGACTATAATCTACCATCGCTATCTCTCTTAGTAGTCTCACTATAAAGCTCTTCGCATTTCTTCTCCTCTGGTGTAAATATCCTTTTAGTACTAATTTGCTCTTCGATTTCCCAAAATTTCTTTAAAAGGTCATCGTCTTGCACCTTGCAATGCATTACGTTAATTTTATATAAACTATTACTTTCAGGACCCACTGTACCTGACAGAACCCAACCTAATCTAGTGCTCTGTGCTACAATACTTCCAGAAGGACTTTTAACTAAACCTTCCTTAATAATGCAGCTATAAACATCAGCACCCAACAGCATATCGATTTTGTTGGGTGTGTTGAACTCTGGATCTGCTAAACATAAATTGTTGAACTCTAACCAGTCGAAAGCATCCATGCTTAAGCTTCGCTCTGGTAAGTAAGAGGTGATCTTGCTTAAAACGTAAGCATTAAACGTAAACTTAAAACTAAAATCCAGGCGAGACCTTATCGTTATTTGTACCATGTACTTTGTCATGGTTGACCTATTGTCTCCTAAGCCAAAAACAAACCCTTGAATAGGAATCTTTTTCAGGTTAAGAAATTGAACTGCTGCTTCTGTAACGAAACAAGCCTGCAAACCCTGGTCGAGTAAGGCTCGGACTGTTTGGTATCCACCCGTCTTTGACTCGGCTTTTAGTAGCGCAGTGGCTAATAAAACTTGTCTGGGTTTGGGTATCTTCCCTGTTGACAAGCAAGCAACTATCTGATTAGCACTAGTCGAAAGACTAGCACTGTCAGCAGTTGGCTTAGCTTCAGGGTCTTGATCTTCAATTGACGACTCACTATGTATATGTAACAGCGACTGGTGGCGCTTTTGGCAAACTTTACACCTGGTGTCCTTTTTACAACCTTTAACCGTGTGATTGCTCCCTAAACAGTTAAAGCATATTTTGTTTTTACGTACAAAATCACGTCTAGCTTCAAGTGGTTGTTTAGCAAACTTTTTACAAAAACAAAGTTTATGAGCTTCAGAACAGAGTTCGCATTTCATGTGTGTTAATGCGTTCGTAGCAAGCATTTAGGCATGAGATATACCTGCAACATTCTATACCCGGCCTCACAAGTACGGGTATGACCGTATACCCAGTACTAAAACCCAGTATCAAAATACCTATAGGTATTTTCAGACCTCGTTCGCTCGGTCGTTCGGTCGTTCGATCGGGTCTCCGAAACGCGACCGCTAAGTCGCGTTTGGAGACCTTTCGATCGAACGACCTTTGGAACATTTATATGTCATTTATTTTATTAATTATTATTATATCGTCATTTATTTTAATACTAGAGACCCGTCCCAGCTTCGCACGGGTGTTACAAATCTCTAAAAATCTCCACTTTTCTCTACTATAATATGTATGTATTATACATAAAAACCTTCCTCTTAAATCACCCTCTCTATTAAAAAAACCGCTTTCAAATCCGTTGCGTAGTTTTAAAGATCTAAGCATACATAGGGATAGACAGCGAAAGGGACTTTGTTTTATACTATGTAGTAAAACGGGAACCTTCCGAAATTATAATAGGCAGAAAAGCAAAATCGGACCAGTAGCCTACGTTACGTACTTTTTATTGATTTTTACCCGACTGCTCCAGAAGAGAGATTATGTTTTTTTTTTATTGGAGTGTTGTGTTTCGTAATTTATTTTGTATGAAATGAAATATTTCCTTCCTACTTACCCAGGCTTAGGACTGTCAACTAAGAGCTTATTAATGAATAAATGAAATAAGTACAACGTAATTTTATAAACTAATATGCTTCAAAAATAACTCCTAGCAGGCGTAGTTAAAAGATTTCAAATCATTGTACTTACATTTATTTTCCTCTTTTTTTAATTTAGTTTTTTTTAGATATGTACTTTTTTTGTATTTTTTTATATATTTTTTTTTTCAAATTTTTTTTTCGTTTTTGTTTTTTATTTTGTTTTTGTATTTTTAGGACTGTGTCATTTATTTTTTGTTTTGCTGCAAAAATAGCAGTTGTTGCAATTTTCGACTACCGAGTCGCGATCTTCTTTCGGTTAATATGTTACCGGCAACGGAAAATAGCCGTTCACATGGAACGCTAGTAGCCATAGCGTTCAATTTTAACTTAGCTAGTCTAGCTAAGTTAGGGTAAATAATATGATTGGTTCTCCACCATTCTAGGGGATTTAAGTTTGGGGGCAATACGCTGTCGTCTAGATATCGTTGAACTTCAATGATAGCCCTGCTGTTAGCCGTGCCTGCTGGTCGTACTTCTGACATTTTCTTTATATAGTGTTTCCAAATTAAATTTCTTGTCGGTGGTTCTTGGACACTTGATGTTTCAGAATCTGAAGTTATTGGTAAACTTCTTCTGTCTTCTTCATTTATCATGGCAGTAACTAAACCGATGACGTAATTCTTCGTGGTCTCTAATACTGGGTGGCGCAAAAGTACTGGCACTAAAGAAAATACTTTTTTTTTTTTATTTGACATATCCTGTCATTCTGTTTTTGTAAATTGTGTAGTGAACAAATGTAAAATACACTGAAAATAAACATGAACCGCTTTACTCCCCAAGAACGTGGAATAATCGTGACAATGTTCTTACGGAATAATTCATCAGTGATAAAAACACAACGTGAATTTCGTCGACGATTTCCCCACCGTCCAGCACCGATGGGTCGCACAATTCGACGCTTTGCCACACGCCTCGAAGCAACTGGCTCAACAAAGGATAGACCTAATTCTGGGAGACCAAGAACAGGCCGTTCAACTGAAAATATCGATGCTGTGCGCGAAGATGTGGAAGAGTGTCCAGAGACATCAACGAGGCGACGTGCCACGCAATTGGGCATTTCCAGACGGACCCTGCAGCGTATTTTGGTGACAGACTTAAAGATGTTTCCGTATAAAACTCAAATGACTCATCAGTTGCTGCCTACTGATTACCGAGCTCGTCTAGAATACAGCCAGCGAGTCATAAACCTAAACCTTGAAGAGGATGATTTTTCTTCCAAATTGGTTATGAGTGACGAAGCGCATTTCCATCTCTCAGGGCATGTTAATAAGCAGCATACTCGGTTCTGGGGCACTGATAATCCGTGCATTATTCAAGAAACACCTTTACACCCACTAAAAGTTACTGTATGGTGTGGCATCTGTGTTGACAGAGTAATCGGACCCTATTTTTTTGAAGACGCTGGAGGCAATGCGATAACTGTCACTGGAGAACGCTACAGAACCATGTTACGTGAGTTTTTGATACCCAGTTTGGACGAATTGGGGCTAGAGCAAATCTGGTTTCAACAAGACGGCGCTACGGCACACACAGCGCGCGACACTATGGACTTACTGAGGGACGCTTTTCCAGGCCGAGTTATCTCTCGTTTTGGCGATTTGCCTTGGCCTGCAAGATCACCCGATCTGACCAGTCCAGACTTCTTTCTTTGGGGTTTTTTGAAATCTCGGGTGTATGTGAACAAGCCACAGACTCTCGCAGCTCTAAAAGAAAACATTTATCAAGAAATAAGGAACATATCGCAGGAAGTGTTACGGCTAGTTATGCAAAATGTCATAAATAGGGCTCAGATGTGCATCAACTCTAGAGGTCACCATTTAAAAGACATCATCTTTAAATCCTAATGGTACGAAATTTAATGGCACAAATATACATTTAAAATTACCTGAATCAAGTTTTCTAATTTAGATTTTTTTTTATAACTGAATCAAATTGAGTCTTTACTTTTGCGCCACCCATCCCAAATCCATCCATTCGGATTGTTAAAATATAATTTGTATCTAGGATCTAAAAAAGTTGCAGTAGTGAGCGTTCTACTGCTTTCTAAATTTCCTAACCGGTTGCTTATTTCCGAAAGCAAATCCTGTCGGCACATTTCTATCTCGTCCGGAAAAACACTAATTTTATTCTCACTCTGGTAAACGGGATCAACAATTTCTTCCAGAGCGTTAGTGAGCCCTGTTGTCAAGGGAATTACAGAGCTTCCAGTGACATATTTTTGGCCGCTCATTTCCTTTATTTCCTCGCAGGGCCGCAATACCCATACTAACGACTGGCATATATCCCAGTCATAACTATTCATTGTTGTGCAATTGGCGGGATTCAAATTTATAAGGGCACAGTTTATTTCATCTTTCAATTCTATAAATCTCTCTAACATATAAAATGTTGAGTTCCACCGCGTGGCGACGTCTTGCACAGGCCTTTTAACCACCTTATTGGCCTGCTCCTGATAAGTTTTCAATTTTAGCCAGGCCACATTGCTCCGTTTAAAATACGACACTATTAACTTTACTTTGTTTAAAGTGTTAACAATATTGGCACTATTCAGCACTTTTTGAACTGCTAAATTAATGCAAATGTAATTAAATAAGCAGCCGAAATGCTTCCATCCTAGTATCGTTTAACAGCATTGGTGATATTGGCACCGTTATCAGATACTACTAGGATCACTCTATCCGCTGGAATTGACCACTCTTGAGTTATATTTGTCAATTCTTCTGCCAAATTTATGCCAGTATGGCTTTTTTCTATAACTTTGCATTCCAGAAGAACTGATTGCAGCATATAATGCTTATCAACATAATGCCCCGTCACAGCAAGATAGGAGTCATTATTCCTAGACGTCCAAATGTCGGTAGTCAGGCAAATGCTGTTGGCATCTTCATTTAGAGCCGCTTTAGTGGCAGTTTTCACTTCTTCATAGAGGCCTGGTAATAAATTATTTGCAAAATATTTTCTTGATGGTATGGTATAATTTGGGAATGCATACTTAATTAATTCGCGAAACCCTCGGTCCTCAACAATAGAAAACGGTTGCATATCGTATATAAATAGGTTCATGAGATGATCATCAATATCTTTTTTTATTTTGTTACAATCGCGGCGGAGAAATGCCGATATGCTGGACGGATTATTTCTTATCGTAGAATTCGTAGATGTAAGATGGGAGACAGTGCCGGCGACGGTACTCGTGGTAGCTTGAGGCACTGCTGTTGCATGCACTTGTGCTTCGTCAGCTGGATTTTCCCTACGATCCACATTTTGTTCTCTCCTAACTAAATTGACAGCGAGATGTTTCCGCTGAATGTGTTTTGTTAGGTTTGTCGCTACTGACTTATACGATAAAACCGTTTTACACATTTTACATTCGGCTTTCGACTCACCCTTATCAATAAAATGATCCCACGCAACACTTTTTTTAGGAGGCATCTTTATAAGTCTATATCTATTTACAATAACAACAATCAGCTAATATTTACACACAAACTTTACAAAACTATATATTTACACTTAAAAATTACTATACACTGGAAACGGAACGAAAAATAACAACACAACAAACTAAGCGACAACACATCAACACGATAACAGCTAAAACGCGCCAAAATTTCAAGGACAATAACTCAATCCGTTCTTACAGGTAGGGTTGCCAACCATACTTTATAATAACGTATCCTACTTTATTTTTGGTAAAAATACTTTATAATTTTACACACAAATAAAGTATGCAAAAATACTTTATTGTCAACATTTACTGTGGTGCGTAAAACAAATGACTCATTATGGGTACTTAACGATTTATAATTGCTGAACGAAATGTTTAAAACGAATAATGGAAACAATTTATAATTACTGAACGAAATGTTAGATGTCAGTTGTGACATTTGTCACAGGTGTCTCTCACTATCGACGAAATTGTACAAAACTGGTCCGTTAGTTTTATAAAAAAAATATTTCTAACCTACTCTCCATTCCTGCCACTTCAGCTTTTACTGAATTTTTTTTTCTGTTATCAATCTAAAGTGGCGAGAAGAGAGAAATAGAGCATCAATAAATTTAATTAAAAACGAATTATTTCAATTTAAATGTTGATTGTCAAACATGCTTTGTAAGATTTAAAGATAACAAAGAAGCGCACAAAAATACGTTTTTAAAGCAATAAAAACATGTAATTTGAAAAATACTTTTTTCTTCCTAATACTTTATTTTTTTCCTATACAAACCACTTTATACTTTTTTTTGTCAAAAAAAGTTGGCAACCCTACTTACAGGTGCACTGAGAACCGACACAAAAACAAAATGTACTTAGGTCAACAGGTTGAAAATAACTGTCGACCTAAGTACATTTCATCTAAGAACATCTTCAAATATTTTCATGCACTCTAAAATCACCTCTATGTTAATTACTGTAAAGAACTCTTTCGTGAAAAAATAATTTAAAATAAATACTTATTAGTCTTTAACAGTTTTACGCAATTAACGTCGTAATCATGAAAGTAATAAAGAACAAATTTGCATCAACGATTTTTTTAAGACATGCCAGGACATTCAATACGGGCTCGATCGGAAGTATTCGGAATCACTCGGGTAACTTCGTGTTCTATGAGCGCGGGACGCGTACGTTACAGTATGTCTAACGAAAGAAGTTACGCGCCCGCGACGCTAGTTTCTATACGACTGTACGCTTCCCTCAAACAAATATTGTTAGTTCCGTTTATTTCCGCGGCTCTTCTTTTGTTGGACGGATTTTACGGCGGCGCCGCGCCGCACCCGCCGTACTGGGTATGACGTCATACCCGATGACTGGTTCAGTGATTGGTGATAGGGCCGTACCGTTTAGTTCGGCACGTAGCTCGGCATTATACCCATAGAGTAAAGTAAAGTGGAGTTATTATACTTATCGGGTACGGACCGGGTCTCTCCTATACATACCCGGTCTGCGTACTGGCATGCTCATACTGGGTATTTTTACCTAGACCAGTAAATACGTATCATCCCTACAAGCATTGTCTTAAGGTGGGTTTAAACGGCGCGCAAACACGCGAGCCGAGCCTGGCTCCGCTCGTGGTTCGCCGTGCCACGCGCTGTGTAAACAACTGCGCTCGGCGCGGCTCGGCAAAGTTCGCACGATCCATCACTTGTCGGTTTTTTCGACACAGATCAAAGGCGCGCGCGCCATCTGCGGCTCGGCTTGTGTTAATACGCGCCGTCTAAACAGATAACACAGAGCGCGCGACGAAGGAAGACCTATTTTGTGTTTTTAGCGAAGTTTTTAATTGGGGATTGATTTTGTACGAGATGGAGTGGAGCAACGAGAAGATTCAACTCTTCATTGAATTGTACGAAGAGGAACCGGCCATATGGAACCCAAAAGACCCAGGTCACAAAAGCCGCAACAATGTGCACGATGCTTGGACAAAAATAAAAACTAAGTTCTGTGAGGGGACCGGGGAAAGTATATCAGTGGAAGAATTAAAGAAAAAGAAGGAAAATTTAATGGCCACTTACAGAAAATTAAATACGAAAGTGAAGTCAAGTTCAACAAGCGGAAGTGGTACGGATGACATGTTTAAACCTAATTGGCCATTTTACGAACAAATGGCCAAGTTCCTGCATGGTGTATACAAACCAACAACAACGAAGAGTTCAGAGGTGAGGAACTATCTTTTTAATCTTTATTTAATTTAACTATTAAAACATGAGTAAATATCAAGACCAATTTAATATTCATTTTGCCAGCTTACTGCGCCATTTGTTGTGAAATATTCAGCAAATTTATCTCGTACAGTTTTAGCCGCTAATGTTGCTCTTCTAGGTATTCTCCTAATCGGTACTAGTGATGTGATTCCGTTTTGATCACTTCGCCACAAACCAGGTTGAACCTCACCGTTAATTTCGGTATCGAAAGTTCCATGCGGCGTATAATTCTGTTTTGAATTGTTACTCCTCCTCAAAAAGTTATGTAGCAAAACACATGTCATAACTATAACTGACACTTTTTCTGGTGCCAGTAAAATTGGAGACCTAAGTATTCGAAATACAGCAGACATTATTCCAAACACATTTTCGACGATTCTGCGGGCACGTGATAGACGGTAGTTGAATACTCTCTCCTTTGTCCCTTTATCATGAATCCCGGGGTACGGTTTCGTCATGTTTTCCGTCAATGCAAATGCACTATCTGCTACTATCACGTAGGGCAGAGGATCATTTTTAAGTGGGAGAGGTTTATCCGGCGGGAAATTTAGTGCACGTTCTTCAATTTTTTGGTACATGCTGGAGTTTCGGTAGACTCCACCATCACTTATTCTACCTTGGCACCCTATGTCTACATATGTAAAGTTATAGTTTGCATCTACTAATGCTAATAGCACCACACTAAATGTTCCTTGGTAATTGAAATATTCTGTACCGCTGTGCGTGGGGCACTGAATTAATATATGTTTTCCATCAAGCGCACCAATGCAATGTAGAAAATTCCACCTTTTGTCAAATTGCGCTTCTATTTTTAACCATTCTTCTGCAGTTCGAGGCAACTGTAATAAATTTTGAAGTATTTTATTAATGTCAAATTCACTTTTTCAGGACACCGTTGATCCTGACGTTGAATTAAACGAAGAGGAAGTAGTTATTCGCGAAGGTAACGAAGATAATGTAGTTGATCGAGAAAATGAATCTTCTACTAATACAGACACAGTGAATCCAGTTATTTTCAAAAAGCCGACTAATGCAAGCAATAAAAAGGAAGTAAACAGAAAGCGGAAAATTGAACATCAAATGGAACAAGCGTACGATATCCTTAAAAAAATAAGTGCAGAGCCAGAACCGGTTGAAGACGAATGCACTTTATACACAAAATTATTATGTGCAAAGTTAAAATCCATGGACGTATTGACTCGTGACATCGCCATGCACGAGATTGATAATGTAATGTTTCGCCTAAAACAACAGCAAGCGTTTCCACGATTTCAGAGTCCACCTAATCAACCATATGCAGGACTTCACTTGCCTCAAAATCCATTAGCTCCTAGTTATTATCAAAACATGCAATCGTCAGTGGGTTATCAAACGTCATCTTATCAGCCATCGCCACAGTCCCATTCTCAACACAAAACAAACTTTCAACCATCTCCACAGTATCATTCTCAACGGCGAGCAAACTTTCAACCATCTCCACAGTCTCATTCTCAACAATCTGCGTACTTCCAGCCGTCACCACAGTCACATTCTCAAGAATCAGCAGATTTCCAGCCGTCTCCACAGTCACATTCTCAAGGATCTGCATACTTCCAGCCATCTCCCCAGTCAAATTCTCAAGAATCTGCAGACTTCCAGCCGTCACCGCAGTCACATTCTCAAGAATCTGCAGACTTCCAGCCGTCTCCACAACCACATATTCAAGTCTCTGCAGACTTCCAGCCATCTCCACACTCAATTTCGCAACAATCGTCTGATATGGAAGAGTATTCTCATTCTCAACCATTTCCTGGGTTTGAGTCTCTTTCTAAAGAGCAATCAATTGATCAATTGTATGCAGATGCAGTTTCTAAAATATTTGAAAAATCTGAATAAATTATAAACGCTCACCTTGACTTCTTCTCGCAACTCTTGAATCAAAGCCTGACAAACTTCCATTATGCATGTAGCTATTGTAGATTTTAAAAACTTGAATAGGTAGGCCAAGCTGCTAAATTTATCACCCGTCGCAAGAAACCTGAGAGTTACAGCCAGTCTTTCTTGAATCGGAATACATTTTCTCATGTTAGTGTCTTGTTTTGCGATGAATGGTCCGATTTTGTTGAGCAGATATTCGAAATCAGCTGCGGACATCCGACAAAAATTTTCGAAATATCCAGAGGGTTCTCGAGTTAGGTCATATAGCAGATCTGTAGCATTGTACCTAAAATATTGAAAATAATATTATATTGTACCTAAGATTATTATTATAAAAAGAAAGAATTAATCTGTCTAATTCTTGAATAAATGATTGAAAAATAATTATTATGTTCTTTATTCATTTCAAGACTAAAAGGCTAGGTTTGTTTACAATACGTTTATATGTAGGTAACTAGGTATGAGGTATGGAAGTGAGACTTTCTACCGCTATCAGGATCCTGGTCATATATGTAAATGATGCAACGAATAGTTGTTTGGCCGGATACCGGATATTCGGCCTGACCATCGGCCAAATATTCGGTATCCGGCCTCCGAATATTCGGCTGCCAAATTTTATCAACAATACCTATATTTTGAGTTGAACATAAACATGGCTCGCATCGTGCAGATTGTGATCTGTTTCGTTTAGGCAACAAAGATACTGTTAGATTCGGACATCAGATATAATAAATATATACTGACTTTATATAAAAATATAAACTTACGTTTTGCGACTCTTATACAATGACACCATCCACCACCGTCTTTTTCGTCTTTCTTTTGTTTTCAAATATTCACCACAGAGCAAAATAATAGCAGCTGCTGCAGCAAGGCGTTTTCTTTTATCCATATTGAAGAACGAACAAGCGGACAGCTCGGTTCAACAGCGCGATGTGTAGCGGCGTTGCCACGGACGGCTCGGCTGGCGTAGGATCGTGCTACCCCGCGTCGTTTAAACGAGCAGGCTTGCGTCCGTATTTAGCCGAGCCGCATCTCCACGGACGGCTCGGTTCGCGTAGGATCGGGCTAGCCCGCGTCGTTTAATCGCGTCTTTAGGCGTATGGTGGTTCGAACTGTTATTGACCTGGTGACCTGAACCCTTTTTTGGTTCTATGCACTCAAATGCGCGGAAACGTTGCTCTAAAAATAATTTGAATTGATCAATGGTAGGGAAATCATTGGAAATGCTACTGCTGACGCTTATTTCCCATTGTTTACGCGTATCAACATCTAATTTAAACGTTATGATGTGTATGATGATAACGTCCCATGTACTCACATTTATGCCTAAATTTGATAACGCATTTAGGCAATCACTGGTCGTATCTAAATTTCTTTTAATGAAGTCGCTGACTCAATTTGCATACGTTTTATTCCAAATAACCTTTTTAATATGCAATTGGCAAGATATCTTTTGTTGCTATACCTCTTATCTAACAACTCCCAGCATAGACTATAATTCACATTAGTTATTGGTGTATTCCGTATTAATTGGTCAGCTTCACCCGAGAGATGACTTTTTAAATAGTGTAGCTTTTGTACGTTATCTAATGACTCATTTTTATGGACTAATGAAATAAACAGATCACGAAATGTAGTCCATTCTCCATATTTTCCAGAGAATATTGGAATGGTGATCTTTGGTAATTTAACAAATGAACTTGCTGACTTAAATGAACTGTTAGAAGAACCATCACTAGGTTGTACTGGTTCCCTTGGTCTAATTCTATTATGTGCTGTTTTTAATAAACTTTTATACATTATATAAGTGTCTTCGGTTGTATCATAAATGTCAACAACCTTTTGATCTATATCATCTTAATTAAAGTTTTCATAAATTTTGGTATTAGCTTCTTTAAACGAATCCCAATCCTTTTCTAACAATGCTAGTCTAGTTTCAATGAATTCGCTCGTTAATCTTTCTTTAGGACTCTTTTTGAAATTTGCTAAACCTTTAATAATAACATTTTGGAAACCTTTTAGTACGTTAATTAATCCTTCCATCTTTGAGACAGATTATTAACGGCAAAGCAAGTTAAATAAAAAGAAAACTAAAAGTGCACTATAAATTTAAAACACTGAGTTAAACCTGATGTAAACGGGTTAAATAAACTAACAATACACCAACAAAAATAATGTAAACAAACCAAAACGTGTTTAAAACAATGTTTGTTTTGTACTGTGGGAGAACTGACTAGTAATAAACTACAAGTCCAGTATTGACAAAAATATTCTAAGTCCAATAAAGTTGCTCAAAATTTTACGTCTTTTAAACATAACTAAAATCTGGCGGAAATCGGGCATAGGTTCCCTGTTCCGTCGTTTTTTAAGAAACTATTCTAAGTCCTTAACTAACATGCACACATAATACAAGTTAAATAAATCTAAACGGAAATATTCTAAGTCTTAGAATTCTAAAAGTCCAAAATTCTTCAGAAAATGTCTATGTTAAATTCTTGGAAGAAATTAAGTTCAAAATTGCTTGTCATTAACTTCCTTTGTTTACAAAATAAAATGTACTCACAATTTGCACTTCACTCACACAACACGATGATGGTGGCGCCCCCTGGTGGCGACACGTTGGAACTCTTGAATGTGACGTCAGTCTTTTGATGTCACGTTGAACTAGGGTGTGACGTCCTTCTTGTGACGACACGTCGAACTGCGGGGGTGACGTATGCGATCACCACCCGTTTGATCTGGATGCAAGTGGCGCCCTCTGGTGGCCACTTTCCTGCCGCTGCTGCCGAGTTCGTCCACAACACTGGACGGAGCCGCCGCTGCCGATGCGGGGAACCGGTACTCTTGCCGCAGCGATCCACTGCGAGTACACGGCAATGCGGACCGGGCCGCGCGCGAACTCAAAAATACGGTTATTTATCCGGTTCGATGGACCAATGTTAAGTACCGCACGAGGGGTCTGCCTACCCAGTACTAGCAGGTAGCAGGGTTGATCTAATTGATCTTAGGAGTAAGGTCTAGTGTGGAATCAAACAACCGTAATCTGTATTTTTGACCTTATATTGAGCTTTATCGACAGGAACTATATCTAAGCGGCGGAGAATCTTAACACCGACTTCTAATTTGACGCCTAACGCCATCTAGTTAATTGTTTTACAACTTTTCCACAAAACATATTATACTTAGATCTTGGTGAGCGGGTTTCGAACATGCATGGTTCTTAACATCTATATTGCATACAAATCGGAATTAAAGGATACTCAATTACGATTAGTACAGTCTGTAACAAAAGAACCACGAGAACAAAGAATAGATACCAATGATAGTAAAATTTATAATGTTAGATTACCTAAAATCAATATTCCGTCGTTTTCTGGAAAGTACGAAGAGTGGACTAGTTTCCGTGACTTGTTTAGATCGCTTGTTCATTTCAATAAGACCTTAGATGATGTACAGAGATTGCATTATCTTAAGGGATGTTTAACGGGTGAAGCGGAACAGCTGCTCAGACAAATACCCATAACTGCGGCTAACTATTCATTATGTTGGCAACAGTTAGAACATAGATATAATAATAAACGACACTTAGCGAATTGTATATTGCAACGATTGTTTGAGCAGAAAAGAGTGAGCACAGAGTCAGCTGTAACGTTAAAACATCTCTTGGATACAACCACTGATTGTATGAGTGCGTTAGGTAATATGGGCATTGATGTTACCACCTGGGACATAATTGTAATTCACATTGTCTCAGCTAAACTAGACCAGGAAACCCGCAAGCAGTGGGAGTTGAAGGTTGCTTCCGAAGAGACAAATGACCTACCAACTTTAGGCCAGTTCAAGACGTTTCATGAAAGTAGATTTAGGGCCCTGGAGTTTGTCGAACCTCAGAAGGCAACGTCACAGTCGCGTAGTCGTTCACGGATAGAAAGATCAGATCAGAAGGTCATGCTTGTCACAGATAGTAAGAATTCCCCCCCTTCAGGACAGGAAAAAATAGGTTGTGAAAATTGTGGTAAAGGTCATAAACTATGTTTTTGTGAGTCTTTTATAAAGATGGATGTCTCTCAAAGGAGACAGTTTGTGCAAGGTAAAAAGATTTGCTTTAATTGTCTAGGCGGTAATCATTTAGTTTATCAGTGCAAAAAATCAACGAATTGTAGAATCTGTAACAAGAAACACCATACGCTGTTGCACATGGATATTCATAGCTCTAATAGACAGAGTTCTGAGTCAGCTGACAGTGGTACCTCAGTTGACCCAACACCAATAGTATCCTGTGTTTCTACTAAGGAAACAATAAGCGATAGACAAGTATTATTGGCTACAGCATTGGTTCAGGCACAAACAGCTTCGCGAAATTATCAGGTAGTTCGAGCGTTGTTAGATCAAGGGTCCCAGGCTTCGTTTGTCACTGAAGCTACGGTACAATTTTCACGGTTAAAAAGAGTTCCGGTTAGGGGTGTTGTGTCAGGGCTCGGTAGAAATAAGACTACAATAGCCAATCACATGGTCACATTAGTTTTGCGATCGGTGACAGATCCTCAGTTCAAGTTCGAGGTAAGAGCATATGTTTTGAAAAACATAACTACGTATCTTCCTGAGAAACAAGTACCGCCTCTTATGTGGTCTGTGTTAAGGCAGATATCGTTAGCAGATCCTCAGTACAGTGAGCCCAATAAGATCGACATTTTGTTAGGCGCAGATATTTATAGCAAAATAATCAAACAAGGTGTAAAGAGAGCGCCCACAGGGTCGGTAGTTGCACAGTGTACAAGATTAGGTTGGATCTGGTACAACTCAAGCGGATAACGAATCACCTTTATTACCCAAAATTACTTCTTTGCACGCCCACGTAGAACAAAATGAACTCTTAAAACAGTTCTGGGAGATTGAAGATCAACTGCCCTACAGTTAAAGGTTATTTACAGAACAAGAGCAGAGATGTGAAGAGCTGTTTACATCTACAACGATAAGGTCTACTGATGGTCGTTACATAGTGCGGCTGCCATTCCAAGAGTCAAAACCGTCTTGTGTCGGTGGTAACATAAGAGAAATAGCAATGCGACGATTCACAGCATTAGAAAGGAAGTTTGCGAGAGATCAAGATCTAAAAGGGGAATATAGAAGGGTCATGGAGGAATATCTACAATTAAATCACATGAGGAGAGTACAGAAACCAGACTGTAAATTAAATGAAGCTGTTTACTTACCACATCATGCCGTAATTAGAGAAGACAAGCCCACCACCAAAGTCCGCGTGGTGTTCGATGCTTCCTGTAAAAACAGCAAAGGTTTATCACTTAATGATACGTTGATGGTGGGCCCTACCTTACAGTCTGATTTGAGACTCATTATACTTCGTTGGAGACTTCATCGTATAGCACTTACAGGGGATATAGTTAAGATGTACCGACAGGTGAGAGTTGCTGAAGAAGATGTGGCATATCAACGCATATTGTGGCGTCAGAGTCTAAGAGGAAGAAATACAGGATTACGAGCTACTTACCGTGACCTTTGGTACTGCTTCCGCTCCGTACCTGGCAGTAAAGGTTTTGTATAAGGTCGCGTTAGACCACCACAAAGAGTTTTCAATGGCATCTGAAAGAGTTCCCACTAGTTATTATATGGATGATCTAATGACAGGATGTTCTACGGTAGAAGAGGGAAAGCAATTGTACCTAGAAATGAAGGAGTTAGTAAGTAAAGCAGGATTTCAGCTACAGAAATGGAATAGCAACAACCAGGAATTACTTAGGGAAATAGAGTCATGTGAGAGTAAGGAAGAGAAAGAGCTAATGGTAGATCATACTAAAATATTGGACTTACCTGGTGTCGGAGTACGATGAGTTCAAGTATACAGTGCAGCTTCCATCAAGACCTGAAAAAGTAACTAAACGCAATATTATTTCTGATATTGCGCGTCTGTTTGACCCCTTAGGCTGGATAGCGCCCAGTATAATACTGGCAAAAATACTTATCCAGAAACTGTGGTTATCAGGAATAGGTTGGGACGATGAGGTACCTGAAACGATAAAACATGAGTGGGATACTTACCGTAACGATTTAATACAGCTTCATAGAGTGCGAGTTCCTAGGTGGTTAGGAGTATCAAACAAGGCTCAAGTCGAATTGCACGATTTTAGCGACGCGTCAAAAGCAGCTTATGCTGCGGTTGTCTATACTCGTTATGTAGATAGTTCAGGCAAAATTTATATTACACTTTTAGTCGCCAAGACAAAGGTAGCACCAATAAAAACAGTAAGCATTCCGCGACTGGAACTTTGTGCAGCAGTGCTTTTGACCCGTTGGTTATCGGATGTGGCTAAAGCAATGAATATTGAAAGGGATAAGGTCCATGCTTGGACAGATTCGACGGTAGTCGTCGCATGGTTAAATAGTCACCCCAGTCGATGGAAGACCTTTGTAGGGAACCGAGTGTCAGAAATCTTAACAACACTTGAAGCAGATCAATGGTCGCACGTGTCATCAAAGGACAATCCGGCAGATCATGCATCAAGACGTGTATTACCCACATTGCTATCCGAAAGGGAGCAATGGTTTAAGGGGCCAAAGTTTTTACACAATACAAATATTACATATAGTAGACCTGTTAATTTAGATATACACTTAGAAGAAAATATCAAGTGTCATTTAGTTCTAAGCAACGAAGATTCTCCATGGGTCAAGTTTAGTTCGTTAAGGAAATTATTAAGAGTTGTAGCGTTGTGTAGGATTTTCGTTCATATCAAATGTAAGATTAGAAATGATAGGTCTAAGTATTTAAGTAGGTCAGAGTTAGATGAGGCGTTAAAATGTTGTATAAGACTGTGTCAAAAAATAGAGTTCATAACCGAATATGATCTGTTAAAACAAGGAAGACCATTAATAAATAAAGCAAGTAAACTTAAATCCCTGTGTCCGTTTCTAGACAAGGATGATATAATCCGTGTTGGTGGCAGATTACAACAAGCCTTTCTGTCCGATCAACAAAAGCATCCTATAATACTTCCACATAATGCGCATCTTACCAAATTGTTAGTTGCTGATTCAAATGACCGTACATTGCATGGTGGTCCTCAGATGATGATCAACTTTATTAGATCAGCGTATTGGATTATTAGATTGAAGAGTGCAGTAAAAGATCACGTACGTAGGTGTTTAGCGTGTGTAAAGAACAAGGCTGAAACCTACAATCAGCTGATGGGATCACTTCCCGCGGCACGTTGTACTTCAACTAGAGCATTTCTACATAGCGGGGTGGATTATGCAGGTCCAGTTCAAATTCGTACGGCCAAGGGTCGAAGTCATCGTTCACATAAGGGGTATATTTGTGTGTTCATATGTATGGCTACTAGGGCCATACATTTGGAAGTAGTAAGCGACATGAGTACATCAGGTTTCATAGCAGCATTCCGTCGATTCGTAGCTAGACGTGGCCATTGCGCACAATAATGGAGCGATAATGGAACCAATTTTGTCGGAGCTGCAAGAGAGCTCAGAGAGATACTTGCTGTCCAGCAAGATAGTGCAGCGTATGTAGAGGCACATGGAACTACGTGGAAGTTCATACCTCCCCGAGCCCCTAATTTCGGTAGACTATGGGAGGCAGCAGTGAAATCCACGAAGTTTCATTTGAAACGCGTAATCGGAAACACTACTCTGACGTACGAGGAGATGAGTACTCTATTAAGTCAAATAGAAGCTTGTCTAAATTCAAGACCGATGACCGTCATTAGTGGAGAAGATATTCATGAACCTATGCCATTGACCCCTGGTCACTTCTTAGTTGGGGAAGCATTAATTAATGTTCCTAGTCCTGATTATACAAATTCCAATGTTAGTTCGTTGTCTCGGTGGCAGCACATACAAAAAATGTTACAAACCTTTTGGCAGCGTTGGTCCACGGAATATTTGAGTGGTTTAGTTCATAGATACAAATGGTCTGTTCAAACTCCAGAGCCTAAAATCGGGAATATAGTACTAATTAAAGAGTCAGACTTACCTCCTGCTTGTTAGTTGCTTGGCAGAATAGTAGAAAAACACCCTGGTTCGGATGGTATAACTAGGGTGGTAACATTGCGCACTAGTAAAGGTCTCTTGAAGCGACCGACTTCAAAACTATGTATCCTTTTTTTATTTTTTTTAAGGTTGGGAAATCATCAAATGACTCCTCCCGCTCTGGGTGAAGCAAGAGGGAGTGTCGGACTCTTACTGACTAAAACCCATCCGTGTTCCTCCTGGTGCCCTTTGCGTTCTAAGGCTACGGCACCTCTTTCGAACAGATTCCGCAACACCAGCAGGCACCTGCCCTAGCGGGCCCCGTCTTCCACGCTGACATCTCTTTGAGGTGCGCTGGAATCGCAGCGCGCCGCCGACCCGGGCCTAGTTCTGATCAGACGGCGAGCCACCCACTGCTCGCCGTCCGCAGGCCAAAACTATGTATCTTACCAGTAAATGAATAAAACTTTATACGTCTTTATTTACAATTTAATTATTGGAATTCTAGTTTGATTATTGTCATCGCAAGTGCTTGTTATGTCGTCGGTACAATAGTCAACTAACCAAAGTGTAATTTTGACAGTTTGGACTTAAATACATAGACATTATTATTTTCTGACGACATAATACTGTGCCAAAATATTGTATCTGTGGCACTTCAAATCCACAAGATACAGACAAATCGTTTTCTACGTAACTGCAAAAAAATCAATTTCAGCAGAGGTAAACTAATCTATGTGATTTGGGCCACAATGCAAAACTAGCCAAATTGGCAGATTGAATACGTTACTCTAGTGCAATATAAAGCTACAAACAAAAGCCACAATGCGCAATTAGCCTAACTGGCAGATTGGATACTTTACTTATGTGCAATAAAACCTACAAACAAAAGCCAAAATGCTCAACTAGCCTAAGTGGCAGATCTAATACTTTACTTTAGTGAAATATAACCTAGAAAACAAAAGCCACAGTGTGTAACTGGCATATGTGGCAGATTGGATACTTCACCTCAAGTCAAAAGTAAAATAATTTTTAAAAAGTACAATGATCAAACAGTGTATGTGGCAATTAGTGGTTCTAAAAGTTATTAAAATATGAAGGTGCTGCAATGAACTACCCTAATTAGCAGATTGAACTCATTAACTTGGATCAGAAATAATTTAAATATTTTTCTACTAATCTTAACGTTTTACAAACATAATTTCATAGCATTTTAAAGAAATAAATATTATTTTTATTTACCCAGCTTATTCGTTATTAACAACACATATGAAAATTTTGGTGTTAACACTGACGTGTACGAGTTTTTCAAACTATGGCACAAAAGCCAAAAAGCCGTGCCATAAAATTATTAAAAAAAAGTCTTGTAAACCATAAATAACGTTTTTTAAGTTTGTCTGTTACTGGCGAGCGTGCTGCTGTCTGTCAATTTGTTAAAATATTAATTAAATTGTAAATTTATGCTACAATATGCTTCGAAGAAATAATCGTGTGCGTCAGATACTTAAAAACGCAGGTATTAACAGTTCTGGCGGTGATGTGTTTTATATTATAACCTATAAAAGTTAGTTTTTCAACAAGTACCTATCTTTGCTCAGGTTACTTAATTCGTTGCTAAATAGTGAGTTTGCAGTATAAGGGCGAGGTGTTGGTGGGCTTGATTTATTCAGAATTATGTGAAATAAGTGGTTCTAATTACCAACACAATTTGTATTTTATCATAATGGCATGTCAGTTTGCACGATGTCTATTGGCGAGAGTAGCCTGAAAATAAATTGATGTGTTGATGTATAAATATGACTATAATGCATGAAGGTGCTTATCGAATAGGTACCTACTAACTTCGGGGTTTAATCTATAGCTTGCTCTTGCTTTTATTGCATTACAGATATAATAGAAAATACACCTACAGCTAGTCCAGAATTTAACTGCGGTAAAAGCGATTCCCATTCAGGTATTTTTGTTTTTTATTAATACAAATAGGATATCATTTTTGCTCTGCTGACTAACAGTAAACAGCCAAAACTTTAATTTTAATTTATTTGTTCTTTTAAAATGCCTTCAATCTTTATCTCGTACGATTTTATTTGAAATCCGGAAATCCGGTACCCGGCCGGATACTAGCTTCCTATTCGGTATTCGGCCGGATATAAAATTTGAGCCGGATAGGCCGGATACCGGATATTTGCCGGATATCTGTTTAATCTCTAGTCGAGAATCAGAAATTTGCAATGGTACTTATGTGTTCTAGGTGAACACTAAGAAGTTTTTATTTTTCACAGTTCTGAAGTTTTCTAAAGAAATGAAAGAAACAACAGCTACTATTCCACCTTTAACACCGAAAAATACTCACGAACTTGGAGAAACAAGCATAGAAGCTCCTGCCTTTTAACCACTAACTCCCTTATTATTTCAAATTTCTGAGAAAAATATTCTGCCTTTACCACACACAACTACTCACGAACTTGGAGAAACAAGCATAGAAGCTCCTGCCTTTTCACCACTTCTTCTTCCACCTGGCGTTAATCCCGGCTATTGCCAGGGTCCGCCTTCCTACTTAGCTTCCTCCACTTTGCCCGATCTTCAACATCCTTCTCAGTCAGGCCATTGGCTCTCATGTCGGACTTGACGACGTCCAGCCAGCGCTTGCGAGGGCGACCACGGGGCCTAGCCCCAAGAACAGCCATATTCATGCATCTCCGACCAACGTACTCCATAGGGCGGCGCATGATGTGGCCATACCATCGCAGACGACACTCTTGCAGTTTTTCCCCCACGTCACGGACACCAAGACTACCTCGGATGTATGAGTTGCGCATGCGATCGGATCGCGTTACGCCACTCATCCACCTCAGCATCTTCATCTCCGTGACGCGAAGCTCCTGGGTGTGTCTGCTTAGTGCTGGCCAACACTCGCCCCCGTACAGTAGGACAGGCCGAATGATGCATTTATATATCTGCCCCTTGAGCTTCGGAGGCATTTTGCGGTCGCATACAACGCCCGTCACCTCGCGCCACTTCGCCCAAGCCGCGCCAATACGTGCTTGGACATCGTCGTCCACGATGCCAGACTCGTGCAGCACGGATCCAAGGTACCTGAACGTATCGGACTTTCTGATCAGGTCCGAACCTATTCGGATGGTGTTTGTATCCGTGCTGCCACAGGACATGTACTCAGTCTTCGCCACATTTAGTCTCAGACCACCGTTTTCAAGCGTGTCCTTCCAAATGTTGACTTTGCGCTCAAGATGGGCTTTGTTCTGATTAACGAGGGCGATGTCATCGGCATACATCATTAGCCATGGAGGCTGATCTTGGATGTTTGCCGTAACTACATCGAGCACTACGTTAAACAAGAACGGGCTAAGAGCCGAGCCTTGGTGAACGCCAACAGATATTGGGAAGCCATTCGATTCGCCAACAGCGGTCTGGACAGAGGACACGGAATCGCGGTACATGTCTCTGATAATGTCAATATAGGCCTCGGGAACGCCCTTGAAGCGCAGTGCCCACCAGATGGACTGCCGAGGTATACAGTCGAAGGCCTTCTGCAGGTCTAAAAAGGCCATATGCAAAGCTCTCCTTCTCTCTCTGTAAGCCTCAGCCAGATTCCGTAAGGCGAACACTGCGTCCATGGTGCTGTTACCCGCCCGGAAGCCATATTGACACTCAGAGACAGTACACTCGCTACGGAGCCGTGTGTCAATGATGCGCTCGAAGAGCTTCATGGTGTGGCACATGATCTTGATACCGCGGTAGCTACCACAATCCTGTACGCTACCTTTGCCTTTGTAAACAGGGATAATCAGGCTAAATCGCCACTGGTTCGGCATTTCCTTGGTGATCAGGATGCGGTTAAAAAGATCCGTCAGAAGGTCCACACCATGTGGGCCCATCGCCTTCCACACTTCAATTGGCACATTGTCAGGCCCGACCGCTTTCCGGTTCTTCATGTGGCGAAGAGCAATGCGGGTTTCGTCGGGGGAAATAGGGGAAATAAGCCCAAGGTTAGGAGGCGGTTCCGGAGGAAGGTTATGGGGATGCTGTTTGTTAGACAGCTCCGCGAAGTATGTACACCATCTCTCCTTAACAGAGGGGGCATCGTAGAGCAGCTTACCCTGGGCGTCCCTTACACAAAGACATTTGCTAATGTCCCGTGTAGCTTTCTCCCGGCCACGCGCCAGCTTAAAAATAAGCTTTTGCCCCTCCGCAGTTTCCAGCTTGTCGTATAAGGGCGCCAGACTTTTGCTGCGGGCTCTGGCTACAGCTTTTTTGCAAGCGCGCTTAGCCGCTTCATATGCCTCCCTGTCATCCGGAGAGTTGGACCCTTGCCACTGTTTAAATAAAACCTTCTTCTTCCGAGTCGCCTCCTGCACCCCGTCATCCCACCACCACGTCTCCTTTCCTATGGTGCGGCCACCACGAGAAGTGCCAAGGACGCGCTTACCCGCACCGGTGATTGCTGAATGGATCCTACTCCAGATCTCTTGAGCGGACTCATGCGGAGCACTGATCTTGAGATGCTCGACCTCCGCGATGAAGTCCGACTGCCTAGGACCATCAAGCAACCACCACTTAGTGCGGGGTTTGCGTTTCTCGGTCACTCTCTTCTTCGGTACAACCGCAAAGTCCAGGACAAAGAGGCGGTGTTGAGCCGTTAGGCTTTCGCCTGGGATGACTTTGCAGTTGGTAACCTTGCCAATGTGGCACCGTCGCACCAGCAGGTAATCTATTTGGGTTGAGTAGGCACCACTACGGTACGTAATAAGATGCTGGGGCTTCTTCTGAAAGAATGTGTTCGCGATGGCTAGGTCAGACACAGCGCAGGTGCTAAGTATATTGACTCCCTCTGCGTTTAGCTGGCCATAACCAAAACTACCGTGAACACGTCCATACTCTCCAGCAAACTGACCTACGTGACCGTTGAGATCCCCCCCAACCAAAACACCTTCGGAATTCGGGATAGCGCGTAATACGTCCTCGAACTCATCCCAGAAGGCCTCCTTTTCAGACTCACAGCAACCAGTCTGAGGAGCATAGGCGCTGATTAGGTTCGTTACCGACCCTTCGAACAGCACCCTAACTCGCATCAACCGGTCGCTGCATCGGTCTACTTCAAGGAGTCCATCCTGAAGGTCCTTAGACAGCACCACGGCCACTCCGCTCCTACCCGTTGGTGATCCGGTGTACACTAGCCGGTACCCCTGCCCGATGTCACGTGACTTATTTCCCTTCCAGCGCGTCTCCTGAAGGAAGGCGCACTGGACCCGACGCTTCGCAAGTACGTCTGCGAGTTCTTGGCAACGTCCGGTTAGGGAGCCAATGTTCCAGGTGGCAAAGCGGAACTTCTTCTTGGGTACTATCCTCTTTAGCCGTGCCCGTACTTGACACGGTAGCCCTAGCCCACTTATCGCAGGTTTAGGGCGATGTGCCTGCGCGTCGTTATGCGGCGACGCCCTAGACCGAGTACCCTTACCTAACTTGTTTCTCTCCATACATATATGACTGAAGTTGGTTTTACGTGGGGCGACCAGCCGTCTGACCCCCACAACCCTACAAGAGGGAAACCAGGTTCGCCAGAGCCTCGTCCGTTGGACAGCAGGGTGCACCGCTAGCAGGTGAGGTTGGCTTGGGTCTTTAAGATGGCAACGGACCCCATACACCCCTAACACACACACTAAGAAGTTTTTATTTTTCACAGATCTGAAGTTTTCTAAAGAAATGAAAGAAACAACAGCTACTATTCCACCTTTAACACCGAAAAATACTCACGAACTTGGAGAAACAAGCATAGAAGCTCCTGCCTTTTCACCACTAACTCCCTTAATATTTCAAATGGCCAAGAAGAACATTTCACCCCTACCACACGAAACTACACTCGAACTTAGAGAAACAAGCATAGAAGCTCAAGCCTGTTCACTACTAATGACTAAAAATAATATTCCGCCCCTTTCACCAGCTTCTTCCCCTTTACCACTAATGTCACCGGAAACGCTTAAAGGCTTTAACATTTTGAGTAACGAACAGCTTAATAGTGATGATTCCGTCCAAGACCCTAATTATTTAGAACAAAATCACAATGAGTCAAGTGATAGTACGTCAGATGAAGATACTACAGATAGAGTAGAGAAACATAGACGTAAAGGAACATCTAAAACCAGCCGAAAAGTCAATGAATCACCTTCGATATTAACAATTGAAGAATTTGATGTAGAAAATACAGACGAGCAAAACGATAGTCAAAATAATCCGAAAAAGAGAAAGTAAAGGACCCTAACACGTGGAAAATGAACATAGAAAAAAGTAAGCGTTTAAAAGGTGAATCATATAAAACAAGGAAAGGAATAATAATACAAGCCAGACCAATAAAACCAGCAAAATGTTTAAATACTCCTAAACACAAGGGTATTTCGGATGTCCCTCAAGATGAGAGAGAAAAAATTTATTCTCAATTCCGAAATATGCCAAATCTTATGGAACAGCGTCATTTTGTTGTGAAGCATGTGACTAAGAATAAAAAAAATCGGACCACTACCAACGGTCCTTCCAGGCGGAATTTTACCCTAGCTTATACATTAACCGTTGGTAATGAAAAGAAAGTGGTGTGTCGGGAGTTCTTTTTAGATACTCTCAATATTACCGGCGGGTTTGTAAAAGGAGCTTTAAAAAAACTTAATGAGCACGGCCTCTTACAACCAGACGAAAGAGGGAAAAAGACACCTCCAAATAAATTAAAACTAGATGAAGAAAAATTTCTTAGGGACCATATACTTTCCTTTCCTGCTGTAGAATCGCATTACTGCAGACGTGATAGTACGGTAAAATATTTAGATTTAACTCTTAACATAACAATAATGTATAACGAATATAAAAAACTGTGTTTAATTAAAGCAGTCCTTTGAAAAATACCGCAAAGTTTTCAGAGAACACAAACTGAGTTTTCACAAGCCAAAAAAGGATTTATGCAAGCACTGTTTAGCATTTAGAGAAATGAATGATGAAGAAAGAGCCAAAAAATTGAAGATTACACACGTCATCTATCAAGAAGAGATGAAGCACGCAAATGTAGAGATAAAGATAAGCTGGAAGCACAAAATAATGAAACAGTTCTTGCATTTAACTTTGACTTGGAAGCAGTTTCCACAAGCCGAAAAAAGACGTATGTGAAGAATGTCACATATTTGAAAACAATAAGCAACACACAGAACAAGAAGCAGAAAAACAGGCAGAGCACTTGAAACAAAAAGATTTAGCAAGACAGTTGAAAGCAGAAGACAAAGAATTAGCGCAACAGAATCCCGAAATACTAACAGCCGCTTACGATCTCCAAAAGTGTTTAAATGTACCCCATGGGAACGTTAGCACATTTTATTATAAACGAAAACTTACCGTTTATAATTTCACTATATTTGATTTAGGACATCGTCAGGGTTATTGCTTTTCCTGGCACCAACAAACTGCTAAAAGAGGAGCAAATGAAATTGCTAGTTGTGTTTTTAAATTTATTGAACAAACAGTTATGGCAGGCATAAAAGATTACCGATTCTGGTCTGATAACTGCGGTGGTCAGAATCGGAATAGAATCGTTTTTTTGATGTATATGATGGCAAGTTATAAATATAAAATACAAATTAGTCATCGTTTTCTGATTGTTGGTCACACCCAAAACGAGGGAGATAGTATGCATGCACTAATAGAAAGACAGACGAAATACAAAATACTATATTCGCCTGCCCAATGGTACATGGCCTTTCAATTTGCTGAAACCGACGATAAACCTTATAAGGTCACCGAAGTGTCTCAAGATATTGTGATGGACTTCAAAACAATGCTTACAAAGGTCAACAACTAGAGTTTTGCCTGTGATGGATCTAAGATGCAATGGAATAAAGTCACTGAAATAAAAATTGAGCCAGAAAATCCTTACAAATTATTTTATAAAACTAGTTACATGGAAGATTCTTATAACTGTATTGACTGTGCTAATAAACCTAAAGCAACACATAATCAAACTGTCCCTAATATAGATTTTAGTGATCTTCGCCCAGCTGACAACAGGCCAATTCCAATTGATAAAAATAAACACAAAGATTTAATGGACATGTGCAACAAATTAGTGATACCTAAGGAATATCACTCGTTTTTTTCTAATTTAATTAAAATTGACAGCAATAGAGTTGAAAGCGATTCAGAATAATTAATAATTTGTCTTTTTTCTTTGTCTAGATTGATTTTTCGTAATTATTCAGTACTTACCTCATAAGTAAATTTTTGAGACTGATTTTATTCTCAGCAATAAATACTAAGTATAAGGATATTGTGTTTTTCGAATTTCGAGTTTTTTGTTATTTTGATTTTCGAGTTTTTTTTTATTGCGATTTTCTTTAAACAAATTAAGAAAGATTACCGTTCCTAAATTATTGTGATTTCTAACAAGTAATAAATAATTCTCCTATTTTACAGAAAGGTGCAATCGATACAATCAATATTTTGTATTTTTATTACCTAAGTCTAGACCTACTTAAGCGTTTGTTTTTATTTGTAGTATTGTTGATTTTGTTATTTTTTGTTAATTTTATAGATATCCTAAAGTTGTGTTAATGTTACCAATGCCATTTCGAGATCTCTTTGATTAAAATTTTAAACATTAAAGGCGTTTTTCATTATTTTAACTATATTGTACCACACTTGACTCAATTTAAGGATAGCTAATTTTTAAAATTATGTCCATGGATAGTGAGTCAACTTATTATATTTTAACAAAATATGAATTCATGACAGACAGTATAATATATAAAAAACCCAATAACTAAATAAAAATATTTTTGCCACAATTGTAAAGTATTTTTTTCCCAAAACGTAGATTCAATAATGCGACGTATACAAATATAAGTGGTAGTTGATCCATTTTTAATAAACAAATAATCGCCGTATACTAGTATATCTACATTATCTCATAAATTAATAAAATAATATGAAATATAATATGTACAGGTTAAAGGCTTTATTATATCGTCGGTTCAAAGGTAAAACTCACTAAGTGACATTTTGACCCAAATGAGATTTTACTACTTTTGCTTCTATAAAGAGAAAATCTACGATAAGAAAAAATCACTATGTGCGTATTGTGCTCCATAACAAAACTGTGAAGTGAAAAAAGTATATATCTCCAAATCCTCTGCAATCCCTTTGCAGGTAAAACTCATTTGGCACTTAATTAATTTTGCCTGAAATCTTCGCTGTAGGGCAGTCTATGTTTGGCATAAAAACTCACTATGTCGATAATGAACTTTACCTGGCAACTCTACCGTTACATTTGTCACTTGCGAATTGACATTTGGTTTGGAGGTTAGATTTAATGTTTGTGGCGGCACATACTATTGCACAGTTTGTTTCGGTTTTACATTACTTTCAAATTAAAAACAGTTTTAATTGTTAAAATGAGTGATTATCGAAACAAGAGGGGTAAAGATCTAGTTGCTCTCGCATTGACGGACTTCAATGCACAACGAAAACTTGTAAGTTTTTTTTTAGATGTTGGTTTAGCTTGGTTTCCCAATAAAATGTAATTAATTTATAGCTAACATTGATTACAACATTACAGAACTACCGCAGTATACTGGAAGCGCAGCGTGACTTATTTGAAAGTAATACCGAGCATGTTCGATTAGATGATCAAAGAGATGCTGAAGTCGAATCTCAAAATAAATCAGAATGTAATATAGAGGTAAATCTGAGTAACTATGTACTACTTAATACTTACCTATTGCATTATTATGAACATGGGACAAAATTTCTCATTCAAGTGTTTTAATTACAGGAACAAACTGAAAATGTTCAAAAGTGCAACACGGAAAATTTTCAACTAGGGGATATTAATATAACGTCAGTCAGTCAATCTTTTGATCCAGAAGGACTCAATAATGAAGATGTAAGCACCTACACTTAGCATACCTGTGTTAATAATTATGTTTTTGCTGATCGGACAGTTTTGTAGCTGGTCTACCTGATGTTACCCTTTAGTCTTACCTTTTAGTTTTTATTATTGTAACATGTGATTTTTATTTCAACAGATTTTAACAAAGAACAGTGTCATGGAGTATGACAATGATAATGTTCCCAACACAGAAATTGGCCTAATGAAGTCCGAAGTTGAAGCCCCAATTATTTCAGAGTGTAGTGATACTGAAAATGTTTGTATTTAAGTTTTATTAGTTTAAATTGTTACTATGTTTTTCTGTTAGGTATACTTTTCTACTTTCATGTTGAACTAATACAATGACTTATTTTTTCTTGCAGATATTTATTTTAAAACTTAACAGAACAAAGCTCGTGGATTATCCTTTAGAAACTGATGATGAGATGAGTGACTTCAGTGCAGCATCGGATGACGATCCTTGTTACCAGCCACCTCAAGAAGCAGAAGATAAAATATCTGACATTTCTGATTATGAGATAGAAGAGGGTAATGTTAGCAATTTAACCAGATGTAGAAAACAAAATGCAGCCAATTGGAAAGCCAATGTGACAAAAAAACAGCGAGCAGAATGTCTGCCATATAAAAACAAGAAAAAGGAATGTGAAGCTAAACACCCAAAACCAGTTAATTGCACAAAATGTAGATTTCAGTGTACACTATTTTTCACAGAAGAAGATAGAACAGCATTATGTAAAACTTATTGGGGATTTGCAGATTACAATAGACAGAAAGATTTTATAATAAAGTACGTGGTTGTGGTGGCACCTAAACGTAGAAGAAAAGAAAGGTCATGTAACAACAATACACGTACTTTATCTAACATGTATTATTTAGAAAATGCTGGTGGTAAGCATAGAGTATGTGCTAATTTCTTTGAGAAGACTCTAAACATTTCAAATGGGCCTATAAATACGGCCATAAAAGGGTCAAGGTTGGTATGTGGATGGGTGACCATCTTAATATACCGAGTTTCCTCCGTGCCTCGGAAAGCACGTTAAGCCGTTGGTCCCGTCTGTCATTTGTAGATCTTTGGCAGTCGTTACGGATTGTCAGAAGCCAGTAAATCTGACTCCAGTCTTGCCAAGAAGTACCGTGTTACCCAGTTAATGGGTTGTGGAGGTCTGGTAGGCAGCCGCTCCACGTAAAACACTGGTATTCAGCTGAATCCGGTTTGACTGGAAGCCGACCCCAATATAGTTGGGAAAAGGCTAGGCAGATGATGATGATGATGGTAATCAGCATGAAGCTGAATCTGACCAGTCACAAAAAGAGCAAGAAGTGGCTGCGACTATTTCTTCATTCGTGTCAGCCCCACCACCCCGCAAGACCGCCTCCGGTTAGTTCCAAGAAAAGTGTTCATAAAACACAAAATGAATTACTGGAACGAGCATGCAATTACTTATCAGAACCCCAAGTTAGTCGTGTTCAGTCAATTGCATTTGACTGGGCAGAAACATTAGAACGACTGACCCCTACTCAAAGATTATATGCCAAGAAGGCCATTAATGATGTGCTATTTGAAGCGGAATTGGGAAATTTACACAGATACTCGTTTAAAAAAAATGTAACATCAAGCCCTTCACCTGCACCATCTCGCTATTACACATCTCCATCCGAATCATCTCTCTACTCACACACAACATCTCTCGACATTCAAACCCCTGTCACAGCTCCTCCCGCGCGTTCTTCCAACTATATCCAAACCCAAGTCGGAGCTCCTCCCTCACAATCACCCATCTACATTCAAACCCCTGTCGCAGCTCCTCCCGCGCACTCTTCCAACTATATCCAAACCCAAGTCAGAGCTCCTCCCGCACAATCACCCATCTACACGCATTTTTTTTTATTTTTTGTAACGGGGGGAAATCCTCATGGATGTCCTCCGCCCTGGGGCGGGCGGAGAGGTCTGTCAGACTCTTACTGACTAAAACCACCCCGGTGCTCCATCTCTCACCAACCGGAGATCGCGAGAACTAATGCGACTTCCGTAATCCTCGGCTGGTGCCGGGTCAGCGGGGTGAGTGAGGTGTTTGACTCCCCCCCGACGTCCAAGAGGGGCGCACGGGAACACCACGCGCTGCCACCTCGGATCCGAATGTATGGAGGGCGACGGACATCTCCAAGTCCGCCGCCCCTGGACCCAGTTAGGGGGGCCGGAAGATGGCAGCGTATGCCCTCCTCCGACGCCCGGTGTGCCTGCTGCGGGCTGGGAGAGAGGTCGAGATCTCCCTTTCCCTTTCCGCAGCTTCCTTCTGCGCGATAACTGTTTCGCAGAAGGAGACCACTGCGTCCCAGGACTCCTCGCCGTCGACCATAGCACGAACTACGGCTGACAGCGAGAGATCACTGCCTACCACAGAGATGAGGGCACGGCGTGACTCCTCCTAAGCGGCACACTCTGCCAGCGTATGCCGCGCTGTGTCCTCTCGACAGTCGACGCAGTGGTGACACCGAGCGTCCGGCTCCCCGCCTATGCGACACAAGAACCTACCGAAGCAGCCATGCCCCGAGAGGACCTGCGTCACACGAAATGTCAAGGAGCCGTGCCTTCTCCCGAGCCACAGGTCGAGCACTGGCCGAATGGCCTCGATAGTGACGAGACCGGCGGAAGGGCGTGAGAGCCTGTTCCGCCATTCCGCCACCAGAACCTAGCTGCGACTGACGCAGCTTAATGTGCCGCTGCATCACTCGCTCGCCGCGCGCCCGCGCGTCCTCACGCCGCCGGTAATAATAATAATAATAATAAATCCGCAAGGCAGTTTTGTGGCGAACTGTTGGGCACTAGCGACCCCACGGACTTGATCTCCGGGGAGAAGTCTTGTTCCTCATTTCCGGCTTGCCTTTATTGGCTGGCCGGAGTTAACACTGACGAGGAACAGAGCTCCCACCTAATTCTTGCCTTGATCGGCCGGTCTGAGTGGAGATTCGCAAGAGCAAACGTGCTCAGGAGAAGGACGTATAATCCAGTAAGGTGCTGGTAGGGATCTTGACCGTACTTCCGGGATTGTCCTGATAGCCGTGGTATACCTCTCCACTCCTCTAGCACCTCAGATAAAAACTTAAAATTAAGGGACACATCACATTTTATTTACACACAAAAAGAAGGTCTTCTGTCTCTACGTACGAGATGCTTAATAAATATTGCACAATTGTCTTTTTACAGCTATAGTAATTTAACTTATAGATACTTAGTTCCTTATTTAGTTTATTGTACAGAAATGGACCTAAAAATTTAAAAAATCTTTTTACAAAAGCATATTTTGAAAATGAAGTAGACTCGCAGACAATATCATTCCGTCTCTTATTAGTTTTTTCGGTGTTGTAAGTGAGCATGGTGTGCTGTTTTAATACCAGTTGCATAATGAAAAGCTGGCGTACAGTCAGTACGTTGCAGGATTTGTACAGAAGGTCTGTGGGATAGAGAAAGGGATGGAAATTGGCTACTTACTTTAAAATGGCTCTCTGAGCTCTTTCAAGAGGGAGTAAGTGAGTTTTGGCTGCTCCACCCCATGAAGCGATACAGTACTGGATTACAGATTGCCCTAGGGCCAAATAAACTTGTGTAATTACTTTTGGGTCCGCAATAGCTCGCAGTTTTTTAAAGACATAGATTAATTTACGCACTCTTTTAACCAGACTCTCAATATGTGGTCTAAAAGAGAGAGTATAGTCTATTATTACTCCGAGATATTTAATGTTGGATGTTTGGAGGATAAAAGGACAGTCACATGTACTGATTGTGTGGGGTGCACATTTATGAGCAAACAGATGAGGATGAGAAATGTTAATTTGAGGCTTGCGCATGGAGAACTGAATATATTTTGTCTTGTCAGCATTTAACGTTAGTAAATTACTATGAAGCCAGTTAGTCACAGTATTGAAACCTAATTGAGCGTATTCGTACAATTCTTTACTACTTTTAGCGGTAAATACTAAGGCCGTGTCGTCAGCATATGAAATAATTTTTCCATGTTGTAGGTTCAAATTGCACAAATCATTTATATAAACGAGAAAAAGGGTTGGGGACCTTTCCCTAATATCCCTTCGTAGATACTCTAACAATAAATTATGAACCGTCTTTCATTACTAGAGAACGTAAATGATCACGATAGAAGTCGATTCAGGACAGCTTGATGTCATTTCTTCTATTTTTAACCGACTTCCAAAAAGGAGGTGGGTCTCAATTCGGTGGATATGTTTTATTAATGTAGGTATGTTCACCGATTACTCCGAGGTTTCTGATCAGATTTCTGTGATTCATTTTTAGTTCGATGCGATAGTTTGGTTCAGTAGTTTTTATTTTATAGGCATTTTTGCTTATTTCAATTTCTGCGTAGACGAAGACATCCAAGTATCACCACTTAAAGTGAAAATAAAAAAAACTTCCGAAAATAGGTTATTTTATACTTTGTGGTGTTTTGTTTGTTGTTATTAAGAAAGTCAATAAATGTATGTGGGTCAATGTAGTTTGTAGCACGAGTATCTGATGTCTACCATAATATCGCCGTGTATAGAATGAAGTGGCCCGACGTTAATTCGCCACGACTCGCGCGATGATATGGCATCTTATACGTGTTTCTTATACGTACATCAGACAACTTGATTATTGTCTTTTTAACCCAAGGTAAAAAATTGCCTAGTGGCATTAAGTCCACCTTTGAGCTACTTCCGTACATGAAATAAATAAATATTCGCAATTTCAATGCATATTCAATCATTGGCAAATCTTTCAAAGTATACGTATAATGAAATTGTTTTAATTATTTACGATCAAAAACACTTAGAGAAATTTGAAAGCGATAATTGTTTAAAATATTTTGTCTACATGCCATTATTTCAATCAACAGTTTAGAAGGTAAATTTTTGCTAAATATAATTTATTGCTTACATAATTTTGCGAAAACTATTACCATTAAACTAGATAAGTAGGTACTTATTGTGATATTTTTGTGTAGTGCTATGCGTGTTATCTTAAAGCAGTAATGTGGAAGAACTTCAGTCCTTCGGGTGATGTAATAAAAATGAATAAGGTTCTTGATTTCTTGCAGCAAAAAAGGTCGTAAAATTCAGCGCCTAATGTCCAAATAACGCCAAGCGATAAAAAGTAAAAATTAAAAAATCGACCATGACAATGAATTGTAATTTTTTACTTGGATATGACTTTTTTCCCACAGCCATGCGAGATTTTCCGCCATCCTTGTAGAGGATAAATAAACGCGATGTTCGCAGACGCGCAGGTGGATGGCTGAAAAGGGCGGCATCGCTGATGCACAGTATGAGGGACAGTTCCAACAGCTACCTGAAGGTTGTTGCTGCATATAAATAGTTGTCTATGGAGGAAATGGATACGCATCCATATTAATGTTATTCCACAAAATCTTTGGTCAAGTCCAAGTAATATTCATTCAATGTTTATCTATGTTAATTTGTAAAAGCCGAGTGTCAAGTCTTTTTTATTACTTTTTTTTTAAATGCCTAGATTCCCAACCCAACTGTCGGGAAGCAACTGATAACGATATCAGTAAATAACTAAGCCTATCCTACAAATACATAATATTATATACACATGACAGTTAACTATTTATAGATGCCTTGAGTTAAATTTGTCCAACTGTATTATTAAAAAAATTAAACAAAGGTAGGTCGAGCTATTTACAAGAAGAGCCTGAATGGAGCGCGGTACGAAATCAGGGCTACCATTCAATTAGCTCATCCATCAGACCTGCAGCACAACTGCACAAGGCGCTGGGTGCCAAAAGATGAGCACTCAAAGAAAATGTGAGCAAGAGATTGCTCTACTTGAGAGTTGCAATGATCACAAAGAGGACTGTGTACCTACAATTTTCAAACGAGACAAATTATAATTTAGTCGACAGTGACCAACACGAAGCCTGAGTGTGGTGGAGTAAAACTTCCTGTTCATGTAAGTATTGGTTTTACAGAACCAAGGCGTGGTTCCTATAGGAATATTGTATACAGCATACCATAAACCTTTATTTTCAATTTGTACTGTATGATTCCAGTGCCTTTTCCATATATTAGTGGACTTTTTTTTCAACAGACGAACTATGTCTGTATAAGGAACAGATATGTTGAAGAAACCACTTGAATCTGGGACATCATCAGAATTTGTGATAGCTCTAGCTAAAAAATCAACCCTTTCGTTGCCCATCACACTAACATGTGAAGGGACCCACATGAACAAAACCTTAATGTTATGAAAAGACAAATGCAACCAAGATTCTATTATTAATGTTACAAAATAGTTTGTGTCAGCATTCAACATACAGAGTTGATATGACAGAGGGGCATTAAATTAAACTACGTATACTATACGTGTTCAGTATTAATTCGATACGGTACAAACACAAAAAACGCCACAAATGAGAAAAAAAAATTTTCAAACAAATTAAATAGCTTGCAAATCCGAATAAAACGCAACCACCCTTTATAAAAAAATGACACTAACCTTAGATACCGCTAGGTAACAAAGCAGCAATGTAGCGCGCGCGCCGGAGCGCGGTGTGCGGTATCTCGTGTGCTCGGCGGGGGCCGGGCCGGGATGGCGGCCGGCGACTTAGGCCTCCGCTCGCACTGGCTTTTATGTTAGGTAACGTTTCGAAGTACGCGCACAAAAACAAACACTCTAAATTTTTAAATTTTCGATGTGTCCTCCATTCACATTGATGCACAAATTATACCGACGGAGAATATTGTTATTTATTTTTCTAATTAGATCACTGTCCGTCGCTAAGCACTTTAATTTGTGAAATGCTAAAATAATTCAATTTTTTAACTCATCAATTGTATTTACCTCTGAGGCATACACTTCACCCTTAATGTAACCCCACAAAAAGAAATCAATGGGAGTGAGGTCCGGAGATACTAATACTAAATAATAATAATCCCTAGTTACGTGTCCTATCACCATAAAAAACAGTCAATCACAAAAAAAAAACACTAATACTAAATAATAATAATCCCAAGTTACGTGTCCTCTCACAATAACAAAATAAAATCACAATTGTTTGCGCGCGAATACCACAAACCGTACGTTCCGAAACGACAGCGTCGGCGCACTGAATAGAGGCCCCACTTACCGATCGCAAAAAAACAAGGATGCAACAAACTGACCTATTTCTGTTTCTTTCAAATGATGCGCTACGTGTGTCGCTTTCGTAGTGAAAGTGCAAGTGTGTGTGTATTCATTGCTTCCTTGTTTGCATTGCCAATTTTTAGTGAATGTCCTTCGACATGCGTCAGAGCGGCAACAACGCATCGTAGATTCATCGTTGTAGGGTGCATGACCTATGCTTAGACGATAATCAGCTGTTAGAAAAGATACATCGTGTTCAAACGGTGCAAAAACTTTAAAAATCATCTGCGACTAAACTACTGCTCCTAATTAATTTATTTTTGGTACAGAGCTTGAAAATGGTACCTAGTATAGGCAGTTTAAAGGAAAGCCCCTCTGTCGTATCAACGTTGTATAATTTTTGAGATTTTAAAGAACACTCATGCTGTCACTAACTATTACCCATTGACAGCATCCATCATTTGTATTCCAAATATGCTTTAGGGCAGCAAATATAGCAACAGCCTCAGCTGTGAATATACTTGAGTTTATTTTATAACCAATACCAGAATTCAATATCTCATCAAAATTAGCAAATGACACTGCTGGCTCAGTTTTAGACCCATCAGTATACACAAATCTATGATCAGTAAATTCATGAAATTTTCTATATACATCTTTGCTTTTTTTTTATTTGTAATGGGTTTGCACAAAGTCTACGATGGAGCGAGCCTACCCAGAAAGAGCCTGTTCACTCTAACTTTGAAGAGATTAGGGTTGTTGCTTCAATAAAACGGACGGATTCAAGCAAGCCACATTTCCAGAACTTGAAGATATTGACTGTTTCATCTCTTTATATCCTGGAACTTGTATTTTTGTAAAAAATAATATGCATCTTTACAGACCGGTTGAAAGTCAACAAAGTTCAAATAAGTTGCACTTGCTATTCACCAAAACCAAATTTCTCCATAAAAGCATAATTATATGCAATGGCTCCCAAACTATACAATAAATTACCAAATCAAATTATATCAGCTAACAGCGTAAATGATTTTAAACATCACTCTGTAGAAATTTTGAAAAGATGATTTTGTACAATTTAAATTTAACTTTGACAATTTTAATTTTGGTGACATTGTACTATTAAGGTGGATGCTCCAGGGTGGCCCGCGAAATTCAAATATTTTTATGTTTTTTGCAATTTGCCGGTCAGTGTGAAGCTGTATGTGGACCAAATGCGATCTGCGACCGTAACGCGTAATTATCTAAAGAATTATAACCATTTTAATCATCAATATAGCCCTCTAAGTTCATGTAGTTCGAAAGAATGAATATTTCAGAAATAATCATTCTTTCGAACTACTAGATAAATACGTGTTACGGTCGCAGATCGAATTTGGTCCACATACAGCTTCACATCATCTGCCTAGCCTTTTCCCAACTATATTGGGGTCGGCTTCCAGTCAAGCCGGATTTAGCTGAATACCAGTATTTTACGAGGAGCGGCTGCCTACCAGACCTCCACAACCCAATAACTGGGGTAACACGGTATTTCATGGCAAGACTGGAGTCAGATTTACTGGCTTCTGACTATCCGTAACGACTGCCAAAGATCTACAAATGACAGCCGGGACCAACGGCTTAACGTGCTTTCCGAGGCACGGAGGAAACTCGGTATGTTAAGATGGTCACCCATCCACAGACCAACCTTGGCAAGCGTTGCTTAACCTTGAAGATCGACCCGTGCGGCTGTTATTATCTAGCCACGAGCTCCTCCACATACAGCTTCACACTGACCGGCAAATTGCAAAAAACATAAAAATATTTGAATTTCGCGGGCCACCCTGGAGCATCCACCTTAAGAGATTTGACACGGTTTTAACTAAGTGTTTGTTCCCAGATTTAAATATAGGTACTATAACTGCCTTTTTTAGGCATTTAGGAAAAATGCCTTCAGAAAAACAGATACGAAATATATGGGCTAAGGGAGGTACCAGGATATGCTTGAATTGTTTAAGGATCTTACTGCTAATATTATCCCATCCAACAGCACAGTCATCTTTTAGTCCACTAATAACTCGTGTTATTTCGTCTTCGACAGTGTCCAGCAATCCGAAAGATTGTAGTGCGCGGTTATTATTCAATTCATGGGAAGGTGGTTGATTACCGTAATGCTGAGGAATCTGCTCGGCAAGAGTTTTCCCAACATTCACGAAAAAGTTATTAGTTAGTATGGTTGGCTGATGAAAGAGGTGAACTATTTGTTAACAATAAACTCGAATTTGATTCACGCTGTTTTGTCATATAAGTGACGTTTTTGATATGTTTCCAAAGTTGCTTGCTATTGTTTCCTGCTTTATTTAATTCATTTTTATCGTAATTCCTTTTTAAATTCTTTATGAGATTGTTACAAAAATTTCTGTATCTTTTGTAAGTGGTTTGAATAATACTATTACCTGGGTTTCTCCTAGATGATTGATGAAGTTTGTCTCTGTGTCTTATACACCGAATCAGGCCAGGAGTGATCCAAGATTTAATATTATTAAGTTTCTTGTTTGTTGTAATAACAGTAGTGTTACGTAATATTGCTAATTGTACATGTTTTATTAAGTACGATAAAGCAAAATTTGCGTCAGCAGTATTGTAAACTGGGCTAAAGTCAAGTTTGCATAAATCATATTCGAGGTTGTTTGTATTTAATTGTGTTCTGGTCTGGGGACGATTCAGCTTAGGCAGCATTAAGTTTAGGGTTAGTAGAACAGCGTGATGGTCAGTAATTGTTGAGTTAGTAACAAGCGTAACATACGATAAACTAGATTTAATGATCATGTGATCGAGGCAGGAACCGCTATCATGTGTGGGCAAGGTGTGCGCAGGTAGAAAACCATGAAATGAACAGATGTTAAGATACTCTTGGGTCCCTGCATCGCAGTTATCAGAGTTTATGTTTATATTTGTGTCACCTGTTAGTATGACATTATTGAATGAGCTTAGGTCTAGAAAAAATTGGTTTAAGGCAGCGTTAAAAGAATCCAAGTTTCTAGCAGAAGGGGATCTATAAATAGCAATTATTGCTGTAGTTGTACCAATTTTGATGATCAAACAATTACTCATACAGTCTTGAAGAGTAGGTTCTTCCACTGTGACCATAAATGATTCCTTTGAATAGAACACCACACCAGCATTTTGGTTGCTATTTAGCTTGGTATACAATAAGTTGTACCCTGGCATTACTGGGAGGTTATCCTGGCGATCAGATAGCCAGCATTCGGTTAGAATTCCGGTGCAGTGACGCGAGGACTTTTGCCTCCAGGTGCCAGGGCGGAGATCCGGCCAGTACGCAAGCCGCCTCGTAGGAGATCGTGCGATAACCCCTGATGACTCTGACGGCCATCACCCTCTGCGGTTTCCGCAGAACAGTGATGGTGCCGGCCGTCAGGTCAGCCGCCCAGATCGGGGCCCCATACAAGGCCATCGATCGCACGATCCCCATATACAACCGCCTGCAGGCGGTGCTCGGGTCCCCAGATTGGGAAGCAGCGATGACAGCGTCCCAGCCGCGCCCAACGCCCAACAACTTGGGCGCCAGCCGCCAGAAATGGGGGCTGAAATCCCACCGGCTGTCGAGTACCAATCCCAGGTACTTCATGGTGGACTCGACAGCGATACGGGCCCCTCCAACAACTATGTGTGAACCCGCTGGCGGCGCCCGCCGGGGGCCATGAAAGGCTATGGCCTCCGACTTGTTAAGGGCCACCTCCAGGCCAAGGCGCCGTATGCGGCTCACCACTTGTGAGACCGCAGCCGTCGCTAGCAACGCTGCCTCCCTGTACGAGCTCCCCCGGGCAGTGACCAGCGTGTCGTCAGCGTAACACGTCAGGTCCACTTCTGGCGGGAGCTCGCCCCTCAGTACCCAGTCGTAACCGATGTTCCACAGGGGTGGGCCCTGCGGAACGCCGCACGACATGGGGTGCTGGTGTCTGCCATCACGTCCCAGATAGGTGACACACCGGTCCGTCAAATAAGCCCCAATGACGCGGCGGAGGTAGGGAGGCACTTGATGATAGCGCAGTGCCTCCCGAATACAACTCCAGGGCAGGGTGTTGAAGGCGTTGGAGATGTCTAAGGATACCGCCAACATCACCCCGCCCCGGGACACCGCTTCCTCCGCCAGGACTCTCACTCGCGATATCGCCGTGATAGTGGAGCGCCCATGCCGAAACCCGAACTGGCCTTCGGCCAGGTCCGGTCCCTCTCCGCACAATTGAAATAAACGTTTTTGACTTTGACTTTGACACAAGTGGTCGACGAGGCGGGCTGCGATTATCCGCTCGAACAACTTACCCACCTCGTCCAGCAGCACTATGGGCCGGTACGCGGTCGGCGAGTCCGCAGGGCGCCCCGCCTTCCTGAGCAGGACCAAACGACCAGATTTCCACTGAACGGGAAACTGGCCCTGCTCCAGGCACGCTGAGTAGAGTCCTCTCAGTTTGGGCTCCAGCTCCTTCAGAGCGAGGGCCAACACGCAGCCGTGAATCCCATCGGGCCCCGGGGCAGTGTTTTTCGCCCGGAGCCGCATCACGACCGCCTTCAACTCTGCTTCTGTCACCTCTGGGACGCTGGCGTTCTCTTCAGGCTCTGCGGCTGTAGGCAAAACCATCGGCGGCGGAGTATGCTCCGCTCGTGCCGGGAAGAGGGCTGCGACTACGTCCTCCAGCAGCTCAGGTTCGAGACTCTCCGTAAGCGGAGGCGCCCAAGGTCCGAGTATCTCTCGGGCCGAGCGGTATGGACGCCCCCACGGATCCCCGTTCAGAGTCTACAACATCTCCTCCCTGGCACGCGTCTTTGCCTCGCCGATGGCAAGCCGCAGAGCCTCCTTAGCCGCGCGGTACACCTCATACAGCGTGGCTTCTTCGTCAGGCACCCGACGACGTCTTCTTCGGTATCGGGTGTACCGGCGTCGGACTCGCACGCACGAGACGCGAACTCTCGCTCGATCTCGGCGGACCACCAGTACACCTAGCGCCTTCTGGGTTGTGTGTGGACCCGGGGCATGGACTTGTCGCTGATTTGCGTCATCGCCCCGTGGAACCACTGCGCCCCCTCTTCGACCCATCTACACCCAAACCCAAGCCGCAGCTCCCGCACAACCTCCACTCAACACTCATCACATTCCGTCCCCATCTTCTATGTCTCAAGACAGCGAATATACAGCTGGTTCGTTATTCGCTCAATTTCAAGCGGAATAATATGATAGGTAAATTACATAGTGCCATAAATTGAATTACATTGTTGATTTGTAACCAAAATAATAAAAATAAAGTACTTAATATATAGATTTTTTTTACTTACCCTTATATAAAACTGTTGGACATAAATTAATACTTCGCATGTCTGAAAAATTGACTGACTGATGGCAGCAGGTGACATTATTGCAAAATATTTAAGATCTTTAATATTTCTTCCAGTAGCAAGGTATCGTAAAGTGACAGCTAAGCTAAGGCATCAGTCTTAGCCGAACCAAACTGATGGACTGAACTGACGCCAGACTGAGCGTGTAACCTTTGACTATGCCAATTCTCGTCATCTTGATCACCATTCTTAAACAATAGCCCGAGAACCTGCTTCGATTGTCATGTGGAGCCCAATCAACATCATAGTGAAATGAAAATTCGGGGCTTTTTAAAGTTAAATTACTCCATTTTGCCTGGAATTTGTAAAAAAAACTAATTTTCGTACCACATTAAGCATATCTTTAAATTGTATTTGTATAGAATAAAACATTGAAAAATGACAAAAAATATCAAAATTAAAGCTAATTTTAAACACATGTTTTTGGAATTTTGCGAGAAAGCTGAATTTCGGAATGAAATTATGAATCAACAATGAGTCGTGGAAGTCTGAAAAAAATCGTGGCGAAAGGCACGATACTGTTCATGTTATTACATAAAATAGAAAGGTAATTTTAATTCTTATAAAGTCCCTAAAAAAAACATTTCCGTAACTTAATGCATTTCCGTAACTTAATGCAACTTTGCATCCTAAAACATCATTTATATATTTTATTACGGCTGAAATAACTAAAAAAACACTATTTCTAAGTGGAGTTCAGGCAAATAGAAAACAGAAAAATTTGTATATTGTAACGGTCACCCGATTGCCAGCCATGCCAAAGACATGCCATGCCGTGTCGTCTTGGTGCAGCCAAAGCCACAGCCACAGCCTCAGCCAAAGCCATAGCCATGACGACCAAGTACGCCACGGCAGCCACAACAAAGAGGAAGTCGATTGACTAGCACGTCACGTGCGCTTGTCAACCTAACGCGATGGGCGTTACCGAGCGGCGATCCCCTCCTCGATTTAGAGTGGGGGTAAACTTATAAAATAGGTCGCGCAGCGCATTTATAACATTATTCTGATCTAGAACCTAGCCTAAGCCGAAACTCTGTTCGATTGTAATTTATACAATAAATACCTACCTACAATCGAGAAAATTGTTTTTCGCTTTCCTGTGTTTCACTCAGAAGTGAGATGAAGCGAAATCGCCGTGAACTTCATGGACGTGGGGTGCGTCCACCCGGATGGGACCCCTCGAGCGACACCGAGCAAGATGAAGACGGCGATTCTACACCACCGCCCGCTAGAAAAATTCTGAAAAATCTCCTGCAAAATGAGGTCGACAAAGCCGTCCGCGAACTGGATTCAGACATCGGTATATCCAAAAATCATCGTGCTGCGTCCCTCATTCCTGAATTCGACCCGGATGGCGAAGATTGCACAGTATCAGTATGGTTAAGAAAAATCGATCAACTCGGCGACATACATCGTTGGAGCGATGAGATAAAGGCATTCCATCTGCAAGACAAACTACGAGGACAAGCTCGCAAATGGTACAACCGACTCGACGAGTATAATTACTCGTGGGACGAGTGGAAACAGATGCTGCTGCGTGCCTTTCCAAAACATCGGGACTACAGTGCATTGTTAGAAGAGATGATGCAAAGACGGAAGATGACTAATGAAACAATGACCAAATATTATCAAGATAAAGTATCCATGTGCTTCCGTTGTAAGCTATCAGACAGCGCCAGTGTCTCGTGCATCATTCGAGGCCTACCCTCATCTTTGCAACCAAATGCACGTGCTTTCCAATGTGAACGCCCTGATGAACTATATGAAGCATTCCTCTGTGCCCTCGACGACTACCGCGGCCCCGCATCAGAAATTCGCCTACCGAGTAAGGATCCTCGCCCAATGCCTGCCGAAAAGAAGATTTTTACGGAGAATGATCCTTGCCCACGCTGCAAGAAGACTGGTCACATGTTGCGAAATTGTACGCTTCCCGATCAACGTGTATGCTTTAAATGTGGTAAGCAAGGCCACATCGCTACCTGCTACAATAATTCATCTGCAACTACCCTTCAAAAATCTACGTTTGATGTGAACAACAGCGTCAGAGACATTAAGATATTCCAAAACTACAATGAAACCTACAAGAAAATAGCCAAGATCAACGGAGTCCACGTGAAGACCTACATCGATACCGGAAGCCAGGTGAACGTCATGACCAGTCGGATCTCCAAATTATTATCTCTCGACGTCATACCTACGAGTACGATCCTAAAAGGCTTTGCCGGCGGGTTAATTACTTCCCGTGGAAAAGTAAAATTTAATCTGGAAATAGACGGTATTCAAGTTACTTGCGATGCGTATCTGACAGACATCGAGATGGGTGACATTCATTTACTCATCGGTCAACCCGTCATTAATGCGAGCGACATTGCACTCGTCGTAAGCAACGGAACAGCCAAACTGATGCGCGAATCTGACTCCATGCCAAAGGAAGATGTGGTTGAAGAGCTCCACAAGTTCAAGATTGTTACGGTTATGCGAGAAACGTTGCCACCAGGAGCTTCCATCATCAAGGTCCTGATAGTGGGCAACCGCCAGAACAACGATATCTGTACCACTGCACGCCACTACGAGCTTCAAGGAGTTTCCTACTCCCTGCCCGCCACTCTCCTTCGAGGCGACAGCGGACACATCAAGGTCATCAACACCGGTACTGAAGACATCGTGTGGGAGGCTGGCCAGGTCCTCACACGCGCCGAGAGCTGCGACACATCACCCACCATAAGTCAGGTTAGCCAAGCCAAGCCATATTTGCCTTTAAAGCCTTCTGATTTGCCTATTTCATATGATTTGCCTAAATTAACTGTGTCGGAAAATATGCCTTTTGTTTTGCCTGTGGATAAAGATTCAAATCTGAGCATAGGTGGAGTTTTGTTAGACGACATAAAAATAGGCAGTTTGAGTGTAACGGAACGTAAAGATTTAATCAAATTGCTAATTAGATTTAAACAAAGTTTCGCAGTCAGCACTAAAGATCTCGGCTGCACAAAGGAGATCCGCAAACAGTCCTAATAAATTAGGCCTCAATAAACAAAAATTAAATAATTTGGGTTTGCAAGGAGTAATATTAGTCTATAATACTGTGTAATTAGTTTTTTGATATAACATGGGATATGAAAAATAAAAACTTTTTTTCAGACAGTAGTCAATAAATACCATTAACATATTTGTTTCCGCTCTTTTATTAGGTTATGAGTTTTAGTGATTTTAATATGAGGTGAAACTTACAGAATGTTGAATTTGAATTCCTTAGCTGCACATAGTCAGGGATTTTAAAGAAAAAAAACGAATTCAAGTTAATTGAAAATATTTTATCCATTGTTTACCACATCATCGGTGATTAATATATTATCGAGATGCTGGGCGGGAGGTACCACATTGTCTTGGTACCTAGCCCACCCTAAGTACCATATTATACATAAAATATGTGCACAGCAGCCTACTGTTCTCTTGCCTACATTACAATTGCAATAGTGTTGTAGTATTGCGTCCCTACCGTTAAGAGAGCCGTCGACCAAAATATAAACAAAATATATTTTACGGCCTACATGGCGTGATTGTATTTTGCCTCTTAGCAGCCAAACACTATTTTCAGTCGACAGCTCTCTCAGTAGACTGCTGTCAACCTCTCTGCATACCTCTATTGTGAAGGATCCATTGGCTCTTATGTGTTCACCGTAATAAGAACGTGCCTGTTTTATTTGGTACGTTCCTAAACACACCAATATCAGCTCATTGTAGGTGAGCCGGGGAAAATCACTGACATTATTGTCATCAACATTGATTCGTAGAAAATTCGTTCTTCGTCTATTTAAGTTATTATTAATAACAACAGTACTTAAACTATTTTCTGAGTACATTTTCTGATTTAATTCGTTAAGAATTTCCCCAGCATCATTCCTGTCTTCGATAAGAGGGTGAAAGGCATTAATCAGGGCAGCAGCTACAGAAAAATCTTTCATCAAATTGCGAGATGCGGCATTAAAATACTCTTGGCGAAAAATCTTAAAGTCACGTTTAAACCTACCATTAATCACCTCTATGACCCAACGACATATTGTCACTGCCCTGGAACGATTAGCCTCTAGTGTAGTTAATTGTGTTTCACCCTCTTGAACTGTGGCTGGCGTATAAGCACGGTACCCACAATCGTTTAGTAATGACAGAGAGTCTCTAAAGCCCCTATCTAGTATAAAAACATCATTTGGAGCAAAAAATCTTCTTAATGGTTGATTTTCATCACGGAATTCTTTTAACATTATTTCAGCATCTGATGTTGTTGCTGGATAGGGGCCAAGCACTTCGATAATATATCCATCTGTGCTGACAATTATAAACATTTTTACAAGGTTTCGATACTTGTGTAAAGAATAAGTATTTTTTTGATATAAATAATTGGCACTCTTTTGTACATAAACATAGGTACCATCGGCTATCACAATTGCACTGGTTCTATTATTGTCTCCATAAATCCCATTGGGAATCATAAGGTTTCTTCGGGCAATTTGTTCTCTGTTTGTGTGATTTACACCTAAGTGCAGAGGGACATAGTCTTGTACTAGGAAATCTCTAGCCCGTGATATTAAAGAGGATGTTGTCCTTGTTGGTACTTGAATTAAGGAAGAGATTCTTTCAAGTGAGTCCCCTGTTCTTAATTTGATTAAATATGCTGCTAGGGCAAGCGATCCATTACGCATTTGTGAGAGCCGAGTTTAGTTCGACCAAACCAATAGTGGACTAAATGGTCTGGCATATTCTCAATATTATTAAAATCTATACTTTGAGGACTTGCATTTAATGTCATCAAGTCCTGTATTTGTAAAGCAGTAAACATATGGTTGCTATTGTGTGGGGGATTATTCAAAAAATCCCATGAACCATGACTTACGTGTCTGGAACATACACGGTTATTTATAGGAACATAAAAATTGTAGTTTTTTAGAAGAAATTGTCTTAGAGATAATGGTATGGTAAGACGTTCAGTGCGATGGCAGCCCGAGACAAAGCAACGATTTTGTGACTCTGCAGCTCTTGCATATAAAGGCATCATTATGTGATCTCGAACATTTGGTGGTACCTCAATAGAAGGCTCAGGAATAGGATTGTCGCTGGATTCTCTTGATGTTCTGACTTCATGTGGAGCTCGGTCAGCACGCTGCCAGCATGGATGGCAAATAGAGCTTGTAGCAGTTACCTATAAAAAAAAAACATGTTTTATTTATATTTAATCAAAAATCCTAACACAAACTCAGAAAAAAAAAGTAGAATCAGCGAATGCAGTAGGAAAAAAAATTAACTTGTTTATATGGGGAGAAACAACACTATGCAAACAAAATGAGTATTTTGAAAATCAAAACATATTACTCTAGAAAAATAAAATTGAATGTTATTCATTTATATGGGGATTAACAACACTGTATATACAAGCCAGGACTAGAAACTTTTTTGTTAGTTTTAAACAGCTATATGAACAGTCAGATTACTAAGTACTTACTTGTCGAGGGTGAATCCATTCTGTTATAACATCAAAAATATGGCTTTCACGCTGTGTTGAATGTTGTGTCAGTGTATGAGATCTCAGGCGCAATAAAGATCTTCCACAACTAATGCAAACATGACGATGGCCAACATTCAAGTTAGATCCAGTATTCGAATCAGCTCTGGTTCCTGGCAATGACTGTGTAGCTACCATCCAGCAAGAGTCGCACACATGGTCCGCTGCAGTGACCTGTTAAATAGATTATTTATAAATATACAAACACCTAATTGCTACATATCTTTGGTACCAAAGTGATAAGCACCTGCGTACGCAGGTACATTATTTGTTGTTTGTTGTTTAACAAGCAACACTAGGAATGTAACTATAGGTGGTGTTTTTTAATTGCGTTCGTTCACTATGTGAGTTTGATATACAGTTAAACAAACCAGTATGTCATTTTATCCAACCTTGCAATGAGTGTTTAAGTCTAATAAGTAATTAAAATAACAATAAAGAAACACTCACTTGACGTGGAGATATCCATTCTCTAATCACCGATAGTATGTCGATTGAGTTCAGCGGGTTCCTTCTCATGCGAGCAGTGGATATGCCACAATTGATGCAGCGGAGATTATCCATCGTAAACGACAGGTAACAATGTCAAAAGGCAAAATCGGAGTCCAAAATGCGTGCAAAGGTCAATCGGTATTTCTGGAAGAACGGAGTCCAAGAACGAAATAGGGTCGGTCACAAAGGTAGTCACAAATTGTCCAAAAACACAGCAAGGGTCGGTAATTAAAGGTAGCACACAAAGTAAACATATAACGTAAGTCCGCAACACGAGCGAGAAACGTTATGACGCTATCCGGCAATCTGTTGTTGACAACCGATTGATTGATAAGTGCAGCCGTATTGAGTGTTGCACTTCGCAAAAATGCAAATCGATTTTTCTAAAAAATCATTAAAATAAGTTAACAACAACAAAAAAATACTTTGTCTTTAATCATTGTTTCGCAATAAACTTATAAAAATACTTTTTGGAGTGACAAGAAATATAAATCGAACATTATAATACAAATCTTAGACTGGAAAAAATATTTTTATTTAAAAATAGCTAAATATGGTAACATTGGTTGTTATTAACAACTGCAACGCGAGGAATACGTCAACTAACTTTTCTTTTTTATTAATTCCTTATTCCAAGGTTTTTTCGGAAAATGATAAAATAAAGCAGGGCTTATAATTATATAGATATTTTTTCGAATGGTCTGATACTCTGTCTATTGAGGCCATGACTCGCCGATCTCCAAATACCGATAAGCCCGTTTATCGACAACCATATAGACTATCGCACTGTGAACAAGAAATAGTAAAATCTAAAGTCTCTGAATTATTAGAAGCCGGTATTATTAAAGAATCAGAGTCCAACTATGCTTCTCCAGTGATATTGGTAAAAAAAAAGAACGGGGATAGCAGACTGTGCATAGATTATCGCGCACTTAACGCCATAACCGTTAAAGACATATATCCGTTACCTAATATTGAAGATCATATTTCCAAGTTAGCCGGTAAAAAATATTTTACGTGCTTAGATATGTCTCAAGGTTACCATCAATTGGCGCTAAAACCCGAAGATACTCGTAAAAGTGCATTTATTTGTCAGGCCGGTCAATTTGAATATGTCCGTGTTCCATTCGGTTTAGCTAATTCTCCGTCAGTTTTCATGCGTTTAATTAACAACACTTTAAACGACACAACCGGATATAAACCTTACGACTTGATGTTTTCACGGAGTAGTAGGCCAGCATGTGATGTTTCTATTCCGGGGCGGGTAGTCGAATCGACCCACGTGAAACGCACCAAGGCTAAGCAGCGCATTGAAAAAGCTAGCGCTAAAATGAAACACCATTTTGATAAGCGTCGTAAGCCATGTCACACATATAAGAAAGGTGATTTAGTACTTTGGAAACAGGCTCCTACAAGTAGCGCGGCTAAAGTCAGTACTAAACTAGATGATCTCTATTCAGGGCCGTATATTGTCATAAAAGTTGTTGGTAAGGACAGATACAGGATCAGGAGTATAAAAGGTTTAGTATCTGCTGAATCCTTGCGACCCTATCAAAGTGTAGCTCCTGTATCTGACAGTGCCAGCAGCTCTGATGAGCAGTTAGAGACAGAGGACCTAATAGATTTACTGGAAAGCTAATTGTGTTCCCTTTTCCCTTTGCGGGAGCAATTGTTTCAGGATGGCCGACTGTAACGGTCACCCGATTGCCAGCCATGCCAAAGCCATGCCATGCCGTGTCGTCTTGGTGCAGCCAAAGCCACAGCCACAGCCTCAGCCAAAGCCATAGCCATGACGACCAAGTACGCCACGGCAGCCACAACAAAGAGGAAGTTGATTGACTAGCACGTCACGTGCGCTTGTCAACCTAACGCGATGGGCGTTACCGAGCGGCGATCCCCTCCTCGATTTAGAGTGGGGGTAAACTTATAAAATAGGTCGCGCAGCGCATTTATAACATTATTCTGATCTAGAACCTAGCCTAAGCCGAAACTCTGTTCGATTGTAATTTATACAATAAATACCTACCTACAATCGAGAAAATTGTTTTTCGTTTTCCTGTGTTTCAATATCGAGAATATAAAACTCCAAAGTTACTAATAAATAACGCAGCGCGGAGCGATGTCGGCCAGACGCGCTGTGGCGCTCTCTGAGGTAGGACCTATATCGCTCACGCTGCGTTGACAATAATAAAAACTTTTTACAAAAAATACAACCGACTTCCAAAAACAAAACACTACAAGGCACAAAATAACTACAGTAGAAAGAAAAGAACTTTAATTTCTGAAGTCGGTGTTTTTGGTTAATTTTTTCGTTTTTTGACACCGACTCCGAAATACCTAGGTACCTGCGTACCCATTAACAGCGTACCAGCGCAATGTTATGTTAAGAACTGAGGTAAACACTAAAAAAAACATGCGATTTTAGCAATCCCGATCCCTTTGCTATCATTTAGTTCATGAAAAACATTGTATGTGCCTATAAAATTTGAGGGTTGCCCTAGATTTTCGTGGGATCCCATCATCAGATTCTGACATGGTGACAATGGGATCAATCGAGAAGTATATCCTTTCAGATGAAACAAAAATTTTTCAAATCGGTTCATAAATGAAGTTATGAGGTAACAAACATAAAAAAAAAATGCAAACGAATTGAGAACCTCCTCCTTTTTTTAAGTCGGTTAAAAATAAGTAGTTGCACCGGGGATTCATACTACGCCTAACCAGTTTTGATCCGTAAGTACCTTTTTCATAGAATATTAGTTTTGGCTTGATTTTGTACATTCGAATTACAAACGAACTAATGTAGTGTGTTTTTATATTTACTTAATGCTTTTATGTTTTAGGTGATGGGCCGAAAAAGTTTACTCTATTACGGTGACAGTGGAGGTAAACGAATTAAATAAACCAAACACTCCAAGCAAAAACATTGATGTTAAAACTTCAACGAAATACCTCTCAGCTGGCTTATCATTCTCGTAGTCTACTTCATAACTTTACCACAAACCGTGCAGAGCAGTTTAACAGCATTAATTTTTCTCTAAAAGATTCTTACTCCGTCCGTTGTCATGCCGCTGTTGTCAGTTTTAACACAGGCAAACCTCAAACTAACTTCTATAAATCTGCCAACTAGAAAAGTCCAGGTCAATCCCTAAAACGATTAGAACAAAAGCGTTTTTCAATCAATCAAAATCGGAAACGTAAAATACCTCGACGAAAAATCAACTTTAGCGCAGGTCCCGTAACTAAAGTAGATTATGGAAACGTATGTCAAAAGCCTTACATGGACCCAGACGATTTTAGGCAGGCACAGATAGTTTTCCTAGGTAATTTAAAAAAAACAGGCTTTAAATCGGCATGACATTGAACGAGATACAATTCTCCAGGCTGAGAATGCCTTGTGGCTTGAGCTGAGATGTATTTTAACTGCTTCCAATTTTGCCAAAATTTGTAAGCGACGCCCGAATATGAATTCAGCACCACTTGTCAAATCCATTTTGTATGGATATTCCGTGGACCATGTAGCGTCAGTAAAATATGGCAAAGAAAATAAAGGGAAGGCTATTGAGCAACTCGCCATTCAATTGGACATAACCATCCAAAAATGTGGTCTTTTTATCGAGACCCATTGCTTTTTAGGTGCTTCGCCAGATAGACTTTATAAAGGAGGAATTATAGAAGTAAAATGTCCTATTTAGAAGAAAAGAAAGAAAGAAGAAAGAAAAAGCGTTTATTTGCGCCAAGCATGACGCATACTAAAAAAATAAAATAGAAATTAAATAATACTTAATAATAAAAAATTGGAAAGATATGCGTCATATTCGCGCAAAACGGCCATCGCTCAGCATAATGCTGGGGTTCGTGTGCGAGACAGGGCCACAGCGCTGGTTTTCAGCGACAGCCGGCGTTAAGCATGACGTCGATCGGAGCGGCATAAAAGTAATTAAAACGTGATAAGTAAACAGAAAAAATAAATACATAAGGGTAAAATATAATAAATAAGAAATGAGGAGATGGCAACAATGTGAATGTGAATGTGGCTGATTAGTAAAGGTGCGTACAACTCTAAAAAGTAATAAAAAAAGTAAAAGATTAGCTATGTTATCTGTGCGCACCAAAGACAATAAAAACTAAAGTCCATGCAATGCGCACGCCCACAAATTCCATACGCGGAATTGACCCTGATGCAGCAATCCGGCAAAAAAAACTGAAATGTTTTTTATTTGATGGTGATAAGCCTGAGATGGGAACATACCCGGTAAAATCCCAGAATTTGAGTAAATACCTATTTATACCCATTTTTACCTTCCCATTTTCAATTTATACCGGTTAAAAATTACAATCAGTTTAATGTAATTGTTCTATTTTTAATAGATACATTGACTTTCAAAATTTTATAACTGATTTTTATTTGAGACCGTCGTCAGCACAACATATGCGTACATTGTTTTCTCATTAGAACAAAAGAAGAGTATAGCACTATAACTGTGCTATGAGGGACGACGAGGAGGGAAGGGTGCATTTCATCAATCGGCTAGAGCTCCGCCCATACCGCCATTTTGATGTGCACGCGCCGCGCCGACGCGCGTCATTTCTGTTTTGGTGTGTCTAATGTTTAAGTTATTTCTTTTTTAATAATAGTTTATTCATTTCCATGTTTATTTCAACTGAATTGTGTGAAGTTTTATTCATATAATACTATAAAAGAGGGTAAGTCATTTTTAAACATAGTATAATATTAATATTGTAGTTATATAAAATATAGAACGCACACTACTGGCTAAGGTATACAAATAGAATAACATTTCGACATTTATGAAACTAAATATAAAGTTGAATGTGTTTTGTTCTTATTATTAACTTCATTAAATTAACTATTTTTTGTTTAGATAATGGGAAAAGGCAGAATGAAACGAGATGACATTTGGAAACACTATCGTGTGGGTCCTGATAAATCAGTAATTTGCAAGTATTGTGATCATAAATATAAAATAGCAAACGTCAACAAAATGGGAGGTCATTTAGCCAAATGTGATAAGTGTCCAGTTGTTGTTAAAAATAACTTGAAGAATCAAACTGACGTAAATATCACCAATACTACTAACGTTCCTGTTATAACAACGGCATCGTCGCACCCAGCGCAACATATTAGTTCACTGGATTCAGAAAATAGTAAAAAAGCAAAGGCAATCGACGGAAGAGGAAGACATCGAAAGGCTGACAGTAAAATTTGCAAAGGCAGTATTAATTTCTGCATCACCTTTGAGCCTGGTGGAACACCCATTGTGGATAGACTTTTTTACAGATCTGCAACCACTATTTAAACTACCATCACGGAAAAACTTATCAACGACGCTTCTGGATAAAGTGTATACTGAAATCAAAAAAGAGGTGATGGAATGTTTAAAAACCACAAGTTATTTGCATTTGCAGTGTGACGGATGGACCAATGTCAATAACGAAGGAGTAATAAACTTTATTATTTCAAATCCTGAACCCTATTTTGTAAAAAGTTTATCCACAGAAGATAACAGGCATACCAGTTTATACCTAAATGAAGAAATTATAAAAGTAATGCGTGTTTATGGCGAATCAAAATGTGTAGCTTTGATTGGAGATAACGCCAGAAATCTTCAAAAAGCTTTCCACTTAGTGAAAAATAACATTCCACAAGTTACTCTTCTTAATTGTGCAGCTCATACATTGAGCTTACTAACCCACGATATAATTAAATGTGATGGGGTAGCCATGTACCTTCCTTAAAAAGTTTAAACAAAACAAAAGCTGCCCTACTGGCCTTTGCCATTCACGAAGCCGCAGTGATTCCTTCAGAGACCAAATCTACTCTTCTAGACGATAGTTTCTGGAATATGATAGAAGAATGCATTGCTATCTTGGAACTAGTTACTGAGCCTATTTTCAAATTAGAAGCAAATGAATGTAATATACATAAGGTTTTCCCCATGTTCAAGGACTTGAAGTCAAAATTGGAGTTCATGCTACCTAATATAACAATAATAAGCAATGAGGACAAACAAACCATTTTGAATTCAGTGGAAAAAAGAACAAAAGACTGTATAAAACCAATACATTTAGCAGTCTACCTTTTAGACCCCAATACACAAGGTTTGACATTAAACGAAAATGAAGATCTGGACGCAATGGAATTTATTCAACTATTGGCTCAAAATCACTTAAACTCAAAATCATCTAAAAACCTGAGCAAAGTAGCAGTACGCATTTTAACTGCCCCATGCACATCTGCAGCAACAGAGCGATTGTTCAGCAAGCATGGCCACATACATTCAAAAAAACGAAACCGTTTAACATCCGAAAGGGCAGCTAAACTTGCCTGGCTGCGGAATGTGTTCGAAAGAGGTGCCGTGGCCTTGGAACGCAAAGGGCACCAGGAGGAACACGGATGGGTTTTAGTCAGTAAGAGTCTGACACTCCCTCTTGCTTCACCAAGAGCGGGAGGAGTCATTTGATGATTTCCATCCTTAAAAAAAAATCTAAACTTGCCTTTGCGTCTTATAACTGGGATCTACTCCACAAGTTCAATCAAATTGTAGGATCTGAAGATAGTGAATCTCCTGAAGATGAGATGACTCCAGATCGTGTTCAAAACATTGAACAGTCTGAAGAAAATCAATCTAGTGAAAATGAAAGTCAGGATGATAATCGAAATAACCTCACTACAGAAGAAAATATTTTTGTAAGAAAACCACCAGGGCATGATATAGAATTTTTTGACAGTGGTAGTAACAGTAGCAGTAACGAGGTATGATATTAATATGACCTGACTGAAATTAATATTAAAAGTATTAAAGCACGACTGCGAATTTATACTATAAATTATAATTTTTGTTTTGTATAACATTGAGGACTAAAACTAATCACACACAGTGCCATAACTACCTACCAAATTAAAAGAAAAGTTTATTCAATTTTAGTATTGTAGTGTTGATTATAATTTAGTGGAGTTTGGTATTTTAATGATGATAACCAACATCTCATCATCGTCGTTGTTGTTAGTGTTAAGTAAGGTAATCAAAAGAGTTTAGACATGTGATTTTGATGTTTTGTTATTACTAAAATTATGAAAGACTAATAATTATTATAAGTTTATTATTTAAGACTAAATAATAAACTAATTGTGCAATTTTAATATTTTTGATTTGGTTATTATTTTTTTATCATTATTATATTTATTACATTATAATCATTATAATTAAAAATAATTAATCTAAGTAATTGTTACTCATTGATTTGTTTTGAAATATATTGTATACTTATGCTCTATATATTCTTAAAAGTAGTGTGCAGCATTTCGTTAACTTTAAAACATGTGCAGTCAGTGCAATAGTCTATGTTTGTTTTTATTGTAATCCGTTTATTTTATTTGAAAATTTATGTTGATTAAAGTTTTAAAAGATATATAACTTCGTTTAATTTCAAATCAATACTTTATCTTCAATGGTCAAGATCAAAATTATCATGGTAAATCGTATTATTGATGACAAAGTCAATTAAATAATATTATGACAGTATTCATTTCATGACGGAGCCATTTAAGTAATATAAAGACAGTATTTTTTTTTACCCGGTATTTTTTATTAATACCCGGTAAAAAAAGGTATTTTATTTTACCTAATTTACCCTTTCCTTCCAATTTTTATCTTCCCTTTTTTACCCACCCGCCCATCTCCCATGACTGGTTGTTCATGTTCATGTTCATCTACCAAGTTCAGGGCCAACTAAATATTGCAAATAAAAGTGTGTTTTTTTGCGGTGTACACTGGTCCTGAATTTCCAAAGACGATCAATTTTGGAAAGAAAAAATGATCCCTCGTTTGAAAAAAAAATATTATGAGTGCGTTCTTCCCGAAATAATTGATTCGAGAAAAAGTCGATCAATGCCACTGAAGGAAATTATTTTATAATTAAACAGTTTTTTATATTAAATGTTTTACTAAACAAAACTTGAGACCTCATCCTATGCGCAAAAACAAAAGAACTATAAACCAGTCCGTTTAATTATTTTTAAATAATTGTAATTAAATATTGTAACAAACACTCTGTATCCTTCCTCCTCTCTCCTAGTTTTAATGTAAGCTGTGCCCGACAGGGTCCATAATTGTGACTAAAATAAAATAACCCTAACATCTATGTAAACATTATGGTACGCAATAAAGAATTGAGAATTGAGAATTGAGAATAATTCGAGTTAATAAAATTACATTTATAAACGTAAAAAAATTATGTAACTTTGCTTGTATAAAATCCTCAGTTGATTAAAATTCGATACTGGTGGTTACACAAGGATACTCAAATCCTCTAATTTAAATAAACAATACATTAATTAAAACATTTTAGTTATTTCTCCAAATAACTAAATGTTGTGTGAAGAGGATTTTAGATGAGAAAGGAATGTACTTTATGGAAAGGCAAAAAAAATGTGCATTTCAATATTCAAAGGATCAAAACGAGTTGGTCGTTCAAAAAATTTGCAATATGCACCAAGCGCGCGTGTGTGCCGTGCAGATACACACAGACACATCGAGAGTAGAGATTGCAATCGAATATTCGAATATTCGAATTCTCTTTCCAAATTTATATTCGAATAATAAATAAATATTTATTCGAATATTCGAATATTAAAACTATCGAATTTTTAAGAGAACAATGGGGTTATCAGTAGTAGACTCCTTCAGGCTTTAAAATTAAGAATCGCTCAACGCCGACAAACAGATCTGGTATGTACACTAAAGTATTTACATAATCCTAACAAATACTACCAGGAACAATCTTCTACTGTCTTCCCTAAAGTAGGAAATGATGTTATCACCAAAGTCATAGTTGACATTCAAAAAAAATATTTTAATCAAAGACCTTCAACGGCAACTTGTACTGGTGCTTCTGATGACGAAGATGACACGTTTCTAGCAGGCCTACAGCATTGTCAAAATGAAGAAGCGTCTAGAGTCTCAAATATGTCAATAAAAGAACAACTACAGAAAAAGATAGATGATGAAATGTGTGCAAGGCCTTCTACGTCCACAGCTACTTGCGTAGATGATCTAGAATCATCAATAAAAATGCAGATGGCATTATATGATGCAGGAGCGCCAAGACAAATACATCTAACTCAGGCTTATGACGTGTATTCCACCAAGTAGTGTAGAGTGCGAAAGGGTATTTTCTTCTACAAAGTATATCTGTAATCATCTCAGATGTAAATTAAGCGATGATTCCATAGACGCCTTAAGTTTCCTTAGATCTCATTTTCAAAGAATACGAAAATAATAATTATTATTATGCTCTGTCTCGATTTTTTTATATTATGATAGGTAAATCTGATTTCAATTCCGAATTATTATTGATGAATCTGTTTTTTTGTGATATGTGTGTGATACTTTTTCTTTTTATTATTATCGAGCGAGAGAGATTTTTATGTTGTTTTTATTATTAACGAGAGAGAGAGAGACTTTTATTTAGTTTTTATTTTTAACGAGAGAGAGACGTTTATTTTGTTTTTATTATTACCGAGAGAGAGACTTTTAAATTTGTTTAAAAAATTTATAATTAATTTGATTAACATTTTCATGTATATGTAAAATTATTGTGCTAGGTTTATTTATCTGCATAAAAATATAGTTCCTAAAGCAATAAACGCTGATATTCAGTTTTTTTGTATTTTTTTTAAATATTCGAATATTCGACTAAAATTCGAATAGCACTGAAAAAATATTCGAATATTCGAAAATTAAAACTATCGAATTTTTGCAACCTCTAATCGAGAGCTAGTCTATACCTAAATTACAAGTGGCCCGTTTACCGAGAACGCTCTTAAATATCACACAATCTTTAAATGAATACCGAATATCTCGAGCTGTTATTATTGTGCTATACGTATGCGCTTTGAAAAAAAAAAAACAAATCGAACAGGTCAGTATTTTTTTTATATCGGAAAGGAATCGAAATACTGTTACTAAATAGTTCAAAACCTATTTATATTTCATTTCAATTACAGCAGATTTGAAAATAAAGGCCAGACCTGAGATGCGATTGGATTGAATTAATTTTTGTATCTCCGAATTTTTGCAATCAGTCCAAAAAAAAATATACCCGTATTTGATAGTAGAGCGGGTAGTTAAATACGTTACCTATTAGTGGTGGTTCATCATGCAAAATAAAGCGCGGGCGGAGCGGGACCGCGGCGCGGCCAGTCGCCTCATGCCAGTGATTACTTTAGGTCGCGTGCTTAACACGTTCATTGCCACGTCACGCGACGTCGCGCGAAGCGGCCTATTACGCTGTGGCTGTTTACGCGACGTCGCGTGATGGTGCCTTACAATTGTATATGAGCCACAAAATAGCGGCCGCAGTGTATTGGATTCTGGTATTTGTTTTGGCCACTAGGGAAGGAAATTTAGCGCACTAGTTTGCTCTGTGCAGCCACGTGGGGCAGGAGTGTTTTTGTTATTTCTCGGCTGTTTTCGTTTTGTTTACATCAAAACTTTGTATTTATAATGAGTAATAATCCGACAAAAAGGTCATCAGAGCCTAGTACATCGCGAGTTGCAAGAAGAAAACGACTAAAAAGTTCGGAAATGGAAGAACTTTTACGGGACTCAGACGAAGATGTTTATGCAGGGAGTGATGTAGATGATTTAGACTACATAGCCGACGAAGGTGATGCAAGTTCAGAATCTGCAGGAGACGAGGAGGAGGAGGAAAACGTGGAGGCTGTGCCTGAACATCGTTTCGATGCCTCTAGTGATCAGACTCCATCGTCGCCACCGACTGACCTTCAGCAGCCATTCAGAACAGCATCTACGACACGTTGGACCACCGATTCTAGTTCGATGAGAGATATTTCTTTCACGAAGACAAATGAACTGCTTGTGCCACCGCCAGACAGTCCTAGAGGGTATGTTGATTTATTTGTTACTGATGACTATCTACAAAAAATCGTCGATTGTACTAATAGAAATGCAGAAAACATAAGGAATTCTACGCAGTTTCGCAGGTCTCGTATTACGAATTGGAAACCACTAACTATAGAAGAATTGAGAATATTTATTGGTTTACTTTATCACACTGGCACAGCGAATGAACTGCTTGGTTGATTACTGGAAATCGCATCGATTGTATAAGTCAGTTTTCTCTGAACATATGTCGAGAAACAGGTTCCAACTTATTTTGAGATGCCTACATTTTGTTGAAGAAGGTGAAGATCCTGCCCGCATGAATAAATGCAAAATGATAATAAATACTTTCAATAAAACAATGGATAGGATTTATTATCCCGGTAGAAATTTGTCCTTGGACGAATCTATGGTTTTATTTCGTGGCCGCCTGATACTTCGGCAATACATAAAAGGAAAAAGACACAAATACGGAATAAAACTTTATATATTGGCAGAACCAAATGGAACTATTATAAGAGTTCATGTTTTTGCCAGTACAATGGACGAAATTTCTGGCACAGGACAGAAAAAATTGTAGAAAAGTTATTGCAAAATAATTTAGATTCCGGCCACGCTGTCTTTATGGACAATTTCTATAACAGCTATAGCTTAGCTACCAAATTATTGAACAGGAATACCTACTGCACTGGCACATTGAACAAGAAACGCAAAGATAATCCATCAGAAGTGATTTCCAAAAAACTAAAAAAAGGTGAAAATATTTCACGCTATCGTAACGGTGTTCATATAGGAAAATGGAAGGACAAAAGAGAACTAAATTATATCTCATCGCAATTCGCGGATCAAATGCAGGAAATTACCAACAAACGCGGCATTGTTGTATTAAAACCATTAGCTGTCCTACAATATAATCAAAACATGTCAGGCGTAGACTTACAAGATCAAATGCTCAGCTATTACCCCGGTGAAAGAAAAACTCTAAGGTGGTATGTGAAAATTTTCATACATGGTATAATGATGAGCATGATTAATGCTCGACAACTCTACAACAAATTCTCAGGCAAGCCTAGCTTATCGTTATATGATTTTAGAGAAAAAGTCATTGAGTCATTTTTGCCTGAACGTCAAGTTGAGCCACAAGTGTCGCAGGCGTTGCAGCAATCTATAAACCACAGATTGACTAAAATAGAGAAATCTAAAGAGCGTCTTTTCAGTACTGGAGATCAATTCTACTAATATCTAACAATAATCGAACTGTTTCGTTTATGTTCCGATTCAGTTTCGACCATTATGGTTGTTGGTATTCTACTATTTTAAAACTAAAACTGATAAGGAACCGCAACGCAACTACAACGCTATTGTAACGTGAACACGGCGCATAATCAGCGAAACGAAATTGTGCCAAGAATTGTATTGCACAGATTAAAAAGTACGTACATGCGAGATACCATAAGAAAAAAGAAAAAACTTCTAAAATATAAAATTACGTTTTGCTTGCTTTAAATAAATTGAAAGCTCTGCTTGATTGCAAATACATCTATTATCTACGCAAGGGAGACAATATTAAAACATAGAATTGAATATAACATATTAATACAATGAAATCCTTTACGCTGATTACATTGCCAACATAAAAAATCTGTCGATTCAAAATAGCTGACAAAGCGCGAAAAGCAAAATAGGTACTCGTACTTCGTGAAAGTTTTATTTTGTTGGAAAAATCTTATAAAGCCGGTAAGTGCCAGATTGAACGTATATATATAAATAACTAATTGGATTGGTTTCGTTAATTAAGACCCCAATTATTTTTAGACATGGAAGAACCGAAGGAGGCCTACCTCTGTGAGACAGTTGGAGCTCCTCATAGAGTTTCTGGAGGACCACACTGATCTCGCATTGGGCCGAATTAGGTCTAAGGAAGGTCGCGCAGACGCCAACAGGCTATGGAGTAGGATTGCGGACATTTTAAATGCGGAGGGGTCATCTAGAACCCCTAAGGAATGGGCTAAAGCAAGTATAAAGTGTATTATTAATGAAATACAGGTTGATAAGACACTATTGATAATGTGAATCAGTGTGTAACAAATTTTTATTTCAGTTTTGGAATGACTATAAGTGTCGGGTTCGAAGCAAGTTGGCCATAATCAGAAGGAGCCAAAGTGGCACAGGGGGCGGACCTAGTGTGGCCCCACAATTGAGCCCTTTGGAAGAGAGAGTGGCATCTCTTATAGGGAGGGATGTGGGCCCTTTACCTGGAGTCCGTAAGGACCCAGTCATTGACTTGGAAGTATGTAACTATTTTATTATATGATTTCTAAATGTACAATTTAAAAGCTCATTTAATTTAACAATTTACTTTTCAATTTTATATCAAGAACCAAGCGGAAGAACGTGCAATGATGGTGCCACAGGATGAAGAAATACCTGTGATCATGGTACCACAGGATCAGGATTCACAAATGTAAGTACACTACTTATAAGACATTGGTGTTAGTATGACATAAAAAACAGTTAATGATAAAAAATGGTTTAATTCACAAAACTTCATTTCATAACATACAAATATACAAAATAACCTTGTCGTATATGTGGGTAGTTATAAGTTAGCGCACGCTCATAATTGTATCTGTGTCAGTCTCCAGTTAAAAATATACGCTCTGTTCGAACGCACGTCTTTTATTTAGCAGTGGCGACGAGGATTAAAAAACGAACTTTGTTCGGTGCAGAATACTTTAAGTAATCGTGTCGTGTAATCGTGGACAATCGTTACAATGTCTGTGGGCAAAATCAAAGACTTCGATGTGAAAACCGGTAACTGGTCAGCATATGTGGAGCGGCTAGAAATGTACTTTGTGGTTAACAAGATAACGGACGATTTAAAATTGCCAACTCTAATCGCGGTAATCGGGGAGCAGGCATACGAATTGTTGTCAACATTAGCGAGTCCTAGGAAGCCGTCAAGCTTATCATACGCGGTCGCGGTGGAGCTACTGCGTGCACATCTGCAACCGACACCGTCAATCTTGGCAGAGAGATATAGATTTCGACAAGGACGGCAAATGGTGGGCGAATTAGTAGCGGACTACGTGGCGGATTTGAAAAAGATGGCTAGGTACTGTGATTTTAAAACGAACTTAGAAGAAAACTTACGGGATCAGTTTGTTTGTGGTTTGCGGAGCGATTTCATTCGACAAAGATTGTTCGCAGAAAATGATCTAGACTACAACAAAGCACTACAGTTAGCCAATACCCTGGAGGCAGCCGAGCGGGACGCTGGAGCTGTCGAGGGCTCGCGGGAACAAGTCCCAGACCGGGAACTTAGCGAGAAGATGCACAAGTTAGCAATCAATAATTGCTCAGCGTGCGGCGACAGTGGACATAGCCCGCAAAACTGCAGGTACAAAGATTTTCAATGCAGTTACTGTCGAAGAACGGGCCATTTACGAAGAGTATGCAGGAAGAAGAAATTCGATCACCGTATCACATCGGCAAGTTCAAACTCCAACGGCACGCGAGGAAGGTCACGCGGAGGTCGCGCGCTCGGTGCAAGCGGCCACAGCGAGGGTGAGCACGGCGGGAAGCGATGCAGAGGCGCGGCAGCGGCGGCACGCGGTACACACGACAGAGGAAGCGCCGCCGCCGACGCGGCCCGCGACTCTGCCGGTGCAGCGCACTGGCTACGCGGCCCAGCAGCGGGTGACAGCTCCGGGGATGACCGGGAAACGTCGGGTGATGACGAGGAACCAATGTACCAGATGTCATTAGTGAAGTATAGACCGGTGTGTATGACAGTTAATGTTAACAATAAACCCTTAATAATGGAAGTCGATACGGGGTCAGCGTTATCTTGCATAAGCTATTCAACTTATACCAAATTGTTCAAAGAATTACCTCTGAAAACATGTAAATTAAAGTTAAAATTTTATGACGGCACAGCTGTTTATCCGATGGGGTACTTGGAGATAAATGTTGAGTATAAAGACAAGGTCAAAATGTTAGATTTATATGTAATAAATAAGGGTAGTACTAGTTTATTAGGGAGACAGTGGCTGTCGGAATTGTGTATAGATATACCTAAGCTAAGTAAGTGTACAGAAATTCATAATATAGTTACAAGTAAAAATAACTCGCTAAATGATATTATCTCCAGGCATGAGAAACTATTTGACGGCACATTGGGCAAGTATACGGGGGAAGAGGTCAAGCTGTACGTGCGAGCCGGAGCGCAGCCCATTTACTGCCGCGCGCGCCCGGTGCCGTACGCGCTGCTCCAGCGAGTGGACGCGGAGTTGGACACAATGTTGCGCGCTGGCGTCATCGAGCCCGTTGACCGGTCCGACTGGGCCACGCCGTTGGTCATAGCGAGGAAGGCGGACGGCGGAATACGACTGTGCGCGGATTATAAGGTGACACTTAACAAAGCTTTGTTGGTTGATAGGTATCCGGTTCCAAAGGTAGAAGATTTATTTAGTGGCCTGAGTGGTAATCACTATTTTACCAAGCTAGACCTATCACAAGCCTATAATCAGTTAGTTTTAAATGAAAATTCTAGGAACTACACTGTCATTAACACACACAGAGGACTGTTTAAATACAACCGATTAGTGTACGGTCTCTCTTCTAGCCCTGGCATTTTTCAAAAATTAATGACAAATCTCTTTAAAAATATTCCCGATGTAGTAGTATTCTATGATGACGTTTTAATAAAAAGTAAATCGTTGGATTCACATTTAAAAAGTGTAGAACAAGTATTCCGAATTTTAGAAACGAACGGCTTGAAAATAAAAAAAGAAAAATGTGAGTTCATAGCTGACCAAGTTAAGTATTTAGGGTTCATAATAAATAAAAAAGGAGTTCAAGTAAACCCAGAAAAGTTAAAACCAATATTAGATATGCCTCATCCCACTAATATATCAGAATTAAAATCGTTTTTGGGCATGGTTAATTTCTATGGGAAATTTATAAAAAATTTAAATTATCACATATACCCTCTTTATGACTTACTAAAAAAAGGAAGACACTGGAAGTGGACAACAACACACACAAAGGTATTTAATACAATTAAAAAGCTCCTTTGTAGTGCGGAAGTGTTGACACATTTCGACATGTCATTAGAGAGCATAGTAACATGTGACGCGAGCTCGCGGGGGCTTGGCGCGGTGCTGGCGCAGCGCGCGCCCGGCCCGGCCGGCGGCGAGCGAGTGGTCGCGTACGCGTCGCGCGCGCTTACCGCCGCCGAGCAACACTACAGTCAAATTCATAAAGAAGCACTCGCGATAATATTTGCAATGGACAAATTTCACCAATACGTTTTCGGGAGAAAATTCACCTTACGTACGGACCATAAGCCGCTGGTTACCATCTTTGGACCGCATGCCGGTATTCCCAACACGGCGGCTAGCCGACTACAGAGATGGGCAATTAAATTATCAGCTTACGACTTCAATATAGAGTATATCCGCACGGACAAGAATACAGCGGATGTTTTGTCCAGGCTCATTAGTAAACATAAGGAGGGTGTTTGTAAAGAAGAATTAGACACCCCAGAACAAACATATTTACATTTTGCGGCAGAGGCATTACTTTTAGACTCGCAAAAATTAAAAAAAGAAACGGCTTCCGATAGCATACTAAACAGAGTAGCTAGATATATTAATGACGGATGGCCGGACGATGTCGAAATGAGGGAATTAAAACCATATGTCAATAGAAAAAAAGAGTTATATTTAGAATTAGGTTGTGTGATGTGGGGACATAGGGTCATTATTCCAACCTCATGCAGAGATAAAGTAATAACGGAGCTTCATGAGGGTCATATGGGGGTAGTGAAAACCAAGGCATTGGCCCGGAGCTATGTGTGGTGGCCCGGCATAGACGAGGCGGTGGAAGCAGCGTGTCGTGCCTGCACCACATGCGCCGCGGTAGCTGACGCCCCTCCGGCGCACGCGCCGCGCGCCTGGCCATGGCCGGATCGCCCATGGACCAGAATACACATTGACTTTTTAGGGCCGATAGCAGGGCAAACTTATCTTATTGTAGTGGACGCTCATTCAAAGTGGATAGAGGCAATAAAAATGAGTAGCACTACAGCAAAAGCTGTAATAAAGGAATTGCGGGAAATGTGGGCGAGATTCGGTTTACCGAAACAAGTCGTTAGTGACAATGGCCCACCATTTTTCAGTACCGAGTTCAAACAATTTCTAAGCACCAATGGGATAGAACAAATTTTTTCAGCCCCCTATCACCCAGCTTCGAATGGGGCGGCGGAAAACGCCGTTAAAATATGTAAACGCAATATAAAAAAAGCAATTAAATCTAAAACAGATATACATGCTTCTTTGTGTAGATTCCTACTGGCTTATAGAAATACACCACACTATACAACCGGCGAAAGTCCAGCAAAGATGTGCATAGGGCGTAATTTGCGCATGCGTCTGGATTGCCTAAAACCAAATCAGAAAGATTTAGTAAAAACTCGCCAGAAGCAGGTGGAAAAGACAGCTGGGGGAACGGTTAGGCAATTTACTACGGGGGACGGGGTCTGGTTTAGAGACTATCGGGGTTTTGATAAGTGGACGGCGGGGACAGTAATAGAAAAGACAGGCAGTACGAACTACAAAGTTAGATCTATCAATGGAACCGTCGAACACAGACATGTCGACCAACTAAAGCTTAGAGTGTCAAGAGATGTAACTAAATCAGTTAAATTAACACCTAATAATTGTGACAGTCAACCGGTATCCGAAAAACCTGTAAGACGATTCCGCCCTTCGCTATTTTTTCCAGTAGGCAACGACCAACAGCTCGGTACTCCGGTCGGGGGCCCGAGCCCGAACGCGCCGCTCGTATCAGAGAGCGCATCACCAAAACCAACCGACGATACGGGCATTGTGTTAACAACAACCCCGCTAAAAGCGTCTAGCGTGCCCAATGTGCAGGAATTAGATAATCATGGCTCGGACAACAATGTACCTAATGAACCGCTTCATGTTCGTCGTGTACGTAAGCCAGTGAGACGATATGGTTTCGAGGACTGTTACGAGTAGTTAAGGTAGTAATATAGAAGTTATATGTTTAATTAAGTTTAAGATTGTTGATGGTTTTTATTAGGTATGCTAATTTGGATAGGTAGTTTTAAGTCTAGTAAATAAGTGTTAGTAATTAGTACAGCTGTTGTTATTGTGTTAGTAATAAGTATTGTAGAAATTAAGGGTGAAGGTGTCGTATATGTGGGTAGTTATAAGTTAGCGCACGCTCATAATTGTATCTGTGTCAGTCTCCAGTTAAAAATATACGCTCTGTTCGAACGCACGTCTTTTATTTAGCAAACCTAAATACATTATATTATCTACTATACAAAACAATGTTAAGTGCTCTATTTTACTACAAATGTAAATTATAATTTCAGAAACTTATCAAGTTTGACGCAATGGGGTACTGACCGGACTCTAGATGCTGTAGAGCAACTAGGCACCAATAATAGTGGCAATGTGCCTGACCCACCAAACATTGGTGACCCACCAAACTTGGTTGGCTAAGTGGCTACTGAAAATGTGCCGGACCAACCAAGCACGAGCCAAAATGTGCAACGAGGTTAATATTCATATTTATATTCATTCATCATACTTCAAGTATTATAAATTTATAATATCTTTAGGATTAACTACGCAGCAAGGTAAATTCAAAATATTTGGTAACAAAGAGATAATAAACGGAGCAATAAAAAGTATTACAGAGAGCCATGAATCTTGATTTTGTCTTTCTTTCAGACCGCACCTCAAGGAGAGAACGGAGGTCCATTAGGACACGTACACATGCTCAAAATCAGAGTAAGTTGTCATTGTGACTAAATTATAGGAGCTTACATGAATAAAAAATTATAAATTGAATACAAAACTACAGCAGATATTAATTTTAGCTAGAACAAGTGCTCTCAGCGAAGCTCAGGCAACTATAGCACGTATAGAGGAAATGCGTGCTAGAACAGAGGAGGCAGTAGCCATGGCCACTCTGAGGCAGGCTGAGAACTTTGCTCAGCTAATGCCAATTTTAGCCAGCATCGCAGACTCTTTACGAGTATTAGCAGAGAGATATAATACGAGAGGTAAGAGAATAATTAAAATAGTTTTATTCAGTAATTTCAGTAGTACTCTTATAAAAGAGAATATTCAATAAAGTTTCTATTAGTAATATAGGTACCAAAGTCTAATATAAAATTTTGTTTTGTTTCAGATTAATGCATATTACATTTTATTTATCTTACACACTACTTTTTATTGTTACCTTTTATTCTTTTTTATATTTTAGTATAATAATTGGGAAAACCTTAATATTAATACAGCTTAATTTTAACATTGTTGTTATTTAACAGTAATTGAAAAAATAAACGAATAGAGGGATCTTGTGTGAGAACGCAAGAGCCCTCTATTTGTTTATTGTTTCAATTATTATGACACTACAGAAGATAGAAGCATGAGTTTGGTTAGTCATATATTTAGACCAATTCTTTATTTATGTAGGCTTCAAGAAAGCACTTAAAAATCATCAAAAAAAATATACTAAAGTTACTGATTCTTCTGCCGGTTCGGAAGCAGGGTCTACCGAGAAGATACTGGTAAGAAACTCGAGTAGTTGCTCTTTTCAATGCCATGTTGTACAATTATAATATATTACATTCATAATGTTTTTGGATCTAAAACTTTAGAAACAAAAACTTTAACACTAAGAAAATGTAAAATAAAAAACTAAGCAATAAAACAATAATTAATAATCAAACATTTCAAACAAACAAAACCATAAGACGTGGTGCACAAAAAAAAAAAAAAATTAACATAGATTTAATCTTCCATTCTTACCATTCAGCTGAAAAATGTAAAAAAAAATAATTCACAGCACCGCTGAGCCCCTTGGCCATATTTCCATTTTTAAAGGCTACCTAGCTCTCCATAAACGACGTACTAATGTTTGCTGGTAAGTGCGTCCTTCCTGTAATTGATGGTTCCTATGATCCACTCTTGATGTTTGGGTTGCATCAATGTGGGCATCCCTTTCTCTTTCATTTTGTTCTTGTAACGCTTCCTGGTCTTCTCCATATTCAAACTCTAAATTGCATTGAAGAGCAATATTGTGAAGAACACAGCAAGCGTTAACTATTTTTGCTGCAATTTGTGGTTTGTAGTGAAGTTTTCGGTCTACCAACAAACACCTAAAAAACAAATAGTTGTGTGATTTAAGGTTTCATGTAAATAGTTTGTAATAATCTTAGCCTAGTTTTTAGATTTTTGTCAAGAGCATAGTAATTATAAATAAATTAAAATGAATGAACCCATATGAATTTGATAATATTAATGAATTCTGAGTTATAGTTTAGTATTATGTTATTCACATGAATTTAAAGGACGAATCTTACTGACAATTTCATAGTTTTATTAAAAAGCTTACCTGAAACGTGCTTTTAAAATGCCAATGCACCTTTCCACAACATTTCTAGTAGTCATGTGCATTTCTGTGTATAGTGCCTCTGGAGTATTTTCTTGAGCGTTCAATATAGGAGTCATCATAGTTCTTCTTAAAGGGAAACCGGCATCTCCTAAAAAATATTTTACTTGGTGACTGATGAACATGATAGTTGTTCACATTATGACTGTTTTGCATTAAGACAAAACAGGTATTATATGTTATTGAAGAAAAAATGAAGAAACAGTCTTATGATTCTGTAAGAAATCACAAATACCTTCCCTTTTTAGTAACTAAATTCCCTTCCCTTCCTCTTATCCCCACCAGAGGGCGGTTTATGACATAACCGCATGCTTGGCGGCAGCCGTCATTGCAGTCTTCATCATCAGCAAGCTCCTTGTTTCATTGCTGTTTTCGAAGAATATAGATAATATTGAATATTGCTTAATTACCTAATAAATAAAAATCTTCATTTGTCCTCCTTACAATATCATTAAGGGTATTACTAAGGGGATTATTGTTCCATGCCGCACTATCATGAGTGGAACCAGGGTTACTAGAATCAACACACATAATTCTAGCATCCGAATCACACATCTGAAACAAAGTTAAGGAAAATTTTATACCTTACTGACCATAGCAATTTATTGAATAAACAAGTTTACACCATTAACTTACGACTAAGACATTCAACGAATGATACCCCTTTCTGTTGAAATATCTTTCCTCATGTTCTGCAGGAGTAACAATAGCAACATGTGTACCATCTAAACATCCAAGGACACCTGACATGCCAAATTTCTGATAGAAACTGCAAAAAATGAATTGCGAATGAATTGCATTGATTATTACAACATAGTTACAAATGTACAAAGTTAATTAAACACTGTACCTACCACCGTTTTATTTCCTCACGATCTTCCGGTGTGCCAGGAAACTTTACATATTTATTAAATATTTGAGGTAGGTTAAGAACCTTTGTAACCTGTTGAATGGCACGGGAAACCGATGGTTGTGACAATGAATGACTAGATGATTGTCCAACTAAGGTTTGGTATGAGCCACACGCATAAAATGCCAGTGCTACCAAGATCTAAAATGAATAGAACTTGAGTTAATAGTTGGTACATGAGAAAGCAAAAAAAAATTAAGACATGTTAGAGGTTATGTAGATAGGTAACAAGATAAATCATACCTTTGTCGGTGTATCAATACCATCAGAACGAAGGCTAATAGGCATATGGGGGCTAATATCGTCAATTAGCTGCTGAACGACGTTTTTGGAAAGCCTATAGGTTTTCACAAACTCGCGATCGGTTAAGTCAAAGGCGAAATTACGTAGCCTTGACGCCAAAGAAGAATGAGCAAAATGGTACCCGGCTCCAATAGATATGATTGTAGTGTCGTTTAAAAGGTCTTACCAAGAGGAACAATTTTTACTATAGCCGCCACTCTCAAATCTGATTGCGTTTGAAGATAAACGACAGTCTTACTAACTAATAAAAACCCTGTTCCTTCAGTTTCCCTTTGCTTTCCAGGGCCACAGTAACCTGTTTAGACAGTCTCGTGGCCCCGGCGATAAACATACATATACGAGTATATAAGTTACCACTTATTTATGTAAGAAAATGAGTACCAAGGTAATATTTTCGGCATTTCCGTTCATGTTTTCTATTAATAACGTTTTTACGTAAGACTTTGCCATGCACTCCTCATTTTAACTCGAGTCCCGTTGCTCCTGAGCGCGGGGTGTGCGCAAGAGCAGCGGGGGAGGGAGAGGAGGGGATCGACTGACACCAGACGTGTTCGCGTCCTGCGTCAGTCACTCGTTCGTTTTGCGCTCGTGACGACGTTTAGCTGCTGTTTGAGTTTCTTTTGTGCTTTCATAACTCGGTTTTATTAACTACTGACCCCTGCGCTCCTACTGGACTTGTTACCCGCTCTAATTAACGCTGACCTGTGCTAGTGTTGTGGACTATACTGATTTGCTTTTCGAACTGGAATATCGCAATGGAACGTCTCAACTGTGTAATGTGTCGGCGAGCTTTATATACCAGAAGATACCAACAACATGTTTTGACAACTAATCTGTCAAGAACGCGCCCTGAGTTCGCTGCGTTTATTCATGAACATGCTGTTCTGGAGGTAAGCACTTCCAATATTATAATCAAGGTGTGGTTTTATTTCATCATCCCTTCGTCCGTGCCGTTTATACTCTTAATCTAAGTATAGCACAGGTGCTGCCACTTAAGACGGTCATTACCAATAACAATAGATAATGGTTAGCAGTACAAAGAAAAGGGCTTATCCTTTCTAACTCGATATTAGCTACCTGGACACTGTGCGCACGTGTGGAGTCATCGGACCTTCGAAAGTCACTTTTATTATTCCAATGCCCTATTATTTTGCATTAGCGTTCCATAAGCTTTATAAGTGCAAGCAAGATGGACATAGAGAAATGATTTATGGCCCGACGACTTTGTTGAATCTGCGCTTACTATAACAAAAGTGTTGTTAGGTTACGATCGACCAACGACGATATAACCACTTGACTGCGCATACAGTGCCCCGACGCTCGAAAACTATTAGCTAAATAAATACAAATTTTAATCCAATTATAACGCATCAAAATGCCTTCATGCGCGGTGAAGTGGTGTGGGAAACATTCCAAGACATCGAGTTACAAAAAGGATGGCATAACTTTTCATCGGTAAGTATACAGGACGAAAATTAATTTTGATTTATTCAGATCATGAGTCACCGCAGAGGTCTAGCTAAAATGGTTCCTGGGTAAAAGAGCACAAATTTGTTTTCCGCGTTGATGTCTTTTGTAAAAGTCCCTTTCTTTCATTAGACAAATCTAATGCTTTTATCCCTTTCTTTTCCTTTGTATTTTTATCGTGACAATTAGTGGTGTCCACTTTAATAGCAGTAATAGCTGAAATTTGATATCGACAGTAATAAAATTAAAATTAATATATTTATTTTTTAAATTCACATACTCTTTATGTAAGTTCCGGATATTTTTTGTTTCTCTCTGGCGCCGACCGATGAGTCCAGGATTTACACCAATTTATTATGAAGCCATAGATAACAAAAAAATAGTATAACTTTCACTTGGATTTACAACAATTTGGCGGTGGTCTTTGATGTAAAAAAGATTTGTTCCTCTTTGTGTTTGAGATACATGTTTTCATTTTAGATTTCCGAAGATTCCGGAACTAAAAGAAAAGTGGATAAATAAATTTAATAGGGAAAATTGGTTTCCAACAAAATAAAGTGCTGTTTGTTCAAGGCACTTCACCCCCGATTGTTTTGAATATTTAAAACAACGCCGCCGTCTATTTAGTTCAGCGATACCAACGATGTTTTTGCCTATTTTGGTAAGTTTTGTTTTTATTGATATAATGTTGGGAATCGTGAAATAGTAAATATAAGTAACATTCATTCTTTACAGGCTTCAACAAATAGTATGACTGACTCTAATACTAATGTACCTGGGCCTTCGCATCACAATGTCGCCCTCGTAAGTTAATTTGTTTCGATGAAGGACCAGGGTTTAATATTATGTAACTGCGTTTATTGATATCCGACATGCTTAATTACAGAGTTCATTATCAAATAAACAAGTACATGCTGAGGCTAATACATCTACTGCAGACCAGGCTCCTTTGCAGAGTTTTCCATGTGATGATAATAAAATTTTAAAGCCTTCCCATGATTATGAGATTCCCGTAAGTATATTTAGTACTTACCTCTTTCTTTTCTAATTTTTTTTTTTCTTATGCTATATTTTTCTTTTTCAGAGTTCGACATTAGGTAACAATAAAATAGAAGACCCTGTAATAGACCTGACTCCACGTAAACGCAAAATGAAACGACACATAGACCATCTTAAATATTCCCTTAATAAAAAAAAGAAAGAGGTGAAGAGGCTTCAAGATAAAAATAGATCATTGGTAAAAAAAAATGAAAATCTAAAAGAAATTTTGAATACTTTGACAAATAAATCTTATATCACTCAGGAAAATGAAGACATTTTAAGTCGCATAGGTGTACAAAACCAAGAAATTGTTAAACGTCAAATATTGAAATCAAAAACAGGACATATACCTAAAATAAAATACTCACCAGAGTTACGAGCATTCTCCTTAACGTTGCATTTTTATTCCCCGAAAGCGTATAATTTCGTTAGAAAAACTTTCAGCACATGCTTACCTGCTACAAGTACGCTAAGAAGTTGGTATCAATCTATTGACGGTAAACCAGGATTTACAAAGGAGGCAATAGATACTATCAAAATGAAAGCTAGAGAATCGAAGAACAAAATTTACGCCACTATTATATTCGACGAAATGGCAATCAGAAGCGGTGTTGAATATCATCCCCAAGGCAGAAGGTACTATGGCCACGTGAGTTTTGGTGCCAGTTTACAAACGGATTGTCAAGACGAAGCTAAAGAAGCCCTTGTTTTCATGCTGGTGCCAATAAATGCATCTTGGAAAATTCCAATAGGATATTTTTTAATAAATGGCATCAATGCAGATCAAAAAGCCGCTCTTCTAACGGAGGCAATCCATTTGGTAGAAGAGGCTGGTGTAAACGTCAAAGCTATTACATTTGACGGCTGCCCAGCAAATATTACAATGGCTAAGAAATTAGGCTGTTCATTTGAAGTTGATCAAATCAACTCCACCTTTAAAAATCCCTGCAATACTTCAAGAATAGCAGTCTTTTTAGATCCGGCACACATGATCAAGTTAGTGCGAAATGCATTTGAGTTTTATAGGAATTTGAAGGACGAACGGGGCAATATTATATCGTGGGAACATCTTGTAAACTTACATAATTTACAAACAGCGGAAAATTTTCATCTAGCTAATCGACTAACAGTCAGTTGCAGAAACGCTCTTTAAATTTTTAAAGCGACCTTAAATATTAATGAGTCTTTAAAGTGTTGCACAAAATAGCATTTATCCCATATTTTAATGCTCCATTAACTTTAATGAACCTAACGTCAAATCGGGACTCTAGCTTATTTTTACGTTGCACAAAACGTCATTAGCGCTAAAGGATCATTAATTTGACAGTTTGAGGTTATAATTTTTAATGCCTTGTAAAGCGTCCATTAAAACTATAAAGTTGTCATTAAATCTGTGTACTGCAAAGAATACTCCAAGATAAAGTGTACAGTGAACTGTTTTGCAAATAGGTAGTGATTTCTAGCCTTTATTTCAGTATTTTTACGATTTCAGTGTTTATTACAATGTCCCTCTCAAGTCTTTCGTCTTTATCCGATCCCGAGCAATATATTCCACGACGACGTCGTGTAATTCCAGATAGGATAAATTTATTTGAAAAATATGACGGAGAAGATTTTCGTGTGAGATACAGGATTTCGAAAGAGGTTGCTTTACGCATTTGCGAGATACTCAATTTAGAACCTGAAACTCGAAGAAATAAAGCCATTGATGGCCTCACACAGTTATTAATTTGTTTGAGGTTCTTCGCTACAGGATCTTTCCAGCAAGTGTTAGGCGATTTAGTTAATGTGCACAAGTCTACAATATGTCGAATAGTACAAAAAGTAACCCGCAAGCTGGCAAGTCTAAGCTCTGTAAATATCAAGATGCCAACGGACAGGAATGAGCTACGTAAAGTTGCTGAAGGATTTTTCCAAATTGATGGCTTTCCACGGGTGGCAGGAGCCCTTGATTGCACCCATGTCAAAATAGTTAGCAGAGGGGGGTCATTACCTGAACTGTATCGTTGTAGGAAGAGATTCTTTTCCATTAACGTGCAAGCTGTTTGTGACTCCACTCTTAAAATAAGAGACCTCATAGCACGTTGGCCTGGGTCAGTCCATGACTCAACAATTTTTAATAACTCACACATATGTGCAGATTTTGAAAGAGGGAAATATGGCCCATACTGTTTATTGGGAGACAGCGGTTATTTTAATAAAAATTATTTGCTGACACCCTTTCTGCGTCCTCAAAACAATTCAGAAGAAGCATACAACAAAAGCCACATTGCAAACCGCAATACAATAGAAAGATGCTTTGGTGTGCTAAAACGTAGATGCCCATGCCTTGAAAAAGGTATCACACTCAACAAAACATCAACAGTTCTGCAAGTTATAGTTGCATGTGTGGTGTTACATAATATCTGTATAGAACTTGATGAGGTGGAACCTCCTAATGATTTAGAAATAGTTACTGATGGAGATGATGAACATTTCTTAAATGCCAGTTTACAGTCTGTTCAGACATCTGTCCGAACAGCAATTGTAAATAGTGTTTTCTCTTAATTAAATTTATTATTTTATATAAAAAAATATTATGTTATTGTTTCATTTATTATTAAACACACTCTAAATAGAAATAGTTAATAAAATATTCTATTATTCCTAAATATTCTTAAACAATAAGATATTCAAGGTACTGTTAAAATAAAAATCTTGGTAGAGCAGTTGGGAATAAACCAATAAACATTATTAATTCAACTTTTTTCTTTATTTTTCAAAATTTCCATTTTCAAAGCATGTTCTTTTTTCATGTGCAAAATTTCTAACATCAACTTCTTTCTTTCCAAATCTGCATTCTGGCATTTTTTCTTGAAATATAATTTCTTCAATGCTTCAGCTGATGCAGGTTTTAAAATTTTTCTTTGCTTGAATGCTGAAACAACAAATATCTAAGTACATAAAGATTTATCTACATACTATCTATCTATAGCCTAGCCGTTTTCCCAATTATGTGGGGTCCAGTCTGACGGGATGCAGCTGAATGTCAGCGGTTTCCATGGAGCAACTGCCATCACACTTCCACAACCCAATTTCTAGGAAACACTATACCCCTTGTTCAGATTGATTGTCGAGACTATCTGGCTTCTAACTGCACGTAATGACTGTCAAAGATATACAAATGACAACCAGACTTTACGTGCTTTCCGAGGCACGGGATGTCAGTGATATCTAAAAAAAAATACATATGATTTGAAAAAGTCACATTGATACTTGCCCGGATTTGAACCTACAACCTCTTATACGAGAGATGGGCACCTTTACCTTTTTTTCTTTTTACCTTTATATCTATATACCACACAAAAAAATAAGTTACATAATTATCACTTTTTATTTACCTTTTTTCTTACTCGAAAAATTGTGATGCTTTGGAGTAGCTGTTATTTTTGGAGTAGAATTTATTTCTGCTGTCAAACCGTTAGAAGCTTGCCGTTCTTCAGCTGAAACAAAATAAAAGCATCCTGATATCAAATATTGTTCTAGTACAAAAATATTTTAAAATATTGTTATTTTGCATTAGTTTTGAAACTGTAGTACTGTACACACACCTACCTATTACTATAATCTCCTGTGTCGGTGGACATGATGTAGAGGCATAAGCCGGTATTGGTATAATACCATTAATATTAGCAGCAGTAATGACATCAGTATCTATAAAATGAGTTTAATTATAAGTAACAGAAGAAGCAAAAAAAAATTAATATTTTTTTTTTTTGATGAAAAGAAAAAACATGAACAGTACTGAGACTTGTATACCTTTAAAGAAACCTGATGCACTATCGTATGGATTGCACAATGGTTCCACCTGGTCCTGTATAATAGCCAAGACTTTTGCATCATTGTCAGTCATTTTTGGCTTCCAAAAACCACCACCGGTCTTGTTCATTTCAATCTAAAAAACAATAAAACAATATATTATGGAAAACAAGATGTATCATTCCATTTTTCTTGTGAAGGAAAACAGCGTGATATTATAGAAAATGGTCATTCATGAATAATGCGAAGTAGATTATTACCTTGTCTTCTTTTATATTCCTTATTGCACATGCAACATCGTCCTGTGTCACCATTTGGTTTTGTTCAGCATTGATGTATGCTAATTTCTGCAAAAATAAGAAATTGAACTTTAATTCCAATCTCGATAGCGTGCCCATTGTAACCTGCATTTAGCACTATGACCATCTAGATAATTATAGACTACTTACATTACTTTCTCCAACATCTTTGCGAGATTTTTGTTTCATATTGTCATATAAAGACTTTAATTGATCCGTATCTCTTGGGCCACTAGTACAACTACTATTAAATTTTGTAGTAATGGCATTCCATGCTTCCCTCTTTCTCTCAATAAACTTGCCCCCCGTTCTTTTGCACTCTATAATATCCTTAGATCTGTAAGATGATAATGTTTTAGGTGAATAGTTTAAAGTAAAGCAGTAACACAAAATAATAAATAATACACATGGTAGTTTAATACTCACTGCATGACAAGATCTATTAATAATGATTTTTCTTCTTGTGTATAGTTTGCCCCTCGTTTTCGCGGTTGCTGTTGTGATTGTGACATGTTTAATTTGATAATTCACGTAAATAAACAGAAAACACAACACGCATGTAGGTATCGCCGTCAGTTTATTTGAAAAATGACTGACATTAGGAGGTTAAGAATTTGACGTTTACTCACGTTTTATTTTTGCAAACGCATTCGTGTTGACATGAGAGAACACAGTAACTAAACGCAACCATTCAATCACTTCATTCAACATGTGTTTTTAACTTGCAATACTATTTAATGTCGTCTTTAAATGGTCTTTAGTTAAAGGATCATTTTAGGAACCCGTAATAGTTTTGTGCAACGCCTTTAAATCTAATGAACTAATTAGCGATAATGACTCATTAACTAATGTCGATTTTAAGGACAGCTTTCTGCAACTGACTGTAAGGGCTTCTCATATATTTTTTAAAACTAAAGTTATGAAAGTCAGCTTAGCAACCCAAATTTTCAGTAAGAGTGTATCAGATGCACTCACATTTTGCAAAAAAAACCTTAATTTAAGTAAGTTTCAAGACCCACAACACAGTTTCTGGAAATGATAAATGATCTTTTTGATATTCTGGACTCGCACACTCATGGATATGATTTGAAACGAGCAGTCAATGCAGAAAATGCTGCGAATGTTATATTTAAATTAAAGATGGCAAGAGATGCTCTACTAAATATGTCCGCAGACATAATTGTAAGAAAAGTAAAACAAGAAGTTTTACTTGTTAAATCACCACGATATACCGGATTCATGGGATTTTGTGTGTGTATCGAAAGCGCCATTGCTCTCATACATGACTTGGTCCTGAACTCAGAGTGCGCCATAAAATATCTTCCTCTTCATAAAATAAGCCAGGACCACTTGGAACATCTGTTTGGAAGTATAAGATGCCACGGTGGATCAAACAACAATCCTAGTGCTAGGGTTTTTGAAAGCATCTACAAGAAGCTCCTGACCTATGCGCAAATTAAAAATAGTGGTAGCGGCAATTGCAGTGCTCTTGGACAAATTTCAATTTTGCAATGCACTTCTGCAGTTAACCGTATCAATATTACGACAAGATACAAAGACCAAAACATAGATCTTGAGACTGAGAGCTTGGATTTTTCAAGCCTTGAAAGCCTGTTACCCTGTTCTGAATTCGGTGAAAAAGTAGTTGAATATATGGCCGGCTACATTGTCCATGCTCTGATAAAGCAAATAAAATGCCAAACTTGCATTGGGGCGCTTATTGGTTTACCTAATCAAAACACCTTACAATTTCAAAAGGACACTAAAAACAAATTATTGTACGGATCTACCACAGTAATAGAAATTTGTCGTCGTTGTGAAATTTATATTAAGAGGGCGATCAATGAGAGTGGTTCAAAAGTGCTGTCTTCGAAATATAATACGGACTATTTTATTAGATCGGTTTTAAAATCCCTGATTGGGTATAATTTGTTCCCGGATATTAATTTTCATCAATTTGAAATAGAGTCCACAAATCATTTAATTGAATTAACAAGATGCATAATTCAGAAATACATGGACGCTCGTTTATCTTTTTTTACAAAGAACAACCAGGACCCTAAAAGTTTAATTCGAAAAACATATACCAAATTAATTCATTTTAACACTCTCACTGCCATGGGATCCGCTAGCGGGCCCCAAGTTTTTGAGTGCAAAGGGCCGTTTTTATTTTAAAGACACATTAACAGCAGGCCGTGGGGTCGCCAGCCGCCCCCAAAACATTTTGTCCGTTACGCCGCTTATAATTTTCTAGAATTTGCCTGTGACGCCAGCTATAGTAATTGTCAGTTGCCCGCCGGCCGCCCCCTTGGCTCGCTGTGTACGTCGTTTTCCCGCGCTTTCGCAACTTTCGGGATTAGAGGCAATTTTGTTGCACAGAATATTATTTTATAGTGTGTAAAACATGTCGGACGACTCGGACTATGATCCTGATTACGTGCCTTTGTCGGAATCTAGTTGTAGTACCGATACTGATGAATACACCGATAGTGAAAACGCCGACGAAGATGTCACTGCGCAGAATTTACATCAAAATGACCGCCCTGTACAACAGTTGGTAGGTAGTGATTGGAATCCACCAACTGGTTCTCGTAAAAAACAATTCCCTTTGGCTTTTACATCTGGTATAAAAAATATTCCCTACACGTGTGAGACCGAACTGGATTACTATTCTTTGTTTGTGGACGACGAAATAATGAACCTGATGGTGACTATGACTAACTGTTATGCGAATAAAACGAAAATAATGACAGTTTTGAGACGATCAAGTAGGATGCAGAATTGGACGGATTGTGATCAAAATACAATGAAGAAATTCCTTGGTCTGATGATATGGATGGGTATAAAAAAACTGCCTAAGATATCTGATTACTGGAGTAAGAATTTATTATACAAAAATCCCGTGGCTGGATCAGTAATGAGCCGAAATCGCTTTGAATTGTTGCTGCGGTGCTGGCATTTTGAGGATACATATTTTCACTCGACACCTGGCGCTGACAGACTTATCCGAGTAAAAAGTCTGGTTGACTTGATAACAAAAAAGTTTCAGAATTATAACACACCTGGAGAATATCTAACTGTAGATGAGACAATGGTTGCCTTCCGTGGCAGGATTGTTTTCATGCAATATATTCCTGGAAAGAGGCACAAGTATGGGATAAAACTGTTCAAAATATGTGATGAAAATGGTTATGTACATGATCTGATAGTATATGAAGGTAAAAAAACGACGCCTGGACAAAATTTGTCTAAAGAAGTAGTTATGAAACTTAGCGAAAAATACTTAGATGCGGGCCGAACTATTGTTACCGATAATTTTTATACAAGCGTGGACTTAGCTAAGTCGCTTTTAAATCGGTCTACGCATTTGATTGGCACAATTAGAAAAAATCGAAAAGGTTTGCCAAAAGACATTGTCTCCACAAAGTTGCAAAAAGGTGAGATGATAGCAAAAGAAAATGATGACGGAATTTTGGTTTTAAAGTGGAAAGACAAGAGAGATGTTCTGGCGTTATCAACCAAACATTCAGTTGGATTTGTGACAGTCCGGAGCAAGCGAAATAGGCGAAAAACAGCTTTGAAACCATCGGTAATTGCCGAATACAACAAATACAAAAGTACGATTGACTTTTCTGATCAGATGGGCAGTTACTGTAATCCTTCAAGAAGAAACGTACGTTGGTTTCAAAAGCTGGCAATTGAATTACTGCTAACTACGTCTGTCGTAAACGCCTACTTGATATACAAGTCTCGTAAAAGACTTACAACAAAAACTTATACAATTACGAAATTTCGAGAGAACCTATGCATACAGTTGATGGACTTACAACAGCGACGTGCTACCAATCCTGTCGGAACCAAACACGAGTTCGGAAAGAACCCCCTGACTGACCATCGCAATCGACTAATACGCCGCAAGTGTATACACTGCTATGAAAGTTTACGACAAGAAGGAAAATCAAGCGTAGAGGCCAAGAAACTCACGAAAAAAACAAGTACTGTATGCCTCACTTGCCCAACGAATCCCAGTATTTGCGCATCTTGTTTTGCCAATAAACACAGCAAAATTTAATTTATTTTTTCTCATTGTAAGTTTTTGTGTTATAACAATAAAGATTCGTCAATATAATGTTTAGTTCTTTAATTTTTTTCCCCGCCATACAGAAATGTTATTTTTGCTCTGATTGACTTGATTTTTTTTTCAACATGTAGCTCACTGTATGCGCATGCCAATACTACATATATTTTTCCTTATTAGCAGGCCAAGTACTACAAAAATCTGTTTGAATTTAGGGGGTCACAGCGGATCCCACGGCGTGCTCAAAGCATTATTAACTAGCCACTGGCGGACCCCACGGCCTGCTGTAATATTTTTTCATTTTAAGTGACGGCCTACCACAACAGATTTGTTGGCACCCGCCGGCGGACTCCATGGCTTGCTGAACTGGAACCATACTATATATTGCTGGCAGTGAGAGTGTTAAAAATCAATAATAACAGGATAAGTGCATATGTTTTTGTGTAATTTATTGATTTTGATTAAATATTTTCTTTCATTTTAATTGTGTATTTTTTATAATGTTAAAACCCATTTTATCGATATCGACTATTTTCCCTTATTGAAGAAGCGCACCCCTAACGATAGCCTTACCTACGTATCTTGACCTTGAACTGACCAATTGCAGCCGTGCATTCTTCCTTGTCCCCCGGCCCGCAGTAGTTAGTCGTGTACTTAGAAGAAATCGGCCCATACGCTCTCTAGTGGTTATATTCTCTTTGCGATCGACACTTTAATATTTTGTATTTACGTGACGTTGTTTTCTCAGTTTTTTAGCTTAGTTCCAAAAAAATATATATTAAATCATATTTTTACTACTTTCAGGTGGTATTCGATGGCACACGACGTGTGTGTCACCGATGTTGGCAGTCCGCTGATAATGCAGTGAGAAGACATGCGAACCCTGCCGTGCCCGTAGCAATGCCTGAAGCAATGCCAGATGCAGTGCCAGAAGCAATGCCGGATGCAATGCCGGAAGCAGTGCCGGATGCAATGCCGGAAGCAGTGCCGGAAGCTGTGCCGGAAGCAGTGCCGGAAGCTGTGCCGGAAGCTGTGCAAAATGTTTAGGAATTTCAAGTTTCAGAGTATACACGTGCTCCAAACACACCACGGCATTGTATATTTAACAACTGTCCAAACGCAACTCGCCATCGAATCCCAATAACAATTAAAACTCACATCTTTTGTGAATATAAGCTTTATATTCCAAATGGTGCAAGAGTGTGTACACAGCACTTAGAGAACAACGTTTGGGATGAGCTACCTCAAACATGTAATGTCACTCATGATTTTAATACAGAACAGTTTACTGACATTTGTGACATGTTAAGAATGGCCTTACAACGTGGACCTCGGCTAGACTTCAACACGAGAGGCGCTTTAACCAACGAAGAGATGCACTTTTGGACAGGACGTAAGTGCGAAGAGTTTCATAATATATTGGTACAAACACCTGCACTAAATGAAAGATGTAGAGAGCCGAGAACTGCATTAGGTATTTATCTAACAAAACTGCGTTCTGGGGAGCCAAATGAAAGACTTGCGACATTATTTAACATGTCACGACGAAAGCTCGAACGTTTATTGGTTATTGTGAGGGAGTGTCTCAGTAACAATTATGTCGGGCTGCATTTGGGAGTGGATCACATTGACAGACAACAATTATTGGAAAAAAATCTAACTATACCAAAAGCATTATTTGGAAATGAAAATAATGATAAGTTATTATTGATTGGTGATGGTACTTACATTTACATAAATAAAAGCTCGAACTTTTTATTCCAAAGATTATCCTACAGTTTACACAAGTTTCAGAATCTACTGAAACCTTTCCTACTTGTATGTACTGATGGATATATATTGGATGTAATGGGTCCATACGCTGCAACAAAAACAGATGCGCAAATAATGGGCGATATTATGAATGATGGACAACATCCATTACATTGGTTACTCCGAACAAACGATGCTTTTATATTAGATCGAGGTTTTAGGGACAGCTTGGACCTCATTGATGAATGTGGGTATGAATCCTATGTCCCACCAACAAAGAACCGCCAAGAGACACAGCTGACCACTGAACAATCCAACGAAGCTCGATCGGTAACGCTATGCCGGTGGGTTGTGGAAGTGGCAAATGGCCGGTTTAAACGTGATTTTAAGCTCTTGCGGCAAAAATATTTTAATAAGTCACTGCCCAATATGTTCACTGATTTTAAGATTGCCGCAGCTATCACGAATCACTTCCACCAACCCATCGTGGATAGCGTACACGCAGACGAATTCGTCCATATAATAAGGCAGAAAATAGATACCCCGAATCTTCTGCATATGTATGTAGAGAGAAAACGGCTTAACCACAGAAGAGTAGATTTTCAGAGGATGGAAGCGAGCCAGATTGAAAACTTCCCTTCAATGACGGAGGAGGATATAATTCTATTAGCGCTAGGTACATACCAACTCAAGCTGGCAAGATCTTACTGTGCCGAGCATTTATCAAATGGTCTATATATAATTGAAACGTACAGAGAGGGAGCACTTGATGATCTGCCAGACTATGGCATACACGAAGATGCCTGGCTTTTGCGTGGACGAATCCAGTCGCGACATGTCCGTGTAAAAACATATTTTTGTTATATATTAATCAGCAGTGCAAATAATATTGTCCAACAGTATTGCACATGTTTAACCGGGCGACGTACGATCGGCACTTGTGCACATATAGTGTCCATCGTATGGTACTTAGGCTATGCGAGGCATACGGGATTTACTGCTCCGGCATCTTTCCTCAATGCTGTTATAGTTGATACCGATATGTAATGTTTTAAATCTACTCACTTATTGATAAAATATATGTTTTGTATTTAAAGAATGCTTGTTTTCTTACTTCTTTTAATAATAGAATCCTAAATGTGTTATATCATGTTATTCTAGCTTTATTTTACTTATATAAGTAGTTTGTAATAAATTCTTCATCATTTATAAAACACAAGCTGTTCCCCGTGGTTTCACCCCTGCTGCTCGGCTCCTTTTAGTCGTAGCGTAGCGATGATATATAGCTTATAGCCTTCCTCAATAAATGGGCTATCTAACACTGAAAGAATTTTTTAAATCGGACTAGCAGTTCCTGAGATTAAAGCTTTATAATAATAAGTATAGATAGTGAGATTACTGCTTTCCAAACGTGAATAGGGACAGGCGCCATGGTAGACGTTTTTCTGCATCAAAATGTCTATTCAATGATATATTAATGAGGACTATTGGAGCGGGTACCACGTTCCATACATTTTTGCCCATTGTCCTTTCGTCTTCTCACTCTTCCGATGTCTACTTGATCGGCGAGACTAAGATATTCATTGTAGAACATCATCTTAATTAAAGGATAAATGCGAACAGTCAAGAAAAAGTTATACAAAGCCAACTTTTCCGTAGCGACTAATTTTGACAGATGAGACGCTTAGTTCCGTTCAAGTTTCGTTTTGTTTTCGAGTGACGCTTGTGTCAAAACATTAGTAGAATAGCGATTTTAACAAGTTAACGTTCCGTTCGGGATCGGTTGTGTTAGTAGAATCGAGTTTTTAACTTCAACTTAACTAGAACTAAACTTATATCGTTGTTATTTTAGCAGAATAGAAAAACGCTCAATAGCGGTCGTTTAGTTACGGTTCTGTTGCGATTTCGTTGTAAATTTATTAGTGGAATTGACCTCCTGGTAGAAAAGCTACTGTAACGGCCAGAAAGGATTGTCGAAATTGTTATTCGAATAAAAATGGGTAAATACTACTATGGAATGTAAGCAATGCCCTGATTCCCCCCCGTTTTGTATTGATTGTTTTTTTGACCTGCACAAGTTTGCTGGTTTTTCTAATAAGTAAAATCACCTACCAAAGTGTAATTTTTGTTTTTCTTAGTCTATCTATAAGTTAATTGTTACCTATAAGTTACATGTTTCTACATTATTATAAGAAGTGATTTTGATCTCTAATAAAAGTTTATTACAAAATGCATTTGAATGTTTTTTTTACTAATAAAAGCCTATTTTGCCATGTAAATACAAATCACGCGAATTCGCGTTACCGGCCATGTGGGCAATATGTATATAATAAATGCGTCCCGTATAGCCGATCACACGTCTTCGCGTGATAAAAATATACACATATATTTGTGAACTTATATATTATATAATGGTAGATTCCTTATATAAAAGCATTACTGGCACAATAAAAACCACATCCAACGATTTTTTTTAATTTGGCCATCTATGTAAGTTCAGCATTTTGGCTTGGCAATGAACGTGTACCTTTTACGCACTGGATGCAAATTCGCGATCTCGTGTGGCTCATTTTATCAGTATCACGAAATATACTTTAATGGTATTTTGCTTCTTGCGTTTGTTAGTGTAAAATTGTAAATAAACAGTGATACGAATAAAATACTAAATATAGCTTGATAGGTAATCGATATTGCGTATATTGATTACATCAATTATAGACAGTCAGGCCTGGAAAGTATGAAGGAAAGTTTTTGGTTTTTAACTGTTCCGTTTTATTGTAATAAATTCATGAACCGATATTCTTATAAAGCATGCTGTCAGTAATAGTCACCGCGCTTGCTTTATTCGCGCGCTTACAAAAAGCATGCTATAATAAAGTATATAAAATAGTTTGCTTAAAATATAAAGCATATCGCATTAACACGTTCAGACCGGCACCTCATGAGTAGGTACTTGGTATCCTACGGCGCAAATCTTCATGTGGCCACCGGTGGTACATCACCGCCCCATGAACCAAAAGTCTTGCCGGGCGGGGTGCGCCACCGGTGGACACGGACAGGATTAGACAGGAATTATGCTTTCTCTCTTTCTAATAAGCTAGTAATCGTAATATGTATAAAGTAAAGAGTTTTGTCTCATAAATCAGAACCGCACGTGCCGCGCTGACGTAACAACGCCCGAGCAGTTTTGTACATTTTTCGCGCCATAACACGACATCGACGCGACGCGCGACACGCTGCGCGTGATTGTGTGTGCGAGTTTGTTTATGCCTATGTTTATTGCATAAAAGGATGTCAAATGAAGATAATGATCGACCTATAAGGCCGGGATCGTGTCACAATTCTGGCAATGAGCGAAATGATCCAGTGGGGGAGGCGTCCGATTTGCAGAGCGACGACGAGGTGTTCGTCGAGAATTCAGACGACTCCGTATTGGACCCGCATTATGAATTACCGTCTCATGAAACCCGACGTCACAGATTGCTGATAACTTCCAATAGTTCAAGTGAAGAAGAGATTTTCGAAGTACACTCTAATATAAATCAATGCTCTGGGAATGAACGACAAACACCATCAACCAGTCGTCGCAGACCATCAATCTTGTCCGAAGATTCAAGCACAGAAGACATTTTTGATTGGCGTCCTAAAAGAAGATTGGTTCGTGCTTCTCATAATGATCAAAATAGTACCGCCGAACAAGACAGTGTGAACCAACAAAACGACATACCCTCAAATAGAAGTGATCAGTCTCCTGCGATTGAAAATTTGGAGCACAATGAGCGTCACCAGGTTCCATTGCAGTCTTCAAACGCATCTGTTTCATCGGATGGTAATGACGAACATACATGTAATAGTGACCATGAACAAAATCAAGACAGCAATGCTTCTCATCCGACTTCTAGTGGAGAGGAAGTGGAAGAACAGGTGCACCCAAGTACTTCAGGTTGGTTTCCTGTAGATAATAATATCTTACCCATAGAAGAATATGGTGACGATTGGAAGCTTTTGGTGCCAGATGTTGACTGCAATAATCCCTATATTTTGTATAGGCTATTTTTGACAGACAAAATTTTATCCCTTATGGTGTCAGAAACAAATAAATTTGCCAATGAGAAAAATGCAGGTGTCCATCATAATACACCTAGACGTCACCGCAAACCATGGACGTAAGTACTGGTGAGATGAGGCAATTTATTGTTGTAATTTTGATTATGGGCATTGTAAGACTACCAGAAATTCGACTGTATTGGTCAAAAAACCCAATTTATCAAAATACCGCTATAAAAAGTATTATGACCCGAGACCGTTTTATTTACCTGTTGAAATATTGGCATTTTGCTGAAGCACCCAACAATGAAAACAATGATCGTTTGCATAAAATCCGAAAAATACTTACTCTTATGGTAGCGACTTTCAAATCTACTGTTGAACCTGGCAAAGAAGTTGTAATAGATGAGAGCATGGTACCATGGAGAGGCCGGCTTATTTTTCGTCACTATATTCCGAATAAAACCCATAAATATGGAATAAAGAATATAAGCTCTGTATGCCCAATGGTTACACATATAATCAGGAAGTGTATACTGGACGAGTTGATGGTGTTCCAGGTCTAGGTCACCCTCAACAAATCACTATGAAACTAATGGACGGGCTAACAGAAAAAGGTCGCACTCTCTACAGCGATATTTTTTCCACAAGCGAACCACTAGCAGAAACACTAATGAACAAGCCGACTTTTTTGTGTGGCACAGTCCGACAGAACCACAAGCATCTACCAAAGCAAGTGGTAAAGTCCAAGCAGAGAAAAGGTCAAGTGTTGGCTCTGAAGAATAGAACGGGTGTCAAATATATAAAATGGACCGACAAACGTACAGTTCATATGCTTTCGACCTGCAATAATCATACAGGAGCTCTAGTGCCAATGCCACATCGCTGGAGGCCAAACACTGTCGTAGCGAAACCAGACTCCGTTTTGCATTATAATAATGCGGAAAAGGGGGTAGATATTTCTGATCAGATGGCGTCTACTATACCAGCCTTAGAAAAACCCTAAAATGGTACCGCAAGCTAATCATTGAGATTGTCTGTGGCACAATGTTGGTAAATGCTTGGGTTATTCACCAAAAATTTGCAGCAGGAAAAAAATTAAGTATATTAGAATTTCGGGAACAAATAATAAAAGAGATCATTAGCAACCCCAGCACTGATAATCAACCCGATGACGCTGCAGAGGAGGGTAGGCCCCATGCACAAAGAAAGCCAAAACACAAGTTAGAGAAAACGGAAGGAAAGCTCAGAGTTACCCGAAAGAGATGCAGACTTTGTTACGACCATTTTACAACAACCGAATCTGCGAGTATGAGTAGAAAAAAATCGAATCGCGTAAATACATTTTGCTCTGCGTGTGAAAAACCAATGTGTTTGGATTGTTTCAATACTATTCATGCAAAATAATTTTCATTTTATACCATCCATAATGGCATTTTATTTTATATTTTTTTCAATTTTGATTTAATTTTCTTATTATTACATTCTCTCAACGTAATGTATCATAAACAATTCGCATTTCGTACAATTTATGTCGTGATTATGTCAATTTTTTTCTAATAAATACAATTTTTCAATACTGATTTTTGTTTACTTTTCGAAATTATATCCACCTCCTGAGCTACACTATGAAAATTTGTCTATTTTACTAGGCGGAAACGGTAAATACAACACTTTCTCTCAAAGCGGCGCGAATTTCTTAGTACATTGAAAGTATAGTGTGACGTGGTTACCGGTGGTAAGTACACCTCGCCGTGGCAGCAAATACTCCGTGCTCCACCGGTGGTACACGCCGGTCTGAACGTGTTAAGCAAGTGATTGCCATATAGCAACTTTGAACACTACTTTTACCTATGCACAATTGAAAAATGTGTTGGAGGAAAACTGTCTAAAGAGCGTATTACAGTTCTAGTGGCTGCCAATATGAGTGGCACAGAAAAAAGAAAGCTCTTAGTTATAGGCAAATCGAAAAACCCTCGGTGTTTCAAGAACATAAAACAGTTGCCAGTTACGTACAAAGCAAACAAGTCAGCTTGGATGACACCGCAGATTTTTTAAGAGGAAGTGAGAAAATGGGATCCTGAATTAAAATCACGGAAAATCTTGCTTCTAGTAGACAATTGTCCTGCTCACCCAATCATATCTAATCTTCGAAACATAGAATTAGCATTTTTCCCAGCTAATACAACCAATGGATCAGAGAGTAATTAAAAGCATAAAGGGTCACTATAGACGGAAAATGTTGAAGGATATGATCGAAACTGACGGCAAGGTCTCGATCAACATGCTACAAGCAGTGAACTTCTTATCAAAAGCCTGGCAAGAGGTAAGGCGGCCAAAACCAGTAAGGCGTCCCATCGAGTACTTTCGTGACTACATAGATAACGAGTTCATAGAAAGGATATCACACTGTACTAACTTATATTACTTACGTACTACAGGCCGTGAATTGAAAAGTACAAGCAGTGAGATCGCGAAGCTTATTGCAATACAAATACTCATGGGATGTCTTCCTTATCCCCGACTGCCTATGTATTGGAGGGCTGGTACTAGGTTGGAAATTATCGGCGGTTTAATGTCACGGGACAGGTTTTTAACCCTTCGTAATGCACTACACGTAGTTGATTCAGATTCTCCACCTCCAACTGAAATTGGTATAGAGATGAGTCCGATATCATGTCACATGTTAAAATCAACGATATTTTAAAATCATTTCATCATGCAATGACAACGACAAAATCATCAATGCTTTTAAATCATTACTCGAATCGAATGACAATGAATTAAATGCGAACTTCGGTGATTCGGACACGGACGGGCCGTTTCACTCGGTCCCGCTCGGGTGTGCTCGGTCGCAATGCGCAGCGGCGGCCCGGCGGCGGCGGCGGTTTGAATTGCAACGTTGCGACACTTGTGAGTGACTGTTGCGAGGCTTGCCCGATCGCATGACTGGGCGCACGGAACGGCAACAATTCTTTCGCTTCGTTGTTTACGTTTGCGCGCGAACTTGACTCGAAAAGTTGGTTTTTTGTGAATCATTGTTTTGGATTGAATTTTTGATTAGGCAAGGACGACCATCCTTACCTAATTTTATTTTACGCGTACGAATACGAACTTACGAAGTACATAGTGTAATTCGTTAATTGACTTATGCCGTAGTAAATATTGAAGTGTATTACAGATTTTAAAACCAAGTTAGTATTTGCAGTTTGTACCTAAAATATTAAAAACGTATGGTAGGTACTTAACGTTCTTATTTAATGAGTGGTTACAGTTTACCTAAATACCTGTTAATAAAAAATGGCATCAACTTTAAGAAAAACATCCAACGTCTGGGTACATTTTGACATTGAATCCGTTGGTGAAAAAACAGCAGTGTGTAAATTGTGCAGGGCAAAATTATCCTATAAAACTTCCTCAACAAAGGACTGTGGGACAAATTGGTCCAAGTAACCAATACTCAAGAAATATTTTTTTATGATAGGTCATAGCCCATATGTAAGTAAAAAAATATTTAAAAAAATCCAAGTAACCGGGTAACATGTACACTCAGGTCGAAAACTTTCATTATTTTTCGATAGATTTTTGTTGTTTTTCTACGAAAATATAGAAATACGAAGTTATAAAAAGAAAAGACGTAATGTAAGGACACACAGGTACATCATCCCGGCACAGTATAAGAGATAAGCGGCGTGCTCTGAGCGCGAGCGAGACGGAAACACTTAATCTCAAGTATGCGACAAAGAAAGAGCAAGTTGTTGTCCTTGAACAAGCGCTGGCGCACAAAACTCGCCGCCGTTGCCATCCCTCTCCTACGACCCCGTTAGTCGGTATTCTCATTGCCTGCTATGCGATTGTGTTTTGTGATTTGTGCCATTTTGACAACCCTTGCGTGCTCCTGGACTCCTGTGATAATCTTACATAAACTTAACTTGGCTACGTTTTCGGACTTGATATTGCTTGTGAAAATGAACGAAGATCGTTTGTGTGTATTGTGTCCACGATCTATATTTAGGCGTCGACAAAATCATATTTTGTCAGCAAGTCTTCTACAAACACACCCTGCACATGTTTCGTACATCCAAGTGAACGCTACAAGACAGGTAAGATTTTACATATGATTATCAACCTTCAAAAGAATACTTACAGTAATAACAGTTACACCCTATGATTTAGTTAGTTATTTTATTAATGTCATTATTGTATTTTATGTAGGTTCTTTTAAAAATGTTCAAGTGTGATGTGTGTTCCCGGGATTGGCAAAAACTTGTAATGGGTGGTGTCTTCTAGTACATTTATATATGATATTGCTTTTATTTTCAGGTAGTATTCAACAATACGCAATCAGTCTGCCATCGGTGTTGACAACGAGTTCCAGTAGAACCTTCTGCGCCAGACGATGGACAAGAACTACCACCGCCACCGCCACTTATAGAAGATAATGTACAGGCTGAAATGCACGAACGAACAACAACGAACTTTTCGTGCCTTCGCATAAAAGAGCATCAAACACATCGAACCACTATGTTTTTAGTGACTGTGTTAGAGACAGCCGCCGTCGTATAGCCAAAACTATTAAGGTTTATATGTTGACTGTACATAAGTTGTACATACCTCAACACGCACGAGCCTGCACGGAACATTTGGAAAATAACACATGGGACGAATTGATAAATAACTGCTCAACATCACACTACTTTACAGCAGAACATTTCACAGATATGACTAACATATTGAGTGAAGCAGTCTTATCGAGCACTCAATACGATTTCGAAACCATGGTCGGGCTTGATGACGGAAGTCTATTTTTTTGGGTAGAACATACAGGTGATGAATTTAACTCAGTAATATTGCAAACACCGTCGCTTCAAAGACACAGAGACGCGAGGACTATACTCGGTATCTACCTGGCTAAACTACGAACTGGAGAAAGCAACGAAAGGCTTGCCAGTTTATTTAAAATGTCACGGAGAACATTAGAGCGGAAGCTGGTACTTGCAAGAAAATATCTAGAGGATGAATATGTCCCTCAGCATTTAGGTCTTGACCACATCACTAGAAATGAAGCACTGCAAAAGATTTTATTAATACCTAAATCGCTCTTCGGTGATGAAGCAAATACAAAACTAGTATTGATATGCGATGGCACATATATTTACATCCAAAAAAGTGCGAATTTTTTATTCCCTAGGCTTAGTTACAGCCTACACAAGTTCGATAACCTTTTAAAGCCGTTCCTGATCACAACAAGTGACGGTTATATAATTGATGTTTTGGGACCATATGCTGCAACGACGAGTGACGCAACAATATTAAATTCCATTTTAAGTGATGAAGAACACCCATTGCATGTGTTTCTTACCCCAAACGATGTCTTTATATTAGACAGAGGCTTCCGTGATGCCATAGAAAACCTAGAATCTTATGGTTACGAAGGACACATGCCTCCTACCAAGGCCAATGGTGCCACTCAGTTAACAACAGCCCAAGCCAACGAGTCCAGGAAAATAACAATATGTCGTTGGGTAATCGAGGTAGTCAATGGACGCTTTAAGCGTGACTACAAGCTTCTGCGCCAAGACTATTTCAATAGAGCGCTTCCACACATGTTTGTGGATTTTAATGTGTGTGCAGCATTGATAAATAATTTTCACGTGGTTCTTAATGACAATGAGCAAGCTCCTTCTATATTAAATAAAATACAGGAAAGAGAGCACATGCCGAATCGATTAATGCATTATGTGGTTTCACACCGTCTAAATAGACAAAGAGTCCCATTCAGAAGAATGGGAGATGGTGATATAGATTTCCCATCCCTGACAAAAGAGCAAATAATACTGTTCGCGCTTGGCACTTACCATATCAAACTAGCGAAGTCGTATTGTGCCGAACATTTGCGGGATGGTGTATATTTAATTGAATTGTATAGAGATGGACAGTTACATGACCTAAACGAGTTCAATATTCAACAAAGAAATGTATACTTAATGCGGATTAGAATACAATCCAGACACGTTAGGGCACGCCAATATTATGGCTATATATTAATAGACAGAGACAAAACTGGTATCGACGCCATAATTGAATATTATTGTACCTGTTTGACCGGTAGTCGTACATTGGGAAGCTGTGCACACATATTATCTGTTGTTTGGTACATGAGTCTAGCGAGACATGTAGGATTTAATCCACCAGCACAATTTTTAGACGAAATAATTATTGATTATGAATAAAATAAAAACATTTGGTTCTACACCTTATAATAAATGAATAATTGTAAACTGTGTTTTCTAAATATATGCCTTAGTAATACTTTTTACTGCTTTTATTATTATTTGGGGTTGGAGTTGGTTGTTGCCGAGCAGTTGTGTTTGGCCACGCATCCATAGTGTATACGTTTGAATTCCATTGCCGGCGTGTACCTACAGTCAGAAGTGTTAACATGTAAACACCTAGTTAGATGGAACATTCCATATACAATAAAATACATTTGTATGTCGTTACATATTAATGTCTTTGACTGTATCAATATGTCTAGTCTTGATTAAAACGCACGTATGTAAACATGCTCACATACATCATCTGCCTAGCCTTTTCCCAACTATATTGGGGTCGAGTTCCAGTCAAACCGGATTCAGCTGAACACCGTGGAGCGGCTGTCTACCAGACCTCCACAACCCACTAACTGGGTAACACAGTACTTCTTGGCAAGACTGGAGCCAGATTTACTGGCTTCTGACAATCCGTAACGACTGCCAAAGTACTACAAATGACAGCCAGGACCAACGACTTAACGTGCTGTCCGAGGCACGGAGGAAACTCGGTATATTTAGATGGTCACCCATCCACAGACCACCTTGGCAAGCGTTGCTTAACCTTAAAGATCGACCCGTGCAGCTGTTATTATTTAGCCACGAGCTCCTCACATACATAGGTACATAAATACGTAGATTACATAGGCATACCATAAAAAGAATTTAATTAATTCCCTTGATAATACTTAAGTCTTATGAACTTGACTGTACTAGTACCCGGTTCATCAAAATAAAAAATCAAATCTTTTCATGGATTTTATGACGAAACCAACCTAAAAAGACACCCACTACGCGTATTGGTCATATGGACCACCTTCCATACAAATTTGCCCAATGTCCTTTAAAAAAACATATTTTAAGAAAACATCCTACGGTTGAAATTCAAGATGAACGTAGGAACATGGGTATGCACCAAAACAGTTCAGAACAACGTTTGGAACAGGAAGCTGGCCCTTCTAATCAAGCAGGATCCCAAAATCTGAATCAACGGTCTGTTGTTACTTCTTCTGCTAGTCACTCAGCCGAGGGTAATCCGTTGCCACAACCACACATTATCCAGCAGGCTTTAGTTCGACAACCTACAATAGCTCAATTTACACAGAGAAAAAAAATTACACCATCTGAACAGGAAAGGTTGAATAGACTACTAATGAAATTGTTCATATTAGATTTTCAACCATTCAGTATTGTGGAAGACGAGGGCTTTGTTGCATTTGTTCATGGTCTAAATCCCATTTACCAACTACCTAGTCGTAAGTACCTTTCAAACACTTTACTGCCATCAATGTACCAGCAAGTTTTTATGAAACAAAAACAAAAATGACTGAAGAAGCAAAAAGTGTATGCCTTACCACAGACTGCTGGACATCAAAAGCAAATGAGTCATATATGGCCATAACAGCTCATTACATCGATCAAAACTATATTTTGAAGTCGCTTCTCCTGCAGTGTGAAGTCCTCCCTGGACATCATACCGCCATAAACTTAGCAGCTCAATTAAGAACATGTGCATCGACTTGGAACATTACAGACAAAATTACCATAGTTGTGTCTGACAACGCGAGTAACATAGTCTCCGCTATCACGACTGAGCTGAATTGGCGCCATTTTGGGTGTTATGCACACAGTTTAAATTTAATTGTCAAGAGTGGATTAAGCGTTGAAAATTTGCAACAGACAATCACCGAAGTGAAGAACATTGTATCTTTTTACAAACGTAGCGCTTTGGCCACAGAAAAGTTTGTAAAATATCAGGTCCAACAATCAGAGGCAAAAATAGCAAAAAAAACTCACTCAGTCTGTGGAAACTCGATGGAACTCTGACTTTCATATGCTGCAAAGGTTTCTTGAACTTAGAGAGGCTGTAACTGCAACACTTCCACTCAGCAACTTCAAAGGTACATATCTTGAAGAAAATGATTGGAAAATTATTCAAGATTTGCAGTGCGTGCTTAAACCCTTCGATGAAGTGTCTACGCGTATGAGTGGAGAAAAATATTTTACGGGTGGAGAAGTGATTCCAATCACACAGTGTCTTTTGCAAACATTAGAAACTTTAGAGTTGAGAGAGTTGCATGATGTTGTGAAATTGGTTTTAAAAAAGCTAAAAAAGGAAACTTCGGAAAGGTTTCGCAATTTGGAATTTAGCAGAACACTTGCACTATCAACTTTTTTAGATCCGAGGTTTAAAATTTTCATGTTTCCACAACATCTGGCTGAAGAAACGAAAAACGTTGTCATCGAATGCAAAAACTAAACAATTAACTACTCCAACCCTAGCTACGACACAAAACTCGGGAAGTAATACTGAACCATCCATATGGAATTTATATAGGACAGCAACTGCGAAAATAGAGCCTAAAGGCTTATGTTTTTAAACGTCAATTGTAGCCAATGAATCGGCACAACAGGCAAGAAAATGTAAATATTTGTAGATATACACATAAAAAAAAAATAATACAAAAAGCAAAAACAAAAATAAAAAATATAACAAATAGGTACCAAGAAGTAAGTACCTCAATTTAATCATTGTAAATATACCAATCTTTTAAATGCGCCAAAGAAAAGCGAAATGATATTATATTTTTATTAGGTACCAGTATTATTTTGCTAGTCTTTGCCAGTCCTAAGCCTGGAAAAAGCATGAAGGTAAGATTGGAATATTACTTGTAGGAAAGGTGCGTAGGTATTTACGCAACCAAGTTTTTACGCCAAGCATTTACTTGTAAGAACGCCAGATTGCCATGAAATAGGTTCTTAATAATCTTAATTATCTTGTAGCAAATATCACTAATGAAAACAAATTGATGATTTCCATGATTATAAATCAATACATATATAACATATACAGAGAAGAAGGGGGAAAACGGCGTTTTTCTACATTTTACAAATATAAACCCTTTTATGTTGTGACCCCAAATATTCAAAACAGAGAAACCTGTTTATGCATAAACCATAACAACACTGAAATGATGTTGTATGCATTAAAGAAAAACAAAATCTTTTTTTATCCAAGTATGAAAGACGTCTTGAAAGAATTGTGCTGTGATTTAAAATCAGAAAAATGTATGATGGTTAATTGTCCAAAGTGTAATGGATGTAAATTGAACTACAGTTTAGAGCCAGGTAAAGCAGAGTCACAAACAGAGTGGTATCAATGGGAGAGAGTGAACCACGAATACCAGAAAACTGAAAAAGGTATTAAAAAAACATTTGTAACCAAAAAGACTGTAAAATTGAGAAAGAGCGCGACCGTAGCTGAACTTATAGATATGTTCGAGAAAAATGTTCCTGTTTTTAAGAAACATTATTTCATTTGGCTACATCAACATAGACAATATCAAATCTGCATACAGAACTTAAAACCGAACGAAATATTAATTGTTTGCGATTTTTCGGAGAATTATCTTTGTAAGCTCTCCGAAGAAATTCAGGCAACACATTTTGGAGCGTCGAAGAATCTAATCACCCTTCACACGGTTTACATGGGGAACAAAGAAGCAAAGTCTTTTTGTACTATTTCCGATAATAACTCTCATGAGCCTCCGGCGATTTGGGCTCATTTAATACCGGGGCTGAGATATGTAAAAGAAATGATGTCTGAGACGAAGGTAGTCCATGTATATTCCGATGGACCCACGTCTCAGTACAGACAAAAAAATAACTTTTTTCTTTTGAATTTACTTACTAAACAGATGGGATTTGAATATTCTACCTGGTCTTTCACTGAAGCGGGCCACGGAAAAGGGGTGGCAGACGGAATTGGTGGATCTACAAAAAGAGCATTAGATCGTCAAGTGGCTTTTGGTAAAGACGTAACAAACGGCTCAGAAGCTTATGATATACTGAATAACTGTATGGTATCTGTGAAATGCTGGCTGATATCAAATTCCGATATTGTTAGTTGGTACTGTGCAAATACACCAAATTATTTCCAATTCTGCAGGGCAAATTCAGTACAAGAATCTGTCTTGCTTTTGCGGAGTCAAAAGAGGACTCTGCAGTTGTTACTCCTTGAAAACCCACATCTTTAAAGAAAAGGTTGGGTAAAATATTAAGGAAAATAGGACAGACGAAGTTCGAATATATTATTCATCTTACACAGCTCTGTGTTATCACACAAAAACTATTCTACTTTACCTATATTTAATATTTTCCAGATTGATGAGGACATTGAAAAAGACCGCCTAGAAAAGCAACCATTAATGGAAATTGATCTAAACATCCAAGATAGTACAGATTTAAACATCGAGCCAATGCCTTTGCCCATATCTGTTGAGAACAAAGTAAACCAGTCAAATGTTGAAATTGAAACGATTGATTTAAGCGAGGACAACACTCAACAAAAAGTAAGTAGATGATAATTTTAAAATACTCAAAGTATGTAAAAATATATTTCAATTAATTAAACGTACAACATAATTATACGTACATTAATTAGTTTACTTACATTAATATTGTATCAATTTCATTTCAGGTTATAAGTGAACACATTGAAAACGATATTCTTAAAAAACGAACATTAAATTTAATGGAAATGAATAACTGCAATAGCAGGCTAACTAAAAAAGCCAAATTTGACACAAGTTCAAAGGCAAAAGGCAAATTTCAGTCCATTAGAACAGTAGTCACACGTTCTATAACATGCCGAAAATGTACGGAACAAAAACCGTTTCAATGTTCTAGAAAATGTATGTGCTGTTCAGCCTGGTACTGCAGGCAATGTGCTGGGATGGAAGCAAATCATTACGGTTACGATGACTACATTTGTGACGAATGTTTAGGCGACTAGTTTTTCTTAAGAGGGCTTACGCGTGTCGGCATTTCTTTCAAATTTTCAAGTCCTTATTCTTCGATTTTTATGAACCGATTCTAATGAAACTTGGTATGGATACGCTTCAAAGCCTGGTCTAAATAGTTAGTAGAGAACATTTTCGAAAAAGAGAACAGGGGAAAAGATAGTTATTTTTTAACTTTCTATAGAAAACATAAAATTGTCCTCACTCTTCATCTAAACTCTTTTTCAAAAATGTTCTATACGAACTATTTAGACCTGGCTCTGAAGCGTATGTATACTGGAAGTTTCATTAAAATCGGTTCATAAAACATCGAAGAATAAGAACTTGAAAATTTGTATGAAATGCCGACACGCGTGAACCGTCTTAATTATTTGTTTTGGATAATTAATAATACATCAGTTACTGTTCCAAATAGACATTTTTTTTATACTCTTAGAGTAGCTTCCTGTTAAACAGAATATTAATAGGTAAAAATTGATTCTTGTGAGCAAAGCTTTACTTGTTCCATTTAGTTATTTCGTAATTCCATTGAGTGATGTCTACCAAATCTAGTGTTAAGAAATTAAAGATATTTCATTAAGTTCTTTAATTAACGTGCCATTTTGTTACCAAATAAATACTTTTTTTCCTTTATTTTTCATTGTGTTAGATTTTATTGTCTATTTTGTCATAAATACGTAAGCAGCAAAAAGAAAGTGTAGGTTTATGACCAACTGTAACTCAAAGGAGAGCATTTAGAGATTTTTATTGCTCAAGTTGTGTTTAAATGTTTAATATTTAATAGATAATTGTAGCACTGACTGATTATGTTCGAAATGAATGTTATTTTATAATTACTGGCCTATTTAATTTATAAAAATTCTATTCATTTTTCGTAACTCAATGGAGCCTTTTATCAGAACTAGCGCATTAAACTATTTTTTATTTAAAAAGATATGGTATGAACTTTAAAACCATATCGCTGCTTTAATTTGATAGTGGCACATCAAAAAATCTGTCATTATTTTGATAATCTTACCATTTAACGCAAACTAACCTATAATTTCATGTGAATAAAACTCACATTTCTATGTATACATTTGACGACGTGGCGTGATTGAATGACGTTCTCTGATTGGTCCAAATTGACCGCCATTTTGTCGGTACACCGACACAACGCCAGTTGCTTTGAGATCTCGCAAGGTGACACAGACATTTTCTCTCGAATATAGGCATAAAACAAAATAATCCGTACATATTGGTAATTTTTTTTTTTAAATAAGGTCCTTTTTCGTGTTGTGACGTTATCCAAAAAGTTTCAGTGTCTTATTTGAGTTTTTGATTAATTTAAAGAACGTGGTATTTGGTGTTGCGGCAGTATCAAAACAAGTAAGTAGATAAACTAAATAGCATATTTCAAAATGAGTTCGTATTCAATTTTTTGTTGCTGATCTAATACAAAATATTTCTATTTCGTTTTTAAAGTCATGTTTTTTACGATTATTCTTTGCAAAATATGTCGCTTTTTTGTGCTATTGTTGAATTATAAACATGTTCCATTATTCAAGAATACGGCAATGAAAAATATTTTAATGTGACATTATGTGTAGAAGTACGAAATTTAATATTGAAAATAATATTTTTAATTAAGATTTTAATCCATTTATTTTTATTCTTTCAGTGAATAATCGACGTACTCTTCAGATGTTCAAAAACATGAACATGGAGAAAACTACAAAAAACATCGATTCAGAAGGCTTATTGCAGATTTCGGTAGCTGATGATCCTGAAAAATACCAAGAAAGTAATGCATTGGTGACTGAAAACAGTAAGTTATTTAACGAATTCCCTATAGAAGAACAATATTTTTGTTCAGACGATAGTGTCAAGGATCCCGACTACGAAAATATAAGTGATTCGGCTAGTTCCGAAGCTAACGCTAACAAACCTTGCTCAAAACAACGACGGAAAAAAAATTCTAAAACCAAAAACGCACCAAGTAAAAAGTCAAATTTTGATATTCGTCAGCCATTGCAGCCGTTACAGAATGAAAGAGACTATGTCTCCGAAACTACTCTTCAAACAATACGTTCTAATGTGGATAATACATTGAATAAGCGTTCTGATTATAATGAAACTGAGTTCGATGGCCAAATCTCCACAACTGCAGTAATTGGCGGCAATATTGAACAGAATCAGTTTGATGATTTTAATGACACTAGTTTCGCTTACCAAATCTCCACAACTGCATTAATTGAAGGTAATATTGATCAGAATCAGGCTTCAGACCAGCCTTCAGAAACCCGCTTTCAGAAAAAGTCTAGCTCAAGTAGCTCGTCTAGCACCAGTAGTTCCTCAGATTCCAGCAATTCTTCTTCAGATTCAAGCAGCTCATCGGATTCCGAAACAGTAAGTCGTAATGTAGCAGTAGTAGAAAATAACACAGCAGTCTGTCTTGTAACTGAGGCTGCGCTTACTAACCAGACTCCTGAAAGCTCCAATGGGGCGGCAAATTCCACTCTATTAGATACTAGGGATCCTGAAAATTCTACAAACTTTATTCAAGATAGTATTGATAACCCATCAGAGACAATAAAAATAACCCGAAAACGTAAACTGAACCCAGAAAAATGGGCATGCGCACAAGCAAAGATATTAAGAAATAGAGGACAGGAATATACATCGAAATCTGGTAAACTTGTGGCTGAAAAATCAATGAAGACTCCTTGTGGTGATAAGTGCAAACAAAAATGTACGAATAAAAAATAACAGAAACCCAGCGAAAAAACATTTTTGATACCTGTTGGAGTTTAGGCGACCTGCAGAGACAAAGGGAATTTATATTACGACATACTTCAACTATTAAACCAAGATATTCTTACAAAATTCATAATAGTAACCGTGGAAACAATAATGCCTTTTATCTGACAGTAGATGGCGAACGTATTAGAGTGTGCAAACAATATTTTAAGGCCACCTTGGACATATCTGATCGCCCTATTAGAACGGTTTTAGAAAAAAGTCAACCCTCGGGATCTTTGGAGCTAGATCAACGTGGTAAACACAATAACCATCATGCTATAGATCCAGTTATTAAAGAGGGTGTCAGGAAACATCTTGATTCAAACCGAAAATTAATAGCCACTATTGTCGAGCAGATTCTAAGCGTGTCTACATAGATGGTGGTAAGACTGTAGCGGATTTACATAGAGACTATGTAGCTGAATGCCAATCGAAAGGTCTACCAAACGCTACTTATATTATGTATTATAATTTACATATGAATATAATATATCCTTTTTCCAACCAAAGAAGGATCAATGCGAAGATTGCACAGCGTATGCTAATTCCACTGAAGAAGAAAAAAAGGGACTGAAGGTAAAGTACGAAAAACATCTAGAAGAAAAGAACTTATCAAGGGAAGCAAAAGAGGATGATAAAAATCACACAGCAGATAATACTATCGTCTGTGTTTACGATCTCCAAGCTGCTATGAGTTGTCCGAAGGGCGAGGTATCTAATTTTTATTATGTCTCTAAGTTAAACTGCTACAATTTTACTGTATGCAATATCAAAAATAAAGATGTTGCTTGTTTTGTTTGGCATGAAGGCCAAGCAAATAGAGGGGCTGTTGAGATTGGGACCTGCATTCTGATGTACATTAAAAATTTAAAACAAACGGCTGAAAACCTTAATTCCAAGTTAGATTTGATATTTTATTCCGATAATTGTTGCGGGCAACAAAAAAATCATTACATAATAGCACTTTATATGTATATAGTCTATCATTTTGATTTTATTAACACAATTACGCATAAATTTCTGATTAAAGGACACACGCAGAATGAAGGCGACAGTGCCCATTCTGTAATTGAAAGGCAAATACAGAAGCTTTGAAATCAGGCCCTGTATATACACCAGATCAGTATACCCACATAATTAGGAATGCAAAGAAAACAGGTACCCCATATAAAGTTTATGAACTGAGTCATGATGATTTTATTGATATAAAAAGTTTAGCTACATCTATAGGTAAAAATTACTCTAAAAATACAGAAAAAGAAAATGTGAGATTAACAGATATTGCAATTTTAAAAGTAGAAGCAAAAGATACAGAAAATTACTCATATTATTATAAAAATTCATATGGAAGTACGAATTTCAAGAAAGTGATAGTTGAAATATTGGAAAGACAAGAAATAGTAGCGCTAATAATAAAAATATTACACTGAAGAAAATTTATAAAACTAAAATGATGATATGTGAGAAAAAGAAAAAAGGCATACTTACATTGCTAAATAAAAAACTCATTCCTAGATTTTACGCCCCATTTTTTGAAAATCTATAAAAGTATTTTTCATCGTATAACGTACACAGTTTTAATATTACTATTGTTATAATTGATTTTGATGGTTTAATAGAAGATTTTTTTTTTATATAGTATTTTTTTATCGTGTGTGGGCTAGTGGCATTAGTCATTAAATGACTAACGCCACTAGCCCCGTTTTATGTTTGGAGGTTAATAAAAATTATATTATTTTGTTGTTTCATTGTATTTCTTATAAAAATATTAGATATTAGCTATATTGGTAATTTTTAGAGTAGCGCGAGTTCTGTGAATTAAAATTTTACTAAATAGTATAATATTTTTGATCGCTTTAATGTTAAAGACTGATAGAATAAAACAAAAAATGTCATTGAATAATAAAAATACATTAGTTTTGTATAACATCTTCCATAGAATAGTAATGTAAGTATAAATATGACATTATTTTGAAAAAAATAAAATGCAAAAAATGCATCAAAATTAAATAAAACGTTGTACAAAAATTACATTACTGAAATATTTGTTCTATTAAGAATAGTGTCATTATTCACGAAAGGATGTTGTCAAATTAAAGGTCATATCATAAATTTATGACAACATTTAAAATAATTAGACTAAAAAATGTTTGGCATAATTATGTCTGAAGTATTTTGTTTTTTGTAAGTTTATGTTTATGTTTTGTATTGAAATGGCTAAGTGGCTTATAATAATAAAAACATTGATATATTACACATTGATGTAAGCAATTTTCAAAAGTTTCTCATTATTAAAATAAAAGATATAAACAATTTAATTTCTTGTTTTATTTAAACTGTTCTTTTGAAAAAAGTACGTTTTTGAGATCTGTCGTTATCAAATTAAAGCAGTGATATAGATATTCAGTTAATACATATACTTATGATTAGAAAAAAAAAGCATATAGTATTTTATTGCAGTTTTATTTTATATACTATGGTACAAGAAAATAAAAATACGCCCATTATGTAGTAGCCAAGAAACGAACCAATTTGACAGTGAAGACAATCTACCACTGAGTGAATGGATAAGCCAGTTCAACATACCAAACAATTTTAACGAAGATCTACAATCGTACGAAAATATAGATGAGGATGTAGCCACAACTGGTACACTTACAGATGAACAAATTGTTGATTTAATGTCAAAAAGTCAGGAAACACCCGATGATCAAGATGAAGAAGATGATCAAGTGGACAAAGCCGAATCACCACCAACAATTCAACAAGCTCTAGATGCCACTAAGTTGGTAGAAATTTTTTTGTTGCTTAATCAAGACGATTCCACCATATATCTAGATATGAATAGAATACATAAAATAATACAAAACAAGTACTGGCATAGCAAAAAACGTCAGACAAAGTTATCAGACTATAAAAATTATAAGCATTTATTATCTAAGACATACATATTAAAAAGTCTTGTTAATTTGGTTGTTTTTTTGTTCACTCCATATAACGATAACTCTCTATAACGACAAAAAATGCTCAGTCCCTTCTATAGTCAGTTCGTTATAAAGAGTTTACACTGTGCTAGTATCTGATAAACAACAAAACTAGAGCAAAAGTTCATATCCTAAACAGGCAAAGGGAATTATTAGAATTTTCCCATTTTGAGACACAGTGCACGTACATAATCGGGCAAGGCGACATTATTTCCCACCCAAAATAAGGGGGAGAAACAAGATAACATAAGCAGCCAATAATGTTCCCACTGCTGGGACATAGGCCTCCTCTCGGTCAGAGGGAGTGGGCCGTAATCCACCACGTGGGCCCAGTTCTAGGACATGCCACTTTCTTCACGATGTTTTCCTTCACCGTTTTGAGTGCAGTGGTGATGAAATAGTTAACACAAAGTAAAGCGAGTGCCTGGGTTCGAACTTACGACCTACAACTCGTAAGTCGCAACCATTACCACCAGGCCACCGCTGCTCTTGTATGGGAAAACAACACTCCCCCATTTCAAATTACTTTTTAAAATTCTGCAGTATCAATTTACCCTATTTCCACTGTAACTTACGTTTTAGCTAGCTAGCAAGCAGGTTAACAAGGCCATCCATCGCAGCAGACTGCGTAGAAGTTGGCGGGACTAGACGAACAAAACCAACAAGTAACATTATATTAAACTGTACTGAAATAACTGGCTGCAAGTCAATCTAACAGCAAAGGCTTATCAACAATCGTTTATCAGTAGAATTACGTAGGCTGAATGAAACAATAGGTACCAAACAACACACCATAGCCTACCAGCAAAAATCTTTTGCCATTGAGATTAAAAAGTGAGTTATATTCCTGTGTGAAGGGTTCTGGCAGCCTCCGATAAAACCAAATTATTATCAGAATAAGCAATATCGACAAGATTTCCGACTTCCAACGACTAGATTATCATAACAACAAAAAGAAACCAACACCTTTCTATCAAACTTATTCACACGACAGTGACAGTGAGTGACACTGTGACAGCATAACATTTTTTTTTATTAAGTTTATAAATTCCACTGACTGAACGAACAGGCTAAGGTCTGAGACCATGCTGCCTAGTCAATAGTTGGCATTTTTATTGAGTAGGGTAGATCCAGTCCAATTCACCAGTATGTATATCCATAATATAGGGAAATCCAATAAAATTCGTTAGTTTTATATTTATCCTTAAAAGTAAGTAATTCCAATTCCAATGATTACTATTCATCCATAGGTATTCAAATCCAGGTAAGATCATCAGTTTCTTATTTTCCACGTAAAGTTAATCCAAAAGTAAGTAATTCCAATTCCAGTGATTACTATTCATCCATAGGTATTCAAATCCAGGTAAGATCATCAGTTTCTTATTTTCCATGTAAAGTTAATCCATTTTAAGTCTTCAGTTTATTTCAACTAAATAAACGTTTGTGACTTTTGAAAAAGAAAACTTAGAGACACAGTTTACATCCTTCTTATTCAGTTTGTGAAATATCTCTTGTACCGGTCCAATATTGGAGGAGAAAACAGTCGAGAGCCAAACGTCGAATTATGACTTTTTACATACAAAGTCTCGCCGCCCGCATTTCCTCTTAAGCGCCACCTCAACAAACGAGTGAACCCTATTGAAGTCCTGTAGTGCTATTCGGTAACAACATTTTCGAGTCTCAACAGCGGAACCCGAGGTGAGTATAAACATAAGACCTTTATGTTGTGTGCAATAAAGTTCACTTTGTGAGCTAAGTCACTCAGGTGAAGCTCGATATCGAAATGGTTACTTACAGAATAGACTAGCTGCTCATCAATGTCACTCGTTGAATCGCCGCGCTATGGTCCCTACTCGTCAGATAAACGTGCAATAAAGTACATTGACCTTTCCCTAATATCCCTTCGTAGATACTCTAACAATAAATTATGAACCGTCTTTCATTACTAGAGAACGTAAATGATCACGATAGAAGTCGATTCAGGACAGCTTGATGTCATTTCTTCTATTTTTAACCGACTTCCAAAAAGGAGGTGGGTCTCAATTCGGTGGATATGTTTTATTAATGTAGGTATGTTCACCGATTACTCCGAGGTTTCTGATCAGATTTCTGTGATTCATTTTTAGTTCGATGCGATAGTTTGGTTCAGTAGTTTTTATTTTATAGGCATTTTTGCTTATTTCAATTTCTGCGTAGACGAAGACATCCAAGTATCACCACTTAAAGTGAAAATAAAAAAAACTTCCGAAAATAGGTTATTTTATACTTTGTGGTGTTTTGTTTGTTGTTATTAAGAAAGTCAATAAATGTATGTGGGTCAATGTAGTTTGTAGCACGAGTATCTGATGTCTACCATAATATCGCCGTGTATAGAATGAAGTGGCCCGACGTTAATTCGCCACGACTCGCGCGATGATATGGCATCTTATACGTGTTTCTTATACGTACATCAGACAACTTGATTATTGTCTTTTTAACCCAAGGTAAAAAATTGCCTAGTGGCATTAAGTCCACCTTTGAGCTACTTCCGTACATGAAATAAATAAATATTCGCAATTTCAATGCATATTCAATCATTGGCAAATCTTTCAAAGTATACGTATAATGAAATTGTTTTAATTATTTACGATCAAAAACACTTAGAGAAATTTGAAAGCGATAATTGTTTAAAATATTTTGTCTACATGCCATTATTTCAATCAACAGTTTAGAAGGTAAATTTTTGCTAAATATAATTTATTGCTTACATAATTTTGCGAAAACTATTACCATTAAACTAGATAAGTAGGTACTTATTGTGATATTTTTGTGTAGTGCTATGCGTGTTATCTTAAAGCAGTAATGTGGAAGAACTTCAGTCCTTCGGGTGATGTAATAAAAATGAATAAGGTTCTTGATTTCTTGCAGCAAAAAAGGTCGTAAAATTCAGCGCCTAATGTCCAAATAACGCCAAGCGATAAAAAGTAAAAATTAAAAAATCGACCATGACAATGAATTGTAATTTTTTACTTGGATATGACTTTTTTCCCACAGCCATGCGAGATTTTCCGCCATCCTTGTAGAGGATAAATAAACGCGATGTTCGCAGACGCGCAGGTGGATGGCTGAAAAGGGCGGCATAGCTGATGCACAGTATGAGGGACAGTTCCAACAGCTACCTGAAGGTTGTTGCTGCATATAAATAGTTGTCTATGGAGGAAATGGATACGCATCCATATTAATGTTATTCCACAAAATCTTTGGTCAAGTCCAAGTAATATTCATTCAATGTTTATCTATGTTAATTTGTAAAAGCCGAGTGTCAAGTCTTTTTTATTACTTTTTTTTTAAATGCCTAGATTCCCAACCCAACTGTCGGGAAGCAACTGATAACGATATCAGTAAATAACTAAGCCTATCCTACAAATACATAATATTATATACACATGACAGTTAACTATTTATAGATGCCTTGAGTTAAATTTGTCCAACTGTATTATTAAAAAAATTAAACAAAGGTAGGTCGAGCTATTTACAAGAAGAGCCTGAATGGAGCGCGGTACGAAATCAGGGCTACCATTCAATTAGCTCATCCATCAGACCTGCAGCACAACTGCACAAGGCGCTGGGTGCCAAAAGATGAGCACTCAAAGAAAATGTGAGCAAGAGATTGCTCTACTTGAGAGTTGCAATGATCACAAAGAGGACTGTGTACCTACAATTTTCAAACGAGACAAATTATAATTTAGTCGACAGTGACCAACACGAAGCCTGAGTGTGGTGGAGTAAAACTTCCTGTTCATGTAAGTATTGGTTTTACAGAACCAAGGCGTGGTTCCTATAGGAATATTGTATACAGCATACCATAAACCTTTATTTTCAATTTGTACTGTATGATTCCAGTGCCTTTTCCATATATTAGTGGACTTTTTTTTCAACAGACGAACTATGTCTGTATAAGGAACAGATATGTTGAAGAAACCACTTGAATCTGGGACATCATCAGAATTTGTGATAGCTCTAGCTAAAAAATCAACCCTTTCGTTGCCCATCACACTAACATGTGAAGGGACCCACATGAACAAAACCTTAATGTTATGAAAAGACAAATGCAACCAAGATTCTATTATTAATGTTACAAAATAGTTTGTGTCAGCATTCAACATACAGAGTTGATATGACAGAGGGGCATTAAATTAAACTACGTATACTATACGTGTTCAGTATTAATTCGATACGGTACAAACACAAAAAACGCCACAAATGAGAAAAAAAAATTTTCAAACAAATTAAATAGCTTGCAAATCCGAATAAAACGCAACCACCCTTTATAAAAAAATGACACTAACCTTAGATACCGCTAGGTAACAAAGCAGCAATGTAGCGCGCGCGCCGGAGCGCGGTGTGCGGTATCTCGTGTGCTCGGCGGGGGCCGGGCCGGGATGGCGGCCGGCGACTTAGGCCTCCGCTCGCACTGGCTTTTATGTTAGGTAACGTTTCGAAGTACGCGCACAAAAACAAACACTCTAAATTTTTAAATTTTCGATGTGTCCTCCATTCACATTGATGCACAAATTATACCGACGGAGAATATTGTTATTTATTTTTCTAATTAGATCACTGTCCGTCGCTAAGCACTTTAATTTGTGAAATGCTAAAATAATTCAATTTTTTAACTCATCAATTGTATTTACCTCTGAGGCATACACTTCACCCTTAATGTAACCCCACAAAAAGAAATCAATGGGAGTGAGGTCCGGAGATACTAATACTAAATAATAATAATCCCTAGTTACGTGTCCTATCACCATAAAAAACAGTCAATCACAAAAAAAAAACACTAATACTAAATAATAATAATCCCAAGTTACGTGTCCTCTCACAATAACAAAATAAAATCACAATTGTTTGCGCGCGAATACCACAAACCGTACGTTCCGAAACGACAGCGTCGGCGCACTGAATAGAGGCCCCACTTACCGATCGCAAAAAAACAAGGATGCAACAAACTGACCTATTTCTGTTTCTTTCAAATGATGCGCTACGTGTGTCGCTTTCGTAGTGAAAGTGCAAGTGTGTGTGTATTCATTGCTTCCTTGTTTGCATTGCCAATTTTTAGTGAATGTCCTTCGACATGCGTCAGAGCGGCAACAACGCATCGTAGATTCATCGTTGTAGGGTGCATGACCTATGCTTAGACGATAATCAGCTGTTAGAAAAGATACATCGTGTTCAAACGGTGCAAAAACTTTAAAAATCATCTGCGACTAAACTACTGCTCCTAATTAATTTATTTTTGGTACAGAGCTTGAAAATGGTACCTAGTATAGGCAGTTTAAAGGAAAGCCCCTCTGTCGTATCAACGTTGTATAATTTTTGAGATTTTAAAGAACACTCATGCTGTCACTAACTATTACCCATTGACAGCATCCATCATTTGTATTCCAAATATGCTTTAGGGCAGCAAATATAGCAACAGCCTCAGCTGTGAATATACTTGAGTTTATTTTATAACCAATACCAGAATTCAATATCTCATCAAAATTAGCAAATGACACTGCTGGCTCAGTTTTAGACCCATCAGTATACACAAATCTATGATCAGTAAATTCATGAAATTTTCTATATACATCTTTGCTTTTTTTTTATTTGTAATGGGTTTGCACAAAGTCTACGATGGAGCGAGCCTACCCAGAAAGAGCCTGTTCACTCTAACTTTGAAGAGATTAGGGTTGTTGCTTCAATAAAACGGACGGATTCAAGCAAGCCACATTTCCAGAACTTGAAGATATTGACTGTTTCATCTCTTTATATCCTGGAACTTGTATTTTTGTAAAAAATAATATGCATCTTTACAGACCGGTTGAAAGTCAACAAAGTTCAAATAAGTTGCACTTGCTATTCACCAAAACCAAATTTCTCCATAAAAGCATAATTATATGCAATGGCTCCCAAACTATACAATAAATTACCAAATCAAATTATATCAGCTAACAGCGTAAATGATTTTAAACATCACTCTGTAGAAATTTTGAAAAGATGATTTTGTACAATTTAAATTTAACTTTGACAATTTTAATTTTGGTGACATTGTACTATTAAGGTGGATGCTCCAGGGTGGCCCGCGAAATTCAAATATTTTTATGTTTTTTGCAATTTGCCGGTCAGTGTGAAGCTGTATGTGGACCAAATGCGATCTGCGACCGTAACGCGTAATTATCTAAAGAATTATAACCATTTTAATCATCAATATAGCCCTCTAAGTTCATGTAGTTCGAAAGAATGAATATTTCAGAAATAATCATTCTTTCGAACTACTAGATAAATACGTGTTACGGTCGCAGATCGCATTTGGTCCACATACAGCTTCACACTGACCGGCAAATTGCAAAAAACATAAAAATATTTGAATTTCGCGGGCCACCCTGGAGCATCCACCTTAAGAGATTTGACACGGTTATAATTAACTTTGATAAATTGATTTTTGTTTTATTATTTTATTTGCTGACATTGTATCTTTTATTTATTTTTTCATGTAAAAAGTCATTACTACAGTACTATTATTTAATATTGCTGACTTTGTATTTTATGAGAAATAGATTTTTTTTTGTGATTGTAATTATTGACTTTAGCTACACTGTTTCGTATGCCTCTCGGCGGAACAGGATGGACCAAACATTTTTATAAAACATCTTTGTACCCTGTGTTCACAAAATTAATAAATGAATGAATGAAACTTTAGTGGATAAATTGTGATCAATAATTATGTCAATTGCAGGAAATATGCAGCCAAATTCCCCCTGATAACATGGAAGAATAGAAGACTTATGAATTTGCAGAGTTTCAAGAAAATTGACATAATAATGAAAGCCCTGAGTAAATAATTATGTCAAGTTACAAAATGCATGATGTACATGATTGTTTCACATAGGAAAACAAGTGATTATTATTTTTACTATAAAGTTTTAATAGAAACCTTTCCTTCAAATAAGAGAATCTTATACTTCATTGAGGAAGTTTACATTCAACTTGAATTGCATTGATTAGAGTACTTTTAAAGGCCCCAGTAATGAGTCTCAAACTTTTATTTTGTATTTTATCAAGAATGTCTACTAACCTTCTGTCACCAGCAAAACAGAGAAGACCATATTCAAAATGACTATGGATCAAAGATTTATATAATAACAACAATATTTTTGGGTCAGCTCCCCAGGAGGTTCTACACAATGTCTTCAAAACATTAAAAACTCTGTTAGCTCTAGAACTTATCAATTCAACATTTTTCCAAGCCAAATTATGAGTGAAGGTCACACCTTAGCTTCATGAAATATTGGTATAGAAACTTGATTGTAATAAACAGAAAGACAGAAATTGCCAGTTCTACCAAATAGGTACTAATATCTATATTTAAACAAGAAAAGTATGTGCACATCCTTCCAAAGCCTTATTAAGACACTGTGTCATACCTTTGAAATTATTCCTAGACAAATACACAACTAAATCATCAGCAAATTGGAGATTTTTGACTTTGGAACCTAGAATCAAATTCAAACGACGTATGTACAAAATGAATATTAGTGGTGACAGAATTCCTCCTTGACAAACTTCTACCAAAGCAAATCTTGGCCCATGTAATCTATCATTATACCTAACATATATCTTCCTTTCAGTTCAGAATTAATGGACCCAGTGGATAACTTTGTTTGGAATTACAATAAGAAGTAATTCAGAACAAAGGACATCAATATTTACACTGTTAAAGGCTCCAGCAACATCAAAGAATACTGACATTAAGCAATCCTTGTTATTTAAACTATTTTGGATATCAAGCTGTAACTGACAAATACTATCACGAGCTGATGTTCCCCTACGAAAACCAAATTGATTACTTAGCAGGTAAAATATTGTTTTGTTCTTAATAACCTTTGTTTTTTAATTGTTCAAAAATTTTGCTAACACAGAATGTTAGAGCAACGATAGGAATCTGGATTAGACCGAGGCTTATATGGCTTCAAAATGGGTGCCAAACAATCAGACTTCCATGGAACCACAAATTATTCAATATTTTGAAAAAAGTGTGCAAACCCTTATATTTAATTAGCCTGTTAAAATAATGTTTTTAATATATGTCTAAGATTCTTTTCTAAATAAACATTATTATTATTTGTTGATATACATTTTTGTATCTCGGCAATGATTACCGTGTTTGAAGAGTAACACGGGCCAAAGCCAAGTGCTACCCTTGAGAGTACTGACCTATGTCAGAGTAGTTTGTGCGTCATTGTCGGTCTGCAAGAATTTCCGGACAATTCTGCAAGTGTTCAATATAACAGCTTTCTGTAGGGTTTGGTAGGTGGAGGGAGCTATCTCAAGCGATTTTAGTGATTGATGTAGTTGTTTAGGCACGACTCCCGTAGTTGAAAGTACTACCGGGATAATTGCAACACTGTTTAATCGCCACATTCGGCTAATTTCTATTTTTAAATCTGTATATTTTGATAGTTTTTCAGCTATTGTGTTTTGTAGATTGTGTGTGTTTGGTACTGCTATATCAATAATCTGCGCTGTTTTATTAATTTTGTCTAAAAAAGTTATGTCTGGTCTATTGTAATGTGTGGTTCTATCTGTAAGGATGGCACGATCAAAGTAAAGCTTGTGTGTTGCGTTTTCAAGAACTGTTTCTGGGTTATATTTGTAGTAAGGAACTAAGGGTGTTGCAATTAGTTTAAATTTGATGGCAAGTTTTTGGTGAATAATATTGGCTACCTGGTTGTGTCTATGTTTATAGTCAGTTTGAACTATTGCCTTACATGCCCCAGTAATATGCTGAATAGTTTCAGAAGAACTATGACAACGCCTGCAGATATCTGTTGAAATTGGGATCCGCATGATGTGCTTTTGGTAGTTACGGGTTTCAATAACTTGGTCTTGAATTGCTGTCATAAACCCTTCAGTCTCAGGGAATAAATCACCGCGCCTGAGCCATTCGTTCGACGCTAGCTTGTCGACGTTAGGTTTGCAAAGGTCTTGGCGATGTCTTCCATGGAGTGACTTCTGGGTCTATTCCAATATTTTTGTCTGTCTGTCAGTCTGTTTCTCGTTAGTTTGTGTAGTTTTGTCAAACATATTTATCGGGGTCAGTTTTCGGTCGTTATAAACTATTGCTTTGTGTAGGGTAGAGCTTGTGCTTTTCGAGTTAAAATATTTTCTAAGAGTACTAATTTGTTTATTGTGTAGGTTTGGTATATCTATTATTCCTCGTCCTCCCTCTTTTCTTGGCAGTATTAATCGCTGCACACAGGATCGCGGGTGGTGTTTTCGATGCTTGGTCAAAGTGGTGTTAATAATGCGTTGTAGGTTTTTAACCCTTAAATTGTCACCCTTAGATTTCTTGTGTGTATAAGGTTGAAATTACGTATGTGGGTTGGAATTAGGATAAAAAAGGATATAAAGAAAAAATATATTTTTTTTTGTATATTTATTGTTTTTTTTAAAGTGTCACATAAAACGGACATTGTCCATTATATGTCCAGTTGTGGTACATAAAACTACGTCACATAAAAAGGACATAGCGTATTATATGTGAAGTGGTGGTACGTGAAAAGAATAAACATTTTCAATACTGTAATTAACACATAACTAAAAATAACATCAAATAATAATTAGGAACATTCTAGAATCAGTCTTTTAGACATCAGTCATAACATATTAGTTAAAACATTAAAGAAATTGAGTTACAAATATTTTTAGCTTAGTTCTAAGCTAATAAGCTAACAATGCTCTCAAAATTATTGTAATAAATAAAATTAAAAAAAAAAACATAAACAAAACAATCAACTTCTCGAAAAATAACAGAACATAAAAATAAAATAATTACTTTTCCTTGTGGAATCTTAGGTAACAAGATTTTTTGGCAGTTAGACAAAGTCTTTGCTGACATTTTGTACACATAATCATGGTTTTACCATTTTTACAGAGACGACACCGGCCCTGTGACGTATAGATTGGAAAATGATCATAACAGTCTAACCGTGCATCATCTACTGGTCTCGGCTGGACCGGTTTTGTAATTGTGGCCAGTTTAGGTGAATTAGTCGTTACGTTGAATCTAGATTTTGTACAGGTATTCATAAGCGCAAGAGCACACTGCACACGAAATTTCTTCAGGCTTAATTTATTTTCAGCTAGTTGAAGACAGTCTCTACGATGTAGTAGCCAGCTGTTGTTAAGTGCGATGTCTAATAGTTGGGCAAATATTGACATGTACCAACGTCTTGTTTTCATACGAATTCTGTATAAAGCAATTAACATGTCAGCAATGTCGACGCCGCCCATGTGTGTGTTGTACACTTTTATTACATTGGGACATGGTACCAGTACTCTCTTTTTTTGCTTCTTATCGTACCGTTCTATTGTAGTCACTGGGTCTTGGGCACAAAACGAACTTGCTATATGAATGCATTTATTATCAACCCATTTAGTCACGGCTATTTTCTTGGCGTTGTCACACACTACTTCAAATGTTCCTCGTCCTTTTTTCATCATAGCTTTATCAGTCATCAGTGTACAATTGCGCAATCTATCTTTTCGTAAGGTTCCTAAAGACAAAATTCCCATTTCATTCCGTAAATAATAAATGAGTTCAACCGACGTAAACCAATTATCAAAGTATACCGTGCTAAGAATTGGATTAGAAATGGTTCTACATAGTTGGAGAACTGTTTTGCCTCCAACCCCAAGATAGTCTTCTTCCCATTCACTAAATTGGACACCTCGAAAAGTGTTTGCGCCATCGTAAGCAAAAAAATCATAAACCATGCCTGAAGTACCAGCACGTACTAGAAATTTAAAACCCCATTTGTTGGGTTTCTTTGGCATGTATTGCCTTCTGCTGCCAGCTTTTTTACCTTTGTAAGGTATTATCATTTCATCGATTGCGAAGGAACGTTCTTCTATCTTCAGGCACTGCTTACGAATATATTCCATGACAGGGGCAATTTTATTATAGCTATCGTTTTTGTCGACATTTGTGTTATCACAAAAGTGCAAGTATCGTTTTATCGATCTATATCGTTTAAGAGACATTGCGGATGAAATCTGTTCATACTTAAGATCAGCACTCCAGTAATCTTCAACTGCAGGTAAGTCTACTATACCCATAAGTATTTCTATGCCTAATAATATTTCCATTTCTTTTCGGGTCACACATATAGATTTCCCGGTACTTTGTACAGAATATACATTCAGTCAAAAAAGTATCGGGAATGGATGATTTGTTTATGGATCCAAATTCAAATTTTTGTTTTTTTTGTAGTTGTTAGATTGGCACAACTGTTTTCGATTTTGGCGCGGAGTTTGAGTTGCATCTGTTATTTATATTAAATACAGTGCTGGTTTTAGTAATATCATATATAGTGTGTATTGCGAATTTCATAATGGACAAAAATATCGAACAAAGAGTTTGTCTTAAATTTTGCATCGCCAATGGAATTTCGTGTTCGGAGTCACTGAAAATGTTACAGAAGGCTTACGGTGAATCGACTTTATCAAAAACTCGTGCTTATGAGTGGTTCAAAGCGTTCAAAAGCGGTCGAGATGTGATGGAAGATTTGCCTCGCTCTGGTAGGCCGTCAACGTCTGCAACTGAAGTTAACATCGCAAAAGTGAAGGAAATAGTGACTGAAAATCCCCATTCAACTCTGAGAGAGATAGCCGCCGAACTTTCTGTATCTCACGAGTCGATCCGTACCATTTTAACTAATCATTTGGGTATGAAACATGTTGCTGCTCGGCTAGTCCCAAAAGATCTGAATTTTCTCCAAAAACTCAATCGCATGAAAGTCGCTGAGGACAAGCTAGAACGAGTCAGTTCGGACCCAACATTCATGAAACGCATTGTTACTGGTGACGAGACGTGGGTTTACGAGTTTGACATGCAAACTAGTCAACAAGCTTCGGAGTGGCGCCTTCCAACTGAACCGAAACCGAAAAAACCACGCCAAAGTCGATCAAAAGTCAAAGTCATGTTGACTGTTTTCTTTGACTATCGCGGTGTTGTGCACTCTGAATTCTTACCGGAAGGTCTAACGGTAAATAAAGAATATTATTTGAGCGTTATGCGGCGTTTAAGAGAGCAAATTCGACGAAAAAGGCCAGATTTGTGGAAAGAAAATTCTTGGATTTTGCACCACGACAATGCGCCTTCGCACAAGGCTATCATTGTGAACGAATTTTTAACCAAACACTCAACAAATACCATCCAGCAACCACCATATTCACCAGATATGGCTCCTGCTGACTTTTTTCTTTTTCCTAAACTCAAATTACCACTTCGTGGCACCCGTTTTCAATCGATAGAAGACATAAAGGAGAATTCGCGGCGAGAACTGAACTCAATTCCGGAAGCAGCGTTTAAAAAATGTTTTGATGAATGGATTATTCGTTGGCGCAAGTGTATCGTTTCTAAAGGAGCATACTTTGAAGGTGATAAAATAAAATTGGATGAATAACAGACATTTTGTGTATTATTGATCTTTTCCCGGTACTTTCTTGACAGAGTAGTAAATTAGTCATTTCGACTATGATATCAAGTAGCTCATTGGTGAAGAATTTTTGGAAATATTGCTTAGGGCTAAGGAGGTCATGACGTTCCTTGAAGCTGGGGGAGTCTGATGTGTGTACGGTTCCGGTTAGGGCATATTATCCGGATATCCGGATATCCGAATTATCCGGATATCCGCGATGTAAAATATTCGGATATCAATAGCATTACTATCCGGATAATACGAATAAAACGGATAATCTTTGGTTTATTTCAACACAAAATATTTTTTCTTGCACAATTATTAGGGTATTTTTCGCAAATGGCAACACTCAACTGAAACCGCCGCCATGTTGTAGACGCTTCGTCCGCCATTAGTTGCGGCTCTGAGTGACATTTGTACGGACGTGTTCGTTTGTGTGTGTGTGTGTATGTGCTGGATTTTGAAAGAGACGCGGTAAGTATCTTTTTGTATTCATAACTAGTGTGTAAAATTCAGAAGTTATTACTTTTAAAATTAATAGTTTGTGATTTACTTAATACTAAAGATTGAAACTAAAATGTTTTAAATACCTTTCCTAGTTAAATAATATTTAATAAGGCATACTGGGTTAGGTTATATGCGCTGTGTTACTTATATACGGCACGTCTGACCGATTTATACATAGTTCACTGTATACTGTATGCAGGAGAATATTAAAAAAAATCTCTGTGCATATTTTAGGTTATGTTATTTTTAACTGCTTCCGTATAAGGTCAACCACAAAGTTAGTTTACTGTATGTAATGTAAACAAATGTTATAAATATCATGCGCTATGACTGATTGTGTCATTGTGTGTGATATTTCTGAGACCCGTTTGTTTCCCTCCGTACTAATCAACAATTTTAAGACTTTCTAAGAAAACTTAATACTTACTTAATAATTCTGTTTACTTAAATATGTATAATAGGCTGCTTCATTTCTTAAAAAATAAACTAATTTAAGAGTTTTTTTTTACAGGTAGTCTACAATCTACAACATTGCATAGCATAGCAAACAAAGATTTTGCCAATTATTATAATGGCAAAAGTCAATCGAGATATTTTGGTTTTCGAAAAAAACAACCGCAGCTGTGGTGACACGGCATCTGTATGGCATTATTTTCGTCGTTCCACTGACGGATTGTATGCAGAATGCCAAAAATGCAATAAAATTCTGAAACACTCTGGTTCTACATCCCCGCTTCATAATCACCTTAAATTAGTACATTCCATAAACTTAAAAACCGTAAAAGGACTTCAACAAACTACGAAAGACAACGAAAATACAGATTTATTGACACAAAATTCCGAAAGTGTATGTGAACCAAAACATAAAAAAATGAAAATAAGTGATTTCTTTAAAGCTGATGATGATGACGTTCAAACTGCTGTGTCTAAGATGGCAGCATTGGATGGGTTACCTTTTAGGGTATTTTCTACTTCGGAAACTCTTAGAAAGCTTTTTAAGAAGAGTGGCTACGATTTGCCTCAATCACCTAACGCCATAAAGAATATGGTAATGGCTAAATGTGGCCAGCTGAAAAACGACTTAAAAAAGGAAATAAATGAATTGATATCGAAAGGCCATAAATTTTCAATAACACTTGATGAGTGGACATCTGCAAAAAATAGACGCTACATGAACGTCAATATTCATTCTCCGGAGCTCAAGAGCAAGCCTTTCCGAAACTTGGGCTTGTCAAGAATAAAATGCAGAGGGACATCAGAGAACTTCTATATCATTTTGAAGGAAAAGCTCATACAATTCGGGCTATCGCTTGAGGATGATATTGTCTGCATTGTTACGGATGGTGCAAGTGTCATGCGGGCTTTAGGACAAAGAACATCCGCACAGAGTCAGCTTTGTCTAGCACATGGCATTCAATGCGCAGTATTGGATGTACTGTACAAAAAGGATAGCAGTGAAACAGGTCCATCTGCAAGTTCTGCAACGATCCAACCAGCAGATCCCGAAGACCACAATAGCGATGATTCGGATACTGAAAACGAAGACGACGAAGAAGGGTTTATTATGCTCCCAGAAAATACTACAAACGTCCCGCTGATTGTCTACAAGGATTTGATAAACAAAGTCAGACAAATTGTAAAGTACTTCAAGAATTCACCCACTAGAACGGATCTTTTAAACACTCACTTAGACAATGACAATAAGAACCTGCAAGTCATTTTGGACTGTAAAACTCGCTGGAGTAGCCTCGCGGACATGATAACAAGGTTTCTTCGATTGAAAGATGGAATAATGAAAACACTGATCGACTTAAAAAACGACACTAAGTTTTCTAGCTCTGAATTTGTAATATTAAAAGACCTGTCTATTTCTTTGAATGTTATAAAAGCAACCGTAGAAGCAATCTGCAGGGAGGATGCTAATTTGCTTACAGCCGAGACTGCCCTGAAATTTATGATTTCAAAACTTACTGAAAGAGACAGCACGATAAGCCAACAGTTAGTAGAATCTTTAAAGCATGCATTATTCAACGCCGAAAAACAGAACTTGTTAGTACATTAAAATACCTACACAACCCTACGAAATTCTATGAAGAAAGGTCATGTGACGTATTCAGAATTTCTTATAATATAGTGCCAGGATTCGTTGTTGAACTATTAAAAAAACACTTACCTACGAGTCCTATTACTACGGAAACTACGACGGATGATTATGATGATGACGTCACACTTTTAAATTTACAACACCAAAGAGCATCTGAGGAATCTTTGTCAATTAAAGAACAATTAAGCAAAGAGATCGAAAAATCCTTATCAAACACACCATCAACATCCACTGCAATTCCAAAGCAAAATGAAGACTTAGAAACTCTATGCCGAGTACAAATGGCACTGTTCGATAGAGGAGGTCCAAGAAGCCATCATCTTAGTCAAATATATGACTTTCTTATGACTATTCCTCCAACCAGTGTGGAATCTGAAAGGGCGTTTTCGTCAACGGGCTACTTGTACTCAACATTAGATAGCTTGAGTTTCCTTAGATCTTATTATCAAAGACTGAAAAAGTAATATTTAATTGTTATTATCCAATTTGTTATTAGATATAGGTATGACTTTATTTTATTTTTTACCATTCGTATTTTATTTTCATTTATGGAACAAGTTTAAAGTGGGCCAGGCACTTGCCAAAAATAAGGTTAATCTATTTGGTTACCTTAAAATATTACTTTTAAACACTTAGGTAGAGGTTACAGATTTTATAGAAAATTATAGATTTGATCTCATTATGACGACAGTCATTTATTATTTCATAGTTGTAATTTTAAGATTTTTTAATAATGTAAGTACTTAAATTTTATAAAAAATGTTACAAGATGTTTACTTATGTGTGCAATTTTATGACTTGTTTTGTTGCCTACTAAGGTTTGATTATTTTATTTTTACCATGGTTCGTTAGACTGATTACTGAATATAAATGATTGATGATATTGTGGTTAAATTTTATTTTTATCACTCCTATCCAAATTATCCGTATTATCCGGATTTATCCGGATAACGTTATCCAATTATCTGAATTATCCGAATACTAAAATGGGCGGATAATTGCATGCCCTAGTTCCGGTATATAATCTTTTTTTAAATACAAAATCTAAATGCTTCATTTTACGCTTCTTAGCTACAGGTGTGGTTGTTGCTGGTGGAGGCATAGGCGACGAGTCTATGGTGGCGGTTTGTCTGGTGCGACGTGTTGCCGTATTTGAAAGTAACGTTGGTCTGGAAAAACTGGAGGAAGGTGATGCACCAACTATTGGTGAAGGTGTTTCGGGTATGTAACATGATGGGGCTGAAGGCTTACCAGGGAGCGGAGAAGATTCATCTTGCGTGGTCTGTGATGGCTGTTCTGCAGCATTCATTTGTTCGTCATCCTCGTCACTGAGATCGGCTAATATATCGTATAATGCTGGAGATATGGTACGGAGCGAAGATGAATCACTGCCGTCATTGTGAAAATACTCACGTCGCTCAAAGTTGCCTTCCAAATCGTCATCAGACTCAACGTCAGACTCTTCAGATTCCACCGGAGGTAATAGTGAGAAGATTTTTTTTGATCGCCAAGCCATGCTCCTGTAAAATTTGATAAAAAAGTAAAAATATTATAATTATAACGATGAAGTTGAAAGTGACAATTAACTGGCGTCGTCCGTTTTATAGGACAATAAATAAGAATACTTGAAATCCTAAATGACAATGTCCGTTACATGTGTCAGTCCAAGAATATACTAGTTTATACTTCAAGTTGTCAAGGTCCGTTTTGTGGGACACTACAAATAAACGTAGTTTTTTATTCTAAATACAGTAATATTTATAAAAATTATATCAAAATACTAAAGCTATAATCATATTCTAACTAGTAATATAACATTACAATCAAAACAACCAAAATACAAACAATTGTCATCAATTAGAACCGGAGCGTAAACAAATCTGACCGTTGCACTTTTTCAAATGATCAGTACTCGCGACCATTCATCGTTTCGCTAATGGAACATGCACGCGCGCGAAAGAGATAGCTAGTACCCTACCCTTCCACCCGCTCATAGCGCTTAGGAGTGTTACAACTGTGTCTGTGTGCGTGATAATATTGTGTCCTTTAAAACGGACCAAATCAATTTAAGGGTTAAGCTCTGTTTTCGTCCAGCTTATTATACCAAAAGAATAAGTGAGGACGGGAATGGCAAAGGTATTTACAGCTTTGATAGTATGTTTAGAGTTTAATTGAGTGTTAAAAGTGGATTTTAGTCTATGCTTAAATTGTTGTGTTAGTTTATTTTTTATTGTTTTATGTTTAATTTGCTGCGCTTGAATGTAACCTAAATATTTGTATGTTTCTTGTTCATCTAAGGAATCTTAATAATTTCACCTGAGTGTGTGGTATAAGAATGATAATATGTTTTGCCTGCTCTGACTGAATTAATTTTACATTTGTCAATGCCAAATTCCATTCCTATGTCACTCGAAAATTGATCAGTGGCGTTTGCGAGTTCATTCAAGTCCTCTGGCGAAGACGCGTACAATTTTATATCGTCCATGTAAAGTAGGTGGTTAATTTTACAGTCTCTCTGGTCAGTCCGTATGTCATCTGTTGTGTCATTATAATGGAGATCATAGCCTAGCATTAGTGAATTTAATTTGTTTGATAAGGGGTTTAAGGCAAGACAGAACCATAGGGGCTAAGCGAGTCACCTTGGAATATGCCGCGTTGGATCTTAATGGGTTCTGTCTCAACAATCCCTGTCGATGTTGTGAGATGCAAGCATGTTGTCCAGTGAGTAATAGTGCTATGTAAAAACGCAATGATTTGAGGGTTTATCTTATATATTTTTAAAATTTCAAGTAGCTAGGTGTGCGGGACGGAATCGTACGCTTTTTTGTAGTCGATATACATAGTGTACAGATCTTTCTTCCTCGCCTGGACCTGCTTGAGTATTACTGAATATATTGTAAGTTGTTCTTCTGATAATATTGAGTTTAAATCAAGATGTGTGTAAATGATTTGAGTGATACAAGATGTAATTATTTTATAAATTGTTTGAAGGCAAGTTATCGGTCTATACTTTGCTGGGTTGGCGTTGTCATTGTTGTCTTTTGGTAACATATATGTTATCGACTTTCGTTGGTAGCGGTGAAGGTTAATCACGTGCTTGTGTTTGTGTTGCGAATTTTTTCGATTTAAGTGAATTTTATTAGTGAGAATTCAATCGAGAATATTCTTTGTGTTTGTGTTGTATCATAAGGTTGGTTTTAACATAAATTTTACTTAATTTTAAGAATTTTAGCCGTTATCCATCATGGATAACAAAAAGCCCCCAGACCCTCCCGATCCCTTCGATTTTACTCCAGTTATAACGATTACCCTCCCCGATGACAAACCGCTAGAAATCGCAATGGACTCCGAATCTGCTCATAGAAAAAGACCTGCAGCTTCTCCCCCGACTACCCCGATCAATCCTCCAAAGCAACCTAAAACCACAATCGGTAGACATACATACAACTTGAGGGATAACCCGCCGTTTGTTGTCCACGTTTCGCTAAAAGATGGCCAAACCTCCGGTACTGTTTTACACCCTATTAAGTTCGGAATGTTTCTACAGAAGAACAATTTTAGTAACGTCGTTCTAGGTAGTCTTAAACGTGTAGGAAGAAACAAACTAGCAGTTGATTTTAAGTCTCACCAGGACGCAAATAGCTTTTTGATAAGTCCAATATTGGTTCAACACGGTTTCATTACATCTGTCCCACAATACAATGTTACTCGTACAGGTCTTGTGAGGGATATACCTGTTGAATGGACAGAGGATGAAATCATTGAGAACATCAGGGTTCCCGCTGGATGTGGCCCTGTGATTAAGGCCAGGGCGTTACAGAATGGAAACCCACCCAGACAGTTATTTTGACTTTTGACGGCCAAATTTTACCCAATCGTGTCTACTGTTTTTATTCTGCCCTTCCGGTTGAAAGATACATGTACCCAACTATACAATGCTTCAACTGCTGTCGGTATGGTCACACACGCACAGTATGTAGATCAAAGCCCCGATGCTTCAAATGTGCTGAAGACCACCCAGGTGACGGATGCCAGGTTCCCAATGAATGTGCCCTCTGTGTATCTTGTTCTGGAAGCCATTATGCCACCGATAAGGCTTGCCCTGAATTGGGTCGACAGAAAGGCATAAAGGCACTTATGGCTGAGAAGTCAGTTTCTTATGCGGAAGCAAGCCAGGTACTCCCTCCCGTTACAAGATCATATGCTGAAGTGTCTAGAGTACCCCAGAATAAAAGTAAACCCTTATCCAATCCAGCTCAGTCTTCCAGATCACCCACCCCTCCTCGGACTCAAAAATCATACCGCAAAACAGTCTCCCTTAAACCAAAATCCCATGCCCCTCTCTCTCCTAGTTATGACAGACAGGTTCACCAAGCCCTCACTCAAAACTACTCCTTTTCTCCAGTCCAAAATGGTTGTGCTTACCCTCGGGAAAGTGCAAGCAGTCCTAGTCCCAGTCCTATGTCCTCAGAAAACATCCTTAATGTAATATCGAATATGCTCATGACTGTTTTAGCTAACCCTGCCCAATCACTACCAGACCACGTTGCCAACAAATTGTCATCCATAGTGAACTATATTCACAATGTTCCGCCCCCTGACTTTTCTCCAGTGGAACGTCAGGAGTATTACTCCCAGGAAACCTGACTTACTCTATATTATTAATAAGTTCAAACCATCGATCTGCAGCATTGCTGAGACATGGCTACGTCCTGGAAGCAATTTCAGGATCCCATGTTTTAGTGATGCTCGACATGACAGATCAGATGGATATGGAGGATGTGCTTTGTTCATCAATAACAAAGTACCATTCTCCCCAATTCCTTTACCCTTTGTAGGTGACAACATCAATGTTGTTGCTGTGAAGGCTGAGGATATAATTTTTTTTAGTTTTTATATTGCACACCCACAAATTGAAGACCTTGACACAATAAAAAGTTTGTTAAGTAGTGTACAGGGCCCATTACTTGTTATGGGTGACTTTAATGGCCATCACTATAGATGGGGTTCAGAAACCTGCGACAACTTTGGCACAGGTCTAGTGGATATATTAGATGAACTTAATTTATGTATTCTTAATGATGGCTGTGCCACACGTCGAGCTTTGCCGGGACAGAGCAACAGTTGTGTTGACCTGACTTTTTGTTCATCTAATATAGCCAGCCTTTTAAATTGGAATCGCCTGGATATGACTTATGGGAGTGATCACTATCCCATCATGGTTGAAATTCCCTCCAAAACTACTCCTGTTAAATCCTCTCCCCCCTTATTAAAATACCAGCTTAATTCAGTAGATTGGGACCTTTACTCAAAAATTTTAGATTTACGTATCTCCTCCCTTCCTTCCATAAATCATGAAACTGCACGCGAGTGCTTTTCGTCATTCTCCCACACCATATCCGCTACAGCGGACGACTGCTTCCCTACCAAAAAACCGCAATCCGGCAAAATTCCATCCCCGCCATGGTGGGATAAGGATTGCTCTGCGGTGATCAGAGCCAGGAATGAGGCCGAAATGAAGTTCAACTCAGATATGAGCCTGGAGAATGTTATCAACTACCAACATGTGTTGGCTAAGTCCAAGAAACTACTAAAGAATAAAAAAAGAGAAGGTTGGCGGAAGTATTGCGGCTCATTGAGTCCATCCACTCCAGCTTCAGTTGTGTGGCGTAGATTGCGGGCGTATAGGAATAGTCTGAAACCATCGACCGAGAGCATACTGTCTGAAGAGCTGGGTCACCAGTTTTTCTCTAAGCTAGCCCCGGCTTATATTCCCAGTGTAGATGAATGTGGTTCAACAAACTCCCAGCTGGAATCAGATGATCCTCTGGACGGACCTTTTTCTTTAGCCGAACTTAAATCTGTCCTCTTCCATGTAAGAGACTCTGCTCCTGGGGTGGATGGATTCCCGTACTCCTTCATAGTTAAAGCCGGAGATAAGACCCACCAGTATTACTTGGACTTAGCCAATTACTGTTTTCTGTCGGGTTATGTTCCTCCTGAGTGGAAAGTTCAAGTGATTGTTCCAATATTGAAGCCTGGTAAAGATCCTAGTGATCATTGTTCTTACAGACCAATTGCTTTATCGTCCATACTTATTAAACTCTTGGAACACCTAGTTAAAAACCGTATAGAATGGTTTGTGGAGAGCAGGAAACTGCTGCCAAGGACTCAATTTGGCTTTAGGAAAAGTCTGGGTACAGCTGATAGTGTAGGTATCCTCACATCAGAGATCCGGCTGGCCCTCAGGAGGAATGAGTCAGTGGCAGTCGTTTTCTTAGATATCTCAGCCGCCTATGATTCTGTCCTCCTCCCAGTTCTCAGGCAGAAAATGCAACAGCTGAGAATCCCGGCTAGGATGCGCCAGATCATATCTAGTATCTTTTTAAACCGTAGCATCAAACTTAGGATTCCTGGGGTGGACTCTGAACCAAGGTCAGCTTGGAGGGGCCTACCTCAGGGTTCTGTACTTAGCCCCCCTTTATATAATATCTATACATATGATCTCCCTTCTTGTCTAAATTATGACTGTAAAATTCTCCAGTATGCTGACGATATTGCACTATTGGTCTGTAGCAAATCCATTGAAAGTGCCGCGCAATCTATGAACACCTTTGTCCTCATTAAACCAATGGCTGTTGGATCACGGGTTATCTCTAAGTGCTCCAAAAAGTGCAGCAGTTGTTTTTACTCGCAGACGCGTCATCCCTCTGGTTGATATCAATATTTATGGCCAAGCTATCCCAATTAAAGAGAAGACCAGGTTCCTGGGGGTGACCCTAGATTCCAAACTGTCGGGTGTGGAGCATTTTAATAACACCGTCCAAAAATGCGAGCGCTCAATCTCGGTTCTAAAGGCATTGGCAGGTGTCTGGTGGGGTGCTCACCCATACACCTTAAAATTGGTATACAACGCGCTGGTCAGAAGCGTACTAGACTACTGTAGTTACTTACTTGAGCCGTGTAACAAAGAAGCCCTTCGTAGACTAGATGCAATCCAAGCCAAATGTCTTAGAATCGTGATTGGCGCCATGAAATCCTCACCCATAAATGCCCTACAGGTTGAATGTGCAGAACCTCCCCTTTCCCTTCGTAGACAATACTTAGCAGATCGTTTCTTGTCAAAAGTCTTTTCCCTCTCGTCCCATCCTTTACTTCCCATTTTGGAACAAATCTATCTCTCTCTAACTGTGTCTTCCTATTGGAACAATAAATGTTTTCCATTGATGAATAGGTACAGAGAGCTTGTACAGCTCTCTTCACCCGTTTGTCAATATCCTACTCTTCCGGTCTTTTCTTCCGCATATGAAGTGATCCATTTCAAGCCTAAGGTCGTTTTGGGACTTGGTATCTCCAAAAATTCTCAAGACGTAAAAGGCGACTTCGATCGGGCTATTAAGAGGTACTGGAACGGTTGGAACTTATTTTATACGGACGCGTCTAAATTATCGGCAACGGGATACACTGGTGTTTCTACATATTACCAAAACTCGAGAATAGCACTTTTATTCCAATGTCCTCTAGAAGCTTCAGTGTTCACAGGTGAATGCATCGGTATTCTTGAAGCCATCAATTTTATTTTATTCCATAGAATACAAAACTCAGTCATTTTTTCAGATTCTAGAAGTAGCATCCAGGCAATAGTTCAAAATCAATTAAAATCTAAAATTCATAGTAAAATCATCATAGATATTCGAAATTTGCTTTACACTTGTTTTAAAGATGGTTTAAACATTGAAATAGTTTGGGTACCTAGTCATTTAGGTATAGGCGGAAACGAGTGCGCAGACTCACTAGCTAAGTTTGCTACGTCCAACCTCGTGGATCGAAAACACTACATGGTCCATAGTTACGACTTACGCTCTGATACCAAAGTTAAGCTGCATAACTCGTGGTCTGCTGAGTGGCAGGTAAGTTCAAAATTAAAGGGAGCGTATTACGCCAGTATCCAACCTGACATCCAGCGGAAACCCTGGTTTTTCAAATGTTCCAAATTATCAAAACGAACTGTTTCGTCCTTGTGTAGACTAAGACTCGGCCATTGCTGTAGTCCAGTATTCCTACATAAAATCCGTGTCCGTGACAACTCCTTATGCGAATGCGGCCTTGATGATGGTACCTTAGACCATATATTTTTCTCATGTCCTTCTAATTCCCATTCCTTCGTATTGTATCAAATGCTTCCCAAAATTAAAATTCCTCTCCCTATCAACTTCCATTCCCTCCTGACCAATTTCTCTCCTAAACTTGTCCAACTCCTATCAAAATTCCTAAATGATAATGATATTAAAATGTAGCGTGTGTAATAATTATTATTTATTTTAATTTTTGTTTCAGTTTTAAGATATATATATATATTCGTTTATTTTAAAAAAAAGTATTCTATGTTAACTAACCATATATTGTATTGTCCTTACAGCTACTAACATTTTAGATCTACCACGAAGTGCAAAGTTCGACGGCTCACCTCACCGGGTTACCGTCTTCACATGACACTGGCAGAATAGTCGTCACCGGCTCAGTTGCCAAAGAAGAAAAAAAAAAAAAATATATATGTTATCCCTGCTGCTATGTATGTAGGCAAAGTTGTTGGATTTTTGATAAAACTGTTGATGAAATTGTATAGATGTGGATGAATAGTTGTAAATTTTTTGTACCAAAAGTTGTGAATGTAATCAGAACCGGGTGCCTTCCAGTTGTGTAATTTGTGCAGGACGTCATGAAATATTTCTATCGGGACGTGTTCGAACTCCATTTGTTCGGTATGTTTATGGTTTTCTGTCTCCGTCTTAATCCACTCAGCTTCTGTGTTATGACATATTGGCCTCTCCCATATTCTTGACCAAAATTGTTGCAGTTCGTCTACTGACGGTAAACTACGATTTGTGTTATTTTCACTATTATTTGGTGCTGTTGTGTTTGTGGTCGATGTTTTTAATGATCGATAAAACTGCTTTTCATTGTTCCTAAACTTATTATTTTGAGTTTTGCGAAGTGTACAGCTGTTGTATCGGTTCAACCTACTGTTAACAAGTGTGAGTTTCTGTTTAAGTGTATCTAAAAAGTGTGAGAGTTGTGTGTTTGGTTCTTCATGTGTTGAATGTATTCTATAGCTTTCTAATATTGTGTGTACCTCTCTAACAAGCCTCCAACCTCTGTTTCCCTGAATGTACGCTGTAAGTCTTCCAATTTTTGTTCTTAAATCTTTAACTTTTAGTTCTAATCTTTTCTGCCATTTTGGTTTCCTATTATTATGACTGATGTTAACCGTTCTCAGAGGTTGTGTATGACAGTTTACTTCCATTAATTTTAGCAGCAGTCCAAGCAGCACTGTATATCATGTCTGTAGGGTTTCGAAATCTGTATCCGTATTGCCATGTTTTGGAAGGATAATGTTGTTAATGTAACCTACTATTTGAGCTAACTTTTTGGATGTCCTTTGTTTTGGTATGTAGTTTCTTTTTGTTGGGTGGATGTTAGTAAAGTGCTGTAGTGTTTGTATGAATGTTTCGTCTAATTCTTGACTTCTTTCCCAATTTATTTCGGTGTTTGTGGTACCAGGTTCTGTGTTTGTATTTGTGGGTACCTATAATGACTTCAACGTCAATGCTATTCAGGTAACTGAGCTCATGTTCTACGCCGGCTTCTTGTGTATTTGTTTGATTCATATATTCAGTGGACGCTTGTGTTGGGGTGTTCTCAGTAGCTATGAGTGTGTTTAGATGTTCTGATTGGCTAAAAGGGTTCGTTATATTTCATGTGTTTTCTGCATACGTTTTTAGATCTTGGAGTCGTGTTTCTGTTATCATTTTGTTATTTAGGATGACTCTTTTTTGGTCCGATATTCTTTGCTCGGATAAGTATGACAATAGTGGATAGAGTTCAATGAAACTTTCTCTCAACTTTTTCCTCCAGACAGTCATATCTGTTTCCATTTTCGTTACGATAAGATAGCATTTAATCAGAGTTTCATTCATTTCATTTGTCCATCTCATTCTACTTTTTAGTCCTACTTGTGAATTTGTGTTGTTTTGATCTATGTCTAAATGTGAAAGTATTGGGGTTGGTGTTTTTAAGTTACCTATATCTGTTTGAAGCTCTTTGCTTACTTCTGATCTAATTTTCTCAAGTGTAGTGGCCGAAAGTAATTTATTATTAATTATTGCTCACCGTTGATCTCCTACTCTCTGTTTCGAGACATTCATTTGAGGAAATTTGTTGACAAATTGTTGATGCAATGCGCCCACATATGAATTTGTTTCAGTTTCTAAATTGGTGATAGTTAAATAGGTACGCCAAATAAATTCATTCATGTCTTTGCTCCATTTTTTACGCGTATTCCGACACAACATCTACTGACCCTATTGAAAGAATTGATGATGACCTTGATGAGCGTAGTATATATGAAGGGGGTGAAGATACTATTGAAGAAAAGATTGACCTAGGAGAGGATGGTGATGAAACTGACGATGTTCCATCATCTGAGGTAGTCCTATTTGCCTGAATATATTTTCTTGTTTTTGATCTTGTTATCATAATTATTCCCACGAGTAGCTAGGGACTAATAAAGTCGACCACAGCAGAGCCCTGCGTTCACTGTGGCAAGGGTGAATGAAACTGGAGGTCCCCTAATATCCAGAGTTTGCACACTAGCGACTAACGCGTACCCCTAGCCATGTAGCCCTCGGCGTGTGCAACCTTGGCTTGGATTGTATCTCTCTTGGTCTGGCTCCTCACCCTAGTCATGTCTCGGCACAGTAAACTCCGTCGGCACAGCCCTAGGGTTCATTGAAGCGCGCAAGCCCCACCACGACGTCAACGTAGAGATACGGCGGTGGGGTTATTATTATTATTTCGTTTATTCATTTTTATTTACATACAAAGTATATTTTTAAATATATCTCTAAAAAACCATAAAAAAATACATTTAAAAATATAAAAAGTAGTAGTCCGCCGGTGTCGGGAGCAGGGTCCAAGCTACCGGTGGTTAGGGCTCCAGAGAAAGGAACCTCCTCACAATACGAGCCGTATCGAGGAGTACTGCCTTCTGTATCAGGCCCTTTACCCAACCGCGTAACGCCAGCTTCGACAGATGTTCGTCGAAGCTTTTGGCCATCAGGCCATTGGCCGTAATGACTATCGGCACAATGATAGCTGAGTCCACATTCCACATGTCGACAACCTCGTGCGCTAAGTCGAGATACTTGATTTGTTTCTCTTTCTCGGCCTTCACGAGGTTCTCGTCATGCGGGATGGTAACATCAATTATCATTGTGCGGCGCACTAATCGGTCTATCACCACTATATCAGGCTTATTGGCAACAATAGTCCTATCAGTGATGATAGACCGATCCCAGTACAACGTGACATGGTCATTTTCGAGAACTGGGTCGGGCACATACTTGCAATACGGTACCTCAGAATCTAAGTTGTATTTCAGAGAAGAAAGTTTGTATTTCAGAGCAAGTTGCTGATGGATAATCCTGGCCACTTGGTTGTGCCTGTGCAAGTACTCGCCGTTAGCCAGACGAGAACAACCAGAGATAATATGTCTGATGGACTCACCCGGACGGTGGCATGCCCGACATACGTCCACCGTCCCATCCTTCATAATATGCCTCCGGTAGTTATTCGTCAAGATAACTTCATCCATAATCGCACAGACAAAACCTTCAGTTTCCCCGAAGATATCACTGAAACGTAGCCAGGCCACGGACGCTGAAAAATCTACATCAGACCCATGAAGAGCCCGATAGAAGCGCCCGTGAAGCTCCTTGCCTTTCCATACCTCCTTGCGGTCATCCGTGGTAAGTATCACAGGTTTGCGCCAGTTCTCCTTAGCCATGGACAACGGGGTGAGACCCTTGTCCACTGCGACCACATCTCGGTGCATACCCACATCAGCTGTGAGGAAATATTCTCTGAGACTGCACATCTCGCGGTTGTGGAGAGTCTTGGCGTTTAAAAAGCCTCGACCTCCACTCTTCCGCGGAATGTACAGTCTCATCACCGACGATCGTGGGTGATGCATCCGGTTTGCGGTCAGCAGTGTACGTACTCTCCTATCCAGGGCGTCAAGCTCAGTTTGAGTCCATTTGAGTATGCCGAAAGAGTACATTAATACCGGCATGACCCAACCGTTGAAGGCGCGCACCTTATTTCCGCCCGACAAAAGGCTATTCAAAACCTTTTTTAGGCGGCCAAAGAAGCGTTCCTTCAACGATTGCTTCATGTCAGTAACATTAATGCCCAACGCTTCCGATATACCCAAATACTTATAGGTTTCGGTCGAGCTGAGTGATCTAACCTGTATGGAATCCGAGAGTTGAATTCTCTCAGATTCCATAATCTCCCCTTTCTTTACATGCATGACTGCACATTTGTCCACACCAAATTCCATCCTGATGGCACTACTGAAGGTTTCAGTCAACTTCAGTAGCTCCATCAGTCGCGAATTGTTGGGGGCAGAGAGTTTCAGATCATCCATGTAAAGAAGGTGAGATATGGCCTGACCACCTCTTCTCAACCGATAGCCCAGACCTGAACCCTCCAGCAATGTGCTTAGAGGATTCAGAGCTAAGCAAAACCAAAGCGGACTCAAACTGTCGCCCTGAAATATTCCCCGTTTAATCCACACAGGCTCATCGTCCCCCTGAATTGGTCGACATCCTGGATAGCGAAGGACTGTTTTCTATTGCCTCATACATGACTCAAGAAAGGTGCGTAGAGTTGCATCTATTTTGTACAACTCCAACACCCTCATGAGCCATGTATGTGGCACAGAGTCGTAGGCCTTCTTGTAGTCTATCCAACATGTCGACAGATACTTCCTTGCGGGATCGACGAACCTGTTGGCTTATAGCCATGTCTATGAGGAGAAGCTCCTTAGTGCCGCGGGACCCCTTCCTACATCCATTCTGAGAGGTGGACATAATTGAATTAGTCTCAATGTGTTCATTGATCTTCACTCTCAGAATGGATGTAAGAAGTTTATAGACCGTCGACAAACAAGTAATTGGTCTATAGTTCTTGGGTTCCGCGGGACTACCGGTCTTATGGAGCAGGTGGGTAACGCCAGTTGTTAGAAACTGTGGTAGTGACCCAGACTCTAAGGATGACTGGAATTGAGTTGCCAGGAGCGCGTGTGAGCTGCTATACCATTTGAGCCAGAAGTTATGCAGTCCATCCGGTCCTGGAGATTTCCAGTTCGGTAACGGACGGACTGCTTTGGCTACATCTAATGGGGAGATGTTAATTTTTTCCATTTGTGGCATAGCTTCACACACGCGCTCGACATCGCGCATCCAGCCATCCTCGGTATGACAGACGGGCACCGACCAGATGCTTCGCCAGAATGTATTCGTGGCGATATCATCCGGGCGGCACACATCCGTCACACTTTGTTCAGGTCGCTCCCAAGCTCTATATACCCACCTCTCGTCGCTTTGGAACATGCGATTCTGCGAGTATCGATCAACCCGCCGCTTATACCGCCGAATACGGTTCGCCCATGCATAAACCTTCTGCTTCAGGAAGTCAATGCGCTCCGTGACACGGGACGTGTAATCTCGAGGGCTGATATCAGTCCCCGAAAACGCCACAAAGCGCATCACGCGTGGTCGTGTGTTACCCTCCCTGAAGCAGTATAGTTTGCCGATGAGTGCCCTAGCCTCATCGATCCGCCGCTCGATCCTGCACTGCCAGGCTGGTACAGCAGGTTTTGGTCGAATAGCTTCATCACTAGTATTAAACTTAATATTTGCTAAACGACATGCCGCAACAGCCCCGCAATACAGGATTGAGTGCGTATCAAGGAGGCTCTCGCTGCTTTCAAAGATGTTCTGCAGCAGCGAGTCCAGGGCACACACCAGCGCCCTATTTTTTTTGTGCATGGGTAACCGTGGTAAACGGGGCCTAAGTTCGGTCGGAATTGATCTATACTCGCGAAGCGCATCCTCCAGTGCGCTCCTCAGTCTATCGTTGCACTGGCTACTTACCGTGACAACCCTATCATCTATCTACCTCATCACTGACGTTGTTGGGCCGCGGTGTGATTGCGCTACTAGCTGGCGCCTGAACCGCGGCCTGTGTCGGAGTTGAGATGATAAAGTTGCTCAGTACCTCTGAGCGCAGCCTATCAAGTGCAGCATCGTCCAACCTGTGATTACGTTGGATAACCCGCACCTGATCCGACAATCGTTAGGCCGAGACGTTCACGGTTGGTTCCAGGTCCTGAAACAGAGACAGCATCCTGACACGGTACGCAGTAAGGTTAGTTCCCCCCTCTGTAGACCCATAGTATGCGCGCATAACGTTCTCGTTCATGGATTGACTCCATCTTATGCGCTGCACACAACCACCGGCAGCGGGGACCCGGCTCGGGGCCGGTTGGCCCCTAGGTCCCAAGCCCCTCGGTGGCCGGCCTCTCCCCTGCCGACGTACAGGTGTTGGCGACGTCGGCGGAGAGAAATACTCGTCGCTGGAGCTCGACGCAACTGCAACCGCCGCACTATGGAAAATATAGGTCGGTATCGGATCAAAAATCTGTAACTTCATGAATTTTTGTCGTATCGTGATGAAATTTGGCACAAATATGCAGTAAGGTTTGGAAATTCGAATGATGTGTAGTTTTTAGTGTTTTCTTGTATATCGATGTATGTTTTTTGCATAAAATGAAAGAAATGGGAAAAAATCACGAAAAAAAATAGTTAAAAATTTATTTAAAGTAGAATACAAGTTTATAATGACTAAAAAGATTAAACCATGGTTAATTACAACAAGCAAAGTAAAATATATATATATATATATATATATATGAAAACAATTTACTAAATTAAAATCATATTACTAATAGGTACATCCTATACTCTGGCTTCAGGAAATGATGTAGCTAGGTACAAATATAAGTAATAACTAAATATAAATATTATTTTTAACTTATACCACTTCAGGATCAGGGTCAGTAAATGTGGGTTCACTTTCAGGTGCCACGTTTAAAAGACTTAGTGACTCTTCTTCAAGTTCTTTCACATTTCTTACGTACGGTTTTCTCAAACTAGTTATATATGGATCTGACGTGTATAAAAGCGTCTTAAAGACATCTTCATTTGTAGCAGATCGGGAACATTTTCTGGCATGATGAAGTCGTATGTTTCTGTAGTCTTTGTTGCGAGACTCTTGTGCGTCTTCCGATAGCTGTCCAATAGGAAGCACCGCAAAATGTTTGATAACGTTTTCTCCGTGTATGAGTATTTTATGAACGGAGGATGGCATATAATACCAATCGTAACTACTTACATAGATTCTTGCAGTTTCTATTGCATATTCCCCAAATTTTTCAGGGTCGATCATCATTCCAGAAGAAAGAACTTGCAAGATAATGTATAGGCGTTTAATCAATGCCTCATCTACACCTGTTATTTCCGATGAGCAAGTGCTATTATGGAAGAATCTTCGTGCGGTATTGCCATCGTTCGTATTCCCGCTAACTTGCCGAGGTTTGTCGACGATTAATCCCAACTCCTCCCTGAAACGTTTTTGAACAAGTTCTTTCTTTTCTTTTTTTAATCTCTTATTTTCCTCAGTTGAAGCAGCCCAAGTCTTAAACGAAAGATTATAGGAAATATGCAATATCATTTCCATGCAGCGAATCCAGGCGTGTAAGGTGGACAATCCGTATTGGTAGGCGTTTTCGTTTTCAGGTCTGGCAGTTACTTTCGATAGGTCATTCATTAGCCGTGGAGTAGCCCCACATATCGTGCATGTGGAACCAGATGGAGTATCTGTAAGGACCTGAGCCACCTTTCCATCGATCATCGTTAGAAATAGTTCATGCTTCACATTTACTGCAATACCATCTTTGTTTATAAGTGATGCTTGTGCAGCCCTAATTTGATTTTTAATATCATCGACAACTGCCTTGGTTTTTTCTGGAGTTTCCTTACAAAACTCAATAGAAATGGGTCTGCAAAAACGGACAGATGAAGGTACCGGATTTTGCCAAACAACGGATCCCGATTGCACATCAACTAATCTGATGGGGACTAATGAAGTGATGAACAAATTGGCATCTGAAATTGTTTCCGACTCTTCTGCAAGTATTTGCTTGTATTGGCTTTGACCAGATGAACCATCACATCCCCATTTAGAATAAAGGATCAATGTTCTATATTGTTCTTGGAAAACAGAATCGATTTTTAAAATTCTAGCAGCAGTATGATCCAATAAATCTTGGATATTAATCACTTTAGCATAAGTATTCGTGATTTCGATTGTAGAAGATGGTGGATAACAGGATCTTTTTATTTCTTGTATTTTGTAGTAAGGCGGGAATATACAACACTTTCGTTCGTTGGTTAAGTTTTTCAGGTACATATATTGTGCTTTTGTTAGATCCAAATCTATAAAAGCACTCAATGCTTCCGTATCGGAAAGAATCTTCATCTGCTCTAAGTCGTTCCACTTACTTGAGATATCTAATTTCTTTTGAGTGTCAGCGGTTCTTAATTCTTCGACAAGATGAGCTTCTGTGTACTCACGTAAAGCCCGTAGTCCCTGCACATAGGCGTTTTTTATATGCTCGAAGCCATATTCTTGGAGTAGAAGAGTGTTTTTCCTCTTCTTGGTAGATTCTGAGGAGTCTCCATAAGCCACGCATGCTCTTCCTCGTTGGCCAGATGTTGATGGCGTAGAATATTGTTCAGAATCCGTTAAATTTAACGAATACGTTGAGTCCAACCAAGTACAATTCTTCTGTAAAAATGTTTCTTTTTTCCGAGATGCCAGGGCCCAGCGCTTGTTGAAAATAGGAAGAATGTGCCTTTGTATGTCACTAATTATAAAACACAAGTTGTTTTCAGAAACACTGAGCTTTTCCACTAAAACTTTGGATAATGATTCCATGGTCTTGCCACCCTCGATATAGGGGATTATGAAGTCTCGTTTGGTACAGCTGAAGGAAGACATTTTAACACTTCACAATCTGCAGAAATAATAGGCGTAGATGAGATTTGCTTCACTTGAAGTTACACTGATGTAGATGGTTCGAATAGTTTTTGCTTCCCTTTATATACTCATTTTACAATATCGAATTGGTACCTACATTATCATTATCTTGTAATTTCCCACGCAAACCGAGTGCAAATTTGATAAGGTCCCTTTGTTATCACGAAATAATGAAGAAAATATCCAAAAAGTTCCATATTGTTCATGTGAATGGTGTCAGTGGTAAACCGCAAAAGATACACATTTTCGGGTACTGACTTTTATCAGTTTTTTTCTCATATCTTCTAAAACCGCAAATATCCGCAGCTGATTTTTTTTGCATTCTATTTATGAATAGTTAGACTACTAGTCAACACAAAAAGTAGCGGTTGGGCAAACGTGGGTAACATTGAAAACCTTCGACGAAAAAAAATATAAGCGAAAAATAAGGTATGTCACTTTTTAAGTAATTACTGAAATATTTTTCTTTACTTTTAAAATCATTAAGCTGTATCGCAAAAAGCATAAAATAACCTTTCTAAAAATGTAAAATACTGCATATCTGTACCAAGTATTTTTTCACAATATGGTATTGAAACATGTATACGCAAAGACTTGAGTTTGGCACTTCTGTCTTCTATGTATTTCTATCTATGAAAAAAATAATAATTTCGCGTATTAAGTGAAAAAATCCTAATGAATATTATAATTTAACTATTAGAGAACCTAATAAAATAGCCATATTATCCAAATTATGATATTCGTAAAAAGCATTTTTGATATGAGCTTGTTCTACCATTTTCCATAGTGCGCCGGCGACACTGGTAATCCGCTGTCCGGCGGCGGCGAGGTGGAGCTCAGCGACGGGTCCGGAGATGGTGGGCGTGCACGTCGTGATGCTGCTCTGGTCAGCATATCTTAACTGTTTATTAATTCATTCCTTTTTCATTACAATTATTATTTCCTTTATTTATTTTCTTTACTTATTTAGATATTTTTAAACATTTTTATACAATATATACATTAGAAAAATAAAAACATTTAAAAATATAAAAATAGTAGCCCACCGATATCGGGAACAGGGTCCAAGCTACCGGTGGTCAGGGCTCCAGAGATAGGAACCTCCTGACAATGCGAGCCGTGTCCAGAAGTACCGCTTTCTGAATCAAGCCCTTGATCCAGCTGCCCAACGAGAGCCTCCTAAGGTGTTGGTCGAGGCTCGTGGCTATTAAGCCATTGGCCGATACGACTATCGGTACAATGATTGCGGAGTCCACTTCCCACATGTCGACAACCTCGCGAGCCAAGTCAATATACTTGATTTGTTTGTCTTTCTCGGCTTTCACGAGGTTCTCGTCATGCGGGACGGTTATGTCTACAATCATTGCACGCCTCACAATTCGGTCCACCACCACTATATCAGGCTTATTGGCAACAATAGTCCTGTCAGTGATGATGGACCGATCCCAGTACAATGTGATATTGCCATTATCGAGAACTGGGTCGGGCGCATACCTATAGTATGGCACCTCCGACTCCACAAGAGAGTATTTCAGAGCAAGTTGCTGATGGATAATCCTGGCTACAAGGTTGTGCCTATGCAAGTATTCTCCGTTAGCTAGACGAGAACAACCAGAGACAATGTGGCGAATTGATTCTCCCGGACGGTGACATGCCCGACATATGTCGACCGTGCCGTCTTTCACAATAAATCTCCGGTAGTTATTCGTCATGATAACTTCGTCCATAATTGCACAAACCAATTATTATTATTATTATTACATTATTATTATTTTTTTTGTTGTACATTTGTTTTCCTCGGCGAACCGGAAAGAATTGATGGCACGGGCCTAAGCCAAGTGTTCATCAATTGGGATAAGAGTAGATGTAGTAGTTTGTATCATAGATGGAGGCGTATTGGTGTGGCTGTTTTGTTGCGGGTTATCAGATTCACATTGCAGGAATTTTCTTACTAGCCTGCATGTGTTTAATATCACTGCTTTTTGCAGTAGCTGGTAGGTGTTAGAAGGAAGGTTTAAAGAGTTGAGGGATTGATGAATTTGTTTGGGTATTACTCCAGTTGTAGATAACACTATAGGGATTATTGTAACCTTTTGTAGATGCCAGAGTCGGGTTATTTCGTCTTTTAGTTCAATATATTTGGATAGTTTTTCTGCGATTGTCGTCTGTAAGTTATTTGGTACCGCTACATCTATTAGATATCCTGTTTTATTTATTTTATTTATAACTGTAATGTCCGGTCTATTGAAATGGATTGTGCGGTCGGTGAGAATGGCACGATCAAAATACAATTTCGTGGTCGTGTTTTCCAACACAGTTTCGGGGTTGTATTTGTAGTATGGTACTACAGTGTCTATTAGTTTGAGTTGATGAGCTAGTTTTTGGTGAATGATGTTGGCTACCTGATCGTGTCTGTGTTTATAGTCTGTCTGGGCTATTGACTTACACGCGCCTGTAATATGTTGGATCGTTTCTGGAGAACTATTGCATTTTCTACATGTGTCAGTGGTTAAATTCTTAATAATAAACTTTCTGTAATTTCTAGTTTCAATAACTTGGTCCTGTATTGCAAGCATGAAGCCTTCAGTTTCCGGGAAAAGCTCACCTCGATTAAGCCACGCGTTCGACGCCTCTTTATCGACATTTGTGTGGCATAAATCTTGGCGATGCCTTCCGTGTAGAGACTTCTGGGTCCATTCTAGGATTTTGGTTTGGTCATCGGTCACCTTTTCATTCTTTTGTTTATTTTTATCTTTTAAATTAAGAGGTGATAAGAGTTGGTTTTGTTGTGATATTAGTTTGTGTAGTATGGAAGATGCAGATTTGGTAAAAAAGTGTTGTCTCAGACTTTTAATCTGTCTGTTGTGCAGGTTTGGCACGTCAATAAGGCCCCTGCCTCCTTCTTTTCTTGATAGAGTCAATCTTTGCTGGCATGATCTAGGGTGGTGTTTGCGAAATTTTGTCATTGTCGTGTTAATTTTACGTTGTATGGATTTTAGGTCTGTTTTGGTCCAGTTGATTATGCCGAAAGAATAGGTGAGTACAGGTATAGCAAACGTGTTGATTGCTTTTATTGTGTTTCGTGAATAGAGTTGTGTTTTTAGTATTGTATTTAATCGGTGTTGAAATTTTAGTTTTAGTTTTTGTTTGGTGTCTTTAGAATGTATCTGACAGGATTGTGTGAACCCTAGGTATTTATAAGTTTCCTGTTCATCTAATGCTTCTATTTGCTCTCCTGTATCTAAGGTATATTGGTGCTTATAGTTCTGTCCTGCTCTAACTGAATTTATTTTGCATTTGTCTATACCGAATTCCATTTTTATATCGTTTGTGAACTGTTCTGTCAGGTTAGCTAATTCGTTTAGCTGACCCTCGGTTTTTGCATATAACTTAATATCATCCATACACAGCAGGTGATTTAAAATGTTTGTTTGTGTATCAGTCTGTTCGCTATCAGTGATTGTATCTGTTGTTTTTAATGTAATTCCTAATGATGTTGTATTTAAAATATTAGAGAGGGGGTTAAGAGCAAGGCAGAACCATAGTGGGCTTAGCGCATCTCCTTGGAAGATTCTTCTCTGTATTTTTATCTACTGTTTCGGTTGGGGTAGTGAGTCTAAGCACAGTGGTCCAGGTTCTCATCATGGCTTTCAGGAAAGTAATTAATGTTGGGTGTATTTTGTTTTCTAAGGCCCGTATTACAGAACTACAATCAATACTCAAGCATTACTTAAAACTAGTCTCAGTTGGAGTTTTAATTTTAGAACTTGACTTGAGCAGAGAAACTACAATCAATAATCACCTGAGCAATGTCACTTTCAAATGTCATTTTTTACGTATTATAGAACAGTGCTTGAGTCTTAACTGAGCTTTACTCAATGTGTGCTTATTTTAAAATTACAATCAGCTCAGAATCACTGCTTGAGGCGAGATTTGATCTTTGTTTTCGCAAGTGTCGTCGAGACCACGCTTGAGCATAGATATTCATGAAAATTGTTGTGAATTTGGAGTAAATCGAGTACCTACCTAATCAAAATGGATATATTTGCATAAGTAGATTATTATAATAATTTATTTTTTTATTTTCTATAACATTTAAAATGATTTTAATATTTGTAGTACTCAATAAATTTCTTTCCAAAAGCGTAATTCTTTTTTGTTAAGATATTTCCTAACCCAAATATGAACCACACGGAACCACAATAATTATTGTAAACAATATTTTATTGTATTTCTGAAGAGCTTGACTCTTGAGTAATTTGACAATGAAGATGAAGTTTCACAGTTTTTTTTTTTTTATTTAGTCAAGCCTTTATTTTCATTTATATCTTTTTTGAGTTTCATTACAGTGGGGGTGCAACACATTTAATTTTTTTTTGCAGTATTTGGCAGCATTTTATTTCATAATATCCACTAGGAATCAATTAAAACAGCCACTGAACTTCACTCGAAATAATCCCGCCAAAAAAACTCAGTTTCACAGTTTAGCTGTCCACAGAACATGTACCTATGATGTACCTACTCTGAAGGGTTAAGGGTGGCTGTCAGTGTCAATAACGTCGTGTCGTCCACCTCGTCATCCGGTTTTGATCCAGTTTAATCGTACGAAAAAAAAGAATTACAATAGAAAACAAACTATTGTTCAGGGTTACCATAATAATTGCTTACTCACGTAATCAGAGATCAAAATCTCTACTCAAGCATAGTTTTGTTTGATTTGAGTTTGAGGATAGTTCTAAAATAAATTGAATGCTTGAGGCTAGATTCTTTGCTCAAGCACTAATCGGTTGAACGCAGTTTAAGTAGTACTTGAGTAACGTTCTGTAATACGGGCCTAAAACTTTTACAAGCCATGAATGGGGCACAGAATCGTAAGCTTTTTTGTAGTCGATATACATTCAGTCAAGAAAGTATCGGGAATGGATGATTTGTTTATGGTTCCAAATTCAAATTTTTGTAGTTGTTAGATTGGCACAACTGTTTTCCATTTTGGCGCGGAGTTTGAGTTGCATTTGTTATTTATATTAAATACAGTGCTGGTTTTAGTAATATCATATATAGTGTGTATTGCGAATTTCATAATGGACAAAAATATCGAACAAAGAGTTTGTCTTAAATTTTGTATCGCCAATGGAATTTCGTGTTCGGTGTCAATGAAAATGTTACAGAAGGCTTACGGTGAATCGACTTTATCAAAAACTCGTGCTTATGAGTGGTTCAAAGCGATCAAAAGCGGTCGAGATGTGATGGAAGATTTGCCTCGCTCTGGTAGGCCGTCAACGTCTGCAACTGAAGTTAACATCGCAAAAGTGAAGGAAATAGCGACTGAAAATCCCCATTCAACTCTGAGAGAGATAGCCGCCGAACTTTCTGTATCTCACGACTCGATCCGTACTATTTTAACTAATCATTTGGGTATGAAACATGTTGCTGCTCGTGCTCGGCTAGTCCCAAAAGATCTGAATTTTCTCCAAAAACTCAATCGCATGAAAGTCGCTGAGGACATGCTAGAACGAGTCAGTTCGGACCCAACATTCATGAAACGCATTGTTACTGGTGACGAGACGTGGGTTTACGAGTTTGACATGCAAACTAGTCAACAAGCTTCGGAGTGGCGCCTTCCAACTGAACCGAAACCGAAAAAACCACGCCAAAGTCGACCAAAAGTCAAAGTCATGTTGACTGTTTTCTTTGACTATCGCGGTGTTGTGCACTCTGAATTCTTACCGGAAGGTCTAACAGTAAATAAAGAATATTATTTGAGCGTTATGCGGCGTTTAAGAGAGCAAATTCGACGAAAAAGGCCAGATTTGTGGAAAGAAAATTCTTGGATTTTGCACCACGACAATGCGCCTTCGCACAAGGCTATCATTGTGAACGAATTTTTAACCAAACACTCAACAAATACCATCCAGCAACCACCATATTCACCAGATATGGCTCCTGCTGACTTTTTTCTTTTTCCTAAACTCAAATTACCACTTCGTGGCACCCGTTTTCAATCGATAGAAGACATAAAGGAGAATTCGCGGCGAGAACTGAACTCAATTCCGGAAGCAGCGTTTAAAAAATGTTTTGATGAATGGATTATTCGTTGGCGCAAGTGTATCGTTTCTAAAGGAGCATACTTTGAAGGTGATAAAATAAATTTGGATGAATAACAGACATTTTGTGTATTATTGATCTTTTCCCGTTACTTTCTTGACAGAGTAGTACATACTAATTACATTTTTAAATATTTCTATAAAAATACAAAAAAACATTTAAAAATATATATAAATTATTATTATTTATAAATTTAACTTATTATTAACATAATCTGGGGTAAATTTTTCAAAATAATTGCTGCAAGAATATGTTTTATTAAATTTCTGTATATATTTCCAGATTCTGGACAGAGGCGTACATCGATAAAAGGAGCTGCAAAGTTCAACCCAACTACTGGTTGATCTTTCTGTTTTCAAAGTAAGTTTTTTGAGAGCTTGTAATCTTTTAAAGTCAATAAATGTTTCATCTGAGGGATGGTGTTTAAAATTTATATAAGCTGACTTAGACTTTTGGACTGCTTCTGAACATTTTTTATTCACCAAGGAAGAGGGGCTTTTACTGACTTCCTATAATAGTTACGAATATAATAATCAGCCAAGGAAGAAGCTGGCGTATTATGATAGGGAAGGGACTTATTAATTGCAGAGTGCAAAATTTGACAAAACTGTATAACTTTCCAATGGAGCAACATGTTGATCCTGAAAATTAGATAGTTGTAAATCTACATTTTGTTCATACACCTTCCAATCCACCATTTGAAAGTTAGGATAGGTGGGCAAAATTTGTGTTGTTACTAGTGTTTTCTATATTACTATTATTGATAAAAACTTTCATAATTTCAGGAAGGTGGTAGCTGCCAAGAGGATCAGAATGAACAGACCAATCACAAGAAAGAGCCAATGATGGGAAAACTATGGACAAATCCAAGGCATTTGGACGCTACATTAAAGAACCGACTTGTTACTTCACCATTATTCATTAACACCAAATTATTATCAACAATCTCTAAAATATCCCTACCGTAAAACCGTACAACTTTGCCCGGATTTTTTGTTCCACCTTAAATATTTTTTTAACTAATAAAACTTTTCACTTGTGATTGTGCTACATCATTCATAAATGCAATGCTCTTTGCATAGAATTATGATAATATCAAAATAATGAATGTTTAAGTGCTAAAAATCGCAGTTTTTACAGCGGACCAAATATATAGGACTTTTTACAAGTTTGCCCATTTTGCAGAAACCTCCGTTACTTCAGTATTTTCTACCTTAAGAACATCATGTTTAAGGATAATTTTAGAAAAATAGTCAATCTGTCATAGGGCCTTAATATTATACGTTTAAACGTTAATATTACCTGTCAAATTTGAGTGGCCAAAGTCAAAACTTTTTTTCAAAAGTTTTCACTAACAACTAGGGCTAACTAGGGTTGTCACTTTTTATTGTTAATACTGGGGTACGCAGGTACGTTACGGTCAAGTGGCTCGCTCTTAAACACTAATTTAAAAATTTGAATAATCATAATAGTAACATTTTAAAGCAAATGCTTACCAGTCTTATAGCAAACAATATATAAGATTAATTTATAACCTTAATAAAATTATAAGAATATTGAATTTATAGACTCATACCTACAAGTGAAGTAAATGTATATTCAAAATAAAGCTTTCAAAAACTAACGATATAATAATAAGTATAGATTAACAGCAACTCTTAGCATACCTACCTAAGTAATCGGAACATTTTTAGGCTCATTAAAATATAACTCAATGATAGTTTTCCAGCAGCTAGACTAACTCTAGAGTTGAAAAAAAAACAATGTAAATCGACTTATAAAATAAACTAGAAAAAATCAATAATAATCATAGACTTACTCTTAAAAAATATAGAAACATTATTTCCTGAATTTGTTTATAAGGTGGGGCAAAGTTTTCTTAAAATAAAACAGAATAAGAAAAAAAAGTCAGAAATTTACATTGAAAAATTATAAAGGTGTGTCCAAACATAAAGCGGCATTCGAGCGCGGCTGCCGCGCGCGGCTTGCCGCGCTATGATTGGACGATTGCCGCGCGCGGCAGCCGCGAGCTACCTGCCGCGCGCGACGATCGCCGCGAACGGTGTTAGTGTTGGTTCGCCAGTGGTTGTGTGTGGACGGACGTATTTTATCAAATAAAATGGATAATGAAACAGCAATTCGTCTTATTGAAATTTATGGCTCCCATAGTCCATTATGGGACACTAGACGTAAAGAATATCACAATAATAATGTGAGAGAAGATCTATGGGATGAAATAGCAAAAACATTCGTACAACCAAAAGCAGCTTTAAAATTGAAAATGAAAAGTCTTTTGAGTTCTTATAGAAGGGAGAGAAACAGAGAAAAAACAAGTAATGTCACCGGTTGTGGTAAGTTTAATCTTATTACATTTTATAACAGTAGGTACTTATTAATAAATCTCTGGCTGTTTACATTTTCACTATACTAATTCTTAATTATCTGTAAACGCGTGGACCGAGTTACATGATTCAAACTGATAAAATGGTTTTAGACCTAGACCTTTTATTTGACACCATAATCGTTAAGATATCTCAACAAACAAAAAATCTAATTTTCAAGTTACCCTCGCGATTATCCAACATGTATGAAATGCGTAATTCAATTCTTTAATAAGACACAAAATCAGCTTATGTTTTAGTTGTTATAATGTTCTTTTTTCTGTTGCAGGTAGAAACAAGGCCTATAAATCTAAATGGTTTGCTTATGAAGCATTTAGTTTTTTACATGACAGGAATAACCCTATTGATGCAGTGGTAAGTACCTATTTCTTTTATATTTTTATTAGACTATAGCTTTCCGCCAGCGGCTTCGCCCGCGTGGTCTGGTTGTTTTTTATAAATTATAACCTAATGTTACTCAGTGAAGATGTAGCTTTGTAATAGTAAAAAAAAAAATCAAAATCGGTCCAGTAGTTTTTGAGTTAAATCGTAACAAACAAAAAAGTCTTTCCTCTTTTTAATATTACTTTAGATGTAACGGCCATATTATACATACAGCCCGCATACTGCAAAATCTATGAGATCAAATAATGCTAAGGGGCTGTTTATTAATTTTGGCCATTTTTAACCTAAGGTTATGCAATTATTTAATATCTTTCTTGCCAATCAATTGATCCGTTTGTCATAAAATATCTTGACAAAAAAATACGAATATCAGAAGGAGTGGTAATAAATTGATTTGGAGTAAAGGTAGCTGTTTCAATCGTCGAATCATTTGTTTTTTTTAATAAAGAGTCTCTGCGAAGAAAGTTATGCAAGTGAACAGTAGCTAGAACTATGGTTTTGGCTGATTTTGGGCTTAAAATCATTGTACTTCTCAATACTCTAAATTTTGCCGACATGATTCCAAAAGCATTTTCTACTACTCGGCGTGCTCTTGATAGTCTATAGTTGAAAATCCTTTCTTTTGACCCTTTTGGATGAATTCCTGCAAATGGTGTCATCAAATGTGTGCTTAATGCAAAAGCTTGATCTCCTAATATTACATATGGTATTTTAGTTATGTAGGGTATTTGTAAAATTTCTGGCGCTGGTACATTAAGTTGATTATTTTCTACCTTTCGATACAATTCGGAATGTTTATAAACTCCTCCATCTGAAATTCGACCTTGGCTTCCTATGTTAACATACATAAAATTGTAGTTTGCGTCTACTAATGCTAATAGCACGATACTAAAGAACTTTTTATAATTAAAATATTCAGTGCCGCTACGAAAAGGAGCTTGAATAGTTGTGTTTTCCATCTAACGCCCCAATAGTGTGCGGAAAATTCCATTTTTCCTCGAAGTCTTTAGATACTGCTTTCCAATCTTGCTCTGACACTGGTAGCTGAAAAAAAAATTAATAACGTTTTATTTATTTTGTTTCAGGATTGTGGCTCACCCTCAGAGCCGGGTAATACAGAACAAGCTATTCCGGTACAAGGCATTTCAGAACAAGGCACTTCAGAACCAGGAACTTCGGAACCAGGAACTTCGGAACAAGGCACTCGAGACCAAGATACAAATACCAAGAAGCCAAGAAAAGAAATGCCCGCTAACAAGAGGACATATCAAGAGTCAGAGTATGATGCTGAAAATCAAATGATAGAAGAAGCATTAGAAGTAATGCGAAAACAAAATGACAGTAGTAATGATCCTTACGTTGCTTTTGGCATGCACATAGCAGCCGAACTAAGAAAATATGATGCCACTATGTTTACGAGAGTAAAACATTCAATAAGTACTATACTATACGAAGCTGATATGGAGCTCCTCAATCAATCATCAACACAAGAATATAACGCTGAAAACAGACGAGGATATTTCACTTCACAGTTTACCGATCTTGACTCATCATCTTCTAGTAACATGGGTACTGGCCTTACACAATTGATTCACGATTTAGACACGGATGTAGATTAATATTGTGAATTAGTTGAGAACAACTGTGATTGACGTATGATGATTGTGTTGTATTTAATTACTACTTAATTATGAAAATAAATAAATAAAAAATATAAATTAAAAATCTGTAGTTTAAAATATTTCACCAAATAATAAAAATAATATAAGTAATAAAGTTCATAATAATTTACCTGTACCATGTCCTTAAGAGCTCTCACTATGGCATCGCACACTTCTGGAATTATTGTTGATATTGTTTGCTTTGATACGTGAAACGTGTATTGTAGGCTGGAATAGGAGTCTCCTGTAGCCAAATAACGTAACGTTATTGCAAGTCTCTCCTTCGACGTTATTGCCGTTCGCCAGTGAGTATCCATTTTTTTAATAAATGGTTCTACCAATGTATGTATGTGTTCGAATTCTTCCAAAGATAATCTTAAAAACTGTGGCGTTCGGTAGTTGATTTCGTAATAGATCCCTTCCAGATTCTTTGTCCTTTGTTGAAAGAGTGGTCGCATCCAACACTGCCTTTTTTTAATACACTTTCTTTTATTCCTTCTTCTACGTAATTTACGAATAATAAGCACAGCAACAACACACGCGGCCGCTTTCATTGTAGTTTGAATACGAAATAAAGAGCGCGGCGTGTCTCGGACATGCCGCGCATCACTGCCGCGCAGAAGGTTTAAACTAGGCGCGCGGCAAATTTGTGTCCCGCGAATGCCGCGCGTAGCTGCCGCGCACCTTGCACGCCGTGTTTGGACACACCTTTACAAACTGTGCACATTCTCAGAACATGTTTCGAATCTCTAAGTTTCACCTCCATAACAATAACAAACTAACATCTAAGGAGGCTTTCGTTAGGCAATAGGTTAGATTGCTACTTGGGATATTATATTATAAACTATTTTGTTACTGCATGTTGTAGGAAGGATTAAATGTAATATCAAATATTATTTGGCCTCGTCTAGAAATACTTGGTGGTGGTAATACTATTTCCACATCATCACGATTTACTTCACACACATCCTCTACGTTTGGGTACATGAAAATCATTTTACCATCTTTTGCATTTTTCACTTTTCATGCAAATTTTACGGTAGGGATACTGTTTTTCATACATAAAACACAACCAACATAATGTTTTATGCTTTTTTTCGTCGCAAATTTGACAACAACCCAGTCCTCTTTTTTTAACTCTACATCGCTTGTGAAATAGCTGATATCACTGAGCCCAAATGTTGCAGTGAAATTTTCTGGCTCACAGTTTTCCTTGTTGTCCATCTCTTGCAAACATGTTGATAAATATTCATTAAATGTCTCATAATCAGAATCATCTGTGTTTGCAATACTTAGAATATCCGATTCAGAACTTGTTTCACAGTAATATGATTTCAATTTCTTCCGTTTCGTTTTCTTTATTTTTCTTCGAGTAGTTAAAGTTTTCCGTTTTCTTATATTTTTTTCATTTAATGCATTTTCATTGTTCTCTGTCTTCGCAACAATTTTCATTTGTAAAGCTGATTTTCCGGTGACTTCAGTTCCTAATTTAATCTTTTTCTTGATGTCCTTCATTTCCTTACGGGTTACTTTAACATTTGAGGTTATTATAATATTAGGTTTAGATGAACTATTCCTCATTGATCTTAAACACCCTGGAGTGTCACTTTCACCATAAGCTACAAATGTTCGATTCTGGCTGTCACTTTTTAATTTTTTATTTAATACACATACGTCGGTTAGTTGAGCATTAATATCGTGCACTGGTAAACCTAAATGCAGGTTTATAATTTTGATACTAAGTGCATCAAGTCTGTCTGGATTATAGATTACCGGTGATAATAGGGGTCGTAGTGCTGGTTTTCCGATGATTCCAGATGAGGTCGACGGCATATCAATTGTTTCCACACTTCCTATCACTTCACCTGTAATTTCGTCTAAGTATAGATCATTTTCTGTGTCCCACTGCGCCACTACCTCTTCTGTGTCTTGCTTTCGGTTAATATTATCTGTATTGTTTCCTCCTCAATATTTGTCCAACCGATGTTTCCAGATGAGGTCGACGGCATATTGTAATCAATCGTATCCTCCCTCCCTATCAATTCATCTGTAATTACATCTAAGTCTATCATTTTCTGTGTCCAACAACGCCATAACCTCTTCTGTCTCTCTTTCTTGATTAGTCTTTATTGTTTTCCTAGTATTTTTTCTTACAGACGGTTGTTTTCGTGCTGTTATTTGACTATTTATTGTGGATATATCATCAGCACATACTGACTTTCCGGGTTCTGTACGTAATTTCTTACGTCTTTTCACTTGCATTGGCTTAGCAGCCCTTGACTCTTTGAGAAAATCCAATAATGTCTTATCAATTCCGTATTCTGAGTCGTCGAAATACTCCGGTATTCTCTTAAAAACATTTCGTGGATTTACAGGCCATATTCCTGTAGCTCTGAAGCCACTTATTATATTATTGCTTTCCTTATGTTTCATATTTTCTAGTAAATGGGCCAAAAGTTTTGGAAAATGTTTTTTATTCAAAGTAGTCTGTCCTGGATTCTTCAATTTGTAATCCAATAGGATCTTTTTCCATTCTCTTTTTAGTGGGCCAAAGTACGCTACGTCCAATGGTTTTGTCAGGTGAGTGGAGTTTGGTGGTAAAAATACCAACTTAATGTTGTGTTTTTGACACAACTCTACCACTTCAATATTTATGTGGGAAGATAAATTATCACCAATGACCACTTTTGGGCCGGGAATTTGTTTCCCCCACTCAACCACAATAGTTTTGAAATAATCTTCGAATGAAGCCGTATCAAACCAACCTGATTTCGAACAATTGTATCTAGTTCCAGTTGGGCCTCCTTCAAGCCATTCCGAATATAAATTTGAGGATTTATAAACCACATGTGGGTAGACATGTCCCAGCTGCGCTTGCAGTAAACATGATGGAAACGCAACTTTTTGAGCTATTTAGAATCCTTTCAGGATCTTTGACGCCCCTTCTAAAAACACATTTTGAAGTGCCTGGATTGTCGGACAAGCTAGTCTCGTCATAGTTCAGTATGTTCGTCGGTGGTACACCATTTAGGGTTACACTTAAATTAGTATAAAATTGCTCCATTTTTTCTAATCCTTTCTCTGCCCGTACCTTTTTAATATTTTGAGTCGATCTGATGGTCAGTTTCGAACGATGTCTGTTTAAAAATCCTTCCACCCACGTATCACTTGGTAATTTTCCATCGAACAAATCAATTCGTGATTTTTTTCTAAATAGGTACTTATAGATTAACATTTTACATCCAATTTTGTCATGGGGCTGCCGTAATCTGCTGAAGCTAACAATACGTTTGCCAGTTTTCTTCCTCTTCTTCAGTGAGTTTCTTCTGTCCCCCAGCTGGTTTCAAGTGGACTTTTTTAACTTCGTTCAATATCGTCCGTCGAGGAATTCCGAATCTCTTTTCTGCCTCCCGACTTGACATCCTGTTATTTTCTACCATATCAACAGCTAATTTCAACATATCCTTTGAATAATTTCTGTAGGCTCGCGACCCTAACATTCTTTTTTTCTAGTAGGTATTATTCATCCTGAAATAAATGATAAAAAAATACATCATCAAAATTAACAAAGACCCTTTAAAAACAGTTTCATCGAGATATCTGTATCATAATACAAAGAAATCAACGCACAAGAATTTGAAAAAAAAAAGTAGAAATTAATTTGTTTCTCATTTTTAACCAATTATTTTGCAAATACTTTTAACGTACTTTTTGCAACCAAATTTACTTTTTTAACACATGTATTGGTTAATTATTATTATTGTAATCCTTTGAATACATAGAGTAGGTAAGTATCTACTTATCTCTGATCAATTTAACATTGAGGTGACAATCCTAACGGTAATATTTTGGTGGGCAAAGTCGTGACAACTGACTTTGAAAAACTAATTTAACATTGCCCACCATCATATTTTCGAATTTAGGAGAGATTTTGCGTTGAATATTCGATTATTCATGTGTACTTATTACAAACTTACAGTGGTTAAAAACTTACTTACCTGCTCTTATTATAAATCAAGTTTCACAAGTTGTTTTGTTTTAAATTGCGAATTAAAATAGCTACACCGTTGTGTTTATTTTCAATATCATGTCTTTCTATTTTGTATCCTCTAATGTTAAAATGTTTTATGGGTTAACACCCAGTTTTCTGATATAATTGCAACATGTATGTTTTGCTCATAAAGAAATTGGGTTAATAAAAGTTTATTACTTAAAATACTTTATGTGTTCCACTGCATTACATTCAGATCCATTATTAGATGTTGAGGTACTGGTACGGAAAGTCTGTTGCAGAATTTCTTTTATGGAGGTTGAATAAATATATTTAGTTGCTCTGAACTTGACTTTATTTTCTTCTATTTTCATTTTTTTTTCTGTGGGCAAGTGTTTGAGATGGAAACAAGGTTACCATCACAATTTACACATTTAGCGTTTTTAGGATCTTCTTTACAAAATTATAAAGCTATGCTTGTCTGTACATATAGATCATACAACTTCATTCTTTCAATATCTTGCAATATGTCCAAACTTCATACATTGCAAACACTGTTTGACAGGAGGAACGTAACAGCTTACCTCGTGTCTCCAGGAGTCAAGGTACACGTATTGCAGTAACTCAGTAGAGACGAAAGTAACCGCAACAGTTTGAGTGGGTTCATACGTGACCACGCCACCCTCCATTTGTACTCGGGGCGCATGAAGCGCCTCACCTGTATAACATTTCTGGAACTTCCAATCAAAGCAGATATTCTTTCATTAGACAAATCCGTAGGAACTGAAGTAAGAACCCCGGTCACCTCGGTGTCGACAGCAGGTATTGTTGCGTTTAAGCCCATTTCATCTAGAAGTTTTTTATTCTGTAGGAATACATTGGCATTGTTGGATAAGTCAAATGTTATACCTATTTTGTACCTATTAATAGATTTTAAATGTAATATGCCAGTGACGCAATATTTGTTTATAGCGTGTGAAATAGCCAGTCTGTCTTTGTCAGAAAATTGGCGTTCAGTCTGATGAGATATGAATACTATGTAACCTGTTTTCATGCTGTTTTCAGGAAACTTCCTTGAGTATCCGGGGACTTTAAATACTTGGTACTTCCTGCTGTTGGCTGCTGAATCATCGGAGTCGGAGGAAGTCTCCGTGGTGTCCCGTACTACTCGACCATCAGGTGGCTCCGCTTTTTTCCTCTTCTTACCACTTCCCCCATTGCTTATTATGTACTATTTACAAATATATACAAGTAGAATTTTATAATTACAACTAATTTAGAGGTACTTCAACAATATTTATCAAATTAATTGAAATTATTTAAGATTTGGCGCCTTGTTCGCTTCAAGGTTCCCGCGTTTTTTTTCCTGACAGCATCACAGCACAGCACACCACAGCTTAGCCTACACGACATTTTTTTTTCTTGACCTGGCCACTTAAGCTTTACCTGTTTGAAATATTTTGAGTTGGCATTCTCATCGAGCATTGCTAAGATAGAAAGTTTCACCTGCTTTTATTTACGACAGTTTTACGTGCATCTATGAATACGATTAGCGTCCAGTAGCACACTTGAGATACTACTACACCAATTTCACATTATAACTGGTTTAAAGATCTCTCAAGACGCTTTGTGACACTTCGCGTGACCGTGAGCATCAAGATGATGGAACCAAGTCCCCAATTTAAAATGTATCACATTGAAGAGTTTGTACTACATATGTACTATTTATACCCTAAACAAGACATTTGTACCTCTAAAGGTAAAAAAAGTATGTCAAGACATGCTTGTCAAAGTGGCGGGACCAAGGATGTCTTCTGGAAGCGTTACTCAGAGGCAGATAATTTACACCCGAAGACTTAGTACATACATTATACTCAATTTTCAATGCAATTGGAAGTGCCAAATTAAAGTTATGTGATTAAAACATTGGTCCCGCCAATTTGATGATTCATGTGAGAATCGTTACAGATCGTATAAAATCAAATGTGGAAACTTAGTACGCCCTAAGTACATGAACGTGTATTATTTTCATATTTATAACTTAAGTACATCAAAATGTATCTATCATTCATCGTTTTTGAAATGGACACATTTATGCAGAAATGAAACAACCCAAAATGGTTTTGATTTAGGTACCGAGGGAAAATAGGCTTATTATTTTTAAATCTGGAGGTTTATCTCCTAATAGGAAAAAGATCGATCGGGTTTTTACCTTTACATTTAAACATTATAAGCACCGGCAATGAGAGGCTTGTCGCGACGAAGCTCCAAAGTCTTGAACATCGACGACGAGTTGCTAGCCTGTCGGTTTTTTACCGATTGCATTTTGGGGAATGTGCGACGGAATTGCATAATTTAATTCCGCCAAGCCCGTTCCATCATCGGACCACAAGACGAACGGCGATGCGCCACTGGCACACGGTGGATATCCCACCCATACGCACAAAACGTTTTGGTAACACATTCATAATGCGTACAGCTAAGGAGTGGAATTCCCTGCCGGACTCTGTGTTTCCTGATAGCTACAACCTGGGAGTCTTTAAGTCAAGAGTGAATAGGTTATTTCTAGGCAAGCGTGCTCCATCTTCGACCACATCATCACTTACCATCAGGTGAGATAGTGATCAATGGCGTGCCTATCTATAGTAAAAAAAAACCGGCATAGTATACCTAGTTAAATCAGCTAATGAAATGATTCAAGATCAAATGTTAATATGCAGGGCATCTGGATGCAATTGAGTCAAGACCACTCATTATCATCTACTATATTTTTTGAACTTAATGATCTGAAGAAGATTAACTATTATTTTTGAAATTCCGAGACAAATTGTCTTAATAGGGAAATGCTATTCTATTCTATCTGCTATAGAGTTTATAGCTCCACCCTACATCTAGCTGTATCGGACATTATTGAGCTTATATTTCTCGAATAGTTGGCAAGTGGGAGTGTTACGATCACTTAGATATATTCAAATTCAAATTCAAAGCATTTTATTTCAAATAAACCATTCACAGGCACTTTTGAAACGTCAAGGTCGGTCAGTCAAAAACATGGAAGCTATTTGCACGTTCCAAAGCGTAGATCTCTATGGAGAAGAACGTGCAAGAAACTCCACGGACACTCTTTTAAATCATGTTCTGGTTTTACAAAATTTCAAGTTACATATACTTGTTGCTTCTGCATGTGAGGACAATGCAAAGGAAAAAAAAAAGGCTTATTATAAGAATTTTAAATATAAAGATTAAAATAAGCCAATGGCAGTTAAGAGATGACCAGTCTCAACCGACGGCGCCTGTTCACGAACATGACGCGTGTATCGGCACCCTTCAGCTCGACCATTTCGAAGGGAACCGAATGATCAAACCCACGCGCCGCCATCAGCGAGACATTTGAGTGAGCATGACATGCTCTCAACCACCATGCTCGTTCATGTCCAACAAGTAAAACTATAACTACTCACATAAAATGTAAATGGTTTCATGGTACTCACATTTACAAAATTTGAAAAATATGCTTCTACTTTACACAAAACTATGGTTGTCAATGACCAAATAATGAAAAATAAATTAATAAAGAGAACGATTAAGATCTTACATCAAAAAGAATAAATAAGTAATTAATATAATAATATAATTTGTATGTATATAAGAATAAATAAACGAAATAATGTAAGAACCTCTAAAAGGAGCGAGCATCTCTTCCAAATATAAAAACATAGAAACCTAAAAAGTGGACCTAAGCAGCTGTGACTGTGGAGCAGGACCACCATTTAGCCAAGCGTTTTTATCGAGGATATAATCTTCCAGTTTATAATACGCTTGTCTACATAGTGTGCGTTTTATGCATGCTTTAAATTTTCTCTCATTCAGTTCGAGAATATCAACTGGTATTTTATTATAAAATTTAATACAGTACCCCATAAAAGAAGTGTGTACTTTGGCCAATCTGAATCGGGGTTGATCTAATTTGTTCCTATTTCTAGTATTAAAATTATGCCTGTCACTAATCTTGCTAAAGAGATGAAGATTTTTCCGAACATACATAATATTTTCGTAAATGTATTGACAAGGTACCGTCATGATGTTGATATCCTTAAACAGTTCTCTTAGGGAATCACGCCGACGGAGATTGTAAATGGCTCTGATGGCTCTTTTTTGCAGGACAAATATAGACTCGATGTCTGCAGCACGTCCCCATAATAAGATACCGTAAGACATGATACTATGAAAGTAACTAAAATAGACCAGCCTCGCGGTATCTATATCGGTAAATTGACGGATTTTTCTGACAGCGTATGCTGCTGAACTTAGCCGTCCCGCAAGAGATGTTAAATGAGGACCCCATTGTAGCCTTGAGTCAAGCGTAATCCCCAAGAAAACCGTGTTTTCGACGAATTCAAGTTTCTCCTTGTTCAATACTATGTCGCAATCATTTCTTTTAACGTTCGGTAAGGCAAATCTGATGCATTTAGTTTTTTTCCCATTTAATACTAAATTATTAGCAGTAAACCAATTTTGGACCTGCTGTAGGGCGTTATTTACGTCGTCAAGATTTATGGAACGTCTATCTATCTTAAAAATTAAGGACGTATCGTCAGCAAATAATACCATATGAGGTTGATTTTTTAAAAGATGGGGTAGATCATTAATATATACTAGAAAGAGGAAAGGACCCAAAATAGAGCCTTGTGGTACCCCCATTTTGACTTTTAAACCCCGTGAATTGACACCATTTATTTGAACTTGCTGCTGTCTATCATTTAAGTAAGATTTTATTAGACTGAGTGCAAGTTTACCTAGTCCGTAATGTCCTAGCTTTAGGAGCAAGGTTTCGTGATTTACACAATCAAATGCCTTGGAGAGGTCACAAAAGATTCCTATGGCATCTTGTGCCTCTTCCCACGCTGAGTATATGTGTTTTAACAACGTGGCACCAGCGTCAGTCGTACAACGACCCCTGGTAAAACCATACTGTTGATCGTGTAAAATTTTATTGATGTTAAAATGATTGAGCATCTGATTGAGCATTACTTTTTCAAACACTTTGCTAAAAACCGGCAAAACAGATACAGGTCTATAATTATTGGTGTCTTTGCTGTCGCCCGATTTAAATAGTGGTATAACCTTACTATATTTCATTATATCCGGAAAGACTCCTTGGTCTACACATAAATTAAATATTAAAGCCAAGTATGGTGCTATAGTTTCAATTATGGACGTGCACACTTTAATAGACATTCCCCATAGTTACGATGTTTAATATACCTACGCGCAAAAATAAGTCTTATCAAAATTTATTTAAATTGTAACTTTTATCATTAGAACACTAAAGTAAAGGCAACATTTATAAATGGAGTTTGATCAATATATAAATACAAAAATAAATACAAACCATTTTGGGTTGTTTCATTTCTGCAAATGTGTCCATTTCAAAGAAAACGATGAATGAATAGATAAATTTTGATGTACTTTATGAAATAGATAAATTTTGATGTAGTTATGAATATAAAAATGATATACGTTCATTTACATAGGACGTACTAAGTTTCCACATTTGATTTTACAAGATCTGTAACGATCCTCACATGAATTCAGCGATAACATGAATCATCGATTTGGCGGGAGCAATGTTTTAATAACATAACTTTAATTTGGCACTTCCAATTGCATTGTAAATTGAGTATATACCTGTACATATGTAGTACTAAGTCTTCGGGTGTGAATTACCTGCCTCTGAGTAGCGCTTCCAGAAGGTCAAGACATCCCTGGTCCCACCAAGGATGTCTTGACATACTTTCTTTACCTTTAGAGGTACAAATGTCTTGTTTAGGGTACAAATAGTAAATATTATGTAGTACAAACTCTTCAATGTGATACATTTTAAATTGGGGACTAGGTCCCGTCATCTTGACGCTCACTGTCAATTTAGTCTCCGACATTAAAAAAACAGACGTTACTGTAGCGCGTCAGAAATGTTTACGCCAGCCCGTACCGACGGAACTGGGGCAGCGACCCTGACTAACGCAGACTGGAATTGAGATGCCAAGCGAGTGTGCGATCTTTTGAACCATTTAATCTAAAAGTTGTGCAGCCCGTCCAGTCCCGGAGATTTCCAGTTAGGCAACGGACGGACTGCACGAGCTACATCTTGGGGGCTGATGTTAATTGCCCCCATTTCTGGTATCGAATTGCACGCGTGCTCGACCTCCCGAGTCCAATCACCCTCGGTGTGACTGACAGGCACCGACCAGATGCTGCGCCAGTATGAACACATGGCGTCATCATCCAGTAGGCGCGTATCGTACGCCCATGCCTAGGCAAGCGTGGTTGGTCTGCCTGCATTGGAACAACTATTTCGACCCAAATCTAACCTCCCGGTACTCCGCATCGTGCCGGAACGCAGCTAGGCCGCTTGGCGGTACGTCTTTGCCCAGTGGGTGGTTACAAGCCATCGGCGGAAGCCTGCCGCCAGTGCCACCCGGGGACCACGTGTAGGGTCTAATATGGGGTATTCTCCTACGGACGCGGTTACGCTGTACTGGATAGACTGCGTCTGGAATCACGGAGCGGCCGCGCCTCACCTGCTTCAAATAAAACTCAGTGTTTCACCGTGACACATTAAAAGCTTACAGTTTCTAACCAAAACGCTTTCATGCCAACAATTTACAACACGCACATGCACACATATCAAATATCAAACATAAATATCTTCACGTACATTAATTAAAAGAACTTAAAAAATAAATAAAAATTAAACAAAAATAAAGAAAAATTAGATGTCAAATTAAAAAAAATGTCAAAGGAACTACACTAAGTCATCGCACACTTTAATGTCAAATATAGAAATTCAAATCCATTAAAATTAGAAATAAATAAACATAAAAAATTAAAATGTCAAACAAAATATTTAACATTAAAAATTATAAAATTATTGCATTGATTAAAAATTCATTAATAATTTAATTAAAGACTGATTGCCCTCGCGGTTGAGCTGTTATTAACATGATGGGTGCGCCATGCCGGTGGGCACGCGAGAAGTAGATGCCGCCGCTGCCCTATGCTGCATGTATTGCTGTGGAACATACAAATGTATACGCTCTCTCGCCGATGGATTATAAATCCTATTGTTAATTAAAAGATAATAATGCACAATGTGCATTAATTTGCGCCTGAGCTGCAGAGTATCCAATCCGATCTTTCCCAACACAAATAAAGAAGGCTACAGGAATGGATAAAATCCGTTAAGTAGGTTTATACACATAACGGTAAAATTCCCTCTGAAATCTTTTAACCATGAGTATGTATATCTTCTCCTAAGGATCCCAGACAATTGCATTATACTCTAATTTACTGCGCACATATGCATTGTAGAGTAGCTTGACAACCTTGACGCTTCGAAATTGGGAGGAAGTTCTAATGACGAACCCCAACGCTTTATTTGCATCTTTGCACACGTTTTTAACGTGTTCGTAAAAATTAAAACCACTATCTAAGGTAAGTCCCAGGTCCCGTATTGTTGAGACACGTACAAGTGTTTCATCGGCCAGCTTGTAGGCAGTGGTTGTTGGCGTATGAGACCTAGAGAATGTAATGACTTTACACTTAGACTTGTTAAGCGGCAGTTTATTTCTCACACTCCAATCTAGCTTTCCGGGAGTAGTATCGCCTGAGCTTAGACCCCATCTACCTCGTTTGCCCATGCATAATAAAAATAGGGCGCTGGTGTGTGCTTTAGATTCGCAAATAACAAACTGTTTTGATAGCAGCAAAGACCCAGCCGATACTCTCTCGTTCTTGTACTGTGTGGCTGCACCGGCATATCGTGTAGCTCATGTAAAATTTCCTAACAGTGACAGAGCTACACGACCAGCTGTAGGAGGCTTTAGTGGACACAGGCCTAGACAAAATTGTCTACGCCTGCGTCTACCGTTCGCACTGCGGTGATTTAGAGACAACGGGGCTCATACAGTACCTGAGTGAGGCGGCGGATGCGGCTCAGCAGCGGTACCCTTCTGCCCAATTAGTGTTACTGGGGGACTTCAATGCCCACCATCAGGAGTGGCTCTTCCCATACCAGTGCACAGACCATGCTGGACGAGAGACGCGAAAGCTAGCGCTTGCGTAAAATCTGACCCAGCTGGTCCAGGGGACAAAGAGGGTGCCGGATGTTGATTCGCACACTGCCAATTGCTTGGACCTTTTGTTGACAACAGATCCAGAACGCTATTCGGTGTCGATTTCTTCACCCCTGGGTAGTTCCGACTACTGTCTGGTGAAGTCTGTGTCCGTCTACTCCCCGCCCGATCCAATCCCAAGAGGCACCAGAGGCACAGAGGGTATGGTGATACTGGTTAGCAGATTGGGATGGCATGCGATCTTTCTTCGCATGTTATTCTTGGCAGCTTACTTGCTTTTCTTCGACTGATTCTGTTTCTTTTGACAAATCTCTTATTCCTTTTAGTGAGAAAGTAAAGAATTTGGGGATTTTTACTGACAAGAACTTCTCGTGAACTGCCCAGCTACAGGAAGTAAGCCGCAAGCTATTCATTGCATCTGCTGCATCTTTGAGAAGACTCCGTAATTTTCTACCGATTTCCATCAAGATTGCGCTTGCGCAAACTCTTCTTCTACCCATTCTTGATTATGCAGCTGTCAGCTATCTTGACCTTACTGAAGTGCAACTTGATAAACTTGAACGCCTCCAAAAATGTTTGCATCTCAGGTCTCAAGTACATTCTCATATACTATCCTTATTGTATAATGTGCTCTTTTCTCCTTCCACTCCTCTTTACCTGAAGGAACGATTTCAGTTTCTTTGCGACTCTCACACGAAATTTCTTAGGTCATCGGATAACTTGAGACTGAAAATGCCAATGCATTCCACTACTTTCTTGGACAAGTCTTTTTCAGTCCAAGCTGCCCGTATGTGGAATGCATTGCCAGTGTTAATTAAGCGCTCGCAATCGCTGCCTGTTTTTGAGAGACTTGTTAGGGAACACTACTTGTCGCTGTGATTACTTTTTCGATGTTGATTTAAAAAAAATGACACTTATTTTCTTTTAATGTGTATATTTCATATGTATGTATTTGTGTATCTATTTTCGTATTTTGTATTGCTTTTTTTCTACAACAATTTTTACTTAACTTTTTATTTGCACCAAGTGCAACCCCATTTCTTGTCCAGGCTATCCCTATCCATTCCAGGTTGCCTGGAAGAGATCGCGGAATGCGATAAGGCCGCCAATTGTATTTGTTTTAGTTTAAAGTTTCGTTCATGTGTTTTAATTTGGTGTACAATAAAGTATATACACTTCTGGACACATCTATTGGCCCACCTTGTATTTTCAGTTTCGTTTGGTCCTAGCTATAATTTTATATTAGGTTGAGCAAAAAGTTTTTATGCAATTTTGAACCTGGCACATTCACAATTTCATTCAATAGTCTTTTTTTGAATTTCGAACACAGAATTTAAAGAAACAAAAGACAATTTGGAGCCTGTTTGTTGATATCAAACAATCGAATACTAAGAAAACTTGGTTTTATTGGTTTACTTGGATTTAATTCTTGAAAAAGTGATTGATATCTTTGGTTTTGCAACAAACATTACTTATTCTTAACATTAAGGTGAGGTTCTATCAATAATCTATGGATACTTCACCTGAAGTCGCCGCCCAAGCTGTGGCACTTATTCAGGCCGGACACAGCCAAAGAAACGTGAGTGCTCAACTTAATTTAAGTCGATCTGCGGTCCGAAATGTTTATCGGAGGTACCAAGAGACTGGCGGCTTTGTTCGTCGCCAAGGAAGGCCACGATCTCGGGTCACACATGAAAGGCAGGATCGATTTATCGTGACGACCAGCTTGAGAAATCGTCACCTTACCTCCATTGAGATACAAAACCAACTTCGCGACTTCTGTCTGTGAGCGCTCGAACTGTTCGGAGAAGGTTAAAAGAACGCGATATGGTACCACACAAGCCAGCTAATGGGCCCAAACTAACGCGAGCCCACCGAACAGCGCGCCTTCATTTCGCACGCAGTCATTTAAATTGGACACAGCAAGATTGGAGCCGTGTACTCTTTTCTGATGAGTCTAAAATTGTGTTACATGGCAATGATGGAAGGAAGAAGGTCTACCGACGTAAGGGAGAGCGTTTCGCACAATGCTGCTTTGAAGAGAGGGTTGCTTATGGCGGTGGCTCATGGAATGTCTGGGGCGGTATATCCGCGAGCGGCAAAACTCAACTTGAGGTTGTTACAGGACCACGGCTGCCAACATTAAATGCTGAAAGGTACTATCGCAGACACTCCCGCCTGACCACCACTGAATTCATTTTTGCTTGCACTCAAAAGATAGAAGCGCTCGCTAGCTCCGCCCCATGAACCTTGAATCGACGAATGAAAGCTAAGAACGGGCAGCAGCCGACCGAGAGAACTGACAACGTGGCCACGCACGCGCCGAACGAGATTTATTGTTATTTTCAAACTAATGCTTTTACTTAATATTATGGTTCTGGGAAAATTCGTTGTCAGTTATTATTTGGTCCTGAGGAGAGCTCGGTCACTCAAATATTTTTTTTACTTTAACTACCTATTTTAAATAGATAATTTAATTTAAGTAGATCTTTGATTTGATAAATTACACAATAGGTTAATTTTTAGGGTTCCGCACCCATAGGGTTACCAACGGAACCCTATTACTAAGCCTCCGCTGTTCGTCCGTCTGTCTGTCCGTCGGTCTGTCTGTCAGCGGGTCAGACCGTGTCTTATGAACCGTAATAGGCAGACAGTTGAAATTTTACAGTGTGTATTAAGGCGCGGTGAATAGACGACTTTTATGTATTTGAGGGGGTGAAGCAGATGAAGTGGGACACGAGTAGTCCCGCCTACTGCGGGGTGCACCGCGCGAATTTCCTCGATGCGCGACATCCATTACATTTAGAAGCGTAATTTCACAACTCAATTAGAATGTACGATTGGCCCAGCGCGTCACTGTCCGGATTCGCGCCGCACTTCCGCGGTGATAACCGAGATCGAATCTCATTAAATGCATTTCTTTTTTCTTATTTTTTAAATATTATATACTTACCTACATATTTTCGTGTTGTTATTTTTAAAATATATGCATATTTTTGTTTTCTTTTTTTTAATAATTCATAAAAATTATTGTTATAATTAAAATAACAATAGGTAATTCAATAGGAACGCCTATTGGATTATTGTTATTTTAATAAAAACAATAATTTTTATTCCTACAGATATATTTTTCTTCAGAATCAAGAGTAATAATATAATAAAAATGAAGTAAAAACGTTCACGAAGCTTGATGGTTGAATCTGAAGAAAAATAATATACAGTGTGTTGCAAAAGAGTGTAATACCAAAGGAGGTCATTGTACTCATCATTATGAACAACTTTTACTATGGCGCCAGCCTATTTTATTCCTATACACCGTAATTAGTGAAAATAAAATTCGCAAAAAAAAATGCTGTTTTACACAAAAAGGTTATTTCACTCTTGAAAAAGTTTATAAAACAACTGTCTTTTTTTGCGATTTTAGAAAAAAAAACAGCTGTTTCACAGCATTTTTTTCACAATTTTATTTTCACTGCGTGATGCGGATGCGTGGAGAGACGAATGAAAGGGTGGACAGACGGACGGGGTGGATGGATGAACAGGTGAACGAACAGGAAGGATACATCAAATTTAAACAAGCTAATTATTTTAATTTAATTTTATAATTTTAGACGTATTTACGCATACGGAGCAAAATATAAAGATATAAATTGTAGAAAGAAAAAACTTTTCAAGTCACAAATCTTCAAAATTTAGTCTTCTACTACAACAAGGGACGGTTTCTTTGTTGACGTCACTTGATGGGACTACTAACGACGATTTTTTTTCTCGCAGTGGCATCCCCCGAGCTCGCCGAGAATCGACTATTTCAGGCAAAAGCCAGTCCATGAAAAACGACACTAGCTTTTCCTTCATCTTTTTTTCCCAAAAATCGTCATCTTTTTTTATAATTTCTGTTTTTAGTGGCTTGTTTTCACCACTCCACACAGCAAACAATCACTTTTCTCTATGTGTTACATGGAGCTGCCCTTGAATCTGATGGTACCAATTACTATTTTTGTTCACTTCAATCAGTTCACTTTTTTTATTGTATTTCCATATCTGTATCTTGTTTTCCATTATACATTCTTCTAGCCCCTTTTTGAATGCCACTAAAGGACATTTCACTTCCACTACTGTGTCTTGGCCTATCAAACCATCGGGCGTTGCTCCAATAAAGGGATATTCGTAGTCCACGAACAACCCGCAAGGCTCAATGGTGACTTTTTCTTGGATGGCAAGTTGCTGTAAAGCGAGATGTTCATTTTCGACGCCATGTGCGACTGCCGCTATATTACTAAGATTACATTTATATAAAATATTTTCCACTAGCTTGGCTTTGCTGGTATTCTCTCTTCTTTTCACTACTAATCCGAAATTTGATGCTGTTAGCATATTTTTTCTTAGTTCTACCCAGTCATCGCTATCTCTCTGATTTATAGTAGATACTAGTATTTTTTCTTTGTCCGAAGTTAGTTGCTTTAAATTTTGAAGGAATGATTCTTTAGCGGCATTTAATTCATCCGGTGTCAAATCTGGAGTAGAACTTTGAGCCCCATAATCATGTTGAACAGCATTGTCTTTCTTTAGTATCCGATTTTTTTTATGAGGTTTTGCTTTGTTTAATTTTCTTTTCATCAGTCTTCGTTTTTCAAACTTTTTCAGGATACTTTTAGGACTTTTCCCTAAAAAATTTTTATGAAGTAGATGCCTCGGGTGAGGGTTATTAAAAGAAACAACTGCAACATTGCAACGCGCGCGGTAACCCCCACGAAGAGAGAAATTAATTCTCTTTCCCCCCACAACCTTTGCAATCACACTGTTGAAGCGCTCTACTGTATTGGTATCTACGTCTTCAAGCATGCTTCTTGATTTTGAAAGTAATGACTGGAGTATTGTCTGTACCCTGAACCAAAATGTAGTGTTTTTTATTTCCATATTACTCTGTTGTGTTTTTTCTTTGGAACAGTAATAGTTCTTACAATTTTCATGGTTACCGAAAGCATGTAGAATAGAATTTTGTATTTCGTTTCTAAAACCTGCTACTGCTTCCGTTTTGTCTTTTTCTAGCTTATACTCTTTTATTGATGCAATAACAACCTTTCGAATACTCAGAATTTTTGATTCAGTCAGCATTTTTCTGTGCACCAAGGCATATTTTGTGTCTTTGGCTAAAGCCCTCAACTTATTGCACATATTGCGCAGCACATGGTTTCGGCTTTCAACTTTTTGAACGGTATGATTCTGGTAAGGATTACGCGCCAAGATTTTTGCATAGGTAGCCGAGTCGCCGTCAGCAATTAACCTGCCATAAATAATATTGTACATCAATACAGATGTTTCGAATCCTTGGCAAATTATTTCTGACTCCATTCCGCTAGATGACCCAGTGTAGTTTTTGAAGCAAACGTGATCTGGTGCAGCAGTTTGTTTTTTCTCTGCACGAGCACATACAAGGCAGTATTTGTTTTTAATGCCTAAAAACAATACTTCACCATATCTGCGACCTACGATTGCTGCAGCGCCGGACAATGCCTTATAATTATTGCCGTAGGATCGCGATGACCAACAGGCGTCGGCATATACGTCTATTATAGGTATGCCATCTTTGCTCAATGTTCCTTCAGCTACCGCTGCATCACGCTCACGCATAGCTGCTGCTGCCATGGATTCGACAGATGTTGACTCCCATTTTTCATAAACTAGGTTTTGAACTTGAGCATAAGTGGTTTTCGTAAATATGGGTACATCCATACATGCTGTTATTTCTTCAAATTGTGAAAAACCGATGCCAGCAGAAGTAATTCCTGTAACGGCACCCACGTTAGCATTGACATTATGTGTACTTAATAAATCTTCGCTTGTGACAATAAAGTCATCTTTACACATATTGCATCTAAACTTGAATCTGGAGATCAAGCCGATCCTTTTTTCTCCTATGAGTGACATTTGTGAGAAATTGCAATTGAACAAAGAACTATGGCCGGATATAGTTTGCAGTTGCTGGATAAAATGCATAATATCAACGACTCTTCGACCATGAACTGGTGGGTACTGGTGCTGGTGGCTGGTGGAATTACCTTCTTGAGATTCGGTTGACGGTTCAACGAATAGGACATCGTCAGTGATTGCTCTGTAATAAAAAACACATAATTTTTTATTTTATTATAAACTAACTAACTAACTGCCGGATACCAACTTGATGCCCTTGAGACAATTGAGAAACGAGCCAAGAGGATCATCGGCAATGAGAGGCTTGTCGCGACGAAGCTCCAAAGTCTTGAACATCGACGACGAGTTGCTAGCCTGTCGGTTTTTTACCGGTTGCATTTTGGGGAATGTGCGACGGAATTGCATAATTTAATTCCGCCAAGCCCGTTCCATCATCGGACCACAAGGCGAACGGCGATGCGCCACCGGTACACGGTGGATATCCCACCCATACGCACAAAACGTTTTGGTAACACATTCATAATGCGTACAGCTAAGGAGTGGAATTCCCTGCCGGAGTCTGTGTTTTCCGATAGCTACAACCTGGGAGTCTTTAAGTCAAGAGTGAATAGGTTATTTCTAGGCAAGCGTGCTCCATCTTCGACCACATCATCACTTACCATCAGGTGAGATAGTGGTCAAACGCGTGCCTATCTATAGTAAAAAAAAAAAAAAAAAAAAAAGAAACAAAATTATTCCAAATCATAGCAATTACGCGATTTATACGAATACCGACCGAATGTACCGAATAGAGTTGCCGAAAATCGAGTTGAATGGCGTGCAATAGGAGAGGCATATGTCCAGCGGTGGACTGCTATAGGTTGATGATGATACGAATACAATGCGTGGACAGACAGACGGGTGGACACTTGTTGACAGTGATTCAGAACAATTGGACTAGGAGTTGCGACGTTCGTCATGCCACCTCATTGGAAGTCGACCGCGGAGTCATCGGCTATCCGTCGGCCCCCATTGTGTGACGACCTGTGTGGTGACCTTCACCCATCTGTTGATACTTACTCATTATCACTTGATTTTGGATCGGCTCCTGGAGTTACAACTGTTGCAATTGAAAGTGATGTCCCAGGGTTTTCGTGCTCAGAATCCTTTTGTAATCTAAAATTGAAACAAAATGATTATTTTTATATCATGTGGTTTTTTTTGAGAAAATGAGGAATTTCAACAATGTGCACTTTGAGTAATTTGCAATTGGCATTTAGAAAATTTGCTATTTTGAGAATTAGGCATTTTGAGACTCGTATGCCAATTTCACTTTATATTGTAGCCATTTTGCGCCTAAGCCCACTTTGTCATTTTGAGAAGTGGTCCATAGGCGCCTAGCCCATTGTGTTATGTTATAAATACCTACTAATTATTTACAAGGTCTTACAGAAGAGTGTAGAAATACGAAAAGGGGTCATTGCTGTCATCGTTATAGGCAACTTTTACTGTGGCGCCAATCAACAAACTATGGTATTTTTGTCGCGGGTGACCTTTTTAGGGTTCCTAGCTTCTTTTTATGGATTCGTCATGTCTGTCTGTCCGTCCGTATGACACAGCCACTTTTTTCCGAAACTATAAGAACTATACTGTTGAAACTTGGCAAGTAGATGTATTCTGTGAACCGCATTAAGATTTTCACACAAAAATAGAAGAAAAATAAACAATAAATCATGGGGTTCCCCGTACATAGAACTGAAACTAAATTTTTTTTTTCCATCAAACCCTAGTGTGGGGTATCTATGAATAGGTCTTTAAAAATGATATTGAGGTTTCTAATATCATTTTTTTCTAAACTGAATAGTTTGCGCGAGAGACGCTTCCAAAGTGGTAAAATATGTGTGTGTAACTTGTGTAACTTGTGGCTTGGCCCGGACCCACCTGGGTAGTTTTTTTGGCTTTCTGCATTTTCATAAATTGAAGAGGGGGGGCCTTTTTGGAATCGAGGTTGCCCGTCCTCTGGATCGATAGGATGAGGGGATGTAGGAGGGAGTGAGTTTGAGGTATAGGAAGACGGGAAGGGGGTATCGGGTTAACCTAGGCCTGGGATTTGGTTCCAGGTAACTTTTCTTGTCCGGAGCCTCACCCGAGGCACTCTGGACAGGGGATCGGCCTCTAAAAACTGCTACGGAACTCTTCATGGGCGAGTCCGACTCGCACTTGGCTGCTTTTTTCTTTTTCAAAAGTTCTTCATAAAGATGAGTTCAATGACCTCCTGTCACGTTACTAGTTACTGTATAATAATAACAATATACGTGTATAATATTCTGTAACACCATGTATAAGCTTACTCATGAAAAGTTTTTTCCGATGGTTCATCTGCTGACGGATTGCTCGCCAACCGTTTCTTTTTACTATAAAGAAAAAACAATAAAATTGCATTATAATTGTTACAAAAATAAGAAAATCAACAAAAGTAATAATTACCGAAAAAAAAATCCAAACAAGAAAATCGGCAAAACATAAAATAATAATAAAAAAAAACATTTATTTCAAATAAGAAAATCAACAAAAAGCATACATATATCATGGCGGGGTTTGAACCCGGGGCATTAGACACTAATGCAAAAAACTTTCCTAATGCACGGGACCGCTGGACCAATCAAGCTATGAAATTTTTGTCGAAATTACGCATCTATATAAACAAAATAAGGTGTGCACAAAAAAGTAGGTACTTACTTTACAACTTCCATCATATGTTTTTGTTTCGTCGAATAAGATCTTTTTATTGCCCTCCGTTTATTTTTCTTGTTGCCCATTTTTTATACACTGATTGTTTATTTACACAACTTATGACAGAACCGAAATCGAACAAAAATTTACACAAACTTACAGCACAACTTAGAAAAAACTAATTGTTTATTTACACAACTTATGACTATAAACGAAACCGATCAAAAATTTACACCAACAACACAACTTAGAAAAAACTAATCACAAAATAAAATATAATAAACAGCGTTCATCAACAAAGATACGTAAATTATTATTTTCTGAGCAGAACAAACTGTCATAGGTCAATCAAGCAGCGTGCCTCAGCGGTCTCTGCTGTTTAGTTACTTTTTAGATTTTGTCACTGTCGCTCCGCGTAGAAATGAAAGAGAAGCAAAAAGACGCCGCGATGGCGCGGCGTTTCGTTCGATTCGTTCGAGTTATTTATCATTAAATACATTAATCCTTACAAATATCTTATTCCAATCGATAAATAAAAACAACAGTTCCCTTTATTATTATATATTACATCACTGTTATTAATTTTATCAAGATTAGTTTATAAATAATACAGTTACAATTGCTACAATTTCAATTTAAATGGTAATTTTATGATTTTTTTTTATCGAGAAAATTTACCGAAAACGTGTTTTGAACACAATGGTCCACCCGTAAATATGATCAAGATTAACATATATTTTTTTAGTTGCTCTAAAATGTATACATTTGGCTAAAAAACTGTTTTGTGAAGCCTATTTTGACTGAGTACAGCGCCTTAATATTGCCTCAAAACAAATAATAAAATTGAATTACAAATCAAAGGCGGCTCCCATACAAGAAACGTGTTTTTTTTTTGTTTACGATACGGTACCCTTTGAGTGAAAGTCCGACTCGCTTTTTGCCGGTTTTCAATAATTATTATGTTATTTGTTCCGTAGTTAGGTGTGATGATACCGTCAATCAAAACACAATTGGATTTCTCTGTAATAAATAAAAGTTTTATTTTGTTATTAACATGTTTGTTTAACACTATTTACAAAATATGCCATTAAATTAAATTTAAAAACCTTACAATTAATAAAAAAACGACATATAATGTTTTTAATAACAATATCTATTTATTTTTCCTAACAAACAAGCACTTAGCTTTAATAGTTTTCACGATCGTTCTAACACGATAACAGATACAAAAAGGTGGACGCGCGGCCATTATTTTAAACAAAGAAAATATATTTTCTTTACATAATCATTAATTAAAAAACCGACAATTGACGGACTCACGCATTAAGGGTTCCGTACTCGTAACAACGTATTTTATTATTTGTTGTTAAAGCGGAAACAGAAATACACACTCTGTAAAATTTTCGACTTTCTACCTGTGACTTAACTTTAACTTTATTGACATAAAAATATTACAACCAAACATGTGAAGCCCCTGACTCCCGTGCTAGGCGAACTTGTGTTACAGGAATCAGTTTCCTCCGCCATATATCATTTACTATAGAATATCTAATATTATATAATATATTATATTATTTAAACAAAGAAAATATATTTTCTTTACATAATCATTAATTAAAAAACCGACAATTGACGGACTCACGCATTAAGGGTTCCGTACTCGTAACAACGTATTTTATTATTTGTTGTTAAAGCGGAAACAGAAATACACACTCTGTAAAATTTTCGACTTTCTACCTGTGACTTAACTGTAACTTTATTGACATAAAATATTACAACCAAACATGTGAAGCCCCTGACTCCCGTGCTAGGCGAACTTGTGTTACAGGAATCAGTTTCCTCCGCCATATATCATTTACTATAGAATATCTAATATTATATAATATATTATATTATTTAAACAAAGAAAATATATTTTCTTTACATAATCATTTATTAAAAAACCGACAATTGACGGACTCACGCATTAAGGGTTCCGTACTCGTAACAACGTATTTTATTATTTGTTGTTAAAGCGGAAACAGAAATACACACTCTGTAAAATTTTCGACTTTCTACCTGTGACTTAACTTTAACTTTATTGACATAAAAATATTACAACCAAACATGTGAAGCCCCTGACTCCCGTGCTAGGCGAACTTGTGTTACAGGAATCAGTTTCCTCCGCCATATATCATTTACTATAGAATATCTAATATTATATAATATATTATATTATTTAATGTATATTTAATTTATGGTACTGATAAAATTAACTTTTCAGTGTCGTCATACCTTAAGGATTGAAGCCATGGTCTTAAAATTTGGTTTTACTTTATGTAACGTAAGCTTATAAATTGAGATAGATTTATCTACCCGGTTGTAGATCTTTGAACTTAATGCACAAAAGTTTAATGTCATTACAAAATATTATGACATTACAGTTCATGATATATAGCCAGCAGACAGGCAGACGGACGGACGGACGGACGTATAGACAAGCAGAAAACGGTAATTGGGTTCTGTTTGGGTAAAAAATAAAATACTATCTTGTAGGTTGTATCAGTTTTATTAACTAAATAAAACAAACAAAGATATTCATAACATGTTGGGTATAGGAATAGGATAAATTATAGTAAATAGGTGAAAGTGAGACACAGCTAAATAACAGGACAAAATCAACTAAATGGGGATGTGCAAGGGTAGCCCACGAAATAAAAATTTTCATACGTTATTTGCAATTTAATTATCAGTATCACGATTTTTGGTTATAAAAAAATAACGCAACATTCACTTAAATAGTTAAAATATTTGCCCTTCAGAACTTTCTTTGAACGCGTTAGAACGCGGCTTTTTTAATTTAGATCTACAATATTGTTGTAGCCTAGCCTTCAATTCATGATGCAAATGATGGTGATGTAGGTGATTATGTCGCCAAAAACTTAAGGAAAAATAATTTCCTGAAGCACTTCATATTGGGCATATCTTAACTTTGTATATCTAAGCACGGGAGTAGCAAATATGCATTTACAGAATATTAAAATAAGGAAAAAAGGTTTACTGAATACAAACATTTATGGATAACTTGACGAGCTATGTTTATGATTTAGGATTGTCTTAACATATTTGTTTTACTCACGAGTTCACGTTTTTACTGCTTTACAACCAGATGCTGCGCTGAACATTGCAAAATACGTAAGAATATTTGAATTTCGCGAGCTTCCCTGTCATTTTTACCTTAAACTAGTTTACCAATTTAAACAATAAAATCCTTCCTCTTTTGTGACCTTTTATTACAAGCATAAGTTTTCAAAAACCATATGTGATGTTTTTTTTTACAAAATTATGATCTACCGTCGATGGTAGATTAAAAAAAAGACATTTGAAATTGTACAATAAATAAAAACTGTGATAATATATATGTATGTGAAATTATCAAAATTATCTGTAATAAAACATTTAAAAATTAAATAGTAGGTAACAAACAAAAACTATTCCAGAATTAAGTTAAACGTTGGTAAATATTATTTTATTAAATTATTTAACAAAAGGTTTAAAACAAGGATTTAATAAAATCGTGTATACAATATTTAATGAAAAAAAAAAAAAAATATTTTAGTAAAACTAGACGTAAGCAAAGGATGACTAGGTTAAAAGAGGTAATCAGAATAATAGACTTACAAGGTTCCAAAAAAGAAAATAAGAAAAAAGAAGAAGAATAACATATTTATTTATTTATTTATTTATATATGCTTTATTGTATACCAAAGAAGAAAATAACAAAGAATACCTTAAACTAAAACAAAATACAATCTGTTTGGGTGGGATAAACTGTTTTTCTTTCTTTCTTTCTTTGTTTATGAGATTCTCTAATGAAGTGGCTTTACATATTTATAAAACTACTTTTTATTAAACTTACATATTAAAAAAAAAATATGGTAAACAAGCAGTTAATTGATTTTTTGAAACCAACCACACAAACTGGAGTCTTTTTTTATAGGTTCTCATAAAAATTAGCTTATTTAAATAAAATCACATCATCATTGACATCTGACTGCACATTAAATTATTGTTTTCAAAAATTATATTGCTAAGTAACAGGATACAAAAAAAATGGCTTTCTTTATCTATATATAGTGAAACAGGTTATGCGTATTAAAATTATATGTAAATAAACTTTAAGAGATTAAAAAATAATAAAAAGGCACAATAATCAAAAACTTTTCTCGAATTAATTGATTATAAGAAACCGTTGGTAAGTAACATACTAATCACATTAATAATTTTCTGTGTTACAGTATTTTGATTGTTTTTTTGTCATTACCAGTAGCAGTAGTTATTACCAGGACCAGTAGTTCCTGAGATTAGCGTGTTCTAGCAAACAAACAAACTCTTCAGCGTTATATATTAAGTATAGATTAACATTCACCGGTGTATGTGTAATTCAAATATAAATTAAGAACAATTTCTGAGTTATACCATTGAAAATGATGATTGTCGACATACCTACACCGATGCATTACTTAAAATTCACTTATTTCGGTCATTTACATAATTTCCTTCATTTTGATACCAAACTCGATGGGTACGGTGTGATTAATAATTTAATTGTGTTTTATTTAATTAAAGACACTTGGGTTTTGAGACGAATCTAACAATACCTTAACTATCCCAATCAGCCCAGTAGGTAGTTTGAAAGAAACGAGGAAATAAATAAATTGACAAACATGGCAGTATTTGTCTATTATTATTATTAACGAACAAAATACTTTTTTTTATGGGTGCCTTCAAATTTGTCGCAGTGTAATTTCTCGCTTACACACGACACAGATGTGTGAGCGAGAAAGTATTCTGAGTTCGCGCGTCACAACAAAGGAGTAATACATACCACACTCATAAAAGGTCTATAAATAAAGGTCTAAGGATCTATAAGTAAATTACTTTACCAAGTTTAAAAACTCAGAATATTTATCACTATTTGGCGCGCTGCTTTGTTAATCCATACAAATAATGAACACAAAATGCCGCGCGGCAGCAGCGCGGCTGCAGTGCTGCTACCGCGTATTATGTGCCGCGTGGCACTTTGCGACAAATTTGAAGGCGCCGAGATGAGATATACAACAATGGCCAGTTTTTTTCTTTAAAACCGACAAAGAAATTGAAACTGATAGTGCGTGTGTGAGCGAGAAAGTATTCCGAATTCGCGCGTCCGTCACAACAAAGGAGTTATACATACCACACTCATAAAAGGTATCTAACTATAAGTAAATTACTTTACCAAGTTTAAGAACTCAGAATATTTATCACTGTTTGCTTCTCGTTTATTTGTTATTTTATTGTTGTTAAACAAACAAGACAGTATTCAAATAATTACACAATATTACATTTGCATGATATTCTTTGCACTTTGCATCGGCTCAGGCTCTAATCACACCGAGTACGCAGCACTCTGACCGCGGGGCTTTTCGAGTTTCTCAAGCGATAATGTGTATTATGACAGAGAAGATAAGGTTTAAAATTATATGACTCTAAAACTGCTCGCCACTTCGATGCCAGCCGCAGCTACTACAATTTGACTGTTTTTGTTATTCTTAGAAATTGAAATATTTAGAAAACTTTGGCTTATTGAGTAGTTGAGAATAGTTATTAATATGACCGGCCTCTGAAATCTATATAAAAATGAATCCCTATTTCCCTTAGTCACGTCATCACGCGTGAACGGCTGGCCCGAAATCGTTAGTTCATTTTTTGGTGTGTTTGTTAAATTGCAAACTAGTGTTTGTTAAAAGGTTCTTATGAAAGAAAAAGTAGGAAAGTTGCGGGGGACAGCTAGTTCGAAATAAGAATGGAATATCCGTAAATTAATCCCGGTCAAATCCAAAAAAACTACATAATGAAACGCTCAGAATAAACTGTAAATTTTTCCTTAATACATTAATATTATTACGTAAAATTTATACCAAAAATAAACCAGAGTTCATAAGAAATAATTTTTTTAATCTATACTAATACTACAAAGAAGAAAGATTTGTATTTTCGTATGTAACGAACAATTTTAAAAACTACTGGACCGATTTGAAAAATTATTTTTGCAATGGATAGCTACATTATTAACGAGTAACATAGGCTATATTTTATTCCCGTACTCCCACGGGAACGGGGACTAGGCGGGTGATAGCGCTCTTGATAAAGTTTTATTTATAAACTAGCGCGTAACTTGGTCAGCGTCACATTTTTCATTAATGTTCCGCTCCTGTTGGTCGTAGCCTAATGTTATATAGCTAATAGCCTTCCTCGATAAATCGGCTATCCAACTCTAAAATACTTTTTCCAATTGAACTAGTAGTCCCTGAGATTGGCGCGTTCAACCAAACAATTAGTTTGTTTGGTTGACTCTTCAGCTTTATAATGTTAGTATTGATTAAGGTATATTAAAAAAAATAACCACAATAATAATAATAATTTAAACAATTTGTTACTTACGATCATATGCAGCTGCTCAGCAATTTGAGTAATATTAAATCCTTGTCCATGCAAAATTATAATTTGATTACGTTCTTCACGTGTAAGATTTCTGGAAGACATTATGTACTAAAATGTTCCAGCACAGGTCGAAGTCCAATATTCTCGCACAGGTTAACGTTAAGGCAATCAAGGGTCAGGTAAACAGAGCAATGGTCAATATTCAAAAGGTCCGGTAAGCACGCCAAGGTCAAAAGTTCGTCCGTAAATTTCACAAAAGGAGTACACGTAATGCGTCACTACGCTGCGCAGTGCAGGTTGCAACTAATTGCGTGACCGCTTTCCTAATAGGCGAAAAGTTTGAGAGGGCGTGGCTTAACGCCGGCGCAGGATTTAGGTGAAAATTTTTTTAAGTGAGCAGGCGGGCAAGGCCGCCATAGTACATTCGTGAGTGCTTAGAACCTCACGTGATACCATACGCGGACTATGTGGGCCCAAATTTCCTTTTTATGCATGATAATGCAAGAGCCCATGCGGCCGGCATCGTCAGGGAATATCTTCGGGATGTGAACATCACAGTTATGGACTGGCCAGCCAGAAGCCCAGACATGAACCCCATTGAGCACATGTGAGACGAGCTAAAAAGACGTGTTAGGGCTCGTCAGCCAGTTGCCCAGACGATGCAGGAGTTGAAAACTGGCATAGAAGGGGAATGGGAGATGATCCCTCAAAATTTCATAGAGCGGTTGATAAACTCTATGCCTAATCGTATGAGAGCTGTGGTAGATGCCCATGGAGGCAACACGCGTTATTAAATTAAACCTTTATTTGATAAAATATGTTTTTTATTCAAAAATCAATTGCCTTTAACAAGGCGCATATCCGACTTGTTAGGCGTAGCTCCATGTCGTATGGTATTCTGAATTCAAATTTAAAACAATACGATCGAAAAAGATGGTAAAATGTATCAGGTTTAAAACTGCATCAACAGTTTTTGTTCAATCTAGCAATCATATTTCGGTAGGGGCCATCGAAACCTAAACTCTAAGGTGGGCCAATAGATGTGTCCAGAAGTGTATAAATAAAAATAAATAGATGCTTGTGACGGATGTGTTGCGAGGGGAATGGAGTACTACATACCGTACTCTGACATAACAATGACTGGCGAAGCTCGTCCGTGGTTTGGAGCCGAGTGCAATCGCGCGTACCTAGCATGGGTCGACGCTCGTACGCGCAAAGCAAATGACGTGAGTCAGAAGAAGAGAGCCTTCAACAGGGCTGCCAAGTCCTGCAAGAAGGCGTTGCGTAGGGCTCAGTTTGACCACATTAGCCGAATAGGGAACAAACTTGCTTCAGCAGGTAGTAAGGCTTTTAGGTCCCTGGCTAAGTCGGTCGAATCGAACATCTGCCGCCCCTCACTACCACCACTGCTGAGATCCGACGGAACGATGGCCCACTCCGCTGAGGAGAAAGCGTACTTATTTGCTTCTTTGTTTGCGGAATCATCACGTCTGGATCCTGGTGGCGCGGCGCCTCTTGCTTCACCTGGTGGATGCGAGTCGAATATGTCGAACATTCGCATTCATCAGACCGTAGGGTACTGCGTAATCTAGACGTGAACAAGGCTAGTAGTCCCGACGGGATACCGGCAATTTTTCTGAAGACTTGTGCGCGTGAGTTGTCTCCGATCTTGACACGTCTATTTTGCCTTTCGTTTGAGACGAGAGTCGAGCTGACCCGTCGAATTATAGACCCATCTCAGTAACGTCCATACTCTGTAAGACTATGGAACGCGTGCTGAATCATAAGCTCCTGGCGTACCTAGAAGTGAATAATTCACTTCTAGGTACGCCAGGAGCTTATGATTCCTTAGTGACCGTATAGTCGGTCACTAAGGAATCATAAGCTCCGGTTCCGCCGAAATCGGTCAACTGGGGATCTTCTAGCGTATGCCATTCACATCTGGAGTGAGGCCATAGAGAAGCACTGGGAGGCACTAGCGGTCTCCCTTGACATCTTGAAGGCCTTCGACAGGGTCTGGCACGATATTCTTATTAGTAAGCTTCCTTCCTTCGGTCTGCCCGCCGGCCGGTTTGTGTGATTGGATCGCAGATTTCCTGAGGGATCGTTCTATCCGAGCGGTGAATGATGGCTGCTCGTCTGGACTGCTGTTTGTTAATGCCGGGGTTCCTTAGGGGTTGGTGCTTTCGAAAACAGTGTTCTTGCTGCATATTAATGATCTGCTTAAACCCGGTACCCTTGGGTATGCAGACGACAGCACTGTTGCTGAGAGATACTTGTCCGACGCACGAGCTGGTGGGTCGCAGATCTGGTCGATGCCAATCTGGTCAAGTTCAATGCTGCAAAGGCCCAAGCGTGTCTATTTTCCGCCAAAAGGAGCCAATTCCTCCTGGCTTCATCTTTTCGAGGTGAAACCGTGCCGATAACCGACCAACTTGAGCTTCTTGGGGTTACATTAACATCTACTCTCAATGTTGGCCCTTTCATAGAGGCAAAAGTTCAAGTGGCTGCAAAAAATTTGGGGATTCCAGCAAAGGTGAGACGGTACTTCACGCCGTTCCATCATCGGACCACAAGACGAACGGCGATGCGCCACAGGTACATGGTGGACATCCCACCCATACGTACAAAACGTTTTGGGAACACATTCATAATGCGTACAGCTAAGAAGTGGAATTCCCTGCCGGAGTTTGTGTTTCCTGATAGCTACAACCTGGCAGTCTTTAACTTGAGAATGATTAGGTTACTTCTAGGCAAGTGTGCTCCATCTTCGAACGCATCATCCCTTACCATTAGGTGAAATAGTGGTTAAACGCGTGCCTATCAATAGTAAAAAAAAACAACATACGGTTACGTTGGATCTCCCGCACCTGATCTGAAAATCGTTGGGCTGAAACGTTGACAGCTGGCTCAAGTATCTGAAACAGGGAGAGCATCCGACCATAGTACGCAGTCAGGTAAGTTCCCCCCTCTGTAGCCCCAAAGTATGAGCGCATGACATTTTCGTAAATGGGTTGCGTCCATTCCATACGCTGCACACCTCCACCGACAGCGGGGACCCTGCCAGAGGCCGGTGGGTCTCGAGGTCCCTAGCTGGTCCGACGTCGGCCTCGTCCGCGCCGACGCGCAGGTTGGGGTGTCGTCGGCGGCGATAAGTATTCGTCGCTTGAGCTCGACGCAGCTGCAGCTATCCAACCAGTAAGTATATTAACCCAAAAACAACAATCAATCAAACATTAAATTTTTTTTTCGTTTAAGATGTTTTATATATAAGTGGTAAAGGATACTTTTTATCTTTTTATGTAATGTTAAGGAAATACTAAAATTGTATAGGATCTTCATAAACCAACCTGACATCCATTTTGCTTTATTTCAGAAATTACCGTTGAAAAGGAAGCTTATAAATGGAGAAAAGCAGTTTCGCAGATCATTAGAGAAGAGTTTGCTCGAAACCTACAAAAGAGCGATAAGAGAGGACCCTGTCCCACACCTAGGTCTCATCGAGAATCATCTCGATATGATGAGGTTGACCTGTTGGTTCAATATAGTGCGCTGTTTGCACAAAACATTTTTTTTTTATTTGTGAAATTAAAATTAATTTACACCCTAAGAACTGTTTTAAGGCAAATCATAGTCAAACTCAATAACGAGGGTATGTGTATGTGTTTTTATTGTTTAATTTTACCGCAATTTTGTGTTTTATTTTCACTTACGCAACAAGGATTCTATTAAAAAAAACAACAAAATATTTTAAACACTAAACTATGTCAGATTCTGTAAAGCTTACGAGTTGCAGACACCCAAATGATCCAATAAGGGTTGCGTTTCTCACTGAAGTTCGGAACCCTAAAACGGAAAAAAGGAAAATCTTTAAAAAATAACTAGTCTGATTGTTTTTAAAGATTTCAGTTAAAGACTTTTGTTTACAATTAATCAACCTAACTGGCAGAATCCTCGTTAATACAATGAATTCATTAAACAAAGTGCAGAATTATGTATGTACCTGTATTTTCATCAGCCAGTATTTGATCTCTTCTTGTGCCTTCAAGGAGACTTTTTATGGCAGACTGAAATGAGGTGCCCTGGTCACTAACTAGAGCCAGAGGCGAAAGACCAGAAAAAATAATGCATGCAGTTATAACAGTCTTCAAAATCGTTTTCGATTGAAGGGAAGACGTTGTGCCCTTGCAGAAATAAAAACAATAGGCTACTGCCATTTGTAAATGGCTCCTCTAAGCATAAATGCTAGAGCATGGTCTGTAAAGTCATCAGATTTCTCATTTAAATCCACGAAGCCATGGATTATGTCTCCGTGTTTCTCATATGTGAGGCCCGGTTCTAGGGCCATCTCATCAAACAATATTGAGCAATATTTTTTTTTCGCACCAAGTGCTAACCTGAAAATAATAAAAATATGTGTTTATCTACAGCTTAAATTAAAATTTTATGAAAATGAATATATCAATAAATAAATCCCTAAATAATGTACCAATCTTACCTCTTGTTTTATTGCTTCAAATATTTGAAGATTAATTCCAGTGCCAATTTTCAAACCAGAAATCATTTTATTCAATGTTGTTTTAGAGGGAAGAATAAATATTTTCTGTAAAAACTTGTAACATTTTGGGCTCGGTTTTAAAATTGAGAGACCAATTAACTTCTCTTCGTTAGTAAATCGACGACCATTTGAGCCCTTGGTGCACTGCTTCAACTGCATCCACATTATTTGTTTTGCCAAAGGATTCATATTTTCAGTCAGCTTTTCAAAAGATTCCTCTTTTGAAAATTTGAGAGCGCTCTTGGCTCTCCGACTAAAATTTAGTTGTATTTTCGACCGTAGATACTCCTTGTAGAATTTCCTACATATTGGAGTAAGAGTTCTTGCTGTTTTCAGGAGCCTTCCTTTCCTCAACTTTTTGGGAGCTGTAAGTTTTGACTCAGCTATAGGAGTTGAACCTGTAAAACATAATTTAACCAGTAAGAACACACTGGATCTAAAATAACCCACCTGTTCATGTTAAATTTATCCGCGCATTTCTACCGTTGAACAGATATCAAAGGGAATGCCAACCAATGTATGTATTTTAGGCACTGGTGAGCATAGTTTGTTCATTTTAAATCAATTTAATTATATGAAAATCTAAATAAACTCCTAAATAGACATTTTAAACATCGAGCAAGCAAGATTTCACCATTTTTGACAAACTATCTTTTAAAGTAAAATGTTGACATGGGTTAAAAAATGCTGTAACTTGTACTGACACAGACAGGATGCATGAAGGAATATAAATTTGTAGCCTGGTGCTAATAGCGCCAATATCAATAATATTTATTTTTTTAGTAATGAGCGTTGTAACAATGAATAAGCATTAATAGTTATTACGAGTATTTACGTGTTATATTGTAGTATGGCAAAAATATTTTACTTCTATTTGATTTATATTTATAAGTAGATTTATGAATTAAATTCTAATACAAGGTGTTTTGCATCCTCGTCAAAGAGGAATGCCAAGTCGCCATAGTAATTTAGGCCCATTGTGCACACATAAAAATTCATAATCATAATAGGAAACAATTCCAATAATTAATTAGTAAAATAAATTATTTGCAAAAACTAAGCATTTCAAAGTTATTATGATTTTAATGTTTCATCAATACAGGTTATATTAAATGTGTGAAATATTAGTAAATACAACATTTTAATTTAAGGAGCACGTGGCTAAATAATAACAGCTGCACTGGTCGATCTTGAAGGTTAAGCAACGCTTGCCAAGGTTGATCTGTGGATGGGTGACCGTCTTAACATAACGAGTTTCCTCCGTGCCTCGGAAAGCACGTTAAGCCGTTGGTCCCGGCTGTCATTTGTAGATCTTTGGCAGTCGTTACGGATTGTCAGAAGCCAGTAAATCTGACTCCAGTCTTGCCAAGATGTACCGTGTTACCCAGTTAAAGGGTTGTGGAGGTCTGGTAGGCAGCCGCTCCACGTAAAACACTGGTATTCAGCTGAATCCGGTTTGACTGGAAGCCGACCCCAATGTAGTTGGGAAAAGGCTAGGCAGATAATGACAACATTTTAATTTATTTATGAGCAGAATTAACCGTTAGTCAAATAATACAACAACGTTGTCGTTTTACATCTTGATTCATTTTGTTCATCATCATACACCACTAAAACTGTGCCGGTGGAAAAATATTATGATGCGTGCCCAACCTAAGTACCATATCACTATCATGACGTGGGCACAGCATCCAACAGTACGGCGGCCGACTATGCAGTTACAGCAGTACTGCTGTATTGCTGCACGGCCTGTGTTAGCAGTGCTGACTAAAATATACACGAAGCTGTACACTTTGCGACTAACATACCGATTTGCTTTTCTGGCCCTCACCAGTGAACAGTTATGTCCAAATAGAGTGCTATTCAAAATCCTATTTCTAGTATTAGTGCACACTTCAATTTGATACATTCCATTAAACCTTATGTGCTTGCCATAATATGAGCGAGCTTGCTTAAGTTGGTAAGTCCCACACGCAATCAATATTAAATCATTTATATTTTAGGGAATTCTCTTTTTTGTTTTTTTTTTTTAAGGATGGGAAATCATCAAATGACTCCTTCCGTTCTGGGCGAGGCGGAAGGGAGTGTCAGACTCTTACTGACTAATACCCATCCGTGCTCCTCCCAATGCTCTTTGCGTTCCAGGGCTGCGGCGTCTCTTTCGAACGGATTCCGCACCCCGGCAGGCACTGGCCTTAGCGGGCCCCGTCTCCCATGCTGACATCTCCTTGAGGCGCGCATGGAACACAGCGCGCCGCCGACCCGGGCCTGGTTCTGATCGGACGGCGAGCCACCCAATGCTCGCCGTCCGCAGGCCCGCGCCTACGGTGGCCGGAAATCGCGTAGGGAATTCTCTTACATTATCATTATTATAATTGTAATCTATCTGAAATAAATTGAATTGAATTGAATTGAATTGAATTGAATTATTAACAGTAATGTATCGAAAATCTGCCCTACTTCTGTTAAGGTTGTGACCCCGAACATAATCAGACAGATCATTATTTTTATGCATATTTTGCACGATGGGTCGTACAAGTTGCTGGATTGGAGGGTTGAAATGCGACAAGACACTGTCACTGTGAAGAAGGTGCTACCACGTGGGATGTACTTAATTGAAAATACTTTATCCTCTGTAGATGGTCGCGAGTACGGTCCCTGCTGAGCCAAGCCTTCTGTCTCAGGGTGGATAGATAGGACTCTATGAAGACACTGAAGGCGCTGATGTATGGAGAGGAACTGTTTTGTTTTGGCCCGCGGGCCCCTTTTATAAGGGTCTTTGGCGTCAGTTTCACCCCGGTCGGTGGGGGTAGAACGGTACTTGCTACGGTTGTTTATTTATAAAATTACAAACTAATTTCGGCGTGGGTTACAAAGAGATAGGTACGGTCGTAAAACTTTTACAAAATAATACAAACAAGGGATTTTAACTGTTGCCGGACGTTAGTAAATATTAAGAGACAAATACACAATTTAGTTAATGGGCAGGCATAAAACTCACAAAACAAGGGTTTTTTAACTATAGGTAATAACTTAAAAAACTACTACAAACGTTTTATAAAGCGTCGAACTGTTCCTCACATCGGGCTGCTTTCTAAAAATATGTTGCTGACTAACGGTATTTTAATTACTTAAAAATAACACGTACAGGACCTAACTATTAACCTAAGACTATAATGCGGCTATCCTGCACATTTCTCCCGCCGTGCGTCGTCCAGCTCAGTGACGCTGGCGGCGCAATTATTAATAACGGTGCAGGATCGTTGCTGTCGACCATGACACGAGCGTAAAGCGCAGGTAGGACGTTCTCAGGGAACTGCGCAGGCACGACGCGAGGAGCAGGCTGTGCAGACAGTATGTTCGTGGCAGGCTGTGCAGACAGTATGATCGTGGCAGGCTTTGAAGGCACTGTGTTCGGAGCAGACTGTGCTGGCGTGACATTCGGAGCAGGCTGTGCTGGCGTGACATTCGGAGCAGGCTGCATAGGAATGACGATCCCAGGGGAGTTCAGATCAGGCTGCGCAGGCACGTGTGGAGCAGCCTTCGCAGACACGACGTCGTCAGGTGGCTCTGTAGGCACAACTTTCGGAGTAGGCTGCACGGGCACGTCATTAAGAGTACGCTGCGTGGGCACGACGTTCGGAGTAGGCGGCGCAGGCACTACTATGTTCGTAGTGAGCCGCGAAGGTACTTTGTTCGGAGCGGGCTGCACTGGCGCAACGTTCGGAGTAGGCTGCGTAGTCACTATTCTCGGAGCAGGCTTCGCAGGCACAATGTTCGGTGCAGGCTGCGGAGGCACAATGTTTTCAGTTGGTTGAGCAGGCGTTTTACTCGGAGTAGGCTGCGCTGGTCCTATGATCGGAGCAGGCTGCGCAAGCACTATGTTTGAAACTTGCGCTTGCGCGATGTCCTCAGGTGTCTGCGCTGGTACGACATTTGTTGCAAACTGCACTGGCGCGACGTTAGGTGCAAGCTGCACTGGCACGACGCTTGGAGCTATGTCTTCAGGTGTCTGCGCTGGCACGATGTTCGGAGTAAGCTGCGTGGGCACGACGCTATGCGCGTGCTGCGCAGGCACTATGTTCGTGGCAGGCTGCGGAGGCACAATGTTCTCAGTTGGTTGAGCAGGCACTTTACTCGGAGTAGGCTGCGCTGGCATTATGTTTGAAGCTGGCTGCGCTAGCGCGATGCTCTCAGGTGTCTGCGCTGGTACGTTGGAAGTAGGCTGAGCGGGCACGATGCTAGGAGCAGGCTGCGCAGGCATGACGTTATGTGCAGACTCCGCAGGCACTATGTTCGGAGCAGGCGATCGCGATCTGTGTGATGAGTCGCATAATGTTGGCGCTGTGACGAGCTTCGTAGCAGGCGGCGCTGGCGATCGCGATCTGTGCGATGAGTCGCACAATGTTGACGCTGTCATGAGGTACGTAGCGGGCGGCGCTGGCGATCGCAATCTGTGCGATGAGTCGCACAATGTCGGCGCTGTTACGAGGTTCGGAGCTTTGTTTTTTGGGTGTCGTGTAGTAGCTGGACATGTATTCGATGACCGCTGCCTAGGGGCGGCTAGCCAGGATGCGGAGGCAATAGCTGGCACTGTGTTCGATGGCCGCTGCGTAGGCGCTGCTAGCCAGGATGTGGAGGCAATCGCTGGCCCTGTGTTCGATGGCCGCTGCGTAGACGCGGCTAGCCAGGATGCGGAGGCAATCGCTGGCCCTGTGTTCGATGGCCGCTGCGTAGGCGCGGCTAGCCAGGACGCGGAGGCAATCGCTGGCCCTGTGTTCGATGGCCGCTGCGTAGGCGCGGCTAGCCAGGATGCGGAGGCAATCGCTGGCCGCTGCGTAGGCGCGGCTAGCCAGGATGCGGAGGCAATCGCTGGCCCTGTGTTCGATTGCTGCTGCGTTGTACTAGCTGGCCGGGGCGCTGCAGCAGCAATTGCTGGCTGCTTGGGTCTTAATGTGTCTCCCTCTTGATTGGGAGTAATCCGCGTAGTGATTGAGATGTGGGGATGTAGTGTTATTGAAACAACTGTTCTCAAGCGATTACCTTTAATTACTCACTGCAAGAGTATAAATGTGTTAATATATTAATAGAAGATACATTCATATGGATAGGGTCATAGACCTTATACTATAGGTAGTACTACTACACCTCACCTCAGGGGTGATAGAAAAAAAAAAAAAATATATAGTTTACAAATTTTTTTTTTTTTTTTTTTTTTTACGTAAATATAACTTAATATCATTTCTTATGTTACCAAAGGTTTGGTTCTATTTTTATGGATTAAATAGGGTTTATTAAATTTTAATATTTCTACATTAACACCTAAATCATTTAAAACAACAAATGGTCCCTCCCATTGAGGATCTAACTTATTAGCTATTTCATTTCTAATTAAAATTTGTTGTCCTTTACTGTATGTCACATTATTTAAAGACTTATCATAACAACTCTTACGGTTTTGTTTACTTATAAGTAGATTATTACGAGCATCTTGATGTGCTACTTGTAACCTATACTTAAGATCTAAAGGATAACTTTCTGGATTATACAATGGTTCTATGTACTGACTAACTCTAGATGGTACTATACTAGCTCTACCAAATACCAGTTCGAATGGTGTGTACTTTGTCTCTGTATGAACTGTATTGTTGAAACTGTAACACCAAAATGGTAGCCAGTGACTCCATGTGTCTTTTTGACCATTACACTGTATTCGTAAAAACGATCCTAAATTTTTATGTGAATTTTCGAGCGCACCGATGGATTGATGGTGATACGCTGTAGACATTAATTTATTTATACATAAAAGTTTACATACCTGTTCCATTACTGACGATACAAATTCTGTTCCACGATCAGTTGCGATGGTATTAGGTATTCCAAATCTTAAAATAAAATTATTAACTAATGCTTTAGCAATACTTACGGTTTCCTTCGTTTTCAAAGGATAGGCCTCTACGAACTTAGTAAGCTCGCACTGCAGTGTCAAAATATAACAATTTCCTTCAATGTCTTTTTCTAATGGACCTACGACGTCCAGATAAATTTTTTCAAAAGCATGTGAAGCCGTTGTAGTTATCACCATGGGCGCCTTGATATACCTACAATGCTTCATTTTCTGACATTTAATGCATTTACTCACAAATTGTCTAATATCGTTGTCTAAGCCTGGCCAGTAAAAATGTCTCTTAATATTATTGGTCATCCTACGTACTCCTGCATGTCCTGCGGTAGGTAGTAGGTGAAAGTCATGTAAAATATACTTTCTTTCTTCTTCATTATAAATTCTCCTAACTCCTCTCAATACATAAATACGTGGACCGGTCCAATCCTTATTGTCTTTTATCTCTTTTAATACATCTTTAATGAAACTCTCATATTCCTTATTTTTTACTATGCATAGCTCATTTATACCTATTCGTTTACAAAAATGACCTAACTTAGTCACAAATTCGGCTCGCGTAAGTTGTGCTCTAAAGTTAAGATTAATATACAACATCTTCTTTCGATTGTTATAAATAAAACATTCCTTTTCTTCATCTATATTATTTTGTCTTTTTAATTTATTTAATTCATCACTTCCTATAAAACTCATTTCTACAGAATTATTCGGAATTTTTAGTACCTCAACTACTCGTGGTTGATCAGGCCACGTTTCGTCTCGTTTACTAAAACTAGGTGTATCCAATTGTTTTCCTACATCTAAACGTTTTTTCTGAGCTCTAGTCATAACTAAAGAAATTTCATTATTCATCTGTTTTAAAGTATCCGATGTTATATTAATTCTAGATAATGCATCTGCTATGCTATTATCTTTTCCTTTTAAATATAAAATTTTAAAATCGTATTCTTCTAGTGCTAGTCTAAATTTAAGTAGTCTGCTAGATGGGTCCTTCATTGAAAATAAATATATTAAAGGCTTATGGTCTGTCATAATTGTAAATGATTTACCGTATACATAGGGTCTAAAATACTTTACAGCCCAAACAATTGCAACTAACTCTTTCTGAATGGTTGGATAATTGAGTTCAGCTTTATTCAGAGGTCTGCTAGCATAAGCTACAGGTTTCATATTTTGATTGCACAAGACTGCTCCAATAGCCGTCCCTGACGCATCTGTTTGAATGACAAACTCATTATTTTCTGAAAAATCTGGAAAATCTAATACTGGTGGTGTACTTAAAGCATGTTTCATTGCTTCAAACGCACTTTGACACTCTTCAGTCCAAACAAATGGTACATGTTTTCTAGTTAATTTATTTAATGGACAAGTTATTCTTGCAAAGTTTTTAATGAATTTCCTATAATAGTTACAAAATGCTACATATCTTTTTACTTCATCGGTATTACTTGGTACAGGGTAATTTTGCAATACTTCTACTTTAATTGGGTCGGGTAAGACTCCATTTTCTGATACTAAATGCCCTAAATAAAGAATTTCTTTCTTTAAAAAATTACATTTTTCTGGATTTAATTTTAAATTAATTTTCCTAAGTCTTTCCAAGACGTCTGTTAAATTTTTATTATGGATATCTAAATTTCTCCCAAAGACTACTAAATCGTCTAAATATATAAAACATTTATCGTATGTTAACCCAGACATAGCAACTGACATTACTCTACTAAAAGCACTCGGACTTGTTTTTAATCCCATAGGTAGCCTCTTCATCTGGTATTGCCCAGTACTAGTTGTAAACGCTGTATACTCTCTACTGTTTTTATCTAAAGCTACTTGGTAATATCCTTGATTAAGATCTAAATGCGAAAAATAGACTGAGCCAGAGAGCGAATCCAAAATTTCCGTAATACTTGGCAAAGGAAATTTATCGTCTACAATACGGTCCGCAGCTTCCGATAATCGACCACTAGTCGCCATTTTTTATCGTTGCTACTTTTTTTTGGTACCAGTAAAACAGGACTCGACCATTCACTCTTCGCCTCTTCTATAATGTCATTGTCAATCATTTTTTGAATTTGCCTATTTACTTCATTTTTCAAAGAATGCGGCAATCGGTACTGCTTCGTATAAACCGGACTTGTATTTGGTTTTATAGTTATGGATTGTTCATAAACACTTGTAGTCGTTAACTTATCACCTGGTAAAAAGAAAACATCCGAATATTTAGAACATAATTCTTCAATTGATTTCCGTTCGTCCATTTTTAAATGATTTAAATTTAAAATGTTTAATAAGTTCTTTGCTCGTTCTAAACTGTTAGCGTTTGATTTAAAATTGCATAAGTGAAACTCTTCAATTGAATATATCTGTGGTTGAAAAGTTGGTAGGTAAATATCATGCTCGTTAGTGTTCAAAATTTTAACCGGTAATCTATTATTTTTTATTCGTCCAATACATCCCGCTAGAAAAACATTTTCCGCTAACTGTTCGCTATGGATAATACAGTCATTCATATTCTCAATATTTAATAGCAAATAATGTATCGACTCACTTCGTGCTGGGATATGTAACACCTCAGCTGAGTAATCTATGACATCACTTAGTTCTAATGAATAATACTTTCCATAATTAGATAGGTTAATGACATTAGTTTCTAAGTTTATATTTGAAGCGTACTGACAAAGAAAATCTAAACCTAATATTCCATCTGCCTTTAATGGTATGTTATCAAAAACATGAAGCTTAATATTAAAGTCAACAAAGTGTTGGTCATCACGATGAGTCAAGCTAAGTTGAACAAACCCTGATGAACTGATTTTACCTCCAATACCATTTATGATGGTTTCATCTCTAATTACTGCACTGTCGTATGGTAACGCATCTTTTTTAATTACGGACAAAGATGCTCCGGTATCTATTAACCAATAATATTTCCTATTACCTATGTATAATGCTAAAAATTTTGCCTTACCTTGCAAAGCTAAAATGTTATGTTTAAGATCGAAAAAACTGCATTTCGTTTGTTGTAGGCATACTGTCGTTCCTATCTTGTTCATTGCTGGAATAAAATATTCTATTGGTACGACCTTTACTACGAGTTTCATTACTCGATCGATTCTCGTTCGAAGTTTGATAATCTCGTCCACGTCCGTTACCACGATAGTTATGGGATGATCGCCCACGTGAGTTATTGAAATCACGTCTGCCGAAGTTATTTGAATTATGGCTAAAATTACCTCTCAAATTATTTGAATTATGCTGATAATGATGTCCTCGACTGCGTTGGTTTAACTGCTGACTATGAGAACCACGGCCATTCCTAAAGTTGTTGTTATTGTTATGAAACTTACCTCTTCCGCGGTGTGAAAACTGCATGACATTTTCGTTGGTCGAAGTCGATGCCGATGTCAACTCTTCATCTTTCGCTGCCTGGATCGCGTCCTTTAAACTGTCATAATTACGTGCAGCAATAATCGTACTTAGTCTCGAATCCCTTCAATCCATCTGCGAATCGCTTAATTGCCAATTTTTCGTTTATGGGCTTGAGTACGGAATAACTATCAGAATTACCATTTGCTTGCGCTATGGTCAGATTAGTAAATAACTTTTCTAATTCTGTTCCAAACTGATCAATTGTACGCCAGCCTTGCGTTGCGTTTTGTAATCGTGATTGTATTGCAGTAAACGATTTTTTTGGTAAAAGTGCAACACGTAAATCTCTGACAAAATCGTTCACAGATGTGTAATTATTGGTTATACGTAATTTTGCATTTTCTGATAATCTACTTTTCAAAACGAATGTCATTAGTAACTTTTCCCCGTTTCCGACAACATGTCTGCGTACATTTCTATAGAGTCAATGATACTTCTGATATTATTTTCGTTATTGGTCATTACAGGAATCAAACTACATGCCGTTTTTAAATCGAACTCCATGATTGATTCTGAATTTGGACTTGCTTCAGAAATATCACTGTCACTATCACAGTCTGATTTAATTACAGCGCACAAAACATTAATTTGCGAATAACACGATTCTATTTCGTTTTTCGTAACTGATAATGATTTTAAAAATTCTGATTTTACTCCTGGTTTTGTAGATAATAGCTTTATTAATCCTTTACTTTTCTCATAAATTGTTTCAACCTCACATAATTTATTCTTAACAATATTACCCTTAAATCGTGTTTTTCCCTTTTTAATTAAATATTTCCTTATTGATATAAGATCATTTAAACAAAGTAACAATTCATCTTCCATTCCCTCATGCAAAATATATATTAATTAAACCATTTAATACATACCCGATTCTCACAGTGAATTACTGTAGTAGGGGACACAGCGTGTAAGATGATACATGATGATATACGATCACTCAAAACAAACTTAAACTGCTAATTTATCTTAGAGTTCATTATTTTAATTCTTAATGTCTATTATCATTTTATTGTCTCTTTATGTATATGATGATTCGCGAATTCATCTTACGCACTATAATACGCACAACGCACTTGAGACGCACTTAGTATGCACTTCACTAAATAAATGATACCGCACAGCTGCCAGATGAGTATGATGAATACTCCGACTTCTACGTCATTGGAAGATTTGCTTGCTCTTCTCCGCGAATTGCTCTGGAACGGTTGAACGATCGTCGCAGGCTGTTCTGCAAAATCTGGTCCCTGATCCAGGAATGGTGACAATTCCTGTACTGCTTCCACGCAAAATATATAATGCCAAGACCCAGTAAAACGCAAATTACTATGAGGATAATACTGATCGTCGAAATATGTGCCTTCAATTCTTCAACGTGTGCATTATTGGAACCAGCAGAATTCTGGTTCACGAAGACCGTCTCCTTTTCTACGTTGGAACGACACATTCTCACTGATTTCCGGACGTTAAATTAACTTTTTAAATGTACTTGATTCATTTTAATTACGAAAGTTCCATTATCCACAAATATTTTCACGCCAATTTATTACAAAGAGTTTAATTTATTTACTTTGCTTTGGAGCCGTAACACTACGCCGAGATAGAAGTCGCGTCACGCGCCCCAAAAATGGCAAGGGTCGCCATGTGGGGATGTAGTGTTATTGAAACAACTGTTCTCAAGCGATTACCTTTAATTACTCACTGCAAGAGTATAAATGTGTTAATATATTAATAGAAGATACATTCATATGGATAGGGTCATAGACCTTATACTATAGGTAGTACTACTACACCTCAGAGATCACTTTCGGGCACGAGGCGCGGAGGCGGCGGAGGTATTGAGCTTACTCCCGCCGGTGTAGTCGCCGGGATATTCCAAGACACGGCAGTGGTCACTGAAAGAAAGTTGTTTGTGTTTATAGGGAACAGTTTAAATGTAAAAAAAACAGATATCACGGACAATCTAACTGAGATGTTAAAGTTAAATTGTAATAAAATAATATTGTGTGCATTTCCTTATTTTGAACAATTGTCAAGTAGACAAAATAATTATATTCATAGTTTAAATAAACACATGCACTTTTTAGTAAGTCACTATAGTGACAAGTTTATGTTTTTTGACACAAACATTTTTGTGGAAAATTTAAAATCGACTAGGGATACAGTGTATTTGCCAATTAGTTTTAGACACACAATAGCAAGGCTATTAGCTTATTTTATTAACTCAGACATAAGTAGTATGTCGCAGTCTTGTATAATTAAATCCACAATGTTTAGTAATTTTACTAAGAGTCAGGTGGAGAGCCTTAGTAACGGTAGCTCTAGTGCTACAAATCCTTATAAAAATTGTACGGAGTTTCCATGTATCTCTATGGATACTCATTTAAACTAGTTCATAAGACAACAGAGGATACCAGCGCCAGAATAGTTATGCCTACCATCAACAAGGTATCTTCTTGCTCTTTAGTAAATAGTTGTCAAAAAGGGAGTCAGCAGCATGCCTTGAAATTATTTCATCAAAATATTCAAGGTGTCTCTTCCAAATTATTAGGAATTGAAATGTTTTTAGAAAAAACAATGTTTGACATTGTATGTTTTAGTGAGCACTGGTTGAAGGATTACCAGGATGCTAATTAGTTATGAAAATTATAATGTGGGCAGTTGTTTTAACCGCAAATCTATGTTACGTGGTGGTTCCCTCATCTTATTAAAAAAAAAACTTAAAATTTAAGCAACGTAATGACATTGTTAACTTATCAGTGGAACATCGCATCGAACTGTCCTGTGTTGAGCTAGATAAGCATATCATAGTGTGCGTGTACAGACCCCCAAACCCTCAAAACTTTACTTTATTTGATTCAACAATGGAAGATATCCTTGCGAAACTTGCAGCAGGTAACAAGCCCGCGATTATTTGTGGGGATTTTAATATTAATATTTTAGAAATTAATTCAAATAGCAGCAGATTTATAAGCCTTTTTAAATCGTTTAATTTGTCTAATGTGTTTGCAGAACCGACTAGGGTAACACCAACTTCTTCAACCTGTATCAATAATGTATTCTGCGATTGTGAATATTTAGATAAAGCCATAGTTAATTACTTTCCCTCTGATCATAGTGGTCAATTGGTAACATTTCAGTTTAAAGCAGCCTTGGAAAAAATTCATATTATTATACAATATAGGCCAATTACAACTGGCAAACTAGCTAACTTCAATGGTACCTTACAAAATAAGTTAAATTTTCTAGGCTATAACATTGAAGATGCTAATAAATTCTATGATAATTTCTTTTCAGTGGTTCTAAAGGAATTCAATGCAACTTTTGAAAAGAAGTCTAAGGATACTTTCCCTAAGTATGTATTTAGTGACTGGGCGACTAAAGGCATTAAGATAAGTAGGGAAAGACTATATGAGCTATATGGCCTTAAGCCTGTCATAAACACTGATTCTTTTAATAAGTTTGTAAACAAATATTCTAAAGTGTTCAGAAATACTTGCAAGGTAGCTAAAGCAACAAGATCAAATCGTCAGAAAATAAAATAAAGACAGTTTGGAAAGTTATTAATAATGAAACTAATAGAAATAAAGAACGAAACACTGATTATTTACTGGAGACTACACATGGTGCCAAAAGCTCTAATTTAGAAGTAGCTCAAGAATTTGTAAATTTTTTCACCAATATACTAACTAAAACTACGGAATATTTAAATTCTTCACCTGAGGTCTCATATAATTTATTAAAAGCTAACGTTCCAGGTTGTACGGTTGAATTCCAGTTCAAACATATCAACCCTGTGACAGTCATAAAAGCTTTCCGGCAAATCAAACTCAAATTGACCGAAGACATATGGGGAATGTCTATTAAAGTGTGCACGTCCATAATTGAAACTATAGCACCATACTTGGCTTTAATATTTAATTTATGTGTGGACCAAGGAGTCTTTCCGGATATAATGAAATATAGTAAGGTTATACCACTATTTAAATCGGGCGACAGCAAAGACACCAATAATTATAGACCTGTATCTGTTTTGCCGGTTTTTAGCAAAGTGTTTGAAAAAGTAGTGCTCAATCAGATGCTCAATCATTTTAACATCAATAAAATTTTACACGATCAACAGTATGGTTTTACCAGGGGTCGTTGTACGACTGACGCTGGTGCCACGTTGTTAAAACACATATACTCAGCGTAGGAAGAGGCACAAGATGCCATAGGAATCTTTTGTGACCTCTCCAAGGCATTTGATTGTGTAAATCACGAAACCTTGCTCCTAAAGCTAGGACATTACGGACTAGGTAAACTTGCACTCAGTCTAATAAAATCTTACTTAAATGATAGACAGCAGCAAGTTCAAGTAAATAGTGTCAATTAACGGGGTTTAAAAGTCAAAATGGGGGTACCACAAGGCTCTATTTTGGGTCCTTTCCTCTTTCTAGTATATATTAATGATCTACCCCATCTTTTAAAAAATCAACCTCATATGGTATTATTTGCTGACGATACGTCCTTAATTTTTAAGATAGATAGACGTTCCATAAATCTTGACGACGTAAATAACGCCCTACAGCAGGTCCAAAATTGGTTTACTGCTAATAATTTAGTATTAAATGGGAAAAAAAAACTAAATGCATCAGATTTGCCTTACCGAACGTTAAAGGAAATGATTGCGACATAGTATTGAACAAGGAGAAACTTGAATTCGTCGAAAACACGGTTTTCCTGGGGATTACGCTTGACTCAAGGCTACAATGGGGTCCTCATTTAACATCTCTTGCGGGACGGCTAAGTTCAGCAGCATACGCTGTCAGAAAAATCCGTCAATTTACCGATATAGATACCGCGAGGCTGGTCTATTTTAGTTACTTTCATAGTATCATGTCTTACGGTATCTTATTATGGGGACGTGCTGCAGACATCGAGTCTATATTTATCCTGCAGAAAAGAGCCATCAGAGCCATTTACAATCTCCGTCGGCGTGATTCCCTAAGAGAACTGTTTAAGGATATCAACATCATGACGGTACCTTGTCAATACATTTACGAAAATATTATGTATGTTCGGAAAAATCTTCATCTCTTTAGCAAGATTAGTGACAGGCATAATTTTAATACTAGAAATAGGAACAAATTAGATCAACCCCGATTCAGATTGGCCAAAGTACACACTTCTTTTATGGGGTACTGTATTAAATTTTATAATAAAATACCAGTTGATATTCTCGAACTGAATGAGAGAAAATTTAAAGCATGCATAAAACGCACACTATGTAGACAAGCGTATTATAAACTGGAAGATTATATCCTCGATAAAAACGCTTGGCTAAATGCTGGTCCTGCTCCACAGTCACAGCTGCTTAGGTCCACTTTTTAGGTTTTTATGTTTTTATATTTGGAAGAGATGCTAGCTCCTTTTTTTTGTTTTTTTTTTAGAGATTCTTACATTATTTCGTTTATTTATTCTTATATACATACAAATTATATTATTATTATTATAATTACTTATTTATTCTTTTTGATGTAAGAACTTAATCGTTGTCTTTATTAATTTATTTTTCATTATTTGGTCATTGACAACCATAGTTTTGTGTAAAGTAGAAGCATATTTTTCAAATTTTGTAAATGTGAGTACCATGAAACCATTTACATTTTATGTGAGTAGTTATAGTTTTACTTGTTGGACATGAACGAGCATGGTGGTTGAGAGCATGTCATGCTCACTCAAATGTCTCGCTGATGGCGGCGCGTGGGTTTGATCATTCGGTTCCCTTCGAAATGGTTGAGCTGAAAGGTGTTCGTGAACAGGCGCCGTCGGTTGAGACTGGTCATCTCTTAACTGCCATTGGCTTATTTTAATCTTTATATTTAAAATTCTTATAATAAGCCCTTTTTTTTCCTTTGCATTGTCCTCTCATGCAGAAGCAACAAGTATATGTAACTTAGAATTTTGTAAAACAGAACATGATTTAAAAGAGTGTCCGTGGAGTTTCTTGCACGTTCTTCTCCATAGAGATCTACGCTTTGGAACGTGCAAATAGCTTCCATGTTTTTGACTGACCGACCTTGACGTTTCAAAAGTGCCTGTGAATGGTTTATTTGAAATAAAATGCTTTGAATTTGAATTTGAAAGATAGAAAAAATGTTTATTTGGGACTCGCACACAACAGACAGATGTAAATTTAATTAAATTAACAGAATTAAGTAGTCTAAAAACATTTTTTTTTTTTTTCATTTTTTACTGGAGCTATCGGTTCAAACCGAGACTTCGAATCAGGTCGGACCTCTTGCGTTCGGTGTGGCTGATCATCTATGGCGAGCAGGCTGTAATCTAGTCATTGCAGCCAGTTCTGTGGTCTATCTTCATTCGTAGCTTCAGAAATGACTGAAGCGAGTTTCTCTCTATTGCTGAATTCCACTTCTAGTTTAGCGAGACGAGCAGCGGCTAATTCGACCTTAGCCTTGGATTGTACTTCTATTTGAGCGAGACGTTCGATGGCCAATTCTTCCCTTAGCTTCGCTAGACGATATTTCTTGCTTTTGCTGGACGTACTGGACACTTGCTTGCTTCGATGGTCATTTGCCAATGTGTCGCTACTTCGCTAGTTATGACATCTTGTTGTTGACTTGTCGCTTCCGATGTTGTCACAATTTCTTCAGTAGACGTCACTGCCGCTGAAGCGTAAGTCGCTGTTTCGATTTTGGCTGTGGTTGTCGATGCTAAGTGTATTCTTCTTCCGGTGGAAAGCGTGAACGGCATCTTGCTTCTACTCCTCGAATCCGGCTCGAAGGACCAATTTGCATGATGGGTCGTACAAGTTGCTGGATTGGAGGGTTGAAATGCGACAAGACACTGTCACTGTGAAGGAGGTGCTACCACGTGGGATGTACTTAATTGAAAATACTTTATCCTCTGTAGATGGTGGCGAGTACGGTCCCTACTGAGCCAAACCTTCTGTCTCAGGATGGATAGACAGTCCTGTCTATCCATCCTGAGACATAATGTCTATGAAGACACTGAAGGCGCTGATGTATGGAGAGGAACTGATTTGTTTTGGCCCTCAGGGTCTTTGGCGTCAGTTTCACCCCGGTCGGTGGGGGTAGAACGGTACTTGCTACGGTTGTTTATTTATAAAATTACAAACTATTTTCGGCGTGGGTTACAAAGAGATAGGTACGGTCGTAAAACTTTTACAAAATAATACAAACAAGGGATTTTAACTGTTGCCGGACGTTAATAAATATCAAGAGACAAATACACCATTTAGTTAATGGGCAGGCATAAAACTCACAAAACAAGGGATATTTAACTATAGGTAATAACTTAAAAACGAAACAACTTGAAAATAACAGAAACAAAACATTCCCCAACCCGACTTGTCCTCGTGGGGAATTAGACTGCAACCCTCCACCAAATACAGAAAGAAATCAAGATAGAAAACAAACACTTATGTATGTATTTAGAAATATATAAGTATGTTTATCAATTGTCTAGTACCCATAACACAAGCTCTGCTTAGCTTGGGACTAGATGGCGTTGTGTGATGGTTGTGTGGAATATTATTATTATTATTACTTAAAATTTGCACTTATAATGTAAGAACACTTGCGTCAACAGAACGATTCCTTGAACTAACTAATGTTCTAGAAAATATTAATTGGGACATACTAGGCCTCGCAGAAATTCGAAGAATGGGGTGTAAGATCGAAGAGTATAGCGACATTATCTTTTGCTACATCGGCGAAACTAAAGGACTACATGGAGTGGGATTTCTAATCAAGAAAAAATATAAAAACAACATCACCAACTTTATAGGAATCTCTGAAAGAGTAGCACTTTTACAAATAAAATTCGAATGCATCTCCATATCAATAATCCAAGCATATTCACCGACGGAAAGATCAACAGAAGAAGAAATTGAAAAATTTTACAAAGACATTGAATATGCTCACACCAAGACAGAAGGAAAGGTCATAGTCATGGGGGATTTTAATGCGAAAATAGGTTGTCCAAAAACAAATTATTATCTAATAATGGGAAAACATGGTTACGGTGTGTGCAATGAAAGAGGTGAACGTCTCTTAAGTTATGCTTACCAACACAAACTGTCAATAATGAACTCATTCTTCAAAAAGAAAGAGAGCCGCAGATGGACATGGTTATCACCCGACCAAAAAACTAATAATGAAATAGATTTTGTAATGATAAATAATCATAAACTTATAACTAATATCGAGGTACTAAGCAAATTTAAATTCTCTTCCGATCACAGATTAGTGCGAGCAACATTACTTTTAAGTCGTCCAGTAAAGAGCAGAAAAACCTACACAAGACCATTCAATATCCCCAAGACAGAAGCAGAAAGCAAAAACTACATCGAAAATCTACGAACACACACAGAAAATATAGAAACAGACTGTATGGATATCCAAACATACTATAATATCCTGGAAAAAAGCATAACGGAGAGCTTAAAATACAAAAACAGTACACATCCTCATTAACACAATATTTTCTCTAAAGACACAATCCAACTTATAAATAGGCGCACGGAACTACTACACACAAAGAATATGTACCGGACGGGCGTGATCGACTGGAACGGGGTTGTGATGGGGTAGGTCTATCCTTTTTCTTCTCCTCCGAAGTGAACTGTGACCGACCGACGGCGTCCAGCCGCGCTGACGTCCTGTACCGGAAACTGAGGTTCTCCGCACCACACGTACAACGTTCTTCTATCTTGCCAAGTACTTGCTGTCTTCGGGGTAGATTGGGGTGCAGGGTGAATGCTTACCAGGGTTAAATAATAGGCAGGAATTTGACAACACTGCAGCTAATGGTCTAAGAGCAAAGTCGCGAGTACTGTGATTCTATTTATAGATTCTAGGGTTTCTTCTGCCGGTGACTACGAATTAGCTATTGTTTACCATTTACTAAGGTACGAGGTTACTTTACCGTAACGAGGCCCAAAAACCACTAACTGCTTCAGTTTTTTTTTTTTTTTTTTATTTTAACTGCGAATTTTAGCTTAAGTTCTAGAACATTTTTGGCTATATCTAGGTCTATTCTAGTTCTGGATAGGGGTTGATGCACCTCTATACAAATCCCCCGAAATTCCCCGTCGAACGGGGTGGAAACCAACCCTTCAACCCTGCCCACTAGTGGGCTTGTTGCATTTAACTATCAAAAATGTTACAAGTTTTGAACTTGTTTACTATTTAGGGTTGATTTCCCGGAAAACTGTGCCCCATGGGCTATGAAACTATCTATATTCGGGTAGGTGCATCATCCCTCTATCCAGCTACACAACTTACCAAGCCACCCCTCCAAGGGTGGAGGTACTATAGGTCAGGAACCCGGGAGAGGATAAAAATCTTTGTTTATCTTCTTATCTATTTTGCGGCTTTATGCCTTGCCTGACCATGAAGATGTGTACATATCTGGATAGGGCTGAGTGCCAGGTTTCCAGTGCCTATGGTTTAAGACCTAAATTCCTAGATGCCCTAAAATCTTAGCACTGAAAGTGCGTGTACATGGTGGTTTTCTTCAACCACCCTACTATGATTGAATGTGAAATGACTATTCTGTATGTACCCTCGATTTGGCTGATTTCCATCAGCCAATCAGAACACGCCCTCAGGGTGCTATCGGGAATGTGTAAGGGAAATGTGTAGCCCTACCTATTGATCATAATTTTCTTTGAAAATATGTTTTCCCCAGAACATCTTTTACGTGTTTGGGGAAAACGGCAAACATACAATTTTAAATCGATTACATAGCTTACAAACTATCACTATGCAAGTACATAAGCTTCTGAGTTCAGTACATAGGCCTACGACTATAGGTACATAGGTACTATCTATGCGAGTTACACAATGTTAAATGCGTCTCCGCGAACATTTCTATTACTATTTAAGTATATAAGCTCCTAACTTAAAAAACATATAAGCTTACGAATATAAGTACATAAGGCTGTTTATGCGAGTTATATAAAGCAAAATGCTCCGTCGCGAACAGAATAAAACCAAAGATATGAAAGAAGAACTTAGCAGAATATACAAAGAGACTAATAGGTCAATCCGTAAGGACTACAACAACCACAGATATGAGATTATTTCAAGAAACATCAGGAATTTTAGAAGTGCCAAAAAAGCCTACAAAGAGTTAACTACATACAAGTCATGGATTCAAAAACTTGAGTATAACTCATTAGAAACAAAATCTAGAAGAGATGTAATTAACCATGCAACTAACTTCTACAAAAACTTATACAGGAAACAAAACAACACTGAAACGAAAGCGCAGGCAACCCATACAAACACGACTGACTGCATCGGACAAATTGAAGACTCCGAAGTTTACGAACATATAAAGAAGTTGAAAGCAGAGAAGAGTCCAGGACCAGATGGATTGAGCAATGAGGCCCTTAAAATAGGAGCACCTGTTTCATTTTACGCAATTGTTTAATATGATACTAGACGAAGAAAAAGTGCCGAAACAATGGTGTACATCAGACATTATCCTACTCTTTAAGAAGGGAAGCCCCTTAGATATAGGGAATTATAGACCCATAAGCCTGCTGGCAAGTATATACAAACTATTTTCATCCATAATTTTAAAGAGAATATCCGACGACATTGATAAGCAGCAACCAAAGGAACAAGCAGGATTCAGATCAGGCTTCAGTACAATGGACCACATACAGACATTAGAACAAGTCATAGAAAAATACAGAGAATACAATAGACCTCTGTATGTGGCCTTCATTGACTACAGCAAAGCTTTTGACAGCATCAGCCACTGTTCAATCTGGAACGCACTAGAACAATCAAATATTAACTATAAATACATCAATATCTTGAAATATATCTATACAAATAGTACTAGCAGAGTTAAATTAGAAACTAGAGGAGACAAAATAAACAGAACGAGGAGTTAGACATGGAGATCCTCTATCCCCGAAGCTATTTATAGCAGTACTTGAAAATATTTTTCAAAAACTAGACTGGAAAAACAGGGGAGTGTACATAAACGGACATTATTTAAGCCATCTGCGATTCGCTGATGATATTGTTATAATTGCTGAAACTGCCAAAGACCTAGAAGAAATGATGAGATCACTGGACAGCGAAAGCTCGAAAATCGGCCTAGAGATGAATGTAAATAAAACTAAGATATTAACCAACAATCGCGAACGCCCGATAGTGATAAAAGATAACAATATAGAATACGTCAGCGAATACATCTACTTGGGGAAGCAAATCTCATTCAAAACGTCAAGCAACGAGGAAGAAGTAACGAAAAAAATCAACGCAACTTGGAAGAAATTCTGGGCATTAAAAGAAATCCTAAAAGGGAACTACAGCTTGCACATGAAAAGGACAATATTTGATACATGCCTATTACCCTGCTTTTTGTATGGTTGCCAAACTTGGATATTTACAAATAAAATAAAACAAAAAATCAAATGCAGTCAAACAGCAATGAAAAGGAGCATGTTGAAAATTAGAAGAATCTCCGATATTGACACGCCTATTTCGCCTTTCGTTTGAGACTGGAAAAGTGCCGAAGGCTTGGAAGCAAGCTAACGTGCAGCCAGTGCCCAAGAAGGGTAGTCGAGCTGACCCGTCGAATTATAGACCCATCTCGGTAACGTCCATACTCTGTAAGACTATGGAACGCGTGCTGAATCATAAGCTCCTGGCGTACCTAGAAGCGAATGATATTCTTAGTGACCGTCAATACGGGTTCCGCCGAAATCGGTCAACTGGGGATCTTCTAGCGTATGCCATCCACATCTGGAGTGAGGCCATAGAGAAGCACGGGGAGGCACTAGCGGTCTCCCTTGACATCTCGAAGGCCTTCGACAGGGTCTGGCACGATAGCCTTATTAGTAAGCTTCCTTCCTTCGGTCTGCCCGCCGGTTTGTGTGATTGGATCGCAGATTTCCTGAGGGATCGGTCTATCCGAGTGGTCATTGATGGCTGCTCGTCTGGACTGCTGGATATTAATGCCGGGGTTCCTCAGGGTTCGGTGCTTTCGGCAACACTGTTCTTGCTGCATATTAATGATCTGCTTAAACCCGGTACCTTTGGGTATGCAGACGACAGCACTGTTGCTGAGAGATACGTGTCCGATGCACGAGCTGGTGGGTCGCAGATCCGGTCTCTCCGGGAGGCAATGGTTGACCGCTTGAACGTGTCCTTACAGGCAGTCTCTGAATGGGGCGATGCCAATCTGGTCAAGTTCAATGCTGCTAAGACCCAAGCGTGTCTATTTTCCGCCAAAAGGAGCCAATTCCACCCAGCTCCATCTTTCCGAGGTTTAACCGTGCCGATAACCGACCAACTTGAGCTTCTTGGGGTTACATTGACATCTACTCTCAATTTTGGCCCTTACATAGAGGCAAAAGCCCAAGTGGCTGCAAAGAAATTGGGGATTCTGGCAAAGGTGAGACGATACTTCACGCCGGAACAGCTGCTTAAACTCTATCAAGCGCAAGTTCGATCGTGTATGGAGTACTGCTCTCATCTTTGGGATGGATCTGCCAGATACCAACTTGATGCCCTTGAGTCAATTGAGAAACGAGCCAAGAGGATCATCGGCAATGAGAGACTTGTCGCGACGAAGCTCCAAAGTCTGGAACATCGACGACGAGTTGCTAGCCTGTCGGTTTTCTACCGGTTGCATTTTGGGGAATGTGCATCGGAATTGCATAATTTAATTCCGCCAAGCCCGTTCCATCATCGGACCACAAGACGAACGGCGATGCGCCACCGGTACACGGTGGATATCCCACCCATACGCACAAAACGTTTTGGTAACACATTCATAATGCGTACAGCTAAGGAGTGGAATTCCCTGCCGGAGTCTGTGTTTCCTGATAGCTACAACCTGGGAGTCTTTAAATCAAGAGTGAATAGGTTATTTCTAGGCAAGCGTGCTCCATCTTCGACCACATCATCACTTACCATCAGGTGAGATAGTGGTCAAACGCGTGCCTATGTTTAGTAAAAAAAAAAAAAAAAAAAAAAAGAATACATAAAATTAAGAGCGAAAGCATTCGTCAAAAAACTAAACTCACCGATGCTCTCAGGCACGCACTCTCGCTTAAGTGGAGATGGGCCGGACACATCTCACGATACCCAGACAGAAGATGGACCACTGAAGCCACACGATGGAAAGGACCAATGGGGAAAAGGAATGTTGGTCGACAATTAAGACGGTGGGCTGATGACATAATACACGTCGCAGGAAACGACTGGATAAAGTCAGGCAAGGACAGGGAGTCATGGAAATGGATGGAGGAGGCCTTTACCCAAACAGGGGTCCAAATCTCATAAATAATACTAACATTATTTATTTATTTTATTATTTATGTACACACAGAACAATAGTGTAATTTAACATTATAAATATTAGTACAAAGGTACTGCTTATTTCTAATGAAATTTCCTCCAGCAGACCTGCGACAGGAGAAATGAAAAAGAAATGTAGACAAAAGTGTGTAAGAACAAGACAAGAAGAGTGTGTAAAGCCTTAAAATTAAATTAACAGATAAAAATAAAATATACATAAAATATATACCTATACCGAACACAATATTATAAAATAAATATATACATATATATATATATATACATATATAACTATCATAGTTGAGAGGAAAGATAGTGCTCTTTAAGACGATTCTTAAAAAGAGAAATAGATTTTAAATCTCTAATGCTAGGCGGAAGTGAGTTCCACAACCTAACTGCATGGACAGAGAAAGAGTAAGAATAGTAGCTGGTTTTATGAGGATGGGTGTTAAGGATAGATCTGAGGTGTGATCTGCACGGAGCGTCACTAGGCCGAGCGTAAGAAATACGCTCACGCAGGTAAGAGGGATAAGAAGGGTTATGAAGGATGTTGAAAAGGAGACAAAGAATCCGAGTGTTCCTGCGAAGACGGATAGGGAGCCACTTGAGTTCCTTGCGAAGGTGAGAAACATGATCATACTTGCGTAGACCAAACACAAATCGAATACATAAATGCAGTCGCTCAAGCTTGTTTAATAGCTCCTCAGTAGCATCCAGGTAGCAGGCGTCGGCATAATCTATAATCGGCTGAATTAGAGTTTGGGCCAAAGATATTTTCGTCTTTAAAGGTAAGACAGACTGAAGGCATTTCAGCGAATGAAATGAAAAATACACCTTACGGCTAACCTCATTGACCTGCGCACGCCAGGAAAGATTGGAGTCAATAATAACACCCAGATCTTTAGCAGTGTCAGTGTAATCAATACGGACGCCATCGAGATATAAAGGCGGAATCGATGAAACAACAGCAGCAGTGCGAACGTATCTGCTACCTATGATCATGGCCTGAGATTTCGTTGGGTTGATCTGCAAGCCAAATGACTTGGCCCAACTGCTGATAGAAGACAAATCATGATTCATAGCAGCAATGGCCGAATCCATGTCAGCTACAGTAAAGTGTCGGTAAAGCTGCAGGTCATCTGCATAAAGATGGAAACTGGAAGAGATAACTCTGGTAACGAAGTTAATGAAAATCGAAAAAAGAAGAGGAGAGAGAACGCTACCCTGAGGAACACCCTCAGTGAGGCTACACCAATCAGAGAAGGACTCATCAAGGCGGACACACTGAGAGCGATCTCGAAGATATGAATTAAACCAGGCTATAGCGGAAGAAGAGAGATTAATAGATTTGAGTAAACCCAGCAAGATGTCGAAATCCACTGAGTTGAAGGCGCTACTAAAGTCAAGCAATACAAGGACAGTCAGCGATTTATTCTCCATAGCCCAGCGGATATCGTCAGTTACTTTAATAAGTGCAGAAACTGTACTGTGACCCGCTCTAAAACCGGATTGAAAGGGGGATATTATCGAGTTCGACGTTAAGAAAAAAGATAGCTGTCTATGAACCAAGTGCTCAAACACTTTAGAAAGAAATGGAAGAATAGAAATAGGTCTAAAATGAGTTAATAAAGATGGATTATTAGTTTTGGGTAAAGGTATAATGTGAGCCTGTTTCCAGACCGACGGAAAGGAGCAAGCGGTAAACGAGTGATTGAAAATGTGAGTGAGAACAGGAAGTAATGAAGGAAGGATAAGAAAAATCATTCTGGAGCATAATTTATCATTACCAACTGCAGAAGAAGTAATAGCAAGAATAGATTTCTTAACGTCATCCTCGGTAACATCGCTAAATTCAAAGTGAGGACATTGTGGCAATGGCAAACCAGAAATACTTTCCAGTGTCGCAGCTTTAACACAAGGATCAAGAGAAAAGGGAAGGTGAGAGAAATGCTTATTCAGCTCATTGAGATTAACATCCTTACACTGGCTGATAGAAGATTTGCCTATGCCAACAGACTTCAGAAATTTCCATACATCGGAAGAACTGCGGTTGTCGAGTTGTTCATGAAAAAAGCGTCTTTTAGCATCTTGACACAGATGCCTGCAGCGATTACGTAGAGATTTAAAATAAAAGAGGTTCAGCTCTGAAGGTCTGCGCTTATATCTGCTCTTAGCTTTATCCCTACGAGCCATAAGCTCTCTTATTTGAGGCGTTATCCATGGTGCAGGGTTATGTTTTACTTTGATGCGTCGGATTGGGGCATGCTTGTCATACAAATCGAGGACAGTCGTGTTAAAGAACTTCACTTTACCATCGACGTCCCCGATCTCAATCAGAGGGGTCCAGTCAAGATCGCCGGCAGCACGCTGCAATGCCTCCAGGTCCATGCCCTTGTAATTACGGAGGTATAAAAGTTGGGGCTTACGCTTGGGAACACGGATACGATACGAAAGATAAATGAGGTCGTGGTAAGAAAAAGTAGCAGTAAGTTGACCATGGTTACATACATTAGTGGGAGAGGAAACAATCATAAGATCCAATAAAGAGGGCGTACAATTAGGAGAAAAGTGAGTTGCAGAAAGAGGCAAGACTTGAAGATTGAAAGAAGACAGGAGTGAAAGGAGCTTTTGCGAGCGCGAGTCATTTTTAATCAAGCAAGTGTTAAAATCACCCATTAAAATAACGTGCTCATACATGGGGCAAAGATTGCTGAGAGTGCAGTCAAGGGAGTCGAAGTAGTCAATGCGAAGGTTAGGGCTGTAAAGCACTGCAAGCAAGACTTTAGTGTGATGAACAGAAATTTCGACAAACAAAAACTCAGCCGACTCAGAATATGAAGAGGGAGATGAGCTGACAACCTTATAGGGAAGGTCAGCGCGTAGGTACATAGCTACACCTCCTCCACCCTTGCCGGTCCTATCGTTGCGAATCAAGACAAAGCCAGGGAGTGAATATTGAGTAGAGAGTAGAGAAGGCTTCAGAAAAGTTTCCGATATCAATAGGGCATCAAGATGAACACTGCTAAAGGATGCCAGAAGATCAGAATAGTGGCCAGGAACACTCTGGGCGTTTATGTGCGCTATATGCAGATTTTTAGGATTATTAGAGAAAAAAGAAGAAATTTTATCTTGTAAAGTGAGCAGAGCGGAAGGGTCACTGTCTGCACTAGCAAAACTATCAGAAGAAGAGCACGAGAAAAAACTGTCGTTAAGATCAGCTACATCGTTCATATTATAAATAAATATATATAAAATAATAATACAAATATAAAACAATAAAATAAAAATTACTATTAATTAATTAATTAATTACTAACTTATGCTAAAAACACTAACAAAAATTTACTTTCAAATATATAACCACCCCAACTCGCAAGGTATATTGGTAGAAATTTACTAAATATAACTAACACAAAACACTATAAAAGTAACTTAAACGCTAAAATGCGGAAACTTAAAAACAATGTTTTAAAACAAACTTTCTAATTATAAGTACCTTTCTAAAATTTAAGCAACAAATTAGTATTAATTTTACTTTTCCTATTATATATTAATGACCTGCCACGTCATATATCTAATCCAATGGTTTTATTTGCAGACGACAGTACTTCAATTGTTTCATGTATCAATAAAAACTCATACGTAAATGACATCAATAACTCAATCAGCTGTTTAATAAAATGGCTTAACAATAATAACTTAGTTATAAATCTGCAAAAAACTAAAACTATGCATTTTCACCAACGAATATCTACAGGTGACATGGATATCAACTTCAATGGCCAAACTATCGATAAAGTGAATAGCACAAAATTTTTAGGTATCTTAATTGATAGCCAGTTAACATGGAAGCCGCAAGCAGAAGATATATGTAAACGTTTAAGCACAGCTGCGTTTATGTTATACAACCTATCCAAAAAAGTAAATCTGCCAACAACATTAGTGGCTTACCATGGTCTCGTAATTTCTATCTTAAGGCTTGGTGTAATATTTTGGGGTTACTGTAGTGAACGGGAAAGCATTTTTAAAGCTCAAAAGCGCTGTTTGAGAGCTATATTTGGCCTCAAACTTACTGACAGTTGTGTGCCCATATTTAAGTCTCAGAAATTATTAACTTTCCCATGCCTCTATATCCTCGAATTAGCAATATTTGTTATAACAAACCGTAATTTATTTGCAACATTAACAGAAACTAGAACACGGAGTACATCATTAAGATCACAATATCAGAACCTACTATGCACAGGCACGTTCAAAACTAGCTTATTAAAAAAAAGTGTGATCTGTATGGCTCCTGTTATCTTCAATAAAATTCCTGTACACATGAAAACCTTGCCATTGATGAAATTTAAAAAATGTTTTACAGAATTACTTGTAGACAAATGCTATTATTCTGTTCAGGATTTCCTAAATGATACATTATAACTACATATTTGCCTTATTCAACTTAGTTGTATAATAAGTATTGTATTTGCATGCCAACAAGGCAGAATGTACACGGTTCTTTATTATGTTATTTTCGATCCTATTTGTATGTACCTGCATTCTTAGCAAATAAAGTCCTATTCTATTCTATTCTATTAAACATTGTGAGATCTGGAATAAATGGCTTTATTATTATTATTATAATAACTTAAAAAACTACAATAAGGCCCAAACGTTTTATAAAGCGTCGAACTGTCCCTCACATCTGGCTGCTTTCTAAAAATATGTTGCCGACTAACGGTATTTTAATTACTTAATAATAACACGTACCTAACTCTTAACTATTAACCTAAGACTATAATGCGGCTGTCCTGCACACATATTTCGGTTCACTATTTCTAATATTTCGGCAGCATCTTCTCTGTCCTGAACTCTCAAATGGAACTTATTAATAAGGGCACCAGCCACAGAGAAATCTATCATAATATGCTTAGAAGCCCTGTTGAAAAATGTTAGCCTAAATATTTTAAACTTTGTTTTAAAAATGACATTCACAACTTCTACCACCCAACGACATAATGTCACTGCTCTTGTATTGTTGGCATCCCTAGTAGAAAGTTATGTCTCACCCTCTTCTAAAGACAATGGCACATGTACACTATAACCACAACTCCCTAATAATTCCAATGAGTCCCTAAAGCCTCTGTCCAAAATAAATACATCCCCCATTTGGAAAATTTGTCGACAAGGACTATTTTCATTTGAAAATTCTTGTTTTATTTTATCTGCATCAGTTGTTGTTGCAGGATAATATATCAATTATAAAAGCATCGCTGCATACAAACAAAAAAGCGGTATTTATGTAAAGAGTAAGTTTTTTTTTTATACCAGTAATTAGAGCTTTTCTCTATGTAGACATATGTGCCATCAGCAATTACAATTGGTGTTCTATCTACCCCTTCAAAAGGACCATTAGGAATTAAAATATTCCTTCGAGAGATAAATATATCACGAGCTGTATCCATTAAGTTTTCTAGTGTGCTCCTGGGCACTCGCAATAAAGCTGCAATACAGATGACAGAGTGACAGACGGACAATTAACTTACGCATTTATAATATTAGTAAGAAAGTAAGGATAAGGACTAGCTTTTACCCGCGACTTCGTGCGCGTATCCCGTTTTTTACCATTCTCGTAGGAATTATGGGAAATCCTGCGTTAGTGCTCCTCTACATTCCCCAAGGAACCTATATGCCTTTTAGCTTTCTACGACCAGTGGTTTTGGGTGTGCGTTGTCTGTCAGTCACTCAGTAACGGATGAGTTTTATCGGTTCAGTAGATCCAGAGATTACCCCCTACAATCTCACAAACATTACCTCTTTATAATATTGGTATAAATATTGCTATAAAAAAGTTTTTCACTTTGCAAACAGCTCACTATATTGAACCAAGAGGTCAACCTCATCATAGCGAGATGATTCTTGATGAGACCTAGGTGTGTGACATGGTCCTCTCTTATCGCTGTTTTTATAGGTTTCGAGCAAACTCTTCGCCAATGATCTGCGAAACAGCAGTTTCGCAGATCTTTAACAGTAATTTCTGAAATAAAGCAAAATGGATGTCAGGTTGGTTTATGAAGATCCTATACAGTTTTAGCATTTCCTTAACATGAAAAGATAAAAAGTATCCTTTACCACTACTATTTATAAAACATCTTAAACAAAAAATTAAAAGTTTGATTGATTGATGATTTTGGGTTTATATGTATACTTACTGGTTGGCAAGATACTGGATATTTTGGAAATATTATTGGCACTGCGTGCGAATTTTATACTCTACGTTCATATTCTTCACGAAAGCAAGATTCTTCAGTGTTCAGAACATATCCTTGTTTACTGTGTAGGCGGGTATTTCTTGAGAGATGTGCATATTTGTCAAAATTTATTAAAATGATAAAAAGTTGTATGTTTGTTTTTTTTTTTATAACTAGATCGACAGATTATAACATCAACATGAAATTTTCACTTGAGGCCTCCTTTTAGCCCCCCAAAGTTCAGAGTTATAGCCCCTCAAAGTTTTAAGAGACATGGTAATGACAATTTTCAGCACGGTAATGACAAATTGAAACACGGCAATGACAAATTGAAACACGGCAATGACAAATTGAAACACGGCAATGACAAACTGAAACACGGCAATGACATGTTTGAGACACGGTACGCACAATCGCATCACGGTAATGACAATTTACGGCATGTTAATGTTTGGCAAATTAGAGTTATTGAATCATGTCCATTACATAAATATTAGTAATAAAAAAATTAAATGAGCTTTGCTTAATCGAATACTTTATTTTTTCTTTGGTAGACTTAGATCTAATTAACAAAACAGTCTCACGTTCGAGGTACTCTTGTTGCATATCAAGGTTTTGGTAATTATTTCTTTTATTATATTTAAAGATGAATATTAACATACAATAATAAACATTCAAAAGCTGTTGCTCACAATAAGGTACAAAAGAGAATAATTGAAAATAATAACAGATTTTAAAGGAACTGAATAGCTCAATAGATGAAAATTAAATAATAACAGTTAAGAAAACTAAATAAAAACACTTCCTCTTATAGCTTCTAAAATAGAGATCAAATAAATAAAAAAACACAATTCTAGGAACTCAAATTATAAAACTTAACAAAACAAAACAAAAAAATTAATCTAAAGAAATAACATAATATCTTCAACAATTTATGAAATGAACTTTTTTCTAAATTAAAACAAAACAAATTGTTCTAAATTGCGGATCAAACACCAGATCTTTGAACGAAATCACTTAAAAAAATACAAATTACAGAAAGAAAACTTTGTCCTCATCGTTGCACAGAAAGAATTCTTTCGGATTTTCTGAATTAACTTTCAGTTCAAGTTTCTTTACTATTGAAATCTGTGGAACTTCATCCCTGTCAACTCTTTTTGTTGTTACAAACTTGAGCGATGGCTTTTTGATCGTTTTAAAAAATATTATAGAAAATTCCATTTCATTGTTTTGTAGCTTAATTGCTTTTATTGTACCCACGTAGTATGTCCATCTTCTCCTTTGGTAATAGCGAACAAGTACACGATCGTCAATAGAATAGATATCCACAAGAGATTGATTTTCAAAAGATTTTATGTTACCAGAACTGTCTTCATTTAACAGCTCACAATCTTGATTCTCAGTAAGCTGAAGTACATTATTAGCTACACTAGATTTCGACTCGATATCCTGCATACAAGTTTTAGGACAGATTTTAGTGGTCTTCAAATCAAGTTTCAGGGATATGTTACAGGCAGCTGTTGCCAGTACAGACAGTGACTTCGGATCATTGTTTTCACCCTCGTATGCCATAATTTTGTCTATATCATTCCATGAGGCAGGAGGATTTGGGACGACATCTTGTAGAAACGATTCAGTACAAACTTCACTGATAGAATCAGGTTGCATGTGAGGGGGGTCAAATAATGATCCAGGAACAGATGTTCCAATATCCTCTATGAATAACTCAGAACAATATTTATTCAAGGTCCCATCAGGATTCAAGGGTAAGGTGTTGTTCGCAGGGACAATGACAATATTCGATGTAATAATAACGCTTCGTTCGGTCCTCTCAGAACTGTCCAACATGGGCAAATTGTAAAACCCTAAATGTTTGCCATGGAAACATGATACAGCCTTGTTTCTGCAATTCTCAGAAATACAGCTTTGTCTTCGCAAGACTATACTGTTTTCTGAATCTTTATTCCACACTATTTGGTGAACTTGCATCATACCTTTGAAAGGTCTGAGCAGTACGGATGGCAAGAAATATTCTTTTTCATAAATATCATACTCCGATACGTATTCCAGGACAAAATTTTTTATTGCTTTCTTCATTTCTGTCGCAAAAGTGTCTACATCTGGTATATCTCTCCCATAGCGAACAATTTGGTCTGCTGTTCTTTTCAGTGTTGCGCCGACGCCATCTAGGGCTCCTTTTCCGTGCCAGCTTCCGTATAATTCCACGTAATACATACCAAATTCTTGAGGTACCAATGTAACTTTGTGATCATAAAATTGATAGTCTTGTTTCGATACTGGCTGCAGGTGGAATCAGTGATGATGTGAAGGGTATCTGTATTGGGTGCTGTATTTTCTATGTACTTTAATATAGGGACGAGGTGGCCCCAGACACCGAGGGCATCATGGCGCAGACAATCGCTATAAGTGCAAAAGCTTTTGGGCGCTGTTCCTGGAATATAGACAACACTTGTGTGCAGGCTGATCTGGTTCCGACTTCCACCAAAATGCATGGCTTGAACTTCGATGTTGTGTTTTGTCGAGTAGTTTTCGCTAAAATCCATGTGAATTACTGCCTCATTTGACATTTCTTGATTTTTAAGGGTAGTCGTACATTCATATTGGTTGGCGATATTTGCACAGTGGACATAAAACTTTTGTAAGTATTTCATCATAATCTCAATAACTGTTTTTGGAGAACCTTTATGTTGTTTTTTTCAGTGATTTTTATTGTTTTGTTACCAGTTTTTGTCTTAACCTCTTTCAGCCCAGACTGCCACATCGAGTATTGTATTTCTACGGAATTATCAAATTCCATAATTTTTGGAACTTTGTTGATACAACTTGGGCATCTTCTTTCAAGACAAGCCAAATCGTGAATGCTGCAAACAGTGGCAGACAACACTTCACTAGAAGACTTCTCTTGAATTATTTTGTTCTTCCAAAGTGCCTGTGCAAGCAGTGTCATATTCTCATGTAGTTTGCACATACAGGTTTCCATGTCTTTGTCAGTTGGTGTGACCACCCAAAATGGTTTATTTTGACAGAACAATGAGTAGCTCACTGTATACTCATGAGTTTCCAGAAATTTCTTATGTAAATTTTTTAAAGTGTCTTGCAAATACCTTTTCTGCTTTTTCTCTTTCTTTCGAGTTATGCACTCTTTCTTTCCAGCTGCCATTCTAGTATTATTGTCGCTTTCAAAAAATAATTTAATATCTTCTTGAACTTTATATTTGGTTTCATTTAATTTCCTTGACAAATTAACTTTCCGTGCTAATTTTGGTTGAATAATTTTTGTTAACATTTTATAATTTTTCAAAGTCTTGCATGCTGGCTCAATGTTCTCCTTAAAAAGTTTCTTTTCCTCGTTTGTTTTCAACTTTTCATAATTGGACTCAAGATTACTTTTCATTACTTCAGCAAAGACCAGAGCTTTCTTAACTTCTTCCTTTTTGTTTGGATCTGATATTAAATTGTCAGCTTTGGTCCTCGGGCTTTTAGTGTATTGCTTCTTCAATTTATTATTGCTGCGAATCAGTCGTTTGCGCAACATATCATTTTGTTTTTTTACGTCGTTTAATTGCTGTTGGTAGGATTTAATTTTTTTTTGACATATTGTAACGTTGACGTCTTATGAGCTGCCTATTTTGTATTACACTAGGAGATTCAGGTAAGCTGGACTGAGCTGGGCTTGACGGGGAATTGCTCGACTGGGATATGTTGGGGAGTTGCCTTCTAGTGAGCACCCTATTCTGTACTACACTAGGAGGTGCAGCTAAGCTGGACTGAGCTGGGCTTGACAGGGTATTGCTTGACGGGGCTGGGTTGAGGCTGGGCTGTACTGGTAATATATTTTCAGGTTGGAGATCATCAGAGCTTTGCTGGGATGGACTGGGGCTGGGCTGGGCTGGTAATATATTCTGAGGTTGGGCTTCATCATCAAAGTCTGAATCAGGAGGAGTACTTTCAGCTAGTTTTTTCTGCAAAAGTGTTTTTTGTTTTTGCTTCTCTCTAAAATTCTTAGAATTAATTTTCCATTTCCTTCTTTGATTTCTCTGCTGCCTCGGGGTCAAATCATTTATTTGTACCAGCTTTTTATCTTCTTTTCTTTTTTTTGTATCTCTGCCTTTCTTTGTCTTTATACTGTGCGTGCGCTTCTGGATTCAACTTAATTTTATACCTTCTGACTTTCTCTGCTGCTCGTTTTTTTGCTAATAACTCATCTCTAGTCAATTTTTTGGGCTTTGCCATCTTAAATCTGCGAACAATACCTACATGTAATTTACCTTTCAAAAAGTTATTGTAGTCTCATCATTAACAATAAAAAACCTAAAAACTTCATTACCATGCAAAATTAATCATTACCGTGGTAAAAAAAACCACGGTAAAACATGGTAATTACAAACATGTTAATGAAGATTTCTTTATTTTTGCCACTAAACTTTGAAACGAAACGCCTTTCTGGAACATTCTTTCATTCAAGGACTGTTTCTCCCGTCGGTTTTTCGTTTTATACGAATAATATTATGATTGTGTCAATACTTACCGGGTAGGTACTGCAATCCACGTAGATGACGCGTTCCAGTGACAATCTCAAAAACACTGACTGAAAACAATTATTTACTCATTTTTCGGCGAGAAAAAGTGACGTGCGTTCTCACTGACGTTTGAATAATGACTGGCGGGATGCGGGGGAACCGACTAATATAAACAAAATGTTCAGTAAGAAGACGTGCAAGTCGCGACAAGTCAAGGCACGGTAATGACTATTTTTTCTTGGGACAAAGTTGAAAGTTATTTGGTGGGTTATCTGTTTCGTTAAAATTAATTAGATAAATGTATTAAGGTAGAATAATTTATTGTAATTTGATAGTATTACGTGAAACAGGGTATAAAAGACATTAATAACTTTAATCCTAATGTAATAATTCCTTTTCGGGGTTTGGGACAGCCACGGTAATGACATTTTCACATTTTAAAATTTAAATTTAAATAGAAATAGTTTAAAATTACAGCAGCATACTTTGATTCCATAAAGAAAAAGTTCATGTTAATACCATAAATATCCGAAAATCATTGGAAAGCTTGGTATGCATTAGTTATGAGTCCGGACAGCAAATTTGCACATTTCTCAGGAACTGCCCAGGCCTCCAATTATCGTCTTTTCTCAAATTTTTATCCATTTACTTTTGAACTCATTATCTGCAGGAAACCTGTAAAAATAACAAAGAATACATCATTATAATAATTTAGTAGTAATAAATAATAATAGTAGTACTCGTACTTCAGTAAAAGGTTATGGACAAATATAATGCAATATTGATTTGGGAAAAGTAGGATTTTTCGTTAATTCCTTCTTTTGGCATGCTATAATATTCTGTAATTTTCTATCACGATCACTGAGACCAAAGCTGAGTCCAATTACTGTGTTCAGCATGGCGCAATCAGTACTAAAAATTCAGATCGAATTTCCAAAATCTGACCATTTACATTGTTTTATTTCATTGTACGTATTATAAACAAACTAGAATATGTATGTGATTATAGTTTTACACTATTGATAAAACATCTAAGAAGCCACATCCTTATGAAGTACATAATATATCAAAACGGTTCAATATTTTTTTGTTTTTATTTTTATTTCTAAATTGAAAACTGTGGCCTTAGTGCGAGTTTTGTAACGTTCTCGATCGCGTTAGCGTAAACGTCAATTTGTATTGAAACTGGATAAGCGCCGTCTTGTGACAGTAACGGAAATCATTTTTTTTCTATACAATTTGACATAAGCGAACGTTTACGTTAACGCGATCGAGTGCGTTAAAAAACTTACACTTAGCTAAGCCCTTTGACAATAATGTAGTATAAAAGTAGTTGTGTGTTATCTTAGATTATAAAACAAAATGCAGATATACCGTGCGGAACACGAAAGTGAAGCCACGCTTGTAGACATGTGTGCGTGACAGCACTATAAACATACGTTTCCTCAGTGAGCGTTACGGTTGCCAGGATAATAACAAAATTACCCATATTATTTCATTATCTATCTATTAGGTGTTGAAAATTTACTGCAAGAAAAGTAAGTAGGTACTTGCTTAGAATTACAAAATAAAATGTATTTGCAATGCGCGAGGCAATGAAATGACGCGGGCTGCGGGAAGGGAAGCGGGCGGCGGGGGACCGCTAAAGAGATGCTCGCGCGCGGAAATATGAAGCCGGTCCGAATCGCCAGCGGAGCCCTACGTACCGTGTACAAAAAAAATCTGTTACTAAATTGTTCTATTTATGTGAAAATATAAAAGTGCTTAAAAAAAAAAATAACGTGTTTGTTTTACAATAGCGGGTAGTGGGTGGTGGAGTGGAGTGGTTGCAGTTAATTTTTAATACATTGTATATTAATAAAAATCAATTTCCGAAATGTATATACGCGCATAACTTAAGAACGCTGCACCTATTTAGGTGAATGTTTATTTTTGTGTTTTAGGACAAGGTTTGTATGAAAGTGTTTGAAAAAAAAAAATGCGAATAAAATGAAAATGGTTTTATTCTTGTAAACAATGTTCATTAGTTAAAGTTATTTGGTTAACAGTAATGAAATCTAAACATAGGTAACACTGGTCAACAAAATTTTTGTCACAAGAACTTTTTGTCATATATGCTTTTTTCGACTCCCTTTGGTAGGAAATAGTATAAAATTGGCACGTTATGTTAGTGGTTTGTAACGAGGATAGGTAGATAAGTAAGAATAGCAATAATTAAAATTTATATTAAAAAAAAAATATTGTGCTCTTTTTGTAAGAAAATATTTAAAAATGAAAATAATATGTATAAGTACTTATAGAATTAAATCTTCTTCTTCTTCTTAGCGTTAATCCCAGTCGCATCCGAAGCTTACAGCCCGGAGCCTGGGGTCCGCTTTACTAGTCTAACTGCTAATTTGGCTATACTTCGATATTTTACGTGAAGCGACTGCCATCTGACCTCCACAACCCAAAGGCGATATCGAAGCATTGTAGCTAGACCAATTGTTAGACTTTTGAGGGCTCCAACAACCAGTAACGACTGCCATTAGATGTTCGCATAGCAACCGGGACCGACGGCTTAACGTGCTCTCCGAGGCACGACCAGAATATATATATATATAGACTTATAGAATTAAATAAATGGAATAATTAATAATAACAATACAGTATTCCCGTAACAAAAATCTTGTTGACCAGATAATTAACAACAATTGACCAGATAATTAACAGCCTTTATTTTGCACTAATTTCTTGTAATATTGTCTTTTACCCTCGATACATCTGGCATTTGTTTCTATTTTTGCTATATAGTGGAGGCGTATGCTTAAATATTTTTCCAGCACAATTTTTATTAAGCTTAATTTGTGTTCAACTCCATAGCTTAAATGTTCATCTTCCAAGTTTGTAAATATAGTTTCATTGCCAATAAAACCTTTTAAAATTTTTGAAATGATGTAGTTATAGTCATTTTTTGTTTTTATTACAAAGTTTTCTTTTAAAATTTTTCTTATAACAGTTTCTGCCGCAATACAAACTTGATAAGTGTCAGTGGAAGGAAAAATTAAGCCTCCTTTATCTCTTAAGCCAATTAATTTATGAAAAGATTGTTTTTCTGTTGCGACCAAACGTGTCAAACAGTATTCACATTTGACTACTTTTCTAACGAATCGAATGACGCAACCAGCTATGTAACCTACAATTACTTTACGCATTTCATCGAAAAGTGGTATATCTAAATATTCTGCAAAATTATTAATATCTTCAGGCACATTTTGTAGAAAATCTAATGAACTCAAAATGGATTCATCGTCTTCGGTCTCATCGTGTCTGTAAGAAGAACTTGTGGAATTAATAATATCGGTAGCCGAAGAACACGTCAATATCGCCACATTTTCTAGCGGAATGCAATTACCAGTCTCTAGACTTCGTAATTCCAAATGTGTTAGTAATTTTCGATGTATAGCCTTAATTTGTTTTACGTTGGGGTTATCATTATGACCCCCACGCATTCTGATGCAGCCAAAAAAGATTTCGAGATGGTCCTGGCTCAATTTGTAGGTTGGAATAAATAATAGACATTTTTCAGTCTCTATTAGACCTTCAAACATAAATTTTAAACTGGATATATTTATTAAAGTTCCTAAAAAACCTGGTCGGCATCTTGTTTCCAGAACTTTTTTATAAAATCGCATGATGACGTATGTTGATCTGCCTTCTTTTACGACTTTTTGTTTTGTAACAGTCTTTATTTGCAAGTTCAGTACGTAATCTTGAAGGCGGTCAAGCAACGCATATATTTCATCTTTGTTACCCCAATAAATGGGTTTTCGGTAGTCAAAATGGGCCATATTTCGTGAGTTAAAAACATCAAACATGTCATTCATCAGTTGGATAAACTCTTCCGTGGGCTGAGATTGTTCAAAATCTGGAAGTTTTAAATCATGCCTACAAAAAAACATAGCTTTCGCCACACTCCTGCTTAATGTCTGCGTAGCCAACTTGACCTTCATAATTTGATTCCTAAATAAAATGTGCCTCTTCGAAAGCTTATTTGCTAAATGGAGTCCCTCTTCTTCTTGTAATTTATTTAATTTTACTAAATAGTTCCAGTCAACAATTTCGCCATCTTTATTTAAAAATTGTTTTTTTGCTTCTAGTTGGTTTCTAAGAAGTTTTATTACGTGACTCGGATCCAGAAAACAAGCAACTTCGCTACCATCTGATGGATGTGGAAATGTCGTTTTTATATTAGTGAAGTCTGTTATATCGCAACCAAGTAACCCCATGGTGGTAAAATTTGTAGCATGCCCATCAAATGTCAAGGACACCACTCTTACACCAGCTTCATGACATTTTGTTAGACAAATTTTTACTAAGTTTGACTTCTGTTCTCCAGTTAAATTGTTAGTTAAAAAGTAACCTAAAGGCATTTTAAAATGTTTGTTGACTCCTACTAACATAAACACAAATGCCTGAGATGCCAAAGCAGTAGATTCGGTAATCTCATCGCCCATGTCAACAACGCCTATATACCGTTTGCCATCCCACAGCTTTTGCTGGCGCAAAGCCATTTCGTCGAACATAAGCGAACAAAGAAGTTTGTATGAAGAACCTTCTGCCATTTTCTGTAACGCTGAGAAAGCCTCTTGAGTAAATCCAGGTTCACTTTTAACATGGGTGTACCATTTTGCCAAAGTTTTGGAATGAGGCAGGCAATTATTGAATGTTTTCCTAACATACTCGTATCCCTTGGGAGAGTAAAAATTTAACGTCAAGCAAAATTTTCTCATAGCAGGTGTATATTTTAGTTTTTTTTTTCCGGTATTGCGCATGTTTAAGTTAACGAACAGTTCTGTTGCTACAATATTCTCACGTAATAGATTATCTGTATCACAATTAATAAAATTTTTGTCTTTTAAGTCCTTTAAAATATTACTTATTGAAACGTTTCTTTTTTTTAAGCGTCGAACTTTTTGTTGTAATAATTTCATATTACGCTTGGTTTTTAATCTTAATGACTGGTGTTTCCGTAATTCCTTCCTCAGAAGATTTTTCCTAGGAGTATCGAATACAGAGTTCAAATCCGAATCTTTAATTTGAAAGTCTACAGCGTTTACTTCTGTGGATTGTTCTGGTTGTTGTCTAAATGCTGATAAATTTGAGGCTGCCGTTTCGCAATCTTTATATTCATTGGATGGTCCCGGTAGTTCAGTAGCCTGAGATAAATTGGCAGCAACAGCTGCAATTTCTGAAGTTTCCTTATCATGTGGTGACGCGTACAAATTTTGTGTTGGTTTTGATTTTTTTTTTACTAACCGACGACCTTTTTCGGTGAAGTAAACATCTTCTTTGAAATGCGTTGAACAGACAACGCAAAATTTTGATGGTAGCCAATCGTTATATTGTCTGCTATCACGTACGATAGAAACCCAATCGTTATGTATAACAGGATCAGTTGGGAATCTGCGTAAATAGAAAATATTTTGTGGAATTATAGCAGCTATTTAGTAAAGTCGTGAAGGGTCATTATTGTTTTTTGCAATCCATATTTATATTTACTTTATGTTGACGAATCGACGGATGTACATAGTTATAGTTATTCATCATCACCATAGCGTTAAACCCAGTCACATCCGAAGCTTTCAGTTGGTAGTTTTTTTTTAGGTGGGTAGATATCGAACCATTGCAGTTAGACCAATTGTTGGACTTTTGAGAGCTCCAACAACCCGTAACGACTGCCATTAGATGTTCGTATGGCAACCGGGATCGACGACTTAACGTGCTCTTCGGAGCACGACCAGACCAATCCAAATTCTCAAAATCATCATCATCATCATTTCAACCGATAGACGTCCACGGCTGGACATAGGCCTCCCCCAAGTGTCGCCAAATTGACCTATTCCGTGCATCTGGCATCCATCGGATTCCTGCAACCTTCACCAGGTCATCGGTACACCTCGTAGGAGGTCTTCCAACGCTGCGTCTTCCAGTACGCGGTCGCTACTCCAGAACCTTTTGGGCCCCAACGGCCATCTGTTCTGAAAGCAGTGTACCCTGCCCACTGCCACTTAAGTTTGGCGATTCTTCGAGCTATGTCGGCCACTTTAGTTCTCTTGCGGATATCTTCATTTCTGATTCGATCACGCAAGGAAACTCCGAGCATAGCCCTTTCCATTGCCCTTTGGCCTTTCCTCGTATTTGCATTGAGTGGGGATCGAACCTCCCACCTCCCGCGCAGCGGCCGCGTTCACTACCGCTACGCCACGGAGGCTGTCATAATTATTGTTTCAATATTATTACATAATTATTATTAGAGACAAAAAATTCAATAGTTTTAGTAATTAAGGCACATACAAACAAACACACATACCTACGTCAAACATACCAACCAAAAGGCGAAACAAACAAAACACTTTTATCGAAATAAATATTTTTTAAATTGATAATCTTGTTTCCAATACAAATTTCCCAACTTAAGGGTAAATTTTTCAAAATAAACTAGCAACACTATGGATTTTTGTTGAGGTTTTGTGTTCCAAGATTTCACTAAAAATAATCACGTAAAATAATGTCTAAATATTAATATTTACCTATGAAAAGATATTCCATCTTGTTTTTTTTGTTTTTGGGAACAATTTTTGCAATGTTTGAATACACAAGACGGCATTATTCTCGAAAATATGAATATTGTTTGTGACGTACTAACGATGCGACGCTTCGTGCCGTACTGACGCGAGAGTGTATTCGTTTTTCAATTTGTATTGCTTTTGTTGGCTTCACTTTCGTGTTCCGCGCGGTCTATCTGCATTTTGTTTTATAATCTAAGTGTGTTATGTTCATATAATGGAGAACTGATTTTATTGACTTTGCTGCTCAAAATGTATTTTAACAATAACTTATGATTAGATTTACTTACCGGTGAAACTATACTTTTGCAATATTTTCTTTCAAAACACCATTTCTATTCAAACAACTGAGCACGGTACATGCTATTGTTCATGGCAAAACGAAAACCGCACTCCAACCACAATATTAACATATTAACCACGTTATTAATAAGACCTGTATGCTGTACTCATGTTTTACAAACTAAATAAATAAATAAATATTTTTCACAATTTGACAGTATTTTTGATAAATTTGGCAGACTAATGTGTTAACCAGCTGGTTACCAATCAAAATGGCGATTCTCGGCTGATGGCGCGCGGCATTTCAAGACGGTCGGGAAATCTGTTGATATCTCTTTTTGTCACATGAAATGTTTCCATTAAAAATGTTGAGTACAAGATAGGCTACTGTATGCAACATAATGGAAGCTATCTAGGTATTCTATATCTATGGTTTGAGTTGACTCTTTGACAGGTTGACACTTGACAATGCTAAAAGTAATGGTTACGAATGGTTACAAAAGGTTACAAATCGTCGATCTTCAAGGTTAAGCAACGCTTGCCGAGGTTGGTCTGTGGATGGGTGACCATCTTAACATAACGAGTTTCCTCCGTGCCTCGGAAAGCACGTTAAGCCGTTGGTCCCGGCTGTCATTTGTAGATCTTTGGCAGTCGTTACGGATAGTCAGAAGCCAGTAAATCTGACTCCAGTCTTGCCATGAAGTACCGTGTTACCCAGTTAATGGGTTGTGGAGGTCTGGTAGGCAGCCGCTCCATGTAAAATACTGGTATTCAGCTAAATCCGACTTGACTGGAAGCCGACCCCAATATAGTTGGGAAAAGGCTAGGCAGATGATGACAAAAGGTTACAAATAATTTACACACTTGCTCTTCAACTCACTTTGGACATTGGCAGAATAGTCGGCATCGGCTTTGCTTGCCATATATAAAAATAGAATACAATACAAATAATTAGAGTTGGAGAAAGTTTATGCCGTAAGTATATTGTCATTGTTAAAAAGTCTCCACAGGCTCAATCTTGTGATTAGGTTTAGGTTATAATAGTGTATAACATGAAAAATCATAATGTATTTCCAGTGAAGCATCATCACTTTTCACGAGTTAAGTCAAAGCGACGCACATAACTTAAGTGTGAGTGAATACGACTTGGATACTTCATTGATTGTGTTTTTGTTAGTAACGACAAAAAAGTTTTGTTTATTGTTCAATCAATTCCAATCGTTTTAGGCCTCTATTAACTCGACATAGTTGATCAGTAAAGAAAGTTTTTTGGATTTTGTTTCAGGATTGATAACTTACTTAGATTGAATAGTTTGACGATCACTTTCAATTTCATAGAAGCTAAAAAGTGCACGTGTTATATATCAGGTGGCTTAGTAGATGTGGGGATAAGGTTGATCTTTCAATTTTGTAATTTATCCATGAGTTGATTGCAAAGTGATATGTAGATGTTTAGAGTGTTGAATGACAATGTGTTAAAAATTCTCTAGACAGCTTAAAATTTGTTATGGAGTAAGATTAGCCTCCTCAGACCCGAAATCACTTTGTGTTTCATGAAATTCATTTTTATAGGTAGACTTAAAGGACACTAAAAATTAATGTAAAAAAAATAATTGGGTGTCTAGTTTTTTTTTATTGCGTGTCTCCTATACAAAACTTTGGCTTTTTCACATGTCGGTTTTTGTAGTGTATCAAAAAAATAAAAGAAGATATATTTAAACATTTATTTGTACAAGAAAGCAACAGTTAAATGGATTCATGATGCGTTTGTAGCAATTTTGTACTGGATGGGCGTGATCGACTGGAACGGGGGTGTGATGGGGTAGGTCTATCCTTCTTCTAATCCTCCGATGTGAACTGTGACCACCCGACTGCGTCCAGTCACGCTGACGTCCTGTACCGGGTACTGAGGTTCCCCGTACCACGCGTGCAACATTCTTCTATCTTGCCATTTACTTGCTGTCTTCGGGTTAGATTGGGGTGAGGGATGAATGCTTACCAGGGTTAAATAATATGCAGGAATTTGACAACACTGCAGCTAATGATTTAAGGGAAAGTTCACGAGTACTTTGATTCTATTTACTAACGTACTAGGTTACTTTACTGTAACAAGTCCAAAATCCACTAACTGTTTTAGTTTATTTTAACTGTTGATTTTAACTAGGGTTCTATCACATTTCTGGCTATATCTAGGTCTATTCTAGGTCTGGATAGGAGTTGAAACCCCCGAAATTCCCCGTCGAACAGAGTGAAAATCAACCCTTCAACCCTGCCCACTAATGGGCTTGTTGCATTTGACTGTCGAAACTGTCTACATGTGTGAACTTGCCTACTATTAAGGGTTGATTACCCGAAAAACTGTGCCCCATGGGCTACCAAACTATCTGTAATAGGGTAGGTGCATCATCCCTCTATCCAGATACACAACTTTTGAAGCCACCCCTCTAAGTGTGGAAGTACTATAAAGTCAGGAACCCGGAAAGGGAAAAAATCTGTTTTTATATTTTCCTAATTTACAGCTTTATGCCTTGCCTGACCATAAAGATGTGTATATATCTGGATAGGGCTCAGTGCCAGGCTTCCAGTGCCTACTATTTGAAGCCTATATACCTAGATTTTTTGTATTTCTAGTAAATGAAGGTGTCTGTAAAATGGTGGTTTTTTGCTATCCACCCCATTACCTTTGAGTAACTGTCCTGTGTAGGTATTTTTTTTTTTTTTTTTTTTTTTATTTGTAATGGGTTTGCTCTTGACTCTAGTCTATGTCAGAAATGACAGAGACAAAGTCTACGATGGAGCGAGCCTACCCAGAAGGAGCCTGTTCACTCTAACTTTGAAGAGATTAGGGTTGTAAGCTTTCGGAAACACAGACGCTGGCAGAGAGTTCCACTCCTTTGCTGTGCGCATTATAAAAGACGTTTGAAAACGCTTAGTGCGAATTGGTGGAATAGCCACAAGGTAGGGATGGTAAGATGCAGTGCGTCTGGATGTCCGATGGTAGAAGGGGGCCGGTGGGATGAGGTCGTGGAGTTCTTGGGCACACTCACCGAAGTACAATCTGTAGAAGACCGACAAGCAGGCAACCTTACGGCGATGAGCCAAGCTATGTAGCTTGGCATCCACCAGTTTTACGTCGCCGATGAGCCTCTTAGCTCTGCGTTCCACCGAGTCAAGCGCGGCAAGCTGATACTTAGCTGAGCCATCCCAAAGGTGGCTACAATACTCCATGCAGGATCGGACTTGCGCTTTGTATAGTGTTAAAAGCTGTCCAGGCCTAAAGTATCGCTTCACCCTATTTAGGATGCCCAGCTTTTTGGCAGCAGTTTGGGCTTTGTACTCGATGGTGGCGCCGAAGTTGAGACTGGATGTCAACTCCATGCCTAGGAGCTCGAGCCGATCAGTCACAGGAACAGATGCACCCCGAAAAGTAGGAGCTTGGTCAAAACGACTCCTTTTTGCGGTAAAAAGACACGCCTGTGTTTTGGTGGCGTTAAAAGTGACCAAATTGTCATCACCCCATTGGGAGACAACGCTTAAGGTCAAATTTGTCCGCTCTACCATGGCCTCTCTCAAGGAACAAACTTCAGCCCCACTGGTTGTTGCGTTGGACAAGTATCTCTCTGAAACCGCACTGTCATCTGCGTACCCAACAAGACCAGGCTGAAGTAGGTCATTGATGTGCAGCAGGAAAAGAGTTGCAGAGAGAACAGACCCTTGAGGAACTCCGGCATCAATAGCCATGAGGTCAGAGGAGCAGCCGTCAATGACCACTCGGATCGACCGTTCACTCAGGAAGTCTGATATCCAGCTGCAAAAACCAGCTGGGATGCCATAAGCAGGAAGCTTGCTGAGTAGACCTGCGTGCCAGACCCTGTCAAAAGCCTTCGAGATATCAAGCGACACGGCAAGTGCTTCGCCGTGTCTCTCAATGGCTTCGCCCCAGCAGTGCGTGACATACACAAGAAGATCGCCAGTTGACCGTCCCCGGCGAAAGCCATATTGACGGTCACTGAGGAGATTGTTGTCTTCAAGGTAGGTCAGCAGCTTACTGTTCAGAACCCTTTCCATAACCTTGCATAGGATGGAGGTAATGGCGATCGGACGGTAATGCGCAGGGTCAGCACGGTCTCCCTTTTTGGGCACCGGTTGCACATTCGCAAGCTTCCATGATCTTGGCACCGTTCTTTTTTCAAGAGAGAGGCGGTACAGGCGTGTCAACACAGGAGACAACTCAGGTGCACATTGCCTCAACACTCTTGCTGGAATGCCGTCAGATCCACTGGCCTTATTCACATCTAAACTGCATAATACTCTACAAACCTCTTTATTATGAACTTTGATCTCCGGCATCGAAGAGTCACAACGAGGTAAAGTTGGTGGTTGCTTGGAGCCAGCGTCCAGACGCGAATTGCCCGCAAAGAGAGTTGCAAATAAATTTGCTTTCTCTCTTGCAGAGTGAGCCAGCGAACCATCAGGTTTCAGCATTGGAGGCAAAGTGGGTCGACAGAAATTCGTTTCGACCGCTTTCGACAGGGACCAAAACTGCTTACTACCCGGAGGGTGCGATGCTAGTTTGGCCCCAATACGTCCGACATGGTCAAAACGTGCCCTACGAAAAACCCGCTTGCAGAATCTTGCGGCAGAATTAAAGGCTTTTTTCCTCGCGCGAACCCTACGTGCTTTATCCTTTCGGTCGCGGGCCTTGATCCAGGCTTGGTAAGCAGATTCTTTACGTGCCTCAGCGTGGGCGCATTCTGCATTATACCAAGGCCGGGATTTGTGACCGAGCGGGATGTCGGAGAATGGAATAAAATACTCCATCCCCTGCCGAATCACATCAGCGCAGCACGAAGGGTCACCCGAGGAGAAGCACACTTGCCGCCAAGGATATGACGCAAAAAAGTGTCGCATCTCATCCCAATCAGCTGACTCGTATCGCCATACTCGTCTCGTGCCTCTAGGACTCTTATCAGGAGGAGAGCAGGCCAACACGGATTTCACCAGGCAGTGGTCAGACGTTCCCAGCGGGGCTGAGACTGATACTGATTGACTGCCCGGATCAGTTGTCAGCAGAAGGTCCAAGCAATTGGGTGTATGGGCGTCAACATCCGGTACCCGCGTTGCCACATTCACCAGCTGGGTTAGATCTAGCGTTACTGCAAACTTGCGCGCCTCTAACCCGGCATGGTCAGTTCTCTGGTACGGGAACAACCACTCTTTATGGTGGGCGTTAAAGTCCCCCAGAAAATTGAGCTTCGCTGTTGGGTACCGTTGCTGAGCTACGTCGGTCGACTCCACGAGGAAATTAAACAGCGCTGTTGTCTCCTGGTCACCACTGTGCGATCGGTATACGCCGATGTAGATAAATTTTTCCACGCCAGTATCCACAAGTAGCCAAATAGCAGAAAAACCCGATTTCTCAAAGCAACGGAGACGACGACAACAAATGTCATCGCGGACGTACACACAGACCCCAGCCTGCTTCTTGAACTTATGTTCCAGAGAGTAGCCCGGGTAGTTGAGGTACGCCACGTCCGACGGGGTTGTTATCTTCGTCTCCGTTAGGAAAAACAGGTGCGGCTTCTCGGTCTCAAGGTGGTGATGGACCGGATCGAGATTTGAGTGTAACCCTCTGATGTTGGTGAGGTGCACTTTGAGTGGGAGGAAGTGCAGCCGTTGTTTACCTTTTTTCCTTTTTGCTTTTGTCATTTTTTTTTTTTTTTTTTTTGAGTCGTCGGGGAGAAAAGTCGAATTGTCGAGGCTCTGCTCAGTGAACCAAGTGGAACACAAAAGCTAAACTAACCTATGGGGAACTCATTTGGAGACTGCGGGGACGCCCGAACCCCCCCGGATATGGCCACCGGGTCCTCCCATCCAGTCGCCGGCTGGCACGGTGGAGCATACCGGGATTTTTCGCTAGTTGGCGGGGCAGCCTTTCACACGTGGCTGGCGTGCTACTTGGGCCCCCTACTAACTGCGGTCGGCCAACGGCTGGCACCGTGCTTCGGATCCCGCTACCCTCCAAAATGAGTTACCCGGAAAGCCCAGCCCAGTGACCAAGACCGGTTCTGAGCAGAGCAACTGACAATCTCCTTCTCTCCCAAAGGCACTGGCACTCCCGCACACCGACGGAACACAGCAAGCTGCTTGGCGCCGGACTTCGGCGGGATGGTGGTCGCGAGCCAGGCGGCTCCTTGCGGAGCCTACCACCGCTTTAAGTGGGATCGTTCTGCCGTACCACAGGCAAGCCTGTGGTGCCGTTGCCCGGGGTGGACCGCGAGGAGGTAGATCCCAAACCACCCCAAAATGTGAAAGGTATGTGTGAAATGTTCATTACCTGTGTACCTTCATTACCTTTGAGTTTTACCAACCATCAAAACCATACCTTTAGGGGTACCAGGAATGTGTAGGGGAAATGTGTAGCCCTACTTATCTATTTACTTTACTGAAAATAAGTTCCCCCAGAACATCTTATGTGTCCGGGGAAAAACGACAAAATATATGTTTTTAATAAATTACATAGCCACGAAACATAACTATGAAAGTACATAAGCTCTTAATTATCAAGTTCATAAGCTTATAACTAGACATAGTTATGCAAAATGGATCCAGTCACAAAAACTTGCTTTTGAGAAAACAGGAGTTTTAGTAAAATTGATATAGCAAAATAACAAGACTAGTTTGTTTTCAAATTCTTCTTAAATATTGGGTATTGTTATCTACATCCTGTATAGTTTTGTTTTAATAAGTTTCACGTTTATAAATGTACTTTTTTTCAGTAAAATTGTCTTTGGATCTTTTACACAATATTAAAAATGTGCGATGGATCTTTTTGTTTTAAGTTTAGGCAATAAAACACTTACAAGAATATTAAAGGTATTTAATTAAAAGTAATAAAAAACATAGTTATATAAAAAATTAATCAGTTTTCTTCATGATGGTGGTTTCCTTGCAAGGTATCTCTTGAGTTTATCTATAGTGAAGTTGTTGGTACTATATATCTTTTTCTTAATTCCTTGGGATGATTCAACCAACCAAATTGTGACAAGATAGTAGGTATCCCTTTCAGCTTCAAAATAAACTTCACCTTAAAATCCATCTACGTCATCTAATACATCGTCATCTGCCGTTAAGTTCTGGTAAAACCCTTTTGCATCTTGAGGAATAAGATAAAGTAGACTTTTCAGGTCCTTTAATTTAGGACCTGGTATTGCTTTGCCAGTAACGACTTTGTGATATTTCTTTGCTCCCCACGAGCATTTTTTTTAATATTTATTTCTTTGAATTCGTCTTCGTAGCTTGACTTCATATATATGGTAAACATCTCATTTTTCTTTAAAATAATCTCTTTCGTCTTTAACCATGAGACCTTCGTTCCGTCAATTGCTTTTTTTCTATTTGTGATAATACTTTCCAGCTCAGATGATGTTACAAAATCTGTTTTATCCATTCTATGCACTTGCAATGGCTTATTTTTTTTGCAGTGTTTCATTATGTGTATGTGATCTTCGGGTAGGTAAATCCTTTGGTGCAGCTTTAATTTATGGGGCAGAAGATGCACCTATTGGATTATGCACTCTGTCATTGTGGGTATGAAGTATGTGGGCATTTGTGATAGCTGCGCCCACCAAAAAATTAAATATACGCATCCACCACCTTTTACTGCGTCTTGAAATAGGGTAAGTGCCCCTTTTCTGGTCGAATCTGTCCACACCTCCCATCCTTTTTGTGTACTCTAAAATGCCCAAAGGACAAGCAATATCAGACTTCGTCCCATCTTTTTGCGTTCTTTTACAGGTTTTCTTTTGTCGAGGGTGATATGCTGTGCTTAGCACATATACCAATTTGGTATCCGGGTATTTTTACAAAAATGTACCCCCACCTTGAAAAATAATATTTGATAGTATTATATTTTAAACTTTTTTTGGTCTCTTTAAAACGGAAATTCAATATACTTCAAGACAAAATATAATATTATGGGTTTAAAATGGGAATACTGTAAAAATATTAGAACACAATGGAAAGTCTGGCAAATTTATATCAGTTATGTGACTATATTCAGTAGCTAGAAACACAGTGTAAATTATAAGAATTTATAGATATTGTTTATTTAATAACTTTTAAATGGTTAATATTTGATATATATTGGTAATATAGGGACAGTCACACAACCGAATACCTAAAAAGGGAAAGGGTGCGTTTACATGGCGAAAAAAAAGTACGCAGGCACACATAATAAATATAATTATAAATATAATAGATAACATTAACTTCAAACTAAATTATCACAATCAGTTCCGGCTTAAGGCATCACATTATTATTATTATTTATCTAAAGGGTAAATTACTATCAAGAATAAGTCTTTTTTATGTTTTATATTGGCACTTATATATCAGTCTTCGTGATTTGTTTATTATTTACATTAAATAATAGCAAACATTTTTAAGGGATGATTCCGAACAACGCTGCACACGGCAGTGCTGCCACTTCACTACTGGTCCCCATAAATTTTCTATAGATTTATATGAGATTACATTCCGAGCACGGCAGCAATGCTGCTGCTGCGTCACATTGCTACTGTGCTCGGAATGTAATCTTATATAAACCTATAGAAAATGCATGGCAACCAGTCCCTCCCGACCCTTGCTCGAGCCAGCCCGAGCCGCTGAGCCTGTAGCTTTAAATTCCCCCCAAATAATATAGATCAGATCCAGCCTGTCCCCTTGCTGTCCTCTCCCAGCGACACCCTAAGCCGAGGCCCTTAGCGTGTTGTGGCTTTGTAGCGTGTAGTTTATAATTTAGTTTTGAGCTCTGGTTGGAGGCCTTAATTGCTCTTAAGGCCACCACATAAGGGTCACAAGACCCACAGGAAAGTTTGGTTAAGCAGTAGACAACCTCATAGGTTGAACAGCGAGATGTGAGAAAAAAAAAATATGGCAACCTGTAGTGACGCGACAGCACTGCCACGTGCAACATTGTTCGGAATCATAGCTTTAAACAAACAACCAATTCCGGTCCCTACTCCATAACAACTATTAGCTATAAATATCTAACTACAATTAATAAGCTATAGTTACAGTTAGTTACTGAGATCTGTAGTATAGCTTTAAAATATAATTCTTATTTTAATTATAACAATGGATACATTCATCAATCAGATAATGATCATAAACACTTGTGAAACAAAAATTACACCAGAACAAAGAACTTTTCATAAAAGCCCATATATGTGGACGACGCATATTAAGGATTATAAAATGCAGAGGTCTATTAGCTATATCATTATTTTTCCCACATCTGGAACAGTTCTGGGAGAAGACAAAATGCGTCTCCACCCAAGGCCACTTCAAATCATACTTATAGAACCTGACGAAGTCTTCGTAAGTAAGTAATTTGTCAATTTCGACGTAAATCACCATATTGGATAAAAAAAAAACAAATTTCTTGTTTCAGTGGATGCAAACACTGAGGTTAATCTGTAAATAAAAAAAAAATGTAAAATATCGTGACAAAAACTAAGATAACGTAAGCGACACGCATGCTACATTTTAGTTCCCTACCTTGCAAACATTGATCACATATAATCAAACTCCATTGGCCCTCCATCAACGCATTCTTCGCAGTACCATTTTGAACATGCAAGACATTTAGCTTTTTTTCCTAAAATAGAGCATGTGCATTTGTGGCATTCAAGAAAGCAATTAGGTTTTTTTGTTACTTTTTGCAAGGTTTTGTAGGATTTAACTTTTTCGATAATCGCTACAGATTTTAGTACTTCAACGCTTTTTGAGTCGTCATTAGGAATAAATGTCATCGGCCATGTAGCATCATTTTTAGGATAATTTAATCGTTCGTCTTCGTAGTCGTCAAATTCAATCAGAGTATTGCCTTCGCTTTCGAAGTCCAACGTACTAAAAGACTCAATTCCTTGCGAAAGATCTTCTAAGTCTTGAGAGTAAGGTATCGGTGGTACGGTATCAATATTTGCCATCTTAAAATCTTGACGTGATGTTGTTGGTCTTAGATTTTCTTTGGAACTTAAAGGAACAGAGTACCTAGTCATGTTTTTGTTTCTTAGACGGTGGTTTGGTATATATATTAGACATTTTAAAATCTGTACGTGATGTTTCAGAGTTTTTGCGGGATGGTACGGAAACGTTCTTTCTTTTGTTTTTGATCTGAATTCGAGTTTGAATATGGCCTGGGACCACATGATGGATTTGCGGGGAAAAACAATCGCATTGTCCTGGAACTGTTCCACAGAAACAACTTACATCCCTGAATTTGATAGAATTTTCGTCTCTTGTGATAATTTGATGTACCAGAAGAGTGCCTTTTAATGGCTGCACATTTGACGGCAATATTTTACTGATATCGCTGATGGAACTGTCTGGAATCAGGAAAACTTTGATTCTTTTAAGACTATTCCTGAGAATTTCGTAGGCATCTTTTGCATCAACTACGTCCATTCCTTGGCAGACTTTTCTATCTAATGTACGTTTCACGCAGCCACCTATGCCATCTGCCACTCTTTTTCCGTGCCCAGCTTCGAAATACGACCAGGTTGCATAATTCAATCCAAGGCATTTTGTAAAATGTGCCAGCAAATAAAAGTTGTTTTTTTGCCGGTATTGAGACGATGGTCCATCTGAGAAAAAGTGAACGACAGATACGTTTGGAGATTCTTCTTTTATGAGGTTTAATAATGGCGTCAAGTGAGCCCAATAGCGGGTGGTTGATGATTGTTCAATTCTGATATGGTACAGAAGGACTGTGATTTATTATTGGCCCAATAAATCATTCCGGTATGAAGGGTTATTTGGTTTTTAGAAGCACCAAAGTGCATGGCTTGTATCTCCTCACCCAACTTAGCCTCGTAGTTTTCTGAGAAGTCGCAAACTAAAACAACTTCATTCTCTTTTAATTGTGAAACAGCCATTTGATACTGGTTATGTTGGCGTTGCATATTAAAATAATGTCTTTTAAATTCTTTCAAGTCTTGTTCAAACTCGTTTTTTAAATTTTCTAAACTTCCTGTCTTTATCACCTTTTCTGTTTTTTTTTTTGTTTTAATTTCATTCGTTTCATCTCCTTTTTTTGTATATGTATGATCTTTTCTTTCCCAACGTAACCATGAAACATTCTTGTCATTATCATCTACTCCATTTTCTAATATACAATAAAGCGGTTTTCGATCTTTGCAATATTCGCAATTACTGTACATGCAGGAGTAATTTTTAGTATCGCAGGAAATTTCATTCAAAATTTCTCTAACTCCATTTTTAAGTAATCCGTGTTTTTTTAAGGGTATAATTTAGACGGTCACCAAAAATAATATTTTTAAGACTCTAAGCCTAGGCACCAAAATGGATCAATGGTCACCAAATTCTATCCAACTCAACTGTGATTGCCATAAAATGTAGGCTTGGGGTTACAAACTGGATAAAATAGGTTAGGTTAGGTTAGAATTGTGACCAACAGCGCGCGAGCCGAGCGAGCGAAGCGAGCGGTGCCGCGGCAGCGGCCGGCGAGCGCTACTTCTCGAATATTATTTGGTGACCATTTATCTGTTTTGGTAACCGTTTAGAACTTTTTTGGTAGTAAAATAGGTACTTTTTTGGGCGGTGTTTAAACACAAGCCTTTTTTTAATGATGTGTGTTGGAACTCCACGTTACTATGTCTAATACATAGACATGTATCTCTTGCATTCATGTGCGGTGTTAAATCATAAAAAGGCTTATGCTTGTAGAATGTTGTGAAGCCATAGCGCCCACCTTCACTTCTGTACTTTGTGTAAAGATGTGTGAGAGTGTCTATCAAATATCGTATTTGTTTTCTTATTTTGTTTCTTGTTTTAGCTTGCTTTTTTCCTGCCGTATTTCTACTCACATCATCTCTTAAATAGAACTTTGTTATCTCTTCAATTTCGAATCTTACTATCTTCACGTGTACATATTTTTTGTTTGTAGTGTTTTTCACAAGTTCTCTTAAATATTGTTTCTCTTTATGACCTTTTGCCCTTTGACATGTCTTTTTTAATGTAAATTCAAGGACTTCCTCCCTTGATTTTTGTTTCATCAATTCATTTTCTAAATCAGTTATCTTTTTTGTAGTGCGTTGTTTAAGACGCTGGTATCGTTTTTTGTAAGCCTCTCTTTGAGTCTGAACTTTTTTAACCTGTGTCAACAAATTTCTGCATTTTCTTAGTAATTGTTTACATTTTTCCTGATTTTTGTTTCATTATTATCTTTCGAAGTTATACAAGGCACATTGTTTATACAGCGTGTATCTGACATCGACGCACAAACGATTACCAGGGGTCCAGGACATGATTCTGGACACCCCTGCTTTGGAATTTTTCGTCGGCTTTTTCCTCATTTTTTCATTTTTTTCAGGAGTTTTTTTTACTTTAGACTGCTCATAATCGTTATTCTGACCTAACCCAATAAGATTTTTAATTAAAAAGTCATTAATTCACTATTTTCAGAAAAAAAAGCAATGTAAATAAAACTTCAAATTAGGTAGCTATCAGCTGTGCAAAGTTCAAACGAAAGGTCAACGCATGCCAAGTAGGTACCTGCGAGTGAGCATGTCAAAGGCACCGCTCAAAAATACCGTCTAAAGACTGCCGTCATTAGAAAATAATACGTATCACAACAAAATAAAGTAAGCGATTTCCAACATTAAAATAATTGCTTAAAGACGCAAATCGCTTATTTTGTTGTGTGTCGCCAAATCGTATTTTCTTATAGCGGCAATACGTAGCGCGCTCTTTGACATGCCGACAATCGAGCCGATCTAGGTATTCTGTTGAACAGAGTGTAAGGGGCGGTTCAGTGTCTCGCTTAGTGGTGATGGTGACACCTGACCGAGATTTTTTTTTTAAGTGAAAGCTTCTTTATCGACGTTGTGCACTTTTTTTGTGATGGGTAAAAAAATGTTAAGCTCGCGTCAAGACACGTGACCCTGGTGAAAATGCGTGAGATGGTGACCTGATCGAAAATTCGTAAGACAGAGGGAGAGAAGCACGTATTCAAGTTTTCACTTCTGCCGGCACTCCCGGAGTTTTTACTATTAATAGGCACACGTTTCACAAATCATAATAAGGCTTAAGTTAAAATAAGTAATGTTACGCTTATCTCAATTGGTTCGGTTTCTTGCAGCTTGGGTTCTCTTAGATCTTAATCTTTTTTTAAGACGATCAAGTAACTACATGGTTAAGTATTTCAACAAAAAAAAAAAATCATTCAATAAATAAATAACCACCCATGATAGTTCCGCCACTGTACTGCACGTAGGTATGTCGGCGAAATCAAAAGAGAGTTCGAAAAGAACATTTCGTGATGGATTTTTGCCAGTTTCTTGTTGACGTTGATCGCGAACGAGTGTGCTTTTTGTGAAAGTCTGTTTTCGGAACATTAGAGAAGATAAGTTTTAGTTTGATCCCAAAACTAATTTTCTCTCTGTGTTTGTGTGTCTGATTTAAAAATGTCATCTGGACTTGTGGAATCGGTGGTGCTGGCAATGGCTCCGGGCCGAATCTACGGCCCGGAGCCATTGCCAGCTCACTCACCAGACTCGACCCCATTCGATTTTTTCTTTGTGGTTATGTCAAGGACAAAGTGTTTGTGTCCGAGTGCGCTTCCGCAGCCGAGATGAGGAATCGCGTCGTGCATGTGTTTGCGACGTTGCGTGAGGAGTGTGCTCAGGACCCAAAGTTTCTGCTCCGTGTCCACGTTGAAACTCTGGGCCGTGCTCAGATATGCGAGCGTGCTGGCGGCGGCCACTTCGAACCCAGGGGTGAGCGACCTTAAGGTGAGTTAGTAGTAGGTAGGTACTTACATTATCGGATCTCAATGTAGGTAGGCCGAAGCGTAACCAACGAAACCCTATTACTAAGCCTCCGCTGTCCGTCCGTCCATAGGACTAGGTAATTTACGGAGGCTCGCATACAAGAAGCGTGTTTTTTGAGTTATGGTACTTACAGAACCCTTTGTTTGAGAGTCCGACTCGAACATGGCCGGCTTTGTTATCAATTCTTATCAGGATCGCGTTCGTGATTTTAAGAGAGCATGTTCCACAAGGATGTATTCCAGCGACCCATCCAAGGTGACCTTGTTTGGGTGAATTCATAGGTACAAAATTCGCGGATGGAAACCAAGCTCCAACCAAGGTCACCTTGGATTGGACATTGGATTCGGTAAGTACATCATTGTGGAACATGCTTAAGCTTATGACTTCTGCGTAAACATGTCAGTTGTTGTCGGCTACGGGTGTTATTCGTCGGTACTTTCTAAGTGAGTGAGGCGGTTCAGTAGTTACCTACGATACCGGATCTCAATGTACCTACTTCAAGCTTATTTTTTATTATCAATCCTTATCTGAATCATTATTTTAAGAGATTAATCTTATGGCTCCTTCTCTTATTTCTTCAAAAACAAGTTCTTACCATCAGCAGGTTAGTATTTCTGAGTGGTAAAAATGATTCATTTTAAGAGATAGGTATTATTGTTGTCGGCGAAAGGCGATATTGGTAGGTACAATCAAAGTGACTTAGATAGTTCATTAGTTTATACCTACGTGAACGGATCTCAATGTAGGTACCTACTTACAAGTTTTCTTTTTTATTATCTTATCAATCCTTATCGGAATCGTGATTTTATGAGACTAAAGACATAGCTTGTCGATTCTTTTCTTCTCTTGAATTCTGCATAAACATGTTCCTACCATCATTAGACACCGTAGGTATTTCTGAGTGATTAAAAATGATTTTATGTGATATTGTGGTCGGCGATAGGTAGGCGATATTCTTAGGTAAGTACATTTAACGACAGAAGCTCGCGCGGCGTCGCAGCTTTGAGTGTGTTCAAGAAGTGTAGGTACGTACTCCGTACAACGCTCTCGCGCGTTTGGATCGCGTTGTTCACAATACATTGCGCGCTCGAAAATGACAATTTCTGTAACCGATCATTAGCGAGATTAATGACTTCCACAATTTGATTAGTGGCATCAGGTGTAGCCTTTTCGCGAAGTTTGCGTTACGATGTCCCGGACACCCTGTATATCTTAGTTCTGCTGGTTTAGTTTGTTTCTTTTTCTGCATATTGCTTCTTTTTTTTCCTCTCTCCATATTTTGCGTTGCTTTTCTGCTTCCTCTGGCGTCATATCTGATATTTTCTTTTTTTTGCTTTTCATTCTTTCTAATTTTTTTTTACATTGAGCTTTATATTCTTCCGGGCGATCTCGTTTTAGTTTCTCCCTATAACGTCTAGTTTTTTCAGCACCGGTAAGAGGCATTTTGATGTAAGTTACTATTCCTAAAACAAAATTTGGTACTACTAAAATGAAACCTTGTACAAATATACGAACATAATAATATACACCCATACAAGCAACATTAAAATTTAACACACAATCGTACAAACAAACAACGCCAAATTGTTTCAAGTTGTTTTTCAATTATGATTATTTTGAAATCTACATTTTGCCGTAGTTTGGTACTCAGTCAAAAAGGTCTTAGAAATATATTTTTATAGCTCAAGAAATTCGCCATGTAAACTTTGCTTTATGTGTTCAGGCATGTTGTGATTTTTCGTTCAGCGTATATGTGACCGCTCAAATAGTCACACAGCGGAAGTCACATTTGATAATCCTCTAGTAATAAAAATGGTTTAAAATATAACGACAACACTTATATTCATCAAATTTTTGATCAACTTACATATAAAAACATTTAAAACTAATTAACTAAATACCTACTACAAGATAAATAGATAGAAATAAGCCAAAATATGGTCACATACCTGAGCTAAGACTTTGTTCCCTGCGGCTTGCAAACACGCGTGCACTCCTTCTAAGCAGTTTTTTGACACTGACGGCTTCTAACCTGACAAGTTGCATAGCGGTAGCTATGGTGTTGCCAGTAATGCAAAACCATTTGAACTACGGTAAATTTTTTTTTTAGAAAATCGGTGACAAAACTGAATGTTCCGGGAAGGACAATTTTTTTGATTTACTTTTTATTCTTTTATTTTTGTAATTCGGTTATTATATTTTATTTTTTACCACAGTAATTGATTATCCTGGACCAAATAAAACCTTAAAAGATGGTATCTTTCTTACAAAAAAGTTAAGAAATAATTTAATAAACGCGTAAGAGTAAGCAGGGGACAACGCAAAATCACCCATTTTTCAATTGTTATTTATAATTAACTTAAATTTATTTGAGATTATGTTACAGTTTTTGTTAAAACAACAAAATATTATATACGTTTATTCACTTAGATAACTTATACAGAGTTGATACGACAGAGGGGCATTAAATTAAACTACGTATACTATACGTGTTCAGTATTAATTCGATACGGTACAAAAACAAAAAGCGCCATAAATGAGAAAATATTTTTTTCAAACAAACTAAATAGCTTGCAAATCCGAATAAAACGCAACCACCCTTTGTAAAAAAATGACACTGACCTTAGATACCGCTAGGTAACAAAGCGGCAACGTCGCGCGCGCGCCGGAGCGCGGTGTGCGGTATCTCGTGTGCTCGGCGGGGGCCGGGCCGGGGTGGCGGCCGGCGACTTAGGCCTCCGCTCGCACTGGCTTTTATGTTAGGTAAAGTTTCGAAGTACGCGCACAAAAACAAACACACTAAATTTTTAAATTTTCGATGTGTCCTCCATTCACATTGATGCACAAATTATACCGACGGAGAATATTGTTATTTATTTTTCTAATTAGATCACTGTCCGTCGCTAAGCACTTTAATTTGTGAAATGCTAAAATAATCCTATTTTTTAACTCATCAATTGTATTTACCACTTCACCCTTAATGTAACCCCACAAAAAGAAATCCATGGGAGTGAGGTCCGGAGATACTAATACTAAATAATAATAATCCCAAGTTACGTGTCCTATCACCATAAGAAACAGTCAATCACAAAAAAAAAACACTAATACTAAATAATAATAATCCCAAGTTACGTGTCCTCTCACAATAACAAAATAAAATTACAATTGTTTGCGCGCTAATTCCACAAACCGTACGTTCCGAAAAACAAGCGTCGGCGCACTGAGGCCCCACTTACTGATCGCAAAAAACAAGGATGCAACAAACTGACCTATCTCTATTTCTTTCGCTCGCTTTATGTTAGTCGCTTTCGTAGTGAAAGTGCAAGTGTGTGTGTATTGATTGCTTCCTTGTTTGCATTGCCAATTTTTAGTGAATATCCTTCGATATGCGTCAGAGCGATAACAACGCATCGTAGATTTATCGTTGTAAGGTGCATGACCTATGCTTAGACGATAATGAGCTGTTAGAAAAGATACATCGTGTTCAAACCGTGCAAAAACTTTAAAAATCATTTGCGACTAAACTACTGCTCCTAATTAATTTATTTTTGGTACAGAGCTTGAAAATGGTACCTAGTATAGGCAGTTTAAAGGAAAGCCCCTCTGTCGTATCAACGTTGTATAAATAATTCTGGCAACTACTTCATACATAGAATTTAATCGAATTCGAGGGACAGTTGAAAATCAGGGGGTATACATCTTTGTGAAAATGCCCATCCATCCATACGAAGAATGCAACATTTTTGCTGACTCGCCATTTGTGTTGGCCTTTGGCCAATTTTAGAGCAGCTGGTTTAGGTGTATTTTTCTTTTTCCTGTGGCTTTTTATCAATTCAGGCAAATTTGTGCGGTCTGGACGTACTGTGGCTGTTGAGTATATATTTTTTTCGAATAGAAATTGCATTAGCTCACAGGAGGCAAAAAAAATGTCAAACACGACATGAGTGTTTTCAGCATTTCAATCAGTTTTTTGCACAGTCCTTTCACCACACTTGCACCATTTTTTTTTTTTTTTTTTGTGTTGCCGGGGTGGAAAATCCTCATGGATGTCCCTCGCCTGGGACGGGCGAAGGGGTCTGTCAGACTCTTACACACTGGTAAAAAAAGACGAAACCACGGAAGTTGGACCACACTTGTACCTAATCCAACTTCCGTGGTGTCGTCTTTTTTACCAGTGTATACTTCAAACTGGTAAAGATACCCCGTCAGACTATCACAGCGCGCCCAAACCTTGAATCCTCGCTTGATGGGCTTTTTTGGCATGTATTGTTTGAGCGTGCTGCGACCCTTAAATTTTATCATGCATTCGTCAATGCTTTGTGAGGAAGAGCATGATGCACTATTTTGAAAAGCATCATTCATGCTGTCGATCAAAGGTCTGACTTAGTAAAGTTTATCAAACCCTTGTTCATTTCTCTTAGGCATTTTACTATTGTCATTTATGTGTAAATTAGACAGAATCTTTTTTAATCGCTTCACTGGCATGACGCCTGCAACCTCTTTTACGCAAAACAGCGGATCAGAAGACCAGTATAGTGTCACATTAGGAAGGACATGAAGTCCCATGAATATCAAAATTCCAAAAAAGGCTTTCAGTTCAGCTATTGTGACAGGTTCCCAATCTTTCTGGCGGTTTTGTGTTGCATATAAATTAGTTTGGTCAACAATGGTAGCTAGGATTTCATCCGTAAAAAAAGCTCTAAAATATACAGCAGGACTACTTCTGTTCGGAATAAACTGTTTCGGTTTCAATACTCTATCATCGAATTTATCAATTGGCGGATTGTAAGGAAACTGCGCTTTTTTCCAATGTTCATCAACGTCATCACTATCGGAGCTATCGTCAGACGATTCTGTATCTACTACATCAGCAGGACGTGTAATAATTCTTGGTATTGGAGTTGCAGAAACCGTTGTTAGAACAGGAGACAATCTAGAAGTTCCAGGAGAAGGATGTGGCTGTGTGGAGCTAGTATGTGGTACAACTGTACCTGCAGGAGAAGACGACTCTATCCCCAGGTTTGAAACTGATACAGATCTAAGAGGCAAGTTTGGATCCAAAATTTCTTGAAGTTCAGCATTACTTGGCGGTATGAAAATAGTTTCGGTGTCGTTCTCGTCACTTTCGTTATCGTCTTCGGAGTGTTCACCATCCGACAATGCGAACAAGTCTTCCAGAACATCTTCCAGTTTATCTAATGGAATCGTCTGAAATATAAAAACTCAGTTACAAAAAAAAAAACAAAATTATAAATCTGAACCATGAAAAATTTCCATTATAGTTTTTCGTTTCTAACAAGACATGTGAACCAAATTCTCAAAAATTAGAGCTTTTACCCCATATTTACAACATTTGGAACGATACGTAAAACAAAACTTACCTTTTGGTTCATTGCTTTTGAAGATTTTTGAGTGTTGTTTATAAAACAACACTCAAAAATCATCAATTTTTGATATAAGATCGATCACCTGATAAAAGTCGGCCATGTAAGTATTTTTTTTTTTACGTTTTGTTAACAGTATCTAGAGGCTCAACCCAAAGAGCCAAAAGTGACATTTGTTCAACGTTTAGTTTAGCCGCGAAAATTCAAAATGTGTGGTGTCCAATATATGGACAGAGGGTGAATATATGGATAAAGGGTTAAAGCGCATTCTATTTTTGCAAAATCATTATCGTTTGGAAGGAAACTGTGTCCTGATTCCAAAAATCTGAAACTTATTTCTTCCAGAGATGGATGATCATTTAAAAGCGCTATTAGAATTAGAACTAATTTAATATTTCGATTCTGTCCTCCACATGAATCGCTCCATAATATTTTATTTTTACATTTGGCTTCAGGTTTTGAAACGTATGCCTAAGAAGGCAAGAACCTACTTCTTGCGATCCCCGGCCCGCTTCTCCTTCCCCCACACGTAACAGTAGCCTTGGTCGTTAGTTCCTGTGTGTACTCCCAAGTTGTACACCCATAACTGCCGTTTATAAAAAAAACGACATTCGTTGGTTGATACGGACGACGATAGTTTTAAGTATGATTTATATAAATAAGGATTAATAAAGATTATGTATAATTCCCCTAGTAAATAAGATAGAATAAGTTAGTAAGTACGATGCTTTAATTGTAATAAGCAAGTCGTGACATGTCGGGGCGATCGTACCACGAACGGCGGTCAAGTCTCGACATGTCGCGGCGATAACAAAGGAAAGCGGACAGGTCGCTACACGTCGAGCTCTGGGCGCGAGCCGAGCTAGACGCGATTGGACCAAAAGGCCCAATCGGCGAGATTTTTATTGTTAGCCTGCCCACTACTTGCGCCCCTGTGTAAAGATTATAAGTAGGTGATGCGGGCAGTTCGTAGGACGTAGACACTCTTAACTCTGTGCCGTTACTCTGTCATTTTTATCTGTCATTTTTGTATTATTTGTAATTTTCATATGTTCAATATAAGTTTATTAGAGTTTGCTGAAGTTTGATTTCATTTAAGTATACAGTCCACCCCCAACAAATTTGGTCCAGTCGAGCCGGATTTAGTTTAAAATCAGTGTTTAAATAAAAGTAACGTAGAATCAGTGCTTAAACGTAACATAGACTCAGTGCCTAAAATCTAGACGTGACTCAGTGCTTAAAACGATCTAATAGTGAGACAATTAGTGCCCAAATAAAAACTGTTCGTGTGCGAGACAATCGACGCCTGTAACACTTTGATTAAAATCTGTGTTAGGGTCTAGTGTCAAACCTAAGACCTAAGTATGGTTGTGACACGAAGCCAGAGCGACCAGGTCGAAATTGAGGAGCAGAAACGGGCCCATGAAGAAGCTGAGCGTCGGCAAGAAGCCGAGCGAATTAGAGCTGAGAGATATAGAAGACTATCGCTCGACCCGCCGGCGTCACCTCAGGTAGAAATGACCGAATGTACTAGAGTAGCGGACTTAGCAACAGCGGGACCTTCGACGGAGCGGCAACAAGTACGATCGCCGACCCGGTCGATGAGGTCCAATACGAGTGTGACTACCAGAATAAGATTGGCTGAACTCGAGGCAGCCGAGAAGCTGGCTGCCATTCAGCGAAAGGAGCTGGCCCTGGAAGCGGACCTAGTAAAGGCAAGGCTAGCTATGAATGTCTCCATGATACAAGAAGAGGAGAGCGTTCACGGTGACCAACCAGAAGAACATCGTAATCAGAAGGTTGACCAGTGGCTGCGCACCAACCCTCTCAGCTCACGGGGGGAGGGTGTCGGACCGGCAGATCAGGACAAAAACTTACGTTTTAACGTACCTAGAGGAAGGTCACCGACGCCTACTAGGAACAGAAATAGCATAGATCAGTTGGCTGAGACCTTAGAAAGGATGGCTAGGCCTCGCCTGCGGCACACGGATCTCCCAACCTTTTCGGGTGCTGTAAGCGAATGGCTACCATTTAAAGCGGCCTTCCAAGACACCACAAACATGTACAGTGTGTCACCGGCTGAAAACCTACAGCGCTTAAGAAGTTGCCTGAAAGGCGAAGCACGAGAGGCAGTGGCGGCCCTATTACACGCCGCCACGGAACCAGCAATAATCATGAAGACGCTGGAACAATGCTTTGGGCGACCGGAAGTAATAATAGATAAGGCGCTAGAGGAATTAAAAAGGATGCCAAAACCAGGTACGTCGGCTAGTGATTTAAATAATTTTGCGATCAAGTTACAAAATACTATTTATATAATCAAGACAATAGATCGCAAAGGTTACCTTATGAACCCACTGTTGACACGGGAAGTGCTCGAGAAGCTAAGTCCACATATAAGAACGAGATGGTGTGATTTTGCAAGTGACAATGAAGGAACGACAGAGCCAGAGCTAGTGTTGTTAACGCAATTTCTGATGCGAGAAGCAGACAGGGCGTTACGCTATACCTACGCCCCGTCAGTAAGCACTGCGCCTGCGTCAAATAAGAAAGAGACTCGGCCGACTGTCATTGCAAAAAAGAAGACGAACACGGTCTACACTACGGTCGACGAAACAGAAGACAACCAGTGTCCCAGCTGTAAACAACAGCATGAGCTGACGCAGTGCCCACAATACAAGGCACTCGCGGTAGACAAGCGCTGGGAGTTGGTGAAGGAGCTGAAGGTGTGCTTCAAGTGCGCCCGCAAAAGGCATAGGGGCATGACGTGCAAGGCGAAGCTGTGCGGCGTAAATCAGTGTCGCCGGCCTCACCACGCCTCGCTACATAAAGAGCGAGAATCGCCCGAAGTAAAGCCAGCAACCGACGAACGTGAAAAGGAGGAATCGGTCATGTCGGTGGCCACCCTAACGGCCGCCGGCCCGAAGGCCCTACTCCTCAAGATGTGCCCTGTGATCGTGGCGGGACCACGGGGGGAGGTGAAGACGCATGCGCTCTTTGATGAAGGAGCCACCATCACCCTCATCGACGAAGAGCTGGCTACAAGCATCGGTGCAGAAGGGGTGTCGCAACCACTGCACATCCACGGGGTGAACATGAACACCCGAGAACACGACAGCAAGGCAGTCACAGTACAGGTGAGAGGGCTGACTAAAGACAGCCCACCGCACAAGCTTCGGGCCAGAACCATGAACGGCCTGAAGCTACACCAGCAGTCAATCCCTGACACGCTGCTGGAGTACGAGCATCTACGCGACCTACCGAGAGACCAGGTGTGTTATCAAACCACACGCCCGGGGCTTCTGGTGGGGACAGACCATTGGGAGTGTATTGTATCACGTGAACTGCGAGTCGGCGGTCCCAACCAGCCGGCTGCATCTCTAACGCAGCTGGGCTGGGTGATACACGGGACCGCACCACGAAGAGCTTTAATGAGTGAAGACAACGTGCTACATTTGTTCGAGAGTGAGAAGCGACAGCACGATCATCAGCGGCTTCATGAGTTAGTAGAGGCCCACTTCAAAGTAGAAGCACTGGCGTCGCGCGCAAACCACGCGTGAGCGATGCCGACCAACGAGCAATCGCCATCGTAAAAGACACAACCAAGAAGATAGAGGGTGGCTACGAAGTCGGACTACCATGGCGACGGGATGACATTACCATGCCACCCAGCTATAACTCTGCCCTTCGTCGACTACACAAGGTCGAACAGAAGATGGACGCGTCACCTGACTTCGCTAAACAGTACAGCGCGGAAGTCGACAACCTGCTAGAGAAAGGATACGCTGTGCCATGCGACGGCTCAGAACGAACGAGCGCCGTAGCATGGTACCTGCCTCACTTCGCCGTGCAGAACCCAAACAAGCCCGGCAAGCAAAGGTTAGTGTTTGACGCAGCGGCGAGAAGTCATGGCGTGTGTCTGAATGATGAACTGTTAGAAGGGCCGGACCTTTTGCTATCGCTCCCGGGCATTATCTTTCGATTCCGGGAAAAAGCGATAGCGGTCACGGCAGACATCCAAGAAATGTTTCTGAGAGTCAAGATCAGACCCGAAGATCAACCGGCGCAACAATTTCTATGGAGAGGCGACGACCGAACAAGTCCTCCGCGAACGTACAAAATGACGAGCATGATATTTGGTGCTGCTAGCTCGCCATATATGGCCCACTATGTCCACAACCTAAACGCGGACATACATGGTAATGAATATCCCCGAGCATTGGAAGCAATAAAACAAAGCCATTACATGGACGACCTGGCAACAAGCTACCACGATGTGGAAGAGGCTCAGAAGGCCATAGAAGAAACCATAAGAGTACATGCGGTCGCCGGGTTCACTCTGAGAGGATGGAGTGCCAGTAAGAAGACGGTGCTGCGTGACGTTCCCCAAGAGCTGCACGCTACCACTCCTACGCAACTAGGCGGGGACAAACCGGACAACAAAATACTCGGGCTGTACTGGAACCCCGAACAAGATGAACTCGGCTTCAATACCACTATGAGCCGGGTTCCAACAGAAGTAAGGCGCCAGCTAAGAGCACCCACGAAGAGAGAGGCGCTCAGCGCAGTCATGTCGATATATGACCCGTTAGGACTGCTGAGCCACTTCACCATACGAGCGAAGATCATACTCCAAAGTTTGTGGCGCCTACCAATGTCCTGGGACGAGGTTATCCCGTGAGAAGAAAATGAGCTGTTCTCAAACTGGCTCGCACAGCTCGCCGATATCGCCCGACTCCGATTGCCCAGAAGCTATATGGTGAGCCAACAAGAATCCATAGAACTTCACATTTTATGTGACGCGAGCGAGCAAGCGTATGCAACCGTCGCCTATTTGAGGATAGAGCACGCTGACGGCACCAGAAGCGTCGTGCTCGTCGCCGCTAAAGCCAAGGTGGCGCCGCGCCGGGCGCTAACTATTCCCCGGCTCGAGCTACAGGCAGCGGTCCTAGGAGCGAGACTTGCTGACACCATACGCAAGGAACATCGCTTAGAGGTCAGTAAAATTACGTACTGGTCTGACTCGTCGACAGTCGTGCAATGGATCCAGCATGACACGCGGCGCTATACGCCTTTCGTCGCACATAGACTGGGAGAGATAAGCGAACTAACCTCAAAAGAAGACTGGCGTTGGCTACCGACAGCGCTGAACGTAGCCGACGACGCCACCCGCCTGACTAACGCGGCGATCAGCGCGAACGATCGATGGTTCCGAGGGCCTCGCTTCCTATACTCCCCTGAGGAGCAATGGCCAAGCGAATTGATGGACAACGAAGACGAAGAACAAGAGATCCTGCATATCGCCGAGGGTCCGACGGAAGAGAGCTGGCTGCCTAACCCTAGCCGCTTCTCTAAATATGAGACCCTGGTGAGAACTGTGGCAAGAGCACTCGCCTTTATCGACATGTGTCGACACGCCGCTACGGGACTGGAGCTTCGGCACATTCAGCGCGCCGAAAAGGAAATCTTGAAACAAGCCCTGCGAGAGAGGTTCAAAGACGACATATTGAGAGTGAAGTCGGCTCGCCCCATTGCCAAAGCGAGCAAACTTTACCGTCTAGACCCGGTGGACGAAGAAGGGCTCTTGCGGGTACGAGGCCGCATCGAAGCGACGGCGGCACCGCAAGAAGCAAAAAGGCCGATTATATTGGACGGCCGCCACCCAATAACGAAACTCATCGTGCTGCGCGAGCATTGCGCGGCCGGACACGCCAACCGTGAGCGTGTAACCAACGACCTACGGCAGCGGTACTGGGTGGTTCATCTCCGACCCACTGTACGCGCCGTAGAGAAGAGCTGCGCCTTTTGTCGGAAACGAAAGGCCACACCAAACACGCCAGCCACCGGAGACCTGCCGCACGCCCGCCTAGACCCGTTCCACCGCCCTTTCACAAATTGTGGCGTGGACTACTTCGGACCCATGACGGTCAAAATAGGGCGCCGCCGCGAAAAGAGGTGGGGCGCACTCTTTACGTGCCTCACCTGCCGAGCGGTGCACCTGGAACTTGTGGCTTCCTTGTCCACGGACTCGGCGATCATGGCGCTGAGAAGAATGGCGGCGCGAAGAGGATGGCCGCGGCTCATTTATTCCGACAACGGAACAAACTTCAGAGGAGCCGACCAGGAGCTGCAAGCGGCATACAGAGAATGGTTGCCGGCCCTGAAGGGCGTGGGCCTATTAAATAGGACGGAGTGGCGTTTCATACCGCCTGGAGCTCCTAACCAGGGTGGTGCTTGGGAAAGAATGGTCAGAACAATAAAGACCGCCCTCAGCGTCACATTGCGGGAGAAGGCACCGTCAGAAGAGGTGTTAAGAACTTTGCTCGTAGAGGCGGAGTTCTCAGCAAACGCGCGCCCCTTAACGCACGTCAGTGTGAGCCCTCATGACCCGGAGGCCCTCACCCCGAATCATTTTCTGCTGGGCTCCTCGACCGGGCTGCCAAGCACAGGGCCCTGCGACGAAGCTGACCGCAGGGTATGGAGGGCCAGTCAAGCGCTCGCCGACCAATTCTGGCGACGCTGGACGAAGGAGTACCTGCCCCTACTGGTGCCACGAGGAGAGCCCACTAACAACGCCCGACCGTTCCAGATTGGCGACGTGGTCCTCGTGGTCGACGGAACCCTGCCCAGAAATGTATGGCCGATGGGCATCGTGGAGAAGACATTCCAGGGACCAGACGGAGGTGTCAGGGTCGCAGAAGTGCGGACTCGATCAGGCACGTTCCGGCGCCCTACCAGGAAGCTCGTTGTCGTCCTGAAGGCGGAAGAGGCTACGCAAGCTACGCCGGGGGGAGAATGATACGGACGACGATAGTTTTAAGTATGATTTATATAAATAAGGATTAATAAAGATTATGTATAATTCCCCTAGTAAATAAGATAGAATAAGTTAGTAAGTACGATGCTTTAATTGTAATAAGCAAGTCGTGACATGTCGGGGCGATCGTACCACGAACGGCGGTCAAGTCTCGACATGTCGCGGCGATAACAAAGGAAAGCGGACAGGTCGCTACACGTCGAGCTCTGGGCGCGAGCCGAGCTAGACGCGATTGGACCAAAAGGCCCAATCGGCGAGATTTTTATTGTTAGCCTGCCCACTACTTGCGCCCCTGTGTAAAGATTATAAGTAGGTGATGCGGGCAGTTCGTAGGACGTAGACACTCTTAACTCTGTGCCGTTACTCTGTCATTTTTGTATTATTTGTAATTTTCATATGTTCAATATAAGTTTATTAGAGTTTGCTGAAGTTTGATTTCATTTAAGTACACAATATACAGTCCACCCCCAACATTGGTATACTTGGCAATGGGAGAGTTTTTTGTAAGTCAAATGAAATTGTTTCTATGAATGGGTCGTTTTTCGCTAGATTTAAGTCACTCTTCATTTGATTCTGTAGAGATTTGGCTAGTTGAAGGTGTGTATCATGATTTAATGCTCCCTGATGTTTTTCTTCCTCGGAACTTCTTTAATTTTATTATTAAATGAATCGCACCTGTTGCATGTGTCTTTCTTTTAATCTTTTAATTTCTTGGTCCTTAAATTAAACTTAGTTAAAAAAACTTGCTTAGCTTTATCGTATGAGACAGAAAGTACTCCGGCCGCCTGTGCTTCTTCACAATACGGTTTATATAGTTTCGGAAACGTCATATCCGGTTTTAAAAACTTTTCATCACCATACTCATTTCGACGATAATGTGACACGTATGTAGGCAGTTTCTTTATTATATTAATCAAAAATAATTCTACGTCAGGAGAGATTTTATTAAGGCCTCCTTGGGTTCCACGTCTGTCTACTAAACCAACATCGGATCTCATTTTACTCAGTGACGTATTCACACGCTTAGGAGTTGTCTGGAGAGTTTTTATAAACATGTCTCTACAAACTTGTAAACCTTGCAAAAAATACAGTCGTGAATAATTTTTCTTTTTGGAAATGTTTGATGTATTTTTTGAGACATAAGAACGTTTTACTGGTAGCTCTTTTACACAATCAGCTAGGTACATACTTTGGGTATTATAGGAACCCAATTCGTAAAATTTCTGGAACTCTATAAACCTTTTTTCAACTGGGACCAATTCCTTACATTTTCTTTTGCAACCACAGTCATAATCTAGAAACGTTTTAGGTTCAATAAGCATATTCTTATTATTTACATAAGGAAGATTTTTATATTTCTTTTCTGTTCGTTCTTTTCTTGAAAGCCCTCCATATTTTCTTTTTCTAACCTTTCGTTGTCTTCCTTCTAAGTTTTCATTTGTTTGTCCATCTATTTTACTATCTGTACTAGTAGAAGCAATATCATTACTAGTCGCCACTTCAGCGCTGGGTTCATTATTGGGGTCATTCTGATTTTGATTTATTTCTATGTTGTTTCTTTGATCCCTATTAAGGTTATTTGTTGAGTCACGTGAGCTGGAGCTAGAACTATCATTAATAGCCGTGTAATTTGGGTCAGCAACCGAGTCATCACTGTCATAGTCATGACCAGGACCATTTAGGGTTTTAAATAATTCAGCAGTCTCAGGTGACATAGGCGGAAGAGGTGATGAAGCTGCAGAAGCTGAACAATTATTATCACAGGCAAGTATCGCATCATTAATTTTCAGACCATCACCAGGGGAAGTAGCTAAAGCAGCACTCGTGCGAGGACCAGCAACAAATCGTTTATTAGTTATTAGAGGCGTTAAAGGAGAAAAAGGCGGAGCTTCTATACTTTTCTCTCCGGTTTCAATATTCTTCTGTGGCGGGGATTCAACCACAACGATTGAAGGAAGCTGTATGGGTGGAGCTAGCTTGGATAATATCCAGAAATTTAAGGAATGCTTACGAAATGTGTCATGGTCGGAGGTGTACGGTGAGAAAGACTTAAATATAGCATTCAATTCTTTTCACGAATTGTTAGGCTTGTTCTAAAATTTATGTTTTCCAAAAATAAAGGTGAAAGTAAGTAATAATAAAAAGAAACAGAACTGGATAACCAAAGGTCTAAAACAAAGTTGTAAAACAAAGAGATCTCTGCGCTATCAATATTATAAGAGCAAAAATTTACGAAATAAAACTAAATATTTACAATACTCAAAGATTTTACAAAAATGTGTTTACACATCAAAAAAGAACGCAAACATCAAATACATAAACAATAGTGAAAACAAATGTAAAGCCGTTTGGAGAGTAATAAAGGATGAAATCGGGAACAATAACGATAGGGACAACATAGAAAATATTCTACTCGAAAACACAATACTTTCAGATCCAGTAAAAATAGCAACAGCTTTCAATAACCACTATACTAATATGGAACAAACATCGATTAAGGGAGCAAAAGTAAACAGTAACGAATGTTCAGTAGTCCATTCGATGTTCCTTAAACCTGTGTCCGAAAATGAAGTTAGAGCAGAGGTTATGTCACTGAGTAACACAAACTCCGAAGGTTATGACGAAATTAACACGAAAATCATCAAAGCATGTACTAATGAACTTATTGAAATTGTGACATATTTAATTAATTTATCATTCTCACTTGGCATTTTTCCTGAAGCACTAAAGCTGTCAATTGTTAAACCACTTTATAAAACCGGTGAAAAATCAGACATTAACAACTATCGCCCAATAACTTTGATACCTATTCTATCAAAAATCTTCGAAAAGTGTATGTATAAAAGACTGATTGAATTCTGTAATAAATTTAACATTATTAGGAAAGAACAGTTTGGCTTCCAAAAAAATAAATCTACAACGTTAGCTATATACAGTCTTATAAAAATAGTATTAACGAATATGAACCATTATCTTACTACAGGGCTGTTCTTCGATCTATCTAAGGCCTTTGATCTAGTCTCTCATGACCTGTTATTACAGAAATTGGAGGCAACTGGGATTAGAGGCATTACACTTCAATGGTTTTCATCATATCTAAGTAATAGACAACAACGCGTTACTATTACTAAAATGGATACAAGTAACAATATGACATCTCACTATTCTGCTTTCAAATCCAATAAACAAGGCGTCCCACAAGGAAGTGTACTAGGCCCTATTTTATTCCTATTGTATATAAATTCTATAACTACTATATCTAATCATAAATTTATATTATTCGCTGATGACATCTCTATTATTGTGACATCTGATAAAAAAATTAATACAATTAAAGACCACGAGACAGAAATTAATAATGTGATTGAAAGGTTGATAATATGGCTAAAGGAAAATAACTTATCCATAAATTTAAAAAAGTCCGTTTACATACAATTTAATAAATCAAATAATGCAAAACACAACTTTAAAATGAATATACATAGAATTCACGAAGTAACACAAACTAAATTTTTAGGAGTAACGTTAGATCAAGACATCAACTGGAAAGCACATGTTGATACAGTATCCAAACGAATTAATAAGTTTGTATATGCACTGAAACAGATTAGAAACATAACAAACATTAAAACATCTATAACAACATATCATGCATATGTTGAATCAGTGCTACGATATGGCTTAATTATGTGGGGAAACAGCACTGATCAAAATAGAGCATTTGTTGCACAAAAGAGATGCATAAGAGCAATAAGTGGCCTTAAGCCCGACGAATCTTGCAGGCCGATATTTAAGAAACTTGATTTGTTACCGCTACCGTCCCTTTATATTTTTGAAATTTGTTTGTTTGTGTGGAAGCATAGGGACCTGTTTGCGAAAGCAAGCGATGTGAATTCTCGCAGCAGGCGTGACCCCTACAATCTCGTGTTAGATGTTCTCCCAAGGCTTGCGAAATATAATAAAAGCTGTATATTTATGTGTGTCCAGGTATACAATAAAATACCAAAGGAATTAAAAACATTAAATACAAGAATGTTCAAGAACAAATTATACAAATGGCTCTCTGCCAATAGTTTCTACAGTGTCAAGGAGTTCCTGGAACATAAAATCGCATGATGACACTGTTTCGTTATGCATGTACCTATTTGCACGCTTACCTATACCTATTAAGCAAAACATGTTTGTTCACATTATTAACATTACCATCTTTTATACCATGTTTTTAGCAAATAAACGTTTTATTATTATTATTATTATTGGTTGGACTGCATTCTGGGGTATTATCAATAATAGCTGAAAATAAAAAAAAATCTAGTTTAAGTAATCATTTTATATCACAACTAACGTGATAAATAAAATTACTACAAAACGTCAACGTATTATTTACAAACGAGTTTAATCCATAATCATTTTATTATATATAACCTATTACTTTGGTCCCATAGTGAAAGTTGTTCATATTCATGAGTAGAACACCCTGTAAAAATTTCGAGACGGTAATTAAAATCATCCAGTATATATCCTCCCGACCGATTTCGGTCACGGTGGCAATCTCAACGGAGATTAGCCAAGTGCGCAGGAGATATTTTAGTGCACAAGTGTGTGTGCAAACACAGGTGCACTCTCTGTTCCTTTACCCACATAGTCCGATGCATGGGACGGCAATTCGACACGACCGGGAAGAGATCAGGCGCAGGACCGTCGGCTTTACATGCTTTCTGAGGCACGGGGGTATTACATCGCTAACTTCCAAACTCCGGGCCGTTACTGAGAAATTCCTAATGGAAAACCCAATAACACTTTGTTCGACCTGAGAATCGAACCCCACACTCAGCAGTCCCGCTTGCAACCACGAGACTTCAGAGTAGTCGGGGCAGGCATGTAACCTTATAAAGAAGAACTTCTCTTATTCACTAAACTTTGCAAATAGTTTTTAGGTTAAGTTTTAATAACTTTTATTCCACTCACCTGACGAGTCTTCATCATCTTCGTCGTAACCTAAATTTGCACTTTTTAAAACCTTATTTATTTTGTCCATCTTGCTTTCAAACACTTTTCACACTCTTTGCATGTATTGACTTCAAAATAGCAATGAAGAATGAGAGAATGACAATGAAATTGGCGGGAATTATTTCAAGAATGAGAGAATGACAATGAAATTGGCGGGAATTATTTCTCTCAACTAGAGATGATTTTTTTTATCTTTGGTAACAATAATCAATAAGGTGATTTCACTTGCACTTTTATTAATCAATTTAAGTTTATTTATTTTTAATAATTTAATATAAATAACGCTATTAGTAATTAGTTTTTATTTTGTCCATCTACACTAATTTAATTTTTAGTATTAGTCAAAAACAATCCAAAGATCGTGGTTCTTTATTTTAAATAAGTTTTAGGAATCATGCAACATGGTTCTCTCAAGTAAATAAATTTATTTGTACCTAAAGTAACCATAGTGCATGAATCTAATTTACAAAACACTTTTCAAAATTATTTCGGAACCATGCGCTGTGGTTCTTTCTTGCATTTTATAATTCTTACCACAATACTAATTTGCAAGACAGATCCAAATGCCATGGTTCCTGTTTTATAGTAAAAATCGATTTAACATACAGATCCAGTGTAGTTTGGATCTTTTTTTCCTGTCTTTTGACCCGTTATCTAGGATACAATGACACATGGTTCTATTTTAACTCTGCAATATTGCACAATATTCCGTTGGTATCATTAACGTCTGTGTTTTATTAGAAAAAAGATACTTTGCGGCTTGAATATTTTTTACATATTCAAAGTTTGTTGTGTAGATGCCATTTATGACAGTAACTCAAAAAATGTTTTTTGTGGGTTGGATCCATTTTGCATAACTACGTCCAACTATACATGGGCTTTATCTATACTAATCGCTTCGTCGCGAACAAAGGCCAATGCAAACTATTGGCATGATTTACTTTTTTCTTTCGCCAGAAATGAAACCTAGGTTATATGATAATGGACATCACGAGAAAGTAATAGCAAAAAGAACCAGGTCCATCAACCGTAACCGAACGAAGATACATATGGAAGTGTTGCTAGTATATTTTTGTCAGGCGTTGATCTATTTTTCTTATATTAATTGATAATACAATCATACGTGATTATTTGATATTTCCATTGATAAAATAGATTCATATTGGTTGTTAGTGTTATTGTTTTTTCTCATCGGCAGTTTGCTATCGCTAAAGTAGTAAAAAAAAATTATAGTCGAAACGAATAGATACGCGTTAGTGGGTAAGTGTGTATTGCGTTGAACGCTGTTGAAATACTATTTAACACGTATCCACTATAGGATAGGTCTTCTGGGTTACTTTTCTAAATTGCACTATTCTTAAAAAAAAGATATAATACAACCATAAAAACCGAAACTATTTATTAAATAATTAGTACTTCTGGTTTTACAAAAACCAGAAGTACTAATTTTGGTTACCTTATCAATTATCATAGAACAATAATTAATGCACTTTCACTGCCGACAAGGCAGACACAATAATTAAACAATCACATGAACCATATGTGGTTTATTGCACTGTAAAAGTGTTAAACTACTAAATTCTTATAGATAAACTTAATCATCATCATTACTCGTCGTCTTCCCTCATCCTGTCTTATTATGAAATCCAGAAATTGAGCTGGAGGACTTAAGTTTTGTTGATTTCTGCCCCACGCCATGAACCACAATACAGACATGACGTGGCTACAACAACCAAGTGTTCTCTTCCCAGAAATACAGGAACAGTAATGCTCTTTTATTGCTGCTGCGCCATCATTAAGCCCTTCTATCAAAAGATAGACGAAATAAGTGTGCTGTCGTCTATGTCGCGATTGGATTCGGCTACGCAGCAACCACGGATTGATGACCTCGATGTTAAATATTTCTAAAACCGAAATATCTAATCTGTCCTCCCTGTACAGTTCAATATGGTACGAACCATCGCCCCTCACATGTTCGCCATAATAACTCCTGGCCTGACTTATTTGGTACGTCCCCAGAGCATATATTATTAGGTCGTTTATGTCGAGTATGGGAAAGTTGTACAGGCCGGGAACATTCGCAGTCATTGACACGAAATCAGCTCTAATTTGATTAAGATTCCTGTGATTACAATAATCGCTGAAATAGTTTTGATTGGGGGTTTCATTTATTTATTCTAGTTATTATTGACTCCACTAAAGGATGATCAGTGAGTGGTTTACCAAAAGTATTTAGAAATGCACCGGCTATTTTTATTTCGTCGAACAAGTGACTCGCTGCTCTATTAAAAAAGGTAGACCTAAGTTACGCCCCGGGCGTCGGGAGTCGCAGGGCGATTTTCGGCCACCGTAAGCGCGAGCCTGCAGACGGCGAGCATTGGGTGGCTCGCCGTCTGATTAGAACCAGGCCCGGGTGGACGGCGCGCTGTGTTTCACGCGTGCCTCAAAGAGCTGTCAGCAAAAAAGACGGGGCCCGCTAGGGCCAGTGCCTGCTGGGGCTGCGGACTTCGTTCGAAAGAGGCACCGTACCCTGGAACGCAAAGGGCACTGGGAGAAACGCGGATGGGTTTTAGTCAGTAAGAGTCTGACACTCCCTTCTGCTTCACCCAAAGCGGGAGGAGTCATTTGATGATTTCCCATCCTTAAAAAAAAAAAGACCTAAGTTGTCGAAACTGATTTTTTAACCGTCCGTTTATTGTTTCTACGACCCATCTACATAATGTAACTCTTCTCGTTTGATTCGCCTGTTGCGTTGTCAGCTGTACCGCGCCAGCATTTTTAGTCACCGGCTTATAAGCGCGATAGTTCATGGCCCTGAGATCGTCAATTGCATCGCGAAACCCCCTATCTAATATAAAGACATCTTCACTTTTAAAATAGTAATGAAACGGGTTATCTACGTCGTGAACATTAGTGATTTCTTTCAAAATCATTGCGTCTGATTTTGTGGCTTGATAAGGCCCATATGTATCAATAATGTGGCCATCTGGACACACAATCAAAAATACTTTTAATAGGTTCCGATATTTATGCAGACTATAGGACTTTCGTTGGAACCCATAGTTAGAGCTTTTTTGCATATAAAGATAGGTTCCATCTGCAAACACAACCGCTCTCCTGGCCTCTATTGAAGACGGGTTTCCAAATAGATGATTAGGTAAAGATAATATTCTACTCACTAATTCTTCTCTATTTAAGTGATCAAGACCCATATGGAGTGGAACAAAATCATTCAACAGACATTGCCGCGCCCCTTTCATTGTTTTTTCTATTGACAGTCGCGACACTGAAAATATTTTTGCTAGTCTTTGATTAGAATCTCTATGCAATTTAGTTAAGAGAATGCCTAAAGCGTTGAAGGGTTTTTTGGGAAATGTCATTCCTAAAGTCGGACTGGCTGAAACTATTTCCATAAACTGGGTTTTATGAAATCCAATGTAATAATAAAATAAAGAATCGTCCATTTCGTTTATTTTTTGAAAATTGATAAATTCTTTTAACACTGTTTTTTTGCAAAGTCAACATATCTTTTGTTTGAGTGCTGTTAAAAGTCGACAACTAACGCGCTATATCTCGTAGTTGTTCCCAGATATCGCTTTCTAAATGCATATCACATATACGAGTGGCTCGTGGGATGTATAAATTGTTTTTAATTAACAAATTCCTTCGAACAGCAACATGATCCGGTGCAGATTCTGGTTAATGCAGTTATTAATCATACATAAAGTGGAGTTATTTGAGAGTCGTAAATATCCAGGTATTTCTATTGTCCCTGATTGAGCATTGGACTGATCATCACGAACACCAATATTTGCCTCTACTACTAATTCTTGATCATCTTGAGGTACAATTTCTTGATCACTGTCTTCTTGTAAGATTTCTGCAGTATCGCTGTCACTATTCTCTTGCTGAGCATTCTTCTGCCGATTCCAGTAAGTCCCACGTTGAAAGCACGGACGACAAATTCTATCCAACTCGTCAATCTGTAAAATAAAGGTTCAATTGCAATTTCGGAAAGAGCTGAGTTACAAAAGAGAACAGATAAAAAAACATAATAAAATATTAATAAGTAAAGAAATGTTAAACAATAGAAGGGTCTTTGGGCTTGTTACAAAGGGCTTGTGTTGGGAAAGGCAACGAACAATATGGTCTGCTTTAACCTATCGTAAACTGCAGCTCTGCGTCGGAACTCAATTTGGTGTCAGTTCCTAGAATAACGTATAGCTGTATCCTTTTTTAAATCATTCTTAGTGTTATGTAGGTAGGTACGCGATCTGTGCTTTCTATAAGTTAAAGATGTTTTTAAATCTATTTTTAATTCAAAATATTTGTTAAGGTGAATGCTCCAGGGTAGCCCGCGAAATTCAAATATTTTTATGTTTTTTGCAATTTGCCGGTCAGTGTGAAGCTGTATGTGGACCAAATGCGTTCCGCGACCGTAACGCGTATTTATCTAAAGAATTATAACCATTTTAATCATCAACATAGCCCTCTAAGTTCATGTAGTTCGAAAGAATAAATATTTCAGAAATAATCATTCTAGACCATGTATTATTTGCCGGAGAAGTACAAAACTTCTCCGGCAAATAATACATGGTCTATTAGACATTGTAGCCAGCACAAGTTACTTCACGTCACAACACAAACCAAGTCCCATAAACACAGCCAAGTCACAAGTTGAAACAGAAACGGTATCCAATATATCAAAGCAAAATTGTGGGGTAAAATCACTAACAGTAAACACAGAAACAACGCACACAACCCGAAGGCAGAAAGGTGAGTGAGCCAGCCAGTGTTGCCAGATGGCTTGAACCTTTTATCTGTAGTAGAAACTGCTAAAATCTGTATGCCATTTTAACTTAAAATCTGTATAAAATCTGTATAATCAAATAAACCAAAATATATTTTTTGAAGAACAAGGGGTAATTACTAACGTGATAAAGTATGATTGTCATATATTAAATTAAACAATACATTAATTGAAAAAAAAAATACTTTTTATTTGAGTACTTATGTACCTACAGTAAAATTAAAAACATTAATTTAAACAAAAAACATTAAAACTCAAACAGTTACAATAAACGAACTAATAATTAGGGTCAGGTGGGGCACAGTAAAACGAAAAAGTGTTTTTAAATTTTAGAAAAAAAAGTATTTATTAAATCAACATAATTTATTTACTTATGCATTAGGCAGTCTTTGTTTTACTAAATGGCAATGAAAGATTGATGAAACAACATAACAATTCACAACAATTTGCATTTTACTGAGATCAATTTTATGTTGCGGTGGGCTGGGGTACAATAAAACACCCATAGAGGCACAGTGCAACAACAAACTGGGGCACAATGCAACACCACTATAAATTCTTATAAAGTCAACAAAATTAATTAACAAAACAACTAAATTAGGTTATTCTATAAATCTTTAGTAAGTTTTCAGGAAAATAGAAAATATTTGCTTGACGTTTCGTTTTTGTTTGCCCTATAAGGGGTTGCAAAACAATTTCGATGTCATGCTTTGTAACAACTGCCATATCTGGCTCCAGAGGGAAACAAAAACCATTTGATTTGTGGCTCTTTCTGAGGTAACTTATATCGTATTCATCTGTTTCATCATCAAGTTCTGTTAATATCTGGCCTATGAAATATTTCACTTGTTTATCTGTGTTGAACCTGACTATAACAAAATCGTTTTGTTTTGGAGTGCCATAACTAGATAAAGGAATATCAGTGGAACTGCTCGTAGTTGACGAAGCTGTAGAATAGTTTGTAACATCTGAATCTTCGGAAACGTCGGTAGAATCTATAAAAAGTATTTTAGACACTTTTTCCAGCTTTTCTTGGGTTTTCTTGACAACTTTGGCATTAACTTTATTTTTCTTGTTTTCCTTTAATTTAGCTTGTTGCTCAATGTCTTGTTTAACTGGAGTATCTGTCGCAATAATTGTCTTCCCTCTTTTTCTACCTCTTGTTGAACCAACTCTAGGCTTAGCCTTTGGATAATCACGGCACTCGATTGGACTTTTCAATATATTTTCTATCGTCCTAGTTTCTTCTTGTTTTTCAGAATTGATCGGACGAGGTTCAGCGTTCGATAATGAGTTAGTATTTGCAACCGGTCTGTCATTACTCATTCCAGGTGTCGCATTTTCTAGTACTTCGTCTGCTCGATTCATTTCACTTGTTGAAGGTTCTGCTTGAATAGGAATAGGACGATTGGTCACCTCACTCGGCATGTAATCATCATCAGAAAAAATATTTCTATCGTACGGAAAAAATCCTGTTTTCAAGAATCCCGATTTAATATTTGCAGGTGTCATAGCTTTCTCAAATGCTAGTCCTAATATTTCCGCAATATTGTAAATAGAAATTGGAATCCCAGGATTCCGCATCATCCATGAATCTGCAGCTGCGTTGTAATACGTTTTCAGCGGGCCAAATACTGACACATCCAAAGGTTGGAGTTTGTGGCTAGTATGGGGTGGAATCGTGAGCAGTGTAACTCCGTTATCTTTAGCGACATTTAAAGCGTCTGGTGCTAAATGATTTTCATGGTTATCGTAGATTAAAAGACATGGATTGTCTTTCGAAGCACCGGTTACACGTACAAAGTGTCTCATTACTTCAGGGAATAATTGGTTGTTCATCCAACCTGTAGGCTGTGCCAACCCAAGTGTTCCGGGTGGAGCCTTATTAAGCATAAAGTGCTTAAAATGGTTCCTGGGAAACACCATTGCAGGTGGTAAAACGGATCCAGATGCTGACACAATGCAACATGTGGTGACGAGGGTCCCTCGTTCACCGCTGGTAACTTTGTTCAATTGCTTGGATCCCTTGGCTGCAATAACTTTCTTTGGTTTCTGCTCTGTAGTTGTGCTTGTTTCGTCTAGCGCATACAGTCTTGTACCGTCAGCAAAGCTGGGACTCCTCTTCATCACGTTCTCTAAATTATCGAAAAACAGTCCAACATTGTGCCTATTGAAAGATGTTGCCCGAGAAAGGCTACACGGCTCGGGCTTTCTCAATGTCAAGTCCGGATTACGTTTTCGAAAACCGTATAACCAATCCAATCCCGCCATTTTGTGGCGTTCCCATGACTCAGGAATGGCCAAGTTATTGTATTTCGCTAACTCATAAGCGAGTTTTCTTGTTTCTATAGTGTTCAACCCATATGACATTTTCGCACAAGTTGTTAAATACACTTTCAACCTACCTTCTTGATTTGGTTGAAAAACTTTGCGCACCGAATAATTAGGCGTTAGACGCATACTTTCAGCTTCCTCTCCTTGACATGATTTTTTCTTTTTGACATATCTACACAGTGTGGAGTAATTGACATTCTTAATCTCTCCTGCTTTTCTCAAACTCATACCTTCCTCCACCAACTGTATAGCTGCTCTCATATTATTTTCGCTGTGTAATCTTATCTCCGTCTTTCTTTTTCTGTTCCGCACCATCTTGACTTACTGTTCCTAAAAAAACCAAAGCAAATAATGCAATAGAACACTACACAATTTATTCTCACAATAAACATGAGGCACAGTAAAACATGTTGCAGTGTACCCCCATGTCACCTCGGACAGTTAAAAAGACAAATTCAAATTTTCGATTGTGTTTGCCGGTGAATGGTTTTGCAATTTAAAGTAACTATGAAACAAGTAATACATAAAAAATCAATCACTCACCAAGAGCCGTAAAACGACGGAATGAAAACGAAACACAACCACAGTTTTTTTCTTCAAAATGTCCTCAAATTACAATAATTTTGAAATAAAAATGTCGTGCGCACTCGCACCGCTAAATGACAAGTGTAGTAAGATGGCGGCTTGTGGGGTTGCCAATATTAAAAAAAAGTAAAGACAATTGCTAAAAAGCCAAGTAAATATCGCTACTGTTGCACTGTGCCCCTCGTTGCACTGTACCCCTTCTGACCCTACTTTATTATTTTCAGTCATACATATTTTTGTTAAATTTCAACAGTAATTTATTATCAACCTCTAGGCTATAGCAAGGTTTTGCACCAATCAGTTGCTTTGTATGTAAAAGACCTTCAATGGTATTTGTATTAAGTCTATTGCGTTGTTTTGTCTTTATTAAATTTATCGAAGAGAAGATCCTCTCTACGGCGGCACTGGAATGAGGTAGACTTAATATTGCAGAAACAAATTTGGACAGCGTAGGATATAATTGATTGCTGTAGTTAGCAGGATCACGGGCTGCAGTGACTTTACACCAGTAGGTTTAGACGTCTTCTGATTCATCAGGGGCTAGATCTTTATTATTACGCAAAAACCGCCACTCTGTGTCTAGTTGTTGCAGTTGATCAACTGAGATCAAATTTGGAAACTTTACTGCCAAAGTGACCAATGAATCAATTCTACGAGACTTGATGACATGTGGGTCAACAAACTGCATTTGTTTAATCACATTATTGCTGAAATCGTACCTTTTTTTTACCTGCTTTGCCCCTTCAATAAAAAATTCAAGGCATTTGAGTTTGAATGCTTTAATATCTTCTTGATTTAGAGCGTTTGAACTCGTGGAGACAAGGGAGGCTGAAACTTTTGCTCCTAGGTAAAGGTTGTCTATTGATTTATAATGACGTGGATTGTCAATCTGAATTAGGCGTGGGTAATCTATACTCCGGAAAGTGAATTGATTCACTTATTCCGACTCCGAGTCTGGTACCGGTTCACCTTAGTTATTCCTTTGGCACCGTTTGGCACCGCCACTCACTTGGTCATTTAGGTTTCTCGGTTCCCCCAGAACATTTTATTCATTCGGTTCGTTGAATCATTTGGCCCATTTTGAATTGAATAGTTTACAGACTATACAGCACTTATCTCATGTTATTCATACGATTTAAATTTCGGGGCACAAGTAATAAGGAAAGAAAGAAATTAAATAATAATAAATTTATAATAAGTACTTTAATAAAATAACTAGCTATTATAGGTAACAATTTTACATATTATGGTTTAAAAATTATAGCTTCCTAACTTTTGAGGAGGTAGTTCTGGATCTCTTATCATTAATTATTTGTCCCGCTTTCGAAAATATTCGTTCGCATGGAACTGATGTTGCTGCTACGCATAATCTTTTTTTTATCAAAGAATAAATGTGCGGGTACATTGTTTTTCTCTGCTCCCACCATTCTAGCGGGTCTTTCGAACGGTGCAGATAATCTTATTGCAGGTATTTTTGCAATTCTTTGATGCCAGCAGCTGTTGGATTTTCCGGAATTAAATTAGCGATTTCCGTGTCAAAATCATCCCATATTGATGGCACTCTTTGCTGGATGGATGTGGATACGCCTGTAGAAGATGGTTTTTCTATTATTGTGACTGAATCCTCCTGCGTTTCTCTTCCTATTAGAGCAGTAACTTTTCCCTTTAAACGTTCTACAGCACGATCATAATTATGTGAGAACTTAAAACCCTTCTTTTTGAAGCGTGGATCTAAAACCGTTGCCTCAGAGACTGTTATTTCTGTTTCCAGACCTTGGAATCGTCCATTAAGTCCTTCTTTCAGATTTTCTATTAACTGAATAATTTCAATGGGTATATTTGTATTTCCCAGTAAATTCAATTCTTGTTTATTAATGTGATCTATCATTATTCTGTAATACAATGGTACTTTGGATAGAGTGACGTATTTTTCCCCACATACCTCTGTGGTCACCTCATAGAAAATTTTCAATACAGGTACTGCGCATTCTATTATTGTGCAATCATGCTGAGACAGCGATAAGTCAGCTCTAATTATTGCCAAAGTAGAAATTAGGCATTCCTTTACTTTAAGGACTCTATCTAACATTTCATACGTGCTGTTCCACCTGGTAGGTGTATCTTGTATTAATTTAAGTTCTGGTATACCCATATTTTTTGCCATTTCTGTATATTTGGCCTTTGCTTGAGAACTTTTTTTAAAATATTGCACTATACTCTTCACTCTAGATATAGTTTCGCCAATTGTGTTGGGAATAGGCCGCTCAAAAGATTTAGTGCCCAGGGCATCCTGCAATATAAGATTTATCTTATGGGCAAAACATCCAATTGATTGCCAATTTCCATTTTTTACAGCTGCTAATATGTTCGCGGCGTTGTCGCTGACGATAGCTACAATTTTGTCTTCTATATTCCATTCTTGGAAAACAGATTTCAAAAAAGATGTCAAATTACTGGCCGTGTGCTTATCTGAATATTGCACACAGTCTAAAAGATAATTTTTCAAAATAGTATTGTCATCAATAAAATGGGCTGTAACCGCAATAAATGAATCATTATTCATTGAAGTCCATCCATCTGTTGTAATACACACTTCTTGTGCCTTTGAGATATCTTCTTTTACACGTGATAGCACTTCGCAATAATGTTTATTTAAGAGGCTGTTTGATAAGGTTTTTCTTGTAGGCAAGCTATAATTCGGATTCAACATTTCCACAATTTTTTTAAATTCCACGTCTTCAACAACTCTAAAAGGTTACTGATACTCTTTTGATATAATTTTAACAAGCTGGCGATCAAGTTCGGCCGAATTTCTTACACTTAACGGTTTTTTTTTTAAATTAAATAATCGGTTATCGGCGGGTTTTTTATTATTAAAATGAGTAGAGGCAGATGGCGACGGGTCAACTTGAACTGATGTGCTTGGAACTGGAGCCGTACAGTCAATGTGGGTTTGTTCCCTGTTCACAAATTCAGGATTTGTCACTGTAGAAGCTGAAGTGGGTTGTCTCACTTGTCTCTCCACTACAATGGAAATTGTGGGATGCTTACGTCCCATGTGTCTAGTTAAATTGCCAGACGATCCCATCGAAATACTAAGTATTTGGGAGCAATACACACATTTTGCCTTTTTTTCATCTATTTGAGTAAAATGATCCCAAATCGGACTTCGCTTTCTTCTTAACTGCACTCGATCACTCATTGTTCGATCTAACACAAAATCAACTAAATAGGTACTTAGTTCTATTAATTCTTTTGACTGGCTGTTTTCAAACGAAAACAAAACTGCACTCGACTTACATTATTTGCAAAAAAAAACCACGCGCGTATGGGATAATGTTGTTTTGAACACTAAAAAATACTCGCAAAACATAACATTATTAGGCAGTGCATTGAGTACCTACAATAAAATCGGGTGACCATACTGACCGTTACTACTTTTATTGAATCTAGTGCATACCTACGCGATCATAGCTACAAAGTTTAATAAACTATCTTATTTTCAATATAAAAAATAATACTTTTGTTCTAACTGAATGTTTTAATATTTCCATTTTACTTCCTCCCCCAAAATAAAAATAAATACGACTAAAACAATGTTGAAGTTGGCAGAAGAATATCTAATAAAATAAAATAGAAAATATTAAAAGCGTGGTCAATTATTAAGGCGACTACAATGACACAAAAATCACATTTTATGCGTGCCAGTCAATCCATATTAAACTCTAATGCTATAAAAATAAGAGCGCTCCGTACTGTTATTATGATCGGCAAATCTTCATCGCATCGCTCTATTGGAAGAACCAAAACAATTTTGAACTCTAATTTCATAGCTCTAAGACCTGTTGCTTCGCGTCCGTGTCGTGTCTGTCTACCAACCAAACCAATCGATAGGTACGTATTATAGCGACATGAGCGACACGATGCACCGAGCCGAGTGAGCGAGTTAGCGAGTGCGAACTCGCGCTCCGCCGGAATCATTTGGTACCGCGGTGCCGGTAAGAATTGTGAGGAATAAATAAGGTTTACGTATCCGCGTTCGGAACCGGCACCTTTGTATCAGTACCTCCGGAGTTACCCACCGCTAATCTGAATTAATCCGACTTCAGTTCCCGAAACATATTCGTCGTCCATGTAACATTCCAACAAAGTTTTAAAAACAGTTACCATGTTTTCATGCATTTAATGAATTTGCAGCCGCTCTGACTGCATCAGCTTATTCATGTTATTAAATATCTCTAACGAAAATTCCAAAAACTCTAAATAAAGCTTATTATATGGATTGTTTAATCTAAACAAGATCGAATCAGCATTCAAGTGGTCCGTAAGAGCGGCTTCAGTTAAATATAATTTTAGTGCGCCATACTGTTCTAGAATACGGCAAACTGCTGCTCTAAGCGAAAGCCATCGAGTCTGAGCTGGATGCAGCATTTTATGAGGTTTTAGATCTAAGAACTGCTGAAACTCTTTTAGAATTCCAGTTCTTTTGGGGCTGTTATTAAAATAACTATAAATGTCTCGTATGAGAGTTTCGGGCTCTCTGGACAATTTTAAGCACGCATATGATGCACAAAGATGGAATGAGTGACATACACACTTCAATATAAACAGGTGAGGGTTTTCGGCAACTAGACGGGATGATAATGAGTTGTGTTGTCCCATCATGGCATTCGCACCATCAGCTGCAAATCCGATAAGATTGTCCATTGGGATGTTATTGTCACTCAAAACTTTTTTAATATGTTGGTACAGCTTTTCGGCAGTAGCCTCTTCAAGGGGTATTAGACAAACAAATGCATCCTCAACTTTGCTTTCAAAAAATCGTGCTAATATGCATAAATGCTTAACACATCCCCTATCTGTGCTTTTGTCGACGATTAATGAAAATTTAAGTTTTTGTAGCTTTTCTATTAAAATCTGTTTTGCAGTTATGCCAGTCACATTTTTTATAATAGCTGTAGTTTTTGTTCTGTCACAACTAATGTTTTTTGCAATTTGTGAATCGGGACACACGTTTTTTATTCATTGTGGCAAGTGTTCCATAAGGTTCATGGGAATATTATGTTCAGCTATAAACGCTGCGAGCAAAACCTCTCCTCTTTTGACTGGTTCAATGTTCTTGTTGGAAAATAAATCTGTCAATAATGTTTGCGAGCTAGTAGATCCACCAGGAATTGAATTTATGTGTTTGTTTGTTTTTGTGTGTCTAAAGAGATCATTCTTCCCAGCACTTCCGATTGAAAGATCTGTGTTGCAAAATGTACAAAAAGCAAAGTAATCACCTTTATTACTAGGTCTCAACCACGCCTTATAGGAAGAATCTTCCATCCAGTTCCGATTAAACTTTTGCATCACTCGGGGTTTTTTAGATGCCATAATGGTTCACTAAAACACAATCAATATTAAGTCTGCACTCAACACTCTCGCTCTATGCGCACTACTGCGCATTTCACTCTCGCAGCGAGAGCGAAGTACCTTGGTCAGCACGCAAAGATCTTCGGGGGATTTCCCGAGCAGAGCGATTGATACTTGTAATGCTGCCATACTAAAAAATTACGTTAGTGAAAAAAAACTTACCATCAACAACAGAATCATGCAATGATGTATGTACTAATCATGTGTTTTTTTGCTTCGTTCTGTTTTGAGTTAAATATTATGGTAGTTTAATCAATCGAGTTAGAAAACTCTGTATAAAAATCTGTATCCAGTGCTAATCTGTATTACACATCAAAAATCTTTATAAATACGGAGAAATCTGTATATATGGCAACACTGGAGCCTGCAGCAGCAGCAACACAAAGAAGCCTGCAAGCTTGTGATAGAGAGGAACAAAGATATGTTATTCTCTTTCATGCGCGTGGGGATTTCTAGGAACACGCGACGTGTCTTGACACCGCGTGCGCAATCTGTATGATGCGAAACTATTTACGCTTGATTTGAAGGCTCCAGTTCTAGTTATCGGGAAACAGAGCTCAGTAAGGACTGAATGTATTATCAGACACAAATGTGTTTTAGTAAAAATATAACATTAACAACTTACTTAATCCATAACCCGACAACTGAAACGAGTCACTTGGTTTCCGCCTGCCGCCGCTCCCTACCGCGCCCGTCGACGTATGGAGAAGCGGGGGATGCGGAATGACTCATTAGAGTTGCCGAGTAGTAGGTATTTAACAATGAGAAACGTAAAATATTACACACGGAGTATTTTTATTTTAAAAATTAACGCCTGATATAAAACAATAGCAATCTACTAAACACTCTCTAACTTGGTTCGGTTACGGTTGGTAGACCTAGTTCTTTTTGCTATTGATTTCTCATACAATCCTCTAACATATGGCCTAGGTTTCACTTTTGGCGAAAAGAAAAAAAAAACATGCCAGTTATGTATGGCAAAAGTTGCATTGCCCTTTCTTCCCACTACAAGGCATGAATGCATGTTACATGAAGAGCAATACACTCTAGCTTTCTTGCTTTTACAGCCTGGCATTCGGCATGTGTGGTTATCATTTTGTTTGTCAAATGACCCGCAAAAGTTGATCTGGAGTTTGAGGCATATATTTCTTTTACGGCTGCCAGGATGTGCTTCTGTTGACAGGTCGTCTGAATTAATATATATTTTTGTTCCCTCGCTGGTGTGAAGAAAAGCAAAGGATTCTATTTCCATCTTGAAATGTAAATAGTCAAGAAGGTTTCTTTTTGGACGCTCTAATATTTTTCCTTCGTTTCTTTATAGGAGCCATCCCACAGCTGCCGCAAAATCAAAGAGATGGAAAATCATCTGCATTGTCCATTTATTTGAACGTGCTTTAATTTTGTGAAAACTGATTACCCTGTCCAACATATCAACCCCTCCCTGCATTTTATTATATTGCAAATTCTGCACGCAAAATACGTGTTTAGTTGTGGAGTTGCGGAAACCAGCCCGATTTACATTACATATATTGGAAATGGTCTATTAATTTTGATATACTGTCTTGTTTATTTGCACCGTTGTCTGCATTTGTTAATGGATTGATTTGAATTAACAGATGATGCCATTATTACTCATCATCATCATCATCTGCCTAGCCTTTTCCCAACTATTTTGGGGTCGGCTTCCAATCAAGCCGGATTTAGCTGAATACCAGTATTTTACGAGGAGCGGCTGCCTACCAGACCTCCACAACCCATTAACTGGGTAACACGGTACTTCATGGCAAGACGAGTCAGATTTACTGGCTTCTGACAATCCGTAACGACTGCCAAAGATCTACAAATGACAGCCGGGACCAACGGCTTTACGTGCTTTCCGAAGCACGGAGGAAACTCGGTATGTTAAGATGGTCACCCATCCACAGACCAACCTTGGCAAGCGTTGCTTAACCTTGAAGATCGAACCGTGCGGCTGTTATTATCTAGCCACGAGCTCCTCAAGATGATGCCATTATTACTGGTTTGTTATAAACCAGTTCAGACATGCCACATTTCCATCACTTCGAACGAGTTGGTCTGAAGAACCACGTCCTTGTTTTCTCAACTCATTGTCAGTTTGAAATAACAGTTTTTGGGTATGTTTGCCTTTCGAAGAGTACCTGTTGCTTGCATCTTCTTTGCACGTAATCTGTCAAATAAATTTAGTGAGATAAAATATCTGTATCTGTCCTACATATAATTTTACTCCTTCAGGCAAACTTTCAGATAAATTCAACACAACTTTTCCGCCAATATCAAGACCTTCAGCTTTATTTTAGAAAACAAACTGGTATTAGTCATATAAACTATCAGACATATTTTATGCAATATTTTTGGAAACACATCTGTTATCAATGGCTGATATAACTGAAATAAGCGAAGAATTGGACTCGATTCCTGGGGCTAACTCGCGTATATGTTTACCAGAAGAATGTAGCCTACACTTAATTAATCCGGATAAGTCAATTAATATTTTACATTTAAATATAAGAAGTGTCAATAAACACTTTGACGATCTATGTGCACTTTTGGTCTCTATTAAAACAAGATGCGACGTAATTATCTTAACAGAATGTTGGCTGAGCAAAGTCGATAAAATCCCGACTTTAGAAGGCTACACCGTATTTTATACTAAGCTTACAAAAAATCAAAATGATGGCATTATAATCTACACTAATAAAGAATTAAAGTGCAAGGTGTCTGAACCAGCTTTCGTGGGTGCTAATTGCCTTCTTTGTTGTATTGATCAGAAATTAGCGCTAGTAGTTATTTATCGCTCACCATCTCATCGGGGCCTGGAAAAGTTAGATGAATTTTTGAATAGCTTGAACTCTATCTACTCTAATTTAACAAATTATCCCAGTGTAGCACTAATAGGAGACATTAACATAGATATCAAATCTGATACTACAGACGAGAGAAGTAATGACTACCTTATATTGAATGCTATGCACGGCCTAATACCAACCCACTTATTTCCCACTAGAGTCAATAACTGCTTGGACCATATCCTTTTAAAATCGAAGTTACCTTCTATTTCTATAATATTAGAAACCGACATTACGGATCATGCACCCATTATTTTATCTTTGCAAAATATAAGCTCAAACCAAAAAGGTAACAACTTTTTCACATATATAGATCAGCAAGCGATTCAAACTGACCTAGAAAATACAAACTTTTCCGACATTTTACAATCAGGAAATGCTAATGAAGCAACAAATAAATTTATATCAATAGTTACGTCCATCATAAATAAAAATTCACATAGGAGAAAAGTTTCTAGGAGAAAAAGAAATGTAAAACCCTGGATTACTCCAGGGCTTTTACGCTGCATTGCTAACCGTAATAAACTACATAAAGCATCAAAGATCGCACCGGAAAATTTAACTATTAAATTAACTTATACGCGCTACCGTAACTTCTGCAACTCCCTCCTTCGTAAGCTAAAAATAGAATACGAGAAAGGGGAAATTGCAAAAGCGGGAAATAACCCAAAAGCTCTTTGGAATGTAATTAAAAATATTACTAACACCAAAAAGAACCATTCTCAACCCTTAGAACTTCTAAATATTTGTAACGACCCTAATCTATCCGTTAGCCATGTTTGCTCATATTTCACAGATATTGGCAAGAACCTTGCAAATAAAATTATACTGTCGTACCAAAATAAACAATCTAGCTCACTAATCAATTCAGTCCCCCCTGCTAATTCTTTTGTCCTCTTAGAGACAGATGCTACTGAGGTGGAATCAATTATACAACAGCTACGCAGTAACTGTGCTACGGGCTGGGACAAAATATCATCTAGTATACTTAAACGATGTCGAAATTCAATTATTCCCTCTATAACGCACATTTTTAATCTGTCTATACAAACTGGAGTATTTCCCCATGCTTTCAAGAAAGCTTTAGTCCACCCAGTTTACAAGGCAGGAGACAGAGACTGTGTAAATAACTACAGGCCAATTTCAGTACTATCAGCGCTATCAAAAGTGTTAGAGAAAATATTAAACACTAGACTTAATAAATATTTAAACAAAAATAATTTAGTTGCCAGTAACCAATATGGTTTTCGGAACGGAGTTTCCTCTGAAGATGCTGTGTTAGACTTAACTCAATTCATTGTGAAACAACTCGACAATAAAAATAAATGTCTTGGCATTTTCTTGGATATGGCAAAAGCCTTTGACACAGTCTCTGTTTCCAACCTTTTAACTAAACTGGAGAGCATGGGAATCAGGGGTACACCTTTACAATTGTTCAAAGACTATTTAAGCAACAGAACTCAACAAGTTATAATTGATTCCAACCTAAGTGAGGAGAGGTTAGTTACTTACGGAGTGCCCCAGGGGAGCGTTTTAGGCCCAACGTTATTTAAAATATATATTAATGACCTCTGTACAATGTCCATGCCTAACGCAAAATTATATACCTACGCTGATGACACTGCTATTGTGATAAGCGCTCCTACCTGGGACGAGGTCAAGGTATTGGCTGAAGACTGTTTTGGGGAAGTTATAAAATGGCTCAACTCCAATCTGCTCACCCTTAACCTGGACAAAACAAAATGTGTTACATTTGCCATTACTAAGATCACTCAACCACCTGACACTTTTAGTATTGTTGCCCATACTTGCGTAGATAGGACACAAATTTGTAACTGTCGAACAATTTGTCGATCTACCACTGTCAGGTATCTTGGTGTAGAAATTGACGACCAATTGCGATGGGACAAACATCTTAATAAATTAAAATCAAGGTTAAGGAGTATGATTTACATGTTCAAAACTCTTAGAGATTCTGTTTCAATTGAGCTTCTAACAAAAATTTACATTGCAGTATGTCAATCTGTTATTCAGTATTGCATCACAGTATGGGGGGGTGCTGCAAAAACACGGTTCCTCGCGTTGGAACGGGCACAGAGAGCTGTCCTTAAAGTGATGACCCGAAAGCCATTTCGATACCCAACTACACAGCTATATTCTGACTGCAAGGTGCTTAGGGTCCGACAGATCTTTGTGCTTGAATCCGTTTTGAGAAAGCATCGATCAGTTCTCCCTCCTGATACTGCCAGACGTAAACAAAAACTAGTTTGTCATAATCCTCTACATCACACAGCATTTGCGAGAAGACAGTATTATGTAATAAGCAGTATACTCTATAACAAAATCAATAAAAAACTTAATATATTACATTTAAACAAACATGAAGCTAAGATCTCTGTGAAAAGATGGTTATTACAATTAGACTACCAAAATACCGAAAATCTTTTGTTTCTATAGACAGTAAACTAATCACTCACACTTACACATATACCATCACACATACACATACACCATCACACACACACACGCACACACCATTACACCCCCACACCATCACACAAACATACACAAACACTCTTTTCTTTGTTTCTTTGTTTTTAGTCACTATCCTTCTAAATCAAATTAATACATAATAAATAGTTGAACACAATGCTTTTAGGTTATAGAATAACGAATTGTCAGCTGAGTGCTATCTTCTGAGATACAGGCCTCGCCTAGTTCGGAAGATAGAGTCAATGTTTGAGTAACCTGTTTTACCACCAGTACCTAACCCCACTGGATTATTATTATATAAATTCAATTCATATTGATTGTGGTTATTGTGTCTCCTTTGCCCTCGTACACAAAGAAGTCCAGAGGTACACTATCTGGAGTGGTTCATACAAAGTTTTTTAAACCACAGGGGTTTGGTTTACCTCAATTAAACTGGCCAATTGACACTAGACCCCAAAAGGGTATCATCTGCTCGTCTACACTAATATGTTCAGATCTTGGGGTTTCTAAGCAAGCTTTTCTCACAGTTTTAATCAAATGCTTAATTTTCCAAAATTGATTTTACTTGGATGCTTCGTCTACGTCAAGATCATTAACAAGTTTAAATTTTTACCTAATTTTAAGATGACGGTCTCTAGTCATGCGATCTGCTATCATTGCAACCCTCGTCCTGTTTGCCTAATATATTCTAATCCTAGGCAACCCCAAATAACTCACAGCTATAGATATGCCAAAAACACTTCAATTTCTTCCTTAGTTGTGTTTAGATTTGACCTTTCCTTAATAAGTATGGTTTGTATTGGTACTTATTATTTCAAACATTGTCTCAGGAATATATCTCGAATAACATTCTATTGGTTCTTGTATTATACGAACGCTACTTGCAGCTAAAGGTTGACAGTACATGCTTGGTTAGTCCAGTCATTTTAGGCATTTTATACCCCAATCTGGGGAAAAATTCCTAGTGAGCTGAATTTTTGTATACACCTTTATTACGGCGTTATTATGAAGTTGTGAAAAATCGACATCGTTTTCGTGTCGGCTAAAAAAATGACAGGTCAATAGGTCACGAAAATCAGTTTTTTGCAAATATTTCACGACCTATTGCTCAAAGGTCAATAGATGTCATTATAAAAATTGTTCCTCATAAAATTGTCTACAAAAAATGTCTCTTACAGTTTTTCTGTAAAATTAACGGTTTTCGGATTATAATGCTGAGAAAGCGACTAGAATGCACTCACATACGGTATTGTATACCGTACACCAAGGCGTAAACTCTATTGCTTTTTATTAATGTTTGTAAGTGTTTCAAAATCTTTTATTTTATATTTAGATGTTTCGAGAAAGATATATTTATCGTATAGAGGTTTAGGTTTTTAGTAAGACGTACTATATTTCATTCTAATGACCTTCACTGGCAGATGTTTCGTATTTCATTGTTCCGAGACCCGTCCCTTTAAGGTCGATTCACACATATCAGTGAACCCACAGTTTCGGCACAGTACCGTTACAGTTCCGTATCCGTGCTACAGTGGTGCGTCAGTGCTTCAATTCACACATATCAGGCACAGTACAGTTCTCTGCGGGTCTTCGTGCACGACGTTCCCTTCAGACTAGCGTTGACGTCGATTGTTTTGATGGCACTCTTCAATAACACAGAATTAGCTATGATAGCCATTGCTTTAGAAGAAGAAGAAGAGAATCGAGGAAAAAAAAGAAAATGGGTACATGAAGCATGGAAGTTAAGATAATCTGAAGGAGAATTCGTGACATTATACAAAGAATTAATTAAAGACGAAAGAAAGTATTTTGAATATTTTAAAATGTCGGAAAGCTGTTTTAATATTCTCCATCAGAAGCTAGGAAATTAATTAGTAAAGAAAGATACTCGTTGGAGGAAGGCTATATCTCCTAGAGAGCGGCTAGCAATTTGTCTAAGGTAGGTAAACCAGATTTTATTAACTTTATTTTTCCCTTTTTGGAGGTAGGAACAGTCGACAACATATCAGTGAACACATTTTTTGCAGTGCAGATGTATCCATCCACTGACAGGTATGTTAAGGATAACTTTTTAATTAAAATTCTGAAAATATGTATTTAAATCAGTTTTATTTCTTCGTATGTGGCACATAAACACATTATACTTTTAACACTTTGTTAAGTTCTAGAGCATTATCATTCGTTAACTGTATAGTTCATAACAAATTGCTGCACATCACTATGTTGAAGTTATGATTTTGTGGGATCTACTATATTAGCCAATCCAGTAGAGTCAAGAATAGATTGCGATGTGAGATTTGTATTTGTTGGTTCAGTTGCAATATCTCTTGGATATAATGGTACATTTTGCTCTGTCATCATCTTCATCTCATATTTTTGCACAGTAGTAAATATTTCAGTCTTAGCCAAATTTAAGTAATATTGATTCAAATTCTTCAGTGTGGGTGCAACACCATTTAAAAAAGCATCAACTGGGTGCTCGACGCGTTCAGCTTTTTCTTGATTTTTTTGAAGAACATATTCCATTAATGAAGATGCTGAGGATGGTTTTGGTGTGCATTTTGTCGAACCTTTTCTCTTTATTAAAGTAGATGTAGTAGATGGAGACGACAGTGATGGTGGTGATGGAGTGGATACATGGCTTGGTGATGATGTGGGTGTGCGGACGTACAGTGGTGATGCAGTAGACACATGGCTTGGTGATGGTGTGGGAGTGCGGACGCACTGTGGTGATGGAGTGGATACGTAGCTTGGTGATGGAATTGATGCTTCGTTACTAGCGACAATGGGTATATCAGGTGAAATGGATACGGTATTTCGAGGCTCGTTGGTTTCGGAGTCAGAATTTTCTTTTTCTGGTTCTACACTTTGTACTGTCGGTCGTTCATTGAAACATTAAAAAAAAATGTAATTGTTTATAGTACTTGTATAATTTAACATTGGTCTTCTTTTGTCCACTTTTAGTTACCGTTTTCTTCAACGATTTTCGATAGTTGTCTCTAATGTTATTCCACCGTGTTTTGCATGTTAAACCTGCAATGAAAATAATATTATACATAGATTTATTTGTTCCAGGTATCTAACAACAGGGGATTCTCTGAAGACAATTTCATTTAGTTACCGCTTGGGCCACAGCACAGCATATTCCATAGTTATGGAAACATGCAATATAATAAAGGAAACTCTGATGAGTAAAATGCTACCTTTGCCTACCGAAGATAAATGGAAAATTATTGCCAATGACTTTAAATTGTTGCGGAATTTCCCTAACTGTGTCGGAGCACTGGATGGTAAGCACATAACAATTCAGGCTCCCTCGAACAGTGGATCTCTATATTTTAATTACAAGAAAACATTTTCAATTGTTTTGATGGCCCTTGTGGACGCGAACTATAACTTTATTGCCGTTGATGTTGGGTCTTATGGCAAAAACAGTGATGGTGGCATTTTTGCAAATTCCAACCTAGGAAAAAGACTACAGCAAGGAACTTTAGGTATACCTGGAAATTCTCCGTTGCCAGGAACATCAATAGAAACACCACACGTGATTGTGGGAGATGAAGCATTTCCTCTCAAAACATATTTAATGCGACCTTATCCAGGGCAAAATTTGAATGACGACAAGCGCATTTTTAATTATCGTTTATCAAGAGCAAGAAGAATTGTTGAAAATACTTTCGGTATATTAACACAAAAGTTTAGAATATACAATAGACGGATCCAAGCTAACCCAGAAAATGTAGATAATATAGTAGGTACTCGCTACTTGTATTTTACATAACTTCATCAAATATTTCAATCCAATTACAACACATGCATCAGATTATGAGGGTAATCAACCTCATACAAGCAGTTTACTGGAAACTGCGCAACCTCAAGGCGGAAACGTCACAGCGGGCGCATTTCACGTTAGAGAAGTATTCAAAAATTATTTTATTTCTGAGGCAGGATCAGTACCCTGGCAAGAAGATAAAATATGATTTGTACTTTGTCTATTAAAATAAAGCAACTTACTTACACTGTATTATTTTATTTTAAAACTAGCGGCCCATCTCGACTTCTCACATGTTGTATTTCAAATGCAACGGTTAAAATTTCCATTATAGCCCGTTGATTTAAGGGACGCGGGGGGTGGGAGGGGGAGGGGGAGCTTTGGTTTGCCCCCTGCACCACCCCCAACCCCCGGAGCCCCATGGTTATGGAGATATCTATGGTTAAAGTTTTGAGGTTAGAATAGAATTTGAGTAAGAAAAATAGGTAAAATTGAGTATCGGTTAGCAGGAGGACGGAGTGGGGAGGTGCCCCCTGTGCCCTAGCACTACTCCCATGTAAAGGCGACGCACTGTTCTTGAGAAAAAATAATTATAGTAACCTAACCTCAAAACGTGTTATAGCCGCTCAACATTGCAGTCACGGGCCCAGTCGACGGAGCCCCGCTTCGCGGGGCTCCATCTGAGTGGTTTATATAAAAATAACCACGAAGGGGATGGCGGGGTTTAACCTAACCTCTCCAAGTCGGGTTCCCTCCAAGTTCCTCTATTAGCAGTAGTAGTAGTCAGTGGAGATTTATTGGCCAACACTTGCACATCACTCAACTCTTCAGACGCTGAAACACAGGGCTTCGGAGACGCCATGGTAGTCAAATGTTGTAAGGCTTACAGGAGTACGTAAAACGATCTCAACTGCAAGGGCAACAAACGATGACTAACGTTGACAGCTGAGAGATAGCATGGCGTCGCTACACGTTCCGTTCCACATAGTGTAAAAAAAACGTAATTTTTTGTGTAAAAAAGTCAATGTAATTGCATAATATAACAACAACTATTGTGCACATTTATTACACACCAAAAGTGTGTGAATATGTGAAAATAAAATTATATTTATGAAAAAAACATGACATAAAATTTAATAAAAATGCTTCTAACGTCAACGGAACAAAAATTTGCAAATGGCGCACTATTTTCCAATTTTTATTGAAACTAATGAATTTTATCTCGTAAATTGTGACTCCCCGAATCTTGAAACTTTGTAAAAAGCTTTCTATTTGTGAGTACTATCTACAAAAAAAATACGAACTTCCAAAGTAGCGGGCTATAATGGAAATTTTATCCAATGCAACAACAATTTAATCTTTTTGCGTCGGATTACTATAAAATCTACTATCTTTTAAAATCGGTCCAGTAGTTTGTAGGTTCAAACACATATACAAAAATCTAATCTTTCCTCTTTACAAATAGCACTGTAGATAAGTAAATTTTGACTTACCGTCTACATTCATTTGTGTTCCTATTTTGTTCCACAAATTGTTTTTGTATTTTGTATCCATATACTTTGCATGAGATAAATCATACAAAACAGTATTCTCACGAACTAATTCAATCAACACCTCGTCCTCCATTTTGTTTTCGATGCAGCGGCGTCAGTGATCCGTGATAAAATATCGTCGTCGCCGATCACGTCCGTGATGGCCGGTGCCGGCACTGACACTGACGGTACTGAGACGACACTGACACTGACAAGTGTGAATACATATCCATAGAGAATGTTTGAAAGAATAATTATCGCTGATGCGGTACTGTGCAGGAACTGTGGGCACACTGATATGTGTGAATCGACCTTTATACCTGCTACTGCCAGTCAGACTGAGTTTAGTTCAGTTGAGAATTATTTCTTGAATGTTGAACACGTTTATTAAGTTATTTTATGCTCTTAAATAGTTATCATAATGAGTGATAAATGTTTTATATGTGATCAATTATTATCGGATGATGATGTTGTAGAAGTTAGGCGGGGTCTACAAACATTAAAAAATGCTAGTGTCTCTAGAGGTGATGGTAATATTGAATATTTAAACACTGTAAATTCCGTGAATGTGCATAGTAATTGTCGTAGAAATTAAACAAACAATTTGAGTATTGCGGCTCATAAACGACGCCAAGAAGAACCGAGTATCAATATCAATAATCAATACCCCGCGTAAAAAAAGAATCAGCGCTTTTGATTTCAAAAAATTATGTTTGTTTTGTGGAGAGGAAGCGAATGAAGTCATTGAGAGAAAAAAAGAAAAAAATACATACGCGTTATTAGAGAAGTGAGTACTCTTACATTCAAAGACACTGTACTAAAAGCTGCAGAGGCGCGCGCCTCTGCGGTGATAAATATGGAAGAACTGTAAAGGAGCGTGTCAATTTTGAATATGATTTAGTATCTGTCGAAGCCAAGTATCACGATAAAATAATGTTTCTCCAACTTTTTTTTTTAGTCAGTGGGAAGGGCGATGCAGGCCGTCCATCGGATGAGAATATTAGAATTGCCATGGAGAATGTTTTTCATTATATAGAAAGTAATGACGATTGTCAATTCACATTGGCTGAGTTAAAAAATATGATGAAAGATTACGTTCCAGATGATAAAACATGGATGGATGCAAAAAAATTGGATTGAGATGCTCATAAGTTTGTGGGCATTGCCGTGGCCAGTCATGCTTAAACTCTACATCTTCATCATTTTCATCATTTGTTGACTCTGCCAACAAATGATGAAAATGATGAAGATGTAGATTTAAATCAAGAAATAACTCCACTTGACATTTTGTCAGTAGCCAATAATGATAGTGAAGCTGAAAATATTGACAATGAATAAAAAAAAAATTCGCAAAAATGTATTTTTTTTGGTATTTTTCAAAAATTTTATAAACAATTATTAACTGTTAATTAAAAAAAAACTCTCATTATATATCATGGATTATGCCTACGGGGGAAACCATGTAAAAAAAAAACGCGCCTTGCATTCTACCTCGAAGGTGGTGAGGAAACGAGTGCATCGTCACAATATAGTCGCTTTCTCAGCGCTATGATCCGAAAACCGTTAATTTTTCAGAAAAACTGTAAGAGACATTTTTTGTAGACTATTTTATGAGGAACAATTTTTAAAATGACCTCTGTTGACCTCCGAGCAATAGGTCGCGAAATATTTGCAAAAAACTGATTTAGTCTTTTTTTTAGCCGACACGATATCGATGTCGATTTTTCACAACTTCATAATAACGCCGTAATAAAGGTGTATACAAAAATTCAGCTCACTAGGAATTTTTCCCCAGATAAAACCTAAAATGACTGGACTAGGTGGATATGGAGTGAAATCGTCTTCATGCTTGAAATATAGCAAACGATTTGAAGTCTGACGAGCAGCAACAGCAGCCAGTGGTTCTTCATCATCGCTTGAGTCGTCGTCTGATCCCTCATCCTCCGGTTCTTGCAGACGTAGTTCAAGATCTTGACTGACTTCGAAGTTATCATCAGACGGGACCCTCAATAGTGGTACTGCCGCCATAGTTGCTGCGACGTGGGTTGTTGGCACGACGATGTCCTGGACGCGGTCAGCCAGCTCGGCTAGCGCTTCCAGGGTGCTGTGGGGCTGCGATGCCAGAAGGGGTTGGATGCTGGTCGGGAGTCGGCTGCACCAGATGGTGCGTACAAAGTCCTCTGGCATGGTTGGTCCTGCTAACCCCTGTAGGTGGCGCAGAAACTGCGACGGCTTCCGGTCTCCTAGCTCCTCGTGCATCAGCAGCTGCTTCACCTTACGCTCCTGGGAGGCTGAGAGTCTCCGCACCAGTTCTGACTTCAGCTTCTCCTAGCGGTTGGTGGCGGGAGGGGATATGATGATGTCTTTCACCTCTTTCGCAAACTGGGGGTCGAGGTGTCCTACCACATAATTATATTTAGTGATGTCGTTTGTCACCCCTGCGTTCTCGAACTGCGTCTCTATCTGCGCGAACCAAATATCGGGCTCCTCGGGCCAAAACGGCGGTAGGCGCAAAGCGACGCGGTACACCTCAGCCGGGTTGATCTTTGATCCCGATATGCGCTTGGCCCTGCGCGCGCGGTGCGCAACGTGGTCGGTGGGCTGCGATGACGCGGTGTGTCCAGTCTCACTGTCACTCATGTTTTTTTTTTAAAGTTTGTGCTCTTCGGGGTCACCAGTTTAGGAAAAGTACTATGTTGCAGGTATGCAAACAAAGCATGTGCGGGTGCGCGGAAAATAAAAGTCACTCAGCTACTTACTATTATAATGTCCTTGCACACCATTATTATTTACACACAGAAGGAGTACGGACAGGAGACGCACACTATAGATACAAACAGCACAATAATAAGTCCACAAAAACGTAACAATAAAATATTTCGTCTAACAGTCGCGAGCGCAGGCGATTCGCAGCGAGGGCCTTGACCGACTGTCCTCCAAACAAAAAATGATTTGTCCAGGGCCGGACTCAGGTCCATTGCGCGCGCGACATCTCACCCATTGGGCCACCGACACCATCCGACATTATAATGTAAACATTATATTATATGCCGTGGTTGTCTTGAGTTGTGTTATCAATAAACTTACATGCTAATAATAATGTGGCTGTGTTTATGTATGTGTTGTAATTGTTTTGTCGTATATAATAAATGTAAATAAACTATGCGGTAGGAGTGAACCCTACAGTGGAGTCATCGCCATCAAACTCTAGAATTATTTCTATCTCTCTATACTCATACGCACTGCAAAACAAAACAAGTACTAACAGACAAAAACCGGCCAAGTTCGAATCAGACTCGCCCACGAAGGGTTCCGTACTCTAAACCTTAGTTTTTATTATTTGTTGTTAAAGCGGCAATAGAAATACACAATCTGTGAAAATTTCCACTTCTTGAGATACAGCCCGCTGGCAGACAGACGGACGGACGGACAGCGGAAGCTTAGTTAGGGTTCCGTTCTCTCAACTCAGTGTGCCTTTTGGCAAAGGCCTCCTCCAGTAGTTTCCAATGCTTTCTATCTTGAGCAACTCTCCTCCATTTGGGTCACGCAGAAAGTATCAGCTCATCCACCCAGCGCATTGGGTGTCGTCCTCGACATCTCATGCCATCTCTTGGATACCAATTCGTTGCAATTTGGCTCCACTTTTCTAGTATATCTCTGGAAATAGGGTATTTTACTAAAAAAATCTAATTAGTTCGTCTGATAGATTTAAAAAAAATATTCGACACGTATTTTTTATTTTTTAACGTAAACAAATAATAAAAAGGATACAGCGAGATGAAGACACGCATGACGTCATTTCACTTGGTAAATATGGTACATTTTTATTTGGGATTTTTTTAGTAAAATACCCCATTGTACTATAAAATAAATCTTTGTTCAGTGAAACATTTATTTATCATCATCATCATATCAGCTGAAAAACGTCCACTGCTAGACATAGGCCTCCCCCAAGCGTCGCCACAATGTCCGGTCCTGCGCGTCTCGCATTCATTGGCTACCCGAGAACTTCACCAGGTCATTGGTCATTCAAAAATTTATTCAAAGTTATAAAATCAATAAATCATGTTAAGTAATCAATAGTTAAATGTAAAAGGTTGGTAGGTTGAACCTCTGAAGTACCTTTGTTTTGTTTACAAACGGGGGAAATAATAAAAAAGTAAAAATAAACGAAAATAATCCGCAAGATGCATACAAGTAACTTAACTCCATGTGAGTCGGCTTAGGCCGCGCTCACTTTACGAATTATATCGTACGTAAACGTATGAACACTGTTCGTACGAATTGAGTGCGCACACTGAATACGTTTTTCTCCGTCAAATAGACAGAGTACCTACCGGGGTAAGGCCGCGAAAATTAACACAAAATAACACAAATGTAACACGGCATTTTTGTGTTATCGTAACACAAAAGTAACACAATAGTAACATATTATTCTCATTAAGGGAATTTCACAAGGTATGTTTATTTAGCATCATTCTAATAATTTTTTTAAGAGTTATTTCAAGAGTTATTTATAGATACCTATAGGTTAATAAAGAAAACAACATTACTTTTAATCATCTTTATTTTAGGTATCTATTAGATATTCGTGTGACAACAAGTACCTATATGGCAAAATTATACCTAAGTACTTCAAAATCAAATTTTAAAGTTTAATGACAAATATAACTTACAATCAACAACTTAAACATTCCAGATTTTAATATTTTAGGAACATTTTTTTTATACTTAAATTTGAACTGCACAATAAGGTAACAATCAATTCAAAATTAACATCTTGTGAAGCTAACTTGCACATTATGAAGAAGTATAATATTTTACAGAATTAAAAATAAAAATACACTCTTTATACTATAAAATGTAATTTTTGATATTAATGGAAATTAAAGAGACAGAACACAAAAATCAACTACTAATTAAGACGCTTACACCGCCAAAACTAGCACCACCAACATTTTATTTCTTTTACTCTTGAATCAGATAAAATTTGAAAAATCCAAAATTTTGTTATGTTAGTATCCTGTAGTATTTTTGGAACCATTTTCCTTTATTGTTGCACTTAATAAATCAAGAGAATTACTGATTACCGCCAATTAGTGGTGAATCTTCATTTATCAAGTCTAGAATCATGAAAAGTGATTTAAAAAATACTACCTACAGATTATTTACTAGCATAATAAAATTTTGGATTTTTCAAATTTGATCTGATTTTAGAGTAGAAGAAATAAAATGTGGATGGTGCTAAATTCGGTGGTGTAGTCGCGTGAACAAGTTTAATATTGCAGAAACATACATTAAAATCGAATCAAACTACAAATAGAAGTGACAGAAACTTCAATATCAAAAATCTATTAATAGGCAAAATTATGCTTGTCTAAAAACTAGACAATTAAAAAAAAAAGCGACAAACTTACTTTGACAGGAATATCAGAATTAGGGACTTTAAACAAGGCGCGATGCGATTGCAATTCGACCGATTCCAATTACATGTGAAAATCAACCTTACCACTACGACATATGACATAAAACACGTTGTTATCTACGGGTAGATGAAAAACAAAACACGATCGCCACGACGGCGTCAAGTCAATCGAATCGCAACATTATTTCTTAGTGGCAAGGTTGATTTTCACTTGTAGTTGGAATCGGTTGAATCGCATCGCATCGCGCCATGGGTCCTTCACACCACCATCCACCCTTAGTCTCATAATAATATATTCAAAATTATTCATGTGTGTTTTACGTGTAGCATGATAAAATACTTTAATGCCTAAGTAAAGTACATTCAGTCAAAAAAGTATCGGGAATGGATGATTTGTTTATGATTTCAAATTCAAATTTTTGTTTTTTTGTAGTTGTTAGATTGGCACAACTGTTTTCCATTTTGGCGCGGAGTTTGAGTTGCATCTGTTATTTATATTAAATACAGTGCTGGTTTTAGTAATATCATATATAGTGTGTATTGCGAATTTCATAATGGACAAAAATATCGAACAAAGAGTTTGTCTTAAATTTTGCATCGCCAATGGAATTTCGTGTTCGGAGTCACTGAAAATGTTACAGAAGGCTTACGGTGAATCGACTTTATCAAAAACTCGTGCTTATGAGTGGTTCAAAGCGTTCAAAAGCGGTCGAGATGTGATGGAAGATTTGCCTCGCTCTGGTAGGCCGTCAACGTCTGCAACTGAAGTTAACATCGCAAAAGTGAAGGAAATAGTGACTGAAAATCCCCATTCAACTCTGAGAGAGATAGCCGCCGAACTTTCTGTATCTCACGAGTCGATCCGTGCCATTTTAACTAATCATTTGGGTATGAAACATGTTGCTGCTCGGCTAGTCCCAAAAGATCTGAATTTTCTCCAAAAACTCAATCGCATGAAAGTCGCTGAGGACATGCTAGAACGAGTCAGTTCGGACCCAACATTCATGAAACGCATTGTTACTGGTGACGAGACGTGGGTTTACGAGTTTGACATGCAAACTAGTCAACAAGCTTCGGAGTGGCGCCTTCCAACTGAACCGAAACCGAAAAAACCACGCCAAAGTCGATCAAAAGTCAAAGTCATGTTGACTGTTTTCTTTGACTATCGCGGTGTTGTGCACTCTGAATTCTTACCGGAAGGTCTAACGGTAAATAAAGAATATTATTTGAGCGTTATGCGGCGTTTAAGAGAGCAAATTCGACGAAAAAGGCCAGATTTGTGGAAAGAAAATTCTTGGATTTTGCACCACGACAATGCGCCTTCGCAAAAGGCTATCATTGTGAACGAATTTTTAACCAAACACTCAACAAATACCATCCAGCAACCACCATATTCACCAGATATGTCTCCTGCTGACTTTTTTCTTTTTCCTTAACTCAAATTACCACTTCGTGGCACCCGTTTTCAATCGATAGAAGACATAAAGGAGAATTCGCGGCGAGAACTGAACTCAATTCCGGAAGCAGCGTTTAAAAAATGTTTTGATGAATGGATTATTCGTTGGCGCAAGTGTATCGTTTCTTAAGGAGCATACTTTGAAGGTGATAAAATAAATTTGGATGAATAACAGACATTTTGTGTATTATTGATCTTTTCCCGGTACTTTCTTGACAGAGTAGTATACAGTGTCAAAATTGTCCACTAATAAATACTCATTATTATCTACAAAAAGTAAACTTACAGTTTTTACGATAGAATCTGCAGGAATAATATCAATATCATTTTTTCTTCTTAGTAAAAATTTCAATTTGGGAGTTATTACAGTTTTCAGAAATCGGACTTTGTATAGGAATTCATCGTCTTTTTTTTGAACCTCAAGTATAAAACCTACGTAATATTTCCATTGTTTTCTTTGGTAATACCGGACAATCACATTTTCGTTGATTCTAACATTATCGGGGTTGAATTTTAATTCATCATCGACATGTGTTTTAGTTAGTGATTGTGAAGTACACGGCGAAGAAGAAGAAGAAGTTATAGCATGCAGTGTTTTCTTCACGGTATTTTATTTCGGACAGAACCACCACATTGTCCCTTTTAACCGGTAGGCCTTCTACTTCAATTCCATCTCCTTTTTTTGTAATTCAATGGCGACACTGTCAGAAATAGTTTTGGGTTCTTGGATAACAATCGTAGATAAAACCTCGATTTTTTTGTTGGGTCCATAGCGACGTTTAAATAATTATACCAGTATTTTCGTCTAGTTCCAAGTCATTTATTGTGTTTTTACTACTTGAATCTATATGTGTCTCTTCAACAAAATCGTTATCGGAATCTTCAGGCATAAAACAAGTGGTATCACTATCATCTGCGTACTGAATTTCTTCAGATGATTCTGAGCTACTTGTATCTGTACTATTGCGTTTAAGTTTCTTTGGTCTATTTTGTTCTGTAGTAGTTTTATTAATGCTTTTTCGTTTTCTAGCTGATTGTGGTGTCTTTTGATTCAGGTTTAATAGTCTTGTAAAATCGTGGAACTGTGGGGAGAAACACATGCAATCTCCACTGCCGTCTTTACAAACACAACTGAAGTCTCTGTATTTTAATTTTAATTTCTCTTTGGTTATTAATTGATGGATTTTCATGGTTCCTGTTAATGGGGTTAGTGTTTGAGCTATTGATGGTTCTAATAGTTTAATTTCTGGTGCCACGTAAAAAGTCTGATAACGGTTTCTGTCGATTTAAGGACATCGAACGCAGTCTGGGCATTCGGTATATCTAATCCCTGACTAACTTTTTGGTCAAGAGCACGCTTTATTGCTCCGCCTACACCGTCAGCCGCCCCCTTACCATGCGACGCCTCGAAAAAATTCCAGGTACCTCCCAAGAATCCATAATCGTATATGTTTCGACAGAAAAGATAGAATTTTTTTTTCTGCCGATATGTTTCGACAGAAAAGATAGAATTTTTTTTTCTGCCGATATTGAGTGGTCGGCCCTTCGGAGAAGAAATGGATAGCTGTCACATTTTGGTCAGTATCTTTAATATAATATTTAAAATTGGATGTAGATGTGCCCAAATTGCTTCGGGATTGTGCTGATTATCAGGCGAAATAGTGCAAAATGACATCGGATCCTTATTTTTGCGATAAAGTACACCTGTATGTAAAGTTGTCTGTTCTTTGATGAAATGTGTAGCCTGAACTTCTTTGTGATATTTGCAAGTGTAATTTTCCGAAAAATCTATGTGTATTAGTGCCTCGTTTTCTTTTAAATTATCTATACAAGTTCTGTATTCACGATACTGGTAATAAAAGTTGTACACGTGTTTTTTAAATGGGCACATCTGTTTATGAAACAATTCGATCAGGTCTTTAACTGTTCCTTGTTTGGTGGTTTTCATCATTTTTTTGGACTTCTTTCTGTCTCCATCTTTATTATACTCAGACTCCTTGAGTGCCCACACATTCCATTGTACTTCCGCGTCTTGATCTAAGTCACCACCGTCAATTTTCTTATCAGAGCATTCGACACAATCACCATACATACAATCTTTTGAATTGAAGTCACAGACCATATTAGATATTACTTCATTTATATGATCGCTGTTGAGAGTCCCAGATACTTCAGTATTTCGATCATAAATTGCATATTAGAATGCTTTATACAATCACAGGTGTCACGATTGCTGATTTTCGGTGGAAGCACATAAAACGGGCGGTACTTTTTAAAAGTACTGAAACTAATTCTGCCATGTTCCGAAACATATTTTGCGTGTAGTGTTTTAAGATTATCCAATAAATATCGAATTTGTTTCTTTTGTTTTTTAAATGTTCTGTACTGTTTCTTGCCTGCTGTAGTTCGAGTTACGTCGTCTCTGTTATAAAATGATATTATTTTTCTTTGTAGCTCAACAGACTTTTTCTGAGATTCCCTGAATTTTCTGGGTTCATACTTCAATCCTAAGACAGCTTTCAGTTTCGTAGTATGTCTATATTTTTTTGCAATGTCGCTATGTATAATTTTCCGTATAACTTTCTTTTCTTCATGGGAAGATTTTTTATACTCAGATTTAATTGCTTCTTTGAGTATATCATGCTCGAATATTTTTATCTCTTCTTTTTTTGGTGTCTCTATATTTGGTATTGTCGTATTTATGAAGTCCGTTGTTCTTTTCATTGGTGTATAGTCCTGTCCTGTCGTCTCTTGTATCACTTCTGCTTCTTGATTTTCTTCAGTCTTTTCGGCCTCTTTAGTCTCTTGAAATTTATCAGTCTTTTCAGTTACCTTTAATTTTTTCACTATGTAATCATCTTTCATCTTTTGAATTTTCTCTTGTTGACTCTCAATCTTTTTTACAAATCTCCAGAATGCTCTTTGCAAAGCTCTAATTTTTTTTTCTAGTCGTAAATTTTCATTTTTGAATTTGTGTTCTATTTTATGTTGAACTCTGAGCAATGCAGCATCCGAAATTGTTCTTTCATCGGATTTTACTGACACATTCAATTCCTGCGTCGAAGTCTGTGGAGATCTTTTCTTTTTTCGTCTTCTTTCCATTTTATTTTTAACTCATTTTTTTGTTCTTCTGTTAAATTAGCCATCCGGTTTCTGTAATTCTTTTGTGTTCTCTCATTTTTCTGTTTTTTTTTGGAGCTCAAATTTTTCAGGATTTGTTTCCTTTAACTTATTTCTATAATTTTTTTGTCGTTCCGCAGCTGATAGTGGCATGATCTACAGAAAAATAAAATGAATAGAGTTCTAATAAGTGTAAGAATTCTCGGGTCAAAGTGAGCACTTAATATGGCTTAGTGACAACTACCTACTACTGACTTCAACCGTTAGCTTAGTTCCCTCCAAAGGGGTCATAGACTTTATTGATATCATCCGCGACATGTGCCATTACTCCAATGGCATAGTTGGGACCGCTGTTGAAGACACCAACCCCTCTCCATCACTGTCGAGATCCACTAAGGCTCGGTCCTCAGTCCGTATCTGTTCATATGATATTAGACGAAGTGTCAAAAAGCATTAGGGACCACGTGAGCAACCGCCGTGGTTTCTCATGTATGTTGATAATATCGCACGGACGGATGCGGACAAGGGGAAGCTGGTGTGACGTGCGAATGCTTTGAAGGAGTCGTTTGAGAATGGCGGTCTGAAAGTAAACGTGCCGAAAACCGAGTACATGGCACGCAGCACCACAGATCATGTATCCACCCATACAAACATTTTCGGTCGCAAAATTCTCAAATAGTCACAGATTAGCAAGACAACGTAACAGTGTCGTAACTATTACTAAACTAAATAACTTGGCGGATTTTGGTTACAGCGTGTAGGAACGATATCAACGCTTTGTACTGAAAAATGTTACAGTAAATAAGTGTTGTATCTGTGTCGACAAGTTACAACAATTTTTTTCTTTATTATAATTAATTAATTTACGACACATTGTGTTTACTTTGAATTCCTATGTAAATATTAAAATTAAATTGTCGACACATTGCCGAAACTAAATTACCTACAGTATCTTTTGGAGTTACATAAGTGTAGTAACGGTTACGAAAATGTAGTGTTGAATTTGACCAAACAGAAAACAACTGGGGTTCTCAAAGTGTGCTATTTTATTTAATATAATTATTGATCTTTTATTTTATAACTATGAGTCATAAGCAACCAAAGCGTTTTCGTCTATCTTCGAGCTTTTACAGAAAAGTAAAGATGAGGACAAGTTCAGAAAATAGACAACAAGGTAAGAATTTTTCATTGATAAAATAATATAATTCACAGGGCAAAAAACACTAATAACCTCGCAGGACCATTTTAGACTTAGGACTTTTGAAAATTCAACAAAAAAATCTGCTGATCACACATTTTGTCGCGTTTTGTGAACAGAAATGTATGGATCAGCTGATTTTTTTTTTAATTTTCGAAAGTCGTAGAACAAAAGTTGTTGCTTGTGATGTCAGCAATACGATTCAGCAAGGTTATTTGTGGTTTCGAATATCCATCGTATAAAAAAAAAAATATGAAAAATATATTAATTAATGAATACAATTTCTCGTAAACTCATGAGAGCCCTTTTTACTTTCTTGTAGGCAATTCTCTTACACTGCCGTCCGCCTTAAGTAATGCAAGTCAAGGAACAAATTCAGAAAATGAGCTTCCACTGCCTTCCACCTCAACCGACTTATGTCAAAAAACTAATCTAGAAAATAAGAATATTACTACTTCACACTCAAAAACCGGAAATATCAATCTTAAATTCACTGCACTGGATTTTATGACAAATCAGGGCAATATCGCAGAACTATGTGATACGTCCAGAGATTCAGCTACTGTAGTAGACAACAATGATTCACTGAGTGAAATAAAATCAAACTACGATGATAACGAATCATCAAATTCGGATACCGCTGATCTGGATGAAAACATAAAACTTTCTTTTAAATTTAATATTCAACAATGGGCACTACAGCACCAAATACGACAAAATGCTTTGAATGGATTACTTGGAATATTAAGAAGTATTCCAAACATGGATTTTTTGCCAAAAGATAGCAGAAGTCTACTACAAACTCCCAGGACAAACAAAATTGTCGCCATGGGAAATGGAAAGTATTGGTACAATGGTCTTCGTAATTGTATTATTCAAGTTTTTTCTGAAAATCTGACGCAGTTACCTACTTATTTATGTTTGACATTCAACATTGACGGTTTGCCTTTAGGAAAAAGTTCCAAGGATCAATTGTGGCCAAGTTTGTGCAAAATGAATATAAAACATGTTTCACCGTTAGTTGTTGCCGTATATTATGGCAGCTCGAAACCACCTGTTAATGACTTTTTACAGCCATTTGTAGATGAGCTTTTGATTTTGCTAAAAGATGGAATATTCATCGGAAATCATGTCATCAATGTTAAAATTCGCTGTTTCATATGCGATACTCCTGCACGATGTTTTGTTAAAGGTGAGATATTAAGTATATATAGATTTTAATCTTTATGTACATATTCTGTAACGGATAAATTAATTAGGCACTTAAAAAAATTTAGTTGCTTATACTTACTTAAAAAAAGCCAATTGGTTCAAATAACTCATGCAGTATTTTTTTCAGGTACTATGGGATTTAATAGTTATCATGGATGTATGAAATATATAATAATAGGAGAGTATGATAGAAAATTTCGTCATATGAGTTTTCCTCGAACCGACCTGCCTTTACGTACAGACTCTTCGTTTCGTAATAGAACAGATCCAGATCACCATAAAGAAAGGACTGTAATTGAACATTTACCTATAGATGTGGTCGACGATTTTCCAGTCGCTGATGCTCTTCATCTATTGGATTTGGGTGTTATGAAACGTTGTTTAGCTGGTTGGACTAGTGGCAGCTTAAATTTTAACACAAAATGGTCAGCTAAAGATATACAAGCAATAACAAAAAGAATCGAAGAAATTAAACCATTTACGCCTAAAGAAATCCACCAAGGCAGAATGCGAGATTTAGATAGCCTTCATTTTTGGAAAGGCACCGAATTCAAAAATTTTCTATTATACTTTGGTCCCGTTATTTTAAAAGACTATTTGCCATTTGAGGTTTACCAGCACTTCTTAACTTTATTTTGTGCCACTACGATTTGCTATAATTATGCTTATAAATCATACAGGCATATTGCTCAACAGCTTTTTGAAGACTATGTCGAAAAATTTGCAGAAATTTATGGCCAAGATTCGGTGGGCAGTAACATCCATAACTTATGCCATATAGTAAGTGATGTTTCTAGATTCGGATGTTTGCATGTTTGTTTCCATTCGAAAGTATGCTCTTCAAAATAAAAAATCTATTACGAAAAGTTGACTTACCATTATCTCAAGTAGCAAATAGATTACAAGAATTGGCAAAGTTGAATAGTAATGATAAAAATTTACAGGCATATCCTGCAGTCAAATATGAAAAAGAATTAGCAAAGGGTGAAAAAGTGTTTACTGCTGTATTACTTAATGAAAAGTGTTTACTTTCCAGTAAGGAATACAAAAATAAATGGTTTTTAAGTTCTGATAATAATATTATTAAAATGGAATATGCAATAAAGGTTCAGGGGGAAATAAAAATCACAGGAAAAAGTATTAAGAAAAAGTTTAATTTCTTTGAGAAACCATTTAAGTCTTCACATATAAATATTTATGCAACTGCACTTAATTATGAAATGGGAGAATCAAAAACATACACGTTACAATGTATAAAATGCAAACTATTTTCGTCAATTTACCATGATAACATAATCTTTATCCCAATTTTGTCAACATTATGAAAACAAATGTAAACATCTACTCATTAATTATAATATTAAATTTTGTTCTTTTTATATATTTTATGTTTTTTTCTTTCAGTTCCATAATTCCTCAATTTAGTCTTCTTGCTAAACTTATGGTGAAAAATTTATTAAGTCATCAAATAGAGCAGTGACGTTAGTAGAACTTATGTTAGCCATTTTTTTCATATTTTTAATATCCACTGCTTTATTGCATATTTTAATGTCAGAAAGAATTGTTATTTTACTCAAATCATCTGTAAACAATAAAAGCAACGAATTAATGCCGTGCATTTTAAGTATTTCTTAAATTAACAAGAGCCCTATAGTAGTAGCATAGAACTATGCCACCATTAAGTCAGGGTGACCGGCCGGCAAATTGTCGCTCGCGGTACGCGCGTGGTACTATTAGCACTAATTATGGACTTCACATACAAATTAATCAGTTGATCAGGTCGGCAGTATGAGAAGTGTACATTTTGCTTTTAAATTTTAACATGAGTTCCATAGAGAAACTCATTGTAATAACCAAATACTTGGCATTATACCTGCTGCCTTTTTTTTGCTTGATCCTTGCAGTGTTTCAGTGTTTGAAGTATCTTTGTTCTCATCGTTTAGGTCTCTATACATTTCTTTTTCATTATTAGATCCACAATGCATTTCACTATCAGACTTTTCTCTGCCCATCTCAATCTCATCGGTGTCTCTGTTGTTGCCATCGGTACTTTTTTCATTCGTTTCTGAGTCATGATTATTTTCAGTAATATAAAAATTTACCTTATTAATTTTATTGTTTAATGATAATCCGTCAGTGCTTTCTTTAGTTTTTTCCGCAGTTATTAAATTTTCAATCATATCTGCATCTGATATAATGTTTTGACTGCTATCTTTTTCAATTACATTCATTTCTTTTTTCGTTCTCTTCTCATTAATTTTGCTTTCAGAAGACCTGAAATTTGAACGCAGAACTTAATTGCATGCTATGATTATTTATTATTTATGATTATACTATACTTACAAAGCTTGTCTTTTGACTCGCTGACCACTGTGTTTAATAGCACTGTTTTGTATGAATAAATCAGAGTCTCTGAAGGAACATGACTTGTCAGCAAGATGTGCAATCTTATAAAATAACTCTCTTATTTTCACATATTGAAGAAATGCTATTTTCGTGCTCCCCTTTATGCCCTTCCACGAGAACTAATTCAGTAGTTCGTCTTTAATTATACGTTTCATTAAAGGTAATCCAACTTTAGAATTTTTTGCAATTCCACTGGTGCCACAAGCTTTCAACTTTTTTACCTAAGTACATAAAAAACAGTAATGAGTATAATAAATACATCATAATCCTAAGATATTTCATAGAAGTAAAGAAAAAATAACGAACCAAAAATGTCATGACATCCTTCTCAAGGAGTTTATATTCTAATGCATCTAATTGTTCTTTGGTATCGATGGGGAACTTAATATTGCCTATAATTAATTTGTCAACACCATCTTCGCTAGAATTGGGACAGTCGTTTTCAATAAGTGCATTACTGTCTCGATTTTTATTTTGAAGTGGGTCAATAATTTTACCCAACTGGATTTGCATAATTGCAAAATTTTTCCTAGTTTCATTTTGGACTAAAACAAAAATGATAATGAGCAATAACAGCAGTTAGTATTCAGATAAATATACTAAATCTTAAACATGTAAAGAAATATTATAACTAAGCTACATGATGAAATCGATGGACGTGACAGAATTATGTGAGTGCCAACTTCCATTTTTTTTATTTTGTTTTAACTAAGTTAAGTTTTAGGTTAACCAAACACTCAACAAATACCATCCAGCAACCACCATATTCACCAGATATGGCTCCTGCTGACTTTTTTCTTTTTCCTAACTCAAATTACCACTTCGTGGCACCCGTTTTCAATCGATAGAAGACATAAAGGAGAATTCGCGGCGAGAACTGAACTCAATTCCGGAAGCAGCGTTTAAAAAATGTTTTGATGAATGGATTATTCGTTGGCGCAAGTGTATCGTTTCTAAAAGAGCATACTTTGAAGGTGATAAAATAAATGAATGAATAACAGACATTTTGTGTATTATTGATCTTTTCCCGGTACTTTCTTGACAGAGTAGTATACCTACAGAGTTATTTGTAAAACACCGGCTACCTCTCAGGACTATGGCACTAACATCATAAACAACAACTTTTGTTCTATGACTTTTAAAAATTCATATTTTGATCATATCATATTTTGATTTATCAGATTTTCATACAAAAATAAAAATATTAAAATTGAATGTTTTAAATATTACGAAGTCTATGCGAAGCAAGTGATAGTACAATATCGGAAAGGAGTGGTGATCGGGCGACGGGGGGCCAGGCGGTTCAATCTTAGTGCAAAAAAGCGGGGAAGTCAGTGGTTGCAATGGTACTAAATTAAGAAGTATTTAATAGTCCTTAAGTGAACAAGGTAAAAGATCTTTTTTTTTTTTTTTTTCTCTTTTTTTTTCTTGGGGCTTTTGTCTATACAGATATGCCAGCCCCATCGTACCCTTTACCTCTTATCAAAACAACATTAAAAAACAATATTTTAGACACTGATATCGATAAAAGTCAATGATGAAGGACTGTTATCAATCTACATAACTTTTTGGCACCTTCTGAAGTAGGTTGAGACAGAATAGATTGGATTAATCCCACGTCAAGTCTGTTTAAGTCTAATTCCCTCAAGAATGACTTCCTCTCATGCCTGTTCCGGACACAATCCATCAACAAATGTTGTACATCCTGAACAAGACCACATTCTCTGCAATTCGGCGAATCAGCTTTTTTCATAAGGAATGCAAACTTCGCTGATGGATAGTGTCGAGAGCGAAGTCTTAAAATTAATTTAACATAACTTCTACTGACTTGATCAACATCGAACCAGGGTACTCGAAGAGGCTCGGATTGTATTGTCCTATACCATATACCTTTTTGCTGACTAATATTAATAAAATGTTGTTTCCAGGAGTTATAACATATCACTTTGAATTTAGATATATATTCCCAATAATCTGGTAAGTAGTTAATTGTTATACCATCTATTGCAGCTAATTTAGATATTCGGTCAGCTTCCTCATTACCACGTAGTCCGATGTGAGCTGGAACCCATTGCAACCTAACTTCTATATTATTCTTATATAATAAAATTATATTTTCAAGAATATCATATGCTATCGAAGCACCTCTGAGACCAGAGGCGCATCGAGCAATATGCTGGAGTGCGCTTTTACTGTCCGAGAAGATAACAACTCTTTTTAAATTCTGAGTACGGCTATAAAAGATCGCTTGATAAATTGCAATGAGTTCCAGTGTCATTATTGATACATTACAATTAACCTTAAAACCGAGATTAGTTCCTAAGCTTTGGTCAAATACCCCTGCCCCTAGACCGGGAGTACCCTTTGAACCATCTGTAAAAATTTTGTGCCAACTACCATACATAGAATTTAATTCAGCTAAAACATCAAACACTAATAAATTTGGATTATAATTGGATTTGGGTATCTTTACACATTCTAAATCAATCTTAATTACATTTTTAGTCTCAATAGATGTTGTCCAAGTTTCTAAAGTGTACATTTTATGGATATCTGTTGAAAGAACATCTATGTCTTTTACATCATTATATTGTAAGAAACTGGCAACCCCACGTGATCCCATGTCACCGGACTGTCTATAAATAGCGTGTCAGTTGACTGTCAAGCTCTCTTTTTCGTTGGCGGTCACGACGTGCGGACGTCTCTGCGAGTATCTCTGTTGGTCAAAGGTCACGTGAGCTGTTTTTATTTTAAAAGTGTGCAATCGTTATTTTGTTGATTTCCTAGTTGTAATTATAACCCGTGTAAACTGTGTTGCCGTTAATTAAATTAATTTCAAAACTATTAAACGGTTTTCTTATGTCAACGTGTTTTTTTTAATTCATTTCCACTTTTGAAGCTTATATCAGAAGTGTGATAAAGAACTAGTTTGCCCACCCTATCTAAATTAGTAAAATTGCAACAACTTTTGAATAAGAAAACCGTTATTTTTCTCGCTTTGTTTTGAAAAGTTTAACGATTGCTCGCTAGTTACTTCTTGTGATTATATTTTGTGATCGTGTGTTAAAATGGTGCGTACGGGATCACGTAGCCGTGAACGGCATCATGCTCGAGATAGGCCGCGCAATCGAAAGAAGCGTAGTTCTCGAAATAGGCCGGTCTCGCAGACTAGGTTACGTGAGCGTAGTGATAACGATTCGCGGCGTAGCTCGAGCGATGAACGACATGATCCACGGAACAGCTCGCGTACCCGAGATCGAAGTGATTCGCGTAATAGGGATAAGCGTCATTCGCGTAGCGGTTCGCGTGTATTTCGTCAAGATCGTTCGCAATATAGTAGCCATGATAGGTCGCGGTCTAATTCACGTAGTAGAAAGCGTCATACTCGCGATGAACGAGGATTCACACCTGAAGCACCAAACCCAGTACTTTCCAGCGCACCGCGACAATCGCACAGTACGTACATAGAATCGGGTGCACCGTGTTCTGAGGCGTCCACTCTTGCACATGCTTTGATGCATGCAATTAAAACTATGCAGCCTACAAGGTCACAACACTATTATGTGTCAAATTTTGACCCTTCGATACATAGTATTGAAGCATGGTGTGAAGAAGTGGATCGCGCCAGAGACGCAAACAACTGGAACGACCATGAGTGCTTATCACGTGTGGCTTCTTGTCTAAAAGGGGACGCTAAAGTTTGGTTGAGTGAATGGGTCACCAACGATAGGACGTGGACTAATTTTAAACGAGAATTCAAATCTCTATGTCCCAGTAAGCTCGATTATGCGAATATTTTATTCGACGCTATGAACACTACTTCTGACAAATACCCTACATTCGCTGAATATGCGCGCCGTACTTTATTACGTTTGAAAATAGTCCAGGGGTTAAGTGACGAGTTGAGAACGCTTATCGTTATCCGTGGCATAGACAGTCCCCAAGTGCGAGCAGCCGCTGCTAACTCAGACCTTACTCCGGACACCATTGTCTCGTTTTTGTCGATTTATACAAAAGCATCAAAACGAGATCATTCGGGCTTTAAGAAACCATTTCAAACAAAGCCTAATAATCGCCCGGGTCCAAAATGTTTTACATGCAACCAAAAGGGGCACGTTAGTCGCGATTGCAAACGTCAAAAATCTAACGTGTCTTCCGACACGCAACCGACACCAAGTAACACATGCACTTTCTGTAAAAAACAAGGACACTCTGAGGACAAGTGTTTTGCAAAGGCACGTTCTGAATCGCGAAACCAACGGAACGTTAATCTTTGCTCCTATCGGTCCAATTCCGCTCAAAATAAGGACGTAACTCCCGCAGTGGTAGAAGGTGTACCGGTAGATGTACTTATTGATAGCGGTGCCCTCGATGTATCCCTCATATCTTCAGACGTTCTTAAATATATTTCATGCCAACCAAAACCAAGACGTTGCGTGTTGAAAGGCATAAGTGACAAGGAAGTAGTTGTCACATCTTACGTCACAGTCACGATAGAATTCAGTGACATATCTATTGAAGTAGACCTGTTGGTAGTTCCATCTCCTTTTATGAACACGCCTATCATAATAGGTACCGATGTACTGAATCGTGACGGAATAACTTACGTTCGAACCAAGGACAAACAGTATCTCACGCGTAACGATACTGGCGTTTATAACGTTCAATCAAATGAACAGATCAACGTAAATACTCCTCTTCAGGGTGACGAATTGGAAAGCCTTATGTCAGTCATTAATGAGTTTTCAACTTTCTTAATAACTGGTACCGCCACGACCACAGTCCGAACCGGTGAGATGGAGATAAGGCTTACCAAAACGACACCAGTAGTCTATCGACCATACAAGCTCTCACACCAGGAAAAACTTAGGGTTCGAGAAATTACCAAAGATCTTTTAGACAAAGGGATAATTAGGCGTTCTAATTCTGAATTTGCAAGCCCTATCATACTCGTTAAGAAGCGTGATGGCTCGGATAGGCTTTGCGTTGATTATAGAGCGCTAAATAGAATCACGGTAAAAGATAGGTTCCCTCTTCCGCTAATAGAAGATCACATTGACAGATTAGGCAGTTACAAATACTTCTCTAGTCTCGATATGGCTACCGGTTTTCACCAAATCCGGCTTAAAGAGGAAAGTATTCACCTTACCGGCTTTGTAACGCCCGAAGACCATTTTGAATACGTCAAAATGCCATATGGGCTAGCGAATTCTCCTATAGTATACCAACGCATAATAAATGACACCTTACGCAGTCACATTTACGAGGGCAACGTATTAGTTTACGTTGATGACGTACTCCTTATGAGTAATACCGTGAACGAAGGAATTGAGTTGTTACGCAAAGTACTGAGTACTCTTACCACGGCAGGATTTTCGATAAATCTCCGTAAGTGCTCTTTTCTTGTAACCGAGGTAGAGTATTTAGGCAGAGTAATAAGTAGTGGTCAGGTAAGGCCGAGTCCTCGAAAAGTAGAAGCTTTAGCTAATACCACGCCACCAGAAAACGTAAAACAGGTACGCCAATTCCTTGGTTTAGCGGGATACTTTAGGCGATACATTAGAGACTACGCGACCCGAACCGCACCTATTGCTCATTTAACCCGTAAGGATGTCAAATTTCAATGGTCACCGGAATGTGAGGCTATTCGGCAATACCTCATCAAAGAACTTACAAACGAGCCAGTTCTTTCGATTTTTGATACGAAACTTCCAACTGAGGTTCATACCGACGCTAGCAGTGCAGGTTATGGTGCTGTTCTTATACAAGTCCACCCCGACTCAAAAAAACACGTCGTAGCTTACTTTAGTAGGTCTACTCAAGGGGCTGAGCGTAATTATCATTCTTACGAACTCGAAACCCTCGCTGTAGTCAAGGCTCTCCAAAATTTTCGGCACTACCTCGTTGGGTTGAAATTCGTAGTAGTCACGGACTGCAATGCCCTTAAGGCGACCGAACGAAAAAAAGACTTGTTACCACGTGTTGCCCGTTGGTGGATCTACCTTCAAGACTTCGAATTTTCCATTGAATATCGGAAGGGAGTAATGATGCCACATGCAGACTACCTAAGTCGAAACCCAGTAATTAACGTCAATCAAATATCCCGACCTCGTAACTGGGCTCAAATAGCTCAATCGGCAGACAATGAGACTCGAGACCTTATCGAAAAACTTCACGATGGTAGTCTGGATGGGAATCGTTACTTGGTGCAAAATGATATTTTGTACTACAAATACGTCCCGATAGGTGAACAACCCCGAATACTATGTTACATTCCCAAGGGTCACCGACTCAGTCTTCTTAGGGTATTCCACGATGAGCACGAACACATTGGTGTAGAAAAGACCCTGGATCTCATTTTGAGACATTTCTGGTTTCCAGGCCTGAGACAATTCGTAGCTAAATACGTGGCCCATTGTCTCATATGTATTTCCCAAAAAAGAGTTCCCCGTGCCCCATTACAAGATATAACATCCTGGGAAAAACCAGACACTCCTTTTGACACCGTACATGTCGATGCTTTAGGTCCTCTACCGGTATCGGAAGGGTACAAATTTGTCCTCCTCATAGTAGACGCTTTCACTAAGTACGCCTTACTGTACCCCATTACTAGACAGGATTCCACCGAGTTAAAGCGTGTTATTACACAGGCCGTCTCACTATTTGGAGTTCCTAAGCTTATGATTACGGACAGAGGACGTATGTTCGAATCCAATAATTTTGTAACGTGGATAAACGAACTTGGTTGCAATTTGCACTATATAACTCCTGAGATGCATCACGCTAACGGTCAGGCCGAGCGATATATGCGAACTATTCTCAATATGTTACGTATCCAGACAAATTACAAGAAGACTAGCTGGTCAGGTACGTTATGGAAGCTCCAGTTAGTGTTAAATATCACCAAACAAAAAACAACTCAAGTTTCTCCACTTAACCTCTTGATCGGTACTGAAGCTACAACTCCTGTGATTCGGGCGTTGGTACGTGACGTGGCTTTTGAAGGCAGCACGCCTAACCGGGAAGCTTCACGCGAGATCACCAGGGGTAGAGCTCGTCAATTGCTGAAGAACAATCAAGATAAGCAGGACAAACGAGTAAATCAAGGGCGACGCCCACCTCGTCAATTTAAGATCAATGATTGCGTGTTCGTTATTAAGTTTTCTCAGGTAACGGGAAAACTCGATCCCGGTATGCGTGGCCCCTACAAAGTGGTAGAGGTGTTACCTAGTGGACGTTACACACTGCGCTTGATGAGCGGTGGCTACGGCAAGACAACGCAGGCCGCGGCTCAACATATGGTGCCATGGCAAGGCGAGTGGTGCCCAGACACTTGTGCCGCCTTCTTCGAGAGTGAGTAATCTTCTCCAGTTTGCTTTAGTGTAAGTGCTAGTCGCTGTGGTACTAGTCACTCAGGCGTTTGTCGCTTGGCGTTTGTCGCTACACTTTGATGCTTGTTGCTATGGCGCTTGGTGTGTTCCAAGCTGTATAAGCTGGCTAGTTTAGTCAACTTAAAACCCTGTGGTCCGACGTCTCTCATGTATGGATATGGCCTGCATGTTAGACAAGCTTACACGTACGAATACGGTCTGCGTGTTAAGCGACTTGCACGTATGAATACGGTCTGCGTGGCAAGCAGGTTGACGTATGAATACGGTCTGCGTCATGGGTCGGACGTCTTTCATGTATGGATATGGCCTGCATGTTAGACAAGCTTACACGTACGAATACGGTCTGCGTGTCAAGCAGCTTGACGTATGAATACGGTCTGCGTCAAGCGTGTTTCAGATAACTACGACTGGTCGTCAAGGAAAGTCGGCACGAGGTGCAGGGAGCTGGCATGAGATGCAGGGAACTGCCCCGAGGACAACGGAGACCTTCAAAACAAAGGACTCAGTTGGGTTCGAATTTTTAAAAGAGACGTCTCTGCATAATTTTAAAATGATGAATGTGAGGTTGCTGTATGAATCCCATGAAAGATGATAAGTGAATTAATTGAAAGATGACGTAGAGAAAGTTTTGAATGGTGACATGTGTTCGTTTAGTCATTTTGAACTGTCTTTCTAATGCAGTTTTGTATCCAGGTGAACATGCGGAAGATGAGACTGCGCCTGCAGCTGGATCACAGCGTGTGGCTGGCCCGTCTATGCCTCTGCTGGATGACGACGTGGAACGAGCACCGTCGACATCCACCGCCGTGAACTCGGACACCACTTACTCTGCGTGACTCACTCGTGTCGAGGACGACATACGGTCAGGAGAAGCCGTGTAAGAAACTGGCAACCCCACGTGATCCCATGTCACCGGACTGTCTATAAATAGCGTGTCAGTTGACTGTCAAGCTCTCTTTTTCGTTGGCGGTCACGACGTGCGGACGTCTCTGCGAGTATCTCTGTTGGTCAAAGGTCACGTGAGCTGTTTTTATTTTAAAAGTGTGCAATCGTTATTTTGTTGATTTCCTAGTTGTAATTATAACCCGTGTAAACTGTGTTGCCGTTAATTAAATTAATTTCAAAACTATTAAACGGTTTTCTTATGTCAACGTGTTTTTTTTTAATTCATTTCCACTTTTGAAGCTTATAATATATTTTAACTAATGAGGGTACTTTTTTGTTTTCCCAATATTTAGTACTACAAAGGGTACTCAAATCTGCAATTAGGCCAACTGTCACGTTGTTTGACCTTGACATTATTTTTAAATAATACTTGTAAGCTAAATATTCTCTTCTTAAAAATAAAGGGGGAATACTCAAATCAGATTCCATTACATGGATTGGGGTACTTTTGATATATCCACCTATAATTCTCAGAGCTTGATTCTGTAATTTATCTAGCTTTGAGACATGAGATTTTGCACTACAATCATACATATAACACCCATAGTTAATTCGACTTCGAATCAGTGAAATATATAACCTACGTACACGTTTTGTGTGTATTCCCCAAGAGCTACCCGTTAAGACTTTTAATAGATTTAAAAATTTTAAACATTTACTAACTGTTTCATTAATATGTTTGCCCCAGCGTAGACTTCTGTCTAGCCACACACCTAGGTATTTAGTGCACTCGGACATCACCAAGGATTGTTTATTTATCTTTAGGCTAGGGAGTATTCTACGCCTGCCCCTACTGTACACACAAAAGGTAGATTTACTTGAAGATGATTCCAAACCAAGTTCATCCAAAACGCTTACAATAGAATCTAATGCATTTTGTACATACATTTCACATATTTTAATATCTTTGTCTTGAACATAAATAGCAAAGTCGTCTGCATATTGAGAAACAACTACATTAAGGGGAAGCCGACACAGTTCGTGTGTTATTAAGTTAAAAAGTAACGGGGACAAAGGATCTCCTTGAGCCAACCCTTTATTGGTCCACCGAGCTGTTATCTCGCCACTATTATCGGATTTGATCTTTAGGTATCTTTCACTCAAAAACGCCCATATATAAGAGCAAAATTTAGATCCAGTTTTTAGTTTATCTAGTATATTTACTGCTACGTCAATCGATACATTATTATAGGCGTTTTGAATATCTAAGAAGCATACTAATGTAGGGATATTTCTAGAAAATCCAATTTGAATATAAGTTACCAGATGGGCTAATGCGTCTAGACATGAATATGATCTTCTAAAACCAACCGTACAGGGTGATAAATTTTTTTCCCTTTCAGCGTACCATTCTAAACGTTTTGCTATCATTAAATGAAAAATCTTACATAAACATGAGATCAAAGATATAGGTCTTTTAGGGTCAGCATTTGAATTACTAGCTTTAGGTATTGGGATTATTTGGATATGACGCCACTGTTGCGGTACAATGCTAAATTTGAAAATATTATTATATATATGAAGTAGATAAAATTTAATAGGGGTAGGTAAATTAAAGATCATAGAATAGGCCATACCATCTTCGCCCGGGGCTGAATCCTTTTTTCTTAGAACAGTTTAGTGTTTTAGTGGAGTGCCAGGGGCATTAAAAACGTGAAAATCTCGGATTTGGGTTACAGTGAACGAAATGGAAAAATTAAAAATAGAAAGGATAGCTAATAATATGTACAACTCTGACGCTAGGGTGTGTGGGGTCTTTATTAGACCTTACTACTGCCCACACGATAAGAGAGAGTACCTATAAAGTTTAACAATTATTTTTTTTATTGTGTTGACTTATTGACTTTTTGAATCCCTTAAACTTGCGACATTTCTAAAATCGCAAGAAAATCTTAACCTACAGGGTACTTCCTGTTGACCCAGAATCATAAAATTTGACAAGAAAGCAAGTTCTTACAGCACAAGTAATGAAAAAAGACCGGAAATTGCTAATTTGTAGTTTCATCACTTACAAAATTACCCAAAATTATCACATAAATATTTTATTTTGCTATTACAAACTTACATTTGCAGTTGGAAAATTGACCATGACGTGTATCAATGTCTGGGAGAACATTCAACATAGTTAAGTTTGTCCTAAAGTCCTATTAATCTTTTAGTCAAAGTACTGTCCAATTTTGCAGTGCTTTGATAATTCTAGTAGGTAACGTTAATTATTTCTTGGTATTGGTGTATGGCAAATGCCAGCCGTTGGTCCAGGCTGTCATTTGTAGATCTTTGGCAGTTGTTACAGATAGTCAGAAGCCAGTAAATCTGACAGTCTTGCCATGAATTACCGAGTTATCCAGTTAATGGGTTGTGGAGGTCTGGTAGACAGCCATTCCATGTAAAATACTGGTATTCAGCTAAAATCCGGTTTGAATAGATGCCGACCCAAATATAGTTGTGAAAAGGCTAGGCAGATGATGCTGCCTTAGTTTTGTTATACAAAGATTCTACTGTCTCATAAGTATCTACTATTTTAGTACATGTAATTGATTTTTTTTTGCAATAAGAAAAAATTCAAATCGAAAGCACAATTTATTAATAGGTAAACTTTGTATGCATATATTAGTAGCTAACCAATCCAATTCTAGGTTTTTTAATTGCGTTCACTGTACTAACCAAATCCTAGGTGACTCCGAGGTTCACTATTTGTAAACTTAGTTATTTCCAAACTTTAATGACTTTTAATGATTATGTTTGTTTTAGGTATGCATCGAGTGCTCCATGGGTTCCCGAATCCTGAAAAAGATAGAGAACGCTTCAACACATGGCTTTATGCAATTGGTGGTGATATCTTGGGCTTGGAAAATGAGCACATAAGTGACATTAAGTACCGCCGTGTATGCCGCTCACACTTTGAAGATAAATATCTATGTCGTAACAACAAAATCAGTAACATTGCTGTGCCAACACTTAATATGCCAGGTTTGTTTAAATTGTCATATGTACATAAAGAAATATACTCCACTATACTGTAACACTAGGTGACCCATGCCCACTTCGTTGGGAGGTATTATATATTATGTTAGTGTTATAGGCTATATCGAGTTAACATATAGCCTGTGACATTCACTAATAATGTGGCTTTTTATAGGTATAAGAACTTTCAAAATCGGTTCAGTAGATCCAGAGATTACCCCCTTTTTTTTAAAGGATGGGAAAATATCAAATGAGTCTGTGTGGAGCGGAAGGGAGTGTCAGACTCTTACTGACTAAAACCCATCCGTGTTCCTCCTAATGCCCTTTGCGTTCCAGGGTACGGTGCCTCTTTCGAACGGTTTCCGCACCCCGGCAGGCACTGGCCCTGGCGGGGGGCCCCGTCTCCCAGAGATTACCCCCTACAACCTCACTAACTTTACCTCTTTATAATAATATATTGTTAGCGGAAAAATGATGTTACATCTGTCAAACGGAGGGGATGACAGGTGGTGGTGGTAGCGCCTATATAAGCCACTGCGCGCTCATTTGGGACAACTTTTTCGTGGAGTCAACTTGGTTTGGGAAACCTCTGCCCGTTTGGATAGCCAATTCTGCCTTAAACTAATTTTCATTTTTGTTATTTGTAATAATTCTATTTCCGTTTAATTTTTGAATTTTGTGATAAAAAATAAACCGTCATTTTGGATTGTTGTCTTTTTTTTAATCAATTTTGTTCTATTGTGCTAAGATCATTCGTGGGTTTCGAATTTCACTTGCCTTGATCCGTTCCGCTCCCTGAAGTAAGGCAGTTTGGCTATTCAATTTGAAGAAAAAAAATAACGGTTTCTTTTAAAAACAAAAAAGCAAGTACGGTTAATTTGCTGGCGTGTAAGCGGTAATTTCATGTGGTAAGGTGTACAGTGGTAAAATCTGGTGAGTACGTTCCGATTTGCTTTTTTTTTTGGGAAGACGATATTGTCTTAACGAATATATTTCTAACGCATCTTTGTAGCTTGCTGTATTTTTTTTTTTATTGTTCTGGTCACTCTAAAGTTAATTGTCTGTCTCTTTCAATTGTTTTCTTTATTGGACTATTAAAAATTACTCTGTACTACTCTTGTGCTTTGGTAAAAGTGTTAAAATGCCTAATAATAGCCATAAAAGTAGAAGTCGTTCTAAAAATCGTGTTTCGCCTTCGGGTACTCAAAATACAAATGGTTCTAGCAAACATAACTCGCGTTCTAGACATTCCAGAAAACGACGTAGGTCTCCTAATGATGTGTTAACTGAAATATTGGATCGGCTTACGTCGTTGGAGGAACGGCGCCGTACGCCTCCGCCGCGACGACTGCGTGAGCTAAGTGCTGGTGCACACCCAGTGACGCCACCACGGCCGCTGGAACCAGCTGCTACCACGGCAGAGCCTCGAGGGTCGGCGGCTCCGTCCTCACCGGGTCCTTCCGTAAGCGTTGCAGCCGATCGCGATACTGGCGCGACCGATCGCATTGTAGAGGCTATCCGGTCAATCAACACGCCGCCGCCGGTGAGATCTAACCAATCTTATTACATTTCAAACTTTGATCCAAGCATCAACGATATAAACACCTGGTGCGAGGAAGTAGACCGTGCTAAAATTTTAAATTATTGGAATGATAATGAGTGTCTATCTCGCATTGGGAATTGTTTGAAAGGTGATGCTAGGACATGGCTCAACGAGTGGGTCACCAACGACCGTAGTTGGAGCAACTTTAAGAAGGAATTTAAGCCCTTGTGTCCTAGGAAGCCGGACGTTGCAAATATTTTATATGAAGTCATGAACACTAATTCTGATAAATACCCTACATATGCTGATTATGCTCGCCGGTCACTACTAAGATTGCGTATAGTCAAAGGGTTGAGCAATGAGCTAATCTCTGCAATAGTGATACGAGGTGTTACAGATCCGCAAATTCGTGCTTCAGCGACCAACGCGAAATTAATGCCGAATGAATTAGAATTCTTTTCGATTTATGTTAAATCAAATACGCCAATTAATCATAAGAAACCTAACTATACCTCGCGTAACGATGACAATAATTCAAAATCAATAATTACGAGCAATCGCAAACGGCATTTTGATGATGGTAAATGCTTTTTGTGTGGGCAACACGGCCATAGACAATCTAATTGTACTAAGAAACCTAAACCTAATTCAAGTAACACTAATAGTGATGACAATGATCAAAAAAATCAATCTAATCAAACTCCGCATAAATCTGAACCATGTAGTTTCTGTAAGAAACCTGGCCATAAAGTTGAAACTTGTTTTGCTAAATTAAAATCTAGTTCTCGCAATACCAACAATGTAAATTTTTGTCAGGAAAGCCCTGACAGTAAAAACAGAGATATTGTCGTGGCGGTTATACAAGGGATCCCCGTTGATATCCTTATTGACAGCGGTTCATGTATATCGTTAATTTCTTCGTCCTTGTTAAAACATTTTAGATGTGCGCGCAAGCCGGCTTTCAGAGTTCTGAGAGGCATTGGTGGTGTTGAAATCGAGTCTACCTATTTTGTTACCTTGCCTATAGAGTTTAATGAAATAACTCTGGAAGTAGACTTGCATGCTGTGTCCCCCGAGTATATGAACACCCCAATCATTGTCGGTACGGATGTACTGAACCGAGAAGGTGTCACCTATGTCCGTACGCACAAGCAACAATATCTTGCTTACGAACCCCGGGTCATGCATGATGTTATGTGTACTTCATCGTCTACACAGATTCCAATTAAGACTCTTTTAACTGGCCAAAATTTGGAAAAATTACTTGATTTAATTGATGAATTTTCAAAATTTTTCATAACTGGTACCGCAACTTCCACTGTTAATACTGGGAGTATGTCAATTAAGTTAAATAGTAGTACGCCGGTTATCTACCGACCGTACCGGCTGTCTTACCCTGAGATTTTGAAAGTTCGTGAAATAGTTAAAGATCTTCTTGAAAAGAACATTATCCGAGAGTCTGAATCGGAATACGCGAGTCCTATCCTATTAGTTAAAAAGAAGGATGGATCCGATCGCATGTGTGTCGATTACCGTAAGTTAAATGAGATAACTGTTAAGGATCGATTCCCGTTACCACTAATTGACGACCACATCGATCGGTTAGGCAAACATAAGCATTTCATCAGTCTTGATATGGCCACAGGATTCCACCAAATCCCTCTAAATTCCGACTCTATACCGCTCACAGGGTTCGTCACACCAGAAGGGCACTATGAATATTTAAAGATGCCCTACGGTTTGGCGAATGCGCCTGTTGTTTACCAAAGAATAATGTCAAAAACTCTTTCTCGACATCTGGAATCTGGTGAAGTCCTGGTGTACATTGACGACGTGCTTATAATGAGTCACACGGTTGACGAAGGTCTGTTAACCCTTCGTAAGGTTCTCCAGACTTTGACTGATTCAGGGTTTTCTCTTAACCTTAAGAAATGTTCTTTCCTTTCGACCAAGATAGAGTACCTAGGACGTAGTATAAGTCAAGGTCAGGTACAGCCGAGCGAAGGAAAGGTCCAGGCCTTGGTTGAAGCACCTATTCCCAAAACCGTTAAGCAAGTTCGTCAATTCCTTGGCCTAGCCAGCTATTTTCGTCGCTACATAGCTAGTTTTGCAACCAAGACTGCTTCTATTACGAAATTAACGAAAAAAGATGTGCCTTTCGTCTGGGGTGCCGAGCAAGAAGAAGCACGGCAAGATATAATTTCACAACTTACGAGTGAACCTGTGTTGGCCATTTACGATCCTGACCTACCTATTGAAGTCCACACAGACGCAAGCTCAATTGGTTATGGTGCAGTGCTTCTTCAGACTCATGAAAAAGGGTACAAACGGGCAGTTAGCTATTTTAGCAAGCTAACTCAAGGTGCTGAGCCGAGGTACCATTCCTACGAGCTCGAGACCTTGGCTGTCGTTAAGGCCCTGCAACATTATAGACACTATCTGGTTGGTGTTCATTTCATAGTCGTAACTGACTGTAATGCACTAAAAGCTACACAGCAAAAGAAAGACCTATTGCCACGCGTAGCCAGATGGTGGATATATTTGCAGGATTTTAATTTTACACTGGAATACCGTAAGGGTACTTGTATGTCGCACGCTGACTATTTAAGTCGTAACCCCGTGAACGTTTGCGAAGAACGTAGACACCAAAACTGGGCTCAGATAGCACAGGCTGCTGATGAAGAGACTCAACAACTTCTCCATAAACTAACAGACGGACAATTGGACACTAGACATTATGTTAAAAAGAATGACTTGCTCTATTATAAGTATTCTCCCGTGGGAGAAGACCCCAGATTCTTATGTTTTGTGCCTAAAGGTCATAGGCTCAGTTTACTCAGAATTTTTCATGATGAACATGACCACCCTGGAGTTGATAAGACGTTGGAACTCATCAGGAGATATTTTTGGTTCCCTTCTCTTAAATCATTCGTGCAAAAATACGTGAGTCACTGTCTTATTTGTATAACGTATAAAAAGGTCCCCAGAGCTCCTCACCAACTAATACATTCGTGGGAAAAACCGGGTACCCCTTTTGAGGTTATACATGCAGATGCTTTAGGTCCATTACCTCAGTCTAACGGTTACAAGTACGTGCTAATTGTTGTAGACGCATTTTCCAAATATTGCCTTTTGTATCCTATGTTTGGTCAAGATGCTAATGAATTAAAAAGACTATTTGTTAATGTAATTTCGCTGTTTGGTACACCAAAACTAATTGTAGCAGACCGTGGTCGTATGTTCCAGAGCTCTGAATTCACGAGACTTGTAACAGAATTAGGCATTGACATGCACCTCATCACTCCTGAGATGCATCATTCCAATGGGCAGGTTGAACGTTATTGTCGAACGTTATTAAACATGGTTCGCATAGAATGCAATCACCGGCAAAACGAATGGTCAGATGTTATGTGGCGACTCCAGCTGGTTTTGAACATAACAAAACAAAAAACCACCAAGTTATCTCCCTTAAATCTTCTAGTAGGTATTGAAGCGGCTACACCGCTCATACGACACCTGGTCAGAGATGTCGCACTGGAAAACTCTCATCCAAACCGCGAAGCGTTGAGAGAGATGCAGAGACAGAGAGTTTCCGAGCGCTTAAAGGCTAATCAGCAACGACAAGGCGCAACTGTTAATGCTGATCGCAGATCCCCTAGATTATTTGAAACTAATTCATTTGTCTTTGTTAAAAAACAGGCACAAGCCACTGGCAAGCTCGACTCGGGCATGCGCGGGCCATACCGTGTGGTCAAGGCGCTTCCCCATGGTCGATACGAGCTGCAACTGCTGGCGGGCTCGTATGGGAAAGTGACCCAGGCTGCGGCAGAGTTTATGGTGCCGTGGCGAGGGGAGTGGACTCCTGACACGTGTGCAACGTTTTTCGAAGGTAATTTGTGATACACTCGCTGATAAGCGAACGTCGTGCCTATGTCATGCGAGTGTAGAAACCATTTGGTATGCGAACGTCGTGCCTATGCCATATGGGGTTGTAAGAAATATGCTAACGTCGTGCCTATGTTTCTTATGGTTGTTTTTGAGTGAGTGTGGTATGCAAACGTCGTGCCTATGCCATACGGAGTTTTGAGAAATATGCTAACGTAGTGCCTATGTTTCTTATGGTTGTTTTTGAGTGAGTGTGGTATGCGAACGTCGTGCCTATGCCATACGGAGTTGTGAGAAATATGCTAACGTAGTGCCTATGTTTCTTACTGTTGTCATGTGTGAACGTGGTTCACGATGGGTCAATGTGCCCGAGTTTACTGTGATAGTGCGGTTGAGGTGTCTATAGCGGCTCAATTGCATTGTTACAATAAACGTTATTTCTAGAAAACCAATTTCTGGAAATTGCGTGTAATTTTTGAAAATTAAAAAAAAAAGTAAACCATTTGTGTGTACTCAATTCTCAGGTGCAGACTGTAATGATGACTACATGGAGTCCACGCCTGAGCGAGCTGTCAGCGATATGCTTTCTGATGTGATGACACCAGAGCCCGTACCAAGTACTTCCAGTGCAGCACAGCCTGGGATACAGGAGCACGAGGACGTCCTCCAGTCAGGAGAGGCCGTGTTAGCGGAAAAATGATGTTACATCTGTCAAACGGATGACAGGTGGTGGTGGTAGCGCCTATATAAGCCACTGCGCGCTCATTTGGGACAACTTACACCGACGACCACTCACTGATTATGGCTGACGGGCGCACGCCAGGAACCCACCCTGTCGTGCTCGACCTCGCCATAATCAGCTGATGCCCACACTTCAAGGAACGCCGTTGGCTCGCAGAGCGCTCACTGGAGGCTCCCCTCACGGGGACGTTGCCGGTGGGGGCAGTTCTCGCCAACGAGCAGGCAAACACCGGACTAGACGCCCGGACTTGACATCACGTGGCCACTGCCACAACCCAATGACCCGCCTGTGTATACAGGCGGCGTCGAAACTACTGAAATACCTAATAGGTAAACCAGTTACCTCCGGTTCCCCTAGGGGAATTGAGAGACGACCCAATCTCTTGGGACAACTTTTTCGTGGAGTCAACTTGGTTTGGGAAACCTCTGCCCGTTTGGATAGCCAATTCTGCCTTAAACTAATTTTCATTTTTGTTATTTGTAATAATTCTATTTCCGTTTAATTTTTGAATTTTGTGATAAAAAATAAACCGTCATTTTGGATTGTTATCTTTTTTTTTTAATCAATTTTGTTCTATTGTGCTAAGAATATGTATTAGTATAGATAAATATTCCTATTTGAATTAAGCTTAATACTTACGAGTAGTAATTATTTGCAGCTCTATTAAGATAAGTGTTCTTTTTTTCAGCACTACTGTCACTGAAAAGATTTACATCTGTTAATAGAATGCCATTGCAACAAATTTTGGAGCAGCCATCAACATCGTCAGGTACCTATTTATAATCTTAAATTTATAAAAATCATTCATTTAAAACTTTAAAATTAAATGAATAATGATGCATTTTTCTTTCAGATCCCACTTCTAATTTTGAAAATTTTCCGCATACTTCAATTCATGTTAGAAAGGATAAAATACAAAAAGAAAATATTGGTAAGTTATTTAATTTGTAATTTAAACATTATTTAGATTTTCCCTGCTCTTTTCTTTAAAAAATATCAGATGTTTCATACATTTTCATTGGCTAAATATTGCATGTTGTATGAAACAGCTGATATTCTTTCGAATTTTCGGGGTTTTCGCAATGTTCAAATTCAAATTCAAAGCATTTTATTTCAAATAAACCATTCACAGGCACTTTTGAAACGTCAAGGTCGGTCAGTCAAAAACATGGAAGCTATTTGCACGTTCCAAAGCGTAGTCTCTATGGAGAAGAACGTGCAAGAAACTCCACGGACACTCTTTTAAATCATGTTCTGTTTTACAAAATTCCAAGTTACATATACTTGTTGCTTCTGCATGCTGGTGCTTGTTTGCCACCTATGTGGTATAAAAAATAGGTATATTATATCCAGCAACAGTTTTCTTCCAACTATTTTTTTTTTGTAACAGGTTTCTGGCAACTGGAGATACATACAAGACACTATCTTTTTCTTATCGTATGGGTAATTCAACAGTTTCGAAAATAGTGACTGAAGTTTGTGAAGAATTGTGGAATGTGTTAAGATCTCTTGTCCTTCCAATACCCACAGAGGAAAATTGGCTGAATATGGCAGAAGATTTTTTCCAAAAATGGGGATTTCCTCATTGCCTTGGTAGCATAGACGGAAAACACATAACCATAAAGTGCCCTCCGGGTAGCGGGTTAATGTTTTATTGTTATAAAAGTAAATATTCAATTGTTTTAATGGCTGTGGTAGATGCCAATTATAAATTTATTTTTGTAGATGTTAGATCATATGGGAAAGATGCCGATAGTACTATATTTGAAGCAACATCTTTTGCTCGATTATTAAGGAGCGGCCAACTTAATATACCAAATCCACAACCATTACAAGGAGAAACAGATTCTTTGCCTTATATTTTTTTAGGCGATGGTGGATTTAAACTTGAAACTTTTTTGATGAGACCTTTTGTAAGAGATGCAGCTTTGCAAGATAGAGATAAAAAGATATTTAATCAGTCGCTTAGTACAGCACGGGTAGTTGTGGAAAATGCATTTGGAATATTGGCACAAAAATTTAGGATATTCTTAAGACCTTTTGAAACAGATTTGAGAAATACTATAAAAATTGTGAAAGCAGCTTGTTGTTTACACAACTTTATACAGACAAAAGAGTCAACCGAACGTGTAAGCTCTGGTTTGGAAACAGAACAGCTTGGAAACTTTCTTCCACAAAACAGACTCAATGGAAACCGCGCACGATCATCATTTGCGGCATGTGAGATCAGAGACAAATTTGTTCGATACTTTGCACAACGCAGAACAGATAATTGATACGTATACCTTGTAAATAATAAATAATTATACTTACCTTCTTCGTTTAATTCTCTCTGGATATCCCTCCATGCTTGTAGTTTTTTTGTGTTATTTTTGTAGTCAGAGTCATTTAGTAAGTACAAAACAGGTCTATTTCTCACTGCTTGTATAAGTTTTTCAGTAAATTACAAATCCATTGTTCCTATTTCGCTCATAAAAATTGTCGATTGCTACAGCCGCGTCCGAGATACACGCGGAAGCGCTCCAAAATGGCGGACAACGGGCGGAGATGTAGACGGCGCCTAAGCAAATGAGCGAAATCATGTTAGAAAGAGACAACATCATAGTCAGTTTTGTACGTTAGAGCAGGGAATTTCGCTATTGTTTCGCCGCCAAACAACTCGCAGCGAAACTATGGCGGTTTCGCTCTTTGAGTTTCGCTGCGGAGGTGTGCTACAGGCATGAATGGCATACAAACTTTATTAAAAAAGTTAAAAGATGATTTTAACGTGTCATCAGTATGGTTGCGGCACCTTAATCAGGACCCCTTAGAAAATTTCTTTTTCGCAGTGAGAAGCCAAGGGTGTCGCAACACTAATCCCACGTGTGACCAGTTCGAATCCGCTTTCGCCACACTTTTAATAAATAATTTAAGCAGTGTCCACACCCGCGGTAACTGCGAAGGAGACTTTTGTGATGCACTGCACTCTCTCATCATCAACAAAAATGCGAAAGCAACGTCGACCTGCTCCTCATTCGATTTTTCCAAAATATTAGAATTTAATTTTACTCCTCTAGATAAAAGAAAGGGATCCCCGAATTATTGCTCCGATCCAATATATGAGCGGATATTTTCAAAAAAAAAACTAAATCTCAAGTCTTTAAATCTTGCACTGATTGCATAGATGATTTATCATCAAAAAATGAGATCGAATATATTAAATATAGGGAATATGCAGGTCGACGATGGCTTTGCACTCCCAGCAAAGAATTAGTCGAATTAATTTCAAATATGCAAGACATAATAAAAGAAATTATAAAAGAAAACATTGAAAAATGCGATCTCAAAGAGATAATTAAAACAGCAATAATAATATTTATTGATTTTCATTTTATAAAATGCAAATTACATAGAGAGAAGTTGATTGATTATTTGATTCGAATTGTCATCCGTTGTATGCTATTTAATTATTGCTGCAAAAACATAAATAAAATATTAGCTGGGAGAAGAGAGGTTGATGATGATGAGGACAGTCTTCAAATAAAAGCTAAGAAATTGAATAAGTGCTATAAAAGACACAAGTAAACTCGTTTTGATACATATTTAAAACTGTTTCATTTATAAATCCTCAATGAAAAACAAAACAAAAAACCTTCAAGAAACTAAGTATAGCTATGGTCATCGATGGGGTAAAAAAAGATTCTCACTGCTGATAACAGATGGCGTTAGAGGCGCGTTGAAAGTGATTGCCCGTTTTGCGGCCGAAGATTGGTCTCTATTTCAGTATAGTATAATGTACTCTGTGCGGGGGGCCTTGATGCGCATGCGTCGCGTCATACAGACATGGTAGGTATAGCAAAACACAGAACATAAATGTGTTAGATAGAACAACGAAATCTTGAAAATTTGTTTTTGGTAAATTAATTATGTTTTGTAAAAAGTCATGGAACAAAAGTTGTTGTTTATGATGTCAGTAATACAGTCCTGCAAGGTTGTTAGTGTTTTACAAACAACCCTTTATATATACATAAATACACACGATGCGTCTTGCGGCATTCAGCATCTCTACTAAATCAGGTTCAGTTTCAGTAATGACCCGCTGGAGAGAGTGAATAAAACACCTAGCTGAATCGTATTCAGCCACTTGAACTCCTTTTACCATATTAGCCCCACTATCATGAACAATAATATGTATTTTATTAAACGGAATATTCCACCGTGCAGCAATAATGTTAAGCTCGTTTGCTATGTTTTCTCCGGTGTGAGACCCTGAAAAGGGCTTCATTGCCAAAACGCCGTGTTCCAGTTTGAAATCTGGAGATATCCAATGGGCGGTGAAGCTCAGAAAACTTTCATTATTGTGGTCACAAGTCCATATATCTGAGGTAATGGAAACAGCTGCAGCGTTTAAATTTTTTTCTATAATTTTCTTGGTAATTCGGTCGTATATGTCCGTTATTATTTTTTCAGTCATATAAGTGCGACTGGGCAACTTGTACCTCGGCACCGCTTTTTGCATGAGCCTATTAAATCCAACTCGGTCAACAATGGATAGTGGTTCGTTATCCAACGCGATCATTTCACCAATCAAATAGTGAAATTCCTGCGATTTCGAATCATTTATCCCCCAATATTGTTTTCGCTCAACAGTTTCAGCTAAAGTCAATTGCTTTTGCAAGGACGGTTGAGAGGCCGTGGAACAAGTACTTGCAGTTGAGCTCGTAGAAATAGCAGGTCCAACACATGAGGACGAACCACCATAAATATTGCTAAACTCATCAGGATGCTTGGCTTTCAAGTGGTTTTTCATGCACGAGGTTCCAGCTTTCTTTCCCTCTCCGCCACGTGAAACTTTTAGTTTGCAGATTAAGCAAATAGCGTATTTAGCTTCTTCTTTGTCTATCTCAAAGTAATTCCAAAGCGGAGACCTTCTTGTTGCCATTTTTTAACACACTAATGACACAGTAGGTAAATGTTAATAAATAGGTACAAAACCACTAAGTATCACACGATAATACCACCAACTTATTTTATTATTTTATTATCTAAAAATACGCGAGCGAACAAACGAAATTGTTTCGTGCTGACTGACACGATACAACTGTCTCTATTACCAAGAACTGTGACCGCGCGAACGTTCACTACGAAACAAGTCAAAACCTGCACGGCGCGCGGGCGGCGCGGCGGTACGCGACACGCACCTACAAAACTCAAAATGTAGGTATCACACCGCGCCGGCCGAATATTCGGCGGCCGGATACCGAATATTCGGCTGGTGGTCAGGCCGAATATCCGGTAACCGGTATCCGGCCAAACAACTATTCGTTGCATCTCTATAAATAATACTTGAGTGATCTCTTACGTCTTGAAGGTCTACCTCCGGGTATTTGCGTTCGTTGTTTCGGCTCACATTCAGTAATGTGTCGTAGAATAAAATCCCGTTTTAGCGATCTCAATGAATGTCCGGTTATGATTAGCAATATTATGATTTCTGTTGCTTCACAAAAAAATATAATAAAACCAATACAACATTATACTTACATTGTTATGTAACAAACACACTTATGAGTAATTCAATGCGTAATTACTTGCTAAACGTAATTAGAATAATGTAACTCTCGCGCAGCCCGTTAAGCCAGGGCGAAACAACGACGTAAACAAATGAAGCGGGACGCGACGAAAGGGCGAAATTTAAGTAGGGCTTTTTGCATTACTCGCTAGATGTCGCCGCTAAAAGGCGTACTTCGAGTTCGTCTTTTCGTATAATTTCGCTAGAACTGATTTTGAGATACGCCGTCAATCTTTTTTCGTTTCTATTAGTCTTAGAGCTTCGCCTTTTTGTGACGACATAAAGCTCAATAAATGGAGCATTTTTGTATACTTAACTAATTTTTGAGCGTTTGTATGAGGTTCGCCCCTTTGCGGTGTTGGCGACGAATTATGGAGCTGAAGGATCTAGTCGCCGCACGTGGTTACTTAAAAGGTACGATTACTAGGTTACAATCCTCTTGTTCGCAATCTTTAACTAGTATTTCCAAGGAGACTTTATTAGCTAAACGACAAAAAATATTAGTTACGTTTACGCAATACGAATCTCACAATATAAAAATTTCATTACTCCATCCAGAAGACAAGGAGGACATACAGCAAGTTGAAAGCAGTTATTATTTCATCATATCTGTAATTAATGAGGAACTCAATCGCCGTAATATCATTAGTGCTAGCGACAGTCATTCAGCTCCTAAATCAGTGCCTAAAATTAACTTACCTCCGATAGATATACCAATATTTAGTGGTAAGTTCACAGAATTTGTACCGTTTATTAACCTGTTTAACTCTTTAATTGATAACAATAAGTGCCTTGATAATGTTCAGAAGCTTTATTATTTACGCTCATACTTAAAAAACGAGCCATATGACATACTAAAAAAATTTACATCTAACTGGTGAAAGCTATGTAAAGGCCTTGCAAATAATAAATAAGAGATATAATAATAAGCATAGATTAATAAATGAGCACATAAATTTGTTATTAGATATTAAGCCACTATCAAAATCTACGGCATCTAATTTAAGAGTTTGTGTCTAATGTCAAACAAAATGCTTGCCGCTCTCAGTAACTTGGAGCCTAACGTACAGTTTTGGGATGCTGTAATTTTGTGTATTTTGTACCGAAAATTAGATGCGTACACCTCCCGTGCATTTCAACTCGAGAGGAACGCCGATGAAGAGCCAACAATAGGAGACTTCTTAGATTACATGGGCAAGCGTGCGCTGGCGCTTGAGAGTGCTGAGCCGGGGAGCTACGCCAGTCGCCGAAGGAGCCAGGGCAAGCCACTGGTAGACTAGTGGCCAACGCAGTTACTCAAGAGCCTTCATGCTTATACTGTAAGTCAAAACACAAACTCCATTCTTGCAATTTGGATGTGTTTCTTTTTTGGCCCAAACATGTACCGAGGCACAAATAACTATTTAAATTCCTTCTATTAAATTGAGTTATTAACAGTATTTAAAATCTTTCAATATTTGATACACTAAGAAATAAAAGAATATGAAAAAATATTGCCGCACATCGTAACTGCGTTCAAAGAAACGTTAATGACAGTGTTGACGGCTGTCAAACCTTAAAATAGGTACTAAATTATTAACCAAATGTTTTGTCCATTTTTTAATTAGCATGGTGAATAACGGATGATATCGCTTCAAAAACTGACTAATAGTCATTAGACAGTTATCGTAATTGAGTACCGACCATTATTACCATCTCGTACAAAACAAAAAACACAAAATCATTGTTGGCAAAATCATCAATTGTTCATCGATGGCGACATAGCCTTCAAAAATGAATTGAATTAATGGGCTATCTAGCACTGAAAGACTTTTTCAAATCGGATCAGTAGTTCTTGAGATTAGCACAAACAAACCACTTCAGCATTATATATATAATGCTGAAGTGGTTTGAAGTTATAGCCTTAGATTTTCTATACTAATATTAGTATAGATAATCTAAGGCTATGATTCCTTTATGTATACATTAATGACTAAGCATATGGCTAGATTGTCATCATATTATAATAAAGGATTATAATCAAGAAAGGTAGTTGAATTAATCATATTATTGACTCTTAAAATATTTTCACATTGTGAAGGCTAATAGGCAATAAAGACAACATACAAGGAGTTAATAATAATTAGGTAGTGAGTGTGTAATGGGAATTTAGTAACTAGGAGGGATATTTGAAATAAAACCAATGACATGCTGATTATTTTCTTTTATTCTATTTCTGCATTTTCAAAATCTTCTCTCACTAGTATTAGTCTAGGAAGGAGGCAGGTGCCGAAATATCTTGTTGATGTCGAGCCCACCCCATATACCAAACTATAGTCATGATGTGAGCACAGCAACCCACGGTACGTTTTCCAATAATACAGTTACAGTAATAACCGTGGATTCTGTGCTCCCAACTGGTTTCTTGCATATTTAATAGAATATAGGTATAATATGCTCTTCCACTTCGGTGTCTGGATTGTATTCTACCCCTAAATAAAAACATTTCATTCACCCAATCTGGTATATGGAGACGCTCAACATCACGGCAAACTTCTATTTCAAAGGCACCATTTCGCCTTATATGTTCACCGTAATAAGAGCGTGCCTGCTTTATCTGATAAGTTCCCAGTGCAAATAAAATTAAATCAGATTCTGTCATCACTAGGAACTCATTAACAAAAATATCAGCATTGATGCTTACAAAAATAGTTCTTCTTCTATTAATATTATTTTCAATAATAAAATCAGCTAATATATTAGGTTGATTTAATTTTTGCAAGGCACGTTCCAAAAGTAACGAGGCATCCAGTCTATCCGTAACGGGAATGTGGAAAGCATTGATTATGGCCCCTGCTACTCGAAAATCAGTTATTAGATGGGTAGCAGCATTGTTGCTGAAATCATATCTTATTAGTTTGTAATCTCTCTTAAACCTACCATTTACAACTTCCACTACCCATCTACACATTGTTACAAGTCTAGATTTATTAGCTTTTATTGTAGACAACTGTGTCTCACCAGGTTCCAGGGATTCAGGTTTACAGATATTATAATTTAAAGATATTAATAATGGAATGGCGTCCCTGAATCCCCTATCTAAGATAAAAACGTCTTCATTTCTAAAATATTGCCACATTATATCGGCATCTGACACAGTTGCCCCATAGGGGCCATAAATATCAAGTATGTGACCGTCTGTTGTAACTATTAAAAAAGGCTTTACCAAGTTTCTGTATTTATGCAGACTGTATGTTTGTTTTTGAAATAAGTAGTTAGACGATTTTTGTAAATATGCATATGTCCCATCACAGATAACAATAGCCTTTCTATTGCCTCCTTCCTCACCACCAAATAGACCTTGTGGAATAATTAAATTGTGGTTACTTATTTCATCTCTTGGCAAATGGCCAATGCCCATATCGCTGCTTTGCATGAATACCCGCACGAACCAAAATTTTGAAAATACTGGTTTATAACACAGTCACTTGTAAAATAGTCCGTATTTTATGGTCAGTAAGACTTACATTCATAACGACAAAACCGGCGTAGTGGCGCGCAAAAATGTCGTTATGTGATTGGTTGATTTATCACGCCATATTTGTGCAACAGTCGACGATCGCCAGTTGCTATTATTGTTTTCGCGTATCCACATTAAAACTTTCGGGAATAATAGCACATTACTAAATAATCGTGTGTTTAAAGTGTAAAGTTTACTGAAATTTTCTGCAATATTCATCCGTTTTGAGTTGTTTGATTATTTAAGATAAAATTGTGGCAGTTTCGGTGATTTTATTTGTTAAAAAGTTCTACATTTAGTGCTACAACATTCTTCACGAAAAGTAAGTAATACAATAATACATATTACGTTTTATTTGTTTATTCAAGATAGAAACAACTAAATCTTTTAACATGTTTACGAAATAAGTTATTATTGCTTAGAAATAAAGCTCAACAATTTAGAACCGAAAGCAAGTTAAGTTATTTTTAACGATATAATATAATTATAACGTGCTTTGTTTTTTTTTTGCTGCCTCGTAACTCATTGCATAGGTCCTAATATAACCGCGATATCCCGGGTTTGAATCCTGGTTCAAACAGAAAACGTGGTAATCGTCATTTCTAATTTAGAAAATTCTTAATAGTAACTCGGAGTTAGAAATTGTGCCCGACGAACATAGCCGGCGAAACGCGGGTGAATTTATCACCTCTGCCTACACCTTCGGTTATTACAGGCATGATGCTATGTTGTGTTGTGTTGTGGCGTAGTATGATAGGAACGGTGTGGTGTGGCATGGCATAATGTGGTATGGTTTGGTAAGAAGTGGTGTGGTGTATTATATTGTGATGTTGGTGTGGCATGACATGGCACAGCATAGTATGGCGTGGATTGTTATTTTATTAATTGTTCTTATTATTTACAGTGCCGAATCCCCGTACCCTCCAAATAATCCGGAACCTCAAACAAGATAGTAAACCTATTATACAAAATGAAATACCTATGACTTCAACTTCCATACAATTCACTGAAAAGGAACAGTTCATTTTATCTCCCAAGCCTAACGATAATATTGAAAATAAAGATTTCTCTAATGTTAGTGAAGACTTTTGCTCAGATGATAGTGTGAAGGATCCTGAGCTATAGTTGCAAAACTTCTGAAAAATTCCGAATAATTCCGGAATACTTCTGGGAAAGTTTCTTTATATCAGAATTATTCAAAATGAATTTAATTAAGATTTATATTTTTTTTTGCTGAAAAATCGTATTTTGCATCGATCGTCGATCGCCGCCGCCGCTACCTGGCGCCGCGCTACCTGCCGCCGCGCTAACGCCGCGCCGCGCGCGCCTGACTGCCACGAGTCGTGTGTGCAAGCGATGGAGGTGCGGGGTGCGGTAAGAGGGGTGATGCTCCCCGGAGAAGTTTTCGCCCCCGCGAGAAAGATTCATACCCCGCAATCGAATGTTTCCGCCGAATAATTCAATGGGAATAAACGTGTTTGTTTGTGGTGAGTTAATTATTGTTCAGTGGCACATACGTAAGTAAAATATAAATGTTTATTTTATTATAAATGGGATTGATTAAGTATAGATATTTTTATAGGTAGATATGTTAGCCTGCGATTAACAGGATTTTTATTCTTTTATTTTTAGGTAGGTACCTATTTATTTCAATCGAATGCTATTTTTATAAATGTCAGTTGTGGAATAAAAAACTAGGCTTAGCATATTTGTTTTGTTTTTTGAAAAAGGGTTACCTATGTTTTTGGTTAGTTTGTATGTAGCTCTGTACGCATCGCGAGTATTCGTGAGTCGCATAGGTAGGTATTAATCATTACCTACCTACTTAACGCGTATAATAGCCCAGTCAATAAATACAAATAAATTCAAACCTTGCAAGCACACGTTTTGATGCGGTTTTCAGAAAAGTATTTGTTATATTTAGGGGTTTTAGTATATTAACCGACTTCAAAAAAAAGGAGGTTATGAGTTTGAACCGTATGTATGTATGTTTGTCCGCGATCATCTCGCGTTTGGCTGAACCGATTTTGATGCAGTTTTCAGAAAAGTATTATTAGTCATATATTCTTCTTCCGAGTCGCCTCCTGCACCCCGTCATCCCACCACCACGTCTCCTTTTCTATGGTGCGGCCACCACGAGAAGTGCCAAGGACGCGCTTACCCGCATCGGTGATTGCTGAATGGATCCTACTCCAGATCTCTTGAGCGGACTCATGCGGAGCACTGATCTCGAGATGCTCGACCTCCGCGATGAAGTCCGACTGCCTAGGACCATCAAGCAACCACCACTTTGTGCGGGGTTTGCGTTTTTCGGTCACTTTCTTATTCGGTACAACCGCAAAGTCCAGGACAAGGAGGCGGTGTTGAGCCGTTAGGCTTTCACCTGGGATGACTTTGCAGTTGGTAACCTTGCCAATGTGGCACCGTCTCACCAGCAGGTAATCTATTTGGGTTGAGTAGGCACCAGTACGGTACGTAATAAGATGCTGGGGCTTCTTCTGAAAGAACGTGTTCGCGATGGCTAGGTCAGACAAAGCGCAGGTGCTGAGTATACTGACTCCCTCTGCATTTAGCTGGCCATATCCAAAACCACCGTGAACACGTCCGTACTCTCCAGCAAACTGACCTACGTGACCGTTGAGATCCCCCCCAACCAAAACACCTTCGGAATTCGGAATAGCGCGTAGTACGTCCTCGAACTCATCCCAGAAGGCCTCCTTTTCAGACTCACAGCAACCAGTTTGAGGAACATAGGCGCTGATTAGGTTCGTTACCGACCCTTCGATCAGCACCCTAACTCGCATCAACCGGTCGCTGCATCGGTCTACTTCAAGGAGCATCCTGGAGGTCCTTAGACAGCACCACGGCCACTCCGCCCCTGCCCGTTGGTGATCCGGTGTACACTAGCCGGTACCCCTGCCCGATGTCACGTGACTTATTTCCCTTCCAGCGCGTCTCCTGAAGGAAGGCGCACTGGACCCGACGCTTCGCAAGTACGTCCGCGAGTTCTCGGCAACGTCCGGTTAGGGAGCCAATGTTCCAGGTGGCAAAGCGGAACTTCTTCTTGGGTACTATCCTCTTTAGCCGTGCCCGTACTCGACACGGTAGCCCTAGCCCACTTATCGCAGGTTTAGGGCGATGTGCCTGCGCGTCGTTATGCGGCGACGCCCTAGCCCGAGTACCCGTTTTCATTTTCTTGTCCATTTTATTTGGCTGAAGTTGGTTTTACGTGGGGCGACCAGCCGTCTGACCCCCACAACCCTACGAGAGGGTAACCAGGTTCGGCGGAAACATTCGATTGCGGGGTATGAATCTTTCTCGCGGGGGCGAAAACTTCTCCGGGGAGCATCACCCCTCTTACCGCACCCCGCACCTCCATCGCTTGCACACACGACTCGTGGCAGACAGGCGCGCGCGGCGCGGCGTTAGCGCGGTGCCAGGTAGCGGCGGCGGCGATCGACGATCGATGCAAAATACGATTTTTCAGCAAAAAAAAATATAAATCTTAATTAAATTCATTTTGAATAATTTTGATATAAAGAAACTTTCCCAGAAGTATTCCGGAATTATTCGGAATTTTTCAGAAGTTTTGCAACTATAGCTCAGGATCCTTCACACTATCATCTGAGCAAAAGTCTTCACTAACATTAGAGAAATCTTTATTTTCAATATTATCGTTAGGCTTGGGAGATAAAATGAACTGTTCCTTTTCAGTGAATTGTATGGAAGTTGAAGTCATAGGTATTTCATTTTGTATAATAGGTTTACTATCTTGTTTGAGGTTCCGGATTATTTGGAGGGTACGGGGATTCGGCACTGTAAATAATAAGAACAATTAATAAAATAACAATCCACGCCATACTATGCTGTGCCATGTCATGCCACACCAACATCACAATATAATACACCACACCACTTCATACCAAACCATACCACATTATGCCATGCCACACCACACCGTTCCTATCATACTACGCCACAACACAACACAACATAGCATCATGCCTGTAATAACCGAAGGTGTAGGCAGAGGTGATAAATTCACCCGCGTTTCGCCGGCTATGTTCGTCGGGCACAATTTCTAACTCCGAGTTACTATTAAGAATTTTCTAAATTAGAAATGACGATTACCACGTTTTCTGTTTGAACCAGGATTCAAACCCGGGATATCGCGGTTATATTAGGACCTATGCAATGAGTTACGAGGCAGCAAAAAAAAAAACAAAGCACGTTATAATTATATTATATCGTTAAAAATAACTTAACTTGCTTTCGGTTCTAAATTGTTGAGCTTTATTTCTAAGCAATAATAACTTATTTCGTAAACATGTTAAAAGATTTAGTTGTTTCTATCTTGAATAAACAAATAAAACGTAATATGTATTATTGTATTACTTACTTTTCGTGAAGAATGTTGTAGCACTAAATGTAGAACTTTTTAACAAATAAAATCACCGAAACTGCCACAATTTTATCTTAAATAATCAAACAACTCAAAACGGATGAATATTGCAGAAAATTTCAGTAAACTTTACACTTTAAACACACGATTATTTAGTAATGTGCTATTATTCCCGAAAGTTTTAATGTGGATACGCGAAAACAATAATAGCAACTGGCGATCGTCGACTGTTGCACAAATATGGCGTGATAAATCAACCAATCACATAACGACATTTTTGCGCGCCACTACGCCGGTTTTGTCGTTATGAATGTAAGTCTTACTGACCATAAAATACGGACTATTTTACAAGTGACTGTGTTATAAACCAGTATTTTCAAAATTTTGGTTCGTGCGGGTATTCATGCAAAGCAGCGATATGGGCATTGGCCATTTGCCAAGAGATGAAATAAGTAACCACAATTTAATTATTCCACAAGGTCTATTTGGTGGTGAGGAAGGAGGCAATAGAAAGGCTATTGTTATCTGTGATGGGACATATGCATATTTACAAAAATCGTCTAACTACTTATTTCAAAAACAAACATACAGTCTGCATAAATACAGAAACTTGGTAAAGCCTTTTTTAATAGTTACAACAGACGGTCACATACTTGATATTTATGGCCCCTATGGGGCAACTGTGTCAGATGCCGATATAATGTGGCAATATTTTAGAAATGAAGACGTTTTTATCTTAGATAGGGGATTCAGGGACGCCATTCCATTATTAATATCTTTAAATTATAATATCTGTAAACCTGAATCCCTGGAACCTGGTGAGACACAGTTGTCTACAATAAAAGCTAATAAATCTAGACTTGTAACAATGTGTAGATGGGTAGTGGAAGTTGTAAATGGTAGGTTTAAGAGAGATTACAAACTAATAAGATATGATTTCAGCAACAATGCTGCTACCCATCTAATAACTGATTTTCGAGTAGCAGGGGCCATAATCAATGCTTTCCACATTCCCGTTACGGATAGACTGGATGCCTCGTTACTTTTGGAGCGTGCCTTGCAAAAATTAAAAAAAAAAAGTAAAAAAAAAAAAAAAAAAAAGTTTTATTATTATTAGCTGATTTTATTATTGAAAATAATATTAATAGAAGAAGAACTATTTTTGTAAGCATCAATGCTGATATTTTTGTTAATGAGTTCCTAGTGATGACAGAATCTGATTTAATTTTATTTGCACTGGGAACTTATCAGATAAAGCAGGCACGCTCTTATTACGGTGAACATATAAGGCGAAATGGTGCCTTTGAAATAGAAGTTTGCCGTGATGTTGAGCGTCTCCATATACCAGATTGGCTTTCTTTAAACTTAATATAAGTACCTACCGCTCACAACACAAATAAAGATAATATAATTTACAACTTTCAAGCGGGGTGCATGGGGTCTGTTACCATCTTAAGACCCAAGCCAACTTCACCTGCTAGCGGTGCACCCTGCTGTCCAACAGACGAGGCTCTGGCGAACCTGGTTACCCTCTCGTAGGGTTGTGGGGGTCAGACGGCTGGTCGCCCCACGTAAAACCAACTTCAGCCAAATAAAATGGACAAGAAAATGAAAACGGGTACTCGGGCTAGGGCGTCGCCGCATAACGACGCGCAGGCACATCGCCCTAAACCTGCGATAAGTGGGCTAGGGCTACCGTGTCGAGTACGGGCACGGCTAAAAAGGATAGTACCCAAGAAGAAGTTCTGGTCCTAGGCAGTCGGACTTCATCGCGGAGGTCGAGCATCTCGAGATCAGTGCTCCGCATGAGTCCGCTCAAGAGATCTGGAGTAGGATCCATTCAGCAATCACCGATGCGGGTAAGCGCGTCCTTGGCACTTCTCGTGGTGGCCGCACCATAGAAAAGGAGACGTGGTGGTGGGATGACGGGGTGCAGGAGCCGACTCGGAAGAAGAAGGTTTTATTTAAACAGTGGCAAGGGTCCAACTCTCCGGATGACAGAGAGGCATATGGAGCGGCTAAGCGCGCTTGCAAAAAAGCTGTAGCCAGAGCCCGCAGCAAAAGTCTGGCGCCCTTGTACGACAAGCTGGAAACTGCGGAGGGGCAAAAGCTTATTTTTAAGCTGGCGCGTGCCCGGGAGAAAGCTGCACGGGACATTAGCAAATGTCTCAGTGTAAGGGACGCCCAGGGTAAGCTGCTCTACGATGCCCCCTCTGTTAAGGAGAGATGGTGTACATACTTCGCGGAGCTGTCTAACAAACAGCATCCCCATAACCTTCCTCCCGAACCGCCTCCTAACCTTGGACTTATTTCCCCTATTTCCCCCGACGAAACCCGCATTGCTCTTCGCCACATGAAGAACCGGAAAGCGGTCGGGCCTGACAATGTGCCAATTGAGGTGTGGAAGGCGATGGGCCCACATGGCGTGGACCTTCTGACGGATCTTTTTAACCGCATCCTGATCACCAAGGAAATGCCGAACCAGTGGCGATTTAGCCTGATTATCCCTGTATACAAAGGCAAAGGTAGCGTACAGGATTGTAGTAGCTACCGCGGTATCAAGATCATGTGCCACACCATGAAGCTCTTCGAGCGCATCATTGACACACGGCTCCGTAGCGAGTGTACTGTCTCTGAGTGTCAATATGGCTTCCGGGCGGGTAACAGCACCATGGACGCAGTATTCGCCTTACGGAATCTGGCTGAGGCTTACAGAGAGAGAAGGAGAGCTTTGCATATGGCCTTTTTAGACCTGCAGAAGGCCTTCGACTGTATACCTCGGCAGTCCATCTGGTGGGCACTGCGCTTCAAAGGCGTTCCCGAGGCCTATATTGACATTATCAGAGACATGTACCGCGATTCCGTGTCCTCTGTCCAGACCGCTGTTGGCGAATCGAATGGCTTCCCAATATCTGTTGGCGTTCACCAAGGCTCGGCTCTTAGCCCGTTCTTGTTTAACGTAGTGCTCGATGTAGTTCCGGCAAACATCCAAGATAAGCTCCCATGGCTAATGATGTATGCCGATGACATCGCCCTCGTTAATCAGAACAAAGCCCATCTTGAGCGCAAAGTCAACATTTAGAAGGACACGCTTGAAAACGGTGGTCTGAGACTAAATGTGGCGAAGACTGAGTACATGTCCTGTGGCGGCACGGATTCAATCATCCGAATAGGTTCGGACCTGATCAGAAAGTCCGATACGTTCAGGTACCTTGGATCCGTGCTGCACGAGTCTGGCAACGTGGACGACGATGTCCAAGCACGTATAGGCGCGGCTTGGGCGAAGTGGCGCGAGGTAACGGGCGTTGTATGCGACCGCAAAATGCCTCCTAAGCTCAAGGGGCAGATATATAAATGCATCATACGGCCTGTCCTACTGTACGGCGATGAATGTTGGCCAGCACTAAGCAGACACACCCAGGAGCTTCGCGTCACGGAGATGAAGATGCTGAGGTGGATGAGTGGCGTAACGCGATCCGATCGCATACGCAACTCTTTCATCAGAGGTAGTCTTGGTGTCCGTGACGTGGGGGAAAAACTGCAAGAGTGTCGTCTGCGATGGTATGGCCACATCATGCGCCGCCCTATGGAGTAAGTTGGTCGGGGATGCATGAATATGGCTGTTCTTGGGGCTAGGTCCCGTGGTCGCCCTCGCAAGCGCTGGTTGGACGTCGTTAAGTCCGACATGAGAGCCAATGGCCTAACTGAGAAGGATGTTCAAGATCGGGCAAAGTGGAGGAAGCTAAGTAGGAAGGCGGACCCTGGCAATAGCCGGGATTAACGCCAGGGAGAAGAAGAAGAATTTACAACTTTCAAGCGCGAAATAGGTAGTAAGGTCGATTTTTCTGGTTATTTTTTAACAGTTGAAATATTCCCAAAGTTTCGGAATATTTATTTAGTATTCGACGGGAATGATTCGGAATTTTTCCCGCCAGCATCTATAATCCTGACTATATAGATATCGATACATCCTGTTCTACAAAGAGGTCTCTTTTGAAAAATGAAAGCCGAAAAGTTTTTAAAAATTTAATGAGTAGAGTAGATAATGAAAAACAATATGACAATTTCAGTAACAATGTTTCTACTATAAACCAAACAAGTACACCAATACCTATGCCGATAGCCCCCATGCAAACAGAATCTAGTAGCAGCTCAAGCGATGGATCTAGTTCATCCAGCTCAAGCGATGGATCTCAGATTCCGAGAGTTCAGCAGACGATGAATTGAATAATGAACGTTTAACAGCAGTGGTTCAGTCTAGAGTAGACAATAATATATTTCTTACAACAGCTACCTGCATCGAAGATGATATTTCTCGCTATGATTCGATTGAGCCAGTAGCTTGAACTTCACGTTCTACAGCTAATACACCGCCAACTTCTTTGGAACTTACTTCTGATACCAATTCTACACATATTGGTTGTAAAGATAATATCAGCTCAAATAAAGGACAAAAAAGAAAATCTACACCTAATAACTGGTTGCGTAACAAGGCAAAAATTCTAAGAAACTCTTGTTAGTCCTATATATCTAATTCGAAAAAGGGAAAAACCGTTGTGCCTGCAAAGTCTCTAAAAACACCGTGTACTGATAAATGCAAACAAAAATGTACACAAAATATTACAGAATCACAGCGCAAAGAAATTGTTGAATGCTTTTGGGGCATGGGAGATTTGCAAAGGCAACGAGAGTTTATTTTACGCCATCTTTCCGTCATTGAACCACGATACTCATACAAGATGCATAACAGTAACCGGGGGAAAAACAATGCTTTTTATTTGACCATAGATAATGAGAGAATTCGAGTGTGTAAAGTATTTTTAAAGCTACGCTAGATATAACTGATGCCTTTATCCGCACTGTTATTCAAAAGAAGAAGAATTCATGTGGCATGTTAGATTTGGATAATCGTGGCAAACACAGCCAACATTTTCATTTAGATCCGGCTATTAAAGAATATGAATTCCAAAAATTCAATGTCACTACTGTCGTGCAGACACAAAAAGGCTTTATATTGATGGTGGGAAAACTGTAGCAGACTTACATAGGGATTACGAACTCGACTGTCAGTCAAAAAGTCTACCAAGCGCCAATTACCTTATGTATTACATGATCTTTAACAACGAATTCAATATTAGCTTTTTCCAACCAAAAAAAGATCAGTGTGAGGATTGTACATCATACAGTAATGCCACAGAAAACGGTAAGGTAGAACTGAAGGAAAAGTTCGATAGGCATTTAAAAGAGAATAATTTATCAAGGCAAAATAAAGAAGATGACAAAAAAATTACCCCTGATAATTGTATTGTAGCGGTTTATGATCTTCAGGCTGCAATGCCTTGTCCTAGAGGAGATGCATCAAACTTTTATTACGTATCAAAATTAAATACGTATAATTTCACAATATGCGATATCAAATCTAAAGACACTACATGTTATGTCTGGCATGAAGGTGAAGCTAAACGCGGTGCTATAGAAATAGGATCTTGTTTGCTTAAATACATACAGAATTTGAAGCTTAAAGCTGAAGAACTAGATACAAAATTAGACATAGTTTTTTATTCCGACAATTGCTGTGGCCAGCAAAAGAACCAATACATAATAGCTCTTTATGTATATGCAGTTTATCATCTCGATTTTATTAATTCAATAACCCACAAATACCTTATAAAAGGGCATACTCAAAATGAGGGTGATAATGTCCACTCCCTTATTGAAAGAGGAGTAGGCAAAGCTCTGAAGTCTGGACCCATATATGAGGAGTGTCTTTTCAAAAGGGGATAACTACATTCTATCTTATTTTTCACAAAATGGGAAAAACTCATATGGGAAATATTTACAGACCTACCGAAAAGCATTATTTCTGTTATGAAACTATTTCATTACAGTGTTCTAACTACATATTTTGCAAAAAAATATGATTTGTTAATTTAAAGCTACAGAGTTCAGGAAAATCATAATATCCTCTCTTGACACGGATTTTTTATAATATCCCCCTTTACTGTAAATATCCCCTTTAGTTGTGTACTATTTTGTAAATATCCTCTTTTGTATTGTACAACTCAAGATTTTAAATAATAATAAAACACAGATTATTCTTATTGTTTAATAATAATTACCAAAATATTAAAGACATACTTATTAATGCTACTAAACAGAACTATAATTTTTTAATTATTAGACAGTTCAAATCCTGATTTGTCCAATATCAGGTGTCAGACAATCACACATGGATTCCATTTCGGTATTCTGTTCTTCTTCAGGGCTGCAGTTTGGATCATCAATTAATAATTCTTTATACCACTTTAGTTCATCTAAATTGTACCACTCTTCGCCAAACTGTTTCTTGAGCAAATTTGAAATATCTTTCTTCTTGCATTCTTTCAGTGGACGTTGTACCACATCTAAATCATGTGGACAAAGGAGATCGTTTGCCCTTTTTGAGTAATGACATAGGTTTTTCTGCAGGAGCTCGTGGCTAGATAATAACAGCCGCACGGGTCGATCTTTAAGGTTAAGCAACGCTTGCCAAGGTTGGTCTGTGTATGGGTGACCATCTTAACATACCGAGCTTCCTCCGTGCCTCGGAAAGCACGTTAAGCCGTTGGTCCCGGCTGTCATTTGTAGATCTTTGGTAGTCGTTACGGATTGTCAGAAGCCAGTAAATCTGACTCCAGTCTTGCCAAGAAGTACCGTGTTACCCAGTTAATGGGTTGTGGAGGTCTGGTAGGCAGCCGCTCCACGTGAAACACTGTATTCAGCTGAATCCGGTTTGACTGGAAGCCGACCCCAATATAGTTGGGAAAAGGCTAGGCAGATGATGATGATGATGATGACATAGGTTTTTCTGCACCTGTTTCAAATCTGTAGTTTTCATAGACCTTCAATTCAACAGTGGCTGAACCACGAACCCGTTTCTTATAGAAAAAATTCTCTTCAAGGACTGTATACCATCCAGTTTCCTGTACCGCTCTTCCAAGCTTTTTATATCTTTAAGAATCCAGTCTTCTCCCAGTACTTTTAGTTGACCATATTTCTTGAAAACGTCGTAATATTCTTCTTTGTTGGTTATCACAGGTTTCTTTCTGATTTCTTTCTCCAGCCGACCAAAGACTCGGTCAGCTGGGAGAAAACTATGTCCTCTCACAGGGAAAAATAGTGTTATGTCTTCAAGATGTGGTGGGGAGTCATTTAAAAGGTAGAAAAGCAGCATGTGTATGATGTGGCTGTTTTTGTTCTGCCCACCACACCCATCGCAGAATAGTCTTAGATGGTGAATCTCCTCATCAAGGGTCAATCCTTTTAAATAGTTATAAACTGCAGACCCTACTTCAGTAGAACCTCTTGCTGACTGTGATTCATCCGAAGTGTAGAATATTGGGTTTCTAGAATCTAAGGGAACAACACAGAAGTTATACAGGCTGAGCTGTCTGGCATAGAAAGCATCCTGAATAGGGGTTCGTGGTAAACTTTGCACCTGTTGCAAATCAAAACATGCAGATATACTATTTGGCTCTTTGTTTTTCAAATGTGCATAAAATGCATTGGCCCGAAGTTTGTGTACTCTCAATTCTGTCATATGTAACTGTTTCTTTGCATTATCTTTTTCCTGTTTTATTTTATTTTTCCATAAAACACAAACATCACAGGCATCAGTGGCCGGAGAGGAAAACCCAATATTAATTTTTCCTACAAAAATCTTGTAAAACATGTTTTTTTTCACTTTCAAATCATCTGACACAGATTCATTATAAATTTTCAGCAATTTTCTTGCATTTAAGTCACATGACAAAGAGATTCTTTTGGACTTTTCTCTTCCATAAAGGCTTTCCTGTGCTGGTAGGTTATTTAAAAAATTACGAAGACTCTGTTTTTTAGCTTCATTACGATTTCCATATTTATTACCACCACGATTTTCTTTAGGCGTTTGTCCATTGTATAGTGTTTTGCTTAGATTTTCCACTCTTCTTTTTGTTATTCCCAAAGCACTCAAAAAGAATTTCTTGCACACTTTAACCACGCGTTTGCTTTTGGTAAACAAATGGTAGAAACAAGTGATTTTTCTGCACCTTTTCTTTAGGTATATAGTTACCTTTCCTTTGTGCTTCATGTGAACTTATCAATCGAGACAAATATATGTCTTGTTCAATCTTGTTCTTCCGGATGTATAGGGCTTTTCTATTTTGTATAACCAACTTCAACGGAATGGATTTGCACTTGTATCCAGATCTTGAAGATGTATGTGAGCAAGGTAACTTAAAATTCACACAAAGAGGATCTTTGTCTGCATATCTGCAAAATATAAATACAATGGAGTTACAAAACAATGTCGAAAAGTATAAGTAAAAGGTACAACGAAAACGTCATAGATTCATTCACTTACGATTTCTGTTTACGGGGTTTTTTCGCAATTCTATCCTTTCTTCCGCCACTATTTAAATCTTCTACTGTTTTCTCATCCATAATTTGGTAAAATCCAGTTGAAAGTATCTCCTAATAGAACACTGAACCTCAAAACCAAAAACGACACTGGAGCGGAGCGAAAATATTTTGAATGACAGACGTCAAAATACCCAACTTGCCAGAGAGTAAAAATATACCGATGCGTTCTTCAAAACATACGCTAATTAGAAATATTTTGCGTTCCGTTCTACAGAATAAAATGTCTAAAAATAAAGCCTAAAGCATAAAGTTAAGTGTAAATATTTGTATTGTAAATATCCTCTCTTGTTATGAAATGAAAAAGAACTATTATTTTTTTAATTTTGTAAGTGTAAATATCCTGTTCTGAAATGAACACTCATATTTGAAGCTGCTTTACTTGGAGAATATCTTGTTTTGATTAAGATTCAAGTGATGAAAGTGTGTATTTTAGCACTAAGAACAAGACTGCATACTCAGTTTAATAAATAATAAAAATGTAAATATCCCCTTTTGAAAAGACACTGCTCATATACACCTGACCAGTATGTGCACATTATAAGAAATGCAAGAAAATCAGGTAAAGCATATCAAGTAAATGAATTAATACACGAGGATTTTTTTGATATAAAAGCGTTGGCTTTATCGATAGGCAAAATTTTTTCTAAGAATATGGACAAAGAAACTTTAAAGCTAGGAGATGTCAAAATTTTAAAGGTAGAATCTAATGACTCTAATTACTGTTTTTCGTATAAAACATCGTACGAGGACACAGAGTTCAAAACAGTCATGATAGATAAAATTGGTAAGACAAGAAACACTGCCAATAATATCACTGTTAAAAAGGCATACAGAGAAAAAATCCCAATATGTGAGAAGAAGAAGAAGGGTTTGCTAGACCTTATTAGGAAAAATATTGTACCAAAATTTTATAAATCGTTTTATGAGAATCTCTAATTTTTATTATATACCTGAAGAAGACTGATTATGCAGTACCTAGTTGCCAAATAGTTTTAAGAAGAAGCTTAATAGATGATAAGTTTGTTAATTTTTTTTCTAATGAAACCAAATATTTTTAAAAAGCAAAAGTTTGTTAATTTTTATATGTTTAAGTATGGTTCATAATGTTCCTAACTATTTTTAGTTTGTTGATTTTTTTATGTTTATGGTTTATAATGTTATTTTTTCTAATTACTTTTAAGAAGCATAATAGAATATGTATTGTTTGTTAGATTTCTTTGATATTTGTGATTCCTAATATTTTAAGGTTAACATGGTCATTTTAATCTGCGTACCTACCAGAGGTATGGGTGACAGTCATGATGCAAATTGTTATAAAATGTGGGCTATTTTGATGATCCTATTAATTTTTTATGTATATTTTTTATGACAGCATTTTATTCTAAAAATACTTTTCTACAGGTTTGTTTAATCTCTAATATGATAAACAGAAATGTGTTATTCTACAGAAAACATCGTCCCGACGGCTTCCACATAAAACTAATAAATTGATTTGGGTTTGAACGCACTTTTCATTAATATTATCTTAATCATAATTGTGTTACTATTACAGATTTTTTTTATATCCTGTAGATCATATTACCAGTTAAACCAGTCTAAAACTAAAATTGAGAACTACTTATGTGTATTATTTTGATTTATGTTCCTTTTCATGATAATATACCAAAACTCATTTTGTAACAAGTCGAATAACTCGCAGTTTTTTATTATTAATTAAAGCATTTGCAGCTTAAAACCATGATTAATTTCCTATCGATTTATACATTTTACTCTTCTATTGATTACATACAAGAAAAGTTATGACAGTATATATTTTGTTTATTTTTCAAATAGCTACCCTGTAAAATGTGTGTTTTTGGATTGTGCGGTTATTCGTGCAAAGCAGCGATATGTAGTGGTACAAATTGTTCATTTAAAGTATTTCTGACAATTGTTAATGTCTTTGAAATTGATGATTTAGACATTTCAAACATTTGTCCTAATCTTGAATGTGGCTCCTCTGTTCTTAATTTAACTAAAAATATTGCAAGAGCAGTCCTATATTTTTTGAAACGTTCTCTTAACAGGGGAGCTTCATTGATAATTGCCATGAAGTTTTGTTTACACAAGCCTGTCCAGTAATGGCATTCTTCATCTGACATGAGATCTAACTGCTCAAAATCAAATTTATTTCTTTCTTCATTTGTTAGGGCTAGCAATTTTGCTGCCTCTAACTGAGAAGGAGTAAACTGACTTATATAGGCAAAGTCGTTGAGAAACCCCCAATCATAAACCCTTAAATGATAGCTACATATTCGAGCATTATCTGTTACAAACAGTTTGTTTGATTTTAATAAACGATACCTTAAAAAGGTTGGTACCACATGTCGCTCTGCATTAGTGCAACCATGTACAAAACAGGACCTGGCAGAGTTTCCTGTCCGTCTAAAATTGGGTAGTATGGTTACTGGAACTTCATTTCCTTCATTATTCGTGGATTCATCATCAGCAACTTCTTCAGTCTGGACATGTCTCTGAGCTGATAACCAGCATGCATAACACACTCTGCTATGATTTGTTATCTGCAAGAAAAAAACATATTTATAAAATCATTTATGCTAACAGGAATGGATAAAAAACTAAGCGATTCTAATTAGTTACCAGTCTGGGAGAAATTAGTTGGGCGATATAGTCTCTTTCTTGTCCTTCGGGCAAAGAATGGGAATGACGTCTTGCAAGTGACGCTTGACAGCGCACACACCTAGGGTCGTAGGATGTAATCTCCAGGCTGAGAAGTTGAGGGTTGGGGCTGTGAGGTTGAGGGCTCAGGCTGAGACAGTGGGGGAGGAGAGATTGAGTGTTGATGTGCAGGAGGTTCAGTTCTGTTTAAATCCTGTTGTTGTGCTCGTTGAACATTTCTGTGAGCTGAGAGCCAACATGCGTAAGCACACTCTATTTTCAGGTTGTATCTAAAAATGAAAATATAAATGCTTAAAACATTATATCATAACAGTTATATCATAACTCAAATGACATGACATAGAATAATCATAGCCAACTGATATGAAGTAGACTTTAACATATTAAATTAATTTTATAATATTAATATAACAATAGACTTGGGTGATTGTCAATCCTATACTTCATACCTGTCGAGGCAATATACGGCCAGCTATATCATCTCTTTCAGGACCATTGGGCAACGAATGAGAGTGAAAATTAGCAATGGACTTTTGGCATGACACACATTGACTTGCAGGGACTGCTCTTGATTCCACAGACAATTGATTTGCAGCAGTCATAAAGCAGTCTCCACACAAATAGCTATTGTAGTCAATCTAAAAAGAAAATACAACATATTATAACTTGTTTTACTTTAATTATTATCATCATTTCAGCCATAAGATGTGCACATTAGACATAGGCCTACCGCAAGCACTTTCACCAGTCTTATGCTCTCTGCATCCATCGGATACCTACGTCTTTTGTCCTATGTGCTATTTAAAAAGAAGTCCGGTTTCTTTTTAAATAGCAGAATTTAAAGCATAGTTCTAAAAATATAGTTACCTACCTCACGATTTAGATTTCTTGAAACAACTGAGCTTATTTCACTGCCAATTTACGATAAGTTGTAATACTGCATCTCATCATTTAACAGAATATGGCATGAAAGGCACTGCATTGTTGTACACCTCAGATACACTAAAACATAAAAAAACAGATAGGTTTTTATTTTTTCGTAATCAGTACATGTAAAGTCGAATTAGATTTTATGATCTCTTAAGGTTACCGCTATTGTATTTATGTTAAACTACGTGATAGTCTTCAATACTTACGCAAAGCTGATAGGGAGTCAGTAGGTAATCAGAGTCCAGAGTATGTCGCAGTTTGTCGAGATCCAACGAAAGAACTTCGCAGCCAAATGATATGCCATTAAAAGAGATTCTAGGCTTACAATTTTAGCTAGTTTATAAAGGGCATATTTGCAAATTTAGTAACTTTTTTACAAATGTCGTCCGTTTGTGGTTTCCAGGAGAAGTTATTATCTATAATAACACCCAGGAATCTAGTTATAGTTGCTGACTCTATTTTAGTCCCCAAATAATTAATGTCAACGTTTATATTAGGAATCCTTTGATAAAAGTGCATTACTTTAGTCTTTTCTAGATTTATAACAATATTATTATTATTTAGCCAATTAATTATTTTGTTTAATGTCAAGTTTATCTCTGCTTCGTATGTATTAGGATCGTCACATTTTACTACTACCGTACTGTCGTCAGCAAATAGTACCATAGGATGCTTTATTTCTTTAGGTAGATCATTTATATACGTTAAGAATAGTGGAGGTCCTAACACACTGCCTTGTGGGACTCCGTGTTGAATTATCCTACTACTAGATCTGTATTTCCTTTCGTTTCCAGTGCGTGGGCATATTTGTGTTATTTTTAAAATCTGTTTTCTGTTGTGTAAGTAAGATTTAATTAGATTTAAAATGTCACCTCGTATACCATAATGCTCTAATTTGTTTAATAGTATCTTATAATCTACAAAGTCAAAAGCTTTTGTAAGGTCCATATATATAGCACATACAGCAGCTCTCCTATCCACATTCGACAAAATAGGGCGTATCAGATCATGGATAGCCATATTAATTGTCCTGTTCTTACGAAACCCTTTCTGTTATTCTGTTCATTAAGGTGAATGCTCCAGGGTAGCCCGCGAAATTCAAATATTTTTATGTTTTTTGCAATTTGCCGGTCAGTGTGAAGCTGTATGTGGACCAAATGCGATCCGTACTTTAAGCTCTAAATTATCTTTGTCAGTAATCTTTGTTTGATTCAAATTCAAATTCAAAGCATTTTATTTCAAATAAACCATTCACAGGCACTTTTGAAACGTCAAGGTCGGTCAGTCAAAAACATGGAAGCTATTTGCACGTTCCAAAGCGTAGATCTCTATGGAGAAGAACGTGCAAGAAACTCCACGGACACTCTTTTAAATCATGTTCTGTTTTACAACATTCCAAGTTACATATACTTGTTGCTTCTGCATGTGAGGACAATGCAAAGGAAAAAAAAAAAAAAAGGGCTTATTATAAGAATTATAAATATAAAGATTAAAATAAGCCAATGGCAGTTAAGAGATGACCAGTCTCAACCGACGGCGCCTGTTCACGAACATGACGCGTGAATCGGCACCTTTCAGCTCAACCATTTCGAAGGGAACCGAATGATCAAACCCACGCGCCGCCATCAGCGAGACATTTGAGTGAGCATGACATGCTCTCAACCACCATGCTCGTTCATGTCCAACAAGTAAAACTATAACTACTCACATAAAATGTAAATGGTTTCATGGTACTCACATTTACAAAATTTGAAAAATATGCTTCTACTTTACACAAAACTATGGTTGTCAATGACCAAATAATGAAAAATAAATTAATAAAGAGAACGATTAAGTTCTTACATCAAAAATAATAAATAAGTATTTAATATAATAATATAATTTGTATGTATATAAGAATAAATAAACGAAATAATGTAAGAACCTCTAAAAGGAGCGAGCATCTCTTCCAAACATAAAAACCTAAAAAGTGGACCTAAGCAGCTGTGACTGTGGAGCAGGACCAGCATTTAGCCAAGCGTTTTTATCGAGGATATAATCTTCCAGTTTATAATACGCTTGTCTACATAGTGTGCGTTTTATGCATGCTTTAAATTTTCTCTCATTCAGTTCGAGAATATCAACTGGTATTTTATTATAAAATTTAATACAGTACCCCATAAAAGAAGTGTGTACTTTGGCCAATCTGAATCGGGGTTGATCTAATTTGTTCCTATTTCTAGTATTAAAATTATGCCTGTCACTAATCTTGCTAAAGAGATGAAGATTTTTCCGAACATACATAATATTTTCGTAAATGTATTGACAAGGTACCGTCATGATGTTGATATCCTTAAACAGTTCTCTTAGGGAATCACGCCGACGGAGATTGTAAATGGCTCTGATGGCTCTTTTCTGCAGGATAAATATATTCTAATTCTATTCTTCTCTTTGATATTTCAGAAATAATCATTCGTTCGAATTACATGAACTTAGGGGGCTATATTGATGATTAAAATGGTTGTAATTCTTTAGATAAATACGCGTTACGGTCGCGGATCGCATTTGGTCCACATACAGCTTCACACTGACCGGCAAATTGCAAAAAACATAAAAATATTTGAATTTCGCGGGCTACCCTGGAGCATCCACCTTAACTAAAATATTTGTTTTTTCTAGGTAAGTACGAGTATAGAGTGCTTTATAAATTACTTTTTCAATTATTTTAGCAAATATAGGTATCAACGCAATGGGTCTATAATTTTTCATAAGGCATTTGTCTTGTTTCTTGTATAGTGGAGTAACTATGGAGGTTTTGAGTTTCTCCGGGTTTTGCCTCCACCATGGCTTAACACTTCGTATTTGCCGTGGATGCTATGCCCACAATTGCTATTCTGATATTGCAATGTATTAAACGATTTTTTTTTAAACGTTAACCTACGTCGTGATTGCGCGTTGGTAATTTTTATCAACTTTTTGCAACATTCATCATGACAGCATTTCATACGGTGACGTACGCGGCGTCGTCGGCATACAGCGCGAGCGGCGACTCTGGTGTGGTGGGGATGTCGTTGGTGTACCCACTCTGCTAGTAAAAGTTAAATTGAAAAATCTTTATTTCGTTAACACATTACATCATCTGCCTAGCCTTTTCCCAACTACATTGGGGTCGGCTTCCAGTCAAATCGGATTCAGGTGAATACCAGTGTTTTACGTGGAGCGGCTGCCTACCAGACCTCCACAACCCAAACTGGGTAACACGGTACTTCTTGGCAAGACTGGAGTCAGATTTACTGGCTTCTGACAATCCGTAACGACTGCCAAAGATCTACAATTGGCAGCCGGGACCAACGGCTTAACGTGCTTTCCGAGGCACGGAGGAAACTCGGTATGTCAAGATGGTCACCCACCTTGGCAAGCGTTGCTTAACCTTTAAGATCGACCCGTGCGGCTGTTATTATTTAGCCACGAGCTCCTCCTCGTTAACACATTACAGTGCTCTCGAAATAAGTAAAAAAATCAACATTCATCGTTATTTTTTCGACACTAGGACATCACTAACTTTTTCAATATCGTATTAAAATGGTGGGGCTATTACGACATATCATTTTGGTTGGAATAACCCCCATCTTAGAATTTGTGGGGCTATTATGCCGCATCAAATAACTCAGTAAAAACAAAGCGCAGAGTAAAACTGAATAGCACAATGGAATTTCTTGTTTCTCAAATCGTCATTTAACTTTACAAGCTTGACTTTCACTAAACTTGTCAATAATGGCGTCCTAAACAAACATGGCTGTCGATCAAACAGTTTACGCGTGCCATCTAAATGTCGATCTACAAAAAAGAGTTTTCGCTATCCGCCTATAGATGCCGCTATGATTAATCATTTTATCTATAAAAGTTACAACCAAACGACGGGATAACCCCTCCGGCGGGATAGCCCCGCATGACCTTACATGATAATTTTAATTAAATTTTATTTTGAAAACTTAATGTAACTATAATATGTTATATCTATTAATATTGATCCTCTTATTCCTCTCGTTGGCCGGAGCATGTTGGAATCCCAACACTTACATTTAGTCGATGCGATATACGCACATCACTAGCGCGTCGCGTCTAAACGCGTACCAATCGTTAGCGATGGGCCGAGTCGACTTTTTGGTAACTCGAGTAACTCGAGTTGACTCGCTTACCAACTCGGGTTGCAACTCGAGTTGGCTCGGTTCAGTCTGCCTTAAGGTCCGTCGCGTCGCCGCGTCGTCCGTCCGAGTCAGTAAATGCTCAACTCGGTGCATCATTCCGCGGGTAGCTAGTTTGCGACGTTCACGGTTCGCCGGGTCGGGTCCGGCGGGCTGCGTGGCGTCGAGTCAATGCAGGCGGCTAGCAGCGGGCCGCCATCCAACCCAGCGCACCGCACGCCGCGCGCGCTCTCCGGGTCAATTCGGTTTGCAGATATTTTGACTCGAGCTGACTCGCTTACGGTCTGACCCGAGTTACTCGAGTTAGATAACTCGAGTCGCCCATCGCTACCAATCGTATTCGCTCCAAAACTAGTTGCCATCTTCAGCTTGTACGTTTCACACCGGCTCGCCATAGTAATAAAGGGATCGTTACATACATACCTTATACTTAATGGTTATGTAATTAAAAGTGTAAACATTACAAGTTTGGTTTGGCTTCTCAACCTAATTTCCACAGATATACATTTAGGATTTCAAACAATACTGTTGGTTATAAGGCCGTGTTTCCACCTGCAAGCAACTTGCATGCAAGTTTAATTAGACTGCGGCCTACCAAAATATCGATCGGCCCCACGTTGGGCGCCAGTATAACGTTCGTGAAATGAGACACCACTTGTATTCCACTGACGTTTATTTTTGGTAAGTACATAGGTACGCGATACTTGGTATAACACAGAGATTAGAAAGTCTGACAAACACGTAATTACTAGAGTAAGGGCGCGGGCGCATACACATAATTATGACACGGGAAGCGCGCGTAAGGGCTGATCGCCGACTGGTGATGCGCTCGCGCGGGGAAGGACACAGCGGGTTGCGGGGTATCGAACGACGGGGTGAGAGGGGTACCAGGGACGCACTTCTAACAGGACCGTACTCAGGGACTCATTATAAACCTTATTTTTTATTTTTTGTATAGTGATTTTAATCACTCTATGCATCTAAATGAAGCCTGCCAAACTTCCTTCCTACTTCTGGGTATTTAATATTTTTATTGGACGTTGCATAGGTACCATTTTGAATACTTAAGTGAATCATAAAATTTGAGATATCTCGGTAATTGTTCAATATAACATAAATGGAAAACTTTATGCTTTTCGTCCTATTTTCGTGGGAATATCACCTCAAATATTGGGATGATTTATAGCCTAGGTATGTGTTAATCCTCACTATAAGCTATCTTTGCGCCAAATTTCATCAAAATCCGTTCAGTAGTTTTTGAGTGATTGAGTAACAGACAAGCAAACAAACAAACAAACAAGCAAACAAACAAACTTTCATATTTATAATAATAGCAGCTATAAGGACGACGATAACGTTAAACGTCGTGACGTTAAAAAATCAACCTCATATGGTATTATTTGCTGACGATACGTCCTTAATTTTTAAGATAGATAGACGTTCCATAAATCTTGACGACGTAAATAACGCCCTACAGCAGGTCCAAAATTGCTTTACTGCTAATAATTTAGTATTAAATGGGAAAAAAACTAAATGCATCAGATTTGCCTTACCGAACGTTAAAAGAAATGATTGCGACATAGTATTGAACAAGGAGAAACTTGAATTCGTCGAAAACACGGTTTTCCTGGGGATTACGCTTGACTCAAGGCTACAATGGGGTCCTCATTTAACATCTCTTGCGGGACGGCTAAGTTCAGCAGCATACGCTGTCAGAGAAATCCGTCAATTTACCGATATAGATACCGCGAGGCTAGTCTATTTTAGTTACTTTCATAGTATCATGTCTTACGGTATCTTATTATGGGGACGTGCTGCAGACATCGAGTCTATATTTATCCTGCAGAAAAGAGCCATCAGAGCCATTTACAATCTCCGTCGGCGTGATTCCCTAAGAGAACTGTTTAAGGATATCAACATCATGACGGTACCTTGTCAATACATTTACGAAAATATTATGTATGTTCGGAAAAATCTTCATCTCTTTAGCAAGATTAGTGACAGGCATAATTTTAATACTAGAAATAGGAACAAATTAGATCAACCCCGATTCAGATTGGCCAAAGTACACACTTCTTTTATGGGGTACTGTATTAAATTTTATAATAAAATACCAGTTGATATTCTCGAACTGAATGAGAGAAAATTTAAAGCATGCATAAAACGCACACTATGTAGACAAGCGTATTATAAACTGGAAGATTATATCCTCGATAAAAACGCTTGGCTAAATGCTGGTCCTGCTCCACAGTCACAGCTGCTTAGGTCCACTTTTTAGGTTTTTATGTTTTTATATTTGGAAGAGATGCTCGCTCCTTTTAGAGGTTCTTACATTATTTCGTTTATTTATTCTTATATACATACAAATTATATTATTATATTAATTACTTATTTATTCTTTTTAATGTAAGAACTTAATCGTTCTCTTTATTAATTTATTTTTCATTATTTGGTCATCGACAACCATAGTTTTGTGTAAAGTAGAAGCATATTTTTCAAATTTTGTAAATGTGAGTACCATGAAACCATTTACATTTTATGTGAGTAGTTATAGTTTTACTTGTTGGACATGAACGAGCATGGTGGTTGAGAGCATGTCATGCTCACTCAAATGTCTCGCTGATGGCGGCGCGTGGGTTTGATCATTCGGTTCCCTTCGAAATGGTTGAGCTGAAGGGTGCCGATACACGCGTCATGTTCGTGAACAGGCGCCGTCGGTTGAGACTGGTCATCTCTTAACTGCCACTGGCTTATTTTAATCTTTATATTTAAAATTCTTATAATAAGCCCTTTTTTTTTCCTTTGCATTGTCCTCACATGCAGAAGCAACAAGTATATGTAACTTGGAATTTTGTAAAACAGAACATGATTTAAAAGAGTGTCCGTGGAGTTTCTTGTACGTTCTTCTCCATAGAGATCTACGCTTTGGAACGTGCAAATAGCTTCCATGTTTTTGACTGACCGACCTTGACGTTTCAAAAGTGCCTGTGAATGGTTTATTTGAAATAAAATGCTTTGAATTTGAATTTGATAGTTTCAACTTCCCTATAGGGAATTTTTTACATCCTGGCAACATTGTTTTTTTCACTGTGTGCCTCCTGTCATGTGTAAGCACAAGCACCTTACGCACACATAAAGGGAATTGCTCAGTTTGTTAGGGTACTTTGGCTTAGTGTGAACATTAACTAAAATATTCAATGACTGAGGTTTTTAATACTTTATACTTCAAAGAAACAAATTATAGTAGTAAGGTTTCAGGAGACTTTAAAAATGGTTTATATGTATGCATGTGTAATGCAAAAACTTGTCGCTGAAAATAGTTACAAATATGAGCATTTCTCCAAAATAAATTATTTGCTTTTATTATCATGATATTTTCTTTCTTTGAATGCACAAGTAACACATCCTGAGTTAATAATTAAATGGAAAAAATGAAACAATTCTTTTTTTAATAATTTTTATTCTGAATCATAAATTAATAAAATATTATCTAAAAACTGAGCTGATGGCCTAATATTATTTTCGTGTCTTGCCCAGCTAAGGTACCATATTATGGTCTTAATATGAGCACAGCAACCCACTGTTCTTCTCCCTACAAGGCAATTGCAATAATATTGAGTTAATGCTTCTCTGCCTTGCAGATTATTATTAATTATAATATATACAAAATATATTTTTCGGCTTATGTGCCTGCTTTGAATTTTTCCTCGTAATAGAGTGCAATTATCAGGTAAGGGTAAACCTTCAAGGATACTGGCTCTCTCCATACACACTTCAATAGTATAGGAACCGTCATTCCTGATATGCTCTGCATAGTAAGTATGATCTCGCTTGCTTTAATTGATATGTTCCACAGGCGAATAAAATAAGCTCACTGTATGTCAGTCTTGGGAATGATATATTATTTATGTTTACATTTATATTTAAAAACTGTGACCGTCTTCTATTTAAATTATTTTGGATTACAAAATCAGCAAGTGTATTATTCATGTAAAGTCTTTCATTTATTATTTCAAGGATTTGGCTTGCATCTTCTCTATTTCTGACTCATTGATGAAACTTATTTATCAACGCGGCAGCCACCTTAAAATCTATAATAGCATGCTTGGACGCCAAATTAAAAAAATCATGACGGAATATTTTAAATGAGTGCTTAAAAATCCCATTAATGGCTTCCACAACCCACCTACATATAGTGACAGTTCTTGATTTATTTGCTGCCAACGTTGATAATTGACTTTCACCTGCTTGTAACGATGCAGGCATATGTACAGAATAATCACACTCTTCTAGTAATGGTACACAGTCTCTGAAACCCCTATCCAGTATAAAAACATCTCCGGCCTGAAAATACTGCCTCAAAGTGTTTGTCTCAGCTCTAAATTCATTCATCATAATGTTAGCATCAGATGTTGTTGCTGGATAGGGGCCTAATACATCAATAATATATCCCATCGGAGCATACCATTAGGAATGGTTTCATTAGGTTCCTGTACTTGTGCAAGGAGTATGTATTTTTTTGATACAGATAATTTGAACTCTTTTGAACAAATAAATAAGTGCCATCAATTATAACAATTGGTGTTCTGTCTTCTCCACCGAACAAACCATTAGGGATAATAAGATTTTTTTGAGATATTTCTGCCCTTGTAATATGATTTATGCCTAAATTATGAGGAACAAAATCCACATTTAACATATCACGAGCCTTGCCCATCAGCCTAGATAATGTAGAGCGTGGAACATTAAACAGTGATGAAATTCTTGCATCGCTATCCCCAGTTCTAAGTTTAATTAAATATGCAGTTAGACCCAATGTCCCATTATGCACCCTAGATAACCTTGGAAGGTCTGCTTTTAATTGACTGAACTGTGCTTTAGACAGTCCAATCCAGAAATGGACAATATCTTCTGACATTCCTTCTATATTATTAAAATCAAATGTTTGGTTTCTTTCTTTAATAAATGTTGCAAAATCCTGAATATGTGCTGCAGTAAATGTATGGTTAGGATGAGAAATATCTGATATAAGCTCAGCCCAGTTATTGTCCCTTAAATGAAACCCACATATTCTGCAGTTTTTAGACACATAAAAATTAAAATCAGTAAACAACTTCACCCTTAGCCATGTTGGGACACTCAATCGCTGTGGTGAGTCACAATCTGGACAAAAACAATAAGCTTGTGTATCAGGTGCTCGAGTATAATCTGGTAATGTTATTGTTTCTGTTGATGCTGGTACATTTGCAGATATTGAAACAGGAACTGGTGCTCTATCAGCTTGTTGCCAACATGGGTGGCAGATGCGATCAGATCCATGAATCTAAAACAATTTCATTCTGAGTTAGTGGTGTTAGAATACAATCGGTTATTTTTTAAGCCTTATGACAACTTTTCATAGAACAGCTCAATGTTGCTGAAGTGTACATTTCTTCATTTGTGTTTTCTATTCTGTATACATATATTCTGAACGCGATCTTGATGTTTGTTTTATTGGTTAAATACTTGTATCTACATAAAAAAAGATCTACTAGTACCTGTCGTGGTGATATCCACTCGCTAATTACATTTCTTATATGTGTTTCTCTTTCAGAATTTGTGTGCAAAACATGATATCTACTTCGTAGTATTGAACGTCTACAATTTATACATAATTGTCGTTGATGACCAGTACTTGTACTTGGTTCAGTTTCTTGTAGCTCAGAATTGTTGAGAGCCAACATCCAGCAAGAATGACATACCAAGCTCTGGGCTGTTACCTGCGAATAAGACATAGTATATTAATTTTTATTCAGTTTGTATGGAAAATAGAGATTATTTAAAAAATATTAAATAACTAGGTAGAACAATAGCTTACCAGTTGTGGAGCAGTCCATTGACGAATTATTGATAGTATGTCAACGATTTCCAGAGAGCGACTCCTGCGACGAGTAATATCAATACCGCAATTGACGCATCGCACTGGTTCTTCATTACCGCTAGGGGCAATAAGATCGTGCGCAGGAGATTCAATGTTCATGCCAATGTTCTGATCTAAAGCCGGTTCATCGTTTACCAAAATAGCGCCAGGGTCGTTGTCAGAAGCAGATTCAGGGTCCGAGGGTAAAGCCAGGTCTTCAATTGATGCGGTTTCGGAGTCCATTATAACAAAGCCAAAAAAAAAACGCAAGAAATAACCAAAACAATATTCGTGATACACAGCGGCAAAACGAATGTTTTTTTTTTTTCACTGTATGTCTATATTGACACTTGGTGTTGCCAGGTAATAAAAACTAAATCGATTTAGCAACATTCGAACTATTATTATGATCGTATGTAAATTACAGGTCAAAATCGATGAGTTTTTTGTTTATTTTAATGTAAATAAAGGAAAATAAATATAAAATCATTTGATTACAAATTATCATGAAAATATATACAGATTTAACTCAGATCTATAAATCGATTACAGTAGACAGCCTAATCGATTCCCAGATTCAGAATCCTTATTATTAATCTGGCAGCACAAAATGAGCCTGCAATAAAAATATGGCGAAGCTTTTTGAATTCAATCGGGTGCAATACTTCTAAAATGACTTATTTATACATTTATTTTCCAGCTACGAGAACTATAATAATATGAACTCTAGATTTAATTATATTGTTTCGTAAAAATACTTTTCGCCGAACAACTTGTGTACGAAAAGCCAATAAAGAGCAATTCCCTTTAATACTTGCCTCACTTTTGACGGATCGATTTGTAAGGAATTATCATCCTAGGTCTTATAATTCTATGCATATAATATACTAAAGTAAAATATGCGTAATAATAATAAATGTTTAAGTAATAATAGGTAATTCTTACGACTTGACGCCTCAATGTTACTTTCTTCGTTTTGGTTAGAGCGTCTCTTTTCATTAACATATTCAACAGTGATCCAGATAGTAATTCGGCCTCCTTAGCCTTTGCCTTCTTTATCTTCCTCTTCTGGGATCCACTTAAACCACTTCTCTTCACTATAAGTAAATGAAGAAATATACCTACATGTAGATTACGTATTCAGTTGGTATTGTACAATAAACTGAATTATCAACATCACACATGTATTTCAAGTAAATACGCGCATGTATGAAGCGAATGTAGCAAAAAAATTACGTCTGGAACGTGATGAATGAATTCAATAAATTAATAAAAACAAAACATGTAGTTCGTACTCACTTATTCCAAATGAACGTCCAATTTGTTCACTCGCTCCTAAAAACTCTAATTACTTATTAAGGTAAAATCTCTAATTACTTATTAAAATCTAATTAATTATTGGAGTTTGGTTCCAAACGCATATTCGAGTGGACGTGTGTTGGTTCTCCGTAGATATTGTGACTCTAAATTATGTGATTCGTCGAGTTTAGTAAATTTCAATTCCTTGTCACTCATTAGGAGTTCTTACCTGTTTTTACCTCCCACTGGGCGGTCCTAGAAAGGGATACAACTAATTCTCGTATTTCGGTCATTCTAAAGTGATCGTGATTTGCCGGGATTTGAACTCGCGACGGTGTGGTGACGACGGCTAAGTGACTCGAACGAGTCCCCACTAAGCCACCGAGCAAGTTGCTGCTACGTACGAAATTACTGTGTGCTACGAGTACGTTCGACGACGTCATCCGCTACGTGCTACGGCGTGCTACGGGGCGTCTACGAATCTTGTATCGGCTACGCCGAGTGCCTACGGACACCTACGAACTAAGACGTGCTCCGTGTTCTATCATTTTGAATAAACAAGCGGGTGTCAAACCGGATTATACTCAACTTTGAAAACATCAGAAAGTTAAACTACTATTTTAATAACTATTTAACATGGCTGATGTCCAGCGAACTCCTCCAAGATCGCAAAGTATTAATCTGACTCAGACTCAGTCTGAACCAGATATCAATTTGGCGTTTGAGATAAGCGACTGTGTTACAAATAGAAACAAACGTCCAAGACATGAACACTCACCTCGAGGCCAGCAGGATATACAAGACTTATTTGATATTTGGAAAAGAGATCAAGACACCCGCATTACTAAGATGTTAGAAGACCAAACCACATTAATGTCAAAATTAGTTACTGACATAAGTGAGATTAAGGCCCAAAATTTAAAAATACAGGAGTAAAATGCTAACATTTGTAAAACCAATGCAGAAATTGAGCGAGCAATGTCCTTCATGAACCAAAAATTCGAAGATCTAAAGAAAGAGGTAGAAGATCTCAAGAAAGAGCGTCAAGAACAGCGAGGTTATATAGAAAACCTTGAGAAGAAGATTACTGATCTCCAGTACAAGTCACGGTCGTCGGGAATTGAAATAAGAAACATTCCACAAACAGACAGTGAGAGTACAACTGGCCTAATAAAGATAGTCTGCAACATAGGTAAACTAGTTGGAGTGCCTGTACCCGAAACCGAACTTCGTGACATATATCGTCTGCCTGGGAGCTCTACGGGCACAGCGTCCCCTACCGCGCGCCCAATCTTTGCTGAATTCACTACAGTCCGAGCAAAACAAAACATGTTGTCAGCAATCCGTTCCTACAACAACAGGGAATCAAAGGAAAACAAATTAAACACTGAATTGATCGGTATACCAGGTAAACGGCAGGCGGTCTATGTGGCGGAACAGTTGCCTCCTAGCTCTAAAAGGCTGTTCTACTTAGCGAGAGAATTCGCGAAGATAAACGGCTATACGTTCTGCTGGATAAGCAATGGAAACATCTTCCTTCGTAAGCAAACGGGCGACAAACAGTTGCTTATAAACTCGGAGAAATGTCTTCAAGATCTTGATGGGAAGAATATGTGACTATTTGATCTAAAGCCCCAATCGTCACTTAGAAATCTATTGTTACTTATATTATTTTTCATAAATCTTGTAAACTTTGTATCTAAACTCAAATATTTTTTACATTATACACTAATAAACATATATCACACACTAAAAAACCCAACTCACACACACATCATGGATATAATACACATAAATAAACCTACCTTCACTACTTCATTATTTTTACAAAAAGCTGATATTATTCTTGGATACCAAACACCAACAGTATCACATTCTATGTCTCCTCTTTCCATGCTAGTTATCATCTCAAATGGCTAATATAAATAGTATAAATCATGACCTTGACAACCTTAACCTCGAAAACTCTTTTTCTTGTGACCCGCACGAATGCACTAAATATATAAATTCAACTGTCAGTAGCATAAAATTATTGCATATAAATATACGTAGTGTTAATAAAAATTTCGATAGTCTTCAAGCATTGTTATGCTTAATTAACATTGACTTCGACATGATTGCTTTGACCGAGTGCTGGCTGAGTAAGGTCAATAATCTCCCAGTACTAAACGGATATCAGCCGCACTCTACAAAAAACATAAAAAATCAAAATGATGGGGTAATAGTATACATTGAAAGCGGGTTAAACGTCACGGTCTGGGAACCAAACATAAGTTATGCGAATAGTCTTGTATGTCAAATTGAAAATAAGCTCACGGTAGTAGCAGTATATCGCTCTCCTTCGAATAACACCAAAGATCACTTCGATAGCTTTTTGACTAGCCTGAATAATATTTATGCTGGATTAACCAATTCAACCAATATTACAACCGTAGGTGATTTGAATATTGACATCAAGCTGGGTAGTAGAAATGACCGTGCACTAGATTACCTTCTTTTAAACGCATCCTATGGATTACTACCATCCCACCTTCTACCTACTAGAATGGAAAATTGCCTCGATCACATCTTGTTAAAAACAAAATTAAATGCGACCACTTTAGTATTAGAATCACACATAACAGACCACAAACCAATTGCTTTTATGATTTCAAGTACCAGCCCGACACGAAATAAGAATTATACCATACCTCGATTAAATTTTGAAGCCATTAAGACAGAAATAGAAAACACAGATTTTACACATATATACATAATTGAAGACGCCAATATAGCTATGACTAAACTAGTTACAATACTATCATCAATAATAACTAAACATACAAAAGAATTCAACGTACCTAGAAAACAAAGAACCATAAAACCGTGCATAACTCCAGGCCTCCTAAAATGTATTAAGCATCGAGATAAACTACACAAAAAATAAAAAAAAAAAACACCAGACAACCTAATACTACATGTAACTTACACGCGATATCGAAATTTTTGCAATACGCTACTGCGTAAATTAAAGAGAAATTATGAGAAGAGTGAAATAGAAAAGTCAAAGAATAATCCTAAAGCACTATGGAGAACAATTAAGGAAATAACTAATACTGGTAAGATACGCTCTAGCCCCGTTGAACTACTAAAAATAAGCGATAATTCTAAGTCTTCCCTAAACAATGTCTGTTCTTTCTTCAGTAATATAGGTAAAAACATGGCTTAAAAAATACTGAATGATCCAAATAAAATGCGACTAAACCGTAACATCCCTCGCGCTGGCGAAAATAACACATTGAACTCACCTGTCAATTCGCTCGTTATACAAAAAGTCGACGAATGTGACGTAGAATCGATTATAATGCAATTACGTAATGACTGCGCTGTGGGCTGGGATGGAGTACCAGCGTCGCTCCTTAAGACATGTCGGCACATCTTGGTACCTCCGATAACATATATCTGTAATCTTTGCATACAGACAGGAGTTTTTCCAGATTCTCTAAAGAAGGCTATAGTCTACCCAATTTATAAGGGAGGGAAAAGAAACTGTGTCGATAATTACAGACCCATATCTGTGCTGTCATCGCTTTCAAAGATTCTTGAGAGGATTCTTAACAAATTCTAAGAAGTTTTCTTGATAAGTATAAAATTATAGCAGATAACCAATACGGATTCCGCTCAGGAGTCTCAACTGAAGATGCTGTATTGGACTTAACGCAGTGTATTGCTAAAACACTGGACAGCAGAACAAAGTGCCTTGGTATTTTTCTGGACTTGTCGAAAGCCTTCGACACAGTTTCTGGTCCCATCCTAATTTCTAAGTTAGAGTATTTGGGTGTACGTGGCATAGCACTGGAGATCTTTAAAGATTACCTGAAAAATCGTAGCCAGCGAGTTAAAATAGAATCTAGCTATAGCGATGAAGAAGTTGTGTCTTACGGTGTACCCCAAGGAAGCATACTGGGTCCCACACTATTTCAAATCTACATAAACGACCTCTGTAGTATGTAAATTCCATCTTGTAAGATTTATGTATATGCCGATGACACAGCGATTCTGGATCAAGGGCGTAATTGGGAAGATGTGAAAACAAGGGCAGAATACGGTCTGTCTGCAATAATGAACTGGCTTGACCTAAACTTGCTGACACTAAATCTTAGTAAAACCTATTATCTACCCTTTGCAATCCGACGTAACACCAAGCCCACAAATACCTTCGTGATAAAAGCTCACTCATGCCAGAATCAGTTGGATTTGTGCTCATGCCCTAGCATTGTTAGAGCTGACAGTGTGAAATACCTGGGTGTGCATATAGACGATGGGTTAAGATGGGACAAGCAACTTGATACACTAACAAATCGAACACTTCGGCTTATCCACATCTTTAAGTCTCTTCGTGAATCTGCCGGTTTTGACACCCTCAAAATGGTCTACTTAGCGTTATGCCAATCGATCATTGCATATTGCATAACAGTATGGGGTGGAGCAGCAAAGACTTTTTTTCTGTGAGCCGAGAGGGCACAGCGGGCGTTACTTAAGGTCATGACAAGGAAACCATATAGATACTCAACAACGCAACTTTACACTGACTGCAAAGTATTAACAGTTCGGCAGCTCTTTGTTCTTCATTCTGTTCTCAGAATACATGGCTGCTTACCACCGTCTGACCCTAGGAAGAGAACATATGTTCCCTCAGGTGTACAACATAATACGTCGTTCGCAAGACACCAACAATACTATGTTCTGAGCATTCACGTATATAAAAAACTACAGAAGGAACTAAACATAATTGACTTAAATAAATTTAAAGTTAAATCAAAAACTACGGATTGGCTCATTCAGCTGGACTATATTAAAACAGAATCCTTACTAGCATACATCACTTAACATGTTCCTAAGAAACATTCACAAACTATTATTATTATATCCACACACATATATTTCCTTCACCCTCTATCGAACAACGCGTACGCGCACAAACACACAACACGCACAACACACACAACACACACACACACACACGACACACACATGCCTATTTTAGATCTCCTCCATATCCACCTTGCACTAACACAGACCCTAGTTTCACATCACATTGTTAATTTACATTTGTATTGGTAGATCGATACACTTTCATTCGTTTGTAAAAACTGGTTAAGCTTTTAGTTCCTTACCACTCTTGTGATTAACTTGTGTCTATGTATTACTCTTGGATAAATAAACAATTTTCACGATCACTTTCTCTGCATTGGCCAGTTGCACACAGTCGATAAAATCAGCAAAATCGTATACTTTTTTTGCTTTCTGGAGCTGACTCTCTACTTGATGGTGAAAACTGTCTGCAGACATAAAAGTATGACCAGGTTCGAGGTATTTTATAATTATTTTCGTAGCAGCAATCTCAGAACTATTAACAATTTGTACCAAAAATGAGAAAAATGCCCAGTTTTTATTTTGGCCAGTGCAATTATCGGTCCAAATAGTGACTTCAGTACAATCCCGCTTGCTTTCAAAAAAATGCATTATAAGCACTTATAATATCTTCTTGCTTTCTCCCCGATATAGCTTCATGCCAAAGCACAGCCTAAGGTTTATCCTTGCACAAAGCTTTCATTGAATGCTATGATTCTAGGGCAGAATATGGCTATTTTAAACATGTCTAATCTAGGTAATAACCTAATAACACAACTTTTTATAGATCTGCTGAAAAGTAGACACTGGAAGAATCTCCACTGTTCTGAGATTTCTCAGCGTCTTGTTGTTAATGTCTTCGTGCAGTTTGATATTTATCGTAGTGGTTGTGATAACTTAAACATTCTGTGCATTGCTCGGCATCTTTGAAGGTTATCTGATGTAATTTGAAACTTTCACAGAGTTCACATTCTTCGTTGCCTAATTGTGCGAATGATATGTTCATATCTTTTTTTAAAAACTTTCGGTAAAAGTCATATGATACTTTAATAGTTGGATTCTTTGTTATAAAATCATTATGCATGAAAGATGCATTTATATCGCTTGGCAGATACCTTCTATTAGGTGCATGTACTCGTCTATAGTGTGCAATAGCAGGTCGAAAACTCTCAATGTGTTCCTTAAGCATATCTTTGTTCACTATCTTTGGACGATCTTGTTTGTTACGTTGGTCTGCTTGTTCGGTTGGTAACTTTTTTAAACTGTCTAATACACGTCTATAGTTTTTTTTAGTATACCCGAGAGAAAAAAAAAAATTTACAAACTTCTTTTCTTTTATGTTCTATCTCCAAAAAATATGAATATGTATTTTTCCGCTTCTGGCTACTTTCTCTTATACGTCTATTTACTTCTTTACCAATAACCAATGACCTGATATATAAACCTTGAGCTTCATATCCGAGTTCCCAAAATAATTTATTTATATCCTGGCGTTCAGATTCTGTAAAATGCAACGAACATTTTTTCACACAAGTTAAGGTGCATCCAGGCTTTACGCTCATTTTCTCTAATTTCAACTTTTTCTTGTTTTCGTTTCTTGTACTCAAAGATTCTTCGTATTTGCGTCTAAGCCTTGGTTTTCCACTTTTCGTTTTTCCCAGGTCGTTTGGTTCAAGGTCAAAATCATTTACTTGTAGTTCTTGATTAGTCATATTTTGTGTATTATCCGTAGTTTCTTCATTTATATTCTTATGGTTATCCATGTTTTCTTCATTAGCGTTGTTTGCTTCATCCATGTTTTCCTGAGATTCATTCTTTGTCACATCCATGTTTTCTTCATTAGTGTTCTTTGCCTCATCTATGTTTTCCTGAGATTCATTCTTTGTCTCACCCATATTTTCTGTCAGGCCAATCTTAGTAACTTCTTTGTTTTCTTCATTTACTTGACACATTTCTTCTAATTCTATTGTTATATCGACTAAAGACATGTCCATCACTGAACTTGGTAATGTTTCGTCACACAGCAAACTTAAGTAATCTTCCCTTTCGTGAAAATCAAATTCATTATTTAATAAATCAAGCTGTTTTTGTAAATTAGTTTGGGTCATGTTCAATGTCGAAGTGATGGGATTGTGCGAAAATAAAGAAAGATTAAATTGGTAAACTGAGATTTAATAATAATCCAGTTAGTCCAGTACAACAGTTGACACAAGAGCGAGTATTATACAACCGAACAGAAAAGGCAATATCACGGCATAGACAGTAGCTCCAACTAGTGAGTTATTTAGACAACTATGACAATTTACATTGTTTGGTTTATACTAGTTCTAACACCTGCCCTTAAACTAAACAATCTGTAATCCAAGATTTATTACACAATTAGAATGTTTATCTTTACCTAAGCATTTAGTTAGGACATCTGCTGGCATGTTTTCAGTACATAAGTATTTTAACATTACAATTTTATCTTCTACAATTTGGCGTACAAAATGATGTTTTATATCAATATGTTTACTACGCCTATGATTAACATGACTTTTACAAATGCTTTGTGCTGACTGACTGTCATTGAACAAAGTTACTGGTAAATGTTTACCCAAACATTCATAAAGAAAACTTCTAAGAAATTTAGCCTCCTTTGCTCCTTCACACAATGCCATGTATTCAGCTTCGGTGCTAGATAGGGCCACAGTTCTTTGTTTTCGGCTTTCCCATGACACTGCTGAATTTCCTAATTTAAATACATAACCAGTATATGAGCGACGATCTAGCTGATTAGACGCCCAATCCGCATCTACATATCCTGTAACACCTAATGAGGATTTTTCATATACTATGCTGTAATTAATAGTCCCTTTTAGATATCGCAATACACGTTTGACTGCTTTCCAGTGTGTATCAGAATGACAGTTATTAAATTGGCTGAGTAAGCTTGCTGCATGCATAATATCTGGTCTAGTACAAACGGCTATGTACATAATACATCCCACTAGACTTCTATACTTGGAATCCTTATCAGTTTTGTCTCCTTTCTCAAGCTTTATGCCACATTCCAGAGGTGTACTAACAGGCTTACAATCAGTCATATTAAATTGATCTAATACCTTCTGTATATAGTTTTTCTGATCCAAAGTAATTTGATTTTGTCTTTGATTTAATCTCATTCCTAATACATGTGTAGCTTGGCCAAGATCTTTTGTTTCAAACCTTTTTATCAGTTTCTCCTTAAGTGCTTTCTTTTCTGGTGTATCTTTACTAAAAATTAATATGTCATCGACATACAATGCTAGTATAATAATATTTCCTGAGTTGTCTGATTTAATGTAAACACAAGGCTCACTGAGTGTTTTTCTAAACTGAAGGTCTGTCAAAACATTATCTATCTTGTCATACCATGCCTTTGAGGCTTGCTTAAGCCCATATATAGCTTTATGAAGTTTAAATACATGGTTTTCTTTACCATTTATCTTGTATCCATTCGGCTGCTCCATGTAAACAGTCTCTTGCAAATCACCGTTTAAGAATGCTGTCTTTACATCCATATGATTAATGTGTAAGTTTAGATTTACTGCCAGGGCAATGAATGTACGTATTGTAGAATATCGTACCACAGGTGAGTAGGTTTCCTTGTAGTCAATACCATATTCCTGGGTATAACCTTTTGCTACAAGGCGTGCTTTATACCGAAGTAACTGACCTTCTGGTCCTAGCTTCTTCTTGAAAACCCACTTACAGCGCACAGCCTTCTTTCCTTCAGGCAGTAATGTCAAACTCCAAGCTTTATTTTTATATTCTCAAATGATCTATATTCATCTTCAATAGCTTCCCTCCAGTGTTCCTTTTCAGGTCCTGATAATGCTTCCTCAATTGTCTGTGGTTCTCCATCATGACTCATTGCTGTCATTGCAATTACTGCATTCACACTTTCATCAATATCTTCATAAGAACTAGACTGTTGATCTTGAGTCATGTCCGGATTCCATGTGACATCATTGGGGTCATCCACGGAGCTGGAGTCAGAAACAGTTGAATTAGTTGTGATCGAGTCAGATAATTCCATAGTAGGCAAGGGATTGACATCATTATCATTTATTCTCACAACATTTTCTATTTCATTATTAAAATTTATTTGACAATCAGTAGTAGTGTTATTCTGATTTATTTTTAAGTCTTTATACATCATTCCTTCTAAGAAGCACACATCTCTAGATTTAATACATTTGGAAGGATTTAGAGGATCAATTAGTCTGTACCCTTTTGACTCATTACAATATCCTACAAAAATGTATTGTTTACTCTTTGCATCTAGTTTCTTACGCCTCTCATCGGGGATCATTGCATAAGCAACACAGCCAAATGTTCTCAAAATTGATAAATTAACTTTATAACCAGACCATTTTTCTTCTGGTGTAGTTCCTTTTACCGCTTTGCTTGGTGATTTATTCTTGATAAAGATTGCTGTATTCAAAGCCTCAGCCCAGAATCTTCGGTCCATACCTGCATCTTGCAGCATACATCGTCCGGCCTCCATAATAGTGCGATTTGCCCTTTCCGCAACTCCATTCTGTTGTGGAGAGTAGGGTACAGTCGTCTGGTGCACGATGCCATGTTCTTGAAGGAATGTCTGGAAATGTTTATTCACATATTCACGACCATTGTCTGTTCTTATTTTCTTTATTTTCAAATTAGTTTGATTTTCTACAAAACTTTTAAAGATCTTAAATACAGACAGAACTTCATCTTTATTTTTAATAAAATAACCAAATGTCATCCTAGTGTAGTCATCTATAAATGTTAATAGATACTTGGCACCACTAAATGAGGAAACTGACATAGGACCGCATAAATCAGAATGTATGAGACCTAATTTCTCAGTGGCTCGACTAAAGGATTGTTTTGGGAATGGTATTCTGCTCTGCTTCCCTTCAATACAAGCTGCACAGGGATTATTTTTGCTATAAGTGTAACTAATTCCACTTGCCATACCTTGTTTCAGTAAATGCATACTTCGCCTGTTCAGGTGTCCGAGTCTCCGATGCCAAATCTCCTGTGATTGCTTCGCTTCACACAAATTCACAGCTTCTGCGCATTCCTCATCCATGGACTGGATCTGTGGCTCTACCAAAGCCACTGTTTGACATGTCGCACCATGACCATTTGTTGATTGTTGACTCACTGTGTCCAGTTCATAAACACCATTCATCTTTGTAGCACTTGCAACTGGCATTTTTCCGCAATAAACATTACACTTTTCAGTGTCAAAATGAACTTCAAGTCCCTTAGAAGCTATTTTGCCTACAGAAATAAGGTTTGTTGACAGTCCCGGCACAAAAATAACCTCGTTTAATTTCGTAACTTGGGTTTGTCCTTTCAACAATAATTCCACCTCACCATAACCTTCACTACGCATTTTCTGATTATTAGCAACTGTAACTAACCGCGGAGTGTCCACAACATAGTTTTTCAATAGATTTTTGTTGTTTGTCATGTGACAAGTAGCGCCGGAGTCGACATACCAGGCATTCGAATCAATGTTCACAGCTAGTGCTGTCAATAATGTTCCGTTCCACGCTTTCTCACATTTTTCACTTCCACCCCGTTTATTATTATTTTTATTGTTCGTTTTAGTTGGACAGTTTTTAGCAAAGTGATTTGGTTTCTTACAAATGAAGCATTTTGGATGTTTGTTGACACCTTTTGTAGAAGACTTGTTTGTAAACATCGCACCTTCACTCTTGTCGAAGTCTCTACGTAAATTTTCTTGTAACAATTTACTTTTCACTGTTTCACTGCACAATTTAATGTTCGAATTTTCTAAAGCCATGATAAGCGGATCATAGTCTGGGGGTAAACCGCTTAGCATTAACACTGACAGAAAATCATCTTCTAATGGAGCGTTTATGTCTCGTAATTGTTGATCCAAGTCCGTGATTCTCAAGATATACGCTTCCATGTCACTAAATTGTTCCAATTTTAATCCAAATAACGTACGTAAAAGTCCAAGACGACGACACAGCCCCCTATCTTCATAGGCTGTCTTTAGGTTGTTCCATGCCTCGTAACCAGTAGCAGCATTTCTAACGTGGGAAAAAGACGAGGGTTGAACCATCAAACATATCTTTGCAAGCGCCCGTAGTTGTTTGCGGTTTTCGTTGACCTTGGGAACACCCGGTACAGATTCTTCGATACAATCCCATAAATCTTCATGAACTAAATACATTCGCATCATGAACTTCCAGTTTCCGTAGTTAGATATTCCACTAAGCTTCTCGAAATTGATTGTAATTCCGGAACTTGTTGTTGCTGAAGATGATGGCGCCGGCACTGGCACCGCGTCGTTACGCGACATCGCGTCGTTCTTCTGTTTCTCGTATTTTACGTCTTTTTTTTAGAAGAGAAACTTTTACGCACACTTATTCATCGCGTATCCTGGGCCCATAACCTGATGGGATTGTGCGAAAATAAAGAAAGATTAAATTGGTAAACTGAGATTTAATAATAATCCAGTTAGTCCAGTACAACAGTTGACACAAGAGCGAGTATTATACAACCGAACAGAAAAGGCAATATCACGGCATAGACAGTAGCTCCAACTAGTGAGTTATTTAGACAACTATGACAATTTACATTGTTTGGTTTATACTAGTTCTAACACGAAGCATATTCGACTTCTGGCGTAAGTATAGACTGTAGTTATCATAGCTAAAGTTATGAGCCCATAGTCTACCAAAATCGTGAATATTACATATCGGATCTACTTCAATATTTTTTTCCTTCTTTGACTCATCTTGAGGAATCGAAGACGGAGGTGAATTTAAACATTGATTAGATTTCTAAAACACCATTTCCACCATGTTTCTACCCCGTGTATTTGAAGACATTTTGAACAAAATGACCTGAAAAGATAACAAAAAAATCAGTTTTATCACCAGTAAGTAGGTATCTCCCTATTTACATCCTTATTTACAGGGTAAGCACATATACTCATACATACCTAGGTAAAGATATATATTATACACACACAGAGAAACATTTTAAAATTTTATGTTTCACTTGTTGTTTGATTAATAATGATAATACCTAATAATAATTATTTATTTCAACAAACAAGGATCAGATATTTTTTTACACCCACACAACATACTTATGTATGCTTTGTGTGTTGTTTACACAATACACATACAACATATACAAACAAAATAGACACAATATAAAACAAAACACAAACTTTACTAGCTCACACTATAATTATAAACGTCAGTACTCAGCAACTTGCAAAATCTAGCAATCGAACCTAATTTATATTTTAATAATCTTCTTATTAACTTTACTTGTAGATATACATACACCTATCATCGTACTGTCCTTATCCCATTTTAGGTGGTGTCACCGTTACCTACATCTTTTTTAGTCTTTCATTCATCACTATCACACATCGCTTAAGTACCTACTCACAACGCATACATGCAAATAATTCGTCATGCAAATTAAACAATAACCAGACTATACCTACATACGTCCTATGACCACTATTAATGGACATAGGCCTCATTAATTCAACTGAGAGTTGGTGTGAGCCTGCTTCAACCTGTGAGCCCATTTTAAATTGGTAGAGAGGGATGAAAAAAACACCCAACCTCAGTAGGTACAAACGTGGTTTTGATTTACTAATACTACTGAGTATACTTATGAGTATACGTATATTAAAACAAAGCTATTTGAATAAAATAAATGAATAAAACTTACCAAAACAGATCGAAACAAACAAATTATTAGCACTACGGAGTGGCTGAGCCACACACGTGTTCCGTCCGCGAACGACGTCAACGCACTGATTTACTAGCGCGAAACGCGGCACTTTACCTTGCGGCTTCGGTGTGTGTAAAACTTTTGTTACTTTTGCTACCCTCAAACGCACTGTACAATACTACATTCAGTGTTAGTGGTGCAATAGAACTTATTTATTATACTTGCTACGCTCAAACGCGGCATTGTCGAATACTGCGTGTAGTTTTAGTGGCGCAAGAAAAGCTCTATAATATACTTGCTACTCTCACACGCAGCAATGTTGAATACTGCGTTAAGCTTATTTAGTATTCGTTGCAAAGTACTAGAACGTTAAATAAAGTTGCAGTAAACATAGCAAGTACTGCACAACCTTCTAGCACATGCTGAGTACTGTATATCCTGTTAGCAAAAGTAATAATTTGGTGCAAGTACTGCGTATCTTGTTATATAAAAAACAGGTTTATAATAAAAAAAATCATGAAAATTATTTTTTTATGTAAAGTTTAGCCCCTTGAGGTGTCATTTTTGCAAAAAAGTGAAAATCGTAAAAATGACGATTACTGCACTTACAATTATGACGGCAGATATGGTATCTGCTATGATGGAAGGATTCAACAATATCCGCACTATAAATAATATACAAAAGGGGCCACAAAATCGATCCAAGGGGCACACCACCTGATGAGGAGAGGATGACATAGTTGATCCATCATCCCTCTGTACTTCCACGAGCTGTGACCTATTTTGTATGTAGCTAGCGAACCACTACTGTTTCCGTAGTAAAACCATAATAGGCTAATTTGGAAAGGAATAGAGTGGTGTTAATCGCATCGAAGGCCCGTTAAAAATCAAGAAGTGCAAGGATTGTTCCCTCCCTCCAATCCCGTGCTTCCAGGATATTACCCACTACATCAGAAAGAGCTGTGGCCGTCCCACGATCCTTCCTAAAACCGGACTGGAGGTCTGGGAGCATGATAATATCGTCAGTGATAGTTAATAATTATATCTAGAAACAGAGCAGGACACCGAAAAATATCTAAGTGCCTAGCCCACCCTAAAATCCAAGTTTTATTGTTTATGAAATCCTCGTCGCGCGAAAGTAATGGCGTCTCGTAATTACGTGTACCCAAATCTGGATTTCGTTGCCATAGTGCTATGTACGCGATCGCAGGTTTTGATGTGCAAGCGGCTCGTCGTCTCTACAACGAACAAAACTACTTGCAATCTTTGTGACTGCGTGGTATACCCAACCTAGAGTTGCCACCCTTACGTTATTGTAACGTATTGTCCGTTATTTCGGGCAATTGTACGCTATACTTTTTGAGAACGTATGCGAAAATACGTTTTTTCACACTATTTGAATTCTCTGGGATTCATTTCCCATAAATAATATACATAAAAAGATAGATTGTGTTTTTTTTTGCGTAAAACAGAATTACCAAGTTTCTGGTATCGGTGAAGTTATCGATTGTTGCCACTAAAAGCAACCTAACGTCAAACTATGTATATGTCACTGTCAAAACTTCTTGTTTTGTTTTGTTTTGACGTTATGTGGGATCAAGGTCAATGTGACTACAAAAATGTAAATAAATGGTCTTATTGAGCATCAATAAATTTTGTAAAATTCATGGACAGGGTATAAGTTTCATTAAAACATGATTATTAAATTGATATCCAATTATAAATTATTTTCTTATATTTATATTTTCTTGCTTAGAAAACAGTCCAATAATTTTTTAGTATTTTTTTTGGGAACTCCGGTCCGATTTGAAAAATTATTTCAGTGTTAGATAGCCCATTTATCGAGGAAGGCTAATAGGCTATATATTATCACGCTAATACCAATAGGAGCGGAGCAGACGAAGTTGCGCGGGTTATCTAGTATTTTATAAAATTTTATTGCTATTTTTTTATAGTGTAGGTGTACAAGCAAACCCGTACATATCAATTGTTTTATTTTTATGCTGAAATCGACGCGCAGCGAATGAATAAAATCACATAATTGAGTAATCGTTTTAGTAGTTGCATAGCATGAGTAAAAGACTCATTTTTGGTCCTTCGAGCCGGATTCGCGTTCGGATTTCGCGTATATACACTACAGTGCAGCAATCAAGTACTGTAAAATGTTTCACTGGTGACATCAAACGAACTAAAGGTGAAGGGAACGTTCCATTTATTATCATTTAAATCAACAACATGTTTTCAATGGAGGACTTTCTCGCCCAACAACAGTAACTTATCAATCAAATAGAGCAAGTTTACACCAACTACAAAAAGGATAGCTCCGATCGCAAAACCTCGAGCTACATACGCCGAAGGTTAGAAAATTTGGATGGCAAATTGGCATGAGTATCAATGAAATCATATAAAATTGTGTAGCATCGAATATGCCAGATCGCATACTTACTTCACTTCGAAGGAATTTATAACTGTGAAAGAGAGGTTTGACCAAATCAGAGCAACTATTCAGAATCATAAGCCAACGGTAGAAAGACCATCAACACCGCTTCTAAAGCCTGCTACTCCTCGAGCAACCTCAAGCACCATACAGCAACCTTCAAGTCAATCTTCAAGGTCTCAGGGATCAAACAGCAAAACCGATGACATCATCTCATCGGTTTTGCTGTTTGATCCCTGAGACCTTGAAGATTGACAGATGAAGGAAACAGATGAGCAACTTCAAGGCCTTTAAACATACCATTTCAAGTATCGACATGGATACTGTAGCGGAGAAATGGGAATTTGATCATCTGTTGAGTATGGTAAAATCTCGTTGCGCGAAGATTGACTGTCAACACTGGGACTTAGACAGTGAGCTGGGAGACCGAAATCAAGAGTATCATCGTATGTACCTCAAATACGAAAGTACGTACAACGCTGCTATCAAAGCAATCAATAAGAAGATGTCGTCCATTTCACATAGAGAGCATACTACGCCAAAAATATACCTACCTACCTTCAGCAGTAACTGCCATACTGATCTGGAGCTCAGAAGCTGCAGTTCCTTAAGTCGAAAGTTAAAGGAGAAGCAGAGCGTCTCATACAGCATCTTCCGATCAGCTCAGACAACTACATAATAAGTTGGGACATCTTGAGCCGTCATTATGACAATAAAAGAATGATATTCACATCGCATATTAACATTTTGCTGAATATGCCCATTTCACAGCAAGCGTCAATTAATCATATCAAAAGAATCCATGATACTGCACTTGAAACGATGAACGCCATACAGATCCATTGATCGTGCACATCCTGTGTCAGAAATTGGATTCGGACACATTCAGCGAATACAACGTAGCTATCAAATAACCTCGAGAATTACTCGAGTTGAATGAATTTCTAGCCTTTCTAGAGGGGAAGTTTACTAGCATGGAAGCAAATAGAAGAAACAGGAGGTCAATCATGATAAACCCTTTTCTTCGAATACTAAAAAACCATCAGAATCAAAAAAATATCACTCCAATCATCATAAACCCTTTTCTTCAAATACTAATAAACCCTCAGAATCAAACAAATATCAATTCAAGCAACAAGGCTATTTCGTAATCACCTGGTTACAGGAAATTTCAAAACAATCGACCAAACTGTCCAGTCTGCAATGACGCACGTTTGCTTAATTTAGATACAGGACATTATTGATGACCATTTAACGCAAATACAAGTAATTGGATAGAAGTAATATTAAATTAATAAACATAATGGGGATCGAACCCAGGATCTTTTGCTCAGCAGTAGTGCTTGCGACCACTAAACTAATATGGCAGTTTAAATTCCCAGTCTCGCCTTTATGGCAGTTTAAATTTTAAGTTTATAAAATTTTATTAAAGTGAAATACAAATTTAACAAGAAATTATATTTTCCAGTATTTTAAGTCGAGTGACTTTAAAAAAATTAACTTATCTAATCGCTCAGGATCTAAACGACTCCTTTCGTCAGTAGCAATATATCCCGCAACAGAAAAAAGTCTTTCTCATGGAACAGATGTTCCAACTATGCAAAAGCATTGTTGGCAATCGGCGTTATTGAGCTGTACAAGGAATTTCTTTGGTGATGTTGTGGAAACTCCGATTGTGGGGTATATCACAGGCTCGCACACGCACTTAACGGACAGACTACCGACACGTCTACTCTCGCCTATGGCTCCCGTAATGACTGACGTGGTGCGAGCGAGACAGTGAATGTCTGTACGAGTGAATGAGTGAGAGAATGAACAAGCGCATACACTACATCCCTTCCTTATCACAATTGTTATTTATATATAAACTGGTAATTATTGAACAATACAAAATAGACCTATACAATCTTTTCAGAAATTTATAATCATTTTCAACGAAATCAAATTAACATTAATTATTTTTCATCAGAAACTTCTTCAACATCTTCATTTCCTTCTTGTGGTAGGTTCTACAGCTTCCATTTTCTTTCAGAATTGGAATTATGGGCGAAACCCATATAGAAGAACCTTTTACCTCTTCGATTATATCCTCATTCAGAAGTTCCTTAGTTAAAGAGATGGTTCAGGACATGTTGGACTCAGGTATAGTTAATGAGTCAACACCTTCTTATGCAAGTCCTATTATTTTAGTGCAAAAGAAGACAGGTGATCAGCGGCTCTGCGTCGACTATCGGGCTTTAAATACAAAAACTGTCAAGGAACATTAGATCAGAACAAATAGATCAGTTAAATGGTTATGAATATTTTATAACACTTGATTTGGCTTCAGGTTATTACCAAATTCCAATAGCTCTTTCTTCATAAGATAAAACTGCTTTTGTAACGCCGGACGGTCAGTATCAATTCACCCGCATGCCTTTCGGATTGCCCAATGAACCCTAAGTCTTTCAGAAAACTATTAATACCATATTGAAAGACGTCAAAGGCCAAGCTTTTGCCTTCATGGATGATATAATAATTCCAGCTCACAGTATTTTACAAGGAATGGAACGATTAGAAACAGTACTTAAGCTCATTAAAGAAGCGGGGTTGACGTTAAATTTATAAAAAGGTAAATTAAAAAAAAAAATATGATTTCTTAGGTTTTGAAATAAGCAAAGAAGGGGTCAGACGGGTTCAAAAAAACTGCAGTAGTAGAACATTTTAAGTGCCCCACTAACCAACACGAAATACGCCAGTTTGTTGGTTAAGCTAGTTTTTTTAGGCGTTTTGTAAAAACATTCGCTATAATTGCTAATCCTTTGACGAAATTATTAAAAAAGGACTGTAAATGGGAGTGGGGTTCCGAACAAGAGAAATCCTTTCTGACCCTAAAGACCAATTTTAGCGTTGTACGACCCAAATGCTAAAACTCAAATACATACAGATACGTGCAAATTGGGTATAGCAGGTATGCTTTTGCAGGTAGATGAATTAGGTAGGTGGCGAGCGGTAGCGTATTACAGTAGACAAGCTACCCACGAAGAGCAGAAATACCATTCGTTCGAATTGGAAACGCTTGCGGTAATAGCGTCTTTGCAACGGTTTAGAGTTTATGTTTTAGGCCTCAAAGGAAAACGGCAGCTGTCGTACACCTCTTAAAATGTTTGGTTGGGGTTCTTATTTAAACAATTAAATAAACAACTAAAATGGTTAATTTCTCAATAATCTAAACATTTTTAATAGTTGGGAATAGTGAAAAAACCTTAATGAATGTAACGTAGAACAAAACGAAAAAAAAAAATGACAACAAAACGCAGCTGGAATGGATGTTATGCATGTATTTAATCGAATAATAAATGGTCAAACCTTTCAACCGAATAACTTACGTTTTTACTGTTACAATATATCAGAATAGATAATTCATTACTAATCAGCACTAATGTAAGATTTTACTCATCATAATTAACTGATTCTTTTAAAATAATTCAAAATCGTATTTTTGTTTCTTAAATCGATTGCCATCATCAATCGATATACGAATACAATATTAAAAAAAAAAATTTTGACACATGACAGATTGTTGTTTTACTTTTAATGGCGTTCGTGCTGTTGATTGTGTCGTCGTGTTTCATGTGCATTGTGCTTTCGAAACATTAGCTACCATAACTTTTATCTACGTTGAGTTGAGCCCTCTGCTCCTCCGTATACGAAAGTGATTGTTTCGCGGAAGGACGCTATTATTTTTGTTGCGACAAAGACGCTCAGTGCTAAAGACACTTTTTCTGCTCAGACGCAGTTGTTTGCGAAGTGTTATCATTTTGTGACAACAATGCCGAATGCTCAATGCGTTAATTGTAACGTTCGTTTGAGTCGCATCAGGCGGCACGCTCTGACAGATGAGAGTGATGTTTTGGTGAACACTATTCGGCTATGGACATAATTATCCTAGAGAGGTATAGATACTATTATAATATTTCACTACTGTGTAACATGTGAATTTGTGATATAATGACTTCTTGCTCTTCTTATTGGTTATAGGCCACAGTGTATAAAACTATAATGTAACTACATATTATATCAAATGTTCAGTTAAAATAAGAACACTAGACATATAGCGCTGCAGCGAACTTTATTTATAACTATAAGCTGTTAGAGTTTGAATACTAAACCTCTAAAAAGGTGAAGCTATGAAACCTCCATGGTTGGAATAGCCACTAACTAAAGAAAAATATTGCCTGTCACTTCTTAAAATATTTTGTTCCTGTAAGATATAATTAAAATTATATTTTGCTTTCATGCCTCTATTCTGTTTGCTTTAATATGGTAGCAGAGCGATGAGTTGCCTGAGGCTAAATTCTATGGGTGGATAGCAAAACAAAAGTAAGAAACTTGAATTTTACATAAAAGTATAACTGTATCTACGATATTTGAAAAATTTACGATCGTCATCATGCAGTCTGTAGCTGGGACAAAGATCGAAATAAACAAATTGGATGGACAGAATTGGCAAACATGGAAATTCATGATTACTCGATTACTTAAAAGTTATCCAGGTACGACGGATGTTATAAAGGGTGAAATTAAAATGCCTACTCATCCAGGAGTCAATGCCACACCCGAAATATTGGAAAAATTTAAAAAGGAGTCAAACAAGTTTGAAATGTTTGATAACACTGCACAATTAGTACTTTCAGCAAATATGACTGAGGATATGCTGCACAAGGTTATGAGATTCAGCACAGCAAAGGACATGTGGGATGGACTTGTCAGGCTATACGACGGGGCTACAGAAGATAAGAGCTACGACTTATGCATGAAGTTCTTAAGTTACCAAAAAGATCCTGAGCATGATATGACCACACATATATCTGCAGTAAAATCTTTGTTTTACGACCTGAATACTGAATTAGAAGGAAATGATTTACCAGTAATCCTAGTAATTTGCAAGATATTGGATACACTTCCGGAACAGTATTTTGCATTTAAGTCAAGTTGGCTTTTGATGGCAAAACAGGATAGAAACATTGAGAATTTGACGATACAGTTGTGTGCATATGAAAGAGCGCTAATAAATAAAGCAGAGTGTAGTACTAATGTGAAAGCTCTTGTAGTAAAATCTGAGAAGAGTAAGAATAAGTTTAACAAACAGGAGATAAAGTGCAAATATTGCGGACAGGTCGGTCACATTGTCAAGAAATGTCATAAATGGATTTCCGACGGAAGACCACCAAAAAATTCGACCAGAAGTGTGAACAACATGAATTTAACAGTTCTGTCAGTTGAAGATACTACAGAAGCAGATAAAAATAGTTGGTACGTAGACAATGGCGCAACTAGTCATGTTACGAATAGGTCTGACTTATTTGAAAGCTTTGAATATTTTCAAAATAATCACACTGTCACTACAGCATCTGGACAGACAATCAATGCTATTGGCAAAGGATCTATACGTCTCAATGATGATGTTAATGGACGAGTCGAACAACTTCTTTTAAAAGATGTATGGTATATTCCAGCATTACAAAGAAATTTATTTTCCGTTCTTGCAGCTCAAGACAAACTAAAGAATAGTACATTCGAATCTCGCACAGAATCATGTACATTGAAGGTAAAAGATAAAGAAATAGTGAACGGAAAGCGAAGAAAGCTTGGTGGGCTTTATAAACTTAATGTCAAAATTGTTACACCGAAGCAAGAAGTAAATCTTGTCACAAATTCACAATCTTTACAATCGTATCATGAACGTTTTGGACATCAGAATAAAAAACATGTAAAAAAGACAGTAGAAAAGGAATTTGACATAAAATTGGACGACAATACAGATTTGTGTGTAGGTTGTATCAATGGCAAAGCACACAGGTTGAAGTTCGGAACACGTGAGCGAGCAACGAAGCCAGGAGAGCTTATTCACTCTGATGTTTGCGGACCTTTTATGCACTCAATTTCCAAATTTCGATACTTTGTTCTTTTCAAAGACGACTATTCTCGGTATCGTCACGTCTACTTCATGAAATTCAAAAGCGAAGTTCACAGCAAACTTAAACAGTTTCTAGCTGAGATAAGAACCGCTGGGCATGTTGTGCAAAACTTCCTAAGCGATAATGGAGGAGAATTTGATAATGAACAAGTACGCAATACGTTACGACAGAATGGTATAAAACAGCGTTTCACTATGCCTTATACGCCAGAACAGAATGGATGCTCGGAACGAGATAATAGGACTATAGTAGAAACTGCTAGGGCAATCATGCATGCTCATGATGTTATACCACAAGGTCTTTGGGCGGAATTAGTTAATACTTCTGTCTACATACTTAATCGAACGGGACCGACAACAGTTGAAGGGAAGTCACCTTTCGAGTTATTTTTTGGGAAGAAACCAGGCATCAAACATTTGAGAATAATTGGATCGACGTGTTATGCACACGTACCGAAACAAAGACGAAATAAACTTTGTAAGAAAGCCGAAAAAGGAATACTTATCGGATATGATGGTGATGAAGGCTATCGAATATGGTCTAAAGAAGATCATAGGCTAATCAGATCAAGAGACGTGATATTTGTTGAATGTCCTCTCATAGAAAAACCTATGAATCAGACAGCAGTGGAGGCACCTAAGGTAGACAAAAATAGTTTTGATATACCAATTGGGTAGACTGGGTACGGTTGTGCCAGGGTACGGTTGTGACAGTCGTAATATTTGCGAAACTATAAGGAATAACGGGGAACGTGTAAGGAGTGAGGGGAGCGGCATGCGGGTCTGAACGTGTTTCACAGTGTTGCGTCGGCCAACGCGCGACGTGGATGTTAGCGGAGACCCTCTTTGCTTTTTGACAGTAAACAGTAAGTATTTTTATTCGATGTTTTTTGGTGATTGTTGTTAAATGTGAACATATACAGTAATAAGTGTTTTTTTTTTCATTATTATTTAAACATTAGCGATTAAATACAAATATTTATTTTGCACGTACATTATTTTATATTGCCATAGTGATTGTTTTTTTTGCGAAGGAGTACTTTGGGTACGATTGTGACAATTTTTTTGGGTACGGTTGTGACAAAATTAAAATGTTTTATTTTTGCTTTCAGATGCCAAGGAAATGCTTGAGGAAGACGGAAAGAGTCAATGTGACAAAGTAAAATATGAAGATGCTTATATAGAATCACAATCATTAGAACTTTTGTTAGGAGATAACGGTCCTGGACCTAATGATGAAACATCACCACCACTTTCACCATCCATACTGTGCGAATCTTCAATTCCAAATCAGCCAACTGCATCTTCAGCCATACCATACCGTTTGTTTTTTCCCCTGAAACTATTCGGCCTTTTCCAAAGGCTCCCGAAACAAAGGTCAAAGGTTCTAGAACTAAAAAATCAACCATCTATACAGACACCTCTGAAAAAGAGGCAGTAAGACAAGAATATGAAGAAAAAAATACGATTGCGGGCTAAACAGGTGAAAAAACATCTAAATGAACCAAAAACAAAAAATAAAGGAAAAGGAAAAAAAAAGGGAACAAACGGAAGACATCACCACCTTCATCGGATGAAGAAGAGTATTTTTGTCTGGTGTGTGAAGATGCATATTCCGATAGCAGGCCTGGCGAAAAATGGATACAATGCCTAGGAAAATGTGGATTCTGGTCCAACTTAAGAGTGCACAGATGGTAGTCGTCATTATATTTGTCACAATTGTGATGACTCTGACTAGATCTTTAAGATCTTTTAAGAATTTAAAATATAAATATATGATGACAAATTTTAATGTGAAATGAAGATTTGTTCTAAATTTTTCTTTATGTTGTTAAATTTAAACAAATGTTCCAAGTTGATTGTGATATTTAGATTATATTTGTACTGCAATTTAAGACTGATCAAAGTATAAGTTATATGTAACCAGACTGATAAATGAAGATTTTTTATAATATCTTTAGATACTACAGTGCCTTATACTTATAAAAATTGTATGTTGTTATGTTTTTTTTCAAGAAAAATGCATATAGCGTGCAATAAAAGTGATTGATGACCATTTCGGTGTATTTTTTAAACCTGTCACTACTGACCCCGGGTACTGTCACAACCGTCCCTGGGTTGTGGTCGGTTGTGACACTTCTATTTTTTTTCTAACTTGCTTCTATGAATTTACCATAACACTTAGAAATATAATTTTAGTATTTATACGTAGGCGAATGTACTCTTCACAATAAAATACATCTTTTATGCATCTAATTACCACAATACCAATATTATTAGCCCTTAAATGAAAATTGTCACAACCGTACCCAGTCTACCCTACCCACTATTGAACCAGAGACACAGCCTATCATACCAAAAGAAGATTCACAAATGGCAATTGATCCAATTAATGACTCTGTTAATTTTGATACTGCTAATTCTGACTCTCGATGTTGACGAGACTACATCAACTGGAAGTATTTTACCGCATCGTGACACAGATCTTCAAAATGAGTCTAGATATGATTTATTAAGAGAAGATGTTGCAACTCAAGAAGCGTCCCAAGAAGACGTTCATTTTGATCAACGTCGAGAACAAGTGTCACATAGAATGACTTTAAGAGATCGTTCCAAGATCAAACCGCCTGATAGGTTTGATGAATTTGTTCTTAATTGTGTTGAAAGGATTTATGACCACGAAGAAGAACCAAAGACGTTCAAAGATGCGATGAAGTCTATTGATAAACATAAATGGCGCAATGCTATGGATGATGAAATGAGTTCCCTGAGAGATAACAACACTTGGGACTTAATGCCATTGCCTAAAGGACGCAAAGCTATTTCAACTAAATGGGTTTACAAGATTAAACGAAACTCGAACGGAAATATCGAGAAGTATAAAGCCAGACTAGTAGCTGTTGGTTATTCTCAAAAGAAAGGCGTTGACTATGAGAAAACATTCAGCCCAGTCGCAAGAATGAGCTCAATCAGGACGCTACTAAGTATTGCTGCACGAGATAGTATGGTCCTTGCGCAATTTGATGTATCTACAGCATTTCTTTATGGAAATTTAAATGAAGAAATTTACGTCAAACAACCAGAAGGATATAACGACGGAACTAGCAAAGTTTGCAAGTTGAAACGCAGTTTACATGGACTTAAACAAGCACCGTTGTGTTGGAACAATTGCATTAAGGCTTTCTATTAGAAGAAGGATTCAAACCTGGAGAAGATCCTTGTATATTTTCTATGAAAAAGGGAGAAGACAGGCTGTTTTTAGCCCTATATGTTGACGATGGCATCATTGCTGGCACGTCACAGACACTAATCGATGATTTTCTCGAGAATTTAACGAAGCGATTTAAAATAAAGGTCCAAAGCCACAAAGATTCCTATTACTTTCTAGGACTTGAAATAAAGAAAGAGGAAGATTGTGTCAAAATACATCAAGGTGCCTACACCAAGAAGGTACTTGAAAAATTTTGTATGCAGAATAGTAAGGCTGCCGCTACACCAATAGTCAAAGACTCCGAATTGAGAGAAGATGCTGGAGGGGACAATTCATTTCCTTATAGAGAAGCGGTTGGAGCCCTTGCATATCTAATGGTGGGCACAAGGCCCGATATAGCTTACGCTCTTAGTGTTGCATCCAGACACTTAGAAGCTCCTACAAAAAGAGATATCACAAAACTAAAAAGAATATTTCGATATTTGAATGGTACTCGAGATTACTGCATTACATATTGAAAAGGTATGCAGAAAGAACTGGTCTGTTACAGCGATGCAGATCATGGTGGTGATCCTGACACTGGAAGGTCGACTTCAGGACTTGTATGTGTTTACGGAGGTCCAATATCATGTAAGAGTAAATTGCAGTTATCGGTCGCAATCTCGAGCACAGAAGCCGAAATTGTAGCTGCAAGTGAGGCTGCGAGAGAAATAATATGGTCGAAACTACTGATTGAAAAAATTGAGCAATCAACGATCACTCCTGTTCTACACGTGGATAACGAGTCTGCCATCAAGCTTGCACTGAATCCCCCGTATGAGTTCCACAACAGAACTAAGCATATCAAGCTACGACACTTCTTTATACGAGAAGCCATAGCTGATGACTATGATGATTGCAAAAATTGATACAGAAAACCAAGTTGCCGACATGTTTACAAAGGCATTGTATAAACCAAGACTGGTTATGTTTTGTCGTGAGATTCGCCTGCACTTTTAAAGGCTCTGTTGTTCCCTAGCTTCAAGAGAAGATGTTAGAGTTTGAATACTAAACCTCTAAAAAGGTGAAGCTATGAAACCTCCATGGTTGGAATAGCCACTAACTAAAGAAAAATATTGCCTGTCACTTCTTAAAATATTTTGTTCCTGTAAGATAGAATTAAAATTATATTTTGCTTTCATGCCTCTATTCTGTTTGCTTTAATATAAGCAGTATGTGGGCAAATAGATTCCATGAACGTTCTTGTTTATTGGTAGAATATATCGACGGAAGAAAGTGAAATTGTCGTAACTTGAAAAACCCAACTTTACACCAGAGACAAAAAACTATTTAAAAAATTCACAACTCATATATTTATTGAGAATACAAGTTGAAAATTGGTATGTATTTATATTAATTAAAAGCCTATCAGATAGGCTTTGTCTTAATTTCGTAAAGTTTGAGTATCATTGATTTTTCGCAAGTTACGCCAATTCATGTTTCAATTTCAGGCAGCAAAAATGTTGTATCTGTGAGATGAAATGTATGGACAACTTAGATAGACATGTTTTTTTGAGCTACGGATTTGCTGTATCTTAAATATGAAATCTTCGATACATGTTTCATTTAGCTGTATGTCGGTCATTTTATTAAATTGCATCAAAGTTTTGTTTTAAGTACAAAAAGGGCGACAGATGTTTTATAAATGAAATGCTATATCTTGAACTAAGTATTTTTATTAAATTTTGGATAATGTTTTTATAATCAACCGACTATAAAAAAGAATCTACAGGCTTCTAAACGGGAAATATAATAAAACTAGAACAAACTAGTTGTAAAACTATTAATACCTATTTTATCGATAGCTTTACAATATTCTAAAGTCAAACTACGAGTATCAATAGTGAAATCGATAATTCTGTAACGCTACTGTTACAGTCACATAATACAGGAAAATATTGCACTTTTGAGAAGCCACTTAACAAAGAAAATTACTTAAAACTATTAAAATCTCAACTTAAGCAAATTATTTCTTAATCACAACCCTCTTCCTCTTCATCAGTTACCAGCAAAGTATCTTTAACCTTCTTGTCGTGTTTTAGTTTCAAATATTCGTCTGCGAAGCGTTTGGGGATAATCTGTTTGTCCACCAGCTTTTTAAGATCTTTATACTTTTGAATTGAAACAGGGAGCTTATTTGAATACAAAGACAGTTTTAGTTGCGCATTGTCTAAACTACATAGAGAAACTGAAGTTGTTTCGGCATCTGGGAGCATAGAATTTTTTATAAACATGGTGTCCGGGTTTGTTTTTTTAAATGTTGCAATACATAATTTTGATATTTGTATTTTTTGATTCTTCTTAAATGTTTTGCTCTGAATTTCTTCGAACCCAATGAAGTCACTGCCTTCTAGACTGGACACGCGATATGGGGATGGCTTTTTGCGTGCCATTTCTATAATAGTTGACCATTGGGAAGGAGCCCATACGGTCGTGTTCTTGACAGCATGCTCTATTACAGAATGCATGCTGTCGACCGGCATATATGTATGTCCTGGAATAAGGTAATTTATTTGTATTACCTCTACATTAATAGCTATGGACATAAAATATCTCAGCATACTTAACATAGTTTTGTTTTTATTTTGTCCATAACATGAGTCACAGTACAAAAGCACAGTCTTCACATTTCCTCGCTTGTCTACTTCTTGAAGGTAATTTAATAAACAGGTGGAAATCTCATTAGCCCCACGACGGGCATCGACTTCAGTCCATACATTACAGAATCCTATCTGTGTATTACTTTCGTAAATTGTAAGATTATAAACAGCTATTTTTCTAGAGTAGTACAATGCCATGCTGTCACCGTGTGGTGTATTCAGGACTTTCTGCATGTCAAAACTTGCGCATATTATAGTGGGATCAATATCATTAAGGTGTTGGTGACATTTAAACCTTTTATAGGATTCTTCTTTTTCTTGTATGTGATTATTATATTTAGTCATCTCGTCATAATTTTTGACATCAAATGTTTGTGTCATACAAAATATACATTTATCTTTCTTTGGAACATGAATTCCAATATTGTAATTATCTTTTAACCAATTCGAGAAAACTTTCAAGGACATTTGTTTCACGCTTTCTTCAATACAGTTTGTTTCATAAATCCGATATAAATTAGACATATTTTTGAAATCATCTGGCAAATACAGCTTGTTAGAATCCTTCCTGCAGTAATGTGATGGTACTAAAGGTAAAGATGATATAAATTGTTTTGCATGGTTTACAGTATCTTCTGATGTTTTGTTTGTACCACCACATTTTCCTCTTTCATCTAGTTTTGCAAACCCTTCATTTGCGTTGTTTAAAGTATACCCTAAAAATCTTTGAGTAATATCCAGCGTGTTCAATAGAAATTTTTGACATATTTGTCTCCTTCCCTCCCCTTCATTTATATAATATTCAAATGTAAATTTTCTTCTTGATGATTCGCCTTTATCTGTAGTTTTATTCGCAGTATTTTTTTTAATTGCACATTTAGCTATCCAATCTCTTTGTCGTTGACAACTACCAAGTTTCCAATAAAAATTAAATAATTCTTGACGTCTTGTTTCTGGAATATCTCCACAGTTTCGATTGCATTTCACATCTTTACAGGGATTAGGTTTCATAGACTTCGGTTGAACTTCCGTCCCTTTTTCATTTATATACGTTTGACCAAGAGATTTTTTTATGTTATTCTCTTTAATAATATCTTTTTTTAGTTTAGCCTTTGTTAGGAGCATTACATCTGTTACATTTTTCTTGTCGCTCATTTTCTTCCTCGTGCCTCGTTTTTTTTTATTTTTTGTTTTTACCGCCTTTCTTGATAGTGAATCATCAGATGTTTCATCACTATCGAACGCGCAGCTTGAATCTTCCGACGGAAATGCCTCATTAAGCAGCAACGTGTCAGCATCTTCTTCTTCAAAAAAATCAAGGTAAGATTTATCAAAACTTAATTTCCTTCTGCAATTTCTTTTGCTTGATTTTTCAGATTTTGTGCTGTTGTTGGTTTCAATATTTGTATCGATTGGAATTGGATTTGAGACTTGGACTTCATAATCAGCGGTAATATATTTATTATTTTCAGAGGGATCTTCAGCAGTGCAAGGGGACTTCATACGCGTGTAAGTTAAGCAATATTTATTTTCAGAAGAATCTTTAGCAGAGCAATGGGGTTTCATAAATGTGTTAGATAAGCAGTTTTTATTTTCAGGGGGATCTTCAACAGTGCAAGGGGACTTCATAAGTGTGTAAGGTAAGCAGTCTTTATTTTCGTGAGAATCTTCAACAGTGCAAGGGGCCTTCATAAGTGTGTAAGGTAAGCAGTCTTTACTTTCGTGAGAATCTTCAACAGTGCAAGGGGCCTTCATAAGTGTGTAAGGTAAGCAGTCTTTATTTTCGTTAGAATCTTCTGCAGTGCAAGGGGCCTTCATAAGTGTGTAAGGTAAGCAGTCTTTATTTTCGTGAGAACCTTCAACAGTGCAAGGGGCCTTCATAAGTGTGTAAGGTAAGCAGTCTTTATTTTCGTGAGAATCTTCAACAGTGCAAGGGGCCTTCATAAGTGTGTAAGGTAAGCAGTCTTTATTTTTGTGAGTATCTTCAACAGTGCAAGGGGCCTTCATAAGTGTGTAAGGTAAGCAGTCTTTATTTTCGTGAGAACCTTCAACAGTGCAAGGGGCCTTCATAAGTATGTAAGGTAAGCAGTCTTTATTTTCGTGAGAATCTTTAACAGTGCAAGGGGCCTTCATAAGTGTGTAAGGTAAGCAGTCTTTATTTTCGTTAGAATCTTCAACAGTGCAAGGGGCCTTTATAAGTGTGTAAGGTAAGCAGTCTTTATTTTCAGGACAATCTTCAGCATATTCTAGACTTTCGTCAGAATCAATAGTAACAAGACAATTATAAGATGCATGACCAGTATTCTGAATAAGATCAGATATACTGATATTTGAAAGCGTTTCCAAGTCTGTTTGAATAGAGTCATCACTTTTTTGGTCTTTCTGCTGTGGACTATGCACTGCCGACATATTTTCAATAATTCGCTTCGTTTCAGACATGTATGATTTCGGCTTGCGAAAGGTGGGAGTAAGATCTTTGACACTTACTTGGACTGGTTTAGCACTGTTGGGAGTAGTTGGAAGAGACGAGTGTTCTGTGTTTGTCTTACGGTACGATGTTGATCGTAGTTTAATTCCATCTTTATACACAATATCTTCCAAAATCTCAATCTTAGGTTTCTTTTTTGGTTGGTCTTCATCAGTTAATAATGTTGATTTCAACTCTTCCTTCCATCGCTGACGTTTTGCCATCTAAAATCAAGTAATAAAAATATGAAATATAATAAAATATTACTGGTTCCTTAAATACTTAACCATTCAATTCCAGTCCAGCAATCACATCCACCAAACCAATAATCTAGTACATTTGTTTGTTTGCATTGAATAGGCTCCGACACTACTGGATTGATTTTAACCATTTTTCCACCAATATAAAGCTACGTTATCATGAAGTAACAGGCTACTTTTGAACTGACATTGAATAAAGAGGGTTATGATTTTGCGTGATAGCCAACATCCACGTGAGTAGAATGGTACATATATGGTTTTACTTACCTTGTTTTTATTATTATAATAATGCAAGTATATCCTTCGAAGTATGTAGGTAGCTATTTGAATCTCGTTTTTATTGCGTGCTGTAAAAAAATAATTTTAGAAGTTAATCAGGATACTCAAGAGCCAAAGGATCAAACGACTGCTCCATGAAGACACCTAAGAATTAAAATAACATCACTTAATTAGTATCCTGTTAACTTTTTGTTTTAACATTTAAACCCTAGACAGACATTTGAAGTACCTACAAAAATAACTTTAGTATTGATTTCTTTTCTTAACAACAACAACTGCATTCTGTTCATGTTTACCATGAAATAAGTTAGTTTTAATACTTAGATACAATAAAAAAGCTGATGTCAAAATGCCTACCTACATAAACAGTGAAGCTTTATAACGGTTTAAAAACGATAATAACCATGAAAACAATATACCTACAATTAAAAATAAATAGATTAATAATTATTATGACTATAATTATAACTCACCCGAGCTCCTACAGTTGTTTTATAACACAACACACACTTTATTTATCACAGCGACAAACACGCTTTCGCAACTCGACGCTCGCGCATCAACTGAGGTGCGACTGGAACGGCGTATCAAGAGTGCACGTATTGGTATGATATAGAGGCGGGGGGAGCTAGATTGGTGTAACTGATCTCTTCATATAAAACCAAACTATTGTTTTAGACTAAGTATAATATTAGCAAAAAAAAAATATGTTTGCAATGTAGTAACTATTTCAAAATGTATGTAACAGTATGGAACAAATTGTTGTATCTTTAAAATAACAAAAATGTTCATGGAGTCGAATTGTCGTATCTCTGAAAACATAAAATTATTGGGCGGGAGAAATGTCGTATCTCTGACAGCTTAAGATTGAGGGCGGCCGAAATGTCGTATCTTATTCCAACCAGTCTCTGTGACACATGAACAAAGTAGTATCTATTTTATTTAAAAAAAATGCATATTTTACCCTAGTTACAACAAATTTTTATAAGTGCAGTGCTAAAACTAGGCAAAAATCCAAGGTCGTATCGATAAAAAATTTAATCGTAGGAAAACGAGACCCAGACCATTCGAAGCGGTATTTTTTTGTATACAAGAATATGGTAAAAAGTGATTTAGCCCAAAATGCAAGTTACGACATTTTCGCTTTCTCCCGTCGATATGTCAATGTATAATTATGTTTAACAAAAGTACAATCTGTCAATTCAACAACATCCCTACACATGAAATATGTTGTAGATAAGACAAATAACTTGAGCTTATTTTAATTGTTTATTTCTAGTTGACACCATCAGACCATATTTGCCATGCTTGCTGGCAACTAGCAACACACGGGTCAACATCCTCTGATAATATACCCAGAAGACAAGTTGGTCATCAACATGTCTGTATTTTATGTGGACGATCTATATTAAGGATTAATAGACGAAGAATTTTAATTGATGGAGCAAATGAAGAACAACAAAGAATATCCAACGTTGTATCTCAATGGATCCAACCACAGCAGGTAGCGTATAGTTTTATCGTTTCTATTTATAAAAATATTTTTTGAACGGCCTGCAGTATGGTTATAGGAAGTTAATGTCACCATACTAACTACATGTAAGTGGTCTCAGACTGCCAGGAATTATCATGATTTCTTCTGATTTTAGCTCACCCAAAATGATGAGGCTTGTGTACCATGTTGGCTTCGAGCATCAAGAACTAGGGAGGTACCACCGGTGCAGGTGCCACCACAAGCAGACAACCAGTCTACAAATCCAATTGTGCAAAGTGAACCTGATACAAACGCAACCTGTTCTCTATGTGGAAATACTTTGCTTGCCACTATGAGACACACATCTGCCATGGAAGAACAGAGGATAATGGAAACGATTTCCCAGTTGACAGAAAACCAGCAGGTAACGAGTTAATGTATCTTTTTTTATGTTAACATTACGTGGATTTTAAAGTAAATATCATTAAGTTTTACATGCACTTGTATTTAGGTATAACAAACATCACATACCTGTTGAGATTCAGTTTTTTTTTTACAGATTTTGAACTCTGTCGTGCATGTTGGCGACGTGCACAAGATATAGAGTATCCTCAAATAAATCAAATAAATAAATGCAAATGAAAATAATGTTGTTCAGCAACCTCAATTTATTTCATTGCCTAATATGAGACGAGCAGCTGAAACACCAAGACATTGCATTTTTCAAGAATGCAGTGGGCTAGAGCGACATTCTATACCAGAAGACACTCGACGCCGTGTATTGCTACATTTTAATTATTTTATACCAAGAGGTGCACGTATCTGCAGACAACATTTAGAAAATGAGCAGTATGAGAGTTTGTACTCGGCAGAATATAGCCTGGATACATTTAAAGCCGACTACATTGAAGAAATTGTATTTATATTAATGGAAGGCTTAAATAATGTGAATTATGAAAATATTCAAAACTACCCTGATCATCAAGTCCTGTATTTTATTGGTTTCACAAAGAGGCAACACCAACAGATTTTGGACGAAACGCCCAACCTTAAAAATATGCATCGGGGTAGTTTTGCATTGACAGCACTTTTGTGCAAATTAAGAACAGGAGACTCTGGAGACCGGTTAGCCTGTCTTTTTCAAGTTCCCCGAAGAACTTTAGAAACATTAATGTCTGTGGCCAGAAATATTATATTACGGGACTATGTGCCCCGAAATATAGGATTTGGCCACATGACAAGGGAGCAAGTGGCAGCAAAAAATTCTATTGTTGCTGATGGTATTTTCGGTGACCCTGATGTCCCACCACAGCAAAAACCAGCTATTACCATTGCAGATGCAACATATTTATACACTCAGAAGAGTTCAAACTATTTATTTCAAAAGGATACATATTCCCTCCATAAATACAGGAATTTGGTCAAACCATTCATTTTGTGCTGTTGTAATGGGTACATCATTGATGTTCGAGGACCATATAGTGCCACTACAAATAATGCGACAATAATGCGCGAATTATTAGATGATCCGGATTTTAATAATTTTTATAATGAAAATGATATTTTCGTCTTAGATCGTGGGTTTCGGGATTGCATGGATGCATTGCACGGTAAAGGCTATTTAGGCCATATGCCAGAAACCAAAGAAGACGGCCATTCACAGTTGACCACCCTTGAAGCAAACAGGTCACGTTGTGTGACTATAAACAGATGGGTGATTGAAGCTGTGAATAGCCGTTTCAAAAGAGATTTTAAAATATTCCGTCACGAATATTTTAATCGCGCTTGTTCACACATAATGGACGATTTTAAAATAGCTGCGGCGCTACTTAACGCATTTGCCACCCAATTCACCGACTCTCTCAATGCAGAGGCGTATGTGAATATTATAAATGAACGTATGTTCCTCCAAAACACGATCGCTGATTTAGTTTCAGAACTTAACTTAAACAGACGCAGTGCAATATTCAGTCCTATTGATGGCACAACCATGGCATTCCCAAGACTATCTATGGACGAATTAATTCTTTTTGCTTGTGGCACCTATCAGATTAGACAGGCACGGTCATATGTAGGTGAGCACTTTAGATTTCATGGCATATACACTTTGGAAGTGAGTCGAGACCAAATACCTGGATTGGAGGGAATAAATCCTTTGTTGCTTCGAGCAAAAATAAAATCTCGCCATTCATCAGGAAATACGTACTTTGTTTTTATTGTCATAGAAAGATGTGAATGGGCGGGAAGCAATAACAAGTTATTGTTGCAACTGCATTGTGGGGCTTAGAACTGTAGGGTGCTGCTCACACGTTATGAGTATCATCTGGTACCTAGGGTATGCTCGCCATGAGGGTATGACGCGACCAGCTCCCTTCCTAGATGAGGTTATCATAAGAATGTAGTAAGGTAGACCTGCTAAATAAAATAAATCCATTTTAAAATATGAGAATTATTGTTCAATATATTCCGAGTATGTTACCTATCCTACCTATTACCTACTCAAGTAGTGAAGTCAGGCTTGAGCCAAGTTCAATAATAATATTATAAATGAGAGTAATTCTGTCTAACGTTTTCATTCATAAACCGCTGAACCACTTTTTGATTTTGGTGAAGATTTCAGTCGCTATTCGCTAAGCTACCACCTAACAGTTTGCCTCTAAATGAAAAGTAGTTTTATAGATTAAAAAAAACATATAAAGAAGTTAGTTTATTATGGTCAACTCAACTGTCAATTACCTAATTCAAGAAACCACGTAACCACTATCAAGTCAATAAAGACTTATGTTATTCTAGTTATTCTATTGCACCCGGCCCGCCGATTGTGATTGTGTGGGTGACAAAATAAAAAAATACCTAACTTCTTAAAAATGCATATAAGTTAAGAACCCCAACTTTATAAAATCTACGAATAAAAGCCTCAATTATGTAATATTTTTGCCTATTAAATATAAATGTTTAGTGGCTAAACGCGAGTTTTTTTAGGTGTACAAAAACTTCATACACGCTTGCCGTTCTCCTTTACAATTATAACTGACTGTAGTGCATTACGTACTACTTTATCTAAGAGGGATATTATACCTCGTATAAGTAGGTGGTGGCTACAGTTTCAAGGATACGATTGTAGTATTGAGTATAGGCCAGGTAACCGTATGACCCATGTAGATGCACTTAGCAGGAATGCTATTCCTATGTCAGATGAACCAGAGTCTGTATTCGATGTTTTAGTTGTAGAAACAGAAGATTGGTTAACAACTATTCAGAGCATCCCCGTCAAAAATCCCCATTAGTTGTTAACTTCACCTACAACGGCACCACAATAGAAGTTGTTCACGAATTTACTCTTCTTGGCCTGTCTATAGATACAAACGTTAATTGGAAATCGCACGTCCAGAAAATAAAATCAAAACTATGCAAATTTGCATATGCCCTTCGCGAAATTAAAAAGACTACAAGCCTACAAACCGCGCTAGCTACATACTACGCATATGCACACGCATGGATTACCTATGGCATAATATTATGGGGAAATAGCACAGACGCGCCCTCCGTATTTACCCTACAGAAAAAGCTGATACGTATAATCACTAATATAGAACAGACGGATAGCTGTAACATAGTATAAAGAGAAGGGAAGTAGGTTATCTTCATACAAACGCACCGCGCGCGGCTTGTATGTGTGCGCCATAGTATCTATGCATCGACGCACTGTTATATCCCTGCTATATTAGACCCTTAAGACTAGCTCAGCACCCCTATAGATGACGTCATGCTTAGGTCATCAGTAAACAGTTTGTCCTACGCGCCCAGAGTTGCGCGCCTCAGTCCATTCCCGACCTCAGTCACAAACGGTTGCCAAAAGATATCTTTGTTTTAAAGTGTTTATTAAGTGCTTATACAATAAACCCTTTTCCTTAATTAAATTGTCTTTTTTTAAAAAGACATTTATCCAAGGCCGTATAACATTTTGGTGGCAGCGGTGAGATCCGAAAATCTCCAGTGCCTGGCAACCGTTACGTGGACTCCGGATCCCGTAAACCAATAAATTCTTAATCCAAATCGTGAAAAACTTTGCGAAATTTTGTTCAGTGCTAAGTGCTTAACGAAATCCTGTGCTCAAAGTGAAGTGAAACTAAACCCGAAAAGGAAGTGTCGCATCCCTCACCGCGATTACTCCCTTTTTCTCTGTCGTCAAGAAAAGTACCAATACCTGTGGGAAGAGTCCCGCAAAGCTCACCAATCACCTCACTTCGTTGGTTTCTCTTCGTGTCACCCTGCGTCCTGTGAACGAGACGGGCTAGTTCCTGAGAGCATCCAAGGTCATCCAAGATTTAAATCAAATCTTATTTCGTCGCTTCCCGGTGCGCAGTCGCACCACCTTATCAATCGGAATGTTCCTGCTCGCCGTTATCGCCGTCGCCTACGCGTCATTACTGTAAGTCTTTGGTCATTGTTTAGTCTAAGTTTTAAATACCAGTGATTCTCAACTTCTTGTTTTAAAATATAATATTGTATCTTTTGACAGTTTGTTAACGAAAATTTTTGTTATAATACTGTGTCTTCCGTCGCTTTAAAACGAGTTTTAGAACGTTTTATTATGAAAAGAACACTCAAAGCAGAAGACGGTAAATCACTTCTCACTACTTTAGATATCCCAGAACCCGAAAAGCTAATAAGTGATAGCGAAATTGTGAAGTCACCCGTCACATCTCCTCGTGTAACTAGACAAACCAAAGCAATTCTCATGATGTCAGAAATCGATCTAAATATCTTGTTCAAATTCATAAAATCCTATGATGGTAAACGGGAAACCCTAAATTCATTTCTAGTGAACTGCGACAATGCCTACGACCTCGCTTCAGAATCTCAGAAGCAAATTCTTTTCAAATTTATCCTCAGCCAACTAAATGGCAAAGCAGAAACCGCCTGCTCAATTAAAGATTTTACGACATGGGAGCAACTTAAAGACTTCTTAAAAACGCAATTTAGTGAGCGTAAACATTATTCCCATCTCCTGGCTGATCTTCAAGAAAGTAAACAAGACCAGTCAGAAAATGTAAGCCAATACGCATTACGCGTGGAAACTTACCTCTCACAACTTCTTACCGAAATATCCTTATCTACTAATAAAGCCAAGGAACTACCTGGTCGTACAGCAGCCATGGAGGATCTCGCCCTCCATCATTTCCTCATGGGATTGCATCCCAGAGTTTCAAACATTGTGAGATGTAGGTCACCTAAAAATCTAAATGAAGCCATCAATTTAGCCGTATCTGAGGAACGGATACAACAAACTTTATATAAACGCCCACAACTGGAACATAAAACTAGTAAACCAGCTAATGCCAAACCGAACCCAAATAATTCTCAGAAACCACAAAGTGTTTCTCAAACTTCTTCTAATGTCGTGTGCCGCTACTGTAAAAATCCAGGCCATGATATATCCAACTGTAAGAAACGAGAATTCAACAATCGCAAAAGCCAAAACGCAACGAAACCACCTACTCAGGTGAATTCAGTTGAACAATCCGATGAATTAAGTCTCAAGGTAGACGTTGATTCCATTTCTTTAAACGAGTAAAAGTCTCGAATCGGTGTCGCACGAGACAGTGTCCAAAAGCCGATACCTGTCATCCTCCTAAATCTTCCAAATCCAGGGACCACACGGGTAACCAGCCCCAAATAAGTGCCCAACTTACTAACTCCAAGACCAACCAACAGGGTAACCAGCCCCAAATCGACGGTCAACTTGCTAACTCCAAGACCAACCAACAGGGTAATCAGCCCCAAATCGACGGTCAACTTACTAAATCCAAGACCAGCCAACAGGGTAATCAGCCCCAAACCGAAGGTCAACTCAATAATTCAAATTCGAATATTCAAGTTACTACTATGTCTTCTAAATCCAACAAGATTTATGAAATTAATCTTGATACTACTAAAAGACTACTACCTCATATTCTGGTTGAATCCCAGATATCCCATGTTCCATTATCTCTCTTAGTAGATTCAGGTTCTGCTATATGTCTATTAAAAGAGTCTAGTATCAATAAAAGTCAAAGACTCGTCAAAGAACCAATTAAATTAAAGGGTATCGACCCTGGTGATGAACCAACTCCAACCGAAGGTCATTTTCAACTCAAACTAAAACTAGGTAAAAAACATTCAGCAACGTTCAAATTCCATGTTGTAAAGAATATCAACTTACCTTATGATGGTATAATAGGTACAGATTTTCTAACCGCCTTTGGCTGTAAAATTGACTATATCCAGGACATCCTGAAAATAGAAAACCTAAATATAAAACTATATTTCTCCGATCCTTGTTATATAATTCCACCTCGAACAGAAACCGTAATTGAGTGTTCAGTTCAAAATACCGATCTTACTGAAGGTATCATAATAGACCAACGTCTTTCAGAACACTTGTTGATATCCAATTGTATTGTCAAAGTCAAAAACAATAACCGTGTCAATTTGACCGTTGCTAACACCTCTGAAGTACCTATAATGGTTAAATCTAACCTAAATCTTAATATTATGCCTCTAGCCTCCACTGCATTCCAAACTTTCTATAACTCTCAAAAAACTACTACTTCAAGAACCAATGAAGTAGTAGAGTTATTAAGAACAGAGCATCTAAATCAAGAAGAAACTGAAGCTCTTATCGAACTCTGCGCTCAATATTCAGATACCTTCCATTTGCCCGATGATCAATTGACCTGTACTTCCGCCATTAACCATCGGATCAAAACAATGACCGACACACCTATCCATACCAAATCATATAGGTTCCCAGAATGTCACAAACAGGAAGTACAGACTCAGATAGACAAAATGCTCGATCAAGGCATTATAGAACCCTCTCTCTCACCTTGGAGTTCACCAATCTGGATAGTACCCAAAAAGGTAGACTCCACAGGACAACGCAAATGGAGAATAGTAATTGACTATCGGAAATTAAACGATGTCACTATAGGTGAAACCTATCCTATCCCACAAATATCAGAAATTCTGGATCAACTAGGGCATAGTAAATACTTTTCTACCTTAGACCTCACATCCGGTTTTCACCAAATTCCTATTTTCTCTGAAATGCACCTAAATCTGCTTTTTCCGTGCCTCAAGGACATTTCCAATTCAACCGAATGCCATTCGGACTTAAAAATGGCCCATCTACGTTTCAAAAATTAATGAATATGCCTTGCTGGCCTTCAAGGTACAAGGTGTTTCGTTTACTTAGATGACATCGTTATCTATTCGTATGACTTACCATTCCATATTAATAACCTAAAAGCTGTCTTTGAACGACTCCGCCAATTCAATTTAAAGTTACAACCAGATAAGTGCGAATTTCTCCGAAAAGAAGTCGCTTATTTAGGGCACATCATAAGCGAAGATGGTGTCAGACCAAATCCCGAGAAGATTAAAGCCGTAAAGGATTTCCCAATTCCAAAATCTCCTAAAGATATTAAATCTTTTCTAGGATTGGTATCTTATTACAGAAGGTTTATACCCAATCTTGCCAAACTCGCCAAACCTCTTACATCCTTACTAAAAAAGGATACCTTATTCAATTGGCAAAACGAGCAACAGCTTGCCTTTGAATCCTTAAAAAATAAACTAATTTCTGCTCCGATTCTTGCATATCCAGAGTTCACTCAACCATTCCTCTTAACTTGTGACGCCTCGAATTATGCTATCTCTGCTATACTATCCCAAGGAATTATCGGGCAAGACCGCCCTATCGCGTATGCTTCTCGCACCTTAAATAATGCAGAGTGCAATTATAGCGTTATAGATAAAGAATGTCTTGCCATAATATTCGGCACTAAAATATTCAGACCCTATCTATACGGCCATCAATTCACAATTTTAACGGATCACAAACCATTACAATGGCTTTTTAACTGCAAAGATCCGGGATCTCGACTTATCCGCTGGCGTTTACAACTGGAGGAATTTGAGTACAAAATTCAGTATAGAAAGGGTAAAATCAACGCTAATGCGGACGCACTGTCTCGTTTCCCTGTCAATCCTATCAATCCTGAAAATGTCCAGGAATCTAACCCCAGTCCAGAACTGGATCCCTCTCATAATATAGATAGTGATCTAATGGATTTACTAATATCCCCACCATCCTTTAATTCTGACGAGTTCGGTCTAGATAACGTCGGAGATGACCTATCTGACTTACCTGAATTACAGGAACTTACACCCGATGAAACACCAACTCTCGATGCCCAACCTGAAACCTCTCCACAACCATCAACTAGTGCATGTCCAGACTTACCTTCTGACAATTATAACACATTCCTGAAAGCAATGGTAGATAAAGATAATTCGTACAACACAGAAATCTTAGAACACAATGAAAGCCTCCTAAAATCCTCGTCTAAGGTCATACTCATACCTACTGCAATCGATTTGGACGAATCAAATCCCTATGTACAAGAAATATTAGACAATTTCGAAAACAGCGAAGACATTTTAACTCTGAAAAGGAGTTATACTCTTTCCAAAGACTCACTCTTAATAATAAAATATTCTACTTCCTATTCATAAAGGTTCATCACTTTGATGAATCATCATATAGTGAAATTTTCGAAACACTGAAACATGTTAAAAACGAAATCATAAAAATCGAAAATATAAACGAAATTGCTATATCTGATTTAAAAAACCCTTTCGAAAAACATTCTTTTATTAAAATTTATAACATCCTTACTTACCTTTTCCACAATACTAGTATCAGAATTCATATATACCATAATAGTATTATGTATCCTACTCCCACTGAAATTAAAGAAATTTTACACGATAATCATGATATCCCAATAGCGGGCCACTTGGGATCCACTCGCATGTATAATAGAATCAAAGAATCCTATTACTGGAAAGGCATGCGCAGTGACATAGAATCTTATGTTAAACAATGCAAAACTTGTCAAGAAAATAAGGCTCTAAGGAAAATAAACCGCAGCCCTATGCAAATCACCAGCTCTTCTACTAAACCATTTGAACGGATCTCTCTCGACATCGTAGGCCCACTCCCTGAAGCGGGACCTGCTAAACTAAAATATATACTAACCATACAGGACGATTTAACTAAGTTCTCTTCCGCTTATCCATTCGTAGTACTACAGCTGAAGAAACTTCAGAATGTTTACTTCATTATATATCTATTTTTGGTATCCCTAAAACAATTCTTACCGACCAGGGCACCAACTTTACATCAGACCTTTTTAAGAAGACCTGTGAATTTTTAAAGATAAAAAATCTCTGGTCGTCGCCATATCACCCTCAAACACAAGGCGCCCTGGAAAGAAGTCACTCTACTCTTAAAGAGTATTTAAAATCCTATATTAATGACGAGCAAACAAACTGGCCCCGTTACATTTATACAGCTATGCTTGCCTACAACACCAGTATTCATACTACGCATTACTCACCTTATGAGCTCATGTTTGGAACTAAACCATTTATTCCAAACTCTATTTATGACAGAACCCTGGGTGCAACTTACCCAGACTATGTCCGTATGCTCCAAAGTCGACTGAAATGTTCACGAGAAAAAGCATTAGATTTTATAAAGAGGTCTAAAGAGACCTCAAAAACATATTATGACACTCGCACTCGCCCAATCCAGTATAAGGTTGGAGATTATGTTTACCTCAAAAATCATTTGAGACTACACAAAGCGCTCTCTCCTATCTGGAAGGGGCCCTATAAGATTGTTAAAATAAATGGTAAAAACACACTTACCTTACTTATTAACCGACGTCACGTCACCCATCACTTTGATGAAGTGAAACCAACTGATGTCGAAACAAATCTATAAACAAGAATATACTTAGCTTAAGTTAGTTTGGATACATTTTATCATTACATAGAATAAAAATTAGGATAGTTTATCTTAGTTCGTTAATAACACTAGTTATTATTTACTGTCCAGTTCGGGGTCAACCTCACCAAGACTTCATCCAACCAATCACCACGAGCTCTGGCTTATATTTTAACTATTTAGGTAAACTTAAAATCAATAATGTACAATTAAACGTTTTATTACCTGTAGACATCTCGCACTTTGAACCACACATACAGAATGTTAAACATGCTTCAGAAGAAACTAAGTATTTGTGCAACCAAACTAAAATAATAGAAGTTAATGCAGAATGTAATGGTATGTTACAACCTCTAACAGCACGATTCCAAGATATGGAAAAAGAATTCCAATCTATCGCTCATTTAATAGATAATAAAAATAAACGTGGTGCTTGGATAGGGGGAATAGGTTCTGTATTAAAACAGATATTTGGTACCTTAGATGAAAATGACGCATTAAAGTATGACGAAGCAATAACATCTCTGCAAAACGATGAGAAACGGATGACTTCACTGATAAAAGAAAATATTTTAATAACCACTTCTGTAATAAAATGTTTCAATAATACTCTGAATAAAATTAAAATAAATGAAGTAAATCTTAACGAAGCTATCGACAACCTCTCCCTAAATATAAAAAACATTTCTGTAACTACTAATGGACTTCATATATTAACTAAAGTCAACAGGATCCTAAACGTATTGGAAACATCAGTAATTACCTTGTCATTCCAATTGGAAGATATAATTAATGCCATCTTATTTAGTAGTCAAAACACATTGCATCCGTCTATTATGACGCCGACACAACTACATAGAGAGCTTGACGATAACTACAGACATTTGCCAATCGACCTTGAGCTGCCTGTTACCTTAGATATTAAGTCAGTACATTTCATCTTAAGTATTTCTAAGCTCCAATGTCATTATATTAATAATAAGTTAATATTTGTACTACAAGTGCCACTGGTCAATACCAAGGAGTACATATTGTTTCACAACATTGCCCTCCCAACGCCTCATAGTAACAAAGTACCGAATTCATTTAGCCTAATTATCCCTAGTAACAAATACATAGCAATGACCAAATACAAATCCCAATACTGCACTTTAAATAACCTAGAACAGTGTAAAATAATCGGACCCGGCAACTACATCTGTGACATAGAAAATATCTACTCTACCGAAGCAAAACTTACTTGTGAAAGTGAACTTTTAACAAAAGTGATTAGCCAGAAACCATTACAATGTGAAATAAAAAATATATTTGGAAAACTAGACATTTGGAAACCATTAACTAACAATAGATGGATCTATGTACAATCAGAACCTAACAAAATCTCTATTGACTGTGTCAAATCCAATTTGTATGAAACAACTATACTAGGGACAGGAATACTTAACATTCCTAATGGCTGTATTGGTTATTTTAGAAGTACCACACTTATACCTAAGTTAAATGTTTTAAATATCACCTCGCCAATCAATCATGTACCAGATTTTAATCTAATCAATGACACTTGTTGTAATATTGTCAATTTAAATAATGTTTTAAATAATGTGTCCCCTGTTTATCTAAATGACATAGATCTGGATGATCTTAACAAAGAAAATAAAAATAAATTGCAATCTCTTCTCAACGACGTTAAAGTCCTTGAACACTCTCAAGACCATCATATTATTAAATATGGAACACATTATTCTATTCTTATAATCATTCTCGTAGTTATAATCATATTATATGTAACTTACTTATTCTCTAAGAAAATTTGTAAATCTGGCAGCAACCGACGTTTAAAATTTAAGTTTAATGTCAATAAGATATCAAACCCTCCTGTTCAAGAAACCTTGACCATGACTGACAGACAGGATTCGGAACAAGAGATATCCATCCCTATTGCTCCACTTAGAACTCGAGTTTAACAGAGACTTGTATAAATTCAACCACAAGTATCTTCTCAAAGGGGGAGGTGTTATATCCCTGCTATATTAGACCCTTAAGACTAGCTCAGCACCCCTATAGATGACGTCATGCTTAGGTCATCAGTAAACAGTTTGTCCTACGCGCCCAGAGTTGCGCGCAACAGTCCATTCCCGACCTCAGTCACAAACGGTTGCCAAAAGATATCTTTGTTTTAAAGTGTTTATTAAGTGCTTATACAATAAACCCTTTTCCTTAATTAAATTGTCTTTTTTTAAAAAGACATTTATCCAAGGCCGTATAACAGCACGCACACTTTAACAAAATCTCGACCCGTTTCTCAGTGCGCCAGTCGGGGCTAACACTGCACGAGGTTCGCGCGTCGCGGCTTTTCGGCACCGCTAAATAAAACCAAAATGTCTGATAATCGCAGGAGAACGTATTGCTGCGTGTTTGGGTGTCTTAATAATTCATCGATTCCAGAATTGTCTCTGTTCAGATTACCTATTGAACAGGAAAGGTAAGCTAGTTACTTATTCTACTCATTTTTTGTTGTATTAGTTTTCTATCACACAGAGGAAGTAGGTAGGTAGGCCTCATTTCCTACTAGAATGTATTAGGTACTTTTGATCTGTCAATTGATTTGCCGCTATTGCTTTGTTTACGTTTAGTTATGCTGATTTCTCAGTATTGTAGGTATAGTAACTAAGTACCTACCTACAGTTATAAAATCGTAATTCAAAATAAGTAATTGACTAATTGTAAATCAGATATACATATAAAGCAAAGTTCGAATCATAACAACAAATTCGATTATAGTCTAAGAGACAGTCGTTAGTTTTTTTAATGTTGTTTTGTATTTACAGTGATTCTTTTAATTATAATGTTTTGTTTTTAGTCACTTTATTCATTTTTTTTATTATAGATACCTAATGTATATTAAATGTGCTTTTCATTTCAGATCCCTTCAGTGGCTGCGCTTAATTGACCGCGAGGATTTGATAAATAAATCCCAACCCAAGCATGTTGTTTGTGAAGCCCATTTCCACCCAGAAGACATAATGAAAAATAGTGTTAGAAAATTACTAAAAAAAAATTGCTTGCCGAGTTTTAATTTGCCAAATATTAAAAAAATTGACAAACCTACAAAAGTGGAAATAAAAACTTCATATAATAATTCAAGTCAAACAGAAACCACTAGTGCTTCAGGGTGAAATGAAATTGATATAACTATTGCCACTTCATCATGCCAAACGGATATTAACACCACGGATAACCTAACTCAAACTACTGCTGATCTTTCTGCAAGTACTCCACGCAAGAGGAAACTAAAATCGGAGTTATTAGAATGTAAAAAGCGTTTACGAGCAAATGAATCAGCAAATTCTTCACAAGATATGTTTCATAAATTATGTGATCGTTTTTTATCTAAGGACTTAGCCGAACTTGTTAAAGCTCAAACATACTTAAAATGTGCTAACAAAGGAAACAGATACACTATCGCTTACAAAATGTTTTGCTTAAACTTGTACTACGTCAGCCCACAAGCTTACCGTTTATTAGAAAAAACTCTTTGTCTGCCCTGTAGAAGTACGTTAAATAAGTTATACATTCCGATGACTACTCAAATAAACGAAGAATTAATGACAGTACTAAAATTAAAAGTAAACAATATGTCGGAGGGAAAAAAACATTGTACTTTAGTGATGGACGCTATGAGTTTAAAAACGAACGTCTTTTATGATATAAAAAACGACAGAATAATAGGCTTCCACGAAGTAGATGGCGTTCAATCGCCGACACCAGCAAAATATGCCTTAGTGGTAATAATGAGAGGTATTTTTGTGAAATGGAGCCAGCCAATTGGCTACGCCTTATTATCGGAATGTTCAAGCGATGCTAATATATCTATATGGATTGATAAACTTATAATAAAACTCTTTGAGATCGGATTAAAAATCAGAGTGTGCGTTTCAGATATGGGACCAGATTTGTTAAAAGCTGCTAAAGAAAGAGGGATTTGCGTGAACAAAACTTATTTTACTGTTAATGGTCATAAAATTTATTATATTTTTGACGCACCACATTTGATAAAGTTGGTTCGTACCAACTTGATGGCGTATGATTTTCATTTTCAAAATGGCGCTGTAGCAAAATTTTGTCACATAAATAAATTCTATGAGCATGATAAGAAGAAAAGCTTTAGACAAGCTCATAAATTGACTAACAGCCATATGTACCCTACAAACTTTGAAAAAATGAAAGTTCGTTACGCAACGCAACTTTTAACCTCTCGAACGTTCGCGGACATTCACCCAAAATGCCTCACGCGTCGAGGATTTTTCGATTATTCTTTTTTTTTGGTTTGACCTTGAGAAAAACGCAAATTTCGTGGTTATATTGATAATTATATGCAATAAATTATACCTTCCCGGAAAGCCCATTAGTTTTCCTATCGAACTGTGTAAGATTATAAATAAATGAAACTGACCTGACTTCGTAGCGACGAGATAAATTGGCATTTTGCAAATTTTCTTACACATAACCTTTAACTTTCTCACATTACACCAAAACCACACACATATTCTCGAAAAAAACACTTGAATACGATAGTCCATACATTTGCGCAAAAACAATATTACTCATATTACATCAAAACACAATAATTACACGACACAATCACTTTTTCCGCAACTCAACAAAAAGCCGCCATTACTGGCGCGCAAAATGTAAACACTGACGAGATAGGTACCTCGGTGTACTGTTGCCAGAAAAAGGTTACGAGAAGAAATTTTCGATGTACTATAAATTTTTTACTGAATTTTTATAATGTGTTATTAGTGGTGTTTATAATGATTTTTGTTATGTTACTGTTAGTAATGCTACTTTATTGTAAATAAACTTTTTTTGTAATATTGTTTTACAAAAAAAGTTTTTTTATTTTATTTTCATTTATATTTTATAAAACCGTTAGAACCAGAATAGTAGGTGTTGTTTGCGTGTAAGTATGTTTATATCAAGATATTTAGATTTTGTGGTAAGTAAAAGAAGCCAGTAGTAGTTCAATCGATTTAGTATGGATAAAAAAAGGTATATTTGAAAAGCAAAATACTCCCAAGGTAGATTCGTATAAATTTTGACAAGATCTGATATAGTGAAACTAAATCATTGTACGTCTTGTATTATTATCTCAGAGTGGCTAATTATTGCATGTTTTATGTACCTATATTTTTGAGTGAAAATGAAAATTTTTCTCCCCCTTTGGGATAGAATTTAGATTAATCTTTTCTTATCGGATACCTTCGTCATACAAAGAACAGTGCTAAGGAATTGTGCGAAATGTCACACTCCTATTTCATGTGTTTTTCGGATTTGCGTTGATATGTTAGTTATATACCAATATAGACTAGCTTTAGACTAGCGGGGTGTATAGGGGTCCCATTCAACATCCATGGGGACCCAAGCCTCACCTGCACGTGGTGCACCCTTGCCATGAAGCTATGGCGACCCGCCAACACGCATTGGATCAGCGTGGTGGGTTATGGTTCAACCCCAACCCCCCCCCCCCCTTTGGGGAGGTCTATGTCTAGCAGTGGACGTCTTTTGGCTGAAATGATGATGATAAACTTGCTTTTACCAGCGGTTTCAACCACGGGAAAGTACATGTTTCCACACAAATCCCCCCCCCCCCGTTTTTGATAGAATTTTGAGTAATCCTTTCTTATCGGATCCCTACGTCATTCAAAGAACTAGACGATGATCTTTATACATATCATCATCATTTCAGCTGAAAGACATCCACTGCTGGATAAAGGCCTAACCCCAAACATCGCAACAATGACCGGTTCTGTGTGTCTCGCATCCAGTGGATTTCCACGACCCTCACTAAGTCGTCGCTCGTTCAGTTATATACTTACTAACAACTGCATCAACCACCAATCTTCCTTCCTTTCTCAGAGAAGCCTTTGAATGATTTGGAATAAAATGTACTTCTTTTCAGGGAATTTATTTATGTTATGAAAAAATAAAAGAATATAAATAAAAATGTAAAAACATATATTTTGTCATAAGGTTCACTTTACACATTGAGATTTTGTCCTGTATTATGGGTTTTACTTTCAAAAATATACAATTTCACAATACTCAATCTCAGACTAAAGCAAAAATAACAAATGTATTCGTACATTTACATAGATATATTGAAGGTGGTACACTTTATTGTAACAGCTAGGATATACATTGGGGTTTTGTCCTGTATTATGGGTTTTATTTTCAAAAATATACAATTTCACAATGCGCAATCTCAGACTAAAGCAAAAATTATAAATGTATTTGTACATTACATATAATGAGTATTCGTACATTATTTACAACGCACAAACTGAGACTGATATCTTACCCAATAGGCAAGTCCAGGCTAGGCCTGGACTGCCCTGCTTCGCTGATGTGGACTCTTCCATCTGGGGAATTCTCGATCGGCACCGTCGAATCGGTCAACCGTAGAGAACCCCCAGGTGTTTGGTCGACGACGACAGCTCGAGACCTAAAAGAAACAATTACAAATTACACCACTGAAACTAAAGAAACACTGTAGGTAACGCTATGAAAAAGACACTCACCGTGGTGGTGAGGGACCGTCGATTTCCCGTTCCGGGGCCTTCCATACGAGGTCCAATAACAGGGCCCGACGAGCCGAGGGTAGCCGGTTAGGCCCGGGGCTGCCACGGCTGTCCCGGTCATCCCCAACAGGGGTGACGCTTCGAGAACGTAATCTTAAAATAAAATGGAAAACATTAGTAGGTACTTGTACAATGTTTTGATCACCCAACTCAACCCATAAATGCCTGCAAGTATAATATAATACCCTGCCTAAGTAAATGCGAAATAACGTAAAATAGAAGAAAAAAAAATTTTTTTTTTGATCATGAAAAATATAAAATCGAAAAATAAAACAATCTTTACATTTGGCTTTCATAGATATGAACACTAAGACAATATTTACGTTATACTGAATATTCAATAATCACAACAAAAAAATAATCGAAAAAATTTTTTTGCTGTCTGTACTTTATGCAATGTTTACGACTTTGGCGCCATTTTTACCGGTTTATTTTCTTTCAACAACGATTATGATAACAATATGCAATTATATCACTTTGTAGTAACTTTATTATGTTTATAGGTAAATAAACTAACAACTTATGTAGATTTCAAAGCATTTCGAGATAAATTTTGCACTAAAACAAGTCGAAACACGACGGCCATGACGGAAAAAAATACGCATCTTCACAAGTTTCGTCACTTTTTCACTGGCATATTTATTACTTTTCCAAAAACAAACACTTGCAACGTAATCTACACTTATTTCTCAGTAATTCTATATAAATCTTATAAGATTACTCACCGTTTTCTAATTGGAAACATGATTTTCGTCCGCACGCAACCACACGCAACAATGGCTCCAAAAAGTGACAGATAGCTGAATGACGGATCACTTTATTTTTTTCAATCTTCTTCATTCCATGTATCGATATTGCCAATGGAAAATATTTTAATAGAAAGCGAATGAACTATTCTGTTCAATCAAATAAAGAACGGGTTGCAACTTGAAAATATACGTCACAGAAAAAATATCCAATCGGTGCAAGTCACTCTCGTACACCCATGTGTACAATTGCGCTATGGGCACTCAACTCTCTCGTACACCCGTGTGTACGAGAAACGCGCGAGAGGTTAAGCAGATCTGTAGCAGCGGGTTTGTCAACATATATAGATTTTAATGTGATAGATGAATCAGCAAGGCACACAGTCGAATTAATAATGTTGATGAACGATCTGTTTGACGCATTGAATTCATCGAGTCTCCGTGACAGCTATAAGTACAAAAGAGCGTTTTGTGGGCGTAAAGAACAGATTGATTTTTTCAATAAAATGTTGATTTTTTTCCGAACATTAAAATTACGAGATCCCCGAACTGGAAACGACAGTACTCAAAACGTGAAATTTATTCAAGGGTTTCAGATCACAATCAAGTCAATTTTACATCTGTACGAAGATCTTAAGCAAGAAGGATATCAATATATTCTGACGAGACGTCTTAATCAGGACGTGATTGAGAATTTTTTTGGTAAAATAAGATCGAAAAATGGAAATGCTTTAGAACCAACCAGCAGACAATTTATATCTGCATATCGTAAAATTTTCTTTGCCAATATTACCCGGGCTCCGAAAGAAGGCAATTGTACGGAAGATTTGACAGAATCCCTCGTTCACTTAAGTAATTACAAAAATACGGATTATGACGCTACTGAAATCAATAACGTTCCACCTGTCATCAATATTAACCAATCAGAGATATTGCAGTCAAATAGTGTATTGCGTGATATTAGTTGTTCAGACTATATAGAATTTGATATTCCCGAAAAAAATGCTTTTTTTTACGTATGCGGAGCCATATTGAAAAAATGCATTGATCGTCACGAGGATTGCGAACAACTTAAATCGTATTTAAACGCGAATCAGCAAGTTTGCAATTTAAGTGCAGAATCTAGGTACCTTCACTACAAAAATTATTCTAGAGACCAAATTTTGTTAGTAGTTCCACGCGACGACTTTGTAGAAAATATTAAGAGGATGGAGCAGATATTTCAAAAAGCATTTAAAAATGATCACATAAACTGCAAAATTGGCATGTCTGTTTATGAACAAATAAAAGATTTACATTTTTCACCGCCCTGCCCATGCTTTCCAAAATTATATTTGCAAAAGTTATTTATAAGGATGCGGATATATTACACATTAAAGTTTAATAACAAGGCGTTTCGTAATAGTCGAAACCGAAGAAAGTATTTTTCTGTAGCTAATTTGTAATTTTGTAATAAATGTGTGATTCTATAGATATGTTTGTATTATTTATGTTTGTATTAATTAAAAATAAATATGGTCCTTTATGTGTAAAAATATTACATTATGCCTATTAAAAAAAAATGATATACTAGTATATGTATAAACTATTAAGCAAATAATTTAAACACAAGCTCTTAGTCTATGTTACCGCCTGTGCCATCTAGTGGCGACATAAAAAGTCGGGACCGCGACTTGACGTTGCCGCTGTTTATGCGGTTGCGTTGCGAGCGAAGCGCGGACAGCCGCGCCCAAACCACCCCGCCGCGCCGGCCGGTTTATTTTATCCTTTTTTTTTGATAAATAATGCTGCCCTGAATCTTAAACACATTTCTCTATTTGTTAGGAAAACCATTGTTGAACTTTATTGACAAATGCTCACTGAATTAGTTATACAGAGATATGTGTGTTATTATTTATATTGAATTGGTGATAGTACGATAGTAAAAAAGGTTACTGATAAGTAAGCTACCGTTTACTCGTGCTCATCACCGCCCCGCGCCGCCTGTTGCTGGCCCGTCGCTGTTTCTTTCATCGTTTAGATAAAATCGGCCTCACAAACTCTGTACCCGGACAATACAATAATATAAATTAAAATTTATCTAAAAGTGACAACCCTAAGACAGTAGGCAATTGTATCGCGGATTGGGCCGGAGATAACCTACTTCCCTTCTCTTTATACTATGCTGTAAGCCTTATTTTAAAAAATACAGGATACTCACATTGGTTAGTATTTATGTCTTGGAGCTATGTAAACTGGTCCGCAATCACCCAGATTCCTACAGAACACGGGGAGACATACATACAAACTATTCGCTGCGCCATAAAAATAGGTTAAATTTGCCTCCGTCCCGCCTCAAGTTACATGCTACTGGTCCATATTCTATGTCGATTAAAATATACAATAAACTACCGGAAAACTTAAAGCAAGAAAACAAAACCAGTATGTATTTAAATAAGTTAAAAAAATTATTAATTGAAAAAAGCTACTACACATTGGAAGAATTCCTTACGGATAAGTTTTAATAATAACAGGATAAATGCAAACCTAATAATAATAAATACATGACATGCTATTCTATCAATAATAATAAATAAATAAATGACATTCTATTCAATTCATAATAATAAAAAATGACATTCTACCCAATTAATAATAATATTTATTTATTAAAACTTGATGCACTAGTAAAAATACTGTACAAAGGCGGACTTAATGCCTTAGGCATTTTCTACCAGTCGACCTTAGGATGGTGCAGAGACAACATGGCAGGTGCAACTAAAAGGAAAGACAAACGGAGTGGAAAAGAAATACAATCATAAATACATAGATACATACATACATATAAAAAAAATAACGACGTTTAGAAAAACCAATTAAACGAATTAACGCTGTGATGATTCCACCAACTTCTTGCGAATGTACTCACGTGCCTTCACCTTAAAGGACAACTGACTGGTTGCCGTCCTGATGTTTAGAGGGAGCGCATTCCAAAGGAAGATTGCTTGGACAAAGAAAGACGAGTGGATAAATCCAGAACGGTGTATGGGACAGCGTAGAAGGAGATTATTAGTAGAGCGAAGATTTTTACTGTGCGCAGAGCAAATGAATTGAATTTGTGAAGTTAGATAAGAGGGAGAAGAAGGATTATTAAGAAAGGAAAACAGACTAGTCAAGGCCCTCAGTGCTCTGCGCTGACGAATGGGTAACCATTTTAATAATGAACGATGCGCGGACACATGATCATACTTACGGAGATTGAAAACGAATCGAATGCAGTTATTTAGAAGGCGGTCAAGTTTATTGAGGAGATCTGCATTCAGGTCATAGTAGCACACATCACCATAATCAATCATAGGAAAAATTAGGGACTGTACAAGCATTGCCTTTATGTGAGCTGGGAGAAGGTTTTTCAAACGATAAAGCGACCGCAACGTTCCGGTAACTTTTTGACTGACACTCGTGACCTGCTTTCGCCAGTCAAGACAGGTGTCGACGTGCAGACCAAGATCCTTAACGTCGGAACCAAACGGAATGACTGTGTTGTCATAGATTACGGGTGGTACAGTTAAGCCATTCAGCTTTCTCAAGCTATAGGGACTCCCAATTATGATAGCCTGACACTTTAATGGGTTAACCGCCACCCCAAACCGGTCTGACCAGCTCTTAATCATCTTTCTTTAATTCTTTAATTCTTTATTGTACACCAAAACAGCTTATTCAAAATACAGTAATGAAAGTTCATGTACAAAGGCGAGCTTAACTCAGAAATGAGTATCTTTAAATCTCGGTTGAGCTCCTCGATTGCATCCGATAAATTATCAACACCTGCCTGACAATACAGCTGAAGATCGTCAGCATAGAGATTATACGCACACTGAAGCACAGTGGTTATAAGATTAATAAAGACGGAAAACAAAAGAGGACATAAAATACCGCCTTGAGGGACGCCAGCAGCGAGTTCACACCACCCGGACGAAGAGTCTCCAGCACGAACCGACTGCCGACGCCCCCGAAGATAAGAGGAAAACCATTCAAGCGCTTCGGGAGAGACCATGAGATATTAGAGGATAGACAGGAGAACTTCGTGACTGACGGTATTAAACGCGTTGGAGAAGTCGATCAACACCAAAGCAGTAACTTTAGTGTCTTCCATCCCCCGCCTAATATCGTCAGTCACTTTAAGGAGAGTTGTCACGGTACTGTGCCCGGGCCTGAAACCGGATTGAAACGGGCTGATGAGGGAGTTGTGAAAGATATGATTAGAAAACTGTTTGTGAACACAGGCCTCGAGCACTTTGGACAGAAATGGAAGGATGGAAATTGGACGAAAGTGATTGGAAAGAGTGGGATTAGGAATCTTAGGCAGGGGCCGGACATGAGCTTTACGCCACAGGGAAGGAAAAGTACCAGAGTAAAGGGAAAAGTTAACTATGTGGGATATGGCAGGAAGAAGCTGATCCAAAGCCGAAACGATCATATGACGACTGATGTTATCGCAGCCCACGGCTTTGGATTTAATTGACAGAATTATCTTTTTAATCTCTCCCGGATCGACTGGGGTGAAAATAAAGGGGGCAATATTGGGACGCGTCAGACCAGTAAGGTAGTCAATAGTTTGACTTTTGGTTGGACTATCCAACATAGCGACAGTGGCGAAAAAGCGGTTTAGATCGTCCAAGTCAATTGAATTAGGAAGGTCTGAATGCCGCGATTTGCCGATACCTAGAGTTCCAAGGAATTTCCAGATATCAGCAGAAGAAGAAGAAGTGATATTACTAAAAATATGGCGGCGTTTAGCGTTGCGTATCATCTGGTTACACCGATTCCTGGCAGTCTTGAAGAAGGTCCAATTGTCATCAGAGCGATCTCTTTTAAATTTCCGAAACGCGCGGTCCCTCCGTCGCATTGCCATTCGAACTCCCTCATTCATCCAGGGTGCAGGGGGACGTTTCATTCGAATTTTCCTGACAGGAGCATGTCTGTCGTATAGACTGATGACAATATTGTTGAAGACGCTCACTTTGTCATCAACTGTGGCAGCTTCCCGCAAGGGTGTCCAGTCAACATTAGATGCATCTTTTTGGAGCTGCTCACTATTCATCCGCGCAAAGGCACGCCTGTACTGGAATGTTGGTTTGGGTTTAGGAGGTTTGAGGACATATGATAGGTAAATAAGGTCATGATGGGAAAAACCAGGGGCATCGATTTGACCGTGTGAGGAAACTAGGGAAGGATTAGAAGTGAGGATCAGATCAAGCCAAGTATCATTACCAACTTTGTTATGATGAGTGGGTTGGAGAGGCAGTACGTGCAGACTGGCTGACTCGACAAGATGGAGGAGTGTACGGGATCGAGAGGAGTTGTGGGCTAGGAGGTTGGTGTTGAAATCCCCCATGATGATATGATGTGCATACTCAGACCCCAAAGATTCTAGTACCGATTCGAATTCGGTGAAGTAATCAAGGGTAGGAGGGCAATAGGCGACACCTAGAACAGTTTTAGCTGCTTTGACACAAACCTCTAGAAAAAGAAACTCAGCAGAATTGTTGGAAGAAGAAGTAGCGAGAATTTTAAAAGGGAAATCACTGCGGAGGTATATAGCTACACCACCCCCTCTCTTACCGGGCCGATCGTTCCGGAGAAGAACGAAACCAGGGAGAGAGTAAGTGGTAGATAAAAGTTGAGGTTTGAGCCAGGTTTCGGAAATCAGGATGGCATGAACATTGTTGTTATGAAATGCGTCATAAAGTTCGCCGCAGTGGCTCGGAACGCTTTGAGCGTTAATATGACATACGTTAAACAGCCGGTCAGCATTTGGATCGAACTTTTTACGCAATAACTCACCAAGGGTGTTCGTTAAAGAGCTGAAACTAGTGTCACAAGAAGAGGCAGTTGAATCATTGGCAGAGTAAAAGACTTCATTATCAGACATAGGTACTAATAATATATATATATAAAATAAATAAGGTGATTATCAAAAAGATACACACTAATTATTAAATGAAGGGTGGTACCGCGTTCGCATCTCTGCACCACCCGCCAGCTAACACTATCATTTAAGAACTATTGACACTAATAAAAATATTTTTCTAAAAATACGGAAAGATCAACGGCAAAGTGATAAATCGTTACACAGTCACGAGCAACTCAATAAATAGTAACCATCACAAGGCTTGTAAAAAGGAACGAAAAAGAAAAAAGACAACTTTTATACAATGAAATACAATCGAATAAAAAAAAATAAAAAAAAATAACAACAAGGGTTTGCAGTCACAAAATCGACATGATCGACAATGATTACACGATTCGGAACGCGCTTTGCAAACAAACGTAAAATATCCGAACGTACTACAAATGACAAATGTCAAATCATCTGACGTTTGCTGACTCAAAAGAAGTAAACATAACCTGTTAACTTAAACTTAGTTAATGTTTTACAAGAATTATAAATCCATGTTTTGACATTTGAGGAAATTAATCAGAAACTGGTTGAGGGTAAATAGATACTAGTGATGTAAATTCAAAATTACTAAGCGGAAACTACGTATATATGATAAAACAAAAACAAAGTGAGAGGAGTAAAAGTGATAAAAAAATTGGTAGTATTAACTGAATAACGTAACGGTGAGTAAAACTAGACTGTCTGATAAGCATAATTAATTGTAAAAAACAAAGAAAATACCCTAGGTTAACGCGTCTTCTTTTGCAGGCCTCCCTGGACTCTCGGATACTTCGTCAACAGTGGACCGAGTTCGTCGAATGATGTTATCTTGTGTTTACTCCCGTCGGGCGGCTTGACGACAATAACACCATCCTGAGTCCAACAAGACCGCATTCCGAAGTGAAGCCGCGCCTTCCCAAAGATGGACTGCCGGGTCCTCGTCAAGAACTCCTTGACCGATATGGAGGAACCCTTTAAGCCGGCCTTAGCTCTCCAGACCTCAGATTTGTCGTCGTACGAAGAAAATCTCACCAAGATGGGCCTATGGTGATCTTTATTGGTCACTCCCAGTCTATGACAGGCTTTGATGGATGATGCAGACAAAGGTTGGGCGACTAGCTTCTTGTTAATAACATCCAGGATGACTGTGCTGCAAACCTCACCATCAACCTCTGCGATGCCCTGGAAAATGAGTGCTTTCCGCCGATGTCTTGTCTCTAACCTGTCGATCTGTTGAGCACATTCTCCAATCTGTCTCCGGAGCAAGCTGAGCATGCTGAAGATAAGCTCTCTGAAGGTGCGGAACTCATCAGCAACCCTTGCCACAGTGTCCTTCGTTGGTCCTGCGCTCTGAATTTGAGCTTCCAGTTCTCCCATTTTCTTGATAAAGCTGTCCTCTAGGCTTTTCTGTGCTGACAAAATCTCCTCTAGTTGCGACATAGTGATCCACTAGTGCCCGTATTTAATATATAAATGACATCCTATCCTATTGGTAATAAATGGATCAGTCTCGTGCGCACTCCCGCCAGGGACGGGCGCGTGTTGTCGGTTCGCAGAATATTTATTCGCGTAAAATGACGAACTTAGTTAAGTGTACTGGCTGCAATGTACATGGACGAGAAACTGTGGCCAGCGGGTGTCATATTTCGACAGTTCGTTAGTTACAGACGAAGAGATAAGAATCAGGAGAATAATCCTGTTGGCGGCACAAATAAACCAAACAATGGATAGTCGGTCTTATCGGTTAGCAAGTTACAACTGTAAAAGTGTGAAAAGAGCTGTCCACGACATCAGAGACTTGTGCAGTACATGTGACGTGATATGCCTGCAGGAGACCTGGCTGCTCCCACACGATATACCTTTTGTCGGTACGATTGATAGCGAGTTCGGCTACACGGCGACGTCGGCCGTGGATACGTCGGCGGGCATTTTGCGCGGGCGCCCCTACGGCGGCGTCGCAGTGTTGTGGCGTTACAATGTCTTTCAAGAAGTGTCGGTGATACAGTGTAGTGAGCGTATTTGTGCTATTAGAATAGTGGCTGGCGATAGGTCAGTGTTAGTTATAAGTGCGTACCTGCCGACGAACTCTGTGAACAACTTGCCGGTTTTCATTGATTGTTTAAGTGTAATTAGTGCGATTATTGATGAGAGTGACATCGAGTCTGTTTTTGTGTTGGGTGACTTCAACGCGGAACCGGGTGAGTTATTTTACAATGAACTTATTAATGTGTGTAGTGAGGAAAGTTGGTCGTGTATAGATGTAGAAATGTTAGGAAGAAATTCCGGTACGTATACCTACATCAGTGATGCGCATGGGACGCCCAGCTGGCTCGATCATTGTATTGTAACTCACGCGGCGAAGCAGTCTGTCACAAATGTTTTGGTTGACTATGACACTCTATGGTCGGACCACTTCCCTCTCATTGTGGAATGCAATCTACATGTATTAACGCCCAAGATAGTTACTCGTACGGTTTGTGATCATAATACGTATATTAAATGGGGGGTAAGAAATGAGGAACAGGTCTTGAGGTATGGTGAGGAGTGTCATAGGAGATTAAAATTAATTGATTTTCCCTTTGAATGTTCTCAATGTGCGGATTATTTGTGTAACAACCATGACCATGAGCGTGTCCTAGATAAACTATACTCTGACATTGTGTCTGCCCTTCAGGGCGCGGCAATGGTGAACGGGGGAAGCGCGCGGAAGTGTGGGCGTGGTGAGCGCTTGGCAGGGTGGAATATGCATGTGGGCGAGGCTTACAGGGTGGCCAGGCTAAGGCTTAACGAGTGGGTACTGTGTGGCAGACCTAAGTCCGGTTGGGTGTATGAGGGAATGCGAGAGAGTAGGAAAGTGTTTAAGTCCAGGTTGAAGTGGTGCCAGAATAATCAGGACCAGATTCGAATGGACACTCTTGCTGAAAAACACTCGAAGGCTGACTTCCGTGGTTTTTGGGAAAAAACGAGAAAAGTAAACTCGCGGCCTGGCCTTCCTGGGAGCGTCGACGGTGTAAGTGATCCTGAGAGCATTGCAAACGTTTTCAGAAAACAGTTTTTGATTCAGTCGCCGCTCGGTCCGGCGGGCGCGGTGCTGAATGCTGACCCAAACAAGAAACGTGTGGAAATAAGTTTCCTCGCGAAGGATATTGCGAAGGCCATTAGTAAGATTGAACGGGGAAAATCCCCTGGGCACGACGCACTCAGCATTGAGCACCTGCAGCATGCCGGACCGCACTTGGCACGAGTTCTTGCAATGTTCTTCTCGCTGTGTGTGAGCCACTCCTACCTTCCTGCGGACTTCATGAGGACAGTTGTAGTGCCGGTTGTTAAAAACAAAACGGGCGATTTGGCGGATAAAAATAACTACAGGCCTATATCGCTTGCAACTGTAATGGCGAAGGTATTTGACGGCGTGCTTAACACACAGTTAAAAAAACATGTAACACTTCATGACAACCAGTTTGGTTTTCGACCTAAACTGTCCACAGAGAGTGCAATACTGTGTCTAAAGCACACCGTTAAATATTACACGACGAGAAAGACCCCGGTTTACGCATGCTTCCTCGATTTATCAAAGGCCTTTGACCTTGTGTCTTACGACATCCTCTGGGGGAAGCTGGAGAGCACGGGTTTGCCGTGGGAACTCATCAGCATGCTCCAGCACTGGTACGGGAACCAGGTCAATAGCGTACGATGGGCGGGAGCAATGTCGGAACCTTATACTAATGAATGTGGCGTAAGACAGGGCGGCCTGACCTCGCCTACATTGTTTAATCTTTATATAAACGAACTGATCGTCTCGCTCAGCAGTCAACGTGTCGGATGCTATATTGACGGAATCTGTGTTAACAATCTGAGTTATGCGGACGACATGGTGCTGCTGAGCGCGTCGATCTGTGGGCTGAGGAGGCTACTCAGTACGTGTACGGAATACGCGCATGGACATGGGTTGATATACAATGGGAGGAAGAGTCAATACATGGTTTTTCAGACCATGGGTGTGTCGAGCCCTATAAACATTCCGAATATTTATCTTAATGGTGTTCCAATAAAACGAGTGGACCAATTTAAATATTTAGGGCATCTGCTCACCGAGGACCTTAAAGACCATGCTGACATGGACCGGGAACGGAGGGCACTGTCGGTGCGAGCCAACATGATAGCCCGCAGGTTTTCGCGTTGTACTACTGGTGTGAAGGTCACGCTTTTTAAAGCGTACTGCACATCACTGTATACGTGTAGCCTGTGGGCTGACTATGGTGAAAGGGCATACAGTGCCCTCCGTGTCCAGTACAACAATGCGTTCCGGGCGGTGCTGGGGCTGCCCCGATTCTGTAGCGCATCGGGGATGTTCGCGATGGCACGCACTGATTGTTTCTACGCTTCTATGCGTAAGCGGTGCGCGTCCCTGGTGCGCCGGGTGTGGGCCAGTCCCAATGCTGTCCTGGCAATGATCGCTAACAGGCTGGACTGCCCTTATGTTCGGCATTGCTGTGGCAGACATGTGGCTGTTCCAGTGCCTATTAGAAAATTTTAATTGTACATTGTGTTAATTGTGTTGTTTTTTTTTTTTTTATGTTTCGTAATTTTATGTTTGCATTTTAACTTATTGATTCCAATTTAATTTCTCAGCAATAATTAATTAATTTAATTTATGAATTTTAATTTAATTTTTCTTTTATTTTTTTTTTTCTGTGTGTGATTTTAACTGTATTGAAATGGGTGTAAATAACCTGAATAAACGAATTTCAAATTTCAAATTTTCAAATGAATAAAATACTATCCGATTAATCATAATAAATATATGACATGCTATTCTATTAATAATAATAAATAAATAAATAAACAATATAGTACTCTGTTAATAATAACAATAAATAAATCACATCCTATTCAAATAATGTACTTAATTGCATACAAGTTGGACAGGAAATAATATACTTTTATAAATTATTTAAAGCGCTCTTCCTCTCTCCTAATTATTCAAAGTTTTGCTGTGCCCGACAGGGTCCATAATTGCTTCTATGTATTTATTTTTACCACCTGTATTTTGACATTATGGATTGCAATAAACGACTTGAGATTTGAGTACTGATGAAGAGGACCAACGAATAAAAAGTATTTTAGAAGACCCTAAAACCCCCAAAATCCATGACATTTTTCAAAATTATAAGTTAAAGGGAGGAAAGGAAATGAACAAATTTGTCAAAAAGTATGTACAATCATGCCTGGAATGTAGTTATCACAAAGTACCACCAGGAAAAAGACAAGGTATGCCCCATCCGATACCAAAAGTTGATAAACCGTTTCACACTATACATATGGACCATTTAGGTCCATTTGTTCGGAGTAAATCTAAAAACACTTACTTGTTGGTACTTGTGGAAGCATTTACAAAATATGTTACTCTACTCGCCATCAAAAATATGAAAACGAAATCAGTCATCAAAGTTTTAAACCACTGTTTTAGTTTGTTTGGTATACCAAGTAGGATTATCAGTGATCGCGGAACTTCTTTTACAAGTAAAAGTTTTAAAGACTTTGTTAACAAACTAGGCATAAAACACGTTTTAAATGCGGTAGCAACTCCACGAGCGAATGGTCAAGTGGAGCGATATAATCGCACCATATAATCGCATAATTGTAAGGAAAATGAGTGGGACACACATTTAGAAGAAATTCAGCTAGGTCTCAATACAACTCTTAACAAAGGTACAGGTAAAACACCAGCTGAAATACTGTTTGGTATAAGGTTGAGGGCCAAGAGTGATGGAATAGTTGCTTCATTAATTGATCAGGGTGAGTCCGGGTGTTCACAAGAAACGTTAGAGAGTATAAGACAAGAGGTGAATGCCAACATAACTGAAAATCAAGTAAGACAAAAGGAAAGATATGACAAGAATAGGAAATTTGGTAGGAAATATCAAATAGGTGACTTAGTAAGAATCGAAAGAGAAATAGTTAGTAATAACGGACAGTCGAGGAAACTACTCGCTAAGTTACAAGGTCCATACAGGATTGCCAAAGTACTAGATAAAGATAAATATGTAGTTCAAGATACACCGTAATTTTCTAAATAAATTAACAAATACTTAATTAACATACACTAATTAACACGAAATTATGTACAAACGCGTATAAAAACAAAATTAATCATTGGGCATCAAAAAAATAATCCACATCGCTGTCAATGGCAAAAGTTCCCAGAACACTGGCAGCATTGCCGCGTTGAATCGCAATGCTAATTCTTTGGCCGAAAAAAAGCCCAGCCCTCTGGTCACGTGAACAGTCGACAAGTTGTTTGCTAATGTCCCGAAAGACTCGATGCGCACTCGGACCCCATGGGCCTAGTGTTTCAACGCCAAACGGCTCAAATATGTAACTTCCAATTAAGTTGTTATATTTGCGCCGTTTGAGGTTTTCTGCACCTGCAGTAGCCGCCCCAGCACAGCCCGCCGTGCTAAGAAGATGGGATAGCGCAAGGGTGTCGACACATGTTGCATCCCACACCAAAGGCCTACCCACCTTCCGAGGCATTATGGTCATCCCATCTGGCCTTTTCCCATCGTCGCGTGCCAAGCCGTTGGGTTCTAAAACAGCTGGCTCCCCGGCGGTGACAAGAGCCCGACGGATAATGTCATTAATGCTGGCGTGCCGTGCTAACCGACCAGCGCTCCTACTGCAGGACAGGTAATGGTGTCCGAGGCGGTCGACTGCTTCACCGCATTGACACCGATGTGAAGCTCCGCTAGGAGCACCCAAACGCAGACACGTAGCGATCCGGAAAGTACTGTCACTCAGCAAAGTACCTATGTTGGGTGACGGTAGCGCCTGTAGCCAAAGACCCGACTCCCATTCACCCACAGCCAGCAGGCGGGCACGCTCCGCAGTATTGGTGGTCGTATTTATGAGGTTATTCCGTACCAATCTGCAGAGCGGCTCGTCCCATTGTCTTTGGGAGAACGGGTTATCGGGCAACGCCGTATTCGGGCAAGCGACTTTCCAGGCGTTCACTGCATCGGTCAAACAAGGCACTTCACAGTTAACCAATGATGGAGTTAATATCCTTTTGGTTAACTTTTCAGTGCTGTTGACCGATGACAGGAACGCCGGTAGGCTTACACTAGAAATTTTGCGGATGCCGAGCCCACCAAAGCGAATGGGTAGTGTGGCTTGCAGCCACGCTCGGTCATCGAGAGCCACATTTAAGATAGATGTCAGTGTGTCTTGAATGATTTGATCGATTTTGTCCAAAAGATGTGACTGCTTCCATAAAGGTGAAGAGCGGAGAAAATACATAACATTTGGCCCTAAACAACAATATCTAATGAGGGTGAAAGCCGAATGTAAATTAATTTTGCTAAGTCTTTCCGAAATATCGTTAAAAAGATTAATTTTGTCGTCAATGAATGAAGAAAAACTGTCTTCCAATATAGGTGAACCTAGGAGGTGAAGTGAACTCTTGTCTAAAATTTTGATATCTGGGGCTATTGAGTTGAATTTCTGTAGAGTCATTTGTCTGTCGGTATTGTCATTAAGGAAAATTTCACATTTGGAGTGGTTGAGGTCAAGGCCGATGGATTGGAACTGTTTCTTTAGGAATTGGAAATCTTTTAAAACTGTGTCCACGTCACCCCTTAAAGTTCCATCATCTAAATACCAGACGTTAAATTTTTAATTTAGTTTTTGGATAATGGGATGAATAGCCAAGCTGAAAATCACTGGCCCGAGAGGGTCACCTTGTTGGCAGCCAACTGCAGATTCCAAAACGTTGTCCTTGTATAATAATTTTGAAGGGTCCCTGTAGCATTTTTTTTTTTGTTTAAAAAGCCGTAAATTTCCAGTAATTCTTTTTTAGCTTTTGCCAACAAAGTGTCCCTGTTAATGGAATTAAAGGCGTTTTTAACTTCAACCTTGAGGATGACCTCACTCTTATCTGAGTTTAAAAACGTTGAAAAGGCATGTACGGCAGCCTCGCAGCCCCCTCTGGATCCAAAGCCAAGCTGTAGGGGCTGAAATTTCTGTATTAGTGATTCACTATATAATTTACAGCAAATTTTGGCTGCCATACGCCTGTAGGTGCATCCGACGGCAATGGGACGAATGCCGCCGTCCTTCTTGCGCAGGGCACATAGATTAGCCTCGTACAAGATATTGACAACAGCAACGTTCACACCGCCGGACAGCATTAAAGTGACGAGAGCCGACAGCTCCTTAACATCGAAAACAACAGAAAATATGAGACAGTAATTGCGTTAGATAAGATACATCCTTGGTTGACCTTTATTCAAGAAGGCTTAAATGATCCCGATGAAGAAAGCTCAACGGAGGATGTAGATGTAAACGGAATTACTGAAGGTACTGATAACATGGAAATAGAACCGTCAGAAATGTCAGTAGACACGGGTGTGGAGAGCACTGGGCCAAAGAACGAAAAATTAAACATAAAAAAAATGATATCATGAATGCTTTCCCTTATTTTTTTTATAGATTATTTTGAATATGGATTTGAATTAGAATTATTTTATGTTTTGAACTTAATAGAGTTAATGATGATTTTGATTTTGATTGAACTAAAAAAAGAAAAAAGAAATTGATATGTAAAAATCTACACACAATGGAGTCGGTTGACAATTATGAGTGTGTTAGATTTTATGGATTAATAATATATTATTTTAGGTTTTCAACTTTATGTAATTGATGATGATTTTGATTTCGAACGGACTTGAAAATTGATATGGAAAAGTCTACACACAATGGAGTCGTATGACAATAATTAGGAGTGTGTTAGATTTTATGGAATATGGCAATATTGCGCAAGGCTGTAGGCCAAGGATTTGAGCGCTTTCTCAGTAAGTTTTGATATGGGCAAGATAAATTAGATTTTAGTATTAAAATTGTACTTTTTTTTGATAGAACAATCAATCTATAAGATGGCCGAACAAATAATGTTTATTAACATACCTAAATTAGTTAGCAAATGTAATAATTTTGTATAAAATGTTTCCCTATTCTTTAGGAGTAGTAAAATATGTGTTGGGTTTTGAATTTTATAATTGTTATTTGTTTAAAGTTTTGGTATTAGATCTGTTTGTTATTAACTTCTTTGACTATACATTTCTGGCATTATAGCGTAAAGAGAGGACTCTGTTATTTCAGAATGGCCGACTATAAGCTTTTGATAATTATTTCGTTACCAAATAATTAGAACACTTAATTTGTAAGAGGCTTTATATCAAAATAATATAAAACCTCCTTTAAGAAGAATTTAGTCTGTGTCTTTCATAAACGAACCTATCTAGTCTGTGGTAAACGTCAAGGGATTAATATATTGTAGTCTGTGGTTAGGACTTTGTTTTTTGTTCTGCTGCCGGTCGGAATTAAGCGAAAAGTGAATTGCTGATTATTAAGTAGAATAAATAAGTTTCTGATTGGTATTAAGGATTATTTGTTTCATTTGAACCCTTCTGATCTATTATTTATATATAAATCAATCGATTTGAATCGAGTTATAAACATTTACAATAACCTCAACGATACACCCACGGGACTTTACTGTAATCCAAATCTAACTAAAAGATAACTTAAATAGAAGCTAATTCTTTTTTTAACCAGTACAATGGTTAAAAAGAATAAGACAAATAAATCAATAATCGGTTACTTAAAAAAGTAATCGAAGAATCGATTTAATGTTAATATATTTTCATGATAGTGACAACACTGAATTTAATCTGACAGTTCTGACTTCTGACACTTCGCTTGTTGCTTACGCTTAATGTGGACGTGGATAGTTGGATTCTCGCCACGGGTGTTTGGGTAGCACGTGTGTCTAGAGTCTTTTTTTAGCTTTTCCGGCTGATTGTGGTTACTTTTGGAAATTGTTATACTCGCAGTTTAATTGTGTTGTCCTTGTGTTCGTAAACAGGTGTGCATAGTGTTTGTCGAATTTTATCTTAGTTCCGTCCAAAATGGATAGGAATAAACCTCCCGATCCTGACCCTCCCGACATCCCAGCTTCCCTAACTCCTTTTCCTCCGACCCCGATTATCGCAATTTGCTGATGTTGTTTGTAGTGTCTCTGAGATGGATGTGTCACGATCCCAACAAAATATTCGCAAATGCCCAGTCCACGAAGAGAAATAGGCCGTTTGAAGTATTCGGTTACGGATAAAGCCCTGAGGCTACTCAGAGGGTGTGTGCAAAAATGACAAGCGTTTTCAAGTCGAAAAAAGAAGTTTAATAGGAAAGTTAAAATTACAGTTGAAGTATAATTAGAGATAGCACTTGGAAGATACAGAACAAGAATTAGGAAGAGAAACTAAGACTTAGACTAGATAGATCGCGAAAAGTAATAGCGGATTTTTGGAACGGTCAGCGCGTGCATTCGCCGTCGGAGCAGGCTGGCGACCGACGCGGATGACCGAGCGATCGCGGTTTAAAATCCAGCGCTGGTGTGGGTCGCGCAGGCGTAAACGGTGCGCGGGCGCAGGCGGCGAGGTGTACACCTCGCGCGGCCGATGGTGGGAGCTACGTGCGCTACAAGTAGGTGCGTCCTCTGACGAAGATCATGGTCGGTACCACAGTACTCCCCCGGTTAGATCGCTACTGCCGGCGGTAATAATCTAGGAAGTGCACCCGACGCCCGGACCTCGTCCTCCTATCTTCTTCCTTTGCTGGGAAAGGAAGTGGAGCTGGTGCTGGTGGCTCTGGAACTGATGGTGGCTGGTCGTCTGCTTCTTGTATGACGCAGGCCGGCTTCAACCGATCGACGCTAACGGTGACTTCTTTACCTCGTACGTCAAGCTTGTAGTACTTGGGTTGGCGTTGTATGACCTTGAACGGGTATGGCGGTTCCATCGGTCTTCGAACGAAGTCCTGCCGCAAGAACATATGTGATGACTCGCTGAGACTATGTGGCAAGTAAAATTAACCTTTTCTGTGACAGGATGCAGGCCTTGGTGTGAGGTCGGCCATGCGGCTGCGCGAGGTTCTGGTGGCGGAATGGCGGAACAGGCTCTCACGCCCTTCCGCCGGCTTCGTCACTATCGAGGCCATCCGGCCAGTGCTCGACCTGTGGCTCGGGAGAAGGCACGGCTCCTTGACATTTCGTGTGACGCAGGTCCTCTCGGGGCATGGCTGCTTTGGGAGGTTCTTGTGTCGCATAGGCAGGGAGCCGGACGCTCGGTGTCACCACTGCGTTGACTGTCGAGAGGACACAGCGCAGCATACGCTGGCAGAGTGTGCCGCTTGGGAGGAGCCACGCCGTGCCCTCATCTCTGTGGTAGGCAGTGATCTCTCGCTGTCGGCCGTAGTTCGTGCTATGGTCGACGGCGAGGAGTCCTGGGACGCAGTGGTCTCCTTCTGCGAAACAGTTATCGCGCAGAAGGAAGCTGCGGAAAGGGAGAGGGAGATCTCGACCTCTCTCCTAGCCCGCAGCAGGCGCACCGGGCGTCGGAGGAGGGCATACGCTGCCCTCTTCCGGCCCCCCTAACTGGGTCCAGGGCCGGCGGACTTGGGGATGTCCGTCGCCCTCCATGTTACAAAAAAAAAAAAGAAAGAGGTCGGCCATGCGACTTCGTAAGCGTGTTGCAAGGTCAGTGACGTCAGATGACTTGTAGTCGTCGGTTGGCGCGATGAATTGCCCTGGCAGTCGAAGTTGTTCGCCGCAGACAAACTCCACTGGTGATACTTCGATGTCCGGCTCCCATGCACTTCGTATCCCCAAAAATACTAGTGGAAGAACTTCGGTCCATTGCGGATCCCTGGCCAAACGAACTCTGTGCCACCAGTTACCACTGTAGCTGTGTTTCCAGGGTGGCTCAGGCCGTGTAGCGAATCGAACGCTTGACGACGGAATTTCGGCGTAATATACGGTCGTGGTGGTGTAACTGTTATGTCAAAATATAGCTCTGTGTCTGTTTCGGGTATTTTAACCTTTTCTAGTCTAAGCGAGGATCCGCTTTGAAGAAAACTTTGCAGTTCTGGATCAGTATCCTGACATCGTGCAAGCGCCCTGATAATCAATTCCTTTTGGTACTAGTGCCTCCTCTATTCGGGACAATGCATCAGCGACCACATTCTCGGGACCAGATATGTAGCGTATATCCGTTGTGTACCGAGCTATGTAGTTAACATACCTGTGCTGCCTTAGCGAGCAGTTCTCTCGTGGTGGTGTGAAGGCGTACGTCAGCGGGCGATGGTCTGTGTAAACAACAAAGTTCCGGGCTTCCACCATGTGTCGAAAATACCCGATGGCTTCATACACTGCCAGTAGCTCGCGGTCGTAGGGGCTGTATTTCCTTTGCGCTGGGCTCAGTTTCTTGGAAAAGAAACTCAGTGGTTCCCAATGCTTACCATTTCATTGTTGCAACACGGCCCCTACTGATACGTCTGAAGCATCCGTCGTCAATGAAAGCTCGCGATTGGCTAGCGGGTGAACTAAAAGCGTCGCATTGGAAAGTGCTTTCGTGCATTCAGAAAAAGCTTCCAGTTGTATCTGCATCAGTTTAATGGGTTGGTTCTTCTTAAGATTGCCTCCAGTTAGTATAGCATTAAGCGGTGCCTGCGCCTTAGCTGCGTTTGGTATAAAGCGTCTATAAAAATAAAGCATACTCAGAAACCTTTCCAGTACCACAGACCGTGAAGGAGCTACGAGCTCCTTCACGGTCTGCGGTACTGGAAAGTCCTGTATAGCTTGTACCTTAGTGTCGAGTTCCGGAAGCAGAAACATTGAAGCCAAGAAATGTTACCTCTGGCTGGCCCCAGACACACTTTGCTGAGTTCACCAATACTCCATACTCTCTCTCTCGCAGTCTTTGGTATGTGGGGTCCGTAAATGGCGACCTGATTATATGCTTTGACCATATCTATTTTTGAAAATGTAGCGCTGCCGGCGAGCTGATGCGAGAAATCCTGAATATGCCTCACCGGGTATCTGTCAGGAATCGTGCGTACGTTGAGTGCGCGGTAGTCACCGCACGGCCTCCATCCATCATCCTTCTTCTTGACCAAATGTAGAGCTGAAGACCATGGACTGTCTGAACGCCTGGCTGTGCCGTTGGCCAGCATGTCCTCGAACTCGTTTTTGGCTATTTTTAATCGGTCTGCGCCTAGTCGCCTAGGCTTACTTGATACTGGCTGTCCAGGGGCGGTATTAATATAATGCACTGTATTGTGGGTAGATTTACGCACGGTACCTGCAGGTCGGGTCACCTCTGGGAATTCTCGAAGTAGGTGGTGAAATTCTGACTCGCCAGCGACAGTCTTGACAGATGCTACGTCATCTGGTATTTTCTGATGCGATGCAGGTACGGAGAGAGATGTGGTGCCATCTATCAGCCTATGGTTGCGGCAATCTATAATAAAATTATAAAATTTTAAGAAATCAATTCCTATAATCGGTTCCGATATATCCGCAATAGTAAAATGCCATGTGAAAGCTCGGCGTAGTCCTAAATCTAAATTTAATTGTATAGGGCCATACGTGTTGATGTCGGTACCATTCGCAGCTGTTAGGCCATATTTCGTGCTCGTGCAAGGCATTCTAACCGCTGAGCGTGGGAAAACACATAAATCAGATCCAGTGTCAATCAGAAACATCATCTTTGAATGTCGATCAGTTACAAAAATACGGCCTGGATGGGTTTCGCAGTGGTAGGTCGCTACTTCCGACTGCCCGTGGAGTTTTCCGATTCAGGATGTGGAAAATTTTTAAAAGTGCGTCGCATAAACAGGAAAGTGCAGAGAGAAGGTATAACGGAATGGAAACCTACTGAAACATGTGTAATTACATTCGTTGGTCAAGTTTTACCAAAGTGGATTTTCACATCTCTTCCTGTAGAGCAATCAGTGTTTTAATTCAATTCAATTTACAACCAGTGTCGTAAATGTCGTAATCGCAAATTTATGTAGGTCAAAACCAAGCTGCAGTAGATGTGGCCACGAGCGGTGATGATTGCAACATCTCTGAGAGTGAGGCATTTTGTGTACTCTGTTCGGGGAATCACTTTGCTAATAGCAAGTCATGCCCCGAGCATGGTAGGCAGAAGGCCATCAAGACCGTTATGGCAGAAAAATGTATTTCGTATGCTGATGCTAGCAAAGTGGTTCCGTTGTAGCCTCCGCCCGTTTTATCCTAGCGAGTATTTGGAATAAAACGAGCGTGCACAATATAAAAGTTTAATTCTAGCTCAAAAGGAGGCTCACAAATTTTAAAATCGTGGGTTCAGGCCCGTTTGTTGTCACCCCTGCAGTGATAGGCACTTCCCTGAGAAATTCCTGCAGAAGTCGCCCAGGCCGGGGATGGTAGATGGCCGATGTTCGTGATGCGTGCGGTGACTGGGTCGATTTGATCGTCCGGAAGATACAAACTCGCCGTAGTTCCTGGAAACCATAGTTTCATGGGTCTTAGTACGGGCCCTTATAACCGCCGTCCTGGTCTAGGTCCGCCGACGTCATCTAGGGAGATGCCCATGCAGTTGTAGTAGTATTGACGTGACGGAACTGACCAGAACGGAGTTTACATTGATAATTAAGCGACTAGAAGCACAAAAGAAAAGGCAATAACACTATACCCTTCTTTTTGGGTTACGCCGCAATCGTGAATGAATAAATAAATTAAGCAGCAACGGTTAAAATTTGAAATTTTGCATATCATAAAATAATATTTTATATATAAAAAAAAAACGAAGGTAAAAGAAGAATTATTTTTTAACAACATAAATGTAGCATTATTAAAGCAATTTTAAATTGTAACGGTGCATACTAGATGAGAGCAATATCACTATAGAATACAGCAAATAATGTGTTTAACTGCCAATAATATAAATACACAACAGTTTAGAAAATGGTTTGATACATTAAACGATAGGTACGTGTGCTATTCAAAACTTACCCTAATTCGGGATTAACTAGGGATAAATGGCACTTTGAAGGTACTCCACCAAGAACGATTTAAATTAAAAAATGGTTACGATAACCTCGACTAGTGCGCTCGAGAGGTTGCAATATGAGTACGTGTGAGTACTGTCATCAGCCTAGAGGCGACTGAGTGACTGACCCCGCTGCGCGGGCGCGCGAATCACATAATATATCGTATGCGAACACTCCTCCCGCACTCCATACCTCCATACCGCCGCGTTCCAAGACGTACGCACACAAAGAACAACATTCGTAACATTCATCTGTAATTTTAATAAAAGAACATGAATAGTCATGGAACGTTCCGTTACATTACCCGCCGGTCCCTCATAAGGATTTTATTTCTGGAAATAAAATCCGCATACCAATTATGTTACAACCAACTTGCACACTAACATTCACTTCATCCATACCTCATCGCTACAATAAAACCTAACATATATAACATCACACAACAACAGCTTTAGTTTTGTGACGTGACCTAACAGAACGAAAGTCTAATGACAAATATTTGTCCGTGACTTAGTAACAGATCTTATATCTTTTTAGTTTGTATTGGGGAAATGTAACGAAACACAAAATTCATGTATAGGTGGTTGTTTTATGATCTTTTATATGCCAAGACCCTAACTTCTTACCCAACATATCCTCTAAAACATAAACGAGAGGTGACAGTTTTTGAATGATACGGCACTTAATATATTTGGGTGCTAATTTCTTGCTGAAGTGCTTATCTTTGTCGCTAAGAACGTAAGTACGTTTATAAACCATGTCACCGACATTAAACTCAAAGGCCTTGCGTCTTAGGTTATAATGCGACGTGTTTTTCATGTGAGCATGATATAGAGATTTTTGGACCTGGTCAAATATGGTACTTAGGCAACCAAGGTTCTCAGCGTAAACCTCACGCGGCAAAAATAAGACTTCATCACCTAGATCTGTTTCGGTATAATGGGAACCACAAAGGACCATTTCTCGTCCAAAAACAAGAAAAGATGGCGAAAATCCAGTAGCCTCATTAACAGAGTTATTTATGGCAAATTGAACTTTCGGAATAAAAACGTCCCAAGATCGGTGGTCACCTTCTACAAACGTAGAAATACACGTCATAATAGTCTTATTGTAACGTTCTACTGTGTTAACTTGAGGGGTATATTTAGGCGAAAAGAAAATATTGGGAATTTTGTATTTCTTAAATAGGTCTTGAGTATCTTTACTTATAAATTGAGTACCATTGTCCAGAAATATTGTTTGAGGAACACCATGAATTAGAAATATTTGTTCCTCTAAAATTTTTATGATTATCCCCGAAGTTGCTTTTTTTATTGGAAAAATATGACAAAATTTGGAAAAACAACAAGTTATTACCAGAATGTAAGTGTTTTGTCTCCTAGTGACCGGAAGAGGTCCCATTAAGTCGATGGATATCATCTGGAAAGGTCGAGAACATTGTTTTGGGCGGCCCATTTCTCCAAGAATAGCATGGTTTTGAGACTTATATTGAAGACAAGTACCACATGATCCAACGTATTTTGCTATGTCCTTATACATACCTGGCCAGTAATACCTGAGTGCAGTACGTTTATACGTTTTGAAAATTCCTAAATGACCAGCAGATGGTTCATTATGATTATCTACCATGACTTTTTCTCGTAATTCAGATGGAACAACTTCTTTCCATGAAAATTCATTAGTTAACAAACACTTATTTTTACTAAGGCGATAGAGGGTATTATTTTTAATTTGATAATTGGAAAAATTTTCAGGTTTTGCAACACAGTTATTATAAATATTTTTAAACCAATCATCACTAGAAGTCGTAAATGAATTGGATGTGATTGTGGCAGAAACTGGGACAGCTCTAGACAACGCATCAGGGATGACGTTGTCAACACCTCGACGGTGCTTAATTTCGAAATTGAAAGAAGACAATCGTACGCCCCAACGTGCGAGTCTTCCTGTGGGGTTACTTAATGAGAGAAACCATCGTAACGCACTATGGTCTGTGTAAACCGTGAAAGTTTTCCCATTTTCTAAGTAGCAACGCCAATGCTCTAATGCAATAAGAACTGCTAGCGTCTCGCGCTCCGTGATGCTGTAATTCCTTTCCGCCGCCGATAGCGATTTGCTCATGTAAGCTATGGGGTGCTCCTTTCCGTTTACGGTCTGAGTGAGCATGCCGCCTATCCCATAATTACTCGCGTCCGTACGTACTTCAAATGGTAGGTTATAATCGGGACAAGAAAGGACGGGTGCGGAAACTAGGCACTCTTTAAGGTCTTTAAAAGCAGCGTCTGCTTCATCCGTCCACTTAAAAGGAGGAGAGTTCTTCTTACTGGAAGTCAACTTGTTTAGCGGACCTGCAATTGTGCTAAAGTTGGGAACGAACCTACGATACCAGGTGGCTGTGCCTAAAAAACGCTTTAGCTCCTTACGGTTAGTAGGAGTTGCGTAATTGAGGATGGCTTCAACTTTTTCTGGATCAGTTCGTAACCCATTCGCGTCAACTACATAACCTAAATACTTAAGCCTACTTCGAAAGAATTCACACTTTTCCAAGTTGATAGTTAAGCCTGCTTTACGTAGATTCTCCAAAACACGAAGCAATAAGGACACGTGTTCCTCGAAACTACTGCTAATAATAATAATGTCATCTAAATATGCGAATATTCGGTGATCCACGTTACCTAGCAACTTATCGACAAGACGCTGTTGTGTAGCAGGAGCATTTGTCAACCCGAATGGTGTTGTTTTAAACCTAAACGTTCCTCTACCAGGAACATAAAAAGCAGTCTTGTCTCTGTCTTCCTCCGCAATCGGTATTTGCCAAAAAGCTTTGGACAAATCGAGGCTAGTAAGAAAACGAGCGTCGCGCAGGTTGTCTAGAATCTCGGATATATATGGCAAGTTGTAAGCGTCTCGTTTTGTGACGGAATTCAATTTCCTACTGTCAAGGCAAAAACGAGGCTGACCATTTTTTTTAGTAACTAGTAGTACTGGAGATTGCCAAGCACTTTCGCAATGTTCCACCACATCTAGATTCAACATCTCATCTAACTGTTCGATAAGTATTTTTTGTTTCTCAGGAGACAATCTGTAGTACCGTTGTCTAATAGGTGGAGAATCACCTGTATCGATGTGATGGGACACTACGTGTGTACGGCCCAACCCTTTGCGCTCAAAGGAAATGTCCCTAAATTGCTCAACAACATGACTTGCTATAGAACGTTGAGACTCGTCTAAACTATCATAAGAGTGAATAAACGTTTGTTGATTGTCTGTATTCAAGTCAATTAATGTATTAACTGATGACTGAATAGAACCTAAATATTTTGGACATAATTGAAAAGCGCGCCAGAAGTCAATACCTAAAATAAGCGATGAATGTACTTCTGGAACGACATAAAATTTAATAATGTGAAATTGTTCCTCGAAATGCACGGGAACATTAATATAGCCAATACTTTTAAGTGCCTGACCACCAGCTGCTATTACAGAAGGTGTATCATCAGTACATAGCTTAAGGCCATGACTAAGTAACTTTTCGTGTGCAGAGTTACCTAATATAGTAACCGCTGCTCCAGAATCCAGAAGGCCGGATGCTGTAATACCATTAATCTGAATATTTAAGTATGGTCGCGTATCATTCAGAGGCTTAGTTTGCAGAATTGAACCAATTTTGTAACTGTTGAAAAATAACGTGATAGTTTTCAACCAATTACTCCAATCTTGTTTATCAAAGCGACTCCCGGACAATGATGGTTTGGTACAATCCTGCGAAACTAGTTTTTTGGATTTTTATTCCCACTACACTTAGGGCAATCTGGTTTTTTAACACCTTTGTGACCGCATTTGAAACACATAATCTCCTTATTCTGGCAGTCCTTTAGGCTGTGAGAATTATTGCGGCATCTAGGACAATACGGCAACTTTACTTCTGCTACAACGACATCGTTTCCTTTAATTTCGTGTAAAAACTTTTCATTAACATTACATGAATTCTGTTTAATATTATTTGATACTTGATTAGTTTTACTAACGAGTGATGTTCTTTGTTTGTACGCAAACTCTGGTGCTAACGTATCGGAAGTAGCAGCTGAAGGTTCTCGGAACTGAGCCATCCTTGACTGTACGTTTTCAAAATTACGGCACAAAAAACGTAACTGATCAACTGTCTTAATTTCAGTTGCAGACGCTAGAGTGCTCGCATAACATGGTCTTATATTATGGAGTATTATTTCAAGCTTGTCTTCTTCCACTAAAGGTCTCGACAGACGCGAAAACATTCCCGAAAGAATTGCTAAGTAAATGGTAATATTTTCCGTAGCACCCTGAGTCCTAAACCGAATCTCAGACAGTAGACGGTAATCGTAATCTGCCTTGTCGAAATCTTGCTGCAGAAGAATGACAAGTTCGTCCCATGATGATACCTGATCCTTAACGCTTCTATACCAATGCAGTGCATCTTCTACAAAAATTTCGGACGCATAGGTCAATAACTTTGAGTTAGAAAGATTACGAGCTACACTAAATTCATTAACGCGCTGAATAAAAGATCGCACACAAGCTTTACCATCGTATTTAAGCTTGGCTAAATCGGAAAACCTAGCATTACCTTCGCAAGTCACTGAAACATTAATTTTTTCCGTTGTGACTTGTTGGTCAGTAGAAGAAGAGACAGGAATGAGAGGATCTATACATTTTACTTTTAATGACATAAAAATGTTATAATATTCTTTAAAAAGATTAGTGCATTCTGAATGTACGTCCAATATTTTTTCGTCAACGTTTATCCTATTGAGTCTATGATAAAGATGATGAAACAGATTTTCGATACGTCCTATAATATTTTTATCTTTAGTATCGGCATCCAAACTCGTTTTAATTTTGTTTAAAACTTCTAAAGAATTGTTCAAATCTTCGAGGGGGTCCAGATGGGAACATAAAATATCCTCTGATGAATAAATCTGACCGAGCTTACAAATTTGTCGCCTAAGGTCAGCTACTGTATTAGCTGGGGTCTCACCTCTTACAGCCACCTCATATTCAAGTTCTGATTTTTGCAGAGACAAATACTTTATAGGATATGCCATTTTGAAATTTTTTTTTTTTTTACCTATGTATCAAAAAGTTGTAGCACACGAATAAATTTATAGAACTATGATAGAAGTGATAAAAGTACCCCGTTCTGTTACAATCAACTTTAACAGAACGCTGTGTTAAAATGAATGATTATGAAAGAATAAAAGAAGAATGGCGAACTAATGAAAAATATAAAACAACCAAAAGAAAAGGTTACAGTAAAAAAATTAAATTAAAAAAAAAAACGCAACTGGTGTGAAGGTAGTTTGACATTGAAAAAAAAAAATTAAAACATTGTTAGAATACCGTCATGTATAAAAAACAATTTAGATATTATCAACTTTTTTTTAAAATAACAATACGCATTAATAATAACAGGTAAATTTATTAGTAACAGGTATTCTTAATATTACTGAACTTCACCTCAGTTACTGCAACGAAATTAAAACAAAACACAAGCGTTTCACAAGAACAAAAAAACCACTCACCGTACAATAACTAACTACTTACTACAGAAGCGAAAACAAACAGAACCACGTAAATGGGCGCCAGTGTAGCCTCCGCCCGTTTTATCCTAGCGAGTATTTGGAATAAAACGAGCGTGCACAATATAAAAGTTTAATTCTAGCTCAAAAGGAGGCTCACAAATTTTAAAATCGTGGGTTCAGGCCCGTTTGTTGTCACCCCTGCAGTGATAGGCACTTCCCTGAGAAATTCCTGCAGAAGTCGCCCAGGCCGGGGATGGTAGATGGCCGATGTTCGTGATGCGTGCGGTGACTGGGTCGATTTGATCGTCCGGAAGATACAAACTCGCCGTAGTTCCTGGAAACCATAGTTTCATGGGTCTTAGTACGGGCCCTTATAACCGCCGTCCTGGTCTAGGTCCGCCGACGTCATCTAGGGAGATGCCCATGCAGTTGTAGTAGTATTGACGTGACGGAACTGACCAGAACGGAGTTTACATTGATAATTAAGCGACTAGAAGCACAAAAGAAAAGGCAATAACACTATACCCTTCTTTTTGGGTTACGCCGCAATCGTGAATGAATAAATAAATTAAGCAGCAACGGTTAAAATTTGAAATTTTGCATATCATAAAATAATATTTTATATATAAAAAAAAAACGAAGGTAAAAGAAGAATTATTTTTTAACAACATAAATGTAGCATTATTAAAGCAATTTTAAATTGTAACGGTGCATACTAGATGAGAGCAATATCACTATAGAATACAGCAAATAATGTGTTTAACTGCCAATAATATAAATACACAACAGTTTAGAAAATGGTTTGATACATTAAACGATAGGTACGTGTGCTATTCAAAACTTACCCTAATTCGGGATTAACTAGGGATAAATGGCACTTTGAAGGTACTCCACCAAGAACGATTTAAATTAAAAAATGGTTACGATAACCTCGACTAGTGCGCTCGAGAGGTTGCAATATGAGTACGTGTGAGTACTGTCATCAGCCTAGAGGCGACTGAGTGACTGACCCCGCTGCGCGGGCGCGCGAATCACATAATATATCGTATGCGAACACTCCTCCCGCACTCCATACCTCCATACCGCCGCGTTCCAAGACGTACGCACACAAAGAACAACATTCGTAACATTCATCTGTAATTTTAATAAAAGAACATGAATAGTCATGGAACGTTCCGTTACACCGTTGACTTGAAGCAACTAGCCGCGGTTATGTCACGAGTCACGCATGTGCGCGACTTGGGGGTGGAGATGGTTCCAGAGTTAAGGTTTCGTGAGCATATCTTAGACATATGCGGCAAGTCCTTCCGAAATCTTGGATTTATACTTAGGCAGTGCAAAGACTTTCAGAATACGGCAGTGGTTAGAGTCATGTACAATGCGCTGGTACGGAGCCGTCTTGAAACGAGTGCTATCGTTTGCAACCCCCATGAGGCTAAGTACAGTGTTATGGTGGAAAGAATCCAAAACAAATTTACTAGGTTTTTGTTTAATAAGCAGTACGGCGTCTATCCGTTCTTCCCGCTCATGTACCCTAGTATTTTCGTAATTGGGATGGTAGGGTACAGCAGGCTGGCGGTGCGTAGGGACGTCGCTCTGTGTAGCTTCGTGTTCCGGGTGCTGCGCGGTTGGCTTCACCACCCCGATCTGTTAGCAGAGCTGGGGCTGCGCGCGCCGCCCGGCTGTGGGGGCGCACGTCGGCCCACGCCTACGCTACTGGAGCCATCCTCTAGGACTAACCTTAACAAGTTTGCCCCTTATCACGCGCCTTAAGATTTTTAAACATTATTTCGGAAGAAGTAGATATATTTCACTGCAGGCTGACGAAGTTCACAGGAGTGGCACAGAAGTGCATTGAAAATGCTTAGATAAGTTATTTTTTTATTTTATTGAATTTTAATTTTTTCATTGTATTTTAATTTAATTGAATTGTATTTTATTGTAATTTTTTCATTTTATTCTGTTTTTTTTTTTTTTTTTTGATCTAATTATCTCGAATTGCATTTTTATTGGGTATTGAATTTGTAATTATCTTTTATTTTAATTGTTTTATTGAATTTTATTGATATTTGTATTTTTAATCTAATGGTTTGTGATTTTTTTCAATTCTTTTTAAATTGTATTTTTTGTTTTTGTGATAACATCGAATTGGCGATATGTAAGCTGTAAGATGTTATTTACATTATGTTAAATAAATAAATAAACTATGCTAACGTCACTAGAACCCCTGTCTCTCACAGAAAAACTGTTACTCTCAAGCCCAAGGCCCATGCCTCACTTTCCCAATCCTACGACAAAGCTGCCCATCAACATATAGTTAGTGTCCCCCAACCTTCACAGGCTGTGCGCAGTAATACTGAATCTGTTATTGAACTCTTAATAAAACTTATACCACTACTTATATATTGTAATTATCTCTTCATCTTCCAGTGATTCGAAATCACCGTCCAACGTTGCCGATTAACTTATTTCCCTTCTCTTACAATTTAAAAATGGCGTCCCGCCAAGTGTTCCTTCAGTGGAATGTGAGGAGCGTGTGGCACAAAAAGCAAGACCTCATATTCCTTTTCAACAAGTACAAGCCATTGGCTTGTTATATAGCAGAGACTTGGCTCACCCCAAATCTCAGCTTCCGCATGCCACATTACAACATCCTTAGATGTGATGTGTGTGTGTGTGTGTGTGTGTGTGGTCATTAATAATCATGTCCCATTTTCCCCCATTTCATTGCCCTCATTCCAGGATAATTTGAGCATTACAGCAGGAAAGGTAGAGGGCATCACAGTGTTTTCAATTTATATTGCCCACCCTCACCCTGATTTTTTAGTTATTTAAAAAAACATTTTTTCGTATGTCCAGGGACCGTTACTAGTCATGAATGATTTTAACTGTCGTCATTACAGATGGCGATCGGAACGCTGTGATGCCTTCGGCGTGGCTCTGGTGGAGATTTTAGATGACCTAGACCTCTGAGTTTTGAAAAATGGTTGTCCAACTCGTAGAACCCCTCCCGGGCAGCAGAAGAGTTGTGTCGACCTCACATTCTGTTCGGTTGATCTGGCAACATCAGCTCACTGGGAATGTACATCCTTGTCGCATGGTAGCGACCATTACCCTATTGTTATATCTTTAGCCAACAAGACTTATATAGAAAAAACTTCTCCTCCACTTTTGATATATAACCTGTCCAAAATTTGTTTCATTATTGGAGGACAAAATTGACAATCTTCCAAATTTAAATCCATTTTTATCAGATAGTCCTGGTAACTGCCATGCCAAGAGCTGCTATGAGAGCTTTGTTTCAGCCGTTACCTCTAGTGCAGATTCTTGCTTTCCTTTAAAAAACAGTGCATGTAATACAATTCCTTCAACTCTCTGGTGGGACCCAGAATGCACTTCGGTTGTAAGAGCAAGGAATGAGGCCGTTAGGAGTGGGCGATACAAATCGTATATAGATATTGAATCTATATATTGGGCGAAACACTATATTGCGTACCGATTCGAATGAGTGAGTGCGCGAATCATTCTCGACGTGATATCGATATTACTATATACAATATTGTACGCCGCGTTTCGATTCACAACAACATCGCTCAATACTCTTTGTGATATCGTACGTATCCTAAACGCTGAGGTAGGTATAAACAATCGCTAGGTGTCGAGTACCGACAACCGACGAACCACATAGGCACTTAGCAACTGAGACAAAAATCGAAGTGGCTATTATAATCGTACTATTCGGAACCTTATGACATTCACATTAAGACTGTTTGAAACATTCCTTTAGTATTTCGCTAAGCTTGTGAGGTGTCATTTCAATTTTCGACCTTATTATTATGATTTGACAAGCAAATAATAATGCATATTGCATTACACTGCACCGATATCTGACCTCTGGCCTTGAACTAGAAAGCGAAGAAATGATTTCAAGTGTTCTGTTAATAATATTTTATTTTAGTTACTTTCAAACTATTGAGTGGGCGCATTGAATTGTTGTTGCTCCTTAATTAGAAAAGTTTTCTGTTATTTAGGTAAACTTTAATATAAAGTTGCAGTTTGAGTTGACATTCTGTTTATTGTTGATTATAGTAGTAAAAAAAAACAATTTATTTCGTGTCTTGTGCACATTATCGTGTAAATACATTCAGTCAAAAAAGTATCGGGAATGGATGATTTGTTTATGGTTCCAAATTCAATTTTTTGTTTTTTTGTAGTTGTTAGATTGGCACAACTGTTTTCCATTTTGGCGCGGAGTTTGAGTTGCATCTGTTATTTATATTAAGGTGGATGCTCCAGAGTGGCCCGCGAAATTCAAATACTTTTATGTTTTTTGCAATTTGCCGGTCAGTGTGAAGCTGTATGTGGACCAAATGCGATCTGCGACCGTAACGCGTATTTATCTAAAGAATTATAACCATTTTAATCATCAATATAGCCCTCTAAGTTCATGTAGTTCGAAAGAATGATTATTTCTGAAATATTCGCGGGCCACCCTGGAGCATCCACCTTAAATACAGTGCTGGTTTTAGTAATATCATATATAGTGTGTATTGCGAATTTCATAATGGACAAAAATATCGAACAAAGAGTTTGTCTTAAATTTTGCATCGCCAATGGAATTTCGTGTTCGGAGTCACTGAAAACGTTACAGAAGGCTTACGGTGAATCGACTTTATCAAAAACTCGTGCTTATGAGTGGTTCAAAGCGTTCAAAAGCGGTCGAGATGTGATGGAAGATTTGCCTCGCTCTGGTAGGCCGTCAACGTCTGCAACTGAAGTTAACATCGCAAAAGTGAAGGAAATAGTGACTGAAAATCCCCATTCAACTCTGAGAGAGATAGCCGCCGAACTTTCTGTATCTCACGAGTCGATCCGTACCATTTTAACTAATCATTTGGGTATGAAACATGTTGCTGCTCGGCTAGTCCCAAAAGATCTGAATTTTCGCCAAAAACTCAATCGCATGAAAGTCGCTGAGGACATGCTAGAACGAGTCAGTTCGGACCCAACATTCATGAAACGCATTGTTACTGGTGACGAGACGTGGGTTTACGAGTTTGACATACAAACTAGTCAACAAGCTTCGGAGTGGCGCCTTCCAACTGAACCGAAACCGAAAAAACCACGCCAAAGTCGATCAAAAGTCAAAGTCATGTTGACTGTTTTCTTTGACTATCGCGGTGTTGTGCACTCTGAATTCTTACCGGAAGGTCTAACGGTAAATAAAGAATATTATTTGAACGTTATGCGGCGTTTAAGAGAGCAAATTCGACGAAAAAGGCCAGATTTGTGGAAAGAAAATTCTTGTATTTTGCACCACGACAATGCGCCTTCGCACAAGGCTATCATTGTGAACGAATTTTTAACCAAACACTCAACAAATACCATCCAGCAACCACCATATTCACCAGATATGGCTCCTGCTGACTTTTTCTTTTTCCTAAACTCAAATTACCACTTCGTGGCACCCGTTTTCAATCGATAGAAGACATAAAGGAGAATTCGCGGCGAGAACTGAACTCAATTTCGGAAGCAGCGTTTAAAAAATGTTTTGATGAATGGATTATTCGTTGGCGCAAGTGTATCGTTTCTAAAGGAGCATACTTTGAAGGTGATAAAATAAATTTGGATGAATAACAGACATTTTGTGTATTATTGATCTTTTCCCGGTACTTTCTTGACAGAGTAGTATAACATTAGTGTATAGTGTTTTTTATTAATGTGTATCGATAATGTGTAAATAATATTTTAGTGTTAATGTGTTGGTAGGTATAGGGTAATTTAGAGTATAACGTAGTGAAGTAGGTAAATATCTAAAAACAACTTTGTTAAAATGTCTCGTATAAATACCAGTGTTTTGTGGGACTATTTTGATAAAACAAATTTAGTTGATAAAAAAGCCAAATGTCGTGTTTGTGGTGACAATTACAGTTACAAAGGTACAACAGGTACGTAATTTAAAGGCACATTTAAAAAGACATTTAGATGCATATTCTAGAGTTGTTACCGGCCAACAAGAAATTAGGATTTCCCAAGTGGCATCATCGAGCCAGATTATTGCCGAGGATGCGTCTGCAACAGCGTCAAGTCAGGCAACTATGGCTACGTTAGCTACTAGTACATCAACCGCCACTACATCAACAGCTTCAGCTTCAACTGCGGTGCACAGTCACACAGGATTAGTTTCGGCCACAGGCCAGGTAAGACAACAAGGCATAGAACGATATAGGACTACAAAAAAAAAAATCAGGTGATATGAAAAGAAAGATCGATAATGATCTACTAGATTTATTCATCGATAGCTATCATCCATTTACGTTAGTAGAGGAAAGAGCATTCAAAAAATTCATACGCTGGATTCCTGGTTATCAAGTCCCGACTAGTAAAACTATTTCAAATGTAATGATTCCCGCTTTTTACAACAAAACATACGAAACTCTAAAAACTACATTGGATTATAGAACACATGTGCCTTACAGCTGACTTGTGGACATCAAGAGCCAATGAATCTTATTTGGCCGTCACAGGTCACTATATAACTAACGAGTTAGAGCTGAAGATCATATTATTGGGCTGCTCCAATTTCGAGGATTCTCATACGAGTGACAATATTCAAGCTGTATTATACGAAATAGTAAATAATTATAATTTATCTTTAGACAAACGTAAATTTTATTGTGACCGATAACGCTGCTAATATTCAAAAAGCCGTAACTAATATCGGCTGGAAGCATTATGGGTGTTTTGGGCATACACTTAATTTGATAGTATAGAATACTATAAGAGATGAAGCCCTGCAGCTCGTATTAGAAAAGATTAAAAAAATAGTGCGCTTTTTTAAAAGTAGTAGCACTGCCTTATAAAAACTATTAAAAGCCCAAACCAATGACCAGCCAAACAGTGTACCGAAACGATTAATACAAGAAGTTCCAACGCGCTGGAACTCCAGTTTTCACATGGTAAAGCGATTCGTGGAACTGGAACAATATATTAGGTCAACAGTTGCAGTAATCAAAAAGGACATGCCTATTATCAGCAATGAAGAATGGTTGCTACTTGCAGAAGTCGCAAAAATATGAAAACCCTTCGATGATGCTACAGAATCGATGAGCGGTGAAAAGTATATGACCGGTAGTTTAGTCATAGTCATGACAAGATGTTTAATAACATCGTGTGACAAACTTTTAGCAGAGGAGTTTTGTGAAGTATCGAACCAATTGGTTTGTACTTTAAGGACCGGGCTAATCATGAAATTTGCCAATATTGAACGAAGCGGTACATTTTCAGTATGCACCTTTTTAGATCCCAGGTCCAGGCTGTCTTTTCAGACGAAAATAAAAAACGAAACACCAAAAAACGGATCTATTAAATGGAATGATAGCGCACGATAGAGCACAGGAACATGCGCCCGTCTTGACATCGGAGTCCATCGACAACACTGATAAATTTTTCACCTTGGACGATTTTGGGCGTAATAGTGGGAAAACCCCAGAATGTTGGTACCCCGGTATCAAAAGCAACTAAAGAAATAGATACCTACTTGAATGATGACTTATTGACAGCATTTACGGGAACGACGTGGAATTGCCCTCTTGAATGGTGGCGTAAACATAGATTTACATATCCATATTTGGCACAATTGCTGAAAAAATATGCCAACATCATGACCACGTCTGTTCCATGTGAGAGGATCTTCAGCAAAACGGGGCTGATCATAAATGATCGTCGGACACGGCTAGCGTCGTTAAAAGTAAAGCAGCTCGCATTTTTAAATGTAAATCTCGATTAAAATAGATTTAAATAGATAAACTTATATTTTTAACTTCTGATATACAATACTTAAATAAATAGTGTAAAAAATTAAAAATGTAGTGGAACTCTTAAAATAAGTTTGTAAATAGACAATGTAAATAACGTATGTATATATCATCATATGAACTTGTAAATACGCCTGCATTGATAATTTCATCATATGCAGCCAGTCCTAAGCCTGGTAACAGTAAGAAGGGGAGTTCATTGAAGATGACAAGAAATTGTATGTTTCCTCTAACGTTCGAAATAGGTTAAGGTGGATGCTTCAGGGTAGCCCGCGAAATTCAAATATTTTTATGTTTTTTGCAATATGCCGCGGTCAGTGTGAAGCTGTATGTGGACCAAATGCGATCTGCGACCGTAACGCGTATTTATAAGTTCATGTAGTTCGAAAGAATGAATATTTCAGAAATAATCATTCTTTCGAACTACATGAACTTAGAGGGCTGTTGATGATTCTCAGAGGTGGTAGAAATGAAATAGGGGACTGTAAATATAGGTAGGTTCGTATATTAAGATCTTAAGAACGCGCGCCTCTGGTCCGTGTCGTATGAGTGAATGGCCGAGATTTTGTAGCGGTGCGGACGGCGGCGCTCTGCTCCTCGTCCCCCGCTCCGCTGTCACCCTCCGGTCATTGCAGTGTTGTCGCCAACATACTCCCCGGGTTGAGGTAGGCAGGAAGGCTGCTGGGTCAACAGTCAGGTTCTGGAAGGGGACAAATGTTATTAAACGCCCTTCGAATAATGGTTCCTCCTTTGATCCTTATATCGGCTACTCGAGCGACTTGATCCCGAGCTCCTGGGAAAACGGCCACACAGCGACCCAGGGCCCATCGCAGGGGAGGAAGCGCTTTGTCCTTTATAAGGACTAAAGAACTCAATTTGAGTTCGCTTGATGCAGTAGGCCACTTCGTCTTTTGCTGTAGAGTGGTGACATACTCGTTGGAGAATCGTTTCTAGAAATGTTGCTTGACGAACTCGATTCGTTTGTATCGCTCAAGGCTTGTTATTTTTTCCGTCAGCTGTGGATGTGGAACTGACACAAGTGATCGTCCTATTAGGAAGTGAGCGGGTGTCAAAGGTGTGTAGTCTGTAGGATCAGAGTTTAAGGCAGTAATAGGACGCGAATTAAGAATGGCTTCTACTTGAGTCAGACAAGTGTGCATTTCTTCATACGTGAAATGCGTAAGTTGGAGAAGTCTACGAAGATGATACTTAGTGGAACGGACTGCAGATTCAGCCATACCATTGAAATGGGGTGTGTAGCTCGGAATGAAGAGGAAGTTTATACCCTCTTGGGCGGCTGCAGAACTAATTTGGGAACTTGAGTCCTGTAAGAAACGATGTAACTCGTTACATGTACCCACAAAATTAGTCCCATTGTCTGAGGTTATACTTTGAGGCTTCCCTCGACGAGCCACAAACCGATTCAGAGCGGCCATGTATCCCTCTTTAGTAAGATCTGTGACGAGTTCTAGATGCAAGGCTTTTGTAGCTAAACAGACAAAAATGGACAAGTAAGATTTAATTAGTTGGCAACCTCGACCTTTACGCATAATCCACCGAACAATGCAAAAAAGGGAATTCCAGTGTAGTTCTGGATTCTGGTAACTGCCCCATAATGGGCTGGACATTGCTGGCTTTAAATCTAAAACATTTTATGCAAGCTTTCGTTATAGATTTAGACAGATTCCTTCCTCCTAAAGGCCAAAAAGTTTGACGAATACTGGACAACAATAACTGAGGTCCAGCATGTAGAAGTTTCAAGTGATGCATGTGAAATATGATTTTCGTTAAATGATGTTTACCACATAATAAAATAGGATGCTTTGTGTCATAGCTATAAGGTGAATTATCAAGTCTACCGCCTACTCTCAAGAAATCATTTGAATCTAAGAATGGGGTTAATGATATTAATTTATTTTTCTTCGGTAATGCGTGACCTGATTTTAAGATTTGATATTCATTTGGGAACATTTCTAACTGTGCAATGTGGATAATAATATTAAATGACCGTTGCAACTCTTCACAAGAAAGATGATCGCGGAATCTGTTTGTTTTCGTTTTGCAGTTATGAATAAATCTGTATATATAGGCTACAACTCTTTGTAAACGTATAAATTGTGAATATTTAAGTATAAGTTTTGTGAATAGTTTATCGTCATTGTTTTTGTTAACGTCATTATTTATAACAAGACAAGGTTGGAGATCCGGTAGGTCCCGTTTCTGGGTTTCATTAGGCATTTTTGGCCAACTATGTTCTGATTCGAGTAAAAACGATGGGCCCGACCACCACAACGAGGCGTCGCTGATAATATCAGCCTTCACCCCGCGAGAAACGAGATCTGCCGGGTTCTCCTTGGACGGCACGTAGCTCCACGTGTGACCGCTGGTGCTCTCTTTGATTTCATTAACACGATTACGTACAAATTGATTAAGTTGAATTGAAGGAGTGGACAACCACCCTAATACGATCGTGGAATCGCACCAAAAGCGACACATGTTAATGTTTAATGTAAGTGAATTTTGTACCTTAGTACACAGTCTTGCACCTAATAAGGCCCCACACAACTCAAGACGTGGGATAGTTGTGGGTTTGATTGGCGCAACCTTGTTTTTTGAGACTAAGAGCTGAACACGCACAATCCCTGAGTTACACACAGACCTAATGTAGACGCATGCCCCATACGCACTTTGAGAAGCATCTGTGAATATATGGATTTCAATCTTTACACAAAGATCACTAAGAACCCAACGAGGTATTTGTAACTTATTAAGACATGGTAATGTGTTAGCGAATAAAGACCAGAGATGTAAAACCTCTGACGACACTTCTTCGTCCCAAGATTATTTATTGACCCATAATTTCTGCATAATCAACTTAGCTTCGACAACGCATGGCCCAACAAGGCCTAATGGATCGAATATTTGGCTTATAACGGAAAGAATATGGCGCTTGGTAACCTTCTCATGAAGTTCTATATTAATTGAAAAAGATAAGGTATCCTGCTGACAATGCCAATATGATGATGATGAACCAAACCTAATGTTTTTGATGCTGTATTTATGTTGTTATCTGATAGATCTAAAACTGTATGTGAATCAATAATTTGACCTGAGAACAGCTCGTTTAGAATTAATGTGTTATTCGATTTCCATTTGCGAATATTAAATTTTGCTGAGTTTAAGGTGGCAGTAATTCCTTTACATAAATCTATAGCTTCGCTTACAGTACTAGCCCCGCTTAATAAATCGTCACAATAAAAGTCGTGAGCTATACTATATTTGACGCTTTTATCGCTGACTGTAGATGCCAGGCTACTCAGACATTTTGTCGCAAGGTATGGCGCTGATGCGGTCCCTTGACAAACTGTATTAAGTGTGTAGGTTTTTAAGCGATGCGATGAATCATACCTAAATACAATTTGCTGTAATGAGCGTTGACTGGGTACAATGTCAATAGACCTAAACATTTTTTCGATGTCTGCCGATACTACAAATTTATGCTGGCGGAATCTGAGGAGAATCGATAAGAGATCGTCTTGGACTGTAGGACCGACCATCTGAATTTCATTGAATGAAATTCCTGAAGTGGTGACGGCAGAAGCATCAAAGACTGTACGCAGCTTTGTCGTTGTGCTGGACTCCCGCAGTACGCCATGATGAGGAACATAGTAGTTGGCATTGTCACTGTATGGAAAAAGAACTTTATTTTCAGTCATGTGACCTAATTGCTCGTATTCCTTCATGAAGTTTAAATATTTCTCCTTGAATATTGGTTCTCGTTCGGATTTTCGTTCGTGTTGTGTGACTCATCGTCGCACAATGGGCATGATTTATGTTTAAATTTTTTATCTTTATGTTTGCTATTAGTGCTATTATTAATTACTAATCTTTTTACTTTTGGGGGTTCTGATTTTATTTTACTATTTTTATTATTCTCTTCTATAGTTTCTAAGATGTCGGCTCTTTTAGTTAAAAATGTTATGAACTGTGAAAGGGTTGGGGACGAAGTCAATGTATTTCTATGTTCTTCCCACTCTCGACCCGTCACACTATCAAGTTTAATTGACATCATATAAATTATGATAGTGTCCCAGATCGGTTCTTTCAATAATGCGAGAGCCCTAATGTTCTTGTTAGTTACATCAATAAGATTTTGAATCGACTTACATGATTCTGATCGAATAGGATCTATGTTAAACAAAGCCTGTAAGTGATTATTCACTAGTAAGCGACTGTTATCAAATCGCTCGCACAATAATACCTTTACCTTTACTTTACCTTTGTGCTCTTCTTACTGTATAATATTTCGTGTTTTAAGAATATTGTGTGTACATAAATAGATAAATAAATAAATAATTCCCATGCAATTTTATAGTTGTCACTTTTAAAGTCGATATTCTTAATAATCAGAGCAGCCTTTCCTTGAAGAGAAGCTCGTAAATAGTGAAATTTATTAATATTATCTATGCAATCACTGTTATGTATAAGAGAAAGGAATGTGTCTTTAAATTCGAGCCAGTCTTGATAGCCACCGCTGAAATGTGGTAAGTCAATTTTCGGTAGCCTAACCAAATTTCTCACTCGCCCACCTGATTCTGCGTCGCTGAACTCCGCCACAGATCCGCTGCCCTTCCCCCCGGCAGCAAGCAGGCTCTTGGCTCTGGCCACCAGTGGGTAGTAGTCGTTGTCAAACTGCACACGCTCCGCAGGAACCTCATCGACTGGTGGCTCGTCAGATAGGATCTCGATCTCAGTCTGTAACGTGTCGAATTCCTCGCATAAGGGCTCAAATTTTCGTAAGCGGCACTCTAAATCTATGATTTGTAACTCCGTTAAGGCTTTAGAAGTTTCAATTAATCTAATATGATTGCCAAAAATAGTAAGCTTTGATTTTATAGCTGAGCGTTTTTTAATTAAAGTTTTAATCAGACATGATCACAAAGCAAACCTCAATTCGATGTAATGGCAACAGCTGATTTAAAATAACAAGCTACTTGATTCTCCGTTGTAAAGAAATTATTATGTAAGCAAAATATTATAACCAGGTAGCTATGTTCAATGACTGTGCGTTTCGATTTTAAGTAAACAAGATGATTCATGCAATAGGCATTCAACACTCGAGTTTTATGACCGCAGTTAGCGCACAAAGCCCCGAATAAAGAAATTTGTCAATGAAATAAACAGCTAAAATTTTATAGATAACAGCGTGTGTAATATTGAATTAATAGTAACGTATGAAGAATGCACAAAGCACTGGCTCAAGTTTTAGCAAAATGGGTATGAAATTGAGTAGGGAAAATATGTATTTGAATAGCAAAGAGAAGATGGAATAAGAGGAATAATTAGGAACGAACTCACAAGATGTCTTATCCTTTTTCCACAGTGACTTGACGGTTTGTTCGTCCTTCAAATGTCCTTCCTTTGTCTCGAAAGTCGTCGCGTAATGGCCGGCGCGTACGACTCGTCAAAGTTTCTTGAATTCTTGACACGGATTAAAATTCTCCAAATAAGCTTCAAGACGTTCTTAAAATCTTCTTCACGGTGAGAGGACCATATGTTGATGATTCTCAGAGGTGGTAGAAATGAAATAGCGGACTGTAAATATAGGTAGGTTCGTATATTAAGATCTTAAGAACGCGCGCCTCTGGTCCGTGTCGTATGAGTGAATGGCCGAGATTTTGTAGCGGTGCGGACGGCGGCGCTCTGCTCCTCGTCCCCCGCTCCGCTGTCACCCTCCGGTCATTGCAGTGTTGTCGCCAACAGGGCTATATTGATGATTAAAATGGTTATAATTCTTTAGATAAATACGCGTTACGGTCGCAGATCGCATTTGGTCCACATACAGCTTCACACTGACCGGCAAATTGCAAAAAACATAAAAATATTTGAATTTCGCAAGCTACCCTGGAGCATCCACCTTAAGAATGGTCCGGTTATACCCGCTTGGTTCTTCTTTTTTAACAATCATATGTTAGGAAAACTAATGGAAGTGATTTATCTCCAATTTAATAAAAAAACATCGTTTGCTATCTACCTCTATCTACTAGGTACTCTATAGATACATCGCCTCGCCGATCCATCGCCATAAATTAACACATCTTTGCCACGTTTCGACTTCACAATTTCACATTCATTCATTTTAAAACCGTTAATAAAATTAAGAACAAACACAATTGTCGCGGGAAGGATTCTGCAAGCGTTCTCCGACAGTGGTTTCTCCTTTGGACTGATCACCGACAGGACGTTTCGTTTTTAAGAGATTCGTCGATAGAACGTTTCACCTATGGACGTTTCGCCGACAGAATGGTTCGCATTCGTTTGTTTCGACGACAGGACTTTTCAACTATGGAATATTCGCCGACAGACCGATTTGTCTTCGATTGTTTTGACATGCCTTCTAACTATTTAACTACAAAACTACCAAAAAGCTACTAGCCTCCTACAAAGACATGAAGAAAGAAAATGATTTTTTTGTAATGGTATTTATCTATTACCTACCAATATTCTTCTATTTTGTTATTGCAAACATTGGGGAAATATAAAAACAAATATTTAAAAAAAGTATTTATTTATTCATAAAATGAATGAATAAATGAAATGAAATGAGTTAATTACAGATGAGTTCACATTTTTAAGCCAGTTTTACTGCATCTATAGTACACACAAAAGTTTCTCGAAATAACTTGCTTTTTGTAACATTGCTAGTAATATAGGCGCTTGATACGTAGCTTAGTATAATAAATATTATGTGACAAAATGTGGGTAGTCATGATTATCTGTTTTACTTTTCTCTTCATTGGTTATAGTATGCTCTGCATCCTCATTGACAATTGTTTGTTCTTAATTTTATTAACGGTTTTAAAATGAATGAATGTGAAATTGTGAAGTCGAAACGTGGCAAAGATGTGTTAATTTATGAAGAATATTCGTATCATTTAAATAAGTGGCGTGATAATAACTACTACTGGAGATGTACGAAAAAAGATACTACTCGGTGTAATGTATCTATTTCTTCTTTGCTTACAACCAACAATCAACACATTATGCTGTCCCAAAATCGTGATCATATGCACTTACCCAACCCAGAAAAACGTATTGAAATGATGTTAAAGGCTAATTTGAAAGATAAAGCTAATCAATCGATGGATTCACCTGCACAAATTGTACAGCGGTGCATCCAAATTGGTGTGCTCCCCATATGCCCAATTAAGATGCTATGAGGAAAATTATTCAAAGAGAAAGAAATAAAAATCTTCCACTGATTCCAAAGGATATTCACAGTGTCGTGATTCCCGAAGAATTAATGAGCAATGACTGTGGTGAACAATTTCTGATCGGGCACTATATTGATGATAATGAGTGCGTAATAGTATTTTCCACTATGGATAATTTAAAATTGCTAAACGAAGCGAAGTTTTGGATGATGGACGGGACCTTCGCTTGTTGCCCGCGTCCATTCCGTCAGATCTATACAATACATGCAATGGTTGGCGCACCACACTCCTCACATAAAATAGTTCCCCTAGTGTACGGTTTGCTTTCTCACAAGTCAGTAAAATCTTATACTATTTTTTTAGAAAATGTTAAATGCGTGGGATTTAATAAATTGAATATCCATTTGGATCCGGACATTATCCTCACCGATTTTGAAGTTTCGGCTATGAAAGCCATCGAAAAAACATTTCCCAATTGTTTTTTCCATTTAGATCAGAGTATATATCGTCATATTCAGAAAGCTGGTCTAGCTACGAAATACAATAATGATGCAGTTTTCGCTCATAAGATGCGGCATATTGGTGCACTGGCATTTCTAGAGCCAAGTGAAATTATTGAAGCCTTTGCTATAATAAAAGACGAAATTATACCGGACGAAGCAATTGATGTGATAACGTGGTTCGAAAAATATTATATCGCATTCCTTTGGCGGAATTCCCATATCGTAGGGGATCTAGTGCAAAACCGCGAATCTACAATAGGTAAAGGCCGCGTATCTGCATGTGAACTTATTTTACAGGGGCAGGTTAAAACTGTTTAATATCGCTATTTTAACGGCAAATGGCCTCATTTTTACATTAATAGTAAAAATTGATGTTTTCTTTGTATTTTTACCATAGATTATCCGTTACAATGATTTATTTAACCGCCACGCTACTTACGCGGATTTCGGCAATCTTATCAAAATGGAACCTAAAAGTAAGTTGCGCGGTTTTGAAATCAAACAGGTAATTAATGTTACAAATAATATTTAATAATCAAAGCAAAATACGGCTTACAAAATCTGATCTTTACAAGCTTTTGAGCGTTTTTCTTACAAAGAAAATTTTTACTTATTAATCAAAGTATTTTTCTATACAATCTTCCTTAAATATAAGCTTAAAAATACTCAGAACAGAACTCTTAATCAGACTTAGATTCATTATCAGCCTTTTCAACAAGGTGTCTATTAGAAATAGTAGGTATCACAAGTATAAATCTTTTCGAAGTATAAAACATTGGATATTTACTACTCTTTCGCACAGTGACTCTGCGTTCACGGATTGAATACTTAACGCTAAGACAACGAGGTATCAATAAGTATTATCAAGTTTTGTTCGAATACCTGCTCGTGCTATTTATTAAAACGAAATATTAGAATGAATCCTCAAAGATCACCACCATCACGGTATCTCACTGGCACGGGTATGAGCAGCGCTGCAAATACTGATCACAGTTTACACCCCGATTTATCACAGTTATGGGGTATTTACACGGGTCGATTTTCGCCTTGCGGCAAGTCGCTTCACTAATTGCCTCACCAAGCCGCATCACTAGCCCATTTACACAGGTTACTAAAATCGCATGCGGCTCGGTCATTTCCATCGAAAATGTTGAGCAGAATAGCCGTTTGTGCCGGAATTGAAATAATTAATTATTCAATTATTCAACAATTGCTTAAAGAACAAAGAGAGAAGAAAAAACAAAAGGAAAGAAGAAAACGTAATGTTTGGGTACGTGGATGGATTTCTCGACGTAAGGACTTGGGTGCTTCGGATACTTTATTGGCTGAGTGGAGTTTAGAAGATCCTGATTATTTAAAAAAACGATTAAGAATGACTACTGATCAGTTTAATACTTTACTACATAAGGCTTATACAAAAATGCAATACCAATATACGAGAAGCACTTTCTCCGAAAATTAAATTAGAAATAGCCCTGAAGTTCTTGGCTACCGGTGATAACTACTCAAGTCTTGCAGAGTCATTTAGAGTTCCAGAATGCACAATTACCCTGTTTTTGAAGGATGTTTTGGATGCTATATACAATGTTTTACAGGAGTTCATTATGGTAAGTGAAACTTAGGGTGTATGGGGTCCGTGGGGTGTATGGGGTCCGTTGCCATCTTAAAGACCCAAGCCAACCTCACCTGCTAGCGGTGCACCCTGCTGTCCAACGGACGAGGCTCTGGCGAACCTGGTTTCCCTCTTGTAGGGTTGTGGGGGTCAGACGGCTGGTCGCCCCACGTAAAACCAACTTCAGTCATATATGTATGGAGAGAAACAACTTAGGTAAGGGTACTCGGTCTAGGGCGTCGCCGCATAACGACGCGCAGGCACATCGCCCTAAACCTGCGATAAGTGGGCTAGGGCTACCGTGTCAAGTACGGGCACGGCTAAAGAGGATAGTACCCAAGAAGAAGTTCCGCTTTGCCACCTGGAACATTGGCTCCCTAACCGGACGTTGCCAAGAACTCGCAGACGTACTTGCGAAGCGTCGGGTCCAGTGCGCCTTCCTTCAGGAGACGCGCTGGAAGGGAAATAAGTCACGTGACATCGGGCAGGGGTACCGGCTAGTGTACACCGGATCACCAGCGGGTAGGAGCGGAGTGGCCGTGGTGCTGTCTAAGGACCTTTAGGATGGACTCCTTGAAGTAGACCGATGCAGCGACCGGTTGATGCGAGTTAGGGTGCTGTTCGAAGGGTCGGTAACGAACCTAATCAGCGCCTATGCTCCTCAGACTGGTTGCTGTGAGTCTGAAAAGGAGGCCTTCTGGGATGAGTTCGAGGACGTATTACGCGCTATCCCGAATTCCGAAGGTGTTTTGGTTGGGGGGGATCTCAACGGTCACGTAGGTCAGTTTGCTGGAGAGTATGGACGTGTTCACGGTGGTTTTGGTTATGGCCAGCTAAACGCAGAGGGAGTCAATATACTTAGCACCTGCGCTGTGTCTGACCTAGCCATCGCGAACACATTCTTTCAGAAGAAGCCCCAGCATCTTATTACGTACCGTGGTGGTGCCTACTCAACCCAAATAGATTACCTGCTGGTGCGACGGTGCCACATTGGCAAGGTTACCAACTGCAAAGTCATCCCAGGCGAAAGCCTAACGGCTCAACACCGCCTCCTTGTCCTGGACTTTGCGGTTGTACCGAAGAAGAGAGTGACCGAGAAACGCAAACCCCGCACTAAGTGGTGGTTGCTTGATGGTCCTAGGCAGTCGGACTTCATCGCGGAGGTCGAGCATCTCAAGATCAGTGCTCCGCATGAGTCCGCTCAAGAGATCTGGAGTAGGATCCATTCAGCAATCACCGGTGCGGGTAAGCGCGTCCTTGGCACTTCTCGTGGTGGCCGCACCATAGGAAAGGAGACGTGGTGGTGGGATGACGGGGTGCAGGAGGCGACTCGGAAGAAGAAGGTTTTATTTAAACAGTGGCAAGGGTCCAACTCTCCGGATGACAGGGAGGCATATGGAGCGGCTAAGCGCGCTTGCAAAAAAGCTGTAGCCAGAGCCCGCAGCAAAAGTCTGGCGCCCTTATACGACAAGCTGGAAACTGCGGAGGGGCAAAAGCTTATTTTTAAGCTGGCGCGTGGCCGGGAGAAAGCTACACGGGACATTAGCAAATGTCTTTGTGTAAGGGACGCCCAGGGTAAGCTGCTCTACGATGCCCCCTCTGTTAAGGAGAGATGGTGTACATACTTCGCGGAGCTGTCTAACAAACAGCATCCCCATAACCTTCCTCCGGAACCGCCTCCTAACCTTGGGCTTATTTCCCCTATTTCCCCCGACGAAACCCGCATTGCTCTTCGCCACATGAAGAACCGGAAAGCGGTCGGGCCTGACAATGTGCCAATTGAAGTGTGGAAGGCGATGGGCCCACATGGTGTGGACCTTCTGACGGATCTTTTTAACCGCATCCTGATCACCAAGGAAATGCCGAACCAGTGGCGATTTAGCCTGATTATCCCTGTTTACAAAGGCAAAGGTAGCGTACAGGATTGTGGTAGCTACCGCGGTATCAAGATCATGTGCCACACCATGAAGCTCTTCGAGCGCATCATTGACACACGGCTCCGTAGCGAGTGTACTGTCTCTGAGTGTCAATATGGCTTCCGGGCGGGTAACAGCACCATGGACGCAGTGTTCGCCTTACGGAATCTGGCTGAGGCTTACAGAGAGAGAAGGAGAGCTTTGCATATGGCCTTTTTAGACCTGCAGAAGGCCTTCGACTGTATACCTCGGCAGTCCATCTGGTGGGCACTGCGCTTCAAGGGCGTTCCCGAGGCCTATATTGACATTATCAGAGACATGTACCGCGATTCCGTGTCCTCTGTCCAGACCGCTGTTGGCGAATCGAATGGCTTCCCAATATCTGTTGGCGTTCACCAAGGCTCGGCTCTTAGCCCGTTCTTGTTTAACGTAGTGCTCGATGTAGTTACGGCAAACATCCAAGATCAGCCTCCATGGCTAATGATGTATGCCGATGACATCGCCCTCGTTAATCAGAACAAAGCCCATCTTGAGCGCAAAGTCAACATTTGGAAGGACATGCTTGAAAACGGTGGTCAGAGACTAAATGTGGCGAAGACTGAGTACATGTCCTGTGGCAGCACGGATACAAACACCATCCGAATAGGTTCGGACCTGATCAGAAAGTCCGATACGTTCAGGTACCTTGGATCCGTGCTGCACGAGTCTGGCATCGTGGACGACTATGTCCAAGCACGTATTGGCGCGGCTTGGGCGAAGTGGCGCGAGGTGACGGGCGTTGTATGCGACCGCAAAATGCCTCCGAAGCTCAAGGGGCAGATATATAAATGCATCATTCGGTCTGTCCTACTGTACGAGTGTTGGCCAGCACTAAGCAGACACACCCAGGAGCTTCGCGTCACGGAGATGAAGATGCTGAGGTGGATGAGTGGCGTAACGCGATCCGATCGCATACGCAACTCTTACATCCGAGGTAGTCTTGGTGTCCGTGACGTGGGGGAAAAACTGCAAGAGTGTCGTCTGCGTTGGTATGGCCACATCATGCGCCGCCCTATGGAGTACGTTGGTCGGAGATGCATGAATATGGCTGTTCTTGGGGCTAGGCCCCGTGGTCGCCCTCGCAAGCGCTGGCTGGACGTCGTCAAGTCCGACTTGAGAGCCAATGGCCTGACTGAGAAGGATGTTGAAGATCGGGCAAAGTGGAGGAAGCTAAGTAGGAAGGCGGACCCTGGCAATAGCCGGGATTAACGCCAGGTGGAAGAAGAAGAAGAAGATTATGGTAAGTGAAACTAGTAATTAATTTATTAACGATTTATTTATAAATTTTCCATTATGTTTTCATCTAAGCATGATCTAACAGCTTGAGATAGAATATCGTCGTTCACTGCGCATTGTTGCCAAGTATTTTCTTGTGTTAGTAAACAGCTGGCAAAATAGTCTTCTTCATATTCGAAGTGCCTTCCAGAAGTGGAAGCTTCGTGAGTCGAAGTTTCACGTTGGTTTCGAAAAGCTTGGTTTCGGGAAGTAGTAGCTTCGGCTTCAGGAGTCGAAGTATAGCGTGTATACTCTGAGAGTGAACTCGTAGGTCTAGCATTTAAGGTTTTCAGTCTTTCTTGTGCAAGAAAATATAACTGAGATTAAATCACAAATGTCTGAGCAAAAATCATCTAACGAACAAACTGTACACTTGAGTTGAGAAAATACTACTCAGATTAACGAGATCAAATCTTCTACATCTAACATCGCAATGGAACAAAAATCATTAAATCTAACTGTGTCGCAATTAGAAAAGCAAATCTTTCAAGAGGAACAAGAGATAATTTCTCTTGAGTCATACCTGAATAACCTCAAGCTGTCTACTGTCCAACCCTCTGCGTCTAAATCAGACAACCAGTTATCTTCGAACGAGCAAGTAATTAAGGAAATAATGGATCGTAACAACAGGGATAAAATATTGTTTTGGTTGGATTGCCGGAGCAGACTTCTACCACCGCGGAAGAGAGGATATCTGGAGACGAAAGAGATATTTTAAATGATACTTCACAAGTGTGCCAAAATCCACCAAAGCCTATCAAGATCTTCAGAATAGGAAAATACGTACCTGGAAAACACCGTCGAGTTAAGATTTGTTTTGATACTGCCATTACCGCAAAATATTCCTACGTAACAAGGACAACTTACCCGAAAATGTTAAAATATTCTCCGATCAAACTCCTGCGCAGCAGCAGTATCTAAAGAGCCTGAAAGAAGAATTAGCACGTCGCCAAAATGATGGCGAGAGTGAGCTAACAATTAAATACATCCACGGTACACCTACGATAGTAAAAAACCGAAACAGTACCGAAAACAGCACACGTCATTCTTGTAACAGAAACCTGGATTCGCTCGGAGGCTCAAGCTTTGGCACTACAAATAGACAATTACACCCACTATTATAATTACAGAACCGAACAAAATAGAAGAATATTGGTAGGTAATAGATAAATACCATTACATAAAACATTTTCTTTCTTCATGTCTTTGTAGGAGGCTAGTAGCTTTTTGGTGGTTTTGTAGTTAAATAGTTAAAAACCATGTCAAAGCAATCGAAGACAAATCGGTCTGTCGGCGAATATTCCATAGTTGAAAAGTCCTGTCGTCGAAACCAACGAATGCGAACCATTCTGCCGGCGAAACGTCCATAGGTGAAACGTTCTATCGACGAATCCCTTAAAAACGAAACGTGATCAGTCCAAAGGAGAAACGACTGTCGGAGAACGCTTGCAGAATCAATCTTCCCGAAGACTTTTAACATTATATAAAACGAGTTCGAAAAGCTACAAGGGTAGGTCAAAATATTTCTTTACACAGCTAGTCAAACACTCAAAAGATTAAAAGATTTTTTTTTTTTCAAATAAACCAGTTTCAGTCCACAAAAATTCTATGTATTTGCATCATTAAGTTAATGTATATCATGCAAGTTCTACTGTACCTATCATAAAATCAATTTGTAATTACTAAGTGAACGACTCGCCAGCACACAGATAAACCCTGAGAGGTTTACGTTGTGTGGCAAACAATTGTTAAATAGACTTAAGAATTTTGGAAATAAATAAATAAATAAATAAAGACCCTGACTTATACCTTCCGTCATCAGCTCAGCATTATGAGATGATGATTATCAGGTACAAATATCTGAATTGCGTTAGAAATTGCATGAAACAACATTGCATGTGCCTTTATAATTTGAGGGTTTCCTGCCTATAAAATTTGAGGGCTTCCCTCGATTTTCAAGGGATCTCTTCATCAGATTCTATTTTGGTGACAATGGGAATAGGCTTTCGAATAAAAAAAGATTTCTTTAAATCGGTCCACAATTGGTGGAGAAATCGGTGAACATACATAAAAAACAAGACATACAGCCGAACATAGAACCTCCTCCTTTTTGAAGAAGTCTGTTAAAAATAAATCAAGGTACTGAGGACGTCATTACGACGGTTATCACTTAACAGCTCTGGTATCTGACGAATGAAATGATCCGAAGCTTCAAGAAGAGGATTCGAAGATAATAACATTTATGTTGTCAATATCACCTTATGATCGCCACCGAATTGAGCCAAGTCTCCTGAAGTTAAGCCAAACATCACAATGAAGTCCAAATCGATCCATAGTCACCCGAAATGTTAGTAATGTGGCTAATCCAGCCGTAATAAGCTTGTCCACAGAAAAAATCTAAATAGTCCGTCAGTTACATTATCAAAAAATATTTGACCCGTTTTTGTTGTGTAAACCAAAATTGAAGAAGATCCGACGTTTGTAAAATTGTCAATACGTGACGGCGTGATATAATTTTTAGTGCGTTCTAACGTCACGAGCCCAACTTACGAATTTTAATAATAAAAATAAATAATAAAATAAGTTTATTGCCACAAAATACCTTTCATACAATATCATTTAGGTACATTTACATACATAGGTACATTGGATTTTTGGCAAAAGGCTGCGCGTATTGTTGAAAACCCTGCCTCCTAAACTAGGGGTACCCTGTGACTTAGGAGTCAATGTTCTACTGTAACTTCGTGTACAAAAAAGTGAAAGCCTTTTTTTTCCGTATGTGTGTTAATAAAACCTATAATGAACTATAAACTATGAATATAAATCAATTAATTAATTTGTGTGTAAAAGTGAGAGGGAAGGATGGCTGTGTGAGTGGGCTGGGATGTGGTGTGGTGTGGTGTGGTGCGACGTTGTGTGGTGTGGTGTGGTGTGGAGGGGAGTGGTGTGGTGTGGTGTGGTGTGGTGTGGTGTGGTGTGGTGTGGTGTGGTGTGGTGAGGTAAGATGTATGAAAAAGGGGGCTAATTATAACGTGCCTAAATTATTTTAGAGAGAAGATCTTCTGTACGTGAATAGTCCTGATTGTATAGCCAGTTTTTTAATTTGGTTTTGAGCTCATATTTGTTTAAATTTATAATTTGGAGATGTTTGTTGACTCTTCTGTAAATGAGTGAGCTTATTACATAAAGCTGGCGGCCAGCGAGAGCTGTTTTGTGAGAGACAGATGGGCGCATGCAGACTTGGCTTTACGGCTGTTTGGATCTAGTGGACGAACCTGACTATGCTTCCTGAGGGTGGCATTGATAACAAAAAGCTGCCGCACAGTAAGTACCTGCATTCCGCATACAATTCACTTGTGGGAAATCTGTATGGCCTGCGGAGCATCACCTTAAGCACACCCCTCTGGGCGCGCTCCAACCCAAGCAGTCTAGTTTTAGCGGTGCCACCCCAAACCGGGATGCAATAACTGATGACAGACTGGCAAAGTGCAGGATACACCATTTTTAGTGTTTTGGAGTCAGCACATTGCCTTAGACATTTAAAGATATAAATAAGTTTCCTTACCCTTGACGTTAGGCTTCCAACCTGAGAGTACCACTTGAGTCCGTCATCAATCACTACACCCAGGTATTTGGTTTGACTGACACGAAATAGTGCTGTACATGAACATGACGAGGAGTCCAAACATGTATGAGCCAGAACACTTAAATCTGATGGGGCCGTGGTTCTGTGACTAATAGAAAAAGGCATGTAGTTGGTTTTAGCCAAATTAAGGGACAGAAGGTTATTCTGCAGCCACCTCGCAACCGCATGTAAAGATTGTTCTGCTTGATGTTTTACGTCAGTCCATGTATCCCCATATACGACGATCGCAGTATCATCAGCATATGTGAAAATTCGGGTGTTGGGGAGAGCTAGTGTGCAAAGGTCATTTATATATATAAGGAAGAGCGTAGGCCCAAGCACACTGCCTTGCGGAACTCCGTATGTGATGATTTCTTCATCACTAGTATATGAGTCGATCTTGACCCGGAGTTTCCTGTTGTGGAGGTAGCTCTTGAAAAGCTCATGCGCTGCTCCGCGAATACCTATGGCTTCCAATTTCGACAGGAGAGTAGGAACAGAGACTGTGTCAAAAGCTTTCTGTAGGTCCAAGAATATTGAAAGGCACTTACGATGGTCATCTAAATTCTTAGCAACGGTTTCCGTTAGGTCGGCAATTGCATCTTCCGTAGACACACCTTTTTTAAAACCATATTGATTGCGCGCAATGATTTGATTTTTATCCAGAAAGTTAAGTAGACGACCATTTATCAACCTTTCCATAACCTTAGATATTGCCGAAAGAACCGAAATCGGCCTGTAATTATTTACACAGTCTCTGCTACCACCCTTGTGCACTGGATGGACCAAAGCCCTCTTAAAAGGTTCTGGAAAAATTCCTGTCGCTATTGAGGTATTAATTATGTGCGTTATTACAGGAACAAGAGGCTTGCGACATATTTTGAGGAGAAAGGAAGATATTCCGTCCCAACCAGTGGCACTATCATGTCTTAAATTCATGATGGTAGACTCAACCTCAGAATAGTCCACGTCAAGAATGACAAAAGAATTAGGGGAGGACGGTTTTGGGAAAGACAACGTCTCTGAGGGAGCCGCAATTTTAGAAGCTAGGTCTGTGCCTATGTTAGCAAAGAACTTGCATACTTGATTGGCTGCAGCGTTCGGGTCCGCACATATTTTTAGAAGTTCAAGAGGAGGAGCACATCTTTTCTTAGTATGTGTAATCTCTTTTATTTTGTTCCACAGTGTTCCACAGTGTTGATTGCACTTTTGATTCCACATTTTGATGCGTTTTATCTTTGTCAATATACTACTCTGTCAAGAAAGTACCGGGAAAAGATCAATAATACACAAAATGTCTGTTATTCATCCAAATTTATTTTATCAACTTCAAAGTATGCTCCTTTAGAAACGATACACTTGCGCCAACGAATAATCCATTCATCAAAACATTTTTTAAACGCTGCTTCCGGAATTGAGTTGAGTTCTCGCCGCGATTTCTCCTTTATGTCTTCTATCGATTGAAAACGGTTCAGTTGGAAGGCGCCACTCCGAAGCTTGTTGACTAGTTTGCATGTCAAACTCGCAAACCCACGTCTCGTCACCAGTAACAATGCGTTTCATGAATGTTGGGTCCGAACTGACTCGTTCTAGCATGTCCTCAGCGACTTTCATGCGATTGAGTTTTTGGAGAAAATTCAGATCTTTTGGGACTAGCCGAGCAGCAACATGTTTCATACCCAAATGATTAGTTAAAATGGTACGGATCGACTCGTGAGATACAGAAAGTTCGGCGGCTATCTCTCTCAGAGTTGAATGGGGATTTTCAGTCACTATTTCCTTCACTTTTACGATGTTAACTTCAGTTGCAGACGTTGACGGCCTACCAGAGCGAGGCAAATCTTCCATCACATCTCGACCGCTTTTGAACGCTTTGAACCACTCATAAGCACGAGTTTTTGATAAAGTCGATTCACCGTAAGCCTTCTGTAACATTTTCAGTGACTCCGAACACGAAATTCCATTGGCGATGCAAAATTTAAGACAAACTCTTTGTTCGATACTTTTGTCCATTATGAAATTCGCAATACACACTATATATGATATTACTAAAACCAGCACTGTATTTAATATAAATAACAGATGCAACTCAAACTCCGCGCCAAAATGGAAAACAGTTGTGCCAATCTAACAACTACAAAAAAACAAAAATTTGAATTTGGAACCATAAACAAATCATCCATTCCCGATACTTTTTTGACTGAATGTACATTGATCTACAAAGACAAAAAAAATACGTGTCCATTATTTTTGAATACTCTAACTGTCGGGCTAAATATATATATTTGCTATTTATTGATGGTGGAAACAAACCTATTATGTAATTCCAGAAAGTAAATCGTTGTGATAACTGTTAACAAAAATCGATATACGTACAGTTTCAATTGGACTTTCTGGAAATGCGATATGACCTCCCCTAGCTTGACATGTCAAACAGAAAATGCTTGAAAAATAATCGAGATACTTTTTTATGTAAAACAGTTCACACCACCCCTAGGATTTTATCAAACACTAAACAATTCATAAATGAATATTTAAGTATTCTCATTAATTGTGAGATTCCTATACATGCTTGGGGCAGTCATTTAGTCATCTCCTTTTGCTAATGAATTGAAATGTTTGTTGGCTCTTTCTAACCTGGCAGCAAATGATGTACCAATTTATTTTGAGGAATGGGAAAACACTGTTTCAGATGAAGGGAAAATAATAGCAGAATGGTTCACTGAAAATTATATACCCGGTACTTGCACTTCAACGCCTATATACGATCCAACATTTTGGTGCACAAGAGAACTAATAAATGAAGGTATATCCCCCTTCCGTTTGGATCGCGAATGCGTCAAGACGTGTCCACTGTGTTATTGTGGTTCTTGTAAATATTTAAATATTGATATTTGCGTAAATTGCCACGAAAATAAAGCTGTGAGGTACCAGGGCGTAAGAAAGCATTAAGTGCTCGCTAAACGACGCCAGCGTGTAACGCCAGACCACACAACGAAACACACTGTGTGTCTCCCTAAACTGGACGGACGTCAAATTTGTTCTAAAACGTCGATCAGTAACCAAAACGCTGGAACCCTTGTGTGAGCAAAATAGCAACAGCAACGTCATTGTGAGCGCCGTTATTGGAGTAATAAGGACGGGTATATGCACACACTGAGCTGTGTACTACTACACCGTTATCATCAAACATTTCGCTGCTTGTAACATAAAGTAATTCTTTCGAAAAGTGCTTAATAATCATCATGTCTACTCGGCGCACTCCACCTGGAAAATCATTACTGAAACAGAGTATTTTAACACAGGAGTCTGATACGGCAACCGACTGTGTCGGCTCTGATCCTGACTGCGAAGGACAAGTAAACATTACACGTCGTTTTAAACGGAAGTTTGACGACTCTTCATTAAGTGATATAAAAGAGATGTTAGCAAATGTACAGCAACAACAAAAAGCCCAGGCTTTAAAATTTGATACTGACATGAATAAAATGATTAAGCAAAATACGGATATAATAACTTCTATTGAGACCATGTCAGCTAAATACGACGAAATACTGCAAGAACTAAAGCAAACGAAAACCGAAAATACTGCGTTCAAAAAACAAATCAATTTTCTAGAACATAAGGTCGAATTTCTTGAACGGAATGCTAAAACGTCAACTTTAAAGCTCAGAAATGTACCCGAACAACAATCTGAAAATAAATCAACACTAGTAAGCATGATAAAAAATGTTGGTGACGTTCTGAAGATTGAGATAGAAGAGTCCGATATACGAAATATATTTAGGCCGAAAATGTCGCACAACAAAACGGCCCCAATAATAGTGGAATTCTCAGCGACCTCTCTCAAAGAAAATATAATGAAGGCCTCTAAAACCTTCAATAAAGAGAACAAAGATAAAATGAATACAGGACATTTGAAACTAACCGGCGAATGTAAACCTATTTTCGTGTCGGAATCTCTCACTACTAACGGAAGGCGCTTATATTTCTTGGCACGTCAAATTTGTCAAGAGCAACAAATACGCAGGCTGCTGGACCTCGTTTGGAAGGGTGTATATTCGTCAGAAAGAAGGTGACCCATCTAAATTGATCTCCTGTGAAGCAGATCTGACTACAGTAAAGAATCAATGACTAATACCCTTGTACTATTTTATAAAGTCAAGATGTCAATTTTTAAAAACTAAATATAATACCACATTTGTATCTTAAACTGATATTATTATTTTTTTTGTTTAGATACAAATGTGGTTGCAAATATACTTATGTAATTTTTCTAAAATGCTTGCATATGTCGATCTACACTCTCATCCTCCTTACAGAATTACCCACGAACAAAATATAATAGAGAATATTTGGAAGAGAATATTTGCAAAATTATACAATAAACACATACCCAATCTGCACGGCACATACCAATATTATATTACACAATGAAAAATGTATTTGTAGTTTACCAAATCTGTCAATACGTACTTACATGAGACACACAATAATGTTAATTAATACTAAACCAAAACCTCCAATATTATTTTACTGTACAAAAAATATATACCAATACTACATACTTTTTCCCATTTTATGCAATGGATTATTTCAGTTTGCGATGTCTTTTTCTCTGTACACATACAACAAATGCGACTATTACCTTACTTCCAAATTAAAACAAAAACAAAAAATATTATGTGCACCTTCTTTACACTAGTAATAATTATAATACCATTCGATACCACTAACAATGTAATAGAAAACATTGACCAGTTTAATATTTCTGTCCCTATTTCTTGTGAGCCGGAGGAATGTATTTCATATCTTCAAAATCCAATACAATATCTAAATATTCTACAACAGAATATTTAGATATTGTATCGTAACTATTGCAATAATTTAATAAAAAAGCTTAAAAAAACAGTATGAGAGAGATAAAATTACAATGTATAAAAATAATTCAAAAATGCTCTGGTCCGCCATTAAAACAATTACTAACGGCAATAACAAAAATTAACAACCATTACAACTTTTAAAATTTGCTGAAAATCCCAAAGAATCGGTCAACAAAACTAATGAATTCTTCTCCAATATCGGTAAACGTCTATCTGATATGATCTTGCCCTCTCGTTTTCCAAACTTCAAGAAAGTTATTGAGCCTCCCGTGAAATCTTTTGTTCTCCTGCCAACCGACAATGGAGAAGTTGAAAGAGAACAATACTGCTTCTAAAAAGCGACTGTTCACCAGGCTGGGATCAGATCTCTGCCGAGATTCTTAAGATTATATCAAAATCTGTAACGCCCGTGCTTACTTGACCTTGTCAGCTTTCTAGTTAATAAATTAGATGATAAAAAGAAATGTCTAACTATATTTCTCGACCTTGCAAAGGCCTTTGACACTGTTTCTGTCTCCTACCTTGTAGAGACACTGGAAGTCCATGGTATAAGAGGCATCCCACTGGCATTGTTTTCAGATTATCTGCAAAATAGAACCCAATGCGTTAAAATCGGTGACAACATCAGTGACGAACTACCAGTTGCATTCGGGGTGCCACAAGGCAGTATACTTGGCCCAAAACTCTTTCTCTGCTATATAAATGAGCTCCTCACACTTAGTATTAAAAACTGCCGCATCTCGGCTTATGCAGATGATACAGTTTTAACCTTTTATGCTGATTCATGGAGTGAACTTTTCAATCTTGCGCAGGAGGGATTCCACACAATTTGTCACTGGCTAATGTCTCACACTCTGACTTTAAACGATGACAAGACCAAATTCATTGTGTTCTCTATCAAAAATCAAAAAGAAATGGCTAATCTTACAAATAGCATATATGCACACAAATGTAGTTTTCCTCCTACTCCAAGCTGTACATGTCCCAAAATTACCCCTACAAAATGTATAAAATATCTTGGAATCGAAATTGACGCTAATCGAAATTTTGATAACCACATACACACTATATCAAATAGGCTGAGAAAATTAACATAGATTTTTAAAACAATACGTGACATAGCAGACAAGCAGACCATAAAGCTAGTATACGAGACCTTGGCACAATCAATAATATCCTATTGTTACAAATAGAAACACAGAAGGGTTTTTTAAAAAGATTTTAATGGCCTTCGGCCAAACAAATTACAATTTAAATAAGAAAGCAAACAAAATAAAATATTTGAAAATAACGACAATCGCTTAGTGATTCGGGCAGAGGTTCCGTACGCTGTGATGACCGACGAGCAAATGAACGAGTGCCGCCAGCCACCTTCCTTATATAGCCCGTCGTGGTGTGGCTATTCTTGATTTAAATTTTCTTCTAATACGGCTTCTCCTGACGGGGCTGCGTGCTCGAAGCCCTCAGCAGGAGCTCGAGGATGGTCCAGCAACACCCTCCGCGTCCAGCGGCTGTTCGGCGTCATCATCATCGGTATCTGTGAAGATACACACATTCTAAGAAACATACTCTTTTACATCGTTTATCAACAGCTGGTCTGAATTCATATAAGTGCAAAAGCATCAGATTATGTACTAATTAGCCAACCAAGCCACTCAAGCAATAATAAACGCTACACACTAGCGTTTCCAATCACATAGGTTTTACACAGGTCTGTTCCCACGCAACCGAATACCTCGCACATACTCTCGTGCGCAAACAGGGTTTACATCAGTCTCTAGCAGGTCACCCCAGATACCTAATAAGGGCTGGATTTACACAGGTCTGTTGTCGGTTGCGCCACCGACTCACCCCAGAAACCACCAGTGTCAGGGTCACCCCAATACCATGCGCACAGGCTTTACACGGGTCTTTTCCACTGAACACAACACATAACATAGCCAAAATAAATAAATACGGGCTTGTTTAGTACATAATCTAACTCAAGAATAGGGAAAAGACTAGTGGGTATGTAAGCTAACAAAGCAAACATAACAGCAATCGTACAACAAGTACCTTCAAAAAATGCAGCAATAGTTTCGGGTGTCCATTCACCCTTCCATAACACCATGTATGCAGCAGCTGCCTGACTAGTCTTTCCATAAGCTCCAGCTAACAATTGGACCTCATATCTATCGTTAGGGAGGATCTTGGTAACTTTATAAGGGCCCCTCATACCGCTATCCAGCTTTCCGGTGCTTTGAGAGCTCTTAATCACATAGACTAAATCATTAACTTGAAACCTTTTAGGCGGACTCCTATTTTTATTGACGTAGGAGTCTTGTTTATCTTTGTTTTCGCGAATAAGCCCTTCAGCACGTTGCCGTCTTATCTCGCGAATTGCATCATGATTAGGATTCGAACCTTCGCAAGTTATATCTTTAATCAAAGTGTTTATTAAAGGTGTAGTGGAATCGGTGCCAATAAGGAGATTTAATGGCGAATATTGAGTAGTCCTATGTTTAGTGACGTTTAAAACCAATTGCAGTTTCCATAATATTTTAGACCAATCATTTTCGTTATAATTTACTTCAACTCTTATCATGTTTAAAATTGTACGGCAATAACGTTCTACTTGTCCGTTTTCCTGGTGCATTTCAGGGGTAATGAAATGCACTTCGATTCCATAATTAGATATCCAATTAATAAACTCATGGTTATCGAACATACGACTTCTATCACATACTAGTCTTTTAAAGGTACCGAACAATGAAATTACTTGGGTCATTACGCGCTTCAACTCTTTACAATCTTGTCTTGGTAAGGCATGAAGTAAACAATATTTAGTATACGCGTCAACTATGATAAGTACATGAGTAGTCGAACAACATTAATAATATTCACCGGATTTCTACTCAAATAATCTACGTGCGGCATAAGTGCGCCTTTACGGTATTCTAGCGAGAAATCGAAATCTTGCATATACATCCACCATCTTGCAACTCTGGGTTGGAGATCCTTCTTACGTTGTGTCATTTTTAGTGCATTACAGTCTGTGATTATTTTAAAAGATTTACCAATTAAATATTGCCTAAAATGTTGTAATGATTTTACTACCGCGAGGGTCTCCAGCTCATAGCTGTGATATTTGGATTCCGCACCAGCCGTCAACTTGCTAAAATAAGCAACTACCCGCCTACGGCCGTCCTTGTGTACCTGCATAAGGATTCCGCCGTAACCAATAGAACTGGCGTCTGTATGCAGCTCAGTTGTCAATTCAGGATCGAATATTGCCAAAATTGGTTCATTGGTTAAAAAAGAAATAATGTCTTGACGTGCATTTTCGTGTTCGTCACTCCAATTAAAGATTACTCCTTTTCTAGTTAGTGCGGCGATTTGCGAAGTCTTAATCGCGTAATTTGGAATATATCTTCTGAAATATCCTGCGAGGCCAAGAAATTGGCGAACCTGTTTGACATTACTCGGTCGCGGTGATTTAACCAATGCATCAATTTTGTAATTGCTCGGTCTAACCTGACCATCTCTTATTATCCTACCTAGGTATTCTATTTCATTAGTAAGAAAAGTACATTTCTTTAGATTTATTGAAAAACCTGCTTCAGTTAGCGTTTTTATAACCGAATCTAATAAAACGAGGTTTTCGTCAATCCCGTCGGTCAGTATTAGTACATCATCAATGTAGACCATGACCTTGCCATCCTCAATGAAGGATTTAAGCGTTTTTGTGATAGTTTTCTGATAGAAAATCAGCGCGTTTGCTAAACCGTAGGGTACCTTGCAATATTCATACTGTGCCTCTGGTGTAACGAACGCGGTCTTATGAATAGACTCTTCAGCAACTCTGAGTTGATGGAAGCCGGAAACCATATCTAAAGAGCTAAACCAGCGAGCATTACCTAACCTATCTATATAGTCGTTGATCAAGGGGAGTGGATGTCTAGTTTTGACAGTTATTCGATTCAGTGCACGGTAATCCACGACTATTCTATCAGAACCATCCTTCTTTTTTACTAGTAAGACCGGACTAGCGTATTCGGAATCGGACTCGCGAATAATTCCTTTATCGAGCAAATCCTTAACTATATTGCGTACTTTTAATTTTTCGTCATGCGATAATTTGTAGGGTCTGTAGTACACGGGCACATCACTTGTTAACTTGATATGCATCTCACTATCTTTCACTGTTGTGGTCGCGGTACCACTTAAAAAGAATTCGGAATACTTGGTGAGGATCTCTAGTAACCGTTCCCTATCTTTTCCAGTTACCGACGTATTAACTTGATCGGACAAAGAAATCGTGTTTACTTGCATAACATCGTTTACGGTCACCTCACTATGAACTATACGTTGGCAATCACCGGTCCTAACATAAGTAATACCTTTTCTATTCAGTACGTCTGTACCGATAAGGACGGGTACATTTAAATTATTGCCACCTACAACACAAAAATCAATTTCTAATGTTATATCGCTAAACTCAACGGGTAGTGTTACAAATGATTCAGATCTAATTTTCGTACCGCCCAAGCCGCGTAATAACTGATTAGTAGGCCTTAATTGACACGGGAAATATTTAACAACATTTTTTGACATTAAGGAAACACATGAGCCACTATCAATTAGTACGTCTAACGGTATCCCCAATATGACAGCAGTGGTCACGTCACGATTTTTATAACTACCCGCAATTTCGCGACAAAAATTGACACCGTTATTATTTCGAGAATTTGTGCGTTCCTTAGCGAAACAAGTATCCTCGGAATGACCTATTTTTTTGCAAAACGAACACTTCTTCGGATCGCCACGAGATGTCGCCGGTAACGCGATTGCTTTTTCGTCACTGTTACTCGGGATTGTATTCGACCGTTTGTTACAATTAACACTCTTATGACCAAATTGCTTACACTGAAAACACTTGACTGATTTTGAATCTTTAGAATCATATTGACGTTTTAATGGTTTGCGATTTGAGTTACTAGTATTGGAAGACTTATCAGATCGATCATTAGGAAACACTTTCTTATTATGGCTGTTAGAAGGTTTAACAAAGCTCGATAAAAACTCCACTATAGAATTAGGTGATAATTTAGCGTTGGTAGCCATAGCGCGAACTTGTGGATCTGCAATTCCACGAATAATAATAGCAGTAAGCAGCTCGTTACTTAGACCTTTAACTATGCGTAACCGTAAAAGCGATTTACGAGCATACTCAGCATAATGTGGAGTATTTATCGGACTCTGTCCGCATTACATCATAAAGAATGTTCGCGACATCGACAGAACGTGGGCATAGCGCTTTTAGTTCTAATTTAAAATTGGACCACGTGCGAATATTGCTAGTCCATTGGCTAAGCCAGGTGCGAGATTCGCCCTTTAGACAATGTCCGACGCGAGCAAGGCATTCTCTGTCGTCCCAACAATTCGAAATACGGGCTCTCTCTACTTCATCACACCACGTGTCGAAGTCATGAACACTCGGATCAAAATCAGAGACAAAATAACGGTTGGATCTGACCTGAGCACAGCTGATAGCGGTCAAAAGACGCTCTGCAGCGTTCGTCACCACGTCTTCAGACTGCGTTGACCCCATGTTGCTAGTATGTGGAGTCGGCGGCGGCGTCCCCATCTGCGCGGACTCGAGCTCACGCGCCGTTGTAGGCGCCCCAAGCTCCGATACCGATGGCGTCGAGTTGGTCAACCCGGCGGCGCGGCTAGGGCCAGCGCTGGTCGTTGCAAGGGCTTGCGTCTCCACAGACGCACGGGGCTGGTCCTCCAACGCGCGCAGCCTCCTCAGGATCTCTTCCATCGGATTGGGCGAAGGAGTTCGCCCACGGCGTTTTCGTTTGCCGCGTTGATCGTTGGCAGGCATCGCACAAACAAACACTCCGCCCGAATATTAAATAACCAAACCACGTGGAGGAATACTAAGTTTCCCTTTATAAAACCAGAAATGTAGGCGTTCAGCGGCTTTTCAGCCTCGAATCCAACTTCTGATGTTACAAATAGAAACACAGAAGGGTTTTTTAAAAAGATTTTAATGGCCTTCGGCCAAACAAATTACAATTTAAATAAGAAAGCAAACAAAATAAAATATTTGAAAATAACGACAATCGCTTAGTGATTCGGGCAGAGGTTCCGTACGCTGTGATGACCGACGAGCAAATGAACGAGTGCCGCCAGCCACCTTCCTTATATAGCCCGTCGTGGTGTGGCTATTCTTGATTTAAATTTTCTTCTAATACTATTGTATCATTACTTGGGGAGGAGCTTGTAAAACAAAACTGATAACCCTTGAAAGAGCTCAAAGAATGATACTGAAAGTAAGCCTATCAAAACCTAGGCTATTTCCTACCTCTAAACTTTACGAAGAAGCGCAAGTCCTCACCGTGCGCCAGATTTACATAATGGCATCAATACTTTATAAACTGAGTGACTTACCAGAGGATAGAAGACAGCATATAGCTCAGACTAGAAGAAAGTACGCGGTAAGTGAAACGACTGCCGTAAACACCTCATTTGCACAAAGATTTTTTCCTTTCCGAGGAGCTATGCTGTTCAACAAAGTAAATAAAATAGTCACCTTCTCCAATTACTGTAATACTGAATGCAAACATAGAATTTGTACATGGTTACAGACACTCAATTACTCTGAAACAGAAGGAATTTTGAAGTAAGAATGTAAATTGGAATGTACAATATATACACATTTAGATATATTAAATCCATAATATTAAATTGTATATATCGCTTTAGGTACTTATATATAACATTATTGACAATGCTTATATAATACTCTTATTTATAACTATTAATTATTTATCTACATATTACTCAAAATAATTAAGAACTCTATAAATAAATAAATATGTTAAAACATACAAAATTGTTATTTGACAAAATATTACCCCACACAAATACACACACACACACACACACACACACACACACACACACACACACACACACACACACACTCACACACACACACACACACACACACACACACACACACACACACACACACACACACACACACACACACACACACACACACACACACACACACACAAACAAACAAACAAACAAACAAACAAACAAACACACACACACAAACATTCCATCACAAGTATATGGTTATATACACTAAAACATGTTCTCGTTAACTCCTTCACTACACTCATGTTCGCTTCATATATGTTGACAATCTATACAATGTTATAAAATGGGGGGCCTGGAGATCTATAGTACAGGCCTCGGCTTAGTTTAGACTTCAGATCTCCCACAAATTACGAATGTCTTGCCAATCATTCTTGTTGTGAATTTGTGGAGATGAAATAAACAGTTTATTATTATCTCCTTTATTCATATTTTTCGCTTATTTCTAAATTTTTGAATATTTTTTTTACAATATATATATAAAAAAAAAAACATTTAAAAATATAAAAATAGTAGCCCACCGATATCAGAACAGGGTTCAAGCTACCAGTGGTCAGGGCTCCAGAGAAAGGAACCTCCTGACAATGCGAGCCGTGTCCAGAAGTACCGCTTTCTGAATCAAGCCTTTGATCCAGCTGCCCAACGAGAGCCTCCTAAGGTGTTGGTCGAGGCTCGTGGCTATTAAGACATTGGCCGACACGACTATCGGTACAATGATTGCGGAGTCCACTTCCCACATGTCGACAACCTCGCGAGCCAAGTCAATATACTTGATTTGTTTGTCTTTCTCAGCTTTCACGAGGTTCTCGTCATGCGGGACGGTTATGTCTACAATCATTGCACGCCTCACAATTCGGTCCACCACCACTATATCAGGCTTATTGGCAACAACAGTCCTGTCAGTGATGATGGACCGATCCCAGTACAATGTGATATTGCCATTATCGAGAACTGGGTCGGGCACATACCTATAGTATGGCACCTCCGACTCCATATAAGAGTACTTCAGAGCAAGTTGCTAATGGATAATCCTGGCTACAAGGTTGTGCCTATGCAAGTATTCTCCGTTAGCTAGACGAGAACAACCAGAGATAATGTGGCGAATTGATTCTCCCGGGCGGTGACATGCCCGACATATGTCGACCGAGCCGTCTTTCACAATAAATCTCCGGTAGTTATTCGTCATGATAACTGCGTCCATAATTGCACAAACAAAACGGTTTCTCCAAACAGGTCACCGAAACGCAGCCAGGCTACGGACGCTAGTTGGTCTACGTCGGGCCCATGTAGGGTCCGAAAAAAGCGTCCGTGAAGCTCTTTACTCTGCCATACCGCCCTGCGATCGTTAGTGTCAAGCACCGCAGGTTTGCGCCAGTTCTCATTTGCCAAGGAGAGCGGGGTGAGTCCTTTGTCCACCGCCACAACATCTCGATGCATACCCACGTCGACAGCTAGGAAATATTCCCTAAGACTGTGTTATATACGGCAAGGTAAAAGGTTAAACAACATACTATTTATCTAAGTTTATTACATTTATTTAAGAGTAATCTAACCTATTAAATAACCTAAAATAAATAAACTAACAACAAATTATTATACTACTATTTATATACTTTAGCTGAAATGAATGAGAATTATTGAGAATTTACGGGGATTATAGTAAGGGAAACTACAAGAAACGTTTTACTGTTTATATTTACAACAGATAAAATATACACATATAAGCTTATAACACACACATAGATTTACAAAAGGTATCGTGTACCCCTAGTAACAAGTATAAAGCCAAAGTTATCATTTAATTTATTTAACCAAAGTTAGCATTATAAATACCATCTAATCAAACACAAATCAAGTTAGTTTATTATTCTCATAATCACAATAATGAGTAACATAATTATAATTACATAATAATTTCAGCAAAGCAATAATATAGGTACTTAACTTTGTATAGAAGTGTTCCCGTCGGCAGCCAAACAAGAAGTGCCCGAACTGTCACCGTGTCTGGCTTTTATACCTTATTCTCCCGCCATAAGTCAACCGATCGACTAATAAACAAACTAAAGCTTAGACCAAAAAATATTAAAATGTTAGTAGATAATTAAACACTATTTTTATAGATTAAATTAACAGATCAAACAGTACATTAAAAGATTTGAATAACAAGTAAAAATTACCATGACTTCCGATGACAGTTGGCAATATTTCAAGTAAAAAATACACAACACTTCAATCATTAAATTCTACCCACTTTATCAACTGCATATCTCGCGATTGTGGAGAGTCTTAGCATTTAAAAAGCCTCAACCTCAAGGCATGACCCAACCGTTGAAGGCGCGCACCTTATTTCCGCCTGATAGAAGGCTATTAAATACCTTCAGGCGGCCAAAGAAGCGCTCCTTCAACGATTGCTTCATGTCAGTAACATTGATACCTAACGCTTCCGACATACCCAAATACTTGTAAATTTTAGTTGGAGAGAGGGATCTCAGGTTCATGGAATCCGATAGTTGAGTTCCCACGGATTCCACAATCTCTCCACGCTTTACATGCATGACCGCACATTTGTCCACACCAAACTCCATCCTGATGGCGTTACTGAATGTTTCAGTTACCTTCAGTAGCTCCATCAGTTGCAGATTCTTACCGGTTCGCTATTCCTCTGGACATTTCGACATCCTGGATAGCGAAGGACTGTCCTCCATTGCCCCATACATGACATCAGGAAGGTGCGTAGCGTTGTATCAACTTTATACAATTCTAGCACCCTCATGAGCCATGTATGAGGCGCCGAGTCATAGGCCTTCTTATAGTCTATCCAGCATGTCGACAGATCCTTTCGGGAACGCGCAACCTGTTGGCTAATGGCCATATCAATAAAGAGTAGCTCCTTAGTACCGCGGGACCCATTCCTACATCCATTTTGAGAGGCAGACATGATGTTGTTGTTGTTAATATGACTATTAATCTTTGCCCTCAAAATGGATGTAAGAACTTTATAGATAGTCGGTAAACACGTGATCGGTCTCTAATTTTTAGGTTCCGCAGTACTACCTGATTTATGGAGCAGGTGGGTTATTCCTGTAGTTAAGAACTGGGGTAGCGACCCAGACTCTAAGGCAGACTGGAATTGAGACGCCAAGCAAGCGTGCGATCTTGTAAACCATTTAATCCAGAAATTGTGCAGCCCGTCCGGCCCTGGAGATTTCCAGTTAGGCAACGGACGGACTGCACAAGCTACATCTTGGGGGCTGATGGTAATTGCCATTTCTGGTATCGGATCGCACACGCGCTCGACCTCCCGAGTCCAGTCACCCTCAGTATGACTGACAGGAACCGACCAGATGCTGCGCCAGAATGAACACATAGCATCATCATCCGGCAAGCGCGTGTCAGTCACACCTTGGTCCGGTCGCTCCCAATCCCTATATACCCACCTTTCATTACTTCGGAATGTGTGATCCTGGGTGTATCGCTCCACTCGCCGCCTGTACCTACGAATACGGCTTGCCCATGCATAAACCTTCTGCTTCAGGAAGTCGATGCGCTCTGTGACACGAGATATATAATCTCGGGGATTGACATCAGTCCCCGAAAACGCCCGTAACGCCGTACAAAGCGCATCACTCTAGGGCGTGTGTTGCCCTTCCTGAAGCAGATCAGTTTGCCGATTAGCGCTCTGGCCTCACCAATACGACGCTCTATCCTGCACTGCCAAGCTGGTACGGCTGGTTTTGGTCGTGTAACTCTGTCATTGGTTATTTTTATTTTGACATGAGCTACACGACATGCCGCTACAGCCGCGCAGTACATGATCGAATGTGCATCGGTGAGGTTATCACAGTTATCAAAATAGCTTGCGCAACTGCGAATCCAGAGCAGCCACCAACGCCCTGTTCTTGTTATGCATGGGCGAACGTGGTAAGCGTGGTCTAAGTTCAGGCGGCATGTAGCGGTATTCCCGAATAGCACACTCCAAAGCACTCCTCAATTCGTCATTGCACTGGGTACTTACGTTTGTAACCCTGTCATTACTCTTTTCGTCAGCGTGGCTGGGCAATTGGGGTTGACGATGCTGGTGCCACAGTCTGCAACGGAGGAGCAATGACATGGCTACACATTTCAGTGCGGAGGCGATCAAGCACACTATCATCCAACATACGGTTACGCTGGATGACGCGCACCTGATCCGTCAGTCGTTGGGCCGATACGCTGACAGCTGGTTCAAGTACCTGAAACAGCGTACTGCAGCTACCGGAATATCAGGAGTTACGGCTGGAGCAGGTCCCGGCGGCTGCGAGGCGGAGCTGAGCGACGAACCCGAAGATGTTGGCTGTGTAGTTAGTAAACGTGGCCGGCTTCTTGTCAGCATTAAAATTTCCCTTTGTCGAATTATATTTCCATGTTGTACTGGGGTCGTGATTTGTATTATTGTTTACTGTTTTTTTCTTGTTGTATCCGAGATAATGAGCATGGTTTTGATTGGTTTTGAAATTAAATTATATAAAAAAATACGAAATGCGAAAATTTAATGTCATTCAAGTTGACAGCCGGGCCACAGATTTTATTATTATTATTATCTCTATTCAGGTATAATAAAATATTTGAATAAAATAAATACAAAAAGACTTAAAAATATAAAAATAGTAGCCCACCGATATCGGGAACAGGGTCCAAGCTACCGGTGGTCAGGGCTCCAGAGAAAGGAACCTCCTGACAATGCGAGCCGTGTCCAGAAGTACCGCTTTCTGAATCAAGCCCTTGATCCAGCTGCCCAACGAGAGCCTCCTCAGGTGTTGGTCGAGGCTCGTGGCTATTAAGCCATTGGCCGACACAACTATCGGTACAATGATTGCGGAGTCGACTTCCCACATGTCGACAACCTCGCGAGCCAAGTCAATATACTTGATTTGTTTGTCTTTCTCGGCTTTCACGAGGTTCTCGTCATGCGGGACGGTTATGTCTACAATCATTGCATGCCTCACAATTCGGTCCACCACCACTATATCAGGCTTATTGGTAACAATAGTCATTATTATTATTACCACGAACACTAAATTGTGCAGAAGCTTGGCATAACAGAATTAATCTTCTCGTGAATAAGCCTCTACCATTCTATAGGCTTCTCCCATTTATAAAATTATTTAATAATCAACTTAAAATCGTCGGTCGGAGCCATTACTGAAACATCTCCAAAATTATGTGTTTTGGACTAAGTATGCAGAATGATATAAAATCATATGCTCTTTCTAAATCACTACTGGAACACGTCATATGCGATAATCTAACTAGGAGAAACGAAATGTACCGGCAGAGAATTATTATAGTGGTATAAGTCATTAACAGTATATTTCGAATTGAATCGAGTCAAGCGATTCAGTTTCAACGCAAACTGACTTTAACTTACCTGACGTAGCGCCAAAAGATGATGAAATCAGCATTCGTCTTATAATAATATGCGATCACTCCTCGAATCTGATGGGACTACTTACTCGCCTACTCATTTTGAGCAAGTGGAGAAAATACCAAGTAAGTGTTCCACTTATCGATAAATTAACCTAATTAATCATAACTTTTTAAATGTATAATTAATCAATTATCCTTATTCTATAGTTTTATATACAAATAGTTTAATAAACTAAATATTTTTTTATTTACAGGTGATAAATCGTGATAATCGCATTATTGCCGAGCAACTTCTAGTAAACAGTACCAAGATGGAGATTTGAACTTATGTTTGATGTATCGACAGTACAAGGAATGGTGTCATAAACACAGTAAACCTATAGTCAAGCAAGGATCTTACGAACTTATCTTTCGAAATGATTTTAATATCATAATCAAAAGAAAGATCAATGATCCTTATGCCTGTCTTATCAAAATGCTAATGGCGATGATAAGATACAATGAAAGTGTGTTTATGACAGACATTTAGAAGAAAATAATTTGTGCCGGCGAGAAAAAAAATCGGACATAGCATCATGCGAAAATAACGACAGTAAGATAGTTTGTTATGACATGCAGGCAATACTCCAAACACCGCCTGGAAATGACTCTCTATAAAATAAATTCTTATATAAAAGAAGATTAAATATGTATAACTGCATTGTCTATAACATTCTAGAAAAAACAGCTTATTGTTATTAATGGAACGAATCGTTAGGGGGTTGCGAAGGAGTCGGTACCTGCATTTATTTGTTTTTAAAACAGAATTGTGTAGGAAAACATGTTATATTCTATACAAATAATTTTTCAGCCCAGAACAAAAATAAATATTTATTGAGTCTATACCGCTATGCTAAAAAGTTTTGGGAGTCAAATCAATTACGCAGAAGTATTTAGTAGTTGGACACACTCAAAAACCAAATAAACATTTTTCTTTCTTTCTTTTTCTTTCATAGTATCATGGAACGGGAAAAGACAAGAATATTAAAAAATGAATCCATTTTCGTCCCATCACAATGAATATTATTAATTCAATGTGCCAAGAAGACTGGGACTACATACAGAGTCTATAGAGTACACGAATTGGACTGGACTGATATTTTAAAAACTTAACGGTTAACAATGGAGGTGATCGAGTAGTATGGAATGACATAAGAAAAAATTATATGCAAGCATCTTCTACATACTTAGTTTTCTATAACGACACCTATAGCTCAGAATCGTCGACGAAATGTTTCAACGTCACAAAACAAGGGGCAAGAATGCAGCAAATGAAAACCCAGAACTTCAGAAAAAATACTATACGCGACCAAAGATATCGAGTTTGAAGAAGAAAGATTTACTTTCTTTATGTGATAGCTATTACGAAAGTTTGCTACAGACAACAATATTAAACATGAAGATAATTCGAGAGTGATTAATCGATTATGTTATGATGATGTTGATGAATACGTTCCTTTTTACTGATATCTTTTTCTCGTCTAAATTGTTGTTTTTATTGTATTTAATTACCAGTTCATTCGCAAATATTCCACTAGATCTTTACATTTCGTTATTTTTTCTAATTCACTACTAAAAATTACAAATATCCGTAAAACTAAAAATGTTGCATGCTTAGTAATAATCTCACAATAAACTATAGTTTTTTTACCATTATGTAGCACATCAAACATCAAGATTATTTAAGTCAGGGCAACAAAATTAGCCTTTTTAAAAATACGAGTATCTAAAAACTTTAACTTTGATTTTCTAAAAACAGCATAATTTGAATTGTACCGGTAATGACTCCGACCGATTGAACGGCGTTCCTATAAAAAGAAAAAGTAATTGACAAAACAGCAAGAATTGAAAACATTTAAAAAAAACAATCAGAATATTCAAAATGTGATTTTTTGAAGGCAATCGCAGCTAAAATAAAATTAGCTTTAGAATCTTTCTAAGAATTAAAATTAGTCAGAGTAAATTATTAAATAATTATTGTATACGTTTAAGTATCATTTTGTTGTAATTAAAAATATCTGACTTTGCATTATAATTTTTTATTACTAAATAAAACAAAATACTATACATGCACGCTTAAATACAGCGTTACTTTTTGATCGTTTTAATCCCGTGAAGGATCGATCCGATCCATGAAACACTATCGATTTGTAAAGATAAAATAAAAAAATAAAGTACTTTTTTTATAAACTCGAATTAATTCTCGCCGAAGTGAAAAAGCAATGCGAACTATTAGTAGTCACCATTCGGTACTAACAACAATGACGCGTAAGCGCAGTCAACGTGGACTCACAAAAATTTGCCAATCCTAGACCAAACCCCGCCCCGAAACCTCATTTGATTGGCAGTGCAAAAAGGCGCGCGCCCCGCGCACCCCGCGAGCCGATGCGCTGCACTGAGCGGGAGCCTCGCTCCCGCATGTCCTCGCATGACCTTGACCAAGTCATGTGAACGATTCAGTTCTCCTAAGACGTCATCGGTGTGTTGTTGTTACGAGTGTCCTTGTCGCGCGAATGTAATGGCGTCTCGTAATTACGTGTACTCCAATCTGGAGTTCGCTGCCATGGTGCAATTGTACGCGATCGCGGATTTTGATGCGCAAGCGGCTCGTCGTCTCTACAGTGAACCAAACCACTTGCAATCTTTGCGTCTGCGTGGTATTCCCAACCCCCAAGTTCCGTCAGTGTACACACCTGAACTAGACGAAGAAATCCTGGAGTACTTTGAACGAAATCCCAGGCGTTACTACACGCCAAGAACGACGGGACGGCTAGAGTCGCGTTTTGTCAATGGCTATTAAACAATCGCGAAGCTAATATTCTGTGGGGACCAGTTGCTTGGCCAGCAAGAAGCCCGGACCTGACACCGCTGGATTTTTATTTGTGGAGTGAGGTGAAGCGATTTGTGTACAAAAATGAGCATCAACCTTGTGAACAAATGAAAAGTGCGATAGTGGACGCGTGTGATGTTTTAAGAAGTGACAGAGACACATTACTAAAATTAAAAGACAATTTAATTAAACGTGTAAGATTATGTATCGAAAATTACGCTCTCGTGAAGTGTAGCCCTAAGTGATAGGTAATACAGAGGTTACAAATTATTAGGTTTGTTACAAAACTCTTTTTTCTATCAGTCGTCACTCTATCACTAACCCCTTTTCTTTCATATCGCTCCTCACACAATCCGTCCATTTTTTCTTTGGCCTTCCTCTCCCTCTCCATCCATCCACATTTATGTTCACAACTATTCTAGTTATATGCGTTTCATCCCTTCTCTTCACGTGACCATACCAAGACAAGCGATTCCTTTTTAACTTTTCCGTCACTGGCGCCACTTTTAAAGTACCTCTAATGTACTTATTTCTCACTTTATCCATTCTCGTTAATCCACACATCTATCTCAACATTCTCATCTCCGCTACATGCAATCTTTTTTCATCCATCTTGTTCGCAGCCCCGCATTCTTATCCCTGATCATCTGAAAAGGATATCGTCGTTAATATTATTTATTTGTATTTTTAAGTGAACAAAACCTTTTGCTGTGCCCTAACAGGATCTACAACGGTTCTTAGCTGTCAGCTGTACTTTTTTTACATCCTTTATACCTTGTAGAACGCCAATAAATTAATATGAATGTGAATATGGATTATATTTTGCTATAGTTAGTTTTATGGATTAGATGATATAAGTATTTATATCAATTTAATGCTAGTCTAAAATTATTATATATTTACAATCGTGTAATTTATTTCGTTTGACATTAAAAACTAAGGTGGGTAGGCAGTAGCTCGAAAGCCCAATAGCAACTGACCTCCCACCGTCCGCTCCCTCTTTTTCACCGACTTCTTCAAAAAGGAGGAGGTTCTATATTCGGCTGTATGTATCTTTTTTTTTATGTATTTTCACCGATTTCTCCGCCAATTCTGGACCGATTTTAAAATTCTTTTTTTTATTTGAAAGCCTATACTCCTGAGGTGGTCCCATTGTCACCAAGTCAGAATCTGATGATGGGATCCCATGAAAATCGAGGGAAACCCTCAAATTTTATAAGCACATACACTGTTTTTCATAAACTTTCTAACGCAATTCAGATATTTGTGCCTGGTAATTATCATCTTATGTTGCTGAGCTGATGATGGAAGGTATAAGTCAGGATCGGCTGATGGGGGATCCCATGAAAAATGTTTGTTCAGCGATATTTTCGCTAATTGTTAACCGATTTGGATGATTCTTGTTCTGTTTGGAAGAGTATTTTCTCGGACTGGTCCCATTTAAATTTGGTGAAGATCTGATGAAGAACTACTTCGGAGGTAGGCAACGCTTCAATAGATGATAGCAAATGGATCGGGATTTCTGTAATCGAATGTCTGTTGATTGTTTACACCAGCAGCAGTTCATAACATAATATCACACCGGCACGTTGGGATTGTGGTTTCACTTTATTGGTACTTGCGTACCACTAAAAAGTTAAAATAAAAAAACTTTTTAACAAAAAAATAAAACCGACTTCCAAAAACAAAACACTACAAAGTAAAAAATAACTTTTAAGTTAGAATAAATAAATACAACTTATTCATTACTTTTCTCAAAAATTACAATAACAAATAATCATATTTGTATCTAAACGGATACTTAAAGTTTCTGTTAGTACAATGTTTGCAAGTATAAATTAAGAATATAATTTTCAGACTTAAATGGAGCAAAATAATCACTAAAATAGTACTTAATTTTAAAATAATCTATTTCACACGCAGCTTGCAAGCAAGCATGCAACATGCAGCAGGCATGATTTCTGTCACAGCTCCGACGCTGCGGGGCTCCGGCGGTCCCACGCGAGTTTATCTTCGCAGATGGGTTTAACGCTCACCATGCGGTGAGTGTTACAACCACCTGCTCCTCATATACAAAAAAAAAAAACAAAAATACATACAATCGAACATAGAACCTCGTCCTTTTTAAAGAAGTCGGTTAAAAATGAGTTTGTTTGTTTGAATTTGTTTCACAGAATTAATAAGTTTTACTATAGGGACAGTTGGGGAACAGTGGAACACGGGGCACTATGGAATAATGTCGATAAAAATTTGAACTTCAAAATAATTCCCTCGCTACGACCGCAGCGCGTCCTGCGCCATATGAGGACGTAATGAAATACGGCGGCGCGACAACAATGGAGCTGTGAATAGAAAAATATTGGTTTTTATTTTCAAAAGTTGAGATTTCTTTTCAAAGTAAAAAAGTTAAATCAATAGGTAAGTGTTATATTTTTTTCATAAATCTTAATCATTTTGTCTATTTGAGACCGCTGTGTTAAGTTCAAAACATAACCTAACTTTTTTGAAGACTTGTTTGAAACGGGGCACAGTGGAACACTATTCCATTGAACCCCTTTAGCTTAACTTCATTTTTTGGCAGATTTTACACAAGTCCAGAATGGTGAGACACCGCGTCAGAAAAAGTGACAGGGGACTTCACAGCGAAGCTAACATGCGAGAAGCTGTAGAACTCGTAGAATTTGGTATGAGCTTGCGTGCTGCTGCTGAAATAAAATATGTCCAAAAGAAAAAAGCTGCAGCAGATGAAGCAGAAATTCGTATGACACCTAACTATGCAGTAAATAAAGTATTTTCAACTGAACTTGAAAAATCATTGGAAGAATATTTGGTGATTTGTTCCAAAATGTGCTACGGTCTCGACACTTTAGAAACAAGATGTTTAGCTTATGAAATGGCGAAGCATCACAATCTTAAAATTCCTCAAGCTTGGAATGAATGGCAAATGGCTGGTATTGACTGGCTCTACGGCTTTAGTCAACGTCACTCCGAGATAAGTCTTCGTAAACCTGAAGCTTGCAGCTTGTTCAGGGCTACTTCCTTTAATAGGCAATTAGTTTAGATGAAACTGGAACAACCACAGATCAGAAACCAAAAAAAGTTTTTGCTTCAAAATCATCTAGGCAGCTAAATAAAGTCACCAGCGTAGAACGAGGAACATTAGTGACTACTGGTTGCATAGTTTCCGCCACTGGAATTGCTTTGCCGCCACTAATGGTATTCCCGCGAAAGAATTTTAAAACTCATATGTTGACGGGAGCACCCTCAGGCACTTTAGGTCTTGCTCAACCCACTGGATGGATGACCGGCGAATTGTTTGCCGATGTTATGGCAGGCATTTTGTGATAATGACTTCATCTACGAAAGACAATCCAACTCTTGTAATCATGGACAATCATGAGAGTCATTTATCTCCGGTGGTTTTAAATATTGCAAAAGACAATGGGATAATACTTACTATACCTCCAGTCAGTCACAAACTTCAAGCTCTCGACGTATCCGTGTTTGGGCCATTCCAAACCTATTATATTTATTTATTTAACACTTTACGCACACAGATGTACAGAGGCGGACTTAATGCCTGAGGCATTTTCTACCAGTCAACCTTTGGGTGATGCAGAGAAAATACTAGTAGGTGCAAATTGTGAAAAAAAAAACAGAAACGCGATTAATATTTAAATTAATACAAAGATATATATATATATATAAACATATATATATATATATATAAACTATAAATACAATAAAATAATATAATATATACTCAAATTAATAAACTAATACACAACTATACTTGAACAAGTGATGCAAGCAAACAATGAATTATAACTAGCGCTGTAACGATACTACTGCCAACTTCTTACGGATGTGCTCTCGAACCTTGACTTTGAAGGTTAATCGGCTGGTTGCAATGTGGCTGAGCTTGTAGGACAGGCATTTGAAAAATCGATGACGCCATGCAATATCAAATCTGGATTTAAAAAGGCCGGAATTCCATTCGACCGAGATGTCTTTGCTGAAGACTAATTACTAACAAGCGCAGTGACAAATAGACTTTTGACTGATGAGGAGCAACAACCGCAGCAACCAAGAGATACTACACCTCCTATCGATGACTAGCAACCTTCTACTTCAAGAGCTGCTATCCAATAATTTGAAAATCAGATAAAAAGCCCCTTAGAATGTAGAGACTTCCCCAGAGCAACGCCTAGAAAAAACAATGATAAGAAAAAGAAAGGAAAAAGTTTGATGTTAAATGACACTCCTGTGAAAAATTAAATAGAAGAACGTGCACGTGAAAGAGATCAAATAAAAATAAAAGGGAACAAATATAACGAAGACTGTAAAAAGACTGAAAAAGTAACAAAGATACTATTTTGTAGTCCTGAGAAAAGGTTCGATACAGATGATAACTTAACTTCTTACGAATCTAGTGATAACGATATGAAACTTCCACTGTCCAGCTTTAAATTACCAAAACCTAACAATTTTATCGCAGTAAAATTTGCCGATTTGAAGCAAATCTAATTTTTCGTAAATTTTTCGTTTTTCTAATTCGTTGTTCTCATCTGAGAACAACGAATTTGAGATAAATTATAATAATAATAATAATAATAATTTATTTGCAATAAAAAGTGAACATTTAAACAACATTAGGTTACAAACAAACAGATGGAGACGTTATACATTAATATGTTTGGAGACTCTAGCACCCTTGCTAAGTTGACAAGACAAATTGTATTAAAGGTGCTAGGCCCAACCCTTTCATGGGTGCCTTGAAAAGAAGGTTTGACTAGTTTACGAGAACTTATTTACATTTTTGCTGCAGGTAGATGGACAGACAAATAAATCATTTAGCAAAACAAGGAAACAAAGATAAAATTAAAAGTGATTAAAAGGATAGATGTAGAGTGTGAGTGAGGGTGTGTGAGTAGGTGTGTGTGTGTGAAGGAGTGTGTGAGTGGGTGTGTGTGTAGGTTTGTATGTGTTTATGAGTAATAGTGCGCTGTGTAGATTTTACCTTAGTTGATTAAGTCGACAATAAGAGCTCTGTGTTGTTATAGTTGAGGGTCTGGAGCCAAGTAGATAGTTTCTTTTTAAGTGATACATTTGGAAGTGAGTGGAAGTTTAATATTTTATTTATTTTATTATACAGATGGGGGCCTTGAAAACAGGGAAACCTTCTTGTAAAAGAGTAATGCGAACGGTAGGGTTGGCCTATTTTGTCTTTGCGTCTTGTGGTGATTACCTCGTAGGGAGTTATATGGTGCTGAAGTAGTACAGTGTTTAGCACAAACAATTGCCTGACTGTAAGGACTTTACAGTTCTTATATAATTCCTCAGTTGGAAAAAGGATAGGTCGAAACGTACTAACCTTTAGACCGGCTCTCTGAGCTCTTTCCAACTTTAAGAGTAGGGTTTTGGGAACACCACCCCAGGCGCATACACAATCAATTAGTAGAGACTGACAGAGAGCGAAGTAAGTACATCTCATAACTTGAGGTTCTGCAACATGGCGAAGTGATTTAACGACAAAAATAAGTTTTCTGACTCTTTTTGTTAGAGTCTCTATATGAGCTGCAAAACTAAGGCTGTTGTCAACTGTCACTCCGAGATATCTTATAGTACTACATCGCTCTAGTTTGGGGCAGGTACAAGCTACCATACCCGGCATTAAACACGAGTGTGCTGTTAAAGTTAACGTGTCAGAAGGTTGTGTGGAGTTTCGCATAGAGAAGGTAAGGATTTTGGTTTTGTCACTGTTTAGAGTGAGGGCATGTGCCTTAAGCCACTGCAGAACAGTATTGAGTCCTTTTTGTGCCGAGTTAAAGGTGTCGTGCCAAGAATCGCCGGAAAAGGTAAGGACGGTGTCGTCGGCGAACGCTATTATATTTCCGTCTCTCAGTTTTATGTTACAGAGCTGGTTAACGTAAATTAGGAACAGAGTTGGCCCAAGCACGCTGCCTTGGGGGACGCCAAAAGTGACAGGCGCATCTCTACTGTAGTGCTCCTGTATTTTTACGCACTGAGTTCGATTTTGAAGATAATCCTTCATAAATTCAAGAGGATTACCTTGAATCCCCAGGTTCTCCAGCTTTGAAAGCAAGTTAGGAATCGTAACTGTGTCGAATGCCTTTCTCAGGTCCAAAAATATTGACAATACTTTTTTCTTCTTGTCAATATTTTTGACAACGCAATTGACTAATTCCGTGACGGCATTGCTGGTTGATTTGCCGCGCCTAAATCCCAATTGATTGGGAGAGAAGAGGTTTTTATCTTCCAGATACTTCACTAGCCTTTTATTCACAATACGTTCAAGAATTTTGGAAATGGACGACAGGACTGCAATAGGGCGGTAATTATTTACACAATGTGTGTCCCCAGTTTTATGTATTGGATGGATGATGGCTTTCTTGAAGTGCCGTGGGAAGGTGCCAGTACTAAGGGAAATATTAAAAATGTGTGTAAGCAGAGGAACAAGTATTTTGGTGTAGCGCTTTAGAAAGCTAGTCGAAATGTTGTCCCAACCAGTGGCAGAATCTATTTTGAGTGATTTGATTATTTCATCCACCTCAGCTTCATCGGTGTTCAACATGACGAATGATTGTAAGGTCGGAGGTGAGGAGGTCATTTCTGTAGTAAATTTTTCACTACTGGGGGGAGATGAAAAGTTTTGAGCAAGATTCCGACCTACACTAGCAAAGAACTCATTTACTCTATCCACCGAGGGCTGGGGTGAGGTAGAATGAGCTAACAAGTCAGTATTGGGTGTATTTGGGTTTTCAGTGTGTGTTACTCTCTTTATTATTTTCCAAAGTTTCTTACTATCATTAGCGGCCTCTCTCAGTTCCGTCCTGTCATAGTCTCTTTTAAGTTTTTTTAATATTTTGGAGCAAAAATTTCTATACCTTTTGTAGGTAATAGATAAAACAGTGTTGTTTGGAGTTTGTTTGAGTTTATAGTGCATGGCGTCTCTATTACGGATACAGCGGAGCATACCGATGGTCATCCACGGTTTGATTAACCGTTGATTGCTTGGGAGTTTGATAATAGATGTGTGGTTATTTAAGAGTCTAATAAGGGTAGTGATTAAGCGGTCTGTGGCTTCATTAGCATCAGTAAGCTGGTAAATCGCTTGGAAGTCTGTAGTGTTCATCGCGTGGTCTAGAGTGCTAAAATTCGTCTTCGAGGCGGTGAGTGAACGTGGTTTGACGCGGTTTTTTAGACACAGAAGTACAGGTTCGTGGTCAGTGACAGAAGAGTGTAGGACTATGGTGACAGCTGATAGGTTGGTTTTGAGTATGACGTGATCAAGACAGGCAGTTTCACGAGTAGGAAGAGTGTGAGCTGGTAACATACCATGAGAGGCTATAAGATCTAGATAGTCTGAGGTTTGGTTAGAAGATGGAGAACAGGCAATGTCAATATTAAGGTCCCCTACAATAACTACGGTTTTATACGAAGTTAGATCCGCTAGGAGGGTCTAGGGATTGAAGGAATTTACTTATATCTCTGATGGACGGAGAACGGTAAATGCAGATTATTGCCTTGTCGGTGCCAATTTTTAGAATTAGACAACTGGCGTCCTGCAAAACGGGTTCTTCAACTGTGTAGCTTTTTATGTTTTTAACATAAAGCACCACACCATCATTTTGGTTGAGGAGAATTTTTGTATAATAATAAGTGTAAGGATCAATGGAAGGAATGAGACCATTATAACGATTTAGCCAGCACTCAGTCAGAACAAGTATTTCACAGTCAATATTTGTTCCACAAAGAAGTGTTAAGAATGAGTTAATGTTTGCGTGAATAGAGCGAATGTTCTGTGTAATTATTTTTAGTTGTTGAGACGGGTTTGTGACATAATTTGAGCATTCTTCGGGCATACAGTTTATCGTAGCAGAGACTGAGAGATGGTCAATATTGTTAATAATATCGTTTACGTTATCCACTGTTAGAGTGATATTGTTTGATTCTTCTATTAAGGGGGATCATTATGAGAGTAACCACTATAGTGCCCGGTAAGACAAAGGTATGACGTAGTGAGCGGGACTCGCTTGGTAAATCGATAATTTTAATTGACAGGCAAGTTTTAGTATGAATGAAAATTGAGTTGTTATTGTATGTATGGTGAGTCTGATTGACGGGTATTAGCGTGTGAGTATAGGTGTTCGTAGTTTGTAGGGTAGCGTGAGTAGGATGTTTTATTGTTATCTGAGTAATGTAGTATACAATTTTTATAATGATATGCAAATAAAGCATGCAAGTGCGGAGTAAATAGGAGCTTATTAATAGCATCAAAGAAGAATCTAGTCATTCTTGCCTTAGTTTTTGTATTTGGCCTTCTATTTTCCGTATGAGGACTTTTCCGTGAGCAATCCAGCAGAACTTGTAATGTTTTTCCTTGCACAGCTCACGTGCCAAATAGAAGAGCTTCCTAGTGCTGCTAGTCAAATCTTCTCCTATGTAGACGGCGTTGGCGGTGCCGCTTATCCCAAAGTGGGTGATGTTGAGCTTTTGAGATGGATTCGAGGTGTTGTGACGTCTGACAGAGTTAAGGATGTCTTGTTTAGTTCCGATAGTGTTGAGTTCCGTGATGATTGGTCTGTTTGCTCCTTTCTTTCCGGGGACGCGGTAGATATGGCGTATGTCACTTGACTGGAGCCCATAGTTTAGCTCACTTGCTAGGTTGTGCATCATCTGAATTAGTTCAGCAGTTGACTCTTTTTCCTGACAAGGCAGGTTACGAATCTCTAAATTATTTTTCTTAATGTTATGTTGCAAGTCCTCTAATTTTCCTTCGAGTGATGAGATGTACAAACAGTTATCTTTGCATTGTTGTTCTAGATGTCTTATCTTGTTTTGCATATCTTCATACTGTTGGGAGATGAATTGCAGAGATTTTTCAAAATCATTTGTGGTATTTTGTATTAGCAACAGTGAGCTCTCCATTTTTTCAAGTTTTTTGTCTTGTTCTGTGTTCCAAGAACATAACATTTGCTTGATTTCATTCTTAAAAGCAAGAAAGTCATCCTTGGTGATAGTAACATCATCGTGCTTGCGTTTGGGCCTAGAGGTCACGTATGCAGGCTGCGCCGGCGATTCGGGCTTCGACAGGTCAGAGTCGGAAGCAGCTTTGTTTGGTGATCGCATCATTTTACTTTTGATTATGTATCCGCGATAAGAGTGTGAGCAAGTATCTGCTATTTAGTTTTAGGTAGGCGCTCTAGCAGCTTCGCTATGTGACGTGTGATGGGCGTGTCAATACTAGCAAATGGGGAGGGTGCTTACCGGGCGATCGCCGTCGCGCGACACCGCTTCTTTGTTATGCGCTCCTGGTACTTGCGCTGATTTTCGTTCACTGTTTTTTAATTTATTTAAATGATTTATTTAAAACTTTGCAAAATTATTGGCATAGAAAACACGTCTACTCGCTTTAGCGGTCCAAGGGGAAAAGGATTTATTGCATTTATTGGAATTATTTGCGACGAAGCGCAAAAGTTGACAGTAGTTTCTATTTTCCGTTAGAATCGGACATGGTTTCAACTGAGGATATTGAACTAGTCTTGTCAAACCCGTTAAACGTCAAAAAAGCGTCTACACCTTTCCTAACAAGGTATTAAAAAGATTTGTATTTTTTTTGTATGAATACAGGTCGTGTTCCAATGTACCCCATACCCTGTTTCTTGTACCCCAGACCTGGGGCACAGTGGAACACAGGAAGGGGTTCACAAAATCAACGATAAATAGGTTTGAGTTTGTTTATTGATCTCTGTTTTGCTGTGCAATAATTAAGTTAAGGTATATTGTTGATAATTTACGAGTATTAAGGTATATTTGTAAGCAAAAATTATGTAAAGAATAAACACTGATTTTTCTAAAAATTAAAATATTTTTTTCGTACCATTGTGCCCCAACTGTCCCTACCTTTTTTATCAACTACAGAAATATTCAATCATTCCTATAATTACAGATTACTGAAAATTACCAGTTATGCTAAGAATAACGTTACCGTTTTGGTGTTTAAGGTGCAATGAATGTTTGAATCGTAGATTTTTGAGAACATGGCCTGTGGGGTTAAGCGAAAAAACTGTATCCTATATTTGATCGCACTGAATCTATATATCAGGTATCCGCGTAACTAAAACGCTAATTTTGGTATGAGTCTCAGAACTACACACACAACCGTATCGCGCTATGATGTTTGGTTCAAAACGAGTCAGGTGCTTGAAATACTGTGCTTCCGTGTGCGATTGCGATACACGCAGGACTTTGTCGAGTATACGGTTCCAAATAAAATACAATGATGTAGTGATAAAAACCGAAACCTAGCAATTATAGTACCTTTAGCTATCACATCCGAGTTCCAAATAGATTCAGCCAATACATCGAAATTGAAATATATAAATGCAATGTCCGATATTGCCCATGCCTAGAACCCAGTCTTGCTGACTGAGACTGTCACTGTCAAATGGCAAATCCATAGGGTTATAATATATTATTTATATTGTAGGGTTGGCAACCCCAAAATATAAATATTGTTCCTATTCAGTGATGTAAGCATTTTAATTTTCAATACTTGTTTGTAACCCGATGGGTGTGCTATCACACTCCTAACCGTGCTATAGTAAATTTAGAAGGTATTTAAATTTAGGTATACAATGCAATCAAACAAGTACCATTTAAACAATTACAGTTTATTTAAGAATAAAACACTAATCAGGTACTTACAGTTAAAACAAAGCTAAGAAGACTTACAATCTGGTCCTTAACACTGGAAATTACAACCTAGTCCCTAACCCTTAATTAAAGCACATGCAGTGATCCTCGTCTCCGTTCCGAGGCGCTATAGTGGGAACAAGTGCATGAGAAATGTATCTAAACTCAGGGTTCTTTGTGAAGATCCGAGAGGTGAACTGCTAGCAACTTGTAGCTCAATCGTAATAAGAAATAACCCAGTTAGGCTGGGTATAGAAAATAATATTAGTAAACACTACCTTTAGAGTCACTAACAATAATAACGTTAAGTAACCGTTCAACACTTGGTACAAACCATGTGAACGTAAAATTCTATCTCTTTCTCAATAAGTGAATAACGCGTTTAGATAGACCGTTAAACCCTAACAAACTAGCATAGCTAGTCAACAATATAGTGTTCCCTGTTTTCAACTAGGTAGTCAGCTCAAGTTAACGCTCTTTTCTCTAGTCAACGGAACAAATTCCCTTGGCATCGGGTAACGCAATCAAGCGCTGACCCCCTCACGAAGAGTCCTACGGGAATACTGGATACTGGTCCGGAACGAAGAAATTTAAGACCTTGGCAGTACTTTGCAACGGCTCATCGGACGAGCTTGTGATATGTGGGACCTACTCCACCAGAGTTGGTCTCACTGCCACCGCACCCGTCTTGGCACCGCTGCTGCCATGCGGTCAGCGCACTGGATCGACGTCACGTCCATCAGTGACAGTTTTCAGGCTAGCTAAAAGAGCCAGACCTGTAACAATATCCCCCTTTATCAGAAAAAGAACTCAACCATGAGTAGAACCTAGCAAAAAGCCAACCACGTGGTCTCTTACCTCGGGATATTCGGGAACAGAGCCCATGACCGTAAGCGCAGCTACCATCTGCTGCGAGCAACGGGTTCACGGGATCTTGCCATTGCAAGCGCCGAAAAACGCCTCCTCACAACGCAAGAACTAGGGATGCGAATAGCCCCCGGGGCCGGCCTCGCGGCTAAGGCCCCGGATCGGAAAATCCAACGACAATCTTTTGTCTCTGGTAAACGACCACATAGTATTGGAAGAGTGTTGGCTACCATAGATACAATCGACTAAATATTGTCATAAATTATGATACTTGTTGTTGTCATAGGCAATGGCGAAACGAAATAAAATGCAACATCACAGTTGTAAAAAAAAACGGGAGGCTGTAAAAAAAACTTAAATGCGCCAACACATTAAAATAATTACACTCTTTCAGCAAACATGGCTCAGAATGCTGATTAAATTACCAATTATTTTGGTACCAAGCAAATGTATGATATATTGAACGTCTCTTTTGAATTTCGGGGGCAACCTTGGAGTTTTCTCCTTAATCTATCTATTAATATAAAGCTGAAGAGTTTGTTTGTTTGCTTAAACGCGCTAATCTCAGAAACTGCTGGTCCGATTTGAACAATTCTTTCAGTGTTCCAGCCTATTTATCAAGCAAGGCTATATATCATCACGCTAAGACCAATAGGAGCGGAGCAGACGAAATTGCGCGGGTCAACTAGTTTATAATAATAATGTTATTATAGCGTATACTATTGTTTTCTTTGACTGTAAAATTTTAATAATAAATAGTTAGTGTTATACATCTTTAATCCTAATCAATAAAACGTCTATAACGCCTAGCACACATCGATCACTAATAAAGAACTTGATACACAATCCCAAGTAAAAGTTCTTTTAAAACTGTCACCAAATTGTGTTTAGTTAAGAGTCCGTCCTATCAAGCGACTGATTTTGGTCAATTTTGTTCCGTAATTGTCAGATTGTGTACCACTAAAAAGTTAAAAATTAAAAACTTTTTAACAAAAAATACAACCGGCTCCGTTGAGGAGCTCGTGGCTAAATACTGGCTGGTATTCAGCTGAATCCGGTTTGACTGCAAGCCGACCCCAATGTAGTTGGGAAAAGGCTAAGCAGATGATGAATTGTCAGATTGTGTAATATAATATAGCAAAACTGTGTACGTTATGGGTAGCTAAACTCTTTATCTTGCATAGGGCTTGAAGGCTTTTACAAAAAAACTTCATAACTGAAAGAAAACTCCAAATTGATTCTCAGCCATTTATTTTTAACGAAAATAACGAATAATCACAATATATTATAGTTACATTTTACTTTCTATACTTGTTTTTAAAACAGTGTACATACCTTATTTTACTCCAAACAGCACTATACCACAATTACGATTTTATGCACTCGTGTAACTACAGCTTGATAACGTCTATTCGACTCGACTGTCGCAGCAAGACTGACACGACTCGCTTGCCCGTTGCGCTCACGTTTCCCCTTCCACTCCTTGGTGAAGCAAGTCAGTGTTGCCAAAATGAAAAATAAAAATCAGTAAAAAAACCAATTGAGTAAGTAATACATTTAAGCATTCTGTAAACTGTGACTAGAAAAATATACCGACTTCTAAAATTATATAACTTACTGTTACAATTTCTGACTGATTTCTAACAGCTCGGCCATCCTGCAGTTACGTGCATATTGTCGTATACGGGTCGGCCAGGCTTACATGTCAATGGCGTGTCTTCGATTGCAAATCTATCATTAGGTAGCAGTTTTGTTGCGGTAAGGACCCTGATATTTATTAACTAGCTTTTTAGATTTTACATCGCTGGGAACCTCTCTTTTTACGCTTACTAGTTCGCCCACTGCATAAACTTATTTGCTTTTTCTTTTTGAGTCAAATCTAGCTTTATCTTTTTGTTGTTGTTCTATAATACGCGCGCTGGCTTGTTCTCGGATTTGATCCAAATTATTGGGTATATGATGTCACTAAGTACATTTTTGGAACCACTATTGATTTTAAATCCAAACAAGAGCTTAGAAGGACTTTTACAGAACAGTACAGTAGTATTTAGCCCTATTTGAATGTCAGATACGTATTCGTCCCAACTTCTATCATCCTTACCATGAGTTTTGGCCGACAAACCGTCTAAGATTGTTCTATTGAACCTTTCAACTTGGCCGTTAGCACGTGGCGTAGCCACTGCATTAAGAATATGCTTGATGCCGATAGATTTTGTGAATGAACGGAATCGGTTACTTGTGAACGATGTTCCTTGGTCTGTTATTAATCTAGTAGGGGCCCAAAATAACTTATGTGTGCCTGAAAAACCTTGATCGACGTACTAAATTTTGTATTTCGAACATGTGTAATGTTAGTAAACTTAGTAAAACCATCTTTAATTACTAAAAGATAGCAGTTGCCTTTTTTATTTTCAATGAATGGTCCGAGGTGGTCTGCATGAATGGTGTGGAACGGCACCTCAACTTTTGGTATTGGGTGTAATTCGCCCTCTTGCTTGCCTGAAACCCCCTTATGATAAGCGCATTCTAAGCAAGATCTTACATACTTTTTTACGAACCTGGCATTTTAGGGAACCAATAAGACTATTTTATCCTAATCAGCGTCTTCTCAAAACTAAAATGCCCTATGTCATCGTGGTTCATCTTTGCAATCTGCCATCGAACACCCTTTGGCACTAACCACCGAATATCATTGTCACCCTCGCCCACGGTACGATAAACCTTGCCGTTTTTAAATTTATAGTTCTTTAAAACCTCCACAACCGTTACAGCGTTGGGGTCATTTAAAATCTCTTTTATTCGAACTACTTCGTTGTCACTTGACTGAACGGTTGCTATCCAGTCTTCAGTGCCAACGTTAAGGACGTCCAAAACATGGAGTTCTTCGGCCGCACCCCCAACCGGGTTCCTACTTAGGGCGTCCACGTGTTGCATACGAGAGCCTGGGCGGTACTCGATTTCACAATCGAATTCTTGGAGTTGTACCCACCATCTAGCTATACGAGGAATAAGATCCTTCTTTGTTAGAGTTGTTCTCAGAGCATTACAATCTGTCAATACTTTGAAAGGCATACCAATGAGATAGGCTCTGAATCTGTTTAGGGACGAAACTACGGCGAGTGTCTCTAATTCAAATGAGTGATATTTTTGTTCGTCGGGAGTAGTCTTACGACTGAAATAAGATACTGGTCTCAATAAGCCGTCATCACCCTTCTGGAATAGGATTCCAGCTATGCCGTGCTTGCTGGCATCGGTATGAACTTGAATCTCTCTTAGGATCATACAATGCCAGTACGGGCCTTTTGGTCAGAACTGACTTCGAGTTGTTGGAATTATTCGTCTTGTTGTGGCCCCCAAACCCACTCGGTATCTATCTTAAGAAGGTTTGTGAGGGGTCCTGCTATAGTAGCAACCTTCTGAAAAAGCTGGCGAGTCCGAGGAAAAGGCGCAGCTCATGATTTGGGGTCAGGAAATTTGGATATTGAATCAGTTTTCCTAATTCCGGGCTGAATACCGCTCGCGCCTATTTGAAATCCTAAGAAGTCTATAGAATCAAGGAAAAACTTGCATTTAGCTAATTGGAGGGTAAGGCCTCCCGCTTTTAAAAGAATTAATACCTCCTCCATACATACCCTCTTTGAAAGAACGAGCGGGGATAAGCACATCGTCCATGTAAACAAGTGAGTATTTGGATTTTGCGTCTGAAAGAATTAACGCACCAAACTCCTCTGCCTAGCCTTTTCCCAACTATATTGGGGTCGGCTTCCAGTCAAACCGGATTTAGCTGAATACCAGTATTTTACGCGGAGCGGCTGCCTACCAGACCTCCACAACCCAGTAACTGGGTAACACGGTACTTCATGGCAAGACTGGAGTCAGATTAACTGGCTTCTGACTATCCGTAACGACTGCCAAAGATCTACAAATGACAGCCGGGACCAACGGCTTAACGTGCTTTCCGAGGCACGGAGGAAACTCGCTATGTTAAGATGGTCACCCATCCACAGACCAGTATTAACGCACCAAACTAACACCACATTAACGGCATTAACTAGACCAAATGGCATCCTTGTAAAATCAAATTGGCCATCTGGGGTTACAAATGCAGTCTTACCCTGTGATTCTTTTTCAATAGTTATTTGTTAATACCCAGATGCAAGGTCTAAAGAAATAAACAGAGAGTTACCAGAAAGAAAACAAGAGAAAATAGGTAAGGTAGTAAGTCAAGAGTGAATAGGTTACTTCTGGGCAAGCGTGCTCCATCTTCGACCACATCATCGCTTACCATCAGGTGAGATGGTGGTCAAGCGCGTGCCTATTAATAGTAAAAAAAAAGAGTGTCTAACTGATCCTCGATAAGGGGAAGGGGATAGTGGTCCTTCTTGGTACGCCGATTCAATGCTCTGTAATCGACGCACAATCTTTTTTCGCCGGTTTTTTTTTACGAGTACGATCAGGCTTGCGTATGGCGATGAAGATTCCTTGACAATTCCGGTGTCCAGCATCTCCTGAATCATTTCGCGTACTTGAGCTCTTTCACCATAGGACAAACGGTAGGGTCTGTAAACAACTGGGTCGGAATTTTCAAGTTCAATCTTCATCTCCCCTACGGTAGTAAAACCCAGGTCTTTTAGACCCGAGGAAAAGCAATCAGAATATTTGGCTAGAAGCTCCTGTAACTCATTTTTTTCAACAACAGATAGTTGTTCTCCGCAGTGTATACTCTTTTACCATGTTATCATCGAAAGACACAGGTAACACGTCAAAACTATGAGTCACAGGCACCGCACGCGTTATAAGTGATCCTTTTTGTAATGTGAGTTCGTTACCGCACAAATCAGAATACCCTGGAAAAAATATAAACATGGCTGTTATATTGAAGGAGATGAAGAAACCGAAAGAAAAGTCTTCTCAGATACAATTTTCGGACTTTTTATACGAGACATGCTCTGAAGATCTGATGAACTCAACAGTCAATAATACAACATCTCAAATAATCGAAGAAGATAATAATATGACCAGCCAATTAGATGATATCAACTTGACTCAAATGGTGTCTTTGAAACCATTCCACAAAGCCAGGTTGACGAAGACTTGCTTCTCCAATTGAGCAATATAAGACCGCTTAGTCCTGTTAAAACTCCAGAAAGTCTGTGCAACATAAGCCGAGATAAAAGTGTTCCAATAACTCATGGTGTTCTAGTAACTCACTCAGATAAGGATTCATCTATCGAAGCATCAGAATCGTTGATTGATAACAACATTTAATTTGTCAGGAAGTTATTTGGATGTTGGTTCTTTAGTATCACTGGAAGATGTTCTTATAATACCAACTCAAATAAGTCTGCCAGTAACAACAGTACTGTCTGAAAGCGTAAACGATTACCGCGATGCAATAATAACCACTCAATGTAGTATGATAACCACCAATTCCACAGTATTACTGCCACAAACACCCATGATATCAAACAAGACCTCTGAATCATTGGAAAATATGATAACTCGACGCAATCTGCTGGTTGATATTGCAATAAAACAGACTAGTACACCTTTACAAACTAGTAAAACAAAGGAAACAGATATTATAGAAAAACATTTATTTAAACCGCAACCTGCAAAAAAATCTAACACTATCACTACACGTACACCTTTACCTGCGGCAATTTCATCGGCGGAGTATCGGAAATTTTATGAAGATAAAGAAAAAGTAAAAACAGAGAAGTAAAATTGAGAAAAAAAACGACAAGAAATTTTGAAAAAGAAAAGAATAGAAAAAGAACAGTTAAAAATGCTAAAGTTACAAAACGAAAAATCGCGAAGACCAAGAAACCCATGAAGGAAAACGAAAGAGTTAAAGAAGATTGCGCCCTGTGTCAAGATTTTTAATAAGTGATACAGAAGAAGATCCTGAAAGAAATATTGGATGTGATTTTTGCGCCAAATAGTATCATTTAAGATGGACAGACTTCGCTGGACTAAAAGTGGAGCTCCTGGCTAAAGAATAACAGCCGCACATATCAATCTTCAAGATAAAGCAACGCTTGCCAAGGTTGGTCTGTGGATGGGTGACCATCTTAACATAACGAGTTTCCTCCGTGCCTCGGAAAGCACGTTAAGCTGTCATTTGTAGAACTTTGGCAGTCGTTACGGTTTGTCAGAAGCCAGTAAATCTGACTCCAGTCTTGCCAAGAAGTACCGTGTTACCCATTTAATGGGTTGTTGAGGTCTGGTAGGCAGCCGCTTCACGTAAAATACTGGTATTCAGCTGAACCCGGTTTGACTGGAAGCCGACCCCAATATATAAGGTGTAACTATTCATACACTAAATATTTTAAGACAATCATCTAACGGTATAACCGTTAGATGATTGTGTACGAAGCCATTTCAAAGGATTTTGTTTTTTATCTAAGTATATTTTATAAAAAAATAATAATTTAAAATCACTTGACCCACAAAATAAATACTGGCTCCGCCCGTCGCCGTGTTGTCGGCGCGGTGCGTCTCATTCATAGTATAGGGAGTAAAGGTTTTATGCAAGATGCCTCAAGAAAATGTAAATTTCGTAAAAACAAAAACACTTACATAAAATTTTTGAAATGGCTTCGTTATAACCGTTAGATGATTGTCTTAAAATATTTCGTGTATGAATAGTTACACCTTATAGTTGAGAAAAGGCTAGGCAGATGATGATGATGAGACTTCGCTGGACTAAAGTATGAAGAAGTACAAGACAAACCCTTCAAATGTAATGCTTGCATTTGTAATCAGTTTACTAATTACAATTACAATTAAGCTTATTTGATTGCAGATTATTTTGCCAAATGCTGCCATAGGTATTTAAGATTTTGATATTTGATTTTTATTGATAGAAAAATGTTGATTATGATTATGTATAGTTATTATTTTGTATGAGATCGAAGCTTTTGTTGATATTATAGAACATATAAAGATTGTTACCAAATATTTTATTAATCAAAAATTATTATACGAATTTATGTTCTAATGATTAGAATAACTTTACGATGACTCTTTATTGAGCAAATTTTTTTGACTGTTAAATTATAATTATTATGAATAAATAAGCGAAGACTTATAGATAATTTATTCTTGCATTGTTGTCAATTATAATGGTACCTGATTAATAATAATTTGATTAATGTTACTATAAATAAAAAATACAGGAAGAAATACATTTATTGTTATTTTATTTAGTTTTTGTTTTACCTTTCTATTCTATTTAATCCAGTGGCCGAAAACCAAATTCTTGTGGGCCGAAATCTAAAATTTCCGGCCAAAAACCGGCGTTTTACCCATTTTGCACATTAAAAAATAATATAAAAAAGAGGTTTATTTGTAGGAACCAATGAAATATATAAACAAAAACTACATTATGTAGACTGTAAATTAACAACAATAGCACTAGGCGTAAATAATAGCAATATTTTTTTCTAGTGCCTTAAAGTTGACAACTCCACTAAAAGGCCGAAAACCGACGCAACGACCCTATTAAATTTCCAAACAACTTAGAAATAATTAAAAAAGAATTTTATACAATAGCTCATTTTCCTGGAGTAATAGGAGCTATTGATGGTACGCACATCCCAATTCAAAACCCTGGTGGACAATATGCTGAAGTTTTTAGGAATAGAAAAAAATATTTCTCTATAAATACTCAGATTGTTTGTGGACCCGATCTACAGATATACGATATTGTGGCTGATAGACCTGGATCTGTGCATGACAACCGTATATTCCAAGCTTCAAGTCTGAAGAACAAAATGGAACAAAGTGTTATGGATGGAATATTATTAGGAGACAGTGGATACGGCTGTCAAAGATATTTATTAACACCAGTTGCACAGCCAGAAACTAGCTCAGAAGAAAATTATAACAAGGCGCACATAAAACCCGAAATACTGTGGAAAGAACCATAGGGGTTTGGAACAGAATATTTCCATGTCTGTCTAAAAAGATGGCAACAAAGCTGACCACTACATGCCATGTTATTGTAGCTACTGCAATATTGTATAATATTTGCAGAGCTCGTGGTGCTATTGAACACATTGAAAGTGAGAGAATCACACAGCAATCTGTAACAAATATTCCAGTCAAGAGGAGAAAACAGAGAAGGTCTACTTTTTAGAAGCATGTTTATATCCCGTCATTTTCAATAAATAACATAAAATAATTTCAGACATTTTACAATATTAAGAAGTTTTATTTCCAATCTGTTTAATTAACAGTTCAATTTCTAATTTAGCCTTTTGAATTTGTAAATCTTGTATTGTTTTTCATATTCTAACAAATTATTTTCTCTTGCTATCAAAATCTGCTCTCTTTGTATTCTTAACTCGTGCAATGCCTGGTCCTGTTGCATATTTATTGAGGTGCGTTTGATTCTTGCATCAGTTTCGCTTACAAGCTTCTTTTTATCTGAAAAACAAGATTTTTACAAGATAAAATTGAATAAGTACTTATAGAATAAGTTATTCAATTTTATCTTGTAAAAATGTATATTACAATAGGACAGTGTGGCAGATGAGAGATGTGATCTGTGGAGGCACAAACACCCTCCCCCTCTGTAATAATACGAGAAATAAACTTTTAAACATAAAGCTAGGCTTTATTCAATTAGAAATTATACATGACACAGCTTGACAGTTTGACACAATACATAGAGATAATGTAAAGTACAAAGAGTTCAGCGATGTGCATAAACACTCTTTGAATTAGCAAAAAGTTAATATCATATCATTCACCGCGGCTCTGAGAGGATTCCTCCACAGTTACCACAACAACACACGCTCATGCTGTAATCCTTGAGGTAGTGCGGCGGTTTTCGAGCCCTGGTAGATCTTCTTAACGCTTCTGGCTCTGGCACTGGAGCTACATCAGGCTGTGCAACATCTCGAAGAGGTGTAAAACTGTCTCTTCCTGACACAGATTGGTGCTCGGAGCTATCTTGAGTTATTATTGGAGATTCTCGCGTATTAGAATCAGGTTCTGTTTCTTGAGCAATGATTTCTCTCTGACCTCCAATCGGGGCTAGGTGCCTATTTGAAACAGTTGTTTCACGGCCATCAGGGAGCCGAATATATGAATAATCTGGGTTTGCTTCTAGCAGATCCACTTCTTCCACTAGAGGCTGATATTTGCTGGTTCGGTCACAGCGGCGTAGAATAACCTGCCCTGTTCCAGTCAACCATGTAGGCATCGAGGTTCCGTTAGGAGAGCGTCTGCTGTGTCGGAACATTCTCTCGTGTGGTGTACAATTAATTGCCGTACTCAACAATGAGCGTATAGAATGTAGAGCGAATGGAAGGGCTTTCTCCCACTCTTCCTTTGGCAAATTATGAGTTCGTAGAGCCAATTGAACTGTTTTCCATAATGTTGAATTTAATCTTTCGACCTGGCCATTCCCTTGGGGGTTGTAGGCAGTAGTGCGACTCGTAGCGACACCTCGTGAGTGAAGAAATTCTTTAACTTCTGCGGACATGAACGACGAACCCCGGTCAGAGTGTATGTACGCCGGCATACCAAACAACATGAAAAGCGATATCAGATGCATAATAACAGTCTTTGCACTTACTACTCTGTCAAGAAAGTACCCGGAAAAGATCAATAATACACAAAATGTCTGTTATTCATCCAAATTTATTTTATCACCTTCAAAGTATGCTCCTTTAGAAACGATACACTTGCGCCAACGAATAATCCATTCATCAAAACATTTTTTAAATGCTGCTTCCGGAATTGAGTTCAGTTCTCGCCGCGAATTCTCCTTTATGTCTTCTATCGATTGAAAACGGGTGCCACGAAGTGGTAATTTGAGTTTAGGAAAAAGAAAAAAGTCAGCAGGAGCCATATCTGGTGAATATGGTGGTTGCTGGATGGTATTTGTAGAGTGTTTGGTTAAAAATTCGTTCACAATGATAGCCTTGTGCGATGGCGCATTGTCGTGGTGCAAAATCCAAGAATTTTCTTTCCACAAATCTGGCCTTTTTCGTCGAATTTGCTCTCTTAAACGCCGCATAACGCTCAAATAATATTCTTTATTTACCGTTAGACCTTCCGGTAAGAATTCAGAGTGCACAACACCGCGATAGTCAAAGAAAACAGTCAACATGACTTTGACTTTTGATCGACTTTGGCGTGGTTTTTTCGGTTTCGGTTCAGTTGGAAGGCGCCACTCCGAAGCTTGTTGACTAGTTTGCATGTCAAACTCGTAAACCCACGTCTCGTCACCAGTAACAATGCGTTTCATGAATGTTGGGTCCGAACTGACTCGTTCTAGCATGTCCTCAGCGACTTTCATGCGATTGAGTTTTTGGAGAAAATTCAGATCTTTTGGGACTAGCCGAGCAGCAACATGTTTCATACCCAAATGATTAGTTAAAATGGTACGGATCGACTCGTGAGATACAGAAAGTTCGGCGGCTATCTCTCTCAGAGTTGAATGGGGATTTTCAGTCACTATTTCCTTCACTTTTGCGATGTTAACTTCAGTTGCAGACGTTGACGGCCTACCAGAGCGAGGCAAATCTTCCATCACATCTCGACCGCTTTTGAACGCTTTGAACCACTCATAAGCACGAGTTTTTGATAAAGTCGATTCACCGTAAGCCTTCTGTAACATTTTCAGTGATTCCGAACACGAAATTCCATTGGCGATGCAAAATTTAAGACAAACTCTTTGTTCGATATTTTTGTCCATTATGAAATTCGCAATACACACTATATATGATATTACTAAAACCAGCACTGTATTTAATATAAATAACAGATGCAACTCAAACTCCGCGCCAAAATGGAAAACAGTTGTGCCAATCTAACAACTGCAAAAAAACAAAAATTTGAATTTGGAACCATAAACAAATCATCCATTCCCGATACGTTTTTGACTGAATGTACATCTGTGCACGGAAAGGCAAATGGAAAACGTGAATATTCGTCGATAACAGTGAGTATAAACCGATTCTTGGTATTTGTTGGGACCGGGCCCATGAAATCAATACTAAGACGCTCAAAAGGTGAAGTGGCCTTTATGAGCTCAGGAAGCGGGTCCTGATTTCTGAAAAACTTTGGCTTTATCTCTGCGCAAGTTCTGCAATTGCTTGTCATAGTCCTTATCTCTTCGATAGTATAAGCCAGATTTTTTGTTTTGAGCCAATGATGCATTCTTGTCATACCGGGGTGACAGAGATGATCGTGCAATTCCTTTAGTTTAAAGACTTCGTGATTGTAAACTCAGGCTAGCAGAGACTCAGGATAGTGCGTCAGCGACGTGGTTTTTTCGCCCAGGTCTGTAAATTATGTCGTAATTGAACGGAGCCAGTTCAAGTCGCCATCTCTGAATTTTCTCATTCTTTATCTTGCTTGGCAGCTTAGCATTGAACATGAAACTGACAGACCTTTGATCGGTTATAAGATTAAAAGGTTTTCCGATCAGGAAATGTCGCCATTTCTTTAAAGACTCAACGATGGCGTAGGCCTCCTTTTCTATGGCGGAATGTTTTTGTTCGCAGTGATTTAAAGTTCTTGAATAGAAAGCAACTGGCCTAGAGTTTTGAGATAGAGTAGCTGCGATCGAATGTTCAGAGGCGTCCGATTCAACTGTGAAAACCACGTTGTTATCAATAGCATTTACGGAAGACTTGGCGATTATCGATTTCAAGATTTCATAAGATTTCAGTGCTTCTTCGCTTAAAGGAAACTGCGAGGTGTGAGCTAGAGCATGAATTCTCTCAGAAAAATTGGGAATCCATTTGGAGTAATGTGCAAACATTCCCATAGTTCTGCGGAGTGAAGCAATATCATTGGGCGGAGGTAAGTCGAGCAGAGGTTGCAATCTATTGTTATCAGGCTTGATTATGTGGTTGTCAATAGAGTAACCCAATATGTTGATCGATTTCAGGCTGAACTTACTTTTCTCCTTGTTTATTGTAAGCCTGTACTTATTGAGTGCATTGAGAGATTTTTCGAGATTCGCATCATGGTCTTCTTGTGTTTTACCACAAACGGTAATATCGTCGAGATATGCGAACGTCCCTGTTAATCCTTCCTTCCGGATCACCCGTCGATGGTTCTTTGGAACGCAGATACGCCGTTTGTGACGCCGAAAGGAATTCTAGTGAATTGGTAAAGATTTCCTGCAGCTTCAAACGCAGTGTAGATTTTCTCATGAGGAAGTATCGGCACTTGGTGATAAGCACTCTGAAGATCGATAGCACTGAATATATTGTAATTAGAGATCTTAGTAACAGTTTCTTCTATATTTGGCAGAGGATAAGCATCTAACTGTGTGTATCGATTAATAGTTTGCGAGTAATCAATCACCATCCTTTTCTTGTGATTAGAGTTCCTAGTTATTAAGACCTGCGCTCTCCACGGCGATTGGGGCTCTTCAATTATACCGTCTCGTAACAATTTTTCTACTTCGGACGTGATAAACTGTTGATCTTCAGATGAGTACTTGCGAGATCTTATAGCGATCGGCTTGCAGTCTAGAGCACGGTTCGAAAACAACGGCACTGCAGGTACAGTTGCTTCAGCTACAGAGCAAACTTTGAGCGCTTGCTTCGTTCCACCAAATTCAAACTCCAGAGTCGAGTGCAGTTTTAATATGTCATGACCAATAATCATGTCAGCACACAAATCCTTTACGATTAGGAGTTCAATGTTTTCGTAAGAGTACTTTCCTATGCAAATAGTTTGATGAGTGAGGCCATTTACTTTTGATGTCAGTGACAGTGAAGCCATCGTCACTGTTTGTTGACAGTTAAGCTTTCTTAGCTTTAGCAGATTTGCGAATTCTTCGTTTATGAAACTTATGCTGCTTCCCGTGTCAATTAAAGCGTCAGCACGAACACCTTTGATATAAGCTATAACCATAGCTTTTTGAAGTGAAGTAGGTGAAGCAGCTGTTATACAAGCGGTGCAGTGCTTACAACCATCATCAGTACTGGAGGTGGCGGCACTGTTTTGACCTTTACTACGACAAACTGTCGAAAAATGTCCCCTCTTACCACAAGCATGACATTCAACATCAGTTGCCGGGCAGATTTTGCGAGCATGAAGGGGGCCGCCACAGAAAAAGCACTTGCGTCGATAAGTTTTTGTTACCGTGGATCTAGGTGCAGCAGCTACTGTTTCAAGAGATCTGGAAGTAGATGAAGCGGTAGTTTCATTGTTTTCTGAAGAATGAGACATAAAGTTGACAATTGGAGTTTGGCTATTAAATAGCACCGAGTTAGTTTCAGCCGTTTCCATAGATAGCGCTAGATTGTAGGCTTGCTCCAGGGTCAGCGTCAAATTTTCTAACAGTCTCTGACGAATGTTAGATGAATTTATCCCGGCTATAAAAGCTCCACGTATGCTATCATTTTTATTCGTTTCAGCGTCCACGGCATTGAATTGGCATTCTTTAGATAGTTGTCTGAGTGCCTGAAGATATGTGTCAATAGATTCTCCTGACTGCTGGCGCCTCATCGCGAGTACATGTCTGGCGTATAAAATATTCTTAGGTTTTACATACAAAGCATCCAGGATAGCATCAGCGTACGTTGTACAATCACTGATGTATGCAAAAACTCGCGGCGAAACATAGTTCACTAGCAGCTGCAGCTTGACGGCGTCGAGAAGAGGAGCAGGAGCAGCAGGTACGCCAGCATCTGTTGCAACGGGGGCGGACGCGGCTTCACGTGCGGTTAAGAAGTTTACGAAGGTCCGCTTCCAGTGTTCCCACTCAGGCGCGGTAGTATTTACTGATGGATCACCGTCAAAACGTTTGGGTCGTAAGAATCTATCCATTTTCCTAATTGAATAAATTGTAATAATACGAGAAATAAACCTTCAAACATAAAGCTAGGCTTTATTCAATTAGAAATTTTACATGACACAGCTTGACAGTTTGACACAATACATAGAGATAATGTAAAGTACAAAGAGTTCAGCGATGTGCATAAACACTCTTTGAATTAGCAAAGAGTTAATATCATATCACCCTCCATACTTTATCCCCCTGCAGAACATCTGCCCGCTGGGCGCGAACTTCAGTGGCCAATCTGGAAATTAAGTGAAAGTCAATCGACACGAAAAGAAGAAGAGGTATTTTATTAATGTATATATTTCCCTTTGCTTTGGAAAAGGTTTAAAATAGAAAACAGATTTATCTGATAAAATAATAATAAAGTATAATTAATTACTTCCTTGTGGATGTGGAGAAGATTTCTTTATCGTAAATCCTTTTTGGTTGGGAAGAAATATTCTCATTTGGTTCATTTTCAAATCCTGGTGATGTTATTTTTCTTGAGTTGTTGTTATTTTTTTCATTCAATATATTCAGATTCATAACATTTAAATAATAGATATTAAATTAAATATATACCCAGATACAAATACTGTTCAAATAATTTAAACCTTTCATACATTTTTTATTATCTGGTTGAGAGTCCTTTGCATTGTGCGGTTTCTTCATGTCATCTGAAATTTAAAACTATAGTAGTGAAACCTGTGACAACCAACATTATACACTTTTTACCCTGAGAGGTTTTCATGTTTCATTTTCTATGAGGATCAGGACTCAACAAATTTTTAATTAAGTTGGTAAGTGACAAAATACCTATTGTGAAACATTATTTTAGACATAATTTATTACATCACACAAATATTATTCAAATAAATCTAATTAGAATACCTGTTACGGTTTGGTTTCCATTATCTGGTTCCAGCTTCTTAGTATAATCTGGTTCAATTGAATCAGCTAAAACTGATAACAAAAATAAACATTTTTATAAAATAATTAAGAAACAATTATCTGTAAATGTTCAAGGACCTACTAACTTTCAATTGTATTTGAATCAATTACTCCTGGGACTCTCAAATTGATAAATGGACAGATTGTGTCTATGACATTATCAGATAGTGTGGAACCACAATCAGGAGGACCTCCACCTGTGCGTTTCATGCTCATTGACTCCTGCAAAATTTCCTTCTTTCTTTGGGTCTTTGTGTTCTCCCAGCATCTTTTCAATTGATGAGTGAGTCTTTGTGAGACATATGGTTGAGAATTGTACGCCACTGTTAAATTCTCCCAGGCTCGCTTCTTCAATTCGATGTTCTTCGCGTGTGTACGCTTGCCTTCAATGACAGGCCGATCCCGTACCGAAGCTACGATCAGCTCTCTTTCGACCGAAGAAAATGGTAACTTTTTAGAACTGCAAAATCATAAACACAGTCATTTTTACACTAATGTTTATATTTTTTACTGCTGTTTAATTTCAAAATTAAAACAATGAATATGTAGTCTTACTAACCTGACAGTTGTGTTTACCGAACCTGAAGCTGTTGCTTTATCCATATTATTAAAAGCACAAATACACAACAAAATCAAAACGAAGACGAACGAAACAGAACACCGGTCACCATTTATGTTTTGAGGTTAGATATGACAAATAAAATGAACGTCAAGCAGCGAAGTGAACTACGCAACACAAACAAACCAATCGGATTCTCGCCACGGGTGTTTGGGTAGCACGTGTGTCTAGAGTTTATTTTTTAGCTTTCCGTGTGATTGTGGTTACTTCTGGATCTTGTTATAGTTTAATTGTGTTGTCCTTGTGTTCGTAAACAGGTGTGTATAGTGTTTGTCGAATTTTATATTAGTTCCGTCCAAAATGGATAGGAATAAACCTCCCGATCCTGACCCTCCCGACATCCCAGCTTCCCTAACTCCTTTTCCTCCGACCCCGAACCCATTATCGCAATTTGCTGATGTTGTTTGTAGTGTCTCTGAGATGGATGTGTCACAATCCCAACAAAATTCACGCAAACGCCCCGTCCACGAAGAGACTATTACCCCATCACCTCCAAGCAAACAGCAAAAAAGCCAAATAGGCCGTTTAAAGTATTCGGTTATGGATAAAGCCCCTTACATAGTCCACGTTTCTCGCATTGAAACAAATTTAAATTCAGGCACCACACTCCACCCCGTAAATTTTGGCAAATTTCTAATACTAAACAACATAGCAAATGTAGTCCGTGGTGGAGTAATTAGAGTAGGTAGGAATCGCGTTTCTGTAGAGTTCACATCCCCTCAGAATGCTAACTCTTTCCTAGTTAACAGTCTGCTGACAAAACACAGTTACACTGCATCAATTCCTACTTACAATATCACAAGGATGGGTGTTGTCACCGGTGTTCCCTGTGATATTACTGAAGAGGAGGCCATAACGTATCTGTCTGTACCTTCAGGATGTGGAATTTTTTTAAAAGTGCGTCGCATAAATAGGAAAGTGCAGAGAGAAGGTATAACGGAATGGAAACCAACTGAAACATGCGTTATTACATTCGACGGTCAAGTTTTACCAAAGAGGATTTTCTGTTGCTACACATCTCTTCCTGTAGAGCAGTATATATATCCAACTGTCCAGTGCCGTAAATGTTGCAGATTCGGACATATCGCAAATTTATGCAGGTCAAAACCACGCTGCAGTAGATGTGGCCACGATCACCCCGGTGATGGTTGCAACATCTCTGAGAGCGTGGCATTTTGTGTACTCTGTTCGGGGAATCACTTTGCTAATAGCAAGTCATGCCCCGAGCATGGTAGGCAGAAGGCTATCAAAACTGTTATGGCAGAAAAATGCATTTCGTATGCTGATGCTAGCAAAGTAGTTCCGTTGACATCAAGCAACTATGCTAACATCACTAGAACCCCTGTCTCTCACAGAAAAACTGTTACTCTCAAGCCCAAGACCCATGCCCCACTTTCCCAATCCTACGACAAAGCTGCCCATCAACATATAGTTAGTGTTCCCCAACCTTCACAGCCTAATGGCTGTGCGCTAAATAATAACCATGTTCCCCCAGTAATACTGAATCTGTTATTGAACTTTTAATAAAACTTATACCAGTCATTATCTTTCATCTTCCAGTAATTCAAGATCACCGTCCAACGTTGCCGATCAACTTATTTCCCTTCTCTTACAATTTAAAAATGGCGTCTCGCTTAGGACTACTCCAACTGCGGCGCTGGAAGCCATGCTGGGGCTCCCTCCGCTACACTTGTTTATACAACAGGAAGCGACGATGGCAGCAGTACGCCTTAAAACATTAGGTCTCTGGAGTAAGAGAGACACACGACACACCGCTCTGCTCGAAGAGCTCAACAATGAACTCCCCATAACAAAAGCAATCAATGACCGGGTACCCAAGCAATTTATCTTCGATAAAAAATACAAAATCCAATTGCATGAGGATCATCGGTGCGAGGGGCTCTGCCCCGCCGAGCTGCGGATCTTCACCGATGGATCAAAAACAGGTACAGGTACTGGTGCGGGAATCTTCTCAGAGGATCTCAATATCCACATAGCCACACCATTGGGGGTCCACAACACAGTGTTCCAGGCTGAATGCATGGGCATTTCTCTGGCGGCATCAGCCATCCTAACCAGGGAAGTTAAGGACCACTCAATACGCATACTCTCGGACAGCATGGCTGTCCTGCAAGCTCTGAACAGCCACACAGTGAACTCTGGGTTGATTCTCGAGTGTCACCAACGTCTCAACCAGGTTGGTAGACACAACAAAGTAACCATTCAATGGATCAAGGGACACAGTGAATCTCGAGGCAACGACGCTGCGGATGAACTCGCCCGAAGGGGGTCGAGTTTGTCAGCATTGGGACCTGAGCCCATCGTGCCGCTGCCTTTCGGGTACTTACGCAATCTGGTAAGGAAACGCACCGGAGATAAACATCACAAGCTATGGGTTGACCATAGTGAGTGTAGGCAGGCCAAAGAGGCACTTCCCTCTATAAATGGCCGTTTCACAAAACAAGCCCTAAGACTGACTAAACAACAGTTGCGTTCAGTCACAGCCGTAACAACTGGCCATGGGTCTTTTAATAAACACCTCTATGCTATAGGAGTCACTGACAGCCCGCTATGCAGAGCCTGCATGGAGGAGAATGAGACAGCAGCACACCTGCTTCTAAGCTGCCCGGTGGTTGCGGATTACAGGGCAAAGTACTTCGGAAACCCAGGTACCCTCTGCGAGATAGTTAGTAACACCAAGGCGTTGCTGGCCTTCCTTGGGGAGCTGGGGTGGATCGAATGACGCATTTGTCCCACCTACACGCAAAATACGCGCTTAGTCGTGGAGTTGCGGAAACCAGCCCGATTTACATACATACATGGCGTCTCGCCAAGTATTCCTTCAGTGGAATGTGAGGAGCGTGTGGCATAAAAAGCACGACCTCATATTCCTTTTCAACAAGTACAAGCCATTGGTTTGTTCCATTGCTGAGACTTGGCTCACCCCAAATCTCAGCTTCCGCATGCCACATTACAACATCCTTAGATGTGATAGACCCGATGGGTACGGAGGGTCGGCTCTATTTATTAATAATCATGTCCCATTTTCCCCCATTTCATTGCCCTCACTCCAGGATAATTTGAGCATTACAGCAGGAAAGGTAGTAAAGGCATCACAGTGCTTTCAATTTATATTGCCCACCCTCACCCTGATTTTTTAGTTTTATAAAAAAACATTTTTTCTAATGTCCATGGACCGTTACTCGTCATGGGTGATTTTAACTGTCATCAAGGTAACACATAAGCAAGATAACAGTACACATCTTTTTTTTTTTCTTTTGAAAGATGAATATAGCTTGAATAAGAGCTTTGGGAATAGCCAAATGCTGAATTAGGTTGAGTTCGGCCCCTAAAAATTCTTAACGCTTAATAAACTCTGTATTTCTGTCCCTTATTTAAGCTTAATAACCAATCACCGTAAGATTATTATACAGACGTTATTTAGCATTACGCATTCCAGGTTGCTTAAGGCTAAAAAGCAGCCCCGTCGGCAGCATTTATCTGAATAACCATAATCTGTATTTCTATTATTAAAGCAGTACTAAGCTAGTTGGGTTTGAAACAGCTAATTTCTGAATCAGCGGCAGCGGAGATGTATGCGTGTATGTTGTGTAGCAAGCGGCTAGGAAGGCGGCGGTGAATATGAAACAGCATTTCGACGTATTTATTATGACGCCGTAATCCTTCAGGCGTCCGAACAGTATGCGAAGGTGCTCCAGGTGCTGTTCCTCATCAGTAGAATAAACGAGGATGTCGTCAAGAAATCCATAAGCAAAATCTATGCCACTTAACACTTCGTCCATAAAAAAAAATCTACCCCAATTATTGGCTTCGTGACATCAGCCACGGTAAACCTCCAGCTGAATGCTCGTCGTAGTCCTAAGTCCAAGTTCAGTTGTATGTAACCATATGTGGGTATAAGTGTTCCATTTGCGGCAAATAGTTGGTACTTTGTTTTTGTTCGAGGCTGCCGTACGGCTGACTTTGGAAATACGCATAGGTCTGAACCCCGTGTCGATGAGGAATTGTGCCTTTGTTTTCCGGTCAGTAATGAACAAGCGGCCTGAAGATATGGGACAGTCAGCTACCGCTATTAATGACTGCCGTCGGCGTTTCCCGCCGTTTTGTAATTGCACGGCTGCCGGCAGTTCCTTGCCCTACCGCCATAATTGAAATGATACCAGCAATGCGGATGATCAGCGGGGCGTTCTCGTGACCTTGACCTATGTCTTGAGGTCGAGCGGCTACGGGCCTTCCGTCCGTTGTTGCGGGATCGATTATTATTATTTGAAAAGCCTTGTATCTGCTTTGCCAGTTCGTCGACCCGCTTCACCAACATCTCGATGGCTGACACAGTACCTGGGGCCTCGCTTGCTGCACATGCTGCTTGCTGCGTCGGTGTCGAAATGTCGTTTATCTTGTCTGCCAACTCGGCCACGGTTTGGAGTGCGCTGTCGGTCTGCGAAGCAATAATCGTTTGAATGTGGGTAGGTAACCTATTTGCCCAGATTTGCCTGATTAGGTGTTCAGGGACCGTCGGTCCCGCTAAATTCTGAAGATGCCTCATGAACTGGGATGGCTTCCTATCCCCCAGTTCTTCGTGGGTCAATAATTGTTGTAGCTTCCGCTCTTGTGAAGCGGACAACCGCTTGATAAGTTCCGCTTTTAATTTTTCGTAACGGCCGCTGTCCGGTGGGTTTAAAATTATATCTTTCACCTCTGCCGCGTATTGCGGCTCTAATTGACCAACCACGTAGTGATATTTGGTCAGATCGGAAGTAATATTGGAAATTATAAACTGACCTTCAATTTGCGCAAACCAAACGGCCGGTTCCTGGGGCCAAAATGGCGGTACCCGCACACCGACCCGACACAAACCGGAATTTTCTAGTTGATCTTCACCGGACTTCGCCATTATTTCTTCGTCGGGGTCACCACTGTGGAGATGTATGCGTGTATGTTGTGTAGCAAGCGGCTAGGAAGGCGGCGGTGAATATGAAACAGCAAGAAGAACGATAGATGGTATTTAATGAGGATAGATGATTATTACAGACTTTAGAACGAAGAAGAAACGATACAGAGTGATAGGGTAGAACTGAAGCTAAGTTATATAAGGCAAAGTGATTTTACGAGCGAGTATATAAGCGCGGGTGGCTAAGACAAGGTAGTACGTGCGTACGTTAGGACGATCCGGTTGCACTGGCGCGGCGTCGCGCGCGCACTGAATATAACGGGATTTCTTGGTGACCTCCGCTCCTTCACCCCGCGTGGTCCCCCGCTGTACAGGGCCGTACTCAAGGGTCCGGACTTGGGATTATGTGGATGCCACAAAAGTATCACCTTCTGTATAATATTGTTACATAATGCTGTTATTCAGCTTGGTACTGAATAATTGTTTTTTTTTTATCTTTAAACTGGATAAGATTCTATGTTTTACTAATTATTCAGCTTCTGAATAAACAGTGTTATTTTTGTTTTTATTAAGCTTTTTTTAGTATAATAGAGAGTTTCAAACTAACTCATTCAAATTAAAGACCACATTTGTATTCTTATAGCGCCCATAGCTTCATACCAGCTTAATTAAAATATTATTGGACGTATAAATTTTTGCGTTGTTTGCATTATGGATCGAAAGTCGTGGAAAAAACGTAAGAGAACCGGTAATATCAAAAGAAAATTGTTAAAAGAATATTTAAATATCAGCAGTGGTAATTGTCCAAGTGTTACTGGTCATCAAAGAATTCGTGAAAATAGTTTGAACAAAAGTGAACCCGGTCCCAGCCAGCATGCGGGGTTGCCGTGTAATGAAGAGGGTTCCGTCCCCCCAAAAGTTGAAACAGCATTGCGATTAACGCAAGAAGAGAGTGCATCTGATGGCAGCTGTGCAGATATCGAAGAAGAACAATGTACCGAACACATGAAAAATTTGATATTTCGAGAAAAAATTAGAAAATGGGCTGTCGAAAAAACCTTCACACAAGTAGCGCTAAAGGATTTGGCAGAAATATTAAATTAGATTCCCAGACATTTTACCTAATGATCCAATGACAATTTTAAATACACCGAGACAAGTCCACATAAAGTCTATTGAGCAAGGTGAATACTGGCACAATGGCGTCATTGAGACACTTAAAAACATATTGATTAACACAAACGTTGTTCCACGAAACATATCACTGAATATTAACATGGATGGTCTTCCTATTTTCAATAGTTCCAAGAAAGAATTTTGGCCAATATTGTGCAAAATACATGAAATAAATGAATCACCGGTAATTTGTCATCGGTATATATTATGGGATTGGAAAACCGAAAGATTTAAAAATATATTTAGAAGATTTCATTTCTGAAATGATTATTTTGTTAGCAGAAGGTATTACAGTACAAGAAAATAAAATTAACTTTGCGATAAGATGTTTTATTTGCGACTCTCCAGCTAGAGCTTATGTAAAATGTAAGTATATCCTATATTTGAAATTTTAAATAGTATAAAAACGCTATAGTAATTACTCTATCTGTTATATTTTCACGCCTAAACAGCTAAATAGATTTTGATGATTTTTTGCCTGTATAAGGACATAAATTAATTTTTCTCCCGAAAATAATACTGGAAGAAGGTGAAATAGGTGGATGAAAGTTTGTATGTGGAACTAGTCATTGCTCAAGCTAGGGATATAACAAATCATCATATTTATAGTCAAAGCATTTATGATTATACTTCTATTTAAATAAAATTTAAAATGAGTATTTTCCATTAGCTTCAAAGCAACACGTAGAAATAGAATTCTTGACTTACCTAAGTACATCATTCCTGTACCTACTTACATTTTTTTCAGGTGTTTGCAACTTTAATGGGAAACACGGTTGTATGAAGTGTGTGACAGTTGGTGAATATTCGCACCAGTCCTTAACTGTTGTTTTACCTGACAGTAGATGCCCTGATAGAACAGACGACCAATTTCGCAAGAAAATGTATGGCTTTCATCATAAAGCAAATTCTCCTTTGCTACAACTTCCCATAGATATGGTCAAAGACGTGCCAGTTTCAGACTCTTTACATTTGATTGACTTAGGAGTAATGAAGAGACTATTGGTCGGATGGCGTGACGGTAATTTTGGTAAATATCTCACCAAATGGTGCTCAAGAGATATACATAACGTTACAACTTTTTTAAATAACAGCCAGTTGCCTTCGGAAATTCACCGATCAATGAGAGGTTTGGACCACCTGGCTCACTGGAAGGCCTCGGAATATAGAACATTTTTATATTATTTGAGCATTATTATACTGCCGCAGGTGCTGAGTGACAGAGCTTACTCACATTTTTTATGTTTATTTTGCGGTATAACGATATGCTCTTCTATGATGTACGAAAGCCTATTGCAAAATCACTTTTACTTTATTTTGTTGAACACTATAAGGATTATTATGGTGCCGATTATGTTACTAGCAATGTTCATAACATAGTTCATGTGGTAGATGAAGTGCAAAGATTTGGACCACTTCAGTCTTTCAGTGCTTATCCATTTGAAAATAAGCTATATTTGATTAAGAGAATGCTCAGAGATGGAAAAAATCCATTGCGGCAAGTAGCAAATAGGCTTAACGAAAGGAAAAATATTACAAGTACTGAAAAAAAAAAACTAAATGTGATTTTGAAATTAAAAGTAACAAAAACAAGACTGAAATTCAATTTAAGGAATTCAAATTGAACAACAAAAGCAAAGACAAGTTTTTTATGAGCACGAATAATGACATTATGGAAATTGAGAAGATACTTAAAGAAAATGACAACATATTTTTACACGTTTTTAAAGTTTCAGGTTTGACTGAAGTTTTTGATCAGCCAGTAAAATCAAGTTACTTTAACATATTTAAATCTAAAGTGCCAACTGAAACACGCGCCTCAATATGTCTATCTCCTCTAGATGTAAAATTCAAGTTTGTGTGTAATGAATATAGGAATGAGTTATATTTCGTACCTATGCACACTGTTTATAAAGGTTAAGTTCGATGTAAAAATAAAAGTAAATAAATTTGTCTAAAAGTTAAATCGTTTATTTCAATTACAAAAATGTTTATCAACTACAAGTCACAATTACAAAATTACGTCCTTCCAAATCACAAACACGAGATTACGCCAGTACTTTTTGAAACAAATAAAATAAAAATAAACAAACTTATTCTAGCACAGAGATTCTTCATCATTTTCTTCTCCAATTTGGTTATCATCTTTTTGATCAATTTGGTTATTTTCATTCAAATTTCGCGGTGGGGCCGAATTTTCTTCAACGTTCCTATTATTTTTCTCATTGTTATTGTCAATCTTACGCTTTACACTGCATTTCTTCGCAGAAGAGCGAATATTTTTCATATTTTTGCGTTTTAATGCATTTCTCAAAACCGTTTTAAAGAAATTTTCGTTGTGTTCCATCGTATAAGTTGAATCCCAGTAGTTAACCGTGATGAAAAAAAATTTTTATTACGTTTTTGAAAGCTTTGAGCCCTATTTTTACATCAGCTGCATTACGACTACCTCCAGTCCAGAAACATCGGCACAAAAAATCCTTCGTAAACAGTATATCCAGCAACCTGTAAGCACAGTTAACGCCGTTTCCCAGTAATTCAGAACATACAATTGAGTATTGTTGCTTGAGTTTTTCAAATGTTTCCTTGTTTGAGAGCTCCTGTTCTAGTTTTTCTAAGTTGTCAATGTCATTTACAGGTCTTAGCATGTAGGATTCCACTTCTATACCCTTAGCCTCACCTAATAGTGTTACAGTTGTTGGCTGCCGATCATTTCTTAATTCTTCAACTTGCACAGAAATTTCTGCAAGTTTTTTCATGATTTTGTCTTGATTTTCCATAATATGTTGTTGTATCGCGTATATATTGTTGATTCCTTCTAGGGTCTGGTGTCCATCAGTGCCAAGTGACTGCTGCGCGGCTACGTTATCAATATGCCTTGAGGTTCCTTCGGAGACTACTTCATAGATAACATTTTGTGCATCACTAATAACAGGCATTGTTGTTTGATTGGGGGCTACTATATTCGCTATAGGATCGATCTGTAACAAAATAATTACCTATGTTAATATTTTATATTATTTAAAAAATAAAGGCGTCGTGGGATCACTGAAGGAATCGTAGACAGGTACCTGGCGTAACCGGCACTTTTAGGACGCGCAGTAGTGTTTGTCGGGTAGTCGTGTACCCGGGTATCTTTTACCCGTAGGTACCAATATCACAGATTATAGTTAGAAGTTGAAGTTAGTTAGAAGATATTGGTGGCGTTCAGAATCACGTAGCAGCACAAAACGTTCCGCAACAAAAATGGCCGAACACATCAGAAGTGATGTGTTCGGCCATTTTTGTTGCGGAACGTTTTAAAATACCAACACTATTTTAGCCTACAAAAGACGCTGCAAGAAGAAACGTACCTACTCTACGACGCGCGCCGAGAAAAAGATTCCCGCGCAAAAATGTCCTACACCTACCTACTTAGAACGCTGCATTGCGCGAGTTACGAAGACATCCTAATGGGTTAATCATTACATTTATTTTAAGTAGGTAGCTATTAGTGGCGAAGTAGGTATAAAATATATTCTGATTCAGATTTCTATTCCAATCTAATACCACACATAAGCTAGGTAGTACCAAGGTTGGCCACGCTAGACAGAGATCCGTGGGGGCGCCCTTATCGTGCGGTCCGAGGAAAACTTCGTGCCTGGGCGCCCCCACTCACTGAGAGCCTAGAGCCTCAGCTGCTACTGGTAGTGGTTGCAGCTCTCTTCCCTGACAGAGAAGAGTGTATACCGCCGCCGATGGCTCCGCCCACAGCCGCTGAGTCGGAGGATGAGGAGGTCCCTTAGGTGACACAACCAGAGTTGAGGACGGCCGTGATGCGACTCCGGGCTAAAACCGTTGCCCCGGGGCCCGATGGAGTTCCCGGCCGCGCGCTCGTCCTCGCTCTGAAGGAGCTAGAGCCCTAGCTGAGAGGACTCTACACAGCTTGCCTTGAGCAGGGCCGCTTCCCCGCTCAGTGGAAAACAGGTCGTCTGGTCCTGCTCAAGAAGGCGGGGCGCCCAGCAGACTCGCCGTCCGCATACCGGCCCATAGTTCTGTTAGACGAGGTTGGTAAGCTTTTTGAACGGATACTTGCTGCCCGCCTGGTCAGTCACTTGTACAGAGAGGGGCCGGATCTAGAAGGCAGTCAGTTCGGTTTTCGGCACGGGCGCTCCACTATCGACGCCATAATGCGCGTGAGAGTTCTGGCGGAGGAAGCGGTAACCCGGGGCGGGGTAATGCTGGCGGTGTCCCTGGACATCTCCAACGCATTTAACACCCTGTCCTGGAGCTGTATTCGGGAGGCACTGAGGAACCACAGAGTGCCCCGTTGCCTCCGCCGCATAATTGGGGCTTATTTGACGGATAGGTGTGTCACCTACAGAGGACGTGACGGTGAGGGCCGTCGTGATATGTCGTGCGGAGTTCCGCAGGGTTCGGTCTTGGGCCCACCCCTGTGGAACATCGGTTACGACTGGGTGCTGAGGGCGAGCTCCAACCGGGAGTAGACCTGACATGTTATGCGGACGACACGCTGGTCACGGCCCGGGGGAGCTCGTACAGGGAGGCAGCGTTGCTTGTGACGGCTGCGGTCTCACAAGTGGTGAGTCGCATACGGCGCCTGGGTCTAGAGGTAGCCTTGGAGAAGTCGGAGGCCATGGTCTTTCACGGCCCCCGACGGGCGCCGCCACCAGGGTCGCACATCGTGGTTGGGAGGGTCGAAATTGCTGTCGAGTCTACCATGAAATACCTAGGATTGGTGCTCGACAGCCAGTGGAACTTTGGCCCCCACTTTCAGCGGCTGACGCCCAGGTTAATGGGCGCCGCAGGCGCGCTCGCAACGCTGCTTCCCAATCTGGGGGGCCCGAGCACCGCCTGTAGGCGGTTATACTTAGGGATCGTGCGATCCATGGCCCTTTACGGGGCTCCGGTGTGGGCTTCTGACCTGACGGCCGGCAGCATCGCGATACTGCGAAGACCGCAGAGGGCGATGGCCGTCAGGGCTATCAGGGGGTATCGCACGATCTCCTACGAGGCGGGTTGTGCACTGGCCGGATCACTACCCTGGGACTTAGAGGCGAGGGTTCTCGCCTCGCTTTACCGGTGGCGCGAGGAGGTGCGGACGCGGGTTGGTGAACCGATGCAGCGCGAGATCGAGTTGCGTCGGTCACAGCTCCGCGAGGCCATGGTGAGGGAATGGCGGGAAAGGCTTTCACGACCTACCGCCGGCCTCGCCACTATCGAGGCCATCCGGCCAGTGCTCGACGAATGGCTCGGGAGGAAGCACGGCTCCCTGTCGTTTCGGGCGACGCAGGTGCTCTCGGGGCATGGCTGCTTCGGGAAGTACCTGTGTCGCATAAAAAGGGAGCCGGACGCTCGGTGCCATCACTGCACCGACTGTCGGGAGGACACGGCGCAGCACACACTGGCAGAGTGTGCCGCATGGGAGGAGCAGCGCCGTGCCCTCGTATCCGAAGTGGGACCCGACCTGTCGCTGCCGGCCGTCGCTCGTTCGATGGTCGGGAGCACCGAGTCATGGAATGCGGTGATCTCCTTCTGCGAAATCGTAATTTCGCAGAAGGAGGCTGCGGAGAGGGAGAGGGAGGCCGTGGCCACTCTCCCGTGCCGCAGTAGGCGAACCGGGCGTCGGCGGAGGGCGGACAACGCCCTCTTCCAGCCCCCGTAGAAAGGTCCGGAGGGGCGGTGGACTCGGGGTCGTCCGCCGCCCCCAATCCAGCAGGACCCGAGACGGTGGCGCGTATTGTTCCAGACGCGCCCCTACTGGACGTTGCGGGGGGACCTTGCTCCTCCCGCGGGCCTGAGGTGGCCCGCATACGCGGGCAATAGCCGGGGATTATGGAAGGCGTACTAGCTCTCACAATCCTCGGTCAAGTATGAGATGGAACACCGGGGTGGTTTTTAGTCAGTAAGAGTCTGACAGACCCCTTCGCCCGCCCCAGGCGAGGGACATCCATGAGGATTTTCCACACCGGCAACAAAAAAAAAAAAAAAAAAAGGTAGTACCAAGGTTCAGACGGCCACACGTTAAGTGTAAAAATTGCACTACGACAAAAGTTCTTATTTCCACGGACTACACAAGTACCTACACACTTATCTATATCGTAAAGTGACACGTAAATATCGGAAACAAACAACTACCACAATAACTTTAAATATCACTACCAATTTAGTATAAATTAAAAATTCGCTTACAAATCTACCTCCTACCTAAATTTAACCAAAACTTAATAGTAAACAAACACACACTATCAAGATTTCTGTAATTTTGAGATGAGAACTAAAACGTCGCGTCCTTGATATTATCTGAAACCCTCAATACTCGGAGTTTGGAAAAAAGCTTACCTACTCGTATTATTTGAAAAACGTAGAAATAGAAATCGGCTTGTTTGTTTTTGTATGGACGCTTCACCACTGACTTAGGTACCTACTTAGGTAACTTAGCACAGACAGGTAGGTAAGTAAGTACTACAGACTTAGGAAGGAGGAAGTAGGTAGTAGGTACAACTTACCAAATCTTGAGCCATGCAGTTATAATTTGGACCTGCAGTTGTAGAATTCGGTTCCGAACGATAGAATATTTGTTGAACACAGCTGTTCTGATCAAGATCTGTGTCGTGTCTGTTTTGTTCAGCATATTTATCAATTCTTCTTCAGCCTCTTCATAGGTTTGAATTTTTTTTCGTTTTACGGAACAACTCATCGTAAGCCAATCTGCGCGAGGTTGGACCCTGCTGTCTTTAGTTAATAAATCCGCATTATATCTTGGCCATTGAAGTTGTCCTTTGTTCTCCCATAGGGACGGTACAGTACACAGTTCTAAGCGACCCTTACGACGTGTTGAAACTATTTTAAAGGACATTTTCCTGAAACGAAAATATAAATTATCGTTACGATGCAATGATACCTACGTATTTTAATGTAGGTGCAACATAATAAAGGACCTAAATAAATAACGGAACACATACTGCAAAGTTTAACCAAATGCGTCGTTTCCAAAGGTCGTTATTTTTATTGTTTACTGTTTGCTGTCACCGTGTTCGCAACCGAGCAACGCGACCGACTGATTCGCGACAATCGCGACGGTGAAGCGGTAGCGAGCGCGCAGGTGCGGGTGTGTGGGTGGGGGCGAGCGCGGAGTTGGACCGGCCGCAGGAGTGAGACGGCGCGGGCCGTTTATTCTTCAAGATATCTTTAGAGAGTTAAATATGGGAGAGAGATATATCTTTAGAGGGAGGTGATCTGTGGTTTGGAGTACATAAAACAAATAACAAAACGGGTGTGAATAAATTTAAGGGGCCAGTGCACACCACACACACGAAAATTTTATTTTTAAACAAACCAGTTTTTTTTTTTTTCACGAAAAAGTTCAAACAAAGACGCTATAATTTTAAATGTTATCAATTTCATAATTATCAATTTAGTGAAGGCGGGGCACGAAAATTTCACATTATAAAAGATTTTTGTTCGTTCGATTAGAGAACCCTAATAATCTGAGTAGGTAATGTAGAAATGTGGCCAACTATATAATTGTTATTCAGAAGTTAGTGTAATGAGGCTACTCTTTTTCAAGTTATAGCTTAGTAACAAGACATGTGTCCTCTTTTATTCAGCATCATATAGCAAAACAATCGATCGCCATTAGAAGTCTTTGTAATTTATACTTACAAAGAATTTACGAGATCATCAGAATGCTTAATCTTACAACTACAACATTTTCAACTCGATTCATGTTATTTTGTTGGATTTAAATTGCTAGTATAAGCTATTTCGTCAAAAGTACTTTTGTCAGACCTAGTATGTATGTGTGAAAATACGATTTACTATCAGTTATCTTGATTATTCATTCGGCGCGTCATAAATAATGAAAAAAAAACACATACTATTCACGACAAAATTACTTGCGCACTAACAATTAACATGTAGCAGAGCTCTAACTTGTAAATTAAAATTTACTTACCGATTTTATAAGTACACCATGTCAACCCAACATTTAAATTCGACATCGACATTAAAATATTAAATCCAATTTATTCTTTTCACAATTTGTATGAATATTGTTTGCAAAAATGCGAACAATAATATAAATGCTTAATAAATTCTGAATACAATAACCAGTTCCTCTAAGCTGAATAACTCAGTTGTAAGAGCTTTGTTAAAACAATGTGAGCTGTTATTCAAAAGTTATTAAGCTAATTGAAACGTATTAAGCTCTTACTCAGATGTTGCTCAGATGTTATTCAGCGTTAAGCATTCAAAATTGGGGCCCTTTTTGCTTGAATAACAGCTGAATAGACGGTACTCAGACGTTATTCAGCTTAGTATTCAGCTTATCCTCTTGATGACTGCTCTTACTCAATCTTTGTTCAGCACGTCTGTGTTACTTGGGGCACTATAGTTGGGGATCGGAACGCTGTGATGCCTTCGGTGTGGCTCTGGTGGAGATTTTAGATGCCCTAGACCTATGCGTTTTGAACAATGGTTGTCCAACTCGTAGGACCCCTCCAGGGCAGCAGAAGAGTTGTGTCGACCTCACATTCTGTTCGGTTGATCTGGCAACATCAGCTCACTGGGAATGTACATCCTTGTCGCATGGTAGCGACCATTACCCTATTGTTATATCTTTAGCCAACAAGACTTATTTAAAAAAAACTTCTCCTCCACTTTTGAAATATAATCTGTCCAAACCAGATTGGACAAAATTTGTTTCATTATTGGAGGACAAAATTGACAATCTTCCAAATTTAAATTCATTTTTACCAGTTACTACTGCTCACTGCCATGCCAAGAGCTGCTACGAGTATGAGAGCTTTGTTTCAGTCGTTACCTCCAGTGCGGATTCTTGCTTTCCTTTAAAAAACAGTGCACGTAATAAAAATCCCTTCACCTCCCTGGTGGGACCCAGAATGCAATGCAGAATGCTTCTGTTGTAAGAGCAAGGAATGAGGCCGAGTTATGTTACAATGCGGCTATGAATACCGAAAATCTCTTGACATTCCTACAGAGTAATGCCAGAGCCAAACGTCTTCTTCGCAAGAAGAAACGTGCTGGTTGGGTAAAATACTGCACCGCCTTATCCCCCTCAACTCCAATCTCAGCAGTCTGGAAAAGTATCAACAGATTTAGGCGAGGGTGTTCCCCTTCAATCTCTTCATCCATAGCTAGGGAAACTGCTGAACTTTTTTTCGACAAAATTGCACTACCATATGTCCCACTCCCATCTGAATGTGAAAATGCTCCCCTTCCTAATGTTACAAACGATCCTCTTGATGCTCCATTCACCTTGCGTGAACTAAATGTGGTTCTCAGTCATGTCCGGGATTCAGCCCCTGGTATTGACGGTGTGCCATATTCTTTCATCCGCCATGCAGGGGAAAAGGCTAAACTTTACTTTCTGGAAATAATAAATTTTTGTTATAGTCATGGTTGGGTTCCGGACCAGTGGAAGTTACAAATTATTATTCCATTAGTGAAACCTGGCAAACACCCGGATGATCCAAATTATCTTCAGTCCTAGCCAAACTAATGGAACACCTTATTAAAAATCGTCTGGAGTGGATGGTAGAATCAAATAACTTACTGCCGAATTTCCAATTTGGTTTTAGGAAAGGGCTTAGCACAATGGACAGTGTCGGTGTCCTGATTACGGATATTCGTCTGGCCTTTTCAAAAAACCAATCCGTAGTCGCCTCTTTCCTCGACATTTCCTCTGCATATGACAACGTACTTCTTCCCCTTCTCAGACAGAAATTGCAACAGCTGAGTCTTCCGGCCAAGATGATACAATGTATATGTGGTCTCCTTGTGTCCCGGTCGTTGGTTCTGAGAGTTCAGGGAGAGGAATTTGACGAGCGGCAGACGTGGAAGGGACTCCCTCAGGGCTCTGTGCTCAGTACGTTATTATATAATCTGTATACGGCCGATATTGGGTCCTGCCTTAATAATAATTGTCAGATCTTGCAATACGCCGATGACATAGTTTTGTATGTGACAGATTCCTCTATCGTTAACGCCGCCGATTTTCTTTGCCTCTCCTTGGACTCTTTGAACCAGTGGCTTTTAAGCCATGGCCTGTCCCTTTCCGCTCCCAAAAGTTCGGCAGTAGTTTTCTCTCGGAAAAGACAGATCCCCCAGATTTCAGTGAGCATTTTAGACCATAACATTCCTATTGTTAATAAAGTAAAATTTTTAGGCGTTTTTTTAGACTCAAAATTATCAGGTAAACCACACATAAATTTCTTAGTCCAAAAATCTGAAAGAGTCATTTCAATTTTAAAAGCTCTTGCGGGTGTTTGGTGGGGAGCTCACCCCTACACCATGAAATTAGTGTACAACGCTTTAGTCCGTAGCGTTTTGGATTATGGAACATACCACCTGATTCCATGTAATAAAGGTGCTTTGGCGGGGCTGGATAGGGTTCAGTCCAAGTGTCTTCGGATTATCTCTGGATGTATGAAGTCCTCTCCCATTAACGCATTGCAGGTTGAGTGCGCTGAACCTCCCCTGGCCCTAAGGCAGCAATATCTGGCCTCCCATTTTTTGTCTAGACTTATTTCCAGAACATCCCATCCCCTCATACCAAGATTACGTGAGCTAGATAGTTTATGCAGTAGCTCAATCTATTGGAGGAATAAAGAAATTCCAATAATTATAAAATCGTTTCGACAAATCCAAAATCTAGAGTGTCCGATTTCCCAGTGTCCTAAACTTCCTCTTTATAACTTTTCTTACGAAGTTATCTGTTTCACACCAAAAATCGTTTATAATATTGGCATCTCCAAAAAATCCTCAGCAGCGAATTCGGCCTTCAATGCGGTGGTGGGCGATGGTTACCAACTTTATTTCACAGATGCTTCAAAATTTAATGATGCTACTAACACTGGAGCTGCGGTTAATTATCAAAGCTCTAGAATAATTTTACAGTTTAAATGCCCTAAAGAGTCTTCCGTATTTACTGGCGAGTGTGTGGCTATAATAGCAGCTTGTCGTTTTATAGAGTCGCACTCTAACATTGAGAAGGCTGTTATTTTCACAGATTCTCTTAGTTGTTTGCAGGCCTTAGCTCAAAATCCCTTTAAAAGCAAATTACACTCTCCTCTTATTTTAAAAATTAAAAAAATCCTTGTTGTCCTGTGCTGTCGAAAGGATGTTCAGTTAGTTTGGATACCTAGCCATTGTGGTATTAAGGGTAACGAATGTGTAGATGCCCTGGCTAAAGATGCGTGCACATCTGCTACGGCTGACCTGTCACATAATACACATCAAAGTTATGACCTGCTGTCCCTCCCAAAACTGAATCTCCGATGTTCCTGGCAGGAGCAATGGAACGAGTCTAGCAAGAAGAAAGGCATGTTTTTCTAGGCTGTGCAACCTACTATAAATCCGAAACCCTGGTTCTTTGGTTTCAGGAAGGTCTCCAAAACCGTTGTATCTGTTCTCTGCAGAATCCGTTTAGGTTTTCGCTAGACCCCTGTTTATCTTCAAAAAATCCGCATACGCGACTCCTCCCTCTGTGTGGACTGGAAGACAGTACTTTAGATCATATTTTTTTTGAATGCTCAAATAACGTCCCCCCCCCTTGATTTATATAGTCGTCTCCCTAAATTTAAGGTCCCTCTCCCAATTAATTTCCCTTCTCTTTTAACATTTTCCTCTCCAGACCTACTTGTGGCGCTGATGGCTTTCATCCGTCACAATAACATAAAACTATGAGTCGAACATAACTTCAAATCATTGTCTTTAAGGAAGTGGCATGTTCTATATTTAATGTTTTAACAATTATAATAATATTTACGTATTTTTATTCTTTGTTTGTTTCAGTCTCGTACTAACCCAACAAGTAATCAACTATATTAATTGAAGAATCCAATTTGTCTCTACAGGAATCGTTTTCTCCTACATAGTCAATAAAATAATGCACACTTGCTCTCCAACTCACTTTGGACATTGGCAGAATAGTCGACATCGGCTTTGCTTGCCATATGTAAAAAAATTGAATAGAAACAAACCAATCACAGAGCTCTATTCAACGCTGTGCGTTTGCTTCATAGACATATAAATAGGTAGTATGGACTGGAAAAACCTACAAAAAAAGGTGCATACCTACAAATCAAAATGGCTGCCAACGCTAGGGTTGTGCCAATCAGGGAATATAGTGTTACCATAACAAGTATCGGTACTGGTACTACATAAACTTACTTACATAAGTAAAGAATCTTGTTAAACGTATGTATAAGAAGCAATTTTTTACGTAAGTGCTGTGTACGCCTATAAGTGACTAATTCACCATAACTCAATACATTTGTTTTTTTTTTATGTTAATGTCTGGTCGTTGGTGTACCTATCAAATAAATAAATAAAAGTATTACGAGTCTTACTAGGTATCACGTTTGAATCATAATTATAATAAATTCTTTCAGTCTGTTGTGACAGAAATATTAGTAAGTTTAATTAATGCCCTTCTGATATCTGACAATTACTTAATGCAGTGTTTTTCTGCACAGAATTTAAAAACACTTTTAATTGCATCGCTTTTGCGCTTTCGCTTATTTTATACTAGCACTTCGCCCGCGACTTCGTCCGCGCTTTAATTTTCTTAAGGATCCCAAATTTTTTTCTAGACAAATTATACTAAAATATTCCTCGAGAACCACTCTATCCACTGGTGAACAGCATAAAAATCGGTGCAGTAGTTTTTGAGTTTATCGCTAACAGATAGACAGACGCGGCGGAGGATTTTGTTTTATATGTTGTGATGAAATGATGATGATAGTGATTTGGTCTGTAGCTTCTGGTAGGTATGCGAACTAGGTTTGCAAGATAGTCATTTCATTTCCGGGCCAATTCGAGGGATACTAATTTGGTGGGTACGAAAATAGGTAATGGTATTTGTTGTAAATTGAATTTCTTGTAATATTTTACAAACATACCAATACACCTTTGTCAAAAACGAACTTTCAGATTTCATTGCTCACATAATGCTTGTAAAAATCACAAATATAAATTGAGCACCGCACCGCTTTTACTATTTTTTTGTCAGCCTTTGTTGTCCCACTGCTGGGCAAAAGTCTCCCCCGTATTTTTTCAGACAACTTTACCTGGTGTCTTCTCCAGCCAATCCGTCATAAATGAGCCAAATCGCCAATAGCTTTTACTTATTCAAAAATAAAACTTCGTTAAAAAATCTAAGTAAGTGTTTTATTTATTCAATAAACATTTGGCATGAAAATAATGTCTACAAAAAATAAAACTTAAACTATTAATTTCTAAACAATGATAGTTTGTTTAAAAACCGTCTCTGCGACACTTTTTCTGATCTTTGACCATGATATCTATACCTTATATCTAGAAAGATCTTGATTATCGATTTAATGAGGAGTAACTTATGGTAACTGTTATGTTCGGGATCAGAGTCCGCATGAAAAAACATCTTTAAATCATACAATTCACACATGAATTTAAAAATGTACAGATAATATAACTCTGGTTTCGATTTTTGTTCTAAGTGTGTTTAAATATTTTTTTCTGTCTTTTATAATATATCAATGACACTAGAAGAAGCATATTTAAGTCATCCACTTGATTTTATGTAAATCAGACTATTGATGTCTTCCTCTCCAATCAATAACGATATACAGACATCGCATTTAATTGTACGCATTAACTTTTTCGTAATGAAACCAGATATATATTCCAAGACCCTATCTGTGTAAGCATCAGTATTTGTATTTAAACACATTCCAAATCTTTGTTGTATAAATCACTATGATCCTCCGTAATTTCTACAAAACTTTTTTTGTTAGTAAGTTCGTTTAAAGCTAGAATAGGATTTTTACTGGAGCAGGTCAATATATTGACTTGCTCCAACGGAGTACAATTCCCAATGCCATCATCCCTTATCTCAGCTCTCACAAGCAACTTTTTATAAGCGGCACGAAATTGAATGGCATTGGGATTATTGTTGAAACCACCTCTTGCTCTCACAGCCGAGAAGAAGAGCTCAATGTGATCTTGGCTTATCTTGTAGAGTGGTATGTACTTCAACATTTTTGTTTCTTCCACCAAGTAACGGTACAGTGCCAATGCGCTTTTCATGTTAATCAGTAATCCTATGAAACCAGTTTTCCTGCGGGAATTTATTACAAGTTCACCTGTACATAATTTTAAACTTGTGAGGTAATTAGCCGCACCTTAAAATAGAGCTGATATGAAACCAATATTGGCAGGACACATGGCTTTTTTAAATCCTGGCGGGCGGATGGAATGACTGTTTAACACATCAAAGACGTCGTTCATAATATTTATAAAATTGACAGTGCCACTACATTTCTCAAATTGTTTGAATTTTAATACACTGCGGCAAAACTCCAGGGGGCCTAGACAAAAACCAAGCGTTTTCTGTTCTCGCATTTTCCGTCCACGCTAAGGACTTGACGTTAGCGTGTTGAAAATGGTAAACAAGTTACACATGGAACGCGGAACGCTCATTCCGCAGCGGTACCCGAAACATTCTATATTTAGTCTATGGAATAATGTGTATCGAGCGTCAGATTAGGTTGAAGTGTCACTGTCAAACGCAATAGCGCGCTTACAATATTATTCAAAAGTGTTGTGTGTGTTGAAAGTAATTTAAGAAAAAAATATTACAAAAAACAGAAATTATAAATGTCAACAAAAATCAAATGAGAATTAAATTAGAAAAATAAATTAAAATCAAAAATGAAATAGAAATTAGCCATGTCATTAAATTATCATGAAATTAACAATTAACAATTTTCAATCATTTAAAAAATTAAATAAAAAATTAAAAAACAAAGGTACAATTATTTAATAGTCGAACAAAATAATAATTAATATTAAATTAAATTAACTATGGCTTCATGAGGCATTTTCTACATACCTATTAGCTTTACAAAATATATAATTTTTTATGTAAAGTATAGCAGGAAATTGCCACTAATAAAAAGTACTTAAGTTTCAAGTTATCATATCATAACTTACTCAAGTCTTATTTGGGCTCGTTGTTGCTGCGACCTCGGAAACACTATCTATTTATTTATAATGGCTGGATGATTCAATGCTTCAACAACTTGACGTATACACCTAGCTGTTCTTTGTACTAAACTCTGCGATAGTCCAACAATGCGTTGATATGAACCCGTAGCTAAAAAAGTAAGAGTGCACAAAACCTGAAACATAATTTCGTCGAGATATTACAATTAGTGCACTTTATAAATAAGATATAGGTAGAAGGTTAGTTAGATAGACAAAACTTACCTTGTTTTTGTAAGCTAATTTCCCGTGTGCCTTTTAATGAGGTTAATAGCCGAAGATCATTACAAAGACGCCAATAACTTTTTTTATCTAACCTAAAACTATGAACAAATTCCAATTCTCCAATCTCTCCAATATGCTCCATATTACGACGATTCATTCTTGTTGACGTCTTTGCAATGGTGCTTCATTATTAGCTGCCCACAATAATCTCAAACGATGCATTTTGCAATTTCAACACAAAAATGTCACTGTTTACTACTCTTTTCTAGCGTTAGCGTCATGCATGGTCCAAGCTCCCGCTAATAAAGCATGTTGCGAAAACGTCAAAATATCATTTGGGTTTGTCAAAAGTGGTAGTACTTGTCTACCATTCTGCTACACATTTTTGTCGTTTGCGTGTCACGCTCACTTTGACGTTCCTTTCCGCATAAGGAATAATGACTTTGTCTACAAATTTAGCAGTAGTCACGTGACATCTAGTTAACAAATGTCAAATCCATACATTTTGATTTTTCCGTTGGCGTTAACGCTTAAAGAAAAGGGATTTTGTCTAGGCCCCCAGAGCATCTGCTACTGAGTTACTGAACAATTGTGTCGCCAGCTTCACTTTCATCTTTTGTTTATGATAGAATACATGCGGCTTTTTAATTTTATTAGCGAGATGTAGACCTTGTTTTTCTTGAAGTTCCAACAGTTCTTCTACAAATTTAAAATCTACCTTTCGACCAAATGAGTCAGTAAAAGCTGTTTACTTACCAATAGTTGCAAACACAAACAGGAGATTGTTGTTCCCCAATCAATTGCAAAAGAAGAATTGACACCTATGAAGAAAACTGAAGAATTTATGCAAAGTTTAAGCTCTGTTAATAAAGATGACAAGGAAAGACTTAAAGAAAAGATTTTAGAGTTAAATGTTTTGTCAAATTCTTTAAATTCAAGCTATAAAACGGCAACAAAAACTGAAAAACCCAATAACCCACAAATATAAAGTGCTAACAAAACTCACAAAGAAAACTCTTGGACTCAAAGGAAGAATCAGAAAAAGTCAACAGATTACTCAAAAAAGGCGAGAAGCGCGAATACAAGAAATTCATAAATTTTACGATCGAGACGACGTTACCAGATGTACAGCTGGCAAAAAGGAAACAAAAACAAAAAATAAATGCAAGGCGCAGAGAAAATACTTGACAGATACAATAAAAAACCTTTATAAAAAATATAAAGAAGAAAGAGGAAAAGCTTCTTATTCGAGTTTGCTTCGACATCGTCCTTTCTATGTATTGCATCCAAAGTTGGCAAACTGCGAATCTTGTGCATGTGTCAAACATGAAAATTTTAGTTTCATAGTCTCCAAGTTGCATAAAATTGGTGTCCTTAAAACTGCATATATAAAAGAAGTTTTGACAGAGTTATCCTGTGATGTAAACTCAAAGGCCTGCATGTATGGAGATTGTCGTGAGTGCTATCAAAAAACGAACGTAATAGACACTAACAAAGATATTAATATTGAGACTAGAGTAGCATATTGGCAATGGGTCTTAAAAAAAATTCAGTATCAAAAAAAGAAACAAGATGGTACTCTACAAAACTTAGAAACAAAAAAGTACAAAAAAGAAGTTATAGAAACCAGCATTAAGGAATTAATTTTAAAATATCAAGAGGCGAAAAAATTTAAAAAACATTATTTTAACATCATTCATCAGCAGAAAAAAATTAAGGAAAGCAAAACTAAAATCAAAAGCAATGAGGCTGTTATAATTTGCGACTTTTCAGAAAATTACTATTGCAGATACAGCAATGAAATACAAGGAATGCATTTTGGATCATCACATAACCAAATTACCCTCCATACTGGAGTAGTATAATATGTAAAAGATCAAGAACCTATGTTTGCGCCGCAAACCAGTCCGGGCGCGCGGGGGCGCCTCCACACCGAGGGGGGATCGTCGTCGCCCAGGCAGACCGGCGCGCGCGCATCGTCAATCGGCCACCAACAGCCAGTGTGAACGACCAAGTACCACGTCTCAATTACTTACCTGTAAACTTGTACCTAAAACTACGAAATATAAAACCTAATCAAAAATATGTGTTTGGACTTCGCCCGAACATAAGTGGCGACCGTGACAGGACTTCGAGGGCTTGCAGAGCATCAGAGGTCATCACCAAAAGGAAGTAAGCGCGTTCCTTTAAACACTTACATTCCTTCCAATTTTTTCTCATACCTATTTACTATTTTCCAACTTCTATTTGCTGTGCTAAGTGAATGCTAACCGATCGAAGCGTTATAAGGTATCTAGCTTAACGCGTACCTATATCTTTGTCTTATTTTTTATGTAAACGGTAATTCACGCTTAATAGACAGCTATCGTATTAATTTCAATTATAAATTATTAACCAAATACAGGCCGGCCGATTCACGTTCACACTCCATTTTTCCATTAATTTGCAGCCTATTTTGCAAAACATTTTGTTGAAAATATTTGATTGCCAAGAACTTTTCAACGCCTATTTGCTGAACCTAGTTTGCAATCAGCTTAGTCCATCTTTCTTTCTATTCCTTTTTACCTAGTTCCAATAATTCTGTAGATAATTAAAATCTCGTAAAATTACTTTATTAATAAAGTCAAGCGCTAGTTCTTTGTTACATTTTAATAAAATCACCTACCCCATTTAAAATATAAAAAAAATTGTGTGTCATATCTAGAAATTTCTACGAATTTCGGTCGACATTGCCGACCCTACGCCCGTGCCGAGCGGGTGCCCGGTGCCCGCGCTGCGTCCTGTGCTCCGCGCTGCCGCTCGTGTGTTCCCTTGCGCTGCCGGTGTGTTGGCGTGCTCGGCGCCTCCGCCTGCACCCACTCACCGTGCCGGCTTCTCGTGCGCTGCTCCCGGTTGACGGGCTCGGCAGCGGCTGTGTGGTTTGGACTACTGACTACTGGATTGTTTTTTTAATTTTTGTGTTTCGTTTTATTTTGCTCCACTCATTTGAATATTAAAATGGCTGAGAAGGAAACGTCCACTAAAGTTAAAAGTCCGCTTCCACTTTTAAAAATAGATTCGACTGGGAAACCCGATGTTAAGGATTATTTCAGGTCATTAATTAAAAAACGTGCGGGATTTCGAAGTCGGCTAACAGTTTTGAAAAATTTTCTGAAAAAATATAACATTTCTGACGTTACCAGCGTATCGAACTTGGAGATTAAAGAAATTTCTTTAAGATTAAATCAATTAAAAGAATTAATGTCTAATTTTGATCGCGTACAAGCAGAGATTGAAGAATATTCTGATAATTTGGATGAACAGATTTCGGAACGGGACATTACGGAAACGGATTTTTTTACACAAATAGCTTTTGCTCAAGAGTTGATCGATTTGTTTTCAACTAAAATTAAAGAAAGTCACGCCCCTGGCGAAACAATTTCGGGTTGTTGTCATGGTCATAATAATGGTTCGATTCGGCTCCCAGTTATTAATCTACCCACTTTTGATGGTTGTTATGCAAAATGGCTTGAATTTAGGGACACTTTTAAAACCCTTATCCATGACAACGACTCAATTGCGCCCATCAATAAATTTCACTATTTAAGAAATTCTTTGCAATCGGGTGCCAGTGTCGTGATTAGATCGTTAGAGTTTGTCGCGAGGAACTATGAGCTTGCGTGGGATACATTGTGCAATCGATACAACAATAAAAATATTCGCATAAATAATCACTTGCACGCATTGGTTAACGGTAATACCATACAAAAGGAATCTTTCAAGGCTTTGTGGTATTTAATTGATCAGGTGTCTAAAAACTTAAACGCTTTAAATACGTTGAACGTTCCCACCGCGAATTGGGACCCGCTGGTAATATTCTTAGCGTCAGCAAAGCTAGATTCTAGCACTAGCAATAAGTGGGAAGAATACAAAGGCAGATTGTCTAACCTACCCACATTGGATGATTTTAAAAATTTCATTGAAAATAGGGCTAATGTTATAGAAACTGCTACCTATCGTAATTCAGAAAGCAAATCTAACCAAGGTAGTAATAATAACAAGGAAAGCAGAACTACTGGATCATTTGCCACATTTTCAAACGCTAAGGGCACGCCACAAAACAAAACCTGCCCAGTTTAGAGAGTTGAGTGTTGAGGATAGGCTAGTCGAGGTTTCAAAACACAAGTTGTGTACAAATTGTTTGCGAGGCGGACATTCCAATGCCCAGTGTAGTTTAAAGGGAACTTGTCGTTCCTGTAAGAAAAAGCATAACACATTATTACACAAAAGGGACACAAATAAAGCACTTGCCGACTGTTGCGAGTCTTCTAGTCTTCCTACTAGCTTAGCTGCGGTCTCCTACGGACAAGTCCTCCTATGTACTGCACAAGTAGAAGTAACTAATAAGCAAAATAAAACTACTTGCCTTGCTCGCGCGCTGCTAGATACTGGCAGCCAGTCGTCATTCATCACGAAGAACCTAAAAGAGAAGTTAGGCTTATCAACTGAAAATATAGACATATTAAACGTATCAGGCATTAACGGAGTGGCTTGTCCTATAACAGAGCGGTGTCAGGTGAACATTAAATCACGCACTTGCTCATTCGTAAGAAATATCAATTGTTTTGTTATTCCGAAGGTGACTGGCAACTTACCTAATGTTCAAGTAGATGTTAAAAGATTAAACCTACCTGATAATGTAACTTTAGCCGATCCAACGTTTTACAAACCTTCGGAGCTAGATATTTTACTAGGTGCTGATCATTTCTTCGATATTGTTTCGTGTAACAAAATTGTACTTGGTCCAAATAATCCTATCTTGCTAGAAAGCGTCTTTGGATGGTTAGTAGCTGGTCCAACAGGTCATAGTTCCAAAAACAATATACAATGCAATTTTGTGCAAACCCAATCGTCACTTCAAGACATCCATAATTCTATAAAAAAAATTTGGGAGGTAGAAGAGCTACCCTCAGAAATTGATTCTACATCTATAGATGAACAGTTTTGCGAAACGCATTTCGCAACCAATACCCATCGCTTACCAGATGGGCGATTTTCCGTCATGATGCCACTTAAAGAGTCTGCTGAGGAGACTCTAGGTAGTTCATTTCCAATGGCTATGAAACGATTTTTATCACTAGAAAAGAAATTAGATAAAAATCCTAGTTTAAAACAAAAATATTCTGAATTTTTGAAGGAATATGAAAACTTAGGTCACTTACGAGAAATCGATAGACCTCCATTTGGCTGTTACTTACCCCATCACTGCGTAGTTAGAGAAAATCATGATACTACTAAATTGAGGGTAGTTTTCGAAGCGTCCGCTAAGACCAGCACTTCAAAATCTTTAAACGACATTCAAGCTGTAGGCCCAGTAATACAAAGTGATTTGTTTTCGATTCTTATTCACTTTCGTGTTTATCCGTTTGTACTGACTGCAGATATCGAAAAAATGTACCGGCAGATAAATTTAAACGAATTGCAACGACATCTACAACTAATATTATGGCGAGAACATGCTCATGACCCCATAAAAATAAAACAATTAAACACAGTCACTTATGGCACGGCGTCGGCCCCGTTTCTAAGTACTAGGTGTCTTGTCCAGCTTGCACTTGAGTGTCAAGATCCAATAGTGGCCAATGCTATTAGAACTCACTTCTATATCGACGATCTAAATACTGGTAGTTTTACTGAGCAAGAATTAAAACATATTTACACAAATGTAACCAAAGTCTTAGCCTCAGCAGGATTTCCGTTGAGAAAGTTCAAGACGAACTGCCCACAAATATTTTATGATTCAAACAGCCCTCTTGACTTTAATACTAACCCATCGCCACTTGATTTTAGTACTGAAGGTAATGTGTTGGGCACCTAAAGAGGACAGCCTTCAATTTCCTAGTCGAATTGAGATAAATCCAAAAGTAACTAAAAGAATAATTATTTCTACTACATGTAAACTGTTCGACCCTCTAGGCTTGGTGTCGTGCTGTATCATTATACCAAAAATTCTCATTCAAGGCTTGTGGAATGAAAAATTGGACTGGGATGATCCAGTTCCACAACCGTATGTAAAACAATGGTTCAATTTTATAAATAATTTACACAATATCTCACAGTTATCCTTACCTCGTCATGTGTTGAGTGACTGCTCCGCGAAGCCGGTAGACTTGCATATCTTTGTCGATGCTTCTCAAAACGCTTACGCAGCCTGTTGTTACGTGCGATCTTCCAATGCAGATAACAGTATTAAGGTTACGTTGCTTTGTGCCAAAACAAAGGTAGCACCTATTAAAAGCCTGACGATTCCGCGCCTAGAGTTGTGTGCGGTGTTACTTGGGAGTCAGCTATGTTCAAAGGTTTTAGAAGCAATACCGTGCAGAGTCAGAGATACATTCTTATGGACCGATTCTACAGTAGTACTTTGCTGGCTAAAGTCACAGAGCAAAATACTACCCGTTTTCGTACGCAATAGAGTAAATAAAATTAACACGCTTACTCAGGGCTACCAATGGAAACATACTCCTACCAATTTGAATCCGGCCGATTTAGGTTCAAGAGGTATTGAGCCACAGCACCTACGCTCGTGCTTGTTGTGGTGGGAGGGTCCTTCCTTCTTAAAGAAAGACACTTCAGATTGGCCTACCCAACCTCATCTCAGCCCTCATGACTTACCTGAAGCTGAAATTAAAGTTCATTTGACAGTTGACACTTCTAACAAGCAGACTATAATTAATTTCGAAAATCATTCCAATTACCTGAAATTAAAAAGAACCTACGCATACGTACTACGTTTTATTCATAACAGTACACCAAACACAAACAAGCTTAGTGGTCCCTTAACAACAGACGAACTGGATTCCTCACTGATGCTATTACTTAAGTTCAGTCAGTTAGCATCTTTCTTAAATGAAACAAGGCAAACCACTCCTCAACAAAAGCCGACTATTATCTTTAAATCCGTTTGTTGACAGTAACGGTCTAATTAGGGTAGGGGGTAGGTTAGAACAATCTGCTTTTGAATATAATAAAAAACATCCTATCATACTTGATGCGAAGCATCATCTTACGAAGTTAATGCTACAATATGAACATATTAAACTATTTCATGCAGGTCCTCAGCTCCTCCTTTCTTCGTTTCGTGAGACTTTCTGGCCTTTAGGAGGCAGAAACTTAGTTCGCGCTATCACTAAACAATGTACTATATGTACCCGTATGAGCAGAAAAACAATACAGCCTATAATGGGTAACTTACCGGATGTTAGAGTGAATGAAAATTTTCCCTTCAATGCCTGCGGGATTGATTTTGCGGGCCCCTTTATGATTTCTTCGAAAAAGGGTAAAGGAAACCGTGTCACAAAAGCCTATTTATGTATTTTTGTTTGTCTAGCCGTAAAAGCCTTGCATCTTGAGGTAGTCAGCGACCTCTCAACCGCGGCATTTATCATGTGTCTACGCAGGTTCACGTCACGTCGAGGCAAGCCTAATGTTATCTATTGCGACAATGGCAAAAACTTTGTGGGCGCAAACAATGAGTTGGGCAAAATGTTACGATCCAGTTGTCATTCAGTGTCAGACTTCGCAGCTAATGAAGGCATACAGTTCATTTTTAGTCCGGCCTATTCACCCCACTTCGGAGGTATTTGGGAGAGCGGAGTTCGTTCCTCAAAGAACCTTTTAAAACGCGCAGCTGGCAATGCCTATCTTACCTTCGAGGAGTTGACTACACTTTTTTCACAAATAGAAGCTATACTCAATTCCCGTCCGCTCACCCCACTTTCAACCCATCCCATGGATTTAAACCCTCTCACTCCTGGGCACTTTCTGATTGGTCGACCATTAATATCACTTCCGTCACCGCCTATAAACACCAAGAACCCGACCAGATACCAACGCCTCGAACAAATAAGGCAGCAATTCTGGGAGAGATGGCGCCGGGAGTACATGGCTGAGCTCCAACAGCGACGCAAGTGGAAGAAAAACTGCCCGCCCCTGCAAGTAGGAGACCTAGTCGTCGTGAAGGAGGAAAACCTGATGCCACTGCATTGGAGAATGGGGAGAGTTACCAAACTATACCCAGGACGAGACGGCATACCCAGAGTGGCGGACGTCTATGTAGCCAAGGGAACCATCAGACGAGCCGTAAACAAACTTTGTTTGCTGCCGATGCCTGTCAAGCAACCCATGATAACCACTGCAAAACCAAACTAACCTCATGAAGAAGAAGAAGAGGAGGAGGATTTAGAAGATTCCTTCAACGCCGGGGAGGATGTTTGCGCCGCAAACCAGTCCGGGCGCGCGGGGGCGCCTCCACACCGAGGGGGGATCGTCGTCGCCCAGGCAGACCGGCGCGCGCGCATCGTCAATCGGCCACCAACAGCCAGTGTGAACGACCAAGTACCACGTCTCAATTACTTACCTGTAAACTTGTACCTAAAACTACAAAATATAAAACCTAATCAAAAATATGTGTTTGGACTTCGCCCGAACATAAGTGGCGACCGTGACAGGACTTCGAGGGCTTGCAGAGCATCAGGGGTCATCAGCAAAAGGAAGTAAGCCCGTTCCTTTAAACACTTACATTCCTTCCAATTTTTTCTCATACCTATTTACTATTTTCCAACTTCTATTTGCTGTGCTAAGTGAATGCTAACCGATCGAAGCGTTATAAGGTATCTAGCTTAACGCGTACCTATATCTTTGTCTTATTTTTTACAACCTATTTCATTTTGCACATTGTCACCCAATCCTTATAGTATTTGGGCTCATCTTACTCCAGTGATCAATGCATTGAAATTGCATTTTCCAACAATCAACAAAATTCATTTTTTTTCAGATGGGCCTACAACACAGTACAGACAAAAACGTAATTTTGTTCTGTTTTCCAAACTTACAAAAGAATTTGGTTTCAGTCACTGTACATGGAATTATTTTGAGGCTGCTCATGGCAAGAATGCTGCGGATGGTATAAGGGGTACAATAAAACGGATTTTAGATATTCCAGATGCTGAAACAGCCTATGAAATATTAAAAAAGTCTTCCAAAATATGCCTTTATTATGTAACAGAATCCGACGTTTTAACAATTCAAGCATTTATGGCTAATATTATCGCCAAGCCCATAAAAGGAACAATGTCTGTGCACCAGATTTTAACTACGGACGATGAATCAGTAATTAAATACAGAGATGTGAGTTGTCTTTGTGGTGAAATAAGGGGCTTTTTTGCGTGTTTTGACATAAAAGATCATAAACTGATCACTGAACCTAAAAAATGTAATGAAGCAAATGAAAACAGAAAAGTAACTGTGTTGTCTGATATCAAAATTACGGAACAAGATAAAATATTCATCCAGGACTTACCATTATGTCTAACAGAAGTAAACCTCAATACACATTTAATCTCTGGAAACTCTGTCACTGAAGTTCGCAATCGCAAATATAAGGACATATTAAACGAAAAATTCCATAGCAGATCAAATGTACCCAAGATCGATGTAAACGAATATGGATGTCTAAGTAGTGATGAACAATCAGAAGTTCCGAAAAGCACTATGGAAACTTGTAAAACGATGAATAAAAAGAACAGTGCTTCTAGTGGAAAAAATAAAAATATGAAGAGAAAAAGATCGTCGAATTCATCTACTACTTCTGAGAGTGTTGAAATTAGTATACATAGTGATTCTGATTTACAAAATGCACTAACAGACATAGAAAGTGAGGATGAGTTTTACACTGAACATTTAGGAGGAAATAATTTAAAAGAGAAGATAAAGAATACCTCGGAAGAAAGTATACCAAAGCAGGCTGATCACATGGATTTAGAACTGCAAGCAGCCGACGTTGAGAGAAATTCAATAGTACAGATTGATGTAACAGAAAAAAAGAATTATGTAAATACTGCTGAAAAAATAGTGGTGATGGATGTTACAGAGCAAGAAATAGAAATAAGTAGCACGAAAGAACAAGAATTTAGGAAGATTGATGGGGAAAGTGATTTTAAGGAATCGAACTTACAAACAGATATAACTGAAACCGAACAAGAAATATATGATATAGGAGACAATGTTCTTGTACGATATTATATGAGAAAGTCTTGGAGATACTATATAGGTGTAATCGAAGATATCCATGAAGATTCTATGAAAGTTGAAAAATTGTACCACATATCTTTCTATAAAACTCTTAATTCAATGAATACACTCAAATTTCGTAAACTGCTCCGAGAGGATAAAGACACAGTTCCAGAAAATTCAGTGGTAAAACTTGTCCAATTACTACAAATATCGGAAAAACCTGAAGAATATGTTCTATACCACGATGAAGATCTGGTATATTTTAGGTAGAAATATAAAACTCCAACAACAATAATGTTGATTTTTCTTTTTTAATAATAAAGTTGATTTTTCTCAAAATATTTTATTTATTTCTTTGTTTGTGTAATCTCACCCTATCATTATCAGTTTCGTAACAATCTATCAGTTTAGTTACATTCTCAGATTAGTTACGATTTCGTTACGGTACATCTATTTTGCATTTCACCCAGTTGTGTGATTACAACGACTTTTAAAGAGAAAAGGGTTCGCAAGAAAGATAAAATGTTTAGTTATGAATCTGTAGATGATCCTATTGCTTCCGCTGAAAGTAGATTCAGAATTATTTTTTTTATTACAATGGTTGACGCCGTGATACAAGACATTAACACAAGATTTACTGCACTGACTGAATATTACAATCATTTTGGATTCTTGTACGACATAAATAATTTAAAATCTTTGCCAAATAACAAGCTTTTGAAGCACTGTAATGATTTAAGTGTAGTACTTTAAGATGGAACAAGCAAAGACATATAATCGTATGAGATTTACGAAGAACTACAACTTTTAGTGCCTAATCTACTAAACTCCATTAGAGATGCCAATCAGATGATTCAATACATAATTACAAATGATTTGGAAGACATCTATCCCAATGCTTACATTGCTATTAGAATAATATTGACTGTGCCTGTAAGTACAGCTTCCGCAGAAAGAAGTTTTTCTAAGTTAAAAATAATTAAAAATTACTTAAGAAACAGTATGAAGCAGGACCGACCGTCTGCTTTAGCAATACTCTTAATAGAAGCAGATTTAGCTGCAAAAATCAATTACAAATCCTTAATAGAAGACTTCAGTAAAGCAAAAATCCGAAGAAGAATATTACTTTTGTTAAAAATTAATCAGTCAAGTTACAAAATAAAGCCTTTTTTTCAAATCTATATGCTTTTCAATATTCTTCCACCGTGCATTTATATTTTTTCCTCATCATAAGATATGTCGTGTCGAAGCCTGTTTGGTAAAATAGGTTATTGAGTACATTTTGCGAACGAAAGTCGCTTCAGCGAGGCCCCGCTGAAGCCTTAAGCGTTGTCTCCCAGTGGGGTAATGACAATCTGGTTACTTTTAACGCCACCCACCAAAACACAGGCGTGTCTTTTTACCGCAAAAAGGAGTCGTTTTGACCAAGTTCCTACTTTTCGGGGCACATCTTTTCCTGTGACTGATCGGCTCGAGCTCCTAGGCATGGAGTTGACATCCAGTCTCAACTTCGGCACCACCATCGAGTACAAAGCCCAAACTGCGGCCAAAAAGCTGGGCATCCTAAATTTAAGTTAAGGTCAGGTGGGGTAAGAGGGACACCGGGACTAGGGACCATAACTTCAGCTGAACCGAAGCGTTTATGACTATGAACTTTCCGTCGATAAAACAGTTTTCAATAGATGTCGCTACGTGACTCAAAAGCCACAAAAAATTAAGACACGTTTGACAGTTGTGAATTCGACGAGCACAAAGTTAGCACTTTTTTTGCAAACCAATATTTTGGTGAAAAACGAGTGCTGGAAATATTTTAAATGTTTTCATTTTATATTTTTTTATTTTATTTTATTTTTTTTTATTTTATTTTGTATTTCATTTTAGTTTAAAAACAACTAATAATAGGAGTTTGTTTCGTTTGAAAATCGTAACCTCCAAAAACAATAGCTAGGGTAAGAGGCTCACTGTTCGCGGTGAAAGAGGAACATATTTTTCTCTTCCCCCATGTCAGTGGTGACCAACATTTTGAATAATGTGAATATTTTTTTTTTCTTTTTCAATTTATCTACCTATAATTATAATAATAATGGCTCGGCTGTCAACTGGAACGTCATAATTTTTTTCTGAATCAGCAATTTTCAATATAATTTATTAAATCATTACTATTAAAATGGCAAATATACTCAGTACAACAAAAAAAAAACCAGGAACAAAACAATAAAATCAAAGAAGACATCAATTACCGCTTTTTGGACCGACAACAAAATGTAAAATGCTGACAATAAGCCGAGCTCAAAATCAAAACGCACGACCAACATCTTCGGGTTCGTCGCTCAGCTCCGCCTCGCAGCCGCCGGGACCTGCGCCAGCCGCGAGTCCAGGGATTCTGGTAGCTGCAGTTGCGTCGAGTTCGAGCGACGAATACTTCTCGCCGCCGACGACACCGCCACCTGCGCGTCGGCGCGGACGAGGCCGACCACCAGCCAGCTTAGGACTTCGAGGCCCACCGGCCTCTGACAGGGTCCCCGCTACCGGTGGAAGTGTGCAGCGTATGAAATGGTCGCAATCGATAAACGAGAATGTAATACGCTCATACTTTGGGGCTACAGAGGGGGGAACTAACCTGACTGCGTACCGTGGTCGGATGCTCTCTCTGTTTCAGGTACTTGAGCCAGCTGTCAACGTTTCAGCCCAGCGATTATCGGATCAGGTGCGGGTTATCCAGCGTAACCGTATGTTGGATGACGCCGTACTTGATAGACTGCGTCTGGAATCACGGAGCAGCCGCGTCTCACCTACTTCGCTACCGGCCGCGGTGCAAATACAACCCAGTGCAAGTGTTTCACCGCGACCCAACTACGTCGGTGAAGATGATGATGACGGGGCCACATCCGTGAGTACCCAATGCAATGAGCGATTGAGGAGCGCTTTGGAGGATGCCTTCCGAGAGTATCGCTCCACACCGCCTGGTCTTAGACCTCGTCTACTTCGTTTCCCTATGCATAATAAAAATAGGGCGCTGGTGTGTGCTCTAGATTCGCAGCTAACAAGTTATTTTGATAGCAGCGAAGACCTTGCCGATACCCACTCGATCTTGTACTGTGCGGCTGCAGCGGCATGTCGTGTAGCTCATGTCAAATTTCCTAGTAATGACAGAGTTACACGACCAGCTGTACCAGCTTGGCAGTGCAGGATCGAGCGTCGTATCGGTGAGGCTAGAGCACTCATCGGCAAACTAATCTGCTTCAGGGAAGGCAACACTCGCCGCAGAGTGATGCGCTTTGTGAGGCGGGCGTTCTCGGGGACTGATATTAGTCCTCGGGATTATCTGACCCGCGTCACAGAGCGTATCGACTTCCTGAAGCAGAAAGTCTATGCATGGGCAAACCGTATACGTCGGTACAAGCGGCGAGTGGAGCGATACACTCAGAATCGCACATTCCAAAGCAATGAGAGGTGGGTTTATAGGGCTTGGGAGCGACCAGACCAAGGTGTGACTGATACGCGCCTACCGGATGATGATGCCATGTGTTCATTCTGGCGCAGCATCTGGTCGGTGCCTGTCAGTCATACCGAGGGCGATTGGACTCGAGAGGTCGAGCGCGCGTGCGATCCGATACCAGAAATGGGGGCAATTAACATCAGCCCCCAAGACGTAGCTCGTGCTGTCCGTCCGTTGCCTAACTGGAAATCTCCGGGACCGGACGGGCTGCACAACTTTTGGATTAAATGGTTCAAAAGATCGCACGCTCGCTTGGCATCTCAATTCCAGTCTGCATTAGAGTCAGGGTCGCTGCCCCAGTTCCTAACTACAGGGATAACCCACCTGCTCCATAAATCAGGTAGTACCGCGGAGCCTAAAAATTATAGACCGATCACGTGTTTACCGACGGTCTATAAAGTCCTTACATCCATTTTGAGAGGAAAGATTAACCATCATATTGATAGTAATTCAATAATGTCTTCTTCTCAGAATGGATGTAGGAACGGTTCCCGCGGTACTAAGGAGCTGCTCCTCATCGACATAGCCATTAGCCAACAGGTTCGACGTTCCCGAAGAGATCTGTCGACATGCTGGATAGATTATAAGAAGGCCTATGACTCGGTGCCACATACATGGCTCATGAGGGTGCTGGAGCTGTACAAAGTTGATGCAGTTTTACGCACCTTCCTGATGTCGTGTATGGGGCAGTGGAGGACGGTTCTTCACTATCCAGGGTGTCGACAGACCCAGGCGAACAGCGAACCGATAAGGATCGAGCGTGGCATATTTCAGGGTGACAGTCTGAGTCCACTGTGGTTTTGTCTGGCCCTCAACCCTCTCAGTACATTGTTGGAGGGTTCGGGCCAAGGCTACCGGTTGAGAAGAGGTGGTCAGGTCATATCGCACCTCCTTTACATGGATGACTTGAAACTCTTTGCTCCTAACAACTTGCAACTGATGAAGCTACTGAAGGTAACAGAAACCTTCAGTGGCGCCATCAGGATGGAATTTGGTTTGGACAAATGTGCGGTCATGCATGTAAAGCGAGGGGAGATTATGGAATCCGAGGGAACACAACTCTCGGATTCCATAGACCTTAGGTCCCTCTCTTCAACCGAAACTTACAAGTATTTGGGTATGTCGGAAGCGTTAGGCATCAGTGCTACTGACATGAAACAATCGTTGAAGGAGCGCTTCTTTGGCCGCCTGAACAAAGTACTTAACAGTCTTTTATCAGGCGGAAACAAGGTGCGCGCCTTCAACGGTTGGGTCATGCCGGTTTTGATGTATTCTTTCGGCATACTCAAATGAACTCAGACGGAACTTGACGCCCTGGATAGGAGGGTACGTTCACTGCTTACCGCAAATCGGATGCATCACCCACGGTTATCGGTGATGAGGCTGTATATCCCGCGGAAGTGCGGGGGTCGTGGCTTCTTAAATGCTAAGACCCTGCACAACCGCGAGGTATGCAGCCTTAGGGAGTACTTCCTAGAGGCCGACGTGGGTATGCATCGAGATGTGGTAGCGGTGGACAAAGGCCTTACCGCGCTCTCCTTGGCTAACGAGAACTGGCGCAAACCTGTGATATTAGATACTAACGACCGCAGGGAGGTATGGCAGAGCAAGGAGCTTCACGGACGCTTTTATCGGGTCCTACATGGGCCCGATGTAGACTTCTTAGCGTCCGTAGCCTGGCTTCGTTTTGGTGACCTCTTCGGGAAACCGAAGGTTTTGTCTGTGCAATTATGGACGAAGTTATGATGACTAATAACTACCGGAAATACATTGTGAAGGACGGTACGGTTGACATATGTCGGGCATGTCACCGGCCCGGGGAATCCATCCGCCACATTATTTCCGGTTGTTCTAGTCTGGCTAACGGAGACTGAATTGTGACTGAACTGTTGAATACAAAGTGTCGTTACCAGATCACGACTTTGTGATTGCTTCGAGGCACAAATTAATTCCAAGCGTGTATGCTTTGTGTGAATTGAAACCCAATAAGATGGGACGACCAGAAGCTGTTTCATATAGTGGACCAACTTACATAGCAATACGAAGTGGCAAGCACTCTTCGTCAACTGCGACGCGTCACGCTCAAGACTTGGACACTTTCAAGTGACGGTGGGCCTGACGAGAATCCGCGATATCGCAAAGTGATCGCACACGCCATAGAGCATTTTAAACAATATGATTTGGACGCAGTATTTATTGTGACTAATGCCCCTGGCAGAAGCGCATTCAACAGAGTAAAGAGACGCATGGCTCCACTCAGTCGAGAACTAACAGGCGTTGTTCTTCCCCATGATTCTTTTGGGACACATCTTGACTCCAGCGGCAGAACATTAGACGAAAGTCTGGAAACAGAACAGATAATTTCAAAAAGGCAGGGGATATTTTGGCTGAAATATGGTCTGCAGTGTGCATTGACGGACACGAAGTAGTCGCTAAATATATAGACCCGAATAATGACACTTCCAGCGTTCCAGACCTGCCAGCCGAAGAATGGTACACTGAGCACGTTAGAGAGAGCCAATATTTACTCCAGGTACATTGCAGTTGGTTCATATCAAATTTTTATGCGTGCCTATTTTATTTTTATTTTTTTTAACGAGCGCGAATGTCAACACATTTTTATTAAGAGTTACAAAGGGAAATTGTTTTTAATTTTTTTTTTAGGTTGTGAAATGCGATGACCAGAAGTGCTGCAGCCCACGCCGGAGTGATGTGCATAATATAATTCTTCACGACCGTTTTCTGCCACCTCCATACCCTATCACTCAGGTTGATGGACATTTGACAATTCCGGACTATAAAGAGCGACGGAAAGTCATTTGCTCCATTTCTAATACGCCACTGCCTACCGATTCAACCGCTGAATGCCTTCATCAGCACGCCTTATGATCTCTATTGCCCAAGTGTGCGTGATGATTTAGAGAAAAGATGCTGCAGTTTATGCGGTATTTACTTTGCATCTAGCACAAGAGCTGCAGAGCACAGGCGAGCAGCCCACATTGCACCAGCTAGGCAAACGCGTCTGTTCCGCAAAGTGCGACCCTCACGGATTGTCACAAGACGAGCTAATGAGTTACTGTGCGCAAGCGCCAACGGCTTAAGAGTGGCTACATCAGAACGAAGTTGAAGGAGCAGATGATTTTGCTGAAAATCATATGGTCATGTTCCGCGTTTACGTAAGAAACCTACATTTTTATTAATCTCACGTGAGATTGGGGGTTGGGGAGGGGGTTGAATAAAATCTCACGACATCTCACCAGGGGGAGAGGGAGACAGAAAATTTAAAAAATCACGTCACGCAATTTATGGACGCCCCCTTACCAAACAAACAATTACTTGGGCAAAAAACAATATTATTGGAACAAAAATAATCTAAATACACCTTTTTCAACGACTTGTACAAAAAAAATATATTTTTCCAAACTAACAATTTTCCTTAAAAATCCTTAAACGAAATCTACTAAACATCTAGGTACACACTCTTTTCAACTCTTCAAAACCATTTTTTTTACGAAACTAAAAAAATATATCTTATCTATCTATCTTACCTTCTTATCTTACTCGTCTGCCTAGCCTTTTACCAACTATATTGGGGTCGTTTCTCAAACCGGATTCAGCTGCATACCAGTATTTTACGTGAAGCGGCTGCCTACCAGACCTCCACAACCCATTAAATGGGTGACACGGTATTTCTTGGCAAGACTGGAGTCAGATTTACTGGCTTCTGACAATCCGTAACGACTGCCAAAGTTCTACAAATGACAGCCGAGACCAACAGCTTAACGTGCTTTCCGAGGCACGGAGGAAACATGGTATGTTAAGAACGTCACCCATCCACAGACCAACCTTGGCAAGCGTTGCTTAACCTTATAGATCGATCTGTGCGGCTGTTATTCTTTAGCCAGGAGCTCCTTCTTTTCTCCTTATCCTTATCTATCTATACTAATATATGAAAATTGTGACGCAAACGAAGTTGCGTGGATCAACTAGTACTAATATATAAAGCTGAAGAGTTTATGCTAAGATCAATAGTAGCGGAGCAGTAATGAAAATTGTGCCGCAGACGAAGTTGCGCGGGTCAACTAGTAATTTCATAAATAGCAAAATGTAACAACTAAAATCTATTTTTTTTTAATTTGTTTTTCTTTGTGGTCATGCTTGGCGCAAATAAACTCTTTTTCTTCATTTCAGTGACAAGTAAAAAGGTAAACCACGACTATATAATAGAACTAATTGACCCGCGCAACTTCGTCTGCTCCGCTCCTATTGGTCATAGTGTGATATAGCGCGCTTAGCCTTTATCGATAAACGAGTTATCCAACACTAAAATATTTTTTCAATTCGAACCAGTAGTTTCTGCGATTAGCGCGTTCAACCAAACAAACCTATGAATTATATGTATACTAATATTATATATACTGCCAATCTGACCGTCACAACACATCATCATCATCATATCAGCCGAAAGAAGTTTACTTCTTCCCCAAGCATCGTCAAACGACCGTGCCTGCGCGTCTCGCATCCATCGGCTCCCGCAACTTTCACCAGGTCATCGGTTCACCTTATGGGAGGCTTTTCAACGTTGCGTCTTCAGTTACGCGGCCGCCACTCCTGAAATTTTCGCTACCATCGACCATCTGTCACACACAATATAGCTACTAGATAACAAAATAACCTTTGGTAAAACTAGGTGTTAGTTTCTTGGGAGGCTACTCTCTAAGCCCGAAGTCCGTAGTTTCGGTAGTCTGTAATTCTTAGTAGTCCGTAGTTCGATAGGTGATACGGAGTAGAATACGCCAGCAACTAAGCCCAAAACTACGGACTTCGGGTTGAGAGAGTAGCCCCGCTGGGTCACTCTTGTGTTGTACGGATGAAAGCCAACAGAATCTATAATTAAAATAGGGACTGCTTTTTCAATTGTAAAATTCATATCAAAATGAAAATACTTAAAAGAAAATATTTATTTACAAAATGAGATAATTTTACAAAATATAGGCAAATTTTACTGGACGCGCGAACGTAATAATCGTCAAACTGTATTGTCAAAACACAACTTTAAACCCAATTCAATACTTTCAACATGGCAGTGTTTCCTCTTAATATCTAAGTACAGCCAATTGTCATTCTTAAAAAATAAACAGAGTGAAATTAAAAAAAAAATGTTGCAATGCAATGTATCATGAAAAAATATTTAAGTAGTCTAAATAAATTTTTGTTCGAAGAGTATAAATTAATTAAAACAACCAGTTATCATTTTTTGATCGAAACTTTTTATATCCTTAAACATGAAAAGTTGTCATTAATATCATACAATTTGTTATTAATACAGGAGCATTTGTAATTAATCGATTAATAATAATATAGATGCGAAATAGCCTGTTTAAATATCGCCATGAAAACTTACATGAAGTGAACATAAAGTGAGATACAAACAAGATAGAATTACAGTTCACTTCAAACTCACTTTATCACAGTGAGATTGTAACAGTATAGCAGTACAGAAGTACGATTCTATAAAAATATCACCGTGTAAGCGTCGGTGAACTGAACATGAAGTGAGCTGTGAATCAATACAAACTATATGAAATGACAGCTCACTTCACCAAAGTTATCACGGTGAGATTTTTACAGAAAATCAGTACAGCAGTGCGATTCTGTATCTCATCGCGTAGGTTTTGGTGAAATGAACATGAAGTGAACTGTCAAACCTTACAAACTAGATGGGATGACAGCTTCCTTCAAACTCACTCCAATTAAGTTATCACGGAGAGATTGTGACAAAATAATCGCACCAAGGAAAACTTAGGTGAAGTGACCTGTCAGTCCATACAAACAAGATATAATGACAGTTCACTTCAAGCTCACTCCAATTATCACGGTGAGATTGTAACAGAATAGCTTGCGGTACAGAGACACTTAAGAGGAAATGCTGGCGACGAGACTTTGTATGTAAAAATTCATAATTCGAGGTTTGGCTCTCGACTGTTTTCTCCTCCAATATTGGACCGATTTAAAAGATATTTCACAAACGGAATAAGAAGGATGTATACTGTGTCCCTATGTTAACTATTGTGTGATTTATAAACCAAATAAGCACTAGAACTCTCACAAAATGCTCAAAATTGTCCGATAAATTGCTGTCAACAGAGCCGGCCAAGTACGAGTCGGACTCGCACACGAAGGGTTCCGTACCATAAACCTTGGTTTTTATTATATATTTTTTTATGATGGATTTACTCTTGATTCTAGTCTATGTCAGAGATGACGGAGACGAAAGTATACGATGTAGCGAGGTTACTTAGAAGAGCCTGTTCACTCTAACTTTGAAGAATTTAGGGTTGTAAGCTTTTGGAAACAGCCGCAGGCAGAGAGTTGTTATAGCGGCAATAGATGTACACAATCTGTGAAAATTTCAACTGTCTACCTATTACGGTTCTTGAGATAGAGCTGAGAGACAGACGGTCGGACGGTAGGACGGACAGCAGAGGCTTAGTAATAGGTTTCCGTTGGATACCCTTTGGGTACGGAACACTAAGTTATTCTTATTTAGCGACTGGGCCACTCCAGGTATTCGCATAAGCAGGAAAAAACTATATGAACTTTATGGCCAAAAGCAATATATGAATAATGCAAGCTTTCAGAAGTATGTTGCGAAGTATTCAAAAACATATAAAATTGTATGTAAAACTTTGCATATTGGTAATAAAATAAAATCAGCTGACGACAAAATAAAAACTACCTGGAAAATAATAAATAATGAAACAGGTAGGAAGAAACAACGTGTAACTAAATTTAATATAAATACTGTACATGGCCCAATAAACTCAGATGCGGAGGTAGCTAAGGAATTTGAAAATTTCTTTGCTAATATTCCTCTTAAAACTACAGAAACTCTCAACTCGTCACCCGCGCTCTCTGCTGCCTTACTTAAAAAAAATGTGAAGGTATGTACATCCGAATTTAAGTTTCAACATATAAACCCCCAGGCCATTATAAAAGCTTTTAAAGATCTTAAAATTAAATCAACAGAAGATCTTTGGGGAATGTCTGTCAAAGTCTGTAGATCTGTTATTGAAACTATTGCCCCCTACTTAGCTATCATATTTAACACTAGTGTAGACCGAGGAGTATTTCCGGATCTTATGAAACACAGTAAAGTAGTTCCGTTGTTCAAATCGGGTGATAGTCAAGAACCCAATAATTATAGGCCTGTGTCAATTCTGCCAGTCCTCATTAAGGTGTTTGAAAAGTTAATGCTTAATCAGATGTTACTACACTTTAATAAAAAACTCCATCTTTCATGAACAACAATACGGTTTCACCAAAGGGCGTTGTACAACTGACGCCGGTGTTAACTTCATAAAGAATATCTTTACCGCCTAGGAAGAATCGCAAAACGCCTTTGGAATATTCTGTGATCTCTCGAAGGCGTTCGATTGCGTTAACCATGAAACACTTTTGTTGAAACTTGAGCCACAGCCCTTGAGTTACTTAGGTCATACTCGACGGACAGACAGGTTAAAGTTCAGGTAAACGGTGTAAACTCACTAGGGTCTGAAATGACAATGGGCGTTCCGCAAGGCTCAATATTGGGTCCATTCCTTTTTCTAGTTTACATAAATGATTTGCCCCAATTATTTCAAAATCACCCAAAGATGGTGTTATTCGCGGATGACACATCATTGATATTTAAATAGAGCGACGGTCACAAAATCTTGACGTCGTCAATAACTCTATTCTTCAGGTCCAAAATTGGTTTACGGGAAACAACTTGGTATTAAATGAAAAAAAAAAAACCAAATGTATTAGATTTACTTTACCAAATGTTAGAAGTAGCGAATGTGACATCGTATTGAATGAAGAAAAACTGGAGTTTATTAATCACACGGTTTTCCTGTGAATCACTTTAGACGAGAAATTACAATGGGGACCTCATATAACATCTCTAGCGAGGCGTTTAAGCTCAGCCGCTTATGCTGTTAGGAAGATAAGACAGCTAACAGACGTAGAAACCGCACGTTTGGTCTATTATATATGGTCACAGCATTATGTCGTACGGTATTTTGCTGTGGGGTCGGGCTGCTGACATCACATTATAATCTGCGTCGTCGCGATTCTCTAAGGGAACTTTTTAAAAGGATTACATTATGACAGTCCTTTGCCAATTCATATATGAAAATATAATGTATGTACGGAAAAATCGACATCTTTTTAGTAAAGTTAGTGATAGATATAATATTAATACTAGAAATAAAGATAAATTAGATCAACCATTTTATAGATTAGCTAAAGTAAACACATCTTTCATGGGGTACTGTGTTAAATGTTACAATAAAATACCTTGTGACATTTAGAACTAAATGAAAGAAAATTTAAAACCTACATTAAAAGCACACTTTGAAAACAAGCATATTACAAATTAGAAGATTACATTCAGGATAAGAATGCTTGGAAACATGCTGGTCCTGCTCCATAGGACAATCAATGGTGGAGACAAGATCAAACTGGTTGGTTTATGTATTTAATTTTGTACCTTTCATTTTTTTTCTTTGTCATTTTTGGGTTTTTACTTTTCTGTTCACTCACACTGCTAATTAATGGTTCCAATATTTGTAAATATGTGAGTACCATGTACTTATGAAGAAATGTGAGTACCATGTACTTATTTAAAATAAAAAATAAGTGTACCTCTACATACTCTAGGTTCATGATCCTCACATATATTACCAGAAGTTGTGTATAATAATAATAATAATAATAAAGCTTTATTTAATTCCATGCATAGTACATATTTTAACAATACAGTTTGGAACTTATTAGTCTATAGTAATCAATAACAGTTGTTACACTTGTATGAATTATTTGATTTCTAATTATAAATTCTATTTTGTAATTATTATTTGATTTTAATTTATTGTTTGATTATTAATTAATTTATTTTATTTTAATATAATAATTATTATTTTTATAATTTAATGCATGGACCCCATTCGGGTAAAAGCCTCCCCCAAGGAATTCCATCCTTCTCTGTCGTTAGCTCTGTCTAGCCAACTTCCACCCGCGCATGCTACAATTTCGTCTGCCCATCTGGCCTTTGGTCGGCCTCTTGGTCTTGTGCCTTTTGGCCCAGACCACTTTACCGACCGTAGAGTCCATCTATCGTCCTTGTAACGGGCTACGTGGCCCGCCCACTTCCATTTAGCCTTCATTGCAAAAGTTAGGGCATCGCATACTTTTGTCTTCTTTCGAATGTCAGCGTTCTTTACCTTGTCCCTCAATTTTATACCTAGGCAACTTCTTTCCATTCTTCTCTGGGTAGTCCGAATTTTGTTCCTGGTTTTGAAATCGAAGATCCAAGTTTGGCATCCATAGGTGAGGCACGGTAGAAGTCCTGTATCCATGACTATTTTCTTGATCGGTAACGGAAGTTGCGATTTTAGTATTTCCTTATGGTGCCAGAACTTGTTCCAGGTAATCGCCACTCTTCGGTTAAGTTCTTCAGTGTTTCTTTCCTTATTAAACGAGATTTGTTTTCCTAAGTATATGTAGTGGGGGACAAACTCCAGAGGTGTGTTATTTATTAAGATGGGCGATGAACTACGGTTAGACATAATTTTAGTTTTTTCCAGATTCATTTCCAAACCAGTTTTTATACTAACCTGGTTTAATTCATTTACCATCTTGTTTAATTGGTGAGGTGTTTCTGAAAATATAATTATGTCATCGGCAAATCTGAGATGACTTAAGAAATTCCCATTTATATTAATACCTTGATTGGACCATGGCAGCTCTCCCATTACGTGTTGTAAGACGGCTATGAATAATTTTGGTGAGATCGGGTCTCCTTGCCGGACACCTCTCTTTATGTTGATTACTTCGCCTACTCTATCCAGCTTGACTCTACTTGTACTGTTAGAATAAATATTTTTTAGGATATTGATGTATTTTTCATTTGTGTTTAGTGCTTTCAGCGATTCCCAGATGCTCTCGTGTGAAATTGAGTCAAAAGCTTTTTTGTAGTCGATGAAAGCTAAATACAGGGGTTTATTAAATTCTGAATATTTTTCTATCACCTGGTCAACCACTTGGATATGATCCATTGTGCTGAAACCGCTTCTGAAACCAGCTTGTTCGATCGGTTGGTGAGCATCGATGGCTGGGGCTATCCTTTCAAGTAGACATGAGGCAAAAAGTTTATAAAAACAAGGCATTAGGCTTATAGGACGGTAGTTGCCTATATCAGCTGGGTCGCCTTTTTTATACAGTAGTATAATTTCCGATGTCATCCATTGACGTGGTACAGTTTCTTCGTCAAGTATTTTATTCCATAGGATAATGATTGGCGTCAGTAGTAGAGTCTTCGCAACCTTGATACATTCGTTGGTGATCCCATCCGGTCCTGGGCTTTTCTCTGGCTTAAGTCTCATAATTTGTTTAAATATTTCATTTTCTGTAAACTGGTGTATTGGAGAAGTATCTATGTAGCTATAGGAAACCGTGTTTTGATTTTGTGTGTCTGATTGTTTGTATAGATTAGCGTAGAAGTCAGTAGCAGCATTTATGATTTCTGTTCGAGATTTGCATTTGTTTTTGCCAGACTTGAGAAAAGGAACCCATGTTTTTGTTTGATTTAACTCTTTATAAGCTTTTTTGGCAGATCTAGTATTGTTGAGGTGTCTTTGTATAATTGTTTTTCTGTAGGTAACGTAGCACCTTTTTATTTCTTTGTTGGTAAGTTTATACAAAGTTTTTAGTTTTTCTTTGTCAGCTACGCTTAATTTGGGCTTATTTTGTAGTTCACTTCTTTCTTTCATGAGTTCTAGCGCTTTCGTGGATAGGATTTTGTTCTTATGTGTTCCTTTTATGTTTTTTAGACTTATCTTTATGTAGTGCGTGATTTGTTGGTAGTACTCCTCCACATTATAGTTGTTTTGATTCTTTATAAGTTCTGGTATATAGCTGTAGAGGTTTGTAAGGTACATTTCCTGCTCTGCAAGAGTTTTCAGTTTAGTGGATGTATTAGAGAAATTGCGCCTACTTTTCTTTGTTGGATTCAGGTGTATTGTTGCTCTTAGTAGTCTATGGTCCGATCCAAAGGAGAAAGATGGTAGTACTTCATATTTAGAGATCATGTGGTGCTTCGTGGTCATGATATAATCAATTTCATTTCTTGAGTTTTTATCGGGAGAGATCCATGTCCAGCGGTTTTTTGGTTTTAATTTGAACATTGTATTCATAATTTTTAGGTTGTACTCTTGCGCATATTGAATTAATCTCGTGCCTCGAGCGCTTCTGATGCCGTAACCATGCTCTCCTGTAGTGGGACGTTCGTACTTTTCTGGAATGCCGATTTGAGCATTAAAATCGCCCATAGAAAATACGTACTCAGTAGATGTGGAACCATGAGCTTTTGCTAAGTCCTCGTAGAAAGATTCCATTTCTTCCTGTGATGAGTTTTCAGTGGGGGCGTACGCTTGAATTACTGCAAAACCCAGGTTTTCCATTTTAATTTCCAGTACACACACTCTCTCAGATATCCCAGTAAATTTTATGATGCTTTCTTTGTGTTTCTTCCTTACTAGAAAACCTACTCCATGTAGTCCTTTCGTTTGGCCAATGTGGTAGAAGATGTATTCGTCGTCTTCGATTATCTTTTCTCCTAGGCGGCGAACTTCACTCATACCTATTATATCATGTTTAATATCATCTAGTGCGGCTTTAAGCTCAATATATTTTTGATCAGAAGATAATGATCTTACGTTGAGGGTGCAAATGTAGATAGTATTTTTCGTTTGGATATTTGTTCTTGGGGGGTTTTGGTCGAACTCTCCCGCGGTGACCGGCCGTACTGGGAGATTAGGGGTTGAAAGAGGGTCCGATTTTGATTGCTATGCTGTGTTGTGATCCGGTGTCTTCGGTTGGCGTTGAGTTGATTCTGTCTGGGCAAGGATTAGTTTGGGCTTTTGTATTATATAGTTCTTCATGTCCCCTTTGTTTTTCTTAGGTGGTTGTTTACTAGTCTGTTGAACAATTTGGTTGTCAGAGTGGAGCGTTTCCGGGGACTCTGATAGGTTTCTTTTGCTTGACTGTTTCTGTGGGGGTTTTTTGTTGCTCAGTATAATAATTTTATCATATTTTATAAAGGCGGTGTTTCCTGCATCTTTTTCTTTCTGTAGTTGGACTTGTAGCTCTTTACGCTTAATTAAGACTTCGATTGGGTAGTCTTCTTTTAAGTAATAGGAAGTATTTTGAAGGTTATGTTTGTTTTTTTGTATTTTTAATTTGAAACCTAAAGTATTGAATGTTATTACTATAGGTCGAACTTTTTCACCCTTTTTCCCCAACCTTCTAACAGCTTCTATATTATAAGTGTCGCATGAAATTTTTATATATGTATTTATTATGTTTATCACAATTTTTTCCAGTTCATCGTACGACTTTTCTGTTTCCTCTACGCCAAATAAGATCAGATTTTTGCGTCTACACTGTCTTTCTAGGTTGTTAATTTTATTTGATTGCTCTTCTATTTTTTTCTCCAAATGCTCATTTTTCAGTTCTAAGCTATTGAATTTCTCGTTGAGGCTGTTGATAATTGTACCTTTAATATCTTCTTTCATCTCTAGCATGTCTTGTTTTTGCTGCTTTATATCTTGCTGCATGCTAATTAACATATTTTTTATTTCATCCATATTTGGTTAAACTATTCTTCGCGCCCTCTATGGGAACAGGTAAGTACTTCTCGGCTTAGTTGGCGTTGGCGATCGAGTATTGTTGCGAGATATCGGAGTGCGCGTCCGACTAGGACCTGGCTAGTGAGTTCTGATGGATCATAATAGATGGCGCTGGTAGATACTTTGATCGATGATTTAGGAACGGAGGATATTATTATGATTACTTAGCACTTTTGAGGTTATAGTTCCTGATGCTTTTGGTTTACGTACTGTTTTAATGTAATTCCAGTTCCAGTTTTGTCGTACACATGCTACAATAATAATTTTGCACTTGAATAATGATAGGTCCTTGGTATCTTAACGAATTTCTAGTGTCATTTGATCGAACGATTTTATGCACTTTTTAATAGATTTTAATGTATATGCACTGTGTTTTATATATTATTCGAAGTAGTTTATGCACTGGTTTTATATTTTGATTGTAACACTTTGTTTTGGAACACTTAAATAATTTTAAAACTTATTTATTATCGAGCACGATGTTGACAGTGTCGCAGTGGCGACATCGACGACGTCACTCGTATACCGCAGCACAAGTAAAACATTGATTTGAAAAGAGTAACTATGGAGTTTCTTGTCCGTTCTTCTCCATAAGAATCTACCCTTCCGAATGGACAATAGAGTCACTATGTTATTTTAAATGTAATGATGACGTTCAAAAGTGCCGTTTAATGGCCTAATTGAAATAAACGTTTTTGACTTTTGAAAAAGAAAACATAGAGACACAGTTTACATCCTTCTTATTCAGTTTGTGAAATATCTCTTATACCGGTCCAATATTGGAAGAGAAAACAGTCGAGAGCCAAACGTCGAATTATGACTTTTTACATACAAAGTCTCGCCGCCCGCATTTCCTCTTAAGCGCCACCTCAACAATCGAGTGAACCCTATTGAAGTCCTGTAGTGCTATTCGGTAACAACATTTTCGAGTCTCGACAGCGGAACCAGAGGTGAGTATAAACATAAGACCTTTATGTTGTGTGCAATAAAGTTCACTTTGTGAGCTAAGTCACTCAGGTGAAGCTCGATATCGAAATGGTTACTTACAAAATAGACTAGCTGCTCATCAATGTCACTCGTTGAATCGCCGCGCTATGGTACGCGTCAGATAAACGTGCAATAAAGTACATTGACCTTTCCCTAATATCCCTTCGTAGATACTCTAACAATAAATTCTATGAACCGTCTTTCATTACTAGAGAACGTAAATGATCACGATAGAAGTCGATTCAGGACAGCTTGATGTCATTTCTTCTGTTTTTAAACGACTTCCAAAAAGGAGGAGGGTCTCAATTCGGTGGATATGTTTTTTTAATGTAGGGATGTTCACAGATTACTCCGAGGTTTCTGATCTGATTTCTGTGATTCTTTTTTAGTTCGATGCGATAGTTTGGTTCAGTAGTTTTTATTTTATAGGCATTTTGGCTTATTTCAATTTCTGCGTCGACGAAGACGTCCAAGTATCACCACTTAAAGTGAAAATAAAAAAAACTTCCGAAAATAGGTTATTTTATACTTTGTAGTGTTTTGTTTGTTGTTATTAAGAAAGTCAATAAATGTATGTGGGTCAATGTAGTTTGTTGCACGAGTATCTGATGTCTACCATAATATCGCCGTGTATAGAATGAAGTGGCCCGACGTTAATTCGCCACGACTTGCGCGATGATATGGCATCTTATACGTGTTTCTTATACGTACATCAGACAACTTGATTATTGTCTTTTTAACCCAAGGTAAAAAATTGCCTAGTGGCATTAAGTCCACCTTTGAGCTACTTCCGTACATGAAATAAATAAATATTCGCAATTTCAATGCATATTCAATCATTGGCAAATCTTTCAAAGTATACGTATAATGAAATTGTTTTAATTATTTACGATCAAACACACTTAGAGAAATTCGAAAGCGATAATTGTTTAAAATATTCTGTCTACATGCCATTATGTCAATCAACAGTTTAGAAGGTAAATTTTTGCTAAATATCATTTATTGCTTACATAATTTTGCGAAAACTTTTACCATTAAACTAGATAAGTACTTATTGTGATATTTTTGTGTAGTGCTATGCGTGTTATCTTAAAGCAGTAATGTGGAAGAACTTCAGTCCTTCGGGTGATGTAATAAAAATTAATAAGGTTCTTGATTTCTTGCAGCAAAAAAGGTCGTAAAATTCAGCCTAATGTCCAAATAACGCCAAGCGATAAAAAGTAAAAAGAAAAAATTAAAAAATCGACCATGACAATGAATTGTAATTTTTTACTTGGATGTGACTTTTTTCCCACAGCCATGCGAGATTTTCCGCCATCCTTGTAGAGGATAAATAAACGCGATGTTCGCAGACGCGCAGGTGGATGGCTGAAAAGGGCGGCATCGCTGATGCCCAGTATGAGGGACAGTTCCAACAGCTACCTGAAGGTTGTTGCTGCATATAAATAGTTGTCTATGGAGGAAATGGATACGCATCCATATTAAATAGTTTTAAGTCTTGCTCGTCATGCATTACTGACATAGTTTTTAAGTTTTAATGTATTACTAACACTATGGACAATTAAGTCTGAATTAAAATTAATGAATTGATTAGAATGGGTTCCATACTTTTTAGCCGGTCCTCCTTTGCTGGCGAACATTTATAGAATGGGGTATTTTACTAAAAAAAAAAAATCGAATTAGTCCATCTGACAGATTTTCAAAAAATATTGGACACGTATTTTTTTTTTTTCACGTAAACAAAAAATAAAGAGGATACAGCGAGTTGAAGACACGCGTGACGTCATCTGGCTTGGTAAATTTGGTACATTTTTACCGATATATTTAAAAAATCTATGAAACGGACTTATTAGATTTTTTTTGTAAAATACCTTATTGACAAATATCCATATCTTATGAATATGGTCTTTGGGTAGTTTATAGGCCACATGAACAAACTACGACAAATCACTAGAAAAAAAACGTTTTGATGTCTATACCTGGCAATGCCGTTTGCCTGAAAATGAGGTTTTGCCAGCAAAACATTGACCCTATATCGTTGTTGTTTTATAAAATATTATTTAATAAAAAATCTGTACAGACGAAATATATCAATGATTGTAATTAATAAGGAATAAAATTCATTACATCATAAAAAATACAAGCAAAAAAAAAACCTTTGAGTAAGATAATCAACAGTTACATACAAATCTCAATGTGAGCTTATTACATTACATAATTATATTGTATTATAATGGATAAAAAGCTAATGATTAATTTCACCCTGTTTTAAACAAATTAATATTAAATCTCATAACATAAATTGTTTGATTCTGCTACTAAAATGTAACTTATTGCAGCTTCACAGTCCGTGTAGTGACTATACAAGATCAAATATCAAAATAATAAAACGTATTTACATGATGAAATAAAATGAATAGAAGAAATACGAAAAAATGGTACGTAAAATGTACTTAAATAAGAAATGACATGCTATAAATTTAGTAAGCAATAATAATTCGATTTTGAGAACAAACGTTGGTTTGATAATAACTTTTTGCCACAATATGCTTAGGTTAGCAGATTTTACATTCAAATCCTGCAAGAATTCGCTAATCGCTATTTTAACTAATATTCCAAGATCCTAGACCTTACTTATTTTCCCAAAAACGAAATGTATGAGATAGAATAATTCATGGACACGTTCACAATGGATGCGCTCTACGTCCTACGGTCAGGTCAAATCGAACGGAGCCCGCATTCTATGTTTACAGGGTGACAAGTACCTTAGTATGTACTTTGATGTACAAATATCTGCTACGAGTATACTATACGGTTAGATTATTTTTATAAACGAGCCTGTAAAAGTTCATGTTTTTTTATTAGCTTTATAATATCGTTATATATCCATACTCATCCCGCCTGCAGAATTTCTTTCGATACATTTAACATAACCATAACAATATATACCATGCGTCCCTGAAGGTTTATGTTTACCAACAGGTGAGATAGTGGTCAAACGCGTGCCTATCAATAGTAAAAAAAGTGTTTCATGACTATTAATATCGCGTAACTTTTTCAATGCAAAATATACCACATGAAATTCGAAATAAGGTTCATCTTGTACTTCACAAGTGACACGAACATTTGGACAAATACACCAAGTGAAGTGTCAGTATCAGACAAGCCTAAAACAAATGTAAGAGCCTGTTGCTATCAATTAAACGTAATATTACAGCAATACTTAATTATTGGTTGATTGTTTGTTCCTATTAAGTGATATTTAAGTCGGATTTTTAAATCTGAGAAAAGTAATCCCAAACACAAATCCATGACGGTGATGTTAATGTTGTGACTCAAACGTAATCAAGCAAGTAAAATTAATTTATTAAATACAACGCGTGTTTTTTAGTATCACAAGATAAACAGATGCGATCTTTGCAAAAAAAAACAATAATTTAAAAGGATATTCAGTACAGTTTTGTTCGCAAAATCCAAATCTGTCACCAGTCTAGCGAATAAGTACCTAATAGACCAGCTCAGGTTGATCCACACAAATTAGGGCCGAGACCGACAAATGTCCAGGCCATGGTCTGTCCGTTGAGTAGTGGAAGTCCTTCTAGTAAAAGGCCACTTTCGCAGAATCAGAAAGCAAATTACGATACCCGTTAACTCGTACTGTTATATTTTCCGAATCAACATTAAACCTAATATGTTAGCGATAAAGATGAAAATTCAATTTGAAAGGTTTTTGTGTGATTAATACTTTGATTATATAATGTCTAGATATTGTCTATGTTATAAAATATATGTCTAGATATGAGCATCAAGTGACAGAAAATATCAGCCAACTGTTGGCTTATAAGTACTTTCCCGCCGTTTAGTACCGATCGTGCCATCTTGATGTCACTGCCTATTACGCGCACTATGTAATAAAGAAATAACAGCGATTCAATGACGGTATGTGCAATTAAACTGTGTCAGAATTATAAAGCATGGGTAAAACTACCGAACACGTCACCGGTAAGTAAGCCGATTTTACCTTTGCATTGGGTCCAATAAGCCGAAAGTGATAAAAATAATTTAATAAGGATTAATTTATTAAATCTTAAAGAATAGTTAGAGGATTATCTAAATATATTTTTGAGAGCTGCTTAATAATACTTATCAAACATAGTTATTTGATGCGTAAAATATACTGATAAAAATAATATCTTATTTTTTAAGATACCCAATAATAATCGTTGGATAGATCGCATTTAAAAAAGCCGCGGAGATTAAAAACAGGAAATGTTGCTGAACTGGACCAATTTGGCGCAGCCGCGGAGCACACTATTTTTATTGAATTATTTGAACAAAAAGCGGTCATTGCGAATTAACCATCATAGTTGGACCCTCGCAGATTTTCTGATTTTCGTAGTTTTTCATCATCAATAGTTTACTCAGCGGACGCCAAATAATTGGCAAAATTTTGCTACTTTAGATTACATTATTGCAAAATTCATATCGTGCCAGTAGTTTTGGAGCCTATTCAATTAAACCAAACAAACAGTCAAATCATAATCATCAATAATCTCTTTATAACATTAGTCTATTAAAAGTTCATTTTTAATATTAGTGGTCTTTCTTTTTAAATATCCAAATAACAAAATGCCTAAAAAGTTAAATATTTTTATAGTAATTTCATTAATTTAGCTGATTAAATACAACATTCTCATCAATTCAATTAGTATTTTTTTTATTATATTTGATTTTATGGGAGAATTGTAGAAGCTGGTATCATTATTCACGCACACAGAGACATAGACGCACTGTGTCCGCACGCTGCCGCACGCACACGTCCTTGAAATTTTGGCTCGTTTTTAGTGAATTGACAGTAGGGCGACGCTTCATCTAGACATTATACAGGGTTATTTGTAAAACACCAGCAACCTCTTAGGTACTAAAAGTACTCATGATTATAAGCAACTTTTACTTTGGGAAAACCCCGAAATCTCGAAAAAAATATCAGTTGTTTCATACATTTTCATTGGCTAAATATTGCATTTTATATGAAACAGCTGATATTTTCTGAGATCGTCATTAGAAAAGGAATTTTTTTATTTTGTGTCAAGTTATCTTGGAGTATTTGGTACAATAATAAAAATATAATTATTGTCTTTGATAGATTTTGCGTTCATTACCCAGACTGTGTGCACTTAAACATTAGCATATTAATTAATTACGTAATTATTACAAATAGACAAAAACTCATGTCAATTGTGATTCTTCTTAATTTCATAAAACCACTTCAACGTCTACGAGACCAAAATAATACGGCTTTATTTCGCATTAAAAAAAACAACAAAATACTCGTTTACAGTATTTTATACGCATCTACGAACAATGGGTTTTAATTTCAGTCCACATTAAGTTAAAAAATCACTGCCATTAATGGAATAATAGTGGTCTATAAAAAATAGACACACCACCTTCGGAATTTTTATGAATTCCTTTAAAAAAGCCTTCGTGGCAACATCAGTTTAGTACCTTTTCGAAACCTCCCCGCGTCTAATGGCTACCACATTCGATGTCGCCTGATTTAATTCAGTACAAATTCCACAGTAAAAAAAAAGAGATCATAACAATAAAATAGTTGTTGGCAATCTACGTATTATAATTTAGATGTCATGAGTCAAAATAAAAAAAATACCCTAAAACGCCGTATACAAAATACAAAAAAAAAAGAAAAGTATTACGCAAAATTTGACCATTTGAAGCCCGTATTAAATAAAAACACCGAGAGTGGCCGTTCAGAATGGCTTCGTGAAGCGTATTGTCTACATAATCCTACGTATAACTACTGTCAGTCTTAACTCAGTGATCTGCGACCTTATTGGCGGCGACCTCAGAGGTGATCTCACATGTGATCTCGATAAACGCCTCGTTCTCTTTTTGCTCACGAAAAAATTTTGACAGCCGTTGTTTTTGTAAATCATTATAACTTTTGTTTGTCAACCTTACTTCGTCTAAGAGTTTTTGCACAGCCTTATTGTTAGGCGAAACTTTGTCCGCCTGTTTTAGGTCCATGAGAGCGTCGTCGTAGTTCTTAAGGGCGTAATTCGCTTGCCCGCGCCTGTATAGAGCCTTTTCATTTCTTGGGTCTATTTCTAGTACCTGAGAACAAGTAGTCTTTATTAAAAATCTATAACAATCGTCATTTGTTTGATATACATGTAAGGCTTTACAATAGGTATAAGGGATATGTAATGTTTCCTACAGTACTCGGGCAGAAATAAGACACATTGACTTATAGAAAAAATTGGAGGATGGAGATATAGAATGTGAAACGAACAACGTAAAACCTGAATAAATATCAACTGCACCATACATTTATGAACGCATACTCCACAAAATGTACTGAACACCATATTTATTATTTGGTGATTACAGGGTCGGTCCCATGTTGCGGAATTTGTTCGAAATGCGGAATTTGTTCGAAAGAGTCACCGTGGCCCTGGAACGCAAAGGGCATTAGAAGGAACACGGATGGGTATTAGTCAGTAAGAGTCTGACACTCCCTTCTGCTCCGCCCAGGGCGGAAGGAATTATTTAATTTTTATAAGGATGATCCCATCCTTAAAAAAATATAATCGAATGACTCCTCCCGCTGCCGTTTTTTTTTTTTTTTTTAATGGTTTTGCTCTTGACTCTAGTCTATGTCAGAGATGACAGAGACAAAGTCTACGATGGGGCGAGCCTACCCAGAAGGAGCATGGCACTCCAACTTTGATGATTAGGGTTGTAAGCTTTCGGAAACACAGACGCAGGCAGAGAGTTCCACTCCTTTGCTGTGCGCATTATAAAAGACCTTTGAAAACGCTTAGTGCGAATTGGTGGAATAGCCACAAGGTAGGGATGGTAAGATGCAGTGCGTCTGGATGTCCGATGGTAGAAGGGGGTCGGTGGGATGAGGTCGTGGAGTTCTTGGGCACACTCACCGAAGTACAATCTGTAGAAGACCGACAAGCAGGCAACCTTACGGCGATGAGCCAAGCTATGTAGCTTGGCATCCACCAGTTTTACGTCGCCGATGAGCCTTCTTATAGCCTAATGCTTACGTAAGTATTGGTATAGTTTTTACTCGCGCGGGACCTATTTCTCTTACTTCAGTATAAGTAAGAAATAATTCTAATTTTAATGAAACACCCCGTGAGAGCAATAAAACCGACTAATTTGCAAATCCCTGAAAAGCTGGCCATAATTACGTCAATTTAGAATCTAGTATTTTTTGCAAACAAACACAAGTAAATATTACTGACGTAATCACCATTCAAACTCCTCGTCTCCTATTTCATCAATAGCCATGGTAAACCCCCATTGATGCTTACGTAATACTTAAATGACATACTTAGAAGAGATGAACTCTCTTCAAAGTTAGAGTGAACAGGCTTATTCTGGGTCAGCTCACACCATTCACACTCTATTACCCCTGACCTTAACTAAAATCAAGAGCAAACCCAAAACAACTTAAAAAAAATGGCATGAATGAAATGAATGTAAACTTACCGCCGTACTGTATTGAACTGTAGACCTATAATCTTCTAGCTTCATGTAGCATGCCGCCATATTCAGGTAACATTGTGATACGTATGTTGTTCTTATTTCTTGTACTGTGAGCAAATAATAAAAGTCAATATAATAAAAAAACTAGTGCCCGTGAAACGCTCGTGCGGGTTTAGTATTGCAATTTTCATAGGGATCTCTAATTTTTTTTTCTAGTAATAAATATAGCCTATGTTACTCAGGGATAATGTAGCATTCTAATGGTAAAGAATTTATGAAATCAGTCCATTCCTTTTTTTTACCATACCAAAAAATACGTGTTCAATGTTATTATTATATCTAAGAAAGTACCCTCTTGTTACTTTTGTGGTGTAGATGTGTGTTCAGAATAACTAAGCTGTGCTGGATAAAGATTTGAATTATACAGCAAGTATATGTTTTTCGAACATGAAAATAACAAATAATTAATTTGGCTCATATTATATAGGTAGATTAGTTTTAAATCGAACCAGGACCCCAAAAATCCCCTAAGACCCCCCCCAAGTTCTAATTTTATAGACACCTAAAATGAATCAGACACTGCTATACCTTTATTCATCATATATTATTCGAATTGAAAATAACAATAAAACATTAAGGGCAGTACACACTTACTCGGACCGGCAATATTCGACACAAACGGGCTCAAAATCGAATATATGTAGATGAATGTTCAGCAAAAACGTTATGCCGGTCGGGTTTTGGCGATCATCAGTTCGGTTGTTATTTGTGATTGATAGAGGGAAGCCAAAGAAAAGATGGATGGATTGTGTGAGGAGTTATATGAAAGAAAAGGGAGTTGGTGAAAGCGTGACGGCTGACAGGACAGAATGAAAGAAAAATACTTGTAGCACCAACCCAAGTAACATGCGATATGGGCAGAAAGATGATAGTGTAGTAAATGATTCTGGCCGGTCTCGTCGTTAACAAATACCAAGGTCCAAGTGTATAGCGCCCCTTACATGTCTAGACAGAAGCATCATTAATCTACATTATATCTAAAATCTAGGTCACAGAGACCTGACGAAAATGGGTCAGTATCGTAATTTAGTACACCTTTCTTTAATAGCAAAGGATTTTCTATTGATTCTGCGTCACCTGATCTTAGAATATATTTTCTCATATGACCACAATGTGGTCTGATTGGTCTAATAATAATAGAATAACAAATCTATATGTAGTGAAAAAACATCGTCGTCCAGTGTGGTAACTACATTTTTATTTCGCCTATTTATATTTCAATCGTTAGGTACAAAATACAAAAAATACAAAAATGTTTATTTCTTTACCAACTAGTTTAAATTAGTTTATGATTGGAGCCTCCTTTTAAGCATGCTAACGCCTGTGTTAGGAGACTCCGCTCCTCCATAGCTTTGGCTGTTTGTGCAACTTACAATTTTTTTTTTTACAAGATTAAAAATAATAGCTAAATAATACATTTTTCTCGAGCGCGTGTTGCGTTTACATAAAGAACAATTAAATTAATAATTTCGAACATGCTCGCTCGCTCGTGAATTGAGCAGAATAAATGGATACATTAATGTGGATGTGTTGAGAATGCAAGGTGTGTCGCACGTGTGTGATGTGTGTGAGGTATGTGGTGAGAGATGTGTGTGTGGTGTGTATGAGAGAAGATGAACGAGTGGCTGTGCAAATATGTATAGCTAATTTCCACTTATTGTAACAATGATTCAATATCTGCATACGCACGTGATTTTAACCATTCGATTAACATTTTCTTGCCTTCATGAGTATGTTTAGTGTATAATATGTAGATGTCTTTGTTTATTTTATTATATAACTGTGCTGATTGTTTATTATATTGTGTAGCAGCAAAATTGGTTTTAGATTTTGGGACTTGCGCAATAATATCCTTTCTTCTTTTTAATATTACATTATTATCATATGTAAGTGTCTTATGTTTTTTTAAGACGGCGGCGCAGATATACAATTTCCTAACAGATAGCAGGCAACTCATCTCATAAAGACTTTCAGTAGGGAATCTCCATTTCTTAAAGTACATAATTTTTATCAGTCCTCTTTGCGCTCGTTCAACGTCTATAAATTTAGATTTGGCTGCCCCACCCCATACAGTTATACAGTAGACTATCACAGATTGTGCAACATAGATTTCATTTAGAAGATTTCTGTTAGCGCCCATTTTCGTGGCTATACTTACAGTGACTTTTATAATTATGTAGAATATACATAATTTTGCCATATTATGTACTAGTTGACCTGCGCAACTTAGTCTGCGTCACAATTGTCATTACTGCTTCGTTCCTAAATGATATTTTTTTTGCAAATAGGTTACAAGTTACTCTTTTACACGTCTTTTTTTTGACATATTACTGTAGATGAGGCCGGCATTTATTTCATAGCTGACTACCCTGAAAAGAAACATCGAAACTAACGGTCTACTCCTACTCCTATTGGTCTTAGCGTGATAATATATAGCCTTTAGCCTTCCTCAATAAATGGGCTATCTAACACTGAAAGAAATCGGTCTAGTAGTATCTGAGATTAGCGCGTTCAAGCAACCAAACAAACAAACTCTTCAGCTTTATATGTAAGTATAGATATAGATAATTTGGCATATTATTTTATGAAAACCCGTCAAACTGTCATATTTATTCCTTGGTATAAAGTTGTTTCACTATTGAAAAACAGCCCTCACCTACCTACTCAACAAATGCAGTGGTATTTTTTTTCATAAAACTGATACATAACTAATAATGAGTTCTTTAATCATGTAGTACATTTTTACGTATCAAGAATAATTTTCTCAGCGTAATAATGATTACATTATTGCAATTATTGTCGTAGGATCTCTATTTTTTTAAGTATAATATAGCCTTTGCTTTTATTTCGAAAACAAAATATAGCCTATGTTTTAAGTTAATAATGTAATAAAGCTTTCAATTGGCGAAAGAATGAAAAAAAAACCGCTTGAATAGTTATTGAGCCAAATCGAAAATTTCCTCTTTATAATATTAGTATATATTGTAGTGTAGATGTAGATATAGTAAAGAAGTAATATTCTAAACTCACTCTGTTCCTTCGTATCGACGTCCTTGACTTCTTCTATCCTAAGAAACGTGTGGTCCAAATATCTGAGGCACTTGCGGTACTTCCTAACGGCTGCCTTGTATTTGCCCTCGCCGAAGTAGCAGTTGCCGGCGCTCTTCACATCTCTTATACATGATATTAATTGTTCTACCTGGAATTAAACAGTTAATTAATACATTAAAGTGGTTTATATTCTTACTAACTTTTGCCAGCGGATCCTCGTATGTCAACTTAAGAGGATGTCGACTGCTTAAGGTGAATGTTACGGGTTGCTCATTGCCATTTTCCCGCGAGATGGCGCTGAAGTAAACATTTTCAGTTTTATTTTGTTTCGAGTGTAATTGGAACAATATTAAGTCGCAGAAATAATGGTGCGACAATCGGATATTCCACTTTATCGAAATTAGTCAAAATACGGCATAAAAACCCTTCTGATTCGCCATACTTCACGAAAATAGACATGATTGAAAGTTTGATTTCCAATTACACTCGAAACAAAATAAAACTGAAAATGTTGACTTCAGCGCCATCTCGCGGGAAAATGGCAATGAGCAACCCGTGACATTCACCTTAACCAAACTTGTCTGTGGCGGCCTTAACATAAAATCACTTGTTTTTTTTTAATAACCTATGGTGTCCCACTGGGTAAAGGCCTCCCCATATCCTTTCAGACAGTCTTATCATGCGCCACCTCGAACCAGCCTTCTTAAAATAGTATTATTTTTTTTTAGTTTTCGGTACCCACCGTAATATTTTCATCCCTGTAGTCTTCAGGGTACTCGGGCAGTTTGTCAGCGGTGCCATCTCGACAGGTGACGTCCCAGTCACTAGTTATGATCTCGCCGCAGTCTTCAATCACACACTCCTGTTAAAGAAACAATATATCATCAAAAAACAATAATAGCCTTTAAGTAGACAAAAGTGCAGCTAACCTGCAGTCAATCGATACCACTATTGATCGCCTTAAATTATACCGCTGGCGTCAAAAATAACCCTGTTCAAATTGTTGCGGAATTTGTTCGAAAGACTCACCGCGCGCGGCCCTGGAACACGCGGAGACTGCAAATTTTACGTAAGTATAATAAAATCAAAAGTAAAGTTATCATAGACACTGTGTTCGATACTTAAAATGGGATACGTAATGCCAATTCATAAAAATAAAAATACAATTTTTTTTTTGTGAAATATGTTCTATTCACGATACTGATTGCAAGGATGAAAAATACGCACTTTCACTCAAGTAACCCTGTATCCTATCGCGGTGTCATCGATTGACCGTAGTCCACTCGCCAACAGCGACCAAAGAGTATTTGGAAAACCTTTACTTGGTCTAAGCTATATTTCTTCAGAGCAAACAAATCTGTAGACTGTTTTAAGAACAAAAAAATATAAACCAGGATTGTTCTCACATCATTTTTCCTTTGCGTTGATTGTGTATAGTCGTTGACCTCTAAGTTTGTTTCGTTGTTATCAGAGTAGCTAGGAAACACTTGCCTCATCTAGTTTAAATCGACCAAAAATATTGACGAGTCAAACATTTATTTTGTAGCTGTGGCTACTAGTTCTTGAACTGGCGACGCGGTTATGCCAAAAAGAGATAGCAAGGCGAGCTGGACTCCTACTTAAAAGATTGGTAAACGGAAAAGAAAGGGAGGCCCTTTGCCCCGAAGTAGGACACTGCCTCGTCCACCTAGCCTATTCCCAATTATATTGGGGTTGGCTTCCAATCAAACCGGATTCAGCTTTATTTGGTACTACAGGCTGAATAATAATAATTTACAAAATTAATATAATTCATCTATCATCAACGCCATTGTCAATTCGATCAAGTCACACCTCCTTCGTTTAATACTTTTCATTTCTTCTTTAAACGGTAAAAAAAAAAACATTTTAAAAAGCGTCGATTACCAACATACCACCGTAGGGCGGCAATGCTCGCCATCTCCGAATTTCTGTATCTCCTTCACGATGCCGATACCCGCCAATACTTCTCCGAAAACGACGTTGGTACCGTCCAAGTGGGGACACGGAACCGTTGTGATGCAAAACTGGGATCCATTGGTGTTGGGCCGTCCGCTGTTGGCCATACTTAGGACCCCCGGATCGTGCTACAAGTGAAAGATTGAGGATTTAGTTTTCTGGGATGATTTGCTACTAAAAAAGTTCAGGAGTGGAATTCTTCCACTTTTTAGGGTTCCAAACATCCGTAAGAAACGGAACCATTATAGGGACACTCGGGTGTCTGTCTGTCTATCTGTCACTGCCAGTTTTCTCTGGATCTACTGGACCGATTCTGTTGAAATTTGGTACACATATGGAATTTTGTGATCCAAACACGGACGCGTTACGTAAATAAATAGATAAATTTTGAATGTGGGGTCACTTTTGGGGGTCAAACTAGAAATTACAAAAAAAGGTTTTTTAAACTGTATTTTGTAACACCAAATGAAAGGACTTATTGTGAGGGTTTTAATTATATTTTTTCATAATTTTAAACCATTCATCAAATTCATTATTTTTGGTCTAATTTCTTGAATAAGTGAACTACTTATTACTTTAGAAGTTATTTCATAAATTAGACCAAAAATTACCATTCCTTCCCTTATATCCGAAACTATTGAGCATAAAATTTTGAAAAAAAAAAATTAGATAATAGTTCTTAGCCGAAAAACCTCTCTATAAGAAGTCTCTAGTGTTAAAATAACATGTTACAAAAATGAAATTGGTTCGGAACCCTTTGCACGCGAGTTTGACTCGCACTTGTCCAGTTTTTTAATTGATAGCCTCGCGATTGACCACGATCCCATTTGATGGAAAGCGATGATGTGCTAGTCTAGAAGTAACTTGTTCACTCTTGACATAAAGACTACCAAGTTGTAGCTATCAGGAAACAGATACTTCAGCAGGGAATTCCACTCCTTAGCCGCGTACGCACAATGAAAGTATTCTCGGAGTGTCAGACTCTTACTGACTAAACCCCAGCCGTGTTCCTCCTAATGCCCTTTGCGTTCCAGGGCCGCAGTGACTCTTTCGAACAAATTCCTTCAGCCATTTGCTCACAGCTAAACGTCGAGATGTCCCCGACTAAACTTTGTGATTAAACATTTTTTGCCATTTCTCGACGACCCCTGGGTGTTTCCTGATAGCTAAACCTGGGGAATGGGGATACTTAAAATCAAAAATGACCGGGTTGATTCTAAGCAAGCGCGCTCCATCGTCGGCCATATGCTGGCTTGCCATCAGGTGAGATAGTGGTGAAACGCGAGCCAAACGATTAAAAATGTATTGACAATTTTGATGGGACGCAGATGAATTACGTTCGAGGGTTGGCCAGCTTACGTTGCTTGACATCCATACTTACACTGACCTCTATTAAACAAGTACTTGTATATTAGAGTTCAGTGCATAGTCATATTATAAATGAAAAGTATCACTGTCTGTTTGTTACGCGGCTAAACGGTTGATCGGATCGTAATGAAATCTGATATGGATATACTTATAAAATACGTCCGTATCCGCGATAGACGACATCCACGCGAACGTAACTGGCAAAAGCTAATTATAATATAATACTTTAGTATTATAATATTTAAGATTCATAATATGAATCTTTAACTAGTGCGGCTACGAACGGGTGCAAATTATATTTATTAAAATCCTTCCTCGTTAATAATATGTAGTGGAATTACACAGCCGTTTTCAAGTGAGGCACTTCCCAACGAACACTATTTCAATTTAACTTATTAATAGAAGATAGATAAGTTGGTACCATTAATCTAAAGTTTTCATCTTCAAAAACGGGCCCGTATATGCTCTCACCGCCGCTTCCATCACCGTTAATTATATCGCCTCCTTGGATCATAAATTGCGTGACAGCTGCAACAATAATAATTTAATAAAATTTATACAATTATTTAAATAACAGATATCCGGACTATGGTAAGCGCCAAATAAGTTTACAATCTGCATTGACCGACCTACATTTACTGACATACTTCATTTTAAAACGAAAATAAACATACAAAGCTGTCCTGAATCGACATACACCGTGATCCTTTACATTTTTCAGTAATGGATTTAATAACCATTAATGTATTTTTCACACCTACGAAAGTCAATATAAATGTTAATTTTGCTGATTTCTCTGGCTTCTACCATAGTCGTACTCAGCACTTCTCCACTATTATTGCGCATCATTGTGAAAATAAACACATGCGACTCGTTTGCCAGCTCAATTACAAGTGTCGGTGCAGGAAATCAAAACATACTAGAAGTTTAGGCAAACTTAGAGTCAGAAAAACTTCCGGATGTTTCTGAGAACAATCAGATTGTTCTCAGAATCAAATAGAAGTTTTTTTAGTTACATGAGCTTGTTAAGAATAAGAATAAGTTGATTAAAATAAAATATAGATTAGATACAGTGTTATGTGAAATAAAATTTGGTTTTCTTTAAAAATTAATCAAAAAAGAATCTTCAGACTTCCTGCACTAGGCTAGGCCTGTCCCGCAGGAAGCTTTTAAGATTTTCTATAGAATTCGAAGTTTACACAAGTCATTTCCTGCCCTACAACCAGAAGTTGTAGCGACGTATACGCTGCTAACGCCAGTGCCGTGGAGGTGAATACGTATTAGTTCAATAGACTTGATAGCCCAAAGAAGAGGAATGTGAATCAAGACGACACATTGCTATTTACCTTTGTGAAACCGCGTGCCTTTAAAGTGTAATGGTTTCTCATTGCTGCCGACACCCTTTTCGCCCGTACAAAGCGCTCGAAAATTCTCCGCTGTTTTTGGCACCACATCGCTCCTTAACTTTATAATAATGCGCCCGGCTGAAACAAGACAAACACTCTTTATTCGATTTATCAAATTAAAATATTAAAAACCAGCACTGTAGGTCTGTCTAGCAGACAGACCAGAATGCCGGCTGATAGGACAGAATGAAAGAAAAAAACGTGTTGCGCCGACCCCAAGTAACATGGGATAAGGGCAGGAAGATGATGACTGTGGGTCTGTCTAGCACACCAGTCTTTAAATTTTGCTATGCAAAGGCCGTTTTGCGCGGATGTGGCGCATATTCTTTTCCTTAGGGTTTTCATATACGTAATACCTGGCGCGAGGCGCATGACGCCTTTTCTTTCTTCCTCTTTTCTTCATATCGATCCTGACACGAAAAAGTGCCTGTTTATGGTTCCGTCATAAAAACCGTAATGAATGACCTAATGATGACTGATGTGGCTAGCAGGCAACCATCAATGTCTGTAACTGAATTCAGGTTTTATTCAGCGATTTCCTAACAAGAATACACGAGCACAATGACGTTTCCATAATCGTCATGAATGAAACTACAAAAACAAGGTGGACAGTTACAAATTGATGTTATGTTATGCAAGGTATTCATGATTATGCTCCACAATGGCTATTACGACGTCACGTCCGTCGCCTGCAATCTGACCTTGTGTCACTGAATAGCCCGTAGGTGAATACATCAAGCCATGTCCTGCATTCACACCTGCGTTGTTGCGTACTTGCTCGATATTTTATTCTACCCTTGACCTATTTATTTATCCAAATGCTTTGGCTTTTTTTTTGTTTGGTTTTCTTTTCTGTTACTTATATGTTGTACATAATGAAGAGTATTTTATTCTATACTATTCTCTGTCAACTTTATAAGTTCTTATGCGTTACACCTTGTAGGCTTTGTGAGTGGTATGTGGCAAATCGAAAGGAGTTACACCCGGCAGTGGGTGATTCTGGGTTCACTCTATATATCTTCATTTTAATCCTTATAAAATTCTTCCGTTACTGACTGATTGAGTGACTGACAGACAACGCACAGACAAAATTGATGGTTGTAGAAAGCTGAAACTTGGCATTTAGGGTCCTTGGGGAGGGTAGGGGAGCACTATAATCAACCTCATGTGGTATTATTTGCTGACGATACGTCCTTAATTTTTAAGATAGATAGACGTTCCATAAATTTTGACGACGTAAATAACGCCCTATAGCAGGTCCAAAATTGCTTTACTGCTAATAATTTAGTATTAAATGGGAAAAAAACTAAATGCATCAGATTTGCCTTACCGAACGTTAAACGAAATGATTGCGACATAGTATTGAACAAGGAGAAACTTGAATTCGTCGAAAACACGGTTTTCCTGGGGATTACGCTTGACTCAAGGCTACAATGGGGTCCTCATTTAACATCCTTGCGGGACGGCTAAGTTCAGCAGCATACGCTGTCAGAAAAATCCGTCAATTTACTGATATAGATACCGCGAGGCTAGTCTATTTTAGTTACTTTCATAGTATCATGTCTTACGGTATCTTATTATGGGGACGTGCTGCAGACATCGAGTCTATATTTATCCTGCAGAAAAGAGCCATCAGAGCCATTTACAATCTCCGTCGGCGTGATTCCCTAAGAGAACTGTTTAAGGATATCAACATCATGACGGTACCTTGTCAATACATTTACGAAAATATTATGTATGTTCGGAAAAATCTTTTTCTTTTTAGCAATATTAGTGACAGGCATAATTTTATTACTAGAAATAGGAACAAATTAGATCAACCCCGATTCAGATTGGCCAAAGTACACACTTCTTTTATGGGGTACTGGTTAAATATAATAAAATACCAGTTGATATTCTCGAACTGAATGAGAGAAAATTTAAAGCATGCATAAAACACACACTATGTAGACAAGCGTATTATAAACTGGAAGATTATATCCTCGATAAAAACGCTTGGCTAAATGCTGGTCCTGCTCCACAGTCACAGCTGCTTAGGTCCACTTTTTAGGTTTTTATATTTGGAAGAGATGCTCGCTCTTTTTTTTTTAGAGGTACTTACATTATTTCGTTTATTTATTCTTATTTACATACACATTATATTATTATTATAATTACTTATTTATTATTTTTGATGTAAAAACTTAATCGTTGTCTTTATTAATTTATTTTTCATTATTTGGTCATTGACAACCATAGTTTTGTGTAAAGTAGAAGCATATTTTTCAAATTTTGTAAATTTGAGTACCATGAAGCCATTTACATTTTATGTGATTAGTTATAGTTTTACTTATTGGACATGAACGAGCATAGTGGTTGAGAGCATGTCATGCTCACTCAATATCTCGATGATGGCGGCGCGTGGGTTGGATCATTCGGTTTCCTTCGAAATGGTTGAGCTGAAAGGTGCCGATACACGCGTCATGTTCATGAACGGGCGACGTCGGTTGAGACTGGTCATGTCTTAACTGCCATTGGCTCAATTTAATCTTTATATTTAAAATTCTTATAATAAGCCCTTTTTTTTTTTTTCCTTTGCATTGTCCTCACATGCAGAAGCAACAAGTATATGTAACTTGGAATTTTGTAAAACAGAACATGATTTAAAAGAGTGTCCGTGGAGTTTCTTGCACGTTCTTCTCCATAGAGATCTACGCTTTGGAACGTGCAAATAGCTTCCATGTTTTTGACTGACCGACCTTGACGTTTCAAAAGTACCTGTGAATGGTTTTTTTTAAATAAAATGCTTTGAATTTGAATTTCCCGAAATTCCTTCCCGTTTTTTCACGTTCCCGTAGTAATTTAGGGAAAATCCTCTCTTTATATGGACATGCCTCTCCTACATCACCTGGTGCTCAGCTTTCCGCAGCCAATCTGTGGCATATAACATTTTAAGTTCTTTGGTTCAACCAGCTGGGAGGCGTGGAGATGTATCGGCAAGCGTATTGTGGGAAGTGTGGGAACAATACGCTTGCCAATACAAACAATCGATCGAGCGGATTTTCTCAGGTTGAAAGTTTATTTATTAGGCCCGTATTACAGAACTGCAATCAAGACTTATACATTACTTAAAATTAGTCTCAGTTGGAGTTTTAATTTTAGAACTTGACTTGAGCAGAGAAACTACAATCTATAATCACCTGAGCAATGTCACTTTAAAATGAAATTTTTTACGTATTATTGAACAGTGCTTGAGGCTTGACTGAGCTCCACTCAATGTGTCCTCATTTTAAAATCACAATCATCTCAGAATCACCGCTTGAGCCGAGATTTGATCTTTGTTTTCGCAAGTGTAGTCGAGACCACGCTTGAGCATAGATTCTCATGAAAATTGTTGTGGATTTGGAGTAAATCGAGTACTTACCTACCTAATCAAAATGGATATATTTATAGAAGTAGATTATTATAATAATTTATTTAATAATGAGAAAAATCGAAAGTTTATTTTAAATGAGATATTTAAGAGATATGCAGGACACTTATAATTGTGAAAACTTTAAGAAGAAGTACAGGTTTTCACAAGATGTCGTGAAACATTTAATTTTACCTGAGACCTCTTTGTTTTCATTTATATCTTTTTTGAGTTTCATTAGAATGCGGATGCAACACATTCTAATTTTTTTTGCAGTATTTGGTAGCAAATGTTTCGAGTCAGCCTTCTCGGAAACTTCGATGAGGTAGTCAATAACAACAAAACTCTCAGCTCCATTTTACCGAGACCGCGCCTGTTTCAATGATTCCACATATTGTTCAGTTGTGCAGACACTTGAGATACCAAACTACACCAATTTGCGGAAAATTAAAACAGCCACTGAACTTCACTCGAAATAATCCCGCCAAAAAAACTCCGTGTCAGTTTTGCTGTCCACAGAACATATGTACCTACTCTGAAGAGTTAAGGGTGGCTGTCAGTGTCAATAATGTCGTGTCGTCCACCTCATCCCGTTTTGATCGTGCGAAAAAAAGAAGAATTGCAATAGGAAACTATCTATTGTTCAGGGTTACCATAATGATTGCTTACTCACGTAATCAGAGATCAAAATCTCTACTCAAGCGTAGTTTCGTTTGATTTGAGTTTGAGGATAGTTCTTAAGTAAACTGAACGCTTAATTCGAGATTCTTCGCTCAAGCAGTAATCGGTTGAACGCAGTTTAAGAGCGCTTTCACAATTTTTCTTGAATTTGAGCGTTTGATTCGAGTTTTGATGTCTGATTATGCTTTAGATATAGCACAAAAAAAAAACAAAAATACGCCTAAGAAAATTTGATAGTTGATCTTGGGAGTGTTCTAAATAAATATATCAATTTGTTCACGTACCTTGTCTCCGCAAAGGGTGTTTCATAAAATTACGCTTTTGGGAATCTTTTGATGCTTTGGTACACCGAAGATATAATAATTTAATCAATTTTAAAAATGTCCATGATACAACTGTACCTTCTACTTTGGAATGATCAAATCAATTTGTTACGATTCATCCACTAATAAACCAAAAATAATTTTGTAAAACTAAGAATTATTGACAATTTTCCGTACGAAACTATATGTTTTATCTATGAAAGTATAATCCAAATTCAAATAAAAATTATTTAATAATTAAGGAGGTATTGTTATAATGCATGAAAAAAAAAATGGTCTATTTAAAAGTAAACTCATATTTTTAAGCAATGTTTGTATACAGCCCCACAATCACTAAATCTCGGGAAACGCGGTTTGTAGCTTTAGTCCGGGGCAAGCGCTCGATTTTGTAATAGCGCCCTTAAGTAGTACTTGAGTAAGGTTCTGTAATACGGGCCTTAGAGTGCCTCGGAGAATTTGATATATTATGTAACAATGAATTTGGATGATTCAAAACTAATACTTATTATTAGCCGAATAGTGTCTCCATTTCGTATTTTTTTTTAATTCCACCTGTGACAGCGCTATCCTCTGTTTCAAAGCTGTCCTTCCGCAAAGTTTTCTACGTCGTTTTACTACGCGCTAACTTTCGCCTCTAGCCGTTTCTATATCGTGGATGTAGTACTTTTGTTAATGGATTTTAGGTATTATATCAATACATGCAATGTCTATAACGATTTGGCAGTGAGTGAGAAATGACAAGCACTATGCAATGTCAGATTTGCGTCTTAAAGAGCTATGTACCCCTGTTGCATTTTAAATTGTACTTTCATGAACTACTACGTTTATTTTAAGTATTTTAAAACCATGTTCTTTCTTATCATCGAATGCGTTTTTCTTTAACCATTTTATTTAAAAAGCTTATCATCATAGTATGGCAAAGAAATGTATGTCACAGGTTTGCATTTTCTAGTAAATTGTAAGTTTTATCTGTAGATAACAAAAATACTATCTTTATTACAGTAATACAGGTAAGCTCTCCGTCATACTCTTTCTTACAAACCATGAGATTATGAGTCGCAAAGATTCGTAGGAACAGCAGGAGCAAAAGCGAAGTGCAGACACCATTTTCAGGAGAATTATGCCCCGACAGACCAGCGCAGACAAAGGGGGCAGGATGCAGATGGCACATATCCTACCTATACCCTTTTTCTAAAAGAACGTCGCCAAGCCACATTCCACTCACAAGGTACCTACAGCCTTGGAAGTGGAGAGTTTAATAACACTCCAACAAACATCAATAGAACAGTTAATTATAAGCAGTCTACCATTTTATGGTATAACTAGATTTAGAGTTTTTTTTCCTTTCATGGCATGCCGATGGGTTGTCCATTAATCTCAATGGATATTTTTAGCAACTTTTTACCACCTCTGGTGATAATGTTGAGGTTTTAGTTAGACCAAACCCCCCCCCCCCCCGTTCACACGTTTTTTTGTATAATCGGTATTTTTTTACGATAATTTAGCGTTTTACGATAGTATTTCATATAAATAATATCTTTAAAACTTGAAATAATTCTGGAAATATATCAGATATCGCGCGTTCAAGGAAATTAAATAAAAAAATAATACACGTGATATCGCACTACAGCCCTTACCCCAAGAAGAAGATATCGGGACGAGTCGACTGCTATGCACTAGACGAAATCAGAATTGGGTCGAAAAGTGTGACCCCGGAATCTTTATCACACAGTGGGACAGTTCAAGAGTCATCTCGTCTACCTAGCCTTTTCCCAACTATATTGGGGTCGGCTTCCAGTCATATTTTCCGGATTTAGCTGAATACCAGTATTTTACGAGGAGCGGCTGCCCACCAGACCTCCACAACCCATTAACTGGGTAACACAGTACTTCATGGCAAGACTGGAGTCAGATTTACTGGCTTTTGACCAATCGTAACAACTGCCAAAGATCTACAAATGACAGATGGGACCAATGGCTTAACATGCTTTCCGAGGCACGGAGGAAACTTGGTACAGACAAACACAGACCAACCTTGGCAAGCGTTGCTTAACCTTGAAGCGTGCGGCTGTTATTATCTAGCCACAAGCTCCTCAGTAGGACAGTTCAGAATATAGGCTATTTAAATTAGACTATCCACTAACAGTGGAGTCCTGCTGACACTTAGTAATAGGGTTCGATGGTACCAAAAAAGGGTAACCAACGGACCGGCAGGCCTTTCTTAAACTTAGTTGGGGCAGGCACACTGTGTAACTGGATACAGCTGATAACAAGTATTTTATATGGAGCAACTGCCTAACTGACCTACACCACTCAGTCACAGGGTAACATGATAAGAAATTAAATTAAAAATAACACAACTCACATAAATGTTCATAAGTCAGTCATATTGCCAACATATTGGAACTTATTCATTTACAAATGTTACCAGTACATATAGGTAAACATATTCAATTTACTGGCTGTAGGTAAACTGCATGTACAAGGTCAATGCGTTTATCTCTATGCCATTATTTACATACTATTTTAATTATGTAAGCACTTATTATAATAGGTATTTATATCCATATTTTATTTTAATATTATGAATATGAAAGTAATTAATAATTATGTCTCTCTGACTATTCTATGTTACATTTTTAGGCATAACTCCATACATTTATATCACCCGACCTGATCTGTCCTGTGCCAACTTCATTGGGCAGTATTTTTCAGGTTAATATACATATAGCCTATGACACTCACAAATAACCTAGCTTTCTATTGATAAAAGAATTTTCAAAATCGGTTCAGTACATCCAGAGCTAACCCCCTACAAACTCACAACATAACAAACTTTACAGTTTGCGTGGCTTGCCTCTCGGAAGTTAGGTTTGAGTGAAGTCCGCGCAGGTGCAATCGCGTAAAAAAGTGTTACGTTCCTAAAACAATTTTTGTTTATACGTATTATACTATAAACAAGTAACAAAGACTATCAGTAACAATAAAATATCAAAAAGTAACACAACAAACACATACACCACAAGAACACAAATCAAACTGTAAGAAATAAACAAAATAAATCATTAAAAACAATAACAACCTGTAACACTTTTCGCATCCACAGTCGTATTGCATCGAGCAAGCGGGACACGCTTATTCTTCGAACGTATACGAGCGAGTGAGATGCCATTACACCCGCGCGTTTGTGCTAATCCACGCATGCACGAGCTACCCGCGCATGCGCGGTTGTATGTTTGTTGTCAAATTGACGTCCTGCACAGCCGATTGCGGCGTACTTTGCGGAGGCAAGCTTGCGTGACGGGAACTGTACCTCTTTATAATATTAGTATAGAAGTATGGATAAATAGGGCTGTCCTGAACATTAGCTTATGTGGTTGCTTCAGTACAGTTGTCTAAATTTGTGGCACCAAAATGAATGCTTAAACCACTGAACCAATTTTAATTTATTGATAGATTTGGTAAAGGATATATATGTTATTTTTTATCTCAAGGAATGAATAGAATAGAACAGAATACCATTATTGATTTTCTTGCAGGCAATCCTGAGGACAGAAGCTACCCATGTTTTTTTTTATGGATTCAACAATCAATGTGTGTCAACGATCATTCCATGATATACTAAAGACAATTACTTTGTTTCATTTACCTAATAATTTTACTTTAATGACACATTGTTTTCTGGATTTCTATGTTAATGTGGTCTTGGCCTTTTCAAAGAGATAAGATAATTTTTTCAAAATTGTTCTTTTTGTTTTGTCTTATCTATAATTTCATGTTGGTGTATGACAAAGAAATTTTATTTATGAAATTGTTTCAATTTGAATAGTAAAAGTTTCAAACATGATATACATTAATAATTCTGGGTGTGACATGAAATAATGGCGCCAATATTGCCATTGATGAGACCAGAAGAGACTAAGCCATCACAGAGTTATGTACCAAGCATAAGCTGAATGTAGCAGTGGGTGAATTACAAAAGAGTAGGCAGCTACTAAGGTTCTAATCATAGCATAGGTAAATAGTTTAAAATATTATCTAATAAACACAGCACCACATAAGTCAAGATAAAGGAAGGTCCATAAGTCCATACACAGTAGGTACCTAAGTAGCATTGGTAGAATACATAGATAATGAAGACACCTGCGATTTTTTCAGCCTCAGACCCTACGTACATTGATACCACAATTGCGGCCTCAACAAAGACGACTGATAAATTGACGATAGAAATGTAGTGCAATGTATTATTCAATAAAATAATAAGAAAATACATACCTTGTTCTCCGTCAATCGAAATGTCCAAATAAACCAGCGGATTTCTTTGTGTCAGGGAAACGGGATTCATATTATTGATCAACATCGAGCACAATATTATATTGAACCAACAACACTAATAATACTATCTTAGTAAAACAAAACGATCAACAAACTTCATGAAAGTTATGCACACAAGTGCTTATTGTAAATTGAGCATTATTATTTTATTTTTTCCATGGTACCGCAAACAAACTCAACAAATTAAATGAAATGAACTAACGCCCGTCGCACATCAGTCGTACGAAATACGAAAGTCGAAAAACGAAGCGTCAGTCACCAGTCAGCCGTCATTTTTTTTTCTCTCTTCGCGTCGCGACTCATTATGGAGAGATGCGGTGAAAGTGTTGCCAGCTGTGTTCTGGTTGGTTTGACAATTCACGTTATGAGTTTGTCAATTGTCAGTCAATGCTCATCGACTATTGGTTTTGCATGTTTGGATCACCCACCGTCTAAGGTCTAAGCCAACCGTACAGCGGCAGTGCTGGCACTGCCGCTGTTGCTGCGGAAAACCTCAAACAGCGTAAATATAGTAAGTAACCTTATTGGTAAACATACTTTCGAGCCGTTTGGGGTTAAAACCCTCGGGCCGTGGGTCCCTTGTACTCATAGCCTGTTCAAAAAAATTTCGAAACGGCTTTTTAGTTTGTTGTTAGTTTAGTGTATTTGTTAATTTAGTTTTCTATTTTCTCGGGTCCCTGGAGACTCGGTCCTTTGATAGACGTACGAGGGGCCGAAGCCAACTCGCAAAGGCCCTTAATTAATGGCTTTAAAATGACAGGAGGTGACTTGCACACTCAATGGGCCCCCCGAAAAGGGTCGCTAGCAGAAAGTGACGTGGCACCAAGGGGGCAACATATCCTGAGGTGCAAGACTTCTCCCTGGAGATCAGGTCCGTGGGGTCGCTACTGCCTAACAGTTCTTTTTTTTTACTATTAATAAGCACGCGCTTGACCACCATCTCACCTGATGGTAAGCGATGTAACCTATTCACTCTTGACTTTTTTTTTATAATAAATTTTGCATTTCCTTTTGTTGTTACAAACATTGTGTGATTTCGTGTGTGCCAAATAAATTAGTTTTCTTTCTTTCTTCTTTCTTTCTTTCTATTGGGAAACACAGACTCCGGCAGGGAATTCCACTCCTAAGCTGTACGCATTATGAATGTGTTCCCAAAACGTTTTGTGCGCGTGGGTGGGATGTCCACCATGTACCGGTGGCGCATCGCCGTTCGTATGCACTCAACCACTCTCTGTTATTAGACATGTGATTTGTGGCTCGTGGCAAAATAATAACAGCCGTAAGGGTCGATCTTCAAGGTTAAGCAACGCTTGCCTAGGTTGGTCTGTGGATACAGCGTGGCATACGCTGGCAGTGTGCCGGTTGGGAGGAGCCACGCCGTGCCCTCATCTCTGTGGTAGGCAGTGATCTCTCGCTGTCGGCCGTAGTTCGTGCTATGATCGACGGCGAGGAGTCCTGGGACGCAGTGGTCTCCTTCTGCGAAACAGTTATCGCGCAGAAGGAAGCTGCGGAAAGGGAGAGGGAGATCTCGACCTCTCTCCCAGCCCGCAGCAGGCGCACCGGGCGTCGGAGAAGGCGCTGCCCTCTTCCGGCCCCTCTAACTGGGTCCAGGGGCGGCGGACTTGGGGATGTCCGTCGCCCTCCATTCATTCGGACCCGAGGTGGCGGCGCGGGGTGTTCCCGTGCTTCCCTCTTTGACGTCGTGGGGGAGTCAAACACCTCACTCCCCCCGTGGCCCGAGGTGGCCCGCAGAGACGGGCCGGCACCAGCCGGGGATTACGGAAGTCGCATTAGTTCTCGCGATCTCCGGTTGGTGAGAGATGGAGCACCGGGGTGGTTTTAGTCAGTAAAAGTCTGACAGACCCCTCCTCCCGCCCCAGGGCGGAGGACATCCATGTTCACCCGTTACAAAAAAAAAAAAAAGGTTGGTCTGTGGATGGGTGACCATCTTAACATACCAAGTTTCCTCCGTGCCTCGGCAAGTACGTTAAGCCGTTAGTCCCGGCTATCATTTGTAGATCTTTGGCAGTCGTTACGGATAGTCAGAAGCCAGTACATCTGACCAGTCTTGCCCAGTTACCCAGTTAATGGGTTGTGGAGGTCTGGTAGGCAGCCGCTCCTCGTAAAATACTGGTATTCTGCTAAATCCGGCTTGACTGGAAGCCGACCCCAATATAATTGGAAAAAGTCTAGGCGGATGAGGATTTGTGGCTCCTGAATCAAGAATCCATTCTTCGTACTTTCCAGATGTTGCAAGCGCAACTGCTATTGAAACATTCTTCTTGATTTTTGTTTTTTCTAGACAAACTCTTGCTTTATGTGGTCCATCACATATAGAGCATTTAATCCACTGTGTTTTTCTTAGTAAAGATCTCTTTACTTTGCGATGTTTATCAGATAAAAGTGCAGTATCGTTGGAACTGATACTTGGACCAGAACTGTAAGAGTCCTCCATCTGTAACAGCTTGGTCTTCACGTAGTCTGTGGTCAACTAACCCTCGAGATTTCAATAGCGAGCCTCATAGGTTGAAACGGTTGAAAAGTTTCAGTCAAACCTTACGACAAACACCAAACAAACAACACAAGAGCCACTAGCAGTTCATCATCAATTTCTTTGCCGAAGTCTTTTAACTGCTGCGCTACTGTCATCACCTCCGTGACGTAACTTCTTACTGACGTACACTATTCAAGTTTTAGGCTTACCAACTTCGACAAAAGCCAGCAGTTATTCAAACCTTTGTCTTCAAAAACGGCAAAAGAGGCGTGGTAAGTAAAGCTTACCACGCCTCTTTTGCCGTTTTCGCATTTTTGACGTAAATCAGGCAATACGGTTTCACCATTAAACAGCGATCCTTGCTTTGGTCTCTCTTTAGGCTTTAACTATCAGAACCCTCTGGCGTAGTGTGATTAATTTTATTTTCCATCTAGTTTCTCTATAGATGATAAACTCATACCCGTATCGTGTGTCGGCTGCAAACTCTCCAGTCTGCTGCCACTCGACGTTATGCTTACAACATTACTTTCGGTAGTCATAATATCTTAAAACGCCTTCCTACATACCTGCGAGAACGCTTCTCTTATTCCCGTCCTTCGGATGCGCCTTACAGGTCGCACCTTAGAAATCTCCTTAAATCCCCTCCCCACTCTAGCGATTTTTACTCCTACTCCTTTACTGCACATGCGGTACGGTTGTGGAATTCACTACCGCCTGACATTAGGGATTGCCAAACTCGTGCAGTTTTTAAAAGAAAAGTGAAAAAACACTATCTTTCCTTCTCGTCATAGTTGCAAATAGGTATGTATTATTATTTATCTTTTATATCATATAGTATGTATTAGTATGTTAATTATGTATTGTATGTTATATTTAATATGTATAGTTTTTATTTTAGCTTCTTACTGTTACACACTATGTCTACATCTCTTTTTACTCTACTCTCCTTTCGGAGGTATGCTGGAAGAGATTTTTATTGAAATAAGCATCACCTTTGCACCTATTTTTCTGTTTCTTTCTTCTTATCTTATTAAATGTGTACATGAATTGTTAAATAAATAAATAAAATAAGAGTAACAAAAAATACTCAGACTTCTGAGTATTTTTTGTTACTCTTCTTGTTGACTGTTTGACGGTGTCAATCTGTGATTATTGATGGGATCCCATACAAAATGTTTGTACAGCGCTATTTTTGCCAATTGTCAACCGATTTGAATGATTTTTTTCTGTTTGGAAGAGTATTTTCCCGGACTGGTCACATTTTAATTTGGTGAAGATCTGATGAAGAACTTTGGAGGCAGGCAACGGAACTCTTCAATAAATGCTAGCAAATGGATCGGGATTGCTGAATTCGCATGCCCATTTTTCTTTATACCAGTTCATAACATTACGTCACGCCGGTACGCTGTGAATGGCTACTTTTGTATAAAAATAAACTTTTTAACGACTTCCGAATTAAAGTTATATACTTTGTAGTGTTTTGATTTTGGAAATCGGTTGTATTTTTCATGGGATCCTATCATCAAATTCTGAATTGGTGATAATGGGACCACCTCAGGAGTATAGGGTATCCAATACAAGATTTTTTTAAACCGGTCCATAGTGGGGTATTTTACTAAAAAAATCTAATTAGTCCGTCTGATAGATTTTCAAAAAATATTGGACAAGTATTTTTTCTTTTTTCACGTAAACAAATAATAAAGAAGATACAGCGAGTTGAAGACACGCGTGACGTCATTCCGCTTGCTAAAGGTACATTTTTACCAAGCCAGGTGACGTCACGCGTACCAAAATACCCTATTGGCGGAGAAATCGATGAACATACCTTCATAAAAAAAAAACAAACATACAGCCGAACATAGAACCTCCTCCTTTTTAGAAGTCTGTTAAAGTTGTGGTTTTTAACCACAGAACAGAAATAAAAACCACAACCATCCGATCCACTCCGTAACGAATGATTTTGTAATTTGTCTTCGTCGCACTACGATGTTCGTCTTTCATTTTGAGCTGATATAGCACTATACGAATTTTCAGCATGGAGGTTTTTTTACTCAGAGATTTTCAGGATAAATTTTAATTTTCTTTTTGCTGTCGATAACACTGAAAAATTCTTGATCAATCATTATCAGCATTTCAAGCACCAATATATATTGTTGTCTCGTTTACACGCAATACTGCCGTTCTGCTGTCAAAATGATGCTAAACATTACTACAAATTGAACTTGTTTCGCAAAAGATTATTTCACACGTATGTTTGCAGGAGATAATGTAGATATTTTATTCGAAAAGTTGTGAAATTCACGTAAGTAATAGTTTATTTCACTTTATTATAAACTATTTTAGCATTTTCGATGACAATATTGGTGTAGGAAAGCTTTTATCTTGTTTTTTGACAATTAAAACTGGTTTAGAAGCACTCGTATTTGGCTACGAGTAACTTGATGATTGTCCTGTTTCAGCTACAACATGTCGTCTTCCGCAATATACATCTTGGATGTAAAAGGTAAAGTCCTCATTTCGAGGAATTACCGCGGCGATGTCGACCTAGGCATCATAGATAAATTCATGCCATTGCTCATGGAAAAAGAGGAAGAAGGTATGCTTACTCCGCTTTTGCAGACTAGCGAATGTACCTTCGCTTATATCAAGACCAACAACTTGTACATAGTGTCTACTACAAAGAAAAATGCTAACATAGCACTTGTGTTTGTGTTCCTGTACAAAATAGTTGAAGTTATGACTGAATACTTCAAAGAGTTGGAGGAAGAGAGTATTCGGGACAACTTTGTGGTCATTTATGAGTTGCTGGATGAACTGATTGACTTTGGATATCCTCAAACAACTGATAGCAAGATACTTCAAGAGTACATAACTCAGGAAGGCCATAAACTTGAGATGCAGGTGCGCATACCAATGGCTGTGACAAATGCAGTGTCATGGAGATCTGAGGGCATCAAGTATAGGAAGAACGAAGTTTTCTTAGATGTTATCGAGTCTGTTAATCTCTTGGCTAACTGTAATGGCAATGTTTTGAGAAGTGAAATTGTAGGAGCAATCAAAATGAGGGTCTACTTGTCTGGCATGCCTGAATTACGTCTTGGATTAAATGACAAGGTTCTATTCGAGAGCACAGGCAGAGGAAAATCAAAGTCTGTTGAGCTTGAAGATGTGAAATTCCATCAGTGTGTCAGATTGTCTCGTTTTGAAAATGATAGAACAATATCTTTTATTCCTCCTGATGGAGAGTTTGAATTGATGTCATACAGACTGAACACTCATGTTAAACCTTTGATTTGGATTGAGTCTGTTATTGAGCGCCATGCCCATTCTCGAGTTGAGTACATGATCAAAGCTAAGTCACAGTTCAAGAGGCGTTCCACTGCTAACAATGTTGAGATTATCATTCCCGTCCCAGCTGATGCTGATTCTCCAAAGTTTAAGACTACGATTGGCAGTGTGAAGTACACCCCTGAACAGAATGCCATCACCTGGTCTATCAAATCCTTCCCTGGAGGCAAAGAGTACTTAATGAGAGCTCACTTTGGCTTGCCATCTGTTGAGTGTGAAGAAGTTGATGGAAAACCACCAATTCAAGTCAAATTTGAAATCCCCTACTTTACCACTTCTGGTATTCAAGTAAGATACCTGAAGATTATTGAAAAGAGTGGATATCAAGCTTTGCCTTGGGTGCGGTATATCACACAGAATGGAGACTACCAACTAAGAACTAACTAATCATTTATAATACATTCCATAGATATAAGAAGCACCATATTATGTTATTTACAAGTTGTCTATTTTGCATTATTATTAATCATAGGTATTAAAAAGTAATTATGTAGTATTATGTATTTGTTTTGACTACAATAAATTAATATTCTTCAAAGTAATTTTGTTTTTTCCTTTGTTGTAATTATTATATCCTCTAACTAATGAATATTGAATAATATGACTGCCATTCATAGTACTTACAGTCATCAACAATAATAGTTTCCTATTATAATTTGAAATGTACTATGTATACGTACTATCTATAATTTGATAAAATAATTTTAATGTACGAGTACTTTACCTCTAATCATGAATTTATTCATAACCAATCTTGATGTAAATGATTCATGGTTGACACCTTTTTACATTTATTTATTTCAATTTTGGAGTGAGATTCTGAACAGAAAATATAATGTCAATCAACACTGTCACCTGTCACACGCAGAGAGCAGGGAGAGCCCGCGAATGTTTGTTTTCATTTGTTGAATTTTGTTATCAAAAATAAAATGAGAAGTACAAACCAAATCTTTCGTAAACATGTAAATAAATTACGAACCTATAGTCATAAATTTTGTGGTGACATACTGCCCTCTAGTGAAGTAGTAATAATCAAGAGCAATTCTACTAAACATAAAGATGATGATAACCTCAAAAAAGAAAAACTCAAAGAAGAGAGTAATATGACTAATAATTCTAAAGAATTTAGAGTCAATGAGGTCAATATACAAATGATTTCAAAGAACATCTACAAGCAGCTGTTTAAAAACCCTGGTCAGATCGTTGATACTCAGGTTATAAAAAGGTAAACGCTTGTTCTGTTTTAAACATTTTATTCTGTAATGTAAATCGTATAGTTTCTATACCGATTAGAGGATTAAAAGCACTACAACCTCTTTAGACCATGCGTAAGTTACTTCAGGGTATCATGCAGCACTGGTTTCTTCATGTTTTCTCACAGAAATTCTTATTTAACTTTTCAGTTGTCAAGACAATCTTCTAAAGCATGGTATAGACTATAAGAAATGCAGCCACTTGCCAGACATAGAGCTACAACTTCCAAAACTAGAAGGCAATGATGTTGTGGAACATTTTTATAATATTGGAGAGAAACAAAGTGCACCATATAGAGACTTATTGAAGAAGCTATCAAGCTGTGAGTTACCGTCAATGCCAAAGGTATAATGACATAAATACACACGATTCCGCATCAACTTTCTTCTCATGTTGGTTAGCAGAAACTAAAGAATGCCTTGCTAGTTACAAGTATACACTTGAGCTTTCTGAATAACATCACTACTAATGTCCGTGTCCTAGGGCAATTATGGGCCTCCTCCTGTTGACAAAATGGGATTAGGTGGATTGGGTCAGCTTCATGTATAATTTCTCATGGGCAAAGTTGTTCAAGTAAATAGTTTTGGCTGCCCAGGAAGTGCTGGCGAAGTGGCAAAATGTCCTGGACGCACTCCATGACATCTCGCCATCCATTGGCTGGTTTGAAGGCACGCAAGAATATCTGAAAAGAGATGGGGGAGGCCTTTTCCCAGTAGTGCGATCATTATGATCATTTCAGCCGAAAGTCTGAACCACAGCTAGATAGTTCCTTATGTCTGCTGGTAAAAGAGCAAAAGTAGCTTGTACAGTGTTTATGGATACTTAATAAAGCTAATAAAAAACAAATGACTATTCTTTCATTCATTTTACTTCTTAGGAATGGTCCAAAGTTCCTGGCTGGACAAAGTACTTGGGTGACACACAGGAGCAAGTTCCATGTCCTCCTGATGATGCATTGATCTTTGATGTTGAGGTCCTTATGTCTGCTGGCAAAAGGCCCACATTGGCTTGTGCAGTGTCCACGGATGCCTGGTGAGTTTGCTGAAAAAAAAAATGAATTTACTGTATGAGCATTAACTGAAATTGAAGAGAAGTACTGGGCCTAACATATTTCTTTTTTTTGCCATCGACAAGCTAAGAATAAGAAGAGATTTTGTACTAGCTGTCCCCCACGGTTCACTCCCGTGAACTGGCTACCTATCTACCTACCTACACTACCTACCTACTTACCTACCCTATCTACCTACCTACCCTACCTACCTACCTACCCTACCTACCTACCTACCTACCTACCTACCTACCTACCCTACCTACCTACTTACCTACCCTACCTACCTACCTACCTACCTAACCCATCTACCTTAGCTACCTGTCTACCCTACCTACCTACCTTAATTAGCTTACCCTTCTACCCTACCTACCCATTTCCCCCCCCCTCCCTAGACTTTCACAAGTATTTTAAAAAACAAAATTATTGAAGTTCCAATTTTCACAGTGTATGTATTTCTGTTGCCACTATAGCAACAAATAATAAAAATACGATGGTACGGAACCCTTCATGCGCGAGACCGACTCGCACTTGACCGGTTTTTATTTTATACAAAAAAGAAAAAAAAATGTCTAAAACCGTATTTTTCCAAGAATAAGACGTGCTATACGAATTATGACTTTTGCATGAAATGCCGTGAGGAGGTTGTAGTCATCATTATGTAGAACTCATACATCAGCCAAGTCAATTTTTCAAAAACATATAATTTTTTAATTATGACATGATAAATTAATAATTATATTTGTAGAAAATTTAGTTATACAGGGTTATTTGAACTCAAAAAACAATGTCAGCTTGTCATACATTTTCATTATCTAAATATTGCTTTTTGTATGATACACAACTGATATTTGTTTCGAGTTTACTGGGTTGGTCTCAAAGTAAAAGTTTTTTATAATAATGTGTACTTCCACTCCCTAAGAGATTATTAGTGTTTTACAAATAAACCTGTATTACTCCTTTCAGTTTTTCGTTTTTCCTCATAGTTTTGGATTTGACCAAACACGCACACTTGAAAAATTAACCTTATACATGAAGTACTTCAGATCTAAACATCTGTCTTTACAGGTATGGCTGGATAAGCAAGCCGGTTGCGAATGGTGACCCTCACAAAGTGTTTGACAACATAAACTATGATGATCTGATTCCCTTGGAGACAGATGGCAGCGAGCCGGTCGGAGACCTTGACAGGCGCAGGATTGTGGTCGGCCATAATGTGTCCTATGACAGGGCGAAGATAAAAGAACAGTACTGGCTGGATAGGACAGGTTATTTTAATATTTTCTTCGATCTTTTTAGAGTTCAAGGTAGTCAACAAGGAGGAGCTATACGAGGAGTACAAAGTGGCGAAGGCCGCCCTCAAAGCAGGGATCCTGCAGGCCAAGGATCTGGCTCGCAAGGAGATGCTGGAGTCTCTGAACGGGGACCCGTGGGGTAGACCCTACAAAATGGTGCGGAATAAGCTCCGCACCTGGGCCCCCCCCTTGACGCAGAGTCTCCGGCCTCAGCTGGTGGAGGACGTGGTGAGCGCTTTATTCCCCTCGCGAGAGGAGCATACTCCCCCGCCTATGGCTCCGCCACCTGCGGTGCCCGATGCGGATTGCACCGATGACGACGATGACGATGCCCCTGAGGTGACTGAGGTAGACCTGAGAGTGGCGGTTAATAGGCTGAAGGCCAAAAATACCGCCCCAGGACCCGACGGCTTACCTGGGAAAGCTTGGGTCCTGGCCTTGGAGGCTCTTGGGCCTCGACTAAGAGGGTTCCTAAGCGCATGCTTAGAGAGGGGCCAGTTCCCACTTCGTTGGAAGACGGGGAAACTGGTCCTCATTAAGAAGCCGGGGCGCCCCGCGGACTCTCCGTCCGCATACCGGCCCATCGTGCTGCTCGATGAGGTGGGCAAGCTCTTTGAAAGAGTAATTGCAAACCGCCTCGTCGAGCACCTAGTGAGGGTGGGGCCGGATCTGGCGGAAAACCAGTTCGGTTTCCGCACGGGACGCTCGACGGTGGACGCCATCATGCGCGTGAGAGCCCTCTCGACGGGGGACGCGGTTTCCCGGGGCGGGGTCGTCTTGGCTGTGTCTCTAGACATCGCCAATGCCTTTAACACCCTGCCTTGGAGTTGCATCAGGGAGGCACTTCGGTATCACCGGGTGCCGAACTACCTCCGTCGCGTAGTTGAGGCTTACTTGACGGACAGAGCCGTCATCTACCCCGGTCACCTGGGAGAGTGGAACCGGCGAGAGATGTCGTGCGGTGTTCCACAGGGTTCCGTTCTGGGGCCGCTTCTGTGGGACATCGGCTACGATTGGGTGCTGCGCGCCGACCTCCCTGGCGGCGTCAACGTTGTCTGCTATGCTGACGATACGCTGGTCCTGGCGCAGGGGAGGTCGCACCAGGCGGCGACCGACGCTATGACACGCGGGGTTGCGATAGTCGTTGAGAGGATCCGGCAGTTGGGTCTCGAGGTGGCCTTGCACAAGTCCGAAGCCATGTGCTTCCATGGTTCTCGGAACAGGCCACCATCGGGATGTCAAATAACGGTGGGAGGGGTTCACATTGGCGTCGGGTCGACGATGACGTATCTAGGTCTCGTCCTTGACAGCCGATGGAACTTCGTCGAACACTTCCGACGTTTGGCTCCCAGACTGGGACGAGCCGGGGCTGCCTTCAAGCGGCTTCTGCCCAATCTAGGGGGTCCAAATGCCTCCTGCCGGAAGCTTTACGCGGGGGTTGTGCGGTCCATGGCCCTTTATGGGGCGCCAGTATGGGCGCCTACTTTGAGGAAGCGACCTGCCCGTTACCTCAACGCGTCTCAGAGGGTCATGGCCATCCGGCTGGCCCGGGGATACCGCACGGTCTCTGGCGAGGCGGCGAGCCTCCTTGCCGGACTGCCGCCATGGGATCTGGAGGCGAGAGCCCTCGCGCACATTTACGAGTGGCGCGTGGAGGCGCAACGCCGGGGCGAGACACCTCTGCCGCGGCAAATCGCAGCAAGGCGGACGGAGCTCCGGCAGGACCTCATGGCGGTATGGAGACAGCGACTGTCGCAACCCAGCGCTGGGCACGCAACAATCCAGGCGATAAGTCCCCTCTTTGAGGAGTGGCTGGAGCGGCGCCACGGCGTCCTCACCTTCCGCCTGACACAGGTACTCACCGGACACGGTTGTTTCGGGAGATACCTGTTTCGGATTCGGCGGGAGGACGCGCCCGGGTGTCATCACTGCGAGGATCGCCCGGAGGACACGGTGGAGCATACGGTGGAGGTCTGCCCTGCTTGGGCGGAGCACCGCCGGGTCCTCGTCGAGGCGATCGGCGGCGGCGACCTCTCGCGACCGGCCTTGGTTCAATCTTTGGTCCGGAGCGAGGAGGCATGGGAAGCGATCACCTCCTTCTGCGAAGCAGTAATGCTAGCAAAGGAGGAAGCCGAACGTGTGAGAGAGAGGGAAACCTCACGTCCCAGTCGCCGCAACAGAAGAAGACGCCCCAGGCGTCGGGAGTCGCAGGACGATTCCCGGCCGCCGTAGGCGCGGGCCTGCGGACGGCGAGCAGTGGGTGGCTCGCCGTCTGATCAGAACTAGGCCCGGGTCGGCGGCGCGCTGCGATCCCAGCGCGCCTCAAAGAGATGTCAGCGTGGAAGACGGGGCCCGATAGGGCAGGTGCCTGCTGGGGCTGCGGAATCTGTTCGAAAGAGGTGCCGTAGCCTTGGAACACAAAGGGCACCAGGAGGAACACGGATGGGTTTTAGTCAGTAAGAGTCTGACACTCCCTCTTGCTTCACCCAGAGCGGGAGGAGTCATTTGATGATTTCCCATCCTTAAAAAAAAAAAAAAAAAAAAAAAAAAAAAAAAAGGTAGTCAACAAGGAACCCGTATAGTTTTGCCATGTCCGTCTGTCTTTCTGTCTGTCCGCTGTGTAGCTTAGAGCCGCTTAGCACTAAAATGTTGAAATTTGGTATGGGTCGACAACAAAGTGGTAAAATTAAATCTTGAAAAATAAAATTAACTATACGTAGTGGCGATGATTTTTTGGGTCGTCTATACCATGATGTAACCAACCAACCCCCTTCTGGGGGAGGCCTATGTCCAGCAGTGGAGGTCTTTCGGATGCTATGATGATACCTACCATGATGTGGGTGCCGTTGAATAGGTCTTTTAAAATTATTTCCATCCAAGGATCCGTTTGCGAAATATTGAGCTTTAAAGTGCTATTTTTTGTTAGAGTCGCCCCCTCCCCTCTGCCAGCTAAACGGTTGTTTTTGAAGAAGAAAACGGTCTGCAAATGATGTTGATGATGATGACGTTCCTCCAACAGTCATCAAATAAGCTGGTGACAAAAACAGCGATGAAAATAAGCTAAGAAAATTGACTCTTGGGTATATTAACCAAGCGCTATGGGAGCGTGATTTCGTATGGGCGTAGTGTGCTCGTTCGAGGCTTTAATTCCGTATTTGCAACACGAATTTGTGCTTCGTTCATGCTAGGCTCGCTTAGTGTAGATATCAGCTTCATGTTCGCTAATTCGCGCTCTCTAGTGGAGAACGCGAAATGGCGAATTGTGTTCTTGACTGGAGACTCTCCACACGTCTTCACCAACGGTCATCGCTTGTTTATACATTAACTATCTTTATCTCGCAGCTTTTATTTCACAAAAAGACTAACCTATAACTCTCTCGTATCTCACCAAAATTCATCAAAATTGGTTTAACCGGACGTGAAGAAGTAACAAATAAACAACCAAACGAATTCACTTTCGCATTTAGTTAAGACTGGGCTTTTGCCCGCAAGTTCGTACGCACATATCCCATTTTTGTCCGTTCCCGTCGGAATTTTAGGAAATCCTCTCTCAGTGCTCCCCTACACTCTGCAAGGAACCTACATGTCAAATTTCAGCTTTTTGGCTGTGCGTTGACTGTCAGTCACTCAGTAACGGAAGAATTTTATGTAGGTACTAAGATTTATTACATGACCTTTTTGTAATTAATGTCTGCATCGTCAGGAGTTCGTTTCATGGATACAATGTCGATGCACACATGCGTCAGTGGCGTCACCAGCTACCAGCGCACAGTACTGAAGGCCAAGAATAAGGAGCCTCACCCCTCGGATGATGACTGGATTGAGATCAGCTCGCTCAACAACTTAAGTGAGGTATACCGACTGCGCTATGCAAATTTTTTAAGAATGAGAAATCATTAAATGACTCCTTTCGCTCTGGGTGGAGCGGAAGGGAGTGTCAGACTCTTACTGACTAAAACCCATCCGTGTTTCTGCTAATGCCCTTTGCGTTCCAAGGCACAAATTCCGCAACACTGTGCTATGCTTGCTTGTTTTATAATAATTGCTTTCTTTAGATAATATTATGTTCTGAGTGTCCCAGAAGTGCATGTGGTCATATTTAAGGGTAATGTTCTGTATCTGCTATACATACAGTAAAGAAACAATATCAGAACAAAGAATAAATAATTTTTTCAAACATTTTGACCCCTAAGAACGACCAATTACTCTCAAAATAGGTACTTTCAATCAATCTGATACAGTTGGTGGCGTCAATTTCAGTTTACTCGCAGATTCGTGGCCAGCAAAAACCTCACAACAAAATATATTTTGATGTTTCGTCACTGCATAGCTGATACAGAACACCACCCTTCTTCATGGCCAGACACTTCTGGGACACCCTGTTTGGATTTATGTCAGTTGAACATTTCATCTACAATGACACGAATCAAACTTCTGCATTTTATAATCTCTCCGTATCGTTTCGAGAAATTGCGAACTGATATAAACTGGCGACCGACCAGCGCACAGATCTACAGTTTATCCGTTTTGGTGTTATTGTAAAATTGGAAACTTAGTCGTCATTGGTATGTGAGCTCACATGTGCGTCATAAATTTATGAATTAAATGGACCTCACAGAATCTTTTCTTTGGCCCCTGCTCTAAGCCACATTACAAAAACATATACTATCACAGGTCCATAAGCTATACTGCGGCACATCCATAGACAAGCAAACCAGAGACATATTTGTCGAAGGCACCATGGCGGACGTCCACGAACACTTCCAAGCGCTGATGCACTACTGTGCGAGCGACGTGGTAGCCACGCATGAGGTGTTGAGAGAACTGTTACCGCTGTTCTTGCAGAGGTTCCCGCACCCTGTGACCTTAGCAGGCATGCTGGAGTTAGGTAAGTTCACAAACTATACTGCAGCACGGCTATAGACAAGCAAACCAGAAACATATTCGTCGAAGGCACCTTGATGGACGTCCACGAGAACTTCCAAGCGTTGATGCACTACTGTGCGAGAGACGTGGTGGCCACGCATGAGTTGTTGAGAGAACTGTTGCTGCTGTTCCTGCAGAGAATCCCGCTCCCTGTGACCTTAGCAGGCATGCTGGAGTTAGGTAAGTATAACACAGGGTGTATTTCTCATGTGTGCCTTCAAGGCGAAATCCAAAACTATAAGGGACTAGCTGACCCGCGCGGCTTCGCTCCCGTCAGCTGGTTACTCTACCTACCCTGCCTACCCTACCTACCCCACCTACCCTACCTTCCCTACCTACCCCACCTACCCTACCTTCCCTACCTACCCTACAAACCTGTGTGTTCCGTTCTGGCCCGGCCACGCCAAACAAGGTCATGGTTATGGAAGAAGACTGTACGGATATGTACCTTTTGGTACTAGAAAGAGAAATAATAGTACCACATTATTTCATGACTTATACACCATTTTCAGTGGCCGTTTCGTTCGGGTGGTAAATAATACGGGATGTGTGTTTTTTTTTTAATCAGCTGGTTCGATTCCTGGGTAGGAAAAACGATTTTTCAAAAATCCAATGACGCAGTTTTAATTGTCATCATACTCGGGCTCGAGACTCCTTTCAGTGTTTTTCGATAGACTTGTGTTTAAACACCGCCCAAAAAAGTACCTATTTTACTACCAAAAAAGTTCTAAACGGTTACCAAAACAGATAAATGGTCACCAAATAATGTTCGAGAAGTAGCGGTCGCCGGCCGCTGCCGCGGCACCGCTCGCTTCGCTCGCTCGGCTCGCGCGGTTGGTCACAATTCTAACCTAACCTAACCTATTTTATCCAGTTTGTAACCCCAAGCCTACATTTTATGGCAATCACAGTTGAGTTGGATAGAATTTGGTGACCATTGATCCATTTTGGTGCCTAGGCTTAGAGTCTTAAAAATATTATTTTTGGTGACCGTCTAAATTATACCCTTTTCGATACTCCATATAGTTTCGGATTTGGACCTGAAGGCACACTTGAAAAATCACCGTGTGTATTCAGTAACCACATAGACCTTAGGGACTACTGTCTGTCGGCTTGTTTGCCATAACAACATTTAACTCAAATGCTACTTGCAGTCCAATACAATAGAATACACTTTCATTTTACAGGATCAGCCTATTTACCAGTCAACTCAAACTGGCTACAATACGTAGACTCAGCGGAGACAGTATTCGAAGATTTAAAACTAGAATCGCGACAGTTACTGTCACTGAAAGCTGATGAGGCTTGCAGAATGATGGTGGACAACTCTTACAAGAAAGATCTGTGGATGTGGGACCAGGACTGGTCGGTACAGAAACTGAAATTAAAAAAACAAACCAAGAAAACGAAAAAACAGACTGAAAAGGAGGTTGAAAAGAATTTTGAAAATGGAATTTCTGTTACAAAGAACGAATCACCAAATGAAAATATAAAGCCTGAATTAAAAAAGTTCGACATTTTAAATGAAGAATACATTCGAGCTTTTAAAGATAGAAATAGGAATACTGAAGAAAATATTAAAAATGTTGAAGAATTAAGCAAAGAGTTTGAACATCTATTTGAGTTGAGTGAACTGTTACCGGTAAAGAGGCCATATTTGGCCGGGTACCCGGCTTGGTACAGGAAGTTATGTACTAAACCAGGAAAAGACCCGGATTGGACGCCCGGAGCCAATAATATTACTACTAGTATGCAAGTAAGTTTATTTAGTGCAGTCAAGGCCCGGCATTATTTGACTCCCCCTCGTTGAGTGTAGTAGAGGTAAAGAGGGATCAATTAATGCTGGACAGTGACTATTGAATTGTACGTGTAGTTTACGGCAGACTAAATATCTGAGACTCAATGGTATTTGGTCTGCGTGCTTGGTATATCTTTAAATAAATCATTTTAACCAAACTAATATTAAAAATGCGAAAGTAACTTTGTGATTCGACATGTTTGTTACTTTTTTAAGTCTTTACTATTTAATTTACTTAGATCAAACCTAGAACACGGGTAGACCATGATCTGGATTTAACTGCCTCCGTGGTCGAGTGGTCCGGACCCGGTCGTGGGTTCGATTCCGAAGTATTCTTTGTAAAGTTGTTTCCAGGATGGCTAGGACATTGCGGACTTGAATCACCTGATTGTCTGATAAAAAGATTATTCCTTGCTTCGGAAGGCACGTATAAGGCGGTGGCCAATACCGCCAAATGGCGGTCGTCAAATAAACCATGTCAGAGGCCCTTGAGGCGGTCGTTAGATCTTACTGCCCACACGATACGAAGAAGAAGAATGATCTGGATTACAATTTAGGACATAGGATACGTTGTTATCCCAAACGGATATTTCCTTGGAAAAAAATCCGACATTCTAGCAGGAAAAGTCGCGGCCACATCGTGAACTTTATTCAACTTTCCAGATAACGCCAAAGCTCCTCCGCCTATCCTGGGAGGGCTACCCTCTTCACTACATCAAGTCAGAGGGCTGGGGTTTCCTGGTCCCTTACAGCCGACAGCGAAGTGAAGACGCAGAGGAACCGCTCGTACCCCTAGAGGAGCTCTTAGAAAAATGCCCCTTGACCTTCTGTAAGGATACTGAGTTCCAACCCGATGTGTCCATGCTGCCCAAGAACGTTGAGGTAAGGTTATATTTTTATGCTGCTATAAGCCGTTGGTCCCGGCTTTCGTTTGTAGATCTTTAGTAGTCGTTATGGGTAGTCAGAAGCCAGGTGGCACCGGCCTTCCACTTTGGCTGCATCACCTGCATTAATTTAAATATTAGAACGTCATTGGAGACGCTAGAGACTTTTTGGCGGGAAGATTGGCATCGCGTATTTACATTCTGCTTTCAAGTAGTCTGATGCAGTTGGTACAATCAAATATCTGATTGAACTAAAATGAGTGCCAACAACTGCATCAGACTTCTTGAAGAGTGGTTTGTTTGGTCCTTTACCCTTAAATATGACCATGCACTTCAGAGACACCCAGTATAAACAACTGCATTGCGATTCTTTAAAAATATCTCACCATGTAGACATAGATGAAGTGAAGTGAGCTGTTAATCCATACAAACAAGGTGATAGACATTTTATTTCATGCTCACTCTATCTGCGGTGAGATGTTGACAGAACAGCTCGGCTGAACGCTGAATATGTTTGACAGGAAGATTTAGGCAGGCGTGCGTACTACGCTAGAAAGAAAAAGGATGAACAAGCCGCTGCCAACCAGTACCATGGCCTCGGGGTGTGGTGCGGTATAGAAGTTCAAGGTAATTGAAAAAAAAAAACACGGTAGAAATTACATATGTCTAATTACTCTTTTAGATTCTCAGCGGCTAAACGGCGACAATTTATTTGAGACTAGCTTCTGCCAGCGGCTTCGCCCTCATACTCCCGGGATAAAAAGTATCCTATGTCCTTTCTCAGGCTCTAGACTATCTCTGTACCGAATTTCATATAAATCGATTCAGTAGTTTTGACGTGAAAGCGCGACAGACAGACAGACAAACAGAGTTACTTTCGCATTTATAATATTAGTATATAAGTAAGGATATGGGGGTCACTTTAGAGGGACAAACGAGAAAATTTCAAAAAAAGTTTTTCGAACTTTACTTTCGCATTTATAATATTAGTACAGTAAAACTTGGTTAAGTGGGACCTGGATAAGTGGGAAACCTCCATAGCTGGAACTCATGCTTAGTTCCCAACACTTTAGCACGGAATTACCTCTGTTAGTGCGACGAAACAAACTTCTATATCTGGGATTAGTTCTATCGATTTTATCGTCATAATTACCTCTGTAATTAAGACAGCGAGTGTATTTTACCTCTTTTACTGAGACCATATTTTAGGGACTACTTCTCTCGATTTTATGTGTCAAAATAACCTCTATAATTAAGACAGCGTTCTTATTTGACTTCTTTTACTGAGACTATATTTTGTGCACTGTTTTGTTCATAGATAGTTTTGTTATTCGTATTCTACCCGCACTTGTCTAATTGTGTAAAAGTGATCTCCAGTTTTAGTTTGATTTTGCCATCGTCCGGATGTTTATTTGTAAATGTTTAGAAAATACGGGCGCAATTTTTAAATATTCATTTAAAAATTGCACCTCTATAACTGAAATAACCTCTGTTCTCGCCTCTATTACTGGAAACCTCTGTAAATGCGACAGATATTTATTTATACCTCGAAATCTGAGACACTGGGTAATTGGAATACCTCTTTAAGTGAGACAAATTTGCAGGTCCCTTAAGGTCCCAGTTATCCAGGTCTCACTGTATATAAGTATGAATATGGGGGTCACTTTAGAGGGACAAACGAGAAAATTCAAACTTTATCGATGTCGATATTGTGACATATCTGAAAGGGCAATTTCTTTTTTTTCATAATTTTTCAATAAATATTTTTGAAGTCATTCAAGAAATTTGACCAAAAATTACCATTCCTCCCCTCCGAAACTGGCTCCTAAAATTCAAAAAATAATGCAGATAATAGTTCTTTACCTACAGATTACAGGAAAACCTATATGAAGTCTATAGTCTTAAAATAACATGTTACAACAATGAAATTGGTTTGCACGCGAGTCCGACTCGCACTTGTCCAGTTTTTGCTCCTAAAGCTAGGACATTACGGACTAGGTAAACTTGCACTCAGTCTAATAAAATCTTACTTAAATGATAGACAGCAGCAAGTTCAAATAAATGGTGTCAATTCACGGGGTTTAAAAGTCAAAATGGGGGTACCACAAGGCTCTATTTTGGGTCCTTTCCTCTTTCTAGTATACAGAGTTGATACGACAGAGGGGCATTAAATTAAACTACGTATACTATACGTGTACAGTATTAATTCGATACGGTACAAAAACAAAAAGCGCCATAAATGAGAAAATATATTTTTCAAACAAACTAAATAGCTTGCAAATCCGAATAAAACGCAACCACCCTTTGTAAAAAAAAAGACACTGACCTTAGATACCGCTAGGTAACAAAGCGGCAACGTCGCGCGCGCGCCGGAGCGCGGTGTGCGGTATCTCGTGTGCTCGGTGGGGGCCGGGCCGGGGTGGCGGCCGGCGACTTAGGCCTCCGCTGGGCTCCGCTCGCACTGGCTTTTATGTTAGGTAACGTTTCGAAGTACGCGCACAAAAACAAACACAAAATTTTTAAATTTTCGATGTGTCCTCCATTCACATTGATGCACAAATTATACCGACGGAGAATATTGTTATTTATTTTTCTAATTAGATCACTGTCCGTCGCTAAGCACTTTAATTTGTGAAATGCTAAAATAATCCTATTTTTTAACTTATCAATTGTATTTACCTCTGAGGCATACACTTCACCCTTAATGTAACCCCACAAAAAGAAATCCATGGGAGTGAGGTCCGGAGATACTAATACTAAATAATAATAATCCCAAGTTACGTGTCCTATCACCATAAAAAACAGTCAATCACAAAAAAAAAACACTAATACTAAATAATAATAATCCCAAGTTACGTGTCCTCTCACAATAACAAAATAAAATTACAATTGTTTGCGCGCGAATTCCACAAAACATACGTTCCGAAAAACAAGCGTCGGCGCACTGAGGCGGGAGGCCCCACTTACCGATCGCAAAAAACAAGGATGCAACAAACTGACCTATCTCTATTTCTTTCGCTCGCTTTATGTTAGTCGCTTTCGTAGTGAAAGTGCAAGTGTGTGTGTATTGATTGTTTCCTTGTTTGCATTGCCAATTTTTAGTGAATGTCGACATGCGTCAGAGCGGCAACAACGCATCGTAGATTTATCGTTGTAAGGTGCATGACCTATGCTTAGACGATAATCAGATGTTAGAAAAGATACATCGTGTTCAAACCGTGCAAAAACTTTAAAAATCATTTGCGACTAAACTACTGCTCCTAATTAATTTATTTTTGGTACAGAGCTTGAAAATGGTACCTAGTATAGGCAGTTTAAAGGAAAGCCCCTCTGTCGTATCAACGTTGTATATTAATGATCTACCCCATCTTTTAAAAAATCAACCTCATATGGTATTATTTGCTGACGATACGTCCTTAATTTTTAAGATAGATAGACGTTCCATAAATCTTGACGACGTAAATAACGCCCTACAGCAGGTCCAAAATTGGTTTACTGCTAATAATTTAGTATTAAATGGGAAAAAAACTAAATGCATCAGATTTGCCTTACCGAACGTTAAAAGAAATGATTGCGACATAGTATTGAACAAGGAGAAACTTGAATTCGTCGAAAACACGGTTTTCCTGGGGATTACGCTTGACTCAAGGCTACAATGGGGTCCTCATTTAACATCTCTTGCGGGACGGCTAAGTTCAGCAGCATATGCTGTCAGAAAAATCCGTCAATTTACCGATATAGATACCGCGAGGCTGGTCTATTTTAGTTACTTTCATAGTATCATGTCTTACGGTATCTTATTACGGGGACGTGCTGCAGACATCGAGTCTATATTTATCCTGCAGAAAAGAGCCATCAGAGCCATTTACAATCTCCGTCGGCGTGATTTCCTAAGAGAACTGTTTAAGGATATCAACATCATGACGGTACCTTGTCAATACATTTACGAAAATATTATGTATGTTCGGAAAAATCTTCATCTCTTTAGCAAGATTAGTGACAGGCATAATTTTAACACTAGAAATAGGAACAAATTAGATCAACCCCGATTCAGATTGGCCAAAGTACACACTTCTTTTATGGGGTACTGTATTAAATTTTATAATAAAACTAGCTGACCCGCGCGGCTTCGCTCCCGTCAACTGGCTACCCTACCTACCCTACCTACCCTACCTACCCTACCTACCCTACCTACCCTACCTACCCTATCTACCCTACCTACCCTACCTACCCTACCTACCCTACCTACCCTACCTACCCTACCTACCCTACCTACCCTACCTACCCTACCTACCCTACCTACCCTACCTACCCTACCTACCCTACCTACCCTACCTACGCTACCTACCCTACCTACCCTACCTACCCTACCTACCCTACCTACCCTACCTACCCTACCTACCCTACCTACCCTACCTACCCTACCTACCCTACCCTACCTACCCTACCTACCCTACCTACCCTACCTACCCTACCTACCCTACCTACCCTACCTACCCTACCTACCCTACCTACCCTACCTACCCTACCTACTTACCCCCTTTTTTTTGTTTTTAAACCTTCCCTGTATTCTGGCGAAACTAACAAAAAAAGAATTATTCAAATCGGCCCCGCCGTTCTCGAGTTTTAGCGAGACTAACGAACAGCAATTGATTTTTATATACAGAGTTGATACGACAGAGGGGCATTAAATTAAACTACGTATACTATACGTGTTCAGTATTAATTCGATACGGTACAAAAACAAAAAGCGCCATAAATACGAAAATATTTTTTTCAAACAAACTAAATAGCTTGCAAATCCGAATAAAACGCAACCACCCTTTGTAAAAAAATGACACTGACCTTAGATATCGCTAGGTAACAATGCGGCAACGTCGCGCGCGCGCCGGAGCGCGGTGTACGGTATCTCGTGTGCTCGGTGGGGGCCGGGCCGGGGTGGCGGCCGGCGACTTAGGCCTCCGCTCGCACTGGCTTTTATGTTAGGTAACGTTTCGAAGTACGCGCACAAAAACAAACACACACAATTTTTAAATTTTCGATGTGTCCTCCATTCACATTGATGCACAAATTATACCGACAGAGAATATTGTTATTTATTTTTCTAATTAGATCACTGTCCGTCGCTAAGCACTTTAATTTGTGAAATGCTAAAATAATCCTATTTTTTAACTCATCAATTGTATTTACCTCTGAGGCATACACTTCACCCTTAATGTAACCCCACAAAAAGAAATCCATGGGAGTGAGGTCCGGAGATACTAATACTAAATAATAATAATCCCAAGTTACGTGTCCTATCACCATAAAAAACAGTCAATCACAAAAAAAAACACTAATACTAAATAATAATAATCCCAAGTTACGTGTCCTCTCACAATAACAAAATAAAATTACAATTGTTTGCGCGCGAATTCCACAAAACATACGTTCCGAAAAACAAGCGTCGGCGCACTGAGGCAGTGAGGCCCCACTTACCGATCGCAAAAAACAAGGATGCAACAAACTGACCTATCTCTATTTCTTTCGCTCGCTTTATGTTAGTCGCTTTCGTAGTGAAAGTGCAAGTGTGTGTGTATTGATTGTTTCCTTGTTTGCATTGCCAATTTTTAGTGAATGTCGACATGCGTCAGAGCGGCAACAACGCATCGTAGATTTATCGTTGTAAGGTGCATGACCTATGCTTAGACGATAATCAGATGTTAGAAAAGATACATCGTGTTCAAACCGTGCAAAAACTTTAAAAATCATTTGCGACTATACTACTGCTCCTAATTAATTTATTTTTGGTACAGAGCTTGAAAATGGTACCTAGTATAGGCAGTTTAAAGGAAAGCCCCTCTGTCGTATCAACGTTGTATATAGATACCAGTTGATATTCTCGAACTGAATGAGAGAAAATTTAAAGCATGCATAAAACGCACACTATGTAGACAAGCGTATTATAAACTGGAAGATTATATCCTCGATAAAAACGCTTGGCTAAATGCTGGTCCTGCTCCACAGTCACAGCTGCTTAGGTCCACTTTTTAGGTTTCTATGTTTTTATATTTGGAAGAGATGCTCGCTCCTTTACATTATTTCGTTTATTTATTCTTATATACATACAAATTATATTATTATATTAATTACTTATTTATTCTTTTTGATGTAAGATCTTAATCGTTCTCTTTATTAATTTATTTTTCATTATTTGGTCAAAGACAACCATAGTTTTGTGTAAAGTAGAAGCATATTTTTCAAATTTTGTAAATGTGAGTACCATGAAACCATTTACATTTTATGTGAGTAGTTATAGTTTTACTTGTTGGACATGAACGAGCATGGTGGTTGAGAGCATGTCATGCTCACTCAAATGTCTCGCTGATGGCGGCGCGTGGGTTTGATCATTCGGTTCCCTTCGAAATGGTTGAGCTGAAGGGTGCCGATACACGCGTCATGTTCGTGAACAGGCGCCGTCGGTTGAGACTGGTCATCTCTTAACTGCCATTGGCTTATTTTAATCTTTATATTTAAAATTCTTATAATAAGCCCGTTTTTTTTTTTTTTTCTTTGCATTGTCCTCACATGCAGAAGCAACAAGTATATGTAACTTGAAATTTTGTAAAACCAGAACATGATTTAAAAGAGTGTCCGTGGAGTTTCTTGCACGTTCTTCTCCATAGAGATCTACGCTTTGGAACGTGCAAATAGCTTCCATGTTTTTGACTGACCGACCTTGACGTTTCAAAAGTGCCTGTGAATGGTTTATTTGAAATAAAATGCTTTGAATTTGAATTTGAATTTTATATTAGTTATCCGGGTTAACTTCATGCAAAAATGTAAAAAAGTCGGTCTTAATATTTTTAGGGTGTTGTCATTTCCTCCGGCTGCCACATAAGGACGGGCCGAAGTACAAAGTGGGCAATCCTCTAGCTAAGGACTTCTTGGAGATGTTCAGTCAGAACGTGCTCTCCGCTCAAGGGAATGATGCTGAAAAGGTCAGAACTAAGAAAATATTACTTTCATGCTTTCCTATACAACTATAATAAAACTTTTAATTATTATTTCAAATACTTGTTGCGCATTAGGCTGCGCAAAAAAAAAAACGACTACTCCATACATTTCTGTACGCATAATTCGACAAAATGTACTGAACACCTGATTTTTCGTGATTTCATAGGATGGGCCCATAGAAAAAATGGTTCATAATGATGAATACAATGAGGGGTATTGCTTTTATTCGGTTACACGTTATATTTATTGGGCGTCATCAAAAGGCGGGTGACATGAAGTTACCCAAAGTGCAATAGAAAAAAAAATCCAGACGGTTACCAAAGAATTGCCAGACTTAGTAGAAAGTTAGGCCCGAAAGGTTCTGGAGTGGCGACCGCGAACAGAATGGCATACCACAAGGTGGTCCGTGAACCTCGTGAAGACCATAGGATCCGCTGGATGCGAGACTCAAGGCCGGTCGATGGGCCACGGGTGACGAGTGCGGGGGGTCTATATTCAGCAGTGGACGACTTTATACTGAATTAATGATGATTGTTTTTGATCGACCTCTTCCTTCGTTCGTTCATAGGTGCTAACATTCGGTCGCATGATGTCGTACTGGCGTAACAACAGGGAGCGTATTCTGAGCCAACAAGTAGTGTGGTTACCGGACGAGCTGCTTCCACAGGCGTTACGCGGAGGGCTGAAAAAGTACGGCGCCATCATACCGCAAGTCGTGGTATGTGGGACGCTGACGAGACGGTTAGTGTTACAAGCACTGGTCGAGGTAGGCAGAGCGTATCCTGAGCCAGTTAGTCGTATAGCTGCCGGACAAGCTGCTTAAACCGGCGTTACGCGGAGAGTTGAAGAAGTACGGCGCCGTCATAACGCAAGTCGTGGTATGTGGGACCCTGACCAGATGGTAACTGTTACTACCAGTGATCGGCGTAGGCAGAGCGTATTCTGAGCCAGTAAGTCGTGTGGCTGCCGGACGAGCTGCTTCCATCGGCGTTACGCTAAAAAAGTACGGCGCCATCATACCGCAAGTCGGGGTACGAGTATGTGGGACTCTGACCAGACGGTAACTGTTACTACCAGTGATGGGCGTAGGCAGAGCGTATTCTGAGCCAGTAAGTCGTGTGGCTGCCGGAAGAGCTGCTTCCACCGGCGTTACGCTGAAAAATTACGTCGCCATTATACCGCAAGTCGTGGTATGTGGGACGCTGACCAGACGGTATGTGTTGACTTATTACGTACGCGTACGCAAGAAATTGTTTTTAACTTGTATGAGTCGTATGATACCGTATAAGATCATAACAAAAGAGCGTATCTTAAGGAAATATTTTGACAAATTAACGTCAATAAGTACCTAGGTATGATTTGTCCATATTTCCCGCAGCAACGGAGTAAAACGCAGTATTTTTTGTTTGTTTTTTTTTTTTTTAAGCTATTGCATAGCTTCTATCGCGGGCCTTGAGCGTGGAGACCGAATCCAGAAATTCCGTAACGAAAAAAACCTAACACCCCCCACTCCGACCGGCACAGCGGTGATACTTTTTAGTTTTACTTTTTACTTTTTTTTAGCTCGAAGTGTAACTTCAAGTTACACTTCGAGCTAAAAAAAAGTAAAAAGTCATATCAAAGAAAAAAAAACAAAGAAAAAAAATACTGCATAAATAAAATAAATATATAATTATAATTGCATAAGTAGATAAAAAATGCTATGCAATAGCTTTACCGCGGCAGTCTCCGAGTGCCACACGTCTTTTTTTTTCAAAAAATTAGTTTATGAACCAGAAATATGACTGTATGAAAAATAACTTAGGCTACTTTGAGTCCCGGATAACTTTTATTTTTCCTTGTTTGGCAGCGCTAGCGAGCCAACATGGATGACAGCCAGTAATGCGCACAAAGAACGCGTGGGCTCCGAGTTACGTGCCATGGTGCAAGCGCCTCCCGGGCATAAGTTTGTGGGCGCCGACGTCGACTCGCAGGTAATTCATTTCTTCTTCTTCTACTTCTTTCTAGCTTATATTGTCCCACCCACTGCTGGGCAACAGCTTCGCTTTCCCTTTTTCGTACAACTCTGCCGCTTTGCTCGTAATTCATTTATTTAACAACACATTGCTGAAAACCGCATCAAAATCAGTTCAGCCAAACTCGAGATAACCGCGGATAAACATACGGGTCGAACTGAGAACCTCCTTTTGTTTAAGTCGGTTAAAAATTACCCTTCCTACCTAAGACGCAGAGGCGGATTATCCCTAAAGCAAAATAGGCACGTGCCTAGGGGCGCCAGCCGTCGCAACAGAAGAAGACGCCCCGGGCGTCGGGAGTCGCAGGGCGATTCCCGGCCACTGTAGGCGCGGGCCTGCGGACAGCGAGCATTGGGTGGCTCGCTATCCGATCAGAACCAGGCCCGGGTCGACGGCGCATTGTTTTCCATGCGCGCCTCAAAGAGATATAGGCATAGAAGGGGTCCGCTAGGGCCAGTGCCTGCCAGGGTTGCGGAATATTTTCGAAAGAGTCACCGCGGCCCTGAAACGCAAAGGGCTTTAGAAGGAACACGGACGGGTTTTAGTCAGTAAGTCTGACACTCCCTTCTGCTTTGCCCAGAGCGGAAGGAGTCATTTGATGATTTCCCATCCATAATAAAAGCGAGCCAACATGAATAACAGCCAGCAACGCGCACATGGAACGCTTGGGCTCCGAGTTACGTGCCATGGTGCAAGCGCCGCCCGGGCATAAGTTTATGGGCGCCGACGTCGACTCGCCATTTCATCTTCTTCTACTTCTTTCTAGCTTATATTTTCCCACTGCTAGGCAACAGTTTCGCTCTCGATTTTTCACACAACTCTGCCGCTTTTTGCTCGTAACCAATTTAATTAAAAAAAAAAACCTAACCTGCCGAAACAGAAGTTACATTGTTGAGAGCAAAGCGAGCTCTAATCTATTTATACTAATTTATACTAATATATAAAGCTGAAGAGTTTGTTTGTTTGCTTGAACGCGCTTATCTCAGGAACGACTGGTCCGATTTGAAAAATTATTTCAGTGTTAGATAGCCCATTTATCGAGGAAGGCTATAGGCTATATAGCCTTCCTCGTTAAATGGCACGCGTACACATACATCACACTAAGACCAATAGGAGCGGAGCAGACGAAGTTGCACGGGTCAACTAGTGTTCTAATATTAGAGCTCGCTTTGCTTGCAACAACGTAACTTCTATTTCTTATAACTATTTAATAGAAAGAAATATCAGTATCAGAGACGGGGTGAGAAATAAACGTAAATACATTTCCGATTTTCTGTTGAAGTCAACGAATTCAAGAGTCAAATTGTGTCAAATCATAATCATGCAAGTCAATTCTTTGCTCCTGATATTTGAGCTGCTCAACATCTTTGCTTTCCTCTTTGTTGTCGAGCTAAATCCTCTTTAGCTAAACTTTATTTTCATATATTTTTCTCTTAACATCTTTTGATAATTTTTAATCACTTGATTTTGTTTTGTTGTTTGTCTTATACGAGTCCCAAATATATTTTTTTTTACTAAACCTAATCGTCCATATTTACGGAAGAATATTGATATGTTTTCAAAGTAAGAGGTGTGAAATAATAACTCGGGTGTTACAAATAATCGTTAGTTTAAAACTGAACGTTTGACAGACAGGGCAATCACACTTTCACAGTTTGGAACTACGTACATAATTATGTGTGAGCAGCAAGCACATACACATCAAGTATACCTACGTATTTTCTGGTCTTAGGTATGTTTTCTGTACATTTTGTAGGAGTTATGGATAGCAGCCCTACTAGGCGACAGTACGTTAGGCCTGTGCGGCGGCAGCGCCTTCGGCTGGGCGGTACTAGCGGGCGACAAAAGTCGCAAGACTGATCTCCACTCGCTCACCGCCACCGCCGCCGCTGTGTCTAGGGATCACGCTAAAGTTATTAATTATGCCAGGATTTATGGTGAGATATCTTTGGATTGTTTATTAGGAGACTGAACTGACGACAACCATATTTTAGCTAGCACTTTGTCGGCTAAATCTAGCTCTGTCGTAGATCGAAGAAAAATAAACCATAGACAGAATCTAATTTAACCTTTTTTACGCCATTGTCACATATACAGTATAGTCAGTATGGATATGACATAATATATGCAATACTCATGTTATTATGAACAACTTTTACTATGGAACAAACACTGAAATCACGAAAATAAAATCGACTGCTCCATACATTTATGTGCGCATAAACAAAATGTACTGAACAGCAGATTTTTTCATAGTAAAAGTTGCTCACAATGATGAGTACAATGACCCCTTAAGAAGTATTGCGTTTATTCTGTTACTCGTTGTATATTTACATGTAAATAAAATAAATAAATAAAAAGGTTACCTTACGCTGTACATCAAAGTCACAAACATGTGCCAAAAAAATACAACCGAAGTGAGAACATTCTTCTTTTTTTTTAAGTCTGTTAAAAATACGATGTTTTTGAAGTCAACTCTTTGAAACATTTCGTAGTGTCATAATGAAGCCGAGAAACTTACAGGAGCCGGTCAGAACTTCGCGGAAAGATTGCTAAAGCAGTTCAACCCCACTATGACGATATCGGAAGCGAAGAGCAAGGCCGCTAAGATGTTCACCTCCACTAAAGGCAGGCGCGTGTACCAGCTGAAGAGGCAGTACATGGAAGGGTTTATGGAGGAAGATTTGGATGAACAGGTAATATTTAAAATGTCACAGTAGGGGTTAAATTTGTTCGAAAGAGTCACCGCGGCCCTGGAACGGAAAGGGCATTAGGAGAAACACGGATGGGTTTTAGTCAGTAAGAGTCTGACACTCTTCTGCTTCGCCCAGAGCGAAAGCAGTTATTTGATGATTAACCAACCCAAAAAGAAAGGGTTGATTGAGATACTCGTATCGAACTGTCAAAAATATACAAGGGACCAACTGATTAACTTACTTTCTGAGGCAGGCGAGTAGAAATTCGGTATGTAAAGATACTCACACATTCAAGGGGCAAACTTAGCTTAACCTAGAAGATCCACAGTTTCCACTCAGTTTTAGTTTAGTTTTCACGTCCTCGATCGTTCACAGGTTCGATCCATTAAGTTGATGAATTTAACTTCGCTTATTTCAGGTTGTAGAGATGACGAGTTACCAAGCGATGCGGCTCGCCAAGATGAGCGGGAAGAGAGTAGAGGACATGTTCGAGCGGCCCAAGTGGCTCGGCGGCACAGAGTCTGACATGTTCAACAAACTGGAGGAAATCGCCGGTATAGTATGCAACGTATACTGCCGGTGCTGTTACGCAGGGGCGGATTATTAAGGCAAAGTAGGCACGCGCCTAGGGGCGCCAGGTTACAAAGAAGCACACGAGGAAAAATAACACGAAAAAAACTTACACTTAAAATTATGATTTTTTAATAAGTGTAAGTTTTTTTCGTGTTATTTTTCGGATGTTCGGAACCCTAAAAATCGACAACAGCCAAATTGATTCGCGATTTTAGTAAAAGTTGTTCTGTAATGTAATAATGAGTACAAGACAAACGAATGTTCAAGTATTGGGTAAGAGTAAATAGTCATTGTTAATTTTTAGAGAGGTTTGTTGCTATTGAAGTTTTGATTGAATTTTTCGTTGGGGTGACTATAGGGGGACACATAAAAAAATAAGTTTTTCAACCTGTGCTGTGACATAGGTTTTAAAGTAATAAAAATTAGAACATTAATTTCTTTTCCTTTTTGAATTGGTTCGATTCCAACTCTCGCTCCCTTCAACTGGCTCCCCTACCTACCCTACCTACCTACCTAATATTTTTTTTATATTTTAATATTTATTATGCTATTCTGGACGAAGATTATTCCAAAAACACAAATACCATGAAAATCGGTCCAGCCGTTCTTGAGCCCGAATTTGTTTTATATATTAAGATTTAATTAAATGTTTCCTTAGAATAAAAAATAGTAGCGTCAATATTTAGGACATTTTCTCTCCGAAATTTTTACCTTATGTAATAAACAGTATATTTTCCTCAGATTCCGAGGCCCCATCTACAGCGTTCCTGTCAGGTCGCCTGTCTCGTGCACTAGAGCACGCACAAGGTCGCTGGGGAGGCACGAGACTCAACTGGGCAGTGCAAAGCGCTGCCGCCGACTTCTTGCATCTCATGCTGACTAGCATGGCTCATCTTGCGCCTAAAGCCAGGTACATACAACGCTTCGGTCAGGTCGCCTGTCTCGTGCACTAGAGCACGCACAAGGTCGCTGGGGAGGCACGAGACTCAACTGGGCAGTGCAAAGCGCTGCCGCCGACTTCTTGCATCTCATGCTGACTAGCGTGGCTCATCTTGCGCCTAAAGCCAGGTACATACAACGCTTCGGTCAGGTCGCCTGTCTCGTGCACTAGAGCACGCACAAGGTCGCTGGGGAGGCACGAGACTCAACTGGGCCGTGCAGAGCGCTGCCTCCGACTTCTTGCATCTCATGCTGACTAGCATGGCTCATCTTGCGCCTAAAGACAGGTACATACAGCGCTCCTGTCAAGTCGCCTGTCTCGTGCACTAGAGCACGCACAAGTTCGCTGGGGAGGCACGAGACTCAACTGGGCTGTGCAGAGCGCTGCCGCCGACTTCTTGTATCTCATGCTGACTAGCATGCCTCATCTTGCGCCTAAAGCCAGGTACATACAACGCTTCGGTCAGGTCGCCTGTCTCGTGCACTAGAGCACGCACAAGGTCGCTGAGGAGGCACGAGACTCAACTGGGCCGTGCAGAGCGCTGCCTCCTACTTCTTGCATCTCATGCTGACTAGCATGGCTCATCTTGCGCCTAAAGACAGGTACATACAGCGCTCCTGTCAAGTCGCCTGTCTCGTGCACTAGAGCACGCACAAGGTCGCTGGGGAGGCACGAAACTCAACTGGGCCGTGCAGAGCGCTGCCGCCGACTTCTTGCATCTCATGCTGACTAGCATGGCTCATCTTGCGCCTAAAGCCAGGTACATACAGCGCTTCGGTCAGGTCGCCTGTCTCGTGCACTGGAGCACGCACAAAGTCGCTGGGGAGGCACGAGACTCAACTGGGACGTGCAGAGCGCTGCCGCCGACTTCTTGCATCTCATGCTTACTAGCATGGCTCATCTTGCGCCTAAAGCCAGGTACATACACCGCTTCGGTCAGGTCGCCTGTCTCGTGCACTAGAGCACGCACAAGGTCGCTGGGGAGGCACGAGACTCAACTGGGCTGCGCAGAGCGCTGCCGCCGACTTCTTGAATCTCATGCTGGCTAGCATGGCTCATCACGCGCCTAAAGCAATTCACCCACAATTTAATTCATATACCGAAAATAATGCCCTAATGTTTTAGTTTCAACAATGACAATCCCCCCTCCATTGCAATGTTTTTTGTAGGCTTAACATTTTGTTATTTCAATAAACAAAATGTAAAAAATTGCTTAGCCCAGTCCTACCCTTCTTATAACTTAAAACTGTTTTCTCAAGTCTCTTTTTCTCTGCAGATTTTGCCTCAGTTTCCACGACGAGGTCAGATACCTAGCGTCAGATGACTGTAAATATGAAACTGCGCTGGCGCTGCAAATAACGAACTTACTGACAAGAGCGTTTTGTTCACAAAGGTAAATATTCTCTTTTTATTGGTGCAGGGCGCAATGATTATAGTACTGGAGTAAGGTCGCCAAGTTCAAGGTGGCAGTTAATATTTGCACGGCATAGGACAAAATTGCTTGACACTATACATTACAATCCACTTTTTGGACAGACCAAACCATACTACTAACTAATATGACATAGATCATGCAGGAACTTTAGGTGGCAGCACTGAAGTGTCAGTGTCAATTTATAACCTAAAAGTTTCGAAGGTGAACGTTTCGTACTGGCGGGTAAATACTCGCCAATACAAATTACTTCAAAGTTAAATAATTTATTTCAATACCCATTGCTTATAAATCTACCTTTCTTTCTATTCTATTTCAGAGTCGGAATAAACGATCTGCCACTATCAGTAGCGTTCTTTACGGCGGTCGAAGTGGACCAAGTATTAAGAAAAGAATCGAACCTCGACTGCACAACGCCTTCCAATCCCCACGGCTTAGAGAACGGCTACGGGATCCCTAATGGAGAATCTTTGAATATATTTGATGTGTTAGAAAAATGTAAATTGAATAAATTTATTGATTAACATTTATTTGTCTTTTCACGTTACTTGCTAGTCGCTTAGGTATGTAGTCCAGTCAATTTAGACATCCAAGATTACATTAATTCGCAACAAACTCAAAATTCGTAGGATTGTTTAGCATTTATGGTAGTGTTTTGAACAATCCTACCAATTTTGAGCTTGCTGCGAATTAATGTAACTTCACCCATACTTTTTGTTCTAATTTGACCGGACTATTGTATCTTGGTAACAAATGTATCCAACCACACGTCATACTGTTTCTTTTTTGAAGTGAAAACTTCTTTAACGGAACTTGCACCTTTTGTGATGGGTAAAAAATGTTAAACTCGCGTCAGGACACGTGACCCTGATCGAAAAGGTGTAGGAGAGGAAGTATTCCCCTCTCTTTCTACCGTACGGCGAAAATGTATGCCTGCGCCTGCTGTTTTGTTTAGGCGGCGCAGGGCCAGTGTTTAAAATATGGAAATTGAACAAAGTGCATCTATTAATGAAAAAAGTGACGAAGAAACAGCGAAAGAAAATGAGAGTACTTCATAAATATACCTACTGAATGAAAACCCCGGCTTCGCTCGGGTGAAATGTGACTCAAGTCATAATACACATGTAGGTACAAAATGTAGGTAGGTACTTATCGGTTCTCAAGGAATATTAAAAAAGGAAAAGCAATGCATAGATTTGTATAGCATCGTTCATTGTATTTAATAAATATAGGAAATTAAATCTGCAAAAGTCAAGATGTCATCCGGTGTCAGCACAGAAAAAAAAAATGTCAATGAGTGTCAGTTTCATTTTTTTATCAATATAATTTTATTATCCGGGTTAGGTTTCGATCGAGGCTACCGTATTGCTTAACGAAATATATATATATATATAACTAGTTGACGCGCGCAACTTCGTCTGCGTCACTATTTTCATTACTGCTCCGCTCCTCTTGGTCTTAGCGTGATGATTAGCCTTTCTCGATAAATGGGCTATCTAACACTGAAAGAATTTTTCAAATCGGACCAATAGTTCCTGAGATTAGCGCGTTCAAGCAAACAAACAAACAAACTCTTCAGCTTTATATATTAGTATAGATAAAATCGTAGACTCACTGTGTTTGTATATTGAATAGTTTTGCATAAAAATAACATAGAAAAGATAGGGAAAAGATATAAAACACAATGCTATTTTTGATTTTTTTTCTGTTTGTCTGTGCATTTGAGGGAGCATCACGCATAAACCACAGATTTTAAAGGCCTCTGGCACTGGGCCATGAAGGGGCATTAAAATGCCAGGTAATCTCCATAATGCCCGTACATTTTTGGTACTTCGAGCCGGATCGCCACTACTAGAGCAAACAGTCCTGCAAGTCGAGCAGGTACGATGTGTTTCTACTTACGATAGCGAATCGGTATGACTGGTCTTCCACAAGCGGTTCGCCTCAGTCAGATTGAGAAGGCGCACAATATCGTACGGAGAGATTCCTTCGCACCCTGCGATCGCCACGGGAAATATCAACGTTTGGTGGTTCGGGAATTACCTACAACATCTCAGCAATGAAGTCAACAGAACTAACGTCCATCAACAACACGCATACATATCCGTTCAACAATTATGGACGCTACACACAATAACTTCTCAAGCGGCAGGGAATCATCGCAGAGGGCATCCGGAAAATTGGTGTCAACTTCGGAAAGGATGGCCCTGACCGCAAAACCTCAACATACATCCGGGGCAGACTGGATACTCTCCAGGCGCACTGGAATGAGTTCGAAATTAATCATGGCGTGCTACAGGGCGCCATGGATCGGACCGAAAAGTACTACAAAAGTGTATGACAGGGTCAAGGCGGACTATTCGAACAAACAACATAAGCTGCAAACATGGCCTACAAGCACTGTGGAACTCGCGAGTCCCCATGAAGAAAAGATCAAGAACACTGGAGTCCTGTCAAGATCGGACAAGCTCAAAAGTCAACAAGCAAACAACTTCAGAGCCTTCTCCCGTTTTACCAGCAACTTCTCGTCGGTAGCGACGTAAACTATGAGCTTGAGTTCTCACAGTATGAAGATACGTACGAGAGCGCAAAGCGAGGCCTCAACCGCAAACTCAACCACGCTGTCCAACAACGGGACAGCGCGCCGAGGATCGAAATACCCGGATGTTCTCTGGTATTACACACAATGGCCGACATTCCTCGATCTATATCTCGCGGCTATTCACAACAACCCGTCCCTCTCGAAGGGGCAGAAGATGCATCACCTTTTTTTTTTTTTGTAAGGATGGGAAATCATCAAATGACTCCTCCCGCTCTGGGTGAAGCAAGAGGGAGTGTCAGACTCTTACTGACTAAAACCCATCCGTGTTCCTCCTGGTGCCCTTTGTGTTCCAAGGCTATGGCACCCCTTTCGAACAGATTCCGCAGCCCCAGCAGGCACCTGCCCTAGCGGGCCCCGTCATCCACGCTGACATCTCTTTGAGGCGCGCTGGGATCGCAGCGCACCGCCGACCCGGACCTAGTTCTGATCAGACGGCGAGCCACCCACTGCTCGCCGTCCGCAGGCCCGTGCCTACGGCGGCCGGGAATCGTCCTGCGATTCCCGACGCCTGGGGCGTCTTCTTCTGTTGCGGCGACTGGGACGTGAGGTTTCCCTCTCTCTCACACGTTCGGCTTCCTCCTTTGCTAGCATAACTGCTTCGCAGAAGGAGGTGATCGCTTCCCATGCCTCCTCGCTCCGGACCAAAGATTCGCCAATCGCCTCGACGAGGACCCGGCGGTGCTCCGCCCAAGCAGGGCAGACCTCCACCGTATGCTCCACCGTGTCCTCCGGGCGATCTTCGCAGTGATGACACCCGGGCGTGTCCTCCCGCCGAATCCGAAACAGGTATCTCCCGAAACAACCGTGTCCGGTGAGTACCTGTGTCAAGCGGAAGGTGAGGACGCCGTGGCGCCGCTCCAGCCGCTCCTCAAAGAGGGGACTTATCGCCTGGATTGTTGCGTGCCCAGCGCTGGGTTGCGACAGTCGCTGTCTCCATACCGCCATGAGATCCTGCCGGAGCTCCGTCCGCCTTGCTGCGATTTGCCGCGGCAGAGGTGTCTCGCCCCGGCGTTGCGCCTCCACGCGCCACTCGTAAATGTGCGTGAGGGCTCTCGCCTCCAGATCCCATGGCGGCAGTCCGGCAAGGAGGCTCGCCGCCTCGCCAGAGACCGTGCGGTATCCCCGGGCCAGCCGGATGGCCATGACCCTCTGAGACGCGTTGAGGTAACGGGCAGGTCGCTTCCTCAAAGTAGGCGCCCATACCGGCGCCCCATAAAGGGCCATGGACCGCACGACCCCCGCGTAAAGCTTCCGGCAGGAGGCATTTGGACCCCCTAGATTGGGCAGAAGCCGCTTGAAGGCAGCCCTGGCTCGTCCCAGTCTGGGAGCCAAACGTCGGAAGTGTTCGACGAAGTTCCACCGGCTGTCAAGGACGAGACCTAGATACGTCATCGTCGACCCGACGCCGATGTGAACCCCTCCCACCGTTATTTGAGATCCCGATGGTGGCCTGTTCCGAGAACCATGAAAGCACATGGCTTCGGACTTGTGTAAGGCCACCTCGAGACCCAACTGCTGGATTCGCTCAATTATTGTCGCAACCCCTCGTGTCATAGCGTCGGTCGCCACCTGGTGCGACCTCCCCTGCGCCAGGACCAGCGTATCGTCAGCATAGCAGACAACGTTGACGCCGCCAGGGAGGTCGGCGCGCAGCACCCAATCGTAGCCGATGTCCCACAGAAGCGGCCCCAGAACGGAACCCTGTGGAACACCGCACGACATCTCTCGTCGGTTCCACTCTCCCAGGTGACCGGGGTTTATGACGGCTCTGTCCGTCAAGTAAGCCTCGACTACGCGACGGAGGTAGTTCGGCACCCGGTGATACCGAAGTGCCACCCTGATGCAACTCCAAGGCAGGGTGTTAAAGGCATTGGCGATGTCTAGAGACACAGCCAAGACGACCCCCCGCCCCGGGAAACCGCGTCCCTCGTCGAGAGGGCTCTCACGCGCATGATGGCGTCCACCGTCGAGCGGCCCGTGTGGAAACCGAACTGGTTTTCCGCCAGATCCGGCCCCACCCTCACTAGGTGCTCGACGAGGCGGTTTGCAATTACTCTTTCAAAGAGCTTGCCCACCTCATCAAGCAGTACTATGGGCCGGTATGCAGACGGAGAGTCCGCAGGGCGCCCCGGCTTCTTAATGAGGACCAGTTTCCCCGTCTTCCAACGAAGTGGGAACTGGCCCCTCTCCAAGCATGCGCTTAGGAATCCTCTTAGTCGAGGCCCAAGAGCCTCCAAGGCCAGGACCCAGGCTTTTCCAGGTAAGTCGTCGGGTCCTGGGGCGATATTTTTGGCCTTCAGCCTATAAACCGCCACTCTCAGGTCTACCTCAGTCACCTCAGGGGCATCGTCATCGTCGTCATCAATGCAGTCCGCATCGGGCACAGCAGGTGGCGGAGCCATAGGCGGGGGAGTATGCTCCCCTCGCGAGGGGAATAGAGCGCTCACCACGTCCTCCACCAGCTGGGGCCGGAGACTCTGCGTCAAGGGGGGGGGGGGGGGGGGCAGGTGCGGAGCTTCTTCCACACCATTTTGTAGGTCTACCCCACGGGTCCCCATTCAGAGACTCCAGCATCTCCTTGCGAGCCAGATCCTTGGCCTGCAGGATCCCTGCTTTGATGGCGGCCTTCGCCACTTTGTACTCCTCGTATAGCTCCGCCTCTATGACCTGCGCATCTGGAGGGCGGATGCGGAGCCTGCGGTGCCTGGTGTACCGGCGCCGTGCGGCAACGCATGCCTGACGCAGCGTCGCCAGTTCTTGTGACCACCAGTACACCTGGTGGCGGGCGCGTCCTTGCTTAACCCGGGGCATTGCCACATCACAAATATTGGACATGGCCTCCCGGAACCACTCCGCTTCGTCGTTGATGTCAGCAGGCCTGTCCGGAGGTGACACCCAGGCCTGCACGATCGAAGCTTCCAGGAGGAGCTCCCGGTCTAGCTGCTTCAGCGCCCACCGCGCACCACTCGGGGCCTGCCGGACTGGCGCGGTTGAGGTCTGGGTGGAGACGTCAAACCGGATATACCGGTGATCGGAATAGGTCTCCACCTCCTCTAATACGCGCCAGTCAATGACACGCGGTGACAGAGCAGGGCTGGCGAACGAAATGTCCACCACAGACTCCCCCTGCATCCGCACACACGTGGGGACAGAACCCCGGTTTAGGACGACCAGGCCTGTCTCCAGAGCCCAGTCCTCCACCATCCTGCCCCGCGTATCCGTATAACGGGAATCCCAAACCAAGTGCTTGGCATTGAAGTCCCCGAGAACGAGTACGGGGAGGGAACGACACCCGGCGACGACGACGCCCAACTCCGTAAGGGAGTTTTGGAACTCAGCGAGAGTTCGGTTCGGGGAGAAGTACACTCCTACCATGACAATCTCCCCGAACCGTGCTGCTACGCACCCCTGTCCTCTCCTGACGCTTTCGAGGGATGGGGTACAGGCAGCGGCCGACGAAATTAGGGCCACTGAGCCGTTCAGGTCCTCCACCCAGTCATCCCTGGGCGGGACAAAGTAGGGCTCAGCGACCACGGCGATGTTAATCAACCACTGTGCCATGCTCTGGACCAACAGGTCCTGAGCGGCGGCGCAGTGGTTGATGTTCGCCTGAAGGAAGCGTAATGGAGCCGTTATTGGCACTCCATTTCTGCCTCCTCCTGAGTCCCTTGTGACTCACTCGCGACAACCGAAGTGACTTCGGTGGCAGTGACGGCGGTGGTGGAGGGCTTCTTTTTGCCCTCGGCTTTGGCGGGTGGGACGCAGGCTTTGCCCCCAACCCAGTGATCGGCCGGCTTGCCAGCTGCCGCACAAACAACGCAGAGCGGCTTGGCGTTACACGAGCCGGCCTTGTGTCCGGGCTGACCACAGCGAAAACAAAGATCGCTGCGGTCCACCTCCGAGGTGCACTGGACTCCCACATGGTTGCCCACTTGGCAGCGGAAGCACCTCAGAGGTCTGGGTTCCAGCAGTTTGACCTGCGCAGAAACCCAGCCCACCAGGAGTCTTCGGCCCTCCGATATTTTCTTGCCCACCGTCACGGGGCAGCTCACCACGAGACGGTTCGCATGCCTGTGTGGTCAGGACGTATGGTGCCTGCCTTCACCTGCTTGACAGAGCACCCCCCAGTCCTGACGACCGCGGCCACCACCTCCTCCTCCGTGACGGAGTCGTCCAGGCCTATAATGCGTATGTCAACGCACTTGGTGGGCCTGGACACTCGGACCTCGTCCGCATTTAAGGACGCTCTAAGCCTTTCAGCCAGAGCGTCAGCGGTCGGGCCACTGGCTGCACCGGGGATCTCCAACATCCGGGCCCCAGTCATGGTCACCCTGTGTCGGAGGCCCCCATTAATGCCGAGCTCCTGAAGGTTCACCGCCTCCTTTGCCTTTACGAGCACTTGGCTGTACGTCACGCCCCTCTTCTCCGCGTCCGGCTGTAGTGTGATCACTATAGCTGCGGTTTTTAGGGCACGGAGCCTGGCTGCGACGCTTCGCTCTTTTTGTCGCCGCCTCCTCTCGCGTTTCTTGGCCGCCCTGGTTGCCTTTCTCGCCTTCTTCAACTCAGCTACAGCTTCGGCCGCAGGAGAGTTTGAAGACGGAGGCGCTTGTTGCACAGCTGGAGCTGGAGCTCGCGCTGCCTGTGCAGCCATCCCACCTTTCTTCAGCTTGGTCTTTGCCAGTCCGGCCCCTTGGTTGGCCTGACCAGATGACCCCGGTTTGGCAGCCACGGTTGCCGCATACGAGGCCACCTTCTGCTGGCCCGAGCCCGTCTGACTCGCCGCTAGTGGAATCGTGTCTGGAACCGCTCCTGGAAGGCAGCCAGCTCTTGGCGCACCAGGTTCAAGAGCTTGTCCTCCGCCAGCATGGCGTGGCTTTGGCCGCCTTTGCTTCCCCCTTGAAGCGCCTCGTTTGAGCCGGCTCCTCGAAGCCCGGCCAGGTCTGCTTGGAGCTTCTAATTCTCCTTTTGGAGAAGCTCGGTGGCTGCTGCCAAGCGGGCGATCTCCGCCCGCAGCCTGGACGAATTGCAGCAGTGCAGCAGTTGGCCTCCGCTGCCGCCAAAATGGAGGCCGAGGCCGCACTTATAGCCTTGTTTTTAGAGGACTGCGACCTCTTCAAGGCTACGTCGCAGATCGCGGCCTTCACGACCTCCGCAAACCTAGCTTTACGCTCCACATCGGAGCCGACACCGGTGTTTGGCTCATCGCCGGAAGATGCCAAAGGAGCCCTCCGATCGGTCACTCCAGGGTGGCGCCCCTCCTCGACGAATTTTGAGGCTCGCTGGGCCACCTCCTCGGAGGCGAGCCCCCTCCCTTTACCTCCTTCTCGGCCCTTACCCCGCCTACTGGTGGGGATTTTTCGGGTCGAAGCCATCTCGTTTGAAGACGACCCCCGGTCATCCTCCTGCCGGGGCCGCTTTCGAAAGAACTTGGAGTTCCCTGCAGCAGCCCCCACTCCCTCGCGTCCAGAGCTTGCCGAGCCGACGCCTGACGCAGAGTCCGAGTCTGACCCGGCATCTCCTTGACGCTCAAGCGAGCCCTTCCTCTATAATTTGGAGGGAGCCTCCGCGCTACGTGCGCCCGACCCCTTGTCGGGCGTATTAAAATTATAACCGATCAATTTCTCAAAGGACGCCTTAGATCGGGAGCCTCCTCGGCTCTTGTTGCCACTGGAAAGCGGTTGAGAAGCTAGACATTCGTTGCCCCCCCAGAATACGAGGGGCATGACGCCTCCAGAGGAGACGTGGCAGATTCTCCAGCTGCTGAGCAGCTGGTACCGCCCTGGGGTAGTTTTTTTCCGACTGTCTTTTCCATAATGTTCCTTTTAAGGGTGCGGTCCCTATCACCTTCACCCTTTCACAGGGTCCCTCTCTTCCTCTGCTTGCTCACTGCCCTCACAGTCACGTCTGATGAGCAGACGCGTACCAGAGAGCAGTGAACAAGATTCCATCCTTTGAAGCGCACACCGTCCGAAAACCAGAAACCGTACCAGTTTCCGAACGGTGTGCTCCTCACGTGTGTGTGTCCCTCTTTGTCTGATCTCTCACTTGGACCTTTCCGGCATGAGTAGCACTACCGGCAAAGCTCCAAGATCACTGAGACTCACAAGCCCCACCACGACGGCAACGTGGGAACACTCGGTGGGGAAGATGCAACACCTGAAAGGGAAACTAAAAGGAGAGGCTGAGCGCCTTGTGCAACATCTGCCAGTTTCCGACAGCAACTACGACTCCTGGGAAATACTCCACCATAGATACAATAACTTGCAGATGCTCTTCACCAAACAAATGCAAGTTTTGATGAGTCAACATACGATTCAACAACAAAACGCTTACGAGTTGAAGCGCCTACACGACACCAGTCTCGAAACCGAGCACGCGTTGCGTATCTTGGGCATCGACACGACAACATGGGACCCGATTTTGGTGCACATCCTGACGGCGAAACTGGACACTCAGACCTACTCTGACTAAATACAGGCGAGGAAAAATCCAAGAGGACTTCCCGACTTCAAGGAATTCATCCAGTTCATCGAAGGGAAGTTCACGGCGCTCGAATCAGTTGTGAAGAAAACAAATAAACCCAACAAACAAACAGATGCCGACGTCTCCCTAAATAAAGGGGCCTCGACGACAACAGTACAAAGGGATGCGTACAACAGACACAGACGCCACTCCAAAGCAAACCATACAAGCTCCGACAGAAATTGACCAGTTTGCAAAACAAGCCACATCTTGCTATACTGCGAAGAGTTTCAAGAAATGACGCCAGACATGAAAATTAGGACAATTGAACATTTGCAAAAACTGCATGTATCCACACAACGGAAAGAAATGCAACTCGCAGAAAAGATGCAAAGTGTGTAACGGCACACATCATACCACGCTACATGACCTAGCCCGTGATACTACGTCAGCGACTCTGTCGTCAAGCCGACTGACCGACAACGTGACGAACAACAACACGCAGCGAAAAACCAATCACGTGTCAGGAAATTTTAACGAAGTTCTAATGGCTACAGTACAGCTTAAAGTAAAGGCCGCAGATGGAACTTACACCGTACTCAGATGTCTTCTAGACCAAGGCTCCCAACTGAACCTTATAATAGAATCTGCTGTGCAACGTTTTGGCCTTCCGCGACGCAACCACAACTCAACTGTGTCGGGGATCGGATCATTTGCCAGCCAGAGCAACGGGACCGTTCAGTTGGACTGCAAGTCCTTTGATGGAGATTACGAGTTTTCAACGCCGGCATTAGTAATGGCTAAACTACTCAACAACCTGCCTAACTACTCCTTTGGAAAACAAGATTGGCCTCACATAGAAAACATTAACCTGGCCGACCCACAATTCAACTTATCAAGGCCGATTGACATTCTTCTTGATGCCGGAGTATATGGCGACATAGTCATGAGCAACATCCTTCGAGGGAACATATACGCACCTATAGCACAACAAACTAAACTCGGCTGGGTACTAGTTGGAAACACGAATACGTTCAATTGTCATGTCGTGGTGGACACTAGCGATATCTCTCGCTTTTGGGAAATTGAAGAGATACGAGTAACAGCAGACGACTAGTCTATGAGTGTCGAGGAGGAGTACTGCGAGAGGCTGTACACTGACACAACTAAAAGACTAAAAGATGGGCGATACGAAGTTAGAATCCCCATGAAGACCAACTAACTTCAAGCAAAATTTAGGACGATCAAAGCCTCAAGCAGTCGCGCAATTCCAGCAGCTCGAAAAACGTTTGACTAGAGACGAAACCTTCGCTTCAAGTTACAAGGCTTTTATCGGCGAATACAAAGCTCTACAACATATGAAAAAGTGCACCGAGCCGGACACGCCGAACTGTTTCCTGTCCCATCATGGAGTAATGAGACCCGATTCAACGACAACCAAACTCAGAGTGGTTTTTAATGCATCAGCAACCACTAGCTCAGGACACAGTCTAAACCAACTGATGGAATGCGGGCCTAACTTACAACAAGACTTACAAGCTATTATTCTACGATGGAGGGCGTTTGAATACGTGTACACAGCAGATATTGAGAAATTCTACCGACAAATACGTATTCAGGAAAAAGACCCTTGCAAAAAATAGTGTGGAGGGATTCAGTCACAGAGCCACAAGAGTTACAACTGACTACAGTAACATATGGCACCAAGTCTGCTCCCTTTCTAGCAATGCGAACCATAAGGCAATTGGTAAAGGATGACGGCACGAAGTACCCTTAACACACACATGAAGTACCCTTAATACGTGAAGCACACTTAACTACAGACACACAAGACATAGTGCAGACTCAAAACCTGCTTGTGAAAACTACACAGAACAATACCTTTGGCGATGAAATAGCATACCTACACAAACATAACAAGGTACGAGCTACAAGCAATTACACATAGTAAAACGGTGCGGAGACCTGGTGACCTGAAACACAGGCCATTGGCCTAGCTTAGGCACCAGTCCAGACTTGGCAACTAATTCATGTAAATGTTTCTGTTAATATTGTGGTGAAAATAAACGTATTATTATTATTCCATTTATTCATTTATATACTAATTACATTTTTAAATATTTCTATAAAAATACAAAAAACATTTAAAAATATAAAAAATAGTAGCCCACCGGTATCGGGAACAGGGTCCAAGCTACCGGTGGTCAGGGCTTCTGAGAAAGGAACCTCCTAACGATGCGCGCCGTGTCCAGGAGTACTGCTTTCTGGGTCAAGCCCTTGATCCAGCTGCCCAACGAGAGCCTCTTGAGATGTCGGTCGAGGCTCTTGGCAATAATGCTATTGGCCTACACGATTATCGGCACAATAACTGCTGTGTTCACAACCCACATTTCGACAACCTCGCGAGCCAAGTCAAGATACTTCGTTTGTTTATCTTTCTCTGACTTCACGAGGTTCTCGTCATGAGGGACTGCTATATCAACAATCATTGCGCGACGCTCTAGTCGGTCTATCACCACTATATCAGGCTTATTGGCAACAATTCATTTACACATCGCAATCTCTTGTCTGGACAGACGTGTGTTCGATTTTATATTTTTTAATCAAATCACTGTTTTCGCAATCGGAACTTTGTTTAATGTGGTATACGGTTGTTAGTACACTATCAAAGCATTCATTATTCGAGTGAGAAGGCTAATTGTTTGTCTCCGTCACTACATACGTCGTAAACGCTCGTGTCGACTCGTGAGGTGAATGTGATCGTTCGTTATACGTGGGAACGGGACATACATCTTTTCGTCCTGCTCGCTGCTTGGTGACGCTGCAGTCACTTAGTCGCTGATACCTTCTACTTTTCTCAAGATCTACCTACTTCTTGGATATTGTCGGCAGCGGCATAGTGAGCGTCCAAAGGTCTCCTCCCATGGTAAGCGCGGGGTCACAACCTGACCTTTCCAAACTGCGAGATGAATCCATTGCAGTTACGTTTAGAAAGAGAAAACATACTGAATGTCGCTGCGATCACTCGGAAGTGTTACTTGAATTTCAAAATAAAATTATGCAGACGATTACATCTACTCTTGAAACTCAAAATCAAAACATAATTACTACTTTGGAAGAATTGCGTCGGGATGTGAATGGGTTTAGGCTTGATTTGGAGACCGTAAATAGCAAAATTGTTATGTTATTCGAAGAACAAACATGTGTCGGGTTTGGCCCAGACATCAGAAGTAAAATCAGATGTGGCTATACACAAATTTATTTAAATCAAACAGTTCGTTTTATAATCTATACTAATATATAAAGTTGAAGAGTCCGTCAGTCCACTTGAACGCGCCAATCCCAGGAACCACCGGTCCGACCCGGAAAACTCCCCCAGCGTTAGATAGCCCATCCATCGAGGAAGGCTACAGGTCATACATCACCACGCCAAGACCAATAGGAGCGGAGCAGCATCGAAAACTGCAACGCAGACGAAGTTGCGCGGGTCAACTAGTATAGCAATAAAATAATTAGTCTAAAATAATATAGCGGTAAAGTAAAGTAAACTAAACAAATAATTTATGGCAGTGAGGGCGGTCACGTAGGGCAGTACTGACTGTCAGGGACAGTGGTCCGTGCACCCACCGCAATAAGGATAGTACTAATTGTCAGAGACAATGTTCCACATCCACTAACCGGGCAGTACTGACTGTCGAGAGACCGTGGTCCGTGCACCAAGACGCATCCGTTGGAAATGCGTGCCGACTCAACGGTGTAGCGCCTTATAAAGGCTATCGCTAGTGGAGGGAGATCGTTCCAATATTTTAATGGCTTGAATATCAAGCCTTTTAATCCAAATGACCGATAGAGTGAATGATGCGTCTGGTGCACGTTCCACTAGCGCCATCTAGTCGCCGTCTCTCGCAGCTGCTTGACAATGTGGCTGCCGTCACATGCATTAAAAAGGATGTAAGCGATTTTAAGTCAACAAATACTATCAACAATAGCAAAATACAAACTTTATCACATGATCTTGTAGCACTTCGGGCGACCGTTGCAAGTCTATCGGATCAGCTGCGTGTCAAAGAACAGCAGGGAAGAATTAATAACCTTGAGATAACTGGAATTCCCATCACAAAAGGTGAAAATTTAACCAATATCGTACATAACATAGGTAAAAAGATTAATTTCCCCTTTACAATGACGGACATCGATTATATCCACCGAGTTCGGCGCTTTAAAGCAAATAATTCTAGTGAGGGTATCGGTGAGTCAGCCTCCAATGTTACATCCATCCCGAATATCATCGTCAAGTTCACTCAAAGGAAACGCAAAAGTGATATGTTGGCCGCTGTCCGCGCACGACGAGGTATGACAACAGCTGATGCTGGATTGGACGGTCCGGCGAAGCCTATTTTCATAAATTAATGATCACTTAACTCCACAGAATAAACAATAATATAAGCAAGCCCGACTTCTTGCAAAAGAAAATGACTATAAGTATGTTTGGTTGTCAGAGTGTAAAATATTACTACGTAAAAATGATACTTCCAAAATCACGTGTGTGTCTAGTGATAGTGATTTAGCTAAAATAAAATGACTATCCACTCATATTCATTATATCTGCATGTTCATTTTATTACCTACTATGCTATTACTTCGTTGTTGCTTTGATATTAAGAAGGAATGTACATTAATTATTACGAACCGTTCATTATTAACATTAAAAACGCTTAATTGTAATGTTAGTGGAACTTGTTTACTTAAAGCGGTCATAATTATCAATGTTCGATAACAATAACTTGTCCATTTATTATCAAAATGTGAGGGGATTACGCACTAAATCACACATATTTCTTTCCGAAGTCCTGCGGAACAATTTTGACGTCATATGTATCACAGAGACCTGGCTTAATGATAACTTTAACAGTTGTGAATATGTTGATAGCCGATACGAATTATACCGCTGTGACCGTAATTACCAAGCGACCGGCAGCGATCGCGGCGGAGGTGTTATGATAGCCGTGCGTCGCGCGCTCTGTCCTTGGCAGCGCAGCGACATGCGCGCGTCACCGCTGTCGGATGAGGTATGGGTCTCTCTGCCTCTGCGCACGCACGCGCCGGCGGACCAAAACAATATCGGTTCTTCTAATTACTTAAGGGTGTTCTCTCGAAAGGCTTAAAAATAGCGTGCAGATGAAGCAGTTTTTCTTCGGCATTTACAGAGAAATTAAATCTAAAAAAATAGGTAGTAATCTACATGATATTGCACGTAACTTGGTTTAGCCAGAATTTATGTATTGGTATCACAAAATAGGAAAAAAAATCACCAAATCAACTCCAAATCATTGAGATGAAACCATTTTACTCCTTAATGTTTTAACAAAAGACTAAAAAAATAATATCTACTGCTGTGCAATACAAACGAAAATAACTTGGTTATGTTACTTTTTTAAAATATGTATTTGTTTTATTATAAAAAATTAAAAACACGGGTAGCGGAGTGGCGCGCCGAGGTGTAGTTAGCTCCGTTTGTATGCACAAGGTCATTGGCAAATATACAAGCCTTAAACATTATAGCTGCGTATATACCGCACGGCACTACTCATGAATCATTGCTAGCATCCTTTTACGACAGAGTGAGTGAATTTATTTTACGTAACCATAATGATACATTCCTTTCTAATACTAGGAGACTTTAATGTATCCCACGCTTGTAGGTCTTGCAATTATGACTCAAATTCTATGGATATATTCACTAATAATGACAAACTAGCTAGTCTCACCGCCGATTTCATGAATTTCTCTTCATTATTACAATACAATAATCAATTCAACCATAATAATAGAATATTAGATTTAATCTTTAGTAATGAACTGTGCCTTATCTCACTGTGCAAACATCCATTTGTACCAAAAGATTTGCATCACAACCCATTAGAAATTGACTTAAAATTAAACTTCTGTTCTGCACTCAAGCTCCCATCTACAATGAAAAGGCAATATTATAAAGCAAATTATGACTCAATTATAACTGCCCTTGCGTCGGTGGATTGGGAGAATATTTTTTCTAATATGAACCATGTAGATTCCATGACTGATTACTTCTATAGTGTCCTCCAAAATATTTTAGACGAATTTGTGCCAACCTGCAATTTAAATTCTACAGAAAAATATCCACCTTGGTACACAAAACCACTTATAAAGTTATCCAACGAAAAATGCAAGTTTCACCATAAATGGAAAACATATGGTAACCTCCACGACTACCGCACGTTTTCGTTTTTACGGAGTAGATTTAAAAAAATGTCTAAAGATTGTTATCAAAATTTTATTAAGTATTCTGAAGATAATATAAAAAAAGATCCTAAATCTTTTTGGTCATTTGTCAAATCAAAATGTTCACTAATACCATCCCTGAAAGGATGATGTACAACGAAAAAATACTCTCTACTGGCGAGGAGATTTGTGATGCTTTTAATGAATACTTTAATTCAGTTTTTATTTCATCCACACCTCAAACATACCCTCAAAGCCACAACACATCTTCTACTGTAGATATAGGCACAATCAATGTTACCTTTGAACAAGTATTAGATGAATTAAAAAAAGTTAATATTAAAAAAGGTGCTGGATCCGACGACCTTCATCCAGTTTTCATATCCAGGTGCGCTGAGGTACTTGCAAGACCAATAACCTTAATATTTCGCACGTCTATTGAAAGAGGAGTGTTTCCTAGTAAATGGAAAAAATCAATTATAACCCCTATACCCAAAAACAATAGAAAAGATATTGTAACTGAATATAGACCGATCTCTAAATTGTGTCATCTCAAATCTCATTCGCTTTTCGTAATCACATATCTCAGCAACAGCACGGTTTCTTTAAAAATCGCAGCGTAGACAGTAACATGTTAAATTTCTCAGAGTTTCTAGTGAACGCTATGGATAAGAACCTACAAGTAGATGTCGTGTACACCGACTTTTCGAAGGCGTTCGACAAAATTAACCATGATATGCTTATTAAAAAACTAGCGAGGGCCGGTGTGCACGGCAATTTACTACGATGGATTCAATCCTATATAAAAAACCGAAGTCAGGCGGTCTATGTTAAAGGTTACTCATCTCAGTTCCTCCCTCTTCCCTCCGGAGTTCCCCAAGGTTCCCATTTGGGACCCCTGCTCTTTAGCCTCTACATTAATGACATAGGAACCATATTTGACCACAGTAATCACTTATTTTATGCTGATGATACGAAAATATTCCGAGTGGTTAAATCCGTTAGAGATTGCTCTAAATTACAAAGTGATTTAATTAATTTGCATAATTACTGTACAACAAATCAACTCTATCTCAACATAGATAAATGTTTCATTATGTCATACACACGGAAAACTTACCCATTACATTTCAACTATACCATAAATGGCTTAATTCTTAAAAGAGTTTCCACCATTAGAGACCTAGGTATCGTTATGGACTCCAAATTAACATTTACCCATCATATAGACCACATAGTTAGCTCCGCATTTCGCAGCCTAGGATTTATTCTACGGATAAGTAAACCTTTTAAAAATGGGGTAACTCTAAAAATTCTTTATTCTTCATTTGTCCGCTCAATTCTAGACTTTTGTAGTACTGTATGGAGTCCATGTTTTAACATACATATAAATAGGATAGAAAGGATACAAAAAAAGTTTTTAAAATCATTTAACTATCGCAATAATACTTACGACCCTTCATATATGAAGATGCAATGCGTAGGCATAAACTGATAAGTCTACGCAAAAGACGTAATATGTTCGATATTATTCAATTGTTCAAAATTTTAAACTCATTGACTGATTCACCATCATTACTTGGTAAAATATCATTGAAAGCACACGCTCGCCTACCCGTACGCCCCTCACGTACTACACCACTTTTTGTTCCTCCGCGACTAAATAAAAAATACACTCGTAACTCATTTATATACCGTTCCACTAACAATTATAATAGAGAATTTACAGATATAGACCTTTTTAACATTTCTCTTAATAGCCTTAAATTAAAACTTAAAAGTAGATGTATCACCTAATTAAAACTTACCTTTTTTTGTTTTTCCACCTTCACTTTACTTTGTAAACTGATGATATATGTTTCACGAAATTATGTTCTGAAACGGAAAATTATATGTATTTCTTGCGCGTCTTTCCTTGTTAGGATTTTATTGTTCTTATTTCTACCAGTATATCACATTTTCGTCACTATAGGTCTATTGTAAGAAACAATTTGTCTGAAGAATTATATATGTATATGACTGTTTGATGCCAAAATAAAATAAAATAAAAAATAAATAAAAACAATAGTCCTGTCAGTGATGATAGACCGATCCCAATACAATGTGCAACTACCACTTTCGAGAACTGGGTCGGGCACATACCTATATTACGGTACTTCCGATTCCACAAGATTGTATTTAAGAGCAAGTTGCTGGTGGATAATCCTGGCTACAAGGTTGTGCCTGTGCAAATAGTCTCCGTTAGCCAGACTAGAACAACCGGAAACAATGTGGCGGATGGATTCCCCGGGCCGGTGACATGCCCGACATATGTCAACCGTACCGTCCTTCACAATGTATTTCCGGTAGTTATTAGTCATCATAACTTCGTCCATAATTGCACAGACAAAACCTTCGGTTTCCCGAAGAGGTCACCAAAACGAAGCCAGGCTACGGACGCTAAGAAGTCTACATCGGGCCCATGTAGGACCCGATAAAAGCGTCCGTGAAGCTCCTTGCTCTGCCATACCTCCCTGCGGTCGTTAGTATCTAATACCACTGGTTTGCGCCAGTTTTCGTTAGCCAAGGAGAGCGCGGTAAGGCCTTTGTCCACGCTACCACATCTCGATGCATGCCCACGTCGGCTTCTAGGAAGTATTCCCTAAGGCTGCATACCTCGCGGTTGTGCAGGGTCTTAGCATTTAAGAAACCACGACCCCCGCACTTCCGCGGGATATACAGCCTCATCACCGATGACCGTGGGTGATGCATCCGATTTGCGGTAAGCAGTGAACGTACCCTCCTATCCAGGGCGTCAAGTTCCGTCTGAGTCCATTTGAGTATGCCGAAAGAATACATCAAAACCGGCATGACCCAACCGTTGAAGGCGCGCACCTTGTTTCCGCCTGATAAAAGACTGTTAAGTACTTTGTTCAGGCGGCCAAAGATGCGCTCCTTCAACGATTGTTTCATGTCAGTAGCATTGATGCCTAACGCTTCCGACATACCCAAATACTTGTAAGTTTCGGTTGAGGCGAGGGACCTAAGGTCTATGGAATCCGACAGTTGTGTTCCCTCGGATTCCATAATCTCCCCTCGCTTTACATGCATGACCGCACATTTGTCCAAACCAAATTCCATCCTGATGGCGCCACTGAAGGTTTCTGTTACTTTCAGTAGCTTCATCAGTTGCAAGTTGTTAGGAGCAAAGAGTTTCAAGTCATCCATGTAAAGGAGGTGCGATATGACCTGACCACTTCTTCTCAACCGGTAGCCTTGGCCCGAACCCTCCAACAATGTACTGAGAGGGTTGAGGGCCAGACAAAACCACAGTGGACTCAGACTGTCACCCTGAAATATGCCACGCTCGATCCTTATCGGTTCGCTGTTCGCCTGGGTCTGTCGACACCCTGGATAGTGAAGAACCGTCCTCCACGGCCCCATACACGACATCAGGAAGGTGCGTAAAACTTCATCAACTTTGTACAGTTCCAGCACCCTCATGAGCCATGTATGTGGCACCGAGTCATAGGCCTTCTTATAATCTATCCAGCATGTCGACAGATCTCTTCGGGAACGTCGAACCTGTTGGCTAATCGCTATGTCGATGAGGAGCCGCTCCTTAGTACCGCGGGACCCGTTCCTACATCCATTCGGAGAAGAAGACATTATTGAATTACTATCAATATGATGGTTAATCTTTCCTCTCAAAATGGATGTAAGAACTTTATAGACCGTCGGTAAACACGTGATCGATCTATAATTTTTAGGCTCTGCGGTACTACCTGATTTATGGAGCAGGTGGGTTATTCCTGTAGTTAGGAACTGGGGCAGCGACCCTGACTCTAACGCAGACTGGAATTGAGATGCCAAGCGAGCGTGCGATCTTTTGAACCATTTAATCCAAAAGTTGTGCAGCCCGTCCGGTCCCGGAGATTTCCAGTTAGGCAACGGACGGACTGCACGAGCTACGTCTTGGGGGCTGATGTTAATTGCCCCCATTTCTGGTATCGGATCGCACGCGCGCTCGACCTCCCGAGTCCAATCGCCCTCGGTATGAATGACAGGCACCGACCAGATGCTGCGCCAGAATGAACACATAGCATCATCATCCGGTAGGCGCGTATCAGTCACACCTTGGTCTGGTCGCTCCCAAGCCCTATAAACCCACCTCTCATTGCTTTGGAATGTGCGATTCTGAGTGTATCGCTCCACTCGCCGCTTGTACCGACGTATACGGTTTGCCCATGCATAGATTTTCTGCTTCAGGAAGTCGATACGCTCTGTGACGCGGGTCAGATAATCCCGAGGACTAATATCAGTCCCCGAGAACGCCCGCCTCACAAAGCGCATCACTCTGCGGCGAGTGTTGCCCTCCCTGAAGCAGATTAGTTTGCCGATGAGTGCTCTAGCCTCACCGATACGACGCTCGATCCTGCACTGCCAAGCTGGTACAGCTGGTCGTGTAACTCTGTCACTACAAGGAAATTTGACATGAGCTACACGACATGCTGCTGCAGTCGCACAGTACAAGATCGAGTGGGTATCGGTAAGGTCTTCGCTGCTATCAAAATAACTTGTTAGCTGCGAATCTAGAGCACACACCAGCGCCCTATTTTTATTATGCATGGGCCAACGAGGTAGACGAGGTCTAAGCTCAGGCACTGAGGAGCGATATTCCCGGAAGGCATCCTCCAAAGCGCTCCTCAATCGCTCATTGCATTGGGTACTCACGGATGTGGCCCCGTCATCATCATCTTCACCGACGTAGTTGGGTCGCGGTGAAACACTTGCACTGGTTTGTATTTGCACCGCGGCCGGTGGCGAAGTAGGTGAGACGCGGCTGCTCCGTGATTCCAGACGTAGTCTATCAAGTACGGCGTCATCCAACATACGGTTACGTTGGATAACCCGCACCTGATCCGATAATCGTTGGGCTGAAACGTTGACAGCTGGCTCAAGTACCTGAAACATTATTATTATTATCTCCTTTATTCCATTAACTATACATATAAATTATATTTTTAAATATTTGATTAAAATAAATAAAAAAAACATTTAAAAATATAAAAATAGTAGCCCACCGATATCGGGAACAGGGTCCAAGCTACCGGTGGTCAGGGCTCCAGAGAAAGGAACCTCCTGACAATGCGAGCCGTGTCCAGAAGTACCGCTTTCTAAATCAAGCCCTTGATCCAGCTGCCCAACGAGAGCCTCCTAAGGTGTTGGTCGAGGCTCGTGGCTATTAAGCCATTGGCCGACACGACTATCGGTACAATGATTGCGGAGTCCACTTCCCACATGTCGACAACCTCGCGAGCCAAGTCAATATACTTGATTTGTTTGTCTTTCTCGGCTTTCACGAGGTTCTCGTCATGCGGGACAGTTATGTCTACAATCATTGCACGCCTCACAATTCGGTCCACCACCACTATATCAGGCTTATTGGCAACAATAGTCCTGTCAGTGATGATGGACCGATCCCAGTACAATGTAATATTGCCATCATCGAGAACTGGGTCAGGCGCATACCTATAGTATGGCACCTCCGACTCCACAAGAGAGTATTTCAGAGCAAGTTGCTGATGGATAATCCTGGCTACAAGGTTGTGCCTATGCAAGTATTCTCCGTTAGCTAGACGAGAACAACCAGAGACAATGTGGCGAATTGATTCTCCCGGACGGTGACATGCCCGACATATGTCGACCGTGCCGTCTTTCACAATAAATCTCCGGTAGTTATTCGTCATGATAACTTCGTCCATAATTGCACAAACCAAACCTTCGGTTTCTCCAAAAAGATCACCGAAACGCAGCCAGGCTACGGACGCTAGTTGGTCTACGTCGGGCCCATGTAGGGCCTGGAAAAAGCGTCCGTGAAGCTCCTTACTCTGCCATACGGCCATACATGGCATGATTTAAAAGAACCTGTAGGTATTGTGACTTTGCGGCCAGTGTATGATTGTTATTCTAATTGGACCATGGAGGTTTGTATGTGGTGGAATAATTATTTAAAAACTGTTGGGTTGAAACGGAAACAGTTATATTTGTATGGTCCTTCCAATGTTGGAAAGTCAACGTATATCGAAAGCTTGATTGGTAGAGTGAATATGAAGTATGTTTTTTATCCGGGAGTAGGTAAATTTTTTATGCAAGGTTTTCGTGATGGGTTTCATAAGGTACTTTTGTTTGAAGAGTTTAGTTATAAGTTTTGTGTTCCAAATATGTTAAAGAGATTGTTGGAAGGTCGTAAGTATGCATATCCAGTGAAGTGTGAAAGAGATATGTTGATTACTTTCCGTGGTCCAATTATTTTTGTGTCTAATGAATTAGATGATAGTATGGACGATGCTTTAAAGAATCGTTTGTTGTTTGTTAGTGCCGCGGAAGCGTTTTGGGAGGGTCTACGGGCGGGTGTACCGAAGGTGGAAGAGGACTCTCCTTCGTGGTCGCAAGAAACCGTTTGTATATCGTCGGAAGACGAAGCGGCCCCGTCGTCGTCGTGCTAGTATTTGGACTCGTGGTCCTCCTTTATATAGTTCTATGACTATACCTGGTCGTATTATGAAGTATGTTTATCATGGTGCTGCTATACAGCAAAATTTCTGGCGGTTTGGATGTGGATTTAATGACATTAAATATGCTGAAATTCCATTGTTTACATTTTTTGCTATGGGTAATAAGAATGTTGGTATGTACTTGCAGAATCAGTATGGTATGATGATAGTAAATAAGGTTGAGTATATAGTAAATAATATAGAATTGAATAGGTATTATGATATGGGTAAAGTAGAGCAAGTTAATAAACATTTCACTGATTTACGAGTAGATCCATTATTTAGTCAGGATTCTTTTGATTTATGTACTCAGTTTGTTGTGAATCATGGTTCATTTGGTGTGCCAGAAATTACTGGTTCTTATGAAAATATTAAGCGAACTTCTATGAAAAAGGGTGCTAAAATACGTTGGACGTATTATCCCCGTTGTAAAAAACGTGTTGAAACCGCATTATTAAATTCTAAGAATAGAATTGGCGAGTTAGTTATAGCTATGGATAGTCCAGATGTTGTTAATAATGATCATAGTGGCAAAGCTTATGTTGGGTTTAATGCCCTTGGATTGCCTGGCACTTCTGATAATAATTCTTATTATGAGTATGCTTTGCGTTATAATGTATCTTATAAGGTTTATTTCACTTTTACTACTGTAAATGTTGATAATTTTCACATTTAATATAGTTTTTAAACAATGGGAAATTATATGTGCGGCAACAAAAGTTTTCTTTAGCACCTGCAACCTAGCGTCTTTTTTTATATGTGAGCGACGAGCTAATAGAACAGCTTCAATTATATTAATTCATCATCTTTACTATTCCAACAAAATATCAAGAAACCAGCGTCAATTTACGAGCGTAAATTAATATGACTCCGAGCTACCGATAAATATATTTACTTCTGATTTGATAACTCAGCGACTAATGTTGTAAGTGAGCTACTTTATATATTTTAGAGATTCAGGTTAGGTTAGGTTAGGTTAGGTTCCTGCGGAGCATGGCCCTGTACGGGGCCCCCATTTGGGCAGACTCCCTGCAGAGGAGGGAGAATGCGACAGTAATGCGCGGGCCCCAAAGGGCCATTGCACTGCGGGTGGCGAGGGCCTACCGCTCGGTGGGCTTTTCGGCGGCGTGCGCTCTGGCGGGCACCCCTCCTTGGGAGTTGGAGGCGTGGGTGCTCGCCAGAGTGTACGAGTGGACGGCGCGACGAAAGGCCCTCGGGGAGCGCCCCGTCGCGGAGGAGCGGGAGGCCGTGCGGCGGGAGGCGAGGGACGCCATCATCGTCCATTGGACGGACGACCTCGCCTCCGCCACCTTTGGCCGCCGAACGTTGGACGCGCTCGGTCCGGTCCTGCGAGACTGGCTCGAGCGCTCCCACGGGTTCCTCTCATTCCGTCTGGTGCAGGTGTTGTCAGGCCACGGCTGTTTCGGCAAGCACCTGCACCGGATCGGGAGGGAGGAAACCCCGGCGTGTCACGACTGCGGCGCGGCGGAGGACACGGCTCAGCACACCCTCGAGGTGTGCCCGGCTTGGTCTGAGCCGCGTCGCAGTCTAACAGCGGAGATCGGACAGGACCTCTCGCTTCCCGGCGTGGTGAATGCCATGCTGGAGAGTGAGGGGTCCTGGGCAGCTGTCGCCTCTTTTTGCGAGGATGTCATCTCGCAAAAGGAGGCGGCGGAGCGTGCGCGGGAGGACGACCCTCTCGCTGCGCCGCTCCGCAGGCGCAGAAGAGGTCGGAGAAGACGCCGTCTTCTCCCTCCTCATGGTGGTGATGGGCGGGCGATAGGCGCGGGGGCGCCTCCGCCCGCATTGCACTCCACACCACCTCCGCCGGTAATTCCCAGCCCTCCCCCTGAACGGGGAGGACTTGAGGGGCCCGCCGCTTTAGGCGGGTTGTCGTCGGAGGAGGACTGGACGCTAAGGCTGCGCCGATCTCCCAGTCCTCTTCCACTCGGACGACGCGGGAATAACACTGGGTCGTTTTAGTGGGTATACCGGGTCAGCCCGGGGAGTCCCACATATCCCTCCCGTTCCCCCGACGGGAGGGTATGCGTAATGCATTTTTTCCCAGTTTAAAAAAAAAAAAAAAAAAAAAAAAAAAAAAAAGGTTAGGTTAGGTTGGGGGACCCCCCACAGAGCTTGCGTCCGCGTCCCCTGGAAACGGCCCAGTTTGTCACCGTAACGGAGTGGCAGACTGGGTACGGCCAAAGAGCTCTGTACCTTCGTAGCTACTTATTTTATTGCCTGTGTTCTACGATCCTGCTGTGGCTATGCCAAAACCCCCGCGGGACGCCTCCGGGCGGTTTTTAAAAGGCCCTCCTCAGGGCCAACCCAAAGGCCCTTCTCAGGGCCAACCCAAAGGCCCTTCTCAGGGCCAACCAAAAGGCCCTTCTCAGGGCCAATCCGACGCTTCAGCGTCTGAAGCTAGCCGCGCGCCGTCTGCGGCTAGCTTCTTCGGAAGGGCGGACCTGTCCGATTCGGACGAGTCCGTCATAAGCGTCTCGGACGCAGGCGACCTCAGGTCGCGAAAGCGGGCCTTCCGCAAGGAAGGGTCCGAGGGCTCCTCGAGTTCGGCGAGGAAGCCTAGGGCCAAGAAGCCGACGACAGCCGCGGACACCCACGTGGTGGGTCTCGCGGACGCCCAGCGGCAGCTGGACTTGGCTCGGCGGACGCAGCAGCAGCAGGACCTAGAGGAGCGGGTCGCTGCTAAGGAGCAGCGGGCGCGTGCTGCTCGGGCCAAGTCCGGTTACGGCGCGTCCCGCGTGCTATACGCGGACCAGTCCTTGGCCGAACTGGCGCGCATGGCGGAAGAGGACGAGGAGGAGATCGCGGAGGTCGCCTCCAAGTCCTCTAATCTTAAGGGCACTTTTCAAAAGGCCCTTAAGTGCCGTGCCGCAAGCATGCGCGCCATCATAGAGGAGTTGGTCCAGCGTGAGGCGACCGACGAATCGCGCAAATTGCAGGCGACCGTCGATCGCCTCAAGCTGGAAGTCAGCCAGCTTCATCAGAAGCTGGCTGATGTCATGGCTCGGCCAAGTCAGGCTGATCCAAGACCTGCGGCGGAGGCCCCCACCCCTAACAACCTTGAGGATGTCATCCGCAAGGTGGTTATGGAGGAGAGGGCCTTCACCAGAGCCTGCTTGGCAGGCATTGAGGACCGGCTCTTACCGGAGAAGCGCCTCCGACCACCGCTTGCGGCGGACAAGAGGCGGGCCGAGCCGGGGCCGTCCTCGCAAGAGGATGACGCCCTTCTCCCTTCCACCACTCCGTCCAACCAGCAGGGTTGGACCGAAGTGGCCCGGAAGGGGAAGGGCAGGGGGAAAAAGACGGCAATAGCCGTCCCTGCCGTCCCTGCCACGATGACTCCCAGCCGGCCGCGGGCGACTGAGAAGGGAAAGGGGAAGGGGAAGGGCAAAAGGCCGGCAACGCCCGGACCTGCCGTCCCCGTCACCACGCCTCCCAGTCAGTCGCGGGCGGCTGGCGGGAGCAAGAAGAAGGGGAAGGGGAAATTGGTTCCCCCGAAGTCCGCAGCCGTCGTGGTGACGCTCACCGCGGAAGCTGCGGAACGCGGGGAAACCTACGCTTCCATTTTGGTGCGGGCGCGTGCCAATGCCGATCCCGCCCAATTGGGGATCAGCAAAGTTTCTTGCCGGCGGACAGAAACCGGGGCTCGAATTTTCGAGTTCCCGGGGGCGGAGGGCAGCGCCAACGCTGACCTCTTTGCAGCCAAGGTGGCCCGACCGGTAAAGTTGGCGACCATTCAGGTGACCGATCTTGATGACTCGGTCACCAAGGAGGAGGTGGTGGCGGCGGTCGCAGCCATTGGGGGCTGCGGCGTCGCAGCGGTGCAAGGCCGGGACATCAGGCCTGGCCGCGGTGGCATGGGCACTATTCGGCTCGAGTGCCCTGTCGCCGCTGCCAAAGCCGTCCTTGCAAAAGGACGCCTCCTTGTCGGATTTAGCTCGGGTGCAGTCCGGGCCCTAGAGGAGCAGCCTCTGCGCTGCTTCCGGTGCTGCGGCATCGGGCACACCCGAGCCCTGTGCCCGTCAGCGGTGGACAGGTCGGAGACCTGCTACCGCTGCGGCAAGGAGGGCCACAAAGCCGCCTCCTGCACGGTCGCCAAGCCGCAATGCGCCGTCTGTGCCGCGAGCGGTCGCCCAGCAGGCCACGTAATGAGGGGGAGGTTGTGCAACCCCCCCCTTAAGAAAGGCAAAGCGCAGGGGCCGGTCGGGCCTGCTGTTAGCATCGCCGTTCCTGAGGCAGGAACGGCGGTGGCTGCGGAGGAGGGGGGTGCGATGTCCGATTGATGGATACAATCGAACATCGCATCCTCCAGGCGAACACCAACCACTGCCGGGCTGCACAGGATCTCCTGATGCAGACCATGGCTGAGTGGTTGGTGGACTTGGCGGTGGTCGCCGAGCCCTACTCGGTCCCTGGCCATTGGCTGGGCGACCGAGACGGCCTGGTGGCGTTGGTGTCGCGGTCTTCCACAGACTCCCCTCCCCTCTCGCTTTTAGAGAGGGGACCGGGATACGTGGCCGCCGCGTGGGGGGATTTGGCCCTGGTTGGGGTCTATTTCTCCCCAAACCGCCCTCTCTCGGGCTTTGAGGATTTCCTGGAGATCCTCACTGCAGCCGTAGGGAGGGCGGCGCCACGCCAGGTCGTGGTGTTGGGCGACCTGAACGCCAAGTCGGTGGCCTGGGGCAATCCAGCTGCCTCTTGCAACGTCCGGGGACGCGCCGTCGAATTTTGGGCGGCGTCATGCGGTGTGTCCCTCCTCAACAGGGGGGCGGTCCACACGTGTGTGCGGCAACGGGGAGGGTCGGTGGTGGACGTTTCGTTCGCCACCCCCGTGCTAGCCGCACGCATCGTGAACTGGCGGGTGGAGTTGGTGGAGACCTTGTCGGACCACCGTTATGTGCGGTTCGACATCTCCACCCAGAGCCCCCGTGGGGAGATGGCCCGCTCTGGCAGGTCTCCCTTCCCACGGTGGGCTCTAACTCGCCTGGACCGGGAGGCAGCCAAGGAGGCGGCCTTCCTCCAGGACTGGCTGTCGCCCCCTGCTGGGGCCCAGGACGTTGACGCCGCAGCGGTCCGGCTGAGGGAATCCCTGACCGAGGTGTGCAACTCCAGCATGCCTCGGTCTCGGCGTCCGCCTCCCCGCCGGGCCGTTTATTGGTGGTCGGAGGAGCTGGCGGGCCTCCGAGCCACCTGCGTGGCGGCCAGAAGGGCCTACACGCGGAGCCGCCGGCGCAGCGCCCGTAATCAGGCAGAGGAGGACCGCCTCTACGCCTCTTACCGAGAGGCAAAGGCGGTCCTCAAGTCGGCTATGGGCGCTGCCAAGGACTCGGCGAGGGCCGAGATGCTGGAGGGTCTCGACAGGGATCCGTATGGGAGACCATACAGGGCGGCGCGGAACCAACTGCGGCCCCATGGTCCCCCACTTACGGAGACCCTCGAGCCGGCGCTGCTGGATGGGGTGGTTCGGTCTCTGTTTCCGCGCAGGACCGACTTCACCCCTCCAGCGATGGACCCTCCGCAGTCGGCGGCTCCGCAGGAGGAGGAGGAGGCACCTCTGGTGACGGAGGAGGAGTTTCGCGCGGGGGTTCTTAGCCTCCGCGCGAAGAAGACGGCTCCTGGGCCGGACGGCGTCCCTGCACGGGTGGTGGCCATAGCTGCCACTCAAATGGAGGACAGGTTTCGGGAACTCTTCAGCGCGTGCTTTACGGCTGGAAGGTTCCCGAAACTGTGGAAGGAGGGGCAGCTATGCCTCCTCCGAAAGGAGGGACGCCCGGCGGATTCCCCCTCGGCATACCGGCCCATCGTTCTGCTCGATGAGGTCGGTAAATTGTTCGAGGGGATCATCGCCGGCCGGCTCAGGAGCCATCTGCAGGGTGTAGGGCCGGACCTGTCGGACGCCCAGTTCGGTTTCCGACAGGGCCGGTCCACCATCGACGCGCTGGCCCTTCTTAAGGGCCAGGTGAAAGAGGCGGTCGAGGCGGGGGACGGAGTGTTGGCAGTGTCGTTCGACATAGCCAACGCCTTCAACTCCGTTCCCCACTCTACCATATTGGAGGCACTCCGGTATCACGGAGTGCCCCAATACTTGAGGAGCCTCCTGGCCAGCTACTTGGAGGATCGAGAGGTCCTCCTTGTGGACAAACTGGCCAGGATGCGGAGATACAGCGCGGAGTCCGGTGTTCCGCAGGGGTCAGTCTTAGGACCCCCCCTGTGGAACATCGGCTTCGACTGGCTGTTGCGGGGAGCTCTTCTCCAGGGCACGAGTGTCATCTGCTACGCGGATGACACTCTCCTCACTGCCCGGGGGAAGAGCTTCGGGGAGGCGGCCTGTCTGGCCTCGGCCGGCGGGTCCTTGGTGGCAGGGAGGATCCGCCGCCTGGGATTGAGGGTGGCGCTGAACAAGACCGAGGCCGTGTTCTTTCACGGGCCTCGGCAGCGCTGCCCTCCAGACGCCCACATTGTGGTGGAGGGCGTCAGGGTGGGCGTCCAGGCCCAGATAAAGTATCTGGGCCTGGTGTTGGACAGCAGGTGGCGCTTCGGCCCGCACTTCAGCGGGCTGTCGACGCGCCTGCTGAAGGCTGCGGACGCCTTGTCATGGCTCCTCCCGAATCTGGGGGGGCCCAATGCACGATGCCGGCGTTTGTATGCCGGCATCCTGCGGAGCATGGCCCTGTACGGGGCACCCATCTGGTCGGACTCCCTCAACAGGAGGGAGAACGCTACTATGATGCGGAGGCCCCAAAGGGCCATTGCACTGCGGGTGGCGAGGGCCTACCGCTCCGTGGGCTTTTCGGCGGCGTGCGCTCTGGCGGGCACCCCTCCTTGGGAGTTGGAGGCGTGGGTGCTCGCCAGAGTGTACGAGCGGACGGCGCGGCGAAAGGCCCTCGGGGAGCGCCCCGTCGCGGAGGAGCGGGAGGCCGTGCGGCGGGAGGCGAGGGACGCCATCATCGTCCACTGGACGGACGACCTCGCCTCCGCCACCTTTGGCCGCCGAACCCTGGACGCGCTCGGGCCGGTCCTGCGAGACTGGCTCGAGCGCTCCCACGGGTTCCTCTCATTCCGTCTGGTGCAGGTGTTGTCAGGCCACGGCTGTTTCGGCAAGCACCTGCACCGGATCGGGAGGGAGGAAACCCCGGCTTGCCACGACTGCGGCGCGGCGGAGGACACGGCTCAGCACACCCTCGAGGTGTGCCCGGCTTGGTCTGAGCCGCGCCGCAGTCTAACAGCGGAGATCGGACAGGACCTCTCGCTTCCCGGCGTGGTCAACGCCATGCTGGAGAGTGAGGGGTCCTGGGCAGCAGTCGCCTCTTTTTGCGAGGATGTCATCTCGCAAAAGGAGGCGGCGGAGCGCGCGCGGGAGGACGACCCTCTCGCTGCGCCGCTCCGCAGGCGCAGAAGAGGTCGGAGAAGACGCCGTCTTCTCCCTCCTCATGGTGGTGATGGGCGGGCGATAGGCGCGGGGGCGCCTCCGCCCGCATTGCACTCCACACCACCCTCGCCGGTCATTCCCAGCCCTCCCCCTGAACGGGGAGGACTTGAGGGGCCCGCCGCTTTAGGCGGGTTGTCGTCGGAGGAGGACTGGACGCTAAGGCTGCGCCGATCTCCCAGTCCTCTTCCACTCGGACGACGCGGGAATAACACTGGGTCGTTTTAGTGGGTATACCGGGTCAGCCCGGGGAGTCCCACATACCCCTCCCGTTCCCCCGACGGGAGGGTATGCGTAATGCATTTTTTCCCAGTTTAAAAAAAAAAAAAAAAAAACAAAAAAAGGTTCCTGCGGAGCATGGCCCTGTACGGGGCCCCCATCTGGGCGGACTCCCTCCAAAGGAGGGAGAATGCGACCGTGATGCGCAGGCCTCAAAGGGCCATTGCACTGCGGGTGGCGAGGGCCTACCACTCGGTGGGCTTTTCGGCGGCGTGCGCTCTGGCGGGCACCCCTCCTTGGGAGCTGGAGGCGTGGGTGCTCGCCAGAGTGTACGAGTGGACGGCGCGGCGAAAGGCCCTGGGAGAGCGCCCCGTCGCGGAGGAGCGGGAGGCCGTGCGGCGGGAGGCGAGGGACGCCATCATCGTCCATTGGACGGACGACCTCGCCTCCGCCACCTTTGGCCGCCGAACCCTGGACGCGCTCGGTCCGGTCCTGCGAGACTGGCTCGAGCGCTCCCACGGGTTCCTCTCATTCCGTCTGGTGCAGGTGTTGTCAGGCCACGGCTGTTTCGGCAAGCACCTGCACCGGATCGGGAGGGAGGAGACCCCGGCGTGCCACGACTGCGGCGCGGCGGAGGACACGGCTCAGCACACCCTCGAGGTGTGCCCGGCTTGGTCTGAGCCTAACAGCGGAGATCGGACAGGACCTCTCACTTCCCGGCGTGGTGAACGCCATGCTGGAGAGTGAGGGGTCCTAGGCAGCTGTCGCCTCTTTTTGCGAGGATGTCATCTCGCAAAAGGAGGCGGCGGAGCGCGCGCGGGAGGAAGACCCTCTCGCTGCGCCGCTCCGCAGGCGCAGAAGAGGTCGGAGAAGACGCCGTCTTCTCCCTCCTCATGGTGGTGATGGGCGGGCGATAGGCGCGGGGGCGCCTCCGCCCGCATTGCACTCCACACCACCCTCGCCGGTCATTCCCAGCCCTCCCCCTGAACGGGGAGGACTTGAGGGGCCCGCCGCTTTAGGCGGGTTGTCGTCGGAGGAGGACTGGACGCTAAGGCTGCGCCGATCTCCCAGTCCTCTTCCACTCGGACGACGCGGGAATAACGCTGGGTCGTTTTAGTGGGTATACCGGGTCAGCCCGGGGAGTCCCACATACCCCTCCCGTTCCCCCGACGGGAGGGTATGCGTAATGCATTTTTTCCCAGCAAAAAAAAAAAAAAAAAAAAAAAGGTTAGGTTAGGTTGACTCGGCGAGGGCCGAGATGCTGGTGGGTCTCGACAGGGATCCGTATGGGAGACCATACAGGGCGGCGCGGAACCAACTGCGGCCCCATGGTCCCCCACTTACGGAGACCCTCGAGCCGGCGTTGCTGGATGGGGTGGTCCGGTCTCTGTTTCCGCGCAGGACTGACTTCACCCCACCAGCAATGGACCCTCCGCAGTCGGCGGCTCCGCAGGCGCAGGAGGAGGTGCCTCCCGTTACGGAGGAGGAGTTTCGCGCGGGGGTGCTTAGCCTCCGCGCGAAGAAGACGGCTCCTGGGCCGGACGGCGTCCCCGCACGGGTGGTGGCCATAGCTGCCGCTCAAATGCAGGACAGGTTTCGGGAACTCTTCAGCGCGTGCTTTGCGGCTGGAAGGTTCCCGAAACTGTGGAAGGAGGGGCAGCTATGCCTCCTCCGAAAGGAGGGACGCCCGGCGGATTCCCCCTCTGCATACCGGACCATCGTTCTGCTCGATGAGGTCGGTAAATTGTTCGAGGGGATCATCGCCGGCCGGCTCAGGAGCCATTTGCAGGGCGTAGGGCCGGACCTGTCGGACGCCCAGTTCGGTTTCCGACAGGGCCGGTCCACCATCGACGCGCTGGCCCTTTTGAAGGGCCAGGTGAAAGAGGCGGTCGAGGCGGGGGACGGAGTGTTGGCGGTGTCGTTTGACATCGCCAACGCCTTCAACTCCGTTCCCCACTCCACCATATTGGAGGCACTCCGGTACCACGGAGTGCCCCAATATTTGAGGAGCCTCCTGGCCAGCTACTTGGAGGATCGAGAGGTCCTCCTTGTGGACAAACTGGCCAGGATGCGGAGATACAGCGCGGAGTCCGGTGTTCCGCAGGGGTCAGTCTTAGGACCCCCCCTGTGGAACATCGGCTTTGACTGGCTGTTGCGGGGAGCTCTTCTCCAGGGCACGAGTGTCATCTGCTACGCGGATGACACTCTCCTTACTGCCCGGGGGAAGAGCTTCGGGGAGGCGGCCTGTCTGGCCTCGGCTGGCGGATCCTTGGTGGCAGGGAGGATCCGCCGCCTGGGATTGAGGGTGGCGCTGAACAAGACCGAGGCCGTGTTCTTTCACGGGCCTCGGCAGCGCTGCCCTCCCGACGCCCACATTGTGGTGGAGGGCGTCAGGGTGGACGTCCAGGCCCAGATGAAGTATCTGGGCCTGGTGCTGGACAGCAGGTGGCGCTTCGGCCCGCACTTTAGCGGGCTGTCGACGCGCCTGCTGAAGGCCGCGGACGCCCTGTCGTGGCTCCTCCCGAATTTGGGGGGGCCTAACGCACGATGCCGGCGTTTGTATGCCGGCATATTGCGGAGCATGGCCCTGTACGGGGCCCCCATCTGGGCGGACTCCCTTCACAGGAGGGAGAACGCTACTTTGATGCGGAGGCCCCAAAGGGCCATTGCACTGCGGGTGGCGAGGGCCTACCGCTCGGTGGGCTTTTCGGCGGCGTGCGCTCTGGCGGGCACCCCTCCTTGGGAGTTGGAGGCGTGGGTGCTCGCCAGAGTGTACGAGTGGACGGCGCGGCGAAAGGCCCTCGGGGAGCGCCCCGTCGCGGAGGAGCGGGAGGCCGTGCGGCGGGAGGCGAGGGACGCCATCATCGTCCATTGGACGGACGACCTCGCCTCCGCCACCTTTGGCCGCCGAACCCTGGACGCGCTCGGTCCGGTCCTGCGAGATTGGCTCGAGCGCTCCCACGGGTTCCTCTCATTCCGTCTGGTGCAGGTGTTGTCAGGCCACGGCTGTTTCGGCAAGCACCTGCACCGGATCGGGAGGGAGGAAACCACGGCGTGTCACGACTGCGGCGCGGCGGAGGACACGGCTCAGCACACCCTTTTTTTTTTTTTTTTTTTTTTTTTTTAAGGATGGGAAATCATCAAATGACTCCTCCCGCTCTGGGTGAAGCAAGAAGGAGTGTCAGACTCTTACTGACTAAAACCCATCCGTGTTCCTCCTGGTGCCCTTTGTGTTCCAAGGCTACGGCACCTCTTTCGAACAGATTCCGCAGCCCCAGCAGGCACCTGCCCTATCGGGCCCCGTCTTCCACGCTGACATCTCTTTGAGGCGCGCTGGGATCGCAGCGCGCCGCCGACCCGGGCCTAGTTCTGATCAGACGGCGAGCCACCCACTGCTCGCCGTCCGCAGGCCCGCGCCTACGGCGGCCGGGAATCGTCCTGCGACTCCCGACGCCTGGGGCGTCTTCTTCTGTTGCGGCGACTGGGACGTGAGGTTTCCCTCTCTCTCACACGTTCGGCCTCCTCCTTTGCTAGCATTACTGCTTCGCAGAAGGAGGTGATCGCTTCCCATGCCTCCTCGCTCCGGACCAAAGATTGAACCAAGGCCGGTCGCGAGAGGTCGCCGCCGCCGATCGCCTCGGCGAGGACCCGGCGGTGCTCCGCCCAAGCAGGGCAGACCTCCACCGTATGCTCCACCGTGTCCTCCGGGCGATCCTCGCAGTGATGACACCCGGGCGCGTCCTCCCGCCGAATCCGAAACAGGTATCTCCCGAAACAACCGTGTCCGGTGAGTACCTGTGTCAGGCGGAAGGTGAGGACGCCGTGGCGCCGCTCCAGCCACTCCTCAAAGAGGGGACTTATCGCCTGGATTGTTGCGTGCCCAGCGCTGGGTTGCGACAGTCGCTGTCTCCATACCGCCATGAGGTCCTGCCGGAGCTCCGTCCGCCTTGCTGCGATTTGCCGCGGCAGAGGTGTCTCGCCCCGGCGTTGCGCCTCCACGCGCCACTCGTAAATGTGCGCGAGGGCTCTCGCCTCCAGATCCCATGGCGGCAGTCCGGCAAGGAGGCTCGCCGCCTCGCCAGAGACCGTGCGGTATCCCCGGGCCAGCCGGATGGCCATGACCCTCTGAGACGCGTTGAGGTAACGGGCAGGTCGCTTCCTCAAAGTAGGCGCCCATACTGGCGCCCCATAAAGGGCCATGGACCGCACAACCCCCGCGTAAAGCTTCCGGCAGGAGGCATTTGGACCCCCTAGATTGGGCAGAAGCCGCTTGAAGGCAGCCCCGGCTCGTCCCAGTCTGGGAGCCAAACGTCGGAAGTGTTCGACGAAGTTCCATCGGCTGTCAAGGACGAGACCTAGATACGTCATCGTCGACCCGACGCCAATGTGAACCCCTCCCACCGTTATTTGACATCCCGATGGTGGCCTGTTCCGAGAACCATGGAAGCACATGGCTTCGGACTTGTGCAAGGCCACCTCGAGACCCAACTGCCGGATCCTCTCAACGACTATCGCAACCCCGCGTGTCATAGCGTCGGTCGCCGCCTGGTGCGGCTCAGCACACCCTCGAGGTGTGCCCGGCTTGGTCTGAGCCGCGCCGCAGTCTAACAGCGGAGATCGGACAGGACCTCTCACTTCCCGGCGTGGTGAATGCCATGCTGGAGAGTGAGGGGTCCTGGGCAGCTGTCGCCTCTTTTTGCGAGGATGTCATCTCGCAAAAGGAGGCGGCGGAGCGTGCGCGGGAGGACGACCCTCTCGCTGCGCCGCTCCGCAGGCGCAGAAGAGGTCGGAGAAGACGCCGTCTTCTCCCTCCTCATGGTGGTGATGGGCGGGCGATAGGCGCGGGGGCGCCCACGTGGTGGGTCTCGCGGACGCCCAGCGGCAGCTGGACTTGGCTCGGCGGACGCAGCAGCAGCAGGACCTAGAGGAGCGGGTCGCTGCTAAGGAGCAGCGGGCGCGTGCTGCTCGGGCCAAGTCCGGTTACGGCGCGTCCCGCGTGCTATACGCGGACCAGTCCTTGGCCGAACTGGCGCGCATGGCGGAAGTGGACGAGGAGGAGATCGCGGAGGTCGCCTCCAAGTCCTCTAATGCACTTTTCAAAAGGCCCTTAAGTGCCGTGCCGCAAGCATGCGCGCCATCATAGAGGAGTTGGTCCAGCGTGAGGCGACCGACGAATCGCGCAAATTGCAGGCGACCGTCGATCGCCTCAAGCTGGAAGTCAGCCAGCTTCATCAGAAGCTGGCTGATGTCATGGCTCGGCCAAGTCAGGCTGATCCAAGACCTGCGGCGGAGGCCCCCACCTCCACCAACCTTGAGGATGTCATCCGCAAGGTGGTTATGGAGGAGAGGGCCTTCACCAGAGCCTGCCTAGCAGGCATAGAGGACCGGCTCCTGCCGGAGAAGCGCCTCCGACCGCCGCTTGCGGCTGACAAGAGGCGTGGCGAGCCGGGGCCGTCCTCGCAAGGGGAAGACGCCCTTCTCCCTTCGACTACTCCGTCCAACCAGCCGGGTTGGACTGAAGTGGTCCGGAAGGGGAAGGGCAGGGGGAAAAAGACGGCAACAGCCGTCCCTGCCGTCCCTGCCACCACGACTCCCAGCCGGTCGCGGGCGACTGAGAAGGGAAAGGGGAAGGGGAAGGGCAAAAGGCCGGCAACGCCCGGACCTGCCGTCCCCGTCACCACGCCTCCCGGTCAGTCGCGGGCGGCTGGCGGGAGCAAGAAGAAGGGGAAGAGGAAATTGGTTCCCCCGAGGTCCGCAGCCGTCGTGGTGACGCTCACCGCGGAGGCTGCGGAACGCGGGGAAACCTACGCCTCCATTTTGGTGCGGGCGCGTGCCAATGCCGATCCCGCCCAACTGGGGATCGGCAAGCTTTCTTGCAGGCGGACCGAAACCGGGGCTCGAATATTCGAGTTCCCGGGGGCGGAGGGCAGCGCCAACGCTGACCTCTTTGCAGCCAAGCTGCAAGAGGTCATCGCGGACGCTGCCAAGGTGGCCCGACCGGTAAAGTCGGCAACCATAGAGGTGACCGGTCTTGACGACTCGGTCACCAAGGAGGAGGTGGTGGCGGCGGTCGCAGCCATTGGGGGCTGTGGCGTCGCAGCGGTGCAAGGCCGGGACATCAGGCCCGGCCGCGGCGGCATGGGCACTATTCGCCTCGAGTGCCCAGTCGCCGTTGCAAAAGCGGTCGTTAGCAGGGGTCGGCTCTGCGTCGGCTTCAGCTCGGGTGCAGTCCGGGCCCTTGAGGAGCAGCCTCTGCGCTGCTTCAGGTGCTGCGGCATCGGCCACACCCGAGCCCTGTGCCCGTCGGCGGTGGACAGGTCGGAGACCTGCTACCGCTGCGGCACAGAGGGCCACAGAGCCGCCTCCTGCGCGGTCGCCAAGCCGCACTGCGCCGTCTGTGCCGCGAGGGGACGCCCGGCAGGCCATGTGATGAGGGGGAGGTTGTGCAATCCTCCCCCTCAGAGGGGCAAAGCGCAGGTGCCGGTCGGGCCTGTTGCTAGCATCGCCGTTCCTGAGGCAGGAACGGCGGTGGCTGCGGAGGAGGGGGGGGCGATGTCCGATTGATGGATACAATCGAACATCGCATCCTCCAGGCGAACACCAACCACTGCCGGGCTGCACAGGATCTCCTGATGCAGACCATGGCTGAGTGGTTGGTGGACTTGGCGGTGGTCGCCGAGCCCTACTCGGTCCCTGGCCATTGGCTGGGCGACCGAGACGGCCTGGTGGCGTTGGTGTCGCGGTCTTCCACAGACTCCCCTCCCCTCTCGCTTTTAGAGAGGGGACCGGGATACGTGGCCGCCGCGTGGGGAGATTTGGCCCTGGTTGGGGTCTATTTCTCCCCTAACCGCCCTCTCTCGGACTTTGAGGATTTCCTGGAGATCCTCACTGCAGCCGTAGGGAGGGCGGCGCCACGCCAGGTCGTCACCCAGGGCGCCACCCAGCCTCCTCTTGCAACGTCCGGGGACGCGCCGTCGAATTTTGGGCGGCGTCATGCGGTGTGTCCCTCCTCAACAGGGGGGCGGTCCACACGTGTGTGCGGCAACGGGGAGGGTCGGTGGTGGACGTTTCGTTCGCCACCCCCGTGCTAGCCGCACGCATCGTGAACTGGCGGGTGGAGTTGGTGGAGACCTTGTCGGACCACCGTTATGTGCGGTTCGACATCTCCACCCAGAGCCCCCGTGGGGAGATGGCCCGCTCTGGCAGGTCTCCCTTCCCACGGTGGGCTCTCACTCGCCTGGACCGGGAGGCAGCCAAGGAGGCGGCCTTCCTCCAGGACTGGCTGTCGCCCTCTGTTGGGGCCCCGGACGTTGACGCCGCAGCGGTCCGGCTGAGGGAATCCCTGACCGAGGTGTGCAACTCCAGCATGCCTCGGTCTCGGCGTCCGCCTCCCCGCCGGGCCGTTTATTGGTGGTCAGAGGAGCTGGCAGGCCTCCGGGCCACTTGCGTGGCGGCCAGAAGGGCCTACACGCGGAGCCGCCGGCGCAGCGCCCGTAATCAGGCAGAGGAGGACCGCCTCTACGCCTCTTACCGAGAGGCAAAGGCGGTCCTCAAGTCGGCTATGGGCGCTGCCAAGGACTCGGCGAGGGCCGAGATGCTGGAGGGTCTCGACAGGGATCCGTATGGGAGACCATACAGGGCGGCGCGGAACCAACTGCGGCCCCATGGTCCCCCACTTACGGAGACCCTCGAGCCGGCGTTGCTGGATGGGGTGGTCCGGTCTCTGTTTCCGCGCAGGACCGACTTCACCCCTCCAGCGATGGACCCTCCGCAGTCGGCGGCTCCGCAGGAGGAAGAGGAGGCACCTCCGGTGACGGAGGAGGAGTTTCGCGCGGGGGTGCTTAGCCTCCGAGCGAAGAAGACGGCTCCTGGGCCGGACGGCGTCCCCGCACGGGTGGTGGCCATAGCTGCCGCTCAAATGGGGGACAGATTTCGGGAACTCTTCAGCGCGTGCCTTACGGCTGGAAGGTTCCCGAAACTGTGGAAGGAGGGGCAGCTATGCCTCCTCCGAAAGGAGGGACGCCCGGCGGATTCCCCCTCGGCATACCGGCCCATCGTTCTGCTCGATGAGGTCGGTAAATTGTTCGAGGGGATCATCGCCGGCCGGCTCAGGAGCCATCTGCAGGGTGTAGGGCCGGACCTGTCGGACGCCCAGTTCGGTTTCCGACAGGGCCGGTCCACCATCGACGCGCTGGCCCTTCTTAAGGGCCAGGTGAAAGGGGCGGTCGAGGCGGGGGACGGAGTGTTGGCGGTGTCGTTTGACATCGCCAACGCCTTCAACTCCGTTCCCCACTCCACCATATTAGAGGCACTCCGGTATCACGGAGTGCCCCAATACTTGAGGAGCCTCCTGGCCAGCTACTTGGAGGATCGAGAGGTCCTCCTTGTGGACAAACTGGCCAGGATGCGGAGATACAGCGCGGAGTCCGGTGTTCCGCAGGGGTCAGTCTTAGGACCCCCCCTGTGGAACATCGGCTTTGACTGGCTGTTGCGGGGAGCTCTTCTCCGGGGCACGAGTGTCATCTGCTACGCGGATGACACTCTCCTCACTGCCCGGGGGAAGAGCTTCGGGGAGGCGGCCTGTCTGGCCTCGGCTGGCGGGTCCTTGGTGGCAGGGAGGATCCGCCGCCTGGGATTGAGGGTGGCGCTGAACAAGACCGAGGCCGTGTTCTTTCACGGGCCTCGGCAGCGCTGCCCTCCAGACGCCCACATTATGGTGGAGGGCGTCAGGGTGGGCGTCCAGGCCCAGATGAAGTATCTGGGCCTGGTGTTGGACAGCAGGTGGCGCTTCGGCCCGCACTTTAGCGGGCTGTCGACGCGCCTGCTGAGGGCTGCGGACGCCCTCTCCTGGCTCCTCCCCAACCTGGGAGGGCCCAACGCACGATGCCGGCGCCTATATGCCGGCATCCTGCGAAGCATGGCCCTGTATGGGGCCCCCATCTGGGCGGACTCCCTCCACAGGAGGGAGAACGCAACCGCCATGCGCAGGCCACAAAGGGCCATTGCACTGCGGGTGGCGAGGGCCTACCGCTCGGTGGGCTTTTCGGCGGCGTGCGCTCTGGCGGGCACCCCTCCTTGGGAGTTGGAGGCGTGGGTGCTCGCCAGAGTGTACGAGTGGACGGCGCGACGAAAGGCCCTCGGGGAGCGCCCCGTCGCGGAGGAGCGGGAGGCCGTGCGGCGGGAGGCGAGGGACGCCATCATCGTCCATTGGACGGACGACCTCGCCTCCGCCACCTTTGGCCGCCGAACCCTGGACGCGCTCGGTCCGGTCCTGCGAGACTGGCTCGAGCGCTCCCACGGGTTCCTCTCATTCCGTCTGGTGCAGGTGTTGTCAGGCCACGGCTGTTTCGGCAAGCACCTGCACTGGATCGGGAGGGAGGAGACCCCGGCGTGCCACGACTGCGGCGCGGCGGAGGACACGGCTCAGCACACCCTCGAGGTGTGCCCGGCTTGGTCTGAGCCGCGCCGCAGTCTAACAGCGGAGATCGGACAGGACCTCTCGCTTCCCGGCGTGGTGAATGCCATGCTGGAGAGTGAGGGGTCCTGGGCAGCTGTCGCCTCTTTTTGCGAGGATGTCATCTCGCAAAAGGAGGCGGCGGAGCGTGCGCGGGAGGACGACCCTCTCGCTGCGCCGCTCCGCAGGCGCAGAAGAGGTCGGAGAAGACGCCGTCTTCTCCCTCCTCATGGTGGTGATGGGCGGGCGATAGGCGCGGGGGCGCCTCCGCCCGCATTGCACTCCACACCACCTCCGCCGGTAATTCCCAGCCCTCCCCCTGAACGGGGAGGACTTGAGGGGCCCGCCGCTTTAGGCGGGTTGTCGTCGGAGGAGGACTGGACGCTAAGGCTGCGCCGATCTCCCAGTCCTCTTCCACTCGGACGACGCGGGAATAACACTGGGTCGTTTTAGTGGGTATACCGGGTCAGCCCGGGGAGTCCCACATACCCCTCCCGTTCCCCCGACGGGAGGGTATGCGTAATGCATTTTTTCCCAGTTTAAAAAAAAAAAAAAAAAAAAAAAAAAAAAAAAAAAAAAAAAAAAGGTTAGGTTAGGTTAGGTTATATAAAAATAACGGTGACTCTATGAAATTAGAGTACGTTGATATTATTTTATAGATGAAGTTGATACACTTAGAAGCTGGCAATGAGTAGACATATCACAAATTTAGTTGCTTAAGAATTATCACCATGTTGCGTCATATTAACAGTAGCTTGTTTTACAATATATGGTCGCTTATAAACCATTTATTAGACGCTAAAAGTTTGTCGCTGACCTATTAATTCATTAGACAACTAAATATATTTGCAGACGAGAATGACATTTTAAAGAACCTGCCTTAATTAGCACCCTTAAACAATTACCTTTGTTTTATTTCTACATAGCTGACAGAGATATTTAGGTTATATTAATTTTTTTTTTAAATCCTTAAAACATATTGGTCCTTACTAACCTAGTTATTGGGTTGTATTTGTTTATCACATAAACCAATATGGGCCATTGTATCTATTTTTAGATCATGACGTCAGCCGCACAACGCGCCGGTTAAACCAGTTTGCGCCAGTTCTCATTTGCCAAGGACAGCGGGGTGAGTCCCTTGTCCACCGCCACTACATCTCGATGCATACCCACGTCGACAGCTAGGAAATATTCCCTAAGACTGCATATCTCGCGATTGTGGAGAGTCTTAGCATTTAAAAAGCCTCGACCTCCACACTTTCGCGGGATATACAGTCTCATTACCGACGACCGTGGATGATGCATTCGATATGCAGTGAGCAGAGTGCGGACCCGCCTATCCAGGGCGTCAAGTTCCGTTTGAGTCCATTTGAGTACGCCGAAAGAGTACATCAATACCGGCATGACCCAACCGTTGAAGGCACGCACCTTGTTTCCGCCTGATAGAAGGCTATTGAAAACCTTCTTCAGGCGGCCAAAGAAGCGGTCCTTCAACGATTGCTTCATGTCAGTAATATTGATACCTAACGCTTCCGACATACCCAAATACTTGTAAGTTTCAGTTGGAGAGAGGGATCTCAGGTTTATGGAAACCGAGAGTTGAGTTCCCACGGATTCCATAATCTCTCGACGCTTTACATGCATGACCGCACATTTGTCCACACCAAACTCCATCCTGATGGCGTTACTGAATATTTCAGTTACCTTCAGTAGCTCCATCAGTTGCAGATTAGTGGGGGCAAAGAGTTTCAGATCATCCATGTAAAGGAGGTGAGATATAACCTGACCACCTCTCTTCAACCGATAGCCTAGCCCTGAATTCTCCAGCAGTGTGCTAAGAGGATTCAAGGCTAGACAAAACCAAAGTGGACTCAAACTATCACCCTGAAATATACCTCGCTCGATCCTTACCGGTTCGCTATTCCTCTGGATATTTCGACATCCTGGATAGCGAAGGACTGTCCTCCATTGCCCCATACATGACAACAGGAAGGTGCGTTGCGTTGCATCAACTTTATACAATTCTAGCACCTCATGAGCCACGTATGAGGCACCGAGTCATAGGCCTTCTTATAGTCTATCCAGCATGTCGACAGATCCTTTCGGGAACGCCGAACCTGTTGGCTAATGGCCATATCAATAAAGAGTAGCTCCTTAATACCGCGGGACCCATTCCTACATCCATTTTGAGAGGCAGACATGATGTTGTTGTTGTTAATGTGACTATTAATCTTTGCCCTCAAAATGGATGTAAGTACTTTATAGACCGTCGGTAAACACGTGATCGGTCTATAATTTTTAGGTTCCGCAGTACTACCTGATTTATGGAGCAGGTGGGTTATTCCTGTAGTTAAGAACTGGGGTAGCGACCCAGACTCTAAGGCAGACTGTAATTGAGACGCCAAGCAAATGTGCGATCTCGTAAAACATTTAATCCAGAAATTGTGCAGCCCGTCCGGCCCTAGAGATTTCCAGTTAGGCAACGGACGGACTGCACAAGCTACATCTTGGGGGCTGATGGAAATTGCCCCCATTTCTGGTATCGGATCGCACACACGCTCGACCTCCCGAATCCAGTCACCCTCAGTATGACTGACAGGCACCGACCAGATGCTGCGCCAGAATGAACACATAGCATCATCATCCGGCAAGCGCGTGTCAATCACACCTTGGTCCGGTCGCTCCCAATCCCTATATACCCACCTTTCGTTACTTCGGAATGTGCGATTCTGGGTGTATCGCTCCACTCGCCGCCTGTACCTACGAATACGGCTTGCTCATGCATACACCTTCTGCTTCAGGAAGTCGATGCGCTCTGTGACACGAGATATATAATCTCGGGGATTGACATCAGTCCCCGAAAACGCCCGTCTCACAAAGCGCATCACTCTAGGGCGTGTGTTGCCCTCCCTGAAGCAGATCAGTTTGCCGATTAGCGCTCAGGCCTCACCAATACGACGCTCGATCCTGCACTGCCAAGCTGGTACGGCTGGTTTTGGTCGTGTAACTCCGTCATTGGTTATTTTTATTTTGACATGAGCTACACGACATGCCGCTACAGCCGCGCAGTACATGATCGAATGTGCATCGGTGAGGTTATCACAGTTATCAAAATGGCTTGACAACTGCGAATCCAGAGCAGCCACCAGCGCCCTGTTCTTGTTATGCATAGGCAAACGAGGTAAGCGTGGTCTAAGTTCAGGCGGCATGTAGCGGTATTCCCGAATAGCACACTCCAAAGCACTCCTCAATTCGTCATTGCACTGGGTACTTACGTTTGTAACCCTGTCATTACTCTCTTCGTCAGCGTGGCTGGGCAATTGGGTTGACTGTGCTGGTGCCACAGTCTGCGACGGAGGAGCAATGACATGGCTACACATTTCAGTGCGGAGGCGATCAAGCACACTATCATCCAACATACGGTTACGCTGGATGACGCGCACCTGATCCGACAGTCGTTGGGCCGATACGCTGACAGCTGGTTCAAGTACCTGAAACAGAGAGAGCATCCGACCACGGTACGCAGTCAGGTTAGTTCCCCCCTCTGTAGTCCCAAAGTATGAGCGTATAACATTCTCATTTATGGCTTGAGTCCATTTCATACGCTGCACACTTCCACCGATAGCGGGGACCCTGTCAGAGACCGGTGGGCCTCGAGGTCCTAAGCTGGCCGGTGGTCGGCCTCGTCCGCGCCGACGCGCAGTTGGTGGTGTCGTCGGCGGCGAGAAGTATTCGTCGCTCGAGCTCGACGCAACTGCAGCTACCGGAATCTCAGGACTCACGGCTGGCGCTGGTCCCGGCGGCTGCGAGGCGGAACTGAGCGACGAACCCGAAGAAGAAGTTGGTGCGACTTGTATTCGAGTCCGGCTTCTTGTCAGCATTGATTTTTTATTTATGTTGTGTTTCCATTCAAATTTAACTTGTAAATAAGTTTATTGGTTTTTTTTTTTCGAAGTTTCCTGGATTTCTTCCTTTTTGGGAATCGGTTTTAATTTAATTAATATAAAAAAACGGGATGAAAATTTTTCTTGTCAATCAAGTTGACAGCCGGACCACAGATTATTATTATTATTATTAAGCAAACTGTTGAGTTTGAGCCCAATGGTAGACGCACAAGTCATTCTTCGAGTGGGAGGAAGACTTGAATATGTTAAGTTAAACAACTCCCAAAAACATCCAATAATATTACCAAACAACCACAAGCTATCAGAACTCCTGATTGACCAAGCCCACAAGAATACTCTCCACGGCGGTGCCAGGCTTACTTTGGGACACCTTCGTGACAAATGTTGGATACTTGGCGGCATGAAACCAATCAAGAAGCAACTGAACAAATGTGCACCTGCCACCGCTACAAAACGCAACGCAGCAATCAGCAAATGGCAGACTTACCAGCACCTCGAGTTACACCTTCAAGGCCATTCACACACACAGGCGTGGATTTCACGGGATACGTTGAAATAAAGGCTAACAAAGGTCGCGGCATTAAAACAGTTAAGGCCAACATCGCGATCTTCATTTGTCTATGCACAAAAGCTATCCACCTGGAGCTAGTGTCAGATCTCAGCTTTGTAACATTTCTCGCGGCTATGCGCACGACGAGGAACGCCAAAACATATCTACAGTGACACGGAACAAACTTTGTCGGAGCAGCAAGAGCACTAGCCAAAAAACGCCAGGAGGCAATGCAGCTGCTAGTTAACGACGACCTTATCAACAGCACTTCCGAAAGTGGCATGGAATGGCAATTTAACGCACCATCTTGGCCCACAGCGGGAGGACTATGGGAAGCGGCAGTTAAAAGTATGAAACACTACCTTAAACGCGTTCTTGGTGAACAAAAGCTTACGTACGAAGAGTTTACGACTTTGCTAGTACAAATTGAAGCCTGTCTCAACTCGAGGCCACTCGTCGCTTTAATAAACGACCTCGACGGCATCGATTACTTGACCCCAGGCCACTTTTTAGTCGGTGGACCAGTACTGGCACCTCCGATGACGTCAGAGAGTAACAACAGCCAGTCAACTTTTGCGATGGCGCTTGACAGAAAACATGTACAAGGTATTTATGAAGAAATGGTCCAAAGATTACCTACAAACATTACAATTACGAGGGAAATGGCAAACCCCAACACATTGCAGTGGATGACGTCGTCCTCATAAAGGAAGAACAAGTAGCCCCAACCCGATGGTTATTAGGGCGAGTTATAGAGACGCATCCTGGACCTGCTAACTTAGAACGAGTCGTCACGCTCAAAACTAAATCCAGCATAATGAAAAGACCGGTAACAAAATTGACCAGGTTACCCATTGAAACAGAGACCAGCACCGAACGCAAACCAACACAACCAGAGGCGACAACATCAACATCACAACAACGACAACGTCGGGTGAGCCCCAGACAGGAACTGAAGGATGTTTCCAGCTGTAACGTCCTCAAGTATCTAAGCACAATACTAGTACTCATGGTTACTTGTGTGACACCGGCCATGCCACAACTCGTCACTGTAACAACCCGACCTGACCCGTCTCTTATACTTTGACAAAGCCGCAGACTTACAAATATTACAAGACGAATGGAGACTGGTGGTGTACTATAACATGTCGACTTATTGGAAAAGCATTTCTGCCGTTGAGCAATATGTCCAGCAACTACACGGACTTTTCCAACGAAATAAAGCGTACTTGACTCGCCTTTTCCCAACTATATTGGGTTTGGCTTCCAGTCAAGCCGGATTGAGCTGAATACTAGTATTTTACGAGGAGCAGCTGCCTACCAGACCTCCACAACCCATTAACTGGGTAACACGGTGCTTCATGGCAAGACTGGAGTCAGATTTACTGGCTTCTGACTAACGACGTAACGACTGCCAAAGATTTACAAATGACAGCCGGGACCAACGGCTTAACGTGCTTTCCGAGGCACGGAGGAAACTCGGTATGTTAAGATGGTCACCCATCCACAGACCATTGGCAAGCGTTGCTTAACCTTGAAGATCGACCCGTGCGGCTGTTATCATCTAGCCATCCTCCGCGTACTTGACTATATCCACACAACTCGAGCACGAACTAAACGAGTTCAAACACTACAACGAAGTACTACAATCCGACCACGGCATACGCAGCAAGCGAAGTCTCATAAACGCAATTGGAAACATTGCCAACTCTCTTTTTGGTGTACTTGATGACAAATTCACCGAAAAATACAACAACGACATCAAATTACTACACAGCAACGAAGACCACTTGTATAATCTGTACAAACAACATACTTCCATAATCGAAGGAGAATATAACCTCCTGAAGAGGAACGAGCAAGTAATGAACCGACAGTTCATTGTCATCAACAAAAGTCTCAGAGACTCGCTGCAGCAACTGAAAACCGAACAAGAGCAAGCAACTTTCCTTACTGCCATTGCACTCGCCGCAAACATGATGGTAGCAAACTTGCGGAGAATACAAGACATGTTGATCAGCCTAATTACAGATCTTCGCCATGGCAAAGTCGACACTCACCTACTGAAACCAGATGCATTCGAAAAACAGTTGAACATCATATCAGGACAAGTCCCAAAAGGATTATCAACCTGCCGCACTGAGGTATCAAGTTGCAGCAATGAATGGAAAAACTACACAGCAAGGGGGCTTGGTTGTTTACGTGTTGCGAGGAATGCACTATGCGCATTTTCTGTCCTGCTGGAATTACGTCACAGACAATACAGGCATAATCACCTTAGCGACTGGTTGCATGATGCGCGGCGAAAAACATCTGATTCATGCACACTACAATATGCAAAGCAGTATTGAATTAGGAAATGAGCAAGAGATCTACGTACCACAGATAGACCTTAACGAAATATTATCAAGCAATAGGTACTATAACAAATATGGAACTTGAAACACATGAAGAACAACTAAAGAGTCTGAAGAGAAAAATTCAGCTGGTTAAAGAACAACAGGACATACAAATGGTTAATTCCGTGGAGGCGGAGCAACATCACTACGTCCTGTACGGCTGCATGATAACCTTTGCAACAATTCTCAGCATCTGGATATGTCCAGAGTCAAGCACGCTACCTTCGTCTTCTTCATGGAAACAGAACAGCCACGCAGGCACACAAGGAAGAGATTGAGATGGTCCCAAGTCATACTCGACGGGATCTTCCAACGGAAGAGCAAACAAATGCCGAACAAACAGATACCCCGGAACTAGAAGAAGTCACCGGACATCTTCCTAACCGCAACAAGGTGGATCGCGAAACGTCGCCCTAATAACAGCTAGCCTTCTAATAACTTTACTTACGTTTAGAAAATGCATTTTACTTGTTATTTGTACTTTTATAGTCCGCAGGATGTACGAGCATCGCCACATGATATCTGTTGTTTTAGTTTTTACCTGAACAAGCAGATGCTAATTCACCGATTTATGTATATTTGCTGACTGGGTTAATACGCCCGCCAAAAGTCACCTACTTTTGTTATTATATAATTTATTGTTTTACCTAATAAATTGTCAACCATTATCGGACACAAAACAGTGAGTTTATTTTCCTGTACACATCCCGAGTGATTCGTCCAACTACAGAATACATCTCAGTGTGCGGACGAGCTACTGCCCGTACACTGGTAATAGCCTCGAAAAAATTGCTGTCCAAAGTGCCTTGAATGGCTTTGTATTCTTCGTTTAGAATTCTGCTCGCTCCAACAAAATTCGTGCCATTGTCACTGTAGACATGGCATGGGTTTTTCTTCGAGCTGCCATTCCCCGCAAAGCCGCTAGGAAGGATGAGGAGGTCGTTTCTGAGACTAGCTCGATGTGTACAGCCTTGGTGGTCTACAACAAACACAGCGATGTACCCTTTCGTGGTCTTGATACCCCGACCCTTGCTTGCTTTTATGTCGACAAACCCGATAAATCAACCCCTGTGTGGTAAAATGGTCGTGTCGGATTACTGCGTGCTAAAGGAAGGTCGCCCATCAGTTGTTCATGTTTGATTGGATCGTGTCCAATCTACCTCCATCCTATGCAAGGTTATGGAAAGGGTTCTGAACAGTAAGCTGCTGACCTACCTTGAAGACAATGATCTCCTCAGTGATCGTCAATATGGCTTTCGCCGGGGACGGTCAACTGGCGATCTTGTGTATGTCACGCACTGCTGGGGCGAAGCCATTGAGAGACACGGCGAAGCACTTGCTGTGTCACTAGATATCTCGAAGCCTTTTGACAGGGTCTGGCACGCAGGTCTACTCAGTAAGCTTCCTGCTTAGGGCATCACAGCTGGTTTTTGTTGCTTGAATCAGACTTCCTGAGTGAACGGTCGATCCAAGTGATCGTTGACGGCTGCTCTTCTGACCTCATGGCTATTGATGCTGGAGTTCTCAAGGGTCTGTTCTCTTTGCAACTCTTTTCCTGCTGCACATCAATGCCCTTCTTCAGCCTGGTCATGTTGGGTACGCAGATGACAGTACGGTTTCAGAGAGATACTTGTCCAGCGCAACAACCAGTGGGGTTGAAGTTTGTTCCTTGAGAGAGGCCATGGTAGAGCGGACAAATTTGACCTTAAGCGTTGTCTCCCAGTGGGGTGATGACAATCTGGTCACTTTTAACGCCAACAAAACACAGGCGTGTCTTTTTACCGCGAAGAGGAGTCGTTTTGACCAAGCTCCTACTTTTCGGGGTGCATCTGTTCCTGTGACTGATCGCCTCGAGTTCCTAGGCATGGAGTTGACATCCAGTCTCAACTTCGGCGCCACCATCAAGTACAAAGCCCAAACTGCGGCTAAGAAGCTAGGGGTGAAGCGATACTTTAGGCCTGGACAGCTTTTAACCCTTTACAAAGCACAAGTCCGATCCTGCATGGAGTATTGTAGCCACCTTTGGGATGGCTCAGCAAAGTATCAGCTTGCCGCGCTTGACTCGGTGGAACGCAGAGCTAAAAGGCTCATCGGCGACGTAAAACTGGTGGATGCCAAGCTACATAGCTTGGCTCATCGCCGTAAGGTTGCCTGCTTGTCGGTCTTCTACAGATTGTACTTCGGTGAGTGTGCCCAAGAACTCCACGACCTCATCCCACCGGCCCCCTTCTATCATCGGACTTTTTTTTTTTTTTTTACTATTGATGACCACCATCTCACCTGATGGTAAGCGATGATGTGGTCGAAGATGGAGCACGCCTGCCTAGAAGTAACCTATTCACTCTTGACTTAAAGTCTCCCAGGTTGTAGCTATCGGGAAACACAGACTCCGGCAGGAAATTCCACTCCTTAGCTGTACGCGTTATGAAATGTGTGGGTGGGATGTCCACCATGTACCGCTGGCGCATGGCCGTTCGTCTTGTGGTCCGATGATGGAACGGGCTTGGCGGAATTAAATTACCTATGCAAATCCGTCGCACAGTCCCCAAAATGCAATCGGTAGAAAACCGACAAGTAAGCAACTCGTCGTCGATGCTCAAGTCTTTGGAGCTTCGTCGCGACGAGCCTCTCATTGCCAATGATCCTCTTCGCTCGTTTCTCAATTGACTCAAGGGCATCAAGCTGGTATCTGTCAGTTGACCGATTTTGGCGGAGCCCGTATTGTCGGTCACTAAGGATATCATTCGCTTCTAGGTACGCCAGGAGCTTATTATTCAGCACGCGTTCCATAGTCTTACGGAGTATGGACGTTACCGAGATGGATCTATAATTCGACGGGTCAGCTCGACTACCCTTCTTGGGCACGGGTTGCACGTTAGCTTACTTCCAAGCCTTCGGCACTTTTCCAGTCTCAAACGAAAGGCGAAATAGGCGTGTCAAGATCGGAGACAACTCAAGCGCACAAGTTTTCAGAACAATTGCCGGTATCCCGTCGGACAGACGTCCTTCTGATGAATGCGAATGTTCGACATGCTCGACTCGCATCCACCAGGAGAAGCAGGGGGCCAGACACGAAGATTCCGCAAACAAGTTCGCTTTCTCCTCAGCGGAGTGGGTCTCCAAATCACCGCTGTGCGAACGGTATACACAAGTGTAGACCATTTTATCCAGGCCTGTGTCCACTAAAACCCACAGCGTTGAGAACCTGGAGTCCTCAAGATTACGGAGACGCCGATAACAAATGTCGTCACGGGCGTACGTGGTTTGAAATGGTGCTCCAGGGTAAACCCTGGGTAGGAAAGATAAGACACGTCTGACGGACATCTGATCTGCGTCTCGGAAAGGAACAGGAGTGCTGGTTTCTCAGTCTCCAGGTGGTAATGGACTGCGGCGAGATTTGAGTACAGACCTCGATATTTGCTGAGGTGCACTTTTTTTTTACTATTGATAGGCACGCGCTTGACCACCATCTCACCTGATGGTAAGCGATAATGTGGTCAAAGATGGAGCACGCTTGCCTAGAAATAACCTATACCTAACTTTGTGGGGGAGGAAGTGCTGCCGCTGTACAACTTTTCTTATTTTGTTCCTTTTCGTCAAGTTAGAGTGAAGGTTGTTGAGGAGAAGGAAGTGAAATGAGGTTCCATGCTGCTAGCCTCAGGCACGCTCTGACAGGACGACATCATTGGGGGACTAGACTGGAGACTGCGGGGACGCCCTAGCCTCCCCGGGGATGTCCATCGGGTCCTCCCGTCTGGTCGCCAGCCAGCACGATGACGCACCCCGAGATTTTTCGACAGTTGGCGGGGCAGCCTTTCATGTATGGCTAGCACACTACTTGGGCCCCCAACTACCTGCGGTCGGCCAGCGGTGCACCGTGCCTCGGATCCCGCTCCCCTCCGCGACTAGTCTCCCGATCCACGCATATCAACGCGAGCCTGGTCGGTCTGCCTACGTTGAAACAACTATTTCGACCCAACTCCTCTGTATTGGCTACACTGGGCATCGTACCGGAATACGGCTAGGCCGCTTGGCGGTACGTCTTTGCCCAGTGGGTGGTCACAAGCCATCGGCCGAAAACTACCACCAGTGATTTGTTACAAATGCACTACTTGTGTTTAAATCAAAAACAAAAAGTGACGAGATGAATAGTACCAACTTTAAAAAGTGGGTTATTGAAAAACTTGTGCCTAATTTACGAGAGCCATCCATAATAGTGATGGATAATGCTCCTTATCACCGTATTTGTGTGAATAAAGTTCCAAATACTAATTCCTTAAAAAAAGTTATGCAATTATGGTTGATCCAAAAAACTAAAATTGACTACGAAGAGAATTTGACTAAACCTCAGCTTTTACAAATAATAAGAGAAACAAGCTTGAACCTGTATACTACTCTGTCAAGAAAGTACCGGGAAAAGATCAATAATACACAAAATGTCTGTTATTCATCCAAATTTATTTTATCACCTTCAAAGTATGCTCCTTTAGAAACGATACACTTGCGCCAACGAATAATCCATTCATCAAAACATTTTTTAAACGCTGCTTCCGGAATTGAGTTCAGTTCTCGCCGCGAATTCTCCTTATGTCTTCTATCGATTGAAAACGGGTGCCACGAAGTGGTAATTTGAGTTTAGGAAAAAGAAAAAAGTCAGCAGGAGCCATATCTGGTGAATATGGTGGTTGCTGGATGGTATTTGTTGAGTATTTGGTTAAAAATTCGTACACAATGATAGCCTTGTGCGAAGGCGCATTGTCGTGGTGCAAAATCCAAGAATTTTCTTTCCACAAATCTGGCCTTTTTCGTCGAATTTGCTCTCTTAAACGCCGCATAACGCTCAAATAATTTTCTTTATTTACCGTTAGACCTTCCGGTAAGAATTCAGAGTGCACAACACCGCGATAGTCAAAGAAAACAGTCAACATGACTTTGACTTTTGATCGACTTTGGCGTGGTTTTTTCGGTTTCGGTTCAGTTGGAAGGCGCCACTCCGAAGCTTGTTGACTAGTTTGCATGTCAAACTCGTAAACCCACGTCTCGTCACCAGTAACAATGCGTTTCATGAATGTTGGGTCCGAACTGACTCGTTCTAGCATGTCCTCAGCGACTTTCATGCGATTGAGTTTTTGGAGAAAATTCAGATCTTTTGGGACTAGCCGAGCAGCAACATGTTTCATACCCAAATGATTAGTTAAAATGGTACGGATCGACTCGTGAGATACAGAAAGTTCGGCGGCTATCTCTCTCAGAGTTGAATGGGGATTTTCAGTCACTATTTCCTTCACTTTTGCGATGTTAACTTCAGTTGCAGACGTTGACGGCCTACCAGAGCGAGGCAAATCTTCCATCACATCTCGACCGCTTTTGAACGCAACCACTCATAAGCACGAGTTTTTGATAAAGTCGATTCACCGTAAGCCTTCTGTAACGTTTTCAGTGACTCCGAACACGAAATTCCATTGGCGATGCAAAATTTAAGACAAACTCTTTGTTCGTTATTTTTGTCCATTATGAAATTCGCAATACACACTATATATGATATTACTAAAACCAGCACTGTATTTAATATAAATAACAGATGCAACTCAAACTCCGCGCCAAAATGGAAAACAGTTGTGCCAATCTAACAACTACAAAAAAACAAAAATTTGAATTTGGAACCATAAACAAATCATCCATTCCCGATACTTTTTTGACTGAATGTATGAGATTAGAAAAATTTTAGAAGACAATAGACACAAATGCTTATATTTACCACCTTATCACTGTGATCTCAATCCCATTGAACTCATATGGAGCACAATGAAAAGATAAGTTGCCGATGTAAATATTGACCACAAAAATATTGAAATTCCCCGCCTACTTAGAGAAGCTTATGACGCTATTACAGTTCATGAGTGGCCACAGCATTGTAAACACGTTCTCAGGTTAGAAGGAGAATACTTAAAACATGATTTGTATTTAGATAAACCTTTTATTATAGAAGTGATAAGTGACACTGAAACCGAAAGCGATAGTGATAGTGATAATGATGATAGTGGTACGGAAATAAGCGGAGTATGGCCTCCCAAACAGGATGAAGTTGTGTCTGCAGGTTCATCTAAAGATCACAATTACTGTAAACCTGGTTTCAATAAATTATTGTAAAGCAATTTGTTTTTTTTTTTATTACACTACACTACCACTAGGTACCACTGCTAATTATAATTAGTCAAATCTGGTGTTAGGGGTTAGGTACGGTCATAACTTAATGCTAGACATCCAGGTACCTCTTGCAGGGTAGGTACCTACTTAACTTCGCATTAAATTAAAGTTGTATCCCCCATGGAACATTTTATCTGCTGAATTTCCACTTCATTGGATTACTTTATAGATAAAGCCATTGTTTATTCCTGAGAGACTAAACTGTTAGCGTACTTACGTAACTTTAAATTATCAAACTTTTTATTTATTTTATTATTTTTATATAGGCTTTATTGTTTTTAATTTGTAAAAACTTTAATTCTTATTAAACAATTATGTCTAATGTGAAATTTCCTTCTTGACAACTTACTCAGTTGGCACCTTATATTAATTAGCAACACTGGATCGACGGATTGTACACTAATCGCGAAGTTACTTCGACGAAGTTGACTGAAGTCCGAAGTGCGATCTCGCAAGGAGCTCCGTCCTCCGGCGCCCGCACGATAGGCATCATGGATTTCGTTCAAGTAGCAGCTGCCGTTGCAATTTGTACTCTCGCGTATTACAAATACGTGCGTATTTATTACGACTCGACGCGAACTGAAGTGAGCCGAGTAGTGTAGTAAGACGCTTCGAGTCACTTCGAGTCAAATGAGTCAAAGAGTTTCGAGTCCTTTGATTCGGGCGCAAAAACCGACAACGACTGGAAGTCGCCAGAGGCGAGGCGAAGTTGCACGAAGCGAAGCGAAGTGCGCCTCTACACTATCGTATTCGCTCAACTACGATCAACTTCGCGAGTGTAGTGGAGGCTTTAGGGATAAAAACTATAGATTTAGAAAAACAACAGTTGCAACTATCATTCATTGCGTTCCAGCTCAAACAGTGCAACAGTATTTGCACACAAACGTTTTTCAATTTTTCATAAAAAATAAAGCAAATTCAAAAATTAAAAGAAGAATTCTTTGATTTGCGGATATTTCAAAGTTTGTTTTTCTTATTTTAGGTGTGAACTAATATTTTTTGTGAATAGATCATCAAAGTGACTGACATGACAGGCACTCAATGTATAAAATGCTTATAAACTACGTTGGAACGCTACTACTATCTCTAGCCACTAGAATATTAGGGATAAGTAGTCATTTGAAATATACATCGATGTTTTTCCGATGTAATGCATCGGTCGGTTGCATCGATGCTAATACGATGTATTGAGAAATATGTACATCGATGTTTCTAAAACGTTGACTGTTGTCGTAATAATAATAATAATAGTGTGGTCCGGCTGTCAAGTTGGCTGACAGCATAAATTTTCATCCCGAATCTTTAATATTAATTTTAATAAATACCAAGCTCCAAAATGTTCAAAATCCAGAACACATCCAGGAAAAAATAAATAAAAACAATATACCAGTTCAATTGCAATGTCAATACACATACTACACCTACTTGTAAGAAAATGCTGACAAGACGCCGGGCACAATTACTAGCCGCACAAGAAACATCTCTCTGTTTCAGGTACTTGAACCAGCTGTCAGCGTATCGGCCCAACGACTGTCGGATCAGGTGCGCGTCATCCAGCGTAACCGTATGTTGGATGATAGTGTGCTTGATCGCCTCCGCACTGAAATGTGTAGCCATGTCATTGCTCCTCCGTCGCAGACTGTGGCACCAGCATCGTCAACCCAATTGCCCAACCACGCTGACGAGGAGAGTAATGACAGGGTTACAAACGTAAGTACCCAGTGCAATGACGAATTGAGGAGTGCTTTGGAGTGTGCTATTCGGGAATACCGCTACATGCCGCCTGAACTTAGACCACGCTTACCTCGTTTACCCATGCATAACAAGAACAGGGCGCTAGTGGCTGCTCTGGATTCGCAGTTGTCAAGCTATTTTGATAACAGTGATAACCTCACCGATGCACATTCGATCATGTACTGCGCGGCTGTAGCGGCATGTCGTGTAGGTCATGTCAAAATAAAAATAACCAATGACAGAGTTACACGACCAAAATCAGCCGTACCATCTTGGCAGTGCAGGATCGAGCGTCGTATTGGTGAGGCCAGAGCGCTAATCGGCAAACTGATCTGCTTCAGGGAGGGCAACACACGCCCTAGAGTGATGCGCTTTGTGAGACGGGCGTTTTCGGGGACTGATGTCAATCCCCGAGATTATATATCTCGTGTCACAGAACGCATCGACTTCCTGAAGCAGAAGGTGTATGCATGGGCAAGCCGTATTCGTAGGTACAGGCGGCGAGTGGAGCGATACACCCAGAATCGCACATTCCGAAGTAACGAAAGGTGGGTATATAGGGATTGGGAGCGACTGGACCAAGGTGTGACTGACACGCGCTTGCCGGATGATGATGCTATGTGTTCATTCTGGCGCAGCATCTGGTCGGTTCCTGTCAGTCATACTGAGGGTGACTGGACTCGGGAAGTCGAGCGTGTGTGCGATCCGATACCAGAAATGGGGGTAATTTCCATCAGCCCCCAAGATGTAGCTTGTGCAGCCCGTCCGTTGCCTAACTGGAAATCTCCAGGGCCGGACGGGCTGCACAATTTCTGGATTAAATGGTTTACGAGATCGCACATTTGCTTGGCGTCTCAATTACAGTCTGCCTTAGAGTCTGGGTCGCTACCCCAGTTCTTAACTACAGGAATAACCCACCTGCTCCATAAATCAGGTAGTACTGCGGAACCTAAAAATTATAGACCGATCACGTGTTTACCGACGGTCTATAAAGTTCTTACATCTATTTTGAGGGCAAAGATTAATAGTCATATTAACAACATCATGTCTGCCTCTCAGAATGGATGTAGGAATGTTTCCCACGGTACTAAGGAGCTACTCCTTATTGATATGGCCATTAGCCAACAGGTTCGGCGTTCCCGAAAGGATCTGTCGACATGCTGGATAGACTATAAGAAGGCCTATGACTCGGTGCCTCATACATGGCTCATGAGGGTGCTAGAATTGTATAAAGTTGATGCAACGCTACGCACCTTCCTGATGTCGTGTATGGGGCAATGGAGGACAGTCCTTCGCTATCCAGGATGTCGAAATATCCAGAGGAATAGCGAACCGGTAAGGATCGAGCGGGGTATATTTCAGGGCGATAGTTTGAGTCCACTTTGGTTTTGTCTAGCCTTGAATCCTCTTAGCACACTGCTGGAGAATTCAGGGCTAGGCTATCGGTTGAAGAGAGGTGGTCAGGTTTTATCTCACCTCCTTTACATGGATGATCTGAAACTCTTTGCCCCCACTAATCTGCAACTGATGGAGCTACTGAAGGTAACTGAAACATTCAGTAACGCCATCAGGATGGAGTTTGGTGTGGACAAATGTACGGTCATGCATGTAAAGCGTGGAGAGATTATGGAATCTCTCGGATTCCATAAACCTGAGATCCCTCTCTCCAACTAAAATTTACAAGTATTTGGGTATGTCGGAAGCGTTAGGTATCAATGTTACTGACATGAAGCAATCGTTGAAGGAGCGCTTCTTTGGCCGCCTGAAGGTATTTAATAGTCTTCTATCAGGCGGAAATAAGGTGCGCGCCTTCAACGGTTGGGTCATGCCGGTATTGATGTACTCTTTCGGCGTACTCAAATGGACTCAAACGGAACTTGACGCCCTGGATAGGCAGGTCCGCACGCTGCTTACTGCATATCGAATGCATCACCCACGATCGTCGGTAATGAGACTGTATATCCCGCGTAAGTGTGGAGGTCGAGGCTTTTTAAATGCTAAGACTCTCCACAATCGCGAGATATGCAGTCTTAGGGAATATTTCCTAGCTGTCGACGTGAGTATGCATCGAGATGTAGTGGCGGTGGACAAGGGACTCACCCCGCTGTCCTTGGCAAATGAGAACTGGCGCAAACCTGCGGTGCTTGACACTAACGATCGCAGGGCGGTATGGCCGTATGGCAGAGTAAGGAGCTTCACGGACGCTTTTTCCGGCCCCTACATGGGCCCGACATAGAACAACTAGCGTCCGTAGCCTGGCTGCGTTTCGGTGATCTTTTTGGAGAAACCGAAGGTTTTGTTTGTGCAATTATGGACGACGTTATCATGACAAGGAACTATCGGAGATTTATTGTAAAAGAGGCACGGTCGACATATGTCGGGCATGTCACCGTCCGGCAGAATCAATTCGCCACATTGTGTCTGGTTGTTCTCGTCTAGCTAACGGAGAATACTTGCATAGGCACAACCTTGTAGCCAGGATTATCCATCAGCAACTTGCTCTGAAAAATACTCTCTTGTGGAGTCGGAGGTGCCATACTATAGGTATACGCCCGACCCAGTTCTCGATAATAGCAATATCACATTGTACTGGGATCGGTCCATCATCACTGACAGGACTATTGTTGCCAATAAACATGATATAGTGGTGGTGGAACCATCAAATAATAATTTATGACATGGTACCACATACTACCCTTATCCAATGATTCTGGAAAGGCAGTCATAACGAGCAGCAATTACCTTAAGAATGCTGTTGCAGCTGCTCCGAAGGCGCTGCATCAGGGAGGCTGTCTTTTTGCGAATAATGGCTTGAAAGCCGTCCACGTGTGCCTCCGCAAACATGCCTGAGGCACTGCAGCGCCACGGCAGCCTCAACAGCATTCTGAAGGCATTGTTATACTGGGTGCGCAGGGTTTTATAGGCTCGCTGCGTATAATTCACCCACAGGCCACTCGAGTAAAAAGATTGGCAGAATGCCTTAAAAAGAATGCGAGCATGTTGCCCCTTACTGCTAGCGCCCTACGCTCCCGCTCTATGTCCTCGTCATCCTTTAGGTCGCTAGAAACTAAGTGCCCCAGGTATTTAAATCTGTCAACCAGCTTTAAGGCAACACCGTCAAGGATCACAGGAGGCACATGAGTAGGCTGATAGTTGCCTGATTTAAAAACAAGTATTTCACTCTTCTTAGAGTTGTATTTTAACCCATGCGCCTCCGCGTATGTCTCACACATAGACAGCAAAATCCTTAACCCGTTAATAAGATGAGATGTTTAGTGTAATGAGATGTTTAGGTCTTAAAAAAACGTAAGTAAGTACAAGGAAAAATATGTATTAAAATTCACAATCACACCGCCGACACAGCTTAATTTAATTTACATATTCCAATATATTTTTAATGCTATACAAAAACAAAAGTTAACTTAATCTTTTTCCGTTCAATCGGTTTCTTTGTCTGAACAAAGAAACAATTATTAAATACTGAAAACCTATTCTGTGCAGCTTTGGGAATTTTATTTTATAAACTCTCCAGATTTCTAACGGATTTTCTTTCAGTCTTACAACAGGAGTTCTGAGATAGATAAACTGAAAGTTCGTCAGACAACATGTTTAGATTTGTTTCTTCCCACTTATGATGCACCAACTTATGGTGATCACTCCATAGCGAAAACGTCTCTTCATTTTTATCAGACTCGCAGAATCAGATACAGTTTCTTAGTTGGTTTGCATATTATTTTTCGATAAGGCATTCGAACAAGCTATCGCATCATTAAGTGAAATTTGTTTTATTTAATGGACCCATTGCATCAGTGATTGCATCTCTTTCGCTACGGGATCCTCTATAACAGCTGAACTTTTGTTAGAGACCATGCTGCGAACTAAGGGAATAATGTTACTACTTGTTCAGTATTTATCACCCAAAATTTCTTTTGTAGCCGCCTCCAAGGGTCGCAGTACCACGATGACAGATGATTCAATAGATATTTCTGATGCACTGAGCATTTTGCAGGTGCTCTAGGGTGGCGGAAGAGAATATCATTTATGACACTACGGAGTTATAAATAATTTAAATGACATGTTTAATGTACCTATATTGTAAATTGATATTGGAATTAAAATATTGAATTGGAATTGTATTATGGAATTAAATTGTAAAGAACAATGGGTAATTTTGTATGGAACCCGTACCCACTTTGTAGCATTTTAGACTAGGTGTAATTTAGAATAGGCCTAATTGAGTAACTCGAAAATAAGTGAACGAATGAATGAATGAATGAATGAAAGACCGAAGTTATGATAACTTCTTTGTAACATTTTTAATTGCCAATAATCGCACTTTTTCTGCTTTTTGGACTAAATAAATAGGTAACCAGTCATTTTTTCTGTCTTTAGAGAGCGATATAGCTTCCTATCGTTGGTTTTTGGTACAGAAAAAATATTAAATAAGAACTATCAATCTTAAATAGCACAGTTTTATTAAATTGTATTGTTACTTTCAATGATTATATCATCCCAGGCACTTGCCGGACCTACGAAGTTATCTAGGTGCCTGCCAACACCTAAGTACCATATTATGCTAATAGTATGGGCACAAGCACATAGAGTTCTCATACCCGTCATGCAGGAGCAATAATACGCTTCGATGGCTTCTCTGCCCTGGACATTAACCTTGATTAAAATATATGTGTAATATATTTTATTCGACACGTGCCTCGATAATATGTGGCCTCTAATTAACGAGCAGTTTTCGGTTACTAGCCCATGCTGCGACATACTAGGGCTCGAAGATACCTCAATATTATATATACCATCTCCACCTCGCAAATGCTCGGCAACATATGATCTAGCGAGCTTTAAATGGTATGTGCCCAAACTGAGTAGAATGACGTCTTCTTCTGTCAATTGTGGAAATGGTATTGACGTAGCCGTCATTGTTGTGAACACCGCCCGCTGTCTGTTCATATGTTCTGCAACTACATAATTGCCCAGTCTGTTAGGTTCAGTTCTTCTTTGCGCTATTATATTGATAAAAGCGTGGGCATGCTCATTATCTGTCAGACGCTGCCTAAATGCATTTATAAGGGCTCCCGCAATACGGAAGTCTTCAAATAAGTGAGGGAGTGTTTTATTGATAACTGTATGCCTAAATATTTTGTAGTCCCTTTTGAACCATCTGTTTATTACTTCAATGACCCAACGCACTATGGTGATTTCCCGAGATTTATTGGCTTGAATATCTGTAAGCTGTGTGGCATGCCTATCTTTACTTGGTGGCATATGGACAACATAGCCAGCACTTTCTGTATCTGGTATAGAGTCTCTAAAACCTCGATCTAATATAAAACCGTCATCTGTTTGTAACGTTATATGCACTGGGGACGTTTGATCATTCATAATCTCAGTCATGATTTGGGCATCAGTCTTTGTTGCAGCGTATGGTCCACATATATCTATAATATAGCCATCTGGGCAAGTAATCACAAAGGGTTTTAACAAGTTTTTATACTTGTGTAAGCTGTAAGACTTTTTTTGAAATAAAAAGTTTTTACTTTTCTGTACGTATATATACGAAACATCACAAATAGCTATAGCCACTGGGTTTATAGGGTTGGAATATATTGATGATGGTACTGCAAGGCTGTGAGCTATAATTTCATCCCGACTTATATGATTGAAACCCAAATGGCGAACAACAAAGTCTTGGGTCAAGCAGTTTCTAGCAGTTTTAAGCAAAATACTGATCGTTTTACGAGATACACCTATTTGGGAAGCTATACGTGTATTTTAAACGTCCTAGTACTTATCTATATCTATTTAAAACTCTGGTTAGGTCTCAATTAGAGTACGGAGTCCCGGTGTGGAATCCCTTCTATGATAAATATTCTAACATGATAGAAAAAGTACAACGCAAATTTTTAAAGGCCATGCATTACCGTTGTTTTCGTACGTACGCATCTTACAGCGACTTACTAAATAAATTCAATCTTCAAAATCTTAAATCTAGACGTATAATGTTGGAATCGATGTTTCTGTTTGATTTATGTAACAATAAATTTGATAAGTTATGTAGTACCTAGAACAACTATATGTCGGGGTGTGCGCGCGCGACCGCTGTTTGCTGTAACCTCTTGTCGGACAAACGCGGGCTCGCGAGCACCCCTACGACGTCTTACCGCTCAGTTCAATAAAATTTTCCAGGGTATTGAGTTCTTTGCTGTTTCGGCTGGGAAATTTCGAAGTATTGCTCTTAAAACCATAGCAGAATTAAGTACATAACCATTTAAAATCATATTTTACTATTCTTTCTCTTTTTACTTTTTATTTTTGTGTGAATGACTTTCAGTTTAGTTTTATTATTATTAGAGGGTAACATTTATCCATAATCTATGTACTTTTACATCGCACGATGTTCATTTTAGTTTAACTTTTTTATATTATGTGGAAAATGTTGTTGGTTGTACATTTATAATACCATTTAGTTTTAAGTCCTTAGCGATATTGTAATGTGTAACCGTTTATTTTCCCAAATAAAAAAAAAAAAAAAATACGTGTATTTGGTTCACCAGACCGTTGTTTTAATAAATATATTCCTAGTGCAGTTTTTGGTCTTCTACATTGATTTAAAAGAGACGGTGTTTCATTCAAAAGGATTTCGAATTGTTGGTGTGTTAAGCCAGTTAGGTAATATAGATCCTCTGGTAAAATGTTGTTTACATTGTCAAAATCTATATTAGTCTTATGTTTATATGCATCTCGTAACGTATCAATCATATCTTTGAGATGGTCTGGTGTGAATACTGTCTCTCCATTATCATACAGGGAGCTCCAATCTTCTGTGTTGATGTGATGTGTACAAACGCGTGCATGTTCAGGAACGTACACGCTATGATTAACCAACAAGAATACTTTTATAAACCTGGACACTCTGTGAAGTTCTTGATTGATGCACCCATGAAATAAACAGTGACGCGCCGTATTTGCAACCCTTCTATAAGTTGGAACAGACGTTGGGTGCTCTGGGTTTGCAAGTTCCTGGTTTTGTTCTTGTTCGAACCTAGCTTGCTGTCGTCTTCCAGCTACCCAACAACGATGACACATAGCCTGAAGTTGATTCAGGGCCATCTAAAAGAAAAACCAAATCCTCAAGTAACTAAAACAATAAATAACTTAATAAAGAGTGAACAAAAAGACACCGTGTACTCGATGATCAAAAGCTGTTGTTATACTAACCTCATTTATGTTAATCCGTGCCATCACATACTCTGTGAAGCCTGGATTGTCTTCCAAACAGGTTCGCGTCAGTATATGCTGGTTTCGGTCACGAATTACTGATCTTGTACATGTAACACACTGTATACGGCGTTCACCTTCCATTTTTTTGAAGCAGATGAGTAATAATAATAATCCAATCGTTGAGTAATACACTGAAGTCCGTTGTGAAAGCCGAGGTTGTAAATAAAAGTAAGAATAAAATAAACTAAGATATGCGCGCGCGCTCAAAATCAGTTCCTAACAGGTACTAACTACTGACGACACACCGACGCTAGCACAAAATAGTTCGAACTACCCACCTAATGGATAAAATAAAAAAAAATTGAACGTGCGTGGGTCGATTTTACTAAGGATTTTCGGTATTTTCAACATCGAATATCTTTTTTCCTACATAAGTTACAAAGTTGCTCCCGTACAAAAAATGTCTACGTTTTCAAAGACCTTTCGAATGGTACCAATTTCAACTTGCTACAAACTGGGTACGTTCAGACCCATGTTCTTTAATTGAATAGGGTGTTTTACTAAAGTTCGTCTGATAGATTTTCAAAAAATATTCGACACGTATTTTTCTTTTTTCACGTAAACAAATAATAAAGAGGATACAGCGAGTTGAAGACTCGCGTGACATCATATGGCTTGGTAAAAATGTATCAAATTTACCAAGCCAGATGACGTCACGCGTGTCTTCAACTCTCTATATCTCATTTATTTTTTGTTCAGACGGACTAATTCGATTTTTTTTTGTAAAATACCCCATTGTTATAGTAATGAGAATGAACATTATCTACATAATTTTACTCATTTGACATAAGTACCACTACTGAAATTTGCAGTACCCTTACAGTGTGCCAATACTTTGACATGTTTAATGCATGCCTACTAATTATAGTATTGTGTATATGTAAGCAAGAAAAAAATAAATAAAAATCTTTGTAACATGTAATATGTACTGTTACATCGAGTGTCCACGCTTTGTATTAATTTTGTTCCAGCAGGAGACTCCGCAGCCACAGCGGTAGCTTTACGCATAGTACAGTTCGCACCACGGTTCTTTATCGCTTGGAAGTTAGGTTTCAGTAACGACCACGCAAGTGCAATCGCGTAGAAAAGTGTCACGTTTCTAGAATATTTTTTCTTTATACGTATTATACCTACAACAAACAATTAACAAAGACTACCTACCAGTAACAATAAAAATATCAAAAAGTAACACATATAACACAAGAATACAAATCAAACAGTAAGAAATAACCAAAATAATTAAAAACAATAACAACATGTAACACTTTTCGCATAAACAGTCAGTAATGTTAAGAAATGTGAATACATGGTCTCTGAGCTGAGGTCAGCGGCAAACGCCGTAGAGAAGGACCTGAGTTGCTGGTGAACGGGTCACCAATTAATAGGGTGACAACTTTTAAGTACCTAGGGCACTGTCTTGCCGCTGACCTCAGGGACGATGTGGACATTGAGAGGGAGCGCAGGGCTCTAGCGGTCCGTAGCAATGTTGTCCCGTAGATTTGCACGGTGTACAGACCAAGTAAAAGTAACCCTTTTCAAGGCTTATTGCCAAAGTTTGTACACGGGCAGTCTATGGGTCAATAATTATGCTAAGAGATCGCTGGATGTCCTACGCGTCCAATATAACAATGCTTTCAGGATGTTGTTGAGGCTACCTCGTTAGAGCGCTTGTAGACGTCCGTCTTTTTCACCGGATAACGGACCGTGTTTTTTGCCGGATTCGCGGTGGTGTATGAATTATAATGAATGTGTGTACATGCACCGGACATCGGTCCGGCGAACAATTTACGCCGGATGCACCACCGCTTCCCCTCGGCGCGACGGACACCGGTCCGGTGTAAGAAAGGGCGGTCATCCACGCCAGTGTATTGGTGCATGTTGACGCTGCCGGACGTATTGCCGGTTTTCTGTTAATTGAGTGCCGTCTACCTGCGTTCTAACGCATATACGGCAGTCCATCCATCCGGTAAAAAAAAATATGTACCTATACAAGGATAGCCGTTTATTGACGGTCCGTTATCCGGTGAAAAAAACGGACGTCTACAAGCGCTCTTACTGTAGCGCGTCGGAAATGTTTGCGCAAGCCCGTACCGTCGGGTTCTTTGCAATTATACGCAAAAAATCTGCGTCGCTACTGAGGAGAGTGAGAGATACCTAGTCGGAACAGCATCCTGAAAACTGTAGCCGAGAGCTTCGGCTCTTCAACTGTACAGCAGCTTGTGCCGAGGTTAATTTTTACTAACACTAGACAATAAGTTATTTTTGTATGTTTTACTAACACAATATGGATTTTTGGTCCGAATTAAAGATATTATTATTATTTCGTTTATTCATTCTTATTTACATACAAAGTATATTTTTAAATATATCTCTAAAAAACCACAAAAAATACATTTAAAAATATAAAAAGTAGTAGTCCGCCGGTGTCGGGAGCAGGGTCCAAGCTACCGGTGGTTAGGGCTCCAGAGAAAGGAACCTCCTCACAATACGAGCCGTATCGAGGAGTACTGCCTTCTGTATCAGGCCCTTTACCCAACCGCGTAACGCCAGCTTCGACAGATGTTCGTCGAAGCTTTTGGCCATCAGGCCATTGACCGTAATGACTATCGGCACAATGACAGCTGAGTCCACATTCCACATGTCGACAACCTCGTGCGCTAAGTCGAGATACTTGATTTGTTTCTCTTTCTCGGCCTTCACGAGGTTCTCGTCATGCGGGATGGTAACATCAATTATCATTGTGCGGCGCGCTAATCGGTCTATCACCACTATGTCAGGCTTATTGGCAACAATAGTCCTATCAGTGATGATAGACCGATCCCAGTACAACGTGACATGGTCATTTTCGAGAACTGGGTCGGGCACATACTTATAATACGGTACCTCAGAATCCACAAGTTTGTATTTCAAAGCTAGTTGCTGATGGATAATCCTGGCCACTTGGTTGTGCCTGTGCAAGTATTCGCCGTTAGCCAGACGAGAACCACCAGAGATAATATGTCTGATGGACTCACCCGGACGGTGGCATGCCCGACACACGTCCACCGTCCCATCCTTCATAATATGCCTCCGGTAGTTATTTGTCAAGATAACTTCGTCCATAATCGCACAGACAAAACCTTCAGTTTCCCCGAAGAGATCACTGAATCGTAGCCAGGCCACGGACGCAGAAAAATCTACATCGAACTCATGAAGAGCCCGATAGAAGCGCCCGTGAAGCTCCTTGCTTTTCCATACTTCCTTGCGGTCATCTGTGGTAAGTATCACAGGTTTGCGCCAGTTCTCCTTAGCCATGGATAACGGGGTGAGACACTTGTCCACTGCGACAACATCTCGGTGCATGCCCACATTAGCTTTGAGAAAATATTCTCTGAGATTGCACATCTCGCGGTTGTGGAGAGTCTTGGCGTTTAAAAAGCCTCGACTCCACACTTTCGCGGAATGTACAATCTCATCACCGACGATCGTGGGTGATGCATCCGGTTTGTGGTCAGCAGTGTACGGACCCTCCTATCCAGGGCGTCAAGCTCAGTTTGAGTCCATTTGAGTATGCCGAAAGAGTACATTAATACCGGCATGACCCAACCGTTGAAGGCGCGCACCTTATTTCCGCCCGACAAAAGGCAATTCAAAACCTTTTTCAGGCGGCCAAAGAAGCGTTCCTTCAACGATTGCTTCATGTCAGTAACATTGATGCCCAACGCTTCCGATATACCCAAATACTTATAGGTTTCGGTCGAGCTGAGTGATCTAACCTGTATGGAATCCGAGAGTTGAATTCTCTCAGATTCCATAATCTCCCCTTTCTTTACATGCATGACTGCACATTTGTCCACACCAAATTCCATCCTGATGGCACTACTGAAGGTTTCAGTCAACTTCAGTAGCTCCATCAGTCGCGAATTGTTGGGGGCAAAGAGTTTCAGATCATCCATGTAAAGAAGGTGAGATATGGCCTGACCACCTCTTCTCAACCGATAGCCTAGACCTGAACCCTCCAGCAATGTGCTTAGAGGTTTCAGAGCTAAGCAAAACCAAAGCGGACTCAAACTGTCGCCCTGAAATATTCCCCGTTTAATCCACACAGGCTCATCGTCCCCCTGAATTGGTCGACATCCTGGATAGCGAAGGACTGTTTTCCATTGCCTCATACATTACTCAAGAAAGGTGCGTAGAGTTGCATCTATTTTGTACAACTCCAACACCCTCATGAGCCATGTATGTGGCACAGAGTCGTAGGCCTTCTTGTAGTCTATCCAACATGTCGACAGATCCTTGCGGGATCGACGAACCTGTTGGCTTATAGCCATGTCTATGAGGAGAAGCTCCTTAGTGCCGCGGGACCCCTTCCTACATCCATTCTGAGAGGTGGACATAATTGAATTAGTCTCAATGTGTTCATTGATCTTCACTCTCAGAATGGATGTAAGAAGTTTATAGACCGTCGACAAACAAGTAATTGGTCTATAGTTCTTGGGTTCCGCGGGACTACCGGTCTTATGGAGCAGATGGGTAACGCCAGTTGTTAGAAACTGTGGTAGCGATCCAGACTCTAAGGATGACTGGAATTGAGTTGCCAGGAGCGCGTGTGAGCTGCTATACCATTTGAGCCAGAAGTTATGCAGTCCGTCCGGTCCTGGAGATTTCCAGTTCGGTAACGGACGGACTGCTTTGGCTACATCTAATGGGGAGATGTTAATTTTTTCCATTTGTGGCATAGCTTCACACAAACGCTCGACATCGCGCATCCAGCCATCCTCGGTATGACAGACGGGCACCCACCAGATGCTTCGCCAGAATGTATTCGTGGCGATATCTTCCGGGCGGCACACATCCGTCACACTTTGTTCAGGTCGCTCCCAAGCTCTATATACCCACCTCTCATCGCTTTGGAACATGCGATTCTGCGAGTATCGATCAACCCGCCGCTTATACCGCCGAATACGGTTCGCCCATGCATAAACTTTCTGCTTCAGGAAGTTGATGCGCTCCGTGACACGGGACGTGTAATCTCGAGGGCTGATACCAGTCCCCGAAAACGCCCGTCTCACAAAGCGCATCACGCGTGGTCGTGTGTTACCCTCCCTGAAGCAGTATAGTTTGCCGATGAGTGCCCTAGCCTCATCGATCCGCCGCTCGATTCTGCACTGCCAGGCTGGTACAGCAGGTTTTGGTCGAATAGCTTCATCACTAGTATTAAATTTAATATTTGCTAAACGACATGCCGCAACAGCCCCGCAATACAGGATTGAGTGCGTATCAAGGAGGCTCTCGCTGCTTTCAAAGATGTTCTGCAGCAGCGAGTCCAGGGCACACACCAGCGCCCTATTTCTTTTGTGCATGGGTAACCGTGGTAAACGGGGCCTAAGTTCGGTCGGAATTGATCTATACTCGCGAAGCGCATCCTCCAGTGCGCTTCTCAGTCTATCGTTGCACTGGCTACTTACCGTGACAACCCTATCATCTACCTCATCACTGACGTTGTTGGGCCGCGGTGTGATTGCGCCACTAGCTGGCGCCTGAACCGCGGCCTGTGTCGGAGTTGAGATGATAAAGTTGCTCAGTACCTCTGAGCGCAGCCTATCAAGTGCAGCATCGTCTAACCTGTGATTACGTTGGATAACCCGCACCTGATCCGACAATCGTTGGGCCGAGACGTTCACGGTTGGTTCCAGCGGTGCTATTGCGTATCTCAGTTGACAGCTCATAGTGAAGATCACTTGGCAAAGTGTTCAACGATTAACTGTCAAACAGCTAGTTTCGTATTGGCTATCTTCAGTGGCTAACAAGGATGACGTCATGAGCACCCAGTTTCGCTGATAGCCACCGTAACATATTTTGACAGATGTTAACGTATCGATACTTGTAAGATTGCGATTGTGTAAGCTTTTAATGCTTAGAGTGGACATCAAAGTGATAATCACGTAACTTGTCACAATTCTCGTGAAAGACACTACTCGTATGTAGTGTTTTAAGAATTCTAGTGATTAACACCGAAGCCGAGTGTTGGGTAAAGTAGAGTTAAAAGTTTTTTTTGTGTTTAGTAAGTGTTAAATTATTGTGATACGTGTTAGTAAAGAGGAATGACACGTCTAATATTGATGGAATATGCTGAAGAACAGCGAAAACAAAACCATTTGCGAATTGAGATGCGCCGCTTGCGTGACGCTAGTAATCCCTTGCAGTTGCCAGACAGAGAGTTTATTGCGAATTTTCGTTTGAGTAAAGCTGGATTTGAAAGATTATGGAATGCTAGAGATATCTAGTATTCATTAATCTTTGGACTTCATATTCAAATTGATTAAGTATGTGTAAAATTGTTAATAATATTGTAAGATATTTTCTTGTATTAATTTTAGATCTTAATAATTTATTTAATAATTCTAGAGGTAATAATATAATATATAGGTTACTAATATTAATAAGAATTGTGTATGTTTAATTTTATTCTTATTTCTTTATTCGAATATTTTTTTATTTATAAGTACAAGTTTTATTAACATAATTGTCTTAATTTAAGGTACTGTTACATTTTTATTTCAATAAGAACCTATATTGTTGCTGTAACCTAACAGGGTCCATAACTGTACCTAAGTATAAAAGCCCCTTTAGTAACATATTTTATACATGGTGACTTACACACTGAATATAATAACATGAATAATATTATCAGTCTTTTATTTTTAATTTCATTTAATCTATGCTAATATACAATACTCTTTATTATGTACACCATATAAGTTACAGAAAAGATAGATGAAGAAAACATTGGACCTGCAACCAACTATTGAGAACCAACAAACTAACTAACTATTGAGATCTATTTAAATAACTAGATATGTACATCACGAGCGCTTCCATTGAGGCTGAATAACGCTCTTCAGCAGCAATGCTTCGAGATTCTATTTTGTAGGCCCAGCGTGGCGTCCTCTCATCTCTATGAACTGTAATTTATAAAATTTTATATTGATTTCAGTTTTTAAAAAGATCATGAACTACTTTATAATACGATGTAGGTACTAACTTTGTCTGTGTGATCTCATTTTTCTGGCTGGTGCAGTGGAGCGCTGAGCATACCCTAAAAATAAAATTATAACTGTTACTGAAATTTTAAAAATTTATTTCGAATCTCTCGAGTCGGGGGCTGCGGCTCGGCGGGTGTAACGCAGTAGACAGAGGTCTTTGTGTGATGCATTCCTCCTTGAGTCTGCAGCTTTGTCCTTTGTCTTGGCCTTAAAATCTATCCAGTACTTGTTAAAAAAAAATTAAAAAAAAACATTTTGTAACTATGTTAGAACAATATACCTTCATCAGATATTAAATACTATCCTTAACCAAGCTACTTCTAAGAACATTAACAACACAACAAACTTAAAATGCAAGCTATTTTTAAGAGTCATTTTTTATCAGAGGTACTTGAGCGTTTTGTGAGTCTTGAGTGGAGAGACTTCATAAGTGGGGCAAAAGGGACCACGTATAATGTGACAAAAATGCAAAAGAATTCAGCATTAAAAGTAATGATGAAGATAATGGAAAATGTATTAATATTTAGGTAGTGTATTTTCAGAGGATATATTAAAATGTAAACTTATTCTTCGCCATTGGTCTGGTGTTTTAGTGGTTCCCTCTGCCACTGAGTTTAGTTGGACTGCTATAGTGTCCCATACATCTCGGGTGACTCTAACAGCCTGTGGCCCTCCCGGAAAGCGGCCCAATGCAGTATCGGGGTTGGACTCCGCAAACTCCACAAATAATTCCATTTGCCTTATGGAAACTTCAGCGTGCAGGCATCTTAAATCAAATATTCTACATCAATAAAGTATAGGTAGAGGTAGGTATCTAAAATTGCTCACTTGGATATAAACACCATATATTTTTTTTTATAACACCATATTTAATATAAATGATAGTTGTTTTAATAAGTTGAAGTTTTAATGCTTAGAAATTGGTCTCCTATCGAAACAAACACTCATACAAAATTTAGAATAAGTAAGTAATAAACTTACTCGATCTATCGGGAGCCTACTTATGTATTTAGTGGTTTTACTTACCTTTAATTTAAGGATTTATTTTCACAAAACACTAGTAAACACAGTATTTTATTATTAAAATCTGCACAACTCGCAAGTTTTAAGCAATTACGAAAGAATGCACCCAGTTTGTTTTTGTTTGAGTTAGCGACGTAAAAATAGGTCAAGAGTATTTTATAAACCGCTTAAATAAAATGTTCTCTAAAATGTAGTATTGTAATGCTCAAAAGACGTTCTTCAACTCAGCAGCATAATAGTCGATAAAAAATAGAGGCGTCAAGTGCGGTTACAAAGAGCACCGTTCCCTGTCTATAAGTCACCGTAACATGAAATCCACTCAGTGTGATACGTAATACCAATGTTATGAAATTCTCAGTTGTCATCAAAGTTCGGTGTACAACTGAAGCCAGTTAGTCACTGACCTTGAAAAAGATAGCCAATAGCCCCGCTGGTCCTGAAACAGAGACAGCATCCTGACACGGTACGCAGTAAGGTTAGTTCCCCCCTCTGTAGACCTATAGTATGCGCGCATAACGTTCTCGTTCATGGATTGACTCCGTCTTATGCGCTGCACACAACCACCGGCAGCGGGGACCCGGCTCGGGGCCGGTTGGCCCCTAGATCCCAAGCCCCTCGGTGGCCGGCCTCTCCCCTGCCGACGTACAGGTGTTGGCGACGTTGGCGGAGAGAAATACTCGTCGCTGGAGCTCGACGCAACTGCAACCGCCGGCGACACTGGTAATCCAAAGTTTGGCGGCGAAGAGGCGGAGCTCAGCGACGGGTTCGGAGGTGTTGGGCGTGCACGTTGCGCTGCTGCTCTTGTGATCATCATTTATGTTCCTTTTATTTCGGTCATTATTGGAATTTCTATTTAATAATTTCTTGAGTGACATGTGTCATCTGTCGGTCGTAAATATTTCCTTCTTTTTCCATGATTTTTATTGAGTTTTTATTGGTTTTAAGTTTCTAATGGTTTGTTTTTGTTCTGGAGTGTTTCTATTATAACAAAGGTAAATAAATATAACTGATTTTATTTAACACAAAATTGGGAGCACGAAATAAAATTTACTATGACAGTCAGAGTTGCCAGCGGATTTTTATTATTATTCCATTTATTTATTTATATATACATACTAATTACATTTTTAAATATTTCTATAAAAATACAAAAAAAAAACATTTAAAAATATAAAAAATAGTAGCCCACCGGTATCGGGAACAGGGTCCAAGCTACCGGTGGTCAGGGCTTCTGAGAGAGGAACCTCCTAACGATGCGCGCCGTGTCCAGGAGTACTGCTTTCTGGATCAAGCCCTTGATCCAGCTGCCCAACGAGAGCCTCTTGAGATGTTGGTCGAGGCTCTTGGCAATAATGCCATTGGCCGTCACGATTATCGGCACAATAACTGCTGTGTTCACATCCCACATGTCGACAACCTCGCGAGCCAAGTCAAGATACTTCGTTTGTTTATCTTTCTCTGACTTCACGAGGTTCTCGTCATGAGGGACTGCTATATCAACAATCATTGCGCGACGCTCTAGTCGGTCTATCACCACTATATCAGGCTTATTGGCAACAATAGTCCTGTCAGTGATGATAGACCGATCCCAATACAATGTGCAACTACCACTTTCGAGAACTGGGTCGGGCACATACCTATAGTACGGTACTTCCGATTCCACAAGATTGTATTTAAGAGCAAGTTGCTGGTGGATAATCCTGGCTACAAGGTTGTGCCTGTGCAAATAGTCTCCGTTAGCCAGACTAGAACAACCGGAAATAATGTGGCGGATGGATTCCCCGGGCCGGTGACATGCCCGACATATGTCAACCGTACCGTCCTTCACAATGTATTTCCGGTAGTTATTAGTCATCATAACTTCGTCCATAATTGCACAAACAAAACCTTCGGTTTCCCCGAAGAGGTCACCAAAACGAAGCCAGGCTACGGACGCTAAGAAGTCTACACCGGGCCCATGTAGGACCCGATAAAAGCGTCCGTGAAGCTCCTTGCTCTGCCATACCTCCCTGCGGTCGTTAGTATCTAATACCACAGGTTTGCGCCAGTTCTCGTTAGCCAAGGAGAGCGCGGTAAGGCCTTTGTCCACCGCTACCACATCTCGATGCAAACCCACGTCGGCCTCTAGGAAGTATTCCCTAAGGCTGCATACCTCGCGGTTGTGCAGGGTCTTAGCACCCCACTTCCGCGGGATATACAGCCTCATCACCGATGACCGTGGGTGATGCATCCGATTTGCGGTAAGCAGTGAACGTACCCTCCTATCCAGGGCGTCAAGTTCCGTCTGAGTCCATTTGAGTATGCCGAAAGAATACATCAAAACCGGCATGACCCAACCGTTGAAGGCGCGCACCTTGTTTCCGCCTGATAAAAGACTGTTAAGTACTTTGTTCAGGCGGCCAAAGAAGCGCTCCTTCAACGATTGTTTCATGTCAGCAGCACTGATGCCTAACGCTTCCGACATACCCAAATACTTATAAGTTTCGGTTGAGGAGAGGGACCTAAGGTGTATGGAATCCGAGAGTTGGGTTCCCACGGATTCCATAATCTCCCCTCGCTTTACATGCATGACCGCACATTTGTCCAATCCAAATTCCATCCTGATGGTGCTACTGAAGGTTTCTGTTACCTTTAGTAGCTTCATCAGTTGCAAGTTGTTAGGAGCAAAGAGTTTCAAGTCATCCATGTAAAGGAGGTGCGATATGACCTGACCACCTCTTCTCAACCGGTAGCCTTGGCCCGAACCCTCCAGCAATGTACTGAGAGGGTTGAGAGCCAGACAAAACCATAGTGGACTCAGACTGTCACCGTCGATCCTTATCGGTTCGCCGTTCGCCTGGATCTGTCGACATCCTGGATAGTGAAGAACCGTCCTCCACTGCCCCAAACACGACTTCAGGAAGGTGCGTAGGACTGCATCAACTTTGTACAGCTCCAGCACCCTCATGAGCCATGTATGTGGCACTGAGTCATAGGCCTTCTTATCTAGCATGTCGACAGATCCCTTCGGGAACGACGAACCTGTTGGCTAATGGCAATGTCGATGAGGAGCAGCTCCTTAGTACCGCGGGACCCGTTCCTACATCCATTCTGAGAGGCAGACATAATTGAATTACTATCAACATGATGGTTAATCTTTCCTCTCAAAATGGATGTAAGAACTTTATAGACCGTCGGTAAACACGTGATCGGCCTATAATTTTTAGGTTCCGCAGTACTTCCTGATTTATGGAGCAGGTGGGTTAATCCAGTAGTTAGGAACTGGGGCAGCGACCCTGACTCTAAGGCAGACTGGAATTGAGATGCCAAGCGAGCATGCGATCTTTGAAACCATCTTGCCTTTTAACTTATAAAGTCCTATTTAAGGTACAGTTATTGTAATTAGGTTTAGGTTTAAGTCTTGAACCAAATAAATATTGTTTATTGTTTATTGTTTATTTAATCCAAAAGTTGTGCAGCCCGTCCGGTCCTGGAGATTTCCAATTAGGCAACGGGCGAACTGCACGAGCTACATCTTGGGGGCTGATGGTAATTGCCCCCATTTCTGTTTTCGGATCGCACGCACGTTCGACCTCCCGAGTCCAATCACCCTCGGTGTGACTGACAGGCACCGACCAGATGCTGCGCCAGAATGAACTCATGGCTTCATCATCCGGTAGGCACGTATCAGTCACGCCTTGGTCCGGTCGCTCCCAAGCCCTATAAACCCACCTTTCATTCCTTTGGAATGTGCGATTCTGAGTATATCGCTCCACTCGCCGCTTGTACCGACGTATACGGTTTGCCCATGCATAGATTTTCTGCTTCAGGAAGTCAATACGCTCTGTGACGCGGGTGAGATAATCCCGAGGATGGATGTCAGTCCCCGAGAACTATTATTATTATTATTTCAATGAGCAAGTGGGACACACTTACACGTATACGAGCGAATGAGACGCCATTACATACGCCATCTTGGTCCACGCGCATGCGCAGTTCTATGTTTTTTGCTAAATTCACATCGCGTGCAATGAACTGCGACGTACTTCGGAGAGGTAAACATGCGTGACGGGAACTGAACATTAATCTCATAATTTGCGTATTCGATGCATTGATTAAAAAAACATCGATATGATATTCGATGCTAAAGTATTTAAAATATAAATGTAAGTATACAAAAATACAAATACAAAATAGTTTATTGTGATAAATATAAATTACATCACATTTGAACATTATTTTGAAATTACATCAGTTTGTTTGTTTGTTTACTTGAACGCGCTAATCTCAGGAACAGCTGGTCCGATTTCAAAAATTCTTTCAGTGTTAGATAGCCCATTTATTGCGGAAGCGGTATATCATCACGCAAAAATCAATAGGAGCGGAGCAGTAATGAAATTTGTGACGCAGACGAAGTTGTGCTGGTCAACTAGTTAAAAATACATCGGTTCAAGACAATTATCGAGTGTTTAAACTATATCGATATTACATATCGTCCAACCCTAGGTAATAAGTGTTCTGTTATTCTGTGATCTCAACTGTCAGAGTGTCTGTCTCAGACCTTAGCCTGTTCCGTCAGAAACGAATTTATATATATATTTCTGAGTGTCTAACCTATTTTAGTGCGAACGTGTGATATTAAAACAAAATAAAATATTTAAAACTTCGTTTGAATTTGTTAAATTAATGTTTTTAATAAGCAAACATGTCTAAAGTAACTAAAAGGAAACATGTGATGAATGAAGCTTTCTGGGACGACTATGAGCTGCCAAAAGAAAATCAAAGTATTGTAAAAGTTTTGAGAAGTAAAGGCAATAACTTACATGAGGTAAGTAACATTTTATTATAATATAGTAATGGGCAAAGATGACCCCACTGACCCAGTATTTTTTTCATAACGTGAAACTTTTCTTCTTATAATAAAAATAATTTTGTCTGAGCAACCGGCTGCAAGCTCCCTTAGACGACGCTGCTAGCTAGCGTCAGGGATCGTGTTTGCGTTATTTATTTTATTTTATTTGTAATGTGTTTGCTCTTGACTCTAGTCTATGTCAGAGATGACAGAGACAAAGTCTATGATGGAGCGAGCGTACCTAGAAGGAGCCTGTTCACTCTAACTTTTAATTGCTGGGATAATAACATGTGCCATTTAATTTAATGTTCTATGTCTATCATCATAAAATGTTGAATAATACTGTTATGTAAATTCAAGTTCTTCAAACTTAACCAACAGTTGTGTTGCTGGGGAGTTTGTTGGCCACTTCTTCCCAGCTAAAACACTTGGAAGTGGTGACGGGCTGGGCAATTTGGGGGACTGTCTTCATGTAAATTTTGATGTTCAAAAAGTGTTGCTTTTGAGCCTAGTTTGAATAAATACATTTTGATTTCTTAAGTACCATTTTTTATTTCAGATTACTACACCAACTGGCGAAGAATACTTAGTATCTATGCCAACAAAATTCAGAAAAAACATATGGGTGAAAAGAGGCGATTACATTGTAGTGGAACCAATAACAGAAGGCGATAAAGTTAAAGGAGAAATAGTAAAAATAATGAACAAAGACTCTATCAAATATTATAAAGAAAATAATATGTGGCCCAAAGAGTTTGAGGACAAAAAAGAAATTGATGCTGATGGTGATGATGAACTATTTGTGAACACTAATAGGAAACCAGTGATGACTTATAGTGAAAGTGATTCAGATGGTAGTGACTCGAACAGTGATAGTGATGAAGATAGTGATAGTAAAAAATAGTATTATATTGTCTACTTTATGTATTTTTTATTTTGGGTTTATTAGCTCATAGTATTGAAATTGATAGAACCATACTAGTTGACCCCACAATATCATCTTTTTGAAAAAATCTGGGGAATATTTTTTGTTAACAAGTCCTTACTATTATTGAGTTTTGAACTTCTCTGAAACGATATTATTGTCATGAAAAAAATTATGATCTTTTTTGTGCCTTTACCCCCTATAATGCTTTTGAAAAAATTATACTTGAATTAGTCTAGTTCTACCATCTTCATATCAATTGATAAGTACAAGTTTGGAGTAAAACAAGGCAAATAGAAACCCAGTGTTGAATTAACACGTTGCGGACTTCGTTCGAAAGAGGCACCATACCCTGGAACACAAAGGGCACTAGGAGGAACACGGATGAGATTTAGTCAGTAAGAGTCTGACACTCCCTTCTGCTTCACCCAAAGCAGGAGGAGTTATTTGATGATTTCCCATCCTTAAAAAAAAAAGTGTTGAATTAACACAAAAATTTGTTTATTTTGTTGTATTATGTAAATTGTACAAGAATAAACATTCTCTAAAAGTGTGCAACTTTGTTGGGGTTTATAACCATCTTATGGTATCTAAGAAATTAAAAACTTTGTATTTTAATTAATAAAAAAATTGGAGTCTTTAAATTCTGCAAAGTAATTAAATAAGTGATTACTTCAAGTAATATGATAATCCCTTTCAGTTTTGTTTGGTTTCAACCCTAGGTTTCAATTAACCATAATCTAAAGTACCGTATTTGGCCATTGCCTTCAGTTGGCAGAAGCCATTTTCCAGAACAAGTAATACTGATAATAAGCACCTATGAATTTGTTAAATAAATGTAATTGAATGTTTGTCAATTATTTGGGAGTAGTGGTGTTCTGGATATAATAAGGTCCGTGTCCGTATTTGTCACTTTTCTTGCGGATCTTTAATTAATTTTCAAATTCAATTGACAGGATTAAATGCTGCATAATAACTTATATTATCTGATTAAGTACCTAGTATAACTAAAAATCGATTCAGAGTATTTTTTATTTCTTAAAATCAATTATTTGACACCTTTAATTGCAAACATTTCTAATAAGTTACGTCAACTATCGTTTCAAGGTCACGCGCCGACACCGATTGAGTGAGAAATTAAAGCTTTCGGATCTTGACCCTAAATATCCGCGTCCGCGGATATACATTTTTGACGATCCGGCACATCACTATTTAAGAGTGCTAACTCAAAACCTCACTGCAGTAATATGTCAGCAATTATAAATTAAATGAGCCTAGTTAAAATTGTTGAGGAATGTTCCTGTAAAATAAAAATTTTGTTTTTTTTTTTAGTTTATACTTTAATATACAATACAACTAGGTATATAGACATGACATTATAACAATTTACTTATATGAGATCATCAGAATTAGCCTATGGTTTAGATTGGAGCAAGTCCATACTAAGTAGCCAATCTGAACCATAATCCAATCTAAACTTATATTAGATTATTAACATCTAAAATTGTTTATTTTTTGTAAAAGAAAAATATTCTCCGGGAATAATCTCTGATAGTATGGTACAGTATCGCGGAATGACAATGGTTAATAAATTTGTATTCCAGAAAATGTATGGTTTCTGTGAGATAGGTCAAGAGATAAACCTAATACCTATCTAAATGATATAGATTATATACATAAATACATTCACATAATATTCTTGTACATTTTTTTAGATTTAAATTAATCTAGTTATTTTGTTGGTTATCTTTTGTTAAAATGCAATGTAAAAAAGTAATATTGTCAAAAATATATAATGTTACTACAGTCAAGCTGTTTTATTTTTCACTTCTTTTTAATAACTAACATTGTACATAACAAACTATTAGTCATATGAGGGCTTAGTGAGTGGCTCAAATAAATAAAGTAGCTTTTGCCCACAACTGTACATGCATATCCTGTTTTTTCCAGCTCACATAAAAATTTAGGGAAATCCTCTCTTAGTGCTCCCTGTACGAAGTCATGGGCTAAAGCTAGTTAAGATATATAGCCCAGGCAAACACATTGGTAATTTTATATAACACTATCATAATAATCATAATACTAAGAACAATATCATAATACTTTTTTACCTTAATTTAAATAAAAGAGGAACAATCACAATTTTCAGGTCACATTCCTAAATCAGTTCATTTAATATCTGCATCAATATCATCAGCCATTATGTATTCATAAATTCTTTTGATAAGTTCCACAGATTTCACTTTAGACCATCCATCAGTTTTAGTGATCAGCTTTGCCTGACCATCTTTGATAAACTCTAAAGTCAATTGTTTCAAGGCATTGGCAGAGTGTAGGTCAGCCAGTTGTAATGTTTCTATTGCATTCTCAACAGTCAGCTTCTTATGCAAAGCTTCCTCACAGAGACACTTCAGCCTGCTGAGTTGATAGTAGTCTGCTGCAGCTAGCAGCTTCTCCGGTATTTCATCAACTCTTGGAGCTTTGTCACTGTATATAAAAGTAAGTACTTCTCTGAGGACTTCAGACTCAAGTGGGGACTCAACAATGTTAGTATAACATTCAGTTGTGTTGTGCTCAAAATGAGCCTTCAGCACAGCACTCCGGCTGGCTAAAACTGCCTTGTGCACCTTATATTCTACTTCCTCTGCAGATTTCATGGTAACATCAGAAAACAAACCATTGTTGAGTAAATTTTCGAAGTCATTACTCAATTGGGCTTCAGGAATGTTAGAGCGATCTACTTTAATATCATTAGTTACCATAAACTGGAATTTTAGTCTTAGACTACCATCACTAAGCAAGAATATGTCTCGGCCGTCATAACTGGCTATATCTCGCTTGAACAACGTAGCCAAGTACTGCCATTTATTCGCCTGCACAGTATGATACTCTTTTATTACTATAGATCGCTCTTCGAAACGTTTTAGACATATGGTCAAAATTGACTTCAGAAATACGGGAGTTGGAGACAGATAGTAGATTTCAATAATATCATTATCCCTCCCCAAGAATTGCATTTTTAATTGGAATCGTGATTCAGATAAATCGGCCGGGTCCTTCGATTTTTCTGTGCGAAACTCTCTGGTAGTTTTATTTTCTAGCAATATGATAAAATTTGGCACAGTCCATATTATGGTGTTTATTTTAGTTTGTCCTTCTGTGCGGGTTGTATAATTTATGCTGGACATTATTGTGGTAAGAATTTAAACCTAGAGGGAATGTTTTTTGTTTACGAACAAAATTATTTACGAGCCACACACGAATTCAGTTTGTCAACAACTATACTAATGTCAATTTGTCAAATATCGATAACGTCAAACCACTAGCCACAGAGTACATTTTAACCACTAGCTAACTTGGAAAGAAGACTGAAATCCACCAGACCGCCAATAGAAACACCGAAATAGTGTTGCCTTTGTGAGCTTAAGGTTGACTCACAACTGAACTCGACTAAAATTTGACATTTGAAGACGTTTTTAAAGCTAGTTATAACTAAACAAATGTGCTGTGTCTAAAACATTTCGTTATTGAATTTGATTTATAAACTAACGATGCAAATAGTTCTTTTTTACATTAGGATACCTGAATACCTAATATTAGAGAATGAGCACAAAAATAATTAATTTATTGATACCCTGCTGCACTAGTAAATTACAGTCACTTAACATTCTTCGTAAAAGCATCCAATATTTTTTGCTCGACCGACGTCGATATTTTCGCTCTTGGAGTTTTCTTTCCCATTGTTTTGGATAAAGAATTGATTTGACAATACGATTTCGCTATCTAATCTATAATGAACGTGTGATCGTAAAGTAATCTTATTGATAAAATATCAGTGATTTATCGTAATGTAATAAACGTTCGATTCATCAAAGCGTAACAGTGAGAGGTGAAGATTACTAAATAAAAAATTCTTATTTTTTCTCGCGACAAATGTTATTTGGTGCTCATTATGGAGGATTATAAGTTTCTATTTAAAGTAGTGTTAGTTGGTAATGCGGGGGTTGGGAAAACATGTTTGGTGCGTCGCTTTACCCAAGGTCTCTTCCCACCTGGGCAAGGTGCTACAATTGGTGTTGATTTTATGATTAAAACTGTAGAAGTTGACGGTGAGAAAGTGAAGGTGGGTTCCTTTAACGCTTGTACATACTTGGCATCAGTATTGCATCATTATTAATGGTGAACTTGTTACTTTAAACTGGTATTATGTATGTTTTTATTGTTAATATAGACCTTGTGCACACAAATGTTCGTTTTTAATTTGATACAAGGACACCTGTCCTTGTATCAAATTAATAACATGCAATAAAAACAATAGGATCTCACAACCTTTGTGATTTAGTTTTACTGTGAGATATTTATTTTTTGGTCTAAAACCTAACCACAGGTTAAAGTAACCAAATTGATTGTAATAGTTCCAGGTAAATAAAATATATTGATTATATCATAGCTATCTACAGTAATAGAAAATGCTATAATTATATATTTTCCTGCTTCAGTGCCCAAAGTGATATCATAACTCAATTTTTAAATAAATAGTTACACACTTTTATTAAATTTTATTATTAGATAATTATTATTATCAAAGACGCATGGATCATGATTACATAAATTAAAACCACATCTAACTATCCATATTTTTATACTACAAAGTTTGAGTCATTTATTTTTTTATTTATTGAACATAATAAACTATGCAAAGGAAGAACCTTTGATTTTATATACATTACATTATTTTACATGTTAATCTTCCAAAAAAGAAAAGAAATATATGTATTTTTTTAGTTGCAAATATGGGACACAGCTGGCCAAGAGCGGTTCCGTTCAATCACCCAGAGTTACTACAGATCTGCACATGCTCTTATATTGGTGTACGACATATCTTGCCAGCCAACATTCGACTGTTTGCCAGACTGGCTCCGGGAAATTGAAGAGTATGCCAACAATAAGGTGCTTAGGATATTAGTTGGTGAGTAAAATTTAATATTAGACTAGCTTCTGCCAGCAGCTTCGCCCACTTGATTCCTAGGGCACATACTCCTGGGATAAAAAGTCGCCTATGTCCTTTCTCTGTCTTTAGACTATCTCATTTAAATTGGTTCAGTAGTTTAGTCTTGATTGTGTAACAGACAGACAGAGTTATTTTCGCATTTGTAATATTAGTATGGATAATTATGGTTTTTTAAGCTGTTTTTAGTATGTTTCTAAATGGTTGAAGATTATATACCCTTATGGAGTTTGAGGTTCCTGGTAGCTATAACCTGCAGGTCTTTAACTTAAATTCCTAATATTCACTGTTGTTCTTGTTGTATACTTTAATGTCAATTGTGAATAGGCTGCTTTGAAACAAGCATTCTCCATCAGCCTTAAACAAAGTTTATGTGGAGTATAATAATTTTTATATCATAGTTATAAAATCAAAGTAGTACTGTAATATTGTAAGTGTTTATGATTGCTGGTGTGCCTATAAAATAAATAAATAGTGAATCATTAGTTCTGACAATAATAATATTAACTCCCTAAGGAAAGAAAGTATTGGCCAATTGACATAATATATAATTATTGAAAAGAGAAAGTCTTGCCAGACCTTGTATAAGCACAGCACAATTTATATTGAGGACATGACCTTTTACAGGAACTTGTCAGTGTAGTCATTGAATCATTTGACCCTAATTCCTGACCAAAGCTGGAACTGATCAATGATAAGGGGCCTATTAAGGTTGAGGACATGACATTTAAAGTGTTACTTTCGAACATTTACTGATGTTGTAGAATGTCTAATTTGATTAATGTAAATCAAATTATCTGACTCGAATGTATGGTGCGACAGTTCTCACGCCTTTCACTAGCTGTTGGATGGCACTTGGGTCGCGGGCACATTTTTAAGGAGATTGCAAAGTCGATTCTAGTTAAACAACCTCCTCTAAGTATGCACTATAAATGTGGCAGAGTGGTTGCATCAAATGAGGAGCTCGTGGCTAAATAATAACAGCCGCACGGGTCGATCTTGAAGGTTAAGCAACGCTTGCCAAGGTTGGTCTGTGGATGGGTGACCATCTTAACATAACGAGTTTCCTCCGTGCCTCGGAAAGCACGTTAAGCCGTTGGTCCCGGCTGTCATTTGTAGATCTTTGGCAGTCGTTACGGATTGTCAGAAGCCAGTTAATCTGACTCCAGTCTTGCCAACATGTATCGTGTTACCCAGTTAATGGGTTGTGGAGGTCTGGTAGGCAGCCGCTCCACGTAAAACACTGGTATTCAGCTGAATCCGGTTTGACTGGAAGCCGACCCCAATGTAGTTGGGATAAGGCTAGGCAGATGATGAGTGGTTGCATCAAATAGGTAATGTGCACAGCGAGGCTATGCCATCTAGTGTGGGAAATTCGAAACTTTTACGTTATATATACTTGACATTGCGCCTCTGTGCTTCCTGTGCATGTGTGTCCTGCCCCCACCCAATAAGCGACTTGCGAAATATTTTCCTCAGAACTCCGACTATCGCAATCGCCTTTCCAGTGCGGCCTGGGTCAACCAAATCCTAAGTCCAAAGATATGTAATGGTCACAAAATATGCTAAAATTACAGGTAACAAAACCGATAGAGAAGACAGGGAGATCCCTAGACACATTGGTGAGGACTTCGCGCAGCGCCACGGCATGTACTTCCTAGAAACATCGGCCAAGGAGGCCGAGAATGTTGAGCGACTGTTTATGGAGATAGCTGTTGAACTTATGGAGGTAAGTTTGTCCATGTCTCCATACGTATATAAACTCATGCCTTTTCCCATAGGGGCAGACAGAAACTGCAGAACGCCAACTACTACAATCCGTAAAAACTAAGGAGTATTTGAGGTTGGCGTTCTGGCTTCTTCATCCACTTACATGCATACCGGTTTTAAATACTACGCATTTGACTGTTCTGAAGAACATCACCAATGAGGGTGTTTTCCCTCAACTCTACTGCTGTACGAACCATTATGATGTATTAGGGAATAAAAGCAAAAGGAATTTAGCCTACTAGAGCAGGGGCTGTAGTAGGCTAAATTCCTTTGCCTTGGATTTTCCGATGCAGCTCATAACCAGTATTTTACATTGATGAACTTCCTATCAGACCTCCATGATACAGTAACTTGTTAGTTGTAAATTATGTGTCTATAGGAAAATCTATGTTATTTCTTGATGCGCAATGTGAGACGACGGTAACATGGAAAATGCGTTTTCGTATAATGTCAATTTTCGCCGAATAGTTTTGGTAACATAAAACCGCAATGTTTGGCAGTTTTATGAAACCGCAAGCGAAAACGACTAAGTAATAGTCTCGTCATGACGAAGCGGAATTTCGACGACTAGAAACAGAAGGAAAACTATTACGTTTAGGTACCTCTACGTTCTGATTGCATGGTGCAGTTGTTATTTTATGGTTTACGTCATACCATAAAACAGAAGAATGACTCATTGTTAGATTTTATTGAGAAACTTTAAACACTTGTCCTAATTTTATTATTACATATTTTTTTTGCTATGAACCTTTTTTGCCACTACTAAAATATGCGCTTGCATAAATGGACAACAAACCTACGAATAATATTTCATTTTTATTTTATTTTTTTATATGTTATGGGTTTGCTCTTGACTCTAGTCTAGGTCAGTTTTATTTGTATAACTCAAATTATACTACAGCTTTGGAGCTAAAATCCTTGGCACTTCGCACAATTATTTCCGGCTACGCCAAATACTAAAAGTGGCCGTGGCTAATTATCTGACAATGGATTTTACTTATTATCTCTAATGGATATCGAAATGTTAACAGGTGTTTACTTAAATAATACTCGTATTGATTTTGACACGTATGACAATAAACAAAAACAATTAGATGTTATTTAAACAACTGCAAATTATTTTGTAGTAACTCTTGCTAAAATGGTTTTAGAACCTTTTCCTCTCCTCGCCTCGCAACGTCTTCCAAATGCTGTGAGTGCTGTGATTATTATTTCTTTTTTTTTTAATTGTTTTTACTTATTTGAGTTATTAATTTTGAATGTTTGACTATTTTTAACAATTATTTATATGCAATTGTAATTTTATTAGAATATTTGTACGCCGTTGACGGCAGGACATAGCGTTCATTATTAATATTGACATCTGTACTTTCTTTTTACCTATGTTCTACAAATAAAAATATTTGAATTTGAATATCATTTTTTCCTATATTTTTTTTATTACTTTCCTTGAAGGATTTGATTTGATTTTTTTGGTTCTGTCCCAGGAGTGAGTCAGTATAGGCTGGATAAAAAAATATAAGATGTTATTTATAAGTAGCTTTTTGCTCGCAAATTCGTACGCGCATATCCCGTAGAAATTTCGGGAAAATCTCTCCCCCTTAGTGTTCCCCTACGCTCCATAATGAAACTACATGCCAAATTTTACAGTAGTTTCGGCTGTCCGTTGTCTGTCAGTCACTCATCAGTAACGGAAGAACTTTACATACTAGGATTATTGATATTGATGAGCCTTTACATTCATCGAGCTTCATTGACTGGGCTGTTTTCTAGGGGTCACTATTGATTCAGGCATTCAGTGGTTGGGATTTTGGGAATAGTGTTTGACATTTTTTGTATAGCGGCATGAGGATATACACTGTTAAAATAAATAGGTTTACTCCCATCTGAACCTTGACCCAATACGCGGCACACACGTTTGAATAAATTAAAGCACTGTGCCGCAGGTCGATATTGCCACATCCCGTCATTCGGGTGTCATACAGAATCGATTGATTCACGTTCAAGTAAAAACAAAATGTTAAATTGCAAATAGAATCCGTTTTAAATGGCTCCGCATAGATTGACCAACCCCCTAATATGAAGCAAATACAGCGCAAACCTTTCTTTTCATATAAAATTCTTTATGAAAAGTTAGGATGTAATGACTTCGTTTATTGACATTTCGCTTATGACATATTTTAAGAAATTATTATTATTTATAGTGAGCTACATGATTCCTAAAACCTTCACCCGTTTGTCACCCGAGTGACAGAAGAAAACACGTCGTGTCGGCCTTTAATTGGTTGGCATAAAGGCAAGATTATTCGAAAGCACTACCGCGATCCTGAAAAGCAAAAGGCAATGAAGGAACACTGATAGGTTTTCGTCAGTAAAGAGTCTGACACTCGCTTCCACTCCGCCCAGAGCGGGAGAAGTTATTTGATTATTTATCTCCCACTGACTTTTCATTTTTACGTTCCAGCAAGCAAAATGCAAGGAGCTGCCGAAGTACGACGGCAGCTTAGGACCAATCAACGGCAAGACAACGTCGGTAGGTGACGGTTCATGCTGTCTACGCTAGTAGACGTAACGAATTTATCTCATTGATATTAATAGCTATTAACGTGCTGCGGTGTTCTTGAAAAGAGCCTTTTCCTTTTTTACTACTGTTGAGTAGTTGGCTTCAGAGACAAAAATCCTAAGTGCGAAATGCGCGTACTGACCATCATTTTTTTATATCAGTTTCATGCAGTCACTTACTTCACTTGGCGTATTTTTCAAAATATTTGCGTCACTCATGCAATACAAAATTAACCTTATTTAAAAAATCATTGGATATTATTTTGTAATGTAAAAGTGACGTGAGTATTTAAGCAAAAACTCCCAAGTGAAGTGCCGAACACCCATTGCGTTAAAACGGTTTTTGGTCAGGAGTGTGTTTTTCGACACATTTCTTTTGCTAATCGGCTTGGTTTATTAAAACTGCTAAATCCCAGAAGCAACCGATACTTACATTTTGTATTTCAATAATTTTTCTGGCAATTGCTAAGATTTGACTTTTCTGGCAGTACATAATACTGGGATATTTTAAGACTACTCAAGTTACCACTGAATTGACAGTAAAGGAATTGAGATTTTTATTTAACGAATTAATTTTATTTTGAATTATATCTTAGGCAATAATTATATTTTTTATACCCTTTTATATTCTTGCCAACGAATGAAGGACTGATGAGATTTTTAATTTGTATATTTTGTTTATAATCGGTATAATCTTTTCAAAAACACCGCATCAAACGTGTACGTGTATTTCGTAGAACGGAGGTCATTCCAATCGCTTTTAAGTGCTGTGACGTTGTCACAATGTCATGACTTCGTTGTCATATTGTCATTCGTCAGTCACTAATTCGTGTCAATTCGTAGACCTAGTGTGTCGGTACCATTATATTGCATATCAAGTGTTAATTCTATTTATAGTGTAAAATTGAGACCAAACATAGGTTTACTCGATTCAATGTACATACATAAATACAATCATAACTTTATAAAGACGCCCGCGAAGAATAGTGAAATCGTTGACGGAAATAGTAAACCACTTGAAAATGTTCAATAATAATATGTTAGAGATCTCGTTTTCTAACATACAATTTATGTATTTAATGATATAATGAAGTAGTTTCGGTTCCGCATTTAATTTAACAGTAGTTGCTCTATTATATTTAATGACAACTTCCTATTAATTTAGTGAGCGGCAGTCCTTATATGTGACTAACGGGTCTTTAATAGGTCACGCTTATTTTTTACATTCTAAAAAATTCAAAACAGAACCCCTATTCTGTAACAACATCTACGTGTCTCGACAGCGGAATCCGAGGTGAGTATAAACATAAGACCTTTATGCTGTGTGCAATAAAGTTCACTTTGTGAGCTATTTCACCCGGGTGAACCTCGATTTCGAAATGATTACTTACAGAATAGACAAGCTGGTGTGTAAAAGGAAAAGTTGCAATTAATTTTTGCCACATACAAAAATTAATAAATGCCGAATTCGCCTCTATTTTGCTACTGAAATGAGCGATTATCAGAGCGGTTAAAATGGAGATGTCCAGTAACGATTGTGAAGTATTTTAGTCGATTCAAATCGATATCATTGAATATTCAAACATTGATTTTCATCTTTGAATACTAATGGGTTCAAGTAATTAATAATGTATCTTCGTGTGAAGAAAGGTAGCGTGACGTTAATTGGATTATAGTATAGAACGTGTTCATGTTAAGGGGTAATTAGTAGTAATTGCACATTGTAAATCAATTATCTGTCAAGATTGTTGCTATTCTTTGCTGGTAACGTCAAAACAGTCATGACATTGTCTCAATGTAATCAAGTTATACAATTTTGCTGTTTGCAACTTTTGTTTTTATTATTATTATTATAAAATTTAAGCCGGCTTCACGTTCCTGTGTAGTTGAGTAAGTGGTGCCCCTTCTTAGTTACTAGACTCTATAGTGGCGCTTTCTGAGGCAAGAGATTGGCAGCAAAACGCGTTGTAATATGATGTGGACCTGAACTGATTAGTTTGATTGGTTTATAGCACGACACAGTAATGTGATTAGCCCGTGGCTTTAGTGTACACCCCGATTGCTTGTAAAAATGTTTTAAACTTATAATATGCTTAGAAGCCTTTAGTTCCTGAGTAGTCTGTATTTTTTTTTATTAATTGTGTTGGGTTTGCTCTTGACTCTAGCCTAGGTCAGAGATGATAGAGACAAAGTTTACGATGGAGCGAGCTTACCCATAATTAAATTATTTTGTTTGTTAAGGCAGCTTATTTGATCTAAAAAAAGAACAAGCTCGTAACAAAAAAAAAAATTGAAACAGTGTTTAATTTGTAATTATTATTATTTTAAAGTATTGATTATAATTTTGAAACATTTTCACACAATTTACAGGGTTTATTAGATCGCCTCTCGGATTGGTTAACTAGATAATGTAGGTTAATCTTACTGAAATACTATTTTGTAGACAGTTGACTAGAATTTAATGTTAAGTACACTGATGTTAACAGTTAGAACTAAAAGTAATCACAGGAATTACAGAATCAGAGACTGTTCACTACAGGACAATATGCATGTTTTGGGTGAAATTGAAGGTAAGGCAAGAGGGCTTCCTTACCACCTGGTAAGGAAGCCCTTAAATTAATGCTGAAAAATATGGCAGTTAGGCTAAAACAGGTACATTTTTCCTGTGCTGTAATTCGTCTTATGCTCTAAAAGAAGCGTAAGTCTTGTGCTATATGACATGTCATAACTTCAATTTCATTTACAGAAAGGTAGGTTTTACGTGAAATGAAGTGTGGACAAGGATGTTGTACATGTTGATAGAAATAAGGGCAATTGTTGTTACATTCCTCATAGCTAAACTTAGGAAGTTCTACTGGTGGAAATAAATGAAATCGTCTATCGCTTATTTTTGAATGGTGGGATACCTATATGAAAATATGATTTCTCTCTTAATAAATCGTAATAAATATCTCGATTTAAAAGTGCTCTACTGTAAGTCCGGTTAACATTATACTTTTTTGCTACTAAGAAATTAAGCTACATAATAGTGTTTTAGTAAATTGTTAATTTTAACTTAGCATTAAACGATAATATTTATTATTTTCTTGTTTTAGGTGCCTATTTTGGAATTTTTATATGTTATTTTTATACTAAACATCACACTAACTGTATAATGCACTTATATGTGAATTGTTTAAATTGATTTTTATATTATAGTGAAATATTTCATGTTGTTCGTAATTTTGTGCAATATAAAGTTTATTTTTGCTGGCCACACTTGCCTAGTTGATAACTAAGTTTTATCAATAAATATATATTTTAAATAATGTTAGAAATTGCGTACTTTTATGCTTTTTTATAATGTTGAATTTGTCAGACAATATAAAGTTGGTTTGTGGCTGGTGGCACTATTATTGGATCTGAAGTATCTAATTGAATAAATGTTTCTCCATATTGCATTCATAATTATTACATAATATATTGAAATTAATCCTCACCAAAGAAATTGAATTATTGTAATACTCGGATTATAATAAATGATCACTTTGGATATAACTTGCTGTTTTTTTAATCACATAAAATAAATCTGCCTTTCCCGACTATTTTGTGGTCAGTCCGTTCTAAACGGATAGCTGGCACGGCAGCTCTGTAGGTAGCTAAGTAGCAGTATTTGACAAGGAGCGACTGTCATATCCTCCACAATCAAGTAATAGGATAGCACGGTACCCCTTCTGAAGTCTGGTGACATATTTTCTGGCTGACTACCACTAACGACTCTTTCAATTGCAAGATTGTGACTGACCATATCCGACCACAAAAAGTGTTCAATGACAGTAGAGAATTATAAGTTTTATGGAAACATACAAATTAAATTGGTTATTGTCCGTGAATACCACGGGACCCAGACGCCAAGCGCTTCAATATTTGGTAAATAATTAGTACTCAATTGGAGGAGCTCGTGGCTAAATAATAACAGCCGCACGGGTCGATCTTTAAGGTTAAGCAACGCTTGCCAAGGTTGGTCTGTGGATGGGTGACCATCTTAACATAACGAGTTTCCTCCGTGCCTCGGAAAGCACGTTAAGCCGTTGGTCCCGGCTGTCATTTGTAGAACTTTGGCAGTTGTTACGGGTTGTCAGAAGCCAGTAAATCTGACTCCAGTCTTGCCAAGAAGTACCGTGTTATCCAGTTAATGGGTTGTGGAGGTCTGGTAGGCAGCCGCTCCGCGTAAAACACTGGTATTCAGCTGAATCTGGTTTGACTGGAAGCCGACCCCAATATAGTTGGGAAAAGGCTAGGCAGAAGAAGAAGAAGAATTAGTACTCAATTGGTACTACAAAAAAATTGGTAAGTACCTTCATAGTTTTCTAGAAAATCGACTTTGAAGGTGGTCAGGTGGATTTTCAGCGGGACCACCATGAGCCCCGAAAAAGGCTAAACTATTCTAAGTATACAAATAAATAATATCCTTATATGTGATTCAATTCGTAAAAAAAAAAACAGAGCTGAAATATAATATTTACCGAGAAATCAACGATGATAACTTTCGCGCGCTCGTTCAGTAGGACCACGACTTTGAATGTTGATTCCAAGCTTGAGAAGTTAGTCACTTTCCTCAAACCTATATAGAAAATTAATACCCTACTAGATAAAATTAGGACCCAAAATTGGTACTCCAATAGATTACGGCCGGTCACATTGGTATTTCATTTCAAGATTTCCCTATTAAAAACTCTGTGATTTATTCCTAAATTTGTACAAAAATTAGTACTCTTAAAGGAGTAATAATATCTATATCTATACTTTTTATACTAACTGTGTACTTAGGTACCTATATATTAAGAGAAAAAAAAATAACCTATCGTTATCCATGGTCTGTGATACCTTTGTAAATGCCGTGATACTGGAACATTATTTTTTCTGTAAGTACTTATTGTAAGTTTCCTACTTATTTACCGTTGTTTCAAGCAGTAGGTAGGTACCTAATTTGGAGGAGCTCGTGGCTAAATAATAACAGCCGCACGGGTCGATCTTCAAGGTTAAGCAACGCTTGCCAAGGTTGGTCTGTGGATGGGTGTCCATCTTAACATAGCGAGTTTCCTCCGTGCCTCGGAAAGCACGTTAAGCCGTTGGTCCCGGCTGTCATTTGTAGATCTTTGGCAGTCCTTACGGATAGTCAGAAGCCAGTAAATCTGACTCAAGTCTTGCCATGAAGTACCCTGTTATCCAGTTACTGGGTTGTGGAGGTCTGGTAGGCAGCCGCTCCACGTAAAATACTGGTATTCAGCTAAATTCGGTTTGACTGGAAGCCGACCCCAATATAGTTGGGAAAAGGCTAGGCAGAGAAAGGTAGGTACCTAATTTACTGCAGTAACAATACGTTACTAATAACATAAGTATGAAAAGGTACGGTTCTTAAGTTACGGCCCGTTGACAAACACACGGACGGACGGACAGCGGAGGCTTAGTAGTACCTAGGGTTCCGGTGGTTACCCTTTGCATACGGTACCCTAAAAAGTATTGGATGGACCATGGACAAAATAATGAGAAATTTTAAATCTGTCAGTTAGGTTAGCTAGTTTTTGTTGTTGTTTAGAACTTAAAATGCGCCCTGTATTATGAACATGCCTATTTACATACCTAATTACTTTATGTGAATCTATAGGGCTAATATTAGCATTAATGAAAAATGTGACGCGCAGACGTAGTTGCGCGGGTCTGCTGGTTATAACTTATAGTCAGTGGTCAGTCACTCCGTTTGAACGCGTCCTGTCTCACGTTTTTTGACTAATCGTACCTATATAAGTTTACCGAGATAACGTGCATGTAATAATAGAAACTATATTGATTAGATACATAAAATAATATGTATTTACAAGTACGTATTGTAAACCGTTTAAAAATATAAAAATTAAACTGTTGTTATTACTAATCCGACATCCATAAATTTATGTGCTCGAGTGTACCTACGTCTTCTACAAAGCTCAATGCTATTGGCCAGTTATACACGGAGATTTAGGGAGTACTCACACTTTTTCAGCTCTATTCAGCTTATGCCCATAGAAAACAACGATTATATATGGAGATGCGTCCTCATCCATTCAGCTTTCCGCGTCTTTTCAGCTTTCGCGGCAAGCAAGTACAAAATGAGGACAAATGTGTTTTCTATATTGCGAGTGCTATGTATGGAGTTCAGCGCTGTTCCACCGCATTCAGCGTCTTACGCGGCTGAACAGCGCGGTACACGGATGGTTCTCGACTCCTTGTGTGACTGACACTGGCATGGCCACCATCAGGGATTTTAATTTTAACAATATAAAAAAATGTCACTAATTAATCATCAAATATCAGAATTAATCGGTCACTGGTTCAAAAGTTATAAAGGTGGCCGATCTGGGGTGCGCCTTCCCCAGCTTGGTTAATTTGAATCTCAAAAGCAAGGGCATCTAGCGAAGATCTGTTTTCTCTCTCAAATTTATTCGCTAATTAGTCGCAAATTTAGTCTGGTCTTAGTTTAGAAGAAATAATGAATTCAATTTTTAAGATAGGTGTAGCCCAAGAGCTAGATCGAAGAGTAATCTCTTCGAAAAAATTGCCAAAAAGAAATATTTATGTGAACTGAATACTTCTAGTTATATCGGTCTAAAGTCCGTAGAATTGGCAGTGAGAGATAAATTCTCAATCCTTGGATCTAGCTCTTGGACTGTACCTGTACCTACTGAGTCGACCCACTGTCGTTTGCGTTTAAATTTTTTACGTTTTATTTTATCTATTTCTTCTACAAGAAGCCAAACGATAAAAATATCGCACATAGAAATGTCAATTTTAAGAGCACAATACTAAATGAGTAAAGAGCATGACAACCGCTAGACTACCTTTAAAGTCGATTTTCTCGAAAACTACGAAGGTACCAAGGTTTTCTTGTTCGAGTACTAATAATTAGTACCAATTCCATATTTGGTAAATTATCAGTAGGTACTCAACTGATTATTTACCAAATATAGAAGCGATTGGCATCGGTGGTCCTGTGGTAGTCATGGACATCTTACCGTCTTCTCCAGCGCCTTTCTCATTCTTACGACGCTGTACGCGGCTGATAGAAGCAGAACTGTATAAGTGTGACCAGAATCGTTTAGCGAAACGCGAATGGAGCTGAATAAATGTGAGTAATCCCATAGTATGGAGAAGTAGTGAAAGCCAATTTCTCTTAAAATACAACACTTAGGATCTGAATTTTTGGTCACTAAGCAGTATAACTTCTATAGGAGTACTATTTTTTGTACTTTGGGAAGTAATCACAGAGTTTCTAATAAGGGAATCTTGAAATGGTAATTTTAACGCCGTGACTACGGCCACCCCACCAATGGCATAGTATATCTCGTAAACTACTGGAGTACTAATTTTGCGTCCTTATTTTATCTAGCGGGTATTAATTTTCTATATACGAGTAGGTTTGAGGAAAGCGACTAACTTCTCAAGCTTGGAATCAACATTCAAATTAAGTCGTGGTCCTACTGAACGAGCGCGCGAAAGTTATCATCGTTGATTTCTCGGTAAATATTATGTTTCAGCTCGTTTTTTTTTACGAAATGAATCACATATAAGGGTACCTACTAATTATTTGTATACTAAGAATAGCTGTGGCATGCCCCCTTTTTCGGCGCTCATGGTGGTCCCGATGAAAATAGCGTTACCACCTTCAAAGTCGATTTTCTCGAAAACTACGAAGGTACCAATGTTAGAGTACCAATGAGTAGGTACCAATTGAGTATTAATTATATAGGTACCAAATATGGAAGCACTTGGCGTCGCGGTCCCGCGGTAGTCACGGACATCAATCCTCAGATTATTAGATATCTATTCTCGTATTATTAGATACCCATCTCGGTAACATCCCTCTGTAAGAATATGGAACGCGTGTTGAATTATAAGCTCCTGGCAATGGCATACCTAGAAGCGAATGATATCCTAATTAACCGACAATACGGGTTCCGCCGAAATCGGTCAACTGGGGATCTTCTAGCGTATGCCATTCACACCTGGAGTGAGGCCATAGAGAAGCACGGGGAGGCACTAGCGGTCTCCCTTGACATCTCGAAGGCCTTCGACAGGGTTTGGCACGATAGCCTGATTACTAAGCGTCCTTCCTTCGGTCTGCCCTCCGGATTGTGTGATTGGATTGGGAAATTCCTGAGGGATCGGTCTATCCGAGTGGTCATAGATGGTTGCTCTTCTGGACTGCTGGATATTAATGCCGAGGTTCCACATGGGTCGGTGCTTTCAACAACACTGTTCATAGCTGCATATTAATGATCTGCTTAAACCCGGTACCTTTGGGTATGCAGATTGCAGACGACAGCACTGTTGCTGAGCGAAACCTGTCCGACGCATGAGCTGGTGGGTCGCAGATCGTGTCTCTCCGGGAGGCTATGGTTGAGCGCTTGAAGGTGTCCTTACAGGCTGTCTCTGAATGGGGCGATGCCAATCTGGTCAATTTCAATGCTGTTAAGACTCAAGCGTGTCTTTTTTCCGCCAAAAGGAGCCAATTCCACCCAGCTCCATCTTTCCGAGGTGCTACCGTGCCGATAACCGACCAACTTGAGCTTCTTGGGGTTACATTAACATCTACTCTCAATTTTGGCCCTTTCATAGAGGCAAAAGCTCAAGTAGCTGCAAAGAAATTGGGGATCCTAGCAAAGGTGAGACGGTACTTCACGGCGGAACAGCTGTTCAAACTCTATCAAGCGTAAGTTCGATCGTGTACGGAATACTGCTCTCATCTTTGGGACGGGTCTGCCAGATTGTTATCTGGCAGGTCAAGCTGGTGCTTGATGCCCTTGAGTCAATCGAGAAACAAGCCAAGAGGATCATCCGCAATGATAGGCTCGTCGCGACGAAGTCTTGAACATCGACGACGAGTTGCTAGCCTGACGGTTTTCTATCGGTTGCATTTTGGGGAACGTGGGACGGAATTGCATAATTTAATTCCGTCAAGCCCGTTCCATCATCGGACCACAAGACGAACGTTGATGCGCTACCTGTACATGGTGGACATCTCACCCAAACGCACAAAACGTTTTGGGAACACATTCATAATGCGTACAGCTAAGGAGAGGAATTCCCTGTCGTAGTCTGTGTTTCCTGATAGCAACAGCCTACAACCTGGGAGTCTTTAAGTCAAGAGTGAGAGTGGTTACTTCTAGCCAGGCGTCCAACACCTTCGACCACATCATCGCTTACCAACAGGTGAAATAGTGGTCAAACGTGTGCCTATCAACAGTAAAAAAAAAAAAATTGATCCGAACCATAACATAAAATAGGAAATAAGGCTTGTCAACACGGTATTTTTAGTCTGAATTGTATATATTTATATGTAAATATTGTAAAACAGTCATAAATACAGTATTTTATTACCTCCCTAAAAATATTAGAATAGTAGCGCATAAAAATATTGGATTTGCTAACCAGCAGTAAACTTTCTGCTTAGATTTGATCGCAACTGCAGCGTTGTGTCAAGAAACTATATTAAGTGAGGATCGACTAAAATTAAACATACTATTCGCCTTAGAACAATATTATTTATTTGTTATCAATACATCTATTGTTTTGAAAATAATGATTTAAAAAACCGTCAAAGCACAGTGAAAGCTTAAAAGAATTTAAGGCTTTACCGCAGGAATCGATTTCAACTCAACTGTCATCGGATGGCATCGACTATCATGTTTATATTATTTATCGATCCACTCTAATGTCGCTTTGAAATGGCCGACGTTTAGGGGGAGTGTCTAGCGGAAATCGAATTTCTGAGTAATTTTTACCAGATAAGGTGAGTAGTTGACCGTAAATTATAATTATAACGATAACTATAAAAATATAAAGCATAAGTGAATCCCATAACTCGGGCTTAATTTATTTCTTGAAAGCATTTCCGGTGCGACAGCCGGCCGAGTTATTCAAAACAAAAGGTGTTTTACGGTATTTTGTAGTTCTCCATCCAGGTATATAAGGTGTTCAGTTACAACTTTGTGAAACAGTAATACAAACAATATGTGTTTTGAATAAAAAACTCATTTTCTGTTACAATTCCTCTGTGTGATCATGGTACAAAGAGATACTGTGTCTATGTATGTGTAGCCTGTAGCCTGGTTTTTTCTAATTAGAAATGCAATTAGTGTACAGTGTAATGTTTATTGTTGGTTAAAAATACCGTAATGTGGTGTCAAGAGCATAAAAAAGTATTTTTTATAAAACTTTGAAAAATTGTTTCAGACTAAGACACCTCCACATACATTCCAATTTAAAGACTGAGAAACTTTTTTTAAAAAGTGGATAAACATGGCTTGGCGTTTCAAAGCCTCTAAGTATAAAAATGCGGCACCGATTGTGCCTAAACCAGAGGCCTGTATCAGAGATATCTGTGTCGGATCATATCAGACTTATGGGAACAACATCTGTGCGTCGGCTGCCTTCATGGCCTTCAACTGGGAGCATGTTGGGTCAAGCATGGCCGTGCTGCCTCTTGATGACTGTGGCAGGAAGAGTAAGACAATGCCTTTGCTTCATGCGCACTCTGATACAATAACAGACATGGAGTTCTCACCATTTCATGATGGATTGTTAGTGACAGGATCACAGGATTCTTTGGTGAGTTTTATAAATATTATTCTATTATTCTCTTGTTATAAAATTCTTTTGCTTTGCTAAACATGCACATATAATCTCTCTGACTCATGAAACTGTTGTCAAGTGTTATAGTACTGCGCAATTTGTACATGGTGGAACATGATTTACCTATTAATTTGTATGTAAAGACGTGCATCAGTTTGTATCACTTCTTTTTTAGCAAACTCATCTTTTCTCAACATGAATCTGTTTTCATACAATGGATCAAAGCTACATTTGGCAGGTTTTACTTTGTAAAAACCTGCTAAAATGTAACATTGAGCCAGATAGTCTAATTATTCAGTTGCATTTATAAAACATGCAATTTTGAATTTCCAAGGAGTTGGTCAGTTAGTCAGATAGGTGAACAAAAACAAATTAAACTCCAGAGTAATATATGAAGATGCATTTCCACTCAATTCATTCATGACAGATATTTTTTTAATAACAAGACAACTTTTTAATCCAGAAAATGTCCTTCAAAACGGATGTTGTCCATGCCCATAATAAATAAACCAGCAACAATTTAACATTTTTTTGGCTCCACATGATATGTTTGCACTGTCTATGCACACACATTAACATAGACCTCCTTACTCACTGGACTGTGGAAACTAGATTTTGACTTTCCAATGGCAATATTTTAGCTATTATGACTTGAAGATTTCTATTAATGTGTTCAAACTACAGGTAGATTATATTTATAATGTTCACACTTATCTTACATGGGTATAAGCAGAGTTAACAAGGTTTCTGAAAGACAATTGCATTTAATCTTCTGTTACAAACTATGTGGAATGTTGTTGGGCAGTCAGTAACATCAGCAAATATTTGTGATCTGACTGTTGCATACACTTATTCTCTTAACTTTTATTTTAAATTAAACAGTTTAGGCACAGTTGATGCAACTCTATCATTTTGTCACAGTTGATGCAACTCCTATCATTTTGTTACATTTTTCAGCAATAAGGATTTCACCCATGGTAGCCACCAGATTAATGTGCAATAACGGTCATTGACCCACATACATTTATAGACTTTCTTAATATAAAAAAACAGAAATAAAGACATATATTATATATATATTTTACATTCTGTAGTAATGAAAAACGGTTCATAAGTAATGAAAAATGTAGATCTTTGGCAGTCCTTACGGATAGTCAGAAGCCAGTAAATCTGACTCAAGTCTTGCCATGAAGTACCCTGTTATCCAGTTACTGGGTTGTGGAGGTCTGGTAGGCAGCCGCTCCGCGTAAAATACTGGTATTCAGCTAAATCCGGTTTGACTGGAAGCCGACCCTAATATAGTTGGGAAAAGGCTAGGCAGATGATGATGATTTTACATTCTGTTGTAATGAAAAACGGTTCATAATTTATTGTTTGGGTATCTTAGAAGGGATAATAGGGGATGGTCAGGCTGGACCCTGTTTCAATTGGCTGGACATACATCCTAAAAGCCTAACCATGGCTTTATCTGGTCACCTGGCAACCCTATGTGTAGGTAATTTATTTAAGCAATTGCATTCATTATAATACAGATGATAAGCAGCTATAACATACCACCAAGTAATCTATAAGTAAACTAACTAGTCTTGTCCCACTTCAAGAACATAGGCTTTCCTCTCTCCCACCTTATTTCAAACGCACAGTGAAATAAAGCCAATATATTTGACAAGTCCACTCAAATTATTGCTGCTAGTAAATGTATGTATGCAATGAAAGTTACAATAAAAATTGATAATACAGTGTAAATAGATAAAGTCGTATTTATCTCATGGAACTTGTACTATAGATAAAATAGTTATTTGATGTTATTTTATTCAATTGATGCATTGTTCTGGATGATTAAAAGAGAAGAGGAATACTAAAGAATATGAATGAATGATGGTTGTATTTTTTGTGAAGGATTAACTAATTAAGTAGTAAGAAAGAAATAACATGTTATGCCCACCACAGCCATTGGGTTCTCCCAGCGTACATGATCAAAGCCTCAGGTACAGGTAAAATAAAACCAAATGGTGGGAACACTGCAAATCGCAGCACAGTAACAAATTCATGTGACAGTGGGGCCACAGACTGTGCTTGAATCAACCTATAATAGGAATCAAAAACAAAGTATTTCTTTACTTTAAATTGTAACTTGTATTGTATACAAACAATTTAATACATTTGAGTGGATGAGTCACCTCTTATTAGCTATGGTACTTTAAGATTGACAGGAAAAGGTTTATAATAATTAATTGTAAATTATGTGTATTAATACAATAAGGATATGCATATGGCAAATATCGAATATGATTTTGAAGGTATATTATAATTATGAATTTATGATATTGGACTCAAACATAATTTTTTTTAAATCTGTGACTCTTATAAAACAGCTTATTATAACATCTACTACTAAAACTAAAAACATGAACAAAAAGAGGAGCTTTTGGCTAGATTATAACAGCCGCATGGTTAAGTAACGCTTGCCGAGGTCGGTTTATGTATGTGTTGGTCACCCAGACATATCATAGATCTTAGCTTAGCACACCGAGACTCCTCCATGCCTCGGAAAGCACATCCTGCTGTCATTTATTTATTTATTTAGGTTCACCAACAGTTGTTTACACTTTTAACTTAACAATAACAATAATCCAAACAACCTTAACATAGTGTAACAACTACTTAAAGGTAAACACCACATGAGCAAAGTAAAATTAAACTAGTTGTAAGCTAGGTACATTACTATTTGTGCATGACAACTTAAAGCTAAAGAAACATTATTATTCTTACTGTTTCTATTAGAACTAAAACTAAGAACTAAGAAGGATTACAAAATAAACATATTAATAACTAAGTACTAAGGAAAAACAACTGACTGCTTTATAACTACTCTGATAAGCTATTCAACATTTTCGATTTCTGTTTAGTAAGAGAATCAAAGTGGAGATCAATTTTATCACTGCAACTGTTTAGAGCCCTACAGAATCTAGGACATGGAGAATTAGATCCCAATACCGTTCTTCTTTGTCATTTGTAGATCATTGGCAATTGTTAAGGACTGTCAGAAGCCATGAAAATTTACACCAGTTTTGCCAAGAATTACCGTGTTACCTAGTTACTGGGTTGTGGAGATTTGACAGGTATTCGCTCCATGTAAAATACTGGTACTTAGCTGAATCTGGTATGACTGGAAACCGATCCCAATGAAGGTGGGAAAAGGCTAGGCAGATGAATGAAAAAAGTAATTTTTCAACAATGGCATGGACTGTTTAGAAATGTCAGGTCAGGTCAGGTCTGGGCGCATACATACAGTTTCATGATATGGAATTCATATTCGGAGTCCTGAATGTTTGCTTTACAAACAAAATTTACAATTAGCGGCTTGTTTTTAAGACAACAATAATAAGTAATAATAGTAATAATAAGTATACAATTGTGTGCCAAATAGAAAAAGAAACCTGATCTTTCTTTTAAAAACAAACCGTGTGTTCGAGTCAGACCAAATTGAACGTCTACGGTAGTCTCACGGAATTCCGAATTTTAATCTCTGTCGGAAAACCTGGGGCCCTACTATGACGTGCTACTGCGATCATGATAAAGCTGATAGAAAGGGATAGTGTTATGCGTCTTGTATAACTCTCCCTCCCTCCCACACCTTAATCATGATCGTTTTAAGACATCATAGTATGTCAGCTGATCGGCAAACTGTATGAACGCGTCCAGCTCTATTTAGTGCGTCTACACGATACAGCGTTACACATAAATCCGGGCGCAGCCGGGGCGGGCCACTAGTTTCCTTTAAAACACAAATTATATTTTATTTTTTAGTAAATAGGTTAAAATATACTTAACACTTAACACGTCAATCTTTTTTCGTCAGTTTAGACTTGACTTCTCTGAGAAGAAACACCGAAACAAAGTCAGAGCAGGTCAAAATCACTTATGTCCATATAATCCATACAACATAACTATTCACAAAATTAGTTTCGGTATGGAATCGAATGTTATTGCTGGTAAAATAAACAGCCCTTTCACACTCTCAAAGTCTAAAACAAAAACCTTATCTCTTGTTCCAGGTTAAAATATGGCACATCCCTCCCGAAGGTCTAAAGGAATCGCTCTCCACTCCCGAATGCACGCTCTCTCAGAAGCAGCGCCGCGTGGAGAACGTAGGCTTCCATCCAGCGGCGGACGGGCTCATCCATGTCGCGTCGGGCCATGAGCTCGCCTTGTGGGACCTTACGAAGCAGAAGGAGGCCTTTGGTAAGATGTTTGTGTTGAATGTTGCTACCCGATTGCCTCAGGACGGTAATGTTTTTTGCTAAATTGTCCTAGTTTATAGGATTACCTGTCTCGTAAAATAAACAGCACGAGAATGGAACAGCGGTGGTGTTGGGCTAAAGCTAACAAACTAGTTTAGTTAAGGTGAATGCTCCAGGGTAGCCCGCGAAATTCAAATATTTTTATGTTTTTTGCAATTTGCCGGTCAGTGTGAAGCTGTATGTAGACCAAATGCGATCCGCGACCGTAACGCGTATTTATCTAAAGAATTATAACCATTTTAATCATCAATATAGCCCTCTAAGTTCATGTAGTTCGAAAGAATGATTATTTCTGAAATATTCAAATTTCCTTAATTAAATATCAGTGTGGACTTCGGCAGCACTCCGTATATATAGATGGGCAATCCACCCGATTTAAACCCGTTGATTTTGTAAAACACCCGATAAACACCTATAAATACCCAGAAAATTGGGTGTGTATCGGGTGTTTTACCAAAGCACCGCGTTGTCCATCTATATAACCAACTAATCTCTACTTAACTTATCACGTACCTATATAGTTGTGATGAGCTTCAAAAATATTTTTCTAGTAAGTAAAAAGTTTTACACAACTGCTCAAATATAAATCCTGATCAGGATTTTTGTTTGTAAGTTTTTTTTTGTCAACATTTCCGGATCATTCATGAACATGACGGTGGTAAATAAAGAAAAATGGAGTTGTATGCAATCAGTTCAGCAGAACAACATTTTTATTTAATTCAGAATTATGTACACACTAGTTGACCTGCACAAATTCGTCTGCTACGCTCCTTTTGGTCTTAGCGGGATGATATATAGCCTTCCTCGATAAATGTAAAAGATACACACAAGTCGAGATCAGAAAGTAAACTGTTTTATTTGGTTATACCCTCATTACAAAATGTTAGGTTCACTTGACAATACTACAATCAACAAGGTTCAAACATAACATACCTTTCTCTCATAATGATTGGTAAAGACAATAATAACTCAACTGTGAATAACAAAATCAATTTTACAAAAATAACTTTTTCTAACATAGTATTCACTTAAATCATTAATTAGGAATTGCTATAATATCTGACTATAATTCAGGCGGTGGAATCACAATCGGCGGATTCTGTGATAAGTCAGAGTCCGTCTCAGTCTCATTGACTGGTTGGCTGTCAATGACAGATGACCCATTAGCTGATGTGTCTGGTGGTCTGGCCAGTATTTGGTCTGCGTGTCGCCGATGCAACTCTCCATCTTCCGTGTTACCACATTAGTGGCCGGCCCCTCTACCGTCTCCACGGTGGGCCGACGCCACCTGTTTCCAGGCCCATACATGCGTTTGAGCACGGGCTGCAGCAGCGTAAAAGTTCTCGTGGGCGGGCGCTGCGCCGCCGCCTCCAATTGTTGCTCGGCGCAGCTCGGAGTTGAGTCGGGGTGTAAGCTCGACACGGCTGTCCTGTATCTTCGCCCATTCAGTAACTCAGCAGGTGTTTTATTAGTAGAGCTATTGGGCACCGTCCATAAATAGTATAAAACTTTGCAAAGCTTCTCCTGCCATTGCATGTCCCGGTTCTCTTGTTTCTTTATAATCACACCACTTATCAGTCTTTGGGTTAAATTGCACGGGAAACACTATATTCGTTACATTTGCCGACATTTTCACCGAAATCCAACTTATTTTCCGTAGACGCCAATAAAAGATACACACAAGTCGAGATCAGAAAGAAAACTGTATTTGGTTATACCCTCATTACAAAATGTTAGGTTCACTTGACAACTAATAAATACAATCAACAAGGTTCAAACATAACATATCGGCTATCCAACACTGAAATATTTTTTCAAATCGGACCAGTAGTTCCTGAGATAAGCGCGTTCAAGCAAACAAACTAATAATAATAAATTGTTTATTCACAACACTTAAAAATTAAACTTACATTACAATATAAAATTGTTGCAAGAGGCTACAAAAAAATTACATAACCCTGCCTCTTAAACTAGGATAAACCCGTATTTTAAGAGACAGTGTTCGGCCAAGTAATTCTTTAGTCATGATTTTATACAACAAGTGTACAAAAGAGTACAAACAAACAAACTCTTCAGCTTTATACAACGTATAACAGATTAAACGCAACACCTCTTAAGGGGTTATTGGACTCATAATTATGAACAACTTTCACTATGTCCCTGAAATCGTGAAAAAAAAACGACTCCCCATACATTTCTGTGCGCATAACTCGACAAAATGATTTTTGTTTCGCGATTTCGGGATTGGTCCCATAGTAGAATTAGTTCATAATGATAAGTACAATGACCCGTGAAGAGGTATTGCGTTTATTACTGTTACACGTTGTATATTACTATAGATATAATAGCCTTGCTTTGACTGAGAGATTCGTTTAAAGACTTCTCTTGCTCTTTGAACTGCATCTGCGCAGAGACCTTACCCACACTCTCAGGTATAGTTGACCCGCGCAACTTCGTTTGCGTCACAATTTTCATTACTGCTCCGCTCCTATTGGTTTTAGCGTGATGATATACATAAATGGGCTATCTAACACTGAAAGATTTTTTCAAATCGGACTGTTAGTTCCTGAGATTAGCGCGTTCAAGTAAACAAACAAACAAACAAACAATCAAAGAAACAAACTCTTCAGCTTTATATATTAGTAAAGAAGTATATAGAAGTATAGATTGTGTCGTTATTTATTATACAACATAAATTTCCTCACAGTAAACAGAGACCACGCCGAGGTCATACAATCAACCTCATGGAAGAAGGATGGCAAACTCCTGGCGACGTCGTGCAAAGACAAGAAGGTGCGCATCATTGACCCGAGGGCGTCAACCGCGGTCGTGGACATCGCCAACAGTCACCAGAATATTAAGGATAGCAGGATCGTCTGGCTTGGCGATCAAGACAGGATTTTGACTACGGGTAAGGAATACCTGAGTGAAAGATGATTTATTTGACCTAAATTAGGGCACACAATTAAATGGTGTTGAGGAGCTCGTGGCTAGATAATAACAGTCGCACGGGTCTATCTTCAAGGTTAAGCAACGCTTGCCAAGTTTGGTCTGTGGATGGGTGACCATCTTAATATACCAAGTTTCCTCCGTGCCCCGGAAAGCACGTTAAGCCGTTGGTCCCGGCTGTCATTTTTAGATCTTTGGCAGTCGTTACGGATAGTCAGAAGCCAGTAAATCTGACTCCAGTCTTGCCATGAAATACCGTGTTACCCAGTTAATGGGTTGTGGAGGTATGGTAGGCAGCCGCTCCTCGTAAAATACTGGTATTCAGCTAAATCCGGCTTAACTGGAAGCCGATCCCAATATAGTTGGGAAAAGGAATTAAATGGTGTTGTTACAGTCAGAAACAAGAGTCTGTCTTTATTTCTCTTTTTATGTACTATATTGATTGATTAAACCCAAAAATAAGAACTAAACTTATGGTTTACTAAAGTCAGAAATGGAAAAAACCGCGAATTGGACCTATCGCGAATTAGACGAACCTCGAATAAGACCAATCGCGAATAAGGTGAACTGGTCCAATCGCGAAATAGACCAATCGCGTCTTACACCTTTACTTTTGTTTTTTACTTACTTTTCAAAAATCCAGTGATGCAGCTCACTCTGTATTTGACGACTGTTTAGAAAAAAATAGTTAAAATTTCAGGCATTATTATTAAACTTATACCCAACCCACTTCAAACAGGTTTCGATTCAGCCCGTCTCCGCCAAATAATGATCCGCGACATCCGCAACCTGTCACAAACGCAGAAGACCCTGGAGCTGGACTGTTCCACCGGCATCCTCATGCCACTCTTCGATCCTGACACCAACATGCTGTTCCTGGCCGGGAAGGGAGACACGACCATATTGTACATGGAGCTGACTGACAGAGAACCTTATCTTATTGAGGGGCTCAGACATTCCGGTGAGTTGGGAAAAATGGCTTATTCTTACTCATTATACAAAAGTTATAAACGGTTTAGTAACGTACCTACTTTTCTTTGCGTCGCGCAGTCGGGTAATAATACCGTGTGACTGTAGGTAAGCATATATACAAAGTCGAGTTTGAATCCTTAATACTTCTAAAAAAAGAAATATTTTAGAAAAATGTGAAGCTATACGCTTTTGAGGTCATTCATCTATCCATGTCACGTAAAATTCCGTTTGTAATGGATGGCGACAATTCACTCATGACTTGTGATTGGCGTCACTCTCAATTATTGCTAACTCAGGTTAACTTTACATTTTAAAATACTCAGAATTCCAGTTTCTCAGGTATTTAACACTTTTTTATTGCGTCTTTTCTCTAGGTTTTGAGGAATGTATTAAAAAACATGTTTCTAATAACCTATTGAGCTCTCTAAGTTGGGCCTCTTGGGAAAGCACCACACTATCCAGATATTGTGTCAGTTATCGTGTACATAGCTCACTCAACCTAGAACTACCTAATCTTTTACAAATTTCACAGACATCAGAAAAATTCTTCAAAAATTTCTTCTTCTAATATAAATACTCCATTGTAGGTGAACAAACAAAGGGTGCCTGCCTGGTCCCGAAGCGCGCTCTCCGCGTCATGGAGGGCGAAGTGAACAGAGTACTGCAACTGGCTGGGTCCTCCGTCGTGCCCATCATGTACCAGGTCCCGAGGAAGGTATGTCAGCTAAGCATTGATTTTAATATGAAAAGCCTATGGAGGGATGCGGTACTGAGGAATAAGTCCCGCCATTGGGAGGACTCTCCTATCGGACGGTTTTTGTGTCTGGGGCAACTGCCCGATAGTTGACAGTCGGCCTTGTTTTAAGGCGTTTGCGGGGATGGCCTTGTTTTAGGGCGTCCCCGCCGGCGTTTCCAATATAATCATTTTAGCCGAAGTACCTCCACTGCTAGTACTAGTAAGGTATTCCAACGCTTCGTCTTCTGTTACGCGATCGCCACTGCATAACCTACCGACCCCTGCGATATCTGTTCTGCGAGCAATGTGCTCTGCCCCTTTTAGTGTTACTTATTTACTTACCTATTAAATAGCTAAAAGAATAAAAAGCCAAACTAAAACTTATTCGTATTTTCCCGGCAGAGTTACCGCGACTATCACGCAGACTTATACCCCGACACGACGGGCTCGGTGACGTACCTGAGCGCGCCGATGTGGCTCGACAACCAGGACCATCCTGTGCCCAACATCTCTCTTCACCCCGACGCCAATAATGGCACACAGGTATGTACTGATGGCTGAAGTTTATAGAGGCTTATGTCGTTGAGAATGCATTAAAAAGCGGACTTTCACTTAACTGCATTTCGTTACGATCTATCAGCATTATCTGCCTAGCCTATTCTAAATAGGGTATTTGAAAATGTACTTTATTGATTACTAACTGTATACTATTAGTGAAATAATGGGCTGTGACAGACGGAGCCAGCCATTCAGACAGGCGTACCAGTAATCCTATAAGGGTTACGTTTTTCCATACGGACTTACGGACGTTCCCCGGTACCCTTCAAATAAATAAATTCGATGGCAAATTAGAAAAGTTACCCGCTTTTTAAGTTATTCTTCTATCCTTGTCGCGCAAAACGTCGCGTCGTTTGCATTGCATAGTGCAAAAGGGTGCCAAATCTGTATTGCGTTACTGTCGAGGCGAATGTCAGGCGGCTGTACTGCTGACTCTGTTTATCATAGATGAGAACGAGAAAATGCTTACAACTTCGGTATTATTTGAGGCTAGCTAATTCCAACGGTTTTGTTCATTTATATGGAAAGAGACATTGGCGAAGAAAAATCTAACGAAAAAAAAAGTTCATAGGTAACTTTGACACCCCGTTTCACCCCCTTAGGTCTCTCATCCTTTGGATTTATCATTCCTTATTCCTTGCATACTTTTTTTCTTTTTATATGTGTTGGGTTTGCTCTTGACTCTAGTCTATGTCAGAGATGACAGAGACAAAGTCTACGATGGAGCGAACTTACTCAGAAGGAGCCTGTTCACTCTAACTTTGAAGTGATTACTTGCATAAAGGGAACCTCTTTGCGAAACTGCGCATTTCTCGGCCCCAAGGATTTGCCTAGGCGTTTATAAGTCAGTAAGGACTTTTCTATTTACATAGAAGACATCGAATCCATTTTTTTTTATCAGTATCATACAAGTTCGAATCGTTCAGTCTTACATGAACCGCTATTATTGTAAACGATTTGCAGTTAGGTGTATGGTCGCCTTTAGAGCGCTTGTAGACGTCCGTTTTTTTCACCGGATAACGGACCGTGTTTTTTATCCATTGAAGCGGATATAGCATCTAAGATATTTCTTAGATGCTATATCCGCTTCAATGGATAAAAAACACGGTCCGTTATCCGGTGAAAAAAACGGACGTCTACAAGCGCTCTTAGAATGAGCGATTGTGTCATACGACTGTTACATAGTTCTATTGAAGGTTATTATGGTGACTCCAGTGTCTTGAGCTAGTACGAACATCGTATTTGACCAATGTTATTTTTAGAATAGAATTATGCGTTGCCCTGGGATATACCATTTTTGAATGGGGAAACTAACATATTTTACTATAGTTGAAGCGATGAAACTGCAGCGGGGTTACTCCCGGGATTTTCTACGGTAGGCGCCAGATAAACTTGCAATAAAGTACATTGACCTTTCCCTGGTATCATTTTGTAGATACCTGAACATTAAATTATGAATCGTTTTTCATTACTAGAGAATGTAAAGAATCACGATAGAAGTCGATTCAAGACAGCTTTATATCTTTTTTTCTGTTTTTGACATTTTGAAAGTCAATAAATGCATGTGGGAAAATGACTGTTATTGGACATATAGTTATCTGGCACCTACCATACTTCAGAATTGACTGTCCAAATTCAAATTCAATCAAGTTGATTTGAATCAAACTTAAACACGTCGGGAGTAAGCCAACTGTACAAATAAAGAGTTAATGAAATAACAAAATTGGTTGTTGTAGATTTACATATCTTCTTATGCTGTATGTATTTGATTTTAATTACGTTTTTATGATTTTTCTATTATTTTATTTTTCGTAAAAGCTAGTGTGTTTTGCGTATTTTTTATGGTTTACATGGAATATTAACCCATGGTTTTTTAGCAATTTTGGTTTATTGTGTTGTGAATGAGTGGTTAAAAGTTTATTTATATTAGTATATCCGTAGACCAAGGTGAGTTTAGACGCTTTTTATTCATTGAGTTGGTGTTATTTTCCGTTTACTTAGTTTTTTTTTTGTGTGGTGCTTGTATTATTTAACATTGTGGGTGTAAAAGGGTAACGTAAGTACTGCAACTTTTATATTTTCTCTATTTCTTGGTATTTGTGAGTCAATTGATTAGCGATTCTCCTTTTAGATTCACCGAGGTAATTTGGAAGAAATGGCAAAGGCTATCTTAGCAATGCCTCCACCGAAAAAGACGGACTCGAAAAAAGCTACGACTCCTGCTCAGATTGAAGAACCGGTAAAGGCAGTGACGATACCACAGGCTCAACCCGAACTGAAAGACGAAGACCGAATCGACTTCGTGAATGTAAAAGACCTAATTAAAGGTATGGAGAAGAAGAAACCCGGCAAAGTAGACTACCAGAAAGAAACGAACGGTTTCCACAAAAAGATTACTGATAACGGTCACGACTGTAACGATAAGAAGAGTGATTCTGAACCAGAGAAGAACGAACCGGACGTTATTCCGCAGAAGACTGCGGAGAAAACTGAAAAGATCGCGGAGAAGACTGAAAAGACCGCGGAGAAGACTGAAAAGACCATTGAAAAGACCGATAGTACTGAATCCTCAGAGTCTTCCCTATCAAGGAGCAATAGTTTAATCAACGGGGTACCAGTCCAGGTGCCGAAACCGATGCCCAGATCATCGATTTCAGAGCCAGGGTCCGTGGATGAAACTTCGGAAGCCCCTAAACCTAAGCCCAGGACCACAACGGTCCCTGGGTCGGGTTATAAGGTACATGAGGTTTGTGGTTTGAAGTGTAGACCTGTAGATTTGATATCGATGTTTTTGAGTGAGTGTGAGTTTAGTTTTATAAGCTGTGCGTATTGTAATGACCCTTAGTGTGGTATGTCGGGTTCAGAGACTTCGTCATGGGTTCGATTCCTAGAATCAATGTTGATAATTGTTCTTTAACAAAGGATGAGACGAGAAAAAATAACGTACAGTAGGCCGCACGTAGTTGTAACAGAATCAATATTATTGGCCTCGTATTCTATTCAAACTCGGTATTATTCAAGATCAAAGTGTTACGACTAACGTGTGATCGACTGTACGTTTAGCCGATTCGACGTTTTGGCACTACCAAAGAGCGATGTTAGGATGTTGCCACACCAATAAAAAACACCAAAGGGTGTTTGTCGAGTTTCTTTGACACAAGATTTACGCTTTGAAACGAGTGAGCAAATAGCTTCATTTGTTCGACTGACTGACTTTTTGAAACTTTAAAAGTGCCAAATATTTTGAGTTGAAATGCCGATTGCCGATTGATAACATTGATCGACGTTGGTCGATACCTGAGGGGCTACTCTCTAAGCCCGAAGTCCGTAGTTTCGGGCTTAGTTGCGTGCGTATTTTACGCCGTATCAACCACAGACGTACAATTAGTCCCGAACCCGAACTAAGAATGAGTGACAACACGATTTGACAGTAACTATCAAATCGCGTTGTCATTAATTTGTAGTGGTTAGTTGATACGGAGTAGAATACGCCCGCAACTAAGCCTGAAACTACGGACTTTGGGCTTAGAGAGTACGGACTTTGGGCTTGGAGAGTAGCCCCCTGTGTCGGCTTTGTTTTGTTGTACCAGGTTGACTGATGCAATCTATCATTGATCGATTGGTTTGGTAACACCCTTTTAAGCCACCGTAAAAAAAGTTATTTTTATTAAGCTTAAAATATAATTTGATTTGCGTTTTGTTTTATTTTTTACTAGTTACGCTATTCTATTAACTACTATAGTACCTACCCGTTACGAGAAACTATACATTTTGAAAACACACATTCAATTGTTTCAAATATTTGTTCCATGAATCTGGAGCGTTTTAGTACCACCAAAACTGACCTCTAATATACAAGTACGCGTATTTATATAATAGAGGTCAGTGACCACCAAACATTAGAGGATAGCGCTTTATATCGCTAAAAGATAACCTGTCGAAGTTAAATTGTTCGTTAGTTTCGCATAACTCGACCTCTGTTACTTTGAATTGATTGAATTTGGGATTATTTGTTGTTGATACGTAAGTCAGTACAAGTTCTTTGTTTATAAAATTTACAGCTTCTCGTGACGGGGACTTTATTTGTTTTGTTCTACAGTTTTGTTTGCGTTTGAGTATTATTCTAAAGTATTGCTTGTTGTGCTGTTGTTTGTTTTTGTTATTTTTTATTTTTTTTAATTCTTCTTGTTTGTATAATTATATTTTTGGTTACTTTATAATTTACTAAAAACGTATGTAAGTACAGTCAACAAAACTATTGGGTATGCAGGCAGCTAACTTGCAACTACTTTTAAACAATGTTGTGAGTGTTCTGAGTAAACAAACATTGCACAACACACTTGTAAGTACATATGTCAAAAGCTTAAAAAAATATAATGTATACAATACACATTAGAATTGTTGACTGTACCTACTATACTGATAATTTTGAGATATTTATACTTGAATAGAATACTCGTACTCAAAATACCGTTAAAATGGAAGTCGCAATACTATCACATCATCAATAAATTTAAGGTGGATGTCCAGGGTAGCCCGCGAAATTCAAATATTTTTATGTTTTTTGCAATTTGCCGGTCAGTGTGAAGCTGTATGTAGACCAAACGCGATCCGCGACCGTAACGCGTATTTATCTAAAGAATTATAACCATTTTAATCATCAATATAGCCCTCTAAGTTCATGTAGTTCGAAAGAATGAATATTTCAGAAATAATCATTCTTTCGAACTCGAATTTCGAATTGCAAAAAACATAAAATTATTTGAATTTCGCGGGCTACCCTGGAGCATTCACCTTAAAAACTTGTCTCAACGTAGGAAAATTAATGGTGTTTTTGCCAGATTGCGACTGAGATGCGAATATGTTACAATTAAGTATTTGTAAATTGCCCCTCTTGATAACCCATTGTATTTCTATGCCATGTAGCCCTTTCAAGTATAAACCTTTAAAGAGAATGTTACGTTCAATAGCCTCGTCTGGGACCGAAGCCGTTCTCAGCTGCGACGGGCAACGAAGACTTCTCATTCGACAAAGTGTTCTCTGTGCCAGCCGTGCCCGGCCTGCCCAAGTCTGATTCAGGTGAGTTTGACGCCTTTTTAGGGTTCCGTAATCAAAGGCTAACCAACGGAACCCTATTACGAAGTCTCCGCTGTCCTATCAGTCTGTCCGTCCGTCCATCCGCCCGTTCGTCCGTCCGTCCATCCGCCCGTTCGTCCGTCCGTCCATCCGCCCGTTCGTCCGTCCGTCCCGTTGCGGGCTGTATCTCAAGAACCGTAATAGATAGTAAGACAGTTAAAATTTTTAGAGTGTGTGTCTATTGCTGCTATTACAACAAATAATAAAAATTACATTAAATTAAAGATTAAAGGGGGCTCCTATACGAGAAACGTGTTTTTTTCGGTTTATGGTGCGGAAACCTTCGTGTGAAAGTCCGACTCGCACTTACCTGGTTTTCGTTTTTAGGGTTCCGTACCCAAAGGGTAACCAACGGAACCCTATTACTAAGCCTCCGCTGTCCGGCCATCCGTCTGTCCGTCTGACTGTCAGCGGGCTATATCTCAAGAACCGTAATGGGTAGACAGTTTAAATTTTCACAGATTGTGTATTTCTATTGCCGCTATAACAACAAATAATAAAAATTAAGATTTATGCTACGGAACCCTTCGTGTGCGAGTCCGACTCGCACTTGCCTGATTTTCATTTTTGAAGTTTATTTCCACGCGGCATTGCTATCGTAAGCTGTCCGTCAAGACTCGTAAATGTACCTGGCCTGAGCGATAGCGGACTTCATAATAATAATTACTTCCTAAGATTAATTTAATTAAGTGGTGGCCCGGTGGTAATGGCTGCGACTTAAGAGTTGAAGGTCGTAGGTTCAAACCTAGGCAGGCGCTTTACTTTGTGTAAATTATTTCATCACCACTGCTCTCAAAACGGTGAAGGAAAACATCGTGAGGAAACCGGCATGTCCTAGAACCAAAAATTGGAAGACATGTGACATCTACCATCCCGCACTGGGCCCGCGTGGTGGGTTACGGCCCACTCCCTCTCACCGAGAGGAGGCCTGTGTCCCAGCAGTGGGAACATTGTAGGCTGATTGTGCTTATGCCTAAGATTAACATCGTCAATAGGCGATCATTAGGTTCAAGTAAATTAGCACTGTTGGCACTGCAATATGCGAATCATGTCCCGGGCTTGTTTCAATAGCAATTTGAAAAATATGCGGTTATTTACAAATGTTATTTTAAAGATAAGCATAAATCAGGGCATTTGGCATTTATGTTGTTCAACCGAGAACGGGTTGAACGGGTTGAACGGGTTTTCTAATCAGCCTATAATAATTATTATTATTTGCACATAAAACAATAATAAAGTACATTGACCTTTCCCTAATATCCACCAATAAATTATGGAGCGTTTCTCATTACTAAAGCGTCACGATAGAAGTCTATTTCCTTTTTGGATATTAAGAAAGTCAATAAATGTATGTGAGTCAATGACTGTTATTGCACATTTATCTAGTGTCTATCATAATGCAAATTACCTATTATTTTTAGCAACGTCGCCCGTATCCGGCCAGGCTACCTCGCCGACTGCGACCTCAACTCCTACTACCAAAGATGGCAGCGAAGAGAAAGATAAGTCACTGTCGCCGACCAGCGATGTCGAAATAGCTCCTAACAAAGGTACGTTACCTATGTACTCTTACTTATATAGTTCAAAAGTAACTCTGTCTGTCTGTCTGTCGCGCTTTCACGCCAGAACTACTGAACCGATTTAAATGAATCTTGGTATAGAGATAGTCTGGAGCCTGAGAAAGGACATAGGTTACTTTTTATCCCGGGACTATGTTCCCTAGGGACCACGCGGGCGAAGCCGCTTGCAGAAGTTAGTTTGTTGCTGTACTGTCAACAAATGAGATTAGTATTCTGACATCGTTTAGTAACTTCTCCATATTAAATGTGTAGCCTTAACTTTCACTATTGTCACTAATGAAGCATATTAGATATTGTGCGCTGTGTACAGTAACATAGTAATTGGACTTCAGATTTATGTATAATATATTGTCATAGCTGTGCTGAATTGTCTCAGTCTGTAGTCTGTCATTGTATTTGTTAAAATAAAATGAAATAAATTTCTCTACAACGTGCAACAGAAGTAGCTTTTGCCCGCGACGTATGTGCATATCCCGTTTTTCCCGTTTGCGAAACGAAATTCTATTCAATTTCTGTCTGCGAAACAACGGTACACCCTTTATATATTACTAGTTTTTGCCCGCCACTTCGGACGTGCATGTTCCTTTTTCCCGTTCTCATAGGAAATTCGGAATCTTCTCTTATCGCTCCCCTGAACTCCCCAAAGGACAAGTCAGCTTCCTACGACCAGTAGTTTTGGCTGTACGTTGTCTCTCAGTCATCATCATCATCTTCATCATCATCATCATCATCATCATTTATTTATTTATAACAATCTTACCTACACTATCATTACAGATCTATGATCCAATGCGACAGAGTGGCCTTACTAACTAAATCCTAAATTTACACCTTATATATCATCATCACCATCATCATCATCATCATCATCATCATCATCATCATCTTATCATCTGCCTAGCCTTTTTCTCAATCACTCAGTAACGAAATAATTTTATACAGAGTTGATACGACAGAGGGGCATTAAATTAAACTACGTATACTATACGTGTTCAGTATTAATTCGATACGGTACAAAAACAAAAAGCGCCATAAATGAGAAAATTTTTTTTTCAAACAAACTAAATAGCTTGCAAATCCGAATAAAACGCAACCACCCTTTGTAAAAAAATGACACTGACCTTAGATACCGCTAGGTAACAAAGCGGCAACGTCGCGCGCGCGCCGGAGCGCGGTGTACGGTATCTCGTGTGCTCGGTGGGGGCCGGGCCGGGGTGGCGGCCGGCGACTTAGGCCTCCGCTCGCACTGGCTTTTATGTTAGGTAACGTTTCGAAGTACGCGCACAAAAACAAACACTAAATTTTTAAATTTTCGATGTGTCCTCCATTCACATTGATGCACAAATTATACCGACGGAGAATATTGTTAGGTATTTATTTTTCTAATTAGATCACTGTCCGTCGCTAAGCACTTTAATTTGTGAAATGCTAAAATAATCCTATTTTTTAACTCATCAATTGTATTTACCTCTGAGGCATACACTTCACCCTTAATGTAACCCCACAAAAAGAAATTCATGGGAGTGAGGTCCGGAGATACTAATACTAAATAATAATAATCCCATGTTACGTGTCCTATCACCATAAAAAACAGTCAATCACAAAAAAAAAACACTATTACTAAATAATAATAATCCCAAGTTACGTGTCCTCTCACAATAACAAAATAAAATTACAATTGTTTGCGCGCGAATTCCACAAAACGTACGTTCCGAAAAACAAGCGTCGGCGCACTGAGGGAGGGACTTACCGATTACCGATCGCAAAAAACAAGGATGCAACAAACTGACCTATCTCTATTTCTTTCGCTCGCTTTATGTTAGTCGCTTTCGTTGTGAAAGTGCAAGTGTGTGTGTATTGATTGCTTCCTTGTTTGCATTGCCAATATTTAGTGAATGTCCTTCGACATGCGTCAGAGCGGCAACAACGCATCGTAGATTTATCGTTGTAAGGTGCATGACCTATGCTTAGACGATATTCAGCTGTTAGAAAAGATACATCGTGTTCAAACCGTGCAAAAACTTTAAAAATCATTTGCGACTAAACTACTGCTCCTAATTAATTTATTTTTGGTACAGAGCTTGAAAATGGTACCTAGTATAGGCAGTTTAAAGGAAAGCCCCTCTGTCGTATCAACGTTGTATATTGACTAGCGACCTTCTTTGGGTTTTTCTTCCTTTTGTTTTTTCGAGTGAAAACCGTATCAAAATCCGTTGCGTGCTTTAGGAGAAGTAAGCGGAGTAACAGAGGCAAACAGCGACTTGTTTCTATATATTATAGAGATGTTCAACTAGCCCAAAATGTCTTATTTTTTGTATGCTCTGTTTTATTTAAGAAGCCCGATATTTAAAATGCAACATAAGATTTCGCTAAGAATGATCTTCTTAAAAAAATGTTCTGTGTATTTGAATACTATCTCTTAATGTTGTTCTTCTTGCGATGCACAGAAGAATACACGAACGGCAAATCGGACACAAGTTTAGAAGAGGAGGTGAATTCGTCCGACTCCGGGTATCGCCCCAAGACGCCCAGTACGGCCGAACGCAGGAAGATGTTTGAGACTACCGAGTAAGTTTCACTATCCCACGATAACTAAATTAAAAAAAAAAAACATTGTATCTCATACATTAACTGCGTTACAGAGTTAAGCTTCGTATTCGTAGCGCGTGCCTATCAATAGTAAAAAAAATATGCTAAACATTTGTTTAGCAACAAAGTTGAATCAACATGTTGCGGGGTAGCTGTCAACATGTTGCTGGCAACACTGCGTGTTGCAGACTTGATAACGGCATGTTGACAAAGACTACCGACGAGCGACATCTGTTTATCAACAATTGTTGATGTGCGTAGACGTGTTTGCGACCGTTTATAAACATGGCAGTAGTGTGGAGCAGTGATAAAATAATGCAATTAATATACATAACTATCTCGGGCAACATTTTTAACGCAGACTGGCGTGTGGACAACCTATATTGATTTTAATCAAAGTTTCCAGCAACATTCTTGTCGCTCATCAACAATGTTAATCAACTGTTGCTACACAAATGTTAACCATGAATACGAGGCTTTAGAGCTAACTTCAGTTCGTCATAAAATATACATGTGTTGCGGCTTCCTTGTCACGTCCCGTTATCGTACGTCGTATTTGAAGTTTAATATTTCTAAAATTCTACTTTAGCCTGAAAACTTTAACATTTTTTTAATAAACTAAGGTGCGACACGTTTTTATCACAAAATACACAATTCATCAGCTTTATCATAAATAAGAGTGGTATCGCGCTCCACCCGATCCGAATCGGAGACCTTTTCCCATGTCGCTGTAGTAGGTATACTTTAGGACAACTCTAGTTGTGCATTAGACCAGACCTCCGTCTATCCGAATTCAAAACATTTCCTTTTATAGATCGTATCGTTTGCATAGCGTAACCGCTCTAAACGAGTCTTCTGAACCAGTATTCAACAATTTAACTTTATGTTAATAAGGCCTCGTCCTAACAAGCCTTAAGGCCGTCGCTTGAAGGCCTACGCACTACGCACACCGGGATGGAATGGGGAAGGATTTTGCCACCGGTCAGCGCACACTAGCAGCTTCGAGCCGGCGGCATCCCGCCGCAGTGTCTCCAATGCCGTGTCAAGAAATCCTTTTTGATGCCACGGAATCAATTTATGACATTGGCATTTATGTTGTATTCCTACTAGATAAGTTTGTATGTACTTTGGTAAAAAAATGAATCCTCTGCCATTCCGTACCGGTGTGCGTAGACCCTAAATATGTTCGGCTGAACCGAATGGCGCCCTCTGTCGGCGCGACGACGCGATCTGGTTTGCCGAACAAATTAAAGCGACGAACACATATTTGCGCGATGATCGCTTTGTATTAAGCTCTTATTACAGTATTCAATTCGAGGAAATCTAATTACTTAGGAACAATTTAGGAATTAGTGCGATCGGGACCTTCCAATTGCACTCAATCAGAATCTAACTGTTCTAACTTTAATTAAATCTTTCGATTTCCTACAAATTGAATAGTGTAATTAGCGCGCTTTAGGACGACGCATATACCCTATATCCAGTTATCCGATCCGTAATCCTCATCATGACTGATGGAATTTTGTTAGCGGCGGCGCGCAGTCGATAGCGGACCGGCGTCGTGCGTACGAGTCGCGCTCCGTCAGCGTGGCCGTCGAGTCCGACACGCCGCCTTCTCCCGCGCCGCTCAGGTATGTCAAACAAAAAAGGGTACTAAAGCTTCGTGGCTAAAGGTCAATTTAGCGATAAGACCGATCATTATTTCACCATTTCGTCGCTATGGAAACAACACTGCTCAAGAGACCGCTAGAGAATACTTTTTGTGTTATTTGTACTACTTACCTGTACAAGGATAATCCTCAATGATATGTTGATGATGGACTCATAGCCAAAATTACACAAAATCGCCAAGAGTGTCGTTAAAGTATCAGAAGGCTGACTCGAAAAAGGAGAAAAACCAGAGGATTGAGGACTGACTTTTGATGTCATTGGATAGAATTGGCGGATCCACGTATCGAACTTAGGCAATCTACAAAACAAAGACCAGTATTCGTATATTTGTAGTAGCAGGGGGCTGCGGCTAGCTTGCGGGCGTATTCTACTCTGTATCGCCTACAGACTTACGATTAGTCCCAAACCGGAACTAAGAATGAATGACAGCACGATTTAACAGTAACTGTCAAGTCGTGTTTTCTTTCATTCTTAGTGGTTAGGCGATACGGAGTAGAATAAGCAACGAAGCCCGAAACTACGGACTTCGGGCTTAGAGAGTAGCCCTCCAGCCTTGATTACTACAAAATATTCAGTTTTTTCGCTCTACTGTATAGTTAGTCAAAATGACGTGAGCGGTGTTGTTTGCTTAGCAAAGCTTATTTTAATGTTATACAAAAAAGAGAATTTTGTTGGCCTAAATACAGGGTGATTTTTAAAGTGTGTCTTCATTACGAATATTGCAATCCTCTTTTTAGACGACGAGATTCACTCAAGTCACGTAAAAGTCCGGAACGCGAAGACAAAAGGGCTTCAGTACCAAATGTCACTACAAAGAGGACTTCTACTGTATTTGGTAAGTCAGTTATTTCTAAATCAAATCGAATCTTTATTAAAAGTATAAGTTCATAACTGGTTTTATATAAAAAATAAAAATAAATGTCATTTTGCTAGACATGTATATTTCCATAACTTGTAATATTTATGCGCATAAGCACACAATCCTCCTTTCTTTGATAGGGAGTGGGTTGAAATCCACACCGTGGGCCCAGTGTGGAATCGTAGCTGTCACAAATGTCTTCGCTAAGCGCCTGAAAAGTTCTAGGTTATGCCGGTTTTCTCACTATGATTTCCTCAACCAGTTTGAGAGTAGTGGTGATGAAATAAATTGCACAAAGTAAAGCGAGTGTTTAGGTTCGAACCCAAGACCTTCAACTTGCTTGAACTTGGGGCCATAACATCTGGATCACCACTGCTCCATATTTATATGGATTACTGCAAATCATTTATATCTAATCTTCGTTTTTTGTCCCACTGTGGGGCAAAAGTCTCTTTCTCCATTTTCTACACAACTCTGTCTTGTGAAAAAGTTAAATCAAATTAAAAAAATCTGTGCAGGCAAGGTGTCCAAATTCCGTCACCTAAAGGGAACTCCCGGTCACAAGTCGACTCAAGTGGAAAATATCAAGAATATCAGCAGACAGATATCTGGAGAATGCAATGGTTTCTATGGTAAGTAATAATTATTAATATTTATTAGCGAATAAGAAGCGAAGGATTTCTACTAATGCGAAAATCTTTATGTTTCTTGATCAATTACGCCATAACGGTTGAACAAATTTCTTGACAAATTGGCAGCTAACGGCATCCGCTGCGCCGTCCCGCTCTCCGGGGGCGGAGGCCGAGTGGGCATCGTGGAGCTCCCAGTAGGAGCCACCCGCGTGTCCACTGCACCCCCCGGGCACCCCAGCTCCACCCGAGTAGCTGCACTGTTGCACCCCGCGCCGCTGCAGGACTGGGCCTGGGACCCCTTCCGCCCCGAGCGCCTGCTAGTGGCCTGCGACGACGGACAGGTGCGCGAGTGGATCATACCTGAAGGAGGTTAGTTGCTATGTATTGTTCACTCAGCTCCACCCGAGTAGCTGCACTGTTGCACCCCGCGCCGCTGCAGGACTGGGCCTGGGACCCCTTCCGCCCCGAGCGCCTGCTAGTGGCCTGCGACGACGGACAGGTGCGCGAGTGGATCATACCTGAAGGAGGTTAGTTGCTATGTATTGTTCACTCAGCTCCACCCGAGTAGCTGCACTGTTGCACCCCGCGCCGCTGCAGGACTGGGCCTGGGACCCCTTCCGCCCCGAGCGCCTGCTAGTGGCCTGCGACGACGGACAGGTGCGCGAGTGGATCATACCTGAAGGAGGTTAGTTGCTATGTATTGTTCACTCAGCTCCACCCGAGTAGCTGCACTGTTGCACCCCGCGCCGCTGCAGGACTGGGCCTGGGACCCCTTCCGCCCCGAGCGCCTGCTAGTGGCCTGCGACGACGGACAGGTGCGCGAGTGGATCATACCTGAAGGAGGTTAGTTGCTATGTATTGTTCACTCAGCTCCACCCGAGTAGCTGCACTGTTGCACCCCGCGCCGCTGCAGGACTGGGCCTGGGACCCCTTCCGCCCCGAGCGCCTGCTAGTGGCCTGCGACGACGGACAGGTGCGCGAGTGGATCATACCTGAAGGAGGTTAGTTGCTATGTATTGTTCACTCAGCTCCACCCGAGTAGCTGCACTGTTGCACCCCGCGCCGCTGCAGGACTGGGCCTGGGACCCCTTCCGCCCCGAGCGCCTGCTTGTGGCCTGCGACGACGGACAGGTGCGCGAGTGGATCATACCTGAAGGAGGTTAGTGTATTATAAGTATTCATGTTAACGTTCACCAAACAAATCATTAGAACAACCAAAACCTGGGAGTATTTAAGTCAAAGGTGAATAGATTACTTGGCAAGCGTGCTCCATCTTCGCCCACATCATCGCTTACCATCAGGTGAGATAGTGGTCAAACGCGTGCCTATCAATAGTAAAAAAGAACCAAAAAATACAACCTAAAGCGCAGAACCATCCACTATTCAGATTATTGATGCAGCATAACATGAGATAATTTTTTGACATATGAAGTTACATCAGTCACACTCTTACATCTTATTGTTTCTGTCGCGCATAATGACATTTAAAGTATGTAGTTGAATAGACGACGCCCACATCAGATATACATAACATATTTGGCTCTGTCTGGCACACGAGTCCCAGCGTTGGCCGTTTTCCGCGGACGCATTTCTTATTTATTTTTAAACATGTTCAGTGGTGGTACAAAAGCTAAATGAATACTCACTCTTTTTGCGCAACACACTACATACGCTCACACTTTTTTTTTGTTTTTACAAACTCACCAAAAAATGTTCTTACCCAATTACAAATTCTTCCACCAGGCCTCCAAGAGTCCACGAACGAGCCCGCCCGTACATTCTCCGCGCACCCCGACAAGATCTACATCATCCGATTCCACCCGACGGCGTCCGATGTCCTCACGACGGCGGCTCACGACCTCAGCGTCAAGATCTGGGACCTCAGTCCCGAGAGCCCGGTGGCTTCCATTGTGTTGACTGGCCATACCGATCAGATATTCGCACTGGATTGGTCGCCTTGCGGGGAGTATCTCGCGACTGTCTGCAAAGATGGACTTATTAGGGTGAGTTCTTTTATAATATGAAAAGAAAGAAATTGAAACATGTTATTTTGCACACAATATAACAACAAAAATACTCAATATTTTATTGCATTCCATATTATGTACATATAGGTGGTATAAATATTGTCAAGATCAATATGGACCCTGTCGGGCACAGCAAAGTTAGGAGAGAGGACGAAGACTAAGTAACAATTCATGGTGGTGTGTCTCACGACTGCGTCAAATAGCTCCTGAAATTGCCACAACAACTACACAACTAGGAGTTACCTAACGTTGGATTTCAACTAGTATTTGCAAACTCCTATTCTGCCGTCCAAAGGAAAAGGGGCGCATCTACTCTTTAATCCAAAACTTTGTTATTTATATTAAACATTTTTACGAAATTCCGAAATCGAGGTAGTGAAAAGTATAGTTTTGCCTAACAAAAGAAAACCATTTCGAAGGACCACTAATATTAATAATTGTAAATCAAAGTTCGCATTCGCATCTTAGTCACAATCTGTTAAAACACTTCTAATTTCTCTACATTTTGACAGAATGCGACTGAGAACGTTGCTTAACAGTTTGTAGAATTGGCTCTTCGGTCAATTTATTTAATTATTTTAATTTTAATTAATTTATTTTAGTTAAAATAGCCTTTGCCCGCGACTTTGTCGCGCATATTACGGTTTTTCCCGTTCCCGTAGGAATTTCGGGAAATCCTCTTAGTACTCCCTTACGGAGTTTAAGGAACCTACATGCCAAATTTCAGCTTCTACGACCATCGGCTGTGCGTTGTCTATCAGTCATTCAATCAGTCAGAAACGGAAGAATTTTATATATTAGGAATTATTTCTTCCGTTTTGTGTTTTGGTTAGATCTTTATTGCTTATAACAGGCCCTAAATAATCGGTCCTAAAACAAATAAGTGTATCCCAGGTATACAAGCCCCGCTCGAGTCCCGCTGCCACGCAGTCCGGGCCGGGCCCGGCCGGCAGCCGCGGCGCGCGCGTCGTGTGGGCGCTCAACGGGACGCATCTCGTCGTCACCGGCTTCGACAAGTAAGCACTTATTATGCTCTGTTTTTTTTTACCAGGTACAAAAAAAAAATCTATCTATTTTGTGAAGTGAATGTACAGAAACATTCTATTCTGAGACAACGACTCCCAAACTGAGACATGCTCGTATCTTGGGTAGTCGGCGGTTGACCGCTTCAGATGTCGTATACATATCACCGTCTTATTTTGTGTTACACATAACAATTTGACATAATTAGCAACCAACTTTGCGTGATAAAGTGTATGTTTTTTGTTAAATTATTACTTAGTAAAATAAAAACATCCCGTTTTTTGTTTTTTATTATTTCAATAAGCTTCTCAGACTCATCATAACTTAACAACTTTAACCTTCTTCTTCTTCTTCCACCTGGCGTTAATCCCGGCCGTTGCCAGGGTCCGCCTTCCTGCTTAGCTTCCTCCACTTTGCCCGATCTTGAACATCCTTCTCAGTCTGGCCATTGGCTCTCATGTCGGACTTGACGACGTCCAGCCAGCGCTTGCGAGGGCGACCACGGGACCTAGCCCCAAGAACAGCCATATTCATGCATCTCCGACCAACATACTCCATAGGGCAGCGCATGATGTGGCCATACCATCGCAGGCGATACTCTTGCAGTTTTTCCCCCACGTCACGGACACCAAGACTACCTCGTATGAAAGAGTTGCGTATGCGATCGGATCGCGTTATGGCACTCATCCACCTCAGCATCTTCATCTCCGTGACGCGAAGCTCCTGGGTGTGTCTGCTTAGTGCTGGCCAACACTCGCCGCCGTACAGTAGGACAGGCCGTATGATGCATTTATATATCTGCCCCTTGAGCTTCGGAGGCATTTTGCGGTTACACACAACGCCCGTTACCTCGCGCCACTTCGCCCAAGCCGCGCCTATACGTGCTTGGACATCGTCGTCCACGTTGCCAGACTCGTGCAGCACGGATCCAAGGTACCTGAACGTATCGGACTTTCTGATCAGGTCCGAACCTATTCGGATGGTGTTTGAATCCGTGCTGCCACAGGACATGTACTCGGTCTTCGCTACATTTAGTCTCAGACCACCGTTTTCAAGCGTGTCCTTCTAAATGTTGACTTTGCGCTCAAGATGGCCTTTGTTCTGACTAACGAGGGCGATGTCATCGGCATACATCATTAGCCATGGAGGGTGATCTTGGATGTTTGCCGTAACTACATCGAGCACTACGTTAAACAAGAACGGGCTAAGAGCCGAGCCTTGGTGAACGCCATCAGATATTGGGAAGCCATTCGATTCGCCAACAGCGGTCTGGACAGAGGACACGAAATCACGGTACATGTCTCTGATAATGTCAATATGGGCCTCGGGAACGCCCCTGAAGCGCAGTGCCCACCAGATGGACTGCCGGAGGTATATAGTCGAAGGCCTTCTGCAGGTCTAAAAAGGCCATCTGCAAAGCTCTCCTTCTCTCTCTGTAAGCCTCAGCCAGAGTCCGTAAGGCGAAAACTGCGTCCATGGTGCTGTTACCCGCTCGGAAGCCATATTGACACTCTAGAGACAGTGCACTCGCTACGCAGCCGTGTGTCAATGATGCGCTCGAAGAGCTTCATGGTGTGGCACATGATCTTGATACCGCGATAGCTACTACAATCCTGTACGCTACCATTGCCTTTGTAAACAGGGATAATCAGGCTAAATCGCCACTGGTTCGGCATTTCCTTGGTAATCAGGATGCGGTTAAAAAGATCCGTCAGAAGGTCCACACCATGTGGGCCCATCGCCTTCCACACTTCAATTGGCACATTGTCAGGCCCGACCGCTTTCCAGTTCTTCATGTGGCGAAGAGCAATGCGGGTTTCGTCGGGGGAAATAGGGAAAATAAGTCCAAGGTTAGGAGGCGGTTCAGGAGGAAGGTTATGGGGATGTTGTTTGTTAGACAGCGAAGTATGTACACTATCTCTCCTTAACAGAGGGGGCATCGTAGAGCAGCTTACCCTGGGCGTCCCTTACACAGAGACATTTGCTAATGTCCCGTGTAGCTTTCTCCCGGGCACGCGCCAGCTTAAATATAAGCTTTTGCCCCTCCGCAGTTTCCAGCTTGTCGTATAAGGGCGCCAGACTTTTGCTGCGGGCTCTGGCTACAGCTTTTTTGCAAGCGCGCTTAGCCGCTCCATATGCCTCCCTGTCATCCGGAGAGTTGGACCCTTGCCACTGTTTAAATAAAACCTTCTTCCGAGTCGGCTCCTGCACCCCGTCATCCCACCACCACGTCTCCTTGTCTATGTTGCGGCCACCACGAGAAGTGCCAAGGACACGCTTACCCGCATCGGTAATTGCTGAATGGATCCTACTCCAGATCACTTGAGCGGACTCATGCGGAGCACTGATCTCGAGATGCTCAACCTCCGCGATGAAGTCCGACTGCCTAGGACCATCAAGCAACCACCACTTAGTGCGGGGTTTGCGTTTCCTGATCATTTTCTTCTTTGGTACAACCGCAAAGTCCAGGACAAGGAGGCGGTGTTGAGCCGTTAGGCTTTCGCCTGGGATGACTTTGCAGTTGGTAACCTTGCCAATGTGGCACCGTCGCACCAGCAGGTTATCTATTTGGGTTGAGTAGGCACCACTACGGTACGTAATAAGATGCTGGGGCTTCTTCTGAAAGAATGTGTTCGCGATGACTAGGTCAGACACAGCGCAGGTACTGAGTATACTGACTCCCTCTGCATTTAGCTGGCCATAACCAAAACCACCGTAAACACGTCCGTACTCTCCAGCAAACTGACCTTCGTGACCTTTGAGATCCCCCCCAACCAAAACACCTTCGGAATTCGGAATAGCGCGTAATACGTCCTCGAACTCATCCCAGAAGGCCTCCTTTTCAGACTCACAGCAACAGTTTGAGGAGCATAGGCGCTGATTAGGTTCGTTACCGACCCTTCGATCAGCACCCTAACTCGCATCAACCGGTCGCTGCATCGGTCTACTTCAAGGAGTCCATCCTGAAGGTCCTTAGACAGCACCACGGCCACTCCGCCCCTGCCCGTTGGTGATCCGGTGTACACTAGCCGGTACCCCTGCCCGATGTCACGTGACTTATTTCCCTTCCAGCGCGTCTCCTGAAGGAAGGCGCACTGGACCCGACGCTTCGCATGTACGTCCGCGAGTTCTCTGCAACGTCCGGTTAGGGAGCCAATGTTCCAGGTGGCAAAGCGGAACTTCTTCTTGGGTACTATTTTCTTTAACCGTGCCCGTACTTGACACGGTAGCCCTAGCCCACGTAACGCAGGTTTAGGGCGATGTGCCTGCGCGGCGTATTACGGCGACGCCCTAGCCCGAGTACCCTTTCTCCACTTGTCTATGTCCATATTATTATTTGACTGAAGTTGGTTTTACGTGGGGCGGCCAGCCGTCTGACCCCCACAACCCTACGAAAGGGAAACCAGGTTCGCCGCACTGAAACGATTTTGATGAATGGGGTATTAAAAAATACTTTAAAATACTCCGGGGTGACATAGTATATATAAATTTTCACTAAATTTAATATGTGAGAATTCACACGTAAATTTTTGACCCTGAAAAAATAAAATTGTGATACTCATGACATGTTTCGTATCAAAAGAAAAGTCTTAACAAGCACGTTTCATATGTATTATATCTTGTATTGTCTAAGTAAATTAATATGTTTATGGTCCATTATTCTGTAGTTGGCTTACAGATTTTTAAACTTTATTCTTGTTTAACAAACCAGTACTGAGTACGAGTATGTCTTTCGCACATTTCCGATATTGACAGAATGAGATGGGTCATTGGTCGGGGTGGGACCAACGCCTTTGTTTTTATTTTGAACAAAGGCGAATTGAATGGGACGGACTTTAGGTTGATTACGTGGACCAATAGAAACGCAGTCAAAATTATGGGTACTTGTTTGTTAAAAAAAAACTAACTTTTACATAGGTACTTATCAAACTATGGTAGGCGCCAGATAAATGTGCAATAATTGTCATTGACCGACATATATTTATGATTTTCATAATGTCAAAAACCAACATAAAGACAAAGCTGTCCTGAATCGACTTCTATTGTGATCCTTTAAGTTGTCTAGTAATTAAAAAAACGGTTTATAATTTATTTTTCGGGTATTTACGAAGAGATATTAAGGAAAGGTCAATGTACTTTATTGCAAACTAGTTGACTCGCGCAACTTCGTTTGATTCACAATTTTTATTACTGCTCCGCTCCTATTGATCTTAGCGTGATGATATATGGCCTATAGCCTTCCTCGAGAAATGAGCTATCTAACAGTGAAATAATTTTTCAAATCGGACCAGTAGCTCCTGAGATTAGCGCGTTCAAGTAAACAAACACACATACAAACAAACTCTTCAGATTTATATATTAGTATAGATTTATCTGCGCCTACCATACTAGGTTCTAGATAGCGGCTTCGTTCGCATTTATGTCGAAACTAAATAACCGAGAGGAAAATAGGGATTGTTCCGCATTTGCCCCATTGTTTTCACTGAGATAAGTAAGATATTTTTAAGAGGTGCCAAAAACTGGGACAAATGCGGTAAAAAGTAAGATAAATAAAAAGTATCCTATGTTTAGTCGTTGAGGCATGATTATTTAACAAACAACAAGCATGTCAAAACTCAATTGAATATTATCCACAGAGTATCAGAGCGTCAGATCCTGCTATACAAGGCGAGCGAGCTGTCGGCGCCCGTGTGCACGGTGGGGCTGGACGTGTCGCCCGCTATCCTGCAGACGCACATCGACCACGACTCCGGCACCCTGTTCCTTACTGGCCGGGTGAGTCAACTAGAAAAGGTTGGCGCTTCGGTAATCTTCGCGGTTCCGAATTAGCACGAACGTCTCGTCCAGAGTCAACCGCCCAAAATGGCGGTGGGAAAGCTATGCTAGCTCCCATAGAAAAAAGTTCGAATCCTCTATGAATCGGCCCAGTAGATTCGGAGCATACGGAGGTTCGAATAAAATTATTAAATTAAACATAAATTCGTCTTCCCATTGTCCATTCGTATTTCCGAAGAAAAACGATGATTCCCGAAGCTCATAACCTTGGGATACGTGTACTTTTGTACGGGACTAATATGACTGTGTCCTTGTCCAGGGTGATTCAACGATCTACTGCTACGAGGTGACGAGCGAGGCGCCGCACCTGTGCGCGCTGTCGCACCACCGCTCGCCCACGCTGCACCAGGGCATCGCCTACTTGCAGAAGAACCTAGTCGCTGTAGAGAAGGTAGCCTTAGTGCTAGCTTATAGTTGTGATTCAACGATCTACTGCTACGAGGTGACGAGCGAGGCGCCGCACCTGTGCGCCCTGTTGCACCACCGCTCGCCCACGCTGCACCAGGGCATCGCCTACTTGCAGAAGAACCTAGTCGCTGTAGAGAAGGTAGCCTTAGTACTAGCTTATAGTTGTGATTCAACGATCTACTGCTACGAGGTGACGAGCGAGGCGCCGCACCTGTGCGCGCTGTCGCACCACCGCTCGCCCACGCTGCACCAGGGCATCGCCTACTTGCAGAAGAACCTAGTCGCTGTAGAGAAGGTAGCCTTAGTGCTAGCTTATAGTTGTGATTCAACGATCTACTGCTACGAGGTGACGAGCGAGGCGCCGCACCTGTGCGCCCTGTTGCACCACCGCTCGCCCACGCTGCACCAGGGCATCGCCTACTTGCAGAAGAACCTAGTCGCTGTAGAGAAGGTAGCCTTAGTGCTAGCTTATAGTTGTGATTCAACGATCTACTGTTACGAGGTGACGAGCGAGGCGCCGCACCTGTGCGCCCTGTTGCACCACCGCTCGCCCACGCTGCACCAGGGCATCGCCTACTTGCAGAAGAACCTAGTCGCTGTAGAGAAGGTAGCCTTAGTGCTAGCTTATAGTTGTGATTCAACGATCTACTGCTACGAGGTGACGAGCGAGGCGCCGCACCTGTGCGCCCTGTTGCACCACCGCTCGCCCACGCTGCACCAGGGCATCGCCTACTTGCAGAAGAACCTAGTCGCTGTAGAGAAGGTAGCCTTAGTACTAGCTTATAATTATCAATGCTATTCGAATAATGAAAATAGGCGTTAGTGACTTTAAAAGGAGCGCGTGGCTGAATAAGAACAACCGCACGAGTAACCGACTTCAAGGTTAAGGCTGCGTTTCCACCAGAGATGTGCGAGGATGCGTAGCGAGGGATGTGTTTGTTAAGAACCAATAGAATCGCTTGCGCGAATGCGTGAGGCTAGGTTAATGAAGCGATTCTATTGGTTAGGCAGCCTAAAGCTAACTGTCCACTGGAGCGGAGTGAAGAGGAGTGTAGAAATATGAATTATGAACCAGTGGAATTGCTCCGAAACTGTCACTGAGGTTTTATGCAATTGGTTAATATTTCTCCGCTCCTCTCATCTCCGCTTTTGTGGACAGTCAGCCTCAGCAGCGAATTCTGTGTTCGGTCCGCGGGTTGGTGCTGCGTGAAATGGGTTCCAAAGGGAAGATAATAAGTATTTATCCTGCAAAAATTACCTTTTTGGATATAGGAAGCAACCACATACCAAGTACCAACAAATTAAAACATGAGATATTTACGGGAAGGCGCAACGTTGGCCTCCCACAAGGTGGACCGATGACCTGGTGAAGGTCGCGGGTAGTCGATGGATGCGAGACGCGCAGGAACGCTCGTTGTGGCGACGCTTGGGGGAGGCCTATGTTCAGCAGTGGACGTCTTTCGGCTGATATAATGATGATGATATTTACATAGAAGTATCGTTTCAGGTGGAGTTCGCGCGAGCTCTACGACTCACCAATGGAACCATCGAGCCCCTTTCCTTCACCGTGCCCAGAATAAAGGTATGATTGCATTGCTATTGATGTTGTTTTCCCTTGTAGATAACGACGTCTCAAATTTTTCGCACGTTTTCGTATAAAGTCGTTCCGAAAAAAGAAAATATACGCTCAGTAGTTTCGGAGATAAGGGATAAGGGGGAATAGTCAATTTCATCTATATACTTTCTTTGATAACTTAAGATTGGAATTTTAATAACAATATGAAAAAAAATATATTTTGAGACCCTTACGATATGCCAGACAGTACAGTTTTATTTTTCTCATTTGCTTCTCAAAAAGTGACCCAATTTTCAAAACTTCAAGTATATCTTACGACTAGTTAACCCGCGCAACTTCGTCTGCTCCACTTCTATTGGGCTTAGTGTGATGATATATAGCCTATAAGCCTTCCTCGATAAATGGGCTATCTAACACTGAAATAATTTTTAAATCGGACCTCGGACCGAATCGAATTCGGATCGGATTTTTTAATCGGATCGGATCGGTCTCTCGGTTCCTGAGATAAACGCGTTGAACGCGCTTATCTCAGGAACTAACAAATGAACTCTTCAGCTTTATATATTAGTATAGATATAGATTCCGTACCCTAAATATGTATGTATTTTGTGTGTATTAACATCACTATATATTATAAAACAAAGTCCTCCGCCGCGACTGTCTGTCTGTTCGCGATAAACTTAAAAACTATTGCACCGATTTTCATGCTGTTTTCACCAATGGATGGAACACACTGGGCACTAAATTATATTGATGTATCGTTAACTACACTTTAGCATATTATATATTTACCTGTATACCTATTTAATACCCTACAAAACTGGTTTACATCCGTACACTTCAACATAAGATGCAGTTGAAAACCACTGTCAGGTAGCTCTTAGTTGTTTGGCATTTTGCTGAACTCGACCTATTTGGCGCAGCCGCGGGACACACGATGTTATTGTTTTTAAAATTATTTTTTATTTCTTTTTATTGTTACCAACATTGTGTGATTCCGTGTGTGCCAAATAAATTAGTTTTTTTCTTTCTAGAATGGTTCACGAGGAAGGTTTTAGTATATAATTTGTCAAGTTTTAGTGTAGTTATTTAGACATTGTCTAAAATGTAACTATATATGTTGGAGTGCCGGAAAAAATAAGCCGTCTGGGAGCTGATTACTTTTGGTCGCGATAATCGACATCCACGCGGGCGAAGCCGCGATTATCAGCTAGCTTGTTAGTAAAAAAATGCTTTTTACTCTGTGATTCTGTTGTCCGGGAGTAACGTCATAAAACTGTAGTAACTTAAAATTATGTGTGAAGAAAAGCATCATTTGTTTTATTGAATTTAAATCGGGTCATTAGTCCGGTCAAATTGGACCAAAAAATTGGAGTGAAGGTACAGTAGTTCACACCCAGCTCAAAATTAGTAGGATTGTTCAAAACACTTATCATAAATGAAATCTAAAAAGTCCTTATCGATCCGATGCATTTCGTATCGTCGCGTTGCTCAGCACGAGGCCATTTCTAGCACCTAGACCTTTCGCTTGTGTGAGCTGATCCTAACGCTGTACAATTCTGTGTGCAGAGCGAGTTATTCCAAGACGACCTGTTCCCCCCGACGCTGGTGACGTGGCAGGCGTGGCTCAGCGGCGCCTCGTGGCTCGCGGGCGCATCGGTAGCGCCGCACATTGTGAGCCTGCAGCCGCCCGGCATGGAACCTCGTAAGTACAAGACGACCTGTTCCCCCCGACGCTGGTGACGTGGCAGGCGTGGCTCAGCGGCGCCTCGTGGCTCGCGGGCGCATCGGTAGCGCCGCACATTGTGAGCCTGCAGCCGCCCGGCATGGAACCTCGTAAGTACAAGACGACCTGTTCCCCCCGACGCTGGTGACGTGGCAGGCGTGGCTCAGCGGCGCCTCGTGGCTCGCGGGCGCATCGGTAGCGCCGCACATTGTGAGCCTGCAGCCGCCCGGCATGGAACCTCGTAAGTACAAGACGACCTGTTCCCCCCGACGCTGGTGACGTGGCAGGCGTGGCTCAGCGGCGCCTCGTGGCTCGCGGGCGCATCGGTAGCGCCGCACATTGTGAGCCTGCAGCCGCCCGGCATGGAACCTCGTAAGTACAAGACGACCTGTTCCCCCCGACGCTGGTGACGTGGCAGGCGTGGCTCAGCGGCGCCTCGTGGCTCGCGGGCGCATCGGTAGCGCCGCACATTGTGAGCCTGCAGCCGCCCGGCATGGAACCTCGTAAGTACAAGACGACCTGTTCCCCCCGACGCTGGTGACGTGGCAGGCGTGGCTCAGCGGCGCCTCGTGGCTCGCGGGCGCATCGGTAGCGCCGCACATTGTGAGCCTGCAGCCGCCCGGCATGGAACCTCGTAAGTACAAGACGACCTGTTCCCCCCGACGCTGGTGACGTGGCAGGCGTGGCTCAGCGGCGTTTTTTTCGCGATTTCAGTGTTGGTCCACTAGTCAAAGTTGTTCATAATTGTGAGTTCAATGACCCCTTAAGAGGTATTGCGTTTATTCTGTTACAGGTTGGTCCCCGTAAAAGTAACCTCCGTTCTAGCTATTTCATCATCCACACAAGCCATCCATCGTTTCATTGGCTTTTCTCTACTTCTTTAAACATCCACATTCACTCTCAATACTTTCCCCAAAACACGTTCCCTATTCCTCCGCATCACACTGAACATACCTTGACAACTAATTTCCTTGCAGCATTTGAACACCAGAACCACTTTCAGACTTCGTCTCACTCTCTCATACCTTTTTTTTGCTGGGGTGGAAAATCCTTATGAATGTCCCTCGCCTGGGGCGGGCGAAGAGGTCTCTGTCAGACACTGAATGACTAAAAACCACGCCGGTGTTCCTTCTCATACTTGACGAGGATTGTGAGAGCTAGTGCGCATTCCATAATCCCCGGCTAGTGCCGGCCTGCCTGTGAGGGCCAGCTCAGGCTCGCGGGAGGAGTGACGTGTCCTCCCCCCGCAACGTTCAATACGGGCGCGTCTGCAACAATACGCACCGCCGTCTCGGGTCCTGCTGGATGGGGGGCGGCGGACGAACACGAGTCCACCGTCTCTCCGGACCTTTCTACGGGGGCTGGAAGAGGGCGTTGTACGCCCTCCGCCGACGCCCGATTTGCCTGCTGCGGCACGGGAGATTGGCCACGGCCTCCTTCTCCCTCTCCGCAGCCTTCTGCTATTTCGCAGATTGAGATCACCGCATTCCATGACTCGGCGCTCCCTCTCATCGAACTTCCGCCGGGCGGCAGCGACAGGTCGTGCACGGCGCTGCTCCTCCCTTGCGGCACTCTGCCAGTGTGTGCTGCGCCGTGTCCTCCCATGCGGCACTCTGCCAGTGTGTGCTGCGCCGTGTCCTCCCATGCGGCACTCTGCCAGTGTGTGCTGCGCCGTGTCCTCCCATGCGGCACTCTGCCAGTGTGTGCTGCGCCGTGTCCTCCCATGCGGCACTCTGCCAGTGTGTGTTGCGCCGTGTCCTCCCTTGCGGCACTCTGCCAGTGTGTGCTGCGCCGTGTCCTCCCATGCGGCACTCTGCCAGTGTGTGCTGCGCCGTGTCCTCCCATGCGGCACTCTGCCAGTGTGTGCTGCGCCGTGTCCTCCCATGCGGCACTCTGCCAGTGTGTGTTGCGCCGTGTCCTCCCTTGCGGCACTCTGCCAGTGTGTGCTGCGCCGTGTCCTCCCATGCGGCACTCTGCCATTGTGTGCTGAGCCGTGTCCTCCCTTGCGGCACTCTGCCAGTGTGTGCTGCGCCGTGTCCTCCCATGCGGCACTCTGCCATTGTGTGCTGAGCCGTGTCCTCCCTTGCGGCACTCTGCCAGTGTGTGCTGCGCCGTGTCCTCCCATGCGGCACTCTGCCATGTGTGCTGAGCCGTGTCCTCCCTTGCGGCACTCTGCCAGAGTGTGCTGCGCCGTGTCCTCCCATGCGGCACTCTGCCAGTGTGTGCTGCGCCGTGTCCTCCCATGCGGCACTCTGCCAGTGTGTGCTGCGCCGTGTCCTCCCATGCGGCACTCTGCCAGTGTGTGCTACGCCGTGTCCTCCCTTGCGGCACTCTACCAGTGTGTGCTGCGCCGTGTCCTCCCTTGCGGCACTCTGCCAGTGTGTGCTGCGCCGTGTCCTCCCATGCGGCACTCTGCCAGTGTGTGCTACGCCGTGTCCTCCCTTGCGGCACTCTACCAGTGTGTGCTGCGCCGTGTCCTCCCTTGCGGCACTCTGCCAGTGTGTGCTGCGCCGTGTCCTCCCATGCGGCACTCTGCCAGTGTGTGCTGCGCCGTGTCCTCCCATGCGGCACTCTGCCAGTGTGTGCTACGCCGTGTCCTCCCTTGCGGCACTCTACCAGTGTGTGCTGCGCCGTGTCCTCCCTTGCGGCACTCTGCCAGTGTGTGCTGCGCCGTGTCCTCCCATGCGGCACTCTGCCAGTGTGTGCTGCGCCGTGTCCTCCCCCTCTCTCATCCCTAATTTAACCTTTTCGTGTAACACCACATCCTTCGTTAACGTTCTTATCTCAGCTGCATGCAACTATTTAGTGGCCTAACTCTAATACCAACTTACGGGTCCAAAAGGCTACTCTAGCAGAATCATAATATTAACCACACAAAAATCTATCAAATTTCATTTTCATCTTTATCGCTCACGCATTAGGTTCAGGTTGATTGGGAAAATTTGACATTGACGTGTAGCGTGATGTGCTTTCTGATTCTGCTAAAGTGGCCTTATTAGACCTGTTGATCTACATGTCTTAAGGTGGATGCGCCAGGGTAGCCCGCGAAATTCAAATATTTTTATGTTTTTTTTTGCAATTTGCCGGTCAGTGTGAAGCTGTATGTTGAACAAAATACGATTCGCGGCCGTAACGCGTATTTATCTAAAGCATTTTAATCATCAATGAAGCCCTCATAAAGCCCTATAGAATGACTTTGTCATGAAATAACCATTCTATACGGCTTTATGAACTTCATGCACGATCTTCAAGGTTAAGCTACGCTTTACGCCAAGGTTGGTCTTTGGATGGGTGATGATCTTAACATACCGAGTTTCCTCCGTGCCTCGGAAAGCAGTCATTTGTAGATCTTTCGCAGTCGTTACGGATAGTCAGAAGCCAGTAAATCTGACCCCAGTCTTGCCATAAGTACCGTGTTAATGGCTTGTGGAGGTCTGGTAGGCAGCCGCTCCTCGTAAAATACTAGTATTCAGCTAAATCCGGCTTGACTGGAAGCCGACCCCAAATATAGTTGGGAAAAGGCTAGGCAGATGATGACTGGATACTATATGTATTCATCTTATACCTGATGTACAGTAATGAGTTGCCTCCCTCCGCCAGTGTCGGCGCACACGGCGGCGTCGCCGGTGACGCGCGAGGCCCGCGACAAGCCGGCACAGAAGCCCAAGCCCGACCTCATCAAGTCGCACGTGCCGCAGGACGCCAAGGCTAAGGAGGACAGTGTGAGTTTATACATTCAGTCAAAAAAGTATCGGGAATGGATGATTTGTTTATGGTTCCAAATTCAAATTTTTGTTTTTTTGTAGTTGTTAGATTGGCACAACTGTTTTCCATTTTGGCGCGGAGTTTGAGTTGCATCTGTTATTTATATTAAATACAGTGCTGGTTTTAGTAATATCATATATGTATAGTGTGTATTGCGAATTTCATAATGGACAAAAATATCGAACAAAGAGTTTGTCTTAAATTTTGCATCGCCAATGGAATTTCGTGTTCGGAGTCACTGAAAATGTTACAGAAGGCTTACGGTGAATCGACTTTATCAAAAACTCGTGCTTATGAGTGGTTCAAAGCGTTCAAAAGCGGTCGGGATGTGATGGAAGATTTGCCTCGCTCTGGTAGGCCGTCAACGTCTGCAACTGAAGTTAACATCGCAAAAGTGAAGGAAATAGTGACTGAAAATCCCCATTCAACTCTGAGAGAGATAGCCGCCGAACTTTCTGTATCTCACGAGTCGATCCGTACCATTTTAACTAATCATTTGGGTATGAAACATGTTGCTGCTCGGCTAGTCCCAAAAGATCTGAATTTTCTCCAAAAACTCAATCGCATGAAAGTCGCTGAGGACATGCTAGAACGAGTCAGTTCGGACCCAACATTCATGAAACGCATTGTTACTGGTGACGAGACGTGGGTTTACGAGTTTGACATGCAAACTAGTCAACAAGCTTCGGAGTGGCGCCTTCCAACTGAACCGAAACCGAAAATACCACGCCAAAGTCGATCAAAAGTCAAATTCATGTTGACTGTTTTCTTTGACTATCGCGGTGTTGTGCACTCTGAATTCTTACCGGAAGGTCTAACGGTAAATAAAGAATATTATTTGAGCGTTATGCGGCGTTTAAGAGAGCAAATTCGATGAAAAAGGCCAGATTAGTGGAAAGAAAATTCTTGGATTTTGCACCACGACAATGCGCCTTAGCACAAGGCTATCATTGTGAACGAATTTTTAACCAAACACTCAACAAATACCATCCAGCAACCACCATATTCACCAGATATGGCTCCTGCTGACTTTTTTCTTTTTCCTAAACTCAAATTACCACTTCGTGGCACCCGTTTTCAATCGATAGAAGACATAAAGGAGAATTCGCGGCGAGAACTGAACTCAATTCCGAAAGCAGCGTTTAAAAAATGTTTTGATGAATGGATTATTCGTTGGCGCAAGTGTATCGTTTCTAAAGGAGCATACTTTGAAGGTGATAAAATAAATTTGGATGAATAACAGACATTTTGTGTATTATTGATCTTTTCCCGGTACTTTCTTGACAGAGTAGTACTTTAATAGAATTCGACGTCATATCGTCGGCGATAGTGCAAATCCGCGAATCTACCATATGTAATCTGCACTACTTGTGAGTTAACAGGGGAAGGTTACCTTCTAATATAACAAAAACTCGTGTCACGTGTTTGTTATGGAACTCCTCCGAAACGGCTTGATCGATTTTTATGTTTTTTTTTTGTGTAAAGGAAATTATTTGTTATGTCTGACTCCGCATAGGCTATTTTTTATATTTATTTACATTTAACCGACTTCCTCAAAAAGGAGGAGGTTCTATGTTCGGCTGTATGTATTTTTTTTACGTATGTTTATATTTTTTCAAAAAAATAAAACCGATTTCCAGAAACAAAACACTACAAAGTATAAAATAACTTAAATTTCGGAAGTCGGTATCAAAAAACAAAAAAAAAAAACCAAAAACACCGACTTCCGAAATTAAAGGTATTTTATACTTTGTACTTGTAGTGTTTTGTTTTTGGAAGTCGGTTTTTGCATGGAGAGTGTTCATGTGTTCTATGTATTGTTAACAGTAGAAATCTATACTATATTAAATGGCTACATTTGTCAGATACGCGGAGTTATCCAATGCTAGTTCCGCGGATTTGCACTATCCCCGACGATATCCGATAGTAGTTTTTTTTTTATATTTCTTTTATTAAGTATAATAATCGGCACGAGTCGTGAGCTCTGTACTCACGACTCGTCTCAATGAGCTCTTGCCTTGAGTTTGCCATGTATTATTATTACTTCCCAGAATTTAATCCTTATTAGCTACACTTTCGGATGGTGTAAAAATATCACGGTGATTTTTTTTCAAAATCAACCGGTTCGATTCCTGGGTAGGAACATAGACTTTTCATAAATCCAATGAGGCAGTTTTAGTTTTCATCATAATCGGGCTCAAGCTTCCTTTCAGCGTTTTTCGATATTCCTTATAGTTTCGGATTTGGCCCTGAAGGCCCACTTACCCTGTATACCGAATTATTATAAAATGTGATTTATTATTTTTGTTCTTCGACGGCCTAAATTGATTTTAATGCAAGCCAGAGAACTGTATTACCAAGTTTTTACAAAAACAGTGCATACTTTATGGTTCCAGCAAATTCAACTCTTCTCCATAACGATCCCACTAACCCATTAAATGTTTCCACAGATAATGAAGTCCATAAGCGCCAAGGTGCAGATCAACTTGAAATTGGAACAAGACAGCATGGAAGGAGTGGACGAGGCCGAATGGGAGCAGTGAGGTAACCCGACTAAATCAAGTGCAATTGAACAACCCTAGCTTGTAGTGTTATTTAGAGGCTCCCGTAATCGGTCGCGTTATATGTATCATCGACTGACCGCCCGTAGACAGGCTTTGGTAGTACGAATAAAGATTGTTTTGGAATAAAATACTGGAAAGATCTTCTTTTGTTAATATTGGCACTACATTTGGCTTATTTGTACAAATATTTGCTTTATGTCGCTCAATGTAAAATAAACTGTAATGGAATAGACTTGAGAGCTTGTTTTAGGTTGGTGAAATATGGCAAAAGTCTGGGGACATATAAGCCAAAAGATGTGACAGTATTAAGTATAGAAGTCAAAGCTTTAGAGTAGCAATTGCAGCTCATTGTGAATTTATGACCGAAACTGAGTAAATAAGATTTATTGCTACAAAAAACATTATTAGTCATCAGTTAGAAACTAATACCATAATACTGCCGTCATAAGAAAAAAAGGTTGTATATACGCAAAACGAAGTAACCGCTTTCCGACTTCAAGGTCGGGAATCAGTTACTTCGTTTTGTGTCGATACGTCCTTTTTATGACGGCAGAGTAGTAATAGAACAGTTAACAATTCTGCATTTATTAAAGAGCATTTTCGTGACATTATTCGTACTGCCAAAGCCAGAACAGGTATAGCCCCCCTCGCAGAATAAAATTAACTTTTTATACCTAACAATAACTTGGGATTTCTAAATATTTTATAGAAATTTTTCCCGTCGATCCCATTTTTACATTTTAATCTTAGATATCAAATAGTCGTGGTAATGTAGAGTACTAGAATAATAATGTCGGCACATAAGTCCAATAATATGTACTGATTATAGTTTAAGTCATACGTCAGAATATCGTGGGATTTGGAAAAAAGAGCTAATGATTTAAAACAATGGTGTTAACAATATCAATGAACTAAAAATGCAGGTAAAACGAGACTGGTTTCTTGTATTTAAAATGCACTGACATGAAATGAGTGTTGCCCCAATATTAATTTAACATCGAAAATGTTGAAAACATATTAACGAGAGGTAGAAATTTAATCCCTTGCAAAATTACTCTTGTTTCCAAATACTCACGATTCAAAATATCAAATTCAATGCTCACGGCCAGTCACATTTTCATCGCCGCACTGCTAAATAAATTATTTGCTGTTTAACGCTAACTCGTGATCTCATAGATTTTCGACCAAAACTTAACCAACCATGCTCATAGTATGCTCACTATAACGCGTTTCTTATTGACCATACATTTGTTATAATAAGAACTTGCAAAAATGTACTCGAATGCTCAAAATTACAATTTTAAATTGACTCAAATCGAACCTTTACCGCCGAGTTATCGTAAGGGATATAACGTGCATTTTCGAAATAATTACCCTTACGACAATTCGGAAGTAAGCTCGTAATCATTAGTTGACTATTGTCTATAAACTAATCAAATCGATACTCTTTGTACCGATAAACTGTATCGATTTAAATCGATTATCGCATAAAGTTTTTATTAAACAAATAGGTGTCAGCGCAACATTCCTACATTTTGCCATAAAAAATGCATTTATTTATATCGCGTATTTACTTTATTATGTATGAAATAACGAAAATTATTGATTATACGTATGATTTGTATGTAAAACTTGTATGTAAGGATGTGTAGGGTATTCTTACTTATTAGGGAATTGACAATTTACAATGTAACCGATATTATTCTATAGTCACCATTAATATTTGCTAGAAACTTGACTTGTATTTATTGTGAATCTTAAGTTCTTCTTAATAGAATACTGTATATAGCACCGTCAGCTAAATTGGACCTATTTCACATCTTTTAATATTTTAGAGTATTCGGTACTGGCCACTTTATGCGATATGCAGTAGCATACATGCGTGCATGTACATTGTACCTGTAAGGCTTAGTATTGCGTGTAACGAGTTTTCGAACATATTTAATCAAATTTAAGGGTGACCCAATTTAACTGGCGGTTTAATTTACCTTATTTTCCCTATTCCTCCCATCGTAACAGCACCAATTACGACCATATTTATTTTTCCATAATGCAATATACATAGATGACGTTTTAAAACTCTTTGTTAACGAAAGTAAGATTTGCAATGATTACCAAGTTAGTCGGGAAACACATCGAAGTTGGGATTAATTTAATAAATAGTAATAACTTTTGGGAATAAGGCTACGTTTCCACGAGAAATGTGCGAGGATGCATAGCGAGGGATGTTTGTTAACAACTAATAGAATTGCTTGCGCTGAGCGAGGACAGGTAAATGAAGCGATTCTGACACAGTTTTTTTCACGAAAATTTGATAATTGTCTCAAATTCTGTATAAATGATTCGCATTATTGAATACAGAAGAATCATGATATTAAATGCCTCATCTTCGATGTGTCTATCTTAGTCTTTGTATATGAAAAAAAAGTATCTGTAACGAATGAAGCGACTTAGTACCGCTAGTTGATGCCATAAACACATCACGTTTTGCTCAAAACGCCAAAGACTATGTTTTTCTTGTCAATATGTTGAAATTGTATTAGTTTATGTTTTATTTTCGAAAAAGTATATGAGATGTGTCAGTTACTGATATAGAAAAACTCAATAAATCGTCACCAGTCAAAAGTATTTATTGAAAGTCAAAATGAGACTGTTGGCGAAATTCTGTAAAGGTTGCTTCGTAAAACACGTCTCAACACTATTCCCCTGATATTGCAAAATATCTGTCTTTGCTGCAACTGACAGACCATTCTAGTTAGCTAGATTTTATACCTAGTATTAAATGGAATCTCATTTTAAAAATTATGTATTAAATATTCCCATTCAAAATTGAACTTTAAAAACATGGAGTTAAAAGTTAAAGCGCATCAATAGGCCTACAAGAGCGAGTGCGACGAAGCATTCTCTCGCTCGCACACACCGAGTCTGAGCGAGACAAAAGTCAAGAATGTCGTACTAAAAGCTTTCGTATTTTACTTAAATAATTACGAATAGGTGTAATTTTATTCACTAGTCAAAAAATATATACTTTAAATGGGAAGATTCTTAAAAATATATTCAAAATGTATTACTTTATTATTAATTTATGATTAAGATTTCTATGTATATTTTTAGTTTAGACTTAAGCGGTTTGTTGTCGGTGCGGTTCTAATATTAAAATCATGTTCTAGAATAGATTACTATAAAACAAGAGTAATAGAATGGTTTACCATAGATAGCATCCTATAGCTTTAGGAGACTGAAGGTGTCACGGATTGCTGAAATCATAGGTTTACACGTTAGAAATCAAGAATATTTTAATGAAATGTTTAAAAAATTAAATGTAATATTTTTTCTTTAATTTTTCATGTTTAAATCCAAAAGGGAAAAAAAAAATATTAAAGCTACATACATTTTTTTGTTCCAATGGCTCGTCTAAACCAGAGTGCCAATTCAACTAATTCTCAAGTATCGTTCTCATTCGCATCTCAGTCGCAATTTGTTCAAAATGTATGAAAATTAAGGCTTTTTGGGCATTTTGCGACTGACGTGCAATTGCGAACGCCGCGGTTGTTTAAAAATTAGTGGAATTGGCCCTCTGGTCGACAGATTACTTCGGTGTGCAGCCGAAGTCGCGTTCGACCCAGTGTAAACGTTTAATCGTTTGTAAAATTAGTTTGCTGTTAAAGTCGAACAAGTTTGGGTTCGAACGTCACGGGCGGTTGTAAATCGAGGGCTGCAGATGCAGGACAAAAAGAAAATAAAAGAGAGAGAGAGAGAGGAAGAGGAAATGCGGGCGGCAAAACTTTGTATGTAAAAAGTCATAATTCGAGGTTTGGCTCTGGACTGTTTTCTAACTGAATAAGAAGGATGTATACTATGTGTCTATGTTTTCCTTTTTGATTAATAGTTGCCAAATTTGTACATACAGCGATTTATCAGACAATTTTGATAATTTTGTGAGAGTTCTAGTACTTATACGGTTAATAAATCTTCGAAATAGAAAACATAGAGGCACAGTATATAACCTTCTTATTCAGTTTATGAACTATTTCTTAAATCAGTCCAATATTGGAGGCGAAAACAGTCGAGAGCCAAACCTCGAATTATGACTTTTTACATACAAAGCCTCGCAGCCAGCATTTCCTCTTAAAGGTACAAATTCGTAGCGGACTGCAAGCGACGTGTCGCCGCGCAGCACTGGTTTCCTTATATTTCTATGAATTAGCGACAGGCGACGTGTCGCTAGTTACGAAAGGTATTTCATAGAAATGCATAGAAACCAGTAGCTACGCGGCGACGAGTCGCCTGCTGCGGAGGCCCGCAGTCGGCTACGAACTTGTAACTTTAGTGAAGGAGCCGTAAAATAGGTAAATTACACTCGCCTTCAGCAAAGTTTCGATTCGAAGGACAACTAGGCATTTACACTGGGTGTTTGGAAGACTTAGCCCGCCCGCCGAAATCGTCCTGTTGACCTAGGTTGAATAAAGATCGCCAGGGTGACTTCGACCAAGCTGTCTCCAGGGCATTGAAGCAATCAGTCGAAGTTGGCAGAAGACGCAGTGTAAATGAGCCATATCTCGCGAATGAGGTACTCCGCGGCCCTTTAATTTTTGGCTATCGTCTTTCGTGACCACCTCTGGTTCGCGAAACACACAGCTAAGTACTTCGATCAATTTAATCTGGAATATAAAATAATTGACGGCTCTAGAATTGGACCTAATATCCCATACAAAATGTCTGTTCCTAAAATAGCCATTTTACTGGGAAGTCTTCATTTTAGTGTGAGAAAAGAGGTGGAGCTATACAAGTTGATTATTGCCATCTCCTTTTTTGCTCTTAAAATGATAAAACAGCTCAATTCGGTCGAACTATACTAAAAACCATCGGAATATCACCGACAACAAACATACGCTACATACTATTGCACATTGTATTCATATCAAATAAAATAAATCACCATATTATATAAATATCGTTTGTTTGTAAGAACGCACCTTTGGTAAAACAAGTATTAAACTTAGTAAGATATGGCAAGAGAAAAGGAAAAGTCTTATAGAATGGGTTGTGGTCTTAGTAATAGCGGGCGTAGAAACTGAGCGAATATTCTAATGAGGATTTTCAAGTGTTTCTCATATTATTTTATTATAGTCTGAGCTGGATTCTATTTTTTTTTAATTTAAATTTCATATTTTTTGAAAGTAAATGCGACCTGGTAGTCAGCATATTTATTTAAACTTCATGTACAATAATGGTACATAGGCGGACTTAATGCAACGAGGCATTCACTACCAGTCAACCTTTGGCACATTTTAGTCACCATCAGTTTTTTCCAGGCATTACGTAAATCAATCAGTCTCGAATTATAAAAAAAAAAATAACTTTAAAGGAAGAATTTGTTCCGTACGTTAATTCAACTCTCCCTCCTAACTTTTGAAAAAGAAAGTTGTAGTATCACGGAAGATATTTTTGTAAGAAACAAGTTGAAATTATTATCTATATTAATGTTTTATCTGTCTCTTTATCTATAAACTTTGGACATTGCCTACGGATTGTTCGAATTGGTAAGTATATTTTCTTTAATTTTTCATCCCCCATAGTTATTGATTTGAAGCATTTAAAAAATTTAAATTATGTCTTGCCTGTTAAAACCCGTTACTACAAAGTACCACACGACCCATCCGTTTTCGACCCGTTTTATTAATTCTACATTATTTGGAAGATTCAAACTAAAAGTAACATTAATTTGACGGTTTCTTATTGTTGAAGTTTCTCTGCACTCAGCAATATTAATTTGTTAAGTTGAGCTTTTATACTCAACTTTGTTATCAAGATAGATAAATGAGTATAATTTAATAATATTTTTTCTAGACAGTTGCATATTTGTTTATAAAATATGATTCGATTTGTCTCCTCGGTCATATTTATGATCTCTTAATAAAAAGCCCGTCTTTAATAGAAACTTATTAAAGAAATCGTCAAAGAATTATTTTGGATGCACAAAATCCTGCCAGCATTAATTTGCTCTCTAATAAATTCCCTTACCAAAGTTGTGAAATGACAATAAATTTATTTTGTAACTTAAAAACTTCCTTGTCACTTTTCAAATTGTTTCGTCCAAAACATGAATGTATTTAATACGTAAAATTGCTACAAAATTGGGAATCCAGTGCCAATGTTTCCTTTTTGTTTGATTATTATGAAATCGGCGTTAGAAGTCTTAAATCTTTTCCCTAATCCTTCTTCGATAAAATTGATCGAGGAACAAGAAACGTGTACCGATTTACCGAAGTTATTAAAACTTTGTTCTGATTACACATATGAATGATGATAATATATGAATTGGCGCCAAACATTTGTCAATTTTATCAAAGGAGGTTACATATTGTAATGTAATATGACCACAGACGATACCCTCAATGTGTGAGTGCGTGTAATTTTTGTATTTTTGGATGTTGTAAACCTACAGATACCTAGCGTTAAGGCTCAATATTTGGAGATATTTTTATTATTTTGCATTTTTTTATTAAACTCTTGCTAAATTATTGGGAGTTTTATTTGTCAACTCCCCGAATTTTCAAACGACGTACGAATTCGACTCTGGCTGCTACATCATTCCAATTATAATGTGTAATTTGCTTCATTTAAGTATGTCTAGAAAAAATCTTCTGGGATAAACCATTGTGGTACCGATCTTTACCAATTAAAGCCGAACTGAGACGAAGACGAGGGCAATATTGCACCACATTCAATTTAGTTTCGGGAATTAAACTAATAAAAAATACCACAACGTAATGGCATCAATAACCGACACTTACGAGTTTATGTGTTTGTCTGAAAAAGCAATCTGATAATTGGTTTTTCCCTTTTAAGGATGGCTTACCAAGTGGCCAGTCAACTAGACAGTCACTTCTTAGAACTTAATTTTATTTAAATATTCATGTTAGGCTTGTCATTCATTCTTACTTTGGGTTCGGGACCAATCGTAAGCCCGAAACTACGGACTTCGGGCTTAGAGAGTAGAGCCCCCCTGGTGGTGTAGTGTTATTTTTCTATCCAACCTTAACGCAGGTCGGATGGTTGAAAATAAAACTACATAGTTTTTTACAGGTTATTGTCTCATCTATATCTAGTATCTCTCATCTGCCTAGCCTTTTCCCAACTATATTGGGGTCGGCTTCCAGTTAAGCCGGATTTAGCTGAATACCAGTATTTTACGAGGAGCGGCTGCCTACCAGACCTCCACACCCATTAACTGGGTAACACGGTACTTCATGGCAAGACTGGAGTCAGATTTACTGGCTTCTGACAGTTCTGACTATCCGTGACGACTGCCAAAGATCAACAAATGACAGCCGGGACCAACGGCTTAACGTGCTTGCCGAGGCACGGAGGAAACTCGGTATGTTAAGATCGTCACCCATCCACAGACCAACCTTGGCAAGCGTTGCTTAACCTTGAAGATCCACGTTATTATCTAGCCATAAGGTCCTCCCACCTTCCACTTTTCCCGGTCTACTTTGATCACGCACGGGCCTATCCTATTGTAGGGACAGCTCATTCATTCACGTCACTCTGGGCTTGTTGCGTACTCGTTTCTTTGTATGTTCTTCGTTGCTATTGGGTATCTACTATGTAGTTTTCTTATCGCCGTGGCCAACCCAGTCATCTGGCCAACGTCCTCCAATGAAGGTTGTCAGGAAAGTTTACGCCACCAGGCGCCACATGGGCAGGAGGTCCTCTTCCATGGAAAAGTGATTTTGACGTAAATAAGACGTTGACGTCAATTTAGCTCTTGTCAGAAAATGAGAAAACAAGCGATCAAAAACAAAAACAATCTATTCTGTCAACATCTCACAGAGTACACTTAATTGGAGTGAGCATGATGTGAGCATTTCATCTTGTTTGTATGGATTCAGCTAACTTCGTGTTCATTTCATCTAAGTTTACATGGTCGTATCGCATCGTTGTTACAGCCACTTTTTACTCTTATAATAATGGAAGCTACTGTTGCTAAAAATAATTTTATTGACGTCTTCTTTCCATGTCTGGTTTCTATTGCTATTATTACATTACTGTTTCTATTGTGTATGTTTCGCGATTTCAGTGTTGGTCCTATAGTAACAGTTGTTCATAATGAAGCCTTTAGGTGCGATTGGTTCACCCTATTCGCGCCTAAAGGCCCAACCTCTCAAGGACCGTAATAGTCTAGTATTACGGTCCTTGACAGGTTGGGCTTTTTTGGTCAACTTTTTTCAGCAGTTTCGAAAAAATATGAATGACACGATTTGGAAGAGCATGTAGATTATTTCTAAAAAAAGTAAAGTACTGCTCGAATAATTGCAAAAGTAAGAAACAATTTACTTGAAAAAATGAAAGAAGGGTTTGGTCTTATGCAAATATCTCAAATTCTGATAAATATTTTTGAGATCTAAAATCCTCCTCTTTTCGAATCTTTTTTAGATTTCAAAAATATTGATGTGATTTTGAGATAATTGCAAAAGACCAAAACCTTCTTTATTTTTTTAGGTATTGTCTTTCAATTGCCTTGCGTGCTCGGTGCCTGACGGGTGAGCTATTGCATTTATTTTGTTACACTCACTTTTTTGTAATACATGTTTTTAAATATCCGTTGGCTAAGGCATATTTTAGTTTCAACTTCTCTAAAACCAACAGTCACTGTGCTTGTTTTCATCATGGCTCTGGAGTTTTTCTTCAGGAAATTACTCGTCAGATAAAGAAGGTGGGGAGGTATGGTTACTATTATTATCTTAATCGTTTATTCTGTTACACGTTGTAGTAGAATAAACGCAAAATCTGACAAAAAATCGACTGCCCATGCATTTCAATAAAATGTACTAAGGGCTCGTTTTTTTTCGCCATCTCTTGTTGCGTAACCGTTCTCTGCTCTTCGAGAACAGCCGCAGCGATGGAACCAGGAAGATTTTCATGTTTAAATTTGCATAAGTAAAGGCCTGCAACTTCAAACTGCGTCTAAATTTCTGAACATCTTATTTCGACCTTTTTTATTTAAGATTTCACTAAAAAAACCTCGCGTTAGATCCCCCAAGTCGGCCAGTAAATAACAAAATTTAAACTGGGACTAGCAAGTCATCCTACAATCATCTTTGGCACGAAACTTTAGATAAATTATAATGAAACTGTATTGTCAACCCGTGTCGTGTTGCGTGGATTGATGAGCCGACTAATACCAGCGGTGAGGGGTCAGAAGCAATCAGTCTAGCCTTGTCACACAATCTAATGAACATGTGTTCCGTGACGGAGCTGCTTGGTAGGTAAGTGAAGTCGTCTTATTGACCTGAAACGTCTGCAGAACTGAAAGTTGGAGCGTTACAAAAGGGGTCTGTATCGTTGAGCTTTAAAGCAATTATATTTTTCACTCCCACTTTCGTTGCTTCAGTTTTTACTTTAGTTTTGCGACTGAAATATTTCCTATGGTGACATTTCGATAGCTAATAGTATAAAGTCTACCGTGTCTTCAATCAATGCAATCTGTGTTACTAATGCATTGCACTTTTCTCACCACTGGGTTATTCGGCATTTTACCTATTCGTACATGGGGTTTCTAAAGCGAAGCGCATGCTTATAATCGTCCTCTTCATAGCTGCCAAAATTAGTGAGGAATAAACGCGCTTAAAACCTTTTGTTGCGTTTCTAATATCGAATGATTTTAGACCTAAAGCCCATATTTATTTATTTTTAATAATTATTTGACATGTGAGTATGAGCATAACTGGTTTTTTTAATGGAACTTTAATACAAATGGATGAGCCTCAAAAAATGAGCAAGTACTTCCGTAGGCAGAAATTGTCACCATTTAATTAATGTCATGATCTTTTGTGGACCAAGGATCTTTTTTAAGCATCTGCAAGATTTTCGGGATCAGTTCATGACGTGGGGGCCTTTTCCAAACGCGATAATTCTAGACACTAGAAGTCTACAAAAATGACTGATAACACCGAAAATATGTACTCAAATACCAAAGATTGCAATGAATCTTGTGCGCCTTCTTTTCAGACAGGCTGAACTATCTGAAAAAATATAAATACAAATGGCATCTAATTTATACAGTAGGTAAAAATACCGGATTCCGGGTTCAAGAAAAAATTTCGAGTAAGCTACGAAAAAAAAAAGTACTTTTCGTGTCGACTATAGAATATTTTTTGTAAAAAATAGGAGACCAACTGGAACACCAAACTGACTGGAACACAACTATAAAGACATTAAACCAGTACGTAGTAACTGGTGTTGTACTGTTTGGGCAGTGGTTGGCATTACCACGTAATGGCGAATGCGCACGGGTTTAGAGAAGAATAAAAACAACGATTAAGTTCTTACAACTTAATCGTTGTTTTATTAATTTATTTTTCATTTTTTTGGTCATTGACAACCATAGTTTTGTGTAAAGTAGAAGCATATTTTTCAAATTTTGTAAATGTGAGTACCATGAAGCCATTTACATTTTATTTGATTAGTTATAGTTTTACTTGTTGGACATGAACGAGCATGGTGGTTGAGAGCAAGTCATGCTCACTCAATATCTCGCTGATGGCGGCGCGTGGGTTGGATCATTCGGTTCTCTTCGAAATGGTTGAGCTGAAAGGTGCCGATTCACGCGTCATTTTCGTGAACGGGCGCCGTCGGTTGAGACTGGTCATCTCTTAACTGCCATTGGCTCATTTTAATCTTTATATTTTAAATTCTTATAATAAGTTGTTTTTTTTATTTTTCCTTTGCATTGTCCTCACATGCAGAAGGAACAAGTATAAATTTTGTAAAACAGAACAAGATTTAAAAGAGTGTCCGTGGAGTTTCTTGCACGTTCTTCTCCATAGAGATCTACGCTTTGGAACGTGCAAATAGCTTCCATGTTTTTGACTGACCGACCTTGACGTTTCAAAAGTGCCTGTGAATGGTTTATTTGAAATAAAATGCTTTAAATTTGAATTATACAAAATGTCCCGTGTATAATTGCAAAAAATACCGGCCAAGTGTGATTCGGACTCGCACACGAAGGGTTCCGTACCATAAATCTTAATTTTTATTATTTGTTGTTATAGCGGCAATAGAAATACACAATCTGTGAAAATTTCAAGTGTCTACCTATTACGGTTCTTGAGATACAGCCCGCTGACTTAAGTCTTGCCACGTGGCCTGCCCACTTCCATTTAAGTTTTTGAGCGTAGCTCAGAGCATTAGTTGCTTTTGTAATATTTCGTATTTTAATATACCTTATTTTGTCAAGTTTCCTTATGTTCCTCGTTGGCAGATGATGATTATATTTTTTGCTTTGGCAGTGAATTTCCATGTCTGGGAGCCATATGTTAAACATGGTAAAAGGTTCATGACTTCTGTTTGATGTTTTTTTTTTAATTTTTTTTTTATTTAGGAATGGGTATGCACTTGACCACAATCATGCCAATTACGTAGACTGAGGCGATGGATCGAAAAAAAAAAACCAAAGTGATTTTAAAACTAATTTAATGAAAAGAAATAATTACAATTAAATTGATGAAACCTATTCGATGCTAGAATATGGAATGACAAAATAATACTTAAAAATAACTTATTGCTACTGGTGAGTTTCTGCTGCGTCGGCGGCTCGTGGCTGAATGGACGTCATCGCTGCAGTTTCTATGCGGTTGGCGTAAACATGTAGGAATGTGCGAAGTCGGCGGTATCCATTAGGGGTCCGTATCTAACACCTCCACCCGCAGAACAGCAACTATTTCCTCATGTTGAGAGAAAATGTTGCTGGGAGTTCATCTCGTCTCCTGGTCACATCTTCGTATGTATGTATCTTGAGAGTTTGTTGTTTCTCTTCGTTGCCTGTCCTGAGGTTCCAGCATTTGTATCTGCGGCTTATTACCAAAATTATAAGTATGGCTGCGCATAGTACAATTATGTAAAATGGTATGGTTGTATGATATAAGACTACCGGTTGAGTGTTGTCGATCTGGATAGGGTTCTCCATCAGGACTTAGTTCTGGATGCTGTGTAGTTCTTCCAGGTTGACTGAATTGAAGCCGATGATGTGAGTCGAGTCAGTGGTTTGATTCAGGTTGTTATAAAGTATCTTCGATAATTTTAGTGGTTGCTCTTTTATCTCGTTGCTGTCGTTGATGATTGTGAGTTCTGTTGTTTCCAGATAGCAGTCCATGGGTATGGTGACAAGGTAACTTCCTTGTAAAATATTAATCCTTTATCGGATGCGAGCTGTATAGACTGAGATGCTATGGTTTTTGGTGAAATCCGGTTGGATGTGTCCTAAATAAGCCTTATATACAAAAATATCCAAAAATACATAGTTGCTTATTGTTTTTTTTAGGTGGTCAACATTTTTCCATTGTCTGGTAAGGACCAAAGGTCAAAGGTCAGAAAGTGGCAAATATATGACCATTGTGTATTACGAATTATAATGTAAATAAAACAATAAATTAAAAACTATAAATTTATTAATTTTTTTGGTTTTCAGCCATGTGAAATTTTTTGAAACATTTTTTTACACAATGTTACACCGCAGTATGAACATTTCATGTTTGATCGCTTCGCTTCCTTTTTAGTAGAGCAAAACTTGCAGCGTGTGTATGTATCTTGTAATTCAGGAAAGTGGACACCGACGTTTTGGAGTCTAATTTCATCCGGAAAACCAAAGTTTCCGCCTTTTTTGTTCTTGAAAACAGTCGGTCTTTGTTTTTTACAAGTGAAGTCTCCGATAAGAGACCTCGCAAGTCGCAGCCTGAAATGTCTGTGTGAAAAATGACGTTGTACATGCTTTGATTAGTAAAGTATGTAGGAATTTATAATGGCAGCATCAAGCATGAAAAAAAATAAACGCATCCAGAACTGTCGAGATTTACTTCCTGTTGGATAGGAGGAACGAAAATGGTCAAAATGATCGACCCCACCCATATGTAATGTGTAGTGTAGCTATGGCTTTTGGGCAGAAAACTTCTTTACGCGTACCATCCTTTTGTGTGCGCTTGACCATTGTAACCTCCGATTGCTTGTGTGTTGAAGACAATACGGTAACTTCTTTCGTGTCTAGCCATTTTATGGCCACTCTAGGTTCGCTGGTCTGTGCGCAAAATTCGTGTTTATCGAGCTTTTCTTTTTTTTTGAGCTTTTTCCTTCATAAATTGAGGTAAACCTTTTCTAGTCTTTCCCACAGTCCCAATAGAATAAATATGATTTTGATATAAAACGTCAATCAATTTGCAACATGTGAAGAAGTTGTCAAACACTACCAACGAGTCACGTGGCACAGTTTTGCACAAATTCGTTACGACGCTGTAGCCTAATCCAGCTTCGTCTGCAGTTTCAGCTTTTCCAGTATAAACCTCGAAGCAATATAGGTAGCCAGTGCGAGCATCGCAACGAGCCCATACTTTGTAGCCTCGTCTTATAGGCTTTAGAGGCATATATTGTTTCATGGTGCTTCGGTCCTTGAATTTCACCATGCACTCGTCCACAGAATAAATACCACTTCAGCTTCTTGACGATCAACGCGTCTCAGAGGGTCATGGCCATCCGGCTGGCCCGGGGATACCGCACGGTCTCTGGCGAGGCGGCGAGCCTCCTTGCCGGACTGCCGCCATGGGATCTGGAGGCGAGAGCCCTCGCGCACATTTACGAGTGGCGCGTGGAGGCGCAACGCCGGGGCGAGACACCTCTGCCGCGGCAAATCGCAGCAAGGCGGACGGAGCACCGGCAAGATCTCATGGCGGTATGGAGACAGCGACTGTCGTAACCCAGCGCTGGGCACGCAACAATCTAGGCGATAAGTCCCCTCTTTGAGGAGTGGCTGGAGCGGCGCCACGGCGTCCTCACCTTCCGCCTGACACAGGTACTCACCGGACACGGTTGTTTCGGGAGATACCTGTTTCGGATTCGGCGGGAGGACGCGCCCGGGTGTCATCACTGCGAGGATCGCCCGGAGGACACGGTGGAGCATACGGTGGAGGTCTGCCTTGCTTGGGCGGAGCACCGCCGGGTCCTCGTCGAGGCGATCGGTGGCGGCGACCTCTCGCGACCGGCCTTGGTTCAATCTTTGGTCCGGAGCGAGGAGGCATGGGAAGCGATCACCTCCTTCTGCGAAGCAGTAATGCTAGCAAAGGAGGAGGCCGAACGTGTGAGAGAGAGGGAAACCTCACGTCCCAGTCGCCGCAACAGAAGAAGACGCCCCAGGCGTCGGGCCTGCGGACGGCGAGCACTGGGTGGCTCGCCGTCTGATCAGAACTAGGCCTGGGTCGGCGGCGCGCTGCGATTCCAGCGCGCCTCAAAGAGATGTCAGCGTGGAAGACGGGGCCCGCTAGGGCAGGTGCCTGCTGGGGCTGCGGAATCTGTTCGAAAGCGTATCAGCTCAGAATGTCAACTTCGCAAAATGACAACCGATTGCAAAATGTCCACTTCTCACATTGTCAACTTCTTAAAATGTCAAATTCGCATAATGTCTATTTCTCAAAATGTCCATTTCTCAAAATGACAAACTCTCTTAACGTCAACTTCTCACATTGTCAACTTCTTAAAATGTCAAATTCGCATAATGACATCTACACGTAGTTTCTACTTTAACAAAGTAATGTGGTAATAGGTATAGCTAGTTACACATAATTATACTAAGGGGTATATGTAGGTAGATATCTGAAGACTTTAAAAATAAAATACCAAAATTTATAATCAATCAACTGTAATAGTAATATAATAGGTGTGTCATCTTAAACAAAAACAAAAAAAAAAACAACAAAATCGTCAAAATTTCGAAAAACATAACAATATTAAATGTAAAAAAAACATTGATTCTCCACAGAAATAAAAAAATCGTTTAGATTGTAAGTTTCATTTACTTTAAAAAAATAGTTTAAATACTGTTTCCATAATATTTTTAACTATTTCAGCGCCATCTGTCTGCAACACGATGATTGTTCCAATATAAAACTTTAATAACTGTTTTTGCCTTGATATCCTTTAATTGTTTTATTATTTTGTTATAATAAAAATATTAAATAAAAAAATTAACGTAATTAAAATTTATTAATAATAAACATATATGCTTAAATCATAACGTTTCATTAAAAAGTTATGGTTAGTTCGTCGTTGCATAAGTTTTCACCAAATATTTTAAGTTGTGCGGGTCAGCGCCACCGTACAACAAATTCTTTAGAAGGTTGGCACCGGCGTAAATTTTTATTACTTTTTATTTAAATTAAAAAAGAAGCAAAATATTGGGATCAGAGAATAACGGACAGTCTTTTTAAAGTTTTGAGAAATAGGAGACGACTCCGCAATATAACTTTTGATATTAAATATAAGAAATATTTGACTGCACTGCAAAATGAAAATTTGACTATCGCATCATTTTTTAAAAAGATTATATTTTTGCGGCTATCTTTGTTCAAAAAGTAAATTGAAACTAACAATCTAAATGATTTTTTATTCCTGTGGAGAATCAGTGTTTTTTTACAGTTTATATTGTTATGTTTTTCGAAATTTTGATGATTTTGGTGATTTTTTTTGTTTTTGTTTAAGATGACACAACTATTACAGTTGATTGATTATAAATTTTGGTATTTTATTTCTAAAGTCTTCAGATATCTACCTACATATACCCCTTAGTATAATTATGTGTAACTAGCTATACCTATTACCACATTACTTTGTTAAAGTAGAAACTACGTGGAGATGTCATTATGCGAATTTGACATTTTAAGAAGTTGACATTGTGAGAAGTTGACGTTAAGAGAGTTTGTCATTTTGAGAAATGGACATTTTGAGAAATAGACATTATGCGAATTTGACATTTTAAGAAGTTGACATTGTGGGAAGTGGACATTGTGCGATCGGTTGTCATTTTGCGAAGTTGACATTCTGAGCTGATACGTTCGAAAGAGGTGCCGTAGCCTTAGAACGCAAAGGGCACCAGGAGGAACACGGATGGGTTTTAGTCAGTAAGAGTCTGACACTCCCTCTTGCTTCACCCAGAGCGGTTTGATGATTTCCCGTCCTTAAAAAAAAAAAGCTTCTTGACGAAATATAACATTAAGCTTATCTATAAGCGGCCTCAGCTATGCAATTTATTAAAGTTTGCGGAGTTACGGGGTGCTGCTGTTGTGTTGTCGTTTACGTGTAAATTCTCTAATATTTTCTTGAACCTATTCAAATTAAATGCTGATGAAATATCTGGGTTATTATAAAAGCGATCTGTGGACCAGTACAGCTAGTCTATTCTGTAAATAACCATTTCGATATCGAGCTTCACCTGAGTGACAAACCTCACAAAGTGAGCTTTATTGCACACAACATAAAGGTCTTACGTTTGACGTAATTTGATACTCACCTCTGATTTCGCTGTCGAGACACGAAAATGTTGTTACAGAATAGGGGCACTGCTCATAGTCTGGCAATGGGTGTAAACCCATCATTATCATCACACCCAGAAAAGCTTTTATCTCTTGTTGAGTAGTTGGCTGATAGTTCATGCAATTTTTTTGAATTGCGTAAAGATTTGTTTCGATTACTATTAAATTTATGAGTTCGTCGGGAAAAATATTACTAAAGAAATCAATAGGTTGACTTTTATGTGAATATGCAATTTTTGGACCAAATTTGAATGTAAATTGAGGCACAAAATGAATATTCTTCTGTCTTTTCCAGTCCTGATATTTTCTTTCTGGCCTTGTGTAAGTCTTATTCAGTAATGAACGTGTCGTATTGTTTTCAGTGTTAGGACAAGTACCGTTCATTTCAGTTTCATTATTCTCAGGCACACCAGCAGAAGCCATGTCCAGTACAACCCTATAATGATAGGGTAAATAATGCGGTAGAAATATGTGGTTCTGACATGTCACCTTTTTTTTTTTTTTTTTTTTTTTAAGGATGGGAAATCATCAAATGACTCCTCCCGCTCTGGGTGAAGCAAGAGGGAGTGTCAGACTCTTACTGACTAAAACCCATCCGTGTTCCTCCTGGTGCCCTTTGCGTTCTAAGGCTACGGCACCTCTTTCGAACAGATTCCGCAGCCCCAGCAGGCACCTGCCCTAGCGGGCCCCGTCTTCCACGCTGACATCTCTTTGAGGCGCGCTGGAATCGCAGCGCGCCGCCGACCCGGGCCTAGTTCTGATCAGACGGCGAGCCACCCACTGCTCGCCGTCCGCAGGCCCGCGCCTACGGCGGCCGGGAATCGTCCTGCGACTCCCGTCGCCTGGGGCGTCTTCTTCTGTTGCGGCGACTGGGACGTGAGGTTTCCCTCTCTCTCACACGTTCGGCCTCCTCCTTTGCTAGCATTACTGCTTCGCAGAAGGAGGTGATCGCTTCCCATGCCTCCTCGCTCCGGACCAAAGATTGAACCAAGGCCGGTCGCGAAAGGTCGCCGCCACCGATCGCCTCGATGAGGACCCGGCGGTGCTCCGCCCAAGCAGGGCAGACCTCCACCGTATGCTCCACCGTGTCCTCCGGGCGATCCTCGCAGTGATGACACCCGGGCGCGTCCTCCCGCCGAATCCGAAACAGGTATCTCCCGAAACAACCGTGTCCGGTGAGTACCTGTGTCAGGCGGAAGGTGAGGACGCCGTGGCGCCGCTCCAGCCACTCCTCAAAGAGGGGACTTATCGCCTGGATTGTTGCGTGCCCAGCGCTGGGTTGCGACAGTCGCTGTCTCCATATCGCCATGAGATCTTGCCGGTGCTCCGTCCGCCTTGCTGCGATTTGCCGCGGCAGAGGTGTCTCGCCCCGGCGTTGCGCCTCCACGCGCCACTCGTAAATGTGCGCGAGGGCTCTCGCCTCCAGATCCCATGGCGGCAGTCCGGCAAGGAGGCTCGCCGCCTCGCCAGAGACCGTGCGGTATCCCCGGGCCAGCCGGATGGCCATGACCCTCTGAGACGCGTTGAGGTAACGGGCAGGTCGCTTCCTCAAAGTAGGCGCCCATACCGGCGCCCCATAAAGGGCCATGGACCGCACGACCCCCGCGTAAAGCTTCCGGCAGGAGGCATTTGGACCCCCTAGATTGGGCAGAAGCCGCTTGAAGGCAGCCCCGGCTCGTCCCAGTCTGGGAGCCAAACGTCGGAAGTGTTCGACGAAGTTCCATCGGCTGTCAAGGACGAGACCTAAATACGTCATCGTCGACCCCACGCCGATGTGAACCCCTCCCACCGTTATTTGAGATCCCGATGGTGGCCTGCTCCGAGAACCATGGAAGCACATGGCTTCGGACTTGTGTAAGGCCACCTCGAGACCCAACTGCCGGATCCTCTCAACGACTATCGCAACCCCGCGTGTCATAGCGTCGGTCGCCGCCTGGTGCGACCTCCCCTGCGCCAGGACCAGCGTATCATCAGCATAGCAGACAACGTTGACGCCGCCAGGGAGGTCGGCGCGCAGCACCCAATCGTAGCCGATGTCCCACAGAAGCGGCCCCAGAACGGAACCCTGTGGAACACCGCACGACATCTCTCGCCGGTTCCACTCTCCCAGATGACCGGGGTAGATGACGGCTCTGTCCGTCAAGTAAGCCTCGACTACGCGACGGAGGTAGTTCGGCACCCGGTGATACCGAAGTGCCTCCCTGATACAACTCCAAGGCAGGGTGTTAAAGGCATTGGCGATGTCTAGAGACACAGCCAAGACGACCCCGCCCCGGGAAACCGCGTCCCCCGTCGAGAGGGCTCTCACGCGCATGATGGCGTCCACCGTCGAGCGGCCCGTGCGGAAACCGAACTGGTTTTCCGCCAGATCCGGCCCCACCCTCACTAGGTGCTCGACGAGGCGGTTTGCAATTACTCTTTCAAAGAGCTTGCCCACCTCATCAAGCAGCACGATGGGCCGGTATGCGGACGGAGAGTCCGCAGGGCGCCCCGGCTTCTTAATGAGGACCAGTTTCCCCGTCTTCCAACGAAGTGGGAACTGGCCCCTCTCCAAGCATGCGCTTAGGAACCCTCTTAGTCGAGGCCCGAGAGCCTCCAAGGCCAGGACCCAGGCTTTTCCAGGTAAGCCGTCGGGTCCTGGGGCGGTATTTTTGGCCTTCAGCCTATTAACCGCCACTCTAAGGTCTACCTCAGTCACCTCAGGGGCATCGTTATCGTCGTCATCGGTGCAGTCCGCATCGGGCACCGCAGGTGGCGGAGCCATAGGCGGGGGAGTATGCTCCCCTCGCGAGGGGAACAGAGCGCTCACCACGTCCTCCACCAGCTGGGACCGGAGACTCTGCGTCAACGGGGGGGCCCAGGTGCGGAGCTTATTCCGCACCATTTTGTAGGGTCTACCCCACGGGTCCCCGTTCAGAGACTCTAGCATCTCCTTGCGAGATAGGTCTTTGGCCTGCTGGATCCCCGCTCGGAGGGCAGCCTTCGCCACTTTGTACTCCTCGTATAGCTCCGCCTCTCTGACCTGCGCATCTGGAGGGCGGATGCGGAGCCTGCGGTGCCTGGTGTACCGGCGCCGTGCGGCAACGCATGCCTGACGCAGCGTCGCCAGCTCTTGCGTCCACCAGTACACCTGGCGGCGGGCGCGTCCTGGCTTAACCCGGGGCATTGCCACATCGCAAATATCGGACATGGCCTCCCGGAACCACTCCGCTTCGTCGTTGATGTCAGCAGGCCTGTCCGGAGGTGACATCCAGGCCTGCACGATCGAAGCTTCCAGGAGGAGCTCCCGGTCCAGCTGCTTCAGCGCCCACCGCGGACCACATGGGGCCTGCCGGACTGGCGCGGTTGAGGTCTGGGTGGAGACGTCAAACCGGATATACCGGTGATCGGAATAGGTCTCCACCTCCTCTAATACGCGCCAGTCAATAACACGCGGTGACAGAGCAGGGCTGGCGAACGAAATGTCCACCACGGACTCCCCCTGCATCCGCACACACGTGGGGACAGAACCCCGGTTTAGGACGACCAGGCCTGTCTCCAGAGCCCAGTCCTCCACCATCCTGCCCCGCGTATCCGTATAACGGGAACCCCAAGCCAAGTGCTTGGCGTTGAAGTCCCCGAGAACAAGTACGGGGAGGGAACGACACCCGACGACGACGACGCCCAATTCCGTAAGGGAGTTTTGGAACTCAGCGAGAGTTCGGTTCGGGGAGAAGTACACTCCTACCACGACAATCTCCCCGAACCGTGCTGCTACGCACCCCTGTCCTCTCCTGACGCTTTCGAGGGATGGGGTACCGGCAGCGGCCGACGAAATTAGGGCCACTGAGCCGTTCAGGTCCTCCATCCAGTCATCCCTGGGCGGGACAAAGTAAGGCTCAGCGACCACAGCGATATTAATCAACCACTGTGCCATGCTCTGGACCAATAGGTCCTGAGCGGCGGCGCAATGGTTGATGTTCGCCTGAAGGAGGCGTAATGGAGCCGTTATTGGCACTCCATTTCTGCCTCCTCCTGAGTCCCTTGTGACTCACTCGCGACAACTGAAGCGACTTCGGTGGCAGTGACGGCGGTGGTGGTCGCGGCAGCGGCGACAGCAGTGGCGCCTGCGGCGGCAGGGACGGCGGTGGTGGAGGGCTTCTTTTTGCCCCCGGCTTTGGCGGGTGGGACGCAGGCTTTGCCCCCAACCCAGTGATCGGCCGGCTTGCCAGCTGCCGCACATACAACGCAGTGCGGCTTGGCGTCACACGAGCCGGCCTTGTGTCCGGGCTGACCACAGCGAAAACAAAGATCGCTGCGGTCCACCTCCGAGGTGCACTGGACACCCACGTGGTTGCCCACTTGGCAGCGGAAGCACCTCAGAGGTCTGGGTTTCAGCAGTTTGACCTGCGCAGATACCCAGCCCACCAGGAGTCTTCGGCCCTCCGATATTTTCTTGCCCACCGTCACGGGGCAGCTCACCACGACGGTTCGCATGCCCGTGCGGTCAGGACGTATGCTGCCTGTCTTCACCTGCTCGGCAGAGCACCCCCCAGTCCTGACGACGGCGGCCACCACCTCCTCCTCCGTGACGGAGTCGTCCAGGCCTATAATGCGTATATCAACGCACTTGGTAGGCCTGGACACTCGGACCTCGTCCGCATTTAAGGACGCTCTAAGCCTTTCAGCCAGAGCGTCAGCGGTCGGGCCACTGGCTGCACCGGGGATCTCCAGCATCCGGGCCCCAGTCATGGTCATCCTGTGTCGGAGGCCCCCAGTAATGCCGAGCTCCTGGAGGTTCACCGCCTCCTTTGCCTTCATGAGCACTTGGCTGTATGTCACGCCCCTCTTCTCAGCGTCCGGCTGTAGTGTGATCACTACAGCTGCGGTCTTTGGGGCACGGAGCCTGGCTGCGACGCTTCGCTCTTTTTGTCGCCGCTTCCTCTCGCGTTTCTTGGCCGCCTTGGTTGCCTTTCTCGCCTTCTTCAACTCTCCAACTATTTGCCATCCAGCTTCGGCCGCCGGAGAGTTTGAAGACGGAAGCGCCTGTTGCACAGCTGGAGCTGGAGCTCGCGCTGCCTGTGCAGCCACCCCACCTTTCTTCGGCTTGGTCTTTGCCAGTCCAGCCCCTTGGTTGGCCTGACCGGATGACCCCGGTTTGGCAGCCACGGTGGCCGCATACGAGGCCGCCTTCTGCTGGCCCGTCGCCTTTTGGCTCGCTGCCAGGGGGGGGCGCAGGACGATGCCCTCCAGTACAGAGAACCGTACTGCGAAGGCAGCCAACTCCTGCCGCATCAGGTCCAAAACCTGCTCCTCCACAGGCACGGGCTGGCTTTGCCCGCGCTTGCGCCCCCCTTGAGGTGCCTCCTTGGAGCCGTCTCCTCGGAGCCTGGCCAGGTCTGCTTGGAGCTTCTCGTTTTCCTTTTGGAGAAGCTCCGTGGCGGCCGCCAGGCGGGTGACCTCCGCCCGTAACTTGGACATTTCGTCCGATTGGGGCCCGCGAAAGTTGGCCTCTGCTGCCGCCAGAATGGAGGCCGCCGCCGCGCTTATGGCCTTGTTTTTAGTGGCTTGCTTCCTCTTCAAGGCCACATCGCGGACGGCCGCCTCCACGATCTGCACAAACCTAGCCTTATTAGAGCAGCCAGCGGCGCCTGTCTCACTGCCAGAAGACCCCGAGATAGAGGCCCTGCGACTGTTTGCTCCTGGGTGTCGCCCCTCCTCGGCGAGCTTTGCGGCTCGCTGGGTAGCCTCCTGGGATGCGAGCCCCCTCCCCTTGCCTCCGTCTCGGCCTCTACCCCGCGCACTAGTCGGGATCTTACGGGCTGAGACCGCCTCTCCGTTGGATGACGACCCCTGGTCATCCTCCGGCCTGGGCCGCTTACGGAAGAACTTGGAGTTCTCCGAAGCAGCCCCGGTTCCCTCACGTCCAGAGCTCGCCAAGCTGATGCCAGACGCAGAGTCGGAGTCTGACCCCGCATCTCCTCGGCGCTCAAGCGAGCTCTTCCTCCAAAGATTGGAGGGAGCCTCCGCGCTACGCTCGTCCGACACCTTGTCGGGCGTACTAATATTAAAACCGATCATCTCCTTACAGGACGTTGCGGATCGGGAGCCTCCTCGGCTCTTGTTGCCACTGGCAAGCGGTTTAAGACAACCGTTGCCCCCCCCAGAATACGAGGGGCATGACGCCTCCGAAGGAGACGTGGCGGATTCTCCAGCTGCTGAGCAGCTGGTACCGCCCTGGGGTAGTGTTTTTCCGTGTGTCTTTTTCATCATGTTTGTTCCTTTTAAAGGGTGTGGTCCCTATCTTCTCCTCCCTTCTCCTCCCTTTTCTTGCTCACTGCCCTCACAGTCACGTCTGATGAGCAGACGCGTACCAGAGAACAGTGAGCAAGATTCCTTCCTATGAAACGCACACCGTCCGAAAACCCGAACATTGCTCAAGTCTCCGAACGGTGTGCCCTTCTGGTGTCCCTCTTTGTCTGGTCTCTCACTTGAACCTTTCCGGCATGAGTAACTCTACCGGCAGAGCTCCAAGATCACTGAGACACGCAAGCCCCACCACGACGGCAACGTGGGGACACTCTCGGTGGGGTCTGACATGTCACCTGCACCACATATTTCTACCGCATTATTTACCTCCGGTATCATTGAATTTTCTGTTTCGTTTTCATTCTCCAAATTGCCTTTAAATACCCGTTCTAATCTGCGCTCAATCACGTCATTATCAGACAATTCTAAATAAGTATTTGAAGGGAAATGCAAAAAATTACTAAAATCGTCGTCAGAATCACTTTCAGAATCGTTTTCCAGAAGGTGTTGGAGTTCTCTGTTAGATAGTGGTATACTCGATCCCATCTTTGTTGACTACCTGTAAGAATCATATTACAAAATGTAGCAACAAAAACCAGAAGATTGTTTTGTTTTGACCACCTCCTGGACTCTCAAAGGATACAAACGGACAACGGTCATATATTAGCCACATACTTTGAACCCATTTTTTTACTACACACAACATCGTAACCTCCCAATATTTTGTATTTTATAAATAATAAGGTAGTTTTATTCACAAAGTAATATTAACAATATACTTACCAGAATTTTTCGAGCCACAACAATTTTTTTTGCAATTATGTACCGCTAAAAGTGACCGCCATTCAAACTTTTCCGTGCGCTTTGAATTCAAATGATTTTGACAGCTAAACGTCATTTGACTTTCTACGAAATAATGTCAATATAGCAAAACCGACATCTGTCTGCGACATTAAAAAGAAAAAAAGGGATGCGTTCAGAATTCGGTTAGATATTTCGATTTCAAATTAGTACTACAGTGGTGGAAAGTATTCTACTATTGTCTGATTAAGGGTTAAAGTCTTTTCTGCTGCAGGCTAACTGTACTTTGGTCGGTTGGGGCAATGATAGACGTAGTGTTGATCGTCCAGTTTTTCAACTGCTTGTTTGGAGAGTGAAATCTTGGTGAATTGGCAGGTGTCTTCTAGACCTTGGTAGATGATGAGTTCCTGGATACAGTCGGGCTTTGTCCGGATTTGATGGCTTATCTTCTTTTCACAGAGATGGATGCTACTGTACTTTGGGCATTCAGCCTCTGTGTACACGAATGATTTCTCGTTTGTTGCTATATAGGGAGAGGACGGAATAAGGGCAAGTTGTTTTTTATTATACACAATGGACAGTCTGTATAAATCATAAAGGTCTTTGGAGACTATGGGGAAGCTGTATATTATTACTATTCTCTTCTCAAAAAAGTAAGAACCTGGTTTTATAAGATTATAATATTCTCGTAATTCTAAGTTAAAATCAATATACAATCAAGATCAAGCCCCAGCTTGATCTTGATTGTATATTGATTTTAACTTATCTATCATAGATCTTAACATTTCTATATCTATCATGGAATGATGAGTGCTGGACGCACGTATAAAAGCCATAATATTTTCTAACCTAATTATCTCTAACATTAAATCTTCAACGTTATTAGTTTTCATTCCTAGAATTTGGGCGAACTTTGCAAATTTTATTAAGCTGTAATCTGTGTAAACCTTTTCCTGATTTATTGTTATTTAGTCTAGAATAGTGCTGTTGGGACATCCATTCTTTACTTAAGCTGTTATGATTGTTGAATTCTGAAACTATTTTATTTTCATTGTTTTGTAAAGTTCTAATAGCCTCGTCATATTTCAAGGCATCTAGATAGTCTAAGTAGGGCCATCTACAAGACCTCTTTTGACTCTCACGGGTTCTAGAGATTTTACTTGTTTTAGTACCTTACTAAGTTTGTTAGTAAGGTAGTCAATCTGGTATTCGTAAAGCATGTAAGTCTCATTGGTAAGTTTAATTCTGAAAGTCTTCAGTTGCGTCTGTATGGAATTTACTTTATCTTCTATGTCGGTTAATTGTGTGTACTGTATGAATGAGTGGTAATGTGTGGTTAGTCTGGTCGGTCCTAATCTACTAGCAGGATCCTGTAACAATTTTCTCGCTTTAGGAACACGTTTCAGCCGTGCTTTGGCTATCGCACCGCGTTTTTTCGAGGTATATATGTGTATAGGCAGATCGGCGAGTACTTTGTCCTGCGTATAACATGGTGCAGCCTTCTAGCGAGTGGCAAAGGGGTTTTTAATGAAAACTTGTTGCTGAGGGACATATTCTACTTCGGGCTCGCGATTTTTCCTGTTACTAATAAGAGCTGTACGATTTGCAAGGGATGAGTCTTTAATTATTTCGTAGACCTGTTTCATTTTTTGCCTATGGTTTTGTGAATATTGTTGTAGGATATGTTCAGTCAGGTCTATGTCGGTTGGGTCTCTGGGGTCGAAATGTCCGGTCATTAAGTCAAACGGTCTGCACTTTGTAAAACTATGGATGGAACTGTTATATGCTATGATGGCGTAGGGCATAAGGTTAATTATAGGTTCGTCTTTATTTTGCAGTTTTAGAATTCTAATGTGTTCCAATAAAGTTGAGTGAAAACGTTCGATGTTGCCGTTGTCATTTGGACTATGTGGTATTGATCCTCCCGATATCCCTTCTCCTTCTCGGTCCGTCATGCGTTATTTCGAGCAGTTTTAGTTCCTTTGCTTTCCCGTTGAGTCAATTTGCAGATGTGGTAGGCAAAACGGAATCCCAGACCCCTCCATCCAACCGCAAACGCTCCATAAATGAAGCAGACACAGTGAATCGGCCTCCAAAACAACCCAGGACCCACATTGGTCGTATGAGATACTCCGCATTAGATAAAGGCCCTTTCATTATCCACGTTTCTCGCCAAGAAACCCAACATAACGCTGGCACTAACCCTTCACTTAATTTCATTCTGAAGATTTTTAAATAGCAATAGCATTTCCAATAATATAGACATCAAGAGAGTCGGCAGAAACCGTGTTTTGTCAAATTGTTTTTTTTGTCGTCCATGGTATATGACAGTTTTTGATAGACTTGAAAGAAAAAGAAGAAAAAAGTCTGTAGTATACCCACCGTTACCGGCTCGCTCGTAATTGGAAGTTACATTGACATAAACTTTAAAGTTTGAAACCTTGGCTCAGAAATAAAACCGGAAGACAAATCCTGCACTTCCGCAAACAAAACCAAGAGAAAAAGAGCTACTTCGCGCCGATGTTATTCAAAGGTAACTTATCTTAAGAATGCGCTAAAAAAGGTCTCGTAAAAAAGGTTTTCAAAGAACTATTAGTTGATAGATGTTGGCAATCTGTTGGCCCGACTTGAGTGGTGGTTGATCGCGACACGATTTTTCAGCCTTACTTATCTTCAAGTTTTTCCGGCGAGGGTGAATTGAACGAGTGGCGGTTTCGGTGCGTAGTTACAAAGTGCTTCCCTTGGAATATGGTGTGGATGAGAAATAAAAATATCCAAAAATTTCGTGAAGTTTTTAGTATTTTTCTTGTAATGCGTTCAGCTAAGGAGTGGAATTCCCTGCCGGAGTCTGTGCTTCCTGATAGCTACAACCTGGCAGTCTTTAAGTCAAGAGTGAATAGGTTACTTCTAGGCAAGCGTACTCCATCTTCGACTACATCATCGCTTACCTTCAGGTTAGATATTGGTCAAACGCCTGCCTATCAATAGAAAAAAAAATCTACGGATTACAAGAAAGATTTTTCTTGTAATCTGGATGGCGTCGACAGCACCATCATCATCATTTCAGCCGAAAGAAGTTCACTGCTAAACATACGCCTCCCCAAGATTCGTCACATCGACCTGTCCTGTGCGTCTCGTATCCAGTGAATCCACTGCACCCTTTACCAGGTCATCGGTTCACCTTGTGGGAGGCAGGCATCACTGCTTCAAAATTAGTTTAAATAACATTTTCTTTTCATATAATCCAATCGCGACTAACTTTAACTACCTCCGTGGCTTAGGCCAGTGGTTTAGGCGTTTGCCTTGTGACCCGGTGGTCGTAGGTTCGTTTCCCACGGGAAAGTATACTTTGTAAAGTGCGCAGGCTTGAATCACCTGATTGTCTGATAGAAAAGATGATTCCGTGCTTGGGAAGGCACGTATAGTAATAATAATAATCACAGCAGCGCAACTTGATAATGGCATATTTGCCACAAACGAAAAAATATTTTACAGAAACTTACACAAACCAGCTACTGATACCAATAATGACAATAGCATAGACACACCTACCCAACCTACAAAAGAACAATTAAAAGCATACTGGGCCCCTAGTCTGCTAATTTTTATAAATTCGTCATTCCAACACGATGCCATTGTCATTTTGCTAAAAGTTCGTAATCTGCTAAATTCATAATGGTCGATCACTGATCGGTCAGTGGCATGTCAGTGGTCTCGTAATGAAATCGTAGTGGAATGTAAGTTACTCTATGGGAAAAGCAATGACACACAATTACGTTCTAAATGGTAGGTCACTGATCGATGGAACTGTCAAAATTTTAGCAGATTACCGCAAACGTCTGTCATTCATTTGTCATTATGTACGAGATTACCATTTTATGCCATTTCGTTCAGTGGAGTGTCAGTGGTTGATCATTGGAAAGTCATAATGACACTATTATGTTAGTAGATTACCAAACTTGTCAAAATCAACAATTACGAGATCAGTGATCGACCATTCTGACACTATTGTAATAGCAGACTTGGGGCCCTGGTCTAGTATTTGGGAAGAACAAGTACAACATAATGATAAAGCTGCGTGGATAGTAGAAGAAGAAAGAAACTGGAGTGCAATAGATGAAATGGATTTTTTAGAGATTACAGAGTCAGATATTGCACACATAATAGGCAGATTACATAATTGGAAATCGCTTGGTATAGACAAAATACATAATTTTTGGTACAAAAACTTAATATCAATGTATTATACAAACACATAGCAAAAAAATTTACAGAAATAATTTTAGGGTTAGATTTTACAAAGTATACCCGAATTCATTTCTACAGGCATTACTTACATGCTGCCCAAATCTAAAAATTCATCACAACCTTCCCAATACAGACCAATCACATGCCTGCCCACGATATATACAATATTAACTTCATCAATCACAACAAAAATAAACTCGCACATTGAACGCCACAACATTATGGCAGAAGAGCAGAAGGGATGCAGGCGGGGCCACATGGGATGCAAAGAACAGTTAATAATTGATTCTACTATTCATAAACATGCCACTTCCGCCGCCGGGACCTGCGCCAGCTGCGAGTCCAGAGTTTCCGGTAGCTGCAGCTGCGTCGAGCTCGAGCGACGAGTACTTCTCGCCGCCGACGACATCACCACCTGCGCATCGGCGCGGACGAGGCCGACCACCGGCCAGCTTAGGACCTCGAGGCCCACCGGTCTCTGACAGGGTCCCCGCTATCGGTGGAAGTGTGCAGCGTATAAAATGGACGCAATCCATAAACGAAAATGTTATACGCTCATACTTTGGGGCTACAGAGGGGGGAACTAACCTGACTGCGTACCGCGGTCGGATACTCTCTCTGTTTCAGGTACTTGAGCCAGCTGTCAACGTTTCAGCCCAACGATTATCGGATCAGGTGCGGGTCATCCAGCGTAACCGTATGTTGGATGACGCCGTACTTGATAGACTGCGTCTGGAATCACGACGCGCATCGTTAGGAGGTTCCTCTCTCAGGAGCCCTGACCACCGGTAGCTTAGACCGTGTTCCCGATACCGGTGGGCTACTATTTTTTATACTTTTAAATGTTTTTTTTGTATTTTTATAGAGAAATATTTAAAAATGTAATTAGTATGTATATATAAATGAATAAATGGAATAATAATAATAAAACTTTATTTCAGACATTCCCAGATCCATATTCACATTAAAAAAAAAAAATGTCCGTTTTTATAATAAAAAAAAACAGTAAAAAACGTAATGCGCACGGTAAAAAAAAAAATCAATTCAATAATGTAAAAAAATAGTTATAATAAAAAAATACAAAATTCAATTCATAAAAAAAGAAAAATTCACAAAAATTACAATTATTTAAAAAACAGTAATAATAAATTGAATGATGAAATTAAATTTAAATAAATTAACAAATTCATCCAAAAAAAAAACTAAAAATAATAATTAAAAGAATGTCAATAATATTAATAAATTAGGATAAGCCGGCCCGGCCGCCAAATGGCGGTCGTCAAATAAACCATGTCAGAGGTCCTTGAGGCGGCTTAGAAACTCTGACACTAGATAAGATGAAGAAGATCGCGGAGATTCCGAGATACAAAAACTTAGGAATCAACTTGTTTTGTTACCTTAACTTCAAGGTCCTTCCACTAAAAACGCTCCACAATGTCACAGAGTCAAAATTTTAGTGGAACAAACGTCATTAATTGCGATTCTCCTCCTTTACGGGACAGATATTGCCTCCTTTAGTATCCAAGTTATTTAATCTAAGTAACGTACGCCGTAACTTTTGGGGCCAACTTATTTGTTACAGTGTACGTGAGCAACCTTAGAACAGGTAAAGGTTTGTTGAAATACTCGGTCCGTGATGATAGGGGGGCAAAAGTTGGTCGGCGAATTTGGAAATACCTTTTGTCTATTATAAATCGTGGGTTTGACCGACTTTGCTATGGAACTCTGCGTCTAATATTTAGAATATAAATACTTTTTATAGGAAAATAAAAGTAGTTGGGTCAAACTTAGTAGAAACGTTGGGAGTCAATGCTTCTGGAGCAGAGGGGCTACTCTCTAAGCCCTAAGTCCGTAGTTTCGGGTTAAGTTGCGGGCGTATTGTACTCCGTATCGGACTTCGGGCTTAGAGAGTAGCCCCACACACTTATTCGGGTAGTTCGATAGCTAGTCATTATCATTAAATGTTTGTTTTCACTAGGTACTCTTCGTTTCCAAAACCCCTATCTCAAATGAGCTTTCGCATTCGCATCTCAGTCTCAATTTTCAATTTCATACATCTTTGAAAGATTGCGTTGCGAATGTGAACGTTGCTTAAAATTAGTAGAATTGACACTCAGATAAGCTATCGATATTGGTTGTGTTGCCGCCGCAATAAACATACGACTGGCGGACGCCGATACGTCACTTTAAGCATTGTCGTGACGTAACTGTATACATATTTTTATTAACAATTGTATGAAGCGTTTTAATAATAATAATAATAAAATTCTTGGGTCTGATGTAGATTTTTCAGCGTCCGTGGCCTGGCTACGTTTCAGTGATCTCTTCGGGGAAACTGAAGGTTTTGTCTGTGCGATTATGGATGAAGTTATCTTGACGAATAACTACCGGAGGCATATTATGAAGGATGGGACGGTGGACGTGTGTCGGGCATGCCAACGTCCGGGTGAGTCCATCAGACATATTATCTCTGGTTGTTCTCGGCTGGCTAACGGCGAGTACTTGCACAGGCACAACCAAGTGGCCAGGATTATCCATCAGCAACTTGCTTTGAAATATAAACTTGTGGATTCTGAGGTACCGTATTACAAGTATGTGCCCGACCCAGTTCTCGAAAATGACCATGTCACGTTGTACTGGGATCGGTCTATCATCACTGATAGGACTATTGTTGCCAATAAGCCTGACATAGTGGTGATAGACCGATTAGCGCGCCGCACAATGATAATTGATGTTACCATCCCGCATGACGAGAACCTCGTGAAGGCCGAGAAAGAGAAACAAATCAAGTATCTCGACTTAGCGCACGAGGTTGTCGACATGTGGAATGTGGACTCAGCTATCATTGTGCCGATAGTCATTACGGCCAATGGCCTGATGGCCAAAAGCTTCGACGAACATCTGTCGAAGCTGGCGTTACGCGGTTGGGTAAAGGGCCTGATACAGAAGGCAGTACTCCTCGATACGGCTCGTATTGTGAGGAGGTTCCTTTCTCTGGAGCCCTAACCACCGGTAGCTTGGACCCTGCTCCCGACACCGGCGGACTACTACTTTTATATTTTTAAATGTATTTTTTATGGTTTTTTAGAGATATATTTAAAAATATACTTTGTATGTAAATAAGAATAAATAAACGAAATAATAATAATATCATTTTATTTTCAGGCATCTGAGGCAACAATATAAGAAAGCAGTACAAAAAAGTTGATCTTATTGAAAACACCAAACAGTTCGACCAGCCAATCGAACGATCGCTTAAAAGGAGAAATGAATAATTCTGATGCCTTGCGACATCGTTTCTGCTCAAAATGAACAAGTCGAGATATATCTACTTACATGACGATGTTTCATAAAGCAGCGATGTGCGATGAAAAATGCAAAAATCTTGGATCTGGGTCGCGCATCAAAGGTTCTTAAATGGCCTACCAGATGGCGATACTGTTTCGGTTGGGCCATGAGAAACGCGGAGACCATCAGGGTTTATGACTGTTATGAAAAAGTTCGAAAAAAAATCTTTACTAAACGGGCAGAATTTGAGTAGGTACTGGTGCTGTCAATCTTGGGTCAGGTAGAACTAGCTGTAAAAAACCTTTCTCGCTCGTCTTAGAAAGAAAGACTCCTTTCATTCAGAAAATGTCGGACGAAATCGCGTCAGAGGTGAAGATGGTGACAAACTTAGTGCCTATTGACAGGATTGGTCTACTCTTGCTCAAAGCCGAGAAGAGTAGCAGGGAGAAAGGGTCAGGAAAGGGGAAGAGAAGGTACTGCTCTGCAGTGGGACAGAAGAGGCAGGAAATTGCAACTCTCAAGTCACCCGAAACTGTAGATCGGTACCAATTGCATTAAACTGCTTAAAAAATAACTTCTTTTGAACTTTTTAGTATTTTTTGCGGTCGGGTTCTTTGACGCAAGTTATTTTTTCATTTCCTTTATTTTTATCTCAGAAAATTGATCCACGCTTGATCGGTTGTATCTTCTCTGTGAGATAAGGGAACAGAGGGATAAAAAAGAAGCTTAGAATATAAGTTGCTTCGCGAATTTAATTAACACAATCACCAGGCTGGAATTCGTTAGGCGCGTGTTTTCTTCAGACAAGATATTGAGATTAAAACCGCGCTTAATTTAATATAATTGTATTTGCTTTTCGCCAATTCGCTTAGTGTTCCGGTGTATTATGGCCGTGTTCAACAATTAGAATATTAAGAACATTTCCGCTGCGGTTTTTGGCGGAATTTTAAAGAAGCTGCTGTTTTATTTGGTTTATTGATATTATAATGCCTTTTTTGCTGTGGAATAATTTGTTAAAAGCATCTTCTGTCTCTTTGAAGATGATCTATCGACTGGAACTGGGTCTTATAAATGACAGTTTTTTCTTGATTGACAACATCCTTCAATAGAATACTTGAAGCATCACTAGACTATGGCTAGTAGTGTCAACCTTTTTGCGAAACGAAACGAAGCGATCAATAAACCAACACGCTAGTGATCAGTGAACGCAAATGCGTTCACTGCCAGTGATGCGTTATGGGGCAGAAATGTCATAGATAAATTACTCAATACTCGTGGTGTGGTAGACAGTATTGAGCAATTTTGTTGGTTTAAATTCTTTAGTAACATTTTGTATAGCTAACATAGTTTAAAAACAGTATCACAAGAAAATCAATCAATCTCTATAGCACCTGCTAACTATGTTGAGTTCTTCCAGTCAAACTAGAGAGACTGTCAATAAGGGTAGGTACCTATTATGACATCAGGGATGACACATGAGGGAGATGGACTTATACGAGACGCATAATACTATCCCTTTTTCACAACTTAATCATGATGACATTGGCACGTCATAATAGGGCCCCTAACCTCTACAACCTAGTTACTGGATAACACCATAGCTGTTGGTAAATCTGGTGTCAGATTTTCTGGCTTCAGACTACCTGTAACGACGTGCGACGGTCAAAGATCAACAAGACAGCCAGGATCAACCACTTAACGTGCTTTCCGGAGCATGGAGGAGCCTTATCCATCCACGGAAGATCCAACATTGTACAGTATTGCTTAACCTTGATGATTGACGGGTGCCTGTCATTATTTAGCCAAGAGCTCACTGCCTCGCTGTTTGGAAGACATTCTTCTTCTTCTTCCACCTGGCGTTAATCCCGGCTATTGCCAGGGTCCGCCTTCCTACTTAGCTTCCTCCACTTTGCCCGATCTTCAACATCCTTCTCAGTCAGGCCATTGGCTCTCATGTCGGACTTGACGACGTCCAGCCAGCGCTTGCGAGGGCGACCACGGGGCCTAGCCCCAAGAACAGCCATATTCATGCATCTCCGACCAACGTACTCCATAGGGCGGCGCATGATGTGGCCATACCATCGCAGACGACACTCTTGCAGTTTTTCCCCCACGTCACGGACACCAAGACTACTTCGGATGTATGAGTTGCGCATGCGATCGGATCGCGTTACGCCACTCATCCACCTCAGCATCTTCATCTCCGTGACGCGAAGCTCCTGGGTGTGTCTGCTTAGTGCTGGCCAACACTCGCCCCCGTACAGTAGGACAGGCCGAATGATGCATTTATATATCTGCCCCTTGAGCTTCGGAGGCATTTTGCGGTCGCATACAACGCCCGTCACCTCGCGCCACTTCGCCCAAGCCGCGCCAATACGTGCTTGGACATCGTCGTCCACATTGCCAGACTCGTGCAGCACGGATCCAAGGTACCTGAACGTATCGGACTTTCTGATCAGGTCCGAACCTATTCGGATGGTGTTTGTATCCGTGCTGCCACAGGACATGTACTCAGTCTTCGCCACATTTAGTCTCAGACCACCGTTTTCAAGCGTGTCCTTCCAAATGTTGACTTTGCGCTCAAGATGGGCTTTGTTCTGATTAACGAGGGCGATGTCATCGGCATACATCATTAGCCATGGAGGCTGATCTTGGATGTTTGCCGTAACTACATCGAGCACTACGTTAAACAAGAACGGGCTAAGAGCCGAGCCTTGGTGAACGCCAACAGATATTGGGAAGCCATTCGATTCGCCAACAGCGGTCTGGACAGAGGACACGGAATCGCGGTACATATCTCTGATAATGTCAATATAGGCCTCGGGAACGCCCTTGAAGCGCAGTGCCCACCAGATGGACTGCCGAGGTATACAGTCGAAGGCCTTCTGCAGGTCTAAAAAGGCCATATGCAAAGCTCTCCTTCTCTCTCTGTAAGCCTCAGCCAGATTCCGTAAGGCGAACACTGCGTCCATGGTGCTGTTACCCGCCCGGAAGCCATATTGACACTCAGAGACAGTACACTCGCTACGGAGCCGTGTGTCAATGATGCGCTCGAAGAGCTTCATGGTGTGGCACATGATCTTGATACCGCGGTAGCTACCACAATCCTGTACGCTACCTTTGCCTTTGTAAACAGGGATAATCAGGCTAAATCGCCACTGGTTCGGCATTTCCTTGGTGATCAGGATGCGGTTAAAAAGATCCGTCAGAAGGTCCACACCATGTGGGCCCATCGCCTTCCACACTTCAATTGGCACATTGTCAGGCCCGACCGCTTTCCGGTTCTTCATGTGGCGAAGAGCAATGCGGGTTTCGTCGGGGGAAATAGGGGAAATAAGCCCAAGGTTAGGAGGCGGTTCCGGAGGAAGGTTATGGGGATGCTGTTTGTTAGACAGCTCCGCGAAGTATGTACACCATCTCTCCTTAACAGAGGGGGCATCGTAGAGCAGCTTACCCTGGGCGTCCCTTACACAAAGACATTTGCTAATGTCCCGTGTAGCTTTCTCCCGGCCACGCGCCAGCTTAAAAATAAGCTTTTGCCCCTCCGCAGTTTCCAGCTTGTCGTATAAGGGCGCCAAACTTTTGCTGCGGGCTCTGGCTACAGCTTTTTTGCAAGCGCGCTTAGCCGCTCCATATGCCTCTCTGTCATCCGGAGAGTTGGACCCTTGCCACTGTTTAAATAAAACCTTCTTCTTCCGAGTCGCCTCCTGCACCCCGTCATCCCACCACCACGTCTCCTTTCCTATGGTGCGGCCACCACGAGAAGTGCCAAGGACGCGCTTACCCGCACCGGTGATTGCTGAATGGATCCTACTCCAGATCTCTTGAGCGGACTCATGCGGAGCACTGATCTTAAGATGCTCGACCTCCGCAATGAAGTCCGACTGCCTAGGACCATCAAGCAACCACCACTTAGTGCGGGGTTTGCGTTTCTCGTTCACTCTCTTCTTCGGTACAACCGCAAAGTCCAGGACAAGGAGGCGGTGTTGAGCCGTTAGGCTTTCGCCTGGGATGACTTTGCAGTTGGTAACCTTGCCAATGTGGCACCGTCGCACCAGCAGGTAATCTATTTGGGTTGAGTAGGCACCACCACGGTACGTAATAAGATGCTGGGGCTTCTTCTGAAAGAATGTGTTCGCGATGGCTAGGTCAGACACAGCGCAGGTGCTAAGTATATTGACTCCCTCTGCGTTTAGCTGGCCATAACCAAAACCACCGTGAACACGTCCATACTCTCCAGCAAACTGACCTACGTGACCGTTGAGATCCCCCCCAACCAAAACACCTTCGGAATTCGGGATAGCGCGTAATACGTCCTCGAACTCATCCCAGAAGGCCTCCTTTTCAGACTCACAGCAACCAGTCTGAGGAGCATAGGCGCTGATTAGGTTCGTTACCGACCCTTCGAACAGCACCCTAACTCGCATCAACCGGTCGCTGCATCGGTCTACTTCAAGGAGTCCATCCTGAAGGTCCTTAGACAGCACCACGGCCACTCCGCTCCTACCCGTTGGTGATCCGGTGTACACTAGCCGGTACCCCTGCCCGATGTCACGTGACTTATTTCCCTTCCAGCGCGTCTCCTGAAGGAAGGCGCACTGGACCCGACGCTTCGCAAGTACGTCTGCGAGTTCTTGGCAACGTCCGGTTAGGGAGCCAATGTTCCAGGTGGCAAAGCGGAACTTCTTCTTGGGTACTATCCTCTTTAGCCGTGCCCGTACTTGACACGGTAGCCCTAGCCCACTTATCGCAGGTTTAGGGCGATGTGCCTGCGCGTCGTTATGCGGCGACGCCCTAGACCGAGTACCCTTACCTAACTTGTTTCTTTCCATACATATATGACTGAAGTTGGTTTTACGTGGGGCGACCAGCCGTCTGACCCCCACAACCCTACAAGAGGGAAACCAGGTTCGCCAGAGCCTCGTCCGTTGGACAGCAGGGTGCACCGCTAGCAGGTGAGGTTGGCTTGGGTCTTTAAGATGGCAACGGACCCCATACACCCCACGGACTCCATACACCCCTTGTTTGGAAGACATTATCACACGAAAATCCTTCTATAATTATCTGTGATTGCTTCCCATTTAGCGCACAGGCTGTAACGGTAAATTATGTTGACCCTCGGCCCACAGTTGACCACACAATAATTAATACCGATCTGACTCTCACCGGGCAAGCTTGCCTTTGTTTACAACATGTTCAGGTAGCGTATCGTTCTATTATTCGTGGCCATGCGCTGCGTCCGAGGGTGGTAGATAGAACAGAGGTAGCATGGAGCTTCGAAAATCTATGAAAAAATAAAGGAAATCTATTACCAGTCCGTCCGGCCGTTCTATCCAACAATTTACGTTTTTTTTTTAAGTGAAACGTATTAATGCAGATGCGGTTTCTTCCTGTTCATTTTTTATGTTTTCATAGCTTCTCTATATCTCCGGTTCGTTCTGCGAACGGTACGTTTTGGTCTAAGAATACTTTGGAACAATTTCTTTTATTTTGGGCTTTTACCCACTTTTTATTAAGTAGGAGGGAAGCTAGGTTAGAACATTCAATGCTGTGGAGTAGCACGAGTCCTCTGTAGTTTAAATAATATTTTGATGTTAGTGACTTGTCGAGAATGTCTCTGGTTCGATCACCCCGTGGAGCTTTGTATTATTACCTATTGGGTTTTCCATTAGGTTTCCTAGCAGCTCAAAGCGTTGCTCAGTAACTGGGGATCCATTATCCTAATATATAAAATTCTTCCACTTACTGGTGACTGACTGAGTGATTGAGTAACTGACAGACGATGCACAGCCGAAAAAACTGATCGTAGAAAGCTGAAATTTGGTATTTGGTTTCTTTGGGAAGTGTAGGGCACTAAGAGAGAATGAGGATAAGAGAGATGACCTGATATTATTAAACGGGTATGCGTGTACGAAGTCGCTGGCAAAAGCAAGGATTATTATAAATGTGAAAGCTCTGTATCGGGCTGCCTATTTATTACCTCTTCTAGCTTAAACGGCTGAACGGATTTAGCACATGGGTACACCGAGTCCTGGATGGGACTTGAAAGACATAGGACTTTTTATATCGTAGCATGTTCTCATGGGATAATTTTGGACTTCAACGCAGATGAAGCCGCTGGTTGCCCGCAGTAGGTTGTATAGACGCCAGCACATCAAGCTACAACAATCCGTCAAATTTCTTTAATAGATTTTTAACTGTATCGCTAAATAGATTAGGTTGAAGATTTATTGGGAACGTTTGACAGTTTCAGATAGCTCGATGTGCTGGCGTCTTTTTAACCGACTTCTTCAAAAAGGAGGAGGTTCTATGTTCGGGTGTTTATATCTTTTTTTATTTATTTATTTATGTACACACAATATACTTAAAAAAAAAACGAAAATTTATACAGTGAGAAGAGCCGCCAATTCTGTACCGATTTTAAAAATTTGTTGTTCTCAGGATCTGATGATGGGATCCCATGAAAAATGTTTGTTCAGCGATATTTTCGCCAATTGTTAACCGATTTGGATGATTCTTTTTTTTGTTTGGAAGGTTATTTTCTCGGACTGGTCCCATTTAAATTTGGTGAAGATCTGATGAAGAACTTCGGAGGTAGGCAACGGAACTCTTCAATAAATGATAGCAAATGGATCGGGATTTCTGAAATCGCATGTCTGTTGATTGTTTACACCAGTTCATAACATACATCACGCCGGACGCTGTGTTAGTGGTTAAAAATAAAACCGACTTCCAAAAACAAAACACTACAAAGTAAAAAATAACTATAATTTCGGAAGTCGGTGTTCAAAAACGAAAAAAACAAAAACACTGACTTCCGAAATTAAAGTTATTTTTTACTCTGTAGTGTTTTGTTTTTTTACTAATGATAGTCATACGTTTGACCACTATGTCACCTGATGGTACGGTAAGCGATGATGTGGTCGAAGATGGAGCACGCTTGCTTAAAAGTAACCTCTTCATTATAGATTTAAAGATTCCCAGGTTGTAGCTATAAGGAAACACAGACTCTTGGCAGGGAATTCCACTCCGTCTGTACAATTGCGAATGGTGGTGCTTCGTTAAGAAATAGTTAAATGAGCATAGTACAGAACACAGTATAAAAATGTAAAAGTGATAAACACACACTTGTAAAGTGATATTCCTACCTGTCAAGGACCGTAAGGCCTGAAGGGTCGTAAGGTTCGTTTCAGTTGTCTTGCGTGCTCGGTGCCTGACGGGTTGAAAGTAATAAGTATGAGATAAATATTTTTTTTTATAATAAGTTAGAATATAAAAAACTTAAATGATAAGTTCACATATCTTTCTTTTAAGTTCCAAAGTCACAAATAGTTAAAGGGGAACTAAAAAAAAACTACGAAAATAAAAGCAGGTCACTCAATATTTATATCACCTTCACGAGATGTTTCGGGCATTCAAGTTGATTAGTTTAACTTCCACACAATTGTTTTGTATGACTCTTTCGAAGAAGTCTAATTCCAGTCTAGACTATCATTGAACAGCAAAAAGTTTATTTATAAATAAAATCCATTTTAGTAAACACTTTTATTGGACCAATTGACCTTGTTTTGAACTGAAATTAACTGAAGGAAAACAATTAATTAACTTCTATAAATGTGGAAAAGTCATATCATGTAGCGTAGTTGGCAGCGTGTAGCTTTAAAAGTCACATTACAGGAAATTAAGAATGCCCATTTTATTTCTGACCAAGAACTATATATAGCTTTAGCCAGTGGCTTCGCTTCCGTTAACTTCGTCATTTAGCCTAAGCACAAGTACGTACTGCCTAGATAAATTACAGTAAAAATATTCTATATATCTTAACCTGGAGCGTAGTCTCCTGGGGGTCCTTCTCTCAAACCGCGTAATGAACACAACACTGCGAACCAAAACCATGGACGTTGCTCAAAAAACCGCTAAGCTTAAGTGGGACTGGGCCGGCCACGTCTGCCGCATGTAAGATGAGAAATAGGCAAAAAGAAACACCTAATGACTCCCATTAAATGCCAAAAGACATCGCAGCAGACCAAGGCGAAGATAGCGAGACGAGCTCAACTCCTACCGAAAGGACTGGCCCAAAATAAAAAATACAATTGTGCGGAAAAGGGAGAGGGAGGCCTTTGTCCAGCAGTAGGACAAAATAGGCTAGATAGATATATATTTATATATATATATCTTAATCTAACCGGACGTGGTCTGCTCGTATGCTAAATTACATCCAAATCCATGGAAATTCCGAAATGAGTATTCTATGTAACTTCTTACATGAACCTATTTTTTAAAGCTTTTGTTTCAAAACGAAGAGATATCGCTGTTGGTAGGAAACTACTAAAAATAACACAAGGTTGGTTTACCACTGATATGAAAACAAACGTACTCGGCCTAATCCAATATAAAATAAACACACTTGCCTTGAATAAGATCTCTCTGTTAGGCCAACTAAATGTGTAGGCAGTAACATCTTAAAACAGTTTAGAATTACTACAGTAGCATATTGCACGCGTTGTTTGCTAGATCTAAAACTAAAATCGTACTGTAAACGATTGTTTTTTCATAGACCGATTTTTCGTGTGTTTCGCATGTTGGATGAAGTATACCTTCTTTTGTGCCTGTATAAGTGTCAATATATGTGGTAATTTGGTATTTAAAAGGTAACTCATGGTAGCGATTCACATTGTGCCTTCCGATTGTATGGAGAGCGCGCGTTATTTAACTGTCTAGTTTCATTTGTTTTTTTTTCATGGCGATGTGAAATTGTGACACGCGATTTTGGATTTTGTTTTTTGAATAAAAGGTGAGTTTTCATTCAATACATTTTTAATTAAGGTTATTATAACATTGCAACTAACAACTTTCTTCTTGTAAAATTCGTTTTGCACTTTTTATTTAATTTTTTAATTGCAATTTAATTTTTATTTAAAATAGAAGATTAATCTAGGTAGACAGTTAAGGGATTTTTATACGCATTACAATGCGTTTGTGGACTTTTTAAAGCACCAAACTTTACCTCAAGCAATTTTACACAAAACCACAGAATTTTGCTACATTTTAAAAGCAAAAACCATTAGTGAGTGTTTTATAAAATGAAAAATAAAATGGCGATCACACGCGGCGCGCTATGGTTCACGGAGTAACAACAAAAGAACCGCCAATGAACGGTGCTTTCATTGACACAGTATTCAAATGTGTTAAGAGTGCATGTATGTATGTGGATGTAGGTATAAGGATGTACGAGTATGTGTCATCTACATCGAGCTTCCTTTGCTTTTTGCTTTTGCATTTTGTTATACCATAAGTATTACCAACATACTATCCTAATATATAAAACTAGCTTTTGCCCGCGACATCGTACGCACATATTCCGTTATTTCTCGTTCTCGTAGAAATTTTGGGAAACCCTCTCTTAGTGCTCCTCTATAGAGTTTAGGGAAGCTACATGCGAAATTTCGGTTTTTTACGACCAATATGTTGATATGATGTTCTTCAGGAAGGGCCAGGTGTGTAGAACTCACAACCGGGGTGGTGCGTGACTGGCCAAACTAGCTTTTTTCCGCGGCTTCCCTTCGCTCTAAAGTAGTCTATTATTTAATAAAAAAATATATATATAAAATAAATATATATATATCTTTTTTACTTTTCCTTTATGTATATTTTTCTGGTCTAATAAAGATTATTATTAATCTGCGGATACCAAGATGTTTTATAGAAACAAGAATGTTTACTAAGATTAAATTTTAAAGTTAAAAGACGGTTATTGTATCGTAAATAATATATTTCTTCAAAGCTGTCGCTTCCGGAAGCCGGAAACGTGATCAGGACAAAAGCATTTCCTTTTTGCTTGAAACTTAAGAGCAACGTAAAATAGATCTGACATTATTTTAAAACTGCATTGCAGGATTTAAAACTGTTTAATAAATAACTAGAACTTACTCCCAAGGTACAAGTGCGGTGTTTTTAATATAATAGAACAAGTTTAGTTGCTTGGAATGTGAAATTAGCTTCTGACCGACTCTTTGACAATTCATAAGTGCCTGTAGAAGATATAATCGAAATAGCTGCTTTGAGTTTCAAACTTAAAGCTGCGTTACCGTAGTCTCAAAAATTTATGGATGCAGAAATACTTATTTTTTTAATTTATTGTTGAAACTCTTGTTATTTTCTTAACCGGGTAAGGTTGGTGTTAAAAAGTAATGTCTAAATCTAATATTTGAAAAACTAAAGTACCCTAAAAGCTTTAAATCGAATCGAAATTACTTAATACTTAGATCTACAGTCCCTTGAAACTGTGATAAAATCAAACTTCTAAGTTAACGTAAAAAAAAAGATACGACCGTTTATGCCGCAAAAAAACGTATATTTCGACACTCTCAAGAGAATCAAAACACATAAGTTATTTCCCGTTGACCTAGAACTACTCTAGTACTATCTTCTTAAACTACAAGTATAGGGAAAAGTCTGAAAACTACACATTTGTAATTAAACCATAAAGAATATAGTCTTTATTTTAAAGTAAGTACGGAACCCTCGGTGGGCAAGTCCGACTCGCACTCTTGTCCGGTTCTTTTTTTATTATACTACTAACCCATTGTAGAGCACAACAGACAGTTGGAAAAGTATTTATACAAGTCAATTATTTTTCTCATTTCAAACCAAAACCTATCAAGCTTTGTTTTAAATCTTTCAACGTAGTTTGTCTATTAAGAATTGCGAAAACCTTCACTCATAATATTCTTCTTAAGGCGCTGTACTCAGTCAAAATAGGCTTCACAAAACAGTTTTTTAGCCAAATGTATACATTTTAGAGCAGCTAAAAAAATATATTTTAATCTTGATCATATTTATGGGTGGACCATTGTGTTCAAAACACGTTTTCGGTAAATTTTCTCGATAAAAAAAATTCATAAAATTACCATTTAAATTGAAATTGTAGCAATTGTAACTGTATTATTTATAAACTAATCTTGATAAAATTAATAACAGTGATGTAATATATAATAATAAAGGGAACTATTGTTTTTATTTATCGATTGGAATAAGATATTTGTAAGGATTAATGTATTTAATGATAAATAACTCGAACGAGTCGAACGAAACGCCGCGCCATCGCGGCGTTTCGTTCGACTTAAATACATTAAATACATTAATCCTTACAAATATCTTATTCCAATCGATAAATAAAAACAACAGTTCCCTTTATTATTATATATTACATCACTGTTATTAATTTTATCAAGATGAGTTTTTAAATAATACAGTTACAATTGCTACAATTTCAATTTAAATGGTAATTTTATGATTTTTTTTTATCGAGAAAATTTACCGAAAACGTGTTTTGAATACAATGGTCCACCCATAAATATGATCAAGATTAACATATATTTTTTTAGCTGCTCTAAAATGTATACATTTGGCTAAAAAACTGTTTTGTGAAGCCTATTTTGACTGAGTACAGCGCCTTAACCCGTCAGGCACCGAGCACGCAAGACAATTAAATAATACCATTTGGCCTCAATCGGTCCTTACGGTCCTTGACTGGAACCAAATATACAGGCTGTTCCAGAAGTGTGTGGTCATATTTAAGGGTGGTGTTCTGTATCTGATACACAATTAGGAAAATATATCAAAATAGAAAATATTTAAGAAACCCGAAGCGTCTAAAATGTTCAGGAAAAAAAAAATCACTTTTTAAGCTGTCCGATGCAGTCAGTGATGTTTATTTCAGTTCAATCTCAGATTCAATGCCACCGACTGCATCAGACTAGTGGAAAAGTGTTTTTTTTTTAATTTTTGTGAGTGAATTTTCGAGGTCAAGTTTTTTGGTGGATTAGTGAATTCATTACTGTATACTATGAAGGAACTATTGGCCCCTGCCTGAGCACTGAAAATATACACGGCTTCAAAATGGTAGGGGGTGACTGGCACACAAAATATGGGCCCAAAAAACGGTCAATTGAAAAAAGTCAATATTTTTTTATTTTTGTCAATATTTTTTCTTAACTCTGTAGCAGCTACAGTAGGGCTGCCATAAATTCGGAGACGCCGACCGGGACATTTAGAACAGAAATAGGGCAAACCATGGATTATTAAAAAAAAAACAGTAAAGTAATATATATTAACAAAATTTAATTACTTTTCTTTGCCCACTCATATTTTTCCGAAGGTTTGACCTTTGCCAATAACTCCTTCTCCCCTTTAACATAATTATAAAATTCTACGCACGTCATTTTATATAAATGCATTGAATGATACTTTCCACTGTGCTTAAACTGGGTGAATTTCGTTCTTTCGTCCACACGTGAGCATTGTGGCCAGGAATTGCAAAAATATATTGACACAATTTAAGAAGATTCGCTTTTCTTTCCAGTTCTTCGGTTTTTTCAAAAAAGTATTCCCATTTTTCTTGCATATCTTTAGCTTACCATTCATCGGTCATTTCACATTCCATAAACGATTTTAAATACATAAATTCTTCAAACATTGAATCATCTACTGCTTTATCATTTTCATTTAAATATCTTGTAGTTTCTTTTACTTGTTGCCATTGAGGAATATCATTTAAAATCATCCAAGCGAAAACATCAAATTTTGTCATTGGTTCTGTCCACTGTTCGAGATAACGGATAGCAGTGCTAAAGAAATCTCCCGTTTCTTTGTCAAATGCTTCGGATTGATTTGTATTAATTGTGCCTTCATTCTTTAGTTTGTTATAAACTTGTCTTGTTTGATTTCATAAATATTGATTTAGTAATCTGTCACGCAACTGTTTTTTTGCATCCTCTAAAACATTTTTCACTTCAATAATAGCAATAACTGACTTTCAATCTTTTTTATTTGTTTTTCAATCAGAAATGCTTGACTATGCACAAAAAGAGTGTAAAGTTTTGATAAGGGATTAGCGAAACAATCGACTACAGCTTTTGGGGCATTTGCTTCATTAGCGAAAAATTCTTTCAGCGGCAGCCATAACTTTAGTATGCCTTCAATTGCTGGAAGTAGTGAAAGCCACCGGCTTCTGGAATGTGAGAGTATATTGTTGTAGTCTATTGTTGCATGCTCACAAAAATCTTTAAGCCATTCCACTTTTACAGTGAATATGGAAAAATACTTGAAAATTTTCAGAAAAATAGACTCCACGTCAATCGACATCACATCGGTAGCAGTGGAAGCTGTATTGTGCAGAATGTGCGCTGGGCAACCGATGCCTTCAATGTCTTTAGACAAAATCTCTTTTAATTAAAAAAAAATCACTATTAACTCCACGCCTATCTTTTCCTCCAAAGTTAGCGTTTGTGTTATCAGCACTAAAAGCAACAATATTTTGCACAGGGATGTTTTGATCCTGCATCGATTTTATACAAAATGAAGTGATTGTATCAGATATTTCATTCGGCAATGAGTTTAATTTCAGTAATTTAATTGTCAATCCTTCTTTTTACGTAAATTACTGTATCAGCAGTGGAAATAACTTTTCTGCTTTGTAATTGCTAGAATCGGTAGAAATACCATAGAAAGGAACTTTTTCGACTTCTGTTTGAATTTGGGCGATCGAATGTGGAGCCAAAATGTGTTTAATAATAGCAGTAGCCTTTGTTCTTGCAGTTGATTGTTTTGCTGCGATACTTGAATTAGGATACATGACGGCATTCAGTTTTGTCGTAAAATCCAAAGAACTAAACGATTGGTGGTGCTTTACAACTTTATAAGCAGTGGTCAGTTCGGCAGCGCATATTAACATGTCTTCGGTGGTATTTTGTTTGACCATGAATGTCGATATATCTTTAGAAGTTGATGCAACTGATAATCTCGTCTTGTGATGGCGCGGGCGGAAGTGTGCGGGAGCGGAGGCCCGCGACGCGGGACGCGTGTATCATTTACACGTGTAACTTTTGAGATACAACGAATTGTGTGCATACCGGGACAAATAACTTGATGACCGGGACACCGGGACACGACGCCTCAAACCGGGTCATGTCCCGGTGTACCGGGACGTATGGCAGCCCTAAGCTACAGATCACCACACTTAAATATGAGCACGCAATTCTGGAACACCCTGTACAACTTCCGAATACATTAAATACACAAAACTTTTTAATTCATGCCACAACTAGTAAAGAAATAAACAAAGAGAAGAAAACGAATGAATCATAGAGAGAAAAGAAAAACTATTATCAACAAAGTTGTACAGAGATTGTTCCACAAGATTGTTTACTAAAAATTTACTCAGTAATATCCATGCTGATCATATAATGGTAGAACTTAATGCTTTATGCATGGATGATGGCGATTTGTGTCCCTTAAGGGTGCCTGTCCATTACAGCGGAACGAAGCAGCGGAGCTAAGAAACGTAGAAATTTTAACCAATGGAATTGCATAAAATCTCCGCACCACGGTAGTCACTGACATTCCGACTGACATGATTGGTCTATATTTCTGCGATTCTCCGCTCCGCTACCTCGCTCCGCTGTAAAGTACAGGCGCCCTTATTCTGTTGTCCTCTTGATTGACGTTTCATATGTTATTTGACACGCTTATAATTAAATTTTACCGGCCTACACCCTCATTGTGTCACTAATAAAATCGCAATGTCATTCACAATCGAATGTTATGAGGGTTTCCTGAAATGACGTACATCAGAGGCTCTAGACAAGTGACATTCTAGCGGTAGTGTGGCTCCGGCGATTGTCAAAAGGTCAAAAATGTATGCAATTGACAAACGCTGTCGAACTGTCACATAATCCATCCCTTTTATTTTGGCATTTCGATAATTGCATTCGCTGATGGAAAACATGGAGAGCGAACAGGCTCCTTCTGGGTAAGCTCGCTCTATTGTAGACCTTGTCATCACTGACCTGGAAAAAACTGTTTTTTTTTTTGTAGAAGCTACTGGGTTACAGTAATACTTGTTTTCTTTGTAAATTAAACTAGCTATTGCCCGCAAGTTTTTTCTCTTTCCCGAATGAATTTCGGGGAATCCTCTGTTAGAGCTCCCCTACACTCCCCAAGGCTGTTGCCACACCATTGGCCAATTCTTCATTTCGAACAGTAGTTTCGGCTTTGCGTTGTCTGTCAGTCACTCAGTAAGTAACAAAATAATTTTATATATTAAGATTATTGTGTTCTCTATGGTTTAAAAAAACAACACTACAGTTAAAGGATACGATAACTAGTTCATTTAAAGTGACATATAACGTATTATATTGTAATGTCAACGATGACTATGCTTTAATTCTCGTGTATCAAAGTAGACGGTAGAGTCGCTGCCTGCGTCTGTGTTTCCAAACGCTTACAACCCTAATCTCTTCAAAGTTCGAGCGAACAGGCTCCTTCTAGGTAAGTCGCTCCATCGTAGACTTTGTCTCTGTCATCTCTGACCTAGACTAGAGTCAAGAGCAAACTGGTGGCGTAAACTTTCTTCGAACTCTCATTTCAGATCCATTGCTTTACATGTTTGAAAAATCGTCTGATCAACAACGTAAGCACTCAATGAATGAATATGGTTGCAATGTGTCAAAATAAAAGCATATGCGCCGATCACTTCCATTTTTGTGTCACGCCATTAGGCTACTGATATCTATCTATTTATCGCTCAAAATTGTGTTTAATTACAGATATTACTTAGTCCTTTACATTTTTAGGGTTCGGTACCTAAAACGGAACCCTTACAGGATCAGTTTGTTGTCCGTCTGTCTGTCAAGACCCTTTATCTCGGAAACGCGTGGAGGTATCAAGTTGAAATTAAAACACTCACTCATAAAATTAGGTCAGGACAGGACACCCATATAGTCAGGTCTACAGTCCCTTGAAGCTGTGAAAAAATCAAACTTCTAAGTTAACGTAAACAGATAACATCGAACACTGGTAAATGGTTTCAACGAAAAGATGTTAACTCTGTATTTGTAAAGCGTGGAACTACTAAAGCAGTAGAGTTTACACCTATATACTTCAAATACGTGTCCAAGATGGCTCAGGCTTTGCTAACAAAGAGTCTAGGAAACATAGAACCTGTAGACACTTGCAGACCTTCCTTTGCAGGAGTTAGGAAGAGGGGATTTACACAAGAGTTCCTTAATTACCTTAGAACAGTTAAGGCATCGCATAGCTTTTCTAACGATCCTGTACAACTCCAGTACGCACTGAAAAAGACAAAAGATCAAATAATGGAGGACATTGACTCAATAAAAATATTAAAAGCTGGAACAACTGGTTGGGAAATGTATAATGGTGAAGAATGGGTGGCATCTGACTTTGAAGCTGTTGAAGGGAATAGGAAGTTCTTTGGAATTTGATATGTTATAATTGCTTTCTATTATATTCTTTATAATTTTGTTTATATAAACTGTAGATTTGAATTTTCTTTCTGAATTGTAATTGTAATAATAAAACTATCTTGGAGGTATCAAGTTGAAATTAAAACACTCACTCATAAAATCAGGTCAGGACAGGACATCCATATACTCAGGTCTACAGTCCCATGAAGCTGTGAAAAAATCAAACTTCTAAGTTAACGTAAACAAGATACGGCCGTTTATTCCGCAAAAAACGTATATTTCGACACTCTCAAGGGAATCAAAATTTATAGGGTATTTTTGACCGAGAAGTATGAAATTTGGCAAGTAATACCGACTTATACTGCTACTAGTTGAGCCGCGCAACTTCGTCTGCGTCACTATTTGCTTTACTGCTCCGCTCCTATTGGTTTTAGCGTGATGATATATAGCCTATAGCCTTTCTCGATAAATGGGCTAACACTGAAAGAATTTTCAAATCGGAACAGTAGTTCCTGAGATTAGCGCGTTAAAGCAAACAAACAAACACTTCAGCTTTATATATTAGTATCAGATATAAGGAAAAAACTAAAACTATACATTTGTAATTAAATCATAAAAAATATAGTCTTTATTTAAAGTAATATGTACCTACAAAGGACATTGCTCGTCGTACATACATCGCTCGCCTAAGATCCAACCGGGAGGTGTATTTACTGTTTGGGTTTTAGATAATGTATATATTTGATTAAACCTAAATTAAAACAACGGACACTTTTGAGAATTCTGAAAAAATCAAAACACTTTCGGATTTTGAGGTTATAATTTCGTCAATAAAAACATCGGTATGTAGCAATAACTTAGCATTTATTACTGAATGTAAGTACGACAGATGCGCGCTTCTTGACATTGAACTCTAGGAGTCGGGAGTCTTGAGGACATGCAAGGGTTTTATTAAGGATTTACTTTTTAATTTTTGTGTGTTTATAAGTAGGTATAGCATATGTAGTACATACGCGCCAAGTGACATTACTACTAAATGTCAAATGTTGTCATCTGTCAATTCGTCAACTGTCAGTGTCGATATTATTGCTCGTTTCAAACAGCGCTTTCAATCGAATTTTTTGACAAGGCTTATTATGGTTCCGCGACATCATAGCGGACTGTTTGTAACTAAAAATCATTATCGTATATCAAGTGTTGAGAATACTGACGCTTGTCTGTGTCAAACTCCTATTAAGAGTGCTGTTACAAAGACTTGGCTGTATGAACTATAATACCTTTACTTATTGAAAACCTCAAATTGAACCAAAAAATAATAGAACTATCACCGAGGACTATGACGGAAGCTAAGGACGAAAGTGAATACTTTTTAAAATGTTTTCGAAATTAAAAAGTGTCCGTTCTATTAAAATATAAGTAATGTATATTATTAAAAGAACTAGTAATTATAGTAAATATTTCATGCGTGTTGGTTCATAGGCCATTTTTTACAATGTCCTTTGTACGGAACCCTCGGTGGGCGAGTCCGACTCGCACTTGTCCGGTTTTTTTAGTAGAAATACTACAGTCAATGCAGTAATTTAGTAGTTAAAATGTTCTAGGAACATCACAATGAGGTTGAATGGTCACGTAAATCAACCAGCTACAGTAAATCGGCCATAAAATACAGTAAAAAAGTAACTGTTCTTAGAAAAGAAAACCAATAAATCGATCCCTCGTTCCTTTCAGTGACACAGTTTTCAATGCGCTAAGTGCACTTCTAATTCCGCTGATAGCGTTTAATATTTAATGAGCGTACGTCGCGTGACATTATCGATCTTAACACAAACGCGCCCTAGATTCGTTCATAAGCTTTCCGCTAGTCGAGCCTTGGCCCGTATTTACTCACAACTTTTTTCATTCGGAAGTTTATTTTAAATCGCGAACGATGTGATGTGAACGTTTTAAAAATGAAAATAGTGGATGCAGATAAATGTATTCGATTTGTTCCAATTTTTGACTCTCGATAGGGGAAGTGAACAGGTATATAACGGACGAAATATATTTCTGTTGTGTCTGTTAGGCTTTTGGTTGAGTTTGAAAGTGTAAAAAGTGGCCTACTGTATTTTTGCCGCGTTTTAAAACGGATGGACTTACAGAGCTGAATGAAGTAATTTATGTGGACGAAAGATATAATGTCTTAATAGAGAGAGTAGTTTTGTTTTTTATCGTTTCGGAGGATGCTCTCTAGTTAAAAGAAAATAAAAACTTTATTTCTGTAAAGTGCTGCTTTACATAGGACAATAATAATTATACTCATATCTAGGCCAGCGTGAATACAAATAAACAATGTATTGTCACGTAGTTTGAGCTTTTGTAGTGTTTTGGCACCAACTTTACCTATTCACCGCCTGTGTTTACTTCGTTAGCATAATATGTGGTTTTCTTATGTTGAACTAGCATTTGAAGAGAGGGATTTTAACATCAAGATGCACTCAACCGCCTGATCATATCCTACTTAAAAAAAAATGGGTATGCTCTTGACTCTAGTCTAGGTCAGAGATGATAGAGACAAAGTCGAAAATGGAGCGAGTTTACCCAGAAGATGCCTGTTCACTCTAACTTTTAAGAGATGAAGATTGAGGGTGGTTGGGCGATTTTGATTGTGATTTTGCTATCAGAACATCGTGTTCTTTTTATATTATAATCCGACATCTCACCCCTTTTCTAGACATATCATCCTGCATACACAATCCATTCATGGTTCCAACTCATAAAGCCAATCAAATTGCTCTATTGAATTATTTTTCTGTTACAGAAATGACCATGATACAAAATACGAAAATACAAAAAATGATTCTTCTCGTCTTTGTCCTGACTGTAACCGCGGCTGCGGTTGTGGAGGAAGAAACTGAACCACCGTGTCCCTCTTGCATCTTGGTGAATACCACATGCTACAATGTCTCCTATCTCTTCGACCTCCAAGCCCCATTCAGGACACAAATCGTCATTCACAAAATGGACCTCCTTCGATCCAAGGACATCTTATTCTTCAGTTTCGAACCCACGTTTGAAGACGAAGAATATTATAAGACTGGGTTTGTAAGCTTAGAGAACCACAGTGAAGTCGGAATAATTAATGGCGGTCAGATACTTAATTTGGGTACTTTCGATATAGACCAGGCTAACGGGTTGATTTACTTTGGAGGCAGTGATGGAGTATTTGTTTTAGACACGAATTCTAATAAAATGTTATCGTTCAGCAGTCGAGGGGACACTATAACGAATGTATTTTACAAAAACCAACTTTATTTTTCCAAATACGAAGACAGAGGAATTATAATTAAGAAAGGTGATTATTTCCAAACTATACTCGAATATTGGCCGATAAGGAAGTTTGTGGTAGTGGAAAAAGATACTATTAATGTTGTGGTTTTCTTAACCAATTTAGGTTTATTTGTAAGTAAGGGTAATGTTACGCACTGTATTTCTAAGAATGCTTACTTCAGAGGTATAACGATTGATTTAGATGGAGAAGTGTACGCGTGGTGGATAGATGGTATCTACAAAATTGTTTTAACAAAGAATATTATTTACTCTAAAATATTTAGAGTAGCTACGCTCCCATCTATCGGTTCCATGGCTTTCGACAATTATAATAATATTCTTTTCACTTCTGATAAATCTTTGTATACCATGAAGAAGACGACACACAGTTGTGGTGTGGTAAAGGAAAAAGAAGTAGTGAGAATGTAGAGGTAGATAAAAATGTGTTAAGAATTGTATTACAACACAATGTGGTGTTTTGTCTTCTTTTGCATTATGTAGCATTGAATAATGAGTTATTTCTAATTAGATGCTATCGCTGTGTATATTTTAATGCTTCACTTTAAACTTAAATTGAACTAGCTTAACTTGAATCTTAATTAATGTAATCTAGAAAAGTAAGATTCTAAGACAAAGTACCTGTGATTTTGTTAGTAGTTTTAGGAAGATTTCTTCAAGAAGGTTCATCTCTTTGTTTAAAATTATAACAGTGGATAAAACAGCCTGTTTTAAACAGGCTGTCTCATACTGCTGTTTATTTTGATTAAAAGTGTAGTAATAGGTACGGTAAAACCAACATGAGTATTTTTTTAATTTTTCTGAGGTCACTAATAGTCATCTATTTATAGGGTGTGAAAATTGCCATCACTAAATCGAAATCAAGTAACCCACCTATGTTAAAAACCCAAGTAGCCCTGACCAAAAAAAAAAGTTGAGAAAGAAAAAAAAAGGAAATAATAACTTTCACGGGAATGATTTTGATTTATGACTCCTAGTAGTTTAGGTAATTTTTATTTTCACAGATTTTAGTTCAGCAGCATGGAAATATAGACCAGAAATTAACTTTATTTTAATGTATAATATTTTGTGAGCATAATAAAATACGTAATATTCTTAAAGATAATTAATTTACAATAAGAAATCTTAAAATAATTATTTATTGATATTATAAACTCATTTTAATGTATGTAGCTCATATAAGTTATAATTGTAATAGTTAGATATTAAAATAATTCAATGTAGATACTCGATATTATTTTAGATTTTAGTTAAAGTAAAATTATTTTTTAATGGTACCTATACACGCATAAATAATTTAATACAGAAACAACACACTCACTTACTTCAAATATGTTTTGTAGACCGACCGTAAATAATAAAAACACAGAAAAAAATCTTCTGTATTTTAAATTGTATTCAGTCCCTAGCTACCCTTTGTTATTATAATTAAATACAGCACTTACGATTTTAAGATTCAAAGACTAGTACCGAGTATGTATAAAAATACAATGTAGGTATTGTAGTTCATATTGCAATACGTTTTATGTCACTTTAAATTTATTTAACAGAAAAAGGAAAAACTGTTTTTTTTTTTATAGAAACTACTGGGTTACAGTAATACTTGTTTTCTTTGTAAATAAAACTAGCTTTTACCCGCAAGTTTTTTCTCTTTCCCGAATGAATTTCGGGAAATCCAGTAGTTTCGGCTTTGCGTTGTCTGTCAGTCACTCAGTCAGTAACAAAATAATTTTATATATTAAGATTATTGTGTCCTCTATGGTTTAAAAAAATTACTACAGTTAAAGGATACGATAATCAGTTCATTTAAAGTGACAAATAACGTATTATATTATAATGTCAACGATGAATATACTTTAATTCTCGTGTATCAAAGTGGACGGTAGACTCGCTGCCTGCGTCTGTGTTTCCAAACGCTTACAACCCTAATCTCTTCAAAGTAAGAGTGAACAGGCTCCTTCTAGGTAAGTCGCTCCATCGTAGACTTTCGTCTCTGTCATCTCTGACCTAGACGTAGAGTCAAGAGCAAACCCATTAAAAAAAAAGAACAATTTTTCGTTACACGCACGATCCCTGATCCCGTCCTTACTCGCGCATTCTCAAGTAATTCCTACAATTGCCGAGGTCAGGGTGAGCACTCTGGGCGACTGTCGGGTTACCGTAAGCCACTATAATAAGAACGATGCCGTCAATACTTCGAGCTAAACAATTAACGCTTATTGAGCGAAGGTCAAGGATTCCTATCCTCGATCTTGTGTCAATGAGCGCTGTATTGAGTTCCCGAAAGTTGATATTAATTGGCAGTTGTAGCTATTATTAAAAAGTTTAAAAATATATCAAGAGTAGTGACACTGAATGGATACGGCCATTGCCCTTGGAAGAACTACGTCTTATCGATTATTTCGTTTATTTACTTTTAGGGTGACAGGTAGTTGAATGCGTTCTTTTTTTGGAACGTTTTGTACTGGAGTCTACTTGCAACGATTTTGTGTCCCAAAAACTTCAACAATTGGTTTTTAACCGACTTGATGAGCACATACACTGTTTTTCAAAAACTTTCTAACGCTATTCAGATATTTGTGCCTAGTAATCATCATCTCATGTTGCTGAGCTGATGATGGAAGGTATAAGTCAGGATCTGATGATGGGATGGGAAAAATGTTTGTTCAGCGATATTTTCGCCAATTGTTAACCGATTTGGATGATTTTTTTTTGTTTGAAAGAGTAATTTCTCGGACTGGTCCCATTTAAATTTGGTGAAAATCTGATGAAGAACTTCGGAGGTAGGCAACGGAACTCTTCAATAGATGATAGCAAATGGTCGGGATTTTTGAAATAGCATGTCTGTTGATTGTTTACACTAGTTCATAACATAACATACATAACAACGTTACTGGGAACTGCGTACCACTAAAAAGTGAAAAATAAAAAAACTTTTTAACAAAAAAATAAATCCGACTTCCAAAAACAAAACACTACAAAGTAAAAAATAACTGTAATTTCGGAAGTCGGTGTTTTTTTGGTCTTTTCGTTTTTGAACACCGACTTCCGAAATTAAAGTACCAAAAGTTTTTTGGTACCCAAAATCGTTCAACGGTACAAATTAGGTTGTTTTCGAGTTACGGATTTTTTTCTGCCTCTCGACCAAATATTTCAAAATGAGAGAAACAGGGTTGTGTGTTTATAACTTTAAAAATGTTTGATAAAAAGAAAGAATCATTGATTGTTATTTAACAATAATGATTAGTGTGGAGATAGATCTTATTTCTTTTGGGGTGGGTAATAATAATATACTCTCCTCACAATGTGTTTCTTCAATATGTGTGGGGTACCAAAGAAGAGTCCATTGGACTGATTGACAGGTCTGCCGGTGTATGGATGACAGTTTAGGTACTCCATTACTTGCATGTACAGTCAACAAAGCTATTTGGTATACAGGTATAAATATTATTTTTTCCACTGCACTGCTAGTATTTATTTCTAATGTGTGCACTTTTTAAGCCTATGACATTCATACGAGTTTGGTGTACAATTAATTGTCTACTCAGCACACTCGCAATATTGTGTAAAAGTAGTTGCAAGTTAGCTGCTTGTATACCAAATAGCCTTGTTTACTGTACGTATTTTAATACAAGCAGCACCCTTACACCCTTCAAGTGGCGATACTGAAGCCCAACGTCATTTGTTATTTCAATATCAGGCAGTTGTCATAAGTCGGTTGTGCATCAGACGGTTGTGCGTTGTTTTATAGAAGATAGTTTCATAGAATTTCGTTTTACATAAAATTATTCTCGTATTATCATTTCATAGAATAATCAATACGCAGAATACTTTGAATAAATTTAAATCATAGATTTTTGTTACAAATAAACTTTGTTTCGATATTTATGCTATCATAGAAATACAAATCAAATATTCTTTATCCGCCTATTGAGTAGTTAACATAAAACTTGTTACCAAGAAAAACATTTCATCAACTGTCAGTTTCTAAACGTTTGACAAAATGCATACCCTCCTATAAAATTACAACATCCCAGTCACAAAAAAAAATGCGGGTAAATTCTACTTAAGTAAAACTTTTCAAAACCCTGCGAAGCGGCAATGGTGGCAAATGGCGATGGGAATAAAAGACAAAAGTATCAAGCATAACCATTAATGCAGCAAGCATACAGCTAGCATGCAGGAAGCATACAGCAAGCATGCAGCAAGCATACAGCTAGCATGCAGGAAGCATACAGCAAGCATGCAGCAAGCAAGCAAACGACATGCAGCATGTAAGTAAGCAAGCATACAGCACATAAACGAGCATGCATAATGCAAGCAAGCATGCAGTATGCAAGCGACCATGCAATATGCAGAATGCAAGCAAGCATGCAACATGAATGCAGCATGCATGCAGCATTCATGCGGCATGCAACATGCAGCATGCAACAAGCATGCGGCATGCAACATGCAGCAAGAATGCGGTTTGCAACATGCAGCATGCAAACAAGCAAGCATGCAGCACGCAAACGAGCAGGCAACATGCAGAATGCAAGCAAGCAACACAGTATGCAGGCAAGCATGCAACATGCAGCAGGCATGGTTTCTGTCACGGCTCCGGCGCTGCGGGGCTCCGGCGATCCCACGCGACCTTATCGTCGCAGATGGTTCGGCTTGCTGGCCGGCGACGCCGCGATGGCGGGCGTTATAACACCTGCTCCTCAGCTCGCGGGCCGCCTCGCCCCTCCGCGCCTACGCGGGCTTAAATTACACTGTAAGGGTAGGGCAGACAAGACTACGTGGGGTCGGTTTTACAGCGATTCATTTCTGTCAAATATTTTTTTAACACACATGTTGATTTTTAAGATCATATTTTATTTTGGTTAATTGCTTTTTTATAAAAATTGCAATATGTGTAGTTAAATTATACCGAATAAAATTCTGCTATCTTAAAAGTATACCCTGGACATATTATAAAACAATAAAATTTAATTATAAGCATTTCACTGAAGTATAAAATACTGTGGAAAAAAACACCGGACGAACAATATTCATTAAAACATAATTCTACTGTTTGATAAGTTTGTTAAATAAAAAAATGTGATCATGAAATTCATTGAATTGTGTTTCTGTGAAATAGGTTTCATTCAAGTAAATAGTCTTTGAAATAATAATATTTGACATAAAATTACAACAACCAAATATTATGTGAAACATTTTCTGCGAAACGATATTCTATGAAATTTCTGTCTACGAAACAAGGGTACACCGCATCAGACCGAGGTCTAGAACAGAATCCCCCATCGCTCCGCCCGCACTCGTTTTACGTCCGAGCACAAACAAGTCAAGTAGTAGGGGAGGTGAGAATGGTACCATCGCCTGATCAGTCCGGTGCACGTGCCGTTTACCAGACTATGATGACGTAGCGCCGTCACATACATACATACATACACACGAAAAAAAGAACATTCCTTCTTTCGCAGTCGGGTAAAAAGGGACCTAATCTGAGTCCGAAACTTCTGTCTCCAATAAAAAGGTATACTATCGCTGAGCCTTATTGGCTACTTCCCCGAAAATTGTACAGTTCCTGTGTGATGAGTCACGAGCCAGAGTGATATCTCTGGAAAATGCGAGTTTGTCTTGTATCTCAGAGAGACTGAATAACATAATAACATATTGTATCAGCGGCTAGTCCACTTGAGTACTATGAATCAACTGGCGGAAACATATTGTTATAGACGTAGTAGGCGTCGGTAGTAACATGCCCTACAGATTACGTCACAGTGTTTATGAATGAAGGAATTATTATGGATTTATCAGCTGTGGCTCATCATGTTGTAGGAGTGAGTAGGACAGCGTTGGCCTAAATTCTTTTCAAAAACATCATGTACCATTTAATAGAAATGGAACCCAAGGAACGTTCTATAATCGAGACTTCATAACCACAACCTAAGTTAGTGATTGTGAAGTCTGAATTGTAGAAAGTTAGAGGGACTGTTTTTTGTAAACTTAGAAGTTCAACAAAAAGTGGTCAAGTTCAGCATTATTTGAACAAAACATGACTTTTGATTTTTGATTGCGCGGGCAAAATGTCTCATTCCTCACATGGGGAGTTTTTTTTTCATAGGGACTCATATTTTTCTAATAATAATTATACGGGAACCGATCACTTTTCCGAAACTTTTTTCGGAATTTGATTTCACCGAAAACTATGGAGCGATGTCTTATTTGCTATGTGCGTTATTGGACATATTTTTATGTCATTGAAGTATCGTGTGTCATTATCGGTATTATTTTATCGAACTACATTTCGCCGATTTACATTATAACTTTTAGCTATTGGCCGAAGCCTCTTTTGAACTTCTTTCATTTGCCAAATGATTTATTTGCCATATTTTCACCACACCGAAACAACATTTTACGGAATATTTATTACAAATATATAGCCGGTTACTTGGTAGCATTTTCAATTTTAAATTAAAAAGTGAATTGCTGCAAAACTGACTTCACGCAGTCTTGTCTGCCCTAACCCTAGAGTGTAATTTAAGCCCGCACAGGCACGGAGGGGTGCCACCGCGGCTGAGGCTGGCCGGTTTCGCCGGCCAGCCTCAGCCGCTGTGGTGAAGGCGAAGCTGCGGTGGTGAGCTTTAAAACCATCTGCGACGATAAGCTCGCGTGGGCCCGCCAAAACCCCGCAACGCCGGAGCCGTGAGAGAAACAATGCTTGCTGCTTGTTGCATGCCTGCTTGCATGTAACATGCTTGTTTGCACTCTGCATGCCTGCTTGTATGCTACATGCCTGCTTGCATGCTATATGCCTGCTTGCACGCTGCATGCCTGCTTGCATGCTACATGCAAGCAGGTTAATAAAAGTGGTTGTAACTGCGACCACTTAAAACCACTTTTACTAACCATCACCACCACCACTACCACTACCAGACCACGATTACGCCACTTAAATTAAAACAGTGGCATAATGAATGTTCTGGAACATGATACTTCGAACCAATGTTATTTCGGCTAAGTGTAACTTCGGCAAAAAGTTTTTCGACCAAATGAAACGTCGGAGTGACGAAAAAAATCGAATTGAAAATAAGTCAATTGATACAGTGGCAGACAAGACTTTGATGAAGTAAAAAAAAAACGAAACGATATTAGTTGAAAAGTTTTAGGTGAAATGAAATTCGGTCAAATGTTTTTCGAACTTATGATGGGTAACCTAATTATACAATAGCAGATATTGTGTTTCCAACGAGTTCGCTATGAACCATGAGAGGAACCAATCGATGTAGATTTGGCTCTGACCAAAGCCGATATGTTGAGGGAGACGGCAAGCACTTCCCCGTGTTTCCCAATGGCATCACTCTAGATGCGAATGGCATACCGCTAGAAGTCCCTCTTTTAGTGGTATGCCATTCACATCAGTTCAGTTGACTGATTTTGGCGAAAGCCGTATTGACGGTCACTGAGGATGTCGTTATCTTATATGTAGGTATGCCAGGAGGCGGGGGTGCTATTATATATATAATTATAATTTATAATATAATTTATTCAATAAGTAGTTTGTACATGGCATACAGAGCTGTCTTATATATGTAAGTTTAATTACGAAAAACCAGTAAAACGAATATATAAATAAGTCATAGGACTCCTTTTCCTATTAACACACGTTCTATCCATACTCTTATAGAGGAAGGACGTTACCGAGGTAGGTCTGTAGTTCAACTGCCCTTCTTGGGCACGGGTTGCACGTTGGTTTGCTTCCAAGCAATCGCATTTTTCCTGTCTTAAACGAAAGACGTAATAGGAGTGCCAAAAAAGGAGAAAATTCAGGCGCACAAGTGCGAAGAACAATTTTAGTATCGGTAGCCCGTTGGGGCCACTAGCTTTATTCACCTCAAGGTTACGGACGGACCCTATGGACGTCTTTTTTTTTTTTTTTACTCTTGATAGGCACGCGTTTGACCACTATCTCACCTGATGGTAAGCGAGGATGTGGTCGAAGATGGAGCACGCTTGCCTAGAAATAACCTATTCACTCTTGATTTAAAGACTCCCAGGTTGTAGCTATCAGGAAACACAGACTCCGGCAGGGAATTCCACTCCTTAGCTGTACGCACTATGAATGTGTTCCCAAAACGTTGGCAACCGGTAAAAAACCGACAGGCTAGCAACTCGTCGTCGATGTTCAAGACTTTGGAGCTTCGACGCGACGAGCCTCTCATTGCCGATGATCCTCTTGGCTCGTTTCTCAATTGACTCAAGGGCATCAAGCTGGTATCTGGCAGATCCGTCCCAAAGATGAGAGCAGTATTCCATACACGATCGAACTTGCGCTTGATAGAGTTTGAGCAGCTTTCCGGCGTGAAGTACCGTCTCACCTTAGCCAGAATCCCCAACTTCTTTGCAGCCACTTGAGCTTTTGCCTCTATGTAAGGGCCAAAATTGAGAGTAGATGTTAATGTAACCCCAAGAAGTTCAAGATGGCCGGTTATCGGCACGGTTTCACCGCGGAAAGATGGAGCTGGGCGGAATTGGCTCCTTTTGGCGGAAAAAAGACACGCTTGGGTCTTAGCAGCATTGAACTTGACCAGATTGGCATCGCCCCATTCAGAGACAACCTGTAAGGACACGTTCAAGCGCTCAACCATTGCCTCCCGGAGAGACCGGATCTGCGACCCACCAGCTCGTGCGTCGGACACGTATCTCTCAGCAACAGTGCTGTCGTCTGCATACCCAAAGGTACCGGGTTTAAGCAGATCATTAATATGCAGCAAGAATAGTGTTGCCGAAAGCACAGACCCCTGAGGAACCCCGGCATTAATATCCAGCAGTCCAGACGAGCCATCAGCCATCTATGACCACTCGGATAGACCGATCCTTCAGGAAATCTGCGATCCAATCACACAAACCGGCGGGCAGACCGAAGGAAGGAAGCTTACTAATAAGGCTATCGTGCCAGACCCTGTCGAAGGCCTTCGAGATGTCACGGGAGACCGCCAGTGCCTCCCCGTGCTTCTCTATGGCCTCACTCCAGATGTGAATGGCATACGCTAGACGATCCCCAGTTGACCGATTTCGGCGAAACCCGTATTGCCGGTCACTAAGGATATCATTCGCTTCTAGGTACGCCAGAAGCTTATGATTCAGTACGCGTTCCATAGTCTTACAGAGTATGGACGTTACCGAGATGGGTCTATAATTCGACGGGTCAGCTCGACTACCCTTCTTGGGCACGGGCTGCACGTTAGCTTGCTTCCAAGCCTTCGGCACTTTTCCAGTCTCGAACGAAAGGCGAAATAGGCGTGTCAAGATCGGAGACAGCTCAGGCGCACACGTCTTCAGAATAATTGCCGGTATCCCGTCGGGACCACTAGCCTTGTTCACGTCTAGGTTACGCAGTAGCCTACGGACGTCCTTCTGATGAATGCGAATGTTCGACATACTCGACTCGCATTCACCAGGAGAGGCGGAGGGCGTCGCGCCACCAGGATCCAGACGTGAAGATTCCGCAAACAAAGAAGCAAACAAGTTCGCTTTCTCCTCAGCGGAGTGGGCCAGCGTCCCGTCGGGTCTCAGCAGTGGTGGTAGTGAGGGGCGGCAAAAGTTCGATTCGACCGACTTAGCCAGGGACCAAAAAGCCTTACTACCTGCTGGGTATGAAGCAAGTTTGTTCCCTATTCGGCTAATGTGGTCAAACCGAGCCCTCCGCAACACCTTCTTGCAGGACTTAGCAGCCCTGTTGAAGGCTCTCTTCTTCTGACTCACGTCATTTGCTTTACGCGTACGAGCGTCGACCCATGCTAGGTACGCCGCGTGCTTAAGCGCATCAGCGCGATTGCACTCGGCACCAAACCAAGGACGAGCTTCGCCAGATATTGCTATGTTAGAGAACGGAATGAAGTACTCCATTCCCCTCCACAACACATCCGTCACGGCGTCCGCGCACGACGTAGCATCAGTGGAAGAAAAGCAAGTAGGCTGCCAAGGGTAACATGCGAAGAAAGATCGCATGCCATCCCAATCTGCTGACTTGTATCGCCATACCCGCCGGGTGCCTCTTGGGCTAGGATCGGGCGGAGAGTAGACAGATACAGACTTCACCAGACAGTGGTCGGAACTACCCAGTGGTGATGAAATCGACACAGAATAGCGGTCTGGATCTGTTGTCAGCAAAAGGTCCAAGCAATTGGCAGTGTTCGAATCAACATCCGGCACCCTCGTTGCCCCCTGGACCAGCTGGGTAAGATTTAACGCAAGCGCTAGCATTCGCGTCTCTCGTCCAGCATGGTCTGTGCACTGGTATGGGAAGAGCCACTCCTGATGGTGGGCATTGAAGTCCCCCAGTAACACCAATTGGGCAGAAGGGTACCGCTGCTGAGCCGCATCCGCCGCCTCACTCAGGTGCTGTGTAAGCCCAGTTGTCTCCAAATCACCGCTGTGCGAACGGTAGACGCATGCGTAGACAATTTTGTCTAGACCTGTGTCCACTATAGCCCACAGCGTTGAGAACCTAGAGTCTTCAAGGTAGCGGAGACGCCGATAGCAGATGTCGTCCCGGGCGTACATGCATACGCCCGCGCGGGGTCTGAAGCGGTGCTCCAGGGTAAACCCTGGGTAAAACAGGTATGACACGTCCGACGGACATCCGATCTGCGTCTCCGACAGGAACAAGAGCGCTGGTTTCTCGGTCTCAAGGTGGTGATGGACTGCGGCGAGATTTGAGTGCAGACCTCGTATATTAAAGAGGTGCACTTTATGCGAAAGGACGTGCTGCCGCTGTACAGCTTTTCTCTTTTTATTCCTGTTCATAAAAGTGATGGAGGTTGAGGAGAAGGAAGTGAAATGAGGTTCCAAGCTGCTAACCCTCAGGCACGCCCTGATAGGACGACATCTTTGGGGGACTAGTCTGGTGACTGCAGTTTTAGTTTTATCAAAATTTCAGTATTTTTCGATATTCCTTATAGTTTCGGATTTGGCCCTGTAGGCACCCGTAAACCTGTATACGAAATTAATCCCAGAAAATTCAAATGATGCAAAGATAACGTATTTTCGCGTACGTCATTGTTCTCATAAAGTATAGCGTACAATTACCGGAAATAACAGATAATACGTAATAATAACGTACGGGTACTAATTACACTCGGCGCAAAACTAAGGTCGACTCCGAGTAGCGATCTGGATCTGTTGTCAACAGAAGGTCCAAGAAATTGGCGAATCAAAATCACCCTAGTTGCCCTCTGGACCAGTTGAGCCCCGGTTCTGGTCAAATAAAATTGTATAACTTTAACATCCTAGCTCGTCTGATAAAGACATACGAATTAAAGACCAGTCGTAAAGATAACGGCTCCCACTCAATCAATTGAGAAAAATAGTTAAAAATAGAAACGCCAACATTTTTCTATCGGTGCAAAGCAATTAATGCTCGCTCCTTGAGATAAAACGGTGTAATAAATGCAATAGACAGACATAAGATACTCTTGGGTATGCTTAAGATTGATTGAGGAGCTCGTTGCTAAATAATTACAGGCGCACAGATCGATTTTCAAGGTCAAGTAACGTTGGCTGATGTTGGTCTGTGGATGGGTGAATATTTCTTATATACGGAGAATTCAGACACCAATGTGGCCGAAAAGTACCCTAACCGAAACGCCTCCAAGTTCCAAAAAGCTGGTTAGGATTTATGTACATTTTTTGGCTTCTGACTTCATTTGAACACTGTCAAAACTCGATTTATAAATGATAATCGGTAGCCAACCGGACCATTGAGGCTTGCAGGAGTTTGGACTTGAAGGGGTCTAAGAAATATCGATATACCTAGTTACTGAGGTGTGGAGGTCAAATACAAACGTATCCATATTAAATACTAGCTTTTGCCCGCGACTTCATATGCGCATATCCCGTTTTTTCCGGTCCCTTTAAGAATTTTGGGAAATCCTCTTAATCCTCCAAATTTTAGCTATATACGATAGCGTTTCGGCTGTGTTGTCTGTCAGTCACTCAGTAGCGGAAGAATTTGATATATTAGGATTATAGTGCGGAACCTGACTCCAACGTACTCGAAATTGGAAAAGGCTAGGCGGATGGATTGATTGGGTATGCTAACGGCATATTGAGTGGGGATCGGGAAAATACGTTTTTTTTTTTACTATTAATAGGCACGCGCTTGACCACCATCTCACCTGATGGTAAGCGATGATGTGGTCGAAGATGGAGCACGCTAGCCTAGAAGTAACCGACGCGACCGACGAGTATACGTTGCAGAATTTGCCAGAATTTTAACAAGTGTTGTGTAGTTTACTCAGTCATATATGAAGAAAGGTATTGTGTCAATTTAAACGGCATAGAGTATTGAAAAAGTGATTAAAATAAGTGGAGGTGATGTTTCGTACTTTCACTATCGTTATTGCTATCAGCCGCCAGTCATATTGATTGATAACGTTGCTCCACCGTTAGCAATTAGAGGTATCGATTTCGAAAAAAACTGACAGATTTGAAAGCATACATTAAAACCACCCGATCATTACAGTGCTCTATCGTGTCGTGGCATGGGATACACCAATCAAATAAATATGTAGTCATCATCATCCCCCTATCCCCTAGCCTTTTTCCGAAATATATTGGGATCGTCTTCCAGTCAAACCGGGTTCAGCTGAATACTAGTATTTTACGTGGAGCGACTGCATATCTGATCTTCACAACCCAGTAACTGGGTATCATGGTACTTCTTGGCAAGACAGTTATTAGGTTTTCTGGCTTTGACAATCCGTAAAAACTGCCAAAGATCTACAAATGATAACCGGAACCAACAGCTTAACGTGCTTTCCAAGGCACGGAGGAGTCACAGTATGTTAAGATGGGCACCTATCGACAGACCAACCTCGACAATCGTTGCTTAACCTTGAAGATCGACCCGTGCGGCTATATTTCATTTAAAAAATGGAACGAAACTACTCGTAATTAATCATTGATTTAATGATTAATTAGTTATCGATAAGATGTTGGAATGTAGTTTTTGTGTTTTTAGGTGTTGGTACTGAATTTGTGGCTTGGTGTGTGAGGGACGCCGTTGCGTTTACGCTCTGGCGGTCAAAAGGTTAAGTTTTCATGGAGAGACGTAATGGTGGGTCATATCCGCTATGTAGAGCACTTGCAGGAGCGTGGATATTCTTATAGACGGAATAGACTTTCTGTTGGGCTTTCGTCATATTACAACGAGTTTTGATTGGCTAACGAAGGCTTAAGACACAAACACAGCCACCCTTCTCGGAATTTTTCTTTGTGGAAGCTTCCGTCTGTAATATAATTTGCGTCCCCAAACGTTTTCAACACGGAACAGCAACAAAAGTAATTAAATATTCCGATTACCCAAAGAAAGTTAAATTCGATTTACTATCAATTTTCCATTACTCCGAGTAAATAATGAAGTTTATTAGTTAAAGATCTTGTTTATTCTTTCTTAAGCACTTACTAACTTCCTAAGTCTTTCGAGTAACAGCTTTAGGAAACTTTACTGAAAATAATTTTGATGAAATAAGATATTTCGCAAAATTTCAATTAATTTGAAGGCTTGTTAGTTTGGCTCTGATCGGCTTTTTAAAGTAAGCTCCATTAATTTGAGTGGTATTTTCATAGTATATTATAAGTTGGGAATTAGGCATTTTTATTCGGTTCACCCTTGTTTGTTATAACAACGTTTTGTCGAAAATCGCTCCGGCATATTTTAGTTGCAATAAAGTCATTTCGTATGTTTATTTAGCATATTTATTTCTTTGAAATAATGTCATTTGACCGAATTTACTTACACACTAATTTTATTTAAACTAATGTCTCACTAGACTAAAACGCCTACTTAAAAACACAAAGCAAAATTGCATAGACACGGGTTAGTGGATAGCTCAACAAAAGTTATTGTTAGTTGTCACTTACGAGTAGTGTGCGTAATCTTGCTCAGTTAAATAATAATCATTCAAGTATACCTTTAAAAATGATTTCTTACAAGTGTGAGACATACAAAAGTTCAAACGGTGCAATAAAATTGTCTGTAATTGCGCTAAGATAGGTCGACGGAGCCCCGCTCGGCGGGGCTCCTATTTCTGGGTGGTTTAAAAAAAAATAACCACGAAAGCTAAGGCGGGAGCTCCGCTCCGCTTCGCTTCCGCCTTAGCCTTCTAACCTAACCTATCCGAGTCGGGGTACTCTGAGTTAACCATAATGACGTTTTTTATATATATTAAACGTTAGACCTAATGATTTTCGATTAAATAAATAATATACATACATCAAATGAACATTATACCTTTTGATCAATAGCGCAAATTTTGTTATCGCAAATAAATGTTCGATGAAATGAAAATTATGTTAATCTATAGTATACAAATTGATTATTTTCATAACCGTTGTTCGAATTAGTAACATTACATCAAAAGGGCGAATCTTTTATACTATGTTGGATAGGAAGTGCCCGAGGCTAAATAAAAAAACAACAACTGCACGTGTCGACCTTCAAAGTCAACCAAGGTTGGAGTTCTCTTTTTAGATTAAAATTCAACTGTTACGTTGTGCCTTAAACTAAAAATGATAAATGATATTTATTTTAGTAGGTTAAACATAATACTTTAACTCGTCAATCTTTTTTAGTTATTTTTAAACTAGATGAGGCCTGTGTTTCCTGGCGGACTACCCTGAGCAGAAACAGTGAAACAAACTCAGTGGTTGAAGTCTCTTTTAAAGTTCACACGACAATTGTACGCGTCAAATCATATGAGAACCATATTGATTAAAATCTGAAGTGGTCTTTTGAGGAACATTCCACGAAGATTTGAGTGGACTTCTTCAGAAAGTGCAAGCATTTTTAATGACAAATGCTTGCACTTTCGGAGCACGATAAATGTATCGTGTAGCTCAAAATTAGAACTTCAGTTGCTCAAGGATTTGAAGAACGATACCAAAGATAGGACATTATATTATACATTAGGGTAGGCCTCACAAAGAACTCAAATTGCCAGAGTTAGTATCTTTTCTAATGAAATGAACCCCTACCCAATATTACGATCTATATTCACAATACCTACAAATGTCTAGCCTTGGTCTGTCGAGAAAAACAAAACACACCTATAACATTATAACTGACCAGAAAACGTGTGTTTTTTCCGCATATTCTGATGATTTTTCCGGTCATTGTCCAATTTCCATTGGTTGGTCAAAAGTTGGACAATGACTGTTACGTTTAACTTCAAATAAAAGAATCAGCGAATCGGGAATTTGGTTCGTTTTAATAAAAAAGTTGGAGTTTCGATTCGATGGCGTCGGCAATCTAACGAATGGCTTTGACGTACCGTGTTTAAACTTGTACTTCTACCACTAGTGTTGAAGATAGTTAGAATATACTTAACTAGCTTTTGCCTGCGACTTCGTATGCGCATATCCCGTTTTTCCCGTTTCCGAAGGAATTTCGGGAAATCTTAGTGCTCCCCTACACTCCCCAAGGAACATGAATGCCAAATTTCAGCTTTTTACGACCAGCAGTGTCGGCTGTGCGTAAACATTAAAAATGACAGGACAGTAATATTAGGTCCATTCAGCGATTAAACTTGCGCCCAATAACTGAGAAATTCAATCTCAGTTTGGGTCGTCAATTAATATCATACGGACTGACGCAACCCTATCAAATCATTCGGTGAGCTCAAGTCTCAAACTCGATTCTCGATTCTCTTCACTTGGCTTATCCCTCCAGTACTACGACATTTGATGTTTGTCCTGCCACAGACTACCAACTGATTGGAATCGGTATCCGATTTTCAAGCATCACTACTAGGTAGTTTACAAGTGGGGTCAGTTACGAAAAAGTTGAAAGGGAACTTCTTGTCTTGGTATGGTCATGTGAAATGGAGATGGAGAGAGACCAAAAAAAAGATGGATGAATCATGTGAGGAGTGATATGAAAAAAGGGAGTTAGTGGTACTGATAGCGTAACACGACAGAATCTTTGATACAGTTAATACGGCGGTAGCTACGGGGCGTACTGTATCAAAGATACGGGGCCTTCGGATTCTAAGGGCCCCGAAATGTGGACGAAAAGTTATATCAGTTAGTCCTGCCATCTTCTTCATGGCCTGCTAATACAGGTCTGAGCTTGTGAAACCGGCCCCCAAAAATATTTGATACAGGGCCAGGGCAGGGTAGGTTTATCAAAATATTGTTCTCAAGTTTTGGTAGATTGTATTCAATAATGCGACTCGAAAGTTTATAGTCTCTTTTGTTGCTGTTTAATTCTCTCTTGTCGATAACAATGTACACACTATCTATATTCACTCTTCGCTTTCTTGTTTTGCCCATCCGACCACATCAAATTAATATTTTTTTAGCATACATTAAGTCTACTTACTTATAATGAAAAAGCCTACCTGGGATCTTTAGTAGAGTGCATTCCGCACCAATAAGTCTATCCTTCGTTTGTTGAATATAAAGACTGGGCTTTTCATCACCTGCATGCGAAGGATCCTGGAATTCAAATCAGATCAACACTCAATATCAAGCAGTATGATGCCAGGGACATTCACTGGTGGAGAGACATTGTAAAGCAGAAATGGACCACTCATCGGGGGATTCACGATTCTCAGCAATGAAGAATACGACGCAAGGGGGAAGATCAGGGATTTATTAAATGAAGTTCAGAAGACAATTTATAAGTTTTGCAAGTTTTTTTCTACATTTTCTGCTTTAGTGCACTGTAGCAACTGTCCCAAAAAATGGAATTACACAACTCGTTTAAAGAAAACACATCATAGTCGTCGGTTCTTTTGTCGATTCAACATCACTCTCTTCAGTTCACCTCACAACTTTATAAGGGAATACAGACGAAAATATTTTCGAGCACCGAGTGGGGTATCGACGCGATCTAAGCTGTATTTGACGTTTGATGTTTCAACTTGTGCCCAAACAAGTCAAGAACTCTTAGTTTAGCTGCTAGAAATTTTAGGGTTGCGTGGTGTTTGGCGTGAAAACTGAGCGATTCTGAAAGTGGTTTTTGTTTGTTATGCTTTCACGCTTAAAACGCTGAACCGATTTGATTTGGTACAGAGATTGAAAGAAACCTGAAAGAGGTAATAGTATTTTTTGTGAAAATGTGCAATGTACGAGTAAACAGTTTTGTACCACAGTTTTAGACACAGAAATGTTTTTTTTTTCTCGTATTGTAGTGTCAAATTAAGGGTATCAATATGGAAAAACTTAAAGAGACTAATGCACGTCAGTTCTGAGACAGTTAATACTTTTTTCTTTCTTTTTATTATTATTATTCCTTTGTTTCAGGCAACTGTGGCCCATACAAATATTTTTTTACACGTTGTTCACTTTAATCAATACCTACTATCGTGAATTACAATTAAACTGTGGTCACTTGTCACGACACTCACGACCAATTTTGGTAACCTACTATAATATAGCCCATTCATTGTGCAGGAGCTGTGTAGTGTGTAGTCAGTTCAAACGCGTACCATTCGCTTGTCACACGCACCCATATTCACAGAATACTCGACCGCTTGACCCATTTACTGAAAAGGGGTGACGAGTCTTCATGAACGTTAACGGCTGAAAAACATGTATGTTCCAAACTGTCAAAAACGAATGTACTAATGTAATTAGTACTCGTACATGTACTAATATAATTCTGTTTGTTTGTCTCTTTATTTCCTTTTCTCGTCTTAACTTAACGGCTGAACGAATTTGGATGAAAAATTGGAAAAGGACATGAAATAGTTATCCCGGGAGTAATTTGCCTTTGAATAATCTCCGACTCACACGCGGGCTCAGTAGAAGCTAGTATGAATAAAATAAATGTACCAGGCGGGCGTGATCGACTGGAACGGGGGTGTGATGGGGTAGGTCTATCCTTCTTCTAATCCTTCGACGTGAACTGTGACCACCCGACTGCGTCCTGCCACGCTGATGTCCTCTACCGGGATACTGAGGTTCTCCGTACCACGCGTGCAACGTTCTTCTTTCTTGCTATTTACTTGTAGTATGAATAAAATAAATGTACCAGGCGGGCGTGATCGACTGGAATGGGGGTGCGATGGGGTAGGTCTATCCTTCTTCTAATCCTTCGACGTGAACTGTGACCACCCGACTGCGTCCTGCCGCGCTGACGTCCTCTACCGTCTTCGGGGTAGATTGGGGTGAGGGATGTATTACCAGGGATAAGTAAGGTGCAGGAATTTTGATAACACTGCAGCTAGCAGTTTAAGGGAAAATTCGCGACTATTTTGCTTCTAGTTAAAAATTCTATATTTCTTCTGCCGGTGACTACAAATTTCTATTTCTATGTGTTTACTAACGTACTATGTTACTTTACCGTAACGAGGCCCAAAAACCACCAACTGTTTCAGTTTATTTTTAAATGTTACTTTAACTATAACTGGAGTACATTTGTGGCTATATCTAGGTATTTTCTAGGTCTGGGTAGGGGTTGATGCACCTCTCTGTAAAGCCCCCGAAATTCCCCGTCGAATGGGGTGAAAATCAACCCTTCAACCCTGCCCACTGGTGGGCTTGTTGCATTTAACTATCGAATCTATCTATAAGTATGAACTTGTCTACTATTTAGGGTTGACTTCCCGAAAAACTGTGCCCCATGGGCTGTTGTACTATATGTCATAGGGTAGGTGTTACACAACTTTTGAAGCCACCCCTCTAAGGGTGGAAGTACTATAAGGTCAGGAACCCGGAAGGGAAAAAATTGTGATTTTACATTTTCCTAAATTGTCGTGGCTTTATGCCTCATCTGACCATAAAGATGTGTACATATTTGAAAAGGGCTCAGTGCCAGGCTTCTAGTGCCTACTATTTAAAGTCTAAATATCTAGATTTTCTGTATGTTTAGTGAATGAAGGTGTCTGTAAATGGTGGTTTTTTTGCTATCCACCCTATTACCTTTAAGTAACTGTCCTGTGTCGGTATGAGTGAAATGTTCAATACCTGTGTACCTTCTTAACCATTGATGTTTACCAGCCATCAGAACCATACCTTTTAAGGGTTTACCAGGAATGTGTAGGGAAAATGTGTAGCCCTACCTATCTATTTATTCAAAGAAATAAGTTCCCCAAGAACATCTTATGTGTCCGGGGGGAAACGACAACAAATATGATTTTAATTCTGTTACATAGCTATCAAACTACAACTATACAAAATACATAAGCTCTTAAATATTGCATTTCATTACATAGGCACTTATGTACGCGAGTTATATAAAACTATTGTGATGTTTCGTCGCGAACAATGAAGTAAAAATGTAATACCAGGAAATTCACGAACTTTCTGTCCATTATATACAGAGAAAGAACCCAGAAATAAGGAATTTTACTTCTTCGCCGACATAAGTGGCTTTCTCGGAAGTAATTTAAGACTACCCGTGATCAGTATTTTTAAATTATTTAAGAACATCTTGAAAACTACTGCAGTTGGTCTGGCTCGAAATAAAAATATGTGGACTTCGAGATAAATTAAGCACAGTTAAATCGAATGTAATACATAGTTATAGTCTGCCCGCTTACTCTGACGTGTGAATGCTATTACGATTCAAAATCATCATCATAATATCTGTTCGCGACGAACCATCACAATAGTTTTTAACCGACTTAAAAAGGAGGAGATTCTCAATTCGGTTGTTTTTTTTTTGTATAACTCTCGTACATTAGAGCCTATGTGATTAAATAAAATATTTAAGAGCCTACGTAATAGAGTAAAATATTTAAGAGCTTATGTATTTAGAATAGTAAGTTATAGTTTGATAGCTATGTAACAGAATTAAAATCGTATTTTGTTGTCGTTTTCCCCCGGACACATAAGATGTTCTTGGGGAAGTTAAATCTTTGAATAAATAGATAGGTAGGGTTGCACATTTCCCCTACACATTCCTGGTAAATCCTTGAAAGGTATGGTTCTGATAGCTGGTAAAAGTCAAAGGTAACGAAAGTACACAGGTATTCACCGTCACTTCGTGTATCTTAGTTTATATTTTATAAGTATTAGTTTATTTTTAACCGACTTCTTCAAAAAGGAGGAGGTTCTACGTTCGGCTGTATGTATCTTTTTTTATGTCAGTTAACCGATTTCTCCGCCTATTCTGGACCGATTTAAAAAAATATTTCTTTAATCGAAAGCCTATACTCCTGAGGTGGTCCCATTGTCACCTAGTCATAATCTGATGATGGGATCCCATGAAAATCAAGGGAACCCTCAAATTATATAAGCACATACACTGTCTTTCATAAACTTTCTAACAAAATTCTGATATTTGTGCTTGGTAATCATCATCTCATGTTGCTGAGCTGATGATGGAAGGTATAAGTCAGAATCTGATGATGGGATCCCATGAAAAATGTTTGTTCAGCGATATTTTCGCCAATTGTTAACCGATTTAGATGATTCTTATTTTGAGTATTTTTTCGGACTGATGATTCCATTTAAATTTGGTGAAGGTCTGATGAAGAACTTCGGAGGTAGGCAACGGAACTCTTCAATAAATGATAGCAAATAGATCGGGATTTCTGTAATCTTTTTTTTTAAAAAAAACGTTGCCTCACACTAGAAGTTGCTCCTGTATCGTGGGTGCGTTCACAAACATACAAACTCACATACACAAACAGCCAGACCAGAAACAACTATCTGTAGGCCATACAAATATTTGTTCCGTGCGGGAATCGAACCCGCGACACGCAGCGCAGCAGCCGATCGCTCAACCACTGCGCTAACCGTGTCATCAATCGCATGTCTGTTGATTGTTTACACCAGTTCATAACATAATACCACGCCGACACGTTGTGCTTGTGGTACCTGCGTACCACTAAAAAGGGAAATTCAAGTTATTTTATTGTGTATTGTATTTGTATGGGCCACCGTTGCCTGAAATAAAGGAATAATAAATAATAATAATTGAACATTTCACACATACCGACACAGGAAACTTACTCAAAGGCAAAAAACCACCATTTACACACACCTTAGACACCTTAATTTTCTAAACATACAGAAAATCTAGGTATTAAGACTTTAGATAGTAGGCTCTAGAAGCCTGGCACTGAGCCCTTTTCAAATATGTACACATCTTTATGGCCACGATTTAGGAATAGAAACACAGAAAATAGAAATTGGTAGTCACCGGCAGAAGAAATATAGGATTTTTAACTAGAAGCAAAATAGTCGCGAATTTTCCCTTAAACCGCTAGCTGCAGTGTTGTCAGAAATCCTGCATCTTATTTATCCCTGGTAATAGGCATACATCCCTCACCCCAATCTACCCCGAAGACAGCAAGTAAATAGCAAGAAAGAAGAGCGTTGCACGCGTGGTACGGAGAGCCTCAGTATCCCGGTACAGGACGTCAACGCGCCTGGACGCAGTCGGGTGTTCACAGTTCACATCGAAGGATTAGAAAAAGGATAGACCTATCCCATCACACCCCCGTTCCAGTCGATCACGGACGTCCGGTACAATATTAGCAGACCAACGTCCTTTGCTGGACATGGGCCTCCCCCAAGGGTTGCCACAACAACTGGTCCTGTGCGTCTTGCATCCATCGATTACCCGCGACCCTCACCAGGCCATCGGTCCACCTTGTCGGGAGGCCTTCCAACGCTGCGTCTTCCGGTACGTTGTCACTACAAAACTTTTTGACCTTAGGTCCCTCTCCTCAACCGAAACCTTCAAGTATTTGGGTATGTCGGAAGCGTTAGGCATCAATGCTGTTGATATAAAACAATCGTTGAGGGGGCGCTTCTTTGGCCGCCTGAACAAAGTACTTAAGTCTTTTATCTGGCGGAAACAAGGTGCGCGCCTTCAACGGTTGGGTCATGCCGGTTTTGATGTATTTTTTCGGCATACTGAAATGGACTCAGACGGAACTTGACGCGCTGGATAAGAGGGTACGCTCACTGCTTACCGCAAATCGGATGCGTCACCCACGGTCATCGGTGATAAGGCTGTATATTCCGGGAAAGTGCAGGGGTTGTGGCTTCTGAAATGCTAAGATCCTGCACAACCGCGAGGTATGCAGCTTTAGCGAATACTTCCAAGAGGCCGACGTGGGTATGCATCGAGATGTGGTAGCGGTGGACAAAGGCCTTACCGCGCTTTCCTTGGCTATTGGGACAAGCCCGCCACACATGCCCAACCACTGCAACTCCTGAAAGCCAGAATCAACAGTGGCGACCACCAGAAAAACGCCGAGCCAATGAAACCCGACGAGTCCCGGAGAAACGATTCAACTGTCTTGGATACTGCAAGGAAATTAATCAGAAAAGTACAGCGGAGGAGTAGGAAAAATATAATTTCCACTTCCCTCCGTATCAGGCAGGAGACAGTATAGAACTAGGCCAATAGGCACCAAGGGACAAATACATTCAGTCAAAAAAGTATCGGGAATGGATGATTTGTTTATGGTTCCAAATTCAATTTTTTGTTTTTTTGTAGTTGTCAGATTGGCACAACTGTTTTCCATTTTGGCGCGGAGTTTGAGTTGCATCTGTTATTTATATTAAATACAGTGCTGGTTTTAGTAATATCATATATAGTGTGTATTGCGAATTTCATAATGGACAAAAATATCGAACAAAGAGTTTGTCTTAAATTTTGCATCGCCAATGGAATTTCGTGTTCGGAGTCACTGAAAATGTTACAGAAGGCTTACGGTGAATCGACTTTATCAAAAACTCGTGCTTATGAGTGGTTCAAAGCGTTCAAAAGCGGTCGAAATGTGATGGAAGATTTGCCTCGCTCTGGTAGGCCGTCAACGTCTGCAACTGAAGTTAACATCGCAAAAGTGAAGGAAATAGTGACTGAAAATCCCCATTCAACTCTGAGAGAGATAGCCGCTGAACTTTCTGTATCTCACGAGTCGATCCGTACCATTTTAACTAATCATTTGGGTATGAAACATGTTGCTGCTCGGCTAGTCCCAAAAGATCTGAATTTTCTCCAAAAACTCAATCGGATGAAAGTCGCTGAGGACATGCTAGAACGAGTCAGTTCGGACCCAACATTCATGAAACGCATTGTTACTGGTGACGAGACGTGGGTTTACGAGTTTGACATGCAAACTAGTCAACAAGCTTCGGAGTGGCGCCTTCCAACTGAACCGAAACCGAAAAAACCACGCCAAAGTCGATCAAAAGTCAAAGTCATGTTGACTGTTTTCTTTGACTATCGCGGTGTTGTGCACTCTGAATTCTTACCGGAAGGTCTAACGGTAAATAAAGAATATTATTTGAGCGTTATGCGGCGTTTAAGAGAGCAAATTCGACGAAAAAGGCCAGATTTGTGGAAAGAAGATTCTTGGATTTTACACCACGACAATGCGCCTTCGCACAAGGCTATCATTGTGAACGAATTTTTTAACCAAACACTCAACAAATACCATCCAGCAACCACCATATTCACCAGATATGGCTCCTGCTGACTTTTTTCTTTTTCCTAAACTCAAATTACCACTTCGTGGCACCCGTTTTCAATCGATAGAAGACATAAAGGAGAATTCGCGGCGAGAACTGAACTCAATTCCGGAAGCAGCGTTTAAAAAATGTTTTGATGAATGGATTATTCGTTGGCGCAAGTGTATCGTTTCTAAAGGAGCATACTTTGAAGGTGATAAAATAAATTTGGATGAATAACAGACATTTTGTGTATTATTGATCTTTTCCCGGTACTTTCTTGACAGAGTAGTACAACTGGGTTAAGCCCAGTTGCCAAGCACCACGGATTATATCTTACCACTTAAACTAATGGGTCCTAAATTGTGAGCTACTTTTGATTCCAGTAATAGGTATGCGTTCTGCGAAGCAGTAATGCTAGCAAAGGAGGATGCCGAACGTGTAAGAGAGAGGGAAACCTCACGACCCAGCCGCCGCAACAGAAGAAGACGCCGCCGCAACAGAAGACGCCCCGGGCGTCGGGGGTCGCAGGGCGATTTCTGGCCACCGTAGGCGCGGGCCTGCGGACGGCGAGCATTGGGTGGCTCACCGTCCGATCAAAACCAGGCCCGGGTCGGCGGCGCGCTGTGTTCCACGCGCGCTGTGTTCCTTAAGGAGCTGTCAGCATGGGAGATGGGGTCAGAGCCTGCCGGGGTTCGGAATCCGTTCGAAAGAGACGCCGCAGCCCTAGAACGCAAAGGGCATTAGGAGGAACACGGATGGGTTTTAGTCAGTAAGAGTCTGACACTACCTTCCGCTCCGCCCAGAGCGGAAGGAGTCATTTGATGATATCCCATCCTTAAAAAAAAGGGGAGGTATGGCAGAGCAAGGAGCTTCACAGACGCTTTTATCGGGTCCTACATGGGTCCGATGTAGACTTCTTAGCGTCCGTAGCCTGGCTGCGTTTTGGTGACCTCTTCGGGGAAGCCGAAGGTTTTGTCTGTGCAATTATGGACGAAGTTATGATGACTAATAACTACCGGAAAAAATACAATGTGAAGGACGGTACGGTTGACATACTCGTATGTCGGGCATCCATCCGCCACATTATTTCCGGTTGTTCTAGTCTAGCTAACGGAGACTATTTACACAGACACAACCAGTAGTGCTAGCCAGGATTATTCACCAGCATCTTTATTTTAAATACAATATTGTGGAATCTGAAGTACCGTACTATAGGTATGTGCCCGACCTAGTTCTCGAAAATGGCAATTGCACATTGTATTGGGATCGGTCTATTATCACTGACAGGACTATTGTTGCAAATAAGCCTGATATAGTGGTGATAGACCGACTAGAGCGTCGCGCAATGATTGTTGATATAGCAGTCCCTCATGACGAGAACCTCTTGAAGTCAGAGAAAGATAAACAAACGAAATATCTTGACTTGGCTCGCCAGGTTGTCGACATGTGGGATATGAACACAGCAGTCATTGTGCCGATAGTCGTGACGGCCAATGGTATAATTGCCAAGAGCCTCGACCAACATCTCAAGAGGCTCTCGTTGGGCAGCTGGATCAACGGCTTGATCCAAAAAAGCAGTACTCCTGGACACGGCGCGCATCGTTAGGAGGTTCCTCTCTCAGGGGCCCTGACCACCGGTAGCTTGGACCCTGTTCCAGATACCGGTGGGCTACTATTTTTTATATTTTTAATGTTTTTTGTATTTTTATAGAAATATTTAAAAATTTAAATAATATGTATATATTTATGAATAAATGTAATGAATGTATTTGTATTTTTGTAATAATAATGAATACCGAACTTAGGCCCCGTTTACCACGGTTACCCATGCACAAAAAAATAGGGCGCTGGTGTGTGCCTGGGACTCGCTGCTGCAGAGCTTCTTTGAAAGCAGCGAGAGCCTCGTTGATACGCACTCAATCCAGTATTGCACTGTTGCGGCATGTCAATCATGTCATATTCATATTCATTTATTTGCGTTCTACAAGGTATTTACAAAATATGTCAAAAAAGGCTTGAAACTGTTGTAGACCCAGTTAGGGCACAGCAAAAGGTATTGTTCACTTAAAAATACAAATAAATAATATTAACAACGCGATCATTTTTTCTTGGATCACAATTAAAGGTAGGTAATTATACACTCAGTATATAGTATTATATACTGTTAAATAATCATCTTGACATATAACTATACAGTTAGAATATTAAAGTACTTAACCAAAACACAATACATAATATATTTTAAAGAATGTTTGTATACAGAGTTGATACGACAGAGGGGCATTAAATTAAACTACGTATACTATACGTGTTCAGTATTAATTCGATACGGTACAAAAACAAAAAGCGCCATAAATGAAATAAAAAAATTTTTCAAACAAACTAAATAGCTTGCAAATCCGAATAAAACGCAACCTTACCCTTTGTAAAAAAATGACACTGACCTTAGATACCGCTAGACAACAAAGCGGCAACGTCGCGCGCGCCTTGGAGCGCGGTGTGCGGTATCTCGTGTGCTCGGCGGGGGCCGGGCCGGGGTGGCCGCCGGCGACTTAGGCCTCCGCTCGCACTGGCTTTTATGTTAGGTAACGTTTCGAAGTACGCGCACAAAAACAAACACACTAAATTTTTAAATTTTCGATGTGTCCTCCATTCACATTGATGCACAAATTATACCGACGGAGAATATTGTTATTTATTTTTCTAATTAGATCACTGTCCGTCGCTAAGCACTTTAATTTGTGAAATGCTAAAATAATCCTATTTTTTAACTCATCAATTGTATTTACCTCTGAGGCATACACTTCGCCCTTAATGTAACCCCACAAAAAGAAATCCATGGGAGTGAGGTCCGGAGATACTAATACTAAATAATAATAATCCCAAGTTACGTGTCCTATCACCATAAAAAACAGTCAATCACAAAAAAAACACTAATACTAAATAATAATAATCCCAAGTTACGTGTCCTCTCACAATAACAAAATAAAATTACAATTGTTTGCGCGCGAAGTCCACAAACCGTACGTTCCGAAAAACAAGCGTCGGCGCACTGAGGGACTTACCGATCGCAAAAAACAAGGATGCAACAAACTGACCTCTATTTCTTTCGCTCGCTTTATGTTAGTCGCTTTCGTTGTGAAAGTGCAAGTGTGTGTGTATTGATTGCTTCCTTGTTTGCATTGCCAATTTTTTGTGAATGTCCTTCGACATGCGTCAGAGCGGCAACAACGCATCGTAGATTTATCGTTGTAAGGTGCATGACCTATGCTTAGACGATAATCAACTGTTAGAAAAGATACATCGTGTTCAAACCGTGCGAATACTTTAAAAATCATTTGCGACTAAACTACTGCTCCTAATTAATTTATTTTTAGTACAGAGCTTGAAAATGGTACCTAGTATAGGCAGTTTAAAGGAAAGCCCCTCTGTCGTATCAACGTTGTATAAGTAATAGTTTATCATTTAAGTATTCATTTATATCATAATAGCATTTATTTAAAATAAATATTTTTAATTTATTATTACATATTTTGTACTTATTTATATTTTGTAACGGAACGTTCCATGACTATTCATGTTCTTTTATTAATTACAGATGAATGTTACGAATGTTGTTCTTTGTGTGCTTACGTCTTGGAACGCGGCGGTATGGAGGTATGGAGTGCGGGGGGAGTGTTCGCATGGCTGATGACAGAGCACACGTACTAATCCTGATATTGCAACCTCTCGAGTGCACTAGTCGAGGTTATCATGACCATTTTTTAATAAATTAAATCTTTCTTGGTGGAGTGCCTTCAATTTGCCATTTATCCCTAGATAATCCCGAATTAGGGTAAGTTTTGAATAGCACACGTATCGTTTAATGTATCAAACCATTTTCTAAACTGTTGTGTATTTAGATTATTGGCAGTAAAACACATTATTTGCTGTATTCTATAGTGATATTGGTCTCATCTAGTATGCACCGTTACAATTTAAAATTGCTTTAATAATGCTACATTTATGGCGTTAAAAAAAATTCTTCTTTTACCTTCTTTTTATAAAATATTATTTTATGATATGCAAAATTTCAAATTTTAACCGTTGCTGCTTAATTTATTTATTCAATCACGATTGCGGCGTAACCCAAAAGAAGGGTATAGTGTTATTGCCTTTTCTTTTGTGCTTCTAGTCGCTTAATTATCAATGTAAACTCCGTTCTGGTCAGTTCCGTCACGTCAATACTACTACAACTGCATGGGCATCTCCCTAGATGACGTCGGCGGAGCTAGACCAGGACGGCGGTTATAAGGGCCCGTACTAAGACCCATGAAACCATGGTTTCCAGGAACTACGGCGAGTTTACGTCAACCGGAAGCTTAGTGTCCGCTTGCGGAAGTCGGACGGTGACGCGGTATCTTCCGGACGATCAAATTGATCCAGTCACCGCACGCATCACGAACATCGGCCATCTACCATCCCCGGCCTGGGCGACTTCTGCGGGAATTTCTCAGGGAAGTGCCTATCGCTACAGGGGTGACAACAAACAGACCTGAACCCACGATTTTAAAATTTGTGAGCCTCCTTTTGAGCTAGTATTAAACTGATATATTGTGCACGTTCGTTTTTATTCCATATACTCGCTAGGATAAAACGGGTAGAGGCTACAATTTCTAATTTCTTCTGGTAACTTATTATATTTTTATCGACATAACGTAGGAGCTTGAATTTTTAATCGGGATGTGGGTATGTTTAATCTATTTTTATGTCTTAAGGTAAATTTGGTTTGTATATCTTCTCTTTTTGCACATTTACAGAGCTCAAAGATGTAGAGGCACGGTAGGGTTGTGGAGATCTGCCCTGCTTGGGCGAAGCTCCCCCGTGTCCTCGTCGAGGCGATCGGCGGCGGCGCTCTCTCGCGTCCGGCCCTGGTTCAAGCCATGCTCCGGAGCGAGGAGACATGGGAAGCAGTCGCCTCCTTCTGCGAAGCAGTAATGCAAGCAAAGGAGGAAGCCGAACGCATCAGAGAGAGGCAAACCTCACGCCCCAGCCGCCTCAACAGAAGAAGACGCCCCGGGCGTCGGTAGTTGCAGGTCCGTAGGCGCGGGCCTGCAGACGGCGAGCAGTGGGTGGCTCGCCTTCTGATCAGAACCAGGCCCGGGTCGACGGCGCGCTGTGTTCCACGCGCGCCCCAAAGAGCTGTCAGCAAAGAAGACGGGGCCCGCTAGGGCCAATGCCTGCTAGTGCTGCGGACTTTGTTCGAAAGAGGTACCGTAACCCTGGAACGCAAAGGGCTCTAGGAGGAATACGGATGGGTTTTAGTCAGTAAGAGTCTGACACTTCCTTCTGCTTCACCCTGAGCGGGAGGAGTCATTTGATGATTTTCTATCGTTAAAAAAAAAAAACGTTAGGGTTTAAATTTTCAATTCTTGGAAGTGTGGTTTACAACTATCGGTCTGTTCGATGTTGACTAGAATTGTAATAAGTTTCTTTTGTAGGGTGAATAGAGTGGGTGCGTCTGTACTATTACCCCATAATATGACACCGTATTTTAGCCATGCATAAGCATATGCGTAATATGTTACCGTTTATTTCTAGGTTATGGTCCGTCATCCATTGAGTTGTAGCGTCAAGTATTGAATTGAGTTTATCGTTAAGGTTGGTACTAGTTTCGCATGAGGCAAGAATGGATATATCAGCTGCAAACAAAACTCAAGGTTCGCTGATATGCTTTGGGAGGTCGCTTATGTAAACTAAGAATAGGAAGCAGGCTATTACACTGCCCTGTGGTATTGAAACGGTGATTGAGATGTTTTCAGAACGAATCGATTCTATTTCGTTCGTTTTTTGGTTAAAAAATTCCAATTCCACCAATTGCTCTCTATGCTGTAAATATGATGCTGGTTAATGATGTGAAGCTCAACTCTCGAGGAAGTTTATTGGCAAAATGAATATAAAGAAATCAAGCAAAAAATCAACAGAAAAAAAAAAACCTGCTGAGACTAAACTTTCTTAAAAAAAAAAAAAAAAACAGATCGTGTCTATAACTCAGTATTTTAGCAGGAGTTAAAGTTGTTAACGTTTATAAACCGGAAAACTGCACAGTGCAAACATTCATATTTGTAACAATGGAAAAATTGTAAACTCGTTATGCGTTCAAACATTTTTCATCAATTCTGGGCCGATTGTTTCGCTCAACGAATTGTTACAGTCGCTCATATTTTCGATTGGGGAGTTAGAAAACTCTCCAATTTATTTGGGGAACGCCAATGTGGAGTCCATAGTAGAACCGTTGATAGTTCCATTTTGACTGTGATGGAAAACGGCTGCAGGTACCTGAGTATTGTTTTTTTATACATCTCCAAATAGAACCAGTCTGTGGCTTAATATGACTTTCGTTTGTTAGTCCTATTAGTTTTATTGGTTGAAACTGCTGTGTACCTACCTAAGCTACAAATCCGATTCGTCGAAAAATATAATCCGAATACCTTTGAATTTGTTTGCACTGTTAGCTACTATTGCCTACGTTTTTGGTTGACTTTCGATTTTTTTACCGAATTTTAAAAGGAAGTTCTCTATTCGTCGGTTTCTTTTTACATTTGTCACTTTAGCAATGCTAGTGCTAGAATTTGTATTTTATACATATTTAGTTTCTCGTTAACTCGGTTGGAAAAGCAAGCTGTGGTTGAGTTTATTAATCTAAAACGTATTATTCAAAAATTGTAAGAACCTACATTACCATTGGATTTCCTTAATAAATAAATAAACTATATACATCCGTATGTATTGCGAATTAGAGATTTCAATTTATGTGACTATGGTCGCCCCATTTAATCAGTATATGGCTGGTGTATGCGATAAAGTTATTTTTATCTAATGAAGCCCATTTTCACATAATGCCCAGAATACGATAAGCTAATTAGAAAAGTTACACATACACACACTTTAAACAGCGTCAATGCAATCAAACTAATAACGAATAAAAAGCTTTACGTTACGGAATTTTCTATTCACTTTCCGAAGCCGTTCAGAGGAAAATATTCGTTATCCTTTTGAATGTAAGCCTAAAATCGCGTGTCTCAAAATAAGAGTTCACACAATAAGGTGCTAAGGGTCCAACTACACATTGTCGGAGTACGCCACAATAGCGTATTTGGCTGGTTCATGCCAGTCACGCGCAACTGCGAAAGGAATTCATTTGTAACGAAAAAGTTGTGCGATTGTGCGACTCGATGCGAAGGTATGTTGCCATTGAGCCGTTCTGTAGATTTGCTCCTTAAAATGTTTCGAAGTATTGCACGCTTTTATCGAATGTTGATGGCTTGAAGGCATGTTCTTTCAGTATTTTGTAATTAGTTTCTGAAAAGCTCGTCCAAAGAAAATTCGTCTTAATTTAGCGTGCCGTATTTTACTTCAGTTGCTGATTTTGTTTTGACATACGCTGCTTATTAGATGATTCTATTTGGGAAATTTATTTATTTAAACTTTATGTACAACAGTGGTACATTGGCGGACTTAATGTAACAAGGCATTCTCTACCAGTGAATCTTTGCGTTAATAAAAATACTACACTAAATAAATTAAATAGTTTTTGTTTCGGAAATAATATTAATAAAAAACAAAATATGCTAAACTTTGTAATAAATATGATTGTTAAAATAATCTTTCCGATTAAGAGAACTCACAATAATTATATTATTAATACCAAAACTATTTTCTGTCAAGGCTACGCCGGCGTAAAATCGTAATCGTAGTAAAAGTATCCCCTGGTCTCGTTCATTCAAATCCGTTAAGTCGGTGAAACGGTAACAAACAGAATGACAGAGTTACTTTCGCATTCATAATATTACTAGCTTTTGCCCGCGACTTCATATGCGCATATCCCATTTCTCTCCTAAAAATTCTTCTTGAATCACTCTGTCTATTGATGAAAACCGCATTAAAACCCGTTGCATTTAAAAAACATAGGTAAGCGTACGAAAAAGCTATTTTTAATACTATTTAAAGAAGTATGGATTTACGGTTACGTTATTTTCATTCTTAAGTATCACCTCTTGATAAAGCACAACCGAAGCGTACATTTGGAAAAATAACAAAAGTTGAGAACGCCTCTCAATACATTTTTAGTGGGTAAGAGTACAATTTTTCAAAGTAAGGGTTCTGCGGGGTGAACAAATTTATGTTTTTTGCGTGCATATTGTGAAGAAATAGCTGTTTATAGCGCTGGTGAAAGAACCCAAAGTTCGCTTAATGTGTGTGTCGAAATTGGAGGAACTTGACGAATACACAATTGAGAAAATAAGTGTACCCATACATAAGTGAAATAGCATTGGAAGAAAAACTCAGGAAAAGGTCAATATTATGGAAATCAATTTCTTGGTTTTATCAGAGTAGTTCTTTAACTGACAGACTACTACCGAAATACGGTCGAAACGAAAATCTCCATTGAAAAGGAAGGATCGTCCGACTAGACGGTTGTTGTGTCTGGTTGGCAACTGCCCGATAGTTGATGTGGGACTGTCGCGCGGAGAACTTTAATAATAAGCTGGCAACTCTGGCTGTTAGATCAAGCTTTGTTTTTTGATCTCCAAATTTCATCGTTCAATTAATACTTTCCATCCTCACACATCCAAAATTTCGTAATAGAAACGTTCAAGATTTATAAAATAAGCAATAGAAGGTTCAAAAATACCTAAAAAGTAGACAGTATGCAGGAAGAAGAAAAATATTATGGGACCGACACAGTATGACATATGTTGCAATTGAAATGCTGCTATGAATGAAAGGAATGAAATAAATGCTTGAAATATGCTGACCAGAGCAGCATCACGACGTGCACACCCATCACCCACTGACCCGTCGTTCAGCTCCGCCTCGCCGCCGCCGGACCTTGGATTATCAGTGTTACTGCCAGCGGCTGCAGTCGCGTCGAGCACGAGCGATGAGTATTTCTCGATCGAACTTAGGACTCGATTACCACGGTTACCTACGGGGTTCAGTGCCACGTACATGGCTCATGAAGGTGTTGGTGTTGAACAAATAGATGCAACTCTACGCACCTTTTTCAGTAATTAATGAGGCGATGGAAAACAGTCCTGTGCTATCTAGGATGTCGAAAGATTCTAGGGAATGATGAGCCTATATGGATTAAACGGGGAGATTATGGAATTTGAGGGAATTCAACTCTCGGATTCCATACAGGTTAGATCCCTCAGCTCGTAGTATTTGGGTATGTCGGAAACGTTGGGCATTAATGTTGCTGACATGAAGCAATCGTTGAAGGAATTTGTATGATAAATTAATAAAGAGAACAATAATAAATCTTTATTCAAAATTCAAATTGGTACAATAGAATAATAAATAGTTTGATAGCGCGATGTAGGATTTGTATAGCGCAAGGCCTTTTCGAAGTTCGTATGTAGGACTCGTTTTAAAACTGTTACATCACTGAATCTATTATTAATAACGTTTATTTTTCAGCCGCGTATTTCAAACAAATACCGTAACTAAGTAACCAAAGTCAAGTGAATTACTAAAATAAAATAGAAATTCCAGCTGAAGAATTGTAGAATAACAAATGATACCAATAGCTTCTAAGTAATTGCCCTTTCTAGATGTAATTTACCAGACGTTTCAGCTTAGAGCACTTTAAAATCACAATAAAGGAAAGTACATATACTACGAGTACATTTACTTACTTTTTGTTCAAAAATGTATACAGTCATGTCGGTTATTTAACAAATCATAATAAGTATTTATTTATGAATCTTTGGAAGGGAACTGAGAGTAAAGTCCCGCATACCCACCCCCATTGAAAAAGGAGGATCCTCCGACCAGGCGGCTGTTAAGCTTGGCGGGCTGCTGCCCGATAGTTTGGATAGATGACGTTGCGGTTCTTTTTGCTGCGATGTAGTCTTGCTCCGTTGGTTTTTCTTGTGGCGGCATTGATGCCGCTACAAATCAATTAATCAATCAAATTTCTTCATTAGGGCGGCACCAAGTCCTTAAATTAAATTATAACATACAAAATTACGCCGTATAGTATCGGCGTAATTTTGAAATATAAATTGTAAATATTTTTTTTATGTATGGTGCCGTAAAAGAATAATACCATCCGATCTCTTCCCGTGGGTGTCGTAAGAGGCAACTAAGGGACTCGCCAGAGAATGGGCGGCAGCAGCGTTCTCTATAAAACTCAACACCATGCACTGCGATTGCCAACCTGCCTGCCAAGCGTGGCGATTATGGCAAACCGTCTTTCGGCTGATATAATACAAAAATGCAAAAATATTTTAGAAATGAAAAAACAAAAATGAAAATAATAAATGATGATGATGAAATGAATGGTTTAGCTTCTGTCAGAGGCTTCGCTCGATTTAGTGTAAATGTTCTCCAGGGCCCCATCTATCTCTGAACCAGAACTAATCAAAATCGGTTCAGCGATTTAGGCGTTAAGTTGTAACACTTTTACATTTATAAAATTTGTTAGGATAGATTAGTCGGCCTTTTTAGAGATCGCTGTACCATATAAGTCTGAAAGATCCGGGCTTTTTTGAGGTCTCAATGTCCGGCGGAATTGTGTCTCTTGCTATAGTAAATTACTTTGTTAAATGCGCTCGTGTTTGTCTGGATGCTAAATCTGACTATATAAGGTGATAACAAAACCAACGCCGACAGTTGTTCCCTTCTTTTTGTCCAGTTATGTGAAATACTGATCAGCTGCATTTTTTCTTCCGAGTTCATTTTTTAGGATTCCGTACGCAAAAGGTAACCAACGGCACCCCTATTACTAAAACTCCATCTGTCTGTCAGCGGGCTGTATCTCAAGAACCGTAATAAGTAGAGGTTGAAATTTTCACAGAGCGTGTATTTATATTGCCGCTATAACCACAAGCAATAAAATTAAATAAACTTAAAAAATAAAGGGAAAAGACCTTCGTGTGAGAGGCCGACTTTGCAAATCGTTTTTAGATTGATACCTGAGCTTGAAACTATGATTATGGATGAAAATTAGGCAGTATACTCTTATCTAAAATAAAAGTTGTTTTAATTATTGGACCAAAGAAAAAGAACGCATTGTAGTCGGAAAGTGATAAATGCGATAAAAATTTCTAAACGGCGATATTTATCAAGATACTTGAGCGGGGTCGTTTGTTTGAATAACTGTTTTTTGTTGTGATATAAAAAGAAATAAATATATTGTATCGTAAGTTGGGGTTTGGGCGATAAATTGTAGCTATTGTGAGGTCAGGAGGAGCGGGCTCAGGATTACTGTTAGCCGAATATTCTTTGCATCATTACTTTAAGTATAAGTTACTTTAAAAAGATTTGGCAGTGGTTAATCGATGGTTATTATGCTTTGGAGGGATGCGGAACATTTTATTTTTATTTTTATGGCTCGATAGACTCAGATTGCGTGATGCAGGATTTCAACGTGTAGTTCGCTACTAGTTGGATATATAACGTTGCGGTTCTTTTTGTTGTGATGTAGATTTGCTCCGTTGGTTTTTTATGGTGTGGCCATATACATATGTAGACATATTTTACCGTTTTTTTTTACATATTTTGCTGATATAAATTCGCTAATCGCTTGTCTTGGTATGGTCATGTGAAGAGGAGGGATGAAACGCATGTAACTAGAAGAGTTATGAACATTAATGTGGATGGATGGAGAGGGAGAGGAAGGCCAAAAAAAAGATGGATGGATTGTGTGAGGAGCGATATGAAAGAAAAGGGAGTTAGTGATAGAGTGACGACTGATAGAACAGAATGGAAGAAAAAACGTGTTGCGCCGACCCCAAGTAACATGGGGTAAGGGCAGGAAAATGATGAGATGATGATGATATTTTTTTGTTAATTTAATTTGAATGGCCAAACCAGAGTGAACACTTTCTCTGTGTACAGATGTTTATGTTTCAGTCATTCGAAATGCGAGTCAAACAATGATGCTGAATGAAAAAAAAACATAAAAAAACTGAAACTCTGCTATCAGTTTCAGTAATAAGAAAAACTTCAAACTGTATTCTTAGAGAATAATTTAACATTTTCTTTGTGAGAAAAAGCAGTAATTCGTTATACATTACATTACGTGAGGTTTTCCACCAAGCGGCCATAAATTATAGAATTCTAAAGTTAAAACAGTAAATCTTCTATTACTAAACTGAATAGAATAGTGGGATCTTTTTTACTGGTCTTGGTGTCTCGCATCCAGCGGGCTCTGCAGTCGTTTTCAGGTCATCAGTTCATTATGTTGGTTGCCGCGCCAACGCAGCATATTATGGGACGCAGACGCGTCTGTATTACTCACCCAAATATTTTAAATACGTTATTTTTCCGAACTGCATTCACAAACAAATCTAGAAAATATGCGCTACCGACAGTGCACCCACGGACGACATAACGTGTCCAGTTGTGAAATGAAATCGTGAAACGAAACGCTGACATGAAGCCGGGTACGTGAACGTGAACGATCATATAACTAGCAAGCGGGTTCATGTCTCAGCTTGATTTCAGCGACACCGGTACTGCAGTTGCATAGAGCTCGAGTGACGAATACTTCTCGCCGCCGACGACACCACTATAACAGAGCGAAAGAGGCCACCGGTCAGTTTAGGAATTTTACGCCCGCTGGCCTCTGATAGATCTCCGCTCCCGGTGGAAGTGGGCGGCGTATGCGATAGACGCAATCCATCATGTCTACAGAGAGGGTAAAAAATCGACTTAGTTATACTGCATACTCATGTTTAACAAACAAACACTCGTTTCCATTTATTTTTGGTTGGTACACACGGTTTGGTTTACACGGCACATCAGCAAAGACAGCGGAGGCACTTCCTATAAATTAATTTCCGTAGCATTTCAAACCAGCGAAATGACAAATGACATCACGTTATGCGTTCATTATACGCTAATAATAATGTAAGGCAGACACACTTGACAAATTAGCACTATTGTGTGCCGCCAGCGAATTAATTACTTACCTTATAATACGTTACGGGTCTTACAAATATTTGTTCCTCAATTTATAATATAATTCGTGTAATTTGAATGTTATTCGTGAACATAAAATTTATTTGAAATGAAAGCAAGTCGGTAAATAACTTAAATGGAAAGAAAAGATTTGTGAGCACTTTTGTATGGAGCCTGGCCTGATGACCAATAGAGTTCTAATGCATGTCAAGTTATTGCTTATTACAGGCTATTACTGTAACAACGATTTTATTTCTGATAACCACGGGGCTTGTAGGTACAGTCGAGGAAAAAAATTTAATAATTCTTTTTGATGATTCTTAGAAAATATCAGGTAGCTGATATTTTTAGATATACAGTATAAGTAAATGATTGCTATACGAACGCTCTTAAAAATACTTATTCGAGCCTCAGACGCGTGTTAGATGATAGTCATGAATTAACAAAACTGTTCAGTTTTCACGATTTGCTTTTATTAATAGACTCCAGCTGTGATAGATAATGATTTCCTAGGGCCGTAGTGCCACACAAAATGAATTTCGGTCAGATCTGATGATAACACTGTATCTCATATTCTGTGAAGTACGTTTGACGTACCTAGTATTCTTTATTCTCATTAAAGTACAACACTAATAACGGTTACACAAGATAACTGCAATAACAAGTTTTTTAATGTTGTCTCAGCTCAGCTTATTTTCACAAAAACATTATCTGCGAAAAGATCTGCAATGTCCAATTGCAACGGGTGCTCAGTTGTTTGCGAAAGATAGAAACAAATCCATTCCAAATAAATGTTACGGTTTGCTCTTTTACTAAAGCAAAGAGTTCCAAAAACTATCGGCACTTCTCGGAATATCTCTGTTTTCAAACTTGCATTTGAAATTCAGCTTTGGGCACGTTTTATTTGGCTGTACCCCGATAACCCTTTGACTTCGGCACTACATCGTCGTTCCTGCCCGCCATTCTTCCCCGGGTATTTTTTCAACATGTCCAAACTATCCGCAGATTTCATTACGTTTGTACAAGAATTCGAGAATCACGTAACAACGGGATTCGAGCGTAATTCCCGGGCCCCGAGGCGCGGGATTGCCTGCCTCCGGGATTTAGCACGAACAAAGTTAGATGGAATAGTGTGGGATGGTAGTTTAGCAACTTAATACAACTTAATGAGAATTATTTACATTGTTTCAATTTTAATGGAACCTGATGCTCATGGGCTTCCAGAATTGCAGCCCACTTCTTGAATAAAGCTGCTAGAATTGTTCTATAAATCACAGGTTTCTGAAAAAAAAAATCGTGTTATTTAAAAAAATATCAACACAATTTTTACATTTTAGAAGGCGTTTCGTGCCTTATTTTAATGAAAACTAAAACTCGGACCGTAAGAAATTTAAAAAGTTTATTTTTTAAATAGCGTTTATTTAAAAAAAAACAACTTTTTAAATTTGGAATTAAGTCCTTATTAGCTACACTTTCGGATTGTATAATACAGAATTTGTTTTTTTTTTTTTTCAAAATCAACGAAGGTTATTTCTGACTCGGAATGATTAATCAAAAATTAAATGATACAGTTATAATTTTTCTCAAAATCGGGTTCGACACCCCTTTGAGTGTTTTAGCTATTCATCATACGTATTGAATTTGGCCATCCACGCTTACTTGAAAAATACACCCTATTTGTAAAAAATATGGTAAGAAAAGGTAGTAGAAAACCGACAGCATTGATGGATTCTCAAATGTTCAAAAAACGAGACAGTAGGAGTGAAAATCCAAATAATAAAATGAAAATAAGGCAAGCTGTGCCGGCGCTGCTGCTGCGGCTGCTGAGGCCCTCAAGCGGCGCCAATACTGTAACCATATTGGTAATTACAGGTTTGAGCCGTTTGGGGTCGAAACGCTATGGTCATGGGGTCCGAGTGCGCGTCTCCTTTTTAAGGATATTTCTCGCCGACTGGTCGACACTTTGCGTGGCCAGAGGGCTGGCTCGTTCTTTGCTCAAAGAGTTAGCATTGCCATTCAACGTGGCAATGCTGCCAGTCTTCTGGGCACGTTTCCGGATGACAGCGATGCGGAGGAATGTTTCGACGCCTGATCGTATTTGGTTTTGTATATTGATAATGTATATAGTTATTTTGAAATATATTAATGTTATTTAATTAATAAATCAAAATTTTTAATCTTCTAAAGACAAAAATGATTAAATAGGAGATCATCGCCTCATAATATATAGAAGGAATTTGAAGTTTGGAACGAAATACGTTCCAAGTTCACTTACGTTTCCACAAATATTTGATCCAATAAAAGTTTGTTGTATTTATTTTCCAGACGCAAAATTATTGGAGAAGATATTATAAACTTATTTGGGATATATTTGCGTAAATTTTAAGGCTTTTAATACTTTGAGTTTACCTAAAAGTTAGGTTTGAGGCAATCAAAATGTTAGATTTTTTTATAGATTCGATTCATGCTAAGAGTTGAAAATCACCATTCTGACGTGATTGTGTATCAAACATCCGTACATTCAACTTTCGCATTTATAATATTAGTATTAATAAATATAAAATTCTGCCGTTATTGTTGTGTGACTGACAGACAACGCCGAAATTATGGTCGCCGGTCGTAGAAAGCTGCAACTTGGCATGTAGATTCCTTGGAAAGTGTAGGGGTGCACTAAGAGGATTTCCCGAAACTCCGATGGGAACGGGAACAAACGGGATATACGTGTACGAAGTCGCAGGAAAAAGCTAGTATAATATAAGGTGAGTATCAACTTGCAAGAGTACGTCAGTATATTAGTAAATTATATGCGTCGTGCATCTGACTCGCGGTTTGATTGCACGTCAATCAAGCCTCGGTAAATATCAAACATTTATTGTGTATTCATGAAAACTACTAATGACTTGTTGAAACAGGATACGTAAGTACATTTATCGAAACATCAAATACACAATAATAATATACTGCAGAACTGATTCGAGGTTGCACAGAAAAAAAAATCACTGTTTCATGAACTGTTTAGACAGACTAGATATCTCCAAGCCAGACAATTTGAAACACCTGTGAAACACACATATCAGCTGCATCAGCTAATTCGTTGTTTGAAATAAATAAAAATCATCCCCATCCGTCGGCGCAGCATGTCTTTGTTACGACCAAAGAACGAAGCTGCTTTTTATTTCGCTTAATGAGCGTACATTAAGCGAAATAAACAGCTAACAACGCGTAATAAGTATGTTGTATAAACATGGGTTTAATATTCTTCGATTGCTCACTCTAGCTCCCATCATCCCATTCGAACCTAACCTATCCGTATCGAGGTGTCCTTCCGTCAGCCAATATTTTTTTGCGTTGCGGTTGCATCATCTAGGGCTCAAAACGCGATATGAACGCGCCTTGCTAGGTAACGCGATTGAGTACGTTAAAAAACTTGTACTTAGGCCACAGAAAGTTTTCCCTCAAGTGAGTGATGAAGCAAAACTGATGCAATAATTCACCAGTTGTCCAGTCACAAGTCTCGTGAGATCTGGATTTATGCCTGTGTTTCAGTCTGATTCGTTTTCAGCATGGTGCGAATAAATCTCTACCACCAACGGTGAATGTCCAGCGGTTCTGTTTACCTTCGAAAAGTTAGCAAAGGAACTTTTTTTTTTAATTCTCATTAAAAAGTCATTTACACGAAGTTAACTTTAGTAGACTGAGATTTCTCTTCTACTTTTTGAAAAATGAGAAGAGAAATAGTGTTTTAACTGGAAAAAAAAGTGGCAGTGGTGGTGGTGGAACGGCGATGCGCCACCGGTACACGGTGGATATCCCACCCATACGCACAAATCGTTTTGGTAACACATTCATAATGCGTACAGCTAAGGAGTGGAATTCCCTGCCGGAGTCTGTGTTTCCTGATAGCTACAACCTGGGAGTCTTTAAGTCAAGAGTAAATAGGTTATTTCTAGGCAAGCGTGCTCCATCTTCGAACACATCATCGCTTACCATCAGGTGAGATAGTGGTCAAAAGCGTGCCTATCTATAGTAAAAAAAAAATGTGCATACCTATTTGTGTTGTTATCCATACAAAAGTATACAAAGTAATTACATTACACAAATACACAGAGTAAAACTATGGATATATTTAAACATACCGTGTTTATACTTCAATGTGAGTTTTTATTTTTATTTTGAATGGGTATCACTCTCCACAAGTTTCTCTAAGCCAGTGATCACTGTCAGTTCAACTGAACTTAATTCCAAAATCTACTGCATTCAACGCAATATAATATATCACGACTCACGAAAGCATATAAGTGTGAATACTAAGTACATAATAGCAGTATCAGAGGCCAGTGGTACGGCATTAAATTATCTCATTCCATTATATACGAAGTTAGTAAGTTCAGCCACTTACTTCATTTACATGGAGCCACGAAATATAGGAGGAGTGAATATTATTCTGAAATAGTACAATAACCAAATTAGCATTTCATTATTTCACTATGTTACTAAGGACCTTTGCACACAGCGTTTTTTTAAAGCGCCGACGACGCGGCGACGCGCACTAACGCGCTTCAGACGCAGACTACTGCTTTTTGTTGGTCATCTACAGCACCGTGAGCGCGCGTTCGTAAAACGTGCATCGTCGCTCGGCACGTTAAAAATACGCTGTGTGCATAGGCTCTAAAGCAGTTGAAAGCATATAATTTACAAACTATTCTGCGATATTCGCTTCTCCGATGAGCTGAGGGACAATTCTAGTATTTTTAAGGAACGTTCGCAAAATGTAAAACACGCTCTAATTTCTCTTGTGACTGTTAATATTGCGACTTGAATTAGAACGCAATTTAAGTTTGATCAATTGGCGTTCAGAGGGCCAGATCTAATCATTATTAAGCAACGTTCGCATTCGCATCTCAGACGCAAACTGCCAGAAAAACCTAGTTTTTTTTGACAGATTGCGACTGAGATGCGCCAATTTGTGGAGTTGGCCCTCTAATCACCAACAGAGCGTTGAATTTGCTCTGTTTAGCTGTTTGAACTTTTCTACAGTTATCTATACGCCGACATAACGTTTTGACTATAACAGTTTCGACTATGAGAATTTTGTTTATGAGAATTTTGTTAAGGAGCGTTTCGTCCATAAAAGTTTTGTTTATAAGTGATACTTTGTACTTTCATCCATATAATGTTTGTAACATTCAACGGTGAAACGTCTGTATCCCAACCCGATTTTTCCTTTTAGTTCCTAACTTAAAATTACATACGTAAAAGTATGAGTATGATGTCCATTACAGCACCAGGGAGGTTCAAATCGTATTTTACAATTTGTTAAAGATAAATTTAAGCGTTTATTAGGTAGTTAAATGTTATATTTGCATGATAGCCGACTGGTTGCTGGGTGTGCATTTTTTATTAAATTGCCCAAAGTTGTAACCATGAAAATACAAATATTGGTGGATAACGGACGTGTTTGGTTTGAACGCAACTTTGTTTCTAACTACGTTGCCATGGAATTGAACCCTGTTCGTCAATATATCAAGAATGTGTGTGTATGGGATTTATCGCAACCCACAGATGTGGAAAGTAAACAAGGAAACCCACGCGTCAATAATATGTAAGCGTCAGTACTGTACTTGTACCTACCGATTACTCCTACTCGAACTATTTCGCAGACTTTTCTTGCAGTTATAAGAAAACAAAGCACCCACACCTCATTAATCTGTTTGAACGCGGTAAACTCAAAAACTACTTTTTTATGAATAAAAATACATAAAAAAATCTTGTGTTTTAGTTGTTTAAAAAAAAATCTCTATATTTTATATTAGTTGGTTTTGTACAAAATATTCATACTTTTATAATATGTGTTTATGTTTTCGAGCTGCAGTTGAAAATCAGCGTCAGATGGTATACCTTGTGCTGCCAGCTGGCATTATGCTGATTATGATTCAGTAGTTTGTGTAAATTGGCTGAAATAAACTGAGAGCAACAAGATAATTACAAAAAAGCCCTGTAGAAGATGTTTTGTGTAGCGATGAGAACCATTTCAAAATCCACAAGTTGTTTTTGTAATCCAAAGTAAATATTGCCCTAGCAAAAATCATAAATCAAAATATCGTACTACTGTTATAAAGAAAAAGAGGCCAAAGAAAAGATGGATGGATTGTATGAAAGAAAAGGGAGTTTGAGATAGCGTGACGGTTGATAGGACAGAATGGTAGAAAACAACGTCTTGCGCCGACCCCAAGTAACATGGGATAAGGCAGGAAGATGATTTTTAACCGACGAAAAAACGGAGGAGGTTCTCAAGTCTACGCGTAGGTATATTTTTTCATGTATGACGCATAATTTTAGAATAGAATAGAATACTCTTTATTATGTACATCATGTAAGTTACAGAAAAGATAGATGAAGAAAACATTACATAGGGTGACACAATGGGCGCCCTTATCGCTAAAAGCGATCTTTTCAAGACAACCTTTGGATGGATTTCAAATATAACGGAAATACAGTACTGCAGGTAGTCTTAGGTGTACGATTTATATAAATAAATACATAATAGATAAATATATACAATTATAATTATGTGACAAATAAATAAAAAGCATAGGATCCGAGTGAAAACGATCAAACAGAAAGGTAGTGATTTTTGACCATAATTTTTTACAGAATAGTCAGATTTAAAATGATGGCGTGATTGAATTACAAACATGCATCCAGGATAGATGTTTGAAATTCAATCACGCAAAACGCCAAAAAATTTGGTACAGAGAAGATTATATATAGTCTGGAAGTAGCACATAGGCTACTATTAATTGCGGAATTATGTTCCCTTGGGATGATTCCCGATATCACACGGCGAAGCCGCTGGTAGCAGCCAGTAATATGGAATAGGATATAGGATACATTTAACTCGGGAAGTAATCCTGCATCTACCTGCGCGATCGTTTTTCGTTTACACGCTCTGCCGATGCGCTGTATAGATGAACCTCAAACTTCACCTAAACTTCCCATTTAATAAATCTCCCTCATATTTCCGAAGCGGCTGACGGAAGCTAGTACACAATATAACTACATTAATTAAAACATATTAATGGCAAAATGATAATGTTGTAACTATACTATTGGCAAAATGATAATATTGTAATCTTAGCAGTTCCTGGTCGGTACTCGTGGCGTGTGGGTTATAAATCAGAGGTCGTTGAAAGTGCCCGAATATTGCGGCCGCGTAATATTACGTTGAGTACGGGGGTAGGCAGCGTTACCAGAGAGAGTGTACTAAGATAATAATGAAGGCGTGAGAGGATGGTGTTCTTGTTGGGAAGCTTGCCAGTGCAATTTTTCTTTGAGGAAATTTTGGGGTTTTGCTGTTCATTTCACAAAAACGTAGAAAAACTAAAGTTTTTTATTCATCTGTTTTGATTTATTATATGAGTATGATTAGCTTCTGCAAGCGGCTTCGCCTGCGTGATCCCTGGGGACCATACTCCCGGGATATATATAGCCTATGTGTTATACCCGACTATAATCTACCTCTATGCCAAACATGAAGATAATTTCAGGCGTTCTGACGTGAAAGAGTAACAAACATCCATCCATTTCCACAAACTTTCGCATTTACAATATTATTAGTAGGATTACAATAAAAGTCAAAAGTCAGCAAAATACCTAATTCATTCAACTTGAGACCAATTTTACCACCGGGCAACCCCGAAACCACGAAAAAGAAAAATCAACACATAGTTGTTTTCTTGTCTCGAAAAAATGTACTCAACAGATGATTTTTTTCGACATTGCGAGAACAGTATAGAAAGAGGCCGTTTCCCAGCACTGGGACTGTTACAGGTATTATTTATTATTTAATTATAAAACTGCCAGCAAAATCTCTTATACAATAGAAAGCGGAAGTATTTAAAAAGTTAAATTGAAAAGATAATTAATTGAAGTTGGAATGCAAACCGTAATTTCTCTGAAACAGAAGCTCACTGTCATATACGATCCGTCGTTTCAATTCGTGTATCATCGAATGCCCCGTTAACTTGTCACGCGCGTAATCCCTGAGGGGGTGGGCAGAATGAGAGGTCCTTTTGAATTATTTTGAATGGGGAACATGCTGTTAGATGAAGTAATTGCTTTTGTTTAAATTAATTTGTTGTTTCTGGTAAAATGTGGTGGAATGGAAGAATTTAAGTAGAAGCTTGTGGCTAAATAAAAAAAAGCAGCACGGCTACCGTTGCCCTTGCCATCTCGTCCCATTTGCGGCTTGTCGGACATTCAGAACTAAAGGCGTTGTGACTAACGTCCCCGAGCTTGGCTCTAGTGCAGTTCTGGCATTTAGGTGGTTCGCCCGTCACGAAATCGGCATATTCAGACCTCAAATGTGGGCCGCCGCAATGGCTGCACAAGTCGGCCAGCTCCCGACAGAAGCGTCTGCCATGCCCGTAGCCCAGGCAGTGCGAGCATTATACCAACGGGGTTTGGTCTTCTTTTCTCTTTCTTACGCGCTGAAAGTCCACGTACTTGAGTCCTACGCGGTGGCTCATGGGCTCAAATACAACGCACGAAATAGTGAAATAATGATTTTCAGGACGGACAATAAGCGTTACACATTCGTTCCGAAATTCACTTTAGGTGGTATAGCTCTAAACAAAGTCGAGCAATTTAAGTATTTAGGCCACTGGGTCACCGAGGGCCTTAAGGACAGTGTAGATATTGAAAGGGAGCGCTAAGCGCTGTCTGTCTGATGCAACATGTTGGCCCGCAGGTTTGTGCGGTGCGCGGGGACTGTCAAAGTTGCGCTTTTTAAAGCGTCCTACACCTGCAGCCTGTGAGTTAACTATACGCAGCGGACATACAGCGATCTGCGCGTTCAATACAATAACGCGTTCTGGGTGCTGATGGGGCTGCCGCGCCACTGCTGCGCCTCTGCGATGTTCGCGGCGGCTGACCAGACGGCTTTGCGGCCATCATGCGCAAACGGTGCGCTTCTATCATGCGCCGCACGCGCGACAGTCCCAACACCATCCTGCGCGCGCTGGCGGACCGGTGGGACTTTCCGATGCTGGCTCGCTGGATACGGCTGCACGCAGTTTTAGTGATTTGCCGTCATCATCGGTGAGTCCCCAATGAATATAATAAATAATAATAATTGATTAAGTGGATCCAGCCACTTAATCATTTATTATTATTTATTACTAACATTAGTTTTTAAGTTTGCAATTTTACTAACAAATATGGATCCAGAACTATCTGAAATAAATGATTTATTATTATTATTTCCTTCTAAATCCGATCATGGCAGAGGTATGCGCTAAACTGTGTAAGTCAGAAAAATGCAAAAGATGTAAAGGAGTATAAAAAAAATACGATAAATGTGCGATAATCGTAAAAATCTGGCGCGGCCAAGGCTCGAGAACAAAGGAAAAGTTTGATTCCAGGGGTCGAAAACCGTCAATCTAGAGCAAATACCAATTTGTCTCTATGTAGAGACCAAAACGCGATATCTCGGCAAATACTGGCCCGAAAAACTTTGTGTTTTGGCTCGATGAGACCCATTCACTGAAACAGTTTTCAGGCTTAAAATTTTTGACACTCTGAAAACGCCTGAAAGGTAATCTCCTATCTTATTACTAACGGTCAGCTGGTTCAGGAGCTGATTGCCCAAGATGGCCGCGCACCTGTCAAAGTCGACCTTTGACAGTAGATTACTTCCTTCAGGAAAGTCGCTGACCCCCGAGTTTGGGCTCACCGACCTTGACCCGAGAGCCCGGCTATCAAAAAAAAAAAATAGCCGTATATGAAAATGTAGGTAATAGTTTTTTTTAAGATCGTGTAAATTTAATTAAAACTCGCCCGGCGGTTTTGACCCGAATGGCATTTTTATGTCCGTGTTAGACATAACTTTACAAATTAATTATACCATGTTGAACGAATAAAAAGAAAAATTTTCTTAGATCTAATTATTAAGAAAATAGTCTAATGTAACATACATTTTATTTTACAAAAAATTGCGACTAGCCGTTTAATCAGCTTCTGAATCTGCGTCTGAAGCCGTTGGTCCTGAAGGAAGACAAACGTTCTAAAATGTTCATAACCGGCTGCACTATCAAGCTTAGTATAAATTTTGTAAATCGTAAAATTTTGCCAGAAGGCTTTATAAACTAAAAAACCTTAATAATTTAATAAAAACAGGTGATCATGAATGTATGGGGCAGTCGATTTTTTGAAATCTTTTAATTCTTCGAGAAAAGAGAACTCGTGTTTTTACTTGGCACTAACGCAACAGCTGAATGGATGTGCATGGTCCATGGACCATGGACTGGCAGGACATGGTTGCTGTTTGTTCTAAGGTAGATTCACGAGGGATAATTTTAAAGGAAATAATAAAAAAGTAAGCCGCTGGCAAATGCTAGTTGAATTGAACAAAATTATTGGAAATCTTTGTTCATGCCACTGAAAGACAAATCATTCAACGGATTTTGGTAGTTCACAGATTTTTTAAGTGAAAGTGGGCGTATTGTTCGTACCTATTTATTTTTTTGTACCGCCATTAGCACATGGATGGATTTGGGCCCATTGCGTTCCATTCACTCAGTTGATTTATCCAGCGACGCCCCTGTGAAGAAATATGACGGTAAAATTGTTTACTTATTTATTCATTGTCATAGTGAATGTACATATTGTACGATTGCTCGTCTGCAAAAAGTAGAAGATATATGTTTAATGTTCATTAATATTTTTCGATTGTTTACATGTTCTTTTAACAGATGCAGTGTTATGAATGAAAATGTAAGTTTTTGAGTGCAAATTTAAATAACGCTTACAAATACTGCAAGCGAACGCATAATATATGAACCTTGTTTTTGGTAAGAAAGAGAAAAAAAGCATTGGAAGCGAATACAACAAACAGACCGTAACACAAACTATAAATTCACAACTTCAACTTGTAAGTGGCAAACAATTCGAGCTCGTTACCGCCACACCTGAGAACTATCACAAGAATCCGAAACACTAAGATTTATCACGAGCACTTCTTCTGCCTTTATTGGACCTCAAATTCGCCATAAAATATTTCTTCGGCGAAAGTAAAGCACAAAGAGGAAGTTCCCAAACATTACGGCTTCGGCCACAATTCACTGGGGCTATTGAGGGCAGGCTCGGGCCGGCTATCCGTAGGTCTATAATGGCATCAACAAAACAATAACTTCATTCATTACTGGCATAACGTTGTGCGTGGGACGGTGATTATTTCGCTTTATTGTGAAGCCAAGCGCGCTACTGTTGGTCGGCGTTTTAGCTGATTTGTGGGCGAGAACCAGAATAATACGTTTAATTCAACAAAAAATTGTTGAATTAAACGTATTATTTGTGTAGGTTAACAACGTGCCAAATCCTACCTTAATGCCAACGTTTGACAGATTTTCAGGGTAAACTAGAGTTTGACTAATGCTACGGCTACACTACCGTAATATGGCAATAATTATGGCCATAATTGGAACAAAATCAACTAAAACAACACCAATTATGACCATAATTATTGCCATATTACGGTAGTGTGGCCGTAACATAACTTGACTTAAAATTATTAATTCACAATTAATCTGGTGTAATTAATAGAAGCCACACAGAATATAATAGAATTATAGAATACTCTTTATTATGTACACCATATAAGTTACAGAAAAGATAAATGAGAAACATTACGTAGGCTGACACAATGGGCTGCCTTATCGCTAAAAGCGATATTTTCAAGACAACCTTTGGATAGTTTCTAAAGAGAAAAAGGAGATACAGTACTGTAGGTAGTCTTAAGTGTGCCCGGAGGACACGATGGAGGCCGTGCCGTCGTCGAGGCGATCGGCGGCAGCGATCGCTCGCGTCCGGCCCTGGTTCAAGCCATGGTCCGGAGCGAGGAGACATAGGAAGCGGTCACCTCCTTCTGCGAAGCAGAAGTGCTTGCAAAGAAGGAAGCCGAACGTGTGAGAGAGAGGAAAACCTCACGCCCCAGCCGCCGCAACAGAAGAAGACGCCCCGGGCGTCGGGAGTCGCAGGGCGATTCTCGGCCACCGTAGGCGCGAGCCTGCGGACGGCGAGCATTGGGTGGCTCGCCGTCTGATCAGAACCAGGCCCGGGTCGACGGCGCGCTCGCGCGCCTCAAAGAGCTGTCAGCGTAAAAGACGGGGCCCGCTAGGGCCAGTGCCTGCTGGGGCTGGGGGAACGCAAAGGGCACTAGGAGGAACGCGGATGAGTTTTAGTCAGTAAGAGTCTGACACTCCCTTATGCTTCACCCAAAGCGGGAGGAGTCATTTGATGATATCACATCCTTAAAAAAAAGGTAGTCTTAAGTGTACTATTCACAGGTCGATATTTAAAATTAAGCAATGCTTATCAAGGTCGGTCAATGAATGATAATCTATTAAATACATATCCAGACCCATCCGTGCCTCAAGAAGCAGGCTGTAAGTCGTTGATCCCGGCAGTCATTTTCAAAACTTTGACAATGGATACGACTTCAGAAGCTTGAAATCTGAAACCAGACTTGCCAATGGGTATCGTGTTACCCATTTACTGTGTTGTAGTAGATGGGTAGACAGATAGCTGCATCAGCAGTGCGATTCTATAAACATTTCAGCGTGTAAGCTTATGTGAATAAACAAGGTGAGCAAGACAAATACAACGTGTACCAGAATAAACGTTGTAAAAGTTGTTCTTAATGATGAGAACAATTAGCCCTTAGGAGGTATTGCGTTCATTCTGTTACACGTTGTATAAGATGGAATGACAGTTCACTTCATACTATTCCATCTATGTTTACACTGAGATGTTAACAGAATAGAACAGCTGGTTATACTTTTTTTTTGAACGCTAGGAAATCATCACATGACTGTTCCGCTCTGGGCGGAGCGGAACACTCCCTGTCAGACTCTTACTGACTAAAACCCATCCGTGTTCCTCTATGGCCCTTGTGTTCTAGGGCCGCGGCACTTTTTCGAATAAATTCCGCAACAGCTGGTTATACTAGAAGTCGACAAGATAGTTGAGAAAAACCTAGACAGATTTGTAGTCTAAAGTTTACTTATGCTATTGTCAGATAGCCAAATCATATTTGGATGTGCATAAAACTTAAGCTTTTTTGTATCATATTTATAATTAAGTTGAAAATTAAACTTTGCCTGTCTAACCCTTCCTTCCTATTTGTTTATGCATGCATGGAGCGTACGGACACAGAATCTTCTGTCCTGATGATGTCATTAAGTCGCATGTTCCTTGTAATCGTATGTAAATTAAACGAGAGGCAACCGTACAATAGCTTGGACTAGCCAGTTTATAAGGGATGTTCTAAGTTAGTTCTATTTTCACTAAATTTAGAATAAATCTTGTAAGTAAGCCTTAAATCTGTGAGTACAGTCAGAGTAAAAATGTCAAGGTCGGTCACTCAAAACATGAAGCTATTTGCACGTAAATCTCTATGGGGAAGAACACGCAAAAAACTCCACGGACTCTCTTTTAAATCATGTTATGTTTTACAAAATTCTAAGTTACAGATTCTTGTTGCTTCTGCATGCAAAGAAAAAAAACTTATTACAAGAATTTAAAATATAAAGATTAAAATAAGCCATAGAATCTAAAGAATAGAGATTAAACTATTCGATTCGTTGGACCCCTGACTGAACTTACCTCCATTGTGGCAAGCAATCGATTTCCCAGTTCAAATACTTTATATTTACAGTATTCAGTAATTCTACTATTTCACCCACATTCAAGTTAATAAGGTCGAACAAATAGTAGCACACAAACACCGTTTGCCCGCAAACCGCCCCGTAGTGCTGCATTAAAATCGCATTACGATGTCGATACTTTATATCGATATTTGTTACAGCACTAGCGCGACAGTACGAATATGTTCATTTGATTCCAATACATTTTTACTTTTATAGCAAATTGGTATCCGACTGCAGCGGTGCGCGGTTGTAAAAATGAACTTTATTTTGCAGCACATTTGTAAAAATATACGATCGTATTGTTAAGTGAAGTGGTGGAATATTTTTAAGTTATCGTTTTTTGTTTCCAATATTGAGTAAATGATATTGATAGAGCCCACAGACCTTACTTATTTTCTTAGTAACAAAATGTGTCGGATAGAATAGTGTTAGTAGGCTGCGTTTCCACCAGAGGTGTGCGAGGATGCGTAGCGAAGGATGGGTTTGTTAAGAACCAATAGAATCGCTTGCGCTGAGCGAGGATAGGTAAATGAAGTAAGTATAGGATCTTAACAACAAATCCCTCGCACTTCTCTGGTGGAAACGCAGCCTTAGTATATACTTCTATCGGTTGCATTTTGGGGGGTGTGCGACAGAATAGCAAAATTGAGTTCCATCATCGGACCACAAGACGAACGGCGATGCGCCACCGGTACATGGTGGACATCCCACACACACGCACAAAACGTTTTGGGAACACATTCATAGTGCGTACAGCTAAAGAGTGGAATTCCCTACCAGAGTCTGTGTTTACTGATAGCTACAACCTCTTCTAGGCAAACGTGCTCCATCTTCAACCGCATCATCGCTAAACCATCAGGTGAGATAGTGGTCAAACATACGTTTGACCTACCAATAGTAAAAAAAAATACTTTCAACATACGCATATCTGTTAGCTTGGATCTTGAACCAAATGAAATTGGTGACCCTGTTACGTCAAATCGCACCTACTAGGGCAAAGTAGAAATCCAATTTTAGACCTTTTTCTAACCACATTAAGAGTTACGGAAACAAACTGATTTGGAATAACACAGAAAATAATTCCATGAAAAACAAGAAGAGATGAAGGGTGCACTGAATTATTCATAAATTCTAAACGAAAAATCAAAGACCGCCAATGAATATAATTTACTTACATTTTTTTCCGAATTCGTGAAATTCGTCCCAGAGAGATTTCTGCGAACTTTTGTTTACATTTTCAAATTATGTCAAATGATTCTTGTCTTTTTCTTTATTTTAAATAGAATTTGAAGTTCAAAAACACGTATTGGAGGTAGATGTTTTAAGAAGATGTGCCAAAAACCTTATACAAACAATATAACCGACTTCCAAACAAAACACAAACATAATGTTTTTTAACACCGACTTCCGAAATTAAGGTTATTTTATATTTTTTTATGTTTTGGTTGGAAGTCGGTTATATTTTTTTGTAAAAAGTTTTTTATTTTTCACACTTAAGTGATGATACTTAGACGACGTCTTTGTCTACGCAGAAATTTAAATAAGCAAAAATACTCATAAAATAAAACTCAAAATGAATAAAATTATTACGGGACCAAATAGAAAGTTTACCGCATCGAACTAAAAATGAATCACAGAAATCAGATCAGAAACCTCGGAGTTACCGGTGTACATACATACAAAAGAAAAAAAAATATCCATCGAATTCAGAACCTCCTCCTGTTTTGGAAGTTCCTCCTCCGGTTAAAAATCATACTTTCTTTCTCAACTATAGAAAAAAATCTGAACCATTGCATCATATGATGCAATGGTTCAGATTTTTTTCTTTAGTGCATCATATGATGCAATGGTCAATGCATGGAAAAAATCATCCGCTAAACGCCTCACAGAGATGCCAGCGTAATAGGTGGGGCTCGCTAAGGCCAGTGCCTGCCAGGGTTGCAGAATTTGTGCAAAAGAGTCACCGCGGGTTTTTTTTTTTTTTTTTTTTTGTCGATGGCCACTCGCAGTTATCAACCCTAGAGGGTTGTCAACTACTAAACCGGTATAGGACCGTGCGGTTATATACTCATCCGTGTTCCTACACGGATGGGTTTTAGTCAGTAAAAGTCTGACACTCTCTTGCTCTCCGCCCAGAGCGGAAGGATTCATTTGATGATTTCCCATCCTAGAAAAAAACCGCTTAAAAACGCAATGAATACCGTTGAATTCACAAAATGAAAGGCATTTGGATTGATTGTAGGAATTTATGTGTCTTGCAATTACCAGACAGATTTGAGTTTTGTCATCAGTTTCCTCAAGGGTCAATCATTTTTATAGGGTACCAAAAATTAAAATTAGAAACATACTATAAATGTATCTTATTTTCAGTTTTGGTATTATCATTGCCACACATCAAATAAGGAAACACTGTCATTCCGAGCTTATCAGAGACATAACTAGCGGCTGTATCACATAATATATGGCTTATGCTATTATTGGGGCTTAAAATACGGTAGATGAGCAACAAATCTGAGCTTAGCACCGCTCCGCCGGGTGGCACCGCGAAGCCCCGCAAATTTGCACCCATTATGCTTGATACGGGATTTGCCGCGATTCTAAATCCTCGCTTTTCGGGGATTGTGGAACAACAAATCCAAGGTGACGTATCTTAATATGTTGTTAATTTTGCATGGATTTCATTATGTCGTCTTTGACAAAGGATAGGTCGGGAAGACTGAAATAAAAAATACGCATGCATTTTTATTTTTTATTTTTATTTTTTAGTACATTGACCCCTTCATTTTTAGTCTCTAATAGACTATTTTATTATTAATATTGACAAACTGATAATATATTCCAAAATAACTAATAAAAAAAAGAATAACTATATACATTATGAATATACAAAACCAAATACGATCAGGCGTCGAAAAATTCCTCCGCATCGCTGTCATCCGGAAACGTGCCCAGAAGACTGGCAGCATTGCCACGTTGAATGGCAATGCTAACTCTTTGAGCAAAGAACGAGCCAGCCCTCTGGTCACGCAAAGTGTTGACCAGTCGGCGAGAAATGTCCTTAAAAAGGAGACGCGCACTCGGACCCCATGACCCTAGCGTTTAGACCCCAAACGGCTCAAAACTGTAATTACCAATAAGGTTACAGTATTTGCGCCGCTTGAGGGCCTCAGCAGCCGCATCAGCAGCACCGGCACAGCTTGCCGTACTTGAAACATGTGATGGCGCAAGGGTGTCGACACATGTTGCGTCCTACACCAGAGGCCTACCCACCTTCCACGGCACCAACGTCATACCATCTGGTCTCTTCCCATCGTCACGTACCAAGCCACTATTTTCTAATACTGCAGGCACGCCGGCGGTGACAAGAGCTCGACCCTTTCATTGTACTCATCATTACGTACAAATTTTACTATGGGACCATCCCCGAAATCGCTAAAACAAAAACCAGCTGTACAGTATTCACATTTCGTCGAATTATGCGCACATAAATGTATGCGGCAGTCATTTTTTTTTCGCGATTATTCGAATTGAGTTACGAAGTATGGTAGTGGTGGGTTTTATGGTACGACTTTCACTATGGGACGAAAAACGAAAACGCAAAAAAAAAAATCGACAGCCCCATACAGTTATGTGCGCATCAACTTTTACCATAGGGCCACCCATAGTACATTATGATGAGTACAATGACCCGTTAAAAGGAACTGCGTTTATTTTGTTACTGTTTCTAGAAAAGGAAAAGCCTTCTGTGTTTATACTTTACTAGTCCATCTGAAAAGTGACACGCGTAAGATCTTGATTATATTCTTTGAGTAGGTATTTAAGTCACGTACCAATCAGTCAACGCTTTCAAATTCACCATAATAGATTTCCAGTCAGTTAAATGGCAACTTGACAGTCGATATCGATAGGGAAAAGCGTTTGTGAAATCTCGCTATACTAGATAGGTTTAGGTAGTTAAATAAAGGTAAACAGTTTAAATAAAAACACATTTTGAAAATAAAATGAAACTAAAAACCAATGTAAATACAACAATAACGATGCTAAACAATTGAACCATTAGTTTAAACAGTAGTTTATTCGTTTAATATGAGTTTGTGTAAAAAGTCACATAAAGATTGTTTACCTTTACTTAACTACCTAAATTGATTTTTTTTACACAAACACACATTAAACAAATAAATAACCGCTTAAACTTAACATACCATTTAATTTATTGCCATCGACAAACGCTAAGAAGAAGACTACCTAAATCCTTTCTAGTATAGGTAGATACTATTGTTTATGCATGCATTTTAAGTTTTGTCGTTTGAAGAAAAAAAACACAACTAGAACCACGTAGCTTAATAAACTTTTCCATTCGCTCAAACCAGTTTTTATAACATTTATTCCACTCTAAAGCGGGGGTGTTCAAAATGGCTGACTTGAAAGCGTCGACTGCTTCTTCACCGGACTGGAACCTTTGATCACGAAGACTTTTCTTAATTTTAAGAAATGTAAAGAAATCGTTAGGGCTTAGGTTAGGACAGTATGGAGGATGGTCAAGAATTTCTATTAATTTTTCCTGCTTCAAATACTCAAATCGTTTGACGAGCGCTGTGTGAGCTTGCGTTGTCGTGGTGCAGGATGATGCGTCGCTTTGAGTTAGATTTTCGAAGTTCGGCGACGACTTGTGGTAAACAAACTGTGGTATACCACTCTGCGTTACGTCTACGATACGAGTGCAATAGTTGCAACATGGCCCGGTTTTTCTAACGAACGTGGCCACCATCTTCTTTGAAGTGCTTCGAGAACGAACAACTTTAGTCGGCTTTGGCTCGTCTTGAAAGACCCAGATTGTATATTGTTGTTTGGGTATCAGGATCGTAGGCATAGATCCAAGATTCGTCACCACTGATGATGTCGTAGACGTGATTTGACTCTCCTCGGTTGAACCTTTGCAGAGTTTTCTTCCACCATCTGACGCGGGCCGCCTTGTGATCGTCGGAAAGCAGATGCGGTATCCAACGTAAAACTAGTTTTCTCACACCAAGCGCTTCATGCAAGGTCTTTTGAATGGATGTCCCTGAGATGCCTAATAGAGCCTAATACGTCACATGACGATCTTCGAGAATTAGTTGTCTCACAGCAATGATCTTCAGTGAAGGCGGATTTTGGGCGTCCTTCGCGAAATTTGTCACTAACACTAGTATGTCGAGGCTGGAATTCTAAATACCCGCGTTCGACAGTCTGCAGACATGGGGTTCCATCACTGAACACAGTTCAAAACACAGCTCAGCTCAGTGTTCAGCTCTTCAAAACACTGAAGCCGTGTCAGGCGTCTTCTACTCGTAAAGTTGTAGAAAATTATTGCACGAACATTTTCCTTAGAAAGATTCATTTTCGTACGTAACCTGACAGATTCCAATCGACGCTGTGACTAAACAATAGCATTAATCCTAATACTTTCAACTGTTTTGAGATTCAAAATTTATACACATTCGAATATAGAACAGTTCCAAATTCAAAATTGCCGGGAAATATGGAAACGACAGAACTTAAAAGGCATGCTTCGTATAAGCCGTAATCATTATCAAATGAGTCAGTTGTAAAATGTTTTTCTGTCAATTGATCTGCTTCCATATATAAATTAGCTTCCAGTCAAACCGGATGCAGTAATTTACATTGAATGACTGCATATCTTACCTCCGAAATTTCCCAGTAATTGAGTAAAGCGACACCCTTTGGCAAGACTGGTGTCAGATTTTCGGGCTTCTGACCATCGTAACGCTGTCAGAGATCTACAAATGATAGCCAGGACCAGCGAATTAACATACTGCGCGGAGGAGTCTCGACATGATGGATCTACGGATGGTTGCTTAACCTAGAGTTTTGGTTTAGTACTAGTTCCTACCTTTTTTTTTTTTTTAAGGATGGGAAATCATCAAATGACTCCTCCCGCTCTGGGTGAAGCAAGAGGGAGTGTCAGACTCTTACTGACTAAAACCCATCCGTGTTCCTCCTGGTGCCCTTTGCGTTCTAAGGCTACGGCACCTCTTTCGAACAGATTCCGCAGCCCCAGCAGGCACCTGCCCTAGCGGGCCCCGTCTTCCACGCTGACATCTCTTTGAGGCGCGCTGGAATCGCAGCGCGCCGCCGACCCGGGCCTAGTTCTGATCAGACGGCGAGCCACCCACTGCTCGCCGTCCGCAGGCCCGCGCCTACGGCGGCCGGGAATCGTCCTGCGACTCCCGACGCCTGGGGCGTCTTCTTCTGTTGCGGCGACTGGGACGTGAGGTTTCCCTCTCTCTCACACGTTCGGCCTCCTCCTTTGCTAGCATTACTGGCATTACTGCTTCGCAGAAGGAGGTGATCGCTTCCCATGCCAACAAGTTCCTACCTAAAAACCACAATATTATCAAATAAATCATAGCAACTTCAGGTCAATTAAACAAACATTTAAGCAACTCGAAGAAATATCCAATAACATACGACATTCGTTTGAAAACTCATAAATTATTCCCCAATAAAATTAATATTCTTCCTTACCTATGTTTCGTAGTCGGAAGTTGGCACTCGAAGTCTGCAAATCAATTTAAAGTTCAATTTAAAATAATTATAAAGTCGTTTAATAATTCACACTTTTGTGGGTTGTTTTCATTTGGAAATTTTTTCGGAGTCTAACAGATTGTTTTACTTGGATATGTTACCTTGTTATTTATTTGTGGTCGGCGCAACGGTCTTCATCTTTTATACTTTGCTACTTATATGACTCCATTTTTAATCATCAAAGGACGACTTTCGCCCTTACTGACTAAAACCCATCCGTGTTCCTCCTAATTCCCTTTACGTTCCAGGCCCGCGGTGACTCTTTCAAAAAAATCCTGCAAGCACTGGCCCTAGCGGGCCCCGTCAATTCTGCTGATATATACCTCTATGAGCCGTGAGTGCCGGGCCTAGTTCTGATTGGACAATTAGCGAGCCACCTAACGCTCGCCGTCCGCAGGTCCGCGCCTGCGTGCCCGGGAATCGTCCTGCGACTTCCGACACCTAGACATATCCTCAAACAATCATTCATCGTTTCTTTAGTCTTTTACTCTCATAGGCATCCATCCACATTCATAGTAAAAATCTCTCGTCACGACATTTTCCCCTTTACTCCGCATTACATGCCCATGCCTTGACCGCCTCCCGCACGGGTTCGGCGTACATATGATGTTCTGCAGGTATGTACATATTTCCGAGGCGATTACTTAGCTGTCTTTGAAGTTACTTTTTGAGAAAGATCTTTGTCGTTCTTCAAGCTACCGACTCAAACTCAAGCTATTTCTCATGTAAAAAAAAATACAAAACCAAATAACATAAAGCCATTCAAAATTGTCAGCCTAAAAAAATAAAACACGCGCTAAAGCCAAAATCTGGGAGCGCAAATAAAAAATGTTGCCAAGTAAAAAACTCAGGGCAAGTAAAAAAAGGCAGTAAATTGCAACATAAATTACGCAAGAAATCTGTAATACTGGCAAGGTGGGCCGTTCATCACAATTAGGAGTCTTGGAAAACGCGAGAGCATTTGTGGAAACGGGTTCTTTGTTAATGTATTCCGATTGTATTTGGGATAAGCAGCGATGTGAGGCGTGGTACAAAATGTTGGAACTGAGTTGTTGAAATCAATCATGTTTATTATACACATTGACATTGTAATATTTACAAATACATGAAAATAGACAGTTTAAAAATCTAGTAGAAAATATGTATAAATGGACAAGCGGAGTATAAAAGGGGGGTGGAAGAACTCATAGGGCATCGATAAATTCAAAATTGGCCGCATTGCCACGTTGAATGGCAATGCTGATTCGTTGGCCAAAAAAAGGCCAACCCTCTGAATAATATGAACGTTTTAACCGACTTCTTCTTCTTCGGCTGTATGTATTTTTTTTTATGTATGTTCACCGATTTCTCCGCCAATTGTGAACTGATTTTAAAAATTCTTTCTTTATTCGAAAGCCTCTTAAGGTGGTCCCATTGTCACCAAGTCAAAATCTGATGATGATATCCCATGAAAATCGAGGGCAACCATCAAATTTTATAGGCTCACACAATGTTTTTTTCATGATATTTCTAACGCAATTCAGATATTTGTGCCTGGTAATCATCATCTCATGTTGCTGAGCTGATGATGGAAAGTATAAGTCAGGATCTGATGATGGGATCCCACTAAAAAGGTTTGTTTAGCGATATTTTCGCCAATTGACAACCGATTTGGATGATTCTTTTTTTGTTTGGAGGAGTATTTTCCCGGACCGGTCCCATTTTCATTTGGTGAAGATTTGATGAAGAACTTCGGAGGTAGGCAACGGAACTCTTCAATAAATGATAGTAAATGGATCGTGATTTCTGAGTTCGCATGTCTGTTGATTGTTTACACTAGTTCCACTAAAAAGAAGTCGGTGTTTTTGGTTTTTTGACACAGACTTCCGAAATATATTATTTTATACTTTGTAGTGTTTTGTTTTTGGAAGTCGGTTTTGTATTTTCACTCTGGCATTAAATAGGAAAAGGCTAGGTAGTAAGAGCACCTTCATCTTCAAACAGGAAACTATAACAAAACTAAATCTGGTCTAACCATAGACAGCCTAAAGAGCTAGGTGTTGTTCGTTTCCGAGTCTAGTTGCACATATTCTGCCAATTAAGTGAGATGTCTCGAGATGTACCGACGTCCGCACCCGGCCGGCCATAAACTGAACGGATTCCGAATATCCTTCATACGTTCGTATTTATGTAGATGTAGATACAGTTTTCGATACGAGTTTTGTTTGCCTGAGGAATTCGTGGTTAGTTAACCACGAAAATGTCGATCTTCTTCTTTTCTCGTCGATAGACTCCTCAAACTTTTTCAACCATTATGTGGCCTACTTGAACTTTTCAGACATTATCCACCTTCTAGGTCCTAAAAGGTATAGTGGTTGGGCAAAAAGGGTAAAAAAATAGATATACTGCGAAGGGGACAACACAACAAAATAAATAAAATTAGTGGAAAAACAGAACTTGTACGCTTTTGAATTTTAAGCTATTCTTTAATCCTTGTCACACAAAATGTCGTTTGTACTGGATGGCTTCAATTCAATAAGGCGGGACTTCTGAACTTAGTGCTGTTTATGCTTATCACAGACTAGCACTTCGCCCACGACTTCGTTCGCGCGGGTTTAGTTAGTACTCCACGAACTTCATCTCCCCGTGTAATCGTCTTATTAATAGACTAAACGTTCGACGACGGCATTTCGCGCAAACTGCAACATTTTCTTACTTTACCCATCATAACTTTTAAACGAATGATCCGATTTGATAATTTAAAGTGTAATTTACTTGTACATAACCAACCTTAATTATTAAACAATTTAAATTGATAAGATTTAATATCATTAGACTAAAATCACCACTTTTCCATTTCACCCGGTTTTGATTGAATAATTAACAAAATGCGGTCATTGTGACTTAACCATAATAGTTAGATATATAACCCTCGCGGACTTTTTAAATATTGCGGTCCTCTATAAAACTTTAGAACATCACTTTGCTCTATTGTCAATAGTTCCCGCAGCGTACGCGATATAAGGATCCTTTTTGGTTTTTTTTCACACCTTGGGTTACATTAACGAAGTTAGCCCATGTTCATCAGGGATAATGTAGGATTCTAATGGTGAAAGAATTTTTCAAATCCGTCCATTAGTTTCGGAGCCTGTTCAATTCAAACAAACAAATCTTTCCTCTTTATAATATTATTATATATAGTGTAGATTATTTATTTATTTATTTGCTCTCATGCACACAACACACTTTACAACTTCAGTTATCTCGTTTGCGCATGAAACCTGTTAGGGCACTGCAAACAAACGAACGCTGCTGAGTATCAATAAATTCATTATCTTTTAAGCAATATTATTTAACTGCGTCTTGTCAGCTGTGTGTTGTCAGTTGTCGTTGTTGTGAGAAATGTATTTAAAAACTAGTCACATATCCTATTGATATAGGCAGAAGTACCCCCCAGTAGAAACTGCTTTTATCATCAAGGTAGTACTTTTTGTCCCTTTATCCAGCAGCCCCAGCAGTGTGAGAACATTATGAGCTGATTATGCCTATGAAATCCTGTTCTGAACGAATTATTCTGAATTAATTAATGGCTTCATTGCGCTAGTCGACTTTGCGTTTTTAAACCTTTACGGGAATATGACGAGTAAAAGTGTTATTTACTTCTAGAATCAATTTGAAGTACGCATTTCTGAAACACCGTGTATATTTCAAAATGTTAACATTCTAAAATCACATAGGCACCGTTGTACTTAGCCGGATGTGCCTGCAGTGCAGGGACGCATTTGCTGCAATTAATAAAACGGGCCCGTACACCCGGATTATCCTTCTCGCTTACGAGACCCGATTTATCGACACGAGTTTGGATCCGAATCCAGCTTGAAGTTTAGGCTTGAGATCCAGTGTCAGCTAAGTGTGTAAGAACATTGTTAGAAAAAAAACGCTTTTTGACGTGTCTTAGGCATCATCTCGAATAATAGCGATTGTCACATGTGGACTGATGTGGAGATGGCGCTATAGTGTAAGCGGGGCAACTCAAGTCCCACCAACGTGCAGAGTGTTTAATTTCACGAAGTATAATATAAATCACTATATTTACTGTGTTAATTTCTTAAACCATGTTTTATTTCTATATTTAACTATGTTAACTATATCATTAAGCAAAAATCTAAAATTTTTTGTCGTGTATCGGTCATTTTTTATACAAATATTTATATTGTTTTCACTTAAATGTATTTCGTTTCCAAGTTATATCTGACAAGCCCAAACATAGCACACTCAGTTATGAGGTGCAAGATCGATTCCTCTTCGGCTGTGTCGCAAACACACTCAGGTGACTCCTTATTTTTGAAGCGATTGAGGTATTAGGAGAAGCACCCGTGCTCTGTAAAGAGTTGTGTATGCAGGAACGTGATATCAATATTCGTACTCAGTCTGTAGGCATCTGTGGCTGAGGGGAAGAACACTGACGACAACTGAGTGTCGCTAGATTCGGTCTTCCCTTCGATATCGTGTCTCCCTTTTTTCAATCGAATCACTCCTGATGGGTTGCTTGACAAATGAGAGAGGCCATTTGTCAAAATCAGGACTCCTTCTGATTTTTAGTGCCGCTGTTTTCGCCAGTTCGTCTGCTCTTTCATTTCCCAGTATTCCGACGTGGGCTTTAACCCAGTACAAATAAACGTTTTTACCCGAGATCTTTAATTATTTGTAGTTCTTTCTTATTACTAGAGCAAGTCGGTTGCATGTATCATCGTTCCTCAGTAGTCCGCATTTAGTATCGACTAACCCATTCCACCAGGAAAGGGTAGCCCCAACTTTGCGCTCAATTTTGCTCCTGTCTGTAAAGACTTGTACTGTACCCTCATGCGAAGCTGTACCTCCGCGTTACTCTCCAAGCATTGGGAGCCAAAGTTTTCCTCATCAGCTGGATGAGCCCTCATCAAGATGCTCGCTTTCTCCTCGACAGATTGGTCTCTAAGAATTGGCCGTGGCTTTCCTCTCTTCGCCTTGAAAAGAGATGCTACTTCCCTGACTCTCAGGTCAAGTTTCAGCAATCCTGTCAAGATTAGAGCCGAATTCAGTGAGACAGTCCTGTATGACTTTTTGATCTTGTGGGCGAAGCCCCTCAGAACAGTTTTGAGTTGGTTTTGGATATAAATCTTGTCCACAGTTCTTGAACATACACTAGCTGGGTATAAGATCACCGGCTCCACAATCGTAGTATAGATCACCTTCACTACTTCCGGATTTAGTCGCCAGGTTACCTTCGCGAAGCTGGATAGGTACTTAAATATGTTTATAGCTTTTTTGTAGATATGTAGCTTAATCTCCTCGACAATTGTAATCGTCAACTCCGCCCATGCGTAGCCGCGGTGTGTCGAACTTTAACTTCTTGGTCAGCATGGCATGGGTTTTATGTGGTGCAAGCTTAAGTTTATCTTGAAAACCCTACCGTTGCACAAGTGCCAGGCTGGCATTGGCTTCAGTTTCCAGATACCAAGCCGTTTTTCCAGAAAATATCAGTACCACGTCGTCTGCAAATGCCTGGCCTTATGTATTCCTTTCCTATAGCTGGTCCAGGAGTGGGTTCAGGAGGAGATTCCAAGAACGTGAGCCGCGATTGATCCTTGTACGCATCTTTTTGAGATCCTTTTCTTATATTTGGATCCAGCATATCTCACCGCGACCTTTCTGCTGTCTAAGTAGCTTCCCACCAGTTTTCGGAGGTTAAGTGGATAGTGTTTTTCAACCAGGTGACTTTTATTGCTTGCCACCACGCACTGTCAAACGCCCCCTTCTATGTCTAGTGAGACAACTATCACCAGGTTTTATTTTTCTCCATCGATTTCAGGTCTATATGTTGTTGTCGTACAGATCAACCCCCGTACTTCACTGTGGCACAAAACTTGACTGCCGTGGGTTCATTCGGGGTAGGACGTGCCACCATACTCGCCACATCAGCATCTTCTCAAATCAAAATAACGGTTAAAAGAAAATTATACCCATCCAAAATTTTACCGATTTTGGAAGGGTATAATTTTCTTTTGCAGGTTTTCTTAGGAAGACTATCACCACTTACTTCCACTTTTCTAGGAAGCAGGACAGCTCGAGGTATTTATTTGTGAGGGCCATAAACACTTTTTCTTTATACTAATGGCGGCCTCACAGATAATAACCGCGAACCCGCCCGTCTGGACCGCCTTCTTTGTGTTAAAACTCTTTGATGCGTACCTGAGCTCGGCAAAAGAGAACTGTATACCTCTCGTACTTTTATTCTTCATACTATATCTTTCTTTAATCCACACTGTCCATTCTGATGGCCAACTTGTAACTTGTATTATCTATATATTTTAATGCAGTGGTTACAATGTTTTCTTAGGCTAATGATGATGCAATCCAATTTAATTCAATTTTATCTTGTCTTTTTTAAGTGCTCACTTTACAAAACTTTACACCTAAAACTTCTTTTCTCATTTATATTTACCATGCTTTCTTAGCCTGATTACATTGTGTTATTTTCAGGACTCAATCGCTCAACAGAGTACACTGGAAAATCCAGTAATATAAGGAGCAGTTTCTTCTTCGCTAGGATCGTAAATATACGATAGAATCTCTTTACACTTGAAACAGGTCAAGTATTCCGAGAATTCACCTTGCCCTATCAAAATTTGTGTTGCGGAGGCAGTATACCCGGAGTTGTCTACCTCTGGTTCCATTGCTCGATCGCTTCCGTACAGATGTGTCTTCGGCAGAGATCATAATCCGGTTTCTTCTTGCTGTTTCAGGCAGCCATTTGCCAGCTGATCTGCTCTCGTTGCCTTCGAACCTTGCGTGGGCCTTGATCCAAAACAAAACAAGGTAACCATCTTGTTTTGGAGAGACACGGCTGTAAGGCAGATGGAGGCAACTATGGGTTTTCATCGTTAAAAGCGCTGCTATGGAGTCGCTACAGACTCCGAAAGTGAATGTCACGCTCTTACGAATCTCCCCTGTTGCTCTGCATAATGCCAGGAGTTCAGCCTGGTAGGCCGTGCAGTAATCTAGTAACGCCAACTTGTTTCGACCTCACTGTTCCACACGGACAGTGCAGCGTCGACATGCCCCCTAATCTTAGTCCCGTGCCTTAAGGACAGGTCTTACACCCGCCTTCAGGAGTTCGGCCGTAATTCCGTCCTCACCTGTTGTTCTTGCTGCTTCAGAGCCATCCTAATCTCATACAAGCTGACGTCTGGGATGTCCTCGGTATAGTGCCGAGTTAATCTAGCTCTTGGGTCGGTAGCTAGATTTTTATCGGGTTTAGTCGTTGATGTGTATAATTGTCCATAGAATGTCTCGATCTCTCTGAAGCTCCGATTTGGCGAATATGGTTCTGCCATTGGCGGTCTTCAGTTTCGTGAGCTGGCTCTGCCTAATAGACAGATCTCCAGCAAATACCCTGGGAACCCTTATTCCGCGCTATTGCGTCTTTAATCTTTTCAGTATTAAAGTGGCGGAGGTTGCTTCGCAAGGACTTAGAGATCCGTCTATTGAGCCGCCGGTAGCTGCACGCATCTTCTGAAGACTGCAGAACCATCTCCCGCCTCTCCTTCATGAGCTTCAAAGTAGGATCAGAGAGCCTCTTGTTTTGGTCTATACGGCGAGTCTTGAAACACTTAGACCCGACCGTATAGACAGTTTCCACGAACCTATCGTTGCAATCGTCCACGGAGCTCCCTAGGCACTCGAAACGGTTCTGAAGTTCGAGCTGAAAGCTCTCGGAGTTTTGGATCTGGATCTGGACCTGTGCTGAACGGAGCGTAGACCTCATCAGTCGAGACCTTTCCAGCTTGATATTTAGATTCAATACCTCTTACCATGCGGTGATCACTTCCGGTTTTCACCGCGTTGATCACAGAGACATCATTGAATATTTGCTTCTTCGTCGACATGATAAAGTCAATCTCATTCTTATTTACTCCGTCTGGGCTCTGCCAGGTCCACTTCCTGTGCTCACGCTTTCTGACGAAAGAGATTATCATATTATAGAGGCCCTCCTCCATGAAACTAGCCAGTAAGTGTCCAGTGTTTTATGACCGTGTATGGCTCTGGATATATCCTAATACATGGCCTCTATTTCGTCGTCGGGGTGTGTCGAAGTTGGGGCGTAAACCTGTAGGAACTTCAACGAATATCTTGACGATATTCTAAGTATCAGACACGCCACCCTGGTCGACACACTCTCGATGCTCACCACATTGGACACAAGGGACCTGTGAACGATAAACCCGACATCACCCTGGGACTTTTGGTCACCCTCCCGGAAATAGAGCAGATTGCCGGATTTGAGAATTATCGGTGGTAGGAGCTCGTGGCTAAATAATAACAGCCGCACGGGTCGATCTTCAAGGTTAAGCAACGCTTGCCAAGGTTGGTCTGTGGATGGGTGACCATCTTAACATAACGAGTTTCCTCCGTGCCTCGGAAAGCACGTTAAGCCGTTGGTCCCGGCTGTCATTTGTAGATCTTTGGCAGTCGTTACGGGTTGTCAGAAGCCAGTAAATCTGACTCCAGTCTTGCCATGAAGTACCGTGTTACCTAGTTAATGGGTTGTGGAGGTCTGGTAGGCAGCCGCTCCACGTAAAACACTGGTATTCAGCTAAATCTGGTTTGACTGGAAGCCGACCCCAATATAGTTGGGAAAAGGCTAGGCAGATGATGATGATGATTCTAAGTATCAGATACGCCACCCTGGTCGACACACTCTCGATGTTCACCACATTGGACACAAGGGACCTGTGAACGATAAACCCGACATCACCCTGGGACTTTTGGTCACCCTCCCGGAAATAGACCGGATTTGAGAATTATCGTGTCCTCCCCCTCTCTCTTCGGACTTCAGACAATCCCACAATACTCTATCGCAACATGCTCCATCGCAACCTGCTCAATTCTTCCTCAAGTTCGGTGATCTCGTCGGTCCGGAGTGTTCTCGTGTTCAGTGTTGCCAGGTCCAGTCGTCGGTTTATCCTATGGTAGCCGGGTCCACTCCGGGGATTCTTCGCACCCCTTGCCTCGCCATGACCTTGACCGCTACGGAATCAAGGGTAGACGGGCTGCCGGTGTGCTTAATTCATTAAGTCCCTGACGACCACGAGCGGGTTCTTGTTTATAGCCTCCTCGACTTTCAGTTCCCCCCTGGAGGTTTTAAGCCTTGCATATAGCTTCCCCAAGTCGTCTTTTTCAGAGCAGCTTATCACTACCGACTGGTTTTTAGCTCTGCGCAGATGGTCAATTCGTATACCGGTGCCTTTTGCATCCACCGCCGTTCGAATTTTCTCGATCACTGTATCTGATGTGTCGCCCTCGTGTGATGACAACACAATGATCGAATGCAGGTTTTTTCTCGCCGATGGCTGACGCGGTGTTGCTGCAACCTGTGCATATGTTCCGAGGCTTCCAATGCGGGCTTCTATTTTCTCAGCCTGTGTCTTCGACATTAACTTAATTTCTTTGATTTCTGCCATCTGCGCATCTATTTTGTCTCTTAATTCGACTTTCGTTTTTTTTCTATCCTGGCTGGAAGCTCTTCTTTTTCTTTTTCTTTCTTCTTCAGAATGTCTTTAATTTCCAAAATTTCATTTAATATTATAGAGTTTTTGTCTTCAGGATCTCCAACTAGCTTATTTCTTTTATCTTCTTTATCTTTTACTTCTGTCGGTTCTGATTTGTCAGTTCTCTTGACAATTTCGTAGAGCGCCTTTAAACAGTCTATCACTGTATGTTTGATGGTAGTTTTATGTTCCCTGATAGGCACAAAACGTTTTGGGACATTCATAATGCGTACAGCTAAGGAGTGGAATTCCCTGCCGGAGTCGGTGTTTCCTGATAGCTACAACCTGGGAGTGTTTAAATCAAGAGTGAATAGGTTATTTCTAGGCAAGCGTGCTCCATCTTCGACCACATCATCGCTTACCATCAGGTGAGATAGTGGTCAAACGCGTGCTAATCAATAGTAAAACAAAGACCCCAACTAATCCGGGCCGCTCTGGCCAGCTGCTTGCACATAGCTATGGCTTTCTTACAGACGATAGCTATGTGCTGGCTGAAGGTGAGTTTTGCGTCAATCGTAAGGCCCAATATTTTGAACTCTTGGGACATACCAATGTCGATCCCCGCCATGCTCAAGCGTGATTTATCGTATTTAAGCTTCCGTGTTAGCACGATCGCAAGTTTTGTGCGGAGCGAATTTCAGCTTATGTCTGACACCCTACGATCGAACATGTTCGAGAGCGGCATTGGCTTGTCCCTCGATTTCTACAGCCATTTTGCCATCGAACCATGCCAACATCGTCGGCGAATGCCTGGCAGTAGTTGCCCGCACTTTCCAGCTCTTTCAGAATTGGGTCCAGCAAGAGGTTCCAAAATATTGGACCACCGATTGACCCCTGGACGTATCCTTTACTGGTCGACCGTCTGCTCTCTTCTCCAGCGTATCTTAGCTTGACCTCCCTGCTACTGAGATAGCTGCTGACTACTCGTCTCAAATTCACAGGACACTTTTCATCTGCCAAACGTAGCTTTATTGTTGGCCACCACGCGTTGTCGAAGGCTTCCCTCTATATCCAGCGACACGAGCGTCACAATTTTCTTCTCTGTCAGCTTTGCGCGTATATTATGCTGCACTATAATGTATAGAGGGAGTCCTCAGTGCTCTTATGGGTGATTTCCGAAATATTTTTTTATTATTATTATAAAGCCGTATTGGCGAGTACTAATCCTTGGAAGAAGGTAAAATTCAGGACGAACAACCAGTATCTTCTCGTACACTTTCCCTAGGATAGGCAGGAGGGCAAGAGCCCAATCGGCCTGTACGACTTTGGTACAGTGTGGTACCAAAGTCGTCGGTACCACACTGTACCAACGACTTTGGTACCACACTGCCATTTCTTGAATTTTTCAAATCGGACCAGTAGTTCCTGACATTAGTGCGTTCAAGCAAACAAACAAACAAACTCTTCAGCTTTATATATTAAAATAGATATGGCGCATACAGGGATTCAATGGTCTACAATTGACATTACGTTATTCAGTAGATCGTATATTGCCATATTAATATTTTTATTTTATCTGAATCCCTTTTGTTCATCATTATTATTACTTTTGCATTCTTGCTTAGGTTTATGAGCTATGTCATCTAGGCAAGTTTAATAAATTATAGTTATAGTTTAATTGTTTAATAAAATTTAAAATTGTAATTGAGAAGTAGAGATTCAAATTCCAAAGTAAATATATTTCTTTTAATTATGTCTATGTTAAAATCTCCGCATAAAACCACCTTTTTATTTGAATTAGTGCAAAATGTCTTCAGTAGAGCATCTAGGTTATCATAGAAGAGGCTTATATTAGACATACTCGGTAGGTATTTTGCTTAGTTAGTTCTAACGCACAACATTCTATAACCCCCGTCACTGAAAAGCTTGATATGTTCTTTAATTCTTTGTATTCATAACTATTCTTAATAAGGATGTAGGAACCTCCACGTTTTTGTATTTTTCTTGCATAACACGCAGCTATCTTAAAGTTAGTTATATTAATTGAGTTTTTGACCAGCTATTACAAAATGTTCCGTTATACAGATCACATCTACTACATCTATTTTCTTTTGTAGCAATCCTTGGATATGTACAGTTAATAATAAGTCAGATTTATTATGAAGCCCAGCTGTGTTTTGATACAAAAGATGTATATGGTTATAAAAGAAAAAATCATTCGCGTGAACTGTAGCGTCAATGCGTGGAGACTATATCAGACAGAATTAGTTGTTTAGCATCATCTACATTCATTTTACTTAAATCTGAGATTAGGTCTTGTTGTCTTTTAAAACAAACAATATTCAAGTCTTTATTATTTAATCTTCCATACCTATGGTTATAAGTCTCATAAGTATACGGAAGATTTCATTTGGAATCCAAAATATACGCATAATTATATGTCTATATTGAGACATGTAGATTAAATGTGTCGATTCTACTATTGAACATTATGTTTTTGTTAACCATATATTTAAAAGTCGGGAGACATACTATAAAATTCGTATGACTTAATGTTTGCAATTTTTCTCGAATGAAAGTAATTATCTGTTTCCCTCTTGCTTCTTCGCTGCTGCTACCTCACTTAGTGCTTTTCGCGTTAGCGTCTCCTCCAATAACCAACCTGCATGAGCTAATCTCTCGCAGTATGCGCTGCATGTACTCCAGGTATGTCTCCACGGGCTTGTCGGGTTCAAAGTAGTAGGACACCAGCGTGATTGTCCATGCTCTGGTTTGGACTCCCACCACAAGGATGTTACCTGTGGTGAGTTGCGGGTACTGTATTACGTCCAAACTGTGTTTAAGGACAGCGTTTGTCGCCTTTACAGTCCCTTTTCCTCCCTCAGACTTTTGGAAGACCCTACGCCCTGGTAGCCGTTCATCCTTCTCACACGACACACGTAGGGCTCTTGGAGCAATGCCACGGCCACTTTGCAGGTTTAAGCTTCCGACAGGAGCTCTTTGGTGGCGAGTTGGCTGCTTTGCAGGTTGGCCCGGAACAATTGGTACTTGTGGGTAGTTGCGGGGACCACCAGACCAACACACTATGGAAGCTCGCGCTAGTGAGTCCCACTTGCGGCGTACGGGGCACTCAGTGCTGAAGGCACTGTGCTCAGTGTGTCCGAATTTGGCTCTAGTGCAGTTTATGCACTTCGCTGCTTGGCCAAGCTGTCTATCAGGGCAGTCCGCCCTGATATACGGGGACCGCCACAGTGGCTGCACAAATCGGCTGCATCCTTGCAGAACCGTTTGCTATAAGCTAGGCAACGTGTGCACTGCACCAGAGGCGTCTAGTCTTCGACGCGCACAATCTGGAAATATATCCGAAGCTTGCCTCCTTCTATGGCCCTCCTCCAGATTGTGGGGGAAACACTGAGGACAATGTGGTTATTGGCTGAGATGGGGCTTGGGCGTCTTCCTTCGGAACTTTATACTAATTCTATGATCCTCGCCCTCGAGGCCGTGAAGGAGCTCCCGATTCTGATTCCTGAGCGCTTTCAGGACGTCCTCGTCACTGTGTACGAGAAGAATGTCCCTCAGAATCAGAAGCGGGTCCCTATTCGTCACTTCCTCGACGACGAGGTTCTCTCCGACCACCTCAAGTCTCTCTTTAATTTTCTTTCTTTCCTCCTTCGTCCGACATTCCATTATGACTTTCCTGTCCTTCGCTTTCCTCACCTTTTCCACTTGGACCCAGCCTTCCTTCGCATCCACAGCCTTTCTCACTCACACCAGGATCTCGTCACCTGTTTCGTTGTTCTGTGTTGAGGAGACAACAACGGAGTGCAGCGTCGCTCACCCAGGCCGGAACGCCGATTTTGCTTTTGTGCGCAGACGCCACAGACGCGTACATTTTATCCTCAACACTGGCTGTGTTGGAATCCAGGGCATCATTGAGGAGTTCCATTTTAGCTATGCTTTCTTTTATTGGAGTACTGTTTTCTTCAAGCCGAAGTTGAAGTTCCTTGTGGCTATCATTAGGCTCTTTTGGGGTGGGTAAGGAAGCAGGGTCAGCAATCGGAATGGTCGCAGGTTCCACAGAGCTTTTCCTTTTTTCTAACTCCTTAACTATCTCAAATAACCGGTTTATTGCGCCAAGCACCTCCGTCTTGATCTCGGTCTTGAGGCTGCGACAGTTGCCCGAATGAAGCTTGGCTTTATTTAGGCAAGCTCACGCTTCTGCAGTGAGGTTAGGGAACCTTTGCTCGGGCTTTCTTGATATTCCGGGAGCATCCGCTGAGGTCCGTCGCGTCTCCAGAGAGCTGGGCAACTTTTTGGTGGTTGTGAGTGGCTGTGGTGGAGTGGCGTCTGGCTTTGGGTTGGCCGGGGAGTTTGCCTGAGGCTCTATACTTCCAACCTCCCATTCTCCGATACTTCGCCTAACACTCTGAAGTGAGGACCCAGCCCTCTCTGCAGATTTATTTATTTATTAGGATCGTCAACATTGCATACACAGTACCTTAAGCATTATTAAAAAAAAAAAATTTAGTGCTGCAACACTTTCAGACAACCACAACATTACTATACAACTATTGCATGAAAAAGGTAACCACTATAAAAAATAAATAAGTTAAAATATAAAAGAGTGCAATCTAAAGTATGATAAAAATGAAATACTATAAACATAGTCAGATTGAGGATAAATTAATGATAAATTTATTAGTATTGAGGATAAAACGAAATCGCGGCGATCCCGCGGAGCCCTGCGAGCTCGCATATTTTTTGGCCGGTGTGCGAAACATGTTTGGTGTCGAGCAATTCGAGTTAATAATTTAAGTGAAAATCAGAGGACAACAGCTAAACTAGTAATCGAGCTGAATCCCTGTAAAGGGGGGATCAGTAATAAATAAATATGATGAATAGAAAGTCAAATCGAAAATGAGTGACTACAATACACGTATAGTCACGTCAGTTATATTAAAACTAAACAAAGTCAGAATTGAGCTAATTCGAATAAAATAGGTTGTACCTGTAACAGATACTTTATTCTCAGTCCTAGATACTGTATAAGTGATCAGATACCGCAATAACGCAAAAAAACTTTTTTATGAAATTTTGTCACAAAGAATGGTATAGTAGCAGGCAAAATCTGATTCTGCAAAAAAATTACGGAATTTAATCGAAGGATTTTCTGGATAAAATTTGGTAAGTATTAAAAATTTTACAATTATTGCCTAAGTACTAGGATTGAAAATTTATTTTCAGGTAGGTCAATTAAAATTATTTTGTCAAAACATTAGGGGAGACCTATCCGACAACGTATCAGCCGAAAACCGAGTCAAAATATCTATCCTAGTTATAACTTCCACGGTTAGACCTTGGCAAGCGTTGCTTAATTAAAGTCGGCAATCGACCTATGCGGATAATATTATTTAATCAAGAGCTTGTTATGTTCCAGGCTAAACAAATAATTTGTGTAAAAACTTAAAAATAGTAAACAAGTAAGTTTTGTTACATAGCTCAGCTATATATGGATCGGCACCCTTACACCTGTATGTGGGTCGAATCTAGAGCTAAGGCCGTCGATACATTTACGACTAACCTCGGCAGGTTGTAAATCTTAACTTAGTACCGATTTTAGGTTTCGTAGTAAAAGCCGTTCGGAGAAAAATATTAGTTTCAATTGGTGTTGTTTCTAACGTGATTTTTCTTGAAATGGTCTTAAAACTATGAACTGCTGATAAAGAGTGTCTTAAGGTACATGATGTTATCAATAAAAAAACTCAATTTTTTTTTACCTAAAGAGTTATTAAGAGGTATTTTTTTACTGATTATTATTAAGGTGGATGCTCCAGGGTAGCCCGCGAAATTCAAATATTTTTATGTTTTTTGCAATTTGCCGGTCAGTGTGAAGCTGTATGTGGACCAAATGCGATCCGCGACCGTAACGCGTATTTATCTAAAGAATTATAACCATTTTAATCATCAATATAGCCCTCTAAGTTCATGTAGTTCGAAAGAATGATTATTTCTGAAATATTCATTCTTTAATATTCATTTGGTCCACATACAGCTTCACCCTGACCGGCAAATTGCAAAAAACATAAAAAATGGAATGAAATTGATTACATCTATACTAATATATAAAGCTGAAGAGTTTGTTTGTTTGATTGAACGCGCTAATCTCAGGGACTACTGGTCCGATTTAAAAAAATATTTCAGTGTTAGATAACCCATTTATCAAAGAAGGCTAGGCTATATATCATCACGCTAAGACTAATAGAAGTAAAGCAGACGAAGTTGCGGGGGTCAACTAGTACTTAATAAAAAACCTCACATTTGTTGTTTTTTTCCACATTGCTTTCTTTTCTCATGGTTGGTTAAAATTAGAAATAAGAAAACAATGCGACCAACATCACCAACGCCTACTCAGTACGCTATTCACCGTCTCATAAATTATCCTGGAGTTTATTTCTTAGAATAAAACTCGAAATCAAAAATACTCTATGTATATCATAAAACTCAACTTATAAAAACTCACGCTAGCAGATGATCATTAAAATCACAGATCGCTAAAAACATTATGTGGCCATAATGGGTATTCAGCCGTAAAAATCACTGCAATAAAACTGGTCGTGATCGTTGCAACGTAACTGGGCCAAAGTGATCCGAAGTCGTCCGTTTGGCGCTAGCCTTATGTAAGTAGGTTCCTATTGGGAATTGGCAAACACCTTATTAAGGTTTCAATGTGGTTTGGCTGATCAAGCATTTCATCTTTATTCTTGAGGTTTGTGTTAAGAAAATACCATTTTTATGCTGTTTTAGTGAGTAATATCGATTGATGACAATGAATTCACGTGGTGGATTTCAGTCCTTGCAAAGAGAGGAAGCTTGAATGAAACCTTTTGTCTTATACACCATATAATTTGCAGAAAAGATATATCTCGTTAAAAGAGATTTTTTAATGACAAACTTTGGATGGATTTGACAAAGAGAAGAAAAGACAAGACTGAAAGTAGTCTTAGTGCTCGTTAACGGAGACGCGGGGCTTTGGGCGTGGGACGCCGCGTTTGATGCCTCGTGCGACGTCGCGGGCCCCGCCTTGTGCGATACCGCGGGTGTCGCTACGTTTTATCCTGAACGTAACAGCTGGTTACAACGCTGCGTGCGCTGCCGCGTGATCCGCCTGTGTAAAATCGTTTCTCCGTAAACGCTCTCATACAAAACCATATGTTTGAATTTAGTGCAGGCCGAGTCACCCGGCCGGATCATCTATCTGTCCTTGGTTAGGCCACAATTTGTCTTACAAGGGCTTCGTACCCGATCGGTAATCATCGATACTCTATAGCGTAGTCTCCACTGTCCGTTGGTCAGCGGACTTTATCTCATGAGTAGAAAATTATGGGTTAATACATAATGGGTTGACAATTAAATTGCAACAGAAATTTTGGGTATTTCTACTGCCGTTAAATAACGAATAGATAATGAAAATAATATAAACATGAACGGGGCAATAAATGTATTTTTTTTTTCGAGTTTAGATAAGGAACCCTTCGTGAGACAGTCCAACTCGCACGTGGCCGGGATTTTTTAATTGACCTGGTTTAAAGAAAATATGTTTTATATGAGTAGCTCGTTTCAAACTTACTGGTTCATGCTAAATTGAATTTTAATGGTAAAGACTGTCAATACGATTATCATAGCAGTAATTAGTAAACGATGAATCATTAATCTCGATGAAATACGTAAACATTTTAAGCCGCACTTATGATAAGTACCTAATTACAAACAAATATATCAAACTGACTTCTTCAACTAGGTAATTACTATTTTTGGAACTAAATTCTTTTAATGTATTACGAATTCCACCAGGTTTAAAGGATGTATAGAAGTAATACAATAGTACCTTTGCGTTTGAGACTTAGTTGGCTACATATTGTAGCTACTGGTACTGCAGTAAGCTAGGATCTGCAGCGGTCACTAATGGAAATACCGAGCTACGGTTAAAGTCTCTGCATATATCTACAGCAGCCAGTACTAAAGATAGGTTGCATTCTCTTTTGTTTGAAATAAAATGAAAATGTATTTAAATTGAAACTTAGTGATCGTAGTAACCAAGTTTTCTGGATGTTGTTGTCGTAATGTCAACAAAAACGTTTTATTAAACGCATTTTTATAGCGTATTTTATTTACTAGCTCTTGCCCGCGACTTCGTACGTGCATATCCCGTTTTTTATCGTTCCCGTAAGGATTTCGGGATATGGGGTTTATGCTGATTTCCCGAAATTCCTGCTAAAGTTTGAATGGTTGTTTGTTCCTCAATCACGATGGAATGCCTTGACGCCGTTACAAACCGTTACAGCCAAGCCGTCACAGTCTGGAATAACATGGATACTTTTTATCCCGAGAGTATGTTCCCTTGGGATAGCTTTCGCGACATACACGCCGCGAAGCCGAACGTAGAAGCTAGTGTGAATATACTATATACAAACGAGCTAAGTATATTTTGCCCAACAGACAACACCCTAAGATCCAAAGGTCAACAGTCAGATTGAAGATAAATATATCAACTTATAAATGTCCGTACTTAGAAACAAAACTGAGGAATAGTGCCTATCTTTCCATGTGAATAAGAAAGAGTTTAAGGAAAACGTCGGATAAAAAAAGATTGTTTATAATTTAAGAGGCCCTTTGGTTCGGGTTCGGGTGAAATACAAATTTATGTAAGTAATTTGTACCACTAAAGGCAATCATAGAATGAAAATTTAAGAGATAAAGATTATACTTACTCTAACCCGCTACCACGAAATCCCATCCAATAGCGGATTTCTAAAATCCGCTGATTGTATGTGCCACTCAAGTCAATTATAGAATTAAAAATTAAAAGCAGCCATTGCTTTTAATTCTGATCATACTGTTTTATGTGCTCACTGTACTGATTATAAACGATGTGTTTATTACAAAAAATCTCAAAAAACTAGATTATACCTACTTTAACCTGCTACCACGAAATCCCATCCAATAGCGGATTTCTAAAATCCGCTGATTGTAAGTGTATTTGGAAAAAATTAAAGAATTTGACAAAAAAACGTATATTTTTTAAATATTTAGCGTAAATTAAATTACATAACTACCGGAATAAAGTGTACGTCGAATTGCATAATTAGTGCTGTCTTATCAGGAAAGTTCTCAACGATATCTGTTTGATATTTTAGATTATAGCTGAAACACCTCTACATACTCGTAGAAATACCAACTTTGTGTAAAACATAAAACGCTCACTACAAACTGTTGAAAAAATGCATGGCTGTCATTCTCACCCCCAATATCTAAGACTGTAAAAAAATATACTTATATTCGTGACAATAAGTCGGATTTGACAGCTGGATATAAAATTCTTTAGTAGTACTCACTAGTAAAGAATTTTATATCCAGCTTACATACTTCTGAATGACACAAAAACTTAGCTCTGTCGCACTTAGTGGTAAAGCGATCTCTCAGCTGTCAAAGTCGAGTTCTTAGATTGTCACGAACTTCTTAGATTGTGAGATTGTTAATGCCTGTCGTGACACTAGTAAAGTTGTTTTATGCCTCTCTCTGACAGATTATAATACTGAAAATATATCGCTCCGCGTAATTTATTAACCGACTTCCAAAAAAGGAGGAGGTTCTCACTCAATTCGGCGGACATTTTTTTTTGTTTTACGTATGTTCTCCGATTACTCGATGCCGCATACTTGCCATTTGGTCCCGTACAAATTTGATACTGTTTGGTTCAGCAGTTTTTAATAATTTCTGCGTAGAAGACGTCGTCCAAGTATCACCACTTATAAGTGAATAGTAAAAAACTTTTTTACAAAAAATATAACCGACTTCCAAATTTATAACCTTAATTTCGGAAATCGGTGTGAAAAACGAAGATACAAAACCAAAAACAACGACTTCCAAAATTAACGTTATTTACTAGTTTCATTTCTACACAAAAAAAATACCTACATCTAATTGAGTTCGAAGAGCGCATTAGTAAATTATTATGATAATAGCAACAGACTGCGATAACTAAACAGGCTTTTTAAAAAACTGGCCGAGTGCGAGTTGAATTTTTGTGACATGTTATTTCAACACGATAGACTCCTTATAGGTTTTCCTGTAATCTGTAGGTAAATAACTATTATTTGCATTTTTATAAAAAATATTTTAAAATTATGAAAATATATATTTTAACCCTGACAGTAAGTCTTTTCATTTCATGTCACAAGGTACTGTCTGAAAATCTTTTTTTTTTAAACTTCATAGTTTGACCCAATACTCAAGATTTATTTATTAACGTAGCGCGTTCGTGTTTGGGTCACAAAAGTCATGTGTACAAATTTTCTATAGAAGCGGTTTAGTAGATCCGGAGAAAACTGGCTGAGACAGAGTGACAGATAACCGAGTGATCCTATAAGGAACCGTAAAAACATGTTATTTTCGTCTTTACATCAGTCTAATGACCATTTTCGGTACATAATAAATAAGGCAACTTCATCCGAATCATAAGATAGTTCTGAGTCAGCTTTCGAGTGATTCCTACTGGATCGCGTTCCACCATCGCTGATCGTAAAATGGATAGTAGAAATAATCTGGCCCCTTGGCTGGTCAAGGATTTATTTGAAGAACTTTATTTAGTGAAGGTCTTAGAGCTCTCTCAGGCAGTTTTAAATAGTAGACTCATATCTTATGACCTGAATCCAGAACCTATGCCGAATTTACACGGGCCTTTGGAAACAATTTCTTCATTCAACGAACAAAGAAGCACTGCAACCTTAGCAAGTGAAAATGGGAACTCTGCTTCTTTAGCTGCACCTGACTGTAGTCACCAACCAGAGGTTATTTCAGGAAATAATACAATAAGCAAACCAACTGTAGTATCTCAAAAACCAACTGTAGTATCTCAAGAACCAACTGTAGTATCTCAAGAACCAACTGTGGTATCTCAAGAACCAACTGCAGTATCTCAAGAAGCATCAGTTGAAAAGTGAGTCTTCCTGTAGAGAAAGCGCACGGTGTAGAGTCTACACCGCGCACCAACACTGTAGACTATGCTATCTAAGTGTTGCAAATAATTTCTATTATGTAACACTTTTATGTTTTTGATAAGAATTAAATAGTCTTAATTTGTTCACATTTTTTAAATTTTATGTTCTACCTGACACCATTATATCACAAAACAACAATAACATACCGACTTCCAAAAAGGAGGAGGTTCTCAATTCGGTGGGTATTTTTTTTCATGTATATGCATCAATTACTCCGAGATTTCTAATCCGATTACTGTTTTAGTTCGATGCGTATACTGGCCATTTAGTCCCGTAAAAATTTTATTCAGTTTTTATTTTATGAGGATTTTTTGTACAGTTTTATTTCGATGTCGGTTGTATTTGTTTGTAAGAAAGCTTTTTTAATAATTTATTTTAGTTTCCCGAGCTGAATGAAAATTCAGATAGTTGTTATTGCTTTTGGGATTGAATATTCATATTGATAATAGGGTATTTTACAAAAAAAATCTAATTAGTCCGTTCGATAGATTGTCAAAAATGATTGGTCACGTATTTTTTCTTTTTTCACGTAAACAAAAACTAAAGAGGATACAGCGAGTTTGGTACATTTTGTTTAGCTAATAGTTATGAACGTTTACATAGACGAAGATTATATATTAATAAGGGAATAATAAATTTTATACCTTCGAGATGCGGTGGACGTCATCTGGCTTGGTAAAAATGTACCAAATTTACTAAACCAGCTGACGTCACGCGTTGTTGTTATTTTTTGCCTTGCTAGTTTCAAGACGCAATTGTAAAAAACAGAAATATTATTAATAATATTAGCGCCTCGGCACAGGCAAGTCCCGAGGTAAAGCTTGTCAAGAAATAAAATATCTCCAACAAGTCTTACAGACGCTTCCAATTATTATCTTTTTTATTTTCCTTAGTACAAAGCAGCATTGAAACTAAATGCTTACAAGCATTTAGTTGAGCACCTCGTTACTCTAAGTACTTATTTATTTTACTCAGTTCTACTCCGTAGCAGTTGAGTGATTTCATGGATTCGCTCTTTTAAAGAAACTCGGTATTATGTCCTCGAAAAAAAATCGGTCAAGAGCGAGTCGGACACGCGCACCGAGGGTTCCATATTGAAATTCAAATTCAAAGCGTTTTATTTCAAATAAACCATTGACAGGCACTTTTGAAACGTCAAGGTCGGTCAGTCAAAAACATGGAAGCTATTTGCACGTTCCAAAGCGTAGATCTCTATGGAGAAGAACGTGCAAGAAACTCCACGGACACTCTTTTAAATCATGTTCTGGTTTTACAAAATTTCAAGTTACATATACTTGTTGCTTCTGCATGTGAGGACAATGCAAAGGAAAAAAAAAAGGGCTTATTATAAGAATTTTAAATATAAAGATTAAAATAAGCCAATGGCAGTTAAGAGATGACCAGTCTCAACCGACGGCGCCTGTTCACGAACATGACGCGTGTATCGGGCACCCTTCAGCTCAACAATTTCGAAGGGAACCGAATGATCAAACCCACGCGCCGCCATCAGCGAGACATTTGAGTGAGCATGACATGCTCTCAACCACCATGCTCGTTCAAGTCCAACAAGTAAAACTATAACTACTCACATAAAATGTAAATGGTTTCATGGTACTCACATTTACAAAATTTGAAAAATATGCTTCTACTTTACACAAAACTATGGTTGTCAATGACCAAATAATGAAAAATAAATTAATAAAGAGAACGATTAAGTTCTTACATCAAAAAGAATAAATAAGTAATTAATATAATAATATAATTTGTATGTATATAAGAATAAATAAACGAAATAATGTAAGAACCTCTAAAAGGAGCGAGCATCTCTTCCAAATATAAAAACATAAAAACCTAAAAAGTGGACCTAAGCAGCTGTGACTGTGGAGCAGGACCAGCATTTAGCCAAGCGTTTTTATCGAGGATATAATCTTCCAGTTTATAATACGCTTGTCTATCATACCATCATATAAAACGTGAAATTAATAAATTTCATCGGCGGAGCCTATGTTTGTCAAAGAATTTTAACACCATCTCTTGACCGGTACTGGAACTCATCATCTGCCTAGCCTTTTCCCAACTATATTGGGGTCGGCTTCCAGTCAAACCGGATTTAGCTGAATACCAGTATTTTACGAGGAGCGGCTGCCTACCAGACCTCCACAACCCATTAACTGGGTAACACGGTACTTCGACCGGTACTGGAACTGATACTCAAAAAAGTGTGCTATTTAGATTTATCATTTATATATTCTGTAATCTTTACATACACTTCTATCACATATAATAATTTTAGATTTACTATGCAAACTTCGGAGATAAGGCACCTTAACGGTAATTTCTTACATTTTTTGTCTAAAGTCGAAAACTATGTGGCCTAAAAAAAAAAAGAAAAAAATGTTTGCCAGTGTTCAAATAGCGTTATTTTATATAATACCCCACATGATACTCTAGTACCTCATCTATGAATATTGAAAAAAAAAAAACTTATTTGCAAAACAGTTAAGCAAACGTCACCTAATACTATTCTAAATATCAAGTTGATAGCATTAGTAGTTCTTGAGATATAAAGCTGTGACAGACGGACAGACAGATTGAGTTACACCATAAGGGTTTCTTTTTACTATTTTGGTACAGAACCTTAAAAAAGAAGGTAAATCTCGTAGGTATACACCGGAAACAAAGTTTTCAATCAATCAATCATTTTATTTGTATAAAACATGGTGGCAACGATCGAAGCAAACAATGTTGCTGGCGACATGGACAGGTAGGTGACCGAGTGGCGTCAGACGACTGGATAAAATGTTGGTCGTCCGGTGGTGAGATGGGCGGACCACATCGCCGCCATCGGGGGTAAGAAAAGAGAGCCAATGCTCAGCAGTCAAAGTCGGGCTGTGGACTATGACGATAGTCACATGGAATGTTACAGTGTTACTGACAATATGCTAGTATTCCGTATTCATCTCGATAGCTAATATAATAAAAATAAGGAGGTTGAATCGTTTGTTTACAAATGGTTGCAGCTACAGCCTGGAGGTTTAAAACGATCGAAGCGAACAATGTTGCTGGCGACATGGACAGGTAGGTGACCGAGTGGCGTCAGAGGACTGGATAAAATGTTGGTCGTCCGGCGGCGAGATGGGCGGACCACATCGCCGCCATCGGGGGTAAGAAAAAAGAGCCAATGCTCAGCAGTCAAAGTCGGGCTGTGGACTATGACGATAGTCACATGGAATGTTACAGTGTTACTGACAATATGCTAGTATTCCGTATTCATCTCGATAGCTAATATAATAAAAATAAGGAGGTTGAATCGTTTGTTTACAAATGGTTGCAGCTACAGCCTGGAGGTTTAAAAAGCGAATAGGCAAAAAAGAGTGAATAGGCAACCGTGCTCCGTCGTCGACCAAATCGCAAACATCAGAGGGCCAATATTCCACTCATTTTTAAACAACTTTCGCATTCGCGTGTCAATCGCAAACTGTCAAAAAGCCTTAATTTTCATATATTTTTGACAGAATGCGACTGACATGCGAATGCGAATGTTGCTTAAAAATTTGTTTAATTGGCACTCAGGTATACCAGTCACACGAGTCGATCTTCAAGGTTAAGCAACACTTACCGAGGTCGGTCTGAGGATGGGTGACCATTATGATCATATGCGAGCTCCAGAGCGGAAGAGGAGTCATTTGATTATTTCCCACACAAAGAAAATAATAATATTAGAAAAAAAAGCCGAGTGAATAAACTAGTAAGACATGTTTATACAAGAGGGTATAATTAGTGACCTTCGCGGCAAGCCCTTATGGACATATATCACTCGCTCTATCTCCACTAAATTAGCCGGAGGTGTCGAGAGGGAATAAAACTTAGGATGGAAACAAAACAAATGCCCACCGGTGATGTACGGCGTGTGATAATCTATGCTTATGTTCTGTGTATCTTACATTTAAGAAATTGTGATCTTATCCCTCAGTAGCCCGTAATTTTCACTCGACCCGAGAAAATGAGAGTTAAGTGACTTAACAATACATGCTGTATTTAAACTACAATTACCTTACCTCGCTGTATGATTGCAAATAATTAATTGTGTTCCTTTTTTTGAGCCTAGTGACTCAAAAAATTAAAACAGCTTATTTTACTGCCATTAAAATAGGAACCATCCAAAGGTTATCTGGTAGATATCGTTGTCAGCGATGAGACCGCCATTGTTCCCATAGAATTAAGTTTGTATAAAAATTACATTTACAGTAAGGATAGGAATACAAACATTACTATAAATGCAATGTAGTTTTAGATAATGTATTTTGTACTTGTACTTGTTCATATTTTAAGTTTTTAAAATCTTTTAAAAATTCGTTTCAAAACCTAACAACGATCTTTGACTTCACTTAAAATTCCAATACGAGTAAAACCTGTCTACACCACAATAGGCTAGTATACACCATCATTAAATTGCAAATCTATTTAGTCCGTCAGTTAGAGTATTGAAAAATAATAGACACGTATTTTTTGTTTTTGTAAATCAATGAATATTGACAAAGAAAAACGCATCAAACATCGGGGATGGTGGCTCGTGACGTCAGAAGGCACTAAAAGTTATAACACGGCGTGATGTGTTGAGAATCTTAAAAGCGTCTTCGTCAATTTTGATTTACATAACAAAAGAAAAAATACGTGTCGGATATGTTTTCGAAATCTATCTGATGGACTAATTAGATTTTTAGTCCACTACCTTATTCTTTGAACACGTTAAGAAAACGCGAATCAAGCGATGAATATGTATTGAAAAATAATAGACACGTATTTTTTGTTTTTGTAAATCAATGAATATTGACAAAGAAAAACGCATCAAACCTCGGGGATGGTGGCTCGTGACGGCAGAACGCACTAAAAATTATACCACGGCGTGATGTATTGAGAATCTTTAAAGCGTCTTCGTCAATTATACGTGTCGGATATTTTTTGGAAATCTATCAGACGGACTAATTAGATTTTTTTAGTCCACTGCCTTATTCTTTGAACACGTTAAGAAACCGCGAGTCTAGCGATGAATATGTATAAAAGAACGTTAACTAGACAGTCTTCAGGGAAAACAGTAGTTCAGGTGGAGAACTAATGAGCGTTCAAAGCGTAATTCTACCTTAAATTACTTGAATGCGGACGATCGCCGATTGCCAATGAGCCGTTCGGTTCTCGCGGGGTTCGCTGTGTTCCAGCCTTCACCATTATGTGCACGCAATGGGCGATGATTTCGGAGAAATTTGAGACATCATCTTTAACGAAAGTATAATTTTAAAAAGAGGCTACTGCACTACGAACAAAATAAAATATAATCTTCAGACAAACATTTATTTATTCCATTTTTTTTTTCTCAAACCTATTTTGTCCCACTGCTGGGCAAAGCTCTCCCCCATAGCTTTCTACTGCTCTTTGTGTCTTGCCATATCCGGCCAATCCATTAAGAACGAGGCTAAATCGTCACGCCATCCCCAGCATTTTCTTGGCCTGCCTCGGCTACGACGCTCGTCCTCAATTGCTCACTGCGTGACGACCCTGGCTCATCAGTCTTGATGCATCATGTGAGTATGACCCGCCCAATCCCATTTTGCCACCCTATGTAATGTTTTCTCCATCTATCTTTTCTGTAACTTATATGGTGTACATAATAAAGAGTATTCTATTCTATCCTATTCAATATTACTGGAAGTTAAACTGAGATATATCCGGCGTGATCAGTTTTAACGACTGCGACGCAGTCTCGCGACTATTCCTCGTATAAGCAAGTTGACATGGCGACAACGGTGCGATATCACTTTTTGTTTTGGAAATTGTTCAAAAGATTACAATCATTGTTAGAGTTAACAAAGAAAACGTCATTTCATAGTTTCGTTTTTGTATAGTTCTAATTCTTTATTGTACACCAAAAAAGCTTATTCAAAACACAGTAATAAAAGTTTATGTACAAAGGCGAGCTTAACTCAGTAATGAGTTTTCTCCCAGCAAACCTTTGAGTGATAGAGAAAGATGACAATGGAGGGTAGGATCCAGTGCACATTATTACATTTATTTAATTACTTTTTTATTAAATATATAGAGATTTATACACAAACCTACATACATAACTATAAAATATTTATACACATACATATATACGTATATTATGTCAAAAACGAAAGGAAATGCTCTTTAATTTTCCTCTTGAAGACATCAAGAGAAGGGCTGTCGCGTATGGAGTGTGGGAGCGAGTTCCAGAGACGTACTGCAGTAACAGAGAAAAAGCCACCATATCGACTAGAAGTGTGACGCGGGGTACGAAGGAGAAGAGAAGTGGCAGTTCGACATGATTTGCCCCTCGGGACGAGGTACTCAAAGCGTTCACGAAGGTATTGAGGAGAATTGGGATTGTGAAGGATAGTATAGAGAAGGGATAGGATATGGGTATCTCGCCGACGCCGAATCGGCAGCCACTTCAATTTGTTCCGAAACTCCGACACGTGGTCGTGTTTCTGTAGACCAAAAATAGCTCGAGTTTGTTCAGGAGACCTCTGTAGCATCTAGAAAACAGACATCCGCGTAGTCTATAAGAGGTAGAAGAAGCGATTGAGCAAAACTGACCTTTGTGTGAAATGGTAAGAATTTTTGAAGACGTTTAAGAGACTGAAAAGTGTAGAATACTTTTTTAATAACATCTGCAATATGAACCTCCCAAGAGAGGTTAGTATCAATATGACGCCTAGATTTTTAGCGCTTTTTGAGTATTTAATGGGCAATGAATCATACACTACTGGTGGCAGAGACTGGTGATCCAATAGGCTGAGCATGTATCTGCCACCCACAATAAGCGCTTGAGATTTAGTTGGGTTAAGCAAGAGTCCAAAAGATTTAGCCCACTTGTTGATGTTTTCAAGGTCATCGTTGATGGCAGCTACAGCCCCAGCCAGTTCGCCTACTTTAAAATGTCAAATCACACCATTCAGAGGAATCCCCATCCGATCGAACAGACTGCGAGCGGCCCCGAAGATAAGATTTAAACCACTCAATTACTGGTGCGGAGACAAAGGGAGGAAAGGATACCCAAGACAATGTCAAAGTCAACTGAGTTAAAAGCACTGCTGAAGTCCAGTAGAACCAATACTGTTAGACATTTGTTCTCCATAGCCAACCTAATTTGACTAAGGTTTTTACAGTGCTATGGCCAGGTCTGAAACCAGATTGGTAAGGACGTATCAATGAATTAGAGGATAAATAATAAGACAGTTGCTTTGAACAATACTCTCGAAGACTTTGGAGAGGACTGGAAGGATGGATATTGGACGGAACTGGGATGGTGTGGTAGGATTAGCTACTATAGGAAGCAGTAGAACGTGAGCTCTCTTCCAGGCTGAAGGAAAGGAACTAGTAAAAAGAGAAAAATTTACTATATGGGTTATGACAGGAAGTATTTCATTCAAAATAGGTACGAATATTTGGAGCTGGAGACCATCGTCACCTACCGCCTTAGTGGAGATAGATAGGATACATTTCTTAATGTCAAGTTCAGTAATTGGGTGGAACGAGAACGAAGTATTTGTAGGTAAAGTAAAAATAGAAAGATCATGGAGAGAGGAAGATTTAGCAAGGGTATCGAGTGTAATAGGTGACTTAGAAAAGTGCGCATTAAGTGCATTGAGGTCCATTTTATCTGGGGACTCTTGCTAGGTGATTTACCAATGCCAAGAGACTTTAAAAATTGCCATACTTGTGTTGGATTAAAGTTTTCAATTGGGTTGTGAATGTGGCGCCTTTTTACATTCCTACACAAACGACCACATCGATTACGCAACATCTTATAATGATCCCAGTTTCCTCAGTGGGCCGCCTCCTGTACCGCCGCTTGGCCTAGTCACGCTTGGCCATATGGTTTTTTATTACTAGGGATAACCATGGCGCAGGAAGGTGCTTCACTTTCACCTTTTTCAGGGGAGCATGTGTCTCGTACAACTCCAACATAGTTCTGCTGAAGACTGACACCATAGTATCTACAACCTCGCAGTTGAATACAGAAGACCAGTCAATGCCACCAGCATCGGCTCTTAAACGCTCCAAATTAATATTTTTAAAACTACGAAGAATGAAAAATTTGGCCTTGCGTTTAGGTGGTCGAATCTTATAAGAAAGATAGATGAGGTCATGGTAGGAAAAGGGAGCAGGAAGCTGTCCATGTGTGGCTACTTTGTTAGTATCAGAAACTAGAATGAGATCTAAGAGAGAAGGAGTAGAGTGAGGAGCTCTGTGAGTAGCACTGAGTGGAAGAGCGTGCATATTGACAGAAGAGACAAGTGACTGGAGTTTACGGCTGCGCGAGTCCCCCTTCAGTAGACAAGTATTGAAGTCTCTGAGAATAAGCGTGTGGTCATAAAGTGAGGAAAATTTTTCTAATTTAGTTTCAAATGAGGAAAAGTAGTCGATTCGACAGGAGGGACTGTAACAAATGCCCAAAAGTACGTAACTTAGTATGCTGAAAGTCTATTTCAAGAAATAAGTGTTCAGCAAACTTTGAGTAGACACTCGGAGACTGGTCTACAATCTTGTAGGTGATGTCACCACGGAGATAAATGGCAACCCCTCCACATCCCTTGCCCGTTCTATCATTACGCACGATTTTGTATCCGGACAGAGAATACTGTCTGGAAGGAAGTGCAGGCTTCAAAAAGTTTCGGATACAAGGACAGCATGAACAAGATCTGAGTCAAAAGAAGATAGTAAATTAAAGTTGTGAGCAGGAACGCTTTAAGCATTTATATGAACAACATTAAAGAATATGCGACAGTTGGAGAATGTAGAAGACAAGTGGTCTCGAAGAGTAAAAGAAATGTCGTCGCTAAAAGCACTGGCAAAACTCTGGTCCGACGCACAAGAGGATGAACAAGAAAAGAAACTGTCGTCAACGAAATCATTTGACATAATAAGCTTTAAATATAAATATAAAAAATTATAAAAAATTATAAACAATTTAAAAAAAAAAAAATTAATCTATTTTAACTCAAAAAAATAAAAAAATATTTTCAGTACTCTAACACCTCAATGCACTCGCCGGTTACATTAAATTATATTACCAAATGTTTCCGAACAAACTTAATGTGACAAACTGACATTGACAGAGCTAGTAACATGACAACATACAGCAAAACAAAAATAATAAAATAAAGATCGAGTGACCGACATACAATATAAAATCATAATTATCTAGGTACACAAAGGAAACAGAAAAGTGGTGAAGTAGTACCATCATTTTGGTGGCTTGCGAGTTCTCCTCTCGGGCACTTGCTTCGATGATACGGCTGAGGATTCTGCAACGAGGAACTTAGCTACAATCTCTCGATACTCCGCAGCAGATTCAATCTTGCGTCGCGTACTATCGGAGACCTGGATGACAATCTTCCCTTCAGACGTCCAACACTTGTTAACCCCGTAGTACTTTCGAGCGTTCATAAAAACCTCGTGCCCGGGTTTAGTGAGGAACTCCGATAGCGTCAGACCAGACCCTTTTAATTTGGTCTTATTTCGCCATACTTCATTCCGCACCATGCGACTTTCAAAACGTACCTGGAGAGAACGAGGCTTGCTGGTGTTACTTCCAAGGCGGTGACAAGCTGTTACGTCTTTCAAGATGACATTTTTCATTTCCAGACGCTCTAACAGTATTTTTAAGAGACTAGCGCTGGGATCAGACTCCTTCTCTTCAGATAAACCATGTAGTAGGAGAACCTTACCACGGGATGCCATCTCATGTTTATCCAGCCCCACCACAAGCAACTCCATCTGGGCCTTTAGTGCACTCAAGGTTTTCCACACTAAGCCCTTGAAGTCTGTGAAGTCCTTGGAAAGGCTGGCAATAGACTTGTGCGATGCTTCACCGCTGGCATTCTTCAAGTCTTCTTCGTCTTGAGTCATTCTTGCAGCAAATGTTGAAGAAAGTTCCTCTACAGAGCTTGACAATTTGGTATATAGGTCCATGGTATTGTAGTGCAGTGCTGGCAGTGTAGAGCAGTGTTGTGCAGGAGAGTTGATTAACTGACTGAGTGCACCACAGGCTAATGTACTAGTTTATATTCTTTTTTCATTTAAAAACTGTTTTTAATATTTTATTTTATTAATAATTTAAGAGTGTAAAAAATTCTTGTGCATTAATTGGGACTACCCACATTTTCATCCTAATTCTAATTTTAAATGTTTTACCTTTTTATTTTGTTTTTTTTTTTTTAATCTTTCATTTTTTCGTTTAATATCATCGCATATATGCACAACCAAATTAAAGAATTATTACAAACTTTCATTTATTTGGTATTTATTACTAACAAAAATGGTGCCGAAACCAGGGATTATACCCGGTAAATAGTAACGTGTGATTTCCCATTGCCTAATATATAATTGCGTACTATATAAGTGCGTCCGATCGCTACGTATTATTGTTTTATAAAAAAATGTCGTACCAGATAAGTACTTGCATAATTATTTATAATTGTGACAGCGGATATTTGTCAGGTCACTCTTCCACATCTAAAACTATGGCAGAAAACCCCAACATAAAGAAACTCAGAGTTGAGCGCAGTTTGTGTCAAGCGGCCATCTTGAAAAATACTTCCAAACTGATGCTACGGAGCAATTTAACTACGAGACGTCGTCTTTCGCCAGGCGCTTGTGCAGAAAAGTTACGACCAATTCCAAGCCAAGTGGCTTTGGGATGTCAACCAATACATAAAATTGATAAGGCTGTCAATTTAAAATTGCATTCCATAACAGAAAACTATAATATTTCTGTTACTTGTTTTATAGTAGATAAGGTCACAGGGAAGTTACAGCAAAGGCCAATAAACTTATCTAGGTCCAATATACCTAAAAACGTGATACTTGCTGATAATGAATGTAATATTCCAGGTGAAACTGTTACTAGCTGCTGGACTTAAGGTAATAGTTGGTTGGTAGTTGGTTGGTTGGTATTTTTATTATTATTTCGTTTATTTATTCCTATTTACATACAAAGTATATTTTTAAATATATCTCTAAAAAACATAAAAAAATACATTTAAAAATATAAAAAGTAGTATTCCGCCGGTGTCGGGAGCAGGGTCCAAGCTACCGGTGGTTAGGGCTCCAGAGAAAGGAACCTCCTCACAATACGAGCCGTATCGAGGAGTACTGCCTTCTGTATCAGGCCCTTTACCCAACCGCGTAACGCCAGCTTCGACAGATGTTCGTCGAAGCTTTTGGCCATCAGGCCATTGGCCGTAATGACTATCGGCACAATGATAGCTGAGTCCACATTCCACATGTCGACAACCTCGTGCGCTAAGTCGAGATACTTGATTTGTTTCTCTTTCTCGGCCTTCACGAGGTTCTCGTCATGCGGGATTGTAACATCAATTATCATTGTGCGGCGCGCTAATCGGTCTATCACCACTATATCAGACTTATTGGCAACAATAGTCCTATCAGTGATGATAGACCGATCCCAGTACAACGTGACATGGTCATTTTCGAGAACTGGGTCGGGCACATACTTGTAATACGGTACCTCAGAATCCACAAGTTTATATTTCAAAGCAAGTTGCTGATGGATAATCCTGGCCACTTGGTTGTGCCTGTGCAAGTACTCGCCGTTAGCCAGACGAGATCAACCAGAGATAATATGTCTGATGGACTCACCCGGACGGTGGCATGCCCGACACACGTCTACCGTCCCATCCTTCATAATATGCCTCCGGTAGTTATTCGTCAAGATAACTTCATCCATAATCGCACAGACAAAACCTTCAGTTTCCCCGAAGAGATCACTGAAACGTAGCCAGGCCACGGACGCTGAAAAATCTACATCAGACCCATGAAGAGCCCGATAGAAGCGCCCGTGAAGCTTCTTGCCTATTCATACCTCCTTGCGATCATCCGTGGTAAGTATCACAGGTTTGCGCCAGTTCTCCTTAGCCATGGACAACGAAGTGAGACCCTTGTCCACTGCGACCACATCTCGGTGCATACCCACATCAGCTGTGAGGAAATATTCTCTGAGACCGCACATCTCGCGGTTGTGGAGTTCTTGGCGTTTAAAAAGCCTCGACCTCCACACTTCCGCGGAATGTACAGTCTCATCACCGACGATCGTGGGTGATGCATCCGGTTTGCGGTCAGCAGTGTACGGACTCTCCTATCCAGGGCGTCAAGCTCAGTTTGAGTCCATTTGAGTGTGCCGAAAGAGTACATTAATACCGGCATGACCCAACCGTTGAAGGCACGCACCTTATTTCCGCCCGACAAAAGGCTATTCAAAACCTTTTTCAGGCGGCCATAGAAGCGTTCCTTCAACGATTGCTTCATATCAGTAACATTTATGCCCAACGCTTCCGACATACCCAAATACTTGTAGGTTTCGGTTGAGCTGAGGGATCTAACCTGTATGGAATCCGAGAGTTGAATTCCCTCAGATTCCATAATCTCCCCTTTCTTTACATGCATGACTGCACATTTGTCCACACCAAATTCCATCCTGATGGCACTACTGAAGGTTTCAGTCAACTTCAGTAGCTCCATCAGTCGCGAATTGTTGGGGGCAAAGAGTTTCAGATCATCCATGTAAAGAAGGTGAGATATGGCCTGACCACCTCTTCTCAACCGATAGCCTAGACCTGAACCCTCCAGCAATGTGTGCTTAGAGGATTCAGAGCTAAGCAAAACCAAAGCGGACTCAAACTGTCGCCCTGAAATATTCCCCGTTTAATCCACACAGGCTCATCGTCCCCCTGAATTGGCCGACATCCTGGATAGCGAAGGACTGTTTTCCATTGCCTCATACATGACTCAAGAAAGGTGCGTAGAGTTGCATCTATTTTGTACAACTCCAACACCCTCATGAGCCATGTATGTGGCACAGAGTCGTAGGCCTTCTTGTAGTCTATCTAACATGTTGACAGATCCTTGCGGGATCGACGAACCTGTTGGCTTATAGCCATGTCTATGAGGAGAAGCTCCTTAGTGCCGCGGGACCCCTTCCTACATCCATTCTGAGAGGTGGACATAATTGAATTAGTCTCAATGTGTTCATTGATCTTCACTCTCAGAATGGATGTAAGAAGTTTATAGACCGTCGACAAACAAGTAATTGGTCTATAGTTCTTGGGTTCCGCGGTACTACCGTTCTTATGGGGCAGGTGGGTAACGCCAGTTGTTAGAAACTGTGGTAGCGACCCAGACTCTAAGGATGACTGGAATTGAGTTGCCAGGAGCGCGTGTGAGCTGCTATACCATTTCAGCCAGAAGTTATGCAGTCCGTCCGGTCCTGGAGATTTCCAGTTCGGTAACGGACGGACTGCTTTGGCTACATCGAATGGGGAGATGTTAATTTTTTCCATTTGTGGCATAGCTTCACACACGCGCTCGACATCGCGCATCCAGCCATCCTCGGTATGACAGACGGGCACCGACCAGATGCTTCGCCAGAATGTATTCGTGGCGATATCATCTGGGCGGCACACATCCGTCACACTTTGTTCAGGTCGCTCCCAAGCTCTATATACCCACCTCTCATCGCTTTGGAACATGCGATTCTGCGAGTATCGATCAACCCGCCGCTTATACCGCCGAATACGGTTCGCCCATGCATAAACTTTCTGCTTCAGGAAGTCGATGCGCTCCGTGACACGGGACGTGTACTCTCGAGGGCTGATACCAGTCCCCGAAAACGCCCGTCTCACAAAGCGCATCACACGTGGTCGTGTGTTACCCTCCCTGAAGCAGTATAGTTTGCCGATGAGTGCCCTAGCCTCATCGATCCGCCGCTCGATCCTGCACTGCCAGGCTGGTACAGCAGGTTTTGGTCGAATAGCTTCATCACTAGTATTAAACTTAATATTTGCTAAACGACATGTCGCAACAGCCCCGCAATACGGGATTGAGTGCGTGATACGCACAGGAGGCTCTCGCTGCTTTCAAAGATGTTCTGCAGCAGCGAGTCCAGGGCACACACCAGTGCCCTATTTTTTTTGTGCATGGGTAACCGTGGTAAACGGGGCCTAAGTTTGGTCGGAATTGATCTATACTCGCGAAGCGCATGCTCCAGTGCGCTCCTCAGTCTATCGTTGCACTGGCTACTTACCGTGACAACCCTATCATCTACCTCATCACTAACGTTGTTGGGCCGCGGTGTGATTGCGCCACTAGCTGGCGCCTGAACCGCGAACACTTATTATTATTATTATTAATATGAAAAGAGTGCGTGCCTAAACTATGGAAAAAAGAAGATACCATCACAAACAGGAAAGGTATACATACACGAACTGGCCACGGATTTCCACAAAGAACTATGTTCAAACAAAGACGCACGTAAGCACCTCCCACACAACAATCTAAGAGAAAAACAGCGGACAGCCTGCCAGCGTGGGAACTTGATACTTTGAAGTGGAAAGGCAATAAATAGTCAAAATAAAATACAATAAGTTTTGGGAGACTAATAAGGTCCCCGAGCTTTACTCGGAAGAGCTACATTTCAATATATTCCCGCTTATAGTCCAAATCACGATGGACTCTGCGAAGCGGCAGTTAAATCTGCCGAATATCACCTCAAAAGAATAGTTGGTTCAAAAATTGCAACATATGAACAATTTAATACGATCATAACAGAGATAGAAAGTATTTTGAATCAGCCCAAATCCTCCTTACCCTTCTTTCACAAGACCATAATGATTTTTCATTTGTAACGCCAGGGCATTTTTTAATTGGTAGTTCTTTAACCTCCTATCCTTACTCTGATATTTCAGAGGTTTCTTCCAATAGACTTCGCCTTTGGCGATCCCATGAACAAGCACTGCAGCATTTTTGAAAGGCATGGGTAATGACTATTTATCATTGTTGAATAACGGGAATAAGTGGCAAAAGAATCTACCCAATGTTAAAGATAGTGCTAGTGCTGCTTAAAAACCCTAACACTCCACCTCTTCACTGGCCTATGGGCAGAATTACTAAAATATTTCCAGCTTCAGATAATAAAGTTCGAGTTGTTGAAATTAGAACAACTGATGGTAACAATTTTTGACAAAAACATGACATGTCAGCTGTCATGTCAACATGCTCCCGTATTTTTAATTAATAAAATTATTTAATAAACCATACAGTACACAATATTTTCGTATAAGTGATTAAAAAATAAAAGCAATAATTGTGTGGACAAAATATTTTGTCAAATTCAGTTTTGTGAGTGAACAAACAATACAGTGCTTTGTCATCATCTCTTGCCATTATCAGCCGAAAGCCGTCCACTGGACATAAGCCTCCCGGAAGTGTCAAGTGCCGCCACAACAACTGGTCCTGTGCGTCTCGCTTCCATCGGTTACCCGCGACATCGGTTGCTGGCGCTACTTCTGCTTGGCAGAACACATCAAGCCCCAGCGCGTTTGCGCCTTTAACAGTTTTGCTCAATATCTATATTTTGTTTTATTTTTGTTCAGTTATTTAAGTTTCTTTTTAATTTCGTTTTAAGATAGTTTATTAAATTTATTTTAATATAGTTTTATTATTGTTTATGAATAATAGAAGCAGCGATGTGGTGGGTGTTAGTGTTAGTCAACCTTCAACATCGCTGACCACCCTGGAGAGATGCTCGCTTTGTACCCAGGCACGGTTTTTCAAAGGTAAGCGGGGTCTGAATGTGCATATTGGGAAGGTACAAAAATCGCCAAATGCACCTTCAGACTCTGTCTCAACACCTACATCCACACCTTCGACAACATCTTCTACAGACCCTTTTTGGAAAACCCTTTCAAAATTAAAAAAATCGGTTCCGATTTTGAAGCGAGTTCCCCGCGGCGCTAGACCTCTTGTCGCACAAAACCTAGCTGGTTGCGTGCGCCTTGCTGCCCGGGAGAATTCCCATAGTGCCTGGGAACAACTGCTCACCTTCTCTTACAGAATTCTTCATATTCAAAAGAATTCAGCATCAAAAAAGACTAACTGCACGAGTAAAAGAAAATTGTAATGTTTTGGCTCAAAATTTAGATCAAAATTTTTCCACACAAAGATATACCTCTTCACGAGGTATATCCCATCTGGTGGAAACGAAGTTAGGGGAAGGTGATATAAGTGGAGCTGCCAGGATTCTCTTCAGCAGTGATGTGGTGGCACCGTGTTCTCCAGAAACACTAGCAGCTCTGGAGTCCAAACACCCTGCCCCAGCTGATGATCTTTCGTTTCCCGACCCTCCTGATCCGAACATGCACTCCCTCACCATTTCAGGTCGAGAGTTAGTCACAGCCGTTTGCTCATTCCGGAGCGGTTCCGCCAGCGGCCTCGACGGCCTTAGTCCTCAGTATCTAAACCTACTGGACCTACTTTGTGCTGGCGCCGGGGAAGCTGGTGAGTTGCTCTTGAAGGAGCTTACGGCTCTGATTAACCTTATGCTCTCCTGCAATGTGAACGAAGCCATCATCGACATTCTGTATGGCGCCAATCTATGTGCACTGCGTAAAAAAGATGGTGGCATTCGTCCCATTGCCGTGGGTACCACTTATTGTCGTATGGCAGCCAAGATTTGCTGTAAATTTTATGGTGAGGCTGTTTCGGATAAATTTCAGCCCCTGCATCTAGGTTATGGCTCCAGAGGGGGCTTTGAGGCTGCCGTGCACGCTTTGTCGACCTACCTAAATTCTGGGAAAGGTGAGGTCGTCCTGAAGGTTGACATAAAGAACTCCTTCAATTCAGTAAACAGGGATACCTTGTTGGCAGAAGCTAAAAAAGAATTATCCCAAATTTATAGTTTCCTATGGCAATGCTACAGACACCCATCTAAATTACTGTATCGGGACAACTTACTGGAATCTGCTGTTGGCTGTCAACAAGGTGACCCCCTCGGGCCAGTGATTTTTAGTTTAGCCATTCACCAAATTGTTTGTAAGCTAAATTCTAAATTTAACGTTTGGTATCTTGACGACGGAACCTTGGGAGGCGAAGTAGATTCAGTTTTAGATGACCTAATTTTGTTAAAAAATGAACTCCATTCCATTGGCCTTGATCTCAACCTCTCGAAATGTGAATTATTCTTAGCGGACCATACTGACAGACAACTGACACTTTCAAAATTTAAAATAGTAGCACCTGGAATCCAAATTATTGAAAAAAGCTCTCTTCGTCTCCTGGGATCTCCAATCTTTGATACTTCGTTTCCCGATTTTATTGCAGAAAATATCCAAAAATTCGATGACATTTCGGAAAGATTGCTCCAAGTCAACATGCATTCGGCTATCACCATAATTCGTTTCTGCTGTTTCGGCCCTAAATTGACATATTTTCTTCGTGCTTCCCATTTATGGAAGCACACTCATCTTTTAGACCAAATGGATCAAATTATTCGACGCACTTTGTCATTAATTTTGAATGTGGCCTTGGACGACCGAGCTTGGGCACAAGCTTCCCTTCCCATCCGCATGGGAGGACTCGGCGTCCGCAAAATTTCTAGTATAAGTTTACCGGCTTTTATATCTTCGGTTCACGGCACTGAGGAATTAATCAGGAATATCCTGGCTTCCACACTGGTTAATTTTGATGTGCCGTGTTTCACCAATGCTATCAATGCCTGGAAACTCGCTTGTCCGAATACTGACCTACCTGACAAACCATTTTCCCAGAGGCGGTGGGACGAGCCGCTCTGCAGAAGAGTTCAGAATAACTTATTGTCCACGTCTGCTAATACTGCTGAGCGTGCACGCCTGCTGGCTGTGGGAAAATGGGAGTCGGGTCTTTGGCTTCATGCACTACCATCGTCGAACCTAGGCACTTTGTTCGACGACACCACTTTTCGCCTCGCTGCTTCTTTGCGTTTAGGAGCCCCTTGTTGTTCTCCTCATCGCTGTCACTGTGGTGAAGTTGTCAACAGCCTCGGGCACCACGGCCTTTCTTATAGCCGCAGTGCAGGCCGTTTTGCGCGACACGCTAATTTAAACGACATAATCCGACGAGCTCTCGTCATTGTCGGCGTTCCAGCCGTTTTAGAACCCAATGGCTTGGCACGAGACGATGGCAAAAGACCGAACGGCATGTCTTTGTTTCCTTGGAAGATGGGTAGGCCTTTAGTGTGGGATGCAACCTGTGTCGATACTCTTGCGCCATCCCATCTTCCTAGTTCATCGTGTTGTGCTGGCTCTGCCGCTGCGGCTGCGGAAAACCTCAAGCGGCGGAAATATGGTAACACTTATTGTTAATTATATTTTCGAGCCGTTTGGGGTTGAAACCCTCGGGCCGTGGAGCCCTTGTGCTCACAGCCTTTTCAAAGAAATTTCGAAACGGCTGGTTGACTCTTCCCGTGACCCAAGAGCTGGCTTTTACTTTGGGCAAAAATTAAGCCATTCAACGTGGCAATGCCGCCAGTCTCTTGGGCACATTACCAGCTGACAGCGTTGAGGATGAATTTTTTGATGCTATATTTTAGTTTGTTTTTAGTTTAGTGTATTTGTTAGTTTTAGTAACTTATTATATATAAAACTATTAATTACCCATGGTAAACTACATTTGAGAGATGTAATATGTTATTGTTATGTAATGTGATATTGATTAATGTGTACTTTATTTGCTTTTTTTTTAATACTAGCTAATTTGTGACTAATTTAAAGATTTATGTTATTTTCTGGCCTGGCAATTTTATTACAGTCAACAAAGAAAACCTCATTTCATAGTTTAGTTTTCATATAGTTCTAATTTTAAATGTTTCACCTTTTTTTTTTTTTCACTTTTACTTTGTTGTCTAATGTCATATCATGTATGCACAAACAAATTAAAGAATTTGTTATTTATTACGAGTACTAACAGTCATTTCTATGAAATCTCGCTGTCGGAACGTTATCACATTGTCGTATAGCGCCTGTCAGCGGGAGTCTTAATCAGCAAAGTTGTCCCGGATCATGTGTGAGTCTCACTCAGTTCCACTAGAAAGAAGAAAGAAAAAGAGTTTATTTGCGCCAAGCATGACGCATACCAAAAAAAATTGAAATTAAATAAAACTTAATTATAAAACTTGGGAAGATATGCGTCATATTCGCGCAAAACGGCCATCGCTCAGCATAATGCTGGGACTCGTGTGCGAGACAGAGCCACAGCGCTGGTTTTCAGCGACAGCCGGCGTTAAGTATGACGTCGATCGGAGCGGCATAAAAGTAATTAAAACGTGATAAGTAAACAGAAAAAATAAATACATAAGGGTAAAATATAATAAATAAGAAATGAGGAGATGGCAACAATGTGAATGTGAATTTGAACTCTGATTAGTAAATGTGCGCACAACTCTAAAAAGTAATAAAAAAAAAAGTAAAAGAATAGCTATGTTATCAGTGCGCATCAAACACAACAAAAACTAAAATCTATGCAATGCGCACGCCCACAATATGGCTGACAGACGAAGGAATGCGTCTTGACATTTGACATTACAATTATTATGCAATGAAGTTCTTGATCTGCGCAATACACGTAATATTCGGTAATGTTTCTGTTATCACTTAGTGAAATGTGTTTAAAGTGAGAGATTTGTTATGCGTTGTTAGATTGTGTTGGATAGTGTTATTTATGATTCATTTTGGTGTGTATTATATGAGTGTGGCGTAAATAACTATGTTCCTAGATGAAAAACACGCTCGAATGAGTATTCAAACCAAGCAAATGGAGAAGATCGCTATTAAGTCAATAAATAAATGTATAAAAATTAAAATTAGTCAATGTAGTTATTGTATATAGGTATGTGTCAGATCAAACTAAATAAAGTTTCTTAAATTTTTACAGGCGTGAGGTAAATACCATCCAAAGAGAAAGTGGAACCGAGCACAGTAAGGAACAAAGGAGAGGAAAGTGGAACCCGGGATCTAAAGTATAGCCCGCACCGTTGGAGATCTCCAGCCTGAGCCTAATGGCCGCGACCACGAGGTACAGTACAGTGAAGCATATACGAAAAAAGAACACTCAGGATGACAGTTGTTGAAGCATGAGGAACTTCTTGAGTTGGTACTTGAAACACTGCAATGTTTTCAGGTGCCTCATTGGTGGCGGGAGGTCATTCCAACAATGCGTGGCTGCAAATCTGAAGCACCTCCTGAAAGAAGCAGTTTTGTGCATTGGCACAGTCAGCGGACTAACCATGGATCGAATTTTTTTTTTTAGATAGCTTTGTTTCCAAGTTAGCTTCTCATATAAGTAGTGAGGTTTCATGGACGTGTGTTATGCCAAACATTAAGTTGGCTAAATAAGGCTTCCTCTTGGCTGCCATCTATAGCAACCCAAATTTATGAGAACATTGGTTATATGTGCTTCAAAGTGCAACTCCGGATCCATAAGCAGCCCAAGGTTGTATGCATACTTCACTCTGTCAATAATCTCTCCCTTGATTACTAATTCCAGTTTGGCTGATATTATTGCAGAGATCTGCTTCTTAGTGCCCAGCACTATGAATTTTGATTTCAGAGGGTTCAGAACCAGAGAGTTTTCCTCTGACCATGAGACCACTCTTTGCAAGTCTTAATTCATCTTCTTCACTGCCAAAAATGTGTCCTGAGCCTTAAATGAGACATACAGCTGGATATCATCAGCATACATGTGGTACTTGCAGTTCAAAAATGATTTTATGATATGAGCACTGTATAATATGTACAATAAAGGGCCCAAAATCGATCCCTGTGGCACTCCTTGTGACACGTGAAGGGGGGAAGACAACAAAGTGGATCCATCCTCTGCGGATTTCAACGTATTGTGATCTTCCAGTCAAATAAACAAAGTAGCAAAGTAGTATTAATAGAGTCAAAAGCCTGGGAAAAATCCAGCAGGGCTAGAATAGTTCCCTCACCCCTGTCACGTGCCTCAAGGATATTCCCCACAACGTCAGCCAGAGCTGTCGCAGTACCCCTTCCCCTTCTAAAACCAGACTGAAGGTCTGGGAGAATGGCATTATTTTCCAAGTATTCAATAACCTGCAAGTATATTACACGTTCCAGGATCTTTGATAGGCAGGGGAGAATACTTATTGGCCTCAGATCCTTTGTGTTAACCGCGTTGTTATTTTTAGGAATAGGGCGCACAACCGCGCATCGCCAGATTTCAGGGAATGTGCTTTTACAAGCACATTCCCTGAAATCTGGCGATGCGCGGTATACACCAGTCTATCCTTACGGATAGACTGGTTTATAATGTCTGTGATAGCATGCAGTGTTTGAGGCAATGTTAGAGATATCATGTCAAGACATCCCGTCCACACCCTGTGCATTAGACCCTAAACTCCTAATAATTTTTAATACTGACTCCTGATTGGTTGTTGAGAGGGAGAATTTGTCAGGGCTATGTTTGCAAGAGTCAAAGTAAGAGAGTTGTGAAACATTTGGAAGACTACTACCTGGGACATCCAGAAATGATGCATTAATATTTTCTGGATTATCAAAATGACCGGGCAGCAGTCTTTCCTTATGATCTGGAAGCACATCTGATTTTAAATTACGCCACAGCAGCTTTGGGTCCTTAATTTGATCATAGATACTTTTAGTAAAATATGCCCTTTTTTCAGCACTGAGTGCCATGGCAGCTTGACGCTTGAGGTCCAGATAATATGCTCTCTCTCTTGATTTACGAGATGCCTCCCTAGCTTCATCCCTAAGTTTGAACATAAGACGAATATTGTCGGTTATCCATGGTGTAGGGCGATTTTTAAACGTCTTTTTCTTAATAGGGACTTGAAGATCGAAGAGCTGAATTATAAACGTGTTGAATGTTTGAACCATTAGATTTACATCGTTCATGGCTCCAACACTCGACCATGGTATCATTCTTAGGTCAGTGTCAAAATGATCCTCCAATATGTCTCTGAGCGGGCGATACACAACTAGTCTTGGCTTAAGCTTATGTTTCCTAAATATAGTCTCACAAGAGATGAAGGAGTGATGACCAAGATCGCTATTGTCATGTACTACTACATTACGGATAGTGGCATCTGAGCAAATTAAAACAATAAGTGAGCTGCTGTCACCCACAAAGTGTGTAGGTGTCTGGACTAACTGTTGAACATTCAGATAGGCATATGAAAAATTCCATAAGCTGTTTCGTTTTTGAGCTGCCCACATCTAGCATGTTGACGTTAAGGTCACCTAGTAGTATTAAATTATCGAAAGGGGCTAGGCCACTGATACTGGCAGTTAAGCCCTCTAGAAAGAGCTCCAAGTCCAACCATGGGCGGCGGTATACATTACCAATGAGTATTTTTTTTATTTATTGTAAGGCCCAACCAAAGTTGTTCAACATCAAGATGGTTGGGGTAAACCTTTATTCATGCTGCTATGCCATTTTTTACATAAAGAATGTCGTTAAAGAATCAAACCATCTTTTTCTGCGATAATTAAAAACTAGTTTCTGTCAGCGCCTTTGCCTGGGTGAAAATCAAAAATAGGAAACGTATTCCCGGGAAAAAACGTACCCTATGTCCTTCAAGGAAGAAAGAAGGGCTAATCAATCTCTTTACCACGATTGGTTTAAAGGATTAGGCGTGAAAACGTAGCAAAAAGACAGACAGTGTCTTTCGCATTCATAATATTATGTATAGATGATTATTATGTATATGAAATAAAATTATTTGATTGTATCATAGTCGTTATGATTTGTGTAAAACCATAGCGCATTAGAAAAATGAAGACTCGACATATTTTTTTTTAAATGTCTGCCTTATCTACATATAAATCCTTTAAGTTCTGTCTTCGCAATCCGTTAACTTGTCGTTACCCTACGTATTGGTTTCACGACCAATGCACCAGAAACTGTTCGTATGGATAAAACATTCAAATATATGGAGAACGAATGGTTTTGCAATGAGTATAAATAAAATGGAGTGATTATGAGCCGATCTACAGGAAATTAAAATAAAATTCCGATCATTCACTTGCAACTGCATGATCGATCTCATGAGTTTAGGCAGACTCCATTTCACAGAAGTAAGGTTTGTATTGCAAAAAAAACTCGCAAAATCGCCAGGCTAACAAAGGAAAAAAAATATAGCATAATTAATGTAATTTATTTATTTTATACTTTACGCACACAAATATATAGAGGCTAAATGACTTAGGCATTTTCTACCAGGTCGCTGCTTGAACGGTGCCGAAAAGAAAAGACTAAGATAGTTCAGCTACGACATACTGTCTTCCTCGTAATGTAAAAAAATCAGCTCTTCCTTACCTTTTGTCTAATGGTGTGATTAAATATGTACTGATCAGTTGCTATTATTATAAGAAAATGGATAGTGGTAAAAACTTACGTTGTGTACAAACAAGTTAGAGCAATATTTTTACATTACTAGCTTAATGAATGACGCAGCGGTCCGAATTGATCCTCCATTCTTTTCATTCTCCGTGTCCCTACAGACTCAGTATCATATGTATGGATTTCGTATACCGTTCGTGCAAATAGTTCCAGCTTCATAAAGGAACACTATTCCCATTAGATGTTAGCTTGTTAAGGGATGTGGTTGGCTTTCAATTGACTTTCTAAGAAACGAATTCCTATGAAATGTTTGTGTATGGTTAGAGACGATGTCAAAAGAAAACCGGCCAAGTGCGAGTCGAATGCACACAAAGGGTTCTTTACTATTACCCGAATTCACGTTTCTTGTAAAAGTATCATAATCTCCCTTTTCTATGAAATTGGGATCGGATCCCAGTAAAACCAGATTCAGCTGAATACCAGTATTTAACGGGGAGTAACTACCAATCAGAACTCCACAACCCGTTTACTGGGTAACACGGAACTTCTTCGCAAAGCTGGTGTCAGATGTTTTAACGACCCGTAACGTCAACATTTAAATATGCCAGAATTAACGGTTAACGTGCTTTCTGAAGCTCAGAGTGGAACCTCGGTATGCAGTGGATGGTCACCCATCCACAAACTAACCTCGGAAAGCGTTACTTAACCTTGAAGATCAGCCGTACGGCTCTTATAATTTAGTCACGAGCAAATCTGTATTTTAAAGCTTTTATTTAACTCGCAATGTATGTATGTTTATTTGTTCGAGTGGAATCTTGCTACTTAATTTTGAAGCAGATATCTTCAACCCTTTGAGCTGAAATTTTATTTACACGTTTAGTTTGGACGACAATACACGATAAGCTGTCTGGCATTCATTCAATTCATTCTAAATGACGATAAAGATGGCGGAATAGTTATTATTAATTCATTTCTACAACATGGGTATCAAATGAAAGGGCTTGTTGAGAGTAACTCGAAAAATAATGTGAAATATGGTGGAATCCAAGATGGCGGAATAGAACAGACTCAGAAACCTAGCCAGCGATAGCAAAAAAGTAAAAAAAAAATTGAAAGCAAAAATACCTTTCTGAAAAAAAGCTTTTATTTGAATGCTCTAAAAAAAAAGAAAATATTTTTTTTCCTTTAATATATTTTTTTTTTAATATTTCTTGTTAGTTGAATTACAATCTGTTTTTTTTTTTCATAAAAGTGAGTGCCAAAAGCGTTTTTTTTGCAGTTATTCCGTGCGTATGGGCGTAGAAACGTATATCAAATAAAATTCTATCTATTCGAACGTGAATTTTGTAACCGGTTTTTATGGGCATTTTTAGAAGATTTCGTGGACAAAAAGTGAATTTTATTGTCGAACTATGTTGTTCTAGTTTAGGAAAGTATAGTATCGTAAATGTTGTCTCAAAAAAACTATTTGTGCCAAGTGTGACGCATACCATAAAATAGAAACAACATTATTGACTCATACATGTTGGGAAAATATGCGTCACATTCGCGCAAAACGGCCGTCGCTCAGCGTAACGTCGTAGCACAGGGTCATGTTTGATAGTGAAATACGCCAGTGTTATTTTATTGTATATTATTGATAACTTTTCAGTACCAAAACTGCTGCATGCTTTTACTACAGTATGATTCTAAACATGACTGGTGAACTTTCAATAGTTTTAAAATACGATTATATCTTGATTTATATTCTCGGGGCTAAGTATGTTGATATTTAGGTAATCTTCATGTTTAGGTAACGCTTGCCAAGGTTACATAACCACCGCAACTCCACTAGATTTGAGGAGCTAGTCGAGCTGCTGGTTCTGGCTATATAGATATTATATACGGGATATTTAGATACTAGTTGACCAGCGCAACTTCATCTGCGTCGCAATTTTCATTACTGCTCCGCTCCTATTGGTCTTTGCGTGATGATATTTTTGCCTACGAATGTCAATCAGATGCCGTAATAATAAAGTAAATAGTAGTTTTGTGTATGGTGAGCCCTGATTTTTTATTTTAAATATTTTGCGTAGGTACCTATTTTGTTGTGTTTAAGTGTGTGTATAATATTGGATATAAATTTGTGATGGTAGAAATATAGGCACTGATTGTGACATTATGATTGTGTAATTGATAAAAATTGGAGGCGATGTTGAAAGTACATAAAAATAGATTATGAAAGTTATCTTGTACGTATGGAACCGCAAGACCAAGTTGGTCACGAATAAATAATTTAAAGGTAAATAAATATTTTTTCTCTAATTTAAATTTTAAATTATCGATGTATTCGAAATGTCACGCCCAGTTCTTTCTGAGAGATTATAAGGAACTGCCGAAGCCGAGCTCTGAAGGTATCAAGATTTCTAATTATTCGTATCGGCGGAGGAATATTATTTCAGCACTTGGATGTAGCGTACCTGAATTTTCCTCTGAAGGCGGCTGTCTTGTGAAGTTGAGTAGCAAGTTGTTGCGAGCACTGTCTGCTTGCGCATTCCCTTTTACTAGCAATCCAGCTCAGTTTGTTGTAAAGGTAGGTCGGCTGCTTGTACTTTGTAACGCCAAACAGTAGGCAAGCCAAGTTCAACTTACGACGCGACTTCATTTTGAGAATAGAGTGCTTAAATGGTGTTACGTGAGTTCTAGAAGGGATTGTAAAGCAAAATCGAGCGCAGGCGCTTTGTATCCTCTGTATCAGTCGATCAGTTCTTGCTAGCAACCGAGGGCCAATAACTGTATCCGCATAATTTAAGTTTGAGAGAACGAGCGACTCAACTAATAGATATTGCAGGTCCTCAGATAGATAAGGCCTTATTTTATAAAGGACCTTCAGTCGATAAAACAGGTGCACACTGACGCTGCCACAAGTGCTTCGTATCTTAACTCAGCGTCCATGTTCAGTCCCAGATTATGTGCTTCACTTACTCGACTGACCGACTCACCCAGAAGGGTAACGTTGAGTGTTGCAGGAACTGAACTGATTTTGCACTTCCAAAAAGCAAATATTTCGTTTTAATAGGGTTAAGTACTAAACCGTTGTTCCCAGCCCAACACGATATTTTGTTGAGATCTTTAACGCACTGTCATAGTCACTTGACTTAAAATAAATATAAATTTGCACATCATCAGCATAAATATGGTACCTACAGTGCTTCAAGGACTTTATGATGTCCGCACAATATAAAATAAAAATAATGGGACCAAGTATAGAGCCTAGTGGAACTCCCTTATTAACAGGAGTGAGCCAAGAAACTAAAAATGAGCCATTGCTCAAACGGATTTCCACACGCTGCTGACGGTTATTGAGATAACAAAAAAAACCAGTTATTGTATTTTGTTCAAAACCATTAGTTCAGCTTTGAAAGAAATAGTTCAACATTGATACAGTCAAAAGCCCGCGATAATTCAAGCAGTACAAGTAGTGTACATAAACCCTTATCTTGCGCTGGCAAAATATTATCCGTGACATCCAGAAGTGCTGTAGCAGTACCACGCTGTTTACGAAAGCCTGATTGTAGCTCAGGAAGTATGTCATTTTCTTCCAAATATTGAGACACGTGCTGGCACACGGTCTTCTCGGCAATTTTGGATAGGCAAGGCAGAATGCTAATAGCCCTGAGATCTTTTAGGTCTGTTGGATTCATATTTTTGGGTAGCGGTCTCACGATTGCAATTTTCCGGATATCAGGGAATGTTGCAGAGCTGATTGATCTGTTCACGATTTCGGTGTTGGCTTTAAGTGAATGTGGGAGGGGTGACAAAAGTATATTCAGAGACCTTATATTATGCCTTCCGCATTAGATTTAAGCTCGCGAAAGTATTTCTATTTCAAAATTTGACTTTCGGTTACTGGTTTTAATGCGAATGCGACGCTGTCGTCTCTAAATCGATGAAACTCGAAGAAATTGCGCTGCGCAATATTGCAGACGGGGTTGCCAGGAACACTCAAAAAGTGATTATTTATTTGGTCTGGGTCTCTGAAATGAGTAGGAAGGTCATCAATTTGTTTACTCGGTAGTACGGTGTTTTTTAAATTATTCCATAAAGTTTTAGGGTCTTTTATTTTGTTATTAATAAGTATGCTACTTTTTCTCTAAATATGGAACTTAACACCAGAGATTTGAGTTGCTTGTAATATGCCCTTTTAGAATCTGATTTCGTTTTACGGTACTTGGACAGGGCATCATTCCGCAAATTCATCATAAGTTTTATGGTATCAGTAATCCAGGGGTATGACGGTTCCTTGATTACGCATGTCTTAATCGGAGCGTGGTAGTCGTAAATTGTTAAAATGTTTTTATTAAAAACCTCAACCATGTCATTTACATTAGACAAGTCGCAAATGTTGTCCCAGTAAATATGAGATAAGTCACCATCGAGCATTTATCTGTTTTAAGGGTTACTGTTTGGGATTTATATTTACTATGCTTAATATTAAATTCACAGACGATAAGCGAGTGCCCATTTAATGAGCCGAAGGGCTCAACGGATACCATTTTGTGCTTGAGATCAGTACAAAGAAGGTCGATATGACCACGCACTTGTGAAACAACCTGTATACAGGGTAAATTTTTAAACTGTGCCTTCATGGCCAAACCCGAAACTATGAGGAATATCGAAAAACACTGAAAGGAGTCTCGAGCCTGATTTTGATGGAAAGAAAACTGTATCATTGGCTTTTTTTAAAATTGTTATTGCTGCCCAGTAATTGAAACGGTTGATTTTGAAAAAAAAAAAGTACCCGGTATATTCACACCATCCGATAATGTAGCTAATAAGGATCTGATTCTGGGAGTAAAAACATATGGCAAACTAAAGGAAAGCTCTCATTTTAAACAAAATTATTTTTAATTAAACACAAATCAATGATGCGGTTTTAGTTTTCATCAACATCGGGCTCGAGACATCTTTCAATGTTTTTCGATATTCCTCATATTTTCGAACATGGTCATGAAGGCGATCTTTGAAAAAATATTTGTTACGGCTAAGTTATTGGAGCTTTCTTTTAGTTTGACATGTCTTATAACTTCCCAGAATTTGATCCTTATTAGTTACACGTTCTGATTTTTTCAAAATCAACCGGTAAGCAATTTAGGTGTAATACGTAAGTAATTTAGGTTTTTTTTTCTAAAATAAAGTACTTTTTGTAAATTGGAAATCATCAAATGACTTCTCTCTCTTTTAGCGGAGCGGGAGAGTATCAAGACACTTACTGACTTAAACCCACGTGTTCCTTCAAATGTCCTTTGCGTTCCAGAACCGCGGTAAATTTTTCGAACAATTCCGTAACCCTACCAGAATTTAGGTACACTGTGCTCATATTCGTGTACCGCAGACATACTTCAATTTTTTTCTCCACCTTCACGTTCGCCACCATTTTCTCCCAGACGAGTGTTGAAAGTATTAAAGTATGATAGATACGAGTACGTGCCGACGACGTCTCGCTTCTGACGGATATTGAACACTGCGTCAAATTACCTCGCCTTAAATAAATTCTTCACTTGTATTTCATAATACCATTCATTTTGAATGAGTTACGTGCATATATAATTGAAGGGCTGAAAATCTAAAGCCAGCCAGTTTTTGTCGCAGACATGTATAACCAAAAAATATGGAGTGCAAATACTTGCCTATTTTAGTTGTTTGATAAAAAAATGTAAGGAAATAAACGCTTCGGTCTTTTTGAATACTGTACGATAAAAATATATCTGTTTATGTTTCTTAGGTTTCGCACAAAGACAATATTGTATCAATAATCTAGAAAATAGACCTTATAGATTTTCTAAACTTAAATAAAAAAACATGGTTTATTTTTGCTCTTTGAATAACTAACCTTCGATCTAAATTCTCTAGCAAACTAAGTCACTAAATCAAGGAGATAACCAATTTCATACGCAATTAATTTATAAAGTATAATATACCATATAAAGTTGCACGCATCGTAGCTTCGTAGAGCATCTACGCGCTACGTCTACGAGCTACGCCGTAGCGCGCGCCCGTAGCCCGTGAGGTTATAAATTAACCCATCCTCTATTCGGCAGATAAAGCACCCCGTATAATACATCCCTCGAAGATATATTTAAGCGCTGAGGGAAAAACGTTTCTCGTTTTATACGGGAATAAGCCTTTTTGTGAAAATGCCGATTAATTTCGTTTTTTGATGTAATATTTAGATTGTTTCATTATGAAATCTAGTTTTATTCTAGGTGTCACCGTTGTTAGAGAGTGAATAAATTTTTAAATGTTTACAGGGAAGGGAGGTACCTACATAACTCCTAAAAAAAAATGTCTATACACGTATGTTGGATACAGTAGACATTTTGGTACAACTGTAAAATTTACGAGCAACTCTAAAACAATCATTAATACGCGTTTTATTGCGGGATACGGAACGCGGCTGTATTCTGTACAGCGAGGAATGACGTCACGGATTATAATGACGTTTGAAAACAACGTTGGGGGGCGGCTTCCAGTCTAACCAGGTGCAACTGAATACCAGTATTTAAGATGGAGTGTCTATCTATGTGACCTCACCCCAGTAACTGGGTAACACGATTCCCTTTGGCAAGACTGATGTCAGATTTCCTGTCTTCTGACTGTCTATAAAGACTATGAAAGATGAATATAAATATTATACTGATTACTATAAATAATAATAGTTATTATGAATTACTTTTAATTATTTTCCAAATGTTACTTTTAGTTTTAAATAATATAAGGATTGATCACGTGACACCAATCCCGTACATTTTTGACGTTTTGACAATCGCCCTTGCCACGCTATTGATGACAGAATGTCACTTGAATAGAGCCTCAGCGGATCCAAAAAGGCCAGTTAGTAGAATCATATTAGAATCATAATATTAATCATACAACAATCTCAGATTTTATTTTCGTCTTTATCGCTAAAGCATTAGGTTCAAGATTGGGAAAATTTAACAGTGACGGGTAGCGTGATGTGCTTTATGATTCTGCTAAATTGGCCTTTCCAGTCCCGCTGGTCATACAAAATTTGAGTTAAATCGATTTGATAAGAAAAAGTTGTGTCAGAATCAATAGAAAATCATTTAGTTGTTAAGATATGAATTGAAATACTTTCTAATAATACCAGTTTTCTAAGCCATTTATTCAAAATAAATGCCCGAATTCCTATATACCTTTAGAACATTATTTACCCTGATGGGCGTAAACAGGGTGAAGCAAATGAGGGTACTCTCTTTGTTTGTTTTTTAAGGGTTTCCGCATATAAACGGTTTATCTAATTTATAAATTTAAGATCTAGCGAAGCCCTGCGGAAGCGCTTGGAAAAGAACTTTAATTTTCCGGTATGAAAATTACCCTACTTATTTTTTTCTGGTACCAAAAGATATATAGATTAATTATGTAGAATTCACTTTATTGTACACCAAAATTGTAAAAGAACTCTTTAGCAAGCTACGACAAAATACGATTTGATAAAAAAACTCAGACTCAGTAGCAATCCTTGATGAAGAAGAGCTGGCAGGCCTATTTAACTATTCTAAACTAAATCAAATGGTTATACTCTCCACAAAGTAAGCATTCAATTTTAGGCATGCGACATGATGCTCGGGAAATCCGTTTTTTTTTGGATATTAAATAATATTCCACACAACTATCACACAACGCCATCTAGTCCCAAGCTAAGCAGAGCTTGTGTTATGGGTACTAGACAACTGATAAACATACTTATATACTTCTAAATACATACATATTATAGATAAACTACACCCAGACACAGAACAAATGATCATGCTCATCACACAAACATTTGTCCTGGGTGGGAATCGAACCCACAACCTCTGGCATAGCAGTCAGGGTCACTAACCACTAGACCAACAGGCCAGTCATATTATTAGGCTACAGGCCAGTTATATTATTTTCTAAGTTTCGTTGGCTATGCCTATTTTTTTTAATAATGCCACCTTTTTTGCCATTACCGAAAAGTCACATCATCAAATTCTGATCAACAGTTTTCGAGCTACGTTAGAACATCCATACAAAGACAAACTCAAAACCCAGTTCTTCGTAGTCGGCTAAAATATGCCATTTTTTTTTCAGAATAACACATATAATAATAACTGCACAGTAATATCTAAAACGGAGAGCTGTTTAATTTCAGGCTGTCGAGTTCGCGGTCGAATAACAGAGAAACGAATAGGCCGCGTATTATAAATGTTTATTTTTAATTACATTCCCTTCAAGCACGGCCGTGTGGTACAACGGACAGATGTGGTTTGGGTACGTTTTTTAGTATTTATTATTATAATTGTAATAATACAATCACACAACACACATAACACACACAACATCATGGACGGGATGCTGTTGTTTATAAAAACAACAGCATCCCGTCCATGATGTTAAGCAGGCTAGATTGTGCGTTTCTGAACCAGCTGGGCCTGCCACTTAGCCGCAGTGTTGTCGCAAACTGTTTTTGGTTTTGCCCTTGTTAATGTTTTACTAACATAGTTTGTAAGTATATTTGTTAGTTACTAACACTAATCTTGTTATTATTATTATTTATCACCATGTTTTGGTGTAATTTTGGGAGCTAGTGGTTAAATAACACCAGCCACGGGCTGATGGTTAAGATTAAGCGCCTTCTGAGGATGGTCCGAGGATGGGTGACGACTATCTATTTTTTTCTTGCTTATCACTCTTACAATACTCCTTTTGCTTCATTTACGTTCATAATACGTCATCATCATGTGAGCCGAAAGACGTCCTTTGCTGGACATAGGCTTCCCCCCCCCCCCCAAGTGTCGCTAACACAACTGGTCGGTCTTGTGCATCTCGCGTCCTAACCAGTTCATCGGTTCACCTTGTGGGAGGCCTTCCTACGCTGCATCTTCCGGTACGCGGTCGCCACTTCAGAACTTTTCGGCCCCATCGACCGTTTGTTCTATAAGCAATGCATTATACGTATTAGAAATTTTAATAGCTTGAACTTATGCTTAATGTCCAAAGTAATGTGTATTTTTAAACATTAATTATTGTGCGAGTGATTTATTCCTTCATGAGTTTTCACTTTATACAGAGTTGATACGACAGAGGGGCATTAAATTAAACTACGTATACTATGCGTGTTCAGTATTAATTCGATACGGTACAAAAACAAAAAGCGCCATAAATGAGAAAATATTTTTTTCAAACAAACTAAATAGCTTGCAAATCCGAATAAAACGCAACCACACTTTGTAAAAAAATGACACTGACCTTAGATACCGCTAGGTACGAGTAACAAAGAGGCAACGTCGCGCGCGCGCCGGAGCACGGTGTGCGGTATCTCGTGTGCTCGGCGGGGGCCGGGCCGGGGTGGCGGCCGGCGACTTAGGCCTCCGCTCGCACTGGCTTTTATGTTAGGTAACGTTTCGAAGTACGCGCACAAAAACAAACACACTAAATTTTTAAATTTTCGATGTGTCCTCCATTCACATTGATGCACAAATTATACCGACGGAGAATATTGTTATTTATTTTTCTAATTAGGTCACTGTCCGTCGCTAAGCACTTTAATTTGTGAAATGCTAAAATAATCCTATTTTTTAACTCATCAATTGTATTTACCTCTGAGGCATACACTTCACCCTTAATGTAACCCCACAAAAAGAAATCCATGGGAGTGAGGTCCGGAGATACTAACACTAAATAATAATAATCCCAAGTTACGTGTCCTATCACCATAAAAAACAGTCAATCACAAAAAAAAAAACACTAATACTAAATAATAATAATCCCAAATTACGTGTCCTCTCACAATAACAAAATAAAATCACAATTGTTTGCGCGCGAATTCCACAAACCGTACGTTCCGAAACGACAGCGTCGGTGCACTGAATAGAGGCCCCACTTACCGATCGCAAAAAAACAAGGATGCAACAAACTCACCTATTTCTGTTTCTGTCAAATGCGCTACGTGTGTCGCTTTCGTAGTGAAAGTGCAAGTGTGTGTGTATTCATTGCTTCCTTGTTTGCATTGCCAATTTTTAGTGAATGTCCTTCGACATGCGTCAGAGCGGCAACAACGCATCGTAGATTCATCGTTGTAAGGTGCATGACCTATGCTTAGACGATAATCAGCTGTTAGAAAAGATACATCGTGTTCAAACCGTGCAAAAACTTTAAAAATCATTTGCGACTAAACTACTGCTCCTAATTAATTTATTTTTGGTACAGAGCTTGAAAATGGTACCTAGTATAGGCAGTTTAAAGGAAAGCCCCTCTGTCGTATCAACGTTGTATAGTAAAGTCACGTCAATCATGAAGGAATCACAGTGGAAAATAATTGTCACAATTAGCAATTTTTGATCGCGAGGAAGAAAACTTCCAAAAATCTTAAAAAGTATTACTCGAAAACAACCCAATTTGGACCCCAAGTGACTGGGCTCAAAATTGTTACCCTGTCCCCCTGTGTGTGCCCTGTTGTTCGGACCAAATAACTAATGTGACTTTATCTTTTTGGTCTTTTTGTAGTCTTACTTAATTTTTCTTTAAAAACATGGAGTTTAAATAATACGACCGCGATAGTAAGTACGTCGCACACCACGTCAATCTCAACAGGATCAGGCCAGTCAAATTTTATAGCCGTTCACTTTTAATGGAGGCTCAATGTTTTATAGTTCAATTATAAGATCGAGAAGGTTTTGTTTACCTCCTTAATTGAACGCTTTTTCAATAAAACAATTGGTTTTTTATGTTAGAAATGGTTGGCGTGTTCGACATAACGCAATAAAAATGCAAGTACTGCACGTTATTTAATCAACTAAATGATAAATATTTGTAAAAAGTTAAACATAACACTTTTATGGTCACTAGGCCGGAACTACATATTTGGAATAATACAAAATTTAGTGATTATACAATTGCCATTGGATTCTGCAAAGTAGTGATTAAGTTCGTTTGCTGTCATTCCACGATTATGACAGCAAACTCAAACAGTTTTCGTAAGAATCGTTCGAGGCCGTGTATTGTAAGGTCCCTTACATTTTAATGTTATAAGTTTATCCGTCTTCAAGCAAATTTAGGATTTCATCAGATATTTTGCGCCATTTTCTAAACACCAAGTAGCTGCAAACGAGCCAGCGTAAGCACTCCTAAACTAAATACCTCTCAACTCCTAAAATTTAAACGTAAAGGCACTTTGTCCCACGTCCCCTCCTCTTTAAGGGTGGATAATTTTCATAGTAATTAACCGTTCCACCGTCGTGTCACCTGCCCGGGGAGGGGTGGTCCTGTCATACACTTTTTATTCAATTTATCAAGAGCACTATTTTTTGTCCCAGCTTCATTTTTCACGTGAAAATGTGGATCCATGCCGCCTTTGGCGTGCTATTTTCTTGATGTTAATAATAATTAAAATCTGAAAACAGTTTTGTATTTTTCGTTTTTGAATATACACAGCACACACCACCCCGGGTGTTTACTTCGGAAAGCAGTTTAAGCCGTTGGCTCCGGCTGTAATTTTTTAATATTTGTCAGCCATTAAGGTTAGAAGCCAAAAAATATGACACCAGTCTACTTGTTTTGCCAAGGGGTATTGTGATACCCAGTGACTGGATTATTGACTGAGGTCAGAGGGGCTAAAAAGGTCACTTTAGTAAAATCATATTATTAATCACATAACAATCTGTTTTAATTTTCAACGTATTCGCTAACGCATTAGGCTCAAGTTTGATTGTGAAAATTTGACAGTGGCCTTTTTATACACGCAGATAGGTAGTTATCCTGAGTAAAATACTGATTGGTATTCAGCTGCATCTGGTTTAACTGGAAGGCAACCTAACATAGTTGGGAGACGGCTAGTGACATTTTTTTTATCCTTTGTGGTCACCAAAACGGTTTTTCGAGTCTACCTTATTTCGGCGTGTCATGTTATCACTTGGTAATTCAATAGTGTGATTTGGAGGGTGTTGTCGGTAAAAGCGAACATCTCTATTAGAATGGAAACACCCCGAATCTTTCAAAAAAAGGTTTCTTAGACTTCGTTAAATAAAGGACAATAATTATTTTTAATTATTTGCGGAAAACTCGGTATCATCCCAACTCAATGAATGGTAAATCCGAAGTACTTGGGAAGCAATGTGCAGTCATGTTCTAGAAGGGCTGATACTGACTAAGCATCAGTATTAGCATTTACTAATACAAAGTAGGGACAAAACATGTGCAGGTTTGCACGATGTTCACTTCCGGTCAAAGGTTTTACTCTTTTGAGCGTTCAGTACTTCGTTACAAATGTACGCAGAGATCCTACAGTGCTGCTCTCCGCGCTCAGTATAATAACGAGTTTAGGATGCTGGTGGAGCTGCCCCACTTCTCTAGTGCGTCAGGGATGTTCGCGGATGCGCATGTGGATTTCTTTAACACAAAAATGCGTAATAGGTTCCCTGGTACGCAGGGTGTGGGTCAGCACAAACAGTACCATAAGCATGATTGCAATTCGCCTGGGCTGTGCTTATGTGGGTCACTATTGTGCGATTACTGATGGGTTGTCGTAGCAGCGATATGTCGTAGCAGCGATGGGTTGTCGTAGCAGCGATGGGTTGTCCTAGCGAAAAACAAAGTTAATGTAATTTTTTCTTAATTGTGTTATTTCAATATAGGTAGTTTTACCTCGTCAGGAGGAACATTACCATTAGTACATAGTCCATTTTCTGAGATTCAATTTCAATAAATAAAGTAACTGCAGACAATTTCTCAGAAAATAAATGAAAAAAATAACAAAGTAAAGAACGTAAACTATACATAAACGAAGTAATTGAATGTTATTTACTTTGTTTTTAAATTGTGAATGCAATTACTCGGTTTTATGTATTACTAAGAAGTACTTATGGGCAACTTGGTTTATCTGTTCAAACCCTTTACTTTGTTTATGCCATGCCAACCTCTATGATTTTTGCGCGTGGTCAATTTTAGCGCGCGTTATAATTTACAGTTCACATAAAAAATTATGTGAACTGTCAGTTATATTTGGCGCCGTGAAAGAAATTTTAATTTGCGAGTCGGTGAAAATATTGGTGTAAAGATGAGTTCCCGTTCAAAATTAAAAGTGACCCAAAGTTTTACCTTACGTATTTAATCCGTAGTATTGCCTAAAATTGTAAATACGCCAATTACTGCAAAATATTGAATGCTACTAAACACCATATATTTATTTGTAAGCCAACGAATTCGAAAAAAAGTATTAATCTCATATTTCAGACGACAAACAAACTAGCATATGAGTGATTTCTATCGGAGGTGGGTTAATTTTATATGGGCCGTGACCATTTTTCTTCATGAAGTCGGAAAGAGGTGTAAACCATTTTGTATTCTGGGTTGTTAATAGTACTGCACAGAATAAAAACTTTTTCCTGTTCACATGTTTGACCAAAATTTACAATGATCAGAAAGACACCATAACAATTAATTACCTAACAAAAGGTCACACACATAATGCGGCTGATAGCTTATATGATAATATTGAAAGGGTTTTCAATAAAACAAGAAATATATACGATTTTGACGGTTTTAAGGATGTACAAGTACACACTTCTTTTATGGGGTACTGTGTTAAATTTTATAATAAAATACCAGTTGATGTTCCCGAACTGAATGAGAGAAAATTTAAAGAATGCATAACACGCACACTATGTAGACAAGCGTATTATAAACTGGAAGATTATATCCTCGATAAAAACGCTTGGCTAAATGCTGGTCCTGCTCCACAGTCACAGCTGCTTAGGTCCACTTTTTAGGTTTTTATATTTGGAAGAGATGCTCGCTCTCTTTTTTTATATATTATTGTTATAATAATTATATACTATGTTATTATTGTAATTACTTATTTATTATTTTTGATGTAAGAACTTAATCGTTGTCTTTATTAATTTATTTTTCATTATTTGGTCATTGACAACTATATTTTTGTGTAAAGTAGAAGCATATTTTTCAAATTTTGTAAATGTGAGTACCATGAAGCCATTACCATTTTTATGTGATTAGTTATAGTTTTACTTGTTGGACATGAACGAGCATGGTGGTTGAGAGCATGTCATGCTCACTCAATATCTCGCTGATGACGGCGCGTGGGTTGGATCATTCGGTTCCCTTCGAAATGGTTGAGCTGATTGGTGCCGATACACGCGTCATGTTCATGAACGGGCGCCGTCGGTTGAGACTGGTCATGTCTTAACTGCCATTGTCTCAATTTAATCTTTATATTTTAAATTCTTATAATAAGCTCCTTTTTTTCCTTTGCATTGTCCTCACACGCAGAAGCAACAGGTATATGTAACTTGGAATTTTGTAAAACAGAACATAATTTAAAAAAATGTCCGTGGAGTTTCTTGCACGTTCTTCTACATAGAGATCTACGCTTTGGAACGTGCAAATAGCTTCCATGTTTTTGACTGACCGACCTTGACGTTTCAAAAGTGCCTGTGAATGGTTTACTTGAAATAAAATGCTTTGAATTGAATTTGAATTTGTAATTATTAATTGCAGAAAAAATCTGAAGATTCAAAAAATTAATACCAGGACAAATCAAACTGGATCAACAAGAAATGGTAGGAGATCCCGGTATAAGAAATACAGTGGTGGTCAATCATTTAGAACAACTATTTAAACACAAGCTTTTTTTCAAACTTATGAGAATTACACTTTTTGCGTGTCGTTTAGTATCACCCTCGGTTTTGCAAAAGTGTTCCACATTGTCGTAGCACACAGTTATAAAATGATTAATTCAATCATATATATATATAAACGTTTTACATTAAACCTTAACATATTATTGCAAACTTACTGGCTGGCCACATAATTAAGAACGCTGGATGTTTTATTTTTTATTCAATTTTAAATAGAGAACAATCTGTAACTAAGCCATTATTCGCGTAATTTTGGCGCCATTTAGTGCTGTAAGAGTCAAGAATTTGATTATTTCACATAAAAACAATGGGGAAATATAGGTGCGATGAGTCCACAAGGGAAGTGATATTAAAACTTCGCGATAAGAATTGGGCATATAAAAAGACAGCCGATGACGAAACTACGAGGAATATCGAAAAACACTGAAAGGAGTCTCGTGGCTAGATAATAACAGCCGCACGGGTCGACCTTCAAGGTTAAGCAACGCTTACCAAGGTTGGTCTGTGGATGGGTGACCATCTTAACATACCGAGTTTCCTCCGTGCCTCGGAAAGCACGTTAAGCCGTTGGTCCCGGCTGTCATTTGTAGATCTTTGGCAGTCGTTACTGATAGTCAGAAGCCAGTAAATCTGACTCCAGTCTTGCCATGAAGTACCGTGTTACCCAGTTAATGGGTTGTGGATGTCTGGTAGGCAACCGCTCCTCGTAAATTACTGGTATTCAGCTAAATCCGGCTTGACTGGAAGCCGACCCCAATATAGTTGGGAAAAGGCTAGGCAGATGACTGAAAGGAGTCTCGAGCCCGATTTTGATGAAAACTAAAACTGAATTATAGAAAATTAAAACATATTCAACGAAGAAGGACCGAGAGCATTTTTTAAAGTAGATTAAAGGCATCGACTCCAATCTGATTCTACCGTGCTGGATCTCACTGAAGCAGAAAATTTTGCGCAAAATATAGGGTTTTCCAATAAGAGGTGTTATTTGAAATGGCCCGCTGTTTCGGTAGATGTCACTTTTGAAGTTGTAATTTTTTGACATTTGACAAGTAAAAACTACGCCATTAATAAAAATGAATCGATACACGCTTCAACAACGCATTGAAGTTATTAAAATTTATTATAAAAATGGTGAATTTTGGTAGCGACGGTTCGTAAAACTCGAGCATTTTTGGGTCGACGTGAAGCACCTTGTCGGGCCGCAATACAGAAGAGGCAGGGCTCGGAAAACCTAAGAGTTATTGTTGAAGAGCCTCTCCATCCTCAACGTGTGACTGTTTGGTGCGGTTTATGGTCGCGCGGAGTCATTGGACCTTACTTTTTCGAAAATGAGGCTGGAGCAGCAGTTACGGTGAATGGATTGCGCTATCGAGAGATGATTAATGATTTTTTATGGCCGCAATTGGATGGTATTGATCTGGACAACGTTTACTTTCAACAAGACGACGCTACGTGCCACACAAGCAACGAAACCTATCTTTTACGGGAAAAGTTTCCGGGCCGTGCGACTTCTTCCTTTGGGGCCACGTGAAGGAGAAGGCCTACGCCAACAGCCCAGCATCGATTCAAGACCTCAAAGATGGAATTCGTGAGGCTATCGAGGACATAGGGCAGCCACTTTGCGATTTGGTTATGGAAAATTTCATGAAAAGAAAATGGTCCTATAAGCGTGGTCGTGGTGGTCATTTGCCTGATGTTATTTTCCACTATTAACTGCATACTTTCCCCTTTACAATGAAGTAAACATCCGATCATTTATATTAAAAATTGCATTTTTCTTTGAATAACAAAATAACACCCATTGGAAAACCCTATATATGTAAATTCAATGTGGCTTCATGCGACCGATGCTGCATTCAAGTCAAACCTGAAGATTGTGGTTGGTCTTTGGATGACTACTTGAAATCTACGTGGTTTGAAGGGGACCCAACATCCTTACAAGGTGATGACATGTTAACTCTTTCAGTCACACTTTTACATATATAAGAATATCATCAAAGTTTGTTCATAGTGGCAATAGCTATGGTTAGCAGATTGTAATAATATACATTTTAAGCTTTTTTTTTGTATAGCTTTCCAAGAAAATGGTGGTCAATAGCGATGACCACCGTGGGTGTAGTATATAAAGAACTAAAATGCATTGAAACAAGATGCCTATTAAATCGATTTTTCCACATATTTCCACTAAATCGCAAATAAATATATCTAAATAGGTGGTTGGTGTTCTAACCACCAAGACTGAAAGAGTTAAAAGAATCGAGAAACAAAGAAAACGATAAAAACTAGAATTTGATTTTGACATCGTCATTTCTGACGAGTCAAAATTAAAAAAAATTATATCTTGCTATTCTTTAATTTTATTTTTATATCTTGCTATCCTTTTTCTCTGTGATCAACGAGGAGGAAACCAAAAATGATCACTGCATGGTAAGGGACACACATATTGAACCTAAATATTAAGCTGGAAAGGTCTCGACTGATGAAGTCTACGCTCCATCCAGTACAGATCCATATCCAAAACTCCGAAAGCTTTCAGCTCGTACTTCAAAATCGTTTCGAGTGCCAAGTTTTAGGGAGTCAAACGAACAGCAACTCATTTTTATATTGTATGAAAAAAAATAAGATTGTAATAACGTATGTTGTTGGTTTTTCTTTGCTTTGTTTAAATAACTAAATATATTTTATGTAATAAATGTAGACTACACAAAAATCTTAAATTACTTCAAGTAAATATTTAAATTCCTTAAAATTTGACTTAACATACTAACACTGTTGTACCTGGTGCGTGCGATAAACCAGTAAGTATATGTAGCGTTACCAAATGGGAGCAACCGTATGTAATACGCGCTTTCATGATCGGAAAAATCTTATTTTCAAAGGCGTGACGTTTTACGGAAAATTAAAACTATTATTTCATAATAATGTATTGCCACTGATAACTGAACGTGCAAGTGAAAGCACTTTTTCTTTCTATAACACAGAATAAGAAGCGTTTCCTACCTTCTTTTACTAAGTAGCTGCCGGGTGCACGCCTGGCTCGCTTAATCTCTATCTGTAAAATGGAATTGCAGGCGCAAAGCTTCTCCGCCACTCTCAACGCTCGCGCAGAAAATTAATTCCGGACCCGTGGCACCCCCGGAAGATACCCCTGGGGGTGCCACAGGAACTTGGATTCGGACCCGTGGCGTCCTCAGATCACGTAGTGCAGTGTTTGGTACTTGTAGCTAAAACAAACACTATCAAGAATCTCGAAAGAATTTTCCGAACTCATTAAAGAATATTTCGCTGATGGTACATTTCACAGTTGTCTGAGACCATTCGTCCAGATGTATAGTTTCACGGAGATATGAACAGTACTATTACATGTATACTGAGGCGAAGCCCTTAATTTTCGCTTTAGTGACATACCGCAAGGAGCACAGTCATCACATCCTGTTAAGTTTAAGTCACAAATACCACAATGGGTACCCTTAAAACAAAGTACATAGTGACTACGAAAAAAGAGCAAAGATGGCGAAAATCATTCTTTTGGGTACTCATAGTGACTACGAAAAAAGAGCAAAGATGGCGAAAAGCATTCTTTTGGGTACTCTAAAACACAGACTGAAAGAAGAATAATTGTGGGCCTAAAAGTAGTTTTACCACTTATTCTTAAATATATCAAATCCGAATGTACTGTCGATATGGAAAAAAATATCAATTACATAGAAGGATTTTAGCTCAGCGAACAGTCACTTGAGATTTTGAACGTCTTGGATCGAATAACATTTTAGAAGGTTACCACTCCAAATTAAATTGTAGAATATTCACAATTTTAATGCAGTGTCTAAACAGAAACAAGCATCAACTTCCTGTCCCTATCCCATGTTACTTAGAGTCGGCGCAACACGGTTTTTTTCCTTCATTCTGTCCTATTAACCGTCACGCTATCACTAACTCCATTTTCTTTCATATCTTTTATTTTGTACATGAACTTTCATTACTGTATTTTGAATAAGCTGTTTTGGTGTACAATAAAGAATTAAAGAATTAAAGAATTATATTCATAACCCTTTTACTCCACACATCCATCTCAACATTCTCATCTCCGCTACTTGCAATCTATTTTCATCCATCTTTTTCACAGCCCAACATTAGATTTTCCCTTTCAACTTGAGGGGCATCCGTGGGTCGTAAGTTGTTCCAGTGACCTGTAGCCGTTTCATTCATCATGAGTTGATCCGGTGCGATACGTCTCAGTCACGTTATAGACTGATCGACATCTCCCTGGACAAGCGACCCGAAGTACCGAAAGTCGGAGCAGATCGGTATAGGCGTTCCGGTGAAAGCTTTGTCATCGCGAAACAGGTATTCTGTTTTCGTTCTGCTCAATTTCAGGCCAACACTCTCCAGTCTTTTCCACCCCGTCTCCAAACTGCTCTGGGCCTCTAGGCCGCTTTCGGCAACCAGCACAATGTCATCAGCTAACGACATACACCAGGGAGCATCTTCCTGGATGTCCGACGTCAGAGCGTCCATTATGTTGTCCATCTGCCCCATGATTATTCTATTGGTAGATTCATGAGAACTAGGAAATAGGACTCGTGATACCACTGATACACCGTTGTATGAATTTGTGAACCTGGGGGTGCCACGGGTCCGGATCCAAGTTCTCGTGGCAACCCCAGAGGTATCTTCCGGGGGTGCCACGGGTCCGAAATCAGAAAATTTAATATCTTAGAATGGATCGGTTGGATTTTGAATAAAACAAGCTTTCATTTGAAATGTATTTCGATTAAATAAAACTTATGAGGGTACATTAACAACATTTACCTACCTGTTTGTACCTGGCAACCCCATAGTTGCACAGAGGGGAAGTAAGCAACCTATATTTTTTCAATTCCTTGGGGTATATTCTATCAGCTGATGCTCGACTTTTATAAATAACAAATAAGAAGTTGGTCAAAAAAATGTGATTGAACATTTTATTGTTTAACATCATTGGCACATGATTCAACTAAGCAACCCACTTTCAAACGTATCAATCTAAACATTATCTAGCATTAATCTATATAAGAATTAAATAACATGTGAGGGTATATATTTCTTAGACCGGATCATAGACCATAAAGGCAATTGTCAAAATCTGCAAATGACGCATTAAAGTCGTTTTACCTAACAGTCATAACAAGTGCACAGTTTCGAAGAGGATCCAGAAATATCTTCTACTGCAGTATGAAATAAATTACAAGGAACTTGACTTTTTACAAAAAGGATTGGGCATTACCAATCAGGCTGAAAAAATGCTATCGTGTTAATATAGAAATAAAACTAAAAGAACAGTAAAAAATATACTTTTGTTTATATAAAAAAAAAATAAGTAATAGTGGTGTTCATTAACAATCAGAATAACAATGTAAACACTCATATTTTTGTATTGTTGGTTGACTACTTTTGTTTGAATATGCATCTTTAATTGAATTTGTTTTTAAACTACTCCAGATGTAACCTGAATACTAACTAACATAATATTGCGTTCAGTTTGCCAAAGAATACACTCCCACAAGATGTGGTGTGCGGATTGTTCGTATTCATGGTCAGCTGTAGAACATTGACATAAAGGCGAGACCACAAGCCTAATGGAAAATAATTTACTCTTAAAGTTGCCATGACCTGTGAGAAATTGGGCAACGCTATGATCCACCTCCAGCCATGTCCTATCCAGCCGCTCACGAACGGATGGAAATAACTGGTGGAGGTGACGGCCTTTGATGGAATTTTCCCACCTACATTGCCATTCGGATAAAAGTTCCTTCCAGACGTCAGCTTGGGGTTTTAGTAATCTAGAGATCTTAGCACGGTCGCATTAGAATATCAAAGCCCAACGCTGGTTTTGCAGCAATTAACGTCGTACCGCCCGCGCCCCTATGATGGCTCTGTCAGCCCAGACAGGTGCCCTCGTACGTAGCACATACAACCAAAGTAGCCCAATAAATAGTTTTTAAGGTTTGAAATGATAGACCCCAGGTAGCTTTGGATATTCTCGTCAAGGCGTAGAAGCACTTTTTGCTTTTTCCCCTACTGTTTTTATATGGTCAATAAAAAAAAAATTAAAAGAATAATATTATCAAATAAAGGATTTAAATAAGGTTAAGATATTACTTGGTTTTTCTCTTGACGGCAGCTTTCGATTTCTTGCATTGTTCCAATATCCAAGTAGATGTTGGTTATCGGTGAAACTTGCATTATTTCTGCCAGTATTCTTGCAATTTATAACACAATAACTGCTGTGACCGATTTTTATTGGCGGAATAATGCGATTACTTTTGATAGATAAGTCTAAACAGATTGCTTTGGCGTTGACATATAGCAGAGCCTACATTATTTCTACTTTTGGCCACCATGAGCGCTGCGATAGATTATATCACCCTCACCTACTATTTTGCACCCAACCAATAGTGTTAGTGCTTACTAACGTAGATGACTTTTTTTGCAATTTGATAAACATTAATTGAAAATAGAATTAAAATAAAACTCAGTAAATACTGCTTCATATCAGTTGAACCTATTTCTTTTACAAACTGATTTCAAGAATTTGAGGGTTAGATACTCTTTAATTATTAAGCGATTTTCTAGATTTTGCTCCTCCAAAAATGTTACCGTTTGTTATTACTTTGTTTATCGCTAGTCATGATCCACTGTTATTTTTGATGTTTGTTTATTTTGTATAGTGTCAGTAATAACATAGTCGTAAGTTTTATTAACATTTTTTGGGTCATGTATACTTGAATAAAGAGATGTTATATTCTATTCTATAGTCACCGAAGTAATCCTTTTTTAAAACTAACTTCTTCTGAATTTCTCTTCATTAACGTCTTTTAAAACTTCCGCGTAGAGGTCAGGTTTGTCCATAAGCGAAAAGCGGAAATAATTATAATAAAACGAAGATTCGAAGGACTTTTCTTTATATAGCCATCATTGCAGTTTCTTTTTGGCATTGATTTTCGCTAACATAATAAATATTGACTGAGATAACGTCGAGTCGAGTTTGTACGTTTTTAGCTTCTCGTAACCAAAGGGTAACCGACGGAACCTAACTAAGCCTTCGCTGTCCGTCCGTCCGATCATCTGTTTGTCAGCGGGCTGTATCTCAAGAACCGTAATAGGTAAAGAGTTCAAATTTTTCTAAAGTTTGTAATACTATTACCACAGCAACAAATAATAAAAAATAAATTAAAGGGGCCGCTATGCAAGAAACGGGTTTTCGTTTTATGGTACGGTTTTATGTGCGAGTAAGACTCACACGAAGCGGGGTTCCTCGTGTGATAGACTGGGCCGGTTTTCAGTACCTACCTGATGGGGCCTTTAAAATCCAAACATTTTCCCTGCTTACCATCTTCCTCCTTTCCCATTTACATGTTTACATTTATTATATTTATAGGTTAGAAATCCTCTTCCAGTGGGAACGAGCGAAATTATTTTTTTTACAAAACAGACCTATTTAATTCTTTACTCCTTTCACATTAACAGTTAAAACCTAAATATTTTAAGTTAAAAACCTAAATATTTTAAGTTAAAAACCTCAACAAATGCATAAACGTGGAATTTATTTCTTCAAGGTCCGTGCCTACTTAATTCTTCACTGTAATTACTACGCCCACTTCTCAAGTACCTACTCAAGGCCTGAGCATAACTTTGCAATTCTACAAATACCGCTGGAGGCGCACAAGATCATATAATTACGTCAAAAGTGATGATTGATCACGTACATACACGTACGATACGTCATTTGTCTTCGTTTCGTGCCTAACGACTTCACGAATGAAAGTCGGCCACAAGTATAAACAAATATAAGTAAACTGAATAATAACTCTTATCTGGAAAGACTCACAAATGTTAAGCTGGATTTTCAAGTTGACTAGCACTGAGTTTGTGTCTTCATTCTCGTGTATTTGAACACTTTTATGTTATTAATACAGCGATTCTGTAAACATGTCAGATTCCTCAGATTTAATTTTCCACTTTAAAACCCTTCATAATTTGGTGAATGTACCGGAGTTGGTTTCGGAGATCAGTCTAAATGTGCCCCGCCGTACCTTATACAGATCCAGTTCTAAAACAGAAATATTTCGAATGCCTAAAAATAGAAATAATCTCGGTCGTTCCGTTCCTTTATACCGGTTTTTGTCTAGCTACAATAAGCTGAGCACGCGTTCTAACAACTTGGATTTTTCGAACAGTTTGAATGAATTCAGACGATATGTCCTCAGTTCTTGATTATTTATATCTGTTTCAATGATTTGTTTATTTATATCTGTTTCAATGTATTTAATATTGTACAATTTAATTTAATTTTTGAGCTTAAATCTATTATATTCTTTTAATTTTAATTAATGTAACGTGTCCTAATTTATTTGTTATTTTCATAGTTTTAATTTATAATTTGTTATTTTCAATGTTTTAATTTTATTTTAAATTTTCTAATTATACTTTACTTAGATTGATCTGCTTGACATTTTAAATTCAATGTGTTTTTTTTTTAATTTAAATATGTTATTATCATTTAATATTCGTAATTGATTATAATTATGTACAAGTGCTGTGCACACCTATAAGTGACAAATTCACCGCTAAACTGTCAATATAATATGTCAATTGTAACGATTTAGTGAATAAGTCGTTGGTGTGTCAATAAAATAAAACATGTCGAAGTGAAGGCTTAGGTGAAGTGATCACGAAGTGATCACGAAGTGAGCTGTCAAACCATACAAATAATATGGAATGACAGCTCGCTTGTCGTTCACTCCACCTAAATGTACACGTTGAGATGTCGACAGAATAGGCAGTACTATGTATATGTCGCAGTAAGATAGATGAAGCCGTAATATAGTTATATCCCTAGGGATATAATTATATACCGTAACATAGTTATACGAAAGCGATTTTTTACCATCTCACTAGGAATATAGTTATAAAACGGTCCAAGTTTAGTGATATACTTATATTAGTAGATTAAGTTTAGTGAAATAGCTTTCGGAGTGTAAAAACACAGGATATGGTGGTGGTGACAAAATGTTACATACTGTGAAATCTCAATATTTTATACCTACGCCGGTGGTTATCAGTTTCGTTAAACAGTGTATAACGTGCCAAAATAAGAAGGCGTTTCCAAAGAAAGGTATTGTAGTCCGACCTATAATTTCGAACTCATTTAACAATCGAGGGCAAGTAGATTTAATAGACCTACAGTCAACTCCAGACAGAGAATATAAATGGATACTTCATTACCAAGACCACACAACAAAGTTTTCGTTTCTTCGACCTTTAACCTCCAAGCGCACCGCAAAGGTCGCATTGGAATTATTGAAAATTTTTTTGGATATTGGATGCTCTGAGATACTTCAGAGTGATAACGGCCGAGAATTAACGGAAAACCTAGACATCCAGCGAGTCAAGGATCTGTGGAGCGAGCGAACCAAGATGTGGAGAATATGGATAGACCTACAGTCAACTCCAGACAGAGAATATAAATGGATACTTCATTACCAAGACCACACAACAAAGTTTTCGTTTCTTCGACCTTTAACCTCCAAGCGCACCGCAAAGGTCGCATTGGAATTATTGAAAAATTTTTGGATATTGGATTTATAACACTGAACTTAATCTAGTAATATAAGTATATCACTAAACTTCGACGGTTTTATAACTATATTCCTAGTGAGATAGTAAAGAATCGCTTTCGTATAACTATGTTACGGTATATAATTATATCCCTAGAGACATAACTATATTATGGCTTTATCTATCCTACTGCGACATATATAAGTTTGTACAAAATTCTCATTAAAATACCGATGTTTTCCAAACAGTAGGCTCCCGTTTGACCACGATTTCACCTGATTGTAAGCGATGATGTGGTCGCCGATGAAGCACGCTTACCTAAAGTAACCTATTCACTCTTGGCTTGAAGATTCCGTTAGGGATTCAAGTTTTTAGCTGTTCTGCTTCCCAAAACGTTTTGTTTGGAACTTTATTATGAAGAATGTATATAATTATTTAACGAAATAAAAAGTAGTTCGCTTACAGTCACAACCAGGCTTTAGTCTTCGTCCATTTTTTGCAACATCCCTTATTATTGAATTAAGATTCAGCGAGGTCGTGTAATCCTTAGTAATTAACGAAGATTTTTTTAAACGCGCCAGTTTTTGCTCTCTTTAATCAACGAATCGGATTTCGGGTGATCAGGTGAAAGTTTTGCGATGGTCGCTTTGATCATGCCAATTACACATGAAAAGTTGATTAAAAGGTGCAAAAAAATCACTTATTTCATTTGTAACTAACCAACGCAATACAGCAGTTTCCAAAATGTGTCATTTTAATTTGTGAAAATCTGCTGGAATATCCTTTTTAATGAACCATGTTGTTGAAAATCTACATAAATACTTGGGAAAGTACTTACCTAAGTAAATAACTATAGGTACAATTGTCTACATTCAAATATAAACCGAAAGACAGAATCGAATCGAGAGTACTAGGATAGCATAAAACGTAATAGCTCGATCACATAGTTCCACTGGCATATTGATCACGTGCGGCTGTAATGGCGCGTTAAGATCGCGAGCGATACCCTCCTCCTCGTTATTGCCCTTTGTCTTATGTACTAGGCAAACATAGGTATGGAGATGTTACGGCTGTTTACTAAAATAGCTATTATGCAATTACACAGTTATTCTAAGTAATTTACTTTACTTGATTAAATTACAGGAGCTCTATTTCGCTGGAGACGAGTCCACATGGATGTATCATAATACCAATAAATTTATGACATGCAGCTAAAAGCAATGTCAGTATACTTGCTAAATAGCGACTAACTAACGTTACCAACGCCAACTGCATCAAAAACTGAAACTTCCCAGTCGTACGATCCGGTAGGGTTTTTTGCACATATCAATATTTTTTTCATTGTTGTAATTTATTTAGGTTTCTATTTACTGGAAACTGGGACATTCTGGCTACGTTTTTTACGTAACCACACATTGAAATTAGCCACAATCTCTGGCTACTTTCAATGTGTGGTTGGTTATACTGTTGTACTGTGAAAAAATCCTGTTAACAAGTAACAGGATTTTTTTCTTGTCCTATTTTACATCAAAAATTACACATAGCGACGAAATTGGAAGAAAATCAACGAAATTTGAAGAAAATCAACGAAATTTGAAGAAAATCAACAAAATTTGAAGAAAATCAATGAAGTTTGTCGCAGCTCGACGAACAGCGAGCACACACTCAGTCTGACCGTGAATGCTGTGACACCGGCCGTGGCAGTTGCGTCGACCTCAAGCGACGAGTACTTCTTACCGCCCACGACGCCACCTCCTGCACGTCGACCGAGCCACGGCAAAACTGTTCAGCGGGAACCGATCACTTTTCCAAATTTTTTGTATTCGAATTTTGTTTTACCGAAAACTATTGACCGAAGTCTTATTTGCTATAAGCATTATTCGAGATATTTTTAGATCATCGAAGTAAGTTAAAACCATCTGCGACGATAAGCTCGCGGGCCGCCCAAACCCCGCAGCGCCGGATCCGTGACAGAAACAATGCTTACGGCATGTTGCATACTTGTTTGCTGTATGCTTGTTTGCATGCTACCACATGCCTGCTTGCATGCTGCATGCTGGACCCAAGCATCTTTGTTTTCATGCTTCTTACTTTGACCACTTAAGACCGTAGTATAATTAATGTTCCGAAACGTAATGCTTCGAAGAAATGTTGTTTCGGCTAAGTGAAACTTCGGTAAAAAGTTTTTCGACCAAATGAAATGTCAGCGTAACAAAAAAAATCGAATTGATAATAAGCCCATTGATACAGTGTCAGACGAGACTTCGATAAAGTAAAAAAAACGAAACGATAATAGTTGAAACGTTTTAGGTGTAATGAAATTCGGTCAAATGTTTTTCGAACTTATGATAAGTAATCGTGTGCAGCGCATGCAATGAACTCAATTCATCAATATTACAACGTCATGCACTCATTGTGGGGTTAGAGAGGTATTGAACAACATGACTGCGTATCGATGTCAACGTTTCGGCACAATATAGAAATCCAGCTTCATTGCACGTTAGACCACAGTGTATCTGGTCGCCTCCAATGAAAAATGTGTAGCGACGTCTGTGGTACCACAGTACCACTACAGTCGATGAACCAAGTATAAAAAGCTGACCAGAAGAGTAATGAAAAGGTTACATACTGCACCATTGTGTATACTGCAGAATAGTTTTGCGAATATTTTTTATATCTCTAATTTTATCCTCTTTTGTTGTGGACAGTATTCTTCTTCCGAACATAAGTAATTAAAATTCCTTCAAAATGACAAAGTAAAATTTGTCATAAAGATTGTCAGTATCTGGTGAACGGTTGGACTTATTTACTAATAACTAATTTAGTTTTTCTATCCTCACGAGTAAAGAATCTTGTTAAACGTATAAGAAGCAATTTTTTACGTAAGTGCCGTGTACGCCTGTAAGTGACTAATTCACCATAACTAACATTTGTTATTTTTTTATGTTAATGTTTCAAGTGAATAGGTCGTTGGTGTACCTATCAAATAAATAAATAATAAAAAATTATATTTTGATTAAAGTCAATTGCAAAATCAAAAAGTACCAAGTGTTATAATGTACTAGTATTTTGTGCAAATTCTTAAAGGTACGTATTTCTCGCTTTTTTTTTTCAGTATTTAATAAATTTTGTCTCTTGTACTAGAATTAATATGAAATCATCATAAGGAAAAGTTTATTTAAACACAAGAGACCGGCACGTAAATATTTCCTTTCTTTATTAGAAATTCTGTTTGAGAATTACGTCGCTCATATTTCGTTACTTGCTGAAGATACCGATCGGAGCAGACGACGGTATCGGTCAACGATCTACCTACCGTATTGAAGAAAACCTTTGATTGTAACTGTCAGCATAACTACATAATTCGAGTTCTATTAGAGTACGTGATCCAGTTGAACACGTAATGATTGCTGCCACCGATCCCCGGGATATCCACGCAGTTTATTTTATTAACGTATACATTTAAAATTGATCTATGTAATTAGTTTAGCATTCTACTCTTTCTGACTAATTATTCATTTGTTTACCTTGTTATTTTCTATTTGCATTTTGTCTAGGAGTTGCAAAATCAACTCAATTTTGTTACTTGAGACGCTCCTAGATCTCCACATTGATTGCAATTATTATCTGAAGGTTAAGTAAACAAGTTAAAAAAAAGTTTAACAAATTTAAAACCGTGGTTGATTTTTTATTTCATTTCTTTAAAATAAAAATTCTACTATTCACCAATGGGTAACATTGTAAGGTTATTTTTTTATTTGACTGTTTTGTATTTTTTATACTCTCTGGATTTGTGTTTTGAAAAATCAAAATTATTGTACGTGTTTTAAACGACATCATTTTTTTTATTTCGCTGCAATACGTAAGTAACCTAAACAGTACAATGATTTATTGAGGAGTGCTTAGGAATATGCTATTCAGGAATATCGTAACATGCCGCCCGAACTTAGACCACGCTTACCTCGTTTGCCAACTGAGTGTAGATCACTGGTGGCTGTTCTGGATTCGCAGTTTTCAAACTATTTTGATGACTGCGAAGACCTCACCGATACACTTGATAATTTTCTGAGTGGCTGTTGCTACATGACGTTTAGATCGCTTCAAATTTGCTTATGACAAAGCTACAGGACCGAAACTAGCCGTGTCAGTTTGGCAGTGCAAAATCGACCGTCGAGTGTGCGTGTTGGTCGATGTCAGAGAGCAAGAGTAGTTTATCTATTGAAGAAGAAACCAAATCGCAGAGAAAAAAGATTACAAGCAATTCAAGCTAGTACAGTAATTGTAAAGCGAGGAACTAGAGTAAATGTCTTGTCGTGGTAGATTATGGAAAATATGATCTCACATGTCCCAGTGATTGGATCTCAACAAAAATAATCAGACTCACTTTGTTAAAGCTCGTGGGCACCGTTTATAATTTTTTTTTTGTACAACAAAACCTTTATTTCGCAATGTGTTTTCTGCTGAAAAAATAATTTTTGTGCTTCATTATTTCAGTGTTCTTATATCATATCGAATTCCCGTAATGTCCTAAAGCTCGTCTAACTTGAACTTATAGCTTTGGTACCAATACGATACGCGTCTCGTTTCGCGTTACTTCGAAGTTTGTTTTGTACACGTTTATAAGCAATTGCGACACACGGCAGGAATTAGATGTGAATTATTATTATTTAATTGATGTAAATAGCTTTGGTCTCGAAAGATTTTTGATCGTTCGCGGAATAAAACATCATTTTCTTACTAGCTTAGTTTGTATCCCATTCAGCTGGGCAAAGGAATCTCCTTTTTTGTGGCAAACATTTTATTATAAAAATCCGTCCCTCTCAGTGAATTTTCAAGTCTTGTGTTGAAGCATAGGGTAAAACCGCCGAAGATCAAAACCCAAAAGATGCAGTTTGCTATAAAAGCTAAGTAAAAATGTTAGATTACAATTAAGTACATTCTACCGATCTACCCTCAACGCTAAAAATGCAACATGCGCTAAAAATTTTACGGCAAGGCTTTAAAAAATAACTGGAACAATAAAGTAATAACTACGAATTTAAAAAGCACCAGCGCTCTACATGCGTATTTTTAATTAAAAAGAAACACTGTTTATCCAACAGGGTTGCAATTAATAAAAGTTAATTTACATTTTTAGGTCAAGGGAATGCTTTAATAAAACAATTTTGGCCGTCTCTCGCTTGTACGCGGACTTTTCTAGAATGTTGGCACATAAATAAAGTTATAATAATGTATTTCAATATTGTACCCTGTTTTTGAGATATAAAATAGATGATTTGGAGTGTGTAATTGACGCTTAAAAGCGGCGCTAGGCCGTATCTCTCAAATAAATGATAGCTCGCAAGCACCGATCTCACTTCTTGCACCGCACGGTCCCCGCATGCTTCCACGCGGAATGTTCGAAAAATCGAACCTATAGCACTACAATATCAAATTAATTCAAAGCGCCAACTCAATGTTGCTCGCACGCAAACTTCATAAACTTCTGTCAAAATATTAACACAAATCAGCACTCTTATAAAACAAGGATTTAGACAAAATAAAATAAATTATTTAACGCAGACAAATAAATATTTGTTTTAATATTTATTTTTAGTCTTTGGTAAATTATGTCATGTTTTTGGTTTCCCCAAATTATTGTGAAAACTACTAATTCAATTGACTATTTAAGAATATGGCCATAATTGTGCGATGGAATAAAAAAAAAATTAGTACTCGGAATCATAATTGAAATAATTATTGTATGTTATGGAAACGAATGAAATGCTTCACTCACGTAGCTTTTTCCACAGAAACACAGAAACCGGGCCTTTTGAGAGACGGTTTTGTATCAGAAACAAAAAATCGTATAAATATATTTTGACTTTTTAACATATTACCTAGTTTAGATAAATATCTAGTTAACCAAAATTGGAACCTAATTGTGATGAAATAGCATTTTCAGTAAAGTTCTATCGGATGTAGGTATACCTGAACACCGCTGCTATTATACTCGTATGCGGCACGCCGCCGTTGTTATATGCGGCATGCCAATTCCGGGGCCGTAAGGATAACCCATCCTCAGGCCTATTTTGCTAAGTAATTGTTTCATCCTGGTTTCCGCCCAAATATCTTCATCACGCAACATCATCAAGACTTATACCAAATCATGGAAAAACACTTAGAATGATTTAGAAAATCTTTGTATTTCTATACCTACCAAGAATTTTGAAAAGGGGGAAAAAAAGGTTCTGATGCTTGTAATGTTTAAAGTCATAAAAGTGAAAACAGTAAGCGTATTGAAACAAATATGGATGGCAAAATTTAAAATTTTTTTTTTTTCGACGACTTTATAAGAAGTCTATCAACATTTGATTGGCATACTGTTTTGTAGGCGATATACCTAATGAGACGTTGAAAATGCGACATATTGCTTTGAAATAACGGCATTGTAAAATTTAACTGATCTGTGGTCCAGGCAAAGTAGTCAAAATTAGGTAAGAATCTCGAGAGGGGCCGGTCCGCGCTGGGCCACGAAAAAACTAGATCGGGAGGCACTCCTGGAGGCCTCAATCGTTCAGGCCTGGGTGTCTGCACCGGAAAGGCCTGACGATATCAACGATGAGGTAGAGTGGCTTCAAAGGGCACTGTCCATTATATGTGATGCGTCTATGCGACGGACACAGCGCGGACCTGCCAAACGTCAGGTATATTGGTGGTCGCAGGAGATTGCACAGTTACGTAACGCGTGTGTAGCGGCGCCATGTTTATATGCCAGGCACCGCAGGAGGCGGATCCGCATCCCAAATGCAGATGTCATAGAGGCGGAACTCTACGAAGGATACAGAGCTGCAAAGGAAGCCATGAAAATGGCGATTAGAAGGGCTAAGACGCTAGCCCGCGAGGAATTGATTGCGACCTTGGACCAAGATCCATGGGGGCGACCTTATCTTATGGTTAGGAACAAACTGAGGCCCTGGATTCCTCCAATTACCCAGAGTCTTCAGCCACAACTCCTTGATCAGGTCATCTGCGCTCTGTTTCCTTCAAGAACGGAACACACACCCCCATCAATGATACCGCCTCTTGCAACTTATGACAGAGATACCGTCGAAATGGGTGTTGAGGAAAACATACCTGAAGTGACCCAGGTAGAACTGAGGGCTGGGCTTTTGCGGCTACAAGCCAAAAACACTGCTCCAGGACTGGACGGAATACCGGGCCGTGCGCTGGCCTTGTCAATGCGGGTACTTTGGCCCAGATTTGTGGGACTTTTTAGTGCATGCCTTGAGCGGGGTCAGTTTCCACGGAGATGGAAAGCTGGCATGTTGGTCCTGTTGAAGAAAGAGGGGCGCCCTTCAGACTCTCCGTCAGCATACAGGCCTATTGTGCTTTTGGACGAGACGAGTAAGTTACTGGAGAGAATTATTGCCGACCGCCTTGTCCAGCACTTGTCTGGTGAAGGGCTAGATTTGTCAAATAATCAGTTTGGCTTTCGCCGAGGTCGCTATACTGTGGACGCAATCATGCGCGTTAAAGTTTTAAGAGAAACCAGTTGCCCAGGGTGAAGTCGTCATGGCGGTATCTTTAGATATAGCAAACTCCTTTAATACCTTGCCCTGGAGTTGCATTAGGGAGGCCCTTGTATACCATCGTGTGTCAACCTACCTCCGTCAAATTATCGGAGACTATTTAACGGAGAGAACCGTCGTTTTTTCAGGTCGGGAAAGATGGAGTAAACGAGAGACGTCGTGCGGTGTTCTACAGGGCTCGGCTCTTAAGGCCACCGCTGTGGAACATTGGTTACGACTGGGTGCTGCGCGGTGCATTTCCCGAGGGCGTAGACGTAATATGCTACGCTGATGACACCCTGGTGATGGCCCGGGGGCAAACGCATCGCCAGGCGACAATACTGGCCACGGCAGGGGTTGCACAGGTCGTTGGAAGGATTCGGCGTTTGGGTCTCGAAGTGGCCTTGCACAAGTCTGAGGCCCTCTGTTTTCATGGGCCTCGGAATAAGCCCCCGCGGGATTTACACATAGTGGTAGGAGGCGTCCGCATCGGTGTCGAGACGACGATGAAGTATCTGGGACTTGTCCTCGACAGCCGATGAGACTTCGAGCCGCACATGCAGCGTCTTGTCCCCAAGTTGATGCGGGTTGCAGCTGCTCTTGCACGGCTTTTGCCCAATTTAGGAGGGCCCAACGCCTCTTGCCGGAGGCTCTACGTAGGGATCGTGCGGTCCATGGCCCTATATGGGGCACCCGTGTGGGCAGACAACTTGATGGCCCGCAATGCCGCAATACTGCGAAGACCGCAGAGAGCGATGGCCGTCAGGGTGATACGGGGTTATCGCACGACCTCTTACGAGGCAGCAACGCTCTTGGCCGGATCTACGCCCTGGGATCTGGTTGCGAAATCTCTTGCGTCCCTCTATCGCTGGCGAAAGGAAAACCTAGCTCGCGATCAGCGGCCGGTTCCGCAAGAAATAGAGGCACGAAGAGTCGAGCTCCACCAGAACCTAGTAGCCGAATGGAGCCAGCGACTGGCGCATCCCAGATGGGGGCACGCTACGATAGTGGCCGTAAGGCCAGTTCTAGAAGCATGGTTGGAGAGGCGGCACGGTGCTCTCAGTTTTCGAATGACGCAGGTGCTCACTGGACACGGGTGCTTTGGAAAGTACCTGCGTCGCATAGGTCGGGAGCGGATGCCCATTTGTCACCACTGCGTGGACTGCTCCGAGGACCCGGCGCAACATACAGTGGAGCAATGCTCAGCTTGGGCACAACAGCGCTGTGCCCTTGTTGCGGCACTCCGCGTAGATGATCTCACGCTTCCGTCCGTAGTTAAAACCATGGTCGGAAGCGAGAACGCGTGGGATGCCATCGCCTCTTTCTGCGAGGAGGGGATGCACGCAAAGGAGGCGGCGGAGAGGGAGAGAGAGCATACCTCTCAATCCAACTGCAACAGAAGGGCACCTGGGCGTCGAAGGGCGCTAAACGATCTCCGGCCACCATAAGAAGGGGCCTGCGGGCGACTAACTTGGGGCTGAGGAGTCGCCTGACCAGCCAGGCCAAAAAGACGTGGTGCGCAGTTCCATGCGCGCCTTTATTGGAGCATGTGAGGTCGTTGAAGCGGCCACACTAAGAGGTGGAGCCCGCTAGCAATGGCGGTCTGATACCAGTCGGGGGTGCGCGTGAATTTTATTGTATCCCGGGCCCTCTAGTCTTGGTAACGGTAGGAACTGTGGGGGTCTAGTCGGTAAGAGTCCGACTTAATAATCCGTCTCCCCAGACGGAGTATATCCATGAGAATTTACCCACAAAAACAAAAAAAAAAGGTAAGAATCTCGAAATTGTTACTTTAGTAATAAAATTTATAAACTAGCAATACCAATTTACTGTATTATATGATTGTCGACTGTTTGGTTCTAGAAATAAATTATCTGTAGTTCAGTCGTCAACCGAACGAAAGTGTGTTTTAATAGGTTATGGGCAAATATCCTGTGATTTCTTAAGTATTACAGCTGCGAACTATATACAAAGTGTCCCCAAACTAAAAGGGCGGGAAAATTATAAGTGGAGTTTTGCGGCAGAGAACTTGCTTGTGCTCGAAGGCATGATTCATTACTTTAAGCCGGTGCCCGGCACTAAAGCAAAGCCTGCAGAAGATACAAAAACGAATGCAAAGCTTATTTTGACCATCGATTTAGGATTACATGTTCATATCAAAGAAACCAAAACCTCGAGTTGTGGAAAAAGCTAAAAAACATTTTCGAAGATTCTGGGTTTTCAAGAAAAATATCGTTGCTGCGACATCTTATCTCGATAAGGCAAGAAAGCTGTGATTCAATGACTAATTATGTCACTCAGGTTGTTGAGACGGCACAACGATTGAAAGGAACGGGTTTCACAATAACGGATGAGTGGATAGGATCTTTGTTATTTGCCAGAAAAATATACACCCATGATCATGGCGATAGAATATTCGGGAATATAGATTACCACAGATGCAATTAAATCGAAATTAATCGGTAAGTGGAAGTTTCTTCAAATTACACTAATTTGGATATCAGTTGCGCTGCATTCGCTGCGAATAAATCATACTTGAAGAGACGGGACAACACTAAAAAACAAAATTGTAGCTCTGATACGCCGCAAACGCAAACGTCAAAGATGCCGGCGAAAAAAGTAATTACGTGTTATAAGTGTAAGGAAATCGGGGACTGTATACATCAATGTCCATTAGTGCAGAAAAATAAACAATCGAATGCTTTCAGTGTACTCGTAGTATTTCTGAATGGGCAATACAGTATATACGAGTGGTAAATTGACTCTTCATGACGGCTAATGAAGGTTAAACTTTACGCCGAGTTTACCTGAAATTACGGTTTCCGACAACACTAAAGTGCCCGTACTGTGCTCCGGAGATGTGCATATAACCACAGATCAAAATGACGACATCACGGTTAAGAATGTCTTGTGTATCCCTAAGTTGTCAACAAATCTGTTATCTGTGAGTGAACTTATGAAAAACGGAAATAAAGTTATATTTGAAACAAATAATTGCTGTATTCGAAATGTGAAAAATGAGCTGTGTTTACAAGTTGAACATAAAAACAACAGATTGTATGTGTACGGTGCAACCGCACATTATGCAATTCAGCAGTTTACGCCGCACATACATTTCGATTCAACTCATAATACAGTTCAGTTCGCGTTAGGCTATCAAGTGAGCCAGGCGTTCTCGCTACAGCCAACAAGGGCCGCGTCACTCACTTCATTTGCCACACCATCAGTCCATTAAGCTCATTTTACCTATAAGTACTTTTGGGACAATACAGTAGTGTTCTAGTACTTACCTTCTTTTATTCCATTCATCTCCCATCTGAAAGTAATGTAGGGTCTAGCAAGAGACCATACAGTATGTTAGCAGCATTAGCATTGGCAACTCCGGAGCTGTGGCACAGGCGTCTGGCACACATTAATATTAGTAGAGAAATGGCATTGTAGAAGGAGTCATATTTTCTGATCCTTGCGATACAAAGAAAGAGAATTGTGTAACCTGTTGTGACGCAAAACAGATAAGAAAGAAAGAAAGAAAAAATGTTTATTTGGGACTCGCACACAACAGACAGATGTAAATTTAATTAAATGAGATTGCCATTCACACATAGTAAACATAACAGCATGGAGACACTACAAATAGTCCATGCCGATGTATGTGGGGCAATGGAGTCCAAGTCAATTGATGGTTCACAATACTTTCTTCTTTTTGTAGAAGATTACAGTAGGATGACATTCATTTATTTCTTTAAACACATATAAAGTTTTCCAGAAATTTAAAGAGTTCAAGGCTATGGTTGAAAACCAACAAGACAAGAAAATCAAAATTCTACGAACTGATAACGGAGGAGATTTTTGTAATGGACTAATGGAAAATTATTTAACTAAAGAAGGTATCATTCAAAAGACAACCGCATACACACCAGAACAGAATTGTGTTTGTGAGCGAGCCAACAGAACGGTAATAGAAAAGGCTAAATGTTTACTGTTTGATGCCAAACTACAAAATAAATTTTGGGCAGAAGGGGCAAATACTGCAGTAAACCTGAAAATTTGGTCTGTAACAGCAAGTTTGGTAGACAAAACAACTTATGAAATTTGGTATCAAAGGATTTAGTCACTTATGTCTGTTTGGGAGTCCGGTGATGGTGCACATTCCCAAAGAATGTAGATTAAAATGGGATAAGAAATCTGACCAACAAAGATTTGTTGGATATTCAGATAATGTAAATAAATACCGTGTATATGATCTAAAGAAAAATATTATTTCATTGAAAAGAGACGTAACAGTGATGGAGGGAAAGCTAGGAATTGAAACAATAGAAGAAGATAATGCAATATAGGTTCACAATGAAGAAAATAACCTTGTTCACAGAAAAGTGACGCAAGCAAAACATGATGAGCAGGAATCAAGTGCAAGCAGAGATTCAGTGGGGGACATTACAACTAACAAATCTCTGTCTAGTCCGAGTTCTGATTCATCAGATTATACGGGTGTAGGTCAGACTTGTACTGATACTTCAACCAATTCCATTATATCAACAAATATTTCATTAAGTCAGCTACAAACTTTATGGAGTGGTGAAATAGTTGAAAATAAGAGAGTGCGAAGACCTTCAACTCGCTTTGGTTATACAAACACATGTGTTACAAATAACTTGCCTGTAGCTGAAGAGATTGACTTCACAGAAGCGCTGAATGGACAGGAAGCAGAGTCTGAATGAATGGAAGGTGGCCATGCGTGAGGAGTTGCAGTCATTTGAGTAAAATGATGCATGGGAGTTCATTGATGTGCCAAGTGATACTTCAATAGTGCAAGGCATGTGAGTATTCAACAAAAAAATTGATGAAGATAACAAAGTGGCTTGTTGCTAAAGGTTTTTCCCAATGAAGTGGAATTGACTATGTGGACACTTTTTCACCTGTTATGAAACATTCAACTTTAAGAATGTTATTTGCTCTTAGTGTAAAATGGTGCATGGATATAACCCACCTAGATGTGACGACTGCATTTTTAAATGGGCTCCTAAATGAAAATATTTGTACTTGAGACAGTGTCGATTCACCGTGGACAAGTGGCTTCATACTCTTACTTATGAGGAACTAGAAAACCTAGTTAAAACGTAACATACACGTTAACACCAACTCACAACACGACACCACACACACGCACAACACAACACAATACATCACACGCATTACACATCGCACACACACACCAGTTTTCTTTTTCATTTTATTTTCTTTTTTATTACTTTATTGTTATTTTCGTCTGTAATTTATTTATAAGTTGGTACTGTTTTTGTATGCTGGAGCACTGACGCATAAATCTTTTTTGTATGGGCGCTAATGGCTGCGACACAGTTTATAACTAATGCAGTCATTATCGTACTTAATTTTATTGTAATTCGTGTTTTTAGTTCCAATAAATATTATATTATTATTATATTATATATTACTTATGTATATTCCTGAAGGTAGTAGTTTAACTGGTGGTAGGCTTCGGCCGAAGGCTTGTGACCACCCACTGGGCAAAGACGTACCGCCAAGCGGCCTAGCCGTGTTCCGGTACGATGCCCAGTGCTGCCAATTCAGAGGAGTTGGGTCGAAATAGTTGTTCCAATGCAGGCAGACCGACCAGGCTCGCGTTGACATGGGCGTATCGGGAGACTAGTCGCGGAGGGTAGCGGGATCCGAGGCACGGTGCGCCGCTGACCGACCGCAGGTAGTTGGGGGCCCAAGTAGTGTGCTAGCCACACATGAAAGGCTGCCCTGCCAACTGTCGAAAAATCCCGGGGTGCGCCATCGTGCTGGCTGGCGACCAGACGGGGGAGGACCCGATGGACATTCCCGGGGGGGCTCGGGCGTCCCCGCAGTCTCCAGACTAGTCCCCCAATGATGTCGTCCTGCCAGAGCGTGCCTGTGGGTAGCAGCATGGAACCTCACTTCCTTCTCCTCAACAACCTTCACTATAACATGACGAAAAGGAACAAAGTAAGAAAAGCACTTCCTCCCCCACAAAGTGCACTTCAGCAATATTCGAGGTCTGCACACAAATCTCGCCGCAGTCCATCACCACCTGGAGACTGAGGAACCAGCACTTCTGTTCCTGTCCGAGACGCAGATCAGGTGTCCGTCAGACGTGACTTACCTTTCCTACCCAGGGTTTACCCTGGAGCACCATTTCAAACCACGTGCGGGCGTATGTATGTACGCTCGTGACGACATCTGTTATCGGCGTCTCCGTAATCTTGAGGACTCCAGGTTCTCAACGCTGTGGGTTTTAGTGGACACAGGCCTGGATAAAATTGTCTACGCTTGTGTCTACCGCTCGCACAGTGGTGATTTGGAGACAACTGGGCTTACACAGCACCTAAGTAAGGCGGCGGATGCGGCTCAGCAACGGTACCCTTCTGCCCAATTGGTGTTACTGGGGGACTTCAACGCCCACCATCAGGATTGGCTCTTCCCATACCAGTGCACAGACCATGCTGGACGAGAGACGAGAAAGCTAGCCCTAGCGCTGAATCTTACCCAGCTGGTCCAGGGGGCAACGAGGGTGCCGGATGTTGATTCGCACACTGCCAATTGCTTGGACCTTTTGTTGACAACAGATCTAGACCGCTATTTGGTCTCGATTTCTTCACCACTGGGTAGTTCCGAACACTGTCTGGTGAAGTCTGTGTCCGTTTACTCCCCGCCCGATCCTAGCCCAAGAGGCACACGGCGGGTATGGCGGTACAGGTCAGCAGATTGACAGAGTGCGCGGACGCCGTGACGGATGTGTTGCGAAGGGGAATGGAGTACTACATTCCGTTCTCTGACATAACAATGTCTGGCGAAGCTCGTCCATGGTTTGGTAGCGAGTGCAATCGCGCTGATGCGCTTAAGCGCGCGGCTTACCTGGCATGGGACGACGCTCGTACGCGCAAAGCAAATGACGTGACTCGGAAGAACAGAGCCTTCAACAGGGCTGCCAAGTTCTGCAAGAAGGTGTTGCAAAGGGCTCGGTTTGACCACATCAGCCGAATAGGGAACAAACTTGCTTCATACCCAGCAGGTAGTAAGGCTTTTTGGTACCTGGCTAAGTCGGTCGAATCGAACTTCTGCCGCCCCTCACTACCACCACTGCTGAGACCCGACGGGACGCTTGCCCACTCCGCTGAAGAGAAAGCGAACTTGTTTGCTTCTTTGTTTGCGGAATCTTCGCGTCTGGATCCTGGTAGCGCGAGGCCCCCTGCTTCTCTTGGTGGATGCGAGTCGAGCATGTCGAACATTCGCATTCATCAGAAGGACGTCCGTAGGGTACTGCGTAACCTAGACGTGAACAAACAAGGCTAGTGGCCCCGACGGGATACCGGCAATTGTTCTGAAAACTTGTGCGCCTGAGTTGTCTCCGATCTTGACACGTCTATTTCGCCTTTCGTTTGAGACTGGAAAAGTGCCGAAGGCTTGGAAGCAAGCTAACGTGCAACCCGTGCCCAAGAAGGGTAGTCGAGCTGACCCGTCGAATTACAGACCCATCTCGATAACGTCCATACTCTGTAAGACTATGAAACGCGTGCTGAATCAAGGTTTTGAATGTAAGGATAAAGGGAAAGTTTCAAAACTTAAGAAAGCTATATATGGGCTCAAATAATCATCCTTAATGTGGTATAAAAGAGTTAGAGATTGTTAATGTAAATTGGATTTTAAAATTAGTAGTCATGAACAATGTTTATCTATACTAATATATAAAGCTGAAGAGTTTGTTTGTTTGTTTGTTTGTTTGTATGTTTGTTTGTTTACTTGAACGCGCTAATCTCAGGAACTACTGGTCCAATTTGAAAAATTATTTCAGTGTTAGATAGCCCATTTATCGAGGAAGGCTATAAGCTATTTATCATCACGCTAAGACCAATAGGAGTGGAACAGTAATGAAAATTGTGACGCAGACGAAGTTGCGCGGGTCAACTAGTTTTAAAATAAATGTTAATGTTAAAGTAATAGTAACGGTATAATGGCGATGATATTGCGATATTTTTCTGCATGTAAACATGAGACTGAATACTTAAAAACTGTATTAGGTACTGAGTTTAAGATAAAGGACTTAGGTTGTGTAAAACGATATTTAGAAATGCGAGTTAATGTAGATAAAAGTCAAATACTGTAACAATATATCAACAATAGTACATTAAACAATTGTTATATAGATTAGAATCTTTAACTGTAGATCCATAGATACTCCGATAGAATGTAAATTAAACCTTGAAAAGGCTGAAAATTGTTTAACAGATGTTCCTTATCAAAAACTTATAGGCAATTTAATGTACTTGGCTGTTATGTCTCGGCCTGATATATCTTATTCTATAAGTTATTTGAGTCAATTTAATCATTGTCACAATGAAATTCACTATACTCATGCTAAAAGAGTGTTGAAGTATTTACAAAAAACTAAACATTATTGTTTAAAGTATAGTAAAGGTAATTTAAAACTGGAGGGTTTTGTTGATGCTGATTGGGCTAGTGACACTCTTAGACAGAAAGTCTTATACTGGTTTCTGCTTTACCACGTGTGGTTCTGTTATATCGTGGCAAAGTAGAAAACAGAAGACAGTATCTTTATCGAGTGCCGAAGCAGAGTATATTGCATTATCGGCGGCAACTAGAGAAGCTACATATTTAAGGAATTTGATGTATGGGATTACAGGTAATGTTTGTTATCAATTTGCATTGTGATAACCAAAGTGCATTGAAGTTGGCAACAAGTGACCACATAGAAGTAAACATATTGATGTGAGATATAATTTTGCCAAAGATGCTATAAAAATAATTTAATTAAAGTTAAGTATATTTTAACTCAAGATATGCCTGCTGACTTATTAACTAAAGGCTTATTGTCAAGCAAACATTATAAATTCATGAATATAATAGGTCTTGTCCCTAAGTACAAATTTAAGTTTACGGTTTGGTTTACTAAGAATAATATTTTGTTAAGTGGGGGTGTTAGTTTAGTAACAAAATTTTTAAACTAGCAATACCAATTCACTGTATTTATTTGATTGTTAACTGTTTGGTTCTAGAAATAAATTATCTGTGGTTCAGTTGTTAACCGAACGAAAGTATGTTTTAATAGGAATGAGAGATAGTCGGCCATAAACTTATATGAACCTTTGATTTTGACACCCTTAAACTTGTCTCAAAACCTTCTTATCGTAGGGTGTCCGTGTCTACAGAAATTCCAAGGTTATAAACGTAAAAAAAACGAAATTTTTGAAATTAATGACTGACAGAATCTGCCTTTTTATTCTAAGTCGTCATCAAGATAATACAACAAGTTAACTAAAAAAATGGTAAGTTTGGTTGAACGGTATAAGTAAGAACTTACTAATGCCATAGAGTGTACTTAACAGGTATACAAGAACTTTACTACCAACATTGCGAAAATTAATTCCATGACTATGAATTACAATACAATTACGAATGCTAAAAAGATTCAGAAATACTAGCAAGCACACACCTCAAGTTAACAATGTGCGGTTTAATGAATATTCGCAAACACTACGCGCACAAATACTTCCACTTCAAAGACTCGTTCAGGTCTTTAAGAGTTAATGATTAGACGTAATGACATACATGGGAGAAGATTTAGAACGCCATTAACAGGCGCTTTACTAGTTTAATAGATGGAGGTATTGAACGGGAAAATGGTATAAATTTACTAACGATGTGAGGATCGTTAGTAGATTCTAACGAAAATATTGTTGTTAGTTTGATTGAGTTTAATATGAACATTTCGTCGCGAGCTCTAACATTACATTAGCAAAAAAAAAACCGGCCAAGTGCGAGTCGGACTCGCACACGAAGGGTTCCATACCATAAACCTTAATTTTAACTATTTGTTGGTATAGCGGCTATAGAAATACACAATTTGTGAAAATTTCAACTATCTACTTATTACGGCTCTTGAGATACAGCCCGCTGACAGACAGACGGACGGACGGACGGACGGACAGACGGACGGACGGACGGACGGATGGACGGACAGACGGACGGACGAACGGACAGCGGAGGCTTAGTAATTGGGTTCCGTTGGATACCCTTTGGGGTACGGCACCCTAAAAACCAGAATACTGATAAAAATGCAAAATCTTTCACAGGTACTCGTACCATACAATACCTTTGTATAATTTATGTACGCCTCAATTTACATCTCATATATAGAAAACTTGTTTATTTGGCTCACGTCAGGGTTACGAAATTCCTGCCAGGGTTGTGAAATTTGTAAGAATCTCCGTGGCCCTAAATTAGTAAGAGTCTGACACTCCTTTCCAGAGTCTGACACTCCTTACCGCTGCACCCCGAGCGGAAAAAGTGAAATTTGATGACTTAAAAAAGTAAACAATGTAGGTATACGAATAAGGAAACTTAAAACTAAGACATTTTCTTTGTGTGCCCCATGGCTGCGCCAAATATGACCATTATTATTCAGTAAAACATTCAAACACTGCTCTTAAGTTTATCTAGAACACGGCATCAAAACCGGAAAAATAAAAACTTTCAAGTAGTGTTAAAACTTAAAGAACAGAATGTGAATTGACGCACGTTTGTGCAGCTGTAGAAATAAAACAAAATGACATTAACCTTGTGTTTTCGGTATAAAGTAGTATAGTATAAACACACTAAGTGTTTTTGCTTGGATTTCGGTCACGGTGGGCCATTTTATCGCAGAATAGCCATCGCCCCGAGAGTCCTTCTGACCTCAAGAGAGCCACCGCTAATATCTATCTAGAAACACAACTCTCATAATCCATTTAAAGAATTCTTCAATCATTATCATCTGCCTAGCCTTTTCCCAACTATATTGGGGTCGGCTTCCAGTCAAACCGGATTTAGCTGAACACCAGTGTTTTACGTGGAGCGGCTGCCTACCAGACCTCCACAACCCATTAACTGGGTAACACGGTACTTCTTGGCAAGACTGGAGTCAGATTTACTGGCTTCTGACAATCCGTAACGACTGCCAAAGATCTACAAATGACAGCAGGGACCAACGGCTTAACGTGCTTTCAGAGGCACGGAGGAAACTCGGTATATTAAGATGGTCACCCATCCACACACCAACCTAGGCAAGCGTTGCTTAACCTTCAAGATCGACCCGTGCGGCTGTTATTATTTAGCCATGAGCTCCTCAATGAAACCATAATATTTTACCAAAATTGTCCCTCAGATAAGCACAAAACTTTTTTCGGAAGAAATAAAAAATCTTTAATTTAGGAAGTAGTGTTTTTGGTCATTTTTTCGTTTTTTGACACCGACTTTCGAAATTTAAGTTTTTTTCTTTCTTCCGAAGTTATTTTGTACCTTGTAGTATTTTGTTTTTGGAAGTCGATTGTATTTTTTGTAAAAAGTTTTTTATTTTTCACTTTTTAGTGGTAACTAGGTACCTGCGCACCAATTAACAGCGTACCGGCGCAATGTTATGTTAAGAACTGGTGTAAACACTAAAAAAACATGCGATTTCAGCAATCCCGATCCCTTTGCTATCATTTATTGAATAATTCCGTTGCCTACCTCCGAAGTTCTTCGTCAGATCTTCACTTAATTGAAACGGGACCAGTCCAGGAAAATACTCTTTCAAACAAAAAAGAATCATCCAAATCGGCTGGCAATTGGCTAAAGTATCGCTGAACAAACATTTTTCATGAGATCTCATCATCACATCCTAATTTATACCTTTCATCATCAGCTCAGCAACATGAGATGATGATTACCATGCACAAATATCTGAATTGCGTTAGAAAGTTCATGAAAAACATTGTATGTGGCTATAAAATTTGAGGGTTGCCCTCGATTTTCGTAGGGTCCCATCATCCAGAAATGACATGGTGACAAAGGGACCAACCAATCGAGAAGTATACCCTTTCAGATGAAACAAAAAAAATTCAAATCGGTTCATAAATGACGGAGTTATGAGGTAACAAAGATAAAAGAAAAAAATACAACCGAATTGAGAACCTTCCTTTTTTTGAAGTCGGTTAAAAATGGTGAAGTAAACAAGTCTCTTTTATATGCCTAATCTTTTCCCTACCATATCTTCACTTCATTACAAAAAGGATATTAAACACAGCCAAATGCCGGGAGTAAATTATGTAGGTTTTTTTAATGCGTGCAGTACCTACGCCCAGTATATCTGAAAACGCGACCAAATTACGCACTGAATAGAATTGTACTGGATTTAGACATATTCTTGCTTTTCGCTTTGCAAGAAGAGCCGCCCTGATGTGTCATAGTAAAATGGATACACATTAAAAGTTTAAAACTAGAGATTTTTATTAGTGTTTTTTTGTGTTATACTTGTTTTATGACGTTGTTGTGAAGTGTTGGCGATTTTTAACTATATTTTTTTTTACGCTAAGCTCCTGGTAGCAGCCAATAAAATATGAATACAGATTGGGCGATAACTTGTGAAGGTCTAATTTTAAACAAGTTTATCTATCTTCTCTTATATATTAAAATGAATCCCTATTTTCCTTGGTCACGCGTGAACGGGTGGCCCGATTTCGCTAGTTCTATTTTTGTTGTTTGTAATTGTCAGGAGAAGGTGCTTATGAAAGAAAAAAAAACAGTTGCCAGTTGACGGGAGCGAAGCCGCGGGGGACAGCTAGTCATTTATAAAACCACTTGCTAACTTGACCAAGAGAACAAAATCATATTCTACAAAAAATATATCCCAAGCTTTACCGTCATGCAATAATAATCATGCACTCAAAATAAGATAAAATCAATAGAAGCCCTGAACCTGTAGAAAACAGTTACCTAGCGCAAAGAAAAATCAAAGAATAAGATTACGAATCGCCTTAAAACGTACAGAATAGAATATAGCCGTAATAAAGACGCTGCAGACGGACGTGAGTGGATGCATGCGACCGCGCGTCCTTATCGCGAGCGAATAAAAACACGCGATGTGCCATTTTAATGTTTGCCCCGTCCTTCGACTGTTCGGCTGTACTGTATAGTGTTGCTACTTATATAGATGTCGCGATCGGTATTGGATGGTTTCAATTTTTAGTGGAGGAATGCTTATGAGACTAATTTGCGCAAATTGTGGGGAAATTGTTTAGCGCACAGCCAATCGCAATAAGTATCGACAAATACCTACTGGTCCATTAAATACACACACACACACACACACACAATATACAGAGCAGGTTAAAAAAAAATTCGAACCCGCTGGTTGACCCTTCCCGTGACCCAAGAGCTGGTTTTAACTTTGGGCAGAAATTAAGTATTGCCATTCAATGTGGCAATGTCGCCAGTCTCTTGGGCACATTACCAGCTGACAGCGTTGAGGACGAGTATTTTAGTTTGTTACTATAAAATAATTCAACACTAACGACATGTCTTGTCCCATCCCTATACTTAGCAGAGCAATTTATATATGCGCAGATATGCTTTAATAAAAGCAACTCTATTGGCTGTACATATTTCAGGATTTACGTTATGATCTGTTTTTTTAAGCTCATATTATTTTCATTTCAGTGGATGTTAAAACAGTGCATAAAAAATAAAGAGGACTACACACCTAATCCTAATATTTAAAATTCTTTTTTTTTTACTTTTTATAGGCGCGCGTTTGACCACTATCTAAACCTATTCACTCTTGACTTAAAGAGATGCGTATGGGTGGGATGTCCACCATGTACTGGTGGCGCATCGCCCGCCGGTCGTTTCGTGGTCCGATGATGGAACGGGCTTGGTGGAATTAAATTATGCAATTCCGTCGCACACTCTCCAAAATGCAACCGGTAGAAAACCGACAGACTAGCAACTCGTCGTCGATGTTCAAGACTTTGGAGCTTCGTCGCGACGAACCTCTCATTGCCGATGATCCTCTTGGCTCGTTTGTCAATTGACTCAAGGGCATCAAGCTGGTATCTGGCAGATCCATCCCAAAGATGAGAGTAGTATTCCATACAAGATCGAACTTGCGCTTGATAGAGTTTGAGCAGCTGTTCCGGCATGAAGTACCGTCTCACCTTTGCTAGGATCCCCAACTTCTTTGCAGCCACATGAGCTTTTGTCTCTATGAAAGCGCCAAAATTGAGAGTAGATGTAAATGTAACCCCAAGAAGCTCAAGTTGGTCGGTAATCGGCACGGTTTCACCTCGGAAAGATGTAGCTGGGTGGAATTGGCTCCTTTTAGCGGAAAATAGACACGCTTGGGTCTTAGCAGCATTGAACTTGACCAGATTGGCATCGCCCCATTCAGAGACAGCCTGTAAGGACACGTTCAAGCGCTCAACCATTGCCTCCCGGAGAGACCGGATCTGCTACCCACCAGCTCGTGCGTCGGACACGTATCTCTCAGCAACAGTGCTGTCGTCTGCATACCCAAAGGTACCGGGTTTAAGCAGATCATTAATATGCAGCAAGAATAGTGTTGCCGAAAGCACCGAACCCTGAGGAACCCCGGCATTAATATCCAGCAGTCCAGACGAGCAGCCATCTATGACCACTCGGATAGACCGATCCCTCAGGAAATCTGCGATCCAATCACACAAACCGGCGGGCAGACCGAAGGAAGGAAGCTTACTTATAAGGTCATCGTGCCAGACCCTGTCGAAGGCCTTCGAGATGTCAAGGGAGACCGCCAGTGCCTCCCCGTGCTTCTCTATGGCCTCACTGCAGATGTGAATGGCATACGCTAGAAGATCCCCAGTTGACCGATTTCGGCGAAACCCGTATTGCCGGTCACTAAGGATATCATTCGCTTCTTGGTACGCCAGAAGCTTATGATTCAGTACGCGTTCCATAGTCTTACAGAGTATGGACGTTACCGAGATGGGTCTATAATTCGACGGGTCAGCTCGACTACCCTTCTTGGGCACGGGCTGCACGTTAGCTTGCTTCCAAGCCTTCGGCACTTTTCCAGTCTCGAACGAAAGGCGAAATAGGCGTGTCAAGATCGGAGACAGCTCAGGCGCACACGTCTTCAGAACAATTGCCGGTATCCCGTCAGGACCACTAGCCTTGTTCACGTCTAGGTTACGCAGTACCCTACGGACGTCCTTCTGATGAATGCGAATTTTCGACATACTCGACTCGCATTCACCAGGAGAGGCGGAGGGTGTCGCGCCACCAGGATCCAGACGTGAAGATTCCGCAAACAAAGAAGCAAACAAGTTCGCTTTCTCCTCAGCGGAGTGGGCCAGCGTCCCGTCGGGTCTCAGCAGTGGTGGTAGTGAGGGGCGGCAGAAGTTCGATTCGACCGACTTAGCCAGGGACCAAAAAGCCTTATCACCTGCTGGGTATGAAGCAAGTTTGTTCCCTATTCGGCTAATGTGGTCAAACCGAGCCCTCCGCAACACCTTGCAGGACTTAGCAGCCCTGTTGAAGGCTCTCTTCTTCTGACTCACGTCATTTGCTTTGCGCGTACGAGCGTCGACCCATGCTAGGTACGCCGCGTGCTTAAGCGCATCAGCGCGATTGCACTCGGCACCAAACCAAGGACGAGCTTCGCCAGATATTGCTATGTTAGAGAACGGAATGAAGTACTCCATTCCCCTCCACAACACATCCGTCACGGCGTCCGCGCACGACGTAGCATCAGTGGAAGAAAAGCAGGTAGGCTGCCAAGGGTAACATGCGAAGAAAGATCGCATGCCATCCCAATCTGCTGACTTGTATCGCCATACCCGCCGGGTGCCTCTTGGGTTAGGATCGGGCGGAGAGTAGACAGACACAGACTTCACCAGACAGTGGTCGGAGCTACCCAGTGGTGATGAAATCGACACAGAATAGCGGTCTGGATCTGTTGTCAGCAAAAGGTCCAAGCAATTGGCAGTGTGCGAATCAACATCCGGCACCCTCGTTGCCCCCCGGACCAGCTGGGTAAGATTTAACGCAAGCGCTAGCTTTCGCGTCTCTCGTCCAGCATGGTCTGTGCACTGGTATGGGAAGAGCCACTCCTGATGGTGGGCATTGATGTCCCCCAGTAACACCAATTGGGCAGAAGGGTACCGCTGCTGAGCCGCATCCGCCGCCTCACTCAGGTGCTAAGCCCAGTTGCCTCCAAATCACCGCTGTGCGAACGGTAGACGCATGCGTAGACAATTTTGTCTAGACCTGTGTCCACTATAGCCCACAGCGTTGAGAACCTAGAGTCTTCAAGGTAGCGGAGACGCCGATAGCAGATGTCGTCCCGGGCGTACATGCATACGCCCGCGCGGGGTCTGAAGCAGTGCTCCAGGGTAAACCCTGGGTAAGAAAGGTATGACACGTCTGACGGACATCCGATCTGCGTCTCCGACAGGAACAAGAGCGCTGGTTTCTCGGTCTCAAGGTGGTGATGGACTGCAGCGAGATTTGAGTGCAGACCTCGTATATTAGAGAGGTGCACTTTATGCGAAAGGACGTGCTGCCGCTGTACAGCTTTTTTCTTTTTATTCCTGTTCATTAAAAAACTTAAGTGATGGAGGTTGAGGAGAAGGAAGTGAAATGAGGTTCCATGCTGCTAACCTTCAGGCACGCACTGACAGGACGACATCTTTGGGGGACTAGTCTGGAGACTACGGGGACGCCCGAGCCCCCCCGGGAATGTCCATCGGGCCCTTTCATCTGGTCGCCAACCAGCACGATGGTACATTCCAGGATTTTCGACAGTTGGCGGGGCAGCCTTTTATGTGTGGCTAGCACACTACTTGGGCCCCCAACTACCTGCGGTTGGCCAGCGGCGCACCGTGCCTCGTATCCCGCTACCCTCCGCGACTAGTCTCCCGATACGCCCATGCCAGGGCAAGCCTGGTTGGTCTGCCTGCATTGGAACTACTCGTACTATTTCGACCCATCTCCTCTGAATTGGCTACACTGAGCATCGTAATCGTACCGGAACGCAGCTAGGCCGCTTGGCGGTACTTCTTTGCCCAGTGGGTGGACACAAGCCATCGGCCGAAGCCTACCACCAGTTAAGCCAGTTAATTCTTCCGTACTATTGAGTGACTGAAGGAATGATAGACAACGCCCAGCCAAAACTACAGGTCGTAAAAAGCTGAGAATGCATGAATTTTACTTGGCATGTAGGTTCTTTGAGCACTAAGAGAGGTTTTCCTGAAATCTCACGGGGATGGGAAAATCAGGATATGGACGTACGAAGTCGCGGGCAAAATCTAGTTTTCTATATAGGAGTTACTCAAAAGTGAGCTTACGAAATTACGTCGTGATTGCGTCGTACTCAACGTAAAATAAGTCAACCTAGTTCTAGATGTTTATTTGCCTCCATATCAAAACGTTCTATTAGCGAAACGTCTTCTTAGCAGAACGTTACAAGTTAGTTTGTTTTTTTTTGCTATCAATTAATTAAAATAGGGACATTATTCAATACTGACTTCTGCCCGTGACTTTTGTGGCTTCGTCTGAACAGAGACAACATAATGTTAATATCTTGCCAGCAGCAGTGGTTTCACGGGGCGATGACGCAAATCAGCGACGCGTCCATGCCCCGGGTCCACACACAACCCAGAAGGCGCCAGGGGTACTGGTGGTCCGCCGAGATTGAGCAGTTGCGCATCTCGTGCGTGCGAGTCAGGCGCCGGTACACCCGATACCGAAGAAGACGTCGTCCGGTTCCTGACGAAGAAGCCGCGCTGTATGAGGTGTATCGCGCGGCTAAGGAGGCTCTGCGGCTGGCCATCGGCGAGGCAAAGACGCGTGCCAGGGAGGAGATGTTAGAGACTCTAAACAGGGATCCGTGGGGGCGTCCATACCGCTTGGTTCGAGGGAAATTCGGACCTTGGGCGCCTCCGCTTACGGAGAGTCTCGAACCTGAGCTGCTGGAGGACGTGATCGCAGCCCTCTTCCCGGCACGAGCGGAGCATACTCCACCGCAGATGGTTCTGCCCACAACCGCAGAGCCTAAAGAGAACGCCAGCGTCCCAGAGGTGACAGAAGCAGAGTTGAGGGCGGCTGTGATGCGGCTCCGGGCGAAAAACACTGCCCCAGGGCCTGATGGGATTCACGCGTTGGGCCCTCGCTCTGAAGGAGCTGGAGCCCCATCTGAGAGGACTTTACTCAGCGTGCCTGGAGCAGGGCCAGTTTCCCGTTCAGTGGAAATCTGGTCGTCTGGTCCTGCTCAGGAAGAAGGGGCGCCCTGCGGACTTCGCTGTCCGCGTACCGGCCCATAGTGCTACTGGACGAGGTGGGAAAGTTGTTTGAGCGGATAATCGCAGCCCGCCTTGTCAGCCACTTGTGCGGAGAGGGGTCGGACCTGGCTGAATGCCAGTTCGGATTTCGGCATGGGCGCTCCACTATCACGGCGATATCGCGAGTGAGAGTCCTGGCGGAGGAAGCGGTGTCCCGGGGCGGGATGATGTTGGCGGTGTCTTTGGACATCTCCAACGCCTTCAACACGCTGCCCTGAAGTTGTATTCGGGAGGCACTGCGCTATCATCGAGTGCCTCCCTACCTCCGCCGCGTCATTGGGGCTTATTTGGCGGACAGGTGTGTCACCTATCTGGGACGTGATGGCAGACATCAGCACCCCATGTCGTGCGGCGTTCCACAGGGCTCGGTCTTGGGCCCACCCCTGTGGAACATCGGTTACGACTGGGTACTGTGGGGCGAGCTTCCGCCGGGTGTGGACCTGACGTGTTACACTGACGACACGCTGGTTACTGCCCGGGGGAGCTCGTACAGGGAGGCAGCGTTGCTGGCGACGGCCGCGGTCTCACAGGTGATGAGCCGCATACGGCGCCTTGGCCTGGAGGTGGCCCTCAACAAGTCGGAGGCCATAGCCTTTTATGGTCCCCGGCGGGCGCCACCGCCGGGATCGCACATAGTTGTTGGCCGTATCGCTGTCGAGTCCACCATGAAGTACCTGGGATTGGTGCTCGACAGCCGGTGTGATTTCGGCCCCCATTTCCGGCAGCTGGCGCCCAAGTTGTTGGGCGCGGCTGGGGCGCTGTCAACGCTGCTTCCCAATCTGGGGGACCCGAGCACCGCTTGCAGGTGGTTGCACGTGGGGATCGTACGATCGATGGCCCTGTATGGGGCCCCGATCTGGGCGGCTGACCTGACGGCCGGCACCATCACTGTTCTGCGGAAGCCGCAGAGGGTGATAGCCGTCAGAGTCATCAGGGGTTATCGCACGATCTCCTACAAGGTGGCTTGCGTACTGGCCGGATCTCCGCCCTGGGACCTGGAGGCAAAAGTCCTCGCGTCACTGCACCGGTGGCGCGAAGACGCGCGGGCGTGCGGCGAGCGACTGATGCAGCGGCACATTGAGCTGCGTCAGTCGCAGTTGCGCGAGGTTCTGGTGGCGGAATGGCGGAACAGGCTCTCACGCCCTTCCGCTGACCTCGTCGCTATCGAGGCCATCCGGCCGGTGCTCGACCCGTGGCTCGGGAGAAGGCACGGCTCCTTGACATTTCGTGTGACGCAGGTCCTCTCGGGGCATGGCTGCTTCGGGAGGTTCCTGTGTCGCATAGGCAGGGAGCCGGACGCTCGGTGTCACCACTGCGTCGACTGTCGGGAGGATACGGCGCGGCATACACTGGCAGAGTGTGCCACTTGGGAGGGGCCTCGCTGTGCCCTCATCTCTATGGTAGGCAGTGATCTCTCGCTGCCGGCCGTAGTTCGTGCTATGGTCGACGGCGAGGAGTCCTGGGACGCGGTGGTCTCCTTCTGCGAAACAGTTGTCGCGCAGAAGGAGGCTGCGGAAAGGGAGAGGGAGATCTCGACCTCTCTCCCGGACCGCAGTAAGCGCACCGGGCGTCAGAGGAGGGCTGCCCGCTTCCGGCCCTAACTGGGTCCAGAGGCGGCGGACTTGGGGATATACGTCGCCCCCCATTCATTCTTTGACGTCGCGGGGGGAGTCAAACACCTCACTCCCCCCGCTGACCCGAGGTGGCCTGCAGAGGCGGGCCGGCACCAGCCGGGGATTACGGAAGTCGCATTAGTTCTCGCGATCCCCGGTTGGTGAGAGATGGAGCACCGGGGTAGTTTTAGTCAGTAAGAATCTGACAGACCCCTCCGCCCGCCCCAGGGCGAAGGATATCCATGAGGATTTCCCCCCGTTATAAAAAAAAAAAACAAGGATCGGGCGGGGAGTAGACGGACACAGACTTCACCAGACAGTGGTCGGAACTACCCAGTGGTTAAGAAATCGACACCGAGTAGCGGTCTGTATCTGTTTTGTCAGCAGAAGGTCCAAGCAATTGGCAGTGTGCGGATCAACATCCGGCACCTTCCTTGCCCCTGGACCAGCTGGGTGAGATTTAACGCAAGCGCTAGCTTTCGCGTCTCTCGTCCAGCATGGTTTGTGCACTGGTATGGGAAGAGCCACTCCTGATGGTGGGCATTAAAGTCCCCCCCCCCAGTAACACCAATTTGGCAGAAGGGTACTGTGTGAGCCCAGTTGTCTCCAAATCACCGCTGTGCGAACGATAGACACAGGCGTAGACATTTTTTTCCAGGCCTGTGTCCACTATAGCCCATAGCGTTGAGAACCTGGAGTCTTCAAGGTTACGGAGACGCCGATAGCAGATGTCGTCCCGGGTGTACATGCGTACGCCCGCGCGTGGTCTGAAAGGGTGCTCCAGGGTAAACCCTGGGTAAGACAGGTATGACACGTCCGACGGACATCCGATCTGCGTCTCCGACAAGAACAAGAGCGCTGGTTTCTCGGTCTCTAGGTGGAGATGGACTGCAGCGAGATTTGAGTGCGGACCTTGTATATTAGAGAGGTGCACTTTATGCGAAAGGGCGTGCTGCCGCTGTACAGCTTTTTTCTTTTTATTCCTGTTCATTAAAAAACTTGAGTGATGGAGGTTGAGGAGAAGGAAGTGAAATGAGGTTCCATGCTGCTAACCTTCAGGCACGCACTGACAGGGGACTAGTCTGGAGACTACGGGGACGCCCGAGCCCCCCCGGGAATGTCCATCGGGCCCTTTCATCTGGTCGCCAACCAGCACGATGGTACATTCCAGGATTTTCGACAGTTGGCGGGGCAGCCTTTTATGTGTGGCTAGCACACTACTTGGGCCCCCAACTACCTGCGGTTGGCCAGCGGCGCACCGTGCCTCGTATCCCGCTACCCTCCGCGACTAGTCTCCCGATACGCCCATGCCAGGGCAAGCCTGGTTGGTCTGCCTGCATTGGAACTACTCGTACTATTTCGACCCATCTCCTCTGAGTTGGCTACACTGAGCATCGTAATCGTACCGGAACGCAGCTAGGCCGCTTGGCGGTACGTCTTTGCCCAGTGGGTGGACACAAGCCATCGGCCGAAGCCTACCACCAGTTAAGCCAGTTAATTCTTCCGTACTATTGAGTGACTGAAGGAATGATAGACAACGCCCAGCCAAAACTACAGGTCGTAAAAAGCTGAGAATGCATGAATTTTACTTGGCATGTAGGTTCTTTGAGCACTAAGAGAGGTTTTCCTGAAATCTCACGGGGATGGGAAAATCAGGATATGGACGTACGAAGTCGCGGGCAAAATCTAGTTTTCTATATAGGAGTTACTCAAAAGTGAGCTTACGAAATTACGTCGTGATTGCGTCGTACTCAACGTAAAATAAGTCAACCTAGTTCTAGATGTTTATTTGCCTCCATATCAAAACGTTCTATTAGCGAAACGTCTTCTTAGCAGAACGTTACAAGTTAGTTTGTTTTTTTTTTCTATCAATTAATTAAAATAGGGACATTATTCAATACTGACTTCTGCCCGTGACTTTTGTGGCTTCGTCTGAACAGAGAAAACATAATGTTAATATCTTGCCAGCGGTTCCTTCCGTAAATTTTCCATGTTCTGATCACGTGATTGTTTGTGACTCATGATGATACCAGCCCTGGAAATACTTATTCATAATTCTGGTCTCCTGGTAGTTTGTAAATTTTTGCCGCTTATATCTACAGCTCCGAAAATATTTCTTCTGGGCTCCTGGTAGTTTGTGAGTCTTTTTCAGCTCGTTTCCGAATTCCTGCTTCTATCTACCAGTCTCCGTAAGTCTCTGTACTTGGAATATGAGATTGTTTAATGGTACCAACACAGGTTGTGTCCACGTCAGAGGTATGTCTAAATATCTCCTTTTGGTTGGAATTTTTAATTTTAAAATAAACTAAACAATGAGCCATGACGAAAAACCGATCCTAATTTCTTAGTATAACTGTGCTTTGACAATAGGACGTTCTGTTGATATGACGTTCTGCTAATAGGTGATTTTGCGAATAGGTCGATTCGTTAATAGGATGTTTTGATAAAAACGCGTTAATTTTGAGATCGTAGACAAGTGACATTCTGTTGCAGTAACGTTGCGAAGGCGATTGTCAAAACATCCGGGGAAAAACTATCACGTGACCAATCACTTGAATTTTGGTATTTCGATAATCACCATCGGTAATACACCGTGTTCCAAACGATATACATAAACTTCGACCGGATGTTCAGAACATGGAAATAAGCATTTTTCACTGCGGGCACATTCATCAATATTCTTTTTTTTTTGGTAAGAGTCATACAAACAACATTGCACTAAGTTTCATTTGTTAAAGCTATATTTGCTATAGTTTATGGATAGCTTGAAGAACACTGTGTATAATAGCGCTTTGTTTAAGACTCATTTTGAACAACGCAAATTCCGCCAGTACACCGCGGTCCCCTCCTAATAAAACTATTTGTTTATTGCATGCTAAGCTAATTTTCCACCAGTACAAGACGCAGCCGTTAGTTGACGTAGCCGAGTAAATAAACATTGTAGAGTGCAAGCATTAACTGTCTCGCATCTGAATACAATTAATGGCGGCCATGTTGTCAACGTAAACGCATAACTTGCAGTGAGCGACTGCTCCGTGTTTAGATTACATGAAAATACAAATTGGGGAGTTAATTGACTAAGTACTCATTTGTGACGTCTGTTAGATTTTCTTTATCCGTGTCATGTTTTAAAACGAAAACAAAAATCTTGTATGTCGCAAAACTTTAAGAACGTGAGAGCTATGAAGGTAGCTAGAACTTAGGAGATTTCAACTCGAGCCGAGTTGGGGAGGATTGAGCAGGCTAGCCGTCAGGCAGGTCTTAAAGTGGCCAAATCGTCTGAGCAGGCGGACTACCGACATCAAAAACACACTCATTACACATTAGTTATTCCGAAGATTGCTGGGATACCATTGTATCCCAGCGATCTGCTGAGATACATACACAGATACGACGCGAGGAACAAGCTCAGCGTCCGGCCAGCAACAGACTTACCGAAATGCCGGAGCAGACGGATCATCAAAGGAATTGCTGAATATCTGGCATCGCCGCGATATGCTGAGTCTGCAGAAGAAGCCGACGCTCAGAGACGGGCTGTTGTTAAAAGGGAGGCCACAGTGGCGGCAAACATTCACTAGGAACACTTAGCGTAGTTTTGAACGCGCTGCATTAGAGTACGATGCGAGTCTCGACTACAGAAACCATAGCCTCCTATAATTAGAGAGAATTAATAAGGCGCGTAGATTTTGCGATGCGCAGAAATGGAATGAAGAGAAGGCTAGGGGATGTGTTGTTCTGGGGGAAAAGTAGCGATCCCACAGTTAGAGTAGCCAGCGGAACCATTAAAAGAATTATTCTCATACAGTACAGACAAATCACGACATTTTTTAACTATAATAATAACCGCAAATACAATGGCACGCATCCACATGACATATTTTGGCGTTGATATACTTATTGCCATGCTGGGTTTTATAATTCTAATGGGCAGCCACAATTTTTCTTTTAAGTGATGATAAAAGGCTACGTAGAGCGACATACATCTTTCGTGGAGTTCAGAGTCAGGTAATTAAAATAATACAGAGAGTTTTCAATGATCATAAATATTTTGGGTACACGAATTTAAAACGGCTCCAGAGATCATGCCCAATGAAAGTTACAAAGTTGTGATGCACCCTGACCGCGTTCCACGCAGCAACACGAGTGGCTCTACAACTTGCCCGTCATCAGCGAGGTGGCGGGCGTAGTGGCTGGCTCGGAACACACCGCTGGCAGAGACATCGTGCTGCGTGTACACGATGAGCGGCTCCGTCGCGTTGCTGACATTTGATATGTTTTATGGCGCTCTTCAATACCCGGCAACTTTTTGGAGAGGACAGGAAAGGTACCATTATAAAATTCCACATATGAATCCACAAACTAGACTAGAAATTGTTTAAAGTATGATCCAAGGTCCGTGCGGTGCACACAATATGTCATTTTCATGCATGAAGGATGGAAAATGTTCCGAAAAGAATCCCCGTGCATTACTAAAGGAAACAGACAAGTGACAGTGGATACCCCTCTGTAACAGCTCACGTTGGAGGACGCAGAATCCTCCTGGATTGTGTCCTATTCTCCAATTCTTACCCAAGTCTTCGATGCCCATATAAATATAGAGTTCTGTAGTTCAGAGCAGGCCATAAAATACATATGCAAGTACATAAACAAAGGGAGTAATCAAGCAATGTGAGGCAAGTTGTGGTCTCAGTGTTATTGACCCCAGTGATGAAGTGCAAACCTTAGGGCGGATTGATAAGTGAGCAGCAATGAAACGGCAAGGCAAATATTCGGCTTACCACTTTATAAAAGACACATAACTATAACCCACCTAGCGGTCACCTACCCAATAGGGAGCGTGTTTAAGACTCTGTGTAAAATTCCGCGATAGATTGGCGACACCTCTCAAGACAACATTGACTGAAGAATAACAGAAGATATCGCAAAGGCTACAAGGCACGCATGAAGAATTTTGTTAATGAGGCTTTACAATAATCATTAGGCCAATAAAATGATCAAAATAATAGAAAAATATACAGTGCCGTCTGCACTGTATATTTTTCTATTATTGACATAATATTATGTCAAAATGAAAATAATGAGTACGTATAACGTACGGACGATGAACGAAATTAAATTTTGAGTTTTAATATAACGAGCGTCGTCTGTGTAATCCTAGGTAGAAAAGTTGAAGTTCAAGGCAGCGAATCAAGAATATACACATGGCACGCACAATAACACAGGACAGACAATAGAATATATAGTACAACTTACCATGTAGAATTTTGAATCTTCACACAAACTAGTGTTTGAGATTGGCGTCCCAGTTCTGCTGATGGTAATCTTAATGCATCAAGATAGTGCAATGGAAATGGGAGAGCGTATTGATTCCAGGAATCCCAATTATTCCAAATAATTTCCCATTTCAATTTAAGAGATTGAAATTTCCCCCAAGGTTGGCATTCACAATGACTATTAATAAGTCTTAGGGCCAAACGCTGAAAGTAGCAAAAAATCATTTGGGCACTTCCCACATGGTCAGCTCTATGTCAATTGCTCAAGAGTATCGAATGCCCAAAACTTGCACGTTGTGGCAGTACCATACAATGTCGTTAGAAGAATACTAACTTAAAATATGTGATTCTTCCATGTCAAATACCTGGCATGTTGCTGCTCCCTCTACCGTACTAAACACGCCTGTTCACAGCGGGATTGATGCTTGAATAAACCGTTTCAGACACGCGGCTTACTCAAACACTAAGACTCCACACGCTACGTGCATTCGGCGTGCGGCGTGTGCTTAGGCATGTCGTGCGTCGAAACCACACATTCGTCTGTACACATACGCCTTAATTCGCGCACTGATTATGGCAGCGTGGGCTTGCTATTGGATGCAGACACTGAGCGTTGTTACTGTCTGGACTTAGACCAGCCGGCACTTCCATCACTAAAAACAAAGTATTAAAACTAAAGGAGAAGGAGTAGGTACTTTAAGTACCTACTTCACCGCACGCTTCGGTGTATGACGCCGTGCGAATTTTTTAGGGTTTTTTTTTAAATTTCCATGAACAGTATATAAGAATTCAATCCGTCTACACCCGTCTCTGTCTGCTTCTGCGCCTGTGTGTGGACGCAGGCGGAAGCGCTTTTTGCTCAGTACATTTGTCTCAATTTAATATTAAAGAAAAAATGGAACGATAGACGTCATTCTAATTACGCGACTGTTACACTGATGTTTTTTTTTCGAGACCATGTTTATGTCGCAATTGAGTCGTATCCGGTACGCCAGCGCCATCCGGTGGCGCTCGATGGAGTTAGTGGCGCGCGCGCAACGAGTCCGGACTTCACTTCTCGGTTGGCAAACAGCGCGTGCGGATCACTGAACCATCGCGCGTTCTGCGATACGTACCTACCTAGTTATACGAGTGTACCTACCTAAAGTGTAATTATCTAATCGGAATTATAGCTTACTTGATTGAGTGTACAAGTCTGTTCTCTTCATCCAACACTACCCACCGACGCCCACAGATAAGAGGCCCAAGGATGAGTGCTAATGATGATGGCGACCGTCCTCCTCCTTCATCAGAATTGGGATCCGTGTTGGATAAGAACAAGGAAACAAGCGTCTGGACTGCCATGTTCGAACAACAAAACAAGAACATGCAAGCGTTAATTGAGGCGCTGCTATCACCGAAACCAGCTTACTGCGAAGAACTACCCGCATTCGATCCTGAAAACCGTGTTTTTCCGACGCAAGATCATGGTGCGCGACAGCAGATTTGTGTTTTTCCGAAAATCCACCAAGCGGCGGTCGACTTGTTTTGGCGGTCAACAAGGCGCTAAAAGGTGAAGCATCAACATGGCTATCTCAAATAGCCTACGAAGGAATGACGTGGAACAAATTTAAGGTACTTTTTACAACACGATTTATTTCGACCGAGACATTGGCGGGTACCCTCATTAAAATGAACGGCAAAAACCAAGTGATAATGAAACATTACCCGCGTTCGCAAGTCGTTTAATTACTTCGCTGACTAATCGTTGGAAAGATGTAAACAAAGAAGAAATCGCCGTAGCAACAGTACTTGCTCACATATCACAGTTTGACCCGCGACTTCAACGTATGGCGTTCACTACAAGTATTAGATCAAGGGACAAATTACAGCAAGAACTGAACGCGTTTTCATATCTGAAGCGCAAGATAAACACCAGCGGTGAATCATCGAATACAATCGATGTCAAGCGAACAAAAACAAGCTCAATTAAATACTTCAATTATGGAAAAACCGGTCATAAGCGAATTGAGAGCAGAAGCAAGCCGATGGACACGACGCGAAGACCTACACCTACATCATCGTCGAGTCAAGTGGCGCAGCAGCCGGCATCGAAGCCCTTGGTGTGCTTCAAATGTGGCAAGCCAGGTCACATAGCCGTCCAGTGTACGAGCGGCGGCGGCAGCGGCGGCAGCGGGCCGGTCGACGGCGGGGCGCAGCGCGTCGATGTCTGCGTCGTACAACCCCCAACGGGCACATTACAACCCAAAGGTGAATTGTTACGCTTTACTTACGATTCTGGTGCTGAATGCTCGTTAGTAAAAGAAAGTTTTGCTTCGAAATTTAATGGTAAACGTTTTAGTAATGTTGTTACTATGACTGGTATAGGTCAAACGCGAGTATTCAGTATAGAACAGATTTTATGTTGTCTAGTGATTAACGATCACCCTCTCGAAATTTTATTGCATTTTTACCCTACAACTATTTGCAAAGTGACGTCATGATAGGTCGTGAGATTTTAAATCAGGGTTTTGCTGTAAACATGATGGCAACGGAGCTTTCATTAACAAAAGTTCTTTGTGTAAATTCAATGCGGCATAATAGTAATAACGCGTTTCAATCGGATTTAACTGTTATCGTGACGGATGTAACTGGCAATGACAAGTCTAGGCTTTTGCAAACACTTAATGAGTTTTCCGAATTTTTCATTACCGGTTTGCCTACGACGCGAGTAAACACAGGCCAGCTTAAAATTAAGTTGATTGATCCGAATCGCACGGTGCAGCGGCGACCGTATAGGATGTCGGCGGACGAACGTAGCGTTGTGCGTGACCGTGTGAAGGAACTCTTAGAAGCGAATATTATCAGACCTAGCTGCTCTCCATTTGCTAGCCCAGCTCTGCTAGTAAAGAAGCAAGATGGTTCTGACCGCATGTGTATAGACTACCGCGAGCTTAATAGTAATACCGCCTCCGATCGTTACCCGCTTCCTCTAATCTCCAATCAAATCGCTCGTCTCCCATGGTGTCAATTATTTTTCAAAATTAGACTGCACTAGCGGTTTTCATTTTTTTTCGGTTTTAGAGTCGATTGAGAGCACAGCATTCATAACACCTGAAGGTCAATATGAATTTTTGACTATGCCATTTGGCCTAAAAAATGCTATCTCGGTTTTTCAAAGAGCCATCATGAATGCTTTAGGTGACCTTGCTCATGACTACGTGATCGTGTACGTCGATGACATTTTGATTATGTCTCCGGATGTAAAGTTAGGTTTACAAAGACTTCACACTGTCTTAGAAGTTCTAACTAAAGCTGGCTTCTCTTTGAACCTTAGGAAATGCTCCTTCCTCAAGACGAAGGTAGAGTTCTTGGGATTTGAGGTAGAGTCTGGCCAGGTCAAACCCAATCGTAAAAAAGTAGAGGCCTTAACGGCTCTTCCACCTCCTGAAACGGTGACCCAACTGCGGCAGTTTATAGGAGACCAGCCTCATATTTTCGCCAATTTGTGCAAGATTTCTCTAGAATAATGGCCCCTTTGTACCGACTGACTTCACTGAAAAGCGAATTGACATGGAAGCCAGAGCACGAGGACATTCGCCAAAAAGTAATCTCTAACTTGACGAGTGATCCGGTATTGACGATCTATGACCCAGAGCTCCCGGTAGAGCTACACACAGACGCAAGTAGTTTAGGTTATGGAGCAATTTTGTTTTGTTTTGTTTTGTTTTTTTTTGTGGTTTTGGTAGCGTACTTCAGTAAGAGAACATCTCCTGCAGAGAGCAAATATCATTCTTATGACCTCGAAACCCTCGCAGTTGTGAACTCTATCAAACACTTTAGGCAATATCTTCGTGGCAGAAAGTTTACCGTCGTTACGGACTGCAACTCATTGAAATCTTCCCAAACTAAGCTGGAACTGACTCCCCGGGCGCATAGATGGTGGGCTTTTCTGCAGTCTTTCGATTTTGACGTAACTTATAGGGAGGGGAAACGTACGTTGCATGTAGATTTCTTTTCACGAAACCCTCTATCACTTGATTCAAAATCAATAAAGTCCCGTGTAAGCCCAAAACGCATAGACGTTACTGAACTCTCATCCAATTGGCTTTAAGCTGAACAACAACGCGATGTTGAGATTCCTAAAATCATAAGCGATTTAGAAGAGAATCAACTGGATGAGCAATTAGCCAAGACTTATCACCGTAAGATCCAACGCAACGGTAGGTCTAAATGCTTACCGTATTTACCTCGTGCTCTCCGATGGTCGGTAGTCAATAATTTTCACGACTCTATCGTTCACCTCGGTGCTGAAAAGACGACTGAAAAGCTTTTCGATTATTATTGGTTCCCCGGAATGTCTCAGTACGTTCGAAAATTCGTAGATAGCTGCGTTACGTGCAAAGTCGCGAAGTCTCATTCCGGTAAAGTCCAAGCCGAATTGCACCCGATACCTAAGGTAACGAGCTCGTGGCACACTGTCCATATAGATGCGACGGGAAAGCTTAGCGGGAAGAACGATAAGAAGGAATACATTTTCGTGTTAATAGATGCGTTTACGAAGTACGTGCTGCTCTACCATACGTCAAACATTGACTCTAAGAGTAGTATTCATGCGGTGACTCAAAGTGTAGCGCTCTTTGGTGCTCCGGCTCGCATAATAGCGGATCAAGGACGTTGTTTCGCCAGTAGAGAGTTTCGCGATTTTTGCATGAGCAAGAATATCGACTTGCATCTGATAGCGACAGGTTCGTCTCGCGCTAATGGGCAGGTAGAGCGCGTCATGAGTGTACTAAAATCGATGCTAACTGCTATAGAGACTAGTGATAACAAATCGTGGCAGGACTCTATAGGTGATGTTCAACTTGCATTATATTGTACGGTGAATCGAGTTACAAAAGCTTCACCTCTGGAGCTTTTAATAGGCAAAGTTGCGAGACCATTATCGTTGATGTGTAGCGATGTAGAGAGCGATGTAGACATGGAGGAAATGCGCGAACGCGCGTCAGAAAATATTAAGAAGTATGCGGAATATGATAAGACCCGATTTGACAAAACAAATGCGAAAATTCAAAACTTTGCAATTGGCGTTTTTGTGTTGTTAGAAAATGAAGAACGAAATCAATCTAAGTTAGATCCAAAATTTAAGGGTCTGTTTAAAGTGATAGAGATTTTGGATGGTGATCGTTATACATTGAAATCTTTAAATTCTAAGCGTACCTACAAATATGCACACGATAGGCTGAGAAAGATGCCAGCGGGTCATGTACCAGTCGATGTTGACGAGGATTCTGATTAAGTTGTGGTAGAAGGTCGAGTAAAGCATTCTATCGGCCCGGTAGAAATCGGTGTCTCTTGAGGCAACCCAAGTAGTCCGTGGGTGCGCGATGCGCGTTTAACTCTGGCGGAGGTCAGGATCTGAAGAGACCGTAGTGTGTAGTCAGTGGGTGATGCACACCACGGGCGATCCACTTGATGGATATGCGTACAGAAGTTTTGATCCATGCGCTGGATGTGTGAAAGCAATGATTGCTGGTCGGCTGGAGAGCCGTGGCGTTAGAGGTTTTACTCGAATGTTCCTGTAAGATTGGTAGTTTCTTTTGCAATACAGTTGTAAAGGTTGTTACGAACGACTATGGTACATGGCCTAGGGTAGTGATTGTTGTATTTTCGATTCCCAATTTTACCGTGTTTGATTTTATAAAAGAGTAAGATTTGGTTTTAATGAAACAGAGTTCTAAAATTTCCTTATTTTCGACGACGTGGTGACTTGAGTTTGGTCAGGAGTGACCGAGTGGAACAATATTCTCTCGTGGTCTATTTGTTTTGCAGAGTAAACTAACACACGAGGACGTGTGCAAGCAGGACGGCCGTGTCGCAATTGAGTCGTATCCGGTACGCCAGCGCCATCCGGTGGCGCTCGATGGAGTTAGTGGCGCGCGCGCCAACGAGTCCGGACTTCACTTCTCGGTTGGAAAACGGCGCGTGCAGATCACTGAACCATCGCGCGTTCTGCGATACGTACCTACCTAGTTATACGAGTGTACCTACCTAAAGTGTAATTATCTAATCGGAATTATAGCCTACTTGATTGAGTGTACAAGTCTGTTTTCTTCATCCAACACTACCCACCGACGCCCACAGATAAGAGGCCCAAGGATGAGTGCTAATGATGATGGCGACCGTCCTCCTCCTTCATATATATATTTATTTAGCACGCTCTTTACGCTGTAGCCTAAAGAGCTTAATGGGTTCTAGCTTGAGAGGTGTCGTTAGATTCGTCTTGTTAGTGAGAGTGACACTGGGTAGGTATATAAAAATTAAAATGTCTTTAATTTTTTTGTCCTCAAAACCTATCAAATGGGGTATCAAGATAAAGGGCTTGAGAAGACAATTCCAAATATTTTTTTTATTATTTCTTATTTCTTACGTTTAGCGAGTTTCGCTAATGAAAAAACTGACTATATAAAAAAACCCGACCGGTACAGTATAATTTTATATCAAGCTTCCATGTTCCACACATTTGTCTGTTCAAATGCGCTTTAACTCACGCACTGAATATGGCAGAGCAGGCTCGCTATTCGATGCAGACACAGCGTTGTTACGCAATACAATACTGCTCACACACACACTACGGCTCTCCGTCTGGACTTAGGTACAGTATAATTTAATATCATGGAAGACTAGACGAAATACTCATACATTCCCTGAATTTTTTTTGATGACTTATTTCAATAAATTACGTGTGAAGTATAAGCCGTCCTCAAGGTGGCCAATATATTCCATGTTAAAAAGCACTCTTAAAACCAATAATGACATAGATTTATCAAAATACATAAAATTAAAGCAAATTGAGGAGCTCGTGGCTAGATAATAACAGCCGAACGGGTCGATCTTCAAGGTTAAGCAACGTTTGCCAAGGTTGGTCTGTGGATGGGTGACCATCTTAACATACCGAGTTTCCTCCGTGCCTCGTAAAGTACGTTAAGCCGTTGGTCCCGGCTGTCATTTGTAGATCTTTGGCAGTCGTTACGGATAGTCAGAAGCCAGTAAATCTGATTCCAGTCTTGCCATGAAGTACCGTGTTACCCAGTTAATGGGTTGTGGAGGTCTGGTAGGCAGCCGCTCCTCGTAAAATACTGGTATTCAGCTAAATCAGGCTTGACTGGAAGCCGACCCCAAAATGGTTGGGAAAAGGCTAGGCAGATGATGAGACATAAAATCAAAGCAAAAGCAAGAAATCAAAAGTATTCACTGCAGCTAACGTAGAAAAATTCCTTTATGACGCGCCAGATGCTAATTATTTAGTAACTAAGGTATGTTTTTTAAAACTTTTTGTAAGCACCTACATACTTATCTGCAAAAATAGTTTATCACGCATAGACAATGCTTAATTTAGTAGATCGGTACTTAAATGTGATAGTTAATTTTGTCATCGTCTTGTATACACCACATAAAGCATATTTAAATTAATTGTATTTGATAAAAGGCTATATTATTTTTTGGTAAATCGGGGGCTGTCAAGAAACCTTGTCAAAAACCAAAATCCCTCGTACATTTACCATACATGGTGAGTTTTACGTAATTGTCAAGAATTATCACGCTCTAAGAAATACAAACCCAAAGAGTATTAGATTCTTTCAAGGGAAGTCGTCGCCGTTAACAAATCGGTAGTGTACCAAAAGAAATAGCAAAGTTCTTGAAATTGTAAAATCCGGTTTGTTATACCGGTCACAGCTTTGGAAAAACATCTGCAACATTACTAGCGAATTCCAAAGTCGATATCATTATACTGAGCGCCACGGACGATGGCGCTCTCCAGAGGGTTATATTGAAAACTCGGTGCACAAAAAAATTTAAATTGGCCACAAGATATCTAAGTCTATAAATATAAATAATACTGTGGAACCGCGCCCTTCTACCTCACGCGAAAACCCCCAGCCATCGCCGCCGTCGGTACAACCTCCGCTGCCGCCGTCACCACCGTCATTGCCGACGTTTACGCCATATTCCCCCGTACAACATCATACGTGTGAAGTAAAATAATAATAAAAAATAAAAAAAATCTGTGACTCGGCTGTCAAACTGAATGACAAGAAAATAGTAAAATGCATCTAAGAATAAGTAAAAAGCTCCAACATCAAAATTAAACCATGTACTCGTACAAAAATAGAGAACCGAAAATCACACATGAAATCAGATGGAATTTGAAGACCAACAAGAATGTTGACAAGAGCCGCAGCGCGTAGAGCACGCCCACCACCTCCGGCCTCGTCGCTCAGCTCCGTCTCGCCGACGCCGGAACCCAGCCCCATCGTGAGTGCCGCGGCAGTCGCGTCGAGTTCGAGCGACGAGTACTTCTCGCCGCCCACGACGCCACTACCTGCTCGTCGGGGAAGAGGATGCCGGACGACTTAGGACCTCGAGGCCCACCGGGGGTCCCAGCTCACGGCCGAAGTGTGCAGCGTAAGAGGTGGACACGATCCATTAACGAAAATGTCATGCGCGCATACTTTGGGGCTACAGAGGGAGGAAACAATCTGACTGCGTACCGTGTTTGGATGCTCTCTTTGTTGCTTGAACCAGCTACCAACGACTGTCGGATCAGGTGCGCGTCATCTAGCGGATGATAGTGTGCTTGATCGCCTCCGAACTGAAATGTGTGGCCATGGCATTGCTCCTCCGTCACAGACTGTGGCACCAGAACAGTCAACCCAATTGCCCAGCCACGCTGACGAGGAGAGTAATGACAGGGTTACAAACGTAGAAGTGCTTTGGAGTGTGCTATTCGGGAATATCGCTACATGCCGCCTGAACTTAGACCACGCTTACCTCGTTTGCCCATGCATATCAAGAACAGGGCGCTGGTGGCTGCTCTGGATTCACAGTTATCAAATTACTTTGATGACTTTGAAGACCTCACTGATGCACACTCGATAATGTACTGCGTGGCTGTAGCGGTATGTCATGTAGCTCATGTCAAAATAACCAATGACAGAGTTACACGACCAAAACCAGCCTTGCCAGCTTGGCAGTGCAGGATCGAGCGTCGTATCGGTGAAGCCAGAGGGCTAATCGGCAAGCAAGCCGTATTCGTAGGTATAGGCGGCGAGTGGAGCGATACACCCAGAATCGCACATTCCGAAGTAATAAAAGGTATATAGGGATTGGGAGCGACCGGACCTAGGTGTGACTGATATGCGCCTGCCGGATGATGATGCCATGTGTTCATTCTAGCGCAGCATCTGGTCGGTGCCTGTCAGTTATACCGAGGTTGACTGGATTCGGGAGGTCGAGCGCGTGTGAGATCCGATACTAGAAATGGGGGCAAGTACCATCAGCCCCGTAGCTTTAACAACTTTGTAGGCTGGCAGTGATCTCAAATCCTTAATGTTATATTTATTATATAGTATTTTTATTTATCATATTAGTATTTAAGTATTGTAAGGAGCATTTACTACTCTGTCAAGAAAGTACCGGGAAAAGATCAATAATACACAAAATGTCTGTTATTCATCCAAATTTATTTTATCACATTCAAAGTATGCTCCTTTAGAAACGATACACTTGCGCCAACGAACAATCCATTCATCAAAACATTTTTTAAACGCTGCTTCCGGAATTGAGTTGAGTTCTCGCCGCGAATTCTCCTTTATGTCTTCTATCGATTGAAAACGGTTCACTTGGAAGGCGCCACTCCGAAGCTTGTTGACTAGTTTGCATGTCAAACTCGTAAACCCACGTTTCGTCACCAGTAACAATGCGTTTCATGAATGTTGGGTCCGAACTGACTCGTTCTAGCATGTCCTCAGCGACTTTTATGCGATTGAGTTTTTGGAGAAAATTCAGATCTTTTGGGACTAGCCGAGCAGCAACATGTTTCATACCCAAATGATTAGTTAAAATGGTACGGATCGACTCGTGAGTTACAGAAAGTTCGGCGGCTATCTCTCTCAGAGTTGAATGGGGATTTTCAGTCACTATTTCCTTCACTTTTGCGATGTTAACTTCAGTTGCAGACGTTGACGGCCTACCAGAGCGAGGCAAATCTTCCATCACATCTCGACCGCTTTGGAACGCTTTGAACCACTCATAAGCACGAGTTTTTGATGAAGTCGATTCACCGTAAGCCTTCTGTAACATTTTCAGTGACTCCGAACACGAAATTCCATTGGCGATGCAAAATTTAAGACAAACTCTTTGTTCGATATTTTTGTCCATTATGAAATTCGCAATACGCACTATATATGATATTACTAAAACCAGCACTGTATTTAATATAAATAACAGATGCAACTCAAACTCCGCGCCAAAATGGAAAACAGTTGCGCCAATCTAACAACTACAAAAAAAACAAAAATTTGAATTTGGAACCATAAACAAATCATCCATTCCCGATACTTTTTTGACTGAATGTATATTGTTAAAGGTACAATAAATAGTGTTGACGTATCCGTGTGGATAAAACCCCCAAACTCATGCTAAAGAATACAAAAAAAATATGTAGCTTGTGTAATCCGTCCGTTGTCTAACTGGAAATCTCCAGGGCCGGACGGGCTGCACAATTTCTTCACGGATTAAATGGTTCACAAGATCGCACGCTTGCTTGGCGTCTCAATTCCAGTCCTTAGAGTCTGGGTCGCTACACCAGTTCCGAACCTTAGGAATAACCCACCTGCTCCGTAAATCAGGTAGTACCGCGGAGCCCAAAAATTATAGACCGATCACATGTTTACCGACGGTCTATGAAGTTTTTTCGTCTATTTTATATAATATTACAACAACAGTCAACAACAACAGGTCTGCCTCTCAAAATAGATGTAGGAATGGGTGCCGCGTTACTAAGGAGCTACACCTTCTTGATATGGCCATTAGCCAACAGGTTCGGCGTTCCCGAAAGGATCTGTCGACATGCTGGATAGACTATAAGAAAGCCTATGACTCGGTGCCTCATACATGGATCATGAAATGTATAAAGTTGATGCAACGCTACGCACCTTCCTGATGTCGTGTATGGGGCAATGGAGGACAGTCCTTCGCTATCCAGGATTTGAAATATCCAGAGGAATAGCTAACCGGTAAGGGTCGAGCGGGCTATATTTCAGGCCGACAGTTTGAGTCCGCTTTGGTTTTGTCTAGCCTTGAATCCTCTTAGCACACTGTTAAAGAATTCAGGGCCATCGGTTGAAGAGAGGTAGTCAGGTCATATCTCAACTCTTTTACATGGATGATATGAAACTCTTTGCCACCACTAATCTGCAACTGATGGAGCTACTGAAGGTAACTGAAACATTCAGTAACGCCATCAGGATGGAGTTTAGTGTGGACAAATGTGCGGTCATGCATGTAAAGCGTGGAGAGATTATGGAATTCGTGGGAACTCCACTCTCCGATTCCATAAACCTGAGTTCCCTCTCTCCAACTGAAACTTACAAGTATTTGGGTATGTCAGAAGCGTTAAGTATCAATATTACTGACATGAAGCAATCGTTGAAGGAGCGCTTCTTTGGCCGCCTGAAGAAAGTATTCAATAGCCTTCTATCAGGCGGAAACAAGGTGCGCGCGTTCAACGGTTGGGTCATGCCGGTATTGATGTACTCTTTCAGTACGCTGAAAGGCAGGGCGTTAAGTTCCGTTTGAGTTCATTTGAGTACGCACAAATGGACTCAAACGGAACTTGACGCCCTGGATAGCCGGGTGTCCGCACACTGCTGCATATTTAATGCATCACCCACGGTCATCGGTAATGAGACTCTATATCCCGCAAAAGTGTGGAGGCCGAGGCTTTTTAAGTGCTAAGACTCTCCACAATCGTGAGATATGCAGTCTCAGGGAACATTTCCTAGCTGTCGACGTTGGTATGCATTGAGATGTAGTGGCGGTGATCAAGGGACTCACCCCGCTCTCCTTGGCTGGTTTGCGCCAGTGCGCAATACATTGTACTGGGATCGGTCTATCATCACTGACAGGACTGTTGTTGCTAATAAGCCTAATATAGTGGTGATAGACCGACTAGAGCGTCGTGCAATGATTATTGATATAACAGTCCCCCATGACGAGAACCTCGTGAAGTCTGAGAAAGATAAACAAACGAAGTATCTTGTGATAAAACCTTATTAAAATTATGACTTTACACGTTATGTTGTCGGAGTCGTGTTCCGCTGCGTTGAGTCGACTAACCGCCTGCGTCCTCGGAAATGTCGAAAAACGACACCTTTCGGCCAAAAGTCCTCTTACAAGAAGATCGGTAGATGGTGGGTTGGAACTCGAACCACGAACGACGTAAAGTAATTGTTGTAGCGCGATTTCAACCTCAGAGTCCACTTGGTATTCTCTTTCAAGTACTGCTCAACTTCCTTAACTCTTGTGGAGTGATGCAGACGAGAATTATGCAACATGTTGGGTCCACTCGTTGTGGTGCCGTCGACTTTGTCTCGGGCTTACATTCGTCTACTCTTTGGTGAAGACCAACTTACCGCATTAGTATCATAAATAACTATTATGATGAGTAAGACATCATAACTATAACTCGGATTTTTCTGTTACTGCAGTAATGTAAACCAAGTGTACAACGAGAAACTTTAACAATTAATTTCGCACATTATGATTAATTTTTGTATCCGCTCCCACCATTGCCAAAACTTTGGTTATAACAAAAGATATAAACAATACAGGCAATTAATTGAGCCGTAAAAAAAACTTGGGCAAGTATTGAATGGGGGTATTGTATCCAAGTTATTGAAAGCTACTTTTTGTAAGGAGCGACAAGGGAAAGCACTTGGTTCCCGCTTGTTGTTCGCTTGATATCGATTGAGTTATGAATGTACAATGTAAAATTCATAATGATGGCGGCGAGAGCGTGGTTTCTTCCTCGCTCAACTCGGGATTTAATATACAATGCGTTTGTTTCTAATCCCGCCATAAAAATAACGGCTTTTTTGTGATGGATCTTCTTTTTGATTGCATGCCCTGGCAGGATTGTGAGAAGGATATTTTCATAGGGTTTGTTAGAAATTTTAAGTTTATGGTTTTCATTTTACTAGTTGATCTAGCAAACGTTGTTTTGCCATATAAAAAAGCCTATGACCTATTCTCAGACCTACTAAACATACACAAAAAAATTCATCAAAATCGGTTCATGTCGTCTCGGAGGAGTTCGATCACAAACATCATGACACGAGAGTTTTATATATTAGAGGAAGATTAGATGTATTGTTTCTGTTTTGTCAGAGGGTTACTGAATGCCACATTTGTTTTGGAAATTGATTTTAATTTATTGGACTTTATAAAGGTCGTTGTATGTATAGTAAGTATTGTCGAAGATACGATTAATTTTCAAGATTTTGTATAACAAAGATATATTTGTCAAACCGCCATATTTATCTTCTGATTTCCGTTTTGAGCGGATGTGACGCATATTTTTAAATATTTGTGAAACTTTATGTTTACAATAAAATATGTATGTATGTGGGCATTCGGAAAGCTGATATATGTGATATCTTTGAATCGTCGATCCCACAATCCTTTAAGACCTGCGTCCTGTTCGTAATGACTTACGGAGCCGAAACGTGGACACTTACCATAGGCCTGGTCTAAAAGTTCATGGTTGCTCAGCGTGTAATGGAGAGAGCTATGGTTTGAGCGGGGTTTCTCTGATGTATAGAATTCGCAACGAAGTCTTTTGCCAGAGAACTAAAGTCACCGACGACATTGTGCGTAGAATCAGCATGCTGAAGTGGAAGTGTGCCGGGTATGTCTGTAGACGGACAGACGGTCGATGGAGCAGAAATGTGAAATGTGAGAGTGGAGACCGCGTATGGGCAAACGTAGTGTACTGTGTGTAGTGTGTGTAGCGGGATGAACTGCGGCATGATGGATTGATGATTTAAAGAAGGTGGCTGACAGCAGATGGATGCGGACTGCTGTACGGAAAAATCGCCATCTTTTTAGTAAAATTTGTGATAGACATAATTTTAATACTAGAAATAAAGATAAATTAGATCAACCATTTTATAGATTAGCTAAAGTACACACATCTTTCATGAGGTACTGTGTTAAATGTTACAATAAAATACCTTGTGACATATTAGAACTAAATGAAAGACAATTTAAAGCGTATATCAAAAGCACACTTTGTAAACAAGCTTATTAGCTTAAATTAGAAGATTACATTCAGGATAAGAATGCCTGGAAGCATGCTGGTCCTGCTCCATAGGACAGTCAATGTTGTGGACAAAATCAAACTGGTTGCTTTATGTATTAACTTTATAGATATTCCTGTTTCTTTTTGTGTTTGTATTTTTCTGTTAACTCACACTCTGTTAATTAGTGATTCCAATATTTGTAAATGTGTGAGTATCATGTACCTACTTATTTAGAAAATTGATAAGTCTACCTCTGCATACCCTAGGTGCGTGGTCCTCATATATTACTAAATTTTGTGTATACTTACCAAATATTGTAAAAGATTTATTTGAAAAGAGTAACTATGGAGTTTCTTGTCCATTCTTCTCCATAAGAATCTACCTTTCCGAATGGACAGTAGAGTCATTTCAGAATTTTTATATATTTAAAATGTGATTGACGTTCAAAATTGCCGTTTAATGGCCTAATTGGAATAAACGTTTTGACTTTGCTCAAGACCTGGATGGTTGGCGCTCTTTGGGAGGCTTACGTCACCAGTGGACGGCAATTGGCTGAAATGATGAAAATGATGAAGTAGCCACCTCAGTGTTTTATACCCATAAAATAAACATTCCTTATAATATTTTGACGTATAAATTTTTTTTATCTAATGTATCTAACCAATGCAAGCGGAAGAGCTCCCACAAGGTGAATGGAAGACCCCGCACAAGGTAGATGGAAGACCCCCCACATGGTAGATGGAAGACCCCCCACATGGTAGATGGAAGACCCCCCACAAGGTAGATGTAAGACTCCCCACAAGGTAGAAGGAAGACCCCCCACAAGGTAGATGGAAGACCCCCCACAAGGTAGATGGAAGACCCCCCACAAAGTAGATGGAAGGCTTCCCGCAAGGTAGATGGAAGACTTCCCGCAAGGTAGATGGACGACCTCCCGCATGGTAGATGGAAGACCTCCCGCAAGGAAGATGAAAGACCTCCCGCAAGGTAGGTGGAAGACCTCCCACAAGGTAGATGGAAGACCTCCCGAAAGGTAGATGGAAGACCTTCCACAAGGTAGATGGAAGACTTCCCACAAGGTAGATGGAAGACCTCCCACAAGGTAGACCGATGACCTGGTGAGTGTCGCGGGTAGCCGATGGATGCGAGACGCATAGAATTGGTTGTGGCGACACTTGGGGGAGGCTTATGTCCAGCAGTGGACTTCTTTCGGCTGATATGATGATGATGATGATGATGATGATGATGATGATGAATCAATGTAAAAAAACAAGTGACCTACCAATTTTTACGTATAACTTAGTGAGTTTAGAGGTCACAAAATCGCAAATGGTTATTGTAAGTAAAACAGAAAGCTTTATCACAAGTTCACAGTTCTCGTAATTTTCACTTTTGCATTAACAATCGCGTTTGTCGCCGCTACCAACCGACTCGATAAGATTTGGCGCCCCATTCATACTACGACGAACATTTATTCCAATCATTTAAAAGTCGCATTAGGGTTAACTCAAAAATGTAATGTTTGTGAAGAGTTTTTTTGGAAAATACTTTTTTTCATCAAAACCAAGTAGCACCCAAGAAGCATTTAATTTTTTCTTTGCCCACTGAGGACAGAATGGATGAAAAAAACGTGTAGCGCCGACCCCAAGTATCATAGGATAAGAGCAGAAAGATGATGATATTTTAACCTATATTGTCTAGTGGCCCGAGTTAACACATTTAGAAAAAAAAAATATTTCAAGTGATCTGAAAATTTTATACGATCTTAAAGAAAAGTCTTATAACCAGTTACCCTCATCGAATCGTTCTGAGAGCGGTTGATGTATATTTATTACCCTAACTGACGGTTGGACAACCTTGGATAAAAGCAACCAACATTAGTAACCGAATTTATTTTCACGAAAACATTATTCATGGAAACTGAAATACTAAATTACTCTATCGAAGTACTAGTTTCCATAAATCAGATAGTGCTTGCTTGAAGAAATACATAGATTTGGTAGAAGAAACAAGTAATTTCTGGAAGAGTTTGGGAAGTTGACTTTGCTCAGCTGTGGGACAGTTTACATAGGCTGAAATAAATAAATACTGACTCAGTGTTCGGCGAGGGAAGCGTTCCTTCTTTAGAAAATGCCTTAGGCATTAAGTCCTTCTCTGTACATCTGTGTGTGTAAAGTAATAAATAAATGTGAGAAGATGCATAGCGATAGCGAGGAATGAGAACGAGGCTAGGTAAATAAAGCTATTCTTTTTTTTTCTTAACAAAAACATCCCTCGAATCGTCGTACATTTCTGGTAGAAACGCAGATTTAACCCTAGATACCTTATTCATAAACATTCGTCTCACAGGCCGCGCAAAACGTAAATATGATTCACATTCTTAGAGTGATAGAAAGCTGACCTCGCAAGTACCTTACCAAGTCATATGACCATTAGTATCGCAAGTGCATTTTACTCACAACGACGTGTCCTTGAGCAGCTAGAGAGTTTTATTCGTCTGAGGGACTAATGTTATGTATAGACACGATTGACGAGTACGGTTGTAATTTTTGAAACACGATTAATGAAGATTTCTAGTTTGATGAAGTAAACGGTAAGTTTGTAATAATAATTTAAATTAGACAAATTATTTAACCACATTTTATTTAGTAACATCGTGTGTATACATGTAAACAACCGCATTTTTGCTTCAATTTTTTTTTTATATATGGATGCTCAAGATCGGCAAATAGAGCATTATTATTATATACTTCACCAATGACTTAATAAATTGTATAAATAAAATTCTACCAGACAAACAACTTGTGGTTTTCGCTGAAGACACGAACGCCATTATAGGTGCAAATGAGCTTACGGAAAAAGTGAAGCAAGCTATAAGGCACCTTTATGCATGGTTCGCTGTTAACAAGCTAAAATAGTTCGCAATAAAGATACTATAGAAATCATATTAAATGAGGACAAAATTGAATTTGTGAGAGAGGCGAAATTATTGGGTGTTCACATAGTTCTTTTTTCCAATTTAGAGATTCGTCTTACTGCCATAGATGCAGCTATATCATCTGCGTGCTATGCTTTAAGAACCCTCAGATACGAAATTGACATAAAACAGTTAAAAATGGTATACTATGGGCTTGTAGAGTCTAAATTAAGATATAGTATCCAATACTGGGGAAATAGTTACAATTATAACTGCCAAAGAGCTTTTGTCCTTCAAAAAAAAGACATACGTACAATGGTCCGTCTTTCGCAAAGAGAGCGCTGTCGTCCACATTTCATAAACTTAAAAATCCTTACAGTTCCCAGTCTCTACGTTTTAGTGCTCTTGATTAATCTAAAAAAGTATCAACATGAATATTGGATACAAGAAGAAAGACTGGTTAGAGAGAACACACGTAGGAAAGATTTGAAAAATATAATAAGTCCTCTATTTAATATATTTAACAAGTTACCTATACACTTAAAAAGCTTGATATACACATCCTCGTTTAAAGCAAAGCTTCAAGCATTCCTATTAGATAAATGTCTCTACTCAATTGATGATTTATTTAATATTACCATGAGTGTTTTTACTATTATTTTTTTTTATTATGTAGCAGAAACTATTCTGCTGCACTGTTTTGACTTAATCTTGACATTATCTTATTATATTCATTGACATTGTCTGAGTTGACATTGAATTTATTGTTTATATTGCCTGAGATGACATTCAATTTATTGTTTATATTGCCTGAATTGGCATTTAATTTATTGTTTATATTGCCTGAGTTGACATTTAATTTATTTTTAATGTTTTGTGTTGTTTTGATTGAATCCTTTATTTTTTAAGCTATTTTTTAATTTTCTTTTGACCAATGCATAATCATTATTCCTACCATTTAATTGAGTTGACATTGTTGTTAAAAGTACGTGTAAATGGAAGTTGTTATGTTATTTTTAGTATGTGTTATTTTTAGGAATGATTTTTGTTATCGAAATAAATAAATTGAAAACTGAAATTGGCTATTTGAATTATTGTTAATCCGATTCTGACAATCGTTATTGTACCTTGACTCAGCGAGGAGACATGGGCTTAAGTGACGTCGAAATTGAAAAAGAGATCCCGACAGATTCCGACGGCAATGAAAATCAAGATGATGTCGTTCTCTTGCTTTCTACCACTCATGGCATTGGTACTATTGCACCTTCTGGTAAGCCAGACATCATTGAGTTCTACAATTTGAAAAAAGGCGCCATGGATACCTTCGATCAAATGTGTAGTAGTATGTTTTGTAGCAGAAAGACGCAAAGATGGCCACTGTGCTACTTCTATAGCATGCTCAATATAGCAATCATAAACTCGTATATTGTTTACGTACGTAATATTGTGAAAAAAGGCTAAAAACCACTAAGATGTTGTTTCATGGATGTTTCGGTGAAAATCCGACCCGTGGTTGCATAAGCGTCGCGAAATGCCTTGAAACTTTGAGGCGATGCCTAAAAAGGAAGATAGCAGAAGTTTTATATGGACCGCCTACTATCGATACGCCTAGTCCAAATGGTAATCAAAAAAAATTTGTAACTTCTGTGAGTACAAAAAGCGTCGAATTACGAGGTTCCAATGTAACACTGCAAAAAATTAATGTGTATGGTCCACCTATAAAGAAGTTAAACAGTACAATTATTTATTTGTTTCCTTTCACTCACAAAATCCTAAATAACCATACTTTAATATATTCGTCTGTGAGACGAATGTTTGTGAATAGTGTTATTCCTGCATAATGTTTATGAATCTAGGGTTAAGCCTTTCCAGGAACTCTTCTCCCGTGTTCTGAAGCCAGCCCTCGCGATAGGCAAAATATAAATGGAAGAAACATAGTGTTTATAAAAAGCTTAACCAGTATAATACCAAATCAGCTTTGACTGCTGTTAATAAGAAAACCTGCATCAGATTAGAACAGACTGCAAATGAAATTATACTGTGAGAATATCACTACATAGTATAAAACAAAGTCGCTTCCGCTGTCTGTTTGTCCCTATGTATGTTTAGATCTTTAAAACTACGCAACGCATTTTGATGCGGGATTTTTTAATAGATAGTGATTCTCGAAGAAGGTTTTAGTATATAATTTGCACCCGTGCGAAGCCGACGGGACGGCTCGCTAGTTTAGAATAAAATACTAAATTTTCTACCGCGAATGCAAAATGTCACTTTTAAATATTACGAGTCATAATATTTTGCACAACGGGACACAAACATAAATAAAGCGAATATGTCGCCGTACGTTTTCGCAGAAACTCGGTACAAATATTACGATTTAACGTATGCAAAATGGAAAATGGTGGCCTAAGATTTTTTTATTTATATCTCGAAGGAACTCCTAAAAGAGGCTATACAATAAATTTTGTAAAAGGGTTCCATAAGGGGTTCTATTCGTTAGCACAGGCCGCTTGTTGCCGGCTATTGAGAAATTGCCGCAAAAATTGGTAGCCCGCCATTATATTTTTTTCTGCGGTGCCTTGGGGTTAAATTCATGTTTGATGGAATTTTCAAGAGCATCATTTTGACTATTCTTATAGTAAAACGGCTTTTTATCAAATAATAGTGGTGAGCTTAGGAAATCAGTAAATTAATATTAAAGAGCGGAGGTACGCACATATATATACCATACGAATATTCCGCCAAAAAACGGACGACTGAAAAAAAATGTCATACCACAAGCGACAAATTCCCCATTTAGGTTGTAAAAAACAATAATCCCCGATTCACTCGTACACAGTGCTTTATAGGTTAATTTAGGCAAAAATCCAATTTCACTGGCCACCCCACGGGCGAATAAATATTAAACACAGTTTAAATGAGGAGTCCGAACGGTCACCACCTTTCAAGGGATATTCGTGGCTCATAAACTGTACTTTAGAAGGAAATATAAAATATCGTATCCGCGTCCTTTTTTGCTTTTTAGGGATGAAAGAGTCACGTTTCTGAAAAGAAATGGACACTCGGCCTTTTCATGGTGGTCAATAAGTAGGTAGCTATGGACGTGTATAAGATGAAATTATGATCTTTTTGTCAAAGCAAGGAAATATGGGGCAATAGAATCGAAATGTGGCCAACTCCAGTTTCTGTGCTTTCGTTTCGCTTTTAAACACAAAAATTATGTAGCGCTGTTTTATGATGATTTTAAAAGGTTTTTTGTTATTAAAAATTGTTATGCTAGAAAATAGATAAACGTAAAAATGGTAGAAATTTTGAATTTTTACTAGAAGTAGGTAATTTATGTTATCGTTGTTATTTGTGTTTTCTTTATTTATAAAAGCAGTCCTAGGAATCAATAACCGCTACGTTACTCAGCTTGCTAACCGGATTATCTATTGCTATTTCTAAGAGGACGCCAAAAATCACTCTTAAACTCATATTAAATCAACCTCAGAATGCAATCAACGTGAGTTGATTTATATTGTAGGAACGCTGACACAGTGATTCTGTATTCGCAATCAAGTGCGGTGCCCCGCGAACCCTCAGTTTGCCCAGTACCATCGCGACCTATAGACGCGCATATTAATACCAACTAAGTACTTCCACGAAATATGTTATGAGTGAATAAACATCAATTAAATAAATCTTCCGCATTTGATTTCTCTCCGTATACACACCTCAACAAATACACGCATCATACAAAATTGGTGACCCCGACGAGATTTACCAGCGTGGAGTGAAATAAACTGTGTATACGTGATCGAGAACGGGCAACTCAACTCAACGTGTTCTATAATGTATAAACTCTCGTGTAACCAAGCAAAATGGAAGGAAAAACGACTGCCGACGAATATTTTCTCTCACCCGTCTCCATAACCGACAAGATCGAAGATTTTTGCTGAGGGCACCGGAATTGTGGTTCACCAAAGCAGAGGCGATAATTAACCCTCAGAAGATGTCCGACGATTCCAAGTATCGGATTATCTTATCCAAGTTGAACCTCGAGGTCACGGAACAAGTCGCGGATTTCCTAGTAGATCCGCCCAAAGAAAAGAAGTATGAGACCTTGAAGCAAAAATTAATTTCGGTATACAAAGAGTCAGCGGAACGACAAATTAAGAAGCTAATTGGGGAAATGGAGTTAGGCGATCAACAACCATCGCACCTCCTACGAAAAATGCGGGACCTAGCCAGAGGAAAAGTAACCGATGACACACTGAAGGTAATGTGGAAAAATCATTTACCACCATCAGTACGTGGTGTTTTAGCAATTACTGACGAGGAAAACATGGAAAAATTGGCATCCATTGCAGACAAGGTCGCTGAAACGATGACACCGATACACAGTGTTGCTTGCGTAAAAGAAAAACCAGGCCCATCGGACAGAGATAATTTAGTACTGGCGGAAATTAATAAATTGAGCGACCGATTACGCAACATCGAGAACGGTTACAGAAGTCGCTCACACAACGATAAACCTCGGACGTCCCGATCCAGATCAAGATCCAGCTCGAGGTCTGGAAGAAACGCAATGGCACATGAAGACGACCCCAACTGGTTATGTTTCTACCACTTCAAATTCCGCAACAAGGCGAATAAGTGTGTGCAACCGTGCAACTGGAAGAAGACAGACGCCAAGCCATCGGAAAACTAGAGTCGGTACAGTCAGCGACGGGAGGCTGTGACCGCGCGCACGTCAATCACCGTCTATGTGTCAAGGACAGGAATTCAGGTTTGAACTTTTTAGTGGATAGTGGTGCAAATGTGTCTGTTCTACCTCGCAGTGTTGTTTTTAAGAAAGATAACGCACATAGTGCCTGTTATAAGTTGTATGCTGCGAACGGTACCGAGATCAATACGTACGGTACACAAGTTTTAGAACTGGACTTAAATCTTAGACGAGCATTCCGTTGGTTATTTACGATAGCAGACGTACAGCAACCAATATTAGGTGCTGACTTCTTAGCTAATCATAAGTTGATAATTGATTTGAATGGACGAAGGCTAGTCGATCAAGTTACTACTAATTTAAGTTCGAGAGGAAATCTCTCTAGTTCCACTGAGCCCACTCTGAAAACCATTACTGATAATTGCCACTATTATGAACTGTTGTGTAAGTTCCCAGAATTAACTAAGCCTGTCTCATACAAAGAGACACCTCGACATAGTGTTAGTCATAATATTGAGACAACAGGTACACCAGTGCACGCACGAGCGAGACAGCTATCACCAGACAGGTACGTAAAAGCCAAGAATGAATTTAGGGTTATGCAAGAACTGGGAATTTGTAGGCCGAGTCATAGTGCTTGGGCAAGTCCCCTACACGTGGTACCCAAGAAGGACGGCAATATTAGGCCATGTGGAGATTATAGGCGTTTAAATGCGATCACTAAACCGTGCCCCGTCTTCATAATTTTACTTATATTTTGGCTAACAAGAAGATTTTTACTAAGATAGATATAAACCGAGCTTATAATTGTATACCTGTCGCGGAAAATGACATTGAAAAAACTGCTGTCATAACACCTTTTGGATTATTTGAATTCATGCGCATGCCTTTTGGCTTAAGAAACGCAGCGCAAACATTTCAGCGTTTCATGCATCATACTGTTTTACAAGGTTTAGATTTTTTATTTAATTATGTTGATGACGTAATAATTGCATCAGATAATGAAACGCAGCATAAACAGCATTTAGAAAGAGTTTTTGAACGATTTAACGCTTTCGGCATAACCATTAATTTCTCTAAATGCAGCTTTGGTAAACAATAATTAGATTTTTTAGGATATGAAGTATCCATAGAGGGAATTAGACCCTTAGAAGATAAATTAAAAGCAATTTTAAATTATCCTAAACCGGAAACTACTGAGGAACTTAGAAGATTTTTAGGAATGTTAAATTTTTATAAAGCAAGCATACCTCACTCAGTTGATCATCAGACAGAATTAAACAAATATTTGGGAAATTCGAAACGGAAAGATAAAACTAAAATTAACTGGACAAAAGTAGCCGAACGCAATTTCGAGCAATGCAAAGAAGACTTAAAGAATGCAGTCTTGTTATCGTATCCAACGACAGGTAACCCTTTAGCATTGATGACCGACGCGTCAGACACTTGTATAGGTGCCGTATTACAGCAAAACATTGATAACAAGTGGAAACCCTTAGGATACTACTCTAAAAAGTTAACAGAGGCTCAAATGAAGTATAGTACTTATGACAGAGAACTATTAGGAATGTATTTGGCTATAATTCACTTTCGCAACATGGTAGAAGGTCAAGAGTTAATTATATTTACCGATCATAAGCCCTTATCGTTTGCATTTGATAAAACAGGCACAAATAAGGAAACGTCACGAAGAGCTAGACAAATTATGTTCATTAGCGAATTCAGTACAGATATAAGGCATATAAGTGGTAACGATAACATAGTTGCAGATACATTATCTAGAATAGCAACAATATCGTGTCCCACGACGCTCGATTTTGCAGAACTTGCCACTGCGCAGGAAACGGACGCCGAGCTAGCAAAATTGCAACGCGAGTCAAATGGAAATAACAATGTAGTGTTGAAACGGATAGCCTTATTCAATTCAGAGAAATATGTGGTACGCGAAGTTTCAACCGACTCAGCACGTCCGTACTTAACAGAACAATTTCGACGTTTAGCTTATGATTCGATACATAATTTAAGCCATCCAGGTATAAATACAAAAGAAAACTAGTAAGTAATAGATATTTTTGGCCAAATATGAATAAGGATGTAGGAAATTGGGCTTAAACTTGCATTAAATGTCAAAGAGCGAAAATACAAAAACACACTAATTCAGATCTAGGCACATTTGAGAGTAGCAAGCGTTTTGAACATATTCATATAGATATTGTAGGACCTTTACCAACTTCACCAGAAGGACTTAGATATTGCTTAACAATCATAGATAGATTACACGTTGGCCAGAAGCTTTCCCGATAAAAGAAATAACTGCAGAAGTCGTAGCTAAAACATTATATGAGGGTTGGATTAGTCGTTATGGGTGTCCAGTTAAACTCACAAGTGATCAGGGAAGACAATTCGAAAGTAATTTGTTTAAAGATTTAATGACTTTAATGGGAATACAGAAAACGCGCACAAGCCCATATCATCCTTAATGTAATGGAGCAGTAGAACGATGGCATAGATCATTAAAAACCGCGTTAAAAGCACGACTAGACACTAAATGCTGGGTAGACGAATTGGCAACGGCAATGTTAGGGTTACGCACAACAATTAGGTCAGACACAGGCGTAACCGCAGCGCAAATGTTGTATGGTAGTAATATTAGGTTACCAGGTGACTTTTATGACACTAGCAACGTGAAGTCGTACGATGACAACAGCTTTGTAAACAAAATAAAGGATGTGATTGATGGATTAAAACCATCCGCCAGAGAAAGCAAGTCACCCCACAAGATTTTTGTACACAAAGATTTAAGCACTAGTAATTACGTGTTCATTAGAAATGACGCAGTACGGAAGCCATTACAACCTCCTTACGATGGACCTTACCGTGTCATCAGTAGAAATGATAAAGTATACCGCATACAATTGCCAGACCGACAAGCAAATGTGTCTGTAGACCGTTTAAAACCAGCATACATATAAGCAGATAACGAATCACCATCAGAAAAAATCGATGAACAAGTAGTAGATAAAACAGATATTAAAATAGGCGAAAAAGTACAGAAAAGAGTAACTTTCCAAACGAGCAAACCCTGTAACAACACATATACAACGCCAACAGGACGTGTAAGCAAAAGACCATTGAAATATCGTTAAATTAGCATTTTCTTAATTAAGGTTAATTATATTGCATATAAGCACTTAGCGTCTGAGCTCATACACAGAACTAATACTTGTTGCGACAGCCTTACCGAGTATCAAAGTGGAAACTATACAACCACCGCAAATATCACCCAATACCAAAGTCGTATACTAATGTCATACATAAAAATAACTAATGTTAACCCGCTCAGAAACTATCGTCCAGCGTACATTCAAATCAAGTTATGTGTAATAATGTAAGTGACGCAGAAATGTAATGTGTGCATGTATTTTCATCGGCGTCACCATGACGAATACTGCAGACTCCAAGGAGTGCAAATTTATTGTTATGGCAGAGTATGTCGTCATGGTGACTACCCTTAATTTTTTGTTAATATTTTAAGCTTTAGATAGGATTAAAGAACAATGGGTAATTTTATATGGAACCCATACCCACTTTGTAGCATTTTAGACTAGATGTAATTTAGAAGAGGCCTAATTGAGTAACTCGAAAATAAGTAAACGAATGAATGAATGAATGAAAGACCGAAGTTATGATAACTTCTTTGTAACATTTTTAATTGCCAATAATCGCACTTTTTCTGCTTTTTGGACTAAATAAATAGGTAACCAGTCATTTTTTCTGTCTTTAGAGAGCGATATAGCTTCCTATCGTTGGTTTTTGGTACAGAAAAAATATTAAATAAGAACTATCAATCTTAAATAGCACAGTTTTATTAAATTGTATTGTTACTTTCAATGATTATATCATCCCAGGCACTTGCCGGACCTACGAAGTTATCTAGGTGCCTGCCAACACCTAAGTACCATATTATGCTAATAGTATAGGCACAAGCACCTAGAGTACTCATACCCGTCATGCAGGAGCAATAATACGCTTCGATGGCTTCTCTGCCCTGGACATTAACCTTGATTAAAATATATGTGTAATATATTTTATTAGACACGTGCCTCGATAATATGCGGCCTCTAATTAACGAGCAGTTTTCGGTTACTAGCCCATGCTGCGACATACTAGGGCTACGGCTCGAAGATACCTCAATATTATATATACCATCTCCACCTCGCAAATGCTCGGCAACATATGATCTAGCGAGCTTTAAATGGTATGTGCCCAAACTGAGTAGAATGACGTCTTCTTCTGCCAATTGTGGAAATGGAAATGGTATTGACGTAGCCGTCATTGTTGTGAACACCGCCCGCTGTCTGTTCATATGTTCTGCGACTACATAATTGCCCAGTCTGTTGGGTTCACTTCTTCTTTGCGCTATTATATTGATAAAAGCGTGGGCATGCTCATTATCTGTCAGACGCTGCCTAAATGCATTTATAAGGGCTCCCGCAATACGGAAGTCTTCAAATAAGTGAGGGAGTGTTTTATTGATAACTGTATGCCTAAATATTTTGTAGTCCCTTTTGAACCATCCGTTTATTACTTCAATGACCCAACGCACTATGGTGATTTCTCTAGATTTATTGGCTTGAATATCTGTAAGCTGTGTGGCATGCCTATTCTTACTTGGTGGCATATGGGCAACATAGCCAGCACTTTCTATATCTGGTATAGAGTCTCTAAAACCTCGATCTAATATAAAAACGTCATCTGTTTGTAACGTTATATGCACTGGGGACGTTTGATCATTCATAATCTCAGTCATGGTTTGGGCATCAGTCTTTGTTGCAGCGTATGGTCCACATATATCTATAATATAGCCATCTGGGCAAGTAATCACAAAGGGTTTTAACAAGTTTTTATACTTGTGTAAGCTGTAAGACTTTTTTTGAAATAAAAAGTTTTTACTTTTCTGTACGTATATATACGAACCATCACAAATAGCTATAGCCACTGGGTTTATAGGGTTGGAATATATTGATGATGGTACTGCAAGGCTGTGAGCTATAATTTCATCCCGACTTATATGATTGAAACCCAAATGGCGAACAACAAAGTCTTGGGTCAAGCAGTTTCTAGCAGTTTTAAGCAAAATACCGATCGTTTTACGAGATACACCTATTTGGGAGGCTATACGTGTATTTGGTTCACCAGACCGTTGTTTTAATAAATATATTCCTAGTGCAGTTTTTGGTCTTCTACATTGATTTAAAAGAGACGGTGTTTCATTCAAAAGGATTTCGAATTGTTGGTGTGTTAAGCCAGTTAGGTAATATAGATCCTCTGGTAAAATGTTGTTTACATTGTCAAAATCTATATTAGTCTTATGTTTATATGCATCTCGTAACGTATCAATCATATCTTTGAGATGGTCTGGTGTGAATATTGTCTCTCCATTATCATACAGGGAGCTCCAATCTTCTGTGTTGATGTGATGTGTACAAACGCGTGCATGTTCAGGAACGTACACGCTATGATTAACCAACAAGAATACTTTTATAAACCTGGACACACTGTGAAGTTCTTGATTGATGCACCCATGAAATAAACAGTGACGCGCCGTATTTGCAACCCATCTATAAGTTGGAACAGACGTTGGGTGCTCTGGGTTTGCAAGTTCCTGGTTTTGTTCTTATTCGAACCTAGCTTGCTGTCGTCTTCCAGCTACCCAACAACGATGACACATAGCCTGAAGTTGATTCTGGGCCATCTAAAAGAAAAACCAAATCCTCAAGTAACTAAAACAATAAATAACTTAATAAAGAGTGAACAAAAAGACACCGTGTACTCGATGATCAAAAGCTATTGTTATACTAACCTCATTTATGTTAATCCGTGCCATCAAATACTCTGTGAAGCCTGGATTGTCTTCCAAATAGGTTCGCGTCAGTATATGCCGGTTTCGGTCACGAATTACTGATCTTGTACATGTAACACACTGTATACGGCGTTCACCTTCCATTTTTTTGAAGCAGATGAGTAATAATAATAATCCAATCGTTAAGTAATACACTGAAGTCCGTTGTGAAAGCCGAGGTTGTAAATAAAAGTAAGAATAAAATAAACTAAGATATGCGCGCGCGCTCAAAATCAGTTCCTAACAGGTACTAACTACTGACGACACACCGACGCTAGCACAAAATAGTTCGAACTACCCACCTAATGGATAAAATAAAAAAAATCCTTAGTAAAATCGACCCACACAGGGTCGATTTTACTAAGGATTTTCGGTATTTTCAACATCGAATATCTTTTTTCCTACACAAGTTACAAAGTTGCTCCCATACAAAAAACATCTACGTTTTCAAAGACCTTTCGAATGGTACCAATTTCAACTTGCTACAAACTGGGTACGTTCAGACCCATGTTCTTTCAAGGCGGACCCTGAAACATGGGTAACCGCACTATTATATAAGAAAACAAAAAAACCAATTGTTTCATATGTCAAAGCACTGCTTGTACCACTTTGTAGAAACCGCGTGACAATATAACTTAAAACTTTCTGAATTATAGCATTGTTTAAAGCAAACATAACAAGGGCGCAAACGCGCATACCTACACAAGGCATCAGGTGACGACATGTTATTGTAACTAAATGATGTATAAGCAAATTTATTGTAACTCGTAGTACCTAATTATAATATGTATTTGGTCTTGTAATTATTAGATTATGAAATAATGAAATTGTGTAGTAAACAAAAAAAAGGGGAGGAATAGTGTAGGAACGCTGACACAGTGATTCTGTATTCGCAATCACGTGTGGTGCCCCGCGAACCCTCAGTTCGCCCAGTACCATCGCGACCTATAGACGCGCATATTAATACCAACTAAGTACTTCCACGAAATATGTTATGAGTGAATAAACATCAATTAAATAAATCTTCCGCATTTGATTTCTCTGCGTATACACAACTCAACAAATACACGCATCATACAAAAATATATATCTACGAGTAATCAAAATCTTTCGTTTGAATTCGAAAAGGATAGACATTGATTACTCAGTAATATTGAAACAGTCATAGTAGTTTATTTTTCAAACAGGGTTGGAAATATAGAATATGTACCATATGTAGATTACTCACTAATTTCTCCAGTTACACCTGAAAAACTTTATTGGATCTCTAAACGAAAGGCTCACCAGACTCACCTCTATAAAGAAAAATGTTGACTGAAATTATGCCATAAACAAGTTGGGGCTTAATTCAACTCACCTTATTTGGAATCAAAATACAAAGAAACTATGCAATGGAATTTTGACAAAAACCGAGTTAGTGTTGACGACAAGCTGTGACAAGGTTCAAGATGAGACAAAACCTTCTCCCAAAAGGATAAAATTGATCACTGCAATCAGGTCCTTGATTGCAGTGATCAATGGAATAAAGTACCTTTAATTCAATTATTTGAAATTTCATGATAGTTCCCTTCTATGTACTCGAAGTAAAGTCATTCTCTAAACCGGAGTTATGCAGTAAAATCATGCCAGGAACAAGAATACTAGCACCGTGTCTTTTTTTATAAAGGAATGGGCTTGCTCTTGACCTCGATCACGTCAGATGGAAAGCGATAGATGAGGTCTATGATGGAGCGAGCATGCCCAGAAGATGATTGTTCACTCCTGCTTTGAAAGCAGATGTGTTATATGTGTAAAGAACACAAACGCTTGCAGAAATTTCCACACTTTGGCCGTGCGCATAATAAATGATATCTCCCGGTAAAGTTTTGAAAACACATCCGCCTAAATCTGCAACCAAGTTCCAAGGCAAGCACCATCTGCCACGAAAAGACCTGACAATAAGACGGTACACTGCAACTTCGTTGAAAGTCACGTGTCCATAATTATGGATTGCCGGAGTCAGATTCCCGGGATTTACAAATTCTCACTCTCTGCATTGTTTGCTTTGGACGGGATTGCGCGTACCCTTGTCAAAGTATTTCTTGACGTTCGTAGGTAAGTTAAAGGGTTGTTCACAATAGTTTGATGAACAGTTATTGTGTTAATTTGGAGTGGACGGCACTGTTGAATACTAAGGTATTGTTTTTGGTTCTTTGACTCTGAAATGGTTGTTAGTTTCATCAAAATTATTAGAAAAGAATTGTGTGAATCTGGAATATCATTATAATAAATATAGCCCAGGGAAAAATATGGGGTGTGTAAGCAGCTGTGTATAAGCCCTCTGAAACGGCAGAGATCTACGCTTCAGAACGTGCAACTAGCGTCATGTATTTGACTGACAGACTTTATCAATTCAAAACCTGTAAATAGTTTATTTGAATAAAACGCTTTGAGTTACATATAGTATAGTATGTACACCAAACAAAAACAAAATATTTAGGTAAAACTTATTTATGCAAAGATTCACAGCAAACGTTAAGACAACAATTTAAGCGTAGGATTTTAAACGCGGGATTAACACCTCGGAAAGTGCGGAATTCGCGCCGGATTCTCTAATTTATACATTTTTGAGCTCATCCTAGGATAGCTTTATGATAATGGTCGTGATTATGCTCGAAGCTTCGAATCTTAAGTGTCCGTTCGACGCTGGATATTGACCTGTTATTATTATTCACGTCTTGGTTACTTCTAAAAAGGGCACTCAACTAAATATTAAACGATAGCCATTTTCTTTCTGCCTGTTAAATCGTGGCCATGTTTAATAAAATAAAATTGCTTAATTAGTATAGTTTTAACCCAAAAGCTACACGACTGTTTGGTAGCGGTCGTGGAGTAAGCGACTCGTCCCTGCAACACAGGTTAATTCATAGCGCCTCCACTGTATCACAATTTAGTTATATACCTTTGTAGTAGCATTAAAACTAATACGTATTCTTTTGTTTCATAAATTTAAAATGAATTTCGAACAGTCTTTAGTCTCCAAAAAAAAATCTCAAGAGATCCTGTTTTGCCACCTGTCAATAGATTTCGCCATGTAGGGCAAAATGAGCAGTTTGTCAGAATGTTTTATTGCAGTATATACCAAAAACGCTTCGGCATGCTGTATTATCACAGTAATAATACGGACAAGGTGAATCCAAGCAATATACAACAACGCAATAAAAGTCGCAAGCTACTAATATAAAGATTTACGACGTGTCAAGTGTCAGGATAAGGTTAATTCTCGTAGTGCAGTCTACCATTTAACTTGCCCTTAACTTGATGGTCCCGCAACTCTGGAAGATGCTATTGTTAAAGCACTCGATACTGTATTCAGAGAATGGCTTGATTGAATGATTACACTAGAAAAAGAGAAAGAGTTTACTTGCGCTTCTTCTACATCTCATCGTGTGGGCAGTAAGATCTAACGACTCCTCTCACCCTAATATCAGAGTTTCTAAACCGCCTCAAAGGCCTCTGATATGGTTTATTTGACGGCCGCCAGATCTGGCGGCCGGGACCACTGGCCTATACACACATCACAAAACAGTTCGCGATCACTAGCATAAGTTGTTATTTTTTTTTATTTAACTTTATCAAAAACAAAGTCTTTGTTGTGTGTTTTCTTTAAATAGATTTTTTTTAATGTTAAATTTAAGAAAATATAACAGCTTAAATATGCTAGTGATCGCAAACTTTTTGTGATGTGCGTACGTGCCTGCCGAAACACAGAATCATCTTACTTGCGCTTGAAATTACGTATATCAAGAATAAAAAAAAAAAAAACTTACAAAAAAAATACGGGAAAGATTTGCGCAAAGCGGCCGTCGCTCTGCGTCAGAGGCGAGTGACTTAAGTTTAAAAAAAAGAGAAGCTATGTGCAGCAATGGGCGAAGTCGGGCTTATGATGAAAAAAAAAATAAAAAAAAAGATGATGATGGATTATTTTGTTGAAATTGCATTCGAGATGTTTGCCCATATGTTCGCTACACGGATAAAGTTAAGATAGCAGAGCAGCTAAATCCGATGAAATTTTTGATTTGATAGCTAATAGGCAACACTCCCGAAAGCTTTCACATACGCCGATTCCGTTCTATTAGTTTGTCTAATGACAACAACTTCATAGAAATAAGCAATTATGATACTCGTACTATTTTTTCACAATACTATTGGAATGGCAGATGTTTGTAATTTTCACATTTTTTTGTCGGGTTTTAATGTTTAACAAAAACAGAGGCTTTAATTTAACGTTTTGTGTTTTTGGCACTATAATTGTTTTTATTTCGTCAAAGATAGGTGAATAAACTCCAATATAGATACATCTATATTGGAATTTATTCATCGTTGACTAGGTGTAAACTTGGGATGGGTAGGTACTTACTTTATTCTTATTACTATAGACAAAACTGCTCGAGACGTGGTACTTTTTATCCCAGCTTCCCAACCTCAAAATCACTCGACACTGTCTCAAAGACAAGAATAGGGTCCACCTCTAACGAATTCAAGCCACGTAGCAATATAGTTAATTGAAACGAGTGAAGCCGGGTGAGCAACAAGTGCGTAAATTAAACCTTACTATAAATGCTTATCTCCGACGTCTTGGATCCATACTCCAAGAGGATTTACTTTATCGTAATGTCTCTTGTTTATAGCGTTAACAGGAGCCATAGTTGGCATGTATTGTGACAATGCTTAACGGAAGCCTTACTCGTACTTCATCAGCAGTGAACGTGTCTTTGTTAAATGTTCAGTTTCATGTTCAGGCAAAGTTTTAGTGTTTTTTTCATCTTCAATTTATTTTGTATCTAGATTTCAGCTCGGTTGATGACAATAGACTCGCCCATTTTTACTTGGGACTTACATATATAAAAAGTGTAAGAGCTCTGCCTAATTAATGCGTTGCGTCGTCGCAGCGGCGATGTTGCGTTGTTTTCCATACATTTAGATTTATTTCTAGACAGACGGATGGACAGACTGTCCGACCAAATCGAGTTTGTATCTCGTCGTGAAACATGGACATTAGAGCTCTGCCTTATTAGTGCGTTGCGTCGTCGCAGCGGCGACGCAGAACTTTAACAAAAGGGTCATTATACTTGTTAATATGACCAACTTTTACTTTTCAGGTACTGCGATTACTCTATGGCACGTTTTATAACTGCAGAAATGTGGGTGCACTATATGTACACTATTACCTAACGCTTCGGGGAATATAGGTAGGATGTGATATTTATGTTTTATACGGACTGGAAAAGGTGTTCGAATATGCTAAATAGAATAACTTTAGTAAAGAGGAAACACTAAAGTTTAAAGCTTCTAGTTCTGGTTAATCCTGTTTAGAATATTGCAATGTCAGTGCTTGGCGATGTCAGTACTGAACGAAAGAGCAGAAAAAAGTCTACTTTACCCATAAGGGATGGTGTTTGAATATGCCAATATTTTTACGTTCATAAAATTTTCATGACAGTGCCAACGGGATATTCTGATATCTAGCAATCCAATGAATTTCGAAAAGTACTGTTGATAAAATCACACGTGACTTGACTTAAAACAAACAACAATCATCAACTTGTAACAAAACATCCAAATTCAAAATTTACGACAAACGTTTCTCCTAAAACTATTCCCCTATCACTTGACACATTCAATTTGCGTATATATAGCCTTGTCGGAATTATGCTGCCCCTAAATTTAGTACTTAATTGATTAACAAAGTTACGGAAGCTCGCTTTAGGGGACTTCTATTTCTGGGTGTACAGCTACTCGTAACAAGTTTATCCTGCAGTTATGTATCGGCTACTCTTTTCACTAAGTTCGTTTAAAAGGTGTAAAGTGCTTTGGCATGCTATTGAAACTATAATACGTTCAACATAGACATTTCAAGGGTACACCAGTAGAAATAACGTGCCTAAGGCACCATCGATCCCATGTGTTCAAATTCAACAAAAAAGCTATTCAAGGTCAAAGGTCTAATGCCTAAGGCATTAAGTCCGCCTCTGTACATCTGTGTGCGTAAAGTATTAAATAAATAAAGGTCAACATTTTCGGTTTTTGTTTTTTTTTCGAAAACGGTAAGTTTTATCAAAAATATAGCTCAGAGAAAAATAAAATTATAAAATATGATACGAGTATATTTGTGGGCGAAAAATGTAAATTCTGTTGATTTTAAAATATTTGCGAATTTTTCGAGTAACTTCCGGTATAATAAGTTAGTGTATTCACTACTACTGAAAAGAAAGCCGCACGCACTATAAAAACTTTTTACAAAAAAAAACCGACTTCCAAAAACAAAACACTACAAAGTAAAAAATAACTTTAATTCCGGAAGTCAGTGTTGAAAAACAAAATAACCAAAAACAACGACTTCCGAAAAAAAAGTTAATTTGCTAAAAAAATATCTTTAAAGCTTTTTGTTAAAAAGTGAAACCACAAACAGCATGCCGGCTTGATGTTATGATATGAACTGGTGTAAACAATCAACAGACATGCGATTTCAGAAATCCCGATCCATTTGCTGTCATTTATGGTAGAGTTCCGTTGCCTACCACCAGAGTTCTTCATCAGATCTTCATCAAAGGAGATTGGCGAGTTGGGTACCTCGTCAAATCCTAACGTGCCAAAATCTAGTGATAGGCAAATTATAGGTCTTATATCTGTAGTAATTTTCCAAGCTAAGATGTTTTATTAGTTGTTGGGATAATTAAAAAAACATGATTTTAGGGAACAGCCCGTTCATTGCGGAAACAAAACGCAAATGCAAAACAAAACGCATTATTAAATATAGAGCCAATCAAACGTATTACGTCAGTGTTGCCATACAGTAAACCCAAATCAATGATGATGAGTGACTGTTTATCACTTTCGTGAAGAAGAAAAAAAATAGTTTATTCAGTAAAATGAGTTCAATACAATACAAATATGATTGATTTAATTCGAGAGTAGAAGCTCATATTAAACAACATAATTATAATAATATAAATAGCATTGCTTTTACTAAATTAATTTCATATCGATTCGATGATTTTAATCGATTCGATTTGTTAATCAATATTTGGCAACACAGTGACAACTATAAAACTGACTGACAAATACAAAAAAAAACTGTTAAACCGTCATGATATTTTTATTTTGTGTGTATAAACTCTGCGTTATTCGTCGTTTGTGATATTTGTAATATTTTCTGCGTCTACTATTATTTTCAGCCACCTCGTAATCACAAGTTGCGTTCAGTTAAGTATACTCCTGCGCAGGACTGAGATAGGACTCTTATTTTACATTGTTTTGGTGCTATTGTGTGATTAGTGAACAATGTCGGCAGATCTTCGGTGTATAAACTGTGATGTGCGCTTATCACGCCTTCGCCGACATGTCTTGTCTGCCGAGGATGATAGCCTCGTAACTGTTATTCAACGCTGAACTTATCCAAGAGATGTAAGTATATAAATAATAAGTCGTACAATCGTAAGCATGGCAAAAACGAGCGTGTTAGTTTTTTTTTACTACTAAAAAGCATGTGTGTGTGCTGCTAAAACACTTAAGTACAAGGTCTGTTTGGTAATGTTTTGTTATGCAGCTTAGAAGTTTACAGTACTGGATGCGTAACTCAGACAGTGCTAGTTGTGTTATAACTATCAAACAATTTGCTTGCTTTTTACAGCGCTCTGAAACTGATTGCATTTACCACGCATGTTGGGAATTGGCAAATTATCAATTACTGCATGGAAATGGGCAAGCACATTCTTCCCAACAAGTTGGTCATCATTGCCTATGCATTAACTGTGGTCGATCCATTTTACGGGCCCGTAGACGGCTATTGCTCAGACCAAATGCAAGCGAAGGAGAGCAGATGATAGCTGCTGTTATATCTACATGGATACATCCACGTCAGGCATGTTAATTTTTAGCTATTAGATTCATATCTTATGTGTTTTACAGTTATAGTGCCCAGTACCTAATCCAAGTGTGGACTTGTTTGTTTCAATCCCCTAGCTACATATTTTTGTCTGTTATATATTGTCTGTGTTAAAAAAATGGTAATGTTTATTTTTATTTAATATGTCAGTATTATGTCATGCATGTATTTTATTTTATTAATTTTACACTAAACATAACACTAATAAAGATTTGAACAAAATAAGGCCAATTACAAGCATTGACATGTAACAAAAGTATGTTAGATACATCTTAAATAACATTTCTATTTTTTGTTGCAGCTCACTTCTGCTGATCAAGTATGTGTTCCATGCTGGCTACGGGCTCAAAGAGCCTCACGAAGTGGCCACCCATCTGGCCTCTCTAACATTAATCAGCCACTTCAATTAGGAGATACCAATAATTCACCTAGACACTCTTCGCCGGTCAATATTCATTCTGATTCACCAGAATTCCAAGAATCGAATCAAGGAAATAATGATGTTAACCATATGGCTTGTATCAATTGTGATATGCAGATTTTTCAAGCAACTGGTCATTGTTTATCTACTGCTAATGAAAATCTAACTGCAATCATAAAGCTGTGGACATTCCCGAGACCTGTAAGTATGAATTAAATTGAAATATTCATGATTAAAGACAAATATTGGCCACGGTTTTTACAGCAACTATTTTCTGAACAAGCTTTTTTTTTAGATCAACACCTAATTATATATGCTATTTTTTCAGATCAATTCTTCTGATTATATATGCAATTCTTGCTGGGAGATAGGAATGCATCAGCTGCAACATACCTGTATTGTTTGTGGTACTTCAATGATTGAGACTGAGAGTCGAGATAGGAATGCATCAGCTGCAACATACCTGTATTGTTTGTGGTACTTCAATGATTGAGACTGAGAGTCATATAATCAATCATGCATCAGAGGAAGAAACCCAGATAGTTGCAATAATTAACCAGATGATACAGCCACGTCAGGTATATATGTGACATATTTCTGACTTTTTTACACACGCAAAGAAAAAGAGATGTTAAGATAGGGAGGATGCTGATTTCTGATGTTGAATAACTTCCCTTAGACAGATTTGTTTATTTTGTTATTATTGTTATTGGTATTTATGGGATTATTATGTATTTAGCGAGAGGCTTCTGTTAAAAATGTTGTCCGGTACCCCGTAACACAAGAATGGCTCCGACGCAGAATGTCCACTTCTCAAAATGTCCACTGGTCGCAAAATGTCCTTTTCTCAAAATGTCTCTTTCGCAAAATGTCTCTTTCGCAGAATGTCCACTTCGCAAAATGTCTCTTTCGCAGAATGTCCACTTCGCAAAATGTCTCTTTCGCAGAATGTCCACTTCGCAAAATGTCCCTTTCGCATATTGTCCCCTTTTTATTTCTGACTTACTTTAATTTAATCATAATTCATTTTAGCAATTAGCTTTCACACATCATGTTTGACGTGTGTTTATTTGTATCGATATGGGTAAGCAAAAAAATATAGTACAAATCACATTTATTTCTTTGCATAATCGCTTGATTTAAGGAACCCGCGAAATTCAAATATTTTGAATATTTCAGAAATAATCATTCTTTCGAACTACATGAACTTAGAGGGCTATATTGATGATTAAAATGGTTATAATTCTTTAGATAAATACGCGTTACGGTCGCGGATCGCATTTGGTCCACATACAGCTTCACACTGACCGGCAAATTGCAAAAAACATAAAAATATTTGAATTTCGCGGGCTACCCTGGAGCATTCACCTTTAAAGTAATTCTCGCAATCATAAAACGGTTAGACCATAAAACTCTCCACATTAGTAAGACTTTCCACATTTAATTCCTAGCTAGTGTACTAGATGGCGCTGCATGATGTCGTTGTATTAATTTATTTGTTACATATTTTACTATGAATAATTAATTTTTTTTAATAAAAAAAACATATATTTTTAATAAAATTTAAGAAACTATTATAACACAATGTGTTTCTAAACGTAAAACGGAATATTTCAATAAAGTATAATGAGGGTACCTACAAAATATTTTAAGTTGTGTCATATCAAGTAGAAGTGGTTATGAGAAATTATCGTTCATTTGTGTATCTTATTCTACTATTATTACTAATTAACAAAAAACATTATGGAGCAAGAAATCCATTTCGTTAATAATCAAAAAGGACAACTTACACTCATTACAGTACTGGTAATCATAGATACAGTAAAAAGAAAACTAATACAAGTGGTGGTACTTTATAGAGGTGTATAAATAGACGCGAGTGCAGTGCTTCGTTAACGTTAGATAAAACACGTACAACAATTACAAGGAAAACTCGTCATACATGTGAGTCAGCTGATATGAAATATTCAATTCATGAACACATTTCAAGTCTTAAGAAGATCGTTTGTGAAGATTTCAGACCTATTCCGCAAATTTTTGAAGTATATCAAACAAACCTACATGAAAATAGATCTGATTGTTTACCTTCATTTCGATCTATCAAAGATACCTTGTACAGAGCACGTAAATCTTTTTTAAATACAGACAGACTACAACATAACAGCACTGAAACTGCAAGTGTACCGGAAGTATTGGGAAAAGAATTCTTAATTTGTGAAGATGGAGATACTGAGAAAATTTTAATATTTGCAACAACTCAAGCAAAACAAGTTATAAAATTACCAGGCTCATATTTTGCAGATGGGACTTTTATGTCTGCACCAAAACCATATTATCAAATGTATGTCTTACATTTAGATATGAACTCAAGTAAAAAATGTACAAATATAGTACCGGTAATATATTCGTTATTACCCAACAAGACACAAGACACATACACCTGCCTTTTTCGAATTTTAAAAACCAAATTGGGCATTAAAATAAGAAACTTCAAATGTGATTATGAAATTGCACAAATGAACGCGGTGGAAGCTGTATTCCCTGATGCCAGAGTTAGTGGTTGTTACAGACATTTTAATGCCGCTGTTTGGAAGAATGCAAAAAAAATGGGCTTATTAAAATCAAAAGAAGGTAGAAATGTTGCAAGAACCGCTGCGATGATACCGCTCGTGCCAGCAGATAAAATACCAGCTACGTGGTGTTATATTATAAACCAGGCGCCGAATAGTTCTGAAATGCACCGTTTTAGAAAGTATTTCGAAAAACAGTGGTACCCCAAAATGTCTACCACGTTGTTGAGTTGTGCTTTCCAACGCCATCGAACAACGAACATCGAACAACAAATACAGGACGTATACCAAGAAAACCAAGTCTGTACATGTTTGTCTTTAAGTTGAAAAAGGAAAGTAAATACTGGGATAGGGAAATAAGGAACAGTCTTTTTAAAAATGTGCAGCACAATAGAAGAAAACTTGACATTTATTTTGATAAAAAATATAAGGCATTATTGGTTCAATTAGAACGAAATAATTTGTCATTGCCACAATTTATAAAAAAAGTAATATTTTTACAGTTAACGGTTCGTAGGTAATTAAAGTCTTAAAATTTCTTTTTTTTTTATTGCGAGTTAATAACAATTATGTTGGTAATATAATTACTTTAAATCAAGCGATTATGCAAAGAAATAAATGTGATTTGTACTATATTTTTTTTGCTTACCCATATCGATACAAATAAGCACACGTCAAACATGATGTGTGAAAGCTAATTGCTAAAATGAAATATGATTAAAGTAAGTCAGAAATAAAAAGGGGACAATATGCGAAAGGGACATTTTGCGAAGTGGACATTCTGCGAAAGAGACATTTTGCGAAGTGGACATTCTGCGAAAGAGACATTTTGCGAAAGAGACATTTTGAGAAAAGGACATTTTGCGACCAGTAGACGTTTTGAGAAGTGGACATTCTGCGTCGGAGCCAACATGAACTTCTGAGACGTCACGAAAATCAACCTCGAGCTCAGACAATCACCCTGCCCAACATAAAAAGAGGACTAGAAACACCCAGGCACTGCTTATTTAGTGGTTGTCGCAACTCATAACGTTTTCACTTCCCTGACAACATTCGTCGACGCGTGTTGACAGAAAATAACTTTTTTATACCCAGAAGTTCTTGTGTATGCGCTCATCATTTGGGACGCAATACATACAGTGAACTGTATACTGCTGAATATGCACTTGACGATTTCAACCCAATCCAAATTGAAGACATGCTTTTTATTTTGATGGAAGAAAATGAGTTTCAGTTTGGTGACATACAAAGACTTCCTGACCATTTGGTACATTACTGGATTGGAATCAGTAAAGTATAGCACCAACATATATTAAATGAAACACCAACTTTGGGGAACATGCGTCGAGGAAGTCTTGCACTCACAGCATTATTATGCAAGCTCCGCACTGGAGACTCAAATGAACGACTCTCGGCACTTTTTCAGGTCCCAAGGCTAACCTTAGAGACCTTAATGAATGTAGCAAGGGAGAGCTTGGTGCCTGAATTTGTAGTCCGACATCTGGCAATGGGACATATATCCCGTGACACGTTTGTTTCACAGACTCGTGTCTGTGAAAAAAACTCCATAATAGCAAAAGGCTTATTTGGTAGTACAGATGGATCGACTGCTATAGTAATTGCTGATGGCACTTACATATATACTCAAAAGAGTTCAAACTACCTATTCCAAAAAAATCATATTCTCTCCATAAATACCGGAACTTAATTAAACCATTCTTAGTTGTTTGTTGTGATGGATATATTTTAGATGTGTTTGGTCCATATGCTGCCACTGCAAACGATGCCACGATACTAAACAATTTATTGGATGTAGAAACTTTTATAGGTTTTTTTAATGAGGATGATGTATTCATATTAGACCGTGGCTTCAGGGACTCTATGGATAAATTGCATGATAAAAATTTACTGGGTCATATGCCCGAAACAATGTCGCCTGGTCATTCACAGCTTACAACTTTAGAAGGAAATCGGTCGCGCTGCGTGACAATTAATAGATGGGTTGTGGAAGCTGTGAATGGCCAGATAAAGCGAGATTTCAAAATCTTCAGACAAGAGTATTTCAATCGTGCGAGTCCCCATCTTATGAAAGATTTAAAAATTGCTTGTGCTGTATTAAATGCATTTGGAACTCGATTTACTGACCCAAATAATGCTCAAATAATATTAAATATTATTAACGAACGTTTATTTTTAAATAACGATTTAGCCGCAATTGTAGCCATGGAGCGCCTGAATCGTCGCAGTATTATGTTCACGAACATAGATGCCTCAAATATATCATTCCCACGGCTCTCCATAGCAGAATTGGTGTTGTTTGCGTGTGGCACATACCAGATCCGTCAAGCTAGGTCATACGTTGGAGAACATTTCCGCTTTCACGGAATTTACAGATTGGAAATAGGTCGTGACCAGCTGGATTTAACCAGTTTAGGAGGAGAAAATCCTTTTTTGTTAAGAGCTAAAATAAAATCCCGTCATGTGGGAAGGACCACATATTTGGTTTTCATAGCCGTTGAAAGGGAACAGCAAGGTCGAAGCGCCATCATCGGCTATTGTTGTAATTGCATTGTAGGACTCAGAACCTATTTAATATTTAATATTTAATTTATGTGTGGACCAAGGAGTCTTTCCGGATATAATGAAATATAGTAAGGTTATACCACTATTTAAGTCGGGCGACAGCAAAGACACCAATAATTATAGACCTGTATCTGTTTTGCCGGTTTTTAGCAAAGTGTTTGAAAAAGTAATGCTCAATCAGATGCTCAATCATTTTAACATCAATAAAATTTTACACGATCAACAGTATGGTTTTACCAGGGGTCGTTGTACGACTGACGCTGGTGCCACGTTGTTAAAACACATATACTCAGCGTGGGAAGAGGCACAAGATGCCATAGGAATCTTTTGTGACCTCTCCAAGGCATTTGATTGTGTAAATCACGAAACCTTGCTCCTAAAGCTAGGACATTACGGACTAGGTAAACTTGCACTCAGTCTAATAAAATCTTACTTAAATGATAGACAGCAGCAAGTTCAAATAAATGGTGTCAATTCACGGGGTTTAAAAGTCAAAATGGGGGTACCACAAGGCTCTATTTTGGGTCCTTTCCTCTTTCTAGTATATATTAATGATCTACCCCATCTTTTAAAAAATCAACCTCATATGGTATTATTTGCTGACGATACGTCCTTAATTTTTAAGATAGATAGACGTTCCATAAATCTTGACGACGTAAATAACGCCCTACAGCAGGTCCAAAATTGGTTTACTGCTAATAATTTAGTATTAAATGGGAAAAAAACTAAATGCATCAGATTTGCCTTACCGAACGTTAAAAGAAATGATTGCGACATAGTATTGAACAAGGAGAAACTTGAATTCGTCGAAAACACGGTTTTCCTGGGGATTACGCTTGACTCAAGGCTACAATGGGGTCCTCATTTAACATCTCTTGCGGGACGGCTAAGTTCAGCAGCATACGCTGTCAGAAAAATCCGTCAATTTACCGATATAGATACCGCGAGGCTGGTCTATTTTAGTTACTTTCATAGTATCATGTCTTACGGTATCTTATTATGGGGACGTGCTGCAGACATCGAGTCTATATTTATCCTGCAGAAAAGAGCCATCAGAGCCATTTACAATCTCCGTCGGCGTGATTCCCTAAGAGAACTGTTTAAGGATATCAACATCATGACGGTACCTTGTCAATACATTTACGAAAATATTATGTATGTTCGGAAAAATCTTCATCTCTTTAGCAAGATTAGTGACAGGCATAATTTTAATACTAGAAATAGGAACAAATTAGATCAACCCCGATTCAGATTGGCCAAAGTACACACTTCTTTTATGGGGTACTGTATTAAATTTTATAATAAAATACCAGTTGATATTCTCGAACTGAATGAGAGAAAATTTAAAGCATGCATAAAACGCACACTATGTAGACAAGCGTATTATAAACTGGAAGATTATATCCTCGATAAAAACGCTTGGCTAAATGCTGGTCCTGCTCCACAGTCACAGCTGATTAGGTCCACTTTTTAGGTTTTTATGTTTTTATATTTGGAAGAGATGCTCGCTCCTTTTAGAGGTTCTTACATTATTTCGTTTATTTATTCTTATATACATACAAATTATATTACTATATTAAATACTTATTTATTATTTTTGATGTAAGAACTTAATCGTTCTCTTTATTAATTTATTTTTCATTATTTGGTCATTGACAACCATAGTTTTGTGTAAAGTAGAAGCATATTTTTCAAATTTTGTAAATGTGAGTACCATGAAACCATTTACATTTTATGTGAGTAGTTATAGTTTTACTTGTTGGACATGAACGAGCATGGTGGTTGAGAGCATGTCATGCTCACTCAAATGTCTCGCTGATGGCGGCGCGTGGGTTTGATCATTCGGTTCCCTTCGAAATGGTTGAGCTGAAAGGTGCCGATTTACGCGTCATGTTCGTGAACAGGCGCCGTCGGTTGAGACTGGTCATCTCTTAACTGCCATTGGCTTATTTTAACCTTTAAATTTAAAATTCTTATAATAAGCCCTTTTTTTTTTTCCTTTGCATTGTCCTCACATGCAGAAGCAACAAGTATATGTAACTTGGAATGTTGTAAAACAGAACATGATTTAAAAGAGTGTCCGTGGAGTTTCTTGCACGTTCTTCTCCATAGAGATCTACGCTTTGGAACGTGCAAATAGCTTCCATGTTTTTGACTGACCGACCTTGACGTTTCAAAAGTGCCTGTGAATGGTTTATTTGAAATAAAATGCTTTGAATTTGAATTTGAACCGTGGGTTGTTGTTCACACGTCATGAGTGTAGTGTGGTATTTAGCTTACGCTAGACACGAAGGTACAACCCCCCTGCGGTATTCCTTGACAATGTATTATTATCATTAGAATAAACAGTTATTGTAAATACTATGGTTTTATTTTTTACCTAACCTATTGACGACAATCTTGTGGATGGACCATGAACTATCTTGGATATCTTGGATGCGGATTCGAATCCCGCAAAAGGCACGATATTACTACTTACCTAAAATAAGTAACATCACAGCAATTGGATGACCTTGACGAAATAATGAGGAGCTCGTGACTAGATAATAAGAGCCGCACGGGTCGGTCTTCAAGGTTAAGCAACGCTTGCCCAGGTTGGTCTATGGATGGGTGACAATCTTAACATACCGAGTTTCCTCCGTACCTCGGAAAGCACGTTAAGCCGTTGGTCCCGGCTGTCATTTGTAGATATTTGGCAGTCGTTACGGATAGTCAGAAGCCAGTAAATCTGACTCATCTTGCCATGAAGTACCGTGTTACCCAGTTAATGGGTTGTGGAGGTCGGGTAGGCAGCCTCTCCTTTTAAAATACTGGTATTCAGCTATGACTGGAAGCCGACCCCAATATAGTTGGGAAAAGGCTAAGCAGATCATAATAGCAATTGGATGGCCTAAAATAATTCAAAATGTTATCTATAATGCCGTTTTCTTCACTCAACTTAGAACACCCTGCTTTAAAATCTTACCTAAGTACTAGTAACACAAAAATCCTTCTACTTATAGTTATTAAAGTAAATTCTATCTACTTACTTGATTAGAATATCGTTTTTGGTGGTCCATTTTGTGGTTATGTAAAAATCAATTTAATATCCCCAAGTCAAATGTATGTCTTACCATTACATATTTTGTTATACTCTATTGTAGCATTCAAATCCATATATTCATTCTATGGAACGCTAAGCCTGAATGTGGTACTGAAAATACATGGGTTTCTGCCATTCTCCTTTAAGTGGGACCAGTCCGAGAAAATACTGTTCCAAACAAACTAAAGGTTAACAATTGGCGAAAATATCGCTGAATAAACATTTTTCATGGGATCCCATTATCAGATTTTTACTTGGCTAACGATTAAAAAAAAAATTAAAATCGATCCAGAGTTGGCGGAGAAATCGGTGAAAATACGACAGTGGATTGAAAAGTTCGCGGCCTCAGCAAGAAAACAATATAAAATATAAGCAAAAGTAATTTTATTTTTACACGTAATCTCCACTTAACTCTATGCACTTCTTCCATCTGGTTTCCAACGCCTGTATGCCGGTCATAAAAAAAGTTTCTTCAAGGCCTTCAAAAAGTCACCCACCGCAGCTTCGACCTCCTCATTTGATGAAAATTTTTGACCTCCAAGGTGTTTTTTTAGGTTTGGGAATAAATTAAAGTCTGAAGGTGCCAAATCAGGGTAATAGGCGGGATGGGGCAGTAATTCAAATCCACAATCACGAATTTGAGCCATAGATTCAACAGACGTGTGAACGCATGCATTATCCTGATGGAACAACACTTTATTGCTGAGTAATCCTGGCCTTTTCTCTTTGATTGTTTCACGCAAGCGACGTAAGAGGGTGCTAAGCCGAGTTTATAGTTTCACATTTTGCAAGGTAGTCCACCATGATGATACCCTTAGCATCCCAAAAAACTGACGCCATCACCTAGCCAGCTGACAAAATTGTTTTGGCTTTTTTTGGAGTCGGTTCATCAGAATTTTCCACTGCTTGGATTGCTGTTTTGACTCTGGGGTGTAGTGGTGTACCCAAGTTTCATCCATTGGTTCAAATCTGGCTAAAAAATCTTGTGGATCAGCCTCAAACATTTCCAAACAGTCGCAAGAAATCGTGAGGCGTATTCGTTTTTGTTCGACTGAAAGCAATCTGAGTACCCACCGCGCAGAAACCTTAGAAAATCCAAGTTCATTGACTATGATGTTTTGTGTTCGTTCATACGAGATGCCAATAGTGTCTGCAATCTCCCTGATGGTCAATCTCCGATCTGTCAATATCAGATCATAGATTTTCCCGATGTTTTTTTCCGTCGTAGATGTCATAGGCCGGCCAGAGCGAGGGTCATCTTCAATACTCTCTCGTCCACGGTTAAATTCAGCAACCCACTTTTTTACAGTCGTATACGACGTAGCAGATTCTCCCAATGTTGTTGACATATCTTCGTGAATCTCTTTTGGAGATAGTTTTTTTTTAAACAGGTATTTGATGACCGCACGTTGCTCAATTTTCTCCATTCTTTAAAAACGCTGCACAAAAGCTCACAAAATTCAGTCTAATTTAAATACAGTTAATGCTATTGGGATAGAATTTTACAATTTGACAACCAGATAGTAAACTAATCGAATGAGGTCAGTTACATTAAAATAGTTTAAGTATTTATGTGTTAGGCCGCGAACTTTTCAATCCACCCTCGTATATTTATAAAACAAAACACAGCCGAACATAGAACCTATTCCTTTTTGAAGAAGTCTGTTAAAAAGCGGGCTCAAGGCTAGACCGGCTAGATATTGTTCAGCTTCGAACACGGCAAGAACCTTTTGAACGGTCAGGTATGTTTTAGTTTAATTCTATTTTAATATTGCTCTGAAATATTATGAATAATTATAAATATGACTATGTTTTGCAATTGAATTGCTGCTGATTTTCATTTTTGTCTCTATGTAACTAAACTATGATGTTAATCACATAGATGGCACTTTGTTGTTGTATTTACTGCGGTTATTTATTACAAATTGCTCTGCTTGACTAAAAACAACTATCTAATTTAAACATTTCTTTTATTGCATTTGGTTTTACCCCCACATCAGAAGCGGAATCGAGCGTCCATACACTAACACATTTTCCACTTGGCTTGAATTTCAGGTAAGATGTCAAACTATGATCAAAACGTGGCTGCTAAAAATCCAGAAAACTCCGATGGCGCCTATAACGCGGAACTGGCGTCTCCGATCCTTGGCACGCCGGGCCAGATGGCAGCAACTGCAAGAAAATCAATACAACACCGAATGTGGCCCCAGCACCAGTCAGAGCAACCCCCTTCAAGCTCGACCACTCCGGGACCACACAATCAGGGCGGTAACTCTGTTCCTCTTGATTTCATGAGAACTTTTATGAAAGAAATGATGAGTACATTTCTGCAGACTTCAAGTACTGCTTTTACGTCACAAGTAATGCATCCATTACCACGTCCAAGAAATATGGATAATATCTATCTACCCCCTTTTGATCCCGATGATTGTACAGATACCATCCAAATATGGTGTGGTCATGTTGACGATCTGAAGTCGGAATACCAGCTTAATGAGCGTGAAACTTTGAACCTTGCTTGGCGAAACTTAAAGGGACGCGCTACCAACTGGGCACGTCGCAACTATATACCACGCTGACTTCTTGGGAAGAAATAAAATCCAACCTCATTCAAACGTTTGCAGATAAAACCCGATACTACGACGACCTTACTGCTTCAGCAGTTTGACCGAATACTCATCCCGTAAATGGGAGCTGGCCAATAAGGCTGTTGGTGTGAAGGTTACCGAGCTGCATTTGGTCGACCCCGTGATATCAGGCGTGTTGTACTTTCGTATTAGATCAGATTTGTTACGGTTGACGCCTTAAACGTTGCCTAAATTGATACAAAATTGAAATTCCTATAAAAATAAACATCCTGTAGATGAAACCGCTGATCACAATGCTCCAGCCAAAAAAAAAAAACAAATATAATCCGCAAGATTATAAGTTAAAACGTTGTAAAAAGTGCTTTAAGAAAGGTCATTTGCAAAGAGATTGTCGCACCCGTAAAGATTCAAATAATCCCATTAATAAAACTGCCACTAGTCAAATTAATAAGACCCCCAATCAAAGTGACCAAACCAAGGAAGTGCCAACTGGTGTAACCCCTAAAGCTCACGTGGTGTGTACTGTAGAACATCCTCCTTAGAATGTGTAACCATAACCAACGAACCAATGATATAAGCCTTAAGCCGGGTACACATTGGTGCAATGTAACATGTAATGCAACATGCAATGCAAGAATTTGACGTCCACATTGCTGCAATGTATCATGTAAAGTAACAGAATTCCCATAGTGTAGACGCCTTGCGCGCACGAACCGCGTCTACTACGCGCACGAACAGATTGTTGCAACTCTTGCGCGTAGCGACCCGAAATTTGTCGGTTTTTTCCCCGAACACAAAGAGGCGCGCAGTATGCGCGGAGCGTCAGTGTGGACAGGTTGTGTGGTGTGTACGGCTAGACGCGCGCGAACATGGAACAAGACGACGCTACTGCGGCGGAGGAGGCGGTTACATTTACGTGGAGTGAAGAAAAAGTGCTTCAATTAATTGAAGTGTACAGATCAAAGGAAATTTTGTGGAATCCACAACATGAGAATTTTTATAAAAAACATTTTAAAGAGGATGCATGGATGGAAATTGCTAATTTGATGGAAACAACACAAGAAAAATGTTACAGTAAAATGATTAGTATTTTATCATCCTACCGTCGTGAAAAAGCGAAGGAAAAGAAATCGAAAGGAACAGGAAAAGGTAAATAAATAATAATAATTTACTATTTATTATTTATTCATATACTTTATTCTTAGTACAATCGTAGGTTGGAAACCGCAAAAATGTTTGTGTATTGAAATGTAAATTGGCATAGCCGACTAATATTGAAATTGGCTTTTTTCTCTACAAAATGACAACTTTGACAACAACTACAATATTTTAATGGATTGAAATCACAAATTAATTATTAAATATTATTAATTATTATTAGTCAAGTTTACTTAAAAACAACTATGTTTAAAACTGACTGAATTATGTTTTTTATTTAATATTTTTCATGATTATTATTTTATTTTTTCAGGTGCCTCGGAGACATACAAAAGTCGATGGTTTGCCTTTGATTCTTTGAAGTTCTTGGACAACCGTAACAAACCGAGAAAGAGAACGAACACGGTAAGTAAAACTGGATTGATTCTTTTACGAACATCTGTCTTGCCAATGAACCTTCCCTTCTTTCATAAAATAATCGGAGAGCTCATCTCTTAACGCATTCAAATGTGCAGGCGATCGTCGAGGAATATTTCTCATAGGTAGTAGTGATCTCATATCTTCATTATTTTGCCTACGTGTGTCTTCATTCGTAACTTCATCTTCAGTGTCATTCATATATGTATTTCTAGAGTGACGTCTCAAATAATTATGTAAAAGGACAATTGCCATAACCACTAGCTCAGCTTTATCAGGCTGTAAAAGCATTGGTTTTCTGAGAACTCTAAAGACAGACGATATGATACCAAATGCATTTTCAACAGTTCTTCTGGCTCTGCTTAGCCTGTAGTTGAATACTCTCTTTGAAGTGCCTTTTGGATGTGCCCCAGCATATGGTTTCATCAGATTTTCACTTAAAGCAAAGGCACTATCACCCACAAAGAAATATGGTATTGGAATATGTCTCCGTGGGAGTGAATCAGGTGAAGGAAGGTTTATTGTACGATCTTCTATCATTTCACAGAGTTTTGTATCTTTAAAGATGCCACCATCTGAAATCCTTCCTTGGCATCCCACATCTACAAATAGAAAATTATAATCGGCGTCAACCAAAGCAAAAAGAACGATGCTAAAGAAGTTTTTATAGTTGTAGAATTCAGTTCCACTTTTGATAGGTGCCTCAAGCACAACATGTTTTCCGTCCAGTGCCCCTAAACAGTGCGGAAAATTCCACTTCTCTTCAAACTGTTTGCTTATGTTCAACCAAGTTTCTTCTGTCGTTGGAAGCTAAAACAAAAAACTTTTATTTAATTTATGGCTACGAGACAGTCATTGTACTTAGTAGCCCAACACTCGCTGGTGACAATTTTTGAGGTGCCATTATAGTGAGCATCTCTTGATTTTATTGCTAGCTATATTGAACTAGACTAAAAAACGAACTAAATATTTAGTCGTTTCGACATTTGTCCATCGGTGCCACGATACCTACCTTCCTGGAGAGTTATATCTACTATCTAGTAGTTTATATCAAGAGATGGGACCTACAGTTATAAATTATTTTTATGTTTTTCAGGAGGCGGTTCAACAACCGATTAATGAAGAAAATCTGCAGAACGAATTTGCTACTCCACGTACACGGTATGAACCTACGCGAGCTAAACAAGCAAAAAAAGATGAAAGCAGCAGTGTACTGGCCGATGTAGTGGGCATATTACAAACTACTGCCAATAAGTTGGGAAATTCAGGCGCTCCAGATTTAACTACAACTTTCGCTTCCTATATATCAGCTAAAATGAATACTTATTCCCTTCAAACCAGGAATTCGGTCGAACATGGAATTTTTGAAATTTTGATGAAGGCTGACAGAGGTTATTATGAATCATCATATCGACAGCAGGATAACTACCCCAGTTCATACCAAGAATCCTATTATGCATCACAGAAGAAAGGACAAGATTATGTGGATCTGACCGGATATGTTAATCGTCCTGGAACTTCCGAATTTAATCGTCCCTCGCCTTCCGCGCAAACTCCAGATACAAATCAAGCCGGACGCTATGGCTATACCACGGCAAGGAACGAAGAATATATGAACCAACAGCCATCGTCTGTAACGTCACTAGAATCTAACCAATCCTATGACGACTCTAATGATTTGATGTGATAATACTGTTCTTTAATTGACTTATTAAGAATAAAACTTACCTTGATATAATCTTTTAATTCCTCAATTATGGCGGAGCATACTTCTGTAATAATGCCACTTATGGCTTGTTTTGATACTCTGAAGGTATACTGTAAACTTGTGTAAGAGTCACCACTAGCTAAAAAACGAAGTGTTATTGCCAGTCTGTCTTGGATTGAAATTGGAGCCCTTAACTGTGTGCGATTCCGAAAAATTCTTGGTCCGACTAATCTGAGTAGATCTTCAAATGTCGTTGGACTCATCCTTAAGAAATTTTGAAATTGTCCAGTTAATCTCATATCGGCCATTAGTTTTGCACCAGCTCTCTGACTATACAACTCTGTACGCCACCAACGTCGATGTCTTCTGCGTTTTATCACATGATTCACTATTAATAATGAAGCACTGACTATCATCAGAGCCCGCAATTGGTCGTCACGATCCATTCCTTTGCGTGTTCTTTTGCAGACTGAGCGATCCGTTCGCGCGCATCTCGGAAACAGATGTGAGTAGGTACATGCGCGGTTCGTGCGCACGTTGTGCGCGCCCCGCGTCTACACTGATGCAATGCTCGTTTCGTGTTGCATTGCATGTTGCGTTGCAGCAGTCTGTACCCGCCTTTAGAAGGTTAAAGAAGATTTAGATTAGTTTTGAATTCAAATAATGACATAAGAATGTGTTCGTTTTTTCTATGAAGATTCTGTAAGTTTCCCTTGAGAGCCGAGGCATAATATATTTATCCTTAAAAGTTCCATGAGTTTTTGATTTTTAACCAGCTACTGCTACGCCCTAACTCCCGGTACCACAGTACATTTTGAACAAACGACTTAATTCTAAACCAAAAACTGAAAAATCGGTAAATTATATTTTGGTTACTAACAGCCGTTCCACGATTGGCAAAATCGATGGTCGCAACTTTAACTGTCTTATGGGCAGTGGCGCAGAGTGCTCATTGATGGGTTGAAAGCATTGAAGATTCCACCAGTGGGAAAATATTTTTCAAAACTACAATATTGCACGGAGTTGGACAAAATACATTTTGCCCGATCACTAAATTCAATATGAAATTCTTTTAGGTGAGAATCCTTTTGACATTCCTGGCATACAAGTGGTATTATCTCATTCAGAAACCAAAATTTCTAAGACTGCTTACATTATTAGTTTTGATGAAAAAATTGATTTAAAAACCTGTATTGTATATAGACTCAATTTCAAAAAATCATTTACTTTATTTATTGAAATCTTATTTAGACCTTTTTACGTCAGTAAATTCTGATAAACAAATATGTATAGGAGAACTGACTATCAAATTAAAAAATCCTAATAAAACTGTTCAAAGGCGTCCATATCGTCTTGCGCCTATTGAACGAGTGAATGTCAAAAAGATAATACAAGATTTAAAAGATAATGGAATCATTTGTGATAGTTAGTTAGTTCACCTTTCTGTAGTCCTATTTTGTTAGTTCGAAATAAAGATGGAAGCGACAGGCTCTGTGTCGACTACAGAGAACTTAATAGACCATTACCCTCTTCCACTGATTGATGATCATATTGGTAAACTTGTGAATGCCAAGTTCTTCACACTGTATTAGACATGGCTGCAGGTTTTCATCAAATACCTATAGCTCCCGGCTCTGCTGAAAATACTGCATTTGTCACGCCTGATGGGCAATACGAAAATAAACTTTATCAATAATAACATAAAAAAGGATGTCGTATGACGTAACTCTTAGTACCTAAAAGTACTACTACCGAGCGGTTTGCTTGTCTAGTACCTTTAGGTACTAGTACCGAACTATGTGGTTAAGGAATTTTTGCCAAAACTGGTCAATTGAATTACATTTTATAGCAACTGGTGTCAGCCGTGTTCTGCTCTTGTAAATGATATTGAACGCTTGGACCATAATGCTTTTCGGGAAGCGGCGAAACGTCGCATTGATCAACGCATGGAAGTACAAGAACTTCAATTTGACAAAAACCAGGCAAAAATTATCCCGTTTAAAATCGGTGATATTGCTTTGATAAAAAAAAAATCCGCGTGCTATTATGAAACTCGATAATGATATGAAACGATATACTGTAAAATTGTATAGTACTGGAAACGATTTGTATGTTTTACATGAAAATCTGAGACTTGTTTCACCAGAATTAGGCTGTGAACTGACAGAATCACTAGATTCTGAAACTTAGTAACTTTTTGCCTTGTACGCATCCATAATATTCTGGCCAGATGTTGGATGAGTTCTTGGTAATCAGTATACTATTTAGGCCATATCCTTGAGATTTTTTTTTACCGAGGTCATTTCATTTATGACGCGCCTTCATGTAAGGCTTTTTACCGAGGCAATGTTTATAATACTAAGTATGCCGCGCCTTCCTGTAAGGCTTTTTACCGAGGCAATGTTTATAATATTATGTATGCCGCGCCTTCCTGTAATGCTTTTTTACCGAGGCAATGTTTGTAATATTGCTATGTGCTAGCACAATAACACATTCTCACAGCAGTTCGTTTCTGAATCGTTGTTTGTGTTCCTCACAAGTTGAGTAATTATTACTTATGAGGGTAGTTTGGTGTCAAATTAGTTTAGATGTAACTACTGACTTTATTATTTTTTTACGTTGTTATTGTTTTACTTTTTCAATACCTGCATGCTTCGTCATTAGACGACGATTTTATTATTAAAATTTAAATCTCATTTAAGTGAACTGTACCTATGTTCCTATGAGAATAAAGATTTTTTAAACCTATATTTTGTATGCCGCGCCTTCTTCAAAGGTTTTTTACCGAGGCAAACTTGTGGTGATTATTTTAAATTGTTAATTGTCTAAGAAATGAATATTTTTTATGTTTTCATTATTATTTTTGGCAATTACGCATTAAAGTATGTAATTAAATTGTTTTTCACGAGCCATATTGGCTGCTCGTCAAAATGGCCGTGTAAGGGAAAAATGTAATTGCTGTTGATTTTAAAATATTTGCGTATTTTTTCGAGTATATTCCGGTATATTAAGTTAGTGTATTGACTACCTACTCCCCGATACTGACAAGCAAGCCGCACTATAAAAGAGCGTGCTCAAGGCTAGAACGGATGGCCGTTCTAGCCTAGGGCACGCTAAATGTTTAGTAGATTTAATAATTTTGATTTTTTTGTTTTTATGTTTGATGTTAAGTGGGTATTTAAAATACCCACTTATTTTATGAGCTTCATTTTGTTTATGTAAACATCGCTCTCATGAGTTTGTGACAGAATGTCCTGCCATACAGTAAGTAGCCTCATAAGCTGATATTCTAGGATTTAGAAATACTTTAGATATGGAACTTAGAGAGCTCCTTTCGCTATTGCTAATATTTTAGGCCATTTCTTCCGCTGCTCTTAGTAATTTGGACATGCCTCGATGCATGTCAAAATTACTAAGAGCAGCATACATCGAAAGCTGATCCTGAGCTTTGTTAACATAATCGAAGAATAGTCGTGCCGTATCGATCTCCTGTCCATACCGATATTTCCGAATTCATTATCCCAAAGGAACTTGGTTTTATTTTGAACGTTTATTTTTACTCCACCATGAACTTTAATGATAGCCATTTCTTCAAGACTATTGTCATACAGTAGTAACAACGAGTACTGAATCTCTCCCGGTGTTATTGTATATTTACTAGTTCATCTCGTAACTCACTAAGTTCATAGGTGTATTCGTTGTCGTCTATACACATGTTATTGGTATCAGCTTCGTCGTCGTATGTTTAGTTATATAAGTAATTTTTAATTATTTTATAATTCTGTCTGGACTAAATATGTCACAGCTTCGCTCACTATTGCAGGTCGAATACGTTTTTGCCGGCTTGCTGATGAGCAACCTTGTCATGACTAGGTTCATCCTCTCTGTGTAATACTAGTCATCAAGTCGTATCGCAAGCATTTGACGTTTCTTTGCAGATCTAATTTATTATTTTTTCAAAATGATATTTTTAAGATCATCTGGCGTTTTTTATTTCGAGATTTTTGAGTACGCATCTTCAACAAACAACAAACTTAGAAGTAAGGGCCTTAGAGCAGACCAAAGACGCCACACGTTTACGTAGCTGATTTAGGTGTATAAGACATAGTGATGCGGCCATTCGGCCATGTCCGGCCTAATTCCGCAGAGGCAGACCGGCACCAGCCGGGGATTACGGAAGTCGCATTAGTTCTCGCGATCCCCGGTTTGTGAGAGATGGAGCACCTAGGTGGTTTTAGTCAGTAAGAGTATGACAGACCCCTTCGCCCGCCCCAGGGCGGAGGACGTCCATGAGGATTTCCCACGTTATAAATAAAAAAGGTGTATAAGACATACAGGACCCCAAAGATGTAGTATGGGGACTTTCGAACTTTAGTGACCCGAAGATGCTGATCTTGTAATGCCTCACGGTGTTTCACTGTTTTTTTTTTGCCCTTTTCTATTAACCCTACGATGAACCTTCCTATGTATCTGTTTTAGTAATACTAATTTGTAGTTATTTTCGGAAGTTTTCGTTTACTTCTGCACCTTCTCTTTGCCTCATTGCTATAACTTCTTAACTCTTTAAACACTAATAAACCAGAATTCTGACGTCACACCACAGTGTTCTATTACCCACAGCTGTAAAACGGAGCTGAAACGCTGAAAGTTTAATACGTTTCGCGTCTGATTACAAGGTTGAATATTTTAACGCGAACAAAACATTGGTAATTGAAAGGATTAGTTCATAAATACATGAAAAGGCTACAACATCATTAATATTATAGCTTTTATCAATATAAATAATAATACACATCAAACTTTTTCAATGAATATGCTTTTTTTGTGGATGAGAAATCATCATATTTATCTCTTCTCTTCTCACTGTAGTAAGGTAAGGGAGGCAGTGTCAGACTCTTACTGACCAAAATCCACCTGTGTTCCTTCAAATGCCCTTTTGAGTTCTAGGGAATCGGTAACTCTTTCAAACAAGTCCGCAACCCTGGCAGCCACTGGCCCTTGCGTATCCCGTCAATTATGCTGACATCTCTTTGAGGCGCAAGTGGAACACTACGCGCGGTATACCCGGCTTAATTATTATGCCAAATAAATAAATAAGTTTTGGAAACATACTTGTTTAGGATATATATGAGCCCCTAGGGAAAAGTGGCAACCGGACGGGACCGTTGCGCGTTGTAAAGAAAGGCTCGTTGCAAAAGCATGCTCTCAACCACCAGCGGAAATTTCTAATTAAAAAGCATAAAAAACTTCGCTTCGGTAAGAAATAACACCAATAAAACCCGACAAAATGATGTTGCTTGTATTGTTTCCCTCAGACCACAATTTTACCTAATATCTATACTCTCTTTATAGAGTAGTCTCCGAGGAAATTACTCGAGACTGACAGGTGCGGACGTATTACGTAAATTTGGTTATTTTAATTTTTGGAACAGACAGTAAGATATTCAATTCAATATTTCACACAGTCTTTTGTGTCTGTATACAGAAATTTTCTTTTTAAGATTAACTTTAGGTAAAGGACTCCTTTTCACAGTGTTAAACCAACATTAGCTACAGTATACCAACTTGTAAATATCCATTACAGACAGAGACTCCTCCATGCCTCGGAAAGTACGCTAGTCTTTTGGTTTCGGCTATTATTTGAAGATCTTTGGCAGACATTGTTGAGTAATCAAAATCTAATTTCAGACTTACATAAAGAAAGCAAACGACGCGACGGGAACCATGCTGATTCAAGAAACCCTAATATAACTTTTCAGTTAACAATAAATTGTCTCATTCCCAGACAATGTTTACAACAGCTTTTAGTTCAATCACCTCTAGTACCTATCCCCGTCACTATAAATCGACATCTCTTTTAAAACCACGCAAGAATTCTCTTTTAAACACGAAATAACGGTGTTGCCAGCTGTAAAACGATTAAGGTACAGCTTGGCTTTGTTTAGTTTCTCTTCATTAGACACCAAATCCAATTTGCTTTTGCTCCTCAATTGTTATTTTTAATTAATGCCAATTATGCCCGTGCGGTTTTCTTCAGGTGTTCAAGAAATTCTTTGTGAATTGTGAGAATGGTTTCCTGTTAAATTGATGATTTCACATTGCTGGTTTTATGTTAAAAAGTGTATTTGTTTAAGCATATTTCCACCGGCTGCAGCGATTGAAAATCTAAATGTTTTTTTTTATGGTATGAACCTTTTTGTAGCACATCGTTCACTTGATTACCATGGAATTAGAAAATCAATGATTACATATTCGTTTATTAAGTATTAAGTACCGTACCAAATACGTTGAGTAGGTATTTATTAGGGAATATTTCAATATTCTCCACGATTTGTACAGAGATAACAGACAATATTTTGACTGTTCCTAAATTAGCCTAGGCTGATAAAATTTTCGTTTTACCTAAGTTAACCTAATTACTAAGGTCGGTCCCCTCCGTAGAGGAGAGAGGCGTGCCCCGCCCCGCACGCCCCCATAGAATTCGGCCCAGACTGGACTTCTCCCGCCGTTTATGAAATGAATTCCAAAAGTATGAAATAGTCCAACGCCTTATCACAATGATAGGACAGAGTATGGATTGAAATGCGTAGTGAATAGACTTAGGAATTCATAGTTATGAAATACAATAGAAGTGGTATTAGAAAGAAGCAATATAACAAAGGAATATTCAACTACTATATTTTAATTAATGATAGATCGTGTAGACCTTTACGCTAGCGTAACTGGTATAAGGTCAATAGTTACTCACACGATACCTCACATCTGCGCCCATTGCACTTAGAGCCACACTTCCATAAATGACACAAGCGGCTTTTCAGCGGCAAAGCGTCGACAACACGTTCATATGGAACGTGGTCCCTAGCAGTTCTCTCGAACTGGAAAACGAGATGGGGCGGCATTACAGCGGCAGAACGTCAACATCAAGCTCATAATGGAGACTTGGACTTAACAGTCCTTAGACTGTATAATATAGATAGGTATGGTCAACCCAACCCCAGGAAGCGCACTCCTCGTGCAACAAGTACATCTGTAAGACACAGTGTTCGTATCTGACCGAATCATTAGTCGTATCTGACCACACCAGTGGTCGTATCTGACCAATTCAGGTAGAGAATATAAATTCAAGAATTAATACAAATAGCTACTACAATCGAGAGTTATATACTCAAGAAGTAAATAGAGTTGAGAACTTCAACTCTTTCAAAGCCTATAGACAGCCCTTAAAGCCCGTCACTACTTCCTAGTGTTTGAGCTAGGGGAGAAGAAGTAGCGCAACAAACTCCCCAGCAACACGTATTTGTCTGTTTTGTTATGAAACTATATAGATGTTAGTGTCACTGTGTATAGTTAAACACAGTATCAGCCTAGGATAAGTCAGAATAATAAGGAACTCACCCATTTGCTCCAATTCACACTCACATACACACGCGTATTAAACACTAAATTAATCTAACTTATATTATTTAACTTAATAAATCATAATTGATATCCTAAGGGTTACAACAACCACAAACTCTCTATTTGGCATTGACTGAGTCTTCTAGACTATCTAACACCAACCTATTTATGAGATTATGGCGTCTAGCCATTCCAGAGTCATAGCCTCTGGCCTAATCAGTCCTAACTCGGTCATACTAGGTGCGTCAACCCTCGAGATCTAACACCGAGTGACGCCCACGCCTTCAGCGCCGGGCCTCGTCACTTCCCAACAGATGCGAATCCTAGGCGACTCACTGTCGGACCCTTCCTTTTTTGTGTTATTTCTTAATTGTTACAAGAACTCGCTTGGGTTTTACCCCGAGTACAATCTGTGGCATAAGAGCTGCTTTTTTATTGATTTATCGAGTACGAAGTATCCAGACGCCTTTTCTAATAATGTTATCCGCATACGACTATCGACTCTTAGAATCTGTGGAGAAGGGCGCATTTCAACTAATGTAAAATATTGCATTCGACAACATGTGTGCGTATCCTAAAACAAATAAGTGGCTCTCCAATAGCTTCGCAACTTAAAAGCGAATAACATAGTTTAAAATTCTCGAAATAAAGTGACAGGTTGGCCCTTACCATTAAAAGGACAATTTATGATTTTTCTAAGTGTGAACATGTGAAGTGTTTCGAAATAAAATAAATATTTTGTATTATTATGATGGTTATGGTCATGGGGCGTCACAATATCACGTTGTGGGAATAATGCTGTCTTAATTTTAAACCATACACGATCGCAATGATTGGTTCCTGTCTAGAACTCTTACGCTTATTATTATTTATTGAAAAAAAAAAAACACAACGATACGGTTTGGTGGTTCACAGTTGATGTTAGAACTATATTATCAATCTGTCAGCCTTTTCCCAACTATGTTGATCTCTGGTAATAAGATTCCAGGGGATGAACCTAGCCCTGGGTAAAACTTGTGTTACATTTATTGGCTTCTCAATACTTAGGACGTCTATCAAAGATTGAAACATGAAAACCGAGAACAATAGTTCAATGTGCTTTTCAAGGCACACAGGTATCTAGGTATGCTAAGAGGGTGGTCTATCCACAAACCGACCTCGGTAAGCGTTGCTTATCCTTGAAGATCAACCCAGCTCCTCCGGAGTTATTATAAAATTCTCCATTCAAGAACGGGACAGGTTACCCCAAAAAATGCTGGATAACTTGATCCTCAGCATGTCCAGGAGGATCTCCGCATGTTTTCGAGCCAGGGGAGGAGTTATATTGTATTGAATATAAACCTTTTGTTAATAAATTGTTGTTTAAGTTTGGTTAAACTGTCTTTTCCTTTCTATAAAATTCCTGTTACAATTACATATTCATTTATTTGCGTTCTAAAAGGTATTTATAAAAGATGTCAAAAAAATGGCTTACAGCTAAGAACCGTTGTAGAACCTGTTAGCGCACAGCAAAAGGTATTGTTCACTCAAAAAACAAATAAATAATATTTACAACGAGATCATTTTTTCGTGTATCACAATTAGAGGTAGGTAATTACATCCTCAGTATAAAGTATTCTATAGTGTTAAATAATCTTCTTGACATATAACTACACATTTAAAATATTTAAGTACTTAACTAAAACAAAATACACAATTATTATATTCTGATTAATTACTCAATTATTGTTAATAAAAAATTGGTAGTTTTATTTTTAATTTCAAACAGGGTTTTTCTATTTCAAGAAAACACACAACAAAGAATATTATATTTAAAAAATATAACAGCAAATGCTAGTGATCGCAAACTTTTTTTGATGTGTGTACAACATGTCCAAGAATATCTGTATTTGGGCCAAGAAGTCTCTTTCCAGGCAAGACAAGATAAAAAAAGCGCAAGACGAATTGAAAATGCCTGAAAGAGCTACAGGTCCATGAAGGAGTTATTCAAGGGCACTTTGCACATATCATTGAAGCGCAAGCTGATGGACATATGTATTCTCTCCTATCTTGAACTACAGTGAACAGACTTGATTTTTGACTAACATCCAAAAGTCCGAATTCAAGGTTTGCCAACGTGCGATGGAGCGCAGTATCCTAGGTGTTAAATTAGCAGACCACATTCGAAGCAACACTGCGTTCCAAAACGCAAATCATGGATATGGCTCAATGGCTGCCCAACTTAAATGGGACTGGGCAGGACATGTTTCCCGCATGCCAAACAAGCTGTGGGCCCGCAAAACACAGGATTGGCTCCCTGAAACAGAAACGAGAAACCGGGACGACCTGGATGGCTTCCTTAAAAATTAGAAGGAAGTAGCACAAAATTGAGAACGCTGGAAGAAATGGAGGGAGGCCTTTGCCCAGCAGTGGGACAGTGCAGGCTAGTAACAATAATAAAACCTCAATCGACCTGCGATCCATTCGACTACCAACACCATGTCAGCACAGTTTTTGTGCCTCATCTCATATTATGTACAGGGAATATAACAATTTCACCACTTAATGTAGAATTCGATGGAAGTGATATGATTTGCGATCCAACACAGTTTGCAGTAGTTAAGCAAATATGCAAATGGCCGCCATCATACTATGGTGGAAATGATGGGATATGCATGGTGTATTGTCGACCATCTATGCATTATGTTTCCTGCAAAGAAGTAACAATTGTGTTTATTAGTATTATAAATTCATAGTTTGTTTTGGTTATTAATCGTTTATTATAGCATTATTTTGTGTAACATTTATTTAGTTTGTCTATTTTCAGTTTTGTAATGTTGGTATCATGATTGTTTTGTTCAGTGGTTTTGTTTGTTTTATTGGATTTATTTGACTTGTACAAGTTTGTTTTTATTGTAATCACTCTTTTTAAAATTTAACTATTATTATTCTCAGTATTTCATTTTTGGTTATTTGACTCATATAATTATGTAAAGTGCTTACCTGCATTGTGTTGTTTATTTGTAAGTACTCGCGGAGGGACGCCAAGATGCTACTCAACCGGTGGTTGCTGAAAACCAGCGCTGTGATTTCTGGACTTGTCCAGAGTCGCGGCATACGCTGAGCAACGACTGTTTTTTGCTCGGATGCGGCGCACAACTTACTTGTTAATTTATGTTTTCGATCTTATTTTTGTACCTATTGTAAATTGTTTTTGTATGTTAATGTCAACTTGGCAGCGCCGGTCGCACCATAGACAATCTGTTGAACTTATGATGGTGGTACTGTGTTCTGTTTGTCTGTGGTGTGAACAAAGACTTGTGCCCGGTCCTGACATAGTCCTCTAGCGACAATAGATTGTTTAGGTTTTAGTTAAGTTTTTATTTATTCCCTAATGATTTTGTGTGTTGTGCGTCGCTTTTGAGGAAATAAATGTCTTTTCTTTCTTTCTTTCAAATTAGCGGGAAGAATTTAATAAAGGCATTAAACACCTACGCCATACCAATACTAACCATATTCGTTTGGAGTGATCAAATGATCAAAAGCTGACATCCGACAAATCGAAAGAACCACACGCACCACACTTACTAAACATACTAACTTGCACCTTACTTCTGCAATAGAACGAATGACTATAAAACAGCAACACGAAAGGAGAGGCTTAATAGACATACATCACCTATGGCACAAACAAATGACTAAATTAAAAGCATTCTTTCACACAAAATCTCACACAAGCAACATTCATAAAGTCATAGCCACAAACGATATTAACTACACTCCCCTTAACCTAAACGAAGAGAATGACAACGACCCTCAGCAACAAATGTTAGAAGATTGGAAAAAGAAAGTGCTGCACGGATGGCACCCCCAACGATCTAGAACAGTCCCACATAGTAGCTTCAAATAAATGGCTCAAGATAGGAAATTTATTCCCGGAGACCGAAGGTTTTATTATTGCAATTCAGGATCTAATCATCAACACTAACAACTACGGGAAATTCATAATCAAATACCCTTTTTTTTAAGGATGAGAAATCATCAAATTACTCATCCCGCTCTGGGTCAAGCAGGAGGGAATGTCAGACTTATACTGACTAAAACCCATCCGTTTTCCTCCTAGAGCCCTTTGCGTTCCAGGACCTACCACAGCCCCAGCGGCCCACACACGGCGGTGGGCACTGGCCATAGGGGGCTCCATCTTCTTTGCTGACAGCTCTTTGAGGCGCGCGTGGAACACAGCGCACAGACTAAAATGTTTTTAGACTACTTAATTCTGTTAATTAAATTAAATTTACATCTGTTTGTTGTGTGCAAGTCGCAAATAATCATTTTTTCTTTCTTTCTTTCGTTTCTTTCACCGTCGACCCGGGCCGGACTCGAGAGATTGCCGCCGCGGATCGCCTCGACGATGACACGGCGGTACTCCGCCCAAGGAGGGCAGATCTCCACCGTATGCTCCACAGGGTCCTCCGGGCGATCCTCGCAGTGTTGACAACACCCGGGCGTATTCGAAACAGGTACTTCCCGAAACAACCGTGTCCGGTGAGTACCTGCGTCAAGCGGAAGGTGAGGATGCCGTGGCGCCACTCTAGCCACTCCTCAAAGAGGGGACTTATCGCCGCAATTGCGGCGTGTCCAGCGCTGGGTTGCGACAGTCGCTGTCTCCATACTGCCATGAGATCCTGCCGGAGCTCCGCCCACCATGCTGTGATTTGCCGCGGCAGAGGTGTCTCGCCCCGGCGTAGCGCCTCCAATAATCAAAGACCCTACAATAACGAATGATAAATGCCGCAAGTGTTACAGCCAACCAGAGACCATACAACATATTACAAGAGCATGCACAACGCTCACACAGACTGACTATACTCACAGACACAATCAGGTGGCAAATGTCAGTCACCAAAAACTAGCTATCAAACAAACTGATACAAGACACAAATACTCCTCACTACAAATATGTTCCACAAACTGTTCTAGAATACACCATACAAACTTTACTATGACCGTATGATTCTCACTAACAGGACCGTTCACTACAATAGACCAGATATCACTCTCCAAGACAAAATTGCAGTCCCCAACACGCACAATTTACAAAAGAAAATAGGAGATAAAATGAGAAAATATGCAGAGCTAAAAGAGGAAGTGACAAGAATTTAGAGGCAAAATAAAGTATTCATTGTGCCCATTGTTATCTCCACTACAGGGGTAATACCCAACCAATTGCACAATAGTCTCAAATTAATAGAGCTTAAAGACTCAGTTTACATAACACTTCAAAAAGCTGCAATTTTGAATACCTACAGAATAGTACGGAAGTTCATGCAGTTAGAAAACAGTTAAATTTCCTCTCAAAACCCCTAAGCACTCACCACACGCTACATTGACTTGGCTTGGCCCGTTTATGTAACTTAAAACTAGCCAAAGAGCTAAGAAACAGTCCATGTTTTTCCCTAAATAATAATAATCATCTTCCTAACTCGACTCCATATTACTTGGGGTCGGCGCAACACGTTTTTTCTCCTATTCTGCCTTATCAGCCGTCACGCTAGCACTAACTACCTTTTATTTGATATCGCTTCTCACACAATCCATCCATCTTTTTTTGGCCTTCCTCTCCCTCTGCATCTATCCACATGTATATTTATAACTCTTTTAGTTACATGCATTTAAACATATTGAAAGACCCCAAAGTTATCTATATGTACATTAAAATAATAATTACTAAATTCAAACAGCAGTCTTCTACGCTAAAATACCTAATTCACCACTGAAACTAAATACTAAGAGTACCAAGACTTTTTAAAGCGGCCTCGAGATTGGGGGGAAAACCATAAATATGGTGCCTTCAGTTTTGTCGTATTGTAATTAATCTTGTTTGAGAAATGAGTCCGAAGATGCAGGCCGATACTTTGATAAATAGATTTTTGCTTCTTACCAACTCGTTCGTACGGTTTGACGCGGACCAATATTTTTATTTCTGGAAGTGACAAAGAGTCATTTGAGAAAATTCAGTTTCAAACTTATTGAATGATAGTGGGACATACCGTAAGCCGCTATTAACGCTCTCCTGAACTCAAACGCAGGTTTTGATATGTTTGCGAATGAATGGAAGATGAAACTACATATTAGAATCATTGAATTTTTGTGAGAAGAATTCATGACTTAGTTAAATAATCGGCTTCGGCCGTTCAATTTAAAATTGGCATGTGACGAATGACTAAATATGTAAGCAAACGATTAAACATTATTTAAACTGAAGCGTTAACGCACACCCTACTCTTAAGGTGATAGGAAATATAAGAATACTATAAAGACTTCTTACAGAGGATCATTTGCTATTAAAATAATTTCTAAATTTCGTTAAAAAAAAAGTTTAAAATGGCACATTATGAGCAGAAAAACACTTAAGCAGAAACGCTCATACGAATTTTATGACGGACTAAAGTAGAATGGCTGATAAGCTATAGGCGCTATTAATATTTATTTAAAAGTATTTGATTCGTAGGAGTATGGACATTTTCTACAAATTACTGTAAGATCAATACTTTATTTAAAAGATATAAGGGTCAAATAAGACAAAGTTTCAGTGGGTGTGATACAACCTCTGTCATTTACAGGCAGGGCAAAGCATCATTTTTCAAGCTTTTTGATCAATATCTACAAATAAAGGAAATAGCAACACTGTCTTTAATTACCTAATATCAACTCCGGACGCCATAGCAGAAGAAAGAAAAAAAATGATTCTTGCAGTATACCGCGCACCATCCTCCTGCTCCAAACAGGTGATTACAGCCGCAGAAAATATTCTGCCGATGTCGCAAAGCGGACATTACCTACAGTTTAATCCTGTAACGGCTGCCAAGAAACATGTGCTAATTGATCACCCATTGATGTTGATGATTAAGATATCGGTGATGAAAGGCAATTTTAATTGATAAGATCATTTGTATGATTAATTAAAGTTTTTGTTTTATCAATTTAGATACCTCACTTCTCCTAAAGTTTCATTTATCTTTAAGAGATTTTAAATGGTTTTGGAGATACAAGTAAAAAACTGAGAAAATATACCTTTCCACTCTCCCCCGCCAGCTCGTCCCCCACCCTCCCGGTTCATATGGATACCATATTAGTATAAAGACAGAATTAGGTACAGAAGAGGACGTGCAAACTAAAGTTTTCGTGCAGGAATAGTCAGTTTTACATCTTTGTATTTTCCAATTTTGCCCCTAAGTATGCGGGTCGCGGCGGAAAAAAGCGCCGAGGCCAATTTCTGTGAATGATTACAGATATTTGGGGCCACACTATAAGTGCCTGGAAATATCGGTACTTTTAGTTCCTATCGACAGCATATGGATGTCGCCTTTTATTTCGTCACCTTGGCCCACGATTGATTATAAGTGAGGTTAGGTTTGATTCCACATATTTTGGTAATTAGGTACTGTTTGGGGTTAGTTCCTTAGGTACCTGGAAAAACACAGCGCCCGGACAATATTTTGTTTGACCGACAATTTTCACACCCGTACCAAATCTGACGGCTTAAACAAAATAAATCGTCTCTAAAACACTTCAAAAGTAAAAATAGTGTCCTGCTAGCCTGTATGCTGCAGATGTTCGTAACCCCATGCGGTCATCTGAGGTGTGTTTTTGGTCCAATCTTGTGTGCACTTGTGTCTTGCCCAAATATATACACAATTCTTCCGTTACCGGTCAAACTCAAATTCAAAAATATTTATTTCAAACAAACCATTAACAGGTTCTTTTGAACTGTCAAGGAGGTCGGTCGGTCTGGTTTGTATTTGGTATGTTGGACTCAAAAGATACCAGTAGCCCGCCGTGATCAGAAGGAAGGTATTCGTAATTTACAATGGCTATCTCTAAGTAGTTACTACAACAAAAAACATTATCAATACATTTAGCACACGTTGCTGTTGTACGGGTTGATTCTATGAACACATTAGACAAATTGAATGATTTAAAGAGATTTAATAATCTACAGCTATCTGAATTGTTTTCTGAGATATTAATATTAAAGTCTCCACAGATACTCGTAATTATTAGTTTATTGCCAGTTGCAAGTTTTGCCAATCCATCTTCCATCACTGACTCAAATATAGCGTATTTCAGACAATTAGGGGGTCAGTAAACGCACACTATGACATGCATATGTAGCTCAACACAAGATAGTTCAATGCTATGTTCAACAGACAAGTTAAGTATGTCTTTACGAGTTTTAATTTTAATACATTTTTTTATTAAAATTAGTGAACCCAGCTACTGAGTGAGTTACTTACAGCCGAAACTAATGGTCGTAGTAAGCTGAAATTTAGCATGTGAGGAATTCCCAAAATTAGCTAGTCAATATATATGTAAAACTCTTCCATTACTGAGTAGACAACTGTAACGCACAGATGAAACTACTGGTTGCAGAAAGCTGGGCAAGTAGGTTCCAAAGTCAAAGTCAAAAACGTTTATTTCAATTAGGCCATTAAACGGCACTTTTGAACGTCATCATTACATTTAAAATAACATAGTGACTCTACTGTCCATTCGGAAGGGTAGATTCTTATGGAGAAGAACGGACAAAAAACTCCATAGTTACTCTTTTTAACCGACTTCAAAAAAAGGAGGAGGTTCTCAATTCGGTTGTATTTTTTTTATGTTTGTTACCTCATAACTCCGTCATTTATGTACCGATTTGAAAATTTTTTGTTTCATCTGAAAGGGTATACTTCTCGATTGGTCTCATTGTCACCATGTCAGAATCTGATGATGGGATCCCACGAAAATTGAGGGCAACCCTCAAATTTTATAGGCACATACAATGTTTTTCATGAACTTTCTAACGCAATTCAGATATTTGTGCCTGGTAATCATCATCTCATGTTGCTGAGCCGATGATGAAAGGTATAAATTAGGATCTGATGATGAGATCCCATGAAAAATGTTTGTTCAGCGATACTTTAGCCAATTGTCAGCCGATTTGGATGAAAGAGTATTTTCCTGGACTGGTTCCGTTTCAATTTGGTGAAAATCTGACGAAGAACTTTGGAGGTAGGCAACGGAACTCTTCAATAAATGATAGCAAAGGGATCGGGATTGCTGAAATCGCATGTTTTTTTAGTGTTTACACCAGTTCTTACAATAAAATTGCGCCGGTACGCTGTTAATAGGTACGCCAGTACCTAGGTACCACTAAAAAGTGAAAAATAAAAAACTTTTTTACAAAAAATACAACCGAAGTCGGTGTCAAAAAACAAAAAAATAACCAAAAACGCCGACTTCAGAAATTAAAGTGTTTTTCTTTCTTCCGAAGTTATTTTGTACCGTGTAGTGTTTTGTTTTTCAAATCAATGTTTTACATGTGCTGTGGTATACAAAACTTTTGTTAATATATGTGAGGACCATAAACATAGAGTATGCAGAGGTAGACTTATTAATTTTCTAAATAAGTACATGGTACTCACATATTTACAAATATTGGAACCATTAATTAGCAGAGTGTGAATGAAAAGAAAAATAAAAACCCAAAAATGAAACAGTACCTACAACTATAAAGTAAATACATAAACCAACCAGTTTGATCTTGTCTCCACCATTGATTGTCGTATAGAGCAGGACCAGCATGTTTAAAAGGAGCAGGCTGCTGTTTAAGCAGGATAAGAATGCTTGGAATGCTTCTAATTTGTAATATGCTTGTTTACAAAGTGTGCTTTGAAAACAAGCATGAAAGAGTGGTTTTAAATTTCATTTAGTTCTAATATATCTCAAGGTATTTTATTGTGACATTTAACACAGTACCCCATGAAAGATTAGCTAATCTATAAAATGATTGATCTAATTTATCTTTCATTTCTAGTATTAATATTATGTCCATGGGGAATGTAGGGGAAAACAAAGAGTATTTCCCAAAATTTCTACGGGAAAGGGTAAAACCGGAATATGTGCATACAAAATCGCGGGCAAAAGCTTATATTAGTATATAATACATCTGGAAAAAAAAATTAGCGAAATTGGTTTATATATTAATTGTTAGCTTGAACAATGTGCAATGGTTAAACAAAATTCACCCGAAAATAATACGAAAAATAACAGCAACCATAATAAAGCGACGTGATATCATACAAAACACCAGTTTCGATGTGAATGAAAATATTAACTACTATACAACATTAACTATCCACACACCCTACAACTTCGGGTTCATCACTTAGCTCTGCCTCGCAGCCGTCGGGAACTTACTCTAGCTGTGAGCCCAAAGATTCCGATCGCTGAAATTGTGTCGAGCTCAAGCGATGAATACTCTGATACGTCCACCTGCTACCGGTGATGCATGATGGACAAGCATTAACCTTGTCGACGCGTACACACAAACATTTTTCTTTCTTTCTTTAAATTCATAATAAATAAATATTAGATTTTCGGAGAAATTTGAAATTGACAACAATGAAACTTCAAACAAAGCGGATATCATGGATTTAACCTTCGGCCATATTGTTAACTTTCCAACTTCAAGCACTTATGTTTTCGACTTATCCGACAGTCGTTGGCCGAAACGACAGCCGTTGGCCGAAACGACAGCCGTTGGCCGAAACGACAGCCGTTGGCCGAAACGACAGCCGTTGGCCGAAACGACAGCCGTTGGCCGAAACGACAGCCGGCTCAAGCATCTGAAACAGAGAGAACATCCCTCTGTACCCCCAAAGTATGAGAGCGTGACGTTTTCGTTAATGGATTGCGTCCATCATGCATCACCGGTACTTTCCCAACATCACAATAATATCCAAGGCATAGTCGTTGAAAATACTGAACAAAGAATAGACCTCGTTTCCAAAAATAGTTGACTATTCTACCGAACGAAGCGGCAATGGTTCCGGTGCTAATTAATGGTGGATCAAAGGCAGTTCTAAATACTAATCCTCGTTATTTTAACCTCGCAGACCATGAATACATCATCCCGGCGTCTGTGTTGGAGGGCTCTGAGGGTTTGCTTAGAGTTTACAACCTGGGCTCGAAAGCTGTGGAGTTTGCAGTTGGCCAGGTGGTAGCAAGAGGGCAATGCTGTGCCGAAATATTGCAAGAAGCTGAAGCTGGCTTGGTGAGTCAAATCTTTCTTTGTTGTTAGTTTAATTCTGGCGCTGGGCATAAAAACCAAAGTAATGCTGTTGGTGGTTTCGTACCGAATTTTGCTGATACAGTTGTGACAAAATTGGACCAAAAGAATTTACTTTTAGTTGATGATGGTTTATGTGTTGATATGTGTATTGGTGGTGTTAATTTGGCAGACATAAGCGTGGGTAATATTACCGATGACGATAAGCTGCGTTTGTTTACTATTTTGTCTCAATATAGTTCTTGTTTTGCGTATAAAACGTTAGAATTAGGACTCACAGGCCTAGCAGAGATAAAAATCAAATTAAACACTGATAAGCCTGTGTATCATCGTCCATATAGACTTTCACTGCCAGAACTTTCAACAGTTCGTGAAAAAATTAAAGATATTTTAGAAGCCGGCATAATTAGGGAATCGAATTCAGATTTTGCTTCACCCGTTGTATTAGTCAAAAAGAAAAACGGAGACGTAAGGCTATGCGTAGACTATCGGCCCTTAAATGCGGTTACTATAAAAGATAGATTTCCTTTATAATTGATGATGAAATTTCTAAATTAACCGGTACAAACTACATGAAACTGTACATGAAGTTTAAATAAATAAGTAAAAATGGGTGATGGTGACCATATTCTGGCATTCATCGACGATATTTTGTTACCAAGCAGCGATATTTCACGCGGTTTAGATCTATTAGAACTTCTCCTGAAAGTATTACGTGAGGCCAATCTTAAACTTAATATGAAAAAAGTTATTTTCTTCAATTTGAATTAAATTAACTCGGTCATTACGTTTCTAAGGATGGCATTAAGCCAGGTGACCATAAAACAAAGTCTGTGCGTGATTTTCCTATCCCATCTAATGTTCACCGAGTCAGGCAATTCGTTTGACTTTGCTCATTCTTTAGAAAGTTTATACGTAATTTTTCCCTTATTGCTGAACCCCTTACAGATCTTACAAAGATGAATATGGCCTGGTCATGGGGAGAAGCTCAAGATAAAGCTTTAAGGATCTTAAGTCTACTTTAGTATTGCAACCAGTTTTAGCAATCTGACAGAAATTTGCACACAGAACTCCATGCGGATGCAAGTAACTTCGGTGTTGCAGGAATTTTACTTCGGTGTTGCAGGAATTTTACTTCAGCGCTAAGTAGATAACGCCTTAAAACCGGTGATGTACTTCAGTCGCACAACTACCCGTGAACAACAGAATCATCACATTTACGAATTGGAGACACTAGCAGTTGTAGAGTCGTTAAAAAGGTTCAAAGTTTATTTGTTAGGTATTAAGGTCAAGATTGTGTTGCTATTCGTCACACGTTTGTCAAAAAATATTTAGAGGCACGTTGATGCGTTTAACCGTAACCCAGTAGATAGATGTCCACATTTATGCTCTGTCTGCTTGGTGATTGGTTTCTTACTGTTCAAATGCAGGATCCTAAGCTATGTAATATTATTAACCAATTGCGTGGACCTAATGCCAATCCAGACATGTTGAATAATTATAAAATAAGTAATGAACGTTTGCATAAGAAAACTTTACATGGGGATCGTTTGTTAGTGCCTTGCAATGCTCGTTGGAAACTTTTGTAAAAAGTTAAAAATATAACGATAATATGGGGCACGGTGGGTTAAAGAAATGCGATAGCGCTATAAAAAAAAAATTGCTTCCCTAAAATGACTAAGTTCATTAGAAAATATATCACCTCATGTCTGGATTGCGCTTTTCGGAAAGAACATTATGGAAAACTGTAAGGAAAATTAAATCCTATCCCTAAACCTGAAGTGCCAATGGATACTTTACATATTGACCATTTACGGCCTTTTCCAAAGTCAACCACAATCAATATATTTTAGTAATTACATGTTCATTCTCAAAATTTGTTATTGCCAGAGCAACACGCACTTTAAGTTCAACTGAAAGTATTTATATTTTACAGGATGTATTTTCATTATTTGGTTTCCGTTCCTCCATAGTGTCCGAACGAGGTCTTGAATTTTGTAGCCATTATTTTTAAATATTTTGCAGTTAAAAACCTTATAAAACATGTGATGACATCAGTTGCAACACCAAGAGCTAACGGTCAGGTTGAAAGAGTCAATAGAACAATTTTAAATGGTTTAAGAACTAGCAGAGAGGAAAGTAACTGGGACTGTTGCCTGCCTGATGTAGTTTTCGGTGTTAACAATACGTGCCATGAAACCACAGGTCAAGCCCCCTTTAATTTAATGTTCAAACATAAGAGTAAAGTATTAAATTTGGAGAATAGCGAAAAACAATTTAAATATAGACGATAGAAGAGCAAAAGCCACTGCTAACATTAAATGTAAACAACAATTAATGAAATGTCAATTTGATAAGAAACGTAAAGATGGTTTGTATCTACAAAAAAGGGGACTTGATCTTATGGCTTAATCCAAAAGGCTGTGGTCAGTCTGGAGTTAATACGAAGCTTATTGCTACGGATGCCGTATAGAATAATCAAGTCTCTTGGTCATGACAAAATTATTAGTGATTGTTAATTTGTTTTCGTGTGATTAAATTGAAGCAGAATTTATTCAAATAAGTTACTTTGATTTCTATAAATAACTGATTAAAATAATTTACTTAGTTTGTTTGCATTTCTTTATTTATAAACCTTGTGTTAAATCATTTGTTACAATTATCTGAAGGTTTAGTAGCACTTAAACGAAGGTTTCGTTAGCAAATTTAAAACCGTGGCTGATTCTTTTTGCATTTTTTTATTTTATTTTTCTTAAATAGAAATTCAAACATTTACCAATATGTAATATTGTAAGGCTATTTTTTATTTTACTGTTTTGAATTTTTTATACCCACATTTGGATTTGTGTTTTGAAAAATTAAAATTATTATACGTGTTTTAAGAGACATTTTTTTATTTTGCTACAAAATGGTGCCCGAACAAAAGTAAGTACTTTTCATCTTACTAAATTCTACTACTATAATAATTATACTAATCTTACTAAAAATTTCGCCGAGGAAATTTTTTTTTTTTTTCAACTGTGTGTGTGGTTTTTCTGTTCGAACAAACGTTTATCATTGTTTTATCCTTATTTTCTGTTTCAGATTCCTGATTCTTTCAAAGACATTCCAGAAGCGCACATTTGTGGATTTTCATAGTCTCGAATGTTCCATTTTGGTGATACGTCAGAAACATTTGATGAACCATTGCTGAAAGAAGATAATTCTGTTTATGAGACTCCGCGTCGGCGTTGTACCAGTCCTATTATTTCCAGACCTCCTCCACCAAGAACTTCTCGTGCTTCAACGCAGTCACTTCTCCCTTCCCCAATAAAATCTGAGGATAGTCCAAAATTTTTCAGGAAACAGTTCTTAAGGTGGGACATTCAAGTTTGATGGGAATACTTGCGTTCGTGAATTTTTCGCGTGCATAATGAATACAAGGGAGACTGATGAAATAACCGATTCTTATGTCGTGAAACGTTTTCACGAAGTTCGTTCTGGTATTGCTCACCAGTATTACAGGTCGATTCGCCATTCACATTTGTCTTATCCTGAAGTTAGGCAGGCTTTAAAACCTTTGGTTCTGCCGATTTTGATTTTCGTACGGAACAAGAAGTTCGCAATTTGAAACAGCGTCCCGACCAATCCGTTAAAGATTTCGTAACAAGAGTAAACCACTTAAACGACAAATTACGAAATCTATTGACGAACCCTATTTGGTAGAGATTATTTCCCATAACATGTTGCCCAAATTTTTACCATTACTTTCCATCAAAAAGCTCTACGACATCCATTCGCTTATTGAGTCAGCATCTCATTTTGAAAGTCATATATGTTTTGACTTTATGGTCTATGTTTTGACTTTATGGTCGATCTTTTGGTATTGATCTTATATTTATTGGGGACCCTGGGTTCGTTTTTTTGTTGACAGACAGTAGTTGATTAGTGTTAAAGTAAGTTATGCTACTATTATTTGATTTAGTTCGAGTTTTTTTTTCTTCTTTACTTTAGATTTAATCAGCGCATTGCGAGCTCGCATAGATAACGATTAGATGAAGGAGCCTTCGTTTTAATTATGTATCAGTTGTACTTCGATGTCGTTCATTAGTTTTACTTACTATGTAATGATTTAGTCTAATCTAACTTAATTCTTATTGGGCTTTTGCTCTTCATTTATTATTTATTCCTGTTGTTATTGGGGGTAGTCATTAGTTTTTGCTTCCTAAACTTGATAATGTTTTTTCTTCGCTCTTTCGTACTTTTTTTAGAAAGGAGATATTGCAGCATTGTGTATACTGCATGATAGTTTTGCCAATAAAATTCTATCCCTTTTTCTCTAATTTTATGCTTGTTTATTGTGGACAGTATTCTTCTTCTGAACATAAGTAATTCAAATTCAGATTCCTTCAAAATGACAAAGTAAATAATTTCAAAAAGAATGTGAGTATCTGGTGAACGGTTGGACTTATTTACTAATAAAAAAGACATTTTGATTAAAGTCAATTGAAAAATCAAAAAGTACCAAGCATTATAATGTACTAGTGTTTTGTGAAATTTCTTAAAGAATTATGAAATCATCATAAGAGAAAGTTTATTTAAATACATAAACAAGACCGATACCGATAGGAGCAGACAACGTATCGGTCCACGGTAGACCTACCGTATAAAAGAAAACCTTTGATTGTAACTGTGAGCATTCTACATAGTTCGAGTTCTATTAGAGTATGTGATCCAGTTGAACACGAAATCGTTGCTGCCACTGATGCCCGGTATATCCACGCAGTTTGTTTTATTAACGTAGTCATTTAAAATTGATTTATGTAATTAGTTTAGCATTCTACTCTTTCTGACTAATTATTAATTTGTTTTCCTTGTTATTTTCTATTTACAAATTGTCTAGGAGTTGCAAAATCAACTCAATTTTAGATCCTAATCTCCAAATTGATTGCAATCATTATCTGAAGGTTTAGTAGTTCGTTTACTTAAACGAAGGTTTCGTTAACAAATTTAAAACCGTGGCTGATTCCTTTTGCATTATTTTTATTTCATTTATTTAAAATATAAATTCAGCTATTCACCTATGGGAGTGTCTAGCAGAACGTGCATAACGACTAACAGACTACAATACGATCCAAACTTAATGACCGCTGGCGCGCGCCGACATTAAGTTTGAGTCTCGAACAGCGCGATCGCAACCTGCCCGCGCGGCCACGCAGCGAGGCGCGGACGGCCGGCGTGCAACGCGCGCCCTGCCGCCTACATCGCGGACGATGCGTTGGAGCGAGACCATAGTCGCGTTGTGTGTGTGTTGTTTTCTCTGTCTAACATTTGTATATATACGGGTCGGTCGGCGAATAAATAACATTAATAACCTGTCAGCTGTTTTACTCAATTCGTCCCTCTGGTGCAAGCCTCCACACACCAATATGTAACGTTGTAAGGTTATTTTTATTTGACTGTTTTGTATTTTTATACTCACCTTTGGATTTGTGTTTTGAAAAATCAAAATTATTATACGTATTTTAAGTGACAACATATTTTTTTTATTTCTGGTATCTGGCTCTTGTTATTTTTCTTACATCATCTTTTTATACCATGTTTTTAAGCAAATAAATATTATTATATTCTATACACTTTTGCCATTGACAGCGATGTGGATTATTTTTTTGATGCCCAATGATAAATTTTATTTTTATACGTGTCTGTACATAATTTTTTGATTAGAATGTTGTGAAAAAATGGTTAAGGGCCAATATCCTGACATTAAATGATGAAAAAACTAAATATTTAACGTTAGTCCCACGCTACCTCGATGCAGCCATTGAAGATTGTCGCATCATTTCGCATGAATGCTTGGATAAAGTAGACTGCTCATGCAGAACTCTAGAGCGTGTTGACACCATCAGGTACCTGGGTATTATTATCGATAGCAACCTTAGTTTCAAGGAACACATTAAACAGCTAAGTGGTCGTGTGCGAAAGCTGATTTATGTTTTCAGAAAGCTTAGGCATGCTGCTGATGCCAAATTGCTTAGGCAAGTCTACTTGACGCTTTGCCAGTCGGTAGTAACCTACTGCATTTCGCCTTGGGGAGGTGCCCCGAAAACCACTTTGAGAAAACAGCTCAACGAGCTATTTTAAAATCTATGACTTTTAGGCCCATTCTTTTCCAACAAATCAAGTCTAACAGTTCGCCAACTTTTTATTCTGAGCATACTGCTGTAACATGGCCATCTTACTTATGACTCAAATACTCTTCTCAAACGAAGAAAACACGCAGTTAGTAAATGGACACACGTTACCAAAACATCCTTCATTAGGAGATTTTTCATTTTCCTTAGTCCATATTTATACGACAGAATCAATGCAATTATAGACATTTATCCACTAACAAAATTACACTGTATAAAGAGAATTCAGGACTACCTACAGAATCTCTCTTATGATGAAACGGAAGCGATTTTAGACATACCTAAATATATTAATTACGTCTAGACACAATACACCCTCACGTTCACGCACACCTTCCACGTACCCCTCTCATGACATGGCAATCTTTTTGGATTTAAATATTTTTTTTTATAGATGGCTAATAATAAAGGTGCTTGTATAAGGGGATGAAATGCAATCCGACATACAGGCTACCGCCTAGTTCGGATGCAAAAATTCCTTAACTATGTATTACAAATCCTGACCCAATATTAAGTTGTACTTTTTTAATTTGAAATCTTGTTGTAATACGTGTGAAATTTAATTGGTGAATAAATTATTATTATTATTATTAAATAAAACCAGTAAAAAAAAATAAAAAAAAAAAAACAAAAAATAATTGATAGTAAAATAATTGTAATAATTTTAATGATGCTATAAAGTGGCATAAAAAGCAAGTGCAATTTTAAAAGATTTCCTGAATGTCGATCATCAACAGTCAAAATACGTTTTGAAAAATGTTGGAGCATATAACAATGCCTATGGGCCTAGCACGAATATTTTTGACATAACGCAAAATTTTACCATAACTGCAATACTCGTTTTGCACATAGTATTTATATGAATTAAATACTCTAATACTCTGCCAACTACTTTTTCAAAATATTTATTTTATTAATTTATTTCTTCTTACATCTATCATTACAGGCTTAACCCAATGCGATAAATGCGCTTATCCTAACTTATACTAACATCTATAACTAATTATAAATAATGCATTCTTTGTGAACTCACCCAGAGTACAACAAAATAGGTCCGTCTCATTAGCAATCAGGTTGAGCGTGCGAAGTGCACGCGTCAGCGGCGCCTCTCTTAGAAGGTTGGTCCAACCGCGCGGCTCCACCAGCAGGCGGGGTTGACGTCGTCGGCACACGTACCTATCGGGCACACACAGGCTCACCTGCCCTAAAATATTGGGATTGTGCAACTTCCCTCTCAATATTTTAAATATATGTGAGGTGAGTGCCAAATCCCTCCTAACCCTTAACTCATTGTATCCCATCATACCTAAAATAAATAATGTGGGATACATCAAAGAATAAAATGGATAGACACCATAATACCTCAAATATAAATATCTAATAAATTTATTTTGTACTCTCTCCAGCATGAGACTATATTTAGCTTCATGCGGAGACCAGATGACTGCGTTACATTCTAGCTGGCTCCTAACCAGTGCGTTATATAACGCAATTATAGCTTTCACGTTCGTGAACCCTTGGACCGTACGAAGCATAAAACCCAAATTTCTGAAAGCCTTTCTGCAGCAACTCATGACGTGATCACGAAAAGTCAAGGTGGTGTTAAAACTCACCCCCAAGTCCTTGACTTCTGTGACCCGTACCATAGGCAACCCGTCGATATGGTAGCTACCTACGATAGGATTGTGTTTACGAGAAAAAGTTAATGTCACACACTTTGAGCTATTGAACTGCAGGAGATTTTCTTTGCTCCAACTTACCACCCTGTCAATATCCCTCTGTAACCTGACACAATCATCACCGTTTCTTACTGCAAGGGATAATTTGAGGTCGTCGGCAAACAACAAACAGTTAGAATCTCGGACTACTTCTGGCAAGTCGTTTACCACAAGGAGGAACCCCAAAGGTCCAAGATTACTTCCCTGACTCACTCCTGATCTCGTGAAATATGGATCTGACACGTGTCCCTCATATTCCACATATTGCCGCCTATCCCTCAAATAGCTGGCGAAAAACAGTGAATGTGGGGCAAAAAAAAAAAACCAGCCAAACTTCGTAAGCAACATGTCATTATCGACTAAGTCAAATGCTTTTCTGAAATCGAAGTAAGCAGCATCAGCTTGCTCCCCACTATCCACCGTTGGTATCAGATGACCCATGTGACAGAGAAGATTACTGATGGTCCTTCCCTTATAATACTACCAAAATAAACCTTATCTATTTGTAACGTTGAATTGACACTTTACGTGACCCCAAGGGTTGGCTTTAACCTCGGACAGAGGAAAGTATTGCATAGCGAGGATCTAATTCGAACATATCTGAGAAGTCACCCTTTATCTCCTGACCTTTAACTCTAGCATCCTTGATGACCCTTGCCAAGCCCATAACAGCCTCAGAATAAGCCTGTATTTACGATGCGCTGCAAAGCAGCCCTTGCATCTCAATTTGTTATAGAAAAACTAACTGATGCCAACTGCAATACCATCCTGTCAATGTTCTCCTCAATAGTACAAGGGCGGGTGACTTGCGGGTGGAGATTGTAGATAGGGTGGTGTCAATGAGCAAGTTAGGGGTATGGGAGTTCTCCTCCTTGAAAGCGGTCCAGCACATGGACGTGATGTAGAGCTTTGAAATCCCAGCAGTTCAGGACCAAGCCCTAGACCTCCGTACTAAGTGGGCTGCAGCCGAAGCGACTGATAATAAGCTGCCCTATAGCAGAGTCCGGATTGCAAACGCTCATCAGAAAATCCATCGCGCTCATTATCCGGATCTTTATGATGCTGCCATTGCCTACGCCAATACACATAAAATGATAGGCGAAAACTTTCAGATCTCGCGATCACATCATTCTGCTCACATCATCATGATAGACAAGTATATAAAGAAGATGGCGGCAGCAGAGCTGCGAGAACCGTCGGAGGAAACCAAGACAGTACAAGAAAAAGAGAAGAAAATTCACCTTACTTGGGTACCCAGTCAGCAAACGCCGACCTCATGCAGAGTCCGACTCGGAAGAAGAAGACGAAGAGCCACGTTGCAGAAAATACAGACGTCAGTAGGATCCTAAACACGTCTTCCGCGATGAAAAGAGACGTGTTTTTAGTAAGTGTATCTTTAAGAAAAAAAAGGGAAGATAAACATTGAGCTCCGTATTTATTTTCAATTAAAAATTAAATAGTCATTCGAAGAATGATGTTTAATTACGATGACAGTAAAGTGTATAGATTAAATATGTGTTTCCAAAAATGAGAAAGTGATAAACTTGTCACAATGTCAATTAAAATAGTATTGATCGCCTTTAAGACGACAGACGGACACAATTTAAATAAAAACATTCGAACTAGTGTTATTCAAAGTGTGTATCACATGCTAAACCTATACTATTGTAAGCCATTGTAATCTAAACTTAAAAACAATATCAGACGAAGATCTAAAGTATAGTGTAAGGCGAACTCACAATAACAAATTCAATAATTATTAGAGCCATAATATGTTTCCAGTGCTCATCAACGAAAAAACCCGGAAACTGCTGGATAAAATTTTTTTTAACCTAATATCCCAAAAAGGTGATAGTAAAACGAATCAAAAAACGAAGAAAAAAATATAATTCAATTATCTATATATTCTAATCGAATTATTTTGATATTTCTGAATTATTTTGGCATATTATAATGATTTATAGTTAAAAATGAGACGGCACCAGCTGCACGTCGACCGAGAAGACTGCTGGACGGCTTAGGACCTTGAGCCCCACCGGCCTCTGTAAGAGTCCCAGCTCCCGGTGCAATTGCAGTGCATGGGATGGACGCAAACCATCAATGAAAACGTCATGCGCTCATGAAATATTTTTATTTAAAAATATAATTTATATGAATATTTTAATTAATAAACGAGATAACAGTATAATCGAATAAATCAGTGGCCCGGTCAAATTGTGTGACAAAAAAATTCATCTCTTATTTTTAATGCGCATAATTTAATAAAAAAACATCTTACAAAATGCATATTTTCCTAAATCCATCAAGAAAAAAAATAAGAACCGTATAAAAATTGAAACACGACATGGAAATACAATTTGACGACTAGGAACTGAAATGCTGATAAGAATCCGAGCAGGGTTCGTCGCTCATCTCCGCCTCGTAGCCGGGAATTGCGCCAGCCAGTCCACAGATTCTGGTATCTGCAGTTGCGTCGACCTCGAGCGACGAAACATGTCGTCGTCGACGACACCAACACCTGAACGACGTCGGTCGGCGTGGAAGAGGCCGACCTACGACCAGTTTGGGACCTCGAGGCCCGCTGGTATCTGACAGGGTTCCCGTTATCGGTGGAAGTATGCAGCTCAAATACATTAGAGCGACGGTTCTACATTTACAGTAAGTAGGAGAATATATAAAGATAGTTCTGGAAAAACCACGTTTTAACGAACATGTATATATTGATATTCATGTTCGTTAAAAATAAATAAAAACAAACATGGCTAAACAAAATATTCACATAACCAACAGGAATGCCATGATAGGTATAGTTTAACAAACATTGGTTTTCAAAAACTAAGCCAGTTAGTTACCAGTTAGGTCAAAACAATGAAAAATATGCCTGATTCGTTTAACCAAATAATATTTTTGTGCAACACTAAAACAATATAGGAAATTCAATTCAAACAATCATGTCATACAAATATGTACAATATTCATGGATGGTTGTCCACTGATCGTCGCTTTGTGTTCCCTACCTGGCTGTCAATGGACCTCGTTTCAATAGACCGAATAGATTTGATTTACATTTGTCAATACCCGTTGTGTTGAACACGGTCCTAAGGGGTTGCGTAGATGTAGGGACACGGTTCCGGGTTGTATGTTCTTGCATTATGTGTGGGGATGATTTAAAGCGGATTTTATAATGTAATTTTCCATGGACAACATGAATGATCTTTATCAAATCTTGCAGTTTTCCCAAAGTTAAACCAACGGTTCTCTGCGTTTGTGTTTTTTTTTACCTTGCTCCATCATTGAGTTTTTAAGAAGACAATCACTAATGTGTTTGTTTTATATTTCTTATCAATATAATATTAACTTCTCTGCAAACAAAAAGGTATCAAAACCGTAATTAAGATATCTGGAGAGCAAACGAATTTTCACCATTTCTAATGTACGGTAACTGTGCACTTGCCAATACCTATAAACTAAAGATTATAGATTAAAGGAATATTAATGGTCTCAGCTCTTAAGTTCGTGTTGTCTAAAACTAAGGCAACAAGCTAGACTAAGACAATCTAACTCATTTGTTAACGACGTTGGTAACTTAAAACGTTATTGATATCTTCTTGATCTAGGAGATAATCATAATTATGTTTCTTCGATGTTCCTTTACGTAACATTGGTCGTGAAACGTTGGTGCCTATGGTAGGAAATCCAAACCTATGGACAGGTAAAGCAGGTTTCCGAAATCGTTCCACATAAAATCATTGTATGGTACGAGTACCAATGAATTAAATAAAAAGTTCGGTAATAAAATATTAAGTCAGAATTAAAATAAAATGCTTAAGTACAATTACAAAAATAAATATTATGAGGCCGCCGGCGAGGAAGCGAGTAGCTATCAACCAGTTGCTCGCTGAAGAAAGGGACAAAAGATATAGATTTGTAAAAGAGACACATTCAAAGTCTATAGCTGCACACGGCTGTTCACACTGCCGGCGAGCGGCTCTTACCTCTAGTTGATCGTAGCGACAAGAGCTATCAAAGATTGTACTCGTTCAGCAACAAGAGCTATCATAGATTGTACTCGCTCAGCGACACTCGCTCGATGATGCTCGCTCGATGATGCTCGCTTGGCGGTCGAAACTCACCAAACAGCGGTAATTTCTACCTATAGTGCGTGCCGGAGCGAGTATTGCGAGTAAAAGCCCGTCGCACAAAAGCACTCGCTGAAAGCCGAGCGTCAAACTATCGAAACTTTTCACTCGCTACTCGTTGATCGCCAACTGTTTCGAGTTTGAACCTTTACTCGCTACTCGCTGATCGCCGGCGGTGAGACAAGTGCCTATAGATAGGCAGATTGGCTACTATTTCTCACCTGAGTGCCAATTCTACTATTTTTAACCAACGTTCGCATTCGCATATCGCATATCAGTCGCAATCTGTCAAAAATGTACGGAAATTGAGGCTTTTTTGACATATTGCGAGATGCGAATGCAAACGTTGCTTGAAAATTAGTAGAATTGACAATTGAATTGAAATTTGGTGTAAAGCGATTATGTGGTCGACAATGGAGCACGCTTGTCTAGAAGTTCTAATTTACTCAAACTTCAAACCCCGAGGGTATATATAACTATCAGAAAAAACAGACACCGTAAAATTCCATTTCTTTACTGTATAGTATTGACCGACCCGACGCGACGTTTTGTCGTCATGTAGAGAGTAAGAAGATAAATAGTGCCAAAAGATAATCGCATTGTGATTTCTGGAAGACAATTTTGTGCTCTCATGCATAACAGCGTTAAGAACAGAGGCGTCTAACAATGTTTGTTCCAAGAAGGAGTTAGCTCTTACGTAAGCCAATCTTAAGCCCAGCCTTAACCAAGACAAAAGCCGAACGGATGTGGTCCGGTCCTAGCCGCACTTCCGGCAAAATGGCCGGTCTATTGTGATAAACAAACTTGTTATTGAGATATTTGGATTACGCAATTGTAGTGTAAATTAGGGACTCCGATTATAATATTGCAAATAGAATAATGTTAGGCAAGGAATTTTGTTAAATTAATGAGTTTATTGTCCTAATTTAGGGGCTAAAATAGCAGCGGTCATTTGAACGTTTACTCCTTACTGTAATCATTGGATTACGCAATTGTAGTGTAAATTAGGGACTCCGATTATAATATTGCAAATAGAATAATGTTAGGCAAGGAATTTTGTTAAATTAATGAGTTTATTGTCCTAATTTAGGGGTTAAAATAGCAGCGGTCATTTGAACGTTTACTCCTTACTGTAATCATTTAAACTTGGCAAGTCCATATTTTAGAAAATTAATAAATTTGTATTAAACTTAATACGCATAGAACTACGCAAGATTAACGAACTTTTTCGAAAAACAGTTTATAAAGAAAGAGAGATTGATTTTTCACGTTCTATATTTATAATACTTGAAAGTTGTTCTCACTGTCGCTAAGCAGAGGGCTAAGCACGAGTTGCTACGTAATTGCGTCGACAGCGTAAACATAATTATCGCTTGCAACAATTTTTGTATGCGAAATTGATCAGCACCTTGTGTCTCGAACTAACTAATCGGTACCACAAGTTTTTGACACATACCTTTATATCGAATTTACGTTTTAACGTTGCGTAAATGAAACAAAAGTATGGAAATTGGTAGCACCATGGTAGCACGAGTTCAGTAGTGCTATTCTGTAACAATATTTTCGTGTCTCAAAAGCGGAATCCGAGGTGAGTATAAACATAAGACCTTTATGTTGTGTGGGATAAAGTTCACTTTGTGAGCTATCTCACTCAGGTGAAGCTCGATATCGAAATGGTTACTTAGAGAATAGACTAGTTTCGACTGTTTCGCTAGCTGGGACGTACGCACGTAAACAACTGTCTCACTGACATTTTCTCGGTGAGAAAATTCACGTCAAACAATTTTTAGACTTTTTTATTACAAAATTACTGATATTTTTGAAATAAATTATGGCGCAGAGAGGAAGATATGCTGGCTTTAATAAATTTGCCCACCGTCTACTCAACGTGGCTAGCAAAACACACACTGATACACACAATTATCATAGATCATTAAAAAACGGGAGTCATTTGATATCCACGTAACTTAGCAAAAATGTTAAAACACGTGTTAATATTTCCCGAAAAAAGTGTTATGACTTGGCCCAGACTTCCGATATTTGAAATCCCCGCATTTTTTCCTCTTCTTGCCAATCCCCAATAAATCCCTAGTCAACTTGAGATTCCCTGCAGTTTGGGGAATTTCTCACAAGTTGGCAATACTGGTAAACAATTCTGCTACTGACACACTTTCATGATGACATGATAATAAACGCTGTCTGAAGTTTGTTTTTTTTTTTCATAGAGATGGGATTGAACTTCAAGTGTAACATAATCAATAAAATAATTGATAAAATAATCGGATGGGTTGAAAGAAAAAAATAATAATTTGTCTTTGTTTACCATTAGTAAGTTAATTTTTGATTTCTTTCTTTAGTGCCTTTACAGATGTTTGCCAATATTTTTCACAAATAATGATGGCAGTTTAAAAAATAAACGTGTTACAATTAAAACAAAATTGGTTATCTACTCTAATATTATAAAGAGGGAAGACTTGTATGTTTGTCACGAATAAACTCGAAAACTACAGGACCGAATTCAAAACTCTTTCACTATTAGAATGGTACATTATACCTGAGTAACATCCGCTATATAATATTTATTACTAGAAAAAATTGGGTATCCTTAAGATAATTATTGCAGCGCGGACGAAGTCGCGGGCAAAGTGCCTGCGTGGTGGCACTTGATGCCAGAGGTTTATATTCATATTTTAACACTGTTTATAATACTGTTAGCCCACGACCAAAGTCTTGGGCTAATAATTATTGTTAGTATTTTTCAAAAAACATTTTGATGTTCTGTCAGTATTTTTCTCGATAGACTTGCCGCCGTTAAAATGTTATTTTCTATATTATTTACCGCCGGGTTAAAAATATAATTTATATGAATATTTTAATTAATAAACGAGATAACAGTATAATCGAATAAATCAGTGGCCCGGTCAAATTGTGTGACAAAAAAATTCATCCCTTATTTTTAATGCGCATAATTTAATAAAAAAACATCTTACAAAATGCATATTTTCCTAAATCCATCAAGAAAAAAAATAAGAACCGTATAAAAATTGAAACACGACATGGAAATACAATTTGACGACTAGGAACTGAAATGGTGATAAGAATCCGAGCAGGGTTCGTCGCTCATCTCCGCCTCGTAGCCGGGAATTGCGCCAGCCAGTCCACAGATTCTGGTATCTGCAGTTGCGTCGACCTCGAGCGACGAAACATGTCGTCGTCGACGACACCAACACCTGAACGACGTCGGTCGGCGTGGAAGAGGCCGACCTACGACCAGTTTGGGACCTGGAGGCCCGCTGGTATCTGACAGGGTTCCCGTTATCGGTGGAAGTATGCAGCTCAAATACATTAAAGCGACGGTTCTACATTTACAGTAAGTAGGAGAATATATAAAGATAGTTCTGGAAAAACCACGTTTTAACGAACATGTATATATTGATATTCATGTTCGTTAAAAATAAATAAAAGCAAACATGGCTAAACAAAATATTCATATAGCCAACAGGAATGCCATGATAGGTATAGTTTAACAAACACTGGTTTTAGTATCTCATCAAAAACTAAGCCAGTTAGTTACCAGTTAGGTCAAAACAATGAAAAATATGCCGGATTCGTTTAACCAAATAATATTTTTGTGCAACACTAAAACAATATAGGAAATTCAATTCAAACAATCATGTCATACAAATATGTACAATATTCATGGATGGTTGTCCACTGATCGTCGCTTTGTGTTCCCTACCTGGCTGTCAATGGACCTCGTTTCAATAGACCGAATAGATTTGATTTACATTTGTCAATACCCGTTGTGTTGAACACGGTCCTAAGGGGTTGCGTAGATGTAGGGACACGGTTCCGGGTTGTATGTTCTTGCATTATGTGTGGGGATGATTTAAAGCGGATTTTATAATGTAATTTTCCATGGACAACATGAATGATCTTCATCAAATCTTGGTTCTACATTTACAGTAAGTAGGAGAATATATAAAGATAGTTCTGGAAAAACCACGTTTTAACGAACATGTATATATTGATATTCATGTTCGTTAAAAATAAATAAAAGCAAACATGGCTAAACAAAATATTCACATAGCCAACAGGAATGCCATGATAGGTATAGTTTAACAAACACTGGTTTTAGTATCTCATCAAAAACTAAGCCAGTTAGTTACCAGTTAGGTCAAAACAATGAAAAATATGCCTGATTCGTTTAACCAAATAATATTTTTGTGCAACACTAAAACAATATAGGAAATTCAATTCAAACAATCATGTCATACAAATATGTACAATATTCATGGATGGTTGTCCACTGATCGTCGCTTTGTGTTCCCTACCTGGCTGTCAATGGACCTCGTTTCAATAGACCGAATAGATTTGATTTACATTTGTCAATACCCGTTGTGTTGAACACGGTCCTAAGGGGTTGCGTAGATGTAGGGACACGGTTCCGGGTTGTATGTTCTTGCATTATGTGTGGGGATGATTTAAAGCGGATTTTATAATGTAATTTTCCATGGACAACATGAATGATCTTCATCAAATCTTGCAGTTTTCCCAAAGTTAAACCAACGGTTCTCTGTGTTTGTGTTTTTTTTTACCTTGCTCCATCATTGAGTTTTTAAGAAGATAATTACTAATGTGTTTGTTTTATATTTCTTATCAATATAATATTAACTTCTCTGCAAACAAAAAGGTATCAAAACCGTAATTAAGATATCTGGAGAGCAAACGAATTTTCACCATTTCTAATGTACGGTAACTGTGCACTTGCCAATACCTATAAACTAAAGATTATAGATTAAAGGAATATTAATGGTCTCAGCTCTTAAGTTCGTGTTGTCTAAAACTAAGGCAACAAGCTAGACTAAGACAATCTAACTCATTTGTTAACGACGTTGGTAACTTAAAACGTTATTGATATCTTCTTGATCTAGGAGATAATCATAATTATGTTTCTTCGATGTTCCTTTACGTAACATTGGTCGTGAAACGTTGGTGCCTATGGTAGGAAATCCAAATCTATGGACAGGTAAAGCAGGTTTCCGAAATCGTTCCACATAAAATCGTTGTATGGTACGAGTACCAATGAATTAAATAAAAAGTTCGGTAATAAAATATTAAGTCAGAATTAAAATAAAATGCTTAAGTACAATTACAAAAATAAATATGATGAGGCCGCCGGCGAGGAAGCGAGTAGCTATCAACCAGTTGCTCGCTGAAGAAAGGGACAAAAGATATAGATTTGTAAAAGAGACACATTCAAAGTCTATAGCTGCACACGGCTGTTCACACTGCCGGCGAGCGGCTCTTACCTCTAGTTGATCGTAGCGACAAGAGCTATCAAAGATTGTACTCGCTCAGCAACAAGAGCTATCATAGATTGTACTCGCTCAGCGACACTCGCTCGATGATGCTCGCTCGATGATGCTCGCTTGGCGGTCGAAACTCACCAAACAGCGGTAATTTCTACCTATAGTGCGTGCCGGAGCGAGTATTGCGAGTAAAAGCCCGTCGCACAAAAGCACTCGCTGAAAGCCGAGCGTCAAAACTATCGAAACTTTTCACTCGCTACTCGTTGATCGCCAACTGTTTCGAGTTTGAACCTTTACTCGCTACTCGCTGATCGCCGGCGGTGAGACAAGTGCCTATAGATAGGCAGATTGGCTACTATTTCTCACCTGAGTGCCAATTCTACTATTTTTAACCAACGTTCGCATTCGCATATCGCATATCAGTCGCAATCTGTCAAAAATGTACGGAAATTGAGGCTTTTTTGACATATTGCGAGATGCGAATGCAAACGTTGCTTGAAAATTAGTAGAATTGACAATTGAATTGAAATTTGGTGTAAAGCGATTATGTGGTCGACAATGGAGCACGCTTGTCTAGAAGTTCTAATTTACTCAAACTTCAAACCCCGAGGGTATATATAACTATCAGAAAAAACAGACACCGTAAAATTCCATTTCTTTACTGTATAGTATTGACCGACCCGACGCGACGTTTTGTCGTCATGTAGAGAGTAAGAAGATAAATAGTGCCAAAAGATAATCGCATTGTGATTTCTGGAAGACAATTTTGTGCTCTCATGCATAACAGCGTTAAGAACAGAGGCGTCTAACAATGTTTGTTCCAAGAAGGAGTTAGCTCTTACGTAAGCCAATCTTAAGCCCAGCCTTAACCAAGACAAAAGCCGAACGGATGTGGTCCGGTCCTAGCCGCACTTCCTCCTTAAGGAATTTTGTTAAATTAATGAGTTTATTGTCCTAATTTAGGGGTTAAAATAGCAGCGGTCATTTGAACGTTTACTCCTTACTGTAATCATTGGATTACGCAATTGTAGTGTAAATTAGGGACTCCGATTATAATATTGCAAATAGAATAATGTTAGGCAAGGAATTTTGTTAAATTAATGAGTTTATTGTCCTAATTTAGGGGTTAAAATAGCAGCGGTCATTTGAACGTTTACTCCTTACTGTAATCATTTAAACTTGGCAAGTCCATATTTTAGAAAATTAATAAATTTGTATTAAACTTAATACGCATAGAACTACGCAAGATTAACGAACTTTTTCGAAAAACAGTTTATAAAGAAAGAGAGATTGATTTTTCACGTTCTATATTTATAATACTTGAAAGTTGTTCTCACTGTCGCTAAGCAGAAGGCTAAGCACGAGTTGCTACGTAATTGCGTCGACAGCGTAAACATAATTATCGCTTGCAACAATTTTTGTATGCGAAATTGATCAGCACCTTGTGTCTCGAACTAACTAATCGGTACCACAAGTTTTTGACACATACCTTTATATCGAATTTACGTTTTAACGTTGCGTAAATGAAACAAAAGTATGGAAATTGGTAGCACCATGGTAGCACGAGTTCAGTAGTGCTATTCTGTAACAATATTTTCGTGTCTCAAAAGCGGAATCCGAGGTGAGTATAAACATAAGACCTTTATGTTGTGTGGGATAAAGTTCACTTTGTGAGCTATCTCACTCAGGTGAAGCTCGATATCGAAATGGTTACTTAGAGAATAGACTAGTTTCGACTGTTTCGCTAGCTGGGACGTACGCACGTAAACAACTGTCTCACTGACATTTTCTCGGTGAGAAAATTCACGTCAAACAATTTTTAGACTTTTTTATTACAAAATTACTGATATTTTTGAAATAAATTATGGCGCAGAGAGGAAGATATGCTGGCTTTAATAAATTTGCCCACCGTCTACTCAACGTGGCTAGCAAAACACACACTGATACACACAATTATCATAGATCATTAAAAAACGGGAGTCATTTGATATCCACGTAACTTAGCAAAAATGTTAAAACACGTGTTAATATTTCCCGAAAAAAGTGTTATGACTTGGCCCAGACTTCCGATATTTGAAATCCCCGCATTTTTTCCTCTTCTTGCCAATCCCCAATAAATCCCTAGTCAACTTGAGATTCCCTGCAGTTTGGGGAATTTCTCACAAGTTGGCAATACTGGTAAACAATTCTGCTACTGACACACTTTCATGATGACATGATAATAAACGCTGTCTGAAGTTTGTTTTTTTTTTTCATAGAGATGGGATTGAACTTCAAGTGTAACATAATCAATAAAATAATTGATAAAATAATCGGATGGGTTGAAAGAAAAAAATAATAATTTGTCTTTGTTTACCATTAGTAAGTTAATTTTTGATTTCTTTCTTTAGTGCCTTTACAGATGTTTGCCAATATTTTTCACAAATAATGATGGCAGTTTAAAAAATAAACGTGTTACAATTAAAACAAAATTGGTTATCTACTCTAATATTATAAAGAGGGAAGACTTGTATGTTTGTCACGAATAAACTCGAAAACTACAGGACCGAATTCAAAACTCTTTCACTATTAGAATGGTACATTATACCTGAGTAACATCCGCTATATAATATTTATTACTAGAAAAAATTGGGTATCCTTAAGATAATTATTGCAGCGCGGACGAAGTCGCGGGCAAAGTGCCTGCGTGGTGGCACTTGATGCCAGAGGTTTATATTCATATTTTAACACTGTTTATAATACTGTTAGCCCACGACCAAAGTCTTGGGCTAATAATTATTGTTAGTATTTTTCAAAAAACATTTTGATGTTCTGTCAGTATTTTTCTCGATAGACTTGCCGCCGTTAAAATGTTATTTTCTATATTATTTTGACATTTCTGTGGTGACAAAGCTAACACAAAACCGCAGAATGTTATAAGTATCTTTTCACCCGTGACAAAAATCGAACTAGGTTTGACAACAACAAAAACTGAACCTTAAAAAAACTTAATCAAAATGAACAAGGTACTGAGGACGTCATTATGACGGTCATCACTTGACAGCTCCGGTATGAATCGATCCGAAGCCTCAGGAAGAGGATTCGAAGATTATAACATTTATGCTGTCAATATCACCTTATGATCGCCACCGAATTGAGCCAAGCCTCCTGAAGTTAAGGCAAACATCACAATAAAGCCCAAATCGATCCGAAGTCACCCGAAATGTTAGTAATGTGCTAATCCAGCCGTAATAAGCTTGTCCACTGAAATAATCGAAATAGTCCTTCAGTTAGATTATCAAAAAATATTTGACCCTTTTTTTCCTTTTGGTACGTTGACAAACTTGATTTTATTTTTGTGTGTGGCCTCTCGCAGGTCAACCTAGGAGGTTGTCGACTGCTTAACCGGACTTTCCTGTGGTGGCCTTAATATAATATTAAAGCCTCCAGCCAGGGCTTACTTTAAAAACTTACAAGCTAAGCGATTACACGCTAAGGGCACCCCCTGTGGGGACCTCGGCTTAGGGCATCGCTGGGGGGGAGGACAGCTAGGTACGGGCTGGATCGAACATTGATTATTTAGGGGCGAATTTAAAACTACAGGCTCAGCGGCGCGGGCTGGCTCGAGCAAGGGTCGGGGTGGACATTGAAGAGAAGATCGCGACGGGCCTCGGCGGCGAGGTCGGAAGGACGGCGGTCTTGTTTTGATTGTACTTGTTTCTTTACGACTTTCTTGTAAGAGAGTGGTAGAGTCATCTGGGGTGGTTAAGGTTTGACTCGGACGGCGGATTTTTGAGATGCGAGAGGGTTCGTATCGGGCGGACGATGCGATAAGGGGGTTGCGGTGTTTGACAGCAGTATCGAAGAAACGCTTTGTAATGCGTTTCATGAACTGCTGTATGGTGGGCAATTTGAGATCTACGTGGAGAGTCTCATTGCGGACATAGTAGGGGGCTCCCGTGATCTTACGGAGGAAACGATTTTGGAGCGTGTGCATCCTATGAAGGTGACGAGGCTTTGCGTGTGCGAAGACAGCGCAAGCGTACGTCATAATGGGTCGGATGACCGCAGTAAAGAGTCTCAATTTGCACTTGAATGACAATTTGCTGCAGGCGGTCGTGATAAAGTAAAGCCTACCCTGGGCGAAGGCGGCGCGTAAACGGGCCTGCCTTATGTGCTCCGCGAAGGTGAGGTGTCTGTCCAGGATGAACCCCCAAGTATTTGGCTTGCTTTTCTCAAGGAATCGGCTTGCCATACATGGTGATCGGACGGGGTGAGGGGGGCTTATGCCTCGGTTTCGAAAACAGAACCGCTTGACTCTTATCGGGGTTCACCTCTATTCTCCACTTTTTGAACCATCTACCCAAGATGTTTGCGTAAGTCTGGAGAGTGCGAGCGATAGAGTTAGGGTCGCGACCGGTATAGTACATGGCCGTGTCGTCAGCGAAAAGGGCCAACTGAGCCTTGATACTTTTGGGGATATCGCTGGTAAACAGCATAAAGATCAGGGGGGATAGCACTGAGCCCTGGGGGACTTCTGCTCGGATAGGGTGAAGGGACGAGAGTGCACCCTCGATTCGATAGCGAAAGGTGTGGTTTGACAAAAAATCTCGCAAGATAAGCACGAGGCGGTCCGGCACGCCGAGTTGGTATAGCTTGTAAATTAAGCCATTGTGCCAGACTTTGTCAAATGCTTTCGCTATGTCAAAGAACAAGGCGCCCGTCATCGAGCCACGCTGGAAGCCAGAGCTTAGGTGTTCTACGATGCGGTGGACTTGTTGGATGCACGAGTGTTCGGTTCTAAAGCCAAACTGCTCGTCAGGGATAAGACTCTTTGCTTCGGCAAAGTCTTTGAGCCGCTTATAAATAAGCCTCTCGTAGATCTTACCGAGAACGTTGAGTAAGCTGATGGGACGGTAACTGGCGGGATCAGACTTGGGCTTGCCTGGTTTGGGGATACCGATAACAGTGGCCTGTTTCCATGCTTAGGGAACATGTTATTGCTTAATGCGCCATTGAAGATGGCAGTCATTAGCACTATGAGTTGGGCGGGGAAGAGTTTGAACACCCTGTTAGTGATGCCGTCGGAGCCAGGGGCTTTCCTAGGCTGAAGCCCTTTGATGATATCCTCCACCTCTTCGGGAGTGATGGGGGGGAAAGGATCATCAGGATCTTCGACTGGTGGGAGGGAAGCTCTACGTTCGACTTCGGCATCCACCATATCCAGGTGAGCTTTATCTACTGGTTGATAGCTGGGAGAGCATTGGGACTCTAGGCTGTCGGCCAGACATTCCGCTTTATCAAAATTGACGAAAGCGACACTCTTGTCTGGGCGGATGAGCGGGGGCATTGTGGCCTCTTCTTTGGATCGTAACTTCCTCTGAAGTTGCCAAAAGGCGAGGTGGGTGGGCTCAAGTTCGCTTAGCGTCTTGTCCCAGCGCGCAGAACGCAGCTCAGAAGTGCGTTTCCTCGCACGCTGCAAGTTACGCATGTGAGCTTTGTTCGCATCGCAGGGAAAAGAACTGTACGCACGGATGGCTGCGTTCTTCTCGGTTATCAGACTCCGAACATCGTCCGGGAGCTTCCAGCGGTGGTCTTCCACCACTGGAATCTCCCTTGAACATTCGTTCAGGACGAGTTGTACGTGATCCGTAAGCGAGTCGATTGCCACCGTCGTGTCAGCAACTGAGACAATATGATCGGGGATGGCGTCTAGGTGAGGCGACTTGGTGGATTTCAGTCTTTCGCTTACTTTCCTCCAGTCGGTGATCACTTGAGACGGGGGAGGCTGGTCGGGGTCGAGCTGCCCCGAGCGGGAGCCTAGGTGCATGATTACTGGACGGTGGTCGGAATTGAGCTCTATAGATCTATAGAAACGCTACACGTTTCTATAGATTGCAAACGGAGGTTTACATTCTTCAGCAACGCCACATCGAGGACATCAGGATTCTGGTTGGGATCATGAGGAAAGTGAGTGGGAGTCATCGGAGCGATGACGTCATAGTTTAGGGTTTCCCCTAGGTTGTACACTACCCTGTAACAAATACTAGGATAAGTGACGAGCCGGTGTTGTCTAGTTGCACTAACAACATAGGGACTTATTATTGGTGATTATACGTGTTGTACGAAGGAGGACCCACCTACAATACCAACATTTTTAGAGGCCACTAGCAATCAGATTGAGTGTTCTCTTCCTAATGGAACACACACAGGTATTTCAGACTCCTCATTTGTGGCAGTGGAGATTACTCCGGATAACTCTTTAAACTAAACTGCGAGACAACGGAAGCTACCCCTTCAAATAACCAACTATTATTAGTGAATAATAACAAGGTATCTTCTGGCAATATAGTTAAGTTTAAGAAACCTAAAGGAGGCAACGCACCCTAAAATTATTTAATCAAAATATTCAAGGTTGCTCTTCTAAATTGTTGGAAATAGAATTGTTTTTAGAAAAAAACAAGTTTGATGTAGTTTGTTTAACAGAACATTGGTTAAAAGACCACCAAGTAATTTCCATTAATTATGAAAATTATTGTGTAGGTAGCCATTTCAGCCGTCAAAATATGATACGTGGTGGTTCATTAATACTGGTTAAAACTTCAATTAAATGTAAAGAAAGAAAGGATATTGTGAAATTGTCAGTTGAACACACCATTAAATTGTCTTGTGTTGAGCTTGATAGGCATGTTGTGGTATGCGTTTACAGACCTCCAAGTTACCAGAATCTATCTGTGTTTGATTCTGTAATGGAAGATATGTTGAAAAAAGTCAGTACTACTAGTAAATCGATAATTATATGTGGCGACTTTAATATTAACTTGTTAGAGACAAATTCGAATAATATCAGGTTATTGAGTCTTTTTAAATCATTTAATCTGTCAAATGTATTTATGGAACCAACGCAAGTGACAGAGTCTACTGCCACTTGTATAGACAACATATTTTGTAATTGTGATTACTTATATAAAGAAATTGTAAATAAGTTGCCATCAGATCACAGCGGGCAAACAATAACGTTTTGCACATACATACCCCTACAAAAAAATAAAATAAAATTTAGACCTATTACAGATAAAAATTCAGAGAAACTAAATAAAAATTTAGCTAGCAAATTAGGTGATCATAACTTTAATAACATGGATGACCCAAATGAGTTCTACGCCGAGTTTTTTTCATTATTAAACACGCAATTTAATGACACTTTTCCTCTAAAGTCTAAAAGTATTTACACTAAGTTCTTATTTACTGACTGGGCCACTCCAGGTATTCGCATAAGCAGGGAAAAACTATATGAACTTTATGGCCAAAAGCAATATATGAATAATGCAAGCTTTCAGAAGTATGTTTCGAAGTATTCAAAAACATATAAAATTGTATGTAAACCAGCAAAAGCTTTGCATATTGGTAATCAAATAAAATCAGCTGACGACAAAATAAAAACTACCTGGAAAATAATAAATAATGAAACAGGTAGGAAGAAACAACGTGAAACTAAATTTAATATAAATACTGTACATGGCCCAATAAACTCAGATGCAGAGGTAGCTAAGGAATTTGAAAATTTCTTTGCTAATATTCCTCTGAAACTCAATTTGTCACCCGCGCTCTTTGCTGCCTTACTTAGAAATAATGTGAAGGTATGTCCATCCGAATTTAAGTTTTAACATATAAACCCCCAGGCCATTATAAAAGCTTTTAAAGATCTTAAAATTAAATCAACAGAAGATCTTTGGGGAATGTATGTCAAAGTCTGTAGATCTGTTATTGAAACTATTGCCCCCTACTTAGCTGTCATATTTAACACTAGTGTAGACCGAGGAGTATTTCCGGATCTTATGAAACACAGTAAAGTAGTTCCGTTGTTCAAATCGGGTGATAGTCAAGAACCCAATAATTATAGGCCTGTCTCAATTCTGCCAGTCCTCAGTAAGGTGTTTGAAAAGGTAATGCTTAATCAGATGTTACTACACTTTAATAAAAACTCCATCTTTCATGAACAACAATACGGTTTCACCAAAGGGCGTTGTACAACTGACGCCGGTGTTACCCTCATAAAGAATATCTTTACCGTCTGGGATGAATCGCAAGACGCTATTGGAATATTCTGTGACCTTTCGAAGGCGTTCGATTGCGTTAACCATGAAACACTTTTTGTTGAAACTTGAGCACCATGGGATTAGAAATACAGCCCTTGAGTTACTTAGGTCATACTTGACGGACAGACAGGTTAAAGTTCAAGTAAACGGTGTAAACTCACTAGGGTCTGGAATGACAATGGGCGTTCCGCAAGGCTCAATATTGGGTCCATTCCTTTTTCTAGTTTACATAAATGATTTGCCCCAATTATTTCAAAATCACCCAAAGATGGTGTTATTCGCGGATGACACATCATTGATATTTAAAATAGAGAACTCTATTCTTCAGGTCCAAAATTGGTTTACGGCAAATAACTTGGTATTAAATGAAAAAAAAACCAAATGTATTAGATTTACTTTACCAAATGTTAGATGTAGCGAATGTGACATCATATTGAATGAAGAAAAACTGGAGTTTATTAATCACACGGTTTTCCTGGGAATCACTTTAGATGAGAAATTACAATGGGGACCTCATATAACATCTCTAGCGGGGCGTTTAAGCTCAGCCGCTTATGCTGTTAGGAAGATAAGACAGGTAACAGACGTAGAAACCGCACGTTTGGTCTATTTTAGCTACTTCCACAGCATTATGTCGTACGGTATTTTGCTGTGGGGTCGGGCTGCTGACATTGAATCCATATTTATTTTACAAAAGAGAGCTGTCAAAGCCCTTTATAATCTGCGTCGTCGCGATTCACTAAGGGAACTTTTTAAAAAGATTAATATTATGACAGCCCCTTGCCAATTCATATATGAAAATATTTTGTATGTACGGAAAAATCGTCATCTTTTTAGTAAAGTTAGTGATAGACATAATATTAATACTAGAAATAAAGATAAATTAGATCAACCATTTTATAGATTAGCTAAAGTACACACATCTTTCATGGGGTACTGTGTTAATTGTTACAATAAAATACCTTGTGACATATTAGAACTAAATGAAAGAAAATTTAAAACCTACATTAAAAGCACACTTTGTAAACAAGCATATTACAAATTAGAAGATTACATTCAGGATAAGAATGCTTGGAAACATGCTGGTCCTGCTCCATAAGACAATCAATGGTGGAGACAAGATCAAACTGGTTGGTTTATGTATTTACTTTTGTACCAACTTTTTCATTTTTGGGTTTTTATTTTTCTGTTCACTCACTCTGCTAATTAATGGTTCCAATATTTGTAAATATGTAAGTACCATGTACTTATGTAGAAATGTGAGTACCCTGTACTTATTTAAAAATACACTTCTGGACACATCTATTGGCCCACCTTAGAGTTTAGGTTTCGATGGCCCCTACCGAAATATGATTGCTAGATTGAACAAAAACTGTTGATGCAGTTTTAAACCTGATACATTTTACCATCTTTTTCGATCGTATTGTTTTAAATTTGAATTCAGAATACCATACGACATGGAGCTACGCCTAACAAGTCGGATATGCGCCTTGTTAAAGGCAATTGATTTTTGAATAAAAAACATGTTTTATCAAATAAAGGTTTAATTTAATAACGCGTGTTGCCTCCATGGGCATCTACCACAGCTCTTATACGATTAGGCATAGAGTTTATCAACCGCTCTATGAAATTTTGAGGGATCATCTCCCATTCCTCTTCTATGGCAGTTTTCAACTCCTGCATCGTCTGGGCAACTGGCTGACGAGCCTTAACACGTCTTTTTAGCTCGTCCCACATGGGCTCAATGGGGTTCATGTCTGGGCTTCTGGCTGGCCAGTCCATAACTGTGATGTTCACATCCCGAAGATATTCCCTGACGATGCCGGCCGCATGGGCTCTTGCATTATCATGCATAAAAAGGAAACTTGGGCCCACACAGTCCGCGTATGGTATCACGTGAGGTTCTAAGCACTCACGAATGTACCTTTCAGCATTTAATGTTGGCAGCCGTGGTCCTGTAACAACCTCAAGTTGAGTTTTGAGTTTTGAGAAATCGAAGCCTTAATGCTTTTCAACTGCAGTAGGGTGGCTGTAAGTGACTTTACAATTAGAAGAAGGTTGAAGGAACGTGGACTGGTACCGCTCAAGCCAGCAAATGGGCCGAAATTAACTGCCGAAACAAACCATCAAAGATCACGCCTTAACTTTGCACGTGAGCACCTAAATTGGTCATACCTCCAGTGGAATAAAGTCCTCTTTTCTGATGAGTGTAAAATTATTCTGTATGGTAACGACGGAAGGATCAAGGTCTACAGAAGAGATGGAGAACGCTTTGCACAATGCTACTTTGAAGAAAAGGTCAGCTATGGTGGCGGTTCGTGGACGGTTTGGGAAAAAATCAGCGCCGACGGTAAAACAGAGCTTGTCTTTGTGTCTGGGTCACGTCTGCCTGCACTGAACAGTCATCGGTACATCGAACAGTGTCTTGAGCCTCACGTGATGCCCTATGCACATTTTATTGGTAACGGTTTCATATTCATGCACGACAATTCTAGGGCACATAGCGAGCGTCGTACGAGATTATGTTACCGAAGTCGGTATCACCATTATAATGTGATAATGTGAGCTATTGTTATTTATCAAAATTATTGTATTAATTGTCTATGGGTTTCATGGCCTGAAATAAATGAATTTCAATTCAATTTCAATTATGGAATGGCCAGCAAGAAGCCCGGACATGAATCCTGCCCCAGAAACACTTAGCTAGCTGCAACATGCAATCCAAGAGGAATGGAATGGAATGCCACAACATTTGATCGTGACTCTCATATGATCGATAGAGGGAATACAAGTTATTAAATAAACGTTTCTTAGTTTTTTTTCTCATTTACGTGTGCTGTTTTATCAGTTTACTTTATACTCTATACAGGGTAAAATGACTTGTACAAAATAAGAAACCTATAAAAATTTAATTGAACATTACAATTAGAATTTGAAAACCTCATATTATTCACTAGGTATTAAATGATATTTGACATTTATTCCTAAATATACACATTTTTCTGATAATCCTTACAAAACATAAACTTGCAAGGTGTTTCGATTTTTCTGATGATAAGAATATTTGTAAATATGTTTGTTAAATATTATAAATAATACACGGGTTTATCATCATATTTTATTTCTTACTAGCCAACCTGGCAAACGTTGTTTTACCACATGAAAAAATGCCTGCGACCTATTCTCATATCTACCAAATATACATAAAAATAATCATTAAAATTATTAAAACCGTTTCGGAAGAGTTCAATAAAAACACTATGACACGAGATTTTTATATTTAAATAAAATGCAAACAGTTTCCTCTTTCTGACCTACCACCGTCGACAGTTCAAAAGTGCCTGTAAATGGTTTCATCATCATCATATTAGCCGAAAGACGTCCACTGCTGGACATAGTCCCCACCCCCGCCACAACAACCCAACAACCAGTAAACGGTTTAATTGAAATAAATGTTCTAGAATACTACCGTGTGTGACAGATTGCGAGTAACACCTAGCAGCACCAATAATGCGCATTTGAATGCATCCACATTCCTTTTATTTCTTCTTACAAAATGTATGACTACATTTTAAGCAAACAAACACTCCTCTCACAAATCAAAAACAAACACCACATAAATAAAAAAGATACTAGCTGCTTTTTTGTAATAGATAATTTTTGAATGGTAATTCAAAAAATTATCTATTACAAAAAAGCCTCTTCCATAAATGTTGTATATTTCGATTTTAGGTCAAGTTCATCACGCATTCAATTGGAACTCAACCTCTCTCAACCGAATCTTCTCTTTCTTGATCTCCATTTGAGCCCTATCACGCTACATGTTTTCCTCTCTCGCATTGTTCTCTATCCTTACGAAAATCTCTTCCATGTTTGTCACTCTTTTATCCCACTGCATAGGATGTGGCTGAGTAGTCTGCGTAGGCGTTGGTGGTCTAGATGGGGATGAAAATAAAAGGAAAAGGGGACTATTTGAATGTCGTGGTGTGGCGGCTCTTGGTGACTGTTGCTGTTAGCTAGGGCCAGCAACATTCAAATGTTGGCAAAAGAAGATATTGTTTAGGTATATTTATCGTTACAAAGCGGAACTTCTTCTTGGGTACTATCCTCTTTAGCCGTGCCCGTACTCGACACGGTAGCCCTAGCCCACTTATCGCAGGTTTAGGGCGATGTGCCTGCGCGTCGTTATGCGGCGACGCCCTAGCCCGAGTACCCGTTTTCAACTTCTTGTCCATTTTAATATTTGGCTGAAGTTGGTTTTACGTGGGGCGACCAGCCGTCTGACCCCCACAACCCTACGAGAGGGAAACCAGGTTCGCCAGAGCCTCGTCCGTTGGACAGCAGGGTGCACCGCTAGCAGGTGAGGTTGGCTTAGGTCTTAAGATGGTAACAGACCCCATGCACCCCATTTCAGGCCATACCTATTCGGTCGTAAATTCAAAATATAGACACCGACCACAAGCCGTTACAGTGGATAATGAACTTGAAGGAACCCAACCAAAGGTTGACTAGGTGGAGACTTAGGTTAAGTGAATATGATTACACTATAGTCTACAAAAAGGGAAAGTACAACACTAATGCTGACGCTTTATCCCGAGTAGAAATTAATAACGAGGAAACTGAGTCAATCTTAGCCAATCCTTCAGAGCGACCACCTTCTCGAACAGGTCCTATCAACGACGAACCTTTAAATAAATTCCACCGACAAATATGTATAACTATAGTTAGTAACTCTCCCTACCTTAAACGAACGACAGCCACTAAACCTTTTGACACACATACTCGCACACATATTCAGGTCTCAGAATCTAACTTAGAACAGGATGTAGTAAACCCTATAAAAGAATATGTCAAACCTAAAGTTAAAACCGCTCTAAAGATAACTTCGCCCATAGGCATGTATTCAATCATACCTATTATCCAAAGGAACTTTAAAAGCTCAGCTATGAACCTAGTTCTAACATCTAACATCGCAAAAGTGAAGGAAATAGTGACTGAAAATCCCCATTCAACTCTGAGAGAGATAGCCGCCGAACTTTCTGTATCTCACGAGTCGATTCGTACCATTTTAACTAATCATTTGGGTATGAAACATGTTGCTGCTCGGCTAGTCCCAAAAGATCTGAATTTTCTCCAAAAACTCAATCGCATGAAAGTCGCTGAGGACATGCTAGAACGAGTCAGTTCGGACCCAACATTCATGAAACGCATTGTTACTGGTGACGAGACGTGGGTTTACGAGTTTGACATGCAAACTAGTCAACAAGCTTCGGAGTGGCGCCTTCTAACTGAACCGAAACCGAAAAAACCACGCCAAAGTCGATCAAAAGTCAAATTCATGTTGACTGTTTTCTTTGACTATCGCGGTGTTGTGCACTCTGAACTCTTACCGGAAGGTCTAACGGTAAATAAAGAATATTATTTGAGCGTTATGCGGCGTTTAAGAGAGCAAATTCGACGAAAAAGGCCAGATTTGTGGAAAGAAAATTCTTGGATTTTGCACCACGACAATGCGCCTTCGCACAAGGCTATCATTGTGAACGAATTTTTAACCAAACACTCAACAAATACCATCCAGCAACCACCATATTCACCAGATATGGCTCCTGCTGACTTTTTTCTTTTTCCTAAACTCAAATTACCACTTCGTGGCACCCGTTTTCAATCGATAGAAGACATAAAGGAGAATTCGCGGCGAGAACTGAACTCAATTCCGGAAGCAGCGTTTAAAAAATGTTTTGATGAATGGATTATTCGTTGGCGCAAGTGTATCGTTTCTAAAGGAGCATACTTTGAAGGTGATAAAATAAATTTGGATGAATAACAGACATTTTGTGTATTATTGATCTTTTCCCGGTACTTTCTTGACAGAGTAGTATCTATCTTTGTAAGGAAAATCTGGGGAACTCCTACGAGACGCAGTTGCGCGAGTTCACTAGGTAATAGTCTTTCACTTATTATAAACACAAACCCCGATGACACTTTTGTAGTACTAAGAGATTTCAACATGCCCAATATTTAATGGTCAAGTGTCGGCACCTGCTTGCAGGGTTGCAAGCAGGTGCCGACTCTGGTATAACGGAATGAATCTCAAACATATTTTTTCGATATTCTTACTGAGTGTAACTTAATTCAGTACAATAACTGTTGTAACAAATCAAAGGGAAGAATATTGGATTTGGTTTTATCCAATATTGACTTATGTATTAGCGCCTGTTTACACCCCCTTGTTCCTGAAGACGATCACCATAAACCTCTCGATATTGTATTGAATTACCATCTTGAGGCACCATTAAAACCCATTCCCCGAATGAAATGGTATTATGAGTCTGGGGACTATGATAATATTAATAGTTTGTTGAATGAATGTGTATGGGAAGACCTCTTGCTTGGCAATTCTCTAGACGTTTTTATGACCACCTTCAGAATTTAATTGATAATTATATACCTTACAAAACTAATTACCCTTCTAACTACCCACCATGGTATAACTCAAGTTTAAAAAAAAAACTTAAGGAAAAATACAAACACCTACGTAAATACCGCATCTACGGCAACACATCAGATTACAAATCTTTCATATTATTTCGCGCTAGAGCTAAAGCAGTTGAGGAAGAATGTTATAAACCTTACATTACCAGAACTGAAGGTTCTTTCGTAAAAACCCAAAAATGTTCTGGTCTTTCATAAAAGCGAACAAAAAAGGCACTAATACTCTCCCCTCCACTATGCCATTAGAAGGTCGATGCTACCACACAAGTGATGAAATTAGTGATGCTTTCGCTGCGTACTCCCAGTCAAATTTCCTTTCTACTACAGATCGAATTTCAAGTACCTCAAATCCAATAAATGTTCCTACTGACTCAACACTAAACATAGGTGATATTGAAATAAATTCAAACTATCTGGTTAGGCTTTTGGAATCTTTAGATCTAACTAAAGGTGCGGTTCCCGACAACATACCGCCACTGTTTATAGTGAAGTGTGCCAAAGGACTAGTTAAGCCATTAACGATTATTTTCACACGTTCTGTTAAGGAGGGAATAGTTAGTATATGTAAGTACGCGTACATAACACCGGTATACAAAAGTGGTAATAAGAGCGATATTAAAAATTACAGACCCGTATCCAAATTATGCCTGTTTGGTAAAATACTTGAACGTATCATCTACACCACAGAAATATAAAAAACAGGAGAAGTGGCAAGGAGGCGAGAGAATCGAACATCTGCCGCCCCTCACTACCACCACTGCTGAGACCCGACGGGACGCTGGCCCACTCCGCTGAGGAGAAAGCGAACTTGTTTGCTTCTTTGTTTGCGGAATCTTCACGTCTGGATCCTGGTGGCGCGACGCCCTCCGCCTCTCCTGGTGAATGCGAGTCGAGTATGTCGAACATTCGCATTCATCAGAAGGACGTCCGTAGGGTACTGCGTAACCTCGACGTGGACAAGGCTAGTGGTCCCGACGGGATACCGGCAATTGTTCTGAAGACGTGTGCGCCTGAGCTGTCTCTGATCTTGACACGCCTATTTCGCCTTTCGTTCGAGACTGGAAAAGTGCCGAAGGCTTGGAAGCAAGCTAACGTGCAGCCCGTACCCAAGAAGGGTAGTCGAGCTGACCCGTCGAATTATAGACCCATCTCGGTAACGTCCATACTCTGTAAGACTATGGAACGCGTACTGAATCATAAGCTTCTGGCGTACCTAGAAGCGAATGATATCCTTAGTGACCGGCAATACGGGTTTCGCCGAAATCGGTCAACTGGGGATCTTCTAGCGTATGCCATTCACATCTGGAGTGAGGCCATAGAGAAGCACGGGGAGGCACTGGCGGTCTCCCTTGACATCTCGAAGGCCTTCGACAGGGTCTGGCACGATAGCCTTATTAGTAAGCTTCCTTCCTTCGGTCTGCCCGCCGGTTTGTGTGATTGGATCGCAGATTTCCTGAGGGATCGGTCTATCCGAGTGGTCATAGATGGCTGCTCGTCTAGACTGCTGGATATTAATGCCGGGGTTCCTCAGGAGTCGGTGTTTTCGGCAACACTGTTCTTGCTGCATATTAATGATCTGCTTAAACCTGGTACCTTCGGGTATGCAGACGACAGCACTGTTGCTGAGAGATACGTGTCCGACGCACGAGCTGGTGAGTCGCAGATCCGGTCTCTCCGGGAGCCAATGATTGAGCGCTTGAACATGTCCTTACAGGCTGTCTCTAAATGGGGCGATGCCAATCTGGTCAAGTTCAATGCTGCTAAGACCCAAGCGTGTTTTTTTTCCGCCAAAAGGAGCCAATTCTGCCCAGCTCCATCTTTCCGCGGTGAAACCGTGCCGATAACCGAGTCGGTTATCGGCACCCCGAGAAGCTCATGATGGTCGGTTAAACCGACCATCTTGAGCTTCTTGGGGTTACATTAACATCTACTCTCAATTTTGGCCCTTACATAGAGGCAAAAGCTCAAGTGGCTGCAAAGAAGTTGGGGATTCTGGCTAAGGTGAGACGGTACTTCACGCCGGAACAGCTGCTCAAACTCTATCAATCGCAAGTTCGATCGTGTATGGAATACTGCTCTCATCTTTGGGACGGATCTGCCAGATACCAGCTTGATGCCGATGAAGTACAGAAATGTGTAACCAACTTTCGTAAAGAAAGTTAATTATATCTTAGGTTAATAATCGGTGGAGTGTTTTTGGCTTTGAAGTATCGTATATTATGCCTTTTCCTCGTGCCGTACTTTTATATGGTTTTTGTATTTGACTTCCGTTAAAGCTTCGAATGCGTTAACATATTCATGTGATTTGTTTGTTATGCATAGATATGTTTTTTGTCATATAATTTTAAAAATTTCGTTAATAATTAGGGTTTATTTTATAACAAAAACCTGCGTGGTAATTGCGTTACAAACTTACAGTAGGAATCAGTTTTATTAAGCCAGTTCAACAACATCCATTGCGTTATTTACTTTGTTGAGCCGACCAATTTTTCGCACACATGAAGCAATATGTTTCAAAGTCATTCAGATCTAGATTGAAAGTGTGTTACGCAATTAGGGTGCTGCCTCATGGTGAGGTTTAGAAGTAGTTTAGGATAGATGTAAATGAAAAAATAAGTTGTTTTTACCTTTTCAGCTTCCTTAAACATGCGAATTTAAAAAAGAAATGGATTGATGCCAAAGGCAGGCGACTATTTTGGTCAGCTATACGAGCAGTCACAATTTGACGAAGAAGTTAGTACGCTTGTCCAAGACTTGTCGGATTGGTTGTGCATAGTTTAATTAAAACTGTAAAATGTGAGCCATGCACTGGTGCGCTACTTGCCGATAAATATAAAGAAGCTCATAATTTTATAAATTATAAATACAGAGGTGGACTTATGTACCCATCTTCTGATGTCGTAATCATTTGAAAGAGAATGGAAATAATTATAAAAACAGCTCATCTCACCAATGATAAACTAACAGTTAAAACTAAAAATGTCAAACAGTAAATCTCATGAGTTGCTGTTTGACATTTATAGTTAACGTAATGGTAAGCTTTAGCCATGCAAAGCGTTACCAAATTTAATAGGATTAGATAATATTAAGTTTCTCCAATTTGAGCAGTCCCTACTGAATAATCACATAGTATTTCTTATCAAAGCAGTTATGGAAGAATTTAAGATTACACTATTTGACAAAAAGTGCCACCCCTGTAATATCAAAGCGTGCTGCACAAATACCTCCACTTTACAGGCCAGTGAGTCAACACCATCTACTGTTTCAATACGGTATGGCAGCCTTATATACTATTATCAATCGAGCACATTTACACGTAAATTGTACTTTAAATTATGTAAATCAGACCTTTCGTATAAATGTTACCACGGTAAAAAATACTCTAGGTAAGAAAAAGGTTGTGGTTTGAGCGAACTGCCCTATGTTTAGTATATTTCGGTACAAATTATACATGTAAACATTCTTCTTGAATCACTCTGTCTATTGACGATAACCGCATTAAAATCCGTTTAAAAGATATAAGCGTACAAACGGAAAAAGCGACTTTGTTTAATATTGTTACTAGTTGACCCGCGCAACTTCGTCTGCGCTCCGCTCCTATTGGTCTGAGCGTGATGATATTGTATAGCCTATAGTCTTCCTCGATAAATGGACTATCTAACACTGAAAGATTTTTTGAAATCGGACCAGTAGTTCCTGAGGTTTGCGCGTTCAAGCAAACAATCTCTTCAGTTTTATATATTAGTATAGATAATACTGAATATATTTTTTAGCTACATTTGTTTATTTTTATTACATTATTTTCTGTACATGCTGTTTTTTTTGCACTAGCGTATTTGAGAAATAAATTGCTTTTGCACAGCACAACGATAGCGACCGTTGTTTTAATGTGCTTGAGTTGTACGGTGAACGGTAAATACACGCTGTGTTTGATAGGATAACGTTTATAATTGATTGTGTAATACACTCTGACTTTCGAAATGCGGGTGTGTGCGCGACCGCGTATCTATTGCTTTTACAGAAGTGCATGTGTAGTAGTTTTTGTGTGGAATCGATTTATTGGAGACACAGGGTTCCGATATATTTTCGTCTAACTGGCATATCTCCTTGTTTCTTATATCTATGATCTACACGCAAGTTCACAGCACTTTTTCTTCGGCCTTTATTCCCCAACAGCACGGTTTTCAAAAACCGATCGACCACTACTAACTTACTGTCTTTTGTCGACTTCATTACATCAAGTATGGATGATGGAGGTCAGGTGGACTGTAATTTTACAGACTACAGTAATTTTTTTGACCGTATTGACCATAATATACTGTTACAGAAGATTTATTATGCAGGTATTCATGGTAACTTATATCGGCGGATAACATCTTACATAAAGAACCGTTCCCAGGCTGATGTAATCAACGGTGTTGTGTCGAAGCGGCTTGTAGTCCCTTCAGAAGTTCCCCAAGGTTCGCTCCTTGGGCCCTTATTATTCAACATTTTCATAAATGACATTCACACATGCTTTCCAAAATTCATTATTCTTACTTTACGCAGATGACATGAAAATTTTCAAACGCATAAACGATGTCTATGACTGCTATGCTTTGCAACAAGATCTCGAAAGTCTAGAAAATTATTGTCAGGTGAATAATCTGGATATCAACGTATCTAAATGTTATACAATTACGTTTACTCGCAAAGTCAACAGTATATAGTACAGTGTAGTACTCTACAAAACGATCAGTTGAAACGAGTAGATTATATACGAGATTTGGGTGTGATACACGATTCCAAACTTACATACGAGACGCACGTAGATCACATAGTAAATAAAGCTAACAAAGTTATGGGGTTTCTAAAAAGATCTTGTTCCCAGTTCACGGATATCAAAATAATCAAAATATTGTACTGTTTCTTCGTTCGAAGCTCACTTGAATACTGCTCGCAGGTTTGGAATCCCATGTATGCCATCTATATCTCTAGATTGGAATCCTTCCAGCGTAATTTTACGCGATACCTGCAGTATAAGTGTAAAACCGGCAATTATAATTATGAGTCAAGATGCAAAAGGTATCATTTACTGCCACTTAGAGAGAGAAGGAGTATATCTGATATCTCTCTCCTCGTCAAGTTAGCACAATCTTACATAGACGCCCCGCAACTTCTCTCCAAAATTAATTTACGCGCCCCTACTGATCTGCTAGAATACCCTTTCTTCTTCTTAACGTGGGGGACGTTAAGAGCTGCTATACAAATTACAGACAGAATTCATTCTTTATAAGATGCGCAAAGTCTTTCAACAATTTGGTTGAATTTTCTGAACTTGACTTATTTACTACTAAGCCAAATGTATTCAATGGAATACTTACTAAACATTGGTTTGAATTGGTTCACTAACTGTTTTTCTTTAGCACTTAACTACGTATCATTTTTGACTGTATAATATTGTTTACGTACAGCGTCATTGTAATTTGACTTTTTTGTATTGTCTATTTTTTTTCTCTCCATCAAGTATGCTCTTCATATTTAGCTGTTTGAATGCGAAAACATGTAATTGGTTTTTAGTTGCATAATTTGTTGTTTTTGTAGTTGTTAATACTGTTTGTTTTCCTGTTACAATAAAATAAAAATAAATCTACTAATAATTTAAGTGGCGGATATCTATATGTAACGTAGTTCCCTTTTAGATAGGACATTTAGGTCTATTTTAATGCTTTTTGATCCTTCTCCTTGCGAAAATCCTGATCAGCATTAGAAGTAGCGGATGGCTGTGCTTCTAAGCATTTTACGTTATTTAATTGATCCGGTACATTTAAATTATTTTCGGGGTTCGTCTGCTGATAGTCATAATAAAAGTCAGAGTCGATGTAAAACTTTATATAAAAATATTAAATCAATAATGTCTCTTCGTTTTTCGATGGGTATCATATTGAATGCGCTTAATCGTTCAGTGTAACTCGGGATTTTACGTTTCGTAGTAGAGTAAACTAAGTGATTTAAAAACCGTTTCTGGATCCGCTCAATTCTTAGGCTGTGGGTTGAGTAGTGTGGTCTCCAAGCAACTATACAATACTCAAGCAAACTACGAACGAGGCAGTTATATAGATACATTTTAGTTTTAGGTTTACGAAAAGATTTTGCATTACGAATAATAAATCCCAGTGACTTTGAAACCTTCTTTATTACATTATCTACGTGTGGAATAAATGTTAGTTTTGTATCCAAAAGGACACCCAGATCTTTTACTACATCAGCTTGGTAGAGACATACACCATTCATTTTATAGTTCACTTTAATGGGGTTTAATTTTCGTGTGAATGAAATTTGGGAACATTTTTTTACATTAAGTTGCATGTTGTTGTTAGTGCACCAATCCAAAATTCGGTCTATGTCTTCCTGAAGCAACAGTGTGTCTGAAGGAGATTTAATCACACGAGCTATCTTCAAATCATCAGCAAACAAGTACGGCTTTGAGTTTACAAAGCAATGTGGGAGGTCGTTTATAAAAATATTGAAGAGTAAAGGTCCCAAGTGCGACCCTTGCGGAACACCTGAGGTTGCTTTAAAGGTGTTAGATTTGTATCCATTGGCAACCACGTAAAAAGATCTATCTGAAAATAGGAATTTAGCCATTTTAGAAGAGGTCCTGCAAATCCATACACGGCTACCTTTTGAGTGAGCACTTCGTGGGACACTTTGTCGAAGGCCTTACTGAAGTCAGTGTAAATAACATCTATTTGATTATTACAGTCTACCGCCTCCACCAAGCCCTCGACAAAGGTAACCAAATTGCTACATGTCGATCTACCAGCCGTAAATCCGTGTTGAGCATCAGAAATATATTTCTTAAAGTAATTTTTGATGTAAGGCCAGATAAGTGCCTCAAAAATCTTTGCCAAGGTTGGAAGTATTGAAATTGGTCTGTAGTTGCTAACTAAGCTTTCGGATTCAGCTTTATGTATTGGAACTACTTTAGCAATTTTCCAACGATCAGGAAATGCCCCAACTTCAAGAGATTTATTAAAAATCATGTATAGTGGTGTCGTTAGTTCCTCTGCACAAGATTTTATGAAAATTGCAGGAACATCATCACTGCCCGAACCTTTTGTAGTGTCCAAACTTTTGATATGCCTATTTACTTCACTTTTGGTAAGATATAATTTAGAGAAACAGCCAGAATTATTTGCTAAATTGCCTAGGAAGGAAGATGTTTTAATTATGTCACGTGAAGGAGCATGTTGACAGTACACCGAATAGAAATGTGACCCAAACATGTTACACATCTCATAACCATCATCAGTGTTATCCGTACCGTTTGACATCGAAGCTGGGTAGGCCTGTCTTGCATTTCGTCTTGTTTTTATGTACGACCAGAAAAAATTGGGGTTCTTTACGATTTTTTGTTCTATGTCACTAATATATGAATTATAGCACTTTTTAGCCAATTTGTCGCTATGCTTGGAACACCAACGAAACGATATCTTATCCATTGGGTTTTTATACATATTATATCGTTTTCTGTACTTCTCCTTTTCACGCAATAACTTAATTAGTTTTTTTATTAAACCAGGGGGAGTTTGTATTATTTTTAACGGTACTTAAGGGAACAAAATTTATAATTAATTGATTTATTACTTCATAAAAAATATCGAGCATCTTATTGGGATCATCAGTGTTAAAAAATAGTTCTTGCCAATTGACGTTGTTTTTATTTTTTCTGAGTATTTAGCTTTATTATAATTTAGTCTACTAGTTAAGTTAGGTTTTAAATTGTTAGTAATAATAGATTGTAGGACAATTTCAAGAGGGAGATGATAGGGATCAATCTTAGTCAGATTACATGAGGCTTCGATTACTTCACAATCAGGCTTATCAACCAAAACCAAGTCTAGGATCTTGTTTTTGACATTTAAAATGTTGTTGCATTGGGTGAGGTTATTACTGTGTGTAAAATCAACTAGTTCCTGGCTCAATTTCGGTAAAGAACAAGGATGGAGAGAGGAAGCGGGAGAATGTTTTCTATTATGCACTAGATTCCAGTCAATGTTACTCATATTAAAATCGCCTATGACAATAGTATGGAAATCATTCTTTTCTACTACGTGATTAAAGCTATCAAAAAAATGTTCCAATATTAAACTTTGTACAGGTGGCGGCAAATATATTGCACATATTGCTATTTTAAAGTTCGACCCAACCTCCACCGTAACCCATAAGTCCTCACACTTACTCTCCCAGTTTAGCTGTCTATGGGCAGTGAACTTTTTATCAATAGCTATTAAAACACCGCCTCCATCTTTCTTGTTATTATGGAAACCAGAGGTTTCCCTATCTCGTCTGAAAACCTTATATCTTTGATCAAAAAGTTCACTGCTAAGAATACAACTATTTAGCCAAGTTTCTGTTAATACTAATGCATCGTAATTAGCACACACCAAATTACAATAAAATTCTTGAGTTTTTGAACGTAAACCACGAGTATTCTGATAATATATATTGAAAGCTGCGAATTTAATTTGTAAGATGTCACTAACAAGTAGATTAATGTAAACTCAAACCATTAAATCTAAACAATCCTTATCTTTAATGACTTTAGTATCAGAATCGTCCGTTTTTCGCACAAAGATACGTCCTCCTCTGATCCAAACATATTTGTACCCCTTTTCCTTAGCCTTGATACGGGTGGCTGCATGAAGTGCTTTATTGCTATGCTCAAATGCTCACTCACAAAGATAGGTGATTTCACACCTTCGATCCCTACATGGGTTGTGTTTAACTTTTCACCCACAGGCTTTGATTTATTGAAAGTTATGACAGATGCCAAGAAAGTATCACGAAATCGGGGTGTATTAAATTGTACCACTATTGACTTAGGTCGCTCATTGTTGCTCGCCTTCATAACAGTATTATCTTCCCTGATATCACATTTAATGGTATTTCCCAATTGTTTGATAATGTCGATGAGGTTTTCGTTCTTAGTTTGGGGGACACATTGAATCTCAACATTTTTTGAGCGAGCATGTTGTTCGAGCGTATTTATTCGGTTTGTCATATCTTTAACCATTGTAGACATTTCGTTGTTTTTATTCTGCAATACCTTCACTTGTTCTTCAATTACTTTCTTTTCCTCAACTATATAATCGTATTGTTCACTCATGAAGTCTAATGATTTTCTATATCCCGCTATTTCTTTCCGCATGGAGCTTATCTCTTGGTTCAAAAGCATCTTTATATTTAAGTTCATCTTTTCTAATAACGATCTAATTGCGATTGCATCACCTCTTCTATGATACTACGTACTTTTTCCTCTGCCACTGGAAAGGAAGCTATATCTGGAGGGGATTGCAACGCTTGCCTTTTATTCGCTCGAATAGTAACATTCGTTTTGAAGTATACTTGATTATTATCATCATTTTTTGCATCAGGTGTCTTTGGGGTGCATGAGAACAGATCCACGATGACGGATCTGTCGGTGGATCGATAGCAAGGCAGTCGCAATGGAACATTTTCTTACAAACTGAGCACCCCAGAGAGCGTTTGCCGTTGTTTTTATTTTTTTTATTAGAGGAACAGCAGCTCCACATTATTGGCGTTAGTTCATCCATAGTAATAAAAATAGATAAGCTGGTTTTAAATTCTTATATTTCCTATTAATTGACATTTTTAATAATCGCACACTAATAAAGGCTCAGTATTCTTGTGGTTCAAGCAAAATCAGATCGATTTTTAGAAGTGCACGCTAATAAATGCACTGTGTGTGGCGAACAGAACGTCGTGACCAAAAGGTCGTAACCGCCAGGCAATCGGCGTCGCTTACGCGTTTACACCGTGAGCCCTGGTATAATTTGTAGACGGGTAGGCGATTATTATTGTGCCGATTTGGTACTTTATTCTAATTGATTTGAGCCTTATTTATCACACTTAGTTACAGTTTATTTCCTCACTGATACAGTTTGCGTCCAATATCACTTGTCACTGTTTTTATACGACTAAAGTCTCAATATTAACGCCAAAATCAATTTGTTTCTGCAGAGCGTTGTGACTACGTGTTCACAGGTAGGTGGTAGAATTGTTATTTTGGTATTTAGTGTAACTAGAGGCCACTATTAGATCACAACGCATCATTTTGTAAAGTTTGAAGAAAATGAAAGGTGAACACAGCTTTATCTACAATAATATTTTAAAGAGGAATGATTTGTAGATTGTAACGTATAAACTCGAAAAACTACCGAACTGCATCATGCACTGGTAGTGGTCTCGGTACAAAATGACTAACACCGCTCGGTTTCGGACCGATGTTTTGCGTTTGAGGGTTCCTATTTTGTAATTTAAACGCGTCACTTTGGGGGTTATAATTCGGCGGAGGCGCACGAAACATCTGTTGAGTACGGCTAAACATATTAGAGGCCCGTTGAGGTACCTGATTGTGCTGGAAGGGCGGCCTCCACTGCTGCGGCTGCTGCTGCTGCAGTGGCATAGGCATAGGTGTATGCCGCTGCTGCTGCGGTGGCATAGGCATAGGTGTATGCCAGCTGGGGCCTGGGCTAGGAAAGCTAAAAACTTTCGGTGTGGTCATAGGGACCGCGGGTGGCATTCTAAGGGTTGACTGCGTTTGCTGTGTCGGGTTACGTCGCTCGGGAGCACTCTCATTACGTTGCTGTAGATACATGACATTCATTTCCTGTTGTACAAATTCCAGAGCCTTTTCAATGGTTTCGGGTCTCATACATCGGATACGTGACCCTACTAGATGTTCCTTAAGACCTCTAACGTAGGATTACAGAGCTAGCTTTTTATAAAGATCGCGTTTTGCTTCGATGGTTGTTGCTACATTTCCGTGCAATGATACATAGGTCATTATAGTGTTAAAAAGGGTCTGGCATTTGTCATAATACTCCTGCGGGGTGCTACTTCCTTGTGTCAGTAAAGACATGTCATTATAAAGAGCGGTCTCATCCCTTTGGTCTGAAAGTTATTGACTAACGCGTCACGGATCCCTTGCCAATTATCTGCTATGCCATTGGAATTAATAGTTAAAGCTGCTGATCCGTTGATTTTATTCAAGATAATAATAATAATAATGAGCAATTGAGGAGCGCTTTGGAGGATGCTTTCCGAGAGTATCGCTCCACACCGCCAGAGCTTAATTTCCTAGCAGTGACAGAGTTACACGACCAGCTGTACCAGCTTGGCAGAGCAGGATCGAGCGTCCTATCGGTGAGGCTAGAGCACTCATCGGCAAACTTATCTGTTTCAGGGAGGGCAACACTCGCCGCAAAGTGATGCGCTTTGTGAGGCGGGCGTTCTCGGGGACTGACATCCATCCTCGGGATTATCTCACCCGCGTCACAGAGCGTATTGACTTCCTGAAGCAGAAAATCTATGCATGGGCAAACCGTATACGTCGGTACAAGCGGCGAGTGGAGCAATATACTCAGAATCGCATATTCCAAAGGAATGAAAGGTGGGGCCTTGGTCCGGTCGCTTCCAAGCCCTATAAGGGCTTGGGAACGACCGGACCAAGGCGTGACTGATACGTGCCTATCGGATGATGAAGCCATGAGTTCATTCTGGCGCAGCATCTGGTCGGTGCCTGTCAGTCACACCGAGGGTGATTGCACTCGGGAGGTCGAACGTGCGTGCGATCCGATACAAAAAATGAGGGCAATTACCATCAGCCCCCAAGATGTAGCTCGTGTAGTTCGCCCGTTGGCTACTTGGAAATCTCCAGGACCGGACGGGCTGCACAACATTTGGATTAAATGGTTTCAAAGATCGCATGCTCGCTTGGCATCTCAACTCCAGTCTGCCTTAGAGTCAGGGTCGCTGCCCCAGTTCCTAACTACCCCCCCTGTTCCTTCGTGTGTCTTAGTTTATATTTAATATGTATTAGTTTATTTTTATTTTAATGTGTTGTTGTGTATTGTATTTGTATGGGCCAGCGTGCCTGAAATAAAGGAATAATAATAATAATAAATCAGGAAGTACTGCGGAACCTAAAAATTATAGGCCGATCACGTGTTTACCGACGGTCTATAAAGTTTTTACATCCATTTTGAGAGGAAAGATTAACCATCATGTTGATAGTAGTTCAATTATGTCTGCCTCTCAGAATGGATGTAGGAACGGGTCCCGCGGTACTAAGGAGCTGCTCCTCATCGACATTGCCATTAGCCAACAGGTTCGTCGTTCCCGAAGGGATCTGTCGACATGCTGGATAGATTATAAGAAGGCCTATGACTCAGTGCCACATACATGGCTCATGAGGGTGCTGGAGCTGTACAAAGTTGATTCAGTCCTACGCACCTTCCTGAAGTCGTGTATGGGGCAGTGGAGGACGGTTCTTCACTATCCAGGATGTCGACAGATCCAGGCGTACAGCGAACCGATAAGGATCGAGCGTGGCATATTTCAGGGTGACAGTCTGAGTCCACTGTGGTTTTGTCTGGCTCTCAACCCTCTCAGTACATTGCTGGAGGGTTCGGGCCAAGGCTACCGGTTGAGAAGAGGTGGTCAGGTCATATCGCACCTCCTTTACATAGATAACTTGAAACTCTTTGCTCCTAACAACTTGCAACTGATGAAGCTACTAAAGGTAACAGAAACCTTCAGTAGCGCCATCAGGATGGAATTTGGATTGGACAAATGTGCGGTCATGCATGTAAAGCGAGGGGAGATTATGGAATCCGTTGGAACCCAACTCTCGGATTCCATACACCTTAGGTCCCTCTCCTCAACCGAAACTTATAAGTATTTGGGTATGTCGGAAGCGTTAGGCATCAGTGCTGCTGACATGAAACAGTCGTTGAAGGAGCGCTTCTTTGGCCGCCTAAACAAAGTACTTAACAGTCTTTTATCAGGCGGAAACAAGGTGCGCGCCTTCAACGGTTGGGTCATGCCGGTTTTGATGTATTCTTTCGGCATACTCAAATGGACTCAGACGGAACTTGACGCCCTGGATAGGAGGTTTCATTCACTGCTTACCGCAAATCGGATGCATCACCCACGGTCATCGGTGATGAGGCTGTATATCCCGCGGAAGTGCGGGGGTCGTGGCTTCTTAAATGCTAAGACCCTGCACAACCGCGAGGTATGCAGCCTTAGGGAATACTTCCTAGAGGCCGACGTGGGTATGCATCGAGATGTGGTAGCGGTGGACAAAGGCCTTACCGCGCTCTCCTTGGCTAGCGAGAACTGGCGCAAACCTGTGGTATTAGATACTAACGACCGCAGGGAGGTATGGCAGAGCAAGGAGCTTCACGGACGCTTTTATCGGGTCCTACATGGGCCCGATGTAGACTTCTTAGCGTCCGTAGCCTGGCTTCGTTTTGGTGACCTCTTCCGGGAAACCGAAGGTTTTGTTTGTGCAATTATGGACGAAGTTATGATGACTAATAACTTTCGGAAATACATTGTGAAGGACGGTACGGCTGACATATGTCGGGCATGTCACCGGCCCGGGGAATCCATCCGCCACATTATTTCCGGTTGTTCTAGTCTGGCTAACGGAGACTATTTACACAGGCACAACCTTGTAGCCAGGATTATCCACCAGTAACTTGCTCTTAAATACAATCTTGTGGAATCGGAAGTACCGTACTATAGGTATGTGCCCGACCCAGTTCTCGAAAATGGTAGTTGCACATTGTATTGGGATCGGTCTATCATCACTGACAGGACTATTGTTGCCAATAAGCCTGATATAGTGGAGATAGACCGACTAGAGCGTCGCGTAATGATTGTTGATATAGCAGTCCCTCATGACGAGAACCTCGTGAAGTCAGAGAAAGATAAACAAACGAAGTATCTTGACTTGGCTCGCGAGGTTGTCGACATGTGGGATGTGAACACAGCAGTTATTGTGCCGATAATCGTGACGGCCAATGGCATTATTGCCAAGAGCCTCGACTAACATCTTAAGAGGCTCTCGTTGGCCAGCTGGATCAAGGGCTTGATCCAGAAAGCAGTACTCCTGGACACGGCGCGCATCGTTAGGAGGTTCCTCTCTCAGAAGCCCTGACCACCGGTAGCTTGGACCCTGTTCCCGATACCGGTGGGCTACTATTTTTTATATTTTTAAATGTTTTTTGTACTTTTATAGAAATATTTAAAAATGTAATAAGTAAGTATATATAAATGAATAAATGGAATAATAATAATAATAATCTGTGGCTCGGCTGTCAACTGGAACGTCATATTTTTTACTCAATCCGAAATTTTCAATACAAATTAATTAAACAAGGAAAAAAAAACAGTAACGATATAGTAAAACTCAAACCCGAAAAAAATTACCCCTTTTTGACCGACAACATGAAAATGATGAAATGCTGACAAGAAGCCGAGCTCGAGAACAAAACGCACCAACTCCATCTTCGGGTTCGTCGCTCAGTTCCACCTCGCAGCCGCCGGCGCCAGCCGTGAGTCCTGAGATTTCGGTAGCTGCAGTTGCGTCGAGCTCGAGCGACGAATACTTCTAGCCGCCGACGACACCACCACCTGCGCGTCGGCGCGGACGAGGCCGACCACCGGCCAGCTTAGGACCTCGAGGCCCACCGGTCTCCGACAGGGTCCCCGCTATCGGTGGAAGTGTGCAGCGTATAAAATGGACTCAAGCCACTAACGAGAATGTGATACGCTCATACTTTGGGGCTACAGAGGGGGGAACTAACCTGACTGCGTACCGTGGTCGGATGCTCTCTCTGTTTCAGGTACTTGAGCCAGCTGTCAACGTTTCAGCCCAACGATTATCGGATCAGGTGCGGGTTATCCAGCGTAACCGTATGTTGGATGACACCGTACTTGATAGACTGCGTCTGGAATCACGGAGCAGCCGCGTCTCACCTACTTCGCCACCAGCCGCGGTGCAAATACAACCCAGTGCAAGTGTTTCACCGCGACCCAACTACGTCGGTGAAGATGATGATGACGGGGCCACATCCGTGAGTACCTAATGCAATAAACGATTGAGGAGCGCTTTGGAGGATGCCTTCCGAGAGTATCGCTCCACACCGCCTGGGCTTAGACCTCGTCTACCTCGTTTGCCCATGCATAATAAAAATAGGGTGCTGGTGTGTGCTCTAGATTCGCAGCTAACCAGTTATTTTGATAGCAGCGAAGACCTTGCCGATACCCACTCGATCTTGTACTGTGCGGCTGCAGCAGCATGTCGTGTAGCTCATGTCAAATTTCCTAGTAGTGACAGAGTTACACGACCAGCTGTACCAGCTTGGCAGTGCAGGATCGAGCGTCGTATCGGTGAGGCTAGAGCACTCATCGGCAAACTAATCTGCTTCAGGGAGGGCAACACTCGCCGCAGAGTGATGCGCTTTGTGAGGCGGGCGTTCTCGGGGACTGATATTAGTCCTCGGGATTATCTGACCCGCGTCACAGAGCGTATCGACTTCCTGAAGCAGAAAGTCTATGCATGGGCAAACCGTATACGTCGGTACAAGCGGCGAGTGGAGCGATACACTCAGAATCGCACATTCCAAAGCAATGAGAGGTGGGTTTATAGGGCTTGGGAGCGACCAGACCAAGGTGTGACTGATACGCGCCTACCGGATGATGATGCCATGTGTTCATTCTGGCGCAGCATCTGGTCGGTGCCTGTCAGTCATACCGAAGGCGATTGGACTCGGGAGGTCGAGCGCGCATGTGATCCGATACCAGAAATGGGGGCAATTAACATCAGCCCCCAAGACGTAGCTCGTGCAGTTCGTCCGTTGCCTAACTGGAAATCTCCGGGACCGGACGGGCTGCACAACTTTTGGATTAAATGGTTCAAAAGATCGCACGCTCGCTTGGCATCTCAATTCCAGTCTGCGTTAGAGTCAGCGTCGCTGCCCCAGTTCCTAACTACAGGAATAACTCACCTGCTCCATAAATCAGGTAGTACCGCGGAGCCTAAAAATTATATACCGATCACGTGTTTACCGACGGTCTATAAATTTCTTACATCCATTTTGAGAGGAAAGATTAACCATCATATTGATAGTAATTCAATAATGTCTTCTTCTCAGAATGGATGTAGGAACGGGTCCCGCGGTACTAAGTAGCTGCTCCTCATCGACATAGCCATTAGCCAACAGGTTCGACGTTCCCGAAGAGATCTGTCGACATGCTGGATAGATTATAAGAAGGCCTATGACTCAGTGCCACATACATGGCTCATGAGGGTGCTGGAGCTGTACAAAGTTGATGCAGTTTTACGCACCTTCCTGATGTCGTGTATGGGGCAGTGGAGGACGGTTCTTCACTATCCAGGGTGTCGACAGACCCAGGCGAACAGCGAACCGATAAGGATCGAGCGTGGCATATTTCAGGGTGACAGTCTGAGTCCACTGTGGTTTTGTCTGGCCCTCAACCCTCTCAGTACATTGTTGGAGGGTTCGGGCCAAGGCTACCGGTAGAGAAGAGGTGGTCAGGTCATATCGCACCTCCTTTACATGGATGACTTGAAACTCTTTGCTCCTAACAACTTGCAACTGATGAAGCTACTGAAGGTAACAGAAACCTTCAGTGGCGCCATCAGGATGGAATTTGGTTTGGACAAATGTGCAGTCATGCATGTAAAGCGAGGGGGGATTATGGAATCCGTGGGAACACAACTCTCGGATTCCATAGACCTTAGGTCCCTCTCCTCAACCGAAACTTACAAGTATTTGGGTATGTCGGAAGCGTTAGGCATCAGTGCTACGGACATGAAACAATCGTTGAAGGAGCGCTTCTTTGGCCGCCTGAACAAAGTACTTAACAGTCTTTTATCAGGCGGAAACAAGGTGCGCGCCTTCAACGGTTGGGTCATGCCGGTTTTGATGTATTCTTTCGGCATACTCAAATGGACTCAGACGGAACTTGACGCCCTGGATAGGAGGGTACGTTCACTGCTTACCGCAAATCGGATGCATCACCCACGGTCATCGGTGATGAGGCTGTATATCCCGCGGAAGTGCGGGGGTCGTGGCTTCTTAAATGCTAAGACCCTACACAACCGCGAGGTATACAGCCTTAGGGAATACTTCCTAGAGGCCGACGTGGGTATGCATCGAGATGTGGTAGCGGTGGACAAAGGCCTCACCGCACTCTCCCTGGCTAACGAGAACTGGCGCAAACCTGTGGTATTAGATACTTATGACCGCAGGGAGGTATGGCAGAGCATGGAGCTTTACGGACGTTTTTATCGGGTCCTACATAGGCCCGATGTAGACTTCTTAGCGTCCGTAGCCTGGCTGCGTTTGGTAACCTCTTAAACAATTATGGTCGAAGTTATGATGACGAACAACTACCGGAAATACATTGTGAAGGATGGTACGGCTGACATATGTCGGGCATGTCACCGGCCCGGGGAATCCATCCGCCACATTATTTCCGGTTGTTCTAGTCTGGCTAACGGAGACTATTTACACAGGCACAACCTTGTAGCCAGGATTATCCACCAGTAACTTGCTCTTAAATACAATCTTGTGGAATCGGAAGTACCGTACTATAGGTATGTGCCTGACCCAGTTCTCGAAAGTGGCAATTGCACATTGTATTGGGATCGGTCTATCATCACTGACAGGACTATTGTTGTCAATAAGCCTGATATAGTGGTGATAGACCGACTAGAGCGTCGCGCAATGATTGTTGATATAGCAGTCCCTCATGACGAGAACCTTGTGAAATCTGAGAAAGACAAACAAACGAAGTATCTTGACTTGGCTCGCGAGGTTGTCGACATGTGGGATGTGAACACAGCAGTCATTGTGCCGATAGTCGTGACGGCCAATGGCATAATTGCCAAGAGCCTCGACCAACATCTCAAGAGGCTCTCGTTGGGCAGCTGGATCAAGGGCTTGATTATAGTAAGAAGGTTCCTCTCTCAGGAGCCCTGACCACCGGTAGCTTGGACCCTGTTCCCGATACCGGTGGGCTACTATTTTTTATATTTTTAAATGTTTTTTGTATTTTTATAGAAATATTTAAAAATGTAATAAGTAAGTATATATAAATGAATAAATGAAATAATAATTATAATAGTTTATTTCATAATGGGATTGTAAAGTTTACAAATGTTGTATTTACACATTTTTAGGTACACTAACAATATACAATAAAGACGGGTGAAGTACTGTTCTTCTAGCTAGGCTAAAATTTAGCCTGTGTTAAATAAAGATGCCGTTTATTAGACATAAATTAGTTAACTCGTAACTCAAGTCATTTCTTACATATTGTATTACGAGCTGATCGCATATTTTAATAAATCGGGTTAGAACATTCGGATTGCCATCAAAATTTGGAACTGCGCGCAAAGCGCTGTAGATAGTATCGGGGTTAAGTGCCATATTGTTACTATCAAATAGCAAACCTAAATCTAAATTATCAGATTCCGTAAACCTATTTAAAATTACTTCTCTAATCCTATTTATCTGTCTGGAGGAGACAGATTTATTCCTAGTTTCCTTTGTATAAAAAATTTTGATTTAATATAATAATATATGGGTATAAGGAAGGACAAGTAAGCAACACTTAAAGAAAGTTTCAAGGACTTACATAAACATGGTTTTCTCGTTGTATCGATGACGTAAACGTATCCAACGTTTTCAGCTGCGTCTTCTTAAGTTCGGATATTAGACGAGGTACTTGGAAATACCAACAGCGACTATCGGCGTTAGCAGATTAACGATTTTTGGAAATGTATACCGCGCCGCGCACTGCCTCGAATATCCTACCGACTGCGCCAATTATGAAGGTGACAGCCGGAGGACTTAAAAAAAAAACGAAATTCATTTAAAGAAAGGTTTAATTACTTTCAAATTACAATATAAGAAATCTTAGGTCTAGACTTGGACGATGCTAGTTCTGAAGTGCCAAATTAATTATTACAAAAAATATAATTCTAAACGATCGCGGAACGCGGATGCGGTGTCAGCAGGTTGGAAGTAGGTGGCCGATGGCTGCACGAGGCGTCGAGTCAGCAGAGTCCGTGTGTTGCAATTTCGTGTGGAAACATCCGTTGTACGTAAATAACTTTCATGTCGCTATTCAGCCGATTTGGTGTAGGTAGGGCACGTAACACACGTAGGGTTTTTTTATTTATTTGTGATGGGTTTGCTCTTGACTCTAGCCTAGGTCAGAGATGACAGAAACAAAGTCTATGATGGAGCGAGCTTACCCAGAAGGAGCCTGTTTACTCTAACTCTGAAGAGATTAGGGTTGTAAGCGTTTGGAAACACAGACGCAGGCAGAGAGTTCCACTCCTTTGCTGTGCGCATAATAGAAGACGTTTGGAAACGCTTAGTTAGAATTGGTGGAATAGCAACAAGTTAGGGATGGTAAGATGCAGTGCGTCTGGATGTTCGATGGTAGAAGGGGGCCAGTGGGATGAGGTCGTGGAGTTCTTGGGCAAACTCACCGAAGTATAATCCAGCAGGCAACCGTACGGCGATGAGCCAAGCTGTGTAGCTTGGCATCCACCAGTTTTACGTCACCGATGAGTCTCTTAGCTCTGCGATCCACCGAGTTTTTGAATAGGAGTCCGGATATGTACCTATCCAGAGAGCGGCTGTTAGAGCCTCCCTTATTCCAAGGGACTTACAAAGATGCGGGATGTTGCATTGTGCACTAAATAAAAAAAGCAGCAGTGAGCGTAAGAGATGTATATGAGCCTTACAACAAATACTAGTCCAATAAACTATAAGTACAACTAGGTACTGCAGAGATCCTCTTTGGGAGGTGCGACCTCAATGACATAAGCCTTGAAAGAGTTAAGAAAAAAGAAAGTTAGAATTCGAATGTGATGACATAAGGAAGTGTTAGTTTTTTCTAAGAAATTCGTTTGTTTGCCTTGACGTTGAAAACACGCAAAATATAATTATACTTGAAAATACTCTGATTTTACTTATTGAAGAATACCTCTCGCATATAATAAAGCGATCCCATACAGTACCTACGCTTCAATATGAGTACGTTAATTACACAATCCTGAGTGAAACCAAGTTCCTGCACATTTTGCATCCCCATAGCAGCTTGCTCACCCATTATGCACAAAACCCGGTGCTCCAAATCAGTCAAACCCATTTTCATGAGACGACCTCCCGTTGAACGGTTGGCAGACTTCTTTATTTTGGCCCACTTCTTCTTAGTATTATTTGTTCGCTCCAAGCCTTAAGCAATAGAAATGAGTTACAAATTAGTAAATATAATGCCGGGACAGGAAATAGGAGCGGGATCGCGAAAATTATGCAAGAAAATATGGTTACTTTAAAGATTTTCTTTAAAGAAACCATATTTTAGCATAGCATAGCAAAGCAAAGGCACGAGGCAGGTTGCGCAATTTTGTTTAATAAGCCTGAACAATGTAAGCATTCGCCACTTTTCTTCAATAGCTGTCTTGCCTCGCTGCTTAATTTGTTTGCCAGGTCGCGCCAATTCTGGTTGGACCATTGGCGTCCTCGGGTTCCCTTAGAGAATTTTGACAAATCTCTATGTCTAAAACAAAATATCTCCTTTAGTGACCGTATATACTCGTACGTGTTAGTTTATTTATCTGCTTTACACTATTTTTACTGTTTAAATATTTTTTCTGTTATTATACTTGATGAGACACTTACCTTTCTATGTACTTAAGTATTTATTGCTTTTGTACAATGGGTGTAAGATACAAGAATGAATTAAGTTTTATTGTTTAACCAAATTCATTAAATAATAAATGAAATCATTGTACAACGTCCTCCATAGGATCACAAAAATGATAAAGAATGTACTTAATTGTATTACTAAAATAAGATGCACGGGATTCGAGCTCGCGTAAACGTGCTGCAGATGTGACAATAATTAGCAACAATTTTCACAGCTAAACGCGTTTCCGTTAGTGTGATCACGGTTTTATACTTTAAAGGCAACCGTCAAACGTGAAATAAAAGGTGTCAAATGTCGTATGCGGAACCGTTCACAACCAAATAACTTACCATAAATTACGACACAAATAATCAATAGTTTATGAAATAAAGAATTACTAAAAATATTTTTTTTCATGTTTGTATTTCCAGGCTCTAAATTATTCAAAACAGAATTACCGGTTTTTCATGTTAATTTTCAGAATACAATAGCGATTGGAACGGGGCTTTCGGCCTTAAGCCTTTCATTAACACTTAATTAATCCTTTAATAAGTATGTAAACAAATATTCTGAGGATTTCAGAAATACTACTCTGTCAAGAAAGTACCGGGAAAAGATAAATAATACACAAAATGTCTGTTATTCATCCAAATTTATTTTATCACCTTCAAAGTATGCTCCTTTAGAAACGATACACTTGCGCCAACGAATAATCCATTCATCAAAACATTTTTTAAACGCTGCTTCCGGAATTGAGTTCAGTTCTCGCCGCGAATTCTCCTTTATGTCTTCTATCGATTGAAAACGAGTGCCACGAAGTGGTAATTTGAGTTTAGGAAAAAGAAAAAAGTCAGCAGGAGCCATATCTGGTGAATATGGTGGTTGCTGGATGGTATTTGTTGAGTGTTTGGTTAAAAATTCGTTCACAATGATAGCCTTGTGCGAAAGCGCATTGTCGTGGTGCAAAATCCAAGAATTTTCTTTCCACAAATCTGGCCCCTTTCGTCGAATTTGCTCTCTTAAACGCCGCATAACGCTCAAATAATATTCTTTATTTACCGTTAGACCTTCCGGTAAGAATTCAGAGTGCACAACACCGCGATAGTCAAAGAAAACGGTCAACATGACTTTGACTTTTGATCGACTTTGGCGTGGTTTTTTCGGTTTCGGTTCAGTTGAAAGGCGCCACTCCGAAGCTTGTTGACTAGTTTGCATGTCAAACTCGTAAACCCACGTCTCGTCACCAGTAACAATGCGTTTCATGAATGTTGGGTCCGAACTGACTCGTTCTAGCATGTCCTCAGCGACTTTCATGCGATTGAGTTTTTGGAGAAAATTCAGATCTTTTGGGACTAGCCGAGCAGCAACATGTTTCATACCCAAATGATTAGTTAAAATGGTACGAATCGACTCGTGAGATACAGAAAGTTCGGCGGCTATCTCTCTCAGAGTTGAATGGGGATTTTCAGTCACAATTTCCTTCACTTTTGCGATGTTAACTTCAGTTGCAGACGTTGACGGCCTACCAGAGCGAGGCAAATCTTCCATCACATCTCGACCGCTTTTGAACGCTTTGAACCACTCATAAGCACGAGTTTTTGATGGAGTCGATTCACCGTAAGCCTTCTGTAACATTTTCAGTGACTCCGAACACGAAATTCCATTGGCGATGCAAAATTTAAGACAAACTCTTTGTTCGATATTTTTGTCCATTATGAAATTCGCAATACACACTATATATGATATTACTAAAACCAGCACTGTATTTAATATAAATAACAAATGCAACTCAAACTCCGCGCCAAAATGGAAAACAGTTGTGCCAATCTAACAACTACAAAAAAACAAAAATTTGAATTTGGAACCATAAACAAATCATCCATTCCCGATACTTTTTTGACTGAATGTACTACACATTACATAAATACTGCACAATATATTAGCAACAAAATCAAATTGGCAGATAATTAAATAAAGACAGTTTGACAAATTATCAATAATGAAACTAACAGAAATAAAGTACGAAACACTGACTTTATATTAGAGTACGCATGGTACCATAAGCTCTAATTTAGAAGTAGCTCAAGAATTTGTACATTTTTTAACCGATATATATACCTTTAAAAACGACTGAAGCTTTAAATTCTTCACCCGAAGTCTCATTTGATTTATTAAGAGCAAACGTTCCAGGTTGTACGATTGAATTCCAATTCAAAAATATCAACCCTATGACAGTTATTAAACCAGAAGACATGGGGAATGTCTATCAAAGTGTGCACGTCCATAATTGAGACCATAGCACCATACCTGTCTCTAATATTTAATTCATGTGTAGACCAAGGGGTCTTTCCGGATATAATGAAATATAGTAAGATGATACCACTTTTTAAATCTTGAGATAGTAAAATCACTAATAATTATAGACCTGTATCCGTATTGCCGGTAAGTGTTTGAAAAAGTAATGCTCAATCAAATGCTCAATAATTTTAACATCAACAAAATCTTCCACGAACAACAGTATAGTTTTACCAAAGGTCGTTGTACGACTGACGCTGGAGTCACGTTGTTAAAACACTTATTGGGAAGAGGCGTAAGATGCCATAGGAATTTTTTGTGACCTCTCCAAGGCATTTGATTGAGTAAATCACGAAACCTTGCTCCTAAAACTAGAACATTATGTACTAGGTAAACTTGCACTCAGTTTAGAGAGGTCTTATTTAAATGACAGACAGCAACAAGTTCAGATAAATGGTCTCAATTCACGGGGTCTGAAAGTTAAAATGGGGGTACCACATGGCTCAAGGGTTATTCTTTCTAGTATCTATCTTTTAAAAAAACAACCACAAATGGTGTTATTTGGTTGGATTAATTTGGCCGCCATGGCTCACGCACAATGGTCCAACATCAGGACTAAGTGCGGAAACCATATCCTGATAGATAGAATAGATAGATAGGTGTTATTTGCTACGATACGTCCTTAATTTTTAAGATAGATAGACGTGCCACAAGTCTTGACGATGTAAATAACGCCCTTCAATTCATCGAAGATACAGTTTTCTTGGGGATCACGCTTGACTCAAGGCTACAATGACATCTCATGCGGGACGGCTGAGTTCAGCAGCATATGCTGTCAGAAAAATCCGTCAATTTACTGATATTGATACCGCGAGGCTGATCTATTTTAGTTAATTTCATAGTATCATGTCTTACGGTATCTTATTATGGGGAAGTGCTGCAGACATCGAGTCTATATTTACTCTGCAGAAAAGAGCTATCAGAGCCATTTACAATCACCGCCGGCGCGATTCCCTAAGGGAACTGTTTAAGGATATTAGCATCATGACGGTACCTTGTCAATACATATATGAAAACATTATGTATGTTCGGAAAAAATTTCATCTTTTTGGGAAAATTAGTGATAGGCATAGTTTTAATACTAGCAATCGGAACAAATTAGATCAACCCCGATTCAGATTAGCTAAAGTACAAATTTCTTTTATGGGGTACTGTGTTAAATTTTATAATAAAATACCACTAAATATTCTCTAACTGAATGAGAGAAAATTTCAAACGCACACTATGCAGACAAGCTTATTATAAACTGAAAGATTTTGTCCTGGATAAAAATGCTAGGCTAAATGCCGGTCCTGCTCCACAGGCACAGCCGCATGGGTCCACTAGTTAATTTTTTTATAATTGGAAGAAATTCTTACCCTTTTTTTGTTCTCTTATATTTTAATTTTTTTATTATTTCTTTGCAATATTGTATTTGCAATGTAAGTATATACAATAAAACAGCTTTCTTTTTTTATTAGTTACTTGGTCATTAAAAACCATAGTTTTGTATAATGTAGAAGTATTTTTTTAAATTTTTGTAAATGTAAGCACTATGGAGCCATTTTCATTTTCATTTCAAGCAATCAAAGATAATGTTAATAAAATTTTTGTAATACATCACATAGTTTAAAAGAGTGTCCTTGGAGTTTCTTGCACGTTCTTCTCCATAGAGATCTACGCTTTGGAATGTGCAAATAGCTTCCATGTTTATGACTGACCGACCTTGACGTTTGAAAAGTGCCTGTAAATGGTTTATTTGAAATAAAATGCTTTTGAATTTGAATTTGATTCTCTGCCTAAATTAATTATTGTTCAATTATTACTTTCGAGTAGTCACAAGACGTTGATATGATGGTGATGATGAGTCACAAGACGTTTCTTAGAACTCCTGCAACCAAAACACCATCTCGCTGTAGCGAGTACGTGTGCTACCAAAACACCATCTAGATGTAGCGAGTACGTGTGCTACCAAAACACCATCTAGATGTTACGAGTACGTGTGCTACCAAAAAAACATCTCGCTGTAGCGAGTACGTGTGCTACCAAAACACCATCTAGATGTAGCGAGTACGTGTGCTACCAAAAAAACATCTCGCTGTAGCGAGTACGTGTGCTACCAAAACACCATCTAGATGTAGCGAGTACGTGTGCTATCAAAAAACCATATCGATGTAGCGAGTACGTGTGCTTCTCGATGTAGCGAATACGTGTGCTACCAAAAAACCATCTCTTTCCTCTCGTAGATAATTTGTCGGGAATATATGCGAACGATTTTGTAGATATTGATGTCTTCTATAAAACTGTAGTACATCACTTTGCTCTATTGTCAATATTTTCCGCAGCGTACGCGAAATAAAGATCATTTTGGGTATTTTTTTCACACCTTGGGTTAAATTATCGAAGTTTTCATACGGATTCCTAACTTTTTTAATTTATTGTATAGCCTATGTTACTCTGGGATAAAAATAACTCTAGCGGATAAAGTTTTTGGAAACAAATTTAAGATACAAATTTTTCTTCTTTATAATATTCCTGGAGATGAAAAGCGTTCAATGACGTGAAGATGACGTAAAATCAATGTTTTTTCTTCACCCAAACGGTACTCAACGCGCCTTAAAAAGTTTTACGCTCAACGCGCCTAAAGCAGTTATCATTTCAAAAAACTTAATATATTTGTCACAAAGGTTTCATTCAATAATTCACTGTCTTTGTACAGCGACAAAACAAGAAAGTACATCACTTGAATTAACCCAGAACAAGTTGCAGAAAACAATTGCATCAGAGTAGTCACCTGGTGACTATGTGCAATCGGTTAGAAAGGTACGTCACATTGCACTTGCTATATTTGAATCAAATTGGATTTAAGAAGGACTCGGATTACTTGGAAAAGTCTGAGAGAGATGTTAACGAGAGCAACGGAACTAGCTATGGAAGTGTGGCAAACGTTAGAGTGATAGTGAAATCTACCGATGATGATGTGGGAGCGCAATGTTGAGCTGCTTACGAGTTCTGATGATGTGGCCTTACCGTGAGTTTTTAAACGTTGAACTGAAAGCCATTATTTTCTATATATTTTCACATAAGCGGACGTATAAGTTAACGCTATCAAGTAGTTAAAATCTCGCACTAAGCCCTGTGGTCTTCTTTGAGTTCTTAGAACAACATGATAACTGAAAAATGTTTGCACTATCTGGTTAGGTCTACTCAAATCTGTGTGGGTCTTCCAAACGACCATCTCAGACATTAAATTAATTGCTTGAACTTTGAAAGAGTTTCGGTGTTTTTATATTTTTTACAAAATAAATATAAATATTTACAGTACAAATAAGCATCACCATTGTACCTATTTTTCTGTTCCTTTTTCTTATGTTTGTTATTTGAGTACTCATGTGCTTAATCATTAAAAAAAAAAAAATTGAAAAAATTCTGGCCTAAATAAAAAGCCTTCTCCGCATGTATTAGGACCTGCTACTTTGTAACTTTAAGTACACCAATGTCCCCATAATATAGTCTAGAGTACTAGACGATACAAAGTGTATGTATTTAAATTCAAATCGCCAAGTACTTGTGTTATGGGCGGTTACTGCTAAATATTGTGATAACAGCGCGACCGTTGCGAAAGAAACATTCGGAAGGTAGACTCCAGGATGTCGCGTTTCATGCAAAAGCATAATTTTGATCCTTTTCCAATTGTGATATCATGAATTCGAAAGTAATTCAAGTCTTCACGTCGTAATGGAGTACAGAAGTTAGAAGCAAATATGAACTATAAAATGACATTAAATTAACTAAAAGTGCTAGGATCTGAGTTAAGGGGGTAAGTAACAGATGATTAACAACAAAATCTCTAATATTAACAACATATAACACTACCTATAATTTTATTTAATCTAGCGATTAGTTAATATAATGAACGATTGATATAATTTTAAAATAACTAATTTTTATAAGGGTAACATACATTCAATATAAAATCGTTTGACATACCACTCAAAAGATATAAAAACTTATTTGGTCTAATATGATGAAAACGCCTACTTAAAAACACAAAACAAAATTGCATAGACACGGGTTAATGAGAAAGAATGTGAATTTTTACTAGCTGTGGCTTCTAATTTAAGCTTAAAAAAACAATAACTTTGTATTTTGTTTAATATATTTAAAAGTATTTTTTCTTTGTAAGTTCTATCGTAGTTATAGGTAATAGTAACCTATGAGTAAGTAGATATTAAACATAACTAGTAACTGATTACCACCTGTGCTAAGATAGGTCGATGGAGCCCCGCTTCGTGGGGCTCCTATTTCTGGGTGGTTTAAAAAAAAAAGTCAAGTCCGAGTCGAGTTACTCTGAGTCTGGGTGTTAGCCATAATGACGTTTTTTTATATATATTAAACGTTAGACCTAATGATTTTCGATTAAATAAATAATATACATATTAAATGTTAGACCAAATGATTTTCGATTACATAAACTTCATAGTTCATATCAAACAACGTTATACTTGATTTATCTTATGAACGATAATAAAATGAAATTAGACCAAATGAGTTTATACGTTATGAGACGCACCCGAGTTAAGGTAATTGTGAGATCTGCCAAATTGTAATTGCTACCTACCTTATCATCAACCATACGGTACACTGCTCATATCGAACACAGGGCTTGCTCGTATTAGCCACCCTGCCAAGATCGATTGCGATTGCCAATAGTAGAATAGAATAGAACAATGTACGAGTATGTCACTTTGTCTAAAACCTTTGACGTGATGACGTGTCAATGACATTATATTGTGATTTATAACAATATGAGAGTGCTACCTGTAGCTCCGTCTCTCTCATTGAAACTATACACATCATATACTGCTTCTGATCAAAGAACCCGTAAGAAGGTTAAGGGAGCACTGAGCTTCTGGCTTTAGGTATTTTATGCGGTCCTTGTATGCGTGCGTAAGCGCAAGCGAAACCCCGAGGGAGGCGAGGCGGCTCTAACTAGAATGGACGGCACGCGCGCTAGTTTTGGTATTTCATTCGTATTATTAAAAGAAATACATACCTTGAAAACGTGAAATATATATGGTATAGAAAATATGTGGTTTTGTTGTTTTTCAAAACCTTACTTGAAGTACGAGTACTTACGCCGTAAAGATATAATTTTTTTGTGCAGAGATTATTTGGTTTTTTTTTTCTACAAGTAATCGTGTTTCTAAAGTATACGATTTACAGAGTGAATCCTTAAGTATCTTGCATATTAATTATATAACTAATGGTTAAGTAATACAGATGCAGCAGGGGATAAAACAAACGCCAAATAAGCATCGTTTCCTAGGTGGAACTTTTGACTGTATTCAAAAGAAAATGTTTGAGGAAAGTTTTGAATAAAGGCTTTACATAAAAGTACGGTAGACAACTGACTGTATGAAATATGATGTCTCTTTTTTAGGATGGGTACTCATCAAATGCTTCCTTCCGCTCCACCCAAAGAACAAATTCCGCAACCCTGGCAGGAAATATGATACTTATGTCCATATCTGTTTATAACGCTATTTGCCATAACGCCATTTGTTACTGATTAACGGATAAGGGTGAGCCCGACTCGCCCACCGAGGTTTCCGTGCAAATTTGTAGGTACAAATTACTTTAAAATAAAGACTATATTTTATGATTTTATTACAAATGTGTAGTTTTCAGACTTTTCTCTATGCTTGTAGTATAAAAAGATATATCTTGGCATAGAACCATTGTGGCATAGCCCCACCGCCATTTTGTTTTTTTTTCTAAAGTTACGGCGCACGATCTCACATGCATATATGGGTAGAGGACACTTCGACAGACACAAATTATTAAGAATATGGTGCCCTAAAGTGTCACGTTGCAGAGATATTTCGAGGTAAAGTCATCATGAGACAATCATTACTATAATTAAATATGACTTAATTATGTACTTGAATGCATTAGATTAAATTTAAATACTGGTTCCCAGCTTGATTTAATCATTTATTGGAAGGAAATAAAAATAAGAACACGTGAAAACCAACCACTTTATTAAGAACTTCGCAAAATAATAGATAGTGTTTAATTTATATAAATTGTTAAATCAAGCTGAGAACTTATTATAAGAGTGTTGGAATAGAATATATTGCATATAAGCGCATGATAACTTAATTTTTAATGATTTTCATTGTTTTCATATGGTGACTTTATCTTCAAATATCTCGGCAACGTGACACTTTAGGGCACCATGTTGTTAGCATTTTTTGTTGGTTTAAATGTCCTCTACCCGTGTACATGCATGTCACATTGTGCGCCGCGATTTCGAAAAACATATCAAAATGGCGACGGCTATGTGCCAGCTCCCATATTAAAAAGTTCAAAGCCCATTCATAGTTCTAGGTCAACGAGAAATATCCTATGATTGATTTTGATTCCCTTGAGAGTGTCGAAATATACGTTTTTTTGCTTCAAGAGACTGTAGATCTGAGTTTTAATTTCAATCCTATGCCTTCGCGCATTCCCGAGATAAAAGGTCTTGCCAGACGGACGGACAACAAAGTCCCTAAAAAACCCCTAAAAAAGGTATGGTCAGGAGATTTAAGACTTATAGCAGATCTGTGCACAATATGCTTACGTGTGTTACTAGAAGCTATCACAGGACGGTCGCTTGGTAATAAAAAGTTACAACGGCGATAAGTGCGATCCCCACGCTTCTTGCGCTACAATACTTTGTAAAGGGCCGTAACAACCTGTGGGAGAATTTATTATTTAAAAATAGTTACGCGATACATATGTATTCTAAGTTAAACTTAAAATAAATGGACATGATTAATCCTCTTTTCCGATAAGCTCAGCGTCCAAAAGATAAATGGATGTAACTGGTAATCTTGTCATTAATACGCTTTAACAAATAAATGATGGTGTGTGTTTAGTTTGGGAAAAAATAAAAACTTTGATACTACGCTCGAAAACATTATGTAGGTCACACGACTGCCCAGCTCCAATTTTCAAATTATAATTTATATTGTCAGAATTTAGTTTTCACATGTACAGTGAGAGGTTAATTTAAAAGTCGCATTCCAAATGAACCATGGGCGAGAATAATCACGCAGTGTGACTCAATGAGGCGCAAATGGTGACGCGACGGGCCCGGATATGGCCGGATGAGCCATGACTAATTTTGCCCAAAAGATCGTTCAAATTCAGTTATAGTAGGACAATACTGTCTTAAAATACCAGCAATTAGCTTGCTCGGATATTTTAAAGCGAGCAAAGCAAAGCCGCGGTTCTGCGATTTAGTCGCAAAAGTAACTTGGGAAAGTTACTTTTGCGACTAAATCAGGATATAGTTAGGGTAATATTCATTTGATTCAATGAAAAGAGATAACGGGAAAAAAGGAAGAAAGTCTGAAACGTAATAATCAGAAAAAAATAAAATTCCCAAGGTACAAAATGATCCGCGCAAATCTTGCACAAAGTAGCAATGCAATATACAAACTAGTAATCCTGCATGGCACCTAATTTGCGAATTAGCCGGTGCTAAGCAGGCAATGTGCGCATTATCTAAGCCTAGCGTTGGCTTACACTGCGAGTTAGCGCGCTGTCCATTCTGTTGACGATGTCCTCTCGAGTCAGCACATGAAATAATAATTATTTCTCTGCACTGAAAATGAACGAAGAATTCGAAATTTTGTACTGGAAGTGGATGTGTATATTTAATTATTATTTTGTTAGACTATATTCACGGTGCAGCCAAATTGATTCCTTTTCGTCATGAGTAAACTATATTTTTTTTTATATTATTAAATGAAATATTGTGTGTAAAACACCAACCTCCTTGTCCAGAACTCCCTTAGATCCCGTACACTCATGCATTTTGTAGAGTCAGCCGGTCTTCACGTACTGCCTCTCCTACCCACTCATCATAATAAAGTAGGTGATGATACTTGGCTTGACCTGATCTTCGTTTCTAATACTTCCTTTGTTTCCTCACACGGTCAACTTGATGCTCCTGGCTTTTCCCGTCATGACCTTATTTACTTGTCCTATGTCCTCAAACCTCCTAAACCCAAACCCACGTTCCAGTACAGGCGTGCCTTTGCACGGATGAATAGTGAGAAGCTCCAAAAAGATGCAATCAGCATTGACTGGATACCCTTGCAGGAAGCTGCTACAGTTGATGACAAAGTTTGCGTCTTCAACAATATTGTCGCCAGTCTGTATGATGCACATGCTCCTGTCAGGAAGGTCAAGTTGAAGCGTCCACCTGCACCATGGATGAATAGGGGAATTCGCATGGCAATGAGCCGGAGGGACCGCGCGCTTCGGAAATTTAAAAAGGACCGTTCTGAGGAAAACTGGAACTTATTCAAGACTGCCAGGAATCGGTGTAACCAGATGATACGCAACGCTAAACGCCGCCACATTCTTAGTAACATCACTTCTTCTTCTTCTGCCGATATCTGAAAATTCCTTAAAACTCTAGGCATTGGCAAATCGCGGCATTCAGACCTTCCTCACACAATTGGCTTAGACGATCTAAACCGCTATTTCACCACTGTCCCTATGTTGGATAGTCTAACCCAAGGTCAAAATATTGACTATCGTGCTGGTCTGACGCGTCCCAATATTGACCAGTCGTCATATGATCATTTCGGCTTTGGATCAACTTCTTCCTGCCATTTCTCACATTGTTAACTTTTCTCTTTGCTACGTTTCCTTCCCTGTGGCGTAAAGCTCATTTCAGGCCCCTGCCTAAGATTCCCAATCCCACTCTTCCCAGTCACTTTCGTCCTATTTCCATCCTGCCCTTTCTGTCCAAAGTGCTCGAGACCTGTCATATTTACTGTAACTCCCTTATAAGCCCATTTCAATCTGGTTTCAGGCCCGGGCACAGTACTGTGACAGCTCTCCTTAAAGTGACTGACGATATTAGGCGGGGAATGGAAGACACTAAAGTTACTGTTTTAGAGTTGATTGACTACTCCAACGCGTTTAATACCGTCAGTCACGAAGTCCTCTTATCTATCCTGACATATCTAATGGTCTCTCCCGAGGTACTGAAATGGTTTTCCTCTTATCTTCGGGGGCGTCAGCAGTCAGTTCTTGCTGAAGACTCTTCGTCTGGGTGGTGTGACCTTGCAGCTGGCGTTCCTCAAGGCGGTATTTTATCTCCTCTTTTGTTCTCAATTTTTATTAATCTTACAACTACTCTGCTTCAGTGTGCGTATCATCTCTATGCTGACGACTTACAGCTATATTGCCAGGCGGGTGTTGACAACTTATCGAATGCGATCGAGGAGCTCAACCAGGATTTGGGTGTGATTAAGAACTGGTCAGACCGTTTTGGGGTGGCAGTTAACCCTTTAAAACGTCAGGCTATAATAGTTGGGTGTCCTCATAGCTTGAGAAAACTGACTGGCTTAACTGTACCGCCCGTAATCTTTGACAATACAGTCATTCCGTTTGGCTCCGAGGTTAAGGATCTTGGTTTGCTTGTCGACACCGGTCTTGACTGGCGTAAGCAAGTCTCGAATGTCAGTCGAAAAGTTACCGGAACGTTGCGGTCACTGTATCGACTGAAAAATCTTCTCCCAGCTCACATAAAGGCAATGCTTGTACAGTCCCTAATTTTCCCCATAATTGACTATGGTGATGTGTGCTACTATGACCTGAATGCAGATCTCCTCAATAAACTTGACCGCCTTCTAAATAACTGCATTCGATTCGTCTTCAATCTTCGTAAGTATGATCACCTATCCGCGCATCGATCACTATTAAAATGGTAACCCATTCGCCAGCGCAGAGCGCTGAGGGCCTTGACTAGTTTGTTTTCTTTTCTTAACAATCCTTCTTATCTAACTTCTCAAATTCAATTCCTTTGCTCCGCCCACAGTAAAAATCTTCGTTCTACCAATAATCTCCTTCTACGATGCCCCTCACACCGCTCTGGGTTTATCCACTCCTCTTTCTTTGTCCAGGCTATCTTTCTTTGGAATGCGCTCCCTCTGAACATCAGGACGGCAAAAAGTCGGTTGTCGTTTAAGGTGAAGGCTCGTGAGCATATTCACAAGATGTTGAAAGAATCACTACATCGCTAATTCGTTGGTTTCGTGTTTTCTTAATAACGTTGTTAGTTTTGTTTATTAGTATGTATGTATCTATGCATTTATTATAGATTGTATTTATTTTTCTTCTCTCTGTTTGTCTTTTCTTTATGTTGCACCTGCCATGCTGTCTCTGCACCACCCTAAGGTCGACTGGTAGAAAATGCCTACGGCATTAAGTCCGCCTTTGTACAGTGTTTCACTAGTGCATAAAGTTTTAATAAATAAATAAATAAAAATATGCGTGCACTGCGCAAATATTGCTAAATGTGTATAATAATAAGGAACAGGGTGTATTGTCCCGCAAATGTCAATTGGAAAGGGAGGATGCTCCGATTCGACCGACGGGTAATATGTCTGGTAAATATCATAATACTACCTAAGGTAAAAAATATGAGCTTATACAAATTAGTTTTTGTAGTCAATCATCATCCTAATAAACATGTTACAAAAAAATCATACAAAAAACCACGTCGGTAGCTAAAGGTTAAATATGGTAAAACGGGTACAATTGGCAAACATTCTTTATCTTATCTTTATCAAACATGCAAACATTCTTTGTCTTATCTTTATCACTGTAAATTGAACTTATTTTGGAAGAATCAAAGCCATTTCCAGATCTTTAGCTCGTTGGCACGTTCATATATGCACTAGCGTAGTCGGACCAAGCGTAATGCATGTAATTCTAACGCGTGTCCAACATTTGCATGCAAATAAGATGTTTGTCCACTTTTCGCTCGCACACCGTCGCATTTAATTAGTTACGGCATCTCGGACATGTTATATTCCGACGCTAAATGGGAATACTTGCTAAGCTAGAATTTTGAGTTCTGGGAATTAAAGCTCGTGTTAGTTTTGGTAAAGGGAAACTGAAGATAACCTATCTAATCTGGCAACGGTATATATTTGCCCCTCGAGTCAGGGCTTTCAATCAGCGGATACGACTGTCGAAATCTCTACTAATATTTTAAGCTGAATTCAGCACATAGAGGATGGCCAAGAGGCCAATAAAGTCACAGGTGTCGTATTTGTGAACCTGTCAGCGGCATACGACACCATAAATATTCGCACAACCGGCATGTGTGCTATGCTTTTCTGCTGGCGAATTCATTCGCGTGTCCAGTGGCACCGATCCGTACATGCGGAGCGTTTTTTTTGCTGCATACTGGCTGTCCAAGACTAGCCACCTAAGTAAGTAAGAGCCAAGTTGTGGGCAGAACTGTACTGTCAACCACTTGACTTCTTGAAACCTCAGGAACACCTGCCACCTGGACGCGAACTGCAGTGGCCAATATGGAGAACACTCAATCGTTTGCGCACCCAAGTAGGCCGAAGCAAATACAACTTGGCAAAATGGGGTTACATTAATTCGCTTCAAACTAAGTGTGAGTGCGGAGCCCCCGTTCAAAATATGGTCCACTTATTGGAATATCCCAAGTTCCCCATCTTGCACCATTGAGGACCTGATGAACGCCACTGATGCCGCTGTGAACGTGGCCATCTACTGGGCACAAAATATTTGAGGGTCACCACCGACTCGAAAATAAGATAAATCTGAAGAATTTCGTTTGTTTGATCGCGCTAATCTCAGGAACTGCTATTCGAATTAAAAAATAATGTTAGTGTTGGATTGCCCATTTAACGAGAAAGGATATATGTCTATTTAACATTAGGCTACGACTAATAGGCTGAGCATTAATGAATGTGACGAAGACAAAGTTGCGCCGGTCAGTTAGAGCCATAATGCAAGGTTATGATCACGTGATATTGCGCCATCATTTGTCAATTTCTAATGTATTATTGACGTTTTGATTATCGCTTTCGCCACAATGAAATTTTTCGATCCAGTCACGCTAAAATGAAGTCTGGTTCGATATTCTATAATGGACTAGCGGACGTCACGCGGTTTCACCCGCGTATTTCCCGTTCCCGTGGGAGTTCGGTAATAAAATATAGCCTATGTTACTTCCTGATAATGTAGCTATCCATTGCTGAAAGAGTTTTTAAATCGGTCCAGTAGTTTTTGTGTTTATTAGTTACAAACATACACACACAAAAATAAAAATAAATCTTCTTGTTCTTTAATTCTTTATTGTACACCAAAACAGCTTATTCAAAACACAGTAATGAAAGTTCATGTACAAAGGCGAGCTTAACTCAGAAATGAGTTTTCTCCCAGCAAACCTTTGAGTGATAGAGAAAGATGACAATGGAGGGTAGGATCCAGTGCACATTATTACATTTATTTAATTACTTTGTATTATATATATATAGATTAAAACATAAACCTACATACATAACCATACATAACTATAAATATTCATACACATACATATATACGTTTATTATGTCAAAAGCGAAAGGAAATGCTCTTTAACTTTCCTCTTGAAGACATCAAGAGAAGGGCTGTCGCGTATGGAGTGTGGGAGCGAGTTCCAGAGACGTACTGCAGTAACAGAGAAAGAGCCACCATGTCGACTAGAAGTGTGACGCGGGGTACGAAGGAGAAGAGAAGTGGCAGTTCGACATGATTTGCCCCTCGGGACGAGGTACTCAAAGCGTTCACGAAGGTATTGAAGAGAATTGGGATTGTGAAGGATAGTATAGAGAAGGGATATCTCGCCGACGCCGAATCGGCAGCTACTACAATCTGGTCCGAAACTCCGACACGTGGTCGTATTTCCGGAGACCAAAAATAAACCGAATGCACAAGTTCTGCAGTCGCTCGAGTTTGTTCAGGAGTACCTCTGTAGCATCTAGGAAACAGACATCCGCGTAGTCTATAAGTGGAAGAAGAAACGATTGAGCAAGACTGACCTTTGTGTGAAATGGTAAGAATTTTTGAAGACGTTTAAGAGACTGAAAAGTGTAGAATTTCTTACTAACATCAGCAATATGAACCTCCCAAGAGAGGTTAGTATCAATATGGACGCCTAGATTTTTAGCGCTTTTTGAGTATAAAATTGGCACTGAATCATACACTACTGGTGGCAGAGACTGGTGATCCAATAGGCTGAGCATGTATCTGCCACGCACAATAAGCGCTTGAGATTTAGTTTGGTTAAGCAAGAGTCCAAAAGATTTAGCCCACTTGTTGATATTTTCAAGGTCATCGTTGATGGCAGCCACAGCCGCAGCCAGTTCGCCTACTTTAAAATGTCGATAAAGCTGCAAGTCGTCTGCATAGAGATGAAAGTTAGAAGTAAGGACCTTAGTGATAGCGTTTATAAATACTGAGAAGAGAAGAGGAGAGAGGACGCCACCTTGAGGAACACCCGCAGCCAAATCACACCACTCAGAGGAATCCCCATCAGATCGAACAGACTGCGAGCGACCCCGAAGATAAGATTTAAACCACTCAATTACTGGTGCGGAGACATTGAGGGTGGAAAGGATACCCAAGAGAATGTCAAAGTCAACTGAGTTAAAAGCACTGCTGAAGTCCAGTAGAACCAATACTGTTAGACATTTGTTCTCCATAGCCAGCCTAATGTCATCAGTAATTTTGACTAAGGTTGTTACAGTGCTATGGCCAGGTCTGAAACCAGATTGGTAAGGACTTAGCAATGAATTAGAAGGACAGATAATAAGACAGTTGCTTCTGAACAATACTTTCGAGGACTTTGGGAGAGGACTGGAAGGATGGATATTGGACGAAACTGGGATGGTGTGGTAGGATTAGCCACTTTAGGAAGCGGTAGAACGTGAGCTCTCTTCTAGGCTGAAGGAAAGGAACTAGTAAAGAGAGAACAATTTACTATATGGGTTATGACAAGAAGTATTTCATTCAAAATAGGTACGAACATTTGGAGCTGGAGACCATCGTGACCTACCGCCTTAGTAGAGATGGATAGGATACATTTCTTAATGTCAAGTTCAGTAATTGGGTGGAACGAGAACGAAGTATTTGTAGGCAAAGTAAAAATAGAAAGATCATGGAGAGAGGAAGATTTAGCAAGGGTATCGAGTGTAATAGGTGACTTAGAAAAGTGCGCATTAAGTGCATTGACGTCTATTTTATCTGGGGAACTCTTGCTCGGTGATTTACCAATGCCAAGAGACTTTAAAAATTGCCATACTTGTGTTGGATTAAAGTTTTCAATTGAGTTGTGAATGTGGCGCCTTTTTGCATTCCTACACAAACGACCACAGCGATTACGCAACTTCTTATAATGATCCCAGTTTTCCTCAGTGGGCCGCCTCCTGTACCGCCGCTTGGCTATGTCACGCTTGGCCATATGGTTTTTTATTACTGGGGATAACCATGGCGCAGGAAGGTGCTTCACTTTCACCTTTTTCAAGGGAGCATGTGTCTCGTACAACTCCAACATAGATCTCCTGAAGACTGACACCATAGTATCTACATCCCCACAGTTGAATACAGAAGACCAGTCAATGCCACCAGCGTCGGCTCTTAAACGCTCCAAATTAATGTTTTTAAAACTACGAAGAATGAGAAATTTGGCCTTGCGTTTAGGAGGTCGAATCTTATAAGACAGATAGATGAGGTCATGGTAGGAAAAGGGAGCAGGAAGCTGTCCATGTGTGGCTACTTTGTTAGGATCAGAAACCAGAATGAGATCTAAGAGAGAAGGAGTAGAGTGAGGAGCCCTGTGAGTAGCACTGAGTGGAAGAGCGTGCATATTGACAAAAGAGACAAGTGACTGGAGTTTACAGCTGCGCGAGTCCCCCTTCAGCAGACAAGTATTGAAGTCTCCGAGAATAAGCGTGTGGTCATAGTGGGGAAAGATTTTCTAATTTCGTTTCAAATGAGGAAAAGTAGTCGATTTAACAGGAGGGACTGTAATAGACGCCCAAAAGTAACTTAGTATGCTGAAAGTCTATTTCAAGAAATAAGTGTTCAGCAAACTTTGAGTAGACACTCGGAGACTGGTCTACATACAATCTTGTAGGTGATGTCACCACGGAGATAAATAGCAACCCCTCCAAATCCCTTGCCCGTTCTATCATTACGCACGATTTTGTATCCGGGCAGAGAATACTGTATGGAAGGAAGTGCAGGCTTCAAAAAAGTTTCGGAAACAAGGACAGCATGAACAAGATCTGAGTCAAAAGAAGATAATAAATCAGAGTAGTGAGCAGGAACGCTTTGAGCATTTATGTGAACAACATTAAAGAATTTGCGACAGTTGGAGAAAGTAGAAGACAAGTGGTCTCGAAGAGTCTGAGAAATGTCGTCGCTAAAAGCACTGGCAAAACTCTGATCCGACGCACAAGAGGATGAACACGAAAAGAAACTGTCGTCAACGAAATCATTTGACATAATAAGCTTTAAATATAAATATATAAATATAAAAAATTATAAGCAATCAAAAAAAAAAAATAGGCTATTTTAACTCAAAAAAATAAAAATAAAATATTTTCAGTACTCTAACCTCGATGCACTCGCCGGTTACATTAAATTATATTAACAAATGCCGAAAAGCCAGTAGGCAAAAGTGACAGTAATATGAACAGTCTGTGTTTCCGGACGAAACTTAATGTGACAAACTGACTTCTTCTTTATAATATTATAATTAAAAATTTATATAATGGATGGTATTTAAATGTTAATAAAGAAAAAGCTCCCATTTTTAAGTAAAAAAATCCCAATCCTAATTGCATAGCAAAACAGTTACCTTGTATGTATGTGTGTATGTAAATCGGGCTGGTTTCTGCAACTTCACGACTAAGCGCATATTTTGCGTGCAGGTGGGACAAATATGTCATTCGATCCACCCCAGCTCCCCAAGGAAGGCCAGCAACCTGAGTTTCTGAAATACGAGTACTAAGCCCTGTAATCCGCGACTACCGGGCAGCTTAGAAGCAGGTCTGCTGCTGTCTCATTTTCCCCCATGCAAGCTCTGCATAGCGGGCTGTCCGTGACTCCTATATCATACAGGTGTTTATTAAAAGACCCATGGCCAGTTGTTACGGCAAAAAGACAGTTACCTTAATATTAATATTTACCGAAAATTTGACGGATTTTTATGAACCTCGACCCGTGCCTCGAAGAATGAAGCTATTTCTGTCTGCAGAGTCTAAAGAAATCTAAAATGAATGGCGTGACGTGAGCTAATTTCGCTTGCGTCATACCGTTCGAACCAAACCTATCCGTGTGGGGGTACACTAAGCTCCCTGTGCCCTATGTTCCGTTACTTGACTAGGCAAGTCATTAAACGATATTCAACCAAGCGCCGTTTGCCCCTGGTTAATTTGATGTGCAATCAGTATATTTGATATGAAAAGAATGTAATTGATGTAAATAAATTGAGGAGTGAAAAGTTTTTGATGTGCATTTAATAATAAGTATTTTCTAATTGAGACTTTGGTGAAGCAATCAATGAGTTTCTGGTCAATTGAGAGGCTGAGCATTTGAGCAACCCTAAGTCTGGACTTACATCACAATAGTTTCCGTTATTGTGTCGGTAACGCAGTAAAGGAGACCATTCACGTTTCATACAAAGTTGGGCCCAAAATCGTAAGGCCAACGGAAAAAAAAAATCTTAATCCGTTCGGAACATCATCCCAAACATTTGGTACTATATCATCAAAGCGATAGACCCATCAACCAAACATATCACCTAAGTAGATATGTACATGAAAGTATTGTGTAAGTTTGCTTTATTTCAGTGAATATATTGTAGTAGTTAGGTCATTCTCAAATCTTTTGCCAGGTCTGTAATTCTGTAAATGTGCCTAATATATTTTTTTTTTTTCGGCCTTTAATATGAGTATGCAAGGTTACTGAATCTCGGAAATAAAACAATGGCAAACGTGTCCTTTAATAATATTTTTTAATCTGAGAGAGATCGAGACATTCTATGGACACACTATGGATATACGCGACAATGACTAATTCCGCTTTGAATCTAGCTAACGACCTAAGAGCTAGATTAACCTGGCATTATACCGAAAACATTGCGGACGTCAGCCTATATGAGATTAAGATGTCTCTAAAGCAGCTTGAAAACCACAAAGCGTCGGGTGAGGACGGACTTACGGCCGAACTCCTGTAGGCGGGTGTAAAATCGGTCTTTCAGGCTCTTCAGGAACGGTTAATTTCCATCATACTCAACTAGATAAACTTGAGCGGCTTCAAAATTTCAGTATCAGGTTCATCGAGGTGCTGAAATATTTGTTAAAAAACGCCACCATGTCAGCCCGACTATAGGATCAGAGCTTAAAACCTAATATCCTCCTGCAACAGGGTGTGAGGCAGGGAGACGTCATTTCTCCGAAACTGTTCACGGCCGCAATGGAGAATGGCTTCAATGTTTTAGACTAGATTTGGGATTTTACGTCAACCGCGAGTACATCACCCATCTTCGATTTGCCGACTACCTATATAGTCGTCATAGCTGAGACAATGAAGGACTTTAGTACAATGCTCACTGATCTTAGTAGAGCTTCAGAAAAAGTGGGTCTTAAAATGAACATGAACAAAATCATCATCAGCCTATAACAGTCCACTGCTGGACATAGACCTCTCCAAGTGCACGCCATTTGGCTCGATCTTCGGCAACTCTCATCTAGCCGCTACCAGCCACCTTGCGAAGATCGTCGCTCCACCTAGCTTGAGGACGTCCTACCTTACGTTTGCCTATGATTCGCGGTGTCCACTCAAGAACTCGTCTACCCCAACAGTCATCGGTTCTGTGGCTTATATGGCCGGCCCATTGCCACTTCAGCTTGCTTATTCTGTGAGCTATGTCCACAACTTTGGTTCTCTGTCAGATCAATTCGTTGCGGATTCGATCTCTCATAGAGAACCCAAGCATAGCCCATTCGATAGCTCGCTGAGCGATCATGAATTTATGGACCAGCCGTACCGTGAGTGTCCACGTTTCGGCTCCGTAAGTCATAACAGGCAGGACACACTAATTGAAGACCTTAGTCTGTAGACTGTGGAATACGTGACGAGAAGACTCGGCAAAGCTTCCCAAACGCTGCCCAATCAAGCTGAATTCTTCTGTTAGCCTCTCTCTCAAAGTTGTTCTTACCAAACTGCAGAGTTGGTCCGAGATACACGTATTCTCGAACAACCTTAAGAGCACCGCCATTGACCACAATTGGTCACGGGGTAACGTGTTCGTAGAACATAACTTGGGTTTTGTCCAAGTTCATCCGGAGCCCATGGCTACAGAAGAATCAACTAGGTCGTTCAGCATCTGCTGCAAGTCCTGCAGCGATTCAGCCATGATGACGACGACATCTGCAAATCTCAAGTGACACACAAAATAATCAACATCTTGCTAAATGAAATATCCATGTAGCACCCACTCCTATCAAGATCGGAGACTACTCGAATTTGTAGACGAGCACGTCTACCTGGGTCAGACGGTCGAGTTAGGTAGGGCTAACTTCGAGAAAGCGGTCAACCGTCAAATCCGACTCAGCTGGGCAGCGTTCGGGAAGATGCTATCTTCTCGTCCCACATATCGCAGTGTTTCAAGACGAAGTCTATGACGAGTGTGTGTTGCCAGTGATGAATTATGGAACTGAAACGTGGTCGCTCACAATGGTTCTCATCAGAAAGTCACTCAAAGGGCAATGGAAGGGGCAATGCTTGGGGTTTCCTTGCGTGATCGAATCAGGAATGATGATATTCGCAAGAGAACCAGCATAGCCCGAAGGATCGTCAAACTAAAGTGGCAGTGGGCAGGGGCCCATTGCTCGCAGAACAGCTGGTCGGTGGGGTCGAAAAGTTCCGGAGTAGCGACCGCATAACGGAATGACACACACCATTGTACACTTAGTTCGCAATAAACGTTTTGACTTTGACTTTGAATGTTTTTCACAGGGTGAACCGATGACTTGGTGAAGGTCGCGGGAAGCCGTAGGATGCGAGATGCACAAGACTAGTTATTTTGACGACTCTTGGGCGAGGCCTATGCCCAGCTGTGGACGTTTTCGGCTAATATGATGATGTCACCAGACGGCAGCGGCTTTGCTTAACGCATATCATATTTTGATCGAAGACAACGTCCACGAACAAACATTTTAAGAGATCATCAGAGAAAGGATGGAAATGCCCAACAGATTAGCCGATCTTGTTTACAGGTACAATTACAATCGGCGAAGAACTATGTTCAACAATTTATTTATGAAAATATTATATATGTAAGGAAAAACACACACATCATCTCGACATCTCTTTAGCAAAATTAGTGATAGACCTAATTTTAATACTAGAAGTAGAAACAAATTAGATCAACCATTTTTTAGATTATCCAAAGTACGAACATCTTTCATGGGGTACTGTAAAACACCGAAGAAATTTTGTTGTTAAATGTAAAAACAAAATTCCTTCTGACATATTAGAATTAAATTAAACAAAATTTAAAACGTATGCAACAACACACCTTGTAAACATACATACGAGTATTACAATCTAGATGATTATATTCAAGATAAGAATGCTTGGAAACATGCTGGTCCTGCTCCATAGAACAATCTAGGGTGTAAGTAGACATAGTCAAACTTGTTGAAATGTATGTGTTAATATAGGATTTTTATATTTAATTTTAACACACACTGATCCATTGTTGTTACTAATAAAAATACTAGCAAACTTATTAATTTTACCTCAGCTGAAATTTCTGGATTGTACTTATTAGTAGTATATAAGTGTTATTTTGGGAGCATGGTCATTTAATCAATTGAATAATGTATGCAAATATTGAAAAGCTTATTTTTGAAAAGAGTAACTATGGAGTTTCTTGTCCGTTCTTCTCCATAAGAATCTATTTTTTGCGAACGGATGACTAGAATTACTATAATATTTTATATTCATTTGACGTTCAAAAGTGCCTTTATTGGTCTAATTGAAATAAATTATTTGACTTTGATTTTGTTCCGACCCGTCTCCGCTGACATTCCCGAACACAACGATATACCAATTCAATCCATCACTGCAAAATGCTATTATGTTTATGTGGCTTTTGACAGGACTTTGGAGGGTCGAAATGCAATTGCACATGCAATATTGGAAAGAGGATAGTAGGATTATATGTTGTTCCCACGTAGTGTGGTTTTTAACCTACGCACGGTATGAACCAAATGCGAAACACCCTTCAGCCATAGAATTGGAAAATGTCTTAATTCGACCATAGAAATAGCAAAAAAAGGCTATAAATAATTGAAAACAGTATTAAGATAATGTTTGTCATTGTTTTTTTCAACCCAATTCAAATATTGTGTATCATCATCTGCCTAGCCTTTTACCAACTGTATTGGGGTCCGCTCCAGTCAAAGCAAATTCAGCTGAATACCAATATTTTATGTAGAGTGGCTGCCTAACAGACCTCGATAACCCATGATCTGGCTATTATAATATACTTCTTATTATGATTGGTGTCAGATTTTCTCGAACCTGACAATCCATAACGGCTGCCAAAAATCTACAAATGACAGCCGTGATTAACGGCTGAACGTGCTTTCCGAAGCACGAGGAAACTCGATATGTTAAAATGGTCACCCATCCAGAGATCGACCTCAGCAAGCGTTGCTTAAACATGAAGATCGACGCTCGATATATTAACTAATTAAAAATAGTATTAAAGTACATGTTTGACATTGTTTTATTTGCGAGAATTAGAAACCTTACCGTTTTTTTTTATATTACAGGCACATTTACATAATTACAGAGCTGGCACAAAAGTTGAGAATGACCTAACTACTACAATATATTCACTTAAATAAAGCAAACTTCCACAATACTTAAATGTATATATCTGCGTAGATGATATGTAATATAATTTCGAACTCATGTAGCTGCTAATCTGATAGGTCTACCGCTTTGGTGCCATAGTACCAAATGCTTAGGATGATGTTCCAAACGAATTGAAAACATTTTTGTTCCGTTGGCTTTGGCAATTTTCGATTTTTGGCCCACTATGAATGATCTCTTTTTGTCTCGAAATGTTACAAAGTCATGGAATATTAAAATATGACTAAAAAATCAAAAGCCTAAGGCTTTTGACTAAGTCTTAACGTATTCATCTTTTATGGACAATCCATCCGTACCTGCTGGCGTCAGCAAAAATATATACCTACACAATCCGCTTGTATGTTGTAAACTAATCTAGTTTTCTACCTTCATTACCCTAAGCTTCATACTGCAATATATGTGACATGACGTCAACAAGGTACCTGGCAATATTAATTTCCTGTTACCCGATCGCTGTGACATGTTGCAACCTGGCAGTGAATAATAATAACAGGAATGAAGGGAAAATTATGTGGTCACGTTGGAATAATCCCTTGAATATTTTAATGTTGTTTGTTTTAATTTCGTTCGCTGTGTAGCGTTCTATTTTCAGTATTGTGCTCGCCAATTTTATTTAGAGTGTTTCTGCAGAATCATTTTTGTGTAAGGCTTCTAGATAGGTGTGCCAGAATTATGGTCACTATCCTTTGTTTATCAGAAGTTAATCGGTCCGAACGGCTATTATTACCTAATAATAGCCGTTTGGGCCGATTTTCTAGGTTATGTTTTCCAAGTTCGGTCTGTGGATGGGGGGTGACCATCTCATCATACTAAGAAACCTTCGCGCCTCAGAAAGCACATTAAGCCGTTGGTTCCGGCTGAAATTTGTTAGTCTTAATAAAAACTGTTCTGTCAAGACCACCATCAGATAAAGAGACAGGTACCATCAGATGAAGAGACAGGTACCATCAGATGAAGAGGCAGGTACCATCAGATGAAGAGGCAGGTACCATCAGATGAAGAGGCAGGTACCATCAGATGAAGAGGCAGGTACCATCAGATGAAGAGGCAGGTACCATCAGATGAAGAGGCAGGTACCATCAGATGAAGAGGCAGGTACCATCAGATGAAGAGGCAGGTACCATCAGATGTAGAGGCAGGTACCATCAGATGAAGAGGCAGGTACCATCAGATGAAGAGGCAGATACCATCAGATGAAGAGGCAGGTACCATCAGATGAAGAGGCAGGTACCCTCAGATGAAGAGGCAGGTACCATCAGATGAAGAGGCAGTTACCATCAGATGAAGAGGCAATACCATCAGATGAAGAGCAGGTACCATCAGATGAAGAGGCAGGTACCATCAGATGAAGAGGCAGGTACCATCAGATGAAGAGGCAGGTACCATCAGATGAAGAGGCAGGTACCATCAGCTGAACAGACAGGTACCATCAGGTGAAGAGACAGGTACCATCAGGTGAAGAGACAGGTACCATCAGGTGAAGAGACAGGTACCATCAGGTGAAGAGACAGGTACCATCAGATTTTTTGAACTCTGTATACAGCTGAATCTGGTTAGACTGGAAGCTGACCCCAATAATTCCCATAATTGAGAAAAGGTTAAGACTATTGTCCTATGTTTGTCCGCATTGTATTAACAAAAAAAATAAACTTTTATCTGTTTAAGTTTCAAAATAAAGTCGGTAGTAACCTTAGGTAGTAACTTAAAAATACGCTTATTTTACGTCACTACGTAGCACACTTAAGCTACCGAAAGCAATAAAGCAAAGTAGAAAACGCTACTATATTTTATTTACGACTGCTCAAATACACTTTGACCCCTTGCACTCACGAGGACGTTATTTAATTTCCTACTAGTGCTACAAAGTAGCAATAAAATGTTTTTACACTTCACTCTCCATTAAAATAAATCGAAGCACTCTCAATCGATGGGGTACAAATTGTCCCCGGTGAAAGGTCGCCGACTCGAAGGGTTAACAATGAGGCGCCATTATTTCGTGTGAATTGAATTGGCATAGACGATTTAACTTGCTTAAGCTACGCGGATTTGTCGCTTCAATGACCTCCGGTCGATTCGAACCCTCGGCTACAAAAAGCCGACTAGAATTTGTATAGCCTTATGAGGGTTAAATGATTTTTCTGTCAAATAAAACACGTAAACCTTTGTTCTGCGGCACCGGATATTTTTTTTAGAAAATCGATACTTTTTATCAAGATGAAAAAATCAAGAGGTTATTTGATTACCTACCTATCCAGCACAAAAATTCGAATCTGTGCAATGTTTCGTTTTTGTTCACGTTACACAATAGGCTTTGTTGAATGGTTATCAAAATATTTTGCTTTTTACATGAATGGGGTTGTTTTTAATCACGAATGTTAAAAACAGGCATACCTAGTTTCTTCCCGCGACCTTAACCCAAAGAAACCGTGCTTGTTTCCGGGATGAAAAATATATCATGTGAAAGAAATAATTTTAGGATTCTGACAGTATTTTCAGACATAACTTCCAATAAACAAATAACATTATAATAAGTAAAAATAACTCCAGTACCTATTTCATAAGTTTAGTCTGAAAACCTGTTACAACTTGGGCGTTGGAATGTTCTCAAGTTTCAGTTTGGAATTCGACCATATTATAAATCTTAGAGCGCATTACGAATATAGCTTCCGTTAAAGAAGAACCTTTTTGTGACCCCCTAAACAAACCATAAACACAATACAGACACCCAGCAATCAATAATCCCAATCAGTTCAAACAACCAACCTGTTACTCCGACAGAAATAATAGAAAAAATAAAATTATGATAAAACTGGGATCCCGAGACCGTCATTTATCAGAGCGAGTGTCAAAAATATCAACGTGCAAGTTTCCCTTAGTGGTTGGGAGGGCCACCAAGATTTATGCTCTGGCCCTCGGATCGGCCAGGATACTCCTTAGGGAGGAGTGACGAATTTATCTGGCAGACTTCAATTGTTTACTAAAGAGGCTGTTGTAATTGGTTGATCAATAGTTTATATTGGTTCTTTACCTAGGAAATGAACCAATATAAACTTTGGTTATTTTTTTTAACTTTTATGGTCAAACAAACTTTATATTCGGTGCCATTTTAGACATCTTACATCGGCAGCCCACTTCATCTATCCAGCGACTACTACACGTTCATTAAATAAAAAAAAATGGTAGTTATGAACATTAGAATTAATAATTATAATTCAGGTAGTTTAAAACATCCAGGAGCGAGCGTAGTCCGAGTCTTGTGTTCCAAGGACGGTGCGGAATGGAACGGTGATATTGTTTTGAAACGTTAACATTAGAAACAGGGTATTTCATGGCCCCAATGCATTAAGTATTTTTATTGTGCCTATTATCTTAATAAATTATTTAAAAAAATATTGCGCCTACAGGTACTTTATGTCGGGTACATGAACAGGGCAGCCTTGTAAGATGACTAAAATGGCACCGTGTACAACATGAACAAAAAAAAAATGCATTCATTAATTTTTTTGTTCATATTTTCTCCATATTGCACCTGCCAATATATTTCTCTGAGTCACCTAATTATTGACTGGTAGCGAATGCCTATAACTAAGTCCTCTCTCCTCTGTATATTTGTTTGCATGAAGTGTTAATAAATAAATTTGTTTCTTTAGGGTTCGTTTTTTTCTATATTATTGCCATAATTTATAATAACCCATTTTCATTTGAAATTAGTAGTCAAAACCCATGTTGAAATTATGTATCTTATTTTAAAAAATATTTTTCAAATTATATAATTTAACATCTAACGCAGTATCGTATAACCCAGATATGGAGTTATACATTTCAGTTACTACATTAAAGTCAGGTTGTCGAACGTTGGTCTCGTTGTGGCACCGCGGTTTACTAAGTAGCGGTTTAAGGGTTAATCCGGGCTAATGAAACTGCCCAATTGACGTCGATTATGTTCAACATAATATCAACACATTATTCAGTAGGTGTAAATCGTTCTATAAAGTTTGTAACAAAAAAAGAAACTGAGTTGTTAGTGGACTAGGTCTAGACTTATTATACTACTAGTTGACCCGTGCAACTTCGTCTGCTCCGCTCCTATTGTCTTAGCGTGATGATATATACATTCAGTCAAAAAAGTATCGGGAATGGATGATTTGTTTATGGTTCCAAATTCAAATTTTTGTATTTTTGTAGTTGTTAGATTGGCACAACTGTTTTCCATTTTGGCGCGGAGTTTGAGTTGCATCTGTTATTTATATTAAATACAGTGCTGGTTTTAACAATATCATATATAGTGTGTATTGCGAATTTCATAATGGACAAAAATATCGAACAAAGAGTTTGTCTTAAATTTTGCATCGCCAATGGAATATCGTGTTCGGAGTCACTGAAAATGTTACAGAAGGCTTACGGTGAATCGACTTTATCAAAAACTCGTGCTTATGAGTGGTTCAAAGCGTTCAAAAGCGGTCGAGATGTGATGGAAGATTTGCCTCGCTCTGGTAGGCCGTCAACGTCTGCAACTAAAGTTAACATCGCAAAAGTGAAGGAAATAGTGACTGAAAATCCCCATTCAACTCTGAGAGAGATAGCCGCCGAACTTTCTGTATCTCACGAGTCGATCCGTACCATTTTAACTAATCATTTGGGTATGAAACATGTTGCTGCTCGGCTAGTCCCAAAAGATCTGAATTTTCTCCAAAAACTCAATCGCATGAAAGTCGCTGAGGACATGCTAGAACGAGTCAGTTCGGACCCAACATTCATGAAACGCATTGTTACTGGTGCTTGACATGCAAACTAGTCAACAAGCTTCGGAGTGGCGCCTTTCAACTGAACCGAAACCGAAAAAACCACGCCAAAGTCGATCAAAAGTCAAAGTCATGTTGACTGTTTTCTTTGACTATCGCGGTGTTGTGCACTCTGAATTCTTGCCGGAAGGTCTAACGCTAAATAAAGAATATTATTTGAGCGTTATGAGGCGTTTAAGAGAGCAAATTCGACGAAAACGGCCAGATTTGTGGAAAGAAAATTCTTGGATTTTGCACCACGACAATGCGCCTTCGCACAAGGCTATCATTGTGAACGAATTTTTAACCAAACACTCAACAAATACCATCCAGCAACCACCATATTCACCAGATATGGCTCCTGCTGACTTTTTTCTTTTTCCTAAACTCAAATTACCACTTCGTGGCACACGTTTTCAATCGATAGAAGACATAAAGGAGAATTCGCGGCGAGAACTGAACTCAATTCCGGAAGCAGCGTTTAAAAAATGTTTTGATGAATGGATTATTCGTTGGCGCAAGTGTATCGTTTCTAAAGGAGCATACTTTGAAGGTGATAAAATAAATTTGGATGAATAACAGACATTTTGTGTATTATTGATCTTTTCCCGGTACTTTCTTGACAGAGTAGTATATAGCGTGTAGCATTCCTCGCTAAATGGGATATCTAACCACTGAAAGATTTTTTCGAATCGGACCAGTACTTCCTGAGATAAGCGCGTTCAAGCAACAAACAGAAACACTTTTCAACTTTATATATTAGTCTAATAACTTCCGCAACCCGGTATCTAGCTAATGTTAGGTCCAGGTTTGTGGAATTTGTTCGTAAGAGTCACCGCGGCCCTGAAACGCAAAGGGCATATTAGAAGGAACACGAATGGGTTTTAGTTTGTAAAAGTCTGACACTCCCTTCTACTCCGTATAGAGCGGAAGGAGTCTTTTCATGATATCAAAAGCCATTAGTTAGGTAGACAGCCGTAAATCTTTTTAAAAGTGGTTAAATAACTCTATGCGTCTTGCAGGTTTTTTTTCGTTTCTGAACGATTGAACTCCATGGTAGATAATATTTATCAACTGTGAACACTTACAGAAAAAAAATGCTTGTCAACATTATTACTATGCCAATCAAAAGCGAAACTCAAAGGTCACGGTCCAAGAGGGAATCTAGAAGGGAACAGAAGGGTTAAGTAGAAGTTTTTTATTCGATTTTGGTCTAGCTATCTATTTAATTTATAAACCAAATTTTGCTTTAACTAGTTAACTAGTCAGTTCCCGTAAGTCCACCACTGTCAATTGTTTTATTATTGTCTTTTAATTTTGCGGAGCCAGACGTTAGCAGTTAAAGTCAGTGTCTTTGGTTTTGTATCTTCGTTTTTTGCCACAGACCCGAAATTAATTTATTTATACTTTGTAGTGTTTTGTTTTTTGGAAGTCGGTAGTATTATTTAGTAAAAAGGTGTTTTATTTTTCACTTTTAAGTGGTGATTCTCCACAACTGCATTGATATTCAAATGTGCGTATCCTTTGACAGCGTATCGGCGTGATTTTATGTTATGAACTGGTGTAAACAATAGACAGACATGAGAGGTTTCAGTAATCCCGGTCTATCTGCTATCATTTACTGTTGAGTCCCGTTGCCTATTTCCGAAATTCTTCATCAGATCTTCACCAAGTGGAAATGAGGCTACTCCGAAAAAGTACTCTTCCAAAAACTACCCAAATCACTTCAAGTGTGCATATTAAATTTGAGGAGTTCCTTCTTTTTCCCTAAGACCCCATAATTAAATACTGACCTGATGATTGTGAGACCACCTGGAAAGTCTACTCTTTCAAACAAACCAAAAAAATCGGTTACGACGAACTGACTCCTCTTTTTTGAAGTCGTTTAATAATCGATTCGCTCTAAGTCCGATATTCTTACTAAAACACAAATAATTTTGCTTGTGGTTGTGGGATTTTGCTTGTAGTTGTGGAATTTTGCGTCTAGGTTTGAACAATAAGAAAACGACCAATATATATTTACTTCTATATGTAACAGCAAGCAGAAAGTTGCGGTAACAATGCAGAAATACCTACTGTGAGCGATCGGATTTGCATTAATTTGTCAATCACTTCAATATCAAAATCAAAATTTAAAGGCTCTAGACAAAGAGCCAGCGAATGCCAGATGATTTTTGAAATTGTGAGCGTTTGTCAATTCCATCTATTTTTGACATTTTGACAACAGTTTTCACCACGCTATCGTTGACAGAATGCCATGTGTGAGCCTCTGGACAGGTTATTGAACCCAGTTTTTATATTTTAGGTAAACAAGTATTCAACACCAAATCCTTTATTTAGAAATGAGTGTACAGTGACAACATAGTTCCCGTGGAAAATGGTTGAGCTGAATGGTACTAAACTAGTCATGTTCGTGAACGGGATTATTTTTGTGTTTTATGTTACTGTTGGAGTAGTGGGATGGCAAATAATTAGGCCAGCAGTAATATTGACAACGTTTATTCGTTGGAAGATAATTTAGGAAACTTTACATCTTAGTCGTGTTACGAATTACAAGCAAGCGACGCCATGACAGTTGGCAGAGTTAAAAAGACACTGTAAGGTGGCGCTGTATGTAGCATAATGAAAATCAAGTTTATAATATTTACCACAGATTACAACACACCTCCTTAAATTTATAATCTTGATCTTTTACATAGACAATATTACTATAGACATATACAGAACTACTACTAGGCACACTACACTACACTTTATATGCTAAATTAATTTTAAGCCCATTCTGTTTCTCAAAAATTTGGTCTTATCTAAACTTTTAGTTAACATGTCTGCTAAGTTAAATTCTGAATCAATTTTTACAATATCAATTATACCCTTTTCATAGTTTTCATTTATATAATGATACTGAACTTCAATGTGCTTTGAATTTTTAGTAAAATTTCCATACTTAGCAATCGAAATTGCACCTGAATTATCTTCATACAGTTTTATTGGCTTATCAAATTTAAAATCGAATGATTCACTTAACAAGTTTTTGATGAAAAGTACCTCTGTCACTGCTTCTGACATGGCAGTATATTCTGCAAAAGTTGAACACTTTGTTACTGTACTTTGTTTATGTGTTTTCCAAAAAATTAAGTTACCGAATAATCTTATTACAAAACCTGTTGTAGATTTTCTATCCACATTATCTCCCGCATAATCAGAATCTACCATACAATCTAATAGTTCAGAGTTAACATTGTCATAGTATGTTAACTTTAAATCCTTAGTCTTATACAAATATTTTAAAATTCTCATTGCATATTTATAATGCGTCTGATCATAACAACTTTGATATCTGCTCAAGTAATTAACACTATATGCTATATCTGGCCTTGTGCCTGTACTAATATACAATAACTCACCAATTATATTTCTATACATAATGCTATCATCTACTTCTCTAGCTTGTTCTAATTTTAAATTTGTTTCCATTGGAGTATCATACAACTTAGTATTTTCCAAATTATATTTTACAGCCAAAGATTCAATATACTTTGTTTGACTTAAGGTCATTCTTTTCCTATCATTATTATAATCAATATCTATGCCAATATAACTTTTAATTTTTCCTAGGTCTTTCATTGCAAATTTTTCCATTAAACTAGTTTTTACCTTTGTTATTTTATCTTTATCTTTACAACAGATTATAAGATCATCGACAAATATTAGTATGTATATTGGATCTTTGCTCGTACTGTTTACATAGAGACAGTAATCATAATTACTTCTAACAAAATTCGATTTTTCAATGAATTTGTTGAAACAATCATACCATATTCTAGGGCTCTCCCTGAGACCATAGAGTGCTTTATGCAATTTGTAAACTTTATTATCTCCAGTTTCATAACCTCTCGGTTGATTTATAAATACCTCTGACTTTACATAACCATTTAAAAAAGCTGTCTCAACATCCATTTGTTCTATAAATAAATTGTTTTTACAACTGTATGATAATAAAACTTTCAATGTTTGCATTTTTCCTACTGGTGAATAAACATTTTCAAGATAATCCTTTTGCTGAAATCCACGTACTACTAATCTAGCTTTATAAACATTATTATTTTTCCTTTTAAATACCCATTTAACATCAATAACCTTTTTGTCTTTTGGCCTTTCAACAATATGCCATGTGTTGTTTTTGTTTAAGCTATTTATTTCTGAATCCATCGCTACCTGCCATTGCTTACAATCGTGGGAGCTCGTCGCCTCCGCAAATGTGTTTGGTACATTTGCATCAATGTAATTTACATAAATAAAATGTGATACTGGATTACCATATCTGGAAACTGGTTTTATCTTTCTTTTTGGCCTTTCTTCCGTTACAAGATTATCCCTATTGGTACTTAAATTTTTATCATTAACATTATCTTCCACAGTATTATTAGTAGAACTGGTTTCATTTTCATCCACATAATCTTTATCAATATCAGCTTTAACTTTTTCATTTTTAATATTTGAAGTTATATTTTCCAAGATTCTATCCTTTTCATCATCAACTTTTTCTAAACAAATTAACTGAGTATTTTCCTCGACTACCTGTACATGTCTAGCATTGATTATTCTATTATTCAATAAAACTCTATAACCATTTTCATTATAACCCACTAGGACTCCTAGTTGGGCTTTATCGTCCCATTTACTTTTTCTTAAAACTTCTGGAACCCTGACATAAACTCTACTTCCATAAATCTTTAAATGCTCAACATTTGGTTTAATACCAAAAAATATTTCATAAGGAGTTTTATTCTCTACTGTATTAGCAATTGTTCGATTTTTTAAGTATGCTGCTGTTTTTATAACTTCGGGCCAATACCTTCTGTGAATTTTAGCTTCTCTCATTAAGCATCTACCAATATCCATAGCAGATCTATTATATCTTTCCGCTACTCCATTTAATTCATGGACATAGGGTGGACATGGTAATAACTCTATGCCTTTTTGTCTAATGAAATTATAAATATCTCTATTTAAATATTCTTTCCCATTATCACACTGTATTTTCTTAACTCTTTTATTAAATTTATTTTCTACTAAATTAACAAACTCTATAAAACAATTTACAGTCTCTGCTTTACTTTTAATACAAAAAATTCTAGTACACTTACTATAGTCATCAATAAATGTCAAAAAATATTTTTCTCCACCATAACCAGTTGTGTTATGTGGGCCATTTAGATCAGTATGTATCAATTCCAGAATTCCAGTAGTCTTAGTTCTATTATTTTCAAAAGGTACATTGGCCATTTTGCTTTCAATACAATTTGAGCATTTCATTTCCAAGCTTTCAATCTTATCTGGCAAACCTTTTACTAATTTGTTGTTTATCAACTTGTTTAAATATTGAAAGTTTACATGACCAAGTGCCCTATGCCATTTCTCTTTATCAGTTAATTTTATTGAATTTACATACATGTCATTTTTATCAATTTTTGAAACAAAACTTTTTATACAATACAAATTGTTTATTTTGTTAGCAACAACTATTAACTCTCTAGATTGATTATAAATTTTTGCATTTTCATGTCTTGCTACTATTGTGCAATTTTGGGTTATTTTTGAAACGCTTAACAAATTTTGTTTAATGCCTTTTACAAAGTATACATTTTTTAAATCAACTTGTTTTATAGTATAATAATTTTTGAAAACGACTTGAACAGTACCTACTTTGGTTGCTTTTAACAATTTACCATCTGGCAATTTCACATCAATGGGATTTTTCAAATCTACATAATTATAAAAACATGTATCACTTTTAATAATATGATCTGTACACCCACTATCTAACAACCAATCTATCTCATTGCTGTTATCATATTCCCCTTCGCTACACCCTGTTATCTGATTTATTAATGGATTGCATACCTGAGCTGTCCATGACTCGGATGCTGAGTCGTCTTGTTGAGTGCTTGACGACTCACCTCTGGGATGACCATCACCTCTGGGGACACTTTGACCTCTGCCAGGGCCGCAACCTCGATAAAATCCTCTGTTGAAACCTCTTTGTTTACCTCGCTGGTGTTGACTGGTTGGACCTTGGTAGCTTTTCTGACCGTGCCAGCAATCCTTCTTCAGATGGCCGGTCTTTCCACATACATAACATTTTGCTTTAGTTTTTGCTGAGAATGTGCTCATATTGCTTTTCCTGTCTGGATCACTAGTGGTCATACTTTTTTCTTTTATTTTAGATTTCACATAATCTACTGTTCTTTGTTCTTCCGGGATTACATCAATAAAATCTCCAATATAGCTGTAGTTGGGAGGTAAAGCTCTGAGTAAGTACCTCATCTTCTCAGGTTCACTTATATTTCCACCAGCCGCTTTAAAATCATTGATTGTTTTCTCGAACTCAACAAAAAAATCTTCTATTGTATTGTAATTGTTTAATTTAATCTCTTCAATTTTTCCCCTACATATTATTTGCATTGCGGTAGACTGTGTCAAGTACATCTTGTCAAACTTTTTCATAATTTCGTAAGCTGTTGTACATTCACTAATATATTCTAGTTGTTTATCGGAAATCGTGCTCATTATTATAGTCCTTGCTTTTAAATCCATTTCTTCCAATCCGCCTCTAATTGTTTAAATTTTTCCGGCATCACGCCAATGGCGGGCTCGTTACATTCTTTGTATTCTAGCAAAGTTACTAACCTTAATTTCCAGCTTGAATAGTTTACCCCATCAAAAATGGGCATCATTATGTCTTCTACTTTTGCTTGTTTAGCCATTTTGGTGATGATAATCTATTTATAACGTATTTTTTCTGGACTTCTAATTTTCACGAGGCGCCAACTACTTTGCACGTGGCCTTTTTTTTGAACTTACGAAATTTCACTTATTGAACCACCCAACCACGCTCTGCTACCATGTTGGAGTGGTGGGATGGCAAATAATTAGGCCAGCAGTAATATTGACAACGTTTATTCGTTGGAAGATAATTTAGGAAACTTTACATCTTAGTCGTGTTACGAATTACAAGCAAGCGACGCCATGACAGTTGGCAGAGTTAAAAAGACACTGTAAGGTGGCGCTGTATGTAGCATAATGAAAATCAAGTTTATAATATTTACCACAGATTACAACAGTTACTCTTGACGTTATAACGTATATACAACTCTTTACTACATTCCTTCCCGAGTGATGTACTTTCCGTCCGACAAAGCGAGAGAAAGATATGCTTTCCGAACTATGCCGCAAGACACACTGTAACACCATATGTGTTCAAGAGACCCCCATCAAGACTCCACCCAAAGCAGGCCTCACATTCCTGGACCGTAATTTGTCGCTGAGATCTGTCTTTGATCTGATATTCGTTAGCTTAAATATTAGCACCCAGAGTAACCATATGTCCTCCAATCTCCCGAACACAACATAGACCGATCATGTGCAAAATCCAGTCCGTCGTTCACCCAGTGAACATACGTTTCAAACGCCGCTTCAATTACCTAAAAGCGGATTGGGAAAAAATCTCGAAGTCGATGGATGAGATGCTTCTTAATATCCTGCCTACCTCACAAAATTACGACACATTCGTGAGTGCATTTGTTAACGAAATTTTTGTATTAATTTTTTGAAAAGAATAACTATGGAATTTCTTGTCCTTCTTCTCCATAAGAATCTACTTCCCTTCCGAATGGACAGTAGAGTCAATATATTATTTTAAATGTAAATGAAGACGTTCAAAAGTGCCTAATTGAAGCAAACGTTTTGACTTTTACTTTGCAATTTCGGCAATATCTCGAAAATTCATCCCCAGAGGATATCGTACTTCGTACATCCTGGGCTTATCCCGAGAATCCAGTGAGCGACGCCAGGAAATATGGATGGAAACCGTGACTAGTATTGTGACATGAACCACAAAAGTATAAAAGCTTGGAACACTTGGATGACAAGACTAGATGGCGAGCACAAAAGAATGGTCTGACTCAAGGTAGCGTCCTGGCTCCCTTGCTGTTATTTACGGAAATGACCAACCGGTGAGCCCTTACACAATCCGTTTTCTGTATGCCGACGACTTGGCTTTAACTAGTCGATTTTAAGGATACGGAGGCTAATTGTTCCACCGCTCTTTATGCTGATAACGCGTTCAAGCCAAACCCCTCTAAAACTTAGTCATGCGCCTTCCGCCTTCGCAACAGACAAACGGGCCGAATTCTCAACATCTCATGGAAGGGGGTGCCTATTATCCCATAGTCCCTACCCTAAATACCTCGGCCTCACCTTGGACAGGTCCCTCAACTACAGAAAAAACTGCGAGAATGTTAAACATAAGCAGCACACTTGCTTGGCCGCCTAACCTCTACCAAATGGGGGCGTCTCCTCAAGCCCTGCGAACAACTGGAATGAAACTTTGTTTCTTCGCTGGTATGCATGTCCAGTATGAAGCCGCTCTGCCCACACCAAATTAGCAGATACAGCTCTAAATGAGACTTGCCATTGGTTGCGTTAAACCGACTCCTTTATGAATGCTGTATTCATTAATCGGCATTGCGCCCCCAGAAATTCGCAGGACAGTAGCGAGCCGTATAAAATGCGGAATTATAAAATGTCTCACGCCACCCCAATACACAATTACAGCTTAGTGCCCCTACGTACGAGACTATAAAACCGAAGAAGTTTTCCTGGATGCGCGAGTCCATTCACCGGCAACACCACCTCGGGAAGGTGCGACTTTTGGTGAGAGTTGCTCAAACCTCCTGTCTATTTTATCGAGCCTTCAGAGAGCCTGTCATCACCTGGGCACGCCTTGCCGTGGTTGACCTGGGCAAGCCTTGCCGTGGTTGACCTGGGCAAGCCTTGCCGTGGTTGACGTATCCTCCTGGGCAAGCCTTGCCGTGGTTGACCTGGGCAAGCCTTGCCGTGGTTGACCTGGGTAAGCCTTGCCGTGGTTGACCTGGGCAAGCCTTGCCGTGGTTGACCTGGGCAAGCCTTGCCGTGGTTGACCTGGGCAAGCCTTGCCGTGGTTGACCTGGGCAAGCCTTGCCGTGGTTGACCTGGGCAAGCCTTGCCGTGGTTGACCTGGAAAACTCTTAATAGACTCCGTACTCGGGTCGGCCGCAGTAAGGAAAACCTTCTTAGGTGGGGGTACTCGGATGGCTTGTGTGGCGTCCCTCCGCAGTCCATGACACATCTTTTGGCTGCGTCAGAGAATGCTGTTACCGTTGCTGAATACTGGGCCAAACATATTTTTGTTTTTGCCATCGACAAATTTTAACCATTTTTTATTCTAGTGGCCTAAACCTTGAATAACTTCAAAAATATTTAATTAAAATTATAAAAAAATATAATTATTACTAGTAATGTAACCTCTAACTTTATAATAGTATTTTTAACCGACTTCAAAAAAAGGAGGAGGTTCTCAAACGGTTGTAAACTTGCACGGTTTAAGACGTTCTTGAAGACATCCGTACAGATTTTGGAGCTATGGAACGCACACTAGCTTCATATTTCGGACGAGTAATCTCCAGGCTTTACCATTCGAAAGTGCCTGCAAATAGTTTGATTGAAGTTTGAAGTAAATGTTTGAGCAACAGAAATTTTACGTAGTGAAAGCTTGCGTACGACCTATAACTTCTGCCATGGTCATAGCTGCATAGATCTAGCTTAATTACGCTACATACGATATGAGTAGCAAAATTTTGCAAGATGTAGCACATAACCTTCCTAACTCCACACAAATTTAATTGGCATTCCACAATTTTTCAAACTTGCTCATAAACATCGGGTGTGGTAAACCACACCCGATGTTTATGAGCAACTTAATATTTTCCCATTGCCCCAGAGACTTATACAACTTGTAAGAATAAACCACAAAACACTTCGCTATTTCATAAATATTTTCCATGTGATGCATTGTTTCCATGTAAGGGAGCATATTCGATATCAATTTGGCAAGAAAACAGCGTCATCTGTGTTGCGTTGCCGCAGTTGTAAATCAAACACATTATTTATCTTTAAAGGACGCTTCAGGAAGTGTGGGGTCTAAGTTATAAACGTGATAGTAGTGTTACCTTCTTCAATTTGTATGTGGGAATTTGGATTTCTAGTTGAATATAATTTTACTGGAAATTAATAATATTAAGACCCTATTCCCGATACCGGTCGGTGGGCTACTATTTTTTATATTTTTAAATGTTTTTTTTTATTTTTTATGGAAATATTAAAAAATGTAAATTTTATTTGTATATGAATAATAAATGGAATAATAATAATCATTTTATTATCAGGCGTCTGAGGCCCATAGGTATACAAAATTATCTTAAAGAATAATAATCCAATATAATATATTGACAACTAAAACCTAATCAACACTATAATAATTATACACGTAACGTCGTCGGCGTCATGTTTCGCTGCGTAGTGTCGCATAAACGTCCTCGGAAACGTCGAAATACGACACCTTTCGGCCAAAAGTCCTCTTTTAAATTTTTTCCCTTTTAAGAAGATCTGCCGATGGTGGGTTGGAACTCGAGCCACACTTAGCCTGCTCTTTCAAGTACTATACAACATCCTCAACACTTGTGGAGTGATGCAAACGTAAAATATACAGCTGCGTTGAAGGCACAGCAGGGCTCAAAAAAAAAAAGTTTTCGAGAACAGAGTCGAAACAGAAAGTTTTTTTTTTCGGTGCGACATCCGTTCACCCGCTCCGCGTCCGCCTCTATCTTTGACCTCTTTACGAAGGGACGAAACACCTAAATCTTCCGGACAATAATGTTTCCAGATAAAAACGGGCCTGATAACGAGTGTTATACGGGCCTTCTAATGTACACAGAAGGCCGTTTTACAAACGTTTTGAATAATCACAATAGGTCCGGTTTCTTACGCGTTTAGGTTTTTTTTTTGTTAGAATTGCCTGAATTTATTATTACATTTTGTTGTTGTTTTTTTGTTGGTATTTACCTTTTTTAGCTTTTCTCGAGTTAATATCAAAATGAAGTCTCGTATCTTTGTAATAACCAATTACCCTGATTAGGTCATTGCCAAACCAAAGTCACATCATATGACAAGTAATTTCACCTGTCTTATCAAAGTATTCCTCCTTAGATACAGGTCAGGTCGGGTGTTCTCAGTACGTACAAACTAGTAGTAAGATTGAAAATTCGATGACAGGATTTACAATTTTTTCATATTTCGTTCTTAGTACCCGCTGGCATGAATTATGCATTATTATGATGCATTATTTACTCGTATTATGTATTATTGTATTTTATTGCAGGTTTTCAAGTAATCTTTATCTCCATATTAGAAATTTTCATTGCAGACCTAATTGCTTTAATTCATCTCTATTTGTTGTTCCATATACCTTTTCTTTGCCATTTTTGTTACGAGTAGCTTCATCCTCATTTTGTTCTTATACATTTTTATTGCAACTATTGTTGCTCTACTCTTATGTCCTTTTGATTTCCATTTTTTGCAACTGTGTTGCTCTGCCCCTTATTATTATCTTATTCTTTTCTCCACGGCGCATTTTGGTAAAATCATACTTAACTACTTATAAAATATTGATTGGACTAATTTCACAATCAAGTTCAGTCTAGTCTACTTTCCATTATTTCTGCTATATTTTCATCTTAATACTTCTTCTCAAAACTTTATCTTTTTTTCGAAACCTTAGGTTTGCCAAATTGGGCACTCTCTTTAGTATGGCCTTACCGTTTTTGTTTTTCACTTACACTTGAATTTATTTAAGTACTCTGAGAATCCGCACAAGTCTGATCCTGCATGAAGTATTGCAGTCACCTTTGGGATGGCTCATATAAATACCAGCTTGCTGCACTCGACTCGGTAGAACGCAGAGCTAAGAGGCTCATCTGCGCCGTAAAAATAGTGGGTACCGTCGCAAGGTTGCCAGCTTGATGGTCTTCTACAGATTGTTCATCGGTGAGTGTGCCCAAGAACTCCATGACCTCATCTCACCGGCCCCCTTCTACCATCGGACATCCAGACGCACTGCAACTTACCATCTCTACCTTGTTGCTATTCCAACAAGTCGCACTAAGTGTTTCCGAACGTCTTTTATAATGCGAATAGTAAAGGAGTGGAACTCTCTGCCTGCGTCTGTGTTTCTTTTTTTTTAGAATTAGTATAAAAACTTTTGCTCAAATAAAGTTCTTCTTCAAGTTTCCGAACGCTTACAACCCTAATCTCTTCAAAGTTAGAGTGAATAGGCTCCTACTGGGTAAGCTCGCTCCATCGTAGACTTTGTCTCTGTCATCCACCTAGGCTAGAGTCAAGAGCAAACCCATCACAAATTAATAAAAAAGAATCCTCCGTATCCTGTTGACACCTGCACCAACAAAGGGTTGAGCTGATATAGGGGTAGGATATTTTTGTTGTTGACGTGGTGTTTCCAATAGTGTGGTGTCATTCGTCCAATATGTCTTCGAGGATCTGTCCCTTGATGAAGAATTCCGGACAATCATCATAATACAGCTGCTACTCTTGCTAATTCGTCGGCTCTCTCATTTCCCTCTAGTCCTACGTGTGTTTTAATCCAAATATATGTTTTTTTTATTCCTGTCCTAGAATTTTCAGAATATACCGAGTGTTACCGCCCTAGAGTCGCTGTATATATTAAAACTTCCACCAAAAGTTCCTGTATCCAGTTAGGTAGCCTTCACCAGCATCAAAATTTCCGCTTGGTAAACGGTGCTGAACTAATCCAGTTTCAGCTTCTTGGTCGTAGTCGCCATCCCCCAGGCATATCGCGGCACCAACTTTATATAATTTTGCTGCCATTTGTATTAATTTTGTTCCTATTGTCCTCTTGCTGGGCCAGTTCTGTATCGTTCATAACCAATTTGAATTCGAATTTTTTTCGCTCACTGGGTGTGGTGTACGTATGGTGTCAGTTTCTCCACTCTCCTATCGCCAACTACTCTCCAGTGATCATCCTTTCTTTGTCTGTTTTCTTGATCTTGAGATCGAATGGAAGCGTCCCAGAGAGCAGCAATAATACGTTTAGTGACATTGTTCTATATGCCTTGATCATCTTCAGTACAAATTCGCGTTGAACTTCGTTTGAGTGCTCTCTCGTCCTTATTTTCTCCGCCACTGGGTTCACCCCGGAACTTTTTTTTACTTATGAAAGGCACGTGTTTGACACCACTACATGATAATCGGCTCTACCACTGCAACGTATATTGTTCTGGTTATCTCCGGTGAGATCCTCTAGTCTACTTTGGCTGCCTTTGCCAGCTGTTTGTAAAATGTTCAACACCTTGCGGTAGACGTTCGTCTCGTTTCTTAAACATCAGCTTGTCATCTTTCCCCAGTATTTTTATTTTATTTGATAAGCTATGTATATACCCCATGCTCAGATGTGTTTCTTTAATCTAGTATTGCTTTTTGTGTCTTGTATACACCGACACTTGCAACACATCTATTTTTGTTTACGACGAGTTGACTAAAAACAGTCAAATTAAAAATAATATGAAATCGTAAAAAAAATAATTTGGTAAAAACCCGACGAATAAATAAAAATACAATGTTCGAACAATAGCAATCTTATTTTTAAATGAAATTGAACGTATTGAATAAACAAAGTACAAGATTGATTTTAGTTAAAAATATTAACAATGTTTATTACAAGATAATAAAGAGGTCCACTACTAATTTCGATTACAGTCAAAATTCACTAAAATCTTTATTCGGAAAACTTTCAACCTCGTGGTAACCTTTGGTTTCTTTTCAGATTTCATTCAACCAGTTAATTTTCTTCGTAAGAGCTAAAATGTTTATTCCAAAAAAGTTTCCATTATTCTTTCAAACGTTTTAAAAGATTTATGTTCGCAAGCTTATCTAACAAAGCATAGCATTTTATTTTGCAAGCTATCTCAAATGCATTCTTTAATATTTAAATGGTACTGTAAGAAAGTTCACGTAATTTATTTTTAAATTAATTCATTGTGCGAGTGATAAGAATTGTATAAAAATAAAAATCTTATGTTTTGCTTTTTCAAGGGTATTTCAGACACTGTTTGAGGGTAAAACTATGCTTCTAGTGACACTTGTGCCACTGGCTATTTTTGCTGGTCAAGAAATTATGGAAAATAGTAGAAGAATATCCATTTATTGCTTGCTCCAAGATTGAGTAAATAAGAAATAGAAAAAAAAGATAGATTTTTGTGTTAGGCCTATTTCTGAATTGAGAATTTTGAGTTAAGAATATGTGGCTGGGCAAATTTTAATTTAAGACTGGACTACCGTTTATTCCCGCCGCGGTTCAATGCAATACCGCGAAACCATTCGAAAAGTACGGGAAAAAGCTGCAAGTGCGGCCGCTTATAGTAGTTTCCTTGACTCGACGATTAAAAACGAGGCGATTTACCCGCAGTGCGGCCTGGCCCTTAAGTCGAGTTTGAAAAATAAACTTCAAAGTAGCAATTCTAGAATTGGGGTTATCGTTGTCAATATAGGCTTAAAATTTGATGATGGCATAATATCCGTGCAGCCGTTAAACAGTGAAAATATAACAAACAAACAGGCAAACCGACAGACAGAAATACTTTCACGTGGAGTATGAAAATATAGATATTGACATCGTTTACTATAAACCAAACTACATCAATGTCGAATATCTCTACTACAGCAAAATGGCGTCTATCAACACAAGTCATCTCATCGATTTGCGTCTTACTTTTTACGAAAATAGGAAGACTTTTCAACTGGTGAAATTGCCATGTACATAATCATGTACTTAATATATCATTCTCGGTCCAATACAAATTCATAACCACGTCAGAATCGGCGCTGAATGAAATTCACTCAAGATATTCATGCCACACGTTCGTTCAAACGAAGTTATGCCTATACGGCATACGACCTCTCGATCTGACGGCGACGAATCATCATTTGTATTACATAATCTGTGAATACTAATCAGCGAGGATCCCGTGACAGATGTAACAAAATTAATATGTATCGCGGTTCGTGGATTTCCCCAGTGACGGCGTGTCAAATATACCTTATTAGAATCGCGGATAGGGATGTAATGTTCGCGAGTATACGATCAAATTATTTTGTTTCATCGATTCAATCTGAGACTTATATTTGAATTGAATAAAATAGTGTGGCAATTGGTCGGTTTTATAAATTAATCAAAGAATTTGCCAGACACATTATTGCGAGTAATAAATCAGTCCATAGGGCTTAGCTGCTCAGGTTCTAAATGAGAAATAAGCAAAATCTAAATAATAATATTTCTTTTACACCTAATAATTACTAAATTATTGTGCTCCGATTAAAAATTCTAATGAGCGATTTTGTTGTGCACAAACATAAAGCCTCTACCAACCTTCTATGAATGTACTATTCATCTAAACATCCCCATTCATCAATCATAAACACTTCTAATGTGTCGTGCATCATGATAATTCATACTATTTTCATTTTTAAATAATTTGTATGTATACAGAGTTGATATGACAGAGGGGCATTAAATAACACTACGTATACTATACGTGTTTAGTTTTAATTCGATACGATACGATACAAAAATAAAAAGCGCCAAAAATTAGAAAATATTTTTTTCAAACAAACTAAATAGCTTGCAAATCAGAATAAAAAGCAACCACCTTTGTAAATAAATTAGACTGACCGTAGATACCTAGGTAATACAGTGACAACGTAGCGCACGCGCCGGAGCGCGGTGTGTGTTATCTCGTGTCGAGGCGGGCGGCCGGGGCGGTGGGGCGGCCGGCGACTTAGGCCTCCGCTCGCGCTGGCTTTTATGTTTGGTAAGGTTTTGAAGTACGCGCACAGAAACAAACACACAAAATTTTTAAATTCTCGATGTGTCCTCCATTCATATTAATGCAAAAATTATATTGACGGAGAATATTGTTATTTATTTTTCTAATTTAACCACTATCCGTCGCCAATCACTTTGGTGGGCAATTGCAGCTGTCACCATATCTTTCTCTGTACGTTCACAGAGCTAAAGCTGCGTTTCCACGGCATTCGCCGTAAATTAAAATCATGTCAGTATATTCTGACGCAGTGTAAGTTACACGAGGCATTGTAAAACACTTTAATTACACATTCACACAACCAAAGTTTAATTACGTGTCCTACCACCATAAAAAAAAACAGTTTATCACAAAAAAACACATACTAAATAATAATAATAATAATAATGCCAAGTTACGTGTCCTGTCACAATAAAAAAAGAAATACTGTCTTAAACTTATTTAGCTTTTAACTTACTTATTTATTATTTGTCCTATCACAATAACAAAACAAAATCACAATTGTCAGCGCACGAATTTGACAAATTGTACGTTCCGAAAGCACAGCGTCGGCGAACTAAAAATCAAGTTTTTTAGAGGCCCCACTTACCGATCACAAAAAAACTAGGATGCAACAAACTGACCTATTTTTGTTTCTTTTACTACGTGGGTAGGCTTGACAGATAAACAATCTTTTATAGCTCCGTATTTAATATTAATATTAAAATAGTTATTTATTATTTACATCAGTATTTATGTGCTAAGTAACTTATAAACCCACCTTTACTTAATTTTCTCTTTTTATTTTCTCTCTATCACTACCACAACACTTGGACTATTTCTTTTACTCAACATGGACAGCAAGCTGGTACACAGTATGGAGGAACTCGAAAAACTGTTTAGCTCCCGCATGCGTGAGTACGAAGATAAGCTGCAGAAAGCTACAGCTGGAGCTGACACCTCTCACATGGACCTCGCTTCGCTTTCAAGGGATTTCTCAGACTTCAAGTCCTTACTATTTCACGGTATCACTGAGAAGCCCGGGGAAAAGTTGAGTGAGTCAATCGTTGATATCATCTCAAAACAACTGCAGATTGAAGACTTCAAAGTGGATTATTTGAATGTTTTTCACAGGCTTGGAGCCCCCAAGGGTAAAACTAGACCCATACTGGTGCGGTTCAAGATGATGGAGCATCGTCGACTGGTTTGGGATACAAAGACATCACTCAAGGGTAGCGGTGTTACCATTTCAGAGTTCTTGACCCAAACGCGGCATCAGGTTTTTATGACTGCCCGCAAGTACTTTGGCAACAATAGCTGCTGGTCTGCTGAGGGAAAGGTTGTTGTCTTGACGCCTGACAAGTCTCGTCGGAAGATATCGTCGATGGGTGAGCTTAATAAGCTAGTCGCGCTATTTCCAATAGCATCCAACGCTGGTACGTCTAACGTTCCCGGACCTGCTACGTCAACCTCACCAGCGATCGCGGCTACTTTGCCTAAAGCCGGTACCCCTAATGGCAAAGCTGTGAGGAAGGCTCGTCGCTGAGTTTGTTGACCTGGTGATACTTTTGCATGTTTTATATCATCCATTTTGTTCTAATGTAGTAATTAGTAATGTCGGTACTCTTATGAACTTTTATATACTTGTTTTTATTTTTTCTCTTTGTAATCTACCCATAGTTTCTACTGTTTTAGTGAATTTTATAACTTTTAACACGATGAATCTTCTGGTGGCATAGTATTTATTTTTATAACATCTGACGTCTGTCAACTTCAAAATAATAACGTTTCGTTACACTTTGTGCTTGTTTTAATTGGTATCCGCTTGTTGTGGTTTGATATTCTCGCTAGCTTACTTTTTAAGTTCGCACTTTTATATTATATTATGTTTGAAACTTTCTTAGTATATATTGTTGTTAAAATCTCTTCCATCTACAGCGATCAGGTGGTTTTATTACTTAAGCATATTTGTTTTTCCGTTTTGTTTTTTGGTGTTTTTTATTATATTATATAAACATAGTTATTTATATACATATATATATATTATTTCTTATATTTTGCAACCATGATCGATGGTAATTTTGATGATGACTTTTCTCCTGTTCTTCCTCTTCTAGCAGCTTCCATAGTGCAGCAAGTGGTTCTTCCACACCTTTGGTACTTGGCGATCAGATTTCCTCTTTGCTTTCCCACTACCCTAATAACCTTAACATAACCCACATCAATGCCCAGAGTGTTCCTTGCCATTACTCTGATCTTCTGGCGTCCATTAACAGTGCCCATTTAGATGCTTCACTGATCTCTGACTCGTTTCTGAAACCTTCTTTATTGTCTGTTCATTATGCCCTCCCTGGCTTTGTCCTTATTCGTAATGATAGAACGGGGAAGGGTGGCGGTGGTGTTGCCATTTATTTGCGTGCTGGTATACCCTTCAGGATTATCAGTGCATCACCATCATCCTACTCGGGATCAGCTGAGCATCTATTTCTTGAAATATCCTTACATCATGTTAAAATGCTTCTTGGGGTGATGTATAGTCCCAACCTTAGTATCGATTACTTTGATTCTTTTGATTCGCTCCTAAGCGATCTCTGTCCTACTTATGACCACGTAGTCTTGATGGGTGATTTCAATACATGCCTTCTTAAGAATGACTGAGGTTAAAAGAAGATAAGAGAGACTGAAGTTTGTGAGTACGACTACTCACAAACTTCAGTCTCTCTTATCTTCTTTTAACCTCAGTATTCTACCTCTCTCCGCTACTCATCATTTCCCTAATTGCACTCCTTCTCTTTTGGATGTTATGATTGTTTCAAAACCTAATAATGTGGCTCTTCACGGTCAGCTTACTGCTTGTTTTTCGTATCACGATCTAATTTTTATGTCATATAAGATTCGCTCTCCTAAGCGCAAACCGCAATATATTTTCCTTCGGAACTACAAGGGCATAGACCTCGAGGCATTGCTGCGTGATGCTGGTAGCATTGATTGGACGGCAGTTTTTGAGAGTTCCTCTATTAACGATATGGCTAACATGTTTAACAGTAAAATACTTAGTTTATATGACCAACACGCCCCTTTACGTCGAGTTAAAGTTAAATATGTTCCAGCTCCCTGGGTCACTCCTGCCATTAAGGATGCGATGGCCAGCAGAGACCGAGCCAAAAAGAGGCTCAAGCGTTGTCCTTCAGAGCGCAATCTGAGTTTTTATAGAGAGCTGCTTAATCGCTGCAGTCGTATGTGTAGAGATGCAAAGAGACGCTATTTTCATAATTCTCTTGACAACCGGAACTCCTCTGAGGTCTGGAAGTTTCTGAAAACTGTTGGCATTGGCAAATCTCCGGCAGTTTCTAGTAAAGACATTGACGTGTGCGCTCTGAATCAATATTTCTCTCTCCCTCCTGTTACTTTAGATCCACACGTCAAATCAGCAACATTAACTAAGCTTTCCTGTTTACCAAGGCCACAGTGTTCCTCTTTCGATTTCAGTCCTGTGAGTGAAAGTGACGTCAAAAAAGCAATTTCTGCTATCTCCTCTTCCGCTGCTGGCAATGACAACCTTTGCTCTAGAATGATCTCTCCTATTCTGTCCACTATCCTTCCTGTTTTGACCCACATTTTTAACTTTTCCTTGTTCCCTTGTTCTGTTCCCGATGCTTGGAAACAAGCCCATATCATTCCGTTACCTAAAAGCTCTAACCCGGTCTCTCCGACCGATTTTAGAACAATTTCCATCCTTCCTTATCTATCCAAATTTCTTGAGCATATTGTTCATCAGCAAACTTTCTATATTTCTTTCCAGCAATGACCTTCTTAGTCCTTTCCAATCCGGCTTTCGGCCTGGCCATAGCACTGTTACAGCTCTTTTAAAGGTTACTGATGACATCCGCTGGGCTATGGACCACAAATCCTTGACGTTACTCGTTCTTCTGGATTTTAGCAGCGCCTTTAACTCTGTTGACTTTGATATCCTTCTTGGGATACTCAAAACTCTCAATACCTCCTCTTCCATAATTAAATGGTTTGACTCTTATCTTCGAGGTCGCTCGCAGCGGGTGCGCCTTGATGAATATTTTTCGGATTGGTGTACCCTTACTGCGGGTGTTCCTCAGGGTGGCGTTCTCTCTCCTCTTCTTTTTTCTATTTTTATAAACTCTGTCACTAAAGTCATCTCCTCTAAGTTCCATCTCTATGCCGACGATCTGCAGCTTTACCATCACTTTCTAAGGCAAGATGCAGAAGCTGCTGTGTCCTCCGTGAACCGTGAGCTGAGGTTAATTGAGGAGTGGTCGCAGTCCTTTGGGCTGCAAATCAATCCCAAGAAGTCTCAGGCCTTGGTTATTGGCGGCAGGTATATGCGGAACAGGCTAGATATTGCAACGCTGTCTCCACTCTGGCTGAATGGAGTACAGATTGAATACGCAAAGACAGCTAGAAACCTGGGGGTGATCATGGACTCCTATTTATCGTGGACTAACCATATCGCTGAAGTCAGTCGTAAGGTCCATAACACGTTTCATTCGCTGAAGTGTCTCCAGAGCTTTTTGCCCTTGAAAACCAAAATTTCCATTGCTCAAACTCTCATTCAGCCCATCATTGACTACGCTGATGCCTGTTATTTGGATGCCACCGAGGAGCTTTTAAATAAACTTGAGCGTTTGCAAAATATATGTATTCGTTTTGTGTTCAATCTTAAAAAATATGATCATGTTTCAGGATTTCACAAGGTTCTCAAGTGGCTTCCTATTCGACATCGCAGGAACTCTCGGATATTGTGTTTGCTATTTAACATACTTCACAATCCTAAAACGCCTTCCTACCTGCGAAAACGTTTCTCCTATTCCCGTCCTTCGGATGCGCCTTGCAGGTCGCATCTTAGAAATCTTCTTAAATCCCCTCCCCACTCAACCGATTTTTACTCCTACTCCTTTACTGCACATACCGCCTGACAAATTCAAATTCAAATTCAAATTCAAAAGCATTTTATTTCAAATAAACCATTCACAGGCACTTTTGAAACGTCAAGGTCGGTCAGTCAAAAACATGGAAGCTATTTGCACGTTCCAAAGCGTAGATCTCTATGGAGAAGAACGTGCAAGAAACTCCACGGACACTCTTTTAAATCATGTTCTGGTTTTACAAAATTTCAAGTTACATATACTTGTTGCTTCTGCATGTGAGGACAATGCAAAGGAAAAAAAAGAAGGGCTTATTATAAGAATTTTAAATATAAAGATTAAAATAAGCCAATAGCAGTTAAGAGATGACCAGTCTCAACCGACGGCGTCTGTTCACGAACATGACGCGTGTATCGGCACCCTTCAGCTCAACCATTTCGAAGGGAACCGAATGATCAAACCCACGCGCCGCCATCAGCGAGACATTTGAGTGAGCATGACATGCTCTCAACCACCATGCTCGTTCATGTCCAACAAGTAAAACTATAACTACTCACATAAAATGTAAATGGTTTCATGGTACTCACATTTACAAAATTTGAAAAATATGCTTCAACTTTACACAAAACTATGGTTGTCAATGACCAAATAATGAAAAATAAATTAATAAAGAGAACGATTAAGATCTTACATCAAAAAGAATAAGTAAGTAATTAATATAATAATATAATTTGTATGTATATAAGAATAAATAAACGAAATAATGTAAGAACCTCTAAAAGGAGCGAGCATCTCTTCCAAATATAAAAACATAGAAACCTAAAAAGTGGACTTAAGCAGCTGTGACTGTGGAGCAGGACCAGCATTTAGCCAAGCGTTTTTATCGAGGATATAATCTTCCAGTTTATAATACGCTTGTCTACATAGTGCGCGTTTTATGCATGCTTTAAATTTTCTCTCATTTAGTTCGAGAATATCAACTGGTATTTTATTATAAAATTTAATACAGTACCCCATAAAAGAAGTGTGTACTTTGGCCAATCTGAATCGGGGTTGATCTAATTTGTTCCTATTTCTAGTATTAAAATTATGCCTGTCACTAATCTTGCTAAAGAGATGAAGATTTTTCCGAACATACATAATATTTTCGTAAATGTATTGACAAGGTACCGTCATGATGTTGATATCCTTAAACAGTTCTCTTAGGGAATCACGCCGACGGAGATTGTAAATGGCTCTGATGGCTCTTTTCTGCAGGATAAATATAGACTCGATGTCTGCAGCACGTCCCCATAATAAGATACCGTAAGACATGATACTATGAAAGTAACTAAAATAGACCAGCCTCGCGGTATCTATATCGGTAAATTGACGGATTTTTCTGACAGCGTATGCTGCTGAACTTAGCCGTCCCGCAAGAGATGTTAAATGAGGACCCCATTGTAGCCTTGAGTCAAGCGTAATCCCCAGGAAAACCGTGTTTTCGACGAATTCAAGTTTCTCCTTGTTCAATACTATGTCGCAATCATTTCTTTTAACGTTCGGTAAGGCAAATCTGATGCATTTAGTTTTTTTCCCATTTAATACTAAATTATTAGCAGTAAACCAATTTTGGACCTGCTGTAGGGCGTTATTTACGTCGTCAAGATTTATGGAACGTCTATCTATCTTAAAAATTAAGGACGTATCGTCAGCAAATAATACCATATGAGGTTGATTTTTTAAAAGATGGGGTAGATCATTAATATATACTAGAAAGAGGAAAGGACCCAAAATAGAGCCTTGTGGTACCCCCATTTTGACTTTTAAACCCCGTGAATTGACACCGTTTATTTGAACTTGCTGCTGTCTATCATTTAAGTAAGATTTTATTAGACTGAGTGCAAGTTTACCTAGTCCGTAATGTCCTAGCTTTAGGAGCAAGGTTTCGTGATTTACACAATCAAATGCCTTGGAGAGGTCACAAAAGATTCCTATGGCATCTTGTGCCTCTTCCCACGCTGAGTATATGTGTTTTAACAACGTGGCACCAGCGTCAGTCGTACAACGACCCCTGGTAAAACCATACTGTTGATCGTGTAAAATTTTATTGATGTTGAAATGATGACATTAGGGCTTGAACTCTTGCAGTTTTTAAAAGAAGAGTGAAAGATCACTATCTTTCCTTTTCGTCATAGTTGCAAATAGGTATGTATTATTATTTATCTTTTATATCATATAGTATGTATTAGTATGTTAATTATGTATTGTATGTTATATTTAATATGTATAGTTTTTATTTTAGCTACTGTTACACACTATGTCTACATCTCTTTTTACTCTACTCTCCTTTCGCAGGTATGCTGGAAGAGATTTCTTTTGAAATAAGCATCACCTTTGTACTTATTTTTCTGTTTCTTTCTTCTTATCTTATTAAATGTGTGTACATAAATTGTTAAATAAATAAATAAAACAAAAGCAATACAGTACAAGCATAGTGAACAATATGACGAGATAGACAGATCATGCAAAAAAAGAAAAAAAATATAACTCAATTAAAATTACAATACGAGTGCTGACATAAATAACACCCACAAACAACAAATAGCGGATAGCTGTAGCAGCAGATACAAAAATGAAAAGGAAAAGAAGAAGTCAATATGGAGGTTGATTTGGCGTGCACCCCGAGCCGTGACTTGAGGAGATGGATTTGGCGCTTGAATTTCTGAAGTGATGTAGAATAAATATCTATTGATTAATGGCAATTATTAGGAAGCCTGTACATTTCGGGGATGGGGGAGTTGGATCCGGATAAAGTTTTGCGGAATGGGGGACGTAATAGTTTGATAGGGTGACGCGGATAATTATAGGGTACGTTTAAATTAAACTTACTTAACAACTTGGGGCAGTCTATTTTACTCTAGTATTTTATAAAGAAAAATTAAGTCTATCTTATCTCTAAGGTTTTTTGAGTGAAGTCATGCTAAATTTTTCAAGACGTTTTGCGTAGCTCGGAACAATATTGTCTAGTCTGGCAGAATAAGCAAGATGACATAAAAATCTTTTCTGGTCCTCTCAAACCTAAGACTATGTGTTGCATAGTGGGAACGCCACACAACCGCGCAGTATTCCAATACAGCACGAACAAGACAGTTAAAATATAAATCTTAGTTTTATTGTTGTAAGGTGCATGACCTATGCTTAGACATAATCAGCTATTAGGAAAGATACATTGTGTTCAAACGGTGCAAAAACTTATAAAATCATTTGCGACTAAACTACTGCTCCTATTTAATAGATTTTTGGTACAGAGCTTGAAAATGGTACTTAGAATAGGCAGTTTAAAGGAAAACCCCTCTGTCGTATCAACTTTGTTTACGAATTGTTATCATTCTTACATTCACGAAATAGTACTTTTTAACGTGATATGTATGCGAAATGATGTTCCTGAGATATCCAGTTGGTCGGCCGTCAGGTCTTTACATAATCAAAATGCGCTGAGAAAATTGTCACGCAATATACATTCACGAGTTCCTGACGGAGCGACGCCAACACCTGCAGGTTCACCGTAACCAACGGTTGGGACGCCGATGCCTGCAGGTTAATCGTAACCAACGGTTGGGACGACGGCCCTGCGTGCGCGTGGCGCTGCTGGCCCCAGGAGTAACGGCGCCGCTGGCCACAAGAGCGAAGGCGCCGCTGCGCCCAAGAGCGACGGCGCCGCTGCGCCCAAGAGCGACGGCGCCGCTGCGCCCAAGAGCGACGGCGCCGCTGCGCCCAAGAGCGACGGCGCCGCTGCGCCCAAGAGCGACGGCGCCGCTGCGCCCAAGAGCGACGGCGCCGCTGCGCCCAAGAGCGACGGCGCCGCTGCGCCCAAGAGCGACGGCGCCGCTGCGCCCAAGAGCGACGGCGCCGTTGGCCCCGAGGGCGACTGCTCCTTATAACCATGTCAATTTTGATATATTTCTCATGAAAATTTTTGTGTTTTGTGTATTTTATATAAATTAATTTGTGGCGCAGTGTAAATATTAATCTTAGTGCGAAATTTGTGTTTTTTAAGTTTTTTTTTTTGCTACAAACTATGATTAAATCCGTAAGTATTGTAAATATTATATAGGCTTATGCTTAGTTTCGACGATAGAAGCCATACCGGTTGATGTGCTAGTCAACCTGCCACATCACTGAATTTCTTAGTGAGACGCCCACATTGCTCACAAACACGATATTTTGAGGGTGAACGAGGCTTGAAGGTACATGTGGCAAAAACACAAACCCCACAGTGTGCCTTCATCATGCCCAACTATACCCACTCTCTTAACACCTGATTCACTCTCTTAACACCTGATTTTCTCCCTCAACCCCTTTGGAAAACCGTGGTAAAATAAAAAAAAATTAAATTCCTCTTCACACCTCCCCCAGAGAGGCTTATTGCACCATGTAGAATCTAAACTAGGCAAAGGTGATATCAGGTGCGCAGCTAGGAACATCATTAGCAGCGTTGTGATTGCGCCGTACTCTCCAGAGACAGTTAAGGCTCTGAATAGCAAACACCCCGCCCCAGCACATGATCTTACCTTCCCCGACCCCCATGACCCAGAAACAAACTCACCTGAAATTACAGTTCAACAAGAATGTGCGGCCGTCTGTTCCTTCTGGAGTAGCTCTGCTGGTGGCCTCGATAGACTATCCCCTCAGAATCTGAAAGGACTAAGGTGCGCAGGCGCTGGGAAAGCTGGTCAGTCCATTTTAATGGAGCTGACGGCCTTCATTAACCTAATGCTCTCCGGCAATGTGAAGTGATGGCTTCATCATTGATATTTTGTACGGAGCAAACCTAGATGCCCTTGCGCAAAGCAGTTTGTAGCATTCGTTCCATAGCCGTAGGGTCTACCAACAGGCGCATCGCAGCCAAAACTTGCTGTGCTTTTTATAGTGAATCTCTGGCCAGCAAATTTCAGCCCCTACAGCTGGGCTTCGGTTCCAGAGGGGGCTGTGAGACTGTGGTGCAAGCTTTGTCTTTGTACCTCATTAGCAACGAAGGTGAGGTCGTTATTAAGGTCGACATTAAGAATGCCAAAAGTTAAAAAAGAAATACCCAAAATTTACAGTTTCCTTCATCAATGTTACAGGCATCCTTCTAAATTACTTTATAAAGAAAACCTTTTGGACTCAGCAGTCGGTTGTCAATAAGGCGAACCTCTTGGTCCAGTCATTTTCAGTTTGGCAATAAATCTCGTAATTCGGCAGCTAAATTCTAAATTTAATGTTTCGTATTCGGATAATGGAACTCTAGGAGGTGATATAGATACAGTCTTTAAAGATTTAACTGTTTTGATGGAAACATTTTGTTAATTTGGCTAGAACTCTAAATGCGAAATTCACCTCCCCCAAACGACCGACAGACAGATTACCTTAGCTTAAACACTATAGCTCCGAATATCAAAATCACTGATAGAAATTCTCTTCACCTCCTGGATTCCCCACTTTTGATGAATCCTTTCCAACATTCATTGAGCAGAAAATACAAACTTTTAATGATGTCTCAGAAAGACTTTTCAAAATTATTAAGCATTCGGCCTTTACACTTATTCGATACTGTTGCTTTGGACCAAAATTCACATATATCTTTCGCTCCTTCCATCTATGGAAATATTCACATCTTTTGGAAAAAGTAGACCAAATTATTAGAAACACACTTTCTTCAATCTTAAATGAGGCCTTGGACGACCGAGCATGGCAGGCAGCAAGCCACACTTCACATTCGCATGGGTGGAATCGGCGTCCGCAAAATTTCGAGTATTAGTTTACCGACCTTCCTCTTCTCGGTCCACAATACTGATACATTAACCAGGAATATTTTATCACCCTCACTGGTTAATTTTGAGGTACCGTGTTTGACCGATGCTTTGAATGCTTGGAAAATGTCTTGTCCCAACATGGATTTGCTCGACAACCTGACCTCTCAGAGACGGTAGGATGTGCCGCTCTGCAGTATTGTACGAAATAACTTTAATCATACATCATCGAATACTGCTGAGCGAACGCGTCTGTTAGCTGTAATAAATTAACTATGATGGATGACGCATCGTTTCGGATCGCGTCCTGTCTCCACTTCACGGTGTCACTGCGAAGTAGCTGTTGACAGCCTCGGACGCCTTTCCTGCTGCAAGAGCGCAGGCCACTTGTACAGTGACTTGGTACGTGACGATGGGAAGAGAAAAGATGGTATGACGTTGGTGCCGTGGAAGGTGGGTAGGCCTCTGGTGTGAGACGCAACATGTATCGACACACTTGGGCCGTCACATGTTCCAAGTACGGCGAGCTGTGCTGGCGCTGCTGCTGGCGCTGCTGCTGCGGCTGCTGAGGCCCTCAAGCGGCGCAAATGTTTCGAGCCGTTTGGGGTTGAAACGCTCTTTGCTCAAAGAATTAGCATTGCCATTCAACGTGGCAAAGCTGCCAGTCTTCTGGGCACGTTTCCAGATGACAGCAATGCGGAGGAATTCTTCGACGCCTGAGTGTATTTTTTTTGTATATTCATATGTATATAGTTAGGTTTATTACTTATTTAGTTCGTAACGTATTAATAAAGGTTCAATATTTGGTACACCGATTAATTTTAAAATTATGAAAAAATATAATTAAAGTCCCCATTCATTTAATCTAAATATGATAGGGACAAAATGGAGTGAGTTGCTACCTCACTCTATTTTGTCGGTGTCATATTTACATTCTTCTAGTCTAAACCAATATTAAACGGATATATTTTTTATACTTTCTCGACTTAGTTCTAATTACAGATTTATTTCCAATGTTTATTTGGTTTAAACTACATACATTCAAAATCGAACCATCGACTATATTTTATTTTTATTTGAATCGCATCACTAGTGACACATGTCCGGATACAGTAAACTGTAAAGGGGTATCGCGATGAACCGAATCCCTTTGAACGCGGAATGGTGTCAGAATTAATTTGTTCACATTTAAATATATGTGTGGTAAAGCGGAGTATTAGGTTACACAATTTTGTATATTAATTGAATTTTATGCAAATTGATGAAACGAAAATAATTTATAGCCATGCGGTGGGGATTTCAAAATTGATTGATTAACTTCCGGGGTGATCAAAATGGACAAACAATTATTCTGGTCGTAATTTCAGAAATATACCACATTATCTTCTAATCTTCAAATATACTTTTTTTTACTATTGATAGGCACGCGTTTGACTACTATCTTACCTGATGGTAAGCGATGATGTGGTCGAAGATGGAGCACGCTTGCCTAGAAATAACCTATTCACTCTTGACTTAAAGACTCCCAGGTTGTAGCAATCAGGAAACACAGACTCCGGCAGGGAATTCCACTCCTTAGCTGTACGCATTATGAATCTGTTACCAAAACGTTTTGTGCGTATGGATGGAATATCCACCGTGTACCGGTGGCGCATCGCCGTTCGTCTTGTGGTCCGATGATGGAACGGGCTTGGCGGAATTAAATTATGCAAATCCGACGCACATTTCGCAAAATGCAACCGGTAAAAAAGCAACTCGTCGTCGCCGCCTCTCATTGCCGATGATCCTCTTGGCTCGTTTCTCAATTGGCTCAAAGGCATCAAGTTGGTATCTGGCAGATCCATCCCAACGATGAGAGCAGTATTCCATACACGATCGAACTTGCGCTTGATAGAGTTTAAGCAGCTGGTCCGGCGTGAAGTATCGTCTCACCTTTACTAGAATCCCCAACTTCCTTGCTTGCAGCCACTTGAGCTTTTGCCTCTATGTGAGGGCCAAAATTGAGAGTAGATGTTAATGTAACCCCAAGAAGCTCAAGTTGGTCGGTCATCGGCACGGTTGCACCTCGGACTATATACTCGTATAAACGAATTCCTCCGAAACGGCTCGACCAATTTTTATATTTTTTTTGTGTACGTATATGGCAAAAAAAACGTTTGCCAGATCTGTTAGTAATATATAATTATAAAATAAAGTTGATATTTTTCACCACGCAAAATTTTTTTTTTAAGAACTTAATTTCGAAATTCTTAATACCAACCAAGCAATCCTTACTTCCTTACTAATATTATAAATGCAAAAGTAACTCTGTCTGTTTGTCTGAATGTCTATCGCGCTTTCACGCCAAAACTACTGAACCGAAATGAAATTTGCTACACAGATAGTCTAAAGCCTGAGAAAGGACATAGGCTACTTTTCATCTCGGGAGTGTGCTCCCTAGGCATCTCGCAGGCGAAGCCGCTGTCAGAAGCTAGTATTTTATAAAAGTACTTATTAATTAAAATGCTGGCTGTGATAATTGCTGAGAAGTTTTGCCACTATCCCCTGAACTATGTAGGTGGTAACATGTATCTCCGGGAGTAGTATTTAACCATACAATATGTACCGAGTGCCATTAATATTGAAAGCGTATATTTGAGGATGATTGTGGTGCGTGAAAAAGTAGGTACGTGGTTGAAGTGTATTATGAAGGGTGTGGTGTTTAAGTGTAAAGAATATTGCTAAAATTACAAGGTACCGCTACAGTTAGGAAAGTTCATAAGTTTTTGGAAAGATTAATGCCATGTTTTCGTTTCTGTTGCAGAACGTTAAAATTAATATTAGTCCGGTCAATTTAGACATCCGAGGATACAATCATTCGCGTATTGTCGAACAACTTCCAACCCGTCTTTTGGATCTAGCTGATAACCAAGCCACACTTGAGCTTGGTAATATACCCGTAAAAGATGTTGATGTGCAGCCCCGCTGAGGTTGGAGGAAGACAAGCTAATTTTATTGTTACTATTTCGAGTATTTTTAACAAAACATGCATATTGAAACTATCTAACACGTAGTTTTTTACAAAAAAATTATAAAACTTGTTTTTCAAAAATTTAAAAAACTGTTGTATTACCCCTCCTAAAAAATGCAGATGTCGTTCTAATTAAACAGAATCACAACAGATCCGTGGAATAGGCCTACCGGGGAAACCAAGTTTAAAAAAACGCGCTAAGTACACTACCTCAAAGGTGGCGTGAAAACGTGTGCATATTATGAAGATTACAACTCTCCCAACTTTTTAAATCGTTATATCTCAGAAACGGTAGCTTTTAGGAAAAATATTTAGACAATTTAATAGATCTGATCTGATCTACAATTTTGTCTAAACTAATTTTATGATAAAACTTTCCGTTTTTACTGAAAATCGCGAAATATCTGTTTTTGTGACCTTTGTAGTTGTTTTGAACAATCCTACCAATTTTGAGTTGGGTGCGAATTATCGACACTACCTACTACCTATTTCTTGGTCTAATTTGACCGGACTTTTCTATCGGATTCTAGAAAAAATCTTCATGTTTACTTAAGAGGCAGTAAAAAAAAGTAAAAGTCTTCGAAACATCTACAAAAGTGCAACATTTTCTAAGCATTGTAAGAAAATTTACTTCAAAGCACAGTCATAAAAAAAGTAATTTTTAAAGAAACAATTTCTGTTGTAGTTTCACTGGGAACAATATCTAGGTATTGACATTCCAAGGTAGCTGAGAGCTTAGAATCAATTGTAGGAAGTAGGTCACTGCGGTTTTAATAAGCGTTTATTCACTTTAGCGATAGATCACAACACCTACATCTAGGGACGCGGTGGTTCCCTTTAAATTATTTTGAGAATGTAACGCGAGTACCTTAAAAAGCTTTTTTAACAAAAAAATATAGGAGAAGTTTTTACTATATTAGTAGCCAAAACACGTGAATATTACTGGACATACGCTCTTTTCTTAGTTGGTAGTTGGTCATTGAAAACCGTAGTTTTGTATAATGTAGAAGCATATTTTTTTTTTTTGTAAATGCGAGCACTATGGAGCCATTTACATATGTGATTAGTTATAGATTTTGTTATTAATTTAGTTTGACATGAACGAGCGTGGCAGTTGAGAGCTTGTCATGCTCACACAAATGTTTCGCTGATGGTGACGCGTGTGTTGGATCATTTGGCTCCCTTAAAAATGGTTGAGCTAGAATCTAGATGGTGCTGATACACGTGTCATATTCGTGAACAGGCGCCGTCGCTTGAGACTGGTCATCTTTTACCTGCCACTGGCCTATTTTAATCTGTACATTTTGAATTGTTTATATATTTTCTTGTTCTTTACATTGTCCTCGCATATAGAAGCAATCAAAGATAATGTTAACAAGATTTTTGTAATACATCATATAATTTAAGAAAGTATTCGTGGAGTTTTTTGCACGTTCTTCTCTATAGAAATCTACGCTTTGGAACATGCAAATAGCTTCATGTTTTTGACTGACCGACTTTGACAATTCAAAAGTGTTTATTTGAAAATTAAATGCTTTGAGTTTTGTAGTCATTTTCACGAACAGCTGCCGTCAGTTGAGACTAAACACCTATAAACTTCCAGGATTAATTTAATCTTTCAATTTTGTATTTTACAAACACTGATCTCACATACTTATGCAAAAACAATGTTTTATCTTTTTGTAACTGAATAAGAAGTTTTTTGCAAGTTCTTTCCCACTTCACTTTTGATTAGCAGTCTTTTTGATAATTCAAAACCATATTTCTTAATTCTTTATTGTACACAATAACAACTATATTAATTTCCAGTGATTAAAAACGTTCATGTACAAAGGCGAGCTTAACTCAAAATTGAGTTTTCTACCAGCAAACCTTTACCTTTACTACGATGACTTTTTCTTATCGAGGCCTGAACAGAACCGCCTTTGGTGCATTTTGATTATTTGAACAATATAGATGTTTTTCCCACGGTTGATTAGTACCGTATTGTCATCATCGGTCCACCGTCTTGTTTGCTATCGAAGTGTCAATTACTGAACATATTTGGTATCCCCCCCTAGGGGCAGAGGGTACCGTGACACTAATTCAATCAATTTGGCGGATTGATACATCGTGTACAGTATAACCTCTATCGAATGTAATGCAGTGGTTAGTTGGCACCCTTAGGGAAATTAACGTTACAAATGTGACGATTCAATACACACAAATGTGTTTGTATGTCAGATATTAGTCGTAATACTTGGTACAGTTGTATTGCAATGAGGCCATAGCAATTTCCAATGCACATCGACAATTGCGAAGTTTTTCGAGAGGGGTAGACTCTCGAGTCGGAATGATTGTAGTGTACAATCAAATAATTATTTCAATGGCACATTATAGCTTTTTTACGAATTTCATTATCCTATTTCCTGCTTAATAAGAAAAGAAGTGGAAATTATGCTTTTCTTACTCTTTCGCAGTTATTTTTTTTGTTTATTTTACTCAGGATCCAAGACAGTTTTGGCATTATTTCTACAGAACTCGTCGAGTTTCATTGGCACGGTGTTCGCCACTGTTGATTGAGGCTCTCAGAAGTTGCAGTGGCTGGGGTATGGCAGGGTATCCCAGAAAATTGTTTAGACAGACTGGTACTACAAGCATGTTGTATTCTTGTTAATTCCGGTGATTGCACGTAATATGCAGGTAGGTATGTATGTGGGCAAGTTCATAATTTAATATATTCAAAATATTTTTGTAAGAATTTTTCCTTCAGCTTTACCATACTGAATACAAAAGAACTTATAAATAACGGTGGCCGATGCAAAGTTTTTCGAAAATTAATATCAGCATCGATTCGAACCCTCGGCCACGCTTTGCCGGTGTCGCAAATTGTTGTGTGGTCCAAGTATGGTGTCAAAGGCGTATACTTATTTTCAATACAATACTAAAACTAACGGCTATAAGCGTAATTTAGCTCAAACAATTGCAGATAAGAAAACTCTTGGAGGGTGTCGTGGATTTGAAGATCTCGTGGTTAGATAATAACAGCCGCACGGGACGATTTTCAAGGTTAAGCAACGCTTGCCAAGGTTGGTCTGTGGATTGGTGACCATCTTAACATACCGAGTTTCCTCCGTGCCTCGGAAAGCACGTTAAGCCCTTGGTCCTGGTTGTCATTTGTAGGTCTGTAGATTTGTAAATCTTTGGCAGTCGTTACGGATAATCAGAAGCCAGTTAATCTAACTCCAGTCTTGCCACGAAGTACCGTGTTACCCAGTTAATGGGTTGTGGAGGTCTGGTAGGCAGCCGCGCCGTGTAAAATACCGCTAAATCCGGTTTGACTGGAAGCCGACCTCAATATTGTTGGGAAAAGGCTAGGCAGATGATGATGATGAATTGCAGATAAGACACCAGCATGAGCGTTTTCATTTACAAATCATTCACAATCATATTCGATCTATTTTTTACCAAACACAAACCGTTTACGTGAAGAATGCAAAAAACTGATACTTTTGGTATTTCACCTTGCTTTTTTTTTGCGCACACATGGGACTTTTGATATGTTATTTATAATAATTTTACTAAGACCTCCACCAATATTCAGTTGTCACGAGAAAATATTTTGATCTGATAAAAGGTATATTAATCGCTTACAACTTGCACCACGTCACAATTTGCAAGTTTCGTGCTTACAGCAAGTTGTAAGGAACCCGAGCCGGGGGCATTGCTTTCTTTGTAGTGTTTATTTAGATCCACCATTTTCAAACCCCTGCCATTTCTTACGAGGTTTGCTGATACTTACGTGACAACAGTTGTTGCTTAATGGTGATATCGTAGACTTATTTCGTAAAACAAGAATAATGAGGAGGGTGTATGGGGTCCGTTGCCATCTTAAAGACCCAAGCCAACCTCACCTGCTAGCGGTGCACCCTGCTGTCCAACGGACGAGGCTCTGGCGAACCTGGTTTCCCTCTTGTAGGGTTGTGGGGGTCAGACGGCTGGTCGCCCCACGTAAAACCAACTTCAGTCATATATGAATGGAGAGAAAGAAGTTAGGTAAGGGTACTCGGTCTAGGGCGTCGCCGCATAACGACGCGCAGGCACATCGCCCTAAACCTGCGATAAGTGGGCTAGGGCTACCGTGTCAAGTACGGGCACGGCTAAAGAGGATAGTACCCAAGAAGAAGTTCCGCTTTGCCACCTGGAACATTGGCTCCCTAACCGGACGTTGCCAAGAACTCGCAGACGTACTTGCGAAGCGTCGGGTCCAGTGCGCCTTCCTTCAGGAGACGCGCTGGAAGGGAAATAAGTCACGTGACATCGGGCAGGGGTACCGGCTAGTGTACACCGGATCACCAACGGGTAGGAGCGGAGTGGCCGTGGTGCTGTCTAAGGACCTTCAGGATGGACTCCTTGAAGTAGACCGATGCAGCGACCGGTTGATGCGAGTTAGGGTGCTGTTCGAAGGGTCGGTAACGAACCTAATCAGCGCCTATGCTCCTCAGACTGGTTGCTGTGAGTCTGAAAAGGAGGCCTTCTGGGATGAGTTCGAGGACGTATTACGCGCTATCCCGAATTCCGAAGGTGTTTTGGTTGGGGGGGATCTCAACGGTCACGTAGGTCAGTTTGCTGGAGAGTATGGACGTGTTCACGGTGGTTTTGGTTATGGCCAGCTAAACGCAGAGGGAGTCAATATACTTAGCACCTGCGCTGTGTCTGACCTAGCCATCGCGAACACATTCTTTCAGAAGAAGCCCCAGCATCTTATTACGTACCGTAGTGGTGCCTACTCAACCCAAATAGATTACCTGCTGGTGCGACGGTGCCACATTGGCAAGGTTACCAACTGCAAAGTCATCCCAGGCGAAAGCCTAACGGCTCAACACCGCCTCCTTGTCCTGGACTTTGCGGTTGTACCGAAGAAGAGAGTGAACGAGAAACGCAAACCCCGCACTAAGTGGTGGTTGCTTGATGGTCCTAGGCAGTCGGACTTCATCGCGGAGGTCGAGCATCTTAAGATCAGTGCTCCGCATGAGTCCGCTCAAGAGATCTGGAGTAGGATCCATTCAGCAATCACCGGTGCGGGTAAGCGCGTCCTTGGCACTTCTCGTGGTGGCCGCACCATAGGAAAGGAGACGTGGTGGTGGGATGACGGGGTGCAGGAGGCGACTCGGAAGAAGAAGGTTTTGTTTAAACAGTGGCAAGGGTCCAACTCTCCGGATGACAGGGAGGCATATGGAGCGGCTAAGCGCGCTTGCAAAAAAGCTGTAGCCAGAGCCCGCAGCAAAAGTCTGGCGCCCTTATACGACAAGCTGGAAACTGCGGAGGGGCAAAAGCTTATCTTTAAGCTGGCGCGTGGCCGGGAGAAAGCTACACGGGACATTAGCAAATGTCTTTGTGTAAGGGACGCCCAGGGTAAGCTGCTCTACGATGCCCCCTCTGTTAAGGAGAGATGGTGTACATACTTCGCGGAGCTGTCTAACAAACAGCATCCCCATAACCTTCCTCCGGAACCGCCTCCTAACCTTGGGCTTATTTCCCCTATTTCCCCCGACGAAACCCGCATTGCTCTTCGCCACATGAAGAACCGGAAAGCGGTCGGGCCTGACAATGTGCCAATTGAAGTGTGGAAGGCGATGGGCCCTCATGGTGTGGACCTTCTGACGGATCTTTTTAACCGCATCCTGATCACCAAGGAAATGCCGAACCAGTGGCGATTTAGCCTGATTATCCCTGTTTACAAAGGCAAAGGTAGCGTACAGGATTGTGGTAGCTACCGCGGTATCAAGATCATGTGCCACACCATGAAGCTCTTCGAGCGCATCATTGACACACGGCTCCGTAGCGAGTGTACTGTCTCTGAGTGTCAATATGGCTTCCGGGCGGGTAACAGCACCATGGACGCAGTGTTCGCCTTACGGAATCTGGCTGAGGCTTACAGAGAGAGAAGGAGAGCTTTGCATATGGCCTTTTTAGACCTGCAGAAGGCCTTCGACTGTATACCTCGGCAGTCCATCTGGTGGGCACTGCGCTTCAAGGGCGTTCCCGAGGCCTATATTGACATTATCAGAGACATGTACCGCGATTCCGTGTCCTCTGTCCAGACCGCTGTTGGCGAATCGAATGGCTTCCCAATATCTGTTGGCGTTCACCAAGGCTCGGCTCTTAGCCCGTTCTTGTTTAACGTAGTGCTCGATGTAGTTACGGCAAACATCCAAGATCAGCCTCCATGGCTAATGATGTATGCCGATGACATCGCCCTCGTTAATCAGAACAAAGCCCATCTTGAGCGCAAAGTCAACATTTGGAAGGACACGCTTGAAAACGGTGGTCTGAGACTAAATGTGGCGAAGACTGAGTACATGTCCTGTGGCAGCACGGATACAAACACCATCCGAATAGGTTCGGACCTGATCAGAAAGTCCGATACGTTCAGGTACCTTGGATCCGTGCTGCACGAGTCTGGCATCGTGGACGACGATGTCCAAGCACGTATTGGCGCGGCTTGGGCGAAGTGGCGCGAGGTGACGGGCGTTGTATGCGACCGCAAAATGCCTCCGAAGCTCAAGGGGCAGATATATAAATGCATCATTCGGCCTGTCCTACTGTACGGGGGCGAGTGTTGGCCAGCACTAAGCAGACACACCCAGGAGCTTCGCGTCACGGAGATGAAGATGCTGAGGTGGATGAGTGGCGTAACGCGATCCGATCGCATGCGCAACTCATACATCCGAGGTAGTCTTGGTGTCCGTGACGTGGGGGAAAAACTGCAAGAGTGTCGTCTGCGATGGTATGGCCACATCATGCGCCGCCCTATGGAGTACGTTGGTCGGAGATGCATGAATATGGCTGTTCTTGGGGCTAGGCCCCGTGGTCGCCCTCGCAAGCGCTGGCTGGACGTCGTCAAGTCCGACATGAGAGCCAATGGCCTGACTGAGAAGGATGTTGAAGATCGGGCAAAGTGGAGGAAGCTAAGTAGGAAGGCGGACCCTGGCAATAGCCGGGATTAACGCCAGGTGGAAGAAGAAGAATAATGAGGAAAATATTTTCATATTTTCCTAATAATTTTTTTCTATAAATCGGATATAACAATTAATCAAAAAATGCATTTGCGAAGCCTGTATACATTGTTCGAAAGTTAAAAATTACGCACCATACAATGGAAAGTGCGGTAAAAAAGGTACTCTCACCTAAGTACCCACTTTACCGCACGCTCCATACAACGGAGCGTGCGGTAAAGGAGATACTTACGTGCTGAGCATAACCTTCACAGTTCTTTTTTAAAAATTTCCTAAAAAAAAAAAACAAAAATTCCACCAAGGACTTTCACAATACGAGAATAAGGAAAGTTCAGAAGCTAGGTGAAATAAAGCGCAGTATATTTTCCAATACCTCCTTATATTTTTCAATAATACTTAATAAATATTAACAAAATTATATTCAACTTTCCATGGCGACTTGTCATGGGCGGTAGGTAAGTACTTTAAATTAAAATAAATTAAATATGGAACATCCGAAAACTAATGCTTATTCATTTCAAGTATTTTGAAGTTCAGTTAAAAATAGAATATCATCAAAATAATAAAAGATAACAGTTAATAAGCTGAATGATCGAACCTCTTTGGAAGCGCTCTTTCTTGCAGACAAAGGTGAGACGACGATGTAGTTCTAATATTAAATTTGCAAATTCGTGCCACTTTTATACTGCAAAGCTTGTTGCGACTTTCCGACTGATATAAGTTTGCCTCGTTACCTATTGTACTGTTTTCTAGCAAATGTGTTGTAAAACGTTTTATGCTATACGTGCGGAAATTGGTATTTTAAAAACCAACTTACCGCACTAATATCTTAATATAAGAATTATAAAGAAATTAGTAGCTCACCGGTATTGAGAACAGAGACCAAATTATATTGTAGCACATCCACTATGGATGTGTAGCCTCATTACTTATGAAAGCCTTAAAAGAGTTAAAAAGATTAAGGTAGGAATTCAAATATTGACATGTGAATTGGTTCTTTTTTTCTACGAAAAATTCTGTAAAAGTTTTGGTTGAGAGCGGAGGCTCATTAAATATTCAACTTAAAAGTTCAATCAGCGTTTAATTTTATAACTAGTTCCTGGGGTACTGCGAGATCCTAGTTCCCGGCACCACAATATTATGTGCAACCAAAGACCAACGCGCAACAAAAAAAAACGGGTTTAGGCCGTTTTTTTTATGTATAGGAAATCATCAAATGACTCCTTCCGCTCTGAGCGGAGAGGAAGGGAGTGTCAGACTCTTACTGACTAAAACCCATCCGTGTTCCTCCTAATGCCCTTTGCGTTCCAGGGTACGGTGCCTTTTTCGAACGGATTCCGCACCCCGGCAGGCACTGGCCCTAGAGGGCCCCGTCTGCCATGCTGACAGCTTTTTGAGGAGCGCGTGGAATACAGCGCGCCGTCGACACGGGCCTGGTTCTGATCGGACGGCAAGCCACCCAATCAATGCTCGCCGTCCGCAGGCCTGCGCCTACGGTGGCCGGAAATCGTTCTGCTACTCCCGACACCCGGGGCGTCTCCTTCTGTTGGGCGCCCTAAGCCCTAATGACAAATGAGACACAGTCGTCACAATATGACAGTGTAATTTGTTTTTTTAGGTTTGCAAACCTTTTCCGTAAAGCCTTGAATAAATAAATTGCAAACCTCTTCCCATGTTTTTTTTTTTAATTACGATCACTAAATTCTCTGCTTTTTTGATCCCATATTACGTAACTTCTTTGAATTTCATTAATAAATAACTCTGTATCAATATCAGAATCTCCCAATGATGCCATGTTGATACATACGTCCTGTCACATTCGTGTTTCGTTACGGTCTGATGTGAGGTGGGGCGGATGGGCTGGCGTTTGTACGAGACAGTACAAAATGGCGTCCACTTTGTTGTTCGCGGTGATCCCGTTGCGCGTCCGCAGCGAATTCGCTACGCATACGCGGCGTGTTCGTTGTGTGTCCGTAACGTTGCGCGTCCGCTCCGCTTTGAGGACGTTCGCAATCCGCTAGTATGATAAGGCCCTTAGTGCGGACCGCGTCGACGCACGCGACGCGTGACGCCCCGCGTCTCCATAAACGAGCACTTAGACATGTTTGAGCAGGCATATGCTGCATATCTAAAATATATGTAGAAGATTAACATTAAAAACGAGATATGTAAATAATATAATTAGAATTAAACAACAACAAACAACACAAACAAAACAACAAACAATTAACCCGTCGTGAAACAGAAACACCACATCTGTACACAAAATTTGGCGAAAAATATAGCAAACAAAGAGTTTATAAAATTAAGGGAAAAATAAATTCAACAGATCTACAGGATCTGTTGAATTTATACTAGGAAACAAGATATTAAATTGAGCAAGTGACTTTTGATTTAGCAATTGACGTTCCTTAAAAAAATCAATCATTAGGGAGTTCATAAAACAGTTTTCAAAAGTTTTGAAGAAGTGGAAGTGCCATTAAAATTTCATAATTTAATATTAGCCGATATTATTATGAAGGTGCACGTATAGCGCGTACGTGCGGTGCGTGTAGGCGTACGTAGGTGCGGTGTTTTTTATATTCATGCAAACAGGAAAATTGGAGAGATAAAAGAATATTTTGGCAATGAAACATTCAGTTTTTGTCGATATAGGAAGCAAAATCATCGAAACAAAAACAACACCATTTATTTTTGCATTAATGTCAAACAATAAGTAAGATACATATGATATTGTTTTCAAACTCATTAAATGAGAACTGCCTAACTTCAAACTAGACAAATAACATTGTGACTTCGAAAAAGGAGCACTAAATGCATTTTCCGAAGCTTTTTCACACACAAAATTAACAGATTGTTACTTTCATTGGAGTGGAGCAATAAGGAAAAGGGCCGAAAAGTTAAAACTGAATGGTGAAAAGGAAAAAACGGCTGCTAGAACTGACTGGTGGTGACATGACTGAAGGTTTTAACTACATAAAATCGGAAGGCAGTAATAATGATAAAATGATACCATTTTACGAATACCTAGGATGGATTTTGTTTAAACAAATTAATACGGAAAAAATCTTTAATAAAATAATGATTTATCATTGAGACAATCAACGTAGCTTTTAAAAAGGGTACGTATCGTAATCCCGAAATTTCATAAAACCTGTGGCTGAAATACCGAAAGTTTTAAATGGCTATAGCCGTTATTTATTTATTTAGTACGTGGAGGACTTACAGCTAATAAAGACAAACAAAATAGGAGACCGGAAATACCGATGTCGAAATGCCCGAAAGGAAGAGAAGGAGGTAGTTTTGCCGATAAAATTCTTTATTCTTGATTTTAGCCTCTTTTGTTGTGAACAGTATTTTTCCTTTTGAACATAAGGAATTCAAATTCAGATTCCTTCAAAATGTCAAAGGAAAATTTGAAAAAAATATTATCTTGATTAAAGTAAATTGAAAATCGTAAAGTACCAAGTTATAATGTACTAGTTTTTGTACAATTTCTTCAAGGTATGTATTTCTCGCTTTTGTTCTTTCCTTTTTGGACTTGGAGTTTTTCAGTATTTAATAAAATTTGTCTCTTGCCCCAGAATTATGAAATCATCATAAGAGAAAAGATTTATTTAAACAAAAGACCGGTACGTAAATACTTCCTTACTTTATTAGAAATTATGTTTGAGAATTACGTCGTCGCTCATATTTCGTTATTTGCTGTAAATACCGATCGGAGCAGACGACCGTATCCGTCACGGTCACGGTCCACGGCTACCTACCGTGTCAATGAAAATCTTTCATTGTAACTGTGAGCATTACAACATAGTTCGAGTTCTATTAGAGTACGTGATCCAGTTGAACACGTAATCATTGTCTGCCACCGATCTCCGGGACATCCACGCAGTTTATTTTATTAACATACATTTAAAATTGATTTATGTAATTAGTTTAGCATTTCTTTATAATTATTAATTTGTTTTCTTATTTGCATATTGTCTAGGAGTTGCAAAATCAACTCAAATTTATAACTTGAGACTCTCCTAGATCTTCACATTGATTGCAATCATTATCTGAAGGTTTAGTAGCTCGTTTACTTAAACGAAGTCTTCGTTAACAAATTTAAAACCGTGGCCGCTTCCTTTTGCATTTTTTTATTTAATTTTATCAAAATTGAAATTTTAATCAGCAATACGTAATATTTTTAAGTGTATTTTTATTTGACTGTTTTCGTATTTTTTATACTTACCCTTTGGTTTTGTTTTTCAAAAAGCAAAATTATATACGTGTTTTATGCGACAATATTTTTTATTTCGCTACAATACCTATTATGTTCAGCTCCTTTTTTGTAGAGATTTTAGGCTTTGGGATGTAATTTCGGGATTTCGAACTGCGGGATATAGATCTTCGGGATTTCGAACTTCGGGATATGGATCTTCGGTATTTTAAGCTTTCGGGCAAATGAACATTCGGGATTTAAAACTTTCGACCAGACAATCATTGGCGTTTAATCAGCGTCCATAGGTCTTTTAAATTTCGGTATTGTAATACGTACCCTTTCCAAAGCGGGTCCTACAGAAAATTCTTTGTTAACAATTCTATTTCCATTACATCGTCACCATCAGTTATATATTTGGTTTTCATTTTATTGGAAGGTCTGGATTCAAAACTCTTCAGTTCAGTTAGAGGGAGTAAAAGTGGTACTGGTAATCTTTGCTTTTTATTCCGTTTTGAATGAAAAGATTCTGTAACATTATTTGTGCTATGCCTTTCACCAAACACAGATTAATACAGAATCAAATTGTTTTATCATCCGCCTACGTAATAGAGATACTCGAGAAGGTTTCCAAAAAAGTTTGTCTTTTCTATTTTAGTATTGATAGATAATTTTTTGAAGACGTGATCGTTTTGCACTGAATCATATTATTGGTTATCTATCATAAGTTCGAAAAAAATCTGACCGAATTTCGTATCACCTAAAATTTTTTAACTATTAACGTTTCGTTTTTTTTTACTTCATCGAAGTCACGTCTGCCACCACTGTATCAATTGATCTGTAATCATTTCGATTTTTTTTCGTCACTCCGACGTTTCATATGGTCAAAAAACTTTTACCGAAGTTACACTTAGCCGAAATAACATTTGTTCGAGGTATTATGTTTTCGAACTTTCATTGTGCCACTGTTTCAATGTAGGTGGTGTAATGGAGGTGTGGTAGTGGTGGTGGTAGTGGTGGTGGTAGTGGTGGTGGTAGTGGTGAAGGTTAGAAGTATACAAGCAGGTATGCAGCGTGCAAGCAGGCATGCAGCGTGCAAGCAGGCATGCAGCAGGTATGCAGCGTGCAACCAGGCATGCAGCGTGCAACCAGGCATGCAGCGTGCAAGCAGGCATGCAGCAGGCATGCAGCGTGCAAGCAGGCATGCAGCGTGCAAGCAGGCATGCAGCGTGCAAGCAGGCATACAGCGTGCAAGCAGGCATGCAGCGTACAAGCAGGCATGTGGCAGCATGCAAACAAGCATGCAGCATACAAACAAGCATGCAGCATACAAACAAGCATGCAGCATGCAAGCAGGCATGCAACATGCAGCAACCATATTTACTGTCACGGCTCCGCGCCTGCGCGGGCTTAACCCTACACTGCATGTTTTTTTTTCTAAAAATCTTACTAGATCATACTTGTAGTCTAGAACACGGGAAATACAGGTAAAATGAAAACAAATAGTAACAGAGATTTTTTTTTTATTTCGTTCCATATGTGACACAATATGCAATGACCTACCTAAAGCTAATCTAACTAGAGGTGAAACAGGCGGAAGCAGTTTTTGTCCTTGTTTAAACAAAGTTCGACTCTGCATTTTTCGCACACAACAAACGACTTTCCTTTGCAGCCTGGATTCTTGCATCGCTGGCGCTTCTGTCCCCATATAGGAAAGTGCTCAACTCCATCACACCTGACGACACGGGTAGGAAGAATACATTGGCTCTCATTATTTTTGTCTCTATCAGATCATTACTTGTAGAAGACGGCCGGCCTTTTTTCTTATTCATTGATGAACCACACATACAGAGGCTCTTTGCCACTTCAAACTTGAATTCTTTCAACTTCAGCGGCGTAGCTCTTTGTCGCAACTCCCCAACTCTTCTATATAGCAACCAACTGTTTACGGTGGCTATGTCGAGGAAATGGTAAAAAAATCTCAAATACCACTTCTTTGTCCTCATCTTTATTTTATACTTTCCCAGGAATGAGTCGAGCAAGACTGAGTGAATGAGTCGACTCCACCCATATGCTGATATTACTTGCGGACAATTTGAGGGCAGTCAATTTCTATATTATATTTCTTTTGTTTTTTACAAAACCTCCTTACTTTTTGAGTAGGCTCTTTTCCAACAAAAGATGAAGACCACACCACTAGTTTATTGTCGTACGATACCACATTACTGTGACGATATCTGTGCCATTTACATTGCCTAGCCATTCCTCTGAATATTCTCTTTCCTTCTTGCTACTTTTTAGATCTTTCAATGATGGTATTTGTATAGATTTGTCTAGTCGTCCTTTGTTCACGGTTCCCATAGAATATATTCCTTTATTAGCAAGATGCGTCATCAATTCAGGATGTGTAGTAGTTATCAAAGAATAACTTGTAATTTATATTCCTGGGAATAGACCTTGCAAGCCGGATAACAATGTTGGCACTTGCGCCTAAATCGGGCTCATTAGGAAGCCTCAGGTCTGGGTTATTTTCCATCCCAGAGTATATTTCGAAGTCGTACGCAAATCCTCGATCATCACACAGCACCAACAGTTTATACCTCCATTTATGAGGCTTATTAGGTAGATATTGACGCATCATGTTAGAGGCCTTAGTAGCGCACATCTGTTCTTCCACTGACAATGATTCTCGTTTGGGTATAGCTTGACAAATTTTTTTGAGGGTTTCTAATAGAGGTCTGATTTTATGGAGACGATCGTGTCCTGCAGTACCTGCTGGTGGCTGAATGGTATTGTAATTGAAGTGTAGATATTGCCGAATTTTTACAAACTGGTTTACTGACATGGTATTTCTTATCAATAGCAAACCTAATTTAGATTCCCAGTACATTCGGGCAATGCCCATTAGCAGACAAATACCTATGTACTTTTTTAGCTCTGTAACGCTTGTAGAAAAAGGCTTTAATGGGTTTTTTTTGTACACTAAACATATGCATTTCTTCTACGAAATGGCTTAGAATATCACTATCAAAGAAGTACAAGAAATATTGCGATGGAGTTTCAAGTTCAGTAATCGGTGGCTTTAGATCGGTTTGCCCACAAAACTTGCGGTTTGTTGGATGGAAAGCTTTTTTTCCAGATGATATTTCGCTTTTTTCTGGCGACGGATGCAGCAGGTGTAGGAGCAGCATCTTTTTGAGCAGTAGACCCTGAAGATACAACTGTTGATTGACGTGTTTGTGAAGCAGTTGATCTAGATGTACTTGGAACAGCAGGAATTGAACCACTAGAATTTGATATATGCTGCTGCATATCACCAACATAGCACCCTGATAATGGTTCAGCGGATTCATACCTGTGCGGTGAAACAAATTGCTCTTCGTCATCCGTATCGCTAAACGTTTCACAAAGTTTGTTGACGGTACATCGAATTACGGCAATGTCATCGTCACTTTCAGCCCCTGAGGAGTCTTGTTCATCTTCACTGCCTAACGGTATTGTCAAATAATTTTGAATTTGAGCGCTAGATAAGGTTTTCTTCACCATTATCTAAAAAAAAAACAACTATTATTTATTATATTTTCAAATTGATTACGCACGGCGCGCGGCTAACGTCCAAAATTTTCAATTAAATGACTGACTGAGCGAGATAGAGCTGCCATCTAATTTCAACGAATACACAAAATGGGTGCCACTGATTGTTGTCAATTTCATTACGTAATCATAGATGTCGCTACTTGGTTCAAATCAGAAAAAATATCAATTATATTGGTTGTCTCACATAAGGGACTGAATGCAGTGTAGGGTTAAATTACACTCTAAGAGTAGGGCAGACAAGACTGCTTGAAGTCTGTTTTACAGCGATTCGTTTCTGTCACTAAATTTTGTAGCACAACATATTGACTTTTAATGACACTATTTTAATTTTAAATTGAAAATACTGCCACATGGCTATATATTTGTGATAAATATTCCGTAAAACGTTGTTTCGGTGTGGTGAAAATATGGCAAATAAATCATTTGGCAAATGAAAAAAGTTCAAAAGAGGCTTCGGCCAATAGCAAAAAGTTATAATATAAATCGACGAAATGTAGTTCGGTAAAATAATACTTCTGACACATGACACTTCGATGATCTAAAATTATGTCAAATAATGCATACAGCAAATAAGTCTTCGTTCAATAGTATTCGGTAAAATGAAATTCGATAAAAAAAAACGAATAAGTAATCGGTTCCCCATATTATTATGTCGTTTAAACTTAGGAATGGCAACAAGAATCGCAGTAATTAATGGAGGGATTACGCGAGTAGCCAAACCTCTTCCTGAATAGAGAGCGTCGGTAAGTAGATGCACAAATTATTAGAAGCCCGTCTCAGTTTGTCCAAAAGTACCGTGAAGTTAAATTTCCGTTAGCACTAATCTTACACAATCTGAACTAGATTCTGAATTATACTATCCATTAATTTATACGCTATATATGAGTAAATCCAAACGACGGAAGCTTCTTGAATGAGGAGTTCTATTATATTGGAACTCCTCATTCGTATTCTCAAAGAAAGAAGAACTCGTAAAATAAAACTACCACAAGGAGGTGCGTCACCAGAAATGAGGTAGGGCAGTAATCGACGCCGACGTCGGAAACCTGACGATAAAGTAAATTCAAGATAATATTTGCAAACCCAGCGAGCACAGAACAAATATCAACGAAAAAAAAACTGTACCACTGCACAAGTTTGAAGCTGCATCTACTGATGTCGAAGGTTTAGTTAGATTGATGAACAGAGAAACCAATTTTGTTACTGAAAAAGTACCAAGTGCTTAAAGTTTAAAACTGTCTCTAAAACGATAGAAACAATGCATATGAAATAAAAAGGAAGTCACATTTAAAAGCGTATGTATTCAAAGATGGAATATGTTTTTCTTCTTAACAAGAAGTGTAAATAGAAAAATCGAAACTAAATTCCATAACATATAAATTGACAGGCAAAGCTCTCTCAGACCAGAAAAAATGTCCAAAAACAAATAGAAATCGGGGTTGGAATTCTGTCCTGAGATACGGTTTACTCTTATGGGATAACTCACGAGTTATATGACATGTTATATGATAAGGAAGAAAAAACTCGAACGGTTCCCTATGGGGGGAGACCATTTGAACGTCAAGTTGGTCGGTGTTCATTGCTGTTGCAGTGGTTTAAATAAAATAACCCATTTTTAAAACAATAATTGTAATACAGAAAGTTGCATCAAACAGAAGTTCACCACACGAAATTTTACCCAGTGTGCAAGTGCAGTGTATAAAAAGTTATTAATACGGTTACTTATAACTAAAGACAAAGTGATAATAGTCTCGATAAATGTTAGAGAACATTAAAAATAATAAAGCATTTCAGTTAAAATAAGTTAAACGTAGGCCTGAAGTATCGCACAAGAGTGTGCGGTTTGCTCTGTTTAACACAGTGACGTTGTATAGTGTTAACAAGCCATAGACCTCCTCAAACCATGACTTAAAATAACGACATCTATCAACAATAAGCGAAACCACCAACAGATCGATAAAAACATATTTGGGAGACGCGGAATCAATTACAAACAAAACATGCCTGCTGCGAAGTGTGGTGGTTGCGCCAAATTTTTATCACCAATAGATGGCTATACCACCGTGCTTGTGTTTGGCTGCCTGGCACTGGTTTTACTAAACCAACTTGGCACTGTACAGAGTGCGACGAGAATCGGGTCAGGGATAATAAGGCGGAGACACCAGTTCGAGCTAGGGCTGCTCAGGTAGAGGAGTACAGAAGTTCTGAGGAGCTCATGGACACCAGCACTTTGAACTGCATGGCGTTGGACGCCAACATTAATTTGTCTCCTGACTTTGCGGACGAGCTGAGCTGCTTAAAGAAGAGCTGGGTGCCCCAAGACTGTACGCAACTGGGTCGCGACCGTCAGCGCAGAGCCTTTAGACAATTTTACATTTATCTGACTTTTCTTTACTGTGTATTTTTTTATTAGTTTTAGCTATAGTAAGTTTATAGTTAACCAGGTAACATTTTGTTTAATTTTCAATGCCGGCTGTAGCAACGCAGGAAATTATAGCAATCAACGTGCCGTATCCCTCGACAACCAACTAGTGAGATTAAGGGCGATTCGTTTTAATTTATTAATTTTATAGTTTTTCTTTAGTATATAACTAGGTATGTTTTTAAATGTTCAATTTCGGCTGTAGTGACGCAGGAAACTATAGTAATCAACGTGCCGTATTCCTCGACAACCAACTGGTGTGATTAAGGGCCATCGAGGCTTCGAATCAATTATGGCAATAGCTTGCACAGCTCACCGTGCCCCCAGGCGTATCACAGATTTCAACACACTGCGCTTTGGAAAACACTTTTCAAATTTTAAAAATCTACACCTGTTGTTGTACGGCAGCAGTTTGTTACCAAACAAGTGACATCACCAGCCCAGACCATGACATAATGATGATGATTCCCAAAGGCAAAACATACAGGTCTAATATTATTTTTTGAAAATGTAACGGACGGACTATTCTCTTCAAAGTTAGAGTGAACAGGCTCCTTTTGGGTAGGCTCGCTCCATCGTAGACTATGTCTCTGTCATCTCTGACATAGACTAGAGTCAAGAGCAAACCAATAACAAAAAAAAAAACAGAAGCGTAATAACCAATTTCCATCCAGGAAAATACTCTATTGCTTACCTTTCTTTATAAGATTCTGCTTGTCCAATTAAGAGTCACGGTATTGTTACCGTTGACTGACGAGGAAGGTAGAAATCGACAAAAAATAGAATGATGATGGAAAGGTCGCATTAAACACAACCGCATTAAATTAAGAAAAAAAAAACAGTTTTGTAAATGCTTTTTTCACTATATAAGTTTCTATACCTCATGACAAATCAACTTTACAACCATACTCGCAGGCTGAAAATAATCTGAAATTTCGAGTAAGACAAGTATCAGTGGTCGTCAGTTGTTGGTCGTCAGTGGTATGACAGAAGTCGTATATCTAACAGAAACATTTCGTGAGTACTAAACCCAGCTGCAAAAGTATTAAATGTAAACCAAAAAGCTTTCAGCTTGTAGTTTCGTTTTATATCAAAGGCTTACTTTTCCCACTATTTCTCAATTTCCCGCGTACTGCTATCAAGATGGCACATGTACACGTATGTTTTTTATTTATTTTTGGCGCGGCAGTGTTAGCCCTATCTAAATTAGTTTTCTCCAGTTTAGTCGTTTGTACGAGGTGTAAGTGCAAAAAAGCACGATAAACGCAGAGACAAAGAATTGAATGAATTTATTTACATAGTGCACCCACGTTATGTTAACTTATGTTTGCTTAGTTGGGTTATACAAAAAGATCTTAATTAGAATGGCATTCAGGTAGGTATTTTGTTTTGTTTTTGAAGATGACGTACCCATGTGTTGAATATTTTCTGGCAACACCGGATAGGTGAGAAAACCCAAATAACATTTTGGTGTCAGTTACAGGCTTTTTTATGACTTTAAGTAATATAACAGGGTTATAATTATCTCAGTTATTACTAAAGACGATATAGAGAAGTTAACAAACAAGTTTTAGCCCCCATCGCAGCACTAAAGCTTTAATGAACGACGTAATACAGCTTTGAGAGTTATAATGGCGCTAGTAGCAGCAAGTATACTTAACACGTTTTAGCTTTAACCTTTTTGTGACACCCAAGTCTTTATAAAAGTGTTCGCCGACAGAGGTGTCGGCGAGCACTTATTGTTGGATAGTTATTGCAATGAACTCTTTTATACCACTTAAGGTGCTATATTGACTGTTATCGCAGACATAGGCTATATAATAGAGTTTATCGAGAGTTTAGTAATACGAGAAACTAAAGGTGTCAAACAACTCCTCTATCTAGGTTTAACCTGTAATAAAGGGTTTAACTAGAGCTTATTGTGTTAGGCAGTACTCTTTTACAGACGTTCTAAATGTATTGGTGTCAAACAACGCAAGTATGGGTCGTTATTAACACTAACCTCACTTTTGTAATGTTCGCCATTGTTTTGGTAACCTAACAATTAATATTATTTCGAGTTATTCAACATTTGACTACAATAAACAAAATTTCTTATATTATTTGAAGCATTCCATGAATGCCACTTAATTTTACATACCACTGCTCAGGAAGCAGGAATGAATAATAATGTTTAGCTTGAGGTACCTATTTTATTATCATAATTTTTCTTTTAAATCTTTAATAAATCCTAGGCGCGTTAAAATTGAGATGAGAAACATGGTATACATTTACCGTGAAATCATAAGGGCAGTCATTTTTCTCTTCACATACTTAAATAACATAATATTCCATAATATTATTCTGCTGTGTTGAATAATGGATGACATAACACTTCCATTACGAACAGATTTAATTTTAGTAAGGTTACAGGCTTTTTCATCTTGACGTGCGCTTTTTACCACCTGTAGAGCTCACTAACGCGGTAATACCGGTTAAAGTAGTAGCTGACGATGAATAAACGCTCTTGTGCAGCTTTAAGATCTTTTTGACACCTTACTATAGGATTTATACAACCTGTAGCGTTTACCAACTCTATTTTACAACGGTAATACAGATTAAAGTAGAAGCTGACGATGAATAAGCGCTCTTGTGCAGCTTTAATATCTTTGTGACACCGTACTATAGGCTTTCTATAACTTTTACCTGTAAAACAGTGGGCCTCTTTTGTGGTTATAAGTGAGTTAGAGCATGCTCTAACTCAGTTGCACAGGTATGCGTTAACACTTTTATACTCAAATGGAACTGATATACGAGTCTTATATAGATTTTTTAACGCTTTAGTGTTAGTTGGGAAGCGTCGTCGTAAATAATACCTTTATTAATATATAGTTCCTAAAGTGAATAACACTATCGTACATATAAATAAAGTAATCAATAGTAGAAAACTTTGCACCCGCCTGGTTTATAAGATCTGCTGCGCTTTCAAAACAATCATCATATTTCGCTGACGTGCATCGGGAGATGTCACTGAGAATGCGATGACAATCTGTGAGTGACAAACCGGCAACGGTCGACTAGGGCACCGCCGCCGCCTGAATGCCTACTCGGGCGATGTGGTGTCCCAGTCTAGATTTGTAATGCTTGACGTTGATGTTTTATATAAGATAAATTTCGTTATCAGACAAATTATAATTAAATAAAAAATAAAATATAGGAAAACAGAAACATCACAAAAGCCATTGTATTGTTGTTTCCCATATTTCTTAACGACGCTGAGACGTGAACTTAAATAGAAAGCGAGAAAACGAAGAAAGAAGCTTTAGAATAGTGGTGCTGGAGAAGAATGCCTAGCATAACCTGGACACAGTTCCGAACCAACGTCTCAATTCTCCAAGAACTTGGTATCACGCAGTGTCTTGCTTCCATCCTCCAGTGTCATATAATAACTTTGTTTGGACATATCACGACTTGTAGTGCAGGGAAAAAATAGCGCGTGGCAGGTCACCATTCTACTTAAGTCTAAGTCAAAACTGCACTCAATGCAGGTCCACTCTACGAATGTACAAGAAGTTGTTCCTATTCATGACAGTTTTTTTAGCTTTACATTTGTCTATAATATTACATTTCACTGCAAGCGTCTAGTTGCAGTATTTGACTTAACCGTGTCAGCCAGGAGCACTCGTAAATAATGTCAATTCAGAGTGGCCGGACAAAGTGGAGCGCTAAAGCGTTTGTTTACAGAAAACTGCGCTGTCCATTGTTCCTGCATCAGACGGAAAATATACGGGAGAACAAAATAAGTGTGTGCGCAACGGTTGTAGACGAACGAATTTAAACGGTGCTGTAGAAGATTTACTATTGAGCTGAACTTCATCGTACTCGTATTAGTTGCCTGTTTGTCCCGGCTGTCATTTGTAGATCTTTGATAGTCGCATCACTGGTTTGAAGGAAGAAATTCTGAAACCAGTCTTGCGAAGATCCATCGTGTTACCCATATAATGGTATGTAGAGGTCAGATAGGCAGTCGCTCCATATAAAATACTAGTTATTCAGCTGTATCTAGTTTGACTGGAAGCTGACTCCAACATATTTGGCGATGGCTAGCAGTTTAAGCCAGTTTATTTGTTAGTTGACCGGCGGAATATGTGAAACCATTTACTCATAAGTCTTTACGTACAAGATAGATTTATTGCAACTAGACGCATCCCCGCTGCGTTACTATCTGGACTATAAGCAATTGTTTTTGGCTTTTATTAGATACGTGCCTGTGAAATAGAGGTGGCAAGCTATTATAAGAAATGATTTATGTTAAGCACTCTTAGAAGCCGTGGGTGAAGAAAATATTTATATTGCCACACTGTTCGTAAAATCGAGGTGGCTGGACTATACGAGGTTTACATCTTGACTCCTCCCGCTCTGGGCAGAGCAGAAGGGAGTGTCAGACTCTTACTAACTAAAACCCATCCATTTTCCTTCTATAGCTCTTTGCGTTCCAGGGTTGCGGTGACTCTTTCGAACAAATTCCGTGCGTTGCTGAAGTTTCAGAGACTAACGTGAAGAAATGGAAAAACATCGGTCAGATAAGAGCCAAAAAAATAACTCGGAAACCGAGCATGAGCCAGAGGAGGGTATGACGTGCCTTTTTTTATTGAAAATCATCAAATGCCTTCTCCCGCTCTGGGTGGAGCGGACTGCATGACTCGTACTGACTAAACCCACACGTGTTCCTTCAAATGCCGTGATTTAGGTGCTTTAACATTCCGCACCCGTATATTCCCACAGTAGTGGGCAGACTTGGTGTTTGTTGTGGCAAGACTAAAATGGCGACCACGAAGGAAATAACAATCAAACGGCAGACCTTCACACATTATCGCTTTAATTTATAGTTTTTCACCCATCTCCGGATGAACGGACTTAAATTTTATTTATAATTGTTGATTTTTGTGTAAATGCACATTGTTCGAGATAGTATTAACGTAATATATTGCGTTTATGCAAAGGCTGAAGAATGACTTTATCGCCCGCGTGGTGTCTGGGAACTTACTCCCGGGATAAAAAACCTATGTCCTTTCTCAGGCTCTAGACTAACTGTGTACCAAATTTCATTTAAATCGGTTCAGTAGTTTTGGCGTGAAAGCACGACAGACAGACAGAGTTATTTTCGCATTACTACGAGTTTATAGCAGTCTGGGGGCTACTCTCTAAGCCCGAAGTCCGTAGTTTCGGGCTTAGTTGCGGGCATATTCTACTCCGTATCACCTAACCACTAAGGATTAAAGACAACACGATTAGACAGATACTGTAAAACCGTGTTGTCTTTCTTTCTTAGTTCGGGTTTGGACACGTAATCGTAAATCCGTAGGTGATACAGAGTAGAACACGCCCGCAACTAAGCCCGAAACTACGGACTTCGGGCTTAGAGAGTAGCCCCCCAGAGTCAGAGTTCAGTGACTTTTTCAGATTTCGTTTTCGCAGATAGTTAAACAAAATAAAAATGATAAATACATTTCAAAAGCCTATTTCTACATATATAGAAACTAACTTTCCCCAGAAGCATATAGAAGTTAGGTTAACTCTCCATTACGCCGTCCCACTACAAAATATAAAAAATACCGCTATTCTGTGCTAAATTGAAAACACTGCAACATAGACACTATGCATATAAGATTAATATAAACGCGCCTCCAGCTCAAGTGCTGTACTTGTTTTTAGATCAGAAAAACTTGCTTCTTTTTAGTGGCTTTCGTTCCACACTTCGTTGCTGAAATTAATTTCCGAATATGTGATTTAACTTAGTTTTCGGTTCTGTTGTGGTTTTCAAGGTTAACAAAATGGAAATGAAAGTTCACAATAGGTACCCCGTGATCGATAAGAGTGATAAAAATGGGACCATTTCGAGAAAGCCAATTTGCTAAGTCTTTTCCTTTCTATGTTGGGGTCGACCCTCTGAGAGCCAATTCTACCGTTTTTTATGCATCTTTAACATTCGCACTTCCGTCGCAATCTGTCAAAAAATCTTCTTTCAAAACTTTTTCACACATTGCAACTGAGCTGCGAATGCTAATGTTGCTAAGAAAATAGTTTCTACTTTCTTAGCAACATTCGCATTCTTTTATTTTCTAGCAAATAAAATAGAATTGGCACTCTGTGTACCATTTCTGCTATGCACCAAACCACCCTCTGAGTAATACTATATCTGACAAAAGCGAATCATGCATATCAATGCACATTTTGCGTGGATGGTTCGAGGTTTAATCAAACATCAGAGCAGAGGTTTATTAACTTAAGTATTATTTCGTAAAACAATGAATTAACTTAATTTGCTAATTTAAGCTATCATTATCCCACAATTGACGGTTGAGGTATGGGAGGTATGGGAATCATGGCTAAATAAAATAATTAAAAATATCCTAAGTTTTTTTGCTCCCTTATCGAATTACATATCAAATGAAAGAGGAAAAAACTGAGAGCTCGATAATATAAATTAGTACAGTACGCCAAGCACTAAATAATAGTATTATTACTGTGTTTATGGATACTGCTAGCGCTATCTATCAGCCGTTCTGAATACCAGTCACTTTTTTTTCGTGGTCGGGTTTTATTTTATGTCTTTTATGCTACTAAACTTGTTAACTCGTAATGAAAGTAAGGTAGCAATCCTCCCAAGTTTCAGCAGTACAGTGGCACACGAATTAAATTTTAAACCCTGTTCGCTTAAACTGAACCGTATTTGAGCTTTCTCACTTATCTTCGTGTGCTAATTTAGTGAGTATCTTTGCTTAGAGCTGGTGGTTTAATACAGGAACAAATTCAAACCTATAGGTTTGCGGGCTAAACTTGAGTTTGATAAATAAGTTAGGTACTTCAAACTTATGCAGAATTGTTTTTAATACGAATATTATCATTCTCTTATTCATACACTTATTTATTTGGGGCCGTTACAACACGTCTTCTTTTTCAATACATTTGTGCCTTCCTATCGAGTGTTCATTCTCTTTCCTAGCCATATGATGATATTCACATAGTCCATATTGTTTCCTAAGTCTTACTCCCTTCGCATTTTCTTACTCTTTTAGACTTACCTTTAAAAATCAGCTAGCATAAAGCAGCTTAGCTACATAAAAATGTATTCCTACTTATATATTAAAGATAAAAGGTACTTGTATTTTCAGCTTTAATGCTGCAGCAGATATTATATAACTTTTAATGACGTCATTATTTACGCTTGTAACTTTTGAATTTAATTTTATATTAATATTTTTCGTTGTTCTTCCTGTTTCTTTTCGTTTAAGATAGCTAGAATTTAAGATTGTATTTTACAAAGAACATTTCCTTCATACCTTCGGGCATAGAAAACAGTATGCAATAACTTGTTTTTCAAATTAATTTACTTGGTTTAAAAAAAATTAAACAGATGTCGTCATACTTAAGCTTTTGTGTTGTAAAAATACGCAAAGGCGTATAAAATAGACAAAAGAGTTTTACCCAAAGCGGAAAGAAAGTGCAATGAAAAATCAACGAAGGTAATCACAACATAGACCTTACTTTGCTTTTTTATAAAAAACTACAAAATCACTGCAATATTAATAGCAAACATGCACAAAAAAACAAACGAACAAACAAAACTCAAGGCACTTTCCTGGGAAGCCGCTGCCGGAGGCAAAAGCTTGGACTAAATAAAGGTACAAAAATATACTCTCAGAAATATGACTCGTCACAAAGTCAATTTCTTAAAATTATTAAAAAGGAGAACTCTAATTTTACAATTTAAATCTTGCGTAAGTATCAACTCAATGTTTCAGGTTTGAATGAAAGTTGAGTGATAAAATTTTTCTTTTATTTAGAACACATTTAAATTAAACAAGTTGATTTAAACAAAAATAGGTTTTGTAATGCCATATTCGATTCAAACACGCAATTATTTCCTCCTCATTATCAATTCAGCGAAAAGACGTCCATTGCTGTGCAATTATTTCCTCCTCATTATCAATTCAGCGAAAAGACGTCCATTGCTGTACATTGAGCGCCCCACCAACCTTTTACCCTTCTGATCTGATTTCATAGTGGTAGCAAAGCAAGAATAAGTGTGTAAAGCTAATGGCTTGTTTGAGCACGGTGTCGTTCGTTTGTTTCGGAAATGGATCGGGGTCTTGCTTTTCCTCTTGCGTCTTTGTTTTTGTTTCTTGCGTCTTGCTTGTTGCAAGACTTCGAGTTTGCAAACATCTCCACAATCCGCTTATTACGTATGTGCGTTTGTGTCGTCGTTTTGAATAGTGCGTTTTGATGTGTTCTTGTGATTATTTTGTATGGCGGAGAGATAGTTGCAAAAGTGCGCCAACACAGTTGAGCTCTCTGTTCTCTCACTCACATAGATGGGATGCCAATCCGACACGACCGGAGAGAGATCAAGCGCTGGACCGACGGCTTAACATATTTATCGAGGGGCGAGTGGAAGATACAAAGTAAATAAAGCCGCTACAGTTAAACAATAAAAGTCAGAACATTCTGAACTGGCATTTAAATTACGGGATGATACTAGTCTTAACCAGTGCCGCGAAAACAACCAAAGTTCAAAAGTTGTGCTGTTGAAGAAACTTTGTCCCTTCTATTTGAATCTAGTTTTATTTAGTTAAATGTTGAACAGGAAATAATTTGAAGACGTCCTGGACTTGGTATTGGACTTAGGTTGTTGTGAAGCGATTTGTTAAGTATTGCGAAGTTCGAATGGAAGTTTCGAAAGGATTTCTCGCTTAAAAGGGCACAACTTAAATTGTTTTAATTACATAATAAATAAGGTTCTAAAGGAGAACGTTTAAACACATTCAGGCTTCGTTGTCACCCAAAGACAAAGTCTTGTTTGGGAGTCGACTCTAGAACGAATATATCTAAATGCACTGTAAGAATAAGGCAAATAAAGAAAGTGTAGTACGTGTCGGTTAGGTCGGTATGAACGTAACTTATTTTTTATAAATGGACCCGGAAGATGCTCTTAATTACGAAGTCGTGCCGGGTCCATATGGAAAGCTGTCAATTGTTCCACATCTAGGTGTGCTAGGCTATTGCAAATACAACTTCGCAATATATAAAACCATTTCAAACCAAATGCGCTTATATGCTAATGAGACCTGTTTCCTTACACTTGCAATATAATATTGAGGACTTACGGACAACTTTTTTTTTACTGTTTATGGGCACGCGTTAGTTGACTATCTCACTTGTTAGTAAGCGATGATGTGGTTGACGATGTAGCACGCCTAAAGTAACCTATTCACTCTTGACTTAAAGAATCCCCCTGGTTGTAGGTATCAGGAAATACAGAATCCGTCAGGGAATTTCACTCCTTAGCTGTACGCACAATGAATGTGTTCCCAAAACGTTTTGTGCGTGTGGATGGGATGTCCACCATGTACTGGTGGCGCATCGCCGTTCGTCTTGTGGTCCGATGATGGAACGGACTTGGCGGAATAGAATTATGCAATTCCGGCGCACATTCCCCAAAATGCAACCAGCAAAAAGCCGACAGGCTCGCAACTCGTCGTCGATGCTCAATGCTTTGGAGTCTCGTCGTGACAAGCCTATCATTGCTGATGATCCTCTTGGCTCGTTTCTCAATTGACTCAAGGGCATCAAGCTGGTATCTGGCAGATTCGTCCCAAAGATGAGAGCAGTACTCTATACACAATTGAACTTGCGCTTGATAGAGTTTGAGCAGCTCTTCCGGCGTGAAGTACTGTCTCACCTTTGCTAGAATCCCCAACTTCTTTGCAGCCACTTGAGCTTTTGCCTCTATGAACGGGCCAAAATTGAGAGTAGATGTTAATGTAACCCCAAGAAGCTCAAGTTGGTCGGTAATCGGCATGGTTTCAACTCGAAAGATGGAGCTGGGTGGAATTGGCTCCTTTTGGCGGAAAATAGACACACTTGGGTTTTAGCAGCATTGAAAATGAACAGATTGGCATCGCCCTATTCAGAGACAGCGTATAAAGACAAATTCAAGCGCTTAACCATAGCCTCCCGGAGAGACCGAATCTGCGACCCACCAGCTCGTGCGATGGATACGTATCTCTTATCGGGTTTAAGCAGATCATTGATATGCAGCAAGAACAATGTTGCCGGAAGCACCGACCCCTGAGGAACCCTAGCACTGATATCTAGCAGTCCAGACGAGCAGCCATCTATGACCACTCGGAAAGACCGATCCCTTAGGAAATCCGCGATCCAATCACACAATCCGGCGAGCAGACTGAAGGAACAACAATGCCATTGATGCCGCTGCTAAAGTTCAACATTGGGATCAAACGAGCCTATTCGTAAAGGCGTAAAGCACCAAGTTTAATTGAATTATATATATTTGTCTATGAACTAAAATCTTTATTCAAGTTTTATTTCCACCGTTTATACCTCGAGCTCACTGCTCACAGCGGTCGTTAAAAACTCAATAGTAAGTGTTCTCGATGTGTTCTCTGAAGTAAAACCGTTCCGGATATTATTCAGTTTAAAAGTGTTTTAGCGCGTAACTGCGATTTCATCGTGCTGTAGCGATTTTGTTTCAATAATGAGTTTTATGTCACTTTTTGAACTTTTTGTTTTTTATTTTATCGATATGAAACTACATTCGAAATGTCACTGGGAATAAAATTCACTGGTTGCTGCGTATATTTACTTCAACTTTTTGTTCACTATCTGTGTGTTAATTCATTTAGCCATTTCATTTAGCCATTAACAGTAACGTTAATATTTATTTTCAGATTTCATTAAAAAAAAAACGTATTATCTGTATCAGTGTAAAGTAGGATTAAGGATTTGTATGAATTTAAACAAAAATTTCGTCGATTGGATGTAACTTTGGAGGTAGCGGTACAGAGAGTAAAGTCCCGCATACCTCATTTGAAAAGGAGGATCCTCCAACCAGGCGGCTGTTGTGCCTGGCGGGCTACTGCCCGATAGTTGATATTCGGGCTAATGTATATGTTCAAATCGCACGGTAAACTCTGCTTGCGCGATGCAGGATTTCAAAGTTGTAGTTCGCTGCTAGTCGGATAGATGGCGTCGCGGTTCTTTTTGTTGCGATGTGGATTTGCTCCGTAGGTTTTTCTTGTGGCGGTCTTGATGCCGCTACATCACTCCCCTCCGGAGACCGGAGGTCGATAATGGATGAATCGTCCATGCATCTTGAGATGCTTGCCAAGCCAGTTTGAAGGTTGATTCCAGTGAGTCGGAATCGGAAGTCGCAGAGTTCTCGGTGAGTTGGAACTATATGCGGTGCCCCAGTGAGTCGGGGTGATGAGATATCCTAGTGAGTCGGGATGATGCTGCAGGCTCCAGTGAGTCGGAACCGGATGTCGCAGAGTTCACGGTGAGTCGGAACTATATGCGATGCCCCAGTGAGTCGGGGTGATGGGATCCCAGTGAGTCGGGATGATGCTGCAGGCTCCAGTGAGTCGGAGTGGTGCTGTTGCTGGCTGCAGTGAGTCGGAACCGGTAGTCGCAGAGTTCACAGTGAGTCGGAACTGTATGCGATGCCCCAGTGAGTCGGGGTGATGAGATATCCCAGTGAGTTGGGATAATGCTGCAGGCTCCAGTGAGTCGGAGTGGTGCTGTTGCTGGCTCCAGTGAGTCGGAACCGGTAGTCGCAGAGTTCACGGTGAGTCGGAACTGTTTGCGGTACCCCAGTGAGTCGGGGTGATGATTGAGGCTGAGGATGCTGAACAGGAATGCGTGGCTGCTGCATGCTGGTGGTCAGGATATCCGTAGAAGCCGTGGGTACTGGCTGGCTGTATGACTCGCTGCTCGAGAGCTTGAGGTCACGACGAGGAGAAGTGATGATGACGTCACGCTGAAGTAGTTGCACGAAGGCTGCGCTGACGTTCAATGTCGAGGGTCACCAGTTTGGAGGTAGCGGTACAGAGAGTAAAGTCCCGCATACCTCATTTGAAAAGGAGGATCCTCCAACCAGGCGGCTGTTGTGCCTGGCGGGCTACTGCCCGATAGTTGATATTCGGGCTAATGTATATGTTCAAATCGCACGGTAAACTCTGCTTGCGCGATGCAGGATTTCAAAGTTGTAGTTCGCTGCTAGTCGGATAGATGGCGTCGCGGTTCTTTTTGTTGCGATGTGGATTTGCTCCGTAGGTTTTTCTTGTGGCGGTCTTGATGCCGCTACATAACTATTTCCCTGGGTATGAGCGAACCATGCAACGGACTAAGAAATGTACTCGTTATATTACGCAATTACATGTAATGAGAGATCGGCACACAGATCAGTATTTATAATTAAGCAACGCTTCCAAGGTCGGCTTTTAGGTGGGTGACCTTTTATTAAATAAGTATTTAATAAAAAGTACTTTCCAGGGTGCTGAAAAGTACCCGCCAGTTTCAGATGCCGGCTGTAAGTCAGAAAAGTATCATAGTATCGTGTTACATAGTTACTGGTTGATGTGGGTTTGGTGGGGCTTAAAAGCATCTGATAAGAATGGAAGCGGACCCTACAGCAAGGTTATTTAAAGGCTTGGCAGATTTATACATGTAAAAAGATGTCATTTGTATATGAATAAAATCTTCCTTTGACGAATAGAGATCAAAGAACGGTTTAGATGCACTATAGAATATTGGTTTCCTTTTTATTGAGACAAATGAGCGCAAGGGGATATACAAAACCGTTATTACGTGTAGGATAAGAACTGGGTACGTTGTACAATTTATATAGGCAGGAAAACATGACGGCTGATACGTTTATTTATTAAACTTTATGCTCAGTAAAACATCACTGTACAAATTCGGTGTTATTGCCTTAGGCATACTACTACTACCACAAGGCCATTACAAGGCCAAGGCCAAGGTTACTATTGGACCTTAAGGTGATGCAGAGAAAAAACATAACAGGTGCAACTCAAGGGATATACAGAAAAAATCAATAGTAAATATATCCGATCCGATTTCTTTCTTCTTCCAATTTCTTGTGAATGTTTTTACGTGCCTTCAACTGTATTGACTGTGCTGTAATATGACGGACGTTTGTTGTTTAATACTGTAAAAACTATATTAGTAGCATATTCCCACTGCAGTGTCGCAGGCTTCGTGTCTGTGAGACAGTGTGAGCTGTAAACAACCACGTAGCCTTAGAGCAGAAAGTTCTACCCATAAAAAAAATGTTCAAAATCTGCTGCAATTACATTGGCAATAAAATACAATTATAGTTATTTCTTTATAACTATAATTGTATTGACTCGTCTTTGCCTTAACGTTTACAGGAACTGCTTTTTCAAAGAACTTATTCGCCATGTAAGATTCACAATAAAAATACAAAGCAATAATTAATCTCCCCTTATTCAACTGAAACTTCTCCCAACAATAACTGTAGCGAACGCAATAAATATATAGGAGAGGAGCAGTGAAAATGTAAATTAAGTCTACAGCTTTTAGCAGAGTTTAAAATAACACTCATTTAGAACTTAAAGCCTAGATTCCTGGTGGAATAAAAACTTAAATGAGCGACGACGTGCCGAGCGTAGACCGCTGAGGGTTTATACACATGGTGCAAATTAAGAGCGGAAAAATCTAAATCATAAGTGATTTATTCCGATTAAGCTGAGTATTTTTTGAACGTTAACGTTTACAAAAAGACAGTGCCTCAAAGCATTAAGATTCACAATAAAAATACAAAGCAATAATTAATCTCCCCTTATTCAACTGAAACATCTCCCCTTATTCAACTGAAACTTCTTCCAACAATAACTGTAGCGAACGCAATAAATATATAGGAGAGGAGCAGTGAAAATGTAAATTAAGTCTACAGCTTTTAGCAGAGTTTAAAATAACACTCATTTAGAACTTAAAGCCTAGATTCCTGGTGGAATAAAAACTTAAATGAGCGACGACGTGCCGAGCGTAGACCGCTGAGGGTTTATACACATGGTGCAAATTAAGAGCGGAAAAATCTAAATCATAAGTGATTTATTCCGATTAAGCTGAGTATTTTTTGAACGTAAACGTTTACAAAAAGGCAGTCCCTCAAAGCACCCGCCCGTCACCACTTCTTAGTGTTTTAGCTGAGAAGAAGTGGCGCAAAAAACACCCCAGCAACACAAGAATCTGTCTGGATCTAGAATTTATACTATGCAAATAATTAACAATATATGACAAAAAAAATTAAAGAATGTAACGGATTAGTAACGATCATATTATGACCAAAAAAAAAGAATGAAAGTTAAGCATAAGCAAAAATCATTGTAGAATTCGTTTTAGCATGGCTTGACGAAAATGGCTTTTCTGAATTGGCAATTGAAAGTTTTATAATGTACAACCTTTTGCCCACGACTTTGTACGCGCATATAACGTTATTTCCCGTTCCCTTGAGTATTTCGGGAAATTCTTCTAAAATCTTCAAGGAACCTACATGCCAAATTGCAGCTTTGTACTACATATTGATTCCTTAAATTATTTGTTGTGACATTACATTAAAGTTTATTTATAGTACCTAATATCACAATAAAGTCTTCAACTCCGTTCTCTTATACCTTGTACCGTGTTACCATCGCTTCCCTTGGGAGCAAGTAGCGAGTGGGGAAGGCCTTAGCGGCACAACTGGCACAATGACGTGTGGCGACTACGACCCGCGGTTACAAGATTATAATGTTTCATACTGGTACTCAAACTTCTTGATACTCCCCTTCATTCGATGATAATTTAAATAAAATTATATTATTCTGCCGGTTTTTCTTTGATTTTTCAGACAACCGGTTTAATTCTGAGTCTTTTTAATGTCAACAATTTAATTTTTTAACAACAATTTTTTTTCCTTATAAATTGAGAAGAGTTTTTTATCATTTTTACGTTTGACAGGGCTTGCTAGGGCTAGTACCTGACAGGGCTCGTTTGGGCAATTGTGCCTGACAGGGCTCGTTAGGGCAAGTGTGCCTGACAGGGCTTGTTAGGGCAAGTGTGCCTGACAGGGCTCGTTAGGGCAAGTGTGCCTGATAGGGCTCGCTAGGGCTAGTGCCTGATAGGGCTCGCTAGGGCTAGTGCCTGATAGAGCTCGCTAGGGCTAGTGCCTGACAGGGCTCGTAAGGGCAAGTGTGCCTGATAGGGCTCGCTAGGGCTAGTGCCTGATAGGGCTCGCTAGGGCTAGTGCCTGATAGGGCTCGCTAGGGCTAGTGCCTGATAGGGCTCGCTAGGGCTAGTGCCTGATAGGGCTCGTTAGGGCAAGTGTGCCTGATAGGGCTCGCTAGGGCTAGTGCCTGATAGGGCTCGTTAGGGCAAGTGTGCCTGATAAGGCTCGCTAGGGCTAGTGCCTGATAGGGCTCGCTAGGGCTAGTGCCTGATAGGGCTCGCTAGGGCTAGTGCCTGACAGGGCTCGCTAGGGCTAGTGCCGGACAGGGCTCGCTAGGGCTAGTGCCTGACAGGGCTCGCTAGGGCTAGTGCCTGACAGGGCTCGCTAGGGCTAGTGCCTGACAGGGCTCGCTAAGGCTAGTGCCTGACAGAGCTTCCTGGAACCTGCCAGGGTTACGGAACTTGTTCAAAAGAGTTAACGCGGTCCTTGAACGCAAAGGGAATTTTGACAAGGTGATTCTTAGGAAAAAAGTGTACTTGTGGTCTGGTATCCACACTCTAACTTCCAAAGCCTAATTTTTTTTTTTTTAGTTTTCTAGTGTTTTTTTGGAACACCATGGTTCGTCTAATTTCGTGACTCACATCATCAATGGAACAATGGAATCAATTTCCAAGAAATTTCTGTAGGTTTTTCCATTAAGTCTGGACGGCAGTTCAAACGGACCAACTAGTTCGTATTGAGGATACCAGACCACAAGTTAAAGCTGAAACGATGCTGAAACGTTAAAGCTGAAACGATGCTGAAACGTTAAAGCTGAAACGATGCTGAAACGCTGAAGCTGTCACTTCATGTGGATTTTAAATCGCCCACATGTAGAAATTATGGTAAAATGGCCAAAAATATATTTTAAATCAGATGGCTAATGTTAAGAATTTTCCACCTCTGGTCTTTGGAGACCAATTACAGCAAAAATAGCCCTGTAAAAGTACTATTTTTTTAATAGTTATCAAAGCCGAAAGTCAGGTGCATTCTCGTGACTTACTTAGGAACCATGAAGTCACCTGTTTACATTTTTAATTTAAAGTTGGAAATTACGGAATTACGTGAATTACGGAATTTACGGAACGCAAATTATTCACTTTAGACCAACATTTTCACAAATTTCAGTACAGTTACGAAGCTGATAATTTTATACATAAAAGTAAAACTTATGACAGTTAGTTGCAAAAAAGAAATCTGAGCAGTCTTCTACTTTTATTTTTAGATTTTTAAGGTGGTCGATAATTCTCAAAAATTCATAAAAAAAATTATAGCTCTTAAACTATGAGAAGTCGCGGAACATACATGGGGGTGATTCGGATACCACAAGATACGAGGGACCTAAATTTTATTTTTGGACGTCGACGTTCTGACTACCCTGTAATAAACAAAAAACAGAAAACTTAGCACATTTTGTTTCCATCTCCACACACTAACAGTTTACAAACAAAATTGGCGAACTGTCATTTCCGCATTTTTTTTCTGAATATTTTGTTGCCGTTGTACGGATAAAATTCACTCTTTTTAAAAATTTCTATTGCATTATTAAGAGCTTGTTTTAGCGCTGAACACAAAAATTAAATTAAATTTAATTTAATTTTTAATTGAACGATGTCGTTTGGTGATTGTAGTCACCATGGACGGTATAGAAAAGAATTTTGTGGTGATTACACTCCCCGTAGACGCTTGAGTGGTTATGATTGTTCCTTATATTTAAAATTCATAAATTTTAATGGATTTTATATTTTTTTTATTTCATAATTTTTGTCATTTATGAATGACTAGCTGCCGCCCGCGGCTCCGCCCGCAAGAATGTCGAAAACTAATTAATAGTGAACATTGTCTCGAGATAAAACGTGTCTTATGTGTGTTTCTAGACTAAAATCTACATCTGTACCAAATTTCATGAAGATCCTTTCAGCCGTTCTGACGTGATAGAGTCACAAAATACATCCATCTAAACTTTCTCATTTATAATATTAGCATAGTTGTATTTTTTAAATTTATGTCTTTAATTTTTATTGTTCTTATACATTTTTAATTTTACCAATGTTATTAATTTTATACATAAAAAATATACGAGTTTTATTTTACAAATATTATTAATTTTATAATTTCTACCTTCCATGATGTGTCTTCTATTTTTAATTCGTCAATTTTAAATACATTTTCCGATTTCATCATTTTTGCTTTTTTTATTATTATTTTTAAACATTTTTACTAAAATTATACTCGCCAAACTTATAAGTTTGATGGCGAGAAGCCTTATCAAGAAGAATTATTTTGGGCCTGTGTGTATTTGTTCTTTTTCATGAATGGGCACATAACAAAAATTTTGTTTTAGTTGTTTTAAATTAAAAGTCGTATTGTGCAAAATTATTTGTACAAAATATTCATACTTTTATAATTTGTGTTTTATTTGATGCCAAAAACACAATTTTCTTTCTTTCTATAAATTTTGAGAAAAGTTGTTTTGTTGAATGATAATATGACAAGTAGCTCATCAGTCGAAGACTAACAAAACACAATAGCCTATTTTGTCAGCAGTCTTTGATGATAAAACAAATTCTGAAATTAAAAATTCTCAAAAAAATAATAAATGCAAAATCTGTTTTGGTATTTCTGTTTTGCTATTTTCAACGGGGCGCTATTACTCGTACCTATATCTTTATAAGTTGATGGACACTTTTAATACTCGCGAATTTCTCCGGTATCGTGTTTCACCACGGCATGGCAATCTGAGGAACGACAAAATCATGAATTGATTTTGTTGAAGACGTGGACAGACTCTTTTGTGTGTGGCACTTACCTTTATCTGTACGTTTTTTTTACTTAATCTTGTTATTTTCATGTGCCATATTTTCGTAAAATTCAATTACATGACATTAATTTCACGGACATCGAATTATTTGACGCAAAGGACCGGTTGTTATGGCGACGCATGAGGGAGGGCTATGTCGGACGTCTTTTAGCTGATATGATGATGATGATCGAATTATTACATTCATTTTACCTAATTATACCTGCCCCGTACAGTTTTGTTCCAGTTTACGCTACTTTTTCTTCACAATTTTGGAAAATACACGAAAATCCAATGGAAATTGGGGCAAAATATTAACGCAAATGCAAATGACGTAAAATGTTAATCGCAATATAAGGAACATCGAGATATCAAGTTTGAGAGCCATTTGCTATGCGTAGGTACAGACACGTTTGTTTGTTCGCCGGGACTGCGTTATATTTGCGCAAGCCAGATGAATATTTTCATATTTATACACTCTTTATTTGTTTAGTTCTTCTCGTGTGCGAATCTATAGAATTGCGCACAAATGTGGACTTTGTAGATAGCGAAGTGAGTGAACTTATTTTAAATCATTTTTAGAACTTAAAGGTGACTGTTATATCTAGATTTACTCAAGAATCGATTTATTATTAAAAAAGGCTGTCTGAAACCGTTGAATCGGGCGTAATCCAGTGATTATATAATTAATACCCTTTTGGAATTTACCAATCAGAAAATTGGTTAATTAACAGGAAATTTACATCCGAAATACACCCGACGGAAGTTCTCGGCATAGGCTACTTAGCAATAAATAACTAGGAGTATTTCTACAAACACTACGAGGTTTATAAACTATTTCTACTCACCAATTTGCATGGTAAATACCTTAGGAGCCTGTTACACAAATTTGCTCAAGTTTGTGGACTAGTTACTGAGAACTTGCAACATCTGACCGATGTTGCAAGATATTTAGCTGCCACTGTGCTATTTCTGCGAATACTTGTTTGAAACAAGCAGGTAAATAATAATAGCCATGCAAAAAGCGTGTAATCGCCATGCATGTAAAGCGTGGAGAGAGTATGGAATCCGTGGGAACTCAACTCTCGGATTCTATAAACCTGAGATCCCTCTCTCCAACTGAAAATTACAAGTATTTGGGTATGTCGGAAGCGTTAGGTATCAATATTACTGGCGTGAAACAATCGTTGAAAGAGCGCTTCTTTGGCCGCCTGAAGAAGATATTCAATAGCCTTCTATAGGGCGGAAACAAGGTGCGCGCCTTCAACGGTTGGGTCATACCGGTATTGATGTACACTTTCGGCGTACTCAAATGGACTCAAACGAAACTTGACGCCCTGTATAGGCGGGTCCATACATTGCTTACTGCATATCGAATGCATCACCCACGATCGTCGGTAATGAGACTGTATGTCCCGCGCAAGTGTGGAGGTCGAGGTTTTTTAAATGCTAAGACTCTCTACAATCGCGAGATATGCAGTCTCAGGGAATACTTCCTAGCTGTCGAAGTGGGTATGCATCAAGATGTAGTGGCGGTGGACAAGGGACTCACCCCGCTCTCCTTGGCAAATGAGAACTGGCGCAAACCTGCAGTACTTGACACCAGCGATCGCAGGGCGGTATGGCAGAGCAAGGAGCTTCACGGACGCTTTTTCCGGCCGCTTTTTACGTAGGCATGGGCCTGACGTAGATCAACTAGCGTCCGTAGCTAGGCTGCGTTTCGGTAATCTTTTTGGAGAAACCGAAGATTTTGTCTATGCAATTATGGAAGAAGTTATCATGACAAGAAACTACCGAAAATTTATTGGGAAGGACGGCACGGCTGATATAATATGTCGGGCATGACACCGTCCGGAAGAATCAATTCGCTACATTATCTTTGGTTGTTCTCGTCTAGCTAACGGAGAATACTTGCATAGGCACAACCTAGTAGCCAGGGTTATATCCATCTACAACATGCTCTGACATACTTTCTTGTGGAGTCGGAGGTGCCGTACTACAAGTATGCGCCCGACCCAGTTCTCGATAATGGCAATATCACATTGTACTGGGATCGGTCCATCATCACTGACAGGACTATTCTTGCCAATAAGCCTGATATAGTGGTGATGAACCGAATCGAGAGGCGTGCAATGATTGTAGACATAACCGTCCCACATGACGAGAACCTCGTGAAAGCCGAGAAAGATAAACAAATCAAGTATATTGACTTGGCTCGCGAGGTTATCGACATGTGGGATATGTATTCCACAATCATTGTACCGATAGTCGTATCAGCCAATGGGTTAAATGGCAACAAGTCTCAACCAACACCTCAAGAGGCTTTCGTTAGGCTGCTGGATCAAAAGCTTGATTCAGAAAGCGGTACTTCTGGATACGGCTCGTATTGTTAGGAGGTTTCTCTGTCTGGAGCTCTGACCGCCAGTAGCTTGGACCCTGTTCCCGATACCGGTGGGTTACTATTTTATATTTTTAAATGTTTTTTTTTTATTAACTTTTATTGAAATATTTAAAAATATAATTTATATGTAAAGAAAATAAATAAACGGAATAGTAACAAGAATAGTGATCGTACACTGCATGGCCAATTAGAGAAATAAAAGCAAAAAGAAAAAAAAGACATTCTGCTGGAAGAAATTTCTCTAAAAATAAGCAGTTCCTTTTTGTACTCATAATAAAGGTGTGTATTACTGTTTCTGTACATACATAAAATAATAAATAAATTGACTTGACAATAGTCCGTCAGGTGCACCCCCATTCACTGCCGTTCCGGAACGCAAAGGGCATTGCGAGGAACACTGATACTCCCTTCTGCTCCGCCCAGCGGAGTCATTTGATGATGACCCATCCTTAAAAAAAAAAACAGATTCTTCTAATATATTATATATCTAATATAAATGCGAAAGTTTGTGAGGATGGATAGATGAATGGATGTTAGTAACTCTTTCACGTCAGAACGCCTCAAAGGATCTTCATGGAATTCGGCACAGAGGTAGATTTTAGTCACGTGGGCGGAGCCGCAGGCGACAGCAAGTAAATAAAAAGAATAATCGTAAAAAAACGTGTACCTTACACTGCACCAAAAGGTTCAATTTCAATGATTTCAGACAGATGCTGTTTGATGCTGATCTTACAACGAAGCTTGAGTGATGAGTGAAAGAGCGGTTTTAAATATAATATAGAACGAACTTGAACAACGTGTTCGAATAGAAAACACCCGAAAGGAACCAAAAAAACAACCGGTGATGAGAGAGATAGGAAAAACGTTCCCATATAAAATGTTAGAAGCGCCGATTAGTTGAAACGTGTCCAAAAATCTAGCAAATCGTGAACGATTCACGAAATCGATTGGCCACTCGCAATTCGACTAATGCCCGTTTTTAGAGCATTGAAACGAGCATTCGGGGCATTTCCCTTTACGCGCAAAATACTGACCATAAAGTCGTGTGAATTATTTGTTTGTGAACGACGGAACTGCTCGACATTATAACAAGCCATAGCCGAACGCAAATTCCGATAATCATTGCATAAATTGCTATTAACGTATATCCTGTATCAGTAAAGTTTTGAAGTGAAGAGGAACTAGGAAGGAAAATTGTTGAAAGGTGCTCTGATAGAAGCTTGTTGTTTTAATTTGGTTGTATCGTTTCACTTTGATTGGCTGTCATGCTTGGTTGAAAACAGTTGAAAGAAAAGTCCATATCTGCTTCTTCTATATGTTTTTCCGCTTACTTGTTCTAAACACGCAACAGTCTTTGAAATGGTTTCCAATAATATAAATAGGAAATCAATAGACGAGAAGCGCTTGTTTATAACACAGGGTTATTAGTAAAAAACAAACAACCTCTTAGAGTGAGAAAGTACACATGGTTATAAACAACTTTTATTTTGAGACCAAAACCTTGAAAATTAAAAAAATATATCTGCTGTTTAATATATTTTCAAGTTTCCAGGGCTGATTGGTTTGGTATACACGATCATAATCAAGTGTTATTGACAATTTTTAAATAATATTACTGACTGTTTCACGGCTATAAATGTCAAACACTGTATGCTCAAGAATCGCGATTTCAATCAATACTAATTCCAAATAGCTTCGGCTCGTTTTAATCGAACGTTTCCCTCGACCAAATTGTTCTGAAGTAATTTGTTAATGTTTGCCCCTTTTGATGCTAACTTTTCATCCAAATGCTTGAATGAAAGTATGTTTCTATTTTACAGGAATCCGTTTTGTGGATGTTGAGTAAACATTTAATTTGTAATTGGTATAGAATTTATTGCATAAATAATCTTGAAACGTTTTCTTTCAGTTTCAGCATAGACAGTCAGTTCAATCAGCCAGTTTCTTTCAGTTTAAGACTGATACTTGAGTAGTGCACAGGTTCAAAACATCGTTTCGTTTATCTCTTCTACCTCTTATGTTCCCATTATTTGAGTCGGGTCGCCTAACCATACTGCACCAGGATAATCTATTGGATTGATAGCTCTGCGATTGGGCTAACTTGAGATTTTTCTCGATTTTAGACCACCACGAAACGGCTTTTGCCTTTTTCCTGAAATAATATTTACGTTTACAACTTGCCAAACATGTCTATTCAAAAATTAAAAACCCAAATAACATTTTGGTGTCAGTTACAGGCTTTTTTATGACTTTAAGTAATATAACAGGGTTATAATTATCTCAGTTATTACTAAAGACGATATAGAGGAGTTAACAAATAAGTTTTAGCCCCAATCGCAGCACTAAAGCTTTAATGGACGACGTAATACAGCTTTGAGAGTTATAATGGCGCTAGTAGCAGCAAGCATACTTAATACGTTATAGCTTTAACCTTTCTGTGACACCCAAGTCTTTATAAAAGTGTTCGCCGACACCTTTTAACACTTGTTGTTGTATAGTTATTGCAATGAACTCTTTTATACCACTTAAGGTGCTATATTGACTATTATTGCAGACATAGGCTATAAAATAGAGTTCAACGGAAGCTGGTGGTTGGTACAGTACAAGCTATCAGCAACCAGAAGGAACAATTATTACACAATAGCAGGCCGAAAGGAGCAAAAAAAGCATCGTAGGTAGTTTTTCACAGCAAATTCGGCACTTATAAAAAGGGTTTGTCCATCCTGAGTGGTATTACTACTATATCAACAATTGTTCCCCAAGAGAAACCCTTGTAGGGTGTTTTAGACAACAAGGTACAACTTCATCGGTTACTACCCAAATAACAGTTTGGTGTCAGTTACAGGCTTTTTTATGACTTTTAATAATATAACAGGGTTATAATTGTCTCAGTTATAACGAAAGACGATATAGAGGAGTTAATAAACAAGTTTTAGACCCCATCGCGGCACTAAAGCTTTAATGGACGACGTAATATAGCTTTGAGAGTTATAATGGTGCTAGTAGCAGCAAGTATACTTAATACGTTATAGCTTTAACCTTTCTGTGACACCCAAGTCTTTATAAAAGCGTTCGCCGACTCCTTTTATCACTTATTGTTGTATAGTTATTGCACTGAACTGTTTTATACCACTTAAGGTGCTATATTGATTATTATTGCAGACATAGGCTATAAAATAGTTTGTCGTGAGTTTAGTAACACGAGAAACTAAAGGTGTCAAACAACTCATCTATCTAGGTTTAACCTGTAATAAAGGTTTTAACTAAAGCTTACCGTGTTAGGCAGTACTCTTTCACAGACGTTCTAAAGGTATTGGTGTCAAACAACGCAAGTATGGGTCGTTATTAACACTAACCTCACTTTTGTAAAGTTCGCCATTGTTTTGGTAACCTAACAATTAATATTATTTAATTGTTAGGTTTCGCCTTTCGTTTGAGACTGGAAAAGTGCCGAAGGCTTGGAAGCAAGCTAACGTGCAGCCCGTGCCCAAGAAGGGTAGTCGAGCTGACCCGTCGAATTATAGACCCATCTCGGTAACGTCCATACTCTGTAAGACTATGGAACGCGTGCTGAATCATAAGCTCCTGGCGTATCTAGAAGCGAATGATATCCTTAGTGACCGGCAATACGGGTTTCGCCAAAATCGGTCAACTGGGGATCTTCTAGCGTATGCCATTCACATCTGGAGTGAGGCCATAGAGAAGCACGGGGAGGCACTGGCGGTCTCCCTTGACATCTCGAAGGCCTTCGACAGGGTCTGGCACGATGGCCTTATTAGTAAGCTTCCTTCCATCGGTCTGCCCGCCGGTTTGTGTGATTGGATCGCAGATTTCCTAAGGGATCGGTCTATCCGAGTGGTCATAGATGGCTGCTCGTCTGGACTGCTGGATATTAACCTCTCGGCTGGCTTGTGGATCCCCTCGGATCCACTACACAATACCGTCAACAGTCAGGTGGGTCCCTGTGGCTCCACCCGACCTACGGATTTAAAACTAAATTTTAGTAATTTTTACGGTTAATTTTCTTTTCTCAACGATTGAACTCTATGGTATATAATATTTTTCATATGGGAACACTGTCGGAAAAAAAAAATACGCTTGACAAGAATAGAAATGTCACAAAATACATTTGTCAAATCAAACAAACATTCGTTCAACTTGTGCGCGAGAATTTTCGATTTTTACGTGTTTTTCTGTGGAAAGTAAGCCAAGTATTGATAGAAATTCATAATTTACTTTATTTTCGTTAAATTTCAACTAATATTCAACGTCAAAAGTGTAAATTATCTGGTGAAAATTACGAAACAAAACTAGTTACCGGATTTCTTCCCCCGTACGGCCGTACGTAAGTAATTTGATATTTCAGAATTATAGTGGCATATTGTAACGATATACAACTAAAAATGAGTTCGTGAATACATGGCTAGTAATCTAGAAACATTTCTTATTGGAATCTTATTGGAATATTCTTGATGTTTGTTTACAAAAATACAAATTACGTAAATCAAAATGTCTGCTCCGCGTACTATGAAGTTTGAGCTTAAATATTGCGGCAGTCGATTTTTATCTCGTAAAATAACATCATCACTAGATTACTTGTCTTTTTATGACCTTAATTCCAAAATTTTGTGTAAATTGATCCAAAATTTGTGTCAGAAATCAACATAATAATACAACAAAATAGCTTTCAGCAAGTACTCTCGTATCTATCCAAAATGTTTATATTTCGGTTTGTTATAAGAATATTGTTTACATTCTAATACATAGTGACATAATTAAAGAAACCATAACAGTTTCAAGTGTGTGAATAGCTGCTTTGTGAGCGGAGAGATAAGGTTTTTTGTGCTGCGGGTCATATTACGCTTGCGATAAGCGGGCGCCCGCGATACGCAACGGAGTATGACGAAAACATGACATTTGAAATTTGCCAGCCGTGCCAGCCGAGAGGTTAATGCCGGGGTTCCTCAAGGGTCGGTGCTTTCGGCAACACTGTTCTTGCTGCATATTAATGATCTGCTTAAACCCGGTACCTTTGGGTATGCAGACGACAGCACTGTTGCTGAAAGATACGTGTCCGACGCTCGAGCTGGTGGGTCGCAGATCCGGTCTCTCCGGGAGGCAATGGTTGAGCGCTTGAACGTGTCCCTACAGGCGGTCTCTGATTGGGGCGATGCCAATCTGGTCAAGTTCAATGCTGCTAAGACCCAAGCGTGTCTATTTTCCGCCAAAAGGAGCCAATTCCGCCCAGCTCCATCTTTCCGCGGTGAAACTGTGCCGATAACCGACCATCTTGAGCTTCTTGGGGTTACATTAACATCTACTCTCAATTTTGGCCCTTACATAGAGACAAAAGCTCAAGTGGCTGCAAAGAAGTTGGGGATTCTGGCTAAGGTGAGACGATACTTCACGCCGGAACAGCTGCTCAAACTCTATCAAGCGCAAGTTCGATCGTGTATGGAATACTGCTCTCCTCTTTGGGATGGATCTGCCAGATACCAGCTTGATGCCCTTGAGTCAATTGAGAAACGAGCCAAGAGGATCATCGGCAATGAGAGGCTCGTCGCGTCGAAGCTCCAAAGTCTTGAACATCGACGACGAGTTGCTAGCCTGTCGGTTTTTTACCGGTTGCATTTTGGGGAATGTGCGACGGAATTGCATAATTTAATTCCACCAAGCCCGTTCCATCACAAGACAAACGGCGATGCGCCACCGGTACATGGTGGACATCCCACCCATACGCACAAAACCTTTTGGGAACACATTCATAGTGCGTACAGCTAAGGAGTGGAATTCCCTGCCGGAGTCTGTGTTTTCTGATAGCTACAACCTGGGAGTCTTTAAATCAAAAGTGAATAGGTTATTTCTAGGCAAGCGTGCTCCATCTTCGACCACATCCTCGCTTACCATCAGGTGAGATAGTGGTCAAACGCATGCCTATCAATAGTAAAAAAAAAAAAAAAAAAATCGAGTTATTCAATATTTGACTACAATATACAAAATTTCTTACATTAGTTGAAACACTTAATTTTACATACCACTGCTCAGGAAGCAGGAATCAATAATAATGTTTAGCTGGAGGGACCTATTTTATCATCATAACTTTTCTTTTAAATCTTTAATAAATCCAAGGCGCGTTAAAATTGAGATGAGAAACATGGTATACATTTACCGTGAAATCATAAGGGCAGTCATTTTTCACTTCACATACTTAAATAACATTATATTCGATAACGAACACTTCCATTACGAACAGATTTGATTTTAGTAAGGTTACAGGCTTTTTCAATCTTGACGTGTGCTTTTTACCACCTGTGGTGCTTACTTACGCGGAAAGTAGTAGCTGACGATGAATAAACGGTCTTGTGCAGCTTTAATATCTTTTTAACACCTTACTATAGGATTTATACCACCTGTAGTGTTTACCAACCCTATATTACAACGGTAATACCGGTTAAAGTAGTAGCTGACGATGAATAAGCGCTCTTGTGCAGCTTTAATATCTTTGTGACATCATACTATAGGCTTTCTATAACTTTTACCTGTAAAACTGTGGGCCTTTTTCGTGGTTATAAGTGAGTAAGAGCATGCTCTAACTCAGTTGCACAGGTATGCGTTAATACTTTTACTATATACTCAAATGGAACTGATATACGAGTCTTACATAGGTTTTTTAACGCTTTAGTGTTAGTTGGGAAGTTTTTTAATCAAATTAGGCTGAGGTCCAGCACTTTTTGAACGTCAGTTCAACATAAATTAAATCCTCCAAAACGACCGACCCTCACTACTTTATCATCATCTGCCTTTTCCCAACTATATTGGGGTCGGCTTCCAGTCAAACTGGATTTAGCTGATTACCAGTATTTTACGCGGAACGGTTGTCTACCAGACCTCCACAACCCATTAATTGGGTAACACGGTATAACGGCCCTCACTGCTTCATTTATCAATTATTCCCCAGTATTCTCTGTTAGTAAAATAAATATTTTACCTACAACTTTTAGTTAATGACTTGTAACACTAACAAGCCTAAAGTACCTACACATTTGGTTTTACTTTATAAAACTCGTTTTAGAAAGTCGCGAAGAAAAACCCCTCAAACGAACTGAATAAACTTGTGCTACGCCGTAGCGACTGAGTCTACGGCGTAGCGTTCGTAGCCAAGTAGCACATGCTACACTGTTATGAAGTTCGGTTAGTATATAGCGGTTAATATTTGATGTGATTATTCTTTTTTGTTTTGTTTTGTTTTCGAACAACAATATTGTCAGTTGTTTAGAACTTTGTTTTAAGTTAAATGAATATGAACAAGTTATCAAAAATGAAATTATTAACCAATTGACTCATATTAAACTTTGTTCTACCAATATTGAGCAACCTGTACAGCTATACCATTGGCCTCGTTTAGATATTGAATAGTGATGAAGGCGACGTACGTCCTTTGAAGGGAATCCACGCTGGCATCATCATCATCAAATCAGCCGAAAGACGTCCACTGCTGGACATAGACCCCAAGCGTCGCCACAAAGACCGGTCCTGCGCGTCCCGCATCTATCGGCTACCTGCGACCTTCACCAGGTCATCGGTCTACTTTGTGGGAGGCCTTCCACGTTGCGTCTTTCGGTACGCGGTCGCCACTCCAGAACTTTTCGGCCCCATCGGCCATCTGCGAGCAATATGTCCTGCCCACTGCCACTTTAGTTTGGCGATTCTTCGGACTATGTCGGTAACCTTGGTTCACTAGCAAATTCCTGACTCGATTACGCAAGGAAACTCCAAGCATTGCCGTCTCCATTGCCCTTTGAGTGACTTTGAGCCTTCTGATGAAGCCCATTGTGAGCGACTACGTTTCAGTTCCATATGTCATCACAGGCAACACGCACTTATCACAAACTTTCATCTTGAGATACTGTAGTATGTGTTTGGTATACGCGGGCATGCTTTTTGTAAAATTATATAAAAGTGGTACCTATATAATAATAAAAAAATTGACTGTCAAAAAACCAGACTGCTAAAACCAACTAAAAAGATCGAAAGATCGCTTTTTAAGCAGTCTGATGCAGTTGGTGGCATCTTTCAGCACAGGTTTTTTTAACTACAATTTTGATCAAACACATTAACACTTTTGAGTTAACCATAAACTTCAGAGTTGTTAAAAAAAAATTCCTCGTTATTATTGCAAAATTCTGAATATTAAATTGTAAAAACGATAAACAGGCCTAAAAATACATATTTTGATATAACCTTGATTTATACTCCGTTATTTCGTATCACTTTTGAAGAAAAACAAAACATTCAGGAGATGCAGAAAAAGCAGATGAATGTATTACTCCAAATTACAGTTTAAATAGACCAACACTACTGAGGCACTGCACATTGGCCCGGAAACGATGCAACTTCATTTGCATACGGCTATAAATGTACCCGTTTGTTAGTCGACCGGTCTTACGTCCGAAATGGTAGCCGGCGGCGCTTTAATAATATTCAATGCATTTCAAAAAAACCTCACTATTTAGTTAGAATCGGTTGACCGAATTATAAACCTGAATTTGTTTAAATTTGAATACAGCATCGCAAATATGTTATTTGAATACAAAATGTGTTTGTGCTGTTTTTTAGGGTTCCGAACAAAAAACGCTGCTCTTATAGAATCATTCGGGTGTTTGTCTGTCTGTCTGTTTGTCCGTCTGTCACAGCCAGTTTTCTCCGGACCCACTGGACCAATTCTGTTGAAATTTAGTACATATATGGACTTAAAGGAAACCTTAAATCCTGACCTAGTATTAAATTTAATAACGTACCCGTTAAAAGAAAAGAATCCGTGTGCTATCTCGGAATGCTAGTAGAAAATAACTTTTCATTTATTGATCATAGAAAAACAGTAGGTTAGAAAGCAAAAAAGAACTTCTACGCCTTGAATATTATAATATGTGGAATGTGGACTCAGCTATCATTGTGCCGATAGTCATTACGGCCAATGGCCTGATGGCCAAAAGCTTCGACGAACATCTGTCGAAGCTGGCGTTACGCGGTTGGGTAAAGGGCCTGATACAGAAGGCAGTACTCCTCGATACGGCTCGTATTGTGAGGAGGTTCCTTTCTCTGGAGCCCTAACCACCGGTAGCTTGGACCCTGCTCCCGACACCGGCGGACTACTACTTTTATATTTTTAAATGTATTTTTTTATGGTTTTTTAGAGATATATTTAAAAATATACTTTGTATGTAAATAAGAATAAATAAACGAAATAATAATACGCTGGCAACTCTGACTGTCATAGTAAATTTTATTTCGTGCTCCCAATTTTGTGTTAAATAAAATCAGTTTTTAGTTATATTTATTTACCTTTGTTATAATAGAAACACTCTACAACAAAAACAAACCATTAGAAACTTAAAATCAACAAAAACTCAATAAAAATCATGGAAAAAGAAGCAAATATTTACGTCCGACAGATGACACATGTCACTCAAGAAATTATAAAATAGAAATTCCAATAATGACCGAAATAAAAGGAACATAAATGATGATCACAAGAGCAGCAGCGCAACGTGCACGCCCAACACCTCCGGACCCGTCGCTGAGCTCCGCCTCGTCGCCGCCGAACTTTGGATTACCAGTGTCGCCGGCGGTCGCAGTTGCGTCGAGCTCCAGCGACGAGTATTTCTCTCCGCCGACGTCGCCAACACCTGTACGTCGGCAGGGGAGAGGCCGGCCACCGAGGGGCTTGGGACCTAGGGGCCAACCGGCCCCGAGCCGGGTCCCCGCTGCCGGTGGTTGTGTGCAGCGCATAAGATGGAGTCAATCCATGAACGAGAACGTTATGCGCGCATACTATGGGTCTACAGAGGGGGGAACTAACCTTACTGCGTACCGTGTCAGGATGCTGTCTCTGTTCCAGGACCTGGAACCAACCGTGAACGTCTCGGCCCAACGATTGTCGGATCAGGTGCGGGTTATCCAACGTAATCACAGGTTGGACGATGCTGCACTTGATAGGCTGCGCTCAGAGGTACTGAGCAACTTTATCATCTCAACTCCGACACAGGCCGCGGTTCAGGCGCCAGCTAGTGGCGCAATCACACCGCGGCCCAACAACGTCAGTGATGAGGTAGATGATAGGGTTGTCACGGTAAGTAGCCAGTGCAACGATAGACTGAGGAGCGCACTGGAGGATGCGCTTCGCGAGTATAGATCAATTCCGACCGAACTTAGGCCCCGTTTACCACGGTTACCCATGCACAAAAAAAATAGGGCGCTGGTGTGTGCCCTGGACTCGCTGCTGCAGAACATCTTTGAAAGCAGCGAGAGCCTCCTTGATACGCACTCAATCCTGTATTGCGGGGCTGTTGCGGCATGTCGTTTAGCAAATATTAAGTTTAATACTAGTGATGAAGCTATTCGACCAAAACCTGCTGTACCAGCCTGGCAGTGCAGGATCGAGCGGCGGATCGATGAGGCTAGGGCACTCATCGGCAAACTATACTGCTTCAGGGAGGGTAACACACGACCACGCGTGATGCGCTTTGTGAGACGGGCGTTTTCGGGGACTGGTATCAGCCCTCGAGATTACACGTCCCGTGTCACGGAGCGCATTGACTTCCTGAAGCAGAAAGTTTATGCATGGGCGAACCGTATTCGGCGGTATAAGCGGCGGGTTGATCGATACTCACAGAATCGCATGTTCCAAAGCGATGAGAGGTGGGTATATAGAGCTTGGGAGCGACCTGAACAAAGTGTGACGGATGTGTGCCGCCCGGATGATATCGCCACGAATACATTCTGGCGAAGCATCTGGTCGGTGCCCGTCTGTCATACCGAGGATGGCTGGATGCGCGATGTCGAGCGCGTGTGTGATGCTATGCCACAAATGGAAAAAATTATCATCTCCCCATTAGATGTAGCCAAAGCAGTCCGTCCGTTACCGAACTGGAAATCTCCAGGACCGGACGGACTGCATAACTTCTGGCTCAAATGGTATAGCAGCTCACACGCGCTCCTGGCAACTCAATTCCAGTCATCCTTAGAGTCTGGGTCGCTACCACAGTTTCTAACAACTGGCGTTACCCACCTGCTCCATAAGACCGGTAGTCCCGCGGAACCCAAGAACTATAGACCAATTACTTGTTTGTCGACGGTCTATAAACTTCTTACATCCATTCTGAGAGTGAAGATCAATGAACACATTGATACTAATTCAATTATGTCCACCTCTCAGAATGAATGTAGGAAGGGGTCCCGCGGCACTAAGGAGCTTCTCCTCATAGACATGGCTATAAGCCAACAGGTTCGTCGATCCCGCAAGGATCTGTCGACATGTTGGATAGACTACAAGAAGGCCTACGACTCTGTGCCACATACATGGCTCATGAGGGTGTTGGAGTTGTACAAAATAGATGCAACTCTACGCACCTTTCTTGAGTCATGTATGAGGCAATGGAAAACAGTCCTTCGCTATCCAGGATGTCGACCAATTCAGGGGGACGATGAGCCTGTGTGGATTAAACGGGGAATATTTCAGGGCGACAGTTTGAGTCCGCTTTGGTTTTGCTTAGCTCTGAATCCTCTAAGCACATTGCTGGAGGGTTCAGGTCTAGGCTATCGGTTGAGAAGAGGTGGTCAGGCCATATCTCACCTTCTTTACATGGATGATCTGAAACTCTTTGCCCCCAACAATTCGCGACTGATGGAGCTACTGAAGTTGACTGAAACCTTCAGTAGTGCCATCAGGATGGAATTTGGTGTGGACAAATGTGCAGTCATGCATGTAAAGAAAGGGGAGATTATGGAATCTGAGAGAATTCAACTCTCGGATTCCATACAGGTTAGATCACTCAGCTCGACCGAAACCTATAAGTATTTGGGTATATTGGAAGCGTTGGGCATTAATGTTACTGACATGAAGCAATCGTTGAAGGAACGCTTCTTTGGCCGCCTGAAAAAGGTTTTGAATAGCCTTTTGTCGGGCGGAAATAAGGTGCGCGCCTTCAACGGTTGGGTCATGCCGGTATTAATGTACTCTTTCGGCATACTCAAATGGACTCAAACTGAGCTTGACGCCCTGGATAGGAGAGTACGTACACTGCTGACCGCAAACCGGATGCATCACCCACGATCGTCGGTGATGAGACTGTACATTCCGCGAAAGTGTGGAGGTCGAGGCTTTTTAAACGCCAAGACTCTCCACAACCGCGAGATGTGCAGTCTCAGAGAATATTTCCTCACAGCTGATGTGGGTATGCACCGAGATGTGGTCGCAGTGGACAAGGGTCTCACCCCGTTGTCCATGGCTAAGGAGAACTGGCGCAAACCTGTGATACTTACCACGGATGACCGCAAGGAGGTATGGAAAGGCAAGGAGCTTCACGGGCGCTTCTATCGGGCTCTTCATGGGTCTGATGTAGATTTTTCAGCGTCCGTGGCCTGGCTACGTTTCAGTGATCTCTTCGGGGAAACTGAAGGTTTTGTCTGTGCGATTATGGATGAAGTTATCTTGACGAATAACTACCGGAGGCATATTATGAAGGATGGGACGGTGGACGTGTGTCGGGCATGCCACCGTCCGGGTGAGTCCATCAGACATATTATCTCTGGTTGTTCTCGGCTGGCTAACGGCGAGTACTTGCACAGGCACAACCAAGTGGCCAGGATTATCCATCAGCAACTTGCTTTGAAATATAAACTAAACTATAAATATAAACTTGTGGATTCTGAGGTACCGTATTACAAGTATGTGCCCGACCCAGTTCTCGAAAATGACCATGTCACGTTGTACTGGGATCGGTCTATCATCACTGATAGGACTATTGTTGCCAATAAGCCTGACATAGTGGTGATAGACCAATTAGCGCGCCGCACAATGATAATTGATGTTACCATCCCGCATGACGAGAACCTCGTGAAGGCCGAGAAAGAGAAACAAATCAAGTATCTCGACTTAGCGCACGAGGTTGTCGACATGTGGAATGTGGACTCAGCTATCATTGTGCCGATAGTCATTACGGCCAATGGCCTGATGGCCAAAAGCTTCGACGTACGCGGTTGGGTAAAGGGCCTGATACAGAAGGCAGTACTCCTCGATACGGCTCGTATTGTGAGGAGGTTCCTTTCTCTGGAGCCCTAACCACCGGTAGCTTGGACCCTGCTCCCGACACCGGCGGACTACTACTTTTATATTTTTAAATGTATTTTTTTATGGTTTTTTAGAGATATATTTAAAAATATACTTTGTATGTAAATAAGAATAAATAAACGAAATAATAATAAATACGAAGTATCTTGACTTGGCTCGCGAGGTTGTCGACATGTGGGATGTGAACACAGCAGTTATTGTGCCGATAATCGTGACGGCCAATGGCATTATTGCCAAGAGCCTCGACCAACATCTCAAGAGGCTCTCGTTGGGCAACTGGATCAAGGGCTTGATCCAGAAAGCAGTACTCCTGGACACGGCGCGCATCGTTAGTAGGTCTCTCTCAGAAACCCTGACCACCGGTAGCTTGGACCTTGTTCCCGATACCGGTGAGCTACTATTTTTTATATTTTTAAATGTTTTTTGTATTTTTATAGAAATATTTAAAAATGTAATAAGTAAGTATATATAAATGAATAAATGGAATAATAATAATAACTTTATTTTCTCACCACAATATACATTAATTATTTTACATTGGTTGGTCAGATTCGACAAATATTCACAATTTATGTAAGTATAATAATATATTGTGGGAGACTGGTGCCTAAGCTAGGCTCGTGGCCTGTATTTCAGGACACCAGGATACCACCCCTTCATATTTTCATTTCATAAATTATGTACTAGGCGCGCTGATAGAATGTAAGGAATCATACGACATTTTTATAGTTTATTTAATATACATTCAGTCAAAAAAGTATCGGGAATGGATGATTTGTTTATGGTTCCAAATTCAAATTTTTGTTTTTTTGTAGTTGTTAGATTGGCACAACTGTTTTCCATTTTGGCGCGGAGTTTGAGTTGCATCTGTTATTTATATTAAATACAGTGCTGGTTTTAGTAATATCATATATAGTGTGTATTGCGAATTTCATAATGGACAAAAATATCGAACAAAGAGTTTGTCTTAAATTTTGCATCGCCAATGGAATTTCGTGTTCGGAGTCACTGAAAATGTTACAGAAGGCTTACGGTGAATCGACTTTATCAAAAACTCGTGCTTATGAGTGGTTCAAAGCGTTCAAAAGCGGTCGAGATGTGATGGAAGATTTGCCTCGCTCTGGTAGGCCGTCAACGTCTGCAACTGAAGTTAACATCGCAAAAGTGAAGGAAATAGTGACTGAAAATCCCCATTCAACTCTGAGAGAGATAGCCGCCGAACTTTCTGTATCTCACGAGTCGATCCGTACCATTTTAACTAATCATTTGGGTATGAAACATGTTGCTGCTCGTCTAGTCCCAAAAGATCTGAATTTTCTCCAAAAACTCAATCGCATGAAAGTCGCTGAGGACATGCTAGAACGAGTCAGTTCGGACCCAACATTCATGAAACGCATTGTTACTGGTGATGAAACGTGGGTTTACGAGTTTGACTTGCAAACTAGTCAACAAGCTTCGGAGTGGCGCCTTCCAACTGAACCGTTTTCAATCGATAGAAGACATAAAGGAGAATTCGCGGCGAGAACTCAACTCAATTCCGGAAGCAGCGTTTAAAAAATGTTTTGATGAATGGATTATTCGTTGGCGCAAGTGTATCGTTACTAAAGGAGCATACTTTGAAGGTGATAAAATAAATTTGGATGAATAACAGACATTTTGTGTATTATTGATCTTTTCCCGGTACTTTCTTGACAGAGTAGTACTTAAAAATCTAGGATAAGTATGCAAAACGAATGTTAGTAGACGCGTAGTATGGGTGATTATGTGGGTGTGTGACTGTGTAGATGTGTGAGTGTGTGGGTGTGTGAGAGTGTTATTGTGTGTTCAGGTCATTTGAAGGATGTCTTCAGTATCATTATAGTTTAATTTTTGCAGCCAGTCAGTTAACTTCTTTTTGCATTTATTTTTTGTGAGGCTAATGATTTGTAGCATCTTATGAGTTTTATTGTACAAGTACCCACCCAAATAGCAAAAGAAACGCCTTGCAAAAATAGTTTCTCGACGTAGATGATGGCGCTCCACTGGGTCATATCGTCTTTTCCCCCTAGACAGCGTTGGATTATAAACCAGGAGAGAATGCTGTTTTAGCAGAATGTGCAATATAAACAGTTGACACACTGTCAGGACTTCGTTCTCTTTGTATAACTGTTCAGTGGGGTAGCGATACGGTCGGAAAGACGACACTTTCAGTATAGCTCTTTGGCTTCTTTCGATTTCTATTAGGGTAGTTTTTGGAGCTCCACCCCAAGAAGTGATGCAGTAGCATATTATAGATTGAGCAAGGGTGCACTAATTTCATAACATTTTTATCGAGTACAAGTCTCAGCGTCTTGAACACATATATTAGTTTCCGCAATCTGTTACTAAGAGTGGTTATGTGATCTTGGAATCTTAGGTTTTTATCGATTGTTATTCCTAGGTATTTTACATTCTCAGCCTTGGTGAGTGGTTCGCAGTAACAACTACGGGTAAGTGGGTTTGTGCAAGAGTGAGCTACAATAGTATTATTACTGTTTTTCATGGAGAACGCTATGTTATTGGTTTTGGTTGTATTAAGGGTCAACAGATTGTCGCGTAACCAGTTAGATACCGTATTAAAGCTTAGTTGTGCACGCTCATAGACATCTTCCCATGAGCTCGCGCTGAACAAGAGGGCAGTGTTATCAGCAAAACTAATAATTTTGCCATTGGGGATATTGAGCACACCCAGATCGTCTAAATATATGAGGAATAATGAAGGTCCGAGGACACTACCTTGAGGCGTGCCGTAGTTAATTCATTGTTCTTCACTGATGAATTCATCTATCTTTACTCTCTGGGTACGCTCACTCAAATAGTCTTTAAAGAGGTCCAGTGGAAGTCCTCTGATTCTCAAGCTTTCCATCTTACGTACAAGAATTGGGACAGAAACCGTGTCGAAAGCCTTGGCAAGATCTAGGAACATGGCCATAACCTTATCCCCACTATCCATGTTTGTGGCCACATAGTCTGTTAGCTCATGGACCGCGTCAGAGGTGGATTTGCCTGAGCGAAACCCAAACTGCGCTGGTGCAATAAACTTGTTGTTTTCCAAGTACTCGTAGCTCACAAGTCTGCTATTCATTACCCGTTCCAGTATTTTGGAAAAAGCAGTCTGCACAGATATAGGTCTGTAGTTGTCAACACGGCTCCTGTCCCCACTCTTGTAGATCGGGTGAATTATGGCTTTTTTGAACACGTTCGGAAATTTACCTTTGGAAAGAGCAAGGTTACATACGTACGTTAGCGGAGGCACAATCACGGCCGCGTGCTTTTTCAAAAGGTCACCAGATATCCCATCCTATCCCGCGGCACAGTTATTACGGAGCGACATTAATATTCCGGCTACCTCTTCCTCATCTGTTGGGAGCATTGCCATGGATTGCGTTCCATTAGATATGTTGCCCTTTGTAACTTTTGTTTGTGTACTCTTTATATTTTTTGCTAGTTTTTCACCTATTTTGGCAAAAAAGTCATTGACATGGTTTACAGAATTTTGTGGTGTACTTGATGAAGCTAATAATTGTGATGATGTGTTGACTTTCCTTGTCGACCTGTTTGAGATACTATTTATGGCCGACCATAACTGCTTAGTGTTTTTACCTGCTAATTGATCTCATTTTTTCAAATTCTATTTTTAATTTCCTTAATATTTTATTACAGTAGTTTCTATACCTAGTAAAAGTAATCTTTAAAATCTCATTATTTGGCGCCTGTTTAAATTTCCTATGCAATGTGTCACGATGCCGCATACAGCGAAGTAAACCAGAAGTAATCCATGGCTTTAATATTTGTTTACGGTAAGGAGTCTTGCCAGATTTTGAGTTTGAGTCTATCACGTGTTTAATTAATCTAGTTATTGTTTCCTTGTATACTTCACTAAAATCTAGTTGTTTTAGGTCTGTGTCTATCTTAACGTAATTAAAACGAATAGAATTTTTTGTTACTATTTTAGGCAATCGTTTTGACAAGAATAACATAACTGTCTCATGATCAGTTAGGGCAGAGTGTGCGACTAAAGTAGAAGCAGGTAGTCTAGTTTTCAGTATAACATGGTCAAGACAAGCTTTTTGTCGCGTAGGTATTGTATGAGCAGGTAAAAGGTCATGGGTAGCTAGTAAGTTTAGGTAGGAATGTTTAGCGGAATCCGTGCAGTGTTCATGTATATTTATATTTATGTCTCCCGTAATAATTATATTATTGTATTTGGATAACTTAGTAAGGGTAATATTTAGGGAGTTCAGAAAATTATCTAGGTCTGTGTAACCTGGGGGACGATATATCGCTAAGAGAACAGTATTTCTATCGATTTTAACTTGGAGACAGTTAGCATCTACGAATGACGGCTCCTCTGCAACTAGTTGCAGTTTTTTATGCACATACAGGACTACACCCTCATTTTGTGTATGGTTATTGTTGGTAAGGTTAATAGTTATAGTTCAGTAAGACAGGTATATTATGGGTGTTGGTAAGGTAATAGTTATAGTTCAGTAAGACAGGTATATCATAATCGCATTAACACTCTGTTAATGCGATTATGTCCCATTCAAGTTTCGTCCGAGCAAGTGTAGTCATAAATCCCGCTATGTTTTTATTTATGCTTCTTATGTTCTGTGTAACGATTTTAAGTGTTTGATTAGGTATGAAATTTGGTGGAGGCATCCGACACAGAGACAGCAATCTAGGTTTTTTAGGTTGTTATGTGTGTTATCGAATGTTAATGTTGATAATTTACAATTTGACATTCATGTTTTGAGCGCTTCTTAATGACGTAACAGTAACGTTCAATATACTGGTACAGAGCAGGTGTGAAAGTATGTAAATATGGTTGGCTTTTATTTATACAGTATGTCGGCCGCTTAAGTTTGTGTGCGTTATGGATGTGGCGTGCAGGTAACGTGATTGTATTTATGATGTGTTTAATGTGTTGTGTATGTATAGTTATTGTTAGTAACAAACTTATTTGTATTGAACAGTGTTTTTTTAAACGATTATTTCTGTGGTTTGTTTTGATTATTAATGAAATAGTATAAGTTAGGATCAAAGTTAACAAAATTGTAATGAAAAAGGTAGCATGCAGTGGCAGGTACAGGGCTAGTCATCTTTCCTTACGGAGTTTCGCGAGGTCTTCGTCAGTTTTGATGAGGCGGCTTGACATTCCATCTTTTTCACGAATATACACACCTTGCCGTTTGCAACCCAACATTGATGGTAACCGAATTCCTTCGTTAGTTCTCTGGCGAGATAATGTAGGCGTCTGGTCATAGCCGTAAGTACTTCATTTACGTATAAGGGTTGCCTAGGTCCGTTTTCTACAATATGGGATGTATTCAGGCGATTTTCCTTGTTGTGCTTGTTAAAGTCTTTGGTCAACTTAAGAAACTGTTCTTTAAGGTTTACCGACGTGAATTCTACTAAGACTGGACCCACAGCGTCAGACTTGCTCTTATAACGGAAGATATTTTTTATTTCTGTTGTATACACGGGTTGACTGATGATTTGACCCAATTGCTGTACTGTGCTGTAAGGGAGTCACAAGATTCATGGGTTGACGAAGGTAGATTTTTAATTTCAAGCGAAGCCGCCTTTTGTTGCTTTTCTAAGAAGTCTACCCTGATTTCAAGCGCTTTAATAACCTTTTTGTTACTGCTACATTCCGCCCTTAAGTCGTTAATTTTCACCAGAGCATCATCATATTTCTCTGATAAAAAATCTATTGTCTCTTTGATTTTTTCATTCTGAGTTTGTATTTCGGAGTTTTGCAAGCTGATCGCAGTGTTTTGGGACCGTATGTCCTCAAGAGCCAATTGTAACGAATTAATTTTTGCATTTTGTTCATTCTGTTTGGTAACTAATTCAGAAAACATTTCCTTCATATCTTCTATCATTTTCTCCATTCTCGTCATGTCATCTGCACTGCGTATCTTTCTCCTATGGGTTATATTTGTGTTGTCATCGCTGTTAGTATTGGTACTCGATGTCAGGTTTAGTTCAGATGCCGAGTGAGGCGAGGCTGGTGGAGGCGTGCGTCTAACAGCGGAGAGCATATTGGAAAGCTTGATGCGCAGGAATGACCGCTATCTGTGTTTTTAAATGTAAACACGGCTCGCCGCAAGATTCGTAGGTCTTCGTTTTCCACAACGCTACGAATATTTCCGAGTATTACCCGAACGCGCCCGACTGCGAAATGTAAACACGGCTCGCCGCAACATTCGTAGGTCTTCGTGTTCCACAACGCTACGAATATTTCCGAGTATTGCCCGAACGCACCCGACTGCCCGCTGGAGGTGTGTCCTTCGTCAGGAAGGTCGCACGCGCACCGCTCTTTCATACGATGACTCACACGCTGCTGTTGTTAATTTAAATATTTTTGCGGTTGGATTGAAGAAAAACGATGATAACTTCTTTGATGGATTGAAGAACTGTTTTGTGCACCGCAATACAACTGTCTACACACTGATATATTATGACACTTGTATATTGAACATTTTACAGCTGTTATGATTTCTTTAAGTTAGCTCAACTAAAAAGTACGTGTTGTCGCCTTGCGCGCGCGGGGCGATTGTAACTACTTAGGGTCTATCTTTTCAAACCTTAAAAACTATTTATGGGGCTACCTACTTGGGTTGTATGTGCTAAGGGGCACCTGTCTGGGCCGATAGGGCCACCATAGGTGCGGTACGACGTAAATTGCTTCAAAGCCAGCGTTTGGCTGATGATATTCTTATGCAAGGTGTATAGGACGGTTAGTACTGAAACCTTACCAGTGCTGGTGGGTGTTCTCCCAGTCGATCTAGAAGTGCAGCGGCGTGCTGCAATGTACTACTACGCTAGAAAGATTACGGACTAAGATCTCTAGATTACTAAAACCCCAGTCTGATGTCTGGGAGGAACTTTTATCCGAGTGGCAATGTAGGTGGGAAAATTCCATCAAAGGCCGTCACCTCCACCAGTTTTTTCCATCTGTTCGTGAGCGGCTGGACAGGACATGGCTGGAGGTGGATCACTGTGTTGCCCAATTTCTCACAGGTCATGGCAACTTTTAGAGTAAATTATTTTCCTTTAAGCTTGTGGCCTCGCCTTTATGTCAATGTTCTACAGCTGACCATGAATACGAACAATCCGCACATCACATTTTATGGGAGTGTAGTCTTTGGCAAACTGAACGCAATATTATGTTAGATAGTATTAAGGTTACATCTGAGGTAGTTTACTATACGGACCTTGTTGAAACCAGAACAAATTTCCGTGCGTTCAAGCGATTTTGCCATACCTATTACTGGAATCAAAAGTAGCTCACAATTTAGGACCCATTAGTTTAAGTGGTAAGATATAATCCGTGGTGCTTGGCAACTAGGCTTAACCCAGTTGTATTTGTCCCCAGATGCCTATTGACCTAGTTCTATTCTGTCTCCTGCTTGAAACGGAGGGATGTGGAAATTATATTTTTCCTACTCCTCTGCTGTACTTTTCTGATTAATTTCGTTGCAGGATCCAAGACAGTTGAATCGTTTCTCCGGGACTCGTCGGGTTTCATTGGCTCGGCGGTTTTCTGGTGGTCGCCACTGTTGATTCTGGCTTTCAGGAGTTGCAGTGGTTGGGAATGTGTGGCGGGTTTGTCCCAACATATGGACTTCTCAAATCAAATACTGCGGTTTGACTATCTTCGCGAATAATAGCTGTAGATGCGTCTAGGACTCTCAATCGATCTTCTGTTTTATTTTTTTTTTTTTTTCGTACCAGTTTTGATTCAAAATATCATGATGATTATCCACTAAGCATATGAATGTTGATGCTCCCGATTTCTCAGTGATAATAAGTTTATCACCATATTTTACTTTTAGTCGTAGCTTAATCGTTCTGTTATCTAGAGTCGTAGTTTTGCAAACCTTTTGTAATTCGTTCAAAGTGAACTGACAGTCATCGCTATTTTCAATGTAAGTAAATATTTCCTCCATTGCCAAATTCGTACACAATAGAACAAGAGACTCGAAGTTACACTGGCTTAAAAATTAAGGGACTGGGTTTCATTTTACCTGATATTCTTATAGTTATAACTTATGTATATTTTATATTGTAAGTATAAGTTACAATGACCAATAGAAAAATATTTAACAACTCTAGATGTATATAAGTGGCGTACTCATGCATATTATGACGATAACAACTTTTATAACTTTTTGAATCGTTATATTTCAGAAACGGTGGCTCGTAAGAAAAAAGTATTGATACATTTTTATATATAATTTTATGATCTACAATTTTTGTCTGAAGTACTTTTATGATAAAACTTACCGTTTTGCTGAAAATCGCGTTTTTGACCTTTGACCTTGAATTTTTTTTTTCCATACACGGGAATGATGGGGAACTTTTAAACATTGTTTATAATTATGTTTTGAACAATTTCACTGATTTTCAGCTTGTTGGGACTTTATGTAACTTCGAATGTCTAAATTGACCGGACTAATTATTTAAAATAAAATTTGATTTATTTAATTGATAATAATGATTATTTAAGATTAAACAATAAAATTAAAGTTAGGTTAAAGGCATGCATGGAAATACTTTTATGTAAGTGAAGATGAGTTTATAAAATGTATTTTGGAATAGCGCATAGTAAATTATATATTTCTGTTGAATAGTCTTTCAGTTTCATCGTATGTAAGACCCTGAAGATATTCACTTACAACTCTCTTACATTTATATTTCGGCAAAGGATATACGAGTATTTTGCAAACCTTATTGACCGCATTATAAAGACGACCACTCAAGTTCGGAAAGTGTCGACTTGCTAGAGCAGTATCACAGAAGGGCAAACCATGTCTTTACGATGTTTATGTGTAAAGAGTTCAGGATCATAACTCAGTGAGGAATGAGTACATAGGACTTATGGAGTGCACAAAGTTACCTTACCGTAAGCACAGACAAATCCCTGTGTAGCTGGATAGTAGAATAACGGTAGGGTTTGTGAAGCATCACCTTCAAAACTGCCCTCTGCGCCCTTTCAAGACGAAGCATAAGAGTTTTATATGTTCCGCCCCAAACTGAGATGCAATAGGTTAGAATTGACTGCGCCAAAGCAAAATAAGTGGTTTTCAGCAGTGGGGCAGCGACCATGGCTCTAAGCTTCTTCATTGGGAACATAAGCTTACATACACGAGACACCGTAACGTCAATGTGTTTGTTCCAACTAAGAGTACAGTCAATGTATACCCCTAGATACTTTACGCAAGATGTTCTATGAATGGCAGGGCAATCGCATGTGTTAGACGCAGGATGGGAGCATCTATGAGCCGTTATGTGCGGAATATTAGGTTGCGTAGAATAGTAGGCTGAGAAGGTGACGTAATATGTTTTTGATACATACAATGTGAGCAGATTACAAGAGAGCCAATCCATCACAACACTAAGTGCATATTCAGCCGAACGGTGAGCAGAGGCCCAGCTATCCCCATTTATAATTAGTGCCGTATCATCTGCATACACAAGAATCTTGCAGTCAGGTATAGAGAGTTGGCATAGCCTATTTACATATACAAGAAAGAGACTAGGACCCAGCACGCTGCTCTATGGAACTCCGATAAGTCCTCTTCATTGCTAGTATAGCTCTCAACCCTGACTCGTTGGCTACGCTCAGAGAGGTAGTCACGAAAAATATTCAGAGCTGTCTCTCTTATTCCTAGCGTCTCCAGTGCTTGTAAAAGTATGGAAGTAGAAACCGTGTCAAAAGTCTTGGCCAAATCTAGAAATATACCTATGGTTTTGTTCTTCGTATCAAGATTCTTTGCAATGTGATTTGATAGCTCAAGCACAGCTCTGTTGATTTTCCTTTCCTGAAGCCATATTGGTTCGGAGCAATCGCATCATTGTAATCTAAATACTTAAGAAGTCTCTTATTTAGAATTGTTTCAAGGATCTTGGAAAGAGTTGTAAGAACAGATATAGGCCTATAGCTTTCAACACGATCCCCTTCCCCACCCTTAAAAATTGGTGTAACTAAAGCCTTTTTGAAAGACTTTGGGAAAACGCCATGTGTCAAACACAGATTGCACACATGAGTAATGGGAGGGATGAGGACATGCTTAGCAGCTTTAATAACAGAAGCAGGTATGCAATCATATACAACTGCACAGTTATATTTTAATTCCGAGATTATACGGTCTACCTCATCAAAGTCAGTTTCGAGCAAAACCAATGAATTGCCTTGTGGGTTGGACATGGAACTAAAGACAAAGTTATTACTGGTTGCATGTTGACCTTGCTGTATCTTGTGAGCAAGATTAAGTACCTCCAACATTTGCGAAGTAATTGTTTATAGCGTTGACAGAGGAATCCGGATCATTACAGATCTTAAGAAGATCCCTCGATTTGCTTGTGGGTGTAGTGTTTTTGTAAGTGATGGATTTTATGATATCCGAAGTCGCTTTGGGATCACCAATGGCTCTCTGAAGCCGTTGCTGTTCGTAATTGCACTTAATGGTCTTGAGCAAATTATTGCAGTAGTTTTGATATCTTGAATACGTCAGTTTAACTATGTGATTCTCAGGATCCTGCTTTGATTTCAAATGCAACTTGTCACGATTACGTATGCATCTCAAAAGGCCAGGGGTGATCCATGGCTTAATAATTCGCTTCCTATGCGGGACTTTCTTTAATTTGCTGTGTTCATCAATAGACTCAGATATAATGGAGATAAGTAGTTCAGCACTTTGATTGGGGTCTGTACTATTTAAAATGCTAGAGAAGTCCGATTCTTCCAAGAAACTAATGACACCTGGAAGGTTAATTTGGCGTATCAAGCTTTTAGGTTTCTCAACCAAAGAGACAGTCTCAAGACAAAACAAGACAAGACAGGGGCATGGTCAGTAAAGAATGAATCTAAAACCAGCACTGTTGAAAATTTGTTTGACTTTAAAAATACATGGTCTAGGCAGTTATCTATACGTGTTGGGAACAGGTGGGTTGGCAGATGACCATGAAATGCCATTACATTTAAATACTCTTCAGAATTCGAGTCACTATTCCCTGAACCAATGCTAATGTTCAAACCCCCTATCACTGCACTGTTTTTACCGATGTAAGGGAACTCAGTACATCTTTCAAGGAGCTAACGAAATTCTCAATATTCCTGACTAAAGATTGCAACAATCACTGTGTCTGGATCTAGCTTCAAAATGAGATAGTAAACATCCTGAAACACGGGCTCGGAAATCCTACAATCCAACTCAGAACGAATGTAGATTAATACGTCCGTCATTCTGGTTTGTAAAAGCAGACTTTGCGGAGTAAAATCCATCTAAAATAGGAATTTTAGTAGCTTTACTCAACCAGCACTCTGAAAGAATAACAATATCACACTTAACATCCATGGAGTGGAGAAGAACAGTTAGGCCGTCAAAGTTCCGGTTTACACTTCGAATGTTTACATGCAATGTAATCAGTGTTTTTTTACAGGATTGTAGATGCTGCAAACATTGGTCTGGCGAATACATAAATGATTGAGACACATTATAGGATTCTACGGAATCCATAAACTTGTTTAAGCTATCCACTAGTGCAGTAGAAAAATATTAAGGTGCTTGTAAAAGGTTCAAGGTAAAAAAGGTAAGGTAAAAAAGGTAAAGTAGGGTAAGGTAGTAAAGGTTGGCAGCCATTTTGGTTAAAACTTAATATTAAAGTTGCTGTATCAAGTTTTTCAAAACCTATGCGTGACGGGAATGTAAGTGGGACTGATAAGAGTAGGACGTAAGCAAAATATGTGTGATTGGGTTACAAAAGTGCTATAAATGTATATCCGTGTAAAAATATTAATAAAGGTAAAGCATGCATAATCTAAAACTATGATTACAATATTTAAAACAGGCAAAAAATAAAAAATACTGTTGAGAAATAGTCAATCTTCAACTTTTAGGCTATTCAAGTCAGATTCATTGTTAATGCCATTGCATTAACAATGAAGATTCGTATGAAGCTAATGAGCAGTTTGACCTAACTTCTTTCGTATAAAAATCTTACCGTGGGCCGTCCAGCTGAAGGAGTACCCATTGGTTTTAGAAAAATCTCTAGCTAAAAAGAACAGATGTTTAGCCTTGGAAGTTAGATGTTCAGATATGTAGACAGAGACATCCGGACCATTTATGTGCAGTTTAGCGGTTGAAAACTTGTTGTTTTTGTTTGTTCGATTATATGATTTTATAGATTTAATTACTTTCTCCTTTGTGATTACTGTCGCAAAGTTGACTACAATGGGTTTATTTATTTCATTTTTTGTATTTAATCGGTACACATCACGTATGTCGGAGGTGTTTATTGAGACGTTTAAGGAATTACCAGTGTCAATAACAATCTTTGATAGGTCTTCTTTTGTTTCTTTTAATTTAATTGGTGTGTTCCTTAGTTCCAGGCAAGAAGATCTTTGAACTCTTTCCAAGTTGTCAACCTTTTCTTCCAGCATCTGAATGTACGCTAAGTTTTCTTTACGCTCCGAAGTTATTAATAAGGATTTGTTAAGACTAGTGACAACCCAGCTGATTTATTGTCGAGGGGAGTTTTTCCACACAAGGTGCAACAAAATACTTTATGTTGGCACGGGGCAACCTACTTACTAAATAAACAATATACACATGCGTGTTCTGAAAATATTAAATTATCTGAATTACTCACAAATACAGAACAAAATGATGAGTAAGAGATACCGTGCAATGTAAGACAGGTAGAGCCATCATTTGTAGTCAATTTGATTGAAAAGTATTCAAACTTATATAAATTACAAAAATAGTGGGATATGTTTATAGATTCTATATTAACGTTTCATAAAATAAAAATAAAATTACAGAGTGTTATTTAACACCTCAAGAGCTGCGCGACTCTATGTTAGTTATTGTACGTTGTACTCAAAAGCAATATTTTGCGAATGAGGTAGTCACTTGCTGCAGGAAACGTCATAAAGACAGTAATAGGAAGTCTCTCTCCTTTCCTCGAAAAAATAGGTGTTCTAAGAGTAGGGGGTAGGCTCAATAATGCCCAGGATATATTGTTCGATAAGAAACATCTCACTATTCTTCCGAAAAACTCTCACTTAACAAAATTCATAGTAGAAAGTGAACATTAGCGACTTTTACAGACTTTTCGGAGTTTACTTCTGTGGACCCTTCGACATGAAGGTTGCTAGGGTTAGAAAGCCTATTGTTAGGAAATCGCGCTTTTCGTCTGCTTTGCTATAAAAGCTATTCATATAGAGCTCGTGTCCGATTTAACAACTGAAGCCTTTTTAGCATGTCTCATGCGCTTCATTTCGAGGCGTGGCATGCCCACAAACATATTTTGTGATAACGCTAAAATGTTTTAAAGGAGCTTCCAATGAAATTGAACAGTTCTTGGGTTGGAGGGCTCTGGATCCAGGAAATCAAATAAAACACGTAGCCGTTTAGATACCGGCGTGTAATGACTGGCAATCTTACAATACGCAACTACCTACAACACTTATTGCTAATTAATATAAATGTACCCACAGTCACTAATAAAATTATAACATACATTACAGAAATGAAAAAAATGTATCTTCCAAAAATCACAGGGATGCTGTGGATGGGTTTTGCACCCAACACTACATAAAATGTAGGTATGTTACCAGTTATTCTCCTGAGTTTGGAGGATTGTGAGAAGCAGGTTTAAAAAGTGTTAAAAACCATCTAAAGCGGGTCGTAAGCAACTTATGTTTAACTTTTGAAGAGCTTCATACAGTTATTGTTCAAATTGAGGGTATATTAAACTCTAGGCTTCTACTTTCCGTAAGCTAAAATGATATTAATTTAATGGTGGTATTAATTGATGGTGGTGGGTTTTAATCATTAATGGTATTTGACTCCTGCTCATTTCCTCATTAGAACGGCTAGTTATCCTGAAGTAGATTTAACAGAGATGCCAGTTAATCGGTGAAAAATTTGGAATCTCTGCACTAAACTTAATCAACATTTTTGGAAATTATGGTCTAACGATTATTTAACACAACTTCAGAGCCGTCCCAAGTGGAAATATCCAGATACAAACCTCAAAGAGGGTGACTTAGTAATTGTGGAAGATTTTAATGCTGTTCCATTACAATATAAAATGGCTCGTATTGTAAAAACATACCCAGGTAGAGTAAGAGCTGCTGATGTAAACGATTAAAAACAAAGTTCAAAGACGGTCAATTAAACGGCTTTGTCCACTACCTGTAGAATGTGAAGCCCCAATTATGTTTAGAACAATCTAAACATTGAAAATAATAAATTTATAAATTATATAAAAGCTTGTAACACTAGTCTAAAATTTGTATTTTTGTGTTGTGTCAAGGCTGTGTCCTTCCTGTATAAGAGTTTTTTATCGATAAAAATTTGAAATGTGTCCTACAAGTATTTTAATTTTCAATGTGTATTAAAACAATAATATACTATCAACATATTTTGCCGGAACTTCTGAATTTTCGTGAATGTCATCTTTTCCTCTTATTCGCTATTTATATTTTAAATAACATGTCACATGTCCGGCTCCAGACACGCCCCGTGGGACTCTGTGGGGTTCAAAGGCAAGCTATTCTCCACAAATTCGATGTTTATTAATAAAAATATATATTACAAAACTCAAAAACCTAGCCGCATTTGGACCTTTCAGTTCGTGCAATTTCCAAACTGTTTTGTGCTGTAATTAGGAAATAAGATTAAAACCGTTTTTTCAAATCAACCTTATTTCAATTTGTTTTTGATCGAGAAAATGATATTATTTCGTGTTTTCACTATCACTTGCTACTAGAACAAGGATGTGTCCCTGACATATATTTTTTCCCGGGTTTAAATTCACCTATTTGACCATTTCCAAAACAGCCAAAATTCGGATAACAGCTCGTTAAGAAAGCCGTTTTCTTTCATGTACCACATACAAAAAACCTAGGCAGTCAGTATCTAGAAGAACGTTCCTCTCTAAGCGATTGAAGTTGCAAGTCGAAGACGAAGTCGATTCAATTCCCATCACTAGTACGGTTTAAGTGGATTGCCGTCCCTAGTGGAATAATTGAACGATGTTTTTGTACTATTCTGCGGGAATTCGATTTATGGCCGTATAAATATAGAGAACGGTGAAGCTAGATTAATTGTTAGGAATTACTTAGTTCAAGTGAAAATTCTTTAAATCGAAAAACACTTTTAAACTTTTGCTTTTGTCAATATAGGTGCAGACTTGCTATCGCCTCCTTAATAAAATTGATAGTTACATAAATTTAAAAGTACGGTAAAATATAGCAATTCACATTTATTTGTTTAGAGCTTTAAGTTAAGTTTATCATGTTGTAAATACCAATAAGCAAGAATCAAGTTGTGTTTTTTAATTTAAAAAAAATATACATGTTTTATTTGTCATTCATAGGTGTAATTGCTGCAAGGTATCCTAATGCGAAAATAAACATATAAATCTTAATACAATATTGAAGTGTGTGTATGTTCCTTTATATTATTGAGTAAGTATGCTCCTTTAGATTTACACCTCATGTTATTGCTTACGTTACGCTATGAATTACTTATATACATTAATGTATATTTTTATTCTGATTATACTACTCCTATGGGAACCAAGCAGTAGCCTTCTTATTTTATACCCGAACCTTTTTATATTCATCTCATGGCGACCCTGCCACGGGCTACGTTATTCGGTAGCTAATTAAAACGCAACTACCAAAGAAAAATGTCTACGGTAGAAAAGGCGAAGTCTTCGTCACCCAGAAGTCAGAACACGGCTGGGAACAACGAAGCATCACTGAAGGGTGTCTCGTCGTCTACATAATGCTGGCTGTGATTATCCCGGCAGTCTGCTATTTTTTTTGGTAGGTGTCTACAAACGGTGCTATCAGCGGAGGATTCAGGACGAAAATGGTTTACACTCCACAGTGCACAGGCTACAGGCAACGTATCCGCACATCGCTACGAGGACGACAGACTGCAGAAGCTGCGGTATAACGCAAAGTGCCATCCACCTAAATAAACAGTGAATTACCATCAATATACTTAAGTGAAAATTATCAAAGTGAAATAATCGATACATGCATCAGTGAGTTCAAAATATCGCGAGTAAAAGTTCAAAATAATATTCGGCTTTAAGTAAGAACTTTTAAGTAAAAAATACCTAGTTACCAATTGTAACAAAATTAAGGAAATAGTTAAGTTACATATTATCTTAACTACATGTAGTTAACTACTTTTAATCGTAATGAGTAACCAGATTACAAAATAGTAGTTAACTCCGTCCTACACTGGTTATACGCAAAGATAGCACAAGCTAATTGAACAAGTCCTCTTGACTGAATCAGCATTCCAGATTAGGTGTAAACAAGTGTTTGCGGGAAAGAGAACAGTAAACTACTTACAAGCATTTTATAAGCACATAGCTTCAGATGTTCCACATGTAATTCAAGGTGTTATGATCTTAGATGCATTGGTTGTTTTCTACAGAAGCTTGAAAGTGGAGCTCATGACTAAGAAAGATGAGAATCCAGTGAGCGGGACAGTGGAGTGGCGAAACATGGAGGGTTTGACAATGGATCAACATGGCCGGCCCTATATACCATGAGTAGATAAGGGAGAGTGGTAGATAATTCTGTGGACGATCATAACTTTAAGAAGTGGGTTTTTGTGCTCCTTTATATCTGTTGACCTCTTATTCCTGGGAAAAGGTTTTGATTTAATTTAAACTTGTATTGCTTTCTATTAAATTTGATATAACCCCCCTCCCCTTAGGTTTGGTTTGAAATACAATATTAAACTAGTATTGCTGAATCGACTTATTTTTACGAAAAACTGCATCTCATCTTTGAAAACAGTTTTTCACCATTCATTACAGTGATAGTTGAATTCAGTGTAAGATAAAAGAACAAAATTGTGTAGTAATAAATAGGATTAGTAATAATTAGAATACATTTTTAGCTGTGTGCCTGCTGGGAAAAGGCCTCCCCCAAGTCTTACCATGAGGTCTTTTCCCACGAAGGATGTTCAGAATAGGCAAATGAAGAGATGCGACAACAGGCACAAAATCGGTTCGAGTGGACACGTTGTGTGCAGTGTGCAGTGGCAGTTGCAGGCCATTGAGGATAAAAGGAGGTCCGAATTAAATCAGAAACGCGACGACATGAATACTAGACCACCAACTAAATGGTCCTCATTTATCATGTCGTCAATGATTTTCTGTCATGTCCGCTCTGTGCTCGGAGTTTTCGGCTAAAGTTATAATAAAAGTTACAGAGCATAACATTTTTTTTTTTTTTTTTTACTATTGATAGGCACGCGTTTGACCACTATCTCACCTGATGGTAAGCGAGGATGTGGTCGAAGATGGAGCACGCTTGCCTAGAAATAACCTATTCACTCTTAAATTAAAGACTCCCAGGTTGTAGCTATCAGGAAACAGACTCCGGCAGGGAATTCCACTCCTTAGCTGTACGCACTATGAATGTGTTCCCAAAACGTTTTGTGCGTATGGGTGGGATGTATTCGCTCGTAACCACCATGAGAAGCCAAGGAATGCAGTCACTGTGACCAAAATCGGCCAGATGCAATCATCAACAGTTTGGAAATGATCTTACGTCCTCATAAGTTGATTTCTTTGTTAACAATTCACAAATAAATATGAATACATAAAATAATTCAAGAACCAATGTCCATTGTACTTTCTGAGCCAAAAAGTAAAGTTTTTTGGAAAAGGTCCAACAACGTAACGCAGTAAAATACAATGCATCATTTTTATTTAACGAGTAAAACGTCGGCTTTTAACTATGAAATAGCTTTGCAATATAATGACAAAAGAGGACATATTTTGTTGACAAATAAATACTCTAGTATCGTAAAAAGTTTATTTGCTTTATTTAAATTCTGAAACACTAGGGCTATAGGGTGGCCCCAATGCTCATCGAGTTTTTCGCGAAATCAACAAGCAGTTAGTCGACTTTTCACATAACCAGAGGGCTGGCTTTTTCTTTTGCCAACGAATCAGCATTGGCTTTCAACTTCGCAATGCGGCTAGTATTCTGGGCACTTTTTCCGTTGACAGTGATGAAAACGAATTTTTCGATGCCCTGTATGAGTTGTTCCCCTTCCCTTTTTATACTGGTTGTACATTTAAATCTATTTTCTACTAAGTTTGTGCATACTATCTAATATGTTTCTATGTATTAGTAAAGAAAAATGATTTATCTATGAAAAAAAAAAATGTCTACACCGATACCAGCTGTCCAATATTTTTTGGTAATGTAACCGACCGACTAATTAGATTTTTTCAGGAAAATGCTTCAGAAGAACCCGATCGATAAAAGGAAACAAAATAAACAAATACTAAAACTCACACCAAAAAACTTGTACCAACCAATAAATAATAAAGTGAAAAAAAACAAAGTTCTCTTTGATATTTTATTTTTCACTTTATTATTTATCACACTTATTAGTTACAGTTAGTCGTTTTCAGTACGCACCTTTCAAACTGGCAACATCATACCGTCTAAATTTTATCTTTTGAATTTTACCACAACGTATCTTCCACACAATATCTGTACATAATATCGTCATGTAACTTCACGCATAATATTTAAACCAAGCATGTTACAAACACTGGTTATTTACTCCAAAAATAAACCTTAATTTTTTCTTAACCCAAAATATCGGTCATGAATAAAAGTTAGTCATGCATTTACGTATTGGGCACCTAAGGAGCGGTATAAAAAATAAGTGGCAGTTACATGGCCGTATCGACGCGTGTACGACCATATTTGGCCGGAACAGGGCTATTTATAAAATACTCGTATCATACTGGGTAACATTATAGCCTTTTTTTAAGGAGATCCATATGGACGGCTTTGTGGGACAGATTTGGCTAGGTGTGTAGGTTGGGTTATATGTATAATGTAAGTCGATAACCGTGGAAGCGTGTGTCTTGAAAATCAAGTGGTTTCTTTAAAGGTATCGATGTTGTTTTGAAATATATTTAGCTTTATTTATATACAAATATTATCATAAGAGATTAATTTAAACACAAAAAGGTGCAATTTACATAATTATATTAGAAACTAGTTGACCCGCACAACTTCGTCTGCGTCACAATTGTTATTACTGCTCCGACCCTATTGGTCTTAGCGTGATGATAAATAGACTATAGCCTTCCTCGATAACTGGGCTATCTAACACTGACAATTTTTTTCAAATCGGACCAGTACTTCCTGAGATTAACGCGTTCAAGTAAACAAACAAACAAACTCTTCAGCTTTATATATTAGTATAGATATAGATAGTCATATGGTAAGATTGAATTTAAAAAATTATTGTAATGTAAATGGCGACGCTTGGGGAGACTTATGTCCAAGCAGTGGATGTCTTCAGGCTGAAAAGATAATACTTTAGAAATAATTTGTTCTGTTTTTAAGTATACTTATGTAATGAAGTGGCAACACACAATATATAAGGGATGTTAGAAGAATGGTATGACAAAACCATGCGTGTGACAGTCGATGAAAGGAAAATAACAAGTACAGCAATGAATAACATGTTAACATTAATATATAAGAAGTTTAAAGATATTTAAAACGAACTCTAACTAATAAGTGTCAATATAGCAGAATCCATACTAATATTATAACTGCGAATGTAACTATCTGTCTGTTTCTGCATGTTTTAATGAGGATGAAAGGATTTGGAGGAAACTTGGCGCACGGGTAACCCATGTCATTAGTAGAACATAGAATACTTTTCTCCCGGAAGTACCCTTTGGATAATTTTCGACTATCACGTGGACGAAGCCGCTAGAGAAAGCTATTATTACAAAGTAACAAGTATACGTATATCAGAGTAATCTTACATGTGGTTACCATTTACACAATTATTAACTTGGTAATAATTAAAAGAAAAAGAAGAATTATTCCATGTAGCAACATACAACGTTAGGACGCTATCAACCAGCCACCGCCTATTAGAGCTGATGAACTCTCTGAAGACTACAGAATACGAAGTAATCGGTATTTCAGAAGTCCGACGTCTCGGTACATCTGTCCAAGAAAACGACAGCTTCATATTCTGTTATACAGGAGACACGCGGATTATACGGTGTGGGTTTCATCGTTAAAAAATACCTGAAAAGGAACATTGTGAGCTTTAGTGGAATATCGGAATAGCTCTCCTGAGACTCGATATGAATGGGTACCAATTAGACATACTCCAAGTCTATGCACCCACAGAAGCCTCAAATGACGATGAGGTGGAGGACTTCTACAACACTGTCAACGAAACCTTGAAAACCTGTAGTCATGGGAGATTTTAACTCAAAAGTAGGGCAACCTAAAGCCGAAGAACACTTAGTAATGAAAAATCATGGATACGGAGTTAGAAATAGTAGAGGTGAACGCCTGATAGATTTCGCAAACGAAAACAAGACGAGTATAATGAACACTTTTATATGAAACACAAAAACCAGAGATGGACCTGAAAATCCCCAGACGGAGTCACAAAAAATGAAATTGATTATATATTAACAAACCAACATAAAAATGTAAAAAATGTACAAGTTCTAAATATTAATTTTCCCTCAGATCATAGACTACTAAAAGCATCCCTTCAGCTAAGAAACAAAGAAAAGCCGTATAAAATACAGAAACAATTTAAAAAACCCACTAAAGACTAACTCTGAGAGAGTCATTTACCGACAACTTTTAGGAAAACACGAAAGCCAACTTCAATTTCAAGAGGATGCTAGCGTCCAAGTAAACTATGACAAAATCATTCAAAGCATAGAAAGAAGTCTACATAATGCCAAACAACAAGCCACCAACCCAGGAGTGTTATCAACATACACCAAGAATCTCATAGCTCAGAGAAAACTACTACACGAATGTAAACATAGACCTCGGGCACAGAAAAATCAACTAAAAGCTTTATACAAACTTATAAGTAAAAGCATAAAAAAGGACTATACGCTCCACCGATCCAAAACAAACGAAAAACATATAAGTACTACTTGTAGCGTTAAAAGAGCATTTAAAGAGCTCAGTACACATAAAACATGGATAAAGGAACTAAAAGAGACAAATGGACTTTTATGCAATAGGCCGGACATTGTTAAAATTGCTACAAACTTCTACAAGAAATTGTATGATTGCCAAGAGAAAAATAATGTCAGCTCAATCGATAATGTAAACTTGCAATATATTAAAGATGATGGCTTAGAAATAGAAGCGATAGACGAGCTGGAAGTTTCAAAAGCAATTAAAAGCTTGAAGGTTGAAAAGTGCCCAGGCCTAGATGGAATTACAAATGAAGCGATAAAAGAAGGCTGTCACCATCTTGCACGCCCTCTGGCATGTCTTTTTAACTCTATACTTGAGTCAAGTATAACACTCTTTCAATGGTCAGAGTCATTCATGATCTTGCTCTACAAAAAAGGCGATGCAAAAGATATAGGCAATTATCGCCCCATCACAGTCTGCTGCCATCACTCACTCTACAAACTTTTTACATCAAATATCGAAAAAAGGATTAGTAAGAGTATAGGAATACACCAACCGATAGAACAGGCCGGCTTCAGAAGTGGATATTCTACCATAGATCATATCCATTCAATAGAACTAATAATTGAAAAATATAGCGAGTATCAGAGACCTATCGCTTTTATTGACTACCAGAAAGCCTTCGACACGATCTTGCACTCTTCCATATGGACAGCTTTAAGCTCACAAAATGTAGAACACAAATACATAGAAGTTATTAAGTATATATACAACAACTGCAGTAGTAAAGTGAAGCTTGAGTCGATAGGACCGCCAATAAACATAAAAAGAGGTGTATGGCAGGGGGACCCTCTGTCACCGAGAATCTTTATAGCGGTGCTAGAGATGGCCATCAGCAAAGTCAATTGGAACAGAACAGGACTAAACATCAATGGTAAATTCATCAGCCACTTGAGGTTCGCTGACGATATTATTCTTTTATCTGAAAATGCAAGAGAGATAGAGTCAATTATACTTTCCCTAAAATCTGTGAGCGTTGAAGTAGGCTTGCAAATGAACTTAAATAAAACCAAAATTATGACAAATAGCATAAAATATCCTTTGTATCTTGACCAAAATTTATTAGAATATGTAGAAAGTTACACATACTTAGGAAAACAAGTTTCTTTTGACAACCAAAACAATTAATTAGAAGTAAAAAAAGAATTTCAGGTGCATGGAAAAAATTGTGGAGCTTGAAGGAAATATTAAAAGGAACTATGCCTATTAATTTAAAGAAAAAAGTCATGGACACCTGCTTGCTTCCCTCCATCATCTATGCATGCCAGACATGGAAGCACACACTGAGAGTGAAAAACATGATTAGGCCCTGTCAACGAAGCATGGAGAGAAGCAAATGTGAGGAAAATACAAAAATCCCACATAGCACTATACGAAAAAAGACTAAAATTATAGATGCACTCCAATTCTCACAAAGATTAAAATGGCGCTGGGCAGGAAACGTGGCCAGGATGGAAAACGACCGCTGGACTACCAGACTGACGTCATGGCAGGGCCTACAGGCATTAGATAAAAAGGAAGACCAATTACTCGCTGGAAAAATAACATAATAAAAATAGCAGGAAAACACTGGAAAACAAAAGCTAAAAATAGGGGCAAGTGGAATATTCTGAAGGAGGCCTTCACCCTGACATAAGAAGGGGTTCTTGCATGCCAAATTGCCAACATAGTTATTAGAATATTAAGAAAATACTGAAAATATCAGAGAGTTAAATATTAAAATTATATATACATATTTTTAAAATATTCTTTAATATATAATACATGTATATTAAGAAATTAAAATTAATTATAATATAATAAAGATTAATAACTTACAATCAACGGAAACAATAAGTAATAGTATGAAGTAATATACCTAAACTAATAATATGTATTAAAAATTATAATTTATAAACAACAACAATAATATAAAATACTGATTGAATCAACTATAATAATATTAACAATGTATCCATAATGTAATCAGTTAATCACGCAAGAAATAAAAGAGAAAACATTTTTATTTATTTATTTTAATAATTGTGTAAATGGTAACCACATGTAAGGTCTGGCTCGTTTATGCCTTAACTTTGATTGATCAGTACTTATTGAAGACATAATTGTTTGATTAAAGACTGTAGTTGACTGTAGTTCAAGAGATACATACACCCTACTAAGTAGATACGAGTGTAAGTCTTCCCATAGTAAACTCGTGCTACTAGGATACAATTTATTATAATAACAATAGGGTATTTTCCTGGATAGACAAATAATAATAATTCTGTTTATTTAGTGCGTTTAATACATTTTCAAAAAATATTGCAGATGTATTTTTTGCCTTTTCAAATCGACAAATTTTACAAATATAATACGCATTAAAGTACAAGAGTACGCGTAGTGGTGATGTTTATGAAGGAGTGTACCAACACGGACTCCATGCGAGTTTTCAACGCACTTTAAAAAAAAACGATTTAAAAAACACGATTTAAAAAAAAAATATAGGTCCCATATTTTTTGAAAATCTAGTTTACGGGATAGAAGATCTACAAATGCACGGAGGAACCCCCGTACGTTAATATGGTCACCCATCTCGGGACTTTTCGGGAAATCGACACCTGACCGGTGTGGACGTCCGGCATCAGCTCAGATAAGTTTTGAGGGACGGTCAGCGGGTGGTCAGTGGACAGTGAGGCAAAGACTCTAAAGACTAGAAGCGAACTTCACCCCAAAAAAGGCTTTTTTGGGGTGAAGTTCGTTTCTCGTCTTTACATCGTCGTCGTTTCTCTACGGGAAACAAATTGTTTGCAGCCCACCGAGCCAAGCCAGCCAAGATCGCTTTTTTATTTCATATAAGTTTCATGAAAATAAAATAGTTACAAAATATAACATACGCTTAAAGAACATGGTCCTGTATATTCTTCGATTTGTTGATAATTTTAATTTGTACTTTGGTACTTTTTTGCTCACTGTCTCCCTCTCACACCTATAACACGTGAAGAATCATTGTAAAAAAACAGAATATTTATGGACTTTCTTGTTGCCTCGTTTCCATGAAAAATAGAGAAAACGACTAATTTGAACCATGCATTAGTTTCATAAGTGTCCATGCGTCTTCATTACGAAAAATATAACAAAAAATCTATGTTTATAAAAAAGCTACATTTATTTTTCAACTTAAGCATCAAATAAGAAACACATAACACAAATTAATTGATATAAAAAAAGTAATTCAAACTCTTCGACGAATATAACGCAGCAATTACATAAACCAAACATCAAGAATATTGATCCCATTTTCTCAATTAGTTCCGTAGACATTCATACAAACATGTCACCAATGGAATAGTTTTGTTTAAGTAAAGAAAATAAAGTTTTATTTGCGCCAATCATGACGCATACCAAAAAAATAAAATATAAATTAAATAACACTTAATTATAAAAATTGGGAAAAATGCGTCATATTCGCGCAAAACGGGGAATATACAATTTGATAACCAGAGAATATAACATCAAATTGTTTACCCGTAGGTTTGCAAGATGTTCTGTAGAAGCAAAAATTACGCTCTAAGGAATATTGCCAGTCTTTATACTCGAGTGGACTAAGGGTGACCCATATCCACCGGGCCACCAATGTCTTGCGAATTCAATACAACAATATCTTCAGGATGTTTTTGCATCAACCTCGAGACTGTAGTGCATCCAGAATGTTCGCAGAGGCGTGGACAGATGGATATCATGCGATTTTACCAACGCGTAAGTGGTAGTAGCAACGGCAAGCGTTTTGTTATGATTGCTGACCTCCGAGACTAGTTTATGCAGTGTAGATGATGATAATGGAAAGCTGATATGTTGTACTAAACTAAACATAATAAAAAAATACGTCCCTCATACCAAGTAGTCGAAGCACTACACAGATACTACAACCACGCCGATTGTCAAAAATCAAAACTTGAATTCAGGTAGAAAATGCAGGATACTCACATTTGAGTAAGATATGATCGAGGTTTAGGTTTAAAGAATCTTTATTCTCATAAGAACATACGTACAGTTCACTTAAATGAGATTTAAATTTTAATAATAAAATCGTCGTCTAATGACGAAGAATGCAGGTTTTGAAAAAGTTCTATCTTAATCTAGTTACTCCTTTTTTTCAAGAAGCATAAAAATTGATGGTATTAATCAAATTTATAAAAAGTTTACGTAAGTTCCAATGATTCAAAACAATTAAATAGAAGATCAAACGCGTGCCTATCAACAGTAAAAAAAAAAAAAAAAAAGATTTGGATCAATTCAAAATAACGCTGTACATGAGCTCTGAAGAAAATAGAACTAGTCATCATCATCATCTGCCTAGCCTTTTCCCAACTATATTGGGGTCGGCTTCCAGTCAAACCGGATTCAGCTGAATACCAGTGTTTTACGTGGAGCGGCTGTCTAACAGACCTCCACAACCCGTTAACTGGGTAATACGGTACTTCTTGGCAAGACTGGAATCAGATTAAATGGCTTCTGACAATCCGTAACGACTGCCAATCTACAAATGACACCCGGGACCAACGGCTTAACGTGCTTTCCGAGGCACGGAGGAAACTCGATATTAAGATGGTCACCCATCCACAGACCAACCTTGGCAAGCGTAGCTTAACCTTAAAGATCGACTCGTGCGGCTGTTATTATTTAGCCACGAGCTCCTCAGAAAATAGAACTAGTGATGATAATTTATAGGTCATTGTACCTAATGTAGTACAAGTAATGAAATATCCACGTTGGAAAAAAAAATTGAGACATTCTTTTATGCAGCGTTTCAGCCATACAAGCATAATCCCGTAAAAAAGTACATACAACGTACAAAGTCATCAATTCATTGGCAAAACATTTAAAATACACGCGAGCTATCTTGGTTCGGCATGAAATGGCTTCAAAATGAATTATGACTGATATACCCAATTTAGAGCCGCCGCGGCGCCGGTGCTGCCTGCACTGCTTTGAGAAACATCAAGCCTGATACAAAACTCGGAGAGTTATTCGAAAGAAATCCTTTGACATCATTACTTATCTTGGCCAAAACTGAAAAACATTGTCTTCTATTTGCGATATTAGTCTAAATCCAAACTTTCAAAAACAGTACTTGACCGATAAACAAAGAGAGATTACCACAAAAACAAAGTTAAAATTAAAATAGATGCTACTACGGGATCTTTTATTGTATCGATTCGCCTGCCTGCGTACAGCAGTATCTAAGACACTTTTTTTGTACGTTGGGCTTATATACCCCGGATTTCACCTCATAGCAATGTATTTGAGAAATAGGAGCATCGATCACTAACAAAGAACTAGATACACAATCCCAAGTAAAAGATCTCTTAAAACTGTCACCAAATTGTGTTTAGGTAATGCTAGTTAAAATAAACATACATTAATGTAAATTTAACCTTATGCGCAATGCTTAAAGTTTATTTCACAAACCTTTGTACAAAAAGCAATTAATTCCACTCATTTGCCTAGCCTTTTCCCAACTATATTGGGGTCGGCTTCCAGTCAAACCGGATTCAGCTGAATCCCAGTATTTTACGAGGAGCGGCTGCCTACCAGACCTCCACAACCCATTAAATGGGTAACACGGTATTTCTTAGCAACACTGGAGTCAGATTTACTGGCTTCTGACAATCCATAACGACTGCCAAAGTTCTATAAATGACAGCCGGGACTTAAAGTGCTTTCCGAAGCACGGAGGAAACTCGGTATGTTAAGATGGTCACCCATCCACAGACCAACCTTGGCAAGCGTTGCTTAACATTGAAGATCGATCTATGCGGCTGTTATTCCTTAGCCACGAGCTCCTCAAACGACCGATACCCACTGATCAACATATATCAAAACAAATTCAACCTTACTCGCATGTCTTAAAGTTCAAATTCGTCTCCAAAAATGGAACAGAATCAACGCGCATAACCCAAAAAATTTAAGTGGGCATGCGATAATATGATTAATACGTTTAGTATGAGTCTTTACAATTGAGATGCTTTATTCCTGCTGTTTAAAGCAACTTAATTTCAAAAATGTTTTTACATAATTTATTGACAAAATATCAGCATTTACAATACAGTGAAAACAATTATATTATGATAATGTTAATTCTTACCGAAAATATGAAACACCATCCTTTTCTACGTCCTAGATGTGTGATTCTTGCAATTTTTAAACGAGCACTGAGGCATGTTTACCTTCGGAGCGTTCAAATGCTACTAAATAAATTAAAAGCGCACCCAAATGTTCCAATGGGTGCTCATTCGGTGAGGACATTTTTTACCGCTGATTGTGTATCTAGTTCTTTATTAGTGATCGATGTATAGGAAGGACTTTTTTGCGATGGTACCCTAATACTCCGCTTGTCATTTACTATCATAACGGCATGGCGACGCGTCGCAACAGTTGATCTGACCCGCCGCAGACGTTTTGAATCATTTCTTACCTGTTTCATTTGTTGTTATAGAATGTGATTATTGTTCTAGCTAGACTTTAGTTAAATAAAAATTCAAACAAAATTTGAATTACTTCATAAAGTTACACTTACAAACGGACAGACGGACGGCCAGACGCGCGGACAGACGGATAGACAGACGCATAGACGGACTGACAGCGAAGGCTTAGTAACAGAGTCCCGTTGAGCTTTGAGTACGGAACCCTAAAAAGGTACACGTACACGCCGAACATTTTAGTATTGCACCATTAATTAAGTGCCTTAATCCAAACATAGGCCTCGCGAATATTACCAATCTGAATAGCTAACATTCAATGTGCATTTAACTAAGCGGGAAACCAGTAATTACGTTAACAGTACCGCTTCCAACATGTCGGGTTAGTACCTTTACAATTATAGCTTTCGTCAATTTTCCCGTTTAATATATATGTAGGATCAGGAGTGCCGAGGGGTATATCGTCAGGGTTTGTAGTTCCCTTTTTATTGGGATAAACAAGACTGTATAACCAGATACAATGTTTTTATTAAAGTAGGCACTAATTAAACCACCATACACATTACAAAAGGTACACAATATAAATGGTAAATAGAAAAAAGATTAAGCAGGTAAAAGGTAATAAAACAGTAGGGCGAACAGACTTTTTAGGGTCTCAGTTCGTATAATGGCCAAGCCACCCAAACACAAAGTGTATCAAATACAGCTATGTGCAATATACAGCTATGTGCAATATACAGCAGCGCTGTAACAAGTAAACCGACAGTTTTGTCGGGAGCAGGGGAGCTCTGTATCGAGTCGAATCCGAAGACCGACTGACTAGCTTACCGAGTGTAGGCTGTTTTATAGGACGATTTCCCCACTTTGCAATCCCTCCCCGACAACTCTGTCCGTTGACGTACGGAAGTACGTCACGCGTTTACTAAATACAAAATGTGCTAAATCTAATAAGATTTACATTAGAAAATAATCAAATTATACAATAATAATTGTCGTAAGTAGACAATAACAAAGTAAATCATTTTAAAATTAAAGCAACATGCCATCATATTCATCAACTGTCATAAACAAAACTAACGGTCACACTTATCGAAATAAGTTGCCAAAAATCAACTAGTAGTACTTAATAAATTAAGTTACGATTTATGAGACAATAATTGATAGTAAAAAACACTCCGATTAGTAATACGAAAATCAATTTCTAATAAGATTTGGTGACTACCCACTATTGTGATTGACAACCGACTCCGACATATATATTCCTAGAGCTCGTGCTCTTTGCTTGTTATTAAATAATAACAGCAGCACGGGTCGGGACGGAGCTTTCCGAGGTCATTCTGCGGATGGGTGACCATGGGTGACGACCCAGTTTCCGCCAGCATGTTAAGGCATTGCTCCCGGCGGTCATGGTAAGATATTTGGGAGTTCTGGTTAGAAGCCTGAAAATCTGACACTAATGTCTTGAGGAAAATTTAGGAACATAGATTGGGATGTTAGAGTTAGGAAATTATAGGAAAAAAAATACACTCACATTCATATTACAGGAAACGTGATTGTGAAGTAAAAATAAAAAGAAACTGTAACTTCATACATTTTGACAAGGCGTCAAAAGACCGATGACTCATGAAAAACTATAAAATAAATTACAGTCAACCCACGCTCATAAAATCGTATTATAAGCGAGGACCAGAATGTTCAAAACTTTTGTGCCATTCATTTTGTAAGTTACAAGAACAAGATTAATAACAATTTTAAGGGAAACTTCACAGTTTTTGACGAGTTTATCAAAATGTCAAGCCTATTCAACATAGAGACATGAAAAACAGTTTCGTGTTTTTTCCATTTTGCATGTGAATACATCATGGAGACTTTTCTTTTTGATTTCCCCCTCACGTTTCTTTAAAGATTTTCTAACCGTACCGTTACCCAGTTAATGGATTGTGGAGGTCTGGTAGGCAGCCGCTCTACTTAAAACACTGGTATTCAGCTGAATTCGGTTTGACTGGAAGTCAACTCCAATATAGTTGGGAAAAGGCGAGGCAGATGATTATGAAAGATTTTCTAACTGACCCTTTTTCTTTGCGCTTCAATGTGTTATTTGATTTTTATTATTTGCTTTTACAAGTGCTTGTTTATGTTTTAACTGAAATAAATGATTAAACTATGCCCTGTTAATGTACAATTAGTTTTTCTATGTTTTTTTTTCTACCAGAAACTGTCAGCAGAGTCTTCTTTACCTGCTGCTCCTTTCAATTTCTGTTTGAAACAATAAAATAGTGCACTACATAAATTTGTTCTTTAAAATCTTATCTATCCTCCAAAAAATACAGATTTTCGGAACATATGCGGTACATATACGCTACATTTCCGCACTTATCCGCAGAGACCGCGTATATATCCGCGTATGAATGGCCGTACGTGCGTGTTTTAAACACAAATCATGCGCTGTATAGCGGCCCGAAATAAATGTGAGCCATTACGAACGCACGCGACTATCACCAATGCAGGCTGGCTGTTACACCGACGCGCGACGTTCAAAGGGACTTAAAAAACAATATGTCATCTAAATTAAGGATAACCAATAAATGGAATTAAAACCTCAAATATCAAATAACTATACTATTTATTAGCTTAATAACATAATAAAAAACCGGTCAAGAGCGAATCAGACTAGTGCACCGAATAAAACGTGAAATGTTTTTAAATTTTCATCGGCGAGGCCTATAAACGTCAGACGCCATCTCTTGACTAAATTAATGTTTGTTGATAATAATATAATAATAATAATAAGGCATTGGCACAGGCTTGCACAGGCACAACCTTGTAGCCAGGATTATCCATCAGCAACTTGCTCTGAAATACTTCCTTGTGAAGTCGGAGGTGCCATACTATAGGTATGCGCCCGACCCAGTTCTCGATAATGGCAATATCACATTGTACTGGGATCGGTCCATCATCACTGACAGGACTATTGTTGCCAATAAGCCTGATATAGTGGTGGTGGACCGAATTGTGAGGCGTGCAATGATTGTAGACATAACCGCCCCGCATGACGAGAACCTCGTGAAAGCCGAGAAAGACAAACAAATCAAGTATATTGACTTGGCTCGCGAGGTTGTTGACATGTGGGAAGTGGACTCCGCAATCACTGTACCGATAGTCGTGTCGGCCAATGGCTTAATAGCCACGAGCCTCGACCCACACCTTAGGAGGCTCTCGTTACTAAAGTTAGTAAAGCGGTACTTCTGGACACGGCTCGCATTGTCAGGCGGTTCCTTTCTCTGGAGCCCTGACCACCGGTAGCTTGGACGACACATGCTGATGGGGCTGAGCGCTGAGTAGCACATTTCTCTAATAGATGTACAAAGAAATATAATGGTAGAAAACCATATTACAAGCATAATTTTTACTCTCCACAACACACAGAGGGAGTGAAAACAACATCTTGAAAAAAATTCAAGCACTCATTTAAGATTCATCATAGGGGCAAAGATTTTTCTTTTGACACAGCTGTTATAAAAGTTGAATTCGAAAGATACTGAAAATAAATCTAAAGAGTTTCAGCTCAACGAAAGTGAAAATTGGTTTGGCACAATGGGTCCGTATTTAGATATGTCTTCTGCATATTCATTGAAAAGTATAAGCTTAGATTAGGCCACAACAACATCACGGCGCGGCATACACTGGCAGAGTAAGCCGCTTGGGAGGAGCCACGCCATACCCTAATCTCTGTGGTAGGCAGTGATCTCTCGCTGCCGGCCGTAGTTCGTGCTATGGTTGACGGCGAGGAGTCCTAGGACGCGGTGGTCTCCTTCTCCGAAACAATTGTCGCGCAGAAGGAGGCTGCGGAAAGGGAGAGGGAGATCTCGACCTCTCTCCCGGCCCGCAGCAGGCGCACTGGGCGTCGGGTATACGCTGCCAAAATAATAAGTAAATAAAAGCAACACCATGCCCATTGCTAAGGTTAACGGTGTGCTTAAAAGCTTTTAAACCCCATAAGAATGACGAGCATAGAAGACGCAAGAAACCAAAATTTTTGGTGGGGAATCTGGTGGGATCTCTACTGTCAAACCCACCCGGTTTGACAGTAGAGATGTATGAGTGGATAATAGATGATCTTTTCAAAAAATTAAGAAAATCTGGAGTTAATGCGATGGATGTTGACAGTCCACAACCCAATAGCATGTAAAAAGCTGCAAGATCTAATATTACTGTGAGAAACCATGTTACTACCATAGTATTAACCATTCATTACACTGAGCGCTAAGCGAAAAAATCTGTAGAGACCAACATGACAATAAAGCCAGCATCAACCTCATACAAAGAGAGATTACATGTTAAAGACCGCAAAGAACAAAGAAGCTTGAAGAAGAATATTTGCAATGAGGAAGACTGGGCGATAGGGAACGTAATGAGACGTCCTGTCTCCTTTATTTTCGCAAATATGTGGCAATAGGCAGACACTACGAAATTCTGCGAGATTTTCAGTATCACAGGAGCAGGCATTAAGCATTCATGCAAAGTGGCATGCAGCAGCCCAACTCAGTACTGTTTAGCAGGAGAAATGGAAAGTGAGAAAGCATCCCATGTCGTCTTTCACAGCATATTTGGAACGTACAAAAAAGACCTCGACCAAACGCAGGTCCCTGACATATAAATATGATTCAATAGATAAGCCTTAGAATTTTTTTGTCAGACAGCAAAGCCAATCAATAAAACCACGAGAGACAGTTGCCTAAGAAGAGGTACTATGCTAAAACGTCATTTGCTATCAAACGGGACTACGATCAGGTGTAGACAACCAGATTGTTACCATCTCTTGTTTAAATCCAACATTTCGATAGCTCGCAACATTTAGGAGCAGACGATTGGCATGGCACAATGCGACCACATGTTCGCATCATATGCTTTAAAAGCCGACGAACTGAGATTGGGTTACAACAACATGCCTATCTCAAAAGTAGATAGGATACATAAAAGCTTTCCTATATCAACTAGGGCCTTTCAGGGGCTCATCACGTCCTCCTTGAAGGCACATCATTACCCCCAGAACGGCGTTCCTAAATTGTGCAAAGTTGCGGGCCGATGAATTCCTGGCTTTGTGTGTTTCGTAGCGATGGTGTTTCCCGGAAGAAATACGCAGCTTCGGGGAAAAGAGCCTGTCCCATATGCCATGTATCGACGATATAATTGAACTCACTAGAACAGTAAAACAGGCTTCAGAAATTTCATTAGTCACCACAATGGTTGCAGAAATTTTACTCATAACCACAGCTACACAGGCGACTAGAATGTTTTTCCCTTAACTATTTTCGCAGATGTTGTGGAAACAACAGGCAGACACTGAAATTCTGTGAGTTTTAGAGTACCACAGGAGCAGGCCGGGTGGTATAATTACAAAATGGCGTGCAGCAGCCCAATTCAGTACCGCAGTAGAAATGGTAAGTGAGAAAGCATCCCAGATTTTCTTTCACAGCATATTCTGAACATATAAAGAGGACCTCAGCATCCTAAAGCAGGTCACTGAAAATGGTTTAATAGAGAAACCATAGAGAGGTGGTTTGCCTTAGTAAGTTGTGTTTCGGACAGCATGGATCACAACCAATAAAACCACGAGAGTCAAGTTGCTTAAGATGAGGTACTATGCTAAAATGTCATGTGCTAATCAAACGGGACTACTATCAGGTGTTTATAACCAGATTGCCGCCGTTCCTTGCATTAGTGGGTAGAGAATCGAACATTTCGATAGCTCGTTCTTTGAACATATAGAGAAACGTAGAGTTGTCAGCACTGCTGAGAAAACTCTCTCAGTTGGTAGGCATCCTAACCTCAACACTCGAAGAGCTTCATGCACACCTTAAGAAAAACAACAGAAAAATTTAAATGGGAACCACTCAATGGAGAAGCATGGAATTAGGAGTCACTGGAATTAGGTGTGCCTGGAGAAGTCACTAATGTTGAATTGCAAGGTACTTCACGTAACTCTTAAAGGAACTTATTTCCCGCCAGAGCGCAGATCATCAATAGTGCAGAGTTTGGGGCCTATGACGTCATGGCTTTGCATGATCCAAAGTAAAGGTATAAGATAAGTCACAAAAAGTATGCAGCAGGTTAACGAGCAGTGTCACATGTACCTAGAATTGATGATTTAATAGAACTTACTAAAACCACCAGCCAAACAAGCATCAGAGATCTTAATACTCACTACATTAATTGCCGAAATTTGGATGGTCACGACGGCTCGGCAAGCTACCAGGATGTTCTCCCCTTTGACTGTTTTGTTGACGTGTGGAGAGAAAAATACCACTAGACTATTTTGTGATTTCTTCAGTACAACGAAAGCTGGTGGTTGGTACACCTACAAGCTATCAGCAAGCGGAAGGCACAATTATTACTCAATAGCAGGCCGGAAGAAGCAAAAAGCATCGTAGGTAGTTTTTCACAGCAAATTCGGCACTTATAAAGAGGGTTTGTCCATCCTGAGCGGTATTACTACTATATCAACAATTGTTTCCCAAGAGAACCCCTTGTAGGGTGTTTTAGACAACAAGGTCCAACTATTATGCCAAAATGTCCTGTGCAAACAAAACTGGCTTGCTTTCTGGAGTATACAAGTGGCTTATGTTCCATGTTTTAGTGGCCAAAGAATTCATAATTTTGATAGTTAGTTCTTTTATCATATTGAAAAGAGACATTTTGTCAGTACAACCGGGAAAAACTTAGCACAACTTATCAACATCTTGATTTCTCCGCCTGAGAAGTTACATGAACAGCTTAAAAATCTGAAAGGGGACTATCCAGTGGCTCTCTGTCGCTGGGTGTCGCTGGTGAGGTGGTTGACATCGTATTGACAGGAACTTTTAGAATATTCTTTGGGAAGGGGGTAACAACACCTAGGGCCGGATTTATAGGTCTGGAGGCCTCGGGGCAACAAAATCCAAATAAAATGATCAATTTTTTCAGTTGAGTTTTTCATTAAATAATTAAGTGTGAAACCAAGTAGTTCTTTTAGTATGTAACAAAAAAATTAATAAATAAATGACCAATATTTGAAAACAATACAATTATGTTTTTACAAAAGTAGCTTTAAAACAGCGAAAATATGGTTACTAGTGTTTACTAGTCGGGATTTGAAAAATAGTTTTTTTTCCCGAAGTCTACTGAGGGAAAAAAAGATTTTTTTCCCGAAGTCTCTACTGCGGGGGACCCTCTTTTGTGGAGGCCGCCCCGGGGCTGCAGCCCCAGGTCCCCTAAATCCGGCCCTGGTAACACTGCTCGCTAGCTATCAACTAGTACGTATATATATATGATGTTGTCGTCTATATAAACGATGAGCTTGAACATTGCCCATTTTTGGCGTCGCTTGATGAAACCTTGTCGAATTTATCGAGTTTTAAAAGTGTCGTCATCATGGGAGATGTGAATACAGACATACATTCAGTCAAAAAAGTATCGGGAATGGATGATTTGTTTATGGTTCCAAATTCAAATTTTTGTTTTTTTTTTGTAGTTGTTAGATTGGCACAACTGCTTTCCATTTTGGCGCGGAGTTTGAGTTGCATCTGTTATTTATATTAAATACAGTGCTGGTTTTAGTAATATCATATATGTATAGTGTGTATTGCGAATTTCATAATGGACAAAAATATCGAACAAAGAGTTTGTCTTAAATTTTGCATCGCCAATGGAATTTCGTGTTCGGAATCACTGAAAATGTTACAGAAGGCTTACGGTGAATCGACTTTATCAAAAACTCGTGCTTATGAGTGGTTCAAAGCGTTCAAAAGCGGTCGAGATGTGATGGAAGATTTGCCTCGCTCTGGTAGTCCGTCAACGTCTGCAACTGAAGTTAACATCGCAAAAGTGAAGGAAATAGTGACTGAAAATCCCCATTCAACTCTGAGAGAGATAGCCACCTGCAATAGCCGCTGAGGACATGCTAGAACGAGTCAGTTCGGACCCAACATTCATGAAACGCATTGTTACTGGTGACGAGACGTGAGTTTACGAGTTTGACATGCAAACTAGTCAACAAGCTTCGGAGTGGCGCCTTCCAACTGAACCGAAACCGAAAAAAACACGCCAAAGTCGATCAAAAGTCAAAGTCATGTTGACTGTTTTCTTTGACTATCGCGGTGTTGTGCACTCTGAATTCTTACCGGAAGGTCTAACGGTAAATAAATAATATTATTTGAGCGTTATGCGGCGTTTAAGAGAGCAAATTCGACGAAAAAGGCCAGATTTGTGGAAAGAAAATTCTTGGATTTTGCACCACGACAATGCGCCTTCGCACAAGGCTATCATTGTGAACGAATTTTTAACCAAACACTCAACAAATACCATCCAGCAGCGGGTGAATATGGTGGATATTCACCAGATATGGCTCCTGCTGACTTTTTTCTTTTTCCTAAACTCAAATTACCACTTCGTGGCACCCGTTTTCAATCGATAGAAGACATAAAGGAGAATTCGCGGCGAGAACTGAACTCAATTCCGGAAGCAGCGTTTAAAAAATGTTTTGATGAATGGATTATTCGTTGGCGCAAGTGTATCGTTTCTAAAGGAGCATACTTTGAAGGTGATAAAATAAATTTGGATGAATAACAGACATTTTGTGTATTATTGATTTTTCCCGGTACTTTCTTGACAGCGTAGTACTTGCCGAGACTACAGATACGTCCTCTGATCAATATCTAGCTCTTACAGCTTACCACGGTCTTTTGCCAGCTCATAATTTCATCACTCGTGACGTTAGTGGTACGTGTTTAGACCATGTGCTTCTAAAAACCAGGTCCCCTTCTGTTACCATTGTACTACAGTCTACTCTAACTGACCACAAATCTGTTATAATATGTCTAAAAAAGCAACAGACTCGTACGTATGCCATTGTAACCCGCAGTAAAATTGATCAGGAGTGAGCTTATTTTTAAGCTGGCGCGTGCCCGGGAGAAATCTGCACGGGACATTAGCAAATGTCTCTGTGTAAGGGACGCCCAGGGTAAGCTGCTCTACGATGCCCCCTCTGTTAAGGAGAGATGGTGTACATACTTCGCGGAGCTGTCTAACAAACAGCATCCCCATAACCTTCCTCCCGAACCGCCTCCTAACCTTGGACTTATTTCCCCTATTTCCCCCGACGAAACCCGCATTGCTCTTCGCCACATGAAGAACCGGAAAGCGGTCGGGCCTGACAATGTGCCAATTGAAGTGTGGAAGGCGATGGGCCCACATGGCGTGGACCTTCTGACGGATCTTTTTAACCGCATCCTGATCACCAAGGAAATGCCGAACCAGTGGCGATTTAGCCTGATTATCCCTGTATACAAAGGCAAAGGTAGCGTACAGGATTGTAGTAGCTACCGCGGTATCAAGATCATGTGCCACACCATGAAGCTCTTCGAGCGCATCATTGACACACGGCTCCGTAGCGAGTGTACTGTCTCTGAGTGTCAATATGGCTTCCGGGCGGGTAACAGCACCATGGACGCAGTATTCGCCTTACGGAATCTGGCTGAGGCTTACAGAGAGAGAAGGAGAGCTTTGCATATGGCCTTTTTAGACCTGCAGAAGGCCTTCGACTGTATACCTCGGCAGCCCATCTGGTGGGCACTGCGCTTCAAAGGCGTTCCCGAGGCCTATATTGACATTATCAGAGACATGTACCGCGATTCCGTGTCCTCTGTCCAGACCGCTGTTGGCGAATCGAATGGCTTCCCAATATCTGTTGGCGTTCACCAAGGCTCGGCTCTTAGCCCGTTCTTGTTAAACGTAGTGCTCGATGTAGTTACGGCAAACATCCAAGATAAGCCCCCATGGCTAATGATGTATGCCGATGACATCGTCCTCGTTAATCAGAACAAAGCCCATCTTGAGCGCAAAGTCAACATTTGGAAGGACACGCTTGAAAACGGTGATCTGAGACTAAATGTGGCGAAGACTGAGTACATGTCCTGTGGCGGCACGGATTCAAATAGGTTCATCCGAATAGGTTCGGACCTGATCAGAAAGTCCGATACGTTCAGGTACCTTGGATCCGTGCTGCACGAGTCTGGCAACGTGGACGACGATGTCCAAGCACGTATAGGCGCGGCTTGGGCGAAGTGGCGCGAGGTAACGGGCGTTGTATGCGACCGCAAAATGCCTCCTAAGCTCAAGGGGCAGATATATAAATGCATCATACGGCCTGTCCTACTGTACGGCGGTGAATGTTGGCCAGCACTAAGCAGACACACCCAGGAGCTTCGCGTCACGGAGATGAAGATGCTGAGGTGGATGAGTGGCGTAACGCGATCCGATCGCATACGCAACTCTTTCATCAGAGGTAGTCTTGGTGTCCGTGACGTGGGGGAAAAACTGCAAGAGTGTCGTCTGCGATGGTATGGCCACATCATGCGCCGCCCTATGGAGTACGTTGGTCGGGGATGCATGAATATGGCTGTTCTTGGGGCTAGGTCCCGTGGTCGCCCTCGCAAGCGCTGGTTGGACGTCGTTAAGTCCGACATGAGAGCCAATGGCCTAACTGAGAAGGATGTTCAAGATCGGGCAAAGTGGAGGAAGCTAAGTAGGAAGGCGGACCCTGGCAATAGCCGGGATTAACGCCAGGTAGAAGAAGAAGATCAGTTTGGTTTTCGCCGTGGTAAATCCACCGACGATGCGGTTAGCAATTTAACTGATTATATAACCTCAAATCTAGATAAAGGTAACAAATATATTTCAATATTCTTAGATTTGGCTAAGGCGTTCGACACGATTTCTGTTCCAATCCTTTTACAAAAATTGGAACGGATTGGCATTAGGGAGATACAGCTTAGTTTATTGTCCGATTACTTTACTAACAGGACTCAATGTTTTAAAGTGGGTTCCTACGTAAGTACTGATCTTCCAGTGACTTATGGTGTGCCCCAAGGCAGCATTCTTGGGCCGACTCTTTTTCTCGTGTATATGAACGATCTTTTAAGTCTAAACTCTTTTCATGGTAAAATAATCTCATAAGCAGATGATACTGCCCTCATTTTCGTTGCTAAAACATGGAACGAGACCTACCGACTAGCCCAACAGGGATTTGATTTAGTGAAAACGTGTCTATATGACAATGTGCTTACCTTGAATATAGAAAAAACAAAATACCTTGCTTTCTCAATTCGTGCACCTGCAGATGATAATCTTAATCTCATCGCACACAACTGCCCCCCTGATGCTTCTTATCAGTTAAAATGCTCCTGTTATCCATTGGAACGTACCAAAACCATTAAATATCTGGGCGTTATATTGGACGAAAATTTTACCTTTAAAGACCACATCAAATGGCTTAGTAAGAGGATTCGCAAGCTTACATATATTTTCAAAACTCTGAGGCATGTAGTCACTCCTATAGTATTAAAACAAATTTATTATGCCCTGTGTCAGTCATTGATAACATACTGCATTTCCTCATGGGGTGGTGCACCAAAGACTACCATGAAGCAACTTGAGGTCTCACAAAGAACCATTCTGAAACTAACTACTTTTAAACCTTTTCGATACAGCACCTCACTCCTGTATGAACACTGCGAGGTCCTGACAACTCGCCAACTATTTATCTTAAGTATAATTCTAAAACAACATGCTGCCTTGGGATACAGTCCATGTTTGCTAACAAGGCGAAGAGGAAGATGTCGCACACAAGACCGGCCTTTGTTTGTAGATTCTTCCACTTTCAGGCCCCTTTTTATATGACAAAATTAAAAAACTCTCCAAATCTACTCTATGAATAGAATTAAGCTAAAAAAATCAGTATCTCAATTGCTTTGGAAGTTAACGTACGATCAGACTGAAGATTTGCTGACTATCGTTAGATAATTAAATTTTATGCTATGTTTCTGTATACAAGAATTTTAATTATTGCTTGAATTTTCTGATTTTAATCTTACACACGCTCTCATCATTTCATCTTACACACCCAGAGGACACTTCACACTTCAGTTTTCTTTTCATAAATATTGTTTAAAATCGTTGACCAGCTTGATATAAATATTGTCTACATTTGTTGTGAGCTCTTACTCGTAGACCCAGCTCCAGTGCTTGAGGTGCTGCATGCTGAAACACAGGCCACAAACTTAGTTCAGCAGCAGATGCTTATTTAACACACAATTTCAACTGTTTTATTGATTAAGAGTAATTTTAAATAGCTTATAGACAAATTGTGTAATCATGTTTTTCTTTTTTTGGTGCGAATAAATTTATTATTATTATATAGTTTTAGGGGAGTATTGGATGAGCGATAACATTACTTGCCAAACATAACAGATGCTGACTGCCTGAAAATTGTATCATGTCTATGGTTATTTATTTCACTTAATGAATAAAATACATTACGCTACCGTTTTCGCAGCGGGAGACATAAATATTGATATATGCAACCAAATGAACGCAATAACGCGGACTATTTATATCTGATGGCCACTTACGGTCTCCTTCCAGCGATAACCAAGCCAATCTGAGGGCCAATTCTAATAACTTTTAAGCAACATCTGCATTTATATCTCATTCGAAATCTGTCAAAAAAGCCTTTATTTCCATACATTTTTAACAGATTGCGACTGACATTCGAATGCGAACAAAATTTAGAAATTAGTACAATTGGCACTCAGATATACTTCTTTGGGTCATATTTTATTAAATCCAACAATAAATCCTCTGGAACGCTTTTATTGATATCATCACAAATATACTGATGTATGGTCAGTTATACCTAAAAAGTCAAAGTAAGCTTAAGTCATCATCATCATCTGCCTAGCCTTTTCCCTACTACATTGGGGTCGGCTTCCAGTCAAACCGGATTCAGCTGAATACCAGTGCTTTACGTGGAGCGGCTGCCTACCAGACCTCCACAACCCATTAACTGGGTAACACGGTACATCTTGGCAAGACTGGAGTCTGAGAAGATTTACTGGCTTCTGACAATTCGTAACGACTGCCAAAGATCTACAAATGACAGCCGGGACCAACGGCTTAACGTGCTTTCCGAGGCACGGAGGAAACTCATTATGTTAAGATGGTCACCCATCCACAGACCAACCTTGGCAAGCGTTACTTAACCTACAAGATCAACCCGTGCGGCTGTTATTATTTAGCCACGAGCTCCTCAGGTAACGGGTTTTGTATGTATCAAAGTAAGCTTAAGTATGGTTGTATAACATCAAGCCTTGGATAGCGCCAAGCCTCACGAGTGTCATGCAACATCGCGATAAACTTCACTTAGCCTTGCGGTCTGACTGTACTCGTAATAACCAAATTTATTATATCATTTACACGAGATATAGAAACTAAGCAAGTCGCTGTCAAAAGACGAAATTTTAAGTTATTTTATACTTTAGTGTTTTTATTTTGAGGATTTTTAAATTTCTTCAAGTCACACTACGGTGTGACAGTCAGCATGACACACAAAACAAAAACGTAAATCTCACATTGACCGCTACACCTGCCTACATTAAGTCGTTGGAACATATTCTGTGACGTCACACGAGGATGTGACAACATAAGCCGGGGTTCATGAAATGACAGAAAAGGATTGTCAGTACCACCTTTTAGAGAGCTTTTTTGCGGTTCGGGTTATGTAAAGAGACAGAGACAAATGTTTTGGTCATCTGACAGGATGGGCAGGGCAGACATTATTGCCATCGCGGGAAACTCGGATAAAGTTGACATAGGAACGTTGGGATTTCGTCCAGAAAAAAGAAAGAAAGACAAACAAAATCTATTTCTAAAACAGTGATGAGTATTTTTCTTCAGCCAAAGAATTAGCTTTTTATCCAATTGACAGAGATGATGAGGAATTTTTTTTTGTCCAATGATTTATTTTGTTTTTATTCGCGTGTATACGTAATTTCGCGTATATATTAGTTGTTGTTTTTTAGGGTTCTTCACCCAAAGGGTAATCAACGGAACCCTATTCCTAAGCCTCCACTGTCCGTTTGTCTATCAGCGGGCTGTATCTCAATAAACGTAATCGGTAGACAGTTGAAAGTTTCAGAATGTGTATTTTTACTGCCGATTTAACAACAAATAATTAAACAAAAAACTTAAAGAGGACCTTTAATTTTCCCACACAAGAAACTTGTTTTATTACAAAAACCCTTCGTGTGAGAGACCGACCCGCAATTGGCCGGTTTTTAGTATTAAGTTATTACTTCAGGTTACCTGTGTATAATAATATATTGTGATTACAATACAAGATAATATATTTCAATAAGATACTCACATTATGGTACTCGTTTGCTCGTTTCGTGTAGCGTCAAACATGACACCATGACATACATTCATGTTTATCAGCGTAGTAATTAATTAAAATGTTTGTGTGTAATTAAAGTGAATACTCAACGTGTCAGTTCAATCACTCCAATATAGTTTTGGTTTTAATATAGTTTACTGGTATTTGATTACTAGTAATAAATGTTTCTTATAATACTGCAGAATTCGGCAGCAAATGGAGGCCTCACCCTTGTTCTTTCTGTTCTTTATACAAAATCATCTGCAGCATGAAAAACATTGTGATATTATAATGAGAAAAGTTTTTTTTTTAGTTTGCTCGTTTGTACAGAATAGGCTCTTAAACCACTGGACCGAAGAGTTTTTTCATATCATGTAAAACTGGCTTTCATAGTTAACAGGATTGCCAGTAGAAAGCAACACGTTTTCCTAGTAAAAATCGATGAGAGATTTTTCTAGTACGGTAACATTTGACCGTTCACGTCAAAGGGGTTCGGGCATTTTGGTCCTTATGACCAATAGACTTGAGTCATACATGGGTGGTCTTTTCAAGAGGAAAAATAAGATTTTATTGGGTTACATTTGGATTTGTTGTCGGATTCCAGATATCGGCTTTTTAGTCGTTTATTATTATTAATTATTTATATCGAAAACAAAGTATTCAAATTCAAATTCAAAGCATTTTATTTCAAATAAACCATTCACAGGCACTTTTGAAACGTCAAGGTCGGTCAGTCAAAAACATGGAAGCTATTTGCACGTTCCAAAGCGTAGATCTCTATGGAGAAGAACGCGCAAGAAACTCCACGGACACTCTTTTAAATCATGTTCTGGTTTTACAAAATTTCAAGTTACATATACTTGTTGCTTCTGCATGTGAGGACAATGCAAAGGAAAAAAAAAAGGGCTTATTATAAGAATTTTAAATATAAAGATTAAAATAAGCCAATGGCAGTTAAGAGATGACCAGTCTCAACCGACGGCGCCTGTTCACGAACATGACGCGTGTATCGGCACCCTTCAGCTCAACCATTTCGAAGGGAACCGAATGATCAAACCCACGCGCCGCCATCAGCGAGACATTTGAGTGAGCATGACATGCTCTCAACCACCATGCTCGTTCATGTCCAACAAGTAAAACTATAACTACTCACATAAAATGTAAATGGTTTCATGGTACTCACATTTACAAAATTTGAAAAATATGCTTCTACTTTACACAAAACTATGGTTGTCAATGACCAAATAATGAAAAATAAATTAATAAAGAGAACGATTAAGATCTTACATCAAAAAGAATAAATAAGTAATTAATATAATAATATAATTTGTATGTATATAAGAATAAATAAACGAAATAATGTAAGAACCTCTAAAAGGAGCGAGCATCTCTTCCAAATATAAAAACATAGAAACCTAAAAAGTGGACCTAAGCAGCTGTGACTGTGGAACAGGACCAGCATTTAGCCAAGCGTTTTTATCGAGGATATAATCTTCCAGTTTATAATACGCTTGTCTACGTAGTGTGCGTTTTATGCATGCTTTAAATTTTCTCTCATTCAGTTCGAGAATATCAACTGGTATTTTATTATAAAATTTAATACAGTACCCCATAAAAGAAGTGTGTACTTTGGCCAATCTGAATCGGGGTTGATCTAATTTGTTCCTATTTCTAGTATTAAAATTATGCCTGTCACTAATCTTGCTAAAGAGATGAAGATTTTTCCGAACATACATAATATTTTCGTAAATGTATTGACAAGGTACCGTCATGATGTTGATATCCTTAAACAGTTCTCTTACGGCCAAAATTAATAATCAATCTAATCCAATATTTTTGGATTGAAGATCGAAAATATAATCCAGATTTGTAATAAAGTGTACCAAAAAGCTATCCACGGATTGAAAGCGCAATCTTAAAAACCAAGCTATCCTTGAGAGGACGGATCACAGATAATAGATTGACCTCTGTTCGGAAATGACAGTTTGAGCGTTTCAATAACCTATCCGTTGAATTTGACATTTGCTTTGATCGGTGTAAACAATCTCAATCCGTAATCTTAGAATTTCGTTAGATTAAGATTTGTTTTACGGATTTGATTTATAAAAATGGCAGTGTCGATATTCTCCAGTGATAGTGACAGTGATATGGAGGTCCTGGCTGAGTTATCAGATTGGGATAGCACAGATAATGAAGCGGGTGAAGAGTTACGACGCCGACGCGTAAATTCAAGGAGGATAAAAAGGGTGAACCATATGCAGAGTCTGGATGATGCTGATTTTACATTTAGGTTCAGGTTATCGAAATCTGCAGTAGATTTCTTGTTGACTGAAATTATGCCGGTCGTCCGTGTAACCTCATCAAAGTGAGTTCAAAAGTTAGCGATATAAAATGTCCAGTAAAGTTTTAAAAATTTTGTATTATAGGGTAAAAATGATTGCAGAAACCATGGAGTGCCACCGCTACATCAACTCTTGATGACATTAAGATTTTACGCATTAGGCACTATGCTGATTTCCGTAGCTGACTTTGTTGGAGTATCAAAGTCAACAGCTGGTCGAATAATACGGAATATTTCATCAGCGATCGCCTACTTTTATGATAAATATATTTTAATGCATAGTGGTGCCTCAGAAAAATTCTATGGGATGGCTGGATTTCCCCGGGTTCTAGGAGCAATAGATTGCACTCACATTCGCATACAATCACCATGTAGGTATGTAATTACATTATGGAATATGTTTTTTCATGCAATTTTACATACTCATTATTTTAATGGACATAAAACTTCTTTCAGGTGTAACATTAGGTGAGGAATATAGAAACCGGAAGGGTTACTTTTCTATCAATGTGCAAGCTGTTTGTGATTCTGATTTGAGGCTCATGAATGTAGTTGCTCGCTGGCCGGGTTCTGCCCACGATGCAACTATTTTCAACAATTCTATTCTCAGAGGTAACATTTTCACTATATGGTTACTAACTACTTAATAAGTAGGTAAAATATAATATTGAAACATGATTCTATATTTTTACAGCCCAATGTGGTGCAGGACTGTTAAATGGCCGCTGGCTACTTGGAGATAGTGCCTATCCAAACAGAAGTTATCTACTAACACCTCTATTAAATCCAAGGAGTGAAGCTGAGCACAAATACAATGAAGCACACATTCACACTAGAAATACAATTGAAAGGTAATCCTACTATTACTATAAATATGAGTTTGTGAACATGGTTGTTTATTTGTTACTCAAACACTGAAAAATGTCTGAAAGGACTTCAATGAAATTTGGCACACCCCATATCTTAGATTAATTAGGACTTACATTTTTACAGAGTTAACATTATTTCCTGCTATAAATCTACCCATTTAATTGCCTTGGTAATTATGATCTAATCAAATTGTATGTTTGTTTGCAGAACATTTGGTGTTTGGAAACGTAGATTCCCAGTTGTGGCACTCACACTGCGTGTTTCATTGCCAGTTGTCCAGGCTATAATTATAGCTACTGCAGTATTACATAATATATGCAGGAATAATAATATTGCAGAAGTTCCTCCTGAGGTTGACTTGGAAATAACACATACAAGTGATGACAATAATAGCCAAAATACAGATGACCATGATATCCAAACTAGATCGGATCTTATTATCAATTATTTTACTTAAGTAAATAAAACATTATATAACAATTCAGTTTTATTATTTTTTCTTAACAAACTAAAAAATTAAATAGCACTATTACATTTGCATACTAATGAGAAACAAATCTTAAAACAAAAAACAATGTAATTTTGTTTTGTTTTAAGATTTGTTTGACAACTGCTCTAACTCTAATTTCAGTTTTTTGTTTTCTAATTTCAAATTTTCATTTTACAATAAAATGTTTTGTAATTTTGCATCTAAACAAAGTTTCTTTGCTATGTAGTATTCAGTTAGAGCAATATTCCGGGATGCCTTGCCATCGTCTGCAGTTCTAGATTTCTTCTTCCCTGGAAAAGAAATAAGTATTATTTATGCTAATTTTCAGAAATATGTTCAGCTCTCCACATTCCAGTTCACTTGTTAGTTGGTTTTTATAAAGATGTGTAGATTGCCATCAACACTAAATAAAAGTATTATGTAGGTAAGAACTTCTGTCTACTGTAAGCTTTTCCTGTTAGTTTGCAGAACAACAACTGTTGCTGCTATTTCGAGGCAACACAATGTTTTCTGAAATAAGGTATTTAAATCCTAAATCATTAAAATCTATTCAGCTCTTAGGAGCTAAGTACACCTTGGTTGACTGGTAGAGAATGCTTAAGGCATTATGTCACCTTTGTACCTTTAATTGCATAAAGATTAATTAAATAAATAAATAAGTAGCAATAAAAATCCTAAAAATAATATAATATAATAACCTTTTCCGTTTCATATACTAACTTTATGAAACGGTGAAGGTTATGTTGTAATTTCAACGGCTTATAATAATTATTAATCAATAACCATTACCTGTTCTTGGTGTACTTAATGTAAGCCTCTTGGGTGTAGCTAGACTCATAACTGGACCACTACTTCCTGTCAGCGCACATCCAGACACTTCATTTAAGTCTAAAGACACTGGGACTGAAGTGCTAGCATCAGTGTCATTAGACACTGGTATTGCGGTACTCATGTTTGTATCTAAAAACACTGGTATTGATGTACTCATACCTGTGTCTATCGACACCGGTACAGATAGTGAGTTTTCTAACCCTTTTTTATAATTTATTGGTAACACCTCAGCCTGTCCCCCAATAAACCCATCACCACTACCATCACCATCACCACCAAAATAAATATCTGGCTCCTTATCACCACCAAATGGCACAATGAAACCAGTGGCTGTACTTCCAAGTAGATCTGCCACTCTGTCCAGTACATCATCAGGGGGTAGGTATGTAATCTGGTGCGCCACCACCAGTCTGTAAGAATAGTTTATTTTTATTTAAATATCAATCGCTGTATTATTTAACTTTGAAAAAAGTAACTTAAGACTTACTGGGATCCGGTTCATTCGTATTTTAGTACTGCGTTTACGAGCGTTCTTTTTTAAATTCTCCCATTTCAAACGTAGCTGCTGTGGTGTCCGGCGATGAACCGTGGCAGTGGCATTAAACCGATTCGTTAGTCGAAGCCATTCTTCTGTCTTCATTTTATTGTTGGTAGCGTTGGTAGTTTTTGATAGAATTACCTTGCTGTTTTCTATCAAACCTAGTAAAGATTTCGTCTCCTCTTTCGATAGAGGTTTGCCTCTCACCTACAATAAAGACCAATCGTTGTTATTGTAAAAATGTTTACGAGAAATAAATGCGCTTAATAACGACTCCAAAGAATAAGTCAATACACCTCCATTAGACAATGAAGTAAAACAAAATCACTTACTATTTCAGAGTCCAGAACTTGAATCGGTTAATCGTATCAGTTAAAATCTAACATATAAACTAATAACAGGCAAACATACAGAGTATTGGCGGCAGGCACGGCGTCAACCCAATTTTATTTGTATAAAAAACAAACACCCGCCAAGCTACCACAGACCAAAAAAGCGCGTCCGTCCCTTTGAGTCAGTTCGTTCCATTTTACCCAAAACAATAAGAATTTTGTCACCATTTAAATGTTTATTTAATCGTTCAAGCCTTTTACAAATAGAGTTGTCTACAACAAAAAGTACCTACAATGAATGAGAACACCTGTTTATGCATAATTATTTTATATTATGGATAAAGCAACGATGTGTATGTTCATAAGGGATTGCATAAAACGGAATGAGCAAGAGGGAATGGATTTCCAAGATATCTGCGGATTGAGCCAACGGTAGGATCACCTTTGTCGATATTGGGACTTGGATTGGAGATCGATCCATAGATCGGTGTATATCTGCGATCGATTTCTATCTTGGATTACGGATTGATTATTAATTTTGGCCGTTAGAGAATCACGCCAACGGAGATTGTAAATGGCTATGGGTATTCATATTGTTGTTAATAACACTTAAAACTATGTTAGTATTTTTTTCGTTTATGTGTGTGACTGTGATTTGTGCGATATGACAGGCGGCAAAATGACAGATTAACGAATTGTCAGGGGTTCGTGTACCTACTAAAATTTTCTCATTCCGTTTTTAACGATTTCAACCCCTACAAAAAACCCCGAAAAAAGAAACGATTCAAGGCTAGTACGTTGGGACTACCCAACGTACTAGCCTTGAATCGTTTCTTTTTCGGAGGTGGTAAATGGGCGATTTTAGGTCGAATTCAAACTGTTCAGACAAAAATATTTTAATAATGCACTGCTTCACACGTTCTGTGACTTAAAAATAGCAGCTGCCATAACAAACCACTTCCACATCTCAATCACAAACGTCAACATGCAGAAGGTTTTATTGAACGAATAACACAAAAATGCACACTATAGCTGCTCGACCAAGCAAAGCGTCCCGCGGTCGTATCCCGTTCCAGTACCGAGATGGCGCGTCTCCTACACGAACATAATTCTCCAAATCCCCGCACTAAGACGCGACTGTACGTCGCGCAATACCTACGCGCACATCGCCGCCGCACGCAATTTTTTGTCCGCCACGCGTGTGTGAGTAAATCATATTTGGAGGAGCTAAAAATAATAGATGTACATAGGGACAAAGATTTTATTTATTAAAAATAATATAGATTGGAATTAGTAATTTAACAGATATTTAATCTTAAATAAAATAGATAAATTTTAGTAAGCAGTTAAGTTTTAATAATTTATTTTATAGTCATAGAAATCTTATGTACTTGTAATAATTATCAAAAATGTAAGTGTACACATAAATCATACATCAAAAGTATATTAACAAATTAGAGGGTACTTACTAAAAATACACATAAAAGTTTTACAACAAAATAAGGTTACTTAACTTAGGTCCGTTTGGTGTGACTGCTCCGGAGCGAATGGGCCGAGTACGGCGGAGCGGTGGCTTATATAGCCAGTGGTAAACAAGTGACGTCACATCGTACGATGCCATTGCATTATTTGTTAATATTTGTATTTTATCATAGAACTATGATTAAATTATACAAAAATACAGTAAATATGTTGAAATTAATTAGTTCAATTACATATTGGGCCTTACAATGGCACAATTAGTAAACAAGTCACGTTATTTTGTAAATAACAGTTAAATATGACAGTATTTATTTATTTGGAAAATAGTGACATTAGATAGAAAACAGTATTGAAAAATCTGTTGAATGTTATGTATTACATGTAAGCAAGGTTATAATTATTTAAGAGATGTTTTTATATGTGCCCAATTAAGGAAACAGACATGTGTTAGAGTAATAAACTATTGAAATAAACTGAAATTATTGAAATAATCTATCACGGCCAGACTGACCTGTACTTCGTTCTCGAAGTACCCAACTAATTATATTTCATTAAGTCTCTGGCCTTGGCATATTAGTTCTATCATTTGCTGCACATGAATTTCAAACTAATATCAGGGCAGTGACCAAACAGCAATTCATAAAATAGCCTCTGGCCTTGACATATCAGTCCTATCACCTGCTGCGAATGAATTTCAGACTGATATCAGGGCAGTGACCGACCAGCAGTAATATAAAAAATATAAAAAGTGTTTTGTTATTAGCTTATATCATTTAATAATTTCAAACATACAATGTTAATTGAACACAAATTGTAGACAATCACTACTTGTGCAGATGATTAATTTACAAATACATATTGCTAAGTATATAACATTACTTACTTCTTTTTCACAAAGAGACAACAATCAAAACAATCATAATTAAATAATCGTATTAAATTTAATCTAACAACATAAACAATAACATAATGATGAAATAATAATCTATTATGGCCAATGATGCTGGAGCTATGGGGACTCCTCAAAAGAAGAATTTTGTTCAACCCATTCCCCCGGCCAAAGTCTTAATTTTTCTTTTGCCACAGTAAGATTCCTTAATGTGTTAAGCCCCTTCAAAGAAATTCTATCATGCTCCAAAATACTAATTATTTCATAAGGGCCTTTGAATTTAGGACTTAGTTTGTCATGCCTTCTGTGGTCTTGATTTACATAGACTGTATCACCTATATTAAAAACCATATTATTTCTACGAGTACTATCAAATCGTTTTTTATACTTTTCTGCAGCCTCTCTAAGACGTTGCCTAGCTAAGTCCCTATCAGCTTCAGCATCAATGTCTCGAACGGAATCATTATCCTGTACTTCGTCTAGGCAAGCCTGTATTGGCGGTATATTTCCGTTGCAACCCATTAATAACCTTGTTGGTGCAAAACCTGTTGATTTTTGTATCGTAGTATCCAAAGACAGTTGTATTTTCCACAAAACGCTTGGCCATTCTGAAGAATCGTTAACAGTAGTGGTTAACATATTAATTATGGTACCCACATACTTTTCAACTTGGCCGTTGCTTCTAGGAGTACCCGTGGCTATCATATGGTGATTTATTTGCATATCTCTGAGTAATGATCGTACATGATAAGAAGTAAAATTTGTGCCTCTGTCAGTTACTACCGTGGTAGGTGTACCGAACAAAGTTAAGTTCTCTCGCAGGATTGAAACTAATTCTTGACCGTTAAGAGTCTTTAGTGGTTTGAGCATAGAGTATTTGGTAAAACCATCTACTATTATTAAAACATGTTTATAACCTTCGGAAGATACACTAAAAGGTCCTGTACAATCTAAATGTAACGTGTGAAATGGTATATTTTTTTCTATAGGGTGAAGGAGGCCTTGTTTTGGCCCTGAGTGACCCTTACCCTCTACACACACTAAGCAATGCCTTATATATTTTTTAGTAAAAGCAGCAAGACTAGGAAACCAAAAGTTTTCGGATATTTTGTTAAGGGTTTTGTAATAGCCAACGTGACAATTTGCGTCATGAAACAACCGCAATAAACTGAGTCGATAACCTTTTGGTATGAAAAATTTAGGTAAATCACCATCCTCATTCTTATAAAGCAACAAGCTATTTCTGATAATATATCGATTTGTATCTATATCACCGGTCCTAACCTTCTCTAAAAGATTTTGTGTCTCAGGGTCGTTATTTTGTGCCGAGTGTAGCCAAGATGGTGGAGAATCTGGTTCATTAATTATATTAATTATCTCTAACGATTCAGTAGGTGTGATTACGGGATTACGACTAAGATAATCAACGTGGGTAACGAATTTACCCTTTTTATATATAATATTGAACGTAAAATCTTGCATATATGTCCACCATCTCGCTACACGAGGAGAAATATCTCTTTTATTCATGGTCGATTTGATGGAATTACAATCCGTAACAATAGTAAAATTTATACCTAGTAAATAAATCCGAAATTTTTTAAGAGCATTAAAAATGGCTAACGTTTCTAATTCGTACGAGGGGTATTTAGATTCCGCTGGAGAAGTAAGTTTGCTAAAATATGATACGACACGGCATTGGTTATTCTCTTTCTGCAAAAGTATAGCACCGTATCCAATGCTACTAGCATCTGTGTGTAGTTCAGTTCTTAAGTTTGTGTCAAATATATTCAACAGTGGTTTGGAAATTAAATGTTTTATAACGTACTCTCGAGCCGCATCTTGTTCGGGTCCCCATTGCCATTTCTGGTCTTTTTTAGTGAGTTTAGTGATACAAGCCGTACGATATGCGAATTCGGGTATAAATTTTCTGAAATAGCTCGCCAGTCCCATGAATTGACGGACTTCTTTCACTGTACCTGGGACTGGGGAGTTGGTTAAAGCGTTAACTTTATCGTTGCTCGGCCTAACACCGTCACTAGAAATATGTCTACCTAAATAGTCGATTTCTTGAACGAAGAATTTACATTTTTTTAAATTTATGGTAAATCCTGACAAACAGAGCCTCAATGGTTTTTTCCAGATATTCTAAACCCTGAGCTATTTCTGAAAATGGAATCAGCAAGTCATCGATATACACTAACAAAAATGACAGGTTTTTAACTGCCTTATTAATGGCCCGCTGAAAAACAGAAGGGCCGTTGCAGATACCAAATGGCATTTTAAGAAATTCAAAATGTCCATCAGGGGTGACAAAAGCGGTATATTTAATACATTCCTCTTTTATAGGGATTTGGTGAAAGCCATTTTTCATGTCTATAGAAATGAAATATTTTGCTTTTCCTAGTTTATCAATTTGATCTTCTATTAACGGCAGTGGGTATCTATCTTTTTCAATAATTTTATTAAGAGCCCTATAGTCAATACAAAGGCGATCGCTGCCATCCTTTTTCTTTACTAAAAGGACTGGGCTAGCGAATGAACTCTGACTTTCTCTGATTATTTTTTTTTTTAAGTAGATCCGTAATAATATCCTGAACTTTTTCTTTTTCTATAGATGCTAGCCTATATGGTCTATAATAAACAACTTCATCCCTTTTTAGCCTGATGGTCATTTCTCCCGTTTTAACTGTACTGATATAGTTAGAATTTGGCATCACTTTTGGGAATTTATCAAAAATATTTCTTATTTTGTGCTGTAGGCTTAAATCAAGATGACTTGTTAACTCCACTAAATCTTAAATATAATTATCTATAGCGTTAAGAGAACTTATAGTATTAACCGAGTCTGTATAGTTTACTCGTTCCATTCTACAGCCACTGGAATCTAAAACAATAGCTACGTTCGGATTTTGAACCGCGTTTCTGCCTATCAAACAATCATAATTGCAATCTGAATCGTTGGCTACACAAAATTCGATTTCTAAGTTGTCGTTACTAAATCTGACTGGTAAACTAATCTTTGAGGAGATGCTAATTATTCCATTTCCTATTCCTTTTAATGATGTCGAACAGGGTTCTAAACTACGACCAAAACTATTTGCAATTGATTCTTTCAAAATACTGCAACTAGCACCAGAATCTATTAGGGCTTTAATTGGTCTTTCACAAATTTCTACATCAGTAAGCGATAAGTTACCATTTGTGGAACAATTGACGTTATTATTTTTTTGTCGCATCTCTTTTCTTGAAAAAGCAAATTGACTCATCGTGACCAACCTTTTTGCAGTAAGAACATTGAATCTTAGGCGTTTCGGAATTTGAAGTATCTTGATTTTTATTTTTGAAGCACTGAGATCTAACATGACCAGTTTTATTACACAGAAAACAAATAGGTGGCTTTGAAGAGTTTGAAATTTCAGGCTTAAAGCGCTTAGTAGTTGAAGGTACGTAACTCGTTTCGGGTGGGCGTTTTCTGGGGTTTTTACTATAGGTGGTAAAAAGAGAAATAAGTTCCGAAGTACTGTTAACACGACTGTTAAACGATGCCATCCTAATATTAATATCCGATATACCTCCACAAACAAGCTCGACCAGCTGTCCCTCAGAAAATATTACTTTGGTATTACGTAATAACCTTAGCTTTTCCCTAGCATATTCACAATATGTTTCTGCTACATCCGAGGTATAAAGTACGGCTTTTGAAAGTTTTTCTGAAAGATTCTTTTTCTCGGGGTACAAATCCTTGACACACGTCTTAAAGTTTTCCCACGTTCTACCCTCATCTGGGTCCCAGGTCTCAAACCATAAAAGAGCAGAGCCCTTAAGGGCTTTACCTGCTTTGCTGACAGTAGTAACGCTGCTCCATCCACAATCCTTGGCTACGGTATCGATGTTGTTGCACCAGCTCTCCGCACCGTTGTCATTCTTTTCCGGATCAAACGGTGGCAACACCACATCATCTTCACTGCGGTTACCAGCTACAGCATCACGGATGGCTTTCAGAAGACTTTCCAACACAGCAGGATCCATCTGAAAAAGTTTTTATCGAAAAATTATATAAAACAGGTTCCGATCCCACTTCTGATGTGAGTAAATCATATTTGGAGGAGCTAAAAATAATAGATGTACATAGGGACAAAGATTTTATTTATTAAAAATAATATAGATTGGAATTAGTAATTTAACAGATATTTAATCTTAAATAAAATAGATAAATTTTAGTAAGCAGTTAAGTTTTAATAATTTATTTTATAGTCATAGAAATCTTATGTACTTGTAATAATTATCAAAAATGTAAGTGTACACATAAATCATACATCAAAAGTATATTAACAAATTAGAGGGTACTTACTAAAAATACACATAAAAGTTTTACAACAAAATAAGGTTACTTAACTTAGGTCCGTTTGGTGTGACTGCTCCGGAGCGAATGGGCCGAGTACGGCGGAGCGGTGGCTTATATAGCCAGTGGTAAACAAGTGACGTCACATCGTACGATGCCATTGCATTATTTGTTAATATTTGTATTTTATCATAGAACTATGATTAAATTATACAAAAATACAGTAAATATGTTGAAATTAATTAGTTCAATTACATATTGGGCCTTACAATGGCACAATTAGTAAACAAGTCACGTTATTTTGTAAATAACAGTTAAATATGACAGTATTTATTTATTTATTTGGAAAATAGTGATATTAGATAGAAAACAGTATTGAAAAATCTGTTGAATGTTATGTATTACATGTAAGCAAGGTTATAATTATTTAAGAGATGTTTTTATATGTGCCCAATTAAGGAAACAGACATGTGTTAGAGTAATAAACTATTGAAATAAACTGAAATTATTGAAATAATCTATCACGTGCGCCTTCTGCGTGCACGCGCGTCACCTTGCTACAGGTCAGCCCGCCAAAACTGGTTGCTTTCTTGTTCTATGTTCTGCGTATATGTTACATCATTTAACTTTAAGGGTTTAGAACTCACTCAGTACCTGTGTTGTGTCTCAGGATTGTCTTCTGTTCACAATAAACTGTTATCGTGATTATGTATCATAGTGTTTCAATCCTAAAGACCTCCTCTCTCTCATAACACACTTATAGTAATGCTGAAGAGTGTTTGTTTGCTTGAGCACGCTAATCTCAGGAACTGCGGGTCCGATTTGAAAAATTATTTTGTCAGTGTTAGATAGCCCATTTATCGAGGAAGGCTATACGCTATATATCATCTTGCTAAGATCAATAGGAGCGGAGCACTAATGAAAATTGTGACGCAGACGATGTTGCGCGGGTCAGCTAGTGTTGAATAATTTCATTATTACTTGAGTTTATTAACACAGCAAAGGTATTGCTTACCCCTAACATGTCGAAATTGAATGCGGCCTCGCAAAAGTCAAGCCAAGCTCTCTATAAATGAGCTATTTAACGATTTTTCAAATTGAACCAGTAGGTAGTTCCTGAGATTAGCGCGTACTGTGGGCTCCTATGCGCATATTATTTCAATAGTATGGTACAGTCTTTTGGCAACATTATCTTACCTACCCTAAAAACAAACGAATTTGGACCCTCTGACAGTAACATTAAGGTTTATTCAATTTATACGAGCTTATCAGACAAGTGCTCGAGGACTTGATGAACAAATACAATAATAATACAGACACGCAAATTTGATCTTTAACACGTAACGTTAAGGTAAACCCACCCAATATTGTCGGAGCCACCGGCATTATGTATCATTTTGTTAAGCTATTTTAAACATTATCTCGTCGACTTTAAAGTTGAAAAGCTTTTAAGTAACTCTATATAATTACAACCCAATCTTTAATTTCGCGTATTCTCGACAAGTTCTTGTGGCTTAGCGGTATGATGCTGGATTGGCAACGAACAACATATGGGTTCGAAAACACAGTCCACATAGTATTAGTTCCTTTTTTAATTAGTTGTAATGTATTCTCGACAAGTTCTTGTGGCTTAGCGGTTTGATGCTGGATTGGCAACGAACAATATATGGGTTCGAAAACACAGTCCAAATAGTATTAGTTCCTTTTTTAATTAGTTGTAATGACAATCAATTAAAAAAGGAACTACAATATTGCTTGCATTATTAAAGAACGACCAATATGATTTACGCCTAATAACTTATCTTGTAAACAGGTGGGTAAATTTAGAGAATTTAAATTTACCAAGAATGGTTGGATACGAAGTAAAGCATACATTTGCTTTGTGAGGTAGATAATAAATTCATATAAGTGACAAAAGTTACACTACGATTAATAGCAGTGACACATAACTCGTTAGAATTTTGGTGTAAAAAAGCATCATGTCGCAACTTCATGACTATACCAAACATAAAATCATATTTTTACGTGAGCAGAATGTTGGAATTGGAGAGATTGGTCGTCGACTTAATAAAGCAGTAAGTGTTTTTTTATACCTATTTTATTTTATTGATTGTGATTAACGCGTAGTTAACTCCTTACAAGTTACATACACGGTTCCAAAAATGTTTTTTTTTTTGTTTTAGAGAAATACGGTCAGGCTATGGCTAAGACGTTATGAAGACAATGGAAATATTCAGCGGATTCGTCCAGGAGTAAAAGCCATCAAGTATAGTCCCGAATTCGAACGCCACCGGGCTATTGTTTCAAGCCATGTTGATAATCCATTTTTGCCCATTCGTGTAACCGCAATAAACCACAATATTTCAGTGGAAACAGTGAGAAGGCATTTACACGCTGCTGGGATAAGGAATTATAAACCGGCACTGAAAATTGCATTAACACCTGCTCATCGCGAAGAAAGGGTCCGTTTTGACCAGGAATATTTAAATTTTAATTGGGAAGAAAATGTTGTGATCTTCACTGATGAAAAATCATATAAATCGGACAAAGATGGACGTAAAATCTTATGGCGAAGGAAAGGAGAACGCTACAATGAGAAGTGCTTGCTACCTTGTAGAACCAGCGGTAGAATAACCCTGGGCTACTGGGGCTGGATGTCGTCTATGGGACCTGGTGAATTGGTGGAAGTTGGTGGTAGGTTTAATAGTAGTTTGTATTTGGAGATTCTGCGTGACGTCATGCTGCCGACTGTGCGAATTGCCTATCCAACATCACATATTTATTTCATGCACGATAACTGCTCCATCCACCGTGCAGGCATTGTGCAGGATTGGTTAGCTGCTCAAGAAGGTGTGACAGTTATTAATTGGCCATCTAAAAGTCCTGATTTGAACCCTATAGAAAATCTATGGGGTCAAATGGTTTTAAATTGGGACACAACGGAAGTGCGAAACAAACACAACTTGGCTGAGATCGTGACATCGACTTGGGAGCACATGAGAGGCAAAGATTTGTGTTGGAATATGGTGCGCGGTATGCGTAGCCGCTTACAGCAAGTTATAGCAGGGGACAGTGCGCCAATCCGCTTCTAATTAATCTAGTGTCTAGGCATTTTTAAACACACCATGTAAGTAAATGCTCAATGGATTGACTGTTAAACCATTACAATGTTGCTGATAATGTGGTGATGTTATTGTTATAAAAATAGATTTTTCTATTTAAATAACATGTTTATTCACTACATATAGGCAGCTATAAATCTGTAAAGCATTTCACAGAAGAATTCATTTTCTCGATAACAAACATTTAAGCATAAGCACACCTTTTTTAATGTTTATAAATGGTTAGATTTGATTATGGCATACTAATATGAAATGTATATTAATTTGGAAATATATGAGCATTGACTTACTTTATCTTAACTAAGTGTTTTAATGAAATAATAAACATTTTAAACTTGCAATTGTTTAGTTTTATTTCTATACAAACTGCCCTTTTAAAAAGACAAGACCCTACGTCGTCCATTAAAGAAATGTAAAATAAATGTTTGAAATAATTAACAAAAAAAAAACAGCTGAGCAAAAAGCTATATTTAGGTTAAACTTGGTTCGAACGTAGATAACGATGAACATCGCACTACCTTAGTGACCGCAAGACCAACTCAACTCTTATAAGTTAGTTGTAATTTCTAGACGCAATATTCTAAACAATTTGAACCATATAGATAAGATAAGATAAGTCTTTATTTGCTTTAAACATGGTATAAAGTTGTTACAGTCAGGTATTAATCTTAGGTCCACATGTTTACCTATACAGAATATGTATCAATTTCATGCAAAATATTATAAATTAATTATTGTTTAATGTCAAGAATTCAATACAATAATATAATAGTTGTCAAAATTATCCACCAAAATTTTATATTCTATTGTTAAAAAAATCTTTAATGTCATAAAACATATGTTCTTTCAGCCATTTCAATAATTTGTTTTTATAAGATTTAATATTACATATCAATTTTATTTCTTTTGGAATTTTATTATAAATGCGTATACACATGACCAGGAAACTTTTCGCATACTTGGCTGATTTAGGAGTATCTTGCAATACAAGTCTACATGGATCTCTATTCCGAGAGTTCATTTGATAGGCTTTTTTGAACAATCCCTTATTATTATAAACATAATTACAGATTTCATAAATGTAAAGTGATGGAAGTGGTAAAATACCTAGCTTTTTAAAGAACCCTTTACATGACTCGTCAGGACGGATACCACAAATTGCTCTGACGCATTTCTTTTCCGCAATAAATGCTCTGCTCTATCCGTGCTATTACCCCAAAAAATGAGTCCGTACCGTAAGATGGATTCTATATAGGCGTGATAAGTTGTAATAGCGGTTTTTTTGTTTGTTACATTCTTTATTTGTCTGAGAGCATAAACAAACTTATTAATCCTACTGCACAAATTATCCAGATGTACTTTCCAATTCAGATCTTGATCTATGAGTACTCCTAAGAACTTAATTTGTTGAGCTTCTTTTAGCCTGTCAATATTAAGTTTAAAATTGTATTTACGATGTTTTGATTTATTAAACTGCATATAATTAGATTTATTCAAATTAATTTTTAATTTATTAGTCTGTAACCATTTTAAAATGTCGTCAATAGTATTATTAATGTCCATTTCATGATCAGATTTAGTTTTATATTTTTTGTCAGTTGTCACAATAATTGAAATGTCATCTGCAAATAATACACATTTATGATTAGTCAATAGTGGTAAGTCGTTTATGTATAATAGAAACAATAAGGGTCCTAATACACTCCCTTGGGGGACTCCACAATTATTAACTCTATGGTCTGATGAATACGAGGTTAATAAATTTTCATTTACTATATTAATAACAACGTATTGTTTTCGGTTGCTTAATAAAGACGCGATCCACTGCAGTGCTAAACCTCTTATGGCACTTTTTTCTAATTTTTCCAACAAAATATCATGTGCCACTAAGTCGAAGGCTTGTGACAGGTCGAAGAATAGTCCGGTCGTTAAATAATTTTTATTTAGGAAATTATGAACATGTCCTAAAAGATTAGCAATTGCTAGAGTTGTTGACTTGTGTTTTTGAAATCCATACTGTTCTTTTGTTATGATATTGTACTTGCTACAGTAGTCGGTAAGTCCCTTGTGCAAACATTTTTCAAATAATTTAGATAATATAGGTATAAGGGTTATCGGGCGATAATTTTTAACATCATTTTTATCGTTTTTTTTTGTACAGAGGTTTAACAACTGATAATTTAAGGGCATCAGGAAATGTTCCAGATGAAAATGAAAGATTAATCAAATAAGTCAGTATAGGAATCAGTTCTGTACTGCAAGTTTTCATTATCCTTGTACTAATTCCATCGTAACCTTCTGAGTTAGTGTTATTTAGAGCTGTTATTTCTTTTTTTATCTCGTCTTCAGTCATAGGGCTAAGAAACATGGAATTGAGCATGGTTATGTTTTTATAAGATTCATCATTATCATGTAAATTGTTAAATGTCACAGTGCTAGTCGAATCAATAAAGTAATTATTAAAAGCGTTTGCTATGTCAGATGGATTAGTCAGTATTCTCTTATCTAATTCTAGTTCAGAAATATTATTGTCATATTTTGTATTTCCAATTTCACGGTTAATGACTGTCCACGTTGCTCTGCATTTGTTTTGACTGTTATTTATGTAATTGATGTTTGAATTTATTTTGGATTTAAAGATACATTTTTTCAGTATTGATGAATATTTTTTATATCTAAGTTTATACGTTAAGGTTTTATTTTTATAATAAAGATACCGTAAACATCGTTTAGTTTTGCGACTGTTTCGAAGACCCTTGCTTACCCATTTTTGTTTATTTGCATTACAATTGTTTATTTTAATCTTAATATATGGGAAGCATAAATTATACAACAAACATAAAAACTCGTGAAATTTATTGAATGCTTCATTTAAATCAGATTCGAGATGTACCTCTGACCACGTCAAACTTGCAAGGCATTTTTTGAATTTCCTTATATTTTCTCTACAATAGTCTTTTTTATAAATAAAATATGATTCGGCCTTTAAACTTTTCTCTTTTACTGGGAAATCTAAGAGTTTTGCTGTATCGTGGTCTGATAAGAAAAGGGGTAAAACCTCAATAGAACATTGTTTTATGTTACTTAGTATGTGGTCTATACAAGAGTCTTTACGTGTTGGAACTTTAACGTGTATCTGCAAGTTATAGTTGTTACATAGATCCGTTAAGTACTTGGTGACTTTTCCTTGTTTAAAAGTATTTATATTGAAGTCACCGGCAATCACTATTTTTGTACTTGACCCATATTGTTTAATTGTTTCGCACATTAATTGATCTAGTTTATCTAAAAATATGTTAGGATCAGACTTAGGCGTTCTATAAAGACACACGATTAGCAATTTGTGCAATGGAACTTCAACGCCACAGGCTTCAAATGATTTTGGGGTTGAGTACTTTTTAATGTGAGAAAGCTCTTTATAAATAATACCCTGTTTAGCGAGTATACAGGTCCCCCCTCTCTGTGTGTCTCTGCTAAATGCAGCTGCTACGGCGTAGTTATTTAATTTTAAATATTTCTCATTACCGGCGCGCGTAAAGGTTTCAGACAAACATATTATGTCTGGTTCTTTATTTATGTCTCGTAACTCCAGTAACGTTAGTTCCAAAATGTCCTTTTTTGAAAGAATACTAGCTATATTTTGGTGCAAAATTTTAAAAGTTTAAAGCGCTTGTTAAATAGTATAGTATACTTTCATAAAGTTTATTCTTGCACAGCACAAGCAGCCAACCTTCTCCTCGTGCAAATAGATTATTTTGTATTTTAAATAATCACTCCATTGAGACATCATAATAAAAAAAACAACCTATTAAATAGAAAATAAAAAATTGTAAAGAGACGTTGTTTTTGCAATTTAGTAAGGCATGGTAAAATATGTTTGCGCGTAGTCACTGCATACCCGCATTTGAATACCAGTTTTATAATGAATGCAAATATTTATTTTTCAACTACCCACTTATTACAAGTTATGCGAAAATATTACCATTTTAGAAAGTTTATATTTGAAGGTTATCCATCTATAGTTCTTTACAATAATACAAGAAATAGTTTTGGAACAAATTCTTAATTGAAAGCAAAACAACATCTTCGTCGCAGGATTTGATCTCGCAACTTGTTTTTCTCAGTCTTATACACAGACCACGAAACCAGAATTACTTGAACGAAATTCTTAAAACAAGCTATTACACTAATTATATTATAACAAGTAGTTATAACTTAAAACCTAACGTTTGTTCATCAAGTCCTCGAGCACTTGTCTGATAAGCTCGTATAAATTGAATAAACCTTAATGTTACTGTCAGAGGGTCCAAATTCGTTTGTTTTTAGGGTGGGTAAGATAATGTTGCCAAAAGACTGTACCTAGGATATTCTAGACAAAAGGTTTCACGGAACCCGCATTTTTTTTTAAGTTTGTTATTAAAGTACCTTCCAACTAGCACAATAGCGTTAAAATAACCTATAAAAGACTCGTATATCAGTTCCATATGAATATATTTTTTTTTTTCACTAAAGATAGGCACGCGTTTGACCACTATCTCACCTGATGGTAAGCGATGATGTGGTCGAAGATGGAGCACGCTTGCCTAGAAATAACCTATTCACTCTTGACTTAAAAACTCCCAGGTCGTAGCTATCAGGAAACACAGACTCTGGCAGGGAATTCCACTCCTAAGCTGTACGCATTATGAATGTGTTACCAAAACGTTTTGTGCGTATGGGTGGGATATCCACCGAGTACCGGTGGCGCTTCGCCGTTTGTCTTGTGGTCCGATGATGGAACGGGCTTGGCGGAATTAAATTATGCAATTCCGTCGCACATTCCCCAAAATGCAACCGGTAGAAAACCGACAGGCTAGCAACTCGTCGTCGATGTTCAAGACTTTGGAGCTTCGTCGCGACGAGCCTCTCATTGCCGATGATCCTCTTGGCTCGTTTCTCAATTGACTCAAGGGCATCAAGTTGGTATCTGGCAGATCCATCCCAAAGATGAGAGCAGTATTCCATACACGATCGAACTTGCGCTTGATAGAGTTTAAGCAGCTGTTCCGGCGTGAAGTATCGTCTCACCTTTGCTAGAATTCCCAACTTCTTTGCAGCTACTTGAGCTTTTGCCTCTATGTAAGGGCCAAAATTGAGAGTAGATGTTAATGTTACCCCATCGGTGTACCCCGTCGGTTATCGGCACGGTTGCACCTCGGAAAGATGGAGCTGGGTGGAATTGGCTCCTTTTGGCGGAAAATAGACACGCTTGGGTCTTAGCAGCATTGAACTTGACCAGATTGGCATCGCCCCATTCAGAGAGCTGTAAGGACACGTTCAAGCGCTCAACCATTGCCTCCCGGAGAGACCGAAGCTGCGACCCACCAGCTCGTGCGTCGGACACGTATCTCTCAGCAACAGTGCTGTCATCTGCATACCCAAAGGTACCGAGTTTAAGCAAATCATTAATATGCAGCAAGAACAGTGTTGCCGAAAGCACCGACCCCTGAGGAACCCCGGCATTAATATCCAGCAGTCCAGACGAGCAGCCATCTATGACCACTCGGATAATCCGATCCCTCAGGAAATCTGCGATCCAATCACACAAACCGGCGGGCATATATTTCAATAGTATGGTACCTAGGATATGCTAGACATAAGGTTTCACGGAACCCGCAATTTTTTTTAAGTTTGTTATTAAAGTACCTTCCAACTAGCATAATAGCGTTAAAATAACCTATAAAAGACTCGTATATCAGTTCCATATGAATATAAAAGTGCGCATGCTCTAACTCACTACTGTAAGGGATCGCTTTTATTGCATGCGAGAGGTACTCTTCAATAAGTAAAATCAGAGTATTTTCAAGAATAATTATATATTGCGTGTTTTTAACGTCAAGCCAAACAATCGAATTTCCTTAGAAAAAACTAACACTTCCTTATGTCATCACATTCGAATTCTAACTTTCTTTTTTCTTAACTCTTTCAAGGCTTATGTCATTGAGGTCGCACCTCCCAAAGAGGATCTCTGCATGAGCTACCCCCCGAAGAATGGAGGATAGTAAGAATAATTTTCCTGCAATCATACATTCTCAGCCTTGGAAGAGTCAAGCACCTACCTACTCCTAACCCGAAGTCCCTGCCTAAGTGGCGACTCTTCGTAGACAGGTGGACATATGCCTCTATAGAAGCAGTTTCAGTCATACCCTGCGCTGGGCAATATTCTTTAAATTATTATGCGCCATTTGCGCAATATCTTAAAGCAGTTATGCTGAAACCCTGCTGCAGCAAAACGCCACAAAAACCTGCAACACATCGTCGGACGTAAACAAAATCGATGCGACAATTCACATCTATCCAGAAGGGATTGAATTGATTAGATTTACCCTAACTAATCTATGTGGTTGCTCGTCGGATGATCCTAGTATGTCTACTCTGCTAAAGTTTTTAAATTTTAGCTTTGAACTTACTCCAGTGATTATAATACATAAGAATTGAAATCAATTGCCTCCATAATCCGTTCAAGCAATGGTGACAACTAGCCACCCTTCGCGAAGGTTATACCTCGTATGCAAAGTTGGTTTAACCGCCCATGGAGTTCTTTAATGGCGTAAAATTAATTGTGAAAACTCTATCTCTAACACCACTGGAATGAGTTCACCCTAGCTAATATTATTTAAACGCGCTCTTCACAAATCTGGGAGCGCCCTCGAAGTCGTCGATCACGTACGAGTCCTTCTTCGCATGTACATGGAACGGAAGACTCACTTAATATCTTATTCATTCTACCAAGCCAAAATAATGCTTATTTACATGGAATTATAACTAACATCTGCTAACCGCGATCTAACATAAAATGGTTTCAACCTGTTTACATGAATACTAATTATAGAACCTCATTCAATTTAATCTCTACAAGTTCTATATGAAAGCATAATCTTTTGGGTTCGTTTGACACAATATGACAAATTGTTTTTTATGTTGTCATGTCATCCTATGACTGAAATAATACAAGTAAATCCTTCGGCTTTCGCTGCCATTAAAATAAATAAATTATATGTTATGAAATTATCAGAAAGCTTGAAAATAACTAACATTACATAAATCTAGCGAGTATAATAAAGTGGAATTTAGAACAACTATAAAATCTTCAAATAAAACGTTTCCTGACCATATAATTGCGTATAATAGATTCATATTTCTTTCTAAAATATTTCCATTTACAAAATAAAGGTTGCCGTACTATCAAATCAGTAGTATAATGTTTTAGATGTTTTGATGTGTACGATTTTTTTTTATATTTATAAATGTGTTTATAAATTTTATTTGTTCTTCTTCTAACCCTTGTTTTCTTTTCAGTTTGGGCACGAAGATAAATTTTGTAAGCCCCATTCAAGTACTTACTAATAGCCTGTGTTAGTTGTGTCTGTGTGTTTGTGTTTAAAATTTTCCTACCAAATGAAACAGATATATTATTATTAGACAGATTATGGGAGGACAAAGGAAGTTGCGCCTCCTTAGGGAACATCTCCTTCGGTTCGTCTTCCTGAGTGGTGGCCTCCTCAACTTGGGCATCATCCAACATGTGATCCAATATGCTACTACCGATGACTGATTCGTCATGGAGATCACATACAGGTTCAGACAAAGTCGCTTGACATTCTGGAATAGAATCTGGAATAAATAATGGAATGGACACACCGGGCTCTTTCTCTTCATCCGTCATGTCCGCTTCCATCTCGTCCTCGAATAGGCTGCTCTCTCCACAGCTCTGCTTTACTTCGTCATCATTGTCATCATTGTCATCATGGTTTTCGATTTGTGGGTCGTCAATTTTCAAACTAGAATATAATGGTGTATTATTATCGACATTTACATATTCCTGCTGTCCGCATTCGTCAGACACTTCAGCGATCGTATTCTTAACATAAATAGAGCATTCCAATGACCGTCGTCGTTTACAGGAAATGCATTTGCACGGAAATTCCTTCCTTATCTTGTCGCATAGCAGCGAAAAATCTATACCATCATGGTAAATCGTGTTATAAAAATATCTTGCAGCGCTCTGCAGAAATGCGCCCAAAATTAAAGAATAATCGGCTTCTCGCCACTCGCTTTCGATAGCGACGAGCCTGAATTCGGCTAAAAAACCTTCAAAGCATACTCAGTCTATACCGGTATATAACATAGACATGTTTATAAATAAATTCTTTCTTTTAACTATAAAAACCACTTAGCTCTTGTTTCCAGGCGTCCATCCATCTAGCGCCTGAAAATTTATTTATTTATTTAAACTTCATGTACATATATATATATGTATATGTTCATGTGTTACATAGGCGAACTTAATACAACAAGGCATTCTCTACCAGTCAACCTTTGGGTTAAAACGAAACACTGTGGTAGGTGTACAGCAAAGAAATAAAATATAAAATAGAATATTTTTCGGAAAAAAAGAAATATACAAAGAAACAACATATATAATACAAGTATGTAAATGAATAAACTAAATATATATTACCAATAAAATACACATATATTGGTAAAATAATAAACTAATAAATATGATCATCATCTGCCTAGCCTTTTCCCAACTATATTGGGGTCGGCTTCCAGTCAAACCGGATTCAGCTGATTAAACTAATAAAAATGATGATTTATAATTATCATTCAGATTAAGAGAACTCATAATAATAATGACGAAGACCAAACTAAGAATCAGGCTTTCAAGTAGTGTTTTCGGATTTTACGTTTAAAGGAAAATTTAGATTCAGCCTTCTTGATGTCAAGGGGTAGCATATTCCAGAGTTTAATGGTGGTAATGGCATAAGAATTAGACAAAAACCCGGTGCGGTGAGAAGGAATATGTAGAATGCAATTTTTGGATGCTCGGAGGTTAAGTCTATGAGAACTGCCCAATACTTTAAAATATTGTTTTAGATAATCAGGAGCCCAAGGATCATTCATAATAGTAAAGAGCATGCAGAGGGATCTGAGGGATCTCCTATGACTTTTTTTTTGTGTACGTATATGGCAAAAAAAACGTTTGCCAGATCTGTTAGTAATATACAACGTTGATACGACAGAGGGGCTTTCCTTTAAACTGCCTATACTAGGTACCATTTTCAAGCTCTGTACCAAAAATAAATTAATTAGGAGCAGTAGTTTAGTCGCAAATGATTTTTAAAGTTTTTGCACGGTTTTAACACGATGTATCTTTTCTAACAGCTGATTATCGTCTAAGCATAGGTCATGCACCTTACAACGATAAATCTACGATGCGTTGTTGCCGCTCTTACGCATGTCGAAGGACATTCACTAAAAATTGGCAATGCAAACAAGGAAGCAATCAATACACACACACTTGCACTTTCACTACGAAAGCGACTAACATAAAGCGAGCGAAAGAAATAGAGATAGGTCAGTTTGTTGCATCCTTGTTTTTTGCGATCGGTAAGTCCCTCAGTGCGCCGGCGCTTGTTTTTCGGAACGTACGGTTTGTGGAATTCGCGCGCAAACAATTGTTATTTTATTTTGTTATTGTGAGAGGACACGTAACTTGGGATTATTATTATTTAGTATTAGTGTTTTTTTTTTGTGATTGACTGTTTTTTATGGTGATAGGACACGTAACTTGGGATTATTATTATTTAGTATTAGTATCTCCGGACCTCATTCTCATGGATTTCTTTTTGTGGGGTTACATTAAGGGTGAAGTGTATGCCTCAGAGGTAAATACAATTGATGAGTTAAAAAATAGGATTATTTTAGCATTTCACAAATTAAAGTGCTTAGCGACGGACAGTGATCTAATTAGAAAAATAAATAACAATATTCTCCGTCGGTATAATTTGTGCATCAATGTGAATGGAGGACACATCGAAAATTAAAAAATTTTGTGTGTTTGTTTTTGTGCGCGTACTTCGAAACGTTACCTAACATAAAAGCCAGTGCGAGCGGAGGCCTAAGTCGCCGGCGGCCACCCCGGCCCGGCCCCCGCCGAGCACACGAGATACCGCACACCGCGCTCCAAGGCGCGCGCGACGTTGCCGCTTTGTTACCTAGCGGTATCTAAGGTCAGTGTCATTTTTTTTACAAAGGGTGGTTGCGTTTTATTCGGATTTGCAAGCTATTTAGTTTGTTTGAAAAAAATATTTTCTCATTTATGGCGCTTTTTGTTTTTGTACCGTAACGAATTAATACTGAACACGTAGTTTAATTTACGTATACGTAGTTTAATTTAATGCCCCTCTGTCGTATCAACTCTGTATAAATTCTTTCTTTTAACTATAAAAACCACTTAGCTCTTGATAGATGGACGCCTGGTCCATCTATCTAGCGCCTGAAAATCGTTAACATCTCGTCCTTTTCGAGATGAATTTATAAAATTGGGAGTTTCTTCATGCACTTTTATATTTTACGCAGTGCACACGCGTACTATACCGGGCACCTCCGCCACTTGTGAGGGATCGCTTTTAATTTCTACGAGAGGTACTCTTCAATAAGTAAAATCAGAGTATTTTCAAGAATAATTATATATTGCGTGTTTTTAACGTCAAGCCAAACAATCGAATTTCCTTAGAAAAAACTAACACTTCCTTATGTCATCACATTCGAATTCTAACTTTCTTTTTTCTTAACTCTTTCAAGGCATATGTCATTGAGGTCGCACCTCCCAAAGAGGATCTCTGCATGAGCTACCCCCCGAAGAATGGAGGATAGTAAGAATAATTTTCTTGCAATCATACATTCTCAGCCTTGGAAGAGTCAAGCACCTACCTACTCCTAACCCGAAGTCCCTGCCTAAGTGGCGACTCTTCGTAGACAGGTGGACATATGCCTCTATAGAAGCAGTTTCAGTCATACCCTGCGCTGGGCAATATTCTTTAAATTATTATGCGCCATTTGCGCAAGAGGATCTCTGCACTACTTACAGATATAATCAGAAAATGATTTAACATTCAAGGTACGAGTACTCCGATCGGACATTATATCAGAAAAAGCGCCAAGAATATACCTTTCTAACGATATACGAGGCATGCCTTTTAAGTTTTGTCGTTTGAAAAAAAAAACAACTATATAATTTGTCGAAAAATGGAAATTTTTCACCAACTTACTTACTTTCGTCAAACACAAATGTAAAACTGGCTTTCATAGTTATCAGGGTTGCCAGTAGAAAGCAACACGTTTTCCTAGTAAAACTCGATGAGAGATATTCCTAGTACGGTAACATGTAACCATTCACGTCAAATTTTATCTGTCCTGTCAATAAAACTGATATGTGTGTGTGTGTGTCTGTGTGTGTGTTTGTATCGCCTGTGCGTTGTTTGTCAGTAACTCAGTCAGTCAGGTCAGTAACGTAAAAAAAAATATAAGGAGATAAAAGATTCGCAATTTTTATGGCTATTCGAAATAGGCTTGTGTTTAAACATCGCCTAAAAAGTACCTATTTTACTACCAAAAAAGTTCTAAACGGTTACCAAAACAGATAAATGGTCACCAAATAATATACGAGAAGTAGTGCTCGCCGGCCGCTGCCGCGGCACCGTTACATGCTTACGTCAAAAATTAATGTTATATACCTATGGAGTAACGGCTATTAAAGTTGGCACTAAACACTAATTATATGTCTTTTAATCCTTAAACGATATTATATACCTACTTAAATCGTCTATGTTAGATATTATATACTGATTGTTCTCTATTGCATGATGTGGTCTCCTATAATTAAGGAAGCACATAGATTTTTGTTCTTGTCCTTTATACCTTTATAATAAAGCTAGCATGTAAGGTGTATTATTTGTTGGAGATCCTAATAAAATAAAAAGAAACGATGACAGAAGATTTTAACGTTTGTTTAACCTGAAGCGTTTTTTCATAGCATATAAAACTGTCTGTCATAGTTAACAGGGTTACCAGTAGAAAGCAACTCGTTTTCCTAGTAAAAATCGATGAGAGATTTTTCAAGTACGATAACATTTGACCGTTCACGTTAAATTTTATCTGCCCTGTCAATAAAACTGATATGTACGCTTCTATCGCCTGTGCGTTGTTTGTCAGTCACTCAGTTAGTTACGTAAAAAAAATATTAGAAGGTAAAGGATTCGCAATTTTTATTGTTATTCGAAATATAAATATTTTGAATCTTGTGAAATCGCAGACTTCCAACAACACAACACAACAACAAGACTAAGGGCCGTTTGTTTCAAACGGTTGGTTAACGTTACAAACTGCAGCATTTTGTATACTGCATAATAGTTTTCTCAGATTTAAATTCTTTTTTCTTGATTTTATCCTCTTTTGTTGTGGACAGTATTTTTTCTTCTGAACATAAGGAATTCAAATTCCGATTCCTTCAAAATGTCAAAGGAAAATTGGTCAAAAAATATTTTCAGTATCTGGTGAACGTTTGGATTCAATTTTTAATTAAAATCAAGTAAATTGAAAATAGTAAATTGATCATAAAGTACCAATTTTCAATGTACTAGTTTTTTTTGTACAATTTCTTCAAGAATTATGAAATCATCATAAGAAAAAAGGTTTCAAAACCGATAACGATCGAAGCAGTGGACGCTATCGGGCCACGGTGCACGGTCCACGGTCTACCTACCGTATTAAAGAAGATCTTTCCTAGTAACTATGAGCATTACAACATGGTTCCGAGTTCTATTTGAGTACGTGATCCAGTTGAACACGTAATCATTGCTGCCATCGATCTCCGGGATATCCACGAAGTTTATTTTAACATAGACATTTCAATTTGGTTTAATATTATGTAATTAGTTTAGCATTTCTTTCTAATTATTAATTTGTTTTCCATGTTATTTCCTATTTGCATATTGTCTAGGAGTTGCAAAGTCAACTCAGTTTTGTAACTTGAGACGCTTCTAGACCTCCACATTGATTGCAATCATTATCTGAAGGTTTAGCAGCTCGATTACTTAAACGAAATTTTCGTTGACAAATTAAAAACCGTGGCCGATTCCATTTGCATTTCTTATTTATTTCATTTCTTCAAAATTGAAATTTTATTCACCAATACGTAATATTTTTAAGTGTATTTTTTTTAATGTTTTTGTATATGTTATTACTAGCATTTGGTTTTATTTTTCAAAAAGCAAAATTATATACGTGTTTATGCGATAACATTTTTTATTTCGCTACAATACGTACATTAAAAAACAAACGATTACGAACATGTTTCATGTTAGTTAAATGCGAAGCGTTGGGTCATAGCATGTAAAACTGGCTGTCATAGTTAACAAGGTTGCCAGTAGAAAACAAAATGTTTTCTTAATAAAAATAGATGAGAGATTATTCTAGTATGGCAGCATTTGACCGTTCACGTCAAATTTAATCTGTCCTGTCAATAAAACTATCGTGTACGTTTCTATCGCGAGCAATTTTTGGAACTGAACAAGAAACTGAAGGAAGCACACGTTTTCCAAGTAAAAATCGAAGAGATATTTTTCTAGTACGAAAACTTTATCTGCCCTGTCTACAAAACTGATATATACTCTCCTACCAACTTATCTGTGAATTGGCGAAAATTGGAACTACGGCCGTCATGTTGAAATGTCATTCAATTGTCAGTGTCTACTACATTCGGGTTCTATGGTTGTTTTGTCGTGATATTGTCGAATTTATAAAATTAAATATGCCGAAAGCTATTAAAAGTGATGCTCGAAACATTATTCTAAAAGTTAAAAACTTTTTTGAAGAAGAAGCTCGGGTGGGGTCGCCGATTATTCCATTTAATCAAATATACAAACGAATTTTGGCAGCGACAGGTTAGTGTTGTCAATTTACAAGAAAAAACTGGTACAAAAATTCCCTTTAGGTTCATAACGACAACTTCCCAAAACATTCACTCTCCCAAAACGTCCACTTCTCAAAATGGTAATTACCTAAATGTCTATTTCCCATTTGTCCACTTTCCCATAACGACGACAAATCTATAATTCCCAAAAAGTCCACTTCCCATAACGTCAACTCTCAAAACGTCCACTTTCTAAATATGTTTTTTATCGAAATTTTACGGGTTCCAGTGGGAGTTTCAATTTTTGAATAAAATTAATTTCCAAAATCATGATCAGATAGTCTATGTTTAACCAGACACCTATTTTTAGTTCAAGATATTTGTATGAAAGTCAGCATTGTTAATATTTGTAGGTATACTGTTGGTAGTTGCAAAACAAATTACAGTGTTAGGTTGTATTGCACAGAAATACCATTGAACGTCCTTTTGAACATTGTAAGGTGCGTGTAAATATTCAAATTGCTTTTAAAATGGACTTAACAATCATTAAAAGTGCGCATGCTCTAATTTAATATTCAAGGTACGTTTACTCTGATCGGACAACATATCAGGACAAGCGCCATACCTATGCGTGCTCAATGAAAATATACTTTTCTAGCGATCTAGTATTTATACGAGGGTGCGTTTTTAAGTTCGCGGAATGGGAGGGTACATGATAAAAATAGGTCATTATCGAGGTGGCCACGACTTCCGCCACTCAATATTAGTATAAATACCAGGTTTTGTCTTAATTGGGTCATTAGTCTTTGAACTGTCGTCAAGCAAACAACTCAATCGGGAAGAATGTGTGCATTATGGAAAAAATCGAGTACCGTGCCGTAATAAAGTTCCTTACCAAGCAAGGAAAGTCAGTTCAAAACATACTGGAAGAGATGGAATCCGTTTACGGGGACTCTTGCCCGGGTAAAACCATGGTTTACAAGTGGCATTGTCTTTTTAAACAAGGCAGGACCTCACTTGAAGACGACCCGCGGCCCGGACGGGCGATCGAGGTGACTACTCCGGAAATCATTAAAAATGTCGAAAAAATAATATTGGAAGATGCCACACTAAAGAAGAAACAGCTTGCAGAAATGGTTGGAGTATCGGATACAACAATTTTCAAAATTCTACACGATCATCTTGGCATGACAAAGGTCAGTGCAAGATGGGTGCCAAGAATGCTCACGCCGCCTCAGAAACAACGCCGCGTGGAGTGTTCTCGCACGTTTTTGGACCTCTGTAACGAAGATAAGGATGGACTATTGAGTCGAATTGTTACTGGAGATGAAACTTGGGTTCATCATTATGAGCCTGAGTCAAAACAGGACTCTATGCAGTGGCACAAAAAAGGTACACCACCACCCAAGAAGTTTAAAGTGTCACAATCGGCTGGGAAAATCATGGCAACAGTGTTTTGGGATTCGGAAGGGATTCTGTTGACCGATTATAAAGATAAAGGCGTTTCTATAACCGGAGAATACTATGCTTCTATCCTCGAGAGGTTGAAAGAAAGTATTAAAGAAAAAAGGAGGGGAAAGTTGACCAAAGGTGTCCTTCTTCTTCACGACAACGCGCCTGTTCACAAGAGCCGTGTTACGTTGGCTGCCCTGCATAAGGTGAGCTTCGATATTTTAGACCATCCACCTTACAGCCCAGACCTGGCTCCCAGTGATTATGACCTCTTTCCAAATCTGAAAAAAGAACTTCGTGGAAAGAAATTTTCAACTGATGAAGAAGTGAAGGACGCGGTTTCAGCTTATTTTTCGGACAAAGACAAAACATTTTTTTATGAAGGTATACATAAGCTAATTGAAAGATCTGAAAAATGTGTTAGGGTAGCAGGTGAATATATTGAAAAAGAAAAATTAGTATTTTTATTTTCACTCCTTGCCCTCCATTCCGCGAACTTAAAAACGCCCCCTCGTATCTATTGGGTCCAGGACCAGAGCCCATACGTACATCAAAAAGAAACGATTACGGAAGATGTTTAAAACAAAATGTTTTGAATGTGTCCTTACAGGCTGTCTCTGAATGGGGTGATGCCAATCTGGTCATGTTCAATGCTGCTAAGACCCAAGCGTATCTATTTAAAAAAATACTCACAAATTTGGCCCTTTCATAGAGGCAAAAGCTCAAGTGGCTGCAAGGAAGTTGGGGATCCTAGCAAAACTGAGACGGTACTTCACGCCGGAACAGCTGCTCAAACTCTATCAAGCGCAAGTTCGATCGTCTATGGAATACTGCTCTCATCTTTGGGACGGATCTGCCAGATACCAGCTTGATGCCCTTGAGTCAATTGAGAAACGAGCCAAGAGGATAATTGGCAATGAGAGGCTCGTCGCGACAAATCTTCATAGTCTTGAGCATCGACGACGAGTTGCTGGCTTGTCGGTTTTCTACCGGTTGCATTTTGGGGAATGTGCGACGGAATTACATAATTTAATTCCGCCAAGCCCGTTCCATCATCGGACCACAAAACGAACGGTGATACCGGTACATGGTGGCCATCCCACCCACGCGCACAAAACGTTTTGGGAACACATTCATAATGCGTTCAGCTAAAGAGTGGAATTCCCTGCCGGAGTCTGTGTTTCCCGATAGCTACAACCTGGGAGTCTTTAAGTCAAGAGTGAAGAGGTTACTTCTAGGCAAGCGTGCTCCATCTTCGACCACATCATCGCTTACCATCAAAAGTAAAAAAAAAAAAAACGATATGAGATTTTTCTGGTACGATAACTTGACCGTTCACGTCAAATTTTATCTGTCCTGTCAATAAAACTGATATGTACGTTTCTATCGCCTGTGCGTTGTTTGTCAGTAACTCAGTCAGTCAGGTAAGTACCGTAAAAAAAATATAAAAAGATAAAAGATTCGCAATTTTTATTGTTATTCGAAATATAGATATTTTGAATCTTGTGAAATCATAGTCTTCCAACAACACAACACCACAACACAACAGCAAGACTAAGAGCGGGTTGTTTCAAACGCTTGGTTAACGTTACATACTTACGAGTACGTCAAAAATTAATGTTATATACCTTTGGAGTAACGGCTATTAAAGTTGGCACTAAACACTAATTCTATTTTTTAAACCTTTAAACGATATTTTATACCTACTTAAATCGTCTATGTTAGATATTATATACTGATTGTTCTCTATTGCATGATGTGGTCTCCTATAATTAAGGAAGCACATAGATTTTTGTTCTTGTCCTTTATACCTTTATAATAAAGCTAGCATGTAAGGTGTATTATTTGTTGGAAATCCTAATAAAATAAAAAGAAACGATGACGGAAGATGTTTAACGTTTGTTAAACACGAAGCGTTTTTTCATAGCATGTAAAACTGGCTGTCATAGTTAACAGGGCTAGTAAAAATCGATGAGATTTTTCTAGTACGGTAACATAAGTCTTCGCACACAGTTATGATGGACAAATATATAAAGAGAATGACATCGGCAGAGCTGGGTGAGCTGTCGGAAGAAGCCAAAGTGAAACTCACCAAGTTGGGGTATCCAGTACAACAATCAGGAAAACGAAGAACCCGCCACGCGTAATCCGAGGACGAGGAAGAGGATGAGCCCCCCACCAGAAGGCACAGAGTCCGCTAGAGGAAGACAAGAAAAACTAATTAGAATAAGCCTCAATATATATAGTGTATCTAACATTTGACCGTTCACGTCAAATTTTATCTGCCCTGTCAATAAAACTGATATTTACGCTTCTATCGCCTGTGCGTTGTTTGTCAGTCACTCAGTCAGTTACGTAAAAAAAATATTAGAAGATAAAAGATTTGCAATTTTTATTGTTATTCGAAATATAAATATAATAATCTTGTGAAATCGCAGTCTTCCAACAACACAACATAACAACAAGACTAAAGGACGTTTGTTTCAAACGGTTGGTTAACGTTATATACATATGTTAAAAAGAAACGATTACGGAAAATGTTTAACGTTAGTTAAATGCGAAGCGTTGAGTCATAGCATGTACAACTGGCTGTCATAGTTAACAGGGTTGCCAGTAGAAAACAAAATGTTTTCTTAATAAAAATAGATGGGACATTATTCTAGTATGGCAGCATTTGACCGTTCACGTCAAATTTAATCTGTCCTGTCAATAAAACTATCGTGTAAGTTTCAATCGCGAGCAATTTTTGAAACTGAACAAGAAACTGAAGGAAGCAACACGTTTTCCAAGTAAAAATCGATGAGAGATTTTTCTAGTACGAAAACATTTGACCGTTCACGTCAAATTTTATCTGCCCTGAATAAAACTGATATATACACTCCTACCAACTTATCTGTGAAATGGCGAAAATTGGAACTACGGCCGTCATGTTGAAATGTCGTTCGATTGTCAGTGTCTACTACATTCGGGTTTAATGGTTGTTTTTTCGTGATATTGTTGAATTTATGAAGTTGAATATGCCGAAAGCTATTAAAAGTTATGCTCGAAACATTATTCTAAAGGTTAAAAACTTTTTTGAAGAAGAAGCTCGGGCGGGGTCTCCGATTATTCCATTTAATCAAATATACAAACGAATTTTGGCAGCGACAGGTTAGTGTTGTCAATTTACAAGAAAAAACTGGTACAAAAATTCCCTTTAGGTTCATAACGACAACTTCCCAAAACGTTCACTCTCCCAAAACGTCCACTTCCCAAAATGGTAATTACCTAAATGTCTATTTCCCATTTCGTCCACTTTCCCATTTCGTCCACTTTCCCATTTCGTCCACTTTCCCATTTCGTCCACTTTCCCATTTCGTCCACTTTCCCATTTCGTCCACTTTCCCATAACGACAACAAATCCATAATTCCCAAAAAGTCCACTTCCCATAACATCAACTCTCAAAACGTCCACTTTCTAAATAGGTTTTTTTATCAAAATTTTACGGGTTCCAGTGGGAATTTCAATTTTTGAATAAAATTAATTTCCAAAATCATGATCAGATAGTCTATGTTTAACCGGAAACCTATTTTTAGTTCAAGATATTTGTATGAAAGTCAGCATTGTTAATATGTGTATACTGTGGGTAGTTGCAAAACAAATTATAGTGTTAGGTTGTATTGTACAGAAATACCATTGAACGTCCTTTTGAACATTGTAAGGTGCGTGTAAATATTCAAATTGCTTTTAAAATAGACTTAACAATAAATAAAACCGAAAAAGGTAACGACTGTGTGTTGTCAGATGGCTATCGCTATTATTTAGCAAAACATAATAAAAACGAGACGATTTTATGGAGATGTGAAAACCGTGTGTCGTGTTCTGCAACCATAACGTTGAATAGTGGCCGTACCAATATTTTGAGAAAAACGAATCACTCCTGCGCATCAAACAGTCATCAAAATGAGGTATTTAAGAAAGACGTGTGCGAGAATTTAGAACCAGTCCAGCAAATTTTTGAGGATAATACACACGATCTTGTGTTTCTTTTTAAAATTGCAAACGGTAGAACTGGTGTCACCAAGTTGTTACACAAAATTTAGCTGCGAGTACCGTCTGTTTTCTTACGTAGATCTCTATTATTGCACACCCCCGTGGTGGCCACAGCGTACAGACGAAACTCGTTCATGATGAGAACGTGTCGTGTGTACAACACAACGTGCCGGGAAGCTGATATCGACATTTTCTATACTAGTGTTGCTAAATTAAAAAAAACAATTATCTGATATCTTTTTCAAGAGCAAATAGTCTGTGTTATGTTATACCTATATTGTTGTCTACTATCTGTTTCACTATATTATTTATATATTGCATGTGAAAGCTTGTAATTGGCCTTATTTTATTATTGTTATGTTTAGCTGTAAGTTTTACAAAAATTAATAAAATAAAATAAATAAATAAACATACGGGAAACAATTGGGTCTGAAGAAGATGAAGATGCCGTCTTTTTCTTCACTTAAAAGTGCTTTGTATCGTGAACGAAAAAAGTTCCTTGATGTAAAAAAACTAGTTTTAAATAGTTTAGAAGAAGTTGTGATTCCAAAAACATTAAATAACGACTTCCTGGTTTGTGAAGATGGAACTGATGATAAAATTTTAATATTTGCTTCTCGAATTGCGAAAAAATTCATTAAAAATGACAAACTTGGAACTTATTACGGTGACAGCACATTTTGGTGTTGTCCGCCACCATTTTATCAGATTTACAGTGTAAATCTTGATGTTGATAATTCCAACAAAAATTGCAGCAATATTGTACCGGTGATTTATGGTTTATTGCCCAACAAAAGAGAAGCTACTTACATCCGTTTCTTTAATTTATTAAAAAGCAAATTAGGGGTAAACATACTTCACTTTAAATGTGACTATGAGCAAGCTCAATTTAATGCTATCCAGAATGTATACTCAGAGGCTAAAACTACTGGTTGCTTCTATCATTATAATCGTGCAGTCTGGCGCAAATTTAAAATAAAAACAAGATCAGGTGACGGTGTCTGCGATCTTTTTGCGCGTCAGTTTTCGTCGACATTTACTCAATCAGGCGCCTTGCACTCTGAACATCAGTCTGACGATACGCAGATTTACTCTTGCAATGCGTTGGGCAGTGTCGCTTTCTCAGAAAAAGACGTCGTCAGTGCACTGAGAAAGCTTAATGTATGCAAGGGAGCCGGTCCAGACGGTCTACCACCTGTATTTGTCAAAAGATGTGCAAGCAGTCTATCTCTTCCACTCAAGATAATATTCAACCACTCTATTAAAACTTCTCAGTTTCCTGATAAGTGGAAGCTATCAAATGTAGTGCCCGTCTTTGAAAAAGGGGAAGCTGATAACGTAAAGAATTACCGACCTATCTCTATTCTGTCTGTATTTTCTAAAGTTTTCGAGTCACTCATTTGTCCTATTTTAACCGCTCATTCTAAAATAGAGATAGCTCCACAGCAACATGGCTTTTGTGCTCAAAAATCCACTACGACAAACTTAGTTCTTTACGTTTATGATCTTTGCAAATTAGTAGACTCACGCAAGCAAGTAGACTCTATTTACACCGATTTTAGCAGTGCTTTCGACAAAGTGGATCACACGATATTGTTGCGAAATCTGTCAAATCTTGGCATATTTGGTCAACTTTGGCTTTGGTTTAAATCTTATCTGACGGACAGAAAACAGAGAGTTGTAGTGAAAGGTCATCAGTCTCTACTTTACACATCAACATCCGGAGTCCCACAAGGTTCCCATTTGGGCCCAATACTGTTTATTATATTCGTCAATGATATAGCAAGCAGTATCAAACACAGTACCTGTTCTATCTTAGCTGATGACTTGAAACTATACCGGGTCATTGACGCAAGTACAGACATTGCCTTACTCCAGGAAGATCTCAGCTCTGTACAAAGCTGGTGTACTAAAAATCATATGTTTCTAAATGCTGATAAGTGTTAACATATAACATTCACAAAAAAACACCATACGCTCACTTCTTCATATTCGCTCAACGGAAGAGAACTTCAAAAGTTCGACAAGATCCGAGACTTAGGTGTTCTTTTAGACAGCAAGCTCACCTTTATACCTCACATTGACTGTATAGTCTCTAGGGCTCGTAAAACACTGGGATTCATAAAAAGAACCTGTTACGACTTCAAAACAGTCCAAGTCTTTAACAGTACTCTATAATTCACTTGTACGAACTGTTTTGGCGTCACCTGTTTGGAATCCAACTTATGGTACACATGTGAATCGCTTGGAACGGGTCCAAAAAAGCTTTACTCGCTATCTGCGGTATTAATCTAATAGCTGTCCTCTGGGCGCTAACTACTCACGAAGGCTAAGTCACTTTAAAATGATAACCTTAAAACAGCGAAGGGATACTAACGACTTGATTTTGCTCCACAAAATCATTAATGGATCTATACAAGTTCCGAAGCTTCTCGTCGAAATAAATATATCTGTCCCTCGCCACAGTTCACCCAGATCTGAACATATCCTGGATGTGTTCCCTCCATGCCCATCAAGAACTAACCTCAGACATTTGGCACCAATAAACAAGTTGATGAGGACGTACAATAAGCTCCATACACGTTCCAATAGCGTTGACATCTTTGCCAACAAGCTTTCGCAATTTCGAAAACAATTGTTGGTGAACCACAGTTGATGTCTGTCTGTATTCATTTTTATTATATTTTATTGTATTGTTAATTAATTCATTATTCCATAAACCCAGCATCAAACTAGTTTTAGTTTAGTTATGATCTTTCTTTTTAACTTATAATTTGTTTTCATTTAATTTTATTTTTTATTTTTAGCCTATATATTTTGCTCTATGTTTTTATTCTTTAACTTGAATAATGTAAGTGCTGTGCACACCTTTCAAGTGACAAATTCACTCTAGATTTTAAGTATAATAGTGTCTCTAAAATGTGTTAGTGAATGTGTCGTTGGAGTGCCATAAATAAAATAAATAAATAAGATCAGAAAGAAATTTTGGTAGGCTTATTACCTTGTTGCCCATGCTTCCTCCAGAATACATACAGAAGACATGGAAAGACATATTAGCAAATGTACAAATGACTACAGGTATGAAGAACTTTAAAACTTATTTTGAAAAACAGTGGATGGCCATATCTTCCCATAAAATAAGTGTATATAAAAACAATCATAGAACAACAAATCAAGAAGAAGGATGGCATCGACGTCTTCGAGCCCGAATACCACAAAGCCCTAGTGTTTATTTATTTTTGTATAAAATTAAAAAAGAGATTAAATATCAGGACAACAGACTAACACGTTGCCTTTTCGAGACAGTTAATAAGACTAGACGAAATGTGGACATTTTATTTGATGAAAAATACAGCACGTTACTGAAAAAATTACACAAAAAAGAAATGACTCCGATTAACTTAAAAAAAAATATATTTATGACTTCTAATCAAGTGTAAGCAAAACAAAACATAAATATTTCTGAGTGACACCCAAGTTTTAATTGTGATTCTATGTTTATGATGGTCCTGTTTCAGTTTAATAATAATAATATAAACAAAAAAAAATATTTGGACATTTCAGTTTTAGAACTATGTTATAAGTATTTTTTTTATTTGATTTTTTTTACATTCAATTTTTTAATTATAAAGAATTTTCAGAAGTGATTAGTGTAAAAATAATGTTAAATTACTAGATTCAAATATTAGATTATTATTTCTTCGTACCTATCAGAGATTCGTATTTAAATGATAAAAAGCAAATAAAGCTTTTTAATCTCCATTACGCAATTTTATTTACTCACTAGCTGTGCGCGGCATGCGTTGCAATGCCCCATCTAATTACCCTATCTACCCTTCCTACCCTACGTTCAAGTATTCTTATTTTTTTTAATTTTCCGCACAATTTTCTTAATTCTTTGTTTTTTCTTTCATAAGAACCTTTTCCTGACAATAACAAACACAACAAAAAAAGAATTAGCGAAATAGTTCAGCTGTTCTCGAAATTTGCGCTTAGCAACACATTCAGCTGTTTAGAATTAGATTATTTTTGAAAAATACCCAAATTAAATTGCATGCAACTTAGATTAAATCTTCATCATCAATCGGGAAAAAACTTTTTTACAAAAAAAAAAATCGACTTCCCCTCGATTTCTCTGGGATGCCATCATCAGATCCTGATTTCCTTTTCATGGGAAAACGATTTTTTTTTTTCAAATCGGTCGGTAAATGCCGGAGATATGCGCGAACAAACATAAAAAAATATAAATACAATCATCCGAACTGAGAACCTCCTCCTTTTTTAGAAGTCGATTAAAAAGGACTATAAAGCGATTATTTTAGTTTTGTTAAATTTTGTGGACTAGACGTTTTGGGAGTAGTCGATTTGAGAAATACACTATTTGGGAACTGGTCGTTTTGGGAAGTGGACGAAATAGGAAATAGACATTTAGAGAATTACTATCTTGGGAAGTGGACGATTTGGGAGAGTGAACGTTTTGGGAAGTTGTCATTATGAACCTAAAGGAAAAATTCGGATACCAGGCAAGGACAAAAAACGTCAAAGTAGATTTGTGCATGTTAATGATTTTGACATGGGAGTTATATAAAAAAGAGGTCCCTACTGTTAAAAAGCAAAAACAAAAACAGAAATAAATTACACAGATCTGCGAAAGTTGCTTCACAAGGTGGGATTTCGTTTAAAAAAATCTCAATCCAATCGAAAGTAAGTAAATTGAATTGGAAACCTCAAATAGAGGCACTTAGTAAAAAATTTAGTAGTGCAGCTTACGCTCTGAAACAGCTTGCTGCGGTTCTCAACACACACGCGCTAATTACTGCTTACTATGGATTAGCCGAATAAATTCTTAGATATGGAGTCATCTTTTGGGGGAATAGCACGGACAGTGAAATAGCGTTTCGGGCACAGAAAAGGTGCATTAGATCGATGTTTGGACTGCAAACAACGGACAGCTGTAGGTTTTATTTTAAAGACCGTAAGATATTGACATTACCCTCATTGTATATCATGGAAACAGTAATGTTCGTAAAATCAAACTCATTTATTTCAGCTCTTGTCTGATGCTGTCCCTAGGAATAGACGCGATAATTTCAAACTCTGTATTTACGGCGCTAAAACAACTCTTATGCGTAAGAGCATCTTTTGCATGGCTTCGACCATTTTTGATAAATTGCCCAAATCATGGAGATTATTAAAAATATCTACACTTAAAACTAAATTAAAGAGTGTACTAACTGAAAGAGCATATTACAAGTATAGCAGAGTTTATGAAAGAGGACGATTTTTTTCCTTTTGAGATGACTGTGTTGTATTTTTGACATGTTGTGGCAATCTATTGTATTTTTTGTATCTATAGTTTTTTTGGAATTATTATTATTTGGAATTGAAATTTAATGATAGTAATTCATATTTTATTGACTAATTTATGTAATAAATACTTAGACATTTATTATTGACATTTTAACTTTGACATTTTTATCTATAAATGATTGCTGAATTGTGGTGATCTATAGTGAATAATGTTGATTTAGTACTATAAGTGTAATTTCGATGATTATTTTTCCGACCCAAATATCGGCCAATAGAATTGCACCATTCGACGTCACGAGGTACAACCTACTTGGTATTATACTGATAATTTTTTGATTATTTTCTCTGGTAGTTTTATTCATTATGAAATTCTTATTTGTTGACTGTTCATTTCATCTCATGGTGCAATTCTATTGGCCGACATTTGGGACGGAAAAATAATCCCCCGAATACCACACGAGCTTCAAAATTATCTGGCATTTCCCGATAGGTTCGTTGCAAACAAATGAAGGAGTCAAGTTTTTCAGGTTAAAAAATCACGAGCGCGAAGCGCGAGTGATTTTTCCTGAAAAACTTGACGACTTACCCGATAATTTTGAAGCTCTTGTGGTATTATAAGTGAATATTTTCATTGCAGTAGATAAAAATAATAAATCTCCCCAGCCCCGGCCCATAATTTATTTAGATGAGACCTATTATCCACTCTTCGCATACATCGGGTAAATATTGGCAAGGAGAAGGTGAAGACGGAGTATTGGAGCTTGTATCAAAAGGGTAAAGATATATTATTCTTAATTTGGGAGGAGATACTGGGTTTGTTACAAATGCACTACTTGTGTTTAAATCAAACACAAAATGTGGTGATTATCATGACGAGATAAATAGTACCAACTTTAAAAAGTGGGTTATTGAAAAACTTGTGCCTAATTTACGAGAACCATCCATAATAGTGATGGATAATGCTCCTTTTCACCGTATTTGTGTGAATAAAGTCTCAAATACGAATTCCTTAAAAAAAAAATATGCAACTATGGTTAACAAAAAAAAAATTACTACGGAGAGGATTTGACTAAATCTCAGCTTTTAGAAATAACTAAGAGAAACAAGCCTGAACCTGATATGAGGTTGAAAAAATTTTAGAAGACAATAGACACAAATGATTATATAGTATATACCACCCTATCACTGTGATCTCAATCCCATTGAACTCATATGGAGCACAATAAAAAGAAAAGTTACCGATGTAAATATTGAGCACAAAAATGCTGAAATTTCGCACCTAGTCGGAGAAGCTTTTGACGCTATTACAGTTCATGAGTGGGCACAGCATTATAAACACGTTTGCAGGTTAGAACCAGAATACTTAAAACATGATTTATATTTATATAAACCTTTTATTATAGAAGTGGTACGGAAATAAGTGGAGTAAGGTTCATTTAAAGATCACAATTACTGTTAACCTGGTTTTCAATAAATTATTGTAAACCAATTTGTTTTTTTTATTACACTACACTACCACTAGGTACTACTGCTAATTATCATTAGTCAAATCTGGTGTTAGGGGTTAGGTACGGTCATAACAAAATGTTAGACATCCAGGTACCTCTTGCAGGGTAGGTATGATCTACTTAACTTCGCATTAAATGAAAGTTGTATCCCCCATGGAACATTCTATCTGCTGAATTTCCAGTTCATTGGATTATTTTTTAGATAAAGCCATTGTTTATTCCTGAGAGACTAAACTGTTAGCGTACCAAAGTAAATAAAATGTATTTTATTATTTTTATAAAGGTATAATTTTTTTAATTTGTAAAAACTGTAATTCTAATTAAACTTTTATATCTAATGTGAAATTTCGTTCTTGAAAACTTACAAAAATTTGGGCACCTTAAATTATTTAGCAACACTGAATCGACGGTGCCGTCTTTTTTCAGTTCACAGATAAGTTGGTAGGACTGTACGTTTATATCGTCTGTGCGTTATTTGTCAGTAACTCAGTCAGTCAGTAACGTAAAAAAAATATTAGAAGATAAAAGATTCGCAATTTTTATTGTTATTCGAAATATAGATATTTTGAATCTTGTGCAATAGTAGTCTTCCAACAACACAACACTACACAACACAACAACAAGAATAAGAGCGGTTTGTTTCAAACAGTTCACGTCAAGTTTTATCTGCCCTGTCAATAAAACCGTTATGTACGATTCTATCGCTTGTGCGTTGTTTGTCAGTCACTCAGTCAGTAAAGTAAAAAAATATAATATTTGCAACCTAATAACACATGTACGATTCTATCGCTTGTGCGTTGTTTGTCATTCACTCAGTCAGTAAAGTAAAAAAATATAATATTTGCAACCTAATAACACATGCTGTTTTTTTTATAACAGTTGGAATTATCGTGGAATGTTTTGTTACAGAGAACGGGCTGTGTACAATTGTCTAAACAAAAGAAAGCTCGTTTTGAATCGCCGATTGAAACATATTAAGATATATTGTTCTGTAAAAAACCGACAATAATGATAATTTACATGAATAAATAATAATTGGGCTTTCATTGGGTTCTCTATTGTGTCACCTAACTTTTCTATCCATAATTTAAAGTGCCATAACTTTTTTGTTTTAATCGTCATTTGTCCGAATGATAGCTTAATATCAAATAATATCACATGCCATAAAATTGAAATCCCTAAATATTATATCCTTAATCCGTTTCTCAAAAATATTACAATTGATAATATACAAAAGACATTCAACCGTTTTCAATAAAAGTTATACATTCAGTCAAAAAAGTATCGGGAATGGATGATTTGTTTATGGTTCCAAATTAAAATTTTTGTTTTTTTGTAGTTGTTAGATTGGCACAACTGTTTTCCATTTTGGCGCGGAGTTTGAGTTGCTTCTGTTATTTATATTAAATACAGTGCTGGTTTTAGTAATATCATGTATAGTGTGTATTGCGAATTTCATAATGGACAAAAATATCGAACAAAGAGTTTGTCTTAAATTTTGCATCGCCAATGGAATTTCGTGTTCGGAGTCACTGAAAATGTTACAGAAGGCTTACGGTGAATCGACTTTATCAAAAACTCGTGCTTATGAGTGGTTCCAAGCGTTCAAAAGCGGTCGAGATGTGATGGAAGATTTGCCTCGCTCTGGTAGGCCGTCAACGTCTGCAACTGAAGTTAACATCGCAAAAGTGAAGGAAATAGTGACTGAAAATCCCCATTCAACTCTGAGAGAGATAGCCGCCGAACTTTCTGTATCTCACGAGTCGATCCGTACCATTTTAACTAATCATTTGGGTATGAAACATATTGCTGCTCGGCTAGTCCCAAAAGATCTGAATTTTCTTCAAAAACTCAATCGCACGAAAGTCGCTGAGGACATGCTAGAACGAGTCAGTTCGGACCCAACATTCATGTTACGCATTGTTACTGGTGACGAGACGTGGGTTTTACGAGTTTGACATGCAAACTAGTCAACAAGCTTCGGAGTGGCGCCTTCCAACTGAACCGAAACCGAAAAAACCACGCCAAAGTCGATCAAAAGTCAAAGTCATGTTGACTGTTTTCTTTGACTATCGCGGTGTTGTGCACTCAGAATTCTTACCGTAAGGTCTAACGGTAAATAAAGAATATTATTTGAGCGTTATGCGGCGTTTAAGAGAGCAAATTCGACGAAAAAGGCCAGATTTGTGGAAAGAAAATTCTTGGATTTTGCACCACGACAATGCGCCTTCGCACAAGGCTATCATTGTGAACGAATTTTTAACCAAACACTCAACAAATACCATCCAGCAACCACCATATTCACCAGATATGGCTCCTGCTGACTTTTTTCTTTTTCCTAAACTCAAATTACCACTTCGTGGCACCCGTTTTCAATCGATAGAAGACATAAAGGAGAATTCGCGGCGAGAACTGAACTCAATTCCGGAAGCAGCGTTTAAAAAATGTTTTGATGAATGGATTATTCGTTGGCGCAAGTGTATCGTTTCTAAAGGAGCATACTTTGAAGGTGATAAAATGAATTTGGATGAATAACAGACATTTTGTGTATTATTGATCTTTTCCCAGTACTTTCTTGACAGAGTAGTAAGTCCTAAATTCAAATCGCATAATGTTTATTACTAAAATGGAACATATCGGTATTCGTGGTCAAGTCTTGAATATTTTGAAAGACTATCTGACAAATCGTAAGCAATCTGTTAGGATCGGCACTGTGGTAAGCGATGAGGAACAAATTGATTATGGCGTTCCCGAGGGGAGTATACTGGGTCCAACGTTGTTTTTAATATACATTAATGACCTGTCGAGTCTCAAAATATCAAATTGTGATATAACCAATTACGCAGATGATACCGTTTTACTATCATATGGAGCAGACTGGAATTCTGCCAAAGAGCATGCCGAAAATGGACTGCTTATAATTAAGAAATGGCTAACCGATAATCTCCTAACATTAAATATTGAAAAATCTAAATTCATCCGTTTTCATTTACCAAGTTCTCTAGTTCCACCAGAGTCTACTAACTTGTTGAAACTTCATACATGTGCCGAGCCTACGGGCTGCGACTGTTTGTCCTTAATGCGAGTGACCAGCATCAAATACCTCGGAATAATGTTAGACGAGCGACTTGATTGGCATCCACAGGTGGTTGCTCTCACTAGCCGAATTCGAAAGCTTATGTATGTTTTTAAGAAGCTCAGATCTACTGCAGATAAATCTACAACCTGCATGGTGTATACTGCCCTCTGCCAATCTGTACTAACCTACTGCATACCTATATGGGGTGGTACCTATAAAACTCTTTTACTTATGTTGGAAAGATCGCAGAGAGCAGTTTTGAAGGTGATACATCATAAGCCTCGTTTGTATCCAACCACCAAACTATATGCTGAATCCCCCGTACTGACCGTGAGACAGCTATACATACAAAAAGCCATTCTCCGCAGACACCTTGGGCTACCTCTAAATGAAGTAACAAATAAAAAGCGCTCCGGTGCAGTTGTATGTCCCGGCGTTAGCTGCAGAACAGCTTTTGCAAGTCGCCAATATGAGGTCGCTAGCTCTAGATTGTATAATAAGATAAATAAAACACTGGCAATATACAATTTAACCAAATGTGAAGTTAAGCATAAGTTGAACAATTGGTTATTAACTTTGACGTATGATCAGACTGAACTACTCTTAATGGTTAAAAAGTAAGTGATATAATAGGTGAAATAGGTACAATAAGCATTAGAAGCTAAAATAAAGTGTCTAGTTAGTAATGCTTTGTTCATGTAAATGATAAATTTTATTGACTAGTATTAAGTTTATTGAATAGTTACAGTTGCATAACTTCAGGTTGTGTCCAAGTCAACAACTCGATAACTCCTATAATACAAGCTTGGCTTAGTTTAGGAGTTAGAGAACCCCAAAAATCCTATGCGACAGTGTACAACCTCTAAACTTAAGGCTTACATTGTTATTAGATTAAGAAAGTGTGTACCTATTTTGATGGAAATAAAATATTATTATTATTTGTAATAATAATATTCTTAACATATACACTCACTATCTACATCTATACTAATATTATAAAGAGGACAAAATTTGTATTTTGTGTGTGTATGTTTGTAATGAATAATCTCAAAAACTACTAAACCGATTTGAAAAATTCTATCAATGGATAGCTACATTATCAGGGAGAAACATAAGCTATATTTTATTCCCGAACTCCCATGGGAACGGGAACTACGTGGGTGAAACCCTGTGACGTCCGCTGGTTTATAATAAAGCAGTTGATTGTGAACATGTGGCTTTTGCAAGCAAGCAAGCATGCAGCATGCATGTAGTAGTACTTTATAAATATTTAGTAGTTACTTTAGATTACCTGTATATAATTTAGTCACATTAATTGAAAAAAAAAACCAACCAATAAAAATAAAACATAATTATGTTTACGCCTTTAAAATAATGCTGTCAGTATATTTTTAACAGTTTCCTACAAATAATGTCTACAAAAAAATGGGGATAAGTTTATCGTTCCTATCATAGCAATTGTTTGTGTGCCAAATCTAAGAGAGTGCGATTAACTTTAGTAGTGTAGAAGTAGAGCAAACAATACGACTTTTCGATTGTAGAAAAACAAGAATCATCAACGAGAGTGTAGGGCAAAAATAAACTGTACATTATGTATGTGACTTTAAAACTACAGGTAGGAACTGGACAAAGCAGTTTCTGAGAAGAGGTTTGTGTGTTCATCATTACTAATAATTTTAATTTTGATTACGGAAACAATCTGTAAAAGACGCAATTTTACGTTTGGTCCCATAGCCGCTGACAGGATCTAACATGCTGCTACGTCCTGCAGTATCGACGACGCATCTGTACGTGTCTCATTTGTGCCACTACGAAGTCTGAGGACATCGTAGAGTTCATACGAGTGAAAATGAACACGAAGTCTGAGGACATCGTAGAGTTCATACGAGTGAAAATGAACTGAACCTTGAGATAGACTGATGTAGATGCATTGTAACTATTAGATATTGTAGATACCTCTCTAAATAACCTCTATAAAAACTCTTGAAATCAAATGAAGCGTAAAAGTAAAAGGAATAAGTTAAAGCAACGACGGCACTTCCTCCCTCTTAACATGCAATTCACTAACATCCGTGGATTCCACTCAAATATCAATCCGGTCCATCACCACCTTGAGACCGAGAAGCCGCACTTATTATTTTTGACGGAGTCGAAGATAGCGACCCCTTTAGACGTGTCGTACCTCAAGTACCCGGGATACTCACTCGAGCAAAAGTTTAAAAAGCAGGCCAGGGTCTGCGTGTACGTCCGTGATGACATCTGCTATCAACGTCTCCGTTACTACGAAGTTGCGGGTTTTTCTCTGTGGTTGCTGGTGGACACTGGCTCTCAATAAACAATTTATGTCGGTGTTTATAGGTCACACAGCGGAGATCAGGAGACGACAAGACTCTTTGACCATCTTACAGTGGCAGCCGAATTGGCACAACGCAATTATCTGACAGTTTTTCTGGGAGATTTTAATACCCATCATCAGGAATGGCTTTTCCCATTTCAGAAAACTGACCATGCTGGAAGAGAGGCGCGCAAGTTTGCGATATCTTTAGATCTCCACCAACTGGTTAACCAAGCTACCCCACGTTCCGGATATTGAGGGCCCACACCCAACTGGTTAGACCTTCTGCTGACGACAGATCCGTACAAGCACTCTGTTTCGGTCTAGGCTCCGCTCGTTTCGTCCGACCACTGCTTGGTGAAGTCCGTATCTTCCTGCTCTCCTCCAGATTTAAGCCCTAGAGGCACGAGGCGAGTATGGAAGTACGGGTCAGCAGACTGGGATGAGATGCGACATTTCTTTGCATCTTACCCATGGCGGCAAACTTGCTTCTCGTCGCTAGCCCTTCTGACTGCGCCGTCGCAATTGTTGACGTGATACATCAGGGAATGGAATATTTTATTCCATTTCTGACGTCCCACTTGGCTGCGAGGCTAAGCTCTGGTATAACGCGTCTTGTGCGCAAGCTAACCTGCGTAAAGAGCAGGCATACTGGGCATGGGCTTTGGCCCGCAGTGACGGGAGCGACGGGAGCGACGGGCAAAGTGTTCGCGCGACAAAAACGTACAATTCTGCTGCTAAGGATTGCAAGCGGGTGGACCACCTGGAGCTTATGGGCATTAAGTTGAACGTCCAATCTCAACTTCGGCTCAACAATCGAGTCAAAAGCACAGACTGCAGCCAAAAAGCTGAGCATCCTAAATAGGGTAAGACGATACTTCACATCTGGACAGCTTCTGAGTCCGATCCTGTATGGAGTATTGCAGCCACTTATGGGATGACTCAGCAAAATACCAGTTTTCTGCATTGGACTCGGTTGAACGCAGAGCAAAAAGGTTTATAGGTGGCGAGACGTTGGTGGCTCATCTTCACAGCATAGGTCATCGGCGTAATGTTGCCTGCCTGTCGGTCTTCTACAGACTGTTTTTGGTGAGTGTGCGCTGAAACTCCACGACCTGATCCCACCATCGCCCTTTTATCACCGGAATAACAGACGTACTGCAGGGTATCATCCGTACTTTTGGTCGATATCCCGACATGTCGTACCCAGCGCTTCTCTGCCACAATTATTATATGCACAGCTAAGGTGTGGAACTCTCTGCCAGCATCTGTGTTCCCGTCCACATATAACTCGTCTGCCAAGATCAAGAATCAAGCGTGAACAGGCATCCTTTGGGCACGCTCGCTCCATCATAGACCTCACCTATCGCTTTCCATCAGGCGTGATTGTGGTCAAGAGCAAGCCTATTCCTAAATAAAAAAAAATCTTAATCTTCACCAAGACCTCTTTAAAAAAAAAGGTATCGTGGATACCTCTCAATCCTCATCAAGACCTCTTTAGAGGTTTAGAATTTTAATGACACATTATAAATTAAAAATGCGGTTCTTGATGGTAGAAACAAATCATTTAAAATGTTAAATGATTCACCACGCACAATTTTTAAGCAAAAATCAATCCAATTTTTTTTTGAGCAGAAAATAATCCTTATGATGAAGCCTTTCGATCGGTATAATAAAGCTACAGTGTATTTTTTTTTCTCGTGTAGCGGGTTCGATTCCCGGTTCAACCATGTAATTATTTATAAATCTATGACTGTAGTTTAAATTGTTTTTTTTTAATTATAATAAATCTTTCTTTCAATCAGTTTTTTTCAGTAAAATGTCCTATCTACAATATTCAAGGTACTTTCCCTCCATGTGGCATAGCCGTGGGACGCCCTGTACACTTATACTTAGCGATTGGTCCCATTTAAATGTCATTTAAATCGGTTAAGTAGTTTGACTTTTAAATCAAAATACCTGGTATTCGTTTACTTACATGACGTATTTGGTTTGTCATCCAAGTAAACGAAATTGCGTATTTTGTTTTCCAGTGGTCATGTTAGGTGTGGTGTACCACTAAAAAGTCAAAAATAAAAAACTTTTTACAATAATTAACTTAAGCTTAAAATAACTTTGATTTGGAAGTCGGTATTTTGCTTGTTTCTTCGTATTTTAATACTGACTTCCGAAATCAAAGTTAGTTTATACTTTGTAGTGTTTTTTTTTTTGCAAGTCGTTTGCATTTGTTTTTGTAAAAAAGTTTTTTGGAATACATGAGCAAAATAAAACTTACATAAACAAACACGCACACTAAGTATTGTGTACCGAATTCAACAACCAAACCAGGCGGCTAAAACCTTTGTAGCTAGATTAAATTAGCAACGTTGTGTTAATGGCTACATTCGGTTGATTCTCGCCACAAATCCCTGTAAACGCACTCATACCGCTGAGAGTGAGTACTTTGATGTTACTGGGATTATGTTAGATTTCAAGAAATCTCAAAATTATCGTGTTAAGGCTATGGTATTTATTTTGCAAATCGAACTAACTTAACACTAACACCTAAAAAACAGTTAAAATACTAAAGCAGTTAAAATACTGATTAGCAGATTCTGTGTTCTTTATTATTACTTTTTTGTGATCTTATTAACAGTTGAAATTGATAATCTGCTGAATTTAAAATAAGCATACGGCGAGTTAAAAATAAGCCTCAAAGTTAATTGTGCTGTTAATGATTGAATGATTAAATCTTGTAATAAGGTCATGATTCGCTTAATAGTGTTAACGATATGATTCGTCGAGCTCTTGGTTGCTGTAGCCCACAGGGGGCCCAAAATACCTTTATTGATAATAATTTCAGTTTTGAGCCATTTCCCTTCTCAGTGACTGAACAATGTCTTTGCATGACCAAAAGGCTAAAGCGTTTTCTGACCAAAATCAGCATCATCATGTTGAATGAAAATGTCTATTACATTTTCATTCAACATGATGATGCTGCCAGTCTTCTGAGCACATTACCAGATGAGAGCGTTGTGTAATCATGGGCCATATCGGTAATCATCATTCGTAAGAAACTCCAAGCAATGCCCTCTCCATTGCAAGTTCTGCCATAGTATATACAAAATATTGAAACAAAAAAACATTGAAAGTTTACGTCACAGCCGTTATGCAACATCAGAATATAACACAGCAACAAAAAGATACCTGTCTAACTGCATTTAACAAACGGACACACTGCACTACAGATTTACTTACTCACGGTCCAACTTGCAACAGCCACTGTTATCTAGATTCAGTGCAGGCTTTTTATCATAACTGAGTAAAGTTGGCGCAGTCAAGTTTCTTCAACCGCGGGTTTTAATTGCTTGCCTGTCTTGTTTGTTACTTTAAGTTTAAGACTTTGGAGTATTCACTTTTTTTACTATTGATAGGCATGCGTTTGACCCCTTTTTTTATTTAAAAAAAATTACCAAACAGCAGAATTATTTTTTAACGAATATTGTTTGTTTGGTATATTTTTCCATAGAATTTTATTTTTCAGTAAAAATGCAATTATAATTTAATATTATTGTTTCATAATATATCCATGACATACTTTTAAGATGGCAGAATTTTATTCGGAATAATTTTACTACGCATATTGCCATTTCTATAAAATACTCGTAGCACTTTAACCAAATTAAAATTGAAATATGATCTTAAAAAATCAACATGTGTGCTAAAAAAATTTGTGACAGAAACAAATCGCTGTAAAACCGACCCCACGTAGTCTTGCCTGCCCTACCCCTAGAGTGTAATTTAAGCCTGCGTAGGCGCGGAGGGGCAGGGCGGCCCACGAGGTGAGGAGCAGGTATTATAACGCCCTACATCTGCGACGATAAGTTCGCGTGAGACCGCCGGAGCCTCGCAGCGCCGAAGCCGTAACAGAAACTATGCCTGCTGCATGCTTGCTTGCATTCTGCATGTTGCATATTCGTTTGCTTGCTGCATGCTTGCTGCTTGTTGCATGCTGCATGTTGCATGTCACATGCTTGCTGCATGCTTTATGTCGTATGCCGCATGCATGCCACATGCTTGCTGCATGCTGAATATTATATGCCGCTTGCTTGCTGCTTCCTTGCTGCATGCTTGCTGTATGCTTGCTATATGCTTGCTGCATTCATATTTCATGCTCGCCTGCATGTTGCATGCTTGCATGCATTCTGCATGTTGCATGTGCATATTGCATGTGCATGTTGCATGTGCATGTTGCATGTGCATGTGCATGTTGCATGTGCATGTTGTATGTGCATGTTGCACGTGCATGTTGCACTTGCATGTAGCACTTGCATGTTGCATGTGCATGTTGCATGTGCATGTTGCGAGTGCATGTAGTAAGTGCATGTTGCATGCTTGCATGCATTCTGCATGCTCGTTTACGTGCTGCATGTTTTGCTTGCTTGCATGCTGCATGTTGAATGCCGCATGATTGCTGCATGCTTGCTGTATGCTTGCTGCATGCTTTCTGTATGCTTGCTGCATTCATGGTGTATGCTTCTTTGCATGTTTTGGTGTTTTATTCCCATCGCCATTTGCCACCATTGCCGCTTCGTGGGGTTCCGTTGACCGGCCCGAATGAAAAGTTTTGCTTGACTAGAATTTACCCGCATTGTTTTTGTGACCGCGACGTTGTAATTTTAGGTTCACCCTTGTTTGGTATAACAACGTTTTGTCGAAAATCGCTCCGGCTAATTTAATTCCGCCAAGCCCGTTCCATCATCAGGACACAAGACGAACGATGCGCCACCGGTACACGGTGGATATCCCACCCATACGCACAAAACGTTTTGGTAACAAATTCATAATGCGTACAGCTAAGGAGTGGAATTCCCTGCCGGAGTCTGTGTTTCCTGATAGCTACAACCTGGGAGTCTTTAAGTCAAGAGTGACTAAGTTATTTCTAGGCAAGCGTGCTCCATCTTTGACCACATCATCGCTTACGATGCGCACATGGCACGCGTTTGACCACTATCTCACCTGATGGGTGAGATAGTGGTCAAACGCGTGCCTATCCATAGAAATAAAAAAAGTTACAATAAAGTCATTTACCGAATAATCAATTGGTAGATTTTTATTTAGCATATTTAATTCTTTGACATAACATACATTAAATATAAAATCGTTTGACATACCACTCAAAAGATATAAAACTTATTTGGTCTAATATGATGAAAACGCCTACTTAAAAACACAAAGTAAAATTGCATAGACACGGGTTAGTTTATTTAGTATTATTTTATTTGTAGCCTGTGGGTAGCTCAACAAAAGTTATTGTTAGTTTTAGTTGCCACTTAGTGTGCGTAATCTTGCTCAGTTATATAATAATCATTTAAGTATTCCTTTACTTAGTATGTTTAATAAATATTTAAAAGTATTTTTTCTTTGTTTCATTACTTGTAAGTTCTATCGTAGTTATAGGTAATAGTAACCTAAGTAGATATTAAACATAACTAGTAACTGATTACCACCTGATAACCACGAAAGCTAAGGCAGGAGCTCAGCTCCGCTTCGCTCCCGCCTTGCCTTCTAACCTAACCTATCCGAGTCGGGGTGTTAACCATAGTGACTTTTTTTATATATATTAAACGTTAGATTTTCGATTAAATAAATAATATAAATATTAAACACAAATAGCGCAAATGTTGTTATCGCAAATAAATATTCGATGAAATGAAAATTATGTTAATCGGTATTAAACAAATTGATTATTTTCTTAAACGTTGTGCGAATTAGTAATATTACATCAAAAGTTGTTATACCAAACAAGGGTGAACCGTAATTTTATAGGAGGGTATGCATTTTGTCAAAAGTTTATAACTTTCACTCGATGAAATGTTTTTGTTGGTAACAAGTTTTATGTTAACCACTCTGTATGAGGATTCAGAATATTTTATTTGATATTCTATGATATGATGAATATCGAAACAGTTTATTTGTATCAAAATCAGAGTGAGCTGTCAGTCCATGTAATTAAGATGGAATGACAGTTCACTTCGCACTCACTCCACCTGAGTTTTCACGGTGAAAGGTTCACAGAATCGACCGGCTATATACAATGCTTAAAATGAATAATGATAGTGAAAAATCCTTTTATTGTTTATTTTTAGTCTATTCTGTCCCACTGCAGAGCAAATACGTCCCTTTCTTCCTTATTTCCTCCCGGATTTGTACAAGTGTGGACCAATCTCGTCGGTGTGCGTCAAGCTCATTCCTCTATTTTTGCCTGGGTATGCCGCGATGTTGCCGGACAGTTTCTAAGGACCCATATTGTGTTTCAATTAGCCCATGAACCGTTTGACATGCAGCAGATATTTCCGGTTTAGTCACATTATATATGGCTTGCTTGGCTGCGTTGGGTGACGTCAGCGTTTTTTATTTTGTATTTTATTTTTAGAAGCTAAAAAAGCAAGCAAAAATATAAAGCGTTTAAAGTTTAAAACTGTTCATGAATAGCGCGTGAATTGTGCATGCATATGTGAGCGAGTGGTTGCATCGCCAACAGTCTGCGTGAATACTTGATGCCTGATACCGGGGATCAACGACGCGCTTGTGAATTCTTGATAGCGAATGTATTGGAAGCGCAGTGATTAAGTAAAGCTGCTATCCCCGTTGTGAATAAATGAGAAAATTAAAAAAACATAAGACGGTTTATCTTTGCTTTTAATGTTAGCAACGCTAGAGTTTGTTTAAGTTAAGTAAGTGTAGTCTCATTTTATGAATAGAAAAGTTCTTTCCTGTACATACACACAAATCATTACAAGATAGTACAGTTTAACTATGATCAGAGGGGGCACTGTAAATACATACTGTATATACGAGGCATGCCTTTTAAGTTTTGTCGTTTGAAGAAAAAAACAACTAGAACCTTATAGTACATTTTATTGGTTTTTAAAGTATTCACCACGTAGCTTAATATACTTTTCCATTCGCTCAAACCAGTTATTATAACATTTATTGCACTCGCAATAAATGTTATAATTACTACTCGCAACTTGATGCCTAATAGAGCTTCTATCTCTCGATACGTCACATGACGATCTTCGAGAATTAGTTGTCTCATAGAATGATGTTATCTTCAGTGAAGGCGGATTTTGAACGTCCTTCGCGAGATTTGTCACTAACACTAGTATGTCCTGCTGGAATTCTAAATACCAGCGTTCGACAGTCCGCAGACACGGGGCTTCATCACTGAACACAGATGTTAGCTCTTCAAAACACTGAAGCCGTGTCAGGCCTCTTCTAAAGTTGTAGGAAATTATTGCACGAACATTTCCCTTAGAAAGATTCATTTTTGTACGTAACCTGACAGATTCCAATCGACGCTGTGACTAAAAATAGCATTAATCCTAATACTTTCAACTGTTTTGAGATTCAAAATATAACACATTCGAATATAGAACAGTTCCAAATTCAAAATTGCCGGGAAATAAAAAACGACAGAACTTAAAAGGCATGCTTAGTATATACGGTGTGTATTATTTTTGTGTCTGCTTTATCATTTTACTCTTCTGTCGCAGGCCTGTTACAAGAAATTTCATTTGAAATAAGCAGTTGTGATCTGTTTACAAATTTCATTGTCAAGTGTTTTGTGTGTACGTAAATAAATGAATCTAGGAGAAGCAAAACTTGGTAACTATTTTCCATAAGGTTAGAAACGTACTGGTAGTGGCAGGTTGGTTTAGAACGTTTTAGAACTCTAAACTTGTGTGTTTTCAATACAAGAGTAAATAGGTTACAGCTAGGCAATCGTGCTCCGTCGTCGACCCAAATTATTGCTTTCCATCAAGTGAGTATTGACTTACGAAGCCCAATCGTGGACACTCACCATAGGCCTGGTCCACAAATTCAAGGTTGCTCAGCATGCAATGGAGAGAGCAATGCTCGGAGTTTATTTGGTGGATGGGATTCGCAACGAAGCCATTCGCCAAAGAACTAAAGTCACCGACATTGCGCGTAGAATCAGCATGCTGAAGAGGAAGTGGGCCGGCCATGTCTTTAGATGGACAGACGGTCGATGGAGCAGACATGTGTTAGACGGGGACCGCGTATGGGCAAACGTAGTGTGCGAACCCTACGGCCCGATGGATGGTGGCTGGCAGCGGATGGATGTGGAGTGCTCAAGACCGGGATGGTTGGCACTCTATGGGAGAGGTGGCTTACGTTCAGCAGTGGATCGAAGTCGGATAATGAAATGCGGTTGCGGTCAAATGTGAGCCTTAATAATATACTAAAAAAAAAACATGCCAGTCACACCACGTAAATGTAGTGACCAGTGAAAGTAGATCTCTCAAAAGACTGAAAAATAAGACTCCTCAAAAATTCTGACCTAATTCCTTTCATTTCCTGATAAACGCAGTCTTTTCGTAATTCTCGCTAATTTCACAGCCAATCAATACTTAGGCCCAACTTTCATTACTAAGGAAGATTAAAAACAAAAGATCGTATCAAGGCGTTCTTCAAGTCTAATGGCGTTTTGAATAGCGAGCTCGCAGCTGCCGATAATGTGTTCTCAATTAATCATTCTCACTTGATGGATGGCGGCATAAACAACAGTTCGGCAGATTTTTAATAAGCACTTAATGTGGAGATTGGAATTAAGATTTTCGTTTCCTTTTCCGAGGTTTTGGTGTTAATGCTGTTGATTTACATAAGGTTTTTTTTTTACTTTTATAATCAACTGGCTTTTAACAGTGGCTTTGCCTACGTGAATGTCGAAAATTATCCCAACGGAATGCTATACTCCAGAGGATGAAGTATCTCATGTCCCATTCCAAGACATAAGATACAGGTCTACCCGTGGTCTACCTGTAAACTAAAGTAGTTTCATCTAAATCCGATAAATATGAAGAGGTATAATAATTAATAAAACAGACAGAGTTACTTTCACATCAATGGTAGTTAATAGGTGTATTAAGGAAGTGATGACAAGTTAGAAATACAGTTGAAAAATGTGGTGCTTTATTAAAACCTTGGTTTTTTTCAAGACGATGTCTTTATAACCAATAGAGTACTATACTGAAAAAAAAAATAGTCCAACCTCGTATTCTTTTTTTCACGTAAACAGATTTTAATAATATAGGCGATACAGTGCGTTTAAAACACGCGTGACGTCACTACGATGGTACAATTTTGTTTTTGTTAAAATTCTCTATTAAAACAAATAATTTTCTGAGACGTTCAGTATTTACTAGAACACAGGCTGTTTATGTTGTTACATTAATTTTAACTCAGCCCACTGATAATCCAATATGAGACATTTCTTGTAATTTAATATGCATTTTATAACGTCATGGTGGCTCTGATTCTCTGTCGACGTCAGCGGATTCCTGTGCTATGTCTACAAAAGTTGAATATTAATGAATTATGTGTGATGTTGAAAATCGCATCAAATCCGCTTTGTAGTTTAACAACAAGCATACACGAAACGATTTTTTTTTATAAAACGACCTGACGTTTCACTCATTCATCGCAATACATCATTATAACAAAATTTAATTCTAAAATAATCTTAAACCGACAAAACCGGCCTTCAAACCACCACTCACGCACAAAAAACCCACAACAGTACCGACTACAAAAACCTTAATAAATATTTCAAAGCTGATCCTTCCTTCGTTCTTGGTCAATAGCTCCTGAATTTGAGTCCTGCTTCTTGTACAAACAAGCTACTCGTTCAAACTCTACAATCTACATGGCCTTTTAAAAAAGTAACAAAGAAAAAGTGCTTTTACTGGATTGAAATTGCAAGGATCCTTTGTGGCTGCGAAACGGGCGGGTGACTGACATGTGGCAGCTTGACGTGCGTAAAGCTTTGGAGATTAAGATCAAGGTTAAATGCTACGTAGATCTTGCCCCAGGTTGTGTGTGGGTTAGGCACGCGTGTAATGAGGGTTTAAGTTGAACTTGTGAAATGCTATTAATTAACAATATTACCATAGAAGAAAATCAATATGGTCGTGAAATTAAGTGTATAGATTGATATATTTGGAAAAAACCCGCCAAGTGCGAGTCGGACTCGCACGCGAAGGGTTCCGTACCATTAACCTTAACTTTTATTATTTGTTGTAATAGCGGCAATAGAAATACACAATCTGTGAAAATTTCAACTCTCTACCTATTACGGTTCTTGAGATACAGCCCGCAGACGGACGGACAGCGGAGGCTTAATAATAGTGTTCCCTTGGTTACCCTTTAGGTACGGAACCCTAAAAGGCTATTTTACGAAAGCTCCTTCAATTTCAGTTAAGGAGGACCACAGCATGAATATATAACCTGGTGATAATATGAAATATTCTCTATAGATTCAAGCATTTTCTTCCTCCAAGCACTAAGACCACTTTAGTCTAATCACTTGTGCTTCCTATAATTGATTATGCTGATGTTTGCTACTCTGATCTATCCCAAGAACTTCTAAGCAAACTGGATCGACTTCTTAACAACTGTATACGTTTTATTTTCGGCCTTCGTAAATATGATCATATTTCTTCCTTCCGTTCTCAGCTGAAATGGCTGCCTATCCGTCAAAAGAGATCCCTCAGATCCCTCTGCATGCTCTTCTCTATTATGAACGATCCTTGTGCTCCTGATTATCTAAAACAATATTTTAAATTATTGGGCAGCTCTCATAGGCCCAACCTCCGAGCATCCAAAAATTTCATTCTACAAATACCTCTTCTAATTCTTACGCTATTTCTACCATTAAACTCTGGAATGTGCTACCCTTTGACATCAAGAAGGCTGAGTCTAAATTCTCCATCAAGCGTAAAATCCGAGAACACTACCTGAAAGACTGTCATTCTTAGTTTCGTCTTCGTCATTATTATTATTATGAGTTCTCTTTATCAAAAAGATTATTACGAGTATAAAACAACATAGTTTATTATTTTAGCATTATCTATCAATTTTTTTTTGTATTATATATTAATATATATATATATATATACGTATATATATACTTCTTTGTATTTTTTTTCCGTAACTTATAATAATAATAATAAGAAGCGTTAGGTATCAATATTACTGACATGAAACAATCGTTGAAAGAGCGCTTCTTTGGCCGCCTGAAGAAGGTACTCAATAGCTTTCTATCGGGCGGAAACAAGGTGCGCGCCTTCAACGGTTGGGTCATGCCGGTATTGATGTACTCTTTCGGCGTACTCAAATGGACTCAAACGGAACTTGACGCCCTGGATAGGCGGGTCCGTACACTGCTTACTGCGTATCGAATGCATCACCCACGATCGTCGGTAATGAGACTGTATATCCCGCGCAAGTGTGGAGGTCGAGGCTTTTTAAATGCTAAGACTCTCCACAATCGTGAGATATGCAGTCTTAGGGAATATTTCCTAGCTGTCGACGTGGGTATGCATCGAGATGTAGTGGCGGTGGACAAGGGACTCACCCCGCTCTCCTTGGCAAATGAGAACTGGCGCAAACCTGCGGTGCTTGACACTAACGATCGCAGGGCGATATGGCAGAGTAAGGAGCTTCACGGACGCTTTTTCCGGACCCTACATGGGCCCGACGTAGACCAACTAGCGTCCGTAGCCTGGCTGCGTTTCGGTGACCTCTTTGGAGAAACCGAAGGTTTTGTTTGTGCAATTATGGACGAAGTTATCATGACAAGGAACTACCGGAAATTTATTGTGAAGGACGGCACGGTTGACATATGTCGGGCATGTCACTGTCCGGGAGAATCAACTCGCCATATTATCTCTTGTTGTTCTCGTCTAGCTAACGGAGAATACTTGCATAGGCACAACCTTGTAGCCAGGATTATCCATCAGCAACTTGCTCTGAAATACTCTCTTGTGGAGTCGGAGGTGCCGTACTACAGGTATGCACCCGACCCAGTTCTCGATAATGGCAATATCACATTGTACTGGGATCGGTCCATCATCACTGACAGGACTATTGTTGCCAATAAGCCTGATATAGTGGTGGTGGACCGAATTGTGAGGCGTGCAATGATTGTAGACATAACCGTCCCGCATGACGAGAACCTCGTGAAAGCCGAGAAAGACAAACAAATCAAGTATATTGACTTGGCTCGCGAGGTTGTCGACATGTGGGAAGTGGACTCCGCAATCATTGTACCGATAGTCGTATCGGCCAATGGCTTAATAGCCACGAGCCTCGACCAACACCTTAGGAGGCTGTCGTTGGGCAGCTGGATCAAGGGCTTGATTCAGAAAGCGGTACTTCTGGACACGGCTCGCATTGTCAGGAGGTTCCTTTCTCTGGAGCCCTGACCACCGGTAGCTTGGACCCTGTTCCCGATATCGGTGGGCTACTATTTTTATATTTTTAAATGTTTTTTTATTTATTTTATTCAAATATTTAAAAATATAATTTAATGTACTTATAGTTAAATGAATAAAGAAAATAATAATAATAATTTGTTTATTTTCTCCACAATATTTCTCTTAATTGCTATCCTTATTTCTATAGTAACATATAGGTGGGGCATTATATTGTGGGAGACTGGTGCCTAAACTAGGCTCAAGGCAAAACTAAATTGTATTTTAAATCTTATTTAGTTGCTGTACACCTACCACAGTGTATTTCTTTATAACCTAAAGGTTGACTGGTACAGAATGCCCCGTTGCATTAAGTCCGCCTATGTACCACTATTACTTATACGAAGAATACTTACTATACGAAGCTTAAATAAATAAAATAGATAACAGTGCCGATGCCGTTTAGCAGACTTGGGGAGTAAAGAGTCGCTAAGGGCTGTTTTATTGAGTATTTAGAAAACCTAATGATGAAACATGGTATAAAACAGTGTCTTAAGTGCATTAAATCTTAAACAAAATATGTGTAACTCGTATACAAAATATTTAAATCTGCTTCTAGCATACACAAATACTTGGGATAGGAGACTGATCAAAAGTAAATCTGTTAAGGTATTTTTGTGATGATACCTCAACTATACGCTTGTTCAAAGAGACATAAAATCTGACCTGGCAGTTTTGAGAAATATAATATTTTAGAATACATAATATAATTATTTTATGGTACATTCTTATTTTTAAAAACTTTTTACCGGGTATCTTAAAATTATTTAATTAATGTGTTCATTGAGGTGTAGTATGATGAGAGGAGCTCGTGGCTAGATAATAACAGCCGCACGGGTCGATCTTTAAGGTTAAGCAACGCTTGCCAAGGTTGGTCTGTGGATGTGTGACCATCTTAACGTACCGAGTTTCCTCCGCGCCTCGGAAAGCACGTTAAGCCGTTGGTCCCGGCTGTCATTTGTAGATCTTTGGCAGTCGTTACAGATTGTTAGAAGCCAGTAAATCTGACTCCAGTCTTGCCAAGATGTACCGCGTTACCCAGTTAATGGGTTGTAGAGGTCTGGTAGGCAGCCGCTCCACGTAAAACACTGGTATTCAGCTGAATCCGGTTTGACTGGAAGCCGATCCGAATGTAGTTGGGAAAAGGCTAGGCAGATGATGATGATCGAGGTGTAGTATGTATATTCTTAGTAGGTAAGATCTATGTTACAAAATATAGTATATTGCATTGGTCTTAAGAGTAGTATTAAATGGAGATTGATCGGTAACGGTTGTTTCACTAATACGAGTTCCCTACATTATCTGATTTTGCAAAATTTTTTTGCCTACTCCTCCACTCTAATTTTCAGATTAATTTCGTTGTGGGATCCAAGACAGTTGAATCGTTTCGCCGGGAATCGTCGTGATTCATTGGCTCGGTGTTTTTCTGGTGGTCGCCACTGTTGATTCTGGCTTTCAGGAGTTGCAGTGGTTGGGAATATGTGGCTAGCTTTCAGAAGTTGCAGTGGTTGGGATAATGTGGCTAGCTTTCAGAAGTTGCAGTGGTTGGGATAATGTGGCTAGCTTTCAGAAGTTGCAGTGGTTGGGAATGTGTGGCGGGCTAGTCCCAAAAAGATATATAAAATCTATGTTCCTAAAAAGCTTCAACCCGACAAATCTTTATATTTCGAATAAGGCTCGCTTTTAATTGCCGGTGTCCGGACCATTTAATGAGTTAGGTATTTTTGTATGGTTAGCCGTGATAATAATATTTGTGCTACATATATCCAGTTCAAGACGTTGCATTTATGAAATAAGCTTTATTAACTTTTTAAATAGATCTTAGTAGTTTTCATGTGAATTCAATTCTTTTTCCCATACAGAACCACTCTTTGTGAAACTCATAAATCCTACTGCATAGTACGGCTGAAGTAAACTTAAGCCTTGATTTTACGACTCTGTTCTAAGCACAGACACGAGACACTGTACTCAGAACGGAAGGTAATGGACTGAATCAAAAACATGGGTAGATATGAATAGATTAAATTTTAGTAGCCATAATAGCTCAATAGAATGAACACAAAAGAATGTTTTGTATTTTACAAGTCACACAAAGTAAATTGATAATAAAAAACACACATTTAACCTGGGCCCAGGTCATAGACAAACCATAGCCCGAGGGCCATGAATCAGCCGTCAATCGAATATAAGCAGGTAAATAAAAACTAATAATCATCAGCCTCACTTCGGAAAACTTTGTGGATCCTCATTTTAGTACTGATGTACTACTGATAGGCAAGTGATTCAGATAAACGTAGTCTACACACCGCGTGTTTTATTGCCAGTAATAAAATTAGATCCCAGAGAGACTGGCAAATCGATGTCTTGATCATCTACAATCTTTTTATAGCTCTTTGACTATAAATGTTATTCTGTGCAATTTCAAATTTTCTCGTACGTGTTTTTTGGCTGTTTGATTTAAGATTGCACAGTGTTTATCAAGACCTTCAGTTATAGTAATGTTTTCGAATTTCTAAAGAGAGATGGAAGATTTTTTATCAATTTAAAGACGCTCACATATACGGTTAAAACAGTTAAAGAGTATTTAAAAGCTACGAAGAATAAGAAAACCTGCCTAAGGTGTCTACCCAAATATTAACCCAAATATTACCCATATTTTTTTTGCTATTTACGAACAAAGTCTGTGTGACCAAGGTGCGTGGGATAGTAATAAAGGGGATGAAACTATATACATTGTATAAATATCCACCTAATTATTAAGCATTGAATGTCAGGATCATTATTGGTTATTTACTGTATATGATTTCTTATTAATATGACGGGTAAGTAAGTTTTATGAAGAAAAGCACAGTTAGACAAAGAGAGGAACCCCGTTTATTTCACCAGAAATTACGCAAAAAAATAAAAACAAAGCTCTAATATGAAGTATTTTATAGAAACAGAAAACGTATTGACTTTTTTTTAAATTTCATTATGTTTGTCAATTTTAATGCATTGGCTATTTAAAGCAGTTGCTGAAGAACACAATAGCAGCAGATTATGCAAGTGCCACCAGAAAGACAGAGAACATAAATCCAAACTTTCAAAGCCTTTTTAGTTTAATAAGAACACTCAGGCCATTGATTTTTGACATTAATTTGAATTCATAAATTTTCACCTAATTGTTCACTTTCTATTAGTTTTGATACTCTTCACTACGCTTTGCAATTAAATACACAATTTTTTATTGTATTACGGCATACAACACTTTGCTGGTAATAATAAACAAGTGGACCTGGTCCCTCAAACCTCAACTACGGTGCAACATTTTATCACTTAAGAGTAGGTACTCTTAAGTGATAAAATTAAAATCAATTAGAATTGGTAGTGGTGGTGTACACAATGTGTAGGTACATATTGTGTACACCACCACTACCAATTCGACCAAATTGGCAAATGCAATAATAAGTTAAATAAAAGGTTATAATTTAAATACATGCGCCTTTAGTTTAGAGTGCTATTTCATTGATGTCGACATATTGGACATTGTAATACAAACGTATTGTTATTCTATTTATTAGGGAAAACAAACAGTGACATTACATTTTATAGAAAAAATACAAAAAAATGTGATCAAATGTGTGACCAACAGCATTTTCCACGAAATACAATTATAATATCGTTTATTTATGAACATTATATATAAAATTAAAGGATCTTTGTTAAGCATGCGATTTTAACTAAATCCTTAAATAAACAAAACAATACAATACTTTTCATACAAAAAAATCAACAACTGCTTTTTTGGTGCCTAATACTAAAACCAAAGCGAAATTAAATATTAGAATTGAGAAACAAAACAAACGATCAAAACAACTCTAGTGATCTACCACTGACCCAATTCACCGAGTACAATGATTCTGAATGTACCAACAGACAGAACAAACATATCGATGTGATGGAATTTCTTATTATAATTATTTGTTAGTCGACGCAGAGGTGCCCCGCTCACCCGCGTGCGTGCGACAAGGAGTCACCGCGAACAGCTACGTGCGTGCGACAAGGAGTCACTGAGAACAGCGGACGTGCGCGCACCCCGCGTAGTACGGTTCTCCTAGGTACTATGTAGCTTAATTTATTGCGGATATCAATACAGTCATATACATTGTTACACAAATAATACAAAAATACCGTCTCTAGAAGAGTGCGTCTTGATTTTGAACTAGGTAATTTATACTGTCTAAGTAATTCATCATATGATAAAATTTTATGGAAGCAACGGTAATGCATGGCTTTTAAGTATTTTTTTTAACTTTTTCGATTTGTTCTGAATACTTATTGTACAAGGGATTCCACAGTGACACTGGATACTCGAGCTGAGACCTTATTAGCGATTTATAAAGAAATAAATAGGTAGAAGGACGCACAAACTCTTTTGCAGATCTTATCACAAAACCGTACATTCGATAGGCATTGTTTGTACGACTTGTTCAATGTTCATGTTCATCAAGGTGAAGTCTGCTGTCGAGGAAGACCCCAAGATCACGAAGGATACTTTCGACAATGGAGTATTATCCAAAGAATATGGGTGCTTAAAAACATTCTTATTCTTCGTGAAACTGACACAACAGCATTTATGTAGACTCAGTTGTAATTTACTAAATTTAACAATCACGTAGCTTAATACACTTTTCCATTCGCTCAAACCAGTTATTATAACATTTATTCCACTCTAAAGTGAGGGTGTTCAAAATGGCTGACTTGAAAGCGTCGACTGCTTCTTCACTGGACTGGAACCTTTGACCACGAAGACTTTTCTTAATTTTAGGAAATGTAAAGAAATCGTTAGGGCTTAGGTCAGGACTGTATGGAGGAAGGTCAAGAATTTATACTTTTTCCTGCTTCAAATACTCAATCGTTTGACGAGCGCTGTGTGAGCTTGCGTTGTCGTGGTGCAGGATAATGCGTCACTTTGATTTAGCTAGATTTTTGAAGTTCGGCGATGACTTGTGGTAAACAAACTGTGGTGTACCACTCTGCGTTAACCGTTCTACGATCTTCAAGTGAAATAGTCGCAACATGCCGGTTTATCCAACGAACGTGGCCACCATCTTCTTTGAAGTGCTTCGAGAACGAACAACTTTAGTCGGCTTTGGCTCGTCTTGAAAGACCCTTATTTTTTATTTTTTTAGGATGGGAAATCATCAAATGACTCCTTCCGCTGTGAGCGAGGCGGAAGGGAGTGTCAGGCTCTTACTGACTAAAACCCATCCGTGTTCCTCCTAATACCCTTTGCGTTCCAGGGCTGCGGTCCGGTGAGTACCTGCGTCAGGCGGAAGGTGAGGACGCCGTGGCGCCGCTCCAGCCACTCCTCAAAGAGGGGACTAATTGCCTGGATTGTGGCATGCCCAGCGCTGGGTTGCGGCAGTCGCTGTCTCCATACCGCCATGAGAGTCCGTCCGATACCGTCTTGAAAGACCCAGTTTGTAGTAGATTGTTGTTTGGAATCAGGATCGTAGACATAGATCCAAGATTCGTCACCGTTGATGATGTCGTAGACGTGATTTGACTCTCCTCGGTTGAATCTTTGCAGAGTTTTCTTACACCATCTGACGCGGGCCACCTTGTGATCGTCGGAAAGCAGATGCGGTATCCAACGGCAAACTAGCTTTCTCACACCAAGCGCTTCATGCTAGATCTTCTGAATGGTTTTCCCTGAGATGCCTAATAAAGCCTCTATCTCTCGATACGTCACATGACGATCTTCGAGAATTAGTTGTCTCACAGCAATTATGTTATCTTCAGTGAAGGCGGATTTTGGGCGTCCTTCGCGAGATTTGTCACTAACACTAGTATGGCCAGGCTGGAATTCTAAATATCAGCGTTCGACTGTCCGCAGACATGGGGCTTCATCAGATGTTAGCTCTTCAAAACACTGAAGCCGTATCAGGCCTCTTCTAAAGTTGTAGAAAATTATTGCACGAACATTTCCCTTAGAAAGATTCATTTTCGTACGTAACCTGACAGATCCCAATCGACGCTGTGACTGAACAATAGCATTAATAATAATACTTTCAACTCTTTTGAGATTAAAATTTTAAACACATTCGAATATAGAACAGTTCCCAATTCAAAATTGCCGGGAAATATGGAAACGACAGAATTTAAAAGGCATGCCTACTATATGAAGAGAACCACCGGAGTTAATCACCACTTTTTTAGAGGAAGCTCATGATCAACCTTGTCGAATGCCTTACGAAAGTCAGTACAAATGGCGTCCACTTGAATACGAGAATCCATATTATCGAATAAATAGTCCACGAAGGTAACCAAATTGGTGGTAGTTGACCTTTTCTTTACGAATCCGTGTTGTTGCTGGATTATGGTGTGATGAAGAACAGGATATACTTTATCATGGACTAACCTCTCAAAAAGCTTCAACAGAGCCGGCATGATGGTTATGGGATGATAGTCCTCAACATCTTGTTTATTGCCTGATTTATAAATAGTGGTTATATTTGCACTCCTTCCATACTTCGGGGAAAACTCCTTGTGCTAACGATATATTAAACAGTATATATATAGGAGTGCAAATATTCTATGCGGTAGCTTTAAGAAAAGTTACTGAGAGACCGCCAGGACCTGGACCTTTTGTTGAGTCTAAAGAATTAAGAGCCATCAATACTTCATTTATGCTGAGCTCTATCTTACAAATGAGGGAATCTTGCGTCAGACGAATCCTCACTCGGCAACACCCTTCCCCTGGATGATGGTTCATAAAATGAACTAAAGAGATCAGAAAAAAAAGTTACAAATTGCCTCGGGATCATTAATAATAATAATAATAATCTGTGGCTCGACTGTCAAAATCTGTGGCTCGACTGTCAAACAAGTGACACAATTGTTTCATCTTCAATTTTAATAAATTAATTTTATCAACGACTAAAAACCAAATCATACGAAAATGGAAAAAACTAGAAGAAAAAAAAACAAACCAAATTTACATATAACTGTATAAATACCATAACACCATTCTATGACGAACTGAAAAAATTACTATGTTGACAAGAGCCGCAGCTCGTCGAGCACGCCCACCATCTCCGACCTCGTCGTTCAGCTCCGCCTCGCCGCCGCCGGAACCCAGCCACACCGTGAGTGCTGTGACACCGGCCGTGGCAGTCGCGTCGAGCTCCAGCGACGAGTACTTCTTGCCGCCCACGACGCCACCACCTGCTCGTCGGCGAAGAGGACGCCGGCCGCCGGACGGCTTAGGACTTCGAGGCCTTCTGACAGGGTCCCAGCTCCCGGCGGAAGTGTGCAGCGTATGCGATGGACACGTTCCATAAATGAAAATGTGATACGCGCATACTTTGGGGCTACAGAGGGAGAAAACAACCTGACCGCGTACCGTGTTCGGATGCTCTCTTTGTTTCAGGTGCTTGAGCCAGCAGTCAACGTATCGGCCCAACGTCTATCGGATCAGATGCGGGTCATCCTGCGTAACCATATGTTGGATGATACTACACTTGATCGCCTCCGAGCTGAACTGAGTAGCCGTGCCATTGCCCCCTCGTCGCAGACTGTGGTACTACCACAGTCTCACCAAATTCCCAGCCATGTTGACGAGGAGAGTAGTGACAGGGTTACAAATGTAAGTACCCAGTGCAGTGACGAATTGAGGAGTGCTTTGGAGTGTGCTATTCGGGAGTATCGTTACATGCTGCCTGAACTTAGGCCACGCTTACCTCGTTTGCCCATGCATAACAAGAATAGGGCGCTGGTGGCTGCTCTTGATTCGCAGTTGTCAAGCTATTTTGATAACTGTGATAACCTCACCGATACACATTCGATCATGTACTGCGCGGCTGTGGCGGCTTGTCGTGTAGCTCACGTCAAATTTGCTGACCACAGGGCTACACGACCAAAACAAGCCGTACCGGCTTGGCAGTGCAGGATCGAGCGTCGTATTGGTGGGGCCAGAGCACTCATCGGCAAACTAGTTTGCTTCAGGGAGGGTAACACTCGCCCAAGAGTGATGCGCTTTGTGAGACGGGCGTTTTCGGGGACTGATATTAGTCCCCGAGAGTATTTGTCCCGGGTCACAGAGCGCATCGACTTCCTGAAGCAGAAGGTGTATGCATGGGCAAACCGTATTCGGAGGTATAAGCGGCGCGTGGAGCGATACACCCAGAATCGCACATTCCAGAGTAATGAAAGGTGGGTATACAGAGCTTCGGAGCGACCGGACCAAGGTGTGACTGACACGCGCTTGCCGGATGATGATGCCATGTGTTCGTTCTGGCGCAGCATCTGGTCGGTGCCTGTCAGTCACACCGAAGGTGGTTGGACTAGAGAGGTCGAACGAGCGTGCGATTTAATACCAGAAATGGGGGCAATCACAATCAGCCCCCAAGATGTAGCTCGTGCAGTCCGTTCGTTGCCTAATTGGAAATCTCCAGGACCGGACGGGCTGCACAACTTTTGGATTAAATGGTTTCAAAGATCGCATGCTCGCTTGGCATCTCAATTCCAGTCTGCCTTAGAGTCAGGGTCGCTGCCCCAGTTCCTAACTACTGGATTAACCCACCTGCTCCATAAATCAGGAAGTACTGCGGAACCCAAAAATTATAGACCGATCACGTGCCTACCGACGGTCTATAAGGTTCTTACATCCATTTTAAGAGCTAAAATTAACACTCATATAGACAGCAATTCGATTATGTCTGCCTCTCAGAATGGATGTAGGAATGGGTCCCGCGGTACTAAGGAGCTGCTCCTCATAGATATGGCCATTAGCCAACAGGTTCGGCGTTCCCGAAAGGATCTGTCGACATGCTGGATCGACTATAAGAAGGCCTATGACTCGGTGCCTCATACATGGCTCATGAGGGTGCTAGAATTGTATAAAGTTGATGCAACGCTACGCACCTTCCTGATGTCATGTATGGGGCAATGGAGGACAGTCCTTCGCTATCCAGGATGTCGAAATATCCAGAGGAATAGCGAACCGGTAAGGATCGAGCGGGGTATATTTCAGGATGATAGTTTGAGTCCACTTTGGTTTTGTCTAGCCTTGAATCCTCTTAGCACACTGCTGGAGAATTCAGGGCTGGGCTATCGGTTGAAGAGAGGTGGTCAGGTTATATCTCACCTCCTTTACATGGATGATCTGAAACTCTTTGCCCCCACTAATCTGCAACTGATGGAGCTACTGAAGGTAACTGAAACATTCAGTAACGCCATCAGGATGGAGTTTGGTGTGGACAAATGTGCGGTCATGCATGTAAAGCGTGGAGAGATTATGGAATCCGTGGGAACTCAACTCTCGGATTCCATAAACCTGAGATCCCTCTCTCCAACTGAAACTTACGAGTATTTGGGTATGTCGGAAGCGTTAGGTATCAATGTTACTGACATGAAGCAATCGTTGAAGGAGCGCTTCTTTGGCCGCCTGAAGAAGGTATTTAATAGCCTTCTATCAGGCGGAAATAAGGTGCGCGCCTTCAACGGTTGGGTCATGCCGGTATTGATGTACTCTTTCGGCGTACTCAAATGGACTCAAACGGAACTTGACGCCCTGGATAGGCGGGTCCGCACACTGCTTACTGCATATTGAATGCATCACCCACGATCGTCGGTAATGAGACTGTATATCCCGCGAAAGTGTGGAGGTCGAGGCTTTTTAAATGCTAAGACTCTCCACAATCGTGAGATATGCAGTCTTAGGGAATATTTCCTAGCTGTCGACGTGGGTATGCATCGAGATGTAGTGGCGGTGGACAAGGGACTCACCCCGCTCTCCTTGGCAAATGAGAACTGGCGCAAACCTGCGGTGCTTGACACTAACGATCGCAGGGCGGTATGGCAGAGTAAGGAGCTTCACGGACGCTTTTTCCGGACCCTACATGGGCCCGACGTAGACCAACTAGCGTCCGTAGCCTGGCTGCGTTTCGGTGACCTCTTTGGAGAAACCGAAGGTTTTGTTTGTGCAATTATGGACGAAGTTATCATGACGAATAACTACCGGAGATTTATTGTGAAAGACGGCACGGTCGACATATGTCGGGCATGTCACCGTCCGGGAGAATCAATTCGCCACATTATCTCTGGTTGTTCTCGTCTAGCTAACGGAGAATACTTGCATAGGCACAACCTTGTAGCCAGGATTATCCATCAGCAACTTGCTCTGAAATACTCTCTTGTGGAGTCGGAGGTGCCATACTATAGGTATAAGCCCGACCCAGTTCTCGATAATGGCAATATCACATTGTACTGAGATCGGTCCATCATCACTGACAGGACTATTGTTGCCAATAAACCTGATATAGTGGTGGTGGACCGAATTGTGAGGCGTGCAATGATTGTAGATATAACCGTCCCGCATGACGTCAAATCAATTAATAGTTCAAATAATAATAATAAATTACCAATAAATACAATAAATTCGTCCATGTTTATGAAACCTACAATACCACAAGATATTCATAAAATTATTATGTCTTTAAAGAATACTCCCAGCACTGGATATGATGGTATTAGCACAAAAATAATTAAAACAGTATCTACAATAATTGCACCAGTCCTTAGTCACCTGATCAATATGTGCATCTTGCATGGTGTTTTTCCAAAAGAATTAAAAATTAGTATCATAAAACCGCTTTTCAAAAAAGATAATAAAGACAACATGTCTTCCTATAGACCTATAGCACTTATACCTATTTTGTCAAAAATATTTCAAAGAGTAATATACAATCAAATCAATTCATATTTTGAGAAAAGTAAAATATTTGTCGATAGCCAAAAGGGCTTCCGGAAAAATAAGTCCATTGACATGGCAATCTATGATTTTTTAAAACTCGTTAGCAACAGAGTAGATAAAAGAAAACCGGCTCTGGCTCTATATATGGACATGTCGAAAGCCTTTGACCGCGTAGACCATAGAATATTAATTAATAAACTTGACGCATACGGTATTAGAGGTAACATATCAAATTTAATTAAATCATACCTACAAGATAGACAGCAAATAACAGTTATTAATAGAATATGTAAAAAACATGACACAACATTTAAATCTAGCCCGAGAACAGTGATGTATGGAGTTCCACAAGGTAGCATACTTGGACCTCTCCTATTTATTATATATATAAATGACTTCCCAAAAGCATCGACTTATCCCATGACAATGTTTGCAGATGACAGCACTCTACTTTTCAACAGTGACCAATTAGATACATTAGAATCAGACATTAACTCTAACATAAAATCAGTTATAAATTGGCTAGAGAATAATAATTTGGTAATAAATTTAGATAAGACAGTAATAATGAAATTTCAACAAACAGTAAATCAGAATTTAAATTTAGATATAAGATATAATGATAAAACTACTTTTAACACTAACACTATTTTTCTGTGTGTACATAAATAATAAAATAAATAAATAAATAAATAAATAAAGCACATTAAAATGGAATACCCAGATTGACAAAGTATGTAGTAAAGTAAACCAATTTTCTCATGCGCTGCGTATGCTAAGTAAAACGGCCAATCGAAACACCGTACTAACTGCATATCATGGTCTAGTAGCCTCAACATTAAGATATGGCATTATGTTTTGGGGAAACGCCTCGGGTAAAGATATGGTGTTTAAGTGTCAGAAAAGGTGTATTAGAGCGATCTGTAACCTGCAAACCACTGACAGCTGTAAACAATATTTTAAAAGTATGAAAATTTTAACAGTGCCCTCATTGTACATATACCAGACATCTATGTTCGTCAAAAATAATATGTATAAATTTGACCGAGTAGGTAGTCAGCGTCGAGCTGACCGGCTACAAACTGTTGGATCTAAAACTGCTTTATACAAGAACAGTATTTTCATAATGGCTCCAAAATTATACAATAAATTGCCAAAATGTATCAGAAGTGAGGAAAATGTCAGCCATTTAAAAAAAAAGTTGTTCCTGTTTTTAGTTGAAAAGACGTATTACTCGATTGAAGACTATTTAAATGACAAATTATGACTAAATTTAATTTTCTTTGACATTCTTAATAATTAATAATATAATTCAATTACTTTATTTTATGCGGCTCATGACATTTTTCAATTGCTTCATTTCTTTTATCCTAGACTTTATTCATTATGATAGTAAAAATAACCTGCTTACTAATATTATATTTGTATGCCGATTATTGGCCGAACATACAGATCAGCTAAAAAATGTATAAATAACATCTTTTTGTACTTATGTTCACAAATAAAGATTTGATTTGATTTGATTTGATTTGATGACGAGAACCTCGTGAAAGCCGAGAAAGGCAAACAAATCAAGTATATTGACTTGGCTCGCGAGGTTGTCGACATGTGGGAAGTGGACTCTGCAATCATTGTACCGATAGTCGTGTCGGCCAATGGCTTAATAGCCACGAGCCTCGACCAACACCTTAGGAGGCTCTCGTTGGGCAGCTGGATCAAGGGCTTGATTCAGAAAGCGGTACTTCTGGACACGGCTCGCATTGTCAGGAGGTTCCTTTCTCTGGAGCCCTGACCACCGGTAGCTTGGACCCTGTTCCCGATATCGGTGGGCTACTATTTTTATATTTTTAAATGTTTTTTTATTTATTTTATTCAAATATTAAAAAATATAATATATATGTATAGTAAATGAATAAAGGAAATAATAATAAATCTGTGGCCTGGCTGTCAACTTGAAAGACATAAAATTTTTCTCATTCCGTATTTTTTATATAATTTAAGATACAACAAAAAAAAACAGTAAACTACAATACAAAAAAACGACCCTGATACAATATGGAAATATAATTCAACGAAGGTAAATTTAAATGCTGACAAGAAGCCGGGCACGTTTGCTAACTACACAGCCAACATCTTCGGGTTCGTCGCTCAGCTCCGCCTCGCAGCCGCCGGGACCTGCTCCAGCTGTAAATCCTGATATTCCGGTAGCTGCAGTTGCGTCGAGTTCGAGCGACGAATACTTCTCGCCGCCGACGACACCACCAGCTGCGCGTTGGCGCGGACGAGGCCGACCACCGGCCAGCTTAGGACCTCGAGGCCCACCGGTCTCTGACAGGGTCCCCGCTATCGGTGGAAGTGTGCAGCGTATAAAATGGACTCAAACCATAAATGAGAATGTAATACGCTCATACTTTGGGGCTACAGAAGGGGGAACTAACCTGACTGCGTACCGTGGTCGGATGCTCTCTCTGTTTCAGGTACTTGAACCAGCTGTCAGCGTATCGGCCCAACGACTGTCGAATCAGGTGCGCGTCATCCAGCGTAACCGTATGTTGGATGATAGTGTGCTTGATCGCCTCCGCACTGAAATGTGTAGCCATGTCATTGCTCCTCCGTCGCAGACTGTGGCACCAGCATCGTCAACCCAATTGCCCAGCTACGCTGACGAGGAGAGTAATGACAGGGTTACAAACGTGCAATGACGAATTAAGGAGTGCTTTGGAGTGTGCTATTCGGGAATACACACACATGCCGCCTGAACTTAGACCACGATTACTTCGTTTGCCCATGCATAACAAGAACAGGGCGCTGGTTGCCAAGCTATTTTGATAACTGTGATAACCTCACCGATGCACATTCGATCATGTACTGCGCGGCTGTAGTGGCATGTCGTGTAGCTCATGTCAAAATAAAAATACCCAATGACAGAGTTACACGACCAAAAACAACCGTACCAGCTTGGCAGTGCAGGATCGAGCGTCGTATTGGTGAGGCCAGAGCGCTAATCGGCAAACTGATCTGCTTCAGGGAGGGCAACACACGCCCTAGAGTGATGCGCTTTGTGAGACGGGCGTTTTCGGGGACTGATGTTAATCCCCGAGATTATATATCTAGTGTCACAGAGCGCATCGACTTCCTGAAGCAGAAGGTTTATGCATGGGCAAGCCGAATTCGTAGGCACAGGCGGCGAGTGGAGCGATACACCCAGAATCGCACATTCCGAAGTAATGAAAGGTGGGTATATAGGGATTGGGAGCGACCGGACCAAGGTTTGACTGACACGCGCTTGCCAGATGATGATGATATGTGTTTATTCTGGCGCAGCATCTGGTCGGTTCCTGTCAGTCATACTGAGGGTGACTGGACTCGGGAGGTCGAGCGTGTGTGCGATCCGATACCAGAAATGGGGGCAATTACCATCAGCCCCCAAGATGTAGCTTATGCAGTCCGTCCGTTGCCTAACTGGAAATCTCCAGGGCCGGACGGGCTGCACAATTTCTGGATAAAATGGTTTACGAGATCGCACGCTTGCTTGGCGTCTCAATTCCAGTCTGCCTTAGAGTCTGGGTCGCTACCCCAGTTCTTAACTACAGGAATAACCCACCTGCTCCATAAATCAGGTAGTACTGCGAAACCTAAAAATTATAGACCGATCACGTGTTTACCGACGGTCTATAAAGTTCTTACATCCATTTTGAGGGCAAAGATTAATAGTCACATTAACAACAACAACATCATGTCTGCCTCTCAAAATGGATGTAGGAATGGGTCCCGCGGTACTAAGGAGCTACTCCTTATTGATATGGCCATTAGCCAACAGGTTCGGCGTTCCCGAAAGGATCTGTCGACATGCTGGATAGACTATAAGAAGGCCTATGACTCGGTGCCTCATACATGGCTCATGAGGGTGCTAGAATTGTATAAAGTTGATGCAACGCTACGCACCTTCCTGATGTCATGTATGGGATAATGGAGGAGTCTTTCGCTATCCAGGATGTCGAAATATCCAGAGGAATAGCGAACCGGTAAGGATCGAGCGGGGTATATTTCAGGGCGATAGTTTGAGTCCACTTTGGTTTTGTCTAGCCTTGAATCCTCTTAGCACACTGCTGGAGAATTCAGGGCTGGGCTATCGGTTGAAGAGAGGTGGTCAGGTTATATCTCACCTCCTTTACATGGATGATCTGAAACTCTTTGCCCCCACTAATCTGCAACTGATGGAGCTACTGAAGGTAACTGAAACATTCAGTAACGCCATCAGGATGGAGTTTGGTGTGGACAAATGTGCGGTCATGCATGTAAAGCGTGGAGAGATTATGGAATCCGTGGGAACTCAACTCTCGGATTCCATAAACCTGAGATCCCTCACTCCAACTGAAACTTACAAGTATTTGGGTATGTCGGAAGCGTTAGGTATCAATGTTACTGACATGAAGCAATCGTTAAAGGAGCGCTTCTTTGGCCGCCTGAAGAAGGTATTTAATAGCCTTCTATCAGGCGGAAATAAGGTGCGTGCTTTCAACGGTTGGGTCATGCCGGTATTGATGTACTCTTTCGGCGTACTCAAACGGAACTTGACGCCCTGGATAGGCGGGTCCGCACACTGCTTACTGCATATCGAATGCATCACCCACGATCGTCGGTAATGAGACTGTATATCCCGCAAAAGTGTGGAGGTCGAGGCTTTTTAAATGCTAAGACTCTCCAGACTCTCCACAATCGCGAGATATGCAGTCTCAGGGAATATTTCCTAGCTGTCGATGTGGGTTTTGTATCGAGATGTAGTGGTGGTGGACAAGGGACTCACCCCGCTCTCCTTGGCAAATGAGAACTGGCGCAAACCTGCGGTGCTTGACACTAACGATCGCAGGGCGGTATGGCAGAGTAAGGAGCTTCACGGACGCTTTTTCCGGACCCTACATGGGCCCGACGTAGACCAACTAGCGTCCGTAGCCTGGCTGCGTTTCGGTGATCTCTTTGGAGAAACCGAAGGTTTTGTTTGTGCAATTATGGACGAAGTTATCATGACGAATAACTACCGGAGATTTATTGTGAAAGACGGCACGGTCGACATTTATGTCGGGCATGAAACCGTCCGGGCGAATCAATTCGCCACATTATCTCTGGTTGTTCTCGTCTAGCTAACGGAGAATACTTGCATAGGCACAACCTTGTAGCCAGGATTATCCATCAGCAACTTGCTCTGAAATACTCTCTTGTGGAGTCGGAAGTGCCATACTATAGGTATGCGCCCAACCCAGTTCTCGATAATGGCAATATCACATTGTACTGGGATCGGTCCATCATCACTGACAGGACTATTGTTGCCAATAAGCCTGATATAGTGGTGGTGGACCGAATTGTGAGGCGTGCAATGATTGTAGACATAACCGTCTCGCATGAGGAGAACCTCGTGAAAGCCGAGAAAGACAAACAAATCAAGTATATTGACTTGGCTCGCGAGGTTGTCGACATGTGGGAAGTGGACTCCGCAATCATTGTACCGATAGTCGTATCGGCCAATGGCTTAATAGCCACGAGCCTCGACCAACACCTTAGGAGGCTCTCGTTGGGCAGCTGGATCAAGGGCTTGATTCAGAAAGCGGTACTTCTGGACACGGCTCGCATTGTCAGGAGGTTCCTTTCTCTGGAGCCCTGACCACCGGTAGCTTGGACCCTGTTCCCGATATCGGTGGGCTACTATTTTTATATTTTTAAATGTTTTTTTATTTATTTTATTCAAATATTTAAAAATATAATATATAAGTTTAGTAAATGAATAAAGGATAATAATAACGATTTATTTCTCACCACAATATAAAGAAAGGTACATAAAATATAGCATCAAATACATTAGTGCGTTTATCTTTGTATCTCATATCAGAAGGTATCTCATATCAGAAGGTATCCCAGTAGATTTTCGATTAGCTATATACGTTTAAAATGATTTTACATTGCTTCGAATACCGTCTTTAACATACTCCATATATTTTGAGTAGCAAGATGTGCATTCAGCTTGAAACCTTGACCTAAATAGTGAGAATTGTTCATAATCAGAGATATTATTATACACCTTCCATTTAACCCAAGCCTTTGCTTGATTTTTATAAATATGTAGCGAAGTTGAAAACCAAATTGGAAATCTCTGGGATTTTGAACTAAAGAGTGAAACGTAGGATTTAATTATGCTTAAAATTTAACATCCACGGATTTTTCCAAACCAATAAGCTTACTACTTAAATTAACCTCACATAATTCTTAATTTATCTTCTCGGAATTAGCTTTATTATAATGGTAGTCACAACGATGCCTTCGCCACGCTAAGAGACGCGAAAGTGCGAGCCAAAATTTGCCTCACGTGTGACAAGTCGATTTACCCAGTGATCAGGTCAGCAAAAACCGCATTTGAAACCTTAAATTGATGGTAAAAGTTCTACGCCGAGAGCGGACTGACTAGCGCCTCAAAATTGTGAAGCTGTCTAAGAACGACACTGACAGTTTTCGATACAATTAATGTCACGGAATTTATTTTATTTATTAAAAAATATACTTAAATCAGATTTATGTGCTTTTTTTGCCGGACGAGACAATGCATGTTAATACTCGTATAATGTAAGTACAATAAAGTCATTTATAAATAATAATATTTACTGTTTGGAAAATAGTTTGAAGCTTGAAAATGATGAGAACAAAATCTCATTGCTGGTGAAATCGGCTTGCCTATTCTTAAAGTAGTCTCCCATTTTTTATACATAATTATGTCTTTTGGAAACCAATAAAACTTATTCCCGAATCTCCGTAATTACCTACTACACTGAGAGGAACGCAACAATATTTCGTATTTCTGCCTTTATCAGCAACAGGTGTTTCTGTGTGTAATCATGATCCATCTGATTATGTCTAAACTTAACCTCACCTTAACGTAAAGCAAAGTGTCGTTCTTAGACCACTTCTAAATTTCGCTGCTAAAGGCGCGCGGATAATCTTTGCATCGACAATAGCTTAAGCAACAATGATCATCCCCTGATTCTATTTATTTGTACCACCATAGCTATAAAATTCACCGAGCAAAATTTTGTTAGGCACACAGTATGTGTGCGTAAGAAGGAAAATGCCAGTTTTCCTGCAATGCCAAAGAATAATAGTTCAAATGGACGTGAAAACCAAGAAGGAAACATTTCCCTACATAAAATGTTATCTAAAATAGCCCTGAAGATATTCCACGGCTAACACACAATATCATTCTTAACGCATCAACTATGCGAGATTTTTTATGCATATTATATTTGCATTCTACACAAGGGAATACCGACTTTATTTCTTCTGTTTAAGGTTTACAGTAATTTTTCCGTTTGATATTAGCACACATCGTGACGCATTGGTGATAAATGAAACTTTTCTGTTTAAAGACAAATTTTGTTTCGTGTCTTCGCAACGTTACTCAAGATTTGGGTCCGAACGGCTTTCCAAGGCTTTGTCTTGGACCTTCGATAAGTTGAGGGCTTCTGTCAATAATATCGGTTATTGTCAGTGAAGTATCGGTATTGACATAGAGATTGTGAGGTTTTGAGAATGAAATAGGATACGAATTGTTGACCTTTCTTTGGGGAAACAAAAAATGAAATATTTCTTGGAATTTTCCAATTGTTTTGTATTGTTGTCTCGTGTATTGAGGGCTTTTTTCACTCTTTCTGGTAAAAATTGGCAAAGCTTTTAGTGGTTAGATATAAGTCACGATTTATTATTTAAACTTTATGCACGGTTAAAAACGCGTGCCTATCAATAGAAAAAAGAAAACATTGGGCAAAGGTGGATTAAATGTCGTAGACATTTTTAACCAAATATGGCAGATACAACATTACAGAAAGTCAAAACGAAAAAAAAGACGATAAAACAATTAAATAATCTGGGAGAAAATTTGAAGATGGGTCAGCATGATGGCCATTCACTGACAAGATTGATATTTTTTTAAACAATAAAATGGTATTAAAATAATATTTAAAACTTACTCTCATCGTTTTACGTACCTATCAGCATTAACCTTAACAATGGGCCGTCGAATGTCCCACTTTATTGCTAGTGACATACAACGACCCCTGGGATATTTTTCAGCGAAAATTCGAGGGAAATTACAAGTCTCATGTAAAGAACGAGCCTAGTGAGGGGTCGTATTCGATTCTTTTTTAATCGATCGTGTTTTGTAATGCTATTAACACTACTTTGGTCAAAATATTTTTTTATTATTTCGTTTTTTTGTTGAACACTTTCCACAACGTGTAACAGAATATGCGCAATAACTGAAAAGGGGTCATTGTACTCATAATTATAACCAACTTTGACTATGGTACCCAAACTGTAATTCCAAAAAAAAAAAAAAATAACTACTGCCCCGTTAATGTGAGCATAACTCGATAAAATATACTGAACGGCTGATTTTATTACTACTGTGCATAAAGTTTAAAAAAAAATCTAGCGTAATTCAAATCCGAAGTTCCAAATCGCTGTCAACATAAAGGAGGTTTGCAGCAATATGACTTTCGTGTTTATAATGCCGAGAAACTGTTGTAAAAGTTTGACAAGTTACAAATTGTTGTTTTCAAATATTTCAATGATAATAACAAAACACTTGACAAAATGTTCAAGATTTTTGAACACACGATTTTGTTTAGTTGAGCGATGTATTTCAAGCAAAAAATCTAAAAGCAAGCGACTAAACTAGAAACTTATATCATTACGATATCATTATATTATTATATTTTTTAAATATAAGCGGTCAGAGTGAGGATACGACATCATATTAAAAGCAAGACACGTTAAAAAATTGTGTTATCTTTTATTATTTTATATTTAAATCTTTTGAAATTTGAAACACTTATTTGTTTTAGATACTTACTTTTAGTTAGGCTGAGATCAAACGAATAAGCGTTCTTAATGCCGACTGTTCTATTTTAAATTTTGTTAAATCGAAAGTACATTAGGTGGTTGCGCCAGGGTAGTCCGCGAAGACAGGGAGCCGGACGCTCGGTGTCACCACTGCGTCGACTGTCGGGAGGATACGGCGCGGCATACGCTGGCAGAGTGTGCCGCTTGGGAGGAGCCGCGCCGTGCCCTCATATCTGTAGGCAGTGATCTCTCGCTGCCGACCGTAGTTCGTGCTATGGTCGACGTCGAAGAGTCCTGGGACGCAGTGGTTTCCTTCTGCGAAATAGTCATCGCGCAGAAGAAGGCTGCGGAAAGGGAGAGGGAGATTTCGATCCCGGCCCGCAGCAGGCGCACCGGGCGTCGGAGGAGGGCATACGCGGCCCTCTTTCCGGCCCCCCTAACTGGGTCCAGAGGCGGCGGATTTGGGGATATACGTCGCCCCCCATTCATTCGAACCCGAGGTGGCGATGCGTAGTGTTCCCGTGCGTCCCTCTTTGACGTCGCAGGGGGAGTCAAACACCTCACTCACCCCGCTGACCCGAGATGGCCCGCAGAGGCGGGCTGGCACCAGTCGGATCGCGGAAAGCCAATTAAGTTCTCGCAATCCCCGGTGTTGATGAGAGATGGAACACCAGGGTGGTTTTAGTCAGTAAGAGTCTGACAGACCCCTGCCCGCCCCAGGGTAGAGGATTTACCCCCGTTTAAAAAAAAAGGTAGTCCGTGACATTCAAATTTTCTTACGTTTTTTGCAATTTGCTAGTTAGTATTAGGTTACATGTTGATCTCAAAGAGATGTCAGCGTGGAAGACGTGGCAGGTGCCTGCTGGGGCTGCGGAATCTGTTCGAAAGAGGTACCGTAGCCTTGGAACGCAAAGGGCACCAGGAGGAACACGGATGGGTTTTAGTCAGTAAGAGTCTGACACTCCCTCTTACCGAGTCATTTGATGATTTCCATCCTTAAAAAAGAAAAAAAAGGTTATATGTTGATTAAAGTATGATTTGCGGGTGTAAGAATTATGTATTTTCAGACCTGAACAGGCCGCGTTCATCCGATAGTATGAAACGCTCAGCCTTTTAGCTTTTGAGCAAGAACGGCTCAGCATTTAAGTCAGCAATAAAACTCCATAGGGCCAGGTAACCCGAAAGAATGAAATTGGAGAGGGATTTTGTGAACAGAACGTCGCTCATTCTTCCGCCATTGAATGTTAAGCATTTTCTTAGGATTTTGGTATAAAAATATACCAAAGCATTATAAAACAAACTGTGATTTATTTACCTAACTTATATTCTGAAGAAAATATTTGATTTTGATTTATGATGAAATATTAGAAAAATAGACGCACAAATTCAAATAAACTAAACAAACCAAATAAAAACACTACAAAGTATTAAAATAACTAATTTCGGAAGTCGGTGTTTTTGGTAGATTTTTTGGTTTTCTGACATCGTCTTCCGAAATTAAAGTTACTTTATAGTGTTTTGTTTTTGGAAGTCGGTTTTATTTTTTTGTAAAAAAGTTCTTTATTTTTTACTTTCTAGTGAAACGAAAGTGAAACCACAAACACAGCGTACCGGCGTGATGTTATGTTATAAAATGGTGTAAACAATCAACAGACATGCGATTTCAGAAATCCCGATCCATTTGCTATCATTTTGTTGAAGAGTTCCGTTGCCTACCTCCGAAGTTCTTCATCAGATCTTCACCAAATTAAAATGGGACCAGTCCGGGAAAACACTCTTCCAAAAAAAAAAAAGAATCGTCCAAAAATATCGCTAAACAAACATTTTTCATGGGATCCTGACTTATACCTTCCATCATCAGCTCAGCAAGTTTCCCTCAATTTTCATGGATCCCATCATCAGATTCTGACTTGGTGACAATGGGACCACCTCAAGAGTATAAGCTTTCGAATAAAAAAATAATTTTTAAGTATTGTATTTATGTATGCTAAAATATGGATTATTGTAAAATGTGCACTGGATCCACCCTCTATTGTGATCATCTCTCTCTATTGATCATCTCTCTCTATCACTCAAAGGTTTGCTGGTAGAAATCTCGATTTTGAGTTAAGCTCGCCTTTGTACATGAACGTTTTTAATCACTGTAAATTAATGTAGTTGTTATTGCGTACAACAAAGAATTTAGAATTAAGAATTTTAAAATTCGCCCACAATTGGCGGAGAAATCTGTGAACATACATAAAAAAAGTAGTTTTTTATGTATGTTCACCTCCTTTTTTTTAAAGAAGTCGGTTAAAAATAGAAAAATAGCTCGAATTAATTGTTTGCTGACAAAACAGCCCAGTTCATGAAAGCCCACCATGCTCCGCCTAAACACAAATTCGCAGATTCACTACTCAATTTCCTTGAATTGTATTTGTGACCCGCAAACCAGTATTAAAATGTGCTGCTAAGCTGATACTGTATACTCGTTAACACATTAAAAATAATTCGTTCAATGAATCTATTTGATTTATCCATCAAGGTCGTGAGGTTGACACTAACGAATATGACACTAAAAATTCGTTGACTCACTACTAATTTGCTAATATTCTTAGCAAATTAGTAGTGAGTCAACGAATTTTTTCTTCTGCATTCGAGTATCTCAAAGAAACTCGTTAAGAAAATCACAGTGTCCCAGCTCTATTATATGCCAAACAGATTTATTGAGTTGTCCCACGCTGGTACTTGTTACCTCTAGAGAAGGGATTTTCCACTCTAGCGGTTATTGTGAGAAAAAACCTCGTATGAAAGTATTGTTAGATGAGGGGTCGAGATTTACAGGTGCGGTCACACATAGCCTTTTATGGTACTTTATGTAATGTATTGAAAGTAATGGCGTTCGTTTCGGAGGTTAAATATTGTGGGGCACGAATTGTCAGAAGAAGTATTCCTTTTGGAAAACAGGATAGAATATGTATAATTTTTAGTTGGTTCATCTGTATAAATAAAATCTACAAATGGCATTGAATAAATACAAGATGTAAGCTGGAACAAGTAGTATGGAAGTAGAGGCAGTCCCAAAAACGGATGAGAGAAACAAAAAAAAAAAGAAATTAGTAAAAATCACTGAAATTATAATCAGCAAACTAGGACCGATTGAGACAAAAACAATAATAGAACAGGGCAGTTGGTATAAAAGAAAGGCAAAGATAAATAGCAGGAATCCTTATGACTCTTTTTATGTGTCCAAGAAAAAAAGAAAATGGTAATGCTGGTCACCTCAAATACGAGGGTGAATCAAAAATTCTTGGAATCATATTAAAAAATGCAAAGATTTAAACAAAAATATTTTAATTTTCTACATTATATCCCTCGAATGCAATGCGTTTAGAATAACGCGTTTCTACGATCGATATTCAAATTAAAGAGTGTCTATCACACAATATTTATGCAAACTGTCACTTGTTTTTGTCAGTTCTTTCGCACGTAATAAATTGTTTTGTGCAGCGAGTTGCTAAAAACCCAAAATTATGGATAAAAGTGATTAACGTGCGGTTATAAAATATCTGTTTGAAAAAAATTTCTACGAAATAATGTTTTTGGACATCAGCAGATATAAGGTGATGATGCTGTACCCTATTCTATGGTGGGTGGCTGAATTTAAAAGCTGTAAAACATGACCCGCGTTCTGGGCGGCCTTCAATCTTCGTTACGGAAGAAAATGTAAAAAAGGTTGAGAATCTAGTTTTGGAAGACAGAATAATGACTTTAAACATATAGCTGAGATCCTAAAGATATAATTTGGTGGCGTTCAATCCATTTTAATTGATTCGCTGAAGTTCAAAAAAGTGTCGGCAAGATCGGTCAAGGTCGGGTGCTACGAATGTTAGCCGACTAAAACAAAAAGCGACATTTGGAAATTTCCAAGCGTAATCTCGAAATGTTCCAGCGTGATTCGGATAATTTTTGCCGTCGCCTTGTCACCATGGATGGAACTTGGGTCCACCATTTCGATTCTGAAACTAAAAGGAAAGTACGTCTTGGAAACGACCATCCTCTCCATCCATTAAGAAATTTGTAGTTGCTCCTACTGCTGGCAAAGTTATGGCCTCTGTGTTCTGGGATAGTGAAGGATTCCTTTTTACATGCCAAAAGGCCAGACGATTACTGGACCCTATTATGCAAATTTAATCCCGAAAGTACGTGAAGCGATTAAAGAAACACGTCGTGGAAAACTGTCATTGGGCGTATTGTTTCTTCAAGATAACGCTCCTGCTCATCGATCGGAAGTTGCGCTCAACGCAATCCACTGTGCTGGCTTCAATCTCCTTGACCACCCACCTCATGTTCAAGACTTAGCCCTAAGTGATTTTCACTTATTCCCAAAATTAAAAGAGTTAATTCGTGCAACAAAATTTGACGATAATGACGCGGTTATAGCTGCCGTAGAGGAGTTGTTCGAGAGCCAATAAAAACATTTTTTTTAACAAGGAATAAGGAAGTTACGAGTAAAAATGAGTATGTTTGAAGGTCGTGATAAGATTGCTGACACAACCTTGCTTAGGATTGTCACAAATGTGGTGGCTATGATAGATACATTGGAAACAGGTGGTCTTTTCGAAGTCCTTTGGGCAAGCGAAGTCCTCAGTAAACATATGGGGCTAGTCAGTTTAAAAACAGGACATCTACTCGAAGACGGACTAGAGGACTCTGGTATTGAACAGATATCTAGCCACAAGAGCTAACACGCAGTCAGTTCCTCCAACCATCCAGACAATTTACAGCCAGCTAGATTTAGTTTATGAGTACGCCTTCCTAAAGTCTATGCAATGTTTCGTTCTGTCAGGGAGTATGGCTGCGTATGATGTGGCATATCAGTGTTCTCCTTATGCAGGTTGTTAAACAATAATAAATACCCTGATTTACATCACGCCCACTTCCCGGACCTTTACGCGATCACACTACAATGGGCCAAAAAGACAAAGAGGGCTCAAAAGAATTATATTGGAAGCAAGGCCATTATAGATCGATTAGTGGACCTGAAGCTCGCCGAAGAATTGATATCATCCAGAGGAGCCAGATGCATGCCCTTAATATCCCAGGAGGACAAGAATTGACTACTATTGGTTGGACGCAATACGGATACACCCGCAGTTGAGGCCATTCTAAAAGGGGAAAAGGCCAAGAAAGGCAGACAAGTTGACGAAACCGACACAACCGACAGCGAGTTAGGAGAGGAAACAAATAGCGAGTCGGGAGAGGAAACTGACAGTGAGAAGCCTGCAAGGAAGAAGAAGAGGACAAGGAGGTCATAGGCTACATCCAGAAGCATCCCACCCTCCTTACACATACTATAAGTATTTCCATCGTGCAGTGGTAACCAAATTCACGGTACGGGCGCATCAGTGGCCAAGAAAAGCGTCAAGAGTCACAACCAGGGGAAACCCGTAAATTGTGACCCGACATCAAAAGATTTGACCCAAAATATTTCACAATATGGTTTCATCAAACATTACATTCCATTACTACAAGGCTCTTGCACTTGAGCGTAGGACAGGGGTAGTGCGTAGTTTAGGTCCTTTTGCCTAATTTGTACTCTGAGTGATGGAGGATCAATATCATACGAAGTTGACTGGGAATAGGCTTCAGATGCTACCAATGGCGCAGGAGATTAGAAACTGATTAAAAGAAGCCAGAAGCTCTGGGTCAGTTGCACGCATCTTAAAAGAGTTGGGCAATATACTTCTTACGACTTCAAGATCTACACAGAAAATTTACTTCCCTCTACTGATGTTGGTGTTTCTCTGGAAGAATAAAACTTCAGACCTAAAGTGGAGCTATTCAGGGGCTGCCATTATAAAATTGTTTAATTTAGCTATAGAGTGAAGAATGAAAAAAAAAATAAAGAGTGAAGCTGACAAGTTGAAAACTTCAAAGGTAATTTTCCACTTAATGTTTGAAACATATCTAGAAGACCTTAGTGACTTGGGATATATCACCACTCACACAGGAAAGTGGCACCAAAGACACGAGCTAAATTATGTATTTGATAAAAAAGAGCGTTACAACCACCAATATGAAAAAAATGGCCCAGTCTCTTCTTACCAAAAGTGTGGGAAATGTGTGTGGGAATCATTTTTGGGATTTTGTAAGAGGACTTTTACTTAAGAATTTTTGAATTATCTTACTAAGGGTGGAGCTGCACACAGTTTTTCAAACGACCCTAAGCAACAACAATTTGTGTAGAAGAAAACCAAAGACACTTCAAACAAAAATCACAAAAAAGACAAAGATTCTGAGAAACTGATGTCAGCAGGTTAATTAATTTACTCCTTCTGGGTAAGTTCGCTCCATCGTAAACTTTGTCTCTGTCATCTCTGAACTAGACTAGAGTCAAGAGCAAACACACCACAAATAAAAAAAATGGTAGTAAATGGATTCCTACAACATTTCCTTTCGTTTTTGACATAGTATACGTACGAGTATATATGTATGTGTATGAATATTTATAGTTATGTATTGATCTATATATATATATAATAAAAAACAGTAATTAAATAAATGTAATAATGTGCACTGGATCCTACCCTCCATTGTCATCTTTCTCTATCACTCAAAAGGTTTGCTGGGAGAAAACTCATTTCTGAGTTAAACTCGCCTTTGTACATGAACTTTCATTACTTTGATTTGAATAAGCTGTTTTGGTGTACAATAAAGAATTAAAAATTTATTCCTGTGGAGAGAAGCATCAAATTCTACGGGTTTTTACGGTATGTTGGTTACTAAGTGCTCTTTGTGTTTTTTAGATCGACCCGCGCAACTTCGTCCGCGTCACACTAATAATATATATATTTTTTTTTTTTTTTTTTGGGACAAGTCCGCCACACCTTCCCAACCACTGCAACTCCTGAAAGCCAGAATCAACAGTGACGACCACCAGAAAAAAAACACCAAATTTCCACTTCCCTCCGTATCAAGCAGGAGAAAGAATAGAACTAGGCCAATAGGCACCAAGGGACAAATACAACTGGGTTAAGCCCAGTTGCCAAGCACCACGGATTATATTAATTACCACTTAAACTAATGGGTCTTAAATTGTGAGCTACTTTTGAATCCAGTAATAGGTATGGCAAAATCGCATGAACGCACGGAAATTTGTTCTGGTTTCAACAAGGTCCGTATAGTAAACTACCCCAGATGTAACCTTAATACTATCTAACATAATATTGCGTTCAGTTTGCCAAAAACTACACTCCCATAAGATGTGATGTGCGGATTGTTCGTATTCATGGTCAGCTGTAGAACATTGACACAAAGGCGAGGCCACAAGCTTAAAGGAAAATAATTTACTCTTAAATTTGCCATGACCTGTGAGAAATTGGGCAACACAGTGATCCACCTCCAGCCATGTCCTGTCCAGCCGCTCGCGAACAGATGGAAAAAACTGGTGGAGGTGACGGCCTTTGATGGAATTTTCCCACCTACATTGCCACTCGGATAAAAGTTCCTCCCAGACATCACTCTGGGGTTTTAGTAATCTAGAGATCTTAGCACGGCCGCGTTGCGGTAAGAACTCTGGGTCCGTAATCTTTCTAGCGTAGTAGTACATTGCAGCACGCCGCTGCACTTCTAGATCGACTGGGAGAACACCCGCCAGCACTGGTAACGCTTCAGTACTAACCGTCCTATACGCCTTGCATAAGAATATCAAAGCCAAACACTGGCTTTGAAGCAATTTACGTCATACCGCACCTATGATGGCCCTATCGGCCCAGACAGGTGCCCCGTAGGACATACAACCCAAGTAGGTAAATAGATTTTAAGGTTTGAAAAGATAAACCCCAAGTAGCTTTGGATATTCTCGTCAAGGCGTAGAAGTTCTTTTTTGCTTTCTCACCTACTGTTTTTATATGATCAATAAATGAAAAGTTATTTTCTATTAGCATACCGAGATAGCACACGGATTCTTTTCTTTTAACGGGTACGTTATTAAATTTAATACTAGGCCAGGATTTAAGGTTTCCTTTTAAAATAAGTTGATAGGTTTTATGCGGTGCAAAGGTTAGACGGTTTCGATCGCCCCACTGAGATATTAATCGTAGGCATGTGTCAGCCAAATTCTCGAGGCCAGCCCGAGTACTTGCCTGAATGAGAAGCAAGCCATCGTCCGCGTAACCGGTTAATGAGCAGCCGCATGGGAGCGGAAGCGCGAGGAAATCATCGTAGCCAATATTCCAAACATATGGACCGATAACTGATCCCTGAGGACATCCCATGGTTAGAGACTTAGTAATGGAATGATGTCCAAGTTTCAGTTTCACGGAGCCGTTTAGAAAGTAAGAAAGAATCAGATTATAGATGTTTTTGTAACCACGGTTTTTCATTTTAAGTAGTAGCATCGGCCACCATGCGTTATCAAAAGCGCCAGAAATGTCGAGAAAGATTCCAACCACATATTTATGTTCCGATAAGTTAATAATTTTACGAACAGAGAGCACCGCGTCGACGGTGGATTTACCAATAGTAAAACCAAATTATTGATTAATGAAATTTTGGTCCATTCGGTAGTAAGCGCGGAACGATAAGTCGCTCTAAGAGTTTTCCCAAAGATGGAAGTAGGGTTATGGGCCGGTAGGACTTAGGGTCATCCGGGGGCTTATCGCCACTCTTCGGAATAATGCGTATATAGCCTTGTCGCCATATTCGAGGAAAAATACCTTCCGCAATGCATCGGTTATATACTGATAAGATCGCGTCTCCCGCTGTCTTACACGCTTTTATAATCATTCTATTAGATATTTTATCTTCACCGGATGATTTGTTGAGAGGTAGTCTCTTGACAACGTTTCTGAATTCGTCAGTGAATGGAAGATCTGACTCTGGTGATTCAGATGGCACCGTGGCCCACGCTCTGATCTGTTGGTGGTATTCATTATCATTTACTGATGAATCGTCTGGTATAAGGGAATCAAGCAGAGCATCAGTTGTTTCTACAATGCCGGTTGTATGTTTATTGTTTACTTTAATGTTTTGAACGTACGCAAGGTCGACAGATCTATTAGCTTTGAACTCGTGGTACAAAGGAGACCACGGACCCTCCTTATCAAGTTTATCAACAATTTTCCGCAATAAATTACCCTTAGATTTTTCAACAGATGCTCTGTAGCGTGACTTGGCAACTCTAAAAGTACTTAAAGCAAGATTAAAGAGGTCCCCTATAACCTTACGTTTTTTTAGCTTGTTAAGCTGTCTACGAGCTCTACGAAAGCTTTTACGTTGTTCAACAAGGTAGTCACTCCACCAATGGCGATTTAGCCTGATTATCCCTGTTTACAAAGGCAAAGGTAGCGTACAGGATTGTGGTAGCTACCGCGGTATCAAGATCATGTGCCACACCATGAAGCTCTTCGAGCGCATCATTGACACACGGCTCCGTAGCGAGTGTACTGTCTCTGAGTGTCAATATGGCTTCCGGGCGGGTAACAGCACCATGGACGCAGTGTTCGCCTTACGGAATCTGGCTGAGGCTTACAGAGAGAGAAGGAGAGCTTTGCATATGGCCTTTTTAGACCTGCAGAAGGCCTTCGACTGTATACCTCGGCAGTCCATCTGGTGGGCACTGCGCTTCAAGGGCGTTCCCGAGGCCTATATTGACATTATCAGAGACATGTACCGCGATTCCGTGTCCTCTGTCCAGACCGCTGTTGGCGAATCGAATGGCTTCCCAATATCTGTTGGCGTTCACCAAGGCTCGGCTCTTAGCCCGTTTTTGTTTAACGTAGTGCTCGATGTAGTTACGGCAAACATCCAAGATCAGCCTCCATGGCTAATGATGTATGCCGATGACATCGCCCTCGTTAATCAGAACAAAGCCCATCTTGAGCGCAAAGTCAACATTTGGAAGGACACGCTTGAAAACGGTGGTCTGAGACTAAATGTGGCGAAGACTGAGTACATGTCCTGTGGCAGCACGGATACAAACACCATCCGAATAGGTTCGGACCTGATCAGAAAGTCCGATACGTTCAGGTACCTTGGATCCGTGCTGCACGAGTCTGGCATCGTGGACGACGATGTCCAAGCACGTATTGGCGCGGCTTGGGCGAAGTGGCGCGAGGTGACGGGCGTTGTATGCGACCGCAAAATGCCTCCGAAGCTCAAGGGGCAGATATATAAATGCATCATTCGGCCTGTCCTACTGTACGGGGGCGAGTGTTGGCCAGCACTAAGCAGACACACCCAGGAGCTTCGCGTCACGGAGATGAAGATGCTGAGGTGGATGAGTGGCGTAACGCGATCCGATCGCATGCGCAACTCTTACATCCGAGGTAGTCTTGGTGTCCGTGACGTGGTGGAAAAACTGCAAGAGTGTCGTCTGCGATGGTATGGGCACATCATGCGCCGCCCTATGGAGTACGTTGGTCGGAGATGCATGAATATGGCTGTTCTTGGGGCTAGGCCCCGTGGTCGGAGATGCATGAATATGGCTGTTCTTGGGGCTAGGCCCCGTGGTCGCCCTCGCAAGCGCTGGCTGGACGTCGTCAAGTCCGACATGAGAGCCAATGGCCTGACTGAGAAGGATGTTGAAGATCGGGCAAAGTGGAGGAAGCTAAGTAGGAAGGCGGACCCTGGCAATAGCCGGGATTAACGCCAGGTGGAAGAAGAGAAGAAGACAGGGTTTTATCTATTGAAATAAAACACACAACAAAGGATTTTTCTTGACTAAATATATTTAAAAAAATATAACAGCTTATGCCAGTGATCGCAAACTTTTTTGACGTGTGTATGTTCTCTGTGTGATTTTTAAGAACTTAGTTTGGCAGAGCAACAGTTATTGGGTCAGTTAGTATTTTTGCTCGCATCGGACTCATGAATGATCACCACAATTTGCTCGTTCTGAATATTTTGTATACTTCATCTCAGAATACTATATATTTACCGTCCCTACATTAAAAAAAAACAGAAACTCCCACCCTCGGGTCAGATACGACTTTTTAACAGTTTATAACGATGTTTAAAGTTCTATACGCTCCTCGTTTCGTGGTACACATTTTCATTTCGCATTCGCATAACTTTGCGGCGACAATTTTAAAGCTAGTATACTACTCTGTCAAGAAAGTACCGGGAAAAGATCAATAATACACAAAATGTCTGTTATTCATCCAAATTTATTTTATCACCTTCAAAGTATGCTCCTTTAGAAACGATACACTTGCGCCAACGAATAATCCATTCATCAAAACATTTTTTAAACGCTGCTTCCGGAATTGAGTTCAGTTCTCGCCGCGAATTTTCCTTTATGTCTTCTATCGATTGAAAACGGGTGCCACACACACAGCTTGTTGACTAGTTTGCATGTCAAACTCGTAAACCCACGTCTCGTCACCGGTAACAATGCGTTTCATGAATGTTGGGTCCGAACTGACTCGTTCTAGCATGTCCTCAGCGACTTTCATGCGATTGAGTTTTTGGAGAAAATTCAGATCTTTTGGGATTAGCCGAGCAGCAACATGTTTCATACCCAAATGATTTGTTAAAATGGTACGGATCGACTCGTGAGATACAGAAAGTTCGGCGGCTATCTCTCTCAGAGTTGAATGGGGATTTTCAGTCACTATTTCCTTCACTTTTGCGATGTTAACTTCAGTTGCAGACGTTGACGGCCTACCAGAGCGAGGCAAATCTTCCATCACATCTCGACCGCTTTTGAACGCTTTGAACACTCATAAGCACGAGTTTTTGATAAAGTCGATTCACCGTAAGCCTTCTGTAACATTTTCAGTGACTCCGAACACGAAATTCCATTGGCGATGCAAAATTTAAGTCAAACTCTTTGTTCGATATTTTTGTCCATTATGAAATTCGCAATACACACTATATATGATATTACTAAAACCAGCACTGTATTTAATATAAATAACAGATGCAACTCAAACTCCGCGCCAAAATGGAAAACAGTTGTGCCAATCTAACAACTACAAAAAAACAAAAATTTGAATTTGGAACCATAAACAAATCATCCATTCCCGATACTTTTTTGACTGAATGTACATCCATATACGAGGGCGGGTCAATAAGTCCGTGACTTTTCGATTTTTCCGCCACTTAATACACGAGACACGAGACATAAATCGTAACTTCAATTCTTTATTAGTTCAGTTTGTAGATCCATTCAATTTACTACCCCCTAATCATTCCATCATGGACACTTTCATTCCCAAGAGATGCAACTTGGAAGAGTACAAAGAACTCTTAGAACAGGCTTCCGCTCAAGCATCTAACGAAAGGCCAACAATAAAGTGTGTCAGATGCAAGATCTCTGTGGTCAGAGGACAAGCCACCATAGAAGCTCAGTGCACGTTTGCTTTCAATACTATCGAAAAGATAGTATATATTACCGATGATCAGATCCGACACTTGTCCGATCCTAGCTTCAATTCACTCACCTTTGATAAGATCCCGACCCTGTCCAGTTTCATCCGCGGGCAGAGGGGTTCTCCAATTGAGCTTCCCTTCACTTCAGAAGCACGAAGGACATTATTTGTTCCACTTAATAAGTCGGCAGCTGCAGGAGTAGTGCTTGCATTCTTTAATGGAGACCGGGATCCACTAGAGAAAGTCTCATCTATCTACGGGACGGACTCAGGGGAAACGGCAGATGAAATCAGCAGGCTGATAACGACCTACTACCTGTGTTGCTTGAAATATATCACAGACGTAGATTTCACCGATGTTATATCTAAAGGAAGTGGTGAGCACATCTCTTACATGTTGGATGACCAAAGTTGCGTGCCAACAAAGCTGCAATCAAGATACGAAGGACTTAAGGCGACCCGACTCCCAATCCCTCAGGGTGTTCTTGCTTTCCACGCTGTCTACGGAGCATACGTCCTCTGCCGTCCTGTGGCGAATAAGGCGGAGTTCAGACAATGGATTACAAAACGATATAATGCATTCTTATCTTCCATCCAGCAAGCCACGGAGAACCAGCGACCT